>OX327000.1:5485000-15485000 GCA_946800695.1 Geum urbanum | reverse complement strand
ATGTACCAAAATCAACACGTACACATGCACATATATATACATATATATATAGTACGTACATACGTACCTATTTAATGAATCACGAACTCATTGTGGATAGTTTTCGACAACACCCAATGATTTCAGAGCGTTTTCAGTTTTTGCAGGAGAATTTTTTTGGAATGACCGAGTTGCTACCCAGATTGGATCTATAAACACCTATAGCTGACGATACTACAAAGTCGTCGGTTATAGTCAAAAACACTCGTTGGTAATAGTTACAAACTATACCAGACGATTTTCCGGCTACTATAGCCGACGACTTGATTCTAGTCGTCGGCTATAGTACTATGACCGACGACTGGAGAACCTCGTCGGCTATACCCTACTATACCCAACGACAAGGGTTGTCGTCGGCCTATTTTCTGGCAAGTCGTCGGCTATACTGTGTTCTCTGGTAGTGTAGATAAATATGGTGATGAAAGAAAGGCTTAATGTAGGCAAAAAAAAAAGGTTATCTATGGGGGTCGCACCTCGTGTGCACAAATGGGGACACATGACTATTTTGCAAAGTGGTGATAAATCTTAAATGCCTTTAATCATATCCAAAATAAGAGTATGTATTAACTATAAGCTTTGAAAATCAACATAAGCAAGTTCTAGCAATCTCTAGTTCATTAAAAACTATGGCAAACAATTATATGAGACATATAAACCTATAAGCTATGAAAATCACTCAAGAAATAAAGCATAATTAGCTCAAAAAATCACATAGGTTTAAATGATTTAAACTTATTCTAGCATAAGAATTATGTACCAAGTTTTGCTATCTATATCTACTACATGTCAATGCAATCAAAACATCTCTATTAACAAAAGAATTCTAATAATTAGTGATCTAAAATGCCATGTATATTATTTGTTTCTATCCAAAATCATTATAGACTAGTTAAAGGAATCCTAAGATTCTGAAAAACACTAAAATAGACTCAAAAACTACCTAAAAATTCACACTAATAAAACCTAAGAAAATTATAAATAAAAAATAAAAGTTTAGGGCATCATCCGCCAAAAATTCTTTGTCTGCCTAATTTTTTAAATTTATGACCAAACAAAGTTAAATTTATGACAAAACAAAGTTGTAAATCCCTCCCCCACACAAATTCTACATTGTCCTCAATGTAAATAAGAATAAGCATAGAAGCATAGAATCAAGCATGTAAAGATATTGTTCAAAAAATATCTAACAACCTAAAAAGAAAATAAAAGTTACGAAAATTTAAAGAGTGAAGGGATAAAGAAAGCAAATCTGTTTGTCGATCCTCTATTGAGTTGCCTCGTAACAAGCACTTGTTTTTAATGTCTTACAGCCTAGACATGATGCTTCATTTATCATCTATAAACAACCTGATCTTGAAGGTGCATCCCCTCCATTTCTTCTTTCTACTTTTTAGCTTAATGTTTTGACCTCCGTGTCTTTAACCTCCAATTCCCAATGATGTGGAACTCAAAATTTTCATGATCTTTATATGAATGAAAACTAGACGTCTCGAGCTTTCTATCCATATAAAGAACTCCTACTAACTCTAAATGAGCTGAAAGTTATGGCTTATCAAATTTGACTGTTCTGTTTTGGACAGAAGCTGCGAATTATGAAAATATTTGGAGCACGTTCCTCCATCATATCCTTCAAAACTCAACAAATATCAAATTCCCTATATAACAATTCTGAAACACTACTGCTACTGTTACTTTTACTGTTCAAAGGGGGTATTTCCGTCCAACATTGTTTTGTCTAAGCATTTCTGTGAGCCTCCTCTCTCATCTGCGACTCCCTCTCCTGCTCTAAATCGATTTCGTTTTTCCCAAAACCGCGCCGATCCGTACTGTTCTGAACCTCTGCGGCTCGACAATCGATTTGCCGATCCGTGCTGTTCCTCAACATCTGCGTCTAGACAAACACCAAGTTCAAAATCGATTTTGCCGATTTCGACAAACACCGGGCTTACCGATCGTTGCACTATACTGGGTAATCGAAAGCTTGGCATTGAAGGTGAAGAGCGAGTCTTCATGGAGCCGAATTAAACCTCGAGCGCCTCGCTTGGGCTCACACAAAAACTGGGCTCGGCCTCAATTCGGTCACATCTCCAGCGGTGACACCTGGGCTCGGTCTCAGTTTGGCCACATCTCACCGCCTGTTGCCGGCCTCGCATCTGTACTTCTTGAGATTAGCGTCGAGATCAACCAATTGGGACAAGTACGTTTCTTCCTCTAATTCTCTCGATTCGCATATCCAACTTTTATTTTTATTTTATTTGTTGGTTTTATTTTTGATTGTGTGTGTTCTTGAATGAAAACGTGTTGTTCTTAATTACAAAGAGTCTGATAACCTCTACCTTCCTCTTCGAAACGTAAACTCATTAACTCATCAAGAACTACCAATTCATCCTTATACTTGCATGTAACTGATCTATCTTGGGTGGTGTCAAGACCATGTGTAGCTGAAGAAAACTGAAATGAGTACTCACATGAAAGGTGCAGCCAAAAGCTGGCTGACATACCCGATGGTGCACCAAAAGCTAATGTATACTTTGTAATAAGTATTAATTAGCAAAATATAAGATATTATATATGATTATAAGGGAGTGAATCATATAGACCTGAAAACTATACTGAAATACATATCTGACTCTTTCAGGTGCAGCTGGTTTTTGTTTGATTTGATTTGAGTTTGTAATTTGAGTTCATTGTTTGGTTTAGTTTGGCTCTGTTTGTTTTAAAATTTGAGAAACCCAATTGATGAATCAAAATTTGATGTGATTTGAAGTTGTTCCAGTCTTGCATAATAGGAGTCATTAATCTGGGCTCCATTTGATAATGGTGATTACTAACTATAGCTTCTTGGGGATGATGATACAGATGCAAATGGGTTCTTACCATCACACTGCCCTCTACTATTTTCCTAATTTGGCAGAGACAATGCCAAGCTTATTGTGAATATATGTATGCGTATAACTGAATTGTTCCCAAAATGAATTAAAGGACCGGGTTTTTGTTTGATTTGATTTGAGTTTGTAATTTGAGTTCATTGTTTGGTTTAGTTTGGCTCTGTTTGTTTTAAAATTTGAGAAACCCAATTGATGAATCAAAATTTGATGTGATTTGAAGTTGTTCCAGTCTTGCATAATAGGAGTCATTAATCTGGGCTCCATTTGATAATGGTGATTACTAACTATAGCTTCTTGGGGATGATGATACAGATGCAAATGGGTTCTTACCATCACACTGCCCTCTACTGTTTTCCTAATTTGGCAGAGACAATGCCAAGCTTATTGTGAATATATGTATGCGTATAACTGAATTGTTCCCAAACTATAGATCAGCTGTGTTTAGTCAGTAACATAGGCCTCTAAAAGTATAGTAGATCACACCTCAGTACGAAGGAAAACATATAGCTCTCACCTCAGTTTGTTTCGTTGGAACATAATAAGTAGTATTATGTTCCTGATTAGAGTTGCCATCACACCTCTAAAAGTATAGTAGATCACACCTCTAATTTCACCTCACACCTGATCACCCCATTAATTGCAAATATTCAATTAGTGTGATCTACATAATAAGCAGTATTATGTTCCTTATGTTCCTGTTTGTACAAGTTTCGTTCATATAAAAGGTCTCAGTAACATAAAAGTGTAGCTCTCACCTCAGTCTGTTTCGTTGGAACATAATAAGAAGTATTATGTTCCTGATTAGAGTTCTGTATTTGATACGGATGAAGACTATGAACCTAGACGTGGCAGGGGACTCGCAGCATTGCTGGAAGAAGCTGATCAGTTTTGACAAACTTTTCAGTTATGGTATTTGGGATTCCTGGGGGTTTAAAATTTAACACCTATCTTTATTTTTCTAATTTAATAGCTAGCCTTTGGTTTTCCTTCCTTATCGTATAAAAGGGAGTTTTCTTTTCTTTGTTGGGAGTTGGAGATTATTCAGTAATATAACACAAATTGGTGAAGGAGTTCTTCCCATTTTTTTTCAAACTCTTATCTCTTAGGTGGATTCCTAGAGTGGCGAGTTTTGCTCTTATCTCCTTGGTGGATTCCTTGGAGTGGCGAGCTCAATTCATTCGAGAGTAATTTACCGGTATCAGTTTCTGGTATCAGAGCAGCTGATGGCTGGGGGTCGTGGTGGTGGACGAGGCCGTGGAAGTCGTGGTGGTCCTGATCGTGATTTTGAAATAGAGGAATTGAAGAGACAGGTGCAGGAACTGCAGGAACGCTTAGATCAACGTGATTTTCATGACACCGAAGAGGAATCGTCCAGTGATGACAAAGAAGAAGGAAATCCTTTCGGAGATGCGGGTCCGAATTCCAGTGAAGAGGGTTCTCAACCTGATCATCCTAGAAGAAATCAGAATCGCCGGAAAGATTTTGATATCAGGGTTGACATTCCTGAGTTTGAAGGACGTTCACAACCTGATGAGTTCATCGATTGGCTTCACACTGTAGAGCGCATATTTGATTTGAAGGAGGTTGCAGATCATCGCAGGGTGAAAATTGCCGCGGTGAAGTTGAGAAAACGTGCCTCCTCTTGGTGGGAGAAACTTAAGAGACAGAGAGATCGAGAGGGACGAGGCAAGATTGTGACTTGGGAGAAGATGAAGAGGGAGCTGAAAAGAAAATATTTGCCAGAAGACTATCGGGAAGATAATTTCCTCAAGCTACACAATTTTAAACAAAGGGAGATGTCTGTAGAAGATTATACCGGAGAATTTGAAGATCTCATGATTAAGTGTGATTTGGTGGAGCCGGAAGAACAATCTATAGCCCGGTACCTTGCAGGTCTGAAACCTGAGATTGGTAATGTGGTGCAATTGCAGCAGTATTGGACCTTCAATGATGTATGCAAATTGGCTCTTAAGGTGGAGAAACAATTGAAGGGAGCTCGTGGAGGTAGCTTTCGGTACTCAAGTCGTGATGCCTCAACAAGCAAAGGGACTGATTCTCAATCCAAGGATGCGCCCGTTGCCAAACCTTTATCAAAATCTTCCACCAAAGGTGAAAGTGGATCTGGAACTAAACAGCAGCCTAGCTCTTCGAGTATCAGTTCACGACGCTGTTTCAAATGCCAAGGGTTGGGACATATTGCCTCGGAGTGTCCTAATCGCAGAATTGTATCTCTTGTGGAAGAAGTTGAGCAGTCTGAGGAAGAAGAATTTATGGGAGACAATGAACCAATTTTTGATGAAGAAGTCACTTATGGAGATCATGGTGAAAGTTTGGTGGTGCGTCGCAACCTAAACACTTCCCTTGTAGAGGAAAATCAGTCGCAGCGAAACAGTCTTTTTCATACAAGATGCACTGCTCACGGGAAAGTTTGTGAAGTTATCATAGATGGAGGAAGCTGTGAAAATGTGGTTGCTACTACCATGGTGGAGAAATTATGTCTCAAAACTGAGAAACATCCGCGACCTTACAAACTTTCTTGGCTGCGTAAAGGCAGTGAGGTATGGGTTGATAAAAAGTGTTTAGTCCAGTTTTCTATTGGCCCAATTTATAAAGATGAAGTATGGTGTGATGTTGTTCCCATGGATGCATGTCATTTGTTGTTGGGAAGACCATGGCAGTATGACAGAAGAGTTTTTCATGATGGGTACAAAAATACATACACGTTTCAGAAGGATGGCTCAAGGATTATTCTTGGTCCTGTGAAAGAGAATGAAACTGCAAGGAGATCTGTTAATGATAAGAAACCCGAAGTTGATAGCATGAACAAAAATAATAACCTGCTTTCAAGAACAGAATTTCTTGAAGAACTGCGGGGTCAGAGTACAGCTTTTATGCTTGTGATCAAAGAGGCATCCCAGCATTGTTCTGAAGTTTCACCACTGCTACAGGAATTGTTTGACGAATTTAAGGATGTTGTCACCGAAGAAATTCCTGCTGGGCTGCCACCAATGCGGGGTATCCAACATCATATTGATTTTGTTCCTGGAGTTGTCATACCTAATAAGGCTGCTTATAGAATGAATCCCAAGGAATTTGAGGAGTTACAGAGGCAAGTGGATGAATTGTTATCTAAAGGCTTGGTAAGGGAAAGCATGAGTCTGTGTGCTGTGCCAGCTTTGCTTGTTCCTAAGAAAGACGGATCATGGCGAATGTGTGTGGATAGCCGAGCAGTAAATAAAATCACCATCAAGTATCGATTCCCAATTCCTCGGCTTGATGATCTTCTTGACCAGCTTCATGGTGCTACAGTATTTTCTAAAATTGATTTGCGAAGTGGTTATCATCAAATTCGTATGAGGCCAGGAGATGAATGGAAGACTGCCTTCAAAACTCGAGATGGTTTGTATGAATGGTTGGTAATGCCCTTTGGATTATCTAATGCCCCTAGCACATTTATGAGGCTTATGAATTACATTTTTAAGCTCTTAATTGGAAAGTGTGTGGTTGTCTACTTTGATGATATTCTCGTCTACAGTAAGGATGAAAGATCTCACCTTGAGCACTTACAGCAAGTATTGAAGATACTGCGGGAACAGAAGTTGTTTGTGAATCTAAAGAAGTGTGAGTTTCAAACCTCCCAAATAACCTTTTTGGGATATGTTATCTCTTGTGAAGGAATTAAAATGGACCCAACCAAGGTTGAAGCAATTGTTAACTGGCCTACACCTGCTACACTTCATGACATCAGAAGTTTTCATGGTTTGGCTTCTTTTTATCGAAGATTCATAAGAGGGTTCAGCACCATCATAGCCCAAATCACAGAGTGTTTGAAAGGAGGAAAATTCCAGTGGAACCAAAAGGCGCAGGAGAGTTTTGAGCTGATAAAGAAAAGAATAACAGCAGCCCCAATCTTAGTGCTTCCTGATTTCAACAAGATATTTGAAGTGGACTGTGATGCTTCGAATGTGGGAATTGGCGCTGTGCTCAGCCAAGAGGGTAAACCTGTTGCATTTTATAGTGAAAAGCTGAATCATTCTCGTACCAGGTACTCTACTTATGATAAAGAATTTTATGCCATTGTTCGAGCTTTAAATCATTGGAGGCATTATCTTATTTGCAAGGAGTTCATTCTTTTTTCTGATCATGAGGCACTGAGATTCATTAATGGGCAGCATAAATTGAATAACAGACATGCTAAATGGGTGGAATTTTTGCAAGCCTATACTTTTCATATCAAGCATAAGTCTGGGAAGTTGAATCAAGTTGCAGATGCTTTGAGCCGGAGGTATTCTTTTCTAAATACAATGCAAGTCAAAGTTATTGGATTTGAACTTCTTAAAGAGCAGTATCCAGAAGATCCATTCTTCAAGCAAGTTTGGGACGAATGTTCTAAGGGTCCTGTTGGCTCTTATTTGGTTCAAGAAGGCTACTTGTTCAAAGAAAATAGACTCTGCATTCCAGAAGGGTCACTGTGGGAAAACATAATTGCTGAGACACATGCTGGAGGTTTAGCTGGGCATTTTGGAAGAGATAAAACTCTTTCATTGATCAAGGAGCATTTTTATTGGCCTCGTTTGGAGCGAGATGTCACACGACATATACGGAGATGTAGGACTTGTCATTTGGCCAAGACTCACGGTCAGAATACGGGATTGTACACCCCTCTTCCAGTCCCCGCAGCTCCTTGGGAAGATGTTAGTCTTGATTTTGTTACAGGTCTGCCCCGGACTCAGAGAAATAAAGATTCAATCATGGTAGTGGTTGATAGATTTTCCAAGATGTCTCATTTCATTCCCTGCAACAAAACCAATGATGCCTCTCATATTGCTGATCTGTATTTCAAGGAAGTTGTTAAACTTCATGGCATCCCAAAAACAATTACTTCTGATCGAGACTCGAAATTTGTTGGCCATTTTTGGCGTACTTTGTGGAGAAAGTTGGGAACGAAGTTACAATTCAGTTCTTCTCATCACCCTCAAACTGATGGGCAAACTGAGATTGTTAACCGCAACCTGGGAAATTTGTTGAGAAGTTTGGTTGGGAAAAATCTTCGCCAATGGGACTTGATCTTGGCACAAGCTGAATTTGCTTACAACCGATCTCCAAGCTTGACGACTGGTACTAGTCCATTTTTGGTTGTCTATGGAAGAAATCCAATCAGTCCTTTAGACTTGGCTCCTCTCCCTACAGAAATTCAGTTTAGTAGTGATGCAGCAGGCCAAGCCAAGAACATCAAGCAATTGCATGAGCAGGTGCGAGACAACATACTCAAGAAGAATGCTAAGTATCAAGCTCAAGCCAACAAACACAGGAAGCCAGCAGTCTTCAAAGAAGGAGATTTAGTTTGGATTCACCTTCGCAAAGAGAGGTTCCCTAGAGGCAAGTATGGCAAACTAAAGCCTAGAGCGGATGGTCCTTTTAAAGTCCTCCACCGCATCAATGACAATGCTTACAAGATTGAATTGCCAGGGAATTATGGTGTTCAAGCAACTTTCAATGTGGCAGATCTTTTGCCATACTATGAGCACGATTGTGAGGGAAACTCAGTGACGAGTTTACGCGAAGCGGAAGCGAATGATACGGATGAAGACTATGAACCTAGACGTGGCAGGGGACTCGCAGCATTGCTGGAAGAAGCTGATCAGTTTTGACAAACTTTTCAGTTATGGTATTTGGGATTCCTGGGGGTTTAAAATTTAACACCTATCTTTATTTTTCTAATTTAATAGCTAGCCTTTGGTTTTCCTTCCTTATCGTATAAAAGGGAGTTTTCTTTTCTTTGTTGGGAGTTGGAGATTATTCAGTAATATAACACAAATTGGTGAAGGAGTTCTTCCCATTTGTTTTCAAACTCTTATCTCTTAGGTGGATTCCTAGAGTGGCGAGTTTTGCTCTTATCTCCTTGGTGGATTCCTTGGAGTGGCGAGCTCAATTCATTCGAGAGTGATTTACCGGTATCAGTATTATAGTTTAGGGTTTTTCTCAATCACAGATAATTACTATAGTTTAGAGGCCTACATACCTCTCATGATTCTCAAGGTCTCACCGTATACTTCATTAATTAGATTACAATATAGTAATCTAACCTGGGTTTCCAATATACTAAGTTTCTATCACTTTCTTTTCACTACTGCTTCCATGTGTTTGTGGACAACTTTCATACGCTCAAGTTGTGAATCTACGCCCTTTTGAATATTCAGTAAAGTTGGAGAATCAATATAAAACTACTTAGTCCACTCCTCTAAATTTAGTGCTTAGCCCCTCCTTAGTGCTCATCCAATTGCTTATAGACATATTACTATAAGCAGACTATGGATTGCCTTACGGGCTAAGTACTGAACGGTAAATTGTTACTATACGTGCCTGAATTGAAATAATTTAGTGACAATGGAACTATATGACTATACCTAAATTTAGTATCTGAGGTTAGTAAAATTAATAAATTAGTATCTAAATTACTAAATTTATGGAAATAAATTTACCTAGATATTTATAGTAACAATGAATTCTCTAAATTCAGGAACTATATTCGTCTTGGTTACTATACTAAATTTAGGTATTCGGTTAGGTAAATTGCCTTATGGGCTAAGTACTGGACGGTAAATTGCTTAGTCTGGTTATCCAAACCAGACTGCTCTGGATTTTTCGGTTCCTATGTCTATGAATGCAGGTACTTTATAGGGCAGACCCTAAACCGTCGGTTTTTAGGGTGTTACTATAACTAAGTGGGTTTATCGTCTCTGGTTCTTTTGTGTCTTTTTTCTTTCGATCAAGATTTCAGCTTTTGATCGTTGTGCTGTTTTTGTTTTACTGCTCTCTGATCTACTCTCCAATCTGTGATCCAAAAGTTTTCTTCGATCTTCTTCTCTCTTAAGGACAACCGTTGTTTACCTTTGTGATTGATTTCCTTAATTTTGCAGGCATTTGAAGGTTTCCAGTTTCCAATCTAGGTAAAGCTACAAGCCTATTGCCAGTTTTATCATTTTGTGTTTGTAATTAAATTACTGTTTATGTTGTGTTTCTTCTTCTCAGCTCTTGGTATTCTCAATTCTACGCAACCAATAGAGATCGCTATCGAATTCAAGCCACTAATGTAAACCCGAATCGAAACTATCCTCTAGGTATGCTACTGATTTTGGTTCAGCTAGGTATCCTTCATTGCTGTCAAGTTTTGATCTTTGTGTTGGGGTTCTTGATTAATGTTTTATTGGGTGGTGAAATTGGTTGTCTTTTTTTGATATGATGATTTGATGAGGAAGGTTAATTTAGGACTAAGTGGGTTTATGATGGATTGAATATTGATGAAGACAAATGATAACATCCTTACTTCTCATTTGCTTTGAGAGAGGCGCGGAGATGAAAAATTGAAAACACCTAGCCCTGAATAGAGCCTAAGTTGGGAGAAAAAGATACGATAAGTGACGGTACTAATAGGATAGTACCATAGAAACTGTTTGCGAATACCATGGACTAGCATGAAGAAAAAGACATAAAACAATATAAAACTAATTGGATATTATGATTTGTTCATCTATAGACTCAGTCATAGACATATTACCGTATAGTAATATGAGATTCTAAGTCAGATCTCATATTTAGGGGTTGTATTTAGAAACTGTTTGTTTTAACTGCTCATGGCCGTCATGGGTTGCAGTGGTGAATTGAAACTACCATATTTGATTATTATAAGTTGGATGTGATTCCTTCAAAGGCGATCATAAGTTGGCTGATGTTACTCTATTTTCTCATAACCTATTTTGCATCTACCAAACCTGATATTGAAGGTACTGGCATATTGATGTTTTCAATCTAGAAGTATTGCTGGCTCGCAGGATGAAATTGGTTCTGACATTATCAGTATACAGATGTATATATAGCTGCATAAGTGCTAGGCATATATATAGTCTAAGCATATATGGACACTTGCACTGATAAATTCCATGCAAGAACAGACATAATTTATAGGTCTTATAGGTGGGACCTATCTCTTTGATCTTCATTTCGGCTGAGGTATGTCTTGCTTTGGTATCTAGATTGGAATTAGTCTGGGAAGTGGTGTTTATAGTGGTGTGTAGAGGTTTTGGTTTTGTTCATAATCAGCTTGCCTTACGTATGCATAGTGAAGTTACGTGGTGGTCTTTTTAGATTAGTCTGTGAGTTTTTCCAAAGTTCTTTTGTATTAGTTTTAGCTGGGTTACTTTTATGTGTGTCGCTTGATGTACTTTTCATTTTTTCAACTAAATTTTTAATTTAAAAAAATTGCATCCAAATAATATATATAGTCTACGTTTGAAATCTTATGAATGGTGTGTGATTTTGTTACATTGCTGTGTTAGAGTCTGGGTTTGGTGAGCTGAACCTCCTGTCTATGCTACCCGTTCCCTCTCCCACTCTCTTATAAAAATTCGAATTTACTCTTTACACACTCACTCAATTTGTTTAATATAGTGTTTGTGCAGATGTAAAGTCTTTCTTTGAAGTTGATAGTTTGTTTGGGTTGAATATATAAGGAGAAAATTGGTGAAGTTATTTGTGGTGAGGCTCATATTTTGTGGCAGTTCATTTTATTTGTGTTTTCTATCTCTTCCTCACTATTTTTTTTTTTTGCTTTTATGTTTACTGCTTTTCTAATTCCGCTTTTATTTTGTAGGTATTAGGATCTCTAAAGTATTAAGTTTCAAGTGTGAGTCACAGCATAAGTCATCTGATTTGCTCATAATTGGAATAATTCGGTTCGTATTTTCAATTTTTTTTTGTATTTGATTCTATGGGTATCCGGTTATTTATGATCTATAATCAGTCGAGTACAGTTTAAGATGTTCATAATTCATTTGAAAACCTACAAAACTTGGAATTGAGATTTGGTTATTCGAACATCTTTGTTTATGATATGTTTTAACATTGTTATATGAGGTTTTGTTGTAGTTCTAGGTTTATGATTACGTTCAAATTAATGTAAAACTGCTTATATGATGTCGACTACCAAGTTGTAGGTCCTTATACAGCTCATTCCCATTTTCATATTTGTGTCAAATAGTCATTTTGATGTTATGGTTATTATGAAGTTTCAGGATTTCTTTTTTTTAGAAATTTTGTTGCGAGATAGAATGTGAGTTTTATTATTATTGGTCATTTAAAGGGTATTTACCTAAATTGCTCAAAATAATACAAGACATAGCATAGTCAAATCATTCCCCCCCTTTTCAATTTGTTATTAGAAATAGAAATAGTCGAGATGTTGCTAAGTTGTTGGCCCTTTCTTATAGTCAAATAACTGTCAGATGTTGTATTTGTCAACTTTGTCAAATTTGTCATTAGTGTTTCAACTGATTTTTCAGCCATGCCGCTCAAAAGAGATTTAAACTCTGTAATGAAGAGGAAATTACCCGATCTTGAGCCAATTTGTGAACAAGCATTGGCTTGCCACAAGACAGCATCATCCTCGAATTATTTTCAAAATGAAGAACACAGTGGATCTAATTCTGGAAATTTGAGTAAGAAACATCGTATGTTTCAAAATCAGCAACTTTCCCATGTTGCAACAGACAAAGACTACGATGATTCCAGCCATAATGTAATTATATCAGGTAATTATAAACATAAGTGGCTTTTATGGTATGAATAATAATTTATCAAAAGTAATCAAGATAATGATTTTGTTACACATGATTGTAGCTCCCCATGCAATAATCGCAGCTGCCAGTGCAAGTATTTTGTGTCAAGCGTCGTATCAGAGAAGTCGCCAAGGTGGATTGTATACTGCATTGTCTATTTTTTATCAATAAAAATTAACATTTTGTCTAACAATATTTCTCAATTGTGATTACAGGTGTGATTGTGAATTATGAAGATTCGGGCGACGACTCATATACGTGCAATCATTGTAATGCTTCCTTTTGGGCAGATGAGGCTTTAAAGAGGAGAATCAAAAATCAATTGATATATACAAATTGTTGCGAAAAAGGACAAATCAAACTTCCACTATCAAATCCAACTCCTGAAATTCTTGAACAATTATTGAATCCAATCAATGGTCGTGAAAGTACAACTTTTCGTGAAAATATTCGAGTTTATAATTCCATGTTTGCTTTTACTTCTATGGGTGCAAAAATTGATTACAAGATAAACAATGGTACATCTCCTTATGTATTCAAAATTTGTGGACAAGTACATCATTTAATGGGATCTGTATTACCTGTTGCAAATGAATGTCCTAAGTTTGCGCAGCTATATGTTTATGACACAGCTAATGAGATTTCTAATCGTATTAGTGTCTTTGATCCAAATAATGCAAATAAAAATATAGATGCTTCCATTGTTGAAAATTTAGCGAATATGCTTGATGACATCAATGAATTGGCCAAAAAGTTTCGATCAGTCAGGGATGAATTTGAAAATGTTTCATTGGCTAATTGCAATATGACTATACTTGATCGACAACTTATTGATAGCAAGCAATACGAATTACCGAGTGCCTCTGAAATTGCTGGTTTAATTGTTGGTGACATTGGAGAATTTAACTCTAACAGAGATATCGTTATTCGATCAGCTGATGGACGTTTGAAACGAATATCTAAAATACATCCAAAGTTAATGTCATTGCAATATCCACTGCTTTTCCCGTATGGTGAGGATGGATTCAGAATAGATATGTTATTAGAGCCTACTGGACAAAAGCGTGCTGAAAAAGAACAAAATTAACGATGATAAAATTTGTTTGTTACCAAATTCATGATAGGACTAATGATGTAGGCACTTTATTAAAAGGCGGAAGATTGTTTCAGCAATATTTGGTTGATGCATATGCGACTGTTGAAGAAAATCGCTTGGAATATATAAGGAATAATCAACCAAAATTAAAGTGTGAAAAATGGAATCAGTTGTCAGCTTTTGTTTCAAATGGTGTTACTCAATGTTCTGATGTGGGAAAATCAATTTTTCTTCCAGGTACTCACACTGGTAGTCCTAGAGATATGTTGAATAATTATCAAGATGCTATGGCAATTTGTAGATATTACGGCAATCCGGATTTGTTTATAACTTTCACTTGCAATGTTAAATGGCCGGAAATTGTGAGATATTTTAAAAAGAAACCAGGATATAAAGCAGAAGATAGACCAGACATTGTTTCTCGGATTTTTAAAATTAAATTGGATAATATGATTGGATTCATTAAATCCGGAGAACCTTTTGGAGGGATTGATGCACATGTTTGTACAATTGAATTCCAAAAACGAGGGTTGCCTCATGCTCATTTACTATTTTGGCTTGAAAGACCATACAAATGTTATACATCGACAGACATTGATTCTATTATTTCAGCTGAATTACCGGATAGAAACGTTAGTCCAGAACTTTATGAAATAGTCAGCCAATTTATGATACATGGTCCATGTGGTCAATTAAATTCAAAATGTCCATGCATGAGGGATGGAAAATGTACAAAATATTTTCCAAAACCATATACTTCCAACACTGTATTTCATTCAATAAAGGCTCCTCAATATAGAAGACGTGATGATGATTCAAAGTTTGTAATTAAAAATGGAATTCAAGTAGGTAATAATTTTGTTGTTCCATACAATCCCATTTTATTGTTGAGGTATAATGCTCATATAAATGTTGAATCATGTTCTCAGTCTATGTTAATAAAATACTTATTTAAATATATAAATAAAGGTCCAGATAGAGCTCGAGTAATGGTTCGTGACAATGTAAATGATGAAATACAGAATTATTTGAGCTGTCGATATTTAACTCCCCACGAATCTGTGTGGCGATTGTTTGAATTCTCCATTCATTCTAGATATCCTGCGGTGCAATACTTAAAAATTCATTTGCCAAACGAACAAAGTGTTTTCTTTTATGAAGGTCAATCTCTTGAACAAGTTGTGGAAAATCCAAATACGGAACATACCATGTTGACTACTTGGTTTGATGCAAACACTATTTATGAGGACGCGCCTAAATTAACTTATGCTCAATTTCCTTCTAAGTTTGTTTGGGACAATGATAGCAAAATATGGTATCCAAGAAAGAAACGGTATGCCGTTATTGGTAGAATTGCGCACGTACCACCGATTGCAGGTGAATTATTTTACCTACGAATGTTATTGAATATTCAAAAAGGATGTCACAATTTTAATTGCATCAAAACAGTTAATGGAGTTACTCACAGCACTTTTCAAGAAGCATGTCGGACATTAGGATTGTTAGATGATGATAAAGAATGGAACGATGCAATAGTTGAATCTGCATTTACTGCGACATCTTCTCAGATTAGACAATTATTTGTTACCATTATTCTTTTTTGTAATGTCTCAAATCCGCGAGCTCTACTTGATGCACATTGGATGAGAATGTCTGATGATATTTTGTACAAAATGCGTGCTGAATTCAAGATGCCTGATTTAACTGTGCCTGATGCTGATTTGAAAAACAGTGTATTACATGAACTTGAAACATTGTTCAATATGGCATCCACGTCACTAAAAGACCATCATTTGCCGCTTCCAATTGTCGGAAAGATAAATGAATTGAAAAATAAATTGATAAGAGAGGAATTAGATTTTGATAGTAAGGCACTTAAACGTGAACATTGTGAACTGGTTACTAAATTGAATTCGTGTCAGAAAATTATATACGATGAAGTGATTGAAGCTGTGGAACAGAAAACTGAAAAATCATTTTTTGTATATGGCAGTGGCGGAACAGGAAAAACTTTTTTGTGGAATACTATAATTTCTAAATTGAGATCTGAAGGCAAAATTGTTTTAGCGGTTGCTTCGTCGGGAATTGCTTCTTTGTTACTTCCAAAAGGTAGAACGGCACATTCACGTTTTAAAATAAGGCCAGTTGTAGATAAAGATTTGAAATGTTCGATAAATAAACAAACACATCTTGCAGAATTAATTGATAAGGCTGATCTGATAATTTGGGATGAAGCTCCTATGTGCAATAAATGTTTTATTGAATCATTGGATAAAACTCTTCGGGATATTTTGTCAGCAAACTCTGATGATCGAAAGACACAAATACCATTTGGAGGCAAATCAATTTTGTTTGGCGGAGATTTTAGACAAACTTTACTGGTTGTAGAAGGAGGAAGCAAAGAAGATATTATTGATGCTTCATTAAATAATTCATATCTATGGCATTCGCTTAAAGTGTTCCATTTAAGTGAAAACATGAGATTATGCTCTACCGAATTAACAACTGCTGAAAAAGATGAGCTTCAAAATTTTGCAGATTGGATTCTACAGATAGGAGAGGGTCGATTACAATCAAATTTCCCAACAAATGACCCTGATACATCTTGGATTCATATTCCTGAAGATTTACTCACTGATTCAACTTTAGATCCTATCAAGTCAATTTTTACGGCTACTTATCCAAACTTTGATTTTAAATACAATGATACATATTATTTAAGAGAGCGTGCTATCGTCACACCCAGAAATGCAACTGCTCATGAAATAAATAGATATGCAATTAACTTTTTACCTGGTGATAAAAAAATATATTTGAGTTCAGACTCAATTTCGTTTAATACAGGAATGTATAGTGATAACAACCTTTTATATCCTACAGAATTTTTGAATACACTTGAATTTAGCAGTTTACCATCACACGAACTTATACTGAAGGTTGGAATGCCAATCATGTTATTAAGAAATTTAAATCAAATACAAGGTTTGTGCAACGGAACACGATTAATTGTAACAAAGTTGTTTGAAAGACTAATAGAGGCCAAAATACTGACTGGAACTAATATTGGGGAAAAAGTTTACATTCCAAGAATTGTTCTGACTGCAAATGAAACTAAATGGCCATTCACATTCAGAAGACGACAGTTTCCAGTCAGAGCATGTTATGCAATGACAATTAATAAAAGTCAAGGTTAATCGTTAAACCAAGTTGGAATATATTTGACTGAACCGGTTTTTAGTCACGGACAATTATATGTAGCATTATCAAGAGTTACATCAAGAAAAGGTTTAAAATTTATGATAAATAACAATAATGATATACCAAATACTTATACAAAAAATATAGTTTATAAGGATGTTTTGCAAAATATATGATATATACGTACATCATATTGTTTCAATTAATTTTGTAAGTATTTTAAAGAGAAGAAATGAATTATTTAATGAAGCACGAAGAAATTAATGGCACGAAGTTGACTGTGATCATGTCTCATCAGAGTAAATTTCTCCATTTCTCCTCTTTTTCTTTTTCGTTTGGGATCTCTCACATCTTTTGGTCTCTCACATTTCTCCTGCTTCGATTGTATTTTTGTAGCTGCGTCAAGCTGTCTATTTTCTCCCAGTCTCTCGGTCGCCGCTACAAGGAATCTTGGATACTTCTAAGGTACCACTGTTAAACTTTCAATTCTTTACTGCTTCTCAAATTTTAGGTATGGTCTTTGCTATTATGCTTGCTTCTGAGGGGATTTCGATTTGATTTGGATTTGCGAGTGATGAATGTTGGATTGTAGGGGTAACATATCATTGATGTTTAGGGATCGGTTCTTATAGTCGTTATTTCCTGTTCTCTATGTCGATTTGATTCTACTCTGATACGTTTTTGATGCCCCATATTTAGCTTATTGTAATTTTTTCTGGAACTACAGGGTTCAAGCAATAGGTTAATTTAGAGGAGAATTAGTTTTGGAGTATATCAGATTATGTTTCTCTGGGATGTTCATCAATCTCTATCTTCAAACCCAGGTTCATAATTTATTATGACCGTTGTAAAAATGCCACACATTCATCTTAATTACATGTAAATAAATAAAACATTTTCAATCCCACGAGTAATTTGTGTTGAGTGGTGGTGGTTTCTTGAAGAAAGGAGAGTGAGTAATCTTTGGGAATGAAGGCAGAGGCTTAAACAATGGGTTCTTGAAAAACAGGTTTGTCTTAAGCTTGATTTTAGTTCATGGATGTAATCAAATTGTAATGAATATGATACATTATATGAGAGAGAGGTTTTTTTCTTTCTTCTTCTTAACTAAACAAGTGTTACTTAAAAGAATTATGCTTAAAGGTTCTCTCTTATTTTGCAGTGGCGGTTTTACTTCTTTTGCAGTTAGTAGAATCTTTGTTCATCAAAAGAAAAAGCTATTTTGGGGCAACAAAAGAGAATAACTGCAGAAGAAGAAGTACATTGAAGCTCAAATAACCACTATAGAAGCCACAGTTATGACTAGGCCTAGGGTTCTCGCTCTCTTCGGTACGCAGTCATTTTCCTCATTAATTCTTAATCGATTGCAGAAGTTGAATCCGAAAATGAAATTGTAATGGTTTTGAGGTGTAATTTAAACCGACCCCTAACTTAGTTTTGATTTGTGTAGTCACAATGAAAATAACACAATTTGGAGAACAAAAACAAGAGTATAATCCACTGCACAAAGTTATTCTGTTTATAAATAAATAAGAATTGGATAATTACAATGGGTAATATTTTTTTTCAAATGGCATATAAAGAGGACACCGGTCTTCTGTTCTCATAGTCATATCACTTCAATGCATCTTGAATCACTTGGATTCATACTATAAATATATCATTGTTTTTCGTATATCCAAAACTCTCTCCAAACCTATTTCATCTCATCTATAGTTTTCATTCAAGATTTATTATCTGCTGAAAAAATTATTGTAACACCGCCCCAAGGGGCGGGCAACAACCTAGTCCAATACAAATGCATAAAATGTATGATGAATATGATGCAATTATGCAATGCATGTAATGAATGAAATGCAAATATGTGTAAGTAATGAATGAAATGATATGCAATGAGGATGCATGGTTAGTCTTAAGTTTAATTTCAACACAAACATATCTACAAACAATGTTCAAATTGATTTTGCCAAATATTTATAAAAAGTACATGGCATTGATTTTTCAACCTTTTCAAGGACGTGCGACCTGTGCGATAAAGTATAAATTCTCAATTGTTCAGCCTTGGTTCAATTGATAAAGTATGTCACCACTAAGACGACGAAAATGCATCATTTCGTCTTCTAAGTAATCACTTAGACGACGAAAATGTGAACATTTCGTCGTCTAAGTCATGTTATTGTAGTTTCACCTCTAAGAGAACGACCATGTAGACCATGTCCCAATGCATATTCTTTTTGTCGAGTGCATAGAGTAAACAATTCATGGAATGTGAGCGTCGACGTTTCCAAAATAGGAGTTACAATTTTTCGTATATCCACGTTTTCGTTTTGTTAAAATTTCGGTTTTACGGTTGGTAGTGCCAATGACACCCTTAATGAACATACTATTTACTGAAAATTATTCTACTTATATATTATCTTATGGTGAATATATCCAATGGTTGCTTTGTCCAAATTCAATTTTGTTAATATTGATGTGTAGTGAGCCTATACATAATAACACTTAAGTTATACACATTAGTAGATACTTAATAAGTCTGAAGACGTAAATTAATTCGTCGTCTTAAATCCCACTTTTTATATATATACGATTCTTTAGTCGATATTTTACGAACAAAAAAATTGAAAGATAGATCGGAAACTTCCTTACGAATTATTTTTAAATAATATTTTAGGGAAATTTTAATTAAACGACGAAGGAGGAGGCCATTTTCGTCGTCCAAGTATGCACCTGGACGACGAAAATGGCCTCCTCCATCGTCTAAGTCTAAATGTTGAGCGGTCCAAATTCACCGCCATTTATTTTGGGCGGCCCACTAATTAATTTGGGGAGAAATCCGAGAAACACCTAGGCAACGAACATGAGGTTTTCGTCATCTAAGTGTCCACCTAGATGACGAACATTAGGTTTTCGTCGTCTAGGTTAGTGTCGATTTCACATAGACGACAAAATCGTTCCCTTCGTTGTCCAGGTGAAACTGTATATTTCCTAGTTTCTGGATAGTTTCACGATACTCTCACTCTCTCACAAAAATCTCTCTCTCTCTCTCAAACAACTCTCTCCCTCCGGCCGGCATCTCCCATCGTCTCTCTCCCTCCAGAGTGTCCCACCGCCTCCGCCACCTCCTACCGGCACCACCTCCTCCCACATCTCCCAGGGCCTTCACCTCCTCCCACCGGCCTTCCACCGCCTCCACCTCCTCCCACCGCCCCTCCGGCAGCCGGTAAAATTCAAATTTTTTTTACATACGTATAATTTTTTTTAATATGTATTTAGGTATAATAATACATATTTAAGTATAATAGGGTGTATTTGTGTTTAATAATGTGTATAAATATTATAATAATGTGTATATAGGTAAATATTATAAATTAGTAAAAAATAATATATATTTAGGTAAAATTTGTTTAATAATATGTATTTAGGTCAATATTATAAATTGGTAAAAAAATATAATAAATTGGTTAAAAATGGTAAATATTGTAAATTGGTAAAAATATAAAAATGTAAATATTAAAAATGGTAAATATCAAAACATGGTAAAACCAAATGGTAAATAATGAAAATGGTAAATTGTTAAAAAAGGTAAAAATTACAAATAGTAAATATTAAAAAGTGGTAAATATTAAAAAATGGTAAATATTAAAAATGGTAAATATTAAAAAATAGTAAATATTAAAAATGATAAATATTAAAAATGGTAAATTTTGTGGTAAATATGAAAAATAGTAATATTGTAAATTGTTAAAAATTGTAAATGGTAAAATAGTCATAATGGTAAAATAGGTTTAATAATTGATTTTTACAGCTCCTAGGTTAAAATGGCATCATGGGGCAAGATAAAGGCACAGAAAGAGGCTGAAGATGCCCGGCTCCGACACTTGACAGACCAAGTGGGTTGGCAACGCTTGGAGGACACTGTTGCGGCTCCTCCGGACCTTTGAACTGGTCCCTCAACTGCAGCGATTGGGGAAATTTCTAGTGCCCTAGTTATAGCGAGCGATGGCGGTGATCGGTCCGGTCGTAGATGTCAAAAGGTGCCCAGAAGTCGGCCTCCTAGCCTATTGTCTGCAGCATGCGGCGCAAGGTCAAGAGGGCCCCGTCAGACCCTTAACCGAAAAGGACCTAAGGACTCAGAAAGGACGGAAAAACTGAGAAGTTGTTGAAGGCGACGGGGCAAAGGATCCAGTTGCCATATGACGATTTCACCGACGGCCCTCCGACCTCACAGCTAGCTAGTCTCTCAGCGCACAGCATCGGAGAAATTATTCGCAACAACATTTGTATGGTTGCACCTAGCTGAAATGATTTGCCGGATTTGGAGAAGGGGATGGTGTTTAGAGAACTCTCGATAATACAATTTTAAATTTATTTTTTATAACCAATAAAAATCGTAATTTTATAATCTATACAATTTAAATTTTTATTCTTTTTTTCTAGTTAGATAATGATGTGGATGGTGCACCGGAGTTGCTTAGGCACATCAACAACACCGCCAACGCCATCTACCATGATTGGAAGTACAGACTTCACAAGTACTACCTTCAATTCGGTCGCTCGGCTACCCCCGTAAAGCTGCGTGATAATAGGAAAGATGAGTGGGAGTGGTTGGTCAACCACTTCGAAGAAGAACCGTATCAGGTTCGTCTTTTTTATTTATTTAAATTGACGAAATCGAATAATTTATTTTTTAGTCATTTATTAAGAATGAGATCGCATGCAAACAAGGCCAATCGGGAGAAGAATGACAAACATCATACCTCCGGCTCCAAATAGATGATACAAATCGCCAAGGAGCACAGAGATAAGGGCTCCAAACACCCTTATCTGGATACCAACGGCATCGCTTACTTGACGCCTGGACTCGACAATGAAGTGAGTCAAAGCGGTGTAAGTGTCGTATATATTTCCTCTCAATTAACGTAATTAACATTTATTATTTATTAAACTCTCGTATAAACTTATAATTATTTAATTATTATTATTATTATTATTAGGCTAGGTTGCTAGAACTGGCGTAGGAGGAATTGGCCAACACGCAACTTGTACACCCGGATATGTCGCCGAAAGACCTTTCTCCTCTATCGAGGGAGAGTCAGATTGCAATCGCTGATGCAGTATACAGCCGTCGAGCTGGCATGGAGGTTAGGAGGTTGGGACACAAGGTGCAGCGAGATTTATTTAACTCATTTACAACATGCTCGACGAGGAAGAGTGGTCAGGATGCGGCCGTCCAAGCACCCCTTGAGGAGGCTCGACTCGCATGCGCAGAAACGCTATCCATGCGTCAGAGGCTTGATGCGCAACAAATACAGATAGTCAACCTCCTAGCCCTCATGCAAGGCAGGGTTTCAGAAGATTGTCGTCATGTCCAGACCCCACACCCCGACGACGATGACATGGCCGGAGGCGGGGGACTCAGTGGCGCGTCTACTCCCACTGTATTTACTTAGTTTGTACATAGTTTTTAATATTTCTTTTTTTTCGAACGATATCGATCTACATATAATTTTAAATTATTTTAATATTTTAATTAAATTTATTATTTAATTTAATTTAATAATATTTTACTTTAAATTCAAATTTTAAAGAAAAAAAATTAATTAAATTGACTTAGACGTCTAAGAAACGACTTAAACTATGAAATTATTTCATAGTCTTAGACATTTCTTAGACTACGAAATCCTATATTTTGTAGTCTAAATGATGACTTAGACTACGAAATAATTTCGTAGTCTAAGGTGTACTTGGACGACGAAAATATCATTTCGTCGTCTAAAATCCCACTTAAACGACGAAATATAATATTTTCGTTGTTTAAGTACTTAGACTACGGCACTTGGGCGACGAAAACTTGAACTTAGACGATGAAATAGCTTCGTCGGCTAAGTTTTTTTTCCTGTAGTGCTCTCTCTCTCTCTCTCTCTCTCTCTCTCTCTCTCTCTCTCTCTCTCTCTCTCTCTCTCTCTCTCTCTCTCTCTCTCATGAACGCGACATAATATTCTTATTGATTGAGTTTGTGTTGAGTTGTGAAGAAAAAAATGAAAAATAAGTCATGGTATCTTTACGAACTTGAGTTAATATCTTTATGAACTACAGTTGGTATCATTATGTACTAGGGTTGGTATCATTATGTACTGGGGTTGTGCTGAGTCGTGAAGAACAAAATTAATTTTTTTCTCGAAAAAGTAATTGGACAAAAAAACCGAGGGGTAACATGGTCCGCACAAAAAAAGAAGACTTTTATTTTAAATTGTAGACTTTAAAATGACTCTTGGGTCACTTAAACCATAGTTTGATGACTTTTTGGGCAAATAGATGATTTATTATTGGGTAATTATCCTTTAAGAAATAAGGTTGCAACGTTCAATCCAATATATATTGCATCATTTACGTGCGTAGGGTTAAATGTGCGAATGTCCTAAGAAAGAAATGTGCGTTTTGGTGGAATTTAAATGATTTGGGTCTTAAATTTACATGCATTACTTTGACGACAGTACGTATCAACTATAGATCAACCAATGCACGTTTTACCTTGGCTCTCCAACTAATTGAATTTGATTGTACGTTTAAGAATCAATGTAACTACAAAATTGACCTATATATGAATATGAGGAAATGAACTGCACAATGTTCGAGAGTAACGTTTCTATGACCAAGAAGGACTGATATACCAAATTGTAAACAGTTCCGATTCTATCGATCCGAAGTTTTGCACTGAACCTGAAACTTTGATATGATGTCAAGAAGTTCTATTTTATACCAAATTGAAATAATAATATTACTACAGTTAGTACAGTACATGCGAGAATGAGTTTCATTGGCTTTAACGTACAAGCTAGGGATCAACTTCATCGATCTGAAGCAACAACGTAACTAAATAGCCAGCTACCACCCATTTCTCCAGTCACAACAAACTGCAGGTACCAGTGTACTCAAACACGATAACACGTCTATTCAGATCACGCTCCTTTCTGATGGAGAAAAGCCAGCATCAATTGATAGATCTCCTTGAGCTACGCATTACCATATAACTTCGACCTATTACTTGACTTTAACTTGGGACCAATTCATTTCAATTGCAATACTGTGCATCGTAGCCAGTAGTATCGACCAAGGACAACATTCATTTTCTAATTGAGGCACTAGTGACATCTTTATCTATCCCAGGCGGCAAGCATTCATACATCAATGTACTGAGAGACTAATATTACATAACCAAGCTATAGTTTCGTCAGTTTCCCGGTTGTTGTTCAATGTTCATTGTGGTCCGGCGGCCGCTTCTGATTGCAACTTAACTTTCTATATATATGCATGTAGCTAGGAACGTGTAGTTTTTGAGGGAACTGTGTATTTCTAGGGACTTACTATAATGCCACATCAATCATACAACAGACATCGTTTGCTAATATGTCTACTGTTTCTACCAAAATCCGTAATGGTCTTTGAACAAAAGTGCAATAGTTTGATACAAAAATTTATTCATAGTGTTCAGTTTCATAGGGCCAGAATGTTGTCTTGTTCCCTGCAAAACACTAAGCTCTTGGATAAGAGGTCAAGACTGGATTGGCCCGCCTTCGACGTTTCGATGCCTAAGTCAGAAGATGTTTAGCCAAGAAAGAAATTTATTGATAAAGTCTCAGATGTCTTACTTTAGGTGTAGAATAAATGTTTTCTTTTATAGGCAGTTGAGGGATGCAACTCCTGTTGGTTTTCAATGTGAGATTAGATGACATCCCTTTTTAGTACAAGTTAACATAAGGACGAGGGCTGGTCCAGTATTTGGCAGCCTTGCCCTGATGGGTTGGTTGACTGACGTGCGGAGCAGCTCTAGGCGTGACACATGTGCCACGTCCGTTCGTTGAGTGGAGTGACGGGTTTACTGTCGTCAACTTCCAGACTTAGTCATTTTTGGATTCCTTTCGTATTGTTGCTAAATGAGGCTAGCTGTTGCTGAATGAGGCTAGCTCTTCTTGGGGTTAGCACGTGGTGTACTAACAAGTTCCCGAGTCAAGGGCAATGGTCTTGATTTGGGAGTTGAAAAATAAACCACCAAGTCTAATGGAGCTTATTATTCAGCAACGGTTTGTTAGGGTAGCGTACCTTGTAGTCCCCTCAACTTCTGGATAAAGAGTAGTCTCTTAGATCGCAGGACGTGTGAGGGGTGATTAAGCCGCTTGGGCGGTATACCGCGTGGACGTTCGTGCCACTTGAGAATTCGGGCGTCCTGACAAGAAGGGGTTACGTTAGACCTTTTTTGGGTCCGAGAGGAGTTTAAGTCCCTAGGTAGCCAATGCTACTTAAGGTAACATTCCGCATATGGGACGTTCCTAAGATGATCAATCGCTAAGAATATCAATAAAGGTGGTCGGTCATGTGCAGGGTAGTGATCATCGCGGCAGTAAGAGGCCTCTTGACTTTTGGTTACTATTAAGGGCGATCGGTTCATGGGCGTTCAAGTCCCTGAGTTACCGCACTGGTTGATGGACCATCTAGTCAAGGGGGGACTACGCTTTCAGGGGGATCAACCGCCGAAGGAGTCCGTATTCAGGTGAATGAGGGCCGAAGCGGCCAGTCAAACGTGTAAGCGTTTAAGTTGGTCAGTCGAAAGGTCAGCCACGGATGGTCACACAACATGGAGGCCATGTGGTTGAGATGTGTGAAGTGACCATTTGATGGGTTTGACCGCATGCGTGCCGCATGGTGGTCATCGCTCGGCTCAAGGAGTCACGTTGCACATGCCTTGATGACGTGTTGATTATAGGTTTCTGAAGAGACGTTTGTCGTTTGAATTTGAATGCATAGTGGGGCACATGGCAACGATCAACGGTAAGAGAAGGTAAACTATGGACGATCGATATGTGTTCTCTAGTTATGGTATTTATATAAAAGACTTCGTTTTCTCTCTCTTGGTAGAATATCTGCATATTTATGAAAGAGGAGAATATTACTGAAAGAGAAGCTTCAAGTTTTTCAGAAGAGTTTGTGTGCAACTTTGCCGTCAATCGTCGATTTCGTTGTTCATCCGCAGTAAAAGGTAATCATTTTCAGACTTTTTTGTATTCTTGTTGTTGATTTCGTTGCTTTGTTGTGCGTACTGTGGTAATCTGGGTAAGTTAGGAATGGGTTGCCTTAATCTAGGTAGATTAAGTAAAAATAGCCGGAATGTGGGTAGAATGAGTAGTAATCGCCAGAGTCTGTGTAGTTTCCCATTTCTATTGATGTTGTTTGGTTGAGTGGATGTTGGTGATGAGTGGGTTCACGAGTGGAGAGCGGTCGAGGTGCTGATTATGTCATTTTCTTTGATAGACTGGTCGCTCTTGCACTATGAACCACTCGTCGCCTATAGAATTGTCTAGCGACGAGTCATCCATTAGGATTGTGGATGGGAGGAGGTGTCGTCCAGAGGAACGCATTCACATGAGTGAGTTGTTGTGAGAGTTAAGGATATACTTGTCCTCCGTTAGCATTAGTCAGATGTCCGAGTCGTCTAGCGATTTTGTGTCGAGTACTGGGAAGACGATTTTGAGTCCTGAGCTGCTTAACCTTGTGTTTCTTGACACTCAACCTCTTTTATTGATTGGAGAGTCCAGCATGGGCTCAACCAACGAAGGTGGGGTTGAGGCGTCAAATGATGTAGAGAGGCAGCAGAGTGGGGCAACCGCCTCTACTATGTCTATCCACGGCAAGAAGAATCAGAAGGGCTAGTAGGGTCAAGGAGGGAAACTGCTGGGAGGCCGAGTTGTTAAATATTTTGGTAAGAAACCGATGCAGGAACCAGGGGAATCCATTACCGTGGCTCACGTAGAGAAGCTATACGAGCTGTACAATATCCCTCGATCAGTAATTTTTTGATCGCTGGGTGAGGGGGAGAGCTTTGTGGATCCGTCGGTTAGGTTCACTTGTGGGACCGAGTGACATCTGAAGAATGGGATAAATTATCCCTTGCATCATTTTATCCAATTCGTGCTGGCGCACTTCAACATTTTGATGGGGCAGTGCGGTTCTAAGTTAGCGAGGATGCTAATGGTCTTCTTCAACATGTTTAAGATGTTCAAGTTAGAGCAGCCGGCGATCGCGGAGTTGACCACGTTTTGGTCTATGGCCTATGCAGACCGTGAATTGGATAAGGGGACCATGACGGTCATGTCTAAGCCTAAGAAGAACAACTGGTGGTTGGGTGAGGTGGACAACTCATCTTATGTCTAGAGGCACAAGGCGTTCTTAGTATGAGGCAATCAGAAATTTAGAGACCGGGAGAGTGTAGGAGGGTTGTTTAGAATGTCGACCGTGTTCCATCCCTTAGGTTCGATTTGTTGTTCAGTGTATGTAGCAGTCTGGTTGTTGTGTTCGTTCATTGTCTGACCTTGTTATCCTTTGTTTGCAGTGAACTACCGCTTTCATATGACCGCGTTGGAGCAGCGTCACCTTGTCTGCTTTCATTTTGCATGGGAGGTTAGAGGCACATGCAGGAACTATTGAGCTTAGATCCACCACGAAGTGAACGATCTAACCGAGATTTTCAGGTGCCCTAGTAAGTGTCTTTGCCTTGTGGTTTTTCTTTTTTGTCCATTCGATATATGTTGGAGAGTGATGTTAAGGTTTTATACTTGTCGTTTTTTGTAGTCGAAGTGAATGCTCTAGCCACCGAAGAAAGGATGAGCAATTGAGCAGCCTATCTAAATTATCTTATCAAGTGAGCCACGGAGGCCAAAATAGTGGAGGAGTTGGGGAACAAGGAGTTCTAGGAAGGGAAAAAAGGCGGTCCTGAGATGACCATCGCTGCTCCTAGCATTGGGGAAGTCCATCCACAAGAGGTCATGGTAATCCCGGATGCTAAGGTAAAAGAGGATGCTCATGTGGAGCCTGCCGCTGGTGGGAAGGTGACACAGAGGTGGCCGAAAGTGAAGAAGCTGGAGAAGAAGAAGGAGAAGGACAAAAGTGGGGCGGTTGAAGTAGAGAGACCCTATAAAAGGAAAGTTAAAGTGGCCACAACAAGGTGGAATGTCCAGCCCAATAAGGATAGGGGAAGGACGTTGGGGTTGTGCGGGCCGTTCTACGCGGTGAAGATGAGGAAGTATGCTTTCATGATGAGCCGGACAAATGAACCGTGGAGCACTCCGATCCACAGTCTGAGCTATAGGAGGGATTTGAGATGGATGTTGACTTCATCGACCGCATGCCCGAGCGGAGTCTCCACGTCGATGAGAAAAGTATGGAGCGTGCATTGGTGTGGGACAACGTGGAGAAGACGTTGGAGGTGTGGTTAATCGTCCCCTCACTCTAGTTGAGAGAGAGATCACCTCGGAATGGGTAGATGTGGAGATGACGTACCGCTCTTCTTTTCCAGATGCGGAGGTCGTTTCTGAGAGTCATCTCGCGTAGAGATGCTACACGCGAGGAAAAAAGAGTTAAGTGGACGAAAGTGGTTGTGGGGGAACATGCATCGGTCGATAGTAATGTGGCTGCTACGTCATCTACTCTGGTTGAGGAAGGTTTAGTGGGAAGGATTGGGCACGAGATGTGATATCACAGGAGACTCAGAACCGAAAGCCGGTGGTACAACATGTTCAGCAGGCGATTGAGCCAGTTATAAGCGTCCGGGTGGTGAGCGCAGCCACCCGAGGATCAGCTTCCGAGCGTTCGTAAGGTGGGCTGTCTGAGCCTTATATTGATGCCCAAGTAACCGCAGGGCTTTCCGATCTATTTCTAGGGCACGCCCAAAAGGTTGTGAATGCAGATGTCATGCAGAGGCTTCGGACGAGGACTTTAGAGCAGTCGGTCAAGGATCGCCAGTCTACCTCACTAGGGGAGTTTCTCCGAGTGACTGTGGATCTGTATCAGTAATGGTTAATATATTTTGAGCCTCGTCCGCTAAGCGAGATGGCGGGACTGCAAGTAGAGCTAGGAGAGCTGAAGTTGATGTGGGTCAAGATGGAGAAGGCTGTAACGACCACTCAGGCCAACAGCAAGAGGGCTATGGCTGAATCCTATAAATTGCAGGTGGAGTTGGATAAAGAGCGGTAGAAGGTGGATTGGCTGATCAATACCGGGAAAGAGTTGAGCAAGCTAAACTCTGAGCTGGGGCTAGAGAAAGAGTGGTTGAAGGTGGTGGTAAAAATGACCGCGATGATGCATTGGTCTTACTAAGGGCTAAGAAGAAGTCCCTAGAGGATGAATGTAGTCGTTAAAGGAACATGTTGGACAATGCTGAGGGGGAGCTCAATGATGTCAAGAGCGCCTGAGATTTGGCTCAAACATCCGAGAGGAACTTAAAGAATGAGGTGGCGATGCTGAGGTATGACCGTGAAACTCGTGAGCCACATTTGCAAAGGATTTAGAATGAAATCGATAGAGTTTGAGGGCAAGCCTATAAGCGCTCGCCCGTGTTTGATGCTGAGTTGAGTGGGGCGGTCCACGAGTACCAGCGGGCCCCAAAATTTCGGGAGGAGATGGATAAAGCGATCGACGCTTATACGTGGTTGCCCGCGTTTGTGGCCGAGATGGCGAAGGCAGTGGAGGACTACAAGAAGTCCTCAGCGTTTGAAGCCGAGCAGGCTAGGGCGGTCGACGCCTTCGAGCAGTCCCCCGAGTTTCAAGACGGACAAGTTAGGGCGCATGGGGCTTATAAGCAGAGTCCAGTGTTCGAGGCTGACACTGAAGAGGTTTACAAGAAGGCTGTGGCAGAGACATTCTCGTCAACTAGACGGTCGAAGTACTTTGACATGAAGCTCTTTTATCCAGACTCTGCAACCGGTACACTGGAGTTTCTCTAGAATATTATAGCTTTATGCCTTTGTTATCTTCTTTGTTGTTCGTTTGTTTCTTTTGTATTTGGAACAGATTTATGGTTGTTGTAGCCTATTATTATATATATTTTGCTTATTTGATCAGTATTTAGTGAATGGCATTTTGTGTGGGGACAAAAAGTTTTGACTAAGTATGGGTGTAAAGTCAAATGAATATATGACCGTTGAAAGGAGAGATGTATGTTTTTGATGTGTTGGTGTCCTTCTGGCCATTTTGCAAACTTATGAAAACTTATATTAAGTCAGATTATTGTTGAGACGTAGACTAGCTAGCGGTCGAACGAAGAATAGACAAGAGTGTTTGAACAAAACGTCTTAATTTCATTGCATAAGTAGAAAAGATAGTAAAAAGCGTTCGTGCTCAGGGCATTACATCAAAGAAAAACTATAATATGAGGCCACTAGTGAGCAAGCCGCGTTAATGATAATACCTTCTGAGGTGCATGGAGTTCCAAGGGTGAGTCAAGACAGAGTCGTCCTTGTCGCTGAGGTAGAACGTGTCGGGGCTGGCAACGTCCACAATCTTGTAAGGTCCTTCCCAAGAGGGGCGAAGGCTTTCGACCTTGGTCTAGACGGCCTTCATAACCCAATCCTCTACTATGGGAGTCAGTTTTGGCCGCCTGAGCTAGGGAAGGATAGGCTCGATGGATCTAACCCTAGAGAAGGTCTGATAAGGCAGATAATGAGCCTGGGCTTAGATGACTAGGGTTCTAATTAAAGAACAAGTCATCTAGCGAGTTCTGGAAGTATCTAGAATGATGCAGCTACTTCTGGAACGTTCGGTAGCATGAAAATCCCAGGGTAAGATCAGACCTCAAGGAGGCTGGGTAATCTGACCACGATGGACTATTTGATCGGACCTTGGGGGAATTGACAGAATCTGTGAGGGAAAGGGAAAGATTTGAGCGTATTCTATAGGGATTATGCCAAAGGGCCTATGGTAATCATAAGATTTGATTGGCCCTAGATATGAAGATCTATTCCTTAATGGGTTCCTCCTTTCCTAATGTAAAGTAATCTGATTCGATAAAGACTATGCTTAGACCTGGCAAGATCACTATATATAGACCATCCATACATGGTCATAGGTAACGTAACTCTGCCCTAATCACTTCTTGATTCTTGAGACAAGTTCTAACTTAAGCATCAAGTTTAAGCACGGTACCACACCGTGCTCCGACTTGTTTTGTAAGTTCACAGAAATCTAAGCTAGAGGGAGACGAAATCTGCTCTCACAAATTGGTGCTTTCATTGAGAGCAGAATCCTAGGCTAGCTCTCGTGAATAGAAGAACATGGAAGAAAACACCGACACAAGTAACCAGCAAGGCAAAGACATAACCCCGCCCACAGGGGACAACCAGATCACCCCTGACACCGGGGCATCGAAGCATGGGAGCACCCTCTCGCATCAGGTTCAGCCAAGAAATCTCGCGAATGAGGGGCAAATAAGTGAAGAAGAAGGATCTGACTAAGAGAAGAAAGGATCCAGAGGATGGAGGGCTAAGGTCGATCAATACATCCATCGGGCCGAGGAACGGTAAGCAAATCTGAGGATCAATATGGCCGCACTGCAGCAATCTACAGAGGGGGCCGCCAGGAGTACGAACGTGCTGGCGGGCACCGTAGTTGTTGTTCCGGCCACTCTACTGGATCAGGTAAAGCTCCTGAAGAAGCAAGGGTTGGTCATACCCGACCCACCCATGGTGATAAAACAGGAATCCCCGGTAATCAAACGGAACAACCAACTGGAGGGGCAACGAACGCTGAAACCACTGGGGTAGCAGCCCTTAGGAGCATGATGGAGGTGTTCATGGAGACATAGCGTGCCCACAACATACGGACCAACCAAGAAATTAAAAAGTTGAGGAAGGAAGGGATGTCCAAGAAAGAGTTTGAAGCAGAGCAGAGGGGCTGCATGATGTCCTTAAACCCTCTGGCTCAGTTCATCCAGGATGAGAACCTCCCAAGAAGTGGAGTCACCCCAAGTTCGATAGGTATTCTGGGCACTCTGACCTATACCAGCATGTGAGAAACTAACAGTCGACCATGGCTACTAGCCGGTCGAATGACACTTGGATGCGTAAGATGTTCCAGGTGAGCCTGAAGAACCACGCACTGTAGCAGTACGTGATTCATGTTAAACCAAGCACTTAATTAAAAACTTAATCAAACACAAATACAATTAAAACCTTTCTTTGTTGATGTAACATTGGTGAGTAGGGATCGTTCTTAACCAGGGATTGGGGGTGCATGCATAACTATGCTAAGGTTGTTTAGGGGGGGGGTGCAAGATTGTTGGTTTTAAGTTTCCTAGGAAAAAAAACAAGAAGATGGTTAGATACATATCAAGAAATCACAAGTTCTAACATGTTTAAACTCATAGACAAGCAAACAATCAAGAACACATAACCCTAATATGCATCTAGCCGAAAATAAGTTCCTTAATCTATTATTTACACATTGATCATCACATCTAGTTACCTAGCCGAAGATCCCATCTTTGTTTAAGTCCTACAAAATTTCTAGGTTAATTAAAACACATACACATGCTTACATCGAATTAGAGAGCAACCAAATCATCTAATTAACTTCCTAACTCAATTTTATCTTGATTAATTCGGTGGAACATGCTAGGGTGAACCAAATCATCTAGTGTCATCCTAAACAAGTTTCAGAGCATTAAGAACTTAGTAAGCAAGCATACATGTTCGAATCCAACCTACAAACACATGGAAGAACTCAAAACAAGTCAGAAATAATCATCTTTACACTAAAACATTAGTCTTTTATTACAAAGTCTCGAAAAAACCAATATAAACCGGAAATAAATACAAAGAGGACATGTTACACTTTTTGCTCCGAGGTAGTCTCTCTCCGCAAGCTCCAAGCGCACGTCCCTTTGTTGGTGATGGTGAACGCAAGATTCCAAGGCCAAATCTAGCACAAGTAGGCTCACGGGTGAAGGAAGGATTATTTGGAAGGTGGTGGAGATGGTATTTCGGTTTAGGGAGAGGCTGATCTTAACTAAGTATGAGAGGAGTTAGTGTTTGGACAAGGGTTCAGCTCTATGATGTGTGTTCCTCATGAATGAGTCGAGCTCCCCTTTATGTAGGAGAAGGGTAGGGTTTTTCCTACTTAAACAAGACCTTCCATATTAAAATCGGGAAAATCTGACCAGCTATAGTAAAACGCGTTTTCCCGGAGTTGTAGATCTTGAAAAATTCTGATTTTTGTTTCATTGGAAAGATTATTCAAAGGGCTATAAAATCCATATAAGGAACGCCATATTTGAAATTGAATTGGATTTACTACGGATTTTAGAAGTTAAGTGACCTGGCTGCCCTGTTTTCTTCTTCTTCAAGGAAAAGGAAATCTTCATATCTTTAATCTTGCATTCCTTATTCCCTAATAATTCTTGGAAAAATATAGCATATTCTTGCACATATTTTGGCCCTCAAATCAGGTCTGAAAATTCATATAATATCTCCCAAAATTCGTCCATTATATCCTCCATATATTCCGTCATATTTGCTCTTTCCTGGGTCGCGCAGGAGAAATGTCTTCATCTTTTTGTCCACCATTTTGGTATCCATTTCATTTGGTATTTGGTTTTCAATTCTTGACACCATATGGGAATGCATTTTAGTAACCATTTGAAGGATTCCTCGGACCATTTCTTCTCTGGAATTAGGAACTTTTTTCTCCTTAACCCGCTTTTAGCTCTGAAACGCCTCCTTTATTATTTCCTCCTTTATTTCTATCTAAAAACTTAAAGTAAGTTAGAAACACATTTACTAAGCATAAAACAAAGTTAAATGTAGAGAGAAAGACATTAAGAATCAAGCATAAAATGCGTAGATCAAATTCCCCCACACTTAGACTTTGCAAGTCCCTTAGCAAATACAAAACAAAACTACGGAAACGAAAAATCAAAGAGAATCAATAAAAGAAAATGTTATTCATTCCTCCTACGACGATCCTAATCTCAACCATACTCCATCACATCAAGAATGAGCAATGGATTAAAAGGCCACCACTAATGATCAGCAAGAATGACTCTAGGGACTTCTTTACTTACCACAAGGCCAACGGGCACAAGACGGCAGACTATGGCATTCTCAAACGACATTTTACAGAGCTGGTGGACCAGGGGTACTGTTGGGAGTACCTAACAGAGGAGTACCAAAAAAAGCTTGAATATTCATTGAAGCCGCAAGGTAATGGTAAGCGCTAAAAGAACAACAAGACCTTACCACTACCACCTAAAGGCCAAGAGGAGAAGTACCTAGTGCTAAACTGTATCCTCCTAAGCCCATGAGTACCCTGAGGACACCATCTTCCTAGCTTGGACTGTATCAAGGAGAAGAAGCACGATTCGAAGAGGCTCAAGGCTACGGGTGAATCTAAGGCCATAATGAGAACGAACATGCTCTAATTTTCAGATGTAGACCTCCCCGAGGAGGAGGATGATCATGGCGATGCCCTGGTCATCAACATCAGAAGGACCCACATGATGGTAACCAGGGTTCTAGTCGATAATGGAGCTGTTGTGAATGTCATATTCAAGGATGCGGAGGAAAGGATGGGCCTGATGTGTGCAGTTCAGGATCATCGCACGACCCTCATGGGTTTTGAAGGATCAAGAGTGAGGATCCTGGGGATCATCCCCCTACATGTCAGAACACCCATCACCAAACCAACCACATGGTTTTCTGTGGTCGACGCTCATTCCCCTCACAACACAATCTTGGGACTGTCGTGGCTCCACAGGATGACGGTGGTGACATCAACTTACCACTAGGTCCTAAAATATCCAACCTCAGAAGGCCCCATCAGCATTAAAGGGGACAGAGCTGCTGCCAGGCTATGTACGGTGCTGGCTAATAAAGGCATGAAGAAGGAAATGTTGCGGGAAGCTAGGGGCACGGTTGCCCCAGCTCCACAAGTATAGCAATCACAAGATGGGGGTCGGGAGGGCACGGTCGATGAGTTAGAAATCGAGCTCAACTGCCAAGAGTTTCCCTTAAAGGAGAAGGCAGAGGAAGATATGGTGCTCGAGCTATTTGATTGAGAGCGACCTGATTTGTGTGTAAGGATCGGCCTAGGGCTGAACGGAGGCAAGTGTAAGAACCTGATGGATCTGTTGAAAGAAAACAAGGATGTGTGTGCATGGTTAGCATAAGACATGCCAGGGATAGATAGAAAGGTGATCGTGCACCAGCTTCATGTGGACCCCAAGGCAAGGCCCGCGGCGCAGAAGAAAAGAACCTTTATTTTTGAACGTAACAGGATAATCGAACAGGAGGTGGAACAATTGCTTGTAGCAGGGTTCGTCAAGGAAGTCCTACATTCAAAATGGCTCTCTAATGTGGTCCTTGTTAAAAAGAAGAATGGGAAACCCAGGGTCTACATTGACTTTACAGATTTCAACAAGGCGTGCCCCAAGGATGGTTTCCTCCTGCCCAGGATCGACCAGCTAATAGACTCTACTGCAGGGCATAAGGTCCTCAGCTTCATGGATGCATACAACGGCTACAACCAGATCAAGATGGCAGAGGACAATGTAGCAAGGATAGCGTTTATGACCGAGAATGGGTTTACGCTTACGAGGTGATGCTCTTTGGCTTAAAAAATACAAGAGCGACTTACCAGAGGCTGGTGTACAACATGTTTAGGCCCCTGATCGGGGATAATATAGAGGTATACATGAACGGTATGCTGGTCAAAAGCAAGAAAAGGCAGGATCACGTGTCGGACCTAAGGGGATGCTTCGAACTCTTACGAATGGGATGAAGCTGAACCCAGAGAAGTGCACCTTCGACCCTTACGAAAGCATGAGATCCAGCGCTTGAACGGGAAGTTAGCGGCTCTAAGCAGGTTCATATCCAGGTCAACAGACAAGTGTAAACCATTTTTTGTCCTTAAGCACTACCTTATGCTACATTTAAGGGCTTGGAATGCTTTTTCACATTTATCCGTCCTTAAGCACTACCTTATGCTTTTTCACATTTATCCATCCTTGAGTGGAAAAAAGGGAGCTATGGACGGATAAATGTGAAAAAGCATTCCAAGCCCTTAAGCACTACCTCGTATCACCACCCATCCTAAGCAAGCTTGTACTGGGGGAAGATCTATGCTTGTACCTGGCCGTTTCAATAGTAGCAATGAGTGGATCTCTGGTCCGAGAAGATACTGAGGGGCAGTTACCCGTATACTACGTATCTAAGGCTCTTCTCAACCCAGAGACTCGTTATCCCAAGATATAGGGGTTAATATTGGCCCTTGTCATGTCATCACGTAAGCTCTGACCTTATTACCAGACTTTCAAGATAGTCGTCATGACCGAGTACTCATTGAGAATGATCTTGCATACCCCAGACTTCTCAAGCAGAATAACCAAATGGGTCATTGAAATAGCACAACATGACATCAAGTACCAACCTTGAACAACAATGAAGAGGCAGGCTTTGGCAGATTTTCTAGCCGAGTTCACCACACTAGAGCCAAAGGTACAAGAAAGAAGAGAAAGGGACAAGGAAGCAGATGAGTAAGGGGTCGATCACTAGACGCTATACATAGACGGATCCTCCAAAGACAAAGAAGCAGGGGCGGGCCTGGTACTAAAAATCCCAAATGGAACGATTATAGAGCAAGCTCTAACCTTAGAGTGGAAAGCCACTAACAATGGAGCCGAGTACGAGGAACTCCTAGCAGGGCTAAGACTAGCACGAGAGCTTAATGTAAAAAAGATCAAAGTATTCTGTGACTCTCAACTGATCGCAAACCAAGTGCTTGGACAAAACACAGCTCATCACGCATTCATGGAGGCATACCTCAGGTTAGCAAAGGGGTTGGTTAGCCAGTTTAAAGAGTTCTCTATCATGCAGCTCCTCCCTAGGTCAGAAAACATACACGTCGATGCACTGGAAAATCTGGCCTCCAGCATTAATTACAAGCTCAGGAGAATGATCTCAGTGGAGCACTTGCCCAATCCAAGCACGGATAAGGAAGAGACAATGACAGTGCCAGTACAGTTAGGATCCTCTTAGATAGATGAGATAACAAACTACATAGAGATTGGTGCCCTACCAGAAGGGCATGTAGAATCCAGAAAGGTCGTTCGACAGGCAGCAAGGAATAATGTCAGACATGAGAAATTATATCGACGATCCTTTAATGGACCGGATCAGCTGGCGGCACACCTAAACTAGGTTAGAACTATCATGCAAGAACTACACTCGAGGATATATGGCATGCACATCAGGGGTAGAAACCTTGTGGTCAAGTGTTTAATTGAGGGGTACTGTTGGCCCAAAATAAAGAACGACTGCATGGAATATGCTAATGAGTGCGAAGCCTACCAAAGGCATGCCCCCCAACCACCCCTCCACCCAGAGGAGTTACATCTAGTCTCAATCACATGTGCATTTGCATAGTGGGGATTGGACATAATGAGAGAATTCCCAATCAGAGCTGGGAGTGTGTAAAAGAAGTACCTCCTTGTTGCCACAGACTATCAGTCCAAGTGGATCGAAGTTGAGGCTCTATCAAAGATAAGGGGAACAGAGGTAAAGAATTTTATTTGAAAATTTATCATATGCAGGTTTGGGATCCCACAAACGATCGTAACAAACAACGACCCTCAGTTCAACTACCAAGAGGTTAGGGGTTGTTGTGCCAAGCACAGGATCAAAATCAGATTCTCTACTCCAAGGTACCCCCAGGCTAATGGATAGGCATAAGCTTTAAATAAGATGATACTCGAGGGCCTAAGAAGGAGGCTAGATCAGCTAACGAAGGGGCAGTGGGTATCCCAGTTACCAAATGTGTTTTGGGCATATAGAGCGACCATGAGGAAACCCACGGGGGAGACTCCATTTGCCTTAGTATTTGGAACAAAAGCTATCATTCCTATCAACCACAAGATTCCCAACCTTATGCTTGCAGCACGAACAATAGAGAGTAATATAGAGAGCTTGAGGCACGAGCTTGATTTGTTGGAGGAATGTAGGGAGCAAGCTCAGATCAGGGTGGCCTCTTATCAAGCCTACTACGATAGGAAGGTTCGACCTAGATTTCCCCCCCCCCCCAAGCACCATGGTTCTGTGTAAGGTGTTTCAAAATACTAAGTTGCCAAGAGAAGGAAAACTAAGGTTAAACTGGGAAGGACCCTACAAAATCGTTGGAGAGGGATACCATAGATCGTACGAGTTGGAGAATCCAAGAACAAGAGCCTTGATTTAAAATGATGGAATGCTCTTTACTTGAAGGAATACCGCATGGAGTAGAGCTGAAGGTCTAGGAACAGAAGGTAGCAAGCGTCTAAAAGGGGAGTGTCAGATACTTCCTTACTTATTCGATAAACATTGTACGATTTATACGATCATTCAATAAAAGCTTCAGTTGTTAGCAACTATGCTTTTCATTGTGTTTTATGTTCAATTTGTCTTTGCAAAATGTTAGATTTGTATGTTCGATTGATAGGAGTCTTATGGTTTGATATGTTCGATTGAGAAGAGCTTAACGCCCAGGAAAGGCACCGAGCTTGAGTGGGGCAAATGACGTTAGTTCACGTGGGAAGGACCTTCACCCTGCGAGCTAAATAACTCTCCTAAAGGTAAGACATCCTAAGGGAAGAAGGTTAGGGCATCAAGGAGGACGCCCATGGATAGACCAAAATACTCAGAGAAAAACCACATAAGAGTTCAAAGTAATCTTGGGTTAGTAGAGCCTCGAAGTTATATTGCACGTGGTCAGATTAACAATCAACCCAAAGGTGACTTAGCCACATCTTGTCATTTTGGGTATTTTAAGTCCCAAGCATTCACACCTCGCGATGCCTCAGGGATAAGCAAAAGTCGATCAACAAAGAGATGACAGACCCCAACACAACATTGCAGATGGGTCCCCTGGGGAGAATCCAAGCTGGAGGGTAATTCTGAAGTGGTCTTTGTGATAGCATCAAAGAGGCTCTATGAAGGTAGAAGGATACCTAACCAGTCAAGGACTTGGTCGTGAGAAAGGTCTAGAGAACGATGGTCTTTGTACAAACCCAGAGCTAAACATGTAAACCCCTTAACGGGGAGGCAGTCTCTAAACCGCGAGCACCTCCCAGAAGACTTTAAAGTTACCAAGGTTCTTATTAAGCCTTTTTCAAGAGCAACAGCTTGGAAATATGGGGATTCGAGAGTCGCACTGAGACCATAGGCACTCAATGACAGATCTCCCAGCCCTGATGAAAAAACAACAGGGTATGAACGAAAAGCATAAAATAGCTAAGTACAGTATCAATATTTATATCTACCCCTGGCATAAGTTATCTAAGCTAAGGCTTAGGCCAAGGTTAGCAAAGTTATAAGATAACGGTTGTTCGAAAAAGGGTCATAAAACTATTACATGGATACACCCCTAAAGACAGGCTGTGGGCTTCACTCTGACTCCGTCTCAGAGGCGGCGGAAAGGTCGTAGGCACGAATAAGCTCCTTGCATTCTTGTTCCCAGTCCACTAGTTAAGATTCAAGCTGGCGCCCATAAGACTCCTCTAGAGCAGCTATACGATATTCACACACTTGATCCTTGGCATCCAGAGCTTCCTTGAGCTTGACTTCAGCCACCTCAACTATTTTCCTTGCTTCAGACCGAGCTTTCTCAAGTTCAGACCTCAGAGTCCCTACTTCACCCTCATGTAAATAGCGCTTCTCCTCGAGGGCCCTCTCCTTTTGGTTGATGATACAGAAGGCGTAAGCTTAAGAATCCCCGAACTTGTGAACCTTGACCTCTGGCTCTTTGATTTTGAAGACAAACACCTCAGCCATCCACTATGCCTCTGAACCCTCTTGTCTGCCTCGTGAGATGTGGCATAAAAGCATCCAAGGGTGGCAGTAAGAGTAATAGATGACTGAAACGAGATCAAGATAATATGTTAGGCAATGAAGGGAAGGGAATAAAATGAAAAAACACGTAAGACAGAAGAAGAAGGGTTTCCATGTAGAGGGAAGTCCAGGAAAGCGTCATCAAATCCTCGGCCTCCAATGACCCAAGGTCCTCAGCATCCTGCTTAAGCATCATAGAGGCCAGGGAAGAGCAGGCCACATCAGCATGAGCCAATCCAGAGAAAAACTGGGAAGGGATGCCCCCCCCCCTCACACACACACACAGGGGACCACAGCTCCCTTACCACAGGACTCGATTTCCTCCTTCAGACATATTACAAGGAGGCTGGACGATGTAGCCCTGGTTTAGTTGGGTCCTTTTGAAGTAGACCCTGGGGAGATCAGGATCAACACCCTCGATCAACTTCCTGAGGGAACCTGCACAAGCAAGAATATAGTATTTACACATATCCAAACAATAAAAACAATAGGCAGTATACAAATTACCGAACGACAAGACATGTAAGAAATTACAACATGAGTATAATCTCAAAGTAAGGCAAGGGAGAACTTACCCAGAGAAAAGCCCACAGGCTTGGAAGACCCTGGCTCGGAGGATATGGGCTAGGTTAGAGCAGAGGTGGTAGACTTCACCTTCTTGGATGTGAAAAAATGAGAGAGGATAGAGGTTTCAATTTATATATTGTGAATGGATGTGATGTGATGAGGGATGATCGTTTGAGGAGATATATGTATTCGGATTTCAAGGGATGCAATTGGGTTTAAAATGGGATGAAAATGGAAAGAGTCATGACAGTTGAAGCAGGTACAAATGCTGACCGGGTTTGACGAAGGAGCCATGATGAAGGTGGAACAGTGGGGGCACGTGCTTAGGGTTTTGCGCGTGGCTTGATGGGAAAGCTGAGGAGTTTTTAAAATCTGGGATAATGGAGCTTGGACAACAACATCACGAGGCCAACACATGTCGAATATCACACTATTATAAGGGTATTTGTGTGAGTCAATTTTGGCCGCCTGAGCTAGGGATGGATGGACTCAGTGGATCCGACCCTGAATAAGGTCCGATAAGGCAGATAATGAGCCTGGGCTTGGACGACTAGGGTTCTAATTAAAGAAAGAATTATCTAGAGACTTCTAGAAGTATCTATAATAATATAGAGGCTTCTGGAATGTTTGGTGACATGACAATCCCAAGATAAGATCGGACCTCAAAAAGGCTGAGCAATCTGACCACGAGGGACTATTTGATCGAACCTCGGGGAAATTGACAGAATCTGTGAGGGAAAGGGAAAGATTTGAGCGTATCCTATGGGTATTATACAAAAGGGCTTGTGGCAATCATAAGATTTGATTAGCCCTAGATATCGAGATCCATCACTTAATGAGTTCCTCCTTTCCTAATGTAAAGTAGTCTGGCTAGATAAGGACTATGCTTAAACAAGGCGCAGGTCCTCTACATTCATGGATTGGTCAACGTGGACACTCGTAGGCTCTCATGGGTGAGTTCCAGAGAAAGAAGAGCTTCCGTATAGAAGGTAATAGAGTAAGGCGTCTCGCCCGTAGCGACCGTTACGGTGGTGCAAATGGACCAGAGGATGCCAGGGAGTAGTTCAGGCCATTTTCTAAAGTTGGGGCTATCGCGTCTCATGGCTTGGAGGCATTTTTTGAGGTTGTTCTTGATGATTTTGTTCGCTGCCTCAATCTAAGATGAAGAAGAGAAGATGACGTTCGTACTCTGGTGATTGCATAAGCTAATGAACTCTGGGTTGTCGAACTGTATGTCATTGTCAGTTATGATGTTGTAAGAGGCTCTATAACGGCAGTAGAATGTTCGCCAGAGGGACTTGGTGACGTTGGCCGTCATGATCTTGACCAAGGGTTCGTCCTCAATGAACTTGGTGTGATAGTCAATGATGACTATCACATACTTGTATTGGCCTCTGGATTTGGGAAGTTCCCCTATGAGATCAAGGCCCCACAGTTCAAACGGGATAGGAGAGAGTATGATTAACAGCGGTATGGTGGGCGAGTGAATGTGATCTGCATGGAACTGGCTAGCCTTGCATTTGGTGGTTATCTTTGTGGAATCTTGATGTATAGTGGGCCACCAGAAGCCATATTGCAATGCCTTATGGGTGATTGATTGAGAACCAGCATGGTGGCTACATTCGCCACTATGTATATCCATTAGGAGGGAGCATCTGAACAAGGTAGGCAAGTAGCATAAGTTAGGCTAGGTCCTATCGTGCTTGTAGAGGTGGCCGCCTTGGACACTGAAGTTGGTTGACCATGCAATGATTGTTCTGGCTTCAGCCTTGCCTATAGGGAGGGTACCCAAGGTCTTGTAGGCTAAGATGGGGGCGATCCAATCTGGTTCTCCCGGTGTAATGGTTAAGATTTCACAAAAATTTCTTTGGTTGCTGGGCTTAACTAAGACTTCCACTCTGGTGCTATGCTTGGTATCGATTCTAGGGGCTGTTGCCAGACTGGCCAGGGCATCCGCGTTAGCATTTTGCAATCGCGAAACCTGAGTGATGTTGTAAAACTTGAACTTGGACAAGTAATACTAGGTCATAAAAAGATAGGCCGCCGTAGTTCCTTCCTTAGCCTCGAAGTCCCTAGTCACTTGGTTTACCAACAGTTGCGAGTCGCTGAAAATATTCATGTCAGATGCGTCTGATAGTTGTGCTAGCTGGAGACTATCGATGAGGGATTCATACTCTGCTTCGTTGTTAGATTCTTTGAGGTTGAAGCAAAGTGCATATTCTACGTTAATACCCTATGGGCCAGTTAGGATAATGCCTGCTTTGCTCTCTTCCTTGTTGGTGGAACCGTCAACGTATAGGTTCCAATGAGACTGAGGCTTGGCCTAGGCGGTTAAGGTTGTGATGTCTTAAATGAGTTCCAGCTCTTGAGGGGCGGCTGTGGTTTCCTCCTCTCTGTATTCAGCAATGAAATCTAACACGGCATGTGCCTTGATGGTTGTCCTAGGCTTGTACTCAATGTCGAACATGCTGAGTTCGATGGCCCATTTGTTGAGGTGACAGTTATGGTATGGCGACTGGAGCACTTGCTTTACGGGGAGGTTCGTGAGCTCATGTATCTTGTGGGCCTAGAAATAGGGGTGTAGCTGCCTTGCAGCCGTGACAAGGGTGAACGCTCATTTGTCAAACGTAGGGTACCTCTTTTCGGCTGTGGTGACACCCCTTCCTGTAAAAAAGACAAAGAGCTCATTATCAGTGTCGTGTCACAGTATGGCAGAGCTGACAGTTGTAAGTGAGATGACAAGATACAAGTAGAGTGGTTCCCTCTGCATTGGACCTGACAGCATTAGGGTAAATGCTAAGTAGAGCTTGATTTGACAAAATTCCTCCTTGCATTCTGGCGTCCAGTCAATGGAACAGTTGCGGATAGGAGTGTTTGCCTTGTGTGTGAGACAGAGTATCTGGAAGAATGGTTCACACTTGTTAAAGAAACAAGATATGAAGTGATTGATGGGGGTAAGCTTACCCGTGAGGCTCTGGATGTGTTTCATGTCAGTTGGCGTCTTTATATCCATGATCGCCCTGATCTTCTCAGGGTTGGCTTTGATACCTCGCTCGCATACAATGTAGCCCAAGAATTTGTTGGTTGTGACCCCAAACGTGCATTTGGCAGGGTTCAGGTGAATGCCATGCTCTATGAGAATTTGGAAACTAAAAGATGAGTACCAGAAACTAAAAGCTCTCGTTTTTTCTGTTCTTTAATTTCTGGTCCGGCTTCAGGCAAGTTGACATCGAGCGCCACTCAAAGATCCCAATCGTATCCAAATGAAGATGACAGGAAGTCCAGCCGGCCCCAATCTGGCTTATTGCTAAATCAACTTACTCCGAGAGGTGGCATGAAGAAAATCAAATAGTACACTGCATCTTCATTTCACGAGTACTCGGTCTCTTCGATATATATAATTCTTCTATCCATAGATTGAGTCGATTCACAGGAACGACTTTTTCACTGTTCATTCAAATACAAAAACAAAATTTGATCAATAAATTAAAAAGGGCAGCCCTTACCTAATGATGTTAAGCACCAACAAACCATTCGATCCTCAGTTTCCTAGACCCTTGTTATCTTTGCTTAAAAATTAAGCCTCGTGACTCACTCGCTCCACCAAACCCTAGTTCTTTTACGCTTCAATACTTCTTCCATTGGTCCAATAAGTTGAAATCAATTCAAAAATCAGAATGAAATGTACGTATACAGTAGAGAAAAAACCTAGCTGTCGGTTTCAAAGGGGTTGTTATTCATTTCAGGCGTAAGCTGTTGAAGATTTTGCTGTTTATTAATAACAAAAGCAACAAAGAAAACAAGTATAGATCGACTAGCTACTAATTAATTTTAGATTAGGTATATATCATAAGGGGAGCATGTCGATCAGAGAGTATAGACAACAATTCATGTAAATTATATATATTGAGTACATATATGATTGTGGACTAAAGCATCTTGGAATAATACTTAATTGAAATGAAGAGATTGGGACACATTAGAGAAGCACTTTTTTCTACCTTACTAGAAATAGGAAAACAATTTATACACTAAGCTCAATTGTTAAACTTAACAAACGCAATAGAATCCAAATGAATCGGACAAGTTGAGAAGGATGTATGTAAACTTGGATGTCATCAAATCATTCAAATGTGAATTAGCTAGCTAGCTAATTACAATAAATTTAATAGCAAATTATATAGCCAAGGGCATATATTCAAATTTAAAAATGTTATATATCCCAGTAATTTTTTATGGAGCGTAGTACCCAAAAAAAAAACATTTGTAGAGTGTTGAGTATGTATAAATATCTCTAACAGAGTCAAGATTAGAAACCATAATCCTATGAATTAAAAGAAAAAACAGAAAAAATTATAGGCATCATGGGTGTAGAAGAATCTTTAGCCGTAGGAGTTTTGGTGGTTTAATTTCTCCTAGGGATTTGAGAAGGCAACAACAAAAGTCCTTCTCAAGTAGGTGAGGTCACCTCACTACTCTCTAAGAGCACCCACACCGGGCTTGCTCCTCCCAGTTTAAATTGCTCTTGCTATTTTGCTCCTCCCATCACTGTTTATGGAATAGGAGAAGCAAGAGCCATAGTTCGTGCATTGGTATATCAACAGAATGAGCAATTTTGTTGCTCGAGCAAGCCATACGAGCATCTGCACCGGGCTCTGCCATCTGCTCGAGCAGAGAATCTGGTCCACGTGGCACTGGGCTCCGCCATCTGCTCGACCTCTGACACGAGCAAGCTTTGCTCGAGCTGCCGGTCAACGTGCGGTCGCCGTCGACCTCACCCATCGTTGCACGCTCCAACGCTGCTGCTCGTGCTGTTTTTCGGCGGGCCACCACCTGAAAGCAGCTGCTCGAGCTCGCTGCGCTGCAGGTGCTCTAAAGGGACCAACATTCTCATGGTATAGCTCCAGTGCTCCACCCATTTCGAGATAACAATTTCGGGTTCCTCCTTTTTTCATTGTACTACGCACGCATTTTCCTCTTTATTTTAGTCATATGAACATGTTTTTTAATTGAATTTTGTGAATAGTCAAAAATATATATACATAATGCACTGCATTCATTCGAAATTTCAACATCTTTTTTTAAGGAAGTGATTCTCACTCTCCTTTTTTTCTCATTATTCTTACACTCACATTTTCTCTCTCATTTTCATTGTATTATTTTCTTTTCAATTCTTTTTTGTTTACTAAAATGATCCTTGAATAAGGAAAGTTGAGACAGAAACGACCCTGAGTATAGGCCCAAAGGAGCCCCAAATTTTAAATATTTTCTTTATATAATGCAATAAAAGACAAAATATTAACAAATTAACTTTAAAGGCTCAATAATCAAATTCAAAAGTAAAATATCTACAAAACACCATTAATTATTTAATCTCATTAATAGGCCAAATTTTTCATCGAAATTACTTTTTTATTTTTTATTTTTTCTAAAGTGGGCCCTCGTTTTCTAGGAAGCCTAGAATCCTTTACAAGTTCGGGCCGACCCTGAGTTGAGAAGACAAAAAGTGAGAATAGTTTGATAAACAAAAAATAAAAGAATCGGTAAAGAAATAAGAAAATGAATTGGAGAGAGAAAGGTGGAGTGTGTGAATAAAGAGGAGAGAGAAAAATAGAGTGAGATAATTACTCCCTTTTTATATTATTATATTTCATATGTAATTTATTTATTTTTTATAAAAAGAAGATATTATTAGAAAACTTTCCAAATGAATAGTACAAAAAAAAATCTCTAACTGACTTTTACCTCTGAATATGTAAACTTTTTAAAATATCACTATCCCTAATTAAAAGTACGTACGTTTGTATAATTGTGATGTAGGTGCAAATAATAGCACTGTTCATCTCATTAACCTCTGTATTTCCCCCCTTTTTTTTAACATGTTGCTATTATAGAGAAATAAAGAAAGATAAGAGAAAAATAATAGCAACATGTAAAAAGAGGCAAAAACAGTAGATGAAGAAGACCAAGTAAGGAAAGCATCTAAAATAATGGGGTGACAACAGCTTTGGGCTTGGAGGCCTTTTCGGCATGATGGGATTGGCCCCATGGAGAAAACGACCTGAAATAATTGATTCAAAAAAATTGTCGGGCTGCTGCTGCACTGTGTATGCATATCTATAAGGTGGTCCTATTCAGCACGTCTGATCGAACAAGGAACACCCACGTGGCAGTGCCGGCAGGGAATGGCCACAGTCCCATGGGCCGGGTGTACCAAAAGACCAAAACGAAGGAGGTGGGGTCAATGGGACACGTGTTGGTAAAAGAGAGGCTGATATGCTAGCAGTAGGGTAAGGGCATGCGTGCATGGGCGTGGCCGTGGGGACTGGAGAGTCGAAGAGATTAAGAAAGATCCCATTTTCAATCTTGGAAGTTTTCTCATTTAACTGTCTATTTTGAACATATTTCTCGATTAATTGTTCACTCAAAGCCACTCTCTCCACCTATTCTTGTGAGAAAAATTTGGAGCATCTACATATGTAACGAAGGAGACTTAGAGTTGGTGTGGAATTTTATTTTTTGATGTGGAAAAGCTATACCTTACACTTTGTGCTAAGAGAATACAATCAGGGACGGATCTAAGATTTCAAAAGAACGTGGGTGCAGTGTACGATTTTTTTTCTTTCCAGGTATGTAATCTAATGTGAGGCTCATCCAATAGGAAAGCCTATGTTAGGCCGGCCATCTCCAATCCTGGGGGCTATATTTGGCTCTAGGTTAATTTAGCCCCTCAAATATATTATTTTAATAAATAATGAGGGCTATATTTTGTGCCGTCTCCAATCTGGGTTATAATTTTAATTTTTATATTATTTTATTAATTTAAATTTGGAAACTTATATATATATATATTCAATAGTGGAGGCCATATTTGGAGAAAGAAAGAGAATATGAGAGAAAGGAATGAGGAAATATGAGGGATGGTTTGGAAATAAGAGCGGTGTATTTATTGAATAAGAAAAATTATCATTGCATTTAATTTAGTTGTTGAAAATATTACCTTTGATATTTATACTAATGTTTGAATTGCATTGTATTTATTATATTAATTGATGATTTATTTAACAAATAAATTATTATTAATATTTTAAAATATTACATTAATTATTTGTATTTATTTACTATATTACCATTACATATATTATATTTACTGAAATTTTTAAAAATATATTTATAATGTTTTTAAAGTATTACACATGATAAATTTATTATTTTGATTATATTATTTTACAAAAATATTGTGATTATTATTGGAGTTAAAAAAATTAAAAAATTGATTAATTAAATAATGTCACCATAATGTTTAAATTGACATAAACACGAATTAAAATTAATATTAATAATTAGGAACATCAATTTTTTAGTGTTTAAATACGTACATTTGTGGTCCCCACAAAAATATAGTCTAGAACTATACCAAGGGCCATATATAGTCCAACCTTTTGCCCGATCGGGATACTTTATCAGTTTTTGGTATAGCTCAACCTTAGGTTGAAAACAAATTTTTGCTGATTTTAGGACTAGCTATATCAAACCCTTAACTTTGGACTGGAGATGACCTTAATAAGCTATTACTCTAGAAAATAATTAAGCAAAGGAATCAAAAGACTCAAAGAACCAGAACAAATAGTATAGAAACAAGAACACAATTTGTGTTCATCACTTTAAACGATATTTTAAGCACTGACCAATTAATAACAATGATACTAACTATTATTGATCGAAAAAATGATATTAACTATAGTTAGCAGCATTATTACTCTAGTTCATCATGCCAATATCCAATTGTAGAACAACTTAGGGCGCCCAGCAATTTATGACAATCTGAGGTGTTAGTTTTTCATTTCGTTCTTCTCACCTCTGTGCCCACGCAACCACGGTTGCAATCGATTGTACTCAGAAAACTCAAGTTGACCCATAATCCATAATTTCATCAACCAACAAAGTAAAGATGAAGAATCAAATTGAAACTGACACAAAGAGAGGAGGGAGTCGGGGAGATATCATGTGGGCTATTATGAGCTTTTGGTCTTGGGAGGAGAGATGTGATCTGGACTACAAGGAGTTGCTAGAGAGATGAGATAAGCGAGGAGCTGCTAAAGGATTTAGGAGAGCTGTGAGGATTGACCGATTGAGGAGATGCTCGAGAGGAGAGAAGTTTGAGCAAATGCACCCTTTGAGCAATTGTTCAAGTAATTTGAAATTACCAAACTGTTTGAGCAAGAGCAAAACAAAATGCAGCAGTTCATAAACTGCTTGAGTAGTTGCTATTTAGTGACCGAATGAGAGAGTGACACGTGTCATCTTCGGTTAACGATATCGACGAAATAATTGAAGCTGATTGTCGGTGAGATTTTCGGCCAATGAGGTTGTGACACGTGTCATTTCCAAATAACAATATTGACGAAATAATTGAAGCCGATTGTGTATTTAATTTTCATTAAGTGTGTTTCACATTCAGTATGTGTTTTTCAATTTTCTGAAAGTGTGTAAAAATATGATGTGTTTTAATTTTAAATGTTAGATTATGCCTTTAATCAGATTTGTATGCCGGTAGCATTCGGGGGGTCTCGCTGACGTCACCCACGTGACAGTGGGCTTCGCCAGCTGCTCGATCTGCAGCTCACCCCATTTCTACTCGAGCTCGTTGACCGGAGCAGATCGCCGGTGCATCGCCGAAATGGAATTGTTCGAGTAGTTTCTGGCGGGTCCCTCCTCTTGCTCGAGCAACCGGCCGGCCGATGCAGATGCTCTTAGGAGTCGCAAGAGGTGAGAAATGTTATATTCAATCCAAGCAAGTTTTTTTTCCCACCTTTTCTCTATATCTCCATACTCTTGGGTTTTTTTGTCAAGATTTCACCGTGGGCTGCAACCTACACAACCCTTGCACTAGATCCGCCCTCGAATACAACTTACTCACTCTTTTCAGTTACAAGGGAATTAGACTTCTACCTACTAGGCCGCTATCAATAGCGGAGCCAGGAAGTGTGGTCATGTGTGGGTGGGTGAACTTCGATGGAGCAAGAAAACATAGATGGAAGAGAAAAAATTATAAAATAAAACGACCACTGCAAAGATATTATTAGAAAAACAAAAAAGATCAAGATATATTTTTATTATAATAACGCGAGGTGTGAATTCTTTTGGGGTCATCACTTCACCAATTTTTGAACTTCTAAATTTACCCTTAACAATAAAAAAAATTAATAGAATAAATTTCAGAAAGAAAACTGTAATAGGAAAGTAACCTTCACATCCTTTTATTTTTCCCATAGTCCTACCTCCACCCCCATCGGCGTGGGTTTTTTCTAGAACAAAGTAACAGAAGGATTTCGGATTTCGAAAAGTATATTGAAAAACCGAAAGGAAGAAACAATTTGAATAACTCTGAAAATTAAAATGGCTGGGCGGGCCTTGCAATATCAGTTGTGGCCTTGTGGCTATGCCTAGTTTGTTTGCAGAAACAAATTGTCAATAAGAGTCCACAACTCCACAAGAGTCCACTACTGCATGAGGTTGGTCTCCACAGGCCCGTGATTAGATAGTTGAAAATTTCAATATTAGATATGTCTTAAGAATGACAATTGAGCTCAAATATTACTGACAATTAAAACATTATTCGTCATAAGAAAAGTCAAGTTACGTCGATGGAGTGGATTTGACAAGAAGGATCTTGTATGGATGACGGGAGCTAGTGCTGGTAATTAAAATTGGTAATATCATGGGTTTGGCCTCGCAACTCAGACGTACATATATCTTCTCCTTGGGCCTTTTTTTAAAATTTTAATTTGTAAATTTTACATAGAGCTAGGATCAAAGTTCTCAGCCCATAAATTTATTGAAATAAAAGGGCAACTTACCGGTACCTTTAGGTGTTTGGGTGCATATTCTTCGGCTTTAGGATTAATTTGGGGTTCGTAAAACTCTAATTGTAGGAGATCATTTTGACATTTTCATTGTCTCAATCACTTTCGCATGAACTTCTATGTAAGTTCGTGTATATATTTATAATGTTATGAATTTAAAGGATAAAGAGTTTCAATGATCGAGTTTTATTGTCAATCTTATAAGAAATGAAATTTTGTTCATTATTTTCAATCTAAAAAATGAATGGTTTCAATGTTCAGCTAAGGACGTTTGCAATTATTGAAAAATGTGAATTTTCTAATTTTCCTTGATTTGGCTCATTTTTTGGAAATATAATTACATCTTCACCATTTAGTTTTAAAGATACTAGTGTATAGATCACTTATACAAAATTTCATCCAATTTGTGTTGGAAAGAATATTCCTATTGTAATTAGAATTAATTTCTGTAGATGTGATAGGATTGTGTAAATATCTTTTTCTTTTGGAAAACCACTTGTAAAACTATATTAACCCCAGAATTGGAATGAATGAAAATATTGAATTCTCCCTGAAATACTTTTCTGCTTGGTATCAAAGCCGAATTCATAGAATTTGAAAACCCTAAATTGAATTGAAAACACTGAATCACCACCAAATGTTTTCCTTCTACTATATATGAACTCTAAAAACTTGAAGAGAAGGAGAATGAGAATGTATTTGCTAACAACAACAATAGAGAATCATCTTTCACCAATGACAGAGCAATTATCACAAACAATGAAGAGGTCGTCGGATAACCCATCCACAATACCTTCCAAGACAACTTTGCTTTTCCCACCAGCGATCTCTTAACCGAATCCAACTATTCTAGGTTGTCCGCTCTCATGAAGATTCGTATCGAAGGTCGTAGCAAGCTTGCCCTTCTTACTAATGCTGCTCCTGCTGCTTTCTCCGCAGAATACCAATCATAGGCCGCTGATAATGGCAAAGTGAAGTGTTGGCTTGTTGAAAATATGTCCCCTGATTTACGAAATCAGTACCTCTGATTGCCAACAACCAAGGAAATATAGGATGCCTTGTACAAGACCTACTACGATGAATCAGATGAAACCCGAATCTTTGAACTCCATCGCCTATTTTTTTTGGGGCGAACAAAATGGAATACCTCTTTCAGCATACTATAATGAACTTGTAGGATAGCTGGATGAGATGGATTAGCGCCTGACACACTACCATGAAACTGTTGATGGTGTTGTGCATTAATCTTCATATCTAGCCCGCCAACGAGTTAACATATTTTTGATGGGACTTGATGCTAAATTTAGTCAACTGTGTGAAGAACTCTTGAGGAAAGAACAAAAGTTGGATCTTGAGTAGATCTACGCCCATGTCAAACGTTTTCAAAGCAACCAGGCCACGCTCTTTGCAACTTCATCTGAAACCTCTATCTTGGCCGCCTCCACTCTGCCACCTAGTACGACCAACACAGCAAATTCTCAGTGATGCCAGGGTCCTCCTTCTGGCTTCTCTGGTCCTCCTCGTTCTAATAGAAAGCCTCCTTCTAAATTTCCTAATCTTACATGTACTCATTATAATGAGGTTGGTATTACGACCCGAACAAAAATTATAAACTTATCGAATCGTATTACGCTTTATCGCGGAATAGTCGCACTATCGAGGTTATTAACGACTTTTTCACCGAGCAAGAATTTGACTTGACTTTCTTCATGAGAATTTAAGAGTATTTTATTTCAAGATCGTAGAAATTTTCGGAGAATTTTTTGGATAAGCGTACTAATTTTTATGATTATCGGAAGTCGGCTTAGAAAATTATTAGAAAGGAATTTATTTTTAGTCGGTTTAAGCTCGATTGTCCGATCTTGATCAGATAAATTCTGGCCCGTTGATCTATTGAGGAGCTGAGGGGTATAAATAGGAATTTTTTGGAAAAACTCAAATCAGAAAAATTGATCGGGCTCAACCCGTTTCTGAAAATTGACCACCTTTGGGCTTGACCCAACCAGACTGCCATTTCCAACCACCCCTGACGTCGATTAATGTAGGAATTTGAAGCTTGAAGCTTCCTTGATATTGTCTGTGGTTATTTTTTGGTATTTGCACGTGTTTTGGGCTACCCGACTCGGGTTTATCCCATGGAGTCATTGCCAGTAGTGGCGACGCTCCGACGAGATTTGGTGATCAAGAATTGAGAGGAATTGAACCTCTACTCCCCCTGAGTACTTTTGGATAGGTCACGAGATCCGTCGAGGCTCCATGGCGGAACTTCAATTTCGGGGTGTTCGGCTACCGACTAGGGCTGGTTGATTTCGGGCAATTTTCTTGCTAATTAGATAGGAATCAGAGCATGTGAGTTTAGGGGTTTTGTTTGGCATGAATAGAGAAGCATTTTGAGGGCCGGATCGCTGTTATTGGTGGAGGTTGCTGGATTTAGGGTTTCGGGCTGTTTTAGGTTATTCCAGCCAAACGTCGTCGATTTGGGTCTCGACCCAATTATGAAAGTTGTAGGCCTTGTTACCATCTTTCCAACGAGGGGTCGAATATCCTCATTAGAGCACCTTCACCTGTGGAGGCGCGTGACGACCACGCGCCGTTGTCCACGGAGGAGCTCCGACAAGGCTAGTTATAGGATTTCACAATGAGATTTTGGGGGTTGTTTTTAAAGCCTATTTCCATAGTTTTATCCATTCTGATATTATGTGATCCTTATGAACAAGACATCGTGATCGCGACCCTAGCAAGGAGAATTCTGCTGGACCTCAGCTGTAGTCATAGAGTTTTGAGTATACCCTTTTTTTATTTTCACAGTCGATAGCGAGTTCATTTTTTCAACATTGTAGTATTATAGTATATTTTACGGTATGTTAGAGAGCATTTAAATTGGAGGTTTATTCTGTGATGATATTAGTTAGTTGCATTGATGCATTGACTGTTCGGCTGATCACCGGATAGTCCAGTCAGAGGAGGTTAGGGAAAACAACTCGTCTGACCGGTCAGAGAAGGTTAGGAAAAACACCTCGTCTTACGCATCACCTATATTTTTATAGAGATAGTCGACTAAGGTTAAGTGGCCTGGGCGATCACCTCAATTTGTATTTCAGTTATACGATTTTGAACCCGCATTATTTCACGAAAATAAGTGGAAAGACATGATAATTCAGTTTTATCGATTTACACAGATTATGTAATTTTTTTCCATTCACGCTAACATTTTATATTTTAATGCCTTTCCCTAGGCTCTTCGGTTTCCGTCGCCTAGGCTATAGTGTATATCATGAGAGTGCTTGATTTCGTCGAAGGCTTTGAGTCCACCAGTCATCCCTTCAGCAGTATGTTTCAGCTCACTGTTATTTTGTATCATATGTATGTAGGAGTCGCTCTGGATACCAGTTGTAGTATATTTCTTTTAGTGAGACTCTTGTGATTAGTCAGTTACTCAAGTAGTCATTGAGTTTACTTTTCTTTGTATGCATAAACAATACTGTGTAAATATGTTTATAAATTCTTGAGTTGAGTTTCTGGTTTTGTTTATGATATTTGTTGAGAAATCTGTATGCACAACGGTGGTCCATGGTATGTTTATGGGATTTGGTTTCTGAAGTATTTTCTTCATGCAGATTTTTGGTTGTCTCAGTTTCAAGGAAGGTTATGTCAAAATTTTCTTAGAATTTTCTAGATCATGGTCAGATGTTATGGCTTAATCTTAATTTACTTGTTAAACTAGGGTTGGGTCTATTCAGTTGGTCAAATAAAAGAGCGGTACTATGAACTCCTTGGGTATCCTGAATGGTGAGACTTCTCCCAAAAGCCGCGTAAGAACATCCCCAAAGTAACTGTAACTATTACAGAATCATCTAAACAACAACCATCTGCACTCATCACGCAAATAGGTAAAGGGGGTAAGGCATCTTCTCTCACCACATTATCTGTGGATAGATCTTGAATAATTGATACTGGTACAACTAATCATATGACAAATAACCGTAGTATTATTGATACCCTTAAAACTTCCCTTGAACATGTTGTCTCTACTGCTGATGGTTCTCCTTCTACTATTCTTGGTGAATGATCTGTGCAACTTTCTAATAAATTAACTCTTGATTCTATCCTTGTTGTTCCTTCTCTAGCATATAACTTATTATCTATGAGTCAAATCACTAAAGCTCTCACTTGCTATGTAAAATTTTATCCCAAAATCTATATTTTTCAGGAAATTCTGACAAGAATGACTCTTGGTTATGATGTTAGAAGGGAGAAATTAAACTACTTGGAGTTGACAAGCAGTGGGCACCAACAGTTGAGTCAAGCAAACAATACCAGTAATCTTAATAAAGCCAAAGAGACAGTATGGTTCTGACATCGTTGCTTAGGCCATTTAAATTTTGGATATCTTAGAAAGTTGCAACCTCATTTGTTTTCATTTGTTGAAGAGTCAGATTTCAAATGTGATATCTGTGAACAAGCCAAGAGCCATCGTATTACTTATTCTCCAGTTTGAATAAATGTTCAGTTCCCTTCATGAAAATTCATTCTGATGTTTGGTATCCTGCAAGAATTTATTTTCGTTCTGGATATCGTTACTTTGTGACTTTTATTGATGATTGCACCAGAATGACATGGGTCTTCTTAATGAAGTGTACAAGTGAAGTGTTTGTCAGATTCACTAAATTTCAGAAGATGGTGGCAACCCAGTACCAGCAGGAAATCTGAGTCCTTCAATCTTACATTGGTGGAGAATACGTGCATGGTGAGATGTCACCATACTTGGGCACTCATGGGATTAGGCACCAAACTTCCATTGCATATACTCCTTAACAGAATAGACTAACTAAAGAAAGAACTGTCGGTTGATGGAAGTTGTTAGTGCTTCATTGTTTGATAAGAATGTCTCTACCAAACTAGGGGACAAGTTGTGTGTTCTGCTGCATACTTGATCAATCGTACACCTTCTTTTGTGATTGAGTTTCATAATCCTTATCAAAAGTTGCATCAGTTGTTGAATGTGTCATCTTTGCCAAATTTGAAGCCAAAGTTTTTTTGGTGTACTGTGTATGTTCACATCAACAAACAGTTGCGAGACAAGCTTGATCCTTGTGCTGTGAAGTGTGTTTTTGTTGGATCTACTAAGTTCCAAAAGGTTTACCGGTGTTATGATCCTATCCTCAACAAGATGCATATTTCTTTAGATGTCTCTTTTCGTGAATCTGAACCATTTTACTCAGGGGAAGTTTCAGAGTCTTCCCTTTAGGGGGAGAGAAGTATATGTGAAGAAAATTCTCTGAACTTACCATAATTTGAAGAATTGGAAAGTTTGGAAAGAAGTTTTGAAGATGGAAATCAGAACACGAGAAACGCCTTCGATGGGTCGTAACCTTTCCTCGACCCGTCAAAGACTGCACCTAGAGAAAACCCAAGAGATGCCTTCAATGGGTCGAGACCTTTCCTTGACCTATCGAAGACTGCACCTGGAGCAAACCCGAGAGGTACCTTCGATGTGTCGAGATATATCCTCGACCCGTCGAAGAATGGAACCGAAGTCGGACAGAACGTGTCCCTCGATCATTCGAGTACTGAAGCTAAAACGTTATCAACTTAAGTTCAACCTTCTTCTGAATCGATATCTTATGAAGTCCTCAGCCCCCTTCTACTCCATCAACTGAAGATCATTTCCATAATGTCTCACCTGAGGCGTAGTATTGATAACATTGAATTTGGTAGTATAGAAGTTAGTGTGCCTAGGAGATCTCAACTAAAAACAAAATGGATTCTAAAGAAACAGTAAGAACCAACCATAAAAGCCAAAGCCAAATATCCCATCTCTAGCTTTGTATCTCATCATAGGTTGTTTGGATCACATGCACTTACTGTTAATCAATTATCCAGAGTATTTATTCTCAGTAATGTGCAGGATGCCTTGGCAAACCAAAATTATAAGCAAGTTATGAATGAAGAACTGGAAGCCTTACAAAAGAATGGAATGTGTGAGACTTTTCCTGCACCACCTGAAAAGAAGACAATTGGATGTAGATGGGTTTACAGTGAATCTGAAAGCAGATGGAAGCATTGATCAATAAAAAGCTCGTCTGACCGCCAAAGGTTACACTCAAAGATATGACGTGGATTACCAAGAGACATTTGCTCCGGTAGAAAAGATCAGTATTGTACGTATTCTCATTATCTTAGCATCCCGACATGATCGGCCATTACATCAATTTGATGTGAAGAATGCTTTCCTGAATGGAGATTTGGAAGAAGAAGTATACATGGACATTCCTCCAAGTGTCAATTGTAGGCCTTGTAACATTGGAAAAGTTTGTCAATTGAAGAAGTCTTTGTATGGATTGAAGCAATCTCTAAGAGCTTGGTTTGGAACATTTTCTGGAGCTATAAAGAAGTTTGGATATCGACAGAGCAACTCTGATCATACCTTGTTCATCAAACGCAAGGGCGGTAAGATTACTGCTCTGATTGTATATATAGATGATGTGGTTGTTACAGGTGATGATCCAGTTGAGATGAAAGATTTGAAGAAGCGTTTATCCCAAGAGTTTGAGATGAAAGACTTGAGTCTGTTAAAATATTTCTTGGGTATTGAAGTTGCAAGATCCAGGTTGAGAATCACCTTGTCACAACGAAAGTATGTGAGTGATCTTCTTGCTGAAACATGGATGTTGGATTGTAAACCTACTAATACTCCTATTGAGATGAATCACTAGTTAGAATTATGTCCTGGTCAAGTTCCAACAAGCAAGAGAAGGTATCAAAGATTAATAGGGAGATTGATCTACTTGTCGCATAATATGCCTGATATTACATATGCTGTAAGTGTTGTCAGTCAGTTCATGCATGATCCAAGTGAAGAGCATACGGATATTGTAATGTGCATTCTCAAGTATTTGAAGTCTGCACCTGGTAAAGGCCTACTATTTTCAAAGAATTGTGAGTTTGGAGTTACAAGATATACTAATGTAGATTGGGCAGGTGATAAGACTAATATGGCATCTACTTCTGGGTATTTCACATTTAATGGTGTAAGTTTAGTAACTTGGCGCAGTTAGAAGCAAAATGTGATTGCCCGTTCTAGTGCTGAAGCTGAATGCCGAGGAATGACACATGGAGTATATGAGCTGTTGTGGATTCAAAATGTATTGAAGGAGCTAGGTTTCAAGCTTTATAATGCCATGAATTTGCATTGTGACAATACTGCTGCAATTGAGATAACTCATAATCTTGTACAACATGATATAACCAAGCATGTGGAGATGGATCGACATTTCATCAGAGATAACCTTGATAAGAAGGTTATATGTTTTCCCTTTGTAACTTCTGAAGAGCAATTGGCGGATGTACTCACTATGGGGTTGTCACACCATGCATTTGCAGGATGTATTTACAAGTTGGGCATGATTGACATCTATGCACCAACTTGAGAGGGAGTGTTGGAAAGAATATTCCTATTGTAATTAGAATTAACTTCTGTAGATATTATAAGATTGTGTAAATATCTATTTCTTTTGAGAAACCATTTGTAAAGCTATATTAACCCCAAAATTGGGATGAATGTGAAAGGACCCAATCCCGATTCAGTTACCTAAACCGGAATCAAACCCTTTCGAAAATACGAACCAACAAAAAATTTTCAAAATTTGGGCAGAGTTTCGTTACTAGCGTGGAATTACCATAACCTGCATGCGGAAAACACACTTTGTCCTATGCCACAAAAAGCAAACCGTGGGCACCAATCCCATCCGGATTTCTCAACATCAATATAATCAACAACAGTAAATAAGCTGTACTATGTATATATGTATATCCGTGAAAATCCGCGTAAACATGTATCAGAATGTATCAGAGCGACCACTAAAGTAAAACATATACAATATGTACATCAGTAGGCGAAACAAGAACCTACTGGAAAAAACAGGTAACTCTGATCACTAGCCTCCAAACCGCGACGTGAAACAGCAGAATCCGAACTGCAAACTGGGCACGGAAACCGAAAAGCCCAGGGGAAAGGCAAATAAAAATGTTAGAGTGAGTGGACGAAAATAAATGTATATGCCTTTCACCAGTTATATAATAACAACCAATATAAACAATGCGAGTTCGGAACACAACACATATATATAGGGAGGTTGTCGGGCGAATCTCTCAAGCCCGACGTCGGGTGAATCGCTCAAACCCGACTGTGATAGGCCAGGGGAATCTCTCGACCCCGGCGGCACTCAGGGGAATCTCTCAACCCTGCTTCAGAGGAATCTCTCAACTCTGGGCCAGAGGAATCTCTCAACTCTGGTAGCATCGATGCAATAAATGCCAATCACAATAACACATGATAATACCTCTGAAAAATAACAAATAACTCAATCATCGTATAATTTAAATACGGAAATCATAAAATCCACGAACTCGCAAATCAACAGTGAAAATAGAAACTTGTCCACTCACAGATCAGCTAGCGCGAACTCGCTCTAAACTCGTGGTCCGGCGGAAGTTCCCTCGCCTGAAGCACGATCACGATCCAGATCCAGATCTCGATCTCGATCCCCTGAATATATTCATAAAATACAACTAATCAATAACATGGTTCTCAACACTGTACGGATGCACGGAAACCAACCGTTCCCGGAAATACGAAATGCAGTGCAAAATGAATTACGGAAATCCCGAAATCCCCACTCGAAATCTCGACTGAAAATCGGCTAACCAAATCAACCCAAAAACCTCTGGACGATGATCAGGGCGTGATTACGAGAAAAACGACATTAAAATTATCGAAATCTGAAAAGTTGACTTTTTCTCGCCGTTGACCGCCGCCGCCGCCGGCAGCGCGCCGTCAACGGTGGAATCACACGGTCAAATTTTCCAGTTTAAACCATCTCGACCACACGAACAACTTTCCCTTCTACCTCGAAAGCCAAATCCAACCGGAAGTCCTCCAATTACCCCAAAATCCGATCGGAATACATATTCCGGTGACCCACTCGACCCTCACCAAAATCCAACCTTAGCTACAATTAGTCACATTTTTAGGCTCAGAGAAACTAGGGAAGTCTTTCCCCCCAAACAATCGCCCTCAAAACCCGCCGGAAAACGGCCAACCGCCACCGGCGATTCCAACCCGTTCGGCCAAGCTCGGGTTACCTCAAAACCATATCATTTCAACCCAAACCAAGTTCTATCACACTCGAAATCAAGAGAGGAGTCTAGCTATACCTGTCCCGTGGCCGATGATGGCCGGAATCCGGTCGCCGGAAGTGCAAGACCGAAACGGAAATTCTCCTCCCACGGTCAAACAGTCAAACTTTCCAAAACGGGAAAGTCAACGCAAGTCAATGCAAATTCATGTTTTTACGACTATTTCTCGACTTTTCGATATTTATACTCGAGCCTCGGGTCGATCAACGGTCCGGAATGAATATACGATGTGATTCGGATAAGCTCGAAACAATCGGATAAACACAACGGAACCCGAAACTTCAAATAATCATAAAATATTCCTCGGTTATCGGAAAAATCTTCCGGAACCACCCACGAACTCGAAATCATGTACTCTACAACTTCCGTGAAGACACTCAACTCAAATTCTCGACTGAAAAGATAGTCGCGAATCGAATCGGCAACTCACACAATATCGTAAAACTGCGACTATAACCAAATCTCGAGAATCGTGCCAAACACACAACTGATTCTGGTTCGGGTCATCACAGAATGAAAGTGTTGAATTCTCTCTGAAATACTTTTTTAATATTTGATGATTGTTTGAGCTTCCGAAATTGTGATTTGCCGCATATAAGCATTAACAATTTCAGTTGGACACATTACAATCCATTAATAGGTTTTATCTAGTTTCGTACCTTAAATATTAGCAAATTAGATGAAATTTTGCATGAGTGGTCTATACACTAGTATCAGGAACTGAATGGTGCATATGTGATTATATGACCCAAAACTGAATCAAATTAAGGAAATCCACATTTTTCAATATATAATGCAAGGAACTAGGTAGCATGGACGCGCGTGAGGAGTGATGTTTTGCGCTTCTGAAGCATGTTAGAAGCGCTTTAGAATCGCATGTAAGCGATTCTGAAGCGAAATCGCATTGAAATCTCACGTTTCAAACATGGAAGCGTGTTGCTATGATTTCTGGAAGCGTATAGAATATTTCGGCAACCCAAGAGAGAGTGGTGAGAGAGAAGCCACATAAGGAACTTCGTCAAAGAAGCTGGGGTTGGAAGCCAAGCAAGACAAGCACTCTAGCTTTAATAACTTCGAGCGTTTAAGACAGGTGCTCGTGGACAGAGAACGACGGCGGATCTAGTTTGAGTGATGGACTGAGAGATGTTGATAAAAAAAAGTTGGACCGAGAGATATGCAACTGGGTTAGCAAACAAATACCTAGAACAGAGGTGACAACTCTATTCACATTTTAGTAATGGGACATTTAGTTGTTTTAGTTGAATTCATTAATACAATGAATGGGATAATAAGATTAATAACTCATATTCAATTTTTGACAAATAATCCAATTTTAAAAAATATATTATTTCTCATGTATTTATATATAAATATATAATTTTATTATTTATCGCGCTTCCCACGCGTACTCGTTTCCATAAAAAAAAATTAAAAAAATATTTCTGCATTTCCTCACGCTTCGCTTCTACGTACCCGTACCCATACCCGTACCCGTGTAACGTAGGCGAGCAACATAACTTAGTGGTGCAGTTCGATTGAAAAAGTTTGTCTAGAAGCGTATAAAGAACATGAATTTCAAGTTGCATTGCTCCTATTAACTTGAAGCTTCAACAATATTTATATCGTTTCTATGTGGATAAAAATTCCGATGTATATGGATTAAGTTGAAAAGGTTGTGTTCTGTTTTTAGATTGGTGATTTTGAGAAGTCCGATTCTTGTATTATGATGGACCCTGCTTCGTGGATAGAAGATAGCTTTGCGTTGACTGCGTGATAAGGTCTCTTTCTCTTTTACTAGTCAGATTGTTCACCGTGTTGTGTTTCACAGAGTTCAATTTATGGTTGTGTGCATATCTAGGTAATAGTCGAGTGTGGAGATAAGTTAGATAAGTTATGAACTTATGATCTTGTTATCCTAGTACTTTTGAGTTTTCACTTGCTGGTTAGATATGTTTTTATTGTTTTGTTTTGCTGAGTTGTTGAAAGGACCCAACCCCGATTTAGCTCCCTAAACCGGAATTAAACCCTTTTGAAAATACGAACCAACAAAAATGGTAGAAATTTTGGCAGAGTTTCGTTACTAACGTGGAATTACCATTACCTGCACGCGGAAAATACACTTCATCCTATGCCACAAAAATCAAACCGTGGGCACCAATCCCATCCGGATTTCTCAATATATCAACAGTAATGTAAAGTGGTAAATATATCTATACTTTACTGAAATCCGGTGTAAAATCGTATAATATATACAACAGAATACTCAGAGCGACCTCTAATGTATAATCATATACGTATACCACAGTAGGTAGAACAATAAACCTCCTGGAAGAAACAAGGTAGCTCGAGCACTATGCCTCCGACCATGACGTGCGATACCAGAGTCCGAACTGCAAACTGGGCACGGAAACCGAAAAGCCCAGGGGAAAGACATGAAAACTGTTAGAGTGAGTGGACGAAAATAAATGTCTTTCACCAAGTAATATATATATATACGTATAAAATCGTATGCGAGTCAAATGCATGAAAATCAAATGGTACGTGAGGAGACGCTGACTACCACTCACGTACAGAGCATGCAACGTAAATATATCGCGGAATCTCTCATGGACTACCACGCGATAGCACAGTCTGAATCACGGGATCCCAGACCCACACGTGATTCCTAGCCAGAAAGGCCTCGGGTCAGGATATCTGTCTCCCCTGGAGCGTACTCGGGGATCAGCTGAGAAGCCAATGTGTATCGATACCACAACATATACTGAGACTGTACTCTGTGTAAACCAAATCATAAATCCTTTCCATGCACATGCATAAAACATAATATGTACGTATGTATATATTCGTATACGTATATTCGTATATGCATAATCGTAAAAACACATGCTCGTAAAATCATAATCAACTGCATGCTCAAGTTCGTAAATCATTTATAAAAGACTCGCAATCAATCCGAGCAAAGAAATGTCTACTCACAGACTAGCGTAACGCAGTTCGCGTTAACCCGTGATCCGGCGGAAAGTCCCTCGCCAAACGAACGATCACGAACCCCTGAATATTCACAAAATCCATTTCTCAAAATCATAACTCGACAATTCAAATCAAATCACGAGAAACCACCGTTCTCGGAAACACGTAATTCAATGTCGATGAATCGTCGAAAATCTGATATTCACACCTCAATACATCGCTCTGATTTCGAACGCTCAATTCGAAAAACGAACCTCTACTGCGATCGGGGCGCGATTTCGAGTGAAATGACATGTAACTTGTCGAAAACTCCAAAAGTCAAACTTTGACCACCGTTGACCACCGCCCACGGCAGCGCCACCACCAATCTGAAAATTCCTCGGCGGAGCAACACCTATTCCACTCAAAATCATCCACTGAGCAACTTTCATAACTGCAACAAAGGCCAATTCAATCTCTAGCTAGTCCAATTTCGTGATAAACCGAATTGTTCCAAAATTTCAAATCCAAAATTCTCCATCCACAATCAAAATTAGAACTCCAAACTTACATGGTAGCTTGTAGGGGATGAGAGCTACAAAGCCCACTCCAAATTGTAGCTCGAATCGGCCTAAATCATTGAACCCGAATTCACCATTTTTTCTTGAATTTTGTCCGGAAAATTCCTCCTCCACCGTGAACCATGCTGGAAAAAGAGGCCGGGGATGAGTTCAGGACCTCGAGACGAAGAGAACAAGACCATTCCCACGCCGTGGGGTGGCCGGAATGTCCCTCGCCGGCGGCAAGCCGTACGGCGTCGCGCCACCATCACCACAGCTCGGTCAAACCGAGTTGACCCAAATAAATGATATATGCTGACTTTCTTGATATGGTAAGTTTACTATTTATAGCTTTCCCAAAGAGGAAACCCCCATAAATACATTTCGCAACAAACTTTAAACTCCCGTAACTTCCGCGTCGTAATTCCGATTTCGATAATTCTTGCGGCAACAAACTCGACTCGACATGTTCTTCAATTATCACCCAAAGTCAAACACATCGACCATACGGATAAAAAGTCAACTGTTCAAACCAACACATATTTAAATCGACTAAACAATCAACAATCGGAAATATTCACAACTAAATCTTCGTAACTCAGAAAAATGCTCCGGAAGTTCCCACGAGCTCGAAATTAAATTATGAACAACTTCCGTGAAGGAGCCGAAACCAAATTCTTGTCCGGTAATTTAGTCGTTAAGAAGATCGCCATTATAATCCAATTCCGTCGAAACTTCAAATATTTATAATAAATTCCTCGGTCGTCCAAATAATGATCCGGAACCGCCCAAGAACTCGAAATCACACGTACAACGACTCTCGAGAAGAGACTCAGCTCCAATTCCTGGCCCATGATTTAGTTGTTAACAAGCCTGGCGATTCAATCAACTGTTGGAAATCTGCGATTACGCAGTAACTCACGTATATAGCTGATCATACTGCTGATTCTGGTCCGGGTCGTCACAAATCCACCCCCCTTAAAAAAATTTCGACCTCGAAATTTCCGAGTCTGCCGACTAAAAGTAAGAGCACTGCTTCTGCATATTGCTCAACTCTCCAGTGATCACATCAACTGAACAACTCTGATAAGAGACTCCACGATTGGAGATATCTCTGTACTGTAATCCATGTACCCTCAATCTCGAATCTGAACTGGCTCCACACAATAGCCAAGTGTTCCTACATATGGAACAGATAGGGTACACAACACGAAACAAACCTGAAATATAGTTCCGCCACACGAAACACAATACAACACACACAAAAGCCAACAATATAGGCGACGCCGAACTATACGGCACAACACAAACTCGCCTACGACCATATACAGATCAAAATAACATGGCAAATCACAACTCAGTCCACACACACCAACATAACTCACACACTCATATCAACATAGCTCAAACATCGGACTCGGGCAATTATCAATCCATTTCCGCTAATCTGACAGTCTGTGGTAGCACATTCCACAAGATTCGAATCAAATGTCAACTTAAACTCAAACCAAACTCGCTCCAGCACAATGGAGTACAACATCGTTCCTCAAAACGACATCAAGCAACGTCAATATCACAATGGTCAACACATTGGTACCACAAGCAATCTCGTACAAGTGAAATTGCTGGTCCCAAATCCTCCGGAACTGCAATACCGAGGTCCACAATATGCCCTCCAAGGTCTGAATAGTCCTCAAAGACCGCTCACCAATCTGAGGATAAAAACCGGTATTAACTTGTAATCTGGTCCCCCAATGCTCGCTGCAAAGCTCGCCAACACTCAGTCGTAGCCGATTATCTCAACCAGCAAACTGGAACACAGGTACACCACGTGAATGGACAATCTCCGCCAAACACAATTATGCCAATCCGCCACCGAAATCATCTCCGAAAGTACAAGGAAATGTACTGAGTTCGTCAAATGGTCCACAATAGCCAAACAACTGGTACCACAAACCAAAGTGCGTACAAACATACACAAGATCACAGCGACAAACGTCACGTCTAACCAGAAATTTCAAATGGCTGTAACTCTCGGCAAGTCTCTGCCTCCTAGCCATCGTCTGCCGATAAATGTGGTATCTACACGTACATGCTGCTACATTGCTCTTCATGTTGCGTCATGAGTAGTAAACTCGAGGTGTCGGACACATCTCCGCACCACTAGCGCCAAATGCGCGCGAAATAATGAGCTTAAACATCATCATACTCGAATTCAGCTTCCGATGCCCGCAACTCGGCTAACACGGAAACTCAAGCCACACTCACATGAAACACTGAAGCTCCCGATTGCTAACTGAATGCATCAGCAACAACATCCCAGACGGATGGTCAAAGTACAACCTCTAGCCTTTCCCGTACAAACTCAAAGGTGCAGCCATAGTCATGAGTCAACCCCATCCATCTACACTGCCTCAAGCCCAAATCTGGCCGAAAATGCAAATGGATGAAACTCAAGTGATCAGTGTACATCCTACACTACGCTGCACGCCTAATGAAGTCACTGATCCCGAAGTGTCGGAACTCAACATCATCAAAGTCTCGACTAAGTCCACTTTCCTCAAACCATCACCTCGAAAACCGCGTACATCTTTCCTTCTTAATAGCCTCGCCACGGAGTGCAACACACTAAGCTCCTCACGGTTATCTCGAGGCACATCAATCAGACTCTCTCTGATGCTCAAGTTCAAACTCACCTCGAACCTCGTGCACTGCTTCCTCTGAAGCCACATAACACGTGCAAACAGGAACAAACATGTGGACAATGCATCTCTGCCTCAAGTGGGTAAACACTCCACATTCGATTGCTGGATAGCCTAATAAAATCATTACCGCATAAACAACACCCTGTATGTAGGCCATGGAGTCGCAACCGGAACTCACACAATATCAGCCCACCAAATACAACAATCTGACTCAGGAAAACATCAACTGCCACAATTCTCAGCTCTGAGGCAACATGTAGACGCTCATACACACACAACCAGTCAAACCGTGCCACACAATTCTCTGAACTCAGAATGCTCATTCAAATCCACAGTTCTCTGGAAAATCGCACGTCGATTGATCCTCAATAGGATCCATAACCGAAACGACACGAAAAGCACGTCAGGAGGCATCCTAATGAATAAAACATCGTTCACAACAAGTGGAACGTAATCATGGAACTTCAAATATTTGAAAGTATACAACACCCGGAATATTGATGAGTATCCACTGGCCGGTCGAGTCACCATTCCAGACATGTTGTACATTCTCAAATATCCTTAATAAACACGACTACAGAAGTCTACAGAACCTATAACCTAATGCTTTGATACCAAGCTGAAAGGACCCAACCCCGATTTAGCTCCCTAAACCGGAATTAAATACTTTCGAAAATACGAACCAACAAAAACCGTAGAAATTTTGGCAGAGTTTCGTTACTAACGTGGAATTACCATTACCTGCACGCGGAAAATACACTTCATCCTATGCCACAAAAATCAAACCGTGGGCACCAATCCCATCCGGATTTCTCAATATATCAACAGTAATGTAAAGTGGTAAATATATCTGTACTTTACTGAAATCCGGTGTAAAATCGTATAATATATACAACAGAATACTCAGAGCGACCTCTAATGTATAATCATATACGTATACCACAGTAGGTAGAACAATAAACCTACTGGAAGAAACAAGGTAGCTCGAGCACTATGCCTCCGACCATGACGTGCGATACCAGAGTCCGAACTGCAAACTGGGCACGGAAACCGAAAAGCCCAGGGGAAAGACATGAAAACTGTTAGAGTGAGTGGACGAAAATAAATGTCTTTCACCAAGTAATATATATATATATATACGTATAAAATCATATGCGAGTCAAATGCATGAAAATCAAATGGTACGTGAGGAGACGCTGACTACCACTCACGTACAGAGCATGCAACGTAAATATATCGCGGAATCTCTCATGGACTACCACGCGATAGCACAGTCTGAATCACGGGATCCCAGACCCACACGTGATTCCTAGCCAGAAAGGCCTCGGGTCGGGATATCTGTCTCCCCCGGAGCGTACTCGGGGATCAGCTGAGAAGCCAATGTGTATCGATACCACAACATATACTGAGACTGTACTCTGTGTAAACCAAATCATAAATCATTTCCATGCACATGCATAAAACATAATATGTACGTATGTATATATTCGTATATGTATATTCGTATATGCATAATCGTAAAAACACATGCTCTAAAAATCATAATCAACCGCATGCTCAAGTTCGTAAATCATTTATAAAAGACTCGCAATCAATCCGAGCAAAGAAATGTCTACTCACAGACTAGCGTAACGCAGTTCGCGTTAACCCGTGATCCGGCGGAAAGTCCCTCGCCAAACGAACGATCACGAACCCCTGAATATTCACAAAATCCATTTCTCAAAATCATAACTCGACAATTCAAATCAAATCACTAGAAACCACCGTTCTCGGAAACACGTAATTCAATGTCGACGAATCGTCGAAAATTCGATATTCACACCTCAATACCTCGCTCTGATTTCGGACGCTCAATTCGAAAAATGAACCTCCCCACAACGATCGGGGCACGATTTCGAGTGAAATGACATGTAACTTGTCGAAAACTCCAAAAGTCAAACTTTGACCGCCGTTGACCACCGCCCACGGCGGCGCCACCACCAATCTGAAAATTCCTCGGCGGAGCAACACCTATTCCACTCAAAATCATCCACTGAGCAACTTTCATAATTGCAACAAAGGCCAATTCAATCTCTAACTAGTCCAATTTCGTGATAAACCGAATTGTTCCCAAAATTTCAAATCCAAAATTCTCCATCCACAATCAAAACTAGAACTCCAAACTTACATGGTAGCTTGTAGGGGATGAGAGCTACAAAGCCCACTCCAAATTGTAGCTCGAATCGGCCTAAATCATTGAACCCGAATTCACCATTTTTTCTTGAATTTTGGCCGGAAAATTCCTCCTCCACCGTGAACCATGCCGGAAAAAGAGGCCGGGGATGAGTTCGGGACCTCGAGACGAAGAGAACAAGACCATTCCCACGCCGTGGGGTGGCCGGAATGTCCCTCGCCGGCGGCGAGCCATACGGCGTCGCGCCACCATCACCACAGCTCGGTCAGACCGACCCAAATAAATGATATATGCTGACTTTCCTGATATTGTAAGTTTACTATTTATAGCTTTCCCAAAGAGGAAACCCCCATAAATACATTTCGCGACAAACTTTAAACTCCCGTAACTTCCGCGTCGTAATTCCGATTTCGATAATTCTCGCGGCAACAAATTCGACTCGACATGTTCTTCAATTATCACCCGAAGTCAAACACATCGACCATATGGATAAAAAGTCAACTGTTCAAACCAACACATATTTAAATCGACTAAACAATCAACAATCGGAAATATTCACAACTAAATCTTCGTAACTCAGAAAAATGCTCCGGAAGTTCCCACGAGCTCAAAATTTAATTCTGAACAACTTCCGTGAAGAAGCCGAAACCAAATTCTTGTCCGGTAATTTAGTCGTTAAGAAGATCTCCATTATAATCCAATTCCGTCGAAACTTCAAATATTTATAATAAATTCTTCGGTCGTCCAAATAATGATCCGGAACCGCCCACGAACTCGAAATCACACGTACAACGACTCTCGAGAAGAGACTCAGCTCCAATTCCTGGCCCATGATTTAGTCGTTAACAAGCCTGGCGATTCAATCAACTGTTGGAAATCTGCGATTACGCAGTAACTCACGTATATAACTCATCATACTGCTGATTCTGGTCCGGGTCGTCACAGTTGTTTCTTTGGTTCTATTGTTGTTATTGCAAACTTGCAGGTGAAGACAAATATCTCATTCTCGTGTTCTAAGATATAATTAAAGTATATCCGTATATGGTTTTTTATTCCACACTTGGCTTATCCTTTTTGCTCTATGATTCTTTCGTGAAACCTAAATCCATCTTTGATCCTCATTCAATCACTGTAATACAGGAGCTTTCACTAATCAACTAAAAGTGGATCTAGCAAGAAGGAGATGGCTTTATTATATGTATACCACCTATGATGCATTATCCTTTTCAGATATATAAATGTGTTTGCCTTCGATTTTCTTCAATTTGGTTGTTACGAATGGAGTAGTCGCAAACTGTCTCTTTTGGATCCGCTGTTTGTTGATGATAACGGGTAAAACACGCATCAAATATTAACACAAAGTAGACACTCAACACATAGTTCACACGTATGCAATTTAAAACCCTTCTTTGTAGATGTAGCATTGATAAGTAGGGATCGTTCTTAACTGGGGATTTAGGGTACTAATGCATGACAACGTTTGTAAACATAAAATAAAAGGTATGAGGGGTTTGAAAGTTTGGTTTAATTAACTACGAAAATAAGAACAGAAATTGGTAAGCAAACATATTAAGAAATCCTAGATTCTATCATGCTTCACTTATAGACAAGTAGAAAACAAACAAGAACAAAGAACGTACCCTAAACATGCTTACTAGACCGAAAATAAAACACTAACTAATATACTTACAAGTGATCGAGACATTATATCCACCTAGCCAATTCATGCTTATATTTATTTAGTGTCAACGAAATTCTTAATCTTCAACCTAAAATACATAGACATGCTTTTAAATTATAAACGAATTGCGCAACAACTTAATCATCTTAAGATCATACAAAACATGCAAGAGAGGAACGAAGAGCGTATCACCTAGCATATTAAGAAGCTTTAAACACATAAGCATGCATGCGAATTAAAAGTTAAAAACTAAGAACACATGGAAGATACTAAAGTAAATCTGAAACATAAAAACCTTTTGTCAAACTTTATTACAATCATACTTAAAACAAAATCTATTACAAGGAAGAGATGAAGTAGAGAAGCTCATGGTTACACTTTTTGTTTCGTGAAGAGCACTGCAAACGCCAAGTGGTGATTCTCAAATGCAAGACGAAGAGCGCTGATTACACTTGATCCGTGGAGAAGATGGATGCTCGGCCTTGGAGGAGGAATTTGCTAAGTATAAGACGAAAGGTATTTGAGGCAGAGGTTTGGCTTCTATATTGTGTGATGATCCAAGCCAAAGTCGAGCCTCCCTTTATATAGAAGAGGAAGTGGAGTCTTTCCTTCCAAAACAATGATTCTTAGTCAATCCGGAGAAATCTGACCAGCTGTAGTAAAATGTGTTTTTCCGGAGTTGTAGAGATCAGAAAAATATGATTCTTGATTCGTTGGAAAGAAGACTTCAAGGGATATCAAATAACATATCTGATCATTAAATTCGGAGTTAATTCGCATATTCGGTGCCCTTTTGAAGTTGGGTGACTTGGCAGCCCAGATTTTCTTCTTCTACAAGGAGTAGGAAATCTTGATATCTTCAAATCTTGCATTCCTTTTCCTCTAAGCTTCCTTGGCCGAATATACCATATATTTTAACATATTTTGGCCCTAAAATCAGGTATTTATCTTCATGGAATATTCTCCCAAAATTCGTCCATTATTTGCTCCATATATTCCGCCATATTCGCTCTTTCCTGGATCGCGCAGGAGAAATGTCTTCATCTTCTTGTCCATCATTTCGGTATCCATTTCATTTGGCATTTGGTTTCAAATTCTTGACACCATGTGGGAATGCATTTTAGTAACCATTTTGAAGACCATATCTCAGACCATTTCTTCTCCGGAATTAGGAACTTCCTCCTTAGCACGCTTTTAGCTCCAAATCGCCTCATTTATTATTTCCTCCTTTATTTCTACCTAAAAACATAAAATAAGTTAGAATTATATTTACTAAGCATAAAACAAAGTTAAATGTAGAGAGAAAAACATTAATAATCAAGCATAAAATGCGTAGATTAAATTCCCCCACACTTAGACTTTGCTAGTCCCTAGCAAATACAAAACAAAGCAATGGACTCAATAAAAGAAAAATAATAAAGGAAAAATAATCTAAAGGAAAACGTGACACTTACAGATAAACAAAACACTTAGATATTTCAACGTTTCAAAGCCGCAAATTCTCATGTAATCATGTTTGAAAACGTAAAAAAAATACTAAGTAAAACAACACTAAGCCCTTATCTCCAGAATTTTACAAAGTATATGGCGATGGGATCACAAGCTTTCAACTTGAATGCTCAATGATTTCAAGAGATAATAGAGATATAATCATGTCATGAACAAGTAAGACTTGGAAGAAAACAATGGTGAAGTTAAAGCTATGCATGTAACAAGTTTAAATCAATCTCACATGGATGCACTCATCATATTTGCACTCATGAAAAGGGTTCACTCAAAGTGTATATGAATTGAATCGAAAACCTCATGAATATAATGAATTACTTGTACAAATGAACCTAAACAATATACTTACTCATGCAACTTACTCAACCAATCGAAGGCTACTCATCTTAAGGATCATAAAGGACTTAGAAAGGTTGCAATGGGGCTAAGGCTAAGGCATTCGAAATTTAGGTATGTGGTGGTTAAACACGTTCCAAAGACTTAGTCTAGCACCAAAAACTTCATAAATTTCGTTCATCCTCCTCTCACCAACGTCACCATGGTTAAATCCTACGTACACAGGCTAGATTTCATCTTGTTGGACCCTAACTTCATTCTAAACTTCCCTTGAGCTTTTGTAGACAGGACAAATGCCATATTTCTTCACTTTTGGGTCTTCAATTCAATACAAACTTCAAATCTACAAGTATGGGGGACATTAATCCAAACAATGTACACTAAAAACCTATTGCCGGAGAGCTTTTGATTTTTTTCTTTTTACTTTTTTCTTTTTCTTGCTCTCGATTTTTTTTTCTTTTCTTCTTTCTATTTTCGGCAATTGCAAACTTTTTCAAGGTATTTGGACAAGTATATCCCCATACACAAATCTCCTCATGATCTTCACACCATCTCCATGATTCTAGCTTCAAAAATCCCCACCAAGTCTTTTGAACAAGGGTACGGATATTCTACACTAGGTTAAAGTGTTTAGATATGTATGGTAATGAAAGAAAAGCATAATGTGGGCTCAAATGGGTTATATAGGGGTGTCACAACTCGTGCGCATCAATGGGACACATGGCTATTTGGCAAAGTGGTGGATATCCTAAGTGCCTTTAATTACATCCAAAATTAGAGTATGTATCAACTATAAGCTTTGCAAATTGACATAAGTAAGTTCTAGTATTCTCTAGTTCATTAAAATCTATGGCAAGTAATTAGATGAGGCATGTTCTATTTTTGAAATCATTATACACGAAATTCACTCTGAAAAGAACAATGTAGGCTCAAAAACTCAGTTTTATGGTTTGTATGATTTAAAACTCATTCTAGCATGCGAAATCTATACCATGTTTATGCAAACCATATCCACTACATGTCATGACAATCAAAATATCTCAATTAGCACTAGAAATCCTCAAGTAGTGATCATTGACAATGCCATGTAATTTTTCTTTGTTTCGCTCAATTTTCCATCATTGACTAGTTAAGGGCATCCTAAAGACTCTTTACAACACTAAGTTGAACAAAAAGACTCAAAACAATTTTTTTTTAGGGCATCATTCGCCAGAAAATTTCATTGTCTGCCCGGTTTTTACAATTTATGACTCAAATAAGTTGTAAACCCCTCCCCCACACTTAAACTCTACATTGTCCTCAATGTACTAAAGTAAAACATAGAATCAAGCATGAAGTATAGGATTTACGAAAATTCTAACTAAGAAAAAAAACAAAATCTACGAAAATAAAAAAATAAGGGAAGAGAAAGCAAATCTTGATTGTAGACTCCTCCATTGGTTTGCCTCCCAACAAGTGCTTGTTTTTTAACGTCTTACAGCCTAGACATGTTGCTTTTCTCCTTCTTCACTTTTGACTTCCAACATTCTTGACGTTTTCTTTGCATGTGCACTTGCATGTATGTTGGTGCCATCTCTTTAACTCCTTTAGCTCGGCCTTCTTCGTCTCATTACGAGCTTGTTAGGCTTCATGATCTACGAAAAGATACATTAGTTAGTGATCAATTAACTAATTAATCATAAACATAGCTCATGTAGCATTTACAAGATGTAAGTTAATCTTTCGTTACAAATTCATTACAACATTGTCCCAATTGATTTTTCACCACAGATATATAATTATCACATGCATCTAGAATTTAAATTAAGACTTAGATGATTAAATTGTGCAATGGCTCGAAATCCGTTCCACTCCTTTGGGCAAGTTCAGAAATGGCCAGTTGGAATAGATGTAACGCAAGAGGTAGGACTAATTTCGAGAATATTCTCTTTCTTAGATCCAAATCCCGTCATGAGTCATAACTCTTCTAGTCACCATAACCAAAAATTTCTTACTAAGAGCAAAAGTTCAATACGATATTACATCAACTCTTTCAATCAAAATCCAACTTAAAAACTAAATAACAAGTGATAAAAACATAGCTAAGACTTATTATTTAACATTTTACAAAATCGGAGAAACTGAATATAGCTACTTACAGAATTTATGTAGAATTAATCACAAGTTGGAATTTCACGACATTTTACGAGAGAATACTAGACACATATATACATAACTCTGTAAATTTTCATAATTTTCCAAGACATGCAACCACGTCATATAAATCACACAAAAATAGCACATACACAGTCCCGAATTGAAATTAACACTAAAACTAAAATAATTATAATCACATTATACAATAACAATGATGAATATTTTTACAGCAAAATGACTCCTTGACCTTATACAATTGACTCTTTGACTTGCAAAAAACATAAATAAAGTTACAACATGCTTGGAACTCAAGAACACATAAAAATTTCCAGATTCGCACAAAATTGAACATAGCAGATTGTCAAATTTTTCTAGAATTGTTGGCTCCTCCAAATACAATAAAAATTTACAGGCACATACACCACATAAAACTCAACACTTCTGAAAATTTTCAGATTTTTCCAATACCTGTAGCTATGTCAAATAAATTGTACAAAACAGATCAGTGCATAGTTCTGAAAACAGCAAAAAAAAAACATTATGCACAAGTATAATATTTACACGATATGAACATATTTACACAAACGAAATCACACAATAGATTTTTCAAAAATTGATAACGCGTAAAACATGCATCAAATGTTAACACAAAGTAGACACTCAACACATAGTTCACACGTATGCAATTTAAAACCCTTCTTTGTAGATGTAGCATTGATAAGTAGGGATCGTTCTTAACCGGGGATTGAGGGTACTAATGTATGACAACGTTTGTAAACATAAAATAAAAGGTATGGGGGGTTAGAAAGTTTGGTTTAATTAACTACGAAAATAAGAACAGAAATTGGTAAGCAAACATATTAAGAAATCCTAGATTCTATTATGCTTCACTCATAGACAAGCAGAAAACAAACAAGAACAAAGAACCCTAAACATGCTTGCTAGACCGAAAATAAAACACTAACTAATATACTTACAAGTGATCGACACATTATATCCACCTAGCCAATTCATGCTCATATTTATTTAGTGTCAACGAAATTCTTAATCTTCAACCTAAAATACATAGACATGCTTTTAAATTGTAAACGAAGAGCGCAACAACTTAATCATCTAAAGATCATACAAAACATGCAAGAGAGGAACGAAGAGCGTATGACCTAGCATATTAAGAAGCTTTAAGCACATAAGCATGCATACGAATTAAAAGTTAAAAACTAAGAACACATGGAAGATATTAAAGTAAATCTGAAGCATAAAACCTTTTGTCAAACTTTATTACAATCATACTTAAAACAAAATCTATTAGAAGGAAGAGATGAAGTAGAGAAGCTCATGGTTACACTTTTTATTTTGTGAAGAGCACTGCAAACGCCATGTGTTGATTCTCAAATGCAAGACGAAGAGCGCCGATTACACTTGATCCGTGGAGAAGATGGATGCTCGGCCTTGGAGGAGGAATTTGCTAAGTATGAGTGGAAATGTGTTTGAGGCAGAGGTTTGGCTTCTATATTGTGTGATGATCCAAGCCAAAGTCGAGCCTCCCTTTATATAGAAGAGGAAGTGGAGTCTTTCCTTCCAAAACAATGATTCTTAGTCAATCCAGGGAAATCTGACCAGCTGTAGTAAAACGCGTTTTCCCGGAGTTGTAGAGATCAGAAAAATATGATTCTTGATTCTTTGGAAAGAAGACTTCAAGGGATATCAAATAACATATCTGATCATTAAATTCGGAGTTAATTTGCATATTCGGTGCCCTTTTGAAGTTGGGTGACTTGGCAGCCCAGATTGTCTTCTTCTACAAGGAATAGGAAATCTTGATATCTTCAAATCTTGCATTCCTTTCCCTATAAGCTTCCTTGGCCGAATATACCATATATTTTAACGTATTTTGGCCATCAAATCAGGTATTTATCTTCATGGAATATTCTCCCAAAATTCGTCCATTATTTGCTCCATATATTCCGCCATATTTGCTCTTTCCTGGATCGCGCAGGAGAAATGTCTTCATCTTCTTGTCCACCATTTTGGTATCCATTTCATTTGGCATTTGGTTTCAAATTCTTGACACCATGTGGGAATGCATTTTAGTAACCATTTTGAAGACCATTTCTCGGACCATTTCTTCTCCGAAATTAGAAACTTCCTCCTTTGCACGCTTTTAGCTCCAAATTGCCTCCTTTATTATTTCTTCATTTATTTCTACCTAAAAACATAAAGTAAGTTAGAGTCATATTTACTAAGCATAAAACAAATTTAAATGTAGAGAGAAAAACATTAATAATCAAGCATAAAATGCGTAGATCAGTTGTTGTGCTGTGTGCGAGGCGTGCCACTGCCGAAGTCAGAATGTTGTTGTATAATTCGTCATGTAATCTCTGCTTCTTGTCAAGCGATTAGAGCGAGGAGAATACCAACCTCGCTCGTTGAGTCTTACTTGTCTTGGTATAAGACGTAAGCTTTGTGTCTCTCTGCCGAGCCACAAAGAATTGATACTTTACACCCTCGAGCAAGTATAAAGCAAAGCAATCATAAGGACATAGGGTCGAGAACAACGAATAGTGTGACTTTGTAGATCCTTAGAATCCCCACGCTCTGTCGGGTGGCCTAGATCTTGCATTCACTATTGCTGGTTGGTTTGCTTTAGTAAACTTTCAAATTCTCACGCTCTGTTGGGTGACCTAGATCTTAAGCTCGTTGTTCACTGGTTGTCTACTTACAGTGGAGTAAGATTTGCTGGTGCGCAAATTGTGTATGAGTGTAGAGGTTTGCAAATCTACTTTGCTTCTTTTATTTATAGAGGTAGGCACTTTGATCCTCCTCGCTTGACAAGGTAACATTATCGATTAATAATAATATATTGTCTCTAGATTCCCTGGGATTATCTAAGAATCGCATATATATCCTTTCCTAATTCGCAGCTCAAATCAGGCCACATATGGTTGGCCCATTTTATCTCTGAGGCCCAAAAGTATTAAAATAAATGTTAAATTTATTTTTGGCCCAAACATTGCCCCACAGACCTCGAGTTTAACCTGTGGGCAATCGAAGGGGTCTTGATGTGACATGTCGCTTTTTGGTCAGCGATTTTGAAATAGCCTCGCACTAGGCTACTCAAGTGTTTTTTTTTGGAAAATTGCGTTGTCTATTTTCAACCATTTTAAGCCTCTTCAGTCGCTTTCCCCCTTTTCACCTTTTCTCTGAAGTTTCCTCAATCCAACATTTTGAAATTTCAATCACTCACTGAACTCCGATTCTCGTCCTTCTTCTTGTAAATGGCTCCTTATCAAAAGTTCTACCCAGATGTTTCCGAGAAGGATGTAGAAGCCTTCCGCAACTATGACCAATGCCTTTATCGAGATCAAGACACTCCTTATTCGTTGGCCAATCTAACGGAGGAGGATGAGATTATACTGGGTCTGACAACCAATACTACGAGAGCTTCTTCCATCCTCAATTCGACAGTGCGCTGTCCACTATTAGTCGCGCGAGGTGAAGGAGCTTGACGTAAAATTAGGGAAATGACCCAGTACCAGAGTTGAGGAACTTCAATGGTACAAAGAGCGGAAGTCCCTTGGCGAAGAGCTCTGGCAACAAGTTGGTATTTCGCACGCTCTAAATTTGTGTTCCATCTTCCCCAAGGTGGGAATCATGCCGCTGCTATCACTGCTTTGTGCTATTGGGAAACTAGTAGCAATAACTTTGTTCTTCCATTTGGGCATTTAGGAATTACTTTACTTGACGTTGTCACTATTACCGGTTTGCCCACTGTGGATGAGCCTTTTCTTCCCAATGCTTTAGATAATAAGACCTTCCCCTTTTCTACAGATCCTGCTCGCGCGACTATCAGCACTGCCTACTCCAATTGGCGCAAGCACTACAATACGAAGGAGTTTCAAGCTACTCATACCTCTGAGGACCAGCGAGTAAAGAATGCCTACGGTGACATCGCCTTTTTGAAATTCTGGCTCTGTCGCTATGTATTTTGCGTTGCTGCGGACAGGATTACAATTACCTTCACTAAGACGGCTGAAGCGCTGTATAATGGCCACTACCTTGGCCTCGCACAACCTGCATTTGGGTGCTTTGTACCATGGTCTTGGGTGGATTTCGCTGAATCCATTCAAGTTGAAATTTGCAGGACCTGTTTGGATTTTATCCTTGTGGCTATAAGTCTATTTCCCTGAGTTTCACAGTCCTCACCACAAGGAATTGACCTCTGAAGAGGTGTTAGGGAAGTCCTTGGCTCTTGCTGGGGAAACGGAACCTTTGAGCTACTCGCAGTGCTTCAACTATGTCTGGGGTCAGAAGCTGTTCCCCAAGGACATGGCCGAATTCGTGGTAACGAGAAGATTTCCTGCTAAATTATCTACTAGATTCATAGAGGTGTTAGCAAAGGCTCTTGCTGTAAAGAAGCTCTTTGCTCAGTGTATCACTTGTGCGGACATCATTGTCCCCGATGCAGTTTTGTGGATTGAGTTATACTCACCCAATCACTTCGCCCGTCAACTCGGGTGTAAACAAGGTCTCCCCTAATGTATGATAGAATCTCACAATGGCTATACTTCATGGAAGACTTGCGTGGAGAAACCATCTGCAACGATCCTTCAAGACCTTGCTACTCCAACCTTCCCTTTGCTGGACCTTTCAGGGTTTCGTTGGCACTCCCTCTACATAACCTACTCCGCTGTTGAAGAATAGAGTGGAATAGGCGCCACTATGGTGACATTTGGGTGCAGTCTTAATCTGAAGTCTTTCGCACCATCTTTCTAACCTATTTCCTTGATTTTTTTCAAGAGAACTATGGATAGGAAGGTTGTGGGCCCCAATGTCTAAAAGGAGGTGGGCTAGAAAAGAAAGCAACAAGAGATCAATACTTCTGCTGCTTCTATTTCGAAGTGTAATAAATTGGTGGGTACGAGTATCGCAGCTGCCTCTCCCGCTGCGAAGGCTGCTGCTACCAGGAAGAAGAAAAAAGACACCACTGAAGTATGGGATCATGAGGACAGAGACTCCAATGAAGAAATTCCTCTGGTATGGCTTTACTTTATCCAAAGCTTCTTATTTTCCACCCTCTATTTCCTGACTCCAAACCTGCTCTTTGTGGTTTAGTCTCGCCGCTCTCATCGTCATTCCTTCAGGGAATGCGGGTGGCTATTAAAAGATGAGCTGAGTGACAATTCTCCCTCCATTGAGCTAATGCCTCACAGTGAGCCTTCAGAGGAAGGCTTGCTCTTCTGAGCTTCGCGAAACAAGGGCAAGTGTACCCAACCATTCACCACTCCTGAGTCCTTTTCCAACACTGCAAGTGCGTATGGGGAAACCCATTCTTCCTAAACTTCAGGATGTAGGTCCTTCTAGTGTTGCAAATGAAGAAGCTTGGTGCTGGAAACTTCTTGAGTAGGTCTATGATCAACCCTTTGATCAATTAATCTCCGCTACTGCAACCGCTACTGTGAAGGAGATAGCTACCACCACGATTAATGAAGAGCTTCTGGAAAAGGCTGCTAAGGCCACGGGAGATACAAGAGTTCTTGCTGTACAGACTACTATTGTTGTTGAGGTATCTGCTTTGGCCTTGTCTTTTTTTTGGAATAATGTGCATTTCTAACCACTATTTTTGGTTATGTGATCCCAGGAAACTGTTCAAGAAGCACATGCACCTGCTTCTGCAACTGCGAATGCGACTCTTGTGACTGCGAGTGGAGAGCTGCCCTGTGTTCTGGATGCTCCTTCCATTATTCTGGCCATTGAAACTGGCCATGTAGAGGCTACTGTACTGCATTTTCCTTGAACCTGCTAACTCTGGTTGAACCTCTTTTTAAACAGACTTTAACTTTTACTTGTTCTTCACAGTTCGTAACTGAAGTGTCTTCTCCTCCCTACATCAACACTGCCTTGTATGATGACCAATCTCCTCCTCATCTATCCTAGGTACATTATGACTTTTCTCGTGTAAGATTTCTTCGTGTAAGTCCTTTGAATATCTCATAACTCCTTAAGTATAGGTTTTTCTACAGAAAGACCCAGTTACTCAAGAGCTATCTCCTTACCGACGGTCAACGGAGGCTTGGGGAATTCTCTAACGTCATCCATAACTGCAGCGAAACTACTGCCCCCAGTCTGCCACTCCAGCCCTTCCGACTCCTACCAGTGGTAGCGAGGGAATGGCAAAGACTTTGTGAGAGGCGGTACAAATTTACAAGGACCTAGCTCTCTTTGAAAAAGATCCTCCAGAAGTCCAACTCGCCATTGCTTATCTTCAAGACCTATGGACTCTAAATTTTGAGAACGAGAATGTTCATCAAGAGCTGGTTGTTCATATTCAAACGGCTCACCGAGCTATGGAGGGAATAGATCATGCTCTTCTGGATCAGATGGAGGAACTGCTGCTAGAACTTTCTAACCTTTACGATGTTGTAGTCTCTGCTACCCACAAGCGTAACAAAGCTATCTCCCATCGCGTAGACCATAACCGTAGGTGGAAACGTGGCTTAGAGAAAATTACGATAATGGGGAAAAGCTATGAAGGTAAGGGGTAGAAATTTTGGCCATGTGTGTGGAGATTGCAATGCTTTAGGCTAACCTGCGTCAGAAGGAGGAAGAATTATTCGGAAAGGAGCAGGCTGCTATCGCTCTTCTTAATGCTAGGAAGACTCTTTCCGAAAGTGTTCATCAAACCCGCGCTGCAGCTGTGGATGCTGAGAAAGCTTGGGCCACTGCACAGGCCCGGTACCTCCAAGTAAAGACTAACCTGTGAGCTCTCGGCAACTCCATTATGAAGTTCTAGATTTTTGTTGACTAAGCCCCACATTTGGGCTTCATATTATATTTGTATAAACTCTTGCTTAGTTTAACTTATGTTTTACGGCCCATGGCCTTAACCACCTACTGTGAATCTCTGCCCTCAAATAACTTTGTGTCTCCAAAAATCACGCTGGTCCTTGGAATAACTGTCCGTCTTTAATGGCTCATAACTCTATATCTCGAAACGGTAAGACTTTAGCTTTTAAGAGATGTGTAGATCAGTAATTGAATGTTGAACCCCATTAACTACTGTATTGAATCGATGCCTCGCTACGGGTCCTTTTATTCAAAGCCTCTTAGAGTTTGTAGGCCTATAAATAGCTTGTCACTTCTCCTTCACTCCACAAGATCCCTTTGTAGCAAAAGATGACTTTTCTAGTTCATAGTCTGTTCCTTTCTTACTTTAAGGCAAAGCCTCCAGATCTTGTATTTTGCTAGATGTTTTTAGGTCGAAGTACCAAAGATCAAACCTGGCTTAGGTCGTAGTACCAAAGCTCAGGTTCTTCGGTTCTGGGCTAATTCTCAAACCTTCGAGAATTAGCAAACAATTGTTGATATGAGCACTCACTAACCCTATCCCTGAAACTGATCATCCTGGTCTGGTGCATGCTCTCAGTCACTCCCGCTGGAGTTCTCCTTGCTTTCTGAGTGGAGCGCCTAAGATTGTGATTAGAGGGATGACTTTGTTGAGCCATAAATTTTGTGTGAGTGCAAGTACCCCAAAGTCTTCCAGAGCCAGAGGTAGATCTAACTCCTAGTCAGTGATCGTCCACCGACGCAGGCCAAGGACCTCATTGTGGCTGGTTGGGATAGATCTAAAACACTTCCTACGATTGGTTTTTTTAGAAGGAGATTGTTCATTTTATGTATGGTATTAGAGCTAGAGGCCACAAAGCCTCATATTGTACTCTTTATTTTGATCAAATGAAACTGTGTACTTCTCTACTACTTTTGTTTTTCTTTGTAATAGCGAAAATACTATCTCCATTGACTTGTCCACTAGAATTTGGTCGTAACTATAACACTTAAAAGAACTATAGAAGTTGGATCCATGTTAACAAAAAGTTTGAAATTTTGCAATATTTTGGCCACATGAATTGGCTATGGACATACTAGTTGCCCATCTAGTTTTACATGAAGAGCGAGTCTCTGTAATAGGCTGTGAATAAGTGTAAAACTAAGTTATTGACCCTTCTTGTGCCTCAAACTCCCAAACTGGTTGCCGGTACTTCTTAAAAAATCGACCATTAATTAGATTGCGATGAACCTCACCATCAACGTCTCGCAACTGGAAAGCTCCTATGCCTAAGATTTTGTGAATGATGAAGGGTCTTTCCCATTTCACAGACCATTTACCACGTTCCTCTTACTTTTCTCCCAACGGCAATACTGTTTTCCAAACCAGCTCTCTCTCTATAAAGCTAAGTCCATGGGTACGTCAGTCATAGCAGTGAGCCACTTTCTGTTTCTATGCGAGTATACGCTTGTTGCCCAAATCCTCTAACTCCTGCCACATCGCTTGTACATAATCTTCTCCAATTAGTTGGTGTTGATCTATGATCCGTAGCGACTGAACATTGATTTCTAATGGCAAAACTGCATCATGTCCAAACATTAGCACATATGGAGTAGTCCCGATGGGACTACACTTGGAAATTCGGTATCCTGACAAAGTGCTGAATAACTCTTCATGCCAAAGTCTTGGATTGTCTGTGAGCATGCGCTTAAGGATATGGATGATCAATTTGTTGCTTGCTTCAGCTGGGCCATTAGACTGTGCATAATACGATGAAGAATGCAAAAATTTGATCCCAAAGTCAGTCATCAACATTTCTACTTCTCTGGACATGAACATTGTTCCTCTATCTGAAACGAAGCACTCCAGTATTCCAAATCGGCATATGATATCCTCATATAGGAACTGCCTGATCAAAGTAATTTAGAGCCTGAATAACTAATTGCCTCAAAGAATGTAATTTAGAGTAAAGTACCTTATCCTCTTGTCTACTATAGAGCTAGGATCCTTTAAGTATGTGATAATCGGCTGCCACCAATCATCATCAATTGTTCCCATAGCTGCAACGTACCATTCATTTTTCTTCTTCTTTTCTAGTCACGAAGGATGGGAGAGTACGAACTTCTACCTTCACAAGCCTCTCATGTACATCATCGACAAGCTCTATCCCAATAGCAAGTTGAGCCAACTTGTTCGCAGCGAAATTCTCTCCTCTTGGGATATGAATTAGGGTCACCTCTGTGAATAATTCCAACAACTTGCTGGCTCTTTTCACGTATGGCTCCAGGATGAGTCCTGTTTTAAATATGGCTTGGAGCTATCTGATCACGAGAAACGAGTCTCCCCAAACTTGTATATCTATAGCACCAAGATCCTATAAAAGCTCCACCCTGATGATTAAGGCTTCGTATTCCGCTATATTGTTGGAATAGTGGTACTTTAGTCGGAAGGAATAGGCAAATGTTTCACCTTATGGATTGACCAACGCTATCCTTGCCCCTGCGAAAGCACTCGTGCTGGATTCATCGAAGTAGAGTTTCCAAGGAGCCAATGAGATGTGTGATAATTCTAACTCCTTGTGCTCTGAGATCTCCTCCATAGGATGATGTGAAAGGAAATCGGCCACTGCTTGGCCTTTCACTGCCTTCTGCGGAATATATTGTAGCAAAAACTCAGATAGTGCGAGAATCCACTTCCCTATCTGTCCTCGAAGTATAGGTCAAGCTAACATATATCGAAGTAGGTTTTTTTGTACGATGACACACGTAGTGATGGAAAACATATAATGCCTTAACTTGCAGCCTGAAAAGTAAAGAGCAAGGCATAATTTCTTGATTGGTGTGTAACTGCTTTCGCAGTCCGTGAGAGTTCTGCTTAAGTAGGATATTGCTCTTTCTGCCTTCACCTCATCGTCTTGTGCTAATAAGCTCCCTATGGATGATTCCATTGCTGAAATGTAAAGCTTAAGTGGCACGCCCTTTCATGGTGGTACCAAGATCGGTGGATTAACCAGGTATTGCTTGATCGTGTTAAATGCCTCTTGGTGGACCGGTTCCCACACAAACTTCTTCTCTCCTTGTAATTTCAGTAGAGCTGCGAAGGGTTTGGCCTTTCCCGCAGCGTTGGCAGTGAACCTCCTTAAGAAGTTAACCTTCCCAAGTAACTGTTGAAGCTCTCATTTGTTCTTTTGAGGGGGAGCTTTAAGAACTGCTTCCTTCTTATCGTCCGACACCTCTATTCTTCGTTGATGCACTAAGAAGCCAAGGAAGTCTCCCACTTGCACCCCAAAGATGCATTTAGCAGGATTCATTTTGAGCTGATGTTTCCTCATTCATGTGAATACCTGTCTCAGATCCTCTATGACTTGACCTTTACTTTGATTTGACCACAACATCATCAATGTAGACCTCCATTGTATCACCTGCTAGGTCATGGAAGATATAATGCATTGCTCATTGATATATTGCCCCTGCGTTCTTCAATCCGAATGGCATATTGACGTATTCAAATACTCCTAACACCCCTGGGCATCTAAATGCAGTTTTGTGCCTGTCTTCCTCAGCGACCGGGATTTGATGATATTCCACTGTCCATCCATAAATGAGAGCATCTTATGTCTTGCCACTACATCAATAAGCAAATCAGCTACCGACATTGGGTAAGCGTCCTTCGGAGTGGCATGGTTTAAGTTCTTGTAGTCCACACACTCTTATTTTCTCATTCTTCTTTTGCACTGAGACTATGTTCGATATCTACTCTATGTACTTAGCCACTTGGATGACTCCAGATTTCAACATTTTCTCGATTTCTTCTTTAACCAATGTTGCCATTTCCGGATTCATCCTCTGCATCTGCTGCTGAACCGGCTTTCTTCCCTCTGCGATTAGAAGCTTATGGACAACCAGCTCTGGTGATAGTCCTGGCATATCTTCAAATTTCTCTGTAAAGCAGTCTTTATATTCGAATAACAAGTCAACGAGCCTCTTTCTTTCTTCAGGCTCTAAAAAGGTACTGATAAACACCTCTATTGGCTCAACGAGAGTTCTAAGGTTAGCTGGATCTCTAACTTTAGGTGGTGTGTCATCCAAGGCTGCAGATGTGAGCTGGATGATATCCTCATCTATCTCTTCCTATTGGACGTCTTCGTTGATACATTCTGCCGTGGCTATAGTTGGCAGACAATAGTAGGCTTTCGACTCTATCATATAAGTCTGCAATCTTGCATATAGAGAAGCACAAGCCTCTGCCTCTATGTCCTTGGACGGACGTATCATTGATGGCTTATAGAGACTAGCTCGAGGAAATAGGGTCGTGCTTTGTCTTCTCTTACTTGCACTATTCCCCACCGAGCTAATTCTGAGGCCGTTACCCCAACAGGTCAGCCCTTCTTATCGACGCCACACACTTCTAATGGCCGAAGATTTCTATTGTAGTAATTAACATCCAACTCATTCGCAGAGACTGAATATGGTTGTGGATCAGCGTTGACTATTTTTGATTCTGATATCTCCATGTCCCATATAAGAAGCTGTTGATAAAGCGATGAAGGTACGCAGTAGCTCCTGTGGATCCAATCTCGGCCCAGTATAACACTGAAAGGTGAATTGCATTCAATGACAAAGAAGGCATGAACCCCTATGACAGGTCCAACTTTGACTTCGATGAACAGCAATCCAAGTGTCTGCGGGACTGTTCCTACTAAGTTCTTGATCTTCATAGATGTTGCTTGAATGGCCAATCGAGGAATACTCAACAACGTCATTGCTCGAGTAGTTAGGACGTTCACCGCTGCCCCGGTATCTACCATGACCTTGCTAAGTTGGATACCCCCCATGCCCGCAGTGATGTATAATGGTCTCATGTGCGAGGCGATTATGGCTGTCAGTTTTGAGGATATCATGTAGGTCTTTCGCATAACAGGGTCCGCCTGTGGTCCCTGCTCCTCTTGTTCTTCTATTTCTACCAGAGTTAGTCCTTGAGCTGCCTTGCTTACAACGGCCACGTGCTTTGCCTTGACTGGCTTGGCAAATTTGGCAGTAACAAGTACACCATGCCTACATGCATGGCTTCAGTGTAGACTTCCTCTAAGTCCTCATTGTCATCTCTGTAGTCGACTAATTGCTTGTCTCCATCGTCTGCTTCAGCTTTAACTAACAGTGGCTCTTGTTGTTGGTCTTCGAAGGAAGGGCTCTGTTGCTCTCTTACATAGATTTCTGACTTAGGTTCCTTTGAGGAGCCTACCTTCGTTGTGAGCTCTGACTCACCAATTGTTACTTTCGTGATACTGAGGTTGGAGGAAGAATTAGCGAGCCTCTTTTGCTCTTCGATCACCAAAGGCTTGGTCTCCATCCCAACACTGACTTCTTTTTCGGCTCAGCGACTAGTTTTACCTTGGATTCAATGCATTTGAAGACTGACTTCCGCACTAGCTTGTCTTCAACCATCTCTTGAGCCATTTTTGGCACTCGTTGTGCCTCTGCATTAGGTTATACCTTGTCGATCTAGGAAAACACACTTGATCTGGTTGCTCGCACCTTCGGTTCGATGGCCTTTTATCGAACGTAATCATGGGTGTAACTGTGTGCCTATTCATTCTTCCATGAATCTATTCTGGTGGCTCCATGAGCTGCTCCGGTTTGATCAAACCTTTATCTAAAGCCTCTAGAGTCCTCTTTGCAGCCCCGAATTGACGCTGGAGCTTCCTCTTTCCTTTAAGGGTAATCTCCAGAGTTTTTCCTCTTGATTTCACGTACCACACGACTTCCTTAATAATCGATCGGCTTGATGGAAGAATGTAAGGTTTGCTCGACTCAACTCGCTGCCTATCACCAACTGCCTTAGCTTTCTTCTCTGCCATTTGTATATGTTTGAATAGATTAGATTCCTTGGCAACTGTGCGTAGTTCCTTTAGGCTTGTCGGCTGATAACTCTCCGGTGGAGATTTGACTGATGACCCTGCTCATACTACTTCCACAAACTCTTCATAAGTCATCTTGAGGCCACATTCTGCCTTGCACCAGGTACATAGCACTACCGGCGTTGCTTCTCTGCAAATTTATTTTTGCTTCCCTTTGGAATCTTCTTTGTTACCGTTGCTAGGGGCTACCTCATTGGTGGTTTTAAGATCCAATGTTTTCTTCTGCTTGGCTCCTCCTCGCCAAGATACCTCTAGAGTACCTACCATGAATGACCCTTCAACAGTTTCTTCTTCCTCGTAGTCTGGAAGAATGATATCCCCTTTATCTATCCATTGCTAGATCTATTCCGGCAATGCCACGCATTGGTTTGTATTATGTGTCCAAACGTGATGGAACTTGCAATATAATCCTTTTTGCGAAGATGATGAAGCCGCGCGGGGTTAGGTACGTTCTTGATGCCTGCTTTGATTAACTCATCCAGGATTTCCTCCATCCTATCGTTGCTGAACGTACCGATGGCCTTTGGTTTTACAAACTCTATTGCTCCTACCGAAGTATCTACGAAAGGTTGCCGATCAAGTAGAGCAATTTGTGGTGATGCATCAATTGCAAGCCTCCCTTCATTAATCCACTTCTGGATTTAATCCTTCATCTTAATGCAATCTTTAGTCGTATGGTTCCACATGTTATGAAACTTACAGTACTTCTTTCCTTTCAGTTGCTCCGCAGTGGGGAATGCTTCAAAGTCGGACTTGGTCAGCTTCCTATCAATCAAGTCTTTGATAATCTTATGAGCTTTGTTCACATTATAAGTATATGATTCAAACTCCGGCTTAGTGAACGCACTAGTCAAAAATCGTACTTGTCCCTTTGAGGGAACTATTTTCTTTTCTTAACCTTATTCTTGGTTGTTAACTCCAAACCAGCCACTGTCGCGTCGTCCGAATCATACTCATCAGACTCCTCTTCTTCTTGCACTGTTGCAATTATCTTGGGACGTTCTCGGTATGGAGTCTTTGGAGTATATGTTCCCCGAAATATGTTGCGCCTGTTATCGGCTTCCTCATACGCCGTATGAGTTTGAGCTACAACATCGATGAGAGCATTCAATGATGTGAACTTTGTGACTATGTACTTGGTATGCAGGAGTTCTTCAAGTCCTCCAACCGCAATGTCTACCAATTCCTTCATGGTACATGAAGTCCTGCTCTTGCTATACTTGGTCTTAAACCTGTGTAGATATGCCACTGGCGATTCACTTGGAATTTGCACCATTTGGCACAACTTACCAAGCTTCACAGTTGGTTCCAATCCACTAAAGTGTTCAGTATACAATCTTTCTATCATCACCTAATCGCAGAACGAGCCTTGCGGAAGGTTTGTATACCAATGTAGCGCTGCACCTGATAGCGAGGACGCAAAGACTCTTAGTTTGAACTCGCCGAGCCTACCTCATGGTCCACACTCGACCTTGAATCTAGCAATGTGGGTGGTTGCTGGCTCTGCTCCCTCACCGCTGAAGCGAGTGAACGAGATGGGTAGATAGCCCTTTGGCCACTTCCACCCGAATGGTGGTGGTGGGAAGGGGTCATCGTAGGTTATTGGAATTTATTTCTGTAGGCCTCAAAATCTAAGGGGTCACCATTGCTCTTGTTCGAGCGAAAAATCTCTGTAAGCCTCAAAATCTATGGCCTTTATTTCTTCAATGTTCCTAGGTTCTGATGATGATGATGATGATGATGATGATGATGATGATGATGATGATGATGATGATGATCGACCCTTAGTCATTGTTGCACCGAACCTCTGTAGTACTTCTTCGTTGCTCAAACTCCTACAAGCGGCTGAGTTGTGTTCTCGGAAAGAAGGTGTTAGATGTTTAAGGAAACTCATGAAAGTTTTGCAATACAGATCAATGATTGTAAGACACTAAACTTTTGAGGCGTTCCAAAATGTTTGGCTTCGATTTTCTCCAGTCAGATTGCTGTGAATGGAGTTGTCGCAAACTATCTCTTTTGGATCCGCTGTTTGTTGATGTGCTATGTGTGAGGCGTGCCACTGCCGAGGGAAGAATATTTTTGTATAATGCGCCGTGTAATCTTTGATTCTTGTCAAGTGATCGGAGCGAGGAGAGCACTAACCTCGCTTGTTGAGTCCTACTTGTCTTGATACAAGACGTAAGCTTCGTGTTTCTCTGCCGAGCCACAAAGAATTGATACTTTACACCTTCGAGCAAGTATAAAGCGGATCCCTAAGGACGTAGTGTCGAGAACATCGGATAGTGTGACTTCGTAGATCTTTAGAATCTTCATGCTCTGTCAGGTGGCCTGGACTCCGCCGATTGCTGTCGTAGTAGCTCGAGTGAATCTTTGAATCCCCACGCTCTGTCGGGTGGCCTAGATCCTAAATTCATTGTTACTAATTGGTTAGCTTGAGTGAACCTTCGAATCTCCACGCTCTGTCGAGTTGCCTACATCTCGAGCTCGTTGTTCACTGGTTGTCTACTCACAGTGGAGTAAGATTTGCTAGTACGCAAATTGTGTATGAGTGTAGATGTCCGCGAATCTTACTTCTTCTATTTATAGAGGTGGCACTCTGATCCTCCTCGCTTGACAATGTAACATTTTCAATTAGGAATAATATCTTGCCTCTAGATTCCCCGAGATTATCTAGGAATCGCATAGATATCATTTCCCGATTCGCAGCTCAAATCAGGTCGCATGTGGTCGGCCCATTTTATCTCCGAGGCCCAAAAATATTAAAATAAATATTAAGTTTATTTTCGACCCAAACAAAATAGATCGAGGTTTATCATATTCTTTTTCAACACATCAAATGTTGCAACCATTTAAATTGATATGCTAATCTTACTATGATTTTCTTGTAGGAATTCATATACATGGAATAAGTCTTTGGAAAAACTGCCTTCACGCAGTTTAGATCTAAGAATCATCTCATAATCTCATTGTATGTTGTTATGATTATTGGTTTTCTGTTTATGACTACTGTTAGTACTGTATGTACTTGTTTTTTCTAGGTTTTATGTCTTCAGCTCTTGTAAGTTGTAACAAGCTGATTCTGCCTGGCTGAGTAGCAAAATAGAAAATGGCTTGGCTGAGTGGATTAGCTGAGCCAAGTTTTTTTAATTGTATTTCAACAGTCACACTGAGATCTGTGTGAATAATTAATAGTTGAATAAGACCGATTGCAATTGAGTGGGGACCCACAATTATAGCATTCACACGGACCACTTTTCCGTATGTAAAGCCGATAGTAACGACTCTACAGCATACGACTTTGAAATTCGTGTGTATAGCCATTTTCACACGGATATCCGTGTGTATGGGGGTAATACACACGAATTTTGAAGCGCGTGCAGTGTTTTTCTTTTTTTCTTTCTAGTAGTGATTGTTTATGTTAGGATGTAGTACGTAATACTCGTTCTAGGTTATTCCTAGCTAGATCTCTTGCATGCAATTTTTCGAGAATGCATGCTGACACTCAAAAATGTAATCGCACTTATATATACTAATTAATATATGAGTATCGTCTTCTTACCAATTAAGAAAGTAAGTAAATTGAACACACTGTTCTGGAAATTGATTGAAGCGAAGACTTATTGCCGTCGCTTAGATTTCAAGCAACAAACTTTGCAAACATCCTCGTCGCTTCGTTATTTCAAGAGACGAACTCTATCTTTGTCGCTCAACAGCTGGCGACAAACATTGGGTTGTCGCTTGAATTTTCGAGCGACAAACATTGAGTCGTCGCTTGAAAATTCAAGCGACAAACATTGGGTCGTCGCTTGAAAATTCAAGCGACAAACATTGGGTCGTTGCTTGAAATTTAAAGCGACAAACATTGAGTCGTTGAAGTGTCGAAGTTTGGTTATCGCTTAGTTTTTCAAGCGACAAATATTGAACAATATTCGTCGCTTCATTTTGTGTTACAGAGTAGAAAAACAGGTTGTGAGTCTAGTTTGAACCAATTTCCTTCGCATCCTAATAACACAATTCGCAAGACATTCAAAAAACATAACACACACATCCGACATAACACAAACACACTACATTTCACACACACGTAGTTTTCATCTAAAGTTACAATATGTTTCATAAAAACATTGTCCATTAATCTAAATACAAGGAAAATGAAGGGTCCTAGTCTTGGTCTTCCTCGAAAATACCTGCTGAAGCGCATGAGGATTTATCTGCGACAAATGGAGTTTCTGCGGCTGCGGCAGTATTGTCACCCGGATTGCCATGGGCCGAGATGACATCATTGAGGGAGGCCTCCAACATTGCCATACGTTGCTTCATCTCTTCTTTCTCCATTTCCGAGGCTCTGCACCGCTCGAAAATTTCTGCTACTTACCTCCTCAATTCCTCAACCTCCGCATTGTTGCGGGGCATGCGTGCACCGCCTCTTGGTTTCAGCGGACGTCTTAATGCACCCCCTAGACCTTGAAAATTGGTAAAAAAAAAAAATAGTCAAATTAAAAACCATGTGGTATCTAAAAATAAAAACACAATACAAAAAGTCAAGTGGTTTGGTAAAAGATAAATCATAAAAAAAAATATACCTCGGACCCTCGTCCCCGGCTTCCCACCCAGCTACTGCTCGATTACAGCAATCTGCTCGTCGACGGTAACAGAGTTAGTCACGTGAGTCCCATCCGCTTCATCCCTCTCTCGACTAGCACACAGCTCATCCATCTTCCTCTTCACCGCTGCCTGCAAAAAAATAATTGTCTAATAGATTTGTGTTATTATACTTTTTAATTCCAAGTCAAAAATATATTAGCATAAAACAATGTTACTCACCACTTTCTCCTGCGCATTCTGGGATGATTAATAAACATCGTAGACAATCTGGAGTAAAGGCGCTAGATGCCCTTTCTCCTCATTTGCAGCGACCCGGTAGCTGTAGGGAGTGGTGCCAGAATGATGGTTGATTGCATACCCCTTTTCCTTTCCCTTGTTCCGGTTAGCGGCATTCTGAGCACACATCGCCTGCAAAAACTATTTCAAATATATATTAACATATTTCACATGAGAATTAAGAAATGATTATATGAAATGCAGAAACCGATAATTAATTTTCATTACCTTATAACTGTGTTCCTCAAAGTAAGCTTTAAGGTACTCCCACTGCTCAGGTCGGTGGATGAACTCTTCGGGCATCGCCTTTGATACTTCAACATAATGAGTATGGCAGTCGTGTTTCCAATCCTTGTAAATCTTTGTGACAGTCTCGTCGATATATTTCCACATGCCTGTCTCAGTGGGAGGGAGGTCATAGAACATCTAGTAAAAAACAATTCAAAAAAAATCAAACGAGCCTTTGATTATCATATTTGTTCATATAATGTGACTGAAAAATAGTTTATCGAAATTATTCTAAAACAATGTTTTACCTCCATATAAGTGGTCAATACATCTTGGTGCTCCTCATCCAGCTCAGCAAAGGTAGGCGCAAGCATCAGATGTTTGCTCCGGACGGTGCTCCCGATGTCTCGGGACATCAAAGTCCTCCACTTTAATTCTTTGAGACCCTTGTGTTCTTCGGCGTACTCAACCTTCAAAGGCTGGTTGTTGTTCATTCTCTTTAGATATGTCATCTTTGTGCCCGTTATGATGCCACGCTTCTCAAGGTTTCGCCCTTTCACCTTCTTCTCCGTTCTTATATCAACCACCTCTGCCATATGAAAACACATACTGGGTTGTAAGATAAAGCAAACATATTAGCAGACCAAAAAATTTATTATCGCATAACTTTCTCATAAAGGTTACCCGGCTCCATAGGACCCCTCTTGGTCCTAATACTTATCGGAGGACCGTCATCGCCTTCCCCACTGCCACTGTCAGCGCCACTTCCAGGATTCCCAAGTCCCGAAGGGTTGGTATCTTCAAACGAAGGAATGGGTACCAGCGTGTCTCTCGCTGCCTCTAGTGTCGTCATCGTCGTCTCCGTCGCGACCGCCCTTAATGCTTCGGCTGCCTTCCTCTCCCTTCTCGCCTCGAGCTCCTTTTTTTTTTCTGGGCACTAGAACCTGGTGTCATTACTCTAGAACCTGTCAAAAACAGTGATTTAACTGAAACTAGTATCTATCTCATGGACTGTTTGCATTTCATAGCTAATAATAGCATTATATATATGTAGGTGAATTTGAAGACAACACCATTATGAATGGATCATTTTGTTTTGACCACCCCTATTTGAATTCAGTTATCGATCACTTGTAAGTTGTAACTAAAGTTTGTTCTTGAAATGTTCCTATACCTAGACATTGCAATTGTGCTAATGAGGTCAACACTCATTATAGAATAAGGCATATGCTTCTAAACATAATGTGCATTATTTTGAATAGAGGTTTCAAGCTTGTTTCTATTATCCAAACCAGGACATTTTCTTCCAAAAGAAAGTTCGAAATATAAATAATATACTCCTACTCACATAAACAATCTTTTATGGGCTCGATCTTTTGAGTTAGCTGATGAGGAAGCACAACAGTTCACAACAGTTCATTGCCTAATTGCCTTTTTATAATTTTGCAAGCCCCTAACAAACATGAAATTAACATGCTTCAAACATATGCTGCAAGCCCTAAAAAAATAACCTGAATAAGTAACTGCTCCTCATTCTTATTATCCAGCAAAACTTCAAACCAGAAAACGCATGCATATATGTACATACATAGCCATGATATACTACAAACAATTATATACCATCTTCACCTTTGACAATGCAAACTTTACAATCCATAAAACTTTACACTTTATTCTGTACCTACACAAGAGTATGCTAAATAGCCAAACATACGTTCAAAGCTCAAATCATACAACAATTACAAATTTGGAAAAGTATGAGCAACCAGAGTATTCAAATTAGCTAGCCCATATAATTGAACCAAATCCAGCACTGTGTGCAGAAGGTTGAGTTCATAGCACTTTGTATTGAGTTCAGTGCTTGGCTGCAACATGCAACTGTATTTTTACATATACCCAATGCAATATATAGCACTGACAAGCAAGAAGCTTACCTTGGTTGGCAATGAGCTTGAAAATCGGAGAGAGAGGGAGACCGACGAGATAACCTAGAAATTGGGTTTGGGGGTTTGGGGTGGATTTGGGGGTTTAGGGGTGAATTTAGGGAGAGAGAGTTTAGGGTGGGAGAGAGAAACCGATGGGATTGGGTTTGATGGGGTTTACGGAGGAAGAACACAGTTTGCAGAACGCGAAATGGGGAAGAAGAATAAGCAATGTCCTGATATAATCCCCTCATCTGAAGCGACGAACTTTGCCAAACTGTATCGCTTAAAATATGCCTTAAGTTAGCGACGAAGTCACTTAATATTCATCGCTTCACACTATCTGAAGCGACGAATATTGAGTTCACTAGGTTACCTAGTGAGTCCAACTTCGTCGCTTCAGATGATATAAAGCGACGACTTTTGTGAAAACTGCGTCGCGTTGACTTTAAAGCGACAAATATGAACCAATATTTGTCGCTTGGATTGGTTTGAACATAACAGATTAGTTACGCCTATTTGGATATGTAAATATTGTTCAAAATAACAACATAAAATACCAATATTGTAAATATTGTTCAAAATAACAACATAAAATATTTATCATCATCATCATATTACAACATATAACATAATAACTAGTAGTCTTCCTCTTCGTCATCTCTACCATCATCGACTTCATCTTCCTCTTCCTCTTCATTCTCTTCGTGTACTTCTAAATCGAGTTGGACATTAGGTGCATCAATATGGTAAAATTGTATTGAACTTAGTGTGTCCTCTTGGTAATGCTGTGTGATTTGATTCCCTAAAGGAGGCCTTTTATCTTCTGTTGCCAATACTTCGGCATTGTATACACTTCGGTGCGACATTTCTTGCACCACCTTCCAAGTACCACCCGCCACAGGATCGTCCAAGTAGAACACTTGTTTTGTCTTCATCGCAAGACATAATGGTGAATTCTCGTAGTAACTAGTGTTTGTATCCACTGATATCAGACCATGATCTACCTTGATGGTGTCAATTTCTTCGACATCTATGTCGTCAGTGGTGTTGTGCCATATACCTTTGAACAACACAACCGACATATTGTCTGGATAACATACCTCTACTACATAGTCAAGATGGCCATAGAAGTTTCCAACTTTCATGCTTAACATCACCTCACTATTTTGAGTCACGAGACTTTGATCTCTATCGAATGAGACATACTTGATACCATTCACACAGCACGCCTTATAAATCTGGGTGAATTGCGGACCTCGAGCCAATGACCATATAACCCTGTTAAAGTTAAGGTCTTAAGCATCATTCAGGTTCTTTGCTTGAAGAATAGATGGTGTTAGTGTTATACTATCTAGGGTTTAGGATCTTTGTGCAATTCAAAAAATTTAAGCAATTTTCGTACATATCTTAAAAACCATCGATGGAAACTCCTCCTTATAGGGCGCTCGTCGTAATCGTCACTATATTTCGCTATGTACGTCTGCAAATGAGTGTCCATGTAATATTGAGCTTCTTCTGTATCCGTTAAAATTTGCCAGTGAGCCTCAGCCATTTGCTCCTCAGATAACCTGATATTTCCGGTGCTATCCATAATACAGGGCTGAACTAACTGTGAAACACAGCTAATATTCCATATTGGGGGATTGGGATCTTCTTCCTCTTCCAATTGCAGATAAGTCTTACAGTACCTCACCGACTCTGATGACACGTACCTTTCTGCAATACTTCCCTCGGGGTAACGTGTATTACTCATTGACTTTTCATATTCCCCTAATTGCCTATAAAATGAAAAGGTACGATTAGTGCATATATACAGTTAATGTATTTTCAGTTTAACAAAAAGGGGAGAAGTTTTGGTTAGTACACGTACCTTTCCATCAGATACATCCATGTAAAATGTACTGGGCCAGCAAGCATAACTTGTTCGGGAAAGTGAACCATGAGATGAACCATAGAGGTGAAAAAATGTGGAGGAAAAATCAACTCCATATTGCAGAGAATCATCACTATCTCAATTTCCATATGTTGAGCATCTGCCTTCTTCAACTCCCTAGCACATAATTTTTTAAACCATTTTGACAATGTTATCAATGGCTTCACAACGTTATTTGGCAAAAATCCTCGGATAACCACTGAAAGAAGACGTTGAAGTAGGACATGGCAATCATGCGTCTTCAATCCATAAAACTTTTTATCAGTTAGTTCGACCTTATTTCTCAAACTTCCCGCATAGCCAAGTGGATACCTAGCATAGCAAAACCATTTAAATACTTCTTCACGATTTTCCTCTTTAACTAAAAAGGGTGCATGAGGAACCTTTCCTGTCTTCTTTTCAGCTTCCGATTGATGTTGACTTTTACGGATTTTCCTTTTCTCCAATGCTTCGCGAGCCCTTGGACCATCCTTGATCTTCCCTTCAATTGCAAGAATGGTGCCAAGGATAGCGTCACACACGTTCTTTTTAATGTGCATGATATCTAAGCAGTGCCTGATTAACAACAAAGACCAATAGGGAAACAACCAAAATACGCTCTCGTAGGTCCAACATTATCTGTTGTATGCTGAGTAAGGGACCAAAAAATCTGGATGATGGCTAAGAGTGCCATAACTGTGTGACCTAATTTCCTCCAAAATTTCATCTCTGTCTTTATGAGCTGGTCTTTTTTCCCACTCTGGCTTCTCGTTAAATGTCAAACTGGATCGCATCGAGTTTGTCTCGTTGAGACATTTTTGATGCCCTTCATAAACAATTCTCCTACAAATATGCTCTGCTGTTAGCTCATCTAGACAAATTAGACATGCCTTGTACCCTTTCACCGTTAAGCCCGCAAGCATCCCTAAACCAGGAAAGTCACTTATAGTACACATCAACGCTGCCTTCATCATGAATATATCATTGTCCACTTTGTCAAAAGTAGAGACTCCATTTTCCCACAAGTCTTTGAGCTCATCGATCAATGGACGAATGAGTACACTAAGGCACTTTCACTACGTACCGGATTAAGAGACATTGCCGGAGACTTTTAAATCGCCGGCAATGTTTTTTATCATTACCGGCGATTTTTGCCGGAAAAATCACCGGTAATGTCTTTTTTTTTTAACATTACCAGCGACTTAAATGTAAATCGCCGGCAATGTTTCGATGGTAATGTAAAAAAAAAAAAAAGACATTGCCGGCGACTTCATTTATGTCGCCGGCAATGTCTTTTTTTTTTTTTACATTACCATCGAAACATTGCCGGACTTAAATGTAAGTCGCCGGTAATGATAAAAAACATTGCCGGCGATTTAAAAATCGCCGGCAATGTCTCTTAATCCGGTAGTGTTTCTTGGAGATTTAGGGCCAGGAATCAACACGGCCAGCATATTATATTCCTTCTTCATACACATATTAGGGGGTAGATTAAATGGCATCACAACCACGGGCCATGTACTATGCTGGGTTGACATTGTTCCAAATGGACTGAAACCATCAGTTGCCAATCTAAGCCGCACATTTCTTCCCTTAATGTCGTTGAAACCTGAAAATGTCCTGTTAAAATGTTGCCATGCTTCTCCATCAGATGGGTGCCTGATGGTACTTTCATCTAGTAGCCTCTTCTTATGCCATCGCATATGCTTTGTGGTGTATGGGGACATAAATAGGCATTTCAACCTAGAAGTGAGAGGAAAATACCATATTACGTTTTTTGGAATGTCGTCCCTATCTGGCTCATATCTTTCAGCTCCACATACTGGACAAGTCCTACGGGTTTTATTTTCAGTTCCCCTAAATAGGTAATAGTTGAACTCACAAACATGAATTTTTTCATATCCAAGGGAAAGATCATTGAGGATTTTTTTTTAATTCTAGAATAACTCACAGGGAAATTATGGCCTTTAAAAAACTTATGTAACCATTCACATAATTTATCAACACTCGTATCCGACCATCCATTTTCAACTTTAATTTCCATTGCATGTAATATGGCACTTAATACAGTTTCTTCACTTCCTTCATACAATGGGGTTTGCGACTCCCTTAGAAGCCTTTCATACTTAGCATAATCATCATCTACCATGTCATTGAAGTGAACTTCAGCATTTTCTTCAACAACATTATGCGGTGCATCTCCATGATATCCAGAATAGTATGGAAATACATCTTGTATAATCTCCACAGGCGGGATCACTAAAGGACCTGCAACACTGGAAGCCTCGACTCTGTCTTTTAGCTACTGTCTCCGTCGACTGATCCTTGTCGGTTGACCAGAAACTTTCCCATGTAGGTGCCAAATTGTGTAAGTCGGATCTAAACCACAGTGTATGCAGTGATGATAAATCTCTACGATATCCTTATAATAAGGACCATTTTTGCAAATTGCGCACGGGCAAGGGAGATACTGGGTTCCAATAGTGTGAGTCTTCACAAAATTGATGAAGTTAAGTACGCATGTTATGTAGTCAAGGTGTGTATAATGATGATTCATAAAAGATTTGTCGGGAACATCATCCATGCTTCCTGTCATAACATAACCAGACAATATGCATAAGGTTAGCATACAACATTTATGATACAATCAAACCTATCCCAACACTTCTTCTCCTTATTCCTCCAAGTTGGGTCATATCCCCTTCAGGAGAACACGACTTTTGTTAACCCTCTTGCACCCATGTGGTTTCACCTCCAGTTTAGGGAAATTTCGGCAGCATCTCCCTACAGTTCTCCAAGTGCACACATATCTAAACAACCTAATTTGCACTCGAGGAACATTGTAAGGAAACACTGTCAAAACCATATCCCAAAACTGAAACTGAAACAACATGAATAGCAAAAGGATAAACAAATTCGTGTTCACCTAAAGTGTCCAAAAATGGGACAATTCGAGAATGAACAACTCATCTCGATCAACTAGATGAGTTGTTGATTCTCAAACGGGAGTTCTAAGCTAATAAACACCACAATTTTCATATTCTAAGACTAAAACAACAACAAAACATAAAATTCAACATAGTATCATCAAACTTCCATTAACCAATATAAAGTGTCCAAAAATGGGACAATTCGAGAATCAACAACTCATTTCGATCAACTAGATGAGTTGTTGATTCTCAAACGGGAGTTCTAAGCTAATAAACACCACAATTTCCATATTCTAACACTAAAACAACAACAAAATACAAAATTAAACACAACATCATCCAACTTCCATTAACCAACATAAACAACCATTTAAATTGAACTAATACATAATATGCTCTCAAAGAGGGATAAATAGAAGGAAATTGCACTAACCTTACTTAAGAATCAAAGCATTTGCACCAAAAGCCTTCAAATCTCACTTTCTTCTAACTTCTCCCTCTTCTCCTCCAAAAACAGATGCAAAACCCGACTGCATCTGTCAATCTAAAATTTTACCTACATATACAGGTTGCATTTAAGACAAAGTACAAAGGCAGATGAAAAAAAACATAAGCGACGAATTTTGACCAATATTCGTCGCTCCATGTTTTTTTAGCGACAACATCAATAGTCGTCCCTTAGATTGGTTGAAGCGACGAAGTTATGTTTTCCTTTCCATTCTTCGTCGCTTGAATCAAGATATCCAGTAGTGACATCTGTTAAGTATAATCAAGAACGGATGATTAGATGTTATTAGTCTCTTGTTAACATTTTCCGCATGAGTTGCCTATATTCTCCCAAGGGAAAGGATTACTTGTTTTACTACACCCTGGATCTACCTCTAAATTGTTTCATTAATAACAGAATATACACTTAGCAAAGACCAAAACCGCTCTGGATAGCTATCTTAAGCACAAATATGGAACGAATGCCCCAGTAGAAAGATTCAGGAATCCGAAATATAGGCCTCTCAAAAACATTCATTGCGTGCATACAAGAATGGAACAGAAAATCAGCACATGCAAGTGATGCAACTCACTTAACTGTAAGTAATGTTCAAAATATAAATTAGCGTTATTACATTTAGGGCATATCCCTTGAGTGAGTAATGCCCTAATTAAGGGGTACTTGATTAATTGCAACATCTCAATCATATTATTTGATGGTTGACTAGACCGGTTGAGTTGTACGTAATGGTCTGAAATGCAATCGATCGACACAAGTACGGTGCTTAGCATGATTGTGGCGCGCCACAAGGACAGATATGACGAATAGTTAAGCTTTGATCTAATACTGTCTTGGCCTTGTCCACGTTGGTACAAAGAAATTTCTTGATTTGCTTTCCGGATATCGTCTCTTCTTTCCCAGATAAGAAGTTCTTGATCTTCTTTCCGGCCGTTGTCGTCTCTTCTTTATCGGTAAAGGGATAACTTCTGAGGTACTGAATCTCTGTCTGGAAGCATAGTATTCTGGGTCCTCAGGCGCTTTAAGAGAAACCCTAGTTAGAGAAGGGGGAGAAGAAACAGAACCAGCGGTCATCATCTTATTTTCTTGGTCTTCTTTAAGTTGGTTTTAGCTCCCTGTGTGTCCTTTGCGAAGTCTAAGTACCGATCGAAGAGATTGCATTGTGATATGAAGTATTTATGGAGAGCATAGAGTTTGCGTATGTGTTTCGTTACGTCCAAGTAACAAAATAGAAACCAGCACTACTGGAGGAAGGAATCGGGGCGACGTAGTTATATTTCTACGTCGCTCCGATTTTAGATGAGGCGACGTAAATTGCCTTTGATAAAAAGTACGTCGCTTCAAAAAATTGAGGCGACGTAAATTGAAGTACGTCGCTTCAAAAAACTGAGGCGACTAGTTTTTCATTCGAAGCGACTAAACGAATCTACGTCGCTTCGAATAAAAACGAGGCGACGTAGATTGAGCAATCTACGTCGCCTAGATTTTATTCGAAGCGACGTACTTTGGTTTGGTCGCTTCGAATGAAATCGAGGCGACGTAGATTGCTCAATCTACGTCGCCTCGTTTTTTTAAAATCTGGATCTACTCTTCTTCTTAAAGTCAACCCGTTCATAAAGTGAGAAGTTTAGAAAAACAGTTTCATTTCGTTCTGCAGCTGTTTTGGGCGATTTTGGGGAGAAATTAGAGGAAATTGGGAAAGAAGGTTGTTCTTGCCATTGATTTGATTCTTGAGTAAGGTTAGTTTGATTTGTATCTCTTTAACCCTCTTTATGACCATAATATGTTAAATTAGAAGTGAAATTGAAGTTTTGGTGAAATGTTTGAAGTTGAATTGAATTTGGTGTTATGTTGTAGTTTTAGTGTTTGAATCATTGAATTGTGTTAAATCATGTTATGGGTTCATGAATAATGTTTGAAATTTGGTTAAGTTTAGTGAAATTTATTGATGATTAGAAGTGAAATTGAAGTTTTGGTGAAATGTTTGAAGTTGAATTGAATTTGGTGTTATATTGTAGTTTTAGTGTGTAAAGCATTGAATTGTGATAAATCATGTTATGGGTTCATGATTAATGTTTGAAATTTGGTTAAATTTAGTGAAATTAATTGATGATTAGTGTAGATTATGTGTAATCGAGCCTTAATTAGTAGTGTTATTAGTGTTAATCATGATTTCGAGCATATGGCTATATATAATTGTGGTGTTTATCAACTTAGAACTCCCGTTTGAGAATCAACAACTCATCTAGTTGATCGAGTTGAGTTGTTGATTCTCGAATTGTCCCATTTTTGGACACTTTAGGTGAACATGACTTTGTTGATCCTTTTGCTATTCGTGTGATTTCAGTTTCAGTTTTGGGATATGGTTTCGACAGTGTCTCCTTTCAATGTTCCCCGAGTGCAAATTAGGTTGTTTAGATATGTGTGCACTCGGGGAACTGTAGGGAGATGCTGCCGAAATTTCCCTAAACTGGAGCTGAAACGCATGGGTGCAAAAGCGTTGGCAAATGTCGTGTTCCCCTGAAGGGGATAGGACCCAACCTGGAGGCATAAGGCGAAGAAGTGTGGGGTTTTGGTTGAATCGCAACTGTGGCGTGGTAACTTTGTTCATATTGATTGTTTATGTTGACAGGAAACATGGACGGACTCCCAGACAAAACTTGGATAACATATCATCGTGCTGATCCAAGGTACATCATAGGCATATTCGAGTTCATGAATTTTGCCCGGCTACATAGTAACGGAGCCGATTATCACTTCTGCCCGTGCAAACGTTGTAAGAACGGTCCGTTCAAGGTTACTATGGATACCATGTATCATCACTTATCACACAATGGCTTGAGTCCTACTTATACAGTCTGGCACCTTCACGGGGAAGTTTCTGGTGAACCGGCAATGCTAAGTCAACGAAGACAGTAGCTTCAAGACAGAGTCGGTCCTTCTAGTGGTGCCGGTCCTTCAGTGAACCCGCAGTTGGAGATTCTACATGATGCATATCCCTATTATCCTGGATACCATGCAGATGCACCCCAACAATTTGTGGAAGATAATTCGGGCATGAACTTCAATGACATGGTAGACGATGATTATGAAAAGTACGATAGATTATTGAAGGAGTCACAGACCCCATTATATGAAGGCAGTGAGGAAACTGTTTTGAGTGCTATATTAGATGCAATGGAAATGAAAAATGAAAATGGATGGTCGGACACAAGTGTTGACTCTTTATGTATTTACATTAATAAACTTCTTCCTAAAGGGCACACATTCCCCTGTTCATACTCGAGAATAAAAAAAATCTTGAGTGATCTTTCACTGGGTTACGAAATAATTCATGCGTGTGAGTTTAACTGTGTGTTGTTCAGGGGGGCGCTCGTAAACGAGAGGATTTTTCCAGTGTGTTATTCTGAAAGATATAAGCCAAATACGAATGATATTCCCAAAAAAATAATTCGTAACTTCCCTCTAACACCAAGGTTGAAGCGCTTGTTTATGTTCCCACACACTGCCAAGCATATGCGATGGCTGGGGGAGCGGATATGCGTGGCTGGTAGCCTCAGCCACCCAGCTGACGGAGAAGCGTTTCAACATTTTGACAGAACTTTTCCAGGTTTTGCACGGGACTGCAGGAATGTGCGCCTTGGAGTAGCAACAGACGGTTTCAATCCATTCGGAACAATGGGAACTTTGCATAGTACATGGCCCGTTGTTGTGATGCCGTACAATCTACCACCATCAATGTGCATGAAGAAGGAATATAACATGTTATCAGTGTTGATTCCAGGCCCTAAATCTCCCGGAAAGTGCCTTAGTGTACTCATTGAGCCGATGATCGAGGAGCTAATACATTTATGGGTCATTGGAGTCCATACTTTTGATCGAGTAGACAATGAGGTATTCTTGATGAAGGCAGCGGTAATGTGGACTATTAGCGACTTTCCAGGTTTAGGGATGCTTGCGAGGTCAACTGTGAAAGGGTACAAGGCATGTCCAATCTGTCTAGATGAGCTAACTTCAGAGCATATATGTGGGAGGATAGTTTATGAAGGTCATCGAAAATGGCTCCACCAGGATCACCCTTGGAGATTGAGCAAGGCATTTAACGGGAAGGAGAAGTTTGGCGGAAGACCCTATCGTAAGAGTGGAGATGAAATTTTGGAGGACGTTAGGTCAAACGTTTACCCTATTCTTAGCCAACATGAAGACTTGAAGGTGCCGTACAATCCGAATAACAGACAGTGTTGGACTCACGAAAGCATATTTTGGAAGCTGCCGTATTGGTCATCATTGAAGATCAGACATTGCCTAGATGTCATGCACATTGAAAAAAATGTGTGTGACAACATCCTTGGAACCATTTTTTCGATTGAATCGAAGTCTAAGGATGGTCCAAAAGCTCGCGCTGCTTTGAAGAAGAGGAATGTGCGAAAAAACTAGTGGCAAAGAGCGGGTGACTTGGCTACGGGGAAAGTTCCTCATGCACCTTTTTTAGTTAAAAAGGATGATCTAGAAGATGTGTTCCAGTGGTTCAGGGATGTTAAGTATCCTCTTGGTTATGCAGGTAGTTTGAGAAGTAAGGTGAAAATAAGTTCCCAGTCACAGTTTTATGGATTGAAGACGCATGATTGCCATGTCTTGCTTCAACATCTTCTTCCTGTGGTTATAAGAGGGTTCCTGCCAGAAAACGTTGTCAAGCCATTGATAGCACTGTCAAATTGGTTTCGTCAACTATGCAGTAGGGAGCTTAAGAAGGAGGTTGTGCGTGACATGGAAACTGAGATAGTGATGATTCTTGGCAATTTGGAGCTCATATTTCCTCCACATTTTTTTACATCTATGGTTCATCTCATGGTTCATCTGCCCGAACAAGTATTCCTTACAGGTCCAGTACACTATACATGGATGTATCCAATTGAAAGGTAAAAATTTTTGTTATTGCTAATATTAGGAAAATATGTTTGTACTAATATTATTGTACTAATCTTGTGTAATATGTCGGCAATTAGGAAAATATTGTACTAATCTTGAGTGGTGTTTTTGCAGGCAATTAGGAAAATATAAAAAGTCAATGAGGAATACACGTTACCCGGAAGGTAGTATTGCTGAACAGTACCTCGTACATGAGTCGGTGACTTATTGTAAGGCTTATCTCAGACGGATGGACAACGAAGATATCGACACTTCCATATCTGGGTGGAATGTCAGCTGTGTTTCACTCTTAGTAAGACCAGATATTATCGAGACTCGTCGCCAGTTCAGGTTGACTGAGTCAGAGACTGCTGAGGCTCACTGGCAAGTCTTGGTGGAAACAGACGAAGTCAAACCTTACCTAGAAGAACATCTCAGAAGGTTCGAGGCTAAAAATGGTGAAGATTTCGACGAGCGGCAGCGGAGGAGGAGTTTTCTTCGATGGTTCTTAACATGGGTACATATGCCTAGTAATTCTTGTAAGGTTCTTTGAGGGTTTATAACACTTATCTTTAACTCCTCTTAACACTTATCTCTCAGGTGTCCCTTAAAGAAAAAAACTCGGACCCGAGCTTGGTTGCAGGAATAAAGTCATTAGCTCAAGGACCTCAACAATGTCGGGTTTATAAGTCGTGTTATGTGAACGGTGTCAAGTTCACATCGTTTGATAGAGATCAAAGAACCGTGACTCAAAACAGCGGTGTCATGATAGACATGGGTTCATCCAAGTTCTACGGCCATGTTAACTACGTGGTCGAAGTATTATATGCAGGCCGTATGCCAGTGGTGTTGTTTAAGTGCACATGGCACAACTCCGAGGACCCTGAAGATCTTGACACCCTTATAAAAGATCATGGACTGATATCAGTGAATACAAACAACAGTTACTATGAGGATTCACCCTTCATAATTGCAACCAAAGCAAAACAGGTATTCTACATAGACGATCCAAAGGCTGGTGGTACTTGGAAGGTAGTACAAGAAATGTCGCACCGCAATGTCTACAGCGCCGAAGTTCTGGCCATAGATGAAAACATATCGCGTACAGGAGATCATATCTTCGAGCCTTACCAAGAGGACACTCCCACGGTGATACAATTTTACCCAGATTTTCAACTACTTTTGGACGAAGAAGGAGACGAGGACGAGGACGAGGACGAGGAGGAGGACGAGGACGAAGAGGAGGAGGACGAGGACGAGGACGAAGACGAGGACGAGGAGGAGGAGCAGGAGGAGGAGGAGGACGACGAAGACGAGGACTAAACTAATATTATTATCTATTTGAAACCTAAATTCGTATTTTCTTTAAAGCATAATTTATGTATACGAGAAAATATTACTAACTTTATAATTCTAAACTTCATTTATTAAAAAAAAATAAAATCAAAAATAAAATAGAAGGAAGCGACGTAGATTGATCAATCTACGTCGCCTCATTTATTAAAAAAAAAAATTAAAAATTAAATACAGGAAAGCGACGTAGATTGATCAATCTACGTCGCCTCATTTATTAAAAAAAACAAAATTAAAAATTAAATCCAAGCGACGTAGATTTATCAATCTACGTCGCCTCATTTATTCTAAAACAAAAAACAAAAAAAACAATTAAATAGACGGAAGCGACGTAGATTTATCAATCTACGTCGCCTCATTTATTCCAAAAAAATAAAAAATTAAATAGAAGTTGGCGACGTAGATTGATCAATCTACGTCGCCTCATTTATTCAAAAAAACAAAATTAAAAATTAAATCCAAGCGACGTATATTGATTCCTACGTCGCCTCATTTATTAAAAAAATTAAAAATTAAAAATTATGAAGCGACGTAGATTGATCATTCTACGTCGCGTAGATTAATAAAATGAAACCACGCGACGAAGAATGCAAAATACGTCGCCTCGTTTGGTATATGTATTCCAGATTTACAGTGTCTTTCTTCACTTCCTCATTTCGGATCAATCTTCCTAAACCAATCGGCCCCAAATCCCTAACGGAATCCTAAACCAATCGGCCTCCCCTCCACCACCAATCGACCTCCCCAAATCTCAACTCGGACCTCGTTTCAATTTCCCTTCCCGATCAATCTCGTTTCCATTTCCCCTCCACCAAATCCCTCATCGTCGATTCCCTAATCCCTAATCCCTCATCGTCAATTTCCCTAATCCCGCCATCGCCTCGATCTGTCTCTCTCGATCTGTCTCTCTCGTTTCAGGTACTCCTTCTCTCTCTCTACAAAACCAGTCATTTATCTCCGTTTCGTCGCCATATTTGTTTCCCATCATCGAAAACCGAAATGAACGTCGTAGCTCAACTTCTTAGCCGAAAAGCTTGTAGTTCAGTTTCATGCGTTTTCTGGGTTCGCAAGCTGAATTTGATGTTCTTTGAACTAGATATAGCTTATATCCGTAAGCTTTTAGTCTCTAAATGTATTACTGTTCTGTTTTATGTAAGGTTTGGTTACTAATGAACTTTCAGAATTGTATATCAATGGTGTGGAACTTGGTTATGTGTTCGTGGATGATGATATAATTGTAATTGCTGTAAGCATCCAACAATCCATTCAATTTTCAATCTGTTTTCACAATGGTGTTGTGTAAGCATCACATTCAATGTGATTTGTGTTTTATATGGAATTATATGTGATTTGTGTATTATATGGAATGAAGTTGGTATGGAATTTCAGGGATGTGATTTAGGATTTACAGTGGTTTAGGATTTACAGTGTTTATCAATGTTGCCCACCAACTGTTCGATGAAATGTCTCCGAGTCCACTATACATCAATGTTGCTCAGCTTCTTCTTTCTCTTCTGTGGTTGTACTCTCTTGATTAATTAACTAGCTTGTTAGATGCATATACGTAGATTGTTCATGTGTTGGTGAAATTTGGTAAAAGAGACTCAGGGCATGCGATTTATGATGATGAATATAATGAGTTAGTGTGTTCATGTTTGCTGCACAGCTTTGTCAAGGTTTTCATATGTTCATAGAAAGAGAATAACATGCTATCGGTTTTAGACAGTTTCCCTAGCTAATTAATTCACAACTATAGACGACCTATTTATTAGCTTGCTTAAATTAAATTCTCAAGCTAGCATGTGTTATTTGAAGTAGCTTTTGTTCTTGAAGTTTAATGAATATGTGACATTAAGCTAGCATGTGTTATTTGAAGTAGCTAATATGTTGTAAATCTGTTTTCATCGGTGTAGCTAAAGCAACCGAATCCGAGCCAACTCCGTGTAGCTAAAGCAAACGATTTGAGGCAACTCGAGAAGGTACGGAGCTTTGTGTTTTATACTGTGCCGAATGTGTATTGTGATAATGATTCCGAATGTATTTTCAATACGTTTTCATGTAAGTATTGTGTTTTGTGATGATGATGATTTCGAATGTGTTTTGTGATAATGATTAAGGGTTTGGTTAAATGAAAACATATGCGTAATGATTAAGGGTTTGTGTTTTATACTAATTCTTACTTTTGTTTGTTAGCTGCTATTTCTGGGATATTAGGATTGATGAAAGAGCATGTGTTACTAGTACTTGACAGTTCAATATTGCCTGCATGTATAAAAGAATGTTAGTTAAATAAATAGTCATTTGTAGATTATAGTTTCACATGTGTAATGTATATTGATGTACATTTGTGTGTTCTCACTCTAAGGCTTGTGAAAACAACAGAGCCGATGTTTGAAGGTGTTTAGTATGTTTCTTATCGAACCATTAAACGTATGTAGCTAATCTGTTTTATATATGAAGATCATCTTCTGGTTTACCTGTGAAATTAGTTCTAGATATGAAGATCATCTTCTGGTTTACTCTATTGAATCCCAAAAAGAATAGTTTAGTTTTAACATATAATTAATACATAACAGTTTAGTTTTAATAGAATGGCTCCCGGAGATACTGCATACAAGAGGAGGAAAGCGGCGATCCAGCGTCGTGAAGCGGAAGCGGCAGCCGCAGCGGCAGCTGCGGAGGCGGCGGAGGCGGGGTGGCGAGCATTCAGCCGAGATGGGGCTTCCGGGTCGGGTTGCCCCACGGGACAATCGGCGACCCCGTCGATTGCAGAAGCTCCCATGTTAACGCCCGCCCCTCCACTTGAGGATGCGATTCCGCAAAGAGCGGATGACAGCAGCGAGGCCACTACGGCGTCACAGCACCCTCCCGCCCTCAGCATCCGGTGCAAGAAGACCAAACTCCCTGACATGGTCGACATGGCAACCGGAGACCCGACGATGGAACAGCGCGGAGTCGTTGTCGGGACGAAGACGGAGTACCTCGTCCGGATGAACAACAATAGGCGACTACAAGTCGCTTACTCTACGAGGCATGCGGGGCCTGCGACGAGGGAAATGAGGAGTCTGATGTGCCGAGACATCGGTAGCATCATCCGCGGAAAAGTTCCAATGCTTGCATCTAGCTTCTTGGGACTTAGCGATTTGCATCGCGATATCGTCAGTAACAGTCTTGAGGTATACTTGCTGGCCTTCGCTTACTTACATACTTATAGTAAATGTAAATATAACTTTTACATAACGGAATTTAAATGTGTTGTGCTAGACGAACTACGACATCCCGGCGACTGATGTGGAGATGTGGAACTTCATTGATAAAACGGCGCAAACAATCTATAAGGATTGGAAGTACGATTGCCATCAACATTATCTCCACGTCAGCCAGGAGACTCCGGCCGAGTTTCTCGGGAGGGAAGACCAATGGGCGTGGTTAAAAGCCCACTTCGAAGACCCTGCTTACTTGGTGAGTTTCATAAACGAACCTACAGTTTTGGTCAAACGTTTGAACAATATGCATGTTTATCTGTTCTTATTTTAAAATGATTTTTGTGTGTGTGTGGCAGCGATTGTGCGAACGGAACCGAGGAAACCGAAACAAGAACAAGGAGCAGCAGATCAACCACCATTCGGGATCCCTCGCCCTCTCGTACCGAAGCGAGGTGTTGGAGAAGGAGGGTCATAGAGCGCCCGCCGTCCAGACGTGGATTAACGTATACCAGCCGGAGAGGAATGCGGCTGAGAAAGTGGTAAGCTCAAATAGGTTCACGTTACGTTATTTCAATTATTTTTGTTTACTAAATTGTAATATTATTTATTTTATCTATTTTAATTGAGCAGGCGGCAGTGAAGCGTCGACTCGATGAAGTCTTGCCGCAACAAGATAGTGCTGCGGGCCCAGTTGACGGCGAAGAGGTTTCCCAACCCCAGCCTCTTCCTCTTGATACACAAATAAATATCATAGAGGAAGAGGTGGGTTCAAGGCACGGGACCTCTATAAGAGGTAATAAATCTCCAAAACGATTCCGTCGATGCATATCTCGATTTACGTTTTGCTTTATTTTGGTTTACGATATAGTTTACTAATATTTGTTCTTGTTCGACGTTACAGGGGTGGGGCGCGCTTTCACACGCGACCCCAAACCGAGAGGAGGGGCCCGGGTACAGGAACGCCAAATTCAAATGCAAAAGGAGATCGATGAAGCCAAAGAGGTGGCGCAGAAGGCCATAGCGGAAGCGAGTGCGCTCGCCCAAAGGATGCAAGAAATGGAGGTCATGATGCGATCATTCCAGGCTGCGAGTCAACAACCTCAAGCTCCTCCACCACCTCCCGGCTCGTAAACTGTATCTAGGATTTGTATAAACTTGATTTGTGTAAACTTGATTTGTATAAACTTTTAACGTTTTGATTTGTGATTGAATGTGTTTTTGTGATTGAATGCGTATCTGCAATTTGAATGCGTTTTTGTGTTTGTAAATTGCGATAGGTCGTGACTTGGTACAATAATATTTAATTTTTATTTTTTTATTTTTTAATAAATGAGGCGACGTAGATTGTTCAATCTACGTCGCCTCATTTATTTCTAAATAAAAAATAAATAAATATTAAATACATTCAGGCGACGTAGATTGTTCTATCTACGTCGCCTCATTTATTTCTAAATAAAATAAATAAATATTAAATACATTGTTGAGGCGACGTATATTGCTCAATCTACGTCGCCTCAACAATGTATTTAATATTTATTTTTTTTTATTTAGACAATGAGGCGACGTATATAGCACAATCTACGTCGCGTAATTTATAAAAAAAATAAAAAAAATAAAAAATAAATAAATTTTAGTTAAATTGAAGCGACGTATATTTATAAATCTACGTCGCCTCAATGTATTCAAAAATAAAATAAAATAAATATTAAATAAATGGAGGCGACGTATATTGATCAATATACGTCGCGTCAATGGATTAAAAAAAGAAAAATAAATTAAAAATAAATAAAATTAAGCGACGTATATTGATCAATATACGTCGCCTCATTTCAAGCGACGTGATCAATCTACGTCGCTTAAATTGAAGCGACGTAACATTATTTACGTCACGTGAAATGAAACTAAGCGACGTATATTGTATCTACGTCGCCCCAATGGTGGCGTGATCAATCTGAAACGACAAGACGAGGCGACGTAGTTTTGGTCACAAGAAATCGAGGCGACGTAAAATGCAGCCGAGGCGACCACCTTTCTACGTCGCCCCGATTTCCTCCTCCAGTAGTGCAGGTTGGATAATGATCATAGTCCTTTTCTCATTAAGAATGGGACTTCGAATTCTTTGATATTTGAATCAACTAAAGAAACCGATGCGGCCAGTGGCCGGCTGACTTACATAGGATAAATTACTTACAGACTGATCGAGTATTTGGCTTGCGTGATTATCAATTTGTTTCACCTTTATATATGTAACACAACATGATAAAAAAATACTTATTACTTCACAATTAGTAAAGTCACGAAAATTTCTATTACTAGCTAGCTAACGCTGGAATTTAATTAAGCTTTTCTATCTTTTTATTTTTATTTCATTTTTATATCATCCAGATAGAAGACAACATTACAAGTTATAGTACAATTATACAAATTAAAGCAGTCATGATGGACAAAGGTGTGAAAAAAGTAAAGTTAATCAATTGCATGCATTCTAATTCCACTAATTAAGAGCGGTATAAGCTAGCTAGCCATATACTTCAATGATCATAATAAACCTACAAACGTACAATGGCATCCCTTATATATGTTCAGCCAAATTGAAAATGCACTAGCTATCTAAGTATCTATACATTAATCTCATTGCCGCATTGCGTGATAAGAGAAGAGATGAAACAAACTTAACCTGAAATTAAACAAAGGTAGTTTAATTTAGTAGAAGACAGCAGTACTCTTGCATTTAATAGTCTTGGCGATCGTCTTCTTGTTTATGTTGTGCACGTTAGTCACGAACCACTTGGTTATTTTCTTTACGACGGTTGTCTTCTTGGTAAAGTTGGTATCGTTGGTGGTTAACTTATAACTCCTGAGGAATTGAGACCTATAGCTACTATACGTACGTTTACAGCGGATTTCATAATTTTGAAAGTCGAAATTTAAGGAGTAAGTTCTGGGAAATTGATCTGTACTTGCTGGTTCAATGCGTGGAGAAAACAAAGAAGCGAGAGTCGTTCTGGGCTTGTTCTCATGAGAATATTGTAATGTGGCACTTGTTGTGTTACTCCTCGTGAGAGCAGTATTCTTCTTTATAGATTGGCGAGCTACAGATGAAGTGCCGATCTGCGGCTTATTACAAATGGAGCTCATCTTCGTAGCTTCATCGAGTTCCGTGAGGTAGGCTTCTTCGAATAAATGGTCGTGCACCGCCTGCTCCGGTGTAAGGCAGGTAGAACTGATCATCTTAGTAGCTTTGCGCTCCATGAGGTTATTAGCGATCTTCTGGGCTCAGGATGTGGGTCTCGAGTGTTTCCAAGCCCGTCTCTCAGTACGTATATATGTAAGGCACAGTAGCTTTCCCTAATAATGTCGGGAGTCTCTGTAGTACGTCCTTTTCCTACAAGGAATATGTACGTCTTCCTTTAAACATCAGGAAAAAGGAAAGGAGCTGACTGAAAAGTTCTCCTATATTGAATACTAGAGTTGTCCCCCGCGTCGAGGCGCGGTTTATCGTCGAAGTAAGATCAATAGCTGAAACAAAATATTAATTTGAATGTATAATTTTATTTAGAAATTAGATTATCGTAATGCACAAATCATAAATATTTGGAGACAGATAATGCTTAATTTACAAATTAAGTAATATTCAAGGTAATACTTGCAACTTACAAAAGAAAAGAATTGCAAGATAAGAATTGCAGTTCTTTATTACAAAGATCATAAACGTAAAAAAAAAAAATATTTTACATTATAAAATATATGCATGAGTGACAAACTAAAAAATAAATAAAAAGAAATTTTAAGTTGGCACAATCTCAACATGTTATCTAATATATAAATGAATGACATGTTTGATTCACCCCAAAAAAATGGTGGTATGAAGTAATCTCCTCCCAAGTATCAAAACAAAGTCTTCTTATAATCAGTGCACAAATAACACTTTGACGTCTTAATAATCTATTGTTACAACAAAAACAAAAATAAAAAATAAAAAAAAACGTTTAATATCAGTTGCATTTCAATGTAAAATATCAATTAACTTAGCTCAAAACGTCATGTAATGTGTAAGAGATGAGATGCTTACCGATCGTTGTTGTTGTGAAGCTTTAATACTCAGTTTCACTGTCTCTTTGACGTTCGAAAAAATCTTAAAAGTAAATTTTGATTAGTTAATTTGACTCACCAATAAATAGATTCAAGAATTCTGGTTATTGGGTTTAGCTTACCTTTTAAGAGAGATCCTCTTATCGAGAAGAAAGCAATGAACAATTGCAATGAAATTCATTTCAATTCAATTCACAGAGAAAAAAAAGTCATTCACATACAGGCATACTCAAAGATCTTTGATCTACAGAAAAGAGAGAAATTATTAATAATTGACCGATTAAAGTATAGAAAATGAAAAAAAAACTAAACTATAAAAGCAATATAAAAAAACACACAGCAACATCAAATGAATATGAAAGCTTGGGTTTGATCAATTCACACAAAACAGATAATACCAGGATAAGATAATAAACCAACCTCCAATTTTTTTTTCCCAGACATGAGGGATCTGTAAATCGAGGTCGAGCTCCTGAGGTTCAAATGAAATTAGTCCACTGATATTCATCCTGCAAATAAATATCTAATTACCTAAGTTATATATGAAACATACTATATATATATAAAAAAACTCTCTGATCACCTTCCTTCTTTTACCTGTTTCGTGAATGCACGTTAAAAGAAATGGAGACTGTATTTCCTGATCAAATGATGACGCCATTTAGCACCCTCTAATAAGACAAAATCTAATATAGCACTTCCCCGCATTTTAACGTCACTATTCATAAACCAAATCTGGACCTTGTGGACTCTAAGAAGATGAATTGGTTTTTGTAATCTTACTATTAGTCTCTTGCAAGTATCTTGAACGCATATAGTTTCGTTAAAGCTTTCTGCAACGCTAGGATCATCATCATAGAGCAATCTCTTAGTAAAAGAGAAAACTCCATGTCATTTTGTTTCCTTCAGAAGTACTTTAAATATGACAATTTCTTCTTTTGTTTGTCTAGAAATCACACTTGATTTCAGAAAGAGACGGGGGAAACCTATGAATCATATTAATCTCCTAAATAATAATTATATTCAAATAAGAAGCATAACCATTATTTAACCAATCAAACCCAAACTCAACAATCATGGCATAAAATCTATAATTGAATACCCCATGCCAAAGACGCGGTATTGCTAATATACGTTAAAAAAGTCGGAAATAATGAATAAATGAAATTAGGATTTAGGAAGAAAATATACTTTAAAAAGAGTGAAATGATGCATAAATGAGATTATGATTTAGATAGAAAATTTTGTTCAAGATGAAACTTGTTAAAACAAAAAAAATTAATGCGGAGAATTTAATTAAGCAAAATGTATATAAAATTTTTTTATTGTAAAGTTTAAGTAAAAAATAAAAATTATATTGTTAAAAAATAATACTGTGAAAATGATATGTAAATATTAAAAAATAAAAGTAAAATTAGAACTGTTAAAATGTAAAACACAAAATTGTAAAAAAGTTTGACAAAAAGTTAAAGTAAAAAAGTGAACTATAAAAATAAAAAAGTAAAATATAAAATGGTAAAACAAAATGATAGAAAGTTATAGTAAAAAAATTAAAATTGTAAAAGTATAAAAGTAAAACAAAAAATTGTAAAAAAATGATAAAAAATTAAAGTAAAAAAGTAAAATTGTAAAGTAAAAAAATATATAGTACTGTAAAATTTGTTAAAAAGTAAAACTGTAAAAAAGAAAGTAAAACAGTTAGAAATAAAAGTAAAAAACTTAAACTATTACAAATAGAGGAAAAAACCAAAATGCCCCTTTTAAACAGTGCTTTAAACAGTAAATGGTGTTTGTTATATAGTAAATTTGAATGAGAATTTCTATTTAGACCTTTAAATCTGCCCACTTGACCTCCCATGCGGTCTACACCTCTATTTTCTTTCTAATTACATATAATTGCTCAAGACACCTCTCCTTATACGATCCCATGGCTCAAACTGCCACTTTTTGATCTTTACCTATGTACACTAGTAGTTCTATGTTAATTGTTCATACATCTTACATCGAATCTTATTAGAACAGGAGATCGAGAAGTCTGAAAATGTAAAAGAAAAGAAAGGTGCAACACTAAATTACAGTATGTACAGTATGCACGAGCTATATATGATTAAGTCATTTTAATCATGTATTACATTCTCTTACTTGACATGAAAAATAGAATGGTTACCTGTTTTAACTTGATTAATAATTATCTGACTTATACATATGGTGGTGTAAGCATAGAAAACTAGAGTCATTAAGTTTTAAGAACGTTTGAGGAACTAAAAAAGCTTCAAGGGTTGATTTGGTAGTCACCATTACCTCATTAATGAATTACTTCACACAAAAGCTTATTTTGTCTCTATAGAACATACAATAATATGGTGATTATAAACACATTCAAGTCACTTGAGTCTACAACATGCAACTAAGTTGGCCACCTGGACGACGGAGATGGTCATTCTCCGTCGTCCAAGTAGTAACCAGGACGACGGAGATGGTCATTATCCGTCGTCCAAGTTCAATTTACGTAAAAAAAAAAAATTAATTCGCAAGGAATTTGCCGATCTGTCATTTGAATGAAATAGTTGTAAAATATCGATGAACGCATCGTATATATAAATAGTTAAATTTGAAACGACGAATAATTTTACGTCTCTAAACTTGTTAAGTATCTACTAATCTTTATGACTCAAGTGTTATTAAGTATAGGCTCATTTGAACCAGAGTATTAACGAAATTGAATTTGGACAAAACAACCGTTGGATATGTTCGCCGTAATATAATATAGAATTACAATAATTTTCAGAAAATAATAAGTTTGTGAAGGGTTTCATCGGCACAGTCAACCGCAAAACCGAGATTTTGACAAACCGAAAACGTGGATACAAGACATTTCACAACTCCGATTTTAGAACCGTCGAAGCTCACACACTAAGAATTGTATACTCTATAGTCTTGACAAAAAGAATATGCATTGGGAGATGGTCTAGATGGTCGTTGTCTTAGAAAAAATTACGAATTCTGCACCTGGACGACGGATATGAGCTTCTCCGTGGTCCAGGTGCGTACTTGGACGACGGAGAAGGGCATCTCCGTCGTCCAGGTACTAACTAGGACGACAGAGAGTGAGTTCTCCGTCGTCCAAGTGTAGAAACCCTGAATTCAGGGGTTAAGGCCTTACTATTTAGGGTTTAGGGTTTCTACACTTGGACGACGCAAATGCCCTTCTCCGTCGTCCTAGTGAGTACCTGGACGACGGAGAAGGGCATTTGCGTCGTCCAAGTGAAGAAACCATGAATTCAGGGGTTAGGGCCTTACTGTTTAGGGTTTAGGTCGTCCAAGGTCATTTGTGTCTCCGTTCAATTCTTTTGATTCAATTCAATAATTGAAAAAATCATTGATCCACTCCGATCCGATTTGCTAGCTTTAGGGTTTAGGGTTTAGGGAGATAGCTCAGGGTATTTATGTATGAACTTTCCTTCTGACATGATAGATTTAACTCTCTAAAACAACATATATTACATCGTGCTCACAATAATACTATCACAAGACATAACTAAGCGTAGAATAATATAGTATAATTTTTGAAACATTTATTTCATTCATCTCTCGCAATAATCATAGGGACCCATGCATAATCATATTTACACATAATTATTATTTAAAAACAATTAAATGAAACTCAACTGAAAATATAATGAACTTGGAAGGTAGGTCTTTTAAAAGCCACTAATTTTATAGGAAAACTAAATTAAATGGATGATTTATAGAAAAACGAACGAAAGCTTCTTGAGGAAGCTTCTTGGACATAATAGAAAGCTTTCACCTTTTTGACTATCCAAAGCCCAAAATACCCAAAAGGCGAAAGCTTTGATTAATTTCTCCGTCGTCCAGGTTGATAACTTGAATGACGGAGAAATTAATCTCCGTCGTCCAGGTGAGAACCTGGACAATGGATAATTCTCCGTTGTCCAGGTTATCACCTGGACGACAGAGATTAAAAACGAACGAAAGCTTCTTGAGGAAGCTTCTTGGACATAATAGAAAGCTTTCACCTTTTCGACTACCCAAAGCCCAAAACACCCAAAAGGTGAAAGCTTTGATTAATTTCTCTGTCGTCCAGGTGAGAACCCTGAATTCAGGGGTTAAGGCCTCACTGTTTAGGGTTTAGGGTTTTTGCTAAACTTGGACGATGCATATGGTATTCTCCGTCGTCCAGGTGTCTCGGTTCAATTCTTCGAATTCTGATTAAATTCGCTTAAAAATTCGTCAATCCGATCTGCTCCGATCCCATCCGCTCCTCGATCGATCTGATTCGATATCGTTCCAATATAATTCGGATTAATTAATTAATTAATTAATTTACGTACGTCGGTCGATCTGATCTGAGCATGGACGCGTGTAATTAATTAATTAAGTACAAAAATAATAGTTTTACGTACATACGTACATACATTCTCCTCCTTAAAATATTTATATTAATTTTTGATCGATGATGCATCGATCATATATTACAATAATTATAATAATTAATTACCAATTAATAATCCTCGTCGTATAACCGTACTCTTCGTCATAATCGTCATCATCCTCATCCCCGTTATCCGATTGCTCATCCTCCTCATCGTACTCAACATCGTCCAATGAATAACCTGAGTCCTCGTCCGCGTCCTCATCCTGCACGTCTTCTTCATCTACCTCATTAATAGCATCGATAATCTCATCTTCAGTTAGATCTGTACAACCATCAGGCATGGGTAACCGTTCACTATCTTGAACCAAGTCCATTATATCGAAGCGGATGACAGAAATATTAGGCTCTTGATAGGCAGGAATGTCTCTTTCTGGTTCAGCAGCATCTTCAGTCGCCGGTGTCCCTTCAATTGTCTCTGTATTCCATATTCCTCGATGAGAGATATGGTTCACTATTTTCCACCATTCACTAGCTTTCGGATCGTCGAGATAGAACACCTGCCTAACTAAGGTGGCGAGAGCGAAAGGCTCATCCTCATACCTGCTTGAGTTTGTATCGACTAATAATAGTCCTAGGTCTTCCTTTGTACACTTGAACCATCTGCACTTGAATAGGAAAACGTTGACATCATTCCCGTAACATAGCTGAACCACATTTACAATATCCCCGTAATATAGATCATTGTCTTTCCCAACCGCTACCCCACTGTTTTGTGTTCTTCTTCCTTCATCTCGGACCAATGAATGGAACTTTACACCGTTCACAAAACATCCGAGATAAATATAGTGTTTAATCAGCTTCTCTGCTAGCAAGTGCTTTGGCCAGGACCACCACCCCCCGTGGTTTTCAAATTTTTGCAGATCAATCATTTGCGAAAATGGGCAAATATAAGGGTTTACTTTCTACAAACATGATCGATATGTATATAAATTACTAAATACCGAGACGTACGTACGTACCCATTGGAAGAAATAATCGGGAAACTTCTTCTTAACCATTTTCTCAATCCACGCCGAACTCTTGTTTTGATTTAACGCCTAAAGCCTCTCCCTGTATGACATCATGTACGGCTCAACTTCGTCACAGTCTCGCAACACTACCCAATGTGCCTCAATAAGTTCTTCCCGTGTTAACGATTTCTTTAATACTCCTCTAAACGGTCGGACGATATTGGTGACGACAGAAAGATTGATGCGGGCACTGGGATCAGAGGCAGTGGGAGGTGGTGGATCTTTGAGGTACCTATTACAGTAAGTAACACACTCATGCATTAGGTATGTCTCTGCTATGGAGCCATCCGGGGCCGACCTATTTTTGACGAATGACTTATACTGTCCAAGCTGTCTACAAAATCAAACGTACAATAAGAATAAGTACATATAGCTAGTAATCTCCAGTGGAACAAATTATGAATCGAAAAACCTTTATAATTAATTAGTTGTACGTAACTTTCTTGAGAATACATCCAAGTGTATTGGACCGGACCAGAAATGAGCACCTGCTCGGGCAGGTGAATCATTAGGTGAATCATGTCAAAGAAAGCAGGGGGAAAAATCCTCTCTAGTTTGCAAATGATGTGCACAATTTGTTGTTGCAGTTCCATCACATCTGACTTCTTTAATTCTCTGGCGCATAACCTTTGCCACCATGTGCATAATGCCACTATTGGTTCTACGACGTCACGAGGCAAATATGGTCGAATTACCATTGGAATCAGACGTTGCAGTATAACGTGATAGTCATGTGTCTTTAGACCAACAAACTTGTGTTGCACCTCGTCCACTGCTCCAATTATAGTAGCTGCATACGTAGCCGGATAACGAACGCCCTTAAACCAGTGAAATACAGAACGTCTAAGTGTCGGCTTCACTGTGTAAGGTGCAGCTGTCATCTTGTTGTACACTCATTTCCTATCCCTCCTCAACCATAAGGGACGACGTAGATTCATTGATTCCAGATCTTTGCGCGCTTTCAGAGTATCTTTAGTCTTGAACTTAATACCGAGAATTGTTCCCACAACGCTGTCGCACACATTCTTTTCTATGTGCATCGCGTCCAAGTTGTTCCTCAGCTTCAACTTCGACCAGTAAGGGAGTTCAAAGAATATACTCTTATGATGCCAATAGCAGAGATCATGTGGAGGAATTAGATTACATTTCTTTACATCCGCGTCATTGGTCAACACACCAAAGTCGAAATAGCTCAACCTCTCTAAAATCTCTTCGCCCGACCAACTACGGGGTTTAGGATTGTTCTCTACCGTCCCGTCGAAATGAGCTTCATCCTGTCACCACGGGTGGTCGTGAGGAAGCCATCTACGATGACCCAAGTAACACACCTTCCCCGCGTGCCAACTAGAGTTCACGTCGTCCAAACATATAGGACATCCATTATATCCTTTTGTCCTGCAGGCTGCCAACATCCCATACACTGGAAAATCGCTGATCGTCCACATTACGGCAGCCCTCATCGTGAACATCGTGTCAGTGAATTTGTCATAAGTTGGGACTCCATTTTCCCACAACAGTTTCAGTTCGTCGATCAAAGGTTTGAGGTAGACATCTAAGCACTTCCCTGGAGATTTAGGACCTGGAATTAGTACAGTAAGGAAATTAATTTCCTTGTTCATGCACATCCATGGAGGCAAGTTGTACGGCATCAGAATAACTGGCCAAGTGCTGACGGCGGAGCTATTACTTCCCCAAGGATTGAATCCGTCTGTAGATAGGCCGAGTCTAACATTTCTAACCTCTGCAGCAAAGTCTCCAAATTCTCTGTCGAAATGTTTGAAACCCTCCCCATCCGCGGCGTGTCGCAGGACATCGTCATCTATTCGCTTTTCTGCGTACCATCGCATCGCCTCTGCTGTGTGTAGAGACATGTACAGGCGCTGCAATCTGGGAATCAAGGGAAAATATCGAACAACTTTCACAGGAATTCTCTTTTTCGAACTCTTCCTATTCAGCACATATCTACACTGGCCACATACGGGACAATAGTCCAAATCTTTATACTCTTTGTAAAATAGCACACAATCATTCGGACATGCGTCAATTATCCTGTACTTTAGGCCAAGGCTGCTCAAGATATTTCTAACCTTATAATGAGATTTAGGAAGATTGTGATCATCAGGAAGCAACTTACATATTTGCTCCTGAATTTCGTGAAAAGCACTCACTGACATTTTGTGCTTCACTTTTATCTTCATTTGCTCCATCACATATTGCAGCACATTCTCTCGACATCCAGGGAACACCGGGGTCTGCGCTTCAAGTAGCATCCGGTTGTACTTATCCATCTCACTAGTGTCAGTGGCCAAGCTAGCAGCGGGGAATGTGCCATCATGCTCATGAGTGGTACTGTAACCTCCGTCTTGGTGTTGGTGTCCACCATGACTAAATCTCGGAAACGCATTATGGACCAAATCTTTAGTTGGCTTGCAAGCAGGGGGGCCGGCACCACTGCCGCTGGATGAGGCACCCTGGTAACTGTACCCTGAGCTGAAGTCTGTTGAGCTGAAGTCTACTGCTTCACCATGCTCGCTCCATGTAGTGTAACTCCACATCATACCATTTTCGTACAGGTGTTGCACCATAACATTAAGCTCCACATACTGACAATTAAGACATTTCTGGCACGGACACCTGAAACGCTTCTTTCCTTGACCATGTTCTATCGCAAAATTCACAAATTTGCTAATTCCATCCATATACCGGACATCACATCTATTCTGCAACTTCATCCAACTCTTGTCCATACTTCTACAAAATATTATAATTAATTAATTATTACATATATATTAGTCAATTAATTAACTATTAATTATACGTACTCGATCTACATCGATCAATTACATACTTTAATATATATGTGTAGCTAACATCCATGCATGTAAGTACGTTTTAACTAAATATTAGCCAAATTTGAAAACATCCATACATATATACGTACTACATGTCTATAATTAACTAATATATATATCGATCATCGATTTCCTAACTTAATATATTAATTATATATTAATTAGACGTACTAATTAATTAATTATTAACAATGGGCGCTTTAACAAACGTACATGCAATTAAATATATATATATATATAAACCTACGTTAATCGTGTTGGAAAATTAACTGCGTACGTACCTGGCCTTCTCCGATATATATATATGGCGAATTAATCGATGGTCGGAGCCGAAGATCGATATATATAGTGCTATATATATATCCAGCTAACTAGGGCGTCGATCGTCGTTTGCATTGCGTGCACACGTGATACGCCGCTAGCTGATCAAGACAGGAAGAGATTATGCTCAATCAGTTGAGAGTGAGCGGAGAGAGGAAGACAGTTTGGCATTGGCCTTATATAATGCTTCACTTAGACGACAGAGGTGTCAGTACGTCGTCTAAGTGGACACTCAGACCACGGCGTGTCGGTCCGTTGTCCATGTGAGAAATTGGACGACGAAGAATAATATCTCCGTCGTCCAGGTGCTCACCTGGACAACGGAGAAGTCTCCAAGGTCCAGATAAGCACCTGGACGATGGAGAATACTATCTCCATCGTCCAGGTGTTACTTGGACGACGGAAAATACTCCGTCATCCAAATGTCACTTGGACCACGGAACAATTACGTTTCCGTGGTCTAAGTGATGTTTTCTTGTAGTGAGGATTCTGATGATCTCCCAATTCTTAAATCATTGGAGTTTTTGAATGAGTTCATTTAAAAAAATCTTATCTTATGTGACGACCCGAACCAGAATCTGTTGTGTATTTGGCACGATTCTCGAGATTTGGTCTTAGTCGCGGTTTTACGATATTGTGTGGTTTCCCGATTCGATTCGCGACTATGTTTTCGGTCGAGAATTTGAGTTGAGTGTCTTCACGGAAGTTGTAGAGTACGTGATTTCGAGCTCGTGGGCGGTTCCGGAAGATTTTTCCGATAATCGAGGAATATTTTATGATTATTTGAAGTTTCGATTTCTGACGAGTTTATCCGATTGTTTTGAGTTTATCCGAATCGTGATGGTTATCCATTTTGAATCATCGATTAACCCGAGGGCGAGTATAAATATCGGAATAGTCGAGAATTAGTCATAAAATACTGTTTGACCGTTGACCGAACTTTGACTTTCCAAAAATAGCAAGTTGACCAGTTTGACCGAAGAGGAAAGTTTCCTCTTTGAGCTTTGCCGTCCGACGACCTAGATTCCGGCCACCTCCAACCTCGGCAAGGGTATGGTTAGCTTCCTCTTTCAATTTCGAGTTGATTGGTACTTGGTTTGATTGAAATTGGTCACGTTTTGGTTGGACCCGAATCGGGTCGGTTTCAAAGTTTCCGTCGAGGTTCGTTGGCCGGTTTCCGGCGAGCCACGGCAGTGGTGGTTGGGGGGGTTCGATTCCCCTTGCTCCTCTGAGTCTATTGGTGTACTTGATTTGAGTTATGGTTGAGTTTTGAGATGGGTTCGATTAGGTCACCGGAGGGGATTTTTCCGTTCGGTTTTGGTCGAATTTGGAAGGGTTGTGGTTCGAATTGGCCAGTGTGTTAGAAGAGAAAATGGTTCGTATGGTTGTGAATTTGAAATCTGGAAAGTTTCGCCGTGAAACTCCACGGTCCACGGCGCGCCGCTTCCGGAAATTTTAATGAGGAAATTTTCAATTAGGAAGTAGGAACCAATCTATTATAATGAGGAAATTTTCATCGAAAAGAAAAAACTATAATAAAGAATAAATAATTAATTTTTTAACTTATAAATATTTAATAAAATTAACCAATGAAATTTGGACATTAAAGTCTTAGCAGAGTCAATTCCTTTATAAACTATATTTGAAGTTACAAAAAGTCAAACTTAATTTGTTAGAATTAGTAGCCTACAATCAAGAACTGAGCCTACAATGAACTTAATTTGACATTGCTCGTTCTATACTAGCTACGCCCCAATTCATGGGGCCGGGTCACCATGTTCACATGCTCTCCATGTTCATCCAACTATGCAATTACTTCAATTTTAATCAATTGAAGCTTTGTATCATATCTAATATTTATAGTCTCATACATTAGGCTATCCATAATTGTTGTTGAGTGACTATATATGAAATCAGTTTATCAAAATTTCCACAGAAGATAGGGCGAATATAGAATCTTGCGTCAGATAATATAATGTCGATCTTGATCGACATATGTCCATCCATGGTGAATCAACAAGCTACATTTGATCAAGAGTATTAACTACTAAGGTTAAGAAAAGTTCTCAAGTAAATCTAGTTCAGTGTGAACCAAGAATTTATTTTGAAAAACTAGAGCAATCATCCACCATTGAAATCTAGACTGTGAGATTGAGTTATTAAGATCAGTTCGATGAAAATTCATTATTTATAATTTTATTAAATATTTATAAGTTAAAAAATTCATTATTTATTCTTTATTATAGTTTTTTCTTTTCGATGAAAATTTCCTCATTATAATAGATTGGTTCCTACTTCCTAATTGAATACTGAAATCTTTTTTTTCAGAGCATATTGGTAAGATCAATAGTAGTCATCATGATGTTATAAGAATGTGCGAAGCTTTGTTGAATCAAAAACAACACGTTGATACCGTTTTGGTCAAACAGACACAACAAGCTAGATAAGATCAACTATCAGATTCGTTTGACTACTTCAGTGGATTGTGCTTGCTTTCTTCTACGACAAGAATTGCCATTTAGTGGTAATGATGAATCCGATGATTTAAAGAATCAAGGACACTTTAAGGAGCTTCTAAAGTGGCATACTAGTGAAATTGATGACATAAAAAAAGTTGTACTAAAGAATGCTCCGAAAAATCATCTGTTAACATCACCTGAAAATCAACATGATATTGCAAATGCTGCTGCTGCCGAGACTTTGAATGTTATATTAATGGAGGTGGGTCATTCTTTATTTCTATTCTTGTTGACGAGTCTTGAGATATATCAAAAAAAGTGCAAATGGCAATTGTATTGCGATTTGTAAATAAGGGACAAGTAATTGAGCGCTTCGTGCAGATTAAACATGTCACTAGTACTACTTCAACATCACTTAAGGCGGCTGTAGATCAGTTTTTTTAGAACATTGATTGAGCATATCCAGTCTTCATAGTCAAGGTTATGATGAAGCTAGTAATATGATATGAGAATTTAATGGTCTTAAAGGAGAATGAAACAGCTTTCTATCTTCATTGCTTTGCTCACCAACATCAATTGGCTATCGTAGCAGTAGCAAGAAACCATATCCTTATCGCTGATCTCTTCATATTTGTTGGTAGTCTAGTGAATGTTGCTGGAGGCTTATGTAAACGTCGTGATTCTCTTCGAGAAAAACAAGTTTCCAAGATTATTGAAGAACTTCATGCATGCAATATCTTAAGTGGAAGAGGATTGAATCAAGAATGTACTCTAAAACGACCTGGTGAGACAAGATGGAGTTCACATTATGGTACTTTGATTAGTATCATAAATTTATTTCCTTCTATAATTAAAGTGCTCGAGGAGATAAAAGAAGATGGATTGTCTAGTGATCAAAATCAAGATGCAAGCAGGCTGTTAGACTACATGGAATCATTTGATTTCGTATTCTGTCTTCATTTTATGAGAAGTTTATTGGGAATCACAAATCAGTTGTTACAGGCATTTCAAAGAAGAGACCACGATATTGTGAATGCAATGTACTTAGTGAGAGTGTGCAAGGAACAACTACAAAATTAAGATGAGAGACCATGATTGAGATTTCCTTTTCACTCAAGTGAATTCATTTTGTGAAAAGCATGAGATCAATGTTCCTGACATGAATGATATAGTTTTCCTCCCCAGAAAATCATAGCATAGATATCCAAAAGTCACATATATGCATAAGTATCGGGTTGAATTATTTTGTGCAGTTATAGATATGCAGCTTCAAGAACTGAAAAATCATTTTACAGAGACTACGACCGAGTTGTTACTATGTATCGTATGTCTTAGTCAAACTAATTCATTCTCAGCTTTCAACAAGGAAAGATTGGGCCGGCTTGCTCAGTTTTATCCAAAGGATTGTTCAGCGGTATTTCTCCTTGCACTTGAAGATGAGCTTGACACTTATATAACCGATGTACATAGTTGTGCTGTACTTTACGGAATTGAAGGGGATTAATGACCTTGGACAAAAAATGGTAAAGACACTATTTTAACCGATTTCTGTTAGAGAATACGATAATAGACAATGAGATGATTATGTGGATCGCTCCTGACGGATCTCCCTTTCCTCTGCACTGTACCTATCAAACTGCAATTCACAAAGTCCGTCAGAAGTTGAGACGGAGTGGCTTGCCTTTGATTCTCTGATGCTTAAATCAGTGAATTAGAAGTGTAATAGCGTTAGCAAAGTATTAGTGTGAGATGCGTTAACCCCTTCCTGCCATAAATGAGGCTTTAAATATGCAGTTGAAGGTTGGTTGAGCATTTACTGTTCGATGTTGGATTAGCCTTTATTACGTTGTCTGTAATTCTTGCCTAATCCATTAGGTTTAGTGGGTGTGAAAGGACCCGATCCCGATTTAGTTGTCTAAACTAGGATTAAGCCCTAACGACAACCGAATCTACAAAAAATTTGCCTGAGTTTGTTCTAACATCAAGAAACCCGAAAACCTGCAAGGAAAACACACTTCTAAAATGTCCACAAAAGCAAACCGTGGGCAGTAAATCCCATCCGAATAAAATCAGTCAAACACTGAATCCACTAGAAATATAAACTGTTTACAAGAGGTGATAAGAAATCCGAAGACTGAATGGAAAATACAACACAACGGCAGTAAACTCTATACAGTATTCAGAGCGACTTCTAATTTACATAATACACAAGACTACCAAGTTATGCAAGGAACCTACTAGATGAGTACAATGACACAAAATCTATGCCTTCGTCGTTGATGTGCAAACTCAGGATACAAACTGCAAACTGGGTAGAGGAAACCGAAAAGCCCAGGGAAAGGCATATAAAATAATAAAACTGTTAGAGTGAGTGGACGAAAATAATATTTCACTTTAAAATTAAAACTATAAATGATATGTCTTTCACTATAAATGTATATAAAAATGATGCGAATCTAAAAATAAACAAGTCCAGGTCAGGTGTTTGTCTTAACCCTCATGGGTACTGTGTAAATCACGGGTCAGGTGTTTGTCATATCCATTCCGGAGCATCTCGGGGATCAGCCGAGAAGCCAATGTATCGATGCATCAATTGTGACTATGCTCTGTGTAAAAGAAATCATATGTGCCTCCATGCAAATGCATAATCGTAAATGCATACTTGTAAAATGCATAATCATAGACTCGCAAATCAATAGTGAAAATAAAATGTCCACATACAGTACACAGCTAGCTCCGTGGTCCGGCAGAAGTCTCATCGCCTAAATCTCGATCACGGTCTCTTGAATAAATAACATATTCATTTAATACTGAAATTCGATAAAACGTACGAAAATCAACCTAGAAATTATCTTGGAAACCCTAGGTCAATTTTGGAATTTCGCCTCTCCTGAGCCCCACTGAGGACGGTGGCTGGTGGCTGTCACACACCTCCATAGGCGGCGGCGCGAGAGTCCCACGCGCCTCCGGCGGTGACTTCTCTGATGGAAGCATTTGATACATGGTTGTAAAGGTCTCACCAAGCCCAACAACACTCCTAACTAGACCTATCCCCAACTCTTCCTCGTCTGGCAGGAAAACAGCCCAAAAATTACGGAAAATAGATTCTAGCCGATTTTGACGCCGTCATCACTCCCCGGTCTTCTAACCCATAGGGTTTTGATTCCTGGGGTGAAACCCTATCGCTTCCACCTCACCCTATCACGGAAAAATGGCCGGAGCTCCGCCGTCGGTTAAACCCGAAAACCGACAGGTTAATCGACTCGATTTGTGACTTAAAACCACCTAAAAACCACCAAAACATACATAAGTCAATAAAGGGAAGAAAGAGGTTCAAAATCATACCAAGAACGTTTGTAACAATGGCGTTTTACAGCGGGGCTGAATTCGGATCGGGATGAATGCGAAACGGGTCGACGGGTTAACCGGATTATATGGTTTTTTCAGAATTTTTTTTCTCCCACATTTTCACCGTAAGTATCGTATTTATACCCCCCCCCCCCTCCCAAGCACCTGATCAAATCAACGGATGAGGTTTGATCTGATCAAGATCCAACAGTTCAGGTTCAAAAATCATAAAAAATAGCTCGCTTAACCGAAAAATTCCCCGAAAATTTTTACAGGGTCAAAATAAAATACTCTACGACTTTCACGAATAAAATAAAGTCTAATTCTCACTTGTTGAATTTTTTTTAACAAATCACACGATACAATTAATTAGCGATAAATCTAATTCGAGCCGATTTGTTCGTAATTTTTGATTTGGGTTGTTACAATCTACCCCTCTAAAAAAAATTTCATCTTCAAAATTTACATACTTGCTAATCGAAGAGATAGGGATACTTCTCTCGCATTTGCTGCTCAGGTTCCCAAGTGGCCTCCTTAACTGCATGGTTCCTCTACAGGACCTTCACAAGTGAAATGGTCTTGTGACGTAGTTCTTGGACTCTCCGATCAAGAATCTAGACTGGCTCTTCCACATAAGTTAAATCCTCCAGTATAGGGAGTAGATAAGGTGTCAGAACATGAAACAGATCATAAATATATTTTTGCAACATAGACACATGGAACACATCATGTACTCTGGCCATCTCAGAAGGTAGTGCCAACCTATACGCTGCCGCACCCACATCATGTACTCTGGCCATCTCATATGGACCAATATAACGTGGGTGGAGTTTTTCACGTTTCCCCGAAAAGAACAACACCTTTTTAAGGAGATAATTTTAGAAATACCCAAACACCAACCTCAAACTCAAGGTCTATTCTCCTTATATAAACATAACTCTTTTGTCAGTCTTGTGCAGCTTTCAACCTATCTCGAATAATTTGAATGCCCTATGCGGTGTCTTTCACTATGTCAGGACCAATAAACCACTTTTCCCCTACTTTACTCCAACACAACAGAGTTTGACATTGCTTTCCATATAAAGCTTTATATGGAGCCATCCCGATGCTGGCCTGATAACTGTTGTTATAAGTAAATTTAATCAGATGAAGTTATTGAGCCCAATTTTCTTTGAACTGCAGAACACAGGATCGTAACATATCCTCCAAAGTCTGAATGGTTCTCTCTGATTGTCCATCAGTCTAAGGGTGGAAGGCGATACTAAAATATAATCTGATCCCCAACGCCTTTTACAAATCTCACCAAATTTTGATGTGAACTGAGTATCCCGATCAGAAACTATAGACACAGACACTCCATGCAACCTCACAATCTCCTCCATATATAACTTTGCTAATTTTCTCACAGAGAGTTTTCCTGGAAGAGCTAGGAAATGAGATGATTTCATAAGGCGGTAAACAAGTACCCAAATGTTAGTATTACCATTGGATATACGAGCTAGTTGATACACAAAGTCCATGGTAATATGCTCCCACTTCCAAACTGGAATCTCTAATGGTTGCAACTTACTAGCAGGTTTTTGCCGGTCTACCTTCACTTGTTGACAAATAAGACACTTGCTCACATACATTGCTATTTCTCTTTTCATGTTACGCCACCAGTAGTAAGCTTTAAGTGTCCGAAACATTTTCGTACTGCCTGGATGCATGGCATAGGCTGAACAATAAGCTTCATCAAGTGTTTCCTTCTTTAGTTCATCGTTCCTAGGAACACAAAGTCTTCCTCTGAACATTAAAGTATCATCATTCCTTAGTCGAAACTCTATTGATTTGCCATTTTGAATCATATTCTTTTTACTCAACAGCTAAGAATCAGCATCTTGGGTCTCTCGCACCTAGTCAAACAACACTGGTCGGACTTGAAAATTGGCTAACAGTGCTCCATAATCTCTCCATTCCAATTCTGCTCCGTAGCTCGCAACTCAGCTAACAGTGATACTCTTGCGACACGTACATGAAATAGAGAGGCTCCGGATTTCCCACTAAGAGCATTAGCCATAACATTAGCTTTCCTTAGATGGTACTTGAAAGTACAGTCATAATCATTAATTAAGTTTATCCATCTTCGTTGCCTCACATTTAGATCTGGGTGAGTACGCAGGTAAGTGAGACTCTTGTGATCAGTATAAATCTTACACTGTGCTCCATATAAGTAGTGCCTCCAACTCTTCAATGCCAACACAATGGCAACAAGCTCAAGATCATGTGTGAGATAATTAACTTTGTGGGACTTCAATTGTCTAGAACCATATGCAACGACCTTGCCATGCTGCATCAAAACACAGCGTAGGCCTAATTGTAAGCGTCACTATAAATAACATGTTCCCCACTTTTGTCAGGCAATGTCAATGTGACAACCCGAACCAGAATTGGAATAGTAATCGACTTAATTCGCGAGTTTCACGTATAATCATAGTTTGTCGTAATTAATCGAATTGGCGGTCTGGCTCACGACTTAATTATCGGGCAAAAATTTGAGATGAGTCTCTTCACGAGAATTGTAGTATGCGTGATTTTGAGCTCGTAGGCGGTTTCAGATAATTGTTTTGATAACCGAGGAATATGTTATGAATATTTGAAGTTGCGTTTTTCCGATTAAGTTTGAGTTATCCGAAATGTGAATGTGATTCGATTTGGACCGTCGATCGTATCGAGCCGCGAGTATAAATATCGGAATAGTCGTAAATTGTCGAAAATCACTGTTTTGGAAGTTTGACCGAAGGTTGATCAGTTGACCCGCGTTGACTGAGAAGGAAGAGCACCGTTGTTGACTCACCGTGGACATTCCGTTTCTGGCCACCTCCGGCTACAATTTTGGTATGGTTAGAATCCTCTCTTGATTTCCTATGGTTTGGAGCTTGGATTTGTGTAATTTGATGATGTTTTAGGGGAGAACGAGTTCGAAGAAAATTAGGGATTTCGCCGTCGTCGGGGGCGGCGCTCCGGCGACTTTTGGGGCCGGGGTGGTGGGAGGAAAGGTTCCCCTCATCCTTGTGATGCTTTTGGGTGAAATAATTTTGGGTTTGGTTGTCGTTTGAAGCTCGCCGGAATTAATGGATTCCGTGAGGGTTCGGGCTCGATTCCGGTCGGTAGGCTTGGAATTGGAGCTTGGTGTAGAAGAGGAATGTGTTGGGCTTGAGGTGTACTTGTGATCTGGAAAGTTTGGCCGGAATCTGCCACTGTTGATGCCGCGCCGCTTGCGAGGGAATGTTTCCAGTCTGTTGGTGTTGGTGGACAGACAGCCCAGAGTTCAGGAGGAGATCGATGTACTACTTCTGGAGCTCGACTAGTGCAGTCTTCTGGTCAGGGCGGACAGTAGAGTCACCATCAGCGTGGACGACCAGCTGGGCAGGTCAGGGTTCATGCTATGTCATTGCATGAGGGCAGAGCTTCACTGGAGGTTGTTATTGGTACATTGCATATTTTTCACTATCTAGTACTTACTTTGCTAGATCCAGGTGCTAGGCATTCATTCATATCATATAGATTGTCATCTTTAGCTACTATGCCTGCATCTCCACTTCCGGGGTTGTGGAGAGTGTTGTATCCATCTGGTGAGGTTGTGAGTATCGGCTGGGTGTATAGGGATTGTGAGATCTTTGTTGGAGGTTATGTTTTAGCCGCGGATTTGTTGTTGCTGGATATTGTCGACTTTGATGTGATTTTGGGTATGGACTTCTTGGAGACACATTGGGCTATGTTTGACTGTCACAAGAAGGAGGTAGTGTTTCGACGTCCAGGTTTTCTGGAGATATTGTTTCGTGGTGAGAAGAATACTTCATTGCCATGTGTGATTTCAGTGATGAAGGCCGAGCGGATGATGAAGAAGGGTTGTGTTGCATACTTAGCTCATGTTGTGGATACAACGGCTGCTGTACCAGACATTGGTGACAATAAGGTTGTTTCTGAATTTCCAGATGTGTTTCCGGAGGAGTTACCAGGTATTCCTCCAGTCTGAGAAATCAATTTCACCATTGAGCTTTTACCAGGCACTGGACCTATATCTCAGGCACCTTATCATATGGCCCCAACGGAGTTGAAAGAGTTACAGATTCAACTTCAAGAGTTGTTGGAGAAAGGTTTCATACGACCCAATGTATCACCGTGGGGTGCTCTTGTACTGTTTGTGAGAAAAGAAGGATTGTTCCATGCGGTTGTATATTGATTACCGGATGATGAATCAAGTCACCGTGAAGAACAAGTATCTGTTACCGCGGATTGATGATTTGTTTGATCAGCTCAAGGGAGCTTCAGTATTTTCAAAGATTGATCTCAAGTCTGGATACCATCAGTTGAGGATCAGAGAGTCAGATGTGGCCGAGACAGCTTTCAGATCACGGTACGGACATTATGAGTTCTGGTGTCGCACGTCGCAGTCGGAGGCTTAGTTTTCGAGCTACCTTTCTTTTTCAGTAGGTTTCTTGTTTAGCCTACTGTTGTATATTTATGTAGATACACTACTAGATGTCGCTCTGAATACTCTGTTGTTCATATTTTCATATGATTTTCTCAGATTTTTGTAAAGTTACAGTTTTGCTTATTACTTTATATTATGATGATATAATTTTGAGAAATCCCGATGTGATTGGTGCCCACGGTTTGGCTTTTGTGGCATAGGATGAAGTGTGTTTTCGGGTGCAGGGTAATGGTAATTCCGCGAAATAGTGAAAGTCTGCCGAAATTTCTATGGTTTTTGTAAGTTCGTGTTTTCAGAAGGGGTTTGATTCTGGTTTAGGAAACTAAATCGGGGTTTGGTCCTTTCAGTCAACACTGGTGCCGTGGTCAATTATTCCTTCAACATCAGATAACTCTCTTCACATGCATCAGACAACTCAAATTTGACCCCTTTCTTCGTTAATCGGGTAAGCAAAGTTGCAATCTACGAGAAGTCTTGTACAAAATGGCGATAATAACCCGCTAAACCCAAGAAACTACTTATTCAGTTACACTTGTAGGTTTGCTCAAATTCAACACCACTTCGATTTTATCTGGATCAACACTAAAATTTTACATAACCCAGAAATTTCACATGATCCAGAAATTTCACATTATCCAGCCAAGATTCACACTTGCTAAACTTTGGATACAATTGAGAATCCCACAAAGTTTGCAAAACAGCACGTAATTGCTTCTGGTGGTGCTTCTCATCCTTGGAATATATTACGATGTCATCGATAAATAAAATGACACACTTATCCAAGTATCGCCTGAAAACTCGATTCATGAGGTCCATAAAAGCGGCTGGGGCATTTGTCAAGCCAAAAGGCATAACAAAAAATGAATGAGTTTGGAAGAAAGAATATCAAGATTAAATAAATTATCGACCCCTGGTAATGGACATTTATTCTTTCCCAAAACTTGGTTCAATTTCCAATAACCGATGCGTAACCTCGTTGAATAATCCTTCACATTTACGAATAATATTGGTGCTCCCCACAATGAAATACTGGATCGGATAAAATGCTCGTCGATCAACTCCTGATGTTGAGTCTGCCACCCTCGCAATTCACCTGGAGCCATACGATAAGATACTTTAGTTATAAAATCGGTACCCGATAATAACTTAACAATCAAATCTCTCGCGAACCGTAGGTAAACCTGAGAACTTCTCGGGAAAAACATCTAGATACACACTAACTACTTTAATTGAATAAGTAAAGAAAATAGAGACACAAAGTGTCACCACATGTGCCAAGTATGCGGTACATTCCTCCCGCAACATCATCACAGCCACCATGGCCGAACGCAGGCAAAAAATAACATATTTACCTCACCACAAAATAAAATGAAAGGACCCAACCCCGATTTAGTTTCCTAAACCGGAATCAAACCTTTTCTGAAAACACGAACTTACAAAAACCATAGAAATTTTAGCAGAGTTTTACCATAACGTGGAATTACCATTAACCTGCACTCGAAAAACACACTTCATCCTATGCCAGAAAAGCCAAACCGTGGGCACCAATCCCATCCGGATTTCTCAATATCATAACAATAATGTAAAGTAATAAGCAAAACTGTACTTTACAGAAATCCGGGGAAAAATCATATGAAAGTATAATAGTAGAGTAATCAGAGCGACCTCTAGTGTATATATACATAATATACAACAGTAGGGTAAACAAGAAACCTACTGGAAAAGAAAGGTAGCTCGAACACTAAGCCTCCGACAGCGACGTGTGACACCAGAATCCGAACTGTAAATTGGGCACGGAAACCGAAAAGTCCAGGGGAAAGGCAAATAAAATCGTTAGAGTGAGTGGACGAAAATAATCATATGCCTTTTACCATTTATATAATATAAAAACAAAGCGAGTTCTTAAAATGAATGAAGGTGTCAGGCAAATCTCTCAAGCCCGACAGTCAGACGAATCTCTCAAGCCCGACGGTGATAGATTAGGAGAATCTCTGAAACATAGTGGGCACATCAGGGGAATCTCTCAACCCTGGGTCTGGACTACCGGTGATCAGCCGAGTAGCCAATGCATCGATGCTAAGTAAATGCCATCACCATATAAAATATAAAACAATACCTCCAAAAACAATAAATAATCTCAATACTGTACTGGAAATAAATACTGAAATCAAGAACTCGCTACGACAGTGTAAATAAAAGTCCACTCACAGATAGCACAGCGCGCAAACGCGCTAATCACGAGATCCGGCGGAAGATCTCTCGCCCAACATACAATCTCAATCCCCTAAATAATCACAAAATATAACTGATCAAAATCACAATTCATTACTCTGTACCACAACTCGGAAACCAACCATTTCCGGAAACATATAACTCGAATACAAAATAATCGTCGAAAACCCCCAAATTCTCCACATAAACCCTCGACTTAAAATCCGGTATCCAAATCAACTCGAAAAGCTCAAGGCGATGATCGAGGCGCGATTACGAGCAAAACGACATAAAACTTGTCAAATTCCAAAAAATCAACGCCTCCGTCGTTGACCGCCGCCACCGGTGGCGACGCGGCGTCAACTGTGACGGATTCTGGCCAAAATTTCCAGATCACAAGTATTCTTCAAGCCCAACAACTTTCGCTTCTACACCGAGACCCAATTACAAGCCCACCGGCCGGATATCACCTCGAAACTCACGGAATTCATGGATTCCGGTGAGTTTTCCGGCGAGCTTCAAACCTTAACCAATTCACAATTCCTTCACCCAAAAGCTTCACAAGGATGAGGGAAACCTTTTCCCCCACCACCCCGTCCTCAAAAGTCGCCGAAGCACCTCACCCAATTCCGGAAAAATCCCTAGATTTTCTCGAACTCGTTCTCCCCCAAATCGTGATCAATTCAACTCAAATCAAGTTCTAATGAAAGGACCCAACCCCGATTTAGCTTCCTAAATCGGAGTCGAACCCCTTCGAAAACACGAACCAACAAAAACTTTTCGAAATTTGGGCAGAGTTTCGTTACTAGCGTGGAATTACCATTACCTGCACGCGGAAAATACACTTCATCCTATGCCACAAAAAGCAAACCGTGGGCACCAATCCCATCCGGATTTCTCAATATCTCAACAGTAAAGTAAACAATACATATAATAGTACTTTACTGAAATCCGGGTTTAAAATCGTATAACATATTCATCAGAGAACTCAGAGCGACCTCTAATACATAACCATATAAGTATACCACAGTAGGTAGAACAATAAACCTACTGGAAGAAATAAGACCGCTCGAGTACTATGCCTCCGACCACGACGTGCGACTCCAGAGTCCGAACTGCAAACTGGGCACGGAAACCGAAAAGCCCAGGTGAAAGACAATAAACACGTTAGAGTGAGTGGACGAAAATAAATGTCTTTCACCAGTAATATATACATATAAAATCATATGCGAGTCAAATGCATAAACAAGAAATGGTACACGAGGGAGACTCCAACTCCTCACGTGTCCGGGTACACGAGGGAGACTCCAACTCCTCACGTGTACAGAGCATGCAATATAAAATCGCGGAATCACTCATGGACTACCACGCGATAGCACAGTCTGAATCACGGGATCCCAGACCCACACGTGATTCCTAGCCAGAAAGGCCTCGGGTCAGGATATCTGTCCCCCCCGGAGCGTACTCGGGGATCAGCCGAGAAGCCAATGTGTATCGATACAACAACATAATCAAGACTGTACTCTGTGTAAATCAAATCATAAATCTTTTCTATGCACATGTTTAAAACACAATATGTACATATATGTATATACTCGTATACGTATACTCGTATAACACATGCTCGTAAAATCATAATCAATCTGCATGCTCAAGTTCGTAAATCATAAATAAAGACTCGCAATCAATCCGTGAAAATAAAGTGTCCACTCACAGACTGGCGTAACGCGTATCGCGTTAACCCGTGATCCGGCGGAAAGTCCCTCGCCAAAACAACGATCACGAACCCCTGAATATTCACAATGTCCAATATTCAAAGTCATAGTCCGACAATGCAATACAAATCACGAGAAACAGCCGTTCTCGGAAACACGTGATTCAAAGTCGACGAATCGTCGAAAATCCGTATATGTATACCACAATACCTCGCTTTACGTTCGGACGCTCAACTCGAAAAACGAACCTCCCCGCTGCGATCGGGGCGCGATTTCGAGTCAAATGACATGCGACTTGCCGAAAGTCAAAAAGTCAACTCTGACCGTTGACCGCCGCGTTGACCGCCGCCCACGGCGGCGCCGCCACTGACCGGAAGATTTCTCGGCGGAGCTACCCTTGTTCCACTCAAAATCGTGCACTGAGCAACTTCCATAACTGCATCAAAAGCCAATTCAATCTCTAACTACCTCAATTTCATGAAAACCCGAATTGGTACCAAATCTTCCAATCCAAAATTCTCCAAATTCAAGCAAAATTAGTGCTTCAAATTTACACAGTAGCTTCAAGAGGATGAGAGCAACAAAGCCCATCCAAAATTTCAGCTCGAATCGATCAAAAACATGAAACCCGAATACCTCAATTTTCTCACCGTTTCATGCCGGAAATTCCACTCATTCCGGTGAGCCACGCCGGAATACAAGGCCGGGGATGAGTTCGTGACATCAAGGGGAAGGGAAAGAGTCCAAAATCAAGGCGTGGGATCGCCGGAATCCTCCTCGCCGTCGTGGAGCCGTGGCTTCCCGTCGGCCTCCTCCTCCTCCCACCGAGTTGACTGACATCCATTATGGTAAGTGCTGACTTTCCCGTTTTGGTAACCTGCTATTTATAGCCTTTCCCAATTTGGAAACTCATGTTTATCCAATTCGACAACCTCAAACGCGCGTAATTTTCTCGTCGTAATTCCGATTCCGATAATTCTCGCGGCCACGAACTCGTCTCAACATACTCTTCAAATATTACCCGAAGTCAAACATATCGATCAAACGGATAAAAAGTCAACCCTTCGAAGCAACACACATTAAATCGACTAAATAATCAACAAACGGCAAAATTCGCAACTAATTCCTCGTAACTCCAAATCATGCTCCGGAAGTTCCCACGAACTCGAAATTAAATTCTGAACAACTTCCGTGAAGAAGCCGAAACCAAATTCTCGTCCGGTAATTTAGTCGTTAAGTAGCCCACCATTTAAATCTGAACTTCAAATATACATAACTAATTCCTCGGTCGTCCAAATTACGATCCGGAACCGCCCACGAACTCGAAATCACACGTACAACGACTCTCGAGAAGAGACCCAGCTCCAATTCTCGGCCAATAATTAAGTCGTTAATAAACTCGGCGATTCCAATAACCGTCGGACAACTGCGACTATGCCGTAACTCATCGATCAAGCTGAACATACTGCTGAATCTGGTCCGGGTCGTCACATCTAAACCATATAAAACCAAGAGAGGAAGCTAACCATAACAAAATCAAGGCCAGAGGTGGCCGGAAACGTGAAGTCCGACGGCGAGTCAACGGCGGTCCGTTTTGAACTCGGTCAACGCGGTCAACGGTCCTTTTTCTGGTCAACGACAGTCAAACTTCCCAAAACAGTGTTTTTCGACAATTTTCCAACTATTCCGATATTTATACTCACGGCTCAATACGATCGACGGTCCAAATTGAATCACATCCACGTTTCGGATAACTCAAACTCAAACAGATAAACACGACGAAATTACGCGATTACAAATATTCATACTATATTTCTCGATTATCGAAATAATTATCCGAAACAGCCTACGAACTCGAAATCACGCATACTACAATTCTCGTGAAGAGACTCAACTCAAATTCTCGCCCGATAATTAAGTCGTGAACCAAACCGCCAATCCGATTATTTTACGATAAACTGTGATTACTCGGAAACTCGCAGATTAAGCCGTTTAACGTGCTAATTTTGATTCGGGTCGTCACATAAAATCTCAGGCAAACCGGACTCCAAAACACCACTTCTCAATAACCATCTACCAACGCCTGATGCTGGCTCAAGAAGTCCATGCCTTAGATCAAAACAAATTCTATTATATCCAGAAGTGTTAGATCAATAGACAAACCAAAACCTCCAAACATTACATTTTAACTCCATAAAATAATTTAATTAACATCACCTCACAAGAGGGATAAATTTACTCACCATAATTCCAGAGAAAATGTGGTAGGTACGTTGACTATAGACGCTAGCCTTACCGCTAAAAATGAACGCGGCACCCACCAGATCAAACAAGGTATAACAACATACTCAAAAATATTCAACATTTAACTAATGACCTCCAAAGATGTTCGGGGCTCCTGCAAAATCATTCGGTGAAGGCGAGCCTGACCTGACAATCATGCCAGTCGTCATTCTAACCTCGGTCCTGGTATGGTGGTGGTTGGGGTGATAGCATAGGTCTGACTCCCAAAGTAATTCTTTGGTCTCCACAAGAACTTAGAGCTAAAAAAAATGCACAAGAGGTGTCCCTCTAAGGACATTCCCATGCAAAGAGGTCCGGCCACCTGACCACAGCGATAACATACTGATATCCCCAACGGGCACTGCCCATCACGATATTTATGGAAAATGTTACAAAAAAAGAGAATCTCTGAGCACTGGGGAAATAAATCCATATCCACCGGAATTCACGCAAAACTCACGTCTCTGGCGTCGGCTCCTCCTCCATCACGGAAAACAACTCGAATGATGGGCACTAGGAGCTAAGGTATGAAATCTCTTGCCTAAAGATGATGTGGAACAAATCATCTTGAAACCTCAACTCGTTTATTATCTCTAACGGGATCCACCTCCTTCAAATCATCAACTAACACCTTGCAAAAATCGAGATCAAATCTCACATTAAACCACAGCACAGACACATTCATCCAAGTCCGTGTATGGTGTACTCGCCATAAACGAAGGAATTACAGGTCACAAGCCTTACTCAGACCCCAGCATTTCTCCCTCACTGTTCCGACATAACATAATGAAAATCAGAATATGCAATTAAAGCAGTCCTGATACACCATTGCTGACAAATTTCCTCGTCGCAGATTCACGAACTCTGCATGCATCCTCCTCATCTGCCTTACTGGGAACCGACACCTCTAAAAATCATTGATCTTGGCTCACCAGATTGCAACTTCTTACCTCTCAGTGCACATCCACTAATGATAGGCATAGTCCTGCAGTAGGCCGACATCTAACTTTGTCATCTGCTCAGCTGTCAGCTGAGGACGCATACGATTGCAAACTCGACCAATCACGATAAGTCAGTTCTCACACACCACCAGGTCGTGAGAACTAAGGAAAGGCACAACACCTGCCATATTTACACGATTAAGTAGATCATCATTGTCCTCTCGTGGCGCTAATATTATGTGTGTGAATAGCTCAAGGAACATCTGGGCCAATGACTGCGCCTCATCTTAAAGAGTTGGTTGTCGAGGCATAATGATCTACGAGTCCACCACCACATTTAGACCAAAAAACCAGACCAAGAAAACTGGCTCAACTAGAAGACTCTGAACACTTAACAATGCACAACACTTAGAGGTGATGGGGATCTGTCGGTCGGTCGAGCCACCCCTCTCGGGAGTTTTGTACACTATCAAATGTTCAAACTGATCTAACCAAGGAAGGCAATAGAATCTGTAACCTAATGCTCTTATACAAACTGAAAGGACCCAACCCTAGATTAACTAGTAATCTAGGATCACGCCATAACGATAAGACCTAAACTACTAATTTTTGTAAAATTTTTGACATAATTTCCTCTACAAAATGGACTACCAGAAACCTGCAAAAAAATCACACTTCAGATTTTGCACAAACAATACCGTGGATCACCGATGTCCATCCTGATTTCTAAATAAAGTGTGGAACGTAATTTAATTAAAATGCTGGAATAATAATACGGAACTAAAAACTCAAAATCCACCAATACTAACAAATCACTACCAATACAGAAAAATATTTACAACGTCAGTGTTTAGAGTGACTTCTAGGAGCAGAATAAAAACATACGAAAATACACTGCTAGTGGCCGAAACCTACAGAAAGGTATGATAACCCGGTGGACTCAAAGCCTCTGGAGATCCAAAATCCAGCTCAAGAGAAGCACTACAATCTAGACACGGAAAATCGAAAGGCCCATGGAAAAGCAGATAAAAACATAAAAATGTTAGCATGAGTGGACAAAAAGTCATAATCAGTGTAAAACAATAAAATAGTCTATTTGTGCATTTCTGCTGATTTATGAGCAATACAACAAGTTCAAAGACACTGTAAACTAAAAACAATAGAGGCACTCGCCCAGGCCACTTAACTTGAGTAGGATAACAGTAAGAAAATAAATAAAATAAATGTGACGGGGTCATTCCCAAACCACCTAATCTGAGTCGATCAGGGTCAGACGAGGCCACTTAACATTCCTTGATTAATCTATTCAGTGATAAGCCGAATAGCTAAAGCATCAATGCAATAAAATAAACCATCACAATAAACCTCCAAATTTAAAACCTCTAAAATAAAACTCTAGATCATGTTGTATAAAATAAGAACTCGCTACAACTGTGAAAATAAAGTCCACTCACCGTACTACGCCGAGATATTCATAAAGTCGTAACCTGCTAATTGGCGTAATAATTATTCGACACCGCCCACTTACTCGTAATCCTGAAACCACGATTATAATTAATATTTACTAGTCAATATTGAACAGCTAAGCTCGTAATCCTACGAGCAATAATGTCAAGAATCTCACATTCTTGAAATACGTATTTTTCAACTAAAACAAACTTCATCAAATTCTGAATTAAATTCCTTGCATTCCTTCATTATAAATAAACTTTGGAGTCGCAATCTAAATCTCAAATATCGAGCGACTCGAATTTAAATCGATAGTCGGATCATCCGTTAATAATATCGTGAAATTAATTAATTAATATCCGATTAAATACACATCTAAATTAAACAAGTCTAGATCCATACAAAAACCCCACCATTGCATTCAGCATGAAATTCTGATTGGAACGACATAATATTTTGTCAAAAATTCCACCTTGTCAGAGCTCCGCCATGCACGACAGCACGTGGGGCCATGCACCACCGCCGACGGCGGCCAAATCGAGCAACCTTCATACCAAAATGTTCATCTTAACAAGCCCAACAATATTGTAGTACAACACAACATCAAAATTAGACCAAAAATTAACGAATTCACTATTAAAGTTCAAACCCTCGCTGGAAAATCATTTCCTCTGTCCGCCGGCTTCCGGCCATGGCAGGGGGCAATTTGGGTCGGAATCAACTCGTCTCCTCCTGGGCTTCAAAACCCCATATGGGTTCGACGTCAAACTCTACCCTGAGCGCCACCACCATCGCCGAGAAGTTTAACTCGAAGCTGGCCGATTTTCTTCGCCTCGATTCATCGTCCTCCAGCCACCAACGCCGATGATGCACCCAACAATCGATATAGGAGGAGAAACCCAATCATTCCTACGAAGAATCTTAGTCGGAAATAGCCGGAATCTGCCACGCCTTCGGCGGCGATTCCAGGTCGAGGAACTCAGTCAATTCGGGGTCAACCCAGTTTCCAAATATGGAAACTTCTGACTTTCCTAAAATGGAAACCTGTATTTATACCCACGATTTTGCGACAAAACGTTTTCCGATATTTCCATAAAATTTCCGCTGACCATAACTTCTTTGTCATAATTCCGATTTCAACAATTGACGTGGCCTCTCGTATCGACAAACTCTACAACCTTATGCAGAGAAATTTCTCAAAAAAAACATAATCGATAAATTCTTGATAATTCGCCGGTGAAAGTTACCATTGGTAAAAAGTAATTACCATCGATGATTAACATAAATAATTAACAACTAACCGCATAAGTTCCAATTATTGCGTTATAATGTTCCGGATTGTAACAACCCCACGGTGAAACACTGGATCGAATAAAACCCTTATTGATTAACTCCTGCCGTTGAACCTGCAACTCCTTTAACTCTGCTGGGGCCATTCGATATGGTGCCTGAAAAATAGGACCAGTACCTAGAAGTAACTCAATGGTAAAATCAATCTCCCTCACTAGAGGAAGACCAGGTAAGTCCTCTGAAAATAAATCTGGATACTCACAAATAACTGGAATATCCCCAATACTTGGCGCACAAACTTCTGTATTGATTACATGTGCCAAGTATGCCTCACAGCCTTTCCTTAACATTTTCTCTACTTTCAACGCCGAAATCAAACAAAGTGGAGAATTATTTCTTTCACCGCGGAAGATTTCTGGCATTCCTAAACTTTTAAAGACTATCTCTTTTTTATGACAATCAAAGACTACCCAATGCCAATCTATACGACATAAAAGAATGCATAGCCCCTGAGTGTAGTAAAGTAAGGACTGAATAACTAAAAGTATATAATGTATCGATAATAACCTCTAGAGAAGCATTGCCTTCTCGCAGGGTCATGGTATGCACTCAGGCCTATCATCCACACTGATTGTAGTTCTGCTGATTTGTTTGCCATGTGGGCTACGCTGGCCGAACTCTGGAAGTGGTACCCTGATCTCCACCTGAACTCTGGGTGGCTGAACCACCAAAAGTGTCCAACTGTGGACACTCCCTAGTAAAGTGACCCTCTTGATCACAATGAAAAATGGCGGTGCCCCGCTGACATGAACCAAAATGCCGCTTGTTACAAATTTTACACAATGGAAAATCTCTTAGTGTAGGTGGTGTGTTATATGAGCGTCGATGGTAACTCGATCCACTAGAACTCCCACTTGATTGTTGCCTCTGAGGTCAATTCCTCCTCCATGTTTGGCTCTTATTTTAACCAGATGTGCCAGCAAGAAATCTATAAGGTCCTCTGCCAAAAAAAAAGGCTAAGCCCGATGTACCTGAACTTAATCTCTTTGAAGAACCTTGGCTGGGTCCACCTTCCTCGAAGTGGCAAGACTAAAACTATAGCTATCTCTCCCTTTCCACATCCTCGCCTCTAATTGCTATACTAACAAACTCATCAAAATTATCCTGAGGCATAGTTGTCTATGTCCCTTTGATGTTCAGATTCAGACCCAGCTCAAACATCCTACATTTGGATTTCTCACTCGCCACCATATCATGCGTAAATCGAGATAAACGAGTAAATTTATCTCGATATTCAAGCACTGACATACTGCTTTGCCTCAAGTTGGTGAAGTCTTCATATTTCTGCTGCTCGGTAGCCTGGTTGAAATATCAGTGCATGAATAATTCTTTGAATGTAGGTCATAGGGTGTCAACAGGAACCCTCTCTGTACTAGCCCATCAGAAGTAAGTATGTGACTTAAGTAAACCAATAGCTGCTACACTCTTCTGCTTTGAAGTGAAGTGAAGTCATTCACATACTCAGTCCAACTGGACTATCCATGCCTCACATGTTTCAGGGTCTGTGGAACCAGAAAAATTGGTTGCTCCAGCTGTTCTTGGCCTTGCTACAAGATCAAAATGTTCATCTAACTATAAAACTTGCATAAGCAAGTCTCGCGTTCGTTGATCCTCATCACGATCCTCAGCCCTATTAACGTGGGCTCTACATCTAGAAGGCATCTCCTATGGATGAGAAAACACATTAGTCAACAAAATACGAAGGATACATTCATGAAACCTTAAACACATAACACCGTGAGCATTGATGGGGATCCGCCGGCCGGTCGGTCCATCGCTTCAGAAGTGCTGTGTATTCCTAAATTTCCTTCGTAACATAATTGTGGAAGTCTACCGAACATATAATCTAATGCTCTAATACCAAGTGAAAGCACCAAATCCCAATTTAGTTTCCTAAACCGGGATTAAGTGAAAGAACCCAACCTCGATTTAGTTGCCTAAACCGAAATTAGGCCCTAACGACACCACAACTTACAAATATTTTGCCAGAGTTTAATTTATAAAACGTATAAATCAAAAACCTGCAAGAAGATTACACTTCACAAATAAATTCCCAGACACACCGTAGACCTCCAATGTCCATCCGGATTTCTCAAAATCCATATATATATATATATATATAAAACTAAACTCAAGGTTTACAAGAAATCCAGAAAATATTCAGGAATATAACTCAAATTGAATAATACAACACAAGTATTCAGAGCGACTTCTAATTACAAAATATATAAGATTAGCAGGTTACATCAGGAACCTACTAGAAGGAAAGTGTGATTTGAACTCTAGGCCTTCTGCGATGACCTGCAACTACGGGAAAGAAACTGCAATCTGGGCGACAAAAACCGAAAAGCCCAGAGAAAAGTATATAAATAATGAAACCATTATAGTGAGTAGACGTAAATCATAATATGCCGCATAAATAAATCCAACATGCTTTTCACAATAAATGTACATAAAATCATGCGAGTCAAAACAAACAAGCCCAGGTCAAGTGCTCATAAAGACGTAACTCTTCTAGATACTGTGTGTGTGGAGGCAGTAACTTGAGTACATTTTCCTCAAATTTACAACACGCCCGGGTCAAGTGCTCATAAAGACGTAACTCTCCCGGGTACGGTGTATCACAGGTCAGGTGCTCATATAGACGTAACCCTCCCAAAGAATCTTGGGGATCAGCCGAGAGGCCATAGCATCGATGCATCCATATATCCATACTCAGTGTAAAAAAAATCACATGTGCCTCCAAACCAATGTACACTCAATTCAACTTGAAAACCTCACGACTACGATCGGGGCGCGATTATGAGCAAAATGGCATAAAAATCTCTGAAAACCCCTAAAAATAGACCCTCGTCGGAGCTCCGCCGTGGACCGCCGCCGCCGCCAGCAGCGCGGCACCAATGGTGAAATTCCCCAGCAAGCCTTACATTAAAATGATCCTCTCCTCAAGCCCAACCAAACCCCAAAACCACATCTCCATCCAACCACCACTGTGGCCGAAAATTGGCCCGAAAATCTCGCCGAATTCTCCCTCTCCGGTCACCAGCACAGCACCCCTAAAACATCAACCTTGTCCCAAATTGAATACCCAGAAAGCATTAAGGGGTTGAGGTAAACCTAACCCTCCACACCCGCGATTCCAAATCTTGTCGGAAACCGCCACCCGATTTCGGCGAAAATCCCAAACTTCATCGAATTCGAACTCCCTTAAAATGCAACCAATTCTCACAAATGAATACATGAATCAATAGGAAATCACAAGAGATTTCTAATCATACCAAGAACACAGCCGGAGGTGGCCGGAATCGTCGGGTCCGACGGTGAACCGAAACGGGTACGATGGAGCTCCGGTCAACCCAAGTCAACACAGGTCAAACGGCCAAAATATGTGATTTTCTGACTTTTATAACTATTTGATATTTATACATCTCGAACCGACCAAACTCACGACTCGGATAACTCCAACACAATCGGATAAATACCACTAACTCGACGACAATTTTAAATTTTCATTTTATATTCTCCGATTACCCGAAAAATTCTCTGAAACCTCCTACGAGTTCAAAATCAAATCGTTAACAGTTTCTGCAAAGGAACTCAAACCAAATTCTTGCCCGATAGATTAGTTGTTAACAAACCCAAATGTACAACCAACTCGCGATAAACACGATTCATGCCGATAATCACATGACTCAAAGTTTGGGTTGTTACATTATGCCCTAATGACAACTGAATCTACAAAAAATTTGTGAGAGTTTCTTCTAAAATCAAGAAACCCAAAAACCTTCAAGGAAAACAAACTTGTAAAATGTCCACAAAAACAAATTGTGGGCATTAAATCCCATCCAGATTTCTCAAATCAGTCGAACACTGAATGCACTAGAAATATAAACTGTTTATAAAAGGTGATAAGAAATTCGAAGACTGAATAGAAAATACAACATAACGAAAGTAAACTCTATACAGTATTTAGAGCGACTTCTAAATTACATAATACACATGACTAGCAGATTAAGCTAGGAACCTACTAGATGAGTACAATGAAAAAAACTCTATGCCTCCATCACTAACGTGCAAACTTAGGATATAAACTGCAAACTAGGCGGAGAAAACCGAAAAGCCCAAGAAAAGACATATAAAATAATAAAACTGTTAGAGTGAGTGGACGAAAATAATATTTCAGTTTAAACTCAAACCTATAAATGGTATGCCTTTCACTATAAATGTATATAAAAATTATGTGAGTCTAAAAATAAACAAGGTCAGGTCAGGTGTTTATCCTAACCCTCCTGGGTCCTGTGTATTGTATGGAGGTAGTAACTTGAGTACATTATCCTCAAAGTTACAAGAATGCCCAGGTCAGGTGTTTATCCTAACCCTTCTGGATACTGTGTAAATTATGGTCAGGTGTTTGTCCTATCCCTCCCGGAGAGTCTCGAGGATCAACTGAGAAGCCAGTGCATCGATGCATCAGCTGTAACTATGCTCTGTGTAAAAGAAATCATATATGCCATGCAAATACATAGTCCTAAATGCATAATCATAAATACATAATAATAAAGTGTATAATCATAGACTCGCAAATCAACAGTGAAAATAAAATGTCCACCAACAGTAAACAGTTAGCTTCGTGGTTCGGCGGAAGTCCCCTCGCCTAAATCTCGATCACGGTCTCTTGAATAAATAACAGATTTATTTAATATTGAAATTCGATAAAACGTGTGAAAATCAACCAAGAAATTATCCCAGAAAACCCCGGTCAATTTTGGATTTTTGCCTCGCCGGAGCTCCGCCATGGACAGCGGCTCGTGACTCTTACGCACCTCCATGGGCGGCTGCGCGTGAGTCCCACGCACCTCCAGCAGTGACTGATTTTATGGGAGTGTTTGATAAATGTAGTGAAAGTTCTCACCAAGCCCAACAATACTCCTAACTAGACCCATCCCCAACTCGCCGTCGTCTGGGTGGAAAACATCCCGAAAACCCACTACCCGAAAATCGCTGGAAATGGATTCCAGCCGATTTCGACATCGTCATTGCTCCCTGGTCTTCTAACCCATAGGTGTTCGACTCCTGGGGTGAAACCCTATCGATTCGACCCACCCCGTTATCGAAAAATGGCCGGAGCTCTGTTGTCGATTAAACCCAAAAACCGACGGGTTAATCAACTCGATTCGTGACCTAAAACCACCCAGAAACTAACAACATATACATAAATCAATAGAGAGAAGAAATAGCTTCAAAACTATACCAAGAACGCCGACAACAGTGCCGTTTTATGGCGGGTCCGAATTCGGGTCGGGTTGAATGCGAAACGGGTCGACGGGTTAACCAGATTTTTTGGTTTTTCAGAATTTTCTAATTATTTTCCTGTATTTTTACCGTAAAAACCATATTTATACCCCCCAAGCACTTAATCAGATGAATGGCTAAGGTTTGATCTCATCAAGATCCAACGATTCAGGTTAAACTGACCTAAAATAAATACTTTAAAACATTTTCTCCATGAAAACTTCCAAAAATCATAAAAAATAACTTGCTTAACCGAAAAATTCCCCAAAATTTCTACAAGTTTGAAATAAAATACTCTATGACTTTCGTGAAGAAAATAAAGTCTAATTCTCACTCAGTGAAAAAGTCGTTAATAAACCACACGATACGATTAATTCACGATACATCTAATTCGTGCTGTTTTTTGCATAATTTTTGGTTTGGGTTGTTACAGGGCACATGTTCTGTTAAGAAGTGATTTGTTCTGGTAAGTGTAGTCAGCAAAGTTGCTCCCTTCTGGGAGATCCTTCCACAATATTATTAGGTGTAAGTAGGTGTTTAGCGTTAAGCATGTTTAATTAGGCATGTATAGTATGATGTACTAACAAGTCCTCCAAGTCCTGGAGCCTAAGATACTAATCTTGGTTGGGGAATTGCGTTTTCCACTGCCTTGTTAAACTTGCTTAACGCGTGAAGTTCAGTCTGTCCAACCCCATAGTCCCCCAACTGCTCAAGTTAGATCTGTGTTCTTCGGCGAGATGCAATTTGCACAAAAAGTGAATAAGAGGTATCATTAGTTGTGAAGTCCCCGAGTGATACGTTAGCCAAATGGTAGGATAGTGCATCTGAAAGGACCCAACCCCGATTTAGTTTCCTAAACCGGAATCAAACCCCTTCTAAAAATGTGAACCAACAAAAACTGTTAAAATTTCGGCAGAGTAACGCTACTAACGCGGAATTGCCTTTACCTGCACCCGGAAAATAACACTTCATCCTATGCCACAATAGCCAAACCGTGGGCACCAATCCCATCCGGATTTCTCAATATCATATCAATAACATCAACAGTAAACATAACTATAATATATGGTATATCCGGGAAAAAACCGTATAAAACATGTATCAGTAACGTATCAGAGTGACCTCTAGTGTAAACATATACAAAATACACAACAGTAGGCGAAACAAGAAACCTACTGGAAAACACAGTTAGCTCGAACAACTAGCCTCCAACCACGACGTGAGACACCAGAATCTGAACTGCAAACTGAGCACGGAAACCGAAAAGCCCAGAGGAAAGACATGAAAACCGTTAGAGTGAGTGGACGAAAATAAATGTCTTTCGCCAGATGATATATGTTAATAATAACATATGCGAGTCAAGATGAATAAATAATAATAATAAAGTACACGAGGTGAACTCATACTCCTCCAGCGTACTGAGCATGCATGTAAAAATCCCACGGGGTTGCTCATGGACACATCCATGCTAGTACAGTCCGAATCACGGGATCCCAGACCCACACATGATTCTAGCTAGAAAGGCCTCAGGTCAGAGGTCTGCCCCCCCCCCCCCCCGGTAAAGGCCTCGGGTCAGGGGTCACAGCCTCCCCCGGTAAACATCCTCGGGGATCAGCCGGGATGCAAGTGTATCGATACAACAACATATACTGAGACTGTACTCTGTATAAACCAAATCATAAATAGTTCGATGCAAATGTATAATGCAATAAATAAATGCATATACGTAATATATACGGGTATAGGCATAATCATAATCCACAACACTGTACCACACCTCGGAAACCAACCGTTTCCTGGAAACATATAATACTGTGCAAAATAATCGACGAAATTCCCGAAATCTCCACTCAAAATCCTCGACTGAAAATCCGATACCCAAATCAACTCGAAAACCTCAAGGCGATGATCGGGGCGCGATTACGAGAAAAACGACATTAAAATCACTAAATTCAAAAAAGTCAACGGGTCGCTGGAGCTCCGGCATTAATTGCCGCCGCTGGCGGCGGCGCGCCGTTAACCAGAGAGTTTTCCCAGCGATCGAGCTGTCAAACTGATCTCCTCAACAAGGCGAACAACTTTAACAAAGGGACCACCACCATCTAGCCACCACCGTGGCCGGAATCCAGCTCGAAAGTCCACAAACCCAAACCGGCCGGAAATTGCTCCGCCGCCCAATTCCGTCACCGTGAGGCCATCACGGCCTCCCAAACTCAAGGGGTCACCTACCTACCTCAAGCCCAACATTTTCCATCACAAACCCCCCTCGGAAAGTTGCCGGAACACCGTCCACCGTCGAAGCCGATTCCGGCGAGTTTCCCCCAAATTTCAAATCGACATTTCTCCCTCAATTTTAACTCAAATTCAAAAATTCCAAGTTCTAATCAATAGAAAATCAAGAGAGGAATCAAGAGAGGAATCGAAATTTCCCCCGTTAACTCTACTGATTCTGGTTTGGGTCATCACAGCATCGGCCATCAAAAAATTAATTCGTCAGTATTAATGCTGGGATCGCGTCAGACATTAAGTGACTCCAGTTGGACTATCTCTGGTGTATTTTGCATATCAGGAGTTTAGTCATGTTTTCCTAATGACGGGATAATGAATCATCCATTAGTTTGGATTAATCTCTGGGATCGGGTCAAAAAATTAATCTATCAGAATTAATGTTAGGATCACGTCAGACATTAAGTGACTGAAGTTGGACTAAACTCTGGTGTATTTTGCATATCAGGAGTTTAGTCACATTTTCCCAATGGTGGGATAATGCATCATCCATTGGGTTGGATTAATCTCTGGGATTGCATCAGAAAGTTAATCTGTCGGTATTAATATTGGGATCGCGCCGGACATTAAGTGACTGAAGTTGGAATAAACTCTAGTATATTTTGCATATCAGAAGTTTAGTCCCGTTTGCCCAATGGTGTGATAATACATCATCCATTGGGTTTGATTAATCTCTACGATCGCGTTAGAAAATTAATCCATCAGTATTAATACAGGGATCGTGTTAGACATTTACTGACTGAAGTTGGACTAAACTCTGGTGTATTTTGCATATCAAGAGTTTAGTCCTGTTTGCCCAATGGTGTGATAATGCATCATCCATTGGGTTGGATTAATCTCTGGGATCGCATCAGAAAATTAATCCATCAGTATTAATGCTGGTATCGTGTCAGACACTAAGTGACTGAAGTTGGACTAAACTCTGGTGTATTTTGCATATCAGGAGTTTAGTACCGTTTGGTGATACCGTTTGGTGGTACCGTTAAGAAGTGACCTGCACAAATACCATATGAAATTGTTAGGACATCATCATGTCCATTTGCGCACGTAAGGTTTTGTATGCATGTCACTCGACTGTTTGGATGGCGACTGCATGTGTGACATGTGTCTCTTAATTTTTGAGTTTTGAAATCCGAAGCAGTGGCTGATGTCACTGTGATTATATGGGTAATAATAATGCTGCTTTGTTTACCGAGGCGTCTTTCCACCTGGTGAATAATGGGACGTGTGGCGTCATCCTACTGCTTGCATTGGTTAGAGTGAGTGGCTGAGATCCGTGCAGTGAAATCCTCTATGGCTATAAATAGTAAGGAAGTGTGAAATCATTTTTCACACTTCTCACTTTCGCTCCTGAAGCTCTGCTGAATTACAACTTCGCTCTACTACCGTTCTCTCGCTTCTCCTGATGCACCATTGTTCTTTCTTGTAAGTTCCGCTATTCCGTCTTGCATTTTCTTTGCGTTGCTCTCTGTTGCTTCTTTTTGTTTCGTATATATTTTTATACTATGGGTGAGTAATGCTAGTCCCCGAGTCAGTTAGGTGTTTGTCATCTAAGTGGTGGCTTGAACTGAGTGCCTTGGGCCTAACGGATGATTTGTCATTTTCCAGCGGGAATTCATTTAGAGTTTTACCATGTTAGGCAACAACACAGGCGAATACATGAGTCGGCCAGACGGTAATAAACGTAAACATAGGTGCTTCAATTTGACGGGTGATGCCTCCGCCAGTTTGTCCTCTTCTGTTATCACTATGACCCATCCTCACTCATATATGAAAGAGGTTCGCAATGATAGTTGGAGCTTGTGGGTGATGTCTGACGAAGAGTACGTTGAAGAACCAAAATCGATCATGTCACCGACTGAGATAGAGAGTGAGGGAAAACTTTAACATTCCTCCTTACGTTAAATTGTATCCCCCGCGTTAGGATTTGCGGTGGCCTTGTACACATCCTCATGATGGAGATATCTGCATTTTGGAGGTGCAGCTAAAAATGGGGATCCATTTTCCGTTGCATCCTTGGTTTCAGTATGTCTTGTCCCGTTTGGGCATTACTCTTGGACAATGTTCTCCTATCTTGTGCAAAGTCCTAGTGGCCATGTATAATATATTTAATCTGTCAGGATGCGAGTACCCTACATTGGGAGAGATATATCAATTTTACTATATGGGGTATGCCTTCCGTGAGGGCGACATTGGTACCATTACTTTGAGACGAAATAAACAGCCTCTGTGGTTAACGGGAATGCCTACGTCTAGTACAGACTAGCGGAAGCGTGTTTTTATGGCTAACGGGTACTAAGAGTTTAGGAGGAGACCCACGAGTGAGGATTTGAAGAAGCCACGAGTCCCGTCTAGATTTTACCCATAAGTGTGTTTGCCTGTTATTATGTTTACTTGATGTTTGTCTTGGTTTGCATCTAACACATGTTTGTTATGTTGCATAACAATTGGAGTTTCCATTTACGCATATCGAAGAGGGACGTTTGAATGGAATCCATTACATCTTTCAGAAGGATAAGCAAGTATGCGACGTTTGGGTTGCTACCCATTGGGACGTCATATCTTATACCAGACTTTCAAATTTGCCAAGTATGTCTTATGGTCTCGATCCTTTATGTTGAAGTTTTACGTTTCTTTTTTTGATCTGATTCTTATGTTCTGTGTAGTTAACCTTCCAAACACTAAGACGACCAAGAAGATGGATGCAGCGAAGGCCACTATGCACATGGTTTTTCAAAGTTTGCTTGTTGCAAAGACGGTGGTGTTAGCTAACGCCAATAATCCTGCTACTCCTATCATGAAAGTGGAGGATGCGTCCATGAATCTAGCTAAGAAATAGTGAGAATTCTTGATCTCTCTCAATATCTCTCTCAATTCGAAAATCCAGGATTTGAATTGATGCCCTTTCATTGAGTCCTCCTAAATTGCATTGATTTATCCTAAAAATTTCATTTCAATTGGAATTTGGTTATTCACCATGTATGAGGATCCCCGCTAAGCATCCATGGCTGAATGGTTAAAGCGCCCAGTCTCTTCCAATGCCGCCTCCAAAAAATGCTTGGTGCGTGAAATCAATAGAATCACTTATAGTCAGGTGCCTTATTTAGTGGTCAAAGGCTGTTTAGTCATTACCAACGTTCAGATAAGGTGGTAAAAAAGAAAGAGGATACATTCTTGCAACGTTGACTCTTAATCTGCCACGCGATGGTGAATAGTTGCCCCCGCAGGGAGCTAGTGCCGAAGTCGTTGCCAAATGGGTGGCGCAGGATGAGGCCGTAAGGAAGAAGGCGGGGTATGGCAAACACAACGCCGGTGATGCGAATGTTGGTGGTTCCCAGCCTAAACCAAAACGGAAGTGGGTTGACTGTAAAAAGCCCTCAGTTGATGTTCTGGTTCATGAAGTTATTCAAGAGGAGATTGTTGCTAATCCCCATACTGACAAGGTCCCCAATATTGGATGGGTAACAGATGATGACCTCCGCATGGAGCACAGATGAAAGGGGTAAGAACCATTTCACTAATGGTGGTGGTTCTGAAGGGAAGACATCAGCTAACAAGCCTCCCATGAGCATGGCGGTTGAGTCTCCGTTTGAGGGTGTTCCTCTGAGCACCATGATTATTTTAGACTTCTAGAATCACCTCTTTAGCACACTTGACGAGAATATGAAGTCTGCACAAAAGGTCCATCAGTTGTCCAGTATGCAGCAGACCAACAAGGAATGTGTCTTCAACTATGTGGCTGAGCTTCTGCATGAAGTTCACCTTCTGACTGAACTTGAGGGATCCGAGACCCAACAGATGGAGCTAGTTGGGGTGAAACACAAGCTTGCCTTGGTCCAAGGAGAGAAAAGGCGCCTGACGCAAGACAAGAAGAAGGTGGAAAAGAGTCTTCGCATTATCAAGCAGAAGTTGTCCACTTGGTCAACGTGGATCAAAGAGGTGGAAAACTGGGAGCAAGAAACGAGTGTAGTGTAATTGACTTTTTTTTTTGTTATCTCTCTAAGTGTAGGAACCTTATTATGTAAAATTGAAGACAAGCATTTTGGCTAAGTGTAGACTTATGTTGCATATTTTTTTTTTGCTACGTTACCATGTTGCACTTTCCTTTAATCAATGAATGGTCTAAGGAGAACTTAATCACATATGTCTAATGTGTTGTTATGAAAACGGATATATCTATCAAATGGTAATGCATTTAATGTCTAATAACACATGTGATAGTCCAAAAAGTTCTCCAATTCATTGACTGTAGTTTATAAAAATAAAGAACTAAGGACATTGTCCATTACAATTATAATCCTTAACGCAACCCTGCCCCACAGTGTAGGCGCAGCTGGCTACATTGGGGTAACTACACAATGATGTCAATGATGGTATTTTCTGAGGCTCTCATTGTTCCATGGATGTAGCAAGTGCTTCCCGTCCATGTCTTTAAGGTAGTAGGTTCCTGGCTTCACCGCTTCCGTTATCTTGTATGGGCCTTCCCATTTTGGTTGGAGACTAGTTACCTTGTGGGTGACAATCTTCAAAACCCAATCTCCTAGGTTTATGGGCCTAGCCCTGACGTGTCTGTTGTAGAGATGTACTGTCCTCTACTTGTTTTCAATGTTGCGGAGGTGTCAGGCGTCACGACGCTCTTTTAAAAGTGTTGCGTCTAGAGAAAGGCCTTCTTTGTTTGTTGATTCATCGAAGTTCTCGATCCTTGGGCTGAGATGAGTTACTCTAACGGAAGGACTGCTTTCATTCCAAACGTGAGAAAGAATGGTGTTTCTCCCATGGCCTTGGTTGCGGTAGTTCTGATGGACCAGAGTACTTTTGGTAGCCGTTCTGCCCATAGCCCCTCCTTGAGGTTGCCCAGTTTGTTCTTCAATCCCTTCTTCATAATCTTATTCACTGCTTCCACTTATCCGTTTGCCTTCGGGTGTGAGGGTGAAGAAAAGAGCATTGTAGTTCCTTTCTGCTTACACCAGCTGATTAATGAATTGTTTTTTAAATTGGGCACCATTGTCCATTATGATTGTTAGTGGAGCACCGTAATGGCAAAGTAAGTTTTTCCTTAGAAAATTCTTCACCTTCTCGGTTGTCACAACAACCAGTGACTTCGCTTCCATGTACTTGGTATGGTAGTCTACAATGACAATGATAAAGTTGAATTGGCCTTTGGAAATTGAGAGTTATCCAATTAGGTCGAGTTCCCATTGTGCAAACGGGATTGGGTTGACGATAATTGATAACAGTATTACAGGAGCTTGGTTCTTGTGTGCAAATATCTGGCATTCGTGGCATTTTGTTGTCAGTTCTGACTCGTTAGCTTTCAGTGTTGGCCACCAGAAGCCATACCTCATGACTTTATAAGTTAATGTTCTCGTGCCAGCGTGATGGCTGCAAGCTTTAGAGTGTACTTCTCCTAACATAGATTGCCCTTCTACTTTTGTAACGCACTCCAAGTTAGGCCAATTGGGAACCTGCCTGTATAGTTGCCCGTTACGGAAGCTGAAATTTGCTACCTTCGTCACAATTGCTCAAGCCTTTAGTTTGTCTAATAGGAGTTCACCTATTTTATGAGTTTGGTCATCCAACTATGCTCTTGTACTAACAATGCAAAGACTTCCGTAAGATTTTTACAAATGTTAGGCTTGCTCAGGATCTCTATTGTTGTCTGACTTGGAGTGTAGGATGCAGATGCTGTATCCAAGCGGGAAAACGCATCTGTCTTGGCGTTCTGCTCTCTTGGGATGTAGGTGATGGTGTAGATTTTGAATCTTCTTATATAGTAGTGTTTTTACAAAACCCAAGTATGTGATCATACGGTCCCCCTTGGCTGCTAATTCTCCGTTAACCTGGTTAACAACAAGCTGTGAATCACTGAATATGCTGATGTCAGGTGCTTCTGATTCTTTTGCCAGCTGGAGTTTGACAATGAGGGCCTTATACTCTGCCTCATTATTGGTAGCCTTGAAATCAAATTTTAGTGGATATTCTGTTGAGATCCCCCCATGTCCCGTTAGTATAGCTCCTGCGCCACTCATCTTAGAGTTTCGGGATCCGTCAACGTATATGTTCTATAGAAAAGCTAGCTTGTTCTTTGCTTCCTATGGGTTTGTTTCTGCTAGAAGTTGTTTATCTTTTGCTTGTCCTCCGTTAGTAGTGGCGAGTTTCGTTATGAAGTCAGTCACTACCTAACCCTTAATTGCTACTCGTAGTTTGTAGTGGATGTCAAATTCGTTGAGTTCCATAGCCCATTTGCTGAGTCGTCCATTATGCTATGGGGATTGTAGAACTTGACGGAGATGCATGTTTATCATTACTTGAATTGTGTGAGCTTGGAAATAGGGGTGTAGCCTTCTGGCGGAAGTGACCAGAGCTAACGCCAGGAGCTCTAACATTCGATACCTTGTTTCTGGTGGTGTTAATCCTCTTGCTACATAGAATACAAGTAATTCCCCTTTTTTCTCATCTCGCCTGACGAGGGCCGAGCTGACTGTCGTCAGTGAGACAGCAAGGTATAGATACAAAGTTTCTTCCTCTAACGGTCTGGAGAGTAGGGGTACAAATGACAAGTACCGTTTGATATTTTGGAATGCCTTCTCACATTAAGGGGTCAATCCACTGCCTTTCTACTTGTCTTCCTCAAAGCCCTGAAGAATGGTTCACATTTTTTCAGTGTAACGGGAGATGAAACGGTTGAGGGAAGCCAGTTATCCTGTTAGGCTCTGCAAGTCTGTTGTAGTATCTATTGTTGTAATAGCAAGTATTATCTGGATTTTCTCTGGCTTGGCCTCAATGCCCCTCTCACTTATAATGTATCCCAAGAATTTACTGGCGGTGATGCCAACAATGCACTTTGCAGGGTTTAAACGCATACCATGCTTTAGCAATATTTGCAGATTTACCGTTAGATCCTCCACATGTGTTTCTGTCTTCACACTCTTCACTACGATATCGTCAACATACACCTCCACTGTCTTGCCCATTTGGGGCCCAAAGATCTGGGTCATGAATCTTTGATAGGTGGAACCTACGTTCTTCAGTCCACAAGGCAAGACGTTGTAGCAATACAACCCTTTGTCTGTTACAAATGTTATGGCTTCTTAGTCACTGGGTTCCATCAATATCTGGTTGTAACCAGAGTATGCATCTATGACGGACAACAACTTGTGGCCTGCAGTTGCATCAACAAGTTAATCTATTCTCTGTAGGGGAAACTGTCATTTGGACAAGCCTTGTTGACGTTGGTGTAGTCCACACACATTCTCCAAGTTCTGTTACCCTTTTGGACCATGACAACGTTTGAAATCCACTTGGGGTAGCTGACTAGTCGAATGAAACCTATATTGAGTAAATGGTCCACTTCTGCATGCATGGCAGCATAACGCTCCTCATCATATGCTCTTCGTTTCACCTTTACTGGTACTGCGTCAAAAACAAGGTTGAGCTTGTGCATAGAAAGCTCTGGAGTGATGCTTGGCATGTCCGTATAGGACCATGCAAATACTATCTAGTGGTCCTTCAGACACTTGGTGAGTCGCTTGTAGGTCGGGGCTTAACTGATTCCCAATATGAACTGTTCTCTCTGGATGCTCGTCAGAAAGCTAGATCGTTGTGAAGGAGTCTTTCTCATTGATTGGTTTGACAGAGCATGTATTTTCAAAAGAATTATCTGGTACATGATACACGCATTTTATGCTTGATTATTAATGTCTTTCTCTCTACATTTAGCTTTGTTTTGTGCTTAGTAAATATCTTTTTAACTTACTTTATGTTTGTAGGTAGAAATAAAGGAGGAAATAATAAAGGAGGCGTTTCGGAGCTAAAAGCGTGCTAAGGAGGAAGTTCCTAATTCCGGAGAAGAAATGGTCGGAGAAATAGTCTTCAAAATGGTTATTAAAATGCTTTCTCACATGGTGTTAAGAATTGAAGACCAAATGCCAAATGAAATGGATGCCAAAATGGTGTACAAAAAGTTGAAGACATTTCTCCTACGCAATCCAGGAATGAGCAAAAATGGCGGAATATATGGAGCATAAATGATGGAAGAATTTGGAGGATATTCCATGAAGATTTATACCTGATTTGAGGGTCAAAATATGTGCAAGGATATGCTAAATTCGGCCAAGAATTATTATGGAATAAGGAATGCAAGATTTGAAGATATGAAGATTTCCTTTTCCTTGAAGAAGAAGAAAACAGGGCAGCCAGGTCATACAATTTCTAAAATTCGTAGGAAATTCAATTCAATTCTAAATATGGCGTTCCTTATATGGAATTTATATCCCTTTGAATAATCTTTCCAATGAAATAAGAATCAGAATATTTCAAGACCTGGAACTCCGGGAAAAACGCGTTTTACTACAGATTGTCAGATTTCCCTGATTTTAATATGGAAGGTCTTGTTTTGATAGGAAAAACCCTACCCTTCTCCTATATATAAAGGGGAGCTCGACTCATTCATCATGATCACTCACCATATAGCCGACGCTCTGCCCTAAAACACCTCTTCACGTCCAAAAATTCCTCCAAGGAATACCAAGAAGCCGTCCACTCCAAAGCTCATCAACTACCTTCCTCCACTGAAGTATTCAAGGCAATCCTTAGTGCTTCTCTCCATCCGTTGAAGGCACGATTACATCAAGTAGACTAGGGCAATACCGACATCAAAAAGTGTAACCATGACTTCTACTCTTTACTTCTTGTGTTATTTCTTGGTTTGTATGGACAAATTTGTTGAAGTATTTTTGGTTTGTAATTCTATCAAGTTCATATGATCTCCCACGTTTTGATCTTTAGCTTTCATGTGATATTTTGTGCTTAACGCTTTGATTTATGGCAGGGAAATCCCACCTTAAATCGATGGAAGTGTTAAGGCAATCCCTACACTTTACTTTCGAGAGATATGCATGAAATTAGTAGCTAAAGACTTAGAATTAATAGGTTGCATGTAATTTGGTAGGTTCTAAAAAGTTAGGTGAAAGATGAGTCGATCCTTGTAAATATATTAGTTTAGGATGTTTTACCTTAAAATTTGTAGGAATTTAGTAACCAAAAACTCGCACCCCCATTTAAACCTAGCATAGTTATGCATGCACCCTCAATCCCTGGTTAAGAACGATCCCTATTTACCAATGCTACATCTACCAAAAAGGGTTTTAATTGACTCATTGTTGTTGAGTGATAAATGTTAATTTAGTGCTTCGTAATGGTGAGTATCAGTACATCAGTCTTGGGAGTAGTAGCTGCTAGAACTTCCTTTATTGCTAATACCTCGTGGCGTCTACCTGCGTCAGAATTGGATGGGATTTCTTGGGTGTCATACCCTCTGACGTGCCCCACCCCATATTCCGTTGGAAACTTTAGGAGGAGGATGTGGTTGGCGATGATGATCTTCAATTTTTTAATTGCTAGTCATCCTAAAATGGCGTTATACGCAGACAGACAATCACAGACAATGAACTCCGTCCTTATCTCCTTCTATGGTGTGCCTGGCGTGCCCAGTCCAAACGTCATTGTGTCATTTCCTAATGGGCTCAAGCTTTCCCCCGAAGAGCCTGTTTGAGGCTTGTGATCTTGAACCAATCTTCTGGCGATCTCTCTAGAAGCTTGTAAGCGGTTAGGTAAATAATGTTCACGGCTGATCTGTTATCAACAATAATGCGTTCCATGTTTCATCTGTCTACCATTGCGGTGATTACAAACAGAGTATTGGGGTTAACCGTTTTCCAGTTATTCTCCTCTTTTGCCGTGAAGCTGATGGTACCCCAGTCTTTGTGTTTGGCCTTGAGGGTGGTGTCCTGGATGACTTTGCAGACTTCTCTTCCGCTTGGGGCAACCCCCATTTGTCACTTTGACTCTCCTCCGAACACTGTGTTGATTGTTCCCTGGTTTTTATAGCTGCCACCTGACGTGGTTTGTCAGCTTTCCTATGTTGTCTCTCCTTTTTAGCCTCTGAGGTCTTCCCATCTTTATGGAAGTTATACAGTATGTCTTTTAACGCACCACAACTGTTAGTTGTGTGCGACCGCGATTCGTGGTAGTGATACCAATCACCCTTGACGGGTCGCGGTTGCGTTTGCTTGGAGTATCTGAGGGGAGGACCAGGTATAATATCTCTGTGCTTTGCCAAAGTTTCCGTAATTGGGGTGTTGGCAATAAAAAATACTTCTGCTTGGGGGGGATTCCTTTGGAAGTATTGATGGTTGTGTGGCTTTTGGTGGTTAATGACTGCCTGCATTCTGACGGTGGTTGTCATTTTTGTAAAAGGACTGTTTATTTTGGAATTTGTTTTGTGGTGCTTATTCCCTTGAGCGTTTGTCTTTTTTTTTTGTGGTGGTGCAACTTCCTCCTCAGGCTCATGGCTGGGTTTAGGGGGGGTTATGTGATGATTCTTCTCTTGATTGTTGGCCTGGTGATTATTGAATTTTTTTCAGTAGATGATCGTCTCAATTGTTGTCTTCTCTATCGCCAGGTCCATCATTTCATCGTAATTGAGCAAATTCTTCTTAACTAGTTTCTCTTTAAACGGAGACGGTAGGATCCCTTCCCTAAATTTTGTTGGTGGTGGTGCAACTTCCTCCTCAGGCTAATGGCTGGGTTAGGGGAGGGGGGTGGGTTTTTTGTGTGTGATGATGATTCTCTTAATTGTTGTCCTGGTGGTTGTTGAACTTTTTCCAGTAGATGGTCTTCTTGATTGTTGTCTTCTCTATCGCCAGGTCCATCACTTCATCGTAATTAAGCCAATTCTTCTTGACTAGTTTCTCTTTACACAGACGGTAGGATCCCTTCCCTAAATGTTGATGGGGCCACGTCTTTATTCAAATTTTTACAAGCTTATGCACCTGCCCTCCATCTGTTCACAAAGGTATGGAGTCTCTCCGTTTCTTCATGCTTGATTTTAAACAGATTGTCCGCCACGTTGTACTTCCCTTGGAGCCTATGCCATTTGAGGGAGCTCTCAGTCATTTCAACAAATGAATGTATGGACCCCTTGGGTATTTTGCCGAACTAGTCCCTTGCTTCTCCCGTTAGGGTTTCCTGGGATAAGGAACATAAGGTCGCATCATTATAGTTTCTACCTGCTGTGGCTTATTGGAACTCATCCACATTCATCATCGGGTCTCCCCTTCCGTTAAACTTGTTATCTTTCAGGATTTTTGCATGACGGTTCCTGCCAGCCCTGAGAATGGTGTCGCTCTTGGCGTATACATGTGTATCATGTTTTGACTTTGAGTTTGCTTCCCTTGGCGTCCCTCTGCTGTGAGGGCATCAATTCTAGCTAGGAGCTCCGTCATTAGATGGCTCCCATTAGAGCCCTCTTGAGCTCTCCGAGTTGAGTTGTTTGCTCTGGCGGTTTGGTTGACTTTCTCCCTAAGCCTTTGTCTGTTCGGGATTGCGTCAGTATGACATTCCTCATCCTGGTCAGACCTGTCATCTCCTTGCTCTGAGGGTTCTGGTGAGTAATAGTCGTCCTTCCGGGCACATCTAGCCTCTAATTCTTCTTCCATTCTAGTTCTGGTCTGATGCTCTTGATCCCTATCTTTCCTTGCCAATTCCAACTGCCTCAACAGTTGAGTGTTTATGGTGGACTCATCGAAGTTAGAGAACAAGTTGGTCGTTGTTGATACCGGTGTGGCAGAAGCTTCCGCCAATCGTTGCTTCTCTGTTTGAGGCGTGATAAAGAGGCTTGTGTCTAGCTCTGTCATAGTGCGTATTGCTTTCGTGTATATGTGGTAACGTGGTTTGTAATTGATGCGTTTCCTACACACAACACCAATTGTTTTAACCAGTTTCTGTTAGGGAATATGGTAATGGACACTGAGATGATTATGTGAATCGCTCCTGACGGATATCAATTTCCTCTGCATTGCACCTATCAAACTGCAATTCACAAAGTGCGTTAGAAGTCGAGACGAGGTGGCCCGCCTTCGATACTCTGATGCTTAAGTCAGTGAATCAGAAGTGTAATAACGTTAACAAAGTACTAGTGTGAGATACGTTACCCCCTTCCCGCCATAAATGAGGCCTTAAATAGGTAGTTGGAGGTTGGTTGAGCATTTACTGTTCGATGTGGGATTAGCCTTTATTACGTTGTTTGTAATACTTGCCTAATCCATTAGGTTTGGTGGGCGCGTGCTCCGTTAGGAAGTGATCGGTTCCGGCAAGTGTAGTCAGCAAAGTTGCTCCCTTCCGGGCGGTCCTTCCACATGATTATGAGGTGTAAGTATGTGTTTAGCGTTAAGTATGTTTAATTAGGCATGTACAGTATGATGTACTAACAGACACAAAAATTTAAGGTCTATCCATTAGTTTATTTGCTAATAACATTAGTGCTAATCCTACCAGTAGCTACTGCAACAGTAGAACGAGCATTTTCTGCAATGAAAATCATCAAAATTGACTTGCGAAACTGAATGGATGACATGTGGATGAATAGCAACATGATAACATATATCGAAAGAGATATATTTGAAAGTATTGATAATAAAACGATTATGAGAAGATTCCAAAAGATGAAGATTTGTCGAGGACAATTATAGATATTTTCAAGAGTTTAGTATGTAATAGATTTAATTATTTTATTTGTACTCTTTTAACATAAAATTATTTTAATTTTAACCCGGCTAAACTACTTTCCAGCCTACGCCATACCAAGGGAATGCCATTTTCCCCGAAAGATGTCATTATATCAAGGCGAGGAAATGGACCAGTAATCAGTAATCTAATCCTCTAAAGAACGCATTATAAAAAGATCCAATGGAAACATAATCCCCCAATGAACTATTAAGAAATGGAAATTTCCTTCATACGAAATAGATTATGAGTAGTTGCGTTGCATGGCTTTGTGAGTTGTCCATTGAATTATGAATCAAGTTCGGTAAAGTGTGTCTTGAGATGATAATTATTATTAAATAGAAGAATAAGAAAGCAAGAACAAAAAATGCCAGTGGGAGGTTTAAGAGCTAGCTTAAAGAAGTAATAGCAGTATCCATGGTTGGCTGAGCTGCCTCAGTTGGAGTTTTTGTGACTTGAGAGAGAGAAGAAAACGAGCAACTTTCACACCTAGAGCAAATTGGGTCACTAAAAGTAGAAACCAATGGAGGATCAAACATCAAATTCTTGAGTCATTGTCAAACCAGAAAAAGGTTCATGGGAGAGGTTTTGACATTTAGTGGAGTGTGGTGGAAAATTGGTAGAGGACCCACTTGGCAGAGAAAGAAGCAAGAGCACAAAGTGTGTATCGAGCAATTCAATTAAATGCAATTCGATTATTGATACAACAACAAACCATTGGGTCTGGGTTTTTGATTCTTTCTATCTTCTAAGCCTGTCTTTTTTGGTGGCCCTTTGGGGAAAGGAAAGTTAAACAAGAAAGCTTCCACTGTCAGCCAGTTTTTCTGTTACCCTTTTGAAATTTGGACCTGAATTCTGCGTAGGACTGAAGTAGTTGGGTTTCCTTTCCATGCACTCTTTAGCAGTTTGGCTTTACTACTAAAATGGTTATATGAGTCTTCCTCAAAGAAAGGTTGAGGCTTTGAGTGATTTGCAGGGTGGGGAATATCTTTTTGGGTACTTAAAAAAAGTCATATAGACCATGCATCTTGGGAATTGGGAATTTAATCTGGGATTCATCTGATTCTACTGTCTCTGCAATTTCTTGAATCTGTCTCAGGTACAGTTCCTGTGAGACTTGATTTTTGCTGTTGTCTTGTTCCACTTGCTTTTTATCTTTTGTCTTTATTCGTGATATGTGTGGTCGACTGGGTTCTCATATGAGTAAGTGGTTGATGATATTTGATCAATTTGCTGTTTTAAGTTTGAATTTGATTGCTCATGGCATTGGGATTTTGGTAAAGGTGGAAGCTTGTTGGTCTAGTTTACATCTGGGATTGTTAAACTTTGTTAAATTGATATTTGATCAATTTACTGTTTCCTGAGGATTGTTATTATGTGATTTGTGCCAATATTTCTGGAGAAATCCAATTTCAGGGCCCATTTCTTCACTACTGAATTTTAGTGGCTTTATACTGTTCATCATCTTTATCATTAATGAATGTCTCAGTCCTTACATGACTTGCTATCCCTTAGTGTTTTCCCTTTGATGTTTGTATTAGCTCTAGAATGATTCTAATATAGTCCTGTTATGGTTAGTCAGATTAAACGCGTAAAATTAGCTCAATATCTATTCCTGTTTCTGTTTTGGCTTGAAGTTATTCTTTGCCTAAATGAGTTATTTTTCCTTATGTTTCTAATAGTAGGAAACTGTTCTGCAAGCACACTGGCAAGTAAAGGTTCTTGTATGGGTTGGCTGACTAAGATTCTCAAGGGTTCTAGTCATAAAGGGAAATATCATGAGAATTATGGACATGATAGAACATGGGACGAGCCTCGAAATTCAGTGGTAATCCTTTACACAGAAACCTACCCATCACAAGCTAATTGATTGACATAGCTATGGCAATTCAAAGTTTGAAAGTTCCTACAGACTGATCATGCTAGCAGTTCTGTTCGTAGTATTGTGCTAACTTTATATTTTTGAATTGCAGGAAGAAGAAATAAATGTGGCTCTTGCAATATCCCTTTCAGAACTAGATCATAAAGGAAGAAGTTATAATGGTAAGTTTCACCACTGTACAAAAGATATTTTGCAATATACTAGACATCCTGCAAAATTTATTTTAGTGTGCTAATGCTTATAGAACCTAAAAATCATAATGAATTGTGATTTTATGTTAGGGGGATGCTAATCGGTAAAAATAGTTTTCAGGTGTCGTATCACTTTCTTAATGTACACTGTACATAATTATTTATTTTCATAATTTCTTTTAGAGGATAAATCTCCATCAGAGGATGATGAACAATCTACTAAAGCTGAATTGGATAATGATGAACCGCCTTCCAAAATTCAATCAGATGATGAACCGCCTGCAAAAACTGAATCAGACCATGATGAACCACCTGCCGAAGTTGAATCAGACCATGATGATCAAAGTGCTAAAATTCAATTGGAGGAAGATGAACAACTTGCATTGGCTATTCAAGAAAGTTTGAAAGTCGATTCTCCTCCTCGATATGACAGTGGAAGTTCGTTTCAACCATACTTAAATCCAGCTGGGACTAGGTAAAATGTGGTCAATTTTGCTGTCTCTTGCATCTAGCCTAGTAAGCTAACTACTGCAACTTGCTAATTCCTACTATAACAAAGTCAAGAGTTTAATCTTATATGTCATATCATCTGATGAATGTATCTCTCAGAAACATATGCTTGCAGTTTTACAAGGTTGTTTACAAATTGTTGTTGCAGGATATGTGCTGGCTGCAAATCGAGGATTGGCCATGGGCGATATTTGAGTTGCGTTGATGCTTTTTGGCATCCAGATTGTTTTTGTTGCCGTGCTTGCAATCTTCCAATCACTGATTATGAGGTCGAAATCTTAATCTTGTCCAGTAACATTTTTCTCTGGACATGGCAGACAAGATGCTTGAATTCCTTGCCTATCCACTAATATATTCTTACTATAATGAATGAGTGCTATAGAGACTATGTCTGTTTTACTAGAGGTATTTCTGTTACAGTTTTCTATGTCTGGGAATCACCCTTACCACAAATCCTGCTACAAGGAGCAGCATCATCCAAGATGTGATGTTTGCAAAAGCTTTGTAAGTATCTCTTATATTCTGTTCTTCAATCATATGGAATTCCTATTAGTATCTGTAATGATTTATTTTCTGTTCCTATTTCATTGATGTGAAAGGTTTCAAACCCCAATATATATAGGACTCTAAAGAGTTAGTCCTTGTAGATGGATGAATGGATCTGTGACTGACTGTATCTGTTTCTGGTTTAAGATACTACTGTCTTGGACAGGCTATGGTACCCAAGGGGTATGCCCTTCCTTTATTTCACTTTGAGAACCAAAATTACAATTTACACGAGCAAAAATTTACAACATTTAGGACAATATTACCACAATGAACACATTTTTTTAGGATTATGTATAACGTTTACAACTAATTAGATCAAATTTACAACTTTGAGAACAATTTGTTCAAAAGTTGTAACTAAGTCTCTAAATAAAGTAATTGTCTCAATTATAACTAAATAACCCAAAAAATACTCATATTACCACAATGACCACCAAATTTGTTCCCAAGTGATAAATAAAATTACCATACCCCTTGGGTACCTAAGAATGATCCTACTGACTCATTGTTGAATACTTATATTTACTTTTCTATAGAACTCTTTGTTTTCTGTTCATGTACTCCTCTGCATATCAAACCAATCATTTAGTGTTCTTGAAACTCTTCTGTATTTTTGTACTCTATGACTCTGTGTACAGATTCCAACAAATTCTGCAGGTCTAATCGAGTATAGAGCACATCCTTTCTGGCTACAAAAGTACTGCCCCTCTCATGAGCGTGATAGGACTCCTCGGTGTTGTAGTTGTGAAAGAATGGAGGTGATAACTATATATATAACCTTTATACATTTTTGAGAGGATGTAGGACTTCTGCAATCACTACCTGCAGGACATTTTTTTGCCGCTCTTTTTAAATGAACATCTGTTATTTTCAAATTTTAATCTTTATTGGTTTTGATTTGCCTCACCTTGCAGCCAAGGGACACAAAATATTTGTTACTTGATGATGGTCGTAAGCTATGTCTGGAGTGTCTAGACTCAGCTATTATGGATACTCACGAATGCCAACCCCTTTACCTTGAAATACAAGAATTTTACGAAGGCCTGAACATGAAAGTTGAACAGCAAGTTCCAATGCTCTTGGTTGAGAGACAAGCACTGAACGAGGCCATGGAAGGAGAAAAGAATGTAATGCCAATACGTTGAAATGCTATCTCTTTATAGTGTTTTTATTTCTTCTATCTAATGTTTATTTACATTTACTCATTACTGTGAATAGGGTCATCATCACTTGCCAGAGACCAGAGGACTCTGCCTGTCAGAAGAACAGACTGTTACAACTGTAGGGATTACGTCCCCATAAATGTACCTGTGGAATTTACATTTGTATTGAAATGCTCAGTTTCATTAAATAATAGCTAGCTCTCTGCATTTCTCTGTGTTACAGATTTTAAGGAGGCCGAAAATCGGAGCAGGCTATCGGATGGTAGACATGGTAACCGAGCCTTATAGGCTAGTTCGTCGTTGTGAAGTGACAGCAATTCTTGTATTGTATGGCCTTCCAAGGTAATATTGCTCTTTGCTTCTCTGAACATGTACTCATGTAAGATCACAATTAATGTAAGCAACTCTACATGATCTTTCTGATAACACAGGTTGTTGACGGGGTCTATTCTCGCTCATGAGATGATGCATGCATGGCTTAGGCTCAAAGGTATTTGCCTGACCTGCACTTGTATTTTGATCTATGATACTTGGACTATTTTTGTTTTGATTACTTTAACTTACTGATGTTTTTTTTTTGTCAGGTTACCAGAACCTGAGCCCCAAGGTCGAAGAAGGTATCTGTCAAGTGCTGGCACATATGTGGCTGGACGCAGAGATGTATTCTGTGCCTGGTAGTGATGTTGCCTCATCATCATCGTCTTCTTCCTCTTCGGCATCCTCTTCTAGTTCTGGATCATCCAAAAAAGGTAAACGGTCTGACTTTGAGAAGAAACTTGGTGAATTTTTCAAACACCAAATCGAGTCAGATTCATCCACAGCTTATGGAGAAGGATTCCGAATAGGTAACCAAGCAGTGCTCAAATATGGCTTAAGGAGGACTCTTGACCATATTCGATTGACAGGAAGCTACCCGTGACTTGTAGAGTGATGATATAAAAGTGTCGATACCACACAAAATCCATACCCTGGGACTTTCCATATTTGATTTTATAGGACCAAAAGTCATTATACGACCGACGATAGAGAGAAAGCAAAAGAATAGGGTCATTTGTATGTCAATCCTGCATGTCATCTCCTTAACAACCAAAAAAACATATCAATACACCACATTGATGATATTGTTCAGGAGAAGTTGTAATCAAATGTACCGGCTTTCAGAGACAAATGTTGTTAATCTAACAACATTTTGTGGCTGAGAACAATTATTATATATATGACAAACAGAACGCGGAGTTCATAATGCATATTTGTGGTCCTAATACAAGAAAATGTTGAAACATTCTACAGAATCTTGTTTGCATACAATATCTATATGATCCAATCTTATCACTTTGAAAGTGGTATGGCTCATTCACTTTGCAAGGCTTGAGAACTGCAAGTTGATTCTGTACAGGTAATTAGTTCTGTTTGTTTTTATTTTACCTTAATTGCCTGAATCTGTTCCAATGCATCCACAACTTGTTTCATGAACGGACGATCTTCGGGATCTGGTGCAAGGCATTTTAGAGTAATCTTTGCTGTCTGCATTGCTTCCTTTGAGCAATATTGACCATTTATGTTGGCATCCATGAAGTTTTTCAGTTTGGTTTTACCAGAAAGGAATTTTCTTTTATCAGAAAGAAGTGGTTTGGCCCAATCAACAAAATTCCTTTTCGGTAACGGACGGCCCAGATCAAGCACCCTCAAACCTGTCAGCATTTCGAGCAGCACAACACCGAAGCTATACACATCGCTCCTCACAAACAAATTACCTGTTAGACATAGCAGCCAAGTGTACATTACTTTACCAACAAGAATAAAGATCCAAAATTGTCAAATCCAATCATGCACGCGACATGCTTCATTTATAAAACCCTCCACAGCAGCACCAAATTGTGATAGACATGTATCTACATAACTACATTACCTGTTGCAATGTAATCTGGAGCAGCATAACCGTGTGCCAAATTAAAGCTTAGAAATTAAAGCAAATCAAACTAGACGATGGGCAACAATATTGGGTTCTCGAAAAACATGAGTAACCTTCACAAAGGGAATCTTGGTAAGAAGAATCTTTATATCTTCAACGACTTGACCAGTAGGGGAGTCATCTTTGTACTCAGCCTCTAAAGCTCGAGTTAGGCCTAGACTATCCACTTCCAAAATGAGATGCTGATATCCTTGTGTGACTGCATACTGCAATGCCATACGTGCCGCTTCGGCTTCCATATAGGCAGGGGATGACCCTGATACCATGTTCTTACCCAAGCCAGCCTTGACTACTCCCTCATGATCTCAAAAAATACAAGCAGCAACACCATTCTTTGCATTCCAATCATAAGCCCCATCATAATTAGATTTGATCCAACCTTGTTCTGGCTGACTCCACCCTTGCAGCACACGTACTTGCTTACCTCTCCTCAATGGTTGTGCTTAAAGATATGTCGTATAATCAGAAAGTGTTAGAAAACTAACCCTTGAAGCCGACATAAACTTGTTGTTCCAATGTCTCTGGTTTCTTTCCTTCCACACCGATCACGCCACAAAGGCCATACTAGCACACTCAGGGGGACTAAGAAGTTGTAGACAATCTGTCCACAGATCACGAATACTACTGTATCCAAATTGGCCAGCTTCGAACTCAAGAATGGAACCGAATTGATAACCTCTTTCACATAGTGACAATCCCTATTGATATGCTCAATAGTTTCAACATCCCCACTATCACATAGCGAACATCTCAATGGAACGCTTACATGGAAATTAGAGAAGAGGCAATAGGTAAAATAGAGTTGCATACCTTCCAAAAGTGGATTTTTTTTTGTTGTAAAGGCAGGTCCCAAAGTTTCCTCCATGACATCGTTAATCCATGAGAACTACTCGGTTACTCAACATCACATAACAATTCCTTGGTAGCTACCTTATAAGCACTAGTCGTGCTAAATCTTCCAGAAGGAGTAAAATGCCACACAAATTTATCGGTCCCTTGTCTACAACTCAAAGGGATATGGAGAATAGTCTCTGCCTCCTCCTCGCTAACATATTCTTCGACCAAAGCCCTGTAGAAAAAATAAGTGATATTAAATTAAATATAATATACAAAAATACTAATTAAATAATTAGTAAATTGTAAACATATGAACGAAAAACAAATTCTGAGTAAGAAAATGAACTAAGTTGAGTCACGTGTATCACACGCTTTCCTTAAGAACTTTTATGCCGCCTGCAGGCTTATATGGCGTTGTTCTCCCAGGATAAAACAACTTCAAAGTTTTGTACCGCAGCACAAGAACTTCTCGTCGAACTGAAGAATACCTTACTCTATCACCGGATTTGCTCACTGTTGAGAGAGTGAGAGAAGTGATCAGAAGAAGAGATTGTTTTCTAATGGGATGAATAATGAGGGAGGATCGAGCCTCTATTTATACATGGAGGAGATGGAGAATGACATTATGGCCGGCCACCAAAAGGTTATGAGTTATCACTCATTAACCATGCAACATAAATCCGGCCAATAAACCCACATAACCGGCGAAGTTGAAAAGTCTCGAGGAATGCAAAAAGTCTTTCCTGAATACAAAAGGAAACTCGTGCGGTCTGTCTCAAATCAGAACGACATTCGTGTTCGTAGGACGTGGGCGCACACAAGTCCATATCGCATACTCATTACCAGTATACAAGGTTTTTTGTCGTGCGATTATTGTTCTGTTCTATGATGGCTTGCCATGTTGAGAGGCCTTGAAATGTGTTGTTTCCAATTACTAAAAACGTATCACCATGTACAACAGCATGATATGTGTTTAGCTGATAGTACTGACCTGAGCAAGAACATGTAATTGGAACAAGAACCAACTGGTTTGTTGCAAATGTTGCTGTCTCCGAAACCGAATTGATTTCTGCAAGCTGAGATGGATCAGAAGCCAACATATGGAGATGGAAGAAACAGTGTTGTGAGGAGGCTGTGATCTGAAGGTGAGGTAAGTTTGGCAACTTCTGCTGAGGCCATTGCAGGTGTATCCGTAAACGGACTTCGATGTGAGATCCGGGTTATAACAATCTGTGAAGGCTTGTCCTTCATAAGGCTGCTGAGCAAGTATCAAAGAACTTCAACAAAAAATTGCGAGAATGATGATACATGAACTGCTAGAAAGGGAACTCATTTTGCTTGGATTGAACGAGTAAATGAGGGTTAATCAGCATGGTATGTATTCTAAAGTTGTGTGGGTCTCATGAGAAGGACTTGTGTGAAATGGATGCTTGAAAAAATCCAGTAAACTTTGTTTTTTGAATCTTGGCATTATGTTATACAAAAGAAGCAGGATGGCATGGGTTGCACAAGAATGCCTAGTTGACTTTATTGTCCTAGTTGGTTGGACTATCATCATTGTATAAATTAGGAACATAATGTATTTGATTCTTTGAATAATTGATTTGGTATCCGTCTATCTCATGAATCGTTGAAATTAACGTATGTGATGGATCAGAGAATTTGGTTTATAAAAGAAGTGTTTGATCACTCACATAGGGTGGGCACTAATCCTCATCCGATCCGGTTCCGAACCGTTCCGTATAGAAACGGTACGGATTTAGATTTTCGAAATAAAAAGTTCGTCTCATCCCGATTCGTTTGAATAAAATGAAATGGGATTTGGGTTCATTTTTTAGTATAAGTGAGATCCCAGCCCATCCCAAATAAACATCATAAACTTTATCAACTACATATTACAGTATTTATTTTTATAGATCTCAAGTCATCTCACTTTCTTCCTTGTGGCGTTTTTCTTACCATTTTTCACGGTTTCACATGTGACATCAACTCAACATCTTAGATATCCAGATCAATAATTCTTTTAACTAAATTTTTTATTGTTCTTATTACATTGACTATTGTTTTCTTAATTTGTAAATGCAAAGAGCGGTGTCTATAGATGCGATTGGATATCTATATATGCAACTTATGTAACTGGGTATGTATATACGCAATTGGGTATCTATATAAGCAACTGGATATATGATTACTACTATGTATGTATGCATCTATTGGCACATCAGAGATGATTATCCACTTAACATGTGAAAAACTTGAACTAGGTATGTTATTCATTTCGATTTATTCTAGTACGTGAGTGTATCAATTAATTTAGTGTCATGTGATATACTTATAACTTCATAAACTGTGCATTTTACAAATCATGGAAACTCTACTTCACCTGCTTTTAGTACAACATGCCCACCACCAGTTTCTAATCCAAAAGTAAAGGGCAAGGCTATTATTGATGTGTGAAAGCTAGGAATAAGCTGATTAAGTGATTAACTTTCAATTTTTTTTATGGAAAGCTTATTAACTTTTTGTTGATTTGGGTTGTTTCCATTTTCATACTTTCTTTTTCTTTTTGGGTATACATTGAAGCTGATTTTGGATTGTTCGGCGATGTGATGAACAACATGAACTTAATGAGATGCTTTGTTTTGGTCTTTTTGAGACTTTTAGATATACTCTTGCATAATTTTTGTAATCGAAAAAAGAACATAGGGATCCCGAAATTAACCCGTACCGAACCGATTCCGTTTGAGACTTCTCGGGATTCATTTTTAGAATAGCGAATTTCATCCCAATCCGTTCTGCTTAAAAACTATGAGATTATCATGATTTTTGTCCCGAACTGATCCATCCCGTCCCATGCCCAGTCCTACTCTCAGGTTACGATAGATAAATCTCTATATGATTGGTTTGTTTGAAACGCTACCAAATTATTAAAAAAAAAAAAAACACTACTGATATGCAGCATGATCATAGGCAAAGGGTTGGCTCACTTGGCTGAACTTGAGCAAGAACGGCCATCAGCTTCACAACTTATATCAACCCAACAGTTGCAATCAGGTCTATGATAGAAAATATGCACTCATAGCGCCTAGCTAGGCAGTGCGACAACATTAACATTGTGCACCATGACCAGGCAGTGTGACAACATTAACATGTTTTCGTTTCTAGAGAATTATGATCAACCTAGTTCAAGACAGACGAACATAATCGTTCTTCTCAATTGAGCCTTACAACCGAAGAGCATCTATTGTTTATCTGTCTGTCTAGTAAATGGTTTTAAGGAAATCTGCAAACTAATTCATGACACATAGAACTTCGTCAACTGAAGGAGCTTCAGACGGAACAAAAATCAGGATAGGATTTCTCAACGGCTACTGTTGAGCCGTTGACCTAACATAGGGTACAAGTCTTCAGAGACTGCAACCTTGCTGATCAACAAGGTATATTAACATTATTCAGTGCTATAGTCACCAGAAACGATCCGAAATTATAATTATTTCAGTTTGATCTTCAATTTCTATTAAGTTTCAGAACAAAGATACAATATTGTAAAGAAGAAGATAAAACCTATACTTAGACAGTATGCAAAGCAATAACAATTGCAATGACAATTACTAAAACAATCGCTAAAACCTCCAATTCCTTGAGTCGGGATGTAATATTATGGGGGTTTAATTTTTTATATATAAAATTGAAAAATAACAAAAAAAAATGATATTTTTGTTGGTGAAAATTTGAAATAAACAAAATAAAAAAAAATACAAGGAAAAAAACTGAAAAACAAATGTCAATTACGGTAAAAAAAAATTGAAAAACTTATATAATTTTTTATCAACAAACTGAAAAGGACAAAAAAAAAAAACTACAAAATTTGATACTTGACGTGATGGGAATGATTTATTAAATTGAAATAAACATCTGCATAAATAGTAATCGTTCTACTACTATTATCATATTCAAAAATGATGATTAGTCATGCCAATATTTTTTTTAAAATAAAGTCACGCCAATATTTCTCACATGCATTGTTATATATATATATATATATATATATATATATAGAGAGAGAGAGAGAGAGAGAGAGAGAGAGAGAGAGAGAGAGAGAGAGAGAGAGAGAGAGAGAGAGAGAGAGAGAGAGAGAGAGAGAGAGAGAGAGAGAGAGAGAGAGAGAGGAGTTAGGCTTGGGTACACGGGCAACTCATACACGCCCAAAAATGTTTTTAATTTTGACCGTAGGATCTTTCTCCAATCTTAGACTTACGGTGAGCAAAGGCCACAGGATCACCACCTTGGCCCAACTCAGTCCGGCCTGACTCCGTCCGTGGGCGGCGCCTATAATCTCGTCTCTCTCCTCTGGCGTTGTCCTCCATCTCACCTAGTAACCGGAAATAGAGGGCTTATCCGCCGCCACTCTCTGCCCCCATAAATAGGGTCACCGGAAATAATTGTTTCGAATTAGACCGCAAGGCTTAATGTTGTTTAAGGAAACCTGAGGCTTTGTAGTTATTTAGTATGAAGTTATGGAGAACGGAGATGCCTGAGCCTTTCCAGGGAAAAAATCGACGGTGAGGCATAGTACGTGTTGTTGAAGGAAACCGTCGTTGGAGTATATGGACGGCTAATAATTGATGACGGTTTTTGAACGGTCTGAGATACATAATAGAAATTTAGTTCGGTTTATTTAACATATAAAAATATAACTTACAAAATAGTATAATCCCTCTGGTATAATATTACCCCGCACTCGTTGAGCAGGATGTAAAGCAGATCCAATTCTGAACCCCACTCCCTTAGATCTAGAAATACCGAAAGAGTTTTATCAGAGGTAGAAAGGGCAAATGAGATCGATTAGTCTGCAATAGAGTCTGGGCAACGGTGCGCTGCTTCCCAACATCGCAGGCTACCACTAACATCGATGGCAAAGGTATGAATTTAGATTTTAGAGGAGATTGTTTCTTGTTCGAGTACTTGAATAAATAAAATGGATAGTAGTTGCGAGATTTATTGCTTGATTGTTAGTTATTGAAATATGTTTGTAGCAGATAGACGCAATCGAATCCTATCGTCCATGTTTGTATTCGTAGAAAAATAAGATATCTGATGCATATTAGGTTGACCATCTCTTTTGGATACGATCTGATAGTAGTACCATACAAAATTGTTTTGTTTTGTATACGATCTGATATTAGTTCCATACGATCTGATAGTAGTTCCATATAAAGCAGACAATATTTTACAGATCTTATATGTTTCGGATATATTAATATTGATGACATTTTGTGCTTCCATATGCAGAAGAACCTAAAAAGATTGGACAATAATCAAAGGCAATTAAAGAGGGGTAGGAGCTTGAGTCCCCTGAAAAATACTTCTGCCATGTAAGTGGTTCATATTAGTCTTGTAAATGTTGAGTACAATTCAGTTATGAATGAATGCATAATCATGTTTGAAGTTCCTCTGACACAACATTTGACAGTAATGAAGAGGAGGTGGAAGATACAAGTAAGAGGAAGGTGTGTATTGACGTTTTATCCCCGTTAACAACGGCATGTGATACAAGAGGATTCAAAATGCTCATGGCACTACAAGAAAACAGCACTTAGACCACGGAAACGTAATTGTTCCGTGGTCCAAGTGACACCTGGACCACGAAAAAGACTCCGTGGTCCAAGTACCACCTGGACGACGGATACGGTATTCTTCGTCGTCCATGTGATCACCTGGACCTCGGAGTCTTCTCCGTCCTCCAGGTGATCACCTGGACGACGGAGATGGTATTCTCGGTCGTCCAGGTGACACTACAACATTTGGAGACATTGCCGGCGACTTTTAAGTCGCCGGCAATGTCTTTAGACATTACCGGCGATTTTCGCCGGAAAATCGCCGGTAATGTCTTTTTTTTTTTTTTTTTTTTAACATTACCGGCGATTTTTGTCGCCGGTAATGTCCGTCGCCGGCAATCCCTCGATGGTAATGTAAAAAAAAAAAAAAAAAAAGACATTACCGGCGACTTTATTTATGTCGCCGGTAATGTCTTTTTTTTTTTTTTTTTTTTTACATTACCGGCGACATGAATTTATGTCGCCGGCAATGTCTTTAGCTTCGAGACATTACCGGCGACATAAATTCATGTCGCCGGCAATGTCTAAAAAAAAAAAAAAAAAATTACATTACCGGCGACTTAAGTCGCCGGTAATGTCCAAAAATCGCCGGCCTTGTTTTTGGACATTACCGGCGACTTAAAAGTCGCCGGCAATGTGTAAAAATGTTGTAGTGTGATTACCTGGACAACGGACCGACACGCCGTCGTCCGAGTACGTAACGTACTTCCACTTAGACGACGTACCGACACCTCCGTCGTCTAAGTGAAGCATTATATAAGCCCGATGCCAAACTGAATTCATTCCTCGATCTCTTCATTCCATTTGAAGAAGAATTGAAGGAGAAGGGAGAAGGAGAAGGGAGCTAGCTAGCTAGAAGGCCGAGAAGAATCAGGATCGATAAGGGATCTCCGCTGACTAGCTAGCTAGCTTAATTAACGTACAGATATCGAGAAGGTCAGCAGGTACGTACGTACGCAGTTAAAATTTGCTTAATTAATATATATTTAGTGAAAATGTATGTACATATATACATGCAAGGATGTTAGCTATATATATATATATATATGTACAGATCGATTAAATTACGTACGTACGTAATTGATGGATCGATGTAGATCGAGTACGTATAATTAAGCGTAAATTAATGGACAAATATATATATATGTAATAATTAATTAATTATAATATTTTGTAGCAGTATGGACAAGAGTTGGATGAAGTTGAAGAATAGATGTGATGTCCGGTATATGGATGGAATTAGCGAATTTGTGAATTTTGCGATAGAACATGGTCAGGGAAAGAAACGTTTCAGGTGTCCGTGTCAGAAATGTCTTAATTGTCAGTATGCGGAGGTTAATGTTATGGTGCAACACCTGTACGAAAATGGTATGATGTGGAGTTACACTACATGGAGCGAGCATGGTGAAGCAGTAGAGTTCAGCGCAGCAGACTTCAGCTCAGGATACAGTTACCATGGTGCCTCATCCAGCGGCAGTGGTGCCGGACCCCCAGCTTGCAACCCAACTGCAGATTTGGTCCATGATGCGTTTCCGGGATGTAGTCATAGTGGACACCAACACCAAGACAGAGGTTACAGTACCACTAATGAGCATGATGACACATTCCCCGCAGCTAGCTTGGCCACTGACACCAGTGAGATGGAAAAGTACAACCGGATGCTACTTGAAGCGCAGACCCCGGTGTTCCCTGGATGTCGAGAGAATGTGTTGCAATATGTGATGGAGCAAATGAAGATAAAAGTGAAGCACAAAATGTCAGTGAGTGCTTTTGACGAAATTCAGGAGCAAATATGTAAGTTGCTTCCTGATGATCATAATCTTCCTAAATCTCATTATAAGGTTAGAAATATCCTGAGCAGCCTCGGCCTAAAGTACAGGATAATTGACGCATGTCCGAATGATTGTGTGCTATTTTACAAAGAGTATAAAGAGTTGGACTATTGTCCCGTATGTGGCCAGTGCAGATTCCAGTTGAATAGGAAGAGTTCGAAAAAGAGAATTCCTGTGAAAGTTGTTCGATATTTTCCCTTGATTCCCAGATTGCAGCGCCTGTACGTGTCTCTACACACAGCAGAGGCGATGCGATGGAATGCAGAAAAGCGAATAGATGACGATGTCCTGCGACACGCCGCGGATGGGGAGGGTTTCAAACATTTCGACAGAGAATTTGGAGACTTTGCTTCAGAGGTTAGAAATGTTAGACTCGGCCTATCTACAGACGGATTCAATCCTTGGGGAAGTATAAGCTCCGCCGTCAGCACTTGGCCAGTTATTCTGATGCCGTACAACTTACCTCCGTGGATGTGCATGAACAAGGAATTTAATTTCCTTACCGTACTAATTCCAGGTCCTAAATCTCCATCGAAGTGCTTAGATGTCTACCTCAGACCTTTGATCGACGAGCTGAAACTGTTGTGGGAAAATGGAGTCCCAACTTATGACAAATTCACTGACACGATGTTCACGATGAGGGCTGCCGTAATGTGGACAATCAGCGATTTTCCAACTTATGGGATGTTGGCAGCCTGCAGGACAAAAGGATATAATGGATGTCCTATATGTTTGGACGACGTGAACTCTAGTTGGCACGCGGGGAAGGTGTGTTACTTGGGTCACCGTAGATGGCTTCCTCGATCACGACCACCCATGGCGACAGGATGAAGCTCATTTCGACGGGACGGTAGAGAACAATCCTAAACCCCGTAGTTGGTCGGGCGAAGAGATTTTAAAGAGGTTGAGCTATTTCGACTTTGGTGTGTTGACCAATTACGCGGATGTAAAGAAATGCAATCCAATTCCTCCACATGATCTGAGCTATTGGGATCACAAGAGTATATTCTTTGAACTCCCTTACTGGTCGAAGTTGAAGCTGAGGAACAACTTGGACGCGATGCACATAGAAAAGAATGTGTGCGACAGCGTGGTGGGAACAATTCTCGGTATTAAGTTCAAGACTAAAGATACTCCCAAAGCGCGCAAAGATTTGGAATCAAGGAATCTACGTCGTCCCTTGTGGTTGAGGAGGGATAGGAAAGGAGTGTACAACAAGATGCCAGATGCACCTTACACAGTGAAGCCGACGCTTAGACGTTCTGTATTTCACTGGTTTAAGGGCGTTCGTTATCCGGCTACGTATGCAGCTACTATAACTGGAGCAGTGGACGAGGTGCAACACAAGTTTGTTGGTCTAAAGACACATGACTATCACGTTATGCTGCAACGTCTGATTCCAGTGGTAATTCGACCATACTTGCCTCGGGAAGTCGTAGAACCAATAGTAGCATTGTGCAGGTGATGGCAGAGGTTATGCGCCAGAGAATTAAAGAAGTCAGATGTGGTGGAATTGCAACAACAAATTGTGCACATCATTTGCAAACTAGAGAGGATTTTCCCCCTGCTTTCTTTGACATCATGATTCACCTAATGATCCACCTGCCCGAGCAGATGCTCATTTCTGGTCAGGTCCAGTACACTTGGATGTATCCTCAAGAAAGGTACGTACAACTAATTAATTAATTTGTTCCACTGGAGATTATATATATACTAGCTAGCTATATGTACTTATGTAATGTGTACGTTTGATTTTGTAGACAGCTTGGACAGTATAAGTCATTCGTCAAAAACAGGTCGGCCCCGGATGACTCCATAGCAGAGACATACCTAATGCATGAGTGTGTTACTTACTGCAACAGGTACCTCAAAGATCCACCCCCTCCCACTGCCTCCGATCGCAGTGCCCACATCAATCTTTCTGTCGTGAGAAATGTCGTCCGACCGTTTAGAGGAGTATTAAAGGAATCGTTAACACGGGAAGAACTTATTGAGGCACATTGGGTAGTGTTGCGAGACTGTGACGAAGTTGAGCCGTACATGTTGTCATACAGGGAGAGGCTTCAGGCGTTAAATCAAAACAAGAGTTCGGCGTGGATTGAGAAAATGGTTAAGAAGAAGTTTCCCGATTGTTTCTTCCAATGGGTACGTACGTACGTCTCGGTATTAATTATTTAAATACATATCGCTCATGTTTGTAGAAAGTAAACCCTTATATTAATTTGCCCTTTTTCGCAGATGATTGATCTGCAAAAATCTGATAACCACGGAGGGTGGTGGTCATGGCCAAAGCACTTGCTTGCAGGGAAGCCGGTTAAACACTATATTTATCCCGGATGTTTTGTGAACGGTGTAAAGTTCCATTCATTGGCCCGAGACGAAGGAAGAAGAACACAAAACAGTGGGGTAGCGGTTGGGAAAGATAATGATCTATATTACGGGGCTATTGTATATGTGGTTCCGCTATGTTACGGGAATGATGTCAACGTTTTCCTATTCAAGTGCAGATGGTTGAAGCGTACAAAGGAAGACCTGGGACTATTATCAATCGATACAAACTCGCACTGGTATGAGGATGAGCCTTTCGCTCTCGCCACCTTAGTTCGGCAAGTGTTCTATCTCGACGATCCGAAAGCCGGTGAAGGGTGGAAAATAGTGAACCATATCTCTCACCGAGGAATATGGAATACAGAGACAATTGAAGGGACACCGGCGACGACTGAAGATGCTGCTGAACCAGAAAGAGACATTCCTGCCTATCAAGAGCCTACTATTTCTATGGTCCGCTCCGATATAATGGACCTGGTTCAAGATGGTGAACGGTTACCCATGCCTGATGGTTGTACAGATCTAACTGAAGATGACGGAATCGATGAAGTAGATGAAGAAGACGAGCAGGAAGAGGACGCGGACGAGGACTCAGGTTATTCGTCGGACGATGTTGAGTACGATGAAGAGGATGAGCCGTCGTCTAACGGGGATGAGGACGATGATGATTATGACGAAGAGTACGGTCATACGACGAGGGAGATTAATTGGTAATTAATTACTGTAATTATTGTAATATATATATGATCGATGCCGGTTTCGGTAAGAAATTAATCCGAATTATATATCATAGACAACGGAGAAATTAATTGCAGGTTGTCGCCAAATCTCAATCTCATATAAAACCCTAGCTAAATCCTGGACCCTAAATCTAGCAGTTCGGATCGATCGATCAATTTTTTAATTATATTTTTGAATCAGAATAATTGAACGGACACACAAATGACCGGGGATGACCTAAACCGTAAACCCTAAGGCCCTAACCCCTGAAATCGGGGTTTAGAACTTGGACGACGGAGAATGGTCATTGTCCGTCGTCCAGGTACACACTAGGACGACGGATATGGTCATTCTCCGTCGTCCAAGTTCACAAACCCTAAACCCTAAACAGTAAGGCCCTAACCCCTGAATTCAGGGTCTATACACCTGGACGACGGAGAACGTCATTCTCCGTCGTCCAGGTTAGAACCTGGACGACGGATAACTTCATATCCATTGTCCAGGTGATTACCTGAACGACGGAAACGCTCATTTTCGTCGTCCAGGTGCAGATATCGTAATTTTTTCTAAGACAACGACCATCTAGACCTTCTTCCAATGCAAAGTCTTTTCATCAAGACTTTAGAGTAAACAATTCTTGGTGTGTGAGCTTCGACGGTTCGAAAATCGGAGTTGCGAAATGCCTTGTATCCACGTTTCCGGTTTGTGAAATTATCGGTTTTGCGGTTGACTGTGCCGATCAAACCCTTCCCGAACTTATTATTTTATGGTCCTTTGAAGACAATTATATATTATGTTACGACGAACATATCCAGCGGTTGTTTTGTCCAAATTCAATTTCGTTAATACTCTGCTACAAATGAGCGTCTACTCATGAACACTTAAGTCATAAAGATTAGTCAATACTTAACATGTTTCAATACGTAAAATTAATCATCGGTTCAAATTTAACTGTTCATATATACGATGCGTTCATCGATATTGTACGACTATTTCAGTCGAATGACAGATTGCTAAATTCCTAGCGAATTATTTTTTAAATTTTTTTTTTACGTAATTTGAACCTCGACGACGGAGATGGTCATTTTCCGTCGTCCAGGTGTTAACCTGAACGACGGAGAATGACCATCTCCGTCGTCCAGGTTCAAAAACCATGGCGGTTCAAATTTATTTTTGTTTATTTTTTTCATGTAATTTTCACTTGGACGACGGAGACTGACCATCTCCGTCGTCCAAGTCCAATTTTTATGGCGGTTCAATTTACCGCTTCCGTTTTTGAGACCGCTTGAATTTTCACTTAGACGACGGAGAATTCATTCTCCGTCGTCTAAGTCCAAAATAATGGCGGTTCAGAGCGTCCCGCCGATTAATTGGCGCCGCTTGAATTTTTTTGAAACCGCCACCTAGACGACGGAAAACACTGTTTCCGTCGTCCAAGTGGACTTAGACGACGGAGAATAGTTCTCAGTCGTCTAGGTGAAACTCTATAAATAGAGTTGCACCCCCCCTCATTTTGTCATCATTCCATCTCCTCCTCTCCTCTCCTCTCCTCTCCTCCGGCGATCCTCCTCCGGCGACGCTCCGACGACATTTTTTCCGGCGTGGTTCCTCCTCTCCGACGACTCAACTCCGGCGATATTCCCGAAAACTCCGATTCGGTAAATTTCTATTTTTCCCTTATTAAAATAATTTTCATTTAATTAATTAATTAAATTCTAAATATAATTTAGAAGTAGAATTTAATTGATTAATTAGTTTAAATATTTAATAAATGATTAATTATTGTTATTAATTTATTAAATCATAATTATTGTAATTATTTATTATTAGTTGCATGATTAAATGAATTTATTATTAAATTTATTAAATGAATAAATTATTATTCAAAATTTATTAAATGAATCAATTTTTTATTAAATGCATGATAAATAAATATAAATTATTGCATCTAATTAAAAATTATTAATTAATATTTACGTTTATTTTCTAGTAAATTAATTAGTAGTACGTGTTCGATTTAAATTTAGTACATAGGCTTGGTTTATTAAGTCGCACTCTTTGGAATAGATAGCGCCTATTTTCCTTGCTTATCTCCTTAACCCCTCGTGATGTGTGGATTTCATCACCGCACACCATAACCTAAGTGAAGTTATGGACACGAGGTTGAGGGCGGAGTTTGCAAAGGACTTGAGGGAGTGTAAATTTTTGAAAAATTGGCCGAATGTCGGACATGGTGTCTAGAAACGGGTTATGACTGGTGACAGGATTTGGACTAAGAAAGACTTTTGTCGAAATTAGTCCTGCCTCTCGCGTTATCTCTATCCCTAACTGGCCATGTTTTTCGATTTAACCAAGGCTGATTAATTGAAAATTTACACTTTATCGCGCGGGTCGCACGTCCATTGAACGACCGAAAATGCCAAGCTAGTGTACTCTATTTAAATCTTAAACCTACTTAATTAATTAGCGTAAATTTTTAAGTTGTAATTATTATGGTAAGTAGGTATTTTAACATCGTACTCTTAGGTTTAAATGGCTCCGCCAAAGACGACATCCGGCAAGAAGAAATCCCAACAGGAGGCAGAAGATGCCATGCTCCGAATGTTGGCGGCCCAAGTCGGTTGGGTTCAACAGGAGGGCAACGACGCTCTCAATCTGGACGGATCATCTGGTCCGTCCGTAGCGCCCTCTGGGGAAATTCCCGCTTCCCCATTCATCTCGAGCGGTGATGACGTCGACCCCTTCCAATCTCTGACGCCCGGTACCGGTTCAACGGGAAGTACTCAGGTGTCCTCGACCGCCGAATCAATCATGTACAGCGCCCGCCGTAGGCAATGGAGGGCCCCCACTGACCCGGAACCGAAAAGGACTCGGGGTCTCGTTAAAGAGGGCAAAGCGGAACGTATTTGCAAGGCGACCGGTAAAAAGATCGACTTTCCGTACGACGAATTCACCGGTGGCCCTCCCACAGCTCAGCTAGCAAGTCTCTCGGCACATGGGATATGGTCAATCATCCGTAACCGGGTTTGTATCACTGCCCCTACTTGGAAGGAGGCGCCGGATCATGAGAAGGCGAAAGTCTTCAAAGATCTTTCGGTACGTAATACGTCCAATTTAGTTATTATATAATATTGTTAATATTAGTTAAGATTTCATAATATATATTATTATAATTTTCTATTTATTTTTGATAGGAACAATTTGACGTGGATCCGACACCGGCTATGTTGAGGCATATCAACCAAACCGCCAACTCCATCTACAAAGATTGGAAGTACAAGCTCCATAAGTACTTCCAAGATGTCGGTCCCGTGCCTCCCCCGGTAGAGCTGCAAGGGGAGAGAGAAGATGAGTGGGAGTGGTTGTGTAATCACTTTGCCAATGAACAATTTAAGGTATTAATTTATTTATTTTATTTCAATTAATATAATTGAATTATTTAAATTGTAGTTATTCATTTTTTAATGATTTAATTATGTTGTGTAACAGAAATTCTCCAGTGTCAACAAAGCCAACCGGGGGAAGAAGGAGAAACACCATACTACCGGCGCCAAGCAGTTCATTCAAATAGCCAAGGAGCACAAGGATAAGGGCTCTAAACACTCTTATCTTGATGCAAGCGTAAGCGCGTACGTGACGCCAGGGCTCGATAATGAAGCGAGTCAATGCGGCGTAAGTGATATATTAATTATGTGCTTTTAATTATAGTAATTATTATTTAAATATGATTTCATTATAATAAATTAATTATTCTTTTGTAGGCAAGGGTGATAGAGGGTGCGCATGAAGAGTTGGCTAACACTCAGCTTGCGTTCCCAGATGTGCCGCCGGAAGACCTGCCTCCTCTATCCTTAGAGAGCCAAATTGCAATCGTGGATGAGGTCTACGGTCGTAGAGCTGGCAAGGAGGTTAGGCACTTTGGGCCTAGGGTGGTACGAGATTTGTCGACGACCTCCGGCTCATCATCTACGGGAGGTTCGAGGCAGCGGAGAAGGAGTCAGGCAGCGGCCGTCGAAGCAGCCATTCAAGAGGCTCGACTGGCACGAGAGGAGAATCGACGGACACAAGAGCAGAATGAGTCAATGCGCCAAAGACTTGACGAACAACAAGCACAAATAGCCCAACTCATCGCGCTCATGAACCAAAATCGAGAAGTATGTCAACCTCCTCCGAACCCATACCCCGACGACAACGACCCGGCTGGAGGCGGAGGACCCGGCGGCGCATCTGCTCCTCCAGTGTATTAGCTAGCTAGTTAATTATCGCGTTTCTTTATTTCCGAGTTCCGAACAATATTTTATAATTTTTGTGGGTTTTTAATTTGGATGTGTATGTACAAATTAATTAATTATTTAATTAATACATTAATTAATATTAAAAATTTAGTTTAATTAATTATTTTCGACTATTTTTAATTATTTAAATTAAATTAATAATATTTATTTTCAATTTATTTTTTTTAAAATTAAATAGTCACTTGGACGACGGAGACTATGTTCTCCGTCGTCCAGGTACAAAACCCTAAACCTAACCCTAAACCCCTAACCCCTAATCCCTAACCCCTAACCCCTAAACCCTAAACCCTAAACCCTGCCATTCTCCGTGGCCCAGGTGTTCACCTGGACGACTGAGAATCAGTTCTCCGTCGTCCAGGTGAACACCTGGGCCACGGAGAAGCTAGCATTATCTGTGGCCCATGTATGCACCTAGACGACGGAAACGCTAATTCTCCGTCGTCCAGGTGAACACGTGGGCCACGGATAATGCTAGCTTCTCTGTGGCCCATGTAGTCACCTGGACGACGGAGAATTAGCGTTTCCGTCGTCTAGGTGCATACATGGGCCACGGATAATGTCTGCGGTCCAAGTGAACTTGGACGACGGAGAACTGATTCTCCGTCGTCCAGGTTCTTGGACGACAGCATTTGGAGCACGGACCTTGGACGACGGAGATTTTGTCGTCCAAGTACTTAGACGACGGAAAACGTCACCTAGACGACGGAAATGGTCCGTGGTCTAGGTGCAGTTTTCTTGTAGTGTGGGACAACTGAGCCACGATAGACTACTTGAGATAGAGATGATGGGTTTTGGGCCTGTTGAAAACTTCAAATGCAGGGAGTTAAATTTACAGTTGTGCCAGATGCTTATGGATATATTTGACGTGAAAACCAGCACGATTTGTATTAATGGAAGGAACCTGGCTGTCACAGCGAAAGACGTAAGCCGCATAATGGGTTTTAGTCATTCTGGAGATGCTGTTTCATTAGAAGGGAACTTGAAGGACCCCGACATATTATATCTGAAAAAGCTGCTATGTGGAAAAGAAGATGCAATAAGTGTAGATTTTCTGAGGAACACTTTGTTGGAGGAATCAACTTCAGATGATATGTTCCGTAAATGTTTCTGCCTATTTGCTCTGTCTACGTTGATTGCTCCCAGCAAAGCTAATTTTGTGGACCCTAGATTCCTATTGGTAGTTCGTGATGGAAATGCAATATGTCATAAAGACTGGTCGACATTCACTTATGAGACACTGTTGAATGGAATATCTGGTTACCAGAACTGTGGTTATGGTCCGGTCAGAGGGTGTATGTTATTTTTGCAGCTATTCTATTTGGATGTACATGTCATCAGTTCATTAGTTGTTGGGAGGAGCGAATCACCAATGAATTGCTGGGGTTCGAAGAATATGCATAGTGTTTTCAGGAAGATTGAGGAGCATGGAGGGTTTTATGCCAACCATCTAGAGGTATCGAAGAGGCACGCTGTAAGTAATCCATATTCTGGATCGTGTGATGCTAGCACTGGTGTAAAGATCTCTGTGGTTGATGACCTTAACGAGATTAAGCACGATATGGTATCTATGAAAGAACAACTGGACAAGTTTATGGAAAAACTTGCTGTAATTGGTCCTCGCCTCGGTAATTTGCGCAGTTTAGTAGACAGACTTGTGTTACTTTCATAGTAGTTTGGCAAAGAAGGAATGGAAACTTTAGTTGCAAATATTATGAAGAGAGTGGTTGTGATGATGGAACCGAAGGTTGGGTTTGTAGACTATAGGAGATATGGGTTGGGCCTTGATGATTTATCTGCACGGATAGACAATGTAATCAAGGTTAATGATTTGGTGATTTAATTTTGTTGGTAATAAAATAATTCTATTGACTCAATAATGTGGTTGATGTATTGTATTACAATAATGTTAACTGCAGGTAGTATCAGGGGAGCAGACATGGAGATGTCCAATTGGAAGAAGTGTGTTACAAAGTCAGTACAGTAGGTCATCCCCTTTAGGTTCGGTAGCCCCGTTTGATTATGATGAGTCTCGTTTAATAAAGTACATCTTCAGCCACGCCGATGTAATTGAAGAAGGAGTAGGAAGGTATTACCTAGCAAAAAATGTTTGATATTTGGATTTGTATGAATTGAAGTGAAGATTTTATAATTACCATTTATGTCTCTAACACTGGACAATTCCCTGTAGCAGAAATGAAGTAGCAAGATTTTGTAACTTCAGCTTAATGAAACGGGAATTAACTTGCCTCACACCTAATTACAGTATCTCTGCAGAGGTATGTGGATAGACTAGAATTCGATTGATTTAATTTTGATGAAAAATGCCTACTGATATATTCCCAATTAGGTAATCAACCTTAGTGGAATATACTATGCAGCCACAAATGACCAATGCTGGTTTTTACCCACCATGTTTTCAGTAAGTACAGATGTAATAACCTCGGAATATTATGGCATTAGTGACTGATAGTACAAATTGATATGGAAAAATGATAATTTGAATTTGTACAGGAGCGGGCAAAAGAGATTGGTGGAGGTGTTTGCATTGAAGGGTTACTACCCGATGTGGTTATATCATGTGGACTTGTTCGGTACAACAGCAACCTTGGTGAATGCAAACAGGTTCAATTGTTATCTTAATATTAAGATCCATTACGTTTTGAATTTTATATTGTTGGTTTTTAGCTAACTATATGTCATCATTTGACGAAGATGGTTTAATGGTCATTGCTGATATGTAGATTTATATTCCTGTCCATGATGGTGTGTTGAGTCACTGGTATTTAGTGGTTGTTAATATGGCTGATGCAGTGTGTGAGATTTGGGACAGTTTTCCCAACCCTATTGCTGAGCAACGCAGGAAGCAGTATGCCATTGCAACGGTAAGCATATCCCCTTCACATGAATTTTTTGAGAAATAATTATATTTATAACTGTAAGTAAATAAAAGGATGCACAACTATCACTAACAATTATAATACAAACCCTCACAGATGAGCATGCTCAAGGCTGTATTCTGGAACGAGATTAGCAAGTGTGCCATATTATCTGCGAAGATGTTATCCTATACAATTTCATACCCGGTAGGATGTCCAACCATTTCAAACAACTATGACTCTGGTATTTATGTGATAAGGAATATCCAGCACTACAGAGAGCAGTGGCACGTTGGGGTTAGTTAGCATTCCCATTTCTTCCCGCATTGTTGTTATCTACGTGTATTTATGAATTATTTATGGCCATGTAGTTTAACTCCAGTGACCAGCGGGTAAGGATTGCACTGGAATTATGCCACCATCCCAAGAACGAAGTTAGAAAGAATTTATGGGAGGCTGTTGTGGTGTACGAAGCAGGCAAATGTGCCGGGCAGAAAGTTCCATCCATGCCCGTATCTTCTGCAAAATTCATGCCTAATAGGCCAAGGCGGAACTGAGTTAAATATTTATGTAATTTATGTTATAGGGCCATCTTTGTCTCCTTGGTATTTTCATTAAGTTTGTGTGAATGTCTGGCCTGTTTTGTGTACAATAGTGAAGTTGTATTGAGTTGTACTTGTAGGTTTCAATTTACAGTGACAGCAGGTTAATAATTGAATTACGTTTGCTCACTAGATATATCCACTGTATATTATCGATGCCAGGCCGAAAGCCCTTACGGAGACCCATATCTGTTTTAATTGAAGAGGTGAGTTAAATTTTGTATCTGTTTTCATTTTGTTGTGCTTATTTGTAAGAGGATATCAAGTGTAGAGGTATTAAGTTTTCACAATCTTATGTAGATTATCAACTACCTAGCTGAGACGTTTAACGGGGACTACCAAGGGAGCAACTGGTACATGAACACCGAATTATGTGTAAGTAGGGGGTGCAAGGTTACCGGTTTTAATGTTGTAACTTGAATGATATTGGTGCCCATATGAATGCAGGTGTATTAGGTCACATTTTGCTGATATCACATTAGTTCCATGGTTTATACATATACTAATATTAGTGGCAGAGGAATTGAAGTTCAATATCCAAGATGTTGAAACTGATAAGACTGCACATTTATAAGTAATAAATAGATTTACTTCATTTTTTTTTATTCAGCGTGGTGCACAGACAAACGTAGTAGGGGATGACAATGTGCAGTGGGCTTTGCAAACATACCATGTTGCTTTCATGCACAGATTCGGTGGCAACCGTCTTGTATCTTGTGAAAGGGTAACCGTTGATGTTGGTCATGTTTGCCATTAGTTTAATATGCTTTACATGACAAATAATGTATATAGTATTACAATTCAGATATTTGTACCTTTGCACGACGGAAGATATGGTCAAGAGCAGGAACAAGGTAATCCCAGTGCACCGGGACACTTTTGGTTACTGGTGATTAATAACACAGATAGGACAGCGGAAGTTTGGGATAGTTTGCCATGCGATTCCGAGGTTGATCGCCCAACAGGAGTAGCCATAAATGTGGTAAATTATTTCACACCGTTCTACTATTGTGTTAGCCCATTTATAAAACAAGTAATGACGTATTGTATGACAAATTCCTTACCCATAATTTTTATGAATAAATTTAACCTTCAGCTAACTCATTTGGATGTGGTACTTCGCTTGGATATTATGGGAATCCCGATTAATGCCATACCCGAGTTCCAACATTACCAATTGTTCAATCACCAAGATGCGGCTGCAACGGATTTGACTGCGGCTTGTTTACTATAAACAACATGCGACATTATAACACAGCATGGGATGGTGGAAATTCTGTATGTTATTGGTTTTCTAAATTTAGATATTGATATATTATAATCTGTATGTAAGGAGCCTTTAGTATGTTTTCCAGAAAATGGTTAAGTTATTATGGGTAAGACCATGTATCAAGTTATATTATGCCTTAATATTGATATATGCCTCAATATCAAGTTATAATATTGATATATTATAATATGCCTTAATTTTGTTGTCATTGTTTCTCAGTTCCACTCAGATGACCAAAGAGTGGCTATCATTCTTCAAATTATCAAAGCTCCTGCCAATGACGACCATTACTTGTTGGAGATAGAATGTGATGACTATTATTCAAATGGTGGAAGGGTGGTTGTTAATGAAGCGGTTAATGTCCAGCCAAACGTATTACTGGCTGCTTCTAATGATGTAATAGGTTTTGGAAATATCAGGCAAGGAGGTGATGCACAAGAAGATAATGGAGGTGGAAGGGATCATGAGACAAGGTCTACGTGTTATGATTCTTCAGAGTATGCAATGCCGGATTCAGAGAGTGAATTTTGAACATGCATTCTTTGTTCAAAGATGGTTGAGGGATACACCTTTTTTGGGAAAGTATGGAAATGGGAATGGCACAAGTATGCCAAGGCATATATTTTGATACAGTTTAAATTTGCCTACTAGTTATTTTTGGTTACAATTATAGTATCTAAGAGTTGCTGTGCATCCGACACTAAACTTATAGTATGTAAGAGGTGCTGTGCATACGACACTAAACCTCATAGTTGTACTTGAGAGTTTAGATTGGAAGCACATAAACCATTCAGGGGCTGTGCAGTCCTTTAATTCCTTCTACAACTTATTTATAACCTTAATAGACGTTAATGCAACTATGTTTGTGTTAAGAATTTGCTGCCAAATTTAAGTCATGGATACGGCATACCTCTGTTTACAGAACACAGTAATCCTGAAAATGGTCATGGCCAGCTTTACCATACCGTTAAACATGACATTGATGCACACCGAAAAACATTGCCACCCAATATTTTGCTGCATCTTGTATTTGACCAGCTTTCATATCTGTTCTTAAGAACACGGATAGTGCTATTGTAGCCGTGACGGTAATCTGGGAGGTCTTTTACAAACACCAATAAGTTGTACACTTATCCATTGTTCTGAGCATTGCTGGGAGGTCTTTTAGAAACACCAATGAATTATATATATACCTGTTTTGGACGAAACCTGACTACAAACATAAAAGGACAATACGCACGGTCTAACAATTAGATATATATGAAAATTAGATACTGTATGCCATAGAACTTCACAATAAATTAAACTTAGGTAGAACCATGTCAGCTTCAAAGTAAACAACCATGTCAAATTCCGAATATGTTGGAACACGAAATGTCAAGAAAATAAACAGAAGCGGCCTAAGTGAGGTCATTTTTACTGACCACGACAACAATCGTTAACCAATTACTACAAAACATCATAATATTCAAGGTTCAGGAACCCATGACTCATACCATGCTTGATCAATTATTTTGGGTGACTCTACCTCATCAAGGTGCCTAATATCGGGATGTTCTTCTTCAGTTATTTTGTTACAGTTGCTCTCAACTTGTACATTATTCGGTGCAAAGCCGGTGCTGCTGGTTTGCTGTGAAAGATTGAAACCTTCTTCCTCTTCTTTGAGATTATTACCACAGTTATCACCACCCTGCACAGGTACACTAAATTGGCCAACACCGTTACCTGCAAACAGTTGGCTTCCCCGTTTATTCCTGGATTGTGTCTGTGATGGAATTGAACCTTGGGAGTCAATATTTACATTGTCACTGCGGCCACTTTTAGGACATGTAACACGGCTGTGCCCATAGTTTTTGCACAGCCCACACTGGATTCCAGTCTTCTCCTGCGTGTCAACATTGTCCTGGGTTGCATTGCCTTCAGCTGCATTTCTAGCCACACCCTTACTCTTTACATATGCAGGATCAAGTACAGATGTTTCCGCAGTTGCCGGAACATGGAAGTCCCTTTTGCGCTTTGATTGTGCGTATGGAGCTGATAGCGCAACTAATTTGCCAACATTCTCCATTCCTGTTGAAAATCCATCGCTACTAAGGCTGAAATTATGACATGCAGTCTTAAACATGGCCATTATGCTAGAGTAACGAGTTACCTGTACTAGCCTATCCATGGAATCTTCCGAACTTCCAGCCTGCAATAACAATCCTGTCGCCTTTGTTCACCTATTGCAAATTAGTGAGGATGGGTATTCCTTCACATTTTGATACTTCATTACACAAAACAAGTGAGGGCAAGGAATTCCATCGGATTCAAATTGTTCGCACGAACAAACGTACTTACCACCAACATTTTCTGTTGATGCATCTGTGACCAATTCAATAAATAAAACTGACCAAGCACCAACATCCCTATCACAATGATGAACATAGAAAATAGTTTCAACTGACCCGGGAAAGTGAACAACTTCACAAACCAAATATCTTGCCTCAAACCCAATCTGTCGCCTAATCATCAAAAAAATGTCATCGGAAAACAGCTTCCATGCACCATCCTCTACACCTCGCAAGACAGAAACAAACTTCCTAGTTATGTTTTTGGCATAAAAATTATCTCTAACAAACCTGTTTCTGAACCGGCCAAGAATGGAATCAAGAAGTGGCAGGACATCACTCAAGTAGTGGCAACTTTTTAATTTTTTCTTTAAGGCAGCGTTCATTGTTTCACAACGATGTGTGCTACACATGCCCCCATAGAATTTACCTTTCAAGTATGGCTCTGCCCACCTTTCACGTTTATTGTACAAGCCTTCCATCCAGCTGTTATTTTCAAGGGAGTGATTTGCCACAAGCTCTGCCCATTCCCTTTCCCAATCTTGCACACTTTTCGAATAATGGATGAATTTTACAAGCTTACGGAGCAAAATCTTGTCCTTCACGGTTTTTCCCATGTTCTGTCCAATGTGCCACGCACATAGTCTAAGTGTGGCAGCAGGACATAACTTTACCAAAGCCTTTCTCATTGCTTCATCTCCATCCGTTAGCACGGAAACAGGTTGTTTGCCTTTCATGCCTTCCAAAAACTGCTCAATAAGCTATACATATGATTCCTCTTTCTCGTTTACCAATAATGCAAAACCAAATACACATGTGGACCGATGATTGTTTGCGCCGACCATTACAACAAGTGGCTGACCATACCTATTTGTCTTGTGTGTGCTGTCCATAATCGATACATCCCCAAAAGCTGTGTAATCCACGAAGGAGTTGCTGTCCCTCCAAAAGATATTGTCAAATCTACCTGCTGCATCTACAGTACGCCTAACGAAAAAATCTTTATCATTCCCAATCTTCATATTGATCCATGTAATTGCTGCCTGCGCATCACACCCTCCGGCCTGTTTTGCTTTTTTCTTATAAAGTGCATTGTACAAATCTTTCAGTGTGAACCCAACCTTCTCGTAACCTCCATGTTGTCTTACTATGTACTCATAGGCATGACTAATATACACTTGTAGACCCCGCAGTGCTTGTACTTGTGAAATGTCCTCCTCCACAACACATCTATGTGACCTCAAGAACTGGACTTCATCTGGCATGGCCAAGGGGTGATTGTGGTCCACAACAAAATCTGCCACATAATAGTAACCAAGTTCCCTCCACAACATGCACTTAATTCGAGCAACACATCCACACCTACTATATTTGTTCCCCCTATTATTGGCCTCCTTCTTACTCCGCTTCTTACTCCGATTAGCGCCGTCCCTCTTCAAATTGTCCTCCTTCTCGTACTCTTCCACCTTATTCTTAATGACCGTAGGTCGAGGTACACAAAAGCCTTCTTTTGAACATACCATCTCCAAGCAAAGCCATTCCTGATTGCCTACCCTAGACTTGTCTTTCCTTTGAATGCGTATACTAAAACCTTTGATGAAGGAGTATTAGCTGTAAAATTTGGTAACTTCATCCAAATTGGCAAAAAAAATGTCAACCAAGTCCTCCTTTTTCAAATCAAGTAATTGACTCCAAGTCATAGAGCCAAAACCGGGCATGTCTAAGTCAGAAAGATCTTCAAATTCCTCCTCCGGCCGCATGCTCGCGTCGTCAAGGCTTGCACTTGATAGATAATCATCTTCTGGATCATTTGAAACTTCATCCGGATTCAATATGTATTCGTGTTCATTATAACTGAGACGTTCCTGCCTCTCCTCCATGACTTCCTGTGAAATAAAACAAATCTTGTTTTTCAAACCCACATAACTTTCATCATATTGCACAAATGTAAGAGATTCAGATCCTTAGTTCTTCTTTTTTGTATGCCCAACGAAACTTCAATTCAAACACATTGGCAAGTAAAACAAATGGCAATGCAACTAACATCAGGATAATCTGATGAGTCCTCATACGACCTGAGAACAATATCTGATGTGTGTTAGCATACTAACTGCTCAGCAGTAAGAGTATTCCTCCTATCAATACATAATAGATCATCAAAACTAATCAAAACTAATCAAACCAAATCAGCGGACAGATCTACATTTTTCATATGAAAAAGTAACAGATTGAATCTTCATTAGTTAAAAGGATTTTATTCCTACATACCAGCTCAACGATTTCGTCGGCAAACATCCCTGACTCCTTCATCCGGGAAATATTGAAAACGTCGTGGTCAGCCAAATAATTGGGAATCACAATGGCAATTGACTCACCAATGGCGACTCACCAATGGCAAAGACTTATCCAAAATCTAACTTTAATTAGCTTTCTAATTTAACTATAAAAACCGAGCACGAGATACCAATTATTTTTATATCAAATTGATTATTATTATGTATATTGGAAAATAGAAAATTCTACACTTACACTATCACAACGGTTTGTTAGGACGACGGTTTGTCTACGACTGCCGGCGCGGACCATCGCAGAGGAAGAGAGAGGAGATGTAGTTTCTGGGTGAAAAAGACCAACGGGAGGGTAATTTCTGGGTCAAAAGGGCTGCCAGCCGTCGCCGGCAGACGTTGGGCTGGGAACAAATTTCCAAGCGGCGGGGCACGGTTGCCGGATAATCAATTCATTCGACGCGGAGGGAGGAAGAGAGAGGAGAGAAAATTTGCAGGGGAGTATTTGCGGGAGTATTATAAGCTCGTTCACTTTATAATTTCTTACCCACTCAAAAAACAACACGTGTACATTTCTAAAAAACGCAAAACGTGAACACTCCTGCCGTGCATAGAAGCCTAACTCGATCGAGAGAGAGAGAGAGAGAGAGAGAGAGAGAGAGAGAGAGAGAGAGAGAGAGAGAGAGAGAGAGCAAGTTTATCCAGAGCGGAGCTCCGCTTTAAAAACATGGAGCGAAGTTTCAATTTCCTAAAAATTAAAAAAATTATTCAATCATTGAAATCAATCATTCTTTAGATTATCATTAGAGGATTACGCTTGCAAAAAATCAGTTCAATCGGAGATGGTTTGGTCATTTGATCATCATATTTAACTTTTGATAAGTACAGTTCATCCGATATAACTTAAAATTTTGATGTAGAAATGGTCAAATCATCTCAAATTAGGCTGAATTTTTGTAAGGATGATCGCATAATAGTAATCTAAAGAATGAGTGGTTTCATTAATCAAAATAGAACTTTACACCAAAATTTCAGTGTGAAACTTCACACTTGATACGATCTATATATAATCAAAATGAAAATAACTTTTCTATGCTCCAACTTGATTTTAATAGACACCTAGCATGCATGCTGCATGCATCTTCATCTTCCACTTAAGTGGAAGTTAAAACTGTCAATGTCGTTAACCAAATAGCAACTAACGGATTCTTGAACGCCATGGAATTAAGTTAGGAAATAAATCACACAAAGGGGAAATATCGATTGCGCCAAATGACCTTTAAACACAGCATACAGTTTTGCTTCGATTGTTTTCTTTCCCCCTTTTTTGTTGACACGAAACAACCAAATAAGACCCAACTGATTATGAAGATGCGCATGCGAGCTTCATCATTATGTTCGATAATATATAGTTCATTTCAATTCTTCCCTGCAAGATCGATATCACTTGTTCTTTCGTTTCTTGCACCCCTAAGGTCGATGTGTCTTTAACTCGATCACTCATGTTACCTGATCATATATGGTGCAAGTGTGCAACTATGTCGCCGTCTCTTTTCAAATGAAAAGAGTACAACACTATATATATCTTCTACGCCAAGTTTTAATAACGCGTTCTCAGTGCACCTAGATGTTACTGATTATCACGGACTGACTGTGCTTTAGTGTTTCTGTCTAATAAGTACAGCTTTGATCATCATTCGATTCACATAAAGAGCTAAGCTTACTGAAGGTTGGCTAGCTGTATTTTTCCAGTCAAACCTACTTCACGCTTAAGATCATGATATATATTCTTTCTTTCCTCACTTTCCGATCATCTAGCTTATTAGCTAGCTTCATCTTTAAGCATTACATATATTTCAAAGATGGCAGGCATCATGGGGCTCCTCAAACTTTAATGTACGTACGAATATACTCCTTTCCTTAATGTTCATTGTTAAAGAACATATCGTTACATATTAGAAACTTTCTTGCAAACAAAGCAAAACCAAATTGATTGATTACCATAGCAAGATCGATCATGAAGAACCACACAACCAAAGTACTTACGTACATACATATTCTTATATATATATATATATATATTCGCTAAATTAAAGCCTAAACTAAAACTTGAACTTTTTTAAGCCATCATTCGATAGAACTCGTTGAAGTCCAGCACCCCGTTCCCATCCGTATCATAAACTTGGATCATAGTCACACACTCATCATGAGACTTGGTGTCTCCGAGTCTGTGCAACATCCTTTGCAAGCTTCTTGGGGTTATGAATCCTTTCTCCAACTCATACATCTCGAACGCCCTCTTCAGATCATCATCCTCGCCACCTTCCCTCTTCATCAGCTGAAGAAAATCTTCAAAGCCTAACTGACTGTCCCCGTCGGAATCAAGCTCGTTGATCACGGCCTCGACTTCTTCGTATGACATGTACTCTTCTATGGACCCAAAATAAGCCCTAAGCTCGGCAGCCGAGATCTTCCCATCTCCATCTCCGTCGAAATAGCGAAACACTTCTCTAAACTCATCTTCCCTGTTACCAATTAGGGAAATACTAATGTTAGGTATACAAAATTAACATAGGGTATATGTATATACATCAATTACATGGGAGATAGATGGACGTACGTACGTACCTGTTGGAAAGTCTTGGAGTCATAGTGATGGGTAATACCGGAGAGGCAGGGGAGGTGGGAGAGGCTGATGATGATGAGGTGGACTTGGACGATGATCGGCGACGAGGGAAGCTGAGCTTGAGACTCTTTCTGGCAAACCATCTGGAAGATTTGGAGTTCCCCTGAAGATTATTGTTCTCCGGTGCGGCTGCCATTATTGGAGATCGCTATCTAGCTAAGAGAGAGTCCTAGAGATCGAATATGATTACAAGAAATATGTGTGTGGAAGTGGGGAGATTAATATAGAGAGAGAGAGCCGGGAGCAAAATTAAAGCCAGAATAAATGGAGTAATAAAAAGATGATGAATATTGGGACTTGCTGTGAAATTGCAAAATGGGGAAGGGGGTTACGAAATGTACGTTAGCACAGACTTTTTAGGTGGAAGGAAGCTGCATGGTAGCTTCCTGGGGACCCGAAAATTGATCATGCAGTGACGTCTTGAGTGTTCTGATAAGGCTTATTCCATGAGGTGACTATCGCATTGTCTGTGAACTTGGTTATACTACGACGAAAAACAAGAGCAAATATTTTCTGCTGGCTATATTCACTTCGGACATATTTGGAGAAAGATTCAAGTGTTCCATATGATTCCCTTAAAATGAGGGAGCAGCTAGCTTGACTGAGTTTTTCATCTGTCTTTTTGACCTAGCTAACTAGATCCAATCCTTGGAACATAGTTCACGGACAAGAATCTCAGATAAATACATACAAATACAAAAAACATTCACATTATGTGTAGTTTTATTCCTCTTATGTTAATTGAGCACCGCAATTTTTTTAATATATATACTCTCTCTTTTTTACAGAAGAAGCAATAATGTATTGATAATCGTTTGACAGCTATATCGAATACACCCAATCTAACATTTCCTAACTTAATAAGAGGTAAATCTAGACTAAACAGTGACATACCATTGTAATGAAACACATAGATAACTAGTTAACAACAACTAGCAAATTCAAATCGAAACAAAACTTGACAGCTAAACTTGGGTCAAAACACCCACTAGAAAACTAGACGCTAAATAACTAAGTCTAGAAAAGAAAAGCAAGACTAGTTGAGCCTAAGAAATTGATAACCCTAGCTACTCAATCCACCAACCACAGACCCAAAGCAAGACTCTGCCCAATTGAAAGCAAAGAGATCTGTCCTCCGACCATTTTAAACCACTGCCAGTCGTCACAGCCATCCTTGCTCCTAGCCAATCATTGTTCTGACAGCCAAGACTCCATCACATCGCTTAGAACTTAATACGTAGCCTCTCCCGCCTAGGATCGTTGTATTCGCATGTCAGACCCACAATAAGAAACCAATCAACGACAATACTTTGACGCCGTAACATCAAATAGTCTTGATCAATTCCATTATCAACCTGACACGCTCTTCCGACGCAAACTAGGATCTCTCTCAACAACCTTAAAAAACCTTACCTCACATCCGTCGTTGCGCCTCGCTCTTCAAACCTGCACAACACTCTCGTCCGACACACCCATGTAGCATTGACGAGGCCTAATGCCGTCGTCGAGCCAAGGTTCGTCAGACGAGATGAGATCTTGAGGAAGATGGAAAACTTGGCGGCTAGTTTTGGAGAGGAGAGAAACTAAGGTTTTTTTTAATATATATACTTATCTTTCTTGAGATTTATTTATTTCTTATGAAATAAGCCACTTAACGGAGATAAGACTCATGTATAGTAGTACACTATTACGGATTAATTTGACTGTGCTTTTAAAATTATTTTTGAAAAAAAAATACTTTTCAAAGTCATTTTTTTAAAGGGGTTTAGAACCCTTAGCGAGGTCATCCCCATGCTCTAAATTATTATTAATGGAACTGGATGAATACATCGAGGGGGATATGGAGTCAAAACCACAAGAAATTACATACCCATCCTCAAATGGAACATCTCGGATAATCTCCGGCGGATCTTCACTCCAGTAAGCTTCTAGGTTCCCAACACTAACAAGATGTGCTAAACGATAAGTTACACAACTTGTTTTTCATATATACGATTAACATGCAATATTTCAATATCACGCATATAATGGCGACAATCATGATGATATTACTAACCCCAGTCACTGGGGCGTGTCACCTTGAATTTCGATGCAAGTGCCGCACAATCACTCTCTAGAATCACATCAGTCCATTCTTGATGAATTGCAATAAGAAGACTAGCTCTAGCCGCTTCAGTCTCCACATGCAACGCAGAGCACGCAAAATGAACCGGTGTGGCAAAAGCTGCAACAACAGACCTTGTACTGTCTCGTACCACTACTCTGATGCCTCCCTTGTTATTCTCTCAGTCAAAGGCCCCGTTGACATTTATTTTGAGCCTGCCTGAAGGTGGAAACTTCCACTTCACTCTTGGTCTTGCTAGCTTTGCCTTCGGTGGAGGGTGCGCATTGTGACAGTCAGCCAAGGAAGCAAGACATGCACCACGTAACCATGTTTCCCACATTGAAGGACCCTCCTTTCCAAAGAATTCTGTTACGCTCAGCCCAAATTCCCTAAAGAATAACAAAGATAATCTCTACATGTTCCTTAGAGCAGGTCTCCAGAATATGGAAAATCCAATCACTGGGAGAGCTCGCAGGGTAATCTCGAGTGCACAGCAGCATAACTCTATGCCTCAAATTCACAAAAATTGGGTACTCCTTGAACAAATATATACCGTCTTCCACATCATGGTTGCAAAACAGGCAAGAGAAGTCTGATAAGCTCCCCTTCTTTCTAAGACCATCTCTAACCATCCAAGTCACATATCTCATAATAAAGCTTTCTCCAATTTTGGCTCTTCAATGGTACAAAGTATTAGCCTCATACCTCAAAATGTAAGGACTTATACCTCAAATGAGGACTCAAAATGAGTTTCAATATGACTCTTGGGAGTCAAATTTTTGGGTGGGTCATGCAAGACAAAAGAAAGGAAATAGTGTAAATTTGGGATAAAGTATGAGACCTTATTGTTAGAGATGAGAAAAACTCATATAAATAGTAAGTTTAGGAGGACTCATAATGATGTATGAGTCCTCTCATGGTTGGAGATGCTCTAAGGACCTCCTTAGTCGGGTTGATTCATTTGCACAGCCTCCAAATGAAAGTCCTTATCTTTGGAGGGACCCTACTAGCCCAAATCTTCTTACAGAGTGCACTAACTCCACCCCCTTCCATGCTAGTTGAAGTCGACAAATGATTCGCTTCATAGTCACACCCCAATTTTGAAAGAACAAAAAAAAAATTGAGGTGTAACTCACATTTCGATATTAGACATAAAATTCTAAAAACCGAAATATGAAAGAAAAAATATTGAAATAGAACGATGATAGATTACTAATTTGAGGGAAAACTTCTTATTATTAAAACACACCTATTTACCAATTATAATGGTAGTCCACATCCTATTTCAAACAAAATTGAAAATACACACAACGGAAAGTAAAATTGTCACTACAAGGAAAAAAAGGCCTCTTTGAGAATGAGTCCTCTATTTGGGTGTCGTGGTAGGTATGATACAAGGACACTTAAAATGTGTCCTCTTTTTTATAAGATAACTCATTTTCAGTGTCTTAAAAGCAAGAAAATGGTGTCCTCTATACTCTATCGAGACACATTAAATGTGTCAAGAAAAGTCTAATAATGGTGTCCTCTTATCCTTATCATGACACATTTTTAGTGTCTCAAAGGTCTAAGAAAAGTGTCATCTATTTTCTATCAGGACACATAAAATGTGTCCTGAAATCCAAAGATCAGTGTCCTCTTACTTTATATAGGACACATATTGCAATGTCCTATAAAGGGTAAGAGAATGGTAAGAGGACATGTGCTTAAAAGTCAAAATCATCCAAAATTAAATTATGCACGACTTCTTAAAACCATCAAAGGATCTTATATTAATTACCAAATACATATAATGTAAATACAAATAGGTTTGTGATGCTTAATAATCCACTTAATGAATGCATAAACAAATTTACTGGCTGTTACATGAGAAGATTCTAAGATATGTGGTGCACTGCATTAGCTCCATTGGTTTGATCTTGCCATTAAAGTCCTGAAAATAAAACCCAGACGATATAATTAGTTTTGGTATGCAGTACTACTCATTGAAATAGCTGAATGATTAACTTAAACTTCATGAAATAGATAGATAAGCAAACCCAAACAATACCATTATATCATACTACTAATAAGGATCCTATATTATCGTCCTCCTCATCATCAATATCATCAACAAAATCAGGTTTCATAACATCATAATCATCATCAACAATATTACAAAGCAAAGAATTGAGATTTACCATAATCAATTACAAGGTCCTCAGAGTTCTTTTTGCATGTTGGTCCTTCAATTTAACAAATTTCAAGCCATCAAGAGGCCACGGTTTCCTATTTAGAGTAAAGAGTAACCAAGCTCAGAGAGGTGATCAAGTTCTTTAATGAATAAAGGTATCTGAAAACTATACCAAAATATATTTGCACACCAAGATATAAACAAATATTTGCACACCACCACTACCACATTAAGTACCATTGCCGGCGATTTTTAAAAAAACAAGGCCGGCGACTGGGGAAGTCGCCGACAATGCTCATTATTGCCGGCGACTTGCTCCGTCGCCGGCAAAAGTCCGAAAAGTCGCTGGCAATGTAAAAAACTATTGCCGGCGACCTATTTCGTCAATCATTGCTGGCGAAATTCCAGCCAAAAAATCGCCGGCAATGGTTGAGCAATCATTGCCAGCGACGGAATAGGTCGCCGGCAATAGTTTGAAGCATTTCCGGCGATTTTTGGCCTGAATTTCGCCGGCAATAACTCCATTTCCGGCGATTTAATGAATCGCCGGCAATACCTCTTATATCAGATGCAGATCGCAGCAACTCATTCATTTGGATAGAAAAAAATCCAGTGAAATCGAAAGAAGGAAAACGCTCTGAAATCCTTAGATATTGTCAAAAGGCGTCGAAAACTCACTTAGGAAGCTATATACGTAGCTATATATAGGTACGTATATACGTATGTATATATATGTGTGTTGATTTAATTAGATCGATATATATATATATGCATGTGATGATTTAGAGTTGAGATATCGATTATTAGTTTGATACGCAAATAAAGTTGATATATTGTTGATTTCGAGTGATTGACTGTTGATTTTGAGTGGATTTGAGATCATTTCGATGAAAATATGTTAATTTGTGTATATATATATGTATGGATATAAAATGATTTTGTGAATATTAATTGTTAATATGTCTATATATATACAGGCATGTTAATTTGTAATTGTGAATTGTTGGTATATATATATATTTTTTAATTTATATGCATGCATGGGTCGACTTTTGTTAATTAATCGGATGAATTCGAATGTAATTAATGATGATTTATTAATTAATTAGTAGTGAATGTGTATATATATATTTATAGTACGTAATATTGTTAGAATTTTCAGGATGGACAAGAGTTGGATGAGCCTCGAAAGATGGGATGTGAGATATCACCAGGGAATTAGGAGTTTTGTGAATTTTGTGAAGGCTAATTGTGGAGACACTACACTTCATTATTGCCCGTGTAAAGAATGTAAGTGTCGCAGCGATCGATTTCGTTTTCCCATTGATAAAGTCCAGAAGCACCTGAGTAAATACGGGTTTTGGGATAAGTACACTTGTTGGATTTATCACGGTGAAACATTGTTAGCGGGTCCGCATGATCATGGACAATTTGGTGAGAGGGTCAGTCCATGCTATGATCATGGACATTTTGCTGAGAGGGGCAGTCCATCCTATGATCCAACATCGATGTTAATCAATGATATGTTTCCTCATGAGAGCGGTATATTTGCTGATCAAGCACCAAATGTCCCTCCCGTTGTGCAGGGTTTCCCCCATATTGAGCCAGTCGAGCCATTACCTGGAGCTCATGTCAACACAAGCGGTATGGACAAGTATAACAACCTGATTGCATTGCAACAGACTCTGTTGTACGACAGTTGTAGTAAGACTGTTCTTGAAAGTGTCATGGGAGTGATGCAGCTCAAAATGGAGAACAAAATGTCTGTCAAAGCTGTTGATTCTTGGCTAAAGTGGACTGCTTCGCTATTGCCACCCGGTCATCGTCTTCCTACCACTCATCATAAGGTGCGACATATCCTGAAAGATCTTGGGCTTTCCTACATCAAAATCCATGCATGCATATATGATTGTATTCTCTTCTGGGGAAAAGATCTTGAATACCTTAAAGCCTGCCCGGTATGTTTTACAGAAATGTATAAGTTGACTCCTGCAGGCAACAAGAAAGCTGTGAAGATACTTCGATATTTCCCGCTTATTGATAGGCTGGAGCGGTTGTTCATGCGTACTTTCACGGTCGAAGCTATGAGATGGTGAGCTGAGAGGAATTTGCCTGACGATGACACCCTTATACACCCTTCCGACGGAGAGGCTTGAAAGCACATGGTCAGAGAGTTTAATCATTTTGCAGCAGATGTCCGAAATGTTTGGCTAGGGCTCTCATCTGACGGATTCAACCCTTTTGGCAACATGAGTCTTCAATACAGTATATGGCCAGTTATTTTGGTACCGTACAACCTTCCACCATGGATGTGCATGAAGAAGGAATACAATATGCTCACTCTGTTAATTCCGGGCCCTTGTTATCCAGGAAACAGTCTCAATGTGTATTTGAGGCCTTTGATTGAGGAGCTTAAGTACCTGAGTGATTGTGGCCACCCCACTTACGATAGGTTCAAAAATGAGATGTTCCAGATGCATGCCATGCTTGTTGGCACCATCAGTGATTTTCCTGCCCGCGGTTTGTTGTCGGGCAACGTAACCAAGGGTTACAGGGCTTATTCAGAATGCATGACGGTTGATTGTTGCAGTCCTCATTGCAGTAAAATTGTTCAGATGCGTCACTGTTGTTGGCTTTCATATGATCACCCATTTAAGCAGGATCCAGACGCGTTTGATGGGACTGTGGAAACATGTGTGGCACCCAGGCGATGGACAGGGGATGAAATTTTGGAAGTGTTGAATGAATATGATTTTGGCCAGCTGAGCAATCATCCTGAGATAGTGGCATCAATTCCAGACAAGCCCGAAAGGTATAAGTTTTGGACACACAATAGCATATTCTGAGAACTCCCTTACTGGCCCAGGTTGTCTATCAGACACTACCTAGATGTCATGCACATAGAGAAGAATGTGTGTGTGAAAGTGTGGTGGGCACAGTTCTTAACTTGGAGGGGAAAACAAAAGACATCCTTAAGGCACGCATTGATCTGAAAGCTATGGGACTGCGGAAACATTTGTGGTTAAGAAATGGTAAGAGAAAAATGCCGCAAGCTCCTTACACCGTCAAGCCGAAGCATAAGCATGAAATTTTTGGGTGGCTGAGTAATGTCAGGTATATATTCTTATGGCTATGCAGGAAATTGGCCTTAAATTTTTACTTATATATGGTTATATGCGAGAAATATAATTATTGCCTATGACTATATATATATATATATATTTATATATATATATATGCAGGTATCCTTATGGCTATGCAGGAAATATAAGCAGGTGTGTTAACTTCCGGGACAATAAGATGTACGGATTAAAGAGTCATGACTGCCATGTATTGCTTCAACTCATTTTCCCTATTTTCATTCGAGGGTACCTGCCATGACTGCCATGTATTGCTTCAACTCATTTTCCCGAACAATTGTTGCTTACCGGTCTCGTACACTACACTTGGATGTATCACATGGAAAGGTACAAATGATTCATACATTTGGTTAGCCTCTGTAAATTCTTAATTTTTAAGTATCATAACATGCACTTGTTAACTTGTAAACAATTGGGAGCCTACAAAGACTATATGAAGAATAAATTTTCACCTGAAGGGTGTATCGCTGAAGCATATATTGCGCACGAGTGTGTAACGTACACCAATGTGTATTTGGGAGCGCTTGAGGACCCCCAACAACAGATGCCGATAGATGAATCCCAGTTCAACCTTTCTATCATCTCCAATGACGTGGTAGTACAGGGAAGCTTGCCAAAGTCGTACAAGTTAGATGAAAATGAGGTAGCCATTGCCCACTGGTCGGTACTGATTAACTGTTCAGAAGTATAATATTAGAAAAACTATCATCTTCATTGCCCTGCTATTGTCGGAAATGTTGATTACCACAATAGGACGTTTGCAAACTACTTTGGTCAATTGGTAAAGGTATATGTGTATATATCTATTTTTTATATCCTTATATAGCATGTGTGTACGTACGTGGTTTTGTGGTTTCTATGTTCATAATTTCTTGTATGGTTTCTTATCGTTTTCAGATGAACCATGTAGCAAATGATGGTTGCCCAGAGTGGTCAAACGAATTGAGGGTCCTGACGATGAAACCGATAGCTTCAAAAATTTACTCGATGTGTCAGGTCAATGGCATGAAATTTATATGTGAAAATCGAAACGACCGACTGAAAACACAGAATTGTGGGGTGATGGTCCATAGTGAACAGGATGACGTTGACTATTACGGTGTCCTTCATTCAGTTGTTGAACTAATTTATGGGAACCGCATGAAAGTGCATTTGTTCAAGTGTAGATGGTTTGATACTATCCCGGAGAACACAAGGACCGATCAGTACGGAACATTTTCGGTGAATACTACTACGAGCTGGTATCAAGAAGACCCTTTCGTTTTTGCCACATCAGTAAAACAAGTGTTTTACCTTGACGATCTTCTGAACAAAGTCCCGTGGAAGGTGGCTAACCATGTTGCTCATAGAAACATATACAGTGCTGCCACACTTGGTGAGACCGCAGATGATGAGGAAGTTACTGCATATCAAGAGCCGAACGCTTTTGACATTCCGGAATCATGTACGATTCGCCTTAATAATGTGAGATCTGGGAGTGTGGTTCGAATTACTGGAGCAGAATTTCTCGATGTTAATCCATATAAAGTTGACGCTGATTCAGATGACGAAGAGCGACACATATTGTCAGAGGTTACCTATGAAATCGAGTCAGACTCAAGTGATGAAGATGATTACGATTATCATCCTTAGTACGTTAATGATGTACGTATTTTAATTATAGTCGAAAATTATAGTCGAAAATTATAGTCGGAAATTGTAGTCGGAAATTGTAGTCGGAAATTCTATTCGGAAATTGTAGTCAAAAATTCTAGTCGGAAATTATAGTCGGAAATTCTTGTCGGAAATTATAGTCGGCAATTCTAGTCGAAGATTGTAGTCGGCAATTCTAGTCGGAAATTATAGTCGGAAATTCTTGTCCGAAATTATAGTCGGCAATTCTAGTCGGAAATTGTAGTCGAAAATTATAGTTGGCAATTCTAGTCGGAAATTATAGTCGGAAATTATAGTCGGAAATTGTAGTCGAAATTATAGTCGGAAATTGTAGTCGGAAATTCTAGTCGATCGTAAATTGTAGTCGAAAATTATAGTCGAAAATTGTAGTCGGAAATTATAGTCGGAAATTGTAGTCGGAAATTCTAGTCGGAAATTCTTTTGCCAGGAATCATTATCATTACCAACGATATTACCCACGAGTTATCAACTCGTGGGTAATAACATTGCCCACGAGTTAACTCGTAACTCGCCGGCAATGGTGGCTTATATTCCAGATCGGGCAGCTCCTCCTCCCCTCACCTCATTTCTTCACATTTTCCTCTCAAACCCTAAAATCTCCCCTTCTCTTCCTTACCTCGCCCCCACATTTCCTCTCCTCAAATCTCTCCTCCCCTCTCCCCTCCCCTCCTCCCTTCTCCCCTCTCCCCACAAACACCCAAATCTCCCCTACCTCTCCTCCCCTCCTCCTCTACCTCCTCCCCTCACCTCCGTCGTCGGAAGCCCACTTCGAGCTCGACCATGACAGGTCCTAGCTCCCTCCCTCTCTCTCTCTCTCTCTCAATTTTAATTTTAATTTTATTTTTATGCATTTTAATTAACTTGATTACTTAAGTTTTGGGTGATGTTTTAATTTTTGATAATTTAAGGTGATGTATATATGTGATGTATGTATGTGGAAAATATTTGGAAAATTTAATTAAGGTGATGTATATATGTGATGTATATATGTGGAAAATTTAATTAAGGTAATGTATATATGTATATATGTGATGTATATAATTAAGTTTTGATAATTTTTGATAATTTAAGGTGATGTATATATGTGGAAAATATTTAGATAATTTAAGGTGATTTGGGTGGATTAATTGATATATATATATAGTTCATAATTATATTGTATTTTTAAGGTGTTGCATATATGGACAAATTAATTTAGGGTTTGGATTCATTGATATAGGTAATTTAAGGTAATTTAGGGTGTTGGACAAATTAAGGTGATTTGGATTAATTGATATAGTTGATAATTTAAGGTATATTTGTAGTCGTATATTAATTGGTTAAATAAGCATTTGGGTAATAATTAATTGATATTTTGATAATTATATTCATAATGATCGATATGATATGATGCAATTTAATTTAATGTTTAATGTTTAATTTAATGTACGATATCATAACCGCATTTAGAACCGTTTGGAACCGGAACCGGAACCGTTTGGTTTGGAACCGATAATCGCTAGAACCGGAACCGAAACCGAACGGTTCCGGTTCCAAACGGTTCCGGTTTTTCATAGAACCTAATCCAGGACTAATTGTTGGAACCGATAACGGTTTGGAACCAGATCCGGATCCGTGCAACCCTCAGTCCAGCCTCGAGCCTCAGCCAGCAAACGCTCAGTCAGCAGACCCTCAGTCAGCAGACCTACAGACGAGCGACAGTCAACGGGGGCATCAGAAACTCCTTCCATCCGAATGCCCCCTATTGGCCCGGTGCCTACTCCCGTTTCACGGGAATCATCTGAGGCAGATGGTGCTTGCGCCTCATCGTCCAGGCCTCGTCTATCTCCGCCGTCCGGTCTCTTCCTGCCCGACGAGATTCCTGTGATCCCTGAATTCGATAATAGGGGGAGGCCTATTTATATTGAAGGACAGCCGGAGTTCCTGAGCGTGGAGGAAGCGTACAACTTCATCCCGTTCGACCCCGTGTATCTTTGGAGTGTGAGGTGCACCAACCAGCAAACGGACGATGCAGATAAATTTTATTTAACAAGATTGATTACTTAATTATTACTTAAGACTTACGATAGGTTCAATTAATGATATCAATTTGTTGACATTGTATTATTAGGCAATTTCGTTAATGGCACTAGGAAACGGAGAGGGACTAGAGGCACCTACACCGGAAAGAGACTTGAGCAGGCCACCGGGGGAAGGAAAACGCTCATTAGGACCAATGAGCATGGTGAGGTGATCGAGACATTTGACACCACGCGAAAGTATGTCAGCATGGCCGGGGCCGTCGTGCGGGACAAGGTCCCAATGCTTTGACCAGATTGAGAATCTGTGCCTCTCTACGTGAAGATGCAAGTACATAATGCACTGAGTGTGAGTTAAATCATATTTTCATTACGTAAATTTTACATTTATTAATTAAATCCGAATAAATAATTAATTTTACTGTTTATATATTCATCTTGCAGATGTGGTTTGACGTGGATAAATGTCTTATTCATATGTGGGTAGAGCGTCAACTACATATCAGGTGATGTGATTCGAGTTATTTGAGTATATATCGAGTTAGATTTTTGTTTATCAAGTGTTTTAATATCTCTAACTTTTTTTTCTGGTGTTAATATAGGTATAAAGAGTGGAAGAACGAGTTTTCCAAACATTACACACAGTACAAGGAGCTAGGCCGAAGTTCTACCCCTAGCGAATTCCGGTTTAAGGAGTACGAATGGCTGTGTCTGGTAGCCCACTTCGAGCACCCCAAAGCGAAGGTATGCATCCTGAATATATCTTACAACCTTAATGTATCGTATCACATTGAAATAGTCAGTTACTAATTTTTTTACATATGTTTATCAAACAAGGCGATTTCCAAGACGAACCGGGAGAATAGATTGAAAAACACCAAGGCCCATCATGCAGGTTCACTCAACTATTTGGGTTGGTCGAGTAAGGTGCAGCAACAATAAGAAGTCAACCCGTTGGTGTTTATTCATCGGAAGTTCTATCTGCAGTGCCCGGAAGAAGCGGTAAGTCTTTCGCCTCTGTATTTTGTACTTCACATATGCATGTGTTAATAAAACTATTTTTCGATATTAATTTATTTTGTTAAATAATACGTTATTCATATTCGCTTTTCAATTAGGCGAGAATGGAGAAGGCGACCACAGAAGTCACCATGAATATAGCTCGGAACAACCATCTTGACTACTCGGAGGAAGAAGTGACACAGTATGCCTCTCAGATCGATCCGCTTGATCGCCCTATAGCGGCTCAGATCATGGCGAAAGCGTGCGAAATTGGAAAGAATATCTACTACTGCAGGAGAATGGGCTCGGCGGGCAAATGAGTATTGAAGAACACTTCGGAATACTCTACCGGGTCAAGAACTTCAACTTCTAGTCGTAACCTAGCAGCGGAACTTCAGAGGACGCAGAGGGAGTTGGAGGAGCAAAGGAGGCAGATGGAGGACATGAGGCAGATGGCCGAGCAGCAGGCAGTCAGAGATGCCGAGTACCGGAGGATGATTAAGCAACACCGACTCATGGGCCAGCAGCAGACACAAATGTTCACATGGATGCAGACGATATACGCGTGCCAGACTACCGGACAACCGCTCCCCACAACTCCCCCGGTCCCTGTGTTCCACACTCATCCACCACCGCAGTAGTCACCGCCACAGCAAGACCAGGATAACCACCGGAGTTCAAATGATTACATGGATTTCTTCGACCCTGACGCGGAAGTTCCTCGACCCTGACGTGTAGTTGTAGTTTATTTTCGTATTGTTGTTATTTGTACTGTACGTTGGACAATTATGTGTGTACTGTTGAACTTGTATTTGTACGGTTTATGTTTTTCAATACAGGTTCTGGAATTGGGCCCAATCCAGAACCGGCTTTTTTTTGACAAATTTCTCCAACCATTGCCGGCGACTTGGACCAAAGTCGCCGACAATACCCCTCATTTTCCGGCCACGACGGAGTAATTATTGCCGACGACTCAAGTCGCCGGTAATGGTCTTCATCATTGCCTTGAGTCGCCGATCGCCTGTGATGATTGAGCATTGCCGACGACTCAAGTCGCCGACAATGATGAAGGCCATTACCGGCGACTTGAAAAATAAGTCGCCGGCAATGCTTTCACCGGCGCCCAATTTCCGGCGAGAGTATTACCGGCGACTTGTCGCCGGTAATAATCATTTCCGGTGAGAAAAAAAACAAGGGCAACTTTAATGTGGTAGTGCACACACAAACTGTCAATATTTACAAGCTTTCTCCAATGGGTACACCCCATCATTAGAGCACTGCATTAAGAGATTTATAAATAAAATGAGAGAATGCAATCAAAAGAATAAATACAAATGTCAGAAAATATTAAAAGTGGAGGAGAAAAGTGGGGGACATAACTATATACTCACAGGAGCAAAACTATGTAAGCACCAGTGTTTCGAGCCACCACCAAATCCTTGGAAGTTTTATTGATTGGACCCTTGAATTTATGGCTTTTCTGTGTAGTCACCAATGAATTCCAGCACATCAACATTATTTATTTGCTGCAAGACAATCTTTCAAATTCTAAAATACTTCTCAAATTATCAGAAAGTACAATTGACATTTTCTAGCTAGCTCCTACATAAATTAGAGTAAGCCCATGAGGTTGAAATTATGCACCTAGTGTCCATATATAATTTGCGAAAGTTTATAACACTTTTGCATGAGTATGCCTGAATTCTAATAAAGAGAAACAATCAAACAGGGAGTGTGCCTGAACTCTCAAACATTGATGCATCCAGAGAAAGAGATGATAGAAAAAGTATGTATTACAACCAAGGTCTGCAAGATTAATGCCGACAGGGAGGACAGATATTCCAAAAGAAAAAATAGAAAGAGCAAACCACCTTTACATCAAAGGGAAGGTTGCCCACAAATACAGTTCTCTTATGATCATACACAGCAGCATTCTCCCCTTTCAGCTTTTTATGAAGTGGGCAAACCCTGTCCACACGGATATGCTGTCCGCCAACCTATATAACTATGCATAAGTCAAGGAACCATATTTATTGAGGATCAACTAGCATCTGATCAAATTAGATAGTTGATGAGAATAACATACCACAGTCATGTTATGGGACAACGAAGCCTGAGCAGATTCCTCCGATTTAAAAACTATGTATGCATTAACAGTACAACAAAATGAGCTTTCAAATTCAATATAGAGTTCACTGCTTGACATTATTACACTACGTAGCAACATCACATCCCTAACATCCAAGTAGCAAAAGTAATATGAAAGCAGTATAACTAACAATGAAAACTCGATCTAATCTAAGATGGAAGGCAAAACATGCAGAACAAAAGTATTGCTACTTTTCTGGGAGCTTTGGTCTGCACAAAGGTAGACACATGAAATAAGCCAATCAATCATCAAATTTACAGTCTAAAAATACCAACACAAAATCACGAATTTCGGTAAAAGATAAAGACTCACATCATCTAATTGCACAGGTCGAATCCTCAGACTCCACCTCCCCAATTTGATTGAACTCCATGGTGCACAGAGGATAAGCCATTCCACTGAAATCAACTTCCATCCAACTATCAATTTCGCCTAATGTACACTGAAATGTGAACATACGTAAACCATGAGCTCAATTTCTAGCCTCTCCAAAATCTCACCTCGCTTCAAATCAAACAACCAAGATCATTTCTTACGTTTATAATCCGTAATCAACATGAGCAGCACTTCAATCAACATCTCAAATCCAAACAACAAACCTAACTCATGAATAGTCCTAGGGTTTTAAATCGAACCAAATTAAATCACAGAGAGAGAGAGAGAGAGAACCTTTGGGCTTTATACGAGCACATACAAACTCCGCGAGGAGCAATGAAGCCTAGGGCGGCATGCGAGACCAAAAGGACGTCGAAGCAGCGGGGACGAGTTGAGGCGAGATCGCCGTCAGAGCATCTCTCAGAGAGAGATGGTTGTGTCTTCTGCTGCGAGAGTGAGACCGAGGGAGACTGAGTATATAAGTAGTGGCAAGACGTAATTTTGTTGAATTTTGAGGCATTTTTGACCGCGTATTTTTCAGTTCTGAGAGGTTTGCGCAAATCGTTTTTGATTGTTTCTTTGCAAAGAGATGAGTTTGGACTTGGTGCCATATAGATTATGTATCTTCATAGTTTAAAATGTGTGTCCTTGTGTGTATTTTTTCTAGTAGTGTAAACACTTCACTTTTACTTCTGGCCTTCAAGGTCAGGACCTGTAAAATTTGTAAAAGGGTAAGCATATACAACCTCTCAAACTATATACAACAATATAACAAATAATTCTACACAAAAAAAATAATATAGTAAAATCTAAAAAATTTACAGGTCTCATACCTTGTATTTTATCACAAGGATAATTCTAAACATTTTACGATATGAACTACCTTTTAAGGTCTGAACCTGCAAAATTTGTAAAAGGATGAGCATATACAACCTCTCAAACTATACACAACAACATAACAAATGCATTCTACATAAGAAAATAATATAGTAAAATCTAAAGAACTTACACGTCTCATACCGTGTATTTTACAACAAGGGTGACTCTAAACATTTTACGATATGAACTACCTCTCAACCTATTTTTTCTAACCCATTTTGTTAATCATTTTGTCAATTCCCCTGTTGCCAGTCTCAAATTACACTTTTCTACACTACTTTGTGCATTATTTGGACATACATGGTGACGTGATACCTGCCAAGGTTATGGACTTAACTACACAAAAGTAAGTAATTTTTTCTCTTCACTACTATCCCTCAGTGACTAATTAGAACAACACAACATTTCAGCCAACAAATCACAATCATATTATCCAATGTCACACAAGACATCAACCAAAATACAATATCAGACCACCAAACAATTTCGATAAACATAAGTTGAGACAACCATGTATTTTCCCTACCTTTTACCACAATTGTTAATTACCTCCCAAGTTTGAGTTCCTAATATCAGAAGTAACATAACTTTGCATAACACACAAGGTTTAGAATTTTTGAAAGCATGTAATGAAAACTTTAATATGTAACAAAGAAGGTCTATCTAGCAAAACTGGGAAAATTCCGTAACTTTTTTGACCCAGTAGCACAAAATGTAAAAACTGTATCAAATGGTGCAAAATCTGATTTTAGTGTCTTCTAATGAAATGTAGATGACAAAATAAGAAAAATATGAGAGTTGAAATTTCCAGAAAACAATTTTTCCACAAATAGTAATTATTTTTCGAAGATCTGTTTCTATTTCAGGAAAACTATACTATAAACCAGTTTTTGCAAGCTTTTTGTGTTACTAAAGCAGTTTGAAATCTGGAAAGGGAATACATAGATCGACACTAAACACTTCCAAGTTTCAAACAAAATAATCCATACAAGAAAAGAAGTTAAAACAAAGTAAGGTGCTGCAAAGTTTGAACTAAGGTGCTGCAAAGTTTCTACAAAGTAAAGATTCATGTAACATATTTTGCTGATTCATATAACTAAGATTAAAAGTACTCTTGTAAGACTTAGTTGTTCCAAAACATGTAAATTGAAATACAAATCAAAATCTAAACAAAGTCTGAAATCATTTTCAAGTAAACAAGGAGTAGATGTAAACAACTTCCTCGACAACACTTCTTCTAACAAAAGAACAATGATTCAAATCATAACCAATTCAGAAACTATAACCCAATTTAAACAAGAAAAGCAACCTTTAGTCTTTCTCCTTCCTACTTACAGAACACTTTCTCCTTCTTATAACTCTCTCTAAAAGGCGACCTAAGTGATTTTTAGAGAGAGTTATAAACCAGTGTTCTAAAAGGCGACCACCTAGGCACTCGCTTAGCAAGCCAAAATGAGGGAATAAGGCTTCTAATCGAGATTTTCCACAATTTGGGCTTTTGGGAGGGCTTGGGCGTGAAACAAATAATTTGAAAACCTAAATCTAAACCAAATGGCCAAATCTGCTCCAAAGTCAATTGTCCAAACCTAAAAATTTATCACGCCTCTCTCTTCGCCTCTTCGCGCCCCTCCGAGCTCCGCCCTCAACGCCCCACTGAGCTCCGCCTGCCGCGCTCCGCCTCTACTACGCTTCTTTTCCACAGCCTCTACATCTTCTCCGATGTGCCTCTCCGCTTCTCCTCCGCAGCGTCACTCCGCTCCTCGACAGCTTCATCATCGATCTCATCTTCATCAAATCTCTCTGCTGAGCTCAATCTCATTATCTTCACTTCATTGGAGGTTCTCTAGCAATTGAATTGGCCAGGTACATATTAATAGAGTCATTAGTTAGTTTGTTGTCTAATTCTTTTTATTTGGCCTCTTAAAGTCTTGGCCTTGGTATTATTTTTGAGTCCGATTTGGATCTTGAGCTCAAAACAAGTATAGTTATAGTTTACTCATTCATTCTAGCAGAAAATTGGTCAATTCAAGTGTCAAGTATACGTCTTTTCTTTCATGATTGTTTTATTTTGTGCTTAGACAATTTCTTATGCCGGATGTTTTACCCTATTTATGTCTTTGGTGTACATATGTTGTGAAGGTTGATACTTGGAGAGTTGGTACTGCTGTACAGTCTGTAGTCTATAGTTCTGTACTAGTGTAGGTTGTGCTTTTGAATTGGAATTGGTTGCTGTGCTTGTGAATGCTGATTTGCTGGCTTGCCATTATTGCATTTCTATTTGTGAATGTTACAGGGAGAATGACATTTTAGACTATATTTATTGCTAATTTGATTATAAAAATGTTTTAAATATTCATTATTTATATATTGAGTTAATATTGCCTAGAAAACGTCTAATTCTGATTAATCCACGTCTAGCCGCTAGAAGATACCTTCACCGATTAGGGTCGCCTAAAACTTTTTAGAATCGTGGTCTCTCCCCTCTCCCTCTCCACAGCCCAAATCCTCGTTGAACAACTTCACCGACGGAGCTACCCACAGATAACCAGCGTGGACGTAATCCACCCTATTATGATCGAAAGGGTTGAAAGCATAGTCAACTAAAGTCTCTTATCATCAAGTCAATTACTCAAATCCTACAGAACTTCTCATCACTTACTGCCCACGAACTAGACCAACAAAACCAGACCGAGCACACTCTCAAAATCCGTCTTCTTTCTTGAACATAGAAGTGCTTTTTCTTCGATTCTATTCCCTTTGGTCCTCTGTTTGGGTTGTGCAATTGTTGATACCGATAGTTTCTTTCCCGGCTGATTTTTCTCTTTGGAAATCATCTACATGCAGTGGTTCTTAAAGCAAATCCAAACATAGTTTGGGCTTTTAATTCCATTTCCAAATCAAGGGGTGATCGAATTTAAGAAATTATTGAAATGACCCAACCCCGATTTAGTTTCCTAAACCGGAATAAAACCCCTTCTGAAAACGTGAACCAACAAAAACCATAAAAATTTGGGCAGAGTAACGCTACTAACGGGGAATTGCCTTTACCTGCACCCGGAAAATAACACTTCATCATATGCCACAAAAGCCAAACCGTGGGCACCAATCCCATCCGGATCTCAATAACATATCAATAACAATAAACAGTAAACATAACTGTAATATATAGTATATCTGGGAAAAATCGTATAAAACATGTATCAGAACGTATCAGAGCGACCTCTAGTGTAAATATATACAAAATATACAACATTAGGCGAAACAAGAAACCTACTGGAAAACACAGGTAGCTCGAACAACTAGCCTCCAACCACGACGTGAGACACCAAAATCTGAACTGCAAACTGGGCACGGAAACCGAAAAGCCCAGGGGAAAGACATGAAAACTGTTAGAGTGAGTGGACGAAAATAAATGTCTTTCGCCGAATAATATATGTTATAAAAACATATACGAGTCTAAATGCATAAAAATCAAATGGTACACGAGGGAGACTCTAACTCCTCACGCGTACAGAGCATGCATCGTAAATACCGCGGGGTCACTCATGGACTCCCTCGCGCTAATACAGTCTGAATCACGGGATCCCAGACCCACATGTGATTCCAAGCCAGAAAGGCCTCGGGTCAGGATATTTGTCCCCCCCCCCGGAGCGTACTTGGGGATCAGCCGAGAAGCCACGTGTATCGATACAACCTTAATAACTGAGACTGTACTCTGTGTAAATCAAATCACAAATACTTTCCATGCACATGCATAAAACATAATATATATGTACGTATATTCATAGATGCATATTCGTAAATGCATAATCGTAAAACACATGCTCATTTAAATCATGATCATAATTGCATGCTCATGCTCGTAAAACGTATATAAAAGACTCGCAGTCAATCCGTGAAAAGAAATGTCCACTCACAGATGAGCAAAATGCGCACTCGCGCTAATCACGTGGCCCGGCGGAATATCCCTCGCCCGAAGCACGATCTCGATCCCCTGAATAGTCATAAAATATATCTGATCAAAATCATAATCCACAATACCGTACCACACCTCGGAAACCAACCGTTCCCGAAAACATATAATACTGTGCAAAATAATCAACGAAATTCCCGAAATCTCCACTCAAAACCCTCGACTGAAAATCCGATACCCAAATCAACTCGAAAACCTCAAGGCGATGATCGGGGCGCAAATACGAGAAAAATGACATTTAAAACATCGAATTCCAAAAAGTCAACAGGTCGCCGGAGCTCCGGTGTTGACCGCCGGCGGCGGCGGCGGCGCGCCGTTAACCGGAGAGTTTCCCGGCGACCGAGCTGCCACACTGATCTCCTCAACAAGGCGAAAAACTTCCCGGACCGATTCCGGCGCCGTCGTGCCACCTCGTCCCCTCAAACCAAAGGAAAAATGATCCTGAGCTAAAACCCAACAAAACCCACCAAGTCTCTTCGCCGGAGAGCAACCGGAGCACCGTCCCTGTTCAAGGCCGATTCCGGCAAAAATCCCCAAAATTCAACCCCTCCGTTCTACCTCATTCCGGCATCAATTTCAACAATTCCAAGTTCTAATCAACATAAAATCAAGAGAGGAATCGAAATATACCAAAGTCCAAGCCGGAGGTGGACGGAATCGTCAAATCCGACGACGGCAGCACGGTGGAGAACCGGTCAACGAAAGTCAACGGTCAACTCTCTGGTCAACGCCGGTCAAACTTCCCAAACAGTGTTTTCGATAATTTTTCGACTATTTCCGATATTTATACTCGCGTCTCGGGACGATCAACGGTCCAAAACGGATAACCATTACGATTCGGATAAACACAATACGAAGGGATAAACTCGTCGATAAACCGAAACTTCAAATAATCATATTATATTCCTCGGTTAATGGAAAAATCATCCGGAACTGCCCACGAACTCGAAATCACGTGTACTACAATTCTCGAGAAAAGACTCAACTCAAATTCTCGGCCGATAATTAAGTCGTAAATGAAACCGGCAAACCACACAATAATCAATAAACCGCGATTACACACTAACTCGTGGATTACGCTGATTACTCTACTAATTTTGGTTCGGGTCGTCACAATTATCTTTTGCTTTTTTATTATCTAAATTTCATATACTTGAATTACTCAGTGGAAATTTTTGAAATTTGGATTGAATCTCTCTAGTATTGCTTTCAAATTTTCAATCGATCTACATACTCACTATATTATTGGCTCTCTTCATCGTTTAATCCAGCTTGATACCCAATTAGAAAATCAATCGCGGGATCTATAGAGAATCGACCTTGGTGTTGCCGCGGCCAGTGGACGACATGTCGACGATTTGATTAAGGAGAAAAGAAGGATTTGTAGAATTCTAAGAAGCACAGAAACGGGACTGAGGACCGGTATCGCGTATCGGATACCGATACCGGTACGATACGCGTACGACACGTGTGGATATGCTAGGATATGGTATCTGAATTCTGATACGGATTGGATACGTACGTATCTTAAAATGGATACGTAAGCCTGTAATTTCTCAGGATACGTGGGGCAAAAATGTCAATTTACAGTAAAAAAGTCAATAAAATACAATAAAAAAACCTAATCGGGGCTCTCTCCTCTCCTCTCAGTCCTGCCTCTCTCATCGACTCTCTAGTCTCTCCTCTCTCATTAGCCCTCATCGGCTCATCTCCTCCACCGTCTTTTCTGCTGCGAACGCCGCCGTTGTGGTCTCTGGACTCTGGGCAAGTGAAACCTGGCCTCCGACGAAGACATCGGCAGTCTGCTCAATTGTCCATTATGCAAAGTCAAATCTCACAAATTTCTTCTCTTTAGGTTTCCGGCTTTCCGCGCTTCTATCGAGGATAAAACTTCTGTTGCTGTGGTATTTACTCTGAAAAAAGGTAACACTTCAGACATGAATTGGTTTGTGAATTGTGATTGGTTAGTTGTGGTTATCATATCATACTGTACATCACATAATGAAAAGATCTAACTAAAGTAATTAGCTTGAGCTCTTAGTATTAAAATAGAATAATAGATTATACACTTTAGTTCTATAAACTTGAAAATGAGGAGTTGGCATGGCTGTGTTTATAGTACAGAGCAAAAATTGATAAATAAAACGATCAATAGCTCAAGATGTGTAAAGAGGTGTTTAAAATGAAATTTCAGTATGCCAAATATTGGCAGACACTGATAGCAAAGTCCTGCAGTAGTCTCACTATGATGGTTAAGATGACTTGGTGAAAATTTCTCACAAAGGAGTGATGTGCCTAGAATCTTCAATATCAATCATCGACTTTCCAAAGCAACCATCAAATGACATGTATTGAAAAGATACTATGGACAATAAGAAGCAATCCTTGATGAAAACGTCTACAACTTGAAGCAATTGCTCGCACTAAGATATTGAAATGCACAAACATTTCAGTTGAGAAGCAATGCAGAAAGCTAATTTCCCTAAGGATGTAAACATCTTACTTCTGACAACTATGTGTCTCGTATACCTTTTATCTGTGAGATACAATAGAAAAAATCTAGTGATTCCTCTCATTACAAACAAGTAACACCTATCATCTTATGTACAAAACAAATGCACAAGCAAGAGGGAAATAGGATTGCTACCCCATCATATACAGCATATATGCAGCAACAACCAAACCAACTACATATACCTCGCAATGATGCATCAACATCCAAAACAACTAGTTATACCTCTCATTACGATTAAGTCGTGCTCCAAAATAGAACGCCATAGACAGCAGCCAAGAATCGCTATGACCCGCAACCAGCGAAAGCCAGTCCTTTTGGTTTGTGATTGATTAGTTGTGGTTATCATATCATACTGTACATTAGATAATGAAAAGCTCTAACTAAAGTAATTAGCTTGAGCTCTTAGTATTAAAATAGAATAATAGATTATACACTTTAGTTCTATAAGCTTGAAAATGAGGAGTTGGCATGGCTGTGTTATCATTCTAGAACTTAGCCAAGTTCACGTACAGAAACTTAAGATTTATTTGAGGTGTATAGATTATATATATATATAATTAGTTCATGTAAGCATATTATACAGTAATGTTTAGACATTTGCTCAGTGTTCTATAATTTAAGATGGCCAACTTCATTGTATGAGAAAATTTCTTCTCTTTGGTACCAAGAAGAATATTTCCTTGAAATGTGATAATGACTTGCTATATATATATATCCACTCATTGAAACATCAAAATTGGATGATATATTTACTTTTTGAACAATTACCTAAAATCTGTCATTCCATTTAAGGACGTGCTTACCTGCACTGCTTTCCAATTTTGATTATGCTGCTTTTCTGTCTTCAAGTCTTTTGGTCAGTAACCTAGGTTTTGTTTTATCACTACAAGAAAAACGGACTTAGACCACGGAGCATTTCCGTCGTCTAAGTGACATTTTCCGTCGTCTAAGTACTTAGACGACGCAATCTCCGTCGTCCAAGGTCCGTGCTCCAAGTGCTGTCGTCCAAGAACTTAGAGGACGGAGAATAATCTATCCATCGTCCAAGTTCACTTGGACCGCGGACGTTCTCCGAGACCCAGGTAACCACCTGGACGACGGAGAACTAAGTCTCCGTCGTCCAAGTTACTACCTGGGCCACGGAGAATAAAAAGTTCTCCGAGACCCAGGTAAACACCTGGACGACGGAGAACTAAGTCTCCGTCGTCCAAGTGACTACCTGGGCCACGGAGAATGATACGTTGTCCGTGGCCCAGGTAGTCACTTGGACGACGGAGAACTAAGTCTCCGTCGTCCAGGTGACTTTTTAATTTAAAAAAAAAATTGTAATTAAATATTATTAATTTAATTTATTATTAATTGAATTTAAATAATGAAAAATGCTAAAATTAATTAAATAAACTAAATTTTGAATATTACTTAATTATTAAATAATTAAAATTAATTTGTACATACATGAATAATCGAAAAAACCCATAAATTAAAAATTAAAATATTGTTCGGAATGCGGAAAGAAACGAAATAATAAACTACTAGCTAGCTAATACACTGGAGGAGCAGATGCGCCGCCGAGTCCTCCGCCTCCAGCCGGGTCGTTGTCATCGGGGTGTGGGTACGGAGGAGGTTGACATACTTCTCGATTTTTTTGCATGAGGGCGATGAGTTGGGCTATTTGTGCTTGTTGTTCGTCAAGTCTTTGCCGCATGGATTGATTCTCCTCTCGTGCCAGTCGAGCCTCTTGAATGGCTGCTTCGACGGCCGCAGCCTGAGTCCTTCTCCGCTGGCCCGAACCTCCCGTAGATGATGAGTCGGAGGTCGTCGACAAATCTCGTACCACCCTAGGCCCGAAGTGCCTAACCTCCTTGCCAGCTCTACGACCGTAAACCTCATCCGCGATTGCAATTTGGCTCTCTAAGGATAGAGGAGGCAGGTCTTCCGGCGGCACATCTGGGAACGCAAGCTGAGTGTTAGCCAACTCTTCTTGCGCACGCTCTATCACCCTTGCCTACAAAAGAATAATTAATTTATTATAATGAAATAATATTTAAATAATAATTACTATAATTAAAAGCACATATATATATATCACTTACGCCGCATTGACTCGCTTCATTATCGAGCCCAGGCGTCACGTACGCGCTTATGCTTGCATCAAGATAAGGGTGTTTGGAGCCCTTATCCTTGTGCTCCTTGGCTATTTGAATAAACTGCTTGGCGCCGGTAGTATGGTGTTTGTCCTTCTTCCCCCGGTTGGCTTTGTTGACACCGGAGAATTTCTGTTACACAACATAATTAAATCATTAAAAAATTAATAACTAAAATTTAAATAATTCAATTATCTTAATTGAAATAAAAAAAGTAAATTAACACCTTAAAGGAGTCATCGGCAAAGTGGTTACACAACCACTCCCACTCATCTTCTCTATCCCCACGCAGCTCTACGGGGGGAGGCGAGGGACCGTAAGTTTGGAAGTACTGATGGAGCCTGTACTTCCAATCTTTGTAGATAGAGTTGGCGGTTTGGTTGATATGCCTCAACATCGCCGGAGTCGGATCCACCGCAAATTGTTCCTATCAAAAATAAATAGAAAATTATAATCGTATATATTATGAAATTATAACTAATATTAACAATATTATATAATAACTAAATTGGACGTATTACGTACCGAAAGATCTTTAAAGACTTTCGCCTTCTCATTATCCGGCGCCTCCTTCCAAGTAGGGGCAGTGAGACGAACTCGGCTACGGACGATTGACCCTATGCTATGCGCCGAGAGACTTGCTAGCTGAGCTGTGGGAGGGCCACCGGTGAATTCGTCGTAGGGAAAGTCGATCTTTTTCCCGGTCGCCTTGAAAATTTTCTCCGCTTTGCCCCCTTTAACGAGACCCCGAGTCCTTTTCGGTTCCGGGTCAGTGGGGGCCCTCCTTTGCTTACGGCGGGCGCTGTATATGATTGATTCCACGGTCGAGGACGCCTGAGTACTTGCCGTTGAACCGGTATCGGGCGTCGGAGTTGAAAAATGGTCGACGTCATTACCGCCGGAGATAAATGGGGCAGACGGAATTTCCCCAACAGGCGCCGCCTCCGAACCAGATGAAGGGTCCGGATTGAGGGCGTTGTTGCCCTCCTGTTGAACCCAACCGACTTGGTCCACCAACATTTGGAGCATGGCATCTTCTGCCTCCTGTTGCGCTTTCTTCTTGCCGGATGGAGCCATTTAAACCTAGGAGTACGTTGTTAAAATACCTACTTACCATAATAATTACAAGTGCAAAATTTATGCTAATTAAGTACGGTTAAGATTTAAATAGAGTACACAAGCTTGGCTTTTTCGGTCGTTCAATGGACGTGCGACCCGCGCGATAAAGTCTAAATTTTCAATTGATCAGCCTTGGTTAAATTGAAAAACATGGCCAGTTAGGGATAGAGATAACGCGAGAGGCAGGACTAATTTCGACAAAAGTCTTTCTTAGTCTAAATCCTGTCACCAGTCATAACCCGTTTCTAGACACCATGTCCGACATTCGGCCAATTTTTCGAAAATTTACACTCCCTCAAGTCCTTTGCAAACTCCGCCCTCAACCTCGTGTCCATAACTTCACTTAGGTTATGGTGTGCGGTGATGAAATCCACACATCACGAGGGGTTAAAGAGATAAGCTAGGAAAAGAGGCGCCATCTATTCCAAAGAGTGCGACTTAATAAACCAAGCATATGTACTAAATTTAAATCGAAGACGTACTACCATGCAATTTACTAGAAAATACACGTAATTAACAATTAATTAAAACAATAAATAATTACAATAATGAATTATTATTTATCATGCATTTAATAATAATTATTCATTTACCAATATAATTAATTATTATTAACAATTATTATTATTACTATTATTTAATTTTAATTAATAATTATTCATTACCAAATAATTAACAACTAATAATGATTACTAAATAATAATAATAACAACAAAATAATTATTATAATTACAACTATTTATTATTTAAAACTAATAAATTAAAACTATTTAGAAATTAAATAATTAATTAAATAAATAAAATGTTAAAGAGTTAAAAAATAGAATTATTACCTCGTCGGAATTTCGCCGGAATATCGGAAGAGTAGAGTCGTCGGAGAGGGGGAACCACGCCGGAAATTTGGTCGTTGGAGCGTCGCCGGAGGAGGATCGCCGGAGGAGAGGAGAGGAGGAGAGGAGAGGAGATGGAATGAGAAAAGGAGGGGGTGCTGTTCTATTTATAGAGTTACGCTTAGACGACGGAGCACTATTCTCCGTCGTCTAAGTTCACTTGGACGACGGAAACAGTGTTTTCCGTCGTCTAAGTGGCGGTTTCAAAAAATTTCAAGCGGCGCCAATTAATCGGCGGGACGTTTTGAACCGCCATGATTTTGGACTTAGACGACGGAGAATTCATTCTCCGTCGTCTAAGTGAAAATTCTCCGTCGTCTAGGTGAACACCTGGACGACGGAGAATGACCATCTCCGTCGTCCAGGTTCAAATTACGTTAAAAAAAATTTAAAAAATAATTCGCTAGGAATTTAGCGATCTGTCATTCGAGTGAAATAGTCGTCCAATATCGATGAACACATCGTATATATGAACAGTTAAATTTGAACCGACGAATAATTTTTCGTTTTGAAAGTTGTTAAGTATCGACTAATCCTTACGACTTAAGTGTTCATGAGTAGAGGCTCATTTGCAGCAGAGTATTAACGAAATTGAATTTGGACAAAACAACCGTTGGATATGTTCGTCGTAACATAATATATAATTGTCTTCAAAGGACCATAAAATAATAAGTTCGGGAAGGGTTTCATCGGCACAGTCAACCGCAAAACCGAGAATTTAACAAACCAGAAACGTGGATACAAGGCATTTCGCAACTCCGATTTTCGAACCGTCGAAGCTCACACACCAAGAATTGTTTACTCTAAAAACTTGACGAAGAGAATATGCATTAGAAGAAGGTCTAGATGGTCGTTGTCTTAGAAAAATTTACGATATCTGCACCTGGACGACGGATATGAGCTTTTCCGTCGTCCAGGTAATCACCTGGACGACGGATATGATATTATCCGTCGTCTAGGTACTAACCTGGACGACGGAAAATCTCATCTCCGTCGTCCAGGAGTATAGACCCTGAATTCAGGGGTTAGGGGTCCTTAGGGTATAGGGTTTAACACTTGAACGACGGAGAAGGTCATTCTCCGTCGTTCAGGTACACACTTGGACGACGGAGAATGACCTTCTGAAAAGACTCAACCCCGATTTAGCACCCTAAACCGGAATCGAACCCCTTCGAAAACACGAACCAACAAAAATTTTCCGAAATTTGGGCAGAGTTTCGTTACTAGCGTGGAATTACCTTAACCTGCACGCATAAAATACACTCCATCCTATGCCACAAAAAGCAAACCGTGGGCACCAATCCCATCCGGATTTCTCAACATCAATACAAACAACAAACAGTAACATACTGTACTATATATATATGTATATCCGAGAAAATCCGTATAAACAAGTATCAGAACGTATCAGAGCGACCTCTAGTGTAAAATATATACAACATGTACATCAGTAGGCGAAACTGAAACCTACTGGAAAACACAGGTGACTCTGATCACTAGCCTCCAAACCGCGACGTGAAACACCAAACCTGAACTGCACACTGGGCACGGAAACCGAAAAGCCCAGGGGAAAGACAATGAACACGTTAGAGTGAGTGGACAAAAATAAATGTCTTTCACCAGTTTATATATGTTATAAAAACATATGCGAGTCCAGATAAATAAAAACAACATAGTACACGAGGTAAAACTCACACTCCTCCAGTGTACAGAGCATGCAAGTAAAAATCCCACGGGGTCGCTCATGGACACACACCGTGCTAGTACAGTCCGAATCACGGGATCCCGGACCCACACGTGATTCTAAGCCAGAAAGGCCTCGGTTCCGGGGATACGCCCCTCGCCGGTCAGGTCGGGGTAACGCCCCGCCTGGGATGCCTACCATCGGGGATCAGCCGAGAGGCTAAGTGTATCGATACAACAACGTAACCACGACTGTACTCTGTGTAAACCAAATCATAAACATTTCGATGCAAATGCATGAAACAGCATATAAGTGTATGTATACTCGTATACGTATATTCGTATAAGTATATCGTATAATCGTAAAACACATGCTCATGCAATTCGTAATCTCAATACGCATGCTCAAATTCGAAAATCATATAAAAGACTCGCAAACAATCCGTGAAAAGAAATGTCCACTCACAGATCAGCTAGCGCAACTTGCGCTAAACACGTGGTCCGGCGGAAGTACCCTCGCCCAAAGCACGATCACGATCCAAATCTCGATCTCAATCTCCTGAACACATATACACATAACTGATCAAAATCGTAATTCCCAACTCTGTACGGATGCACGGAAACCAACCGTTCCCGGAAATACAAAATGCAGTGCAAAATGAATTACGGAAATCCCGAAATCCCAATTCGAAATCTCGACTGAAAATCGGCTAACCAAATCAACTCGAAAACCTCCGTACGATAATCAGGGCGTGATTACGAGAAAAATGACACTAAAAACGTCAAAATCTGAAAGTTGACTTTTTGCTCCGCCGTTGACCGCCGCCGGCGGCGGCGGCGCGCCGTCAACGGAGGAATTTCACGGTCAAAGTTTCCAGATCGGACCATCTCATCATTTCAAGCAACTTATCCTTCTACCACAAGACCCAATTCAAAGCCTAACTATCCCAACTCATCAAAACCAAATCGGAAATCCAAACCCAAATCCCTATTCGGGTTCACCAAATCTCTCATCCTCGTTCCAAACTAACCAACTAGGAAGCTCCACCACGAGGTGGGGAGCAAAACCCCCAAGCTCATGGCCTCCAATCGTCACCGGAACCACCTCCACCATTAGAGCCGATTCCGGCGAACCAAACCCAATTCGGGTTCCACACAAACCACCTCAAATCTCATCAAATCACATACCATCAAGTTCGAAATCATACAAGGATACGTTTCCTACCTTTCCCGTGGTGAATCGATGCCGGAATCCGGTCGCCGGAGTTCTCTTTCCCGTTCGGGAAACTTTCCCAATCGGCAGCTCCTCCAACTTTCCAAAATAGGAAAGTCAACACATTTCAAAACTGGTCAACGCCCAAATGAAGTTTTTCGACAATTTTGCGACTATTTTACGACTTTTCGATATTTATACTCGTCCCTCGGGTCAACCGACGGTCCAAAATGAAAATACGAAATGATTCGGATAAGCTCGAACAATCGGATAAACTCGTCGGAACCCGAAACTTCAAATAATCATAAAATATTCCTCGGCTATCGGAAAAATCTTCCGAAACCACCCACGAACTCGAAATCACGTACTCTACGATTTCCGTGAAGACACTCAACCCAAATTCTCGACCGAAAATATTGTCGCAAATCGAATCGGCAAATCACACATTATCGTAAAACTGCGACTAATCTCAAATCTCGAGAATCGTGCTAAACACACCTCTGATTCTGGTTCGGGTCGTCACAAATCTACCCCCCTTAAAGAAATTTCGACCTCGAAATTTACGTACCTGTCATGTGAATAGATGAGGATACTGCTCCCGCATACGCTGCTCGGTCTCCCAGGTGGCCTCCTCAACCGAGTGGTTCTGCCACAAGACCTTCACCAGCGGAATCACGCGGTGCCTCAACTCCTGCTCACGACGATCGAGAATCTGCACTGGCTCCTCAACATACGATAAATCCTCTCTGATCGGCAACTGCTGTGGGGCTATCACATGTGAAGGGTCTGAGATGTACTTCCGCAACATCGAAACATGGAATACATCATGTACGCGAGCCATCTCAGCCGGTAGCTCAAGTCGATAAGCAACAGCTCCAACTCTCTCCGTAATCTCATACGGACCAATGTACCGTGGCCGAAGCTTGCCACGCTTCCCGAAACGCACTACTCCCCTCCACGGAGACAGTTTCAGGAAAACCCAGTCACCGATCTCGAACTCCAAGCTCTTCCTCCGCACATCCGCATAACTCTTCTGCCGATCCTGGGCGATCTTCAACCGATCCCGAATCACTTGTATGTCCTCCATCGTGGTTTTCACCAAATCCGGACCAATAAGCCAACGCTCGCCCACCTCACTCCAACACAACGGAGTGCGACACTGCTTCCCGTACAGAGCCTCGTACGGTGCCATCTCAATACTGGCCTGATAGCTGTTGTTGTATGCGAACTCGATCAAGTGCAACTGCTGATCCCAGTTTCCACGAAACTGCAATACACACGATCTCAGCATATCCTCAAGAGTCTGAATGGTCCGCTCGGACTGCCCGTCAGTCTGAGGATGAAAAGCTGTACTAAACCGCAACTTCGTACCCAAAGCTCGCTGCAACGCCCGCCAAAACTCAGATGTGAACTGACTATCACGGTCAGAAACAATGGACACAGGCACACCATGCAAGCGAACAATCTCTGATAGGTACAACTTGGCCAATCTGCCCACTGATACCTTCCCTGGAAGTGCAAGAAAGTGTGCGGATTTCGTCAGTCGGTCAACAATAACCCAAATACCAGTGTTGCCCGCCGAAGTACGCGGCAACTGATAGACGAAATCCATCGTAATGTGCTCCCACTTCCAAACCGGAATCTCGAGTGGCTGTAATTTCCCTGCAGGTTTCTGCCTCTCCGCCTTCACCTGCTGACAAATCAAGCACCGACTCACGTATGCGGCAATCTCCCGCTTCATGTTGCGCCACCAATAGTAAGCTCGAAGTGTACGAAACATCTTCGTACCTCCGGGATGCATCGCATACGCTGAACTGTGGGCCTCGTCCAGAATCTCCTTCTTTAAGTCCTCGTCTCTGGGTACACATAATCTACCTCTGAACAACAACGTACCGTCGTCGCTCAAACGAAACTCTGTAGGCACACCATTCTGAATCATGGTCTTCTTGCCCAGCAAGTAAGGATCTGAATCTTGTGCCTCCCGTACCTGATCAACCAACACTGGTCGAACCTGAAAGTTAGCCAACAAGGCTCCATCATCATCATAACCAAACACAGCACCCGTAGCTCGAAGCTCGGCTAACATCGATACTCGGGCCACACACATGTGAAACAACGAGGCTCCCGACTTCCGGCTAAGTGCATCTGCCACAACATTAGCCTTCCCCGGATGGTACTCGAAAGTGCAATCGTAATCGTTGATCAACTCCATCCATCGGCGCTGCCTCATGTTTAGATCCGGCTGTGTCCGCAAGTAAGTGAGACTCTTGTGGTCAGTGAAAATCTTACACTGAGCACCATACAGATAATGTCTCCAACTCTTCAACGCTAACACGATAGCGGCTAACTCCAAATCATGCGTCGGATAGTTGACCTCGTGCGGTTTCAGCTGTCTAGAACCGTACGCCACAACTCTACCATGCTGCATCAACACACAGCCAAGGCCCAACTTCGACGCGTCACTGTACACAACATACTCACCACTGTCGTCTGGCAATGTCAAAACCGGTGCGGTAGTCAATCTCTCCTTCAGGAGCAAATAACTCTCCTCGCACGCATCAGACCACTCAAACTTGACGCCCTTCTTCGTCAATCTGGTCAGTGGTGTAGCTATCCGGGAGAAATCCTGTACAAACCGTCGGTAGTAGCCTGCTAATCCCAAGAAACTCTGAATCTCTGGCACAGTAGTGGGTCGACTCCAATTCAGCACGGCCTCGATCTTGTCAGGATCAACACTAACTCCCTCGGCCGAAATCACGTGACCCAAAAACTTCACACTATCCAACCAGAACTCACACTTACTAAACTTCGCGAACAGTTGATGGTCCCGCAAAGTCCGCAACACCGCTCGCAAGTGCTTCTTGTGCTGGCCCACACTCCTCGAGTAAATCAGGATATCGTCTATGAATACAATCACGAACTTGTTCAGGAATCGTCGAAACACCCGATTCATCAAGTCCATGAAAGCTGCGGGGGCATTGGTCAATCCAAACGGCATAACCAAAAACTCATAGTGCCCATACCGCGTCCTGAAAGCTGTCCTGGCAACATCTGAATCCCGGATCCTCAACTGGTGATATCCGGATCGAAGATCAATCTTCGAAAAGACTGCTGCTCCCTTCAGCTGATCGAACAAGTCGTCAATCCGAGGCAACGGATACTTGTTCCTCACTGTAATCTGATTCAGCTTCCGATAGTCGATACACAACCGCATGGACCCATCCTTCTTCCGCACAAACAACACTGGAGCACCCCACGGAGAAACACTCGGTCGAATGAATCCCTTCTCCAGCAACTCCTGAAGCTGAATCTGCAACTCCCTCAACTCTGCAGGCGCCATCCGGTATGGTGTCTGGGATATCGGTCCAGTACCCGGCAACAACTCTATAGTAAAGTCAATCTCCCGCACAGGGGGTATACCAGGTAACACAACCACTCCCACTCATCTTCTCTATCCCCACGCAGCTCTACGGGGGGAGGCGAGGGACCGTAAGTTTGGAAGTACTGATGGAGCCTGTACTTCCAATCTTTGTAGATAGAGTTGGCGGTTTGGTTGATATGCCTCAACATCGCCGGAGTCGGATCCACCGCAAATTGTTCCTATCAAAAATAAATAGAAAATTATAATCGTATATATTATGAAATTATAACTAATATTAACAATATTATATAATAACTAAATTGGACGTATTACGTACCGAAAGATCTTTAAAGACTTTCGCCTTCTCATTATCCGGCGCCTCCTTCCAAGTAGGGGCAGTGAGACGAACTCGGCTACGGACGATTGACCCTATGCTATGCGCCGAGAGACTTGCTAGCTGAGCTGTGGGAGGGCCACCGGTGAATTCGTCGTAGGGAAAGTCGATCTTTTTCCCGGTCGCCTTGAAAATTTTCTCCGCTTTGCCCCCTTTAACGAGACCCCGAATCCTTTTCGGTTCCGGGTCAGTGGGGGCCCTCCTTTGCTTATGGCGGGCGCTGTATATGATTGATTCCACGGTCGAGGACGCCTGAGTACTTGCCGTTGAACCGGTATCGGGCGTCGGAGTTGAAAAATGGTCGACGTCATTACCGCCGGAGATAAATGGGGCAGACGGAATTTCCCCAACAGGCGCCGCCTCCGAACCAGATGAAGGGTCCGGATTGAGGGCGTTGTTGCCCTCCTGTTGAACCCAACCGACTTGGTCCACCAACATTTGGAGCATGGCATCTTCTGCCTCCTGTTGCGCTTTCTTCTTGCCGGATGGAGCCATTTAAACCTAGGAGTACGTTGTTAAAATACCTACTTACCATAATAATTACAAGTGCAAAATTTATGCTAATTAAGTACGGTTAAGATTTAAATAGAGTACACAAGCTTGGCTTTTTCGGTCGTTCAATGGACGTGCGACCCGCGCGATAAAGTCTAAATTTTCAATTGATCAGCCTTGGTTAAATTGAAAAACATGGCCAGTTAGGGATAGAGATAACGCGAGAGGCAGGACTAATTTCGACAAAAGTCTTTCTTAGTCTAAATCCTGTCACCAGTCATAACCCGTTTCTAGACACCATGTCCGACATTCGGCCAATTTTTCGAAAATTTACACTCCCTCAAGTCCTTTGCAAACTCCGCCCTCAACCTCGTGTCCATAACTTCACTTAGGTTATGGTGTGCGGTGATGAAATCCACACATCACGAGGGGTTAAAGAGATAAGCTAGGAAAAGAGGCGCCATCTATTCCAAAGAGTGCGACTTAATAAACCAAGCATATGTACTAAATTTAAATCGAAGACGTACTACCATGCAATTTACTAGAAAATACACGTAATTAACAATTAATTAAAACAATAAATAATTACAATAATGAATTATTATTTATCATGCATTTAATAATAATTATTCATTTACCAATATAATTAATTATTATTAACAATTATTATTATTACTATTATTTAATTTTAATTAATAATTATTCATTACCAAATAATTAACAACTAATAATGATTACTAAATAATAATAATAACAACAAAATAATTATTATAATTACAACTATTTATTATTTAAAACTAATAAATTAAAACTATTTAGAAATTAAATAATTAATTAAATAAATAAAATGTTAAAGAGTTAAAAAATAGAATTATTACCTCGTCGGAATTTCGCCGGAATATCGGAAGAGTAGAGTCGTCGGAGAGGGGGAACCACGCCGGAAATTTGGTCGTTGGAGCGTCGCCGGAGGAGGATCGCCGGAGGAGAGGAGAGGAGGAGAGGAGAGGAGATGGAATGAGAAAAGGAGGGGGTGCTGTTCTATTTATAGAGTTACGCTTAGACGACGGAGCACTATTCTCCGTCGTCTAAGTTCACTTGGACGACGGAAACAGTGTTTTCCGTCGTCTAAGTGGCGGTTTCAAAAAATTTCAAGCGGCGCCAATTAATCGGCGGGACGTTTTGAACCGCCATGATTTTGGACTTAGACGACGGAGAATTCATTCTCCGTCGTCTAAGTGAAAATTCTCCGTCGTCTAGGTGAACACCTGGACGACGGAGAATGACCATCTCCGTCGTCCAGGTTCAAATTACGTTAAAAAAAATTTAAAAAATAATTCGCTAGGAATTTAGCGATCTGTCATTCGAGTGAAATAGTCGTCCAATATCGATGAACACATCGTATATATGAACAGTTAAATTTGAACCGACGAATAATTTTTCGTTTTGAAAGTTGTTAAGTATCGACTAATCCTTACGACTTAAGTGTTCATGAGTAGAGGCTCATTTGCAGCAGAGTATTAACGAAATTGAATTTGGACAAAACAACCGTTGGATATGTTCGTCGTAACATAATATATAATTGTCTTCAAAGGACCATAAAATAATAAGTTCGGGAAGGGTTTCATCGGCACAGTCAACCGCAAAACCGAGAATTTAACAAACCAGAAACGTGGATACAAGGCATTTCGCAACTCCGATTTTCGAACCGTCGAAGCTCACACACCAAGAATTGTTTACTCTAAAAACTTGACGAAGAGAATATGCATTAGAAGAAGGTCTAGATGGTCGTTGTCTTAGAAAAATTTACGATATCTGCACCTGGACGACGGATATGAGCTTTTCCGTCGTCCAGGTAATCACCTGGACGACGGATATGATATTATCCGTCGTCTAGGTACTAACCTGGACGACGGAAAATCTCATCTCCGTCGTCCAGGAGTATAGACCCTGAATTCAGGGGTTAGGGGTCCTTAGGGTATAGGGTTTAACACTTGAACGACGGAGAAGGTCATTCTCCGTCGTTCAGGTACACACTTGGACGACGGAGAATGACCTTCTGAAAAGACTCAACCCCGATTTAGCACCCTAAACCGGAATCGAACCCCTTCGAAAACACGAACCAACAAAAATTTTCCGAAATTTGGGCAGAGTTTCGTTACTAGCGTGGAATTACCTTAACCTGCACGCATAAAATACACTCCATCCTATGCCACAAAAAGCAAACCGTGGGCACCAATCCCATCCGGATTTCTCAACATCAATACAAACAACAAACAGTAACATACTGTACTATATATATATGTATATCCGAGAAAATCCGTATAAACAAGTATCAGAACGTATCAGAGCGACCTCTAGTGTAAAATATATACAACATGTACATCAGTAGGCGAAACTGAAACCTACTGGAAAACACAGGTGACTCTGATCACTAGCCTCCAAACCGCGACGTGAAACACCAAACCTGAACTGCACACTGGGCACGGAAACCGAAAAGCCCAGGGGAAAGACAATGAACACGTTAGAGTGAGTGGACAAAAATAAATGTCTTTCACCAGTTTATATATGTTATAAAAACATATGCGAGTCCAGATAAATAAAAACAACATAGTACACGAGGTAAAACTCACACTCCTCCAGTGTACAGAGCATGCAAGTAAAAATCCCACGGGGTCGCTCATGGACACACACCGTGCTAGTACAGTCCGAATCACGGGATCCCGGACCCACACGTGATTCTAAGCCAGAAAGGCCTCGGTTCCGGGGATACGCCCCTCGCCGGTCAGGTCGGGGTAACGCCCCGCCTGGGATGCCTACCATCGGGGATCAGCCGAGAGGCTAAGTGTATCGATACAACAACGTAACCACGACTGTACTCTGTGTAAACCAAATCATAAACATTTCGATGCAAATGCATGAAACAGCATATAAGTGTATGTATACTCGTATACGTATATTCGTATAAGTATATCGTATAATCGTAAAACACATGCTCATGCAATTCGTAATCTCAATACGCATGCTCAAATTCGAAAATCATATAAAAGACTCGCAAACAATCCGTGAAAAGAAATGTCCACTCACAGATCAGCTAGCGCAACTTGCGCTAAACACGTGGTCCGGCGGAAGTACCCTCGCCCAAAGCACGATCACGATCCAAATCTCGATCTCAATCTCCTGAACACATATACACATAACTGATCAAAATCGTAATTCCCAACTCTGTACGGATGCACGGAAACCAACCGTTCCCGGAAATACAAAATGCAGTGCAAAATGAATTACGGAAATCCCGAAATCCCAATTCGAAATCTCGACTGAAAATCGGCTAACCAAATCAACTCGAAAACCTCCGTACGATAATCAGGGCGTGATTACGAGAAAAATGACACTAAAAACGTCAAAATCTGAAAGTTGACTTTTTGCTCCGCCGTTGACCGCCGTTGACCGCCGCCGGCGGCGGCGGCGCGCCGTCAACGGAGGAATTTCACGGTCAAAGTTTCCAGATCGGACCATCTCATCATTTCAAGCAACTTATCCTTCTACCACAAGACCCAATTCAAAGCCTAACTATCCCAACTCATCAAAACCAAATCGGAAATCCAAACCCAAATCCCTATTCGGGTTCACCAAATCTCTCATCCTCGTTCCAAACTAACCAACTAGGAAGCTCCACCACGAGGTGGGGAGCAAAACCCCCAAGCTCATGGCCTCCAATCGTCACCGGAACCACCTCCACCATTAGAGCCGATTCCGGCGAACCAAACCCAATTCGGGTTCCACACAAACCACCTCAAATCTCATCAAATCACATACCATCAAGTTCGAAATCATACAAGGATACGTTTCCTACCTTTCCCGTGGTGAATCGATGCCGGAATCCGGTCGCCGGAGTTCTCTTTCCCGTTCGGGAAACTTTCCCAATCGGCAGCTCCTCCAACTTTCCAAAATAGGAAAGTCAACACATTTCAAAACTGGTCAACGCCCAAATGAAGTTTTTCGACAATTTTGCGACTATTTTACGACTTTTCGATATTTATACTCGTCCCTCGGGTCAACCGACGGTCCAAAATGAAAATACGAAATGATTCGGATAAGCTCGAACAATCGGATAAACTCGTCGGAACCCGAAACTTCAAATAATCATAAAATATTCCTCGGCTATCGGAAAAATCTTCCGAAACCACCCACGAACTCGAAATCACGTACTCTACGATTTCCGTGAAGACACTCAACCCAAATTCTCGACCGAAAATATTGTCGCAAATCGAATCGGCAAATCACACATTATCGTAAAACTACGACTAATCTCAAATCTCGAGAATCGTGCTAAACACACCTCTGATTCTGGTTCGGGTCGTCACACCTTCTCCGTCGTCCAAGTTCTAAACCCCGAATTCAGGGGTTAGGGCCTTAGGGTTTACGGTTTAGGTCGTCCCCGGTCATTTGTGTGTCCGTTCAATTATTCTGATTAAAAAATATAATTAAAAAATTGATCGATCGATCCGATCTGCTAGATTTAGGGTTTTATATGAGATTGAGATTTGGCGGGGCGCCAAAGGTGAAAATGGCGGGGGACTTAATATAAACGTCGACGGAATATCTCATCTCCGTCGTCCAGGTGTATAGACCCTGAATTCAGGTGTCCGTTCAATTATTTTGAATCAAAAACAAAAAATTAAATAAATGATCGATCGATCCGATTTGCTAGATTTATGGTCGAGGATTTAGGGAGATAGCCAAAATACCTAAAGGCGACAACCTGCAATTAATTTCTCCGTTGTCCAGGATATATAATTCGGATTAATTAATTACCGTAAACCTGCATCGATCATATATTACAATAATTACAATAATTAATTACCAATTAATAATCCTCGTCGTATGACCGTACTCTTCGTCATAATCGTCATCGTCCTCATCCCCGTTAGACGACGGCTCATCCTCGTCATCGTACTCAACATCGTCCGACGAATAACCTGAGTCCTCGTCCGCATCCTCTTCCTGCTCGTCTTCTTCATCTACCTCATCGATAATCTCATCTTCAGTTAGATCTATACAACCATCAGGCATGGGTAACCGTTCACCATCTTGAACCAGGTCCATTATATCGTAGCGGATGACAGAAATATTAGGCTCTTGATAGGCAGGAATGTCTCTTTCTAGTTCAGCAGCATCTTCAGTCGTCGCAGATGTCCCTTCAATTGTCTCTGTATTCCATATTCCTCGGTGAGAGATATGGTTCACTATTTTCCACCCTTCACCGGCTTTCGGATCATCGAGACAGGACACCTGCCGAACTAAGGTGGCGAGAGCGAAAGACTCATCCTCATACCAGCTAGAGTTTGTATCGACTGATAATAGTCCCAGATCTTCCTTTGTACGCTTGAACCATCTGCACTTGAATAGAAAAACGTTGACATCATTCCCGTAACATAGCTGAACCACATATACAATAGCCCCGTAATATAGATCATTGTCTTTCCCAACTGCTACCCCACTGTTTTGTGTTCTTCTTCCTTCGTCTCGGGCCAATGAATGAAACTTTACACCGTTCACAAAACATCCGGGATAAATATAGTGTTTAACCGGCTTCCCTGCTAGCAAGTGCTTTGGCCATGACCACCACCCCTCGTGGTTTTCAGATTTTTACAGATCAATCATCTGCAAAAAAGGGCAAATTAATATAAGGGTTTAATTTGGACTTTCTCCAAACATGATCGATATGTACGTATATAAATTACTAATTAAATACCGAGAGGTACGTACGTACCCATTGGAAGAAATAATCGGGAAACTTCTTCTTAACCATTTTCTCAATCCACGCCGAACTCTTGTTTTGATTTAACGCCTGAAGCCTCTCCCTGTATGACATCATGTACGGCTCAACTTCGTCACAGTCTCGCAACACTACCCAATGTGCCTCAATAAGTTCTTCCCGTGTTAACGATTCCTTTAATACTCCTCTAAACGGTCGGACGACATTGGTGACGACGGAAAGATTGATGCGGGCACAACGATCGGAGGCAGTGGGAGGTGGTGGATCTTTGAGGTACTTGTTGCAGTAAGTAACACACTCATGCATTAGGTATGTCTCTGCTATGGAGCCATCCGGGGCCGACCTGTTTTTGACGAATGACTTATACTGTCCAAGCTGTCTACAAAATCAAACGTACAATAAGAATAAGTACATATAGCTAGCTAGTAATCTCCAGTGGAACAAATTAATTAGTTGTACGTACCTTTCTTGAGGATACATCCAAGTGTACATAACCGGACCAGAAATGAGCACCTGCTCGGGCAGGTAGATCATTTGGTGAATCATGATGTCAAAGAAAGCAGGGGGAAAAATCCTCTCTAGTTTGCAAATGATGTGCACAATTTGTTGTTGCAATTCCACCACATCTGACTTCTTTAATTCTCTGGCGCATAACCTCTGCCACCACCTGCACAATGCCACAATTGGTTCTACGACGTCCCGAGGCAAGTATGGTCGAATTACCACTGGAATCAGACGTTGCAGCATAACGTGATAGTCATGTGTCTTTAGACCCACAAACTTGTGTTGCACCTCGTCAACTGCTCCAGTTATAGCAGCTGCATACGTAGCCGGATAACGAACGCCCTTAAACCAGTGAAATACAGAATGTCTAAGCGTCGGCTTCACTGTGTAAGGTGCAGCTGGCATCTTGTTGTACACTCATTTCCTATCCCTCATCAACCACAAGGGACGACGTAGATTCATTGATTCCAAATATTTGCGCGCTTTGGGAGTATCTTTAGTCTTGAACTTAATACCGATAATTGTTCCCACCACGCTGTCGCACACATTCTTTTCTATGTGCATCGCGTCCAAGTTGTTCCTCAACTTCAACTTCGACCAGTAAGGGAGTTCAAAGAATATACTCTTGTGATCCCAATAGCTCAGATCATGTGGAGGAATTGGATTGCATTTCTTTACATCTGCGTCATTGCTCAACACACCAAAGTCGAAATAGCTCAACCTCTCTAAAATCTCTTCGCCCGACCAACTACGGGGTTTAGGATTGTTCTCTACCGTCCCGTCGAAATGAGCTTCATCCTGTCGCCACGGGTGGTCGTGAGGAAGCCATCTACGGTGACCCAAGTAACAAACCTTCCCCGCGTGCCAACTAGAGTTCACGTCGTCCAAACATATAGGACATCCATTATATCCTTTTGTCCTGCAGGCTGCCAACATCCCATACGCTGGAAAACCGTTGATCGTCCACATTACGGCAGCCCTCATCGTGAACATCGTGTCAGTGAATTTGTCATAAGTTGGGACTCCATTTTCCCACAACAGTTTCAGCTCGTCGATCAAAGGTCTGAGGTAGACATCTAAGCACTTCCCTGGAGATTTAGGACCTGGAATTAGTACAGTAAGGAAATTAAATTCCTTGTTCATGCACATCCACGGAGGCAAGTTGTACGGCATCAGAATAACTGGCCAAGTGCTGACGGCGGAGCTATTACTTCCCCAAGGATTGAATCCGTCTGTAGATAGGCCGAGTCTAACATTTCTAACCTCTGCAGCAAAGTCTCCAAATTCTCTGTCGAAATGTTTGAAACCCTCCCCATCCGCGGCGTGTCGCAGGACATCGTCATCTATTCGCTTTTTTGCGTACCATCGCATCGCCTCTGTTGTGTGTAGAGACATGTACAGGCGCTGCAATCTGGGAATCAAGGGAAAATATCGAACAACTTTCACAGGAATTCTCTTTTTCGAACTCTTTCTATTCACCTGGAATCTGCACTGGCCACATACGGGACAATAGTCCAAATCTTTATACTCTTTGTAAAATAGCACACAATCATTCGGACATGCGTCAATTATCCTGTACTTTAGGCCGAGGCTGCTCAAGATATTTCTAACCTTATAATGAGATTTAGGAAGATTGTGATCATCAGGAAGCAACTTACATATTTGCTCCTGTATTTCGTCAAAAGCACTCACTGACATTTTGTGCTTCACTTTTATCTTCATTTGCTCCATCACATATTGCAACACATTCTCTCGACATCCAGGGAACACCGGGGTCTGCGCTTCAAGTAGCATCCGGTTGTACTTATCCATCTCACTGGTGCCAGTGGCCAATCTAGCATCGGGGAATGTGTCATCATGCTCATTAGTGGTACTGTAACCTCCATCTTGGTGTCGGTGTCCACCATGACTACATCCCGGAAACGCATCATGGACCAAATCTGCAGTTGGGTTGCAAGCTGGGGGTCCGCCACCACTCCCGCTGGATGAGGCACCATGGTAACTGTACCCTGAGCTGAAGTCTGCTGCGCTGAACTCTACTGCTTCACCATGCTCGCTCCATGTAGTGTAACTCCACATCATACCATTTTCGTACAGGTGTGCACCATAACATTAACCTCCGCATACTGAAAATTTAGACATTTCTCACACGGACACCTGAAACGTTTCTTTCCCTGACCATGTTCTATCGCAAAATTCACAAATTCGCTAATTCCATCCATATACCGGACATCACATCTATTCTTCAACTTCATCCAACTATTGTCCATACTGCTACAAAATATTATAATTAATTAATTATTACATATATATATATATTAGTCCATTAATTTACGCTTAATTATACGTACTCGATCTACATCGATCCATCAATTACGTACGTACGTAATTTAATCTGTATATATAGCTAACATCCATGCATGTATGTACGTACGTTTTCACTAAATATATATTAAGCAAATTTTAACTGCGTACGTACCTGCTGGCCTTCTCGATATCTGTTAATTAAGCTAGCTAGCTAGTCAGCGGAGATCCCTTATCGGCCTGATCCTTCTATCGATCTCGGCCTTCTCCCTTCTCCGATCCTTCTCCTTCTCCCTTCTCCTTCAATTCTTCTTCGAATGGAATGAAGAGATCGGATGGAATGCATGAAGGGAGTTTGGCATTGGGCTTATATAATGCTTCACTTAGACGATGGAGGTGTCGGTACGTCGTCTAAGTGGAAGTTACTCGGACCACGGCGTGTCGGTCCGTTGTCCAGGTGATTACCTGGAGGACGGAGAAGACTCCGAGGTCCAGGTGTCCACCTGGACGACGGATATGGTATTCTCCGTCGTCCAGGTGATCACCTGGAGGACGGAGAAGACTCCGAGGTCCAGGTGATAACCTGGACGACGGAGAATACCGTCTCCGTCGTCCAGGTGGACACCTGGACCTCGGAGTCTTCTCCGTCCTCCAGGTGATCACCTGGACGACGGAGAAGGTATTCTCCGTCGTCCAGGTTGTACTTGGACGACGGAGACTTCTCCGTCGTCCAAGTGTGACTTGGACCACGGAACAATTACGTTTCCATGGTCTAAGTGTTGTTTTCTTGTAGTGTATGTGGATTCATTTTTACAAAGGCCATTGTAGTGTTTATGGCTTTATTCCCAAAGGCCCCAAACTTATAGAATTGGATCTGTGAAACAAACTGCATATTTTGGATTTGAATGTTGTTTTCACTTTTCATAGTTTTCAGGAAGATGGCCGACGATGACGCAGATACTCCTCCAATCAGTTCTAGTGCTAGTGTTAATGCTAGTGCCCATGAAATTTGTAACGTCTTCAATGATAAAGCTCCATTGTGGCAATTTGTAAAGAAGATCGAGAAAACTAGTCAAGCAGGAGGATATTGGAAATGGCAATGTACTTTCTGCAAGCTGAATTTCCAAGGCTCGTACACTAGAGTGAAGTATCATCTCCTGAAAGAGGGTAATCCGGTGGGAGTTGCATATTGCTCAAAGGTGAATTCACAAGCACATACTCAGATGATAAAGATAGTGAGAGACTGTAAGGAGAGACAATCAAATGCAGCTCCTAGGCAAGTTCCTTTGCCATCATCATCAAGAGGCGGAGGGCAAAGGAGTTCTTCGACTGGTTGTTATGGGATGACATTTTCTACTTCTTGTGATTCGAAGAAGAGAAAAGGAGGTTCTGGTCCTCTTCACAAAGCTTTCAACAACGAAGCTAGAGCAAAATGTGATGAGGAGGTTAGGAGGATGTTTTATACCGGTGGTTTATCTTTCAACCTTGCAAGAAATCCACATTATCGGGAGTCTTATCGCCATGCATCTACTCTTCTAGGTTATACCCCACCAGGGTATAACAAATTGAGAACCACTCTTCTAGCTAGAGAGAAGAAAAATATTGAGCACCATTTGGAGCCAATCAAGATGACTTGGCCTACAAAGGGTGTGAGCTTGTGTAGTGATGGCTGGTCGGATCCACAAAGAAGACCTATAATCAATGTGTTAGCAATTAATCAAACTGGTGCAATGATGCTCAAAGCGGTAAATTACGAGGGTGAATTCAAGGATCACAAGTTGGTTGCAAGCCTAATCATAGAGTCTATCAAGCAAGTTGGGTATCAAAATGTGGTGCAAGTTGTCACCGACAATGCTCTGGTATGTTCCAAGGCTGGTAAGCTTATTGAAACCCAATATCCCACCATATTTTGGACACCATATATAGTTCATACATTAAATCTTGCTGCGAAGAACATATGTGCACCTACACTCCCTTCATCACATAATGATGTAACTCAAGATATGTATGATGCGTGTTCTTGGATCATGCATATTTCTGATGATGTTGTGTTTATTAGAAACTTTATTATGAATCATGGTATGAGATTGGTGATGTTTTCAGAGCATTGTGACTTGAGGTTACTTTCAGTTGCTCCTACAAGGTTTGCATCAACTATTGTCATGATGTTGAGATTTAAAAAAATCAAGAATGGTTTGCAACAAATGGTGATTAGTCCGAAGTGGGAGGATTATAGAGCTGATGATTATCATAAAGCAGGGCTTGTGAAAGTAAAGCTTCTAGATGAACAATTTTGGGATGACATTGAGTACATCCTCACCTTCGCTGGTCCCATTCATGAGATGATTAGAAAGGCCGACACCGATAAACCTTCTCTTCATTTGGTGTATGAATGGTAGGATAGCATGATAGAGTGAATCAAGCATGCTATTTACCGTAAAGAAAGAAAGCAACTACATGAAAGTTCAGAGTTTTGGAATGCTGTGGAATCAGTATTGATAGCAAGGTGGACCAAGAGCTATACATCTGTACATTGCTTGGCACATTCTTTGAATCCAAAGTAAGTATAACATCTACTCAATTCATTTTGGTACTTTTTGTTATTATGGAATTCCTTATTATTTTTCTTATCTTGTTTAGGTATTACAGCTTTGAGTGGCTTCAAGAGGACAACAACCAGGTTGCTCCCAATAATGATCAAGAGATTTCTGTAGAAAGGAAAGCTTGTATTGCTTGGTATTTTACCAATCCCGAAGACCGAAGAAAAGTTGCAATTGAGTTTGCTGATTTTTTCAATTGCACGAATGGTCTTAGTGATGGAGATGCTATAAGAGATAGGTATCATATGGAGCCTATAACTTGGTGGTCGGTTCATGGAGCAAGTGTCCAACTATCCAACACTTGGCGTACAAGTTACTTGGTCAACCCTCTTCTTCCTCATGTTGTGAAAAGAATTGGAGTACCTACAGCTTCATTCATTCTTTGGCTAGGAACAAGTTAACACCTCAAATGGCAGAAGATTTGGTTTTTGTTCATACTAATCTTCTTCTTTTGGCTAGGAGACATCCAAGTTACAATGAATGCGTGAGTCAACAATGGGATCTTGGTGGTGATGAAATTGATTCTTTGGATGTTTCTAATGTTGGTGATCTTTAATGTTGATGAAGATGAAGATGAAGAAGTTGATTTGGAAAATGCCTAAAGATGTCTATTGTCTCTACATGAAGTTCCAATGACATAAACTTAAATTACATGCTTATTATTATTATTATTATTATTATTTTAACTATATTTGAATTTGTAATGGATAATTTGATTTTCGTATCCTACTCGTATCGTATCCTTAGATTTTTTTTATTTTGCCGTTTCAGCGTATCGTATCGTTTCGTATCCCCATTGCCGTATCCGTTTCAGTGCAACCTAAGTAGAATTGAAATAGAGGACGAAACGATGAAGACCGAAAAGTCTCAAAGTAGAGAGAGAGAGAGAGGACCGACGACAGTAGACTGAGGTGGATGTGGAGGTTGCTGGTGTTATACGTTTCCCGATCAAAAGAGTCTCGTCGAAATTGAATTTGACGTAATTCGGCGTCATTGACAAGGTACAGAGGTTGGCAGGAGAAGCTGGGTTGTTGGCGATGAAAGAGAGTAATGGAGAGAAAAAAAAAAACTTAGGCAAAAACATTAATTTACCATTCATATATTTTAATACGTGAAAGCTACAGTCAACGTCTTAGAGGTTGGAGACTTGACATCTCCAACCGTCTTTTTAAAATCTCTATTATAGAGTTGAAAAAGTTAAAAAAAATTAAATAAATTTGTCTTAAATTTCACTACCACAAATTGAAACATTACCGGCGAGATTCCGGCCAACAAGGCCGGCGACCGGAAAAGTTGCCGGTAATGTCCATCAGTCGCCGGAATCTCGCCGGTAATGTTCCAAAACATTACCGGCGACTCCAACCGTCGCCGGCAATGTCTAGCCACACATTTCTGGCGATTTTCCGGCCGGAATTTCGCCGGAAATGTGTGGCTAGACATTGCCGGCGACGGTTGGAGTCGCCGGTAATGTTTTGGAACATTACCGGCGATTTTCCGGCGTAAAGTCGCCGGTAATGTCTTCATTTCCGGCGACTTACTCCGTCGCCGGCAATGTGTCTTATATTAGATGCCGGATGCGGCAGCTCGATCATTCAATCATTTTGATCGAAGAAAATCCAGAGAAATCGAAAGAAGGAAAACGTACGCTCTGAAATCGATCATTCGGTATATTGTCAAAATTAAGGCGTGCGTTGAAAACTCGATCACTCGGGAAGCTATATATATAGGTAGGTGTATATATACATATATGTGTATGTATATATATATATATGTGTGTGTGTTGATCAAATCCAATTCGTGAGATATATATGAAATGTTGTTGATGTCACCGAAACGAGAAAACAGCTTGTAGTTAATCTTGTGTCTGAATCAACGACTGGTATTATCGTATTGTTATCGGAGCCAGGCTTAACAGAGCCTCCTACCCAGTCAAATACGTTTTGAATTGAAAAAAGGAGAATACCATCATCGAGTACTGAATCGAATTCAGAGATTAGATCGATATATATATATATATATATATGCATGCATGTGTTGATTTAATTAGAGTTGAATTGAGATATCGCGTCGATTATTAGTAGTGAATGTGTGTATATATATAGAAGAATGTCATTACCAACGAGTTGCTAATGATAATTCCGGCGAAAAAAATAGACAAGGCCGGCGACGGGAGGTCGCCGGTAATGTCTCCATTTCTGGTAGTGTTTTAACAGTTATTTTAAATTTTACTCTATAATTTAATATTTTTCTCTTTAATTAAATAAAATTAGCATATATTACATTTTCAATAAAAATTTATATTAGATTAAATCATTTATTAGGAAATAGAATAGTGAAAATTGAGAGATGATGAAGAAAGAGAGTGAAAATATTAAATAAGCATTACATTTTAGAGATTGTTGGAGAGATTTAGAGTTTTTTATTATTTTATAGATATAGAGTTTTTGGTTATTTCTCTTAACAGTTTCTCTAAAATATAGAGAGGTTTAGAGTAGCTGTTGAAGCGAAAAACATCTATTTTTACTCTATAATGGATGCATTTTTTATTATAGAGTAATTGTTGAAGATGCTCTAAGAGACTGAGTTTATAACAAAAATTGAGTCTGGGTACCACATTGATAACTTTATAAGTTAATTCGAGTACTAAGATGCTTGGGTAAGTAAAGTCGAGATACTATTCAGGCAAATTAGTCTCTATATATATACATGATAATAAAAGAGATATTGTATATCTAAATATAAAAATAACAATAATAAAAATAAAAACCTTTTTCCTATTTTAAAATAAAATTCTAGGTCGTTATATTCATGCATTTGGGACGAGGTTGCATGATACCCATGTCTAACTTGATATTCACCATCTCGGTCGAAGTGCCACATTAGGAGGTCCTCTGTCACCCTAAGACTTAGTGAAATGCGCATAATCTGCTCCACTTCATCCTCCGCAAAGAGACTTCGCAACTGGTCCTCATCCCATTCTCGGCCCTCCTCAGTCATGAAATCAGAGACTTTAAAATGTTCAGTCCCAAGCTTTGACAGAGAATACGGCATGAAGTGATAAGGCCGAAGGATCCAGGGGTCCTTCCAAACTCTCACCGGGCATCCATCTCCAATCTGATATTGTAAGCCTCTTTTTAATACCTCTACCTCTCGGCCTACAAGTATACTACGCCAAGCGTATGAAGCATTCGAGCCTAACTCTGCGGCCATAAACTCACAGTTTGGATACTACCTGGCCTTAAGTAGTCTTGCCAGTAGTGAGTGTGGCCTCTTGAACAATCGTCAACCTTGTTTAGCTAGTAGGGCCTAGTTAAAAAGCTTCGAGTTTCGAAAATCCATTCCTCCCTCCATTTTTGGCGTACACAACTTCTCCCACGCAATCTAAGTCACATTCCTTTCATCACCCTGTTGATCCCACCAAAAGTTGGCCATAAGCTGGTGAAGAGCTTCACAAATATAATTAAGTACCTCAAAGAAACTCATGGTATACGTTGGGGTGGATTGACACACTACTTTAATCATTACTCCTTTCCCAGCCACACTTAGGGTTTTATCTCTGCATCCCTGTGTTCTTTTCCGTAGCTTCTCCTTCAACCACCCAAAGGCCTCCTCTTTTGAGTAGCTATCTCCACGGGAAGACCAAGGTATTTATCATTCTTATCTACTCTTGTAATGCGAAGAAGTCCTGCAAGCTCAAACTGAATATCAACGTGCACATTGTGACTAAAAGACATACTTGATTTATGAAGTTTGATCTGTTGCCCTGACGCAGCCTCATATCTCCTGAATATCTCCTGGACCACTTCACAATCTTATCTCAATGACCTCATAAAGATGAATGAATCATCTGCAAAGAAGAGGTGGTTGATCATTGGAGCACCGTTACAAATTGTTACACCCTGGATATATCCCTCTCTTTTTGCAAACAAGAGAAGTCTGAACAATGTTATAGCACATAACAAAAACATATATAAGGATATAGAATCGCCCTGTCGAACACCACGCGAAAAAATGATATGTTCACCCGGCTCCCCATTCACTAGGAAGGCATAAGAGATTGTCTGGACACATCTCATTATGGTACTTGCCTATTCATCACAGAAGCCAAGCTTCTTCATTATAAACTCAAAAAAACTCCACTATACTCGGTCATATGCCTTACTCATGTCCAACTTTAGTACACACTAGCCCTGACCTTGACATGTCTTCTGTTTTTAAAAAAATGTGAAATTTCAAAAGCAAGAAGTGAGTTGTCCAATATTAATCGACCCGGCACAAATGCGCTTTGGAAAGACGAGATGAGACTGTCCCGCAAGAGCTTCAACCTATTAGCAAGGACCTTAGCCCCAATTTATCTATGACATTACAAAGGCTAATAGGGCGGTAGTCGCTTACCATCAATGGGGTCTTAACATTCAGAATTAAGGTGACATAGATGATATTCACTCATCGCATATCTTAATAGGAGGCAAGAAAGACATGGATGGCCTCCACTACATCACGTCCTACAACCGGCCAAAATTATTGTGTAACGCCCCAATTTGCACCTCATCAAATCGAGCACATTACAGTGCCGCGTGTCCCAAAAACTCAAGCTAAGATTCTTAACTCAAGTCCTAAGAACTTGGAAGGCAAATTAAGAATGAAAAACTTATCTGTAAAGTAAATAAGAAAAATAACTAGTGGAAGCATATATTGAATATGAGGTGAAAGCAAGAAAATCATAAAGTGGAATACTTTAAAAAAAATACAAGTCCCGTAAAAATTAATAAATAGTAGTCCTGTTCAAAGACAGATTCGAATGATTGACAGGAGCGACATTTCATAGCAAGCAAACAAGGGAAGAACTTTACAAACAAACTATACTTAATAAATAAATCAAGCTGGAATAAATGAAACGAGTAGACCTATCATGCGGATCTAACTCCGTCCATGACATATGAGACACAAGAAAAGCCAAGCCACACTAGCATCATCCAATTGTCCCGTCTTCGTACATAGTACTTGCATCCAAAACTATTGTAGGGGTGAGCTTTCGTCCTTGCTGCTCAATAGGGCTATACCCCAGCTAGGTGTGAAAACAAATGAAATCATAGGTGCTGGCAAGCAACTGAAAAATCATGCTTATGATAAAAATGCTCAAAACCACATAGTAGCAATGTATAAAATATAGTAGGGCGCATAGAGAAAACTCAAACCTGACGACCGATCTCTAAGCCAACTATCACCTTACCACGATTAATATCGTCTACTTGGTGAGGTGTAGCGAGAGTGTCCACTTATGCCGTATCGCCTAGAAGCAGTGCCACACCCCAGAGGATGTCAGACTGTATGAATTTTAACTTTAAAAATGTTGGAACAATAACGTTGTTCTTGTATGAAAAATAAGTGATATTAAATTAAATATAATATAAGAAATACTAATTAAATAATTAGTAAAATGTAAACATATGAACGAAGAACAATTTCTGGGTAAGAAGTTAAACTAAGTTGAGTCACGTGTATTACACGTTTTCCTTAAGAACTTTTACGCCGCCCACATGCTTGTATGACGTTGTTCTCCCAGGATAAAATAACTTCAAAGTTTTGTACCGCAACACAAGAATTTCTCTTTGAACTGAAGAATACCTTACTCTATCACTGGATTTTCTCTACGTTGAGAGAGGGAGAGAAGTTATCAGAAGAGGAGATTGCTTTCTGATGGGATGAAGAATGAGGGAGGATGGAGCCTCTATTTATACATGGAGGAGATGGAGAATGACATTATGGCCGGCCACCAAAAGGTCATGCAACATAAATCCGGCCAATAACCACCATAACCGGAAAAATTGAAAGGTGTTTGTAGGATGCGGGCACACACAAGTCCATATCGCATACTCATTTCGCCCAAGATTAGCACCCCCCTACGCACGTGAGAGAGAGAGTCTCTCTACTCACTTACTCAAGGTATACTAGGGTGCAATCATAAATAAAGACTTCCACATTTCTAATTTCTCCCATGTGGGATTACATTCCTTCCTTTTGTTTCAAGTAGCCAACTTTGGGTGACAATTTCTCATTCACCCCTTAACCAATTTAAACAAATGAATACATAATCTTTATGTACTCTTGTAGGAGAACACAAATCCATGTTTCGCTCACATCAAAATTAAGTGCAACACACTTAATTATGTTGTTTAAATTATCATATTAAAATGGTGGAAAACCACCATTTTCCAACAGTTCTTTGTGACTTGTATTAAATGAAAATAAAGGCATAAACGAACCATCAGAATTGACCACATATATCGAGGTTGAGACGATGAAGATTTCAGCTAATTTTTTTACAACATGTGTAAATAGTTATATATCCGCATCCTATAGTTGGTTTCATCAATTTCGTTTTGTTCTAGAATTTCATATTCAAAAGTTCATATTCCTTCAATAGCATTAAACAAGTTAGACAACACTAGTATGCACATGATAATTTGTGAGATCCAATTTTTCAAAAAGTTTAAATCGTCGATTCAACTTCGCCGATGTCTCTTATGCATAATTATATGTGTTTTGTAAAAAAATTGATCTCGTTGATTGACCAATCGATATCGGTCAACGCAATTAACTCTTGTTCATCGTGATTAACCATGAAATCTTTTCATTCAAATGACATATGGATGTGACAAAACTCCTTAATATTGACAGAGAACTTGACTTGCGCATCGTGAGGAGTTCATATATATATTTTTTATTTATAATTTTATGAATGCTAGGCTATTTTTTTTAATATTAAAGACAAAAAACATTATTTACAATGACGATAAATAAATAAAACTATGTTGACCGAGGTTCAAAACATGACAAAGTCGGCTCAATTTTCTTTTGATAAATATGGAACATGTGTATAGTCGAAAGTTTTGCATTTTTATGTAAATTTTTCAAATTTATTAAGCAAATAAGCTAATATTGTGATTAATATTTATTAGCAGTGGGCTGCCCTTAGCAATTAATTGAAAATGAGCTAAGCCCAGTTGAAAGCTCACTCTCAATTACTCTATGCACTCACCCATATTTACTGTAGCTACAAATCGTAAAGCATCACCCACTAACCATCACCTTACCGTCCTTACTGTAATCGCCACCACCAACCTTTGATCGCCACCCACGACTGACCGGCAACCGCCATTCGTCACTTCACGGCCACCATAGATCTTTATTCACGTAGTTAAGTAGTACTTAAAGCCCCAAAAATTCAAACCAGATTCATACAATTAATCAATCAAAACAACAATGGAGGGAGCTGTGGAAGCAATCCAAGACCTTCACAGAAGAAGCGGCGGAAAAGTCTCAGACCACCACCACCTTCTCCGCCTCCACCAAACTCTCCGATTTTGTCTCCGTCAAGGCCTCCAAGAAAGCCGACGAGATAAAAATGGCGACGTTAAAGCAAGCAGATCAAATATCTCTCTCTCTCTCTCTCTCTCTCTCTCTGCCCCCACATCAGTTTGTTTAAACGAGCACAAATCTGCTACAAAAAGCATTCAAATAATATTATTAAATCGAAGAGTATAATACACACGCGGTTGTGAATCTTTACAACTGGTGGAGAAAAGCCTCTCCGGGCATTGAGCACTAGATCGTGGAACATATCGCGTAAAATATAATCTGAACAGAATTTTTTGAATAATGCTAGCTGACTGCTAAAGTCTATACTTCGGCTCTGATCAACTCAATGGATAAGATTCTGTGACTGAATATCAGAATGTGGGTGGAGGTGGGAAGCCACCTTGTATAATCGGATCAACCAACCCTTTTTGGAGTTTTACTTTTAGGTTAGTGTCATAACATCAGTTTGTTTAAACGAGCATAAATCTGCTACGAAGAGCATTCAAATAATATTATTAAATCGAAGAGTATGATACACACGCAGTTGTGAATCTTCACAACTGGTGGAGAAAAGCCTCTCCGAACATTGAGCACTAGATCGTGGAACATATCGCGTAAGATATAATCTGAACAGAATTTTTTGATTAATGCTAGCTGACTGCTAAAGTCTGTATTTCGGCTCTGAACAACTCAATGGATAAGATTCTGTAACTGAATATCGGAATGTGGGTGGAGGTGGGAAGCCACCTTGTATAATCGGATCAACCAAACCTTTTTGGAGTTTTACTTTTAGGTTAGTGTCATAGTTAGGCTCTGGCCCATTGTAGTGCCTCAAAACGATGTTAACGAACCGTGGCACTATAAGGCTCATGGCCCAGTGGCCCAAATGATGACCAATTTATTAGCAGCCCATTTCTATAACATCCACAGTGAAGACATACCCATATGCCAAAATAATCCAAAGGGTCTCTAGCGCATGTGCCGTAGAATCAGTGAGCTATATATTGTAAAGTAGAGAATTATAATTAAGCGAGCTCCACCATTAGTCACCGATCTGGAATCCAAACAAAGTTTTGTGAGCCAACCAGCATGTGATGAAATTATTCAAATTATCCTCTCATCGTCACATTATTATTATGTGATTTTAAAATAGGAAAAATTCTTCATATGATCACATAATTATGTCCAGATACATTTTAATAATTATCGTTTGACATATATCAAAATAGTAATTTAAATTTGACCTCTGTATATCAAAATGCTCACTCAGACTCAACGGACATTAAATCACGACATATTATGTTATCTTGGGAGGGTGTTTATGTCTTTTTCAAATATTTATGTATTTTTGTTCTTATTTTTTTTTCAATTATTTTAGCACCAAAAATAATTATATGGGCACCTAAATATTCTTGATTTGGGCACCCCACAAAGAGAGGTACGACAACACGAGGACGAGAACTGAGCCGAGGTGGTCGAATTGGGGCCCACGACAGTGATGGAGATCGTCGGACGTTGATGAAGAACTAGATTTAGAGTGAGATATATATATATATATATATATATATCTGCAATGGTAGATACCGACAAGACCAACAACGTAAGTTGTTGCACAACCCTAGGCTTCTGAGCACTGATCACCATCAAACGAAAACGTCGACGCATTTGATAAATGCGGCGATCGAGTTCTAGGAACTCGCAATTCTTGTGGACAAAGGAGGCGATGTTGGAAGGGTTTATCTTGCCGTTCAAGATTGTCGCCATCAGATCCAACGTCGAGATCTTTAAATGCTAGAAATTTCGACGTTGGATCTCGACGTTTGATCTGATGGCGATCAAATGCTAGAAATACATCTTTACCTTGAATGCTAGTGAGAAGAATAAGGGTCCGTAAATATATAACATTAAATGCTAGAAATACATATTTACCTATCAAATGTCAAGTGTATAAAGTCTAAATTAGACGGAGTGACCAAATTGATAGACAGAAATCAAAATTCAATGACCATTTTGATATATGTCGAACGAGTGTTTATCTTGACAAAATTAAATGAGCATAGGAGCGATTATCCCTTAGAAATATGCTCAAGTACGTAGCAACTCAGTTTCTGCCGCTCCATGTTCCAGTTCTGTGTTTTAATTAAATTCCTCTGCCATGTCCTGCGTGGATCATCCCCTCTAATTTTGATTAATCTGCACTCCACCGTTCATAGGCTTTGACTCTTCTCTTTAGCTATACACTTCATTTTAATCACTCAAGTATATAAGAATTATGCTATATTAACTCTTCGAATACCATCACGGAAATTAAACCAGTCCACCATCAATCCTAAATAAGAAGAGTCTACCTCACTTTGAGAACTCACCACCCTTCCCCAAGTTATACACGATCCAACTCCAGATCGAGTAATTAGTATTATACAACTCTGCATATGCATGACTGGTCTTTAATTACATGTGCAGAAACTAACTTGATAAGCTAACTAATCACAACTTTTATGGATTGCCTGCATGGTTAGTTAATACCTGTTTGACGCTAAAATATTTCTCGCGAAGAGATTCTTCTGCAAAGCAGTCTCTTTTATTGACTTCAGATAGTTTGACTACACGTATCGGTTTATCCTGTATGTGCTTCGTATGCTGGCGTGCCACCATTTCTCAACGGAATATAGAATTTAAAGCTGTCTAACTTCTTGATAAGCGATTAAGACAAGGAGAACACCAACCTTGCCAGAATAGGTCATTCTCGCCTAGTAACCTAGGACTTCGAGTTTTCGTGTCTCTAGCAGAGCCCCAGAAATCGATACCTCATACTCCCTTAATCAGTGCAAAGAAGAGCAATCTCTATGACGATGTGTTGAAAACACTGCTTCCTTGGATATCAAAACTCTCACTCGATATGTGACAAGCCCTTCAACCTTCCAGTCGTTATGCTTCCTTAGATCGCAATACTCTCACTCGATAGGTGACAAGCACTTTGATCGGCTGGTTGCAAAGAAATAGAATCTCTTGACGAGATGTCTAGGTGTACTTGTGTATAGAAAATATTTTATGTTTGATAGGAGACCTTTTCAACAATGCTCGTATTCTCTTTATATAATGCTCAGTAATCGTCTTTCAATTCTCTTGAACTTCTTCTGCTCTTGCTCTTTGAATCTCAATATAACTCTAACACCATCCAGCATACGGGTTATTTCTTTATATAGTTCTAATGCTATCACAACTCCTTCACCTAGAAGAAACCTATCTGAAATAGAAAATGTATGATAGACATTAAGCCGCATGAATCAACTATTCAGAATCCTAATCCACAGTCCTAAGTTGACCTGGAAACAGACTCTGTTCCTTCACTCGACCGCTTGCCAAGCTTTCATTTTATCTGGGACGCTAGCCAAGACTTCAGCTTTTCAAGCCCAATATGAAATATTTATTTCGGGCCCAAACATTGCCCCTCAAGTCTTAAACTTAAATTACCTATGCAAGCGAAAAGACTTGAATATTACCCGAATGACGCACTGTTAAACCAAACGGTAACATCACACGTAAGCACCACGTTACACAACTCCTCTAAAAAGTTGTGTCACTCGAATAACGTAATATAAAAGCACCAGTCCACATCAACAAAATCTCATTCCCCAACGAGACTTTCTCACTTGCCTTGATCCTGCACTTTCAACCTCCTTAGTCAAAAGCTAAGATCTTTCATTCTTGCCGCCGTTCATCTATTCCGATTAAAACATGCCTCCATGTAAAGACATCTCCATCCCCTACTCAGAGCATAACGCCGAGAAAATCTCCAGACACCTCAAGGCCGTCGCCAGAAGACAGAACCCAGAGGCAATCATCTCTTTAACCGTAGACCCAAATGAAGGCACTGGCCGACTTGGTCCCTTTCTGGATGTTCCAATCAATCCAGAGCTTTTCAATATTCTCCGCCATCCTCTTTGCAATTCACCCTTGATAATCCAAGAACATCCCAAGGCAGAACCCAAAGAATGGACAAACAAAGATGCCTTTTGTTTAATTGGGAAGTGGCCGCATCCAAACACAGAGGATCTCGCTTGGTACCGACACTGTCGCGGACAAGATATCGATCAATGGGAAGCGGTTGGAATCACCCAACTCATCGACTTGTGCTTTTCACTCCCAGCTGGTGGCAACAGAGCACGGTTCGCCACAGCCATGTGCTTTTGGGATTGCACCGCCAACTGCTTCCGCCTTCCTTGTGGTGATGTAAGCATTACTATCTTTTATTTATATACCCTTTTGGAGTTCCAGCATTTGAAAACTCCTAGTCACATAATCACTAAACCGGGACACCAGTTCAAGCCTCCCTCAATCGTCCTTCCTCCTAGTCTTCATGGGTTAAACATTTTGCACAAGGGAGAAAGACACCAATCAAGGAGGTATAGCCTTTTTAGAATACTGGCTATCAAAGTATATCTTCTGTCCCTCTTCCACAAAGGTCAACAAATGTTGGACCAACCTTGTTGAAGCCTCTTCAGTTGTGAACAACTAGGCTTAGTTGAATTCGTTCTCGCCTACATCTACTATGGTCTGAGGCGAGTCGTTCTTTCAAAGCTCGACTTTAATCAACCAGGGGCACTCTGGATGGTAGAGCTCTGGTTGCGGATGTACTTCCCTTTCTTCTTCCCTATAACAGCTCCTCCTTTTGAAGATCACAAGCTGTTGGGCCAAACCTTGGTGTCTGTACCAGCTATGACTAGAGCATGGTCCTATCTAGTTTGCTTCAACTATCTCTGCCCGTGTAAAGATTTTCCAACCGCAGCAGTTGAAGTAATTTTGAATCGTCGTCATCATGGCATCCTCGCGAGTGGATTTATGCCCTCGCCAGAGCAAGATAACCTTGCGAGGAACCTTTTTCTTCAATGTCACACCTGTAAGGACCTACCAGTCCCTGATTCTGCGAGCCCCGGGTATGAGCTTTATGCTCCAAACCATTTCTCAAGACAACTCGGGCTCACTCAAGATGCTCCCATGCCCCTTGCTTGTTCTGTGAACAAATATACCCTTTGGCGAGGGACAAGCCATCCTACAACAACAGAGGTGCAAGATGAACACTTTGGCTTTCCGACAGTGGTAATTCCTGTTTTGACAAAGCCACTTGTGATTTCTCAATCAGTCACTGAGTCATACCAAGTCTGGCGCTCCCAACTTTGGGAAGATGTACGACACAAGGGACCGCTTGCCCGTTTTGCCACCATCTTTTATGACTTTGGCAAAAGGTTTTCGAATGAAGAAGATTTGGCAGTTATTGGGAAATCATACAAGAACACAAGTAAAACTCCCTGGCCACAGGTATACTTCTTACAACAAAAGTGCCACATGTATTAGCAATTTCTTATATTGTTTCGGGCTAACCCTTCCTTCTTAAAAACAACACGCCCTGGAACCAGACGTGACTGTCGCCTTGCAATCTTTTAAGAAGAAAATGTCCAATCCTTCTGGGCAATCAGTAAGTTTTGCAAATCATTTATCTAGAACAAATAATTTTTTATTTTGTCACTGAATCATAGCTGACCCAATCTTTTGATAGTCTCATAATCGCAGGAAGATCCACTCCCGACCTGAAGAGCCTCCAAGTGGCATATGGACAGCTACAAAGATCACTAGCAGGGACAGACAAGCCAAGCTTCAAGCTCATGTCTTCCATGCCACCTTTGATCAACAGAGTGACAAAGCCTCCGGGGCAAGCGCCTGCTCGGCAGTAGTTTTCACCATTGCACACTAGCTATGTGTAAATCCAAACAGCATGCCCACGATCTCTAAGTTTGATGACCTCCTAGTCCAAGGTTCTTCGGAGTGGTAGAAACTGTGCAAGGACGAGACCCTCGCCAGCTCCTATCCGGATCAACATCATGATCTCGCTGTTATTTCGAAGGCCAACATCAGACCCCTGAAGATTTCATTTGATAATTCCTTCGTTAGGTACTTCAACCCAGAGAGGTTTGCAGTCTTGGATGGTCTTGCATCGTTTGATTTGATATGGGAGCAAATCAGCAAGAGCACCAAGCCTTAGGTGTATATAGTGAGTTGGAATAATCATTTATTCGTCCTCAAAGTTGAAGACGAAGCCTATTATATTATAGACTCACTCGGGGAAAGGCTTTCTGAAGGATGCTGCAAAGCCTATATTTTAAAGTTTGAGGATTCCAGCATCATGTATGGAACTGAAGATCATGATACAGGACTGGAAGTGCTGCAAAGATTTCATAGCCAAGTTTTTGGCTGGAATCATCCTGAAAGAACTCGAGGAAGAAGAAAAGAACAAGCCGTCTGAAATTGCTATTCTGTTTCAGCGTCTGCAGATTGAGTTCCAATCTTGCTTCATTCCTTCCTCGCCTGGCGAGGGCACAAGTGCTCAAAATGACCAAGTCATTTTAGAGCAAGAAAATCAAATTTCTTCCCCGCCAGAGCTCCAAGTCGCCAAACCATAGTCATTGGTTGAGGTTATTCCAGAACTAAAGGACCAAACTCCTTCCTCGCCAAAACATAAGCTTCAAGCGACTGAAGAAACACAGCAACTGTTCCCTATCCAAGTAAGAATTTTATTTGCTTACTTCGTTCTGTATGTTATTCACCTCTAACTGGCCCTGACATCTTGTATTATTATTTTTTAGTCCAAAAACGTTCCTTTGGAAATCGATGAGGTGATTCATGATTTACCAGCAAGTCCAAAGGAAAAAACGAGCTTGCAAGGCCAATTCCAATCTTCTGAATTCTCCGTAACGGCTGCTATGGATCAGCCTCCCAGCTCACTATGTGTCAATGATGAAGACCCTGAAACTGCAACTGAAGAAACTACTGTACCGTCTTCATCACAAGGACCTTTCTCTCAGGCACTCCATCCACAAGAAGAAGCAATAATCTTGCAAGGGATTTATACCAATTGAGTGCACTGAGCTCTCCTTCTGTTATTGATGTCGCCCTTCAGAACATTCTTTCTGGCAACCTGGACTCTCCTCAAGACATCAAACGTTCTCGCGAACAAGTCAGGGATCTAAAGGCTACTGCCCCTGTAGAATTCATCCATCATATTTCTGACCTTGGGGAAAAACTCCATCAACTCCTGAGTCAAAGTGAAGCCCACCAATGCCTAAAACTCGAGACAAAACGTAAGAAAGAAGCGGTGGAGACGTTGGTTCGAATTCGCCAAACTCAGGAGGAAAATAAGCAAATCCAAGCCCTTCTGAAGGACACGTCTACCCAGCAAGAAACTCTGGCAGTCAAAGAAAGTAGACTAGCTATCCTTGAAGCTAAAGTGGCTACCCTTCTAGCTGAAGTAGATGGGCTGCGTGCTGATACCTTTAGAAATCAAGCCTCTGTGCGCCAATTCATGATTGAAGGAGAGAACCAAGCTTAACTATTGCAGGATGCAAAAGAAGAAGCCACAAGCGCTCTACAAACATTCAAACAATCCTGGCTACCTCTTGAAATCGCAAAGGCATCCCTGAGGGAAAAAACCCTCCTATTGTAATTATTGGGCCACAGATTTTAAGCCCCTTTTTGGTATCCCAAAATTCTTGAATATTTATTTGTTTAGTCCAAATTTTGGAAAGTATTAATTGGGTCTTGGACACCAGGACTAGGCCTCAGAATCAACCTTCCCAAAACTTATTCGAATGGGACTAGTCTCATTTATAGACTCTAACCGCTTGCCTATCCTGATAATCCGGATTAAATGGACTTTAATTCCAAGCTTGGAATCCATATCATGTCAAACATCAAATCTTCAAAATATGTTTTACCTGCCCCAAAAATATTTCATTCATCATGCTCTCCTTCGGGGGTAGATAAACCGCAACATGGCCCAATTTTCATTAAACGCGTGTCCTCTATTAAAGGGTGTATTTATTCTCGCAAAGTCTTACCGCTGTGACTCCTTTCTATAAAAGGTCTCACCTTCACCGTTTTGTGATCAACCTTCCAAACTTCCTTGCGAGAATGAACTCCCCTTTTGTATGTTTGCTCTGGTTTTTCTATCTAAAGAAACCTCCAGATAAAACCTTCCATATTGTACACTTTAGATAGCAATATCCACGTCCAAACCTGGACTAGATAGAAATATCTACGTCCAGGCGTTGCCTTGGCTGATTCAACTTGTGTTTCCATAGGATGACGAAGCCACAATCCCGAGGGAGAACTCACATCGTCTTCCTCTCAAGCACCCGTTCCGTTTCTATATGCATAGAGGCTGTAATCCCCATGGACATGGCTTCACTGAAGAGGAAAGACATGGACTTCAACCGGGAAAAGGCAACAAACGCCAAGTCTAGTTTAAATGGTCTTCTGATCTGCTGAACTAGCTTCCTTGGCGTTTCAAATCCTCTCTTTCTTGTCTCTTGAGGTCACATTCTCTTTTCCATGTGTGCATATTTTACATGTAGACCCAAGGACTGGTTATCAACTGTTGGAGGATTTGGAAAAAAAACTGTATTTATCTTTCTGTTCTATTGATGATTGTAGTTTGTTTCTTATATGGTATCAGAGCTTGAGGCCGCAAAGCCTTTGTATTCTTCTGAATAGTGCAATATTTTTGTTTAAAGCAAAGAGTTCCTTATGTAAACAATAAATTTATATTGATAAACTCAGATGTAGTTTGTACAAATCTTTGACCACAATGATTTGGCTAACATGAACTCTCTTGACTCAGAAAAAAAACAAAAATTAAAATTGAAACTAAAGATTTAGCCCTAAGTATAGGCTATTATGATACAAATAATCCATGTGGATTGCCCCAACAGTTTAATCATGCGAGTAAGATGGGACGAGCATGAATAAACTGGATTAAGCCACAGTTGGAGGGTCTTCATACTCTCAAACCGGTTGTATGAACTTCTTAAGGAAACGACCATTGATAGGATTAGCATGAATAGTTCCATCTCGATCTCGTAAACGAACTGCTCCTTTACCCGAAAGTCGATCGACGATGTATGGTCATTCCCATTTTTCTGACCATTTTCCTCGACCTTCAGTCTTCTCGCCAACATGCAAAATGACTCACCAAACCAATTCTCCTTCTGCAAACTCATGCCCCGAGTACATCGGTCATAGGCATGAGTCACCTTTAGTTTTTCAGCACACAGACTGTCATAAGCTTGAATTCTTTTCTCATCTAAGTCTTCATGCTCCTGCCACATTGCTTGCACATAATCTTCACCGATCAGGCTATGTTGTTCCATCACCCGTAAAGATTGGACGTTGATTTCTAGAGGCAAGACCGCATCATGGCCGAACATTAATGCATAAGGAGTGGTACCTGTGGGTGTTCTTTTACTTGTTCTATAAGCCCAAAGAGTGTTAAATAATTCTTCATGCCACAATCTGGCATTACTCACAAGCATCCGTTTAAGGATATGTATGATGATCTTATTACTTCCTTCAGCTTGACCATTAGATTGGGCATAATATGGAGAAGAGTGTAGAAAATGTATTCCAAAATTCTTCATAAGCTCGTCTACTTCTCTAGAAATGAATGCTGTCCCACGGTCTGAAACAAAACTCTCAGGAATGCCAAACCTACAAATAATATCTTCAAATAAAAACTGGCGGATGGTCTTTGCTGATGATATCCTGAGAGGTCGAGCTTCAACCCATTTTGTGAAGAAATCAGTAGCCACGATGATGAACTTGTGCCCATCTGATGAATGAGAATGAATCATTCCAATTAAGTCCAGAGCTCATCCTCGAGCTGGCCAAGGCTTGATTATAGGCTGTAACGGTATTCTGGGCATATGACTGATTGGACCATGTTTCTGGCATTCTTCACAACCTTTAGCAAACGTGATGCAGTCTCTGAGCATTTCTGGCCAGTAAAAGCCATGTCGTCGTATTAACCATCTCATCTTTGGACCGGCCTAGTGTGCCCCTGCTATCCCAAGATGAACTTCCCTCATTAATCGCTTAGCTTCACGTCCAAAGACACATCACAAGAGTATGCATTCCTCTCCTATTCTATATAACTCATCATCTTTGAGTATATAATTAGGAGCTAAAAACTGAATCCGCTTATTGGCCGGATTATGAGAATTCTGGAGGTAAGAAATAATATCTTGTCTCCAATCCACGTCAATGTGATCAAGGGTAGCAACGTACCATTCATTTTTATCTTCTTGGCGAGCAGAAAAAGCTGGAAGGGTTATGCGTTCAACCCTTAATATACATTCACGTACTCCATCTTGCAAACTCACCCCCGTCGCTAGTTGGGACAATTTATTTGCTGTATAGTTCCTCTCGCGAGGGACATGGCTCAACTCCACTTCAGTAAACAACTTGAGTAAGTCACAGGCTCGCTTAGCGTATGGCTCTAATACTGGTCCAGCCTTATACTTGGTTTCAAGTTGTCGGATCACTAGTTGGGAATCTCCAAATATATGTACATCTTTGATTTCCATATCTAATAAAAGTTTCAAGCCAATGATAAGAGCTTCATACTCCGCTTGGTTATTTGTGCATTTGTAGTCCAACCTGAAAGAATAAGAAAAAATTTGGCCGCGTGGAGAGACTAATGCTACTTCTGCCCCAGCCATAGTACTCGTTATTGACCCATCGAAGTATAAACACCAAGGGGCTAAATCAATATGAGTGAGTTCCAATTCTGACCCCTCGCTAACATCCTTCATTGGATGATGGGCCAAAAAGTCAGTCACTGCTTGGCCTTTAACCGCTTTCTGGGGAACATATTGCAAAGAAAACTCTAACAAAGCCAGAATCCACTTCCCAATCCGTCCCCGGAGAATAGGTCTGGAAAGCATGTACTTCACCAGGTCTGTTTATACTATGACACATGTGGTGAAAGACAACATGTAATGCCTCAACTTGCATCCTGAAAAATACAAAGCCAGGCACAACTTTTTCATTGGCGAGTATCTCGTTCCATACTCGTTCAAGGTACGACTGAGATAGAAAATAGCACGTCCAGTTCCTGATATGTCATCCTGAGCCAATAAACTCCCAATAGAAAGGTCCGTAGTTGAAATATACAGCTTAAGAGGAACCACTGGTCTTGGAGGTACCAAGACTGGCGGGTTTGTCAAATATGCTTTAATAGTCTCAAACGCCTCCTTATGGATAGGCGCCCATACAAAGTCTTTCTGATTCTAAAGCTTGAGCAACATCAAAAATGGTTGTGTTTTTCCAGCAGCATTGACAATGAACCGTCGTAAGAAATTGATCTTTTTTAATAAGCGTTGTAATTCTTTCTTACTGTTTGGTGGGGTTGCACTAAGCACCGCTTGTTTCTTGTTGTCCGGTATCTCAATCCCACGCTGATGAATCAGAAATCCCAGGAAGTCTCCTGCTTGTACTCCAAACACACATTTAGCTGGATTCATCTTCAAATGATGTTGCCTCATCCGGATAAATACCTGTTGTAAGTCTTATATGTGATCGCTTCTGCATTTTGTTTTAACCAAGGAATGCAAAATCGAAATTATCGGCGATATTTCGCCGATATTTCGGTTTTTTGAACTTACCTGAAAAATCCGTGAATATATCTCCAAACTTTCCGAAATTTTTCGAAACTTTCCGATATTTCTGATATATCCCCGATATTTCTGATATTTTCTGATATTTACCGAAATTTACCGATATTTTCCGATATTTACCAACCCTATTATTATGGTCAAAATTTTACAATGCCTTATCTTTCATATATCATGCCTTATGGTCTTCCAACAAGTGATAACTCATCGTTACAATCACAAACAAATGCCTCAAATAATGATAGCAATGAAGAAAGTCGAGCAATGTCTGGTTCATACTACGAGCTCCAAAATCTTCAAAGACCGCCCCCTGACCCATATCGTTGGCATGTAAGTCAATACGTGCAGAATTACATGGGAGAACAATCATTTAATGAGTACTCTTCACAATACACACATGATTCTGCACAGAGAGATGAGGAAAATAGTGTGAATTTCGAACCTCATAGGTCCTCTATGTGGTTTTGAAGTATTTATATATTTGATTTTGTAATGTGTGATGTGTAACATATTGTACAAAAATGTGATGGTCTAGCCTCCCATTAAAGTTTAGCCATCAAAAAAATAAAAATAGAACTATTAAATTATATTTTAATAGTTATCAGCACTTAACACGTACTAATTCATATAGTAATATAGCAAATTCATATGTTTTGATGTTTGATCAATATTTTCTTTTCACATAAGGTAGGTAATTGATCATATAACAACTTCCAAAAGTTTCATTACAAATTTCCATATATTTTTATTAGTTTCCGTCATTTCCGTCAGAATTTTCAGTGGATCGATATTTCGTCGATATATCCAAATTTTGGATTGTCGATATATCCTCGATACCCGATATTTTACTCCTTGGTTTTAACTACCACACCATCGATGTAGAATTCCATAGTCTAGCCAATAAGATCATGTAAGATTAAATTCATTGCTCATTGGTAGGTTGCCCCTGCATTCTTGAGTCTAAATGGCATGTCCACGTACTCAAATACTCCTGCAAATCCTGGGCACCGAAATATCATCTTATGTCTATCTGTTTCTGCCACTGAGATTTGATGATAACTAGCCGTCCCATCCATGAATGTTAACATCTCATGACGAGCCACTGAGTCCACCAACAAATCTGCTATTGGCATTGGGTATGCATCCTTTGGAGTTGCATTGTTCAAGTTTCTATAATCAACACACACTCGCATTTTTCCGTTTTTCTTCTTGACCGGGACTACGTTGGATAGCCACTCATTATATTTGAATACTCGTATGATCCCTGACTTGAGCATCTTCTCAACTTCTTCCTTGACTAAAATTGTTGTTTCTGTGTTCATTCGACGCATTTCTTGTTTCACCGGCTTCTTTCCCTCTATAATGGGTAAGTTGTGACAAACCAAATCTGGTGACAGTCCTAGCATGTCATCATACTTTTATGCAAAACAATCAGCGTATTCATGTATCAATCCAATGAGCTTCAGTCGTTCTTCAGTCTCTAGGAAGGTACTAATGGCCACAGAGACTGGCTATTCATTGTTCCCAAGGTTGATTTTTTCAATGGGATCCTTGACTTTAGGAGATAAATCATCCAGAGTTGCTGGAGCTAATTTAATTTCTTCCTCCTCGTCAAAGTCGTTCAACACATCTTCATCCACATATTCCAATGCTGAGATCATTGGAACCTTCTCATATGCTTGACTCTCCAACAGAAAATGGTGGAAACGGTCGTACAAAGAGTAGCAAGCCTCGGTCTCTATACTTGATAGAGACCCGATCATTGAGAATGGTTGGATGGTAGCTCAATGGTATAGGGTATGCTATTATCATGATTTACTTGAATTATACCCCACTGATCTAGCTCAGAGGCCGTAACACCAAGTGGGCGGCCTTTGTTATCGACGCCACATACATCCAGTGGCCTTAAGTCACTGTTGTAATAACTGGCTTCCAAAGAATTAGTAGAAATGGAATATGGACGAGGATCAGCATCGACAATCTCTGCTTCTCCCGACTCCATATTCCAAAGTAACATCTGCTGATGGAGAGACGAAGGTACACAATAGCTCCGGTGGATCCACTCACGCCCCAGAATTGCACTATATAGAGCTGTGCACTCTGCTACGAAGAATGTGTCTGTACCGGTGGCTAGACTGATGTATACCTAAAAAAAAGACAATGCCCAAAGTCTTGGAAATGCTACCCTGAAAGTTTCTAACATTGAGTGTGGTCTCTTGGATAGCAGTCTTGGGAACGCCTAATAAGGCCATTGCTTTGACTGTGATGATATTCACCGCTACCCCTGAATCCACTAAAAGTTTATTGACTTGAATTCCTTGGACGTTTCCTGTCACATATAATGGCCGCATGTGCATGACCATGTCCAGGGTATGTTTGGCGAATGTCATATGTCCCTTTGTCATTGATGAATCAAACTCTGTTGTTTTGGTGAGTGCTAATTGGTCTGTCGATATTGGTTCATCTTCTGGCACCACCAAGTTGTTAACGTCTCCGCTAGCGAGTGACTCATACATTGATTTTGATGAATGTAAAGCATACTTGGGTGATAAAATAAACACCATATTAACAGTGGTATCCACCTCCTCGACGTATTCTTCAGCTTCTTCGTCTTCACCGTAGTCCAACAACTCTTCATCATCTGCATTGTTATTATCTTCGAACTTTTGTCCCTCGAGGTCCAAAGCTGTAGTGACCTCCAGAGAAGCAACCTGTTGCATTTGATCCTTGGGTATAGGATCTATGGTTGTTGGCATAAGTAGTTCAGAACTTTGTCATTTAGGAAGGGGAACATTCTGGTTAACACTAACCTTCTTTTGTTCCTCTATGATTAAAGGCCTTGGTCTCCATTGCAAAACTTTAGTTTCGCCTGGAGTGTTATGCCCTTGAGCACGTTTCCCCTCATTTGGTGGTGTGGGTACCCCCATTGTTTCCATCGCTTCATCTTCGAAATTGAGACGTCGTCTTACTGGCTTACGTTTCATGACTTCACGATGATCCTCATGAATAGGTTCGGGCTGTTTGTCCGTAGACCATAACTCTGGGTTACGGTCAAAGACACCTTATCGTTGTGCTCGCACTTTGGGCTCACGAGACTTCTTCTCAAAAACCACTAAGGGGTTTACTGCAAGAGCGTTTAATCGCCTTTGCAGCGTCTCTGGGGAGCACACCAGTTCTGCTTCTTTGAGCAGGCCCATTTCATAAGCCTCTAGTGCTCTTTTGGCTTCTCAAAATTGGCGTTGAAGATTCCGACTTTTACTTAGAGTTACCTCGATGGTCTTTCCCTTCTCCTTCACATACCATTCATTTTCCTTTGTAATATTTCTTGAGGCCAGTGGGACATATGGCCTGGCGAGCATGTCTGCAATCTCTGAATCAGATTTCTTGGCTTCACTGACCCTTTCTGTTGCTCGTGAACGCTTATAAGCTGGGGAGTCCCTTTGTCTTGCTCGCTGTGGGCTATGAGGCTAACGATTTGTCTGGGAAAATAACTCTGGGAAGACCTTAGCTGCCTCAGCCAATTCTTCATAGGAAATCTTCAACCCGCCCCTGATTTTACAATGAGCACAAAGGGCTACTGGCGACTCTGCTTTCGGATCCACTGCTTCTTTTCCTTTCATTGATTTTGTCGGTTGCTTGCTTGGTAGACTCTCGCCAGTAGTTTCATGATTGTTGGTCTGTTTGCGTTTACCTGATTTATCTCTTGTTAACTCCAACATTCCAACCGTCAAAGATATGTCGGTCACCAAGCTTGGCGAGGGCTCTTGATCTATCATTATTTCTCCCTCATCAATCCACTGCTGAATCCTGAACTTTAAATCACGACAAGCACTCGTGGAATGGTGACCCCATTGATGATGATATCAACAGTAAAGCAGACCCCTAACATCCTCAGGATGTGGGTCTGGCGTTCTCCAATTGTCAGGTACTGTAGCTATCCCTGCTTAGATTAGCTCTTCAAATATCTCCTCTCGCCTAGACGCATCATAAGTTATTTCAACCCACTTAGGTTGGACAAATGCAATATTACATCTAGGCCTCCACCTTGACCTTTTCCTTCTGTAGGTTTATTCAGATTTATCACAAGTGGAAAAAGCGTCGGGGGAAGGAAACGGCGTGTAGGGAGGCGGTGATGCCCTATTATAATGTGGATGCCATTCCACCACTCCCTTGTAGTTGATTTTATTCACTTCCCAGTTGATCAACCCCTGAACCTTATCTCTCAAGGTCGAACACTTTGCTGTTTGATGACCAAACTGGTTATGGAATCTGCAGAAATGTAGAGCCGGACCTTCATACTGTAAATGTTCGAGTTCAAGTACTGGGTAATAAAATATCAAACCCATGTCACGTAGCCTGTCTAAAATCTCTTCCAACTTGTCGTAGTTGAAAGAATAGCCCAAAAAGACAGGTCGATTCCAATCCTCCACACCTCCAATACAACTGTCGGGTGATGACCACTCGACATCAATCATACTAACTTGAGGCAATGGGAAGGGTTTCGAATCTACTAATGCAGCTGCTTTGGTCGCTCCATCTAGCTCTAGTCTACCTTCATTGATCCACTTTTGGATTTGATCTTTCAACTTGATGCAGTCTTTTGTAACGTGGTTCCATGCTCCATGGAACTTGCAATATTTTTTGCCTTTTAACTGCTCAACCGTAAGGAGAGGTCCGAAATCTGCTTTCACAGCTCGCATACCGTAGAGCTCATCCAAGATTTTTCATGAGCCATATTAGCATCGTACATGTATGTTTCGAACTCTGGCTTAGTGAAAGCCACTGTCGAAAGCTTAATAGGACCCTTATTCTTTTGAAGTTTGCAGGGCTTTAAAACTTTATTTGTTGCTAAATCCACAGCTCCCACTTGCTCGCAATCAGAGTCCGAATCTTGGTCGTCTATATCTTCTATATAAGCCATGGTTTTTGACTTTGGTCTGTCATAAGACCTAGCAGTGTACGTTCCCTTGGACGCATTCCTTCAATTGTCTCGTTCTTGCATGGTACTGTAAGCTCTAGTTACAGCTGTGATAAGCTCGTTCAAGGAAAAGTACTTGCTATTCAAGAAATGCTGGTGGTTCGTATCTTCCAAACCATTCTTAGCCATTTCTACTACCTCTTCTTTGCCCAGTGGAGTCTTGCATAGATTATATTCTGACCGAAAGCGATGCAGGAAGGTGACTGGACTTTCTGTTGCCGATTGGCTCAAGGAAGCCAGTTTTCCAACACTGGTTTCAGGTCTCGCTGTTCCGAAGTGGTCTATGAATAAAGCCTCCATGTCCTTCCACTCGTTGACCGAACCCTTTTCTAATCCCGTATACCATACGAGGGTCGATCCTGACAAAGATGATCCGAAGACTCTTAATTTAAGTCCCTCATTATCGGCAAACTGCCCTAATTGCAGTGTGAAGTATGCTAGATGTATTGCCGCATTGGAATCATCATCTCCAGAGAAAGTCTGGAAGGTTTGATGCCTGTAGTATTTTGGCCATTGCCAAGCATCTGGATCGTCCTTCTGCATAGGAGGAAATAGTGTCTCATATGAATCATACATCTTGGCCAGATGTATGTCACAATCGTTCATGAACCTGTTTAACCGTTGTTCCCACGCAGGAAGGAAAGACTCTGCTTGTCTAGTCTTTCTAGTGAGGTCAGAAACGGATTTACTTAGAGACGCTATGTCCCTGTCTGTCCTTTGTGACAGTATCGTCGCATGCTGGCGGTATTCATCCAAATTTGTTCTCAAGTGTTGTATGATATCAATCCGTAATTTATCCTGACCTTGTGAGACACTTGCTACTTGGGCTCCAATTGCCTCTCTCTCCTCTTGATCTCTGTTGAATACTACCCGTAATGCTTGGATTTCAGCTAACGCCGCGTCTACTATGTCGCCTTGGGTAGTGAGAAGAGTTGCTTATTGTTCAATCCTTTCACCGAGAGCCTTATAATAGCTAGTCTGATGTTTGTCGCGCCTAGCCGCGTAAGCTAGGTACTCCGGGAACGTAAGTTTTGCAATCTCCGCTTCACTTAAAGATTTAAATGACATGGTTGGATAATAGTCTTTAGAGAAGATAATGTCAATCGCTTGATAACTCAGTGAACGACACGGAGTAGATGTATGTTCACGGTAAGCCGGTTATAGGTGTTTGCGACACTGAGGGTAATTCCTTCGGTAAGGATCCCCTATTGTCACTTAGAGACACAAAGATTGTCCCACTGGGCGTGCCAAAATGTTTGACGCTAAAATATCTCCCGCTGAGAGATCATTCCGCAAAGCAGTCTCTTTTATTGACTTCGGATAGTTTGACTGCAGGTATCGGTTTATCCTGTATGTGCTTCGTATGCTGGCGTGCCACCGTTTCTCAACGGAATATAGAATTTAAAACTGTCTGACTTCTTGATAAGCGATTAAGACAAGGAGAGCACCAACCTTGCCAGAATAGGTCATTCTCGCCTAGTAACCTACGACTTCAGGTTTTCGTGTCTCTAGCAGAGCCCCAGAAATCGATACCTCTTACTCCCTTAATCAATGCAAAGCAGAGAAATCTCTATGACGATGTGTTGAGAACACTGCTTCCTTGGATATCAGAACTCTCACTCGATATGTGACAAGCCCTTCAACCTTCTAGTCGTTATGCTTCCTTAGATCGCAATACTCTCACTCGATAGGTGACAAGCACTTTGATCGGCTGGTTGCAAAGAAATAGAATCTCTTGACGAGATGTCTAAGTGTACTTGTGTATAGAAAATGTTTTATGTTTGATCGGGGAGCTTTTCAACAATGCTCGTATTCTCTTTATATAATGCTAAGTAGTCGTCTTTCAATTCTCTTGAACTTCTTCTGCTCTCGCTCTTTGAATCTCAATATAACTCTAACACCATCCAGCATACGGGTTATTTCTTTATATAGTTTTAATGATATCACAACTCTTTCACCTAGAAGAAACCTATCTGAAATAGAAAAGGTATGATAGACATTAAGCCGCATGAATCAGCTATTCAGAATCCTAATCCACAGTCTTAAGTTGACTTGGAAACAGACTTTGTTTCTTTACTCGACCGCTCGGCAAGCTTTCATTTTATCTTGGCCGCTCGCTAAAACTTCAATCTTTCAAACTCAATATAAAATATTTATTTCAGATCCAAACAATCTTTAAGAGCGATCCATCAGAGCTAATAAATTAAGCACTAACTTAAGTGGACCTAATTAAAAGCCTCGTGCAGCAAGGCTACAGGCAGCTCCAAGAACATACAGCAATGTTGAAGGCGGAGAAACGTACTGGATTCTAGCTTCTCGATCGTGGTTAACTTTCTTCCTTCAGGAGTGCCTTAGATGGCTCCTAGAATCAAGAAGATACGTGCATAGAATAGTATTTCGATTAATAATAGGATATCTAGCTAGCTAAAAATGTTAAGGTTACTAAATTTGATTGGCAAAGGGAGAAAAAGGCGAGCATAGATAGATTTACTAATTCTTTTGACTTTTAGCACATTGGTTCAAATCCATGATATATTCACTTGGCGTTGTATGAAGTGTGCAGATCAGCAATGCTTGTATTTTAGCTGCAAAATAACTAATTAAGGTGACGACAACATGTCCATGAATTTTGCAACTTCTGTATCAGACTGATCGATCGAGTTTGTTGAGATCGATTACATTATATATAGAAAAAAAATGATTTTAGGTCTGAATGAGATTATAAGACGAAGGCCTCAAATTTTATATGACTTGCTACGTCATAAGTATTAAGTAATATCATGTACATCTAATATTAATAAAAATACAATTATACTCTAGACGTATACGGATATTATTCATTTATATTTAAATCTCATTAAAAACAAGCCCATAAAAATAATTCCTTATACAACTATAATTCTACTATTAATACGACAATCCTTATATATATACACAAGAGGATCATTGTTCTCCTCGGAAGTTTGAACCGAGTTTCAAAAAAATTCTCCGTACTGGCTTGGATATACCAAGCAATAGATTGAGAGTACTCGATCAAGTATATATATCATATATATATATAAGGGATTCAGCAATTCAAGTATCTTAGATCAAACCACTGTTGGCTGTTGCAAACCTTTGATTTCAATATTATTAAATTATAGAGCTAAGTTTGCAAATGTAGCATGGACTAAAAAATGGGTCTATTAAATATTATAAAATCAGATTCATTAAATATGTGTTTTAGGGTTCTTTAATATTCTTGTAATGATTTAATTTTGTGGTTCGTGTTACTGTTCTTGCTACGTATGCATGTTTTTTTTCTCAACATACATGTATGTAGTTCCCAAGATAATGTGTTCTTAGATTAATAAAAACATATATATATATATATATATTTTATTATAAAAAAACAGTAAATGACAATTATAGTATTAATGAAGGTAAATTATACATAAGGTCATTTACATAAAATTACTTATGTATAAGGTCATATGGTATTTTTAACTCAAATAAGGTCACCTGATTTAACAAAAAACCCTTACATTCAATTTATTTACGTTTAATACCATCTATATGAACCTGCTCTCTCTCTCTCTCTCTCTCTCTCTCTCTCTCTCTCTCTCTCTCTCTCTCTCTCTCTCTCTCTCTCTCTCTCTCTCTCTCTCTCTCTCTCTCTCTCTCTCTCTCTCTCTCTCTCTCTCTCTCTCTCTCTCTCTCTGATTTCAGACCAAAATCAAACCCAAATTCTCCAAATCAAATCATGCCCTAGCAGAGCTTCATCCCAAAATCAAATCATGAACACTCTCCCTCCTCGGCGTCGCACCCAACAACCTCAACGGCACACCTCTGTCGCCAACAAAGCAACAGCCTCGCCACTTACCGCCTACAACTTTGCGCAAAGCAGCAGCCTCGCCACTCGTCGCTGGCAAAGTAGCAGCCTCGGACGTTGCCGGCTCGATTTATAGGTTTGCGATCTCTCTCTCTCTCTCTCTCTTTCTCTCTCTCTCTCCCTCCCCCTCTCCCTATCCCTCTCCCTCTCCCTCTCTCTGAGCGTTGGAGATCTATTTGTATGCAGAAGTGTGCTTTGGTTGTTAAGCAGATTGATGTGTTTTGGTTGTTACGTACGTAGTAGTGTCTATAATAATCTGTGGTAGTACATATGTTACTCTGTAGTAGTATGTACAGACTGTAGTGTGCTTTGGTTGTTAAGCAGATTGTTGTGTTTTGGTTGTTACGTACGTAGTAGTGTCTATAATAATCTGTGGTAGTACATATGTTACTCTGTAGTAGTATGTACAGACTGTAGTGTGCTTTGGTTGTTAGGCAGATTGTTGTGTTTTGGTTGTTACGTACGTAGTAGTGTCTATAATAATCTGTGGTAGTACATATGTTACTCTGTAATAGTATGTACAGACTGTAGTGTACTCTGTAGTAGTTTGCAGTATTGTATGTGAGTAGTATGTAGTCCGCTCTGTAGTAGTTTGCAGTGTGTTTTGTAATAGTTTGTAGTGTGCTCTGTAGTAGTTTGTAGTGTTGTCTGTGAGTAGTATGTAGTCCGCTGTGTAGTAGTTTGTAGTATGCTTTGTAGTAGTTTGTAGTGTGCTCTGTAGTAGTTTGTAGTGTTTTTTGTGAGTAGTATGTAGTGTGCTCTGTAGTAGTCTGTAGTAGTTTGTAATGTTGTCTGTGAGTAGTATGTAGTGTGTTTTGTAGTAGTATGTAGTGTCCTATGTAGTAGTTTGTAGTGTTGTCTGTGAGTAGTATGTAGTGTCCTCTGTAATAGTTTGCAGTGTTGGCTGTGCATAGTATGTAGTGTGCTCTGTAGTAGTATGTAGAATTGATGTAAGTAGTTTTGATGGTCTATTTTATTGTTTTGCAGAAATGGCACAAATGGAAGACCCTAAAGAAACCCAAAGTCCAAATAAGATCGACATTAAGAGACTTTTGCAAAGTCATTGGTGAACTTCATAAAAAATTGCCTCCAAAAACAGTGAGAACGTGGCAAAAAATACCATTTGGCAGTTTCATGAAAAGCACTACAACAATTTGTTAAAAGTACTACTGTAGTTTTCAGAAAATACTACTCTAGTTGTTGGATAGTACTACTCTACTGGAACTTATGCATTCTAACTAAAACTTTGTTGAAAGTACTACTGTAGTTTCAGAAAGTACTACTCTAGTCGTTGGATAGTACTACTCTACTGGGACTTTATGCATTCTAACTAAAACTTTGTTGAAAGTACTACTGTAGTTTTCAGAAAGTACTACTCTAGTTGTTGGATAATACTACTTTACTGAAATTTTATGCATAAAAATTATGGATAAAAAAGTGACTTTAATTAGGATAAAAAATATAAAATGACCTGAAAAGTTAATATAAAGAGGCAAAATTTGAAAGAGAAAATATGGATAAAAAATGACTTTAATTAAGATAAAAATATAAATGATCTTCAAAGTAAATATAAAAAGGCAAAATTGGAAAAAAAGAAAATATGAATTAAAGAAAGTAACCTTAATTAGGATAAAAAATTTAAATAACCTTATGTATAAAATAGGGTATTTAAATGACCTTATATATAATTACCTATATTAATAATTCAAAAAACTCAAATATTTAGACAATTCAGAACAAAAACTCAAAGCTCAAAATGGAAGTATCAGGAACCCGACCTGTTAAACCTGACGAAATGACAAATCTCCTTCTCTCTCGTAGAAGCCCTCCATGGAAAACACAGTAGCGGCTCGCCGCCGCATCCCTCTGCTGCTCGCTGCCACCACTCCTTCGCCGTCTGAATCGACCACGCCGCGACTTACAGCCTCATCATCCTTTTCCTCACACCGTTAAGGCCTGCAACAGCAAACTCCTCGGCCTCTTGCCTCGGGCGCCACCTTGTCAGTGTGTGCCACCTCGCCGTCAGCCATGCACCTCTCTATAGCTTGTGTCCCACCGCCGCTGGCCTTTAGCAGCAGCATGTTGACCTCGCGCTATCAGCCTCTTCGCGCTCGTTCCAACTCAGCTTCCTCGCTGTTGCGGCCTCTCCCTCTTGTCTCTCGTCGTCGACGACCGCCATAATCCTCTAACCTTTTTGAACTCCATCACAGAAGAAGATTAAGTCGATGCAACAACGTCACACTTCAACCTCGGCTTCGGTTTGGCTGTCTGGGCTCGCACCACATCTACCTCGAGCCTTCCTCCATTCCTCGAACAAGCTCATGGTTTTTAGTTCAGGTGAGAAATTGGATATAAATTGGATAATTTGATTTATGCTACTGTGCCTGTGCTACCGAAGAAATATGTATTTGTTTGTATTTGAATTAGTTGTGCTACTATGGCCAGTGCCCAATAAAAGGCTCGTTCAAGGTTTATCGATCTGCTATTGTTTAGAACAAATTCATGTGAAATTACTATACATCAAACAGTAGCAATTGTTTTCTCGAGTAAATGCGTAATATTCTCTATTTGAAATGATTTCAATTAAATACAGTAGCATATTTAGATTTTGCAGTAGCAGCACTTTTTGAGAGTAGGAAGAAGGGGGATGAGGATGACGACAGCGATGACGAGAAGGAAGGGGAGAGATACTTGCTTGTTGATAAGATATTGCAGAAACAGCAGCTACAGGACAGCAGCCGCCTCTGCTGTACCATTGCTTCTAGGTAAGAACACAAATTCTACTCCAATTGGAGTATTATGTTTATTATGTGCATTTATTGTATAATGTTATTTGAAACTAGAACGTTTTAGTTGCGATTTTGATGAAACTTTGACCATATAGAAACTTTAGATTCATTGCCGAGGCATCTTGGCACTGAAATTTTAATTATTTTAATTTACGAGTTTCTTAGAGTTGTATATAAAAGGATCAGTATTGTAGAATTTGTTTTTTTTTTCTTCTGTGAGATCCAGTTGCGATTTTGATGCAACTTTGACCATATAGAAACTTTAGATTCGTTGCCGAGGCATCTTGGAACTGAAATTTTAATTATTTTAATTTACGAGTTTCTTACAGTTGTATATAAAAGGATCAGTATTGTAGAATTTGATTTTCTTCTTCTGTGAGATCCAGAGTTTTAAGCTTTAAAAATTTCTGTTTGGTCGACTATTTGATCAGATACTGGCAATCAAGTTTTGTGCTTATGCTGTTTTATCTTTGTTCATTTATGGCTTATGTTTGTTTTGGTGAGGTGCTATTGATGAATTCGAATCTTAGTCAAATATTATTGATCATTGCCTGAATTAGTGTGGTGGCAACTGTTAGTAGAGGCAGTGACCTTGCTGCATTAAGAGCTGGTAATGGCTTTGTTGGTTTATGGTTTATTGATAGTGAGAGCAATGCCATTCAGTCTTATGAGTAGTTTGCACTTGTCCGATTTGCTACCTCGGCTTTGGTGTTTGTTTTTGTCTTGTTCCAGTCAGTTGGCATAACAATTATGATTCTTTTGTTATCATTTTATACGTACTTTTGTATAGAAAATCACCTATCTTGTTTAAATTTCCTATCAACTTAGCAAACAAGTTGGTGCATCAAACTACATTTTGTGGTCGTTATAACTGTGATCCCCATGAAACTGGTTAAACACAGCTTGTGGGCTAAACTTCAAAACTCTATTGAAACATTTATCTCCTTTTTGTAGGTCGCAGAAAGTTAAACCATTGCTGAACATACTGCAACTGAAAGTCGTCCTGGTAATTCCATTTTACTTTTCTTCATGTTCATTTGGTTTTTTCCATGATGTATACAAGTTGACTACTAAGTAAGTCATCTGCAATATGTTCAGCTATTGCGAGATCAGGAGGCTTTCTAGTTGCAGACTTGCAGGAGTGGGGAAGGTGACCATCCTCTGCCCTTTTTATATCAGCTAATATACCTTTAAATCAGATGAAAAATAATTCATCTTTACGACAGTAACTCGGTTGAGTTTATAGGACTAGAGCATTATTTGTGTGTTATTAGTAGTAGTTGGTCGATTATTATGGTTATAAATGATATAAGAAACAACTTCATATTCTGTGATCTTGGAAGTCTGACATTCAACTGTGTCTGAAACTGTTTTCTTTCCGAAAACAATCTCATCATCTAAATTCAATTTTTTTGATTTACAGGAACCTCATCTAGGAAGCCAGGGACTCATCCCATCTGCTCAAAATGGAATGGCAATCCATTCCCTAAAACTTTCGTCAGATACTGCAAACTTAGACTACCAAATATTTTGTATTCTCAATTTTGATTACAATGAGTTTGCTGAGGAAATGAATCAATATTTGGTTCGGCTTTCGTTCTTTTTGTACCATATTTTCTGTGTAAACTATTATGTCTAATTTTATCCGAGAAGGCCAACATTTACTTTGCCAAGAGCTGAATTAACAACGTGGGTTTTCGATTCTTAGATCAAATAGACATGTCACTTTGGATGTTGATTCAAATCCAATCCGAATCCAAATGAACAAAAATACCTGAGTATCAAACTCCAATCATACAAAAAAGTTGAAGAAAGTAAGCAAGTAACACTGCTCAAGAAAAAGGAAAAAGACAAAGGACATTTCTCAATGAATGCTTCTCCCAAGCGAGTGGTACAATGAAGAACACTGATACTAAAAAACGTTGTCACTGACCATTATTATTAACCGTAAAGCCTATCTCCTATACGCATATTACTATTGCACATTGATATTCAAAAAAAGAAAGAACACTAATACTGGAAAGAATGCACGTTGCTACTGAAAATTATTGCCACTAGCCTTAAACTCTGAAAACTCTTATGCGCACGTTGCTACTAAAAAAATGCACATTGTTTTTGCTACTAAACCCTGAAACCTGAAATATTCTATACCCTAAACCCTAAAACCCTTATACGGACACTGATACTAAAAAAGAATACACACTGCTACTAAAAAATATTGTACACTGATACTAAAAAGAAAATGCATGCTGCTACTTGTACGAGAGTGAAAACCGATACTGAAAGAAATTGCACGTTGCTACTCATACAAGAATGAAACTTGATATTGAAAGAGAATGCATATTGCTAACCTTAAACCATAAATACCTTATACCCTAAAATCCTAAAAACACTATTTTACTCTTATACGCACACTGCTACTGAATAAGAATGCACACTGCTGCTGAAAAACAAAAAAATTTAGTAGCACTTCGAGAACGATTCAGTAACAGCTAAACAAAAATTCAGTAGTAGCTTAACTAACGATTTAGTAATAGTTCGACGAACGATTCAGTAGCAATACTTTGAAAAATGCAGTAGCAAGAGTTTCAAATAAACAGTATCAGTGCAAAACAGCTTGAAAAATATAGTATCATATTGATAAAACATAATTACACGTGTAAAACACAATAATAGTAGTCAAAACACACACGAAAAATACAATATCAATAGTCAAAAACTAGCATAAGTGCACCAAAACTACTCAACACCAAATAGTAACAACAGTACTCGATCCATAACCAAAATTCCAAAAACAACATCACACACTAGCCACATTACTACATTTTCAAAAACAACTGAAACTTAGTACTGACACATAATATCACTAACTTTATAACATGACCAAACCAACAACAGTACTCCACATCAACTATAATTACACAATACACTACAATCTAACAAAATCACTCAAATTTGATGAATCCAAACAATAAGAAGTGACTAATTAAACCAACTATAATCATAAAACACCAAATTATCATCAATTGAAAAAAAACAACAACTATTTTCATGATTTTTTTTGTATCAACAAAAATTAAAAACAAAAAACACATAATGTAGATATCAAATTTGTTGGTGGTACTGTAAAAAAGAAAATTGAAAACATATATAGTAGTAGCCAAATTTCTTGAGAGTCGCTGAGATCTTGATGTCCTTTTGAAGCTCGATGAAGGTAGTGCTTGAGGTCTCGATGCGCTTGTGTCGCGAGAAGCTGGGGCCGAGGAGTTGGTGTCGCACGAGGCTAAGAGCTCAAGCAGCAGCTAAAAAGTCGTTGAGTGGTGGCATAGCAAGAACTATCGTTGTTGGAGATAGCATTGGAGATCAGCGACGGCGAGAGGACCGATTTCGGCCGCGAGATGGATGGTGCGAGTCCAAGCATAGTCGAGCTTGTGACCATGGCGGAGAAGCTGACGCTGGCGAGGTTGCGAGGCTAAGAGACTTTGGCAGCGACGCGAGAAGAAGTGGGGCGGCGGTGGCGTGTTGCCAGGGAGAGAGTAGATATGAAAATTTCTCGAAGAGTTGATTTCGTCACTTCATGGCGGAGCAAGGCGCGGTTTGAGGCCATAGCTGAGCTCGTTGTGGTGCAAGTGAGGCAAGGCTTGAGCGGTGGTGAGAGGCGAGGTCAGGGCTGTGAGTGGCAATGAAAAGAGAAGCTACTTGAAATTCTGTTTTTTTTTTCTTCAGAAAAATGAGGTTTATAAATGGGAGGTTTAGGGTAAATTGGAAAATTTGCACGTGACATGTGTCAGCGCCAGATCAAAGTGTCTTGATTTGTAAGATATTGTTCTTAATTGTCCAAATATGTATTTGGCTCCTCATATTTGTCATTTAGTGTAGTTTGCTATTTTTTGTATCTTATATAAGAGAATAATTTTGATTATGCAGTATTAGAATTTTTTCCTCACAAATCCAATATTACCCTATATTACCCTAATATTACCCTATATAGAAATATCAGCATTGGTACTTGATGAAAGTATATAAATAGTTCCCATGCCATATATATATACGCACACTTCGTTATTTTGTTTTCACCATCCGCGGGGGGGGGGGGGGCATGACTCTGAAACCGTAGCAGATGTACTGATATTCATATACTCAAAGCACTACTAGCACTACCACACCTGCAGAATCTTCTGTTTTTCAGTTCATACTTCATACCTACCTACATGGGAATTAATCTTCTCATTCCAAATGGAGATAGAGTATATTATACAATGTCATGTAAAATAGTCATGTAAGCATGACAACAGCATCTCACCATAATTAGGACCCCAGAATAACACAAAATTAAATGACACAAATATATCTTTCATTTTCCTAGTATATATGGCTGTACTGCCTGTAAATACAGCCTGTACTTCTCCTTCAGCTTTCAACAAATGGAATAATCCCCTTTAATTCACCAAACCTCCCTCTAGCACCAAACTCTACCTCAACAAGTCTACATTATTCGATCTTATGCACAAAATTACAAAACTGTAGTATCTGCCTAACGGTGTGCAATTAATGAATAAATTTAAACATGAACGATAAAAGACACAAAACTTGTGTAGAAAATTATCTGTTTCAGATCAATAACCGCACATTGAATTCACCTAATATTTTATCTTTGAAAAGCTCCATAAATTGAGCATAAAAACAGTAAAAAGCAAAGATTACACATACTGGATCGTAAGAACGGGGTCTCTGTTAATGTGCCTCTGTATAAAATGTACAAAATTGCTTACCTCAGAAATAAAGAATAATAACACTTTTTTTTATTACGGGGGAGAGTAATTTGTGGGCGTTAATTCAATAATTGGGGGGATTAATTTCTTTCTAAGACTCTAGCGCGAAAGGTGTCTGTAGCAGATCATAAGGGGCCCACAGTGCATCCAAAGGGCAAGGCCGGTTCGAGTCGAGCCGGACCCACGGCTTCCCTTTGCCGCTCCAATGCAGCAAACTCACCGGACCGGAATGCAAGTCCCGACACAAACCTCTGAAGTTGTCGCCGCCGAGGCCGTGCTGGTTCCACCGGTGGTCGACGGAGGCGATGTTTCCGGCGAAGACGAGGAGAAAGGGAGGCAAAGAGCCGAGCTCGTAGATCCGCATTCGCTTCTGGAGCTCCATCCACTCGACGATCTTGGCCGTGTAGCCTCCGGCCCGCCACCGGTCGAGGTCGATCACCATGACGCCGGTGTTGAAGTAGCAAGCGTCGCGGCCCTCGAACGTAAGCGACAGCATCGGGTTGGCCCAGAACGACGGCGTGAAGTAGGTCGTGAAGTTTGCGTTGCAGTACTCCGGGGCGGCAAGGACGGCGGTGGGGCCCAGAGGTGTGTCTTCCAGCTTGGCAATGTCGTCGACGATGACGAGGTCGGAGTCGAGGTAGACGACGCGGCGGACGCAAGGCGGGAGGAGGTTGGCCAAGTAGTTGCGCGCGTAGTTAAGAGGGCAGTCCAGCGCCGACCGAATCGAAGTGGAAATTTGGCCCGCGACGGTAGAGTCGCCGAAAGGGTAGACTCGGAATTTCAAGTAAGGGAATGACGTGGACAGGGTCTGAGTGAGGAGTATGGAGTTGGAGGAGGTGGAGGCGGCCGCGACGAAGTGGAAGAGGACGTTTTCGGGGCAGGAAGAGTGTTGAAGGACGGAGAGAATCGCAGCCATTGAGCCGCGGAGGTAGGTGGCGTCTAAAGTCATTGCCACGTGGACGGCCACGGTGGAGCAGACATCGGTGGTGGTGTCGGTGTCTTTGTTGTTGAGAGAGGGGCAGTTGGGGGAGTTATAGAACTTGGGGGCTTCTTTGAACACGTGAGGAGGAGGAGGAGGAGTTGTAGCTCTCGTTCTAATTCTAATTGCGTACGCCGTGGAGGCATTGGTGGTTGTCATTAAGACGGATAAGAGAAATGAGAACAGCTTTAGCGGCGGTGGCGAGTGTATAGGCATGCTGGTGAAGATGTTTCGGTGTGAAATGAGTATCGACCCAATTTGAGAACGAAAAGAGAAAGGGGAAGAGAGAGATAGAGAGTTTAATGAAGGTGTGGGAGTTGTGCGTGGCTTTGAATTTTGAAACCACGTTGAGGTTTCAAATTAACAGGGAAGAAGAGGAAGACTTGTCTACAAGTCAATTAAGGGTCTCTTCAACTCTCTCTCTCTCTCTCTCTCTCTCTCTCTCTCTCTCTCTCTCTCTCTCTCTCTCTCTCTCTCTCTGATCCGAGGGAGCTTTCAAGCTTCCTCTCTTGCGCAAAAACTCACAGAGCGAATTTGTAAGCAGAGAAATTAAACAAGAGGAGGATTTATTATTTATCCGAGTTTTTGAAGTGAGTTTTGACCAACTTAGTTGTTAATCTATGTATTTGGTGAAACACCATCAAAGATTGATCGAGACTGCTACAGCCAATCTGCCGCCTTATTCTTAATCCCATTAGATAGATGCCTCGATCGATCACATATATATATATACAATTAAAATACATCAGTATACATTTTAAATGTTCCTGCTGTGACAACGGATCAACCCCATGAGAGTCTTTAAGATTATTGAATTGGTTAATGCAAAATTCAAATTCATATATTCAATACAATTAATGTCTTCTTCAATTTGGTTGTGATAATTTAGACATAATTAGCTAGATACATGTCTTTGGCTTATGTATGTTATATTGTTATTCTGTTCTATAGTTTCTTTTCACATGTTCAGGTCTTTGATTAATAATGAATTGCGTGAATTGAAAGTATACATATATATACTCGGATAAAGACTTCAATGTACGTACGTATGTATTTCACTATTTCCTCGTGGCTTTGAGGGTAATTAGAAACTATGGTGAGGTGTTATTTTATTGAAGGAAAATAACTTATGATTGTTAGCCTTCCATAACTCATGATTGTTAGGCTTCCTCCATTGATTAAGTTTGTATAGCTAGCAACTTATATAAGGCAAGTTTTTGTATCGATTCTACACAATACAATTACAACAAACACATAGTTTCTCATGGTATCAGAGCAACCAAGTTCTTGAGGACCTAAACAACCACCACCACAAAACAAAGCCCTAACCTAATGGCAGGAGGCAAAAACGAAATCGAAAACACCAAGTCTTCAAACCAAACACCAGTATGGGAAAACTCAAACCATGCGCTCTACCTTCACCACTCCGATCAACCAGGTGCAGTTCTTGTGCCGTAAGCTTTGGAGGAAGACAACTATGTCGAATGGAAACAATCCATGACCTCTGCCTTGACGATCAAGAACAAGATAGGGTTTGTCAATGGAACTCTACCTTGTCCCCAGATCAACGATGAAGAGAAAACGCAGTGGACTCGCTGTAATATCTTGGTGAAAAGCTGGCTGGAGAACTCAATAAGTAAACAGATCCGGAAATCAGTTGTGCACTGCAAGGATGCAAGAAGTGTATGGCTTGAGTTGCAAGAAAGATTTTCACAAACGAATACTGTGAATCTTTTCAACATCGAGACTGCCATTCATGAGTGTGTTCAAGGAGATAACTCGGTGACTTCATTCTTCACCAACCTAAAGGCTCTTTGGGATGAGAAAGACGCCTTATACTCTTCTACACCGTGCACATGTGAAGCTGCAGTCGAGGCCGCTACTTCCCTTGAGACACAGAGGACAATGAAATTTTTGATGGGTCTCAACGATGGCTATGCTGCGGTGAGAAGTGCCATCATCGGAATCGATCCATTGCCCACTCTAAATAAGGCATATGGTATGATGTTGCGACAAGAAAAACAAGTAGCAGTATCGGCAAATAGAGGAACACCCTCTACTGAAGCAGTGGCTTTCTATTCAAGCAAAGAGAACCGGGACACATGGAAGAAGAACTCGAACAAGGGCGATGGAACGAAATGTGCAAAGTGTGGTAGAACAAATCACACAACCAAGAATTGCAAGGCTCATCTTACATGCACCTTTTTCAATTTAAAAGGTCACACCCAAGATGAGTGCAGGAAAAGAAAAGCCGCCCTTCGTGCAGTCGGAGAGGGTTCCAGTCAGGCCGTTAGCAACCTTGTCTCAACCAAGGATGAGAACATGAGCCTCAGCTTCTCGAAAGAGGAATGTGATAGATTGTTCAATCTATTGAAGAATGTGACCACTGCCTCAGCTAATCAAGTTGGTGAAGTGAATTATGAAGAGCTTTCGGGTAAGATTATTTCACAAATTGACTCACATACATGGATTATTGATAGTGGAGCCACTGACCACATTGTATGCAATGAAACACTACTTACCTACTCCAAACTGACAGTGAACTACATCGTTCGATTGCCGTCTGGTCACAAAGCCACAATTACACATGTTGGAACAATAAAATTTACATCGGATTTCACACTCCATAATGTCCTATATGTTCCATCATTCTTTCTGAACCTGATTTCTGTGAGCAAATTGGCATGTGATTCATTTTTCATCACCATATTCCTGAGACATGTTTGTGTTATACAGGACCACCGATCGGGGAAGACGATTGGGATGGGCCGTGAGAAGAATGGACTTTATTGTCTCAAGCCGGATCGGAAAGGAACGTGTAGCATGATCAATACCATCACCTTAGAATCCAACCCTATCTTGTGGCACAACAAGCTCGGTCACTCTTCTTCGAAAGTACTATCAACGTTTTCTTTTCTTTCAAACACAAGTCATGTCCACAATGATTGTTTGGTTTGCCCTTTAGCTAAACAGACTTGTCAAGTTTTTCCCTTGAGTACTAGTAAAAGTAATGCATGTTTTGATTTAATTCACATTGATATATGGGGTGGTTATCATGTTCCCTCTCTTTCAGGTGCCAAATATTTCCTCACCATTGTTGATGATTATTCAAGGGGTACATGGGTTTTTCTCATGAAACAAAAATCCAAGGCACAATCTCTTCTCATTGATTTTCTTCAATTAGTTGAAACACAATTTGGAACAAGAGTCAAAATCATTCGTAGTGACAATGGTCTTGAATTTATCATGCCTACTTTTTATGCTTCTAAAGGCATTGAGCATCAAACATCTTGTGTCAACACTCCTCAGCAAAATGGAGTGGTTGAACGAAAACACCATCATCTTTTAAACATGTCTCGAGTTCTTCTTTTCCAGGCCAATTTGCCAAAGAAGTTTTGGGGTGATGCGATTCTTACAGCTTCTTATCTAATTAATCGCACACCTACTCCACTTCTTCAAGGACAAACACCCTTTGAACGTCTTCATAGAAAACCTCCTAATTATTCTCATTTGCGGGTCTTTGGATGTTGTTGTTTCATTTCTACTCATCCATCCAAACCTTCAAAGTTTGATCCACGTTCTATTGAGTGCATATTTCTTGGTTATCCTCACGGAAAGAAAGGTTACAAGGTTTATAACTTGAAGAGCAAGAAAACTCATGTATTAAGGGATATTGTCTTCTTTGAGAATCACTTTCCATACCAATCTTAAGAGTCTGTTTCCAGCCATGACACTTTATCCATCCAGCTACCAAACACTGCCATGTATGACACTTCTCGTTCATCAATCTCTTCTCAAAACCCTAGCGCAAACCAACCCATTATTTTAGACACTGACAACACCGATCCTCCTTCTCCAGCCACTACATTACCTTCTACTTCCGCTGCATCACCTCCAGACGACATAAGCCCTAACCCTATCCCTCACAGTCCACCGATCTCTTCTAGTCCACCTACCTCATCCTCCAACACTAGTCACAATACTAATATACCTTCCCACATCTCCAACGAAATTCCAGACACAATCTCTCTTCCCCTAAAATCAAACCGGCCTACCAAAACCTCTTCCATGCTGCAGGGTTTTCATGTTGAGGCAACCATTCCCTCACGCACTGTCTCATCAACTTCCCCGAACGTGGTCGCCACACAAGGTACTGCTCATTGTCTCTCTACGGTTCTCTCTTATGATCATCTTTCTCCTACATATAAAGCTTTTACTACTGCATTCACCTTGCATCGGGAACCAACTTCCTTCTCACAGGCTGTCCTTGATCCGAAATGGCGTGACGCCATGAAGAATGAAATTCAGGCTCTTCAGGCTAATCACACTTGGAGTCTTGTTCCGAAACCTCCTAACAAATGTCCAATTGGGTGCAAATGGGTGTACAAGATCAAGTATAATCCTGATGGAAGCGTTGAACGATATAAAGCGCGCCTTGTTGCAAAGGGTTACAGTCAGATTGAGGGAATTGATTACCGAGAGACTTTTGCTCCAGTGGCCAAACTTACAACAGTTCGGGTTCTTCTCAGCCTTGCATCCATTCGCAGTTGGCATCTCCATCAACTTGATGTCAATAATGCATTTCTTAATGGTGATCTCTATGAGGATGTCTACATGCAACTTCCTCCAGGATTTGGACGAAAGGGGGAGAGTAGAGTTTGCAAACTACACAAGTCTTTATACGGTTTGAAGCAAGCCTCTAGGCAGTGGTTCATTAAACTCTCCAATGCACTAAAGGCTGCTGGTTTTACACAGTCATGGTCTGATTATTCCTTGTTTGTGCGACAACGACAAGGGAACTTTACAGCCTTGTTGGTCTATGTCGATGATGTGATACTAGCAGGAAACAATCTTGATGACATCAATACTGTGAAGATTTTTCTGTCAAAACGGTTTAAGCTCAAGGACATGGGAGTTCTGAAATACTTCCTCGGCATTGAGGTAGCTCGGTCAAAACAAGGTCTTGTCTTATGCCAACGCAAATATGCGTTGGAAATACTAGAAGATTTGGGCTTCCTTGGAGCTAAGCCGGCAAACTGTCCTATCGAGTACAACACTTCGCTCAGTAAAACAGATGGAATTTTGCTGACTGAACCAGGACTTTACAGAAGGTTAGTTGGTCGACTCATATACCTCACCATTACATGTCCTGACCTTGTATATACCGTGCATGTTCTCAGCCAGTTTATGGATAAACCAAGAGACGTCCATCTTGAAGCAGCTTACAAAGTGCTTCGATAACTCAAAGCTACTCCAGGTCAAGGGTTACTACTGCCATCTAATGGTTCACCGACCTTGAAAGTCTTTTGTGATGCTGATTGGGCACGGTGTAGAGATACTAGACGGTCAATGACTGGCTATTGCATATTTCTTGGCAATGCACTTGTTTCATGGAAAACAAAGAAACAAGGAACGGTTTCGAGATCTAGTGCGGAGGCGGAATATCGCTCTATGGCTTCTACATGTTGTGAGGTAACATGGTTACAAGGCATTCTTAAGGATTTGAATGTTTCAGGTGCTAGTCCGACTCGGCTTTATTGTGATAACCAAGCGGCATTGTACATAGCATCAAATCTGGTCTTCCATGAACACACCAAACATATAGAAATCGATTGTCATGTTGTTCGTGAGAAGATACAAAGAGGACTTATCCAGACCGCACATATTCGAACGAATGATCAACCAGCTGATCTATTCACTAAGCCATTGCATCCAAAACAATTAACGGAACTCTTGAGCAATTTGAATGTTCTTAACATACATTCCAACTTGAGGGGGAGTATTGAAGCTAGGAAAATAACTCATGATTGTTAGCCTTCCATAACTCATGTTTGTTAGCCTTCTTAACTCATGATTGTTAGGCTTCCTCCATTGATTAAATTTGTATAGCTAGCAGCCTATATAAGACAAGCTTTTGTATCGATTCTACACAATACAATTACAACAAACACATAATTTTTCATATTTAATTTAATTTTGTGATGCTTAATTGCTTACATATATGAAAACACTTTGTACGTTGGATCATTGTAAATGGGCTGATTAGGGAAGTAATATGTTCGATCTTTTCGATGGAAAGGGAAGCAATATGCATGTTGTTAATTAATTCGATAGCAAGTTAAGAGTGAATAGGACATCGTAACTCTACGTTGGACTACTCTCTCAAGCAAACATATAACATATATATATATATACACACGTAGGGAAACATGTTTGACTATGATCGAGCATGTTTGGTATACCTTTTGAAAACACTTCTAGACATATATAAAAGTACTTTTACAAATTTTGAAATATTTAGTTGTATATGAAAGTGTTTCGAGAAATTTTAAGAAATCACTTTTTAGTTTTAGAAGTAATTTTGTAAGGAACACTTGAGATATGCTTTTTCTTAGAAGTGATTATTCTTGAAAGCACTAATTGAAAAAATTATTTTAAGAATCTATACCAAACAGGTACACTAGCTAGTGGATGAACTAATTAAGAAACTAGCTAGCTAGCTAGCTCAGATTTGGTTATATATATTGCTAGCTCTCCCTTTCTCACGTCGTGTATCCATGGTATAGGTGAGCCATCTACTTCTGGGAAGAAACCTAGCTCAAAAGAACTCTTGAACACGTACGTACAGCCACTCTAGCATCTAAGCTTCGATCAATTCTCAAACTGCAAAGACATATATTCAAATAACAGATATATATGCTTCTCAAATAATGAACATGAAACAAAACGGTAGGAATTAAAAGTCTTCTTAATTCAATCTGTTTAGAAAGTTCTGCCACCAAACTCATCGATCTGGTATATTTTTATACAGGTCCTGAACTCCTGATTATAAAAAAAAGAAGGTAAAATCCGGAAGTAAAAGTTTATTCCATTAATCAAGAAGTAAATTTATTTCAATTTTGTATCATCGGTCATGTTTGATTGCATTGATTAAATGTGCTTATGTTCTGCCCAATTGCAATCTGCCCCAAGAATGATCAATTCTCTCTCTCTCTCTCTCTCTTTTTTGTGTGTGTGGAGATTTAAGGTTTCTAAAAGAATGTTGAAATATGGAACCACCATACTCATTTTTGAGAATCAAAAGAGAGAAACAAGAAACTTTATAGCCCCGTCTATTTCGGAGACGACTTATCCCTAGCTCTGTTTTTCGGAGACGACTGCGAACGAACCCTAGGGTTTCGATCACGCTTTTCTACTCTCTTGGCGGTGGCCTTGTTTTTGACAATGGTGGAAGGAGGACGATGCAAGGGATGCATCTCGGTTGGCTATTGGGTGTGGTGACAAATCTGGGATCTATGGGAATTTTTTTGTGAAGATTGGCGTTGGGGTCATAGACTGGTTGGATGGTGTCAGCCTCGTCGTGGGCGAATCAAGCATAGTCCTTGTGGTTTTCTAGTCGTGGCGACGGATCCCGGAGTTGGACTCACATGGCGGCTAGGGTTGTGTGGGTCTAGAATTGGGAATATTGGAGGGAACCACAAGGCAGCGAGTGAGTTGGGTGGCATGGTGCAGCTAAGGCTTATGGCGGTGGACTAGAGTCGAGGAAGAGGTCGACGGAAGCTCTACTTGGGCGGCAATGCAATAAGACTGGCCATCGTCTCAACTAAGTGGGCGACCTTGTGCCTTCTTTAGGCTTTTGGGCATGGACCCTACTGTTTGGGAGGGGGGGGGGGGGGTTATCTCCCATATATTGGATCACTGGGCCCCACCAGATTAGGCTTAGAAATATGGATGGACTCTAGACCCCTTTGGGCTCCTCATTTGGAATCTGGACGACCTGACTCCTGCATCCATTCTACGAGCCCCATCTATGGTAAGCAGTATGGGTGCAAGTTCTGAAGATGGGGAACGCACTTTGGTTGACCCAGTTGGCGGGGCACGACCCATTCCACCACCATCATTCGCATAGAGAATGCGCCTAACTAGCTAAGGGACGGTACAACCGGATTTTTTTGTAATTTTTGTGTTAGCCTGGTTTGCTTAGTTAGGTTTATTGTGCAGAATGTCTAGCTAATATAATAGTACGTGTAAGGCTTCAATTTATTGGGTCGAATAATTCGGTAGAATCTTGTACTATTATCATATTATCAATGATACCTTATCGTCTTCTCAAAAAAAAAACTCATTTTTGAGTTTCATTGCCCCTCGCTAACGCTAAATAAAAGCTAAATCTCATTGTATTCTTATTGGTTAAAGGTAGAAATCATTTTAACTTTGAGTCTCTGGCTGGGAATTTTCAAAAGACTTCAAGGATTCAAGTTTTACTTGACTGTTAACATTCTTATCCTTTTCTTGACTTTCACTTTTTTGCTGTTGTTCCAATCAGATTTTACTAGCTATCACCGAAGCAATACACGTACAATACTGCTTGAACTTGAACTGCCCCTTCCTTCTGGGAATTTGATTGAGAATTAACTTATAATTGGAATCCCCAGTCCCCACACAAACGAGTCATGTCTCCTGACTGCCGGGATCACTAAGTAGTGAGCAGTTTTAAGTCCTAAATATGTGTATACAACATTAGACACCTCACTGGATTGTGAAGTCAGATATTTCACAGCCTTAATTGCCTGAAATTACGAACATATATAGTCAGATATTGACAGCCTTATTGGTAGCTAGTCGAGTGGTGATTGATCGAGACCCAAAGCCAAAGGCAAGCCACCTGGACTAGTAGTCTTTATTGGAATGGGAAAATTTGTTGGATTATGTCTTTGGTTGTATTGAATTTGAAAATATGATTTGCTTTGCTTGTGAATTTGTGTTCCTTTTTAAAACTTTTTTGCGTTGCTAACTTAGCTAGAAGGAAAATTATGATGAGCAAAATTACTTTTGTGCGGTCTGATATTTATATAAGATAGCTTGAAGGAGAAAGTAAAAGGAAAAAGGTCTAAAGTGGAGAGATCCTTAATGATTTATTTTCGATAAATAGATACTTCATGATTTGTTCCCCGTTGTTTTCATTCTTTTCAACATTTGTCGATCGTTTGACATATTGTTCCTCATGCTAATATCCTCACTTAACATTACGTTAAACTCCATCAAAATCACACTCAAGTCAAAGAAAAGAGCTTCCCATAATTTTTTGTGACTTTGTATGTACCTTCATCATTTCATTAGACTATATATGTTCGTAATGTGAAGTTCAGCCAGATTCTTAGAACAAAAAGAAAAACAAACAAAAAACGAATAAGATCATCAAACTATCGATGCCATGCCAACACCCAACGGTATATATAGTTAGAGACATGCAATAATACTCACTAAATTATGCAAGACAGTAAAACATACGAAATTACTCGTTTTATTCTGCTTAATCAATTTCTTCAAGAACATGGGGTTGGCCTGTCTAATCTATTATACGATTATCCATGCTTACCATGCTGTTTTTAAAGATCATTAATTACTTGCTGACTTTCCACTAGAATATAAAGATTAGAAGATCATATGAGTGAACATAAGTTTAAGAAACAAAGTTAGGGTAGTTTGTCCATATATACTCCATAGACTTATACATCCAAAGGACCAAAAGTCCAAAGCTAGCTAGCTCCAAACTTTGATCAACGTACTGCAAGGCCAGATTGTCAATCATAACTAGACTTTTAAGAACAAATAACGATCGATAATATACTATTTCATGGAAGGGATGCCTTGTTTTATAGTACGTGTTCGCTATATGCCTGCTTAGATTAATTTGGATTTGTATTCTATTTGAGGATCGAATAGAATGAAACTGCATATGCTACGAGACCTACAACTACATATATATGATTGAATGCCATGTGCGCCTCACATGCCCCCTGCCCCCCTCTAATACTTGCTTGCTCTTTCTCAACACAGAAGATGGCAGCCGGGAGAGGAAACGTACCCTTCCATTATTTAGGGTTTCGCTGCAGCTAGCAATGTTTGAATGGAAACTGTATGAACCATGTGCAAGACGCTGATAGCCAATGACAAACTCCCAAATCGCATATAAGAAATCAACTTTTCCAATTATTTCGCGAAACACCATCATCATCTTCTTCGTTGTTCTTCTACTAACCCTTCAGTCCTTTTTGTTTTCTTCTATTCGTTTTTCCCCAACTATCGCAAATATGATTCGGGATTTCGGAATTATACTGTGCTGGAGTTACAGTGAAGGTCATCGACACAAATGGTGGGGCCGGGAAAGCGAGGTCGGCCGAAAAGTCAGCCTTGTGGCCAATGCAGTGTGAGATTATTAATATCCAAAACCACCAAGGGGTTTGATATTGAACAAGGATTAAAGATGATTTGCTCTTTAGATTCTCTATATCGCTAACTCTCTGCTGGTCAATAATGTTTCACTCTATAGATATTGCTCTTGTTGATCACTTGTGTTCGCTTTCACTATCGCTTTACTATCGCTCTTATCCAATCGCTCTCTATGCTAAGATGGACAACTATTAAGAAGAGACCGGATGTGCCGGCCTTCAACCCTCCGATGCCTAAGTCAGTAACGAGATATGATTCAAACAGAGTAATAACGTAAAAGGATAATGAATGCGTACCATTAATGCTAAACCACCAGGATTATAAAGGTGGTTGAGGTCAGAGCACTTACAAATTCTTTGACGTGGGATCAGTGCTCTTATTCTTTTGCTGAAGTGTTCTCTGATGGGTTCCTTGGTGGACGCGTGAACGATAACCATGCCGAGATAGGATTCGGGCTGGTCATTAAAGTTGGAGGTCTCTTGTTGGTCCGTGCTGTTATGTTGGTGGTGAGACATAATTATAACTTTAGGAGTAGCGTTAAGTATGTACGAGATAGGGTAATTAAGGAGGCATATGTACAAGTCCCCTAACTCGCTCAACAAAGGGGATTAATCTTGGTTGGTGAGTTGTGAAACCGAATACCGGTGATTCTATCCGTACGTACTTAGAAGATGATTTTACCTGTTAGCGCTGGATACGTGTCATATAGTCCCCCAGCTCATCAACCAAGGTTGTTCCGCTAATGATATCGGTACCTATACTTAAGACAAGGAGAAGGCGCTTTCATTAGTATTGTTAGTCCCGGTGAGATTAGTAAGTAGCTAATTTACTGTCTCCCAGAGTAAGAAAGTGAATGTGATTGTTAACGCCGTTAGGCTAGTTTTCTTCCCAAATGAGGCATGACATCATATCTTTCAAGTAACGGTTTAACCCAGTAGGCTCGTTCTCAATTAAGCTCTTCCCAGTGACTGACATACTCCTCCGTAACTATTCAATGTCGAGGGATGCAATGAGCAGCTAAATTGCACCGACCAAGGGATACACTCTTTGGTGCTCAAACACTCGGCCCCGCCCAACCAGTAGCTTCTATTGCTGGTCGTTGGTAGCTATATCGGTGGGGGCGCTGCGGTAGGTGGAACTCATTTAAATCGGTAACCTTTAAGTCCTCGAGTTCGTATCACCCATGCGACTTTGCGGCTCTTTGTAGGTTAAAGTGTGATTATTTCATTTTTCTTGGAAATCGTGATTAAGGAAACTGTGCATATCATTTAGTACTCCGGACTCTTCCGTGCCCGATGACATCAACAAACATGTGTTTGTATGTGGGGAACCGACGTGCCCCTTTGAAAGGTCGTGACCTCGCCCAAAGGTTGCATATTTAAACCCTTTTATCTCTCCTTCTCTTCCCACACTTTGCATTTTGACGAGAATCTGAAATTGAGTTCTAGAGAGAGAGAAGATGAACTCATCTGTTGTCGCCATGTCTCCACTGTTGCACCAAGCCATGCTTTACCATTGCGCGTAGTCCTTGATTGTCCTTAGGAAAGATCAAGTAAGCCATTGTTCCTTGCAAAATCTACTTCGTGTGGTGTATTTATTTGCTCTTTCTTTTCGTTACGGTTGTGTTTGAACTTCTGGGTTGGTCTTGCATGCTTTATGCTTTCATTGTGTCTCTGTTAGTCGCTATGGTTGTGAGTAAATGTAGATCTTCTTGAACTTTATAGTGTACCACCGTCGCCCACGGCGACCAGATGTTCCCTCGCCGCCGTTGGGTTTTAAAGGTCCTATGTTTTTATCTAACTTGGGCTATAACTTTGTATCATGTATCTTGGGCTTGGGTCCATACCCCGGGCCCAATAGGGTCTTAGAAACACCTTTGCTATTTTTTTGTTTTTTCTTCTTCTGTGCCTTGCATTAGGTTTAGCTTGTTCCCATTAGCACGATGTAATTGATACCCCCAACTACTGGTTATGTAGGTTTAAGCATGGAGATCGTAGTGTTGTCCTTGGGTAGTATTGAATCCTCTAATTCTAGTGACTCCTTGAGTTTCGAATCTACGAGAGCGCTGCTTGTTGAGTTAAGAGCATCAAGGGCGTCATCTAGTGTTAGGTTCGTAACTGCTAGAGATTCTGCTTCGGTGTTGGAGGGACCGGGTATGTTTCTTGGAAAGTCGTGTACGGATTGAGAATCTGAAATAGGTAAACCTTGGGCTAACCTTATCTGTAAATGTTTCGCAAGTAACATGACGTCAACCTCCCAACATGAACAGGGTGATAAAGAGCTGATGACGTCAACATCGGGCACGACATCCGTTATTCCTCCCAACCCGTTGAGGCTCGGACTTGGTGGGTCGAGAGTTTGGACGCAGAGTAACTCATAAGAGGTAGATGAAAATGAGAAATCGTTGTCCTTCTTCGCTATTAAGGAGATGAAAACGGAGTTCCAAATCTCCAAGTCCGTTATCCCTAGACCCTTAGGTCAGGGAGTATTTTTCACCAGACTTCCCTTTAGCCATATTGCCGTTGACCGTGTTTAGCTGAGGTTTGGTGTTTGGCTGCCGCTTCACCCGTTTCACCACAATATATTCTGTAGGTTGCAGTGTGCCTCTGGGAAAACGTCTTTTTTAATGCTTCAGTATTTAAACGCTATGTTTGTGTTGTGGAAACTTGCCGGGTTGGGATTCCCTACTAGGAATGAGGTGTTGTATTACTTTGATGTAATGTACTCGATGAAGAAGGAGTGGAAAGGGACAATCTGTTTGGTTCAATGGCGTGAAAGCCTGCTTGCTCTTCTTGACTTGTCCTCGTCCAACCCTAAGTGGCGTTCTGAGCACTTCCTTATCGGTAGCTCCTGGTTGAGATCTGAGGGGGTAGTGCCCAGGCCTTTCGTGTCGACTAGGTTTCACCCCCGAGGTGCTGAGGCTGGTTTGCTGTTACCGCTAATTAGTGCCCGTTATTTATATACATATATTCCTTACTCTTATCTTCTGCTTTCCTTGTTTCAGTTACTTGCCACTACCACCTCTGCGTTATGGAAAGACTGCACTGCCATATAGTCGAACAAGGTTATAGCAGAAGTGTGTATCTTTTGAACGACTACCAAATTTTGGAGTTTACCGGTCTTGCCAAAATTCCTAGTACACTGTCAGCCTCTTGTCTTTGCTAATAACGGCACTCTTATGTAGATTTGTTCCCCGTGCTGGTTTTTTCTTTTTATTTAACTTTTTCTATTTTGAAACCTGTAGTTGGTTACAGCAATGCCAAGCAGGATAAGAAGATGGAGACTTATGGCAACATTGATGAGTTGATTGTCGATTTTGAGGAGGAGGGCAATAAGGCCATGTTGCTCGATCTCGACACCCAGACGAGTGCTACCATCAACCTTTCTATCCATCCAGCTATTAATCCTCATGCCTAAGGGGAGACTGACCAGATAGGGAGTGACGTCGTTCCTCCCAATATGAAGCATATCGCTACTACCACTAAGAACACCGGCTGTGGCAAGAAGCAGAAGAACGCCGACATCGAAGGTTCAAAAAAGCCTCTGAAGAAAACTGCCACTTCTAGTACTGGAGATGTCACCGTTGCTGGCCAATTGGGTGATGGAGAATTGTGGTCGGTTAACGTGGAGAACGTTCCTACATCTCGACCGATCGTCGACCGTGATGCTGGTGGTCTGAAGATGAGACGTACGCCGACCATGTGGTAGGTACGGGCGTTGTGATTCTTGAATCGGGCCACTGGGCAGCTCATCCCCCTACCCGGCCCAGATAGTGTCATATCTCCTGGCAGAGGTACGCACTGTGGCCGATATCACTGTTGACACCGATGAATGCCTCAAATTCTTTGTCGCAGCCCTTCAACTGATGTGTCATCAATGAAATACGATGATGGCATCATCAGAAGAGCTTTCTCGAGTGAGCGTTGAGCCAAGCAGAAAGGAGGAGCAGCTGGTGCAAGCCAGTGAGAGGTGACAAGAGCTGGAGCGTACGTATGAGCTCTTGGAGGAGAGGTTGAAAAGGCTAATACTTGTCTCGAGGATTCGGTCAAGCATGCCAGGGATTTATAGTTAGACTTGAAGGAGGTTCAGGGGCATTTGAAGGACATCGATATGGCCCGTAGCGCTGTGGAGGGACAAATTACCGCGCTCAGGGGTCAGATGACGTAGATGGAGGAAGGTCGGATGCAGGAGTTGTCTGACGTCGTTGATGATTTTAAACATGACACTGAGTATCGTGACGCACTACAGACGGCTTTCAAAAATGGTCTTTAGCAGACTCGGGATCAGTTCATCCAAAATGAGTGGGTTAATGAGAGGTATAAAGTTGATACTGCTAAGATGATCGAAGAGCAGAGGATGAAGCGCGTTGAGAACGAGGCTGCGTTGGCGAGGATCAAAAAAGAAGAAGAGGAAGCGATGGAGAGAGAAAGCCAATAGTAGAATGTGGCGGCCGATATGACTCCTTATGGCACTCATCCTCTGACTCCCAACGGCGCTAACCCGTCATATCCAAAATGCTGAAGGTCTGCACCAAGAGACCAGTTAGGAACTTTTTGCCGACTACAGTAATTGTCAGCGTGAAGACACGAAAGAGAAGAACCTGCAAGGCATCAAAGATCATGGCTCATCATGAAGCTTGGTGCCCTTTTGTAATAGTATAGTACCTTTTCATTTTTATGAACAATTAGCCATATTTTGACTATGTAATATTTATCCTTCTCGCCGTTGAGGCCTTTTTTCTCTTCGGTTAGCATTATGACCATTGGTCATGAACTTGACCGATATGCTACTCGACTTGACTTGTCAAGGAGTGATCAACGAGAAAATATCTTTTGCAAAAATTTCTCCAAGTATTAGTACTTATCGCTAATCAATGAAAGGTCTGAAGGAAATTCATTTGCTTGTCCTGTTTGCTCGTTCTACCGAAGCGTTAGTTAGGGCAAACAGCCTTACAAAGTATGTAAATAATAGTGACTTTTTACAAGCAAAGGTATGAAGAATTTTCATTTAATTGACTGCGATATAGTAGTGATACAAAAGTGGAGGAAATTTTCTAACGCCAAAAATACCAAAATAGTATAACCTGTTTAGTGATGGCAATATCGGAGATGTTCTACATTCCATGTCGTTCTTGGTATCTTGGCGCCATTTTTGGTCTTCGAGAATGAACGTGGTTAGAGCTAGGCTTTCCATGACCTTGAACAGTCCTTCCTATACTAGCACTAGTTCATTCATTTTTAGGATGAGCTCTCCATACCATGTCCTCTACCAGGAGCTTCCTCACCTTGACCCGGTGGTTATAGTGTCGCGTAGTCAACTATTTGTTTTCCAGGAATTCAACGCGGGTTTCATCCTCCCGTTCTTCCCGTAATACGTTTGTCATGTTAAGTCCCTCGCCGTTGGTGTTTTCATTGTATCCTTCAAAATGGGGGCTCCGGTGCATGATTTCTAAAGGTAGCACTGGTTCCGCTCCATAGACAAGTGAGAACGGTGATGCTCTCGTTGCCCTTGTCACTATTGTTTTGATAGACCAAAGTACTTTGTAGAGGCATTCTGCCCATTTGTGGCTCTAGTCATCCATTCTTTTCTTGAGTCCCACCTTGATCTTCATGTTTGCTGCTTCAACTTGACCGTTAGTCCTGGGATAGTATACCGATGCGAATACTAGTCGAGTCCCCAGGCCGCTTGTGAATTTCTTCATCTCATCGTTGTTGAACTACTTCCCGTTGTCGGTAATGATAGTGAGTGGTGCCTCATATAGGCAGTATATGTCTTTCCAAAGGAAGTTGATGACCTTATGTGTGGTGATGAGTACTAGTGGCCTTGCTTCTATATATTATGTGTGGTAGTCAATGCAGACTATGATGTACTTGAATTGGCATGATGACACTTTCAACAGCCTGATAAGGTCAAGCCCCTATTGTGCGAATGGGATAGGACTGACGATTATCGACATTAGGGCTGCTGAGGCATGTATCATAGTTGCATATCGGACACATAGCTTGCACTTATCTACAATCTCCCTTGCATCCTTCCTTAGCTTTTTGTAGTAGAATCCATAACAGAGGAGCTTGTGAATGGTGGTGTTTGATACGTTGTGGTTCCCGTATTTGCATCCATGCACGTTTTCTAACAGCCTTCGCCCTTCCTCCCATGTAACACACTTGATCATCGGAAATCCCTTCTTGCTCATGTAGAGTTTGGCGTTATGCATGTTATAGAACGTTACTCGCTGGGCTAGCTTTCTTGCCTCCACTCGATCCATCGGTAGTGTCCCGTTGAGTATGTAGCCGATCAGCTCCGTTCTCCAGTCCTCCATTGGCGGCGTGATAGCTAACGTGAGTGTGAATACCTCCAAGAAGTTTTTGGAGATACTAGGCTTTGCTAGTGTTTCTACCATGGTATGGCCTCTTGCGATATGTAGTGGTGCCGTTGTTAGCCTTGCTAGGGCATCCGCTCTTGCATTTTGCTCCCTAAGGATATGGGTTATGTTATAAAAAGAAAATTTATTTAAAATTTTGTTTATGTACCCGAGGTATGCTAACATTTGTTTTCCTTTGGCCTAGAAGTCCTTAGTGACCTGGCTTACTACAAGCTGAGAGTCACTAAAAATGTTAACGTTATTTGCTCCCGAATTGGTGGCTAGTTGCAGACCGGGGATTAATTCTTCGTATTCGGCCTCGTAGTTTGAGGTTTGGAATAGGAATCAGAGGGCGTACTTAGCATAGACCTTCCCTTGCCCCGTCAGGATTGCTCTCGCCCTGCTATATCAGATGTCTATGAGCCATCAACGTATAAGTTCCAACCAGTAGTGGTATGGCGGATGACTCTGCTGCCGGTAAGCCTGTTTGGTCGTCCGACGTTAGGGTGAGCTCCACTATGAAGTCAGCAACCGCCTAGCCCTTTGTTGCCATCCTCAGCTGGTATTTGATATCAAACTCGCTGAGTTCTATCACCTACTTAGTTAACCTCCCTGAGTGATCTGGGCTCTCTAGTACCTACTAGAGTGGTTGATCCGTTAGGACGCGAATGGTGTGGGGCTGGAAGTATTGTCTTAGCCGTCTTATTGATATGATTAGCGCTAAGGCTAATTGTTCCAGCGCCGAGTATCTTGTTTCCGATTTATCCAGACCCTTGCCTGCAAAAAATACTGGTAATTCTATATATATCTGTGTCTCGCCTGAAGAGGGCGGAGCTAACAACAGTTAATGAAACAACCAAATAAATGTATAAGATCTCACTAGGTACTAGGGCCGATCAGAATGAGATATGGGCAAGATACTGCTTAATCTCGATGAGGGCTGCCTCACACTCATCAGTCTACTCCATAACCTTCTTCTTCGTTATTCTAACTGCTTTGAAGAACGAGTTGCATTTTTTCAATGTAGCAGGAAATTAATCATGACAACGATGCGAGTTTCCCGGTCAAGGTCTGGAGATCTTGCTTCATTACTGGTCTTGTTGTATTGAGAATAGCCTGTACCTTTTCTGGATTGGCCTCAATGCCCCTCTAGCTCACCATGTATCCTAGAAACTTAGCCGACGAGACTCCAAAAATACATTTTGCTGGATTGAGTCTCATCCCGCTCCCGATGAGGATATCGAGTACCGCCTTTAAGTCCTTGACGTGGTTCTACCTGTTCCTGCTTTTTACCACGAGATCGTCGACATAGACCGTCACTGTGTCATCGTCCAAAGGAGCCAATAATTGTATCGATCATGAATCGTTGGTAAGTTGCACCGACATTCTTCATTCCAAACGGCATGACGTTGTAACAATGGAGCCCTCGGTTCGTTATGAAGCATGTTGCTTCTGCATCTGCCGGGTTCATCTTTATCTGGTTGTACCCTGAGTAGCAGTCCATCGTTGATAGGAGTTCGTGGCCGCTGGTTGCATCCACCAATTGGTCGATTCTTGGTAATGGGAAGGAGTCCTTTGGGAAAGCCTTATTTACATTTGTGTAGTCAACACACATCCTCCATTTGTTGTTGCTTTTTCTGACTATGGCAACGTTCGAGACCCATGCCGGGTACTGAACTTTTCAGACAAAGCCTATATGGAGGAGCTTTGTTACTTCTTCTTGCATGGCGGCATATTGCTCTTGGTTATAAGCCCTCCGCTTTTGCTTCTTTGGTACCACATCTGGCGAGATGCCCAACTTGCACTACAAGAAAAAAACACTTAGACGACAAACCTATTTCGCCGTCTAGGTTCGAGTTTCCGTCGTCTAAGTACTTAGATTCCGTCGTCTAATGTCCGTCGTTTAAGTGTCATCGTCTAAGTACTTAGACGATGGCAATATATCACTCCGTCGTCCAAGTGGCGGCTTACACGATGCAATTGGTCCGTCGTCCAAGTGAAGGATCAGACAACGGAAATAACATTTGTGTCGTCCAAGTACAACTTAGACTACGAACTTATTTCTAAGTTTATTCCTAGACCACGAAATTGTTTCTTAGTCTAAGAATTGACTTAGACTACGAAATATATTGTTACGTAGTCTAAGTCATCACTTAGACTACGAAAACATATATTTTGTAGTCTAAGTGAATTTAATTTTTTTTCTTAAAATTTGAATTTAAAGTAAAATATTATTAAATTAATTAAAATATTAAATTTAATTAAAATATAAAAAATAATTAAAATATTAAAATAATTAAAAATTATACGTATATCGATAACATTCGGATGATTGCAATTTGGCTCTCCCTCGATAGAGGAGACATGTCTTTCGGCAGCATATCCGGGTGTGCAAGCTGCATGTTAGCCAATTCTTCTTGTGCCAGTTCTAGCACCTTTGCATGAAAACATTAATGAAAATTAAATAATTATAAATTTGTATGGGAGTATAATAAATATTAAATTTTAATTACGTTAATTGAGAGGAAATATATACGACACTTATGCCACTTTGACTCGTTTCATTGTCGAGCCCAGACGTCACATAAGCGGTGAAGCTGGCATCTAGATAAGGGTATTTTGAGCCCTTATCTCTGTGCTCCTTGACAATTTGTATTATCTGCTTGGAGCCGGAGGTATGATGTTTGTCATTCTTCTCCCGATTAGCCTTGTTTGCATCCGATTTCGTCTGTTCGAAAATATAAATCATTAAAAAAAATAATAAATGACTAAAAAATAAATTATTCGATTTCGTCAATTTAAATAAAAAAAAGATGAACCCGATACGATTCTTCTTCCAAGTGGTTGACCAACCACTCCCACTCATCTTCCCTATCCCCACGCAGCTCTATGAGAGTAGGCGATTGACTGAATTGGAGGTAATACTTATGAAGTCTGTACTTCCAATGATGGTAGATGGAATTGGTGGTGGTGTTGATGTGCCTAAACATCTTCGGTGTGCCATCCACCGCATATTGTACCTACAAAAAAAGATTAAAAAATTAAAATAGTATATATTATGAAATTACGATTTTTATTGGTTATTAAAAAATGAATTTAAAATAGTATTACCAAGATTTCTCTAAACACTTTCCCCTTCTCCAAGTCCGACAACTCCTTCCAGCTAGACGCAACCATACGGATGTTGTTTTGAATAATTGCCTCGATGTTGTGCGATGCGAGACTAGTTAGCTGCGAGGTGGGAGGGACAATGGTGAAATCGTCGTATGACAACTGGATCTGTTGCCCCGTCGCCTTGAATAACTTCTAAAAATTTTCGTCCTTTCCGAGTCCTCAGGTCTTTTTCGGTTGAGGGTCTGACAGGGCCCTCCTGATCTTGCGCCGTGTGTTGAGAGTCTAACAGGGCCCTTCTGACCTTCCGCCGCGTGCTATAGAGAATGGACTCGAAGGTCGACTCCAGGACACCTTTTGACATCGATGATCCGGCGGAAGGGGTGTCATCATCATCGCTTAGTATAACTGGGGCATTAGGAATTTTCCAAGTCGCCGCAGCCGAGGGACCAACTGAAGGATCGGGAAGAGCCGCAATGGTGTCCTCCAAGCGTCGCCAACCCACTTAGTCTACCAAGTGTCGGAGCCGAGCATTTTCGGCCTCTCTATGTGCCTTTTTCTTACCCCATTTGACCATTTTAACCTAGGAGTTGTAAAATTTAATTATTAAACCTGTTTTACCATTATAACTATTTTACAATATTTACTATTTTTCATATTTACCACAAAACTTACCATTTTTTTAATATTTACCATTTTTAATATTTACTATTTTTAATATATATTTACCCTTTTAACTTTTACTATTTGTAATTTTTACTTTTTTAAACAATTTACCATTTCCATTATTTACCATTTGGTTTTACCATGTTTTGATATTTATCATTTTTTATATTTACTAATTTTAATTTTTACCATTTTTAATATATATTTACCTTCTTATTTTTTTACAAATTTATTATTTTTTACCAATTTATAATATTTACCATTTTTTACCAATTTATAATATTTACCTAAATACACATTATTCAACAAATTTTACCTATATGCATATTATTTTTTACCAATTTATAATTTTTACCTAAATACACATTATTAAACAAATTTTACCTAAACACATTATTTACCAGTTTTTTTTACCAATTTTTTAATTTATAATATTTACCTAAATACACATTATTATAATATTTATACACATTATTATACACCATATTATATGTAAATATGTATTATTATACAAAAATATATATAAAAAAATAATTATACATACGTACGTAAAATTTAAAATTTTTGAATTTTACCGGTCGACAGTGGGAGGGCCCGTGGTGGTGTCGGTGGGAAGCCTCGGACGCGGTGGGAGGAGTTGGAGGGAGTGGGAGGCGGCGGAGAAGGAGGAGCCCGTACACGTACGAGGTGGAAGCCGGGGGAGGGAGGACGCCGTGGAGGAGGTGGAGGCCGGTGGGAGACGCTGGAAGGAGGAGGAGTTTTAGAGAGAGAGAGAGAGAGAGAGAGAGAGAGAGAGAGAGAGAGAGAGAGAGAGAGAGAGAGAGAGAGAGAGAGAGAGAGAGAGAGAGAGAGAGAGAGAGATAGATTTGTGTGTGTGAGAGAAAGTGAGAGTTATATCGTGAAATTGCTGGAAACTGTAAAATATACAGTTTCACCTAGACTATGAAGGACCCGATTTTCGTCGTCTATGTGAGGTGGATTTAACTTAGACGACGTAAACGCTATTTTCGTCGTCTAGATGGATTTAACTTAGACGACGCAAACGCTATTTCTAGCGTCCAGGTGGCCACTTAAATGATCTCCTCCTTTGTCGTCTAAGTACAATTTCTCTATAATAATATTTAAAAATAATTCGTAAGGAAGTTTTGGATCTTTCTTTCGATTTTTTTGTCCTAAAGTACCGATTAAAGACAACGAATTAATTTATCTCTTCAAACTTTTTAAGTATCTACTAATGTGTATAACTTGAGTGTTATTAAATATAAACTCACTGCACTTCAATATTAGCGAAATTGAATTTGGACAAAATAATGTTGGATATATTCACCATAAGACAATATATAAGTAGAATAATTTTCAGTAAATAGTAAGTTCATTAAGGGTTTCATCGGCATAGTCAACCGTTAAACCGAAATTTTAACAAAACGGAAACGTGGATACCGAAAATTTGTAGCTCCTATTTTGAAACCGTTGACGCTCATACTCCAAGAATTGTTTACTCTATGCATTGGGACATGATCTATATGATCGTTCTCTTAAAGGTAAAATTACGATAACATGACTTAGACGATGAAGAGTTCACATGTTCGTTGTCTAAGTGATTACTTGGACGACGAACACGCGTCATTTCGTCGTCTAAGGTAAAGAGTTTAGGATAATTGTGTTTACCTTGGACTACGAAAATTCGTTCTGTCGTCTAGATTTCAGGGTTTAGGGAAAATGTGACACTTGGTCATTCGGATTTCGTCGTCTAAGATCTTCACATTTTATGGGTCGTCGAAGCGACCTTTGTAATTAATTTGAAGTTAATTATACAAACAAGTTCAGAATTATAATTTATTAATAATTGTACTCCTCATTCAAAATTTTTTTAGAATAATTGTACTCCTCGTCATAATATAATTAATCATGCATCATTACCTCGAAAAACTTTTATTATAATAATTAATTACAATTAATATTCCTCGTCGTTATATTGTACTCCTCGTCATAATCGTCATCACCCTCCTCACCATTATTATTCGATTGCTTCTCCTCATCATCATACTCAACGTCGTCCGACGAATATCCTGAGTCCTCTTCGTCTTTCTGCGCCTCTTCTTCACTGCCATCATTCTCTAGATCTATAATCTTATCTTCAATTAGCTCCGTAGAGCCATCAAGCACGGGTAAGCGTTCACCAGCTTGAACCATTTCCATTATGTCGGAGCGGATGACAGAAATATTAGGTTCCTGATATGCAGTAATGTCTCTTTGCGGTTCAGCATCTTCAGTCGTCGACGTCTCTTTAGCTGTCGTGGTATTCCATATTCCTCGATGAGAGATATGGTTCACTATTTTCCATCCTTCACCAGCTTTCGGATCATCAAAATAGAGCACCTGCCTAACTAAGGTGGCAAGAGCGAAAGGCTCATCCTCATACCAGCTTGAGTTTGTATCGACTGATAAAAGGCACAGGTCTTCCTTTGTACGATTGAACCATTTGCACTTGAATAGGAAAATATTGACATCATTCCCGTAACATAGCTGAACGACATATATAAGAGCCCTGTAATATATATCATCGCCTTCCCCAACCGCGACCTCACTGTTTTGTGTTCTTCTTCCTTCATCTCGAGCCAATGAATGAAACTTAACACCGTTCACAAAACATCCGGGTTGAATATAGTGTATAATTGGCTTCCCTACTAGCAAGTGCTTTGGCCAGGACCACCACCGCCCGTTGTTATTGGATTTTTGTAGATCAATCATTTCTGAAAATGGGAAGAATATATATATAATTAAAGTGTTTAACTTTTACAAACATGTATATAATTAAATAAGTAAACATACGTACCCATTGGAGGAAATAATCGGAGAACTTCTTCTTAACCACTTTTTCAAACCCCACTGAACTCTTGTCCGGATTTAACGCTTGAAGGTTCTCCCTATACGCCTTCATGTAAGGCTCAATTTCATCACAGTCTTGCAACACTATCCAATGCGCCTCAATAAGTTCTTCTCGTGTTAATGATTCCTTTAACACTCCTCTAAACGGTCGTACGACATTTGTGATAACAGAAAGATTGATGCGGCCACTTGGATCAGAGGTGGTGGGAGGTGGTGGATCCTTGAGGTACTTATTGCAGTAAGTAACACACTTATGCATTAGGCATGTCTGGAGCCATCCGGGGCCGACCTATTTTTTACGAATCCTTTATACTGTCTAAGCTGCCTACAAAATCAAACGTTCAATTAATTAATTGTAGAATAAGTACATATAGCTAGTAATCTGGAGTGGAATAAATAATGGATCGAAAAACCTGTATAATTAATTAGTTGTACATAACTTTCTTGAGGATACATTCAACTGTACTGGACCAGACCAGAAATGAGCACCTGCTCGGGTAGGTGGATCATTAGGTGAATCATGATGTCAAAGAAAGCATGGAGAAAAATCCTCTCTAGTTTGCAAATAATTTGCACAATTTGTTGTTGCAGTTCCACCACATCTGACTTCTTTAACTCTCTGGCGCATAACCTCTTTCACCATCTGCACAATGCCACTATTGGTTCTACGATGTCACAAGGCAAATATGGCCGAATTACCACTGGAATCAGACGTTGCAGCATAACGTGATAGTCATGTGCCTTTAGACAAACAAACTTGTGTTGCACCTCTTCCACTGCTCCAGTTATAGTAGCTACATACGTAGTCCGATAACGAATACTCTTAAACCAGTGGAATACAGAACTTCTAAGTCCCGACTTCACTATGTAAGGTGCATCTGGCATCTTGTTGTACATTCCTCTTCTATCCCTCCTCAACTACAAGCGACGATGTAAATTCATAGATTCCAGATCTTTGCGTGCTTTGATTCATCGGATATGTGTATTAGGTTAAGAATGTGTTAGGAAGATAGAATGGCGGTGGTGGATTGCACTCCTCTTAACTCTTTAATCATATAGTTTAATTCATTTGCATTCATAAGCATATTTACTTTCAGCATTTATTTTCTGCATTAGCTGTAGCTTAGCCGATTCAGTTTGGTACTCAAATCTACTCCGAATACCCTCAAATTTTTTTCGATAGTCCACCATTGTGTCCAGTATATTGTGTCCAAATTTCGTGTCATTTGAGTCAGTCTAGGTTAGGTTCGTAGTGTCATTAGTGTACTGTAGTCGAGTCTGTCAGCATTTCAGTTTAGTGTTAGGATTTAGTGTCACCAACTCCTCGTGTTCGATAACCCTTATAGGTGACTATGCAATGATATATCTTGGTTGAAATAAGGTATCTTTGAATATGTGTTTACCCGGCCTATCAAATTTTGGCGCCGTTGCCGGGGACTTGCTTAATTCTAAATTCTAATAGAGTTTTTAATTTTTAGTTTAGTTTTGTTTTGTTCAGTTTTCTTTTTCTTTTGAGTCTTATTACTTCTTTTATGTGTAGGAACATTGTTTATGCGTACTAGGCACACTAGAAGCACTGAGCCATTACTCATTGATCCAAAAATCGAACGCTCAGTCAAGCAAAACAAAAGGCAGCGGAGACAACAGTCTATGAGTGTGAGCAGTGGTGGTGAACCATCTGAGCAAGAAAGACAATCAAGTTCAGAATTTGAGTTTGAGGAAGAGCAAAACATTCCAACACCACTTGAAAGGACCCAACCCCGATTTAGCTTCCTAAATCTGAATCAAACCCATTCGAAAACACGAACCAACAAAAAATTTTCAAAATTTGGGCAGAGTTTCGTTACTAGCGTGGAATTACCATTACCTGCACGCGGAAAATACACTTCATCCTATGCCACAAAAAGCAAACCGTGGGCACCAATCCCATCCGAATTTCTCAATATATCAACAATAACGTAAAGTAGTAAATATATATGTACTTTACTGAAAATCTGGAGTAAAATCGTATAACATATACAATAGGAAGCTCAGAGCGACTTCTAATACATAATCATATACGCATACCACAGTAGGTAGAACAATAAACCTACTGGATGAAACAAAGTAGCTCGAGCACTATGCCTCCGACCACGACGTGCGACACAAGAGCCTGAACTGCAAACTGGGCACGGAAACCAAAAAGCCCAGGGGAAAGACGTTAGAGTGAGTGGACGAAAATAAATGTCTTTCGCCAGGTAATATATATATATACATATAAAATCATATGCGAGTCAAATGCATGAAAATCAAATGATACGTGAGGAGACTCTGGCTACCACTCACGTACAGAGCATGCAACGTAAAACATATCGCGGAGACTCTCGTGGGCTTCCACGCGATAGCACAGTCTGAATCACGGGATCCCAGACCCACACGTGATCCTAGCCAGAAAGGCCTCGGGTCAGGATATCTGTCCTTCCCGGAGCGTACTCGGGGATCAGCCGAGAAGCCAATGTGTATCGATACCACAACATATACTGAGACTGTACTCTGTGTAAACCAAATCATAAATCCTTTCCATGCACATGCATAAAACATAATATGTACGTATGTATATATTCGTATACGTATATTCGTATACGCATTATCGTAAAACACATGCTCGTAAAATCATAATCATTCTGCATGCTCAAGTTCGTAAATCATTTATAAAAGACTCGCAATCAATCCGTGAAAATAAATGTCCACTCACAGACTGGCGTAACGCGATACACGTTAACCCGTGATCTGGCGGAAAGTCTCTCGCCAAACAGACGATCACGAATCCCTGAATATTCACAAAATCCAATTCTCAAAGTCATATCTCGACAATACAAGACAAATCACGAGAAACCACCGTTCTCGGAAACACATAACTCAAAGTCGACGAATCGTCGAAAATCCGTATATAACACCTCAATACCTCGCTTTACGTTTGGACGCTCAACTCGAAAAATGAACCTCCCTACTGCGATCGGGGTGCAATTTTGAGTCAAATGACATGCAATTCGTCAAAAACTACTCCGGGCGAAAAATCGGCGCCGCCGGAAAATCCAAACCTGCCCAGAAAATTTCGTGCTACACATGGTTTCAAAGATCTCGACGATTCCAACAACTTTCCAGTTATAAGTTAAGGCCAATTTTGACCGGAAAACCTCCAAAAATCAACCCAAAGTTCCAAACCCTTACCGGAATTTCAATTCAACGGATCTCTCTCCTCCGGCCACGGCAACCCTCAAGACCACTTGGAAAATCTTCCTTAGCTCAAGGTAGAGCCACCAACTCGGCCTCCACGCTGCCACCCGAACACCACAAAACTCGCCGGAATTTCACTAACTTTGCCGATTCGATTCTCTCTCCTCCGGCAACCCCACGGGACGATCCACCTACCAATCCGAAGAGGAGCTTGAGCCCAACAAGTTTCGTGAAGGAACCATACCCAAATATGGCCGGAATCGGCCTCAATTTCGGCGAACAAAATCGGCAACCCAAGGAACCAAAACCCCACTTTGGTCAACCCAGTCAACAGACCAAAATGGAAAGTGGACTTTCCCAAATGGGAAACTTGCTATTTATAGGCCTTCCCAAAATGGAAACCACATAATTCACTTTTCGGCAAACTTCAAATACCCATAACTTTCTCGTCGTAATTCCGATTTTGATAATTCTCGCGGTCACAAACTCAACTCAACATGTTCTTTAATAATCACCCGAAGTCAAACACCTCGACCAAATGGATAAAAAGTCAACTGTTCAAACCAACACATTTAAATCGACCAAATAATCAACAATCGGAAATAATCACAACTTAATCTTCGTAACTCAGAATAATGCTCTGAAAGTTCCCACAAACTCAAAATTAAATTCTCTACAACTTCCGTGAAGAATCTGAAACCAAATTCTCGACCGGTAATTTAGTCGTTAAGAAGGTCGCCATTATAAACTCGATTATATCGAAACTTCAAATATTCATAATTAATTCCTCGGTCGTCCAAATAACGATCCGGAACCGCCCACGAACTCGAAATCACATGTACTACGGCTCTTAAGAAGAGACCCAGCTCTAATTCTCGGCTAATGTTTTAGTCGTTAACAAGCTTGGCGATTCAATCAACTCTCGGCAATCTGCGACTATGCGATTTCACTGCTGATTCTGGTCCGGGTCGTCACACCACTACCATCGCCAAGAAGAATGGCAAACGCAGCCAAGTTGAGAGAGTCCTTTATACTGGGCACAGGTGCAGCAGATTCACCGATTGTACTACCAGAGAATTTGGGGGCTTATTCTATTCCTCCATCACTTATATCAAATCTGCCACACTTCAGAGGAACGCCTTCTGAAGACCCTCAGGATCATCTCAATGAGTTTACAGCTTTGTGCAGAATTCAAAAATCAACAAATGTAGAAGAAGACACTGTGAAGCTCATTTTGTTTTCATTCTCACTGAAGGAGCAAGCTAAGGCATGGTATAATTCTTTAGCTCATTTATCTATTGACATATGGGAGAAGATGTGTGTTGCATTTATGAAGGAATTTTATTCTGCTTCCCGTACCAAGAATTTGAAGAAGCAAATCAGCACATTCAGGCAAAAAGATGGAGATGAACTATATGAAGCCTGGAGTCAGTTTAAGGGTCTTCTTCGACAATGCCCTCACCATAAGTTTGACATCAACACTCAAATGGAGTTCATCTATGAAGGACTTGATTCTTTCAACAGATCAAAGCTTGATTCAGCTTATGGGGGAAATTGGTGGAATATGACTGGACTTGAAGCCAAGGAAGTTGTTGAGAACCAAGCAGAAAATTCAAGGCAATTTCAGTCAAGGGATAGGTCTATAGGAGCAAGTAGAAGATCTCTTAATGCAATTGCAATCAATGGAGCCATGGAAAAAAGATTAAGCTCTATGGAGAATGATATTGCTCTGATTGCTAGTAGTCTGAAAGTGGCCAAAAAGACAACAGTTGCTGCAGCTCAGGTTGTGTGCACTATATGTTCAGCTTCAGATCATCTAGCAGAAGACTGTCCAACGTTTAGAGCACATAAGGAGGTTGATGAAGAAGAATAAGTAAATTATTTTCAGAGACAACCCAACACATATGGTGGAAATAGGGACCTGTTGAGCTATAAGAGCAACAATGTGCTCAATCCTCCTATTGTTCCACCTGGATTTCAGCTGAGACAACCTACAGGAGATGGGCAACAGTTTGGGCAAAGGCGTATGCCTCAGCAACAACAAGCTCCAGCTCAAACATCATCAGAAAATTCTACCTTGGAAGCCATGATGAAACAATTAATGTTTGACAACAAATAAATAATGTCTAACATCAAGAAGGAAGGAGAGGAGAACAGTGCTTTCTGCCAAGATATGAATGCTTTCCGCCAAGAAAGTAAGGCAACAACTCAGCAGCAAGGGAAGGCAATTGACTTGCTTGAGAGATAAGTGAGCCAAATTCAGCAAACAATGGCTCAAGTCAAGGAAGGAAGTCTTCCAAGCAACACCCTTCGCAATCCCAACACAAAATATGAAGCTCATGCTCTGAAGAGTGGGAAGGTGTTGGAAGAACAGCCCAAGTCAACAAAGGAAAAAAGGGAGTAGCCCGTACTCGAACAACTTATCTCTTACAAGCCGTTGGATAAGCTGTCAGAAGATTCTGCAAGAACCCCAATTCGAGCCGTCAAAAATGCACCTGAAACAGAAGAACTGACAAATCAAAAATCAAGACAGGTATCCTCTACTACTTCTTCTCCTATTATTTCTAATGTACCTTTTCCTAGCAGATTGAAGAAGCATGAGAAGGTTGACAAAGAAAAAGCAATCCTGGATGTGTTTCGAAAGGTAGGAGTAAACATCCCTTTGTTGGATGTGATCAAGCAGATACCACAGTATGCTAAGTTCCTGAAAGATTTGTGCACTACAAAGAGAAAATTCTATGGAACTGAGACAGTCGCTTTGGGTGAGAGAGTATCTGCTATGCTTCAAATAAAGCTTCCTTCTAAGTTGGGTGATCCAAGAAGATTTACGATCCCATGTACCATTGGTGATCACAGGTTTGCAGGTGTTTTACTTGATTTAGGTGCTTCCATTAATTTAATGCCATACACTGCTTATAACATGTTGAAAATGGGAGAACTTATTCCAACAGGTGTCACCATTAAACTTGCTGATCGATCTAACTGTTACCCTCGAGGTATTATTGAGGATGTTTTGGTGCAGATGGGAGATTTAGTATTCCCAGCAGATTTCTTTGTACTGGAGATGGAGCATGAACCAATGCCCTTCGAGATACCATTGATTCTTGGGAGGCCATTTTTGCGAATAGCACACACTAAGATTGATTGTTATGAAGGGTCACTTTGCATGGAAATAGCAGGGGAGAAGATCCAATTCAACATTTTTGAATCCCTCAAGCATCCGAATGGTGATGATTTGTACTCTTGTTGTTCTATTGATGTGTTTGAAAATTTTGTGCAGGAGTTTATCAATTATACATTGGATGCGGACCCGTTGAGAAAGGGCATAGAAGTGGCCGGAAAAAAAGAAGCTACAAGGCCAGTTTTCGACCCGTCGAAAAAGAGGGACGAGACGAGGCCGTAGCACTTCATTAACTGGTAGAGAGAAATTCTCGACCTGTCGAATTTGACCAAATGATGGGCAGTAGTGACGCATCGACCGGTCGAAATTTTGCTTCAGAAAATTTTCGACCCGTCGAATCCGAGTCCGTTTTTGAGATAGCTTCTGCCGAAGATCTAGAGATGGACGAAGAATACTATGCAATGGAAGAGGCATATGAATCAATGCCAAGTATTAGAGGTAAGCCTTCTAAACCAATCCCTCTTCCAGTTTCAACTGACATTCTTTCTCCATCTATTCAGATAGCGCCCGATTTAGAACTTAAACATTTACCCGAGCATTTGAAGTATGCTTTTTTTGGTGACAGTGAAACTTTGCCGGTCATAATTTCTTCAAAACTTTCACAAGTGCAAGAGGAGAAACTCTTGCTTTTTCTTCGGGAATATAAGGCTGCAATAGGCTGGACAGTTGCAGATATCAAGGGAATTTGCCCTACTTTATGCACTCATAGGATCCATCTTGAGGAGGACGCTAAGCCAACCATAGAAGCTCAACGTCGCCTAAATCCTCCAATGATGGATGTTGTCAAGAAAGAAGTAATCAAACTCCGCGATGCAGGTATAATTTATGCTATTTCTGACAGCAAGTGGGTTAGTCCTGTACAGGTAGTACCGAAACGTTCTGGAATAACAGTGATAAAGAATGATAAGAATGTGTTGCTGCCTCAACGAGTGCAAACGGGATGGAGAGTGTGCATTGATTATCGTAAGTTCAATGCTACCACACGAAAAGATCACTTTCTACTCCCATTCATTGATCAGATGTTAGAAAGGTTGGCGGGACATGCATATTACTGTTTCTTGGATGGTTATTCAGGGTACAACCAAATAGCCATACATAAGGATGATCAGGAGAAGACCACATTCACCTGCCCCTACGGCACATTTGCTTATCTGAAGATGCCCTTTGGTTTATGTAATGCGCCTGCAACGTTTCAAAGATGCATGCTGAGTATTTTTTCAGACATGGTCGAAAAGATCATTGAGGTATTTATGGATGACTTTTCATTTTTTGGTGATTCTTTTGACATGTATTTACATCACTTATCTTTGGTTTTGGAACGTTGTGTGGAAACTAACCTAGTACTCAATTGGAAAAAATGCCACTTGATGGTGGAACAGGGTATAGTTTTAGGACATGTTATTTCTGCTAGGGGAATTGAGGTAGACAAGGCTAAAGTGGATATTGTGCGTACCTTACCACCTCCTTCTACTATGAAAGAGGTGAGATCTTTTCTTGGACATGCAAGATTTTATCGCAGGTTTATCAAGGATTTCTCCAAGATATCCAGACCATTATGTGCATTGCTCCAGAAGGATGTGACTTTCAAATTCACTGAGGAATGTCTACAAGCTTTTAATAAGCTCAAGGAGTTGTTGACTATAGCTCCCATCATACAAGCATCTGATTGGAGTTTACCATTTGAGCTAATGTGTGATGTTTCAGACTATGCTGTTGGCGCGGTGCTTAGCCAACAGCCATAAAGACTTCCCCATGTCATCTATTATGCCTCCCGAACTTTGAATGATGCACAGTTGAATTATTCAACTACTTAAAAGGAGCTCTTAGCAGTGGTTTTTGATCTTGAAAAGTTTAGATCTTATTTACTAGGAACTAAAGTTATCATATTTTCTGACCATGTTGCTTCAGATATTTGATGACTAAACAGGATGCCAAACCCATGTTGATTCGATGGATGCTCTTACTTCAAGAGTTTGACATTGAGATCAAGGATAAGAAGGGTTCTGAGAATGTGGTGGCGGATCACTTGAGTAGACTAACCCATGGTTCCACCGCAGAAGAGGACAATCTTCCTCTCCGAGATAGTTTTTCGGATGAACAGCTCCTTGCTCTCCAAGATGTGGTACCGTGGTATGCCGACATTGTGAACTACAAGGTGAGTCAGTGCATTCCTTCAAGTTTCAGCAGAGCTCAGGAAGCCAAACTGGTCAAGGAGGCCAGGTATTACATATGGGACGAGCCATACCTCTGGAAACATTGCACTGATGCCATCATTCGCAGGTACGTACCCGAGTCTGAATTTCAATCTATTCTATGTTTTTTTCACTCACACGCAGGTGGTGGACACTTTGGAGGGAAGAAAACTGCTCTCGAGGTGCTTGAGAGTGGGTTTTACTGGCCAACTTTGTTTCATGACGCCCACGTCATGTACAAAGCATATGAGAGATGCCAAATGCAAGGTAACATTGGCCCAAGAGACCAAATGCCTCAACACCCTGTTCTTGTTGTTGAAATATTTGATGTGTGGGATATTGATTTCATGGGACCATTTCCTAACTCTCAAAGTTATTTGTTTATTCTTCTAGCTGTGGATTATGTTTCTAAGTGGGTGGAAGCCAAAGCTACCCGCACTAACGATGCTAAGGTTGTTCTTTGTTTTATGAAAGATATTTTTGCTAGATTTGGAACACTTAGATGCATTATCAGCGATGGAGGATCTCATTTTTGCAATCGAACCTTTGAAGCTTTGCTCCGGAAGTACAGTGTAACACATAAGGTGGCCACACCTTATCATCCCCAAACCAGCAGGCAAGTGGAGGTGTCGAACCAAGAGATCAAGCAAATCCTTGAGAAGACGGTTGGGCCAACCCGGAAGGATTGGAGTCAACGCCTTGATGAAGCGTTGTGGGCTTACAGGACAGCTTATAAATCACCTATTGGGATGCCTCCTTATAGGTTGGTGTATGGGAAAGTTTTCCATCTTCCGGTGGAATTGGAACACAAGGCATATTGGGCAGTTAAGAAGTTCAATTTTGACATAGATGTTGTGGGTTTGCATAGGAAGTTGCAGCTGCACGAACTCGATGAGATTAGGCACAATGCCTATGAGTCCAATAGGATTTACAAGGAAAAGACTAAAGCTTTTCATGACCGGAATATTAAGAGAAAAGAATTTGTTGTTGATCAGAAAGTTTTACACTTCAGTAGTCGTCTACGCTTATTTCCAGGTAAGTTAAAAAGTAGATGGACTGGACCTTATGTTATCACTAATGTTTTTCCTCATGGTGCTATAAAGATTGTGAGTTCGAAAACAGGGAAGACATTTAAAGTGAATGGGCATCGACTCAAGCTCTTCTATGAGTCATTTGTGGAGCATGTCTTTGAGGATGTAAACCTTGGAGATGCATCTCCTTATGTGCAGTAATGAGATTTGCCATCTGGCTGAAGATGTTAAACTTAGCGCTACTTGGGAGGCAACCAATGTTGATGGAGAAGTGTGGCTACCAGATTTGATTTCTTATCCATTCTCCTTTACTTTATTTCTCTCCATGTTTAGTGTGATTTGTGATGTGTTATGTGTTTCATTCCGTGTTTGTTTGATGTATTGTATGTTTTAGTTTTGTTTTACATTAAGGACAATGCAAATTTCAAGTGTGGGGTGGGGTTTATATCATATCCTTAGCGTCTATGTATAAATTTTTCGTTTTTTTCAGTACTGTGAAGTTTTCTGTCTTGTGGAATTTATTTTCCATAGCTAAAGGTCTCGTAAAATTCTGAAATTTTGAAGGAATGTTTTTACATATGTCTAGTTTATGTTTACAAAATTTCAGCTCTTTCTGATGTGTGATTAATTTTATATAAATTATGAAAGTCGAGTTGTGCAGTACATGGGATCCATTTTGACCCGTCGAGAAAATTCCTTAAGGAATTCTTGACCCGTCGAATTTTGGCAGATTTTAGGCAGATGCATGTCGTCGACCCGTCGAGAAATTCCTTGACCCGTCGAATTCTGAGGAAGTCTTTTCCGACGACTAGTTCGTCGTGGAAGGGTCTTTTCGCCCTGTTTTGATCTTTTTGAGTTTTTCTTTGTTTTTCTTGTGTGTTTTAGTGTCTTATATGAAAAACCAAATACAAAAGTAAAAAGTGTCAAGAAAAATACAAAAAGAGTTTCTTGTTTTGAGTCTTAGGTGCCCTTAACTAGTCCATGATGTGATTATATTTTCCGTAGTTGTGACTAAAAGATGATCATGTTATTTGAAGTTTCTTTGGTTAATCTTGATATATATTGCATATGCGAATGTGTAGTGGATGTAAAAATGAGTTAACATGGTACAGATTTTGAGCATGCTTAAACTTTGTTGAGATTCATTTAATCCGTGAGCGATTGAGCCTATATATATGTGAATACACATGCTTTCTTTCTTGAGTGTTAATTGCTTGCCACAGATTAAGTGAATGGACTCTAGATATTACTAGAACTTGCTTTTGTATATTTCAAAGCTTATAGTCAATACATGTTTCGATTGAGGAAGTGATAAAGGCATTTAGAGGACACCACCATAGCCATATAAGTCTGTGTCCTGACTTTGTGTACATAAGTTGTGCACCCCTTAGTTAACCACTTTGAGCCTACATGTTTAAACTTTATGTCATCACCCACATATCTTAAACCTTAAACTTTAGAATAGTTATATCTTTACCCTTGTTCTAAGACTTGGTAGAGCTATACATGAAACAGGTATGTGAAGACGACGACAATGTCGAAATGTAATGCAAAGAAATAAGTGTGGGGTATCAAGAAAAGGAAAAAAATCGAAAAAAGAAAGAAAGAAACAAAAGTGAAAAGAAAAGAAAAAATGTGATGTTTAGCTTGATACCCGAGTTAACTGTTGATGCAAACAATGATGTGAATGCCTAACAAGATGAAATTCGGCCATAAAAATGAGAAAGTTCATAATTGTGAAGTTTGAAGAAGTCTCTTATTTGGTGCTCTACTAAGTTCTAGAATTATATTTGAATTTTGTATCTGTTTATTCTTTAACCTATGAGCCAAGCCCCATTGCAACCCATGAAAGTCCTTTTGATCCTCAAGATGACAGGTTTTGATCTGTGGAGATTTGTCACAAGAGTAAGCATATGGTTTGGTCCATTTGGCAAGTAGTTGAGTTGAGTGGAAACCTTAAACATATTTTTGAGAGAAACACTTTTGAGAGCATATCTAAGTGAGGTTGAATCTTGACTTGTTTGTTGCATGCTGCAGTTCCTTTCACCATGATTATGTCTTCGTCCTACATATTACATGTGTGTCATATATTGAAATTAACTCTCGAAATTCTATGGAAGGTGAACGTAAAGTCATGCTTATCTTGGTGTTACAAGTGTGGTAGATTGCTGAGACAATTTGTTAAGGGGCGTTAGAGTCATGTAGTTAGAGTTTTGTGAGTTGTTTTAAAGTTTTGGTTTAGTGTATTGCTCGAGGACTAGCAATGTTTAAGTGTGGGGTATTTTGATAGTCGCATATTTATGCGTCTATTCGGTATTTAATTCATTCCCTATAGTTAGTTTATTGTTATTAATTGAGTGATTTAATTATGTTTATTATTTTAATTGGTTTTGTGGAGAAATAAAGAAAAAAGAAACAAAAGAAGGATTCCTAACTTAATACGAAAAGAAAGAAGGAGTTATGTGCAATTAAAGAAGCCTATTCCAACGTGGACTCTATGAGAGCTTTTGGAGGAAGTATATAAACCTATTTTTAGGTTTTTAGAAGGGAGAATCAGATTATTAAAGAAGGAATTTCGTGCAAGAAGGAGGAGCAGCCAACAAAAGGATTCCAAGCAGTCTCGGTTCGACGGGTCGAGGGATATTTCGACCGGTCGAATTCTGGCCAACCAGAACTCTTATCCATCTAGTTTGTTTGTTTCAAATCTATGATTTGTTTTAGTTCTTTAATTATGTCTTTTAGTAGCTAAACTTATTGTTAAGGGGTTGCTTGAAGCCCCGTACATGAAGTCTTCTTAATTCATACACTTTAACCTAGTTTTGCATATTCTTTGAATGAGGTTTCTTTCTCTGAATGATCACCGTATGAGTTCTTTTATGTTTGATTTGGTGCACAACTTAGTATGCATGCTAGGGTTCTAGTTTCATGAGATACGGGCGACTGAAGATAATTTCTTCCACCGGATTCTCTATAGTGATACACTGATTTTACCGTTAGGAGATTGAAGTCCATAGGTCTAGCATGACGCCTATAGTGTACCTGTGAACCCTTGTAGATTTTCAAACATTTTCTAGAGTTTAATGCTTTCTTCATTGTAAACTTTGGGGTCCATGACTATGGGTTCAATAGAGGGATAGATGTAGGGGAGGTCCATGACAAACCTACATAGGCATAAAGATTAGGTAATAGGATGTGGTTGTAACGATCAACTCTTCCTGAGAACTTTCATTCATTGGATATGTGTATTAGGTTAAGTATGTGTTAGGAAGATGGAATGGCGGTGGTGGATTGCATTCCTCTTAACTCTTTAATCATATAATTTAATTCATTTGCATTCATAAGCATATTTACTTTCAGCATTTATTTTCTGCATTAACTGTAGCTTAGCCGATTCAGTTCGGTACTCAAATCTACTTCGAATACTCTTAAATTTTGTGTGGTAGTCCACCACTGTGTCTAGTATATTGTGTCCAAATTTTGTGTCATTTGAGTCAGTCTAGGTTAGGTTCGTAGTGTCTTTAGTGTACTATAGTCGAGTCTGTCAGCATTTCAGTTTAGTGTTAGGATTTAGTGTCACCAACTCCTCGTGTTTGATAACCCTTATAAGTGACTATGCAATGATATATCTTGGTTGAAATCAGGTATCTTTGAATAGGTGTTTACCCGGCCTATCACCTGGCTACCTTCGCCGGTCCTTGCTGTAAACTGCACACCGCTCATTTGTGCCTGTGTTCCGCCTTAGATTTACCGCTGATGATCCCATAGATTCTCCTGATGTGTGCCACTCCCTGTGCTGGTGGTGCCTCGTTCCCCTATTTGAATTTTGCCAGATTGCCCTTCTTGAGCTGTGCCTCCACCATTTCCTTCATGTTGTAGCATTTTTCGGTGTCATGCGACTCGTTCTGGTGAAATTACCTCCCAGTTTCTCTGTATGCCAATGCTCGATATGTCTTTTTTGGAAATGGAATAGGTTCGGATATGCCGCTAGGATGTCGGTGTACTTGGTATTGAGCACGCTGAAGACCTGTTGTTCCACCGTAGGACTAGTCTCAGTGTTATCTCGGGGTCGGTCATTTCTATCCTCCCGATACCATTTGTTGTTGTTGTTGTAGCTACCTTTATCACTGTAGGGTTTTTGCTAACCTCCTAACCCGCGATTATCCTTCTTCCCTTCTCTGCTGTTGTGATCGGGTGAGCCTCGATACTTTGGTGATGCAGCCATTGCTGACTCTGGTGCGGGTATCGTGCTCTACACACTAGGAATTGTATCGTTAGAAAAGGTATTTACCTGTTGTTTCAGCGTTGGGTTAACGCCAAAATTTTGTAGCTCCAGTTAAGCATATGATGTTACACGATCCAGTAGTTCATCATAGGTGAGCACCAGGTTCTCATTGAGTTTCCATGTCAAGAGACCTTGTTGTAGTGCATTTCGAAGTATGCAGAATGCTGAGTCACTGGTGATCTCTAGGCAGCTGGCAATGGCGGTGTTCCATCACGAGATAAAGGTGGATAACCCTTCCGATGGTTCCTTCCAGACTGCCTGCAACTGGTTGTAAGTGACGCAGCAGTTTGCCCATGTGATATACCGCTTCAAGAATTTCCTGATGAGCTCCTGGAAAGAGTTGATGAATCTCGGAGGTATGTTAAAGAACTAGCTCAATGCATCGCCGGTAAGACTTTTCATGAATAGACAGTAATTTTTCGCGTTGTCCTATCCTCGACCGGTCGTCACCGAGATGAAAATATCGATATGCAAGGATGGGTCCGTCTTTCCCTTATATCGCTCAATTTTGACCTTGGCCAACAAATGTCGGTCTAAGAGCATGATCTCAGCCGAAAATGGTTCTACGCAGACTGACGGGCGTGTCCGATCGAGGTGACTTGTCTTGGGTTACGTCAGCTGACGTACCATGGCCTCCAACCCGGAGATTCTGGCTGCCACTCCCACGTCTAGTTGTTGTATAACTGGTGCGATCTCGGGAAGGAGTGGTGGCGGTGGTAATGGCTGCACCCAGATTGGTATGTCAGGTTGGCGTGCCACGTTGATCAGTTCCGGCTTGAGGTTTAGCTGCAGTCTTACGAGTGTCAGTGGTGGTCCTGCATTCTGTAGGTGCTGAGGGCGTAATGGTGATCGGATAACTACCTCCCTCTTGCGGATCACCGTTCGGCGAGGCTCAACGCTTAATGAGTCCACTGTGGATTCTAAATTTAGTTGTCTCTGCATAACGACTCTCAACCTGGACTCCGACTGCATGTATCGTTGGTCCTCGAATTCCATGGCTCTCTCAAGCTCCATGCATTTCTGTATTGCCAGTTCATATTGCATCTCCATATCGTTGGCTCGTCTTTCAGCGCCCGTTGGGGTTTGTTGATCGTTGATGATGTGTTGCTTCCCCGCTCGTTGTATGATTGCGGGCTCTCGTTCGTAGTGGGCGTTTGATGGAGGAGTTCTCATTGCGTGCTCGGTGTCATTCCTAGTTTAAGATAGGTATACATGGCTCGTCACTCACTGCGTGCTTCGTGGTTTGGATAAACAATTTTCGGTGTGGCTTTCCACAGACGGCGCCAATGTTAATATCCAAAACCACCAGGGAGTCTAATATTGAATATAAAGGATTTACGATGATTTTCTCTTCAAATTCTCTATATCGCTAACGCTGTGCTTGATCAATAATGCTTCACTCTATCGATTTTGCTCTTGTTGATCACTTGTGTTCACTTCCACTATCGCTTTACTATCGCTCTTATCCAATCACTCTCGCTGCTAAGATGGATAACGATTAAGGAGAGACCGGGTGTGTCGGTCTTCAACCCTCTGATGCTTAAGTCAATAACGAGATATGATTCAAATAGAGTAACGGCGTAAAAGGATAATGAATGCGTACCATTAATGTTGAACCGCCAGGATTATAAAGGTGGTTAGTCAGAACTCTTACCAATTCTTCGATGTGGGATCAGTGCTCTTACTCTTTTAGTGAAGTGTTCTCTGATGAGTTCCTTGGTGGGGGCGTGAACGATAACCATACCGAGCTAGGATTCGGGCTGGTCATTGAAGTTGCAGGTCTCTTGTTGGTCTGTAATGTTATGTTGGCGGTGAGACATAATTATAATCTTAGGAGTAACGTTAAGTATGTACGACACAGAGTAATTAAAGAGGTATATGGACAGTACTGTTGTCCGCTTCTGAAGCCAATTTAATACTACACAACTAAGTTTACCATGCAAATATGACTACTCCTCCACGACTTGGACGAACGCGTTTCCATTATCCGGTCGGGCCAAAATGAACCCGGATTATATTCTCTAACAATATATAACCCAGCAGTGAGATCCGGACCTTCTTCGTAGAAGCTCATATCTATGAACTATGATGATGGCTACAAACCTCTGGGGTACGTAGTAGTCGTAGTACGTAGTCAATTAACTGCAAACACACACACACACATATGTCTTTATTGACCAGTTCCTGCATGCATGCATACATACATACATACACACATATATATATATATATCATTATACGATCGAGTTGACTACTTAATTAGTGAGACTCGCACTTGTTTAATTATTCTATATATAGTACGTGATTGTCTAGTTACGTACTTAAACTGGTAGATTGGCATAAGATCTTCGACAACTATGAACTAGCTAATTATTGTGGGGACTTACCTACTACTATAAGATTGCATAATATTCGCTTGGAGAAGTGCTGTAAATTGACCGAGGGTTCGAAACTCAGTAGCTGAGATCGATTGGGTTTCATATTGGTGTAGCACCATCTTGGTCTTGTTCTTTCAAAGGTGCGGACAAATTAACAAGACCGAAACTTGGCTAGGAATGTAGTATATAAACCATACAAGGACTTTAAGCCTAGCTGAACAAAATGTAGTTGCCCTACGTGCGTGGGTGTCAAATAAGTAAGGGAAGGAAATGAATCAGGAGAATCGTACAAAATCGTATTGAAAAGTACAATGCAATACGACAAATACGTAATGCTAATTAAATTACAAAATCTCGAAGCAAAACCGATCCAACGCGGTTTGTTTGGTACTTTAGTAGCACTAAGTCGGTCCAAGGTCTCTTTCTATAACTTTGTGAATTCGAATGAATGGTTGGTGTGGATCTTTTTGTAGTTAGGAAAAACACAGGAGTCTGGATTTTACCCAAAACATCAATATGATGTTCAAAGTTTAAAAATTATTAATGTGATCTTCAGACTTTGCAAACAACATCAAAGAGATGCGCGAAGAGATTTTTCGTTCATCATCAGTTTAGAGTGTTGACATGTCCGTTAGATTGAGAAGAAATGACCTTTTTGTCCTCGATAATAAAAGATGCGCCAGAACTCGATTTTCTTACTGTGTATTTCAGCGGCAAAAAGGGAGAAATGTCATTTTTGCCCCGCTCTTTATTTTTTGGTTATGTAGGGATCGAACCTGAAATGGGTACTAGATTTTGAGATCGAGAGAGATGTTGAGACCGAGGTTGAACAGAGAAATTTTTACAGATGTGGGAAGAGAGTTGAGATGTTCGTATGAGGTGGGCACGACGAAACTAAGGAAGGCAATACTAGGGATGTGGTTCAACGAAAGTACAGGTATGGTTTGAGATTTAGATTTGGGTTAAATCTGATTGATTGGGTGTGTGTGTGGTAGTTGTGATAGAATATGTGTTTGGTTATTGTTTGTGTGTAGGGGCGGTGAGAAATTCAATTCTGGGTTGACCCTTCACATAATGAAGAAGCCCGAAAAGTGATTAGAGATTTGCTGTGGATCCCTGGAATGCTGGAGGTGGTGGTGCTGGGCCGGCTGGAGATGGTGGGGCTAGAGGTGCTGGTAGGGCTACTGGGGGCAAAGGTGGTGCTGATGGGGGCCAAGGGCTAGATTTGGAGGTGGTGGAGGTGGTTTCTACTGATTCTAACTCGTTTGCTTATTGAAGGTTGTTGCTGCTTTTTTTATGTTATGTAATTTGTACCGATTTTTTTTAGGTTTATTTTGTAGTTAATTTGGTTCTGTTCTAAGACAATTTCTAAGTTTTTATTCAGTTGATTTATGTTGATTCCCCATTGAAATCATGGGCAGGTCTAACTTGGTTGCAACCAATGACACTTGTTTTTGTTGGATGCAAACCAGTAAGACATTTTGTATTGAATAGGTCCCATGATTTCCTAATTTTGTGTAATTTAAGCATCTGATGTAGTATCTATGTATCTATCAAGGAATATCAATGCCAATCGGTTTATTATTGAAGGTGTGTGTTAATTTTGGATTGAATTGAGTTGTAATTTGATGAGATGATTTGAATTAAATTAAATTGCGTCCCATGATGAAGCTGTTTTTAAGGGGGAAATGGAGTTTGTCCAGAATTTAAATGCTGAAATAAATGTCTCCTAAAACAATCAGTTTAGGCTAGAAAATGGAGCACATGACCTGTAAAATACATACAAACATCACTTATATACTTTGTCAAAAATACAGGCATCACTTTGATATCTTGTCAAACACGCAGGCATCAATTTGATAGTTTCATAGTTCATATAAAACCCAGTTCATAATAATACAAAGTAAACTCAGTTCATAACAAATGGAGGTGTTCAGATGCTACTTTCACACACAAATGAACATAGTTCATATTTACTTACTTCGCACATTAGGTGACTCAAATTTTGAATGGCTTCAGAAAGTTACGACGTACAACGAACCTTGTTAAAAGAAGAAAATAGTATATATAAAGTCGTTACAGTATAATGATTACACAAAAGGGCCGCCTGACGATATTGACACAATGGCAGAAAGTTATATGTTTCCTATCTTTAGGTAAATGTCACTTGATCAGTTTCTATCAAGTGTGAAGCTTCGCACTAAAACTTCGGCGTGAAGTTGCATTTTACACAAAATTGACAATGTAATTTGATCATTAAAGTCAATTATTTTTTAGATACATATTGGATTGGGCATGCAAAATTTCAGCTCAAAATGAGATGGTTTAACCATTTGATCATGACATTGTTTAACAATACACACAGATTGTCCGATTTAACTTAAAACTTGAATGTAGTGATCAAATGGTCAAACGATATCTGATTAGGCTGAAATTTTGCATGCTTGATCCTTGCATAAGTATCTAAAAGATTATTGACTTCAATGATCGAATTACGTTGTCGATTTTGTGTAAAATACAACTTCACACCAGAGTTTTAGTATGAAGCTTCGCATTTGATAAGAACTGGTCACTTGATTATATCGAAATATGTGACATAAACGATAGGCTCATGACTCATAAGTGACTGGGGAACGGCCAGAACCAATGTTGACCCAATTCCAATAGCTGGTTTTGCTACGACCAAGGACAAAGTTGAAAATGTGGAATCTTGCAGCCACAATCGGCCAAGCCGAATTCGAAGTTTGAATTCATAATAATAGAGATGGGATTATAGGAAGCTGAAGGCCGACTAAGAGCATCTACAGTGGTGTTGTTAATCACACCTCCTCACTGTGGGTCTCGCCAGAAATAGCAGCTCCTCATTGAAAAATGGATGTAGCGGTGTATTTTGAGGTGAGATCCCCTCGACGACCGCATGTTGACGACGAGAAGAAGCAAGCTAGCGAGAAGCAATCACTCACGAGAGAGGAGGTGCTACTCTAGTGGAATCCACGCACGTGGGTGATGTCATGGCACATCAATTTTTTTTTCTGTACGACACGCGCCAGTAAATTGATAATTTTTTTCTTCTAATGAATTGACAAACGAATGACAGCTCACCACGTGGCGAGGCTGTCTTGTAAAACTCCCCCAAAAGTATAATCGATCTGGGTCATCAAAATTTTTTTGAGACAAATCAATCCTACGGCCCAGATTAAACTAATCATTATTTTTTTTTTAAATTAAAATTGACAAATAAACATCTAAAATTCATATTAAATAGTTCGAGTGTCTGAAAATTATACAAAAATTCTTTGAGCTCACAATAAAATTCTCTATCTCTTATGAAGAAAGTACAGTTATCTTCGTGTATGAAAAATATTAATTTTAAAAGCTCGTATTAACGACAAATTCATCATTAAAGCTAATCGCGTAACAACGAAACTAACAAACACATGTCGTCTAGTTATTGATTGAATATCTTATCAAGAATTAAAAAATAAAAAGTAAAAAGCGATAAATAGTAATAGGAGGTGTTATTTTTACACCTTTGCAAGAAAAATGTGACAGCATCTCTATTGGCATGAATAGGGACAGAGGAGATGCTATGCTAATAGAAGATACTACATGGATGCATATGCTCTAATAATTCGCATCATGGGCGAGACGCAAGGAGCCATAATGAAAATAGGAAGACCACCCTGTCCTCTGTCCTCATTCTCATATTTTCCTTTCAACATTCAAAAACAAAACAGAAAGAACAATATGTTTGCAATCATAGTTGGTTAACATCACATGGATACATTATTTGTCACAGAACTGCCCAATCCTTAAATGTATATGCCTATGGGCTATGGCCATGAAGAGAGAAAAATACTTCACCCGCTGAACAAACTGAATCGTGTAATGTGAGATCAACCACTCTCATAATGCAACAATAAAGAACCTTCTTTTGTTTCTGATTATCCTGGATACTTTTCCTTGCTGGTATCCAAACGAAGCAGTGGTGACATCATAGTAAATCCAGCTTAAAGGGAAAGAATTATTAGCATCGCTTGCACATGACTTACAGAACATCCAAGTCTCAAGGCAGCTCATATTCTAAGGGTTTGCGTTAGTTACAACGCCAAGTAGAGGCCTCACAATCCCATTCACAGAGTCGAATTCGAAAACAACGCTCAGGCTGCTTCAGTTGTGCTTCAAATGACAACAAGCCAGTCTATGCTTTCTGCCCAAGCAGTATGGCAGTATGGTACCTTACCTTGTACGGGACTACGGATAGTAAGTGTTGAGGGAGGACCGAAGAAAAGAGCAGAACTTGCAAGAATAGCCTTCTATTGGGTATGACAAGACAGACTGAACTGAGAAAAAGAAGAAATCGTGTATGCCATAAGAGCAACTCTCAATGTACCATCTTCATCGGTTCATCGACAATGCTAGGAATCATATCGTTACTGTTTGGAGTTCCGAATGAGAATGACGAATACAAACAGCAGCTAGAGAGCTTAAGAAAAATGCAAATGTGGCTTGCACACTTTGTTTCTTCAAAATCCATCTATCTTGGGCAAGCATAAGCAAAGTAACGTGAACAGAAAAACTTGATCACCATAGCTACTGCTTCTGCAATATCAGATGTACGCTTGACCACGTAACAGTCAAGTGAATCATCCAACTGTATCTCTCCGGTTTCACCGTCTAAAAGTCATCACTCTACCACTGCAACTAACTTTGAAAACATAATTTTAATTTTATTAACACTCTACGAACTGTTATCCCTTAACACGGAACAGAGAGGAAAAGACTGCCATATTCATGTGAGACAGGGAGTGGATACATCAATCAAATTCACAAATGCAAGCCATTTATTATGAAATTTTATGTCTGTTGCAGATGTTTGTAAAAGGTAACAGAACTGACCAACGTCTAACCGCCGAACATTTTTCAAGCAGAAATACAGCTAATGTATTTACAGATTTAAGAGTAGCAACACTAAACAACCAAGCTGATTTGAAAGTGGAACTTTGGATTAACAAAAAATCAGCGCAGCAATCACAAATACACCAATCAACAAAAACAGATTCTTCAAAACATTGTCAACCTGCTGCCTTTGAGTTGCCGGCTGGGGGAAGCCATGAGCATGGCCACCATGAAATGCACTGCTGAACCCATAAGGAAATCCTGAAGTTGTTCCATATACAGTAGCATCCGGGAATCCATGATAATGAATATTAAGCAATGATGGTATCAGACCACCAAATGCAGTGGCCAATGTGAAGTTACCAATTCTTGCAGTTGCCATTGGTACGAATCCTCCCATAAACCCAAAGCCATAAGTGGGAAATTGATTGTTCTCTGGAGGCGGAGCAGTCTCAGGTCTCTGCCCCGCAGGGCGGTTAGGAATATTAATCCCCGGATATGACTTTGATCTTGGATCAGTCTGTGTCTTTCCCCTACCGTAAAGAGGAACCAACTTGTCCTCCTGCACAAGGGCCTTGCAAACGGGGCACTCTTGGCAATGCGAGTGATGGTGGAGCCATCTGTAGAGACAAGGCCAGCAGAAGAGGTGACCACAGAGGGTTATAATTGGATCTTGCGCCAAGTCAAAGCATATGTTGCACTCAAAATCCCCTGCATCATTGGCATTAGCACCCGAGCAAGACGGGCTTTGGGGCGGCACGCTAGTTGATTCCCCAAAACCACTTGCCATCCCTGCACCCTCAAAACTTCACAAGCACAAACCTGTTGTTCATAGAAATCCACCACTTATTCTTCCTTCATTAACCAAACCTCAAATCTCATATTCACTTTAATTCAAAAAAAAATCCATAAACTAGACTAATTTATCATCTTATCCATCAAATTGCTCAAACCAGTTCAATAATCATAAAAATTAACATGAATTATGAAGATTCTAAGCTAAATCCGTCAACCATATGAACAGAAATCAGATTAAAAACGATCAAGGATCCAAAACCCCAAATTACCCAAAACCAACAGATCAGACAAATAAAAAAAAATAACCATGATAGCACACAGATCAGAAACCCTAGGGTAATCTAAGTACCGCCGTAACTACAGCTATGAAACCCTAATTGGTCAAATCTAAGAAAGACAGCGAGTAATTGACTGAAACTCAAAAAATAAATTTACAAATCATGAAAGAAAGCTACCAACCTTTATTGTGTGTGAAATCTGATTAGAAGCGAAGGAGGAGAAGGAGTAGAAACCGTAGAAAAGTCTCGACGGCTAAAAACAGGGCAGAGCGAGCGAGAGAGTCGCTGAGTCCTTTGAGGAAGTGGAATAAGAATTAAGAAGAAAGAAGAAGAAGATGAAGAAGGGGAAGGAAGATTCCAGGTTTTTCCGAATTGAATTTATTCGGGGAGAGGAGGAGATAATGATTATGCTGATCCTAATTCCACGCTGGCGGGCTGCTCTTGTTATTTCCCACTAAAGTTGTCGTTACATCGTAAGGACGTATTGGAATTCAGGTTCCAATTCGGACGGTTGAGATTGTATGTTGGTTCATTATTATCAAGTTTGGTGTGCGGAGATACAGTCTGGGCCGTCAGACAATCAGACCAAACATATTTACAGCCCAGCCCATTAAGCAATCAATGTCTAGCCCAAACCAGAACTGTCGTGGAGTGTGCGAGGGTTTCTTATTATGAATTTATGATAATGTCCTAGTTTAATCGGAAGCCATTCTTACGTCCACTACTGGAGGAGGGAATCGGGGCGACGTAGTTATATTTCTACGTCGCTCCGATTTTAGATGAGGCGACGTACATTGCTTTTGATAAAAAGTACGTCGCTTCAAAAAATTGAGGCGACGTAGATTTAAGTACGTCGCTTCAACAAACTGAGGCGACTAGTTTTTCATTCGAAGCGACCAAACTAATCTACGTCGCTTCGAATAAAAACTAGGCGACGTAGATTGAGCAATCTACGTCGCCTAGATTTTATTCGAAGCGACGTAGATTGATCAATCTACGTCGCCTCATTTTTTTAAAATCTGGATCTACTATTCTTCTTAAAGTCAACCCGTTCATAAGGTTAGAATTTTAGAAAAACAGTTATCCGTCGTTCTGCAGCTGTTTTGGGCGATTTTGGGGAGAAATTAGAGGAAATTGAGAAAGAAGGTTGTTCTTGCCATTAATTTGATTCTTGAGTAAGGTTAGTTTGATTTGTATCTCTTTAACCCTCTTTATGACCATAATATGTTAAATTAGAAGTGAAATTGAAGTTTTGGTGAAATGTTTGAAGTTGAATTGAATTTGGTGTTATGTTGTAGTTTTAGTGTTTGAATCATTGAATTGTGTTAAATCATGTTATGGGTTCATGAATAATGTTTGAAATTTGGTTAAGTTTAGTGAAATTTATTGATGATTAGAAGTGAAATTGAAGTTTTGGTGAAATGTTTGAAGTTGAATTGAATTTGGTGTTATGTTGTAGTTTTAGTGTTTTAATCATTGAATTGTGATAAATCATGTTATGGGTTCATGATTAATGTTTGAAATTTGGTTAAATTTAGTGAAATTAATTGATGATTAGTGTAGATTATGTGTATTCGAGCCTTAATTAGTAGTGTTATTAGTGTTAATCATGAAATCGAGCGTATGGCTATATATAATTGTGGTGTTTATCAACTTAGAACTCCCGTTTGAGAATGAACAACTCATCTAGTTGATCGAGTTGAGTTGTTGATTCTCGAATTGTCCCATTTTTGGACACTTTAGGTGAACATAACTTTGTTGATCCTTTTGCTATTCGTGTGATTTCAGTTTCAGTTTTGGGATATGGTTTCGACAGTGTCTCCTTTAAATGTTCCCCGAGTGCAAATTAGGTTGTTTAGATATGTGTGCACTCGGGGAACTGTAGGGAGATGCTGCCGAAATTTCCCTAAACTGGAGCTGAAACGCATGGGTGCAAAAGCGTTGACAAATGTCGTGTTCCTCTGAAGAGGATAGGACCCAACCCGGAGGCATAAGGCGAAGAAGTGTGGGGTTTTGGTTGAATCACAACTGTGGCGTGGTAACTTTGTTCATATTGATTGTTTATGTTGACAGGAAACATGGACGGACTCCCAGACAAAACTTGGATGACATATCATCGTGCTGATCCAAGGTACATCACATGCATATTCGAGTTCATGAATTTTGCCCGGCTACATAGTAACGGAGCCTATTATTACTTCTTCCCGTGCAAACGTTGTAAGAACGGTCCATTCAAGGTTACTATGGATGTCATGTATCATCACTTATCACACAGTGGTTTGAGTCCTACTTATACAGTCTGGCACCTTCACGGGGAAGTTTCTGGTGAACCGGCAATGCTCAGTCAACGAAGACAGTGGCTTCAAGACAGAGTCGGTCCTTCTAGTGGTGTCGATCCTTCAGTGAACCCGCAGTTGGAGATTCTACATGATGCATATCCCTATTATCCTGGATACCATGCAGATGCACCCCAACAATTAGTGGAAGATAATTCGGGCATGAACTTCAATGACATGGTAGACGATGATTATGAAAAGTACGATAGATTATTGAAGGAGTCACAGACCCCATTATATGAAGGCAGTGAGGAAACTGTTTTGAGTGCCATATTAGATGCAATGGAAATGAAAAATGAAAATGGATGGTCGGACACAAGTGTTGACTCTTTATGTATTTACATTAATAAACTTCTTCCTAAAGGGCACACATTCCCCTGTTCATACTCGAGAATAAAAAAAATCTTGAGTGAGCTTTCACTGGGTTACGAAAGAATTGATGCGTGTGAGTTTAACTGTGTGTTGTTCAGGGGGGCGCTTGTAAACGAGAGGATTTGTCCAGTGTGTTATTCTGAAAGATATAAGCCAAATACGAATGATATTCCCAAAAAAATAATTTGTAACTTCCCTCTAACACCAAGGTTGAAGCGCTTGTTTATGTCTCCACACACTGCCAAGCATATGCGATGGCTGGGGGAGCGGATATGCGTGGCTGGTAGCCTCAGCCACCCAGCTGATGGAGAAGCGTTTCAACATTTTGACAGAACTTTTCCAGGTTTTGCACGGGACTGCAGGAATGTGCGCCTTGGAGTAGCAACAGACGATTTCAATCCATTCAGAACAATGGGAACTTTGCATAGTACATGGCCCGTTGTTGTGATGCCGTACAATCTACCACCATCAATGTGCATGAAGAAGGAATATAACATGTTATCAGTGTTGATTCCAGGCCCTAAATCTCCCGGAAAGTGCCTTAGTGTACTCATTGAGCCGATGATCGAGGAGCTAATACATTTATGGGTCGTTGGAGTCCATACTTTTGATCGAGTAGATAATGAGGTATTCTTGATGAAGGCAGCGGTAATGTGGACTATTAGCGACTTTCCAGGTTTAGGGATGCTTGCGGGGTCAACTGTGAAAGGGTACAAGGCATGTCCAATCTGTCTAGATGAGCTAACTTCAGATCATATATGTGGGAGGATAGTTTATGAAAGTCATCAAAAATGGCTCCACCAAGATCACCCTTGGAGATTGAGCAAGGCATTTAACGGGAATGAGGAGTTTGGCGGAAGACCCTATCGTAAGAGTGGAGATGAAATTTTGGAGGACGTTAGGTCAAACGTTTACCCTATTCTTAGCCAACATGAAGACTTGAAGGTGCCGTACAATCCGAATAACAGACAGTGTTGGACTCACGAAAGCATATTTTGGAAGCTGCCGTATTGGTCATCATTGAAGATCAGAAATTGCCTAGATGTCATGCACATTGAAAAAAATGTGTGTGACAACATCCTTGGAACCATTTTTTCGATTGAATCGAAGTCTAAGGATGGTCCAAAAGCTCGCGCTGCTTTGAAGAAGAGGAATGTGCGAAAAAACCAGTGGCAAAGAGCGGGTGACTTGGGTACGGGGAAAGTTCCTCATGCACCCTTTTTAGTTAAAAAGGATGATCTAGAAGATGTGTTCCAGTGGTTCAGGGATGTTAAGTATCCTCTTGGTTATGCAGGTAGTTTGAGAAGTAAGGTGAAAGTAAGTTCCCCGTCACAGTTTTATGGATTGAAGACGCATGATTGCCATGTCTTGCTTCAACGTCTTCTTCTTGTGGTTATCAGAGGGTTCCTGCCAGAAAACGTTGTGAAGCCATTGATAGCACTGTCAAATTGGTTTCGTCAACTATGCAGTAGGGAGCTTAAGAAGGAGGTTGTGCGTGACATGGAAACTGAGATAGTGATGATTCTCTGCAATTTGGAGCTCATATTTCCTCCACATTTTTTACATCTATGGTTCATCTCATGGTTCATCTGCCCGAACAAGTATTCCTTACAGGTCCAGTACACTATACATGGATGTATCCAATTGAAAGGTAAAATGTTTTGTTATTGCTAATATTATGTTCGTTGTGTAATATGTCGGCAATTAGGAAAATATTGTACTAATCGTGAGTGGTGTTTTTGCAGGCAATTAGGAAAATATAAAAAGTCAATGAGGAATACACGTTACCCGGAAGATAGTATTGCTGAGCAGTACCTCGTACATGAGTCGGTGACGTATTGTAAGTCTTATCTCAGACGGATGGACAACGAAGATATCGACACTTCCATAGCTGGGTGGAATGTCAGCTGTGTTTCACTCTTAGTAAGACCAGATATTATCGAGACTCGTCGCCAATTCAGGTTGACTGAGGCAGAGACTGCTGAGGCTCACTGGCAAGTCTTGGTGGAAACAGACGAAGTCAAACCTTACCTAGAAGAACATCTCAGAAGGTTCGAGGCTAAAAATGGTGAAGATTTCGACGAGCTTCGTCGTCGGAGGAGTTTTCTTCGATGGTTCTTAACATGGGTACATATGCCTATTAATTCTTGTAAGGTTCTTTGAGGGTTTATAACACTTATAACTAACTTGTTTATAACACTTATCTCTCAGGTGTCTCTTAAAGAAAAAAACTCGGACCCGAGCTTGGTTGCAGGAATAAAGTCATTAGCTCAAGGACCTCAGCAATGTCGGGTTTATAAGTCGTGTTATGTGAACGGTGTCAAGTTCACATCGTTTGATAGAGATCAAAGAACCGTGACTCAAAACAGCGGTGTCATGATAGACATGGGTTCATCCAAGTTCTACGGCCATGTTAACTACGTGGTCGAAGTATTATATGCAAGCCGTATGCCAGTGGTGTTGTTTAAGTGCACATGGCACAACTCCGAGGACCCTGAAGATCTTGCCACCCTTATAAAAGATCATGGGCTGATATCAGTGAATACAAACAACAGTTACTATGAGGATTCACCCTTCATAATTGCAACCAAAGCAAAATAGGTATTCTACATAGACGATCCAAAGGCTGGTGGTACTTGGAAGGTAGTACAAGAAATGTCGCACCGCAATGTCTACAGCGCCGAAGTACTAGCCATAGATGAAAACATATCGCGCACATGAGATCATATATTCGAGCCTTACCAAGAGGACACTCCCACGGTGATACAATTTTACCCAGATTTTCAACTACTTTTGGACGAAGAAGGAGACGAGGACGAGGACGAGGACGATGACGAGGACGAGGACGAGGACGAGGACGAGGACGAAGACGAGGACTAAACTAATATTATTATGAATTTGAAACCTAAATTCGTATTTTCTTTAAAGCATAATTTATGTATTCGAGAAAATATTACTAACTTTATAATTCTAAACTTCATTTATGAAAAAAAAAACAAAATTAAAAATTAAATCCAAGCGATGTAGATTGATCAATCTACGTAGCCTCATTTATTAAAAAAAAAAAAATTAAATCCAAGCGACGTAGATTGATTACTCTACGTCGCCTCATTTATTCAAAAAAAAATATATAAATTAAATACAAGGAAGCGACGTATATTGATCAATCTACGTCGCTTCATTTATTCAAAAACAAAAAAATAAAAATTAAATCCAAGCGACGTAGATTGATTACTCTACGTCGCCTCATTTATTCAAAAAAAAATAAAAAATAAATACAAGGAAGCGACGTATATTGATCAATCTACGTCGCCTCATTTATTCAAAAACAAAAAAATAAAAATTAAATACAAGCGACGTAGATTGATCAATCTACGTCGCCTCATTTATTCAAAAACAAAAAAATAAAAATTAAATACAAGGAAGCGACGTAGATTGATCAATCTACGTCGCCTCATTTATTCAAAAAAAAAATTAAAAATTAAATACATATAAGCGACGTAGATTGATCAATCTACGTCGCCTCATTTATTCAAAAAAAACAAAATAAAAAATTAAATCCAAGCGACGTATATTGAGTCCTTTGTCGCGTGAACGTATTAAGGAAGTATACGAGGCGACGAAGATTGAGTCCTTTGTCGCTACAATTAATCGAGGCGACGTAGATTGATCAATCTACGTCGCCTCGTTGGCTTTATAGTTCCAAGATCACAGTTGCTTTCTTCTTCTTCTCATTTCGTCAAGTTCTATCCTCTTTTCTGTTCGACCTCGAAACTAAGCCCTAATCCCCTTGATCAATCGATTGAAACCCTCCACCAAATCGACCTCCCCAAATTGACCTCCCCAAATCGATTGAAACCCTCCACCAAGTATACCTCCCCAAATCTTCTTCCTCCCCCTCCCTTCCGGATCAATCTCGTTTCCATTTCCCCTCCACCAAATCCCCTCCACCGAATCGTAAACCCTAAACCCCTTCCCTCCCCTGCACCAAAACCCTTTGAAAGCCATATACGAATTCGAAGCCGAACCCTAAACCCTTCGAAGCCATATACGAATTCGAAGCCGGATCGATCTTCTTCGAGGTAAGCTTTCAATTCCTTTTAGTGTTCTTTTGAAGTTTTGATATTGAAGTTTAGGGTTTTGATTTTGGAGTTGATGCTGGGTTTAGCAATTGAGGATTTTGGGTTTAGTTTGGGATTACACAGAGAATTCCAATGAGTTGTTGGGAAAATTTGTGCTCAGGTTTTTTATGTTGGATTTTGTGGATTATCACTTGGATAAGTTTTAATCATGACATAGTGTAAAAGAAAGAAAACATTATTGGTTCTGAAATCAGCGAATTGCTAGGACATGTGTGCTCTGTTTGTTTTTACGATACTGATAGTGACTGCACTGATCATGTTGTATTCACACATTGCTAGCTTGTTCATGTTTTCGTGTATTGCTATAGAAAGAATAATTATCTACAGGGAAAGAAGTTTGGGTTTTCATTAGGCTGTACAATTTGTGTAGAACCTTAATTTGTAATTTTGGTTCTAAATTTTTATGAATGTCAGGCAAGTTTATTTATATAATTTATTGGTTTTTGACATACCTTCCTAATTCAGGTTGTACTAATGTGGTGTCTCATCATCCTCAGCAGACTAGAACTTGTACTAATGTGTTGAGTTTTATAGTAACAAATGAGAGAAAGTTTTATGATAATGTGGTTGTACTAATTTATTTCTTCACCAACATTTCGTTAAGGTTGCTTAAACATTCAGGTTCATTACTAATCTATCAATACTTGTGATTTCAGAAAGAAGAAGCATTCCGGGTCCGTGTAGCTAAAGCAAACCAAGTGAGCCAACTCGAGAAGGTATGGTGCGACGAGGAAGATATACTGTGTCTTTTCATCATTTTGATTGTTTAGTTGCTGAATGTTCATGTTTAGTTGCTTTTCATGTTTAGGCTTTCATGTCTATAATCATTTTCGAATCACTTCGTTTCCTTCTTCGTCTCGAATCATCTTCGAATCATCATTTTAGAGAGTTTATCCCATATCCAGTTGTTGTTCATGTGTAGTTGATAAGCTATATGCGATAAATGACGAGTATGTAGAAGTTGTTGTCCATGTGTAGTGGCTGTTCATTTTTATTGTGTAGTTGCTGTTCATTTTTATTGTGTAGTTGCTGTTCAATTTGATGCGACATTCCGAATGTGTTTTGTGTTTTGTGATGATGATGATTCCGAATGTGATGATGCTTTGTGCGAATGCGATAAGCCTTATGTGTTTTGTGTGTTGTGTATTGTGTTTTGTGTTCGAGGGATTCAATTCCTTCGGTTGTGATGATAAGGATATATTGAAAATTGATTGCTTATATGCGATAAATGAATGTGATTCTTCCTGTGCGAATGCGATAAGCTATATGTGTTTTGTGTGTTGTGTTTTGTGATGATAAGCTATATGTGATGATAAGCTATATGTGATGGTAATTAATTAAATACAGTTTAGTTTTAACAGAATGGCTCCCGGAGATACTGGATACAAGAGGAAGAAAGCGGCGATCCGGCGTCGTGAAGCGGCCGCGGTGGCCGCGGCGGCAGCTGCGGAGGCTACGGAGGCGGCGTGGCGAGCATTCAGCCGAGATGGGCCTTCCGGGTCGGGTTGCCCCACGGGACAATCGGCGACCCCGACGATTCCAGAAGCTCCCATGTTAACGCCCGCCCCTCCACTTGAGGATGCGATTCCTCAAGTGGATGACAGCGACGCCACTACGGCGTCACAGCACCCTCCCGCCCTCAGCATCCGGTGCAAGAAGACCAAACTCCCCGACATGGTCGACATGGCAACCGGAGATCCGACGACGCAACAGCGCGGAGTCGTTGTCGGGACGAAGACAGAGTACCTCGTCCGGATGAACAACAATAGGCGACTACAAGTCGCTTACTCTACGAGGCATGCGGGGCCTGCGACGAGGGAAATGAGGAGTCTGATGTGCAGAGACATCGGTAGCATCATCCGCGGAAAAGTTCCAATGCTTGCACCTAGCTTCTTGGGACTTAGCGATTTGCATCGCGATATCGTCAGTAACAGTCTTGAGGTATACTTACTGGCCTTAGCTTACTTACCTACTTGTAGTAAATGTAAATATAACTTTTACATAACGGAATTTAAATGTGTTGTGCTAGACGAACTACGACATCACGGCGACTGATGTGGAGATGTGGAACTTCATTGAGGCGACGGCGCAAACAATCTATAAGGATTGGAAGTACGATTTCCATCAACACTATCTCCACGTCAGCCAGGAGACTCCGGCCGAGTTTCTCGGGAGGGAAGACCAATGGGCGTGGTTAAAAGCCCACTTCGAAGACCCTGCTTACTTGGTGAGTTTCATAAACTATCCGCACAGTTTTGGTAGCCAACATTCGAACAATATGAATGTTTATCTGTTCTTATTTTAAAATGATTTTTGTGTGTGTGTGGCAGCGATTGTGCGAACGGAACCGAGGAAACCGAAACAAGAACAAGGAGCAGCAGCTCAACCACCATTCTGGATCCCTCGCCCTCTCGTACCGAAGCGAGGTGTTGGAGAAGGAGGGTCATAGAGCACCCGCCGTCCAGACGTGGATTAACGTATACCAGCCGGAGAGGAATGCGGCTGAGAAAGTGGTAAGCTCAAATAGGTTCACGTTACGTTATTTCAATTATTTTTGTTTACTATATTGTAATATTATTTATGTTATCTATTTTAATTGAGCAGGCGGCAGTGAAGCGTCGACTCGATGAAGTCTTGTCGCAACAAGATAGTGTTGCGGGCCCAGTTGACGGCGAAGAGGTTTCCCAACCCTAGCCTCTTCCTCTTGATACACAAATAAATATCATAGAGGAAGAGGTGGGTTCAAGGCCTGGGACCTCTATAAGAGGTAATAAATCTCCTAAACCATCGTCGATGCATATCTCGATTTACGTTTTGCTTTATTTTGGTTTACGATATAGTTTACTAATATTTGTTCTTGTTCGACGTTACAGGGGTGGGGCGCGCTCTCACACGTGACCCCAAACTGAGAGGAGGGGCCCGGGTACAGGAACGCCAAATCCTAATGCAAAAGGAGATCGCTGAAGCCAAAGAGGCGGCGCGCAGATCGACCGAGGAGGCGCGCAGATCGACTGAGGAGGCACGCAAATCGACCAAGCACTACAACATTTGTGCCCATTACCGGCGAGATCACCGGAGACAAGGCCGGCGACCGGAAAAGTCGCCGGTAATGTCCATCATTACCGGCGACTTACTCCGTCGCTAGTAATGTCGCCGGAATCTCGCCGGTAATGTTCCAAGACATTACCGGCGACTCCAACCGTCGCCGGCAATGTCAAGCCGAACATTTCCGGTGATTTTCCGGCCGGAATTTCGCCGGAAATGTGTGGCTAGACATTGCCGGCGACGGTTGGAGTCGCCGGTAATGTCTTGGAACATTACCGGCGAGATTCCGGCGTAAAGTCGCCGGTAATGTCTTCATTTCCGGCGACTTACTCCGTCGCCGGCAATGTGTCTTATATTAGATGCCGGATGCGGCAGCTCGATCATTCAATCATTTTGATCGAAAAAAATCCAGAGAAATCGAAAGAAGGAAAATGTACGTACGCTCTGAAATCGATCATTCGGTATATTGTCAAAATTAAGGCGCGCGTCGAAAACTCGATCACTCGGGAAGCTATATATATAGGTAGGTGTATATATACGTATATGTGGTATATATATATATATGTGTGTGTGTGTTGATCAAATCCAATTCGTGAGATATATATGAAATGTTGTTGATGTACGGTCACCGAAACGAGAAAACAGCTTGTAGTTAATCTTGTGTCTGAATCAATGACTGGTATTATCGTATTGTTATCGGAGCCAGGCTTAACAGAGCCTCCTCCTACCCAGTCAAATACGTTTTGAATTGAAAAAATGAGAATACTATCATCGAGTACTGAATCGAATTCAGAGATTAGATCGATATATATACATATGCATGCATGTGTTGATTTAATTAGAGTTGAATTGAGAGATCACGTCGATTATTAGTAGTGAATGTGTGTATATATATATATAATTAATACGTAAAATTGTTAGAATTTTCAGGATGGACAAGAGTTGGATGAGCCTCGAAAGATGGGATGTCAGATATCACCAGGGAATTAGGAGTTTTGTGGATTTTGTGAAGGCTAATTGTGGAGACACTACACTTCATTATTGCCCGTGTAAAGAATGTAAGTGTTTCAACGATCGATTTCGATTTCCCATTGATAAAGTCCAGAGGCACCTGAGTAAATACGGGTTTTGGGATAAGTACACTTGTTGGATTTATCACGGTGAAACATCGGTAGCGGGTCCGCATGATCATGGACAATTTGGTGAGAGGGCCAGTCCACGCTATGATCATGGAGATTTTGCTGAGAGGGGCAGTTCATCCTATGATCCAACATCGATGTTAATCAATGATATGTTTCCTCATGAGAGCGGTGTATTTGCTGATGAAGCACCAAATGTCCCTCCCGTCGTTGAAGGTTTCCCCCATATCGAGCCAGTCGAACCATTACCTGGAGGTCATGTCAACACAAGCGGTATGGACAAGTACAACAACCTGATTGCATTGCAATAGACTCCGTTGTACGACGGTTGTAGTAAGACTGTTCTTGAAAGTGTGATGGGAGTGATGCAGCTCAAAATGGAGAACAAAATGTCTGTCAAAGCTGTTGATTCTTGGTTGAAGTGGACTGCTTCGCTACTGCCACCCGATTATCGTCTTCCTACCACTCATCATAAGGTGCGACATATCCTGAAAGATCTTGGGCTTTCCTACATCAAAATCCATGCATGCAGATATGATTGTATTCTCTTCTGGGGAAAAGATCTCGAAGACCTTAAAGCCTGCCCGGTATGTTTTACAGAAAGGTATAAGTTGACTCCTGCAGGCAACAAGAAAGCTGTGAAGATACTTCGATATTTCCCGCTTATTGATAGGCTGGAGCGGTTGTTCATGTGTGCTTTCACGGCCGAGGCAATGAGATGGTGGGCTGAGAGGAACTTGCCTGACGATGACACCCTTATACACCCTTCCGACGGAGAGGCTTGGAAGCACATGGTCAGGGAGTTTGATCATTTTGCAGCAGAGGTCCGAAATGTTTGGCTAGGGCTCTCATCTGACGGATTCAACCCTTTTGGCAACATGAGTCTTCAATACAGTATATGGCCAGTTATTTTGGTACCGTACAACCTTCCACCATGGATGTGCATGAAGAAGGAATACAATATGCTCACTCTGTTAATTCCGGGCCCGGGTTATCCAGGAAAGTGTCTCGATGTGTATTTGAGGCCTTTGATTGAGGAGCTTAAGTACCTGAGTGAGTGTGGCCACCCCACTTACGATAGGTTCAAAAAGAGATGTTCCAGATGCATGCCATGCTTGTTGGCACCATCAGTGATTTTCCTGCCCGCGGTATGTTGTCGGGCAACGTTACCAGGGGTTACAGGGCTTGTTCAGAGTGCATGACGGTTGATTGTTGCAGTCCTCATTGCAGTAAAATTGTTCAGATGCGTCACCGTTGTTGGCTTCCATATGATCACCCATTTAGGCAGGATCCAGACGCGTTTGATGGGACTGTGGAAACAGGTGTGGCACCCAGGCGATGGACAGGGGAAGAAATTTTGGAAGTGTTGAATGAATATGATTTTGGCCAGCTGAGCAATCATCCTGACATAGTGGCGTCAATTCCAGACAAGCCCGAAAGGTATAAGTTTTGGACACACAAGAGCATATTCTGGGAACTCTCCTACTGGCCCAGGTTGCCTATCAGACATTACCTAGATGTCATGCACATAGAGAAGAATGTGTGTGAAAGTGTGGTGGGCACAGTTCTTAACTTGGAGGGGAAAACAAAAGACATCCCTAAGGCACGCATTGATCTGAAAGCAATGGGTGTGCGGAAACATTTGTAGTTAAGAGATGGTAAGAGAAAAATGCCGCAAGCTCCGTACACCGTAAAGCCGAAGCATAAGCATGAAATTTTTCGGTGGCTGAGTAATGTCAGGAATATATTCTTATGGCTATGTAGGAATTTGGCCTTCAATTTTTAGCGGAGTATATATGGTTATATGCGAGAAATATAATTGGTCCATATATATGGCTTTATCTATATATATGCAGGTATCCTTATGGCTATGCAGGAAATATAAGTAGGTGTGTTAACTTCCGGGACAATAAGATGTACGGATTAAAGAGTCATGACTGCCATGTACCGCTTCAACACCTTTTCCCTATTTTCATACGAGGGTACATGCCCAAAGAGGTGGTGGAGCCGTTGGTGGCCTTGTCAAGATTCTTTCAGAAGTTATGCACCAGGGAAGTTAAAAAAGCATACCTGAGGGAGATGCAAGATGACATCATTTTTATCATGTGCAAGCTTGAGAGGATATTTCCCCCAAATTTTTTCGACATAATGCCGCACCTGATGATCCATCTTCCCGAACAATTGTTGCTTACCAGTCCCGTACACTACACTTGGATGTATCCCATGGAAAGGTACAAATGATTCATAAATTTGGTTTGCCTATGTTTTTATATGTAAATTCTTGTGGTTAAGTAAGTTAACATGTACTTGTTAACTTGTAGACAATTGGGAGCCTACAAGGACTATGTGAAGAATAAATATGCACCTGAAGGGTGTATCGCTGAAGCATATGTTGCGCACGAGTGTGTAACGTACACCAAAGTGTACCTCGAAAATGTAGAGGACCCCCAACAACATATGCCGATAGATGAACCCCAGTTCAACCTTTCTATCATCTCCAGTGACGTGGTAGTACATGGAAGCTTGCCAAAGTCGTACAAGTTGGATGGAAATGAGGTAGCCATTGCCCACTGGTCGGTACTGATTAACTGTCAAGAAGTACAATATTGGAAAAACTATCATCTTCACTGCCCTGCTATTGCCGGAAATGTTGATTACCACAACAAGACGTTTGCAAACTACTTTGGTCAATGGGTAAGTATATGTGTATATGTATATTTTTATATATATCTTTATATAGCATGTATGTATGTACGTGGTTTTGTGGTTTCAAGATGACATAATTTCTTCTGTACGTATTAATATATGAACGTTTTCAGATGAACCATGTAGCAGATGATGGTTGCCCAGAGTGGTCAAACGAATTGAGGGTCCTGGCGATGAAACCGATTGCTTCAAAAGTTTACTCGATGTGTCAGGTCAATGGCGTGAAATTTATATGTGAAAATCGAGACGACCGACTGAAAACACAGAATTGTGGGGTGATGGTCCATGGTGGGCAGGATGGCGTTGACTATTACGGTGTCCTTCATTCAGTTGTTGAACTAATTTATGGGAACCGCATGAAAGTGCACTTTTCAAGTGTAGATGGTTTGATACTAGCCCGGAGAACACAAGGACCGATCAGTACAGAACATTTTCGGTGAATACTGCTACTACCTGGTATGAAGATGACCCTTTCGTTCTTGCCTCATCAGTAAAACAAGTGTTTTACCTGGACGATCTTCTTAACAAAGTCCCGTGGAAGGTGGTTAACCATGTTGCTCATAGAAACATATACAGTGCTGCCACACTTGGTGATACCGCAGATGATGAGGAAGTTACTGCATACCAAGAGCCAAACGCTTTTGACATTCCGGAATCATCTACGATTCGCCTTAATAATGTGAGATCTGGGAGTGTGGTTCGAATTACTGGAGCAGAACTTCTCGATGTTAATCCATATGAAGTTGACGCTGATTCAGATGACGAGGAGCGGCACATATTGCCAGAGGTTACCTATGAAACCGAGTCAGACTCAAGTGATGAAGATGATTACGATTATCATCCTTAGTACGTTGGAAATTGTAGTCGGAAATTGTAGTCGGCAAATGTACGTAGTAAAATGTACGTAGTAAAATGTTTAAGGAAATTGTAGTCGGAAAATGTACTCGGAAATTGTATGTAGTCGGAAATTGTACGTAGTCGGAAATTGTATGTAGTCGGAAATTGAACGTAGTCGGAAATCGGAACCGTAGTCGGAAATTATATGTAGTCGGAAATCGGAACCGTAGTCGGAAATTGAACGTAGTCGGAAATCGGAACCGTAGTCGGAAATCGGAAATTGAACGTAGTCGGAAATCGGAACCGTAGTCGGAAATTGAACGTAGTCGGAAATCGGAAATCGGAAATTGAACGTAGTCGGAAATCAGAAATTGAACGTAGTCGGAAATCGGAACCGTAGTCGGAAATTGAACGTAGTCGGAAATCGGAACCGTAGTCGGAAATTATACGTAGTCGGAAATTGTATGTAGTCGGAAATTATGTAGTCGGAAAATGGTCGGAAATTGGTCGATCGGATAATAGTCGACAAATAATGACATTACCAACGAGTTGATAAGCAACTCGTTGGTAATGTCATTACCAACGACTTAGCAACTCGTGGGTAATGTCATTACCAACGAGTCAAGTCGTTGGTAATGACATTACCCATGACGTACGTCGTTGGTAATGTCATTACCAACGATGTTGACCTACCTCGCCGGCAATGGTGGCGGTATAGCTCGAGCTCAATCTCCTCCTCCCCATTTCTCTTCGGCCTAATTCAATTCTCTCTTCCCTCTTCCCTCTCTTAGCACGAAATTCTCACCTCTCCCCTCTCCTCAATCCTCTCTTCTCTCTTCCCTCTCCCCTCTCTTCCTCTCCTCCCCTCTCTCCTCCCCTCTCTCCTCCTCCCCTCACCTCCGTCGCCGGTACAGTTGGGTCGAGCTCCACCATGCCAGGTTTGAGCTCACTCTCTCTCCCTCTCTCTCTCCCTCTCTCTCTCTCTCATTCCACAATATTTTTTTTGTGTATTTTAATTAATTAATTTTTGATAATTGTGGGATGTATATATGTATGCATGTGGACAATATTTGTAAAATGTAATTAAGGTATGTATGAAAATTGTGGGAAAAAATGTGGATAATTGTGGGGTGAAGGAGCAATATATGTGATGTATATATGTGAAAAATTAATTAATATATATGGAATGTATATATATACGTATGTTTGAAAAATGTGGAAAATTAATTAGCTAGGGTGAATTGGATTAATATGTGATGTATATATATATGTGTGAATTAAGGTGAAATTAAGATGCATGATCGATGTATACAAAGTGTATATTTGATGTATATATGTGTGAAAAGTTTAAAGCCGGAAATGATGTATGTATATATGTTAAGTTAGGTGATATATTTGTTAATTTAACGTATAATAGGTGATATTGGAACCATAACAAATCGGAACCGGAACGGTTTGAAACCGGAACTGTTTATAACTGGAACCGTTTGAAAACAAACGGTTCCGGTTTCAAACGGTTCCGGTTCCAAACCGTTCCGGTTCCGATTTGTTATAGAACCCCAGTTTGGAACCGAAACTGTTTGTAACCGGAACCGTTATGTTACAAACGGTTCCGGTTACAAACAGTTCCGGTTTCAAACGGTTCCAGTTCCAAACCGTTCCGGTTCCGATTTGTTATAGAACCCCAGTTTGGAACCGGAACCGTTTGGAACCGGAACTGTTTGTAACCGGAACCGTTATGTTACAAATTGTTCCAGTTACAAACAGTTCCGGTTTCAAACGGTTCCGGTTCCAAACCGTTCCGGTTCTGATTTGTTATAGAACCGAAACGGTTTGGAACCGGAACCGTTTCGAACCGGAACTGTTTGTAACCGGAACCGTTTGTAATATAACGGTTCCAGGTTCAAACGGTTCCTGTTCCAAACCGTTCCGGTTCCAAACCGTTCCGGTTCCGATTTGTTATAGAACCCCAGTTTCCATGACTATTACGGTGTCCATGCCAGGAGGTTTTGCGGCTAATTGGCTTCGGAGAGGTTCCCGAAATAGTGGAGGGAACAGTAGTCAAGCTTCCTCCTCGCCCGCAGTTAGCAACACGCCCAGTGGGCCAATGATGAGTGCTCGCACGAGAGCCTTGCTAGAGGCGCGAGCTGAGGAGGAAGCTGCACGATCAAGAGCCGTGCAACAGGAAGTTGAGCCTCGAGCCTCAGTCTCCAAACGCTCAATCAGCAGACGTCCCTCTGGTGGCAAAGCCTCAGACGAGCGACAGTCAACGGGGGCATCAGAAACTCCCTCAATCCGAATGCCCCATATTCGCCCGGTGCCTACTCCCGTTTCACGGGAATCATCTGAGACACATGGTGGTGCTGGCGCCTCATCGTCCAGGCCTCGTCTATCTCCGCAGTCCGGTCTCTTCCTACCCGACGAGATTCCTGTCATCCCTGAATTCGATGATAGGGGGATGCCTGTTTATATTGAAGGACGGCCGGAGTTCCTGAGCGTGGAGGAAGCGTATAACTTCCTCCCGTTCGACCCCGTGTATCTTTGGAGTGTGAGGTGCACCAACCAACAAACGGACGATGCAGGTAAATTTTATTTAACATCAGATTGATTACTTAATTATTACTTAAGACTTGCGATAGGTTCAATTAATGATATCAATTTGTTGACATTGTATTATTAGGCAATTTCGTTAATGGGACTGGAAAACGGAAAGGGGCTAGAGGCACCTGCACCGGGAAGAGACTTGAGCAGGCCACCGGCGGAAGGAAAACGCCCATAAGGGCCAATGAGGATGGCGAGGTGATCGAGGCATTCGACACCACGCGCAAATATGTCAGCATGGCCGGTGCGATCGTGCGGGACAAGGTCCCAATGCTTTGGCCAGATTGGGAATCTGTGCCTATCTACGTGAAGATGCAAGTGCATAATGCACTCAGTGTGAGTAAAATCATATTTTCATTACGTAAATTTTACATTTATTAATTAAGTCCGAATAAATATATAATTTTACCTTTTATATATTCATATTGCAGGTGTGGTTTGACGTGGATGAAGTTCTTATTCACACGTGGGTAGAGCGTCAACTACATATGAGGTGATGTGCTTCAACTTATTTGAATATATATCGAGTTAGATTTTTGTTTATCAAGTGTTTTAATATCTCTAACTTTTTTTCTATGTTTTAATATAGGTATAAAGAGTGGAAGAACGAGCTTTCTTCCCATTACACTGTATACAAGGAGCTAGGCCGAGGTTCTACCCCTAGCGAATTCCGGTTTAGGGAGTACGAGTGGCTGTGGCTGATAGCCCACTTCGAGCACCCCAAAGCTCGGGTATGCATCCTTAATATATCTTACAACCCTAATGTATCGTATCAGATTGAAATAGTTAGTTACTAATTTGTTTCCATATGTTTATCAAACAAGGCGATTTCGAAGACGAACCGGGCGAATAGATTGAAAAACACCAGGGCCTATCATGCAGGTTCACTCAACTACATGGGTTGGTCGACTAAGGCGCAGCAACAACAAGAAGTGAACCCCTTGGTGTATATTCATCAAAAGTTCTATCCGCAGTGCCCTGACGAAGCTGTAAGTCTTTCGCCTCTCCATGTGTTAATAAAACTATTTTTCGATATTAATTTATTTTGTTACCTAATACGTTATTCATTTTCACTTTTCAATTAGGCGAGAGTGGAGGAGGCGACCGTGGAAGTGACCATGAATATAGCTCGGACTAACCATCCTGACTGCTCCGAGGAAGAAGTCACCCAGTATGCCTCTCAGATCGATCCGCTTGATCGCCCTATAGCGGCTCAGATCATGGCAAAAGCGTGCGGGACTGGCAAGAATACCTACTACTGTAGGGGAATGGGCACGGCAGGCGAAGGACTATTGAAGAACACTTCAGAATACTCTACCGGGTCAAGAAGTTCAACTTCTAGTCGTAACCTCGCAGCGGAGCTTCACAGGACGCAGAGGGAGTTGGAGGAGCAAAAGAGGCAGATGGCCGAGTACCAAATGCAGCAGACACAGGTGCAGGCTCAGATGTACACATGGATGCGGACGATGTACGAGGCTCACACTACCGGACAACTGTTCCCCACACCTCCCCCGGTCCCGGTCCCTCCGTTCCCTAGCTATCCACCACCACCACCGCACCAGTCAACGCCAGAGCAAGACCAAGGTAGCCACCGGAATTCAAATGAGTACATGGATTACTTCGACCCTGACCCGCAAGTTCCTCGACCTGACTTGTAGTTGTAGTTAATTTTCGTATCGTCGTTGCTATTTGTACTGTAACGTTGGACATTTATGTGTACTGTTGAACTTGTATGATTGTACGGTTTATGTCTTTCAATGCAGGTTCTGGAATTGGGCCCAATCCAGAATCGCGTTTTTTTTTCAAAAATTTTCCACACATTGCCGGCGACATGGACCTCAGTCGCCGGCAATGTCTCACATTCCGGTCACGGCGGCGCTGCCATTGCCGGCGACGCCGTCGCCGGTAATGTCCGAGACATCACCGGCGACATGAATCGCCGGTAATGTCTGAGTCGCCGGTGATGTCTCGGACATTACTGGCGACGGCGTTTCCCGTCGCCGGCAATGTCAACACCGGCGGGGAATCTCCGGCGATGTCATTGCCGGCGACTTGTCGCCGGTAATGTCAATTCCGGCGAAAAAAAAACAAGGCCGGCGACGGCAGGTCGCCGGTAATGTCTCCATTTCTGGTAGTGGAGGTGGCGCAGAAGGCCATAGCGGATTACAATGCGCTCGCCCAAAGGATGCAAGAAATTGAGGCCATGATGCGATCATTCCAGGCTGGGAGTCAACAACCTCAAGCTCCTCCACCACCTCCTGGCTTGTAAACTGTATCTAGGCTCCCAAAAAACTTGATTTGTGTAAACTTGATTTGTATAAACTTTTAACGTTTTGATTTGTGATTGAATGCGTTTTTGTGGTTGAATGCGTTTTTGTGTTTGTAAATTGCGATAGGTCGTGACTTGGTACAATAATATTTAATTTTTATTTTTTTTATTTTTGCATATATGAGGCGACGTAGATTGAGCAATCTACGTCGCCTCACTGTCTAAATAAAGAAAAAAAATATAAAATAAATACATTAAGGCGACGTAGATTGCTTAATCTACGTCGCTTTGTTTATTCCAAAGTAAAATAAAAAAGTAAATACATTAAAGCGACGTAGATCGCTCAATCTACGTCGCTTGGTTTATTTAAAAAGAAAAAAAAATATTAAATACAATGAAGCGACGTAGATTGCTCAATCTACGTCGCTTTGTTTATTCCAAAATAAAAAAAATAAAAAGTAAATACATTAAAGCGACGTAGATTGCTCAATCTACGTCGCTTTGTTTATTTAAAAAGAAAAATAAATATTAAATACAATGAAGCGACGTAGATTGCTCAATCTACGTCGCTTTGTTTATTCCAAAATAAAAAAAATAAAAAGTAAATACAATGAAGCGACGTAGATTTCTCAATCTACGTCGCTTTGTTTATTTAAAAAGAAAAAAAATAAATATTAAATACAATGAAGCGACGTAGATTCCTCAATCTACGTCGCCTCGTGTATTAAAAAAAAGAAAAAAATTAACAATAAATAAAATGACGCGACGTATATTGCTCTCAATCTACGTCGCTTAAGTTGAAGCGACGTAAAAATATTTACGTCGCGTGAAATGAAATGAAGCGACGTATATTGGATCTATGTCGCCCCAATGGTGGTGTGATCAATCTGCAGCGACAAGACGAGGCGACGTAGTTTTGGTCACAAGAACTCGAGGCGACGTAAAATCCAGCCGAGGCGACCACCTTTCTACGTCGCCCCGATTCCCTCGTCTAGTAGTGGTCGAGTATCATTTACATATGATCCATATTAGATTAGGTCACTTAACATTTTTATTCTAAATTATATCACATTTCTAACAAATATAACCTTAAAATTAACAATATTTACGACCATGTCATCATTTTATACCAGACCAAACTTGTTTTACCCATTTCACAATTTAATCGAGACCAAGTCTCTCTCTCTCCTCCCCACTCTCTCCAAAACCCCAACTTCCATCGCCGTCGCTCCATCACCGCCGCGAGCTTTCTCTAGCTATTTTCACTGCTGCTACTAGCCCTCCATGGTCTCCCTCGCCGTCGTAGGTTTCCCTCGTCGCTCCTTCACCACCGCGAGCTCTCTCTCGTCACCGCACTCCACTGATAGTTTGCTGCCTCGCTTCTTCTCCCTCAGGCCATCGCTTCCTCATCATCACCGCTCTACACGACTGTCAAAGCACCTCGCATCGAAGCTCCGGCTACCGCCTCTTCTCTCTCTCTCTCTCTCTCTCTCTCTCTCTCTCTCTCTCTCTTGTGACCACCACACTCTACATAATCAATGTGCTCATCTATGAGCTTAGGTACTTCTCTGCTTCATATATGCATGAATTTTTGTTGTTCTATGATTTATGCATGAAGATATGAGGTAGTGTGGTTGAAGAAGGCGTTGAATATATGTTTGTATGTATGAAGTCATATTTTTAGATGAGAATGGTGTTAGTAGTCTGGTTGATGGTATCCAGTAGTATTTTTGTAAGCATGAAGTAGTATTTTTAGATGTAATGACAGTAGCAGTGTATTCAATGATCTCTAGTAGTACTTTTATATGAATGAAGTAGTATGTTTAACTGTGATGATGGTAGTAGTGGGTTTGATGATCTCTGATAGTGATTTTGAATGAATGAAGGAGTATGTTTAATTGTGATAATGATAGTAGTGGGTTTGATAGTGCTTTTGTATGAATAAAGTAGTATGTTTAACTGTGATGATAGAGTAGTATGTTTGATGATCCTTGGTAATGTGTTTATTAACCAATGATAGTGTTTTTGATCATCCATACTAGTAGGATGTTTGTTGTTATCGATTATCGGGATCTCTGCAAATCATAAGTTTTTTGGAAGAGAGTTACATGTGTAATTACTCTGTGTCCAGTTGCTGATTATAGGGTTTTCATAGTGTATGATTGTTGGTGCCGAGTTTTGGTTTGAGAAACTTGAGTTGGATTCGATTGGTGTGATGTGGATAAGGATGATGATGTTAATAATAGTGTGGTTGTTGATTTGTGTTAGTGTTTTTGTTAATATGTCGTAGTATGTTTGTTGGTGTGTGGTAGCATTTTCATAGACCTATATTTTTTTTATTTGATGAACTGAGTAGTATGTTTGATGGTTTTTGGTAGTGTAATTATAGGTCTCAAGTAGTATATGCGGCTTTGATATTTTTGTAGAATGTGTGTTGGTATGTGACAGAATGTTTGTACCTCTGTGGTAATGTGATTGAGGTCCTAAAGAAAGAAGAATGCTAATGCAGCTGGAACAAGTAAGGAAGTCACCTTCTTCCTTGGTCAAAGTTATGAAGATCAAAAAATGAAGATGACGACCAACAACATGCATTTCAACTGCACAACAAGAAAAAGACAACCAAAAGTAGCAAAGTCCAAGAAGTAGTGTGTTTATCAGACAAAAGTAGTGTTTTTTGATGTGATGTAATAGTGTGTGTGAGAAACAGCATTAGTCTTCGTTTATATAGTGTTTATCAAATAGTAGTGTTTTCGTTGTAATGTAGTAGTGTATACGAGAGATAACATAAGTATGTTTAACACTGAGGAACTAAATTGAATGTTTTCAAGTAGTGATCTAATGTGCTGATCCATAGTAGGGTGTTTATCAAACAGAAAGTAGTGTTTTTTGTTGTGATGTAGTAATGTGTGTGAGAAACAACAATAGTAGTGTTGATCAGATAGTAGTGTTTTCGTTGTGATGTAGTATTGTGTACAAGAAATAATAGTAGTATGTTTAACAATGAGGAACTACATTGAATGTTTTGAAATAGTGATCTAATGTGTTAAACATTGTAGTGTGTTTATTAGACATAAGTAGTATTTTCTGTTGCGTCTGTATCTCAAATATGTTAATTTCCCAAAAATATACTTTGAACGTTTATAGTAGTCAAAGATGTCTACTCAATGAACGTTTATGTATGCTTCCTTAATAAGAGCCTAATGATGGGAAATAAATTTATTAGAGCATCCCCAGCGGTTCTGTTAAAAATCACCGTGGCACTCCAACGGTAAAGGCAGCTAAAATGAAAGTCAAAGCCCCTCCAACGAATCTGCCATATCCATGTTGGATAGCAGATTAGAATCTTCTACCAAATTTGGCAGATGGAAAACAATCTGTCAAACTTTATTTATTGATTTCATTTTGAATTGGACCTCTCTCTCTCTCTCTCTCTCTCTCTCTCTCTCTCTCTCTCTCTCTCTCTCTCTCTCTCTCTCTCTCTCTCCCTCCCTCCCTCCCTCCCTCCCTCCCTCCCTCCCTCCCTCCTTATTTTGGTACGTACACTAGAATTCAACTCAACATAAATAATAAGAAAGGGTACAATTGGATATTCATGAAAAAAAGGAAAGTCACTTTGTGTGTGTGTCTATTTTGGTACGTACACTAGAATTCAATTCAACATAAATAATAAGAAAGGGTACAATTGGATATTCATGAAAAAAATGAAAGTCACTTAGTGTGTGTATTTTGGTACGTACACTAGAATTCAACTCGACATAAATAATAAGAAAGGGTACAATTGGATATTCATGAAAAAAAGGAAAGTCACTTAGTGTGTGTATATTTTGGTACGTACATTAGAATTCAACTCAACATAAATAATAAGAAAGGGTACAATTAGATATTCATGAAAAAAAAAATTCAAAGTGACCTTATATGAGATAAAAAAGATTAATGACCTAAATGGGAGAATAAGGTCTCTAAGAAACCTTATGTGTAATTTGTTATTCTTATATTCTTATAATAGCAAATTACACATAAGGTCTCTTAGAGACCTTATTTTCCCAATAAGTTCATTAATTGTTTTTATCTCATATAATGTCACTTTGACTTTTATTTTTTTCAAAAATATCCAATTTTACCCTTTGTTATTATTTATGTTGAATTGAAATTTTGGTGTACGTACCAAAACAGAGAGAGAGCTCAAAGCTTTCAGAGAGAGAGAGAGAGAGAGAGAGAGAGGACTTCAAGATAGACAGATCTCGAAGTGAGAGAGAGCAAGATAGAGACGCAACCACGATGCCAAGATTTAGGAGAGAGGCGGTGGTGGTGAGTTTCAAATTTTCTTTTCTATACATATTTGTTGTTTCTTTGAATTTCTTCGGTTCAAATTCAAATTCAATTTCAAATTTCCATTGTGAATTTTGAATTTTTGTTTTGTTGAATTCAAATTATGCTACTGTTTTCGATGGATTCCAGCCAGAGGATACATGTGAGGCTTCGATTCTTCCATTTTTTTAGATGTTTTGTGTTTTGTCTTTGATGTTGCTTTGTCTGAGATGTGATTTCAAATTTCGGTCCTGCATTTCGATTTGAATTTTAGTTTTTTGATTTTGTTGATTTCATGTTCTGGTACTGTTTATGATGGATTAATGCATCATAGTGATATTACAGTATGGTTATTGTTGTGCTTTTGTATGCTTGATGTTGTTGATTTTTATTTTGAGACAATTAGTATAAAGTATGAGATATAACAGTACTACCTGTGTTGATTGAACACACTACTGCAAGTCTCTGAGAATATTAGTTTGCTGTTTTGTAAGTTTCCATTATGTTGTACATGTAACAGTACTACATGTGTTGACTTAGCATACTACTGCAAGCCTCTAAGAATACTAGTTTGTTGTTATGTAAGTTTCTTATATGTTGTACATGTAACAATACTACTTGTGTTGACCGAACATACCATTGATGACTATTAAACATACTACTTCCGTTCTGTGAGCAGTTTCTCTTTGATTTGCAGATAAGTAGCTTTGGAATCAGAGTTGTATGCAAAGTGTACCTACAACAAATAGACAATCATGTTTCTCCTTACGCCTACTACAACTTTTAATTATGTGGTGATACAGGTGTCGTCGTGTTTTCCTGGTTTGAGATCGGATTCATTCATTCTCGGTTTCTCATTACCACGTTATCTAAATTGTATGTTATCCGGTGATAGAGACTTGAAGTTGATGATGAAGATTGTGATCAAACTTGATGTAGCCTCTGTGGATCTTGTGGTCAAGGATTGTGGGCAGAGTATATGTTTTTCGGTTACTTGTAGTGTGTGAAACTAATTACAGTAGTACTATCTAACAACAATATATAACAATACACTCATCAAACTTTTAGTTAGAGATCATCAAGTTCCAGGGAAGTAGCATTTGCAACAACCTATGGTAGTTTCCTGAGGATATTGTGATAATATTATGATAAAACTGTTCTATCATGCATGTCCTTTTTTACACTGTTGGTGTCTTCAAGTTCCAGCTGAGTAGTGTTTGTGACAACATGTAGTAGTATTTTAAACAACTTGTGGTTGTGTTTTCAAAAACCTGTAGTAGTTTTATGAGTAAACTATGTTTATTGATAAACACACTATAATGGATTAACACATTATATCACTACTTCAAAACATTCAATGTAGTTCCTTATTGTTAAACATACTACTGTTGGTTCTCGCAAACACTACTACATAACAACGAAAACACTACTATTTGATAAACACTACATAAACAAAGACTAATGTTGTTTATCACTCACACTACTACATTATAACATCAAACACTACTACTGTTTGATAAACACACTACAATGTATTAGCACATTAGATCACTACTTCAAAACATTCAATGTAGTTCCTCATTGTTAAATATACTACTGATGTTTCTCGTACACACTACTACATCACATCGAAAAAACTACTATTTGATAAACATTACATAGACGAATACTAATGTTGTTTATCACACACACACACTAGTACATCACAACATAAAACACAACTTCTATCTAATAAACACACTACAATGTATCAGCACATTAGATCACTACTTCAACATTCAATGTAGTTTCTCATTGTTAAATATACTACTGATGCTTTTCGTACACATCACTATTCACAACGAAAACACTACTATTTGATAAACACTACATAGACGAATATTAATGTTGTTTCTCACACACATTACTACATCACAATGGAAATACTATTATTTGATAAATGTTAAAAATGAACACTATTGTTGTTTCTAGTACACACTACTACATCACAGCAGAAAGCACTACTTTTGTTTGATAAACATACTACAATATTTTAGCACTAGATCACTACGTACTTCAAAACATTCTATGTACTTCCTCATTGTTAAGCACAGTATTGTTGTTTCTCATACACACTACTACATCACAACAAAAACACTACTATTTGATAAACACTAAAAATGAACACTATTGCTGTTTCTCACACACACTACTGCATCATAACAGAAAGCACTACTACAATGTTTCAACACATTGAATCACTACTTCAAAACATTCAATGTAATTTCTTAATGTTTAATATACTACTGCAGTTTTTAGTACACACTACTACATCACAAAAGAAAGCATTACTTCTATATAATAAAACACACTACAATCTTTCAGCACACTAGATCACTACTTCAAAACAAACTATTGTTGTTTAACGTACACACTACTACATCGCAATGGAAACACTAACACTACACTACTTGGACTTGAAGCTTTTGGTTGCCTTCTTCTTGTTGTATAGTCGAAATGCACATCCTCGCTCTTCTTCTTCCTCTGTTTGTTCTTCAAAACTTTGATCAAGGAAGAAGGTGACTTCCTTTTACTTATTCCGGCTAGACCGTATTCCTTTTTCCTTTCTTCCATTTCTCCAAACAACAAAATAGACCATCAAAATATTACTTAGAGAATCAAATACACTACCACATACCATTAAACATACTACTCAATCACACTACTACAGAGGTACAAACATCCTGCCACAGACCATCACACATTTTGCAAAACCATCAAATCTACATATACTATTTGAGACTTACAATTACACTACAACAAACCATCAAACATAATACCTAGTTCATCAAATCAACAAATTTCAAGTCTACGAAAATGTTACCACTCTTCAGTAAACATACTACTATAGATTAGCAAAAACACTACAATAGATCAACGACCACGCTATTATTAACAACATCATCCTTATCAACATCAATTCTAAATGTACTACTTTCATCCAACAAATTCACTATCACAGACTCTCAATCATACTACTGACATCATCAATTCTAAATATACTACTTCCAGCCAACAAATGCACTATCACAAACTCTCAATCACACTATTAACATCATTAAATCTAAATGTACTACTTAAAGTCAACAAACACATCATCATAGACTCTTAATCACACTAATAGTCGAATGGCACTATTAACACCAACACATATACTAATACTACTTTCTCCATATAAAAATACTACCATAGATCAACGAATCACACAAATAAAAACTAACGTACTCGAGTTTCTCACACCAAAACTCATGTATACCCTAAAATCAACACGGATTGTATTTAGAAATCCTAACACACACACACACAGATATATATAGAGAGAGAGATAGAGAGAGAGAACAAAGATTTTATATCACGAAATGGATGAAAATTATTCAAAACGACGAGGGAATTTTTTTTCCTCGCGTTATTATTAAGTGACCTGATTTAGGAAGAAATTACATGGTGTCCTTATTTAGTATAAACTTTTCATAATTGACCTTATCTGTTATTTACTCTTCTTATAAACATTGTCGGAATTTCCCTTCAACGGTGGTGGAGTTTCCTTATACTATAAAATGTTCATAATTTTACTCGTTTTAATTACTTACATATTTCATAACCATTTAATTTCGGTTGGTTGATTGGTATGGTCTTTGTCCCTGCTAATCATTAAGGTCTATCTAGTCAGTGGCGGAGCTACACTGGGGTAAGCTTAGGGCATGGCCCCCCCCTGAGTTTCACAGAAACTACTATATATATGATGGACTATATATTTTGTCAGTTGCAATCAAACAATTACTTGTAAGAGTTGTCCAAAGTTCATCTCTCATCCGTACGTAGACTATTGATTCGTAATTATTGTAATATATATATATGAATATAAATAAGGAATGGTGTTACTTTTGTATTGTATTGTAGACTTCTAATGATGATCGGTTTGGAAGACATATTATGCTATTATGCGAATTAGTGAATTATCCATCTTATTTAATTAATAAAATAATTTTGATTTTTTTATAATTAAGCCATTAAGCAAAAAATTATTTATTATTTTTCTCTCACACCCTTGTTTATATCAGAATATTACTTTTGGTATGGAGAGATATTATAAAAGAACAAAAAAACCCCTTGTAAATCTTGTAATCGAAAAATCAACTTTTTAAAATTTAGTGTCGAAGTTATTGAAGCAATAACTTACAAAAGACATATTAATTATTGTGAAATATTTCAGGATAGAAAACCCAGAGGGCGACTTTACACTTATAATACTTTAACGAGCACAGTTTAATAATTTTAATTATTTAATTTATGATTAATATTATCTTTTAAGTTTTACATAGCACAATTTTGCCCCCCCCCCCACGCACACACTGAATTCTGCCTCCGCCACTGTGTCTAGTCCAATCCAAGCATATATGTTATGTATAATCCTTGAGTTCGGCTGGATATATATATATATATATAATTCAGATCGATCATTACTCATTAATTTTCTTTTAGCTAGTTCTGTACTTCTGTAGCATTTACTTTGTATTCGAAGCTCAGAATAATCTAAATCAATTGCATGCTATCAGTTTTTCATACGGACCTTACCGATATTTTCCTAGATGAACCAGAAGTCACACGTATATTGTGTGATTTATATATAGGGAAAATGGCTAGGAAGGTCACTCAAGTATGACACGTTCTAAACTTTGCTCACTCATATATGGAAAATATCACTTTGCTCACTATCAAATGACACTTTTACTCACTTTGATCACTCTAAACCGGAGAAATTGGCTATACATGAGTGAGCAAAATGATATTTGAGTGATCAAAGTGAGTAAACTGTCACTCGATAGTGAGCAAAGTGATATTTGTCATACTTGAGTTAGCAAAATTTAGAACGTGTCATACATGAGTCACTTTCATGACCATTTTTCCATATATATGTCGATCGGTTAAGCTTCTTCGTTTCTTCGCACGTCTTTTTGTAGCCAGGGCAGCTGCAAGCAATAAGCTGGCAACCATCGAGTTAATAATCTTAATGAATCAAGCTACACAGGTACAGTCGATTATAATTTATAACAATTTCCTTCAACTCATTGCCGACCATATAAGTTTATAACAGTGTAATTAAGTCTACAAATTTTGCCAGTTTGGTAGCTAGCTACTACGGGATATTGAAGGTTGGTTGAATTGTGTTTTTTTTTTGGCTAAGTAGGTTGGTTTAATTGTTGGTGATAGACACTCGTGGAGTTGCTGGACTTGGACCCCAAAGGTACAGTATCTATAACGAATGAAGTAAATTCTCTAACGAGTACTCTATACTTATATTGAGTAATTTCTTAATTATTACACCCGGTTTTCAATCATAATTTGCCAAATCTGCTATTTTTTTAGTTAGATAATTATGCGTACGTATATGTATTGTTTATGTAAATTTTCAACAAAAAACTTTAGACATTCATATATAATCATGATTTATCACTTAAGAATATAAATTGTGTAGGTTTGATAGATTGGTTTGCCCATTGATATAATTTTGTTTGATATCTTAACAATTTTTAATTTGAATGAAAATTTGTAAAAATGATATACTTATCAAAATCTTAACATTTAATAGTTAATTAGTCAAATTGAGATTGAAAAGTAACTCTTACGACCATTGATAATAATTACTCACCAAGTTCTTATCATCGAATCTTCGATAGATATCCAACAAACTACGACAATGACGGTCAAAATGGGAAATTAAGCACGTACTTAGGTATATGATCGAGTATATCAGGGAGTTGTATGTAACATCACTGATCCAATGGTGTCCTAAGGCTATCTCTGATCCTGAGGGGCTATATTTGACCATGCCCTATAATATAGCCCTTCAAATATACTATTTAATGAATAGTAATGGCTATATTTTGTGCCGTCTCCGACTTGTAAGGGTTATAATTTTATTTTTTATATTATTTTATTAATTCAAACTTTAAACATATATATATTCAAACTATATTTACTCAACATGGGAGAAAGGAATAAAATATGAAACATGAGGTATAGAAATCATGGTGTACGTATTTATTCAAAAAGAAAAATTACCTTTGCATTTAATTTAGTTGCTGAAAATATTATCGTTGACAATTATACTATGTCTTAATTATATTGTATTTATTATATTTATTGATGATTTATTTAACAAATAAATTATTGTTAATATTTTTAAATGTTACATTTTTTGTATTTATTTAATATATTACCATTGCATATATTATATTTACTGAAATTTTACATAATATATTTCTAATGTTTTTAAAGTATTACACATGATAAATTTATTATATTGATTATATTATTTTTTTTAAATATTGTGATTATTATTGGAGTTAAGAAATTAAAATAAATTGATTAATTAAATAATATAACAATAATGTATAAATTGACATGAACATTAATTAAAATTAATATTAGTCATTACACTACAACATTTTTTAGTATTGCCGGCGATTTTCCCCCAAAAATCGCCGGCAATACTTTTTTTTTTATTATTATTGCCGGCGATTTTTCTTCCAAATCGCCGGCAATAATTGGCCTGTAATAAAAAAAAAAGTATTTCCGACGACTTCCATAGAAGTCGCCGGCAATAATAATAATAAAAAAAAGTATTGCCGGCGACTTGCATGGAAGTCGCCGGCAATACTTTTTTTTTTTTATTACCGGTCAATTATTGCCGGCGATTTGGAGGAAAAATCGCCGGCAATAATAAGAAAAAAAATATTGCCGGCGATTTAAAATCGCCGGCAATACTAAAAAATGTTGTAGTGTTAGTATATCAATGTTTTAATATTTAAGTACAATTGTGGCCCCCACAAAAATATAGCCCTGGACTATACCAATGGTCATATATAACTCAATTGGACTACATTTAGCTTTTTTGGTATAGCCTTGCCCTCGGTTGGAGACAAGTTTTTGTTGATTTTAGGACTATATCAATGCAAGCCCTTAACTTTGAATTGGAGATGATCTAACTTCCCAGTTCCCACGTACGTACTGACAATATGTTTGCAACTTTGCATTGATCTATACGAGTTTATATGAGTTTAGTTATTTCGATTTTGAACGTGATTTTCACTTATAATTATGTCTCATTTTGTATCGGCAAAAAATTTCAAATAGTCACTCAATTTTGGTGAATTTGACATTTTAGTAACTTAACTTTTGAAAATATAATTTTAGTCACTTAAGTTTATCAAAATATATATATTGGTCACCCAACTTTTAAAGCTATAACTTAGTCACTCAATTTTGTGAAATAAGAGGAGTGACCAAAGTTGTAGTTTGAAAAATTAAGTGACCAAAGTGTACAGTGCTCAAAACTAAAATGACCAAAGTTATAATTTTAAAAATAGTGCCTAAAGTATCTACTTTTTTAAATTTGAGTCACCATATATTTTAAACTTTTTGCCTTTTGTATTTAATTAACTATCGTAATCAAATAAGTTGAGTGTACATGCAGCTTTTAAATTTATTTACTTTGTACCCCTAATAAACATCTCATTACCAAATATACGTCGACCGTATGTCCGTATGGATGGGTGGACAACTGGACATAGTTACTTAAAAAAAGTGAACAATAGATAGTAGCTGCCAAAGAACGATCTTCATTGTGTTTTGTTTTAGTTCTGGATAACAATATCAAAGAATCACGTCTTTAATTGGTAGGAATTCACTTGGAAGATGTTCTGGTATAACTCAATTCCATGATGCCCCCGAAGGAATTCGATCAAGAGCTATGAACTTGACAATCCTAACGTAGAATTGTAGATGATTTTTGTATTTGGTTAAAGATCGGATAAGAATTATTAACGCTATCCCAATACATCTTTGCATCGTGCAGTGTATGATAATTTATGTTTCAATCCTTATATATATTGTTATGGATAATTTTACAGTGGGGTGATCTATCTAAATTTTATCTAAGTAATTTTGTTAATTTATTATTGTTGTAAAATGTTGCATCTTTTGTATATTTTGTTCAAATTTAAGTAATTATTTCAATGATCACATTTTTAAAAATTTAAGAACAAATCATTATTATTGTTATAATTTTAGTTCAATCGTTTGTAAATAATATAAAAATGGTCATAAATTTATTTAAAATATTATTATTTCTAATTTTATAATTATAATTTTCTTTAACTAGTCGTAAAAAAAATTATATGGTAAAGCTTCTTACCATAGCCCAACCCATTTGTTATGCTATCCATTGATTTAAGTTTGATGCTCGATCATACTCCTAAACTCAAACTCGTGTTCGAAAATACGAAAATGTGTAGACCAAATTATATATCTATCTACCTACCCCATTGTACCAAATCCATTCAAACTCGGTCTCACGTACAGAATTATACTAGCAAATAGAACTCGCGCTGCGCTGCAGGGTTGAATTGTTCATTTTATTTATTAAAGTACAATTGGTCCATAGGTTTGAAAATTCTGCGGGTGATTCGAGACCCCCAAAGCTCAAGTTCGGTCCGGCTCAAATTTAGGTCCGCAAAATGTCGGTCCTATGAGCTTAGGGTTGAGGTCTATTTAAGTCCATCAATCTATATATTATAGATTATTTTATCAATATATACCTATAAACTCTCAAATTTATCTTAATATCATTTATTTATATAGAAAAGTATGTACGACTGTAAACTATAACTCTTTCATTGATAGAATGCCTTAAATATAAGCTGATACAATCTGTTACAATAACTGTCACAATATAACAAAGATTATTTCTATCTATCTAATTAATAACCGTATCTAAGTAAGACAAGACACACACCTAGAATTATGGAGAATTAATCTCCTTAAACACTCCCCCTTGTGTCGATGACCTCATAAATGATGCATGACTTGTAGTCTCACTAAAAACCTTGCTAAACAAACAAAAACTGCATGGGTAAAATAAAAGTTTGGTCTAAGAGAAAAAAGAGTACAACGCATCAACTACAAAAGCTACTACATGTGACGTAGACTCCCCATGATGTCTACAGAAATATAACTCATCCTGACTGTAAACTCAGTCATGGAGTTCAGATAACCTGCGCATGTCAATGCGTCTCATATGTTTCACAAATGTAGATTTAGGTAATGACTTGGTAAACAAGTCCGCAGCATTATCAACTGAACTAATCTGGTTCACTTGGATATTCAACAATTGTTGTTGTTGCTGATTAAAGAAGAACTTCGACGATATATGTTTTGTATTGTCACTCTTAATGTAACCCAACTTCATATATTTAATGCATGCTGCATTATCTTGATAGATGCAAGTGAGAGCAGTAACAGTAGATGGTAATCCACTAAACCCTTGAATATGACTTATGACTGACCTAAGCCAAACACATTCTCTAACAGCTTCATGTAAAGCAATAATTTCATAATGATTTGAGGAAGTAGCAATAAAGGTTTACTTAGTAGATCTCCAAGTTGTGTTTCCCATAGTGAAAACATAACTGGTTTGTGAACGACTTTTGTGTGGGTCAGAGAGGTACCTAGCATCAACAAATCCAACCAACACATCAACCGATGTCTCGGAATAAGGGATTGCATGAAAACTGTTCGAAGTAGGACAAATTTTCGACGGGTCGAGAGAATCACTTTGGTCGATCCAGGGTGCAGAATTCGACGGGTCGAAGCCATGGCTCGACGGGTCGAAGGACCCCTTCGGGTTATCATAGTTCATTGCATTCGACGGGTCGAGAGATATGCTCGTCGGGTCAAAATGCTCATTACTTGAATGCTGCGATTCAACTATCTCTTGACAAGGATTTTCATGCTTCTCTTTGTATTCTTTGTAAAGGAAGAATAAGCTCATGTCAATGAAACCTTTCAAATACCTGAAGATTTGTTTTACTCCATTCCAATGACGTGTCGTAGGTGCAGAGCTAAATCTAGCCAACAAGTTCACTGAGAAGGAAATATCTAGACGTGTGCACTGAGCTAAATACAACAAACCTCCAATAACACTAAGATATGGAATTTCATCTCTCAAGATCTCCTCATCATCCTCTAGCAGATGAAACAGATGTTTCTTGGGGTCTAGACTGCGAACAACCATTGGTATACTAACAGAGTGTGCTTTGTCTATGTTAAATCGCCTAACCATCTTTTGGACATAAGCAGACTGGTTAATAAGAATTCCACCAACTCGATGTTCTAGCTCTAATCCGAGACAAAATCGAGTCCTACCAAGGTCTTTCATCTCAAACTCAGATTTCAAGTAGCTAATCGTCTCATTGATCTCATTAAGAGTTCCGGTGATATTCAAATCATCAACATAGACTGCTACTATAGAAAAAACCTAAACTTGTTCTTTTAATGAACACGCAAGGGCATAAGTCATCATTCTTGTATCCCTTCCCAATCAAGTAGTCACTAAGACGTGTATACCACATCCTACCAGATTACTTCAATCCATATAGTGAAAGTCTCAATTCGATAACATGAGCACTCCGTGGTTTAGAGTTACTTGATTTGGGTATAGCAATGCCATCTGACACTCTCATGTATATCTCTGAATCAAGATTCTCATAGAGAAATGCAGTAACCACATCCATACATTGCATGTTAAGCTTTTCAAACACTACCAAGCTTATCAGGTAGCGGAAGGTGATGATGTTCATAACAGGAGAATACGTCTCCTCGTAATCAATTCCAAGGCGGTGAGAGAAACTTTGCGCTACAAGTCCAGCTTTATAACGGAAGACCTCATTCTTCTCATTATGCTTCCGAACAAAGACTCATTTATGTCCAACTGGCTTAACATTCGGTGGGCATAACACAACCAGACCAAAAACTTGTCTTTTATTCAGAGAGTCTAGTTCAGCCTGGATTTCTACCTTCAATTTTGGCCAATGTGCTCTACGTTGACATTCAACAATAGAGCGGAGTTCCACTTCATCATCGTCAATAATCTCCTGAGCAACAGAATAAGCAAACACATTATCAACTAAAATGGAAGATCTATTTACAAGAACGCGCGCATCATTTGTTCTAAGAGAAATTTCTTTGTTCTCTAACATCACAAGAGGTTTTGGAGTGTCCCCCAGACTTGCCAATTGTGATTCAAGGACATAACTGTAGTCAGAGATAATCTTATGTGAAGGATTCATAATGTTGATGATGAATGGATCTTTTTGTGCCTTAATGGCCTGCCTTTTAACCGGCGGCTCATCAGTGGATTTTCTTGGTCTCCCCTTTTTCCTAGTGGGAGCCAAGGCTGACACAACACCTTCCACATGAGCAAGAGGAATGCCTCCTTGCCCAGTGTTGCCACTAACGAATACCTTTTTGGGGGTTTCCAACCTTGCAGGAACATTTGCAACAAGTATATCTGATCTCGTCACTTTAGCGATATCAGCAAATGAGTCAGGCATAGAGTTTGCTACTTGCTGAAGATCAAGTATTATTCACACTAGCGTCTCATTCTGAGACGTGCGAGGATCATAATTAAAGAGACACAGTGGGATTAAACTACGTCAATTCCTAATGTTCCACTGGAATAGAAACATTCCTATATCCCCCTAACGACGAGAAATATGTCTCTTCAAAGTGACAATCTGTAAATCTATCAGTAATGAGATCTCTTGTCGAAGGTTCAAGATAGCGAACTATTGTTGGAGATTCATAACCAACCTAAATGCCTAATCTTTTTTGAGAACCCATTTTAATGCACTGTGGAGGCGTAATTGACACATAAACCGCGCAACAAAAAATGTGCAAATGTGAAACATCAGCCTCATATCCAGTTACCAACTCGTACGCACTGAATGGTTGGCAGGATACGCGTCAAAAACGAAGAAGCATGGCTGCGTGTAACACTGCATATCCCCACGCATAGACCGATAAATTTATATGCATTACCAAAGATCTAGACACAAGATCTAATCCCTTAATATGGGCCTCTACTAAACCGTTCTGAGAATGAACATGAGGAACAGGATGTTCAACTTCAACCCAAGAGACATGCAGTAATCATCAAAAGATTTTTATGTAAACTCTCCTGCATTATCCAATCGAATAGACTTGATTAGATGATCCGGGTGGTGTGCCCGAAGCTTAATGATTTGAGCCAGGAGTTTTACAAACGCAACATTCCTTGTGGATAGCAAAGTAACGTGTGATCATCGCGTTGATGCATCTATTAAAACCATAAAATATTTGAATGGTCCGCATTCGGGTTTGATAAGTCCACAAATATCACCTTGGATCATTTGTAAGAATGGAATATTGTCATTATTATCAACAGCAAAAGAAGGACATGTCTGTAACTTTGCTAAAGAACAACGTTTGCAAAACGAGCGATGTGCATCAGAGATTGCAACATAAGAATTTGATGGGATAATGCACAACGCCTCAACAGGGCAGTATTTTTTCGGGAGGGTGCTGCACTCATCTTGGAGGCCGAGCCAGAATTGAGAGGAGTAGTCTCATCCTCACAATCTAAACTGATGGAAATAGGTAATCCGACATATTTTTTCGCTCTAAAGAACGGATGACCATGAGTATTTTTTAAGATTTTGATCATCATGTCATGATCTGGATGTCCCAGTCGAAAATGTCAAAGCTTGTATGAGTCACAATCACACGTGGTAGTGTGAGTCACGGCATTGAATTCAATGATCTGAACTGTAGTTAGATATAAACCACTACAGATAGCTGGAAACTTTTCTAGAATGCGGTTGTGGCCACATTCAACAGAGATTATACACAATAGTTCTTTCTCATTCTCACAATCAGTTTCCAAGTGAAAACCGTTGACATAAATATTCTTAAAACTTAGCAATGTTCGATTGGCCTTTGACGCGTATAAGGCATCGGTGATATATAAATTTGTACCATGAGGCAGCAGAAACTCTGCAGAACCATGCCCTTGTATAACGAGCATTGCACCAATCATGGTTGTCACTTAGGATTTGTAAGGAAAAAGATCTACAAATAGTTGTCTATTCCGCAGAATGGTATGGGTAGTACCACTATCTGCTAGACACTCAATTTCGCCTCGAAACATCTACAAAATCAATGTAAATAAGTAAGTCTTTGTACTAAAGACCAGACGTACACTTTAAGTATATACTTAAAGATTTGAATAAGGACGTGACCCTTGTTGAGTGTTGATATGACATGAAATAAACCGATGTATAAAAAATATCTGGTGCCGAAATTCAAGTTTCGAAATTTTTCAACATTTTTCCAATAAAAATGATCCAGAGTGGAACATTCGACGGGTCGATAAAAATTTCGACGGGTCGAAAATGTCCTGAGATCAAAATAACAGCTTTTTTCGTGTCTCGTCTTTACTGTATCATTGTCATTATGCCATATACAATTGTGAACATCGAACCATACATAAGAATTGTATGAAAATAGAACATTCTTAACATTTTCATATACCAAAAAATATAGAAATATTCATTACTGCCAACAAAAATACATCATAGATATTCTTAATCAAAAAACAAGACAAGCGTCTTAATAAGTTTACCCGAAAAGTAAGCCAAAAACAAAACCAAAACTTGAAAAAATTACAGAGACAACGTCTTTTACATAGGCTTAATCAAAGTCCAGGGTAGCAAAACTTTCCCCTTGTCTTCTGCAAGAACGAGATTGGTGTCAACCTCCATCTCTAAATCTTCAGTATAATTCAACTCTTGAGCCAAATATTGTTTGTGCGTCTTGTAGATGTTCTGGATTTCTCTACTAGTACGAAACTGTTTGTGCATGTGCTTAGTATAACCACATTTGAAACAAACATATCTTCCAGAATGTTGAGACTGTTGACCATAAAAACCGAACCAAACTGATCTTTGTTGGAGTTGGCGTTCTGATCTCTATGCCAAGTTAGATTTCGGCTGCGGCCTTGGCTACGCCCACGCCCTCCTCTACCCCCACGTGGAGCATGTCCTCTATAGGCATAAGGTTCTGAACGAGCAACCTTCTTATTTTTACGAGCATTTCCTCCAGTTTGGTAACTCTCAGGCTTTTCAGTACCAAACGGTCTTGATTTATTATTTAGAATGATCTCATGGTGCCTCTTTTTTTTCGCAAGGCTATTAATGAGATCACTGAAGGTGGTACTTCTCCCTTGTTCGTACTCAATCCGGTACTGATGAGCAAGGATGCTCATGGATGTAGGGAATGTGTTCAACGACCGTTCAATCATATCTTGCTCGGTCTTCTGCACCCTACATAAACTCAACTCCGATTGCAGATCCAGCATTGCTTGATTATAATTTTGGATCTTTGGGAAATCCAGAAGTGTGGTCTTTTCCCATCTCGCAATCAACTCAGGAAACGGTGCATCATGCACATTATTGAAGCACTGCTTCAAAATGTCCCACAATTTCATGGGATATGTCTTGTTTAAATAATGCTTCTTTAGAGTTGGATGAATTTGATGTCTCAAAACAATGAAGGCTTAAGCTTTTGATTATTCTGTGGGTGAAATAAGAACTTGTCCAGGCCCAGAGGGTTTGATGGTGTTGGTTAGTCTCTTTCCAATGAATGTATTTTCCACATCTGAGATCCAACAGTGATACTTTTTGTCTTGAAGGTCAAGGATGTCGAAGTTCAGCCTAACTGGCTCATTCGAACTCATCTACAGAAACACACAGAGATATTTTATCAGTAACGATCGAAAACTACGATCACAAAAACTTTCAAGTTTTATTGAATAAGAACGTGATCCATGATATATGGTCACAAAATCGATTATAAACAGTGGAAAAAATCACACCCAGCTACCGTGACTAACTGTCACATATATATAATCGATTTTACTTTTTCTTTTCTTTTCTTTTATAAACCGTGACTCCTCCAGAACCGTCACTTATACTCTATGAATATAGGTCCATAGGAACTAGGATAAACATGTAATATAAAACAACTCATATTACAATTATCATTAACTTAGATCTAAGGTTTTGCGGTAAGTAAGTTTGATCCTAGATCTAGAGATTGATGGTTTAGAAAAATTTACCTCAATGGATGTTGTGCTCGGTATAACCGGTACACTTGTTGATCAATTTGATGTTGGAGCTTGTCTGAAACGATTCTTCGGAAGTCGAGCAATCTTAACGACGTAGGAAGATTTGAGGAGCTTGTGCTTGTGTAAGGAGCGCCGGAAGAGAGGCCAACTTGTGGTGGTCGATGATGACTTGGTCTGCCGGCGGTGAAGGCCTTTTGTGAAGATTAGGTTTTTTTTTCTTTGGTGGTGATAGCTATCAACTCAGAGAGCTGCTGATAACTTGTTACAGGAGAAAAGTATGTAGACTATAAACTGTAACTCTTTCATTGATAAAATGTCTTAAATATAGGCGGATACAATCTGTTACAATAACTATCCCAATATAACAGAGATTCTTTGTATCTATCTAATTAATATCCGTAATTAATATCCGTAACTAAGTAGAACAAAACACACACCGAGAATTATAGAGAATTAGTCTCCTTAAACTATACCAACTTTTTTAGAACTACATTATTTAGTGTATATAATTGTTGATATATTGGATAATTAACCACTATTAAATTCTAAGATTTTTTATTTAATACAAAAAAAACCCGGCCCGAGGCCTAAAAAGCCCCTGAGTTTCAAATTTTCAAAAAAGCCTGGCCTAAGCCCGTTGAGATTTTTTATTCATTACAATAAACCCGGCCCGAGGCCTAAAAAGCCCACGGACTTCAAAATTTCAAAAAAGTCTGGTCCGGCCCGAGCCTGACGGGATTGGACTTGGGCGGTCCGGGCCCGGCCCATTGACGACCCCAAGGCAAATTGTTAGCCTTTTTGAGATACATATAGATCAACAAATCCATATATATATAAATTTCAAATTCAAATAGATCAACAGGTCCATGGATACTAATTTCGAATACCAATAACTCAATGTCATAGGACTTTTGCATGTTCATATGTCAAGATCAGGCCCCAAATTTCACAGTAATATGAATAACATATATTGAGAACTTCAGAGGATAAATAGATGTTGATCATTATCTCAAATTCTGGTGTAAATATAGCTCCACGCCTTCACCATTATCTCAAATTGAGCTTTACTAAGCATTGTCATACATTCCAATCTCAACAGCAAGCAACTCCCTTATCCTAGCACGTTACAACAGCTCCACGGTTCCACTAAACAGTCTAGAAAAGCAAGGAAGAAGAGATGAAATCGCTTCATAGTCCTATAAACCTCATTAGATTCTCAATGTCCTCAACTGGCCAGGAATCAAATATCAATTCAATACACCATACACTATACAATAAATCTAGTATTTTAAGGCAGATACATCATTAGTGTCTACAAAGATTCGTATTTAAGAACAAAACTTGAAAACCTAAGAGGACGAGAGATGAACCTTTCCAAGCTACAAGACCAAATACCTGGTGACTTCAATTCCCCATTCAGTAGAGGTGGCCGGTAAGCAGAACCCTGAGTAGGAAGAATGGAAACTGGAAAGGGCAAGTAGTTGTATTTTTACCTGGCTATAATAGCCTGCCAATCTCATAACAGTGATCTTTATATAATATCACTACTTGAAAAGTTCAGTTTTTAGTTTAGTATATGATCTATACGTGTATATAACCACAACATTCACATATCCAACACTTCGTATCTTAGAATGGCAAAGCAGGAATGGAAATGACAAATTATTTAGAATGTGATAAACTCATTTCTTGGAAGAGTATATATAACTCAAATGATGTCTAGTGAAGATATCTAAATATTAGAAAATCAAAATTGACGCAGAAGATCAAAAACTGAGCAGGATAAACCCAAGATTCAATCAAAAAGGGTAAAACCCATCAATTAGTTTAGTCTTACCAATTGTATACTTATGAGATGAGACTGATGTAGAGTGCAGCACTTTGAAGAAGAGGAAGGGCGCCTAACCGATTGAAGAACTGATAGAACAACATGTAAAATACTAACATGCAATTAGAAATTCAAGCATGCAATTACGATTTGGAACATGTAATCAACATATATAACCCAACAATCTAGATTTTAAATCTATTTAACACTCATAGTACTGCATCTTGCCTAGATGAATCATTATTAAACAAAATTAGTCCCTTTTTTTTTCAATGAATAAGAAGCAACATAGAATCTATGTAGTTGATAGATAGAACCCAGAAACCAACCAAATGAAAAACCGTAAGAAAAGAATACTAGCCTTAGCCTTTGCTTCGATCCTACAAAATCAAGCATGCATAATCAACTGAAACAACAATTCTAATAGTAACGACCCATTCCAAAATGAAATGATACCAAAACTAAATTGCAATAGCTTCTTTTAGCAGATCCTAAGAGAAAATTTTCGATTAACACTATCAAACACTACCTGTTATTCACAACCCAAATTAGATCATCGGATTGAAGACCAAAAACAGAATGAGCAGGATTGGACATGGAGACCGCTAAGGATCAGTCGATTTGATATGGAGAGAGGGCGTGAGAGAGGGAGAGAGAAGCAAGATATCGGGTGGGAGTGAACGGTGAAGATTTTGGTTTTAGTCCTTTTAACCAGTGGCTTTAGTAGTAGTAGAATATGTTTTTATTGACGACGTCGGTCTGGCCATCTCGGTTTCAGGATCAAGGATATGATATAACTCTAGAATCAGTAAAAATTTATCTTTAATTTAAGATAGGGCTATACTAAAAATACTAAATGTAGTTTAATTGGACTAAAATTGGGCTATATTTTAGTGAGGACCACAATTATACTTAAACACTATTAAATTGAAGTTCTAATGACTATTATTAATTTTAATTAATGATGATATCAATTAAAACGTTATGGTGACATCATTTAATTAATTAATTTATTTTAATTTTTTAACTCCAATAATAACCAAAATATTTTTGTAAAATAATATAATCAAAATAATAAATTTATTATGTGTAATACTTTAAAAATATTAAAAATATATTTTTTAAAATTTCAGTAAATATAATATATGCAACGGTAATATAGTAAATAAATATAATTAAATAATGTAATATTTTATAATATTAATAATAATTTATTTGTTATATAAATTTTCAATGAATATAATAAATACAAAGCAATTAAAATATTGGTATGCAGATCAACGGTGAAATTTGTTGATTTTGAGTAAATATAAATTTGAATGAATTTATATATATAAGTTTAAAAGTTTGAATTAATAAAATAATATAAAATTATAAAATTATAGCCCTTACTATTTATTAAAATAGTATATTTAAGAACCTAAATTATAGCTCAAGGTCAAATATAACCCCCAGGACTAAAGATGTCCTCAGATATTACAAACAAGTGAGACCGTTGGATTTGGTCTTCACTAATATTGGCCCAAAGCAATTAGCCCATCTTTGATAATTGGTGCAGGTGATGTGCACGTGAGTTGGAGAGAGAGAGAGAGAGAGAGAATTTTTGGTTTCGATAAAAATCAAGAGAGAAAGCCAAAAACAGTTTATCATTGTCTAGTGTTCTCATAGTTGTTCAGGGTGATTTCTAGTTGAAAGTTAGATAGCTTTAGAGAGGTGAAGTTAATCTTGTATTTAAGAGAAGAGTCTTCTCTAATTTTTGAGAGCATTAGCTTTGGGTGTATTGGAATTTTGAGTAGTAGGAGTTTATTTGTAAGCTCAAATTGGAATTTCTCCAATTGATCATAGTGGAATTTCTCGCTGATTCCGAGAGTGGACATAGCTTAATCACATTGATTGAGTGAACTACTATAAATCCTTGTGTTATTTGTGTTTGTTGTTTTCTTTGTTGCTCATTGATTGATTACTACCATTTGTCATGCTTCCGCACAACAAACTAGTATCAGAGCTCCTAGGTTAAGACTGGGAGCAAATTGGTTTCAATGGGTGACGGAGAGAAGCCTTCGTCTTCGGGTACTTCGATCTCCACTAGGACAGCGATCCGCAATGCCAAATTTGAAGTTTAGAAGTTTAATGGAACGGGCAATTTTGGTATGTGGCAGTGTGAGATGATGGATATCTTGTGTCAACAAGAATTGGATATTGCACTCGAAGAGAAACCCAAGTATATGGATGATGCAGAGTGGTTGAGAATAAATAAGTGGGCTTGTGGTTCTATCAGATTGTGTCTTACTCGAGATCAGAAGTTTTACGTTATGAAGGAAATCAATGCAAATACTTTGTGGCAGAAGTTAGAAGATCAGTACATGATCAAGAGTGTTGAGAATTGGTTTCACCTCAAGAGACGGCTCTTTCGGTTCAACTATCGACCAAGTATTTCTATGACTGAGCACGTCAATATCTTCAGTAAGATACTCGCCGATTTGACTAATTTAGATGTGAAGATTAGTGATGAGGATAAAGCTTTGTGTTTGCTTAATTCTCTACCTCACGAGTATGAACATTTGATTACTACTTTCCTCCATGGGAAGAATGATGTGAAGTATGATGAGGTTTCAAGTGCCTTGGTGAAAAGTGAGTATAGAAAGAAAGAAAAGCAGTTGCATGATGTGGGAGGTGAAGCGCTTGTAGCTAGAGGAAGATCTAAAGAAAGAAAGCAGTCTGGAAAGAGAGGTAAATCTCGTTCCAAGTCTAGAAGTAAATTTCCTGCAAAAGATGAGTGTGCCTTTTGTCGTATGAAAGGACATTGGAAGAATGAGTGTCCTAAGTTGAAGAACAGAGACAAAAAGAGTTATGAAGCAAATGTTGCCAAAGAAGATGAAGTTGATTTTTATTTTGACTTTGCTTTGACTACTACTACAGTTGATATTTCAGACAAGTGGATTATGGATTCGGGATGTTCTCATCATATGTGTCCAAAAAAGGAGTGGTTCTCTTCTTTCAAGGAGTTGGATGGAGAGATAGTGTTGATGAGAGATAACAGTCCATGTCGAACAAAGGGAATTGGTACAATCCGTCTGAAGATGCATGATGGAGTAGTCAGAGAGTTGACTAATGTTCATTATGTTCCAAATTTGGCGAAGAATCTTATTTCTTTTGGCACTTTAGATGAAAATTGGCATACTATCACACTGAAGAGTGATGTTGCCAAGGTTGTCTTTGTTTCACTTGTGTTGATGAGAGGTCAAAGGCAAAAATCTACAGGGAAGTACAGTTATTGGTGATACAGCAGTTGCCAAGAGTATAGATGATGAAGATGCAAATACCACCAGATTATGACATATGCATCTTAAACATGTTGGTGAAAAAGCTTTGCAGGGATTGATGAAGCAAGGTCTACTGAAAGGTGCAAAGATCGACAAGTTGAATTTTTGTGAGAATTGTGTCTTGGGAAAGCAGACTAGAGTGAAGTTTGGTACAACAGTACATCAGACTAAGGGAGCTCTAGATTATGTTCACACAGATGTTTGGGGACCTACCAAAGCTACATCTTTAGGAGGTAAGCATTATTATGTCTCTTTTGTTGATGACTTCTCTAAAAGAGTATGAGTGTACACCATGAAGTGTAAAGATGATTGAGACCCAGACAGGTAGAAAAATAAAAAAGCTTATATCAGACAATGGTGGTGAGTATACGTCTCACCCTTTTTATAAGTTGTGTCAAAATAAGAGTATTGTGAGATACTTCACAGTTAAAGGGACATCGCAGCAGAATGGGGTGGCAAAACGCATGAATCAAACTTTGCTGGAGAAGGTTCGATGTTTATTGTCTAATGTAAGGAGTTCTGGGCTGAGGCAGTGACATATGCATGTCATCTTATTAACATGTTACCTACTGCTACAAATGAGGGCAAGACACCCATGGAAGTATGGTCTGGAAAATGTACTACTGATTATCATTATTTGCATATTTTTGGTTGTCCTGCTTATTATCATGTCAGGGAAAGTAAGCTTGATCCAAGAGCTAAAAAAGCTCTCTTTATCAGATTCAAAGAAGGTGTTAAGGGATATAAGCTATAGTCCAGATGTGAAGAAGACTATTGTGAGTAGAGATGTGACTTTTGATGAGTCAGCTATGGTAAATCAGTTGAAGCTGAAAGATTCCCAAGAGCAGACCATAGAGAGTTTGAAAAATGTGGAGTTTGAGAAAAGTGTTCATGCTCCAGTTGATCCAGTTTGTCCTACAGTTGAGTCAGATGATTCAAGGGAGAACGATATTGAAGTTGAGGCTCAAAACCAAGAGCTTATCCAGCAAGTAGATAAACCTATTGCACAGAGGAAAGGAAAAAGAAGAATTGAGAGGCCAGCATAACTTAGTGATATAGTGACTTATGCACTTCTAATTACTGAAAAGGAGGTTCCTACTACTTATGAAGAAGCTGTTATACATACAGATAAGATGGAGTGGAAAAAATCTATGGGTGAGGAGATGAAGTCTCTTCACAAGAACAAGACTTGGGAGTTGGTTCAGTTACCAGATGAAAATAGAGCAATTGGGTGCAAATGGGTATATGCCAAGAATGAGGGATCTTGATACAAAGTTAGATTGGTAGCAAAAGGCTACGCACATAAGGAAGGCATTGACTACAATGGGGTATTTTCTCCAGTTGTGAAGCATTCTTCTATTCGTATTTTATTAGCCTTAGTTGCGCAACATGATCTTGAGTTAGCTCAGCTTGATGTCAAAACTGCATTTCTACATGGTGAATTAAAAGAAGAGATCTACATTGCTTAGGCTGATGGGTATAGAGTTGCTAGAAACGAAAAATTAGGTTTGCAAATTGCATAGATCACTGTATGGATTGAAGCAGTCTCCAAGGTAGTGGTACAAGAGGTTTGATAAGTTTATGACAAGTCAGAAGTACACCAGGAGTCTTTATGATCCATGTGTTTACTTTCGCAAGTTATGTGATGGGACCTTCATTTATTTGCTTCTTATATGTTGATGATATGTTGATTGCATCTAAGAGCAAGGTGGAGATAGATAAATTGAATCTACAGTTGAGTAATGAATTTGAGATGAAGGATTTGGGAGAAGCAAAGAAGATTTTGGGCATGGAGATTGAAAGAGATAGATCGAAAGGCAGAGTTTGTTTGTCTTATAAGCAATATCTGAAGAAGGTACTACAGCGATTTGGCATTGATGAAAAAACGAAACCGATAAGTACACCTCTTGCCTCTCATTTCAAGCTTAATTATTTTATGTCTCTTAGCACAAATGATGAGTTGATGTATATGGCTAAAATTTCTTATGCTAGTGTTATTGGTAGCTTGATGTACTCATGGTGTGTACTAGACCAGATATTTCACATGCTTTGAGTGTAGTGAGCAAATTTATGCATAACCCAGGAAAAGAAGATTGGCAAGCAGTGAAATGGATTCTACAGTATATTTATGGTACTGTAGATATTGGATTGGTTTATGAGTAGGATAGGACGAGTCAGTGTGTTGTTGGATATGTGGACTTTGATTATGCAGGTGATTTGGATAAGAGCAAATCAACTACAGGGTATGTGTTTACCTTAGCTAATGGGTCTTTTAGTTGAAAGTCGAATTTGCAACATACAATTTCCTTGTTGACTACAGAAGCTGAATACATAGCTACAGTAGAGGGTGCGAAGGAAGCAGTATGGCTTCGTGGTTTGCTTGAAGACTTAGGATTCAGGAATCTGTGGATGTTCATTATGACAGTCAGAGTACTATTCACTTAGTAGAAAACTAGGTTATTTATGGTCGCACTAAGCATATTCAGGTGAAGTTTCACAAGATTTGTCAGATGGTGGAGGAAGGTGATAAAAATCTTCTGAAAATTGGAACTAAAGATAATCCTACTGATATGTTGACTAAAGGGGTTCCATTGGACAAGTTCAAGTATTACTTGGACTTAATTGATGTTTGTAGCATTTGAAGATCCTTACGGGGATGTCAGAGCGGCAACTGGTGTTGAAGTTCTACTTTGGAGGATTAACATTGAGTGAAGCCCAAGGTAGAGAATTGTTGGATTTGGTCTTCACTAATATTGGCCCAAAGCAATTAGCCCATCTTTGATAATTGGTGCAGGTGATGTGCGTGAGTTGGCTAGGTTAATTACTAGCAATCAACATATATATATATATATATATGTTGTTTGGGTGTGCAGCTGAGGAGGGAGGGAGGGAGGGAGGAGAGTTTGGTTTCAATAGAAACCAAGAGAGAAAGCCAAAAACAGTTTTGTCATTGTCTAGTGTTCTCATAGTTGTTCAAAGTGATTCCTAGTTGAAAGTTAGCTATAGATAGATTTAGAGAGGTGGAGTTAATCTTGTATTTGAGAGAAGAGTATTCTCTAATTATTGAGAGCATTAACTTTTGGTGTATTGGGGTTTTGGGTAGTAGGAGTTTATTCGTAAGCTCAAGTTATAATCTTTCCAATTGATCATCGTGGAATTTCTAGCCGACTCCGAGAGTAGATGTAGCTCAATCACATTGATTGAGCAAACCACTATAAATCTTTGTGTTGTTTGTGTTTATTATTTTCTTTGTTGCTCATTGATTGATTACCATCGTTTGTCATGCTTCCGCACAACAAAGACAATGTACGTTGTGACACTCATCAGTCTCATGAAATATATTACAGTACGTCTTCTTGCACACATTCAACCACATTATTACAAATATCAAGTATCATGAATCTGCAAACACAATTTCTTAATTCTGAAGCTGGTGATGGTCTTTACTCTAGCTAGCTTTACAGCACTCGTCGAGCGATGAGATTATATATACATGACCTGCAGCACTTAGAACAGCGAGTGCAACATGCAACAATATTCCTCCCTCCCTCTTCTCTCTGCAGATTCAAACTTTGAATTGAGGAGTGCGAATAACTATTGTTGGAGCTAGACTTTGGAAAAGTAAGAATGCTGCATGGGCGTGGAAGACTAGCCATGCATTTCTGAATCTCCCTCTTCACCTTGAGCATATCCAAAGACAGATGCTTTCTTATCCAAACGGAAAAGACTGCAGGCATCAAAATTTTACTATCTGATCTACACAAGAATTGCACTAACAAAATAAGGAACTGATGTGACCCAAATTAATAAGCTATATATGATAGTTTATCAACTATTCTTATTGTAAAGTCTTGCAAGATGGTAAATATAGATAAGTGATTAAATACCTGCTGATGCAGGGTTTCAGGTTAAAATTGAATACATAATCGACTTTTAAAGCCGTGTTATTGTGTCCTCCAAGCACAGGCAGTAAAACCTTGGCGCACGCACCCCGCACCCTAGTGCCGCAAGCGCTGCCTAGGGCTTCTCTCTCTTCATTCTTCTCTTGTACCAACCCAAGCTTCACTTAGGGCTTGCCTGGTTCAATTGCCGTCGTCTTTGACGCTGGAGAGGATTTGTTCCCTGGATCTCGTGTTTTTCTCGAAACGAGATGGAATAGTGATGGTTGATGGGAGCAGTGTTTTAAAACGTAAAACGCGACTCGGAATAATTCTGCGTCATTCTATTGGAAAAAACGTAAAACGCGAGAAACGGGTAGAAAGCGCAACACGCGATGGGAAAACGCTTAAAAGGCGTTCGCTTCATCCCGCGTATGGCGTGTCTCTGGTCTCCTCACTTCAATCCTATTCTATCCAGTTTAGTGATATTCATGTCCGCGCCTTGGAAGTACAGAGCTTTGTTTTTCTGCGGCTCCTCTTCCAGAGGATCGTCGATCCTCCTCGTCGGCCTAGCGTAGTAGTTTTTATCCTTGGCTTCACCGGCGTCGGAGATGGACTGGAAGCAGAGTCCCTAGCGGAGGAAGTGTGACTGATGCGTGGCATCGTTTTTGCGTCGTCGATGGAGGCGGCATCTGTCTTGGTCTTTCTTGCAAAGATAACGGTGGGGATCGGTGGAGTCTTAGGAGATCGGCATCTCCTTAGACTCTTGGTCTATACACTGTTGTTTTATGCAAACCCCAATTGTGGGCCTTATGTTTATAATAAAAACACTGTTTGGGCCTTATTAAGTAGTAATGCTTAGCTTTGTTTATTGTTAATGAATGGATGATATTGATGCCGATCTTTGGTAATGGCATAACTAATAAAATGATGAAATATGAAAAAAAAAAAAATTCTGATTAGTTTATGAAATATGAGTTAAGCTCAGAGTATATACAATATCTTAATAGAAAGTATATATATATATATATATATTTTTTTTTTTATCATTTTCAGGTATAGGATATTACACTAATTTTTTTATCATATTTTACCATATTTACCGTTCAGATCTTAGGTTCTAATGTGTAGATCAAGCTTGTAAATTTTCAGCTAAAATTGTGATCATTAAGGTACGTATTCAAAACTGTAATTGAAGTTTATAAGTATGAACGGTTTGAATTTGACAGATTTGGTCCGTCCCTTGATTTAATCTAGTTTGATATCTTAATGATCACCATTTTGGCTGAAAATTTACAGAAATGATCTACTCATATAGACCTAATAATTGGACTGTGGAGATGTTAAAATATGATCGAAAAGTTTGTGTAATGCCCTATACCTGAAAATGACCAAAAAATGTATACCTTAATGGAAGGGTCCTCAGAGTATGTATACACACATATATATGTGTGTGTATATATATGCATTTCAAAAAACTTGCGCATTTTTCGTCGAGGCTATCACGTATGTGATGCTCTCAAAAAATCGCATCGCGTCCACGTTTACGTTTTAAAACATTGGATGAGAGTATTGACAGTTAAGAACGATGGTGCAAGTAATAGTGGTTGAACTGTTGTCACTTAGTCTTCTCCTGACTCTGTTGGAACAAGACGAGGCTGTAGGAGTGAATTCAGATTGACGGTTTAATGATGGTCACGTGATGATGTGGTGGTCGACGATTGCTCCAATGGTCAGATCGACAACTGGCAATCGATCAGAAGAGGGCCTCGGTTGGTGATGCAACGACGAGTACTTGGTGTTATTTTCCTTGTCTCAATGAGGGAAGGATGCGATTCTGGCTAGGGATCAATGGGCAGACATTGGTTCATACGCTGACGGCAAGTAGGCATGGTGGTCGGGTGGTGCGATGCTGATGAGAATGCACTCAACGCTGATGAGAATGCACTCAACGTATGTTAATTCTATTAATCGAATACATAACTACGGAGAGACTTCCCTCCACCTACCGCTCTACTTCACTCGCACAATATACCTTATACGCCCCTCACGAAAAATATGGCAGAAAGTCAGACCCACCTAGTTTCTTTGGCACCCATTTATTCATTGCTACTGTCTATGGCACTGACCGCCACCCACACCAACCGGCTCTCCCATCTCTCTCATATCTATATCTGACCGAGAGAGTGAGATTAACAAGTTCTTTCAATTATTGGATTCCACCAAACTCACTCAGCATATACTTCTAATATCCTAATCGTTCATGACATTTTTACAACTATGGTTTTAAAATATATGAAGATGGTTAAGTTTGCAAGTTTTTCTATCAAATTCTTGAAAAGTACCTCCAACAAACTTCAATATCTCCCGATCTTGTCGTCGTTGCTTTTCGCTAGCCTCAACCCAGGTCGATCGACGTTTCAGTTTTCCTCCACATTTGTCTGCTCAAGCTCAAGCTCTTTTGTGATGTCGCTGACGTAGACCCCTCGCCGCTGGTTAAGTCAGTGTTCGACTTCTTGGTGCCCTACCGTTGACTTAGAGAAGAAGTAAGAAATTTAGCAATTTTGTTTTTGGCCAAGGTCATATTTGGAAGACGATAGGGAAAAGTTCGGGTTGAATCAATTGTTTCAATCAACTCAATTAACGACATTGATTGAGTTGTACATCACATTCGCGGTAATAATAGATTACTGACAGTGGACTAGAGTCGTTTCGACATAATTAGGTATTAAAGTCGTGTATTTATGGAGATAATTGTTCAATAAATTTATAATTCGGTTAAGTAAATTGCCTCGCTAAGGTTTGAAAAGACATTGTTGTATGTATAACAAAAATCGAATTCCATCGAAGTCTATACGATAACAATATATATATTTAATTTTTGAGAAGATATTCGATAACAGTATTTGACACGTCAAACATTCGGAGCCAAGCTATGCTAGATTGATAGTTGCGAGTTGTGACCCAACTAATTACCCAAGTACAACTAGAACCAAACTGAACACTTATTTTAGTCATCTACACACACGTGAGAGACAAATAGAACCCTTTTAGACCCAGGTATGAACACACGGACAGCAAATCAAAACTTTCCACGTACTATTCCAAATACTTGCTCGCCCTTTTATGGACTCACCAGCTACGCAGCTAATATTGTTCTTCTCCAATTCACTGTCTCTCGGCTTTTTCCTCTCCACGGATTCCCCAAACAAAACAAAACAAAACAAGCTAGTTAAAAACAGCTTTGTATGTATGACCCCGACTGAAGCCACCATCCTATTATCGCTGACACGTCACCTCCGCCCTCCGCCGATCTGATCCATCAATGGCAACGTTGATGGGTCAGCCCGAGACGTTCTGGCTCTCGGAGCACCCATCGATCGTCGGGTTTCGATGGAGCCACGCCCACTCCTGGGCTCCACGTGGTATTTCCTCTTCACTGCCATCTCCTTCTACCTTCTCCTCCATTCTCTCCTCCGCCGTCGCAAGTCCGTCCTACTCGGCCCCGTCCCCGCCCTCCACAGCCTTGCCATGACCGCCGTCTCCTTCACCATCTTCGCCGGCCTTGCCCTCTCCTCCGCTGTCGAAATTCGCGAGACCCGGTGGTTCTGGCGGTGCTCCAAAACCCCCTTCCAGTGGCTCCTCTGCTTCCCATTGGGGACTCGCCCCTCGGGTCGTGTCTTCTTCTGGTCCTACCTTTACTACCTCTCCAGATTCTTCCACATGATCCGTACCTTTTTCACCATCCTCCGCCGTGGAAAACTCGTCCCGTTTCAGCTCTTCAACCACTCCATCGTCACCTTTATGGCCTTTAACTGGCTCGAGTTCTCGCAGTCCTTCCAAGTTCTCGCCATACTCTCCACCACTTTGGTCTACTCGGTCTTATACCACTACCACATTTTTAATCATTACCAGCGAAACGAAAACTAAGGCCGACGATTTAAAAAATCGTCGGCAATAATTTTCATTATTGCCGGTGATTTTTGCCCCAAATCGCCGGCAATAATGCATCGGAAATAGCCAAAAAAAAAACTATTGCCGGAGACTTAATTAAAATCGCAGGCAATACTATTGCCACTACCAGAAGAATGCCTATAGCCGACGATTTGGTGTCGTCGGTCTGTCCCATTTTATCGTCAGGTATACTCTATAACCGACAACTCATCGTCGGTTATAGTCTCGTCGGTAATACACCGTCGGTGATACTATAACCGACGATGAATTAGGTTATTCGTAGGAAAAAAAAAGGTGACTAAAGGCAACGAGACAATATCGTCGGTTATAGTTTCAAACTATAACCGACGATTTCATCGTCGGCTATAGTTTTCGCCATGGTCAAAATGGTTGACCATGGAGAAAACTATAGCCGACGATGTTGACATATATCGTCGGTTATAGTGATTATTAATTAAATTTTTTTTGCAGGTTCTAGGTTTTATCCCAGAACCTGCATTCCCAAAAAATCACCAATATTGTTCAAATTAAAAATCAACAACTATTAAATCTATAGTAGTAAATAAATAAAATAAAAAACCGAAATCGTTCAAATCTGTATACATATGCGTACGTAGTAAATAATTAAAATAAAAAACCGAAATTGTTCAAATCTACGGGGGTCCTAAGTCTATGTGGTCAAACGGATCGTCATAACTTGGTTGGTCCTGGTTTGGCTGAGGCTGCGGCTGAGGCTGAGGCTGAGGCTGTGGCTGAGGCTGTGGCTGTGGCGCACCGAGAATGGGAGGGGGAACTATCTGGATTCCAGATGCATGCAACTGTGCATAACATTGCTGCGTCCAGTTCCCCATCATCTGCTGCTGTTCGGCCAACCGATTCTGCTCTGCGGCTCGCGCCTGCTCCATCTCCTCCATCCGACGCCGTTGAGCTTCCATCTCAATCGCTTGCCTATGAAGCTGCTCCTGTAGCTCATTAGTCTTTGAAGATGATCCCGATCCGCGAGAGAATTCAGGGGTCTTCTTCAGCAGCCCTTGACCCCACTTTCCGGAACCGCTGCAGTAGAAAGTGTTCTTCCCTAGAGGGATCGCAGTTGACATAATCCTGGCCTTGACGATCGGATCAGATTGATCAATCTGATCAATCGGGAGTTCCGCATCAGGGGTGTTGGGATAGCGCTCTCTCGCCACTTGAGTCAACACCTCCGGAATTACCTCCTGAACTCTCGCCTAATTGACAAAGAAAAATAAAATATTAATTAATGTAAACAATCTAAAAAAATAAGAAATATGTTTATTTTGTTATAAGGACACTTACAGCATATTCGGGGGACTACGGATACGCGTGCTGCATCGTATAGACAAGGGGAGGGACTTCTGGGTGGTTGGCCGCCTCTTCCATCCATCCCGAGTATGATCTAGAACCGGCATGATGATTTTTTGTGTTTTTGGCCCGGTTCCTTGTGTTAACTTCAGAAATAGCCTGCTCGATTAATCCAACATCAAAAAAATATTAGCCAAATAATTTGAGGGAAGTACAATAAAACAAAAATTTAATCGATCGAAGGTTGCGTACCTTCAATTTTAGGTTGTTAAAGTGAACCACAAGCCATCGCCACTCGTACTCCCTATAACAAAACTCGCTAGGGGTACCAGAACGATCGTCGCCGTACTTTTTCCAATGTTTTTCAGCTCGCCCTTCCACTCCTTATACCTATATTAATAAAATCAATCGTTAGTAACTTACAACATTTTATAAACATAATCAAAAGAAACGAAAAAATTGAAACAAATGAATCTAGTAACCTGCTCCCATGCACTTCATCCGCCCACGTGGGTCAAATGTCGTTGTCCACGTGGAACCACCTCTGCAATGCATATATATATATATATCAATAATATTAAAAATTTATATAGAAAATATACATAATGAATATACAATTCAACTCACCGACAACGCATTATTCAGCTCATATTTGACGGATTGCGACACTGAATTCCAATCTGGCCACAACATTGGGACTTTATCTCGTATGAGGCTGTCCGCCATCCCTGCGTACCTTCGAGTGACCTTTCCCTCGATCACCTGCCCTCTATCCCCGATCGGAATCATAACTTGGCCACCACCGCTAGCCTGAATGGCGTCGTCCAGTAACTTGCCGACGACGGGGCCTCTGGTTCTCTTTTGTTTGTCACCGGGCACGATCTCGCCTATCACATATATATGTAGATGATTTTTTAAACATCAACACCTAATTGAATTTAAATATTACTAAGTAAAAAGATATCACTAATTAATATTTACCTGATTCGTCAGTGCGTTGTCCCGTAATCCTCACACTCCAGAGAGGTTCCGGGAAAGGTACATACGCGTATGCCTGGCCCGGGGTAATGAACCCTAGCTGTCCTGGAACATGCATCCCCGTGGAATCGACGAGAGGTATCATCGGGATTTCCAACGGCAAGAATAGGGTAGATGGTGGGCATAGTCGCATCCTGGCCGAGGACTGAGTCGATCCACCAGCCTCCTCGGAAGAATGAGGAGTCTGGTGGGTGAATAGGGAAGGGTCCTCGCGATGAATCTCCGGCATTCGGACCAAGGATTGAGTCGCACTATCCGTTTCCGGCGTGCGACTGACCTCATAAAGCCTCCTCGCGCCTGAGGATCGAGCAGGCTCGACCTGCTGCTGCTGAGGTTGTCCCTCACCCAGAAGTGTACGGTGCCGAGAGGTGGGAGGAATGCTGTTAGTGTTGCCGACGCTGGTGCATCCTGATGCGGACTGACTTCCGGTGCCCTCATCCCCACGTCCCGATCTCCCTCTCCCTCTCGACCTCCCCTTCGACCCCCCTCGGGAAGCACTGCAATTCAACAAATTCATCGTTGCTATAAAATTACAAAAATTCAAAATAATTCCTAATTCATCCAAAAATTCGAATTCGTAATCCAATTGTGACGACCTGGAATAGAATTAGCAGTGAAATCAGCTTAATCTACGAGTTTATGCGTAATCGCGGATTTCCGATAATTGTTCAAATCGTCAGACTTGATCACGACTAAATTATTGGCCCAGAATTTGAGCTGAATCTCTTCTCGAGAGTCGTTGTACGTGTGATTTCGAATTCGTGGACGGTTCCGGATCATTATTTGGAAGACCGAGGAATAAAATATGAATATTTGAAGTTTCGACATAATCGGTTTATAATGGCGACCTTCTTAACGACTAAATTACCGGACGAGAATTTGATTTCGGATTCTTCACGGCAGTTGTTGAGAATTTAATTTCGAGCTTGTGGGAACTTCCGGAGGATTATTCCGAGTTACGAAGAATAAGTTACGAATATTTCGATCATTGATTATTTAATCGGATAAGCATGAGTTGGTTTGAACCGTTGACTTTTTATCGGGTTTGTCGAAGTGTTTGACTTCGGGTGGCAATTAAAGAACATGTCGAGATGAGTTTGTTGCCGCGAGAATTATCGAAATTGGATTTACGACGCGGAAGTTACGGGTGTTCAAAGTTTTCCGAAATGTGTAATTAGAAGTTTCCAAAAATAGAAGGTTTATATATAGAAGTTTCCTGTTTGGGCAAGTCAAACCTTGCCATTTATCTAGTTGACTATGTTGACTCGGTCAACACGTGGAGGAGGAGGAGGATTCACGTCGGCAGCCACGGCCTCCACGGCGGCGAGCTCCGTCCGGCCACCTTAGGCTTCGGCCTATGAACCAAACGATGCGCCTCGGCATCCCGAGCCTATCTCCGGCCTCCTTTCACGGCAAGGTTGCCGGAGGGGAGAGGAAATTCCGGCCAAAATTGGAGGAATTTTGGGGTTTTGGTTGATTTTGATTCCGGCCATGTTGAGCTATAAAAAGTATTGGGCTTTGAAGCTCTCCTCTCCATGAATCTAATCATGTAAGTATGGAGTTCCAATTTGATTTGTGCTTGGAGAATTGTTGATTTGAAATTTGGGTGACAATTCGGTTTTGCTTGAAATTGATCTAGTTAGAGTGAGAATTGGCCCTTGATGCAGTTGTGAAAGTTGCTTGTTGGGTGATTTTTAGTGGAATAGGTGTTGCTCCGCCGGGAAAATTTCAGGTTGGTGGCGCCGCCGCTGCCGGCGGCGGTCAATGGCGGTCAAAGTTTGACTTTTCGGAGTTTTCGACAAGTTGCATGTCGTTTCGCTTGGAATCGCGCCCCGATTGCAGTGGTGAGGTTTGTTTCTCGATTTGAGCATCGAAAATTATAGCGAGGCTTTGAGGTGTGATTATTGGATTTTCGACAATTCGTCGATATTGAATTATGTATTTCCGAGATTGGTTGTTTCTCGTGAGTTGACTTGAAGTATCAAGTTATGATTTTGAGAATTGGATTTTGTGATTATTCAGGGGTTCGTGATCGTTCGTTTGGCGAGAGATTTTCCGCCGGATCACGGGTTAACGCGAACTGCGTTACGCTAGGCTGTGAGTGGACAATTTCTTTTCACGGATTGATTGCGAGTTTTTATATACGTTTTACGAACTTGAGCATGCATACGAGATTATGAATTATATGAGCATGTGTTATATGGTTATATTACGTATATGCATTCATATGCTGTATATCGCATTTGCATCGAATTATTTATAATTTGGTTTACACAGAGTACAGTCGTAATTTATGTTGTTGTATCGATACACTCGCATCCCGGCTGATCCCCGAGGGTGCCTACCAAGGGGGAACTGTACCTTGTGCCGATGTAGTTCCGGGTGGGTACAGATATCTGTTTCTTGTGCCGATGTAGTTCCGGGTGGAAATAGATACCCTGACCTGAGACCTTTTTGGCTAGAATCACGTGTGGGTCTGGGATCCCGTGATTTGGACTGTACTAGCATGGATGTGTCCATGAGCGACCCCGTGGGATTTTTACTTGCATGCTCAGTACGCTGGAGGAGTATGAGTTTACCTCGTGTACTTTATTATTTTTATTTACCTGGACTCGCATATGTTATTTTAACATATATTAATTGGCGAAAGACATTTATTTTCGTCCACTCACTCTAACAGTTTTCATGTCTTTCCCCTGGGCTTTTCGGTTTCCGTGCCCAGTTTGCAGTTCGGATTCTGGTGTCGCACGTCGTGGTCGGAGGCATAGTATTCGAGCGATGTTTCTTTTATGGTAGGTTCTTGGTTTGGCCTACTATTTGTATATGTATACTAGAAGTCGCTCTGGGTATTCTGATGTATATTCTTATACGATTTTCCACGGATTTCTGTAAAGTATAGTTATATTTACTACTTTACATTATTGTTGATATATTGAGAAATCCGGATGGGATTAGTGCCCACGGTTTGATTTTTGTGGCATAGGATGAAGTGTATTTTCCGAGTGCAGGTAATGGTAATTCCGCGTTAGTAACGAAACTCTGCCGAAATTTTGATAGTTTTTGTTGGTTCGTGTTTTCAGAAAGGGTTCGATTTCGGTTTAGGCAACTAAATCGGGGTTGGGTCCTTTCACCAATAATTCCAAAAATTAATTAAACTCCTCTATATATATATAATCCAATAATTCCATAAATCCAATATATAATCCAATAATTCCAATAATTAAACGTAAATCCAATATATATATATATATACTAGCCTTCCTGCACGCGCATATGCGCGTGCGAAAGGCGTCGTGCTCGCGCGTGCGACTTACCGGTGACATATTTAAAAGTGTGCAATTATATCGTCTTCACTTAATTGTCCAAGTCCATTGTGCAGCTGACAGATACTATCGTGCACTTTCAGGCCTATCTCTATTATTCGAACACTGATCTAATTGAGATCTCTATTATTCGAACACTAATCTAATTGAGATATGAGAAGAATTACCAATGATTGATGATAAATTTTGTAAAATAATATTAGCCTACTTCATATTAAGTCAACACTATATAAAAAATAATCAATCGCTGATAATAAATGCAGTGTCAGTGCATATGAAAATAGAACGATTAATTGCCCAAGTCTATTGCTCATGACAGATACTATCGTGCACTTTCAGGCATATCTCTATTATTATTCGAATAATAATTTAATTGAGATATCTATTATTCGAATACAGATCTAATTGAGATGTGAGAAGAATTACCAATGATTGATGATAAATAAAAAATTACATATCAAATGGAGATTCAAAAAATCCATATGTGAAAGGACCCAACCCTATCAAATAGTATGTTCCTTTATTACAGACCTAATAAAGGACAGACAGAATCCATAAATCAATCAAATGAATAATAAGAAGAAAAGGATCGACGATTACTGGATATGGGAGTTGTGGAGGTTGCAGAGAAGTGTGATAACAATCACTCGCCACTAACCAATACATGCTCACCTGAGTCACCTCGCCACTAAGATAACAATCACATTACACATAAACGCAACACATCATCGCTGTCAAATTCTATTCAATAGAAATTGCCATATGCAGCACACCTTTTCAAATAATCTTAGTGCCATCAGAGAGCACTCTAGCCAAAACAGGAATCTCATACTGATAAGCTCTCTCGCATTCCGGATTACTTGTAATATCCCTCACCTGAACAAAAGGGATACAAAGTTAAGCTTCGATCTAGTCACTTTTTAGTTTTCTTTTCCTCTCATTCTGTACATTTAGAACTACTCCATATTCTTATAACAAAAGGGATACAAAGTTACGTTTGCCAACAAAGACGAACAACCAAATAATTCATAAGCTTAAAAGACCCCCATTACAACTAAGTCATACACAACAGAATTGATATGAACATTTTGCATTCGTGATCTAATCATAGTCTAACTTTGATCAATATTCTAATAGTTTGTACCAAATGCAAATAAAAACCAATTTTGAAAAAAGATGCAGTTGAAGATCTATCTTCTCCCTCTTTGACTAAATATGCTATAGAGAAATAAGCAGTCAAAGGAATTTCTACTATGTCGGTACTCGTAAGACGTAACCCTACAGCACCGAACCTAAACATCTGCTACCCTCACACTCTACCCGGCCACCCCAATTGCTTAGTCATGATAAATCATTTTTCAACTTTACATATTTTGAGCTTTAGATAACTTTTTGCTCCACTAAAACTATCTCCTATTTATGTCCATCGATGTTATCCGAACTGTTCTAAGTTTTCAACACAGTTACATTAAAGGAGCAGAAGAAACACATTCTAAAATTCAACCCGGTCACAGTCCAATCTTAACATTTGATACGAAACCAACACAAAATCAAATTGACGTCAAAAGCATGCTGCAATAACAACACCTGAAGATGCAAAATTCACACAGTTTTATAGTATTGCAACTCTCACCAGAATTAACAATCCATTACCAATTGAAACTCACTAAAGTCATACCAATCGAAATTTAACCAAGTACATGGGTCAAAGAAGCTCTATTTATCACTGATCATACTTAAAGTAAGCATTTTTAACTCAAGTATTTCAGAAGTTCAGAGTTCAGATCAAAGATAAAGTTTACTGCTTTACGATCGGACAACAAAACCCAATTCACAAACCGAGCAACGGTTAGATGTGACTGAAATCGTTACCTCTTGGAAGCGGAGACGCTGGACGATTCTCCTCTGGCAACGACAGGGACCGGCGGCTTCTCTTTAGTACCGGATCGCTACGCGTTGCGAAGCGAAGAAGCTTCCCTAAAATCGAAACCGTACAAAATTTTCAAAACACTGTTTTCGCAAATATCAAAATCATAATCACAACTACAAATCACAGTAGTGAAGAGATATAGTACCAGATTGAGCAGACTGTGCAGATTGGGCGTCTTCCATCGATTCAAAATCATAATTTTGGCTTTTAAGAAGGGTATGATATCTCTTCACAGCTTTCTCCTATTTGATTAACAAAAGTTTGGTATCTTTCTTCGATTGAACTCGACAAAGTTATCAAAATTGATTGTTGGGAGATGTTTGGCACTTCTATCCTTGACTGGGAACAAACACAACAAAGAGCACTAATTAGCTCCTGAAATGTAACATAAAACGAAAATCAGCAAAACTAAACAAAAAGAAAGGAAGTTCTTTCAGTATAGAACAGACTTGACAATTCTATACACATAATCTTCCAAAACCATCAGACAATTAGCTTGTTGAAAAGGATACTATAGTAAAGATAAAACCTTTCAGGCTTTTCTTTGAATAAAAATATAAAATGAAGTGAAGTTACACATTTATGCTAACACTATCTATAGTAACTATACAGTATAGACATCCAGTTTTCTGCGAGGTAGTAGCATTGTATTATAGATTTTCAGAATCCACTGGGGTTACACATTTATGCTAACACTATCTATAGTGACTATACAGTATAGCATCCAGTTTTCTGCCAGGTAGTAGCATTGTATAATAATTCTAGGCTGCTAGAACATGTAAAGCATATAAGCAAAGTTACCTGAGTGAGGAAAACTATTCCTGGTTGTTGTGAATGAAGCAGACGAAGGCCAGTTTTGAATGGAGGCATAAGACTATTTGCATTTTGATAGTGATCTTGAACATGAATCACTCAGAAGTCAGAACTAAACTAACCTACCAATTTATGTAAGCATATAGTCGTTTAATTCTATTCTAGTAAATCTTCAAAGCTGCGATATACGTCAGAGCATTGCATTCCGGTTTGTATTAGAGTGTTTCTAAGCTTTAGCAGTCCCAATATAAAGTCTTATAGGCATGCATTTAAGCTCATCTACTTCAACTTTTAGGCATGCATGTAATCCATGATACTCTAGCATATGAATTTAGTACCGATTTTCAAAAATTAAGCTCATCTACTTCACCTTTCATGGCAAATCATACTGAAATCCTACCATCACTGAAGTTTGTACCATGCGAATCCAATTAAGAAGCAAACAACATGATCACAGTGTGGACTACAAAAAGATTTATAAAAAAAACTAAACTAAACAAAAGCAAGAAGATAGAATTAAGAAACAAACATGATCTGGGTCTTCTTGCCATCCTCTTCCTTCTAGAATTCTTCCTTTCTGCAATAAAGACTTTAGAGTTAAAATTCTTACTTCAAATGGGCACTCACAGACAATAAAAACATTGTACATACAAAAAAAAGAAGAGCAAAGATCGAATCTTTACTTCAAATTTGGTTCTGCATTCTTCATATTTTGATCAGAAAGTAAAAACAATATCAAACAAAATAACTAGAGTAAAAACAAAATATCATTATAAAATTACCCAAGTAGAATGAAAGCTTTCGGGAGTGGATGTAAAACTCTGAGACGATGACGTCGCCGTCCCAGGCGCCACCATCCTTGAACTACGTCACTTGTTTTGGTTCAGTAGTTTTCTATTTGCTGCATCAGCTTTTTTCTCGAAGCAAATATACCAAAGAAGTATACCCAGAAGAGGAAAGCACGTTGACACTACTGAATCACCATGGACTCGAGTAAGAACTAAGAAAAAAAACGTTGTTTTCCGAGGGTTTTCAAGACTTAAAAAACTCTATCTGGTCGGTTCGTAACTTCGCTTTGGAATCTTACGACGATTCTGGCATATAACTATAACTCACTATTGAAATGTGGAATAACAATGTGGGCAGCCGCAAAAGTAGCTTTGCTAATTCAGAGAGTACACCTCCAAACCATTTCTCATAATCCTCCCTGGACATAAAAAACAATCCAATCCAATCAAATTCACATGACATGATGACATAATGATCATTCAAATTCAAATTCAAATTGTGTTTTATACCTCATCGAAGAAGAGGGCGTATCCTTGACTGGGAAGGCTAGTAACAACTTATTGAAGGTAGATCTCTGCACAGGGCTTGACTTTGCCATCCATAGATATCCAACGTGAGTATCAAAGCTGCAACCATGCAACCTGGACCTTAAGCAGAGAAATCCATGCAACTTGCAAAAAATTGCGACAAAATACAGGCTCTTTTCATCAATTCCATCAGAACCCTCGACCAATCTCAAACAAAACCTTCAAATTTAACACTATCTTCTCTTATTTTCAATGAAGTATCAAAATTTCTCAAGCTCATGACTCAACACATCAATTTTTGATCCAATTTCAAACCTTTCACCTATATCCTACACTAAAACGCATAAGAGAATCACTAACATCGATAAATTCACAAACCCAATCCATCTGGGGATTAAGCATGAATAAAAATATGAACCCAATACGTGAAAATAGAGGTTAATACGTACAGGTATAGTTGAAGACCCAAGCATGTTTCGTTTTAGTGAAATCCAAAATTGGTTAGCAAACAAATAGAAATCGATGATACCTAAATTAGCAAAACCCAAAATTTGACCCAACTCACTGATTCAAATGGATCGAAGTTCTGAACGGCGGAAATCCAGGGGCAGGGGTCTTAGATTGCAAAAGAGAGAGAGAGAGGATCGAGGGAGTAAGGAGTGAGAGAGAACTCACGATAGTATTCCGGAGTGATACGAATCATGGTGTGATGGCCTCCTACAAGGTAAGTAGTCGCCGGAGCCGTCTTGTGCCACCGTTTTCACATGTGCCATCCGAGACCTAGCAACCTCTCTCGTCGTGCTTGTTGAGAGAGAGAGAGAGAAAGCGAGAGAGGCCGATTTGAGTTCAATGAAGAGAGCACAGGACCGTAGGTCGGGAATGGAAGGCTAAAAGTAGTTTTCCAAGTTCTCAATTACTCTTTTGTCCATGCTTAATATATATCTGTGTTTGACGAATTATAAAACCCAAGGACAAAATTAGGGATGTTGAAAGTTCTACCTTTCAACTGCCTTAAGTCTCCTTTCCTTAATTAATAGAGATAATCCAATATATAATCCAATAATTCCAATAATTTCATAAATCCAATATATAAAATGTGTATATATATATAATCCAATATATATCAATAATCCAATATATATATATAATCCAATATAATTCATCCAATATATATATAATCCAATAATTCCAATATATAATTCCAAAAAATCAACAATAATTCCAAAAATTCACAAAATTCAACAATAATCCAATATATATTCACACAATTCACACAATTCATCCAAACATCCACATTATCGATCAACAAACTAAACAACTTCAAATCTAACCTAAATAAAAAAAATTCGAAATTAGGGAATTAGGAATTTAGGGATTTCAAACCTGTTTTTTGGGTTTAGAATCCAAGAATAGAGGCTTGAGGATCGATGGACTTTGGCTTGAGGACTTCTTGCTTTCTCCCAACACACCGGAAATGGCAGAAATCGAATCGGAGAGGAGAAGAACCGTTTGGGCAGTTTCGTTTCTGCCCAAAACGGCTGCAGTTCTGGATATAACTCGATACTATAGCCAACGATATAAGTTTTATCGTCGACTATAGTATAACCGACGATATTTACTATGAATATCGTCGGTTATAGTTTGTTTCCTTTTTTTTTTTCATTTGCATCTCGATTAATAATGTGAAATTACCAACAGACTTCTATGCTTTTGGCCTCTCACTATTTGAATAAATAATTTTTAGGGGATATTATTTAAAAATTCAAAAATATATTTAATTAGTTTCTACAAAAATCCAACTTATAACAAGAAATTTTTGTAAATTACCGTTAATCCACGCCATGTGATGCTCCAATGAGAAAACAACACCTGGATATCAGCTCCTTAATTATTCACGTGGATATACGCGGTCCAAAACTTTGTGAACTTTAATCGTCGTTGTCAATTTAGATCGTTGGGTGGGTTGCAGGCAGGTCTTTTTGAAGATCGGGTTATTCTGTTTTTTTCTCATTAATTAAAATAAAATTATAATATTCTCACGAGTCAATTAATTTTAAAAAAACTGTAAGAAATTTTTTCCCACTTATCAAACATTTCTATTTCTTTTATATTTTTATATATACAAAAAGGCTATGAGTACGTTTTTTTTCCTAACTTATAAATTAAAAAATGCTCCTTAAACAAAGTATCTACTTTAGTTAATTACATCGATCCAATTAAGTTAAAGTCGATCATATGAATATAATTCATTTTACATTGCACGTTCAAACTCAAATTAACATACATACACTAAGGCGCATAGTCAGAATCATCGCTTGAGTCTGACTTTGTTTCTGAGTTAATTTCAGGTAAGATGTGTATGCCCTCGTCACTTGAGTCTTCATTGTCTTCATTTTGATTAACATCCATAAGATTCGGTTGAGGAATTCGTACCACACTGCCCTGTCTCACATTATTAAGGCGAATTGTTGAGGTTTCAGGAATACCAGTTGCGTTCGGCTCTTGGTATGCACTAACTTCTTCATTATCCTAGGTCACACTAAGGGTTGAGGCACTGTATATGTTTTTTAGAAGAACATGGTTAACCACTTTCCACGCGCCTTTATGCACAAGATCATCAAGATAGAACAATTGTTTCACGTCCGTGGCCAAAACAAACGGATCATCTTCATACCAGCTTGTAGCAGTATTCACCGAAAAAATGCCGTATTGATCGGTCCTTGTGTTCTGAGGGTCGGTATCAAACCATCTACACTTAAACAAGTGCACGGTCATGCGTTCCCCATATATTAATTCGATAACTGAATGGAGAACACCGTAATAGTCAACTACATTCTGCCCACCATGCACCATTACCCCAGAATTCTGTGTTTTTCGTCTGACATCTCTATGTTCACAAATAAATAGCACGCTATTTACCTTACACATAGGATAAACTCTGGAAGTTATCGGTTTCTGCGCCAAGAGCCTCAATTCGTGTGACCACTGTGCGATACCATCATCTTGTACATGGTTCATCTGAATATAATCATTTATTAACTTAACTATAAATATGATACGAGACATGCAATTAAATTCATATGCAAGTCAATACCGCTATATACGTACCCATTTGCCAAAATAGTTTGCGAACGTCTTCTTGTGGTAGTTAACATCACCGGAAATGGCAGGGCAGTAAAGGTGCATATTTTTCCAATATTGAACTTCTGGACAGTTAATCAATACCGACCAGTGGGCAATGACTAGCTCATATGGTTCCAAATTGTACGAGTTGGACAACTTTCCGGAAACTTCAACATCATCGGAGATGATTGGAAGGTTGAACTGTGCTCCATCTACTGGCATATGTTGTGGAGGGTCCTCGAACGCTCCCAAATACAGTCTGGTGTACGTTACGCACTCGTGCGCAATATATGCTTCAGCGATACACCCTTCGGGTGCAGATTTGTTCATCACATAGTCTTTGTAGTCCACTAATTGTCTATAAAATTGGTAATTATAGAGCATGTTATGAATATTGTAAAATAAGTGAATAAATAATATTAAAAATCGACATATATAGCCAGATTCAGAGATGTATTACGTACATTTCCATAGGATACATCCATGTGTAGTGTACTGGACCAGTAAGCAACAATTGTTTCGGAAGATGGAGCATCAGGTGAGGCATGATGTCGAAAAAGTTTGGAGGAAATATCTTTTCAAATTTGCACATGATAAAAATGATGTCCTGTTGCATTTCCAACAAGTCCAATTTCTTCACTTCTCTCGTGCATAACTTCTGAAAGAATCTTGACAAAGTCACTAACGGCTCCACCACCTCTTTGGGCAGGTACCCTCGAATGAAAACAGGGAAGAGGCGTTGAAGCAATATATGACAGTCATGACTCTTTAGTCCGTACATCTTATTGTCTTTGAAGTTAACACATCGACTTATATTTCCAGCATAGCCTGAAGGATACCTGACATTACCCATCCAGCCAAAAATTTCATTCTTCTGGGCAGGTTTGACGGTATAAGGAGCTTGTGGCATTTTTTTCTTCCCATCTCTCAACCACAAATGTTTTCGCTGTCCCATCCTTTTAAGATCAATGCGTGCCTTCGGGCCGTCTTTAGTTTTTCCCTCCCAATTCAACACTGTGTCGACCACACTCTCGCACACATTTTTCTCTATGTGCATGACATCTAAGTAGTGTCTGATCAGCAACTTGGACCAATACGGAAGTTCCCAAAAAATACTTTTGTGTGTCTAGAATTTATACCTGTCGGGTTTGTCAGGTATTGACGCCACTATCTCAGGATGATTGCTGAGCTGCCCAAAATCGTATTCATTTAGCACTTCCTATATTTCATCCCCCGTCCATCTCCTCGGCTGCTCACCTGTTTCCACAGTCCCATCAAATGCCTCCATATCCTCCCGAAATGGGTGATCATGTGGAAGCCAACAACGATGACGCATCTGTACAATCTTCCTACAATGAGGTTTACAACACTCAACAGTCATGCACTCTGGACAAGCTCTGTATCCCCTGGTAACGTTGCCCGACAACATCCCGCGTGCAGGAAAATCGCTAATGGTGCCAACAAGCATGGCATGCATCTGGAACATCTCATTTTTGAACTTGTCATAAGTGGGATGACCATGCTCACTCAAGTACTTAAACTCCGCAATCAAGGGTCTCAAATACACATCGAGACACTTTCCTGGATAACCTGGCCCTGAAATTATCATAGTGAGCATATTGTATTCTTTCTTCATGCACATCCATGGAGGAAGGTTGTACGGTATCAAAATAACTGGCCATATACTGTATTGAAGACTCATGTTGCCAAAATGGTTGAATCCGTCAGATGAAAGCCCCAGCCAAACATTTCGAACCTCTGATGCAAAATAAGAAAACTCCTTCACCATGTGCTTCCAAGCCTCTCCGTCAGCAGGGTGTATAAGCGTATCACCGTCGGGAAAATTCCTCTCAGCCCACCATCTCACAGTTTCAGCCGTGTGTGCACACATGAACAGCCGTTCTAGCCTATCTATCAGCGGAAAATACCGAAGTATCTTCACAGCTTTCTTGTTTCCGGCAGGAGTCAACTTATACCTATCTGTACCACATACCGGGCATTCATCAAGGGATTCAAGATCATTCCCATAAGCATCTTCACCCCAGAAGAGAACACAATCATATCTACAAGCATGGATTTTGATGTAGGAAATGCCAAGATGTTTCAGGATCTGTCGCACCTTACGATGAGTGGTAGGAAGACGATGATCGGGGGGCAACAACGAACCAGACCAATTCAGCCAATCATCAACAGCCTTCACGCTCATTTTGTTCTCCACTTTGAGTTTCATTACTCCCATAACACTTTCAAGAATAGTCTTATTACACCCGTTGTACAACGGGGTCTGTTGGAAGGCAATGAGGTTGTTGTACTTGTCCATACCAGCAGTGTTGACAGCTGTAGGTAATTGTTGGACTGGCTCAATATGAGGGAAGTCTCCAACGGCGGGAGGGATATCCGGTGCTTGAGCAAATATACCGCTCTCATGAGGAAACATATCGTTGATCAACCTTGTTGTTTGATCATTGGATGTACTACCACTCTCAAAAAATTGTCTGTCATCATGTTGACCAACTGATGAGCTTTCACCGTGATAAATCCAACATGTGTACTTATCCCAAAACCCGTTTTTCTTCAAGTGCTCCAATACTTTATCGATGTGAAAATGATATCGCTCGCTGCGACACTGACATTTCATACACGGACAATAATGAATTGTCATCCCTCCATAATTAACCTTCACATATTCCACAAAACTTTTAATTCCACGGTGATATCTTACATCCCATCTTGGAAGACACATCCAACTCTTGTCCATCCTGAAAATTATATATAACTGCATGTATATATATCCATGATCTTATTAATTAAAATTTCATAGCTAGATATATATATATATATATATATCGATATTCAAACTATAAATTACATAATTTAATTATTCGATCTACTCGATCTCTAACTAGCTAGCTAATTAATTACAAATGAACATATATATATATATAGTCGTCTAATTATTCTACTTGATCCATATTATTCATATATATATATATAATTTCGTCTAATTTAACTCGATCAAAATCAAAACATTCGATCAATCAATTAATATAAATATATATTATTATAATTCCCATAATTTTAATATATATATACACGTACACCCTAACTCACATATATATAGCTAGCTATATATAGCTATATATATATATAGCTAGCTATATATATATATTCACAATAATCAACACAACAATATATTACGTACTACTCCAACTCAACTATCAATCACGTACTCAAAATCAACCATCAATTACTCAAACTCAACAATCAATTAACTCGATCGATCAATATATTCAAAATCAACATCAACAATCGATCAACACACACATGCATATATATATATATATATATAATATTAAGTACGTACCTATATATAATGAATCATCACGTACGAACTCATTCATGACAGTTTTCGACATCACCCAAAGATTTCAGAGCATTTTCAGTTTTCATGGGAGATTTTTTTTGAATGATATCGAGCTGCTGCCCAGAATGGATCTGAAATAAGAAACTATAGCCGACGATACCAAAAAATCGTCGGTAATAGTAAAAAAAATCGTCGGTAATAGTGGAAAACTATACCCGATGATTTTTTAGCGACTATAACCGACGACAAGAATATCTAGTCGGTTAAACAACTATCACCGACGAAGTAATCCTGTCGTCGGTTATAGTTTACTATACCCGACGAGAACCCTTATAGTCGGTCGTTTTTTGGGAATCTCGTCGGGTATACTGTTTTTGTTGGTAGTGTGCCGACGATTTTAATTAAGTCGCCGGCAATAATTTTTTTTTTTGTTGCTATTTCCGACGCATTATTGTCGGCGATTTGGGGCAAAAATCGCCGGCAATAATGAAAATTATTGTAGACGACTTTAGTTTTCGTTTCGCTGATAATGGTTAAAAATATTGTAGTGTACGGGTACCGATTCTGGATCTCGATCGGGTTGCCCCGGGCACGATTCGGGTTCGTGGAGAATTGTCAAATGCTGCTGCTGGGGTGCAATGTGGCCTGTCATGTTGGAGTTTTGTTGATGCATTTCTGGAAAGGAGGGTGTAATGGGATCGGGGCTTGGGGTTTTAATTCGGTGCTCAATGCTGTGATTTTGTTGCTCTTCTTCAACTTCTACGTGAAGATGCATTGGGGTTATGGGAGGAGGGTTAGGGTTGGATTGGCTGCAGTTGGGGAGGAAGAGGACGAAGAGGAAGAGGAAGTGATCGGGGAGAAGGAGACGAAGATTTGACGGTCGGAGATTTTACTGTTTATGTAAATTTAGGAGGGGTGGAAGTTCAGATTTGTACAAGGGTTTTACATCAGTTAACATGGTGTGGAAGGGTGATCTGTTACTCAGAGTTTAGAAGGTAGAAACTTGTTGGCGAGCTATGTCAGAAGAAGTGAGAAGTGGAACTCTTGGTGGGCACTCGAATCAAAATTGTACCAAATTTTACTAGGTTTGAAACTTTGAGCAGTGCTGAGACCTCGGAGTAGTGGGTTCTTAGTTTTAGTTCTTTCTCTCTTTTTTTTTCAGTTTGTTTTTACTGTGTGGTAGTATTACAAGCGATGTACATAGAGTGCTGCTCATCATGTTCACGCCAGAAAAGATAATGGTGCTTATGTTGTGTAAATATATAATCTAATGATTATGATCACAGGTCCTACTGTCCTAGATTTATGACATGAATGTTTTCCCTTATGTCTTTTCTCTCATGTGTTTTCCCAGATTGTTAAAATTGTTTGCATATACATCGTGAACAACAATGACAAATTGACAATAAAAAATTAACATATTAGCTTGTAGATTGGTATACTAACAATTTATCAGAGGTCATAGCAAATACTCCAAATATAGATTTTGAAATCCGGATTTTGCTAAAATCTCCTTGTTTATCATTTTGATTGCGTTGCGGGCACATTGTTTAGAAACATGAGTACATGACCTTCACGAATCTAGAACTTGAACCTGGTATGTGCACGTGTGTGACTTGTTGGACCGAGATTTCACGACTGAAAGTCTGAAGGTAACACCTCGATTTTGTTTTCCGAGGTCATTGATGTCACACCATCTATCTATTGTTCAAACAATAAATAAGAGTGAGCCAGTGAGGCATTTAAATGAACGGGCCCAATAAACCCAGGTAGGAAAATGAGTGTTTTTTTTTTCCACGAAATATATTCAAAGAAGAAAACAGAACATTCATTAGCCACCATCATCGTGTAAACCAAAACGGGCTCATGGGTACCAAAGTGGTTGGTATCAATCAGGAGCACACCCTTTTCGAGGCCAATAGCTCAAGATGTGTAAAGAGATGTTTAAAATGAAATTTCAGTATGCCAAATATTGGCAGACACTGATAGCAAAGTCCTGCAGTAGTATCACTATGATGGTTAAGATGACTTGGTGAAAATTTCTCACAAAGGAGTGATGTGCCTAGAATCTTCAATATCAATCATCGACTTTCCAAAGCAACCATCAAATGACATGTATTGAAAAGATACTGTTTGGGCCTAAATAAAATATTCATGTTGGGTCTGGATGGCCGAGGTCTAGCGAGCGGCCCATTGTGTTATTAATTCCTATCGAGGGAGTTAAGTTATAAAGTGTCTAGCGAGCTTCGCTAGAAGAAGACGTAGAGTTCTATTAGAACTGTGTCTTATCGAGCTGGTTTCACGCGGCTCAGTTTTCTATCATAACTAGTTGATCATAGTAGGACTCTATGAAGAGTTATGGTGGAAGTAGAATACCTATGAGTGGTATAACACGTATGCTGGTATGATATTCAGACAAGATTACAAGAGCAAAGAAGTTAGAAATAGAATCAATGACTGATTAGTAAGCGAGTATATAAGGAGGGCAAAGATCTTATGAAGACCCCCCGACAATCAATCAAACAGCCTTGCTATACGCAAACAAACCTAGACGGTTATCTCGTCCTCGAGATTTCTATCTTTCTTGCAACCAGAAGGTCTGAGTGCTGTTCACCTATAGAGTGAAGGTATTTACGACTCCAAGGAAGCAACTGCAACCTGAAAGTTGAAGAGCGGCTCACTTGTATGTTGAGAGCTTGAATAATCAAAGGAAGCTAGTGTTCTCCGCACTTCGTCAAGAGATTGCTCTGCTCTACACGAGAGGAGACGTGGGAGTATCGATTTCGAGATTTGGCAAAGAGATACACATATCAAAGTCCTAGGTTTCTAGGCGAAAAGAACCTATTCGAGCAGGGTTGGTGCTCTCCCTGTTCTAATCGCTTACATAAGAAGTCAGGCGGCTGCAATCAGTCCATATTCCGTTAAAGAACGGTGGCACGCCAGCATACGAAGCACAAGCAGGATAGACCGGCACACGCGGTTAAGACATCCGAGATAAAAGAGACTGCTTCGCGGGAAGGATCTCTCCCGGGAGATATTTCTGCATCGAACATTTTGGCACGCCCAGTGGGACAATATAATAATATTTGCCAAATTCGCGTATCTTTAGACAAGATACGACAATTGGAGATCCTTATCGAAGGGTTTATCCTCAGTGTCATAAACATCCACAACCGGGGTACCGTGGACACACTTCTAGTTAGTGTCGTTCATTGAGTGATCGAGCGGTTGAAGTTATCTTCGCTAACGACTTTAACATTATGGAGTTCGAACCTTTAAGCGAAGCGGAGATAGCCGCACTAACATACGAACAATATTTGGCTTATGCGGTCAAGCGAGATAACCACCAGACTAGTTATTCTCGATTATTCGAGGACAGACTCGGGCAACAGGCAGATCATCTCGCTGCTCAGGCTAGCTCCATAAAGGAAATAGCGAGTAGCATCCGGTCTATACAGGGCGATTTGAATCAAGAACAAGAAGATAGAGAAGCCTTAAGTGCCCAGGTAACTAGTTTGGCAGAGGGTCAAGACAAACTACGGGCTGATGTCCATAGCCTACTAGAGAAAGGATTGGGGGAATACCGCCGGTACGCGGCGGCTATCAACCAAAGAGTAGACAGAGAGCTGGCTTTTCTAACCAAAACCGTATCGGATTTGGCTAGGAAGACTAGGCAAGCAGAGGACTTCCCTCTCGCTTGGGAGGAGCGTATAAATAAGCTTTTGGATGATTGTAACATAAAATTTTCCAAAATGCATGAAGCTTACGAGACACCGTTTCCTCCAAGCAAAGATGACCCTAACGAGTGGCATTGGCCAAAGTTTTACAAACACCAAACCTTCCAGACATTCTCAGGTGATGATGATACAAACCCGGCAACACATTTGGCCTATTTCACGTTGCAGTTAGGCCAATTTGCCGAAGATGAGGGACTCAAATTGAGGGTCTTCGGATCATCACTGTCAGGATCAGCTCTCGTGTGGTATACAAGGATTGAGAAGGGCTCGATCAGCGAGTGGAAGGATATGGAGGCCTTGTTCATAGACCACTTTGGAACGGCACGACCAGAGACTACCGTAGGGAAGTTGGCTTCTCTTAGCCAATCATTGACCGAGAGTCCAGTCACTTTCTTACATCGTTTCCGTTCGGAGTACAATCTATGTAAGACCCCTCTAAGCAAAGAAGAGGTGGTCGAGATGGCCAAGAATGGGCTGGAGGATACCTACCACCAGTTATTCTTAAATAGCAAATATTTCTCTCTAAACGAGCTCATCACGGCAGTAACTAAAGCTTATAACAATATGCAAGAGAGAGATAACAGGAGAAATTCGTCCAAAGGGACGTATAATAATAAGACCTACGATAGGTTGAAGCCAAAAACAGTGGCTTATGTTGAACAGATGGACGACCAGGAGTCTGATTCTGATGACGATCGGGTAGGAGCTGTTGATTTGACAGCAAATAAGGTGTTAAAACCCCGGAAGCTTCAGAAGAATAGAGGTCCCATCAAACTCTCGACGGTGGCTTTCACTAAGCCAGAGTTCGAGAAGTATACTTATGATGCCAATTTGGCTCATGAGATACTGGACGAACTATACGGTCTGCGTGTTGTCAAAGCAGACTTTGGACCGCTCCCCACAGCCGAGCAATTGAAGGGTAAAAAGTACTGTAAGTTCCATGGAGCATGGAACCATCTTACCAAGGACTGCATCAAGTTGAAAGACCAGATCCAGAAGTGGATCAATGAGGGAAAACTGGAGCTAGAAGGTTCGTCCAAGACCGCAGCATTAGTGGATTCTGAGCCGTTCCCTGCTCCACAGGTGAACATGGTCGACGTGAGTTGGCCATCACCTAATAGAATCCTTGAAGGTAATGAGGCTTGGAATCATCCGACCTACTTAACCTATTCATTCAGGTTAGACAAGACAGAAGAATACTTGGATATGTTAAGGGACTTGGGGCTGATTTTCTTTTACCCAGTCTTTGAGTTAAGACACCTTCGGTATGAGGAGCCAGCCCAACACTTTTGCAGGTTCCACAATCACTTTGGCCATTGAACAACAATGTGTTCAACCTTGAAAGATAAGATCCAGGGTTTGATCAATTGGCAGGTGATTGTAATCAATGATGAGGGAGAAATGGATTATCACTCAGATTATCATCACAGGACACCATCTTCTCCAGTTACAGAGCCTCTCACCAATGGCATTTCTTCAGAGTCTTGTTCGATAGATAGACCGACCCAGGCGAAGAAGAAATCCAAGCGAAAGTCCAGGCGAAACATAGCATTTGTCCGACCAAAGCGGACTCGCATCACATATGATGCGTCCTGGCGAGAGGAGATATTTGAGAAGCTATGCCTAGAAGGGATAGCAGTGATACCTGACAATTGGGGATCACCAGACCCACATCCTGATGATGTTAGGGGTTTGCCTTATTGTCAGTATCACCACAAATGGGGAAGTCATACTACGGCTGCATGTCGAGACTTGATGTATAAGATTCAGCAGTTGATCGACAAGGGAATAATAGCAATAGAACAAAACCCCTCGCTTAACTTAAAAACCCCCATGCATGCGATAGTTGGAATGGTAGACATAATACATGACAAATCCAATAAGAGGAAACAGTCCAACAACCAACCAACTGCTAGTGAGAATCCACCCCATACACCGAAGAACAAGGGGAAAGAGAAGGTGGACCCCAAAGCAGAGTCGCCAGTGGCCCTTTGTGCACACTGTAAATTAAGGAGTGGGCTGAAGATCTCCTTTGAGGAACTGGCTCAGGCAGCCAATTCCTTTCCGGAGTTATTCTCAAACAAAGATCAGCAGTACCCACAAGCAAACCAAAGGGACACTCCAGCTCCCAAGCGACCGCGAGCAACAAACCAAAACAGTGTGGCTAAGACACCTGAGTTTAAAGGTGTAGATATGCTCGCCAAGCCATATGTGGTAGTCAAGACGAAACGCAGAGGTGATCATTTTGAAGACTTGAGGCAAGTGTTTCTCAGAATGAGGCAGCATCAATTGAAGATGAACCCAGCCAAATGTGTTTTTGGCGTCCAGGCAGGTGACTTCCTGGGGTTTTTGGTTCATCAGCGTGGGATAGAAATACCGGATGACAAGAAACAAGCGGTTATCAGTGCAACCCCACCAAAGAGTAAGAAGGAGCTACAACGCTTATTAGGAAAAATCAACTTCTTACGACGGTTTATTGCCAACGCTGCTGGGAAGACACAAACATTCTCTACTCTGCTTAAGCTTCAAAATCAAAAGGACTTTGTATGGGAGCCTATACATCAAGAGGCATTCGATACCATCAAAGCATACTTAACGAACCCACATGTCTTGGTTCCTCCAAGACCTGGGGTTCCTCTTAAGCTATACATATCAGCTACAGCGCTCTCCATTGGAAGTCTTCTGGCTCAGGACGACACAACAGGAGTCGAACGTGCCATTTTCTATCTTAGCCGTACCTTGAACGATTGTGAGACAAGGTACTCCCCCATGGAAAGGTTATGCCTCGCCTTATACTTCTCAGGGTGTAAGTTAAGGCACTATATGCTATCCTTCATTACGTGTGTTATTGCACAAACAGATTTAGTGAAGTACATGTTATCCCGACCGATTCTACGTGGACGCATTGGGAAGTGGATTCTGGCTTTGTCAGAATTTTCTTTGCAGTATGTTCCTCAGAAGGCGGTCAAAGGCCAAGCAGTGGCTGATTTTTTGGCTCATCATCCCATGGAAGACGTGATCAAAGGGCCAGAGCTGGATCTCGCTCGTATTGATTTGGCCCCCTGGTGTTTATATTTCGATGGGTCCAGTACGAGTACCATGGCTGGGGCAGGGGTGGCTTTGATCTCCCCACGCGGCCAAACTTATTCTTATTCTTTCAGGTTAGACTTCAAGTGCACGAATAATCAAGCAGAATACGAAGCTTTAATCATTGGATTATAACTTCTGTTAGATATGGAGATCAGTGATGTGCATGTCCTTGGAGATTCCCAACTGGTGATCAGCCAACTTGAGACAAAATACAAGGCAGGTCCAAAACTAGAACCTTATGCGAGGAGGGCCTGTGACTTATTAAAGTTATTTACAGAAGTGGAATTGAGCCATGTTCCTCCCGAGAAGAACTATGCAGCTAATGAGTTGGCTCAACTAGCAACGGGTGTGAGCTTGCAAGATGGAGTAAGGGAGAGAATATTAAAAGTTGAAAGAAGAACCCTTCCGTCTTTCCTAGCACGACAAGAAGATAAAAACGAATGGTACGTTGCTACACTTGATCACATCGACAAAGACTGGAGACAGGAAATCATCTCTTATCTCCAGGATCCAAATAATCCGGTTGACAAGCGGATTCGATTCTTAGCTCCCAATTATGTACTCAAGGATACTAAGTTATATAGAAGGGGAGAGGAGGGCATATTATTACGGTGTGTCTTTGGACGCGATGCTAAACGGGTAATGAGAGAAGTCCATCTTGGGATTGCAGGAGCACACCAGGCTGGTCCCAAGATGAGGTGGTTATTAAGAAGACATGGCTTTTATTGGCCAAGAATGCTCAGAGACTGCATCATGCTCGCCAAAGGTTGTGAAGAATGCCAGAGACATGGTCCAGTCAACCATATGCCCAGAATACCACTACAGCCAATCATCAAGCCTTGGCCAGCTCGAGGATGGGCTTTGGACTTAATAGGAATGATTCATCCTCATTCATCTGAAGGGCACGAGTTTATTATAGTGGCTACTGATTTCTTCACAAAATGGGTCGAAGCTCGACCCTTCAGGGTATCTTCAGCGAAGGCCATCCGCCAATTCTTATTCGAAGATGTTATTTGTTGGTTTGGAATCCCTGAGTGTTTTGTTTCAGACCGAGGGGCAGCCTTCATGTCTGGCGAAGTGGATACTTTAATGAAGGATCTTAGGATCCATTTTCTCCACTCTTCTCCATACTATGCCCAATCCAACGGTCAAGCTGAAGCGAGCAATAAAATCATTATTCATATCCTAAAACGGATGCTCGCCAGCAATGCCAGACTGTGGCATGAAGAACTTTTTAATACTTTGTGGGCTTACAGGACTAGTAAGAGAACACCCACAAGTACAACTCCTTATGCATTAATGTTTGGGCACGATGCTGTGTTGCCATTAGAGATCAATGTTCAGTCTTTACGAGTAATGGAACAACATAACTTGATCGGTGAAGACTATGTCCAAGCAATGTGGCAAGAGCATGAAGACCTCGATGAGAGTCGTATACAAGCTTATGAAAGTCTACGTGCTGAGAAACACAAGGTGGCTCGTGTCTATGACCAACGTACAAGGGGCATGAGTTTTGCAGAAGGAGAGCTTGTCTGGAGGGTGATTTTGCCTGTTGGCGAGAAGACTGAAGGACGAAGAAAATGGTCAGATAAATGGGAAGGACCATACATCATCGATCGACTGTTGGGCAAAGGAGCAGTTCGCCTGAGAGATTGAGATGGTACTATACACATGAACCTAATAAATGGTCGCTACCTAAAGAAATTCATACAACCCGTTTGGGAGTATGATGATCCTCCAGATATTGCTTAATCTAGTTTATTCCTGCATTCGCATAAATAAACTACAGGGGCAACACATATACTCATCGAGGATCATAGACATCAAACAACCTATTAACAACCTATTAATGGGGTTAGTTAGTTAGTGCCTATAGTCGAGGCCAAATTTTGTAATCAGAGTAGTTGTTTATTTCAAGTCAAAAGTTCATGTTAGGCCAGTCTTTGTGGCTTAACTTTTTGAGCAAACTATATATGAGTTTATCAATATAAAGAACTTTTTCATTTCAAATAAATATTACATTCAAATACTTGGAATAATACAAAGGCTTTGCGGCCTCAGGCTCTGATACCATATGGTGAAGATGAATCTGGACATTTGCAGAAAGAAAGAAACTCAAGAAATTAAAAGATTCATTCTTCACAAGTTCCTCTGCGTTCCTCTCCATCTCCCAAGAAGTTAAATTTAAAACCTGCAGATCGACCTCGGCGGTTGGAGAGGAAGAAATCGACCTCGGTATTGGAGAGGGAGAGGAAGCTGAATCGTCAAAACAAGAGGAGGAGGACTACAATAAGAGTTGCACCTGCCTTGACGATTGTCGCCTTCTTCCCAGGGTGACACCCCCTTCTTCCCCCATGTATTGCAGGAGGCTTTGAAAAGTACTGCCTCCTCCAATGCATATCGACACCGAGCACTTGCGAGGCGGAAGTCGAAGAGAATTGCCACCTCGGGATTGTGGTTTCTCCCTTTTTGACTCCTTCAATCAGGGAAAACCAAGGCAACGCCTGGGCATAGATATTGCTATCTAGTCCAGGTTTGGGCATGGATATTGCTATTTAAGGAATATTACTTTGAGGAATTTATCTGGAGGTTTCTTTGGATAGTAAGGCCAGAACAAGTAGACTTGGGTTTGATTCATTCTCGCAAAGGACTTGGTTCATTTCACATAAAGAGAGGAAAGCCTTTTGTAGGCCAGAAATCACAACGGTTTGGTTTCGCGAGAGTAATTACACCCAAAGGTAAGTAATACGTGTCCAAATAACAGTGGACCATGGAAGCAGTTTATCTGCTCGCAAGGAATGCATGATAAATCAAAGATCTTTGAGGCAGGTAAAACGTATTTTCAAAGATTTTTGATCGTTTGAAGCGATACGGATTCCAAGTCTAGAATTCAATTCCATTTATTGTTGACTAGGGAATAGTCGAAACAAAATTAATAGCCTAAAACGGGGTTGGATCAAGACAAAGGGCTTATTACAGGGGCCCAAGTTGGTGTAAAACCCAATTTAATTTGTGTTGTTAAAGTAACTCGGATACCTAAAAAGGTTCGATTATTTTATAACAAATAAAAGGCCCACATTGGAGGCCCAAAAAAAATTTACAATTGGAAGACGAAGCTCTTTATCAAGATTTTAGTATACTCCGAGGCCACCCAGGCTTGTTGAGCTGCTAAGCGAGCTTCGCTAGCTTTCGCACGTGCCTCTTGTAAAAGCTGGGCTCGAATCTCGCCTTCATTCAGGAATTGCCTCATGGCATCCTGGTAAGGTTGAGTGTCAGCTTCCAAGGCATTTACTTCTGCTCTTAGTACAACGAGATTAGCTTCAAGAGCAGTTATCTTAGCACGTTTGATCAAGAGAGTCTCTTCCCTTGTTTCTTTTTCCCGCAGAAGTTTCTGGATTTCCTCTGTTTCCCTTTGAGTCGTTTGCTCTAGGGTGCTCGCTGCTTCATTTTCACGCTCAGCCCCGAGTGTTAAGTCGTGAAAGACTTCGCTTTGGCGCTGGTACTCAAGGAAATTGTCTTCTAACTTATTCAGGAGAGGAATAAAATCTGCAGGGGCAGTGGCTTGCAAAACTTTCACTTGTTTCGAAACGGCCTGAACATCTGAATTGGAGTCTAGGGGCCCAGAGAGAATTTTACGGAGCTGACAAGTGAAGTCGGTACGCTCAGGAGGAGTGCTTAAAGTACTCAGTGCACCTGCAAGTTCTTGAATCTTGGTTGACTCTTGCGCATTGAGTGGTTGAAGTTTGGTACTTGATGATGAAGGAGAAATTTGAGCTTCCTCGCGTGAAATCACAGGTCCTTCATCATCGATGTTTTGAGTACTATCAGGTTGATCTTCAGTGGCAATCGAAATCAGCTCGCTTGATGTGCTCGCTTGGTTTCTTGGACTATTGGGAAGGCTTCGTTGAACGTCCAGGTCCACAGGAATGATGTTGGACTTCAATGCGAGAGAATAACAGGAAGTGTTAGGGCTATATAAAAAGATCGTTAACCTAAAGAGTGAGGTTACATTTTGCTTACTTGTGGGGGAGACAGTGTTGGTGTTTCCTCATAAGTTTGAACTTGTTGCTCTGGTGAGGAAGGACTTGTTGCTTCGACCTCTGAGCTAGTCTCGACCAAGGTTTGTGGTTGTTCAAATTTGGGCTTTGGTGAGGAGACAATTTGCTCAGTTTTTGGGATGATTTGTTCATCCTGGGCATTGGGATCTTCCCCAGAAGAGGAAGGAATGTAGCAACCTTGAATTTCAATTTGAAGACGACTGAACAGAGTCCCAAGGGCTACCGTTTGTTTCTTCTCCTCTTCCTCAAGCTCTGCTCGATGGATTCCAGCTAAGAATTAGACTATGAAATCCTTGCAACACTCTTTGTGGCTGTTGGTTATAGCTTTGTCTATAGTATTGGATATGGTGCTGGACTCATCGAACTTCAGAATGAAGGCTTGGCAGTGTCCTTCTTGGAGCCTTTCTCCTAGTGAGTCAATTATATAGAAGGCTTCGTCTTCAGCTTTGAGGACGAAGAAGTGATCGTTCCAGCTCACTATGAAAACCTGGGGCTTCCGGCTCTTCTGAATTTGTTCCCATAAATTGTCGAAGGAGCAAAGGCCATTCAGATTAGCAAATTTCTCAGGATCAAAGTATCCTATGAAGGAGTCATCAGCTGAAAATTGGAGCGGCCTGATGTTTGCCTTTAAGATAGTGTCCAGATCAAAATGTTGGTCTGGATACTTCCTCGCAAGGGACTCGTCCTTGCATAACTCTTGCCATTCCCTTGAACCTTGAAGAAGGAGGTCATCGAACTGGGAGAGTTTAGGAGTGCTATTCGGGTTTGCACAAAACCAGTGTGCAATGGTGAAAGCTATGGCTGAGCAGGCACTTGATCCTGAGGCTTTGCTGCTCCTTTGGTCGAACGAAGCGAGGAAGACTCGAGCAAAAAGGCGTAGTTGTTGGTCTTTGCTCGTGACCCGCGAGTTTAACCAAACCCCACTCTCTGCTTCTGGGGTCCTTAGTATGAGTTTCTTGGGCCTTGAGGACTGCAAGGGGATTGGGATCAATGTCAGGATCAGTAATAAGAGTCAGTTTGTTTTGGATAGGTGATAGTTCAAATACTTACGGGTGATCTAGAACGCTGGGTCCTTTTCTTCTTAAAAGATCGAAGAGCCACAGTTACATCCGGCTCAGGGTTGCACTGTGAAGGGGATGAAAGGATGGTCAATTATGATCCTAAAATTACCAATACAAGTGGAAGTTTCTAAACTAAAAACATACCTGTGGCCATGGAGTAGAACTCGAATTGGGGTGGGGGCCGATGAGTGCTTCCAGGTCTGCCTTGAGTGAGAATTTCTCACTAAATCCATTGAAGATGGTAGCGAAGCACAGGTCTGGTCCTTGGTATCGCCTTTCAACCCAGAACTGGGAAAACCAGGTGAGGTATGTTGGGGTGACCAACCTCGATGACGATAGTGGCTTGGTAATATCAGGGACTATCACCATTGGAAGGCCAAATTGTTCATCGAGGGTTTCTGCTGCATTGGGTTTGTTGTCTCCCCGCCAAAGAGTATACTTGTTGACAGAACAGGCGAGGGGCATAGGGGCATCCTGGCTGAGCCCAAGTTGTCTGCAGAAGTGGTTGGGAGCGTAAAGCTCATACCCAGAATTAGTTGGGTCTGGGAGTTGTAGGTCCTGGCAAGTGTTGAACTTGACAAATAAGCTCCTCGCTTGATCATCTTGTTCAGGAGATGGCATAAAACCGCTTGAGAGGAGGCCAGGGTAATGACGATTCAGAATTGTTTCGACTGCAGTGTAAGGAAGATCTTTGTGGAAGCAGAGATAGTTGAAGCAGTCGAGATAGGATCATTGCTTAGTCCTGGGCAACGTAGAGACCAGTGACCTGCCCAACAATTTTTGTTCTTCGAATACAGGGGTTGCTGAGGGACAGAAGAAAGGGAAATAGATCTGCAGCCAGAGGTCTACCATCCAAAGTGGCCCAGATTGGTTCAAGTCAAGCTTCGATAAAGATACTCGCCTGAGACTGTGGTAGATGGAGGCGAGGACTGGTTCAACCAAGCTCAGTGGTTCTTCGCTGTAGAGACGTTCAGTGAGGTTGGTCCACGTCTTGATAACCTTCGCTGAGGTGGTGCAGAACAAGTATTTCGATAGCCAGTACTCCAAAAAGGCTATTCCCCCTTGTGCTGTGTTTTCCTCCTTTTGTGCAAAATGTTTCACCCAGGAGGAGTAGGATGAAGGCCGCATTAATGAGGCTTGGAAGGGAGTGTGGCTGGAATTTTGAGGAGCCCAACTATTTTCGGTGGCAGGAACTCCGAAAATGGTGTAGAGGTCGAGCATTGTGATACTCATATCATCGCATGGGAATCTGAAACAGTTCACTGTGCAATCCCAGAAGCACATTGCTATAGCAAAAGGGGCTTTGTTACCTCCAGACGGAAGAGAGAAGCATAAATCAATGAGTTCGGCAATTCCTGCTGCTTCCCATCATTCTCTGTCTTGCCCACGGCGTTGCTGGTACCAATCGAGGTCGTCTGAGGGTGCGTGTGGCCATTTCCCGATGGAACAGAGACTATCTTTTTGAGTCCATGTCTTCGGGTCTGCCGAGGGGTTTGCCTGAAGTATGAGGGAAGAATTGCAGATGGGTTTACGAAGGGAAGTGAAGAGCTCTGGATTTAGTGGAGAATTCAGGAATGGACCAAGCAGTCCTGTATTTTCTTCAGGGTTTACTGTGAGAGTGCAGACAGCGTCTGGGTTCGATCGAACAGCGACTTCCTTGAGCCGTTTGACAAATTGCTTGGCGTTGACGCTATCGAAAGGAATAAGAATGTCCTTACGAGGAGGCATTTCTTTTCTGAATTAGGTTTTGACGGCGGTGAGAAAGAAGGGGTGAAGCTTTTTGATTATGAAAGTTAGTAAGTTACAGGTTCTGTGCAGGTGAAAGGGTTTCGTTGAAAGATAAAATTAGTGAATCCGGACGGGTGCTACGGGTTCATCTCAACCACATGCACCAGATATGCGCTCCTCAGTTGAATACATGTTCTCTAAGCATGATGACCTCCAGTCCTCTATTGGTTCTCTGATTCATCACAACAACCAGTTTCAACAACACCTCAGTGCTCAGTTTTCGGCACTCCAACACACCATTTTGGCAACGTTGGTGCGCAATCCAAGCTCTACCACAACCACGATGCCTCACAGTCCACATGGGTCATTTTCTCCTCCAGGTTTCTCCTCTCCTCACCTTACATGCATCTCCTAGTTCATCTCCCTTTTCATATGTCACCACCAATATGCCATCTCTACCCCTCACCACTCAGTTTTCAACCATCACCACCCCAACGACACTCCCACCCTTCCCCACAGTTGCTTCCTCCAGTATGCCAAACCCTCCTTTTTCCTATCACACCTATTTTTCCAGAAACTTCATCCCAACTACTTCACAAACCCACTGGTTTGAGGTACCTCCATTTAAGATTCCTAAAGTAGAACTACCTCACTTTATGGGTGACGACGCCGTGGGCTGGTTGACTATGGTCGAACGCTGCCTCCAAACCCACAAGGTACCAGCTGCCGACAAAGTTCTCGCTGTAGAGTCAAACTTTGGGTCGGACGCTAGCATATGGATGAACTCATTCGAGCAGAGAAACCCGCACATCACCTGGGAATGATTCATTGTGGCTTTCCTCGAACACTTTTGGGCAGACAGCAGTTCAGAGTTAAAAGCCACACTCTCTCACCTCCAACAGACCAGTACGGTAGAGGAATTCATCAGCTCCTTCACTAAAGTATCATGCTGAACACCAGAGTGGAATGATTCTGATCTGTCATCAATCTTCATCGGAGGCCTAAAAGCTGAACTTCGCCACGACGTGCATGTCATGGACTCGGCCTCACTTGACCAAGCTCAGAAGTTGGCTTTTGCCGTTACGAGTCCAAATTGGCGGAGCTCTGATCCAACAGAGCGGCACGCTCGCTCACGTGGGCAACCTCTGCCAAAATGGCGTTAGGGACCACTTCAGTCAATGCAAATTCGAATGCAGCATAGGCACCCCCCATTCGAATCACCACCACTCACCAACCCAAAGTTAAGGGTCCCCACAGATACCTGACCGCAACGGAACAAAAGGAGAAACAAGGATAGTTTGGGCCTAATTGCTTGACATCCTCGACAAGGTCTTGGCCTTTACTGTCCACGGCCACTGCCATGTGTTACAAGGAATAAATAGTAAGGCCCAGATGCATGAGCCCAATTCCATCTCCGCCTTACTTTCATCTAAACATCCTGATCACCCAGGCCCATTATCCACCCTTCAAATCCCACAACCAACCCACTCAGACTCCCAAACCCAAACACCCATCACTCAATTCCAAACCCTTTTTGACCCTCCCTCTCACTTACCACCCCCACGGCCTACTGAGCACAAAATAAACCTTATCCCCAATTGAAGACCCGTGAATTTTAGGGCGGCCTATCGGTATGGCCATGTCCAAAAAGCTGAAATTCAGGCCCAAGTGGCAGACATGAAGAGTCAGAGGTGAAATCCATGCTAGCCGGGTACTCCTCTCCAATGTTGTTGGTCCCAAAAAAGAGGGTACATGGCGCTTTTGTGTTAACTATAGAGAATTGAACAAGATCACAGTGAAATACCGTTTTCCGATACCTAATGTGGATGAGCTTCTTGATGAGATATATAGGGCTTCTTACTTCACTAAATTGGATCTCCGGTTGGGCTACCATCAAATTCGGATGCATACCAATGACATAGCTAAAATGACATTCCGTACACACGAGGGCCACTATGAATTTTTGGTAATGTCCTTTGGTTTATCTAATGTACCTTCTACTTTCCAAGCACTAATGAATCACATTTTTCACCCATATTTGCATAAATTTGTTTTAGTATTTTTTGATGATATTTTGGTGTATATTAAGGACATCCATTCCCATATGAAACACCTAGCTGAGGTAATCATTGTACTCAAGAAGAATGAGCTGAAATTAAAGTTGAGTAAATGTACATTTGCACAACCCAAAGTCTACTATTTGGGACATATTATCTCTAATCCAGGTGTTGAGATGGACTCTAACAAAGTTAAGTGCTTACCGGAATGGCCAACGTTGAAGATGGTCAAAGCTCTTCGAGATTTCCTTGGCCTTGCTAGGTATTACAAGAATTATGTGAAGCATTTTGGGATCCTAGCCAGGCCCTTGACTGATCTCTTGAAGACTCATAGCTTCCACTGGACTCAAGCAACATAAACTGCTTTCAAAAAAATTAAATCGGCCGTTATGTTCGCTCCAGTATTAGCACCTCCAGACTTCTCTAAGCCGTTTTTCTTGGAGACTGATGCTAGTGGTTGTGGCATTGGTGTTGTTCTCTCCCAGCAAGCTCACCCTATTGCTTTCCTCAGCAAGGCACTTTCTGCAAAAAAAAAAAAAAAACTTTATCAGTCTAGGATAAGGAACTGTGGGCAATTCTTTATGCCGTAGGCAAGTGGCATCAGATACCTGTTTGGGCAACACTTCACTATATGTACTGACCATCAAACCCTCAAGCACCTGATGGATCAAAGACTTTCGACTCCATCTCAAAAAAAGTGGTTAGCCAAAATCTTGGGATATGATTATTCCGTTAAGTATAAACCTGGAAGACTTGATACAGTTCTAGACCTGTTGCCTAATAGGCATGAGGTATGTTTAATCTAATCTGTCTCAGCACCACTGTTAGATGCATAGTACATATTACTAATGCGTGTCGATGTGACCCTGAGGCCAAACTAATCATAACAGGTCTGGAGAACAACCAACAACCAATCAAAAATGGTTTTTCCATGCTCAATAGTAGGCTACACTACAAAGGCATACTATTCATACCTGCTACTTCAGATTGGAGGGCCAAAATGCTTCATCAGTTCCATTCTTCTCTGTAAGCTGGCCATTCTGGTTATCTTCGTACACCGGTACTCCTCTCATGCAGTTTTGCATGGCCTGGAATGCGTAAGATGTTATGAAGTTCATAGAAGCATGTGACCAATGTCAAAGACAAAAATATGACTCTCAAACCACATGGCTTGCTTCAACCCTTACATGTGCGTCAAGAAGTGTGGTTTGATATTAGCATGGATTTCGTCAAAGGTTTGCCACTTTCAGGAGAAAAATCAGCCATCCTAGTGGTCGTGGACAAACTCTCTAAGTATGCTCACTTCATTGCCATTGCTCATCCCTTCACAACCCCACAAGTTGCAGAAGGGTTCATACGTGAGATCTTCTGTCTTCATGGCATGCCCAAATCCATTATCTCGAATCGAGACAGGATCTTCCTGAGCTATTTCTGGACTGAATTCTATAACCTCCAGGGTACTCAGTTGTGTCCTAGCTCGGTGTACCATCCCTAGTCGGACGACCAAAATGAGGTGGTCAACCACTCTCTCGAACACTACTTAAAGTGCTATGTGGCGGACAATCTAGGTAATTGGAGCTCCTTCATACATTGGGCAGAGTGGTGGTACAACACCACTTACCACTCCGCGAAAAAGATGACACCGTTTCAAGATGTGTACGGTCGTCCTCCCGTCACCATCTCCAGCTATCTACCTGGCTTCACTGTTGTTCACTTCGTTGATCAAGCCATGCAACAAAAAGATGAGCTACTGACTCAATTGAAGACCAACATGGCCACTGCCCATAATAGAATGAAACAACAAGCTGACAAAGCTCGTACTGAACGTACTTTCAACCCTGGAGATTGGGTATTCCTCAAGTTGCAGCCGTACGGGCAGCAATCGGGGGTGCGCCGCCACTCAAACAAACTGGCACCTAGATTTTACGCACCATTTTAGATTTAAAGCAGGATTGGAACAGTATCTTACCGCCTCACGCTTCTAGCTCCTTCCAAGATCCATCCAATCTTCCATGTTTCAATGCTCAAGGCTCGAATTAGAAATGGCATCCCTACTTTTGTCCCTATCCATGAATTCGATGACAATGGTGCTCTTCTCTGGAAACCGAAAGAGGCTTTGGACATGGATGTGATTCGCTCCAAGAAACGTGTTGTCACGCGTTGGTTAATCAAGTGGTCTGGTCTGCCGGCTGAGGACGCGACTCGGGAACCAGCTCATGAGATCTTTGCTCGCTTCTTGGAATTTGCAACTCGTGGTCGAGTTGCTACCTAAGAGCATGTGCACCCATGGAGGAAGAGAGGAAGTCCCATTTTGAATTCCTCACCCATTTGAGGAATTCCTCTCCAATAAGAAGTCTTATTCCTATTTTTCGTGCAGCGGTGCCAGAAATAGGACTTCCTATTACTATTCATTATTATTTAAAATTTTAATTTTTTATTTTCGGATAATATTTTCAACCAATTTTCAAGTAATACGAAGTCCTATTTAGACGCGCGTTAATATGTTTTGAATCAATTTTGTATGCCGGTAGCTAAATGTAATCCGAGTCATGTTAGACTTAAGTTTTTTGTTTAGCATATATTCGTTATAACAACGTGTTTATTATGATTCTTTATTTTGTCGCGATTCAAAATTGACATTTTTTTAAGTTATGATTTTTGACTCATTTTCTTCACGAAAGTTATAGAGGACATTAATATGAACTCGTCCGTATTTTTCTTGAATTTTTTGGAAGTCCGAGCTATTTATTATGATTTTTTTAAGTTTCAAAGTAAATAATTTATTTAAAATATTACAAATGATCAATTTTTCTCAGCCGTCGGATTGCTTAGATCTGTTTGAAATTGACGGCCCAGATCAACTTAGCCGTTGATCTGTCCGTGGCCCAGGGCGTGCCGCGTGTCGCGTTCCTATTGGTCCGTTACTTTTTTTTTTTTTTACTTTTTTACCGGGTTAAAAAAAATCCCTCACCCTAGCGTCACCCACGTGCCGTGGGGACCACCAGGGGACGTTCTCCTGCTCGTTCTATTCTGGGGACGCCGGCGAGGACGACCTGCAGGTCAACTGTCGGTCGCTCCCTCCCTCTCCTCCCGCTGCACGTCCCTCTCCCCCCGGACGTCCTCGCCACGCAGGCCCCCCCCCGGACGTCCTCGCCGTCCCTCCCCGGTGCAGATGCCCTAAGGGGGAGAGACTTGTTAGAAGCCCACTCTCAAGCCTCGTTGTTAGGCCTAAGTTCTTTTGCCTGCTTACGAGCAATCTTCCAAATATAATGTACTCTGGGTCTAAGTTTGGCATTATGAACAATATATGAAATCTGCTCCTTTTGGTTTCTCTACTTTTCTGTGCATTTTATTTCCTTTTCCAATGTTATTAGCTCGAGGTCGTATCACCCCCTCTGTAAACGGAATTTAGTGACACAAGTTATGGCCGTAGATGTCTGAGTTGCAAGCTTCAGTACAAGGCTCCAATTGGCTTCCTGCATCGTCAGTCTAACTTAAAGCAAAACTAAAATAACATGATCGAGTTTAGGTTCCTACATCTGCAAGCGTATGTTTCAACGTAATGGACTGCCCATTTTTTTATGTATGTATGAGTTTCGAAAAAATTGCTCATGTCAGAGAAGGACATGTCATTTAGATGAATTTTGCCGCAGTCGAAGATTGTAATTTACGCCTAGACTTTGGCCGGGAGTGACACAGTGAAATCCAGGCACACAAAGAAATGAAAGAACACAAGCATGTATATAGTCGGGCTATGTTCACTACTTTCGTGTAGTCATGTTTATGGCTGTGAGGAACTGAGGATGTTCTCATTAATCACAATCTTGGAGTGAGGCGAATATATAGGCATGGTCTAATACAAGGTGAGTGAGACCCAGCAGTAAAATGACATCATAAACAAGGCTAGGCCCCAAAACAAATGATCCAATTTAGAGATCAGACTGCTATGCACCCTAGGCCTAAATCCCAGGCCTAAACATCCTAGGGTCTAAAATTTTCTTTCGACATGTGTCACCATTGAAGAGGTTGATCTTTTCAATTTTCTTCAAACTTGACTAAACTTATGCTAAGCTCAGTCCATTGGAACCTCTCCTTTGCCCGACACCAAACTTGTCACCACTGTTGACTCTCGACACCGCCACCGCCACACTTTCAGCCTCTTCCATCTCCTTCTTCCTCTCTCTCCCCATCAAAAGATTCAATACAGAAATCAAAACAAGACAACCCTCATAAGACACACTCATACTTTTCTTAATCTCATACAAATTATACTAAAGATCAACACTTTAAGAACAAATGATACTAAAAAATAAAACTTTGATGATGACTACTCACTTGACTCGGCCAAGAGCTCCTGCTTGTTCTTCGGAGCACAAACACGTTTGGAGAGAATCTTGGCGTCGTTTTTGAGGCCTAATTAGGTCAGAGTCTCGACATCATCGCCTTCTTTCAAAACACGGCTGACACATATATCAGATTGATTGAGTTGGATTCGTAGTTTGATCGCTTTGCGACCTCTTCACGGAGCATGGGGACAATCCAGTTGTCTAATTCGAGCTCTAGCGCGCCCGACCATCTCCTGCAATTTTGACTTTCACCATACCAGAAGTGTTTGGGCCCAAAATAAATATTACGTTTATTTTAATACTTTTGGGCCTCGGAGACAAAACAGGCTGACTACATGCGACCCGATTAGAGCTGCGAATCAGGAAATGATATGTCTACGCGATTCCTAAATGAGTTAGGGAAATCCAAAGGCAAGATATTATCTCTTTCTTTCCCAGTCGATAGTGTTACCTTGTCAAACCAGAAAGATTAGAGCACCAACCTCTATAAATAGAAGAACCGAAGAAGGTTCACGAACCTCTACATATACATACAATTTGCGCACAAGCAAATCTTACTCCGCTGCGAGTAAAACAACTAGCGAATAGCAAGCTTACGATCTAGGCCACCCGACAGAGCATGAGGATTCGAAGGTTCACTCAAGCTACACAACCGACAACAGCGATTTCAAGATCTAGGCCACCCGACAGAGCATAGGGATTAGAAGATTCACTCGAGCTAGACGACGATAATTGGATGAGTCCAGGCCACCCGATAGAGCATGGGGATTCTAAAGATCTACGAAGCCACCCTTGTGAGAGCATATTTATCCCGCTTCAGCTTAGATCTCCATGATCCTGCAAAATAGGTCGGAGCACGGTGTGGTAACATGCTTAGACCCTCTGACGTTTAAGTCAGTACTCGCCTTAAGAATTGAACAGTGAATATAGTAGAATTATGTTACCTCAGACCAAGTAAACACAGTCTATATATAGTGATCGAGTTAGGTCTAATCATAATCCATATTGAATAGGATTACTTTAATTTCAGATAGGAGGAATCCAGTAAGGAATGGATCTCCATATCCAGGGCCAAACAAATCTCATGATTACCACAGGTCTTTTGGCATAATCCTACTAGGATATGTATAAATCTTTCCTTTCCCTCCTCGGATTCTGTCAACCCCCCAAGGTTTGATCAAACTGTCCCTTAAGGTCAGATTGCCCAACCTCCTTGAGGTCCGATCTTACTTAGGATTGTCATGCCTCGTCGAACATTCCAGAAGACTACACCATTCCAGAGACTTCCAGAAACCCCCAAATCATTGGCCCTTAATCAAACCTATAATCGTCCGAGCTCAGCCCCATATCTGGCCTCATCGAACCTCATCTAGAATCGTTCTACCCGAACTCATCTGTCCCCAGCTCGGGTGGCCAAACTGACTCTTAAAAATACCTCTATAGTAGTGAGAGGTTCGACATGTGTTGGCCTTACGTTGCTGCCCATCCAAGCTCTTCAGTTCTCGAAAAGCCTTATATCCTTCTCATCAAGCAACGCGCGAAAACCCAAGCACGTGCTCGCACTGTGCTACCTTCATCATGAACCGTGCGTCATCACGCCTCATCAGCCATTACGTCTCTCCCTATCCAACGTAACCTTTCCAACTTCCAACTCTTTTCAAAAGATCAATTATATCCCTTGAAATCTGAAGTTGTTATCTCCTCAAACGGCCACTTCGTACCCCTTCACAGTATATAAATCGAAGGCCTTCTCCCTTTTCATTTTTTACACTTGCAAAATTCTCCCATAAAACCCAGAAAGCTCATCCCTGCAACTTTTCAGCCTCTAAAGTTTTCCCAGAAAAATCTAGAAAACTCTAAACACCTTTTTTCGAAACCCAGAAAAATTCAATGGCTTCCAACAACACTTCCTCTTCCACCCCAATTGAAGTCACCATCCTTCAAGATTCCAGCACCATCTACCTGATCGACTGCTCCAAGCCGCTCACCTTTGTCGGGCCTCTCCTATAACTTCATTCAACCGCCGCCGAACCATCCTAAGAGCCCCTCACAGAGGCTACCCAAGATCTTCCCTTACCCACCATTTTCAAAGTGGATGAGGTTGAAATCATCAAACCACCAATTCTAGAAGTTGAAGCCGACCCTACCTTCATGTAACTCCAACTGCGTACCACCAAAGCCGTTCCCAAGAAAATTTGTGATGAGCTCTATCCCTCTGCCTTGAAGGTTGACTTTGCCGAGGCCCTTGCCTCATTCATTCAGGCTTTCCATCAAGGAGATAACGACGACTTCCGGTTTTCCCTTGCCCAGGACAAGGCGAGAGTGTCGAAGCTTGAGAAAGCTCATGGCCCGGGTCTACTCGTCTATCCTTTCCAAATCGTCTACGGGCTCTCCTTCCTGATCCCAACATTCATCTGCTATGCCCTTGAGTTCTACGGCATCTCTGTGAAATAATGGTCCCCTGATAGCTTTCACTATCTGACCTGCTTTGACCGACTCAATCGGTGGTTCGACTGCCGCAGGGTCTACCGGAGTTCAGGCTCCTTATCCAGGCCAAGCCCACTCCGGTCAATTAATTCTACCTCTCCCAATATATTATGTATGTCAAGGAATCGCTATTGATCGATCCGCCTTACTCTCCAAAGGATTGGAAGAAGACCCCCATCCTCGTCTTCGGGGACTGGGAGAAACTCGGTCGAGCGGCCATCTTCAAGGTCCCCACCGCCATCAATCATCTGCCCAAGCTACCGGAAGAGCTAACCAAGGCCGTCAAGTTTCGCCACGACCTCATCAATGACACCCTAGCCATCCCATCCAAGTATCGTAAGTGCCAATGGCTATGGAGCAAGGAGCGCCTTAGACCAGAAGGCCTGGAAAGCATTGTGCCACTTCAGCATGAGAACTGTCAAGAGGTGATCGAAGTCCCTCGCCCCCCCCAGGTGCACAAGAAAGGGCCCCCACCCCAATCCCATACATGTCGAAGCTCTCACCGAGTAGGGAGAGGTCTCCAAGCCTAGAAAGTGGAGGATGGTGAAGGCTTCCGAGCTCGTCAAGGACAAGGCCCAGGCTGTGGAGCCATATGAGGTTTAGGATCTGGTTTCCCCCACTTCTACTACTACCACCAATACTGCTACTGTTGTTACTTCCACCGTTCTAACGACGTCTCCTCCCCTCAAGAAGATGAGGACCGACCCGGAGGCGCCCAGGCCCAAAAAATTCTCCCTTGGTACGCTTGCGCTCTCTCGTACCTTTACTCTCATTGGTCGTACTACGTCACTCTTATATCATCTTGCATGCCTTCCATGATCTTGTCACACTGTTATCTGCTTATGCCACGCTTGCTGAATGTATGTGAACTGTTATATCATTGATCATTCAGGTCCTCTTGGGAAGGTGGTTGAAGGGGTCTTGCCCGATCACCCTAGAGTTTACTTCAAAAGGTCTCAACTGGACCAGGGCTACATCGCTCAACCCCCTCATGATCTTACTGAGGGGGAGATATGGGCCCTTGGCGAGGGCACTATACTCCCTTGAGTGGAGAAGCTCGTCCCCTCCTAATTCTGCTCGGGCATGGCTCGTGCCGACTTTGCTTGCCCATCTCTGGTTTCTATGATCCTGGAGCAAGATGCCGAGGATCTTGGATCTTTGGAGACCGGGGACTTGATGACAGTGTCTTGGACTTCTCTCTACCGGGTAACCTTTCTTTCTTTTCGTACATCTGACATTTTTTTGTGTTGTTTACTCAATCTCTGCTTTTGTATCTGACATATCATTCTTTTCTCTATTCCAATCTTCTGCCACCCTTACTGTAGCCTTTGGGCGCCTGCACACCGAGGCTATGGAGACTAAGGACAAGGTCAAGGAGCTCGAGGATCACATGAAGGGACTCAGGGAAGCCTAAGACCTTGCCTGTATTATGCTTGATTAAGGGAAAAGGGACTTGGAGGTCTCTTGCTCCACCCATGAGGAAGAGGTTAAGTCCCTGAAGTCCATACTTGAGTGGGCCCAATCTGAGTTAAGAGAAGCAATAATGATTGCCAACGCCAAGCTCAAGGAGGATTTGGATGACAAGGACAGGGAGTTCGAAGATCGTTTGGCTGCCCTGGAGACTTCCTATGGGCTCCAGCTCGAATCACAGCGAGTTGACTGGGAGTAGGAATGAGTAAAGCTGATCCGCGCCTATGACCCTTCTGCTGCTGCCTCAAAAATCGAGTCTGAGTGAAGCCCCCAGCTTGTCTTTAGGGTGTAGCTTATGTAATAACATTAGGACCCTCTTTCCGAACAATCGAACAATGTGTTTCTTCTTCTTTCTTTTTCTGCCTTATCTTACATAATATTTTTTTTTGATCTTGGTTTGGGCCTTTAGCTCAGAAAACTCGAATGCCAAGAGTAAATATCATGCTTAATCTCTCATGTTTCAGCTTATCGTACTCTGCTTTATCGTTCTTAGCTAATTATGCTCAACTATATAGTACCCTCCATTTCGTGCTTTTATTCCATGTCCATCGATCTTGCTTATGGGGTTTAGGGGATCTAACTCTAAGTTCATATGGCCTCAGTGCGACTCTTGAACCCCTACACGTACTAAATGCTCTCGGAAGAGGCTTAAGGAGATTGCCTTGGTAACCTTAAGGTCTCCTGGGAGGTGCTTGCAGTTTTGAGACTACCTTCCTGATAGGGGGGGCGATATGCATGCCTACCCCGGTCTGTATAAAGACCACCGTACTCCAGAACCTTCCCCCGACCAAGTCCCTTCGTCTTGGGAGATCCTAGCTTCACAAGGACACCTGATGCTATCACAAAGACTACATCAGGGTTACCCCTCGAGCTTAGTTCTCACTAAGGGGGCTTGTCTGCAGTGTTGAGATGGGGTTCGCCAAAACTTTTCTCATCGACTTTGACTTATCCCTAAGGCGTCGTCAGGTGTGTACGCTTGAGACTTAGAATCTCCAATTTGCCAGAATATAGCCAAACCACCGCTGGGGTGTTTGTTAATCTTACCACGTACCTTTTAACCTCGGGGACTTTATTGACCTAAGATTACTGTGAGCTCTCATGGAATTTTACTCCGAATATTTTGGTCTATCCACGAGCGTCCTGCTCAATGCCCTAACCCTCCCTCCCTCGGGATGCTTTACCTTTGGAAGGATTGGTTAGCTCGCAGAGTGAGGGTCCTTCCCTTGGAACCAACGTCATCTGTCCCCCTCGAGCTCATTGCCTTTCCTAGGCTTTAAGCTCCCCCTAATCAAACACATAGAATCGTACTAAAAAAATTGAACAAATAGAATCGTACTCAAAAGAGATCGTATATTATTCAAAAAAGCATTGCTATTGAAAATAAAGGCTTTTATTGAATGATCGTATAATATCATATAATGTCTATCACATCGTACAACGTCCATCACATCGAGCATATTATACTATATCAATCACATCGAGCAAGCTATCAGCTTGTAAAATAATCGTACCAAAAATCAAGCTGGTTAAGAAAAGTACATGCTCTTTCAGGCCCTGGGCCTTCAGCTTAGCTCTGAGCGGTACTCCTTTAGGTAGAGGGCGTTCCACTGTTTATCCACCAAGGCTCTGGTTTTAGGGTTCTCTAGCTTGTATGACCCATTATAGCCTTCTCCAACGATCTTATATGGCCCTTCCCAGTTTGCCCCCAGTTTTCCCTCCCCTGGGACCTTGGTATTTTCGAACACCTTGCTTAACACCAATGTTCCGGGGAAGAAAACTCTAGGTCGAACCTTTCTGTCGTAATAGGCTTTTATCTTTTGCTAGTAGGAAGCCACCCTTACTTGGGCTTGTTCTCTTCGTTCCTTTAGTTGGTCCAACTCGTGCCTCAGGCTTTCTAAGTTGCTCTCCTCTGTCCGTTGCGCTAGCTTGAGGTTAGGGATCAATGATTGATTGGGATGACAACCTCTGTTCTGTAAACCAAGGCAAAGGGAGTCTTCCCAGTGGGTTTCCTCTTGGTCGTTTTATATGTCCAAAGTACGTTTGGGAGCTGGGACACCTATTGCCCCTTTGCCAGTTGATCGAGCCTCTTCCTTAGACCTTATCGTATCGTTTTATTTGAGGCCTCTGCTTGTCCATTGCCCTGAGGGTACCTCAGGGTTGAGAATCAAATTTTGATGCCGTGATCGGCGCAGTAATCCCTAACTTCTTGGCAATTGAACTAAGGGCCATTGTCTACTATGATCGTTTGTGGGATTCCGAACCTGCATATTATAAACTTCCAAATAAAATTCTTTACCTCTGCTCCCTTTATCTTAGACAATGCCTCAGCTTCGATCCACTTGGAGTAGTAGTCGGTGGCTACAATGAGGTACTTTTTCTGTCCACCCCCAGCTCCGGTTGAAAACTCTCCCATTATGTCTAACCCCCATTTTGCAAAGGCACACAATATTGAAATCGGGTGCAACTCCTTTGGGTGCAAGGGGGTTGAGGGGCATGCCTTTAACAGGCCTCACAAGCACTGGCGCACTCCATGCAATTGTTCTTCATCGTGGGCCAGTAATACCTCTTGGTCAAGCATCGTACCACAAGATTTCTGCCCCCAATATGCATGCTACATATTTCGGAATGGAGCTCCTGCATAATCATTCTCACCTGGGTAGGGTGTACCACCAACTAGTCTGGTCCCCCGAAGGATGGCCTGTACAAGTTCCCTTTTCTGATGTTATATCTTGCTGCCTGTTGTACTACCCTTCTGGCCTCCAACATTTCCTATGGCAGAATGCCTGTTTCTATGTAGTTCATTATTTCTTTCATCCAGGAAGGTCCCAGCTGGATTGGCATTATTGTCATGACCTCCTCTTCGTCCTTGCTCGGGTTAGGCAGGTATTCTACGGGGATCATTCTTCTGAGCTGGTAGTCGACACTGGAGGCTAGATTTTCCAAAGCGTCTGCGTGGATGTTCTCAGACCTTGGGAGTTGCATGATCAAAAATTCTTCAAACTGAGCAACAAGCCTCTTAGCCAATCTGAGGTACGCTTCCATGGACGCATGGTGAGCTTCGTATTCCCCAAGGACCTGGTTTGGAATCAGTTGTGAGTCACAAAACACCTTGATTCTCTTCATGTTTAGTTCCCTTGCTAGCCTTAATTCTGCTAGGAGGGCCTTATACTCAGCTCCGTTATTCGTGGCCTTCCACCCCAATGTTAGGGCTTGTTCCATGATCATTCCGTCTGGGTTATTTAGAACCAAGCCAACTCCAGCTCCCTTGTCTTTTGATGATCCTTCCGTGTACAACGTCCAATAATCTACCCCCAACACCTCTTTCTCCTTCTCTCTTTTCCTATACCTCAGGCTCAGGCATAGTAAACTCTACTAGGAAGTCTGCCAAGGCTAGCCCTTTCATTGTCGTTCTAGGGCTGTACTCAATATCGTGCTGTGCGAATTCGATGGCCCATTTAGTCACCCTGCTCGAGGAGTCCAGAGTGTGGAGGATCGTTCTAAGTGGATATTCGGTCATAACAATAAATTTGAAAGATTGAAAATACGGTCGAAGCTTGCGCGATGACACGACAAGGGCTAGTATCAGCCTCTTCAGCTTGGGGTAGTGGGTCTCTGGGTTGAGGAAAGCTTTAGACACATAGTATATGGGTAGCTGCCCCCCCCCCCCCCCCCCCAGTGTCTTCTCGAACCAGGACTCCGCTTACTGCTACGTGGGAAACCGCCAAGTACAGGTATAGGTTTTCTCCTAGCACAGGCTTGCTTAGTATATGGGGAGAGAAGAGGCATTGCTTAAGTGCTTGGAATTCCCTTTCACATTCTTCTGTCCAGAGCTCGCCCTTGGTCCTTTTAAGTGCCCCGAAGAACGGTTTACATTTATCGGTCGATCTGGACAAGAACCTGCTCAAGGCCGCCAGCTTTTCGTTCAAGCTTTGGATTTTCTTCAGTGTGGATGGGGATTTCATCTTGACAATCGATGCGACTTGGTCTGGATTCACCTCTATTCCTCGCTGCGTCACCAGGTATCCCAAGAAGTTCCCGGATCCTACCCCGAACGTGCACTTCTCGGGGTTCAGCTTCATGCTGTGCTGCCGTAGGAGGTAGAAGCATCCCCTAAGGTCGGATACATGGTCCTGCATGCTCTTGCTCTTAACCAACATATCGTCCACGTACACCTCCATCGTATTCCCAATCAAGGGTTTGAATACCTTGTACACCAGTCTTTGGTACGTCGCCCCTGCATTTTTCAACCCAAAGGGCATTACCTCATAGGCATAGACCACTGTAAGTACACCTCCATTCGCATATTCCTTCCTGAACCTCGTGACCCAATCCCTTAGGCCCTCCCCCCTTTTCATCTTAAGAGACATGAGGTAGTTCATGTCTTTTGTTCCTTTGGGATTACTTTCATATCTTTTGAAGAAAGCCTCTTTTAGACTTCGTCAATCCTCGACCGAACCTGAGGGGAGTGTCTCGTACCACTGTAGGGCGAGGTCCTTTAGGCTTGGCAGAAACATCTTGTACATCCATGCATCGTTTGACTGGCTAGTGGCCATAGCCAACTGGTAGTTCCTAACGTGCTGGTACGGGTCTGAATCCCCCGAGTACCTGTCAAACCTAGAGTGACTCCACTTCCTAGGGGGCTTAGCATCTTGGATAAACTGAGCCAAAGGGATCTGAGACATTCTCTGAGCTCTCTATTTCGCTTCCTATTCCTTTTTAGATATCCCTTCCTTCCTCAGCCTGTCATTTTCTTAGTTGGTCCATACGTTATGGGCACGCTACATCTCCATAAACTCCTCCATCATGTTCCTGAGGATTTCGACCCCCTGGGTGTCTGGCTCGATCACCACTTTCTGTTGGCTATCCTGCTCGGCCACTAGGGCTCCTTATACCTCTGGCGCTAGCGGGTCGGGCGGGACCAATCTTTGGTTTTTTTACACTTCTACCAAATTCGGCAAGGTAGTTAGAACGACAGCCACGGTGCCCTCCAAATCGTTCGTGCTCCTAGTAGCCCCCTTAGTAGATTATTGCAATGTAGGCATGTTGCTTTTCAGGCTCATATACCATTCCTCGGCCTGGTGGAGGTTCTGATCGACCTTGGCCCTCCAGCCCCTGGCTCATTCGTTTTCCTGGTTGGAACCGTCTTCGTCGCTCACATGCCTTCCACTAGATTCTTCGGCTAAACCTGATGCGTGAGGGTACTCCCACGTCTCGATGCCCCTATGTCAGGAGTGATCTGGTTGTTTCTCGTCGACGAGGTTGTTTCATTATCATGCTGATTACTTGTGTTGGTGTTGTCTTCCATAGTTTTTCCATTCACGGGAGTTAGCATAGGGTTTTGCTCTCAACGAGAGCACCAATTTGTGAGAGCATATTTACCCCGCTTTAGCTTAAATCTCTGTGAATCTGCAAAACAAGTCGGAGCACAGTGTGGTACCGTGCTTAGACCCTCCGACGCTCAAGTCAATACTCGCCTTAAGAATCGAATAATGAATAGAGGAAAATTACGTTACCTTGGACCATGTAGAAACGATCTCTATATAGTGATCGAGTTAGGTCTAAGCATAATCCATATCGAATAAGATTACTTGACTTTCAGATAGGAGGAATCTAATAAGGAATGGATCTCCATATCCAAGGCTAATCAAATCTCATGATTACCACAGACCCTTTAGCATAATCCTACTAGGATACGTACAAATCTTTCCTTTTCCTCCTCGAATTCTGTCAGTCCCCCAAGGTCTGATCAAACTTTCCCTTGAGGTCAGACTGCCTAGCCTCGTTGAGGCAAATCTTACTTATGATTTTCATGCCTCATCGAACGTTCCAGAAGACTCTAAACCGTTCCAGAGACTTCCAAAAACCCCCAAATCATTTGGCCCTAAATCGAACCCATAATCGTTCGAGCCCAGGATTATATCTGGCCTCATCGAACCTCATCCAAAATCGTTCTACCTGAGCTAATCCATCCTCAGCTCGGGTGGCCAAAACTGACTCCCACAACCTTATCCTGGTTCTTAACTCTTCGTCCTTAGGATTGCTCTGCTTTATACTCGCCTGAGTGTGTAAAGTATTAATTCTTTGTGGCTCGGCAGTGAAACACGAAACTTACGTCTTGCATACCATCAAGACAAGTAGGACTCAACGAGCGAGGTTGCTGCTCTCCTCGCTCCAATCGCTTGACAATAAGCAGAGACTACACGACACACAACACAAAAACATTCTACCCTCGGCAGTGGCACGCCTCGCACACAACACACTTACATCAATGGACCAAAAGAGGCAGTTTGTGACATCTCCAATCGTGACAGCCTGACTGGAGTAAAATCAAAGCCAAACTTCTTTGGCACACCTAGTGGGACTCAGCTTTAGTGTCTTACAACCATTGATCTATATCGGAAAACTTTCATAAGTTGCCTAAAACATCCAACACCTACGTTCTGGAAACACAATTCAGCTACTTATAGGGGTTTAAGCAACGAGAAAGTACTACAGAGGTTCGGAGTAATGATGACTAAAGGTAGATCGTCATCATCATCATCATTAGAACCTAGAATTACAGAAGAAATCAAGGCCATGGACTTTGAGGTCTATAGAGATTATTCGCTCGAACAGGAGTTGCGGAGAAACGCTAACATTGAACAAATGTTGAACAATATGGAAACAAGCGATAAGGCGGTGTCTAGAATTTAGAACAGGCTAGATAACCTCTGTGAGGCTCGGGGGGCTAATCGCATAGATAACAACAAAAAGTTCGATAACCTTACAGCAACCCTTGCAAATCTCACTAACATTATGGCAGCAAGCTTCGCAGTGATCAACGACAGATTGGAAGAGCGAAAACCTCCATTTTAAGATGAAGAAGAGGTCATAGATGATGACGTACAACCTCTACCTCCTCTTCCGCCAAACCCTGAGCGAGAGTTGGAGGAAAGGATTAATTGCATCATTAATCAGAGGCTGTCACGTGCGGGAGGAGCTCCAATAACCTACAACGAGCCATTCCCACTACCGCCATTTCGTTGGAAGTGGCTAAAGGATTAATTGCATCATTAATCAGAGGCTGTCACGCTGCATTGATATACAAACTTACCACAAGGCTTGATCTGCGATTGGGCAATGATGGAAGATTGTTCTCTGAACACTTAGGCGGATCTGAACCAGCTTTAAAGCTTGGAATGCTATGTCAAATGGTGCAAATGCCAAGCAAATCTCCAGTGACATACTTACATAGGTTCAGAACTAAGTATACCAAGAGTAGAACTTCATGCACTACGGAAGAATTGGTGGACATCGCAGTAGGAGGACTCAAAGAACGTCTGCATACGAAGTACATGGATGCGAATTTTATGTCATTAAATGCCCTTATTGAGGCAGTAACTTAGACACATGATGCATACGAGGAAGCTGACAATAGGCGCAACGCATCCAGGGGGACATATACTTCTAAAACATCATACCGAGAACGTCATAAGATGATTGCAGTAGTGCAGGAAGAAGAAGGGTCAGATGAATATGATTTAGATGATGCAACAATGGCTGGTTTGGAGTTAACAGCTAAGAGTATGGTCAAGTCATTGAAAATAATTCCTTCAAAGGGACAAGTACGAGTTTTGACCAGTGCTTTCACAAAGCCAGAGTTTGAGTCATATACCTATGATGTAAACGTAGCTCATGAAATCATAAAAGACTTGATTAACAGGAAGCTGAGCACATCTCACGTTGGTGCCTACCCTACTGCAGAGTAGTTGAAGGGAAATAAATATTGCAAGTTTCACAACATGTGGAACCATACTACCAAGGATTGCATCAAACTGAAGGATCAAATCCAAAAGTGGATTAACAAGGGAAGGCTTGCAATAGATGTATCACGATAGATTACTTTATTAGATCATCAACCTTTTGCAGATACTTTGATAGGAGCAGTAGAGCTAGTAGATCCAAAAACCATACGTACGTTCCACAACGACAAGATGGAGGAAATCTCGGATGAATTAATCAAAGTAGGCATCGCAAACGTACCTGTCCCAATAGCTTCATCTTCGCAGAGAGAACTATACTATAAGTTCCATCATGTTTAGACAAACCAATGTGAGGCTTTGCAAGACCAGATCCAACAATGGATAGATGAAGGGGATATCGTAATTCTGGGTTGCGAGGAAGAGGAAGCTTCTGAAGGAGCATTCATGGTGGGTACTCTAGAAGTGTCTTGATGCGGAGGAGCTAAGAGGAAGCAAACATTGGATTTAAAAACTACCAATGAAGTAGTCCCTAGTAGTAGCAATAAAGAAGATCCCAAAGGGAAACAGGAAGAGGTCTGCATAGAGGCAACTCTGGTAGTATTTTGTACTCGGTGCAAGGCAGAGTGTGACCTCAAAATGACCTATGAAGAGTTTGTGGAAGCAGTGCGAGTAAGACCACAAGTCAAATCTCCACCTGAGAGTTACCAGCCAGCAAGTCCAAAGGAATCGCGTACAATTGCCTAAGAGTCCAATTCATTCAAAAGAATGCAAATGGCAGAGAAGAGGACCTAAGCAGTTGGTGATAGGCAGCGAGCAGAACCGGACAAACCTTACATCCTTCCAGCAAGCCGATCCGTGATTAAAGAAGACATGTGGTATGTAAAATCAGGAGGAAAGATTGTCGAAATTACTCCCACAAAAAAAAGGAAGCTACAACGTCAATTCGGAGCAGCAAAGAGGACTTTGGAAGCCTTGGAAAAAGGGCTGATCAAACCAGATCAGTTAATGGAGTCACTGAAACAAATTCAAAGGAGGATGAATAGGCTCGCAGGTACCCCGGTGATTGCATTTGATAAAGACTCCAATAGACCAAAGATGCGAGCAGCTAGACCAAGTGTGTTTTCCAAGATGGACAAGCCAGAGCCTGTCGTAAAGGCTAAACGAGCACCGAAGAGAGCTCGGAAGGTGGTTGAAGATAAACTTGTGCCAAAATCAGTCTTCCAACGCATAGAGTTAGCCGCTAAGCTAAACAAGAAGCCAATACTATGATGGAGACCAAAACCTTTGGTAATTGAAGAACAAAAGAAGCTCGCTAGCCCTTTCTTCAACTCTAGTATTAAGAAAGTAGCAGCTAGGGAGTCAGAACTCATAGCAAAGATAGACTCCTCAATAAGACCTAAATCAGAGGTTTACATAAGAAAGCAACGGAACACTCCCATTGAGGACTGTCAACAAGAGCCACTGCTAATTGATACTAAAGTAGGTCACTATGAGGATAAGCAGTAAGTTAACTGTGAAAAAGACAATGAAGACATAGAGAAGGTTTACACCGAAGACGTGCACGTAGACATAGTGTACATGTTACCGACCAAATTTACCAAACCAGTCAGGGAAAAACAGGTGGTTGTCGTAAGCAAAGCGATTAGGGGAGTAACTCTGGCCGAGCTAGAAGAACCAGAAGAACGGAGACTAATTGTGGATCCTATTATGCAAAAATCCTACATGATGTTCTCCAAACCAACAGCCACAATGGCATCGCACATGAGTCCATTGTACATTATTGTGAGCATGGGAGGCATCCAGCTTAGCAAGGTCATGGTAGATACCAAAGTAGCAGTGAATGTCTTGACTACTCGAGCAATGACATTATTAAGTATTCCAAGATCAGCCATTCAAGCGATATCCATGATGATCAAGAACTTCGCAGGGACAGTCTCGTAGACACTAGGATTTCTATTCATAGAAGTAAAGGTTGGACCAGCTACAGAGTTCATACTTTCTTTGTCATTGAGTGCAATTCACCCTTCAAAGCAATACTAGGCAGGGATTGGATTCACAGGAGCTACTGTGTACTTTCATTGCTTCATCAACAGCTCCGTATCTGAGACATGGAGACATCAAAATTGCACATTGTCAATGCAGACCCATGAACTTACTTAATCTCTATGAAAGCATTGGATGTCGATTACTACAATGGAAACTTCCGACCATTGGAAGTGTGCGGCGTCGACAAGAAGGGCCGACCTGTTAGAGTAACGACCTCAGAATTAGCTCGATAGGGAATAATGCAAGCAATAGAAGACAAAGCACGACCTTACGTCCTTGTGATAGCCTCCATAAGCCATCAAGGATACGACCTTCCAAGATCGAGGAGGTAGAGGCTTGTGCTTCTCTATATATGAGATTGTAAACCTATTTGGTAGAGTCACAAGCCTACGATTGTCTACCAACCATCGCAACGGCTGAATGTATCAATGAAGACGTGCAACAGGAAGAGATTGAGGATATCATCCAACTCGCACCTACAACCTTGGATGACACACCAGCTAAAGTAAGAGATCTAATTGAAAAAATCAATTTAGGAACACTGGATGAGCCAATGGAAGTGGCTATTAGTACCTTTTTGGAACCTAAAGAGAGAAAGAGATTCGTTGACTTGTTAATCGAATACAAGGACTGTTTCTCAGAGAAGTTTTAGGATATGTCAAGACTTTCACCATAACTGGTCATCCATAAACTTCCAATCGAAGAAGGGAAAAAGCCACTACAGCAGCAAATGCGACGGATGAATCTGAAGGTAGCAATATTGGTTAAGGAAGAGATCGAGAAAATGTTAAAATTCGAAGTCATCCAAGTGGATAAATACAAAGAATGGATATCAAACATTGTCCCAGTGCGAAAAAAGAATGGGAAGATTAGAGTCTGCGTGGACTACAGAGACTTGAATGAAGCTACTTCAAAGGATGCTGACCCTATGCCGATAGCTGACTTCCTCATTGATGCAGTGGCAAGACATGAGATGTTGTCATTCATGGATGGCACAACAGGGTATCATCAAATCCAAGTCGCTGAGGAGGACATGCACAAAACTATGTTTAGATGCCCAGGTGTATTAAGGGTGTTCCAGTATGTGAATATGCCGTTTGGATTGAAGAATGCATAAGCAACATATCAGCGAGCCATGCACTATATCTTCCATGACCTAGCAGGAGACACCATAGAGGTCTATATTGATGATATTGTGGTTAAATCAAAGAAGAGGTTAAGCCATGCGGAGGATTTGAGACAATTGTTCATACGAATGAGAAAACATCAACTTCGAATGAATCCTGCCAAGTGCAACTTTGGGGTTAAAGTAGGGGACTTCCTAGGTTTCTTAGTGCATAAGCGAGGGATAGAAGTACCAGATGACAAGAAAGAAGCGGTCATAAAGGATTCTCCTCCAAAGAACAAACGAGAGCTTCAGCAGTTACTCGGGAAGATCAACTTCTTGAGGAGATTTATTGTAAACGCTGCAGGAAAGACCAAACCTTTTTCTCTTCTACTCAAGCTTCAAGGAGAGAAATAGTTTGTATGGGAGTCGGTTCACCAAGAAGCAATAGAGTCGACGAAAGGGAGTGACACTTAAGCTTTGTAGTGGTACCACCACGAAAGGGAGTGACACTTAAGCTCTATATTTCAGCAATAGAGTCATCCATAGGAAGCTTATTGGCACAAGACGATGAAGTGAAAGAGGAAAGAGCAATATTCTACTTAAGAAGGACCTTCATGGACTGCGAAAGCAGATACACACCAGTTGAAAAAATGTGCCTTGCCCTTTACTTCATAGGTTGCAAGTTGAGGCATTATATGCTGTCTTTCAAAACATGTGTCATAGCATAAACAGACTTAGTCTGGTATATGTTAGCCCTACCTATACTTCGAGGATGGATAGGAAAGTAGATTCTTGCACTGTCCGAATTTTCACTACAATATGTCCCGCAAAAGGCAGTAAAAGGCCAAGCTGTGCCCGATTTTCTTGCACATCACCTTATAGAAGAAATCCCAGAGCAGAAGGAGCTCGAATTATCACACATATCATTGACCCCTTGGAAACTCTACTTCAATGGTTCCAGCACGAGTGCTTTTGCAGGAGCAGGGATAGTACTGGTAAATCCTCTAGGTGAAACATTTGCCTATTCCTTCCGACTATAGTACAACTGTTCCAATAATGTAGCTGAGTATGAAGCCCTAATCATTAGACTTGAGCTTCTATGGGACCTTGGTGCTACGAATATACAAGTTTAGGGAGACTCGCTGCTTGTGATCAGACAGCGCCAAGCCACGTTCAAAACAGGGCTAGCAAATTGTTGAACCATATGTTTAAAGAGCTAGCAAGTTGCTGGAATTATTCACAGATGTGTTTTTGGCTCACATCCCACGAGGAGATAATTATGCAGCAAATGAGTTGGCTCAGCTTGCTACGAGGATGGAGCTTGTTAATGGTGTACATGAACGGATAATGAAGGTAGAAGTTCGTACTCTCCTATCCTTCATGACTCGAAAGGATGAAAAGGATGAGTGGTACGTCGCAGCTCTGGGAATAATTGATGATGATTGGAGACAACCAATTATCACGTATTTGAAAGATCCTAGCTCTGTAGTCGACAAGAGGATCAGGTACTTTGCTCTAAACTACATTCTCCGGGGAGATGAATTATTCAAGCGTGGAGAAGAGGGCATAGACTTGGTATGTGTATTCGGAACTGAGGCCAAATGATTACTGCAAGAACTATATCTTGGAGTCTGCGGAGCTCACCAATCTGGCCCAAAAATGAGATGACTCTTGCGGAGACATGATACTTTTGGCCTTCGATGTTGAAAGATTGTATCACTTTTGCGAAGGGATGCGAGGATTGTCAAGCTCATGGACCAGTAAACCATATTCCAAATATCCCTATGCAGCCAATCATCAAACCATGGCCAGCTCAAGGTTAGGCATTAGATTTGGTCGGTCTCATCCATCCTCATTCTTCCATGCAGCACAAGTTTATCATCGTTGCTATAGATTTCATCACCAAATGGGTAGAAGCAAGGCCTTTAAAAGTGGCATTTGCAGCTGCGATTAGGCAATTCTTATACGAGGAGATCATTTGCCAATTCGAAATCCCAGAATGCTTCGTTTCGGATAGAGACACAGCGTTCATATTTGGAGAAGTAGAAGAGCTCATGACAGACTTCGGGATCAAATTTTTGCATTCTTCACCATACTATGCACAGTCCAATGGTCAAGCAAAAGAAAGTAACAAATTGATCCTCCACATACTCAAGCGCATGCTCGCAGACAATCCAAGACTTTGGCATGAAGAATTGTTCAGCACGTTGTGGGCATACAAGACTTCTAAGCGTAGCCCAATCGGAACTACTCCATACGGGTTAATGTTTGGACATGATGCAGTTTTGCCTTTGGAGATCAACATTCAATCACTGCGGATCATGGATCAACACTAACTGATTAGAGAAGATTATGTGCAAGCAATGTGGTAAGAGTTGGAAGATTTAGATGAAAAGCACACCATCGCACTGACCAACCTACTCGCAGAAAAATAGAAAGTGTCTCGATGTTATGATCGACGTACCCGTGGACTTTAGCTTTACAGAAGGAGAGTTGATTTAGAAAACGGTTTTGCCTTTAGGTGAAAAGCAAGAAGGACGAGGTAAATGGTCCGCGAGGTGGGAATGACCCTTCATCATTGACAAAATTTTAGGCAAGGGAGCCTTCCAGCTGCGAGACATTGATGGTGAAGTTCATCGTAATCCTATTAATGGTCGATTTTTGAAGAAGTATAGGAAGACGGTTTGGGAGTAGGAGGAAACAGAAGGATCAACGACTTAGTTTTGCAATCATTCACAACCTATAAAAGAGGCTTGCTCATGTAAAACTAGGGGGGCTACTAGTATGTCCAAAACTAATTCATATGGCCAAAATATTGTAAAATTTAAAATTTTCGGTAACATAGATCCAATTTATGTGGTTCCTTCAGATGTTACAAGTTACTTAGAACCAAATTTCAGTGGTTAAATAATTGGAGATAGTATTTTTGCTGCTTATAAAGATAAACACAAGCGGTAGAAAATACAAAGTTTCATTTGATCAAAATAAAGAGTATAATATGAGGCTTTGCGGCCTCTAGCTCTGATACCATACAATCGAATGAACAGTCTCCTGCTAAAAAACTAATTGTAGGAAGTGGTTTGGATCTATCCCAACCAGCCACAACGAAGCCCTCGTCTTACGCCAGTGGGCAGTCACTAACTAAGGGATAGATCTACCTTTGGCTCTAGAAGACTTTGGAATACTTGCACTCGCCCAACATTAGCGACTCAACAAAACCATTCCTCTAATCATGATATTAGAAGCTCCACTCAAAAAGTAAGGGGAGTTACAACGAGAGTGAGTGGGAGCATTCGCCAGACCAGGATGATCAGGTTCAGGGATGGGGTTAGTGAGTGCCCATATCAACCATTGTCTGCTAATTCTGAAAGGTTTGAGAACTAGCATGGAACCGAATGACCTGAGCTTTGGTACTTCGACCTAAAAACATCTAGCAGAATAGATCAGGAGGCTTTGCCTTGAAGTAAGGAAAGGATAGACTATGAACTAGAAACGCCATCTTTTTTGCTATAGAAAGATCTTGTGAAGTGAAGAAGAAGTTACAAGCTATTTATAAGCCTAAAACTCTATGAGGCTTTAAACAAAGAGACCCGGAGCATTGTGTCAATTCAATACAAGCAGTCAAGGGGGCTCAAAATTCAATCACTAATTTGCGTATCTCTTAAAAGCTGGAAATTTACCGATTTGAGAAAAAAAGTTATAAGCTATTAAAAGCGGACAGTAATTCCAGACTCAGCGTGATTTTTGGAGGCGCAAAGTTTTTAGATGGCAGAAATACACAGCAGGTGATTAAGGCCATATGCCATAAAAATATAAGTTAAAACTAGCAAGAGTTTTACAAAATAAAGTATAAAGCCCAAAAATGGGGCTTAGTCCATGAAAAATAACAAGTCTAGTACTTTACAACAGAGCTATTGAGAGCTCGCAGATTAGTTTTTACTTGAAGATAGCAGGCCTGTGTAGCGGCCCAAGCCCTCTCAGCATCCGCAGCCATGGCGCGAGCTTGTTGAACACTATCAGAAAGAGTTTTCCCAGCATTTAGAAGAGCGATAGCAGCTTGCTTCATCCCAAAATAATCTTCCTACGGCTGACGCAGCTTAGTTTGAAGTTTTGCAATTTATGCACGTGTGGCCAAAATGTCTACCCACTCACCTTCATAATTCTTTTCCATTGTCGTGATTTTCTCCAGATCACGTTTCCACCTACAGTTGTGGTCTATGCGATTAGAGATGGCTTTGTCTCCCTCTTGGGTGGTAGAGACTACGGTGTTAAAAAGGCTAGGAAGTTCCCGCAATAGCCCTTCCATCTGATCCAGGACGACATGATCTACTCCTTCCATGGCACAGCGAGCCATTTGAATATGAACGGCCAGTTCTTCGGTTTCGTTCTCAAAATTCAGAGTAGATCACGTAGATAGGCAATAACAAGCTGGACTTCAGGAGGATCTCTTTTAGAGAGAGCTAAGTCTTTGTAGATCTGCACAGCCTCTCGCAGGGTCTTTGCCATTCCCTCGTTACCTTTGGCAGGGGCTAGAAGTGTTGGCATGATGGGAATCACAGACTGGGGGTAGCAGTCTCGCTGCAACTATGAATGACATTGGAAAATTCTCCAAGCCTCCGTCGACCCTCAGTAAGAGATAACTCCTGAGTACCTAGAACTGTCTGCAGAAAAACCTATACCCAGAGAGTTATGCGATGATCAAACGACTTACACTAGAGAATCATACACAAGCGAAGGCAGAATAAACCTAAGATAGATGAGGGGGAGATTGATCATCGTATATGGCAACATTAATGCAAGGAGGGGAAGACGCATCAGCAGCAAACTACGAAGAACAAATAGAGGTTAAAATCTGCGTAAAAATAGCAAACCAGATTCAGAAGTTCAAAAAGTGCAGTACGGTTGACTCTATATGGCCAATCTCAGAGGCCAGAATGGTGGAAAGAACATTCAAAACACGGGGCCGCTCTTCACCACCTCCATTTGTAGTACCAGGAACCAAGTTTGCAGCAGCGGAAGTTTGTACTGGCGCTTCTTGGGCAACTTCCTGGGGCTATACAACCAGAAACAATGGTTAGAGAAACACAGTATCCCCAGAAAACGACGAGGTCAGAACAATGAATACCTCAGCAGGAGCAGTAGTAGTAGTCTGTGTAGCAGCAGCATCAGGAATTTCAACACCTCCCTGGGCTTTAGCGGTCCTTTCCAGAGGCTTCTTGTCAACCACAGTGGTAGCTACCTCTTATGCAGTGGCATTCACAGCAGCGGAAACTAGTTGATGAAAAGGTTTTCCATAAACCTGCTCTATAAGCTCCCGGTGCAGAACTTCTTCATCTATATCACTAGAAGGGCCTATGCCCAGAGGCTTAGAAGGAAAGGGCTCCCCAGATACATTCGTAGCATTGGAAAATGACTCAAGGGTTGCAATTGGTTGCTTAAGCTTTCCCTTGTTCCGCATGGCCTGAATAGCCAAATTATCCTCCCAGGGCTCGCTATCAGGAACTTGCTCAACAGAAGGAGCATTCCCACTCAACCCGTCCTCTACTAACTGCCTGCGTTCCCTAATAGCACAATGCTGGGAGCGGCGGGACTAAGTCATAAAAGGCAGGATTAAGAACATGAGTTAGAAGGATAAAGAAACTAAAAGTTCTTAGAAAGATAAAAGTTATACCAGAGGGAATTCATCATTGGAGTCTCCATCCTCATGGTCCCAGGCTACAACAATGTTCTTCTTCTTCCTCTTGACAGTGGCAGCCTTTGTAGCACCTCTCGTAGTAGCGGAACTCGCACCTAGCAACTTATTATGTTTCGAGACAGAAGTGGGGGAAGTACTGATCTCTCGCTGCTTCCTTTTCTAACCCGTCTCCCTTTGGTCCTTGTGGTCCACAGCCTGTCTATCCACAGTTCTCTTGAAATAAACAAGGAAAGAGGCTGGAAAGATGGTGCAAAAGACTCTGAATTTGGACTGCTCCTAAATATCATCGTAATGAAGCTCATTCCACTCATGATAGTCCTTGACAATGGAGTAGGTTATACAAAGGGAACACCGAAGGAACTCTGAAAGGTTCAGCAAAGGAAAATTTGGAGTAGCAAGGGCTTGAGGAATCACTGCGGAAGGCTTTTCTATACAGGTCCTCCATGAAGTATAACCATTGCAAGATTCTATCAACGGGAAAGGAAGACCTTGTTTACCCCCGAGCTGACGAGCGAAGTGATTGGGAGCATATAGCTTAACCTACAAGACTGCATCAGGAACAATAATGTCTGCACAAGAGACAATTGAGCGAAAAGCTTCCTTGCAGCAGGAGCCTAATGGGGAGTCATTGTGAACCCAGTAGACAACTCGGTAGGGAATCTCCTCGTTACCACAAATTCAACCATATCCTTGGGGAAAAGCTTAAACACTGCAAGTAACTCAGAGATTTGGTCTCTCCAGCAAGAACCAAGGACGTCCCCAACAACTCCTCAGAAACAAATTCCTTGTGGTGGGGACTGCGGAATTCAGGGAAATAAACCTACAGCCACAAAGACAAAATCCAGACAGGACCTGTAAATTTAAACTTGAATGGATTCAGTGAAATCCACCAAAGGCCACGGTACAATGTACCCAAATCAGGTTGTGCAAGGCCAAGGCAACGACCATTGTATAATGCCTCAACTGCCTTAGCAAAAGTGTTGGTAATCATGTCCGCAGCAACACAAAATACTTAGCGACAAAGCCAGAATTCTAAAAAAGCAATGCCTCCATAAGCATTATGCACTCGCTGATCATCAAAGGCATGAGTGGCCTGGAATTCCTCTATGTTGTAATGTTTACGCCAATTGGAGTAGACGGTACTAACACTTGAACGCGCATGATCCATCAAAAAAGGGAAGACCTTATTATCCAAAGCATTGGGAAGGAAGGGCTCATTCGCAGTGGGTAAACAGATAATAGTGACAACATCAAGTAAGAAAATTCTAAATTACCGAATGGGACGACAAAGCTATTACTAATGGTTTCCCAGTAGCATAAAGTAATGGTAGCGACAACACGATTCCCACCTTGGGGAAGATGAAAACATAAATCCAAGGCATGCGAGATACCAACCATTTGCTAGAGCTCCTCATCGAGAGATTTCCGCTCCTGATACCATTGAAGTTCCTCGACTTTGGTGTTGGGCCATTTCCCCAATTTTACTTCAAGTTCCTTCTGATCCCATTGAATCAGAGCAGCGGCTTCACCTCGCGCGACTAACGGAGGATGACGCACATCTGAATCAAGCACAGAAAAGGCCTTCGTAGTGTTGGTGGTTGGACCCAGTATAACCTTATCTCCCTTCGTAAGGTCAAGCCTCTCATAAGGAAGATCTTAATCACGATGAAGACGATGGTCCATATAAGCGTAGAAGGCTTCCATGTCCTTCTTAGAGACCTCCGGGCAGAATTTTTGATAAGTGGCCATTTTTGAAAAGAATAGGGAAAAAGAAAATAGGGTCCTTAAGAGCGATTGAGAATTTAAGAGCTTTTGCGGTGAAGCTTCTGAAAGAGGAAAAGTAAGAAGGTTGAAGACGACCAAAGAGGATAAAGGGTTGAAAGTAGGAGGCTCAACTTTTGAAGAAAAGTACTCGAGTAGCCTATGCGAGCCTATTTGAACCATTGTCAAAAAGCAACATGTCACATTTAAAGACCTCTTCGATTACCCATGGGTTAATCTTGAGGTCCGGGGGGCAATGTTTGGGTCCAAAATAAACATTACATTTATTTTAATACTTTTAGGCCTCGGACAAAAAATAGGCATACCACATGCGGCCCGATTGGAGCTGCGAATCAGGAAAAGATATGTCTACGTGATTCCTAAATGAGTGAGGGAAATCCAGAGACAAGATATTATCTCTTTCTTTCCTAATCGATAGTGTTACCTTGTCAAGCCAGGAAGATTAGAGCACTAACCTTTATAAATAGAAGAACCGAATAAGGTTTATGGACCTCTACACATACATACAATTTGTGCACAAGCAAATCTTACTCCGTTGTGAGTAAAACAACCAGCGAACAACGAGCTCAGGATCTAGGCCACCCGACAAATTGTGGGGATTCAAAGGTTCACTCAAGCTACACAACCGGTAACAGTGAATTTAGGATCTAGGCCACCCAACAAAACGTGGGGATTCAAAGATTCACTCGAGCTAGACGACGGAAATCAGAGGAGTCCAGACCACCCGACAAAGCGTGGAAATTCTAAAGATCTACGAAGTCACCATATCCTATGTTCTCAACACTTCGTCTTTAAGATTGCTCTGCTTTATACTCGCCTGAGTGTGTAAAGTATAGATTCTTTGTAGCTCGGCAAAGAGACACGAACCTTATGTCTTGCATACCATCAAGACAAGTAAGACTCAACGGGCGAGGTTGGTGCTCTCCTTGCTCCAATCGCTTGACAAGAAGCAGAGACTACACAGTGCACAACACAACTACATTCTTCCCTCGACAATGACATGCGTCGCACACAGCACACCTACATCAACGGACCAAAAGAGACAGTTTGCGACATCTCCAATCGCGACAGCCTAACTGGAGTAAAATCGAAGACAAACAAGAAGAGTTTTTTGGACTCTGAAATTGTTTGTGGGAATTTCAGATGGGTATTTTATTTCTCAAGACTTCCTTGTTGATCTGCAACGAGAGGATGCTGAGGCTGTGTGTGGCGGAGGGCGGAGTGAGATTCTGAGTGCGGCAAGTCGACGATGGAGATCTCTGAGATCTCGTCGGGGGGAGAGAGAGAGAGAGTAGTTCTCTGAGCTGATCTTAGATAAGGTTAGTCAACTTTGAGAAAAGTTGACAAAATAAACTAGTCATGCTGTGACACGTGACATGTTCGAAAAAAAGTCTAAAAGATACAAAGACCTGAGATGTATTCCAAAATTTTTCCTAAATTAGACATGAAAGATTTTGATGAAGTCTGTTTGTTATACAAAGTCATACAACTAGTAGCCAGCCATACATCACACAGCATATAGGGTCGCCTACTTGATTTGACTTGAATGGAAGACATGCTACATCATCCTTACCTGCACTACTATATGTAAGCATGGTTGGCATGAACGACCTGCACCAGCGCACAGAGTCGACCATTTCCATCACAACTTTCTCATGGCTGATGATGAAACGTAATTGTAGTGTGTAGAATAAAGGAACGAAAACAAAACATAATACATATTTGGAATGAAGAAAAGCCATACGTGTGGAGATGGAGTATGATAAATTTAGATCAACCCAGATATAATTGAAAAACAAGAGCATGCACCTAACTTGACGTCAATTCGATCTGGATATAGACAACACCCTTCCCTTACTTATCAATGTGATATATCCAATCCCCAGACCAGATCCGGTCCAATATATCCAACCCTTCAGACATTTCAAATATTGAGGAGTGTTTCACGCTTACACAAACTATATATTGTCTTCAAACAGCTAATGCCGTCCAACCTCTATTTCATTTAGCTAGTTTATAATAAGACTAACAAAAAAAAAATAGAAGGTTGGCCTTGTGGATATCAAGTGTGCAGTGATGCGATCAATTAGCAGCGACATTATTTAGTCGGTGGCACTGTGGCAGGCTAGAGATTTATAAATATATTTCTATATGGTTGAAATTAGGTCGGATTAATGCTGGTTTTGGATTTATGCTATGGAGATAATTAACTGGTTATATTTAGTATTTTAGTTTAAGTTTTTAAAAGAACAGAACGTGAAGACGTCCGGATTCTGTTGCCTACCATCCAAACAGTAAAGCACATGAGGACAGTAACCCCAGCTTCTTGGAACTTTCACGTGCATGTATGTTTTGGTCTTCGATCTAGCTTGCTTGGACGGTGGCTTCTCTTAGCAAGTAGTTGCTTTAGACTGATGTGAAATTAGGACCTTGTTGCAGTGTTGCTATTTGCTATTGGCCTTAAGTTGGTCAATGCAGCATTGCAGACAAGTATTCATTGTGAATTTGTGATATGGTCCTCTCCAGTCCGCAATGTCTCTTCCCGAAAGCCAAAATGATCAAGAGTTAAAGACGATGCCAATGAACATGTCCAATTGAACCTCCCCTAGCTAAAAACTCAACATAACAGTTAACCTGAAGACATTTCACGCGTCTGGTTCAGAAAACGATTTTTCACTTTAATTACACGGCTCTAATTAGTTAGCAAATAGGACTCCTCTTCCTCCATGGCACTTGCACATGTCATGCGCTTTGTTTTTACCCAACTTTGTTCATATTGGTCGCTTCTACTCTATTGGTGGAGGCGTGGAGGTTCATATGAGCTAATTGTTCACGTGCATTTTTCCCCCCTCTGTTCAAGTTAAAGTCAAGATCACACTACAAGATCATAATTATTTTTTGATTTCCTTTACAATCTATAATAAAACATACCACACTTTAACCGGCAGTCTTATGTCAGTAATGTGCCTGGTTGAACACTTGAATGTCACAACTCACGACGAAACTAAATTATACGTTTAATAATCTAAACTTTTATTTATGAATTGTCATTTGCTCAAAGAATGAGACGTTAACGGCTGAAGATGAGTGATGTGTAGCAGCAACTAGCAACTTTTGAACAAATAGACAAGTATTTTTTCCAACACTAACCCTATTAGCCTTGAATTGGGTGTCATTCGTGGAATTGTATCTGTATTGTTGTGCTACAACTGTTGCTGCATTCTGAGACTTTAAAGTTGGATGGGTTTCAATGTTTTTGGTAGCACATGTAAGCAAGCCTGTTCGTTTGACTCGTCCATGGGCATGATGCAATCTCTCCATTTCCCCGTAACAAAAACTAACTTGGAAACCATATGCATTGAATCACCCTCCTTACTTTCATTCATAGACTATACTTTCTTTGTGAGCTTTGCTCTGATGCTTCGGATTTTCTCAAGCTTTTGGTAAAGACGGATGAAATTGAAAAACAACAATAATTTCATAAATGGTGTGATTAGTAACTATTGTAATGGTGAATATGAAACTACAATGACAAGTATTGAGAACACTCTCCACATCATTGCTTACAGAAAGCCGGCGGGACTAGATTTCTAAAGTTAAGAATCTTTGGCTTTGGTTAAAACAAAATTGGGATTTGTTATTCAACTCTGCTTTGCCTCTATATTAATTATATCTACAGAACATTGGAACCAAACTGCATCTGCATCCTCTTAGGCCCATCAAAAGCAGTTGACAGGTTGCCCAACTCCGACAAAGAGGCTGAGGAGTAGGGATCACAAGCTTTTCTGAGCTCCTCGTACCTAGCAAAGTCAAAATCGTGTTTCTTAATCAATTTCTTCTGCTTGGCCTCGAAACGGCTCTGGAAGAAGCCTTCGAAGGAGGGCTCTTTGGATGTTCTGAGGAAGAAGGCATAGCCAGCCATGAAGTACATTGAAGTGACATAGAAGCAGATGGGTTCCATCACATCCCATGAGAGTTCCCAAAAGGTCAGCCTCAGGAACGCAGCTGTTTGGACAACAAGATAGACGAGCCCTAACCAAAGTTCCCTGCGCACCAAGGCATCGGCTTTCTGGTCAATCAGGGATTTCTGTTTTTCCAGGCCTTCTAGCTCGTTCATTCTTGGATCTGTTGGTTTGGCTCCTGGAATGGGAATGAGGTCCTGGATTGCTTTTGCTACCTGCAGTAACCAAACAAATTGAAACAAATTCGGACAAAGCATACTCCACTTAACAAGCTTTATATCTTCATCTAATCCATGTCTATACTCTAACATTAGATTTTAATTTGTCAATCATCTGGTAATGAATTTGCCAATGAGGCTGATGCACCAAGGGTAAGCCCAATACCTACCCTAAACTTAAATGTTATGTACTAAAGAAATGCCATAGGAAGTATTATTTTGACCAAAGAACAAACAAATACCACAAATTCAAACTCTCTCTGGTACTCTCCGTAAGCAACACCTTCTACAACCCAGAAAAGAGTAACAGCAAGTCATCAAACCTAACCCTACAAACTTTACACCAACCCCTGTTAAATAAACCAATTTTTTTACCGCCCCAAATAATACTCACACACCTAATTCAACCCAATTTTGTGGAACTGGCCTTTCTCTTGATCCTTTCTCCCTAATTTTTCATCTAATATACCATACACATATAATGAAACCTACAGGGCTACAGATAAATCTAGCAGTCAGTCCCATTTTCATTTGGAGTTCATTTGTTATGGTAAAAATGTCCTTTTTTTTTCTTCATTTCTAATTCAACCCAAATGAAAGATGATCATTTCTTATCAGCTCGTATTTTTTTGTCTATTTAAAATTCTGTGTAGTCAGTCTCCTGAGTCCTGAAACACCCTTAAGGTGAAAATAAAAATCTGCCACACGGTAGAAACTGAAACGTGGGAGAACCCTTTTCACGTTTTAGAACTGGCCTGTTGAAGAAAACAAAATAATCATAAAAACTATATCAGTTTTCGGTAAACCCAAATCACAAAACTAAAATTATCATCATCATCGAATTCTACCCTCTCGGCCACACAGACCAAGACGTTCATAGTTTATCTGAAACGAACGAGAAATGAAAACCAAAACCAAAACAGCGGAAAACAAGGTAAATAAAACAATCATAAATGAATCTAATTCACAACAACTACGGTAAAACAAGTGTTGAGGAAAGATATTTACCTGTTCAGGTTTGATGCAAACGGCGTTTCCCAAAACAATAACGGAGCCACTCTCGTCCAACGATTTCGCGAACCCGAGACCTTGATCCGGATCCGAACAACCCTCCGTGCAAATCTTAACAAACTCCGAATACGGGACCCACGGCTTCTGAACCGCCCGGAGCTTCGCTTTCACTGCCTCCATCTGCGCCGCCCTCAACAACTTCCTCGTCTCCTCCGCCGTCAATCCCGCCGCCACCGCCGTCGCCGACATTTTCTCCCTCTCCGGCGCCGTCATCTTTGTCGGAGGAGCCAAACCGTCCAACCGAATCCGGCTTCCGGAAATTCCGACGGACCTGATCTTCTCCAGCAGGCTGTCTCCGACGGGGACCGACCAGATCTCCGGCAAGGAGGCTCCTCCCTTGTGAATGAATCGCCGGAAAACGACATTGTCTCCCGGGTCGGGTGCGATGGTCGACTCACGAGGCTTCGCCGCCGGCCGGAGGTGGATCGCCGAAGAGGAAATCCGGCAGTTTCTTAAGGTTTGGGTCGAGGAGGATTTGGATATGTTGAACAGGCGCTCAACTAGGGTTTTCTTGAACGCCATAACGATAATTAGCTCTAAGCTTATTTTCTTCTTGGTTTTGTTTTGATTGAGAGAGCTGGTTAAAACTTGTATTCAGCGCAATGAACAATGGAGGCCTCTGTTGGTTTATATAGGTGTCCCAATAACCGGGACGATGACGATAATTTCAGTAGCCCGCGAGATTTTCCGCGAGAAGCGGAGCCCCCGCGACTCGAGAGATGTGAACCTATGCCTTACGTTGGGGAAATCTCGTGGGGCGTCTCGATATTTTGTATGCGGAAATCCGGGGCAGAACTTGGAGAGCGAGATAAGCTCGTTGAGGTGTTGCGTTTGATGGCCGTACACGTGTCTGATAGACTGTCCGATCATGTGAAAGTACGCGTCGATGTTGACTGATGTCTTCTGGTTGACTTGCCCTGATCACACGTGGCGCGAGGGTGAGGGTTAATATTAGGGCAATGATTTTAGGACTCTTACATTTACCATTCACACTCCTCTTGTGCTCTCTTTTACCCAAACAGCCCTCTATTATTTGTTCCCACCCACTGATTAAACTCATCAGAGGGATAATTTAGTAAAATATGACACAAGAGGAGTGTAGATAATAAATGTGGGAGTGTAAAAATCAGCTTCCTAATATTATTAGAGCACCTGCATCGGTGGCTGCTCGAGTAGCAGCTTCAGAGCTCGTCAACGAGCGGTCGTCGACGACAGCACGCACCGCTGCACGCCGAGCTCGTGCTGCTCGCCGGTCGACCCCGCCTCTCCTCGTCTCACCCACTCCGTGGCCCCACCCGTGCTCGTGCTCTCGCTCGAGCAATTCTTGCTCGTGTAGCGGCTCGTGCCGAGCGGTCGCCGACGACTTTGGCGGCCCCCACGCCTTGCTCGTGCTGAAAAACAGCACCGGTGCAGGTGCTCTTAAGTCCCGGCTGCACGGGATCGGAGTTGCGAGAAAGTCGGGTACGGTAGCTCAGAAATAACTATTACGTTTACGCAAACGTGGCGCCACATATACACACATTAAATGGCCCAAGACCGAAGCCCATTTGCCTTTTGCTGTGTTCATTATCTAATTTTCGAGCTGTATTTTTGGTAAAGAATTTGATTACTAAACGATGAGATTTACTTGGAATTGTGATGGGGGTTGGTTTTTTTGATACAAAGGGTAAAGAAAACAAACAACTACAACCTTCTCCTCTCAACCTACCAACTCCAGACTGTTCAAGACAGAACACATTCATAGTACACGAAGGCAAGCTATGATTCCACATATGAAAAGAGGTAAGAACTTTTATTCCAAACAGTAATTTTATCGGCAACGAAATTTATTTTTCTAAAAATATGACAAAAGGAGGTATCTTCAAAATTATGATGGGGATTGTGATTACTCCTAAGAAAATACTCTTGGAGCTGAACTTGTCAGCATAATCCTCAATACATACAGTCTCCTTTTGCCCTATTAACTAAAGCAGAAATTGTATACTCCTGAAAAAAAAAATACCAAATATTTGAGGTAATTCCTTAATGATAGTTGATCCAGATTGCTTATTTCTATACTATTTTTCCAGATGAAAATATATAGAGTAATTGATTCTGAAAAAAAAAATACCATATACAAAGAAGCTACAAAGAAATGTTATTCATGATTTCATATATTGTTTTGGGAGAAGGATTACGATCTAGTCAAAATAATCTAGGTAAACGCATGAATTTCACATTTTCATATAATACATAATACTTCATAAAATATTTAAAAGTTTTCTACAAGATTTGAACGTAATTGATATTGGACAATAAAGTGAGTGAATAAAAGTGGCGGTACTCACACTATTTTTGACATTCTTAGGTAAATTAATTCTTTGAACTTGTCAACGATAAATAAAACTAGTTTAGGTTCAACTCGTTATATCATATGCGTGTGCTTCGCACGTGCGATTTTGCGATGTACTTATTAAATGAATGCACTCATATTGTTTTCACAATACATAATTCAACCACTATTAATTCTCTGTTTTGAAATCCTTTGTGAATAAATATTTTGTAAAATGAAATCATAAAATTCTGAGAAATCAATGAAATAAATACAAAGTTCAAATATCCCGTGAAGACAAAATTTTTAATGACATTGTAATATTCAATGAAGTCCACCTTAGCGCTACCATGTAGAAGGACTCATCAGCCCAACTACAATTGAAGAGTAAGAGATTAAAGAAAATTTTTCACTCTTGGTTAAATTGGACTACTCCCAACTTCTCTAACTTATGATTACAATATTATTAACTATATTTTATACAGTTATATATACTTATTGTGTAATTACCTGAGTGCATCAACTTTGTACATTTTTTTGTAGATTTTGTAAGAGATGTTTGGCACCAAAAAATTTCAGGGTCTTGAGAAGTTTTCAAGCCGCCTCTTTTCTCGATCTTGTGCTTTGTGCACTGGAGTGTCACCGTCGTATGACGAAATTGTCGATTTATAGGCCAACTGCTACCTGACTGCTTAAAAGCGATTAAGACGGGGAGAGCACTAACCCTGCTTGAAAAAATCCTTCTTGCCTAAATGACTTTAGGACTTGTGATTTTCGTGTCTCTAGCTGAGCCACGAAGATCAATACTCTACACTCCTCCTGGTGTAAACCAGAGTAATCTCCTTGACAAGGCTTTGAGAACACAGAGTGTGCGTCCTTGAATCTCAAGAATTTCATGCTCTTCGGGTGACAAATCTCTTGATCACTAGTTGCAGTGTTTTGCATCCGTAAATCGCAATACTTTCACGTTCCTCAGGTGAATGATCTCTTGATCGCTGGTTGCAAGGATTTCTCGAGATGAGAAGGTAGTTTGCCGATAGCAAAATGTATATGATTGAGGATCCTTTCTTCGGTGTTACTCTCCTCTATATTAGGTGACAAGTGCTCGTATTTCAGTTTAATTGAAACTCCTCACAATTAGACTTACTAAGCAACTCTAATTGCTCGGTATCTCCCGTCTTGGATCTTATATCAAAGTCTAAGACCATTAATGACAAGCTTCTCCAAGGAATCATTTCCTCTATAGGAAAGGTCAATGATTATTAATTGATGGGCCGCAGGAATCGGTCTCCTTCTCTCTTTCAGTCCATCACGATTTGATTAAAGACTATTACTCAAGCCGCTCGCTTAATCCAGCCTCTGAAGCCCAATAACAAGATATTTTATCTTTGGCCCAAACATTGCCCCTCAAACCTCAAGATAAAGCCTCAGGGCGGTACTTGAAGAGGCTTGTTTTTCTAACGACAAACCGTTTTCATCCAAATGGTAACTTTCCACGTAAAGTGCCACATTAGCTTTTCTTTTGAAAAGTCGCACCACTTCAAATGACATCATATAAGAAAGCGCACGTCTCGTCAGAGTCTAATTCTCAACACAACTCTCTCACTTCCAATCATCTCAAACTTCAAAATTCGCTCTGAAGCTAAACTTCCTTCCTTCGCCGCCGTTATTATCCATTCTTCCGGGCAACCACAAAAATGCCGCCCCATCATGAAGAACACCCATAACTCACACAAGAGGGTGCTGAACTCTTTGCTGTAGCTGTACGTGCTGTCTCGATCACCGCCACCAGCCATCTGGGTCCCTTCCGTACGATACCTATTGTCCCAGTACTCTATCCAACTCTTCACTCTAGATACTGCAACTCGGCTCTAATTTTCTGAGAAAACAACTAAGCCGACCCAACCGGGTGGACGAACAAAGACTTGTTCCATCGGGAAATGGCCAGTCCCTTCTGACAATGAGCGAACTTGGTATGCAAAGTGTTGGGAAACTGACCTCATTCGCTGGCAAGTGGCTGGCATCGCAAACCTTATAGACCTCTGTTTCTCATTACCTAGTAGAGGAATCGCGCTCTATTCGCCGCTACTATGTGCTTCTGGGTTACTACCTGCAATTGCTTTCGTCCTCCCTGTGGCGATGTGAGTATTACATTGCTAGATCTTTTTACTATGTTCGGGGTACCCACAGAAGAACCCATTTGGAAGCAATGCTTCACCACCAAAGTTGCAGAAAAAGCCAGCCTCAACCAGTCCACCTCTTTCCAAGCTTGGGTTACTCACTTCATGCGCGACACATCCAACCAAGGAGGTATAGCTTTCCTTGAATTCTGGTTGTCAAAATATATCTTCTGTACATCTTCCTAGAAGGTTAACAAATGCTGGACCAACCTCGCCGAGTGCTTATTTGTGAGCACCAAAATGGGTCTTGTGTGACGACCTGAACCAGAATCAGTAATGTAGTTGGCACGATTCACGAGTTAACGCGTAGTCGCAGTTAGTCGTTAATTGTGTGATTTGCCGATTTGATTCACGACTTGATTTTAGGCCGAGAATTTGAATTGAGTTTCTTCACGGAAGTTGTAGAGTACATGATTTCGAGCTCGAGGGCGGTTCCGGATGATTTTTCCGATAACCGAGGAATATAATATGATTATTCAAAGTTTCAGTTTTTGACGAGTTTATCCGTTTGTTTCGTGTTTATCTGAATCGTTGTGATTATTCATTTTGGACTGTCGATTGATCCGAAGCGCGAGTATAAATATCGGGAATAGTCGTAAAATCGTCGAAAAACACTGTTTGAGTTTGACCAGAGTTGACTTTCCAAAATTGGAAACTGTTGACCGTTGACCGAGGGAGAAAGTTTCCCGATTGAGCTTCGCCGTCTGACTTCCATTTTCCGGCCACCTCCGACCACTTTGAGGGTATGAATCGCTTCCTCTCATGATTTTGAGTTGTTTGGTGTTTGGATTTGTGTGAATTGGTTGTGAAATTGTGGAGAACGAATCGGGTTAGGTTATTGGATTTCGCCGGTGACGGGGAGTGGCTTTCCGGCGAGCTACGGTGGCGGGGAGGTGGGGGTTTCGCCTCCCCTTGGCCCAGGGATGCTTCCCATGGGTTTTGATTGGCCTGAAATTGGGTTTTCCGGTGAACCCGATTGGGTTGCCGGAGTTGGGATTTCGCTCGGTTTCGAGCTGATTTGGAAGGGTTCTGGTTTGAATTGGACTTTGTGGCAGTTGAGAAAAAGGCTTGGCTTGAGATGAGCTTCAATTCTGGAGCTTCCTCGCCGGGAGAAAGTCACCGTTGACGGCGCGCCGCCGCCGCCGCCGGCGGTCAACGACGGTGCTCCGGCGAGGGGTTGACTTTTTGGTTTTCGACGTTTTTAATGTCGTTTTTCTCGTAATCGCGCCCTGAGTATTGCCTTGAGGTTTTCGTAGTGTTTTGGGTATCGGATTTTTATTCAAAGGTTTCGAGTGGGGATTTCGGAAGTTCGGAAATTCAGTCGGTTATTTTGTACAGTTTAATATGTTTCCGGGAACGGTTGGTTTCCGTGGTTAAGTACAGGGTTGAGGCTATGATTTTGATCAGTTGTGTTTTATGAATATTCAAGAGATCGAGATCGAGATCGTGCTTCGGGCGAGGGATCTTCCACCGGGCCACGAGATTAGCGCTAGTGCGCGCTTGCTGACCTGTGAGCGGACAATTTCTTTTCACGGATTGTTTGCGAGTCTTTATACACGTTTTACGAACTTGAGCATGCATAAGAGATTTCGATTTACATGAGCATGTGTTACACGAATATGCCTATACCAGTATATATTACGTATATGCACTTATATATTGTTTCATGCATTTGCATTGAACTATTTACGATTTGGTTTACACAGAGTACAGTCTTTATATATGTTGTTGTATCGATACACTCGCAGATCCCCGAGGATGTGTACCAGGGGAGGCTGTGACTCCTGACCCGAGGTCTTTACCGGGGGGAGGCAGACCTCTGACCTGAGGCCTTTCTGGCTAGAATCACGTGTGGGTCTGGGATCCCGTGATTTGGACTGTACTAGCACTGATGTGTCCACGAGCGACCCCGTGGGATTTTTATGCATGCTCTGTACGCGTGAGGAGTTAGAGTCTCCCTCGAGTACTATATGATTTTTATACATTTGACTCGCATATGTTTTAATAACATATATGTTATTCGGCGAAAGACAATTATGTTTTCGTCCACTCACTCTAACAGTTTTCATGTCTTTCCCCTGGGCTTTTCAGTTTCCGTGCCCAGTTTACAGTCCAGGTTCTGGTGTTTCACGTCGCGGTTGGAGGCTAGTGATCCGAGCTACCTGTGTTTTCCAGTAGGTTCTTGTTTCGCCTACTGATGTGTATATTGTATATATTTACACTAGAGGTCGCTCTGATACATTCTGATACATGTTTATACGGATTTTCTCGGATATATTATATATATTACAGTATGTTTACTGTTTATTGATTATGATATGATGTTGAGAAATCCGGATGGGATTGGTGCCCACGGTTTGGTTTTTGTGGCATAGGACGAAGTGTTGTTTTCAGGGTGCAGGTTAATGTAATTCCGCGTTAGTAACGTTACTCTGCCAAAATTTTGAATGATTTTTGTTAGTTCGTGTTTTCAGAAGGGGTTCAATTCTGGTTTAGGCAACTGAATCGGGGTGGGTTGGGTCCTTTCAGCTTGGTATCAGAGCATTAGGTTGTCAGAATCTGTAGACTCTTGTAGTTGTGACGCTTAGGGTATTTGAGTTTGTACAGCATGACTGGAGTGATGACCCGACTGGCCAGCGTTACTCATCAATACTTCGGGTGTTGTGTGTTCTCAAATATCTGCGGTTTCATGATTACGTTCTTTCTGCTTGTACCTAATGCTTGTCTTGTATCAGTAGGATGCCTCCTCGACGTGGTCCCCGTGTTGATCGAGAAGCGGATCCTGATGAAGATCGCCAGACGCACGACTTGCTGATGCGAGTGCTGCGTTTGGAAGAGCGTTTTAACCCGGTGGTGAAAGCTCGTACTGCTGGTGCTACTGTGTTTTCGGGTTCAGCTGATCCAGAGATATGTGAGGCTTGGGTGGTTCAGGTTGAATGTGTATATGAGCGTCTGCGGTTTACCCCTGAGCAGATGACAGTGGCAGCAGTCGGATTACTTGAGGGTGATGTATACTTTTGGTGGGTTAGCACCGACAGAGTTCCAGTTGATACTCCGTGGACTTTGTTCCATGATTTGTTTATGCGGAGGTACTTTAATCAAGCTACCCAGCAGCGCAAGTATGAAGAGTTTACGAACTTGAGGCAGGGCAGTTTGTCTGTACTTGAGTATCGGGACAGGTTTACCCGCTTATCTCGTTTTGCGCGTGATATGGTGGCTACTGAGGAAGCCAAGTGTCGCAAGTTTGAGCTGGGATTGAACTTGAATATCAAGGGGACTCTGACTACGATGCCTCGGAACAACTTTGATGAGTTTGTCAGTGTAGCACTTTGAGGTGAGGATATCGAGAAAGAGAGGCAGCAGAGGTACCAGCCAAGACGGTTTGAGGAGGGTGGACCGAGTCAGGGGCCTTCAAAGAGGCAGAGTTCTGATACTTCCGGTTCAGCTTCATCCTCAGGCGGTGGATCTTATTGCTCACCAGTTAGTGTACCAAGGCAGAGACCGAGATGGAGGAGAGATCGACCGCAGCGACCACAGGCTAGTGGAGGTTCCAGCGGTTCCAGTTATCCTCGGCGTACTGGTGGCACATTTTCTGTACCGAGAGAGTACCCGTTGTGCAGTCTCTGCAACAGATATCACTTTGGTCCATGTCAGCGAGGTCCTGCTACTTGTTATCGTTGTGGCCAGGTGGATCACTTTTCGAGGGAGTGTCCTCAGTTGTATAATGCTGATGGACAAGCGGCCCAGAGTTCCGGAGCTGAGCGAGGTGCTCGACCAACACAGTTTGCGGGCCAGGGCAGACAGCAGGGACAACCTCAGCGTGGACGACCAACCAGACAGGGACGGGTTCATGCCATGACTCTACTAGAGGGCAGAGCTTCACCGGAGGTCGTTATCGGTACATTACATGTCTTTGGCATTCCAGTACTTGCATTGTTAGATCCAGGTGCCACATATTCATTCATATCATTTAGACTATCATCATTAGCTACAGTACCTGCATCTCCACTTCCGGGGTTGTGGAGAGTGTTGTATCCGTCAAGGGAGATTGTGAATATCGGTTGGGTTTACAGAGACTGTGAGGTGTTTATTGGAGGCTATGGTTTAGCCGCAGATTTGTTGTTGCTTGATATTATGGACTTTGATCTGATCTTGGGTATAGACTTCTTGGAGACGCACTGGGCCATGTTTGATTGTCACAAGAAGGAGGTCGCGTTTCGACGACCAGGGTTACCCGAGATACTATTTCGCGGCGAGAAGAACACTTCACTACCATGTTTGATTTTCGCGATGAGGGCGGACCGGTTGATGAAGTAGGGCTGTGTTGCTTATTTAGCCCATGTTGTGGACACTACAGCAGCTGTACCAGACCTTGGTAGCATTGAGGTTGTTTCTGAGTTACCGGATGTGTTTCCAGCGGAGTTACCTGGTATACCCCCTGTGCGGGAGATTGATTTCACTATTGAGTGGTTACCAGGCACGGGACCTATCTCCCAGACTCCGTATCGGATGGCGCAAGCGGAGTTGAAAGAGTTGCAGGTACAGCTCCAAGAGTTGTTGGAGAAGGGTTTTATTCGACCTAGTGTTTCTCCGTGGGGTGCCCCGGTTTTGTTCGTGCGGAAGAAAGATGGATCTATGCGTTTGTGAATCGACTATCGGAAGCTAAATCAGGTTACGGTGAAGAACAAGTATCCGTTACCGCGGATTGATGATTTGTTCGATCAGCTTAAGGGAGCATCAGTCTTTTCGAAGATTGACTTTCGATCCGGATATCACCAGTTGAGGATCCGAGACTCTGATGTGGCCAGGACAACTTTTAGGTCGCGGTATGGGCATTACGAGTTTTTGGTTATGCCGTTTGGGTTTACCAATGCCCCCGCATCTTTCATGGACTTGATGAATCGGGTGTTCAGACGGTTCCTGGACAAGTTCGTGATTGTATTCATTGATGATATTTTGATCTATTCCAGGAGTGTGGGCCAGCACAAGAAGCATTTACGAGCAGTGTTGCGGACTTTGCGGGACCATCAGTTGTTCGCGAAGTTTAGCAAGTGCGAGTTCTGGTTGGATAGTGTGAAGTTTCTAGGCCACGTGATATCGGCTGAGGGAGTCAGTGTTGATCCTGATAAGATCGAGGCCGTGCTGAACTGGAGTATACCTACTACTGTACCGGAGATCCGGAGTTTCTTGGGATTAGCAGGCTATTACCGGCGATTTGTACAGGATTTCTCCCGGATTGCTACACCACTGACCAGATTGACATTGCCAAACGACAGCGGTGAATTTGTTGTGTACAGTGATGCGTCGAAGTTGAGGCTTGGTTGTGTGTTGATGCAGCATGGTAGAGTTGTAGCCTACGATTCCAGGCAGCTGAAACCACACGAGGTCAACTATCCGACGCATGATTTAGAGCTTGCCGCTATTGTGTTAGCGTTGAAGAGTTGGAGACATTACCTGTATGGAGCTCAGTGTAAGATCTACACCGACCACAAAAGTCTCACTTACTTGCAGACGCAGCCGGATCTGAACATGAGGCAACGCCGGTGGATGGAGTTGATCAACGATTACGATTGCACGTTTGAGTACCATCCGGGGAAGGCCAATGTTGTCGCTGATGCACTCAGCCGGAAATCGGGAGCCTCGTTGTTTCATGTGTGTGTGGCCAGAGTGTCGATGTTAGCTGAGCTTCGGGCTACGGGTGCTGAGTTCTTGTGGGATGATGAGGGAGCTTTGTTGGCCAGTTTCCAGGTTCGACCCGTATTGGTTGATCAGGTACGAGAGGCTCAGGATTCAGATTCCTACTTGTTGGGCAAGAAGACCATGATACGGAATGGTGTACCTACAGAGTTCCGATTGAGCGACGACGGTACGTTGTTGTTCAGAGGCAGGTTATGTGTGCCCCGGGACGAGAGCCTGAAGAAGGAGATTTTGGATGAGGCCCACAGTTCAGCGTATGCGATGCATCCCAGAGGTACGAAGATGTTTCGTACACTTCGAGCGTATTACTGGTGGCGCAACATGAAGAGGGAGATTGCCGCGTACGTGAGTCGATGTTTGATTTGTCAGCAGGTTAAGGCGGAGAGGCAGAAACCTGCAGGGAAACTACAGCCACTTGAGATTCCAGTTTGGAAGTGGGAGCACATTACGATGGATTTCGTCTATCAGTTGCCGCGTACTTCGGCTGGCAACACTGGTATTTGGGTTATTGTGGATCGACTGACGAAATCCGCTCATTTTCTTGCACTTCCGGGGAAGATATCAGTGGGTAGATTGTCCAAGTTGTACTTATCTGAGATTGTTCGTCTGCACGGTGTGCCTGTGTCTATTGTTTCTGACCGAGATAGTCAGTTCACCTCTGAGTTTTGGCAGGCATTGCAGCGAGCCTTGGGCACGAGGTTGCGATTCAGTATAGCTTTCCACCCTCAGACTGATGGGCAATCTGAGCGGACTATCCAGACACTAGAGGATATGTTGCGGTCTTGTGTGTTGCAGTTCCGCGGGAATTGGGACCAGCAGTTACATTTGATAGAGTTCGCCTACAACAACAGTTATCAGGCCAGTATTGAGATGGCACCATACGAGGCTCTGTACGGGAAGCAGTGTCGCACTCCATTGTGTTGGAGTGAGGTGGGCGAGCGTTGGGTTATTGGCCCTGATCTGGTGAAGAGCACTATGGAGGACGTCCAGATTATCCGGGATAGATTGAAGATCGCCCAGGATCGTCAGAAGAGTTATGCGGACGTGAGGAGGAAGAGCCTCGAGTTTGAGGTAGGCGATTGGGTTTTCCTGAAACTATCTCCGTGGAGGGGGGTTGTGCGTTTCGGGAAGCGTGGCAAGTTTCGACCACGATACATTGGTCCGTACGAGATTACAGAGAGGGTTGGAGCTGTTGCTTATAGACTTGAGTTACCAGCTGAGATGACTCGTGTTCATGATGTCTTCCATGTTTCGATGTTGCGGAAGTACATCTCAGATCCTTCACATGTGTTAGCCCCACAGCAGTTGCCGATCAGAGAGGATTTGACGTACGTGGAGGAGCCTGTGCAGATTCTCGATCGTCGTGAGCAGGAGTTGAGGCACCGTGTGATCCCGCTAGTGAAGGTCTTGTGGCAGAACCACTCAGTTGAGCAGGCCACCTGGGAGACTGAGCAGCGTATGCGGGAGCAGTATCCTCATCTGTTCACTTGACAGGTACATAAATTTCGAGGTCAAATTTTTTTTTAAGGGGGGTAGATTTGTGACGACCCGAACCAGAATCAGTAATGTAGTTGGCACGATTCACGAGTTAGCGCATAGTCGCGGTTAGTCATTAATTGTGTGATTTGCCGATTTGATTCACGACTTGATTTTCGGCCGAGAATTTGAATTGAGTTTCTTCACAGAAGTTGTAGAGTACGTGATTTTGAGCTCGAGGGCGGTTCTGGATTATTTTTCCGATAACCGAGGAATATAATATGATTATTCGAAGTTTTGGTTTTCGACGAGTTTATCCGTTTGTTTCGTGTTTATCCGAATCCTTGTGATTATTCATTTTGGACAGTCGATTGACCCGAGGCGCGAGTATAAATATCGGAAATAGTCGTAAAATCTTTGAAAAACACTGTTTGAGTTTGACCAGAGTTGACTTTCTAAAATTGGAAACTGTTGACCGTTAACCGAGGGAGAAAGTTTCCCGATTGAGCTTTGCCGTCCGACTTCCATTTTCTGGCCACCTCCGACCACTTTGAGGGTATGAATCGCTTCCTCTCATGATTTTGAGTTGTTTGGTGTTTGGATTTGTGTGAATTGGTTGTGAAATTGTGGAGAACGAATCGGGTTAGGTTATTGGATTTCGCCGGTGATGGGGAGTGGCTTTCCGGTGAGCCACGGTGGCGGGGAGGTGGGGGTTTCGCCTCCCCTTGGCCCAGGGATGCTTCCCATGGGTTTTGATTGGCCTGAAATTGGGTTTTCCGGTGAACCCGATTGGGTTGCCGGAGTTGGGATTTCTCTCGGTTTCAAGCTGATTTGGAAGGGTTCTGGTTTGAATTGGACTTTGTAGCAGTTGAGAAAAAGGCTTGGCTTGAGATGAGCTTCAATTCTGGAGCTTCCTCGCCGGAGAAAGTCACCGTTGACGGCGCGTCGCCGCCGCCGGCGGCGATCGATGGCGGTGCTCCGGCGAGGGGTTGACGTTTTTAATGTCGTTTTCTCGTAATCGCGCCCTGAGTATCGCCTTGAGGTTTTCGTAGTGTTTTGGGTATCAGATTTTCAGTCGAAGGTTTCGAGTGGGGATTTCGGAAGTTCAGAAATTCAGTCGGTTATTTTGTACAGTTTAATATGTTTCGGGGAAAGGTTGGTTTCAGTGGTTAAGTACAGGGTTGAGGCTATGATTTTGATCAGTTGTGTTTTATGAATATTCAAGAGATCGAGATCGAGATCGTGCTTCGGGCGAGGGATCTTCTGCCGGGCCACAAGATTAGCGCGAGTGCGCGCTTGCTGACCTGTGAGTGGACAATTTCTTTTCACAGATTGTTTACGAGTCTTTATACATGTTTTACGAACTTGAGCATGCATAAGAGATTTCGATTTACATGAGCATGTGTTACACGAATATGCCTATACCAGTATATATTACGTATATGCACTTATATATTGTTTCATGCATTTGCATTGAACTATTTACGATTTGGTTTACACATAGTACAATCTTTATATATGTTGTTGTATCGATACACTCGCAGATCCCCGAGGATGTGTACCAGGGGAGGCTGTGACTCTTGACCCGAGGCCTTCACCGGGGGGAGGCAGACCTCTGACTTGAAGCCTTTCTGGCTAGAATCACGTGTGGGTCTGGGATCCCGTGATTCGGACTGTACTAGCACGGATGTGTCCACGAGCGACCCCGTGAGATTTTTATGCATGCTCTGTACGCGTGAGGAGTTAGAGTCTCCCTCGTGTACGTACGCGTGAGGAGTTAGAGTCTCCCTCGAGTACTATATGATTTTTATACATTTGACTCGCATATGTTTTTATAACATATATGTTATTCGGCAAAAGACAATTATCCTTTCGTCCACTCACTCTAACAGTTTTCATGTCTTTCCCCTGGGCTTTTCGGTTTCTGTGCCCAGTTTGCAGTCCAGGTTCTGGTGTTTCACGTCGCGGTTGGAGGCTAGTGATCCGAGCTACCTGTGCTTTCCAGTAGGTTCTTGTTTCTCCTACTGGTGTGTATATTGTATATATTTACACTAGAGGTCGCTCTGATACATTCTGATACATGTTTATACGGATTTTCTCGGATATATTATATATATTACAGTATGTTTACTGTTTATTGATTATGATATGATGTTGAGAAATCCGGATGGGATTGATGCCCACGGTTTGGTTTTTGTGGCATAGGACGAAGTGTTGTTTTCAGGGTGTAGGTTAATGCAATTCCGTGTTAGTAACGTTACTCTGCCGAAATTTTGAATGATTTTTGTTAGTTCGTGTTTTCAGAAGGGGTTCAATTCCGGTTTAGGCAACTGAATCAGGGTTGGGTCCTTTCATCTTGCACAATCCATCCTTACTTACGTCTATCACAACCTGAGATGGATCTCACTCTCGCCACTACAACTCAACAAGCCTGGCCCTTTATGGATGGTAGACCTTTGGCTACAAATGTATTTCCCAGTTTTTTTAACATGGATCTCAGCCTGAGATGGATCTCACTCTCGCCACAACAACTCAACAAGCTTAGCCCTTTATGGATGGTAGACCGTTGGCTCCATATGTATTTCCCAGTTTTCTGACATCTAGAGGTACCACCATTCGAAGCAGACAAGATTATGGGACAAACTCTGGCCATATTTTAGCTTCGTACTAATTATTCCTCATCAAAACCTAAACAATTCTATGAACAAGACGACCATTCCGACCCCAATGAGGAGCATAATGCTGTGGACGAACAAGAACCAAAACAGACGGGATCCAAAACAAGGGCAGGAACAACTGCATGCCATAAGTAACCATACCCTGTGCTCAAAGTGTATATCAAATTTCTAAAATATAACTATCCCATCCTATTCCAGAGGTCTCAGAAACGGCAAAGATATGCCTCTCCAGCTGATGCTTCTTGCAAACAAAAACACCGTCGCCGATGACTTGGCTCTGAGGATGCTCAGGAGAGGCAACTTGAACAAGCTGAGCTACCACGCTACACATCACTTCCATTGATGCCATCTACTTTCGCAATAGACGCTACAGGAGCCCTCCCTGTCATTCCTACTTCATCACCAAAGACTAACGACCTCTCTTTCAGCTCTGAACCACAACACGAGCTTATCAAACCAACACCCTCATCTCCACATTGGGCATTCTGTCACCTCCTTCAAATATTCATATACATAATTTCATTATATTCCTAACATAGGTTTTTCCTTCTTAATTTTCAGGACATGTTTAATCCCCTAGAAGAGGCCATTGCTGCCAATGTTGAGGAAACAGACGTTGGGAGTATGTGACGACCCGGACCAAAATCAGAAGTATAATCAGCTTGATTCGTGAGTTACAGCGCAATCGCGGATTTTCGACAGATAATGGAATCGCCAGAGTTCTTAACGACTAAATTATTGGCTGAGAATTGGAGCTGGGTCTCTTCTCGAGAGTCGTTCTACATATGATTACGAATTCGTGGGCAGTTCCGGATCATTATTTGGACGACCGAGGAATTAGTTATGAATATTTGAAGTTCGGATTTAAATGGTGGGCTACTTAACGACTAAATTACCGGACGAGAATTTGGTCTCGGCTTCTTCATGGAAGTTGTTCAGAATTTAATTTTGAGTTCGTGGGAACTTCCGGAGCAAGATTTGGAGTTACGAGGATTTAGTTGTGATTATTTCCGTTTGTTGATTAATTAGTCGATTTAAATGTGTGTTGGTTCGAAGGGTTGACTTTTTATCTGTTTGGCTGATATGTTTGACTTTGGGTGATTATTGAAGAGTACGTCGAGATGAGTTTATGGCCGCGAGAATTATCGGAATCGGAATTACGACGAGAAAGTTACGCGCGTTTCAAGTTTGCCGAAATGGATAAGTATGAGTTTCTATTTTGGGAAACTTTAAATAGTAACCTGCCTAATAGGGAAAGTCAAACCTGGCATTTATGTCTTTGACCATGTTGACTTGGTTGACCGATGGAGGAGGTGAGGTGCTCGACGGTGGCCACGGTGGGTTGTCGGCGGCGAGGTTGTCCGGCCGTCTCTGGCCACGGGGGAGGACCCGTTGGGTGCGCCTCGGCCTCACGGTTCCACTTCCGGTCGCCTTTCACGGCGTGGTGGCCGGTATTAGGAGAAATTTCCGGCCAAATTCAAGAGGAAACTTGTGATTTCGGGTCCATCAAAATTGGCCGATTCGAGCTGAATTTTGGGGTGGGCTTTGTAGCCCTCATCACCATGAAGCTACCCTGTAAGTTTCGTGTTTCAATTCGATGTGTACAAGGAGAATTTTGGATTTGAAATTTGTGTGTTCATTCGGTTTTTCATGAAATTGACCATGTTAGAGTGAGAATTGGACTTCGGTGCAGTTGACAAAGTTGCTCAGTGGGTGGTTTTGCATGGAATAGGGGTTGCTCCGCCGTGAAATTCTCCGGTCAACAGTGGCGCCGCCGTGGACGGCGGTCAACGGCGGTCAACGGTCAACGGGTTGACTTTTTGACTTTCGGCAAGTTACATGTCGTTTGACTCGAAATCGGGCTCCGATCGCAGTGGGGAGGTTCGTTTTTCGAGTTGAGCGTCCAAACGTAAAACGAGGTATTAAGGTGGTATATATGGATTTTCGACGATTCGTCATATTCGAATTGTGTATTTCCGAGAACGGTGGTTTCTCGTGGTTTGATTCGAATTGTCGGATTATGACTTTGAATATTGGACGTTGTGGCGATGGACTTTCCGCCGGATCACGGGTTAACGCGATACGCGTTACGCCAGTCTGTGAGTGGACATTTCTTTTCACGGATTGTTTGCGAGTCTTTTATATGATTTTCGAACTTGAGCATGCGTATTGAGATTACGAATTGCATGAGCATGTGTTTTACGATTATACGATATACTTATACGAATATACGTATACGAGTATACATACACTTATATGCTGTTTCATGCATTTACATCGAAATGTTTATGATTTGATTTACACAGAGTACAGTCTCAGTTACGTTGTTGTATCGATACACCTTGCCTCGTCGGCTGATCCCCGACGGAGGGCCGCCTGGAGGGGCAGTACCCCGACCAGACCGGTGAGGGGCAGTACCCCGGAACCGAGGCCATTTCTGGCTCAGAATCACGTGGTAGTCAGGGACTCCGTGGTTCAGACTGTACTAGCACGGTGGAGTCCATGAGTGACCCCGTGGGATTTTATTTGCATGCTCGGTACACTGGAGGAGTATGAGTTTTACCTCGTGTACATATGTTGTTTTATTTATCTGGACTCGCATATGTTTTTATAATATATATATAAACTGGTGAAAGACATTTATTTTCGTCCACTCACTCTAACGTGTTTATTGTCTTTCCCCTGGGCTTTTCGGTTTCCGTGCCCAGTTTGCAGTTCAGGCTCTGGTGTCGCACGTCGTGGTCGGAGGCATAGTGCTCGAGCAATCTTGTTTCATCCAGTAGGTTTATTGTTCTACCTACTGTGGTTTACGTATATGGTTATGTATTAGATGTCGCTCTGAGCTTTCTGTGATATATGTTATACGATTTTATACCGGATTTCAGTAAAGTATAGATATATTTACTGATTTATTTTACTGTTGATATATTGAGAAATCCGGATGGGATTGGTGCCCACGGTTTGCTTTTTGTGGCATAGGTTGAAGTGTATTTTCCGCGTGCAGGTAATGGTAATTCCACGCTAGTAACGAAACTCTGCCCAAATTTTGAAAAGTTTTTGTTGGTTCGTGTTTTCGAAGGGGTTTGATTCCGATTTAGGGAGCTAAATCGGGGTTGGGTCCTTTTAGCTTGGTATCAGAGCATTAGGTTATAGGTTCTGTAGACTTCTGTAGTCGTGTTTACTAAGGATATTTGAGAATGTACAGCATGTCTGGAATGGTGACCCGACCGGCCGGCGGATAATCATCAAATTCCGGGTGTTGTATGTTTTCAAATATTTGAAGTTCCATGATTACATTCCACTTGTTGTGAACGATATTGTATTCATTAGGATGCCTCATGACGTGCTTTCCGTGTCGTTTCGGTTGTGGATCCTGTTGAGGATCAATCGACGCGCGATTTGCCAGTGAGCTGCGGATTTGGATGAGTAATCTGGTTCAGAGAATTGTGTGGCACGGTTTGCCTGGGGATGTGTATATGGGCATTTATTTGTTGCCTCAGAGCTGAGATTTGTGGCGGTGATGTTTGCCTGAGTCAGATTGTTGTATTTTGTGGGCTGGTATTGTGTGAGTTCCGGTTGCGACTCCATGGCCTATATTCCGAGTGTTGTGTATACAGTAATGGTTTATCAGGCTACCCAGCATTCGAATGTGGAGTGTTTACCCACCTGAGGCAGAGATGCATTGTTCATATGTTTGTCATGTTTGCACGTGTTATGCGACTTCAGAGGAAGCATTGCACGAGATTCGAGATGAGTTTGAACCTGAGCATCAGAGAGAGTCTGACTATTCTGCCTCGAGATTGCCGTGAAGAGCTTAGTGTGTTGCACTCAGCGGCGAGGTTATTGTGAAGAAAAGATATACACGGTTTTTGATGTGATGATTTGAGGAAAGTGGATTTAGTCGAGATTTTGATGAGATTGAGTTCTGACACTTCGGGATTAGTGACGTCATCAGACTGTGGCCTTTTCGATTATGTGAAGGATCCTCTGCTGACCCATTTGGCGATGGCGGAGATCACAGAGTAGCGGATTTGCTCCTGTGGCATGAGTTTGGGTGATCGTTGGTGATCCTTTCACGTAGCAGGTATTGTGGTGACTTGTGTTCGTGGAGCACTCTCAGTTGTTGTTTCGGTGGCCAGGAGGGTCACGTACGAGGGAGCGCTTTAGCCAGCTGTTGTAGCGGTTCGGTAGCTCAGAATTTACGAGGAGATCCTCATGTTGTTCCTGCAGTCTGATCAATGTACCCTTTTGATGAGTTAATCAGCAATGTCGCGATTGACGTGGGCGACTAGTTGGGCATGTTGAAGTTCGTGCCATGACCTTGTTTGAGGACAGACTTTTCTCCGAGGTTACTGTTGCTTGATATCCATGGCGATTGTACCTGTATCTCCACTTCCGAGGTTTTGGAGAGTATTGTATCCATCCGGAGGTTGCGAGATCCTTGTTGGAGGTTATGACTTAGCCGCGGATCTGTTATAGCTGGACATTGTGGTTTGGTGTGTTTGTGAGTATGGACTTACTGACGACGCATTTGGCTGTGTTCGAGTATCTCGAGAGGGAGGTTGTGTTTTGACTACCAGATTTCTCCGAGATACTGTATCGTGGTGATGGTCGAGCGGATGGTGGAGACGAGTTATGTTGTTTGCCTAGCACATGTTGTGGATACTATGGTTGCTGTACCTGACATTGGTGACATTGAGGTGGTTCCCGAGTTTCTAGGTGTGTTTTGGAGGAGTTACCAGGTGTTCCTCCAGTTCGAGAGACTGACTACACCATTGAGCTTGTACCAGGCGCCGGACTTATTTTACCGGCATCTTGTCGTTCGGAGCTAGCGGAGCTGATGGAGCTATTGTTTCGACTCCAGGAGTTGCTGCAGGAGGTTTCAGGAGATTTCATGCGGCCCCGCGTATTTGCGTGGTGTGCACTTGCATTGCTTGTACGGATGTTAGATGATTCGACGTGGTGGTGCACTGACTACCGGAAGCTCGATTTGCTTCAGAGGAGAGTGAGTATCCTCCGCTTCGGATTGACGAGTGGTTTGATCAGCTTCCGAGAGCTTCAGTCTTTTCGAGGATTGATTTCGGATCCGGATATCATCAGTGGAGGTTAGATGAGTCAGATGTGGCTATGTGGCTTTCAGATCTCGGTGCGGACATCATGAGTTCTTGGTCACGCTGTTTGGTTGACCAATGCCCCGTAGATCGTGTGGACTTGATGGACCATGTGTTCAGACAGTTTCTGGACGAGTTGCGGTCATGTTCGTTGGCAATGTCCTGATGTACTCCGAGAGTGTGGACCAGTACCTGGAGCAGTTGCAAGCGGTTTTGTGGACTTCGCGAGACGATTAGCTGTTGTAAGTTCAGCCAGTGTGAGTTTTGGTCGATTAGCGTGAAGATGTTGGGCTATGTGATGTTATCCGAGGGAGTTGGCGTAGATCCTGACCAGTTAGAAGCCGTGTGATTTGAGGGTTGACCTACCATTGTACCAGAGATCCAGAGTTTCTCTTGGGTTTGGCAGGCTATTACCGACGGCTTGTGCAGGATTTCCCCGAATTGCCACTTTACTTCCCGGATTGACGAAGAAGGCGTAGAGTTCGAGTGGTTCGATGCACGCGAGGAGAGTTACATACTCCTGTCGGATGGTTGACCGTTGCTTCGTTTTTGACCTTACCTGATGATCGCGACGAGTTCGTGGGTTATGGCGATACATCGAGATTTGGTTTGGGTTGTGCTTTGATGCTGTGTAGCAGAGCGGTGGCTCATGGTTATGGACAGTGGAAACCTTATGAGGTTACGTATCCGGAGTTTGATTTGGGTGTAGCTGTATTTGTGTTAGCATCAGAGAGTTTGAGACACTATAGCTATGGTGTGTAGCGCAGTGTAGGACGTACACTGATCATTTGAGTTTCATCCACTTGCATTTTCGGCCAGATTTGGGCTTGAGGCAGTGTCGATGGATGAAGTCGACTGACGACTATAGCTGCACATTAGAGTTTGTTCGAGAAGGTTAGAGGTTGTACTTGATCATCTGTCTGGATGTTGTTACTGATGCATTCAGTCGAGAATCGGGAGCTTCAGTGTTTCATGTGAGTATGGCTCGAGTTTCTGTGTTAGCTGAGTTATGGGCTACGAGAGCTGAGTTTGAGTGTGATGATGTCGAGGCTCGTGATTTTGCGCGCGTTTGACGTTAGTGATGTGGAGATGTATCAGATACTCCGAGTTGTCTACTCGTGACGCAACCTGTAGAAGAATGTAATGGCTTGTTTGTGCAGATGCCACATTTGTCGACTGGCGATGGCTAGGAGGCAGAGACTTGCCGAGAAGTATCAACCAGTAGAGATTTCCGGTTGGACGTGGCATTTGTTGCTGTGATCTTGTATGTGTATGGTTGTACGCACTTTGGTTATGATACCAGTTGTTAGGCTTTTGTGGATCGTTTGATGAATTCAGTACAGTTCCTTGTACTTTCGGAGATGATTCCAGTGGTTGGCTGACATACCTGTGTCTGACGGAGGTTGTCTATTCATGTGGTGTACCTGTGTTCTAGTTCGCTAGTCGAGGTAATTAGCTACGACAAAGTGTTGACAAGCTTTGCAGCGAGCATTGGGGACCAGATTACGAGTTGGTACCAGTTCTTATCCTCGGATTGGTGAGTGATCTTCGAGGACTATTCAGGCCTTGGAGGGCATGTTGTGTATTTTGGTATTGCAGTTCTGGAGGATTCGGGACCAGCAGTTTCAGCTGTTTGAGTTTGCATGCAGTACCAGTTTTGTGGACCACTATAGTTTTGAGATTATTTGATGTTGATTTGAGATGTGGTGCTGTACTCCATTGTGCTGGAACGAGTTTGGTTTGAGTATGAGTTGATGTTTGATGCTGATTTTGTGGAATGTGCTACCACAGACTGTCAGGTTAGCGGAAATGGGTTGATTATTGCCCGAGTTCGAAGTTTGAGCTATGCTAATATGAGTATGTGCGTTATGTTGATGAGTGTAGACTGAGTTGTGATTTGTTATGATGTATTGATCCGTATGTGGCCATAGGCGAGTTTGTGTTATGCCGAATGGTTCGGCACCGCCTATAGTGTTGGCTTTTGTGTGTGTGTTGTGTTCCGCGTGGCGGAACTATGTTTCAGGTTGTTGCGTGTTGTGTACCCTATTTGTTCCTTATGCAGGAACACTTGGCGATTGTATGAGCCAGTTTAGATTTATGATTTATGGGTACAGAGATTTCAGCACGGAGTTATCTCCTATTGTGGAGTATGTTATCAGAGTTGTTCAGTCGATATTGTCGCTGGAGGGTTGAGCAGTATGTAGAGGCAGTACTCCTATGTTTAGCCGACAGACTCAGAAATTTCGAGGTCGAAATTTTTCTAAGGGGGGTGGATTTGTGATGACCCGGACCAAAATCAGAAGTATAATCAGCTTGATTCGTGAGTTACAGCGCAATCGCGGATTTTCGACAGATAATGGAATCGCCAGAGTTCTTAACGACTAAATTATTGGCCGAGAATTGGAGCTGGGTCTCTTCTCGAGAGTCGTTCTACATGTGATTACGAATTCGTGGGCAGTTCCGGATCATTATTTGGACGACCGAGGAATTAGTTATGAATATTTGAAGTTCGGATTTAAATGGTGGGCTACTTAACGACTAAATTACCGGACGAGAATTTGGTCTCGGCTTCTTCATGGAAGTTGTTCAGAATTTAATTTTGAGTTCGTGGGAACTTCCGGAGCAAGATTTGGAGTTACGAGGATTTAGTTGTGATTATTTCCGTTTGTTGATTAATTAGTCGATTTAAATGTGTGTTGGTTCGAAGGGTTGACTTTTTATCCGTTTGGCTGATATGATTGACTTTGGGTGATTATTGAAGAGTACGTCGAGATGAGTTTGTGGCCGCGAGAATTATCGGAATCGGAATTACGACGAGAAAGTTACGCGCGTTTCAAGTTTGCCGAAATGGATAAGTATGAGTTTCTATTTTGGGAAACTTTAAATAGTAACCTGCCTAATAGGGAAAGTCAAACCTGGCATTTATGTCTTTGACCATGTTGACTTGGTTGACCGATGGAGGAGGTGAGGTGCTCGACGGTGGCCACGATGGGTTGTCGGCGGCGAGGTTGTCCGGCCGTCTCTGGCCACGGGGGAGGACCCGTTGGGTGCGCCTCGGCCTCACGGTTCCACTTCCGGTCGCCTTTCACGGCGTGGTGGCCGGTATTAGGAGAAATTTCCGGCCAAATTCAAGAGGAAACTTGTGATTTCGGGTCCATCAAAATTGGCCGATTCGAGCTGAATTTTGGGGTGGGCTTTGTAGCCCTCATCACCATGAAGCTACCCTGTAAGTTTCGTGTTTCAATTCGATGTGTACAAGGAGAATTTTGGATTTGAAATTTGTGTGTTCATTCGGTTTTTCATGAAATTGACCATGTTAGAGTGAGAATTGGACTTCGGTGCAGTTGACAAAGTTGCTCAGTGGGTGGTTTTGCATGGAATAGGGGTTGCTCCGCCGTGAAATTCTCCGGTCAACAGTGGCGCCGCCGTGGACGGCGGTCAACGGTCAACGGGTTGACTTTTTGACTTTCGGCAAGTTGCATGTCGTTTGACTCGAAATCGCGCTCCGATCGCAGTGGGGAGGTTCGTTTTTCGAGTTGAGCGTCCAAACGTAAAACGAGGTATTGAGGTGGTATATATGGATTTTCGACGATTCGTCATATTCGAATTGTGTATTTCCGAGAACGGTGGTTTCTCGTGGTTTGATTCGAATTGTCGGATTATGACTTTGAATATTAGACGTTGTGATTATTCAGGGGTTCGTGATCGTTTGTTTGGCGATGGACTTTCCGCCGGATCACGGGTTAACGCGATACGCGTTACGCCAGTCTGTGAGTGGACATTTCTTTTCACGGATTGTTTGCGAGTCTTTTATATGATTTTCGAACTTGAGCATGCGTATTGAGATTACGAATTGCATGAGCATGTGTTTTACGATTATACGATATACTTATACGAATATACGTATACGAGTATACATACACTTATATGCTGTTTCATGCATTTGCATCGAAATGTTTATGATTTGATTTACACAGAGTACAGTCTCAGTTACGTTGTTGTATCGATACACCTTGCCTCGTCGGCTGATCCCCGACGGAGGGCCGCCTGGAGGGGCAGTACCCCGACCAGACCGGTGAGGGGCAGTACCCCGGAACCGAGGCCATTTCTGGCTCAGAATCACGTGGTAGTCAGGGACTCCGTGGTTCAGACTGTACTAGCACGGTGGAGTCCATGAGTGACCCCGTGGGATTTTATTTGCATGCTCGGTATACTGGAGGAGTATGAGTTTTACCTCGTGTACATATGTTGTTTTATTTATCTGGACTCGCATATGTTTTTATAATATATATATAAACTGGTGAAAGACATTTATTTTCGTCCACTCACTCTAACGTGTTTATTGTCTTTCCCCTGGGCTTTTCGGTTTCCGTGCCCAGTTTGCAGTTCAGGCTCTGGTGTCGCACGTCGTGGTCGGAGGCATAGTGCTCGAGCAATCTTGTTTCATCCAGTAGGTTTATTGTTCTACCTACTGTGGTTTACGTATATGGTTATGTATTAGATGTCGCTCTGAGCTTTCTGTGATATATGTTATACGATTTTATACCGGATTTCAGTAAAGTATAGATATATTTACTGATTTATTTTACTGTTGATATATTGAGAAATCCGGATGGGATTGGTGCCCACGGTTTGCTTTTTGTGGCATAGGTTGAAGTGTATTTTCCGCGTGCAGGTAATGGTAATTCCACGCTAGTAACGAAACTCTGCCCAAATTTTGAAAAGTTTTTATTGGTTCGTGTTTTCGAAGGGGTTTGATTCCGATTTAGGGAGCTAAATCGGGGTTGGGTCCTTTTAGAGTACTAATGATGATCGCTTGGACACTGAGTTTGCCCATAGCGTCGCTGATTTTTGTTGGGGCAATTGTCTTACTTCACACCCAATATCTTCAAAATGCTGAAGATGAGGCACACAACCATAATGGTATGGCGAAGGAAACTGTAATGTTAATGACCAAGGCACATTTAATTTTGGTTTTGCTGATGCTCCCTTCTCATATCATACCATGTATTATATTTCAGAAGAACAACAAGCCATGGCAGATAGGCAAATGACCCCTTTCACTAACCAAGAACGCTCAGAGGTGCAAAATGCACCCAACGAACCCAACACGGCCCTGGCCCAAATGGTGCTTAACATAAACTCACCTGGACCAAACATGCCTGGCGAGACTGAGGTATGCAAATTCAATTTATCTTGTTCCTCACTCACTCACCCACCTATATTGTTATAAGTTCTATACTTTCTAACAGGATCCCGACCCACCCAAAACTCTTTGCCAGCAAATCCTCAGAGACAGAACACGGCCCTTACTTGACGACGTATTCAACTCCTGCGGCTACCTCTAAGACTAATACCGATGTGCAAGCCACAACTCCTTGGGCCTCATCCTCCTCAGATCCTGCCAGCCAAGTGACTGTTCTGTAGAGTCGAATCCTAAGCCTGGAAGAACTCTCAGCGAAGCTTGTCACCATAGAACATGTCCCTACTGAGATTGCACTCCCTCAAGCCATCCTTAAGAAGCTCTTCAAGGCCAACTTAGATACCCTCGAATCCATCCATACCGTGTTGGATAAGGTGGTGGACTTGAAAAAGACTGCCCTTCGCGAGCTCCTCTCCACAATCTCTCAGTTCGAGCAAGGCCTTCATGAACTCTACAAGCTGTATGCCAACCAAGCTGATATAAAGCACCGCCTGGAACGTAAAGAAATAACGGTAGGCAAGATGGTTAGTTAGATGGACCAAGGCCGAGAATGAGTCTAGGCACTCCTTCAAATCGTTTCTTCCAAGAGGGAAACTCTGGCCACCAAAGAGGCTGAACTAGCGGCTCTTCAAGCCGAGGTGGAACTCTTATGGGCTGATGTTATTTCTACTCATGCAGACGCTTAGCAACTACTTGACAAGAGCTTAAGCCGAACAACGAAGCTCTCCAAAGCTGAGGATGATGCTGCCTCTCTTCGTGAGTCGTATAGCTCTGCCTGAGGTGACTTTGAGCACTTCAAAGTAGAGCTAAAGAAGAAAGCCCTCTTATTGTAATCCCTGGGCCACTAGCATTAGGCCTACCTTTGTACTTCAAATACTTAGAGTTATTAGTAGTATTTTATATTATTCTAAGTGCTTGATCTTCCTTTGCTGACCTTCAGGCCCAGTTCTAAATCTCATAATCCACTTATCTTATAGATTTGCTCATGGGCCTCGGGTATAGGCCTAATTAATAACAATGGCCCAACGACAACTGGCCCATATCCAAATCAATCTAAATTTATCGCTGCCATTTGGTTAACCCATTCAATCCTCATAATCAGGGTTACTCTTAATTTGAAATGCGAATCGTGCCATCCCGTCCCATCAAATCTTCCGGTTTCCAAGAGGCACGCTCAACTGCTCTGGGAATCAATGATCATTACTCTATTGACTCGGAGTGGACGAACCGTCATATCAACGAACCCCCAACAAACATGTGTCCTTCATCCAACAATGAAGCTTTAGTTTGTAGATTTTAACCGCTCTACCCGGATACAAAGGTTCTTTGGTTACTTTCCCTTATAAATATCACCATGGTTCTTCATATCATGCATTCCATCACACATAGTTCAAAATGTAATCTCTTTTAGTGAATTCCCTCTAGTTCTTCCTAAAAGAGAAACCCCCGGATAAAATCACTGCCTAGCCAAACCTTAGATAGTGATATCCATGCCCAAGCCTTGGCTAGATAGTGATATCTATGTCCAAGTCGATCCTTGGTAAGGTTGCTTCATGTAAATGTGGAGTAGCAAAGTCTAAACACCAGGGATAACATTGCGTCGGTTCCCTTGCTAGCAACAACTCTGTATTTGTATGCATAGAGGCTGCAGATCCACCGATGCAGACGTTTTTGGCAAGGGAGAACAAGGAGCTGGTTGTGCTACCGCTCCCCGTTTACATGGGGGTTAATTCCAAGAAGCACCTGGCGATGTGTTGCTGGCACTTGACTCGTTCCCAGGGAGAAGACACCAAGGTGAAAATCGGTACATTGGCTCCAATGATGAAAGAGACAAAAGGGAAAATCCATCACCCCTTCATTCCTCCTTCATCACTTTGGACTACTGAACTTGCTTCCTTGAGGTCTTGTCTCTAATTCATCTTTCTTCTTTTGTCTTTTGAGGTTCTTCTCCGTTTCCTAGTAGAGATGTTGGTCCTTGTGGCACTCTTGTTTCCATGTATGCATATTTGATCCAAGTGCCACAGAGATTGATTATCTCATAACAACAACAACGATTATAGAGGTTATTTTCTTATGGTATCAAAGTTTGAGGCCGCAAAGCCTTTGTAACCCTTTCTGAAATAAGGAGTCTGCTTGATGTGATATGTTTACTTTAGCATTGTAAAATCTTTCCACAATACGTTGTTCATTTTGATTAACCTCGGCAAATGTTCCCATAAAAACTAATAAATTTGCGTTTGGCCACAGAAATTGGCTAATAAAGAACAAATATGAAAATAAGACAAAAGTTTAGCCACATGAATTGGCTTTAAAAATTAGAAAAGCTGCTGCTGGCCTTGTTCTAAGATACACTGAGTCCCTATAGGTTATGCCCCTTCGGTTCAATAAGGCGAGTGAATGGCTAGGAGCCTAAATGAACTGAATCACTCTGCTGCTGGTGGGTCGTCATATTCTCAAATTGGCTGCACGTACTTCTTGAGAAAACGACCGTTGATGGGGTTAGCATGGATTGTACCCTCTCGGGCACAAAGACGCACAACATCATGGCCTTGGATACGATCTATTATGTATGGGCCTTCCTAATTTTCAGACCATTTGCCACGTCCGTTAATCTTCTCGCCAATGGGAAGCACTACTTTCCATAGTAAGTCACCTTTTGCAAAGCTTCTGCCCCTAGTACATTGGTCATAAGCCCGAGCTACTCTTCATTTCTCAACGCATAAGTGTTCATATGCTTCTTGTTACTTTCCATCTAAGTCTTCATGTTCTTGCCACAATGCCTGCACATATTCCTCGCCTATTAGATCATGTTGTTCCATAACACGTAATGACTACACATTAAGCTCCAAAGGTAGCACAACATTGTGTCCAAACATCAACGAATAAGGAGTCGTCTCTGTCAGATTCCTTTTACTTATCTGATAAGCCCAAAGTGTGTTGAACAAGTTACTATGCCACAGGCGGACGTTGTTGACGAGCATTCATTTAAGGATATGCAAACTTATTGCTCGTCTCTGCTTGACCATTGGATTGAGCATAATATTGTATTGAATGAATAAAGTGCATGCCCAAATCCTGCATCAACATGTCGACCTCGCCAGATATGAACATTGCCCTTCTATCGGACACGAAGCATTCTGGTATGCTAAAATGACAAATTATATCTTCAAATAAGAACTGGTGAATGGTACTCGCAGATGCCACTTTTAAAGGTCTAGCTTCCACCCATTTGGTGAAAAAATCAGTAGCCATGATGATGAACTTATGTGCTTCTGACGAGTGAGGATGAATCATCTCAGTTAAGTCTAAACCCCATCCTCGTACTGGCCAAGGCTTGATGATCGGCTGCAAGGGAATATTAGGTAAATGGCTAATTGGACCATATGCTTGATAGTCCTCGCAACCCTTAACGAAGGTGTGACAATCCTTAAGCATTCCTGGCCCATGCTGCCCCTAGATGTACTTCTCTCATTATCCTTTTAGCATCCCGTCCGTACACACATCACGGTAGCAAACCATCTTCACCTCGTCTGTACAATTTGTTTTCTTTGAGAACATAATTAGGAGCCAGAAAACGGGTCTCTTTGTCAGCCAGCTTATTAGAACTTTGGAGATAAGAGACAATAGGTTGCCGCCAATCTATTTCAATATGGTCTAGCATTGTTATGTACCACTCATTTTATTCTTCCTATCAAGAAAAGAAAGAAGGCAGTGTGCGTCATTCAACCTTCAGAATTCGTTCACGTACTCTATCATGTAGGCTTACTCCTCGCGAGGGATATGGCGCAATTGTACTTCGGTAAACAACTTGAGCAGGTCACATGCCCATTTTGCATAAGGCTCTAAGATTGGCCCAGCCTTATACTTCGACTTTAGTTGCTTAATTACCAGCTGAGAGTCTCCACATATGTGAACTTCAGTGACCTTCATATGCAATAGGATTTCTAACCCTCACTACAAGAAAACATCACTTAGACCACGGAAACATAATTGTTCCATGGTCCAAGTGACACTTGGACGACGGATACTTCTCCGTCGTCCAAGTACCACCTGGACGACGGAGATAGTATTCTCCGTCGTCCAGGTTCTCACCTGGACAACGGGCCGACACGTCGTGGTCCGAGTGACGTCCACTTAGACGACGTACCGACACCTCCGTCGTCTAAGTGAAACATTATATAAGCTCGATGCCAAACTCTCTTCCTCTCCCGGGAAAGTTTAATGAAGAAGAAGAAGGAGAAGGAGAAGGAGAAGGAGAAGGATCTCCGCTCACTCTTAACTGATCGAGCATAATCTCTTTCTGTCTTGATCAGCTAGCGCCTCACGTGTGAACGCAATGCAAACGACGATCGACGTCCTAGCTAGTTAGCTGGCTAGATATATAGCACTATATATATCGATTTTCGGCTCCGACCATCGATTAATTCGCCATATATATCGGAGAAGGCCAGCAGGTACGTACGCAGTTAATTTTTCAACACCATTAACGTAGGTTTATATATATATATATTTAATTGCATGTACGTTTGTTAAAACGCCCATTGTTAATAATTAATTAATTAGTACGTCTAATTAATATATAATTAATATATTAAGTTAGGAAATTGATGATCGATATATATATATTAATTAGTTAATTATAGACACATATGTAGTACGTATATATGTATGGATGTTTTAAAATTTGCTTAATATTTAGTTAAAACGTACATACATTCATGGATGTTAGCTACACATATTAAATTACGTAATTGATCGATGTAGATCGAGTATGTATAATTAATAGTTAATTAATGGACTAATATATATGTAATAATTAATTAATTATAATATTTTGTAGCAGTATGGACAAGAGTTGGATGAAGTTGAAGAATAGATGTGATGTCCGGTATATGGATGGAATTAGCGAATTTGTGAATTTTGCGATAGAACATGGTCAGGGAAAGAAGCGTTTCAGGTGTCCGTGCCATAAATGTCTTAATTGTCAGTATGTGGAGGTTAATGTTATGGTGCAACACCTGTACGAAAATGGTATGATGTGGAGTTACACTACATGGAGCGAGCATGGTGAAGCAGTAGAGTTCAGCTCAGCAGACTTCAGCTCAGGGTACAGTTACCAAGGTGCCTCATCCAGCAGCAGTGGTGTCGGCCCCCTAGCTTGCAACCCAACTGCAGATTTGGTCCATGATGCGTTTCCGAGATTTAGTCATGGTGGACACCAACACCAAGATGGAGGTTACAGTACCACTCATGAGCATGATGACACATTCCCCGCTGCTAGCTTGGCCACTGACACTAGTGAGATGGATAAGTACAACCGGATGCTACTTGAAGCGCAGACCCCGGTGTTCCCTGGATGTCGAGAGAATGTGTTGCAATATGTGATGGAGCAAATGAAGATAAAAGTAAAGCACAAAATGTCAGTCAGTGCTTTTGACGAAATTCAGGAGCAAATATGTAAGTTGCTTCCTGATGATCACAATGTTCCTAAATCTCATTATAAGGTTAGAAATATCTTGAGCAGCCTCGGCCTAAAGTACAGGATAATTGACGCATGTCCGAATGATTGTGTGCTATTTTCCCGTATGTGGCCAGTGCAGATATGAGCTGAATAGGAAGAGTTCAAAAAAGAGAATTCTTGTGAAAGTTGTTCGATATTTTCCCTTGATTCCCAGATTGTAGCGCCTGTACATGTCTCTACACACAGCAGAGGCGATGCGATGGTACGCAGAAAAGCGAATAGATGACGATGTCTTGCGACACGCCTCGGATGGGGAGGGTTTCAAACATTTCGACAGAGAATTTGGAGACTTTGCTGCAGAGGTTAGAAATGTTAGACTCGGCCTATCTACAGATGGATTCAATCATTGGGGAAGTAATAGCTCCGCCGTAAGCACTTGGCCAGTTATTCTGATGCCGTACAACTTGCCTCCGTGGATGTGCATGAACAAAGAATTTAATTTTCTTACTGTACTAATTCCAGGTCCTAAATCTCTAGGAAAGTGCTTAGATGTCTACCTCAGACCTTTGATCGACAAGCTGAAACTGTTGTGGGAAAATGGAGTCCCAACTTATGACAAATTCACTGACACGATGGACCTGGTTCAAGATGGTGAACGATTACCCATGCCTGATGGTTGTACAGATCTAACTGAAGATGAGATTATCAATGCCATTAATGAGGTAGATGAAGAAGACGTGCAGGATGAGGACGCGGACGAGGACTCAGGTTATTCGTCGGACGATGTTGAGTACGATGAGGAGGATGAGCAATCGGATAACAGGGATGAGGATGATGACGATTATGACGAAAAGTACGGTCACACGACGAGGATTATTAATTGGTAATTAATTATTGTAATTATCGTAATATATGATCGATCGATGCATCATCAATGAAAAATTAATATAAATATTATAAGGAGGAGAATGTATGTACGTAGATATTAATATTTTTGTACTTAATTAATTAATTAATTAATTACACGCGTCCATGCTCGATCAGATCGGATCGACCGACGTACGTAAATTAAATTAAATTAAATTAAATTAAATTAATTAATTAATCCGAATTATATATCCTGGACAACGGAGAAATTAATCACAGATTTCGCCTTTTGGGTATTTTGGGCTTTGGGTAGTCAAAAAGGTGAAAGCTTTCTATTATGTCCAAGAAGCTTCCTCAAGAAGCTTTCGTTCGTTTAATTGTTTTTAAATAATATTTATGTGTAAATAGGATTATGGGTCCCTATGATTATTGCGAGAGATGAATGAAATAAATGTTTCAGAAATTATACTATATTATTCTATGATTGATTATGTCATGTGATAGTATTATTGTGAGCACGATGTAGTATATGTTGTTTTAATTATGGCGTTAAATCTATATATCATGCCAGAAGGAAAGTTCATACATAAATACCTTGAGCTATCTCCCTAAACCCTAAACCCTAAAGCTAGCAAATCGGATCGATCGATGATTTTTTTAATTATCGACTTGAATCAGAAGAATTGAATGGACACACAAATGACCTTGGACGACCTAAACCCTAAACAGTAAGGCCCTAACCCCTGAATTCAGGGTTTGTACACTTGGACGACGAAGATGAGCTTCTCCGTCGTCCAGGTACTAACTAGGACGACGGACAAAGGCATTTGCGTCGTCCAAGTGCACAAACCCTAAACCCTAAACCCTAAGGCCCTAACCCCTGAATTCAGGGTCTCTACACCTGGACGACGGAGATGATCAGCTCCGTCGTCCAGGTGCAGATTTCGTAATTTTTTCTAAGACGACCATCTTCCAATGCATATTCTTTTCGTCAAGACTTTAGAGTAAACAATTCTTGGTGTGTGAGCTACGACGGTTCGAAAATCGGAGTTGCGAAATGTCTTGTATCCACGTTTCCGGTTTGTCAAAATCTCGGTTTTACGGTTGACTGTGCCGATGAAACCCTTCACGAACTTATTATTTTCTGAAAAGTATTGTAATTATATATTATGTTACGGCGAACGTATCCAACGGTTGTTTTGTCCAAATTCAATTTTGTTAATACTCTGATGCAAATGAGCCTATACTTATTAACACTTAAGTCGTAAAGATTAGTAGATACTTAACAAGTTTAAAGACGTAAAATTATTCGTCGTTTCAAATTTGACTATTCATATATACGATGCGTTCATCGATATTTTACGACTATCTCATTCGAATGATAGATCGCTAAATTCCTTGCAAATTAATTTTTAAATTTTTTTTTACGTAATTTGCACCTGGACGACAGAGAATGACCATCTCCGTCGTCCTGGTGACTACTTGGACGACGGAGAATGACCATCTACGTGGTCCAGGTGTTCACCAGGACGACGGAGATGGTCATTCTCCATCGTCCAAGTCTAAAATTATGGCGGTTCAATGTACCGCCTTAAATTTCGGCGTCGCTTCAAATTTGACTTAGACGACGGAGAATCAATTCTCCATCGTCTAAGTTCAAATTTAAGGCGGTTGAAACGTCCCGCCGATTAATTGGGCGCCGTTTCAAAATTTTGAAACGGTCACTTAGACGACGGAAAACCCCGTTTCCGTCGTCCAAGTGCACTTAGTCGACGGAAAATAGGGCTCTGTCGTCTAAGTGAACGTCTATATATAGAACAGTCCACCCCTCTCTTTTCCTCATCCCATCTCCTCCTCTCCTCTCCTCTCCTCCGGCCTTCCTCCTCCGGCGGCGCTCCGACGACTCAAATTCCGGTGAGTTTCCCTCTCTCTGACGACTCTACTCCGGCGATATTCCGACGACATTCCGGCGAGATAATAATTCTATTTTTTTAATTAATTCTATTTTTATTTAAGTAATTATTTAATTTGTAAATATTTTTAAATAATTTGTAATTATAATAATTATTTAGTTGTAATTATAATAGTAATAAGTAAATAATAATTAATAATTAATAGTTGTAATTATAATAATTAGTAATTATAATAGTTTTAAATAATTAGTAATTATAATAATTATTAATTATTAGTATTAATTAATTATTTAGTAATAATTATTAGTTAAAATGAAATAATAGTAATAATAATTATTGTTAATAATAATTAATTATATTGGTAAATGAATAATTATTATTAAATGCATGATAAATAATAATTAATTATTGTACGTCATTATTTATTGTTTTAATTAATAGTATAATTTTTGATTATTATTGCATGTAATTAAAAATTATTAATTGATAATTATGGGAATTTTCTAGTAAATTGGTAGTCTTTGATTTAAATTTAGTACACATAAGCTTGGTTTATTAAGTCGCACTCTTTGGAATAGATTGCGCCTCTTTTCCTAGCTTATCTCCCTAACCCCTTGTGATGTGTGGATTTCATCACGGCACACCATAACCTAAGTGAAGTTATGGACACGAGGTTGAGGGCGGAGTTTGCAAAGGACTTGAGGGAGTGAATTTTCGAAAGATTGGCCGAATGTCGGACATGGTGTCTAGAACGGGTTATGACTGGTGACAGGTTTTGGATCTAAGAAAGACGACACCAGTAGAGGATATACCATTAATTTGGTTAGCCTCGGGGTGTTTTGTCGAAATTAGTCCTGCCTCTCGCGTTATCTCTATCCCTAACTGGCCATGTTTTTCGATTGAACCAAGGCTGATTAATTGAAAATTTACACTTTATCGCACGGGTCGCACGTCCATTGAACGACCCAAAAAACCAAACTAGTGTACTCTATTTAAATCTTAGCCGAACTTAATTAGCGTAAATTTTTTTATATAATTATTATGGTCATCAGGTATTTTAACAACGTACTCCTAGGTTTAAATGGCTCTGTCCGGAAAGAAAAAAGCCCAATAGGAGGCCGAAGATGCTATGCTCCGACGCTTGGCGGACCAAGTCGGTTGAGAATTACAGGAGGGCAACGACGCCCTCAATCCGGACCCTTCATCTGGTCCGTCGGCAGCGCCCTCTGGGGAAATTCCCGTTGCCCCATTTATCCCGAGCGGTGATGACGACTCCTATTCAAGTCCGACGCCCGGTACCGGTTCAACAGCAAGTACTCAGGCGACTTCGACCTCTGAATCTATCCTCTACAGCGCCCGGCGTAAGTAAAGGAGGGCCCCGACTGACCCGGAACCGAAAAGGACTCGCGGTCTCGTCAAAGGCGGAAAAGCAGAGAAAATTTTAAAGCCGACCGGAAAAAAGATCGACTTGCCGTACGACGAATTCACCGGTGGCCCTCCCACAGCTCAGCTAGCAAGTCTCTCGACGCATAGCATAGGGTCAATCCTTCGTAGCCGGGTTCGTCTCATTGTCCCTAATTGGAAGGAGTTGCCGGATGAAGAGAAGGCGAAACTCTTTAAAGAACTTTCGGTATGTAATACGTACAATTTTAAATTTATTTTCTAATAACCAATAAACATTATAATTTCATAATATATACGATTATAATTTTTTATTTATTTCTGATAGGAAAAATATGAGGTAGATCCCACACCGGCGATGCTTAGGCATATCAACTCCACCGCCAACTCTATCTACCGTGACTGGAAGTACAGGCTTCATCAATACTTCGCACATATCGGCCCCGTGCCTACCCCCGTAGAGCTGCGTGGGGATAGAGAAGATGAGTGGCAGTGGTTGTGTAACCACTTTCAAGATGAAGAATTTAAGGTGTTTACTTTTTTTATTTCAATTAAGAGAATTGAATTATTTTAATTTTAGTTACTTAGTAATTTTTTAATGATTTATGTTGTCTAACAGAAATTCTCTGAAGTCAATAAAACCAACGGGGGGAAGAAGGACAAACACCATACTTCCGGCATCAAGCAACTTATTCAAATAGCCAAGGAGCACAGGGATAAAGGCTCCAAACACCCTTATCTCGATGCTAGCATAAGCGCGTACGTGACGCCTGAGCTCGATAATGAAGCGAGTCAATACGGCGTAAGTGATATATATATATGTGTGTGCTTTTAATTGTAGTAATTATTATTTAATTATTATTTAATTATAATTATTTAATTATTCTTTTGTAGGCAAGGGTGGTAGAGCGTGCGCAGGAAGAATTGGCTAGCACTCAGCTTGCGTTCCCAGATTTGCCGCTGGAAGACCTGCCTCCTCTATCGATGGAGAGCCAAATTGCAATCGCGGATGAGGTCTACGGTCGTAGAGCTGGCAGGGAGGTTAGGGGGTTCAGACCTAAGGTGGTTCGAGATTTGTCGACGACCTCCGACTCATCATCTACGGGAGGTTTGGGGCGGAGAAGTACTCAGGCTGCGGCCGTCGAAGCAGCCATTCAAGAGGCTCGACTCGCACGAGAGGAAAATCAATCCATGCGTCAAAGTCTTGATGAGCAAAAAGCACAAATAACCCAACTCATCGTCCTCATGCAACAAGCTCGACAAGAATGTCAACCTCCTCCGAACCCATACCTCGACGACGACGACCCGGCTGGAGGCGGGGGACTCGGCGGCGCATCTGCTCCTCCAGTATTTTAGCTAGTAGTTTATTATATCGTTTCTTTCCGCATTCCGAACAATATTTTAATTTTTATGCGTTTTTCGATCATGTATGTACAAATTAATTTTATTATTTAATTAAGTAATTACAAATTTATTTTATTTAATTAATTTTAACATTTTTCATTATTTAAATTCAATTTTTTATAAATTAAATTATTAATATTTAATAACAATTTAAATTTTTTTTTAAAAATTAAATTTTCACCTGGACGACGGAGAATGTCATCTCTATCGTCCAGGTGGTCACTTCGACAGCGGAGAAAGTCCGCATTCTCCGCGGCCCAAGTTTCACTTGGACGACGAAGATGATATTCTCCGTCGTCTAAGTGCTTGGATGACAGCACTTGGAGCACGGAGCCTGGAGGACGGAGCCTCCGTCGTCTAAGTACTTAGACGACGGAAAAGCTCCGCGGTCTAAGTGCGTTTTTCTTGTAGTGCCTGCAATGAGCGCTTTGTATTCCGCTTGGTTGTTCGTACAATGGAAGTCTAATCTGAAGGAGTAAGAGAAAGTCTCTCTATCTTGGTTGACTAAGGCAATACATGCCCCCACCATGGTGTCAGTACTCGAGCCATCAAAGTATAAGCACCACAGGGTGAGTGAGATGCTCACTAACTCTAGTTCTGGATCTTCGCGAGCATCTAGCATTGAATGATGGGCAAGGAAATCAGTCACTGCCTGGCCCTTCACTGCTTTTTGTGGTACGTACTATAACGAAGATTCAAAAAGTGCTAGGATATACTTCCCAATTCTGCCCCTCAGTATAGACCTTGAAAGCATGTACTTTACCAGATCTGTTTGTGCAATCACACAAATGGTAAATGATAACATATAGTGCCTCAACTTGCATCTTAAAAAATACAGGGCCAGGCTCAACTTCTCCATTGGAGAGTACCGTGCTTCACAATCTGTCAACGTACAGCTACGATAGAAAATAGCTCGTTCCTCTCCTATGGCATCGCCTTGTGCTAGTAAGCTTCCAATGGAATGATCTGTAATAGAGATATAAAGTTTGAGAGGTACGCCCAGCCTTGGCGGGACCGAAATTGGTGAGTTTGCCAGATATGCTTTGATGGTGTTGAAAGCCTCTCGATGAATAGGCTCCCATATAAAATCTTTTTGATTTTGTAATTTGAGCAAGGGTGAGAATGATTGTGTTTTGCCTTCAACATTTGCAATGAATCGTCTAAGGAAATTGACTTTACCCAACAAACGTTGTAATTCTTTCTTGTTCTTAGGCAAGACAGTGTTAAGCACTGCCTCTTTCTTATTGTCTGGGACTTTGATTCCTCGCTGATGGACTAAGAAACCTAGAAAATCCCCTACTTGCACGCCGAAACGCATTTTGCTGGATTCATCTTCAATTGGTGTTGCTTCATGTGAATAAATACCTTCCTCAAATTTTAGATATGATTTATCCTGCACTTTGTCTTAACCACTACGTCATCGATATAGACCTTCATGGATTTTCCTATGAGATCATGGAAGATTAAATTCATAGTACGCTGGTAGGTTGCCCATGCGTTCTTAAGTCCAAATGACATGTCCACATACTCAAATACTTCTGCAAAACCTGGGCATTGAAATGTTGTCTTATGCCTATTGGCTTCAGCCACTGGGATTTAATGGTATCCTACTGTCTCATCCATGAATGACAGCATCTTATAGCGAGCAACATAATCTACCAGCAAATTTGCTACTGGCATGAAATATGCATCCTTTGGCGTCCCATATATTGTTAAGGTCTCGGTAGTCGACACAGACTCACATCTTTCCATTCTTTTTCCTAATCGAGACCACGTTCGAAAGCCACTCATTATACTTGGCTACTCGGATGATGCCTGACTTGAGCATCTTCTCTATTTCCTCTTTGACTAGAATTGCTGTCTTTGTGTTCATACGACACATTTCTTACTTCACAGGCTTCTTTCTTTCTATAATAGGTAAGTTATGGCACACTAAGTCTGGCGACAGACCTGGCATGTCTTCGTATTTCTCTACAAAGTAATCAGCGTACTCTTATAGCAATTCAATGAGCCTCTAACGTTCTTCAGGCTACAAAAAGGTGCTTATAGCCACAGTTATTGGCTATTCTAAAGTCCCAAGATTAATCTTCTCGATGAGATATTTAACTTTAGGAGGGGTGTCGTCTAAGGCTACTGGGGCCAGTTTAATCACCTCCTCCTCGTCTGATTCGTGCAATACATTGTCGTCTACGTATTCCAACACTGTAATCATTGGAACGTTCACATAGGCTTGACTCTCCATCAAGTAATTATTTAATCGATCGTGAAGAGAGAAACAATCCTCGGCCTCTATACTTGATAAAGGCTCTAATATTGGAATGGTTAGCGTGGTAGCTCAATGGTATAAGGACGACGACTATCTTCGCTAGCTTGGATAATGCCCCATTGAGCTAATTCAGAGGCTGTCACCCCTACAGGGCGGCCTTTGTTGTCTACGCCACACACTTCCAGTAGTCTAAGGTCACTATTGTAGTAATTGGCGTCCAAAGTGTTGGTATGTAGAAACGGAGTAAGGACGTGGATCATCATTGACGACTTCTGCTTCGCCTGACTCCATGTTCTAGAGTACCATTTGTCGGTGAAGAGACGATGGTACATAATAACTCCGCTAGATCAAATCTCATCCCAGAATTCCACTATATGGTGTCGTATACTTTGCCACGAAGAATGTATACATACCAGCTGCTGGTCCCACCTGTACATGTAGGAAGACGATTCCCAATGTCTTAGATATGCTGTTTTGGAATTTCCGAACATTCAACGTTGCCTTCTGAATGGAAGACTTAGGATTGCCCAGCAATGCCATTGCTTTAACTATGATGATGTTAACAGCTGCTCCTGAATCCACCAAGAGCTTGTTGATCTGGATTCCTTGAACCTTACCCGTGACGTATAGTGGTCGCATATGCATGGCCATGTTCAGCGTAGTTTTTGTAAACAACATATATGCCTTCCTCAGAGAGGTCAATTTCTGGTTACTTAGCGAGCAACTGCTAGTTTGATTTGTCCTCTTCTTTCTTTGTAGTCGTTAAGCTACTGTATCAACCTTTACAGAGGAACCTACGAATTTATAGGGTAAAATGAATAATACTTTGACATCTACCTCCTCTTCATACTCCTAATTTCAGCTTCCTCATCTTCCCCATAATCGACCAACTCCTCGTCATTGTCTTCAGCCACTTCTCCAGCTTCCTCTACCTCCATGTTCGCATCCTGTGTAACATCTAAGGTGGCTATATGTTCTTGCTAGAATTAGACTTCAGGTGTAGGTTCGATGCCAGTTGGTAAAAATGAACCAGTGTTTCTCTTTTGGAGAGTAGGAACAAACTCACCCAAGCTGGCCATTTTCTTCTTTTCTTCTTCGTTTAATGGCTTTGGCCTCCATCTAAGTCTCATTGTCCTACTTGAGGTAATATGACCTTGAGAAATCTACTTACTTTGGTGAAGACTTTTCATAAGAACAGGCTGCTTAGTCTCCTCACTGACGTGGACACGTTGCTTGATTATTTTATGCCTCCTGGGGTCACGGGAACCTCAAGTATAAGTTCTAGCGTCTTCTCTCTGACCAACAAATCTAGGTTACGATAGAAGACATTTGGCTTGGCTACTCAGACTTTGGGTTCATGAGACTTCTTACCAAAGACCACCAAGGGGTTAGCTGCTAAAGCGTTCAACCGTCTTTCAGTTTTTCTGGAGTATATGCTAATTGATTTGGCTATACCAAGCCCAGCTCTAAAGCTTCCAATGCTCTATTGGCTTCTCCAAAGCGTCATTGCAGATTTCCTCTCCTACAGGGAGTTACTTCCACGGTCTTTCCTTTCTCTTTCACATACCACATGTTTTCTTTAGTAATATTCCTTGAAGCTGGTGGGACATACGGCTTGATGAGCGAATTGGCTGTAGCTACTCCAGATATCCTTGGCATGGTGAACTTCTCTCCTGCCCGCATTCTCTTGAAAGCCTGTGAATCCCTTTAGTTAAGCTCCCTTGGACTGTTTGGCCGATAATGTTCAGGTGTTGAGATCAATTCAAGACAAGTTGTGACTGCTTTCTTCAACTCCTCATACTTGATCTTAAGTCTACAGTGGAATTTGCAACGAGTGCACAAAGCCACTGGCGACTCGGCCTTCGGGTCTACCTTTTCCTTCTCTTCTGTCATTGTCTCCGGTTGCCTTCTCGAGTTACCCTCACCACTGATGTGAAGGTCAATAGTTGGTTTTCTTTTTTTTTGGGTTACCCTTTGTTAACTCCAGTATACCAACATCAATATCTTCCTTAGCGTCGGGGTTTGGTGTAGCCGTTGCGATTTCTATCTCTCCTTCATCTATCCATTGTTGAATCCTATGCATCAGCCTTATGCACTGATCGGTGGAATGTGATCCCTATATGTTATAGAAACGACAATAAGGGAGATCTTTTACTACTTCAGGCTCTGGTATGGGAAATCCCCAGTTATCTGGCACCGTCGCTATCTTTGCTCGGACTAGATATTCAAAGATTTCATCTTGCCTGGATGCATCATAAGTGATCTAACGCTACAGTTTTTGTCTTGATCTCCTCTTTTGCTCCTTAGGCTTAGGTGTGTTGTTTGAAGGGATCAAAATGCTCGGATGCAGTTTTGTATGGAAAGGTGGCAAAATCAGTGGGTTCCAATCTATGATACCCTTTTGGCTGAATCCGATAACTTTATAGTCGAGTAGGCTTTGTACCGTGTCCTTTAAAGCATAACACGAAGATGTCTTGTGACCAAACTGGTTGTGGTATTTGTAAAAATGCTCGCCTGGCATAATGTAATCTAAATCCCTAAACTTGCTTACCAGCCACAAGTTGATGAGCTTATTCCTCAACAGCTCATCTAGGATTTCATCCCTTTTGTCCTACTGGAATGTATAGCGTGGGTGAATTGGTACATTTTCATTTGTGAGGCCCTCTAGCTCCACTAGGCCCTCTGACTCTGCCACAAAGTTCTCTGTTGATGGCCATTCAATCTACACCATATTAACCTGAAGATCAGGGAATGGCTGGGAATCCACTAGCGAGACTGTCTTAGGTGATACTTCCAAGGCTAGTTTGTCTTCATTAATCCACTTGTGGATTTGATGTTTCAGCTTAACGCAATCATTGGTCATATGGTTCCACATACCATGGAATTTACAGTACTTATTTCCTTTTAGTTGCTCGGCATTAGGAATCGGTCCTAAGTCTATTTTGATGGCTCACAGACTAAAGAGCTCGTCTAAAATCTCATGAGCCATATTAGCATCGCAAGTGTATGTCTTGAACTCTGGCTTGGTAAAATCCACTGTCGATAGCTTCATAGGAGCTTTGTTCTGCTGTAACTTACGAGGAATTAAGACCTTATTTGATGCCAGTTCTACTGCATGTACCTGATCGTCCTCAGAACTTGATCCCTTGTCATCTGGGTCCTCAATGCAAGCCATAGTTTTTGGCTTATACCTATCATAAGGTCTTGCTGCATAAGTCCCCTTTGAGGAGTTACGCTTATTGTCCATTTCTTGCATGGTATTGTGAGCCTTCGTCACTGCAGCAATCAACTCATTCAGGATGAGATGTTTGTGATTGAAGAAAAAATTGTGATATTGATCTTCCAAGCCATTAATGACCATCTCAACAATTACATCCTTCCCCTATGGGGTCCTGCACAAGTTATACTCAGACCGAAACTGGTGAAGAAAGGCCATTGGGCTCTCTGACGATGACTGGCTCATGGCTACCAGCTTACCAATGCTCGTCTCCGGCCTAGTTATCCCAAAGTGGTCGATGAACAATGCCTCCATCATTGGCCACTTTGTTATGGACATTTTCTCCAAACCCGTATACTAGACAAGCACTGACCTAGATAGAGATGAACCGAAGACCTTTAACTTTAGCTCTGGGTCTTCTGCGAATGCTTCTAACTGCAGGGTAAAATACGCCAAATGTGTCGCCGCATTCGCATCATCGTCACCTATGAAGGTATAAAAGTTTATTGGTTTATAGTGTCGTGGCCACTGCCAGGAATTGACGACACCTCTCTCCACAAGAAGGTAGGGATTCTCGTACGGCTCATGTACTCTGGCAACGTGTATATCTCATTCCTCCATGAACCTCTCCAAACGATTCTCCCAGGCGGCTGGGAAAGCTTCAGCCTGCCTCATTTTCCTGGTTAGATCAGAGACGGACTTAGTTAGCTCTGAGATGTCCCTGTCTGTCCTCTTGTAAAAAATGGCCACTGCTTTAGCCTGATTCACCTGATTCTCCTCCAGGACACGTAAAAGCTTTGTGCACATCATTTCTTGCCCTTCTACCAGGGTCGCTATTTGAGCTTTCAAAGTCACTTGCTCTTCTAGGTCTCTATTGTTCTCAGCATTTAGAGCCTTGATCTCGGTTGTTGCCATATCTGTTTTCACGCAACTGGTGGCAAGCAACTCTGCTTGTTCCTATATCCTTTGCTCGATAGAAGCAAAATACTCTACAAACTGCTTGTCTTGCCTGGCGGCATACGGTCTGTAGTCTTCGTAATTCAGATGGTTAATCTCGTCTTTGCTTAGGAAGTTGAAGTCCATCGTTGAACAACGTTTGACTCCAAATATTATTTCAACTGCGTTCTCGGTAAGCGAACGACACTTAGAAGAAGCGTGTTCCTGGTATTCCGGTTGAGGATGTTTACAACACAGAGGGTACCCTTTTTTATAAGGATTCCCAATTGTCGCTTAGAGACACAAAAAATATGTTCCACTGGGTGTGCCAATATGTTTAGCACCAAAATTTCCTAGGGGCCTGAGAAGTTTTCAAACCGTCTCTTTTATCGATCTTGTACTTCGTGCGCTACCGTGCCACGGTCGTATGACGAAATCGTTGATTTATAGGCCAACTGTTACCTAACTTCTTAAAAGTGATTAAGACGGGGAGAGCGCTAACCCCGCCTGAATGGATCCTTCTTGTCTAAATGACTTTAAGACTTGTGGTTTTCGTGTCTCTAGCTCAGCCACGAAGATCGATACTCTACACTCCTCCTAGTGTAAACTAGTGCAATCTCCTTGACAATGTTTTAAGAACATAGAGTGTGCGTCCTTGAATCTCAAGACTCACGCTCTTTGGGTGATGAATCTCTTGATCCCTGGTTGCGGTGTTTTGCGTCCATTAATCGCAATACTTTCATGATCTTCGGGTGAATGATCTCTTATCGCTGGTTGCAAGGATTTCTCGAGATAAGAAGGTAGTTTGTCGATAGCAAAATGTATATGATCAAGGATCCTTTCTTCGGCATTACTCTCCTCTATATATAGGAGACAAGTACTCGTATTTCAGTTTAATTGATTCTCCTCACAATTAGACTTACTAAGCAACTCTAATTGCTCGGTATCTCCCGTCTTGGATCTTATCTCAAAGTCTAAGACCTTTAATGATAAGCTTCGCCAAGGAATCCTTTCCTCTGTAGGAAAGGTCAATGTTTATTAATTGATGGACCGCAGGATTCGGCCTCATTCTCTCTTTCAGTCCATCACAATTTGATTAAAGACTATTACTCGGGCCACTCACTTAATCTAGCCTCTGAAATCCAATAACAAGATATTTTATCTTGGGCCAAACAAGAGATACATATAACTTGCTACTGTTTCAAAATGATTCTATGTCAAGTTTTCTTGCATTAATTTGTAGGACATAAGAAAAGTATATAAGTTCAGAGTAGATGTGATACACACAAACTGCACATATATTCAAACGTACACACTATCCACCTGATACAATGTATCTGAGTTTTGATCGCATCCTAAAAACAAAGAAAGAGAAAAACATAAAACAAACATACAATCAAAGGCAATCATTTACTTTTCCTAATGGATCTTTTCATTCTTCCATCAGCTTCATCATTTACCTGCACTCACATTGTTCACATTGGCATAACGTCAGAACTTCCTTGTGGCGATGAGAATGTGGGGACACATTTGTAATAATTTTATTATCTGCTTCCAATTCCACTAGATACTTGTTGATCATTCTGCAAAACAAAAACATAGAAATGATGGAATAGATTTTTCAAATGATTATCAAAGTAAATCCACTACAATACTCACAAAAGTAAACCAAAACTATAAAGATGATAGGCTAGGCATTCAACCAAGGTATGTAAAATCGATATTATCGGCGATATTTCGCCGATATTTCGATTTTTTGAAGTTACCTGAAAAATCCTCAAATATATCCCTAAATTTTCCGAAATTTTCCGATTTTTATCGATATTTCCGATATATCCCTGATATTTCCGATATTTTCCGATATTTCCCGAAATTTTCGAAATTTTCGTAAACTTTTCACATTTAACATTTAGTTTGGTAAATGTCCAATCTTCACATGCTCAATGTCAAATCCACCATTCACGTGACATGTCCAATACATGCAGAATTACATGGGAGAACAATCATGTAATGATTATTCTTCACAATACACACATGATTATGCACATGGAGATGGAGAAAAAATAGTGTGAATTTCGAACCTCATAGGTCCCCTACGTGGTTTTGAAGTATTTATATATTTGATTTTGTGATGTGTAACATATTGTACAAAAGGCGTGATGGCCTAGCCTCCTATAAGTTTTAGCTATCAAAAAATAAAAATAGAACTAATAAATTATATTTTAATAACTATCAGCACTTAACACATACTAATTCATATAGTAATTTAGCAAATTCATATGTCTTGATGTCAGATCAATATTTTCTTTTCACATAAGGTAGATAATTGATCATGTTACAACCTCCAAAAGTTTCATTACAAATTTCCTTGTAATTTTATTAGTTTCCGGCATTTCCGTCAGAATTTTCACTGGATCGATATTTCATCGATATTTCCGTCGAAATATCCAAATTTTGGAACGTCGATATATCCTCGATATCCGATATTTTACTCCTTGCATTCAACACACCACACATATATCACATTCTTGATTTCTCTTAACTACTAGAGTGCAAGACCTCCATACAATTTATATGTTGTTGTTATCTTTATTATGGTTAGATCTCAATTTTCAATTCTCATTTCATTTAATAACATTAGCAAACAAAAGATTACCAAAATTAAGGAGCAACTAAAGAGTCTTTGAGCTTAAAAGTCCCAAACTCTCATCCTATCTCACATTAGAACCAAGCAATTCAAATCAAAAATGGGAAACCAACATGTTTAAGTCTTTGAACGTATAGTGACAATATAGGTAAGAAAAAGATAAAAAAAAGAAGAAGAAAAAATAGCTCTATTCTCTTCTTACTTTTTGCAGCCACATATGTTCTACCTTGTCCTAACAACTATACTTCATATGATGCATTAAGAAATATACACCATTTCTAAAATAGATATAAGCTCTCTCATTTACTTTCTTACTTTATTCCTAATTCCACCAATCATTGATTATTTTGTAAGAAGATGAATGTGATTCAAAACCACCATTCATTAATTGAATCACATTCATCTTCTGCCTACTACACAACTCCTATATATCCATACCTAGTAATTTAGCGAAAGACGAATGAGATTCAAACTGATTAACCAACATTCTTATCTGGGTAGTTGATGCTCTAAGCGATAAATCTTGACGCCCTTGAGAACACTGTATTAAACCGTAATGTCTGCTAACCGATGTATCTCTCTTGTATATGATATACCAGGGAATCCAAGCACTTGGGGCATGGTGCAAGGTTCTATAGTAGCCCTCATTATACTACAAAAAACATGCATCGAACTACGTGTGAGAAAACTAAGGCCTAATGTTCAAACCAAGTTACCAACAATACATAAAAAAACAAAGACAATTAAGCTGAAAACAATGAATGAAATTCAGGCTCAAGGGAATCAAAACTGATAAGGATTTGATAAATGAATGAATCATAAAGATGAAACTCATGGAGGTGCTCCATCTGCACCATAAATGATGGATAAGCATGATTACGGCCCATTCAAATTTGCTATTGTTTCCAATATCTTATGCCTGCAGAATGACAATTTTAGCCCATTAGAAGTGTCACCCAGACTATTATATAACATTGGCTTATTCTGAATTTTAATAAAGTATCACTCGGACCATTCTTCCACTCTTCTGTGTCATTCAAATCTATAACCAACAAAAGATGAAGACACTAATTAAACAAAATTGTGATTCATTATACAATTACAAAAAATCAAAATACATGATGAGTAATCAATTCTAACCCGAGGACAGAGATTGATTAGGGAATTTGAACCGTTTTCTGCTTGTTTCATCACCATTTTTCGCACGCGCATATCCTACTTGAGAAGCAAGGTTTTATTTCTCTCTCAAATTCTCTTCTTTTTGCGGATTTAAATTCTCATGAAAACTGCAATTGATTCTCTTGCAGTTTAAGATTTGGGAGCAGTTGAAACAGTAAAGTATATCGGCAGTTTAAGATTCTTTCTTTTCTTCTGCCGAACTGATCCATCTGATTGACGTAAATTTTGTTTGATCGTCCCTTTTTTTTTTCTTTGTGCATTTACAGTATTGCCCTCTTTTCTGTTCATTCCCATCTTTTTTCTCCTGCGTATGTATTCTCTCTTCCATCGATATTTTCGAATTTTCATATTTTGGTACAACGATGACAGCAAAGTCGTGCTTCTTTTTATGGTAGTAGAGATATAAATAGTATATTTGATTCTCCTCATTATCTATACATGCCTAAATTGAAGAAAAACTTGGCAACTATAAAGATAAAGATAGACAGTAATCCTTCTCAAAGAGCTGAATTATCGAGAGGAGCCACCGCCAAGTTTGTCGGGCATCAGTTTCTGGAATCGCCGGCTCCAGTGGGATCGGTAGGTGGGCATCCCTCTTGGCTGTATGGGTTGTAGAAGAACTCAGATGTTGTCGCGAGTTTTGTGGATCGTTCGGCCGAGTTGGTTAGGTTGACGATTCCGGCGAGTTGTATTCGTTCAAAAGCTTTGGTGCAACGGGTTCTTGATTCGTGGTTGCAGATTTGGGATCCTAGAAAGGGAAAGGAGCAACTGAAGAGTCTGGTATGGCTATCTGGGGCGAAGAAGGCTTCGGGCGATGGTCGTCCGTGTTGGAGAGCTGGTTCCGGTTAGATGGCTCTGGCTGGAATCGGGAGTGGTCCCGTACTCCCGTTGTTCTGGAGAGTCGGTACAGTCCTAAGTGCCGACAAGGGTTGTTGTTTCCAAGTGATTGCGGCGGCCGACAGGCTGATGCCGAAGAGGAGTATCATCGGTCCATGTAGCCTTTGGCTGGTCAATCTTTCAGATCTTTGGGCTCAATTTGGGCCTAGGGTTTGGTTTGATTTGATTGAGCTTAGGTCTCTTGTGGCTGGCCAGGAAGTTTCTGGCTTTTTTGGACCCGATTCCTTTGGGATTTACGTTGTTTTTCAGTTGGGTCGTGTTCTTTAGGCAATTATTCACAAAGAATATATTTTTTTGTAAAAATATAAGTTCGAGCGGGATAAATATTGTTTATCGTTTTGTTTCATACTACGTCATGATTATTAGTTATTTGATTATATTTTTTTTAACTTATTGTTAGTAGAATTTTTTGAGCTAGTTAGATGACTTTGTTGTATAATTAGTCTAGACTGCACTATTTAGTATGTCGTTTGTCTTTGTTAAAGATAGTTGTATGTTGTAATTTTTTCTCATCTATTTTGATTAATGAGAATTGATGTTTCTCCCTTAAAAAAGGAAAAGAAAATAAAACGAGTTGAATTATCCATTAAAGAGGACGATAGAATGAGGTGGATCGGAATCTCAAAATCAATGTTATAAGACATGGTTCCTACTCGGTGAGTAAGCACAGATCGATTTGAAAATTTAGAAGAGTTAAATCCAGAGCACAACACTACTAAATACTGAGAACCAAAAGCTGCTCGAAGAATTCGATATCTAAAGCAATCTAGATCAATCACACTAAAAATATGTGGTTATATAGGGATCCGGATAAACTAACCAGCTAGCACTTCTTTTTTTTTTGAATTACCAGCTAGCACATTATAAATAGTCTTATACATATCCATGGTCAAGTTTCGACGACCTACACAAAAGCTGTTAATTATAATTCTAATTCATTAATCACGCGGTTATAGCTCAAAATCAAATCATGCCTCTGGTTTGTGTAGGCAACAATATAAACACCGTCATCCAGGGATTTGTACTAAAATAATGATTAGCCTAATCAAACTACGTAACCATGTCCGGCTACAAGATCCACCAGCTGTATGCATTCACCTAAATATTGGTCATGATCATGATTTGTCTCTCTTCTTTTGAGTTGGGAAAACGCCGTCGAGTTATGATCTACTCATGAACCACCTTCGCACGCACATCAATCTTCAACTATGTGAATATGATTCAGTCTAGCTAATTTGTTATATAAAAACTTAGGCGATGTTAATCAAATGAAGGTAGTCGTTGTTTAGTATAAGTCAACCGTAAACTCGATATTAAGACTATCACCGACGGAGTTTAGATGTCTGGTGAGAATACTATACTTGATATCGACCGGGCCTCTGGATTAGAGGAACATATCTGCATCATTGAACATGTGCAGCTTTTTCCTATAATAATTGTTGGGGATTTGATGCTTCTTTGGTTTAATTTGTTATCATATCGAATTTGCTACGACCAAGTAAATGTCACATTGAATTGACATTGTATCCTCCAAGTCCCAAATTGATCGCCTACTTGCATTCCATGGTAGCTCTAGAATTAATGGTGGTACCACCTTGATCAATTTGCATGGTTTGGTAGTTTAGATTACTCTAGGAAGGGTAAATTACTAGCCACCGTTGATCATTGTTCATTTTGGTAAAGCTATGACTATGTGAGTTGACATCTTAAACATATTGCCTATGATGTTACCAGAGCTAGTTTGACGTTTCAAAGGATAGTCGATACTTTGAATTGTTGGGCAATTATAAACCCCAAAATCTTTAATCGATGGTGGAAATAATGTTTGGGCTAATATTAATTAGGAGTCAAGTCGTAGAAACAATGTATTCGACTAAAATTTGTGGTTCCATGCTTATTTTCGCTTGAAATTTCGATCACCTAAAATATCTGGACTACAGCAGAAAAGCCTAAATCCCTTTGTAATCTATCTTGCATATGAAGATTTCTCATATATGCTCTGTGCGGCCTGTGCCGAACAACACATCTTCTGCATATATCTAACTGGATTTTCTGAAATAATTAGGGGACCTAAAGTCAAGAAGAGGATGATGATGAAGTAGACTGCTCCGGTTGACAATGCTCGACCGATAAATTTGAGGCATGCAACAGCTGCACCGGGGCTACTTATTTTAACGAATCCGATGTTTGAGTACATAATATGCTTTATTCCTTTTCTCATTTGCACTTAACCATGTAACTTGTACACAAAAGCGACAACAACAATATCGTATATACTGATCGAAGGAACCTCAGCCTCCTTTAATTTGCTTACTGATAAAGAAATGATTGTGAGACCAGTTTCTGATCGTCGGAGATCGAGCATAGCACATATTCCTGACTTAGAATTTAATAATTAATTCTCCCAGTTCTTGCCAAAGTTTACTAAGCTAGCTCAATCTGAACGTATGCTCTGAAGCATGAATATATATGTATGATGTACGTTCAATACATTGGCTCTGTATATGAACGTATCGAGATGGAGATTACTGCACAACAATCCCGATGTGATCGTACTGAGAAATCACTTGTTTGATTTAGTGTTCACGGAACTTACAACTTGGTTTAAAATCTGCTCAATCTCATAATGTTGGTGATCGATAGAGATATTTCATGATTGAGAAGCAATGAATGATTCATGTCGTTGAAGTGGTTCCAACGATCAAACCAAAAGCTGTGAGATATTAAGTAGAATTCTGTGGATGAGAAATTTCTGGTGTCAAATAAGGCTTCCCTTTCAATAATCATACAGTTCTTACTTACCATTGTCACTGTGACTAATGATTCTAGAAAGCTTATGAAGCATGAAAATTCATAGTTCTGTATTGTAGATTAAGCAAATAGCAAGTCGTACAGTAATCAAGAATCAGTTTACGACAGATGAAATGGATCATGAAGTTCCTAAAGTACTATCCATTATTTGATCAAGGAAAAAGTTTCAAGACTAATTATTTGAAGTAACAACTAACAACTTTGTTATTAAGAACATCTGGGGGGGGGGGGGGGGGGGGGGGGGGGGGGGAGGGGGATATCAGCATTATATGATCATACACATCAATACTAATGTATGCCTACAATTCCACAAACCGTGATCATTATGTAACAATGTTTGTAGAAGTATAATGCAACAACAGGGAACTGTAAGCGCATCAAAACATAATCGATATATAGTATAATTTCCTCGGCCCTATTAACTGAGAATGTATGTCTTCCCTGATACCGAGCCAGTTCATATTCCTCATCTTCATTGGGAATAAGCGAGTGATTGAAGACATAACAATCTCCATCACTACATAAATAGAGAAGCAAGAAACAGAGCTGTTCTTTAATCAATCTCATACAGTATCAAACTATGTAGGGAAACACAAAACTGAATAGAGAGGACCAATGAATCAATCAGCATATAATAGTAGAGCTACAAAAGTTTGGCCATCAAAAAAAAGGGAAAAAAGAAAATATCACTTTATCTAATGGATAACAACGCTGGCAAGACCATGAAGTCACAAAATTGTCCAATTCATGTTTTGCTCTACTCATCAGCAACAGCAAATTGAATGGTATAGGTAAAAGGTACATTTTGTCCCAACACTTGTATCTACTGAATCCCTCCACAATGACTATAGATTGCCAATGGATCGATTACATTACGAACTTCAATTCAGAGTGTTATTCAGTTTGAAATCATTCTAAAAAGACCAATCAGCCTTTCAACTGTTTCTCCTACATTACATGGCAAACTCACGCCTGAAGTATAATAATTAACTTCCATCAAACATGATTTCTACTCCAAAAAGTTTATAACAGCATCTAACAGCTAAGGAGCATAATTCATCAAATTCAGATACATCTTGCAATATAGCCATATAGGAACTAAATGAAAAAGTCAAAGCTGACAGAGCATGTGAGATACTCTTTTCACTTAAGCTTACTTGAAATTTGAAACACATCAAGTATAAGCTTGTTTAACGGTACAGTAAATTTTTTCTTCAAGAAAGGCCATGCCGCAGTCATTGATCCAAATACATTGTACTCTAGATTTAACTAATAGACCACCAAGAAGAAAATTGTGATCATGGAAACCATACCAAATGGCTGTTTATTTTCCGGGATGCTTAATTATTTTCTGCAATATCACTGTCCTTGCCTTCCTTATATTCCGGCCACACTTATCAGCATTTTGGCTTAAACTTTCGATGATTTCCCTGAAAGTTTCCAACTTTTTGTTGATCTCAACCATCACTAGCTTCACAGCATCCTCTTCTCTAATAGCAAAGTCAGCATTCGGCAGAAGTGCCTCAAGCTCTATTTCGAATTTGTCCACAAGCACCTTGATGTTGTTTAAGTCTGTCATTGTTATCATACTTCCAACCTGCATTGCACTAATTATCTCCCTCTGTCCTTTCAGTTGCCTCTCGTAGAGGCTCCAAAGCATGTTATGCCATTTTCCAACCGAACCTATAGGAACAGCCAATGCACCCGCCATCGCAGTTACAAGAGGCGGTGCAGACACAAATGTGGCTACAAAAATAACATTTGACATCTTCCTCCATGCTTTCACTGACTTCAGCTTCCTATCAAGCTTCCACTTTCGCAGCTGCAATTTCTGGAGCATTGACGCCTGTTGGCTATAGACTCCCTGAAACAGTACAAAGAACTCCTCGCTGAAGGGACCCCCAGCTGCCTTAAAGGCCCTCAACTCCTCCAATGTCCTCACGCAATCCTTCCCTTGGAAACCAGCTTCTACTTCCTCTTCAAACCGCCTCACTGCAGCCTGAATTATCAGCTGATTATTAACGGCACGCTTGAGACATTGCTCGAGGGAAGTACAAAAATCCAATGTGTGGAGATTGTTCTCGAAAAACTCCTCCACCAGAGAAAACTTCTCTTGATTATTCCAAATATCTTTCTTGCATTCTAAACTTACTTTGACCACTTCCTTGATCATTTCAAGCAAACAATCAGTGACCTCTTTGAGAGAGTCCAATGATAGTGACCTGACTTCAACTCCAGTGGAGAGTGAGTTGAAGACACGGCTGGCGCGCTGGTGGACAGAAACATCAAAGGACTGTAACCCTGAATCGAGTTTACAGACCGCCTCATAAGAGCTCAAATCGGATGAGTACTCGGACTTGGTTCTGTTTTCAGATGGCTGTTGTGGTGGCGGTGGTGGTGTCGGCGGCGGTGGTGTTAGTGGAGCATCAACACCTTTGGTTTTACTGGATTTTCCTCCCATCATTTTGATTCAGATCATTATAAACTCTTATAAATCAAAGATAAAATCTGGCTATTATACAAAAGAAAATTCCTTTCCTCTATCTAGTCCTCAATTCAATCTTGGGAAACACTCAGATAATAAACTTAGCAAATTTCTGGACAAACACTAAACAAGCTAGGAAAGGACGAGTCACAAAGCTGCTATGGATTGCTGTCGTGGACGGCTGCGGATGCTACTGTACTTATTTTTTTTTTCTCGACAGAGATTTAGAGAGATCCTGAAATATAGGAGATGTAATTTTTTTTATAGGTGATCACTTAAGCGACGAAACTACACTATCAGAAAAAATACTTTAGTCGACGACAACTTTGCATCATCGTCTAATGTTTTTACTCGTTGGCTTAAGTATTTAAGTCGATTTTAGCCGAAAAAAATTGTCGGTTAAAATTTGACTTTTGCCGATGAAATTTTTTATTTTTAGCTAACGAAAATTATGTCTTTTAGCCTACGAAATAATAATATTGTCGGCTAAAGTTCTTTATGTTTACAAATTTGGGCAGCAGCTCATTCATTCTGAAAAAGGGAGAAAAACAAAAATCGCTCTCAAATCGTTGGGTGTTTTCGGAAGCTGTCCAAAATGAGTTTGTAAAACTATATTCCGCCACATATATATAGGTACATATATATATGTGTGTGTTGATTGTTGATTTTGAGTTGAATTATTATATATATTAATTGTTGATTTTGAGTTGATTTCGATAAAAAAAAAAATATATATATATATAATTATATGGTAATTGTTGATATTATGCATATATATAATATGTTTTAATTTGTAATTAAGTAGTAGAATTAATGTAATTTGTAGTTTAAAGATATATATAAATATAATGATGAATTTTTAATTAGTGCATGTATATATATATATATATATTTTTTTTTTTTAGGATTGACAAGAGTTGGATTTACCTTCCAAAATGGGATCAAAGATATGCCGTTAGAATGTGGAGTTTTGCGGAATATGCGAAGGTTAATGCTAACGGGAATATAATTCATTTGCTTGTGTACAAAATTTCAGTGTTGCGGCGATTTGTATTGTTTTTCCATTGATATAGTATGGGAGCACCTGAAGAATAACAGGTTTTGGGATAAGTACACATTTTTGATTTATCACGGTCAAACATCATCAACGAGTCAGCATGATCATGGGTAATTTTCTGAGCGGGCCAATACATCCAATGATCTAACAACGAGGTTGATCAACGATGTATTTCCTTATGAGAGCGGTGTATTTTCTCAAGTACAAGACTTCCCTAGAGTTGTTAACATTGCCAGTATTGACAAGTACAACAAGTTGATTGCCTTCCAACAGACCCTGTTGTACAACGAGTGTAATAAGAGTGTTCTTGAAATGGTCATGGGAGTAATGAAGGTCAAAGTGGAGAACAAATTGAGTGTCATGACTGTTGATGATTATCTAGAGTTAACTGCTTCGATGCTGCCCCCGGTCATCGCCTTCTTACCACTCGTTGTAAGGTGCAACATATTCTGAAAGATCTTGGCCTTACCTACATCAAAATCCATGCATACAAATATGATTGCGTTCTCTTCTGGGGTAAAGATCCTAAAGAGAATGATCTTGGAAACCTTGATGCATGTGTGGTATGTCACACGAATAGGTATAAGTTGACTCCTGCAGGGAATAAGAAATCTGTGAAGATACTTTGGTATTTCTTGCTGAGGGATAGGCTGAAACGGTTATACATATCTTCACACACGGTCAAAGCTATGAGATGACACTCTGAGAGGGATTTGCCTAACGATGATACCCTTATACACCCTACTGACGGAGACGCTTGGAAGCACACCGTTAGGATGTACCCTGATTTTGTATTAGAGGTTCGAAATGTTTGGCTCGGGTTCTTATCTAACAGATTCAACCCTTTTGGCAACATGAGTCTTCAATATAGAATATGGCCAGTTATTTTGGTACCGTACAACCTTCCTCCATGGATGTGCAAGAACAAGGAATACAATATGCTGACTCTGTTAATTCCAGGGTTGGGTTATCAAGGAAAGTGTATGGATGTGTATTCGAGACCCTTGATTGAGAAGCTTAAGTTTCTGTGGAACATTGTCCATCCCACTTATGACAAGTACAATCACGAGATGTTCCAAATGCGTGTCATGGTTGTTGACACCATCAGTGATTTTTCTGCCCGTAGGATGTTGTTGGGCAACGTTGTTAAGGATACAGGGCTTGTCTAGAGTGTCTGACTGATGAGTGCGGCAGACTTCATTGCAGGAAGATTGTCCAGATGTGTTACCGTTGTTGGCTTGAACTTGATCATCCATGACGGGACGATGACAAGGCATTTGATGGGAATGTAGAAAATGATGTGCAACCCAAGAGATGGACGGGGAATGAAATTTTGGAAGTGCTAAATGAATATGAATTTGGGCAGTTCAACAATCATCCTAATATAGTGGCGGCAATACCTGACCGACTCGACATGTATAAATTTTGGACACACAAAAGCATATTCTAGGAACTCCTATACTAGAGTAAGTTGTTAATCAGGCACTACCTAGATGTTATGCACATAGAAAAGAATGTGTGTGAAAGTGTGGTGGGAACAATGCTGAATTGGGAGGGAAAAACTAAAGACAGCCCTAAGGAACGCATTGATCCGAAAGGAATGGGTTTACGAAAACATTTATGGTTGAAAGAAGGGAAGAAAAATATGTCTTAAGCACCTTACACTGTCAACCCTGAACATTAGAATGAAATTTTTAGGTGGATGGGTAATGTTAGGTATCCTTTAGGCTATGCAGGAAATATAGGTCGGTGTGTTAACTTTCGGGACAATAAGATATACGGATTAAAGAGTCATGACTGCTATATACTGCTTCAATGTCTCTTCATGTTTTCATTCGATTATACTTGCCCCGTCAGGTGGTGGAGCTATTAGTAGCGTTGTCAAGGTTCTTTCTGAAGTTACGCACTAGAGAAGTAAAAAAATCAGACCCCTGAGGGAAATACAAGAGGACATCATTTTTATCATGTGCAAATTTGAGAGGATATTTCCCCAATTTTTTTTGACATCATGCCTCACCTGATGATCCATCTCCCCAAATAATTGTTGCTTACTGGTCCAGTACACTATATTTGGATGTATCCCATGGAAAGATACGATTCAACATCCGAAAATCAATATGCTTTTATATAACATTATTTTTCAATAATCATAACATGCACTTTACAACTTGATAGACAACTGGGGGACTACAAAGACTATGTGGCTAATAAATTCGCACCTGAAGGATGTATAGTTGAAGCATATCTTGCGCACTAGGGTGTAACGTACACCAAGCTGTATTTGGGAGCTTTGGATGACCATCCACAACATATGCCGGTACATGAATCACAGTTCAATCTTTCTATCCTCTCCTATAATGTTGAAGTTTATGGAAAGTTGCCAAACTCGTACCAGTTGAAACCATATGAGCTAGTCATTGCCCACTGGTGGGTATTGATTAACTATCTAGAAGTTCAATACAAGAAAGACTTCCATCTTTACTGTGATGAGGTTGCTGGTGATCTTGAGTACCACAATAGGGAGTTTACAAACTATTTTGGCAGCTAGGTACATCTATATATATTTACTGTTATATATATTTATATATATATATATCAATTTTCATATTTAAAGTTAATAGTTGTGATTATTTTTTCAGATGAACCATATACAATTTGATGGTCACCCAAATTGGTCACACGAATTGAGGCTTTTGGCGATGAAACTGATAACTTCAAGAGTTTATCCGAGGTGTAAGATTAATGGCGTACAATTTATATGTGAAAATAGAGACGGCAGATGAAGAACACAGAATTCTAGAGTAATGGTGCATGGTGGGCAGAATGACATTGACTATTACAGTGTTCTCCATTCAGTGGTTAAACTAATTTATGGGGAATGCATAACACAGTGCACTTGTTTAAGTGTAAATGGTTTGATACTGACCCTTGGAACGCAAGGATCAATCAGTACGGAATATTTTCGGTGAATACTTCTAGAACCTAGTATGAAGATGATCATTTTGTTTTTGCCACAGTGGTAAAACAAGTGTTTTATTTTGATGATTTGGTGCACAAAGACGCGTGGAAAGTAGTCAACCATGTTGTTCCTAGAAACATATACAATGCTGCTACACTTAGAGAGGCCGCAGATAATGAAGAAGATATTGCATACCAAGAGCCGAACGTAATTGGTATTCCTGAATCCTCTACAATTCACCTTAATAATGTGAGACTGGATCATGTGGATCGAATTCTTGACGAAGATGTAAGGCTTATTGATGTTGATCCAAATGCCGCCGACGAAGACTCCGGTGACGAGGAGCGACACATATTACCAGAAATTAACTTGGCCACTGAGGAAGACTCAAGCTATAATTTTGAATATGAACCTCAGTTAAACAGAAATTTGTGTTAAATGTGTTTTCACATGAGCCTAATTTGTTAAAGTATTTTCACACTTCACATGATTGTTATGATTCTGATTATGCGTCTTAATTAAACAGGAATTTGTGTGAAACGTGTTTTTAGATTAGCGTAATTTTTAAAAGTATTTTCACACTTTACCCGATGAAATAGACAAAAGTCGTTGGCTAAAGTAGCTTAAGCCAACAAATTTTTTATGTCGTCGGCTAAAGTCATCGGGTTTATATCCCTGGTTCACCCAGACCGCCGCTCCTTTCGCTTGAAACCCTAATTTCTCTCTCTCTCCATCCGCCGCCGCCGTGCCTAGAACGCCACTGTTCACCGAACCCACCACTGCCTAGACCATCCCACCTCGACCAGTCCGCCTAGCTAAGACTGCCCCCTCCTTTCCGAAAATTAGGGTTTCCTCTTTCTCTCCGTCGCTCGCCCAGACTGCTGCTGCTTGCTACCCGCTTGCTACCCACCTCCGCTCGCCCAAACCACCACCTCTCTCTCCTCTACTTTATTTAAGGTTTTATCTCTCTCTTCCTCTCAATATTTCAAGGCAATTTTAGGGTTTAGGATCGATTTTGTTGTACTGGATGTGCTGAATATACTGAAAATTTGGTTATGCATTAATTTTGTGCAGGACTGTGATGAAAGGGTTGATTAGGGTTTAGGAATATGCATGGTTAATTATATTTTTGTAGTACTGTGATGATTACATGGATGTGTTGATTAAGATTTGTGTATTTTGTTAATTTTTTTTATTGTGAATTTCTTTAGGGTTTAGGGACTATAAATTGGATGATGGCTCTAGGTAAGTGATGATTAATTAGGGCTGTGATGTGATTAATTAGGTTGTGATTTTTATTTTTTGGGATAAATAGATTAATGTATATGTATTGGTATTGGAATGGTTTAGCTTATGTTTATGTTGAATGATACATGGTATTGGTATTGCTATGGTATTGCAAATTGGATATGTATTGTGTACGATTGGTTATGGTATTGTAGATTATATGTATTGCAAATTGGTATTGGTAGACAGATTATATGTATTTATTATATGTACTGCAGATTGGTATTTGTATTGCATATTGGATAAACAGATTGGTATTGGTAATTGCAGATTATATGTATTTGTGTAATTTATGAGTGGTTTTTATTGTAGGCATCATGAATATCATCAAGTCTAAGAACTGATCTAACGGACAACAATCTAGTGTCGACAGTTTTGAGCCCACCTCTATGCACAACAACCCTCCCACCACATTTCGCGACCCTATGAACTCTCGACACCGTCAACTACTTGATCAGCCACTACAACAGGATGTAGTGGCCTTCCACTACCGACCACAGAGCACGAGGCATCTTTTTATGCAAGACCGCTTCCCTATGCCCTTACCAGCCAGCTCTATGGGTCTCGCTCATTCAGGTGTCCATATGCCCCCCATTAACTAGCCAGAGCCTTCTCCCTCTACAGCTCAAGCTCCTTCTACCTCTCAGGCTGGTGCTTCAGGTAGCTCATCGTCGGGGGTACAAATGTCGTCGCCTCACCTCTTCATGCCCCAGACTGTACCTGCCATACCTTTTGTGGATGAGCGGGGAGTGCCTATTTTAGGACAGCTTAGTTACATTACCTCGCAACAAGCATATGTCTATGTACCGTTTGATACACCTCTTGTTAGTGCGAGAGTAACAAGCACATCGGCGTCAGAATTGGGTAAATATTAAATACCTTGGTTATTTAATTTATAACTTATTAATAATTTTTTTATTAAATTGGGTGCTTATGTTTTAATTTTTTACTTTGTTTCATGTGACAGACGCCGGAGGCAACAAAAAAAAGACCAGAGGCCTCGCCACCGACAAGGGTTTTGACATGACTGTCGAGGATAGCGGGCCAATGGTCATAGAGACCACGTAGGATAGATCGATAAAATTGGGGGAAAGACACGCAAGTACTCTGGCCAAGTTGGATGTATCATACGGGACAAAGTCCATTTTCTATGGGGAGAGTAGTCCTCGGTGCCACAGTATGTGAAGCACATGGTGAATAATGTTATGGCGGTGAGTATGTTAGATATCATTATGTATGTTTACCTATATTAATTCACTCATAATATATACATATATATATTACCGTAAATGGGTACATTGCAGGTGTGGTTTGTAGTTCTGGAGCATGTTAAATCCATGTGGACAAATGACACACAAGGAAAAAGGTGGTGGGAGTTATATTTTATATATTGAGATATTTTGTTGATCATATATTGTCACTTTCTAACATTTGTGTTGCATATATAAGTACAAGGAGTGGAAAATGGAGCTCCAGAACCACTGGGAGACATATGACAGCAACCGTTTGGGTACCCCTATCAAGTTTATGTATGGGGAGTACGAGTGGCAGTGACTTCTAGTCCACTTCAACAACCCAGAATATGGGGTATGTAATATCATATTCGTGTTTACTTGTATCATATTTGGCAAAATTAGTTTCATAATATTTTTTTAATATATGTTTATCCAACAAGGTCATTTCTACAATAAACACAGCGAACCGGGGGCACAACAAGTAACCATCATACCGGGTCTAGACCGTTTACGAGTTGGATGGAGGAGACGATCGAACACCCTGAAGTCAGCCCATATGTGTATACGTACAAGAAAGTGTATATCAATCCACCAAAGATATTGTAAGTCTTATGCCCTTGTAACTTAATTAACATATTTGTTTATAGTTGTATTTTTGCTGTTTTTTTACTATATGTTTACTAATATGTTTTGTTTTTTTTCCTTGTCAATTAGGCGAGATTGGGGGAAGGGACTAAAGTGATGTTAACCCAGATGGTGAGGGAGCAATGGCTAGAGATGGTAGGGGCAAGGATCACGGGTCACGCTTTCCCACTACGAGGGACAATTAGTACTGTAGGGGTCTAGGACAGAAGTGCGATAGGATCTTGAAGAACACTCCCGGTTTCTCACGCAAATCAACATCTTCCGAGGCTGCTCAGCTATATGAGCAACTGCATAGGCAGGCAATAGAGCATCATTGATAGATGGAACCGATCGAGCAAGCGAGATTAGCTCAGGAGGCCGAGACCCATGCTCTCGTGACCGCCCAACAGGCTCAGATGGAGCAGGCGAGATTAGCGCAGGAGGCTTAAACCCGTGCTTACCTGGCCACCCAGTAGGCTCATATGTCTTCCTGCTATCAGGCGTGGTGTGAAAAACTTCAGGCTTCTGGACTCCCAGCCGCACCTCCGTTGCCATCAATCCAGCTCCATTTCGATGCTCCACATCAGCAAGAGGATCCGCAAGATGATGGTAGTACCTAATCTGTTTTCCGGAACATAGATTTGGATAACCCTTAAATTGGTGAATATGTGTTTTCTTTTCATTTTTTTGTGTTGTTGGCTATTATAGAAATAAAATTGTGGAATTGGCAGGTTCTGGGAATAGAAACTAGAATCTGCAGTTTTTTTCTTCAGAAATCAGCAACCTTAACCAACGACAATAGTCAAAGTCGTTGGCTAAAATGTAGACTTAAGCCGACGAGTTTCATACTTTAGCTGACGAGTTTCAAACGTAAGGCGATGATGCGCAAAAACTTTAGCGGACGAAATTCTTTACTAGTCGTTGGCTGAAGTTCAATTCGGGTCAACTATTTTGACCAACGGGGAAATTTTGGCCGACTACATTTCGTTGGCAGAAGTGTACAAAGTTGTCGGTGAAAGTCCAAACTTTATACCGATGACTAAATCTTTCATCGGCTAAAGTCCACACTTAAACCGACGACTACTACTAAAGTATGACCGACGACTTGTAGTCGATGACACTGTAGCCAACGAAAATTCGTCGACTATTAGTTTAGCCGACAAAATTGTCTAACAGGTTGACGAATTTTTTTCGTCGGCTAAAGTGTTTTTTTTTGTAGTGCCAACATGTTTCGTGGCCCAAGTGATTTAAATTTTTGAATAAAAAAATTTGGCAGAAAAAATTACTGCCAAAAATTTGGACTTAGGCGACGAAACCTACTAGTTTCATCGCCTAAGCGATATTTTTAAGAAACTACCCAAAATTAATTTGCATATATTTTTAAAAAATGATTCACTTAGGCGAAGAAAACTATTAAGTGAATATTTTTTAAATTTAATTTAATTTAATTTAATTTTTTTAAATAAAATAAAATAAAAAATTAAATTTCACTTTGGCGACCAAACTATTTATTTTCGTCACCTAAGTGAATTTTATTAATTTTATTTTAATTTTATTTTAAAAAATTAAATTAAATTAAATTAAATTTAAAAAATATTCACTTAATAGTTTTCTTCGCCTAAGTGAATTATTTTTTTAAAAATATGTGCAAATTAATTTTGGGTAGTTTCTTAAAAATCATCAAAAATAATTCGCCAGATGTAACCATTACATTTATATAATATTGTAGAAAAAAAATCAACCTAATTCGGATTAGTTTAGGATTCGATCGAATGAATTTAGTGATTATCGCAAAATAGTTAAAAGATGAAATTATCGTAAAAAATAATTCGTCAACTCGTTTCCGAAGTTACGGGCGTTTGTCTTGTCGTAAAAATTTAATTTATCAACTAAATATAAACTAATTGAAATTTGACATAAAAAATTTATTTAATGTACACTAAAAACTTGTTATATATCTACTAATGTTGTATAACTTAAGTGTCCGTATGTCTATATTCACTCACGAAATTGAATTTGGAAAAAACAACCATTGGATATATTCATCGTAATATAATATGTATGTGGATGAATTTTCATTCAAAAAGAAGTTCTTTAAGGGTTTGATCAGTATAGTCAACCACAAAACTGAAATTTCAACGAAATGGAAATGTTGATATACGAATCTTCGTAACTCCGATTTTCGAACCGTCGACACGCACAGCCCAAGAATTATTTACTCTATGCCTTCGATGAAACAAATATGTATTTTAAGATGGTATACATGGTCGTGCTCTTAGAGGTCAGATTGTGAAACTCTACTTAGACGACGAAAGTGGTTGAATTTCGTCGTCTAAGTACTATTTAGACGACGAAAAATGGGTTTCGTTGCCTAAAATTTTCCGGATTTAGGGGAAAGGGTTTAAGGCTTAGGATTTAGGATTAGGATTAGGGTTTAGGTTTAGCATATGTTTTTAGACGACGAAATGAAAATATTTGTCATCTAAGTGCAAACTTAGACGACGAATTCTGTTTTCGTCGTCTAAGTGCGTCTTTTAAGAAGGCAAACACATTTTCGTCATCAAAGAAATTGTAGTTAGATGAAAAAAAATTATTTGTGTCGTCTAAGTCAGATCGTACATGAAGAAAACACATGTTTCGCTGTCTAAAACATTTTTTAGGCGATGAAAATAAATTTCGTCGTTTAAAGTCAGATTAGACGACGAAATTTTCACTTGGCCTACGAATTTTTTTTTGTCGTCTAAGAGCTACTAAGATGACGAAACCTTAATAGTTTCATCGTCTAAGTGTGATTTTCTAGTAGTGCTGCCACATGGCAGCTTACAAGCAACTTGTCCTTATCAGTAAGATTTTGTTATTTATTGTTTAATTAAAATAAAGAACCTTGAGCTTAAGTGTATTTGGCTTCTCCAAAGTGTACTTTAGTATAGTTCGCTATAAATATATGTATACAAAGCCATTGATCCAATTAGTGTTAGTCACGAACCCTTTGTTTTTTTTAACTAAAATCTCGAATTAGCTAGAGTGTGAGATTTATTTAAGTTATTTAAACATTTTATTCAAATATTGTTGAAGAAAAATATATGATAACTGAAACTGTAACTCTGTCATTGATAGAATGCATTATATATAGTCTGATATAATCTGTTACAATAACTGTATTGATAGAACAAGGATTATATGTATCTCTATCTAGACTAAATCATATCTAATTAGCACAAAACACACATCGAAAGTTACGATAATAAATCTCCTTAAACACTTCTCCTTGTGTCGATGACCTAATGAATAATGCATAACTTATTGCCTCACTAAAAACCTTGCCAAACAAACAAAAACCTCATGAGTAAAACAAAAGCTTGGTCTAAGGGAGAAAGAGTACAACGCATCAACTACAAAAGCTAATACATGTGATGTAGACTCCCCCTGATGTCTACAGAAATGTAACTTTCCCTAACTATAAAATCAATCATGGAGTTCAGATAACCTGCGCATACCAATGTGTCTCACATACTTTACAAATGTAGATTTAGATATTGAGTTAGTAAACAAATCCACGGCATTATTCGCGGAACCAACCTAGTTCACATGGATATTCAACAGCTATTGTTGTTGCTAATTGAAGAAGAATTTCGGCAATATATACTTTGTATTGTCACCCTTAATGTAACACAACTTTATCTGTTTAATGCATGCTGCATTATCCTCAAAGATGAGATTGGGAGCCGTTGTAGTAGATGTTAATCCATTAGACCCTCGAATATGATGAATGACTTATAACAACTACAACTGAGATTACACACTTATCAGAAGTATTAAGTTTTATCGTGAATTAGTCGCATTATCAAGTTTGTTAATGACTGTTTCACCGGGCTAGAATTTGACTTGACTTTCCCCGTGATTTTATTTCGAGATTACACACTAAAAACCTTGCCAAACAAACAAAAATTTTAGATAAGCGAGTTAATTTCTTTGTTTATCAGAAGTCGGCGTGAGAAATTATTTAAAAGGGAATTATTTTTAGTCGGTTAAACCTAGATCGCCCAATCTTGATCAGATCAAATGTGGATCGTTGATTTAATAAGACTTTTGGGGTATAAATAAGGGGATTTATTGAATTTCGTTGGGCTCGACCCGTTTTCTTCCCCACCGACCCGCGCCACTTTTGGAACTTACCCGCCATTTTCGGCCACCTCCGGCAATGAAACAGGTAGGAAATTGAACCCCATGGATTTCTTGTTGCGTTGTTGTGTTTGTTTTTAGGATATTTGCAGGTTTTTGGTGCATCCGATTCGGGTTTACCCGTGGGAGTCGTCGCCGGCTGTGGTGGTGCTCTGGCGTGTTTTAGGGGTCGAGACTTGAGGGGTATTGAACCTCTCATGCCCCTAAGTCTTTTAGGATAGGCCGAGTGGTCCGTCGATGCTTCATAGTAGAGCTTTGACGATGGAGGGTTCTAAAACCGATTTTGGCCGATTGGGTTTAATTGATTTTCAGGCGAGTTGGTCGGGAGTTGGAGCGCGTAGGTATAGGGGATCGATTGGGCTTGACGAAAGGAACATTTTGAGGCGTCAATCGCTATCGTTGGTGGCGGCCGCCAAAAATTAGTTTTCCAGCCTATTTACGATATTTCTGGCCAATCGCTAGTGAGTTGGACCTCGGTCCAGTTATAGAAGTGTTAGGGATCGTGGAGAGCTTTCCAAGGAGGGGTTGAATGCCTCCATTAGAGAAGGTTCATTGGAGTTGCGTGTGACCCACGCACCGCCGCCTGTAGAGGTGCATGAGGGCCATGCCCCACCGTCCATGGCGGAGCACCAATGATGAAGGTTATAAGTTTCAGAACGGGGTTTATGGGGTTATTTTTAGAACATATTTCCATAGTTTTACTTGTTCTTATATTATGTCATCCGTATGAACAGGACACCGTGATCGCGACCCTAACATCGAAGGGAATTCCGCTGGACCCCAGTAGTAGTCGCAGACTTGTGAGTGAACCTTTATTTTCACAGTTTATAGCGAGTTCATATTTTTATGCTTTACGCTTTAAGGTATGTTTTCAGAACATTTATTTGGAAGTTTATTTTGTGATGGTTTTTCATTTAGTAGCATCGATGCCCTAGTTATTTGGTTGATCACCGGATAGTCGGTCAGACCGAGTTAGGACAAATACCCTGCCCGACCTAGATTGTCTCAGGTTAGGACAAACACCCTAGATGATCCCATCACCTTACTTCTCATATATACAGGCATTCCAAGTTAGGACAAACACCCTGAACGACTACCTCCATTACATTTTAGTTTATGCTATTTGAACTAGCATTATTTTACGGAAATGCATGTTAGATCAGTTTTATTGATTTACGTTGATTATATTATTTTTGTTCACTCGTGCTAATATTTTATATTTTAATGCATTTCCCTGGGTTTTTCAGTTTTCGACGGCCAGGCTGCAGTCTATATCCTGGAAGTGCTTGGTATAGTCGAAGTTTTTGTGTCCACCAGTCATCTTTTTAGCAGTATGTCTCAGTTCACTGTCGGTTTGTATCTGATGTAGTATATGTTTGTAAAAGTCACTCTGAATACCGTTTGTATTATATTACTTCACTGGTGTTCATGTAAATAGCTGAGTTAGCTTCACTTGTCATCGTTGAGTTACTTTGCTTTGTATTCAGAACCAGTACCTTGTAAATATGGTTTTAAATTCCTGATTTGAGTTTTAGTTTTATTCATAACTTATGTTGAGAAATCTGGATGGACATTGGTGGTCCACAGCTTGTTTGTGGGATTTAATCTCTGAAGTGTTATCTTCATGCAGGTTTATTGGTAGTCTCAGTTTTAGGGGAAGTTTTGTCAAAATTTTCGCAGAATTTCATAGATTATAGTAAGTTGTTAGGGCTTAATCTTAGTTTACTAGCTAAACTAGGGTTGGGTCCTTTCATGACTGACCTAAGCTAGACACATTCCCTAACCGCTTCATGCAAAACAATGATTTTTGAATGATTCGAGGAAGTAGCAACAATGATTTATTTAGTTGATCTCCAAGAAATCGCTGTGTTTTCCATGGTAAAAATATAACTAGTCTGTGAACGACTTTTATATAGGTCAGAGAGGTACCCAACATCACCAAATCTGACCAACACACCGACTGGTATTTTGGAATAAGGGGAATGCAGTAAAACTACTCGCAGCAGGGGAAGAATTCGATGGGTCAAACAAATGCTTCTGTTTGATCTAGGGTACAACCATCGATGGGTCGAGAAATTTTCTTGATGTGTCCAATGATAACTTTGGGTCCTTCTAGGATATACCTTTCAAGGGGTTGAGAGATCCAATTGATGGGTTGAAAAACCTAGAACCTGCATGCTGTGATTTAACCATCCCTTTTTAGAAAATTTCAAGCTTCTCTCTGGTTTCTTTATAGGCAAATAATATGCCCAAGTTAGTAAATCCCTTCAAATACCTGAAGTTATGTTCCACTTCATTTTAATGACTTTGGGTAGGCGCATACTAAGAAGGCATGTTTGGATGTGTGCACCAAGCTATATATAACCAAGCTCCAACCGCACTAAGATATGGAAATCTCAGTTCCAAAAGTTCCTCACCATTATCTTTTCGGATGAAATGGATCCTTTTAGGTTCTAGAATGCAAATAACCATTGGCGTGCTAAGAGGGTATGCGTTATCCATTGTCTATTCTAGACATAAGTAGACTGGTGAATAAGAATTCAACCAACTCAATGTTCCATTTCTAAACCAAAACAAAATCGAGTCCTACCACGATCTATCATCTCAAACAACTTGTTCATCTAATGAACACACATATGCATAACTTTTCATTCTTGTTTCTCTTCCCAATCATGTAGTCACTTAGAGTAGTGAACGTCTCAATTCGCCTATAGCGAAAAATTCCCCACTGCTTCCTCCTGTAGGAGTATGGGTCGTGTCTTAGTCCCAGTATGGTTGATCATCCTCTTAAACACATGTGCTTCCATGGGTTAGAGTTACTTGAATTGGGTATAATCATACTAATTGGTACTCTCATGTATATCTCTGAATCAAGATCCCCGCACATCTATAAGATGCATACTCAGTATTTTTGGATACTACCAAACTGATAGGGTAGCGAAAAGTGATGATATCCATAACCAGAGAATACATCTCCTCATAATTAATACTAGAGCGTTGACAGAATCCTTGCCCCATGAGTTCTTCTCATTATGCTTCCAAACATAGACTCATTTGTGCCTAACCGGCTTACTATTCGGTTGTCATAGGACCACATACCTAACCTAAAACTTGTCACTTGTAAAAGAGTCTAGTTCAACTTTGAATGAAACTTTCCATATCGGTCAATATGCTCTACGTTAACAGTTGACAATCCACAATAGAGCAATGTTCCATTTCATCGTCGTCAATTCTTAAGCGACAAAATAAGTAAATGCATCATCAACGAACCTGGAAGAACCATCCATAATACTGCTAGCATTTGTTTAACTTGGCGAGATTTCTTTGTTTGCTTGTTGACATCATCATTGACTCTGAGGCGTCCTTTAGTGTTTGTCAATGTCGACTTTTAGATACAATTGCAGTCATAAACAATCTCATATGTTGATGATGAACGATTGTACCTTAGTGACTTGCCTTTTCACCGACAACTCATTAGTGGATTTTGACTGACACTACATCCCCACTATAGGCAAGAGAAACACTACATTGTCCAGGTATTGCATTATCTTGCTCAATGTTAGGGACTTTCAACCTTGCAGGATTTGCAACATGTATAACTGAACTTATCACTTTCATGATATCGGTAAAGACGTTAGGCCTTAAATTTGCTACTTTTTGAAGATCAAGAATACATTGCTCTTCAATCTCACAGAGATGTGCAGGGATCATGATGAGACATAGTGGAGACATACCATGTCAATATCCGACATTTAACCATAACAGAACCGTTCCTATCTACCCTAACAGCGGGAAGTATGTCTCATCAAAGTGACATTCTGCAATACAAGCAATAAAGACATCTCCTGTCAAAGGTTTGAAATAGCGGATAATCGTTGGAGAATCATAACCAACATAAATGCTAAATCTTCGTTGATGAGCCATTTTTGTACGCAGTGGAAGTGTAGTAGGCATATGTACTGCGTGGCCAGAGATGCGTAGATGTGAGATATCAGGCTCATATCCAATTTCTAACTGATATGCACTGAAAGGTTGGCATGTTACAAGTCTCTAGAAAATAAGAATAGCTATATGTAATACTACATATCCCCAAGCAAGTACGGGTAAATTAGTATGTATTACCATTGTGTGGGCCATAAGCTATAACCGCTTGATTTGTGTGCTACTAAACCGTTCTATAAATGAACATGAGGAACTGGGATGTTCAACTTCAATCCCAATCAACATGCAATAATAAACAAAAGATTTTGATATAAACTCTTATGCATTATCCAATCTAATAAACCTGATTGGATTGTCCTGGTAATGAACCGGAAGCTTAATAATATGTGCTAGAAGTTTTACAAATGCAGCGTACCATGTGGATTGCAAAGACGTGTGACCTATGCGTCAATGCAGCAATCAAAATTATATATATATAAATAGTCCGCATACCGGTTTGATTGGTTATAACATCCCAACTCAAAATTAACCTCTTATATTCTGATTAAGTGTTAATCAATGTTGGTAACTAGTTTTGTCACCATCGATAAATATTGAGATCTTTTTAGTTGACTTTTTATCAGTTTGTCGAAGTTGATTGACTTTGGGTGGAATTTGTAGAAATTGTCAAGCCGAGTTCGTGGACACAAAGAATGTCGAAAACAGAGTTATGACGCGAAAGTTACAATCGACAGAAGTTTGTCATAAATTTATTACCGAAGTTACCATAATGGAAAGGTATTTAAAGGGGAGGTTTCCCTTTATGGAAAGGCAGACTTTTCTGGAGGGTTGACTTCGGTTAATTAACTCCTCCCTCCCATGAAGAGAGAGAGAGTGAATTGCGACGGTGAGGCGGTGCGCCGGCAGAGGGGTGCCGTCCGGCCACCTCCGACCTCGAGACCGGTTGAGATCGGCGCGTCCCAGCCTCCTTTATCATTTTTTGATCTCAGCCGACGGCATGGTGGCCAGAGAAAAGAATAATTAAACCGGTAATTTTTAGGGATTCAGAGTTTTCCGTCGACGTTTCCGGCGGGGTTTCCGACGATGATTTATATGTCAATCAAATGGGTATTTAATGGTGATTGTATTGCTATGTTTTTGGATCATTTTGGTTGCAGGTTTAACCCCTAAATCGAAATCGATTTTGGGTGGTTTCGTTCGGTCTCCGTCGTGGGTGGCGGTTTCCGGTGAGTTTTGGGTGGCTTGTCTATGGGAATTTTGCTCCTCTCCACCACACAGTCCGATTAGGACCAGCCTCGAGCCTAGCCGTGGCTCGACGAAATCGTTAGCTTGTCGGAAAGCTTTTCCGGCGTAGTTAGGTTTTTATGGCTTTTGGGCCAGATTTCGTCTAAATATCGGCCGAATCTGGATTACGTGTAGTTGGATAGTGTTTCGAGCTTGAGGAGAGCTTTAGATTGATGTGTTAATCTCCCCCACCAACTGTGGTCGCTAGTGGTGGTGCATGGGCGGCATGCGTCGCCATATGTGGAGGCGCGTGGCCGGAAAAATTATTTTCCTAAATAGGTCAAGTTATATGTTGTTTTACTCGTAATCGTGTATCGAATGCAATAATGAGGTGATTAAACTGATTTGAATATTGTTGGTTTAAACTTGTGATTAATCGAACATTAATGAATTGATTTAATGATTTTAAGGATCGGTTGAGTCGAACATCGAATCGACCTCAAGTCGTGCAATGTTCAAGAATTTTGTTACGAACTTTAAAAAGGATTCAAGATTTAGAATATGGAATTAGATTAAAGCTTGTTTGTAGTTCGGGAAGCACGTTATTCGAGAATGCGATGTTCTCGACGGTATTGCTCATTAGGTGAACGACCTTAGTTATTCAATATTATTCTCGATGATTAGTTATTAAATATGTATCGTTATTTTAGAATGATGTATTAGCAGCTAGTCGCAGACGTATAGAAACGCTGACTGGCAGGCTTTAGTTTGGTGGAAATCACGACTGTGAGTGAATATTTTATTTTTACTATTGTTTTGCGAGTCTTCAATTTTGTATTTACAGTTATGCATTTTTCAGTTATACAGTTTACACTTATGCGTTTACGTTTATGCATTTTTATCTGGAGGCATATATGAGTTATTTTTAAACATAGCATATTCACAATTGTTGCATCGATGCACTGCTTCTCGGCTGATCCCCAAGATGGTCCGAGAGGGCCAGGGACCTGACCCGAGGATTTATAGAGCACTCAGGAGGGCTAGGAACTTGACCTGGGTAGTATTAGAACTTTAGGTCAGATGACTCGAGTCGTACCCTTCACATATTGCATAGTATCCAAGAGCATATGGATGATCATATTTTTAGACTCGCATTATTTTTTTGTACATTTATAGTGAAAGGCATATCATTTATATTTTTCATTTTAAAATGAAACTTTATTTTCGTCCACTCGCTCTAACAGTTTTATTATTTTATGTGTCTTTCCCTAGAATTTTCGGTTTAATTACCCAGTTTGCAGAGTTCGTTTGAGGTCGAGTGTGCACACAGTTTATGGCATAGCAGTATCTACCATAGGATCCAAGGTGCGAGTTAGTATTTTACTTTATATACTCAGTTTAATTTGTCTAGTTGCTCTGATGTCGAAAACAGTAATAAATATTGTTAATTTTAGTAGTGAACCTTTAGGTGGGAAATTTCTTTATTTTGTGACTTTCGAATTTTAATCTCCACATTGGCTATCAATTAATAAGTAGTAACTGAGGTTAGTAGAGTCATTAGGGCTTAATTCCAGTTTAGACAACTAAATCGGGGTTGAGTCCTTTCATTGGTCCACAAAAATAATCTTTAGAATCTGTGGAGGAATGGAAGTTGTGTCTACAACAAAATACCTTCATGCATGTAAACGACATTACATAAATGAACAAGCTTTGCAAACTGAGCAATGAACATTGGATTTTGCCATAAATGCATCCGGTGGGAAAAATGCACAGTAATGTGCTGCGCTCATCTTGGAGACCGGGCATAGACTGAGTGGCATACTCTTACTCCCCCATCTAAACTGATGGTTGTAGATATTCTCATATGATTCTTTGCTCTTAAGAACCGATGACCATGAGAATTTCTCAATATCCTGATCATTATAATGCAAAAGCTTATATGTGGCCAAGTCATACATAGTAATGTAAGTGACTGCATTGGATTCAATGATCCAAATCATAGTAAGATATAAATAACTACAAATCCTCATAAACCTCTCCAGATTGCGCCGTTGGCAGAATTCTATAAAGATTTCACACAAAAATCTCTTCCATTCTCACAATATTTTTCCAAATGGAAACCATTGGCACAAATGTTTTCAAAAACTTAGCAAGGTTTGAATGGCCTTTTGGCGTATATAACACTCAATCTCACCATCAGACATAAACAAACCAATGTCAATTAATCCGTCTTTGAATTCAAGACATGGAGAACACTTTAAGTGAATACTTAAAGATTACAAAGGGTGTAACTGTTATAGAGTGTTGATAATAGACACATCCAAAAACCAATGTATAACAACATCTAACCGGTCGAAATGACCCTTGTAGATTAAATTCCATGGCATGACAAAAACCGATGTAAAACCACATTTGGTGCAGAATTTCAGGTTCAAAATTTTTTCTAAACCCTTTGTTGATAAAATCGATGGAAAACACATAAAAAAACACCAATTTTGGGTACAGGTTTCGACAGGTCGAGAACACCACTCGACGGGTCAAAATAAACCCAAAAACAAAATTGAATTTCTGATACCGATTTTCAACGGGTTGAAGAAAGCCTTCGACGGATCGAAAATAAACAAATTTCAAGACAGTAGGTGACCATCAACGAGTCGAGGTAGACCTTTGACGGGTCGAAGGAAAACTTAATTTTTTTTAATTTTCTGATAACTATTTTCGACGAGTCAAAAATTGAATTTTTTTTCACAATGACTGACATTCGACGGGTCGAAATTGTGACATTTTGGAGATAGTAGTTTGCATTCGATGGGTCGAGGGAATCTCTCGACAGGTCGAAAGTGTTATTTAGTGTACCAATGACTAAATTTGTTGGGTCGAATGAAAACCAAGTAAAATATTTGACGGATAAAAAAAGTGCCAAAACCGTTCTAGAATGTGGCATTCGACGGGTCGAGGAAAAATCTCGACGGATCGAAAATCTCCATAAACAAACAATTCTCTCTTTCGTCTTTTTATGGTATTTTTGTGTCATAGTGTCATAGAATATTGTATAAATCGAACCATTCAATTGATATGAAGTTGTATAACTATTCTGAACACTTTCAAATACATAAAGGAAAATTTTTTATTACTTTGCGAACATCAAAACTTACATCAAAGAAGTCTTATTCAAAAACCATGACTAAAAACCAAGTCAATAACAAACCATGACTAAAACCAAGTCAAAAAATAAAGATAAACTTGATTACATAGCAAAAACAAGAGCCTAATACATAGACGACTCAAAAACTGTAGCCTCTAGACTTTCTTTTATATTGTCTTCCATCTCATAGTCTTCAGTGAAATTAGTCTCATGTGCCAAGTATCATGTGCACTTTTTATAGGCATTTTGAATATCTTTGGGTGCACGGTATTGCTTGTGCATGTGATTTTGGTAGAATCACACCTATAACAAGGTGACAAGTTAGAAGAAGAAGCAGAATGTAAAGAATTTCCATTATTCCTTGGACCAGAAGTTGATGGATTCTTGTTGGACTTGTTATGGCCTTTGTCATGACAAGTCAAAGTCAGGTTCCGACTGTATCCTCTAGCACGACCTCTACCATGTCCTCCTCTACCACCATAATTTTGATAAGGTTACAAACAGTTGTTTCTCTTATCCTGTCGTGCTTTACCACCAACATTATATGGCCTAGCATCAATCATTGGATAATCCAATAATTGGATTGACTCTCATCTCTCTTGCAGTTCAGGAAATTGTGCATTATGCACATTATTGAACCTTTCTTAAAAAGTCACTCATAAAATCATGGGGTCATTCTGACAAGACCTGCCACAGATTACCACAGTAATCCAGGATAAGTCTTGCAGGACCTTATTAGAGTATCTATCACCAACTAATAGGTACCAGCTACCCTACCACGAGCAACCCAGAACTTCAGCTAAGAACCTACACTGTGAAAAAAGAAGCAGTTGATTGTCATGCCTTGTACTTTGGATGGTCAAGACTTCAGCTGGCAAACCTGAAAGCTGGGCAATTTAAAATAAAGGGTCTAGGGAAAGACATAAAAACATGAAATGTTAGAGTGAGTGGACAAAAATCATAAACTATGTAGATTTGTAAAACTATAACTATATACATTTACGCTTATTTCTATGAAATAATGCGAGCTTGAAATCATATAACTGAAATACAAATTAAGGTGATCGCCCAGGCCACCAAACCTTAGTCGACGAACTGTATGAAAAATATAAGTGATGGGTCAGACGAGGTGTTTTTCCTAACCTCCCCTAACCAAACTATCCGGTGATTAGCCGAACTGTCAGTGCATAGATGTAACTCACTAATGCCATCACAAAATAAACCACCAAATTTAAATTCTTTGAAACATACTGTAAAACATACTGATAAAATATAAACTCGCTATCGACTGTGAAAAATAAAAGGTCCACTCACTGTACTGTGCCATGATTTCCACCAACCCAAAACTTGTCTGATGGCATTTCTATCTGTTTGTTACTGGCTGCTAACACATCATCCTGAAACAACGATTATTATTTAATAACAAATCGTAGAAATTTATAATGAATAGCTCAGCTCGTAAACCAACGAGTATTTTTATCGAGGACCTCAAATTTTTGAATAATGTGCTTTAATCTAAATCCAAATTCTGATTCCTGAATTATTTTTAAAGTCACTACACAATAAACAAATGTTTTGCGACTCATAATCAAATCGACTAACAACTCAATTGTTCGATAGAATCGTAAAATTGTTTAATTAATATCCGATTAATCACACGTCTTAATCATCCATGTCCAAATCAATTCAATAACCTCTTCATTACATTCAGTACGTAATTACGAGTAAAACGACATAAAATTTACATCAAAATACCCTTTGCCGGAGCGCCGCCGTGAACCACCGCCGCCAACGACTTTTTCTAACGACCCGGACCTAGAAACACTCAAAATCTTGCAAGCAACGATTTTCTCAACTACACCAAAGTCCAATTCAACTTCTAAGTAGTTGAATTTACCTTGAAACAAAAATCCCCCAAAAACTTCAATCCTTCAATTCTCCTTCCTCTGGTCGAATTAGAATGTGTTTTTGGTGTCCTTAGTTTTGTGGTGAGGAGAGTTTCAAAGCCCAATAGGTTTCGCCGGTCGATTTGGCCAAAAAATTGTTGACCTAAAACCTAAATATTCTCGATTTTTCATCTTGATATTCTGGCTATCTTTGATCGAATTGGTGTTGGAGACCATAGGTAAAAGGAAGAGGGGGGAGAGACGAACATTTTGATACTAAGACCGTTGGGTTCAGTGGCAGGCCAGTGGTTCATTTCCGGCGAGGTGGAGGAGAGAGAGGGAGAGAGGAGAGAGAAAAAGTCTGACTTTCCATTTTCAGAAAGTCCAATATATATGTGCGAGTTTCAACTAACCGATTTCTGTAAAATTGTACAAAACTTTCATTGACCACAAATTCTTCATCGTAACTCCAATTTTAACACTTGACGTGGCCACGAACTCATCTCGATAAACTCTATGATTTTCCTCAAATATAAATTTCTGAAATAGAAATTTCTATTTATACTAGTTCATTTACGACTATTAGATTTCTGATAAACTTCCGCAAATCATAAGGCCATCTTTAGTAAGGGAGGGCCAAGCTAGGCCTGGGGCTATAATATATCCCAAGAAATATTATTTTTTTATTAAAAATTTGGTGACAATCTCCAACAAAACAGGGCCAAATTTTAGCCCTTTCGAATATATTATTAATAATAAAAAAATTAGTTTTATGGTGTTATGTATCTTTTACAAGAAAATTATAAATAAATTTTTAGTTTTATGATGTTATTCTATTATGATAATATTCTAATTTAGACAAAACTAGCTAGTTTTTGAAACAATTTAATTTTTCGTGTGTATTTTCGATTGAGAAATTATGATACATGTGAATCTTGTCGATAATATTTTTTTATAGAAAATTTGTCACATATCTTTTACAAGCAAATTATGAATAAATTTGTCACGTTTTTTTTTTTAGTTTTTGAATAAATTTCTAATCGGATATTATAAAGTTAACATAAAAATTATGAAGTTCATCAATTTTTGAATAAGATCTATTATACACATTTATTAACTAATTAAAATATGACATTTGTCTTTATGTTGGTCCACTTTCAACCACCAATATGTATCTTTAATCTAAAAAGTATTCCCCAAATATTTGGCATGGGCTAGCCAAATGGCTATTTTTGGCAATTTCTATGACCCTTTGGCCCTTTTATGGCAATTTGGCTTGACCCATATTTCTTGTTAAATTTCAAAAAATGGCTATAATTTAGTGTATAGCCCTATAGACTCTATTACTGAAGATGGCCTAACTCTCTTGCCGTAACTTCATTTTTGTCATTCTTCGCATCAATGGACTCGTCTCAACAATTTCTATGACTTTTACCTTCTTTCATTAACCTTAAATAAATCATAAAAAGGATATCCTCGGGACGAGATATTACAATATACCCCTCTTAAGAAAATTTCATCTTCGAAATTTATGTACATACTAGTAAAACACCAATGGGTACTACTCCTGTATGAGTTCGTTCAACTCTCAAGTAATATCCACAACTGAAAGGGGATTATCCGTTATACACTAATACCTTCACCATGTATTGCTTAATGACGAAGTCTTGTTCTCCAGATCGAGAGTCTCAAACAACTACTCACTATTAGCTTGGTACATGAAAGGGTCTTGATAAAAACTTTGTAACATAACACCTAAAACATCAGATAACCATGCCGACCCTATTGGAAAGTACTATTAATGATATATGCATGTCCGGTCAGTCCAGCCTTCAATTGTGGTTCTGATATGCCAGCTATGTAGATGACGGTGCGTCTCTACCTCCTGAAGTTGCTCATGATCACCACTTGAACCCTACACCAAAAGCTTACTAGAGGTGTCCCTCAACGAACAATCTCACATAAAAGTGAACCTCTTGGCCATAAAGGTAACAAGCTTAAGACCCAGACTGACAATTCTAAAGCCATAATATAAGTGGTCATCTAACCGATCTCAGGTAACGTTCTGACCCTACTCAAATTCCTTATTCCCAAAAATTCTACTGAAATTTTGGCATAGTTTCCCCTAAAACTCAAGGGACCCAAAAACCTGCATAAGGAGAACACTTCGAGTAATCAAATCCCAAAAAAAAAACCGTGGGCTTCGAATCCTATCTGTATTTCTCATAAATAAATTTAATAACACTATAAACATAAGTCACTCATACTCATCTCAATTTATAAATCACAATCTAAGGTCGGAGTAATACTGACAGGTTATCCATCTGTCTGCGATAAAAATTATATGCAACTTGAGTCCTAAAACTCAATGTAACTATTCTCGTTACTTAAGGACTACAATCTGTAACAATAACATTGCATCCAAATTAGTATTTCCCTAGCTCACATACATGGCTCATATATAAACATATCCACTAATATCCTACGCCGAAAGATTCGTTGGAAATAGGCATAGACTGTTGCTTACACATAAACATATGCCTACAAAATCTGTCCACTTGAGGAGGTAACACACTGAGGTGCTAATCTATATATTTAGTCTCAATCTCGAATTGAATAATTGAATTTCTGCCACCTCCCACGCTGTACAACTAAAAAATAATAACTTGATTCCCTTGACACTAGATACTTAACCAAGGAAAATTAACCTGAGGATTAGAATACTGTGATGTTCAAGGAACGAGACAATTCTCCTGTAGTAATCAATGATTAGACCCTGAATCTCAAACGACTGATAAACTACATCTTCGTCAAAGACAATCCAAACTTGTTGGAAGTTGGCATTATCGTGTATGATTCTCATACATACTCGGGCGGGTGATGATCGTTAGGTCATCCGCATAATGTTCCTCTAACTAGTCAAGTGAGAATCCGGAGATTGTGTAACATAGTAGGCTCAAATCATACTCATCTTTCTTCTCACGAATTCCCATGATTCATGTCTAGAAAATTCACATTCTCGAGCTAGCTATACATCTCAAGTACCTCAATAAAAACAATTAATACCTTATAGAAAATTATAGTTGATTCTACTACTATCCAATGCTAAAAAGTCCATTGAAAATTATATATGGATTCTATTTAACTTCTAAATATTAATTCATGACTCAAACAATTCCACGGAAAATCTAAAAATATGAACTTGAGCAATGAGTCTTGTAAACAAAGAAGCTATCTCCCTTAACGAAGGGAAAACAACCAACTTCTCGGGAAAGCTAGCATATTTCTCAGTGAACCACTATTCACATACTCTGTAGTGAGGAATACTAAAGTGCCTTTTTGCATTCCCTCCACGTTTCTATCACATTACTTGACATACGATCCTCAAAGCAAAGATTGCTTGCATTGTCTAAATGATACTCCTTCAACTATTCTAAAAGGAATCCTGTAAACATGCATCACCCACTGGATCAATTAACACATTTCTCTCTACTCTTAAGTGTACTCCTAAACAATCCTATTTCTCAACGATTATCACGCTTTAAGATTTCCCTTTAAGAAAAACGTAGTATGCACAACTAAGGCTCGCGCGCGTACGCATTATCTCTAGTGAATTCTCATGATTCCTAACTGAGGTGAAGAAATTATAATCTCAGACTAATTCCACGCTTGTGACATCCTACAACTGAAAAGAATATTAGCGGTATACAACAAGCGATGACTAACTTCTGCAACGAAAAGAAGTTGACGTCCAATTCTTAGATTCCTTTTCTTGGAAAACAAAACTGAATAGGTTAACTCACACGTGGGTGGATGAACTTAAACCGTCAGCAGAAGATTGAAATTTGCCAAAAATTGAAGCAGCAACATTGCTGGTCCAATAAAACTTCATGATTCGCGATGCAAATATAAAGGTCTAACCTGGTGACACAATCCACGATAAAGGACAAGGAGTTCTCCAAGCTGAGCTAACTAAGAATACATACTTAAGAAACTACTACATTCGTCGCTTCACTTGGTTATTCAGTTCCGATTGCATACCATACCGGAAAATAGTTAGCCTACTCATAACATCCATAACCGCCTAGAACACCAAAGAATAAGGCGGTAGTGCTCCCCAGAGAAAAATCTGCTCGATTCACGCTGTCTGGTACCCACAACAATAATCCAATTGAAAAACGAATTGGGAGCTAGAAAATTTCTAGACGTTACTTTGAACACCAACAATGGTGGCCGACAGAGAAAAATGGTATCAGGCCATATAGTCAGGACAAGTTGAAATGATTAGAGTGGAGTCAAAGAATACATATGTGGCTCAAAACAACGTACCCTATGGTAAACACATGATCCCAAAACTTTCAAATATCACACGTATCGTCTATCACTATGGGCCAACACTATTTTCCAACGAAAATAGAAATAACTTAACCCACAACTCTAACGTGTTAAAGGCGCAAGATTCATCAACTCAAGGATCAATGACCTAGAATTTTATGCATTGAGGACAACTTGATAACTAATTTCATTCCCAAGGAAACCTTATTTCTCGTATTTTTTATCACAAACATCTGGTGTACGTCAGTACTCATGCTCATGACTCATATCGACAAACAAGTAACGAATGTAGGAACAAATGAAATGAGTACTGGAAATGGATTCATTGAAACACACATAACTGAAGGAAAAAATATGATAAGACTGCTAAATGTTGTATCGCTCCCATAAAGCCTCAATTCTGATACTAAGAAGCAAGTTCTCTAAACTTGCTATGTATCTCCCCATTTTTGATAAGAAAGATTTTCCAGTAGCTTGAATAGATCTTAATTTTTTTTTTGGCATAATCATCAAACTGGGATGAATGCGGGTACTTAACTCCGTCCTTGAACATGAACTAAGATGTTTTATTTTTCATACTCAGGGTTCTCGAAGAAAATCGTGAAACGTGTGAAATATTAAGGGTCGATGTGCATAATCTTTCTAACCTGCTCGAAAACATCAATAAAAATTTACACAAGAAGCATCCTCATGTGCTTGATTAACATCTGAGTCAACATCAGTAATCGATAATTGATTATCTACTGGCACTGAATTCTCATAATGCCCTCATCATCGATTCAAGAAAGGTACACAGTGTCGCTCACCTGACACTGCTCTTCTGTGATACGTACGATGGTGATGACCTCTTCATAGTCCCCAAAAAAGGGAAAATCTATCTCAAGTTCAAAAGAAAAAAAAATACATATATAATGCCGCTTATACGCATGCAACTGACAAGCCAACACACTAAGGTTTTTGACAAATCATAATATAACGACTCCTCAGCCGAGAATTGAGATCACCTAATGAAAGGACCCAACCCCGATTTAGCTCCCTAAATCGGAGTCAAACCCCTTCGAAAACACGAACCAACAAAAAAATTTCAAAATTTCGGCAGAGTTTCGTTACTAGCGTGGAATTACCATTACCTGCACGCGGAAAATACACTTCATCCTATGCCACAAAAAGCAAACCGTGGGCACCAATCCCATCCAGATTTCTCAATATCTCAACAGTAAAGTAAACAATACATATAATAGTACTTTACTGAAATCCGGGTTTAAAATCGTATAACATATTCAACAGAGAACTCAGAGCGACCTCTAATACATAACCATATAAGTATACCACAGTAGGTAGGACAATAAACCTACTGGAAGAAATAAGGTAGCTCGAGCACTATGCCTCCGACCACGACGTGCGACACCAGAGCCTGAACTGCAAACTGGGCACGGAAACCGAAAAGCCCAGGGGAAAGACATAAAACACGTTAGAGTGAGTGGACGAAAATAAATGTCTTTCACCAGTTAATATATGTTATAAAAACATATGCGAGTCGATATATAATAAATCAAACCAAATAGTATACGAGGAGACGCTGACTCCAACTCGTAAACAGAGCATGCAAGTAAAATCTCACAGTCAGAACCACGGGGTCCCTAGCCCACACGTGATCCTAGCTGCAGCAGCACAGTCGGAACCACGGGGTCCCTAGCCCACACGTGATCCAGAACCACGGGGTCCCTAGCCCACACGTGATCCTAGTTGGTAACATCCTCGGGGATCAGCCGGGATGCAGTGTATCGATACAGCCTCATAAACTACGACTGTACTCTGTGAAAACCAAATCATAAACAGTTCGGTGCAAATGCATGAAACAATATATCAGTGTATGTATACTCGTATACGCATATCCGTATATGTATAATCGTAAAACACATGCTCGTAAAACCATAATCAATCTGCATGCTCAAGTTCGTAAATTATATATATAAAAGACTCGCAATCATTTCCGTGAAAAGAAGTTGTCCACTCACAGTCTGGCGTAACGCGTATCGCGTTAACCCGTGATCCGGCAGAAAGTCCCTCGCCAAACAAATGATCACGAACCCCTGAATATTCACAATGTCCAATATTCAAAGTCATAATCCGACAATACAAATCAAACCACGAGAAACCACCGTTCTCGGAAACACGTAATCCAAAGTCGACGAATCGTCGAAAATCCATATATAACACCTCAATACCTCACTTTACATTCGGACGCTCAACTCGAAAAACGAACCTCCCCACAGCGATCGGGGCGCGATTTCGAGTCAAATGACATGCAACTTGTCGAAAGTCCAAAAAGTCAAACTTTGACCGTTGACTGCCGTTGACCACCGCCCACGGCGGCGCCGCCACCTGACCGGAAGATTTCACGGCGGAGCAACCCATATTCTATGCAAAATCACCCACTGAGCAACTTTGTCAACTGCACCGAAGTCCAATTCTCACTCTAACACATCCAATTTCAAGTAAAACCGAATTAGAACACAAAATTCAAACCCAAAATTCTCCATGCTCAAATCAAATTAGAACACCATGTTTATATGGTTAGAATCACATTGAAGAGGGCTACAAAACCCAGTACCTCTTGAAGTTCAATTCGGTCCGAATCCAAGAACCTGAATCAACCCATTTCCTCACCGTTTCTTGCCGGAAATTCCATCACCTACGGCGTCCCACGCCATCAACGGAGGCCGGAGAAGGGACGAGGAGGTGGAGGCGCACCGATTGCCACCTCCCCCGTGGCCGGAGACAGCCGGAAAGGCACCACCGCCGTGGAGCACCGAACCACCGTCGCCACCTTCATTTCAGCTCGAGTTGACCGGTCAGCCCAGGTATGACCAAGTGTTGACTTTCCCTAAAAGGCAACCTGCTATTTATAGACTTACCAAATAAGGAAACTTTCCCAATTAATTTGCGACAAACTTCGAATATCCATAACTTTCTCGTCGTAATTCCGATTCCGATAATTCTCGCGGCCACAAACTCGACTCGACATACTCTTCAATAATCACCCGAAGTCAAACACATCGACCAATCGGATAAAAAGTCAACCCTTCGAACCAACACACACTAAATCGACTAAATAACCAACAATCGGAAATATTCACAACTAAATCTTCGTAACTCAAAATCATGTTCCGGAAGTTCCCACGAGCTCGAAATTAAATTCTGAACAACTTCCGTAAAGGAACTGAAACCAAATTCTCGTCTGATAATTTAGTCGCGAGCAAACCTGCCATTTAAATCCATTTCCGTCGGAACTTCAAATATTCATAACTAATTCTTCCGTCATCCAAATAACGATCCAGAACCGCCCACGAACTCACAATCACACGTACAATGACTCTCGAGAAGAGACTCAACTCCAATTCTCGGCCAATAATTTGGTCGTTATCAAACCAGGCGGTACAAATACTGTCGGAACTCTGCGACTACACAGTGACTCACGTATATAGCTGATCATACTGCTGATTCTGGTCTGGGTCGTCACACCTAATCTCATAACAAGCTCTCCCTTTCCAAAGGAAGACTACAATTGATCTCCCCAGCAACACTGAACTACAAGAAAACTAACCACAAAACATTTTCATTAATCACCCCCATATGACTACTCCAAATCCAACATATTTGGAAAGAATTATCATCCTGATACCCATGACTAACTCGTGATCTTACCATAACGCGGAAATCATCGGAATACAACATAACAGAATATTCTAGAACCGTCTCGTACACTACTAATGGCAAGTTTTGCTGAAGTCATTGATCACATCCATGCGGCATGACATTAGAGACCGAAGAAACTCACTATCATTTGAGACACACTTAGAAGATTTCCTTATACCATTAGTGATCCATATACCCAAAGGCATACGATGGGATTCGCTGTAGTTGGACCATCGCACTCTAAGAATCACTAAGAATATAAGATAATCGACAGAATCATGAAACATAATGCTCTGATACTAATTGACAAGAACCGCCCCAAATTATCGCAGTAATCCAGGGAAAGTCTTGCGAGACTCATACTAGAGTATCTAGCACCGACTCATTAGTACTAGCTACTCCAACATGAGCAACCCAAAACTTCAACTAAGAACCTACACTGAGAAAATAGAAGATATGGACTATCATGCCTCGTATTCTGGACGATCAAGACTTCAGATAGCAAACCTGAATTTTTGAATAACGTGCTTTCTAAATTAATGATGTGTTTTAATCTAAATCCAAATTCTAATTCTTGAATCATTTTTAAAGTCACTACACATTCAACAAATGTTACACGACTCGTAGTCGAATCGACTAACGACTCAATTGTTTGATATAATTGTAAAATTGTTTAATTAATATCCGATTAATCACAAGTCTTAATAATCCATTGAAAGGACCCAACCCCGATTTAGCTCCCTAAACCAGAATCGAACCCCTTCGAAAACACGAACCAACAAAAATCTTTCAAAATTTTGGCAGAGTTTCGTTACTAACGTGGAATTACCTTTACCTACACGCGGAAAATACACTTCATCCTATGCCACAAAAAGCAAACCGTGGGCACTAATCCCATCCGAATTTCTCAATATATCAACAGCAAAGTAAACCAATAAATATATCTATACTTTACTGAAATCCGGTGTAAAATCGTATAACATAATCAACAGATTCCTCAAAGCGACCTCTAATGTATAAACATATAAGTATACCACAGTAGGTAGAACAATAAACCTACTGAAAGAAACAAGGTAGCTCGAGCACTATGCCTCCGACCACGACGTACGACACTAGAGCCTGAACTGCAAACTGGGCACGGAAACTGAAAAGCCCAGGGGAAAGACATGAAACACGTTAGAGTGAGTGGACGAAAATAAATGTCTTTCTCCAAGTAATATATACGTATAAAATCATATGCGAGTCAAATGCATAAATAAAGGAAATAGTACACGAGGGAGACTCTAACTCCTATCGCGTACAGAGCATGCAACGTAAAATATATCGCGGAGACTCTCGTGGGCTTCCACGCGATAGCACAGTCTGAATCACGGGATCCCAGACCCACACGTGATTCCTAGCCAGAAAGGCCTCGGGTCAGGATATCTGTCCCCCCCGGAGCGTACTCGGGGATCAGCCGAGAAGCCAATGTGTATCGATACCACAACATATACTGAGACTATACTCTATGTAGACCAAATCATAAATCTTTTCCATGCACATGCATAAAACATAATATGTACGTATGTATATATTCATATACGTATATTCGTATATGCATAATCGTAAAACACATGCTCGTAAAATCATAATCAATCTGTATGCTCAAGTTCGTAAATCATTTATAAAAGACTCGCAATCAATCCGTGAAAAGAAATGTCCACTCACAGACTTGCGTAACGCGATATGCGTTAATCTGTGATCCGGCGGAAAGTCCCTCGCCAAACAAACGATCACGAACCCCTCACTGTAATTTCGGACGCTCAAATCAAGAAACGAACCTCCCCACTGCGATCGAGGCACGATTTCGAGTCAAATGACATGCAACTTGTCGAAAATCCAAAAAAGTCAAAGTTGACCGCAGTTGACCACCGCCCACGGCGGCGCCGCCACCTGACCGGAAAATTTCACGGCGGAGCAACCCCTATTCCACTCAAAATCACTCACTGAGCAACTTTGTCAAAGGGTAGCATCAAGGGGATGAGAGTTACAAAGCCTAACCAAAAATTCAGCTTGAATCGGTCTAAATTGAGCAACCCGAATCACCAAGTTTCTCTTGAATTTTGGCCGGATTTCTCTTCCATTTCCGACGAGCCTCGCCGTGTACGGTGGCCGAGGAAGGGACGAGGAGGTTGAGGCGCTTCGAACGGGACCAACCCCGTCCCACGGGATGGCCGGAATCCCTTGCCGCCGTGAAGTCGCCGTGGAACGCCGTGAATCTCCTTCTCCACCGTTTGACCGAGTCAACCATCAGTCAACCCATTAATGCCTCACATTGACTTTCCAAAACAGGTAAGTTACTATTTATAGTTTGCCCAAAAAGGAAACTCCCATATTTATCCATTTCGACGAACATCAAACCCACGTAACTTTCTTGTCGTGATTCCGATTCCAATAATTCTCGAGGCCACAAACTCATCTCGACGTACTCTTCAATTATCACCCAAAATCAAACACATCGACCAATCGGATAAAATGTCAACCATTCGAACCAACACATATTTAATCGACTAAATAACCAACAATCGGAAATATTCACAACTAAATCTTCGTAACTCGGAAAAATGCTACGGAAGTTCCCACAAGCTCGAAATTAAATTTTGAACAACTTCCGTGAAGAAGCCCAAACCAAATTCTCGACCGGTAATTTAGTCGTTAAGTAACCCACCATTTAAATCCGAACTTCAAATATTCATAATTAATTCCTCGGTCGTCCAAACAACGATTCGGAACCGCCCACGAACTCGAAATCACACGTACAACGACTCTCGAGAAGAGACCCAGCTCCAATTCTCGGCCAATTATTAAGTCGTTATCAAATCCAGCAATACAAACGACTATCGGAAACCTTCGACAACGCAGTAACTCACGTACATAGCTGATCATACTGGTGATTCTGGTCCGGGTCGTCACAAATCCACCCCCCTTAAAAAAATTTCGACCTCGAAATTTCCAAGTCTGCCGACTGAATAACTTTGATAACAAACTCCACAATAGGAGATAGCTCCGTGCTGAAATCCATGTGCCCTCAAATCACGAATCTGAACTGGCTCACACAATCGCCAAGTGTTCCTGCATAAGGAACAGGTAGGGTACACAACACGTAGCAAACCTGAAACACAGTTCCGCCACACGGAACACAACACACATAAAAGCCAACACTATAGGCGATGCCGAACTATACGGCACAACACAAACTCGCCTAAGATCACACACGGATTAAAATAACATGGCAAATCACTACTCAGTTTGCTTACATCAACACAACTCACACTCATATCAACACAGCTCAAACATCGAACTCGGGCAATTATCAACCCATTTCCGCTAATCTGACAGTCTGTGATAGCACATTCCACAAAATCAGAATCAAACATCAACCCAAACTCAAACCAAACTCACTCCAACACAATGGAGTACAACATCGTTCCTCAAAACGACATCATGCAACATCAAAATCACAGTGGTCAACAAACTGGTACTGCAAGCAATCTCGAATAGCTGAAACTGCTGCTCCCAAATCCTCCGGAACTGCAATACTGAGGTCCACAATATGCCCTCCAAGGTCTGAATAGTCCTCAAAGATCGCCCGCCAATCTGAGGATAAGAACCGGTACTAACTCGTAATCTGGTCCCCAATGCTCGCTGCAAAGCTTGTCAACACTTTGTTGTAGCTGATTACCTCGACCAGCAAACTGGGACACAGGTACACCACGTAGACGGACAATCTCCGTCAAACACAGCTATACCAGCCTGCCACTAAAATCGTCACCGAAAGTACAAGGAACTGTACTGAGTTCGTCAAATGGTCCACAATGGCCTAACAACTGGTATCACAACCCAAGTGCATACAAACACATACAAACACAGCAACAATCGCCACGTCTAACCGGAAATTTCAAATGGCTGACACATCTCGGCAAGTCTCTGCCTCCTAGCCATCGTATGTCGACAAATGTGGCATCTGCACACACACAAGCTGCTATATTGCTCTTCATGTTGCGTCACGAGTAGTAAACTCGAAGTGTCGGATACATCTCCGCACCACTAGCGCCAAATGCGCGCCAAACAATGAGCTTCAACATCATCATACTCGAAGCTCGCAACTCGGCTAACACGGAAACTTGAGCCACACATACACACATGCAATACTGAAGCTCCTGACTCTCAACTGAATGCATCAACAATAACATCCCAAACGGATGGTCAAAGTATGATCTCTAGCCTTTCTCAAACAAACTCAAAGGTGCAGCCATAGTTGTTAGTCGACCCTATCCATCTACACTGCCTCAAGCCCAAATCTGGCTGAAAATGCAAGTGGATGAAACTCAGTGATCAGTGTACGTCCTACACTGAGCTGCACGCCACAGCTGTAGTGTCTCGAACTCTCTGATGCTAACACAAGGACAGCTACACCAAAATCATACATAGGATACGTTGCCCCATAAAGTTTCCACTGCCTGAAATCATGAGCCACCGCTCTACTATACAGCATCAAAGCACAACCGAACCCAAACTTCGATGCATCGCCATAAACCACGAACTTGTCACGATCGTCAGGTAAGGTCAAAACCGAAGCAACGGTCAACCATCCCTCAGGAGTAAGTAACTCTCCTCACGTGCATCGAACCACTCGAACTTGACACTTCTTCGTCAATCCGGAAAGTGAAGTGGCAATCTGGAAAAATCCTGCACAAAGCAGTCGATACAAGCCTGCCAAACCCAAGAGACTCCCGATCTCTGGTACAATAGTAGGGCAATTCCCAAACCAACTCGGCTTCTAGCTGGTCAGGATCCACCCAACTCCCTCGGCTGACACTATACAGTCCAAAAACTGTCACGCTAATCGGCCAAAACTCATACTGAATGAACTTCGCAAACACCTGGTCGTCTCGCAAGGTCCGCGAAACCGCTCACAATTGCTTCAGGTGCTGGTCCACACTCCTGGAGTGAATCAGGATATTGCCAACGAACATGACCACAAACTCGTCCAGAAACCGTCTGAACACCTGGTCCATCAAGTCCGTAAGATCTACGGGGCATTGGTCAACCCAAATGGCATGACCAAGAGCTCCGGATGCCCGCACCGAGATTTGAAAACTGACCAAACCACATCTGACACATTGATCCTCAACTGATGGTATCCAACCCGAAATCAATCTTCGAAAAGACCGAAGCTCTCGCGAGCTGATCAAACCAATCGTCAATCCGAAGCGGAGGATACTCACTCCCCTTTGACGCGAATCAGGCTTCCGATAGTCAACACACCACCACGTCAAACCATCCATCATCCGTACAAACATTGCAAGAACACACCACGCAATCATGCGGAATCGTATGAAATCTCCTGAAACCTCCTCCAGCAACTCCTGGAGTCGAAATTGTAGCCCCATCAGCTCCACTGGCTCCGAACGACAAGATGCTGATAGAATAAGTCCAGCGCCCGGTACAAGCTCAATAGTGTAGCCGGTCTCCCGAACTGGAGGAACACTTGGTAACTCCTCCGGAACACATCTGGAAACTCGGGAACCACCACAATGTCACCAACGTCGGGCACAGTAACCATAGTATCCACAACATGAGCAAAGCAAACAAAACAATCCGTCTCCACCAACCGCTCGACCATCACCACGAAACAGTATCTCGGGGAAACCTGGTCGTCGAAACACAACCTCCTTCTCGAGGCACTCGAATACAGCCAAATGCGTCGTCAAAAGTCCATACTCACAAACACACCAAAACTATGGTGTCTAGCTATAACAGATCCGCGGCTAAGCCATATCCTCCAACAAGGATCTCGCGACCTCCGGATGGATGCAACACTCTCCAAAACCTCGGAAGTGGAGATGCAGGTACAATAGCCATGGATATCAGATAACGGTAACCTCGGAGAAATGTCTGTCCTCAAACAAGGTCATGGCACGAACTCCAACATGCCCAACTAGCCGCCCTCAACACTCGCGACTTGCTGACTAACTCGTCCAGAAGGCTGCGTTGGTCACTCCAGAAACAGCATCATGAACTCCTCCTGAACTCTGAGCTGTCGAACCGCTAAAACAGCTGGCTGAGGGCGCTCCCTCGTAACGTGACCCTCCTGGCCACCGAAACAGCAACTGAAAGTGCTCCTCGAACACAAATCACCACAACACCTGCTGCGTGAAAGGATCACCAACGATCACCCGAACTCTTACCACAGGAGCAAGTCCGCTACTCTGTGATCTCCGCCATCACCAACGGATCCTCTGCTTGATCTGATGACCCTCAACATAATCGAAAAGACCACAGCCTGATGAAGGCACTGATCTCGAAGTGTCGGAACTCAACCTCATCAAATTCTAGACTAAGTCCATTTTCCTCAAACCATCACATCGAAAACTGCGTACATCTTTCCCTCACAATAGCCTCGCCACGGAGTGCAGCACACTAAGCTCCTTACGGTTATCTCGAGGCATATCAATCAGACTCTCTCTGATGCTCAGGTTCAAACTCATCTCGAACCTTGTGCATAACTCCATCTGAAGCCACATAACACGTGCAAACAGGAACAACATGTGAACAATGCATCTCTGACTCAGGTGGGTAAACAATCCTCATTCGAATGCTGGGTAGCCTGATTAAACCATTACCATAATAATAACACTCTGAATGTAGGCCATGGAGTCGCAACCGGAACTCACACAATATCAGCCCACCAAATAGAACAATCTGACTCAGGCAAACATCAACTGCCACAACTCTCAGCTCTGAGGCAACATGTAGACGCTCATACACACACAACCAGGCAAACCGTGCCACACAATTCTCTGAACTCGGAATGCTCATCCAAACCCGCAGTTCACTGGCAAATTACGCGTCGATTGATCCTCAATAGGATCCACAACCGTACCAACATGGAAAGCACGTCAAGGAGGCATCCTAATGAATAAAACATCGTTCACAACAAGTGGAAAGTAATCATGGAACTTCAAATATTTGAAAGTATACAACACCCGGAATATTGATGAGTATCCGCCGGCCGGTCGGGTCACCATTCCAGACATGCTGTACATTCTCAAATATCCTTAGTAAACACGACTACAGAAGTCTACAGAACCTATAACCTAATGCTCTGATACCAAGCTGAAAGGACCCAACCCCGATTTAGCTCCCTAAACCGGAATCGAACCCCTTCGAAAACACGAACCAACAAAAATCTTTCGAAATTTTGGCAGAGTTTCGTTACTAACGTGGAATTACCATTACCTGCACGCGGAAAATACACTTCATCCTATGCCACAAAAAGCAAACCGTGGGCACCAATCCCATCCGGATTTCTCAATATATCAACAGCAAAGTAAACCAATAAATATATCTATACTTTACTGAAATCCGGTGTAAAATCGTGTAACATAATCAACAGATTCCTCAAAGCGACCTCTAATGTATAAACATATAAGTATACCACAGTAGGTAGAAACCCCTGTGGTATAAGTATAAACATATATGTATAAACATATAAGTATACCACAGTAGGTAAAATCGTATAACATAATCAACAGATTCCTCAAAGCGACCTCAAAGCGCCACCTGACCGGAAAATTTCACGGCGGAGAAACCCCTATTCCACTCAAAATCACCCACTGAGCAACTTTGTCAAAGGGTAGCATCAAGGGGATGAGAGCTACAAAGCCCAACCAAAAATTCAGCTCGAATCGGTCTAAATTGAGCAACCCGAATCACCAAGTTTCTCTTGAATTTTGGCCGGATTTCTCTTCCATTTCCGGCGAGCCTCGCCGTGAACGGTGGCCGAGGAAGGGACGAGGAGGTTGAGGCGCTTCGAACGGGACCAACCCTGTCCCACGGGGTGGCCGGAATCCCTCGTCGCCGTGAAGTCGCCGTGGAACGCCGTGAATCTCCTTCTCCACCGTTGGACCGAGTCAACCATCAGTCAACCCATTAATGCCTCACATTGACTTTCCAAAATAGGTAAGTTACTATTTATAGTTTGCCCAAAAAGGAAACTCCCATATTTATCCATTTCGACGAACATCAAACCCACGTAACTTTCTTGTCGTGATTCCGATTCCAATAATTCTCGTGGCCACAAACTCGTCTCGACGTACTCTTCAATTATCACCCAAAGTCAAACACATCGACCAATCGGATAAAAATTCAACCATTCGAACCAACACATATTTAATCGACTAAATAACCAACAATCGGAAATATTCACAACTAAATCTTCGTAACTCGGAAAAATGCTCCGAAAGTTCCCACAAGCTCAAAATTAAATTCTGAACAACTTCCGTGAAGAAGCCGAAACCAAATTCTCGACCGGTAATTTAGTCGTTAAGTAACCCACCATTTAAATCCGAAATTCAAATATTCATAATTAATTCCTCGGTCATCCAAACAATGATCTGGAACCGCCCACGAACTCGAAATCACACGTACAATGACTCTCGAGAAGAGACCCAGCTCCAATTCTCGGCCAATAATTAAGTCATTATCAAATCCGGCAATACAAACGACTGTCGGAAACCTGCGACAACGCAGTAACTCACGTACATAGCTGATCATACTGGTGATTCTGGTCCGGGTCGTCACATCCATGTCCAAATTAATTCAATAACATCTTTATTATATTTGGTACATAGTTACGAGTAAAACGACATAAAATTTACATCAAAATAACCTTCGCTGGAGCGCTGTCGTGAACCGCCACCGCCTGCGAATTTTTCGGCGACCCGAATCTGGAAACACTCAAAATCTTGCAAGCAACAATTTTCTTAACTATACGAAAGTTCAATTGAACCCTGTAACTAGTCAAATTTACCTTGAAACAGAAACCCCCCCCAAAACTTCAATCCTTCGATTCTCCTTGCTCTGGTCAAATTAGAACATGTTCTTGGTGTCCTTAGCTTTGTAGTGAGGAGAGCTTCAAAGCCCAATAGGTTTCGCCAGTCGATTTGGCCGAAAAATCATCGACCCGAAACCTAAATTTTCTCGGTTTTTCTTCTTGAAATTTTGGCTATCTTTGGTCAAATTGGTGGTGGAGACCATAGGTAAAAGGAAGAGGGAGGAGAGACAAACATTATGATACCAAAACCGCCGGGTTTGGTGGCCGGTTGGTGGTTTGTCGCGGGCAAGCCGTGGAGGAGAGAGAGAGACCACGCGGGAGAAAAAGGGAGAGAGGAGAGAGAAAAACCCTGACCAAAGAGAAAAGTTTGACTTTCCATTTTCGGAAAGTCCAATATATACGTGCCAGTTGAGACTAATCGATTTTCATAAAATTGTACAAAACTTTCATTGACCACAACTTCTTCATCGTAACTCCGATTTTAACACTTGATATGTCCACAAACTCGTCTCGATAAACTCTACAACTTTCCTCAATATAAATTCCCAGAATAGAAATTCCTATTTATACTAGTCCATTTACGACTACATTTCCGATAAACTTCCGCAGATCATAACTTTCTTGTCTTTTCGGCATTCTTCGTGTCAATGGACTCGTCTCATCAATTTCTAAGACTTTCACCCGAAGTCAACAAATTTCAAAAATTAGTTAAAAAGTCAACTAAAAGCTCTCAATATTTACCAACGGTGAAAAAATTAACTACCTTCTTTGATTAACCTTAATTAAAACATAAAAAGAAAATTCTCGGGATGAGATATTACACATTCTTTAGCAAATATTTTTTCTTTAAAACTGGATGTATTTTTCACCTAAAAAATATGAGGGCTTGAGCTTTGCGAGCTGGAGTTAGTTACTCATTACCAGGTGGTGGTGGTGGTGGTGGTGGTGGTTGGGTTGTATCCGTCAAATTCATACCGAGAAGCGCGTTCTCAATGTCTGACACCCAACGATGGTATTCTGCTCCTTGAGGATCAAGAATATCAAACTCAGGCCTTGTCAACTCTGTTGATATCATCTACACAAGAGATAAGAGATGTAATTAGCTTACCGATCCAAAAACCACGATCACTAATATCAAGTTTAGGGAATAAAAGACATGATCCATGATGTATGGTCACAAAAATCGATGAAAAATAGATGGCTTTATACCATTCCCCATAAAACAGTGACTAACACAGAGTCACAAAAGATCGACTTCCCTTTTTTATATATACCGTGACTACCCTAGGACCGTCACTTATACTCAACTTTGTACACAAATAAAACAATATATGTCCACAGGAACTTGCGCATAAAATTGAAAATAAATTGTACGGTATGAAAATTCAACCTAAATCTACGGTGTTGTAATAATTAAGTATTACAACCTACACTCCAAGAAAAATGCACCTAGACTACAGAACTTTTATGGTTCCGTGGTCTAAGTGTAACTAAGATGACGGAAACAATTTTCGTCGTCTAAGACACACTTGGACGACGGAAAGGCTTTTTCTGTCGTTCAAGTGGCCACTGGGACGATGGACCGACACGCCGTGGTCTGAGTGGCCACTTGGACGACGGCGTCTAGGTCTGTCGTCTATGTATCCACTTGGACGATGGAAACTACCTAAGTCCGTTGTCTAAGTTACCACTTAGACTACGCACCGATGCTCCGTCGTCTAAGTGAAGCATTATATAATGTCTATGCCGAACTCTCTTCGTCTCCACTCGCTCCTCTCAACTTCATCCTCATACATATTGATCATTCTCTCTCTTGATCAGACTCTCCTTCTCCTCAAGCGTACATGCATGCAAACTAGATAGCTAGCTAGCACTATATATATATATATATATATCTCCGGATCCGACCATCGATCAGCCATATATCAAAGAAGGCTAGGTACGTACGTACGTAGTTAATTTCCCAACACTATTAACATTTATATATATAATTAATTGTACGTTTGATTGATTGCATTGTTAAATAGTACGTCTAATATATATTTATAATTAAGTTAGGTAATTGATGATATATATATATTAGTTAATTAATATAGATCAGTAGTACGTATATATGCATAGATGTTTAAAAATTTGGTTAATATTTAGTTAAAACGTACATGCATGTTAGACATATTAAAATAATTGATGTAGAGTACGTATATTCACCAATAATCAATAAAGGTAATTATTAAAGGTAATTAATAAATAATTTAATTAATTAGACGCTAATAATTAAGGTAGTTAAAAATTTGTGTATATATATAATAGTTTAATAATTACTTGAAAATCTGTATATATATAGAATAGTTGACTAAAATAATAATTAATTATTAAATTTCATAGAAGTATAGACAAGAGTTGGATGAAGTTGCGGAATAGAAGTGATGTCCGGTATATATATGAAATTAGCGAATTTGTGAATTTTGCGATAAAACATGGTCAGGGAAAGAAGCGTTTCAGGTGTCCGTGAAAAAAAATGTCTTAACTGTCAGTATGTGGAGGTTAATATTATGGTGCAACACCTGTACGAAAATGGTATGATATGAAGTTACACCGCGTGGAGTGAGCATGGTGAAGCAGTAGACTTCAGCTTAGCAGACTTCAGCTCATGGTACAGTTACCATGGTTCTTCATCCAGCGGCAGTGGTGTCGGTCCCCCTGCTTGGAACCCAACTGCGGATTTGGTCCATGATGCATTTCCGAGATTTAGTCATGGTGGAGACCAACACCAAGAGGGAGGTTACAATACCACCCATGGGCATGATGACACATTTCCCGCTGCTAGCTTGGCCACTAACACTAGTGAGATGAATAAGTACAACGGGATGCTATTTGAAGCGCAGACCCCGGTGTACCCTGGATGTCGAAAGAATGTGTTGCAATATGTGATGGAGCAAATGAAGATAAAAGTGAAGTACAAAATGTCAGTCAGTACTTTTAACGAAATTCAGAAGAAAATATGTAAGTTGCTTCCTGATGAACACAATCTTCCTAAATCCCATTATAAGGTTAGAAATATCTTGAGCAGCCTCGGCCTAAAGTACAGGATAATTGACACATGTCAAAATAATTGTGTGCTGTTTTACAAAGAGTATATATATTTGGACCATTGTCACGTATGTGGCCAGTGCAGATATGAACTGAATAGGAGGGAGAGTTCAAAAAAGAAAATTCCTGTGAAGGTTCTTCGATATTTTCCATTGATTCCTAGATTGCAGCGTCTGTACATGTCAGACATATACACAACAGAGGCGATGCGATGGTACGCAGAAAAGAGAATAGATGACGATGTGCTGAGACACGCCGCAGATGGGGAGGCTTTAAAACATTTTGACAGCGAATTTGGAGACTTTGCCGCAGAGATTAGAAATGTTAGACTCGGACTATCTACAAACGGATTCAATATTTGGGGTAGTAATAGCTCTGCCGTCAGCACTTGGCCAGTTATTCTGATGTCGTACAGCCTGCCTCCGTGGATGTGCATGAACAAGGAATTTAATTTCCTTACTCTGCTAATTTCAGGTCCTAAATCTCCGGGAAAGTGCTTAGATGTCTACCTCAGACCTTTGATCAATGAGCTGAAACTTTTTTGGGAAAATGGAGTCCCAACTTATGACAAATTCACTGACATGATGTTCATGATGAGGCTGCCGTAATGTGGATGATCAGCGATTTTCCAGCGTATGGGATGTTGGCAGCCTGCAAGATGAAAGGATATAAGGGATGTCCTATATGTTTGGACGAAGTGAACTCGAGTTGGCACGAGGGGAAGATGTGTTACTTGGGTCACCATAGATGGCTTCCTCATGACCACCCGTGGCGACAGAATGAAGCTCATTTCGACGGGATGGTAGAGAATAATCCTAAACCCCGTATTGGTCGGGCGAAGAGATTTTAGAGAGGTTGAGCTATTTTGACTTTGGTGTGTTGACCAATGACAAGAATGTAAAGAAATGCAATCTAATACCTCCACGTGATCTCAGCTATTGACATCACAAGACTATATTCTTTGAACTTCCTTACTAAAGTTGAAGCTAAGGAACAACTTGGACGCGATGCACATAGAAAAGAATGTGTGTGACAACGTGGTGGGAACAATTCTCGGTATTAAGTTTAAGACTAAAGATACTCCCAAAGTGCGCAAAGATCTAGAATCTAAGAATCTATGTCGTCCCTTGTGGTTGAGGAGGGATAGAAGAGAAGTGTACAACAAGATGCCAGCTGCACCTTACACAGTGAAGCCGACACTTAGACGTTCTGTATTTAACTGGTTTAAGAGCGTTCGTTATCCGGTTACGTATGCAGCTACTATAATTGGGGCAGTGGATGTGGTGCAACATAAGTTTGTTGGTCTAAAGACACATGACTATCACGTTACGCTGCAATGTCTGATTCCAGTGGTAATTTGGCCATATTTTCCTCGTAACTTCGTAGAACCAATAGTGATATTGTGCACATGGTGGCAGAGGTTATGCGCTAGAGAACTAAAGAAGTCAGATATAGTAGAACTGCAACAAAAAATTGAGCACATCATTTGTAAACTAGAGAGGATTTTCCCCCTGTTTTCTTTGACATCATGATTCACCTAATGATCCACCTGCCCGAGCAGGTGCTAATTTCTGGTCCGTACAGTACACTTGGATGTATCTTTAAGAAAGATGAAGGAAGAAGAACACAAAACAGTGGGGTAACGGTTGGCAAAGACAATGATCTATATTACGGGGCTATTGTATATGTCGTTAAGCTATTTTATGGGAATGATGTCAACGTTTTTCTATTCAAGTGTAAATGGTTCAAGCGTAAAAAGGAAGACCTAAAACTTTTATCAGTCGATACAAACTCAAACTGGTATAAGGATGAGCATTTCACTCTCGTCACCTTAGTTAGGCAGGTGCTCTATCTTGATGATCCGAAAGCTAGTGAAGGGTGGAAAATAGTGAACCATATCTCTCATCGAGGAATATAGAATACTACAACAACTGAAGGGACACCGGTGACTGAAGATGCTGATAAACCAGAAAGAGACATTCCTGCATATCAAGCGCCTAATATTTCTGTCATCCGCTCCGACATAATGGACTTGGTTCAAGCTGGTGAACGCTTACCCATGCCTGATGGTTGTACGGATCTAAATCAAGATGAGATTATTGATGCAATTAATGAGGTAGATCAAGAAGAGTTGCAGGATGAGGACGAAGACGAGGACTTAGGATATTCGTCGGACGATGTTGAGTATGATGAGGAGAAGGAGCAATCAGATAACGGTGATGAGGATGCTGACGATTATGACGAAGAGTACAATATAACGACGAGGAATATTAATTGGTAATTAATTATTGTAATTATTGTAATGATTCATGATCGATTAATTATATATATTATGAGGAGGAGTATGTACAACTATTAATTTTGTACATAATTAATTTAATAATTATTAAATAGCGTGGTCGCTTCGACCGACAGAAATTAAAATTAATTACTTAATTAATCCGGAGGATCGGATCAATCGAGAATTACATTTTCACGAAACCCTAACACGGGGATGAAAGAACGACTTTCCGTAGTCCATAGTAAGGTAATTAAACACAATAGTAATTAATTATATATATATAACCCTAAATCCTAAAATAGCACTTAAACGACGCAAAAGGGTCAAACCGTCGTCTAAGTATACCCGAAACCCTAAACCCTAAGGCCCTAACCCTAAATTACGAAATTTTCACTTAGATGACGCAAAGACACGTTTGCGTCGTCTAAGTGAGTGGACGACGCAAACATGTCGTTGCGTGAAAATTTTGTAATTTCGTCTAAGACAACGACCATCTAGACCATGTTCTAATGCATATTCTTTTCGTCGAGACCATAGAGTAAATAATTCTCGGAGTGTTACAAAATAGGACTTACGAATTTTTGTGTATCCACGTTTCCGGTTTGTAAAAAATTTGGTTTTACGGTTGATTGTGCCGATGAAACCCTTAACGAATCTACTATTTTGTGAAAATTATTCTATTTATATATTGTCTTATGGTGGTTGTTTTGTCCAAATTCAATTTCGTTAATATCGATATGCAATGAGCCTATACTTAATAACACATAAGTTATACATATTAGTATATACTTAACAAGTTTAAAGACGTAAGATTATTCGTCTTCTTAAATTCGATTTTTTATATATACGATTCTTTAATAAACATTTTACGACTATTTCATTCGAATGACAGGTCAGAAACTTCCTTGCGAATTTTTTTAAAAATTAATTTTACGGAAATTTCAACTGGACCACGGGGATAGACCATCTCCGTCGTCCAGGTGACCACTTGGACGATGGAAACAGACCATCTTCGTGAAATCTCATAAATCAAATGAAAGACTCGCAATCATTTCCGTGAAAAGAAATTGTCCACTCACTGGTGAGCAAAACGCGCACTCGCGCTAATCTCGAGGACCAGCGGAAGATCCCTCGCCAAAAGCACGGTCACGATCCCGATCTCGATCTCGATCTCCTGAATATTCACAAAAACAAAACTGATCAAAATCATAGTTCTCAACCCTATACTGAATCACGGAAACCAATCGTTCCCGGAAATATGCAATGTTGTACAAAATGTATAACGGAAATTCCGAAATCCCCGCTCGAAACCTCGACTGAAAATCAGCTAACCAAATCAACCCGAAAACCTCTGGACGATAATCATGGCACAATTTCGAGAAAAACGACACTAATTACATCAAAATCCAAAAAGTCAACTTTTGGCCGGAGCTCCGCCGTTGACCGCCGCCGCCGCCGGCGAGCCGTCAACCGTGGAGTTTCACGGCGAAACTTTCCAGAATTGAAGATCACAACCATACGAACCACTTCCTCAACTACCATAAAGCCTAAATCTCATCGGAAACCCTCCAAAACAACACAAACCCGAACGGAAATAAATCCCTCCGGTGACCTAACCTGTGACCCTCAAATCTCATCAAAACCCAAAATGAAGTATCCCAGGGGCATCACCTAAGCTAGGGGAGCAAAAACCCCAACAATTTCACCCTCAAATCTCGCCGGAGCACCACCTCCTAACTCCGGCGAAATTCGACGAAACAACCCGATTCGGGTTCAACCTAAACGGTATCATTTTCTTCCAAACCAAATACCAACATACTCGAAATCATTCAAGGATGCTAACTGTACCTATCACGTGGCCGGAGGTGGCCGGAAAGTCGGTCGTCGGACGACAATACCCAATCGGGAAACCTTTCCTCTTTGGTCAACAGGTCAGCTTTCCAATTTTGGAAAGTCAAAGTTTGGTCAACGTCAGTCAATGCTTTTACGACTAATTCTCAACTATTCCGATCTTTATACTCGCGCCTCGGGTCAATCGACGATTCGAAATGGATAACCATCACAATTTGGATAAACTCGAAACAATCGGATAAACTCGTCGGAAACCGAAATTTCAAATAATCATAAAATATTCCTCGGTTATCGGAAAAATCTTCCGGAACCGCCCACGAACTCGAAATCGCGTACTCTACAATTTTTGTGAAGACACTCAACTCAAATTCTCAACCAAAAACATAGTTGCGAATAAGGTCGACGAACCACACAATATCGTAAAACTGCGACTATGACCAAATCTCGAGAATCGTGCCGAACATGCATCAGATTCTGGTTCGGGTCGTCACAAATCTACCCCCCTTAAAGGAATTTCGACCCCTAAATTTACGTACCTGTCAAGTGAACATATGAGGATACTGCTCCCGCATACGCTGCTCGGTCTTCTAGGTGGCCTCCTCAACTGAGTGGTTCTGCCACAAGACCTTCACTAGCGGAATCACACGGTGCCTCAACTCCTGCTCACGACGATCGAGAATCTGCACAGGCTCCTCAACATACGATAAATCCTCTCTGATCGGCAACTGCTATGGGGCTAACACATGTGAAGGATCTGAGATGTACTTCCGCAACATCGAAACATGGAAGACATCATGAACACGAGCCATCTCTGCTGGTAACTCAAGTCTGTAAGCAACAGCTCCAACCCTCTCCGTAATCTCATACGGGCCAATGTACAGCGGTCGAAGCTTGCCTCGCTTCCCGAAACGTGCAACTCCCCTCCATGGAGATAGTTTCAGGAAGACCCAATCACCAACCTCGAACTCTAAGCTCTTTCTCCTCACATCCGCATAGCTCTTCTGCCGATCCTGGGCGATCTTCAACCGATCCCGGATAATCTGTATGTCCTCCATCGTGGTTTTCACCAGATCAGGACCAATGAGCCAACGCTCGCCCACCTCACTCCAACACAACGGAGTGCGACACTGCTTCCCGTACAGGGCCTCGTACGGTGCCATCTCAATACTGGCCTGGTAGCTGTTGTTGTAGGCGAACTCAATCAAGTGTAACTGTTGATCCCAGTTTCCGCGAAACTGCAACACATACGATCTCAGCATATCCTCAAGTGTCTGAATGGTCCGCTCGGACTGCCCGTCAGTCTGAGGATGAAAAGCTGTACTAAATCGCAACCCCATGCCCAACGCTCGCTGCAACGCCTGCCAAAACTCAGAGGTGAACTGACTATCTTGGTCAGAAACAATCGACACAGGCACACCATGCAAGCGAACAATCTCTGATAAGTACAACTTGGCCAATCTGCCCACTGAAATCTTCCCTGGAAGTGCAAGAAAATGTGCGGATTTCGTCAGTCGGTCAACAATAACCCAAATGCCAGTGTTGCCCGCCGAAGTACGCGGCAACTGATAGACGAAATCCATCGTAATGTGCTCCCACTTCCAAACCGGAATTTCAAGTGGCTGTAGTTTCCCTGCAGGTTTCTGCCTCTCCGCCTTCACCTGCTGACAGATCAAACATCGACTCACGTACGCGGCAATTTCCCGCTTCATATTGCGCCACCAATAGTACGCTCGAAGTGTACGAAACATCTTCGTACCTCCGGGATGCATCGCATACACTGAACTGTGGGCCTCATCCAGAATCTCCTTCTTTAAGTCCTCGTCTCTGGGTACACATAGCCTACCTCTGAACAACAATGTACCGTCGTCGCTCAATTGGAACTCTGTAGGCACACCATTCCGTATCATGGTCTTCTTGCCCAACAGGTAAGAATCCGAATCCTGGGCCTCTCGTACCTGATCAACCAGTACGGGTCGAACCTGAAAACTGGCCAACAAAGCTCCATCATCATCATACCCAAACACAGCACCTGTAGCTCGAAGCTCGGCTAACATCGATACTCTGGCCACACATATGTGAAACAACGAGGCTCCAGATTTCCGGCTAAGTGCATCTGCCACAACATTGGCCTTCCCCGGATGGTACTCGAAAGTGCAATCGTAATCATTGATCAACTCCATCCATCGGCGCTGCCTCATGTTCAGATCCGGTTGTGTCCGCAAGTAGGTGAGACTCTTGTGGTCAGTGTAAATCTTACACTGAGCACCATACAGGTAATGTCTCCAACTCTTCAACGCTAACACGATGGCGGCTAACTCCAAATCATGCGTCGGATAGTTGACCTCATGCGGTTTCAACTGCCTGGAACCATATGCCACGACTCTACCATGCTGCATCAATACACATCCAAGGTCCAACTTCGACGCGTCGCTGTACACAACAAACTCACCACTGTTGTCTGGCAATGTCAGAACCAGTGCGGTAGTCAATCTCTCCTTCAGGAGCAAATAACTCTCCTCGCACGCATCAGACCACTCAAACTTGACGCCCTTCTTCGTCAATCTGGTCAGTGGTGTAGCAATCCGGGAGAAATCCTGTACAAACCGTCGATAATAGCCTGCTAACCCCAAGAAACTCAGAATCTCTGGCACAGTAGTGGGTCTACTCCAGTTCAACACGGCCTCGATCTTGTCAGGATCAACACTAACTCCCTCGGCCGAAATCACGTGGCCCAGAAACTTCACACTATCCAACCAGAAATCGCACTTGCTAAACTTCGCGAACAATTGATGGTCCCGCAAAGTCCGCAACACTGCCCACAAATGCTTCTTGTGCTGGCCCACACTCCTCGAATAGATCAGGATATCGTCAATGAATACGATCACGAACTTGTTCAGGAACCGTCTGAACACTCAATTCATCAAGTCCATGAAAGCTGCGGGGGCGTTGGTCAACCCAAACGGCATAACCAAAAACTCATAGTGCCCATACCGCGTCCTGAATGCTGTCCTGGCTACGTCAAAGTCACGGATCCTCAACTGGTGATATCCGGATCGAAGGTCAATCTTCGAAAAGACTGCTGCTCCCTTCAGCTGATCGAACAAGTCATCAATCTGCGGCAACGAATACTTGTTCCTCACTGTAATCTGATTCAGCTTCCGATAGTCGATGCACAAACGCATGGACCCATCCTTCTTCCACACAAACAACACCGGAGCACCCCACGGAGAAACACTCAGCCGAATGAATCCCTTCTCTAGCAACTCCTAAAGCTGAATCTGCAACTCCCTCAACTCCGCAGGTGCCATCCGGTACGGTGTCTGGGAAATCGGTCCAGTACCCGGCAACAACTCAATGGTAAAATCAATCTCCCGTACATGGGGTATACCAGGTAACTCCGCTGGAAACACATTCGGAAACTCAGACACAACCTCAATACTACCAAGGTCTGGCATTGCAGCCGTAGTATCCACAACATGGGCTAAGTAAGCAACACAACCCTTCTTCATCAACCGATCCGTCCTCATCGCGGAAATCAAGCACGGTAGTGAAGTGTTCTTCTCGCCACGGAACAGTATCTCAGGTAACCCTGGTCGACGAAACGCGATCTCCTTCCTGTGGCAATCAAACATGGCCCAGTGCGACTCCAAGAAGTCCATACCCAAAATCAAATCAAAATCCACGATATCAAGCAGTAACAGATCTGCGGCTAAACCATGGCCATCAATAAACACCTCACAATCTCGGTAAACCCAACCGATGCTCACAACCTCACCTGACGGATACAACACTCTCCACAACCCCGGAAGTAGAGACGCAGGTACCGTAGCCAATGATGACAGTCTAAATGATATCAATGAATGTGTAGCGCCCAGATCTAACAATGCAAGTACAGGAATACCAAAAATATGTAACGTACCGATAACGACCTCCGGTGATGCTCTGCCCTCACGTAGAGTTATAGCATGAACCCTCGCCTGTCCGGCTGGTCGTCCTCGCTGGGGTTGTCCCTGCTGTCTGCCTTGGCCTGCAAACTGTGCTGGTCTCGCTCTAGAAGTGGCACCTCGCTCAACTCCGGAACTCTGGGCCGCTAGTCTGTCACCGCCATACAACTGAGGACACTCCCTCGCATAGTGACCCACCTGGCCACAGCGGAAACAAGTGACAGGACCTTGCTGACACAGACCCACATGATGTCGACTGCAGAGACTACACAACAGGTACTCCCTCGGTACCGCAAAAGTGCCACCAATACGCCGAGGATAACTAGAACCGCTGGAACCTGCACTAGCCTGTGGTCGCTGTGGTCTATCTCTCCTCCATCTCGGCCTCTGTCTCGGTACACCAGCAGGTGGTCGATATGATCCACCGCCTGAAGATGAAGCTGAACCAGAAGTATCAGAACTCTGCCTCTTTGAAGGCCCCTGACTCGGTTCACCTTCCTCAAACTGTCTCGACCGATACCTCTGCTGTCTCTCTTGCTCAATATCCTCACCTCGGAGTGCAGCACTAACAAACTCATCAAAGTTGTTTCGAGGCATCGTAGTCAATGTCACCTTGATGTTCAGATTCAATCCCAGCTCAAACCTACGACACTTGGCTTCCTCTGTAGCCACCATATCCCGCGCAAAACGAGACAAACGGGTAAACTGATCCTGATACTCAAGTACAGACAAACTGCCCTGCCTCAAGTTCGTAAATTCCTCGTACTTGCGCTGCTGAGTAGCCTGACTAAAGTACCTCCGCATAAACAGATCACGGAACAATGTCCACGGAGTGTCAGCTGGAACTCTGTCGGTGCTAACCCACCAAAAGTATGCATCACCCTCAAGTAAACCAACTGCGGCTACTGACATCTGCTCAGGAGTAAACTGCAGACGCTCACAAACACGTTCAATCTGAACCAACCATGCCTCGCATATCTCTGGATAAACTGAACCCGAAAACAAAGTAGCACCAGCTGTGCAAGCCTTGACCACAGGGTCAAAACGCTCTTCCAAACGCAGCACTCGCATCAGCAAGTCGCGCGTTCGGCGATCCTCATCAGGATCATCATCCCGATCAACAAGGGGACCACGTCGAGGAGGCATCCTACTGATACAAGACAAGCATTAGGTACAAGCAGATAGAACGTAATCATGAAACAACAGATATTTGAGGACACACAACACCCGAAGTATTGATGAGTACCGCTGGCCAGTCGGGTCATCACTCCAGTCATGTTGTATCAACTCAAATACCCTAAGCATCACAACTACAAGAGTCTACAGAATCTGACAACCTAATGCTCTGATACCAAGCTGAAAGGACCCAACCCCGATTCAGTTACCTAAATCGGAATCGAACCCCTTCTGAAAATACGAACCAACAAAAAAATTTCAAAATTTCGGCAGAGTTTCGTTACTAGCGTGGAATTGCATAAACCTGTACCCTGAAAATAACACTTTATCCTATGCCACAAAAGCCAAACCATGGGCACCAATCCCATCCGGATTTCTCAACATCAATATATGAATCATAAACAGTAAACAATACTGTAGTAAATATATATCCGAGAAAATCCGTATAAACAAGTATCAGAATGTATCAGAGCGACCTCTAAAGTAAAATATATACACAATACACATCAGTAGGCGAAACAAGAACCTACTGGAAAGCACAGGTAACTCTGTTCACTAGCCTCCAAACCGCGACGTGAAAACACCAAAACCTGAACTGCAACTGGGCACGGAAACCGAAAAGCCCAGGGGAAAGACAATAAACACGTTAGGGTGAGTGGACGAAAATAAATGTCTTTCACCAGTTGATATATATGTTTAAAATAACATATGCGAGTCCAGGTAAATAAAATATAACAAGTACACGAGGTAAAACCATAATCCTCCAGCGTACTGAGCATGCAAGTAAAAATCTCACGGGGTCACTCATGGACACACACTGTGCTAGTACAGTCAGAACCACGGAGTCCCTGACTTCCACGTGATTCTAGCCAGAAATGGCCTTGGATCCGGGGAAACTCCCCTCACCGGTCAGTCGGGGATATGCCCCTCCTGGTATGGCCTACCATCGGGGATCAGCCGAGAGGCAAGTGTATCGATACAACAACGTAACCAAGACTGTACTCTCTGTAAACCAAATCATAAACATTTCGATGCAAATGCATGAAACAGCATATAAGTATATGTATACTCGTATACGTATATTCGTATAAGTATAATCGTATAATCGTAAATCACATGCTCGAGCAAATCCAAAATCTCATACGCATGCTCAAGTTCATAAATCAAATGAAAGACTCGCAATCATTTCCGTGAAAAGAAATTGTCCACTCACTGGTGAGCAAAACGCTCACTCGCGCTAATCTCGAGGACCGGCGGAAGATCCCTCGCCAGAAGCACGGTCACGATCCCGATCTCGATCTCGATCTCCTGAATACTCACAGAATAATAACTGATCAAAATCATAGTTCTCAACCCTGTACTGAATCACATAAACCAATCGTTCCCGGAAATATGCAATGCGGTACAAAATGTATAACGAAATTCTGAAATCCCCACTCGAAACCTTGACTGAAAATCAGCTAACCAAATCAACCCGAAAACCTCTGGACGATAATCAGGGCGCAATTTCGAGAAAAACGACACTAATTACATCAAAATCCAAAAAGTCAACTTTTGGCCGGAGCTCCGCCGTTGACCGCCGCTGCCGGCGGCGGCGCGCCGTCAACCGTGGAGTTTCACGGCGAAACTTTCCATAATTGAAGATCACAACCATACGAACCACTTCCTCAACTACCATGAAGCCTAAATCTCATCGGAAACCCTCCAAAACAACACAAACCCGAACGGAAATAAATCCCTCCGGTGACCTAACCGGTGACCCTCAAATCTCATCAAAACCCAAAATCAAGTATCCCAGGGGCATCACCTAAGCTAGGGGAGCAAAAACCCCAACAATTTCACCCTCAAATCTCGCCGGAGCACCACCTCCTAACTCCGGCGAAATCCAACGAAACAACCCGATTCGGGTTCCACCTAAACGGCATCATTTTCTTCCAAACCAAATACCAACATACTCAAAATCATTCAAGGATGCTAACTGTACCTGTCACGTGGCCGGAGGTGGCCGGAAAGTCGGTCGTCGGACGGCAATACCCAATCGGGAAACCTTTCCTCTTTGGTCAACAGGTCAGCTTTCCAATTTTGGAAAGTCAAAGGTTGGTCAACGTCAGTCAATGCTTTTACGACTAATTCTCGACTATTCCGATATTTATACTCGCGCCTCGGGTCGATCGACGATTCGAAATGGATAACCATCACAATTCGGATAAACTCGTCGGAAACTGAAATTTCAAATAATCATAAAATATTCCTCAGTTATCGGAAAAATCTTCCGGAACTGCCCACGAACTCGAAATCACGTACTCTACAATTTCCGTGAAGACACTCAACTCAAATTCTCAACCAAAAACATAGTCGCGAATAAGGTCGACGAACCACACAATATTGTAAAACTGCGACTATGACCAAATCTCTAGAATCGTGCCGAACATGCATCAGATTCTGGTTCGGGTCGTCACAACACCCGTTTCTGTCGTCCAAGTGCACTTAGATGACGAAAAATGGGCTCCGTCGTCTAGGTGAAACTCTATATAATGGGAGAGGTCGTTCCTTTTTTCATCATCCCATTCTCAATCATCCTCTCCTCTCCTCTCTCTCTCACTCTCGCAAAAGTCCGACGACATTCCAGCGACACCGCTCTCCTGCGATTCCTCTCTCCGGTAATTTTTAAATTTTTTAACATAATTATATTTTTAATTTGTGGTTAATAATAAATTATTAAATAGGTAAATTAATTAGTAAAAATAATAAATTAGTAATAATTGGTAAATTGGTAATAATAATTAATAATAATTGCTAAATTTGTAATTATTATAGTAAAACTTTGGAATTATTGTAAATTATTGTAAATTATGGTTATTTAGTAATTAATTATTGTAATTATTATAAATCATAATAATTATTGTAATTATTGAAAATTATAATTATTATTGTAATTATTATAAATGATAATAATTATTGTAATTATTGAAAATTATAATTATTATTGTAATTATTGTTGTAACTATAATTGGTAATTATTATTGTTAGTATAATTTGTAATTATTGTAAATTTGTTATAATTATGGTAAATTATTGAACTCTTAAAAATAATAAATTGATAATCATGGTAATTTAGTAATTATTATGGTAAATTATTTAATTATTAAAAATAGTAAATTGATAATTATGGTAATTTAGTAATTATTATGGTAAATTATTTAATTATTAAAAATAATAAATTGATAGTTATGGTAATTTAGTAATTATTATGGTAAATTGTTTATTTATTAAAAATAATAAATTGATAATTATACCTAATTTAGTAATTATGGTAAATTATTGAATTATAAAAAATAAAAAATTGGTAAATTATTGTAATTATTGTAATTATAGTAAATAATTAATTATTGTAATTATGGTAAATTATTATGTATAATTATTATGGTAATTATATTTTTACAACTCGTAGGTTAATTAAATGGCTCCGTGGGGTAAGAAAAATGTCCGAAAAGAGGCCGAAGATGCTCAACTCCGACGCTTCGCAGAGCAAGTCGGTTGGCAGCTCGAGGAGGACAACGTCACGCCTCCTCCGAACCCTTCAGCTGGTCTTTCAACAGCGGTGATTGGGAAAATTTCTGATGCCCCAGCTATGCGGACCGACGATGATGACGCCCCTTCCAGTTCGACATCGATATCAGAAAGTGCTCAGGCATAATCGGCCTCCTTCGAGTCTATCCTCTACAGCGCGCAGCGCAAGGTCAAGAGGGCCTCGACAGACCCTCAATCCAAAAGGTCTCGAGGACTCGTAAAAGGCAGAAAATTCGAGAAGTTGTTCAAGGCGACCGAGCAAAAGATCCAGTTGCCGTACGAAAATTTCACTGATGGCCCTCCCACCTCTCAGCTAGCTAGTCTCTCATCGCACAACATTTGGTCAATCCTACGCAACAAGGTTCGTATGATTGCGCATACCTGGAAGGAGTTGTCGGCCGAGGAGAAGGAGAAAGTGTTTAAAGAACTTTCTGTACGTAATACGTATAATTTTAAATTTATTTTCTAATAACCAATAAAAATAGTAATTTCATAATATATACGATTACAATTTTTTTATTCTTTTCTTATAGGAACAATATGAGGTGCTTAGACACATCAATAGCACCGCCAACACCATCTATTGATGAGTGGGAGTGGTTGGTCACCCACTTCGAAGCAGAAGAATATCGGGTGATTATTTTTTTATTTAAAATGAGGAAATTAAAGTATTATTTTTTATTTATTTATTAATTTTTTAATGATTTATGTTGTCCAACAAAAATTCTCGAACATCAACAAGGCCAACCAGGAGAAGAAGGACAAACATCATACCTCCGACTTCAAGCACATGATCCAAATCGCCAAGGAGCACAGAGATAAGGGTTTCAAACACCCTTATTTGGATGCTAGCGTCAGCGCTTACGTGACGCCTGGACTCGACAATGAAGCGAGTTAATATGGCGTAAATATCGTATATATTTCTTCTTAATTAGCGTAATTATTATTTAATTATTATTTATTAAACTGTCGTACAAATTTATAATTATTTACATATTATTATTGTTTTCAGGTGATGTTGGTAGAACGGGCGGAGGAGGAATTTGCCAACACGCAGCTTGCACACCCGGATTTGCCGCTGGAAGACCTGCCTCCTTTATTGATGGAGAGCCAAACTGGAATCGTCGATGAGATATACGGTCATCGAGTTGGCAAGGAGGTTAGGGGGATGGGACGCAAGGTGCAGGGAGATTTGTCTTCTGACTCATCTACGGAACGTTCGGCGAGGAAAGGTTCTCGGGATGCGTCAGTCCAAGCAGCTCTTCAAAAGGCTCGACTCGCACGGGAGGAAACGCAATCTATGCGTCAGAGGCTTGATGAGCAACAAGCGCAAATAGCCCAGCTCATCGCCCTCATGAACCAAGCTCGACAACAGTGTTAACCTCCTCCGAACCCATACCTCGACGACGACGACACGGCTGGAGGCGGGGGACTAGGCCGCGCGTCTACTTCTCCGGTATTTTAGTAGTTTGCATTCTATGTAGTTTATGATATAATATTTTCTATTCTGAACGATTTAATTTGATGTATGTACAAATTTTAATTATTTAAATGACAATGTAGTATTTTAATTAATTAATTATTATTTAATTATTTAAATGACAATTTAGTATTTTAATTAAATTAATAATATTTTACTTTAAATTCAAATTTTAATTATAAATAAATAAATAATCATTTAGACTACGGAAGATATTCATATGCGTGGTCTAAGTGTTCACTTAGACTACGGAATATATAGAGATCTGTGGTCTAAGTGGTCACTTAGACTACAAAGTTTTTGCGTGGTCTAAGTGATCACTCAGACCATGCAATAATCCCCTATTCTAAGTGACCACTTGGACGACGGAATTATTACGTCGTCCGAGTGGAATTTGTGACGACCCAGAACAGAATCAGCAGTGGAATCAGCTTAATTCGCGAGTTAGCGTATCATCGTGGATTTCCGATAATGGATTTACTCGCCAGACTTGTTAACGACTTAATCATTGGCCGAGAATTGGAGCTGAGTCTCTTCTCGAGATTCGTTGTATGTGTCATTTCGAGTTCGTGGGCGGTTCAAGATCGTTATTTGGACGACCGAGGAATTAATTATGAATATTTGAAGTTCGGATTTAAATGGTGGTGCTCTTAACGACTAAATTATCGGACGAGAATTTGGTTTCGGCTTCTTCACGGAAGTTATTCAGAATATTTTGAGTTTGTGGGAACTTCAGGAGCATTATTCTGAGTTATGAAGATTAAGTTGTGAATATTTCCGTTTGTTGATTGTTTAGTCGATTTAAATATGTGTTGGATTGAACAGTTGACTTTTTATTGGTTTGGTCGATGTGTTTGACTTCGGGTGATAATTGAAGAACATGTCGAGATGAGTTTGTTGCCGCGAGAATTATCGGAATCGGAATTACGACGCGGAAGTTACAGGAGTTTAAAGTTTGTCGCGAAATGTATTTATGGGGGTTTCCTCTTTGGGAAAGGCTATAAATAGTAAACTTGCCAAATCAGGAAAGTCAAAGCTGGGTCATTTGTTGTGTTGACTCAGTCAACATGGAGGAGAAGATGGTGGCACGACTTGCTCACTGCTCGCCGGCAGCGAGGAATATTCCGGCCACCCCACGGCTTGGGATTGGTGTTGTTCTCTTCGTCTCGAGGTCCTCTACTCAACCCCGGCCACCATGCACGGCGTGGCTCATGGAGGAGGGAGAATTTCCGGCGAGAAGTTGGTAGTTTTTGGAGTGAATTCGGGTTCCCTATTTTCGGCCGAATTGAGCTACATCAAGCACTGGGTTTTGAAGCCCTCATCTCCATGATTCTAACCATGTAAGTTTGGTGATCTAATTTTGCTTGTGCTTGGAGAATTTTGGATGTGAAGTTTTGGGACCAATTCGGTTTATCACGAAATTGGACTAGTTAGAGATTGAATTGGCCTTTGTTGCAGTTATGAAAGTTGCTCAGTGAATGATTTTGAGTGGAATAGGGGTTACTCCGCCGTGGAATTTTCAGTTCGGGTGGCGGCGCCGCCGTGAGCGGCGGTCAACAGTTTGACCTTTTGGGATTTTCGACAAGTTGCATGTCATTTCACTCGAAATCGTGCCCCGATTGCAGTGGGGAGGTTCGTTTCTCGATTTGAGCATCCGAAAGTACAGCGAGGTATTGAGGTGTGAATATCGGATTTTCGACGATTCGTCGTATTCGGATTATGTGTTTCCGAGAACGGTGGTGTCTCGTGATTCGTTTTGAATTGTCGAGTTATGACTTTGAGATATGAACTTTGTTATTATTTCAGGGGTTCGTGATCGTTGTTTTGGCGAGGGACTTTCCGCCGAATCACGGGTTAACGCGTATCACGTTACACTAGTCTGTGAGTGGACAATTTCTTTTCACGGAAATGAATGCGAGTCTTTTAATATGATTTTCGAACTTGAGCATGCGTATGAGTTTATGATTTATACGAGCATGTGTTAGACGGTTATACTTATATCATTATACAATACGTATATGCACTTATATGCTGTTTCATGCATTTGCATCGAAATGTTTATGATTTGGTTTACACAGAGTACAGTCCTTATATGTTGTTGTATCGATACACTCTCATCCCGGCTGATCCCCGAGGATGTGTACCGGGGGAGGCTGTGACTCCTGACACGAGGCCTTTACCGGGGGGAGGCAGACCTCTGACCTGAGGCCTTTCTGGCTAGAATTGCGTGGAAGTCTGGGACTCCGTGATTCTGACTGTATTAGCACGGATGTGTCCATGAGTGACCCTGTGGGATTTTTACTTGCATGCTCAGTACGTTGGAGGAGTATGATTTTACCTCGTGTACTTTAATATCTTTTATTTACCTGGACTCGCATATGTTATTTTAAACATATATATCAACTGGTGAAAGACATTTATTTTCGTCCACTCACTCTAACGGTTTTCATGTCTTTCCCCTCGGCTTTTCGGTTTCCGTGCCCAGTTTGCAGTTTGGACTCTGGTGTCGCACGTCGTGGTCGGAGGCATAGTACTCGAGCTACCTTGTTTCTTCCAGTAGGTTTATTGTTCTACCTACTGTGGTATACGTATATGATTATACATTAGAGGTCGCTCTGAGTAATCTGTTGTATACGTTATACGATTGTACTCCGGATTTCAGTAAAGTATAGATATATTTACTACTTTACTTTATTGTTGATATATTGAGAAATCCGGATGGGATTGGTGCCCACGGTTTGCTTTTTGTGGCATAGGATGAAGTGTATTTTCCGCGTGCAGGTAATGGTAATTCCACGTTATTAACGAAGCTCTGCCAAAATTTCTACGGTTTTTGTTGGTTCGTGTTTTCGAAGGGGTTCGATTCCGGTTTAGGGAGCTAAATTAGGGTTGGGTCCTTTCAGCTTGGTATCAGAGCATTAGGTTATAGGTTCTGTAGACTTCTGTAGTCGTGTTTACTAAGGATATTTGAGAATGTACAGCATGTCTGGAATGGTGACCCGACCGGCCGGCGGATAATCATCAATATTCCGAGTGTTGTATACTTTCAAATATTTGAAGTTCCATGATTACGTTCCACTTGTTGTGAACGATGTTTTATTCATTAGGGTGCCTCCTTGACGTGCTTTCCGTGTCGGTACGGTTGTGAATCCTATTGAGGATCAATCGATGCGTGATTTGCCAGTGAACTATGGATTTGGATGAGTATTCTGAGTTTAGAGATTTGTGTGGCACGGTTTGCCTGGTTGTGTGTGTATGAGCGTCTACATGTTGCCTTGGAGCTGAGAATTGTGGCAGTTGATGTTGCTTGAGTCAGATTGTTGTATTTGGTGGGCTGTTATTGTGTGAGTTCCTGTTGTGACTCCACGGCCTACATTCAGGGTGTTGTTTATACGGCAATGGTTTTATCAGGCTAACCAGCAATTGAATGTGGAGTGTTTACCCACCTGAGGCAGATATGCATTGTCCATATGTTTGTCCATGTTTGCACGTGTTATGTGGCTTCAGAGGAAACAGTGTACGAGGTTCGAGATGAGTTTGAACCTGAGCATTAGAGGGATCATGATTGTTATGCCTCGAGTTATCCATGAGGAGCTTAGTGTGTTGCACTCAGTGGCGAGGCTATTGAGAGGGAAAGGTGTACTCGGTTTTCGATGTGATGGTTTGAGGAAAGTGGACTTAGTCGAGATTTTGTTGAGGTTAAGTTCCGACACTTCGAGATCAGTGACTTCATCAGCCTGTGACCTTTTCGATTATGTTGAGGGTCATCAGATCAAGCAGAGGATCCGTTTGGTGGTGGTGGAGATCACAGAGTAGCGGACTTGTTCCTGTGGCATGAGTTTGGGCGATAGTTGGTGATCCTTTCACGCAGCAGGTGTTGCGGTGATTTGTGTTCGTGGAGCACTTTCAGTTGCTGTTTCGGTGGCCAGGAGGGTCACGTTACGAGGGAGCGCCCTCAGCCAGCTGTGTTTAAGGTTCGACAGCTCAGAGTTCACGGGGAGGTCATGAGGCTATTCCTGAAGTTTGACCAATGTACCCTTTTGATGAGTTATTCAGCAAGTCGCGAATGATATGGGCGGCTAGTTGGGCATGTTGGAGTTCGTGCCATGACCTTGCTGAGGACAGACTTTTCTCCGAGGTTACTGTTATCTGATATCCATGGCTATTGTACCTGCATCTCCACTTCCGAGGTTTTGGAGAGTGTTGCATCCATCCGGAGGTCGCGAGATCCTTGTTGGAGGATATGGCTTAGCCGTAGATCTGTTATAGCTGGACATCGTGGTTTTGATTCGACTATGAGAATGGACTTACTGACAACGCATTTGGCTATGTTCGAGTGCCTTGAAAAGGAGGTTGTGTTTCGACGACCAGATTTTCCCGAGATACTGTTTCGTAGTGATGGTCGAGCGGATGATGGAGACGGATTGTGTTGCTTGCTTAGCCTATGATGTGGATACTACGGTTACTGTACCCGACATTGGTGACATTGAGGTGGTTCCCGAGTTTCCAGGTGTATTCCGGAGGAGTTACCAAGTGTTCCTCCAGTTCAGGAGACTGACTACACCATTGAGCTTGTACCGGGCGCTGGACTCATTTTACTGACATCTTGTCGTTTGGAGCTAGCGGAGCTGATAGAGCTACAGTTTCGACTCCAGGAGTTGCTGGAGGAGGTTTCAGAAGATTTCATGCGACCCCGCGTATTTGCGTGGAGTGCTCTTACATTGTTTGTGTGGATGTAGGATGGTTCGACGTGGTGGCGCATTGACTACCGGAAACCTGATTCGTTTCAGTGGAGAGCGAGTATCCTTCGCTTCGGATTGACGATTGGTTTGATCAGCTCGTGAGAGCTTCAGTCTTTTCGAGGATTGATTTCGGGACTGGATATTATCAGTTGAGGATCAATGAGTTAGATGTGGTTTGGACAGATTTTCGGATCTAGGTGCGGGCATCACGAGTTCTTGGTCACGCCATTGGTAGACCAATGTCCCGTTGATCATGTGGATTTGTTGGACCAGGTGTTCAGACGGTTTCTAGACGAGTTTGCGGTCATGTCCGTTGGCAACGTCCTGATTCACTCCAGGAGTGTGGGCCAGTACCTGAGGTGAATGCGAGCGGTTTTGCGGACTTCGCGAGGTGATCAGTTGTTTGTGAAGTTTAGCCAGTGTGAGTTATGGTTGATTAGCGTGAAGATTTTGGACTGTGTGATGTTATCCAAGGGAGTTGGCGTAGATCCTGACCAGTTTGAAACCGTGTTGAATTGGGGTTGACCTACCCTTGTACCAGAGATCGGGGGTCTCTTGGGTTTGGCAGGCTATTACCGACGGCTTGTGCAGGATTTTCCCGGATTGCCACTCTACTTTCCGGATTGACGAAGTAGGTGTCAAGTTCGAGTAGTTCGGTGCACACGAGGAGAGTTACTTACTCCTGCAGGATGGTTGACCGTTGTTTCGGTTTTGACCTTACCTGACAACCGCGACGAGTTCGTGGGTTATGGCGATGCATCGAGGTTTGGATTTGGTTATGTTTTGATATTGTGTAGCATAGCGGTGGCTCATGGTTCCAGGCAGTGGAACTATGTGTAGTTGCATATCCTGTGTATGATATGAGTGTAGTTGTCCTTCTATTAGCATCAGAGAGTTCGAGACACTACAGCTATGGCGTGCAGCGAGGTGTAGGACGTACACTGATCACTTGAGTTTCATCCACTTGCGTTTTCGGCCAGATTTGGGCTTGAGGCAGTGTAGATGGATGAGGTCGACTAACGACTATGGCTGCACTTTTGAGCTTGTTCGAGAAAGGCTAGAGGTTGTACTTTGACCATCCGTTTGGGATGTTGTTGCTGATGCATTCAGTCGGAAGTCGGAAGCTTCAGTGTTTCATGCGTGTGTGGCTCGAGCTTCCGTATTAGTCGAGTTGCGAGCTTCGGGAGCTGAGTTCGAGTATGATGATGTTGAAGCTCACTGTTTAGCACGCATTTGGCGCTAGTGGTGCGGAGATGTATCCGACACTTCGAGTTTATTTCTCGTGATGCAACATGAAGAGCAATATAGCAGCTTGTGTGTGCGCAGCATGAGTGTGCAGATGCCACATTTGTCGACTGGCGATGGCTAGGAGGCAGAGACTTGCCGAGAAGTGTCAGCCATTAGAGATTTCCGGTTGGATGTGGCATTTGTCGCTGTGATCTTGTGTGTGTTTGTGCGCATTTTGGTTTGTGGTACCCGTTGTCAGGCTATTGTGGACCATTTGATGAACTTAGTACGTTTCCTTGTACTTTTCGGGAAAAGATTTCAGTGGCAGGCTGGCATAGCTATGTTTGACGGAGATTATCCATCTACGTGGTATACCTGTGTCCCAGTTGCTGGTCGAGCTAATCAGCTACGACTGTGTGTTGGCAAGCTTTGCAACGAGCATTGGGGATCAGATTACAAGTTAGTACCGGTTCTTATATATCCTCAGATTGGCGGGCGATCTTTGAGGACTATTCAGACCTTGGAGGGCATAATGTGGACCTCGGTATTGCAGTTCTGGAGGATTTGGGACCAGCAGTTTCACTTGCTCGAGATTGTTTTCGGTACCAGTTTGTTGACCACTATGATTTTGATGTTGCATGATGTCGTTTTAAGGAACGATGTTGTACTCCATTGTGTTGGAGCGAGTTCGATGTGAGTTGACGTTTGATTCTGATTTTGTGGAATGTGCTACCACATACTGTCAGATTAGCGGAAATGGGTTGATAATTGCTTGAGTTCGATGTTTGAGTTATATTGGTGTGTGTGGACTGAGTTGTGATTTGCCATGTTATTTTGATCTGTATGTGATCATAGGCGAGTTTGTGTTGTGCCGTATAGTTCGGCGTCGCCTATATTGTTGTTTTTTGTGTGTGTTGTGTTGTGTTCCGTGTGGCGGAACTATGTTTCAGGTTTGTTTCGTGTGGTGTACCCTATCTGTTCCTTTTGTAGGAACACTTGGCTATTGTGTGGAGCCAGTTCAGATTCGAGATTTTGGGGTACAGGAATTTCAGCACGGAACTATCTCCTATTGTAGAGTCTGTTGTCAGAATTGTTCAGTTGACATTGTCGCTGGAGAGTTGAGCAGTATGCAGAGGCAGTGCTCCTACTTTTAGCCGACAGACTCGGAAATTTCGAGGTCGAAATTTTTTTAAGGGGGGTGGATTTGTGACGACCCAGAACAGAATCAGCAGTGGAATCAGCTTAATTCGCGAGTTAGCGTATCATCGTGGATTTCCGATAATGGATTTACTCGCCGGACTTGTTAACGACTTAATCATTGGCCGAGAATTGGAGCTGAGTCTCTTCTCGAGAGTCGTTGTATGTGTCATTTCGAGTTCGTGGGCGGTTCCAGATCGTTATTTGGACGACCGAGGAATTAATTATGAATATTTGAAGTTCGGATTTAAATGGTGGGGCTCTTAACGACTAAATTACAGAACGAGAATTTGGTTTCGGCTTCTTCACGGAAGTTGTTCAGAATTTAATTTCGAGTTTGAGGGAACTTCCGGAGCATTATTCTGAGTTATGAAGATTAAGTTGTGAATATTTCCGTTTGTTGATTGTTTAGTCGATTTAAATATGTGTTGGATTGAACAGTTGACTTTTTATTGGTTTGGTCGATGTGTTTGACTTCAGGTGATAATTGAAGAACATGTCGAGATGAGTTTGTTGCCGCGAGAATTATCGAAATCGGAATTACGACGCGGAAGTTACGGGAGTTTAAAGTTTGTCGCGAAATGTATTTATGGGGGTTTCCTCTTTGGGAAAGGCTATAAATAGTAAACTTGCCAAATCAGGAAAGTCAAAGCTGGGTCATTTGTTGTGTTGACTCGGTCAACATGGAGGAGAAGATGGTGGCGCGACTTGCTCACTGCTCGCCGGCGGCGAGGGATATTCCGGCCACCCCACGGCTTGGGATTGGTGTTGTTCTCTTCGTCTTGAGGTCCTCTACTCAACCCCAGCCACCACGCACGGCGTGGCTCACGGAGGAGGGAGAATTTCCGGCGAGAAGTTGGTAGTTTTTGGAGTGAATTCAGGTTCCCTATTTTCGGCCGAATTGAGCTACATCAAGCACTGGGTTTTGAAGCCCTCATCTCCATGATTCTAACCATGTAAGTTTGGTGATCTAATTTTGCTTGTGCTTGGAGAATTTTGGATGTGAAGTTTTGGGATCGATTCGGTTTATCACGAAATTGGACTAGTTAGAGATTGAATTGGCCTTTGGTGCAATTATGAAAGTTGCTCAGTGGATGATTTTGAGTGGAATAGGGGTTACTCCGCCGTGGAATTTTCAGTTCAGGTGGCGGCTCCGCCGTGGGCGGCGGTCAACGGCGGTCAACAGTTTGACTTTTTGGGATTTTTGACAAGTTGCATGTTATTTCACTCGAAATAGCGCCCCGATCGCAGTGGGGAGGTTCGTTTCTCGATTTGAGCATCCGAAAGTACAGCCAGGTATTGAGGTGTGAATATCGAATTTTCGACGATTCGTCGTATTCGGATTATGTGTTTCCGAGAACTGTGGTTTCTCGTGATTCATTTTGAATTGTCGAGTTATGACTTTAAGATATGAACTTTGTGATTATTTCAGGGGTTCGTGATCGTTGTTTTGGCGAGGGATTTTCCGCCGGATCACGGGTTAACGCGTATCGCGTTACGCTAGTCTGTGAGTGGACAATTTATTTTCACGGAAATGAATGCGAGTCTTTTAATATGATTTTTGAACTTGAGCATGCGTATGAGTTTATGATTTATACGAGCATGTGTTAGACGGTTATACTTATATCATTATACAATACGTATATGCACTTATATGCTGTTTCATGCATTTGCATCGAAATGTTTATGATTTGGTTTACACAGAGTACAGTCCTTATATGTTGTTGTACCGATACACTCGCATCCCGGCTGATCCACGAGGATGTGTACCGGGGGAGGCTGTGGCTCCTGACCTGAGGCCTTTACCGGGGGGAGGCATACCTCTGACCTGAGGCCTTTCTGGCTAGAATTGCGTGGAAGTCTGGGACTCCGTGATTCTGACTGTACTAGCACGGATGTGTCCATGAGTGACCCCGTGGGATTTTTACTTGCATGCTCAGTACGCTGGAGGAGTATGATTTTACCTCGTGTACTTTAATATCTTTATTTACCTGGACTCACATATGTTATTTTAAACATATATATCAACTGGTGAAATCCATTTATTTTCGTCCACTCACTCTAACGGTTTTCATGTCTTTCCCCTGGGCTTTTCGGTTTCTGTGCCCAGTTTGCAGTTTAGACTCTGGTGTCGCACGTCGTGGTCGGAGGCATAGTACTCGAGCTACCTTGTTTCTTCCAGTAGGTTTGTTGTTCTACCTACTGTGGTATACGTATATGATTATACATTAGAGGTCGCTCTGAGTAATCTGTTATATACGTTATACGATTGTACTCCGGATTTCAGTAAAGTATAGATATATTTACTACTTTACTTTATTGTTGATATATTGAGAAATCCGGATGGGATTGGTGCCCACGGTTGCTTTTTGTGGCATAGGATGAAGTGTATTTTCCGCGTGCAGGTAATGGTAATTCCACGTTAGTAACGAAACTCTACCAAAATTTCTACGGTTTTTGTTGGTTCGTGTTTTCGAAGGGGTTCGATTCCGGTTTAGGGAGCTAAATCAGGGTTGGGTCCTTTCAAACTTAGACCACGAAATATTTGCGTCGTCCAAGTAGTACTTGTACGACGCAACATCTCCATCGTCCAGGAGGCAACTTGGACGATGGAAATGGACTTTTCCGTCGTCCAAGTACCTAGACGACAGCACTTGGAGTACGTACCCTTGACAACGGAGATTCCGTCATCTAGGTACTTGGACGACGGAAATGTGCACTTAGACGACGTAAATGGTCCACGGTCTAGGTGCGTTTTTCTTGTAGTGTTAATTCTAAATTGAAGAAGGTTAGTCAATTTACTTCGAGGGTGTTATGCTCGGTATGAAAACTTTGTAGTAAAAGTTTGAAACAAAAAAGCTCCACGAACTCCGGCGGTGGTAAAAGTGCTCCGGCAATGGTAGTCAACGACTTGGTAGTGAAAGGAGTTATGGTCGAAGGAGGGAGGACGGCGGTAGAGTGATAGTCACATATTTATGCGTCTATTCGGTATTTAATTTGTTCCCTATATTTAGCTTATTGTTATTAATTGAGTAATTTAATTATGTTTATTGTTTAAGTAGGTTTTATGGAGAAATAAAGGAAAAGGAAACAAAAGAAAGATTCATAGCTCAATACAGAGAAAAGAAGGAGCTATGTGCAATTATAGAAGTCTATTCCAATGTGAACTCTAGGAGAGCAATTGGAGGAAGTATATAAACATATTTTAGGTTTTAGAAAAGGGGAATCAACATTTTTTGGAGAAGAATTTCGTGCAAAATGAGAGAAAGTAACAAGAGGAATTCAACCTGTCACGATTTTGACGGGTCGAATGTTAGCAATCGATTTGCTAGAGAGGCAAGCAAGCCAAATATAACAAACAATGGCTCAAGTAAACACAGAAGGACTCCCCAGCAACACTCTTCTCAATCCCAATGGGCCATATGAGGCTCATGCTATAACTTTGAAGAGTGAGAAGGTGTTGGAGGAAGTTTCAAAAATCATGAAGCTAAGAAGAAAGTGGGAAGAGCCTGTAATAGAGCAAATTGTGTTTGATGAGCCATCAAAAGTCAATCCAGTAACCCCAACTCAACCCATTGAGAATGCACCTGGAATGAAAGTTGTGTCACGATCGAAACCAGCGTAGGTATGTCCTCTACCTTCACCTTTGATTACCACTAGTGTGCCTTTTCCTAGCAGGTTAAGAAGGCAAGGGAAAGAGGAAAAATACAAGGGAGACTATCTTGATGAGGATTATCTTCATTATAAATGGGGTGAGGATACTTTGGAGACAGTGCTTAGATCAAGTCAGCCAAAAATTGAAGAACGGAAGCTGATTAAGTAAGAACTGGATGAGCTCGAAGCTCTTCTTGAATATAAGTTTATGAATTTGACTACTAAGGCTGAAGTTGCATTAGAAGAAGGGGATGCATTCTTTGATGATGATGAGATGGACAAATTACTTGAGGAGGAGTCCACTGAAATTTCTTTTGAGGGGAAGTTTCCACCATTACATGAATAACCACATGAGCTATCAATGTCAAACTCAAGTTCCACACTTGTTTCATGCACCAAAGAAACACTTGAGTTTGAGGATTTACCTACCGAGCCCCATTATATTTTGGAGCATATTGAGATGGTGGTGCCTGATCACCATATGTCCAACAAGGAGATTCTATTTACCTTGTTTGTTGGACTAAAGAGGAGGAGGCTTTGGATAAAGAAGAAGAAAGAAAGAACACACTTGGAGTCTTGTGTGTGTGGGAGTTCAAGGGTGCCTAAGTTGCTTGGTAGAGCTCATATGACATCATTGTTAAGGACCAAGCACTTAATCGATCCAAGACCAAAGCTACCTAATGGTTTTGAAGATGTCTACTTGAAGACGTTAAACTTAGCGCTACTTGGGAGGCAACCCATGTTGATGGAGAAGCGTGGCTACCAGATTTGCTATCTTATCCCTTCTCCTTTATATTTTTCTTTTTCTTCTCCTTTTGTGTTATTCTCCATGTTTAGTGTGATTTGTGATGTGCTATGTGTCTCATTCCATGCTTGTTTGATGTATCACATGCTTTAGATTTGTTTTACATTGAGGACAATGCAAATTTCAAGTGTGGGGTGAGATTTATATCGTATCTTTGGCGTCTATGAAAGGACCCAACCCCGATTTAGTTTCCTAAACCAGAATCAAACCCCTTTTGAAAACACGAACCAACAAAAACCATAAAAATTTCGGCAGAGTAACGCTACTAACGCGGAATTGCCATTAACCTGCACCCGGAATTTACACTTCATCCTATGCCACAAAAGCCAAACCGTGGGCTCCAATCCCATCTGAATTTCTCAATATCATATCAATAACAATAAACAATAAACATAACTGTATTATATAGAAAATCTGAGAAAAACCACATAAAACATGTATCAGTATCGTATCAGAGCGACCTCTAGTGTAAATATACAAAATATACAACAGTAGGCGAAACAAGTAACCTACTGGGAAAGAAAGGTAGCTCGAACGACTAGCCTCCGACTGTGACGTGAGACACCAGAATCCGAACTGTAAACTGGGCACGGAAATCAAAAAGCCCAAGGGAAAGGCAATAAAACGTTAGAGTGAGTGCACGAAAATAAACATATGTCTTTCACCAATTTCATATACAATAAACAAGTATAGCGAGTTCGGAAAATATATATGGAGGTGCCAGGCGAATCTCTCAAGCCCGACGGTCAGGCGAATCTCTCAAGCCCGACGGTGATAGGCCTGGGAAATCTCTCAACCCCGACGGCATAACAGGGGAATCTCTCAACCCTGCCCAGAGGAATCTCTCAACTCTGGTCAGACTACTGATGATCAGCCGAGTAGCCGAAGCATCGATGCAAGTATGCCATCACCATAAAAATATAAAATAATACCTCCGAAAATAATAAATAAGCTCAACATCGTATATAAACAAATACGAAAAATCACGAACTCGCGCGACAGTGAAAAATATAAAAGTGTCCACTCACAGGTGAGCAAAACGCGCACTCGCTCTAATCACGTCGTCCGGCGGAAGATCCCTCGCTCGAAGCACGATCACAATCCCCTGAATAATCATAAAATATATCTGATCAAAATCACAATTCACAACACTGTACCACACCTCGGAAACCAACCATTCCCGGAAACGTATAACGGATACAAAAATAATTAACGAAATTCCCAAAATCTCCACTCAAACTCTCGACTGAAAATCCAATACCCAAATCAACTCGAAAATGTCAATGTAAAAATCGGGGCGCAAATACGAGCAAAACGACATAAACTCGACACATTTCCAAAAAAGTCAACGGTCGCCGGAGCTCCGCCTTTGATCGCCGCCGCCGGCACGCAGTCAACCAGAGAGATTTTCCGGCGGCCAAGCTCCCACAAGGTTCTCCTCAACAAGCCCAACAACTTATCCAACTGTGGTAACCACCAATTCTGACGAGGTTGTCCGGAAATCAGCTCGAAACCTCAAGAATCACAACCGGCCGGAAAACTTCCCGGCTCGATTCCGGCACCGTCGCGCCACCTTGTCCCTCCAAACCAAAGGGGAAATGACCACCATCCAAAACCCAACAAAACCCACCAAGAATCCATGCCGGAAATTCGCCGGAGCTCCGCCCCCAAGCAAGGCCGATTCTGGCGAAATTCCAAGAATTTCATCTCCTCCGTTCTCACTCATTCCTGCACCAAATCAAGTAATTCCAAGTTCTAATCAATAGAAAATCAAGCAAGGATTCGAAATATACCAATATCTCGGCCGGAGGTGGCCGGAATCGCGAAATTCGACGGCGACAGCTCAAAACCCGCGGTGGTTCTCCAGTCAACGCAAAAAGTCAACGATCAACGCCAGTCAACGCCGGTCAAACTTCCCGAACAGTGTTTTTGACAATTTTTCAACTATTTCCGATATTTATACTCGTGTCTCGGGACGATCGACGGTCCAAAACGGATAACCATTACAATTCGGATAAACTCGACACGAACGGATAAACTCGAAACAATTCTGAAACTTCAAATATTCATATTATATTCCTCGGTCGTTGAAATAATCATCCGAAACCGCCCACAAACTCGAAATCACGTGTACAACAACTCTCGAGAAGAGACTCAGTTCAAATTCTCGGCCGATAATTAAGTCATGATTAACACCGGCAAATCAATCAATTTATGTAAAACTGCGATTACGCGCTAACTCGTGAATTAAGCCGATTACTCTACAGATTTTGTTCCGGGTCATCAGATCTATGTATAAATTTTTCGTTTTTAGGTGTTATTTTGGTACTATGCATTTTGTTGAATTATTTTAAAATTTTTGGTTTAGTGCATTGCTCGAGGACTAGCAATGTCTAAGTATGGGGTATTTTGATAGTCGCATATTTATATGTCTATTCGGTATTTAATTTGTTCCATATGCTTATTGTTATTAATTGAGTAATTTAATTATGTTTATTGTTTTAATAGGTTTGGCGGAGAAATAAAGGAAAAGGAAACAAAAGAAGGATTCCTACCTCAATACGGAGAAAACAAGGAATTATGTGCAATTATAAAAGCCTATTCCAATGTGGACTCTAGGAGAGCAATTGGAGGAAGTATATAACCTATTTTAGTTTTTAGAAAAGGGGAATCAGCATTTTGGGGAGAAGAATTTCGTGCAAAAGGAGAGAAAGCAGCAAGAGGAATTCAACCTGTCTCGGTTCGATCGGTCGAAGGAATTCTCGACCTTTCGAATTCTGATCGACCAGAGTTCTTCTTCATCTCGTTTGTTTATTTTAACTCTATGACTTGTTTTGATTTTTTAATTATGACTTTTAGTAGCTAAACCTATTGTTAAGGGGTTGCTTGAAGCCCTGTACAAGAAGTATTTTTAATGCATACACTTTAACTTAGTTTTGCATATTGTTTGAATGAGGTTTCTTTCTCTGAATGATTCACCGTATGAATTCTTGTATGTTTGCTTTGGTGGCCAATTTAGTATGCATGCTAGGGTTCTATTTTCATGAGATATGGGCGACTGAAGATAATTTCTTCCACCAGATTCTCTTTAGTGATACACTGATTTTACCGTCAGGAGATTGAAATCCATAGGTCTAGCAAGACACGCCCATAGTGTACTTGTGAACCCTTGTAGCTTCTCAAACCTTTTCTAGAGTTTAATGCTTTCTTCTTTATAAACCTTGGGGTCCATGACTATGGGTTCATATAGGGATAGATGTAGGGGAGGTCCATGACAAACCTGCATAGGCATAAGGATTAGGTAATAGGATGTGGTTGTAACAATAAACTCTTCCTGAGAACTTTCATTCATTGGATATGTAAATTAAGTTAAGTATGTGTTAGAAATATGGAATGACGGTGGTTGATTGCATTCCTCTTAACTCTTTAATCATATAGTTTATATTCATTTGCATTCATTAGCATCTTTACTTGCAGCATTTATTTTCTGCATTAGCTGTAACTTAGCTGATTTAGTTCGGTACCCAAAACAACTCTGAATACCCTCAAATTTTGTGTGGTAGTCTGACACTGTGTCTTTATTGTTGTGTACAAATTTCATAGTATTTGAGTCTCTCTAGCTTAGGTTCGTAGTGTCATTAGTATACTGTAGTCGAGTCTATCAGCATTTTAGTTTTGTGTTAGGATTTCGTTTCACCAACTCCTTGTGTTCGATAACCCTTATAATTAACTATTACAATGATATATCTTGGTTGAAAATAAAGTATCTTTGAATAGGTGTTTACCCAGCCTATCATGGAGTTGTAGTTGTTTAGGGTTTAGCATTTTTTTTTTCTTTCTATTTAGGGGTTTAGGTTGGTCATCAACTCAAGAGCTGCTGATAACGTGTTTAAAAAGAATATATGATAACTGAAATTATAACTCCTTCATGAATAGAATGCCTTATATATAGGCTGATACAATTTGTTATAATAACTGTCCCGATAGAACATGGATTCTCTGTATCTCTATCTAGACTAAATCGTATATAATTAACACAAGACATACACCGGAAGTTACGGAGAATAAATCTCCTTAAACAAATACAACATGTATATAATATTTTTTATTTTGAGGTAACGATAGAATTGATGTTGTGGTAGGATACAACGAATTCAACGGTATCTCGGCTAGATAGAATCGAACTCGTTAGAGTAGACTACACAATTTCATTTTCTCACAAGTACCTACATAGCTAGCCGGATAGGTGTAGGATAAAAAGTTAAAAAAATCATGGTCTCACACCATATCTAACTATGTACCCCAAACTACAATGAAGTGAGTCGTCGCTCCTCTGCCTCAGCTCTAGCTATTTTCATCACGTCCAGGAACACATTTATCTTTAACCACACAGCCTATTCTCAAAGATAGGCCCATGATTTAGAAGGATCCTCAGAGGTCCAAATAGGGTTTGGTAGGGTCAAAATAATTCTATAGATCCCAAACCCACATTCACTTGCCCAAACCCTAGATGAGCCTCTCATCCCTGACTCTTCCCGCCGCCCAATCACAACCATCTGTAACCACACAGGTCAACAACATCGCCGGTAGCGAGCTAAGAGACAAACTTTGCAAAGGCGTCGACCCTCCTTGACGCCACGAGGGTCCACACTCCCAAGCTGAATTCATTGTCAACCCATAATCCATATTGGTCAGCCCACACGCCGCAATAGCCACCATCATCCTCTGACCCTCACGTCGTCCTTGAAACAAGCCGGGCACGCCCCTTAAAGAAAGAAGACAAGGAGGACCAAAAATCCAGACACAAACCATTCCACCGGTTGCGCACCACCATCACCACTATCAAACAACAAACACAAAACTTGAAAATGGCATCGATCTCAAACGTCCAAACGGCGAAGGAGGAACAACCAAGGGAAAACATCTTAAAGTTGCAATGCCAGCGAGCCAAACGAAGCAAAATCACGATCAATTGGAAAAATCCTAATCGCCTAGGATTTCCAAGGCACTCCGGGGTTGTCGGAGACAAAAAATAGACATGAAAAGTCTCGCATCACAATACAACCTTCATAAAACTATATTATGGAACTAAACATAATTTATTGCCATATAAAAGTCATCCCCCAAGAAAAATTTAGTTAAAAATTCGATAACATCCCACAAATATTAAAAAATAAATTATTTACAATGAAAAGTGTAAAACATATCTCAATATAACCTATGAGATATCCGTAAGCTCAAAAGTATAACACCATTCCTAATCGGTTAAGAAGACTTCTGTTAAAACTTTGAGAGTGGAATAAGATGTTACCTCTAAAAATATGTCATACGCTAATGACTTAAGGAAGTTAGTGACAACATGTCTCAAACTTAGGTTGCTTCTTAACATGAATTACAATTGTGAGTTGTGACACTGTGGGGAATAAAAATTTGGTCAACACCATTTTGTGAGTGATGGGCTAGAAATGACGGTGAGGCCCAAATGATGTGGGTATAGCTGCCAAAGGTGAATGGTAGGCCCAAAATGTCGCATAAGAGAACTGGGCTGAGCCATGAAAAAAGGATGGCGGTAAAAAGTCACGGGGTAAACTTGTGAGCGAGGATGACCGAGTCATCAACCGACGTGGTATAATTGGTGTTCGGTGATAAGTCCTAGAGAATTTTTTATGCTCCAACAAGTTGGCGCTGTCTGTGAGAAACAATGGCATTGATTGTACCTGAAAATGTTGACAATGAAAACTTGCCTAGCAATGAGGGTAACTCATCAGACGGAGCCGAAAGTGGAGAAATCTATATGGGAGGAACTATCAGAAGAATGGATAAAAGGCCTGTGGAGTCAGAAGTTCAGATCGTCAGAAAAATGGAGAAGGCTCGAGGAAACCAAGTTCAAGAAGGAGGAGGAGAAATCTTCCCAAGCAAAATCTCAATGCTGCTGACATTTAGAAAATCTGGTTAAAACTTGAGCGCTATAAAGAAAAAGAGAAAGAAAGGAACACAGACGAGCAAAATCTTAAAAGATAGCTTACGTGAAGATGATGAGCTGTGGGAAGATGATGAATTTTCCCAGGAAGATTATAAACCAACAAGAAAAACTAGGAGAGGTCAGAGCTGATAAAAACTCGGGGAATTCGACTCCAACAGGTCACCAGTTGAAAGAACTCATGACAGAGGCCATGAAAGAAGCGAAGGGGACTAGGCCATCAGATATTACTGCTAAACTTGCAAGGGGGATTACTCAGTCCCCATTCACCAGTCGTATTTTGAGAGTGCAGAGGCCAAAATATTTCTCTGCCCCTACACTCACCAAATATACAGGCACGACTGGTCCCATTGAACACCTGAGGGAATATACAAGAGTAATGAGGATAGAAAATATCGACGAGAGGCTCATGTGCAAGTTATTCCCTTCAAGTCTGTAGGGAAAGGAAGCCAAATGGTTCATAGAATTGAAACCCAACTCAATATCCAGCTTTGATGAACTTGCTCAAGTCTTTATTGAGCAATATTTCTACTCAAGGAAATAGAAAAAAGACTTGACAGTACTATTTAATGTCAAACAGAAGCATGGTCAGAAGCTAGAGAAATATTTTGATCGATTTAAAGAAGAAATGACAAGTATCAAGTGTGAATCAAGAGTGGTGGTTATCGCGTTCTGCGAAAGATTGTTAGATGGATCATCTCTTTTTGAAGAATTGACCAAGAGACCACCAAAGAACAGGGACGACATCCTTGATAAGGTGGAAGGTGAGATACGGTTGGAAAGGGTGAGTAGTGCTCGATGAAGTAGGATGGCGGTGAATGTCGAGAAATAATTGAATCCAAAATCATCGGTGGGACAAGATCAAGGAAGAGCACAAGTTGGGGGCATATAGAAATCTGCAAAGCAATAATGACATGTTAAGGGACATTCTCCAAGTTCCAAGTATTGAGGAACAGATTGAGGGGCATGTTATGGCAATCGATTCCATCCTAAACAATTGAAGGGGAAAGATAATAAATTATCTTGAATTTGGAATTCAGCCTGGAAAATCTATGAAAGCAAGGAAATTACGCATGAAACATTCGAGATATTGTTTAATCGAAGACATTCTAGACCACACAGGGGGTAGGAGCTTGGCCAAGAGGATTATAACGCGTGGGTACTTTTGGCCCTATATTATGCAAGAATCAAAACAGTATATGAGAAAACCATTTAAAGTCTTTTGCACTAAGCATGAAATCAAAGTGAGATTCACTTCAAGAAGTATCCAAGAGGAAATCGGCAGGAAGAAATTACAAATCGAAATATTTTTGATGGTGTAAAAAAGAGACTTGAGATAAAGTGTGGGCGTTGATTTCAGGAGTTTTATAAAGTGTTATGGGCTTATAGAATAACCCAAAAGAAGACTAGTAAGGAGACTCCATATCACTTGTTTATGGAGCAGAAGCCATAGTTCCAATTGAAAATAAGTATCTGACAAATCGTTTACTAACATATGCAAGAGGAGGGAATAACAGTCATAAGGAAGTACTTTAATAAAAGTGACCAACCCCGAGCCTTCAATGTGGGAGAGTTGGTGATAAACAATCAAAGGAAGACATCAAAGCTCACGACAAAAAAAAAATTTGAACCTGTGTGGGAGGGCCTGCAAGAAAAATCATCGAGGCTTATAGCTAGGGGGCATGTTAGGTAGAGGAAGTTAGCAACAGGCGACACTTTCCGAGGCTTTGGAATGTTATATATTTGAAAAAGTATTACCTATAATCCTTGGGAGGCATGTCTATTTTTATTTTTGAAATTATAAAGGCCAAAAGTCTAGGACAATGGTAGACTAATTGTGAATAAGTAAATTTTTACTTATTTATTTTGTGCATCGATTAAATCTCGACCTTGAGAGTTCACTTTGCAAAGATGACAAATTGGCTAAAACTCTTGAAAAAATGACGTTATCATTCAATGAATATATCTCGGCCTCAAGGGTTGAAAAATTAGAGGACAAGATCATGTTAGTGTGGCCGAAATACCATGGGTAAAAAAGCATATGCCAAAATATCAAGAGTAAAATAGCATTGGCGTGGCCAGAATACTAAAGATAAAAAGGCATAGGCCAGAATATCGAGGGTAAAAAGACACAAAAAGTTAAAGATAAAAAGGCATAGGTCAAAATATCAAGGGTAAAAAGGCATACGCCAAAATATCGAGGGTAAAAAGGCACAAAAAACCAAAGGTAAAAAGGTACAGGCCATCATACCAAGAGTAAAAAGGCACAGGCCAAAATATCAAGGGTAAAAAAATGTAAGCCAGAATACCGAGGGTAAAAAGGCATAAGCCAGAACACCGAGGGTTAAAAGGCACAAAAAACCTAGGGTAAAAAGGCACATGCCAAAATATCAAGGGTAAAAATGTGTAGGTCATAATACAAGGTTAAAAAGGCATATGCCAAAATACCAAGTGTAAAATGGCATAAGCCAAAGAACCAAGGGTAAAATGGTATGGCCAAAAAATTAAGGGTGAAATGGCATAAACATGGCCAAAAGACCAAGGGTGAAATGACATTGGCATAGCAAGAAAACCAAGGGTAAGATGACAAAAATATGGCCAAAACTCTTGGAGAGATGACATTGTTTTGTTTAAAATGGCCAAAACTATTGGATAGACGGCATTAATCTATTTGAAATGTCCAAAACTATTGGAGAAGTGGCATCAATTTGAATAAAGAAGATTAAATTGTTGGGAAAGAGCTTCTATGAGGTCTCCCATTTGGATGAGCAAAATCTCAGTCCATGAACGTTGAGTAAAGCTTGGTGTAGAAAGTATCAGCTCTAAAAGAGAAAGGGTATTAAATGTCTTGTGCCAAGCGTAACTTGACAAAAAGCTACTGGGGGTATGAATAAGTGGCGACCGAGTATGGTCGAATGCCACAAACAACTATGGTGGTTAAGCAAAAGAATGCATATCAACCCTGAAGGGTGAGTGTCCAATCATAGTTGATGGAATAAGTCTTAATCCTTAAGGATTGAGTGATATGTGATTACCATTGGGCATCGAGAATAAAGTCATTGGACAAGAGAAAAGAGCATGTCAATTATTGGATGAGCGTGACTCCAGATACACGATTGAGGAAGTACGCGACTCAGAGAGTTGGGAAAGATGTATTGTGAAGGTGCAGTTATGGAATTTTGGAGTATGTGATGAGGAAGAAGTGAGGCATGCAACATCTAGTTAAATCTCGAAGAAAGTTGAAAAGTCGCAAAAAGACTCAGGTTAGCACAAGTGAAAGTTCATTGTTATATAAATATTGAAACAAGGCAGGATATCGTGAGCTCGAGAGTGGACCTAAAAGTCAGCCACTATCTTGAGTGTGGGTTTTGAAATGCAAAAAACACGCGAAAGAGTTGAAGATCGAGAATGTCTCGAAGCTAAATAAAACATCCAATTTGACCAAGAAACATTGAGGGACAATAATAAGGTCGGGATGAGATGATGTTGCTCCCTCTGCAAGGCAAGGGGGCATTAAAAAATGCATGGGGAGATGCTGCGAGTAGCAACCTATGAAGCGCCAAATATATGATTGCTTGAAACTTAGCATGAAGCAATGACTATGGTCAAAAGAAAAATGCATTTTCGAGAAAAGAGTATGTGTTACTCATAGTTATAAATTTGAGGAAAGAATATTATACTATTGAAGAACTGAAGAACGATATGAAGAAATGAATATATTTCTTACACTAACCTAGACTGAACCCTCAAGGAAGGGCGGTCACGTTTTTGTGTAATTGATTTTTTAAGCAAGAAAATGAAACTAGTAGGCGAAAATAGTTCCTTAGAGAGGATAGTTGCCAATAATTTTTAGTTGAGAACTGTTATTAGTCTCTCGGTTGGAAGCGGCAAGGTCAAGTCATGCCAAACAGATTCTCAACTTCCACCAAAAACCGAGATTCTCAAACCAAACGGATGCCAACATCCACTGCCTGAGCCTCACCAACCATCCACTTCCCCTCGGAATTTTGAACCACAACCACTGTTTTTCTTGCTTAGAGCCTTGATACTGCAAAAGTCATGCCAATGCTTCGGCAGATAATAAACGAAGAAGAACGATGAAGTTGAGCAGGGAGCACATAAGTTGAGATTGTACCTTGGTACCAGCAGTTTGTTGCCTAAATGTGTGCGGCACGTAGAATCCAAAGCAGCGTTAAATCATTCAAAACATATTCACTTCAGAGGGGAACTTAACAAGAGCAAAGTTGTTATAAGCAGCTTAGCAGTTTATAGAGATTCAATTCATAACTTCATACAACCCTGAAGAGATACCAAAACATCAATTGCTGCTCCATGCGCTAGAAGAAGCTCCAACGCAAGTATTGGAGATTTGGAGGGAAAAAATAACAGGGACATCACAATCCCAATCATGAGATGGGAGTATAAAAATGAATGTATCCCATACTTGTATATGATCCAATTTTACTACAGGAACAATACAAGGAACTGAATTGAATCGCCATTACACCAAACAATCTAATACACTGCACTACTTTACACCATCATAATGAAGGCTTAGGAGATGCATACACATCACAGAGCAAAGAACAGGCATCCCTATTGCTCGCTCAGAACGATAATTTGGGTTCACTAACCGTCCACTCAAAAAACAAACACATACTGTAAACATCCATCAAAGCTTCAACTTGCCGACTTTCGCATCGGCTTATTGAAAGGAACCAAGAAAACTATTAACCACTGACTCACTGAGCTCTTGTAAATTCAAACAACAACCATACAAAACCAGTAAAAGAGATTGAGATCCAATGAAAGAAACGCGGGATTGCACAATCACTATTAAGCTGACTTAAAAGCATTTCCATTACACAAATCAGCAGCACATATCCACAGTGACAACCACCAAACCAATCTAGTAAAGTAAACGAAACTCACTATTACACAAAATAATTCATAACATCATAATAAACTACGATAAAATACAAAAGGAGCAAACTGAAATTGCATCTGCTACCACACTATTTCCATTAAAGAAAAAGTTGACCTGAAATTTGGGTAAAGCATTCTGGTGATACAAAAGTTGACCTGGAATTTCTAAATTCTAAGAAGCGACGGCGACGGGCTGTTGGTTGGAGGACTGCAAGGGTTTGTTGTCGATGAAATCTTCGATGTTGTAGACGATTGTGATGTAGAGAGTACAGCTAGGGCAGCGAGCGATCTCTTCGCCGAGTTTGAGGTCGTCTTTAGTGATCTGGAACAAGTCACCACACGGGCATGGGTATGTGTACGCTCCGAGCTCCGAGTTCCACTCCATATCTTCGATTTCCACATCGTCGTACGACATGTCGTTTGGTAGCTTCGGCCTCCGGCGAGAGCAAACACCCTCTACGAACAGCAGCAGCGGCGCTATTCTCCTCTCACCCGTCGACAAGATTTCGTGCAAAAATATGAAAGAATATATGAGGCGGCGTTTCTGACTTTCTATTACCAGGCCCTCTTTGTAGACTTATCCTTCTCTGCTGGCCCAAGACCAATAAACAGGCCCACTGCCTGCAATAAGGCTAGTTAGGGGTAGGCATGAATCCTGAAAATCTCGAACCGACCCAATCTCGCTCGGGACAGGACATGACAGAAATTAAAATTTTCACTATTCCGTTCTGTCTCAATCTGATCCGTTTTTTAGGATCCTGATCGGGTTTTGATTTTCAAATTCCGTCTCGTCCCGCACAATATATTTTGTCTATTTATTATTTGTTTTATTAAGAGATGACATATTAAATTTCTCAAAAAATTAATAATATACCAACCTAAAAATTAAAAGTACCCTAATATGAACTAAATGTATCAATTAAACATGAAACAAGTGCTTGTAATTTTACCGATTTTAATTAAACATCAAATAAAACGGTATTACGTTGTGTGATTGTACACTTCTAGATCCTATCAAGTTATGTTTATCTTATATTGAGCCCAAAATTTAGTTGATCCCATCTTATTTGATTTTTTGTTGTTAAATACATATTAATTATTTATTTTAAATTAAACTTGAAATTTGACCCACCTCATTCCGTCTCACCCCGTCTCGTTCGGGATTCAGAACGATCGAGATAAATTTTTAAATTGTCCAATCTCATTCTGTTATGTTTGGGATAGGGATATAGACGGTCGGCCCATCCCGTGCCGGTACCTAAGGATAGTAGTTTGCACAATTACATGCATGAAAAAACAAAAAAACAAAAACACAAGAATGAAACAGGCAATGGTTTGAAATTCAAAGACGAAGTTTTGTTCTTCATCATATCAATTGATATGTTCACCGTTGGAATGGAATTATCATATTTCCTGGAAAAATGGGCCAAGTTCCGGTATGATGACATACATGAAAAAGAAGGAAAGAATTGTCGTTTTCACGGAATTGAACATATATTCTCTAACATTTATTTGAAGGAGCATGCTTCGGTACACCAAACCATTTTATTCACCAAATTTTAGAAGTGATGTGGCAAGCTTTGATTGGATAACAAGGAATAAAATGAGAATATTCTATAAACAGAGGGAGGATGAAAAAGGTAAGGGGTAAACAATAAAATAAAATAACCAAAGTAAGTTACCTGACCGTTTATTTTTCATCTCTGCCCGGAAGGTATTGTAGAACGATTGGTTGTTAAAATTGAAACCATTGTTATTTGAATTGGTTCCTGGGTTACTGATCTGACCATCCCTTAAACTGGTTTCAATTTATGTGGGAATCGACGGAGATCTGCAGCTTCACAAATCGTTGGGCCGGAATTGAATAGGCGAAACGCTGAGCGGATCGAGGCTCCTGGTCTCACATTTCTCGTCCAAGCTCTCCTTCTCGATGCTCAGTTTGAAGTGTTTTTCTGTGCTCCGAAATCGTTAGCTTTCTCTCCACAAATTTCTCCCTGATTTTATGGTTTCCTTCATTGTTGTACTAACTAATTAAGAAGGCTAGCTAGTGTTGTTGAAAAGCTTGAAATATGAACGCACCGTATTCTCGTTCGGATTCTCACTGCTACGACGACTCGTGCGATTCGGTTTCCGTCGCCGACCAAAATGTATCTCCGCCGGAGCCTAATCAAGGTAACTCAATCATATTTAAATTTAAGTGTCGTCGAAAATTTGTTCATAGTAGTGATTTTTTGTTTATGCTGATTTGATTTTGTTGTGTTTGATTTTACGTTTAGATACTGGGAGTAAAGATTTGGGGGAAACAAGTGAGAAAGAAGCAGGTAGGAATGTTGAATTGGTTGAGCCTGATGATATGAACTCCAGTGATTCGGCAGCGAAACAAGTAATGGAGGCTGTTGAGAGTTGTGATACTAATGGTTTCCGAGACAAAATTGAGCTGATAGAGGATTTCTTGAGTGTGAATGAGAGTGAAAGTGATATGAAGGATGCAGCCACCACTGTGTGCTTACCATTGATATATGCAGAGCTGTAAAAGGCATCCAGGAAGGAGTTTTCAACTAGCACAGCTGAGCCGTGAAGCTTCTATAGCTGTATGTAGTAACTGTTTACCAACACAAATTCTGGACCTTCTGTGATATTATAGTGATCATAATGCTTTAATGTTCGTATATATATATATATGCTCATTCGTGGATGGCTTACTTTTCCTAGCTTGGACTATTCTCAGGGATTTTTGTCTGATTTCTGGAACCTTGTTTCTTTTTAGAAGGTTGAATTTGGGGTGAATGCATCATATCCTTTGTTTGGAAAGCTCTTCAAGAAAGGATAGATCTGAATTGTCTACAGTTAGTAATCCTGCAAGCTAGAGTTCAGACAATATTATAGTTTGGAAACTTCAAAGAACTGAAAGTGAATAAAAATGGTATTCTTAGAGATTTGATGCGTAAGATCATGTCACAGTTTCTCACTATTTGTTCTTAGATCTTGCTTTTTTTTTCTTCTGCATCTATGATGGTATTTGCGTTTTACTGTGTGTATCCCTAAACCTTAAAGTATGTCTCAGGGCATGGGGTAAAAGTCAGAGACGAGAAGACTAAAACATTCCCTAGTTCTGTGAGAAATCAGGAACTGTCTTCGAAATCAGGTATTATTCAAATCAATTTCTTAGTGTGTTAGAATATTGAGCTGCTGTTGCAGTATGTGCGTACTACTCTTTGTTATGCCTTGCGCTTTGGTTCACTACTATGATTTTGTTTATCTCAATAAATAATGAAACGGATCGTATCCTGCAGATTCTACTTTGATTTCAGTACCCTGCTTTCTTGGGGAGTAATGTTTTCCATAAGTCCATAACAAGGGGGCTTCAGGAGAATGATTTCCTGCAACTTTTTCAGAAGGTAGTATGAAGTGCGTAAATGGTTACAAGGTGATTCTCAATCCACTTCTTAATCAAGTCTTGTGGGATGAATATACAGACTTTTTAATTACAAGACATGGTTACAAGGTGAGTTAATATGGACAATTGTGTTGCAAGTTTTCACTTCCATTGCGCTGATACTAGGAAATAGGCTGTACAATTTCGCGAAGATACTATACCTTGTCGGCTCAACTGTGCACACCGAATTGAACAGAACAAGCATTCAAACGGTAAAATGGTTGATATATATCTCCATATATAGTGATTGTCATGAAACATGCAAATAAAGAATCTCCATTGATGTGTTCATTACTTGACACATCTAAGTGCTCCCATTGATGCTTTCATTTCCCTCCGCTGAAATGGTATTATGTGGTCGTCGCTTATACTCTTACCCAACTTGAGTTTTTGCATGTTTATGGTGCAGTGCGGGGTTAATGGGTATGAATATGGTGTATATCTACACATTGGTACTTACCGAGATGGTTGATTTGTCAAGGTTTGCGTGGAATATAGACTCCACTCACTCTAGGCTGCTAGTCAGTCGTGGTGTAAATGGTTAAGCACTTGGCAAAGTCTTACTTTGATGGAATCTGTCAATAACATTGTTACAGATGCTCTCGCAAAGTCAGTCGCGTGTGTTGTTTCCAATCTTCTGTTTGGCTCATAAATGCTGACACTTGATGGCATTGTTTATAGGATTCTCTCAACTCATCTGAAGATTTTGTTTGAACAATTGGGTTCAGTAGAAGTACTTTCATAAAGCTGTTGGTATTCATGTTTGTTAAACCTTTCACCAGTGTCATTTAAGCCACAAGTCATTATATGTGCAGTACTATTCACCAAATCATTTAGACTAAATGGGATTTTTGGGTAGGGCCAACACTTCCACTGCAGCTAATTTTTCAGTGCTGTCAAAGCCATTATTTCCACTGTCAACATTCAGGCACGTTCGGTAGGATTGACACTGAAATGTGTTGTTGGAAGGCTACCATCCACCTTGGACTGAAATGTTTGAGAATATTTTTTGAGTTCCAAAGCATATTTTAGAGAATTTGTACCAATATATGGAATTTGGTCCCTGTATGATTGAGCGTCAGATTGAGTCTGATGAATGTAAAGTTTATAATTGGTCTCCTCTGTTGTTGACAGAGGGCATGTGACTAGATGGTTCATGGGATGGTTATTGGTTGACAGAGTGCACATCAGCTACATTTGAATAGTATATAGACGTTTCTATAATCTCTGTTTATACATGGTTTTGACATCATCGGAGACAAGTAATTTGTATTGAATGTCACACAACTCACGGCAGAAACTCCAGTCCTACTCAACTACAGCAACTATTTCATTATTCAACTACAAATAGCAAAGAGAATCAACTGTGGATACACCAATTTTAAAAAATATTGCATATTAGAGTGATCATTAACCTGCAGTAACTCATTCATTACCAACTATAGCTAATAATATTGCATATTAGAGTAAACACTCCCTCTTCTCAATTTCATTAACCAATGACACAAACTCCAATAACAAGGCATGTAGATTCCCACCTGATTCCAAAAAATAAAGGATGAACTACCAAAACAAAAAATTGAACGCACCAAGTGATCATTAAGGTCAAACATAATTTCCTTGGTAGGAGGAGAATTACAGATCTCTCTGAAGCATCTCTCTCTAAAGCATCTCTCCCTCTCCCTCACCTTCGCCGGAGCCACCAGAGGCCTCTCGCCATCACCAACGTCATCAAGGATCCGATCGTCGAACAAGGTTCGATCTTCTTCTGCTTCGATTTCAAAATACCTTAAATCTTATTCGATCTTGTTCTAGTAACAAAGACTACGTAACCCATAAGCAGTTAAACAAGTAGCCTATATATCATGCATTCATGCCCATGATTTCATTGTTATAGTAATCTGACATTCTATACATGACGCAAGTTGATCTGAATCTCATATCCACAGAACATTATATAAACTAAAACATAATGAAACTACACTTAATGCCAGCATAATATCTATGATTGATTGAAACAACTGTCGTAATATCTCTGTAAGTTAATTTGTTGCTGCAAATTTTATTAACAGGAACGATTGAGCAATTATGAATTCAGATGAGGATGCAGTTGAATCCGCAATGCATTACAGCGACCATTTGTATTGGGGCTTAAGGGACAGCTCCTCTAACCCAGAGAAGGACAATAGTTATTTTACTTTCGATGAAGAAGCAAGCAGTAAAGTTGAGTATGAAATGCCTGCATTTGGGCATATGACATGGGAGCAGTTCACAAACATCAAGATGGTTGACATGGAGATTATGTACTTTCCAAACATTGACGCAGCCGAAAAGTTTTATACGTATTACTCTTTTGTGAAAGGTTTCAGCATTAGGCGACATAAACACGAAAGGGACAAGGTTGACAAATCTATAACCAGGAGACTGCGATGGACTTGTTCAAAAGAAGGGACAACTAGGGAACACCAGAAGAAATCGTTAAAGAGCTGTGTGAATGAGCTGCATCATATACAAGGAGAAGAAGATTTAGAAGAACAAGAAGATGGAGATGAAGCAGAGCAGCAATCGATTGAAGTGCCAAAGAAGAAAAAAGTTGTGAAAGGACGTAGAAGATTAAGAGTAAACTTTGGTGCCATGTTTCAAATTGGGTATGATAGTTGCGAAAAATTATATTGTGTTAGGAAATTTGTGGCTGAGCACAACCATAAATTGGCATTGCCATCAGATGTACAATTCCTACGATCCCACCGTTGTGTACGGGAACACGACGTTGCCCAAATCAAATCATTGCAAGGACTGCAAGTTCACATAAGTTGGGCTTATGAGTATATTGTCATCCAGAGGGGGGGTTATGAAAATGTTGGATTCACATTGAAAGACTTGTATAACAAATTGTTCAGGGATAGGATGAAAGCAGCCGAGGAAAATGGTGGTGATGCGCAATCAGCTATTACTTGGATGAATCTTAAGAAAGTGGCAGACAAAGATTTCTTTGTCAGGTTAGCTGTAATATGTAGTTAAAGATTATGTGTTGACATAATATTTGCAACCTGGCATGTTTTAATGTTACTGATGCATGTAGGCACACCGTTGACAGCAAAGGGAGGCTCAAGAATATGTTTTGGAGGGACGGCACGTCGTTGAATGATTACCATGCATTTGGAGATGTTCTCACACTAGACAGCACGTACAAAACAAATATGTATAACACTCCACTGGTAGTTTTTGTTGGCAGCACTACAAGAAAAGAGGACTTAGACGACGGAACAGTATTAGTTCCGTCGTCTAAGTTACACTTAGACCTCGGAGATTTCTCCGTGGTCCAAGTAACACTTAGACGACGGAGATGTAATTCTCCGTCGTCTAAGTGTTACTTGGACCACGGAGAAATCTCCGAGGTCTAAGTGTAACTTAGACGACGGATGTGAAATTTCTCCGTCGTCTAGGTAAGTACCTGGACCTCGGAGACGTATCCGTCGTCCAGGTTATCACTTGGACGACGGAGAATTACATCTCCGTCGTCTAAGTAACATTTAGACCTCGGAGATTTCTCCGAGGTCCAAGTAAAACTTAGACGACGGAGAATTACATCTCCGTCGTCTAAGTTTTACTTGGACCTCGGAGAAATCATCACCTGGACAACGGACCGACACGTCGTGGTGTAAGTTCCACTTAGACGACGTACCGACACCTCCGTCGTCTAAGTGAAGCATTATATATATAGGCCATGCCAAACTCTCTTAGCTTCGATCATTCCATTATATTTTCTCCCGTGGGGAATTTTTGAGATCGAAGGAGAAGGAGAAGGCCGGATTAGGCTAGGCCGGGGCTAGAAATTAAAGGATCTCCGGTGTTCGATCACTAGCTAGCTTAATTAACTGCAGATATCGAGAAGGCGAGCAGGTACGTACGTACGTACGTAGGCAGTTAAAATTTGCATGATTAAATATATATATATATATATTTAGGGAAACCGTACGTACGTACATACATGCATGAATGTTAATTAGCTATATATACAGATTAAATTACGTACGTAATTTGATGGATCGATGTAGATCGAGTACGTATAATTAATGGTAAATTAATGGACTAATATATATATATGTAATAATTATTTAATTATAATATTTTGTAGCAGTATGGACAAGAGTTGGATGAAGTTAAAGAATAGATGTGATGTCCGGTATATGGATGGAATTAACGAATTTGTGAATTTTGCGATAGAACATGGTCATGGAAAGAAGCGTTTCAGGTGTCCGTGCCAGAAATGTCTTAATTGTCAGTATGCGGAGGTTAATGTTATGGTGCAACACCTGTACGAAAATGGTATGATGTGGAGTTACACTACATGGAGCGAGCATGGTGAAGCAGTAGAGTTCAGCGCAGCAGACTTCAGCTCAGGGTACAGTTACCATGGTGCCTCATCCAGCGGCAGTGGTGCCGGACCCCCAGCTTGCAACCCAACTGCAGATTTGGTCCATGATGCGTTTCCGGGATGTAGTCATGGCGGACACCAACACCAAGACGGAGGTTACAGTACCACCAATGAGCATGATGACACATTCCCCGCAGCTAGCTTGGCCACTGACACCACTGAGATGGAAAAGTACAACCGGATGCTACTTGAAGCGCAGACCCCGGTGTTCCCTGGATGTCGAGAGAATGTGTTGCAATATGTGATGGAGCAAATGAAGATAAAAGTGAAGCACAAAATGTCAGTGAGTGCTTTTGACGAAATTCAGGAGCAAATATGTAAGTTGCTTCCTGATGATCACAATCTTCCTAAATCTCATTATAAGGTTAGAAATATCCTGAGCAGCCTCGGCCTAAAGTACAGGATAATTGACGCATGTCCGAATGATTGTGTGCTATTTTACAAAGAGTATAAAGAGTTGGACTATTGTCCCGTATGTGGCCAGTGCAGATTCCAGTTGAATAGGAAGAGTTCGAAAAAGAGAATTCCTGTGAAAGTTGTTCGATATTTTCCCTTGATTCCCAGATTGCAGCGCCTGTACATGTCTCTACACACAGCAGAGGCGATGCGATGGTACGCAGAAAAGCGAATAGATGACGATGTCCTGCGACACGCCGCAGATGGGGAGGGTTTCAAACATTTCGACAGAGAATTTGGAGACTTTGCTTCAGAGGTTAGAAATGTTAGACTCGGCCTATCTACAGACGGATTCAATCCTTGGGGAAGTAATAGCTCCGCCGTCAGCACTTGGCCAGTTATTCTGATGCCGTACAACTTGCCTCCGTGGATGTGCATGAACAAGGAATTTAATTTCCTTACCGTATTAATTCCAGGTCCTAAATCTCCATCGAAGTGCTTAGATGTCTACCTCAGACCTTTGATCGACGAGCTGAAACTGTTGTGGGAAAATGGAGTCCCAACTTATGACAAATTCACTAACACGATGTTCACGATGAGGGCTGCCGTAATGTGGACGATCAGCGATTTTCCAGCGTATGGGATGTTGGCAGCGTGCAGGACAAAAGGATATAATGGATGTCCTATATGTTTGGACGACGTGAACTCTAGTTGGCACGCAGGGAAGGTGTGTTACTTGGGTCACCGTAGATGGCTCCCTCACGACCACCCTTGGCGACAGGATGAAGCTCATTTCGACGGGACGGTAGAGAACAATCCTAAACCCCGTAGTTGGTCGGGCGAAGAGATTTTAGAGAGGTTGAGCTATTTCGACTTTGGTGTGTTGACTAACGACGCGGATGTAAAGAAATGCAATCCAATTCCTCCACATGATCTGAGCTATTGGGATCACAAGAGTATATTCTTTGAACTCCCTTACTGGTCGAAGTTGAAGCTGAGGAACAACTTGGACGCGATGCACATAGAAAAGAATGTGTGCGACAGCGTGGTGGGAACAATTCTCGGTATTAAGTTCAAGACTAAAGATACTCCCAAAGCGCGCAAAGATTTGGAATCAATGAATCTACGTCGTCCCTTGTGGTTGAGGAGGGATAGGAAAGGAGTGTACAACAAGATGCCAGCTGCACCGTACACAGTGAAGCCGACACTTAGACGTTATGTATTTCACTGGTTTAAGGGCGTTCGTTATCCGGCCACGTATGCAGCTACTATAACTGGAGCAGTGGACGAGGTGCAACACAAGTTTGTTGGTCTAAAGACACATGACTATCACGTTATGCTGCAACGTCTGATTCCAGTGGTAATTCGACCATATTTGCCTCGCGACGTCGTAGAACCAATAGTGGCATTGTGCAGATGGTGGCAGAGGTTATGCGCCAGAGAATTAAAGAAGTCAGATGTCGTGGAATTGCAACAACAAATTGTGCACATCATTTGCAAACTAGAGAGGATTTTTCCGCCTGCTTTCTTCGACATAATGATTCACCTAATGATCCACCTGCCCGAGCAGGTTCTCATTTCTGGTCCGGTCCAGTACACTTGGATGTATCCTCAAGAAAGGTACGTACAACTAATTAATTATACAGGTTTTTCGATTCATAATTTGTTCCACTGGAGATTACTAGCTAGCTATATGCATGTACTTATTTTTATTGTACGTTTGATTAATTTTGTAGACAGCTTGGACAGTATAAGTCATTCGTCAAAAACAGGTCGGCCCCGGATGGCTCCATAGCAGAGACATACCTAATGCATGAGTGCGTTACTTACTGCAACAGGTACCTCAAAGATCCACCACCTCCAACTGCCTCCGATCCCAGTGCCCGCATCAATCTTTCTGTCGTCACCAATGTCGTCCGACCGTTTAGAGGAGTATTAAAGGAAACGTTAACACGGGAAGAACTTATTGAGGCACATTGGGTAGTGTTACGAGACTGTGACGAAGTTGAGCCGTACATGATGTCATACAGGGAGAGGCTTCAGGCGTTATATCCAGACAAGAGTTCGGCGTGGATTGAGAAAATGGTTAAGAAAAAGTTCCCCGATTATTTCTTCCAATGGGTACGTATTTAGTGATTTATATACATATTGAGATCATGCATGTTTAATTTGTAGAAAGTAAACCCTTACATTTTTCCATTTTCGCAGATGATTGATCTGCAAAAATCCGAAAACCACGGGGGGTGGTGGTCTTGGCCAAAGCACTTGCTAGCAGGGAAGCCGATTAAACACTATATTTATCCGGGATGTTTTGTGAACGGTGTGAAGTTCCATTCATTGGCGCGAGATGAAGGAAGAAGAACACAAAACAGTGGGATAGCGGTTGGGAAAGACCCTGATCTATATTACGGAATGATCGTATATGTGGTTCAGCTATGTTACGGGAATGATGTCAACGTTTTCCTATTCAAGTGCAGATGGTTCAAGCGTACAAAGGAAGACCTGGGACTTTTATCAGTCGATACAAACTCAAGCTGGTATGAGGATGAGCCTTTCGCTCTCGCCACCTTAGTTAGGCAGGTGTTCTATCTCGACGATCCGAAAGCTGGTGACGGGTGGAAAATAGTGAACCAGATCTCTCATCGAGGAGTTTGGAATACAGAGACAATTGAAGGGACACCGGCGACGACTGAAGATGCTGCTGAACCAGATAGAGACATTCCTGCCTATCAAGAACCTAATATTTCTGTCATCCGCTCCGACATAATGGACCTGGTTCAAGACGGTGAACGGTTACCCATGCCTGATGGTTGTACAGATCTAACTGAAGAAGAGATTATTGAGGTAGATGAAGAAGACGTGCAGGATGAGGACGATGACGACAACTCTGGTTATTCCTCGGACGATGTTGAGTACGATGAGGAGGATGAGCAATCGGATAACGGTGATGATGATGATGACGATTATGACGAAGAGTACGGTCACACGACGAGGATCATTAATTGGTAAACCCTAATTTATTATTGTAATATATATATGATCGATCGATGCATCGTAAAAAGGTGAAAGATTTCTATTATGTCGAGACTTTAAGATTCCTCGTCCAGCTTTGTACGTAGTCCCGGCCCCTCTCTTTGCTTTCAACTTCATCGGTGTATTCTCTGATCTTATTAAAAGTAAGCTGAAGCTGCTCTACATTTCGCTCAAGCAGCCCTTCAAACCCTAAATCCTCGACACTAAATGTAGCATGCATGCGCAGATCGGATCGATCGATCATTTTTTTAATTATATTCTTGAATGAGAATAATTGAACGAACATACAAATGACCGGGGACGACCTAAACCCTAAACCGTACGGCCCTAACCTCTGAATTCAGGGTTTTACACTTGGACGACGGAGACAGTCATTATACGTCGTCTAGGTACACACTTGGACGACGGAGAATGACTGTCTCCGTCGTCCAAGTGACAAACCCTATACCCTAAACCCTAAGGACCCCTAACCCCTGAATTCAGGGTATATTCACCTGGACGACGGATACGACATTCTCCGTCGTTCAAGTACACACCTGGACGACGGATATTAGCGTCTCCGTCGTCCAGGTGTGTACTTGGACGACGGAGAATGTCGTATCCGTCGTCCAGGTGTAAATTTCGTAATTTTTTCTAAGACAACGACCATCTAGACCATCTTCGAATGCATATTCTTTTCGTCAAGACTTTAGAGTAGTATATTCTTGGTGTGTGAGCTTCGACGGTTCGAAAATCGGAGTTGCGAAATGTCCTGTATCCACGTTTCCGGTTTGTGAAATTCTCGGTTTTGCGGTTGACTGTGCCGATGAAACCCTTCCCGAACTTATTATTTCCTGGTCCTTTATAGTAATTATATATTATGTTACGACGAACATATCCAACGGTTGTTTTGTCCAAATTCAATTTCGTTAGTACTCTGCTGCAAATCAGCAACTACAAGTGAACACTAAAGTCTTAAAGATTAGTCGATACTTAACAACTTTCAAAACGTAAAATTATTCGGCGGTTCAAATTTATCTGTTTATATATACGATGCGTTCATCGATATTGTACGACTATTTCACTCGAATGACAGATCGCTAAATTCCTAGCGAATTAATTTAAATATTTTTTTTTGCATAATTTGAACCTAGACGACGGATACGGTCATTTTCCGTCGTCCAAGTGTTCACCTGGACGACGGAAAATGACCGTATCCGTCGTCTAGGTTCAAATTACCATGGCGGTTCGAATAAAATTTTTATTATTTTTCGATGTAAATATTGACTTGGACGACGGATATGTCGTTTTCCGTCGTGCAAGTGAACACTTGGACGACGGAAAACGACATATCCGTCGTCCAAGTCAATATTTACATGGCGGTTCGATTTGCCGCCTCAATTTTTGGCGCCGCTTGAAATTCCACTTAGACGACGGAAAACACTGTTTCCGTCGTCCAAGTCAACATTTATGGCGGTGAAACGGCCCGCCCATTTATTTGGCGCCGGTTCGAAAAAATTTGACTCTTCACTTAGACGACGGAAAACACTGTTTCCGTCGTCTAAGTGTTCACCTGGACGACGGAAAATGACCGTATCCGTCGTCTAGGTTCAAATTACCATGGCGGTTCGAATAAAATTTTTATTATTTTTCGATGTAAATATTGACTTGGACGACGGATATGTCGTTTTCCGTCGTGCAAGTGAACACTTGGACGACGGAAAACGACATATCCGTCGTCCAAGTCAATATTTACATGGCGGTTCGATTTGCCGCCTCAATTTTTGGCGCCGCTTGAAATTCCACTTAGACGACGGAAAACACTGTTTCCGTCGTCCAAGTCAACATTTATGGCGGTGAAACGGCCCGCCCATTTATTTGGCGCCGGTTCGAAAAAATTTGACTCTTCACTTAGACGACGGAAAACACTGTTTCCGTCGTCTAAGTGCACTTAGACGACGGAGAATAGTGCTCCGTCGTCTAAGTGAAACTCTATATAAGGAGGAGCACCCCCCCTCATTTTCTCATCATTCCATCTCCTCCTCTATACTCTCCTCTCCTCTCTCTCTCACTCCGGCGATCCTCCTCCGGCGACGCTCCGACGACCAACTTTCCGGCGTGGTTCCCCCTCTCCGACGACTCGATCAACTCCCCGATATTCCCGAAAACTCCGATTCGGTACATTTCTATTTTTCCCTTATTAAAATAATTTTCATTTAATTAATTAATAAAATTCTAAATTTAATTAATTAGTAGAATTTAATTTATTACTTAGTTTTAAATATTTAATAAATGATTAATTTATTGTAAATTTATTGTAAATTTATTGTTATTAATTATATTTAGATTAATTATTGTTATTAATTAAATAAATGATTACATATTGTTATTAATTAATTAAATGGTAAATTATTGTTATATATTAATAATAATTAAATGAATAATTGTAATTACTTGATAATTTATGAAATGTTTAAATATTATTGTAATTATTTATTAATTAGTTGCATAATTAAATAAATATGAGATTAAATTAATTAGTAGTACGTGTTCGATTTAAATTTAGTACATAGGCTTGGTGTAATTAAGTCGCACTCTTTGGAATAGATGGCGCCTCTTTTCCTTGCTTATCTCCTTAACCCCTCGTGATGTGTGGATTTCATCACCGCACACCATAACCTAAGTGAAGTTATGGACACGAGGTTGAGGGCGGAGTTTGCAAAGGACTTGAGGGAGTGTAAATTTTCGAAAAATTGGCCGAATGTCGGACATGGTGTCTAGAAACGGGTTATGACTGGTGACAGGATTTGGACTAAGAAAGACTTTTGTCGAAATTAGTCCTGCCTCTCGCGTTATCTCTATCCCTAACTGGCCATGTTTTTCGATTTAACCAAGGCTGATTAATTGAAAATTTACACTTTATCGCGCGGGTCGCACGTCCATTGAACGACCGAAAATGCCAAGCTAGTGTACTCTATTTAAATCTTAAACGTACTTAATTAATTAGCGTAAATTTTTAAGTTGTAATTATTATGGTAAGTAGGTACGCGTATTTTAACACCGTACTCTTAGGTTTAAATGGCTCCGCCAAAGACCACATCCGGCAAGAAGAAAGCCCAACAGGAGTCAGAAGATGAGATGCTCCAAATGTTGGCGGCCCAAGTCGGTTGGGTTCAACCGCAGGACGACGCCCTCAATCCGGGGCCTTCTGGGGAAATTCCCTCTGCCCCATTTCTCTCAAGCGGTGATGACGTCGACCCCTTTTCAACTCCGACGCCCGGTACCGCTTCAACGGGAAGTACTCAGGCGTCTTCGACGGCCGATTCTATCATGTACAGCGCCCGCCGTAAGCAAAGGAGGGCCCCCACTGACCCCCAACCGAAAAAGACTCGGGGTCTCGTTAAAGGTGGAAAGGCGGAGAAAATTTGCAAGGCGACCGGGAGCAAGATCGCCTTGCCCTACGACGAATTCACCGGTGGCCCTCCCACACCTCAGCTAGCAAGTCTCTCGGCTCATAGCATTGGGTCGATTGTTCGTAACCGGGTTCGTATCACTGCCCCTACTTGGAGGGAGGTGCCGGATTCGGAGAAGGCGAAAGTCTTTAAGGATCTTTCGATACGTAATACGTACAATTTTAGTTATTATATACTATTTTTAATATTAGTTATATATAATTTTATAATATATACGATTATAATTTCCAATTTATTTCTGATAGGAACAATTTGCGGTGGATCCGGATCCGGCGATGTTGAGGCATATCAACCAAACCGCCAACAACATCTTCAAAGATTGGAAGTACAGGCTCCATCAGTACTTCCGAACTAACGGTCCCGTGCCTCCCCCCGAAGAGCTGCGTGGGGATAGAGAAGATGAGTGGGAGTGGTTGTGTAACCACTTTGCCGATGAGCAATTTCAGGTGTTAATTTACTTTTTTTATTTCAATTAAGATAATTGAATACTCTAAATTTTAGTTACTTATAAATTTTTTAATGATTTCATTATGTTGTCTAACAGAAATTCTCCGGTGTCAACAAAGCCAACCGGGGGAAGAAGGACAAGCACCATACTTCCGGCGCCAAGCAACTCATTCAAATTGCCAAGGAGCACAGGGATAAGGGCTCCAAACACCCTTATCTCGATGCAAGCGTAAGCGCGTACGTGACGCCTGGGCTCGATAATGAAGCGAGTCAACGCGGCGTAAGTCATATATATATATATATGTGTGTGCGCTAATAATTATAGTAATTATTATTTAAATATTATTTCATTATAATAAATTTATTATTCTTTTGTAGGCAAGAGTGATAGAGCGTGCGCAGGAAGAATTGGCTAACACTCAGCTTGCGTTCCTAGATGTGCCGCTAGAAGACCTGCCTCCTCTATCTGTGGAGAGCCAAATAGCAATTGCGGATGAGGTCTACGGTCGTAGAGCTGGCAAGGAGGTTAGGCACTTCGGGCCTAAGGTGGTTCGAGATTTGTCGACCTCTGAGTCATCATCTACGGGAAGTTCGGGGCGGCGGAGAAGTTCTCAAGCTGCGGCAGCCTATGAAGAGGCTCGAATCGCACGGGAGGAGAATATTGCCATGCGCCAAAGAATGGACCAGCAAGACGAGCGAATAGCCCAACTCATCGCCCTTATGCAACAAGCTCAAAGACAATGTCAACCTCCTCCGAACCCATTCTCCGACGACGACGACCCGGCTGGAGGCGGAGGACGAGGCGGCGCATCTGCTCCTCCAGTGTTTTAGCTAGCTAGTAGTTTATTATTTCGTTTCTTAATTTCCGCATTACGAACAATATTTTCATTTTTAATTATGGGTTTTTTCGATTATGTATGTACAAATTAATTAATTTAATTATTTTATTAATTTAGTGTATTTAATTAATTTAATTAATTTTTTTTCAATTAATATTAATAATATTTTTGAATTTAATTTTTTTTTAAAAATTAATTTTTCACTTAGACGACGGAGACATTAATCTCCGTCGTCTAAGTCCCTACATGGGCCACGGAGATTGTTAGCTTCTCCGTGGCCCAGGTGGTGACTTAGACGACGGAGAATTTAATCTCCGTCGTCTAGGTTACGACCTGGGCCACGGAGAAGCTAACAATCTCCGTGGCCCAGGTAGGTACTTAGACGACGGAGATTAAATTCTCCGTCGTCTAAGTGTCTACCTGGGCCACGGAGAAGCTAACAATCTCCGTGGCCCAGGTCGTAACCTAGACGACGGAGATTAAATTCTCCGTCGTCTAAGTCACCACCTGGGCCACGGAGATTGTTAGCTTCTCCGTGGCCCAGGTAGACACTTAGACGACGGAGAATTTAATCTCCGTCGTCTAAGTTCCTACCTGGGCCACGGACGTTCTCCGTGGTCCAAGTGAACTTGGACGACGGAGATTAAATTCTCCGTCGTCTAAGTACTTAGACGACAGCACTTGGAGCACGTACCTTGGACGACGGATTTTCCGTCGTCCAAGTACTTAGACGACGGAGACTGTCACTTAGACGACGGAAATTCTCCGTCGTCTAAGTCACTTTTTCTTGTAGTGCAGTAACAACCATCGTGCAACGATTTCATTTGGATTTGCAATAGTCACGGATGAGAAAGAAGAAACATATAGTTGGGTGATGGAGAAATTTTTAGAAGGAATGAATCAGAAGCAACCAATATCTGTTTTGACCGATGGGGACGAACCCATTCGAAAGGCAGTGCTGAAGCACTTGCCGCAATCAAGGCATCGATTATGTGCGTGGCATATTAGTAGGAATATCGTAAACAATATCAAAAATGAAGATGCCCAAAAAAAGTTGGGGGAGCTGATATATGCCTCTCGAACCATTTCGGACTGGGAGTCCGAATGGCAGCAAATCGCCGTACAGTATAATTTGGTGGACATACCTTGGATGAAAACGATGTATGAGAAACGGAAAAGGTGGGCAGAATGCTACTTCATGGGACAATTTTTTGGAGGGATGTGCAGCACACAGAGGTGCGAGGGTATGAATGCTACGCTAAAGAAGCACCTTACTAGGCACACTCTACTCAACAATGTTCTGCCTGGACTGGAACTAACCCTGCGAAAGTTTCGAAATCGTGTTTCATTGGACAATTTTGATGCAAAAAACACTCACAGAAAGCTAGAGACGCACATGAAAGCACTCGAGGAAGCGGCCCAGAAATTGTACACGGATAATATTTTTTTGATCGTGAAGCAGCAGATATTGTTCGAGTCCAAGTTTTCCGTGGAGAGCATCGTTCAATTTTGTACAAGCAAGATATTTTATGTGGTTCAGTATCAGAAAGGTCATCGTTGGTCTATTGAGGTACTAGACGACAGTGTGTATTCGTGCTCCTGCAAACAATTTGAGGCCGACGGCGTTCCGTGTGCTCATATATTTTGTGTACTGAAGCATGAGAATGTGAGTGTATATCCTACGTCCCTTATTCTGCATAGGTGGACTCAAGCTGCAGGCATGGGACGTGTGCAACAAGAGGGTGATGGAAACCATGAACACAGATCTACATAAGTAGCCCGATATCACTCGTTAATGAGTGCTTTTTCGAAGGCAGTGGAACATTTCAGCCAGACCCCAGAAGCATTTGAGAAATGGATGGTACACGCTCAAAGTTTGACTAATAAATATGAAAAATATTCCAAAGGAAAACCAGTGGAAAAAGAGCAGGTCTCTCCAGAAAATCTAATTTTGCCACCTGTCAAAGTTAGAACAAAAGGTATGCCAAATAGCAAATCGAATGGGAACAAGGCGAAAGTGGGGAACATCAGAGGATGTGGCGTATGCCATCATTCCCGGCACGATAGACGAACATGCCCCGAGGCCCCTGCTAGCAAGAAACGTCCACCACCAACACCCATCCCAAAGCAGATAAATTCCCAGCAGCAGGGAAATTGTTTTCAAACATGGGATCATGCCATGTCCATGCTATAATGCTGTTTGAGTTAACTCAGGACTTTAGTTGATATGTCTTTCTATTTTTGGTTCTTTGCTGAGCCTGGATAACAGTGCTTTTTGTAGTTGACATATGAATATAATGCTCTCAGTATGGTTTTTCCTGGAAGCAAAAACTTATTATTCTGCCTTTCCCTTTAGAAATGTTTTAAACTGTCATATGTATGCATATTTTACATTGAAGTGTTATACTGCATGTTTGTGGTTCTGAACAATTGAAATTTGGAATAACTGCTTCAATTGATGGTGATCATAGGACTAGGCATTATAAGTTGTTACTTGAAAAAGTTGCTTACTAATACCTGAATCGTATGTTATGATGATCAGAAGTTCAGAACAAATCTAGTACCGATAAGAAAATTATTTCTGCAGTAGTTAGTATTGAGATAAGTGTGTTTCTTGAGTAAGAATGGTCACCTGCTAAATTGCTGAAAAGTGCATCGACTGTTGAGGAAACTGCAGCTGCTTCTGAGAACCATTCTGTTCCAAACAACCTTCCTGCAGATGGTGTGGAATGGGTTGAATTTTTTGTTAGGGAAATAATGAGTGCAAGTAGTGTGGATGATGCTCGGGCACGTGCGGCGAAAATTCTAGAGGTTTTAGAAAAATCCATCTGTTCATGTGCTGGTGCTGAGGCAGTTCAAAGTTTACAAAAGGCGAGTCTGTTATTCATGCCTCTATACATGAGGATGATAGAAATCACTTTTTTTTTGTTGTTTTATACTATTTTATCTTGGTATGGATTCTGATAATGTTTATTTTTTCTTTTTCTGAAGGATCCGATAATGGTTTTATGATGTGCAGGAAAATATGCTACTGAAGCAACAAATTGAAGAACTGATTAGGGACAATTATGTAGGAGTACAGGTTTTAACCCTGCAAACCCGAGCTTGGAAAGAAAGAAGATGATATTAACCAATTTTACTACAAGCACCTCTTCCTCTCTCCTCTATTGGAAATGCAGGATTCAAACAAAACCAAGTCAAGTCTCATGAACTGGTGTCAAGACAATTACAATGCAGGAAAGAATGAGTATTTGACTTGGAAAGTACCAATCTATTTTACTAATATAAGCAAAGTTAACAAATAGATAAAATACAAGCAAAGGAAAGGAATGTAGATCACTCTAACCAAAATAACTGCGTGTAGATAATTCATCAAACACAAAGACAGGGGACATTGATGAACTATCTACCTACCAGCCGTAGTTTGACAGCGATTTTACACATACTTGTTCCAAAGATGCAAAATAACAGTTGCAAAATATCATTCCCAAAAAAATTGACATGTGGCTTCGGACATGCTTCCCGCCACATATACCCTACTCATTCTCCAAATCTTCCAAACCCCACCCTCCGTCCAGCAATTCACAGGTTTTTTGTACTTGTTCCATGTGGCGCGACTCTTCCACTACCGGGGCCCTCTGTTGTACGCTAGAAGAAGAACGCATTGGCGGCAGCGACACACTATATTCGGTCCTAGTAAGCGAAGGATACAATAGATCAATATGATTGTCGCATACCTTCAGGCGTTCCTCGGACGATTGGTACTGCCTGATCGGCTGTGACACATGAGCCACCAATTCGTCTGTGGCATCCATATGACTCTGGAGGTGCACATCCCCGTCGGCTTCATTGACCGCATTAACGACCGGGATTCCCATAGAAATAATCGGCTTCATTGACCGCATTAACATCCATATGATCTCTTCACAAATTTCGTTGCAAGAAATTGCACATTCCCTTATGCCAGATGCTAGTTGAGAGATTTGATACCGACAACTCCATGATCAATATACATGGTAGGAACCTGTCTATTACCCATACAGATATGCAACGTGTCATGGGACTAAGGGATGGTGGCGTTACAGTAGACTTATCTGAATCCTTGGACGATGGTCATGTCGCAGAATTGAAGACAATGCTGTGTTCAAATGACGGCGACATAACTGTAGATTTAGTAAGGAAACGGGTGTTGGACGATGAAACGGCAGATGACATGTTTAAGATTTGTTTCTGTCTGTATGCTCTGACAATCATGTTCTCCCCAACCACACCAGGCTACGTGGATCACAGATTGTTGATACTTAGCAGAGACCCGAATGACTTACAATACAAAGACTGGGCCAAGTTTGCTTTTGGAAGACTCGTCGAAGGGGTAGCATTGTTTCGGCAGGGATTGCCTTACTTGGGAGGGTGCTTACTCTTTCTGCAGCTTTTTTACTTGGATTCTCTTGTTTGCAGTTTTTTCACTGTCTCAAAACGCATACCTCCTGTTATGGCCTGGGGCACAGCGGAGTCCAACAGGATTATTTCCAAGATTAAGGACAACGGGGGGTTTTATGCCAACACTGTACCTGTGACGAAAAGATTAGGTTGTGGGAAACTTAGTGAGTTTTCAGAGTCTTGTGATGTAAGCACCGGCCTAAAGCCAATCCGGATGGATGACCTGAGAGAGGTAAAGTTGGAAGTGAGTAGTGTGAAAGAGCATGTGGACAAATTGACCTCACGTGTGACGGAAATAAGACCGGACGTGGAAAGTCTCCGTTGTGCAGTAACAACGTTAGAAAAGTCGGTCAACGAATTTAGTACAGGAGCAATTGAGGCGTTTATTTTGGAGGTGATGAAACATCTTGTTCCAAATCTGTCATATTTATCAAACTCAAGGATTGACAATTTACAGGAGAACGAAGGGGCGCAAAGTCCGGACGATATGGATGCGGAAATGGTTGGGTTCAAAGATGAGGACAAAATGGTATGCATTAATTAGTTTGGGGTTTATGCTGTTGTGCAGCCAAGTGTAAACGTTCACAATTTATTTATTTTTCAATTGGATTTGGTCTTATTGGGTTGTTGCCATAGTTTTTAGCTAAATTTGTCTTAAAATGCAGAGATCAACAGAAGAATTGTTTGCAGCACTGTCTCCAACAAAGGTGAAGTCAATACCAAGTAGAAACCCTACAGGTGATTTTGCATCGGTGGCTGTCCTCACAAAAAATGATTCTGATATATTGAATTATTTGTTTAGTAAGAGCCAAAGCAACACCGATAGTCTCAGAAGGTACGGTTCCATAGGAGAGTTCATTAGTTATAGGCTCAATATTTTCCTATGGTCCTAATTTATATGACGTCATGAACAGTGATGAAATTGGTCGATGCGGGGTTTTAGCGTGTCACGTGGGGATTTGTCTTGCCTCGCCCCAAGACAGTGTCTCACTCCCGAGGTAATCATATTATAAATATGCAGAATCCATGAAAATTTATGCGTATGAAGGCTAATCAGTTTATGATGCAGGTCATCAACCTAGTGGGTTCATATGAGCTTTATCTGAACCCCGATCAGTGGTTTCTGCCGACAATTTTCTCGGTACTCCTGGCTTATTTTACCTTATTCTAACCAATTTCTATTTATGTATACATTGTAATGTGTGAATATGAAATCCATATAAAATCCTCAACAACAGGATATAGCAAAGGACAACGTTGGTAAGGTTGCGTTTGGTGGGTTGACATCTTCGACAATCACATTGTGTCGTATGCGGCCATTTCAGGGCACGCTCCACACGTGCAAGAAGGTGATGACTGTGTTATTGAGCATGAAGCATATATCTTTACGCGGCTGTCTAATTGTGTTACATCGTAGATGTTTGTCCCTATTCATGACTTGGGTTCGAATCATTGGTTTCTACTCGTTGTTGATATTGAGGGGGCGGCATGCGAGATATGGGACAGCAATCCAGACAATGCATCTGCCCAGCGTCGTAAACAGTATGCGGACAATGTTGTAAGTTTTTAGTGTTTCGTTTTTATATGTTCTCCCAATTTAGTCTTATATCATGAACAAAATATACACTGCTCAATTTAAAAAGAAAAAATCCATTTGCTGCAGTTGTGCATGTTAAATGAAGTATTTTCTACTGAGATTAAGCAGAATCCTGTCCTATCATCCAAGATGGAGTCCCTTGTATTTTCATACCCAGAGTGTACCCCACAAGTAGGGAACAACCACGACTCTGGATTGTGTCTACTCAGGAACATCCAGTATTACCGCAGGAAATGGCACGACGGAGTACGTTTCAGACATCCTTTTGAAAATGCCATCTATATTTGAAAATGTTATGTGGTTCTTCAACAATATGCATTGTCTTCAGTTTAATGCGTCTGATCAGAGGGTTAGGCTCGCTTTGGAAATTGCCAGACACCCAAGGAATAAGGTCAGTGAATCACTTTGGGATGCTGTACGAGCACATACACTTGGTTCGTCTGCACAACACCAAAATGAATTGCCAACTAGTGTGTTGAAATTCAAGCCTCAAGTTGGAAAACGCTCCTAAAGTCTGAGCATTTGTATAACAGAGAGCATGTCGTGTACTTTGGTCGGTAATTGTTATAACATAGACAACATTTGTATGGAAATGCATTTGAAACCCTGTAATATTTAAATTTGACCAGAATGCTACCGCCGCGCATATATGTGGACAACGTTGTAAGTTTTTAAATACTTAGCCAGTGAGTCAAATTCTATATGTTTTTAAATATATATTGGAGTAGATAAAATATAGTTCCTGGGAGGAGGGAATATATTAAAATACGTGAGTAGAATTAAAATGAGAAAACGATTCTGTAATGGGTCATGTTATGACATTAGTTTAGCCACTTAGAATAGGAAGTGCAAAAATTCTGCTCTTGTAGACTGTTAGAAATCTGATTTGCGGGCCATCGCCTAACCCACAACATGAAATAATGTAACCCTATCAAACCACTAGGTGTCCATTGTTTCAAAATAATGAGTTCACTACGATTGTGCTTGAGACAACTTGTGTTTGCAACTTCAGTTTATCACGATTGTGTTTTGAGACAAAGCTTATGAACTTTTTTAATCAAATGGAAAAACAGTTGGAATAAATACAAACACTAAATAAATACCACTTATATATGTTCTACACTCAAACAAGTAAATGTACCAAAATAATTACAACAAGAGAAGTTCACGGCAAAAGAAGTTTAGGGTCTGTAGACCGAACAATGACGGTATCATCGTCCACCAGAATAAATTTCCATAGTTGTTCTGTATGTGTCATGTTGGCGGCTCTGAAAGTGGCAAATCCTTTGTAAAAATTAACCGTGCACCCGCGTACAGTCCAAACTATCCATGGATCTCCAAAAACCTGGTTAAAATAGAACTTGTAAGCTTTGTTCCTCTTCAGATATAATGCGGCAAAGTCAGCTGGTGTACCCTGCATAGACAAACAAAGAGATACACAGATAGTTAAAAAAATTATTGTCTTCATTACAGCATACTGGACACATCTCAATAACTATTTGCCCGTACCTCAGTGGCACACGAATTAACAACCAAATTGCAAGATGGGTAATTAGCAAAGGAACAACCTTTAAGCCCCGTTGCATTACCCAAATCGTCGTAAGCAGAGGAACCAGCCTCATGCACAATTGGAAGAGCATTGTCAGAAACAACTGCAGTTGAAGTTTTACAATTGTCGTGATTTCCTGGATCAGCCTGATGCGCATGTAGCACAGTACGGCCACAACCAGCGACACTTATCGTATTCCTATTATCGGATGTCAACGAGGATCGCTATCCATCTGTTCAGATGAAAATCAGAGATTGCGTCGTGGTAAGTATGAACCGTTTATATTGTGTTGGTAAGAAATGAAATGCAAAATATAGTGTTGGTCATTACCATGTATGAACTACTGTTACAGCAATTTTCTACAGAACTTATACAACCAACGGAACGTAAAAGAGAGTGCAAACACTTAAAATGAGATCATCACCAAACTGAATAACAACAATCCCAATTATACACAAGGCCTGATTTGTAAAGTAATGTAACAATATATAAAACACACCATTAAAAATTTTACCACCAGCTAATCAACCAAACAGCATGACCTAAGTGTAACACCGCAAAGTTCAACATCTTTATGAAATCTCCAGTAAGCAATGAATATACCTAGTCTTGATTTTTCTGGATAACAATGGAAGTACTGAAGTCTAAATTCTGATCACATAATCAAGAACAAAAGTTCAAACCACAAGTAATAGTTGAGCATAAAAGTAAGGAATGCAGATAGAGCAAGCCTTATAGCTCGAGCTCGACGACTGCAATCCAGCCATCAATTCCGTAGCCCAATTTAGTGTTTTGTCCTGTAACAATGGCACAATTAGAGACGACATAATCTTTTGCAACACACTAACAGCAGTAATACTTGTTCAAGTTCAACTCACGCATAAGTATGTCGACAGATACTAATTAACACTAGAGTCTTCTTCGATAAATTGTTTTCTTTATAATCACTAATTCACTAATTTGTTTTCGTGATCAACAACAACATATTTCCCAGGGGTTGCAAGAAAACAAGATTACTGACAAAAAGTAGCACACGATGCTTAACTAGTACAGAAAGTCTGGTGGGCACATAAATAACAACTGAGCCATGCTGTCAAACACATTACAAGTAAATTAACCTTAGTTTCTGAGCCATGGATGCTTGGTTCAGAAGTCGAGACAACAAGGTCTTGTATCAAAAGTTGGAAACCCTGCATTTGGCAAGAGATACTTCAATCAAGGTAGAATGACAACAATTAAGCTACTCAACATAAAGTTTGAGAAATAAGAGCTTCTGATGATAATAGACAGGAATACAAAATTAAGCATGGTATCAATTAAAAGATATATGCTTCACAAGGATATGGATTAAAACCTAGTTGAATATGAATAATGCCTTATGCAATATAAAAAGTATAGATGGAAAAGCCGTCAGGAAAGATGAGCAAAAAAAGGTAGCGAATGTTACAGAAAGAAATGGCAATGAACTTTGAAATGTAGCTTTAAACAAGTCCAATTCATAGCTGAGTCAATAGATCCACCAGGGTTATTAGTAGTTCTCCTCTCGCTACCATCAGAGCTGAAAATAAATGGTGACCATGCCTAACAAGAACACAGATTGAAACCAGTTATGATAACGCATCTATCATATCTACACCAAAACTGAACCTAATAAAACCCTCTTGTACCTCATTCTCCACAATCAACGTGGGCTCACTCGATGACTTTGATTCATCAACAACAGGCAAATGCACCCGAGGAAACCGCTAACAAAGAAATCCAAACAAAGTCATGAGAAATGTTTACACACGAATATTGTATCAAACATAACCCACCACTTAAGACTAGCAATCCATTACCTTATCCAACTCAACCAAAAGCTTGAAACTTGACATAGTCAACTCTAATTACTTCCCAATTCTCAATATGCCAAATATTGACTCGATCCATTTACTGTATAACAAAAAAAAAATCAACACAAATTACGAAATGAGAAAACAGAATACATCCAAAAGTTTCGAAATTTTTGAGAGAATGGTTTAAGCCCTTACTAAGTAGCTGGAGTTCCATTTTCAGGTACAAACGACGCAGCACGAACAACGTCAAGGAAAGCAGTTCCTGTAGAATCAATCACTAACCATAAAACACATATCCAACACAAAACGACGTCGTTTCACGACTGTGAAAGCCACAATTCAGGTCATCTAAAACTTCAATTGCTATATTTATCGGCGACAGAGTTCAGCGACGAAAATTGGAGAGAGAGAAAATGGGGCTTACTGTCATCGTCGGCTTCAGTGGAGTCGAGGATTGGGAAATGTTCTCTTCGATTGCTCCGGAGGTTGTTCTCTTGGTGCGTGGATTCTCCATTGTGTTCTTCAAAGAGGTCACCGGATGAGTACTAGTACTACTCAATCGGATTGAGCATAACACATGGCCTTGAGAGAATCCTCACCACGAACAAACAGGCATGAGCACAAACCAAGGTGATGGCCATAAAAAGAAGTTAATCATCCGCTCAAATCGTCATCCGAGTGCGAAGAGTAGCATACTCATCAAGAAGGCCCTGAATACAGTAAGCCACGAGATCGATGACGAACCAGAGCCACCAGTTTATTACTCATACCCACATGGATTGAAACCGATTAGGGAATGGTCAGATCCATAACCCAGGGACCAATTCAATTACAGTAGACTATGCAACTAGGATGAATTGAAATACATAAACCTTTGCCATCAGTGTCTGAAACGAACGGAAATCACACGAGTCTCGTCTTTGTCTTACTCAACCAGTATTTGTATCTGCCTGGGTATACTATTCCCCAATCTTCCCAGACAACGTGGTATACAGTAACTTTGGCCTGGATCTTAACGGGAGGTAACAAAAGGTAACCGAACAGTGCTTTCTAAAATTTGGTCGACAAATGGTTTGGTGTACACAAGTAGATCCCTTGAATACTCTATCTTAGCGAGTTAGCTCACTCGTGTAAAGTAACTAGGTAATTTGAATCCTTAAAGTAGGTGCTGCAGTTACATACTTATTACAGGTAAGAAGTTAAGAACCAAAAAAGAATTCAGCATCCAGAATATGTCTCAAGAGATTACTGTGACAACTGACAAAACTTAAAACAGTTTACAAGGAATGTGAGAAACCTTCTTATTTTGCAGGCCGGCCTAGCTCAACAAACACCCATCAAACAAAAGAGGACAAAAATTTTAGTATCAAGAGACAAAAGACACCCTAACGTTTTTATTTCAGTATCTAAGTATCAAAAATTTATATTTTACTACTTAATGTTATTTTTGTCTTGCATTTTAGTACCTTTGTCAGTTGTGACGACCCGAACCAGAATCAGATGTGTGTTTGGCACGATTCTCGAGATTTGGTTATAGTCGCAGTTTTACGATATTGTGGGGTTTATCGATTCGATTCGTGACTATGTTTTCAGTCGAGAATTTGAGTTGGGTGTTTTCACGGAAATTGTAGAGTACGTGATTTCGAGCTCGTGGGCGGTTCTGGAAGATTTTTCTGATAACCGAGGAATATTTTATGATTATTTGAAGTTTCGGGTTCCGACGAGTTTATCCGATTGTTTCGAGCTTATCTGAATCACATCGTATATTCATTCCGGACTGTTGATCGACCCGAGGGACGAGTATAAATATCAAAAGCTCGAAAAATAGTCGAGAAATAGTCGCAAAAACACGAATTTGCATTGACTTGCGTTGACTTTCCCATTTTGGAAAGTTTGACTGGTTGACCCGAGGGGGAGGAGTTTCCGTTTCTGTCTTGCCGTCCGTCGACCGGTTTTCCGGCCACCGTTGGCTTCGAGGAAGATACGGTTAGAATCCTTGGGTATTTTCGAGTTGATTGATGTTAAAAATTGTGAGATTTGATGAGGTTTTCTTGATGCCCGAATCGGGCCGAACCGGGGTTCATCGCCGTTATCGGTTGGCCGTATTCCGGCTAGTGTTGGTGGTGGTGGATGGGGGGATTCGACTCCCCTTGTTCCTCTGAACCTCCTGGTATGCTTTATGGTGGTTGTGGTTGAGTTTTGGGGGTCACCGGTTAGGTCACCGGAAAACTGGACCCGAGCTGTTTCGAGGGGAAATTGGTGAGGTTTTGGTTCGAATTAGGGGTCGTGTTAGTTATGGAAGTTGTTCGCCTAGTGATGGCCTATAGTTCTGGAGGTTTTCCGCCGGAAAATCTTGCCGTTGACGGCGCGCCGGCGGCGGCGGCGGCGGTCAACGGTGGTCAACGGCGAGGAAAAAGTCAACTTTTCAGATTTCGATGTAATTAGTGTCATTTTTCTCGTAATCACGCCCTGATTATTGTACGGAGGTTTTCGGGTTGATTTGGTTAGCCGATTGTCAGTCGAGATTTCGAGTGGGGATTTCGGGATTACCGTTATACATTTTGTACTGCATTTCGTATTTCCGGGAACAGTTGCTTTCCGTGCATCAGTACAGTGTTGTGGACTACGATTTTGATCAGTTGTGTTTTGTGAATATTCAGGAGATCGTGATCGAGATCTGGATCGTGATCGTGCTTCAGGCGAGGGATCTTCCGCCGGACCACGAGTGTAGCGCGTGTGCGCGTTTCGAGAGTCTGTGAGTGGACAATTTCTTTTCACGGAAATCTTGCGAGTCTTTTATGTGATTTATGATCTTGAGCATGCAGCATGATTATGGTTTTACGAGCATGAGATTTCATACGAGTTTATGATTATATAAGCATGTGTTTACGATTATACGAATATGTTTATACGGATATACGTTTACGAATATGCATACATTTTATATTGTTTCATGCATTTGCATCGAATTTTTTGTGATTTGGTTTTCACAGAGTACAGTCTTGGTTACGTTGTTGTATCGATACACATTGCCTCTCGGTTGATCCCCGATGGTAGGCCATCCAGGAGGGGCGTCGTTATCCCTACCTGACCGGTGAGGGGCGTTTTCCCGGAACCGAGGCCATTTCTGGCTTAGAGTCACGGGGACTAAGGACCTCGTGATTCGGACTGTACTAGCACGGTGTGTGTCCATGAGTGACCCCGTGGGATTTATACTTGCATGCTCAGTACGCTGGAGGATTACGGTTTTACCTCGTGTACTTTATTATTTCTATTTACCTGGACTCGCATATGTTTTTATAACATACATAATAATTGGTGAAAGACATTTATTTTCGTCCACTCACTCTAACGTGTTTATTGTCTTTCCCCTGGGCTTTTCGGTTTCCGTGCCCAGTTTGCAGTTCAGGTTTGGTGTTTCACGTCGCGGTTTGGAGGCTAGTGATCAGAGTCACCTGTGATTTCCAGTAGGTTCTTGTTTCGCCTACTGATGTACATATTGTATATGTTTTACTTTAGAGGTCGCTCTGATACATTCTGATACATGTTGTGCGGATTTTCATGGATATACATATATACATAGTACAGTTTATTTACTGTTGTTGATTATATTGATGTTGAGAAATCCGGATGGGATTGGTGCCCACGGTTTGGCTTTTGTGGCATAGGATGAAGTGTTATTTTCAGGGTGCAGGTTTAAGCAATTCTACGTTAGTAACGAAACTCTGCTGAAATTTTGAAAAAATTTTGTTGGTTCGTATTTTCGAAAGGGTTTGATTCCGGTTTAGGTAACTGAATTGGGATTGGGTCCTTTCAGTTACCCCGTCAAAAAACTCTATTTTATGCTGACCTGGCATATATGGATCCTACATACGTCATTTCCCACTGAAAATCCGAGGTCATTTTTGTCATCTCATTCACTTTGATTTCCCTCTGCTCTTCAATACCCACCGAGCCCAGAAAATCAATAAACACTTTATTTCCTCCATTCTGAGTTGAATCAAAATCGACCTCGGCCGCCCTTGTCCGTTGTCCTTGCTCGTCACCATTCTTGATCCACACATGTGTTGTTTCTCCACGTTCGCGTCCTCGTCCACGATTCTGCTCCTCCGGGATAACCTCGGCCATGCCTAGCCGATCTCCCCCATTCTCGATCGGTTGAGCTCAACCACGATGAACAATATCAAAAATCGAAGCCCAAATCTCTTTCATTGTGTGATATAATTACCTAAGTTGGACAAGTTCGAGCACTTGAGTATTTGTGAGTTAAATTTATTTATTTTTCAAATTAATTTCTGGGATTAGTTTGTATGAACGTCTAATTAATTCAACTAAGGCTGCTGAGCTACCACGATTTAAATTCTTGGTGGATTTGATTGGGTTCGATAATTACTGTGTTCTCTTTTGGTTGAAGGATGTTCTTAGAGTTCTTCTATTGGTTGAAGTAAAGTAAATCACTCACTCTCATTGTGTTTGAGCAAAACCCGAAGAAACTTTGAAAACATTGACAGAGGGAGGAAGTGGACAACATGAGCCCAAGAAAGGAACGAAGAAAACTTGGAAAGAATTATGGAGAACCTCGAAAAACAAAGTGATCGAGCGAGATGACAGAGTTGCCCTCGGGCTTTCAATGGGAAAATGCGCATGTGGGACCTACACATGCCGTGTTAGCATAAAACAAAGTTTTTTTGACAGAGTAACTAACAGAGGTACTAAAATGCAAGACGGAGTTAACGTTAGGCAGTGAAATGTAAGTTTTTGATACATAAGTACTAAGATGAAAACGACCCCATCATTCCCAAAGGTTTGGTGTTTCACGTCGCGGTTTGGAGGCTAGTGATCAGAGTCACCTGTGATTTCCAGTAGGTTCTTGTTTCGCCTACTGATGTACATATTGTATATGTTTTACTTTAGAGGTCGCTCTAATACATTCTGATACATGTTGTGCGGATTTTCATGGATATACATATATACATAGTACAGTTTATTAACTGTTGTTGATTATATTGATGTTGAGAAATCCGGATGGGATTGGTGCCCACGGTTTGGCTTTTGTGGCATAGGATGAAGTGTTATTTTCAGGGTGCAGGTTTAAGAAATTCTACGTTAGTAACGAAACTCTGCTGAAATTTTGAAAAATTTTTGTTGGTTCGTATTTTCGAAAGGGTTTGATTCCGGTTTAGGTAACTGAATCGGGATTGGGTCCTTTCAGCTTGGTATCAGAGCATTAGGTTGTCAGATTCTGTAGACTCTTGTAGTTGTGAGGCTTAGGGTATTTGAGTTAGTACAGCATGACTGGAGTGATGACCCGACTGGCCAGCGGTACTCATCAATACTTCGGGTGTTGTATGTCCTCAAATATCTGCGGTTTCATGATTACGTTCTTTCTGCTTGTGCCTAATGCTTGTCTTGTATCAGTAGGATGCCTCCTCGACGTGGTTCCCGTGTTGACCGGGATGATAATCCTGATGAGGATCGCCGAACGCGCGACTTGCTTATGCGAGTGCTGCGTTTGGAAGAGCGTTTTGACCCTGTGGTCAAGGCTCGCACTGCGGGTGCTACTGTGTTTTCGGGTTCAGTTGATCCAGAGATATGCGAGGCATGGTTGGTTCAGATTGAGCGTGTTTGTGAGCGTCTGCAGTTTACACCTGAGCAGATGACAGTAGCCGCAGTTGGTTTACTTGAGGGTGATGCATACTTTTGGTGGGTCAGCACTGACAGAGTTCCTGTGGATACTCCGTGGACATTGTGTCGTGATCTATTTATGCGGAGGTATTTTAATCAGGCTACAGAATCTGACAACCTAATGCTCTGATACCAAACTGAAAGGACCCAATCCCGATTCAGTTACCTAAACCGGAATCAAACCCTTCCGAAAATACGAACCAACAAAAAAATTTCAAAATTTTGGCAGAGTTTCGTTACTAGCGTGAAATTGCATAAACCTGCACCCTGAAAATAACACTTCGTCCTATGTCACAAAAGCCAAACCGTGGGCACCAATCCCATCCGGATTTCTCAACATCAATATAATCAACAACAGTAAATAAATTGTACTATGTATATATGTATATCCATGAAAATCCGCACCACATGTATTAGAATGTATCAGAGCGACCTCTAGAGTAAAACATATACAAAATGTACATCAGTAGGTGAAACAAGAACCTACTGGAAAACACAAGTGACTCTGATCACTAGCCTCCAAACCACGACGTGAAAACACCAAACCTGAACTGCACATTGGGCACGGAAACCGAAAAGCCCAGGGGAAAGACAATAAACACGTTAGAGTGAGTGGACGAAAATAAATGTCTTTCACCAGTTAATATATATATGTTTAAAATACATATGCGAGTCCAGGTGTATCGATACAACAACGTAACTGAGACTGTACTCTGTGTAAACCAAATCATAAACAGTTCGATGCAAATGCATGAAACAGCATAAAAGTGTATGCATATTCGTATACGTATATCCGTATAAACATATTCGTATAATCGTAAACACATGCTTATATAATCATAATCTCGTATGAAATCTCATGCTCGTAAAACCATAATCATGCTGCATGCTCAAGTTCATAAAACGTATATAAAAGACTCGCAATAATTCCGTGAAAATAAACTGTCCACTCACAGATGAGCAAAACGCGCACTAGCGCTAATCTCGAGGACCGGTGGAAGATCCCTCGCCAGAAACACGATCACGATCCCGATCTCGATCTCCTGAATATCCACAAAAACGTAACTGATCAATAACGTAATCCACAACACTGTACTGATGCACGGAAACCAACTGTTCCCGAAAATATGCAATACGGTACAAAATGAATTACGGAAATCCCGAAATCCCAACTCGAAACCTTGACTGAAAATCGGCTACTCAAATCAACCCGAAAACCTCCGTACGATAACCAGGGCGTGATTACGAGAAAAATGACACTAATTACATCGAAACCTGAAAAGTTGACTTTTTCTCGCCATTGACCGCCGTTGACCGCCGCCGCCGACGGCGGCGCGCCGTCAACGGTGGAGTTCCACGGCGGAAAGCTCCAGATTTCATGGTCTCGTCATTTCGAGTCTCTTTCTTCTCTACCCCGACAACCAAATCTCAACGGAAATCCCTCAAATTATCCAAACCCGATCGGAAAACCCAACTCCGGTGACCTAATCGGGTCGCCCTAAAACCTCCACCAATCCCACAACTAACTACATGGAAAGCATCTCTAGACCAAGGGGAGTCGAACCCCCAACCAAACCGCCACCGAGGCTCGCCAGAACACGGCCAACCAACACCGGCGATTTCGAAGAACTCGGCCTACTTCGATCTCACCCAAAACTCCATCAAATTCCACAAAATCAAACTCTAACCAACTCGAAATCACTAGAGGAAACGATCCCTACCTTTTAATCGATCGGAGGTGGCCGGAATTTGGTCGTCGGAAAGTGAAACCGAAAACGGAAACTTTCCCTTTCGGGCAGCAGGTCAACTTTCCATTTTGGGAAAGTCAATGACTGGTCAATGCAATTCCGTGTTTTTGCGACTATTTCTCAACTTTTCGATATTTATACTCGTCCCTCGGGTCGATCAACGGTTCGGAATGAATATACGATGTGATTCGGATAAGCTCGAAACAATCGGATAAACTCGTCGGAACCCGAAACTTCAAATAATCATAAAATATTCCTCGATTATCGGAAAAATCTTCCGGAACCACCCTCGTGCTCAAAATCACGTGCTCTACAACTTCCGTGAAGACACTCAACTCAAATTATCGACTGAAAACATAGTCGCGAATCAAATCGACAAACCACACAATATCGTAAAACTGCGACTATAACCAAATCTCGAGAATTGTGTCAAACACACATCTAATTCTGGTTCGGGTCGTCACAAATCTACCCCCCTTAAAGAAATTTCGACCTCGAAATTTACGTACCTGTCATGTGAACAGATGAGGATACTGCTCCCGCATACGCTGCTCGGTCTCCCAGGTGGCCTCCTCAACTGAATGGTTCTACCACAAGACCTTCACCAGCGGAATCATACGATGCCTCAGCTCCTGCTCACGTCAATCGAGAATCTGCACTAGCTCCTCAACATACGATAAATCCTCTCTGATCGGTAACTGCTGTGGGGCTATCACATGTGAAGGATCTGAGATGTACTTCCGCAACATCGAAACATGGAAGACATCATGTACACGAACCATCTCAGCCGGTAACTCAAGTCTGTAAGCAACAACTCCAACCCTCTCCGTAATCTCATACGGACCAATGTACCGCGGTCGAAGCTTGCCACGCTTCCCGAAACGCACAACTCTCCTCCACGGAGATAGTTTCAGGAAGACCCAATCACCAACCTCAAACTCTAAACTCTTCCTCCTCACATCTGCGTAGCTCTTTTGCCGATCCTGGGCGACCTTCAGTCGATCCCGGATAACCTGTATGTCCTCCATCGTGGTTTTCACCAAATCAGGACCAATGAGCCAACGCTCGCCCACCTCACTCCAACACAATGGAGTGTGACATTGCTTCCCGTACAGAGCCTCGTACGGTGCCATCTCAATACTGGCCTGATAGCTGTTGTTGTAGGCAAACTCAATCAAGTGTAACTGCTGATCCCAGTTACCACGAAACTGCAACACACATGATCTCAGCATATCCTCAAGTGTCTGAATGGTCCGCTCGGACTACCCGTCAGTCTGAGGATGAAAAGCTGTACTAAATCGCAATCTCGTGCCCAAAGCTCGCTGTAAAGCCTGCCAAAACTCAGAAGTGAACTGACTATCACGGTCAGAAACAATGGACACAGGCACACCATGCAAGCGAACAATCTCGAATAAGTACAACTTGGCCAATTTGGCAACTGAAATCTTCCCTGGAAGTGCAAGAAAGTGTGCGGATTTCGTCAATCGGTCAACAATAACCCAAATGCCAGTGTTGCCCGCCGAAGTCCGCGGCAACTGATAGACGAAATCCATCGTAATGTGTTCCCACTTCCAAACCGAAATCTCAAGTGGCTGTAACTTCCCTGCAGGTTTCTGCCTCTCCGCCTTCACCTGCTGACAAATCAAACACCGACTCACGTACACGGCAATCTCCCACTTCATATTGCGCCACCAATAGTACGCTCGAAGTGTACGAAACATCTTCGTACCTCCGGGATGCATCGCATACGCTGAACTGTGGGCCTCGTCCAGAATTTCCTTCTTCAAATCCTCGTCCCTGGGTACACATAATCTGCCCCTGAACAACAACGTACCGTCATCACTCAATCGGAACTCTGTAGGCACACCATTCCGTATCATGGTCTTCTTGCTCAGCAAGTAAGGATCTGAATCCTGTGCCTCCCGTACCTGATCAACCAGTACCGGTCGAACCTGGAAACTGGCCAACAAAGCTCCATCATCATCATACCCAAATACAGCACCTGTAGCTCGAAGCTCAGCTAACATCGACACTCTGGCCACACACATGTGAAACAATGAGGCTCCGGATTTCCGGCTAAGTGCATCTGCCACCACGTTGGCCTTCCCCAGATGGTACTCGAAAGTGCAATCGTAGTCGTTAATCAACTCCATCCATCGGCGCTGCCTCATGTTCAGGTCTGGCTGTGTCCACAAGTAGGTGAGACTCTTGTGGTCAGTGAAAATCCTACACTGAGCACCATACAGATAATGTCTCCAACTCTTCAACGCTAACACAATAGCGGCTAACTCCAAATCATGCGTTGGATAGTTGACCTCGTGCGGTTTCAGCTGTCTGGAACCATATGCCACGACTCTACCATGCTGCATCAACACACAGCCAAGGCCCAACTTCGACGCATCACTATATACAACAAACTCACCACTGTCGTCTGGCAATGTCAGAACCGGTGCAGTAGTCAGTCTCTCCTTCAAGAGCAAATAACTCTCCTCGCACGCATCAGACCACTCAAACTTGACGCCTTTCTTCGTCAATCTGGTTAGTGGTGTAGCTATCCGGGAGAAATCCTGTACAAACCGTCGATAATAGCCTGCTAACCCCAAGAAACTCCGGATCTCCGGCACAGTAGTGGGTCGACTCCAATTCAGCACGGCCTCAATCTTGTCAGGATCAACACTAACTCCCTCGGCCGAAATCACGTGGCCCAGAAACTTCACACTATCCAACCAGAACTCACACTTGCTAAACTTCGCGAACAGCTGATGGTCACGCAAAGTCCGCAACACCGCTCGCAAGTGCTTCTTGTGCTGGCCCACACTCCTCGAGTATATCAAAATATCATCAATGAATACTATCACGAACTTGTCCAGGAATCGTCGAAACACTCGATTCATCAAGTCCATGAAAGCTGCGGGGGCGTTGGTCCACCCAAACGGCATTACCAGAAACTCATAGTGCCCATATCGCGTCCTAAAAGCTGTCCTGACAACATCTGAATCCCGGATCCTCAACTGATGATATCCGGATCGAAGATCAATCTTCGAAAAGACTGTTGCTCCCTTCAGCTGATCGAACAAGTCATCAATCCGCGGCAATGGATACTTGTTCCTCACTGTAATCTGATTCAGCTTCCGATAGTCGATGCACAAACGCATGGACCCGTCCTTCTTCCGCACAAACAACACTGGAGCACCCCACGGAGAAACACTCGGTCGAATGAATCCCTTTTCTAACAACTCCTGAAGCTGAATCTGCAACTCCCTCAACTCTACAGGCGCCATCCGGTACGGTGTCTGGGAAATCGGTCCAGTACCCGGCAACAACTCAATGGTAAAATCGATCTCCCGAATAGGGGGTATACCAGGTAACTCTGCTGGAAACACATCCGGAAACTCAGACACAACCTCAATACTACCAAGATCCGGCACTGCAGCTGTAGTATCCACAACATGGGCTAAGTAGGCAACACAACCCTTCTTCATCAACTGATCCGCCCTCATCGCGGAAATCAAGCAAGATAGGGAAATGTTCTTCTCGCCACGAAACAGTATCTCAGGTAACCCGGGTCGTCGAAACGCGACCTCCTTCCTGTGGCAATCAAACATGGCCCAGTGCGACTCCAAAAAGTACATACCCAATATCAGATCAAAATCCACAATATCAAGCAACAACAGATCCGCAGCTAGTCCATGACCATCAACAAATACCTCACAATCTCGGTAAACCCAACCGATGCTCACAACCTCACCTGACGGATACAACATTCTCCACAACCCCGGAAGTGGAGATGCAGGTACCGTAGCCAATGATGATAGTCTAAATGATATGAATGAATGTGTGGCACCTGGATCTAATAATGCAACTACAGGAATACCAAAAACATGTAACGTACCGATAACGACCTCCGGTGATGCTTTGCCCTCACGCATAGTCATAGCATGAACTCTCGCCTGTCCGGCTGGTCGTCCTCGCTGGGGCTGTCCCTGCTGTCTGCCCTGACCTACAAACTGAGCTGGTCAAACTCCCAAAGTGGCACCTCGCTCAACTCCGGAACTCTGGGCTACCTGTCCGTCACCGCCATATAGCTGAGGACACTCCTTCGCATAGTGGCCCACCTGGCCACATCGGAAACAAGTGACAGGACCTCGCTGACATGGACCCACATGATGTCGACTGCAGAGACTACACAACGGGTACTCCCTCGGTACTGCAAATGTGCCACCAGTACGCCGAGGATAACTAGAACCGCTGGAACCCGCACTAGCCTGTGGCCGCTGTGGTCGATCTCTCCTCCAAAACGGTCTCCGCCTCGATGTACTAACTGGTGGGCGGTAAGATCCACCGCCTGAGGATGAAGCTGAACCAGAAGTATCATAACTCTGCCTCTTCGAAGGCCCCTGACTCGGTCCACCCTCCTCGAATCGCCTCGGCTGGTACCTCTGCTGTCTCTCCTGCTCAATATCTTCACCTCGGAGAGCTGCACTAACAAACTCATCAAAGTTGTTCCTCGGCATCGTAGTCAATGTCGCCTTGATATTCAGATTCAATCCCAGCTCAAACCTGCGACACTTGGCTTCCTCTGTAGCCACCATATCCCGCGCAAAACGAGACAAACGAGTAAACCGATCCCGATACTCAAGTACAGACAAACTGCCCTGCCTCAAGTTCGTAAACTCCTCGTACTTGCGCTGCTGGGTAGCCTGATTAAAATATCTCCGCATAAACAGATCACGAAACAATGTCCACGGAGTATCCACAGGAACTCTGTCAGTGCTGACCCACCAAAAGTATGCATCACCCTCAAGTAAACCAACTACGGCTACTGTCATCTGCTCAGGTGTAAACTGCAGACGCTCACAAACACGCTCAATCTGAACCAACCATGCCTCGCATATCTCTGGATCAACTGAACCCGAAAATACTGTAGCACCCGCAGTGCGAGCCTTGACCACGGGGTCAAAACGCTCTTCCAAACGCAGCACTCGCATAAGCAAGTCGCGCGTTCGGCGATCCTCATCAGGATCATCATCCCGGTCAACACGGGGACCACGTCGAGGAGGCATCCTACTGATACAAGACAAGCATTAGGCACAAGCAGAAAGAACGTAATCATGAAACCGCAGATATTTGAGGACATACAACACCCGAAGTATTGATGAGTACCGCTGGCCAGTCGGGTCATCACTCCAGTCATGCTGTATCAACTCAAATACCCTAAGCGTCACAATTACAAGAGTCTACAGAATCTGACAACCTAATGCTCTGATACCAAACTGAAAGGACCCAATCCCGATTCAGTTACCTAAACCGGAATCAAACCCTTCCGAAAATACGAACCAACAAAAATTTTTCAAAATTTTGGCAGAGTTTCGTTACTAGCGTGAAATTGCATAAACCTGCACCCTGAAAATAACACTTCGTCCTATGTCACAAAAGCCAAACCGTGGGCACCAATCCCATCCTGATTTCTCAACATCAATATAATCAACAACAGTAAATAAACTGTACTATGTATATATGTATATCCATGAAAATCCGCACCACATGTATTAGAATGTATCAGAGCGACCTCTAGAGTAAAACATATACAAAATGTACATCAGTAGGTGAAACAAGAACCTACTGGAAAACACAAGTGACTCTGATCACTAGCCTCCAAACCACGACGTGAAAACACCAAACCTGAACTGCACACTGGGCACGGAAACCGAAAAGCCCAGGGGAAAGACAATAAACACGTTAGAGTGAGTGGACGAAAATAAATGTCTTTCACCAGTTAATATATATATATGTTTAAAATACATATGCGAGTCCAGGAATATAAAATAATAAGTACACGAGGTAAAACTCATACTCCTCCAATGTACTGAGCATGCAAGTAAAATCCCACGGGGTCACTCATGGACTCCACCGTGCTAGTACAGTCTGAACCACGGAGTCCTTGACTACCACGTGATTCTAAGCCAGAAATGGCCTCGGTTCCGGGGAATACGCCCCTCACCGGTCTGGTTGGGGAAACGCCCCTCCAAGCGGCCCTCCGTCGGGGATCAGTCGACGAGGCAAGGTGTATCGATACAACAACGTAACTGAGACTGTACTCTGTGTAAACCAAATCATAAACAGTTCGATGCAAATGCATGAAACAGCATAAAAGTGTATGCATATTCGTATACGTATATCCGTATAAACATATTCGTATAATCGTAAACACATGCTTATATAATCATAATCTCGTATGAAATCTCATGCTCGTAAAACCATAATCATGCTGCATGCTCAAGTTCATAAAACGTATATAAAAGACTCGCAATAATTCCGTGAAAATAAACTGTCCACTCACAGATGAGCAAAACGCGCACTAGCGCTAATCTCGAGGACCGGTGGAAGATCCCTCGCCAGAAACACGATCACGATCCCGATCTCGATCTCCTGAATATCCACAAAAACGTAACTGATCAATAACGTAATCCACAACACTGTACTGATGCACGGAAACCAACTATTCCCGAAAATATGCAATACGGTACAAAATGAATTACGGAAATCCCGAAATCCCAACTCGAAACCTTGACTGAAAATCGGCTACTCAAATCAACCCGAAAACCTCCGTACGATAACCAGGGAGTGATTACGAGAAAAATGACACTAATTACATCGAAATCTGAAAAGTTGACTTTTTCTCGCCATTGACCGCCGTTGACCGCCGCCGCCGACGGCGGCGCGCCGTCAACGGTGGAGTTCCACGGCGGAAAGCTCCAGATTTCATGGTCTCGTCATTTCGAGTCTCTTTCTTCTCTACCCCGACAACCAAATCTCAACGGAAATCCCTCAAATCATCCAAACCCGATCGGAAAACCCAACTCCGGTGACCTAATCGGGTCGCCCTAAAACCTCCACCAATCCCACAACTAACTACATGGAAAGCATCTCTAGACCAAGGGGAGTTGAACCCCCAACCAAACCGCCACCGAGGCTCGCCAGAACACGGCCAACCAACACCGGCGATTTCGAAGAACTCGGCCTACTTCGATCTCACCCAAAACTCCATCAAATTCCACAAAATCAAACTCTAACCAACTCGAAATCACTAGAGGAAACGATCCCTACCTTTTAATCGATCGGAGGTGGCCGGAATTTGGTCGCCGGAAAGTGAAACCGAAACTTCGGATAAGCTCGAAACAATCGGATAAACTCGTCGGAACCTGAAACTTCAAATAATCATAAAATATTCCTCGATTATCGGAAAAATCTTCCGGAACCGCCCTCGAGCTCAAAATCACGTGCTCTACAACTTCCGTGAAGACACTCAACTCAAATTCTCGACTGAAAACATAGTCGCGAATCGAATCGACAAACCACACAATATCGTAAAACTGCGACTATAACCAAATCTCGAGAATCGTGCCAAACACACATCTAATTCTGGTTCGGGTCGTCACACCGTCATAACTCTTAACGTGTAAATTCAAAAGTATCAACTGTATGTAGTTGATATTGTTCACTAGAATTCAGGTTTTAATATCGAATGAAACTGTAGCCTGCCTTTAATTCCTCCTTGTGCCTTTTTTCTGGCATATTCAGTTAGAATGTGAAATCAATAAGTTGTCTTTGTTAGTTAAGGGAAGAACTGTGAAAGCTCAGATATGGGACACACCTGGACATGAGAGATACCGAGTAGGTGTCAATGAAGAATATCTTGCATTTTGTCATAAGTATGGGTCTACTTTGTATTCTGATTATTTGGGCTTATGTTTGAATGATGTGAACTGCTTTCACTTTATAATTTTACTTTCTTTAAAGCTTATTGCTTAAGTTATAGTTCACTGGTGTGAAGCTTCATGCCATTGTTGTATCCTGTATGTATTGAGCCATCTAGGGACTTGTATTGATGTGCATATACGTTATGAACTGAGAGGATCTTTTCATTTATTTATAAGGCATATGGGTATTGGTTATCTTAAAATTGTCTAAATCTCATATGTTTTTTTCTCTATCTGCATTTACTGTTTTAAAAGTAATTATCTATGGATAAAGTGGGTGGAATATTAACCGATGAAATAGCTTAAACCAGTCATTTTCCTGTATTTCTTAATGTGATATATCGTGCTTATAATCAGCTTGAAAATTGTTCTTTATTGTGATCGAGCATTTATGTAAAGTTTCATTTTCATTTAGGTGTTTAGAAGCACTCAAAGAGTGAAGGGCATGAGGATTTTGGTCTTCCTGGTGAGTGAGAAGGCTAAGAAGCACGCTATTGTTAAGGAGGTTGATGAATCTTTGAGTCTCAAGGATGGGACTGTTGTCCTCCAACATGTGTAATATATGTACTTAGTCGAAGTGTATAATATGTATACTTTTTGTATATGACATTGCCATGTTGAATATATTCTAGTTTTCATAATGAATGAGATTGAATGCTGATTACAACTGAAACAATTATAAACATTTAATTAATTTGTGGAGATTATGTGTAGAAAGTGGGGTTTGGTTACATGTGTACATACAATTAAACACTAACTAAAGTCTGTCATCTAACTCATACACATACCAATAAAATTTCATAAACTCTATCATTAAAGAATCACTCAAACAACTGAAATATTGTTGTAGGTTAGACAGACAAACTACAGTAAAAACATTAATATTCAGTTGTTTGAAATAAACATAAACTCAGTATTCAGTTGTTTGAAACAAACTTTAACATCAGAATTCCATTGTCTTCTTCTATGTCATATGTCAAATAAGTTGTTTTAATTTGTATGAACCAACTCATAAGTCCTTAAATATCACTTTTTCAGACTTTTGAAACAACTGAACATCAGTTGTGTGATATGTATTCAGACAACTGCTCCATATACAACAGAGTTTTGGGTGCTTCAGACAACATATTGAAACGGTTGTCTGAAGTACTTTTTATATTAGTGAAGGCGAAGGAGAGGAGCACGTCGCCAGCTAAAACAGTGACGTCCTCGCCGAAGACCTTGTGGTTGGTCGGCTTGTCGTGGCGGAGGTCATTGTTGTCTATGCACAGCAAGTCATCGTGTATCAACGACATGGTGTCAATCATCTCCATCGTGCACGTCGCTGCCATTGCTGCCGACTCTGGACCTCCGACGAGCTCGCACGCGGCAAGGCAGAGGATGGGACAGACACGCTTCCCTCCAGCGAGGAGAGAGTACCGCATCGCCTTATGGATCTTAATCGGATGTTTAAAGCGAGACGATAGCGTCCAGAGCTCGGTTGACGGCCTTCGCCTTCTGCACCATGTAAATCTTGAAATTGAAATTGAAATTGAAATCAGAATCGGAGTCAGAATCTTTGTGTTGGTTGACGGCGGTGGTGTTGTCCTACTTGGTGAGAATGGCCATGAGAGAGATGTTGCTGAGCTAGCGAGCCTTGGTCGAAATGGGACTAGTTTTGTAGAGGAGATGCAAATATGGGGATCCGTATCGGTTCAACATGCATGTGTTCAAGCTCACACAGCTCATCTTTTCACTTCTTTTAAAATCAAATTAAACAGACAACTTTGCTTCAACAATCCTTTTGCCTACTTATTTTGTAGGCAACAGAGTGAGTGAGGGAGGGATCTGATAATGGGTTTGAGTGATGATGATTTTGGGTTTTATATGGTGGGATATGTAATATATTTGGCAGTGAATTAATGATGAGCTTTGGTTTGGCTCCAGTTACATTTTGGGATGGAAATGCGACGAGAAAGAGAAGAAGAGGGATAGAAGGTGGTAGTGGGGAGTGCAATATTAATGGAGTGTGAGGATTTTTGGGTTGGAGACTCATGGACAATTCGCAATTTGGCATTTCATTTCTTACTCGATTTGTCATGTGATTCTAGGACCAATGGTCTTCCTAAACCTTCTCGCTCCGAAAATGACTAGAGCATCTTCATAACCGGTGATACCTCCTCTAATTTGTCTTGGAGAATCAGTAAGTTTCACATTTTTGTTTCCTATTCTTAAACTGTAAACAAAATTATAGATAAACAATAATCAAAGGTGTACATGTAATCTTAAATTAGTCCACCACACAGGGACGGAGCCAGGATTCTCGGTTAGGGGGGGTCTGAATGAAAAACTTAAAAAATAGTCTCGGTTAGGGTAGTCAATTCGATCTTGATCTGTATATTTTGCCAAAACAGTCTCAATGTTTTGTTTTTGGTTTAATAAAACATCACAATTACTCACATCCTGATTATGAGTAATATTTGATCCTCCAAAATATGATATTAGAGTTTGCACCTTCTTCCAATTACTGAATCCATGACCAGCACCAACAAAAGTTTCACCACCGCCTTGTTCTCCAATAGTCGGATTGAAAAGATAACAACATAAACAAAATACAACATCCTTTTTAATACTGTACTCTAACCAATATGAAAATTCAATAAACAAATCACAAATAAACCTTCTTTTCTTCTTCTTTTTTCTCCAAATTCCGTGAAAGGAAAAGTATGATGTTTAGGTCGACAAGGGCCTTATTGTAGATAATATCTTCGAACATCTTCTTGAATGTTAGGATGATAACTTGAAATTGACGGGCGTTTAGCGGGATCCGATGGATACTTTTCTGTAATATCTATAGCACGAAAATTTTTCATATTGTTACTATTCTTCTTTTGAATTTTCGTAGGTGGTTGCTCATCTGATGTTGGAGTAGAAGAAGATGATTTATTTTTTGAAATATCTCTCCATATCTAATCAACTTAATAAAAATGATTTTATTTTAATCTCGGGAACGGTACGTAGAGTTTTTATAAAGAAAAAAATACCATAAAATCCTAAACTTGGTAAGAGATTAAATCCTAATTGATCTAATATTTGGACTTCATTATTGAAATATATATAATAATATTCTTATAAAGTCGTCATATTTGAATTAGTCATACATTTATACGCGTAATTGAAGTTTAGATATACTTCAAATAAATTATAATATTTATATTATATAATAATATATTATTATTTTTTTTCACAAAATTGAGGGGGGGCCCAGGCCCACCCTGGACCCTAATTGCCTCCGTGCCTGCCACCACAGTTTTATATTCTGGATCCACCACTACTAGTACGTGGGAGAATTGGTTAGAGCATCTCAATATTGGGGTTATAAATATTATTGGGGTTATAAATATTAGTTAAATTTATCAAGAAGTCAAATTTAACAATCTTATTTTTATTTTTCACTCCAACGGTGAGAGTCATCTTCATATTATTTTAAATTATTTTGTTATTCATCGCTCCAAACAAAAAGTGGAAAATCAAGATAGAGAGTTTAACATTAAATTATTTTTTTTGTTAAATATAGCTAGGGGTCGGCAAAAAGCCCGGCCCGGCCCATGTATAGCCGGCACGGGCCGGGCCGGGCCGGGTCTCAACAACATTTTAATATTTGCGAGCCGGGCCGGGCCGGGCTTTATCTTTTATATAAGGATCCGGGCCCGACCCATTCAAGCGGGCTTTTGCGGGCTTTTACGGGCCGGGCCTTTGCGGGCTTTTACGGGCCGGGCCTATCGGGCTTTAATTATTAAAAAATTAAGACATTTCAAAATAAACGTAACCTTCATCCATGCACCAGGGTTTAAACGTATTCCGACGAGTCTAAATTTTACGTACGATGTTTATCACTATAAGATGGAGTTTTCTACATGTCCTCATTTATTATTAAAACATATTTAATTCTTATATTGCTTGAATTCTCCATATGTATATTAATGTTCTTACGTTTGTTCGTTTGTTATATGGAATGAAATACTTTTGTGAAACTTAATCGGACATGTTTAATTATTTTATAAAATTGACCGTTAGATTGATTGGTTAGAATATTATAACCATGCCTTTAAAATTTTATAAATTTTGGACTTGATTTAGACATCAATCCATGTATTTCGCCAAATGTGACCATAGTACTCTTACAACTAAAACGGAAATTACCCCTCCCGAAAATAAATTTTTAACATCAAATTTTGGACACATATTCTTATGGAATACATATCTATCTCATAGTGTCAAAAAAATTGACATAAAAAATTGATTTATCTACTCCCCCCATAGGAAAATAAGGAAAATAAGATGAGTGTATTTTAGTGTTTTCACAAATTTTGTTTAATTGTATTGACTGGGATCCAAACATACTTCGATTAGGCTAATTTTTACGTACGGTGTCTTTTATTACAAGGTGAACTATTATATATGGCCTTCTTTATTGTTAAAATATTTTTAATTCTTATATTGCTTGAATTCTCTACATGCACACTAATGTTCTTACCTTTATTCCTTGGTTATATGGGTTGAAAGACCTTTGTGAAATGTAATCGATCATGTATATATCATCATTTTACAAAACTGACTGTCAGATTGGTTGTTCATAATATTCTAAGCATGCCGTTAAAAATTTATAAATTTTGGACTTGATTTAGACCTACATCTATGAGTTTCGCTAAATGTGACCTTAGTACCCTTACAACTAAAACGTAAATTACCCATCCCTAAATGAATTTTTTAAGATCAAAATTTTAACACAAATTCTTGTAAATTACATATCTATCTCATAGTGTCAAAAAATTGACATAAAAATTTAATTTATCTAGTTTCTCCATGGAAAAATAAGCAATATATAAGAGAAGGGTATTGATGTCATTTCACACACTCTCAATTAAACTCTCACCATTGAAAAATTACAAGCTCTAATCTGAACCATCTATTATATTTACGGTTTTACTGTGTAAATCGATAAAAAAAATTACAATGAAACCCTAAACCCTAAACCTTAACTTACTCGATCTAAACCTCAAAATTCCTAAACCTTAACTTACCCTAAATCTCAATCCCCTAAACCCTAACTTACCTTAAACCTAAACCCTAACTTATCATAAACTCTAAACAATGATTTAATAGTAAAATAGATACACAAATATAACTATATATGGAATTCCAATATTTGATCAATATATTTATATGTAATATATTAATATAGACATACACAAATATAAAATATATATATATAGTACTAATCACTATATTATATATATGTGTAGGTATAATGATATATGTACTATCTTATATATATAAAAAATTGACTGTCAGATTGGTTGTTCATAATATTCTAAGTAGGCCGTCCCTAATTTTTATAAATTTTGGACCTAAACCCTAAACCCTAAACCCTAAAACCTAAACCCTAAACCCCAAACCCTAAACCCTAAAAAAATTACAATAAAATCCTAGAACCGGAACCCTAACTTACCCTAAACCTCAAATTCATAAACCTTAACTTACCATAAATCTTAATCTCCTAAACCCTAATTTACCCTAAACCTAAACCCTAACTTATGCTAAACTTTAAATAATGACTTAATAGTAAAATAGATACACAAATTTAATTATATATGGAATTCGAATATTCAATCTATACATGTATATGTAATATATTAATATATATACACAAATATAAAATATATATCTATATAGTATTAGTCTATTAGACTACTAGTCACTATATCATATATATATATGTCAATATGTGTGTAGGTAAACTTTAACTAGGTATAAATTGTATAATGATTAAAATTCATTAAATGATTTAATGATATATGTCAATATGTGTGCGGGCTTTGATGGGCCGGGCCTAACGGGCTTCGACGGGTCGGGCCTAACGGGCCTTGCCGGGCTTTTGGCGGGCCGGGCCGGGCTTTAGATCTCTAAACCATGGTCGGCCTACCAACCACCTTGGCGGGCTTTTGCGGGCCGGGCCGGGCTTTTAGCCCACGGGCTTGCGGGTCTCCACCGGCCCACGAGGCCCACGGGCCAAATGATGACCCCTAAATATAGCTAGAGATTTAACAAAATTTTAAATTTAATTTTTTTATGGTGTTTATTGGAGCTGTGTTTTGTTAATTATTTCTTAAAATTTAACTTTTATTTTAAAATAAGATATCTATTAAAGAAGCTCTTAGAAGTATGAATTCTGAAACATCTCCGGCAGTAGTGTAATACTTTCTCACGAACATAATTTCTCTCCTTCTATTTAAATTTCTCTTTGTAGATTGAATGGTGGAAAATTAAATACAGCCAAAGCTCCTGTTCCAATAAAGATCCACTTCGAGAAGACTGATCGACATTTTATCCAAAACGGCATCAAATCTTAGTTTTCAATATGATGATGCAGGCTCATTTCTGGCTTCAGAAGTTGGGATAGAAAACAAAGAGTACGTGGCCAGCTCCACCATTTGTATTGTCAAAATGGCTTTGGAACTAACCTCAGTTTGTATAAGTACAAGACCACATCACCTACATACCATTATTAACCACTTTCTATAAGAGCACCTACACCGGTGTCAGATGAAAGGACCCAACCCCGATTTAGCTTCCTAAATCGGAATCAAACCCCTTCGAAAACACGAACCAACAAAAACTTTTCGAAATTTGGGCAGAGTTTCGTTACTAGCGTGGAATTACCATTACCTGCACGCGGAAAATACACTTCATCCTATGCCACAAAAAGCAAACCGTGGGCGCCAATCCCATCCGGATTTCTCAATATATCAACAGTAAAGTAAAGTAGTAAATATATATACACTTTACTGAAATCCAGTGTAAATCGTATAACGTATTCAATAGGAAACTCAGAGCGACATCTAATACATAATTGTATACGCATACCACAGTAGGTAGAACAATAAACCTACTGGATGAAACAAAGTAACTCGAGCACTATGCCTCCGACCACGACGTGCGACACCAGAGCCTGAACTGCAAACTGGGCACGGAAACCGAAAAGCCCAGGTGAAAGACAATAAACACGTTAGAGTGAGTGGACGAAAATAAATGTCTTTCACCAAGTAATATATACATATAAAATCATATGCGAGTCAATTGCGTGAAAATCAAATGCTACGTGAGGAGACTCTGGCTACCACTCACGTACAGAGCATGCAACGTAAAACATATCGCGGAGACTCTCGTGGGCTTCCACGCGATAGCACAGTCTGAATCACGGGATCCCAGACCCACACGTGATTCCTAGCCAGAAAGGCCTCGGGTCAGGATATCTGTCCTTCCCGGAGCGTACTCGGGGATCAACCGAGAAGCCAATGTGTATCGATACCACAACATATACTGAGACTGTACTTTGTGTAAACCAAATCATAAATCTTTTCTATGCACATGCTTTAAACATAATATATATATACATGTATGCTCGTATACGTATATTCGTATATGCATAATCGTAAAACACATGCTCGTAAAATCATCATCAATCCGCATGCTCAAGTTCGTAAATCATTTATAAAAGACTCGCAATCAATCCGTGAAAAGAAATGTCCACTCACAGACTGGCGTAACGCGTATCGCGTTAACCCGTGATCCGGCGGAAAGTCCCTCGCCAAAACAACGATCACGAACCCCTGAATAAATCACAACGTCCAATATTCAAAGTCATAATCCGAAAATTCGAATCAAACCACGAGAAACCACCGTTCTCGGAAATACACAATTCGAATACGACGAATCGTCGAAAATCCATATATACCACCTCAATACCTCGTTTTACGTTCGGACGCTCAACTCGAAAAACGAACCTCCCCACTGCGATCGGAGCGCGATTTCGAGTCAAATGACATGCGACTTGCCGAAAGTCAAAAAGTCAATCCGTTGACTGTTGACCGCCGTTGACCGCCGCCCACGGCGGCGCCACTGTTGACCGGAGAATTTCACGGCGGAACAACCCCTATTCCATGTAAAACCACCCACTGAGCAACTTTGTCAACTGCACCGAAATCCAATTCTCACTCTAACATGGTCAATTTCATGAAAAACCGAATGAACACACAAATTTCAAATCCAAAATTCTCCTTGTACACATCGAATTGAAACACGAAACTTACAGGGAAGCATCAAGGGGATAAGAGCTTCAAAGCCCACTCAAAGTTGTAGCTCAATTCGGCCAAAACCCATGAACCCGAATACACCTAATTTTCTCCAATTTTGGGCCGGAAATTCCTTCTTTTCCGGCGACCCACGCCACAAACGGTGGCCGGCACCACCACGGGAAGGCCGAGGCGCACCTAACGGACCCTTCCCCAAGCCTTGGGGTGGCCGGAAAAGACTCCACCGCCGTGAGCCACCACAAGCCGTCGAACTCACCCTCTCTCCACCGAGTTGATCGAGTCAACTCGGTCAACACCCAAATAGGAAAGGTCAGACCTGCCCAAAATAGCAACTTCTATTTATAGACTTTCCATTTTTGGAAACTTCATGCTTATCCATTTCGGCAAACTTGAAACGCGCATAACTTTCTCGTCGTAATTCCGATTCCGATAATTCTCGCGGTCACAAACTCGCCTCGACGTACTCTTCCAATATTACCCAAAGTCAAACATATCGGCCAACCGAATAAAAAGTCAACCCTTCAAAGCAACACACATTAAATCGACTAAATAATCAACAAACAGCAAAATTAGCAACTAATTCCTCGTAACTCCAAATTATGCTCCGAAAGTTCCCACGAACTCGAAATTAAATTCTGAACAACTTCCGTGAAGAAGCCGAAACCAAATTCTCGTCCGGTAATTTAGTCGTTAAGTAGCCCACCATTTAAATCCGAACTTCGAATGTTCATAACTAATTCCTCGGTCGTCCAAATAACGATCCGGAACCGCCCACGAATTCGTAATCACATATAGAACGACTCTCGAGAAGAGACCCAGCTCCAATTCTCGGCCAATAATTTAGTCGTTAAGAACTCTGGCGATTCCAATATCTGTCGAAAATCCGCGACTGCGCTGTAACTCACGAATCAAGCTGATTATACTTCTGATTCTGGTCCGGGTCGTCACATCAGAAAATAGCACGAGCAATGTTGAAAGTTGGTCGGCCCCGCACTGGATAGCACGAGTAGGTCAGAGATGAAGGTGCAGCGGCGATGGAGATGAGCGGCGACTGCTCATTGACAGACTAATCGAGCACCTGCTCGAGCTGAAGATGCTCGTGTTGGAGCACGAGCCGTGTTGGTGGAATCCACGCACGTAGGTGACACCAACCCGGTTCAATTTTTTTTACACCTGGCGCCAGTCAATGATAAATAAAAAAAATTACGCACCAATGGGGAGGCACTACGTGGCGATCCGGATGAAAAAAATTCATAACGGTCAGATTGATGTGGACCGTCCATTTCAAATCCAAAAATGTGATCGGATGGCTGAGACTCAACCGAAACGGCTACTTTAGAAATTTATGCCATTTTACAAAATAAACCCTAAAAAATTGCAAAAAAATCCCAAAAATTTTTAAAAAAATTGCAAATAATACCCTATAATTTTTCTATAAATACTATATTAATTTCATTCACATCTCACACAAATTTGTGCACAACAAATTTATCCTCTCCTTCCTCTTTTCCTTCATCCACCTCTCTCATCCTTTTGTATTTTAGTTCCCAAAAAATGTCCAATTGGCTTGATTTCGAAGATTTACAACTTTGTATTTCTTATTGTCGTATTAGCATTTGTCTTATTACCGGCAACATGCAAAAGTCCGAAAAATTGTGGGAAAAAGTCTATGCCGATTATAAGAAAAATTAGGAGATTGCACATGGTGAATCAATGCCGGAACCTAAGACCCAAACCGCGGTTTTTTTCTCATTTTACAAAGTTGAAGCCGAGTTTTAAAACTTGGGGTGCCACTCTTGCATATGCACGAAGGAATGCACAATCCGGCTCAAATTTGCAAGATGAGGTAAGTGTTAATAATTTTGTCATAAATTATTTATTAGATTTACTTTAATAAATGTTGACATCTCCATTTCCTAGATATTATTTTGACATATAAATTTTTTTTCCCTTAGATAAGAAAAGCTCAATCATGGTACGTGGCACAGAAGAAGAAAGAGTTTACCAAGTTTGAATGTTGGGAAGTGATGAAGATCCATCCAAATTTTTGGCCCGTCAAACCTAGTATACCACCTCCTTCATAGTTCAACTCCGCAACTACTCCTCCCTTTACCTCAATGCCTCCCCCTGTCGACATGGAGGATGATGAAGTCATTGCAACACAACAAAGCAATGAAGAAGAAGTGTACTCTAGTCTGGTTAGACCAATCGGAGTGAAGGCGGCCAAGGAAGTTAAAAGAAAGGGGAAAAGGGCCTTGACATCTTCAAATGAGGTAAGAGATGAGGTTTTGAAAACCATGATGGAAAATCAAAGAATGCATCTCGCCGGCAAAAAGAAAGTGATGCCACCGAACTAGCTTTATACCAAAAACAACTCGCCTTAAGGAGAAGGACTACAAATTGAGGGCTCAAACGGAGGATTCAAGGATTATGACAATGGATACGGATGCTATGACCCTAAAATCGAAGAGGTATTTTTTGAAGAAAAAAGAGAATATCCTTAAGAAAATGGAGGAAGAGGAAGAAGATGATAGCGATGAAGCATTTTCAAATTGTTATCGCCCATTATTTTAATAGTTTGGTATTTGTTTGCCATTATGAAATTATGTACTTTTAATTTTCAATAATTCTAGGCTTTGATTGAAATTATATACTTTAAATTTTCAAGTAATAAAAACGAACTTTTTCTATTCCATGAAAGTTCACGCACATTATAATAAAACATAGTAACTTAAAATCAAATACACATCACTCAAACAACACAAAAGAAAAATAAATAAAGCAAACATGTTGCAAACTAAGTTAATTAAAATTACACACACACATCATTTAAAGTCATTGCCGGTATCTAGATACCGGTTATGCTTAACTAAGTCATTCTATAACTTTCCATGGATGTACGCAGATTGGAGATCTACAACACGGTCGGCAAATCGTTGTTCATTTTTTCCATCCCTTCGAATTGGCTCAAAAGGAATGCGATTATCTTGTTCATCCACTAGTCCATCATAAACTGTGAAAGTTTTGTAGATCTTCTTCTTCGTTCTCCTTGAACTCCTCCTCCACAAATTCTTCTTCGACAATTATGTTATGCATTATAATACAAGCCAACATGATGCTCTTCAATGTCGATTGGTGATGACACCTAGCTACATGCCGAATAATTCTCCAACAAGATTGCAAAATCTCAAAGCACATCTCTACATCTTTGCGGTGTGTCTCTTGTTTCTTTGCAAACAGTTTCTGTGGTAGCTCATGGGGATTGGAGATTGTTTTCACAAACGAGGAGTACCTGAGATATATACCGTTGGCTAGATAGTAAGTATTTTGGTAAGTCATATCGTTGACTTTATAAGTTGCACTCGAACTATTTTTGGCAATGAGCGAATTGAATATGTCCGATTGGTGGAGCACGTTGATATCATTTTGTGATCCGGGTACCCCAAAGAAGTTGTGCCATAACCACGTGTCATATGAGGCCATCGCCTCTAAAATAATAGTTGGACACTTCTTCCGCCCCAAGAATGCCCATTGCCAAGCTGTGGGGCAGTTCTTCCATTCCCAGTGTATGCAGTCAATGCTTCCGATCATACCAAGAAATCCGCGATGCCTTGCTCTCTTTAGAAGTCGGGTTATGTCTGTGGCATTTGGAGCGCAGAGATAGAGGTCACCGTAAAGCTCATGTATATGTATACACCACTTCTTCATGTATTGTAGTGTTGTGGATTCACCCATCCTTGTTATTTCAGCACACTAATCTGCGGCTGCGCCGTATGCCAACATACGAAGACCGCCAGTCATCTTTTATTGTGGAAGAAATCTAACCAATCCGGTGGCATCGACTCATTGGTGCCAAAATTGGTCATGGTTGCGGAGATCCGTCATTATACGGTTGAATAAATTCGTACTCATTCGGTACCTTCGATGAAAAGCTTGTTTGTTGAAGACAGGGCTTTAAATGAAGTAATCCTCCATCAGATTATGTCCCCTTGACTCCCTCATTCTTTCTTCATTTGGTCGGCAGCCAGGTGGTTCATCATCGAACAATGCATCTGTGACAACCCGAACCAGAATTCGTATGGTAATCGGCTTAATCCGCGAGTTTTGTGAGTAATCGAGATTTATCGTAATTAATTGAATTGGCGGGTTGGTTCACGACTTAATTATTGGGCGAGAATTTGAGTTAAGTCTCTTCACGAGAATTGTAGTATGCGTGATTTCGAGTTCGTGGGCGGTTTTGGATAATCGTTTCAATAACCAAGGAATATGTTATGAATATTTGAAATCGCATGATTTCGTCGTGTTTATCCGTTTGAGTTTGAGTTATCCGAATCGTAGATGTGATTCGATTTGGACCGTCGATCGTATCGAGCCGCGATTATAAATATCGGAATATTCATAAATTGCCGAAAATCACTGTTTTGGGAAGTTTGACCGTCGTTTGACCATAAATTGACCGTTGACCCGCGTTGACAGGAGGAGCACCGCGCCACCGTTTGACCACCGATCGATTTTCTGTTTCCATCCACCTCAGACCAAATCGTTGGTATGGTTAGCTTCCTCTCATGATTTCTTAGTGTTTTGCAATTGATTTGAGTTAAATTGGTTGAGATTTGGAGGAGAACGAACTCGGTGAAGTTCGTGGTGTTCGCCGAAATCCGGTGAGGTGCTTCGGCGACATTTGGGGTCGGGGGTGTGGGGGGGGGGGGAGGGGGGAAGGTTCCCCTCATCCTTATGAAGCTTTTGGGTGAAGGAATTTTGGTTTGGTTGAGGTTTGAAGCTCGCCGGAAAACTCACCAGAATCCATGGATTCCATGAGTTTCGAGGTGATTTCCGGCCGGTGGGCTTGGAATTGGGTCTCGGTGTAGAAGAGGAAGTTGTTGGGCTTGAGGATTACTTGTGATTTGGAAAGTTTGGCTGGAATCCGTCACGGTTGACGCCGCGCCGTCGGCGGCAGCGACGGTCAACGACGGAGCTCCGGCGAGGCGTTGACTTTTTGAAATTTGACAAGTTTTATGCCATTTTGCTCGTAATCACGCCCCGATCATCACGTTGAGGTTTTCAAGTTGATTTGGATATCAGATTTTAAGTCGAGGGTTTATGTGGAGTATTTGGGGGTTTTCGTCGATTATTTTGTATCCGAGTTATATGTTTCCGGAAATTGTTGGTTTCCGAGGTGTGGTACAGAGTAATGAATTGCGATTTTCATCAATTATATTTTGTGATTATTCAGGGGATCGAGATCATACGTTGGGCGAGTGATCTTCCGCCGGATCTCGTGATTAGCGCGTTTGCGCGCTGTGCTATCTGTGAGTGGACTTTTATTTACACTGTCGTAGCGAGTTATTGATTTCAGTATTTATTTCCAGTACAGTATTGAGATTATCTATTGTTTTGGATTTTTTTTTATATTTTATGGTGATGACATTTATTTAGCATCGATGCATTGGCTACTCGGCTGATCACCGATAGTCCAGTTCCAGGGTTGAGAGATTCCCCTGATGTGCCCACTAGGCTTGAGAGATTCGCCTAGTCTATCACCGTCAGGCTTGAGAGATTCACCTGACACCTCCATTTATTTAAGAACTCTCATTGTTTTTATGTTATATAAATGGTGAAAGGCATATGATTATTTTCGTCCACTCACTCTAACGATTTTATTTGCCTTTCACCTGGGCTTTTCGGTTTCTGTGCCCAATTTGCAGTTCAGATTCTGGTGTCACACGTCGCAGTCGGAGGCTTAGTATTCGAGCTACCTTTCTTTTCCAGTTGGTTTCTTGTTTGGCATACTGTTGTGTATTTATGTATATATATACTAGAGGTCACTCTAAATACTCTGATGTTATATTTTCATATGATTTTCCCCATATTTATGTAAAGTTACAGCTTTTGTTTATTATTTTATATTATGATATGATATTGAGAAATCCGGATGGGGTTGGTGCCCACGGTTTGGCTTTTGTGGCATAGGATGAAGTGTGTTTCTAGGTGCAAGTTAATGGCAATTCCGGGTTATAGTGAAACTCTGCCGAAATTTCTATGGTTTTTGCAAGTTCGTGTTTTCAGAAGGGGTTTGATTCCGGTTTAGGAAGCTAAATCGGGGTTGGGTCCTTTCAACTTGGTATCAGAGCATCAGGTTTCAGGTTCTGTAAACTTCTGTAGTTGTGATACTAAGGATATTTGAGTATGTACAGCATGTCTGGAGCGATGACCCGACTGGCCAGCAGTAACTCATGATTACGTTCCTTGTGCTTGTGACTAATGCATTTCTTTTATCATTATGATGCCTCCTAGACGTGGTCCCCGTGTCAATAGGGATGTGGATCCTGATGAGGATCGCCAGACGCATGACTTGGTTATGCGAGTATTGCGTTTGGAGGAGCGTTTTGACCCTATGGTCAAAGCTCGAACGACTTTTTTCTCGGGTTCAGCTGATCCAGAGATATGTGAGGCTTGGTTGGTTCAGGTTGAACGAGTTTATGAGCGTCTGCGTTTCACTCCTGAGAAGATGACAGTGGCAGCAGTTGGTTTACTTGAGTCTGATGCATACTTCTGGTGGGTTAGCACTGATAGAGTTCCGGTTGATACTTCGTGGACACTATTTAGGGATTTGTTTATGCGGAGATACTTCAACCAGGCTACACAGCAGTGGAAGTATGAGGAGTTTACTAATTTGAGACAAGGCAGCTTATCAGTACTTGAGTACTGGGACAGATTTACTCGCTTATCCCAATTTGCTCGCGACATGGTGGCTACAGAGGAAGCCAAGTGCCGAAGATTTGAGTTGGGTTTGAACTTGAACATAAAGGGGACACTGACTACGATGCCTCGGAACAACTTTGATGAGTTTGTGAGTGCAGCACTTCGAGGCGAGGATATCGAGAAGGAAAGACATATGAGATTCCAGTCTCGACGATTTGAGGAGGGTGGACCGAGTCAAGGACCTTCCAAGAGGCTGAGTTCTGACACTTCCGGATCGGCATCATCATCTGGCAGTGAACCATATAGACCACCAGTTGGTACAGCTAGACAGAGACAGAGATGGGGGAGGGATCGACCACAGAGACCACAGTCCAGTGGGAGTTCTAGCGGATCCAGCTATCCTCGACGTACCGGTGGCACTTTTGCTGTACCGAGGGAGTATCCATTGTGCAATCTCTGCAACAAGCATCATTTTGGTCCTTGTCAGCGAGGCTCTATCGTTTGTTATCGTTGTGGCCAGGAGGGTCACTATACGAGGGAATATTTCCAGCCTGCTAATGTTGGTGGACAGGCAGCTCAGAGTTCAGAAGGAGATCGAGGTACCACTTCTGGAGCTCGACCAGTACAGACTTATAGACATGGTGGACAGCAGAGTTACCCTCAGCGTGGACGACCAGTCGGGCAGGCCAGGGTTCATGCTATGTCATTGCGTAAGGGCAGAGCATCATCAGAGGTTGTTATTGGAACGTTGCATGTTTTTGGCTATCCAGTATTTACTTTGCTAGATCCTGGTGCTACGCATTCATTCATATCATATAGATTATCATCTTTAGCTACTATGCCTGCATCTCCACTTCCGGGGTTATGGAGGGCGTTGTATCCATCCAGAGAGGTTGTGAGTATTGGTTGGGTGTATAGGGATTGTGCGATCTTTATTGGAGGTTATGGGTTAGCCGCGGATTTGTTATTGCTAGATATCGTCGATTTTGATGTGATTTTGGGTATGGACTTCTTGGAGACACATTGGGCTATGTTTGACTGTCACAAGAAGGAGGTTGTGTTTTGACGCCCAGGTTTTCCAGAGATACTGTTTCGCGGTGAGAAGAATACTTCATTGCCATGTGTGATTTCAGCGATGAAGGCCGAGCGGATGATGAAGAAGGGTTGTGTTGCTTACTTAGCTCATGTTGTGGATACGCAGGCTGCTATACCAGACATTGGTGATATTGAGGTAGTTTTCGAGTTTCCAGATGTGTTTCCGTAGGAATTACCAGGTGTACCTCCAGTTCGGGAAATCGATTTCACCATTGAGCTTTTACCAGGCACTAAACCCATATCACATGCACCTTATCGTATGGCACCAGCGGAATTGAAAGAGCTACAAATTCAACTTCAAGAGTTGCTGGAGAAAGGTTTCATACGACCCAGTGTTTCACCGTGGGGTGCTCCTGTACTGTTTATGCGGAAGAATGATGGTTCCATGCGGTTGTGTATTGATTACCGGAAGCTGAATCACGTCACCATGAAGAACAAGTATCCGTTGCCGCAGATTGATGACTTGTTTGATCAGCTCAATGGAGCTTCAGTCTTTTCGAAGATTGATCTCAGGTCCGGATACCATCAGTTGAGGATCAGAGAGTCAGATGCGGCCAGGACAGCTTTCAGATAACGGTACAGGCATTATGAGTTCTTGGTTATGCCGTTTGGGTTGACCAATGCCCATGCAGCTTTCATGGACTTGATGAACCGGGTGTTCAGACGGTTTCTGGACAAGTTTGTGATTGTGTTCATCGACGACATCCTGATTTACTCCAGGAGTGTGGGCCAGCACAAGAAGCATTTGCGAGCTGTTTTGCAAACTTTGCGAGATAATTAGCTGTTTGCGAAGTTCAGCAAGTGTGAGTTTTGGTTGGATAGCGTGAAGTTTTTGGGTCACGTGATATCTGCTGAGGGAGTCAACGTGGATCTTGACAAGATAGAAGCCGTGTTGAATTGGAGTAGACCTACCACCGTACCAGAGATCAGGAGTTTCTTGGGTTTGGCAGGTTATTATCGGCGCTTTATGCAGGATTTTTCACGGATTGCCACTCCACTTACCAGATTGACGAAGAAAGGTGTCAAGTTCGAGTGGTCTGATGCATGTGAGGAGAGTTACTTGATCTTGATGGAAAAGTTGACCACTGCACCGGTTCTGACTCTACCCGACGACAATGGAGAGTTTGTGGTTTACAGCGATGCATCGAAATTGAGACTTGGTTGTATTTTGATGCAGCATGGTAGAGTGGTGGCTTACGGTTCCAGGCAGCTGAAACCACATGAAGTCAATTATCCTACCCATAATTTGAAGTTGGCTACTATTGTATTAGCCTTGAAGAGTTGGAGACACTACCTGTACAGAGCTCAGTGCAAGATATACACAGATCACAAGAGTTTCACCTATTTGCGCACGGAGCCAGACTTGAATATGAGACAGTGCAGATGGATGGAGTTGATCAATGATTATGATTGCACTTTTGAGTACCATCCAAGGAAGGCTAATGTCGTTGCTGATGCACTTAGTCGGAAATCCGGAGCCTCATTATTTCATGTGTGTGTGGCAAGAGTTTCCATGTTAGCCGAGTTACGGGCTACGGGAGTTGAGTTTGAGTGGGATGATGATGGAGCCTTGTTAACTATCTTCCAGGTTCGATCGGTATTGGTTGATCAGGTTCGAGAAGCTCAGGATGCGGACTCTTATCTGTTGGACAAGAAGACCATGATTCGAAATGCTGTGCCAACAAAGTTTCGGTTGAGTGATGATGGTACATTGCTATTCAGAGGCAGATTATGTGCACCTAGAGAGGAGGGTTTGAAGAAAGATATTTTAGACGAAGCTCATTATTCTGCTTATGCAATGCTCATTGTTCTGCTTATGCGATGCATCCCGGCAGTACGAAGATGTTTCGTACACTTCGAGTTTATTACTGGTGGCGAAATATGAAGAGGGAGATTGCCGCATACGTGAGTAGATGTCTTATTTGTCTGCAGGTTAAAGCGGAGAGGCAGAAACCTGCGGGAAAGCTACAGCCCCTGGAGATTTCGGTTTGGAAGTGGGAGCACATTACCATGGATTTCGGGTATCAGTTACCGCGTACTTCAGCTGGTAATACTGGTATTTGGGTTATCGTAGACCGTTTAACGAAATCCGCTAATTTCCTTGCACTTCCGGGGAAGATTTCAGTGGGCAAATTGGCAAAACTGTATTTGGCGGAGATCGTTCGTCTGCATGGTGTGCCTATATCTATTATGTCTGACCGAGACAGTCAGTTTACTTCAGAGTTCTGGCAGGCATTGCAGCGAGCCTTGGGTACTAGATTGCATTTCAGTACAGCTTTTCATCCCCAGACTGATGGGCAGTCTGAGTGGACTATTCAAACCCTCGAGGATATGTTGCGGTCTTGTGTTTTGCAGTTTAGAGGAAATTGGGACCAACAATTGCATTTGATTGAGTTTGCTTATAATAACAGTTATCAGGCCAGTATTAATATGGCACCGTATGAGGCTCTATATGGGAGGCACTGTCGTACTCTATTATGTTGGAGTGAGGTAGGCGAGCGATGGCTCATTGGCCCTGATCTGGTAAAGAGCACCATGGAGGATATTGAGATTATCCGGGACAGATTGAAGATTGCCCAGGATCGCCAGAAGAGTTATGCGGACCTGAGAAGAAAGAGTCTCGAGTTCGAGGTGGGCGATTGGGTCTTCCTGAAACTGTCTCCTTGGCGAGGAGTTCATTTCGGGAAGCGTGGCAAGCTTCGACCACGGTATATCGGTCCGGATGAGATTGCAGAGAGGGTTGGTGCCATGGCTTACAGGTTAGAGTTGCCTCCGGAGATGGCGATGGTGCAGGATGTTTTCCATGTTTCGATGTTGCGGAAATACATTCCTGATCCATCACATGTTTTGGCACCACATCATCTTCCTATTCGGGAAGATTTGACATATGTGGAAGAGCCGGTACAGATTCTCGATCGGTGTGAACATGAGTTGAGGCATAGAGTCATACCGCTTGTGAAGGTCTTATGGCAGAATCATTCAGTAGAGAAAGCCACCTGGGAGACTGAGCAGCATATGCGGGAGCAGTATCCTCATCTCTTCACCTAGCAGGTACGTAAATTTCGAGGTCGAAATTTCTCTACGGGGGGTAGATTTGTGACGACCCGAACCAGAATTGGTATGGTAATCGGCTAAATCCGCGAGTTTTGTGAGTAATCAAGATTTATCGTAATTAATTGAATTGGCGGGTTGGTTCACGACTTAATTATCAGACAAGAATTTCAGTTGAGTCTCTTCACGAGAATTGTAGTATGCGTGATTTCGAGTTCGTGGGCGGTTTCGGATAATTGTTTCGATAACTGAGGAATATGTTATGAATATTTTAAATCGCGTGATTTCGTCATGTTTATCCGTTTGATTTTGAGTTATCCGAATCGTGGATGTGATTCGATTCGGACCGTCGATCATATCGAGCCGCGAGTATAAATATCAGAATAGTCGTAAATTGTCGAAAATCACTGTTTTGGGAAGTTTAGCCGTTGACCCACGTTGACCGGAGGAGCACCGCGCCACTGTTTGACCACCGATCAATTTTCTGTTTCCGGCCACCTCAGACCAAATCGTTGGTATGGTTAGCTTCCTCTCATGATTTTCTAGTGTTTTGCAATTGATTTGAGTTAAATTGGTTGAGATTTGGAGGAGAACGAACTCGGTGAAGTTCGTGGTGTTCGCCGGAATCCGGTGAGGTGCTCCGGCGACATTTGGGGTCGGGGGTGTGGGGGGGAAGGTTCCCCTCATCCTAATGAAGCTTTTGGGTGAAGGAATTTTGGTTTGGTTGAGGTTTGAATCTCACCGGAAAACTCACCGGAATCCATGGATTCCGTGAGTTTCGAGGTGATTTCCGGCCAGTGGGGTTGGAATTGGGTCTCGGTGTAGAAGAGGAAGTTGTTGGGCTTGAGGAGTACTTGTGATCTGGAAAGTTTGGCTGGAATCCCTCACGGTTGACGCCGCGCCGCGGGCGGCGGCGGCGGTCAACAGCGGAACTCCGGCGATGAGTTGACTTTTTTAAATTTGACAATTTTTATGCCATTTTGCTCGTAATCGAGCCCCGATCATTGCCTTGAGATTTTGGAGTTGATTTGGATACCGGATTTTAAGTCGAGGGTTTATGTAGAGTATTTGGGGGTTTTCGTCAATTATTTTGTATCCGAGTTATATGTTTCCGGAAATGGTTGATTTCTGAGGTGTGGTACAGAGTAATGAATTGTGATTTTGATCAATTATATTTTGTGATTATTCAGAGGATCGAGATCGTACGTTGGGCGAGGGATCTTCTGCCGGATCTCGTGATTAGCGCGTTTGAACGCTGTGCTATCTGTGAGTGGACTTTTATTTACACTGTCGTAGCGAGTTCTTGATTTCAGTATTTATTTCCAGTACAGTATTGAGATTATTTATTGTTTTGGAGGTATTGTTTTATATTTTATGGTGATGACATTTATTTAGCATCGATGCATTGGCTACTCAGCTGATCACCGGTAGTCCAGTTCCAGGGTTGAGAGATTCCCCTGATGTGCCCACTAGGCTTGAGAGATTCGCCTAGTCTATCACCGTCGGGTTTGAGAGATTCGCTTGACCGTCGGGCTTGAGAAATTCGCCTGACACCTCCATTTATTTTAAGAACTCGCATTGTTTTTATGTTATATAAATGGTGAAAGGGATATGATTATTTTGGTCCACTCACTCTAACTATTTTATTTACATTTCCCCTGGGCTTTTCGGTTTCCGTGCCCAGTTTGCAGTTTGGATTCTGGTGTCACACGTCGTAGTCGGAGGCTTAGTATTTATGTATATATATATACTAGAGGCCGCTCTGAATACTCTGATGTTATATTTTCATATGATTTTCCCCGGATTTCTGTAAAGTTACAGCTTTTGTTTATTATTTTACATTATGATATGATATTGAGAAACCCGGATGAGATTGGTGCCCACAGTTTGACTTTTTTGGCATAGGATGAAGTGTGTTTCCGGGTACAGGTTAATGGCAATTCCGCGTTATAGTGAAACTCTGCCGAAATTTCTATGGTTTTTGCAAGTTCGTGTTTTCAAAAGGGGTTCGATTCCGGTTTAGGAAACTAAATCGGGGTTGGGTCATTTCAGCATCGACCGTGATCACTTCAGTGATGAAAGCATTAGCAATTTCGGCATTTCACCGACGTTGTTGTGGCCTCCTCCGGAAAAAATTGTCAAAACCGAAAGGATTTATCTTATCGGAATCTAGAATATATGTTTGAAAACGGTGTGAGTGAACAAGGAGCACCGATCTATAAATTTATAGCTAAGTCTAGATATTCTGATTAGATAAGATGATGACAAGTATCGACTTTCAATTGGTTGGAAATCTCTCTGGGAATCTTACACCAATTATTAGGACGATAACGATATGTGGATATGACACGTGTTGGCTCGTGATTGGTTGAAAATCGTATCAAAAATTTTGTACAATTATTTACCTGATAACGTTCTGTCGATGTGACACACGTCAACTCGCCATTCGTCAAAAATCTTACCCGAAATCTTATTCAATTATTCATACGACAATGACACGTGTCGTTTATGGATTGGTTGAAAATGAAAAAAAAATTACATAAAAAATTAATTTATGAGCAGTAATAGGAGGTGCTATTTTTTGGCACCGCTGCGCAAAAAATAGGAACTGCACCTCCTATTTAATGAATAGTGACTGCTCCACCTCAAATAGTACTTGGTCCTCCTTAAATATCACAAGCACTCACAAAACACCGGTGTGGGTGCTCTAAGAAGCCTTCTATAATGAGACAAGAAACAAACCAAGGATCCTCCTGGGTATCAAATAAGGGAGGATCCTCCTGACCCTGAAGTAACTGGGAGACATGCCCAGTTTTTTTGCAATTGGCATTTTTACTTTGTACATGAAGACGTGTACAATATGTGGCATGGTGAAGAATGATGAATTTAAAACATCTTTGTATATATCTGCAAACTTGAGGCCTAACATTTGTGATCGATGATGAGATCAGACTCGGAGAAGCATTACAATGTAGCTCGCGTACATAGTAGGGTTTAGGCTTAAATTTGTGGGAAGATTTTAGGGTTTGGCATGAATCCTGTAAATTCTGAACTCAATTTGATCTCGCTCGGGATGGGACAAGCGAAAAATAAATTTTTTGCTATTCCGTCCTGTCCCGACCCATCCCCTTTTTTAGGGACAGAATCAGGTCTTGATTTTAAAATCCGGATAGACCCGTCCCGTTCCGAAAAATATATTTTTTCTATTTTATTATTTATTTTAGTAAGGGTTAACATAATAAATGATCAAACTAATAACATTATTCAACAAAAAAAGAAAATTACCCTCTAACGATCAAAGTATTATATTTCTTGTAGAATGAATTAAATGTATCAAGTAAACATGAAATAAAATTGTTTGTAGTTTTACTTCTTTTAATTAATCATTAAGTAAAATAATATTATTTTGTGTAGTTGTAGACTTTTAAGTCTTATCAAACTATATTTATCTTATATTGAACCCGAAATTTGGTTCGTCTCATCTCATTCAATTTTTTGTTGTTTAATAATCTATTAAATGTTCATTTTAAATTTGACCCAAAATTTGACCTGTCTCGTTTGGTTCCATCCAGTCCGTTCAGGTTTCACAATGACCGGGACAAACATTTAAAATACTTAATCCCATCCTGACCCGTCCCGTTCAGGATCGGGATTGGCAAAAATTTGACTCGTCCCGTGCCCACCCCTAGAAGATTCAGTTGACCGCAGCTCAATAATCATTTCCTTTTAAGTTTTAACAACCCAACCCAATAACTATAGTTTGGGTTAAGTCCAGTCTCAGTTCACAAAAGTATTTTCCAAAAAACTAATTTCCAATCCACAATTTCAAATGTTGTGTACAATTTCGTCACTTCATGATAGCTTATTGGTCTTTTGCTTATAATAGCCCGTGGTATTTTCAGGACCACATAATGGTGGTGGAAGAGTTCGGTGGCTTCTCTTAGATTCATACGGCCAGTGGCAAATGTCACAATCGATGTGTTTATGACGAATGTCCCAGATGCAAGTATGGATCAGAGTTGGGCCAGAAAGATCGGTAAGGTCATTGGTCATTATCGAAACTATGATGAAACTCTCCTTCAAGCCGGAAAGATAATGCACTCTATGGATTTTGATCTCTGACATGGTGTGACAGTAAGGAAACACTTTCGATTTACTCCTTTGTGTGTAGAGATGGTTGGATTTGTGTACCCCGATGTGAGGGGTTATTGTGAGTTATGTGGTCTCTTTGTGTACGAGGCGGCGGGCTTCCGTATTTTGCAAGGTAGGCCAAGCTGGTGGCCAAGGCGATGGCGGTAGCAGCTTCGTGGCCTTTGGAGTTGAATACTAGGATTCTGGTGCCTACAATGCCGATGGGTTTTAAAGGCAGTCCGGGTATGATGGCGGTGGCAGTGGCGGCGACGCCAATGACGAAGGAGGTGGCATTTTCGATGGTGGATGCAGATTTGGAGGGCATGCATGTAGACCTCGTGTCCAACATGCAAAATCCTGTAAAGGAACCAAAGGGGTAGGTGCCCTAAACTCTAAACCCTAAATACCACCATTAGGTGAACCAGAAACCTGCAAAGAATTAGATTCTTTGGGTCCATTGAATTTGTCTGATTCTTTGTAGCCTTTTGGTTTCACCTAATGGTGGTATTTCATGGCCAGTGGGGGTCACCTCTGATACCTTTTCGGGTTCAGAGGTGACTTCAAAGGCTTTGGTTTCCTATGTCAGATTAGATCGTTGACCCGCGAAGATGGCTCACACAGATGGGGTATCTTCACTAAAGCTATTTGCGCGGGAAGAGACTCCCCTATTAGAAGCCAATGAGGGGGAGTTGAAGGATCAAATGGGCATACCACATGGAGTCCCCTCAGAAAAAGGTGGCTATGGACCTAACGACACTCGTGAAAATACAAGTGGAGGAGAGTCGGTTAATTTTACTATAGTTTGGAGCGCATAGCTAGATATGGTGTGGGGGCCCTAATTCTTTTAGTCTTAGTTCTACACCCAGTCCAGTTTAGCTATGTTATTGGGTACATGTTTGAATTCTAATAGTGTAGGCTACTTTTGGGAGATTATTTCTATCGGGCTGGTAATTAGTGTTCCTCCTTGTAACTTACCAGCTACTTATTCTACCGTTTCACTTCAAAAAAAAAAAACCAATGAGGAAGAAGATGAATAGGTCTAGAGCATATAATCACAAAAAGTTGCAACCATTATATAGGCCTGGAACTCTATTAGTTGGGTTTTATCCCAAAATCAATATTCTCGGTTATCATTGTTTAAGAAAAGTATATTCCATATTTTTTTTTTGTGTTTTGTCTTAAATAGATTAAAAATAGATTCTAAAAGTTCCTAATTACTCGGGAGACATTGATTGTAATGCATGTATTTAAGGTAATCTATCAACGAATAAAGATATAATTTCAGTCTACATTTTTTGTGTATATGTTTATCCTTCAACATGTTATCAGCACGCTTTGAATTGATTGTTGCGTATAAAAGAGGTTGCCTTTTATATTTTTCCGAAAGTGTATGGAGACAAGTAATAGTATAGATTTAAGAAATCGCATGTCGAACTCACAAAGATTGACCACCCTAATTCTAAAGTTTTTCCAATTATGCCCCTAGATTACATTATCGACAAACAAGCAATGTGAAAAAAAAGCAAAGTACACAATGGAGTGAATCTAAGCACGCTAGGTCCTTTGGAGTCCTAACATCATGAAAGATGGTATTACTACGATGAATGAAGTCTGATTGATTGATTAAGACTAATGCAAAGTTATCAAATGATTGCGATTCAAATTCAATGTAAATGAATGGTCAGCTAAAGGTATTGCCACTAACTACTCAATGCATAAACAGTATCTCAATTTACGTTTATGAGTTATTTTAGTCCGCTTCACACAACAATGTCCAAATCGTGACTTTGTGAGTCACGTTTGGTTTTGAACCGAAACTCTTAGGCCATTTCAGACTCTATAAGACTTCTGATCCAACTTTAAAGCTTATAATAAACTGGGATCAAGACCTAAGTTATTTTGGATTCAGACCTTAACCGTATGTCACATGAAATGAGTGCGAGAAGCGAATTATTTGATAGATGTGGATGACTTCCCTTCCTAAAACTCTTTTGAAGGACCCGGGAAAAAGTCTATAGGATTCCCTTAATATGCACCTATTGGGATATAAATTGAGAGAATCAACCATTAGCCACAACAATCTTTTGAATCGATGTGAGCTTTGCCAAAGGTCCTTGATCCTTTTGGAGCTCAAGAAGACTTTAGTCCATGCTTGTACATAAGTAAACCAAACCCTCAAGGCTTACCCTCTCGGATTCAACCCTAGTCATATTTATATGCCTTAGGTACATAGCTAATTCATCAAAGGTCTAATTTTAGTTTCTTAACACCCACATCAACCTAGCTAAAGTCAACACCTGCATAAAGGAACCATTCATTAAGCCCAAGCACACAACCAACCACAAACATATCATAGCTCATTCACAAACTCATTCATAACACACATACACTAAAACATGGAGTCATACCATAAATCAAGCATTGTTTAATACATCAAGTGGCTAGGGTTTGACTCTAGCCTCCGATAAGAGTACTACTTACTATACATGTCTAAAAACAAGTTTACGTACATAAATAGAGTAAACAAAGAGAAGAAACCATGGGAATCCTCAAAGCTAGCCAAAGCTCCTTCAAGTCCTCCTTTTGCTTCAAGCTCCTTTTCTTTTGCTCCAACGGTCTCCAAACTTATGAGAAGATGAATACCCAACTAGCCAAGGTGGTGGAGATGGATGGGTGATCTTGATGGTGATGGTGGTGAATGAGAGAGTTGAGAGGGATTGGGTAGAGAGAAAACTAGAGAGAAAAACTAAAGGTGAAAATTTAGGCTGAGGAGATATTTTGCATATTTTTGAATTTTGAATTAAAGCTAATGTGGTTCTAATAGTGACTCACCCTTGATGACTCACCATGGAATGTGCTTCTCATGTGACTTACTTTTGCCCAAAATATCTGCATGGATGACTTGTTGACTTGACTCAAGCTTAACCGCTCAGTTGACCGCATTGATAGTTGGAGTAGACCGTCGGTGGCCGAATTCTTGGAATATTTCTTCGAAGCTCAGACAACCATTTTTTTTCTTTCCCAAAGTTGCTCAATCTTCTCCCACAATCTCGGAAATGTCATCGCCTTCTCCGGAAAGCGCATAATTATCGCATTTTAATGCATTTTCGTGCTAATTTCCAGTTTTCAAACATAAAAAAAAAATGTCATAAGAGTGATGCTTTATTTATGAAAAACAGGCGATAAACATGAAGTTAGGGACATATTAGAACCTAATTACAAACCTAACATTGATAGCCAACAATTACCACCTAGAAAAGAAAATAAAAACCATAATTCCTTAAACACTAGCCATCACCGTCGATCACCTTCTCCATAGCTGGAAATTCCCACCGATTGTCGATCACCGTTGCTGAAAAAAGCTTGTCCGTCGTTAATTTTTGCACCACCTGCAAGCATCTCCTCTAAAGTTCGTCAACAAATTACAATTGCGGTCATACCGAGAATAACACCAACCAAGGTAAATTTTCTAAGATCCTACTTTAGAGATTAGGTTGAAAAACTTAATTTCTGCAATACCCTAGATCTAGGACTAAAACTTAATTTTCGCAGCACCGTAGATTTAGGTTGTTTACCGCTTTGATATTACTATATTGTAATTCGAGCTAAGGGGATTTCATCACCTCTTTACTCAAAAAGTTTGAGTAGTGATGGTTTTGGGGAGTCACGATTATAAGTGAATATCACGGTATATTGAAAAAAATAGGGAAATTAATATAAGTGACTGATTATGATTGTCATAGTTCCTAGGTGTGGTATGAAGCCATCGTTTATCGAGCATCAATTTTTGTGACAATACATCTTAGATCACGTTCTTATTCCCTAAACTTGATATTAGTGATCGTGGTTTCAATCACTAATTATATCCCTTGTCTCTTTTGTACATAGATGACTAATTTATCTGAGTGAGCTATGCCACAGCTTGACATCCTTGATTCCAAAGGAACAAAGTATCATCACTAAGTCTCTGATGTAGAGAATACTTTCATCAGAAAGGGATTCATCAGCATTATCCACCCACCAACTGATCCCAATGAGACCGCCTCAAGTGTGCAAACTAAAGCTTAAGCCCTCATATTTTTAAGGCGTCATATCCATCCAATTTTGATGAAGTAGTATTCAAAGAACATTGATCTTAAAGATTTATGGAATGTTTTGAAGCAACACTTCAACAACGTGCATGGCACACAACTTCCTGAATTGATTGAGAGATGGGAAACCATACATTTGTTGGATTACCAAAAGGTTGATGCATACAACCAAACTATGTTGAAACTATAATCTGAGTTGAGTTTCTGTGGGATTGACAAGACTGATTAGAATATGACTAAGAAATCTCTAAACACATTTCCATCTTCCATGAGTAAATTGGCTCATCAGTATTGTCTTAAGTACGACCAAGAAAGAATCACAACATTCAGTGAACTCATGAATATTCTGGCTAAGAAGGAAAGACATCATGAGATAATTCTCAATAACAATTTAAGGCTCGCTGGGACCAACAAAAAGTTCTGAGAATTACAACACTGGTGTTAAGAGATTTCTTCCCCTTAACGTTTCGACTATTAGTTAGTCTAAGGTTAAGTAAAATTCCCTTACCCACAAGTATACGGGGTCCAAGTAATATAATTTATAAGGAAGTCAACTGTCAAACCCATGAGAATTGACCACTCTAATTCTAAAGCTTAAACTGATTAGGTCCTAGACTACGTCATTACCTAGACATGTAATGTGACCTAAAACTAATGACTGAAAAGGTGGAAATGTATCTTACCTAGCTAAGTTCTTTGGTAACCTAACTATGCAAGGGGTGGTGTAACTATAATGAGCGATTAAACAATTGAATGGTTGATTAACCTACTAATTGCAATCATAAAGTAAAACAAAACAATGTAAATATTTGGTGGGCTAGAGATGTCGCCACTACCCAACTCAATGTACCAACAATGTCTAACTTATGAGTTTTAGTTTAGTTTACATGTATTGTCAAAATCGTGCCCTCTCGAGTCAGATTTGGTTATGGACGGAAGCTCCTAGACCTTGAAAAGGATCTAGAAGGTTTTCGGTTCAACGATCAAGTATAAGGCAAACTATAATTAAGATGTGAATCAATTATGAATCATATTTTAATCATATAACATATCTAATGAGTTCAATATGCAAACACATGTGATGAATATGAATGACTTCCCCTCCTATGTTCTTATTACAGGACATGGAAGTACGTTCTAATACACTCTCCTAATCCACACCTTTTAAAACATGAATTAGAAGGAGTAACTATTAGCTACGAAGCCCCTTCAAGTCAATGTAAACTTGATTGAAGCTTCTTGAGTCATTTGGACTTCAAGAGGGCTTCAGTCCATGCTCAAGCCCAATGAAAATCAATCATTAAGCTTAGCCTTTTAAGTTTAAACCTAAGTCATGTTTACAAGCTTATCTTTCTTTACGTGGGTGACTAGTTTACTTAAGTTCATTTTTAGTTTCCCTAAACATACATTAAGTTAGTCATGGCTAAGACATATAAATGAGAACCTTGAATCAAGCCTAAACATGAAAATATATCACAATCACAATCACATCACACACACACAACAAACTCATTCAATAGTATGTAGTACACTAAAACAAATTCAATTTCATAACCCAAAGCATCATTGTATGTACATCAAATTGGTTAGGGCTAAACCCTAGCCTTCCAAAAGGTAACTTCTCACCAAGCATAATGTAAAGAAAGTTTAGATATATAATTGAAGAGATAGAGAGATGTAGAGATAACTCAAGAACTCCCAAGCAAGCTAAGTCATCTTTGGTCTTCAAGCTCCATCTTCTAGGCTTCCAAATGCATCCAACTTGGGATATAGGGGAGATGAGGAACACCCAAGCAAAGCCCAATGGTTATGGTGGAGGTGAGGTTGGATTTGTGGTGGTGGAGATGATGTTTGGCTAGGATTGGATTGGTGAGAGAGAGGATATTTTAGAGGGTTGGAAGGGATGAACCAGAGAGAGAGAAAGAGATGGGTTAGACAGAAGGTAGAGAGAATTAGGTGTGTAGAGAGATATGTTCAAATGGAGTAAGAGTTGATTGTGTAATGTGTGCAACTAAAGGTAATCTGAAAATTGAAAGCTTAGGAAGATATTTTCAGATTTGAAATTAAAAAAAAATGTAAAAGACATGATCATAAAATTTAGGCTCTAATGTGGTCTAAAGTTTAACTCAAATTGACATGTGCAAGTCATGTGACATCAGCTCCCTTTGATTTCTTTTAGCATTTGGTTTGATCATCCATGACTTAATTTCCAACCTTGACCGGCATTGACCTTGTCATTGACTGGCGGGAGTTGACCTTTGACTTTCATATTTTCCCCGATTTCGCTCTATTTTCTCCAAGGACTCCGGAAATGTGTTCAGTTTCTCCAAAAAGTGATCAATTATCATCTTTAAGAGTGTTTCCGTGCCAACTCCCAATTTTCTAGCATAAAAGGAAACGTTATAAGAGTAATGTTTTATTCACAAAAGACAAGTAATAAACATGAACCTAGGGATGTAATTAGCACATAATAATGGACATAACTGGGAAGGCCCATAAAAAAAATCCATCTGAGCCTTACACCGTGGTGGGAGAGGAGGGCGTGGCAAAGGTCGTGGTAAAGGACAGAGTCAAAATTTGACTTGGCAACTCCAGAACGATGGCCCCAGTAACTCCAACAAGAATTAGTCAGGTTTTGGTACTAAGCATGAATGATCTTCTTCACACTCTGCTCCATCTAGCAAGTATCCATGCTTAAAGTGTGGCTCTACTAAGCATATGCATAAGCAGTATCGTGCAAGTAAGGAAATCCTATATATCTACGAGAGGTAAAAGTAATATTTGGCATAAGAGACTAACTTTGTTGGGGAGACTTTGAGATGGAAGAAGACGTTGATATCAATCTCACTGTAGCAGACGACAAGAAAGCAAATCTTGTGACTTTGGATTTTGAGTAGTCTATGTATTTGGCTGTTATTTCTATTAATCAACATGAGTTGTTTTTGGCTTGTTTCATTATATTTTGAGATTTGTTTTAGTCGTTTTGGAATAAGACATCATTGAAGTAATTGTGTTAGCAAGTAACTAAAATTTCTCTCTTTTCAGTATATGAAAGTGTTGAGAATGTTATTTTACTACATAATACATGAATGGTTCATGATATATAACAGTCCATGGCACTATAACACTGAAAAATAGCACAAAATGAAAAAAGGGAAAATCGGAGTTCCTGTAGGTTTCGACCCGTCGAAGGTAATCCTTTGACCTGTAAAACCCATTACTCTGGAGCGGTATTAGCACATTTTTGACCCGTCAAAATTTGTTTTGCCTTGTTTTAATTGGCCCGTCAAAGATGTTACCCTGAACTCGACTTAGAGCACTCTCGACCAGTCGATGTATGTCACATAAAAGGTGTTGTTTTAATGTTGCTTGTACATCAGTTTTATTTTGCCATGTCAAGCATATATTTAGTGATCACCATGATTGGTTTAGTGCTGGTTATACAAGGGCGTGGTTCTGCACAATTATTCTTGCCACATGGTGCTCAAATTTATATCAGTGATGCCTTATACGCGCTAAAGGCCAATCGAACCTTCCTATGTTTTTAAGGACATTCGTGCCAATGGTTTTCACTTGGAAACATATTGTGACAATGAAAATGACTTTTTGTGTGTAACCTCCGTAGAATGTAGCAGAAAGCGCATTGTAGAGAAGTTTATAAGCATTCGTAGTGGTTTATATCCTACTATAGTTCGGATCATTGAATCCAATGTAGTTACTCACCACACTATGTGGGACTCTATCTCATATAAGCTTTGACATTATGGTGGCTAAGATATTGAGAAATTCTCATGGTCATTTATTCTTTAGAGTAAAGAAGCATGTGGTTTAACCTAAAATCATTGGTGCAGATGAAGAGACTAAGATTACTCCTTTCGGTCCAGGTTCGGTCTCTAAGACGAGTGCAACACCATCCTGGCTAAAAACTATTGAGGCATTATGCGTTATCCCACCAGATTCCTTCGTTACACTCTATGTTGCACACCACTCATTTTGAAAAGCTTGTTCGTTAGCAAAGTTACAGGCATGAAATTCTTTTGTTGTAGACACAACTGAGAATATCCAATTCTTACAACGAATGCAAGGTGATATTTGTGAACCTATCAAACCTGAATGTAGACTATTTAAATATTATATGATTTTAGTAGATGCATTAACGTGTTAGTTACACATCGCTTTTCTATCCACAAGGGGAAGGCTGCATTTGCAAAACTCATAGCTCAAATTATTATGCTCTGAACTCACCACTTGGACAACCATCCAATCAAGTCTATAAGATTGGATAATGCAGAAGAGTTTACATCAAAATATTTTGATGATTATTGCATGTTTTTTGGGATTGATGTTGAACATCTTGTTCCCTATGTTCATTCACAAAACGGCCTTGCCGAAGCACAAATTAAGCAGTTATAACTTGTGACTAGGGCTTTGGTGATGCCCACCAATTTACTCATATTTGCGTGGGGCTATGCAGTGTTACATGCAGCTAGCTACTTATTCATTTCAGACCCGTAGCACGCTGACTATTCAGTGACTACTAGTGAGCCAGACATTTCACATCTACATATCTTTGGTTGAGTAGTATATGTGTCTATTACGCCTCCACTGTATACAAAAATGGGTCCTCAGAGACGATCATGTATCTATGTTGGTTATGAAGCTCCAACAGTTGTCTACACTTTAGAACCTTTGATAGAAGATCTCTTTACTACTAGATTTACTAATTGTCACTTTGATGAGACATACTTCTCGTTGTTGGGGGGGGGGGGATGAATGGTTCTATTCTAGTTGAACATCAGGAATTAACGTGGTCAAACATCACTATGTCTCATCATGATCTATGAACATCTCAGAGTGAGATTGAAGTACAACATAATCTCGATGTTCAGAAAGTAGCATATTCGATGCCTGACTCCTTTACTCATATCACGAAAGTGATGAGATCAGATATACATTTTGCAAACATTTTTACAAGGTTTGGAAGTCCTTGGATTGAGCAAGTTAATGCCACACCGGGCAAGGTAGTATTTCTCCAGTCCATAGTGGGGGTGTAGCATCAGTCAAAATTCATTGATGAGCTGCCGGTAAAAAGGCAAGTCATTAAGGCACAAAATTATCCTTTCGTCATAAATACAAGAGATTGTTTCTAACTACAGTTATGTCTAAAAGTTGACATCAATAACGATGTCTAGAAAACAAATAATTATCACAAAGTTATACAAGTGCTAGCGTTATTATGGATAAATCTTCCATACTAGTTGATGATGCATTTGCTTATTCTGTCGCTCATGATATCATTGACGACAATGAAGTGGAACGTCGCTCTATTGTAAATTGTCAACGTAGGGAAGATTGGCCAAAATGGTAAGATGTAATCCATACAAAACTACACTCTCTGAGAAAAAGGCAAGTTTTTGGTCTGGTAGTGCTATGCCCACCAAATGTTAAGTCAGTTGGACATAAATGAGTCTTTTTTCGGATGTGAAATGAGAAGAATGAGGTTTTGCGGCATAAAGCTAGACTTGTGGCGTAAGAATTTTCTCAACGCCCTTGTATTGATTATGAGGAGACGTATTTTCCGATTATGGACATCATTACTTTCCACTACCTGGTCATTTTGGTAGTGTCCGAAAAATTGAGTATGAAGCTCACAAATTTGGTTCCAGCATATCTCTATGGGGATCTTGATTCAGAGATATACATGACAATGCCAAATGATATAGTTATACCCAATTCAAGTAACTCTAAACCACGTAGTGCTCATGTGATAAGATTGAGACATTTACTATATGGATTGAAGCAATCCAGTCAGATGTGGTGCATACGTCTAAGTGACTACTTGATTAGAAAGGGATATAAGAATGATGAGTTAGGCCCATGTGTGTTCATTAAAAAAACAAGTTCTAGATTTTCCATTGTAGCAGTCTATGTTGATTATATGAACATCATCGGGCCTCTTGATTAGATTAATGAGATAGTTGGCTACTTGAAATCCGAGTTTGAGATGTAAGCCTTTGGTAGGACTCAATTTTATCTCAGTTTAGAGCTAGAACACCGAGTTGGTGGAATTCTTATTCACCAGTCTACTTATGTCCAAAAGATGCTCGGGAGATTTAATATATAAAAAGCACACCCTCTTAGCACATGCTGCATACCAATGGTTGTTCGTAGTTTGGAACCCCCAAAGGATCCGTTTCGTCCGAAAGATGATGATGATGAAGAACTTTTGGGAGCTGAGATTCCATATCTTAGTGTTATTTGAGCTTTGTTGTATTTAGATCAGTGCACACGTCCAAACATTGACTTCTCTGTGAACTTGTTAGCTAGATTTAACTCTGTGCCTATGCAACGTCATTGGAATGGAGTAAAACACATCTTTAGGTACTTGAAGGGATCCACTAACTTGAACTTATTCTTTCCTTAAGAAGAAGCAAGAGAGAAACTTGAAATTTAGGAAAAATGAATATTTTAAACGCAGCTTTCTGATTCTGCACAATTCGACCCGTCGATGCTGGTCTCGACCCGTAGAACCTGGTTTCGACCCATCTAACCAAGTGTCCTAGACGGATCTTCCAGAGTCATTCGAACCGTCGAAAAATCCCTTGACCTGTCAAAAGCTAATGTTGAACCTTCTTTTAGCGTAGTCCCCTATTCTGAGACACTGAATGATGTGTTGGTAAGATTTGATGATGTCGGGTATCTCTTTGACCCGCATAGAAGTCGTTCCCAAGTCGGTAATGTTTTCATTATTTGGAATACAACAATTTCGTGGAGATCTATAAATCAATCTTTGTTGCTACTTCTTCAAATCATTCGTAAATCACAGCTCTGCATGAAGCTGTTAAAAAGTGTGTCTGGCTTAGGTCAATTATACACCATATTCGAGGGTCTAGTGGATTATCATCTACTATATCAGCATCAACTTGCATCTTTGAGAATAATGCTGCTTGCAGTGAACATATGAAGTTGGTTTACATTAAAGGTGACAATATGAAACACATTTTGCCTAAGTTCTTCTTCAATCAGCAACAACATCAGTTCTTGAACATTCATATGAGCCATATTGGTTCTACGGATAATGTTGTGGACTTGTTCACCAAGTCACTTCCAAAATCTACATTTGTGAAATATGTGAAACGCATTGGTGTGCGACGATTATTTGAACTCCGAGATTGAGTTACCAATCAGGGAGGGTCACTTTTGGTAGACATCAGGAGGAGTCTACATCTCATGTAGTATCATTTGTAGTTGATGCATTGTACTCTTTTTTCCTTCGACCAAGTTTTTTTTTTCCCATGAGGTTTTTGTTTACCTAACAAGGTTTTTAGTGAGATAACAAGTTATGCATCATACATTATGAACTCGACACAAGGGAGAGTGTTTAAAAAAAATATATTCATGATCTTCCTGTGTGTGTCTTGTATTAATTAAATTAAATATGGATTATAGCAATTCCTGATTATTCGGGAGACATTTATTGTAATTGATTGTAATACATTTATTTAAAATCGTCTATCAATAAATAAAGATACAATTTCAGCTTCAACAGTGATGAGAAATGGAGAGAATTGACATGATCTCTCTATATCTATATGGATTGTCAAATAAAAAAAATTAAGTTTGCCACATATTTGTAAAGATTAAAAGTGCAAAATGATATTGTATTTTCAAAGAAGATTCAACATATCTATAATTAATGGACCTGATCCAGCTTCAACCCAAAAAGTAAAAAGAAACAGCGTAAACCAAGGTTCTAAAAAACGCTAGGTGACCCTAGACTGTGAATATACCTTCGAGCGCCTAGGCGGCTATACGTGGATTAATTGGAATTAGACGTTTTTTAGGCGACTTAAAGGCGGTATTAATTCAATACATATATATGTGAAATAATGAATATTTAAAACACTTATATAATAAAATTAACAATAAGTATAGTTTAAATTGTCATAATCTTCATACAAAAATATATAATATAGAGTAATAATCTCAAATATTAAATTATTTGGGTTTTAAATTATTATTATTTTCACGCCCAGCATCGCTTAGGCTCGCCCAGGAGCGCCTGAGAGCGCCTGGTCCGCCCAGAGAGCTTATTCCCTCATTTAGCTTCGCCTAGTGCCTAGACATCGCCTAGGCGGTCGCCTTTTAGAACAGTGGTGTAGACACAAAGCAACACGGCGACCCCAATAATAATAATATCATGCTCAGTGAGTTCACAAGCACCCGAACTACAGGTCGTCCGCTTCATCACTTTCCCACTCAATCCACAACTCTTCTGTGCAAGCTCTTCTCAGCCCCCGGGCCACCAATCTATATTTATGTATTTTCTTAGCCCTTTTTTTCTTCTTACTATATTTCACAGAACTCGTATTCTGGGTGCTTAAAGTATGCAACTTTCTTGTCTCATCACTCCAATCGTGTTGGGCATCTGATTGATTGTATGTTTCTGATATTTGCGTTTTGGGTTTTAGCTTTTACTTGTTCCTTAGTTTGATCATAGTTTGTTTATTTTCTTATGCTTCCTTTTCACCATTTATAATATATGATGTGGATGCTTTGTTTCCCCTTTGTCTCTATATGAGTGGTTTTACTGACCTTCATTTCATAAGGGTTACTTCGATTATGAGTAATTATGAGTTCGTCTTAACTGTTTGGAATCATTGTTTTAAGGCTAAAGAAATGAGTACTGTTGTCAATTTTTGTATCGAAGATATTTGATGGGGACTTTGAATGTTTATACCATCATTTTGAGAGTATATTTCAATTAGAGTACTTACAAGTCACTAGAAGATTGTCTTGTTATGTTCTTTATTTATTGTTCTTTGCTATGAGCTGTAGTTGCTATGATATGCTCATGTCGAGATTCTATGCCATTGTTACTCTTTGTTTCAGTTTGACACTATTTGGGTTATTGTTTATTTTCTTCTGTGTAGCAACAATGTGATCACTATAGCTAATTGGTTTTCTATTTTCAGTAGCTATGATTAGGCTTTTTAAGGTCAAGGAAAAGCAGAAGGAACTTGCTGAAGCCAATGGAGGATCACCTCTGAAGAGGCAAAGCGCTGGAGAGTTGCGTCTTCATAAAGGTTTGTGTACTCTCTGGCTTTGTTCTATTTGTGATTGCTTCTTTGAATGTTTCATTATTTTCCAGTGATTGCTGATTGTCCTGAAAGGTTGAAAGAGTTTGAGTTTCTCTTGGTTTATACAAGTTGCTAAACCACATTACACTTAAGCTGGTTATTAGATGGTATTATAGACATCCTTGTCAATCCTTTGGCTTTTTAGCAGAAGGCTTCTTTGGTTTAAAGTCATAAGTCATTAATAACATAATTGTATCTAACAGAGGGGATATCCTAAGATGCTGAGTGTTTCCTAAATCTTTTAACCACATTGATAAATCACGTTGACGTAATTTTGGGCTTTGATACAATTGGAATGCAATCTAAACTTGTTTCTTGATTGGTTGTATCACGAACCATTGTTCACATTCTTCACTGTACTTCTTTCAACCTATTTGTTTTTTTCCATGAGCAAAGTACCTAATGTTGGCATCTCATGCAGATATATCTGAGCTGAATCTACCAAAGTCTTGTGCAATATCATTTCCCAGTGGCAAGGATGATCTTATGAACTTTGAAGTTTCAATCAAACCAGACGAAGGATACTAAATGTAAGAAATGGCTCTACTTTCTGTATGCAGAAGTCCAGACAGGATATTTACCAAATTGCAAACACTATTTTAGGCATATCTACATTGTTTTCGACATGTGCATACAACTAAACTCTCTCCACATGTACTTATGAGCATGATTTTCAAATTGCCAGACAAAAATTGGACCTTGTAACCACCCTGCAGATGATCTTTTATGTTGGCTATCAAATGATGCCAGAATGAACACGATTAACATTGTTCAGAATGATCTCATTTTATTCTCATCCAGTACTATGATTATGTTACTAATACTCTTCCATTTGTTGTTCTAGAGGTGGCAAGTTCCTGTTTTCTTTTGAAGTTTCACCCATTTATCCACATGAGGCACCAAAAGTCAAGTGTAAGACCAAGGTAGGCCCGGACATCATTGCCCTATTATTTTGTAGATTTCATCACTTGATTCACTTTCTATGGTACTCATACATAGTACACATATTTGCAGGTCTACCATCCAAATATTGACTTGGACGGAAATGTCTGCCTCAACATCCTACGAGAAGATTGGAAACCTGTCCTTAATATAAGCACCATCATTTATGGATTGTATCATCTTTTCACGGTATTATTACTGTCTTGACGGTTCTGTGTTATTTGCTTCCATCTTGTATCTGAATGTTGCTTACCTTCTCTTTGACTTTGTTCTCAGGAACCAAATCATGAAGATCCCCTAAATCATGATGCAGCTGCAGTGTTGAGAGACAACCTGAAGATGTTTGAGTCTAATGTGAGAAAGGCTATGACTGGTGGATATGTGGGTCAAACTTTATTCCCAAGGTGCATATAACTGCTCTTATCCGGTAAAACCAATGTGCTAATTGACATATTATCAAACTTGAAGTGGATGCTGGGATTGTAATATTTGTCTGCAGAGTGCACTATCTTTTTTCCTCTTTTTTTAATTTCAAGGATGGAATTGGGGTATCTAGAACAAATCATAACTTTTGTTATACTTGTGATGCTATTATATTGATGTGTGATAAATCATTGACTGCTTAGACTCGATGCATCTCTGAGCGCTACTAATGGTGCAGCTGTTGGGCTTACATTTCTGTATATTTAGCTTGATGTTCAGACAAGTGTTAGGAGAAGTGCTGTAGTTTTGAAGCATTTTTGCATGACATTTTGGGCCAAACTTCATTCGACAAACAGGGTATCTCTCAGTGGATGTACCCTTTCCCGACCAAATGCTGGTTGGCCAACAATTGAGCTGGACATCAGACTAGATTGCCCTCATTTAGTTTGGTCTTTGCTGCTAGATCCACAAACTCATTGAATATATTAGTATATAACAGGAAGATGATGAAAAACATTGAATAATTTCATTGGGAAAATCATTCGTTTAGAGTATTATTTCTGTATTGCTTCATGCTCGAGCAGTTCAGCATAGCATCGCCATCACTGAATCAGAGACATAAGGTCGAGTATGAAATCAATTTTCAGTCAGTGTATATTATATTATAGCCGGATGCTGTTTACTCTTTGAATACAGTATAACTAAATCGCCATGAGCTGGAGAAATGGGACTTTAGGTTGCCAAGCGACTTCTTTCTCATCTTGTCACTTCGTCATGTTCATTTCTTCCTCTTTCACACTGGCAACTCTGGCATTCTCCCGGTCTTTTCTGAAAATCACATACAAAGGCGTGTAAAATAAGCAACACAAACCAAATGGAACTGCCATCATCGAAATAAGCCCTTGAGATAGGGCATAAGCCTCCTTTGTAGACCCTTTGATCGGATCCACAGATTTTGCGTCATAACCAAACATCTTTTCCGAGAGGATACCAACCAAGGGAGCAGCAAAAGAAGAGAACGACCCTTCGAATGCCCGATCAAATGCATAAATCATGGTTCGGTGTTTGGCTGGGACGACTTCAGCAAACATAGGACCATTTGCAGCTGTAGCATTCCAGCTGATAGTTAAACCCATCAGAGTGAGAGTCACAGCAAATGTGTAGTAGCTGTCTACTGACTGTGGGATTACTTTGAGTAAAAACCATGAAAATGGGATTCCCATGAATGCGCTGAACTGCGCGCACATGATGCGGCCGGTGTGGGGATAGATTCTTGACATTCGATCTGCTATTATTCCACCGAGAAGAGACCCTGTAGCGCATCCAACAGCAAAGAGACTAAGGAGTGCCGCAGTACTGTTGTGATCAAAGCCTGCACAAATTGGACTAGGAGTTGAGAAACCTACAGATAGTAGAAACGGCTCTGGAACTTAGTAGTGCTTACCAATTAATTCGAACCACATTGTGAAGAACACCATGGCAGTCCATGGTAGTGAACCAACAACACCCTGCAAGACAATAATTTGAAAGGTTTGTACTTTAACAACTGATTTCATGGCTGTCCAAGACTCCAGCCAAACTGATGCTGCATTTGAAGTTGTCAAACCCTTATTTATCAGATCGTCCCTGCAGCATTACGAATAGTCTCAAGTTACTCTTTCTTCGCCCCATATCCAAATCCAGTATTTGTTCAGGAATTCAAAGTTGAAGAAAGTACCTCTCAGAACTTTGGTCAGCACCATGAGCGATGTGAACTGTTTTCCTAGGGTCAACCACAAACATAAACACAACGAATCCAATTGCTGAACTCAATGATGCCATGAGAATGAATGCAATCCGCCATCCTGGTATGCTCCAGTAAAAGTTACCAGCCATAAGCGTGGCCACAACACCACCTCCAATGCCACCCAAGGAGCCAACAAGGCTTACCATCCCAAACCCAGCCCCTCTCACGCCGTCCTTATAGCTGTCAGCAATGAAAGACTGAAGAGCTGGTATAACAATTGCCAGGCCAAATCCATTCACTGCTCTCCAAATAGCAACTTGGCCAAAATAGTGGCTTGCGCCGACTGCAGCAGTCGACAATGCCCAGCAGAAAGTGCCCATTGCAAGCACGGTGGGGCGGTCATATAGGAGAACTAGTACACCTGCTAGAGGAGATGCCATCCCTTGCACAAAGTTCCTGATGAATGTGAGGTATCCGAGGTCAGATGGCCCGGCATTGAAAGCCTCACTCACTTCTTTGTATACTGATGGGAGGAGATTCTCGTCGGCTTTCTCCATTATCGCAGCCATGTTGATGAGAATGAGGGATAGAGAAATCCCCAATATCTTTCTTGTCCTGTGATAATGACACGTATTGACAGCATACACGGACTAAGTTCATATGCTGATATGCAATGTGTAACTCTTTCATCATATACAAGTGTTCCGTATCAAATTTCTAAATCTTGTGTAATAAATACAGTGATTCTACTCAATCAGAATCAGCAATCATATTCCTATAACAAAATCGATTCTTTAGCCATAAACAACACTCATAAGAAAACAAACACTTGAAGAATTAGCTTGCCAGATCTGTAAGCAATGCTTGAAAGCCAAGAAAACTCAAAAAGCGCTTGACTTTACAAATTTCAAGCTTATTGGAAACGAAAGACTTCGGCCAGCAATCAAATGTCTGCAAATTATAGGTATAAATATACACAGATGGACGCAAACTGAAAGAATAACGACGTGGGAAGAACCGAAACTCGAAAGGAACAACGTTAGCGTCGTCAACTGACCTCATGGCTTGCAAGCGTCGTCTTAAAAAAGCAGGTGTTGATCGGAAAGAGGAAGATGGGTATCTAGAGGACCGTTTAAGGCCCATGAACTAAGAACGTCCTCGACTGTCCTCCAGAGAAATCGGAATGGACAAGTAATCCTCTGCATCTATGGCGGATCTGAAAGACACGACACAACACAACACAACACAACTCCAAGTTGACTCGAATATTCAAGTTATCAAATTAACATTGGTACACGACTGTCCTAGACTTCTAGTTGCTCACGTTGTTTAAATAGTTACGATTTGATATATAATGGCTTTTCATTTTTATTATATTGGGGCTACAAAAACGCGCGCGCCTCTGAGAGGATGTAATTAACTTCTGGGTTCGATTTTAATATCTAGTATGTAATGTAACAAGTCTGGATAGAAATTTACTGGTTATATTCCTCAAATTCTCATCAAATTAAATAACTTTTTTTTGGTCGAAAAAATAACTATACTCTAGAGACGTGCTAGTGTGCTATGCTCACAGTCTCGGCTACATATATTTTCTCGTCGAACAACTGACGTCACTACCATACTCAAGCTTCAAAAGGGAAAATATTGGTGATCGAAGTCGAACGCTGGTAGTACAGTTACCTTGATCGAGTGGCAAGCACTCTCTTATGTCCCTCGAACAGTGAACACGATGCAATGGATGCATGCGTTCCACTGCTTATTGTTTCAGCTGAGACATTATAAAGCTATGAACCTAGACATGCGTTCTGGAGTGTTTTATTGCGAAGAATGTTTGGAGACTCAATTGTCTCAATGAGAATCGCAACTTTTGGGGATTTGCAACTTTATCTTGTAGAATGTCAATAGTGATCATGGAATATAAAATGTAAAATTTGTAGATTTAAAATATAATGTAAAATTTGAGTCCTGATAAAAAAATCTCAGTTGTTGTCCGTCTTTAAATTTAAAGGCTTAGAGTACGTGTGAAATGATGTGTAAAAACAGGTGTCCTCCGATCCGGATCCGTGATCATGTTATTGAAAAATTGTTTATTTCATGCTGGTATATTTAGAAAGCATGAAATGATTTTGCTTTTTTAAAATGTGCAACCAAATCCTTCAGGTATTGTGACTGTTGCTGTTGCTGCTTTTCTTAAGAGTCACCTTGACCACAATCCAGACAAATTGAAGAACAGTCCAAGTCATACCTCTGTCAAATGGCACCCTCCCCCTCCTAACACTTTAAAATTCAACTTTGATGGTTATGTATTCCATAAGAGCATCCGCACCCATTTTATGGAGAGGAAGTCCTATTTTGAGGAATTCCTCAAAATAGGAAGTCTCATTCCTGTTTTTCGTGCAGCAGTGCCAAAAATAGGACTTCTTATTACTATTTATTATTATGTAATTTATTTTTTTGAAATCCGATTAATATTTTTACCTAATAATTAGCCGACACGTGTCATTCCGGATCAGATAATTGGTAGCGAATTTCCGATAAGATTTTCGACAAGTAATTTTGAGACATGTGTCATGTCTATCCCAAAGTTTCAAATTTGGCTTCAACTTTGCGAAACGAGAAGATAATGCATTTTGGGTCCTAGTTTCCGGCATCGATTCACCATAACTTGGCTCCCAATTCTCCTTGAAATCGTCATAAACCTTTTCCCACAATTTGTCGACCTTTTGTCGATTTCCGGTGATGGAATCAACACTAAAACGACAATAAGAGATGCTCAATTGTACATCTTCCGAAATAAGCCAATTTGTTGCCATTTTTCCCCATAAAAAACAAAGGATTTAGAGGATAGATGGAGAGATGGAGAGAGGGAGAGAGTAAATTTGTTGTGCACAAATTGGTGTGAAAAATAAATGAAATGAAAGTAGTATTTATAAAAAAAATGTAGGGTGGCTTAGATTGCAATTATTGTGTGTTTTATTTTGCAATTATTTAATTTTTGGCCGAAGTCACCGTTGTATTTAAATTTGAGCCTCGGGTGGCTTAGATCCATTTGAAATGGACGATCTAGATCAACTTAACCGTTGATCTGTCCGTTGCCTAGGAGCTACTACGTGTCGCCTTCCTATTTGCTCGTAATTTTTTTTACTTTTTCACCGGCGCGTGTAACATACGCGTCTAGTAGGAAAAAAATTATGTTAGCCTGGCATCACCCACGTGAGTGGAGCCCACCAGGCAAACGTTCCCTCCTTCTTCCTCAACGGAGGACGTCCCTCCGGTCAATGATCGGTCACCTTCCCCTGTTTCCCCTGCTGCACCTCCCAAGGGCGCCGGACGTCCCCGAAACTCACCACCGCTGCAGCTGCCCTAAGGGGGTGTGGAGTTCTGCTGTGGGTTTTGTCATCAAAGACTCTGAGGAAAAAATAATCTTTGTTGGTGCAAGAAGATTTGGAGATACTTGTGTTCTTGTTGCTGAAGGCATTTCTTTGAAGGATGCTCTTCACCATGCTTGTTGCCTTTATCTTAGCAATATTGTGGTTGAGAGAGATTCCCTTTTAATCATAAATTGCATCAATGGGAAGACCTCTATTCCTTGGAGACTTAGAACACTTATTATAGACATAAGGAAGCTTGTTGATCACTTTGAGAGCATCTACTTTGGGCATGTTTTTCGAGAAACAAATTTTGTTGCTGACAAGTTAAACAACTATGATCACAACTTCTAGAATCTCCACACTTGGGATAATTCCTTGCCTCCTATTGTCAACTACGATGTTGTTTTCGATCAAATGGATTTTGGTTTCTCTAGGGGATCTTCCCTTCGGTGCTTCCATTTGGTTCATTTAGTTTTGTATATAAAAAAAGGGAAATGGCTAAAAATGTCACTCAAGTATGACCCGTTCTAAACTTTGTTCACTCATGTATAGCAAATATCACTTTGCTCACTATCGAATTACACTTTTACTCATTTTGCTCACTCTGAATTTTGTAAAATTTGAGGTTTTGAATTCGAGTTATAATTGGCCAAGGAAACCTATTGGGCATTGTAGCTCTCTTCCTTGTGAGTCTTTTCATACCAAGGTCGAGCCTCAATTCATTCTGAGGAGAGAGAATCGAAGATTTGAAGTTTTTGGTGTTATTGACTTCAAAGGTTAATTCAATCACTTCCATGATGAATTGGACTTAGGTGTAGTTGAGAAAATTGTTGTTGGGTTGATTTCGCACAGATTAGCTCCGGTTCGCCGAAAATTGGAGTGGCGCCGCCAATTTCTCCAGTTCGGAGTGATCAAAGTTAGTAAAAGTGTAATTCAATAATGACCAAAGTGATATATATTTGTTATACATGAGTGAGCAAAGTTTAGAATGGGTCATACTTGAGTGACATTTTTAACTATTTTTCCTAAAAAAAATATAAAAAAGTTTTGGTTTGTTTTATTATTATAATTTTTTTTTGGAAACATGCGTTCTGTACGTACGTAGAGTTGTGTAGCTTTGATGGTCAATGCTAAATCAATCTCGCAAGATTTGTACTTTCCGCCGATTTCATTTGTGGTTCAAATCGGGCTAAATGTATTATTGGGCTTTGCATCTTTGCCATTAGAAGGTAGAAACTAAGGGTGGGCAGATTGGCTTGAAAATTTTTGCCCGGCCCGGTCCCGTAACATGACAAGACGGGTCTGAATTTTAAGATTAAAGGTCTTTCCCATCCTAACCCATTTTATCAAACCAGGACAAGCCACAGGTTATACATATAATATGCCTTAAGGCCCAGCCTGGCCCGGCCCGACCCGTACAAAAGAAAAATTCTTAAAACCTAATTACTGTTTCTCTCCCACAACACATCTTATCTGATCTCTCAATCTTACTCTTTCGCACAGGCGCGCAGCCTCTCAACTCTCCAAGTCTCGACCTTGCTGCATCCCGTGAAGCCAACCTCAGTCACTCAACGACTTGCCTCAACCTCTCTCTCACTCAATCACTTTTTTCCCTAATCAAATCATATATCATTTGACTTCATCGATCAAAGGTAAACAATTACTTGACACATATTGCCCGTCTCAACTTACCTCTCAATCGATCTTGCCTCTCACTTGATCTCACCTCTCAATCGGTCTCACCACTCTTCAGCCATTTTTATTTGATTTTGTGCTTAGTACTATGAGTTAAAGGGGTTACAACCTGAACAAAAATTATGCACTTATCGAATCATATTAAGCTTTATCGTGGATTAGTCACACTATCGAGGTTATTAACAAATTTTTGGTTGGGTGAGAATTTGACTTGATTTTCTTCACGAGAGTTGTAGAATATTTTATTTTGAGATAATAAGAATTTTTGGGGAATTTTTCCAATAAGCGAACTATTTCTTATGATTATCGGAAGTCTGCGTGAGGATTTATAAAAACAAAATTATTTTTGGTCAGTTTAATCTCGACCGTTAGATCGTGATATGATTGAACCCGAGTCAAGTCAGCTGCTTAAGGGTATTTAAGGAGAATTTTTGGAAAAAGCCTATCTAGAATACACATCAGGCTTAACCCGTTTAGCAAGAAAACGGATCCATGTCGCCGTTCAACCCGACCCAACGAGTTTTTCTTATTTCATCCACCTCCGACATCAAGAAAGGTAGAGAATTGAAACTTGAAGCTTCCTTGATTGTTTGTTGAGTGTTTTTTTTTATAGAGTTTGTGCAGGATTTTGAGCCACCCAATTCGGGTTTTATTCATGGAGTCATCGTCGGCTGACATGATTTGGCAGTCGGGTGTTGAGGGGTATTGAACCTCTCCTCCCCCAGAGTCTTTTAGTTAGGTCAGGTGATCTGTCGAGGCTCCACGGCAAAACTTTGACCATGGAGTGTTCAACGGTCGACTTTGGCCAGTTGCTTTCGATCGATTTTTCGGCGAATTGGCTAAAAATTGGAGCATGTGAGTTTAGAGGTTTGGTTGGGCTCGTGGAGAGGAGAATTTTGAAGGCAGGAACACCGTCGTTGGTGGAGGTTGTCAGATTTAGGGTTCCGGACTATTTTTGTAATTTCTGATAAAACGTCGCCGAATTGGACTCTGGCTCAGTTATAAAGGTTGTAGGCCTTGTTGAGAGCTTCCCAACGAGATATCAAACGTCCCTATCAGAGTATCTTCGCCGAAGGCGCGTAAAGGCTACGCAACACCGCCCAACGGGGAGCTCTGGCGAGGTAGGTTGTAGGATTTATCGACGGGGTTTTTGGGGTTGTTTTTAGAGCCGGTTTTCATCATTTTTCATGTTCTGATATTATGTTATCCTTATGGACAGGACATCGAGATCGCGATCCCAACGAGGGGAATTTGCTGAACCTCAACAGTAGTCGCAAACTTGTGAGTGGACTTTTATTTTCACAGTTGCTAACGAGTTCATATTTTTATTCATTACGCTTTACGATATGTTTTCAAAGATTTTAAATTGGAGGTTTATTTTGTGATGGTTTTACTTAGTTGCATCGATGTCTTCGGTATTCGGCTGATCACTGGATAACCAGTTTGACTAGTTTAGGACAAACATCCTACCCGACCCAAATTGTATCAAGTTAGGACAAACACCGTAGATGATTCCATCACCTTAATTTTCATATATATAGTCGTTCCAGGTTAGGACAAACACCGGTACCTTGAACGACCATCTTTATCGTATTTCAGTTTATGATATTTGAACTCGCATTATTTCACGGAAATCAGCAAAAAGGCATGATACTTCAGTTTTATTGATTTACGCAGATTATGTTATTTTGGTCCACTCACGCTAACGTTTTATATTTTAATGCATTTCCATAGGCTCTTCGATTTTAGTTTCCCAGGCTACAGTGTAGATCCTGAGAGTGCTTGGTTTTGTCGAAGGCTTTGAGTCCACCAGTCATCTCTTCATGAGTTGGTTCCAACTCACTGTCAGTTTATATCATATGTTTATAGAAGTCGCACTGAATACCCGTTGTATAATATTACTTTCAGTGAGACTCTTTGGATTAGTTAGTTACTCAAGTAGTCGTTGAGTTTACTTTCCTTTGTATTCAAAACCAGTACTTCGTAAATATGTATATAAATTCCTGAGTTGAGTTTCTGGTTTTGTTTATGGCATATGTTGAGAAAGTCGGATGGACATCAGTGGTCCACAGTCTGTCTTTGGGATTTGGTTTCTGAAGTGTCATTTTCTTGCAGGTTTTTGGGTTGTCTCAATTTCAAGGGAGATTATGTCAAAATTTTCGTAGTATTTCTTAGATTATGGTCAGTCATTAGGGCTTAATCTTTGGTTACTAGCTCAACTAGAGCATTAGGTCACAGATTTTATAGTCTCTTTTTGTCATGTAAGTGCAGACATTTGAGAATGTACAACACTCCCGGGAGGATGGCTCGACCGGCCAGCGGATTGCCATCATACTCAAGGTGTTGTGCATTGTTGGATATCTAGAGGGTCATAGTCGAGCCAGTTTGTGACTTCTTTAGTGAGCTAATCTATTTTTGGATTCGTAGGTCATTATGCCTCGAAAACCAGCCCAATAGGATGATACGCAGTCCTTGGCTCAGCAGATGCGTGAGTTAATTTCACACATGATGCCAGGACCCCGAGAAGATTGTGAGGATCTAATTACCAGGACTAAGAAGGCAGGAGCCATTCCTTTTACTGGCTCCCATGACTCTGAGACTAGTGAGAACTGGCTTGTTGAGATTGGTCGAGTTTGGGATCGTTTGGGTCCCCAGTTAACCTCTGAGCAGAGAACCGAGGTAACTGCAGATTTTTTACTGGACTATGCTTGTCGCTGGTGGCAGAGTATTGAGAGGAGTGAAGTCATTACTCTGTGGACAGAGTTCATGGAATTGTTCATGAGTCGCTTCTTCAGAGAAGCATCTGAGCAGAAGTATGAGGAGTTTATGAACCTTCGACATGGAGACATCACTACCAGAATAATGACTATAGCCGACGACTTCAAGAAAAACAGCCCGATGACTTTTGTTGTCATCAGCTATAGACGACAACACCAAAAATCGTCAACTATAGTACTATAGCCGACAATTTTTGCAACAAAAAGTGTCGACTATACTTTTGCCGACGCTTTTTAGCCTATAGGACTATAGCCGACGACACCAAAAAAATCGTCGATTATAGTTCTATAGGCTAAAAAGCGTCGGCAAAAGTATAGCCGGCACTTTTTGTTGCAAAAATCGTCGGCTATAGTACTATAGCCAACGACAACAAAAGTCGTCGGCCTGTTTTTCTTGAAGTCGTCGGCTATAGTCATTATCCTGGTAATGCATTTCTGTAATGGAGTATCGGGATCGTTTCACTTGCTTGGCTTGATTGGCACAAAATTTAGTTAGGTTGGTGAAAGAAAAGTGTTGGAGGTTTGAGCAGGGTTTGCAATCAGATATTGCCCGGTACCTATCAGGTGTGCGTCGTACTAATTTTTATGAGTTGTTAGTGTTGTTGTGAGATGCGAGGATAGGCTTTGATCTGAGCAAGGTCAAACTCGACGATTTAAGGAAGGTGGGCCTATTCAAGGTCCTTCAAAAAGGGGAAACTCAAGCACTTCATGTTCCACGTCATCTTTACATGAGGGATCTCATACCCCTGTTCCTAGTACATGTCGTTTAAGTCATTTTCTAAAGTACAGGAAGAGTCGACCTCATAGGCAGATGTTTGGGTCCATTTTGAGTGGATTTAGTGGGTCTCGTTTTACTCCATCAGCGCCAAGATATTTCCCTCTATGAAATAGATGTCACAAACGTCATCTTGGACAATGTCTGTTTGAGACTTTAACTTGTTTCAGTTGAGGGCAGACGGGTCACTTTACGAAGGAGTGTCCACAAAGGGACCCTTCAAGTAGATGTTTGGTGCAAAGTTCTAGTGGTGATCAGGGAGCCACTTCCAGGATTAGAGCCGTACCGCCACCTAGACAACTAGCTTATTAGGATCGAAGCCAGAAAGGGCAACCGGCTGGACAGGTTCAACTTTACCATATGACTTTACAGGAGGGCAGGGCATCTCCAGAGGTGATCATTGGTATGTTATATATTTTTGGTTATGCTATTTATACTTTAATTGATCTGGGGGCAACACACTCTTTTATCTCTGTGAGAATAGCATTAATAATTAACGTAGCTGCCACTCTCTTATCAGTAATATGGCGAGTGATATACCCATTCGGTAAGGTGGTTTTAGTAGGGTTAGTCTATAGAGACTTTAGTGTTATGGCTGTAGGTTTTGGTTTGCCTGCCGACTTGATACCTCTTTATGTCATGGACTTCAATTTGATTTTGGGTATAGACTTTATGAGCAATTACCAAGCTTTGGTTGATTGTCATTGGAAAGAAGTGGTGTTTATATGTCCACGTTTGCCTGAAATTTTATTCTATGGAGAAAGAAATGTTCTTTCTTCGTGCCTTATTTTAGCTGTGAAGGCCGAGAAAATGTAGCAGAAGGGGTGTACTACATATTTAGCACATATTGTTAACACTTGTGTTTCCACCCTTAACCTAGAGAAGATTGTTGTGGTCAGGGAATACCCTGATGTTTTTCTGAGGACTTACCAGGTCTTCCTCCAGTGAGGGAAATAGATTTCATGATTGAGCTACTTCCGGGTATAAGCCCCATAGCTTAGGCGCCGTACCGGATGGCTCCAGCTGAATTGAAAGAGTTATAGGTTCAGCTTCAACATCTGATTGATAAAGGCTTCATCTGTTCTAGTGTATCACCATGGAGAGCTCCAATTCAATTTGTCAAAAGAAGGATAGGTCTATGCGACTATGTGTCGACCATCGGAAATTAAATCAGGTTACAGTGAGGAACAAGTACCCACCACCACATATTGATGATATGTTTGATAAGTTGAAGGGAGCTACAGTGTTCTCTAAAATTGATCTTTGATTGAGATATCATTAGTTGCGGATTAGAGTGTTAGATGCCTCTAAGAGCACGTTCCGATAGCGCTACGGGTACTACAAGTTTCTTATGATGTCATTCAGTTAGACGAATGCACCTGCTGCCTTTATGGCTTTGATGAATTGAGTATTTCGGAATTATCTTGATAAGTTCGTCATTGTATTTATTGACGATATCTTGAGTTACTCAAAGGATGCGAGACAACATGTGAGGCTTCTACATGTAGTTCTGGAGACATTGAGGAAGTCTCAGTTATACGCCAAGTTTAGTAAAAGTGAGTTCTGGTTGGATAATGTTAAATTTCTTGGCCATGTGATTTTCACAGAAGGAGTTAGTGTCAATCCATATAAGATTAAAGCAGTGTTGAATTGGAGCAGACCTGTGAGGGTACTAGATATCAGAAGCTTTATGGGATTAGCTAGGCACTATCGTCGATTTGTGCAGGACTTTTCACGAACTACAACACCTCTTACAAGATTCACGGGAAACAGAGTTAAGTTTAAATGGCCGGAGGCTTGTGAGGAGAGTTTCCAGACTTTGAAGGCAAGGTTAACCACAGCCCCAGTGTTGACATTATCAGGCGATAAAGGGGAGTTTACTATTTTCAGTGATGCCTCCAAGTTAGGTTTGGGTTGTGTTTGATGCAGCATGGAAATGTTGTTGCATATGGTTCACGACAGTTGAAACCTTATGATGCAAACTACCCCACTCATGATGAGAAACTAGAGAAACTACTTATATGGTGTTAGATGTCAAATTTTTACTGATCATAAGAGCCTTACGTATCTCCTCACACAACCAGAATTGAACCAGAGATAGAGAAGGTAGATAGAGTTGATAAATGATTATAAGTGCACCTTCGAATATCACCCAAGAAAGGCGAATGTAGTAATAGGCGGTTGGCTCATATACAGTTGGCTCGAGTACCATTTCTTACGGAGTTGCGAGCCACTGGAGTAGTCTTGTATACTGATGAGAGCGAGGATGGAGTTTTATTCGCCAGTATGTAGGTTCGACCTGTTCTTTTAGACAAAGTACGTGACTTGCAGGATTCTGATCTTTCACTTTTGAAACTAAAGGAAACAGCGCGTGATGATGGACAATCAGATTTCACATTAAGAAGAGAAGAGTTGCTAGTATTCAAAGGTAGACTATGTGTTCTGAATCACGCGGAGTTAAAAAAAGAAATACTCGATGAGGCTCATTTTTCAACTTATGCTATGCACCCTGGAAGCACGAAGATGTACCACACTCTCAGAGAGTATTATTGGTAGCCTAATATGAAGAGGGAGGTAACGATATGTGTGGTTCAATGCCCTATTCGCCAACAAGTGAAGGCGTAGCGACAAAAATATTCGGGGAAAATGCAACGGCTTGAGATTTTGGTTTAGAAAGGGGAGCATGTCACTATGGATTTCATATACAAACTACCTCTTAGAACCAAAGGTCATTCAGGTGTTTGGGTGATTGTGGATCGCTTCACAAGGTCTGCACATTTTATACCAGTCTCAGAGACACTTTTGGTGAGCAAGCTAGCCATATTGTATATGCAGAAGATCGTAAAGCTACATGGTGTTCCTATATCCATTATCTCAGATCGAGATTCTCATTTTACTTCACAATTATAGAGAGCATTACAGGAGGCTTTGAGAACCAAGTTACAATTTAGTACAGCCTTTCACCCCTAAACAGATGGTCAGTCTGAGAGAACTATCCAGACGCTGGAGGATATGCTGAGATCCTGTGTATTGCCATTTCCAGGGAAATAAAATAAGTACTTTCATTTGATGGAGTTTGTGTATAATAATAATTTTCACTCTAGCATTGGAATGACACCATATGAAGCTTTGTACGGAAAACAATATTGAACTCCCTTGTGCTGGAGCAAAGTAGAAGAAAGGAGCCTCATTGGTCCAAAAATAGTCCAAGAAACCACAGAGAATGTACAGATTATTCGAGACAAGCTGAAGATCGCTCAGGATAGACAAAAGAATTATGCAGACGTTAGAAGAAAATATCTTAAGATTGAGATGGAAGACTGGGTATTCCTAAAATTTTCTCTATGGAAATGGGTGATGCGATTTGGGAAGCGCGGTAAGCTCTAACCACGTTACATTAGACCTTATGAGATTATAGACCATATAGGTGCAGTGCCTTATCGTTTGGAGTTACCATCATAATTGGCACGGTTTCATGATGTATTCCACGTATCCATGTTACGGAAGTACATTTCTAATCCCTCTCATGTAATTATAACTCAGCAAATTCCATTACGGGAGGACTTGGTTTATATAGAGGAACCAGTAGAAATTCTTGACTGTAGAGAGAAGGTTCTCCAAAACAAGGTCATTCCTTTAGTGAAGGTATTGTAGAGGAATTATGCAGTAGAATAAGCCACTTGGGAACCAGAGCAGCACATGAAGGAGCAAGACCCTCATCTTTTCTAGCAGGTATATAAATTTTGATGACAAATTTTTTGTAAGAGGGTGGATTGTTATGACCCGAACCAAATCTACGCTTTTATCAAATCGTATTAAGCTTTATTGCAGATTAGTACGCTATCGAGGTTATTAATGAATATTTCACTGGACAAGAATTTGATTTGACTTTCTTTACAAAAGTCGTAGGATATTTTATTTCAAGATTATAAGAATTTTTGGGCAATTTTTTGGATAAGAAAGCTATTTCTTATATTATCGAAGGTCAGCGCGAGAATTTTTAAAAAAGAAATTATTTTTGGTTGGTTTAATCTCGACCGTTAGATCGTGATAAGATTGAACCTGAGCCGTCGGTTAAGTCAGCTGCTTAAGGGTATTTAAGGGGAATTTTTGAAAAAACCCAAACCAGAAAACACATCGGGCTTGACCTGTTTAGCCAAAAAACAGACCCGCGTCACCATTCGACCCGACCCGACGAGTTTTTCCGATTCCGACCACCTCCCACGTCAAGAAAGGTAGGGAATGAAGCTTGAAGCTTCCTTGATTGTTTGTTGGATCTTTTTTTAGAGTTTATGCAGGATTTTGAGCCACCCGATTCGAGTTTTATTCCTAGAGTCGTCACCGTTGGTGGTAGCTCTTTGACATGATTTTGCGGTAAGGAGTTTAGGGGTATTGAACATCTCCTCCTTCTGAGTATTTTTGTTTAGGTCTGGTGGTCCTTCGAGGCTCCACAACGGAGCTTCGACGACAGAGTGTTCGACGACTGACTTTAGCCAGTTGCTTTCGATCGATATTCAGGCAATTAGTCTCATAATTGGAGCATGTGAGTTTAGGGGTTTGGGTGGGCTCGAGGAGAGGAGCATTTTGAGGGCCGGATCGCCGTCATTGGTGGCGGTTGCCAGATTTAGGGTTCTTGACTGTTTTTGTAATTTCTTGCAAAAGGTCGCCGAATTGGACTCCGGCTCAATTACAAAGGTTGTAGGCCTTGTTTAGAGCTTTCCAACGAGGTATAAAACATCCTCATCCGAGTACCTTTGTCGGAGGCGCAGGAAGGCCACGCACCGCATTCAATGACGAAGCTCCGATAAGGCAGGTTGTAGGATTTATCGACGGGATTTTTGAGGTTATTTTTAGGGCCGATTTTGTTTTTCATGTTCTAATATTATTTGATCCTTATGGACATGAAAATGAGATCGCGACCCCAACGAGGGGAATTTCGTTGGACCCCAACAATAGATAATGAACTTTTATTTTCACAGTCGCTAGCGACAGTGAACTTTTATTTTCACAGTCGCTAGCGAGTTCATATTTTTATGCATTATGCTTTATAATATGTTTTCAGAGCATTTAAATTGGAGGTTTATTTTGTGATGTCTTTATTTAGTTGAATTGATGTCTTCGTTATTTAGTTGATCACTAGATAGCTGGTCAGACCGGGTTTGGACAAACACCCTGCCCAACCCAGATTGTCCCAGGTTAGGACAAACACCCTGAATGGCCACCTTCATCGTATTCTAGTTTATGATATTTGAACTCGCATTATTTCATGGAAATCAGCGGAAATGCATGATACTTCAGTTTTATCGATTTACACAGATTATGTTATTTTTTCCACCTTCATCGTAGATCTTGAGAGTGTTTTGTTTCATCAAAGGTTTCAAGTCCACTAAACCATTCCAGTTTTCTAATTCTTTAGAACTTAACTCTTTTTTTTCTCTAATGTAAAAAGAAAAAAGAAAAACAAGATACAGGCATTTACAGGTCTTAGTTTTGAAACCTTCCGGCACGTCTCATCCCGGCTCGTAAAATTAAAACAGGACGGGACAAGCTTCATTAAGGCCTGTCCCATTCTATTCCGTATCCGGTCCTAGTAGAAACCGTAGACGAGGTGGTAATGCCCAGTAAGAGGGGAATCATCTATTGCTACAAGGCCTACACCATCACTGTATGTCAGGTTGAGACTCCCGTAGTATATCAGTATATGAGGTTTATGCAAATATAGAATATGTGCAAGCTATTTGGGATAATCATGTATATGCAATATACTGTAGGCAAGGCAACTTGAGGTTTTTATACTACGCCCTTGTCGGATTTGGGAAAGAACCACTTCTTTTCTAATTTAGCTCTTGCAGTTGTTGGATATATTCTTTAAAATACAGAATGTAGTTGATCATGAAATATGGCAATAAAGAGAAAGTAAATTGGAGATCAGATCGTGGATGCTAGTTTTTTTTTTTTTTTTGACTAATGTATCTAAGGGTAGTTTACAATATACCAAGAGGTGTAGTTTCTAAGTTTCAAAATCAAATACATATCCCAAAATATTATATTATTTTTTAACCAGTGTGTCAATCTAAAAGTGTGTGTCTTTGCATGACATCTTTTGTTTTTGATACTGAAAAAGTCTGTATAAAAAAGAATGATGTATGTAATAGGAAGGGAAAAGGAAAAACTCCATACATTCCTTGTAAAATATTTCCAATCAATGAAAATCTTCAAGATCTTCAATCTTTGATAATTCAATCTCTACTACTACCACCACTATTACTATCTTATCTTGATCATCAACACATATATCATATTCATATCTCCTATTTATCTATTTGTTCATAAAAATAAAATAAAACCACCTTGCATGTTCAAATCTTGATCACCAACCACCAATCTTTGTTCATAATCCCTCATCACCTTCATCCTAAAATATATCCAGTACCTAGAGTTGTTCATATTTATAGTTGTTCATCATCCATGCATGTCAAAATTTGAGAAGTACCAGTCCATATCAATAACAGTTTGTCATATCAGTAGAAGTCCATCTACAATAACGGTTTGTACTAGTAGTAATCCATCATCAATAATAGTGCTTGTACTAGTAGTTGTCTATAATTGTAGCTGTTTATCTTCAAAGCAAGATCATCACAACACACTTGCATGTCTAGTAATTGTTAATACCTTCCATACCTAGTAGTTCATACCTTACAAATCTAGTAACGGTTCATACCTTTGTAGCTGATCACTTTCAGAAGCTTTGAAGAATTCCAACTAATTTTCTAACGACCTCTTCATAGAAGATTGCACAACTTTCTGTGCTAGCAAACAATAATAGGTTTTCTCAACCTTTAATTTTTTGGTTACTTTATACGGCTTCTTGTCCAAAACAAGGAAAAGTAGAATAATTATATGATGATATAGCTAAACTAGCGATCATATTTTCTTTGACGACTTTTTGTTATAATTGCATGTATGTCAAAATAATTGTAAGAAATTAAGCTAGGAGACCTCTGAGTACAAAAATCTCTGTTTCTGTTTTCTGTAGCCCTTGAGTTGGTTTTACTTGCAGTTTTAAGCTTTTGACCATGTTGAATACCGAGTTTTTATGATTGTTTTGGCCTTACAAGTATAACCAAACTCGCATTTTTAAATTTGGTATCAAAGACATGTTTAGTTTTATAATCTTATAATTATTACAGTAAAATACCTTGAGAACGAAAATCATAAACACAACCATTGAGAAAAATCATAATTTGTGTGTTTTTCTTTATCGCATGTCTTGTTTGATCATTAAAAAATGAAACAAAATTGTGCACTTTGTTTTTAGTTATGTATGATAGACTATCTTAATTTAGAAATAACTGAGCATTAGAAAATCAAAATCACTTTAGACCAAAATAATTTAATTTGTTACTTTCCGCAGAAAAATCACAAGCATCTTTTACACAGTGAAGAATCTCCTATTATAAATAGCATCGTTGATCTTATAAAGTTATAGCAAAATAAACATAATACTATTTTTCAACATACTTTGTGGCAATTTCAGAAAAATTCCTCACAAATTATCCGACAAAATTTAAGTTTTATTTTATCTCAATTAGAAGATAACAATAAAAATATACAGCATTTTTTTAATCAAAAAGAGATTAAAGAGCTTATTTATTTAATTGATAGCAAGCCGAAGCAAGTCGAATTACAATATTTGAAAATTGTTGAAAATCTAAAAGTTGAAGTAGCAAAAATATAATTAATACAAAAAGAGTTAACTGAGCAAGTAGAGAAGTTACACAATAAAATTGATAGTTATTAGTTTAATGACTGATAATAATAACAATTATTTACAAGCACTTAAAACGGTTGGTAAATTGGACGACAATCCGGTAGAATTTTTGAATATCACAACTACTATTCCGAGCAATAATATTCCTTTAAGGCAAACTAATGTTATTCAATTATTAATTATTTTGTCAGAAAAATTAGATAAAATAAAAAATTAATTAACAAATATTAATCAAGCATTAAATACGTCGTCGTCGTCATCATCTTCTATTCCTGCATATTTAATTAAAAAGTTAAGAAACTTGAGCATAAGTAATCAATCAAAAAAGGTAAGAATAAATCTTTTTGATAATAGAAGATGAAACTTGTTAAATAATAATAATAATAATACAACCGTAAGATATTTATTATAATGAAAAAGACACAAGATTTTCTAAGAAATGAGTTTTTACGATCACAAAAGAAAAAAATATATTTTATATCAATTAGGAACATTTGAAAATCATAATAGCATAGTAAGTAGTATTAACCAACATGAAATAAGTTGTACTACTAAAGAAATCACTTTAAATTTATGGCGCAATCAAGCAATTAACAACTTAAAAAACTTCATTATTCATAAATATATATTAGAACTATATTAATCGGCATATCAGGATTAACTCAAGCACAAGTTGGTACAAAATCATCAATATACATATATGATGATAGATGTGATAATCGTCAACAAGCAACAATAACAACAATTGAAGTTGATTTGAGTACTAATTTAGCTATAATTAGTTGAATTCCAAATTATGTAATAGAAACTAAAGAATTTAGCAAGCATATTAAAGTGAGCAATAGAACAAAAAGTTATAATATGAAAGGAGATTTTAAAAATCTAAATGTGAGTCTAATCTATGTTGGTAAAGTGTCTGATAAATTTAATTACAAATTTAATGTTGAATTTCAAAACTTAGTACAAACATTTGGTAGTAAGCATGTTAATATGGTTGAAGCAAAACTTGTTGATAACTATTTTTTAGAAGGAACTCATGCGATAATGAAAGCATCTATAACATTAATATTATCGAAATATTTTCAGAATTAAAATTTGAGTGTTCTGATAGTTCAGACAATGAACTAGAAAATATATGTATGTTTGAAGAGCATAAAGAATTTAATAAATAAATTCGGGATGGCCACAAGAATATAATCAATGTAAGAAAATAGTAGCCCAATGAGATTCGAGAACTATACACATCACACAATGCCTAATCAACATACATCTTCGAATCAAAATAGAACAATTTAATTTACCGTTAACCTTTGTTTCACCAGTAGGATCTTATCCATTATTTTGAGATTAAATTTTCTAAAATATTTACAAGGTTTCTATTATAATAAACGTGATATAATGTTTTCTAAAAAATTTTTAACTACTACAGATCAAAGCAATTTATTAGAAGTATTTGAGCATAGAAGAGTCAAAAGAAGAGCGAAATAATTTTGTTAAAGCTACACAAAATGAAAATTTTGACGAGCAAAGTATCAAGTATGATGAGTCAACTGTTTATGTAGAATATCCACATTTTGAAAAAATAGCATCTTTTGAAATAATGCATTTTGATAGACTTAAAACATTAAAAGAATTATTATAATTACGAGAGCAAACACAGATTATTAGTCAAGATCCACAATTACATTAGAGCAAAAATAAATTTTTGGCAAAAATAGATATTCTAAACCCAGATTTAATAATTAAAATTGCAAATATGCCTTGTAATTTGTTAGATAAACAAGAATTAGAGCAACAAATAAAAGATTTTTAAAATCTTAAAGTAATTAGACCATCTAAATCAAAACATTGATCAACAACATTTATTGCTAGAAAGAATTCTGAGCTTAAACATTGAAAATCTTGAATAGTATATAATTATAGAAGATTAAATGACAATACTTATGAAGACAGTTATAAGCTACCTAATAAAAATGAATTAATAAACAAAATTCAAGAGAGCTAATACTTTAGCAAATTTGATTACAAATCAGGCTTTTAGCAAATTCGACTAGCATAAGAGTCGATAGAGTGGACAACCTTCACTTGTCCAAAATGACATTTTGAATGGCTAGTCATGTCATTTGGGTTGAAAATTGCACCTTCCATTTTTCAATGCAAAATGGATCGATTTTTTAAGAAATATGATAGTTTTTGTAGTATATATGTTGATGATATACTTATACACAACAAAAATAGAAATGAGCGTATAACATATTTGAAAATAATTTTGAGTGAATTTATAAATAATGACATTATTATTAGCAAAAATAAAATAAATTTGAAGCAAGATATAGAATTCTTAGGCATCTATATCAATTCGAGTATTATACAACTACAAGAGTATATAGCTAAGAAAGTTGTTGAATTTCTAGATAAATTAGAAGATAAAAAGCAATTACAATCAGTTTTGGGACTTATTAATTATGCTAGAAATTTCATTCCTGATTTGAGAAGAAAAATAGCAGTTTTACATAGCAAAACCGGAAAAAAAATATTTTAATACAGAAGATATTAAATTAGTACAACAGGTTAAAAAGAAAATCACTCAACCAAAATCTTTAGCATTCCTATACATGAGCGGCAAGGAATACCTTTTCCAAGATTGAACACAAATTCTCTGTGTATTCTTACAATAAAGCTACTTAATGGTCATGAATTAAAAAAAGTGTTTTGTCTCTACCAACAATCAAAACTTCTTTATTTTCAAAGAGCAATTCAAAAGTTTCTCTTTGACATAACAAAGAATCTCCAACCTAGAATGAGCATTCACTAGTACAAAAAATGCTTCACACGACAATCATTGTGCATCGTCTGTTAAGTGTTTTGAGTGTCGTCTATCGTACTGTCATCTAATGAAATGGCTTCAGACGACACAAAAACACTAGAATTATTATCATATATCGATCACAAGGATGACGGTCATATGGTTCGGATGACGGATGACATTCATGGTGCCCACTAGGCCTAGATTTGGTTCGGTTCTGATACAAAATTTTAAGACCCAGAACCAGAACCGTTTGCTTTCAATCGGTCTGGTTCTGTGAAAATCAAGGATGAAACCGTTTGGAACCAGAACCGTTCGGTTCCGGTTCCAGTTCTAGCGGATCTTGGTTCTCTTAGAAGATCCATCTGGAGAAAAAGAACCGCAAAAACCGAAAATTTATATTTTGTACATTTGACTAACATATCAACTCATCATTCAAGAAGATCATATTGCATCATATCAGACCATTATCAATCGCCAAAATGAGTTTATAGGCCTATACAAAGTTTAAAACTTTGAATCAACTTCATCTATGTCACCAACAAAGTGAGCATATTACAAAAAAACAAAAGTTCATAGGCCATAAATACATAGTTCATTAGTTCACAAAAGTTGAAATCTGGTACTCTTGACCTTGACCTCTGATATTCTCTTCACCATCAAAAGTTCCATTGTAACCTGACATCACACATATAAGCATCTCAATAATCATAACAAAGACTCATGATAACAATACAATTTTTTAAAAACAGTTGAGATGTTCAGAAAACCATAAATCACTAGCCACAGTTGATATCTTCTAAACTTGGAAATTGATTAAAGGGGACAGCTCCACATTCCTACAACGAATCTCAGTTGTGGATTCCAAATTCACCAAACAGCTTATTTAAATACAGAAAAAAGTAAATGATGCTTACATTTAAGTTTATATATCTAGACTCAAATTAGTACACAACATGCACCAATGATTAATTAACTTATGATGCATGTACTGTTAAGGTGTATGTTTCATATTATCTAGCTAGTAAAGGATGTTGTCAAATAAAGCTACCCACTGTGATGTTAGCTGAATATTATTAAGCTGTCGACAACAGTTATTATATCAGTACAGACTACATACTACATACTATAGCCTACAGATTACAGACTATCAGAAAATCAGGAAAATCAGTTTTCACATACTCTGTTATCTTTGTGAAGGTTTGGCTTGCTTGGCTTTGGACAGTGATTTGGGTGGCATTGAGATAGATTCATACTTCTCTCTTTCCGCTTGTTCTTGTTCTAACAGGCACAAAACAACACAATTAACAATTTTATATTTGACATAAGTTGCATAAACAAATAATCATTTTCATACCTCTTTCCATTTCTTCCAACCAACAATATTCCTCCGGTGTAGGCTCATAAACCAAGTCAGAGAAGCTATCAGATTTGAGCCAATTTTGCAAGCAAATGAGAGCCTCCACTGATTTAGGAGTTAATGAACTTCTGTGTGGATCAATAACTCTCTTTCCAGTGCTAAAACAAGATTCACTAGCCACAGTAGATACTTGAATAGCAAGCAAATCTTTAGCCAATAACTGTAGAGTAGGATACTTATCACCATTGATCTTCCATCAATTCAATAAGTTGAAATCACGTTTTGGATTCTCTATACCATCCAACAAATATCTATCTACTTCAGATGACACCACCACTGCGTCTAAGCTCTCAAGTTGCTTATTCCAATCATCCTCCAATTCAGCCATTTTCCCAATGTAGCCCTTACTTGTCTCCGCTCTCTTACTTCTGCTACTTTGTGTGCTTTGAGTGATGGACTGACAACCAGAAGAGCTTGATGATGCATACACGTCAACAAAATCAACTATCAACTCCTTCCGTTCTGTTATTTTCCTCTTCACCTTCCGATCATCATAATTCAAGGCCACTTTACGCACTCTGCCATAACTTTGTAATTTGTATCTTAGATCAAGTACCAAAGTAACCAGAATGAGCTGGTTAATATCCTCTACTTTCTCAAAATACTTCTTAAACTTCTTCTTCATCTTCACAGACATATTATGCAATATATGGTATGTTGCATGTGATGTCGAGGTGAGTGGGTTCTTTGAAAGCTCCTCAATCTCCCAATGAATTGCAGCTATGTCGCAAAAGCTTTTTGGGGCAGTGGGTTCATTTGTGGCACTCACCCTTTTTGTGACATCAAAGAAGATCTTTAAGAACTTAACAAACACAGTAGCATTTTCCCAATGCACCTCTTGTGGTGGTCCTACCCTCTTTGAACTTACAAGTTGTATTTCTTCATCCAACAAGTCTTCTACCGGCTCCTCCTCATCAAAATACCTCTTATAATTGCTTCCTTCTTCTTCAGCCAAGCAATCAAATGCATCTTTAAGCTCTAATGTAGTTTCCAACATAATATATGTCGAATTCCACCTTGTTGGCACACATCCAACACACATACTTTCTTCACGTCAAGACTCTCTTTCTCTACAAATTTTTTGAAAGCATCTGCATTTCTAATTGAAGCTACTGACATATCCATCACTGATAAACCAGACCTCACAATGAGGTTCAAAATATGTGCTAAACATCTCACATGAATATATTTTCCACCCTTGAGCAATTTCTTCTCTGCAGCAATAAGTCTTCTCCTCACATAATCAATAGCAACTTTGTTAGCACTAGCATTATCAACAGAAATAGTTATAATACTTTCAATCCCCCACAGCCTAATGCATTGCTCTAACATTTTTCCTATGTTGGGCAAGTTCCATTGGTCATCAATGAAATGGGCAGTAACCACCATGTAATTGATCCTCTGGACAGATGTCCATGTATCCGTTGTCAAACAAATACTATGATGTTGTAATTGTTCCCTCAACTCCTTCTTCTTACCCTCATACATGTTCAACATGGTTCTCGCAATCACTTTCCGTGAAGGAAGGGTCTTCCACTTTGGGATTGCCACCCTGCAAAAATATCTAAACCCTGGTTTCTCTACGGCACAAAATGGCATCTCATCTTAAATAACCATAACAGTTGCTACCTCAACACATCTTTCTTTAGACCAAGGCACCACAGACAAGTCATCTTCCTCATCTGCTTCTAAAGTAGTCTGCTTATCATCACCTTCATACTTAAGACTACCCCGATACTTGGTACAGCTATGTATTATGTGTTTTCTCATATAAGATGTTCCATTAGATGAAACATGTGTTATCTCAGCTTTACAGTACTTACAAAGAGTTTTTGTAGTTTGACCAACCTGTACTTCGACTCCATTCTCCTGCTTCATAATTGGAATTGAGGTCTTCACGAAATGATCCCAAACCATGCTTCTTTTCAAAGAAATCTTTGGAGTAGAGTATGGCTGCTTCCTTTTTCTAGTAGTCTTACATTTTGATGCCTCCTCACTCCCTCGGACAATTACTGGACTCCTAGAGACTGCTTCATCGACAATAGAGGGACTATGAATGGAAAGTTCTCCCATTTCTAACAAAAATAAAGAAAGATACAAACAAATTCAATCAACTTAGATTAACATACTGCCAAACATAATTGAATCTATTTGTAATTAAATCAATACATAACTACCAAACTTATCTAATGAAATAGAAATATCAATTATTCAACTACTAGTCTGTAAGTCTGATACCTCAATTGATTTGTTGTAAACAAAGAATTAGAACTTCAGAAGTCGGCAAATCGCGCAGAAGGTCGTGGAGGAAGAAGGTGTCGCGCGACTAGAGCCGGTAGGATAGCCCAGTCGTCGTCTCGTCAACTTGTCGTGCCGCCGTGTAATTAAAAAAAATTATGGGGTTTGTTTATCGGGCTAAGAAGTAAGAACGATGTGAAAAACTGAAAATGGTGAAATGAGGTTTTGTTTTGATTGCAAATGTGAAATGAGGTTTTGTATTGAAAGTTGAAACCTCAAAGAATCGATTCTTTATTTTTGATTTGTTGTAAACAATGAATCAGAAATAAATGAGGTTTTGTTTTGATACCTCAATTGAGGGTTTGATTTCGGCTGCCGAGAGTGCCGGCTGCTTTAGGTGATTGGTGATTGGATTTTTTAAAATTAAAAAAATGTGTGTGGGTTGGGCTGCTTAGGTTAGGCTAATTAACTTAATTTATTTGGGCCTTTAGAGATTATATGAGTTATTAGTTATAAGGTATAATACGGTCCTTTAGATCTAGTTATTTTTTAATATTAGGATCTGGAACCATGACGGATCCGGAACCAAAATTTAAACAACACAAATTTTTTTAAAGATCCGGAACCGAACTGTACAGATCTGGTTCTTTCGAATCGGATCTTCGGATCTCGTGGCCAGGCCTAGTGCCCACTGATCTTGCGTCTGATGGTATATAATCAGATGACAGTCGAGTGTCATGTAAAATTACTTATGACCTCGGTTATTTTGTCAAAGCGTGCTCCATCCGATTTGCAACTCATACGTCATTCTTTCTTGTCAGGAAATCTACCTAGAATTCCAGTTGAGAAAGCAATCAAGTGCAAACAATATAGATAAACGGTCGAGAAAACAAGAACACACAAACTTGTTAACGAGGTTCAACAAAGAACTTTGCCTATGTCCCTGTGCTGGTTGGTTTTCACTATAGAAGAATAACACAAAGCTAAAGTACAAGAATCTCTCACAAGAAGTTATATCACTTCTCTAGATCTTACTTGCTCTCTGTTTAATGATCAAAGACATATCTAACTACTATTTTCTACATCCATTTTATAGATATCAAAATAAAACATATAAGACATTGAAAAACCTGTAACCAACAGACATAGAAAAAACACTACCAGATACGAATATGTAAACGTATAGGAATTTATCAAAGCTCCTCTTTGATCAAGGATTACCAAATGCTTATCCTATGGTGGAATTGGATCCACATAGTTAACAATCTTCCACTTGGAGCTGATTACACTAGTAGCTATGTTACGACCCGGAACATCATTATACGATACTCAGAACTAATGTGGTTAGTCACTAATTAATTACATTAATCATCGATAGTAATTAGTTTTTACCATCGATAACTTTCGCTTGCCTTTCGTCAAGATTTTATCGATTTAATTTTTCAAGAAATTTATTAGAATAAAGTTATAGAGTTTGCCGATACGAGTTTGTGGCCACGTCAAATGTTGAAATCAAAGTTACAACGAAGAAGTTATGGTCAGCGAAAATTTTACTAAAATATCGGAAAACATTTTATCGCAAAATTGCCGGTATGAATAGGGCTTTATGTTTTGGAAATGTAGAAAGTTTCCGTTTTTTGCAACTGGGTTGACCCCGTGTTGACCACCTCTCCTGACCCATTTTTCGTCGTGAGGTTCTCACCGGCTGTGAGTCTCTAATCGATCATCTCCGACCATTATATTGGATGGAAATTGTTGGGCTTCTCCTCCTCTATCGATTGGTGGGTGCATCACTGGCGTTGGTGGCCAGAGGATGGCGAATCGAGGGGGTGAAGTTGGCAGTTCCGGGCTAAATTCGGCAGTGACAACGTCGACGTCCACGGCGGCGTTGAACGTCGATCTTTGGGGGGTTTTGAAGCCCGAGCAATAACGAAGCTTTTGTGACCAGTCTCGGACCCTGCCGTGGCCGGACGACGATGAACAAAGAAAGAGAATTTCGGCAAGGATTCAAAACTTCAACGGTTGATTTCGTTATTTTCCAGTTTGATTTTGGTTTTGAGTTATACTACAATGTTGTTGGGCTTGTTAAGGTAAACATTTTGATGTGCAGGTTGCTCGATTTGGAGCTGATGGGATTCCGGCCGCCGCCGTGCGCGGTGGAGTTATGGTGAGGTTGAATTTTCGACAAAATTTTATGTCGTTCCGCTCGTAATTTCGTGACGAACGCAATGGTGAGATTCTTGAATGGATCTGGACTTAATTAATTTAGACGTGTGTTTAATCAGACAATAATGAATTGATTTTATGATAATATTTACGGAGGATCCGACTATCGATTCAAATTCGAGTCGCTTGAGGTTTGAGATTTATGTTGCGACTCTAAAATTGATTTAAAGTGAAAGAATGCAAGGAATTGAATTCAGAATTTGATTAAGTTTGTAATTAGTCGGTAAATACGTTATTCAAGAATGTGAGATTCTCAACATTATTGCTCGTCGGATTATGAGCCTAGTTATTTATTATGAATATCGACGAATAGATATTAATTATAATCGTGGTTTTAGGATTACGAGTTAGCGGGCCGTGTTGGATGATTATTGCGTCGATTAGCAGGTTACGACTTTATGAATATCCTGAGATTGTCCAGTGAGTGGACATTTATTTATTTTCATAGTTGTTGTGAGTTCATATTTAAGCAAATTTACAGTCTCCTGTATTTTATTACAGTCAAGTTTGGAGGTATGTTTGTGATGGTTTTATTTTCAGCATTGATGTTTTGACTAGTCGGATGATCACTGACTAGTCAGGTCAGACCGGATTAGGACAAACTTCTTGCCGACCTAGATCACCTCGGGTTAGGACAAACACCCTAGACGATCTCGTCACCTTTTTATTTACAGTCTTGGAGTTAGGTTAAACACCATGAGAGCCCACCTCCATATTTTATTTCAGTTTATAATATTTGAACTTGCTTTATTTTACAGAAATTAGCAGAAAGGCATGTTATTAAAGACTTATCATTTTACGTAGTTTACGTTATTTTTGTCCACTCACTCTAACGTTTTACATTTTAAATGTCTTTCCTTGGGACTTTTGGTTTTACGTGCCCAGGTTGCAGTGCTTCTCCTAAGCTGGATTTTGATCTCCTGAGGCTTTGAGTCCACTGGGTTATCATACCTTTCTGTAGGTTTCAGCCCACTAGCAGTGTATTTTCATATGTTTTATTCTGCTCCTAGAAGTTACTCTGGACACTAGTGTTATAAATATTTTTCAGTGCTGGTTATGAATTGTTAGTATTGCTGGTTTATGAATTTTCGGTTCCTATATTATTATTCCTGCATTTTAAATAATTTATTTTCCGCACTTTATTGAGAAATCTGGATGGACATCGGTGATCCACGGTATTGTTTGTGAGAAATTCGAAGTGTGATTTTCTTGCAAGTTTCTGGTAGTCCATTTCGTAGAGGAATTATGTCAAAAAATTTACTGAAATCTGTAGTTTAAGTCTTGTCATTAGGACGTGATCCTAGATTACTAGTTAATCTAGGGCTAGGTTCTTTCAAGCTAATCTTCTTTCAAAATTCTTCAATCGTAGCACCACAAAATCCAACGTTACAGCTATCATCTCCTTCATCAATTATGGAGACCAACTGAAGCTTTACACAGCTTTAGTTTACCTATTGGTACAGACTTAGTGAACATGTCTCCTAGATTCTCACTTCCTTGAATCTTTAACAACTGGAGTACTTCATTCTCCACAACCGCTCGTATGTAGTAGTACCTCATTAGAATTTGTTTAGTTTTTGAATGTAGAACAAGGTTTCTTACCAAGAAAATTGCACTTTGACTATCACTATGAAATTCACACTTATCTTGCTTTTTCCCCAATTCCTCCAACAGACCCTTTCACCACACCATCTCTTTACTAGTCTTTGCTAATGCTACATACTCGGACTTAGTTGTAGACAATGCAACTTTTCCTTGAAAATTTGAGACCCAAGATACAGTAGCACTACCAACAGTATAGACAAAACCAGTAGTACTCCGATATGTATCATGATCTCCAGCTAAGTCTGCATCAACATAACCTTGTAATTCAGCACTACCTCTCTTGAAACAAAGAGACACATCAGTAGTACCCCGAAGATACCTCATGATCCATTTCACTACTTCTCAATGTTGCTTTTCTGGATTACTCGTGTATCTACTCACAACTCCCACTGCATGAGCAATATCGAGCCTGGTACACACCATAGCATACATTAGACATCCAACTGCAGACGCATTAGGTAATTAAATTCTTCATGTATTCCTTCTCCTTTTCTCTCTTGAATGATTGATCTTTAGATAATTTAAAGTGACTTGTCAAAGGTGTTCCTACAGCTTTTGAATCATCCATATTGAAACGCTTAAGAACCTTTTCGATATACTCAGCTTGTGAAAGCTTTATAGCACCAGCCACTTTATCATGAATAATCTTTATACCTAAGATTTTATTCGCCTCACCTAAGTCCTTCATTGTGAGCTATTTTGACATCTCTCTCTTCAACTTCTCAGTCTCTTTGAAGTCTGCCGTAGCTATCAACATATCATCCACGTACAATAATAGAATGATATAAAATTTGTCAAACTTTTTAAAGTAACAACAATGATCATATTGACATCTTATGTAGCCATTTCTACACATGAAAGCATCAAATTTTTTGTACCATTGTCTCGGGGCTTGTTTCAAACCATATAGACTCCTACCAAGTCCACTTCACCCGGTGCTACAAAACCTTGTGGTTTCTTCATGTATATAACTTTATCTAAATCTCCATGAAGAAAAATAGTCTTGTCATCTAACTACTCCAAATACATACCTTTAGCTTCTATGAAACCAAGCACCACCCGAATTGTGGTATGTTTCACAACTAGCGAAAAAATCTCATGAAAATTGATTCCCTCCCTTTGTTGAAAACCTTTTACAACTAGCCTAGCTTGCCTTGTATCATTTGCTTCCATCAACTTCTTGCTTAATCTTGTAAATCCACTTGTTATGCATTGCTTTCTTACCTATTAGTAACTCATCCAATTCCCACGTTTTGTTGGACATGAGAAAGTCCATCTCATCTTACATGGTAGCTTCCTACTTAATAGAATCTTCATGTTGCAATGCCTCGTCATAGCTCATCGGTTCACCACATTCAATTAACAACAAATTATTAGCAGAAGGTGAGTATCTATCAGCTGGTATCCCTTTATTACTTCTAGATGATACTCTTGGCATAAAAGGAGGTGTCGTTAGCTCATCATTAGGAATTTGTTCTTCAGGTTATGCAACCGCATAAGGTTCTTGTTGTTTTTGAAGTTTTCATTGGATAATTCTTCCAACCTTGCAAAATGTCGATATTTTCTTATAAGACTTTTAGGCTCTACTGATTGCCTATTTTTTTATACCACATCTTTATTGAAGATGACGTTTCTGCTTCTTATAAATATCTTCTTTTGCATATCCTAAAATCTATAGCCAATCTCATCACCACCATAGCCTATGAATACACACTTTTGCGATTAGGATCCAATTTGCTTCTTGCACCGGACTCAATGTGAACATATGTCACGCAACCAAACACTCTCAAGTGTGATAGGCTTATCTCTTTACCACTCTAGTTTTCCTCAGGTAGGAGATAATTCAATGGTATTGACAGTCCATGGTTAATCAACTAAGCAACAGTATTAACTGCCTCAGCCCAAAAATTGTCTGGCGATTCCGCTTGTATCCTCATGCTCCTAGCGCGCTCATTCAGAGTCTTATTCATGAGTTCAGCTACTCCATTTTGTTGTGGAGTTCTACGAATCATTTTTTCCATAATAATCCTATTCTCTGGACAATATTCTTTGAAATCATTACTGTAATATTCACCTCCATTATCCGACCTTAGATACTTGATTTTAAATCCGGTCTCATTCTCTACGATTGCCTTCCACTTCTTGAAAAAAATTAAACACTTCTCATTTATTTTTCAAGAAATAAACTGTAACGACCCGGAACAGAATCAGTAGAGTAATCAGCTTAATTCACGAGTTAGCGCGTAATCACTGTTTTCTGATAATTGATTGATTAGCCGGTTTTAATCCCGACTTATTTATCGGCCGAGAATTTGAGTTGGGTCTCTTTTTTAGAGTTGTTGTACACGTGATTTAGAGTTCGTGGGCGGTTCCAGACAATTATTTCGACTACCGAGGAATATAATATGAATATTTGAATTTTCAGAATTTCGTCGAGTTTATCCGTTCATATCGAGTTTATCCGAATCGTAATGGTTATCCATTTTGGACCGTTGATTGCCCAGAGACGCGAGTATAAATATCGAAAATAGTCAAAAAATTGTCGAAAAACACTGTTCGGGAAGTTTGACCGGTGTTGACCTAGTTTGGAGGCGTTGACCGAGTTGACCCGTGGAGACAATCGGACCCCTTGGATTCCTCCGGTGAACTGGCTGATTCTGACTGTTTCAGGCCACAACTTTGGAAGGTAAAATGTTCTCCTCGTGATTCTAAGAAGTTTAGAACTTGGAATTTCTTGATTTGGTTGAGAATTGAGGGAGAAATGTTGAGTTGAAATTCAAGGTTTTTCCGGCCGGTTTTGGGTTTTGTGGATGGTGGCGCTCCAGCCACGGGGTTGGCCAGAGATTAGGGGGTTTGGACAGTGGGGCCACGGCGGTGCCTTTGGGAGTGGTCTCAAAGGCCGCCGTGCGCCGTGGACGGAGAACGGAGGAGATCAGAGGTCGCGGACAGTGGTGGAACCCTGTGGCTTTCGAGCTGATTTCCGGCGTGTGTGGCCGGAATTGGTCCTTGTCACAGTTGAGAGATGTGTTGGGCTCGTTGAGAGGAAGCTTCGGTGAGCTTGGCCGCTAGAAAATCTCTCCGGTTGACGGCACGCCGCCGCCGGCAGCGGCGGTCAACGGCGGAGCTCCGGCGACCGTTGACTTTTTTGGAAATGTGTCGAGTTATATGTCGTTTGACTCGTATTCACGCCCCGATCATCGCCTTGAGGTTTTCAAGTTGATTTGGGTATAAGATTTTCAGCCGAGGGTTTTGAGTGGCGATTTCGGGAAATTTGTCGATTATTTTGCACTGCATTATATATTTCCGAGAACGGTTGGTTTCCGAGGTGTGGTACAGTGTTGTGAATTGTGATTTTGATCAGATATATTTTGTGATTATTCAGGGGATCGAGATCGTGCTTCGGGCGAGGGATCTTCTGCCGGACCACGTGATTAGCGCGAGTGCGCGCTTTGCTCACCTGTGAGTGGACACTTTTATATTTTCACAGTCGTTGTGAGTTCATGATTTTCCGTATTTATTTATATACGATGTTGATATTATTTATTATTTTTGGAGGTATTATTTTATATTTTTATGGTGATGGCATACTTGCATCGATGCTTCGGCTACTCGGCTGATCACCGGTAGTCTGACCAGAGTTGAGAGATTCCTCTGGACCAGAGTTGAGAGATTTCGCTGGGCAGGGTTGAGAGATTCCCCTGTTATGCCGCCAGGGTTGAGAGATTCCCCTGGCCTATCACCGTCGGGCTTGAGAGATTCGCCTGGCACCTCTATATATATTTTTCGAACTCGCTATACTTGTTTATTGTATATGAAATTGGTGAAAGGCATATGTTTATTTTCGTTCACTCACTCTAACGTTTTATTGCCTTTCCCATGGGCTTTTCGGTTTCCGTGCCCAGTTTGCAATTCGGATTCTGGTGTCTCACGTCGCGGTAGGAGGCTAGTTGTTCGAGCTACCTATCTTTTCCAGTAGGTTCCTTGTTTCGCCTACTGTTGTATATTTTGTATATATATACACTAGAGGTCGCTCTGATACGATACTGATACATGTTTATGTGGCTTTTCCCGGATTTTCTATATTATACAGTTATGTTTACTGTTTATTGCTATTGTTATGATATTTAGAAATTCAGATGGGATTGGTGCCCACGGTTTGGCTTTTGTGGCATAGGATGAAGTGTTATTTTCCGGGTGCAGGTTAATGGCAATTCCGCGTTAGTAGCGTTACTCTGCCGAAATTTTATTGGTTTTTGTTGGTTCGTGTTTTCAGAATAGGTTTGATTCCGGTTTAGAAAATTAAATCGGGGTTGGGTCCTTTCATAAACCCACACTCTCCTTATGGCATCATCGATGGAAGTCACATAGTACCTTGAGCAACCCATTGAGAGCACAGGTGCAGGCCCCGACTAGTCAGTATGAACCAACTCTAATTTTGTATCTTTCAATGCCTTGCCACCTTTTGAGAAACTAACAACCTTTTGCTTCCCAAAAAATGCAATCTTCACAAAGCCCAATCATTACAGAGTTCACACCATGTAGTTTACCGTTCAGCTGAAGTATGCTCATATCTTTCTCACTAATGTGCCCAAGTATACGATGCCATAAGTATGCATCATCATTCTTCTCAACAACCATAGCTTGATTATTATTCTCACATATTCAAGGTCTTATAGAGTGTACCAGTCTTGATTCCACGAGCTAACACCCTAGCTCCTTTACTTACTTTCCACGTACCGTTCATAAAGGTAGTGCGACAGCCTTCGTCATCCAATTGACCTACAGAAATCAATTTTTTCTTTAATCACGGTATGTGTCTAACATTAGTCAAGTTCCATGTTTCACCATTATCGAGCATAATCTTGACATCACCCCTTCCCCAACAACCTCCAAAGCTTTATTGTCAGCAAGAAATACCTTACCAAAATTATCACATTGATAATTCACCATAACGTCTCGTTGTGAAGTCGAGTGGAAAGATGCTCCAGAGTCCCCCATGACTCTAATGGTGTCTTGGTAACACTCAATATAACTACATCTGAATCTAATTTAGTTGGATTTTCCATATGCATAGTCTCCTTCCATTGCCTACAATCTCTCTTGATATGTCCAGACTTCCCACAATACCAACACCCATCAGACCACTTTCCTGACTTAAACACGCTTCCACCTTTTCCCGGTGCCCTAAATTTGGACCTTCCATGATTGTTGTTTGAAATTGAATTCGTGTTGGATGTTCTGCCTCTATTATCCATATAGAGAGAGAGAGAGAGAGAGAGAGAGAGAGAGAGAGAGAGAGCAGAACTTGAAGGCTCTTCATGGTTGTTCAGTCTTCACATCTCCTCATTTAGAAGAGTGCTACACACATCATTAAACTTCAGTTTGTTTGTAGTCCCGGCTTCGCTACAAATTGAGTTTACAGTCACATGCAAATCTGAAGGCATGGAAGTCAGCAACACCAAAGCTTTGATATGTTCATCGAATTCAACATCCACCAATGATAGTTTCTCAATAATATCACTGACTATCCCAACTTGTTAGAGAACAAATATGCCCTTACCCATCTTGAGAGCGAAAAACCTCTTCATCAAGTATAATAATTGAACAACATTTGGTTTCTCATACATGTTAGATAAACTATCCAACATGCCCTTCAACGTTGTCTCCTTGATAATGAATCGCCGTACTTCATTTGAAAGCTATAGTCGAACTGCTCCAATGGCCATCCTATCCATCTCGACAATATCTTCCTCCTCCATACCCTTTGGGAGCTTGCCATCTAACGTTATTGCAAGCTTCTTCATATTAAGGTACTCCTCGATTTGCGACCTCTATAGGATAAAGTCACTACTGTCAAATTTATCGACCCACTTCTCAACGTATCCTATGCTCATTGTCTCCACTCTTAGAGGCTGTGCTTTGATACCAATTTGTTAGGAAATCTACCTAGAATTCCAGTTGCAGAAGCAATCAAGTGTAAACAATATAGATAAACAATCGAGAAAACAATAATACAAAAACTAGTTAACAAGGTTCAGCAAAGAACTTTGCCTACATCCTCGGGCTGGTTGGATTTCACTATAGAAGAATAACACAAAGCTAGAGTACAAGAATCTCTCACAAGAAGTTATCTCACCTCTCAAGATCTTACTTCTCTCTATTTAATGATCAAAGACATACCTAACTATTGCTCTCTATGTCCCATTTATAGATACCAAATTAAAACATATAACACATTGGAAAACCTATAACCAATAGACATAGAAAAAATAGTACCACGTAAGAATATGTAAACGTATAGGAATTTATCAAAGCTCCTCTTTGATCAAGGATTACCAAATCCTTATCCTATGGCAGATCCACATACTTAACATTTCTATCATATTGTGTGTCGTCTCATTGATTCTTAGACGTTAGTCATTTATACATTAGTGTGTGTCATATGAGTGTGGATCAGACAACATACTTTTTATTATGGTGACTATCCTCTTTGCTTTATTTTAACCAAATAAACAGTACATGATTCACAAAACTATCACATGAACATTAATTTCAATATTGTGCTTACAAATCTTCAATTTCTATACAAACTACAATTTTACACTAGAGTATTACATACATGAGAACTCACAAGTAACAAGTACAAAAAAATTACTACTTGATCAATATTTGGTATTAGCTATATGTAGCTGCTATGTACTACTACACAATACTGGCATGTCAATCCTCATGTGTAGCATATCCCTTGTAGGTCCCAATGGCTTGCTACTTCCCATTCTTCTTCTTGACATCAACAACTCTTCCTGACAATTGAAATTGAACTATTAGCAAAACTCAAACACTTTATATCGGTTCTTACAAGAGAAAAGATTACCAATTGATACAAATAGAGTCAGCATACCATTAAGCTTGTCACTTTATGTGCCTCAACTGCGTGTTTGTACCCAAAAAAAAAAAGCAAAGCCTCTAGACTTGTTGGTCTAAACAATCAACCAATAAACACCGGAAAAACAATCAACCAAAAAAATTTCAAACACAACCCAAGTAAACTTAGCACAGAAACAACATAGGATTGAAACAGTTGCAAAAAAAAGGTGACTCACAATTGGAATTGGAAAAGGAAATCAAAATTTTAGAGGTTGAGAGAGGTGCAGCAGAGAGTACCATGTGAGAGCGCTCGACAACTCCTCGACGTCATGCTCAACACCATGACAATAGTGACAATGTATATAAATGTACACTCTTAGACCAGTAGTACGTCATTGGTGCTGTGGAGCTGATGAAAGAGAAGTTGTTGGGAAGCATTACACCGTCACTTAAGGTTGATGGTGAAACGAAGAGAAGAGTAGGTGGAGGGAGGCGTTAAGGCCAGTGGGTTGTTATCCGAGGTTGACAGAAGTCGAGGATGTTTTGAGGCAATTAATCCAATAGCTTATTACATCTAACTAGCTCAGCAACATTTGAAAGAGTTTAAAGTCGAAAAGTGCCCGACAATGCAGGCATGTACTTAAGGCTCGAAAATGGGCAGGACCAGGCCGGGGTTTTTCAAAAATTTGAAGCCCACGGGCTTTTTAGGCCCTGGGTATTATCGGACTTTTCGGGCCAAGCCGTGTTGGATTTTTTTTTGTATTGAATGAAAAAAATTAGAAATTAATGGTGTCTAATTAACAAATATATCAACAATTATATACACTACATAATAAATAAGCCTAAATAAATTGATAATTAATATATAAATGAATTATATTAAGATAAATTAGAGAGTTTAGATGTTTATATTGATTAAATAATATATAATATATAAAATGGATAGGCTAGACAGGCTTGGCTCTAAAGGCTAGGCTGGACGGGCCTCGACGAGCAGAGTTTTTTTGGGCCCGCGGGCTTTAGGACCTCGGCTCGAGCCCAGCCTTAAGCCTATAGAGCCGGACTTTTGGGGGGCCTAAATTCGGGTCAGGCCGGGCTTGAGACTTTTGGGCCTCAGGTCGCCCGCGGGCTTTTCGGGCCTATAGGCCAAATGGTGACCCCTACCTTGAGATTTGAATTTTTTTCATGTCGCTACTTGATGTTCTAAATTTTTCAGTTTAGTACTTAAGGTTTGAGTTTTTCTTCATGTTATTCTAATATATACAGATCTTATCCAGAGTGGAGCTTCGCTTTGAAAAAACATAGCGAACTTTCGATTTTCACAAGATTGATAAAATTACTCGACGATTGAAATAAATCATCTTTCAGATTAGCACTGGAGGATCATGCTTGTAAAAATGAGCCCAATCAGAGATGATTTGGCCATTTGATCATCGCATTCAACTTTTGATGAACAAAGTTCATCCGATATTCCTTAAAATTTTAACATAACAATCAAATGGTGAAATCATCTCCGATTAGACTAATTTTTTCTAAGCAAGATCGTCTAATAGTATTATAAAGATTGGGTGGTTTCAATTATCGAGCAACTTTATCAATCTTGTGAAAATCTAAACTTCGCTCCATTTTTTCAAAGCGGAGCTCTGCTCTGAATAGAGAATGTGTGTGTATATATATATAGACACGCAAGAATTCTTAGGTGCGGGCCTCCGCATATATTAATATATGTGAATTTCTTAATTTGGCTAACTTTTATGTTATATATTCGCATCTCCACCATTCAAATTTTAAGCCTTAGTGTATAGATCACTTTTACAAAGTGTCATCTAATTTAGTGATGGTTAAGTTACCTAATTTGATCAAATTAACAAACAGACAGAAATCAGTAAAACCTGAACTATTCATGTATATAAGTGGTAAATCACAATTAGGAGAACCCAAATGATTATCAAATTGAATGAACCTTTACAGAGTTGAACTATACATTTATATCTATAAACTAAATGGTGGAGATGTGATTATGTGACAAAAAATTAGTCAAATCAAGAAAATCCACACATTTCAATATATGCGGAGGTCCGCATCCAAGAAAGCACATATATATATATATATATATATATACATATATCATCTTTGGGGATATAATGCTTACCATTAACAATTGCAAGCACCTTAGTGCATTCCATCACAGTATCCTATTAGCGATTGTTATTACAATCCAGTGTGCAAATTCTGTTCTTATGGTTTTTTTGAAAAATGGCGTTTGTTGCATTGTCCATGGATGCATTGCAAGCAACTTAGTGCACCCCATCATGGTATCCTATGAGCCATTGTTATTACAATCCAGTCTGCAAATTATGTTCTTATGGTTTTTTGAAGAATTGCGTCTGTTGCATTGTCCATGGATGCAATGGCTTCATCTAGCACAAGTATTTGATTCCTCTTCAACAATGCGCGTTCTAGACAGAACAGTTGTCGTTGTCCCATGCTCTAATTATTTCACCTGACATCTAATTTAGTGATTGCAAAGTATTCACTTTCAGAGGCAATTAATCAAAAGTTTAACTCACACAAAACAAATTTGAGTATCAACTACAACTCCAACCAACTTTCCGATCGAGACGATCTTGGCCAACGAGAAGAGCTTATAGTGACTGAGGTTTGAGGACTTTGATGTTGATTACAGCTCAGGGTACACCAAATCTAAGAAGATGGAGATGTGTCGACCACGGTTTCGTCATCGAGAAAAGACCAAAGAAAAAGAGGTGGAGTCGATAATGGTGATGCGCAGCATTCTAGGCCCCAACCCGCCATCTCCTCTCAAGACTGGCGAGGCGAAGAAAGCTTCCTCATAGAGAGAGAGAGAGAGAGAGAGAGAGAGAGAGAGAGAGAGAGAGAGAGAGAGAGAGAGAGAGAGAGAGAGAGAGAGAGAGAGAGAGAGAGAGAGAGAGAGTGTGTGTGTGTGTGTGTGTGTGTGGCAGGGTAAGGTATTTGATGCCAAATTCTTTTTGACGAATAACCAAATTACGTTTTATTCTTACAGACAATATGATCACAATGGTAGAACACATGGATTGATGTCGAATTTAAATCGAAAAGTTCTATTTTTTTTTACAGCGTGCTTAGACTAGTCTACTCGCCACATCCTTGATAGACAGAAAAATACCTATGCAAAAATACCATATTCTCAAGTTGAATATATCATTCCAATAATCAATAATAGGGGTTATCGAACACAAGGAGTTTGTGAAACTAAATCCTAACACGAAATTAAAATATTGACAGACTCGACCATAGTACACTAATGACACTACAAACCTACTCTAAATAGAGTCAAATGACTTGAAAATTGGACATAATAAACTAGACACAATGGTGGATTACCCCACAAAATATTAGGGTATTCGAAGTTGATTTGTGTACCAAACTAAATCAGCTAATTTACAGCTAATGCAGAAACTAAATGTTGAAAGTAAATATGTTTGTGAATGCAAAGTTGTTTAAACTATATGATGAATGAGTTAAGAGGAATGCAATCCACCACCGTTATTCCATCTATCTAAAACCTACTTAATCTAATGCACATATCCAGTAAATGAAGGTTCTTAGGAAGGTTGATAGACCTAACACATCCTATTACCTAATCCTCATACCCATGTGAGTTTGTCATGGACCTCCTAACACGAAATTAAAATATTGCACTACAAGAAAATTGCACCTAGACCACGGACCATTTCCGTCGTCTAGGTGCAGTTTTCCGTCGTCTAAGTACTTAGACGACGGAAACTCCGTCGTCCAAGGTCCGTGCTCCAAGTGCTGTCGTCCAAGCACCTGGACGACGGAGAATTAGACGTTCCGTCGTCCAAGTGCACTTGGGCCGCAGACATTATCCGTGGCCCATGTATGCACCTGGACGACGGAAACGCTAATTCTCCGTCGTCCAGGTGTATACCTGGGCCACGGACATTGCTCGTTTGTCCGTGGCCCAGGTGTTCACCTGGACGACGGAAACGCTAATTCTCCGTCGTCCAGGTGAACACCTGGGCCACGGAGAACGGCAGGGTTTAGGGTTTAGGGTTTTGCACCTGGACGACGGAGAACATAATCTCCGTCGTCCAAGTGAATATTTAATTTAAAAAAAATTGAAATTAAATATTATTAATTTAATTTATTATTAATTTAATTTAAATAATGAAAAATGCTAAAATTAATTAAATAAACTAAATTTTGAATATTACTTAATTATTAAATAATTAAATTAATTTAATTTGTACATACATGAATAATCGAAAAAACCCATAAATTAAAAATTAAAATATTGTTCGGAATGCGGAAAGAAACGAAATAATAAACTACTAGCTAGCTAATACACTGGAGGAGCAGATGCGCCGCCGAGTCCTCCGCCTCCAGCCGGGCCGTTGTCGTCGGGGTGTGGGTTCGGAGGAGGTTGACATACTTCTCGATTTTGTTGCATGAGGGCGATGAGTTGGGCTATTTGTGCTTGTTGTTCGTCAAGTCTTTGCCGCATTGACTCATTCTCCTCTCGTGCCAGTCGGGCCTCTTGAATGGCTGCTTCGATGGCCGCAGCCTGACTCCTTCTCCGCTGCCCCGAACCTCCCGTAGATGATGAGCCGGAGGTCGTCGACAAATCTCGTACCACCCTAGGCCCAAAGTGCCTAACCTCCTTGCCAGTTCTACGACCGTAGACCTCATCCGCGATTGCAATTTGGCTCTCTAAGGATAGAGGAGGCAGGTCTTCCGGCGGCACATCTGGGAACGCAAGCTGAGTGTTGGCCAACTCTTCATGCGCACGCTCTATCGCCCTTGCCTACAAAAGAATAATTAATTTATTATAATCACTACCAGAAATTGAGACATTACCGGCGACCTCCCGTCGCCGGCCTTGTCTTTTTTTTTCGCCGGAATTGTCATTCCCGGCGACAAGTCGCCGGCAATGACGTCGCCGGAAATCCCCCGCCGGTGTTGACATTGCCGGCGACGGGAAACGCCGTCGCTGGTGATGTCTCGGAAATTACCGGCGACTCAAGTCGCCGGTGATGTCTTGGACATTACCGGCGACGGCGTCGCCGGCAATGGCAGCGCCGCCGTGGCCGGAATGTGAGACATTGCCGGCGACTCGAGTCCATGTCGCCGGCAATGTGAGGAAAAATTTTGAAAAAAAACGCGGTTCTGGATTGGGCCCAATTCCAAAACCTGCATTGAACCGGATAAACCGTACAATCATACAAGTTCAACAGTACACGTAGCAAAGACAGTCATACAAGTTCAACATAAATGTCCAACGTACAGTACAAATAGCAACGACGATAAAAAAATTTACTACAACTACAGGTCAGGTCCAGGAACTTGCGGGTCATCAGGGTTGAAGTAATCCATGTACTCATTTGAATTCCGGTGGCTACCTTGGTCTTGCTCTGGCGTTGACTGGTGCGGTGGTGGTGGTGGATAGGTAGGGATATGAGGGACCGGGGGAGGTGTGGGGAAGGGTTGTCCGGTAGTCTGAGCCTCGTACATCGTCCGCATCCATGTGTACATCTGAGCCTGCACCTGTGTCTGCTGCATTTGGTACTCGGCCATCTGCCTCTTTTGCTCCTCCAACTCCCTCTGCGTCCTATGAAGCTCCGCCGCGAGGTTACGACTAGAAGTTGAACTTCTTGACCCGGTAGAGTATTCTGAAGTGTTCTTCAATAGTCCTTCGCCCGCCGTGCCCATTCCCCTACAGTAGTAGGTATTCTTTCCAGTCCCGCACGCTTTTGCCATGATCCGAGCCGCTATCGGGGGATCAAGCGGATCGATCTGAGAGGCATACTGGGTGACTTCTTCCTCGGAGCAGTCAGGATGGTTAGTCCGAGCTATACTCATGGTCACTTCTGCGGTCGCCTCCTCCACTCTCGACTAATTGAAAAGGGAAAATGAACAACGTATTAGCTAACAAAATCTATTTCCATCTTCAAAAATAGTTTTATTAACACATGGAGAGGCACTATTAGCTAACAAAATCTATTTCCATCTTCAAAAATAGCTAACAACGTATTACCGCTTCTTCAGGGCACTGCGGGTAGAACTTCTGATGAATATACACCAACGGGTTCACCTCTTGTTGTTGCTGCGCCTTAGTCGACCAACCCATGTAGTTGAGTGAACCTGCATGATGGGCCCTGGTGTTTTTCAATCTATTCGCCCGGTTCGTCTTCGAAATCGCCTTGTTTGATAAACATATGAAAAAAAATTAGTAACTAACTATTTCAATCTGATACGATACATTAGGCTTGAAAGATATATTAAGGATGCATACCCGAGCTTTGGGGTGCTCGAAGTGGGCTATCAGCCACAGCCACTCGTACTCCCTAAACCGGAATTCGCTAGGGGTGGAACCTCGGCCTAGCTCCTTGTATACAGTGTAATGGGAAGAAAGCTCGTTCTTCCACTCTTTATACCTATATGAAAAGAAGGGAAAAAAGTTAGAGATATTAAAACACTTGATAAACAAAAATCTAACTTGATATATATTCAAATAAGTCGAAGCACATCACCTCATATGTAGTTGACGCTCTACCCACGTGTGAATAAGAACTTCATCCACGTCAAACCACACCTGCAATTTCAATATATAAAAGGTAAAATTATATATTTATTCGGACTTAATTAATAAATGTAAAATTTACGTAATGAAAATACGATTTTACTCACACTGAGTGCATTATGCACTTGCATCTTCACGTAGATAGGCACAGATTCCCAATCTGGCCAAAGCATTGGGACCTTGTCCCGCACGATCGCACCGGCCATGCTGACATATTTGCGCGTGGTGTCGAATGCCTCGATCACCTCGCCATCCTCATTGGCCCTTATGGACGTTTTCCTTCCGCCGGTGGCCTGCTCAAGTATCTTCCCGGTGCAGGTGCCTCTAGCCCCTTTCCGTTTTCCAGTCCCATTAACGAAATTGCCTAATAATACAATGTCAACAAATTGATATCATTAATTGAACCTACCGCAAGTCTTAAGTAATAATTAAGTAATCAATCAGATGTTAAATAAAATTTACCTGCATCGTCCGTTTGTTGGTTGGTGCACCTCACACTCCAAAGATACACGGGGTCGAACGGGAGGAAGTTATACGCTTCCTCCACGCTCAGGAACTCCGGCCGTCCTTCAACATAAACAGGCATCCCCCTATCATCGAATTCAGGGATGACAGGAATCTCGTCGGGTAGGAAGAGACCGGACGGCGGAGATAGACGAGGCCTGGACGATGAGGCGCCAGCACCACCATGTGTCTAAGATGATTCCCGTGAAACGGGAGTAGGCACCGGGCGAATATGGGGCATTCTGATTGAGGGAGTTTCTGATGCCCCCGTTGACTCTCGCTCGTCTGAGGCTCTGCCACCGGAGGGACGTCTGTTGATTGAGCGTCTGGAGACTGAGGCTCGAGGCTCAACTTCCGGTTGCACGGCTCTTGATCGTGCAGCTTTCTCCTCAACTCGCGCCTCTAGCAAGGCTCTCGTGCGAGCACTCATCATTGGCCCACTGGGCGTGTTGCTAACTGCGGGCGAGGAGGAAGCTTGACTACTGTTCCCTCCACTATTTCGGGAACCTCTCCGAAGCCAATTAGCCGCAAAACCTCCTGGCATGGACACCGTAATAGTCATGGGAACTGGGGTTCTATAACAAATCGGAACCGGAACTATATATGAACCGGAACGGTTTGGAACCGGAACTGTTTGAACCTGGAACCGTTATATTACAAACAGTTCCGGTTCCAAACCGTTTCGGTTCTATAACAAATCAGAAATACCCGAACGGTTTGGAACCGGAACCGTTTGAAACCGGAACTGTTTGTAACCGGAACCGTTTGTAACATAACGGTTCCGGTTACAAACAGTTCTGGTTCGAAACGGTTCCGGTTCCAAACCGTTTCGGTTCTATAACAAATCAGAACCGGAACGGTTTGGAACCGGAACCGTTTGAAACCGGAACTGTTTGTAACTGGAACAATTTGTAACATAACGGTTCCGGTTACAAACCGTTTCTGTTCTATAACAAATCAGAACCGGAACGGTTTGGAACCAGAACCGTTTGAAACCGGAACCGTTTGTTTTCAAACGGTTCCGGTTATAAACAGTTCCGGTTTCAAACCGTTCCGGTTCCGATTTGGTATGGTTCCAATATCACCTATTATACGTTAAATTAACAACTATATATATCACCTAACTTAACATATATACATACATCAATTCCGGCTTTAAACTTTTCACACATATATACATCGATCATGCATCTTAATTTTGATCACCTTAATTCACACATATATATACATCACATATTAATCCAATTCACCCTAGCTAATTAATTTTCCACATTTTTCAAACATACGTATATATATACATTCCATATATATTAATTAATTTTTCACATATATACATCACATATATTGCTCCTTCACCCCACAATTATCCACAATTTTTTCCCACAATTTTCATACATACCTTAATTACATTTTACAAATAATGTCCACATGCATACATATATACATCCCACAATTATCACAAATTAATTAATTAAAATACACACAAAAAATATTGTGGAATGAGAGAGAGAGAGAGGGAGAGAGAGAGCTCAAACCTGGCATGGTGGAGCTCGAACTATACCGTGCCGGCGACGGAGGTGAGGGGAGGAGGAAGAGGAGGAGGGGAGGAGGAGAGAGGGGAGGAGAGGAAGAGAGGGGAGAGGGAAGAGAGAAGAGAGGATTGAGGAGAGGGAGAGGTGAGAATTTCGGGTTTAGGGAGGGAAGAGGGAAGAGGGAAGAGAGAAGAGATCGAAATAGGCCGAAGAGAAATGGGGAGGAGGAGCTCGAGCTCGAGCTATACCGCCACCATTGCCGGCGAGGTAGGTCAACGTCGTTGGTAATGACATTACCAACGACGTCCGTCGTGGGTAATGTCATTACCAACGACTTGACTCGTTGGTAATGACATTACCAACGAGTTGACAAGCAACTCGTTGGTAATGACATTACCCACGAGTTGCTAGGTCGTTGGTAATGACATTACCAACGAGTTGCTTGTCAACTCGTTGGTAATGTCATTATTAATTTGTCGACTATTATCCGATCGACCAATTTCCGACCATTTTCCGACTACATAATTTCCGACTACGTACAATTTCCGACTACGTATAATTTCCGACTACGGTTCCGATTTCCGACTACGTTCAATTTCCGACTACGGTTCCGATTTCCGACTACGTTCAATTTCCGATTTCTGACTACAGTTCCAATTTCCGACTACGATTCCGATTTCCGACTACGTTCAATTTCCGACTACGGTTCCGATTTCCGACTACGTTCAATTTCCGACTACGGTTCCGATTTCCGACTACGTTCAATTTCCGACTACATACAATTTCTGACTACGTACAATTTCCGACTACATACAATTTCTGAGTACATTTTCCGACAACGTTCAATTTCCTTAAACATTTTACTACGTACATTTTACTACGTACATTTGCCGACTACAATTTCCGACTACAATTTCCAACGTACTAAGGATGATAATCGTAATCATCTTCATCACTTGAGTCTGACTCGGTTTCATAGGTAACCTCTGGCAATATGTGTCGCTCCTCGTCATCTGAATCAGCGTCAACTTCATATGGATTAACATCGAGAAGTTCTGCTCCAGTAATTCGAACCACACTCCCAGATCTCACATTATTAAGGCGAATCGTAGATGATTCCGGAATGTCAAAAGCGTTTGGCTCTTGGTATGCAGTAACTTCCTCATCATCTGCGGTATCACCAAGTGTGGCAGCACTGTATATGTTTCTATGAGCAACATGGTTAACCACCTTCCACGGGACTTTGTTAAGAAGATCGTCCAGGTAAAACACTTGTTTTACTGATGAGGCAAGAACGAAAGGGTCATCTTCATACCAGCTAGTAGCAGTATTCACCGAAAATGTTCCGTACTGATCGGTCCTTGTGTTCTCCGGGCTAGTATCAAACCATCTACACTTGAACAAGTGCACTTTCATGCGGTTCCCATAAATTAATTCAACAACTGAATGAAGGACACCGTAATAGTCAACGCCATCCTGCCCACCATGGACCATCACCCCACAATTCTGTGTTTTCAGTCGGTCGTCTCGATTTTCACATATAAATTTCACGCCATTGACCTGACACATCGAGTAAACTTTTGAAGCAATCGGTTTCATCGCCAGGACCCTCAATTCGTTTGACCACTCTGGGCAACCATCATCTGCTACATGGTTCATCTGAAAACGTCCATATATTAATACGTACAGAAGAAATTATGTCATCTTGAAACCAAAAAACCACGTACATACATACATGCTATATAAGGATATATATAAAAATAGACATATACACATATACTTACCCATTGACCAAAGTAGTTTGCAAACGTCTTGTTGTGGTAATCAACATTTCCGGCAATAGCAGGGCAGTGAAGATGATAGTTTTTCCAATATTGTACTTCTTGACAGTTAATCAGTACCGACCAGTGGGCAATGGCTACCTCATTTCCATCCAACTTGTACGACTTTGGCAAGCTTCCCTGTACTACCACGTCACTGGAGATGATAGAAAGGTTGAACTGGGGTTCATCTATCGGCATATGTTGTTGGGGGTCCTCTACATTTTCGAGGTACACTTTGGTGTACGTTACACACTCGTGCGCAAGATATGCTTCAGCGATACACCCTTCAGGTGCATATTTATTCTTCACATAGTCCTTGTAGGCTCCCAATTGTCTACAAGTTAACAAGTACATGTTAACTTACTTAACCACAAGAATTTACATATAAAAACATAGGCAAACCAAATTTTTGAATCATTTGTACCTTTCCATGGGATACATCCAAGTGTAGTGTACGGGACCGGTAAGCAACAATTGTTCGGGAAGATGGATCATCAGGTGCGGCATTATGTCGAAAAAATTTGGGGGAAATATCCTCTCAAGCTTGCACATGATAAAAATGATGTCATCTTGCATCTCCCTCAGGTCTGCTTTTTTAACTTCCCTGGTGCATAACTTCTGAAAGAATCTTGACAAGGCCACCAACGGCTCCACCACCTCTTTGGGCATGTACCCTCGAATGAAAATAGGGAAAAGGCGTTGAAGCAGTACATGGCAGTCATGACTCTTTAATTCGTACATCTTATTGTCCCGGAAGTTAACACACCTGCTTATATTTCCTGCATAGCCATAAGGATACCTGCATATATATAGATAAAGCCATATATATGGACCAATTATATTTCTCGCATATAACCATATATACTCCGTTAAAAATTTAAGGCCAAATTCCTACATAGCCATAAGAATATATACCTGACATTACTCAGCCACCGAAAAATTTCATGCTTATGCTTCGGCTTTACGGTGTACGGAGCTTGCGGCATTTTTCTCTTACCATCTCTTAACCACAAATGTTTCCGCACACCCATTGCTTTCAGATCAATGCGTGCCTTAGGGATGTCTTTTGTTTTCCCCTCCAAGTTAAGAACTGTGCCCACCACACTTTCACACACATTCTTCTCTATGTGCATGACATCTAGGTAATGTCTGATAGGCAACCTGGGCCAGTAGGAGAGTTCCCAGAATATGCTCTTGTGTGTCCAAAACTTATACCTTTCGGGCTTGTCTGGAATTGACGCCACTATGTCAGGATGATTGCTCAGCTGGCCAAAATCGTATTCATTCAACACTTCCAAAATTTCTTCCCCTGTCCATCGCCTGGGTGCCACACCTGTTTCCACAGTCCCATCAAACGCGTCTGGATCCTGCCTAAATGGGTGATCATATGGAAGCCAACAACGGTGACGCATCTGAACAATTTTACTGCAATGAGGACTGCAACAATCAATCGTCATGCACTCTGAACAAGCCCTGTAACCCTTGGTAACGTTGCCCGACAACATACCGCGGGCAGGAAAATCACTGATGGTGCCAACAAGCATGGCATGCATCTGGAACATCTCCTTTTTGAACCTATCGTAAGTGGGGTGGCCACACTCACTCAGGTACTTAAGCTCCTCAATCAAAGGCCTCAAATACACATCGAGACACTTTCCTAGATAACCCGGGCCCGGAATTAACAGAGTGAGCATATTGTATTCCTTCTTCATGCACATCCTTGGTGGAAGGTTGTACGGTACCAAAATAACTGGCCATATACTGTATTGAAGACTCATGTTGCCAAAAGGGTTGAATCCGTCAGATGAGAGCCCTAGCCAAACATTTCGGACCTCTGCTGCAAAATGATCAAACTCCCTGACCATGTGCTTCCAAGCCTCTCCGTCGGAAGGGTGTATAAGGGTGTCATCGTCAGGCAAGTTCCTCTCAGCCCACCATCTCATTGCCTCGGCCGTGAAAGCACACATGAACAACTGCTCCAGCCTATCAATAAGCGGGAAATATCGAAGTATCTTCACAGCTTTCTTGTTGCCTGCAGGAGTCAACTTATACCTTTCTGTAAAACATACCGGGCAGGCTTCAAGGTCTTCGAGATCTTTTCCCCAGAAGAGAATACAATCATATCTGCATGCATGGATTTTGATGTAGGAAAGCCCAAGATCTTTCAGGATATGTCGCACCTTATGATGAGTGGTAGGAAGACGATGACCGGGTGGCAGTAGCGAAGCAGTCCACTTCAACCAAGAATCAACAGCTTTGACAGACATTTTGTTCTCCATTTTGAGCTGCATCACTCCCATGACACTTTCAAGAACAGTCTTACTACAACCGTCGTACAACGGAGTCTGTTGCAATGCAATCAGGTTGTTGTACTTGTCCATACCGCTTGTGTTGACATGACCTCCAGGTAATGGTTCGACTGGCTCGATATGGGGGAAACCCTCAACGACGGGAGGGACATTTGGTGCTTCATCAGCAAATACACCGCTCTCATGAGGAAACATATCATTGATTAAAATCGATGTTGGATCATAGGATGAACTGCCCCTCTCAGCAAAATCTCCATGATCATAGCGTGGACTTGCCCTCTCACCAAATTGTCCATGATCATGCGGACCCGCTACCGATGTTTCACCGTGATAAATCCAACAAGTGTACTTATCCCAAAACCCGTATTTACTCAGGTGCCTCTGGACTTTATCAATGGGAAATCGAAATCGATCGTTGAAACACTTACATTCTTTACACGGGCAATAATGAAGTGTAGTGTCTCCACAATTAGCCTTCACAAAATCCACAAAACTCCTAATTCCCTGGTGATATCTGACATCCCATCTTTCGAGGCTCATACAACTCTTGTCCATGCATCCTGAAAATTCTAACAATTTTACGTATTAATTATATATATATACACACATTCACTACTAATAATCGACGTGATCTCTCCATTCAACTCTAATTAAATCAACACGTACATGCATGCATATGTATATATATCGATCTAATCTCTGAATTCGATTCAGTACTCGATGATAGTATTCTTCTTTTTTCAATTCAAAACGTATTTGAATGGGTAGGAGGAGGCTCTGTTAAGCCTGGCTCCGATAACAATACGATAATACCAGTCATTGATTCAGACACAAGATTAACTACAAGCTGTTTTCTCGTTTCGGTGACCGTACATCAACAACATTTCATATATATCTCACGAATTGGATTTGATCAACACACACACACATATATATATATACCACATATACGTATATATACACCTACGTACCTATATATATAGCTTCCCGAGTGATCGAGTTTTCGACGCGCGCCTTAATTTTGACAATATACCGAATGATCGATTTCAGAGCGTACGTACGTTTTCCTTCTTTCGATTTCTCTGGATTTTTTTCGATCAAAATGATTGAATGATCGAGCTGCCGTAGCCGGCATCTAATATAAGACACATTGCCGGCGACGGAGTAAGTCGCCGGAAATGAAGACATTACCGGCGACTTTACGCCGGAATCTCGCCGGTAATGTTCCAAGACATTACCGGCGACTCCAACCGTCGCCGGCAATGTCTAGCCACACATTTCCGGCGAAATTCCGGCCGGAAAATCGCCGGAAATGTTCGGCTTGACATTGCCGGCGACGGTTGGAGTCGCCGGTAATGTCTTGGAACATTACCGGCGAGATTCCGGCGACATTATCGGCGACGGAGTAAGTCGCCGGTAATGATGGACATTACCGGCGACTTTTCCGGTCGCCGGCCTTGTCTCCGGTGATCTCGCCGGTAATGGGCACAAATGTTGTAGTGAATGAAATCATATTTAAATAATAATTACTATAATTAAAAGCACATATATATATATCACTTACGCCGCATTGACTCGCTTCATTATCGAGCCCTGGTGTCACGTACGCGCTTACGCTTGCATCAAGATAAGGGTGTTTGGAGCCCTTATCCTTGTGCTCCTTGGCAATTTGAATGAACTGCTTGGCGCCGGTAGTATGGTGTTTCTCCTTCTTCCCCCGGTTGGCTTTGTTGACACCGGAGAATTTCTGTTACACAACATAATTAAATCATTAAAAAATGAATAAGTACAATTTAAATAATTCAATTATCTTAATTGAAATAAAAAAAATAAATTAATACCTTAAATTGTTCATCGGCAAAGTGGTTACACAACCACTCCCACTCATCTTCTCTCTCCCCTTGCAGCTCTACCGGGGGAGGCACGGGACCGACATCTTTGAAGTACTTATGGAGCCTGTACTTCCAATCTTTGTAGATGGAGTTGGCGGTTTGGTTGATATGCCTCAACATAGCCGGTGTCGGATCCACGTCAAATTGTTCCTATCAAAAATAAATAGAAAATTATAATCGTATATATTATGAAATTTTAGGCCGAGATTAACAATATTATATAATAACTAAATTGAACGTATTACGTACCGAAAGATCTTTGAAGACTTTCGCCTTCTCATGATCCGGCGCCTCCTTCCAAGTAGGGGCAGTGATACGAACCCGGTTACGGATGATTGACCCTATCCCATGCGCTGAGAGCCTTGGTAGCTGAGCTGTGGGAGGGCCACCGGTGAATTCGTCGTACGGCAAGTCGATCTTTTTACCGGTCGCCTTGCAAATACGCTCCGCTTTGCCCCCTTTAACGAGACCCCGAGTCCTTTTCGGTTCCGGGTCAGTGGGGGCCCTCCTTTGCCTACGGCGGGCGCTGTACATGATTGATTCGGCGGTCGAGGACGCCTGAGTACTTTCCGTTGAATGGGTACCGGGCGTCGGAGATTGGAAGGTGTCGACGTCATCACCGCTCGAGATGAATGGGGGAGCGGGAATTTCCCCAGAGGGCGCTACGGACGGACCAGATGATCCGTCCGGATTGAGAGCGTCGTTGCCCTCCGGTGGTAATTCCCAACCGACTTGGTCCGCCAAGCGGCGGAGCATGGCATCTTCTGCCTCTTGTTGGGCTTTCTTCTTGCCGGATGTCGTCTTTGGCGGAGCCATTTAAACCTAAGAGTACGGTGTTAAAATACCTACTTACCATAATAATTACAACTTAAAAATTTACGCTAATTAATTAAGTACGTTTAAGATTTAAATAGAGTACACTAGCTTGGCATTTTCGGTCGTTCAATGGACGTGCGACCCGCGCGATAAAGTGGAAATTTTCAATTAATCAGCCTTGGTTAAATCAAAAAATATGGCCAGTTAGGGATAGAGATAACGCGAGAGGCAGGACTAATTTCGACAAAAGTCTTTCTTAGTCCAAATCCTGTCACCAGTCATAACCCGTTTCTAGACACCATGTCCGACATTCGGCCAATTTTTTGAAAATTTACACTCCCTCAAGTCCTTTGCAAACTCCGCCCTCAACCTCGTGTCCATAACTTCACTTAGGTAATGGTGTGCGGTGATGAAATCCACACATCACGAGGGGTTAAGGAGATAAGCAAGGAAAAGAGGCGCCATCTATTCCAAAGAGTGCGACTTAATTACACCAAGCATATGTACTAAATTTAAATCGAACACGTACTACTAATTAATTTACTAAAAAATACACGTAATTACATGCAATAATTTATTTTCCATTTAGCATGCAATAATTAACCAATTAATTAATTAATAACAATAATTATTTATTTAATTAATTAATAACAATAATTATTTATTTATTTAATTAATAACAATAAATTTACAATTATTCATTTAATTAGTATTAAATAACAATAATTATGATTTAATTAATTAATAACAACAATTAATCATTTATTAAATATTTAAAACTAATTACTAAATTAATTTCTACTAATTAATTATATTTAGAATTTAATTAATTAATAAAATGAAAATTATTTAAATAAGGGAAAAATAGAAATTTACCGAATCGAAGTTTTCGGGAATATCGCCGGAGTTGTGTCGTCGGAGAGGAGGATCGAACCACGCCGGAGTTGTGTTGTCGGAGCGTCGTCGCCGGAGGAGAATCGCCGGAATTTGAGAGAGAGAGAGGAGAGGAGAGGAGAGATATGATTGTAAGGGATGAGGAAAAGAAGATGAGCCGTACTCTATTTATAGAGTTTCACTTAGACGACGGAGCACTATTCTCCGTCGTCTAAGTGCACTTGGACGACGGAAACAATGTTCTCCGTCGTCCAGGTGGCGGTTTCAAAATTTTGAAACGGCGCGTAATTAAGGGGCGGGACGTTTTGAACCGCCATGAATTTGGACTTAGACGACGGAGAATGAAATCTCCGTCGTCTAAGTGAAAATTCAAGCGGTCCCAAAAACGGAAGCGGTAAATTGAACCGCCATAATTTTGGACTTGGACGACGGAGATGGTAAGTTTCCGTCGTCCAAGTGAAAATTACATGAAAAAATTAAACAAAAAAAAATTTGAACCGCCATGATTTTTGAACCTGGACGACGGAGATGGTCATTCTCCGTCGTTCAGGTTAACACCTGGACGACGGAAAATGACCATCTCCGTCGTCCAGGTTCAAATTACGTAAAAAAAATTTAAAAAATAATTCGCTAGGAATTTAGCGATCTGTCATTCGAGTGAAATAGTCGTACAATATCGATGAACGCATCGTATATATGAACAGTTAAATTTGAACCGCCGATTAATTTTACGTATTGAAACATGTTAAGTATCGACTAATCTTTACGACTTAAGTGTTCTGCAGCAGAGTATTAACGAAATTGAATTTGGACAAAACAACCGTTGGATATGTTCGTCGTAACATAATATATAATTGTCTTCAAAGGACCATAAAATAATAAGTTCGAGAAGGGTTTGATCGGCACAGTCAACCGCAAAACCGATAATTTCACAAACCGGAAACGTGGATACAAGGCATTTCGCACCTCCGATTTTCGAACCGTCGAAGCTCACACACCAAGAATTGTTTACTCTAAAGTCTTGATGAAAAGAAAATGCATTGGAAGAAGGTTTAGATGGTCGTTGTCTTAGAAAAAATTACGATATCTGCACCTGGACGACGGATTTGAGCGTTTCCGTCGTCCAGGTTTATACCTGGACGACGGATATGAAGTTATCCGTCGTCCCGGTTAGAACCTGGACGACGGAGAATGACGTTCTCCATCGTCCAGGTGTATAGACCCTGAATTCAGGGGGTAGGGCCTTACTGTTTAGGGTTTAGGGTTTGTGAACTTGGACGACGGAGAATGACCATTCTCCGTCGTCCTAGTGTGTACCTGGACGACGGATAATGACCATTTTCCGTCGTCCATGTGCATAGACCCCAATTTCAGGGGTTAGGGTCTTAGGGATTACGGTTTAGGTCGTCCCCGGTCATTTGTGTACGTGTCCGTTCAATTATTCTGATTCAAAAATATAATTAAAAAATTTATCGATCGATCCGATCGAACTGCTAGATTTAGGGTCAAGGATTTAGCTAGGGTACGTTTTATATGAGATTGAGATTTGGCGCCAATATTTATTAATTTCTCCGTTGGCCAGGATATATAATTCAGATTAATTTCTTACCGTAAACTGGCATCGATCATATATATATTACAATAATTACAGTAATTAATTACCAATTAATCTCCCTCGTCGTATGACCGTACTCTTCGTCATAATCATCATCGTCCTCATCCTCGTTAGTCGACGGCTCATCCTCGTCATCGTACTCAACATCGTCCGACGAATAACCTGAGTCCTCGTCCGCGTCCTCTTCCTGCTCGTCTTCTTCATCTACCTCATCGATAATCTCATCTTCAGTTAGATCTATACAACCATCAGGCATGGGTAACCGTTCACCATCTTGAACCAGGTCCATTATATCGGAGCGGACCATAGAAATATTAGGCTCTTGATAGGCAAGAATGTCTCTTTCTGGTTCAGCAGCATCTTCAGTCGTCGCCGATGTCCCTTCAATTGTCTCTGTATTCCATATTCCTCGGTGAGATATATGGTTCACTATTTTCCACCCTTCACCGGCTTTCGGATCGTCGAGATAGAACACCTGCCGAACTAAGGTGGCGAGAGCGAAAGGCTCATCCTCATACCAGTGCGAGTTTGTATCGACTGATAATAGTCTCAGGTCTTCCTTTGTACGCTTGAACCATCTGCACTTGAATAGGAAAACGTTGACATCATTCCCGTAACATAGCTTAACCACGTATACAATAGCCCCGTAATATAGATCATTGTCTTTCCCAACCGCTACCCCACTGTTTTGTGTTCTTCTTCCTTCGTCTCGGGCCAATGAATGGAACTTTACACTGTTCACAAAACATCCGGGATAAATATAGTGTTTAACCGGCTTCCCTGCTAGCAAGTGCTTTGGCCATGACCACCACCCTCCGTGGTTATCAGATTTTTGCAGATCAATCATCTGCGAAAAAGGGAAAATTAATATAAGGGTTTACTTTCTACAAACATGAGCGATATGTATTTAAATAATTAATACCGAGTCGTACGTACGTACCCATTGGAAGAAATAATCAGGAAACTTCTTCTTAACCATTTTCTCAATCCACGCCGAACTCTTGTTTTGATTTAACGCCTGAAGCCTCTCCCTGTATGACATCATGTACGGCTCAACTTCATCACAGTCTCGCAACACTACCCAATGTGCCTCAATAAGTTCTTCCCGTGTTAACGATTTCTTTAATACTCCTCTAAACGGTCGGACGACATTGGTGACGACAGAAAGATTGATGCGGGCACTGCGATCGGAGGCAGTGGGAGGGGGTGGATCTTTGAGGTACATGTTGCAGTAAGTAACACACTCATGCATTAGGTATGTCTCTGCTATGGAGCCATCCGGGGCCGACCTGTTTTTGACGAATGACTTATACTGTCCAAGCTGTCTACAAAATCAAACGTACACATTACATAAGTACATATAGCTAGCTAGCTAGTATATATGTAATCTCCAGTGGAACAAATTAATTAATTAGTTGTACGTACCTTTCTTGAGGATACATCCAAGTGTACTGGACCGGACCAGAAATAAGCACCTGCTCGGGCAGGTGGATCATTAGGTGAATCATGATGTCAAAGAAAGCAGGGGGGAAAATCTTCTCTAGTTTGCAAATGATGTGCACAATTTGTTGTTGCAATTCCACCACATCTGACTTCTTTAATTCTCTGGCGCATAACCTCTGCCACCACCTGCACAATGCCACTATTGGTTCTACGACGTCCCGAGGCAAGTATGGTTGAATTACCACTGGAATCAGACGTTGCAGCATAACGTGATAGTCATGTGTCTTTAGATCAACAAACTTGTGTTGCACCTCGTCCACTGCTCCAGTTATAGTAGCTGCATACGTAGCCGGATAACGAACGCCCTTAAACCAGTGAAATACAGAAAGTCTAAGCGTCGGCTTCACTGTGTAAGGTGCATCTGGCATCTTGTTGTACACTCCTTTCCTATCCCTCCTCAACCACAAGGGACGACGTAGATTCATTGATTCCAAATCTTTGTGCGCTTTGGGAGTATCTTTAGTCTTGAACTTAATACCTAGAATTGTTCCCACCACGCTGTCGCACACATTCTTTTCTATGTGCATCGCGTCCAAGTTGTTCCTCAGCTTCAACTTCGACCAGTAAGGGAGTTCAAAGAATATACTCTTGTGATCCCAATAGCTCAGATCATGTGGAGGAATTGGATTGCATTTCTTTACATCCGCGTCATTGCTCAACACACCAAAGTCGAAATAGCTCAACCTCTCTAAAATCTCTTCGCCCGACCAACTACGGGGTTTAGGATTGTTCTCTACCGTACCGTCGAAATGAGCTTCATCCTGTCGCCACGGGTGGTCGTGAGGAAGCCATCTACGGTGACCCAAGTAACACACCTTCCCCGCGTGCCAACTAGGGTTCACGTCGTCCAAACATATAGGACATCCATTATATCCTTTTGTCCTGCAGGCTGCCAACATCCCATAAGCTGGAAAATCGATGATCGTCCACATTACGGCAGCCCTCATCGTGAACATCGTGTCAGTGAATTTGTCATAAGTTGGGACTCCATTTTCCCACAACAGTTTCAGCTCGTCGATCAAAGGTCTGAGGTAGACATCTAAGCACTTCAATGGAGATTTAGGACCTGGAATTAATACGGTAAGGAAATTAAATTCCTTGTTCATGCACATCCACGGAGGCAAGTTGTACGGCATCAGAATAACTGGCCAAGTGCTGACGGCGGAGCTATTACTTCCCCAAGGATTGAATCCGTCTGTAGATAGGCCGAGTCTAACATTTCTAACCTCTGAAGCAAAGTCTCCAAATTCTCTATCGAAATGTTTGAAACCCTCCCCATCCGCGGCGTGTCGCAGGACATCGTCATCTATTCGCTTTTCTGCGTACCATCGCATCGCCTCTGCTGTGTGTAGAGACATGTACAGGCGCTGCAATCTGGGAATCAAGGGAAAATATCGAACAACTTTCACAGGAATTCTCTTTTTCGAACTCTTCCTATTCAACTGGAATCTGCACTGGCCACATACGGGACAATAGTCCAACTCTTTATACTCTTTGTAAAATAGCACACAATCATTCGGACATGCGTCAATTATCCTGTACTTTAGGCCGAGGCTGCTGAGGATATTTCTAACCTTATAATGAGATTTAGGAAGATTGTGATCATCAGGAAGCAACTTACATATTTGCTCCTGAATTTCGTCAAAAGCACTCACTGACATTTTGTGCTTCACTTTTATCTTCATTTGCTCCATCACATATTGCAACACATTCTCTCGACATCCAGGGAACACCGGGGTCTGCGCTTCAAGTAGTATCCGGTTGTACTTTTCCATCTCACTGGTGTCAGTGGCCAAGCTAGCTGTGGGGAATGTGTCATCATGCTCATAAGTGGTACTGTAACCTCCTTCTTGGTGTTGGTGTCCACCATGACTACATCCCGGAAACGCATCATGGACCAAATCTGCAGTTGGGTTGCAAGCTGGGGGTCCGGCACCACTGCCGCTGGATGAGGCACCATGGTAACTATACCCTGAGCTGAAGTCTGCTGCGCTGAACTCTACTGCTTCACCATGCTCGCTCCATGTAGTGTAACTCCACATCATACCATTTTCGTACAGGTGTTGCACCATAACATTAACCTCCGCATACTGACAATTAAGACATTTCTGACACGGACACCTAAAACGTTTCTTTCCCTGACCATGTTCTATCGCAAAATTCACAAATTCGCTAATTCCATCCATATACCGGACATCACATCTATTCTTCAACTTCATCCAACTCTTGTCCATACTGCTACAAAATATTATAATTAATTAATTATTACATATATATATTTGTCAATTAATTTACGCTTAATTATACGTACTCGATCTACATCGATCCATAAATTACGTACGTACGTAATTTAATCGATCTGTACATATATATATATAGCTAACATCAGCTAACATCCTTGCATGTATATATATATATATATGTACGTACGTTTTCACTAAATATATATTAATTAATTAAGCAAATTTTAACTGCGTACGTACGTACCTGCTGGCCTTCTCGATATCTGTACGTTAATTAAGCTAACTAGCTAGTCAGCGGAGATCCCTTACCGATCCTGATTCTTCTCGGCCTAGCTTCTAGCTAGCTAGCTCCCTAGCTTCTCCTTCTCCCTTCTCCTTCAATTCTTCTTCAAATGGAATGAAGAGATCGAGGAATGAATTCAGTTTGGCATCGGGCTTATATATATAATGCTTCACTTAGACGACGGAGGTGTCGGTACGTCGTCTAAGTGGAAGTACGTTTCGTATACTCGGACAACGGCGTGTCGGTCCGTTGTCCAGGTAATCACCTGGACGACGGAGACGGAATTCTCCGTCGTCCAGGTGATCACCTGGAGGACGGAGAAGACTCCGAGGTCCAGGTGATTACCTGGACGACGGAGAATTCCGTCTCCGTCGTCTAGGTGATCACCTGGACGACGGAAAAGACTCCGTGGTCCAGCTGACCACCTGGATGACAGAGATGGTATTCTCCGTCGTCCAGGTGGTACTTGGACGACGGAGTCTTTTCCATCGTCCAGGTGTCACTTGGACCACGGAACAATTACGTTTTTGTGGTCTAAGTGATGTTTTCTTGTAGTGTTGACAGACTCGACCATAGTACACTAATAACACTACAAACCTACTCTAAATAGAGTCAAATGACTTGCAAATTGGACATAATAAACTAGACACAATGGTGGATTACCACACAAAATATTAGGGTATTCGAAGTTGATTTGTGTACCAAACTAAATTGGCTAAGTTACAGCTAATGCAGAAACTAAATGTTGAAAGTAAATATGTTTGTGAATGCAAAATTGTTTAAACTATATGATGAATGAGTTAAGAGGAATGCAATCCACCACCGTTATTCCATCTATCTAAAACATACTTAATCTAATGCACATATCCAATAAATGAAGGTTCTTAGGAAGGTTGATAGACCTAACACATCCTATTACCTAATCCTCATGCCCATGTGAGTTTGTCATGGACCTCCTCCACATATATTCCTCTTTTGAATCCATAGTCATGGACCCCAAGGTTTACAAAGAAAAAAGCATTAAGTTCTAGAAAATGATTGAGAATCTACAAGGGTTCACATGTACACTATGGGCGTGTCCTGCTAGACCTAGGGTTTCAATCACCTGACGAAATTGGTGTATCACTGTAGAGAATCCGGTGGAAGAAAATATCTTCAATCGCCTGTATCTCATGAAAATAGAATCCTATCATAAATACTAAGTTGAGCACCAAAGCAAACATACAAGAATTCATACAATGAGTCACATAGAAAAAGAAACATCATTCGAATTGAATATGTTAAACTAGATTAAAGTGTATGAATTAGAAAGACTTCATGTACGAGGCATCAAGCAACCCCTTAACAAGATATTTAGCTACTAAATGTCATAATAAAAGAATCAAGATAAATCATAGACTTTTCAAATCAAGAAGGGATAAAGACTTTTCAAATCAAGATGAATCGAAGACTGTATTCTGGCTCCTTGCAGCTGCTTCTCCTTGCTCGAGTTTTTCTCTCTAAAATCCTAATTAACCTTCCCAAAAACCTAAAATAGGTTTATATAGGTCTCCTAATTGATCTCCTAGAGTCCTCATTAGAAAAGGCTTCTTTAATTACACAAAACTCTTTCTTGAATCCATATTGAGCTAGGATTCCCTTTTTTTTTCTTTATTTCTCCACAAAACCTATAAAACAATCAATATTAAATAAATACTCAAATATATAATAATAAACTAAGTACAGGGGTATATTGTCCGTCTACGTGGTGTACCTGTGTCCCAGTTTGCTGGTCGAGGTAATCGGCTACGATAAAGTGTTGGCAAGCTTTGCAGCGAGCATTGGGGACCAGATTACAAGTTAGTACCGGTTCTTATCCTCAGATTGGCGTGTGATCTTCGAGGATTATTCAGGCCTTGGAGGGCATATTGTGGACCTCGGTATTGCAGTTCCGGAGGATTTGGGACCAGCAGTTTCAGTTGTTCGAGTTTGCATGCAGTACCAGTTGGTTGACTGCTATGATTTTGATGTTGCATGATGTCGTTTTTGAGGAACGATGTTGTACTCCATTGTGCTGGAGTAAGTTTGGTTTGAGTTGAGTTGATGTTTGATTTTAATTTTGTGGAATGTGTTACCACAGACTATCAGGTTAGAAGAAATAGGCTGATATACGCTTGAGTTCGATATTTGAGGTATGTTGATGTGTGCAGATTGAGTTGAGATTTGCTATGTTATTTTGATCCGTGTGTGGCCATAGGCGAGTTTGTGTTATGCCGTGTAATTCGGCATCGCCTATATTGTTGGTTTTTATGTGTGTTGTGTTCCGTGTGGCGGAATTATGTTTCAGGTTTGTTACATGTTGTGTACCCCATCTGTTCCTTATGCAGGAACACTTGGCCATTGTGTGGAGCCAGTTCAGATTCGAGATCGAGGGTACAGGGATTTCAGCACGGAGTTATCTCCTATTGTGGAGTCAACTATCAGAGTTGTTCAGTCGACATTATCACTGGGCAATTGAGCAGTATGCAGAGACAGTGCTCCTACTTGTAGTCGGCAGACTCGAAAATTTCGAGGTCGAAATTTTTCTAAGGGGGGTGGATTTGTGACGACCCGGACCAGAATCAGCAGTATGATCAGCTTGATCGATGAGTTACTGCGTAGTCGCAGCTGTTCGACAATTATTCGAATCGCCGAATTCGTTAACGACTAAATTATTGGCCGAGAATTGGAGCTGGGTCTCTTCTCGAGAGTCATTGTACATGTGATTACGAGTTCGAGGGCGGTTCCGGATTGTTATTTGGACAACCGAGGAATTAGTTATGAAAATTCGAAGTTTCGACAGAAACGGATTACAATGGCGAGCTACTTAACGACTAAATTACCGGTCGAGAATTTGGTTTCGGCTTCTTCATGGAAGTTGTTCAGAATTTAATTTCGAGTTCGTAGGAACTTTCGGAGCATGATTTTGAGTTACAGAGTTTAAGTTGTGAATGTTTTCGATTGTTGATTGTTTAGTCGGTTTAAATGTGTATTGATTCAAGGGTTGACTTTTTATCCGTTTGACCGATGTGTTTGACTTCGGGTGATTATTGAAGAATACGTCGAGACGAATTTTTGGCCGCGAGAATTATCGGAATCGGATATACGATGAGAAAGTTACGCGCGTTTGAAGTTCATCGAATGGATAAATATGAAGTTTCCAAATCGGGAAAGTCTATATTTGGCTGTTTCCCCTTTGGGAAAGTCAAACCTGGCATTTATATCTTTGACCATGTTGACTTGGTTGACCGATGGAGGAGGTGAAGCTCACGACGGAGCCACGGCGACTTCACGGTGGAGGTGGATTCCGGCCACCCCACGGCTTGAACTTGGGCTCTTTCCCTTCGCCTTGATGCCACGAACCTAACCCCGGCCACCACGCACGGCCTAGCTCGCCGGAGAGAGAGGATTATTCCGGCCAAGTTTGGGAAATTTTGAGGTTAATCGGGTTCTTGGATTCGGATCGATTCGAGCTGAAATTTTTAGTGGGCTTTGAAGCTCTCCTCACATACAAGCTACCATTTGACAAAGTTGCTCAGTGGACGATTTGGAGTGGAATAGGTGCAGCTCCGCCGTGAAATTTCACGTCCGGCGGCGGCGCCGCCGTGGACGGCGGTCAACGGTCAAACTTTGACTTTTTGGACTTTCGACAAGTTGCATGTCATTTGACTCGAAATCGCGCCCCGATCGCAGTGGGGAGATTCGTTTTTCGAATTGAGCATCCGAAAGTTAAGCGAGGTATTGAGGTGTTATATATAGATTTTCGACGATCCGTCGTATTTGGATTTCGTATTTCCGAGGACGGTGGTTTCTCGTGATTTGTCTTGTATTGTCGAGATATGAGTTTGAGATATAGATTTTGTGAATATTCAGGTGTTCGTGATCGTTCTTTTGGCGAGGGACTTTCCGCCGGATCACAGGTTAACGCGATACGCGTTACGCCAGTCTGTGAGTGGACATTTTTTTTCATGGATTGTTTGCGAGTCTTTTATATGATTTTATAAACTTGAGCATGCAGCATGATGATGATTTACGGGCATGAGATTTCATACGAGATTATATTAAATATGAGCATGTGTTTACGATTATATGATTATATTTATACGGATATACGTATACGAATATGCATACACTTATATGTTGTTTCATGCATTTGCATCGATTTGCTTGTGATTTGGTTTTCACAGAGTACAGTCTCAGTTACGTTGTTGTATCGATACACCTTGCCTCGTCGGCTGATCCCCGACGGAGGGCCGCCTGGAGGGGCGTTTCCCCAACCAGACCGGTGAGGGACGTATTCCCCGGAACCGAGGCCATTTCTGGCTTAGAATCACGTGGTAGTCAGGGACTCCGTGGTTCAGACTGTACTAGCACGGAGGAGTCCATGAGTGACCCCGTGGGATTTTACTTGCATGCTCAGTACACTGGAGGAGTATGAGTTTTACCTCGTGTACTATGTTGTTTTTATTTACCTTGACTCGCATATGTTTTTATAGTATATATATTAACTGGTGAAAGACATTTATTTTCGTCCACTCACTCTAACGTGTTTATTGTCTTTCACCTGGGCTTTTCGATTTCCGTGCCCAGTTTGCAGTTCAAGTTCTGGTGTCGCACGTCATGGTCGGAGGCATAGTGCTCGAGCTACTTTGTTTCATCCAGTAGGTTTATTGTTCTACCTATTGTGGTATGCGTATACGATTATGTATTAGATGTCGCTCTGAGCTTCCTATTGAATACGTTATAGGATTTTACACTGGATTTCAGTAAAGTGCAGATATATTTATTGATTTACTTTACTGTTGATATATTGAGAAATCCGGATGGGATTGGTGCCCATGGTTTGCTTTTTGTGGCATAGGATGAAGTGTATTTTCCGCGTGCAGGTAATGGTACTTCCACGTTAGTAACGAAACTCTGCCAAAATTTCGAAAAGTTTTTGTTGGTTTGTGTTTTCGAAGGGGTTTGACTCCGGTTTAGGGAGCTAAATCGGGGTTGGGTCCTTTCAGTATTATTCAATTCGATACTTGCCAAATGGACCAAATCATATGTTCACTCTTGTGACTAATCTCCACAGATTAAAGGTTGCTATCTTGAGGATCAAAAGGACTTCAGAGGTTATAAAGGGGTTTGGCTTATAGGTTAAAGAATAAATGGTTATGGATTGCAAACACAATTCTAGAACCTGGTAGAGCACCAAATAAGAGACTTCTTCAAACTTTACAACCATGAACTTTTTCATTATCGTGGCTGGATTTCATCTTGTTGGAACTTCACATTATTCTTTTAATCAACCGTTAACCTGGGTATCAAGCTAGACATCACAACTTTTGTTTCTTCTTTTGTCTTTTTTTTTATTTATTTATTTTTTTCACACTAGCTTGATACCCCACACTTATTTCTTTGTATCACCTTTCGACATTGTCGCATTCTTTACATACATGTCTCTTGTATAGCTCTACCAAGTCCTAGAACAAAGATACATATATAACTATTCTAAGGTTCAAGGTCAGAGATATGTGGGTGGTGACGTAAGTTTCACATGTAGACTCAAAGTGGTTAATTACGGGGTGCACATCTTGTGTACACAAAATCAAGACACATGTTTATATGGCTATAGTGGTGTCCCCTAAATGCCTTTATCACTTCCTCAATCAAAATATATATTGACTAAAAGCTTTGAACAACACAAGAACAAGTTCTAATATTCTCTAGAATCCATTAAATTAATCTATGGCATACAATTGACACTCAATAATGAAAGCATGTATATAACATATAAGCTCAAAAGCTCACGGCCCAAATGAATCTCAATAAGGTTTATGCATGCTCAAAAATCTGTACCATGTTAACTCGTTTCTACATCCATTACATATTCGCATATGCATCATATATCAAAATTAACCAAAAAAATTATAGTCACATAACCATATCTTAGTCACAAAATTGGAAGAAATATGCACATCATTGACTTGTTAAGGGCTCCTAAGACTCTTCTTTTTATATTTTTTTGACACTATTTATTTTTGTATTTTATTTTTCAAATGAGACACTTAAAACACACAAGAAAAATAAAGAAAAACTCAAACCTGACACTAATATTTCGATGGATCAAATATGATCCTCGATGGATCGAGGAAAGTTCTCTGGTCTCATTCTGGAACAACCCTTCAATAGATCGAAAGATATCCCTCGATGGATCGAAGGGTATACCCTGGGCTGCGCATTCTCACTTGTATAATTTCTACAGAATTAACCACAAGTCCAAAAAGGCTGAAATTTCACAAGCATATACTAAACATTTATAGCAACACACATTCAAAAGTTCAGATTTTTCTGAGACTTCTAGCTATATCTGAGCAATCACACTACATCAAAAATCAAAAATTCTGACTCAAAAAACTAAAAATCTATATCTAGACGCTAAGTATATGATATATCCTCACCCCACAATTGAAAGTTGCATTATCCTTAATGTAAAAACTTAAATTAGACTACAAATACACCAATCAAGTATGACACAGAACACATATCACACACAAAACACACTATGTGGAGAAAAATAAAATAAAAGGGATGAGAAATCAAATCTGGTCGCCAGTTTCCCCATCCACATGGGTTGTCTCTCAAATAGCGCTAAGTTTAATGTCTTCAGCTAGACGAAAAATCCACTCAATTCTCCATAGGAGGCGCGTCCTGAAGGTCTGCATCTTCAAACACATGTTCCACAAAGGACTCATAAAAATGCTTGAGTCGTTGTCCATTCACCTTGAATGTTTTCCCTGTTGTGGAACTCATAATCTCTATAGCACCATGAGGAAAAACATTAGTAATAACACAAGGTTCAGTCCATTTACTCTTAAGATTACCTGGAAATAAGCGTAGACGACTACTAAACAGCAAAACTTTCTGACCAACTACTAATTCTTTTCTTTTGATGTTCTGGTCATGAAAAGCTTTGGTTCTCTCCTTGTATATCCTGCTAGACTCATATGCATTATGTCGGATCTCATCCAACTCACTGGGTTACAACTTCCTATGCAGACCATTTTCATCCATATCAAATTGAACTTCTTCACAGTCCAATACGCTCAATATGTGTTTTATAAGCTGTCCTGTAAGCCTATAACGCACCATCAAGGCATTGACTCTAGTCTTTCCGGGTTGGACCGATTGTCTTCTCAAGAATCTGCTTGATCTCTTTATTTGAGACCACCACCTACCTACTTGTCTGAGGATGATAAGGTGTTGCCACCTTATGTGTCACGATGTACTTCCTAAGCAAAGCATCAAAAGTCCTGTTGCAGAAGTGTGATCCTTCATCACTGATTATGCATCTAGGTGTTCCAAACCTGCTGAATATTTCCTTAAGAAAACTGTGAACAACCTTAGAATCATTAGTGCTTGTGGCTTTAGGCTCCACCTATTTTGATACATAATCAACAACAACAAGAATATACAAATTCCCTTGAGAATTTGATAATAGTCTCATGAAATCAATACCACATACATCAAATATTTCAACTATAAGAACGGGGTGTTGAGGCATTTGGTTTTTTGAACTAATGTTACCTATCAGTTAGCACCTGGCACAAGATTTAAAGAAAACTTGTGCATCATGAAATAAAGTGGGCCAATAAAATCTACTCTCAAGTACTTTGACAGCCGTCTTCTTCCCTCCAAAATGTCCACCACCTGCATGTGAGTGACAGAAAACTAGAATGGAATGGAATTCAGATTCAGGGACGCACCTGTGGATGATAGTGTCAGTATAATGTTTCCACAGATAGGGTTCGTCCCACACATAATACCTAGCCTCCTTGACTAGCTTGTCTTTCTGTGTTCTTATGAAATCTGAAGGAATGTACTTATTGACCTTGTAATTTACAATATCAGCATACCATGAGGCTTCATCTTGAATAACAAAGAGTTATTCATCCGAAAAACTATCTTTGAGAGGAAGTTTATCCTCTTCTACGTTAGAATCATGAGTGATTCTACTCAAGTGGTCAACTACCACATTCTCAGTGCCCTTCTTATCTTTGATTACAATATTCTTGAAGCAAGAGCATCCAACGAATCAATCGAGGCTTGGCATCCAGTTTAGTCATCAGATATCTTAAAGAAGCATGGTCAGAAAATATGATAACTTTAGTTTCTAATAAGTAATATCTAAATTTTTCAATAGCAAAAATCACTGCTAAGAGCTCATTTTCTATAGTTGAATAAATCAACTGTGCATCATTTAGGGTCCTAGAGGCGTAGTAAATGACATGAGGTAACCTCTCTGGGTGTTGGCCTATAGTTGCTCCAACAGCATAATCTGAAGCATCACACATGAGCTCAAATGGAAAGCTCCAATCTGATGCCTGAATGATAGGGGCAGTGGTCACCAACTCCTTGAGTTTGTTGAAAGCTTGAAGACACTTAGCTGTAAAGTCGAATGAAACATCCTTCTACAGCAATGCACACAATGGTCGGGCTATCTTGGAAAAATCCTTGATGAACCTGCGATATAAACCGGCATGGCAAAGAAAATATCTCACCTCCTTCACAGTAAAAGGAGGGGGTAAGGTCCACACAATAATAACTTTAGCTTTGTCAACCTCAATGTCCCTAGCTGATATGACATGTCCCAAAACTATACCTTGTTCCACCATGAAGTGACATTTCTCCCAGTTAAGCACAAGGTTAGTTTCTACACAAAACTATAAAACCATAGATAGATTATGTAGACACAAGTTAAAAGAATCACTGAAAACAGAGAAGTCATCCATAAATACCTCAATGATCTTTTCAACCATGTCTAAGAAAATACTTACCATACACCTCTGAAATGTTGCAGGAGCTTTGATAGACCAAAGGGCATTCTCCAGTATAGAAAAGTACTATATGGGCAAGTGAAGGTGGTCTTTTCTTGATTATCTTTGTGAATGGCTATTTGATTGTACCCAGAGTAGCCATCCAGGAAACAATAATACTCATGCCCAGCCAATCTTTCTAATATCTTATCAATGAATAGGAGTGGAAAGTGGTCATTCCTTGTTGTGGCATTCAGCTTGCGGTGATCAATGCACACTCTCCACCTCGTTTGGACTCTTTGAGGCACCAACACGTCCTCATCGTTCTTTACCGTTGTGATTCCTGAACGTTTGGGCACCACCTGCACAGGACTAATCTATTTGCTGTCAAAAATAGCATAAATAATACTTACATCTCGAAGCTTGATGACTTTTTTCTTGACAACTTCCAACATTGGAGTATTGATTCGGTGTTGAGCTTCTCTTGTGAGCTTAACTCCCTCCTCCAGATGTATCTTGTTAGTACACAATGTTGGACAGATTCCCTTGATCTCGACTTTGTACTCCTTAAGTACACCCAGCAATTTCTCCTCTTGTAATGTTGAGAGCTTTGAAGAGATAATAACTGGAAGTATATCATTCTTCCCCAGGAAAGCATACTTCAAATGTTCGGCAAGAAGTTTCAGCTCTAATATGGGTGTCACCTGTATAGATGGAACAAGAATATCATCTAAAATCGGAAGAACAAAAGCTTTGTATGACTTCCTTTCATACTTGGCAATGATTTGAGTGTCTCTTCCATATCATAGTATTCCTCTTCCATCTCAAGGTTTTCAGGTCAAGCAATCTCAAAAACAGGCTGAAATTCGATGGGTCAAGGCTGGATTTCGATGCATCAAAATTAGTCTTCGATGGGTCGAAGAATTTTTTTCTCGATCCATCGAAGAAACCTCCTTGGACCTTCCTATCGATTCTTTTCGATGAGTCGAAGGGATCCTTCAATCCATCGAAGGATACCCCCTAGATTGGTTGTTTTCTCCTTCTTTTTCAATGACTTTTCTCAAAGGATCATCATCCAATGAGTACTGAATAAATTCCCGCATAAAACTTTCAAAAGTGTCAATTGAACAACAAGAATCATCATCATCACTATTGGGATGTTTGAGAGCTTCATAAATGTTAAAGTGGATCTTCTCTTCTATCACTTCCATGCTCAATGATCCATCAAAACAATCAATCTTTGTACGCGCTGTTCTAAAGAACGGTCTCCCAATAATCAATGGTATTTTGGATGGCATTGGCTCATGCTCTATCTCCAGCACACAGAAATATGCTGGGAATATCAAATGTCTCACCTACACCAAAACATTCTCAATAATACTTCGAGGATAACAGTTGCACCGATCTAGAAGTTTAATGGTGACACCTATGGGAATAAGTTCTCCCATCTTCAACTTATCATACACAGTATAAGACATTAAGTTTACTAATGCACCTAAATCAAGTAGAGCACCTGCAAACCTGTGATCACCAATAGTGCATGGGATTGTAAAAAGTCATGGATCACCCAACTTAGGTGGAAGCTTTCTTTAAACTTAGGTGGAAGCTTTCTTTAAAGAACTGTAAATACTCTTTCTCCTAAAGCCACAGTCTCAGTTCCATAGAATTTTCTCTTTGTTATGCACAAATCTTTCATGAACTTTGCATACTGTGATATCTGCTTAATCACATCGAATAATGGGATGTTTACTCCTACCTTCTTAAACACATTGAGCATCTTATTTTCTTTGTCAACCTTCGCCTGCTTCTTCAACCTACTAGGAAAGGGCATATTATGAGTAATCAAAGGAGAAGGAATAGATGATACCTGACCTTCCTTAGGATTTGTCAATGAATTAGATCCAAGTGCATTTTCATCTTAGCGAATTGGGGTTCCTAGGCTTCCTTTCAACGGTTCACTTGATGCAACCGGGTTGGTCGTCGGCACTTCCCACTTTCTCTTTGTTGGCTTGGAAACTTCTTCTAATACCTTCTCACTCTTCAATGTCATGGCATGAGCTTCATATTAACCATTGGGATTGGGGAGCATGTTGCTAAGAAGACCTCCGGGATTAGCTTGAGCAAATGTTTGTTGAATTTGGCTCACTTGTCTCTCTAGCAAGTCAATTGTCTGTCCTTGTTGCTGAGATGTAGCCTTCAGTTCTTGAGTTGTGACCTTGATTTCTTAGCAAAAATCACTACTTTCCTCTCGTTCCTTCTTGTTGTCAAACATCATTTGTTGAATCATGGCTTCCAAGATAAAGTTCTCTGATAATGTTTGAACAACAGGTTGTTATTGCTGAGGCACACGCCTTTGGCCAAATTGTTGTCCATCTCCTGCAGGCTGTCTTTGCTGAAAACCGTATGGAACAATTGAAGGATTGAGCACATTGTTTCTCCTATAGATCAACATGTCTATATTCCCACCATATGTGTTGGGTTACCTCTGGAAGTAATTTGCTTCTTTTTCTTGACCAACCTCTTCATCTACTCTGAACTGGGGACAATCTTTTGCTAGATGGCTTGTAGTTGAACATAGAGTGCACACAACCTGAGCTGGAGCAACTGTTGTCTTCTTGGAAACCTTCAGACTACTAACAATCAAGGGAATATCATTCTCCATGAAACTCAATCTCTTCTCCATAGCTCCATCAATCATAACACCGTTCACAGATCTTCTGCTAGCTCCCAATGTTCTATCTCTGGATTGAAACTGCCTTAAATTTTCTGCTTAATTTTCAATGATCTCTTTTGCTTGAGAACCAATCATATTCCACCAATTTCCCCCGCTAGCTGAATCAAGTTTGAACATGTTGAAGGTATCAAGTCCTTCATAAAAGAACTCCATTTGAGCATTCAACTCAAACTTGTGGTGAGGAAATTGTCTAAGAAGACTCTTGACTTGACTTCATGCCTCATGTAATTCATCCTCATCCTTTTGTCTAAAGGTTCTAATCTGCTTCTTCAAGTTCTTGGTTCTGAAAGCTAAGTAAAATTCTGTCATAAATGCATAATACATCTTCTCCCATGTATCCATAGATAGAGGAGCTAAAGAATTGTACCACGTTTTTGCTTGCTCCTTCAGAGAAAATGAAAACAAGAGGAACTTAACAGTGTCCTCTTCCACATTTGTCGATTTCTGGATTCTACACATGCTGTGAATTCATTGAGATGGTCATGAGAGTCTTCACAAGGCGTTCCTCTGAAGTGTGGCAGATTTGATATAAGGGATGAGGGAATAGAATAAGACCCTAAATTTTCTGGTAGAAGGATCGATGAATCTGCTGTACCTATGCCTGGCACAAAGGACTCTCTCAATTTAGTTGTGGTGTTTGCCATTCTTCTTGGTGATGGTGGTGGTGGTGGTGGTGGGATATGTTCATCTTCCTCAAACTCAGACTCTGAACTTAAATGTCTTTCTTGCTCAAATGGTCCACCACCACTATTCACACTCATGGGCTGTTGTCTCTGTTGCTTTCTGTTTTGCCTTGCTGAGCGTTCAATCTCTGGATCAAGTAGTAATGGCTCAGCACTTATAATGTGCCTAGTGCACATACACAATGTTCATGCACACGGAAGAAACTATAAAACTCAAAAGAAAAATAAACTAAACAAAACGAAACTGAAATTTAAAGACTTTATTACGACTTAGAATTAAGCAATTCCCCGACAACAATGGCAAAATTTGATAGGTAGAAAAATATCTATGCAAAAATACTTTATTCTCAAGTTGGATATATCATTGCAATAATCAATAATAGGGGTTATCGAACACAAAGAATTGGTGAAACTAAATCTTAACACGAAACTAAAATGCTAACAGACTCGGCCACAATACACTACTAACACTATGAGCCAGCTCTAAACAGACTCAAATGACACGAAAATTGGACAAATAAACTAGACACGGTGGTAGACTACCACACAAAATATTAGGGTATTCAAAGTTGATTTGAATACCGAACTGAATCAACTAAGCTACAGCTAATGTTGAAACATGTTTGTGAATGCAAAGTTGTTTAAACTATATGATGAATGAGTTAAGAAAAATGCAATCCACCACCATCATTCCATCTATCTAAAACATACTTAATCTAATGCACATATCCAATAAATGATAGTTCTTGGGAAGGTTGATAAACACAACACATCATATTACTTAATCCTCATGCCCATATGAGTTTGTCATGGACATCCCCCACATCTATTCCTCTATTGAACCCGTAGTCATGGATCTCAAGGTTTACAAAAAAGAAAGCATTAAGTTCTAGAAAAGGTTTGAGAATCTATAAGGGTTCACAGGTACATTATGGGCGTGTTCTGCTAGACCTAGGGTTTCAATCACCCGACAAAATCGCCGTATCACTGTAGAGAATTCGGTGAAAGAAATTATTTTCAGTCGCTCATATCTCATGCCAATAAAATCCTAACATGAATACTAAGTTGCATACCAACGCAAACATACAAGAATTCATACGATGAGTCACATAGAAAAATAAACCTCATTCGAATTGAATATGCGAAACTAGATTAAAGTGTATGAATTAGAAAGACTTCATGTACGGGACTTCAAGCAACCCCTTAACAAGATATTTAGCTACTAAAAGTCATAATAAAATAATCAAGATAAATCATAGAGTTTACAAATCAAGAAAGGATGAAGAACTGAATGTCTTCGATGGATCGAAGATTGTATTCTAGCTCCTTCCGGCTGCTTCTCCTTTTCTCAAGTTTCTCTCTCTAAAATCCTGATTAGCCTTCCCAAAAACCTAAAATAGGTTTATATATGTCTCATAATTGATCTCCTAGAGTCTTCTTTGAAAAAAATTTATTTAATTGCACAAAACTTTTTCTTGAATCCATATTGAGCTAGGAATCCCTCTTTTATTTCTTTTTTCTTTATTTCTCCACAAAAACCTATAAAGCAATAAAAATTAAATAAATACTCGAATATATAATAATAAACTAAGTATAGGGAATGGATTAAACATTGAATAGACGCATAAATATACAACTATCAATGCTACAGTCACATTTGCAAAATGATTACTTATTAGTTATTTAGTTTCATAAAGATTTGGTTTTATACAACTAATGAACATTATAAGTAATATTAGTAGTTATATATGAAATCAAAAACATACGAGGAACTGAAATGGTCTAATGAGTAATGTGTCCATATACATGCGTCAATCTCGTAATAAAAGAGATTTTTCAAAAGAAAACTTACCCTCGTCAAAGTTTGTTTAGAGGTCGGTCAATGAGGTCAAATATTATCAAAAGACTAAAATAACTTTTTTCAAGGATTTTGCTCATTCTCCTATGGGAGGAGTACCTAAATTGATTTTTCTTGTCATGTTTTTTTCATGTGGTAAGATATATATGAACTCCACAATAATGCATGGTTGGAACTTAGTCTCAAAATGATTTTGACAAAGCCACAAATCGAATTTTACTCTAAAAAGCCTCAGCGTCACAACAATGATACACACGGATCGAGAATGAATTTGAGTTGAAAAATTCTAATAACATTATTCAAATCATCCCATCCAACAATCAAATCTACGAAAGTGATTATTTTTAGGCAATTTATAAAAAAATTCCTTATAAGGTAGCAAAAGAAATCAAAGATTAATTAGACGAAATACGACTGTCATTTGATTTAACACATATTTCAAAACTATCAAAATTTTAGATGCTCACCATCAAAATCTGCAAATTTTAGTTGCTCAATGAGATAGTTTAGGTGTAAAATATGCCGCTCAGATTGTGCCATAACTCAGACGACATGCGACTGTCGTCTCATCGTAGAACTCGATTTAGTGAGCTCCTTTGGAGAATTGCCTACAACTCCTCATTTGTTTGAATTGGCGACAAAAATCACAAAATTTTCACCAAATATCCAGATGACAGTAGACCAACGTATGATTGAAGAACTCATTCAAGTGAACCCCCTCGGATGATAGCCTATTTGTTTGATTTTTTGTCAAATATTCACACGACAAACAAACGTCGTCTGACTTAAGTATTATTTTCGAAAAATCAAAATTTGAGATGCCCGCCCTTAATACTGTAAAGTTTGAATGTCTACCATTAAAAACTGAAAAATTGCATTGTTTAAAACACCATGCAACGACGGACAGAAAGAGACCGACACCTGTTTATTTCAAAATTATTCAAAAGGCGGACATTTATTTTTTGTCGTCTGAGAGGCATCATGTGAAATTATTTTTGTACTAATAATTATTAGCAAAGCAGTACATCACCACCGTGATGAAAAAATTAGGTATCAAATCCTAACAACCTATTCAGAATTACATTTGGAGCATAAATGAGCAGTTTACCCTCTCTCTCTAGGACTTGTGTTAGAGAATGATTTTCTAGTCCATCTTAACATGAGAAGAAGTAATCATATAGAATATTTCCCTATCAACCTTAGAGAGAGCATACTACATTACTTTGAGACCCTATAAGGCAGTCTTCTGCTAAACATTAACAACATTCCACCAACAAGATTCAGCACTAATTTAAGCCCCGATTCAGTCCAACACAACATTATTATAGAGCAAGCTATCTATGTACCTGGACCGGCGGGACCAAATGTCAATATAATACCGAATATCGAAGATATTAAGAGATATAGATGAGCACAAATAGCCTACCATAAATTCTGGAAAAATACACATCTTAACTTGGGTAAGCAAACCAAAGACTACAGTATCTACTCAGCAAGAATAACCAAAAGATTGAAAAAGAGATTATGTTATACTCTGCATGAGCTTATCTACCCAAGTTGCTTACAGACAATTCTGAGCACAAGAAATTACAAGGATGGCAATCCTTGCAAGAGATGAAGATGAAGCCAATTACTGGTTAAACTTATCCGATACCCAGCTAGACTTCTCTGATTTAGAGGAATATAACATAACAAATATGATCGAAGGATAAAGTTTCCAGATAATTAAAGAGCACATGGAATAAGAACAAGAAGACAAATTTTCTATTAACGGAAAGACTTTGTCAAACTTTTCGCTTTAAAATTTAAAGTTTTGTAGTAATATAATAAAAATATTAGAGTCATTTCACTACCAAAAAATCACCAAAAATGTCCTGAAATACAAAGTGTCTTTTAAAATGTCATTGTCTGTCGATCCCTATTTTTTTTCTCGGATAGAGTCGTGTTCAATCAAATTTCTAAGACAAGTTGTTAGTAAAATCATAGCATTGTTTCGTTAATGAACAAGATCAGAATGTACATATCTATTTTCCTAACTGTAACCATTTAGCAGAAACACAACAAGAATTCAAATCAAACCAATTTTGATGCAGAGGACCTACCTAATTGGCTGAATCATTCCTATTAAAGGACTTCCCGTGCTCACAATGTTTTTTACTTCTCTAATTTAATTTGGGTGTGTTAATGAACTTTGATCAGGGTTTATTTAAATGACCAATTGCTCTCCTATTCCTTTTTCTCAGAGACTCAAACCCAGCAAAATTCACAAAACAAGATTTGTCGAGGAGATAATTTGATTCGACAACTACGCCAACCAAACATCAATTGAGAATTCAATTATAAAACAAGATGACAGAAAAGGAGGCAGGGTCGCAGGGATATTCATTCAGTTATCTTAGAATGAATCTCTAATTTGCTTTGCATAATCAATAAAAACCATGAAGACTTATTTTAAGCCAGAGGAGGAAGAAGTGCAGACGAGAGGAGAGAGAATGATCGAGTGAAGGGTAAAAATGAAAGAAATGTGGCAAAAATAATTATTTGTCTCAATGTATAATTTTACAATAAAAAATTAAGAGAGTTGGACAAATGTTTCGATGCATACCACTCCATTTGGGGCAATGACCCGCAGAAAAATCGATGACTTGAGGTCTTGACATTAAAAAAGAAGTTTGTAACATGCGATTAGAGAATTAATTTGGGAACTGTGTTAGTAGCCCCTTTCCAGGAAAAGATGACAAACGGAGGTTCGAAACGGTCCCCGCAGAAACGGGCACGCACGGCTCTCTGCCTCCACGGTGTGCTTAGATTCACTAATTAAGATCTAAACTACATACTTATGAGCGGGAAACAACTTGGGATGAGCGTGAGCGAGAAAGGCAATCTCGCAGAACCAGCGAGCGGAAGCAATTAGTAACCCAGCGGAACCAGGGGACTGCCTGGGTGAGATGAGCGGGAGCGAGAAAACAATCTCGCGAATCCAGCGGAAGCAATCCGAAACCCAGCGGAACCAGGGGACTGTGGACCCATTCTTTGGGAAATGAGCCGGATCAATCACAGCCGCAATAGTGGCCGCAACGGAAAAGAAAATAGTGCACAACCAGCAGCGGATCAACAACACAACAAAAACAAAGCTTACCAGAGCTGCAGCGGCAACGTAAACGCTCGAATCGTCTTTCGCCGACACCTGGGGACTACACCAAGCTCTGATGTCGCACTCCGAGAACACCACGAGTATTCCGCGACGACCTTCGCAACTACTCCGAGACAACTGCCGACATAAGTTTCGGTGAAGAGCACCCGATCATGGCCGCGTGAGCTCTACTCCGCAACAACTTCCGCAACCATCACCCTAAACAACTCCCGAATCTGCTTGAGGGACGAGCGACAGTGGGGACTACGCTACAGCGGCCGAGTCAAATGGAATCCGCCACTGCCATCACCTCATGCTACTGCCGGAATCACGAGCGGAACGAAGCTGCAGCAACACCAACTCACACCGAAACCACAGTTACGACTGCTCCGGATCGAACCAGCGCGGAAAGCAAAAAAAACCATAGCTACTGCCTAGAACTGCCCCCGAGAAGGAATGCCAAGGAGAGCGAGAGCCCGCCCCGATCGAGAGGACTCGCCGGGAATGACCTCCGCGACCTAAACCGCAACAGCCACTCCGCCAAGACGATCACCTCCGCAGCCACCGCTCCGGGATCGTACTCCGTGGGCCTGGGAGACCCATGCCGGATGTTGGATATTTAGTTGCTTGAAGACCAAGTCTTTCGGACTTGGAGAGTTGGAATTTGTTTCTGTTTGCTTATGTTAAATAAATCCCTGGTTTGTAGGGATAAACATGCTTTGAATTCGTTCTTTCTTTAGAATAGCTAGTTTGAATTCCTCTTACGTACTTTTCTCTTTTCTGATTGTAAAGGCTTTATAAAAGCCACAACAGTTGTTAACTAATCTCAAGCTTTCATAGCTACATTTTGAGTTTATATCACTAATATCAAACAGTGGTATCAGAGCCCACAAGGGCCTGATTTTGAGAAGTAGAGATAGAGGAAAGAAAACGGGAGTGTTCGAGTGAAACACATAGAGAAGAGAAAGAAAGGCAGAGAGAGATGGCTGACGGCAACAACTTCCTGAGTATCCCTAAGTTTGATGGGGATTACAATCACTGGTCCATGTTAATGGAGAACTTGCTGCGCTCCAAGGAGTACTGGATCCTGGTGGAGAACGGTTATGAAGAGCCTGAGAATTTGGAGACACTCTCTGGAGCACAGCGCAAAGCATTGGAAGAACAGAAGCTAAAGGACCTGAGAGCAAAGAATTATCTATTCCAGGCAATTGACAAGAACATCTTGAAGACCATCACTCAGAAATCAACCTCCAAACAACTCTGGGACTCAATGAAGAGAAAGTATCAGGGAAACAACAGGGTCCAAAGAGCTCAACTTCAGAAGTTGAGAAGAGATTTCGAGATTCTAGAGATGAAAGCTGGTGAGTGTGTAAATGACTACTTCACTAGAGTCATGATGATTGCCAATGACATGAGAAGTGCAGGAGAAGGAATAGAGGATTCGCAGATTGTTGAGAAAATTCTACGCACACTCTCAGACAATTACAACTACATAGTATGCTCAATTGAAGAATCAAAGGACATCGACACCATGTCTGTCGATGAGTTGCAGAGCTCATTATTGGTTCATGAGCAGAAGCTTAAGAAGAAAGATGTGGAGGAACAAGCTTTAAAGGTTACAGGGGGAGACGGCTCTGGCACGAAAGAAGAAGAGAGATTTGGTGGCAGAGGTAGAGGACGTGGTGGAATCAGAGGAAGAGGAAGGGGTCGAGGAAGAGCATTCAATAAGGCAATTGTTGAATGTTATCGGTGCCACAAATTGGGACATTTTCAGTATGAGTGTCCCAACTATGCTCACTATGCCGAACACACAGAGCTAGATGAGGATCAAGAGTTGTTGCTTATGTCTTATGTGGAGATGCAAGGAGCTGCACCAGATGAGGTGTGGTTCTTAGACTCAGGATGCAGCAATCATATGAGTGGAGATAAGAAATGGTTCGTCGAGCTCGATCACTCCTTCAAGCAGTCTGTGAAGTTGGGAACGATTTGTGTTTGGACGTTGTGGGGAAAGGGAACATCAGAATGGAGGTTGAAGGAAGAACCCAAACTATCACTGAGGTATTTTATATTCCCGATCTCAAAAACAATCTTCTTAGTATTGGACAGCTTCAGGAGAGAGACTTGGCCATTTTGATTCAGCACAATACTTGTAGTATCTATCATGATAGAAGGGGTTTAATTATGCAAACAACTATGCCTGCAAATCGTATGTTTGTATTGCTTGCCAATGTTCCTACTAAAGCAGCTTCAGGACCAACATGTTTCCAAGCATCATCAGACGAGTCCACAAACTTGTGGCACCAAAGGTTTGGTCACCTCAACATGAAGGGGCTGCGTACATTAGCATACAGGAAGATGGTTAAAGGCTTACCAATTCTGAGAAACAGTCCAAAGATGTGCACCGAGTGTGTAGTAGGAAAGCAGCATCGTGATCCCTTCCCAAAAAAGAGTGCATGGAGAGCCTCAAGGCCTTTGCAACTTGTCCATTCCGACATATGGGGTCCGATCACTCCTGAATCCAACAGCCATAAAAGGTACATCATTACGTTCATTGATGACTATAGTCGTCGAATGTGGATTCATTTGCTGCATGCTTAGTCAGAAGCATTAACTGCATTTAAGAAGTTCAAGATTTTGGTAGAGAAGGAGATAGGAGGGTATATTAGCTGTTTGTGTACTGACAGAGGAGGGGAGTTCATCTCTTCTGAGTTTAACGTTTTTTGTAGTTCAAATGGGATTGGTCGTCAACTCACTGCGGCTTACTCACCACAACAAAACGGTGTCGCAGAGAGAAGAAACCGAACCCTTATGAACATGGTGAGATGCATGCTTGCTACAAGAGAAGTTCCCAAAGAATATTGGCCAGAGGCAGCTATTTGGGCCGTCCATGTGCTCAACTGGTGTCCTACCTTAGTAATACAAGACAAAACACCATAAGAAGCATGGAGTGGAGCTAAGCCTTCTGTGGAGTACTTCAAAGTGTTTGGGTGTATAGGGCATGTCCACATTCCTACCGTCAAGAGAAAGAAGTTGGATGAGAAGAGCTTCAAATGTGTATTTCTCGGTGTTAGTGAGGAATCAAAGGCCTTCAGAATGTACTATCCAAAAGCAAGAAAGATCATTGTTAGCCGAGATGTGGTTTTTGAAGAAAAAGAGAAATGGGACTGGAAGAAAACAGAGCAAGAAAAGCATGCTGATGCTCTTGAATGGGGTGATGATGAGAATAGAGCGGATGAAGGAGAAGAAAATGGAACAAATAGAGAAAATGAGGCAACCGAAGCAAGAAACTCTTCAACCCTAGGGAGGAGAATAAGAAGGCAGCCTGTATGGATGCAAGATTATGTCACCGGCGAGGGACTTTCTGAGGAAGAAGAGGAAGTCGAGCAGCTCACAACGGAGATGCAGCAGCTTGCTATGTTTGCAAGCTATGATCCAAGCACATATGAGGAGGCAGCTAAGAGTGTTGTATGGATAGAAGCAATGAATCGAGAAATTGAAGCAATTGAGAAGAATGGGACTTGGGATTTGACTGAGCTGCCAAAGGGAGCAAAGAAGATTGGTGTTAAGTGGTTGTTTAAGACTAAACTGAACGAGAAAGGAGAAGTTGATAAGTACAAAGCCAGACTTGTGGCTAAGGGATACACGCAACAAGCCGGAATTGATTATACTGAGGTATTTTCTCCTGTAGCTCGCTGGGATACAATCCGACTTACTCTCGCACTTGCAGCTAGTAAAGGTTGGAAAGTTTTCCAACTTGATGTTAAGAGCGCATTCTTGCATGGAGAAATCAGTGAGGAGGTGTATGTGGAGCAGCCAAAGGGTTATGAGATGAAAGGAGAAGAAGAGAAGGTTTACAGATTGAAGAAAGCACTCTATGGGCTCAAACAAGCTCCACGTGCTTGGTTTAGCAAAATTGAAGCTTACTTTGTCAAAGAAGGCTTTGAGAGAAGTGAGAGTGATCACACTCTGTTTACAAAGAAGAATAGTGATGGAGGTATTATGATTGTGTGTCTATATGTTGATGACCTTATATTCACAGGGAACAATGAGCAGTTGGCTCAGCAATTCAAGAGTTCAATGAAGAAGGAGTTTGATATGTCTGATCTCGGATGTATGAGATATTTTCTTGGTGTAGAAGTCACACAAAGCTCAGAAGGTATTTTTATATGTCAACATAAATATGCAAATGAAGTGTTGGAGAGGTTCGGTTTGCAGAACTGCAAGGCTGTAAAGAGTCCAATTGTTCCTGGAGCAAGATTGATCAAAGATGAAGGAGGTTACAAGGTGGATGCAACAGCATATAAACAAATGGTGGGCAGTCTCATGTACTTGACTGCTACACGACCAGATCTTATGTTCGTCGTGTGTCTTGTAGCTCGGTTTATGGAGGCTCCTACTGCTTTACATCAATAAGCTGTGAAGAGAGTGTTTCGATATCTAAAGGGGACTACAGAGTTGGGGCTGTTTTATAGAAGAGGAGAGGAGCAGAAGTTAGTTGCCTATACTGACAGTGATTATGCAGGGTGTTTGGATAGCCGAAAAAGCATTTCCGGATATGTTTTCAAGATGGGAAGTGGTATTGTTGCTTGGAGTTCTAAGAAACAACCTGTGGTGTCACTTTCCACAACTGAGGCTGAGTTTATTGCTGCTGCTTCTTGTGCATGTCAGTGTGTGTGGATGCATCAAGTGCTAAAGAAGCTTGGAGTGAATCAAAGTAAGTGTGTTATTTATTGTGATAATAGTTCTGCCATTAAGCTTTCGAAGAATCCGGTTTTACATGGAAGAAGTAAGCACATAGATGTTCGGTTTCATTTTCTTCGAAACTTGGCAAATGATGGGGTTGTGGAGGTGGTACATTGTGGCACAAAGGAACAGCTTGCTGATATCTTAACAAAACCTTTGAAGTTGGATGTGTTCTTGAAGCTGAGAGATGAGCTTGGTGTGCGCAGTAAACTGACTGTTTAATCACAGTTCAGTTTAAGGGAGGATTTGTTAGATATTCAGTTGCTTGAAGACCAAGTCTTTCGGACTTGGAGAGTTGGAATTTGTTTCTGTTTTCTTCTGTTAAATAAATCCCTGGTTTGTAGGGATAAACATGCTTTGAATTCGTTCTTCCTTTAGAATAGCTAGTTTGAATTCCTCTTACGTACTTTTCTGTTTTCTGGTTGTAAAGGATTTATAAAAGCCACAACAGTTGTTAACTAATCTCAAGCTTTCACAGCTACATTCTGAGTTTATATCACTAATATCAAACACCAGAATCAAACCCAAACAATTCCAATGGCATCGCCGATACTACCAAGCTCCGCGAGGCCCACTCATTCCGGCAAACCCAGCTCCACGATCATCACTCTGCCACCCGATTTCGATCAACCGATCCACGACGACCCTATGTCGCGGCGACCACTCTGGAACCACCACTCTGGAACCTGCCGACTCCGGAACCAACACCCCGGAACCAAAAAAATTAGGGGCCGATTCAAAAAAAAAATTAGGTAGAGGGTGAGGTGTACTGTCGAAGAAGAGAATGAAGAGTGAAATCGGAGATCGAAGGGGCAAATAGCTTGCATTGGCGATCGAAGAGGATGAGGAGAGATGAGTCAGAGGCTGTCGCAAGTGAGAGAGAAAGAGAAGTGGGGGCGGCTGTCAACGCGTAAGAGAAGATGAAGCTCAAAAGACCTCTGCCTGGGCCTGTCTCTGGGCCTTACCACTCACCGTAACGAAGGAACCCGCAAATCATTGCGTTTTTTTCGTTCCTTCTTTACTGATAAGCTAGCGAGCAGCATGTATATATCTTTCATGTTCTATTTGTTTGCTTAAAGGTAATTTTACTATGTAAGTATGTATGAATGAATAAGCATGTGCTAGAGCTCTATATTTATAATCAAATGCCATGACTACGGTTCTACAAAATGAAAAGCACGTGTAGCTGTGATAATTTTTGGGCAAAGCAATTTTATGCCGTGATCACTTTGCAAGAAGCATGTGTTGTAGCTCGATTGAATAATTCTCGATTGATTAAGCATGTTTACAATAACACCACCATGTTTACCATGTCTACGCTATACTTGTACAACCTATGTGATCACTTGAGAAATATTCATAGTGCTTGTACACGAAAAATTGTTGCTAGCTTAATTGATTGATTAGTTCATAGTTAATTGAGCTATTTTGAGTTGGTATTGGTCACATTACATTCTCCGGGATATGACATGGTTAAGTCATCTACAACAATCTCTTGATACTTGCCAACCAATTCATATATTTGACTCAATCCAATATGACTCAATTTAGATCGATGCGTGAAACAACAAATTTTTCTAATGCGCTACAAACATGCTCTAAATATGTCATGCTCAATTACGGTAGAAACATGTGCTAAGTAAATGAGTACTTAACCTACTAAAGGCAATTCGAGGTAAACAATATTTTTCTTAACTTAGAGGGCATGCTTGTCTTAAATGCCACAATATTTGCATGTGCCTCCATTTTCTTATTTTGCATCAATAAAACAATAATTTTTCACATTTTTACTTATTTTTCTCCCTCATTTTTCTCTCGTATGGATAAGAAAATGAATCTCTTCATTCCTTTTATTGATGCAAAATTAACTTCCACAGTACATGTTTTAAAGCACTATACTTGATTATGTCATATGTTGTTATATGTAACTCAGGAACTTGCCAGTTGCGCAGCAAAATTGATCTAATCATCGAGCTATCCTACGAAACACTCGAGGACTATCTGGTTTCGCTGACGTTTGAACTATACGCACCTCAGGCTTACTATCACTATTTTATTTGAGTTTCACAACTGCCATAATATCTGAGTTACGCAACTATATTAGTATCCGGAAAACCGCCGCAAGTCACACGGGGGCTTGAATGTACCCGTTAACGAGTTCCTACCAATGATTGTGTCACTATCGGTGCAGTGAACACCGTCCGATAGGAAGGATTGGGTGAGAGATACCATCGAGTACACCGCTATGATCAACGCAAGTCACACGAGGGCTAGGAGCTCGGGGGCTTAAGGGTACCCGTTAAAGAGTTCCTACTAACGATTGTGCCACTATCGGTGCAGGTTGATAGGAAGGATTGGGCGAGAGATACTATCGAGTACACCACTACGATCAACAAAAGTCATGCCGTAACTTGCATCTCCCTTACTAGAAAGATACGAAAGAATACGCTGGTAACAGGAAAGGGCTCCATTGGGAGCGGGCCTACTATTCCGCTACTTGGAGGAACCTTGAAATGACGTCATGAATCATTCGAGATATAAGAAAAATTGTTTTTCAAAATCCGCTGACATTAGCGAAAATACGCATTAGCAAAGCAGAACCGTGAGTAATAATTTTTTTAAAAAAATACCACGGGTACCGATATTATATATTTGGGAGGCTAGCAAACTAGCTACTTGTTGTTCTCACCAAAACTAATCACACTTATGATGTTATTCTTTTCCAGCATGTAACAGGTGCACAAAGAAACAATGGATCAACCTTGGTCAAAGATTAGGGGACTATATGGCCTATAACTGGTAGCGGAAAAGGAACATGTTCCCGGTCTAGGCCTCGAGGACTGAAACACGTTTTTTAGCATGATCACTTATGCATGCCCCACCACACAAACATGTGCATCATCGTATGCATATTGCATACACACATACATGACGCATTAAGAGTGCATCATCGCTCATCATTTCGCGTATGCTAACTCATTTATTTTTTTCATGTATGATTTACTTGCCGCGCACGAACTAACATTTCACGCATACCGCTACTGGCACAACTTGACTAACACCATATTTCGTTGTCTACTCTTATTATATGCACAAATTTTTTTAATTGTAAAAATTGTAATATAATTTAAGGGTGGTTATTCTTACTTGGAGAGTTAGGGGACTAGGGGGTCTATACCCATACTTATGCTTGGTAATTTATTTGTAACTCCCCAAGCAAGACTTTCTTTCACACACACACACACACACATTTATGCTTGGAGAGTTAGGGGACTAGGGGGTCCACACACACACACACACACACACACACTTATGCTTGGAGACTTAAGGGACTAAGGGGTATACCCATACTTATGCTTGGTAATTTATTTGTAACTCTCCAAGCAAGACTTTCTTTTACTTGGAGAGTTAGAGGACTTGGACACACACACACACACACACACACACACACACACACACACACACACACACACTATATTAGCATATAATTACCAAACATAAGAAAGATTATAACTTGAAGGCCAACATCGGAGCTACACATTCATGGGGAGAGCAGGTCAAAACCAGTGCTGAAGATCATCCTCCCATGCTACCAAAGAAAGGTTCATAGAATAGTTGATATGAAGTAAGGAGGAAAAACATCTTACATTGAAAAGAATGTAATTATATTAGCATATAATTACCAAACATAAGAAAGATTATAACTTGAAGGCCAACATCGGAGCTACACATTCATGGGGAGAGCAGGTCAAAACCAGTGCTGAAGATCATCCTCCCATGCTACCAAAGAAAGGTTCATAGAATAGTTGATATGAAGTAAGGAGGAAAAACATCTTACATTGAAAAGAATGTAAGGAGAGATGTCACCCTTAACCTATAAAAGAAAACATCTCTCTCACTTAGAATTCATCATACTACATCTTGTTTCTCTTGTAGTCTTCTTGGGCCTAAATCATATTTGAGCCCGAGATACATAGTACAAACTCAAGTAGACTAGCTAAATTACCACTTATCACACTTTTCTTATTGTTAGTTTTGTTGTTATCTTGAATCTCGTAATTCTTGGTTTCAACACAAAACATCTTGTTCAACTAAAAAGTCTTCTTCAGGCTGCTCAAAAGCACTAATATCAATGTTATCTATAAAATTCTGTTGAAAAGCATGATGCATAGTACATCTGTCCCCTCAAATCCAAAATGATCCGAGATAGGATCACCATTCGCGACATGTTCAGGTAGCCTCTCGTCTCCATTACCAAAAAAGTTGTCATCACTCGATGACAACAAGCCCACCAACTACACCGTTTGGTCGAGCAGCACCAAGATGGCGTCGTAGACTCCGCGACCCTTCTTTGATTTTCACGCCGCCGCATACCATTCTCAAATTGCAGACCAAGCCAAAATCCTCATCCCTAAAATTGTGATCGGATCGCGAGGATGGCGTCAGTGCCCTGGGAGATTATTTGGGTTGTTCCTTTAATGATTGTGTTATTGAACTCGTCGATGACGTTGTCGGTGTTCTCCAGTGAACCCTGGGCAACCTCAGTCTCTTTCTTGAGACTCGACCTGAACTCCTGCAAGTCGCGGCAGCAGGTTTCAAAGACGGATTTGGTGGCGATGGTTTTGATCAGATAGTCGAAGTTCAAGTCGTAGATGGAGGCTGGGGTCGGATCGAGACATTTTTGCGGTCTAAATCTTAGGGTGATTGGTCTCGTCTACGAATAAGTACTTGAAATCCATCGAGGATTTTTGGGCGAGTAGAAACAATACAAATTTCAAGGACATAAAGGTTTTGGAACCGTTTTTTTATTTTCAGTGCCACATCATCAATTTATACAGAGACGTGACAAAAAAAGTATAGAGACATTACATCTAAAATATTTAAAAAATACATGTATCATTTTGATAATTTTGATAATTTAAACACCTTTTAAACTTGTTCCAACGATTTCACACAATATAATTTTTTTCAAAATAAAAATCTAGCAAAAATGTATGAGGGTGGGGTCGTGGAAACTACATTCACGTGGTGAGGCAACTGGGGGTGGGGGACACGTCATTATTATTTGGGTTTTTTATATTATTGTATGTAATTTATAGTTTTCTGTGGAGTCAGGTCGGTCCGATTGACTTGACACCGATGCCATCTTACTCGCCACTCGGTATCTCTCTATTTCTCAAGTGCCACAGTGGTTAGCTCTCGGCAGGAAGTAAGTACTTGCTCATTAACTTGGTGGAAAAATGACATAAATAATATAATTTTTGGAATATATTAAAAAAGTTGTTATTTTTAATTTTGTTTATTTTAAATATTTTAATTTATTAAATATTTTATTTATATAGATGAGATTATGCAAGAAATATACATAGTATAAGTGAAAAAAATATAAAAATTATCATGAAATAAAAAAAATTGGCATTCAAGATAGATAAAGTGATCAATTTGATAGACAAAATTAAAATTCAGTGATATTTTTAATATTTTCTAAATTTCAGTGATCAAATTATTGATCATTTAAATTATTTCCCCTTACTTAACTTGCAAGCAATGATATGATTTGAGGAGGAGAAGCACCATACTGTTTCGTTCACAGACTTGCTCGTCCTCATTTGAGCCGTTCAAAGTTCAAACTGAACATCACTCACTCCCAGTTTTCGGTGAGATGGCATCTTTCTAACTATGTCTCTTATAAATAAATTGAACTACGTCGACCATAATTCGCGAAAGTAATCCTACATTCCTAACTCTGGTATGATGACTCATATGAACATCAAGAGTAGTAGACTTACTTTCACAAATACAGAAACTACAAAGCTAGCTAAATCATTCTCATTGATTATTTTTACTCATAATTATAGAGAGGTCGATTTTGCTAATATTTGGGAACTCTTGCATGGACCTCACGGAGCTATTACTTAGTAGCTTCTAGAATGTATGTTTGATTTGGTTTGGAATGGATGCTCTTTAGGACCTATTTGCCGTAGATTTTTTTATTAACTAAAAAAATGAAGTACGACTCATCTGCATTGAATAACATAAGGTATATGGAGGCTGTTTGAGATTATTTTTAGATTGTCTAAAATATTTTTGAATTTTTTAAAATATTTAATTATAAATAAAAAAATCAAAAAAAATATATTTTATTAGTTGAATTTTAAAAACATTAAGAAGTAATTTGAGAACTAGATAATATGTGTTTTCTGATTTTAAAAGCGTATTTAAAAATTCTCAAAAGTGCTTTTAGAGTTATAAGAAGCAATTACAAACCTGCAAATTATCAACTATATGTACACCATTTTATTTTAACTTGATAATATACCCAAAAATTAACACAGATATATAAAACTCTATCATACAAATCGAGTTGTTATTTAACATTAAAAGAGTTAGATATTGTTATCTCTCTAACTCTTTAGCAACAAATCATACAAGGAATAGCAACAATTTTCAATTGTCTATGTGCAACACTTTTCAATTTATATGTCATTCGTGGTATTGTAACTCAAGCACCCAAATTGAATATAGTTTTTTTGAAAGTTTTAGCCCTCGAGTTATAAATACATACGAGTGTATAAGTTTTTTTTGGTTACTTCTTTACTTATACAAATGTCAAGCTTTTCTTCTTCTATACACATGTTGAGCTTGTCTCAAATAAGAAAAAAAAAACACGTTAACAAAGTGTTTGGGCTTGAAATAAATATTTCATATTGGGGTTGGATTACTGAAGTCTTGGCGAGCGGCCCAAGATTGGCTGAAGTCTTGGCAAGCGGCTTACGTGTTACGAAGAGTTTAGCGAGCGGCCAAGTATGATAAGTAGAGTTCAATTAGAACTGTGATTCATTAATTAGCTGATTTCATGCGGCTTGGATGTCTATCATACATTTTTTGTTTCAGATAAGTTTCTTTGATAGAAAAGTTGTGATAACATTAAGATTCTATAAGGATTGTTAACCCGTATGCTGGTGTCAGAGTTATATTGAGATTCAAAGAGCAAGAACAGAAAAAGTTCAAAGTAATTCAAAGACAACTGTCGGGCGTTATATAAGGACAGTAAGAGCTTTGTGGAAGAGATCCCCGATCAAATACATACATTTGCTATGCGCAAGTACACCTAGACAGACATCTCGTCAAGAGATTCTATCTTCTTTGCAACTAGCAGATCAAAGTGTTTGTCACCTATTGAGTGAGAGTATTGCGATCAGAAGGAAGCAATTGCGACTGGAAGGTTGAAGGGTTTGTCACCTATCGAGTGAGAGTTTGGATACTCAAAGGAAATAGTGTTCTCAACACATCGTCAGAGAGATTGTTTTGCTTTGCACTGATAAGGGAGTGTGAGGTATCGATTTCGAAGGCTCTGCTAGAGACACATATTAAAAGTCCTAGGTTACTAGGCGAGAATGACCTATTCAGACAGGGTTGGTGCTTTCCTTGTCTTAATCGCTTATCAAGAAGTCAGGCAGTTTTACATTCTATATTCTGTTGAAGAACGGTGACACACCAGCATACGAAGCACATACAGGATAAATCGATACCTGCGGTCAAACTATCCGAAGCCAATAAAAGAGACTGCTTCGCGAAAAGATCTCTCCGCGGGAGATATTTTTGCATCGAACACAAACTGATATGTGTTTTACTATATTGTAAAAACGGGTAAAACCCCAAATTAAATTATCAAACTAAACTAGATTGTTTTGAGGTGTTCTTATTCTAATATGAAAGCACTTCCCAATATCCTCATTACTACGGATCATCAGTTCATCACAATGTTGAATACGAATCTCGTGAGAAGAAAATCGCGAAATATACATGCACCTCTCTGAAGTGTGAACAAGGTGAGATAAAACAAAGAAAAAGAAGGCCACAAAGGAAAAAAAAATAAATAAATAAATAAAAGAACAGAAAAGGAAAAGAAAAAAGGAAGGGGGAAGGATTTCAGAGTGGGCAACTCGGCAGTCCTCTTCTCTCACACAATTCTCTTGAATAAAGAAATGCACTTTCCTTGTGAGAGGCACACAGTACAGCTCTCTCCTCTCTCCTCTCTACTCCAATTTCCACACTAGAGACTCTCTCTCTTTCTCTCTGACCGACTCTAGTCTCTATCTAGAGACAGCTCGGAGACAGAGGGTAAAGCTAAGATGACCGGCGGCGGGTCATCGGGGAGATTACCGACTTGGAAGGAAAGAGAGAACAACAAGAGGAGGGAGAGAAGAAGAAGAGCCATTGCTGCCAAGATATACTCGGGCCTCAGAGCTCAGGGAAGTTACAAGCTTCCCAAGCACTGTGACAACAACGAGGTCTTGAAAGCTCTCTGTGCTGAGGCTGGTTGGGTCGTTGAAGAAGACGGCACTACTTACCGCAAGGTAATAACAACTCCCCTCTTCACAGTTTTAGTTTCACTTTCACTTTCAGTTTCATGTTGTTGTATGGTTCTTGGTTATTTCAGATCTACATGTTCATCTCGGTAAATTGTACTTGGTTTTGGTTGATGTTGGTCTTTGCGTTCTTGTGGATTCATTTCTTCATTGAATTACTAATTACACTGTTGGATTTGATATTGGATTATCAACTGGTTCAGCTAGTTTTGTCTGAAGTCTTTCAATAAATTGAAAACTATCATTGATTCTCTTGTATAATAGAATATAAATTCCTCTGTTCTGGTTGTTGCTTAGAATCTGGACTGTGTCTCCAAGGGTCTCTTTGTGATTGCTTTAGATATCCATATTCATAACATATGGTAACTAATTGATGAAAAGGCTAAAAATTGTTCAAGCATTTTTTACTTTCCTAATGTTAAGGTGTTCTATATGAGTCTCTGTTAACTCAAAGTGTATTAATTTGCTAAAATCCAATTGTTTTTCGTGGATGAAGGGCATGTATTTAAATGTTATTTGTTTATTTAGATTTCAATCAAGCATCATCTTCCTTCATGTAAACTTACTGTTTGATTACTTGTTTTTGCAGGGATGCAAGCCAGCAATTGACATTGCAGGCACTCCAACAAACATGAGTGCATGTAGCTCAATGCAACCAAGTCCACAATCCTCATCTTTCCCTAGTCCAGTGCCATCCTATCACGCTAGTCCATCCTCCTCCTCGTTCCCAAGCCCGAGTCGCTTCGATGGAAACCCATCTTCTTACCATCAAAATCCTTCCTCTTACCTTCTTCCGTTCCTTCATAACTTAGCTTCAATTCCCACAAATCTTCCTCCTCTTCGAATCTCCAACAGTGCTCCGGTAACTCCACCTCTTTCTTCCCCAAACTCTAGGGGCTCAAAGCGAAAACCCGACTGGGAATCCCTAACTAATGGCTGCATAAACTCCTTGCGCCACCCTCTTTTCGCAGCCTCTGCCCCTTCAAGCCCTACTCGTCGCCACCATCTCGCACCTGCCACAATTCCGGAATGTGATGAGTCTGATGCTTCTACTGTGGACTCAGGTCGTTGGGTCAGTTTTCAGACAGGACCACCCTCAGTAGCTCCACCATCACCCACATTTAACCTCATAAAACCAGTGGCTGATCAGAATGTTCTACAGCACAATAAGGCTGTGCACGGTGGCCTTGGCTGGGGGAGCACCATGGAGAGGGCCCGAGGCTCGGAGTTTGAGTTCGAGAGTGGTAAGGTGAAAGCTTGGGAGGGTGAGAGAATACATGAAGTTGGAGTGGAAGATCTAGAGCTTACACTTGGGAATGGGAAGATGCACAGTTAAGCATCCTTCCGCAGAAGATTTAGATCGAAAATGTGTGTATAACTGAGGGGGATGAGATTATGTGGATTTCACTGAGCATTTCTGAAACTTGGGCAGCTGATTAAGCATCGCATGGTGTCTACTTTCAAGTCCCTTACAATTAGGAGACTTCAAAATCATATTTGGTGCATCATTTATTTCTGTGAGTGTACCGTTTATTCTCTCCTGGAGCCAATGGGGAAGCTAATCTCATTGTTTCTGTTGGTCTTAAAAACATATGTCAAAGCATACTTCACAGCGGGCTTGCATTTGTCCAATCTTGCATGAAGAATCGAGCTGGTTAAATATGGAGGGTATCATGTTAAGAATCGAAGGCCTCTAATTAAGATTTAGTAGCCAGTGGGTCATGCGCTTCAAACACAGGATATGGTTTCTCTGTGGAGCACATAATGCTCATATTTCTTGAAGGCAGTTATTATTAGATCCTATTGTGTCAGGAATAGTCACTTTTCTGTTAAGTTTAGTACTGTATTAGCAAAATCCATGACAGTAGTAGAGTGGTGCATATGAGTTGCAATGAAGTTTTTGAATGTGATTTTTCTTCAGTAGGGTCAAGCCCATATATTATCGTTCTGGGTTTTGAAAGGGGTTTGTTTCTTATCCATTCATGTGCATATATGTATAAGTTTTGAGATTATCTTGCTGTGGGTCCAAGAATGAAAGCATCTTTCTCACAAGGAAAGCTAGTAGAAGAGAAGAAAGAGGAAGAAAGGGGGTCCCCTTGGCCATGTGGTATGCAGTATTCTGCGAATGCATGTGAATTATGTCACGCTTGATGTCGCAGTGTACCAACCAATTCAATAACTTGTACTGCCACCAATTATTGGTGGGAGCTGCTATTTTGACCCCTCCACTCAGTCGTTGCAGTTCAATCATCAATATGAGTTTCTGTACCCAGCGAGTTAATATGTGTGAACATGTTCAAGTGTAGTCTCGGAAATAAATAGCAGGATGGCACTTGTGGGCTGTTCTTGTATGCTATAATTAAATCAAAATACTGAATTATTCTGAAGTATACTATAAACTAAATTAAAATATTTAATATTAAATTATTGAAATATTGAAATAAATGAATTCGTTATCGAATGTGAAAATAAAAAATGTTCACTCATAGTGTCGTGAACTCCAATAAGTCAAACACATTTGTCAGCAATTTTATACATCTTCCTCTAGCTTCTAATACATCGTTCTGAAATAACAATTAATATGTAAAAAAAAAAATTAATCGTTGAAAATCATATCGAATAACCAGGCTCGTTACCAACAAGCAAACTATCGAGAATATCGCATTCTCGAAAATTGCACTTCTCGAAATAATACTGAGCTCTAATCAAATTTCAAATTCTTGAATTCTTTTTAAAATTGCCACATAAACCTTAAATGTTAAGAAACTCGAAGTCGAATCGATAACCAATGCAACCATTTATCAATAACGTAAAAACGTTGAATTATTATCTGATTAATCATACGTCAATACCAATAATGTCCAATTTAATTCAATAACTTCATCATTAGAATCGGTGTGTAATTATGAACGAAAAGATATAAAATTTCTGCCGAAAACGTTCTCACCGAAGCTCAGTTGTGAACCACCGCCGGCGGCGGCGGCACGGCGGCGTTGATGACTTTTCCTGGTGAAACAAAGGCCAATTGGTAGATAATCTACCCAACAACAAAGTTCATCAAAGAACCAACCTCTAATTCTGCCCTAATCGATCGGAAACACCCCAGAAACTCTTTGGCCGGAAAACCCTTTTCTGTGACTATTCTTCGCCGTCAAGCCACCTCGTGGCTCGAGGCATACCCCAATTGACTCAGGGTGACGAGAGGAGCAATAACCCCATCACCTTGCCATCCAAATCATCGTCGACCACCACCCACGACATCGACCCGAACCAGCCTCACCAGAGTCGAACCATTTTCACTCCAATGCTCATCGATTACACCACCTCGCATCCAAATAATCACACCAACAAAAACAAGGGGTGGAACCCAATCCAACCATATCTGAAATTCGGTCGGAATGCTCGCCGGAGCTGGTGATCGATTCACCTTGGAACTGTGACTTTCACGGTGACGCATCGCCTTCCACCGCCACCAAAAGCCATAAATATTCCCACCAATAGGTAAAGGAGATCAAAACACAACTTTTGACACCGGCCTTACCGATTTTGGTCGCCATTTGGTCATTCACCGGCTGTGAGGCCGATGGAGGGAGAGAGAGAACGAGGGGGAAGAGAGAAAAGGAGAAAAAGAAATTGCCAAAACAGGAAAAAAATTGACTACCCATTTACGGAAACTTCTATTTATAGTCAAAATTTTATGACTAAATGTATCGTAACCTCGTACAAAACTTTCATTGACTATAACTTCTTCCTCGTAACTTCGATTTAAACTCTTGACGTGGCTACAAACCGGTTTCGATAAACTCTATGACTTTTTGCAAAGAACTTCCTCGACAAATGTAATAGATAAAATTCCGATAAATACCATCGATAATTACCAACGGTAAAAATTAATTACCATCGACCATTACCATTAAATAAATAGCAAATAAAGAATGCTTAGAACGGGATGTCACAAAAACTAACTTTTTCAATCGAATATTCTCAAGCTAAAAGTAGCAGCATTAGAATAAGTGAAACTAGAACAAAGAAATTGATTTGGAATGAGAGCGGAGGAGAGAGAATTCAAAGGACAGACCTTTGTCTCTGGTGTTGTTGAATAGTAATCTGTTGAGACAGGCACAAAGCTTTTGAGTCGGCAATGTCTAGAACGAACTTGGAGGTGCGATTGAAGGAGATGAAATCACATGTCTTGAGTGTTGTCCGCGTCGAGGTAACTCTATAGCTCCAACCCACTGAACGTTTCTTTTCGAGCGAGCTGCCATGGTTTCTTTCCCTTAAGGTTTTGGGAGGCGACAAGAATCATCTGGGTGGGTCGTTGATTTTACTTACCGACGACATAAGATGTGGAGGAGTTTTCTTTTTGAAAATAGCGATAGGAAATTAAGATAGAAGATCGGCGATTTCTTGCCAAACATGAATCCCCATCGCCAATGTTCATATGGTTGTTAGAGTTATTCGGATGATAAATTTATAAGATTACTACATATGGTTGTTAGAGTTACCTTTTAAGACATTTTTGGAATCATAAGACTACAAATTTGTCTTTTATGTTATAAATTTCTTAGTTATTTGTAACTATGGCAACCATAGAGCATCCCAATATGATTGATATTTCAAAATAAATCAAATTTTTATCAATTTTCTTCAAAAAAAAATACCCCTCTAGCAATTACCCGGAACAAAAGTCATATTTGACTTGAAGTTAAACCACTAATTATATTTAACAAAAAATTTGATGCAAAGCTAAATCTTACCGCTCTCCAACATTTCAGCTCCTACTCCAATTTTTAGTTTTCATCAGTACTTCTGAAACTTTTTAGAACAAAAAATGTCTTGCTATCGCGACTTCTTTCTTTGCCAAGCATCTCTCTGGTGCGTTTTTTCCCTCAATTTTAGTCTAAAATTGATGAATTTGTTTATACTATAGATCGAGTTTGAGGGACTAAAGAGAACGAGCTCTCACTACTCATGAGATTTATCGATTTTGCGTGCATCAATTAGGTTAATTTTTTATTCACTGTTATGATTCTAATCGTTTCATATATCTTTTGCTTCCAGATTAGTGGAACGAAAGTTTAATTTGCTAGGTGACGCAATTTGAAAAGTCAGGAGCCAGTATCCATCTTCTCTCTAAACTTATATGGCGATTTCAATTTGATATTGTGTGTTTATCTTGCTGGGTTAATGGAATAATTGTTAGAGATCTATGATATTGTGTGTTCGCATGTGATTCTATGAACTTAGAATACTATATTTACAATGAGATGATTTCACCTCTACGAGAGACATTCCAGACTTGTTTTGGATATGGAATAGAACAGGTGGAACATATAGACAAGCTATAAAAATATTGGGAAATCCTCTTTTCAGTATATGCCGATTTTGAGAACTTATTGGCAGGTATCCTCACAATTTAACTGTAAGTCACTGACCTTTAATTTTCTTGTTAGAGCTAAGCAAACGCATGCTGTGTTTGAGTATTAAGATTGGATGAAAATTTCATTGAGATAGTCGATCACTCATTCACATAAGAATTGACTAGATATGCTGAAGAAGATAAGCAATCAAGATGTACTGCAAAGTTTTGTTCATCTAAGGAATTAATTGAAGACAATGTTTATATATGATACACTATTCACAGGGTTATCTTGATGATATTAATAAATATTTAAACAGTTGTATTGTTCACACAATAGTATTCGTATATACATCACTGATTCAGAATATGTGAGACGCATTTGTCTCTCCTCCTTAAAGTGTTATGATTGTGAAGGCATGATACAAAAGTATCGCCTTGCTGATTCATAGTAGCTTAAGCGTTTTTTTTTCTTCTGATAGTTAAGCCAAGGGACTTCTTTCTTATATCAGTGAAAAGCTGGAAATACATGTTTTCGTCTACATTTATATTTTAAATGTAAAAGGTCATCTGTTCCTAGCTATTGGTATCCCATAGTTTTAGAATAACCTCATTTACACTTCTCCACCGTTTTGCTGGAAACTTAGAGACACTATTTTTGGAATTCTTACTTTTCCAATGGTTTCTGAATTGGACTGATATACCTTATAGTATTCTGTGACACTAATATGATATACATTCTTTCATGGAAGATTTTTAAATAAGAAGTTGACAAGGTGCTAAACTACACCATTAAAAATCAAAATCCTGGGTAGAGATAAGCTAAAGAAATGGAGTTACAAGTTACAATGCCTTGTTTTGGATCTTTTATGCGCCACTACTTTTAGGGAAATAAAGCATAGTGAAACTGTCATTTGATATGAGCATGCTTGGAATATCCATCAAACATAAACCTCTTTATTTCGTTGCAGTCATCTTTTGCTTGGTTGACATTGTCTAGAAAAAAGTCTCTATTTTTACCTATACTTGTATACGTACTCTAGAAAATCTTTACTATGATGCTGTCAGTTAAACTAAGGGTCCAAGGCTGCCAAAAGATTTGTTGACCTAAGAATTCACAAATGTTAACAAAATAAGCTAACTGACTAGATAATTGTTGCATCAAGTACTTGTTTGAGTTGGGGTGTAAAGGTAGTAGGTATTTGCAAGCACAAATGCACTCATCTTGTTTCTCCCAGTATCTGATGTCACCAATCTGATCTTGCGCTGGAAAAAATACGAGTAGCTCTTTATGTGCAGAAACAGAAATTTAGTTTGGAATGTAATACTAGCCTAGTATACATATTCTGCTCAATCTTGAATGTTGTAAATCATGACATGAGGTTATAAATCATTGTACTATTTGCTTGCAGACTTAATAAGGGATCTATAAAGTTAAGATGAAGGTTTATAGTTACTGAATAGTACTATACATGGAATATTGGTTAGACTATTATACTGTGTGTGCTGCTTAAGCTGATGAGTGACTTAACTATTTTTTTTGTTCTTTTTCCATCAATTGTAACAATGAAATTAATGTAGCAACTATTTGTTGAGTGTGCAGATCGGGTGTGAACATGGTTCATATTTTACTAATCTCTTCCACTATGGATCAACACCTAATGACTCATTTTCCATTGCTGATGATGATGAGACAAATGGTAATATGTTTGAAGACCATGTTGTGAAGTTTGAAATTGATGGTCAGAACGGACGTGCCCCAAAGAGGACACCAAGACCTCTCAATTATTCTGAAAAAGATCTTCTTCTTGTATCTGCTTGGCTAAATGTTGGCATAGATCCAATAACTGGAAATGATCAAAAAAGTGATGCATATTGGAAAAGAATTTGCTAGTATTTTCATGCACACAAGACCTTTGTTAGTGACCGACATTACAATTCTCTACAACACTATTGGACGACAATTCAAGCATCTGTTAATAAGTTTTGTGGATTCTATGAGCAAATTCAAAACCGACCAAAAGGTGGGGAGAATGAGCAAGATAAGGTAATTAAGCAAATCTTGTTCTATGCTTACAATAATAGCATATTTTCAGAGCAACTTTTCAGATACTTGACATTTACATTGATGACATTGAGCATGTTAACCTTACAGATTCTACAAGCGAAGCTTATGTACAAATATGAAATGAAGAAAGCATTTACGCAGGAACATAGTTGGAATGTCATGAGGAACCATTCAAAATGAATTGCTCTCAATGCCAAAAAGAATGAAATAGCCAGAGAAGCTACAAAAAGAAAAAAAGATGGATAAGACTGAAAAGACCCAACCTCGATTTAGTTTCCTAAACCGGAATCAAACCCTTTCTGAAAACACGAACTTTCAAAAAATTATAGAAATTTCGGCAGAATTTCACTATATCGCGGAATTGCCATTAACCTGCACCCGAAAAGACACTTCATCCTATGCCAGAAAAGCCAAACCGTGGGCACCAATCCCATCCGGATTTCTCAAATACATATCATAATGTAAAGTAATAAACAAAACTGTAACTTTACAGAAATCCGGGAAAATCATATGAAAATATAACATCAGAGTATTCAGAATGACATCTAGTATGTACATATATACAAATAGTGGGCCAAACTAAGAACCTACCATAAAAGAAATATAGCTCGAATACTAAGCCTCCGACTGCGACGTGCGACACCTGAAACCAAACTGCAATCTGGGCATAGAAAACGAAGAGCCCAGGGAAAGACATATAAACTGTTAGAGTGAGTGGACGAAAATAAATGTCTTTCGCCGAATAATATATGTTATAAAAATATATGCGAGTCTAAATGAATGAAAATGATATGGTACACGAGGGAGGCTCTCACTACAACATTTTTTAGTATTGCCGGCGATTTTAAATCGTCGGCAATAGTTTTTCAAGTATTGCCGGCGATTTTTCCCCTAAAAATCGCCGGCAATACTTCTTTTTTTTATTTTTTTATTATTGTCGGCGATTTGGAGGAAAAATCGCTGGCAATAATAAAAAAATACTAAAAAAAAAGTATTGCCGGCGATTTTTCAAAACGTACTATTGCCGGCGATTTTTCAAAACGTAGTATTGCCGGCGATTTAAAATCGCCGGCAATACTAAAAAATGTGGTAGAACTCCTCACGTATACAGAGCATGCATCATAAAATCCCGCGGGGTCACTCATGGACACATCCACGCTAGTACAGTCCGAATCACGGGATCTCAGATCCACACGTGATTCAAGCCAGAAAGGCCTCAGGTCAGAGGTCTGCCCACCCTCCCCCCCCCCCTCGATAAAGGCCTCGGGTCAGGGGTCACAGCCTCCCCTGGTAAAAATTCTCAGGGATCAGCCAAGATGCAAGTGTATCGATACAACAATATATACTGTGACTGTACTCTGTGTAAACCAAATCATAAATAGTTCTATGCAAGTGTATAAAGCATAATGTAAATGCATATACGTAATACATAATTGTATAAGCATATTCGTCGATGCGTATTCGCAAATGCATAATCGTAAAACACATGCTCGTATAAATCATAATCTCATATGCATGCTCATGCTCGTAAAACGTGTGATAAGGACTCGCAACTAATCAGTGAAAAAAAATGTCCACTCACAGACTAGCATATCACAAAACGCGTTAATCCTGCGATCCGACGGAAAATCCCTCGCCAAACAAACGATCACGATCCCTTGAATAATCACAAATACCACTATTCAAAATCTTTCAAAATCCTGAACCACATCTTGAGAACCAACCATTCCCGAAAACATATAACCCAAATATCAAACGAAATCGTCAAAAATCTAATAAACACACTATAAAACCTCGCTATAATTTTCGATGCTCAATTCAAAATATAAACCTCACCACTGCGATCGGTGCGCGATTCCGAGCAAAACGACATAAAACTTGTCGAAAAATCACCTCGGCCGGAAAACCGCCGCCCCTACCGGAAAATGTCATCGGCCCAGAAAAATTCGAGCTACACATGGATTTGAAGATCTCGACATTTCCAACAACTTTATAGTTCAAATTTAAGCCCAATTTTGACCGAAAAAGGTCCAAATCTCACCTTGAAATCAAAAACCCTCGCCGAAATTCTCCACCTCCGATCTCCCTCCTTCGGCCACGGAAAGGTGCAAGACCACTTCTAAAAGCTTCCTCTCCACAAGGGCTACAAAACCCCTAACAAGTCGACCTCCATCTCGGCCGCCACCGCTGCCTCCGTTGCCGGCGATTTCGCTGGAAAACCCACCAAAATTCCCGAAATTTGACAAGCCATAACTTCTTCATCCAGCAACCAGATTGAGTGAATGACCTATCAAAAGAAAGAGGAGCTCAAGCCCAACAACTTTTATGAAGGAACCTCGGCCAAAAGACGCCGGAATAAGGCACATCGAAGGCAAACAAAATTCGGCAAGAAATGGTGAACATGGGTGAGTCAATACACCCGAGTTGACTTGGTCAACTCCCAAAGTCCAAGTCTGACTTACCCAAAAAGGAAACCCACTATTTATACTTCCCATTTTTGGTAACTTTCGTATTTATTTTACGACAAATTTAGATCGAACGTAACTTTTGCATCGTAACTCCGTTTCCAACGATTTTCGTGTCTACGAACTTATCTCGACAAATTCTTCAATTTCCACCTGAAGTCAACCAATTTTGACAAATCCGATAAAAATTCAAAGGCTCAATTCAACACAAGGTTATCTGATAAAAACGATCAACGGTCGAAAACGAATCGAAACCAAACGGATAAATACGACTAAATCCAACGGTCGAAAATATTCATAACTTATTCCTCGTAACTTGAAATAATCCTCCGGAAATTCCCACGAGCTCGAAATTAAATTCTCTACAACTTTTGTGAAGGATCTCAAATCAAATTCTTGCCTGATAATTTAGTCGTTAACAATCCCGCCATATTGATCAATTACGACAAAATCGCGATTATTTGTGAAACTCGCAAATCAAGCCGATAAACATACAATTTCTGGTTCGGGTTGTCACAAAGACACAAGAGGTTAATGATGTAATAAATTTAGAAGAAAAAAAAATTGTGCAACAACTCAACTTGCATCCATGGAGCGACCAATCGGCCAAAAGAAGGGCAAGGACTTGTTGAAGAAAGTAAAACCTAATGAAAGGTTGGCTTCAGAATTGTAGCTATTGACGGAACTCAAAAGAAAAGAAGAACATAAGAAAGAAGAGAGTTTCCAGATGAGTTTAGCTCAAGATAAGGAATTAATCTCTCTGAAAGCAAAGAAAGAGCAAGTAAAAGAACAAAGAGAGGATGATAGAATTATGTCGGTGGATCTCATTACTCTGATCCAAGACAAGCAAAGTATATCAAAGACCGTCAAGAAGAAATCATGGCTAAAATGACCAAAATTCGTCTAAGTGAAACTACATCATCTGCACATCTATAAAATTTGATTTGCTTGCCATTTGTGATATTATGTTTTTTTTATATTTGAACTTGGTTCTACCTACTACTTAAGTTTGTTATCTTCTGTTTGTTTAGATTCGAACCAAGTACTGTTTGTTATATTGTAATCTAAATCAGCTTTTGTGACATACTGTTAGTATTGTTGGTAAATAATTAGCGAGACTTTCCTGATCAATGGTGATCCTTGTTGGACCTAGATGCAAGTGATCAGACTGGTTGTTTGCAATATGATGTATTAATGTTGTTCTATAGCTTTATTTTAAACGAGTAAATTTATATGTAAATGACATGAACATGTTTTTTATGAAGTGCTTGCTTCCAGAGACTTGGTTGCAAGAACAATACACAATCAGTCCTCTAATTTATATAGTACATAATTTATACTCACTTTAACATCTTCCATACAATATCCTCCAGCCAATAACTCTCAATCTGTAGGTTGTGAAAAATTTGAATGTCGCTTGATGCTGGTTGGTGTAGCTCTTTCTCTAGCTGAAAATCAAAACTAGTAAAATAATTGAGAACTAGTTATAATACTCTTTATTTACCAATGAGATACAAGAACAAAGAGATTATGACCATCATTTACCACAATTTGTAGAAATCTATACTATAATACCCTTTATTTCTCATGGGACTCTTCTCTAAATCACCTTCTCAACAAATAACTGAACACATACTGTAATGACATGATAGAAAAAAAATCCAGCTAGAATTGTTTAACTGTAATCTTCACTTATTAATCAATCTAAAAACACGACTAAATTTAAATCTCATACTAATTATTCCCATAAAATTGCCACACGGACTAAATCCTTCATAAGATTCTTATGGGCACGATGTCTTTAATATGTCGATGATTTTGAAGGAATTTCATCATTGAAACTGTATGCTCATGTGACACATTTTCAATAGGTGGGTTTTTGGGCACGTTCTCATAATCATTGCATAGTGGATTGAAGTGACGGTTGTCATTTCGCTCATCTTCGATAATCATGTTGTGCATGATGATGTAAGCTGTCATAATATTCTTCAAATCTTCTAGATTGCAAAAGCGTGTTGGCTCTCGTACAATTGCAAAATGCCCTTGTAACACTCCAAATGCTCGCTCAACATCTTTGTGATATCCCTCTTGAAGTTCTACAAAAAATTTCTATTTCTTATCTTGTGGAGTTGAAATTATTTTCACAAATGTTGCCCATTCTGGATATATTCCGTCTGCCAAATAATATCCCATTTCGTATGGCTTTTCATTGACAATAAAATCTACCTTCGGGCCACGCCCTTCAGCAAGGTTGACAAATACAGAAGACCTATCTCACACATTGATGTCATTATGAGATCCAAGGAGCCCAAAAAATGCATGCCATATCCAAAGATCATATGAAGCCATAACTTCCAATATAATAGTTGGTTCATGAACATGACCAGAATACATTCCATGCCATGATTTTGGACCATTTTTTCATTTCCAATCCATACAGTCAATACTCCTTAACATTCTACAATATCCATGTTCTTCTGCTTTGTCAAGTAATCTGGTTATATCATTTTTGTTCAGTGATCTCAAGTACTCATCACCAAATATTTGAACAACAACCTTGACAAATCTCTTTAGGCTTTCAATAGCTGTACTTCCGCCAATTCGTAGGTATTCATCTCTTGCATCTGCCACCATACCATAAGCAAGCATTCACATTGCAACTGTTGTCTTTTGAAGGGAAGACAAACTGAGAACTCTGGCAGCATTCCTTTTTTGAACAAAATAGGAATCATGGAGAACCACCGCGTCATGGATACGCAAAAAAAGATTTTTTTTCATAAAAAGATTTTGTCGAAAATAACAACCTTGAAAGATGTCATCATCAACAAAATAGTCTGCATATAGTCGCTTGTGTCCAGCAATTATATTGCATTGAACGACAACACGACCTTCCATAAAACATAAAGGAAAAATCTTTAGTTACATAGTTGACAATAAACCTCAGATACTATATTAAAATCACCAAGAAGAGAAAACTAAAAATATGATTATCAAACTTGATGAGTTTAATTTGATAATTAAAATAAGAATTACCTTTAATATTACCAGGATACGCTTTTTCTTCTTGCATAGATTGCTTTATACGTGCCAGCAAAATTTCTTCATGCTCATCATCTGATGATTCTTCATTCATTCTCATATTACATAGATAACGACATGCCATAACTAGATAAAAATAATAATTTGAAGAAAGAGTGAAGAAGTGATCAATGAAAATGATACTGAAATTAATTGAATGAAATAGGCTGCATGATGAACTTTTATATATGGAGCAGGTGAACGTTTATCATGAATGTTGCAACGGACATGAAATAATATAGGGAGGGAGGGAGGTGATATAGGTGTTTTGATTATTTTTAAATAAAATTTGTTCAAAATGACTTTATAATAACAATTACTGTTGGAGTAAACAACAAAAATGAGCTAACTAAACTTAATTTTAGCTAAATATAACTTTTAAGTTTATTCATTCCATTGGAGATGCTCTTACATTTATTTATTTATGTTTGCATAAAATCTTAACTTAAAACATATGTTTACCATTTAATGATTAACTTGTGATATGTAGTCACTTTTATAACATGTGTTTTATTATAAATTGTGTTAAAGTACTGAAGTAAAGTAGATAATTTGTGAAATGAGCTACTAGTTTGCGCATCCACACCCAACATTTTTGGGCTTACACATTTTATCTTATTTGTCACAAAAAAAAATTAGGTGAGGAGGAAGCTACCCCACACCTCACACCTAATAGTTTAAAACTGGGTATATCAACAACCTACAATTTTAAACGATTTATCACACTTCATTTATTTGCATTGAAAAAAATTATTAATTTGAATGGAATCGGAGAAGTCATGAATTAGAAACAATTGAAATTAGACAAGTAATAACTTAGATTCAACTCCAATAAGAAGAAGAAATGAAAATGATTACTAAACTCATCTCTCCAATGCGTAATACAAATATGGAATAGTCCGGATTATTCAGAAATCAATCTTAATAATTTGCTGAGACCTATACCGATTCTGATTTCTTCATGTGTTAGTAAACACATGAATTGTTTTATTTAGAATAACGTTTAATTCCTTTGTCTTAGTAAACGCATGGATAATTTTATCCAAATTCCATGTTAGTAAATGCATAAATTCTCATCCCATAATTATTCCCCCACTTCACATTTTCATTTAAAGTAAGTTTTTTTTCTTTTTTTTTGCAAAGTAAGTAAACATACCATGAATTTGATAGCTCGATAATGAAGTTGTGAAAACCAGTTTGGAACGAGCACCAAACTAGAAGCAAGGTTGGGTGTGTAGTCAACCACATCATGAGCCTCGCGAGTGGTCCAAATTAAGATAATTATCAAAAGAGAAACAAAAAGTGGTCATGGTTCGAATCTTTGTTGTCCATTGAGTACAGTGAAGATCAACCTGAGGTAAATTGGGAGGTTTAACGTCAAAATAAGAGACAGACAATTGGCTTCAAAAGTGACCCGAACGGGTGCAAAGATGTTGTAACCTGAAAACAAAGAAGGATTGCTTGGGCTCCAGCAACTTTAGTACATGAAAAATTGGAGAAGATAAATAACTTGGCAACATGTATTAAGATGAGCAGAAAAATGAGCATTGGGGTTGATCTGTTGGTTAAGGCGTTGAACTTATCCACTGAGAAAATATGTTCGAATTCTAGTACTCCATATTTAAAGAGTATTTTCTCTATAAATAGAAAACTCAAAATTTGGGTTGCTCCTTGGCCAAAGCATTGAACTATTTGCTGACAAGCTAGGTTCAAATTCTAATACTCCCTTCTATCATTCAAATGTTAAGAGCATTGGGTTTGCTCCGTTGTTCAAGGCGTTAAACTTATCCGCTGACGAACCAGGTGTGATTCCCAGTACTCCCTATTTGAAGAGTATTTTATTTAAAAATAGAAAAATTGAGAATTGGGGTTGCTCCATAGCCAATGTGTTAAACTATTCGCTGACGAGCCATGCTCAAATTCTAATACTCCATTCCATCGTACAAATTTTAAGGAAACCTAGCTCTGAGTTTCTTGATCAGTCTAGGAAACCCTAGATGGCACTAGGGGTAGATTTTCAAAGCGGCGAAGATGACTTTGTGATGTTGAGAGAGACCAGTTGAGAAAGGTAATGGTGTGTGAAGGCGACCAGGCAGAATTATGTGATTATGGAAGTTCTGTCTCGGAATATTCGCGGCACGAGGCCCTGCAATCGATGGTGATCACCAAGAAACCCTTGATCATATTTTTGATGGAGACCAAAACGGAGGATGAGACACGGTTTGAAAAGTTCAAGCGGTGTCTAGGGTTTGATGACGAGAAGATGCTACCCTGTTCATCCCAAGGTGGAGTCGGCTTGATGATGTTTTGGACAAAGGAGATTGATGTCCATATTTGAGATCATAGTTCAGATTGGGGTTTGAATTTCATTGATGCCGAGGTACATGTACTGGTAGGTCATAGAGATTTGTTTCTTATCATCGGTTTGTAAGGAGAGCTAACACCTCGGTTTAGATGGAAGACATGGCACTTGCTCCACTGTCTTGCATCAAAAGAAGGACCTTTGGCCTGGATTGGTTTTGGAGATATTAATGAGATACTCCGACCAACGAAGAAGTCTTGTGGTGATGAGAAACTGATTTGGAAGATGGATAATATGACAGCTTGTTTGAATACATGTCAATTGGTGGATATTGGATACACTGGAATCCCGTTTACATGGCATGACTCTCGTACTCAATGCCGTCTTGATGGGGCATTGGCTACGTTAGACTAGAGATAATGATTTTTGGCAGCGCAAGTAATGCACCTTCCGCCGTTTGATTCAGATCATATCCCTCTATTGATAACGATGCGGGAAACTCTGGTGACACATTTCCCTAGCCGTTGAAATTTATTTAATTTTGAGCCTATGTGGGTGGTGAATGAGAAGAGTAAAGAGATTTTCAAGGAGGCTTAGTGTAGCACACCAGTGATGGAGTTCGAGACGTTTCAGTTTCATATGGTGAAGTGCATTCGGTAGACTAGGTTCGGCCTCCATGATTGGGCTAAAGTAGAGTATGGTAGCCGTAAAGCCGAATTAATGGCGATTCAATGCAAGCTGGAGGAGTATCAAAGCAAAGCTTTTGACTTAGTTGATGTACTAGAGTAGAAGAGGCTAACTACACAGTTGCAAGAGATTCTTAATGATAAAGCAACATACAAGAATCAAAAATCAAAGAACTTGTGGATGGCATTTGGAGATAGAAACACGAAGTATAACCATCAGAGGGCCACAAATAGACGCCGTAAACATATGATTGCAGGTCTGTTGGATAATCAGGGAATTTAGCAGGAGTCTCTAGGATGTATAAAGTTAGTGGTTACAAATTATTACCGTGACTTATTTGGTTTGGCAGGTACATCCAAGGATCAGATTCAAGTAGTGGTCTCTAAGGTTTGGCTTGTAGTGACCCCTGAAATGGGAGAGACATTGATAGCTCCATATACAACAGAGGAAGTGAGTGTAACTTTGTCCCAGATTACATCCAGGGCCAGATGGTATGCCTTAATTATTTTTTCAACATTATTGGGATATTGTTGGTGTGGATATTGTGGCTACCGTTCAGGACATGCTGAGGTTAGGTCAGGTCTTATTTGCTTTCAACTTTCCAAATGTGAGACTCATCCCAAAAATCCAAAATCCAAAACGGATTATGGATTATAGGCTGATTGCTCTAAGTAATGTGGTATAAATGATTGCTGCAAAGGTGGTAGCAAATAGATTCAAGTCATTGCTGGAAGTAATTATTGACCCTTGTCAGAGTGCTTTTGTTCCAGCAGACTCATTACTGATAACAAGCTAATATCTAATGAGATTGCACATCACTTGTGGACTAGAAGGAGTGGTATAGATGGAGATATGGAATTAAAGTTGGATGTTAACAAGGCTTATGATCGAGTGGAGTGGGACTACTTGAGGGCGATCATGTTGAAAATAGGCTTCCCTGTACCTTGGGTTGATAATGTGATGACTTGTGTGACTTCAGTCAGATATGCATTCTTGATAAATGGTTCATCTCGAGGTTATGTGACTTCTACCAGAGGCCTTAGATAAGAGGATCTTTTATCTCCTTATCTTTTTTTATTCTGTATTGAAAGTTTATTTGCCTTATTACGTCGCTCTTAGGAGACCGAGGCACTAACCGAGATTAGAGTCTGTCCATAGGCTTCAGTATTATCTCACCTTTTTTTTTTGCAGATGACATACTCATTTTCTCATAGGCCACATCGTACCACATGCTTGCTACAACATCAAGGCAGTCCTACAATTGTATGAGGAGGCATCCGGGCAGTCAATTAATTATGCCAAGATTAGTGTATGCTTCAGTCAGAATTTGATAAAGGAGGAATAAGGAGAGTACGCTGCCTCGCTACAGTTGACACTGTTTCCTTATCATAAGCAATATCTTGGGTTACCAACCTGCATTGGCCGATGCATGAAAGCATCATTTACCTACATTAAAGATAATCTCAAAGAAAAATTGAAGGGTTGGAAGGGGTCCTTACTTAGTGCTACAAGGAGAGAGTTACTAGTGAAGGTAGTTGCCCAATCTCTACCTACTTATGCTATGAATTTTTCCTATTACCAAAAGATTTTTGTGAAGAGTTGCAGCATATGTGTGTCAGAGAAAGATTTAGTAGACCACGTGGAATCAGCTCTCTTGGTCTAAGGAATGTGGAAGGTTGGGATTTAGGAGTCTTTAAGACTTTAATCTTGCCTTATTGGCAAAAAATCCATGGAGATTGATTATGCAGCCGAACACTATTGTTAGTAAACTCTATAGAGCATTATATTATGATCATGATTCGTTTATGACAACTCAACTAGGCCCAAAACCATCTTACATGTGGCAGAGTTTGATTGAGGCTCAGTTAGTGCTATGGAATGGTAGCCGATGGTAGATTGGGAGAAGGGATCAGGTTGACCTCTGGCAGGATAATTGGTTACCAAACCCAGAGTAGTTTTGGTCACAAAAGCAATTGACGATTCTTACTACTTTGAGGTGGGTCTCCTAGTTCATTACTTCAGAGAGAACTTAGGACCTACATCTGCTTCAAAAAATTCTGACTCCAGATGGGATTAAGTTAGTACGGAGTATTCATCTGAGTAGGACTGCGCACTCAAATAGGTTAGTGTGGCATTTTACTCAGAAAGGTGATTACACTGTCAGTAGCACTTATAGACTTGCTAGGGATGTGCTTGTTATTTTATAGCTGACAAGGCAAAACCTTCAGAATCAGTTTTGGAGGGAATTGTGAGGGTTAAAGGTAGCTCCTGCAACAAAGATGTGTGCATCGAAGGCTTATCAAGGTTACTTACCTACAGAACCATGGTTGTAAGGTCAACGAGTGAATGTAAGCAGTATTTTCTTATTGTGTGTTCAAAGCCTTGAGACTGGGGTGCATTTATTTAGAGACTGCCCAACTGTTCTACCGGTAATTAATTCGATAACACTTGGGATTAGATTACAAGCAGATACTTGTTAGGAGTTCTTTAGACCTGCTCTCAGACTCTTTCGGCTGATGACTTGGCCATGTTAGTTTTGTTTATTTGGAAAGGCTATTATGATGTATTGTGGAACAGAAAGACCTTTGATGGTTAGGCTCTATGGGTGATGGAATGGGCTTATCAAGATCACTTTGTGGTGCTTAACAGAACCTCGGACCGCCCATAAAGAGTTTTACTGACATGGAGTAGACCCCACTGGGTTAGTATTATGTGTGCATGGATGGTGTTTTTGATACTGCTAGACATAGGGGTGGTATTGACATTGTAGTCAAAGATTGGTCTGGTAAGTTTGTGTTGGGATAGATGACCTTTGATTGGTCGGGTTGATGGAGTTTTCTCACCCATGATAGTAGAATTAACAGTAGCAGGAAAGGCTTTACCTGTTGCTACGGACCGTGGTTTTCGCCCAGTTTGATTTAGTTCTGACTCTCTGGATATGGTGAACAAGATAGATGACCCTAGTTCTTCCTCTTCTATGTCCTGAGATATATGTCAAGATATTTGTGATAGTCTTAACCAGTTTTCCAATTCTAGGTTTGTTCACCTAGGTAGGGAGGCCAATGTTGTGTCTCATAAGTTAGCTAGAATGTCCCTACACCTTTTTCCTCAGCCCCTCCATTCTTACATAGGTGGCTGATGGTTGATTGTAATGTTTGAGACAATTAATGTATTCTATCATTTCACCTAAAAAAGAAAAGATGAGCAAAAGAGTTGTTCTTATCCCCTTATGCTAAGTTTTCCACCCATTGTTTTCCTTTTTTTATAAATTAATCATGGATTAGACGATATTAGTACGTGTCTTGAAAGTAGACGATTTAGAGAACAATATCCACTCTCAATCCCGAAGAAGAAGGGCCCACAACACTCTGAGAACCCACTGCCCGACCCCCTATTATTTTTATTCGTAAAAAGGAAAGTAAAAAAGAATACAAGAAAAAGAGTAGGGGAACAAAAGATGAACACTAAGTTCAAAAAGAAAAATGCAGTGGGTTGAGAAAACCTTATGCACAAGCCTAAAACAAAATAGACAATTTGAATAGCTATAGAATATATAATTGTAAGTCAACACCGCACTCCGAAAGAAAGATGGTCCATGTACCCAAATAGTCTCTCCATATCATGTAAGAAGCCTCAAAATTCTAAAATCATCCAAAACGACTCATATAAGGGATACCCACATATTCATATGGAGGAAAGGAGAGATTGAAGTCGGAGGACAAGAATGTCATACCAGAGAAGATGAGAGCAAACCCAGATTAGTCATCTTATCTGTCACTGTATTCTAGTAAATAATCAACTAAAATTAAACTCAATCGAAATAAGTCGAAAACTTTATTGACAAACTCAAAATAGTAATACGAACTTAACGATATAAGGAACATCTAGTTCTTCATCGTCCACACCGCCACTGGCGGCGACACTAGTCACCACCGCCCATTCACTGGAATGACGAAGCCTAATCGTATTTTTAACCTCACGAATACGCTTGTAGTGGCAATATGAATTTAATGATATATAACACGACACATTTCAGAATTTTTTTTTGGCAAGACGCGCCACCACCGGCGACCACCGCTGGCGGCGGAGGATAATACCTCGCTAGAAAGCTCTCGGTGAGCCCAATATCTTCTCTCGAAGTACCCTCACCAAATTTTGGCTAATTTTGCCAGAAATCACCCCGAAACATCTCAGCCGGAAAATCCTTCCGACGCCGAAATTATGGCTCAAGGCATACTCCAAATGACTCAAGAGGATGAGAGGAGGAAATCCCTTCTAACCTCGATGGACAAAACTCTGGCAACCGCCTCTCACAACGGAGGCCGAACAAACGAATCTGAATCGAATTGTTTCGGCGAGTAACACCTACAACCAAGCAATTAAACACATATACAACGTCTAGACATCAAGAGGAATCAATTCTTGTCTGAATCGTTGTCGGAGACGGCGTTGAATTTTAACACGAACCCTAGAAATCTCTCTCTCTGATTCCTCTTTATCAAGCCACAAATCCCGAAATTGAATATCAAACAAGGTAGAGACGAAGATGGGCTCTCGATTCCGACCGAAATCTAGGCCGAGATAGGTAGGCCAGCGACCGTCGCACCTTCAAGAAACTCGTTTCTCTCCCTTTGGGAGAGAAGGTTGACCAAGGTCAATCCCGACTTCTTCGGACTACCTTCCAAAAATTGTAACTCTCCTTTAAATACTTTTCCATTTACGGTAACTAATTTACGATAAACTTTTGTTAATCGTAACTTTCTCGTTGTAACTTTGATTTTGACGATTCCCGCATCTTTGAACTCGTCTCGATAAATTCTACAATTTTTACTCAAAGTTAATTAACTTCGACAATTCGATAAAAAGTCAACTTTAAAGCTCTCAATATTAAATTATGGTAAAAATAATTTATCACGATCGCTAAATCGAATTCAAATTATTCATAAATGATAAAAATTATATAAAAATATCGTGGTATAACAGGAGGTGTCGGGCGGGTAGACCCGTCGGGCGTGCTTTCCGGCTTCCATCAAGCGGGCCTGACCAGTCGAGTCCAACAGCAGCCAGGGCAGTACTCCTATTCCCTTCTTCCGCAAGGGACCCACTAAAACTGGTCGGGTTAGCTATGGGTCATCATCAGTGCCCGAGTGAGCAACTTTCATGGCACTGAGATAGTAGAGCGGAGAGATCCACTAGTCCACGTGACCTTCTTTTGAAAATTCAAAGATAGACAGTGAGACCTCCTTGACTTCTTTAGTTCCTCAACATCAAGCATAACAACATTACAGATGGGAATATGACTTGCCTTCATCGATCTCATTTTCAACAATTCCATCATACCATTGATCTGTCTCATGTCGGGATGTGAAGTATCACCCACGCTAAAATAATGAAATGTTCCCCGATTCTCAATCCAACTTAGGACCGGTTACTTCTTCACCCCTTTCTTTTTCATGTTTTTGCTAACAGTAGCCACATTAGGCTCAGATTCTGACGACGACGTGGGCCTCTGCAACCTCAACATACTCCTCGGCCTCGAGAACCGCGTCAACTTGAAGGAGGAGTGCAAGAGAGTGAAGACAACTCGGCTAAGTTGTTGCTGCTGCACGAGGAGGAGTAGTGCGAGAGAGTACGTGAAGGCTCAAGAGGCATGACTGGAAATGGCAGGTGACTGGAAATGGAATATTCGGATTTTCGGGTTTGTGCTATTTCTGATGTCGGCATTGTTGGGGAGAGAGAGAGAGAGAGAGAGAGAGAGAGAGAGAGAGAGAGAGAGAGAGAGAGAGAGAGAGAGAGAGAGAGATAGAGAGAGAGTAAAAAAATTGAAAATTATAAGAGTATTACTATCTTTTTTCTTTTATTTTAAAAAAATTTAAAAATTGTAAAGTATTACTATCTTTTTTCTTTTTATTTTTTTTAAAAATTATCACGTTAATTAACTCTAGGCATCGTGATAAAATTGTTTAAAATTGTTTTGAAAGTCTAAACATTATTTTAATAATTTTAAAAATTTAGACATTATTAGGATAAAAATTCAGATTTTGTGAGTGTCTTATTTTTTCTTCTGTAAATTAAGATCGAGAATGTTGGTTGCATGGATAAAACCCGAGAATTGTCCATCACAAGATATCCGAGACATGATATATTTGTTGGCAGAATACAAACAAGGATACTTTAACACACAAGTCTAAAGTAGACTGATTTCTTGTGCTTAATTTATTAATCTGTGCACTTTTGCATGTAGGGTAGTTCTTGTACCGAACCCCATTGATCTAGCTCCATTACCTTAGTGATGTGTATCTTTTTGAGCTTACTTACCATTCAATAACTTGTTGATTTCTTGGTTTGATCGTGTACGTTGCACCCACCGGATCCTACTGACTACTTAATTTAAATCAACTAATATTCTACAAAAATATTATCTAAACCTTCTTTCTTCTATGATTGATATTTAATAATGGTTAACCAATATATTTACACACACGTATATCCTCGTGTAACGCATGCAATGCCATTTATATTTATATAAACGCAACTTTCAAGATTCACCTTCATTCAATTGCCACCAAGAGAATCGTGTTTATACATAAGGGTGGAATTCGGGCGGTTTGGTTCGGTTTTTGATAAAAACCAAAACCAAACCATAAGAATTTCTTCGGTTCGGTTCGGTTCGGTTCGGTTTTTCAATTTTCGACAATAAAAATCAAGCCATTCGGTTCGGTTTGGTTCGGTTAAAAATTTCGGTTTTTTTTCGGGTTTTTTCGGTTTTTTTTCTTCAAATTATGAACAAACTTCACACAAAAAAAATCTCAATAAATAGGAGAAAATCAATTACTATCAGCTTGTAAGACATTAACAAATAACAATAGCATAGCAATCCAAACATCAAATTCAAATTTTCAAGTTACACCATCAATTCCAAGTTTCTAACATCAAAGAAAACATTCCACAAATAATATTCGTAGTTCAGTTTCAAGTTTTTCAACAGTCCATAAAGCAAACAGTCTAGAAATTAAGAAAATAGCAAAAAAATAGCAAATTCATGCAAAATCTCAACAAATTTCTAGTAGCATTTTGCTTCAATTTCCAGCACGATTTGATGAAAATTCCAGCAGCTGATCTCAGCATAAGGCAGTTTGCACTTTGCAGCAAGTCCAGTAACTACACAGTCCAAAAAACAGTCCAAAAAAATCAATGTTAATACTCTTAATACAACAACTCCAATAAACTTCACAAATATAATGTAATACCAAGTTACCAACATACTAAATGTTTTCGAGCATGGACATAAATCACATTTGGCTATTCCTTTGTCCTTCCCGAAGTCGAATGTAGCGTTTTGAATATTTCTAGCAACAAACAACAATCAAGTTAACAGTGTTTCAACTATATACATTTCAAGTGATTAAAAACATAATATTAGAAGTATAAGAAAGATTATTTACCTTCCTCAATTGCTTCAGTTTTTAAATCAAAACGACACCGTTTTATATATGTTCGGTTTTTTTTGGTTTTTTCGGTTCGGTTCGGGTTTCCAAAATCCGAAACCGAAACCGAACCGAATTTTTTCGATTTTTCGGTTTTTTCGGTTTGGATTTTTTCGGATTCGGTTCTGGTTCGGCTCGGTTTTTTTTTTCGGTTTTCGGTTCGGATGTCCCACCCCTATTTGTACATGCATCACCACGGCAAAGTCTATAACCCAAGCTTGATTATTGGCCATGCCGTTCACGGTTTTCGATCTTTTCTGTATGAAATCGGTCATTGATTAATAAATGATAATGATAGATTACAAGAAGTTTATCGGATTACTGGTCTGATTAAAAAAAATTCTTTAGAATAATTTACAAGTAGTAAAATATTTGATATCGAGAATATATCGACGTTTCAAAATTTGGATATATCGATGGAAATATCGATAAAATATCAATCCAGTGAAAATTCTGACGGAAATGACGAAAACTAATAACAATACATGGAAATTTGTAATGAAACTTTTGGAGGTTGTTATATGATCAATTATCTACCTTGTGTGAAAAGAAAATATTGATCAAACATCAAGACATATGAATTTGCTATATTATTATATGAATTAGTACGTGTTAAGTGCTGATAATTATTAAAATATAATTTAATAGTTCTATTTTTATTTTTTGATGGCTAAAACTAATTGGTGGTTAGGCCATCACGTCTTTTGTACAATATGTTACGCATCACATATCACACATCACAAAATCAAATATATAAATACTTCAAAACCACGTAGAGGAACTATGAGGTTCGAAATTCACACTATTTTCTCCATCTCCTTGTGCATAATCTTGTGTGTATTGTGAAAAATAATCATTAAATAATTGTTCTCCCATGTAATTCTGCATGTATTGGACATGTCACGTGAAAGATGGATTATACATTGAGCATGTGAAGATTGGACATTTACCAAACTAAATGTTAAATGTGAAAAGTTTATGAAAATTTTGGAAATTTCGGGAAATATCGGGGATATATCGGAAATATCAATAAAAATCGAAAAAATTCGGGAGATTTAGGGATATATTTGAGGATTTTTCAGGTAACTCCAAAAAATCGAAATATCGCCGATATTATCGATTTTATATACCTTGGTAATATATGCCAGAACAATGAAAAAGTAGCTTAACAAATAGAGGTAGGACGAGCAGGGTTGTCAGGCTTCTAACTAAAAAAGTCATAAGCCCCATCTCCTAATCAAGCTACATGACCTAAGATCTACAAACCTAGGTCCTTGACCCAAACATATAAACCTAAAAAACAACCAAAACCGGCCAAATGACCCAACTATCTGCCGTATTGTGAGCCTTACTGCAGCACTCTAACACGACTTCAACAAGTTATTGTCTTCCGGTAAACAGGCTTCCGGACATAATTATACTACAACTTAAACAAGCAAAAACCTAAAAAAAGAAATATGGTCTGGGTCAGGCCCAAATTGAGCCAAAACCTAAACTTTATTAGGGTAAACAGAAACAAGCCAAGCCGGGTACCCGACCCGATCCGGTTGCAAGCCAAAATTACCCTGTTCAAAAGCCGACGCCATTGACAAGCCACCACCACCGTCCTCAAACTGTGTTCTGCTGAGACCACCGTCCCCGACATCCTCCATCCAAACCAGCTCTCCATCTCGCCCGAACTAAGCGACCCGAACAAAGTCAACTTAACCTTAACTCCCGAGTCGAGACAAGCCCATCCGCAATTCACACCTATTTGCCCGACCACCTACACTTTCGACCCCGTCCAGCCGCACCCATAGACGTCGGCCAGGCCAAAGCCAACGATGACGTCGGGCTGTTGGAAGACATCCACAAATTCGCGATGAAACCCTTCTTTTTTTTCTTTCTCTTTGTGTTCTACCCGTGGTCGCGCGTTCTACAAAATTCCTACCTATAGATTCTACTTATAGAACTGTGACGACCCGAACCAGAATCAGTTGCGTATTCGGCACGATTCTCGAGATTGGTCATAGTCGCAGTTTTACGTTATATATATGGTTTGTCGAATCTATTCGCGACTATATTTTCGGCAGAGAATTTGAGTTGAGTGTTTTCACGGAAGTTGTAGAGTACGTGATTTCCAGCTCGAGGGTGGTTCCGGATGATTTTTCCGATGACCGAGGAATATTTTGTGATTATTCGAAATTTCGGTTTTCGACGAGTTTATCCAATTGTTTCGAGCTTATCCGAATCATTTTGAATATTCAATTCGGACCGTCTATTGACACGAGGCGCGAGTATAAATATCGGGAATAGTCGTAAAATCGTCGAAAATCACTATTTGGCGTTGACCATCGTTGACTTTCCTAAAATGGCAGTTTGACCCATGGGGGAAAACTTTCCCGATTGGTTTTGCCGTCCGACGACCCATTTTCCGGCCACCTCTGACTTCGGCAAGGGTAAGGATAGCTTCCTCTCTTGATTTCGAGTTGAATGGTACTTGAATTTATGGAAATTGGTTATGATTTGTTGGGTTTCGATTCGTGGCCGATCGAGATTTTTTCGCCGGTGACGGGGCGCTGTGCTCCGGTGAGTTATGGAGGTGGGGAGGTTGGGGTTTCAACTCCCCTAGCCTCATAGATGCTTGTGGAGTGATTAATTTGGAGCGAGAGTGTGTTTTCCGGCGAACCCGTGGTGGTTGCCGGAGGAGGAATCCGATTTGGATTTGTATGAAATTGACTTGGTTTCGGTTTGAATTAGCCTTAGTGGTAGTTGAAGAAGATGTTGGGTTGGAGGAGAGCTTCATTTCTGGAGCTTTCTCGCCGGAAAATGTCACCGTTGACGGCGCGGCGGCGGCGGCGGCGGTCAACGGCGGAGCTCCGGCGAGGGGTTGACTTTTTGGATTTCGACGTTTTTAATGTCGTTTTTCTCGTAATCGCGCCCTGATTATCATCCAGAGGTTTTCGGATTGATTTGGGTAGCCGATTTTCAGTCGAAGGTTTCGAGTGGAGATTTCGGGAATTTCGTTAATCATTTTGTACCGCATTTCATATTTCCGGGAACGGTTGGTTTCCGTGATTCAGTACAGAGTTGTGGACTATGATTTTGATCAGTTGTGTTTTATGAATATTCAGGGGATCGAGATCGAGATCGAGATCGTGACCGTGCTTCAGGCGAGGGATCTTCCGCAGGACCACGAGATTAGCGCGAGTGCGCGTTTTGCTCACCTGTGAGTGGACAATTTCTTTTCACGGATTGATTGCGAGTCTTTTTATACGATTTTCGAACTTGAGCATGCATACGAGATTACGATTTATACGAGCATGTGTTAGACGATTATGATTATATCATTATACATTACGTATATGCATTTATATGCTGTTTATTGCATTTGCATCGAACTATTTACGATTTGATTTACACAGAGTACAGTCCTTATATATGTTGTTGTATCGATACATCCGCATCCCGGCTGATCCCCGAGGATGTTTACCAGGGGAGGCTGTGACTCCTGACCCGATGCCTTTACCGGGGGGAAGCAGACCTTTGACCTGAGGCCTTTTCTGGCTAGAGTCACGTGTGGGCCAGGGACCCCGTGATTCTGACTGTACTAGCACGGATGTATCCATGAGTGACCCCGTGAGATTTTTATGCATGCTCTGTACGCGTGAGGAGTTAGAGTCTCCTTCGTGTACCTTTTCTTTATTTATGCATCTGGACTCGCATATGATTTTATAATATATATATATATATATATTGTTCAGCAAAAGACAATTATTTTTTCGTCCACTCACTCTAACAGTTTTCATGTCTTTCCCCTGGGCTTTTCGGTTTCCGTGCCCAGTTGCAGTTCAGGTTTGGTGTTTCACGTCGCGGTTGGAGGCTAGTGATCTGAGCTACCTGTGTTTTCCAGTAGGCACTACAAGAAAATGAGTCATCACCGGCGAGATTCCGGCCAACAAGGCCGGCGACCGGAAAAGTCGCCGGTAATGTCCATCATTACCGGCGACTTACTCCGTCGCCGGTAATGTGGCCGGAATCTCGCCGGTAATGTGCCCTAGACATTGCCGGCGACGGTTGGAGTCGCCGGTAATGTCTAGGGCACATTACCGGCGAGATTCCGGCGTAAAGTAGCCGGTAATGTCTTCATTTCCGGCGACTTACTCCGTCGCCGGCAATGTGTCTTATATTTGATGCCGGATGGGGCAGCTCGATCATTCAATCATTTTGAGCGAAAAAAATCCAAAGAAATCGAAAGAAGGAAAACGTACGCTCTGAAATCGATCATTCGGTATATTGTCAAAATTAAGGCGCGCGTCGAAAACTCGATCATTCGGGAAGCTATATATATAGGTACGTAGGTGTATATATACGTATATGTGGTATATATATATATATGTGTGTGTGTGTTGATCAAATCCAATTCGTGAGATATATATGAAATGTTGTTGATGTACGGTCACCGAAACGAGAAAACAGGTTGTAGTTAATCTTGTGTCTGAATCAATGACTGGTATTATCGTATTGTTATCGGAGCCAGGCTTAACAGAGCCTCCTCCTACCCAGTCAAATACGTTTTGAATTGAAAAAAGGAGAATACTATCATCGAGTACTGAATCGAATTCAGAGATTAGATCGATATATATACATATGCATGCATGTGTTGATTTAATTAGAGTTGAATTGAGAGATCACGTCGATTATTAGTAGTGAATGTGTGTGTGTATATATAACTAATACGTAAAATTGTTAGAATTTTCAGGATGGACAAGAGTTGGATGAGCCTCGAAAGATGGGATGTCAGATATCACCAGGGAATTAGGAGTTTTGTGGATTTTGTGAAGGCTAATTGTGGAGACACTACACTTCATTATTGCCCGTGTAAAGAATGTAAGTGTTTCAGCGATCGATTTCGATTTCCCATCGATAAAGTCCAGAGGCACCTGAGTAAATACGGGTTTTGGGATAAGTACACTTGTTGGATTTATCACGGTGAAACATCGGTAGCGGGTCCGCATGATCATGGACAATTTGGTGAGAGGGCTAGTCCACGCTATGATCATGGAGATTTTGCTGAGAGGGGCAGTTCATCCTATGATCCAACATCGATGTTAATCAATGATATGTTTCCTCATGAGAGCGGTGTATTCGCTGATGAAGCACCGAATGTCCCTCCCGTCGTTGAGGGTTTCCCCCATATCGAGCCAGTCGAACCATTACCTGGAGGTCATGTCAACACAAGCGGTATGGACAAGTACAACAACCTGATTGCATTGCAACAGACTCCGTTGTACGACGGTTGTAGTAAGACTGTTCTTGAAAGTGTCATGGGAGTGATGCAGCTCAAAATGGAGAACAAAATGTCTGTCAAAGCTGTTGATTCTTGGTTGAAGTGGACTGCTTCGCTACTGCCACCCGGTCATCGTCTTCCTACCACTCATCATAAGGTGCGACATATCCTGAAAGATCTTGGGCTTTCCTACATCAAAATCCATGCATGCAGATATGATTGTATTCTCTTCTGGGGAAAAGATCTCGAAGACCTTGAAGCCTGCCCGGTATGTTTTACAGAAAGGTATAAGTTGACTCCTGCAGGCAACAAGAAAGCTGTGAAGATACTTCGATATTTCCCGCTTATTGATAGGCTGGAGCGGTTGTTCATGTGTGCTTTCACAGCCGAGGCAATGAGATGGTGGGCTGAGAGGAACTTGCCTGACGATGACACCCTTATACACCCTTCCGACGGAGAGGCTTGGAAGCACATGGTCAGGGAGTTTGATCATTTTGCAGCAGAGGTCCGAAATGTTTGGCTAGGGCTCTCATCTGACGGATTCAACCCTTTTGGCAACATGAGTCTTCAATACAGTATATGGCCAGTTATTTTGGTACCGTACAACCTTCCACCATGGATGTGCATGAAGAAGGAATACAATATGCTCACTCTGTTAATTTCGGGCCCGGGTTATCCAGGAAAGTGTCTCGATGTGTATTTGAGGCCTTTGATTGAGGAGCTTAAGTACCTGAGTGAGTGTGGCCACCCCACTTATGATAGGTTCAAAAAGGAGATGTTCCAGATGCATGCCATGCTTGTTGGCACCATCAGTGATTTTCCTGCCCGCGGTATGTTGTCGGGCAATGTTACCAGGGGTTACAGGGCTTGTTCAGAGTGCATGACGGTTGATTGTTGTAGTCCTCATTGCAGTAAAATTGTTCAGACGCGTCACCGTTGTTGGCTTCCATATGATCACCCATTTAGGCAGGATCCAGACGCGTTTGATGAGACTGTGGAAACAGGTGTGGCCCCCAGGCGATGGACAGGGGAAGAAAGTTTGGAAGTGTTGAATGAATATGATTTTGGCCAGCTGAGCAATCATCCTGACATAGTGGCGTCAATTCCAGAAAAGCCCGAAAGGTATAAGTTTTGGACACACAAGAGCATATTCTGGGAACTCCCCTACTGGCCCAGGTTGCCTATCAGACATTACCTAGATGTCATGCACATAGAGAAGAATGTGTGTGAAAGTGTGGTGGGCACAGTTCTTAACTTGGAGGGGAAAACAAAAGACATCCCTAAGGCACGCATTGATCTGAAAGTAATGGGTGTGCGGAAACATTTGTGGTTAAGAGATGGTAAGAGAAAAATGCCGCAAGCTCCGTACACCGTAAAGCCGAAGCATAAGCATGAAATTTTTCGGTGGCTGAGTAATGTCAGGTATATATTCTTATGGCTATGTAGGAATTTGGCCTTAAATTTTTAGCGGAGTATATATAGTTATATGCGAGAAATATAATTGGTCCATATATGTGGCTTTATCTATATATATGCAGGTATCCTTATGGCTATGCAGGAAATATAAGCAGGTGTGTTAACTTCCGGGACAATAAGATGTACGGATTAAAGAGTCATGACTGCCATGTACTGCTTCAACGCCTTTTCCCTATTTTCATTCGAGGGTACATGCCCAAAGAGGTGGTGGAGCCGTTGGTGGCCTTGTCAAGATTCTTTCAGAAGTTATGCACCAGGGAAGTTAAAAAAACAGACCTCAGGGAGATGCAAGATGACATCATTTTTATCATGTGCAAGCTTGAGAGGATATTTCCCCCAAATTTTTTCGACATAATGCCTCACCTGATGATCCATCTTCCCGAACAATTGTTGCTTACCGGTCCCGTACACTACACTTGGATGTACCCCATGGAAAGGTACAAATGATTCATACATTTGGTTTGTCTATGTTTTTATATGTAAATTCTTATTTTTTAAGTAAGTTAACATGCACTTGTTAACTTGTAGACAATTGGGAGCCTACAAGGACTATGTGAAGAATAAATATGCACCTGAAGGGTGTATCGCTTAAGCATATCTTGCGCACGAGTGTGTAACGTACACAAAAGTGTACTTGGAAAATGTAGAGGACCCCCAACAACAGATGCCGATAGATGAACCACAGTTCAACCTTTCTATCATCTCCAGTGACGTGGTAGTACAGGGAAGGTTGCCAAAGTCGTACAAGTTGGATGGAAATGAGGTAGCCATTGCCCACTGGTCGGTACTGATTAACTGTCAAGAAGTACAATATTGGAAAAACTATCATCTTCACTGCCCTGCTATTGTCGGAAATGTTGATTACCACAACAAGACGTTTGCAAACTACTTTGGTCAATGGGTAAGTATATGTCTATTTTTATATATATCCTTACATAGCATGTATGTATGTACGTGGTTTTGTGGTTTCAAGATGACATAATTTCTTCTGTACGTATTAATATATGGACGTTTTCAGATGAACCATGTAGCAGATGATGGTTACCCAGAGTGGTCAAACGAATTGAGGGTCCTGGCGATGAAACCGATAGCTTCACAAGTTTACTCCATGTGTCAGGTCAATGGTGTGAAATTTATATGTGAAAATCGAGACGACCGACTGAAAACACAGAATTGTGGGGTGATGGTCCATGGTGGGCAGGATGGCGTTGACTATTACGGTGTCCTTCATTCAGTTGTTGAACTAATTTATGGGAACCGCATGAAAGTGCACTTGTTCAAGTGTAGATGGTTTGATACTAGCCCGGAGAACACAAGGACCGATCAGTACGGAACATTTTCGGTGAATACTGCTACTACCTGGTATGAAGATGACCCTTTCGTTCTTGCCTCATCAGTAAAACAAGTGTTTTACCTGGACGATCTTCTTAACAAAGTCCCGTGGAAGGTGGTTAACCATGTTGCTCATAGAAACATATACAGTGCTGCCACACTTGGTGATACCGCAGATGATGAGGAAGTTACTGCATACCAAGAGCCAAACGCTTTTGACATTCCTGAATCATCTACGATTCGCCTTAATAATGTGAGATCTGGGAGTGTGGTTCGAATTACTGGAGCAGAACTTCTCGATGTTAATCCATATGAAGTTGACGCTGATTCAGATGACGAGGAGCGGCACATATTGCCAGAGGTTACCTATGAAACCGAGTCAGACTCAAGTGATGAATATGATTACGATTATCATCCTTAGTACGTTGGAAATTGTAGTCGGAAATTGTACTCGACAAATGTACGTAGTAAAATGTACGTAGTAAAATGTTTAAGGAAATTGTAGTCGGAAAATGTACTCGGAAAATGTACTCGGAAAATGTAGTCGGAAATTGAACGTAGTCGGAAATTGAACGTAGTCGGAAATCGGAAATCGGAAATTGAACGTAGTCGGAAATCGGAACCGTAGTCGGAAATTATACGTAGTCGGAAATTGTACGTAGTCGGAAATTGAACGTAGTCGGAAATCGGAAATTGGTCGGAAATTAGTCGGAAATCGGAAAATGGTCGGAAATAGGAAAATGGTCGGAAATTAGTCGGAAATCGGAAAATGGTCGGAAATTAGTCGATCGGATAATAGTCGACAAACCTAGACATTACCCACGAGTTGCTAAGTCGTTGGTAATGTCATTACCAACGAGTTGAGAAGCAACTCGTTGGTAATGTCATTACCAACGACTTAGCAACTCGTGGGTAATGTCATTACCAACGAGTTGCTTCTCAACTCGTTGGTAATGTCATTACCAACGACGTTGACCTACCTCGCCGGCAATGGTGGCGGTATAGCTCGAGCTCGAGCTCCTCCTCCCCATTTCTCTTCGGCCTAATTCAATTCTCTCTTCCCTCTCTTAGCTCGAATTTCTTCCCTCTCCCCTCTCCTCAATCCTCTCTTCTCTCTTCCCTCTCCCCTCTCTTCCTCTCCTCCCCTCTCTCCTCCCCTCTCTCCTCCTCCCCTCCTCCTCTTCCTCCTCCCCTCACCTCCGTCGCCGGCAAAGTTGGGTCGAGCTCCACCATGGCAGGTTTGAGCTCACTCTCTCTCCCTCTCTCTCTCCCTCTCTCTCTCTCTCTCATTCCACAATATTTTTTTCTGTATTTTAATTAATTAATTTTTGATAATTGTGGGATGTATATATGTATGCATGTGGACAATATTTGTAAAATGTAATTAAGGTATGTATGAAAATTGTGGGAAAAAAATGTGGATAATTGTGGGGTGAAGGAGCAATATATGTGATGTATATATGTGAAAAATTAATTAATATATATGGAATGTATATATATACGTATGTTTGAAAAATATGGAAAATTAATTAGCTAGGGTGAATTGGATTAATATGTGATGTATATATATATGCACGAATTAAGGTGAAATTAAGATGCATGATCGATGTATATATGTGTGAAAAGTTTAAAGCCGGAAATGATGTATGTATATATGTTAAGTTATGTGATATAGTACGTTGTTAATTTAACGTATAATAGGTGATATTGGAACCATACCAAATCGGAACCGGAACGGTTTGAAACCGGAACTGTTTATAACCGGAACCGTTTGTTTTCCGTTTGAAAACAAACGGTTCCGGTTTCAAACGGTTCCGGTTCCAAACCGTTCCGGTTCTGATTTGTTATAGAACCGAAACGGTTTGGAACCGGAACTGTTTGTAACCGGAACCGTTATGTTACAAATTGTTCCAGTTACAAACAGTTCCGGTTTCAAACGGTTCCGGTTCCAAACCGTTTCGGCAACGATTTGTTATAGAACCGAAACGGTTTGGAACCGGAACCGTTTGGAACCGGAACTGTTTGTAACCGGAACCGTTTGTAATATAATGGTTCCAGGTTCCAAACCGTTCCGGTTCCAAACCGTTCTAGAACCCCAGTTCCCATGACTATTACGGCGTCCATGCCAGGAGGTTTTGCAGCTAATTGGCTTCGGAGAGGTTCCCGAAATAGTGGAGGGAACAGTAGTCAAGCTTCCTCCTCGCCCGCAGTTAGCAACACGCCCAGTGGGCCAATGATGAGTGCTCGCACGAGAGCCTTGCTAGAGGCGCGAGCTGAGGAGGAAGCTGCACGATCAAGAGCCGTGCAACCGGAAGTTGAGCCTCGAGCCTCAGTCTCCAGACGCTCAATCAGCAGACGTCCCTCCGGTGGCAGAGCCTCAGACGAGCGACAATCAACGGGGGCATCAGAAACTCTCTCAATCCGAATGCCCCATATTCGCCCGGTGCCTACTCCCGTTTCACGGGAAACATATGAGACACATGGTGGTGCTGGCGCCTCATCGTCCAGGCCTCGTCTATCTCCGCCGTCCGGTCTCTTCCTACCCGACGAGATTCCTGTCATCCCTGAATTCGATGATAGGGGGATGCCTGTTTATATTGAAGGACGGCCGGAGTTCCTGAGCGTGGAGGAAGCGTATAACTTCCTCCCGTTCGACCCCGTGTATCTTTGGAGTGTGAGGTGCACCAACCAACAAACGGACGATACAGGTAAATTTTATTTAACATCAGATTGATTACTTAATTATTACTTAAGACTTGCGATAGGTTCAATTAATGATATCAATTTGTTGACATTGTATTATTAGGCAATTTCGTTAATGGGACTGGAAAACGGAAAGGGGCTAGAGGCACCTGCACCGGGAAGAGACTTGAGCAGGCCACCGGCGGAAGGAAAACGCCCATAAGGGCCAATGAGGATGGCGAGGTGATCGAGGCATTCGACACCACGCGCAAATATGTCAGCATGGCCGGTGCGATCGTGCGGGACAAGGTCCCAATGCTTTGGCCAGATTGGGAATCTGTGCCTATCTACGTGAAGATGCAAGTGCATAATGCACTCAGTGTGAGTAAAATCGTATTTTTATTACGTAAATTTTACATTTATTAATTAAGTCCGAATAAATATATAATTTTACCTTTTATATATTCATATTGCAGATGTGGTTTGACGTGGATGAAGTTCTTATTCACACGTGGGTATAGCGTCAACTACATATGAGGTGATGTGCTTCGACTTATTTGAATATATATCGAGTTAGATTTTTGTTTATCAAGTGTTTTAATATCTCTAACTTTTTTTCCTTCTTTTAATATAGGTATAAAGAGTGGAAGAACGAGCTTTCTTCCCATTACACTGTATACAAGGAGCTAGGCCGAGGTTCCACCCCTAGCGAATTCCGGTTTAGGGAGTACGAGTGGCTGTGGCTGATAGCCCACTTCGAGCACCCCAAAGCTCGGGTATGCATCCTTAATATATCTTTCAAGCCTAAAGTATCGTATCAGATTGAAATAGTTAGTTACTAATTTTTTTTCATATGTTTATCAAACAAGGCGATTTCGAAGACGAACCGGGCGAATAGATTGAAAAACACCAGGGCCCATCATGCAGGTTCACTCAACTACATGGGTTGGTCGACTAAGGCGTAGCAACAACAAAAGGTGAACCCGTTGGTGTATATTCATTAGAAGTTCTACCCGCAGTGCCCTGAAGAAACGGTAAGTCTTTCGCCTCTCAATGTGTTAATAAAACTATTTTTGAAGATGGAAATAGATTTTGTTAGCTAATACGTTGTTCATTTTCCCTTTTCAATTAGTCGAGAGTGGAGGAGGCGACCGCAGAAGTGACCATGAGTATAGCTCGGACAAACCATCCTGACTGCTCCGAGGAAGAAGTCACCCAGTATGCCTCTCAGATCGATCCGCTTGATCCCCCGATAGCGGCTCAGATCATGGCAAAAGCGTGCGGGACTGGAAAGAATACCTACTACTGCAGGGGAATGGGCTCGGCGGGTGAAGGAGTATTGAAGAACACTTCAGAATACTCTACCGGGTCAAGAAGTTCAACTTCTAGTCGTAACCTCGCAGCGGAGCTTCATAGGACGCAGAGGGAGTTGGAGGAGCAAAAGAGGCAGATGGCCGAGTACCAAATGCAGCAGACACAGGTGCAGGCTCAGATGTACACATGGATGCGGACGATGTACGAGGCTCAGACTACCGGACAACCGTTCCCCACACCTCCCCCGGTCCCGGTCCCTCCCTTCCCTAGCTATCCACCACCACCACCGCACCAGTCAACGCCAGAGCAAGACCAAGGTAGCCACCGGAATTCAAATGAGTACATGGATTACTTCAACCCTGATGACCCGCAAGTTCCTGGACCTGACCTGTAGTTGTAGTTAATTCTTTTATCGTCGTTGCTATTTGTACTGTACGTTGGACATTTATGTTGAACTTGTATGATTGTACGGTTTATCCGGTTCAATGCAGGTTATGGAATTGGGCCCAATCCAGAACCGCGTTTTTTTTTCAAAATTTTTTCCCACATTGCCGGCGACATGGACTCGAGTCGCCGGCAATGTCTCAAATTCCGGCCACGGCGGCGCTGCCATTGCCGGCGACGGCGTTTCCCGTCGCCGGCAATGTCAACACCGGCGGGGAATCACCGGCGACGTCATTGCCGGCGACAAGTCGCCGGTAATGTCAATTCCGGCGAAAAAAAAGACAAGGCCGGCGACGGCAGGTCGCCGGTAATGTCTCCATTTCTGGTAGTGGGTTCTTGTTTCGCCTTCTGATGTGTATATTGTATATATTTACACTAGAGGTCGCTCTGATACATTCTGATACATATTTTATATGGATTTTCTCGGATATATACATATACTATAGTATGTTTACTGTTTATTGTTTATATTATGATGTTGAGAAATCCGGATGGGATTGGTGCCCACGGTTTGGATTTTGTGGCATAGGACGAAGTGTTATTTTCAGGGTGCAGGTTTATGCAATTCCACGTTAGTAACGAAACTCTGCCGAAATTTTGAATGGTTTTTGTTGGTTCGTATTTTCAGAAGGGGTTCGATTCCGGTGTAGGTAACTGAATCGGGGTTAGGTCCTTTCAAAAACGGTTTCCGATTTATATGCATATATCATTCATGAAGATTGAAGAAGGTAACAACTAACAAAAATTAGTGGACACACAGCAATCCACTAAAATTAAGGAGTAAAATATCGGATATCGAGAACATATCGACGTTTCAAAATTTGGATATATCGACGGAAATATCGTTGAAATATTGATCCAGTGAAAATTCTGATGGAAATGACGGAAACTAATAGAAATACATGGAAATTTGTAATGAAACTTTTGGATGTTGTTACATGATCAATTATCTACCTTATGTGTAAAGAAAATATTGATCAAGCATCAAGACATCTGAGTTTGCTATATTACTATATGAATTAGTACGTGTTAAGTGTTGATAATTATTAAAATATAATTTATTAGTTCTATTTTTATTTTTTAATGGCTAAAACTTATGGGAGGCTAGACCATCACGTCTTTTGTATAATATATTACACATCACACATCACAAAATCAAATATATAAATACTTCAAAACCACGTAGGGGACTTATGAGGTTCAAAATTCACACTATTTTTTTCATCTCCCTGTGCATAATCTAGTGTATATTGTGAAGAATAATCATTAAATGATTGTTTTGCCATGTAATTCTGCATGTATTGGACATGTCACATGAATGGTGGATTGGATATTGAGCATGTGAAAATTGGACATTTACCAAACTAAATGTTAAATGTGAAAAGTTTACGGAAATTTCAGAAATATCAGGAAATATTGGAAATATCGAGGATATATCAAAATTATCGATAAAAATCAGAAAATTTCAAAAAATTTAAGGATATATTTAAAATTTTTCGAAGTAACTCCAAAAATTCGAAATATCCACAATATTTGATCCATAATATGGATTTTACATCCGCAGACTGAAACTACCATACTTGTCATCATGCAATCATTGTTTTAACGACAATTAATTATCAGAAATTAAATAAAAAAAAGTACTTTCCATTTTTGCCCTCCAACTATTCTGGGCACATAGGCCGCGCACTCTCTCTCACTCGACCTCACCAGAGGTTCTCCGGCTAGAACCTCCTATCGACGGCGCGAGACCGTGGAAGAAGGCCGAGCGGCGGCTGGGATCGAGCTCGTGGCGGGACGAGTCCGGCAGGAGGCGTGACGAGGTTCATGCGAGGTTCAAACATATCAACCACAAGGAAGAAGAGAAGTTTGCTTTTAGATCCGATCCTCAGACACAAAATCCAAAAGGTAGGACATCAATCCCTTGGTTAATATCTACCCCCAGTCATTCAATCTGGACAAGTCCATTAGGACCATATAGATTCTCCTCATCCCCCAGCCCTACACTCAACAAACCGATGGACAAGTCGATTCTGCTATCCAAAGTTTGGAAAGTTTTGAACGATAGGGATTCTCCCCTCAAACCCTAGAATTTTCCTAAAACGTACATAATTAAAGAAACCTAGCCGGATGGCGATGCCCAGAGAGAGAGAGAAGAGAGAGATGAATCTGTTGCAAACCCTCTGCGATGTCAAGGCGATTTCAACGGCCTAACCAATCTGAATCTCGATTGGGTTCGGCGAGAGGAGGCGCGAGCTGTGTGGGAAGGATAGTTTACATTTGAGGGTAGAACAGTAATTTGACGCAACAGTGTACTTACACTGTTGTGTACTGAATATCTTGTGACAACTGAAAGGCCTGAGGCCCCAGTCTGGTACCTGATGATAATAATAATATATATTGAAGCACTATGCCTCCATCGACAACGGTCTATATAAATGTAACTAGCTGTTGGTCGCGAATCTACATATAATAGCGTATAACTCGATCATCTAGTTCAAATTAATACAAGTTCACAAGTCATAGCACAATTACGTGTTCACAACGATGAGCTCAAACTCAAAGCCACATGCAGCAATACTCTCCAGCCCCGGAATGGGTCACATCATTCCGGTCCTCCAGCTCGGGAAACGCCTCGGCGACCGAGACATCTCCGTGACAATCTTCGCCATGGCTTCTTCCACGTCACTAGCCGAGTCCCAGACCATCAAAGGCGCCACAACCTCAAACCTCAGTGTTGTTGAGCTCCCACCCGTCGATATCTCCGGCCTCGTTAGTCCAGACACTGCGGTCGTCACATGCCTCGCTGTCATGATGCGAGAGATACGGCCTGCGTTCCGGTTTGCCTTGCAAAACATGGCGTCTCCACCCACCATGCTCATCGTGGACTTCTTTGGCACTGAATCGTTGTCCATCGGTGACGAGCTACGAGTTCCTAAGTACGTCTACTTTCCTTCAAGTGCATGGTTCCTCTCACTCATCACGTACTCGCCAACCCTAGATAAGCAAGTGCAGGGAGAGTACGTGGACCGAACTGAACCGCTCAAAATCCCGGGTTGCAGGGCGGTTCAACCGGAAGATGTGGTTGATCCGATGCTGGACCGGACGAACCAACAGTACTCTGAATACATACGAATGGGTCTTGAGATTCCACTATGCGATGGAATTTTGGTGAACACTTGGGAAGAGTTGCAGCCCACAACACTGGCTGCGTTTAGAGACGAGAAGCTCTTGGGTGGAGTGGCAAAAATGGTGCCGATTTATCCGATTGGTCCGCTCACTAGGCCGGTCCGATCTGGCCGTCCAAATCTTGTCGACGAGGGCTTGCTTGACTGGCTTGACAAACAGCCTAGAGAGTCGGTGATATTTGTGTCATTGGGGAGTGGAGGTACATTGTCTCATGAACAAATGACCGAGATGGCTTGGGGTTTGGAATTGAGCAAACAAAGATTCATCTGGGTTGTTCGTCCACCGACAACAAAGTCGGCCGATGCTGCCTTCTTCACTTCAGGAAATGGTAATGAAGTTTCGTTCATAGCCTTTTATTTTATTTTCTATATTTATTTTATGGTTGCTAGCTTTTATATATGACTTCTTGGATTCAATAATACTAGTATTCTAGTCATGCTCTTTTAATAATAGTAGTGACGTGCTTCAGGTGATGGTGACCTATCAACTTACTTTCCAGAAGGGTTTCTCAAACGGACCAGCGGTATGGGTTTAATTGTGCCTCTTTGGGCTCCCCAAGTGGAGATTTTGGGCCACCAGTCCGTAGGAGGGTTTTTCTCGCATTGTGGGTGGAACTCAGCACTAGAGAGTCTCAAAAATGGGGTACCAATGATTGCTTGGCCGCTCTACGCGGAGCAGAGGATGAACGCCACGTTGTTGACTGAGGAGCTTGGCGTGGCAGTCCGGTCAGAGGTTCCGCCGTGGAAGAAAGTGGTCGGGAGGAAGGAGATTGAGAGAATGGTGAGGACGATCATGGTGGAGAAAGATGGGATTGAGATAAGGGGTAGGGTGAAAGAAATAAAGCTAAGTGCAGAAAAGACTGTGAGGGAAGGTGGTACGTCATACAATGCACTGTCTCGAGTGGTATGTAAAGCAATGAAAGATATCAAGAAAATAAATATATGACTGATATGAGTATGTAGATCCATCATCCATGTGTGTGACCAATTATGTATTTCAATTTTAAAGCATCAAGAATATAACATATATCTATCATCTATGTATTACTACATGAATTTGCTCCTTAATTATATTCGTACACAAAAGTTAGTAGAAATACTGTAACACCTACACAACAACTAATTAAGGAAGGTTTACCGTAAGGGAGGTTGCGGATGATCAAAGTCCATATGCATGTCCATAATTTCACTCGGATGAACCAACGGTGGTATTGGCTTCTTACGATGATCGTATAAAGTAACATTTATCACGTCAACCATTTCTTTCTTTTCTTCATCTATTGCCTCAGTAGCTAAAATCTCTACGCCATCGGTAACCATTTCTTTGTTATTGTTTCTCTTCCCCAAGAGATAGAAAGGTACAAAGCAAGCACGTAGTACCCAGAAACATCCAGACATAACTATCTTCCGTTGAGGTGGTTCGAGCACGAGCTTGAACTTTTCGCTTCTGAGGTTGTAGCAACAAATAATTTTGGGACTGGCAAATAATAAGATATCAGAAGTCGGACTTATTGCACAAGGCTCCATGGTATTACGACTATCATAATCATCTTCATCACTATCACTACTATAATATCATTTACATCCTCTATATAATATCCCAACAAGCACGTACTGACTCGATATTTTAGTGTCCATTCACTAGATTCACTCGAACGAACATCATAGTACCAGACTACCAAATCGTTATCATCCTCGCTGGAAATTGAAGGCATACGTTTCATATAGCAGAGAAGACCCATTGAGACCCCAAGACATCCCGTCGCTGCTGTCCTATTGGCCTCCGGAACTGGAAGTTCAAGGGTACAAGCATCGTCCTATTTTGAGGTCAATGCTTAAAATCTTCCATGACATGGTAATACTATATAACATGCCCCTCAAATAAACAAACTTCCTTCAACACTCGACCTTTTCAATTCAAACCCCTCCGTAAATTCTGAGTCTAGTTGGAACTTATGCCGGACCCATTGTCCGTATCCAGACGAAAAGATATCAAGCATAGTAGAACAACTACTTGAGGTTGATGATGAAGTGGATTGACTAGTGTAATCAATCCTCACAACTCTGTAGTATTGAGGAGACTCCGAAGGGTCAAATGCCAAGATCGCACAAAAGTGCTGCTCCTGGTTTTGGTTTTGGTGGACACATGCTTTAGGCACAGGAACTTGTTGTGCAGTGATGGGGTTGCACACATTAAACTGGTCAGTTGTCGACTTTAATAACAAAAGTAACCCATTGCAACCGTCCAGATATCATCACAATCATCGACATCGTCATCGCGACTGTAATCTCGACCAAACTGCCAGAATGTCTTATGGATTTCAAAATACTCAGGCGATTGATCAAATAGTTCACAAACAGTGTTGGTGACTTCCACATAATTATCTCCCATGTATCGAAAATTATACAGAGAAGCATAGTTCATCTGAGGCAAATAAGAGGGCTTCTTTTTCATCATGGTTAGCGACACAGGAGACGGAGCCTGGATGGTGCGGTAGTAAATACCCGAAGGAGGTGATTTTTCCAAAAATCTTCGCACCCAAAGATCAGACGTTATTCGGTGCCATAACTTGCATACACTGATGCATGACACCAAGTCCCTCTCCGTCGAGGATAATCTACCTAAAATCTCAGTCCACAAATCCTGGCCTAAACTCTCCATTGATTGATCGGGATGTGTAGGTGAAGAGACGCTAGGTGATAGGGCTTGGAGGGCTTCATTTATTGCGCATAAGTTTCAAACAATACGAAGTATCAACGAATATGAAAAGATAAATAGGAAATCTATAACACACAGATTTATGTGGTTCACTCAAATCAAGTTACATCAACGGACGGAGATGGTGAGGAGATTCTACTAATATCGAAAGGAGATTACAAGGTGTTTCACACTCAAACCCAAAATCCGATTACACCCGAATACACTTGTTGAGAGAGAAACACTACCACATTTTGACTCATTGTCGGCGATTTTTAAATCGCCGGCAATGTTTTTTAACATTATCGGCGATTTTTCTGGCAAAAATCGCCGGTAATGTCTTTTTTTTTTAACATTACCGGTTATGTTAAAAAAAAAAAGACATGGGAGACATTGCTAGCAATGTCCCATCGATAATGACCCTAAGTCACAAACAGTGTTGGTGACTTCCACATAATTATCTCCCATCTACGTCATCTTCCACATAATTATCTCCCATCGCCGGTTATGTCGCCGGCAATGTCTCGATGGTAATGTAAAAAAAAAAAAAAAGACATTGCTAGCGACTTCATATTTATGTCGCCGGCAATGTCTTTTTTTTTTTTTTTAAACATTATCGGCGACATAAATGTATGTCGTTGGCAATGTCGTTTTTTTTTTTTTACATTACCTTCGAGACATTGCCGGCGACATAAAATGTATGTCGCCGGTAATGTTAAAAAAAAAGAAGACATTACCGGCGATTTTTGGTAATGTTAAAAAACATTTCCGGCGATTTAAAAATTGCCGGCAATGAGTCAAAATGTGATAGTGAAAGGAGAAAGAGATCAAAACAACTAAACCAAAAATATAAATGCACAAAAGAGGTAATACAAAACTTGAAGAGTAATCTCAAGACTACAAATTATATTGTTGTCCTCTCTTAAATTAGCTACGCTAATATACTCTTTACCTCTGGTTGTAATATGTCAAACAGATATATAGAGCACATCAACATATGCCGTATGTAAAGCAGGACTCCATAATTAACCTAGGACTCGGCTAATTATACTCGCGTCCAAAGCTATCTTGAGTATAGGTCTGGGCCTAGAACCCCAAAATTTTGAGGCTCCCACATTTCAAATTTTATATTATAATATATATATAAAAAAAAACCTATACAAACACACAAGTTGCCAATCCCAAATAAAGTTCCCAAGCGCCCTAATTTTAAAGACTTTTTTCCATCAGTTTACAACTCTTTTTGTCACTGTCTTTTCTCTCTCGGTCTCTCTTTGTTCGATTTGGACCTCAAGACCTCTATCTTCATCGTATATGTCCTAATCGGCCACATGAACACTGTTGAGCACGAGGACGTCGTCATCGCCACCGTCGGCCTTGACCACGTCGACCAACTTCTTCGAAAGTCAGCAACGTCGAACCATCTTCCAGATTTGCCAGACTAGGTCCTGCTATGTTAGCAGCCGCAGGACGACGTGCTCACAGAAGATGAGGGAGTAGTCGGTGGTGTTGCTGATGTAGTCCTCAACGGCGCGGTCAAAAGGATCAAAAACCGCCAGCGCAGTTTTCTGGCTGAACCCAACGAGCTGTGCGGCAAGAAACGCGGCGAAGATGGAGTAGCCTTTGGACCGAAGTAGATCCAAAACTGCGCTGAAAGATTCGTGACCCTGCCGGTGAATTTGAATTGACTTAATCGAAGTCGGCAGCGCCGGAGCTGTGGTTTGTTCGGCTGCCACGTCGGAGGCGAAGAACCCGTCGATGCCGTAGATGACGATGGATCCATCGTCGAGGACCATCTGCCACCCTGCTCGTTTCTACCACTTAGGGTCTCTATTTATCCGGAGAATCTCAGCACAATTGCTATGAAGAATTCTACTGTTGGGTGAGTGAGTTGCTAACATTTAGCCTTATTAGTTTTTGTTTGTGGATTGTATGTGAATGTATGATATTTTGTACTATTAAGTGTGTGATTGAATTGATGAAAATTAGCACGTGTTAGACAAGTAAACATTTTGTTATGAAGTGTTTCCAGTGTAAAAATTGGAAGTATTAGAATGAGGTTTTGGTATCAGAATGGAAATGAGATGTGATACATGAATTTAGTAACTGGAGGTTAGTAAGGTAGATGGAAATGAGGGTGTTTGGGAATGTATTCAAATTGGTGGAAGCAGAGCTTTATGGAATGGGCATTTTTCTCAGTTGTGCCTTTAGTTTGTGGTTTTTCATGGTATTGTGGGCAACTTGGTTTAGTGAGAGTGTTTACTGTCATTATAATGTCATGAAATATTTGACAACTCATAGCAACTATTGGTTCTTCTTAATTTGAGATCTTTAACCAACTTATTACCTAGAAATGAAGAATTGACACTGGCATTTCATTTGTTACAGTTCACTCATATACTTAGAAGGTAATCTGGAGACCAAAATCTTCACTGACTGGATTATTGGGTAAAAGTTACTAGCTTACTATAACAACCCGAACCAAAATGACGTACTTAATGAGTCGTATTAGTTTTATTGTAAATTAGTCGTAAGTGTTTGATCATTAAACGACTTTTTAATCCATTTAGCATTTGACTTAAGTTTCTTCTCAAGAATTGTAGTTATTTCGAGTTTGTAGGAATTTTCGGATAATCGAGCTAACTTTTACGAATATTTGAAGTTTGGCAAACCTCAAATTAGAAAAGGAATTTTTTTATATTTGGCATTTTGATCTCAGCCGTTGGATTCAGCAGAGATCAAATGTGAGCCGTTGATTTAGAGAGGGGCTTATGGGTATAAATAGAATTTTTGGGCTGAAACCCTAACCAATAATTCACTTCGAGCTCGACCTATTTGCTCGACTCGCTGGAGTCTTCGCCGCCGACCACCAATATCGACGCCCTAGGTATGAAATTGAAGCTTTTGATCTCTATGTTGTGTTTCTGGGCTTAGTTTGGATTGCAGGTGAAGTGATTCAGAGAATCGACGAGATTTCTCTCGTCGGATTACTTCAACCGTGGTCGGTGGTGCTCCGATCGGTTTGGGACGTCCTCCTCCTCCTCTTGCATCATTTGCGACTAGCCTCGAGCTCCTTAGTGGTTCGGTGGTGGCGCTGCGATGTAGAAATTTTTTAAGGGTAATTCGGCCCGCTGCCATTTAGGGAAAATTCTAGAAGATCTGGGCCGAGTTTGGGGTAGGTTCTTTAGGGATGTTGGTTGGGCTAGTTGTGAGGAAAGGTTTGGGGTATGGCTCACCGCTGTTGCTGGTAGTCGGCGGTGGTTAGATCCGTTGCCCGTGGCGGGAATTTCGACCTCTTTGGTGTTGAATTAGGTTCCGGCGAAGAAGGAAAAGTTGTTTAGAATTACAAGAAGAAGCTAGACATGTAATTTAGGGATCGTCGGAGTAGGTCGCCAAAGGTGGCATGTGGCAGCCACGTACCGTCGTTCATAATAGAGCTCCGGCAGGCAGAAACCTAATTTTTAACACCGGTTTTCTGAAGTAGTTCTTAAGGTGGTTTCATGTACTTTATTGAATTAAGGTATTGAATGATTTTGTTATTTTTGATCAGGAGACCGTGATCGAGATTTGGCCAAGAGAACTTCCGCCGGACCTCAGGGTTAGCTGTATACTATGAGTGGACATTTTATTTTCACAGTTGTTTAGCGAGTTTTGCAGATTATATTTCATTCATCTTGAGCTTTCATTTTTAGTTTTGGAGGCTAGACATTATTACAAATATTCAATATTGCATTAATGCATTTGTTACTCGACTGATCCTCGAGTAGCTCCAGGATGAGTTAGGTGGCTCTACCTCGACATTCATGTCGTCTTAGTTAGGTAGCTCTTGACGATTTTACATAACTATAAGTCTAGTTAATCTAGTTACCATTTCACTTAGATTTTTCATCTTAGGTTAGATGACCCTTGACGCCGCCTCTACTGCACGATACTTAAGGAGGATTAGATGACTTTTACCCTTTCTTGATGTATCTTCTGTCTTTATATTTTACTTAAACTCGCAAATCATTTTAGTACAATATTGATGGATGGGCATAAATTAGTTCTGCGTTTGTGTTTAATGGATCATTGATTTTTGTCCACTCACTATAACAGTTTTTATGTTTTATATGGCTTTCCATGTGCCCATTGTTTTCTCATGCCCAATTTGTTGTTTTTATCCTGTGGTTGCACATCATCGATGATTGCTCAGAGTTCGTGAAACACTTCTCCCCTAGTAGGTTCCTGGTTTAGCCAACTAGTCTATATATTATGTAAATTACTAGTCACTTTGAATACCATATATTAGTTTGCTTCCATTTGTGTTGTATACCTAAATGGTCATCAGATTCCTTGTATATTTTTGAATTCGGTATGTTTATAGTAAAATCAGTAGTTTGCTAAGTAGAGAAATCCGGATGAGCATCAGTGACTCACGGTATTGTTTGTGGGACTTATTGTAGAAGTGTTCTCTTCGTACAAATTATTGGTATCCTTCGGTTTATGGGGAGGTTATGCCAAAATTTAAGTATAATTTATTGTTTTCTAATGAGTCTTTAGGATTTGATCTCGGTTTATTAGTTAAATTAGGATTGGGTCCTTTTAGTTGGTATAAGAGCGTTAGGTTATAGGTTTTGTAGACGTTCGCTCTTGTGTTACTAAGGACATTTGAGAATACATAAAATTTCTGGACCGATGGCCCGACCGGTTGGCGGATCCCCATCAATGCTCACAGTGTTGTGCATTTTCAAATGTTTGAGGTCTCATGATTGCACCCTTTTTGTTTTGTGACTAATGTTTTTTTATCCATAGGAATGCCTCCTCGTCGTGGGGCTCGAGTCAATAGTGCTAAGGATCAGGATGAGGATTGTGGAACACGGGATCAACTTACTCACGCGAGCTTTACGTTTATAAGAGAATTTTGATCCTGTAGTAAAGGCAAAGAATGCTGGAGCTGCCTCATTTTCTGGTTACACTGATCTTGAAGCATGTGAGGCTTGGATAGTTCAGATTGAGTGAGTATTTGAGCGTCTGCACTTCACTCCAGTGTAGTGGACTGTGGCAACTGTTGGGTTGCTTGAGTCAAATGCTTATTTCTAGTGGGATAATACTGAGAGACTTGCTGTTGACACCCCATGGCCTACATTCAAGGGATTGTTTATGCACCGATATTTCAATGAAGCTACTCAAAAAAAAAAATGAGGAGTTCATAAACTTGAGGCAATGGGGGATGTCAGTGCTTGCGTATCGAGATAAATTCACCAGTTTATCTTGATTTGTGCATGATATGGTTGGGACTGAAGAGGCCAAATGCATGAGGTTTGAGTTGGGCTTAAATTTGAACATCAAAGGGACCTTGGCAACCATGCCTCGAAATAATTTTGATGAGTTTGTTAGCACAACTATCAGGGATGAGAATGTACAAAGGGAGAGATAATTGCAGTTTCAGACTCGCCGTTTTATGGAAGGTAGACCAAGCCAGGGTTCTTCGAAGAGGCTAAGCTCAAGTACTTCAGGGTCAACATCTTCTTCAGGCAGTGGCTCTTTCAGGTTTTCTCGTGGTACGTCTAGATAGAGTAAAAGACCAGATTGGAGGAGGAATCACCCATATAGGCAACAATTGGGTGCAAGTTCTGGTGGATATAGTGGGCCTCGATTCCCTTCACCGGTGCCTAGGAATTGTCCTTTATGTGGAACTTGTAATCGGTACCATCAAGGGCAGTGTCAATAGAGTGCTACAAGTTGTTTTGCTTACAACCAAGAGGGTCACCATGCGAGGGAGTGCCCACAGAGGGGCACTCATAGTGGATTAGCAGTTTAGAGTACTGGTAGAGATCATGGTGCCACTTCTAGAGCTCGTATGACACTAGTTGCAGAACAGAGTACTCAGCAGAACTGTAACCAGCTTGGACATTCGATTGGGCAGGGCTTCCCCAAAGGTTATCATCGGTACACTATTTATTTTTGGTTATCCAGTTCTTAATTTATTAGATCTTAAGGCTACACAGTCCTTTATGTCGTATAGATTGACATCATTGGCCAATATACTTGCCTCTTCCCTTTCAGGAATGTGGCGTGTGACATATCCATCTGGTGTGGTAATGAGTGTTGGATGGGTGTATATGAATTGTGAGATATTTATAGGAGGGATGAACTTCTTAGAGACTCATTGGGCGACCTTTGATTGTCATAAGAAGGAGGTAGTCTTTAGAAGTCTAGGAATGCCAGAGATCTTATTCTGCGGCGAAATAAATACTCCCCCACCGTGTATAATTTCAGCAATGAAAGCGGAGATGTTAAAGACGGGTTGTGTGGCATATTTTGCTCATGTGGTCAATACAAATATATGCACGCCAAATATCGGGGACATTTCTATAGTTTGTGAGTATCCTGATGTGTTTTCTGAGGACCTACCTGGTCTTTCTCTAGTGAGGGAGATTGACTTCACCATTGAGTTACTACCAGGTACCGGTCCTATTTCCCAAGCACCCTATCAAATGGATCTAGCAGAGTTGAAGGAGTTACAGGTTCAATTGCAAGAATTAATCGATAAGGGTTTCATTCAGCCTAGTGTTTTACCTTGGGGTGCTCCGGTCTTGTATGTAAAGAAGAAAGATGGTTCAATGAAGTTGTGTATTGATTATCGGAAGCTGAATCAGGTCACTATAAAGAATAAGTATCCTTTGTCGCGAATTGATGATTTATTCGATCAACTGAAAGGAGCAAAAAATTTCTCGAAGATTGATTTAAGGTTAGGATACCATCAGCTTCAGATTAGGGGATCACATGTCCCTAAGACTGCTTTCTGGTCAAGCTATGAGCATTATGAGTTTCTTGTCATGCCTTTTTGCTTGACAAATGCCCCTGCTGCTTTTATGAACCTCATGAATTGAGTTTTTAGGCGATACTTGGATAAGTTTGTTATTGTGTTTATCGACGACATCTTAATATATTCCAAGGATGTGAAACATTATACGAAACATCATCATATGGTTTTGTAAACTTTGTGAGGGTCACAGTTATATGCAAAGTATAACAAATGCGAGTTTTGGCTGGATAGTATGAAATTTTTAAGTCATGTGATATCTACTGATGGAGTTAGTATAGATCCAGACAAAGTAGAACTAGTGCTGAATTTGAGTAGACCGATGAGTGTGACCGAGATAAGGAGATTTCTGGGTCTAGCAGGTTACTATCGCCGATTTGTACAAGATTTTTCACTAATCGCAGCTCCATTTACCTGACTCATGAAGAAGGGGATCAAATTTGAGTTGTTCGATGCTTGTGAGGAGAGCTTTCTGACGTTGAAAGAGAAATTAACCACAACACTAGTGTTGACACTACCGGGCGACAATGAAGAATGTACTATATACATCGATGCTTCGATGGGTTTTGGTTGTGTCTTGATGCAACAGGGTAAAATCATTGCATATGGTTCTAGGAAATTGAAGCTCCATGAAGCAAATTATCCCATGCATGATCTTCAGCTAGCAACAATTGTGTTTACGTTGAAGAGTTTGAGCCATTACTTATATGGAGCGCAGTGCAAGATTTTTACCGATCATAAAAGTCTCACTTACCTGCGTACTTAACCAGACTTGAATCTGAGGCAGCAAAGGTGGATGGAGTTAATTAATGATGATGATTGTACTTTTGAATACCACTAGGAAAAAGCCAATGTTGTTGCTGATGCTCTTAGCAGGAAATATAGACCTTCTCTATTCCATATAGGGGTTGTAAGAGTACCACTTTTGGCTGACTTGCATACTACAGGAGCAGTGTTGGATGAGGGAGATGATGGGGCGCTGTTATCCAGCTTTCAAGTCCGACCGATGTTAGTTGATCAAGTATGTGAGGCACTGTGACAACCTGAACCGGAAATGGTAATTAATCGGCTTAATTCGCGAGTTTCACGTATAATCATAGTTTGTCGTAATTAATCGAATTGGCGGTCTAGTTCATGACTTAATTATCGGGCGAGAATTTGAGATGAGTCTCTTCACGAGAATTGTAGAATGCGTGATTTTGAGCTCGTAGGTAATTTTGGATAATTGTTTCGATAACCGAGGAATATGTTATGAATATTTGAAGTCGCGTGATTTAGTCGTGTTTATCCGATTATGTTTGAGTTATTCGAAACGTGGATGTGATTCGATTTGGACTGTAGATCGTATCGAGCCGCGAGTATAAATATCGGAATAGTCGTAAAATTGTCGAAAACCACTGTTTTGGAAGTTTGACCGTCGTTTGACCAGTTGACTCGCATTGACTGAGGGAGAACCGCACCTCCGGCTACAATTTTGGTATGGTTAGAATCCTCTCTTGATTTCCTATGGTTTAGAACTTGGTTTGGTGTGATTTGATGAGGTATTGAGTTAAAACGAGCTCGGTGAATCCTGTGGATTTTGCCGTCAGCGGGGGCGGCGCTCCGGCGACTTTTGGGGCCGGGGTGGTGGGGGGAAAGGTTCCCCTCATCCTTGTGATGCTTTTGGGTGAAAAATTTTTAGGTTTGGTTGCCGTTTGAAGCTCGCCGGAAACCTCGCCGGAATCCATGGATTCCGTGGGTTTTGGGCTCGATTTCGGCCGGTGGGCTTGGAATTGGAGCTTGGTGTAGAAGAGGAATGTGTTGGGCTTGAGGTGTAGACCATTTCTGGAAAGTTTGGCCGAAATCCTCCACTGATAACGCCGCGGCGGCGGTCAACGGCGGCGCTCCGGTAAATGGTTGACTTTTTGGTTTTTGACAAGTTTTATACCGTTTTTCTCATAATCGCGCTCCGATTGTCGCCTTGAGGTTTTCGAGTTGATTTGAGTAGTGGATTTTAAGTCGAGGGTTTATGTGGAGTATTTTGGGATTTTCGGAGATTATTTTGTTATCCGAGTTATATGTTTCCAGAAATGGTTGGTTTCCGAGGTATGGTTTAGAGTAATGAATTTTTGATTTTGATCAGTGATATTTTGTGATTATTCAGGAGATCGAGATCGTACGTTGGGCGAGGGATCTTCCGCTGGATCTCAGGATTAGCGCGTTTGCGCGCTGTGCTTATCTGTGAGTGGACATTTATTTACATTGTTGTAGCGAGGTCTTGGTTTCAGTATTTATTTCCAATACAGTATTGAGATTATTTATTATTTTGGAGGTATTGTTTTATGTTTTATTGGTGATGGCATTTACTTAGCATCGATGCATTGACTACTCGGTTGATCACCGGTAGTCCAGTTCCAGGCTTGAGAGATTCGCCTGATGTGCCCATTAGGCTTGAGAGATTCGCCTAGTCTATCACCGTCAGGCTTGAGAGATTCGCCCGACACCTCCATTTATTTTAAGAACTCGCATTATTTTTATGTTATGTAAATGGTGAAAGGCATATGTTTATTTTCGTCCACTCACTCTAACGATTTTGTGAGTGGAGTTTGAATTCTGGTGTCACACGTCGCTGTCGAAAGCTTAGTGTTCGAGCTACCTTTCTTTCTCAGTAGATTTCTTGTTTAGCCTACTGCTGTGTATTTATGTATATATGTACTAGAGGTCGCTCTGAATACTCTGATGTTCATATTTTCATATGATTTTCCCAGATTTCTGTAAAGTTACAGTTTTGCTTATTACTTTATACTATGATGATATGATTTTGAGAAATCCGGATGGGATTGGTGCCCACGGTTTGGTTTTTGTGGCATAGGATGAAGTGTGTTTTCGGGTACAGGTTAATGGTAATTCCACGATATAGTGAAACTCTGCCGAAATTTCTATGATTTTTACAAGTTCGTGTTTTCAGAAGGGGTTTGATTCCGGTTTAGGAAACTAAATCGGGGTTGGGTCCTTTCAGGCACAACATGCAGATCCCTATTTATTAAGTAAGAAAAGTATGATTCAGAGTGGCGAACCAATAGAATTGATGGCACTTTGTTGTTCAAAGGAACGTTGTGTGTTCCAAGGAATGAAGAATTTAAGAAGGAAATATTTGATGAAGCTCGTTATTCAGCCTATGTCTTGCATCCAGGTAGTACGAAGATGTATTAGACACTTAAAAGCATATTACTCGTGGTGGAATATGAAGAGAGAAATAGCAATCTATGTGAGCAAGTGCCTTATTTGTCAGCATGTGAAGGCTGAGCGGCAGAGACCTTTTGGAAAATTGCAACCATTAGAGATTCCAGTTTGGAAGTGGAAACACATTAATATAGATTTCGTGTATCAGTTACCTCGTTCATCTGAGGGCAATACTGATATTTGGGTGATTGTTGATCACCTCACAAAATCTGCTCTCTTTCTAACCATTCCTGGGAAACTTTCGGTTAGCAAATTAGCAAAATTGTATATAAAGGAAATTGTGAAGTTACATGGCATCCCAGTGTCTATTGTTTCAGATCGAGATTCTCAATTTACATTAGAATTCTGGAAAGCATTACAAAGGGAATTGGGGACAAGATTACATGTCAGTACAACCTTTCATCCTTAAACTGATGGCCAATCAGAAAGGACAATTCAAACTCTTCAGGATATGTTTCCATCTTGTGTTTTGCAGTTTAAAGGAAGTTGGGATTAACAACTACATTTAATAGAGTTTACATATAATAATAGCTACAAGGCTAGTATTGGTATGACTCCGTATAAAGCTCTATATGGAAAGTAACATCGAACTCTATTGTGTTGGAGCGAAGTAGGAAAAATGTGGATTAGTGGTCTTGATATAGTAAAAGACACAACAGAAGACATTTAAATTATTCGAGACAGGTTGAAGACAACGCATGATCGACAAAAGAGTTAAGTTGATATGAGGAGAAATGATCTTGATTTTGAAGTTGGTGATTAGGTGTTTCTGAAGTTGTCTCCTTGGAAGGTTGTTATACATTTCGGGAAACGTGGAAAAATTCACCCACGTTATATTGGGCCATATGATATTATTAGGCGCATGGTTGTAGTGGCATAAAATTGGCATTGCCTTATGAGTTAGCGAGGGTACACAACGTATTCCATGTGTCTATGCTACAAAAATATATATTTGATCCATCTCATGTTCTTTCAACCTACCAACTTCCCATATATGAGGACTTAACTTATGTGGAGGATCCATTTAGGATTCTTGATCAGAGAGTGCAAGAACTACGTAACAAGACTATTCCGCTAGTGAAAGTTCTATGGAGAATCATGCAGTTGAAGAAGCCACATGGGAACCTGAGCAGCAGATGCGAGAGTAGTACCCTTATCACTTCCATTTGCAAGTATGTAGATTTTGAGAACAAAATTGTTATTAGGGGGGTGGATAGTAACAATCCGAACCAAAATGACATACTTAATGAGTCATATTAGCTTTATCGTGAATTAGTCGTGAGTATTTGATCATTAAACGACACTTTAATCTATTTAGAATTTGACTGAAGTTTCTTCTCAAGAAGTGTAGAGAATTTTATTTCGAGTTTGTGAAAATTTTTGAAGATTTTTTTGAATAATCAAGCTAATTTTTACGAATATTCGAAGTTAGGCGAACCTTAAATTAGAAAAGGAATTTTTTTTATATAATGTTTTGATCTCAGTCGTTGGATTCAGCTGAGATCAAGTGTGAGTCGTTGGTTTCGAGAGGGACTTATGGGTGTAAATAAAAATTTTGGGCTGAAACTCTAACCCATATTTCACTTTTGGCTTGACCCGTTTACTCTGGCGGCGACCCGTTTTGCAACCCAACCCGACCCGTTTGCTCGACCCGCCAAAATCTTCATCGGCTGACCACCAATTTCGACACCCTAGGTTTGAAAATGAAGCTCTTGATCTCCATGTTGTGTTTCTGGGCTTAGTTTGGATTGCAAGTGAAGTGATTGAGAGAATTAATAAGATTTCTCTCCTCGGATTACTACCACCGTGGTTGGTGATCCTCTGACCAGTTTGGGACATCGGAAGCTGGGGTTTTATGAAGTCAACCTCCTTCTGCTGCGTTTAAGACCAGCCTCGAGTTCCGTGGTGGCTCGACAATGGTGATGCGATGTGGGAAAAATTTTAGAGTAATTCGGGCCGCCACCTTTTGGGGTAAATTTCAGCTGATCTGGGCCGAGTTTGAGGTAGGTTCTTTAGGGAAGTTGGTTGGGCTTGTTGTGAGGAAAAGTTTGGGGTATGGCTCGCCGCTGTTGCTGGTAGCTGGCAGTGGTTGGATCCGCTGCTTGTGGCTGTAATTTCGGCCTTTTTACCATCGAATTGTGTTCCAGCGAAGAAAAAAAAGGTTTTTATAATTACAAGAGCAAGCTAGACGTGTAATTTGGTGGTCGTTGGAGCAGGTTGTCAGAGGTGGCGCGTGGCGGCCACGTATCACTGTCCACGGTGGAGCTTCGACGATGTACAATCCTTATTTTTAACAGCTGATTTCCGGGGTAGTTCTTAAGGTGGTTTCACGTACTTTATTGAATTATTGTATTGAATGATTTCGTTATTTTTGAACAGGAGACAGTGATCGAGATTTGGGCGAGAGAACTTCCGCCGGACCTCAGAGTTAGCTGTATACTATGAGTGGACATTTTATTTTCTTAGTTGTTTAGCGAGTTTTGCAGATTATATTTTCATTCAGTTTGATCCTTCATTGTCTAGTTTTGGACGCTAGACAATATTACAGATATTTAGTATTGCATCGATGCATCAATTACTTGACTGATTCTCGAGTTGCTCTGGGATGAGTTAGGTGGCTCTACCTCGACATTCACGTTGTCTCAGTTAGGTGGCTCTTGGCGGTTTTTGGTGACTAGAGGTTTAGTTACTCTAGTTACCATTTCACTATTATTTGTCGTCTTGGGTTAGATGTCTCAAGATGACTTTTACCCCTCCTGGATGTATCTTCTGTCTTTATAGTTTACTTAGACTCGCTAATCATTTTAGTACAATATCGGTGGACATGCATAAATTTTATTTGCGTTTGTGTTTAATGGATCATTGACTTTCGTCCACTCACTTTAACAGTTTTTATGTTTTATATGCCTTTCCGTGGGCCTTTTTTTTTTCTCGTTCGTAGTTTGTAGTTTTTATCCTGTGTGGTGGGACGTCATCGACGGTGGCTTAGAGTTTGTGAAACACTTCTCTCCTAGTAGGTTCTTGCTTTAGCGTACTAGTCTAAATATTATGTAAATTTCTAGTCTCTTTGAATACTATGTATTAGTTTACTTTTGTTTCTGTTGTATACCTAAATGGTCATTAGATTCCTTGTATATTTTTGAATTCAGCATGTTTATAATAAAGTCTGTAGTTTGCTAAGATGAGAAATCCGGATGAGCATCGGTGTGAAGGGACCCAATTTCGATTTAGTTTCCTAAACCAGAATCAAACCCTTTCTGAAAACACGAACTTTCGAAAACCATAGAAATTTCGGCAGAGTTTCACTATAGTGCAAAGTTACCATTCACCTTCACCCGAAAATACACTTCATCCTATGCCACAAAAGCCAAACCGTGGGTACCAATCCCATCCGGATTTCTCAAAAACATAACATAATGTAAAACAATAAACAAAACTATAGCTTTACAGAAATCCGGAAAAATCATTTGAAAATATAAACATAATAGTATTCAGAGCAACCTCTAGTATATACATATATACACAACAGTAGGCCAAACAAGAAACCTACTAAAAAATGAAGAGTGGCTCGAATACTATGTCTCCAACCTCGACGTGTGACACCTGAATCCAAACTGCAAGCTGGGCAAAGAAAATGAAGAGCCCAGGGAAAGACATATAAACTGTTGGAGTAAGTGGACGAATATAAATGTCTTTCGCCGAATAATATATAATATAAAAACATATGCGAGTCTAAATGCATAAAAATAATATGGTACACGAGGGAGACTTTAACTCCTCACGCGTACAGAGCATGCATCGAAAATCCCGCGGGGTCACTCATGGACACATCCGCGCTAGTACAGTCCGAATCACGGGATCCCAGACCCACACGTAATTCAAGCCAGAAAGGCCTCAGGTCAGAGATCTGCCCCCCCTGTAAAGGCCTCGGGTCAGGGGTCACAGTCTCCCCCGGTAAACATCCTTGGGGATCAGCCGGGATGCAAGTGTATCGATACAACCACATATACTAAGACTGTACTCTGTGTAAACAAAATCATAAATAGTTTCATGCAAATGTATAAGGCAATATATAAATGCATATTTGTAATATATAATTATGAAAATATATCCGTCGATGCATATTCGTAATATATAATCGTAAAGCACATGCTCGTATAAATCATAATCTCATACGCATGCTCATGCTCGTAAAACGTATATAAAAGACTCGCAATCAATCAGTGAAAAGAAATGTCCACTCACAGACTAGCACAACGCAAAACGCGTTACTCCTATGATCCGGCGGAAAATCCCTCGCCAAACGAACGATCATGATCCCTTGAATAATCATAAATACCACTGTTCAAAATCACAATTCAAGACCTTGAACCACATCTTGAGAACCAACCATTCCTGAAAACATATAACTCGAATATTGACGAAATCGTCAAAAATTAAATAAACACACTATAAAACCTCGCCACTAATTCTGATGCTCAATTCAATATAGAAACCTCGCCACTGCGATCAGTGCACGATTCCAAGCAAAACGACATAAAACTTGTCGAAAATCACCTCGGCTGGAAAACCGCCGTGCATGGCGGCGCACAGGGCTGCCGGGCCACCGCCACCGCCACCGGAAAATTTCATCGGCCCAAAAAATGGTAACCTACACATGGATTTGAAGATCTCGACATTTCCAACAACTTTGTAGTTCAAAGTTAAGCCCAATTTTGACCGGAAAAACCTCCAAAACTCACCTTGATGTCGAAAACCCTCGCCAGAATTCATTAACTCCGATCTCCTCCGTCTGGCCATGGAAAGGTTCAAGACCACTTCTAAAAGCTTCCTCTCCTCATGGGCAATAAAACCCATAACAAGTCGACCCCCAACTCAGCCGCCTCCGCCACCACCATCGCCGACGAATCTCGTCGGAATACCACCGAAATTCCATTAGTTTAACAAGCCATAACTGCTTTATCCGGCAACCAAATTGAGTGAATGACCTATCAAAAGAAAGAGGAGCTCAAGCCCAACAACTTTTATGAAGGAACCACAGACAAAAGACGCCGGAATAAGGCACATCGAAGGTAAACAAAACTCGGCCTGAAATGGGTCAGTTTTGACCCACGGGTCAACATGGTCAACGGGCCAAATTTCCCAAAATGGAAAGTTTCCAAAATCGTCTCGTATTCTTCCCGTATTTATACCGTACACATATCGTCCAAATCGTATCGAAACCAAACGGATAAACACGACAAAATCCAAGGGCCGAAAATATTCATAACTTATTCCTCGTAACTCAAAATAATCCTCCGGAAATTCCCACGAGGTCGAAATTAAATTCTCTACAACTTCCGTGAAGAAAATCAAATAAAATTCTTGCCCGATAATTTAGTCGTTAACAAGCCCGCCATATCGATTAATTACGACAAAATCGCGACTATTCGTGAAACTCGCAAATCAAGCCGATAAACATACTATTTCCGGTTCGGGTTGTCACAAATCTACCCCCTTTATAAATATTTCGACCTCGAAATTTCCAAGTCTGCCAACTAAAAAATAGGGATACTGCCTTTGCATACTGCTCAAACTCCCAAGTGACTACTTTAACTGAATGATTTTGCTAACAGATTTTCACAGTAGGAAATATTTCAGTGCTATAATCCAAGCACCCTCAAATCAAGAATCTAAACTGGCTCCTCCACAAGTGTCAACTCTTCCTGCATAGGGAACTGATCGGGTGCTAAACATGCAATGAATCCGAAATGTAGTTCCACCACATGGAATACAACTTACAGACATGCCAACGCTACATGCAATGGCAAACTATACGTCACAACACTAACTCGCCCCATGATCACATACGGACCAAAATAACGTGGCAAAGTATACCACACCTCCCAAAACAAATCACACCTTTCTAAGGAAACCTTAATCACCAACCTTGAACTTAATGACTCAACCTACTCCCATCTGCATAACGTCTCTAACGATCTCGAGCAATTATCAACTTGTCCTTGCTAACCCGAAGGTTAACAGTAGCGCATTCCACTAAATCAGGACCAAAAGCCATCTCATTCCTAACTCGCTCCAACACAATGGAGTGCAGCACTGTTCCTCATATACAACTTCATACAATGTCATAACAATACTGGTCTGCAAACTGGTACTGCGAGCAATCTCGAACAAATGAAGTTGCTGGTCCCAAATCCCTTTGAACTGCAATACACAGGACCACAACATGTCCCCCAAAGTCTGAATAGTCCTCTCAGATTGCCCACCAATCTGAGGATGAAAACCTGTACTAAACTGTAATCTGGTCCCCAATGCTCACTGCAATACCTGCCAAAACTCTATTGTAACTGATTATCTCGATCAGAGACCCGGGACACAAGCACGCCATGCAAATGGACAACCTCTGCCAAATACAGCTATACCAACCTGCCCACTGAAATCTTTCCTGGAAGTTCAAGGAAAAGAATTGATTTCGTCAAACGGTCCACAATGACCCAATAACTAGTATTACCATCCGAAGTACGCGGTAACTGATACACGAAATCCATATTGATATACTCCCACTTCTAATTGGAAATCTCCAATGGCTGTAACTTCCCAGCAAGTTTCTGTCTCTCTGCCTTCACCTGCCAACAAATCAGGCATCTGCTCCCATATGCTGCTATTTCCCTCTTCATATTGCTCCATGAGTAGTAAACTCTAAGTATCTGATACATCTTCGTACCACTAGTGCATAACATACGTAGAACAATGAGCTTCAATAAGCATCTCCCTCTTCAAATCATTGTCTCTGGGCCCACATAGTCTCACTCTGCACGATAAAGTGTCAACATTCCTCAATTGATACTCTGCTGGAACACCATTCTGAATCACATTCTTCTTGTCCAACCAGTAGAAATCCGCATCCTGAGCCTCACAGACCTAATCAAGTAACAAAGATCGATCCTGGAACTAGCCAACAATTCTCTATCATCATCTCACTCTAACTCAGTTCCCGTAGCTTGCAATTTAGCTAACAATGAGGTTCTTGCAATATGTACATAAAATATAGAAACTCCAAATTCCCGACTAAGTGCATCAGCAACAACATCCCTGAATGATAATCAAAGTGAAACCATATTAGCCTTCCCTAGATGAACTCAAATGTGCGGCCATAATCGTTAATCAACCCCCTCCATCTACGCTGCCTCATGCTCAAATCTGGTTGAATACGCAAGTAAATGAAACTCAAGTGATCAGCGTACATCCTGTACTGCGCTGCACGCCATACCAGTAATGTCTGCAACTCTTCAATTCTAACACAATGACAGCTACTCCCAAATCATACATAGGATACGTAACTTCATAAAGCTTCCACTACCTGGAACCATATACCATCATATTGCCCTGCTGCATCCTAATATGACCAAAATCTAGTTTCGAAACATCACTATACATAACATAATCCTCACTGATATCACATAATGGTGAACAATGGTGCAGTAATCAACCTCTCCTCTAACCACCATATGTAACTCTCCTCACAGGTATCTGACCATTTCAAACTCGACCCTCTGATCGAAACTGATGATAGTCACATCTGAAATCAATCTCTGAAAATTGAAACTCTAATAAGCTGATCAAACAAGCCATCAATCCGAAGTGGAGGATACTTGCTCTTCTTTGAAACCTAATTCAGCTTTCGGTAGTCGATGCACAACCTTATCGAATAATCCTATATCCTCATAAAACATACTGGAACATCTCAAAGTAAAACACTGAATCAAATGAAACCTTTCTCAAACAGTTTCTGAAGTTGAATATGCAACTCCCTCAACTCTGATAAATTCTCTGAAAAACATCTGGATACTCACAAATAACCTCAACACCACGAACATCAGGTACAACAACCTCAACATCACAAACATGTGCCAAGTACGGCATACATCCTTGCTTCATCATCAGCTCAGCCTCATTACTGAAACCACACATAGTAGAGAAGCATTTCTTTCACCTCTAACAAGATCTCTGGCACGACTGGACGTTAAAGGAATACAACATTCTTGCGACGAACAACCACTCCGCAGCTAGTCCACAACCTCCTGCAAACCTCATAGTCTCGATACCCCACCTGATACTTACAATCTCATCAACTGGATACAACACTCTCCACAAACCTGGAAGTGAAGATACAAGCATAATAGCCATGGATGTCAAGCAACGGTAACCTCAGAGAAACTTTGTCCTCACACAGGGTCGTTGCATGAACTCTGGCATGTCCAACTAACCATCCACGTTCATTGCGACTTTGCTGATTGACTTGTCTAGAAGTCTGCGTTGGTCAAACTCCAGAAATGGTACCTTGGCCTCCTCCTGAACTCTGAGGATATTCCTTCGTAACGTGACCCTCTTGGCCACCACAATAGTAACTGAGAATGCCCCTCTGACACAAACCATAGTGACGCCTACTGTAAAGGTTGCACAATGGAAACTCCTGCTGTGTGGAAAGATCACCAACGACTACCCCGACTCATACCACAGGAACTAGTCCACTACTCTGTGATCTCCTTCTCCACCAAACGGATCTTCCGCCTTGTCCAAATGACCCTCAACATAATCAAAAAGGCCACAGCCTGATGAAGATACTGAACCCGAGGTGCCTGAACTCAACCTTATCAAAGTATCTCGACTAAGTTCACCTTCCTCGAACCGACATGTCTGAAACCGCATATACCTTTCCTTCTCAATGTTCTTGCCTCTGAGTGCAGCACAACAAACTCCTCACGGTTGTCTCGAGGCATAACAGTCAAAATCCATTTGATGCTCAGGTTCAAACTCATCTCTAACCTCCTGCGTTACTTCCTCTGAAGCCACATAACACGTGCAAACTGGGACAAACATGTGAACAATACATTCCTGCCTCAGGTTGGTAAACACTCCATATTTCCATTGTTGGGTAGCCTGATTGAACAATTACCATATAAACAATACCCTGAATGTAGGTCATGGAGTCGCAACAGGAACTCACACAATACCAACCCACCAAATGCAATGATCTGACTCAAGCAAACTATTAACTACCACAATTCTCTGTTCTGAAGCAACATGTAGGCACCCATACACGCACAATTGGGCAAACCATGCCACACATATTTCTGAATCCAGAATGCTCATCCAAACCTACAACTCATTTATCAAGTGACGCGTCGACTGATCCTCAATAGGATCCACAACCTTACTGACACGGAAAGCACGCCAAGGAGGCATCCTAATGAATAAAACGTTGTTCACAACAAGCAGGACGTAATCATGGAACTTCAAATATTTGAAAGCATACAACACCCAGAGCATTGATGAGTATCCGCCGGCCGGTCAGGTCATCGCTCCAGACATGCTGTACGTTCTCAAATATCCTTAGTAAACACGACAACAGAAGTCTACAGAACCTAAAACCTAATGCTCTGATACCAAGCTTAAACAACCCAACCCCGATTTAGTTTCCTAAACCGGAATCAAACCCTTTCTGAAAACACGAACTTTCGAAAACCATAGAAATTTCGGCAGAGTTTCACTATAGCGCGAAGTTACTATTCACCTGCACCCTAAAATACACTTCATCCTATGCCACAAAAGCCAAACCGTGGGCACCAATCCCATCCGGATTTCTCAAAAACATAACATAATGTAAAGCAATAAACAAAACTATAGCTTTACAGAAATCCGGGAAAATCATTTGAAAATATAAACATAAAACTATTCAGAGCGACCTCTAGTATATACATATATACACAACAGTAGGCCAAACAAGAAACCTACTGAAAAATGAAGAGCGGCTCGAATACTATGCCTCCAACCTCGACATGCGACACCTGAATCCAAACTGCAAATTGGGCAAAGAAAACGAAGAGCCCAGGGAAAGACATATAAACTATTAGAGTGAATGGACGAAAATAAATGTCTTTCGCCGAATAATATATATTATAAAAACATATGCGAGTCTAAATGCATGAAAATAATATGGTACACGAGGGAGATTTTATCTCGTCACGTGAAAGGACCCAATCCCGATTCAGTTACCTAAACCGGAATCGAACCCCTTCTGAAAATACGAACCAACAAAAATTTTTCAAAATTTCGGCTGAGTTTCGTTACTAACGTGGAATTACCATAACCTGCACCCAGAAAACAACACTTCATCCTATGCCACAAAAGCCAAACCGTGGGCACCAATCCCATCCGGATTTCTCAACATCAATATATGAATTATAAACAGTAAACAGTACTGTAGTATATATATATCCGAGAAAATATGTATAAACAAGTATCAGAATATATCAGAGCAACCTCTAAAGTAAACCATATACAATATATATATCAGTAGGTGAACAAGAACCTACTGGAAACCACAAGTAACTCTGATCACTAGCCTCCAAACCGCGACGTGAAAACACCAAAACCTGAACTGCAACTGGGCACGGAAACCGAAAAGCCCAGGGGAAAGACAATAAACACGTTAGAGTGAGTGGACGAAAATAAATGTCTTTCACCAGTTGATATATATGTTTAAAATACATATGCGAGTCCAGGTAAATAAAATAACAAGTACACGAGGTAAAACTCATACTTCTCCAGTGTACTGAGCATGCAAGTAAAATCCCACGGGGTCACTCATGGACTCCTCCGTGCTAGTACAGTCTGAACCACGGAGTCCCTGACTACCACGTGATTCTAAGCCAGAAATGGCCTCGGTTCCGGGGATACGCCCCTCACCGGTCTGGTTGGGGAAACGCCCCACCAGGCGGCCCTCCGTCGGGGATCAGCCGACGAGGCAAGTGTATCGATACAACAACGTAACTGAGACTGTACTCTGTGTAAACCAAATCATAAACAGTTCGATGCAAATGCATGAAACAACATATAAGTGTATGTATGCTCGTAGACGTATATTCGTATAAATATAACCGTATAACCGTAAAACACATGCTCATATTAAACATAATCTCGTATGAAATCTCATGCTCGTAAAACCATAATCATGCTGCATGCTCAAGTTCATAAATCATATAAAAGACTCGAGATTTCCGTGAAAAGAAATTGTCCACTCACAGGAGAGCAAAACGCGCACTCGCGCTAATCTCGTGGCCCGGCGGAAGATCCCTCGCCAGAAGCACGGCCACGATCCCGATCTCGATCTCGATCTCCTGAATATTCAAAAAAACATAACTGATCAAAATCATAGTTCTCAACCCTGTACTGATTCACGGAAACCAACCGTTCCCGGAAATATGCAATGCGGTACAAAAAGAATAACGGAAATTCTGAAATCTCCACTCGAAATCTCGACTGAAAATCGGCTAACCAAATCAACCCGAAAACCTCTGGACGACGATCATGGCGCGATTTCGAGAAAAACGACACTAATTTCATCAAAATCTGAAAAAGTCAACCCTCCGCCGTTGACCACCGTTGACCGCCGCCGCCGACGGCGGCGCGCCGTCAACCGTGAAATTTCACGGCGGAGAACTTCCAGAACTCAAGTTCACAGCAAGGCAAACCACATTTCCTTCTACCCCGAAAGCCAATTCAAACCGGAACCCCTCGAAATCCAAGCAAATCCGAACGGAAATCAAATTCCGGTGACCTAACCGGCGACCCCCAAAACCACAATCTCAGACCAAAACAATTACACCATGAGACTCAGAGGAGCAATGGGAGTCTAACCCCCCTAACCCCCACCACCAAACCTCGCCGGAAGACGGCCAACCGTCACCGGCGACACAGCTCAGCTCGGCCCGATTCGGGCACAATGAAATCTCCATTAATTTTCACAAATCCATATACCAATCAACTCGAAATCAAACAAGGAAGCTAATTATACCTGTCCCGTGGCCGGAGGTGGCCGGAAAGTAGGTCGTCAGACGGTCAAACCAAATCGGGAAACTTCCCTTATCGGGTCAACGGGTCAGCTTTCCAATTTTGGAAAGTCAACGACTGGTCAACGAAAAATAGTGTTTTTACGACAATTCTCGACTATTCCGCTATTTATACTCGTGCCTCGGGTCGATCGACGGTCCAAAATGAATATACGAAATGATTCGGATAAACACGAAGCAATCGGATAAACTCGTCGAATACCGAAACTTCAAATAATCATAAAATATTCCTCGGTAATCGAAAAAATCTTCTGGAACCTCCCACGAACTCAAAATCACGTACTCTACAATTTCCGTGAAGACACCCAACTCAAATTCTCGACCAAAAATATAGTCGCGAATCAAATCGACGAATCACATATACGACATAAAACCGCGACTAAACTCAATCTCGAGAATCGTGCCGAATACGCAACAGGTTCTGGTTCGGGTCGTCACATCACGCGTACAGAGCATACATCGAAAATCCCGCGAGGTCACTCATGGACATATCCGCGCTAGTACAGTCCGAATCACGGGATCCTAGACCCACACGTGCTTCAAGCCAGAAAGGCCTCAGGTTAGAGATCTGCCCTCCCTGGTAAAGGCCTCGGGTCAGGGGTCACAGTCTCCCCCGGTAAACATCATCGGGGATCAGCCGGGATACAAGTGTATCGATACAACCACATATTCTAAGACTGTACTCTGTGTAAACCAAATCATAAATAGTTTCATGCAAATGTATAAGGCAATATATAAATGCATATTCGTAATATATAATTATGAAAATATATCCGTCGATACATATTCGTAATATATAATCGTAAAGCACATGCTCATATAAATCATAATCTCATACGCATGCTCATGCTCGTAATACGTATATAGAAAACTCGCAATCAATCAGTGAAAAGAAATATCCACTCACAGACTAGCACAACGCAAAACGCGTTACTCCTATGATCCGGCGGAAAATCCCTCGCCAAACGAACGATCACGATCCCCTGAATAATCATAAATACCACTGTTCAAAATCATAATTCAAGACCTTGAACCACATCTTGAGAACTAACAATTCCCGAAAACATATAACTCCAATATCGACGAAATCGTCAAAAATTAAATAAACAAACTATAAAACCTCGCCACAAATTCCGATGCTCAATTCAAAATATAAACCTCACCACTGCGATTGGTGCACGATTCTGAGCAAAACGCCATAAAACTTGTCGAAAATCACCTCGGCCGGAAAACCGCCGTGCAAGGCGTTGTGCCGCGCCGCTGTCGGAAAATTTTATCGGCCCAGAAAATTACAACCTACACATGGATTTGAAGATCTCGACATTTCCAACAACTTTGTAGATCAAAGCTAAGCCTAATTTTGATCGGAAAACCTCCAAAACTCACCTTGAAGTCGAAAACCCTCGCCGGAATTCATTAACTCCGATCTCCTCTGTCCGGCCTAGAAAGGTGCAAGACCACTTCTAAAAGCTTCCTCTCCTCAAGGGCAATAAAACCCCTAACAAGTCGACCCCAAACTCGGCTGCCTCCGCCGCTACCATCACCGCCGAATCTCGCCGGAATACCACTGAAATTCCATAAGTTTAACAAGCCATAACTTCTTCATCCGACAACCAAATTGAGTGAATGGCCTATCAAAAGAAAGAGGAGCTCAAGCCCAACAACTTTCATGAAGAAACCACGGCCAAAAGATGCCGGAATAAGGCACATCGAAGGTAAACAAAACTCGGCCTGAAATGGGTCAGTTTTGACCCACGGCTCAACATGGTCAATGGGCCAAATTTCCCAAAATGAAAAGTTTCCAAAATCGTCACGTATTCTTCCCGTATTTATACCGTACACGTATCGTCCAAATCGTATCGAAACCAAACGGATAAACACGACAAAATCCAACGGCCGAAAATATTTATAACTTATTATATTGTAACTCGAAATAATCCTCTAGAAATTCCCACGAGCTTGAAATTAAATTGTCTGCAACTTCCATGAAGAAACTCAAATCAAATTCTTGCCCGATAATTTAGTCGTTAACAAGCCCGCCATATCGATCAATTACGACAAAATCGCGACTATTCGTGAAACTCGTAAATCAAGCCGATAAACATACAATTTCCGGTTCGGGTTGTCACAGGTGGCTCACGGTATTGTTTGTGGGACATTTTTGAAGTGTTCTCTCTGTGCAGGTTTTTGGTATCCTTCAGTTTATGGGGAGGTTATACCAAAATTTCAGTAGAATATGTTGTTTTCTAATGAGTCTTTAGGATTTGGTCTTGGTTTACTAGTTAAATCGTGATTGGCTCCTTTCACTTACTATTGATAAGTTTGTTGTGTGAGTGTTTTTCGGTTGTGTAAAGTAGGGAGTTCAAGTACAATAGGCAAGCTTACGACCATAAAGCTCGGCCTATGACTGAGAAGTATGCCCCAAAGCAGTAGACCAATGATGGGTCTACCGACCCTCAATTGAGTATCAGTTGATCCCAAACTGAGTATTAGTTGACCCTTAATTGAGTATTAGTTGAAGGTCAACTAAGTATCAATTTAAGGTCAACTGAGTATCAGTTTAGTGTAGAGTCAACTGAGTTTTTTTTTGAGTCTCAGGTTCCCTCATTTCCCAACTCCTTTTGTTTTTATCAGTAGTAGCTTTGTGAATTCAAATTTTAAAATTGACTAGGTCTGTTTGGCCTTTTGAAGCAGACGAAGCTCCCTTTGAAAAGTAATTACTTAAACATCTGTGATTCTGCAGATGGATGGTACCAATTTCTCTCTGCTTCTTCTTTTTAGTTTTGTTTTGAGTTGAAGTTTTTGGGTTTGTGATGTAATTTTTGGTGCGTGTGGAATATTTGAGGCATGCCATTAAAGATATGGTAGTGCGCAGAGCACCGACGATTTCTCTAACTGCGATACTGTCTTTAGCTGTGGAGGAAGTTTCTTCTTTCATTATTATGAAGGTGGAATATCTTGTCTCCAGGTTTACAGTTTTTCTTTCTTTCAATCTGTGTTGTTATTACATTAGTTTGTGGTGATTTGAGTTTGTTTTGATGGTTTTTTTTTATCTCAACCGGCTGACTGCGGTTAATCTTTCAAATGTTGCAACACAACTGAAGCAGATTGCGACCAAGGTTGCCGAGACTTGTTCCGAAGCCAAGATGTGTTTGAGGTGCTTAAGTCTTGTGAGGAATTACTTTCTTGGCTTGCAATTTAATATATGATAAAATCCGATTGCCACGGGCTTCATTGCTAATGGTAGATTTGTTTTGTAGGCTTATATTGAAGCTTCTGAAATTATGCTCAAGGCGATTGGATCTCATGGAGCAAGTTTTATTTAGCGCCACCTTGAAAACTCTTTGAGGATTTCTATGTTGACCCATTACAACATTGAGAGGTGGGCATATAGTCTCTATCTGTTTATCTAATTGTGTGTTTCTGTATGGATTTGTATATGTTGAACATGAGATCCCAATAATTGATTCTTGGGATCTCATATGGGTACAATATATAGAGTGAACTCTGCTATAGAAGTTACATCTTTTCTCACTCTCATACTTATCCTTCCACTTTCAGTCTTGCTATGGCAGTGGTATGTTGCTCTAAAAGTGCAGAAGAGTGCTGACCACTACACGGAGGCCTCCATGGATGAGATAGCCATCTTGAAACATATTGTAGAGGGAGACCCAGATGATAAAAAATGCGTAGTTAAACTTCTGGACGATTTCAAGCATTTAGGCCTTGTGTTTGCATATATATGTTTTAAAGAAGGAAGAATTTAGCTGTATATTGTGTAGACAAAACAAAGAAATAAGATCATACAAAATGCATGTCGCATGTATTATGCAACATGCATTGAAACATTTAAAAAAGAACCTGAACTGATACTCAGTTTATCCTAAATTGATACATAGTTTACCCTAACATAAGTATAAGTTGACCCTCAACTGAGTATCAGTTGAACGTTAATTGAGTATCAGTTGATACTCAATTGAGTATTAGTTGATGAACTTATTGTCTAGAGACCTTGACGGTCAACGGTCAAAGTCAACAAAAACGGGTCAAAGTTGTCGAAATCCTGCCAAAGTTGCCAGAATCCAGTGATCGGTCAACAGTCAACGCCGGTGGTCAACGATCAACGCGGCCGAAGTCAAGTCAATAGTCAATGGAGAGGTTATGAAAAAGTAGTGGTATTAGGTAATTCATTAAAGGGGATAAAATTAGCACCTCCCTTTTTACATTCCACACCCCCTCTCTTTTTCTCATAATTTTATAATGTTAACATAAGTTGAATCTTCCTATTCTAACCTTTCTTAATTCAATAGTTTTGTTTTATTTTTGAGTGCGTCTATTCACACCTCTACTTTCGCTAAACTCACCTCCCTAATTTTTTGAACATTTTATATTTTTGTTTTGCCCCTCTTACAGTAAAGAAAAAAAAGTAAAGAAAACCAATGCAAACACAAGGATGAAGCCATGAAGCTCCTTCGATTAACAAATCATCAATTGTAATTGTGTCAGATTTTTTCACATTCATATGACTTCTTATAATCATTTCTATATACTTGATTTTCATCTATTTCAATATAGGTTGTCTCTTGCTACAAACTTAAAAGGACAACCTTCATCTCCCTTTTCAATTATGGGCACACAATTGTGCAATTACGCAAGATATAATCTTTCAGACCAGTTCGATCGATTCTAGATGGTCCAACTTCAAGTATTTATAATTATATGAGAATTCCTAGGTGACATTCCAGAAACTCGTTGTGTAAGTTAGAGGTGGGGATTGTGAAGAGAAGCATGTTTACAAAAACTGGGGGTAAAATAAGAACTTCAAAGGCAAAAAATATTCAGGAGGTGCATTTATCAAAATTGGAGGTGTAAATATATGCACTCTTTATTTTTATTTTCTTATTATTTCAATTGCACATGGGGATCTTGTACGAGGTAGGAGATTTTGGGTCTTGTTCTTGCTCACTCAATTGTTCCTGTGTCCATTTTTTCTGGCATGTATTTTATTGAATAATTTACATTTCACAACACCTAATTCCCCTGCCTATATGATACGTGATGACAAATGATCCCAAGTAGGTTTTTTAAGTATTAAATATTCGAACGGAGCTTTGAGAACTTCAGTTAGTTCAATCAATCCATGTAGAGAAAATGCAAGTAGATAGATAAACTAGAATCATTCAAAGTGGTTTATTTGGAGCGATATTAAGATTATTATTGGAGCTTGTGGGACTTTAGTCCCACATGAAAAAAGTTAGAAAGACATGTGCCCTTATAAAGGATTGCACATGAAGAGAAGTAATTGGGTTGAAAGCTAGAAGGTGGGCTTTCACAAGGATTTGTGGATTTGGGTCTTGGGTTACTAAGGGAAAATTCAAATATATAATCGTCAAAAGATGGGCCTTGGACTTTGGGACTTTTGGGCTCTGTTGATTAAATCCGATTTTAATTTTAGAAATTAATATTCTAATTTTTTAATTATTATTTCGGATAAAGATGAAAAAGGGATAAAACGAAAAGGAGCGACAATTATCGACTGGCGCAACTTTTAAAAAGACAATGTTCGACGCTTATAAAAGGACGACCTCGGGTCGCCATTAAACACACGATTCATCGACTTCTTCTTCTTCCTTAAAAATTGTTCTTCTGAGAAAACATAAAGTAAATTCGCCAGGGTCAAGTTCTTGTGTAAGAACTTGTACCAGATAGTTGTATCCTCGAGATAGACGTCTGAAACTATAAGCACAAGTGGGGGAGAATTTCTGTCTTAGGACACTGTAACGCAGGCCTCTAATTGATCAAGTCAGTGATTTCTAATTTCATTTTGTTATTAATTTCAATTTCAATTCTATTATTATTATTATTATTATTATTATTATTATATATAGATTGTTTGTATTGAAAATACTGATTGATTCTAACAAATACAAATACAATATTCAAAGCACTTGGAATCATTCCAAGTCGTTCATTTGCAGCAAACAAATTCATATCCAAAAGAACTAATGATTTCAAAACATACAAAAATAAATAGTGATTGATGATCTTTGTTCATGGAGTTCTGTTCGGAAAACTTGATATCTTGATCGAAGGATATGAGAGCAAAAAGGCATAATACATATATGTACAACAAAGTAAGGGAACCAAATCAAAATACAATAAAAACCTACTTCTACATGATTTACACAAAGGATTCAGAAAGGCAATGTTTACAATAACAAAGATCAAGAGAAAATATACTAAGAAGGTCTTCTCAACTTTGAAAGATTTCATTCAGTAAATAGAGGAATCTATCATGTTCATCTTGAAAACTTTCTAAAGCATACAATAGTTTATAATGAATAAATATTGGTATGAAGTACTTACTAACTAGCGGTCATTTGTTTTGTTTATATATAGTATAAGTCATCATCGGTATCACTTAAAATATAAGTGTGAATAAAAATGAAGATGTATGAATCTTTGTAGTATTTTATAGTACTACTTAAGTGTATACTAACGTGACACATAAACATCAATATTGTAAAACACAATTCAGCTCACTAATATCTAACATCTATGCCTGAAACATATTAATATTAATATAGAGCATCTCAAAACAAAAAGGTTCCGCTCTTTACAGTTTACATATTTCTATTCTTTTTTGTTCTTTAAAGGCACAACTTTACAGGTAAAAAGTTCACCATATTTAAGAGAGATGAGATCCTCTAAAACGATAAAGACTCCCTTGAGTATTCATATCCAGCCAAACTAGCTAGGCACGTACTACATACAAACCCATGTGCTCTTTCTTGTTATTTTTCTTCTTAATGCACCATCAATTTCTTTTGTGAACCAAAGACAATAGACTAACATAACACAAGAACTAATTGAATTGATTATGCCCTAATTCTCTAATGAACATCAACATTTACCTAATCAACAATAATAGCTAAACCCATCACTTATATATAATTAACCATTCAAGAAGCTGGAGATTTTAGTGACAAAACAAGAAAAGCAATCGTAATCAATATTTATAGCAAAATAAAGAATGGATTCAAAGCTAAGAAAGAGTACCTTAACCCCAAAAAGGACAGCAAGCCTACCATAACAAAACCAACTGTTTCAACCTCCTCTCATCTTTCTTATTTTCGCCATTCTTGTAGATTCCATCTCTAGATTGTAGTCTTATGTAGTCTTCTTTCAAAATAGCACCGCAAAGATGAAACGTTTGATAGTCGCATGTTTATGCGTCTATTCAGTGTTTAATTAATTCTCTATATTTAGTTTATTGTTATATAATTGAGTAATTTAATTATGTTTACTGTTTTATAGGTTTTGTGTTATAAATAAATGAAAAGGAAATAAAATAGAGATTCCTAGTTCAATAAGGATTTAAGAAGGAGTTTTGTGCAATTAAAGAAGCTTATTCCAATGTGGACTTGAAGAGATCAATTGGGAGACATACATAAACCCATTTTAGGGTCTTTGGAAGAAAAAAAAATGAAATCTTGGAGAAAAACTTGAGCAAAAGAGAGGAGCAGCCGCAAGAAACCCGAAACCAGGATTCGATGCATCGAAGCCTGAGATTTGATCTATCGAAGTTGGACGAACAACTTCTGTTATTCATCCCATCTTGATTTGTAAACTCTATGATTTGATTTGAATAGCTCATTATGACTTGTAGTAGTTAAACATCTTGTTAAGGGGCTGCTTGAAGCCTCGTACATGAAGTCTTTCTAATTCATACACTTTAATCTAGTTTCGCATATTCAGTTTGAATGAGATTTCTTTCTCTATGTGGTTCATTGATGATTTCTTGTATGTGTGCTTTGGTGGCCAACTTAGTATGCTTGGTAGGATTCTCTCTTTATGAGATACGGACGACTGAAGATAATTTCTTCCACCAGATTCTCTATAGTGACACCCCGAATAGATTAGTTCGTCGGGGGATTAAAACCCTAGGTCTACCAGGACATGCCTATAATGTACTTGTGAACCCTTGTAGCTTCTTAAACCTTTTCTAGATATTAATTCTTTCTTCTTTGTAAATCTTGGGGTCCATGACTATGGGTTCAATATAGGGATAGATGTGAGGGAGGTCCATGACAAACCTGCATAGGCATAAAGATTAGGTAATAGGTTGTGTTTGTAACGATCACTCCTTCATGTGAACTTTCATTCATTAGATATGTGCGTTAGATTAAATTATGTTAGATAGATGGAATGACGGTGGTGGATTGCATTCCTCTTAACTCATTCATCATATAGTAAATCACGTTGCATTCATTAGCATATTTACTTTCAGCATTTATTTTATTGCATTTAGCTGTAGTTAGCCGATTTAGTTTGGTACCCAAATCAACACCGAATACCCTCAAATGTTTTGAGGTTGTCCATCACTATGTCTATAATATTGTATAAAAATTTCGTGTCAATTAATTCTGTCTAGAGTAGGGTCATAGTATAATTAGTGTACTATAGTTGAGTCTATCAACATTGTAGTTTAGTGTTAGGATTTAGTTTCACCAATTTCTTGTGTTCGTTAACCCCTATAATTAATTATTATAATAATATATATTAGTTGAGAATAGAGTATATTTGAGATGTAGTTTTTCACTTATCAAATTTTAGCGTCGTTACCGGGGAATTGCTTAATTCTAAGTCCTGATAGAGTATTTAAATTTCAGTTTTGTTTCGTTTAGTTTTATTTTTTCTTTGAGACTTATTGTTTCTTTCATGTGCAGGAACACTGTGAATGTGTGCTAGGCACACTAGAAGCATTGAGCCGTTTTTACTTTATCCAGGGATTGAACGCTCAGCGATGCATAACAGAAAGCAGCAAACACAACGGTCCATGAGCGTGAATAGTGTTGGTGATCAATCAGAGCAAGAAATATGTTCTGATATAAAGTATGAACTTGAGGAACAGGGACACATTCTAACGCCACCACCACCGCTATCACAAATGGAAAATGCCACAAAGTTGAGAGAGTCCTTCGTGTCGGGCACAGGTGCAGTAGATTTGCCGATTGTTCTACCAAAAAATTTGGGGGCTTATTCTATTCCCCCATCTCTTATATTGAATCTGCCACACTTTAGAGGAACACCTTCTGAAGACCCTTAGGATCATCTCAATGAATTTACAGCAATGTGCAGAATCCAGAAATCGACAAATGTGGAAGAAGACACTATCAAACTCCTCATGTTCTCGTTTTCTCTAAAGAAGCAAGCAAAGGCATGATAGAACTCTTTAGCTACTCTATCTATTGACACATGGGAGAAGATGTGTGCTATATTTATGAAAGAGTTATATTCTGCTTTCCGCACCAAGAACTTGTAGAAGCAAATTAGCACATTCAGGCAGAAAGATGGAGATGAATTACATGAAGCCTGGAGCCAGTTTAAGGGTCTTCATCGACAATGCCCTCAATATAAGTTTGATCTCAACACTAAAATAGATCGAGTTCTTCTATGAAGGACTTGATTCTTTTAACAGATCAAAGTTTAATTCAACTTGTTGGGGAAATTGATGGAATATGACTGGAACTGAAGCCAAGGAAGTTGTTGAGAACAAAGCCAAAAATTCAAGGCAATTTCAGTCAAGGGATAGATCCATGGGAGCAAGTAGAAGATCTCTCAATGTAGTTACAATTGATGGAGCCATGGTGAAAAGATTAAGTTCTATGGAGAATGATATTGCTCTAATTGCTAGTAGTTTGAAAGTGGCCAAGAAGACGATAATTGCTGCAGCTCAGGTTGTGTGCACTTTATATTCAGTTACAAATCATCTAGCAGAAGATTTTCTCAAGTTCAGAGCAGATGAAGAGGTTGATCAAGAGGAGGAAGGAAATTACTTCCAGAAGCAACCCAATGCATATAGTGGGAATAAGCTTCATCCACTGTTGAGCTATAGGAGCAATAATATGATCAATCCTCCAGCTACTCCACCTGGATTTCAACAAAGACAACCTACAAGAGATGGACAACAATTTGGCCAAAAGTGTGTGCTATGACAACAACAACCTCCAGCTCAAACATCAACCAGAACTTCAACTCTGGAAGGACTGATACAAGAGATGATGTTTGACAATAAGAAAGATAGGGATGAGAATAGTGCATCTCGCTAAGAGAATAGTGTATTCTACCAAGAGATGTGTGCCTTTCGTCAAGAAATCAAAGCTACAACTTAGCAGCAAGGGAAGGTAATTGACTTGCTAGAGCGATAAATGAGCCAAGTTTAGTAAACACTTGCTCAAGTCAAGGAAGGAAGTCTTCCCAGCAACACTCTTACCAATCCCAACACAAAATATGAAACTCATGCAATGACCTTGAAGAGTGGGAATGTGTTAGAAGAAGTACCCAAGTCAGCAAACCCAAGGAGAAAGTGGGAAGAGCCGGTGACCAAACCGGTTACATCAAGGAAACCATTGAAGGATAGCCTAGGAATCCCAATTCGACAAGTCGAAAATGCACCTGGAGAAAGTTCATTGAAAAAACCTAAAGAAGGCTAGGTATTATCTAATCCTTCACCTTTGATTACTCCTAATGTGCCTTTTCCTTACAGGTTGAAGAAGCTGGTGAAGGTTGACAAAGAGAATGAGATCTTAGATGTGTTTAAAAAGGTAGGAGTGAACATCCCCTTGTTGGATGTGATCAAGCATATACCATAGTATGCAAAGTTCCTAAAAGAACTGTGCACAACAAAAAGAAAGTTCTATGGAACTGAGACTGTGGCTTTAGGAGAGAGAGTATATGCAATTCTTCAAAAGAAGCTCCCACCTAAGTTGGCTGATCTAGGACATTTTACTATCCCATGTACTATTGGTGATCATAGGTTTGCAGGTGCTCTACTTGATTTAGGTGCATCAAACTTAATGCCTTATACTACATATGACAGGTTGAAGATGGGAGAACTCATTCCCACGGGCGTCACCATTAAACTTGCAGATTATCTTAACTGTTACCCTTGAGGTATTATTGAGGATGTTTTGGTGCATGTCAGATATTTGATATTCCCAGCAGATTTCTTTGTGCTGGAGATGGAGTATGAGCCAATGCCGTCAGAAATACCATTGATTCTTGGGAGACCATTCTTGAGAACAGGACAGACAAAGATTGATTTTTTTGATGGATCATTAAGCATGGAAGTGGCGGAAGAGAAGATCGACTTCAACATTTATGAAGCTCTTAAACATCCTAATAGTGATGATGCTTATTCTTGTTGTTCAATTGACACTTTTGAGAGTTTTATGCATGAATTTATTCTATTCTCATTGGATGATGATCCTTTAAGAAAAGTCATTGAAAAAGCTGGAGAAAACAGGGCAACCAGAGTGGATGCCTCGATGCATCGAAGGACTCGTTCGATCCATCGAACACCGAGAGCAAACCTCAATGGATCGAGAATGATTCCTTTAATCCATCGAACACCGTTCTAGCATTGAAGCAGCTTTGGACAGAGAGATTGCCTCGATGGATCGAGGACCATTTTTGATCCATCTAGGGATCACTCGATCCATCGAAGAAGAAAAATTCCAAGTACAATCTGAGACATTCCTTCAATCCATCGAGGACTTGACCTATCAAAATGGAACCTATTTTTGAGATTTCTTCGCCTGAAGATCTTGAGATGGAGGATGAATACTATGTTATGGAAGAGCCATTTAAATCATTGCCAAGCATGAAAGGTAAGCTTTATAAATATATTCTTCCGGTTTCAAATGACATTCTCGTTCCATCTATACATGTGGCACCCACATTAGAGCTGAAACTTCTACCCGAGCATTTGAAGTATGCTTTCCTGGGGAAGAATGATACACTTCCAGTCATTATCTCTTCAAAGCTCTCAACATTACAAGAGGAGAAGTTGCTGAGTGTACTTAAGGAGTACAAAGCCGCCATTGGATAGACAATGGTCAATATCAAAGGCATCTGCCCAACATTGTATACTCACATGATACATCCTGGAGGAGGGAGCTAAGCCCACAAGAGAAGCTCAACATCGACTAAATCCTCCAATGGTGGAAGTTTTTAAGAAAGAAGTCATCAAGCTTTGAGATGTAGGTATTATTTATGTTATTTCTTACTACAAATGGATTAGTCTTATGCAGGTAGTTCCCAAATGTTCAGATATCACAGTGGTAAAGAATGATGAGAACGTGTTGGTACCTCAAAGAGCGTAAATAGGGTGGAGAGTGTACATTGATTACTGCAAGAAAAATACAACAACAAGGAAGGATCACTTTCTCTCCCATTCATTGATGAGATGCTAGAAAGATTGGTCGGGCATGAGTATTATTGTTTCCTGGATGGATACTCTGGGTACAATCAAATATCTATTCACAAAGATGATCAAGATAAGACCACCTTCACTTACCTATATGGTACTTTTGCATACCGGAGGATGCCCTTTGGTCTATACAACACTCCAGCGACATTTCAAAGATGTATGATGAGTATTTTCTCAGACATGGTTGAAAAGATCATTGAGAAATTTATGGCTGACTTCTCTATTTTTGGTGATTCTTTTGACTTATGTCTTCATCATATAGCTATGGTTTTAGAGTGTTGTGTAGAAACTAACCTTGTGCTTAACTGGGAGAAATGTCACTTTATGGTGGAACAAGGTATAGTTTTAGGACATGTCATATCAGCTAGGGGCATTAAGGTAGACAAAGCTAAAGTTAATATTGTGCGGACCTTACCCCCTTCTTTTACTGTGAAGGAGGTGAGATCTTTTCTTTGCCATGCCGGTTTATATCGCAGGTTCATCAAGGATGTTTCCAAGATAGCCCGACCATTGTGTGCATTGCTGCAGAAGGATGTTTCATTCGACTTTACAGCTGAGTGCCTTCAAGATTTTAACAAAATCAAGGAGTTGTTGACCACAGCCCTCATCATTTGGGCACCAGATTGGATCCTTCCATTTGAGCTCATGTGTGATGCTTCGGATTATGCAGTTGGAGTAGTTCTAGATCAACGCCCAGAAAGGTTGCCTCATGTCATCTACTACGCCTCCAGGACCCTAAATGATGCACAATTGAATTATTCAACTACAGAAAAGGAGCTCTTAGCAGTAGTTTTTACTCTTGAAAAATTTAGATCTTACTTGTTGGGAACTAAAGTTATCATATTTTTCGACCATGCTGCTTTGAGGTATTTGATGACCAAACAGGATACCAAGCCTAGATTGATTTGATGGATGCTCTTGCTTCAGGAGTTTGACATTATGATCAAGGACAAGAAGGGTATTGAGAATGTGGTAGCTGAGCACTTGAGTAGAATCACCGGTAGTTATAACGCAGAAGAGGATAATCTTCCTCTCAAAGATAGTTTTCGAGATGAACAACTCTTTGTTATTCAAGATGCAAAGCCATGGTATGCCGATATTGTCAATTACAAGGTTAGTAGATACATTCCACCTAACTACACCAGAGCGCAGAAAGACAAGCTAGGCAAGAATGTTAGGTACTATGTGTGGGATGAACCATACTTGTGGAAACATTGCACTGACACCATCATCCGTAAGTGCGTCCCTGAATCTGAATTTCACTCAATTTTAGCTTTTTGTCACTCACATGCAGGTTATGGACATTTTGGAGGGAAGAAAACGGCTCTCAAAGTGCTTGGCTCACTTTATTTCAGGATGCATATATTTTCTTTAAATCTTGTGCCATGTGCCAACTGAAACATAACATCGGTCCAAAATACCAAATGGCTCAATACCACATTCTTATAGTCGAAATATTGGATGTGTGGGATATTGATTTCATTGGACCATTCCCAAATTCTCAAGGGTATTTGTATATTCTTATTGCTATTGATTATCTATCTAAATGGGTGGAGGCTAAGGACTAATGATTCTAAGGTTGTTCACAGTTTTCTTAAGGAAATATTTAGCGGGTTTGAAACACCTAGATGCATAATCGGTGGAGGAGGATGTCACTTCTACAACATGAACTTTGAGGCCTTGCTTAGGAATTACAACGTGACATATAGGATGGCAACACCTTATCATCATCAGACAAGCGGGCAGGTGGGGGTATAAAATAGAGAGATCAAGAAGATTCTTGAGAAGACAATTTGTCTAACCCGGAAAGACTTGAGTCAACACTTTGATGATGCATTGTGGGCTTACAGGACAACATATAAATCGCTTATAGGGATGTCTCCCTATAGGTTGGTGTATGGGAAAACTTGCCATCTTCCGGTGGAACTTGAGCAGTGAGCATATTGGGCCATGAAGAAGTTCAATATTGACATGGATGAGGCGGGTCTGCATAGGAAGTTGCAACTCAGTGAGTTGGATGAGATCCAACATAATGCATATGAGTCCAGCAGGATATACAAGGAGAGAACCAAAGGTTTTCATGACCGAAACATCAAAAGAAAAGAATTTGTAGTTAGTCAGAGAGTTTTGCTGTTTAGTAGTCGTCTACACTTATTTTCAGGTAAGCTTAAGAGTAGATGGACTGGACCTTATGTTATTACTAAGGTTTTTCTTTATGGTGTTATAGAGATTATGAGTTCAAAAAAAAAAAACAGGGAAAACATTCAAGGTGAATGGCCATCGACTCAAGCCTTTTTATGAGTCATTTGTGGAGCACGTGTTTGAAGATGTGGACCTTCCGGATGCGCCTCCTATGGAGAATTGAGTGTGTGCTAGTATATATGTCTAGTATATGCTCGTAAAATTTTAGCCTATTCGGGCGTGTGGTTAATCCTATAGAAGTTATGCAAGTGAGTGCAAAGTCTCTTCAGTTTTTTTCGTTTTGCTTAGAATGTCCAGGGTGTACCATTCAATCCATCGAGGGATATCCTTCGACCCATCGAAGGGTTGTTCCAAAGCGAGACCACAGAGCAGTCCTCGATCCATCGAGGACCATATTCGATCCATCGAAAAGTCAGTGTCAGTTTAGAGTTTTTCTTAGTCATCTTGTGTGTTCTAAGGGTCTAATTTGAAATACAAAATAAAAAAATAAATAGTATCAAGAAAAATACAAAAAGAAGAGTCTTAGGAGCCCTTAACAAGTCAATGATGTGCTTATATCTTCCAATTTTGTGACTAAAAGATGATTATGTGACTCGAGTTTCTGTAGATAATGTTGATATATGATGCATATGTGAATATGTAGTGGATGCAGAAACGAGTTAACATGGTACATATATTTTTGAGCATGCATTGACTTTATTGAGATTCATTTAACCTGTGAGCTTTTGAGCTAAATGTGATATACATGCTTTCTTTGTTGATTGTCGATTGCTTGCCGCAAATTAAGTTAATGGACTCTAGAGATTACTAGAACTTGCTCTTGTGTTATTCAAAACTTTTAGTCAATATATATTTTGATTGAGGAAGTGATAAAGGCATATAAGGGACACCACTATAGCCATATGAGCCTGTGTCCTGATTTTGTGTACACAAGATGTATACCCCGTAGTTAACCACTTTGAGTCTACATGTGAAACTTTATGTCATCACCCACATATTTTCGACCTTGAGCTGTAGAATAGTTATATCTTTACCCTTATTTTAGGACTTGGTAGAGCTATATATGAGATATGTATATGAAGACGGTGACAATGTTGAAAGGTAATAACAAGAGATACGTGTGAGGTATCAAGCTAGTGTGAAGAAAAAAAGTAGTTCAAAAAAAAAGACAAAAGAAAAAAGTTGTGATGTCTAGCTTGATACCCGAGTTAACTTTTGATAAAAAAAATGATGTGAAGACCAAACAAGATGAAATTCGGCCACAATAATGAAAAATTTCATGATTGTCAAGTCTGAAGTAGTCTCTTATTTGGTGCTCTACTAGGTTTTAGAATTGTGTTTGCAATCCATATCCATTTATTCTTTAACCTATGAGCCAAACCCCATTACAACCCATGAAGTCCTTTTGATCCTCAAGATGACAGCCTTTGACCTGCAGAGATTAGTCACACGAGTGAGCATATAATTTGGCCCATTTGGCAACTAATCGAATTGAGTGATACATTTGATATATTTTGAGAGAAACACTTATGAGAGCATATTGATGTGAGCTTGAATCTTGATTGGCCGTGTGCATGTTCTATCTCTTTATTCTCCTTGATTATGTATGTGTCCTACATGTTACATGTGTGTTATATATTGGAGTTATCTTTGGCAACTTATAGGTACATGTGATCTTGGTATCACAATTTTGTGGAAGAATGTTGAGGCAATTTGTTGAGAGCATTAGAGTTCGGTGTTTATAAAGTTTTTGAGTCTTTTCAGAGTCTTAGTTTAATGTATTGCTCGAGGACTAGCAATGTCTAAGTGTGGGGTATTTTGATAGTCGCATATTTATGAGTCTATTCGGTGTTTAATTCATTCCATATATTTATTTTATTATTATATAATTGAGTAATTTAATTATGTTTATTTTTTATAGGTTTTGTGGAGAAATAAAGGAAAAGAAAATAAAAGAGAGATTCCTAGCTCAATATGGATTTAAGAAGAAGTTTTGTACAATTAAAGAAGCCTATTCCCATGTGGACTTGATGAGATCAATTGGGAGACATATATAAACCCATTTCAGGGTTTTTGGAAGAAAGAAAAAAAGAAATCTTCGAGAAAAACTCAAGCAAAAGAGAGGAGCAGCCGCAAGAAACTTGAAACTAGGATTCGATCAATCGAAGCTGGACAAACAACTTCTGTTACTCATCCCATCTTGATTTGTAAACTCTATGATTTATTTTGATTATTTTATTATAACTATTAGTAGCTAAACATTTTGTTAAGGGGTTGCTTAAAAACTCGTACATGAGGTCTTTCTAATTCTTTTTTTGATAAAGAAGTCTTTCTAATTCATAGGCTTTAATCTAGTATTGCATATTCAATTTGAATGAGGTTTCTCTCTCTATGTGGTTCATTGATGATTTCTTGTATGTGTGCTTTGGTGGCCAACTTAGTATGCATGCTAGGATTCTGTTGTTATGAGATACAGGCGACTGAAGATAATTTCTTCCACCGGATTCTCTATAGTGACACCTCTAATAGATTAATTATTCAGGGGTTTGAAACCCTAGGTCTACCAGGACATGTGTATAGTGTACTTGTGAACCAAGCTTCTCAAACATTTTTTAGATCTTAATACTTTCTTCTTTGTAAACCTTGTGATCCATGATTACGGGCTCAATAGAGGGATAGATGTGGAGGAGGTCCATGAAAAATATGCATAGGCACATATCATTCATTAGATATGTGCTATTAAGTACGTGTTACATAGATGGAATGACATTGGTGGATTGCATTCCTCTTAACTCATTCATCATATAGTAAATCACTTTGCATTCATTAGCATATTTACTTCCAGCATTTATTTTATTGCATTTAGCTGTAGTTAGCCGATTTAGTTCGGTACCCAAATAAACTCTGAATACTCCCATATATTGTGTGGTAGTACAACACTGTGTCTATAATGTTGTGTCAAAATTTCGTGTCATTTGAGTCTTTCTAGAGTAGGGTCGTAGTGTCATTAGTGTACTGTAGTTGAATCTATCAGCATTGTAGTTTAGTGTTAGGATTTAGTTTCACTAATTCCTTGTGTTCGATAACCCCTATATTTGATTATTACAATGATATGTCTTAGTTGAGAATAATGTATCTTTGAGAGGTGGTTTTCCACTGATCAGCATTCTTCGAGGAGATAACCGAGGTTTGAAAGATTGAGTTATACTCATAAGAAAACAAAATATAAAAGAAAACAGTTGAATTAAGAAAAGGTGGGACAAGAAGATTCAAATTATTTTGACATTACAAATTATCAGAAAAAGAGAGGGGGTGTGGAATGTAAAAAGGGTTGTGCCAATTTCACCCTCCATTAATTAAACTGAGGGTAGGCTCATCTTTTTACATAATTAATTGGATAGTGGAAATATTTGAACTCTTTGATGACTAGTGGGAATTAAAAAAAAAATAGGGCTAGTCGGAAAAAACTCATAAAATTACAGAAAACTGAATTTTTCTTGGAAAAACTTAAAACTAGTAGTTTACGTACATCCTCATCTTGATCTGATATTTTCTTAGAAAACTAAAATTTTCTTAGAAATTTTTCTATGAGTAATATTCTTTTAAATAGCTATAAGATTTTAATTTTGTAAAACTTTGATATTTTTAGTATACATTTGAATTTTTGTCGACTACCATAACTTTTTCTTTTTTCTTTTTTAAATGTGAGGCCTTAAATATTTTTCTCGCTTAGAACCCTTGAAACTCAGGGTTAGCCCTGGCCAATGACTTAATTTGTTTTTTTTGTCGGATGCTACTTTTTTTTTTAGAATAAGGGATTCTGCAATTAGGGAATAAGTCACACCCTCAAACCCGAAGGTGAAGGGTCTGTCGAACTCTAGGAGCCCACCACCCGTCCCCTTATTCAATTTAGTACTGAAAATAAAGAAAAAATTACAAAGTTCAAGAAAAACAATTAAAAAAGAGGGCAGGAAGATTCAAAAAAGAACCTTCTGCCTCTTGTACATGGCAAAGACCAATAAACAAAAACAACTACTCAAATTAGAAGTCTAAAGTTTAAAAACTTGTTGTTTCCCCATACATTTATGTTTATTAACCAAAATAAAAGTTGAGCAAACCCATTAAATTTCGGACGAACACACCAGTAGCAAATGGTGGGCAAAAGTCCCACCAGTGCAACCCATACAGCACGTCTTAAATTGGAACTTCCCCCTGCAACCAATATGATCATGTATGTGGGTATTTATAGAGTTGATCAAATTGGAACTTCCCCATACAGCACGTCTCTTTTCTAGTAGGACTAGGAAAATAAAACAATTGCGTAGGTCTCTTTTCTAGTAGCACTTTTCTATTAGGAGTCTATATAGAGTAAAACAACCTCCATATCATTATTCTGACATCATCAAAGAGTGGTGTTAAGTCTATACACTACCAGAAAAATGCACTTAGCGCGATAAAAATATTAAGGTTTTGTCGCCTAAGTACGACTTAGATGACGAAATCATACTTCATTGCCTAAGCAAAAAAAATTTTCTTCTAAGAAACACTTAGACGATGAAACATAAAACGTCTTCTAAGAGAGAAAAAATTTGGTGTCTAAGTGTTTTAGACGCCGAAATTCAAAATCATCGCCTAAGTGAAAATTTTCGTCGGCTAAGTGAAACTTAAACGACGAAAATTTTTGTCGCCGTATTAATCGTACTTAGATGATGAAATGGTTACTAATTCGTCGTCTAAGTCCATACCCTAACACTAACCTCTAAACCTTGACACATAAACCCTGGCTCGTAAACACTTAGGCGACGGAAATTTATATTAATTTGTCGTCTAAGTAGAACTTAGATGACGAATGGTCTCCAATTCCTCATCTAAATCCATACCTTAACACTTACCCTAAAATCTAACCCCTCAACCCTGACCCATAAATTCTAACCCATAAACACTTAGACGACGAATGATCATTTCGTCGTCTAAGGTGAATTTCATTGCCTTCGATCAAAGAGCACGATCATGTATACCATCTTAAAATGCATATTTTTTTCGTTCAGGGAATAGAGTAAAAAATTCTTGGATTTTGAGTATCGAAAATTCAAAAATTGGAGTTACGAAGATTCGTTTATCAACGTTTCCGTCTTGTTAAAATTTCGGTTTTATGGTTGACTACGCCGATCAATCCCTTAACAAACTTCATATTTACTAAAAAATCATCCACTTATATTTTATGTTGTGATGAATATATCTAACGGTTGTTTTATCCAAATTCAATTCCGTTAATATTGATGTGGGTGAATATAGACATACGAACACATACATTATACAACGCTAGTAGATCGATATATAACAAATTTTTAGTTTTAAATCAACCTTTCATATCAATTTTTAATTAATTTTTATCTAGTTGATAAATTAAGTTTTTATGACAAGACAAACACCCATAACTTCGGAAACGGGTTTACGAATTATTTTTTATGATCGTTTCTGTCTTTTAATTATTTTTTTTCTTCGAAAATCACTAAATTCAATTGATCAAATCCTAAACTAACCCAAATTGGGTTGAATTTCTTTCTACAATATTTTCTATAAATGTAATGGTTACATCTGACGGTTAATTTTTTATAATTTTTAAGCAACTACCCAAAATTAATTTTTCATATATTTATAAAAAAAATCACTTAAGCGACAAAACTATTTAGATTTTGTCACCTAAGTGATTTTTTTTATAAATATATGAAAAATTAATTTTTTTCGCCAAAAATTTGGGGAAAATTTTAAACACTTAGACGATGAAACTATATAGTTTAATTTTTTGAAGTGGTTTATTTAATTTTTTTTAAACAAAACTTCAACAGTTAGACGAAGAAACAACTACAATTTCGTCGTCTAAGTGTTGCATCTTAGATGACGAATTGTTAAATTCATCGTCTAAGTGTTTACTAAACGATGAAACTTTTCGTCATTTTTTCAATAAAATTTTGTCGTCTAAAAACTAAGACGACGAAGTTTATTTCGTCGTTTCGTCACCTAAGTGCGTTTTTCTGATAATGTTAGAACTCTAGATATAGAGACATGAGTAGTCTCTTAGTGCAACAATGAAATGTGTCCTGAAGTTGCAGACCAACAGTTCATTATTACAAGCAAATTGAGGTTCTTATATATATATATATATATATAGGGCCCTTCCACTAAGGTTTTTGGTCATTTTCAGATATAAGACATTACACAAATTTTTTGATCATATTTTAAGATCTCCATTGTCGAATTATTAGGTCTATATGAGTATATCATTCCTATAAATTTTCAGCCAAAATAGTGATTATTAAGGTATCGAACTGGGTTAAATCAAGAGACGGATTGAATCTGTCAAACCTTAACCGTTCATACTTATAAATTTCAATTGCAGTTTTGAATACCTTAACGATCACCATTTTGGCTAAAAATTTATAAGTTTGATCTACACATTAAAACCTAAGATCTGAACGGTGGATATGGTAAAATATGATCAAAAATTTGGTGTAATGCTCTATACCTGAAAATAACAAAAAAAATTGTATACCTAAGTGGAAGGTGCTATATATACACACACACACGCGCGTCCGTAGCACTTATAATTAGGTAGACGGGTAGACCATGATCGTGATCAATCAGAAATTTTGTAGCTGTCAAAGCGTGATTTTACAAATTAAAGTGGAGCGTGTTAATATACTCAATGACGGAGGGATGTTGGGGCCAGGGTGGGCCTGGGCCCCCTCTAAGTTTATGTTGAAAAAAATTAGTATATTATTATTATATAATATAAATATTATAATTTATTTGAAATATATCTAAATTTTAATGACGCGTATGAGTACATAACTAATTCAAATCTGACAACTTTGTAAGAATATTATTATATATTATTTCAATAATAAAGTCTAAATATTAGGTCAATTAGGATTCAATCTCTTACCAGGTTTATGATTTTATGGTATTTTTTTTATAAAAGCTCTACCGTTCCTGAAATTAAAATACAATCATTTTATTAAGTTTATTAGATATGGAGAGATACTTCCAAAAAGAAAAAATTTCTTCTACTCTAACATCAGATGAGCAACTACCTACGAAAATTCAAAAGAAGAATAGTAACAATATGAAAAAGTCTCGTGTAGGAGATATTACAGAAAAGTATCCATCAGATCCCGCTAAACGCTTGTCAATTTCAAGTTATCATCCTAACATTCAAGAAGAAGTTCGAAGATATTATCTACAACAAGATCCTTGTCGACCTAAAAATCATACTTTTCTTTTCACAGAATTTGGGAGAAAAAAGAAGAAAATAAGGTTTATTCGTGATTGGTTTATTGAATTTCCATATTGGTTAGAGTACAGTATTAAAGAGGATGCTGCATTTTGTTTATGTTGTTATCTTTTCAAACCATCTATTGGAGAATAAGGCGGTGGTGAAACTTTTGTTGGTGCTGGTCATGGATTTAGTAATTAGAAGAAGAAGCAAATGCTAATATCACATTTTGGAGGATCAAATATTACTCATAATCAAGCTGCGAGTAATTGTGATGCCTTATCAAACCAAAAACAATGCATTGAGACTGTTTTGTCAAAATATATAGATCAAGATCCAACTGACTACCCTAACCAAGACTATTTTTTAAGCCTTTCATTAATGACCCCCCTAACCGAGAATCCTGGCTCCGTCCCTGAATATACTTGGCAGATTTTTTGCGTTGAATCCTTGTAGAATTCGTGTTCATTGTGATTTGATGGAGGTCTCATTTCTCCATTATTTGTTATACTAGGTGAAACCCCGCGCCTATGGCGCGGTTGAACGATAAGTTTCTACGAAAAGTGGATGATGAAATAGGAAGGAAAGAGGAAGAAGATATGTGATATAGGATAAAATACAAAACATAAAATGAATAGAGATGTTTTCACCGTTCCAACCATTTCTATATGTTTTCCTATGTGGTTTTCAAACAAAATAAACTTGTTTGAACACCGTGGTTTTCATGTCAACAAAATTTGGCAGATTAAAATTCTTCAGGTAAGCATATCTATCTTTCTTTGGGAAATTATTTTTGTCTATCCAAAATTGAGGTATTAAGAAATGCATTGTCACAGGTTGTAGGCACAGATATATCAGCTACCAAACAAACCACACCTCAAAGACCAACCAATTCAAGTTCATCTACATATGAACTGAACAGCTAGCTAATTGGCATGAGAGCGTCCCTGGGTCCCCAAAAATAATTTACACACTAACAATATCAGATCATCATAATTCGAGATCGTCATAAACAAACCCAGCTAACTACCCAGACTAAATCTCATCGAGCCCACTAATCCACAGATGAACTTCTCCACATCAAAGCCACAATTTGAGTTCATCAACATTACAGAAAATATAATCTTCAACACCTCTCACATTCAATCATTCAAACCATTTCAACATGGAAATCAGGAATCATCATACCCAATAAGCCTACTCGATTAGATTGAATTTCGACAAACAGAACACTTCAATGATCAATACTTTATGATCCAAGACATCAAAATGAAGCAAGCAGATGATCATGTGTAAATCTTTCGGATCAATCAAATTTTTAATATGCATTGCGATTCTAGAATCATAGAAGAAGATCAAACCTTTGCAGAAAACGACAAATTTAAATACCCGTCTGTAGCAGCTCTATATGTTGTTAGTTTGATGAGGACAATGAATGGTAGATGGAAAAGTAGAATTGATGATATACAGCATATGATCCATATCACCACTATCTTAGATTGATCTCTAGCTAAGTAGCTAGGCAATGCAACCAGACATAACTACCATGCCGGAGCTAGATCCACAGTCTGCCAACACTCCGCTGCTGGCCCAGGCTCCTCCTTACCATCAAGCAGGATGCTTAGAAATCTAGTAAGACACCACAACTATATATATTCAAATTTCTTCTTTGCCTAGTTACATGGATTAAAAAGACGCCAAATTACATATTGAACTTCAACAATTATATTTGTACAGTTTGTGACTTCTGTAAATAGTTAAAGGCCATATTATCACAGAAGAAAAAAAACAAAAATTTTTTTTTAAAAAAAAACACGCCAGATTAGTCCTACAATCTTCGACATGTTTTTGATTGCATTATGGCACAGTCACCACAAATTCTAAGATTCTTCATGATCCTCAAAGTTTGCCTAGCAGAAGTACTGATTAGTACATAAGCAATTGCCAAACACTCACTATGGTACTACAAAGCCTGCTTGTTTTCTTTCTGACCAATGTAGTGAAGCACATATCTAGAATTATAAACTGACATAAGAGAATGGTTTGCATGAGCTTAAATAACAGAGTTAAAGAAACCTTATTTGATAACAAAAGTGGAAAGAGAGGTGTAGTGAAAATAATATATTATCAATGAAACTGATATTTGGAATAGAAGGATAGCCCACGCGGAAGGCGTGGTTAGCTAATATACGTTAAAAATAATTGGAAATGATGGATAAATGAAATCAGGATTTAAGTAGAAAATTTTGTAAAAGATGAAACTTGTTAAAACAAAAAAAAGTTAATGCGGTGAATTAAACAAAATCTATATAAAGTTTTTTTATTGTAAAATTTAAGTAAAAAATAAAAATTATACTGTTAAAAAATAATACTGTGAAAATGACTTGTGAATGTCAAAAAATAAAAGTAAAAATTAGAATTGTTAAAAAATAAAGTTCAAATGTAATACACAAAATTGTAAAAAGGTTTGGTAAAAAATTAAAGTAAAAAATTAAACTATAAAAGTCAAAAAGTAAAATATAAAATTGTAAAAAAAAATTGGTAAAAAGTTATAGTAAAAAATTAAAACTGTAAAAGTTAAAAAGTAAAACAAAAAATTATAAAAAAAATGATAAAAAGTTAAAGTAAAAAGGTAAAACTCTAAAAGGTAAAATTGTAAAATTTAGAACCATAAAAATTATTAAAAAGTAAAAGTAAAAGTAAAAAAGTAAAACTATTAAAATTAGATGGGAAAATACCAAAACGCCTCCTTTGAACATGACCTTATGAATAGTAAACCCTGCCGACGACTTTTGTTATATACTAAATGTATAGCACTGAATCCTTATATAATTAGAGCTCTTAGTTATTCTCATCTCATTTGGCATTGAGTTAATTAGTGATGCACAGTGACGATAGTATTGGAATATTCATTGAAGTTTCCCCATGTTAAATCTCAATAATATTCATTGAAGTTTCCCCATGTTAAATCTCAATTTTGTGTGATATATATAGTTCCTATCAAGTACGAAATTACGCATTGAAATTTTGGTATGAAGTTCCATTTTACTCAAAATTGACAAAATAATTCGATCAATGGAATCGCTCATCTTTTAGATACCTATACAAGAATCGTGTTTGCAAAATTTAAGCCTAATCAGATATCATTTAGCTATTTGATCACCACATTTAAGTTTTGAGCTAAATCGAACAATTTGTGTGCATAGTGAAATAATGTCACAATCAAATTGTTAAAACATCTCTGATTGAGCTGAAATTTTGTATGCATGATCCTTGTATCGGTATCTAAAAAATGATTGACTTCAATTATCGAATTATATTATTAATTTGTGTAAAATACAACTTCACACCAAAGTTTCAGTGCGAAATTTCGCCATATATATTGAGTTTTAGACGTTAGAGACTGATGTTACTTTCACAACCTAGTGATGTAATCAGACATACTAAAGGAATACTTGCAGAGAAGCTATTATTGGAAGCTTAGTCAGGATTTTCTATTTGTTTTGAGATATTGTCACATAACTGAGAATTGTCACATAACTTTTTGTTTTTGTTTTTTTTCTTTCAAAATTCCCCGAGAGTGGAGAGCACATAATTATTTGATACACTAATTAACCTGTTTTACAAAACTACATAATCGAGACGTAAACTTCCACTCGCTTTCTAATTAATGAAATCAAAAACTCCAAGAGATCCCGGTTACGTTATCCCGAGTGACTTTTTAAATATATTTAGCTAACAATAAGCACGCTTTTTTAATTTGATTTATCTGGTTGGACTTCTGGCTCTTTTTGGGCTACTTTGTCTATTTGTTGCTACTTAATACATGATGAGATCGAGTTTCTTCAGCTTTGACTTGGACATCGAACTAAAGAAATTATTGCTACTGTTGATAATCGCCTCAGTTTGAATGCTGCATATTAATGTACTGCACGCAGAAGTCGGTGCTCAGCATGACACTAGAATTCGTATTGGTACTGAAAAGTATGTCACAGTGTCGTCTATTTTAAATTTTTTGTTTTCTCATTTTGTACGTTTAAATCTTAGTTGATGCATGTTACAGTACAGAGGAGGATGTCATACGTATAACATGTCCTGAAGCTTCGAATGGCTTCTCATCAAGGAGAAGTAACATTACCTTCTTCACTGGACAAAAGTATATCCCACCTGGTAGAATGCACCTTCGATCATTCAGCTACACAGTAACAGCAAATCTAGCTCATTATAAACTTGCTTTTGTTTATCTCTCATTGCAAATAACCATGCATGCTTGGCTAGCTTGTGTCCACAATTAATAGAAACCTTCATATGGTAGGTAGGAAGGTCGTACAAGTGCACCCATCAGTTGTATTGTTGAATGCAATTGCCTACAAGATCTAAAATTAGAATTGGCTTACAGGCATTTCTAGAATTTTTCATACTTATTTACTATTGCAATCTCATGAATCCGTACTGAAGCGGAAAACTGAGTGGACGGGAAGGCCATGGAAGCTGAAAGTGAAGTGGTCGACTGGTGGTGGTGGCTAGATTACAAAGTTCAGTTCTGGTGGAAGAGGAGTTGATCACCCAAAGGAAGATGTATTTGGTGTGATGTAGGGAGGTGGAGTTGTTTCTAAAAGACTGAAACCATGGAGGCCATTTTCTTTGAAAGGTTGGGTGGAAATAACGAGCTTGGGCATTGGTAGAACTGCATAAATGATTCTAATGTGTGCACAGAGAGCTAGTTAAAGCATACATGTATGCAAAACCATTAATTTGTAGATCAACCATTAGAATGTACTCTCTTACAATGTACTAGTCAAATCAGCTCTTTATACAGAGCTGTATAAGTGCTTTTATATACTAAAATATAGCTATAGTAGAAGACCCATGTGTTTAATATATGCACTCACTGATTTCGGTTTCTCACTTTTTCTATGCCATTCATTACCTGCAGTTTGCTATTCACTCTGGAGCTTAAAGACCTCAATAGCTTTCTTTATCTTTTACTTGTTCCTGACAATCTCTGCAGATGAAGTCCTCTATTCTGGATTCTCCCTTAGCATCTTTATCACCCGATCCTTGTGTTTGACACCAAAATCTCCCAATAACCTGAGAGGCCTTGCAAATTATTTCTTTTTTTGATCGTGTGCTTCGTGTGCTGGCGTGCCACCGTCTCATGACGAAATCGTTGATTCGTAGGGTGGCTACTACCTGACTTCCTGATAAACAATTTAGACGAGGAGAGCACCAACTCAGCCTGAATAGATCATTCTTGCCTAATGCCTTAGGACTTGTGGTTTTCGTGTCTATAATTGAGCCATGAAGATCGATACCTCACACTTTTCCTAGTGTAAAGCAGAGCAATCTTCTTGACAGGGTTTTGAGAACACAGTGGTTGCGTCCTTGAACCTCGAAAATCTCACTCTTCCTGGTGACAAACCTCTTGATCGCCGGTTGCAGGTGTCTTGCGTTCTTGAATCACAAGAATCTCACGCTCTTTCGGGTGACAACTCTCTTGATCGCTGGTTGCAAGAATTTCTCGAGTTGAGAAGGTAGTTTGCCGATAGCAAAAGGTATTTGACGAGGATCCATTCCTCAGTGTTATGCTCCTTTATATATAGAAAACGGTGCTCGTATCTCAGCTCAACTGAATCTACTCACAATTAGACTTGCTAAGCAACTTTAACTGCTCGGTTCCCATGTCATTTGGCAAACCAAGCCTGTTCAATAGCGAAAGTAAATTTAATCTTAAGCATTGAGGGGCAATGTTTGGGCCCAAGATAAAATATCTTGTTACTTTAACTGCTCGGTTCCCAGGGATTCCTTCCTCCATAGGAAATGTCGATTATTATTCACTAATGGGTCGCGGTACTCGGCCTCCTTCTCTCTTCCAGTCCGTCATGATTTGCTTTAAAGAATACTTCTCGGCCTGCCCGCTTAATCAAGCCTCGAAAACCCAATAACAAGATATTTTATCTTGGGCCCAAACATTGCCCCTCAATGCTTAAGATTAAATTTACTTTCGCTATCGAACAGGCTTGGTTTGCCAAATGACATGCTGTTATAATCCAAAAAGTAACTCTGCACGCAAATGCCATGTCGCCTCCTTCCTTCTGAAAAGCCACGCCATTTCGGCCGACGTCATATAAAAAGCGCACGTATCCGTTAGAATTTACTTTCCAACACAACTCTTTCACTTACATCATTTTGAACCCTAAGCTTATTCCCAAAGCCAAACTTTTTGTCTTTCCGCCACCGTCATTCTACGACCACTCAACATGCCTCCCCATATAGAAAGACAACCAGACCTGACCGAGGACGAAGCGAAACGCCTTGCTGCTGATATTTGCTCCACCGCGTCGTGATGACATTTAGGTGCTACTCTCACCCCCAAAATTAACTCCTCTGGTACCGACCGCCTAGGCCCTTTCTTAGCATCTCCTATAGACCCAAAGCTTTTCCCCATTCTCCGTCGCCGTTACTGCAACTCAGCTCTGATTTTCCAGGACGACCCACGAGCTAGCCCAGATGGGTGGACCAGCAAGGACACCCTTTGCTCAATCGATAAGTGGCCCAACACCTCTAACAATGACTGCACCTAGTACAAAAACCGCTGAGAACTAGACCTGGCTTAATGGCAAGCTGCTGGTATTGATGACCTCCTGAACTTATGCTTCTTACTCCCCAATGGTGGGAATCGTGCACCCTTCGCCACTACTATGTGCTTGGGGGATTCTGCATGTAACTGCTTTCATCTCCCCTACGATGATGTAAGTATCATTCTCCTAGACCTCTATACTTTGTTTGGAGTTACTATAGCAAACCCTTTTTGGAAACAAGGAGACCATATAGAGTGTTCGATTCAGGCCAATAAATATCGACCTCCTTCATTCTCTGCCTGGATCACCCACTATATTAATGACAAGTCTGAACAAGGAGGTATAACTTTCCTCGAATTCTAGCTGTCAAAATACATCTCCTACCCGGCCTCTCAGAAAGTCAATAAGTGTTGGACCAACATTGCCGAATGTCTCTTCGAGGGCACCAAACTAGGCCTCGCACATTCCAATTTTGCCTACATCTACCGCAGCCTAAGATGGATTACACTATGACAGCTCAATCTTAACCAACTAGGACCACTTTGGATGGTAGAACTCTGGCTCCAAATGTATTTCCCCATCTTCTGTCACCCCGAAATTCCCCCATTCTAGACAGACAAACTTTTAGGCAAGACTCTGGTGACCACCCCTCTTTTGATGGATGGACTTACCAAACATGCTTTGTCACTTTTTGCTCGCACACCAAGTTTCCTGAAGCCGCAGTTGACATCATCCTGAGTCGCAACTTCCCTCGAGACCTCGACACCAGTTTTCTGCCTTTGCCAGACCAAGATGCCCAAGTGAAGCGTATTTTCCTCCAAAGTAACACTTGCGGTGACCTACTAGTTCTCGATCCTTCTACAATTGGGTACGAAATATACGCCCCTTCGCCAGGGAACTTGGGCTATCCCAGCGTGCCTTATACCTCCTATCTGCTCAGTGAACCGCTACAACATCTGGTGAGCGTCTTCTCATCCAAGTCTCAATGACATAGCCGACTCCCATTATGGCTTTCCATTGGTAATGCTTCCTAAGCAAGACCCCACTCATCCTATCTCATCCTCCCTCTATTTGACTTATCACTACCTAACTTGGAGAGCACAGTTTCGGGATGGCATACGATGCACACCGTCGCTAGCTCTTTTTGCCGCCATCTTCCATGGCTTCAAAAATTAATTTGTAGACGATTCTGATTGGCAGCTTTTGAACATGACCTATGAGGATACTGAAGACACCCCTTGGCCAGTGGTATGTATCTTTACTTACTCTCCCTGTATGTTAAGCTTTCACCATAAATATTGGCAACGCTTCCAGTTTATACTAACTCATTTTCTTTATTGGGATTGAAACAGCATGTAGAAGAACCCGAGGCCCAAAATGTCGTTATTAACAAGGAACCCTAGCAAGAAGTAGAAGAAGAACCTTCACAAATTGTAAGCATTACGCTTTCCAAATGTTCAGTATTTTAATTCTTGAGCAAACATAGTTGTCCTGTCTCATTTCAAAAGTCTCAGAAACGCGGCTAACGATTATGGAAAATGCCGACGGCGCCACCGTAAGCTCATTGTTGGGGACCACTCAAAGGGGTAATCGTTACAGATTGAATCTCTCCAGCAAGTAGCACCACCGCTTACTCCTTCTATTCCCGCAAAAACTCTTCCAATACCACCGGAGCCTCAATCTAGCGCCGTTGTTTCATCAATGCGGCCTGCTGCCAGTTCCAATGAATAGCCACATGAACTGGTTGATGCTAACCTCTTGTCCCTTCACGAGGTATTCATTTATTCATTATCTTCATAGCTATGTGATTAACTCTTAAACTTCCTCATTATCCTTAGAACCTATTCACTGCCCCTGAAGACAATGTTGCTATCAATGCTGAAAGTGTTATCATCGTCAAAAACATTTTTGACTAATAGGGAGCCGTCTCTCGTCTGCCTGTTCTCGAATCTACGTCGGACTATACCTGGCCCAGCCTCAAAACTTCCCAAACTATGCTAATGACGCTAAAAAGAGTGACGCTGTAAGCGAAGGAGATGCGGGTAAGTCTCCTACCACATCTACCTTTACCTTTGTTGTTGCTCCTTTTTCTTACCATTCCTTGCACTACACTCCAGAGGAACAACAAGCCATGTCAGAAGGGCAGATAATATCTGTCTCCAGCCTAGCATCTTTAGGAGCAAATGATGCACCCAACGAACCCAACAAGGTTTTGGACCAGATGGTACTTGACATTCTCTGCTCGCCTGAGCCACATATGCTTGGCGAGGCTGACGTATATCCACTTAAACAACCTCTTTTTCCTTTTATTAGTTGCATATCCAACTCATTTTGAATTAAGTATTCTCTAGCAGAGATGACGACGCCAGACCTCTTCTATAACTCCCGGTTCTTAGCTTCCTTCACTAGAGTATTCGACTCCCACTGCCACCGTCAAGGCAACCCCCAACGCCGAGAAAATATCTCCTTGGGCCTCTTCATCTTTAGGCCTCGTTGGCCAGGTTACCACTATGCAGCACCAACTTCTGAGTGTGGCAGAACTCTCGGCCAAACTCGCCATCATAGACCCAATTCCTGCCGAAATCGTGCTCCCTCAAGCGACCCTTAAAGAGCTTCTCAATGCTAACCAGGACTTGTTCGACAGCATCAACAACACATTGGACAAAGTCATAGACTTGAAGAGAACTGCCCCTGGCAAGCTCCTCCCAACCGTTACCCAATTTGAGCAAGACCTCCACAACCTATACAAGTTGTACGCCAACCAGGACGACTTGAAACATTGTTCAGATCGTAAGCAAGAGGTGTAGTAGAGATGGCTGGCTAGATGCAACAAGACCAAAGCCGTGCCCAATTTTTTTTACAAAGTGTCTTGTCTAAGAGGGAAACTCTACCTGTCAAAGAAGCTGAATTAGTGGCTCTCCAGGCCAAAGTAGATCTCTTGCGAGCTGACGCTCATTCTGCTCATGCCAATGCCTAACAACTTCTTGACGAGAGCACCGATTACACACAATAACTCGCTGATGCTGAGGACGATGCTTCTGCACTTCTCAAATCGTAGAGCTTGGCCTCGAGTGACTTTGAACATTTCAAAGTTGAACTAAAAAGAAAGGTTCTCTTGTTGTAGTTCCTGGGCCTCTAGTACCATGCCAAATCTTTGTATTTTATTTAACATCATTTATTCCCCAATGTTTAATTAGGCGCACTCCTAAATTTCCTAATCCACTAAAACTCTGGACTTAATAATAGGCCTCTGGTATAAGCCCATAACTAGAAAATCCAAACGGTATATGGCCCAAATCTGAATTAGTCGGGATTTATCGTTGTCGTTTGGTTACTCCAGTCAATCCTCTAGCTTAAACAGGATTAAATTTGATTTTGAAATCCAAATTGTATCACCCTGCCGCATCAAATCTCTCATGTTTCCAAGAGGCACAATTAATTGCTTAGAAGTCCCTAACTATGGCTCTTTTGACTCGAACAAACGAACTGTCGTATCGTTCAATCCCTCAGCGACACACGTCTTTCATCAACAGTTGTGATTTACTTCGAGAATTTTACCGCTCCGTTTAGACGTAATGGTTACATCATTACTTCTCCTATAAATATCACTTTAGTTCTTCACCCTTATGCATTACTTCGCCTCTTTGGTTCAGAATGAACTCTGTTTCAATGTATTCGCACTAGTTTTCACTCAGAAAGAAGCCTCCCAGTAAAGTCCTTCCACATTACGAACTCTAGATGATGATATCCATGTCCAAACCTAGGCTAGATAGTGATATCCATGTCTAGAAAAATCCTTGGTAAAGTCACTCTATATATATAGAGTGACGAAGTCTAAACGTCAGGGATGACTTTGCGCTGGCCTCCTCACTAGAACTAGATCTGCTTTTGCTTGCATAGATGTTGTAGGTCCATGCACGTAAGTTTTCTGGTGAGGAAGGCTAAGAAATTATGTGTGCTACCACTCCCCATTTTGCATGAGGAGTCAATTCAGGGAAGCACATGTCAACTTGCTTCCAGAGCTTGGTTCGTTCCCAGGGGGAAAAGGCACCAAGGTGGAAGCTAGTAAATCAGCGCTAATAATGAAAGAAGAATTAGGGCAACTTTCATATGCTAAACTAGTTTTCAACACCCCCAACTTATCTTTCTTTTGTCTCTTAAAGCTATTCTCCATCTTCTAGTGGAGCTACTGGTCCTCACGGCCTATTCGTCTCCATGCTCCAAGTTAGCATATTCGTTGCAAGTGTCGTGGATATTGGTTGTTAACTGTTTGAGGGATAGGAGTGTAGTATACCTCCTTTTGTCTCTTTTGTTCTTCTGTCCATCAAAATTTCTTTAGAATTTCTTCCCTATGGTATCAAAGCTTAAGGCAACAAAGCCTTTGTAACTTGTATTTCTAATATACAAAGTATGTGATATAATCTGCTTGTGTTTGAAGAATAACATTTTTCTGAAAGAATGTTGTTCATATTGATAAAATTAAACATTGTTTGTGCGTGAATCAATACACTTTGTATTTGCCCCCGAAATTGGCTAGTACAGATTAAGCACTAAAAAACTTCAAAATTAAGACAAAAGGTTTAGTCACAGAGATTGGCTTATTTTGAAATTTTCAGAATACTTAGCCACTACTACTGGCCTTGTGTTGAAATACATGAAGTCCCTATCTTATGCCCCTGCCGTTTATTCAGGCGAATAGCTGCCAGGGAGCCTGGATGAACGTAATTATTCTGCTGCTGGTGGGTCATCATATTCCTAGACTAGTTGTACATGCTTCTTAAGGAAACATCCATTAATAAGGTTAACATAAATTGTGCCATCTCGGTCACGCAGACGAACTGCGCCACAACCTTGAATATGATCTATGATGTACAGTCCTTCCCACTTTTCAGACCACTTTCCTCGTCAATCAATCTTCTCACCAATGGGAAGTATTACTTTCCAGACCAAATCCCCCTCTGCAAAACTCTTGCCTCTAGTGCACTTATCATAGGCACGAGCAACTCTATGTTTCTTGTCATATAATTGTTCGTATGCCTCCAGTCGTTTCTCATCTAAGTCGTCATACTCCTGCCATATGGCCTGCATGTAATCCTTACCTATCAGATCATGTTGCTCCCTGACTCGTAAGGACTGCACGTTGATTTCCAATGGCAACACTGCATTATGGCCAAACATTAATGCATAGGGAGTCATTCCTGTTAGATTTCTTTTGCTTGTCCGGTATGCTCATAATGTGTTAAATAATTCTTCATACCACAAGCGGGCGTTGCTGGCAAGTGTTCTTTTCAGGATGTGTAAAGTTATCTTGTTGCTTGCCTCTACCTGACCATTTGAATGGGCATAGTATGGAGTAGAATGAAGAAAGTTTAAACCAAGGTTCTGCATCAAGTTGTCTACCTTGCCAAACATAAAAGTTGCCCCTCATTTGGACACAAAATATTCTGGAATACTAAACCTGCAAATGACATCTTCAAATAAGAACTGGTGAATGGTTTTTGCCAATGCCACTTTTAAAGGACTAGCTTCCACCCATTTGGTGAAAAAAATCAGTGGCGACAATTATGAACTTATGTCTCTCTGACGAGTGAGAAAGAATCATCCCTATTAAGTCCAAAACCCATCCTCGTGCTGGCCGAGGCTTAATGCTTGATTGTAAATGAATATTGGGAAAATGGTAGATTGGACAGTGTGCTTGACAATCTTTGCAGCCCTTGGCGAATGCATTATAGCCATTGAGCATTCCTGGCCAATAGTATCTATGATGCCGTAGTAACCATCTCATCTTTGGGCCAACTTGGTCTGCCTCTGCTGCCCCCAAGTGTACTTCTCTCACTATTTGTTAGGCGTCGCGTCTGTATACACACCGTAATAGCAAACCATTATCCCCTCGCCTATACAACTCATCATCCTTAAGCACATAAGTAGGAGCTAGGAAATGAATCCGCTTGTCCGCCGGGTCGTTATGATTCTGGAGATACGAGACAATGGGTTGTCGCCAATCTATGTCATATGGTCTGGTGTGGCTACATACCATTCATTGTTTTCTTCCTGGTGAGCAAAGAAAGAAGGCAACATTTGTCGTTCAACCTTCAGGATCCGCTCACGTACTCTATCCTGTAGGCTTACCCCCGTCGCTAACTGTGCCAACTTGTTTGCTGCATAATACTTCTCGCAAGGGATGCGACACAATTGTACTTCATTAAACAGTTTGAGTAGATCACAGGCTCATCTGGCATAGGGCTCTAGAACTGGACCAGCTTTATACTTCTGCTCAAGTTGCTTTATCACCAGTAGGGAATCTCCACAAATGTGAACGTTTGTAATCTCCATATCCAGCAAGAGCTCCAATCCTATGATAAGCGCCTCATATTCCGCCTGGTTGTTCGTACAATAGAAGTCCAATTTGAACGAATAAGAAAAAGTCTGGCCGTTTGGGGTAACTAAGGCAATTCTTGCCCCAACCATGGTGCTATTACTCGAACCATCAAAATATAAATACCACGGTGCCAGAATGATACGAGCTAACTCCAGTTCTAGACCTTCACAAGTATCTACCATCAGATGATGGGTAAGAAAATCGACCACCGCTTGGCCCTTTATGACCTTCTGTCACACATATTGCAATAAGAACTCTGAAAGAGCCATTATCCACTTTCCAATTCGGCCCCTTAGTATAGGCCTTAAAAGCATGTACTTCACCAAATCGGTCTGTGCAATGACACAAGTGGTAAAGGATAACATGTAGTGCCTCAACTTGCATCTTGAGAAATACAAGGCTAGGCACAACTTTTTCATTGGTGAGTATCTTGTTTCACACTCTGTCAATGTACGACTCAGGTAAAAAAATATCTCGTTCAGCTCATGTCGTATCGTCTTGTGCTAATAAATTTCTAATAAAATGATCTGTGGCTGAAATGTACAGCTTGAGGGGTACACCTAGTCTTGGAGAGACCAAGATTGGTGGGTTCGCTAGATATGCTTTGATCGCATCAGAAGCCTCTTGATGGATAGACTCCCATATGAAATCCTTCTGATTTTGCAACTTAAGTAATGGTGAGAATGGTTGTGTCTTGCCTGCAGCATTTGCAATGAACCGTCGAAGGAAATTGATCTTACTCAACAACCTTTGTAACTCCTTCTTGTTCCTTGATGGCACGGCTTTGAGCACTGCTTCTTTCTTATCATCTGGGATTTCAATTCCATGCTGGTAAACCAAGAAACCCAGAAAATCTCCTGCTTGCGCTCCAAAGACGCACTTGGCTGGATTCATCTTCAATTGGTTCTGCCTCATGCAAACGAACACCTTCCTCAAGTCTTCGATATGCTTAAACCTACATTTCTTCTTTACTACCACATCATCGATATATACCTCCATGGACTTACCTACGAGGTCATGGAAAATCAGGTTCATAACACGCTGGTAGGTTGCCCATGTATTCTTGAGTCTAAACGGCATGCCCACATACTCAAATATTCCTGCAAAACTTGGGCAACAAAATGCTGTTTTGTGCCTATCAACCTCCGCCACTGGGATCTGGTGGTATCCTACTGTCCCATCCATGAACGATAACATCTTGTGGCGAGCTACAGAATCCACTAATAAATCTACTACTAGCATTGGATAAACATCATTTGGCATTGCATTATTAAGGTCTTGATAGTCTACACAGACTCACATTTTCCCATTCTTCTTCTTAACCGGGACCACATTTGAAAGCCACTCGTTGTATTTGGCTACTCTAATGATGCCTGACTTGAGCATCTTTTCGATTTCTTCCTTTACTAGAATCGCTGTCTCTGTATTCATACAACTCATCTCCTGCTTTACAGGCTTTTTTCCTTCTATGATAGGCAAATTATGGCACACCAGTTCTGGTGCCCAGTCATGACATGTCCTCATACTTTTCTGCAAAACAGTATGCATATTCTTGTAACAATTCAATGAGTCTCTGTCTTTCCTCAGGCTCCAAGAAAGTTCTAATAGCCATAGAAATTAGCTCGTCTGAAGTCCCAAGATTAATCTTTTCAATTGGGTCTTTAGCTTTATGAGGAGTATCATCTAAGGCTGCTGTAGCTAGTTTAATTACTTCTTCCTCGTCTGATTCATGCAGCATGTTGTCATCCACTTATTCCAATGCTGCAATCATTGGTACGTATTCGTAGGTTTGACTCTCCATCAAGAAATTATGGAATTGTTCATATAGGGAGTAGCAAGTCTCGGCCTCCATGCTCGATAGAGGCTCTAACATTGGAGTGGTCTGATTGATAGCTCAATGGTATAAGGGCGACGATTGTCCTCACCTACTTGGATAATACCCTATTGAGCTAATTCAAAGGCCGTGACGCCTACTGGGTGGCCTTTGTTGTCTACGTCACATACATCCAGTGGTCTAACGTCACTGTTGTAGTAGTTGGCGTCTAGAGCATTGGCAGAAATAGAATAAGGACGTGGATCAGTGTTGACCACTTCCGCCTAGTCTGACTCCATATTCCAGAGTACCATTTGTTGATGAAGGGAAGATGACACACAATAGCTTCAATGAATCCAATCTCGTCCCAAGATTCCACTGTAGGGCGATGTACATTCTGCCACGAAGAATGTGTACGTCCCAGCTGCTGATCCCACTTGTACATGCAGAAAGACAATACCCAAGGTTTTGGATATGCTGCCTTGAAAGTTTCGTACATTCAAAGCTGTCTTTTGAATGGCAGATTTGGGAATTCCCAGCAATGCCATCGCCTTGACGGTTGTAATATTAACAGCTGCTTCTGAATCGACTAAAAGCTTGTTGATCTGAATACCATGGACCTTCCCTGTGACGTATAGTAGCCTTATATGCATGGCCATGTTCAAGGTAGGCTTCATGAATGGCATGTATGCCTTCCTTAAGGATAGGTCAATCTCTGGCTACTTGGTGAGCAACTTCTGGTTTGATTTGCTGGCATCCTCTCCTACGACCATCAAATTGTTGACGCTTCTGATCGAGCTACTATTGACTACTGTTGTTGCTGGGGGAGAAGTACCTGAAAATCTGGAAGGTAATACATTAATGTTTCATATGAGTTTGGGTAAGATGTTTGTCTTTCATACATTAGTATTTATCATATGAGTTTGGGTAAGACAACATGCTTTTTATTATGGCGACTATCCTCTTTGCTTTCTTTTAGTATGTGTCATATGAGTTTGAATCAGACTTCGGTTTTTATATTGTGGTGTCTATTTACTTTGTTTTATTTGTACCAAATGCATAATACATGATTCACAAATTTGCTTTCAATTAGATCAGTGTACACATTGAAGTACAAAAGGAGTAAAAGAAAGAGAAAGAACAAGCCTAAGTTTCAATCTTAATCTATTCTCTATCTTCATCTTCTTGGTCCATGTGGCAACTAACATGAGTAGTGTGTTTCTTGCTATTCTGCTTATTCTTCATGCTCACCAAGTATATCGACCTACATATGATTTAAACAATTACAAAAATAAGGTTACTCACAATTGGAATTACAAAAAGAAAGAAATTTTTAGAACAAAGCATAAACCCTTGGTAACTTGAAACCAATGAGTAAAATGACTAATATATAAATATCCATCAACGTACAAAATTCAAGAGTCTGCCTGACTTCCTCCCCGTATGCCAAAGCGATCATGGAAACTTCGACAACAACTGTCGAACTCGCTACCACCATTGCCTCCCTTGTCATATAGCCTAAAGCTGTCTATCATTCTCCTTTCCTACAAAGCAAAATGTCCAAAAATTGAAAATTTTGGAATACAATTATTCGGATGACGATCAAGTAGATTGATAAAAGGATTGATGAGAGGGGAGAGTAGCAACCTGCAGACGGGCAAGCTTTGACTTTTTGTGAGCAGCATCTGAATAACTCGAACACAACGAAAACATCCATGGAGACTAATTAGACTGCCTGAAGACCTCTATGTGCTAGAGTCGTTTTGCGCGGTGCGATCTGTCTTCGTTCTCGGTATCCCTCAAACTCTTCTTCTTATGCTTGATTTTACGCCACCTATTCCTTGTATTTCATTTTATGCATTCATTTGGATGGCCTGTCAAAAGAAACAAATGAACAGTGAATACTTTAACTAAAGATTGTCACATGTTCACTCACTACTTTATCTCCCTAATCTAAAGTATCAGTAAAGAAAGCATAACAACAAATTAAAAAAATCCCTGGATATCAACTATTCATTACACACATAATATGGATGGTCTATCACTACCGGAATAAGAGACATTGCCGGCGACTTTAAGTCGCCGGCCTTGTTTTTTTTCTCGCCGGAATTGTCATCACCGGCGACAAGTCGTCGGCAATGCCGTCGCCGGAAATTTCCCGCCGGAGATAGCATTGCCGGCGACGGGAAACGCCGTCGCCGGCAATGTCAGTGCCGCCGTGGCCGAAATTTGAAGACATTGTCGGCGACTTAGGTCCATGTCGCCGGCAATGGTTGGAAAAATTTTGAAAAAAAAACACGGTTCTGGATTGGGCCCAATTCCAGAACCTGCATTGAAAAACATAAACCGTACAAATACAAGTTGAACAGTACACACATAAATGTCAAACGTACAGTACAAATAGCAACGATACGAAAATAAACTATAACTACACGTCAGGGTCGAGGAACTTGCGGGTCAGGGTCGAAGAAATCCATGTACTCATTTGAATTCCGGTGGCTACCCTGGTCTTGCTCTGGCGTTGACTGGTGCGGTGGTGGTGGTGGATAACTAGGGAACGGAGGGACCGGGGGATGTGTGGGGAACGGTTGTCCGGTAGTCTGAGCCTCGTACATGGTCCGCATCCATGTGAACATCTGTGTCTGAGTCTGGACCAGGTTTTGGTACTCGGCATCTCTGATTGCCTGCTGCTGGACCATGTTTTGGTACTCGGCATCTCTGATTGCCTGCTGCTCGGCTGCGTGCCTCTTTTGCTCCTCCAACTCCCTCCGCGTCCTCTGAAGCTCCGCTGTGAGGTTACGACTAGAAGTTGAACTTCTTGACCCGGTAGAGTATTCTGAAGTGTTCTTCAATACTCCTTCGCCCGCCGAGCCCATTCCCCTACAGTAGTAGGTATTCTTTCCAGTCCCGCACGCTTTTGCCATGATCTGAGCCGCTATAGGCCGATCAAGCAGATCGATCTGAGAGGCATACTGGGTGACTTCTTCCTCGGAGCAGTCAGGATGGTTACCCCGAGCTATATTCATGGTCACTTCTGTGGTCGCCTCCTCCACTCTCGCCTAATTGAAAAGCGAAAATGAATAACGTATTATCTAACAAAATAAATTAATATCTAAAAATAGTTTAATAACACATGGAGAGGCGAAAGACTTACCGCTTCTTCAGGGCACTGCGGATAGAACTTCTGATGAATATACACCAACGGGTTCACTTCTTGTTGTTGCTGCGCCTTAGTCGACCAACCCAAATAGTTGAGTGAACCTGCATGATGGGCCCTGGTGTTTTTCAATCTATTCGCCCGGTTCGTCTTCGAAATCCCCTTGTTTGATAAACATATGAAAAAAAATTAGTAACTAACTATTTCAATGTGATACGATACATTAGGCTTGTAAGATATATTCAGGATGCATACCTGAGCTTTGGGGTGCTCGAAGTGGGCTATCAGCCACAGCCACTCGTACTCCCTAAACCAGAATTCACTAGGGGTAGAACCTCGGCCTAGCTCCTTGTATACAGTGTAATGGAAAGAAAGCTCGTTCTTCCACTCTTTATACCTATATTAAAACAAGGAAAAAAAGTTAGAGATATTAAAACACTTGATAAAGAAAAATCTAACTCGATATATACTCAAATAACTCGAAGCACATCACCTCATATGTAGTTGACGCTCTACCCACGTGTGAATAAGAACTTCATCCACGTCAAACCACACCTGCAATATGAATATATAAAAGGTAAAATTATATATTTATTCGGACTTAATTAATAAATGTAAAATTTACGTAATGAAAATATGATTTAACTCACACTCAGTGCATTATGCACTTGCATCTTCACGTAGATGGGCACAGATTCCCAATCTGGCCAAAGCATTGGGACCTTGTCCCGCACGATCGCACCGGCCATGCTGACATATTTTCGCGTGGTGTCAAATGCCTCGATCACCTCGCCATCCTCATTGGCCCTTATGGGCGTTTTCCTTCCCCCGGTGGCCTGCTCAAGTCTCTTCCCAGTGCAGGTGCCTCTAGCCCCTTTCCGTTTTCCAGTCCCATTAACGAAATTGCCTAATAATACAATGTCAACAAATTGATATCATTAATTGAACCTATCGTAAGTCTTAAGTAATAATTAAGTAATCAATCTGATGTTAAATAAAATTTACCTGCATCGTCCGTTTGTTGGTTGGTGCACCTCACACTCCAAAGATACACGGGGTCGAATGGGATGAAGTTGTATGCTTCCTCCACGCTCAGGAACTCCGGCCGTCCTTCAACATAAACAGGCATCCCCCTATCATCGAATTCAGGGATCACATGAATCTCATCGGGTAGGAAGAGACCGGACGGCGGAGATAGACGAGGCCTGGACGATGAGGCGCTAACACCACCATGTGCCTCAGATGATTCCCGTGAAACGGGAGTAGGCACCGGGCGAATATAGGGCATTCGGATTGAGGGAGTTTCTGATGCCCCCGTTGACTGTCGCTCGTCTGAGGGTCTGCTGACGGAAGGACGTCTGCTGACTGAGCGTCTGCTAACTGAGGCTCGAGGCTCAACTTCCGGTTGCACGGCTCTTGATCGTGCAGCTTCCTCCTCAGCTCGCGCATCTAGCAAGACTCTCGTGCGAGCATTCATCATTGGCCCACTGCGCGTGTTGCTAACTGCGGGTGAGGAGGAAGCTTGACTACTGCTCCCTCCACTATTTCGGGAACCTCTCCGAAGCCAATTTGTCGCAAAACCTCCTGGACACCATAATAGTCATAAGGATTCGGTTCTATAACAAATCGGAACCGGAACCAAATGTAACCGGAACCGGGCGGAACCGGAACCGTTTGAACCCGGAACCGTTTGGAACTGGAACAGTTCTGGTTTCAAACGGTTCCGGTTACAAATAGTTCCGGTTACAAACAGTTCCGGTTCCAAACGGTTCCGGTTCCGCGCGGTTCCGGTTTAAAACCGTTTTGGTTCCAAACCGTTCCAATCCCGATTTTCCACCTTAATTTATACGATTAATTAACAACTATATCACCTAAATTAACATATATACATCATGCATCTTAATTTAATTTAATTTTCACATATATATATACATCACATATGTTCCAAACCACATATATACAGAATTTTCACATATATATATACATCACATAATTTTCACATATATATATACATCACATATACATTGCATATAAATTTCCAACATATCACCCTAATTAAATTTAATTTCCACATACATATATATATACACATTCCCACATACGTATATACGTACATACGTATATATACACATACACAAAAATAAATAAAAATTGAGAGAGAGAGAGGACCTGCCATGGTGGAGCTCGAGCTGCTTTTCCGGCGACGGAGGTGAGGGGAGGAGGTAGAGGAGGAGGGGAGGAGGAGATGAGGAGGGGAGGAGAGGAAATTCAATTTGAAATCGGGATATTTAGTGAGGAGAGAGGAGAAGGGAGAGGAGGTGAGGGGAGGGGAGAGGGGAGGAGAGGAAGAGAGTTTTGAGCTGGGTTCTGGCCGGAACGAGTTGGGAGGAGGAGAGGAGGAGGAGAGGATAAGCAGAAATGAAGCTCGGGCTCGAGCTGGGATCTTGCATATCCAGACAACATTGCCGGCGAGTTAGTTTAAGTCGTTGGTAATGTCATTACCAACGAGTTGCTTATCAACTCGTTGGTAATGTTGACATTTCCCGAAGAATATCCGACAACAATTTCCGACTACAATTTCCGACAACAATTTCCGTCTACGATTTCCGACTACAATTTCCGACTACTACAATTTCCGACTACGATTTCCAACACGATTTCCGACTACGTACCATTTCCGACTACAATTTCCAACATGATTTCCGACTACGTACAATTTCCAACTACATTTTCCGACTACAATTTCTGACTACATCATTAACGTACTAAGGATGATAATCGTAATCATCTTCATCACTTGAGTCTGACTCGGTTTCATAGGTAACCTCTGGCAATATGTGCCGCTCCTCGTCATCTGAATCAGCTTCAACTTCATATGGATTAACATCGAGAAGTTCTGCTCCAGTAATTCGAACCACACTCCCAAATCTCACATTATTAAGACGAATCGTAGATGATTCCGGAATGTCAAAAGCGTTCAGCTCTTGGTATGCAGTAACTTCCTCATCATCTGCGGTCTCACCAAGTGTGGCAGCACTGTATATGTTTCTATGAGCAACATGGTTAACCACCTTCCACGGGACTTTGTTAAGAAGATCGTCAAGGTAAAACACTTGTTTTACTGATGAGGCAAGAACGAAAGGGTCATCTTCATACCAGGTAGTAGCAGTATTCACCGAAAATTTTCCGTACTGATCGGTCCTTGTGTTCTCCGGGCTAGTATCAAACCATCTACACTTGAACAAGTGCACTTTCATGCGGTTCCCATAAATTAGTTCAAGTACTGAATGAAGGACACCGTAATAGTCAACGCCATCCTGCCCACCATGGACCATCACCCCACAATTCTGTGTTTTCAGTGGGTCGTCTCGATTTTCACATATAAATTTCACGCCATTGACCTGACACATCGAGTAAAATTTTGAAGCTATCGGTTTCATCGCCAGGACCCTCAATTCGTTTGACCACTCTGGGCAACCATCATTTGCTACATGGTTCATCTGAAAACGATAAGAAACCACACAAGCAATTATGAACATAGAAACCACAAAACCACGTACGTACACACATGCTATATAAGGAAAATGGCAATAAAAAAAAGACATATACACATATACCCTTACCCATTGACCAAAGTAGTTTGCAAACGTCCTGTTGTGGTAATCAACATTTCCGGCAATAGCAGGGCAGTGAAGATGATAGTTTTTCCAATATTGTACTTCTTCACAGTTAATCAGTACCGACCAGTGGGCAATGACTACCTCATTTCCATCCAACTTGTACGACTTTGGCAAGCTTCCCTGTACTACCACGTCATTGGAGATGATAGAAAGGTTGAACTGAGGTTCATCTATCGGCATCTGTTGTTGGGGGTCCTCAAGCGCTCCCAAATACACTTTGGTGTACGTTACACACTCGTGCGCAACATATGCTTCAGCGATACACCCATTGGTATCCATTTCATTTGGCATTTGGTTTCCAATTCTTGACACCATATGGGAATGCATTTTAGTAACCATTTTGAAGACCATTTCTCCCGCGCGACCCAGGAAAGAGCAAATATGGCGGAATATATGGAGCATAATCTATGGACGAATTTGGAGGATATTCCATGAAGATTTATACCTGATTTGAGGGCCAAAATATGTGCAAGAATATGCTAGATTCGGCAAGAATTATTAGGGGGAATAAGGAAGGCAAGATTTGAAGATATGAAGATTTCCTTTTCCTTGAAGAAGAAGAAAACAGGGCAGCCAGATCACTTAATTTCTAAAATCCGTAGTAAATCCAATTCAATTCCAAATATGGCGTTCCTTATATGTATTTTATAGCCCATGGAAAGGTACATTTGGTTTGCCTCTGTTTTTATATGTAAAGTTTTATTTTTACCTTAGTTAACATGCACTTGTTAACTTGTAGACAATTGGGAGCCTACAAGGACTATGTGAAGAATAAATATGCACCTGAAGGGTGTATCGCTGAAACATATGTTGCGCACGAGTGTGTAACGTACACCAAAGTGTATTTGGGAGCGTGATCTACGCATTTTATGCTTGATTCTTAACGTCTTTCTCTTTACATTTAGCTTTGTTTTGACCTTAGTATTATCATTTCTTACTTACTTTGTTGTTTTTAGGTTTTGAATAAAGGAGATCAATAATGGAGGCGATTCGGAGTGAAAAGCGTGCTAAGGAGGAAGTTCTTAATTCCGGAGAAGAAATGGTCTTCAAATGGTTACTAAAATGCATTCCCATATGGTGTCAAGAATTGGAAACCAAATGCCAAATGAAATGGATACCAATATGGTGCACAAAAAGATGAAGACATTTCTCCCGCGCGACCCAGGAAAAAGCAAATATGGCGGAATATATGGAGCATATAATGGACGAATTTTGGGAGGATATTCCATGAAGATAAATACCTTATTTGAGGGCCAAAATATGTGCAAGAATATGGTATATTCGGCCAAGAATTATTAGGGAATAAGGAATGCAAGATTTGAAGATATGAAGATTTCCTTTTCCTTGAAGAAGAAGAAAACAGGGCAGCCAGATCACTTAACTTCTAAAATCCGTAGTAAATCCAATTCAATTCCAAATATGGCGTTCCTTATATGTATTTTATAGCCCTTTGAATAATCTTTCCAATGAAACAAGAATCAGAATTTTCCAAGATCTGAAACTCCGGGAAAACGCGTTTGAAGACAGACTGTCAGATTTACCCGGGTACATATGGAAAGTCTTGTTTTGGTAGGAAAAAGACCTAATCTTCTTCTATAAATTGGGGAGCTCGACTCATTCATCATTATCACTTATCAAAGAGCCAAACCCCTGTCCAAGAGTCATCTTAACCTCTCCAAAACATCATAGGCCTCCAAGGAAGCCGCCTCTCCTCCACAAAACCGTCTCCACCACTCTCCAAAGGCCGGAGGCATAGCTTGGCAATCCCAAGGTGTCTTCATCCTCCATCCATCGAAGGAGCATCAAGCACGGATTAGTATAGGGCAATTCCCTTACTCAAAAAGTGTAACTATGTCTTCTTCTCTTTATTCTTCTTTCTTGTGTAAACTTACGATTACTATGGATTGGTTTCTTGAAGTCTTTTGGTTAAATAATTTTAATTAGTTTTGTATGACTTGTTTGGTGTTCTTCGAAATTGGTTACTCATGCTTATTTGTCCCTAATGCTTAATTTGAATGCAGGGCAATTCCCGGTTTAGATTATGATGTGTTGAATATCGGGCAATTCCCGAGTTTGGCACTTAATTCCGAGATATGCATGTTAAAACATAGCTAATGACTTAGATACCAAATAGGTTGCATGAAATTGGTTAGGTTATTAAGGGATAGGTAAATTGATAAGTTGATCTTGTAAATATTAGACTTAGATATTATTTTCGGTGACAATACATGTCTTGTAATTCTAAGTTCTTGATTGTCTGCTTGTCTATGAGTGAAGCATGTTAGAATTTTAGGATTTCCCTACGTGTATTGGTAACCAACGTTTGTACATTTAATTTTGTAGGAAATTAGTTAAACAAACCAACTTTGCACCCCCTATACCTTTTACTTTTGTGCTTACAAACGTTGTCATGCATTAGTACCCTCAATCCCCGGTTAAGAACGATCCCTACTTATCAATGCTACATCTACAAAGAAGGGTTTTAAATTGCAAACATGTGAGATATGTGTTGAGTGTCTACTTTGTGTTAATATTTGATGCATGTTGTTTTACGCGTTAAAACATGCATCAAATATTAACACAAAGTAAACACTCAACACATATCTCTTTGTGGAGGAGAGGCGGCTTCCTTGGAGGTCTATGACGTTTTGGAGAGGTTGAGATGACTCTTGGACAGGGGTTTGGCTCTTTGATAAGTGATGGTCATGAATGAGTCGAGCTCCCCAATTTATAGAAGAAGAGTAGGGTTTTTCCTACCAAAACAAGACTTTCCTTATGTACCCGGGTAAATCTGACAGTCTGTCTTCAAACTCGTTTTCCCGGAGTTTCAGATCTTGGAAAATTCTGATTCTTGTTTCATTGGAAAGCTTATTCAAAGGGCTATAAAATACATATAAGGAACGCCATATTTGGAATTGAATTGGATTTACTACGGATTTTAGAAGTTAAGTGATCTGGCTGCCCTGTTTTCTTCTTCTTCAAGGAAAAGGAAATCTTCATATCTTCAAATCTTGCATTCCTTATTCCCTAATAATTCTTGGCCGAATATACCATATTCTTGCACATATTTTGGCCCTCAAATAAGGTATTTATCTTCATGGAATATCCTCCCAAAATTCGTCCATTATATGCTCCATATATTCCGCCATATTTGCTTTTTTCTGGGTCGCGCGGGAGAAATGTCTTCATCTTTTTGTGCACCATATTGGTATCCATTTCATTTTGCATTTGGTTTCCAATTCTTGACACCATATGAGAATGCATTTTAGTAACCATTTGAAGACCATTTCTTCTCCGGAATTAAGAACTTCCTCCTTAGCACGCTTTTCACTCCGAATCGCCTCCTTTATTGATCTCCTTTATTCAAAACCTAAAAACAACAAAGTAAGTAAGAAATGATAATACTAAGGTCAAAATAAAGCTAAATGTAAAGAGAAAGACGTTAAGAATCAAGCATAAAATGCGTAGATCACGCTCCCAAATACACTTTGGTGTACGTTACACACTCGTGCGCAACATATGCTTCAGCGATACACCCTTCAGGTGCATATTTATTCTTCACATAGTCCTTGTAGGCTCCCAATTGTCTACAAGTTAACAAGTGCATGTTAACTAAGGTAAAAATAAAACTTTACATATAAAAACAGAGGCAAACCAAATGTACCTTTCCATGGGATACATCCAAGTGTAGTGTACGGGACAGGTAAGCAACAATTGTTCGGGAAGATGGATCATTAGGTGAGGCATGATGTCGAAAAAATTTGGCGGAAATATCCTCTCAAGCTTGCACATGATAAAAAAGATGTCATCTTGCATCTCCCTGAGATCTGATTTTTTAACTTCCCTGGTGCATAACTTCTGAAAGAATCTTGACAATGCCACCAACGGCTCCACCACCTCTTTGGGCAGGTACCCTCGAATGAAAATAGGGAAAAGGCGTTGAAGCAGTACATGGCAGTCATGACTCTTTAATCCGTACATCTTATTGTCCCGGAAGTTAACACACCTGCTTATATTTCCTGCATAGCCATAAGGATACCTGCATATATATATATATATATATATATAGCCATAGGCAACAATTATATTTCTCGCATATAACCATAATCCGGTAAAAATTTAAGGCAAACCAATTTCCTACATAGTCATATATAAGAATATATACCTGACATTACTCAGCCACCGAAAAATTTCATGCTTATGCTTCGGCTTGACGGTGTAAGGAGCTTGCGGTATTTTTCTCTTACCATCTCTTAACCACAAATATTTCCGCAGTCCCATAGCTTTCAGATCAATGCGTGCCTTAGAGATGTCTTTTGTTTTCCCCTCCAAGTTAAGAACTGTGCCCACCATACTTTCACACACATTCTTCTCTATGTGCATGACATCTAGGTAGTGTCTGATAGGCAACCTAGGCCAGTAGGGGAGTTCCCAGAATATGCTCTTGTGTGTCCAAAACTTATACCTTTCGGGCTTGTCTGGAATTGACGCCACTATGTCAGGATGATTGCTCAGCTGGCCAAAATCATATTCATTCAACACTTCCAAAATTTCTTCCCCTGTCCATCGCCTGGGTGCCACACCTGTTTCCACAGTCCCATCAAACGCGTCTGGATCCTGCCTAAATGGGTGATCATATGGAAGCCAACAACGGTGACGCATCTGAACAATTTTACTACAATGAGGACTGCAACAATCAACCGTCATGCACTCTGAACAAGCCCTATAACCCCTGGTAACGTTGCCTGACAGCATACCGCGGGCAGGAAAATCACTGATGGTGCCAACAAGCATGACATGCATCTGGAACATCTCATTTTTGAACCTATCGTAAGTGGGGTGGCCACACTCACTCAGGTACTTAAGCTCCTCAATCAAAGGCCTCAAATACACATCGAGACATTTTCCTGGATAACCCGGGCCCGGAATTAACAGAGTGAGCATATTGTATTCCTTCTTCATGCACATCCATGGTGGAAGGTTGTACGGTACCAAAATAACTGGCCATATACTGTATTGAAGACTCATGTTGCCAAAAGGGTTGAATCCGTCAGATGAGAGCCCTAGCCAAACATTTCGGACCTCTGCTGTAAAATGATCAAACTCCCTGACCATGTGCTTCCAAGCCTCTCCGTCGGAAGGGTGTATAAGGGTGTCATCGTCAGGCAAATTCCTCTCAGCCCACCATTTCATTGCTTCGGCCGTGAAAGCACACATGAACAACCGCTCCAGCCTATCAATAAGCGGGAAATATCGAAGTATCTTCACAGCTTTCTTGTTGCCTGCAGGAGTCAACTTATACCTTTCTGTAAAACATACTGGGCAGGCTTCAAGGTCTTCAAGATCTTTTCCCCAGAAGAGAATACAATCATATCTGCATGCATGGATTTTGATGTAGGAAAGCCCAAGATCTTTCAGGATATGTCGCACCTTATGATGAGTGGTAGGAAGACGATGACCGGGTGGCAGTAGCGAAGCAGTCCACTTCAACCAAGAATCAACAGCTTTGACAGACATTTTGTTCTCTATTTTGAGCTGCATCACTCCCATCACACTTTCAAGAACAGTCTTACTACAACCGTCGTACAACGGAGTCTGTTGCAATGCAATCAGGTTGTTGTACTTGTCCATACCACTTGTGTTGACATGAGCTCCGGGTAATGGCTCGACTGGCTCAATATGGGGGAAACCCTCAACGACGGGAGGGACATTTGGTGCTTCATCAGCAAATACACCGCTCTCATGAGGAAACATATCATTGATTAACATCGATGTTGGATCATAGGATGAACTGCCCCTCTTAGCAAAATCTCCATGATCATAGCGTGGACTGACCCTCTCACCAAATTGTCCATGATCATGCGGACCCGCTAACGATGTTTCACCGTGATAAATCCAACAAGTGTACTTATCCCAAAACCCGTATTTACTCAGGTGCTTCTGGACTTTATCAATGCGAAAACGAAATCGATCGCTGAAACACTTACATTCTTTACACGGGCAATAATGAAGTGTAGTGTCTCCAAAATTAGCCTTCACAAAATTCACAAAACTCCTAATTCCCTGGTGATATCTGACATCCCATCTTTCGAGGCTCATCCAACTCTTGTCCATCCTGAAAATTCTAACAATTTTACGTATTATATATACACACATTCACTACTAATAATCGACGCGATATCTCAATTCAACTCTAATTAAATCAACACATGCATGCATATATATATATATATCGATCTAATCTCTGAATTCGATTCAGTACTCGATGATGGTATTCTTCTTTTTTCAGTTCAAAATGTATTTGACTAGGTAGGAGGCTCTCTTAAGCCTGGCTCCGATAGCACTACGATAACACCAGTCGTTGATTCAGACACAAGATAAGATTAACTACAACCAGTTTTCTCGTTTCGGTGACATCAACAACATTTCATATCTCACGAATTGGATTTGATCAACACACACATATATATACATACACATATACGTATATATACACGTACCTATATATATAGCTTCCCGAGTGATCGAGTTTTCGACGCGCGCCTTAATTTTGACAATACCGAAGGATCGATTTCAGAGCGTTTTCCTTCTTTCGATTTCACCGGATTTTTTTCGATCCAAATGAATGACTTGCTGCGATCAGCATCTAATATAAGAGGCATTGCCGGCGATTCATTAAATCGCCGGAAATGGAGACATTACCGGCGACATGTCGCCGGAATTTCGCCGGTAATGTTTCAAAACATTACCGGCGACCTCCTCCGTCGCCGGCAATGTCAAGCCAAACATTTTCGGCGATTTTCCGGCCGGAATTTCGCCGGCAATGTTTGGCTTGACATTGCCGGCGACGGAGGAGGTCGCCGGTAATGTTTTGAAACATTACCGGCGAAATTCCGGCGACATTACCGGCGACGGAGTAAGTCGCCGGTAATGATGAACATTACCGACGACTTTTCCGGTCGCCGGCCTTGTCTCCGGTAATCTCGCCGGTAATGTTGCTTGTTCCGGTAGTGTATACAAACAAACCACCTAAATTTGAAAAAATAAAAATCAGCACCAGCAAAGTCGTCCAACAGCTAAGGGTGTCCATGTTTCCTTGTTGGGTTCTTCAAGAACAAGTTTTTAGCAGTGTCATTCAATCTTGGTCAAGAAAATGAATATTTGTTTTTGTAATTAAACAATGCCGGATTATAGAATCAATACTTGTGGGTCTTTTGGAGATCAAAGCTTTAAGCAACTATGCAAAGTTTTATTATACAAAAGACAAAGGGGTTTACATGGAAGTGTTCTCCGTAGACAAGCTTCAAATGCACACTCCCAGTTCTTCTCTACTCAGAGATTTATGGTTGAAGTAAACCACGTATTGGATTGTCTACAGAATCCTATAACAATTAGCATTCGTTAATAACAAAACTAAACTGGTATCCTGTATCCATGTAAACAAGAAACTTCACAGAAACACAGAAAGCATAGTCCTAAACTGTTAAACCCACACAACTCTTAAACCCAGTTGTACCTTGTAGAGAGGAGCCACATTTGGCAACTTTCCAAGGTCCCGGCCATCCATCAGCTTAATCAAATCATTCCCAGTAGTCGTAGTCGCCTCCGAAATCAGATCCGCGGCTTCCCTCTCCTCTTGCGCCCTTATGATAAATCGCCTCCAAAATTCATAGAACCAAAAGCTAAAAGAAAACCATAGAATCTTAAATTGATTTAAACAATAAACATCGCAAAACCAAGACGAATTGAAACCCTAGAACCTGCAAGTCAAATTGGAAAGAGATTAAAACCAAACCTAATCGAATAGAGGCTTAATCGATCCCAAGTATGCAGTAGATAAGGATAAGCGTCTTTGGCATAAAATGGTTTAATGAAAAATGTGTCCATACATATGCGTCAACCTTGTAATAACATAGAGTTTTCAAAAAACTTACTCTCGTCGGAGTTCATTTACAGGTCGGTCAAAAAGGTCAAATATTAACAAAAGACTAAATGGCCTTTTTCAAGGATTTTGCTCATTCTCCTATGGGAAAAATACATAAATTAATTTTTTTTGTCATTTTTTTTTTCATATGGTGAGATAGATATGAATTCCACGATAATGCATGTGTGAAACTTGGTCTCAAATTAATTTTAACAGAGCCGCAAATCGAGATTTACTCTAAAGAACCTCAGTGTCGCAGATGTGACACGGATAGATCGAGGAAGAATTCAAGTAGGAAAATTATAACTTTCAAAAAGTGTCTTTACAATACTCCAATCATCCCATCCAACGGTAAAATTTACGAAAATGTCAGACAATTTACAAAATTTGACATTTAAGGTAGCAAAAGAATGTCAAAGTATAATTAACCGACAAACGACTGTTATCTGATTTAATGCATATTTCAAAATCTTATTAAAATTAGGTGTGCACTCTTAATAACGTACATATATATGCAAATACTGCATTGAGGCGGTATATGTAGAAATTTTCTCGTCAAATTATGTCATAACTCAGACAACAGATGACCATAATCTAATTGAAGAACTAAAATGACTCAACCCTAGTTTAGCTAGTCAACTAAGATTATGTCCTAACGACTGACCATAATCTAAGAAATTCTACGAAAGTTTTGACTTAACCTCCCTTGAAATTTGAACAACCTGAAAACCTGCATAAAGAGAACACTTCAAAAAAACCAAATCCCAACAGCATACCGTGGACCACCGATGTCCATTTATATTTCTCAAAAAATGTCATAAAAAAAACAAGAAACTCAACTCAGGAATTTGGAAACATATTTATAAAGTATTGGGTCTGAAGACAAGGAAAAGTAAACTAAACGACTACATAAGTAGGTTTTTATTTACATGAGCACATTAAAAGTAACATACTCCAACTGGTATTCAGAGCGACTCCTACAAACATATGATACGTACAAAACATACTGATAGTGAGCTAGAATCTATTGATGAAGAGATGAATGGTGGACTCAAAGCTTTCGACGAAACCAAATACTCTCAGAAAAAATACTGCAGCTTGGGCAACGGAAACCGAAGAGCTCAGGGAAAGACATTAAAATATAAAACGTTAGTGTCAGTGGACAAAAATAACATTTAGTCTGTGTAAATCTATAAAACTGAAGTTTCATGCCTTTTCATTGATTTCTGGAAAATAATGCGAGTTCCAATATCATAAACTGAAATACAAATAGAGGTGACTGTAACGCCCCAAACTGCACCTCATCAGTTTAGGCTCGTCGCAGTGCCGCGAATCCTTAAAAATGTAAGTTTAAAATCCAACTAAACACTTTAAAGAATTGCAAGGCTAAACAGTTTAAAATAGTTCATACAATTGGCAAAGTGGAAACGATTATTCTTTAATAAGCATTAAAGAGAAACAAGCTTTATGACTTAAATCCATTCGACTAACGACTTTATAAGAAGTTATTGACTAATAAATACAAACTCCATCAAATAGAAGATTACCTAAACAGAACATAGAAATAGAGAGGGAACAAGATACAAGTTTGAAACTTGACGACTACCATTTGAACTGAGAACACAACGTTTTCGGCACACTCAACTCCATCCTCCTTTGTCTCGTTTCTAGTGCCCAGTACCTGCATCTAAAACTATTGTAGGGGTGAGCTTTCATCCTCGCTGCTCAAGAAGACTATACCAAGCTAGGTTTGAAAACCATACTTAAAACATTGATATAAAAGTGATGGCCATTAATCAAGTACGTGAAAAACAATATAGAATATAATACAAGAAATCCAAACCAAAAATCATAGTTATATACTGACCTAATGACTGGTGCCTATGCCCAACTACCACCTTACCAGAGATCTAATCTCGTCCAATGAGCAATGTGAGCGAGAGTGTCCATTTATGCCATATCGCCTAAAGATAGTGCCACATCACAAGGGATGTCAGACACTACTCTGTCCATATAGCCCATCCAGAGATTTAGGGAATCGAAACCCAAGGTAGTCGCTATATTTCACTCACTCTCAAGTCATCATCATAAGGTACAACAAATACTTTGAAAACATATTTTATCATAGTATATATCTATTGTAATATATACCTAAAAAATCACTAAAAAGGCAAGTCCAAAATCCCTACCTGGAAAGCCAAAGCTTTTCCTTATGCATTGTCCGAGATAATCATTTTTTCGATCTTTGTTCCTCTACGTGTTTGGAGTCCTATTCCGATAAATGAATCTCATCAATCACCAAATCCAAGCCTTAAAAACTAACCTTTTAATAATTATCCAATCTGTTCTTAAGGCTTGACACTCATTCACCGAACTGACCTCATTCTAGTCACTTTAAATGATACTTAGAGAACTAAACAACAACTAAGTTCCACGTACAAGGTTCCTATGAAAACCTAAAAGTATCTCTAACATCATCATTTTTTATTTGTATATATAGCATAATATCCAAATGCATAATCAGCTCATTCCGGAACTTAACAAAATTTCAAATTAAACATTTTCTCACCTTGAAGAAGACAATGCTGATTATACTCTTGTCTTGGCATTACAGTGATACAGATTAATATTTTCACCAAAGAAAGTAGTTGATTTCCAACGAGCCAACTCCTTGGTTACAAATGCAGACCTTGCCTTCATTCTAATCAAAAATGCAATGATATTCCTCATCAATTGAAATGTAATTATACCAGATTATGAGGAATATAGGAGGAAGACTCTTTCTTACCTCCATTTGCCTTGCATGGACGATCGAAAATCATAATGGAAGTGGTACCAATGAGCTATACTTCTTTATAAATCAATCTAGGTCAGAGAAAAATGACCTAAATCTTGATTCATGGAATTTCATAGCAAAAACGACATGCAACTTAAATTAGAGCAAATTTAATTATACCCAAAGCTGAATTTCTAACAAAAAGTAGTCGGTTTTACATTGATTCAGGTCAATTTCACCGTTGGATCATAACAAAAGTTTAGTACGATGTCTACGACACAATTCCAAGCAACTTTCATAAAGTCACCAAGAGAAAACAAGAACTCTATCATGGAGATATCTGGAATGCAGATGACGAAACTGATGGTATGACGAAAACAGGAGCGCGCTTAGTTTCTCTCTCTCTCTCTCTCTCTCTCTCTCTCTCTCTCTCTCTCTCTCTCTCTCTCTCTCTCTCTCTCTCTCTCTCTCTCTCTCTCTCTCTCTCTCTCTCTCTCTCTCTCTCTCTCTCTCTCTCTCTGTTTCTAGATTAGTCTGGAATTTATGTGCAATTTCTTCGATGGGTCATATGGTAAAATTATATACAACACCATGACAAGGCTTCCCAATATTTGTTTATTTTATTTTCATATTAAGTTCCAATGATAGTCGTAACAAATTATACGAATGTACGTACTCACTTACTCGTGACGATATATATAAACATCTTCAAAATTTCCAAAACATCTTCAACATATTTGTGACCATTATCGAGATTTTACTGCTTCCCCGATTACACGGATATTAACTCCTTAAAAATTTTCGGGTCTCACAGTGGTCGTTCAGGGTGTTTTCCCTAACTTAGAACGATTGTATGTAAGAAAATTATAGGTGATATGTTCGTCTAGGGTGTTTGTCCTAACCCGAGATAATCGAGATCGGGAAGAGTGTTTTTTCTAACTCGGTCTGACCAAACTATTCGGTGATCAGAATAGTCAGAGCATCGATGTAACTAAATGAAATCATCACAAAGTAACCTCCAAATTTAAATGCTCTAAAATATACCGTAAAGCGTAATGCATACAAATATAGAACTCGCATGCTACTGTGAAAAATAAAGGTCCACTCACAAGTCAGAGACTATTGCTGAGGTCCAGCGGAATTTCCCTCGTCAGGGTCATGATCTCGATGTGTTGTCATTATGAATCACATAATATCAAAACATGTCAAACGATGGAAATGGGCTCTATAAAACAACGGAAAACCCTATCGACAAATCATATAACCTACCTTGGCAGAGCTCTACCGTGGGCGGCTACGGCGCATGGCCCTCAAGCACCACCACAGGCGGTGGTGCGTCCGTCCCACGCGCCTCTGGTGAAAGCACTCAGATGATGTCGTTTAATACCTCGTTGGAAAGCTGGTACCAAGCCCTGCAACTTTCATAACTGGGCCGAGACCCAAATTTACGGTGTTTAGCCGGAATTAGCAAGAACATGCTAAGAAACCTATCTTTGGCTACTGCCACCAACAACGGCGATCCGGCTCACAAAACACTCCTCTCCTCAAGCCTAGCCCTACGCGCTCCAATACACCTCCAATTCGGCAGAATCGACATCCAAACCTCGCGGCCACAAAAGTGGTCGAAACCCTAATTTGTCAAAACTCCGTCGTCCAGTCCCAATGGAGCTTGAGACCACCCTCACAAGACTCAGGGAAGGGAGAGCTACATAACCCTCTAACCTCGACCCCAAAACACATCGGAGAATCACCGAGCCTGACGGCGAGTCTCCATGGGTTAACCCGATTCGGGTGACCATATAAACCTGCAAAAACTCACACAAACTCCTAACAAACAATTAAGGTAGCTTTAAGCTTCAAAACCCTACCTTTCTTGGCATCATAGAAGGCTGGAAAACAGAAATCCGATTGGGTTAGGTTGGCGGCACGGTGCAAGTGAGAAAATTTGGAAACAGGTCGAGCCTGAGTTATTTTTTTGTTTGGCTTTTTCAAAAAAAAATCTATTTAAACCCCTAAGCTCCTCACTTAATCAATGACCCAAAATCAATCTTATCACGATCTCGAGATTAAACCGACAAAAAATAATTTTCTTTAGAATAATTTCTTGCGCCAACTTCCAATAATTATAAGAAATAACTCGTTTATCCAAAAAATTCCCTGAAAATTCTTACGGTCTCGAAATAAAATACTCTACAACTCTCGTGAAGAAGATAAAGTCAAATTCTTGCTCAGTGAAAAAATCGTTAGTAACCTCGTTAGTGTGACTAATCTGCGATAAAGATTAATACGATTCGATAAGTGCGTAGTTTCAGTTAGGGTTATAACAATCCACCCCCCCTTACAAAAATTTCGTCCTGGAATTTACATACCTACTAGAAAAGATGAGGGTACTGCTCCCTCATGAGCTACTCTGATTCCCAAGTGGCTTCTTCTACGACATGATTCCTCTACAAAAATTTCACTAATAGTATGGTCTTGTTCCGGAGAACCTGCTCTATACGGTCAAGAATCTTCAGTAGTTCCTCTATATAAACCAAGTCCTCCCGTAGTGGAATTTTCTGAGGTATAATGACATGAGAGGGATTAGGAATGTACTTTCGTAACATGGACACGTGGAATACATCATGAACTCATGCCAACTTTGATGGTTACTCCAAACGATAAGCCTTAGCACCCATATGCTCAATAATCTTATAAGGTCCAATGTAACGTGGTTGGAGCTTACCGCACTTCCCAAATCGCATCACCCCTTTCCATGGGGATAGTTTCAAGAATACTAGTCACCCACCTCAAACTCAAGATCTTTTCGTCTAATGTTTGCGTAACTCTTTTGTCTATCTTGAGCGATCTTGAATCTGTCTCGAATGATTTACACATTCCCTGTGGTCTCCTGAACTATGTCTGTACCTATGAGGTCGCTTTCTCCTACTTCGCTCCAACACAATTGAGTCCGACACTATTTCTCGTACGAAGCTTCATATGGTGACATTCTGCTAGAATGGACTATGTCTGTACCTATGAGGTCGCTTTCTCCTACTTCGCTCCAACACAATTGAGTCCGACACTATTTCTCGTACGAAGCTTCATATGGTGACATTCTGCTAGAATGGAAGTTGTTATACGCAAACTTCATCAAGTGTAGGTACTTATTCCATTTCCCTGAAAATTGCAAGATATAGGATCTCAGCATATCCTCCAGCATTTGGATAGTTCTCTCAGATTAACCATTTGTTTGGGGGTGAGAGGCCACACTAAATCATAACTTAGTTCCCAAAGCTTATTGTAATGTTCTCTAGAAGTGTGATGTAAAGTGAGAATCTCGATCCAAGATGATAGAAACAGGCACACCATGTAGCTTCATGATCTTCTGCATATACAACATGGCTAGCTTGCTCACCAAAAGTTTCTCTGTGACTAGTATGAAATGTGCAGACTTGGTGAAGCGATCCACAATCACCAAAACACCTGAATAACCTTTGGATGTACGAGGCAACTTGTATACAAAATCCATAATAACATGCTCATATTTCCAAATCGGTATCTACAACCATTGCATTTTTTCTAAATGTTTTTGTCGCTCAGCCTTCACCTGTTGCCAGAGAGGCCATTGACTCACATATGTCACTACCTCCATCTTCATATTAGGCCACCAATAGTATTCTCTGAAGGTTCGGTACATCTTCGTTCTACCAGGGTGCATAACATAAGAGGAACAATGAGCCTGTCGAGTATTTCCTGTTTTAACTCCTCGTCATTCAGAACTCATAGTCTACCTTTGAATACCAGCAACTCGTCCCTCCTTAATTTGAAATCCAGTTGTCCACTGTTATGCACCACTTCCTTCAATTGTAAAATTGAAGGATCAAAATCCTGCAGTTCATGTACTCTGGAAATAAGAATAGGTAGAACCTGCAGACTGGCAAATAAAACTCCATCCTCGCTCACATCAGTATACAACATTGCTCCAGTGGCTCGTAACTCCATATGCAGTGGTACTACATTCACCTTTTTAGGGTGATACTCAAAGGTGCACTCATAAACATTTATCAACTCCATCCACCTCTCTGTCTCAAGTTCAATTCTGGCTATGTGAGGAGATACATAAGGCTCTTATGCTCAGTAAAATTTCAACATCTAGCACCATACAGGTAATGTCTCTAAATTTTCAACGCGAAAACTATCACTGCCAACTCCATGTCATTAGTGGGGTAGTTAGGCTCATGGGTTTCAACTGTTGTGAACCATATGCAACTACAAACCTAATTTGGAGGCATAACTAAAATTAGTAAACTCCTCACTATCGTCTGGTAACGTCAACACATGGGTTGTGGTCAACCTTATCTTCAGGGTCTGGAAACTCTCCTCACAAACCTCCAACCATTCAAACTAAACTCCCTTCCTTGTGAGTCTTATAAGAGGTGTAGCAATTCATGAAAAGTCTTGCACAAATCGACAGTATAACTAGCTAAGCCCAGAAAACGTCCGACATCTGCCACATTTTAATCTTGTTTATATTGACACAAACTTTTTCGACAGAAATCACATGGCCAAGAAATTTAACATTATCCAACCAGAACTCACATTTACTGAACTTGGCATATAACTGAGATTTCCTCAATATCTCCAGAACTACATGTAAATGTCTTTTATGTTTCCTCGTATCCTTTGAGTAAATCACAATATGGTCAACAAATACAATGAAAAATTTATCAAGATAATCCCGAAATAGTCGATTCGTCAAAGCCACAAAGGCAGCTGGAGCATTCGTCAAACCGAACGACATCACAAGAAACTCGTAGTACTCGTAACGCGATCGGAACGCGGTCTTAGAGACATTTGACTCTCTAATACATAACTGATGGTATCCCGATCGAAGATCAATCTTAGTGAACACCGTAGCTCCCTTCAACTGATCAAACAAATGATCAATACAAGGTAATGGATACTTGTTCTTCATTGTAACCTGATTCAATTTTTGATAGTCGACGCGGTGATATACTAGGTCGAATGAAACCCTTATCAATCAGTCCCTGAAACTGAACCTGCAACTCTTCCAACTTAGTTGGCGCCATCCTATATGGGGCTTGAGCTATGGGACCTGTACATGGAAGTATCTCAATCATGAAATCTATTTCCCTCACTGGAGGAAAAGCAAACATCAGGGTATTCCCTGACCACAAAAATTTCCTTAAGGTTAGGGGTGAGAACACAAGTGTTTACATCATGTGCTAAGTATGCAATACACCCTTTCCGCAACATTTTCTCGGCCTTTACAGCTGAGATAAAGCATGATGAAAGAACATTTCTTTCTCCACAGAATAAAATCTCCTGAAAACCTAGACTTCTAAACACCACTTCTTTCCGATGACAATCCACCAAGGCTTAGTGATTGCTCATAAAGTTCATACCCAAAATCAAATGAAAGTCCACGACATCAAGATGTATTACGTCGGTAGACAACCCAAATCCTCCAACCATAACACTACAGTCTCTATAAACTAACCCAACTAAAATCACCTCACCAGAGGGATACACTTGCCACAATATCAATAAGGGAGTGACAAGTATGTTAATTATTAATGTTAATCTCACAGAGATAAAAGAGTGTGTCGCTCCCGAATCTATTAAAGTATAAACTGCATAACCAAAAATATATAATGTATCGATGATCACCTCTGGAGATGCCTTGCCCTCCTGTAACGTCATATGATGAAGTCAGGCCTGTCTAGTCAATCCAGTTAGTCACTCTCTCTAGTTGTAATCCTGATAATCCAACTGTCTGGGCGGCAGTGCGGCTCTAACCCCGAAAATGGCTCTTTGATCAAACTGAAGTCCCAAACTGACACTATCTGAAATGGTGTTTGTGACATCTATTGCATTATGGGAAATCTCTATGTCCTGATGGAGTAAATCGAGACCCACTAGATCCACTGAAACTGGACCCCAACCCCTGCCTCTGAGGTCGACTCTTCCTCCACCTTAGAAAATGACTCGGACAACATGCACTAAGAGCAGAGGTGTGAGATCCCTCACGTAAAGATGAAGTGGAACCTAAAGTACTAGAGCTTCCCCTCTTTGAAGGACCTTGACTAGGCCCACCTTTCTCAAATCGTTTAGTCTGACCTGGCTTAGATCAAAGCCTATCCTGGCATCTCACAGCAACACTAACAAAATCATCAAAATTAGTACGAGGCACACCTGACAATTATATAGGGTAATATCTGACTGCAAACCCTGCTCAAACCTTCAAGACTTCTCTTTCACCAACCTGACTAAATTTGGCTCAAATCGGGCCAAGCAAGGAAAAAGATCCCGATACTCCATCACAGACATGTCTCCCTGTCGAAGGTTTATAAACTCCTCATACATTCGCTGCTTAGAGGCTTTGGTGAAAATGTGACGACCCGAACTAGAATCAGTTGTGTGTTTTGCACGATTCCCGAGATTGGTCATAGTCGCAGTTTTACATTATATATGTGGTTTGTCGAATCTATTCGCGACTATGTTTTCGGTCGAGAATTTGGGTTGAGTGTCTTCACGGAAAGTGTTGAGTACGTGATTTCGAGCTCGAGGGCGGTTCTGGATGATTTTTCCGATAACCGAGGAATATAATATGGTTATTTGAAGTTTCGGGTTATCGACGAGTTTATCCGTTTGTTTCGTATTTATCCGAATCATGATAGTTATCCGTTCCGAATCGTCGATCGACCTGAGGCGCGAATATAAATATCGGGAATATTCGTTAAATTGCCGAAAAGTTGATTTTGGGCCGAGTTGACCGAAACAGGACCGTTGACTTGCGTTGACCGAGGAGGAGGAACGGACAGTTTGGATTCTCTTGCCGGACCGGCCAATTCCGGCCATTTCAGGCCACGACCCTTGAAGGTAAAGTGTCCCTCTTGTGATTCTATGCTGTTTTGCCTTTGGAATTGTGTGAATTGGTTGAGAATTGAGGGAGAAATCACAGTTTGAAGATGGAGAGTTTTCCGGCCGGTTTGGGTTTCGGTGACGGTGGTGCTCCGGCCACGGTGGTGGCCGGAGGGTTAGGGGGTTTTGATCAGGGGTGCATAGTGATCCTTTTGGGACTGGTTTGGAGGGCAGCCGTGCACCGTGGACGGAGGATCGAAGGCAAACAGTTCGCCGGAGGGGTTTGGACCACCGTGGCTTTCGAGCTGGATTCCGGCCACGGTGGTGGTTGGATGGTGGTGACTCGTTTATTAAAGTTGTTCGCCTTGTTGAGGAGATTATTGTGGTAGCTCAGTCGCCGGGAAAACTCTCCGGTTGACGGCGCGCCGCCGTCGGCGGCGGCGGTCAACGCCGGAGCTCCGGTGACCCGTTGACTTTTTGGATTTTGGTGTTTTTAATGTCGTTTTTCTCGTAATCGCGCCCTGATTATCGTCCAGAGGTTTTCGGATTGATTTGGGTAACCGATTTTCAGTCGAGAGTTTCGAGTGGAGATTTCGGGAATTCCGTTAATCATTTTGCATTGCATTGTTTATTTCCGGGAACGGTTGGTTTCCGTAATTCAATACAGAGTTGTGGGTTATGTTTTGATCAGTTATGTTTTATGAATATTCAGGGGATCGAGATCGAGATAGTGATCGTGCTACAGGCAAGGGATCTTCCGCCGGACCACGAGATTAGCGCGAGTGCGCGTTTTGCTCATCTGTGAGTGGACAAGTTTCTATTTTCACTGTTGATTTGCGAGTTCGTGGATTTTATGATTTTTGTGTTTACTTTATATGATGATTGAGATATATGTTATTTTCGGAGGTTTTATTATATGTTTATTGGTGATGGCATTTATTGCATCGATGCTACCAGAGTTGAGAGATTCCTCTGGACCAGAGTTGAGAGGTTCCTCTGGACAGGGGTGAGTAGTCCCCTGTGTGCCGCCAGGGTTGAGAGGTCCCCTGGCCTATCACCATCGGGTTGAGCGATTCACCTGATGTTGGGCTTGAGAGATTCGCCCGACAACCTCTATATATATGTGTTGTGTTCCGAACTCGCACTGTTTTACATTGAGTATGTATATAAACTGGTGAAAGGCATATGTTTATTTTCGTCCACTCACTCTAACGTTTTTATTTGCCTTTCCCCTGGGCTTTTCGGTTTCCGTGTCCAGTTTGCAGTTCGGATTCAGGTGTTTTCACGTCGCTGTTGGAGGCTAGTGATCTGAGCTACCTGTGTTTTCCAGTAGGTTCTTGTTTCGCCTACTGATGTGTATATTGTATATATTTACACTAGAGGTCGCTCTGATACATTCTGATACGTGTTTATACGGATTTTCTCGGATATATTATATATAGTACAGTATGTTTACTGGTTATTGTTTATATTATGATGTTGAGAAATCCGGATGGGATTGGTGCCCACGGTTTGGCTTTTGTGGAATAGGACGAAGTGTTATTTTCAGGGTGCAGGTTTACGCAATTCCACGTTAGTAACGAAACTCTGCCGAAATTTTGAATGGTTTTTGTTGGCTCGTGTTTTCAGAAGGGGTTCGATTCCGATTTAGGTAACTGAATCGGGGTTGGGTCCTTTCAGTTTGGTATCAGAGCATTAGGTTGTCAGATTTTGTAGACTCTTGTAGTTGTGACGCTTAGGGTATTTGAGTTTGTACAGCATGACTAGAGTGATGACCCGACTGGCCAGCGGTACTCATCAATACTTCGGGTGTTGTGTGTTCTCAAATATCTGCGGTATCATGATTACGTTCTTTCTGCTTGTACCTAATGCTTGTCTTGTATCAGTAGGATGCCTCCTCGACGTGGTCCCCGTGTTGATCGGGAAGAGGATCCTGATGAGGATCGCCGAACACGCGACTTGCTGATGCGAGTGCTGCATTTGGAGGAGCATTTTGACCCTGTGGTCAAGGCTCGTACTGCTGGTGCTACTGTGTTTTCGGATTCAGTTGATCCAGAGATATGCGAGGCATGGTTGGTTCAGATTGAACGTGTTTGTGAGCGTCTGCAGTTTACTCCTGAGCAGATGACAGTGGCCGCAGTTGGGTTACTTGAGGGTGATGCATACTTTTGGTGGGTTAGCACCGACAGGGTTCCAGCTGCTACTCCGTGGACCTTGTTCCGTGATTTGTTTATGCGGAGGTACTTTAATCAGGCTACCCAGCAGGGCAAGTATGAGGAGTTTACAAACTTGAGGCAGGGCAGTTTGTCTATACTTGAGTACCGGGATCGGTTTACCCATTTGTCTCGTTTTGCGCAGGATATGGTGGCTACTGAGGAAGCCAAGTGTCGCAGGTTTGAGCTGGGATTGAATCTGGATATCAAGGCGACTCTGACTACGATGCCTCGGAACAACTTTGAAGAGTTTGTCAGTGCAGCACTCCGAGGTGAGGATATTGAGCAGGAGAGACAGCAGAGGTATCAGCCGAGACGGTTTGAGGAAGGCGGACCGAGTCAGGGGCTTTCAAAGAGGCAGAGTTCTGATACTTCCAGTTCAGCTTCATCCTCAGGCGGTGGATCATATCGCCCACCAGTTGGTGCACCGAGACAGAGACCGAGATGGAGGAGAGATTGACCGCAGCGACCACAAGCTAGTGGGAGTTCCAGCGGTTCTAATTATCCGCGGCGTACCGGTGGCACGTTTGCTGTACCGAGGGAATATCCGTTGTGTAGTCTCTGCAGCAGACACCATGTTGGTCCATGTCGGCGAGGTCCTGTTACTTGTTATCATTATGGCCAGGTGGGTCACTATTTGAGGGAGTGTCCTCAGTTGTTTGGTACTGATGGACAGGCGGCCCAGAGTTCCGGAGTTGAGCGAGGTGCCACTTCGGGAGCTCGACCAGCACAGTTTGCAGGCCAGGGTAGACAGCAGGGACAACCTCAGCGAGGACGACCAGCCGGACAGGCGAGGGTTCATGCTATGACTCTACGTGAGGGCAGAGCTTCACCGGAGGTCGTTATCGGTACGTTACATGTCTTTGGTATTCCAGTAGTTGCATTGTTAGATCCAGGTGCCACACATTCATTCATATCATATAGATTGTCATCATTAGCTACGATACCTGCATCTCCACTTCCGGGGTTGTGGAGAGTGTTGTATCCGTCAGGTGAGGTTGTGAGCATCGGTTGGGTGTACAGAGACTGTGAGGTGTTTATTGATGGCCATAGTTTAGCCGCTGATCTGTTATTGCTTAATATTGTGGATTTTGATCTGATCTTGGGTATGGACTTCTTGGAGACGCACTGGGCCATGTTTGATTGTCACAAGAAGGAGGTCGCGTTTCGACGACCAGGGTTACCCGAGATACTGTTCCGTGGCGAGAAGAACACTTCACTACCGTGTTTGATTTCCGCGATGAGGGCGGATCGGTTGATGAAGAAGGGTTGTGTTGCTTACTTAGCCCATGTTGTGGACACTACAGCTGCAGTGCCGGATCTTGGTAACATTGAGGTTGTTTCTGAGTTTCCTGGTATACCCCCTATACGGGAGATTGATTTCACTATTGAGTTATTGCCGGGTATAGGACCGATTTCCCAGACACCGTATCGTATGGCACCTGTGGAGTTGAAGGAGTTGCAGATTCAGCTCCAGGAGTTGTTAGAGAAGGGTTTCATTCGACCGAGTGTTTCTCCATGGGGTGCTCCGGTGTTGTTTGTGTGGAAAAAGGATGGGTCCATGCGTTTGTGCATCGACTATCGGAAGCTGAATCAGGTTACAGTAAGGAACAAGTATCCGTTACCGCAGATTGATGATTTGTTCGATCAGCTTAAAGGAGCATCAGCCTTTTCGAAGATTGACCTTCGATCCGGATATCACCAGTTGAGGATCCGTGACTCTGATGTAGCCAGGACGGCATTTAGGACGCGGTATGGGCACTATGAGTTTTTGGTTATGCCGTTTGGGTTGACCAATGCCCCCGCAGCTTTCATGGACTTGATGAATCGGGTGTTCAGACGGTTCCTGGACAAGTACGTTCGTGATTGTGTTCATTGACGATATTTTGATCTATTCCAGGAGTGTGGGCCAGCACAAGAAGCATTTGCGAGTAGTGTTGCGGACGTTGCGGGACCATCAGTTGTTCGTGAAGTTTAGCAAGTGCGAGTTCTGGTTGGATAGTGTGAAGTTTCTGGGCCACGTGATTTCGGCTGAGGGAGTCAGAGTTGATCCTGACAAGATCGAGGCCGTGCTGAACTGGAGTAGACCCACTACTGTACCGGAGATCCGGAGTTTCTTGGGGTTAGCCGGCTATTACCGACGGTTTGTACAGGATTTCTCCCGGATTGCTACACCACTGACCAGATTGACGAAGAAGGGCGTCAAGTTTGAGTGGTCTGATGCGTGCGAGGAAAGTTATTTGCTCCTGAAGGAGAGATTCACTACCGCACCGGTTCTGACATTGCCATACGACAGTGGTGAGTTTGTTATGTACAGCGATGTGTCGAAGTTGGGGCTTGGCTGTGTGTTGATGCAGCATGGTAGAGATGTGGCATATGGTTCCAGGCAGCTGAAACCGCATGAGGTCAACTATCCGATGCATGATTTGGAGTTAGCCGCTATCGTGTTAGCGTTGAAGAGTTGGAGACATTATCTGTATGGTGCTCAGTGTAAGATTTACACTTATCACAAGTGTCTGACCTATTTGCTGACGCAGCCGGATCTGAACATGAGGCAGCGCCGATGGATGAAGTTGATCAATGATTACGATTGCACTTTCGAGTACCATCCAGGGAAGGCCAATGTTGTAGCAGATGCACTTAGCCGGAAATCAGGTGCCTCGTTGTTTCATATGTGTGTGGCCATGATATGGAATGGTGTGCCTACAAAGTTCCGATTGAGTGACGACGGTACGTTGTTGTTCAGAGGCAGGCTATGTGTGCCCAGAGACGAGAGCTTGAAAAAGGAGATTCTGGATGAGGCCCATAGTTCAGCGTATGCGATGCATCCCGGAGGTACGAAGATGTTTCGTACACTTCGAGCGTACTATTGGTGGCGCAACATAAAGCGGGAGATTGCCGCGTACATGAGTCGATGTTTGATCTGCCAGCAGGTGAAAGCGGAGAGGCAGAAACCTGCAGGGAAACTACAGCCACTTGAGATTCCAGTTTGGAAGTGGGAGCACATTACGATGGATTTCGTCTATCAGTTGCCACGTACTTCGGCGGGCAACACTGGCGTTTGGGTTATTGTTGACCGACTGACGAAATCCGTGCACTTTCTTGCACTTCCAGGGAAGATATCAGTGGGCAGATTGGCCAAGTTGTACTTATCTGAGATTGTTCGCTTGCATGGTGTACCTGTGTCCATTGTTTCTGACCGCGATAGTCAGTTTACTTCTGAGTTTTTGCAGGCGTTGCAGCGAGCTTTGGGCACGAGGTTGCGATTTAGTACAGCTTTCCATCCTCAGACTGATGGGCAGTCCGAGCGTACCATTCAGATTCTTGAGGATATGCTGAGATCATGTGTGTTGCAGTTTCGCGGAAACTGGGATCAGCAGTTACATTTTATTGAGTTCGCCTACAACAACAGTTACCAGGCCAGCATTGAGATGGCACCGTATGAGGCTCTGTACGGGAAGCAGTGTCGCACTCCGTTGTGTTGGAGTGAGGTAGGCGAGCGTTGGCTCATTGGTCCTGATTTGGTGAAAACTACGATGGAGGACATACAGGTTATCCGGGATCGATTGAAGATTGCCCAGGATCGGCAGAAGAGTTACGCGGATGTGAGGAGGAAGAGTTTAGAATTCGAGGTTGGTGATTGGGTCTTCCTAAAACTATCTCCGTGGAGGGGAGTTGTGCATTTCGGGAAGCGTGGCAAGCTTCAACCACGTTACATTGGTCCGTATGAGATTACAGAGAGGGTTGGAGCTGTTGCTTACAGACTTAAGTTACCAGCCGAGATGGCTCGTGTTCATGATGTCTTTCATGTTTCGATGTTGCGGAAGTACATCTCAGATCCTTCACATGTGTTAGCCCCACAGCAGTTGCCGATCAGAGAGGATTTGACGTACGTGGAAGAGCCTGTGCAGATTCTTGATCGTCGTGAGCAAGAGTTGAGACACCGTGTGATTCCGCTAGTGAAGGTCTTGTGGCAGAACTACTCAGTTTAGGAGGCCACCTGGGAGACCGAGCAGCGTATGCGGGAACAGTATCCTCATCTGTTCACTTGACAGGTACGTAAATTTCGAGGTCAAAATTTTTTTTAAGGGGGGTAGATTTGTGACGACCCGAACCAGAATCAGTTGTGTGTTCTGCACGATTCCCGAGATTGGTCATAGTCGCAGTTTTACATTATATATGTGGTTTGTCGATTCTATTCGCGACTATGTTTTTGGTCGAGAATTTGGGTTGAGTGTCTTCACGGAAAGTGTTGAGTACGTGATTTCGAGCTCGAGTGCGGTTCCGGATGATTTTTCCGATAACCGAGGAATATAATATGGTTATTTGAAGTTTCGGGTTATCGACGAGTTTATCTGTTTGTTTCGTATTTATCCGAATCGTGATAGTTATCCGTTCCGAATCGTCGATCGACCCGAGGTGCGAATATAAATATCGGGAATAGTCGTTAAATTGCCGAAAAGTTGATTTTGGGCCGAGTTGGCCGAAACAGGACCGTTGACCACGTTGACTTGCGTTGACCGAGGAGGAGGAACGGACAGTTTGGATTCTCTTGCCGGACCGGCCAATTCCGGCCATTTCAGGCCACGACCCTTGAAGGTAAAGTGTCCCTCTTGTGATTCTATGATGTTTTGCCTTTAAAATTGTGTGAATTGGTTGAGAATTGAGGGAGAAATCACGGTTTGAAGATGGAGAGTTTTCCGGCCGGTTTGGGTTTCGGTGATGGTGGTGCTCCGGCCACGGTCGTGGCCGGAGGTTTAGGGGGTTTTGATAAGGGGTGCATAGTGATCCTTTTGGGACAGGTTTGGAGGGCAGCCGTGTGCCGTGGACGGAGGATCGAATGCAAACAGTTCGCTGGAGGGGTTTGGACCACCGTGGCTTTCGAGCTGGATTCCGGCCACGGTGGTGGTTGGATGGTGGTGGCTCCTTCATTAAAGTTGCTCGCCTTGTTGAGGAGATTATTGTGGTAGCTCAGTCGCCGGGAAAACTCTCCGGTTGACGGCGCACCGCCGCCGCCGGGGCGGTCAACGCCGGAGCTCCGGTGACCCGTTGACTTTTTGGATTTTGGTGTTTTTAATGTCGTTTTTCACGTAATCGCGCCCTGATTATCGTCCAAAGGTTTTCGGATTGATTTGGGTAACCGATTTTCAGTCGAGAGTTTCGAGTGGAGATTTCGGGAATTCCGTTAATCATTTTGCACTTCATTGTTTATTTCCGGGAACGGTTGGTTTCCGTAATTCAGTACAGAGTTGTGGGTTATGTTTTGATCAGTTATGTTTTATGAATATTCAGGGGATCGAGATCGAGATCGTGATCGTGCTTCAGGCGAGGGATCTTCCGCCGGACCACGAGATTAGCGCGAGTGCGCATTTTGCTCATCTGTGAGTGGACAAGTTTCTATTTTCACTGTTGATTTGCGAGTTCGTGGATTTTATGATTTTCGTGTTTACTTTATATGATGATTGAGATATATGTTATTTTCGGAGGTTTTATTATATGTTTATTGGTGATGGCATTTATTGCATCGATGCTACCAGAGTTGAGAGATTCCTCTGGACCAGAGTTGAGAGGTTCCTCTGGACAGGGTTGAGTGGTCCCCTGTGTGCCGCCAGGGTTGAGAGGTCCCCTGGCCTATCACCGTCAGGTGGAGCGATTCACCTGACGTTGGGCTTGAGAGATTCGCCCGACAACCTCTATATATATGTGTTGTGTTCCGAACTCGCACTGTTTTACATTGAGTATGTATATAAACTGGTGAAAGGCATATGTTTATTTTCATCCACTCACTCTAACGATTTTATTTGCCTTTTCCCTGGGCTTTTCGGTTTCCGTGCCCAGTTTGCAGTTCGGATTCAGGTGTTTTCACGTCGCTGTTGGAGGCTAGTGATCTTAGCTACCTATGTTTTCCAGTAGGTTCTTGTTTCACCTACTGATGTGTATATTGTATATATTTACACTAGAGGTCGCTCTGATACATTCTGATACGTGTTTATATGGATTTTCTCGGATATATTATATATAGTACAGTATGTTTACTGGTTATTGTTTATATTATGATGTTGAGAAATCCGGATGGGATTGGTGCCCACGGTTTGGCTTTTGTGGCATAGGACGAAGTGTTATTTTCAGGGTGCAGGTTTATGCAATTCCACGTTAGTAACGAAACTCTGCCGAAATTTTGAATGGTTTTTGTTGGCTCGTGTTTTCAGAAGGGGTTCGATTCCGATTTAGGTAACTGAATCGGGGTTGGGTCCTTTCAGAAAAAGCAACTCATGAATAATTCTATGAACTCTGTCCACAGAGTGATGACTATATCCCTCTCAGTAATCTGTACCAGCGATAAGCATAGTCCTGCAAGAGACCTATGGCTACCTCTGTTCTCTGCTCAGGGGTTAATTGGGCACCCAAACGATCACAAACTCAACCAATCTCAATAAGTCAGTTCTCACTAGTCTCAGGGTCATGGGAGCCAGTAAAAGGAATGGCTCCTGCCTTCTTAGCCCTAGTAATTAGATCCTCACAATCCTCTCATGGTCCTGCCATCATACGTTAAATTAACTCACGCATCTGCTGAGCCAAGAAATGCGTATCATCCCGTTGGGCTGATTATCGAGGCATAATTACTTACGAATCCAAAAACAGATTAGCTCACTAAAAAAGTCACAAAATTACTCGACTATGAGACTCTAGACATCCAATAATGCACAAAACTTGGAGTATATGGGAATCCTCCGGCCGGTCGGGCCATCCTCTTGGGAGTGTTGTACATTCCCAAATGTCTGCACTGACATAACCAAAAGATTCTACAAAACCTATGACCTAATGCTCTAGTTGAGCTAGTAAACTAAAATTAAGCCCTAATGATTAACCATAATCTAAGAAATTTTGTGAAAATTTTGACATAATCTCCCTTGAAACTAAGACAACCCAAAAACCTACATGCAAATGACACTTCAGAAACCAAATCTCAAAGGAAGACCGTGGACCACCGATGTCCATCTGGATTTCTCAACATGTGTCATAAACAAAACCAGAAACTCAACTCGTGAATTTATATACATATTTACAAAGTACAAGTTCTGAATACAAAGGAAAGTAAACTCAACGACTACTTGAGTAACTGACGAATCACAAGAGTCTCACTTGAAAGTAATATAATACAACTGGTATTCAGAGCAACTTCTACAAATATATGATACATATGATATAAACTGATAATGGTTTGGAACATACTAATTAAGAGATGACTGGTGGACTCGAAGACTTCGACGAAACTAAGAAATCTCAGGATGTAAACTGCAGCCTGGGCGACGAAAACCGAAGAGCCCAGACCCCTGTCTCTATGGTTGGCTACTTCTCCATCTCTAAAAATGACTCAAATAATGTGCAAGAGGAGCAGGAGTGTGAGATCCTTCACTTGAAGATGAAGTGGAACCTGAAGTGCTTGAGCTTCCCCTCTTTAAAGAACCTTGACTAAGCTCACCTTCTTCAAACCGTCGAGTCTGGTCCCGCTCAGATCTAAGCCTATCCTCGCATCTCAAAGTAGCATAAACAAACTCATCAAAATCAGCACGTGGCACACCTAATAAGTTTGGGGCAATCTCTGGCCGCAAACCCTATTCAAACCTCCAATACTTCTCTTTCACTAAACTAACTGAATTTGACGCAAAATGAGCCAAGCGAGTGAAACAATCCCGATACCCCATCACAGACATGATGTGACGACCCGAACCAGAATCTGTTGTGTATTCGGCACGATTCTCAAGATTGAGTTTAGTCGCAGTTTTATATCGTATATGTGATTCGTTGATTCGATTCGTGACTATGTTTTCGGTCGAGAATTTGAGTTGGGTGTCTTCACGGAAATTGTAGAGTACGTGATTTCGAGCTCGTGGGCGGTTCCGAAAGATTTTTCGGATAACCGAGGAATACTTTATGATTATTTGAGGTCTCAGTTTTCGACGAGTTTATCCGTTTGTCTCGAGCTTATCCGAATCATTTCGTATATTCATTTTGGACCGTCAATTGACCCGAGGCGCGAGTATAAATATCGAAAAGTCGAAAAATAGTCGAGAATTTCATTTCGGGTGTTGACCAGCTCTGACTTTCCAAAATTGGAAAGGTTGACCCGTTGACCCGATAAGGGAAGTTTCCCGTTTCGGCTTCGTAGTCCGGCGACCACTTTCCGGCCACCTCCGGCCACGGGACAGGTATGGTTAGCATCCTTGAATGATTTCGAGTGGGTTTAGCTTTGGTTTGGATGGAATTGGTTTCGTTTTGGGTGAGTTCGAAATAGGCCGAGTTCTTTGAATTCGCCGGTGACGGTTGGCCACTTTCCGGCGAGCCACGGTGGTGGTGGTTAGGGGGGTTTGCTTCCCCTAGCCTAGGTGATGCTCCTAGGGTGTTTTGTTTTGGGAATTGATGAGGTTTCGGGGGTCACCGGTGAGGTCACCGGAGTGTACATTTCTGATCGGATTTTGTGGAATTTGGAAGGGTTCCGGTGTAATTTGGGTTTCGTGGTAGTTGAGGAAATGACTCGCATGGATGAGAACTCGTGATCTGGAGAATCTCGCCGTGGGATTTCACGGTTGACGGTGCGCCGCCGTCGGCTGCGGCGGTCAACGGCGAGGAAAAGTCAACTTTTCAGATTTCGACAATTTTAATGTCATTTTTCTCGTAATCGCGCCCTGATCGTCGTCCAGAGGTTTTTGGGTTGTTTTGGTTAGCCGATTTTCAGTCAAGGTTTTGAGTGGGGATTTCGGGATTTCCATAATTCATTTTGTACCGCATTTCATATTTCTGGGAACGGTTGGTTTCCGTGCATCAGTATAGTGTTGAGAACTATGATATTGATCAGTTATGTTTTTGTGGATATTTAGGAGATCGAGATCGTGACCTGGATCGTGATCGTGCTTCAGGCGAGGGATCTTCCGCCGGACCACGAGTTTAGCGCGAGTGCGCGTTACGCGAGTTTGTGAGTGGACATTTCTTTTCACGGATTGTTTGTGAGTCTTTTATTTATGATTTACGAACTTAAGCATGCAGATTGATTATGATTTTACGAGCATGTGTTTTACGTTTATGCTTATACGAATATACGTATACGAGTATATACATATACGTACATATTATGTTTTATGCATATGCACGGAATGGTTTTATGATTTGGTTTACACAGAGTACAGTCTCAGTATATGTTGTTGTATCGATACACCTTGGCTTCTCGGCTGATCCCCGAGTACGCTCCGGGAAGGACAGATATCCTGACCCGAGGCCTTTCTGGCTAGGAATCACGTGTGGGTCTGGGATCCCGTGATTCAGACTGTGCTATCGCGTGGTAGTCCATGAGTGATTCCGCGATTTTTATGTTGCATGCTCCGTACGCGTGAGGAGTTAGAGTCTCCCTCGTGTACTCGGACGCGTGAGGAGTTAGAGTCTCCCTCGTGTACCATTTCTTACTTATGCATTTAGACTCGCATATGTGTTATATTATATATATAATTGGTGAAAGACATTTATTTTCGTCCACTCACTCTAACGTGTTTATTGTCTTTCCCCTAGGCTTTTTGGTTTTCGTGCCCAGTTGCAGTTCAGGTTTGGTGTTTTCAAGTCGTGGTTTGGAGGCTAGTGATCAGAGTTATCTGTGCTTTCCAGTAGGTTCTTGTTTCGCGTACTGATGTGTATATTGTATATATTTTACTTTAGAGGTCGCTCTGATACATTCTGATACTTGTTTATACGGATTTTCTCGGATATACATATATACATAGTACAGTTGGTTTACTGTTATTGATTATATTGATGTTGAGAAATCCGGATGGGATTGGTGCCCACGTTTTGGCTTTTGTGGCATAGGACGAAGTGTTATTTTCTGGGTGCAGGTTATGGCAATTCCACGTTAGTAACGAAACTCTGCCGAAATTTTGAAAATTTTTTATTGGTTCGTATTTTCGAAAGGGTTTGATTCTGGTTTAGGTAACTGAATCGAGATTGGGTCCTTTCACATGACTCCATATCAAAGATTTATAAACTCCTCATACTTTCGCTGCTCAGATGTTTCGCTGAAGAAGCGACTCATGAACAATTCTATGAACTTTGTCCATGTAGTAAGAACTACTTTCCTCTCAGTACCTTGCCATCAATAATAAGCATTGTCTTGCAAAAAACTGTAGCTACATCGTTCCTCTGCTCAGGGGTCAACTAGGGACGCAGACGATCACAAACTTGACCAATCTCAACAAGCTAGTTCTCACTAGTTTCAGGGTTATGGGAGCCAATAAAAGGAACGAATTCTACCTTCTTAGCCTTGGTAGTTAGATCCTCACAATCCTCTCATGGTCCGGGCAATGCATGAAATTAACTCATGCATCTACAGAGCCAAAGACTACGTATCATCCCGTTGGACTGGTTGTCGGCATAATGACCTACGAGTCCAAAAACAAATTAGCTCACTGAAAGAAGTTGCAAACTGGCTCGACTAAGAGACTCTTGAAATCCAAAAATGCACAACACTTGGAGTTAATATGGGGATCCATCGGCTGGTCGGGCCATCCTCCAGGGAGTGTTATACATTCTCAAATGCATGCACAAACATGACCAAAAGAGTCTACATGATCAGTGACCTAGTGCCATGATACCAAACTAAAAAGACCAACCCTAGTTTAGCTAGTAAACTATGATTAAGTACTAAGAACTAACCATAATCTAAGAAATTCTACGAAAATGTTGACATAATCTCCCTTGAAATTTGAACAACCCAAAAACCTGCATGAAGAGAACACTTAAAAAAATCAAATCCCAATAGCATATGGTGGACCAACGATGCCCATCAAGATTTCTCAACAAATGTCATAAAAAAAATAAGAAACTAAACTCAGGAATTTGGAAACATATTTACAAAGTATTGGGTCTGAAGACAAGGAAAAATAAACTCAACCACTACATGAATAGTTGTTTATTTGCATGAGCACACTGAAAGTAAAATATATACTACAACTGGTATTCAGAGCGACTTCTACAAACAGATGATACATACAAAACATACTGACAGTGAACTAGAACGTATTGATGAAGAGATGACTAGTGGACTCGAAGCCTTCGACGAAACCAAGAACTCTCAGAAAAAGCATTACAGCCTGGGCAACAGAAACTGAATAGCCTAGAAAAATACATTAAAATATAAAACGTTAGCATGAGTGGACAAAAATAACATTTAGTCTGTGTAAATCGATAAAACTAAAGTTTCAGGTCTTTTCGTTGATTTTTGTAAAATAATGCGAGTTCCAATATCATAAACTGAAATACAAAATAAAGGTGATCGTTCAGGGTGTTTACCTTAACCCGGAACAACTATTAGTAAGAAAAGAATAGGTGATGGGATCATCTAGGGTGCTTTTCCTAACCCGAGACGATCGGAATCAAGCAGAATGTTTAACCTAACTCGGTCTGACTCAATTATCTGGTGATCAACCGAATAGTCAGAGCATCAATGTAACTAAATAAAATAATCACAAAGTAAACCTCCAAATTTAAATGCATTGAAACATACCGTAAAATAATGCACAAAAATATAGAACTCGCATGCAACTATGAAAAATAAGGGTCCACTCACAAGTCAACTACTACAGCTGAGGTCTAGCGGAATTCCCCTCGTAGAGATCGTGATTTCGTTGTCTAGTCAATATGGATCACATAATATTAGAACATGTAAGACTATGGAAATCAGCTCTAAAAACAACCCCGAAAATCCTGTTGATAAATCCTAGAACCTGCCTCGTTGGAGCTTCGTCATGGACGTCGGCGCGTGGATTTCACGCACCTGTAATAACGTGACCTTTTTATGTAATCGTTAATATTTACAAATAATTAGAGTTTGATTTAGTAGCTATGATAAATTGTGTTTACCGTCCTTAAATGTCGAGAGGTGAAAGTTTGAGTTTTTATTGATTTGTCAAGGCTAGTTGGCTTCATATAAAAATAGTAGAATTTGTCGAGATGAGTTCGTAGACGCGAGAAAATGTCAAAAAAGGAGTTACGACGTAAAAGTTACAACTATTGAAAGTTTGTCGTAAATAATTACCGTAAATGAAAGTGTATATATTGAGGGGTTTCCTTTTTGGGAAGACCTCATTACAGGAAGATTATTCAGATGCGTCACCATTGTTAGCTTCCATATGATCACCTTTTTCTGTAGGATCACGAGGCTTTTGATGGGACTATAGAAATGGGTGTGCAACCCAGGGGATGGATGGGGGATGAAATTTTGGAAGTGCTGAATGAATACAATTTTGGGCAGCTAAACAATCATCCTGAAATTGTGGCGTTAATACCTTACAGACCCCACATATGTAAATTCTGGACACACAAAAGCATATTCTGAGAACTCCCGTACTGGCCCAAGTTGCCGATTAAGTACTACTTAGATGTCATGCACATAGAGAAGAATGTGTACGAAAGTGTGGTGCGGACAATTCTGAATGGGAGGGGAAAACTAAAGATAGCCATAAGGCATGCCTTAATCTTCAAAGAATGAAATTACGAAAACATTTGTGGTTGAAAGAAGGGAAGAGAAAGATGCCTCAACCTCCTTACACTGTGAATCTTGACCAGAAGAATGAAACTTTTGGGTGGATGGATAATGTCAGGTATCCTTATGGCTATGCAGGAAATATAGGCCAGTGTGTTAACTTCCGGGACAATAACATGTACGGATTAAAGAGTCATGACTGTCATGTACTGCTTCAACGCCTATTTCCTATTTTCATTCGAAGGTACCTGCCCAAAGAGGTGGTGGAGCCGTTAGTGACGTTGTCAAGATTCTTTCAGAAGTTATGCACCAGAGAAGTGAAGTGGTTAGAGTTGTGGGAAATGCAATAGGACATCATTTTTATCATGTGCAAATTTGAGAGGATATTTCCCCCAAATTTTTTTGACATCATGCCTCACTTGTTGATCCATCTTCCCAAACAATTGTTGCTTACCGGTCCGGTACACTACACCTGGATGTATCCCATGGAAAGGTACATACGATTCAAAATTTGAATTTAACTCTATTTTTATATATTAATACTTATTTTTCAACAATCATAACATGCACTTTTCAACTTGATAGACAACTGGGAGACTACAAACACTATGTGAAGAATAAATCTGCACCTGAAGGGTGTATTACTGAAGCATATCTTGCACACGAGTGCGTAACGTATACCAAGTTGTATTTGGGAGCGCTGGAGGATCTTCCACAACATATGTCGGTAGATGAACCCGAGTTCAACTTTTCTATGAACTCCAATTATGTTGAAGTATATGGAAATTTGCCAAAGTTGTAAAAGTTGGAACCAAATGAGTTAGTCATTGCCTACTGGTGGGTATTGATTAACTGTCCAGAAGTTCAATACTAGAAGGAAATCCATCTTCAACACCCTTCTGTTGCCGGGAATGTTCAGTACCACATCATGACGTTTGCAAACTATTTTGGCAAATGGGTAAGTGTGTGTGTGTGTATATATATATATAACATTTATATATATAATATCAATGTTCATATTTAAAGTGAACCATTTTTTTTCTTCAGATGAATCATGTACAAGATGATGGTTACCCACAATGGTCACACGCATTGAGGCTCTTGGCGATAAAACCAGTAACTTTCAAAGTTTACTCGATGTGTAAGGTCAATGGCGTGAAATTTATATGTCAACATAGAGACGACAGACTGAGAACTCAGAATTCTAGGGTAATGGTGCATGGTGGGCAGGATGGCGTTGACTATTATAGTGTTCTCCATTCAGTGGTTGAACTAATTTAGGGGGAAGCCATGAAAGTGCACTTATTTAAGTGTAGATGGTTTCATACTAGCCCGGAAAACATAAGGACCGATCAGTGTGGAATATTTTTAGTGAACATTGCTACAAGCTAGTATAAAGATGACCCTTTTGTTTTTACCACAGTGGTAAAACAAGTGTTTTATATTGATGATCTTATGCACAGAGGAGCCTGGAAAGTAGTTAACCATGTTGTTCCTATAAACATATATAGTGCTGCCACACTTGGCGAGACCGCAGATGATGAAGAAGTTACTGCATACCAAGAGCCGAACACAATTGACATTCTAGAATCCTCTACAATTCGCCTTAATAATGTGAGATCGAGTAGTGTGGTTCAAATTCCTGGAGCAGAACTTCTTGATGTTAATCCAAATGAAGATGACAAAGACTCAGGTGATGAGGAGCGGCACATCTTACTAGAAATTAACTACGAAACCGAGTCAGACTCAAGCGATGATTATGATTATCAACCTTAGTTAAAGATTGAGTATAAATGTTGTTTGTTATGCTATAGGAGCTTGAGTATTTGTGAAAAACGTGTTTAACTAGCAATGATTCTAACTATATGAATGATAAATTAGTTAAACAGCATGTATTTGTGTGAAGAATGTTTCTACATGAGAAGACTATACGTGCCAATAAAATCCCACAACTATAGCCGACGACATGTGTTAATGTCTTCGGTTATAGTATAAACTGGGTTATTTTGCATGAATGTCGTCGGCTATACTATAGCCGACGACGTTTTACATGAATGTCATCAGTTATACGATAGCCTACGACTATTTAACTCGTCGACTATAGTTCTGGGATGTATTTTCTAGACTCGACCACCCCGCGCCACAAACGACCCAAAATCTATTTTTTTTTAATTTCTCTGGATTTTCGCTGTTGCTCGCCCCTGAACTTGCCGCCAACCAACACGCCCCCGCCCAGCATGCCTCCTATTTTTTTATTTCACCGAATTTTCGCTGTTGCTCGCCCCTGAACTTGCCGCCAACCAGCACGCCCCCACCTAGAACACCTCCAGTGCCGCGGAGACTCTCTCTCTCTCTCTCTTTCTAAAGAGCCTAAAAACGAAAACACCTAAACCCTAAAACCTCACTGTCATTGCCACCGTACGTAGCACAATCACCGCCGTCTGTCTCGCTCTCTCTCTCTCTCTCTCTCTCTCTCAAACCAAAACGGATTTGATATTGGTTAGGGTTTAATTATGTGATGATTGTTGTCATGATTATGATTTTAATTAGAGTTTAGGTGACGATGTTGGTTAAGGTTTATGATGTTAATGATGTTGAATTAGAGTTGATATTGAGGATGTTGAAGTAGGGTTTATGATGTTGATGATGTTGAATTAGAGTTTAGGTGATGATGTTGATGTTGATGATGATATTGGTTATGATGATATTGGTTTGAAGAGGTAGGTTGTTTATGATTGTTGTGAGTTAGCATATTAGGTCTAGATTTTGGTGAGATGAATAGATTCGGCAGTGCATATATATGTGGAGATTGTGGAGTGTTTTGAACAATTGTGGACTGTTGATCAGGTTTTGAATTAGCTTGGTTATGTGAAATTGGTTTTGTGAAATTTGGTGTTAAGTTTGGTTTTGTGAAATTTGGTGTTAAGTTTAGTTTTGTGTAATTAGTTAGGTGAATTTGATTAGGTACAAAGATGAATTGGTGTGGCAAAAAAACAACCGTCAGGATCGGTGTCGAGATCCCAAGGTGGAAATGGGACTAGCCGCGCTAGTCAGCCCGAGTTCACCATGATCAACAACAGTTATAGTGATCCTGCCACCTCTTGCCACCGAATACTACTTGGTGAGGGGGCGACCTCGCAACAAGCAGCTAGCCAACCCTCCAGCGCGAGGAGGCTTTATTCAGAGACCCATCCGCCCTTAACGGGTGGCACATCTCAAGTTTCGATCCATATTCCGCACATTCCTGAGCTGGTGCCTACTCCCTCTACGACCTAATCATCTTAGGCATGTGCTTTAGGTAGTACATCGGCTAGTGTGCAATTATCACCGTCGTCTACCCTCTTCGTGCCTGACAAGATACCAGCTATACCTGCTTTCGATGAAATATGGCGGCCTATTCAAGAACATGAGCCTTATGTTACGGTGGAGAAAGTGTACGTGTATATACCCTTCTAGACATCTCTTAGGAGTGCGAGGATTAAGGGACAACAGACGGACGAATTGGATAAATATTAATTAACAAGTTCGGTTATTTAATTTCAAACTTATAGCCGATATGTAAATTAAATTGGGTATTTTTTCTTCTTCATCTTTTTACCATGTCTTAGACACCGTCGTCAATGGCAATGAAAAAAAGACTAGAAGCACCGTCATTGGGAAGCTTCTTGATGAAGTGATCAGGAATAGGAAAGTGGTCATTAAGACCACTGAGACCGGTGAGGTGATTGAGGGAGATGCTACGCGAAAGTACACCGGCATGGCCGGAAGCATCATACGGGACAGAGTCCCAATGCTGTGGCAAGATTGGAGTTTTGTGCCGAATTACGTGAAGTTAGAAGTGCATAATGCACTGTCGGTGAGTTGTATATTCATTATGTAAATTTTTCACTTATTAATCAAGTCCGAAGAAATATATAATTTTTACCATCTATATAAACATTGCATATGTGGTTTCACGTGGAAAACATCCTCAGACCCATGTGGGCAGATGCCGTGCAAGGGGGCAGGTGATGTGATTTGAGTTATATTGTATATATCGAATTAGATTTTTGTTGATCAAGTGTTTCAATATCTAAAATTTGTGTTGCAAAAATATAGGTACAAGGAATGGAAGTGAAAGCTCAAAATGTACTATCGGAAGTACGGCAGTGGCCGAGATGATACCCCTAGCGAGTTTTGGTTTAGGGAGTATGAGTGGCGAAGGCTGGTAACCCACTTTGACCACCGGCGATTAAAGGTATGCAACATGAGTATATTTTTGTATGTTGTATCGTATTATATGAAAATAATTAGTTAATAATTTTTTGACGTAGGTTTATCTAACAAAACAATTTCTGAAATAAACGCAAAGAACTGGGCAAAAAACACCAAGAACCATCATTGTGGTTCCAGATCATATTCGGGATGGGTGGAGGAGGCCGCCAAACACCTAGAAGTCCAACCGTTGGTGTTTACTATGCATCACTCGTATTTGCAGTGCCCCGAAGATGCTGTAAGTCCCTCATTATTTAATTAACATATTTGCTTATATATGTTTTTTCTCTATGTACTCAGGTGTGTACTCAGGTAGCTCGAGAGCTACATCCTAACTCTCTGGATAAGGAGCTCAACCAGTTTGCCACTCAAATTGATCCATCTTATCCGCATGTAGCGGCGAGGATCATGGCAACCACGATCCCTCTTGAGAAGAACACCTTATATGTCAGAGGTATGGGCAAGAAGGGCCAAGGGGTCTTGAAGAAGACTCCCGAATTCTCCCGCGGGTCTAGAAGTTCCAAGAACTCTGAGCTATAAGAGCAGCTTCAGAGGCAGAACATAGAGATGGAGGAGAACCGAAGAGAGATGGAAGAGATGCAGCAGACGATTGCATTACAGAATGCAAGAATCGCCAAGCAGTAGAGAGTTACCGAGCAGCATGCATCTATGGCGACATGGTGGCAGCAGTGTCTTCCACAGTTTGAGGCTGCTGCAATCCATATCCCGTCCCCACCTCCTCATCTTTTTGGTGCTCCACAGTCACAGATACAGCCCCAGCAAGACCAGGGTAGTCACCACTCAAGTAATTACATGAACAACATAGATTTTGATCACTAGTACTATTGTTATATTTTGACAATATGTGTTGTATTTTGCAAATGCAGATTCTGGAATTGAGCCCAATCCAGAATCTGTAGAATTTTTTTAAAAACATCACCTACTATAGCCAACGACATGAACATTTATCGTCAGCTATAGTATTCCAAAAACTACCATTTTGAAGACTATCACCGACAACATTAATGGAGAACGTCGTCGACTATAGTTTGTAACCGGTCAACATTTTGACCTCGGGGATTGGAATGACCGACAACTTCATCGTCGGCTATAGTCTAAACTATTCCAAACGATGAAGGAGTTGTCGGCTATAGTTTAACCTATAGCCAACGACTATCCTACCTTGTTGTCGGCTATAGTATCACCGACGGTCAATTTCCGACGATGCTATAACAGACGAGACGTCGTCAGCTATAGCTATACCCGACGAATTTTGGTAACAGGCCGATGACTTGGCGTCGTCGGCTATAGGAACAATTCTGGTAGTATGATAGGTGTTTGTTACAACTAAACAACACACCTACTGACTTGCGCGCGTAGTATGTACGTTGAATAATGACGGCTTATTCATATTATAGCTTAGGGTAAAGAACACACCTACATACTTTTCCTTTTCCATTTGATTATGAGTTCTTCCTCTATGGCTGTATAAATAGAGTATAACATCACTTGATGTTCCAAATTATCCCCTGCAATTTTTCAGTGGAAGGCCTTAATTAGGGTTCACAACCTTCTTCACATACAAAGAAGTCGATCTTCCTCCAACAAAGTGTTTGTTGTTTTTGGCATCCGTGACATCAATGTACAAAGTTCTTCGCCTTATTCAAGATGGAAAAGGTCGTCGCAAAACATTGAGATTCTCCATTCTCCATGGGTAGAAGGTGTTATATATGACGATGGTGGTTTGGAAATTTTCTTGCGATTTTCGATCAGTGAGCTTTCGAGGCAGATTCCGGTCAAACCAGACCGAAGCTGGTGGCAGTTCTTTGAGAGGAAATACGAAGGTTGTCAATAGGAAGAGATGGGTGAGTAAATTATCACGTACAATCGATGACAACAGATGCTAATACTTTTTGTGAAAAGAAGTACGTAGTAGCAATATATAGTGTATATTAGTCCCTATTAGAACGGAGTTCTACTTTGAAAACACGAAGCGAAATTTTGAATTTCATAAGATTGGCAAAGTTGCTCGACGATTGAAACCACCAATTATTTAGATGATTATTAGATGATCATACTTGCAAAAAATCAGCTCAATTAGAGATGAATTGACTATTTGTTTACTACATTAAACTTTTCGGTTATATCAAATGAAGTGTATTCATAAAAAATTGAATGTGATGATCAAATGGCCAAATCATTTCCGATTGGGCTGCTTTTTGCAAGCGTGATCGTCCAATGATAATCTAAATTATGAGTAGTTTTAATGATCGAATAATTTTTCAATCTTGTCGAAATTGGTAACTGCTCCTTTATTTCAAAGCGATGCTCTGCTTTGAATAGTGTCTGTAATATTATACTATAAAAATATATGCGACATTTACAAGATTAGTACGTCATACATCCTGCGGTCCCACACTTCCAAGATACTATTCAATTCATAGGTGAGATTAGTCTTAATGAATTACGTACTATTGTTGTAAATGTCAATATACATAATTCATTTAGACTAATCTCACTATGAATAATATCTTGTTCCACTCTTCCACGGCGGGATGAAAAATATCCTTGCAATTGATATAGAAGATTAAAGACGAACAGTTGACTATCATTACCATGCCACCGGTAGTTTAGTCGACGCTCACGTATCAATGTGGCAAAATATCTGTGTTTTTATTTATTATCGATCCCGTCGGCTGTCGCGACATTTTTCTGTTGGTTCTTGTACGTTTTGCAGTTCATTAATTGTCCAGAACTCAGATTCATATGCCATGCATGATCCATGCAAAATAGAACTGAGTAGGTATTGTTGATACTTCAGATATTTTATTTTTCATTTCAATAATATTTTAGAAAACTGTTGAGATCTTGCTAGGGGAATGCTAGCTACCTAGCCTCCTCGATCACTTCTAACACCTAAATTACAGTTGATTTCCACTACTAAAAATGGGCATTTAAAAGTTTTTGGGTACAGCGCAGACACATATTTGAGAAATATAACCTCTATTACAGACTCTAGTTAATAAAGGATATGTTTATAATTTAAGTATCTCCTTTTTTATTGATATTTAAATTCTATTTTAAATAATTATTTTTCTCTCTCCGCATTAATTTTCTATTTAGATTTAATATATTTTTCGTAAACCAAACTATTTTTAGAAAAAATTATCTAAAAACTCAAAAACACATTTATTTTTTATAAAAAAACAACTTATTACACCATAGTTAAAAATGCCAAATTTATGAACCTATTTTTTCAAAAAACTCAGCCGACATCATTTTCTCCAAAAAAAATTCAAAAAGTTATAAAACTTATTTTTTATCTACCAATTTTACCCTTAGAGCCAATTACTTGTCTTCATTCGACGAGGTCCACTTCCCACGTATTCACCGAGTCGGCTTTTGAAGCGTGACGTGGCGTTCCGGTCCAAGCTCACCGAGTCAGAAGTCGTCTACGCCGTGCTGAAGTGCGTCGGCGACTCCTCCGACGAGCTAAGCTTACAAGAGAAGGCACTAACTCTGCTACTCAACGTCAACCTCGATAGCAACGACAATAAAGTCGGACTGGTGGCGGAGGACACCGTTGCGAGAGTCGTGGAAGTGTTGCGGTCGTCAAGGTCATCGCCGAGGAGCCGAGCCGTGGCGACGACAATGCTGACAAACCTAGCCGTCGTGGAAGTCAACAAGGCCACAATCGGTTTGTATACCCGTACGTACGCGATTAGGGCAATGGTTGTGCTATTGAGAGACGGAAAAAGTCGAGAGAAGAAGGAGGCAACGACGACGCTTTATGCTATATGTTCATTTCCGGATAATTGGCGAAGGGTCGTGGAATGCGGGGTGGTTTCGATTTTGATTCGAATTGCGGATTCGGGTTTAGAGCAGGCCATTTAGGTTTTGAATGTTACAGTCCCATTATCACAGTTGTCAAGCCTTTCAGTTTCGGCTGAGGATTTATGTGCCTCATGTAAGGTTTTTTTTTTTTGCTTTTAATTCCCATGTTCAACTTTCTTGATTGGATATTTAAATGGTGGGTGTATTTTAACCTGTTTTTGTTCTTGGTATTATTGTTTAGTTTACTCACAATGGAGAAGACCGAGTAGTAGTGGGAACGCTTGATCTTAACCGGTGTATGAGTCTTCCAGATAAGATAGCAGGAACTAAGCCCGACTACCTAAGGTATTTCAGTTGATGTCTTCTTAACTCTGAGTTAGTCATAATGACTTTTTGTAATAGAAGAATGCATAATGAGAGATGCTTATGCTTATTGGGTTTGTGTAAGTAACACATTGTAGAATCTCAGATAGTGTGATATCTTTTTTCTTGCAGCACGTACTCTAGTAAGTTCTTAATGTAATTATTAATCGGATTCTTGAGAAAATACAAAATACAAAAGAACTTTACATTCAAGACCTTGTATGATATGTTTAGTCTATATCTGTTCAACAATCTGTGTAAATATCTATTTGTTATTAAGTTCAAGAATGGTGTGAACAAAACCTTTATATGTTTGAAAAATTCCTATTTTGCCTAAAAAAAATCAGATTAGAAGAAGGACGAAAAATAATGGCTTAATCATAACGTAGTTGTTGGAAGTAACAAAAGTCTGAATATCTGTTCAACTATCTGTCTAAATATCTGTTCAAGTATATGTCTAAATATCTATCTTTTGTCAAGTCTAACAATAGTGTAAATAAAACCCTTTATAACTTTAAAAATCTCTACTTTCTTTCTATGTTGTTTGAGTGCAATTTATTATGTATTAATGCAAACTGTTTGAAGTTTATCTAAATAAATAATGACATGATAAGCAGTTCTTGAAAATTTAAATTACATAATGACATGCCAAATATAGATTTATTATTAAGACAAACTAAACTAATCACTAAAATTAAGATTGCGGGGGCGATAACAATTTGTAAAGCTTGCATTGCCAACTTCTTCTTCGTCGTCATCTACTTGTTTAAGGATTTTTGTTTTCTTCTTTGTGAAGTACCTCTTTGACATTGGGCTCATAACCTCCAAATTCATTGTCATGATCCTTGTTTCTTCCTCTTAGACCCTTAATTCGTAGTTTTTCTCATCAAACATTCGCTGCTTTTCATCACTTGCCTTTTGCCAATCGGAAATTTTTTGATTTGCCGCAATGCGCTTCAAAGTCTCATCTCTAACCTTAATTATTTGTAGGTACGTGTCATGACCTTTTTTCTCCTTCTTTTTGCTTCCTTGGCCGCCTTCACTCCTTGAGGTCTAGCGAGACTCGAGGTACCTTCAAGGTTACTTTGTGGTGTTGGAATCACTTCATCCTCACTCAAGTTGATGGTAGGAGGCACTTCACTAACGGGAGGAGTAGTTTCGAAGTTGGAATGGTAAGAAGGTGGAGTACTAGTTTCGACGGGTCTAAAAGAAGAATGATTCTTGATCACTTCCCAACACTCAAAGTTCGTAAACTCTTTCTTATTTTTTGTCACACAAAATGTTTGAGCTTTCCTTAACTACAAAAAAAAAATAGCGAACTTATATATCACAATAATATCAAATAAAATGGATTCGACATTTTTTATTTCATAAAATCAAAAAAAAATTGAAAAGACTAATATAAATAAATCCTTACCTCATCTTGCAAATTTTCGCGGGATTCTGGATTCCTTTTGCTTATGAAAGCGCTGCTTTTCATTGTGTCAAGTTTGGCTTCAACTTAGCAAAATGGGAGGTAAGTGCACTTTGGGTCCTAGCCTCCGCCCTCGATTTACTATGAGCCATCTCCCAATTTTGTTGGAAAATTGCCATACATTTTTTCCCACAACTTGTCGACATTTTGTTTGTTGCCAAAGATGGGCACATGCGTTGACGACAATAAGATATGCACAATTGTACATCTTCATAAAAAAGCTAATTGGTAGGCATCTTTTGCAAAAGCTAGAAGGAGTGAGAGAAGATGTGAAAGAAGATGAAGAATTTCTTGTGCACAAATTGTAGTGACACAACTACAAACTGTAGATAGATAACACCACCGCAACAACAGATACATTATTTTCTGTTGTGTGACATGTAAATCGAGAAACAATTATTATTCACATACTTATTCTTTTGTTATTTATTCTGCATTATTAGTTTACTTTATTGTTTTATAGGTATTTTGAGTCAATAAGGAGAAAAGAAGGATTTTAAGCTTAATTTGGGAAATCTGTCTTTGCAGGTCATTCAACTTCGACAAAGCACTGGGAGCAGCATAAAATGAACCAGAAATGATCTTTATATTTTTGGAAACCTATAGATGTCTAGTTTCCATAACCTCTTCCAGAACGTGATTATCATGTTTCTAGAGAAAGTTATGGCCGATTTAGTCTACGGAGGTCAATTTGCTTAGAAATCTGACTTTGATGAGTTGGAGGCCCAAATCACACCATGAAACCCAAGGACGAATTTTTGCTTTAAAATTCAATTAATTACTGATTTAGCTTATGGAAAAGAAGTTAAGAGCTAAAATTATTAAAGAAGTTTGACTTGTCAAATAATAGAGCCCAAAACCTATATGAATAAGGAGATGTCCAATCAAGACTATAAATACTCTTTTTAGGGTTTTTGGAAAGGGGAATCAGCTTTAGAGAGAAGAATAATTTGAGAGGAGAGCAAGGAGCCACAAGGAGGAGTTTCAGATGATAACGCCAGATTCTTTTCTTCTCTATCTTTTATTACTTTTCTTTTTCTTATGAATTCTTGTAGTTTAGCTTCCTTGTCTATGAAGTGCTAATTATTTAGTTAAGGGGCTGCCTTGAAGCTCCGTACATGAGATTTATATGATATGCATATTTTAACCTAATTTGCTTATTTCATTGAATGAGGTTTCTTTTTCTATGTGATTCACCATATGAATTCTTGTATATGTGCTTTGATGCTCAACTTAGTATGCATGCTAGAATTCTATTATCATAAGATACCGGCGACTGAAGATAATTTCTTCCACCGAATTCTCTATAGTGATACACTGCTTTTACCGGTAGGAGATTGAAATCCATAGGTCTAGCAGGACATGCATATAGTGTACATGTGAACTCTTGTAGATTCTTCAACCTTTTCTAGATCTTAATGTTTTCTTCTTTGTAAACCTTGGGGTCCATGACTATGAGTTCATAGAAGGATATATGTAGGGGAGGTCCATGACAAACCTACATAGGCATAAGGATTAGGAGATAGGATGTGGTTGTAACGATCGACCATTCCCGGGAACTTTTATTCAAGATCAAGTGTGTTTGGTTGAATGTATGTCATATTCTTACTCGCATTGGGATGGATGGTAGTTGCCCTTAGTTTACTTTCCATTGTTGGTTCACTTTTACTTTTCAACATTTACTTTTTTGTATTTATCTGTAGCTTAGACGATTTATTTCGGTAACCAAATCAACTCAAAACCCTCTAATATTTTGTGTGGTTGTCCACCACTGAGTCTAGTTGCATGTGTACAAATTTCGTGTCATTCGAGTCTGTTTAGAGTAGGTTTGTAGTGTCATTAGTGTACTGTAGTCGAGTCTGTCAGCATTTTAGTTTCGTGTTAGGATTTAATTTCACAAAGTCTTCGTGTTTGATAAGCCCTATTTATCATACTACATTGATATATTCAAGTTGAGAATAGGATATCTTTGCATAGGTGTTTACCTGCCTATCAAACTTTGGCACCGTTGCTGGAAAATTGCTTAATTCTAAGTCCTAATAAAATCTGTAAACTTAACTTGTATATTATGTATTCTAATTTTGTGGTTTGTTCAAGATGTTCAATGACAGGTCACTCAAATGAGGAATGTGCATATTTTCCATATCAAAGTTATCCCACCATACAAAGTGACTACTATACACCTCTTTACACTTCTACATGGGATGATCACTTCGACTATGACTATCCTCAACAATCAGATGATGCATAGCAAAGATTTATACGCATGTTGCAGCAATTGATGCTCGACAAACAAAAAGAGAGATAGGAGAATCACGCTTTTATGCAGGAGATTAAGGAGACACTCAGGAAGCGTGGTAAGACAATTGACTTGCTGGAGAGACAAATGAGCATAATACAACAAAGAATGGCTCAAGTCAACATAGGAGAACTCCCCAGCAGTACTCTTCCCAACCCCAAGGGGCCATATGAGGCTCATGCTATGACTTTGAAGAGTGGGAAGTTGTTGGAGACAGTTCCAACAATGAAGAAGCCAAGAAGAAAGTGAGAAGAGCCTGTAATATAGCGAATTGTGCTTGATGAGCCATCAAAAGTCAATCTAGGAACCCCAACTCAACTCATGGAGAAAATCTCTCAACCTGTTGAGAATGCAAATGGAATGAAAGTTGTGTCAAGACCAAAACCAGTGCAGGTATGTCCTCTACCTTCACCTTTGATTACCACCAATATGTCTTTTCCTAGCAGGTTAAGAAAGCAAGGGAAAGAGGAAAAAGACAAGGAAAACCATCTTGATGAGGATTATCTTCATTATGAATGGGGTGAAGATACTTTGGAGAAAGTGTTTGGATTAAGTCAGCTAGAGTTTGTAGAACAGAAGCCGGTCGAGCAAGAGTCAGATGAGTTCAAAGCTCTTCTCGAGTATGACCATGTGAAGCTGATTACTAAGGCTAAAGTTACATTAGAAGAAGGGGATGCATTCTTTGATGATGATGAGATATGCAAATTCATTAAGGAGGAGTCCATCGAAATTTCTTATATTGAGATGGTGCTGCCAGCACAAGAACAACCATATGAGCTATCAATATCAAACTCAAGTTCCACACTTGTTTCATGCACCAAAGAAACACTTAAGTTTGAGGATTTACCTACCGAGGCCCCTTGTTTGTGGAGCATATTGAGATGGTGATACTTGATCACCATATGTCCAACAAGGAGATTCTCTTTACCTTGTTTGTTGGACTCGAGAAGAGGAGGCTTTGGAAGAAGATGAAGAAAGGAAAAAGATACTTTGGGTCTTATGTGTGTGGGATACCAAAGTTACACAAGTTGCTTGGTAGAGCTTATATAACGTCATTATTAAGGACCAAGCACTTGATCGAGCCAAGATCACTGCCACCTGATGGTTTTGAAGATGTTTGGCTGAAGACATTAAACTTAGCGCTACTTAGGAGGTAATCCATGTTGATGGAAATACGTGGCCACTAGATTTCCTCTCTTATCCCTTCTCCTTTATTTTTTTTTCTTTCTCTTTTTCTCTTTTTCTCCATGTTTAGTGTGCTTTGTGATGTGTTATCTGTGTCATTCCATGCTTGTTTGATGTATTGCATGCTTTAGTTTTGTATTACATTGAGGACAATAAAAATTTCAAGTGTGGGTTGGGGTTTATATCATATCTTTAGCATCTATGTATAAATTTTTCGTTTTTTGGATGTTAGTTCGGAACTATGAAGTATGCTGCGTCGTATAATTTATTTGACTTAGCTACATGTCTCAGAAACTTCTGAAATTTTGAGAGAATGTTTATATATTTTTCTAGTTTAGGCTCGTAAAATTTCAGCTCATTTCAATGTGTGATTAATTTTGTGTAAATTATGCAAGTAGAGTTGTGCAGTACAGGGGACCCATTTCGACCCGTCGAGAAAATCCTTTGGGAAATTTTCGACCCGTCGAATTTTGGAAAATTTTCAGACAGTAGCATGGCTTTGACTCTTCGAGGAATTCCTTGACCCATCGAATATTGAGGTGGTCTTTTCCGACGATTAGTTCGTCATGGAAGGATCTTTTCACCTAATTTTGGTATTTTTGATTTTTTTTTCTTTGTTTTCTTGTGTGTTTTTGAGTCCTATATGAAGAAAAAAATATAAAAGTAAAAAGTGTCCAGAAAAGCAATACAAAAAGAGTATTTTGATTTATGTTTTGAGTCTTAGGAGCCCTTAACTAGTCCATGATGTGATTATATCTTCCGAAATTGTGACTAAAAGATGATCATGTTATATGAGTTTCTTTGGTTAATCTTGATTTATGGTGCATATGAGAATATGTAGTGGATGTAGAAACAAGTTAACATGGTACAGACTTTTAGCATGCTTAAACTTTGTTGAGATTTATTTTAACCTGTGAGTTTTTGAGCTTATATGTGAATATACATGCTTTCTTTGTTGAGTGTCAATTGCTTGCCGCAAATTAAGTTAATGGACTCTAGAGATTACTAGAACTTGCTCTTGTGTTGTTCAAAGCTTATAATCATTACATGTTCTGATTGAGGGAGTGGTAAAGGCATCTAGGATGTACCACCACTTTGCCAAATTGCCATGTGTCCCTATTTGTGCGCACAATTGGTGATCTCTTAGATTATCCACTTTGAGCCTACGTTGAGCCTTTCTTTCATCATCAATGAATATCGAAACACTTCGCCTAGTGTAGGACTTCTTTACCCTATGTTTCTGGCCAGGATTTAGTGTGAAGTAATGTCGACAAGAGGAGATGCATTTCTTTGTTTTGAGGAGTTGGAAGAAGTTGTTTGATGTATTTTCATAGGGATGGACTTGTTCAGAATAGATAGAATGTTGCAATTGCCAAAAGAAAAATTGAGAGGTTGTAAAAAAGAAAAGAAAAATAATTGTGTACTTTCGATGGCAATATGTTTGTATTTGATAAATGTCTGGATTAATGTCCCCTATATTTATAAAATTGGAGTTTGATTAGAATGAATGCTCAACAATGAAAAATTTGGCCTTTGTCCTGTTTGCAAGGCTCAAGGATATAAAGAAGAATACCATGGTGACTATGAAGAAGATGGTGGAGTTTTGGCCAAGTCTTTGGACTTGTTCTATCACCACTTATCCTAAATATTTCCATTGCCAAAAGCCAAACCCCATTATAACCTTTGAAAGTCTTTTTGATCCTCAAGATGACGGCCTTTGATCTATGGAGATTAGTTACAAGAGTTGAGCATATGGTTCGGTCCATTTGGCAAGTAATCAAATTGAGTGATACCTTAGATATATTTTGAGAGAAACACTTATAAGAGCATATCTATGTGAGCTTGAAACTTAACTTGTTTATTGCATGCTACAGCTCCACATTCACCATGATTATATTTGTGTCCTACATGTTACATGTGTGTCAGGCATTGAAATTAACCTTCGAAACTCTATGGTTTGAAATTGTGATAACTTGTGAACTTGGTGTTGCATGAGTAGGGAGATTGCTGAGACAACATGTTAAGGGCATTAGAGTCTTGTTAATATTGAGTCTTGTGTCATAATTTAATATTTTGCTCGAGGACTAGCAAAAAATAAGAGTGGAGTTCTTGATCAGTGCATAAATATGCACCTCTATGCTATTTATTGATATTCATATACTTATTCTTTTGTTATTTATTCTGCATTATTAGTTTACTTTATTGTTTTATATGTATTTTGAGTCAATAAGGAGAAAAGAAGGAAAAAGAAGGATTTTAAGCTTAATTTGAGAAATCTGTCTTTGCAGGTCATTCAACTTCGACAGAGTACTGAGAGCAACTCAGAATGAACCAAGGAATGATCTTTATAATCATGGAAAGCTACAGATGTCTAGTTTCCATAGCTTCTTCTAGAACGTGATTATCATGTTTCTAGAGAAAGTTATGGAAGATTTAGTCCATGAAGATCAGTCGTCTGCTCAGAAATCTAACTTTGATGAGTTGGAGGACCAAGTCACACCATGAAGCCCAAGGATGAATTTGTTCTTTAAAATTCAATTAATTATTGATTTGGCTTATGGAAAAGAAGTCAAGAGCTAAAACAATTAAAGAAGTTTGACTTGTCAAAGAAGATAGCCCAAAACCTATGTGAATAAGGAGATTGCCCAATCAAGACTATAAATACTCTTTTTAGGGTTTTTGGAAAAGGGAATCAGTTTTGGAGAGAAGAATAATTTGAGAGGAGAGCAAGGAGCCACAAGGAGGAGTTTCAGACAACAACGCCAGATTCTTTTCTTCTCTATCTCTTATTACTTTTCTTTTTCTTATGAATTCTTGTAGTTTAGCTTCCTTGTCTATGAGCTGCTAATTATTTAGTTAAGGGGTTGCCTTGAAGCTCCGTACATGAGATTTATATGATATGCATACTTTAACCTAATTTGCTTATTTCATTGAATGAAGTTTCTTTTTCTATGTGATTCACCGTATGATTTCTTGTATGTGTGCTTTGGTGCGCAACTTAGTATGCATGCTAGGATTCTATTGCCATGAAATACAGGCAACTGAAAATAATTTTTTTCATCGAATTCTCTATAGTGATACACTGATTTTACCTTTAGGAGATTGAAATCCATAGGTCTAGTAGGACATGCCTATTGTGTACCTGTGAACTCTTGTAGATTCTCAAACCTTTTCTAGATCTTAATGCTTTCTTCTTTGTAAACCTTGGGGTCCATGAATATAGGTTCATAGAGGGATATATGTAGGGGAGGTCTATGACAAACTTACAGCGACTTAAGGATTAGGTAATAGGATGTGGTTGTAACGATCGACTCTTCCTGGGAACTTTCATTCAAGATTAAGTGTGTTAGGTTGAATATATGTCATATTCTTACTCGTGTCGGAGTGGATGGTAGTTGCCCTTAGCTTATTTTCCATTGTTGATTCACTTTTACTTTTTAGCATTTACTTTTCTGTAGCTTAACCGATTTATTTCGGTAACCAAATCAACTCGAAACCCTCTAATATTTTTTGTGGTTGTCCACCACTGAGTCAAGTTGTATATGTACAAATTTCGTGTCATTCGAGTTTGTTCAGAGTAGGTTCGTAGTGTCATTAGTGTACTATAGTCGAGTCTGTCAGCATTTTAGTTTTGTGTTAGGATTTAGTTTCACTAATTCTTCGTTTTTGATAACCCATATTTATCATACTACATTGATATATCCAAGTTGAGAATAGGGTATCCTTGCATAGATGTTTAACCACCTATCACCAATTAAACTACCGAATTTTGTTATCGAAAATGACTTTATCTTGGGCCATGTTATAACAACAGAAATTATTTTGATCTGTTGTTTATGTTTTAATATTTTTGGATTCACACAGCAGAAAAATCGATATGTTATGTGATAAAGTGGTCTGATTTAGACTAGGTAATACTCAGACAACAAATTTCTATGTTATATTGTGTGATGAATAGTGTAAAAATTGTTTATTTTAGTAAGACAACATATTGAGATATATCTATTGTCTGTTTACTGAGTTCATAGATTAAGGTTTGACACTTGAAAAAAAAATTAGTTTTCCCCCCTTTGGTAGCATGAATCATACAACATATAACATAATTTCTGTTGTTAGTTAGTTACTAAAGAATTTAGGCGGTTAGATTTGGAGAAAATTTTTGTTTCTCCCCCCCCCAAATCATGTTAGAGTTTGTCAATTATAAAGGGAAAAAAAATTGATTTTGAAAAGAAAAAAAAATTGATTGAAAAAAGTTGTAATGGCCCAAAATAACCCAAGTCTCTCACAGGTACTCTAACTCATCAACTCAACTGAACTCTGAAAAAAAAACCCTTGCTCCCAACTCTTGCAACGCCTAGCTTGAAACCCTTTCTCCCGATTACTCTTGCCCGAAATCAACCCGAACCGAAATCAACCGAATCAACCCGAGCTTGAAATCAACCTAAACCCAAATCAACCCGAAATCGAATCAACCCAACTCACCGAAATCGAAATCAACCCCTAAATTGCCGATCGCCTCAGCTTTGTCATTCTTTTTGTCACGCGTCCCGCCCTCGGCTTCACCGCTTCACGGCTCCTCGCGATGCTCGTTAAAACCCCAAAGGTTCTCTCTCTCTCAGATTTCTTGATTTCGAATCTATGCTACCACCTAGCGAACTCTCTGTGTGACTATGATTTAATTTGGTTTAATTTGAGTGGATTTGAAACCCTAGGAGTGCTCATGTGCGCCTTTCTGGTTCTTGTTCTCTTTCGCCTTGTTGCTCTCTCTTTCTCACTCGAAATTTCAGGTACAAATTTTATGCTATTTTCTTAGTCGTAATTCTTTGTGGAATCGACTCGTGGTTTTTGAATTCCTAGATTGAGAATTCGATCTGAGAACAAGGATTGGCATGTAAATTGAATTAAATTTGCAATGGTTTCGGTGATGGATAATGTGTTTGGCATGTAGCTACTGTTTTGCATGGTGGAGCTGATTTCTATATAATTTTTTTTTGGTAATAGATGATTGAATTAAATTCTGATTATTCGAACTGGTTATCAGTTCAATTTGGAGGTAGAAAGTTTATTCCGAAATTGTTATTATGTAGCTTAAGGTTTTAATAAAGGTCGCTGATTCTGAATGTGAGAGGTTGATCGTTGTATGTACCGGTTCAACTTACTGGTGAACTGCCTCTTATAGAAAACAAAGAGAATGAGTTTAATTGGATGATTTTCTTAAAGATAATGCTCTTGCGATAATGTGAGCATTCATTGTTACGAGGTTCTGGGGAGTTGTATTGTTTTTTTTCGAGTTGATTTTATGTTTATTGTGGTTTGTTTTGATATTGATTATTTATCCTTCTGTTTACAGGTTATTCAATGATTGATTTCTGTCACTAAGAAACAAAGTAGAGTAAGGAAACACGAGGATTTCCGTAGGATTTAAGTTGGTTAGTTTCACCATTGTCACAAGCTTAATTGATAGCTAAATAGTAAGAAATGAATAACTGATGCTACCTTCTTGTTACAGGTATCCAAACAAGTGAGGACTACAGGTTCTACGCTATCAGCTGAGTTCCCTGAATTCAGCAACAAAGATAAGACACTAGTGTTCTAGTTTTTTGTGAAGCATGAATAGAAGCTTGACTGTTGGCATGCTTGTATTTCTCTTCATTTTTAGCCTTACTAGTGGTTATCATCAAATCTCCTTTATCAATGTAGTCATGGAATTGCGCAAGCTCTGTTGTCATGCTTATATGCTTAAGGTTTCAATTCGTTTTTGTTTCTAATGTTTACTGTTTCAATCGATTTGGGATTCAATTATGGGGAATGTTTCTAATTCTGTACTTGCTAAAATTACATGGAATGTTTGGAATATCTGATGTTGTGTTATTGCTGTGTTTGCTATCAAATCTGTAACTTTCCAAGAATATGATATTGGACAAACATTGAACTCACACGTCTGTCTTGTAAATTCTAGAAATATAAAGACAGAAGCAACTCATAATGCACTTGTGGTTGGTCCATCTGCGCCAAAGGCATCGTAAATAGTCTATATCTTTCTTGCTATATGTTTCTGTTTTTCTTTCATTATCGTCGAGAAGATCTGCGGGTTCCCAATGGTTTCTCATGTGTTTATCTATTCATTTTGTGCTGCATACCATTTTCTTTGCTCTTCCCATATATGATTGATTGTTCTTGGATCTTGGCATTGATCTTTCTTGAGTATTATATGAAGGATTTTGAATACTAAGATCTCTCTTGTTTCTAAAGTTTTTCAAGTGCATGAAGTTTAATCTGTTTATTAACCGAGGACGCATTTGATTCTGAAGTACCGCATTCTTACATTGACAGGAATGATTTTGGAATTTCGGGTTAAGGCACTTTAACTATTTCTGCTCCTGGATCATATGAAAGGTTTTTGCTTTGCCCTTGTCTGAGTTTGTTGATGCCTTTAAATGTTTGATCCCTTGGTATGGTTAAATACCTAATCAACTCTAGCTTTATTCCACTACCAGAGTGTAGTGATATTATTTTTAAAGAGCAAAAGAATCCAACATTTTATGAGCTGATGATGTCCTACACTATTATGTTTCATGTCTTTGATGATGAAAATAATTGCCACAGTTTTCTCTGACTATCAATTTTGTCTTTTGTAGGAACCCATCAACCTCAGCTATAATGGAAAGAATTTCCAGTAGATGACCATGTCTTGAGTGGCATGCACCATGGAAGATTTACAGGGTAAATTTTTTGTAGTTTATGTTAGACAGTTAGGTTGAGAAGGGGATTCAGTGAGGACTTTATCACCTAAGTCTTATCTAACAAATTATTAGATGAAAATGATTAGGGACATGGGTTTTGCTAGCTTCAGTTTTGGGGACTACGATTATAAGGGTCCAAGAGTAGAGGTGATTTGGGGTATAAATAAAACAAGTTTTATGAGTCTTCAATTATAGGCTTTACAGTGTTCTATAAGTTGGTTAAACATTTTGCATGCTAGGACTGATGTAGTTTGTATGTTTTTGGTGTTTTCAGTGTATTTGGTTTTTCCTCGGTCACCTTTTGTTGCAGTTTTTAATAAAAAATTATTTGCCTAAAAAATTAACACCTTAGCACATGAATTTATTTCTCATGTCTGCTTTGTAGTATGAATATCTTAATTTGGATGCAACTAAATTTGTACTGTAATTTGGATGCGGCAAAATTTGTGTTAGACATTATGAAGAGATCTGTGACTTTTAATATATAGAACTGTGAGCTATGAGCTTTATAGAACTGTGCTAGGCAATCATCGAACTGTGACGTTTATATATACATCATTTATATAGATGATACATAGTACTTTGTTGATTTTCTGTTTAATAAAAATTTATATCTACACTCGTGTTTCCAGTGGGAGGTGAGAAGTAGCAAAAAACAGCAGGTATACATGCAAAAGGACATTGATGATATCTGGATTCAATGGGAAAATCATCTTATCCAAATTCGGGATTCAAAGTAGTTAGCGCCTTCGATTTAGGCGGTGAAATAACATCACATCTTTTTAGTAAACAATGATGTTTGCTTGATAAGTATGTGTAGCATTTTGAATTTGTCGATCATGTGAATGTATTAAGCTACATAACAGTTCACCATAAAAGCTAGCCAGCTATTATATGTTCCTTTTTGCACAAACAGATGCTCATAAATTGTGATGAGTGACCCCATTGTATGCGCTCCTTTTTGGTAGCAAAAAAATTGATGAATGACTAGATACCTGCTTTTGTTTATTGTTGTTCTGATTTTCACACTTCAAAATGTACATAAAAGCTGTGGTTCATTCATGTTTTTTACAACATAATTCTACATTTTCTGTTGTTCCACGCTTAAAAACTACAAAAAAAATATGTAGTTCTTTCAGACCTTGCATAGCAGAAATTTCACATTTTCTATTGTCTCTTACACCACAAAACTTCATAAATAAATGGACAATTGTAGGTTTAGAAACTTTCCAACAGCAGAAGATAAAATATATGTTGTTGTTTTTGTTGGTTACTGAAAAATTCTAAATTTAGACATGATTAATATATGTGGTCTGAACAGACTTAACCAACATATAGGGCCCAAAATGCATAATTTTAAGTCACTTACAAACAACATAAGTTATAAGTCGCTATTGTTGGAAATAGCTTTTAACAACAGAAAATATATGTTGTCCAAGACCCTAACAGTCTGCAATGCAATAGACAATATATATGACCCTATCAGACAACAAAATAGTTATGTTGTCTATCGACCTTTTTGGTGTAGTGTGAGGTGTGAATGAAATGAATATAGTATTTTTAGGAAAATTGTAGGGGGGTATTTGCAAAAAAATTGAGATTTTTTTTTACAATTTATTAGGGTTTTTTTTTCAAATATTGAAAATATTTATTTCTGCCTGTTAAAATAGAATATAGCCGTTTTAATTGAACAATGACCGGTGGATTGAATTTTGGAATTGAAATCAGTGGCCCAGATCAATTTTCCTGATGGAATTGATCTGATACATGCGTCAGCCACGTGGAAGCCATTCATTGGTTGTAATTCTAGCGTAAAAAAATTACAAATTACTGGCCCGTGTAATACACACGCCTAACATAAATAAAAAATCTACCCACTCTGATGTCACCCACGTGCATGGGCTCCACCAGAGCAAAATTCCTCTCTCGCGTGCGATTGATGAACAGCTAGGAGAAATTTCTGGCCGTCAACTTGCGGTTCTCTCCCTCCACTAATGTCGTTGCATGTAAACTTTTGGGGAGGATTTGCTATTTGAGGTGGACCCCACACTATTACATTTTTAACCATTGTCGGCGATTTAAAAATCGTCGGCAATAGTTTTTACGCATTGCCGGCGATTTTTCCCCCAAAAATCTCCGGCAATGTTTTTTTTTTTTTTTAACATTGCCGGCGACTTAAATGTAAGTCGCCGGCAATGTTCCGCCGGTAATTAAAAAAAAAAAAGACATTGCCGGCGACTTACATTTAAGTCGCCGGCAATGATTAAAAAAAAAAAAGACATTGCCAGCGACTTAAATATAAGTCGCCGGCAATGTCTTTTTTTTTTTTTTAATTACCGGCGGAACATTGCCGGCGATTTGCCGGAAAAATCGCCGGCAATGATAAAAAACTATTGCCGGCGATTTTAAATCGCCGGCAATGGTTAAAAATGTAGTAGTGCCAGGAATTTTATAGAGGAATTGATGAAAAGTTTTCCCCCACTGCAGATGCTCTAATAAGAACAAGTTACTTGTAAACTGCCATGTGGCAGGTACAAATTTATTTTTATATCCTGCATATTTTTTGTGTGTATTTAATGTTTATTTTATTCGAAAATATTTAATATTTAATTTTTCATTTTTAATTTTTTTTCTTTTTAATATTTTGTAGTTAGATTATTTTTTGATTCAAATTTTATTTTTTCAACCTTAATTGATTTTACTCATAATAACACTATCAATAAAGATTCAATATCAATTCAAATACAAATTTAATAGTAATTTTGATACAGATTTATTAGTGGTTCCAATACAAATTGAGTAACAATTCTGATACAAATTTAGTAGCAATTTTGATACACATTCTATAACATTGAATGTGGAATCAGTCTCCAAACCAAAAATGTAGTAGCAATCCGCAAAACGAAAACATAGTACCAGTCCCCAAACCTAAAATGCAGTAGCAGTCTACAAACATATGCTGTATCAGTCTCTGAAATACAGTATCAGTCTCCGAAATGTAGTATCAGTCTCTAAAATTGTAGTATCAGTCTCTGGAAATCCAGTATCAGTCACTGAAAATCTAATATCAGTCACTGAAAATGAAGTATCAATCTTTGAAAATGCAGTACCAATCTCCCAAAATCTAGTATCAGTCTCCGAAAATGAGAGAAGAAAAAAAAACAAGAAAAAACAATAGTAATTAATATTTTGAAGTTAATTCAACAACACTTGCCCCTAAAAAAACAATGGTACCAATAAATTTTACATCTAGAGTAAATTTCAGTAATGAAAAAAATAAAGTAGGAGCTGATATTCTCACATTCCCACTTAAAAATTAAAAAAATTGTTGCTGCAAAATACAACACTACTACTGAAAAATTCAAAAAAGAATAAGATAGATTTAGGCTTTGCTACTGAAAATGCAAAATACAACTTTGCAACTGCAAAAAACACAGCCCGGATGAAATAGCAAAAGTTTGAATAACATAGTAATAACAATTTTTGAAATCGCATTGACATAATTTTAAAAAAATACAAAGTAGCAACATTCTAAAAATGGAGTAACAACATTTTGAAATAACAAAAATAGTACCTGCTACTGGAAAAAATGAAGCTCCTGCTACTATATATAACAAAAAAAAATATGCTACCGTATAATAAGAAAAATGAAATTTCAATAACCAAAAACCCAACCTATAGTAAACTCGATAACTGTTAGGGCATGATAAATTGCTTATGCCTATATTTATGCATTGCCAAAAAACCACCAAATCGAATATATGGAGTTTGGTTATTGCTACTTTATAAACACGAAATTCATACCAAATTCGCAAAGAGTGTTATCAAATCACATTTCTATTTCACAAACTGAACAAAAACATAAAACGATTGCGCATGGCGGCGGGTTACAAATATGGACGTCTCCTAGGACCTAGGCCTCGAGGAGTCACGCATAATGGCTAAACTGAGCAGTTGACGGCGCGAATCGAGTGGATGTGAGTAGTTAGCGGTATGGAGCTTGACGCAAGCCGAGGCGTGAAGGCGGCCGGACGCCGAGATGAGAGGAGACGAGCCGGTGGTGGCGCAGGATGAAGAGGCTGAGAAAGGGCAGCGCAGCCAACCGAGTGAGTTCGTGGTGACAGAAGGCGGAACTCGAGCTTCTTGGCCGTGAGACGCGGCGGGGTGGTGCACGAGCTTTTCGGTGGAGAGAGGCTTCGGGGAGGAGCGCCAACATGGAGGTTGTGAGGCTATCAACGGCAGTGGTGAAGCCATGAGCGGCTGTAGGGTGGATGGGCTCATCACTGCTACTGTGTGCGTGAGAGAGAGTGTGTTTCTGATTTGAGTTAATATTATATATATATATATATATATATATGAATGAAAGAGTAGAAACATATATTTGGCATCTTTAATGGAGTGTATGACTGTTACTACGTTTGAGGTTCAGACCCAACTCTTTATTGTCTAAATAATATTGTGGTTGGATTATTTATATTTGTGATACTTAATTTGTCATTCTATGTTTTTTTTTTCTAAAATATTAGTCTATGAAAAAGAGACGTATAGTAGCATTCATTATTAGTATTTTTTTGCTCGTAACAAAACAATTATAAGAGCAGTTGATAAACCAAAACTCCAAAAGTAAAATATCTGGGACATAGTCATCATTCCACATCAAGAGCACAAACAGTGAAAAGTAAATGAAGGCATACACATGAATTGGCATTTCCTTGACGTTTGACAAAACACGATGTTCATCCAGACAAGTGTTTGAAGATGTTGGCATCTCCAAAATTTATTTCCTTGGTAAATCAGGTAGTTTATTGATTGCATATCATGCTTTTTCATTTAGGATATGATAGTGTGCATGTATCCCTGCTGTTCTGGTATGAGTCTGTGAACATGTTCTTATCTGAGTTCGGTTGCTTAAGTTAATCTGATTTCAGTATGCATGTGCGTTATAGCAGCTTAGGTTAATCTTGATGCATGTACCCTGGTTCTTCTCAAGTTGACCTTAAAATTCAAATGTGTTAAGCCAACATGTGATACTTAGGATTTTGTGCTACTTTATGCATGTGCTTTACAATCTGGATTTAGGATAGCTTTGGCCTTCACGTGATACTCTTTCTGCATGCTTTGCCATTTCTGGTAATAGGTTGGGTATAGCGTTTTCCCTCCTAAAATACATCTTACCCCAAATGGAAAACTGATGTTGACTTAGCATTTTGTCTTGAAACATGCTTCTGCCTTGTTTACTATGTCAAATCTGATTAGTCAAATCTGAGTTGTTTCTTGGACAGCCATAGGCTTCCTCTTATGCTAGTTGACCACGTGATTCGGTGCCATGCTTGACCCTTATGTATTATTTCTCACTGATATGTTTTACTGGGTATTAGGAAAAACAAAAAGCTGTTTTGTTTTCTTTCTTCCTTATACTTGTGGTGTTGTCCCATCAGTTTTGCAGACCTGTTTTTCTCTGTATTTGGACTGTGCTTAAGGCAGCATTTTGTGCTGCTGTGACACATGCTTTTCAGTTTTCGTTGACCCTTTGCTTTGCCTTACTTGATGCATTGTGCTGCTGCTTTGCATGGTCTATATAAGGTGTCTATACTGTACTGAAAAGCTGGTTGGTTGAGTGAGATACTTGGGTGTTTTAGTTATTCTGTTTGGTTACTCTTTGAGAGCACATTCGTGTGTAGCTTCTCTTCTGTCTTCTCCCCCTCTTCCATGTCTTTTGGTTGCTCATAACTGTGCATAATAGACATGGTTTCTAAAACATAAAAACTGTTTTCCAAAACTCATATGCATCATTGCATTGTGCATTCCATAGAGATAAAGTGTGGAGATGCCCAACCCATGAAGTTGTTCAAGAAGGTTTTAACTTGAAGAGTAGTTAAAGATCTGTTTTGATACTTCAGTTTTTCTTTCCAAGTGTAAGCACATAGATTAAAGTAGTGTAACTCTGTTTGTACTAGTGGGTAGACTAGTCAGGATAGCATAAGGATTATGTATCCCCAGAGTGTCAGAAACTTGTAATTGTGTGAGTTACAAATTAGTGGAAAAGTTTGTCCCTCAAGAGTTAGGGGCACGCAGTTTTTATCCTGGTTGTAGGATTTCTGCGTCACCAAAAACATCTGGTGTCATTCTTTCCTTACTGCTTCTCTCTCTATTACTCGTATCTTGTGTTTCGGGATAGGACAATATCTTGCTATCCCGATAACAGATTAAACGAAAAAGTGGTAAAGGCCTATTCACCCCCCCTCTAGGACCTTTAGTAAACATGGCTTAGTTTGAGTTTGTGTATAAAATAATAAGACCCGAATCCGAATCCAAATTGTACAACACAAGTTAAGGTTGAGTAACTTTTTCAGCAAACCCAAACTCAACTCAACCCGAATTATTGGGTTTGGATTCGTCGGGTTTTCGGGTTCTAACAAAACTATAGATCGGGAAAAAATGAAGACACATAATTTCAAATTAAGTACATAGTTTATAATACATACTACATAATCCCACCATATTAAAAAAAATAAATCTATTAGATCTTTATACCCTATTATGATACTTCAAGTGAGCACAATATAAAAAAAAGAGTTAGAGAATTATAGTAACCACAAAATACACAAAGTTAAAATGAAGATTTTCATTTAGCAATTTAATGACAATCACGTTAGTATACAATCAAGTCTATTAAAATTAGGGTTGCATTAAATATGTGGCCTCATTAATTATTGAATTATATTGAAATAAATGTTGTTGTAATGACCAATTAAAATGTGACATATGTCTTACTAAAATTTATTCAGGCTGAACTATTTTTCGAAAGCAATACTCGAATTCAAACTTTGAGTTCGGTCCGTGTTCAACATATTAGATTGTTTTTATTTCAAGGACCCCACCTGAACCCGTAATTTTTTAGTAATTCGATTTGGATTATTGGGTACTCCGGTGCAATGAGCCAGCCCTAGTGAAAAGCTTTCCATTTCTGATAATTTGATAATGCTTTGCTTATGTCATCCTAGCTTCACCATGTTACATCAATTGAGATTCAATTTCCATGACCAAAAATACAAAATAAAGATTCAATCTCACAGAAAAAATGAGGATTCCTGACTTCCTGTTCTCAACATATATCCACCTTCACAAATGGTCGTGAAAGATCAGTATATGAGCAAAGCTGAAAAGACAAGGAATTTTCTCTTGTACCAAGTCTTGAATGGTATGAATTACAAGTTGTAGGAATCAAGTATTAAATGACACGACTCCACGGACTTGTTTTGCCAAAATCAGGCAGAACCACTTTTGACAATTTACAACTATTGGAAGAGAAGAACAAGAACAGAAGGTCCACCATTGGAAACAATTGAAGCATCACTTGACTTGGGACAAGAATAAGAAAGTGCCACGACTAATCACAGGAGGGCATGCATATGGAATTAAAAGAAACAAAACCAAAATAATGGCACACAGAGCTATATATCCGGAAATCATTATCAACCTTGAGCAAGCTTCTTGACTATTGCTGCCATATACTTCCCCTGATGCTCAGCAAGGCCCAACTCCGTTTCACTTGGCTGTCTTGAACCATCTCCAGCAAAAACACCAGCACCATATGGAGAACCCCCTCGTATTGAGTCCATCTTAAACATACCAGTTCCAAAAGTATATCCGATGGGAACAAACAGCATTCCATGGTGTGCTAACTGCGTGATTGCTGTCCAACTGCGATACACAGCAGAACATCAAAAAGTCAGTAACTTTATTTCAACTGACTACTAACAACAAGGGGAGTAATTTAAATTGAAGGATGCGTGAAACCAACACTCAGTAGAGATTCAGATCAGGTTCACAAGATACTTCGGACTGCTTGAGACAATCATCGAAAATAGAGCAGCACACACACAGAAACTTTCAGCATTTTAGAAATTGTCATACTAGAATTATTTAATGCAGCTTATAAGGTAGTGGCTCATTTTAACATACATGTGCAAGTGGAACCCTTGAACCCCATAGTTTTTAATAGAATAATCCTGAAGCCAAGGACAATTCATCCCTTCAAATGCACATTGGAAAGAATGTCAGCCTAAAGATTCGAGCATCGTGGGTCGGATTTAGTTGAGCTTATTGCCAATTATATATATTTTCAAATGCAATTCATAAAATAGCTCAAAAAGTTTACAATTTTAGTTCAGAGCTTTAGTCTTTTAAACTTGAGTACCTATCTATATGTAAATCTAAATTCAGCTTCTTTGCAATGAACAATCTGTAATTGGCAACAGCAGTCTACAGCTCACACATAACAACTAAAATTCAGAGTCAATTGCATTAAAGAAATTAAGAATTAAAGCTTACGCAGTGGTTTCTTGGCCACCTCCCTGAGTCCCGGTACTGATAAAAAACCCGGCAGGCTTTCCGGCAAGCCTCTGCTCCTTCCACAATCCTCCGGTGGAGTCGAAAAACGCCTTCATCTGCGCCGCCATGCACCCGTACCTAGTCGGAAACCCGAACAGAACCCCGTCCGCCGCCGCCAGCTCCGCCGCCGTAATCTCCGGAATCCCGTCGTCCTTGCTCGGCGCCTTCATCGCCTGGAGAACCTCTTCCGTCAGCGTCTCCGGCACTCTGTACAGCACCGCCTCCACCCCTTCCACGCCGTCCACGCCCTTCTTGATCCTCCGCGCCAGCTCCTCCACGTGTCCGTACACCGAGTAGAACACCACGAATATCCTCAATTTCGCCGCCGAAACGTCGTCGTTTCTTTGGCTGGTGGAATTGGAAACGGGATTCGCCGTCGTCGCGTTGGAATATGCGGCGGAATTGTGCTCGGTGTCGACTGGGAGAGGCGCGTCGCGGGAGGTCGCGGCGGCAGTGTCGTCGGCTGAGGCTACGCCGGAGGGGACCTTCTTCTTGCTGGGGACGCAGCCACCGCCTTTCCCCATCGGAGAAGTTTAAATGCCGAGAGCCACTAGAACGTACTCCCCCTCTCACACACCCTGGCGCAGACTATAGAGTTGCTCTCATCTCTTTTCCCCAAACTTCTATACTACGGATTATTCACTCTTTCTAAAAGATTGATTATGTTCTCGATCGAAATTGGACACGTGGCGGCTTCATGGTTTTCCATATTTTTCTCTTGGCTGTTAAATTTCTTTTTGGTGAAAATTGTCAAATTTAAAATCATTAACGATCTACCTAACACTTGATGATGATTGATTAGGAATAAAGAATAAGCCACTAAAGTCGTTTTGCACCGGGGAACATCCGCCAGAGGAATATAGAAGGCACCGATCTTGGGTGATGTCGACTAGGTATCATCATAGGTTGGGTTGGGTTGGGTTGGACTATCTTTGGTTCTAAATTTAAAGTTTAAGGTTGAGCCGGGTTGAGCTTGGTCAAAAGTCAAAGAGAACGAGGCCGATCCAGGCTGAGCCGGGCTGATGTTACAATTTAGAAGCCCTAACCCGCCCATTAAGGCTAGGCCAAAGAGGCTAAAGAGGTCGGACCAAGATGAGTCTTAAATTAAAAAAAAGAATAATATTTAAAAGGTTTGAGGTATTATAATTATTAATTTATGAAATTTATTTTGAAAATATGTTTGTAAGTTGAGAAGAGTAAGGAGAATAAAAGAAAAATTATGAAGAAAACAAAAAAAATATAACAATAATCATATAATACATGTCTTTTTTAAATAAAAATGGCTCAAATAAGCCGGGCTTTCGAGGCCAAAATGGGTCAGGCAAGGCTTGGCCTCTAAGGCTCAAAAAGATCGGGCCGAAGGGTCGGGGCGGGTCTCACTTACATGGCCCAAGCCCTACCCTAATTTTAATGAGACTAGGTCGACCTACCCTAACACGAGGTCGGGCCGAACTTCGGCCTCATGGGCCAGGGGGGCTAAAACAAAGCTCGATGCTTTGAGGCTAAATGATGACTCCTAATGTCGACCATCTACCTACAGTTACAGATCTCTTAGATGTACTACTATACCACACTATCCAATAGTTTCTCTAAAGAGGGTTTTGAAATCCAGCCCTAGTATGATTTTCAGAACATAATGTGTCCTATCTTCGACAGAAGATTAAGGATGCCGATGTTGCGATACATTTTCACATGTGTTAGCTGTAGTTCACTGTGTATTCATTGATGGTTAATTATGGGTCAGATGGAAGTACACGCACGTCATGCAAAATCTGAAGAACGTAACTAGCACTGAAATGTTGAGGGAGACTATGATAGCGGTATGTCCTATAATATTTCAATGTTTATAGTTCATTGTTGATAGCTGTATGTGTTTGCTGTATTTCACTGTCTACTTTCTATGGTCAATTGTACCCTTTTTTGGTAGTTAGGATCCTTGTTGATTTCTTTGAAACAAGGAGAACTTGATGCGTCCAAAGCCAGATAGAACGCTAACACTTTGCAGAAAGAAGACGAGGTCAGTCAGAGCTCCAGAAGAGATAGAGGGCCAGAGGCTGCTCCTAAAGACTCTGACAACATAGTGAATATCCTGGCACAGATAAACTCTGACATAGGTCGCATCATGGGCTAGGCTGGGCTGGGCTCGGCCTTAAATTTAAGGCTTAGGGCTGGGCTTGGTCAACGATCAAACATAAAGAGGCCGGATCAGGCCGGGTCGAGGCCACAATTTAGAAGCCATATCCCGCCCATTAAGGCTAGATTAATGAGGCTAAAGAGGCCGGGCCGAGATGGGCTTTAAATTGAGAAAAATAAATATATAAAATATTTAATATATTGTTATTATTGATGTATAATATTTATTTTGAATATATATAGTTTTGTGTGAGAACACATCGAGCATAATAAGAAGGGAAAAATGAAAGAAATAAGAAAAATTGATAATAACCATAAATTACATAATTTTTTCTAATAAAAATGGTCAAAATATGGCGGACTAGAATTGACCTCTAGACTTTTAAAGTGATAAAAATATATTTATATATTATTTAATTTTTTTATTTGAAAAGAGGCCGGGCTGGATGAGGCTTATGATGTCGAGGCTGGGTTAGGCCGAAAAGGCTTAAATGTATAGCCCAAACCATACTCTAATTCAAAAGATGTTGGATTAGACCGCCCTAAATTGAGGCTGGGCCAGAATGAGGCTCGAGGCCAAAGGACCAAATGATGAGACCTATAATGACACTACTACGAATGCTGCAGAAGAATGCAAAAAATTGGAGGCTTTCTTGGAATAGAAGGAGCAGGCGATCAAAGAGAATGATGCAGCTATTGAAATCTTGAGGAAAGGTTGTGAGGACATGGTGCAAGAAAATTCAAGATGGCACGAAAACCTGGATCAAGAGAGGCAACAGAAGGAGAATCTGAAGTTCAGGCTTCAAGTGCATGAGCAGGTTGACAATGAAGGCTTGAATTATGTGGATGAGATTAATCTTCTCCGGCTTGAACTTGAATGTCAGCCAAAAATGTGTAAAGAATTGAACAAAGCGCTTCAAGTTGCTATTGTGGAGAAAGAAGAAGTGGTACAAAAAATCAGAAAGGAGGTAGTAGAAAAGACCAAAGCGATGCAAGCAAAGGTTGATGAGCTAAAGAAGCAAGTTGAAAAGTTGCATGCTTAGAATTTACTTCTCCATGAAGAATTTTCGTTGAAGTTGAAGGATTCCACTGAAGAGATGGTGGCGACAACAGAGGAAAAAGAAAGAAATTAGCAAAGAAAAAAGGAGGAGAAGAAGTAGCTGCTAAAGAACCTCTACAAGTAGTAGATGAATAAAAAAATCATGTTTAAAATCTATATTTTCTGGGTACTCATTTTTGGTGTTGTGTGATATTCAGTATACTATTTGGTTTTTTGTTCACCAATGATAATGTCTGGTTTTCAAAAATTCTTGTTTTACTCTCTCAAGTTTGAATTCTTCTCTTGTGTTTGCTAAATGTGTCTGCAACATAAGTGTCATAGACTTATGTTGATGTGTCTGGTGTTTCAGACTTATGTCTGGTAGCAAAAAAACTGAGAAATTGTGTTAACTGTCTTTAGCTGATTGGGTTCACTATGGGTAAACTGTCTTTAGCTGATTTGGTTGACTGAAAGTTGTTTGTTCTGTGATAGGTGCTTCACCATCAAATGATGAGGTTCTCCGATTTCTAGAGGCACCGTCCTTCGATCTTTTGAGTCCTGATGTATTCCTCATACCAGCAGATAAGGGGATTGATAAAAAAGAATCACATGTGGTGGTGGAGGGCTTGGTCACACCAGTAGTTCAGGGCATAGAGCAACAAGAATCGCTTGCATTGGTGGAGAACTTGGTGACACTAGTAGTGCAGATGATTGAGAAAAAAGGATCACCTGCAGTGGTAGAGAACTTGGTGACGCCTGATGCTCCTAAAAAGAATGCCAAAGATGATGATTCAACCATCACACTTCCTGGTTCGGGCGTTAAGTTGACCAAGAACAACATAGATATATACTCATATGTCAAAAGAATGAAAGACTATGTTTGACCAATTAAGAAGGTTGGTGAAATATATTGGTGGCCACCCCAAAAGAAAAATGCACCAGAGAAAAAACCGGTGAGGACACCTTTGGCTCAGTTTAAGATCGAGGAAAAAAGCTCATCCATATCACAAATCAATGCAAGCAGAGGCAAATAATCATCATTCAAAGCTGATCTTGTCGACGACTTGAAAGAAGTTCCATGGGGAGAGAGCAAAGTGTTTGGATATATGAGCGAATTGAGGCAGAATGAACTTTTGTGCTACTGGACAGAGACAAAAGAATCTCTGTAAGCCGGTTGACTCAAAACTTCAATGTTTCTGTTTCTGTGTCAAAATGTTGTGATGAAGTTTCTAATTTCACTGTGGATAGTTGTATCGGGTTAATTGCGTCTAGATGTACGTAGTTATACATCATTGACTGTCTGTAATTGGGTTCTCTGAACTTGTTGTGCTATGTAGGGAATCATTCTGGATCTGGCATGACCCAAAAGTATTCTTTGAGCACATGGACATATGAACGCTTCGAAATTTTGGATTTGTCATAAATGGTATAATAGACTCGTATGGTAAGATCCTCATGGATAAGACCAAGAGCCAACACCCGCAGGGTTTTGGCAAGTCTATTGTTCTAAACAACCAAGTTTTCATAATACCCTTTTTCTTTCCTGCTTTTCAGATTTCTCATTTTTGAATTTTAGTTTGTTATTGCTAATTTTTGGATATGTTTCTTTATAAAACAGTTTAAAGCTGATACTGGGCTATAAAACAATTCATTCTGTCACCTTTGGCTCAGTTTAAGATTGAGGAAAAGAGCTCATCCATACCACAAATCAATGCAAGCAGAGGCAAAGAATCATCATTCAAAGCTAATCTTGTCGACAACTTGAAAGAAGTTCCATGGGGAGAGAGCAAAGTGTTTGGATATATGAGCGAATCGAGGCAGAATGAACTTTTGCACTACTAGACAAAGACAAAAGAATCTCTGTAAGCCGGTCGATGAATTTGGCGCATCAGGCAGTGCATAATTTGGCATATGTTTTGGATATGCCGGTCATGCACTTTCTCATTTTTGAATTTCAGTTTGTTATTACTAATTTTTGGATATGTTTCTTTAAAAAATAGTAGGGGTGGATAATTTGGCGATGAAGACAGTGCATGAACTTTTCTATGAAAGGTTGTTCAAGGATCTTGGTTCTTATGCCAAGATTTTCATCTCAATCGCTTCTCACTGCCATCAGCACCTGTTAAGCCTTGAGACAAACTCCCTGCATTGGACTCACTTAGACTCCTTACGACCAGAGAATCTCAAGGAACTGAGGAATGGTACGTATTTCAAGGAAGCCTTTAAAATCATCTGTATGTTCAATCTGTTGTTGGATGCAGTTGATGAGATCTCGGATGAAATGTTGAAGAATAGTAAGAGATTCTTGGTAGACAACAGACTCAAAAAATCTAAAGAATTGAAGATAAGGGAAATCAAATTGACTGCAAGAGAGAGAAAAATTGTTGAGTGGGTTAGAAAGTAGAGATGTCCATTTGAGACCATGATGGTGATGACATGCGACAATTGTCCATGCCAACCTCCAGGATCGTAAGTATATCTTCACTTAATTTCTTGGTAGCTGGCTATGGGATAGTTAGTTTTTTTGTTTTGTTTTTGAACTTCACTATATTTTTGTAACCTGTTTATATAGGAATGATTACGGGACGTTCGTGTGTTACTACATGAATTAGTTTACATAGGATGAGCCGTTTAGTGAACATATGGATGACGAAGATATCTTTTTGGTTATGGCTCAACTCATAGAATCTTTCATTGACCACGAGCTTGGATGGTTTAAGAAGAACCCTCCAAAGGCAACAAGCAAAAGACTACTAAAGGGAGGTAGATCAATATCTAGTTAGGACTACTTAGTTAATAGTTTCCATTGAGCAACTTGTAAACTCAATTAGTTAGTAAGTTGTTCAAAACAAAGTCTCTAGATTGTTGAATATTTGTAACTGAAATATAATGGTTTTTATGTATAGAATGGTCTGTCTTTATCATCATTTCTTTGCTGCATCTAAAAAAAAATCACAGTTAACAACAACTAACAGTCAGTGAAGTACATCTAACCGTCAGTTAAATGACAGCGAACTCTAGTTTATATTTGAATGCACACTAATAATCATTAGTGAAAGACAACTAACCATCAGTAAACTCTGTTTTGCATCCAACAACACATTAAAATCATCATTTAATAACATTGAATGACAGTTAAACCTGAGTTATTGGGTGGCTCATTAAATACTGCTTAAAATTCCTGCCATTTCCGGTGCGCGTGCCTCTTCTCAGTTTCTCATTCACAGTTAACCACAGTTAATAAAGGACATCTCCCTCAACTATCTTCATCTTCTCCTCCATTTTAATCCGAGCATCTTCTGCAAAAAGCTAAACCCTTTCTGCAAAAAAAAAAAAAATGGAACTAAAACTTGTTCATTTTTCTCAAACAACCTCACATTCAGACACTGGCTCCGATCGTTGGAGCCAAATTCATTTCCTGCCCAACACTTCTCCTTCCCCTTTTCCTTCCAACTCACCCATCCCCAAACCTGATTCTTTTGATTCTGACCCAATTCTAAGTATGGTCAGAATTTCTAAAGAGGCCAATCAGAAGCCTTCCAAACCATTGAAAAATGCCAAGCGTCTTAAACGCCTTGAAAGGCAGGTCAAAGACCTCGAGGAATCTATGGGGCTCAACATCGAGCAGAACGATATCCTCCTAAAAAGGTTGGATGTGGTCTTGTCTTGTTTGCCTCCTCAACCTCCAGGGTTTGAGACAGCAAGCACCAGCGACAACAAAAGGAAGAAGAGGAACATTTGAACAAGCCAGCAATAGCACCGTTTATTTATCTAGTACTATTTCTATGTATTTTTCTATTTTTGTTGTTATTTTGTTTTATGTTTCTATATGTAATTGAATCTATCTTTTATTAATGTATTTATCTTTCTTGTTTATCATGAGTTCTGTGTGTTTGCTCTCAATCTGCATGTGTTGTGAATGAATGATGAGATATGATATGAACTGCCATTTACTGACAGGAATTGTGATGAAGTGAACATGTATTAAGATGTACTATAATAGAACACTTTGGCTCCAAAAAACTTTTAAAATGTTTAGGCTTTAGGACTTGAGTCAACCACAGCAACCTATCATATTTCTGGTTCCAGGCTTTTTGTTAACAATAGTTATTAATAGTGAAGCGACAATTAACAATAACTTCGGACAGTGAAAGAACAGCAATCCTTGTTGTTGTCAAAAATGATGCTTCAGTTACTCACAGTTGGACTCTGTGAACCAAAGTGTTCCCTGTTTTAAACATGTAACGAAACCATGCATACATAAAACAACAAAATAAAACTCAAAGGGGATTATGACTAAGAAGATGTTATAAAACAGAACTGAATAATTTTCTCAAGTCAATTACTAGAAAAATGACCACAGCTAGTGACAGCTAACCTCAGTGAACAAATACTTATAAGTGTTAATTTTCCACTAAAATTGATAAGAAAAAATGAAAGAAAGTGCAAAATGAAAGGTATTCATCTATAGTGCAGGTCATCCTGTTGTGAGCAGCATACTTGTGACATCTTGAGCTTCTTCTCAGCTTTGGACTTTAGCCTTTTTGTCTTGGGTCTTCCAGTTGGCTTCTTTGTCAATGGAGGCAACAATTTCGAACAATATCCTTACATGTCCTGCAGAGGTCTCTTAATCGACAACATTAGATTCATAGTGAAAGAGTAGACATCTCTGAAAGATGTAACACGGTAAAACTTGTCCAAGTAGTCGTAGGGAGAATGATTAAGCCCTGGATGACGACAAGTGCATGTGAGCACAAAGACTTTAATAACTGCTATTGTCCACAAGAGAAACTTCTTGTGTCCATGTTGACAACAATAGAATACTTGTTGTATTGCACTTTGTAGAGATAACCGTTGGCAGACATTATCCTCCAATGAATTCTAGTATTTACTAGCTCCCTTAGTTTTTTTTTTCATTTTGGGTCCTATCACAAATGTGCCAGGTTTTTGCCAATTCATTCCTGGTTGAAAGCCTTTCCATCTACTTGCACCTGAAAAAAAAATGGCAATGACAGGTAACCACAATTAACCACAACGTAATGATAGCTAACCCACACTGTTACTACACCTCTTTGCTTTCTTTAATAACAAATGTAATGACAAGAAAATAAAGAACCCAAATAAATAACAAAGAACACACAACATAGACAAGTAAGTTAGGAATAATAAAAATAGAGAGGAAGAGAACAGACTTGATTTCATCGGCTAGATAATACACAGGAAGTGTTTAAAGATCAACTATCTAGCTATTGAAGCATTCGGAAATGTTGTTTGTCATTTCCCTGTATCGATCTCCTTCAAAGAATGCAGCAAACCATTTATCTTTTGGTAGATATTTCAAGAAAGTAGTCATTGTTTCATCCATGCCTTCAACCTTTAATTTTTCCAGGCTGAACTCATATTTTGTTTCGCTTCTGGCATAAGCACATTTCATGACGAGATCACAGATCCTAGACTTCATGAAAGCGCTCGTATACAAGCCTTTGATGTTTTAGAGTAAGTGCCTAAAACAGAATCTGTGCGCATCATTTGGGAAAAAATCGGGAAGAGAACCCATTATTGTCGTGTGGCGATCGGAGACGAATGTGATTTTCCTACGAGTATTAGTCTCAGGATTAATATAATGTTTATCAATCTCTTCTCTCAACCTCTCCAAAAACCACCACTACAAAATCAAGAACTATAGCAGACGACCTAAAGTCGTCGGCTATAGCAAGACCAGTCATCAGCTATAGTCATAGTCGACGACCGGCCGTCAGCTATACTGTTGACGGCAAAAAGTCGTTGGCAAAACTATAGGCGACGACCTTATGGTGAGTCGTCAGTTATAGTCAAGACTATAACCGGCGACATGAAGTTGTCGGCTATAGTCAAGACTATAGCCGACGACCGGTCAACAACCGGCATTGACTGAGGGTGACTATAGCTGACGACTAGGACACTAAGTCGTCGGCTATAGTAAAAAATTTCAAAAAAAATAAAATACCCGAAAATGTACAATTCTAATCCCCGAACCTACAATTGCATAATATTATTGATTGAAATTGCAAAACACATTACAAATTCACTAGCAAACCAAAAATTCATGCATATTACATACCTACACTATGGGTGATCCAAATTGATGTTATTGAAAACATCGGCGGCCTCGTGCAGGCGGGTCGGCGGGCCCCTACATCTTGTTGCGGCTGCTAAAGCAGTTGAAAGTATCGAGAGGTCCTCGGGCCGCTATAAGTGTTACTTATAGAGGCGGACGAGGATCTATCGCCGCTAGACCCGGTTCCTTTGTTAGAACAATTTGAACTCTTCCGACTTAACCAATTCATGATCCCTAATTATTTAAACCCTAATTAAATTAAACCATACATAAATCACAAACTTCATACATAATTCACAAACTTCATACATAAATCGCAAAATTCACAAAATTTACACATAAAGCAAAAATTCATGCATAAATGATAAAATTCACACCACAAATTCATACAAAAATCACAAAATTCACAAATTCATACATAAATCACATATTTCATATATTCACAAAAAATCACATAAAATTCACATAATATTCCCTCAAAATAATCACATATTCCACATATCAAAAATTTCATAAAATTCACAAATTCTATTAACCTAATCACAAATTCCATACACAAATTCAATAACCCAATCACAAATTCAATTAACCCAATCTAATAACCTTACCACAAAATCCATAACCCATAATCAAAACTCATACACATTCACATAATCCAACACATATCAAACTAAAATCCCTAAATAAAGCTAAAACCCTAAAATTTAGGGGAAAAATGAGAGAGAGAGAGAGAGAGAGATAGAGAGAGAGAGAGAGAGAGAGAGAGAGAGATAGAGAGAGGAAGAACCTATTTTGGAGAGATTGAGACCGATTTGGGGGCGTTTCCGGCGATTTGGGACCTCTTAGGAGGGATTCTGGGGGTTTGGGGTGATTTAAGGGAGAGGAGGAGAGGCAGAACAGTGAGGTCCTTTGGGGTTTTGGGCGATTTCTTTTCAAATGGTCGAGCTGCTGCTCAGATATATATAAAAGGAACTATAGCCGACGACTTAATTAAAATCGTCGGCTATAGTATAGTCAAACTATACCAGACGACTTTATAGGTTGTCGGGTATAATTGCACCACCATAGCTGATGACTTAGGGGGTGGTCATCGGCTATAATATCATAGCTGACGACTACCATCGTCGTCGGGTATAGTTTTGACTATATCCGACGACTTAATTTTGTTGTTGGCTAAAGTGCCCTATAGCCGACGACTTTTCAAGTCGTCGGCCTATTTTTTCCAAAATCGTTGGCTATAGTACTTATTCTGGTAGTGCACCTCCAGTTACTCTCATTTTCACAATCCACAATACTAAATTCCAATGGATAAATCCCTGAAAGACAGAAGAAAAAATGTAAGGTCAGACAACTAACCACAGTGAGATACAGTAAAGATACAGTTAAACCAAAACTTTTTTGTTACCTTGATTTGCATCTTTTCCAGAAGCACCGACAATAGTCCATTTGTATCTATTTTTCAAGAAGCCGACATCAACAAAAATCATTGGCCTGCAAAATTGGAAGCCTTTCATACAAGCGCCAAAGCACACATAAAGGCGCCAAAACTTATGTGTTTCAGAATCGCTATCTATAACGACCCGAACCGAAAATGGTATGTTAATTAGCTTAAATTATGCATTTCATGATTTTTCGCGATTTGTTGTAATTGGTCGATATGGCGGGTTTGTTCACGACTTAATTATCGGGCATGAATTTGGTTTTAGTTCCTTCGCGGAAATTGTAGAGGATTTGATTTTGAGTCTATAGGAGGTTTCAGAGGATTTTTTGGATAATCGGAGAATATAAAATGAATATTTGAAATTATCGTCGAGTTAGTCGTACTTATCCGTTCGGGTTTGAGTTATCCGAATCGTGAATTTGGTCGGTTCGCGACGTATAAATATCGAAATAGTCGTAGAATTGTCGAAAAGTTGCATTTGGGCTGAGTTGACCAGTTTTGGACCGAGTTGACCGAGTCACCGAGTTGACCCGCCGAGTGAGTTAACTCGCCGCCGTTGGACTTGCCGGAATACGGCACGGTTGCTGGAAAGGAAGGTAGGGAAATGATCCCCTTGATCTAAACTTTCTATTCATGTATATATTGTGATGATTTGAGGTGGTTTGGGTGGTAAATCGTGGATGTGAAGTTGGACGGAATCGATGTGAATGGGGGGACGTTTTCCAGCGAGTTTTCAGTGGGGTTTTGGAGTGGATTAGGATGGTTTTGAGCTTGGGATGGAAACCCTTGATTTTGGGAGGACGAGGTGGCTCCACGGTGGAGTATTTCACCGGTGAAGTTTTTCGGCCGGTTTGAATTCCATGGCTTTCGAGCTCGATTCCGGCCACTGTGGTGGTTGGATGAGGTGGTGACTTTGAGGAAAAGTGTTGGGTTTGAAGAAAAGAAGATTTTGAGGTATGGGTCACCGGAGAATGTCACCGTTGACGCCGCACCGACGACGGTCAACAGTGGAGCTCTAGCAAGGTTGACTTTTTGGGACTTTTGGAGATTTTTATACCGTTTTGCTCGTAATCGCGTCCCGATCGTAGTCGTGAGGTTTTTGAGTTGATTTGAGTATTCTATTTTGGGACGAGGGTTGTTTGGATGTATTTTGAGTATTTTTCTATCCTCATCGATAGTTCGAGCGATACATCTTTCGAGAACAAGGGGTTCTTGACGTATTAGCTCCGTATGTTGTAATTCTATATGTATTGATCGTATCTCTGTTATTCAGGTGATCGTGATCGAGCGTTTGGTGAGGGATCTTCTGCCGGACCTCAGAGTTAGCTTCGTACTGTGAGTGGATATTTATTTACACTGTCGTAGCGAGTTCTTGGTTTCAGTATTTGTTTCCAGTATAATATTCAGATTATTTATCGGTTTGAAGGTATTGTATATTTTATTGGTGATGGCATTTATTTATTTAGCATCGATGCATTGGCTATGCGGCTGATCACCGGTAGTCCATCTATCAGGCTTGAGAGATTCGCTTGATATGCCGACTAGGCTTGAGAGATTCGCCTAGTCTATCATCGTCGGGCTTGAGAGATTCGCCCGACATGCTACTCTGGCAGGGAAATCCGCCAGAGTGGCGACCTTCATTTATTTTAAGAACTCACATTATTTTTTGTGAATATATAAATGGTGAAAGACATATTATTATTTTCGTCCACTCACTCTGACGATTTTATTTGTCTTTCCCCTGGGCTTTTCGGTTTCCTTTGCCCAGTTTGCAGTTTGAATTCTAGGGTTGCATGTCGATGGTGGAGGCATAGAGTTCAGATCACTCTTCAGTTCGAGTAGGTTCCTTATTCGACCTACTAGTTGTATATGATGTATATAGGCGTCGCTCTGAATACTTATGTTGTGTTTTTAGTTGAGTTTACTCCTGAATATTTTCTGGATTTCTTGTAAACCTTGTGGTTTATTATATATATATCATGTTGAGAAATCCGGATGGGGAACGAAGCCCCACGATTTGGCTTTTATGGAATATTCGAAGTGTGTTTCTTTGCAGGTTCTAATATTGGTTCATGTGTTTCAAAGTAAACTCTGGCAAAGTTTTATAAGCTCATGTTTTCGAAGGAGTTTGATTTCAGTTCAGGCAACTAAATCGGAGTCGGGTCCTTTCACTATCTATGACAACTCTTGAGTCTGGACTTGTCTTCACAAAATTATCGGCAAACCAGAGAAGATTTGTGTAGGATTTGGCTTCATTTCCATGAGTTGCAGCCATGACCTTCTCCTTTCCGCACCACACCATCTTGTAAGGCACTTCTGAACTATAAGATTTTGCCTTTGCACCCTTGTGAGGATCCGCTCGCATATTGTCTTTGACAATAGAGCTGAAAAAATAAAATTTTTACTGTTAGTGAACTAAGAGTCATTACAATTAACCACAGCTTATCACATCTAATCACAGTGAACCACAACTAATCACAATGAACCACAAATCTAGAAGACATCTAACCATAGTGAATGACAACTAACGACAATGAACCACAGATCTACAAGACAATATCCATAAGATAACTACAACAATCCATAACTAAAGACAGTATATCTAAAAGCTTGCAGAGTTTATTTCCAAAAAAAAAAACTAGACTATAAAGGCTCTCATCATCTCGCTCTTGTTAACATAGATCATCTCTATGCATGTGTGCTCTTTCTGAAATTTCGTGATATAGAACCAAGATTGGCACGACATAAGTGTGCCTGCACTTTCTATTCATAGTAATCATCCTTTTTCTATAGGAAATATGCATTGACACGTGTCGGTTATTGAATAAGTATTTGAAACGAGTCTCTATTAAATAGACCATAAGTTTGTCTCTGAATTCTTCCACACCACCCACAAAATATTGTCCCTTATCTTGTAGAGCATTCAACTATGATTTTGTCATATATTCTTTTGGCTCCTCGTGACGGAAACAACCAAAAGAAATATCAATAACATTACCCATTCCATCATCATCTTCCATCTCATCATGTTCACCAGTCAAACCAGATCCAGCACAATTATTATTCACATGGTTGATCTCTTAAGAGCAAACAAAGAAAGAGAAATTAAAGTGAGAAGAATAACTACAGCTAACAACAGTGAAGCATAGTGAAGTTATGTACTTACACTCAATTGAATCTGAACATAATTCAAATTGAACACTTGCAGATAAACCATGATCATCACCAAATCTTCATTATTGTCCTAAACAACCTAATCTTCTTGTGGTGGAATACAATATCTTAGAGAGAAAATTAAATCCTTAATGGACCTTATGCGGTTACGGACTGTATTACATATGTCAACAAGTGTCAAATCATGATTTAAAGGCACCATCACTGTCTCCCCATTGTAAACATACTTCACTAACGTGCTGAAAAAAGTCACTTCCATATCACTGCAAATACACATCAACACTTCAACTAAACGAAAGAAATATGCTACATCCTAAGCATCAACACTTCAGCTAAATGACAGTGAGCTACAGAATCCTAAGCATCAACAAACATCTAAAGCTAACGATAGTGAACCATCAGTGAAGTACAGCTAACTATCAGTTAAATGGCAGTGAACTATAAAATACTATCAGAAAACAAAACAAATTTCAAACATGAATTACACATACCAATAGATAACAATAGTGAATTACAACATCCTATTCATAAACAGTTACCATAAAATTCATCAAATACATACACACAAACTCAAAACATGTGATTCACCAAGCAGAGACAAAGAAAAGCTAAGAAGCTAACCTTATATTGAAAACGAAAACAACCAGATCACATAATCAAGCACGCTCTAGTCGATGACTTCGAATTGAACACCGAATCGAACACGAACAACCTCCGTTCTCACAACGAAGGTGGAGTTATGCAGGGTCGTCTTCCTCACTCTCGTCGGAAGTGATCTCACACCGACACAATGGAGAGAGAGAGAGAGAGAGAGAGAGAGAGAGAGAGAGAGAGAGAGAGAGAGAGAGAGAGAGAGAGAGAGAGAGAGAGAGAGAGAGAGAGAGAGAGAGAGAGAGAGAGAGAGCAGCTGAAACACTTTTATCGAGAAAACAGATTTTTGAATTTGAAAAGGAAAGAAACGAAGGCTCTCAGGGGTAAAATAAGAAGAAAAAATTGCGTTTTTAGAAAGAATGAATTTTTTTTAGAATTGGTTAATGAATTTGAAATTTTTTTGAAAGAAAGACCAAAGTGCTGAGTTTTATTAAATAATAAAAAAATTATTAAACTTGTTAGAAAAGAAGAATTAGAAATGAGTTTTTAAATAATTCTCCCTAATCAATAACTTGGAGATTTTGGGCCAAGACTCTGCTTAATTACTACTTTACTTTGGTAGCTTGAGAGTCGTCACTTTTGTAAAGGGATATTGGTAAATCAAAGACGTACCTCCAATAAGCGGAAAATTCATCAAATTTACCTTGCTTGCTTGCTTACTTACGTATAATTGTGCGAATGACTTGGGTGTTGATTTTGATCATTTTCACTATAGTGATGTATGTATATTTGAACCGTCTTTCGAATGGTCTATAAATTTCCAATTTCAAAGTTCAAACTACCTTTCCTCAGACAAGTTGTACATTGCACGGGAAGTTTTTCGATCAACCGGGCATGTGGCTGGCTAATGATTTTTTTTTTCAGACAAAACCTAGCTAATATACGTCATTAGCTAGACTCTAAGTAAAGGACCACAGGAATTATCGACCTTCGCAGAACAAAAGCTGCAGGATAACATTTACAAATTTGGTTGTTTGGACTATTTAGGCCTTGGGCTTTCATTTAATCAAAATATAACTCAAAAATATATCAGCTCAAACGGCATATAATTGAGCTTCATTGGAATCTGACTTCGGCCCAAATTACATTGGTTAAAGTCTTCAATGATTTCATATTTTATCACCTAGGCGCGCACCACTCACACCACTCACTCACACTATTCCAGCAAGAATGCTATGGTACTCTCAAGCCCGTACATAATATAGATTGATGAGGCAATGGCCTCAAGCCAAAATAAAATAAAATTAAGACATCTGTTTTAATAGATAGAAAAGTATACTATGATAAAAGAAAAATACATAGATCCTAAGTAAATTGTATGAAACCATTCAATTTGGTCCTATTTATATATTTTATGTTGATAATAATTTAACCGCATGAAAATCAGTACATTTGTATTTTTTATGTGAATATGAAATTTGAAGGGGCACATTTTTTAAAATTCGTCTCAAGTTTTATAATCTCAAGTCTGACCATGAGTATGTACATATATAATGTGACCGCTAAATAAACTCTTCATCCCATGCAAAAAATATTTGAATAATTAAAAATTATCTTATCTTAGGAGTGTGGGATGAAGAGTTTATTTAGCAATTTTATTTATCATATTGGGTCCTTCCAAACTTAATTATCCACATAACAAATATTTAAACAAAGATTGTGATTTTTGTTTTTCAATAATCGTTCAAATATCTTAATGGTTATGGAATCTTATGCTGTGGAGAACAATTTCTCTTTAGAAACCTGGTCAATTTCTTGAAGATTTCAATTCTTATGTCCATTTACATATAATCTGAGATCAGGTTTTATAATTTGAGGTCTAGGATTTATATTCTGAGATAATAGGGTAATACTGTCAATAAACTGAGTAACAAATATACCTTATTGTATGGAAAAAAATATATATATACACATAAAATTTGGAAGCTGCTAGAGCTTAATTCTGTGGTTAATTACTTGGTGGAAATACAATTCCATTCGGGCCTAGAATGTACGTAGTTTTATATTTCACGTTTTTCTGTAGTTCTGTGGCTTCTAGTATATACATATTATTACAATTAGATGGATGCAACATTTTCCATATATGGAAAAGTAACGGCTCTCTCTAGCTACTTTTAGGGTCTTCCAAATCACAACTTAAGTTTATAAATTTCAATGCAAACACTAGAGGCGTGATACATACGATTAATCTATCTCGAATGGAATCGATCAACAACACTTGAACCAGCCAGCACTATAGCCATATAATCACTGTTCTAAAAAACGGCCGCCTAGGCGCCGACTAATCGGAAAAAACTATCTTATGGCCTAATTTTGGTCCTGGGCGGGGTAGTTATGTGGGAACCGACTAATCGGCAATTAGGCAGACGACTAACGACTAATCGGCAGAAAAGCGCCGCTTATGCGGGTTTTTTTATTTTTTATTTTTTAAATTAAGAGGTACAACGCAAATGAATGAATTCCAAATAGAAAATCAAATCCAATTTCTTTCGCGAAACATCGTCTCTCTCCTTCTGCAAACGCCGCGACTTGGACGCCGCTCGTCGATCACCGCCGTCGCAGCCACTTGCAGTCCACCGCCGTCATCATTGTTTGTTATATGTTGATAATTTGATATAATTAAATGTGGGCAGGAGCATAGTGTCTATGGCCATCACACAAACAAAACTTGATTCTATGAAAGAGTCATGGTTGATTCCGTGAAGCTTTATGTTTGAATGGTTTCCATAGTTACAAGTTTATAATGTAAGCTTCATTGTCATAAACTCATAATGTACTGTGATTTGTGAATTATCAGCTTCGAAATAGATAATTTCATATTCTTGGGATTCTTGTTTATGCACATCTATTTCAAAAAATTGAGATGGATGGTTAATTGGATTTCTTTATAAACTTAGTTTAGAATTTTTATGTTATTTCTTTATAATTTTTACTTTATGTTTCAAATTACAATATACCATATAAATATTTAATTAATTAAATATATATATAAAATATCCGTCTAATTACCGCTTAATTACTGATTAAACTCCGCCTAAATGCCTAGGTGCTAGGCAGTAGCTCCACCGCCTAATTCCGCCTAACGCCTTTTAGAACCTTGCATATAATATCTTTCTATCTATGGAATTGATATAAACAATTCTAGCTAGCTATTTCAAAGATATATATATATATATCATCTCTTTCCCTGCAAATGCAGAGGCGAGGATTTAACTCTAGACCCCAAAGTGGATCGATCAACACTATATCTTGTTGTAAAACAGTCCTTAAATACACACGTACATTTGTTGGTACGAGGTTTTTCGCATATTTAATTACGAACAAAACATGGATGAAATGATTTATACAAAGTGAAGGTTTTTGCCAAATTATCAGTAATGTATCACCACAATGTCCTCATGGATTCAGGTAAAACATGCATATACATTTCACTATTTTTACTGAGGATACCTACTTGGTTTCCTATCTTTGAGTATGCCTTGTGAGTCTGGAAAGTCCACATCTCTCAAGGAAACCGATTTGTTTGAAATCCTTTTTGAACTATTTTTTGATCTTCTTCTCTAAAAGAAATAAAGTGTTTACTATCATATAAAACAAGTCAGGTTACTTTAAACAGTAACTTTCTTTATCACTCTTGTGTGATCATCAAGTTTACTTTCTTGATATGCAAGTTTCCTTTTTTGGTCATCAAGTTTTCTCTCTTGGCTGAGGTTTAAAGATTGATAATTAAAAAGACTTTTTCAATTATTGTTTCAAATACATGGCTGAGTATTTTTCAGCCATTCTCATATAGACCCTAAAGTTGGTCTATATAAAGCCAAGTCTTCATGACTATTTCGGTCAAGAAAATTGTGAGTGTTCATTTTCTTCAACTAGAGTCTAAGCTTAAGCTTGTTTCTGTGTTTGATCTTTATGTTTTAAAGCCTTCACATAAAACTCTTTAAACTCATATCATATTCATCTTGCAACCCGAAGTTCTCTAAGTGAAGTAGTTGTGCGATAACTACGCTCATTGGCATAACTTGAGTAATCTTTCATTTGTAAATCTCTTAGAGACAAGATGGAGTGTAGCTCTTAGTCTAGCTCAAGAGTCTAGATAGGATAGCACTGTTCTTTCTTATTATCGGAGTTATAGTTTTGTAAGCAAAATTGTTACATTTTTAAAGGTTTGGTGTTTCGAGTGTAAATGTCACTCAGTTTTTACCCCTAAGTGTAATGTTTCTATGAGTGATAAACATACGTGTGTTGTCTGTTTCATTTACTTATAACATCATTTGTTTATTTTAGTTCATCTGTTTTTCAGGATAGTCTCACATATAGCTATCTCTGACAACTGATAACTACACTTTTTGCAAAAAAGATATAAAGAACCGATTTATACTCTCACAATGACCTTCAAATGGTATCAGAGCAGCCACTACCTTTTTTTAGTGAGACTCTCTGTGAGCCGAGAATGGATCATGATAAGTGTTCTACTTCCATAAATATTCCACCTTTATTTATGGAAGTGATTACTATCAATGGAAAATCATGAGTCTGCCTTTCTCAGTTCTCAAGATGATGAGAAACAATGGATCATTGTGGATGAAGGATTCAAAACTTCCATGATTCTTATTTCTGAGGAGTCAACACAACTTAAACCAACTCCTAAGAACGATTGGACAGAAACTGACAAACTAAATTCTAGGGCAAACACCAAGGCATTAAACAGTTTGTTCTTTGCTCTGTCTGAAAAAGAAAGGAGAAGAATTCTTCATTTTCCAACCGCCAAGCAAGAATGGGACTCTCTTATGACTACTCATGAAGGAAACTTGAAGGTAAGAACTCAAAAACTTCGATCAATGTTTAACTCTTGAGTTTGAAAAATTAATTGTCTATGCTAGATGACGAATCTATTGATGATTATCATTGTCGTTTACTTACCATAACTAATCAAAGTCAAGGTCTAGCTTCTACTATGTTACCTGAGGATATTGTTTCAAAATTCCTTAGATCAAGGAGATCTTACTTTGATCCAAAATGTCTTGCTATAGAAGAAAGTCATGATATGTCAACCTACTCCCTTGATGAATTTGTTGGTAATCTTAAATCTTATGAAGTCAAAAGGATAAAACCAAAAAGGGATAAAGCCATTGCCTTTAGTTCTGTTAAGCAAGAAACTGAGCATGATGATCCTACTTCATACACTTTTGAAGAATGTGCTTTCATGACAAAATAGTTTGAAAAATTCATCAAAAATAGAAAGTCTCTTCCTTTTAAGAATTTCTCAAAAGGATCTAGCTCGAGATTTAACTCTAGAAACTTCAAGAAAAATGCTGTGTCAAGTAATACTTCTAAACCAAAAAAAAAATTAAAAAAATGAAGACATCATAAGATGTTTTGAGTGTATCGGTGTGGGACACAAAGTTGTTGACTATGCAAACAAAAAAATTAAGCCCCATAAGATCCTCAAAGCAACATGGAGTGATGGTGAGTCTGAAGCATCCTCAGAAAATGATGAGGAAACTGTTGCATTTATTGCATCAATTGTTTTGGATGAATACCTTGAGGATGATGATTCTGAAGATATTTTGGATGACAAGTAACAGAATTATGTACTGCATCTACATATATGATCACTAAAATTGAGACTTTATAAATTGAGTTATCAAACTGTGAAGAGACTAAAGTTGAAATTCAGAAAAAGTTTCTCTTTGAAAAATAAATGGAAATTAGAAAAATCTTGTCTTGAGAATACTTTCAAATGTCTTCAAGAGAACCTAGATACTCAATCCAGACTTGTAGTCTCTTTAACTGAAGAAAAAGTTTCTCTTGAATCTTCCTTAGATGAGTCTCAGAAACCTTGGTATCTTTGTGGAAAAAGTTCTGATGATGATCATGTGAGTAACTTCTCTCGTGTAATATTAACTCCCATGAATGATGATAAAATTATTACCATATGCAATGTTGCTCTCACTGCCCTCACACCAAAATATTCTGATTCATGGTACATGGACAGTGGTTGTTCAAAACATATGATTGGAAACCAAAGCTGGTTCTTTTCTATGAATGATACTTTTCCATCTGAAAAAGTTATTTTTGGTGATGGTGCTCAGACTACCATTATTGGTTGTGGAACGGTTCGTACCCCTGGTCTCCGAAATCTCAAAAATGTACTTTTAGTGAAAGGCTTGGAAGTTAATTTCCTTAGCATTAGCCAAATGGTGGATGAACATGATTATGTTACCTTTGATCGAGGAAGATGTCTTGTGCTTGATGGGAAAGGAAAAAGCCTCATGATGGGTGAAAGAACTAAATAACATTGTTATTGTGTCCTTGCAAATAAGAAATTTCTATCTAAACTGTGTTTTAGATTTCATATATATGTGGATGCACTTGAACTTTGGCATATGCGTATGTGTCATTTGAATCATCAAGACATTGTTAAATTATCAACAAAAAAAGCAGTAAGAGGCCTTCCAGAACTCACTGGTAAGTCTGAAGCATGTGTGGTGACTGCAAAATTGGTAAACCCACTCGATCTTCTCATCCTTCCTTAAGTGCTGAACCTACTACTAATGTTCTTGAACTGTTACATCTTGATTTAGTTGGTCCAGTAGAAACTATGAGCAAAACTGGAAAAAACTATGCACTCGTAATTGTTGATGTTTTTTCAAGATTTACACGGATTAAATTTTTGGCTGATAAAACTGAAACCTTCGGTCAATTTTTGAGTCTTGCTAAAAGAATTTCAAATGAAAAAATATATAATAATAAGCATATTGCGAGAATCAGGAGTGATCATGGCACCAAATTTGATAACTCATATTTTGATGACTATTGTGATGAATATGGTATTTTCATGAATTTTATGCTCTCATCACCCCTCAACAAAATGACATTATTGAAAGAAAGAATTGCGTTCTTATTGACATGGGAAGAGTTATGATAAATTCCTCCAATCTTCCTCATTTTTATTGGAAAGTAGCTATGGCAAATGCATGTTATACTCTAAATCGAGTTTAGACCAGGGACAAACAAAACTCAATATGAAATTTGGAGAAAAAGAAAACCAAATATCTCTCATTTCAAAATTTTTGGAAGCATTTACTTTATTTACAAAGATAGAGAATGTTTAACCAAGTTTGATCCCAAATGTTACAAAGGAATGTTTCTTGGATATGCAACAGACAGTCGTGTATCAGTAATGCCACTGATCAAAAAAATACCTCAGGAGGAAGTTTCTTTATAGGCAATAACCTGATTTCATGGCATAGTAAGAAACAAAATTGTGTTTCTCTATCCACTGCTCAAGCTGAATACATTGTTGTAGGAAGTTGTTACACTCAAATGCTCTGGATGAAACACATGCTCCATGATTATGGATTCCCACAATGTAAGATTACTTTGTTTTGTGATAATACTAGTTCTATTAATATATCTAAAAATCTAGTTTTGCACTCACGTACTAAGCACATTGAGATCAGATATCATTTCATTTGAAGTTTGATTGAAGAAAACCTACTTGAAATGACATTTATTCCTGGCTGATTTGTTTACCAAACCTCTTAACAATCTTCATTTTGAAAGTCTAAGAAAACCTCTTGGTATTTGTTCCACCTCCTAAATTACCATGCATCATATATATATATATATATATAATATACATATAAAAGATATATTTTTGGCTCTATTTTGATATACAACTTCAATATCTTTCCTTGATCTTGGCTTAAGATATCTCATGGACAGTTGTTTTTACTAAGATATTATATATCTCATCGAGGTGTATCCCTCAAATAGTGTCACCTTTGATGGTCTAACAAAAATGAAATTTTGTCTCCTTGATATTTTTGTGGTGGTTAATCTTTGAAAAAGAGAAGAGATGTGTGTTTAAAAAAAACTTGATAAATCATATCCCTTTCAAACTATTTCTTTGATTTTGGTCTTGATCTCTCTTAGAAGCATCCTCGTTATGCTTAGTGCCATAAAATCAACTAATTTGGGAGTCATTAGTGATCAAGTCAATATATAAAATCTCCATGAAATGTGTATGTTATATTTTTGAGAATTCTGAGTTGATCTTAAAATCAGTTTATTATTGATTTTGACTTTGGTCATCTTAGGAGTATCTTTGTTATACTTAATGCCCTGCAATAATCTGATTTGGGAGCCATTGGTAATCTCTCTCGTTACATAAAATCTATAAGGGTTCCTGAAATTCAGTCTATCCTTCAATGGATTCGAGTTGGTTATCTTCTAGTGTCTTTGTCACATATATTGCTCCTCGATTATCTGATCAGGATGACAATGATTACTTTCTTGTTACATGGATCTATAAGAACGATTTTTCACAAGGGTTAGAATTTTCAAAAGATCAGTAATAAGTTTGTTGTTTAAAACGGGGGGGGGGGGGGGGGGAATAAAAATGGCATCTTTGATATGTTGTGGGAAGAACTTTATGTTTTTTGCACAGAAGATGGTTATTTCAATTTTTAGTAAACCCTTCAAGGTCACGAATGACCTATCAAGGATATCATCATATCATGTATCTTATTATGGGAAACATCACTCCATGAGCTCTCTAATATCTTATGTTAAAACTATCCATCTCACTTTGGATGCCAATGCTTGGAAGGTTGAGATACTTACATCATTAGGAAGCTGATTTCTTTCTCTTTACATATATTGAAATATTCATTCTTACTTTCCCATTATCATATGCATTATCATAGGAGGAGCGTTCAACCATAAAGTACTAAGTCACTTGCCTTTTGATTTTTCAAAATCAAGATTGTCATCTTATCTTCGGTTAAACACTCTTCCTTTTTATTTTGATTATGATATTTCCACCCTACTTTATGCTCTTCTCATTATCTGATTAGATTGCTCATAAATTCTTGGGTTGATATTTTTCATCTTTTTTGGTACTTATGTACTTAGTAAAGCATGCATGTCCTTATATATATATAAATTGGGCCTAGATTGGATATAGCCTAAACTAAATCAGTTTGGGCCAAGTTTGTGTTGAATGGATCAAAACATTTCTTGTTTCTCTTGGGTGTACCATTTTATCTTGGGATCTCCCAATGGTAATTGTGTAACTATCCTTGGTAAAAAGTCCTTCATCGTCCTCTTCGTTGCCATTACTATTGTGCTCACTCACTATCACTCTGATTTGACTTTTCTCTGTCTCTCTCCCTTCCCAACCCACAATTTCCATTTCCCAATCTTTCTTCTCTGATATAGGGTTTACCCTACTCCTTCTTTACCTTTAAAATGGTCAAAGATCAAAAAAATCTCAAATCACTCCCCACTAAAAAATCATCTCGGCTTAACCCACCTCTTGCAATGTCTTCTTCATCTTATGCCGAACCCTTGGCTCTGATGACTCTTTGTCACCAATGCTTTAACACGACCCTCATATGAGGCATTTGTCTCCTCTGGTCATCTCCGAGGAAACTGATCCCAAGGAAGACTCAATCGGTCCCCCTTTCTCTCATGCTAAGGCTCTGGCGAGTGTAGCCGCAGGTATACAAGGTGTCTCAGAACCTTCTGGTCCAAAATCCAAGCTCGGTCTCGTGATGAGTCACCTCGGGCCACTGTTCAAGGAGAGCCACCACTTCAACCATCTTTAGTTGCTCCACCTTCTCATCCTCCTCTTGTCTTCAGTGGCAAGATCAAGCTTTGTGCTCGCAAGATGATTCGAAACCAGAAGAATCCACTTCCTTTGCCTTCATCACCTTTGGCCACCTCTTCCTCGGCTCCTCTCAAGTCCAAACTAAAGGAGAAAGTCTCCACCAAACCCTCAATCTCTAAGAAACCCCTCCGTTTCAAAGAAACCCTCCGCTTCTAAGCCTTCTTCAAGCACACAGTGCAAGCTTCCTCCTAAAAAGTGGACAGCTGAGGTATCATATATCCCCCTCCTTCCTTTGGATAGGTTTTTCTCTTCGATCGGATGCTAGGAAGCTTTATATTTCCATCACCTCTTTGAGGCCTATTATATATGAGCGACCTCTTAAGTTTGTTGGTCTTCCTTGTGTTTGCTTTGAGCTTCTAGCTAAATTTGGATGGGCTAATGTCCTTGCTTATCTTCCTAGGGTTAACTTATCCATTGCCAGGGAATTTTATGCAAATTTTCCTCTCACCATGCCCTCTAAAGTCAAGGTTCATTATGCCTCTCCCTTGTGTGTCAAAGTCTGGAACTGTGATGTGAATGTGTCTCCTCCTATGATTAGGGAAGTGTTGTCTTTACCTCCCACAGAGAAACATGTGCTCAAAAAGGTCAAAACCTTTACCTCCATGCTCTCCCTTCCTGATCTTGCTAAAGCTTTTTACTCTTCACCACCCACTGTTTCCCTCAAAGGTCTTTACTTTGAAAGTCAATTCTTGTCGGAATACTATAAGTTTCTTGGCTTTTTGACTCGGTCTCTCATTATTCCTACAACTTAATCTTCTAAGATGTACTTCAAACAGGCTGCCCTTATCTCCTACATATGTTCATCTGAACCAACTCTACCTATAGAGTTCTATAGGTATCAATCCATTCGAGATTCTGTTGTTCGTCACCAGAAAAAATCGGGTAAATCATTAGTCTTTCTTGCCGTAATTACCATGCTTTGTCTAGATGTTGGTGTTCCTTACTTTGATGATGACATTTTGGTCAAGCTTCCAACCCCTTGGACAAATCTCCTCTAACTGAATATTCAGGCTAATCATCAGAGTATGTGGAACCTATCGAATTCACTTTTCCCAGGAGATCTCACTAAGCTTATCGATCAAGGACTTGCTCGCATTTAAGCCGTTGTCCTTTCTCAGTTGGAGAAGCAGCATCTTCAGTATAGCATGGCTGCTCTATCCCTTGACAATGGCTCTGGCTCTTCATGGAAACCAACTGGAATCTCTGACTTCGAAGAAGCTGAAGCTGATGGTGACTCTTCATCTTATTCCAAGCCCAATGATGATGCGTTTAGTGATGAAGAAGAGGCTGGTGATACCGATGATAAGGAAGACATGGACACTGTTGAAGAAGAAGACAATGATGCTTGATTTGTTTCTTCTTATGTGCACTGTTGTTTTATGCTTGTTTTTAGGACCATTCTCGCTCTCAATGTTCTTTTGAACATTTATGGTTTTGCAAAGATGCTTTTTGTGGCTGTACACTACCGCTGGAAACACTATAGCCGACGATTTTTTTTAAAACTATAGCCGACGAGATAAAAATCTCGTCGGCTATAGTGGAAAAAAATGATTTTTTTTAAATTTTTTTTAAAAACTCGTCGGCTATAGTACTATAGCCGACGATAATGGGTAAAAGCCTCGTCGACTATACTATTACCGACAGGTTTTAGCCAGCTGACTTTAGCCGACGATATTTAAGGGTCGTCGACGAGGTCGGCTGGCTAAAACCTGTCGGTAATAGTATAGCCGACGAGGTTTTTACCCATTATCGTCGGCTATAGTACTATAGCTGACGAGTTTTTTAAAAAAAAATTAAAAAAATTAAAAAAAATCATTTTTTCCACTATAGCCGACGAGATTTTTATCTCGTCGGCTATAGTTTTAAAAAAAAATTTAAAAAAATCATTTTTTTCACTATAGCCGACGAGATTTTTATCTTGTCGGCTATAGTTTTAAAAAAATCGTCGGCTATAGTGTTTCCAGCGGTAGTGGTAGTGCATCTTTTTGTACCTCAATGTGTCATTCTATGACAAAAAGGAAGAAAAACCTGTAGGGAGAGATTGCTTTTGTATTTGTTTAATTTAGGTTATCTCACGTATGAACAAGGTTTCGACTTTTTGCCTTTGTTATATCATGAATTTCCTTTTCTATTTTAAAGTCTACAAATCTCTACTGTTCCTCGTTTACTTCCTTTGTTATCTTACCTTGTTGAGAACTAATGCAAGTATTTCTCAAATTTTCTCAACAAAAGAGATGGTTATCTCTCGGACAGTACTTGTAAACGATATGTTTGTCTAAGAATGCCAAAGGGGGAGAATGTTGGTATGAGGTTTTTGGCATTCCTAATTACGAACAAAACATGGATTAAATGACTTATACAAAGTGAAGCTTGAAGAGAAATGATCAGTAATGTATCACCATAATGCCCTCATGGATTCAAGTAAAACATGCATATGCATTTCACTATTTTTACTGACGATAGCTACTTAATTTCCTATCATATTCATCTTGTATACCATGAGCTCTGATTGATAAGTGCAAGTAACCCGAAGTTCTCCAAGTGAAGTAGTTGTGCGATAAGTAAGCTCATTGGCATAACTTGTGTAATATTTCATTTGTAAATCTCTTAGAGACAAGATGGAGTATAGCTCTTAGTCTAGTGTGAGAGTCTAGATAGGATAACACCGTTCTTTACTATTATCGGAGTTATAGTCTTGTAAGAAGAGTTGTTACATTTTTAAAGGTTTGGTCTTTCGAGTGTAAATGCTACACAATTTTTACCCCCGAGTGTAGGGTTTCTACAAGTGATAAACATACGTGTGTTGGCTGTTTCATTTACTTATATCATCATTTGTTTATTTCAGTTCATCTATTAATTTCTCAAGATAGTCTCACATATAGCTATCCCTAAAATCTGATAGCTACACTTTTTGCAAAAAAATTATTAAGAACCGATTCATACTTTCACAAGTACCTTCAACATTAGTATAATTTACTCTCTTTTAAGCGAGTCCATAGCCAATGTCACACATTCCTATCAAAATGTGGGTTCATGTTTCACCATGTACCCTAAAGAGCACTTTTTTTTTTCTTTGTGTGACTGCAACTCTACAAATGTAACCCTGCCTACAGCAATTTAATTTCCATATATAACATAAGAAGATCCGGGTATCATCCTCAAATGTGCAATATCATATTTTGAAAATGCTAGCTATTAGTGTTGGTAACTTCATTATGGATCTGATCTCAATTCAATAATGCATCATATATAACATAATAACATAGTGCACGTACAACAGAACAGGAGTCTCATGCATCCACTGTCTTCGGATCTATGGACATCTGAAGCTCCTGGGGTATCCCTACCAGATCGATGCACCAACATTACATATCGCAACACGTGTTTCAACCCCTCCGATCCTCTAGGCCAAGGACCAATTGAAAGCCCCAAGCAAAAGACTGAAACAGTACAAGCATGCACTTAATGGGACGCCATGTGCAAAAGCTAGAGGTAGTTCACTAGTACTGGTATTAACGAAGGCAGTAGAGGGAAAGCCAGCTTTGGGTGGAATCCCTGAAAAAGGATTGAAAGAAAAATGTGCAAGGAAGGGACGAAGGAATGCCACATAGCCCTTTTATCCATGAACGCCTTTGGGACATACAGGTTTCTCTCGATGTTTCTCCATACTCCTTAGTTTAAGTGCTTAATTTAACTATGTGGTGTTTGAATAACTAAGGTGTTAATTAAGCTTAGAATCTTTTGAACTGCTCATTAATTAAACCCCTCAAAGATATATACACTTAGCTGTTTGAAAGATTTCTTGCTTTAAAGTATGGGTAATAATCCTACTTTCTCTTGGTGTATACGTGTTACGGTGGTCCTAAATCGAGATTTATAAACTAATGAAAGCGACAAACCCAAAGGTTTAGCTTCCAATAGCAAAGATTAAAGGGCCAGCTTAAGTCATGGTTAAAGAAAAAAAGAGAGGCTAGCTTAAGCTTTTCTCTTTCATGTTTTTAGGATTTATTTTCTATAAGTATTTTGACTATTGGCTTTTACACCAATGGGTACGATGTGTGAGTTAGGTAACAACCTGCCATTGGCCAAGAAATATTGCACCAAAAAGTGACCAAACCATGGGTTTAGAGCTTCTGATGTTATATTATAATACCCACTCAAGTCATATTCCACCTAATGTTAATGGCCTAAATTAGGGCGTAATTCAAGGGTTGTTGAAATCAATGTTATAGTTATATCATGTAGGTTAAAATTTTTATTAGTCAAGATATTGGTCACACACTTTGAGGGGAAGAGAGAGGGGCTGTTAAGGTTTTTGTATGGGAAGAGGGAAACAAGCAAGGATACTGTCATACTGTGTGTTGCATATACAACACAAACAATATTGACTCTGGAGGAGCTGGGTAGAAGCAGAGACCTTGATCTTGATGACACTGTCAATCTAATCGAACCCTTCCTGTCCAATTAAGCAAAGCTATAACAATAGCTTAATAATCTTCATTAGTATGTAGTTAAAAATTAGCCTACTAATTAAGGCATGGTGTACGTTAACCTTATATTCTTTATATTTGTTTTTTAAGAGCTAGGATGAGTGATATGATGAAATTCGATAGGCTGAGCAATGGTAGGGGGCCTGCTGGAAGGAAATGGAGCCTATGGTTTATATATATCGTTGCATATTGTGGACAAGATTCTAGAGTGTATATTTGATCTGAAAATGCTAGTGGGCATTGATCACCAATTTTTCCAAAAAAAATAAAGCCTAGATTGTCAAATCCTAGTGTAACTTTAGTTGGTCGTGGTAGGCTATAGCATTAGCTTATAACCAAGTCAAATCTGGCCTGTTAAGAAAAACCCTAATGTGGATCAAATCTAGAACCAAATTCTGGAAATTCAGGTGAAAGAAATTTGAAGAAAAGATTCTGGTACCCTAGTGTGCATGTTGTCGGTAAAAATTAATATAAATAGAAGGCACTAGATCGGTCGGAGGCTTAATGTGGTGAATATATATATATATATATATATATATATGAAGTAGCACCGTATACCTACACAAAGATCTGCAGCAAATTTCTACTGGCTATGAACCGCTGAAGGCCAGGGACCAGTACTGCATATTCCTTTTGATCGAAAGCGATTGATTAACATAATAGTGGTGCTTAGACAGATGTAAATCGAAGATGGCTCGCTAAATGTGATTTAGATCGATCTGCTTTATAATTATATGAACTTTTCTCTTTAACAAGGGAATATATTTGTTCTGATTGGCCTAATTAACATTTTCAAACCCTAAAAATCTTAGTCACTACGCATTGCATTAGCTGTATTAGCATCCAAATCTAGAGTTTGAAGATGGGAAACAACGGTGGCAAATGTCGGAATAAACATAACAGCCATTTGATTAGTACTAATCATATTTCTAAACACATTTCATAAAACAACCGAAAAGCTATATGTTAAACAAAAAAAGAATCCCCTCCAGACCACGCGCATGCCAGCTCATAAGAATCTGCTATATCTCCGATCGATCCTTTGCTTTTGATCCTTATCCTCGCTTAGCTGTTCTTTAATTACTATAATCCACATTTTAACCCGAGTTAAACTTAGAAAGAAGCTGGCATGCTTATCGTTTCCCAATCGACCTTTCTTAATAGGGTAAACCAAGCTTGCTTCACTATTCGCCAAGCAAAGCACATGAACCGAAGTCAAATATGTCACGGCTTTGTTGGCCAACAAAAAGAATTTACTTTAAATAACCAGATAGCAACAAAACCCAGCTGCATGCATGAACAGTAGCAATAAAAAAAACCAAAATCCAACCCGATGATGAACTTCATGACTTTCTGAATCAACCATTACTCCGGAATGGACTAATATGAATCTGTTCAGGCTGAACTAGTATTACGTAAACAATAAAAGTACTCATATACCCCTAAAATTAAAAGAAAGAAAATAATTATATTTTGGGTTTGTAGTTATTAAGCCAGGTTTTATACACAGAAGGAAAAAGATATGTATGCAAGAAAAAGTTTTATCAACTAATGCATGACTTTTGTCCTTTTTGCATGTAATTTTGTTGTTTTCTTATATCTTTAACTTTGTATGGCATCTTATCGGATGCTTTTTGCATATAATAGTCTATATATAAGAAAGAGAACAGAGATGCCTAAGAGGACTTCCTCTCACCCTTTGAAAAATCTTCACCTAATCAATAAAATTTTCAACTTTGTTCATTCTCAGCTACTAATGTCTCCCTACGAACACACTATTATAACTACTTGATCGTACTACTACTATTACTCATAAACACTACTAATCACTGTCTATTCCATACATCATCACTCACTACATAAATCATTTATAGCCTTTCATCCATCACAACAACACCAGTAGATGTTCATATGTGTAGTTGTTAACCATCATCATCCATGCATACTTAGTAACAATCCATACCAATAACAGTTTTTGTCCATATACTATCAGAAATACTCACTTAGGCGATGAAATAATATGTCGTCGCTCGAAAAATATTTTCATCGGTTAAGTCACAATTATGCGACGAATAATGATCGTCGTCGGCTAAGTGATTTCTTAGACGACGGTTTACATATGTCGTCACCTAAATATGAACTTAAACGATGATCGTCTTATTTCGTCGTCTAAGTGTTAACTTAGGCGACGAACCTTCTTTCGTCGCCTAGGTGAGAACTTAGGCGACGAAAATAGTACACTTAGCGACAAAATGATTCGTCGCCTAAGAAAACTCAATTGTTAGATCGATCAAATTCCTTCTATCTAATCCTCATCCTCATCCTCATCCTCACTTCTCTCTCTCTCTCTTCACTCAAAAAAACCCATCGGCGGCCTCCGATCGCATCCGACAATTTTTTTTTATCAAAACTCAATTTTTCAAGCCTCGGAGTTCTAGTTTTACTAACTTAGCTCCTTATCGGTGAAGGTATTAACTTGTTTCTCTTGATTAATTTTTTTGAATTTAATACCGTATGGTAATTGATTTTTTCGGCAAAAAATAATAGTTTCCCGCACCTTAACTTAAATTACTTGCTGAATTGCATTGTTAATCTAATTAGTTACTTAATTAATTAGTATATACGTTTAATTTAGTTACAACATGCATGTTAGATTAAGGCAATTGGTTCATTAATTAATTAATTAAGCTAATGGTTTTAATCTAGCAAGGTAATTAATCATAATTAATTGCGTGTATGTTAATTTAATACATGGTTAATTAAGCTAATTGTAAAGTAATTAAAGCAAATAATATAATATAATATATATAATATGTAGATTAATTATTGTATAAGATTGATTAATTAATTAAGTATTTTATGTGCCATACATTTGATAATATATATATAGTATATTAGATTAATTAATGAATTATTGGTTGAAAAATTATATAATTAATAGATCAAATTATTATCTTTACGCAAAAATATGGACAAGAGTTGGATACAGTTGATGAATAGAAGTGATGTGCGGTATATGGACGGTATCAGAGAGTTTGTGGATTTTGCACTGGAACATACTCAGGGAAATAAGCGTTTCAGGTGACCGTGTAGAAAATGTCTCAACTATCAGTTGTTTCGTCTAACGTTATGGCTTAACACCTGTATGAGCACGGTATGATGTGGAGTTACACTACATGGAGCGAGCATGGTGAAGTAGTAGATTTTATCTTAGGACCAGACTTTAGCTTAGGGTACAATTACCATGGTGCCTCATCCAATAGTAGTGGCGCCCCTACTTGGAACCCAACTGCGAATTTGGTCCATGATGTTTTTCCAAGATTTAGTCATAGTGGACACCAACATCAAGAGGGAGGTTACGATACCACTCATGATGACACATTCTCCGCTGTCAGCTTTGCCAGTGACACTACAGAGATAGATAGGTACAACGAGATGCTACTCGAAACTCAGACCCCGGTGTACCGTGGATGTCCAGAGAATGTGTTGCAGTATATAATGGAGCAAGTTCAGATAAAAGTGAAGAACAAAATTTCAGACAGTGCTTTTGATGAAATATATAAGCATATATGTAAGTTGCTACCTGATCTACACAAACTTTCGGATACTCATTATAAGGTTAGAAAAATCTTGAGTAGACTCAGTCTAAAGTACGAGCAAATTCATGCGTGCATAAATGATTGTGTGATATTTTACAAAGAGTATGAACATTTGGACTACTGTCACGTATGTAACCAGTGCAGATATCAAAACTGAAATAAGATGAGTTCGAAGAAGAAAATTTTTGTGAAGGTACTTTGCTATTTTCTGTTGATTCCCAGATTGCAACGTCTATATATGTCTCTATACACAGCAGAGGCGATGAGATGGTACGCAGAAAAGCGAGTAGATGACGATGTGCTCTGACACGCAGGAGATGATGAGGCTTTTAAACATTTCGACAGAAAATTCGAAGACTTTACGGCAGAGGTTTAAAATGTTAAACTTGGCCTATCTACATATGGATTCAATCCTTGGGGTAGTAATAGCGCTACCGTCAGCACTTGACTAGTTATTCTCATGTCGTATAATTTGACTCCGTGGATGTGCATGAATCAGGAATTTAATTTCCTTACTCTGGTAATTCCAAGTCCTAAATCTCCAAGAAAGTGTTTAGATGTCTATCTCAGACCATTAATCGACGAGGTAAAACTGTTGTGGGAACACGAAGTCCCAACTTATGATAGGTTCACTAACATGATGTTCATGATGAGAGTAGCTGTTAAGTGGACAATCAATAATTTTTCTGCATATGGGATGTTGGCATCTTGCACAACCAGAGGATACAATGGTTGTCCTGTCTGTTTGGACGACATCAACTCCAGTTGACACGCGGGGAAGGTATGTTACCTAGGTCACCGTAGATGGCTTCCTCACAATCACCTGTGGTGACAGGATGCGGCTCATTTCGACGGGATGGTAGAGAATAATCCTAAATCCCGATAGTGGTCTGGCAAAGAGATTTTAGAGAGGTTAAATAGCTTCTATTTCGGTGTTTTGACAAACGACAAAGAAGTGAAGAAAGTCAATCCACACCCTCCACACGATCTCAACTATTGGTATCACAAAAGTATTTTCTTTGAACTGCCTTAATGATCCAAGTTGAAACTCCAGAACAACATTGATATAATGCACATTGAAAAGAATGTGTGCGACAACGTGGTGGACATAATTCTGGGTTTTAAGTTGAAGACTAAAGATACTCTCAAAGCGAGAAAAGATCTAGAATTTATGAATTTGGGCCCTCACCTTTGGTTGAGGAGGGATAGAAAAGAAGTGTATAACAAGATGCCAGATGCACATTACACGGTGAAGCCGATATATAAGGGTTCTGTATTCAACTAGTTTAAGATTTTTCGTTATCCATCTACGTATGCAGCAAATATTACAGGAGAAGTTGACGAGGCGTAGCACAAGTTTATTAGTCTAAAGACTCATGAATATCACATAATGCTGCAACGTCTGATTCTAGTGGTAATGCGAACATATTTACCTCGTGACGTCGTTGAACCAATAGTAGTATTGTGTAGATAGTGGCGGAGATTATGCGCCAGAGAGTTGAAGAAGTTAGATGTCCTCGAACTGCCATATGAAATAGTGTACATACTTTGCAAACTAGAGATGATTTTTTTCCTTGCTTTCTTTGACATCATGATTCACCTCATGATCTACATACCCGAACAAGTACTCCTTTCTGGTCTGGTCCACTACACTTGGATGTATCTTCAAGAAAGGTACACACAATTATTTATAACTGTTGTTCATCATTTGCATTTCCTTTTTTTTTGTTTCTACTATTCGTCACATTATTAGTTCTATGATTTTGCAGACAACTCGGACAGTATAAAAGATTTGTGAAAAATAAATCTGTCACAGATGGCTCTATTGCAGAGACATACCTAATGCATGAGTGTGTTACCTACTGTAATAGGGACCCCAAGGATCCAGTCCAGGCCAATCGAAATGTCCGCCACAATCTTTCAGTCGTCACAAATGTTGTACGACTGTTTCGAGGAGTATTAAAAGAAATATTAACTAGAGAAGAACTTCTCAAAGCGCATTGGGTAGTGTTGCGAGACTGTGACAAGGTCGATGGTTAGATGAAGAAATACAGGGCGAACATTCAGACAGTTAAAGCGGACAAGAGTCCGGCCTGGGTTGAAAAAGTTCCCAAATTATTTCGGGGTACATATGTTTAATTAATTTAAAACTCTTTCTCACTTAGTAAGTACGTATTAGGCAATTTAAAAAAAAAATTGATAAATTCGGATGGAAATAGGCTTGATACCAACGGACTGGATGAGAATACGTCCCGACGGTAAACTGGAATCACTACAAGAAAACTGCACCTAGACCACGGACCATTTCCGTCGTCTAGGTGCAGTTTTCCGTCGTCTAAGTACTTAGACGACGGAATCTCCGTCGTCCAAGATCCGTGCTCCAAGTGCTGTCGTCCAAGCACCAGGACGACGGAGAATTAGTTCTCCGTGGTCCAAGTTCACTTGGACCACGGACATTCTTCGTGGCCCATGTATGCACCTGGACGACGGAGAACTAATTCTCCGTCATCCAGGTGCATACATGGGCCACGGAGAAGCTAACAATCTCCGTGGCCCAGGTGTTCACCTGGACGACGGAGAACTAATTCTCCGTCGTCCAGGTGAACACCTGGGCCACAGAGAATGGCAGGGTTTAGGGTTTAGGGGTTAGGGGTTAGGGGTTAGGGGTTAGGGGTTGGGGTTTAGGGTTTAGGGTTTGGGTACCTGGACGACGGAGAACATAATCTCCGTCGTCCAAGTGCCTATTTAATTTTTTTTTAAAATTAAATTGTAAATAAATATTATTAATTTAATTTAAATAATGAAAAATAGTCCAAATTAATTAAATAAACTAAAATTTTAATATTAATTAATGTATTAAATAATTAATTAATTTGTACATACACATCCAAATTAAAAACCCATAAAAATTATATAATATTGTTCGGAACTCGGAAATAAAGAAACGCAATAATTAACTAGCTAGCTAATACACTGGAGGAGCAGATGCGCCACCGAGTCCTCCGCCTCCAGCCGGGTCGTTGTCGTCGGGGTGTGGGTTCAGAGGAGGTTGACATACTTCTCGATTTTGTTGCATGAGGGCGATGAGTTGGGCTATTTGTGCTTGTTGTTCGTCAAGTCTTTGCCGTATTGACTCATTCTTCTCTCGTGCCAGTCGAGCCTCTTGAATGGCTGCTTCGACGGCCGCAGCCTGACTCCTTCTCCGCTGCCCCGAACCTCCCGTAGATGATGAGCCGGAGGTCGTCGACAAATCTCGTACCACCCTAGGCCCAAAGTGCCTAACCTCCTTGCCAGCTCTACGACCGTAGACCTCATCCGCGATTGCAATTTGGCTCTCTAAGGATAGAGGAGGCAGGTCTTCCGGCGGCACATCTGGAAACGCAAGCTGAGTGTTAGCCAACTCTTCATGCGCACGCTCTATCACCCTTGCCTACAAAAGAATAATTAATTTATTATAATGAAATAATATTTAAATAATAATTACTATAATTAAAAGCACACATATATATATATATCACTTACGCCGCATTGACTCGCTTCATTATCGAGCCCAAGCGTCACGTACGCACTTATGCTTGCATCAAGATAAGGGTGTTTGGAGCCCTTATCCTTGTGCTCATTGGCTATTTGAATGAACTGCTTAGCGCCGGTAGTATGGTGTTTCTTCTTCTTCCCCCGGTTGGCTTTGTTGACACCGGAGAATTTCTGTTAAACAACATAATTAAATCATTAAAAAATTAATAACTAAAATTTAAATAATTCAATTATCTTAATTGAAATAAAAAAAAAGTAAATTAACACCTTAAAGGAGTCATCGGCAAAGTGGTTACACAACCACTCCCACTCATCTTCTCTATCCCCACGCAGCTCTACGGGGTGAGGCGAGGGACCGTAAGTTTGGAAGTACCGATGGAGCCTGTACTTCCAATCTTTGTAGATGGAGTTGGCGGTTTGGTTGATATGCCTCAACATGGCCGGTGTCGGATCCACCGCAAATTGTTCCTATCAAAAATAAATAGAAAATTATAATCGTATATATTATGAAATTTTAACTAATATTAACAATATTATATAATGACTAAAATTGGACGTATTACGTACCGAAAGATCTTTGAAGACTTTTGCCTTCTCATGATCTGGCGCCTCCTTCCATGTAGGGGCAGTGATTCGAACTCGGCTACGGACGATTGACCAGATGCTATGCGCCGAGAGACTTGCTAGCTAAGCTGTGGGAGGGCCACCGGTGAATTTGTCGTAGGGCAAGTCGATCTTTTTCCCGGTCGCCTTGCAAATACGCTCCGCTTTGCCCCCTTTAACGAGACCCCGAGTCTTTTTCGGTTCCGGGTCAGTGGGGGCCCTCCTTTGCCTACGGCAGGCGCTGTACATGATTGATTCGGCGGTCGAGGACGCCTGAGTACTTCCCGTTGAATGGGTACCGGGCGTCGGAGATTGGAAGGGGTCGACGTCATCACCGCTCGAGATGAATGGGGGAGCGGGAATTTCCCCAGAGGGCGCTACGGACGGACCAGATGAAGGGTCCGGATTGAGGGCGTCGTTGCCCTCCGGTAATTCCCAACCGACTTGGTCCGCCAACATTCGGAGCATGGCATCTTCTGCCTCCTGTTGTGCTTTCTTCTTGCCGGATGGAGCCATTTCAACCTAGAAGTACGTTGTTAAAATACGTATTTACCATAATAATTACAAGTGCAAAATTTACGCTAATTAAGTACGGTTAAGATTTAAATAGAGTACACTAGCTTGGCTTTTTCGGTCGTTCAATGGACGTGCTACCCGCGCGATAAAGTGTAAATTTTCAATTAATCAGCCTTGGTTAAATCGAAAAACATGGCCAGTTAGGGATAGAGATAACACGAGAGGCAGGACTAATTTCGACAAAAGTCTTTCTTAGTCCAAATCCTGTCACTAGTAATAACCCGTTTCTAGACACCATGTCCAACATTCGGCCAATTTTTCGAAAATTTACACTCCCTCAAGTCCTTTGCAAACTCCGCCCTCAACCTCGTGTCCATAACTTCACTTAGGTTATGGTGTGCGGTGATGAAATCCACACATCACGAGGGGTTAAGGAGATAAGCTAGGAAAAGAGGCGCCATCTATTCCAAAGAGTGCGACTTAATAAACCAAGCCTATGTACTAAATTTAAATCGAAGACGTACTACCATACAATTATTATTATTACTATGATTTAATTTTAACTAATAATTATTCATTACCAAATAATTAATAACTAATAATGATTACTAAATAATAATAATAACAACAAAATAATTATTATAATTACAACTATTTATTATTTGAAACTAATAAATTAAAAGTATTTAGAAATTAAATAATTAATTAAATAAAAAATTGTTAAAGAGTTAAAATTTCGAATTATTACCTCGTCGAAATTTCGCCGGAATATCGGAAGAGTAAAGTCGTCGGAGAGGGGGAACCACGCCGGAAAGTTGGTCGTCGGAGCGTCGCCGGAGGAGGATCGCCGGAGTGAGAGAGAGAGAGAGAGAGGAGAGGAGAATGTATGGGATGAGGAAAAGAAGATGAGCCACTGCCTATATATAGGCTTTCACTTAGACGACGGAGAACTAATTTCCGTCGTCTAAGTGCACTTGGACGACTGAAAACACTGTTTCCGTCGTCTAAGTGAAGGGTTAAAATTTTTCGAAGCGGCGCATAATTAATGGGCGGGACGTTTCACCCGCCATAAATTTGGACTTAGATGACGAAGAATTCATTTTCCGTCGTCTAAGTTGAAATTCAAGCGGCGCCGAAAATTGAGGCGGTAAATCGAACAGCCATGATTTTCGACTTGGACGACGGAGAAGGACGTTCTCCGTCGTCCAAGTGAAATTTTAATTTAAAAAAAAATAAAAAATAAATTGAACCGCCATGGTAAATTGAATGTCATTCTCCGTCATCCAGGTTCAATTTACGTTAAAAAAAAATTTAAATTAATTCGCTAGGAATTTAGCGATCTGTCATTCGCATGAAATAGTCGTCCAATATCGATGAATGCATCGTATATATGAACAGTTAAATTTGAACCGACGAATAATTTTTCGTTTTGAAAGTTTTTAAGTATCGACTAATCCTTATGATTTAAGTGTTCATGAGTAGAGGCTCATTTGCAACAGAGTATTAACGAAATTGAATTTGGACAAAACAACCGTTGGATATGTTCATCGTAACATAATATATAATTGTCTTCAAAGGACCATAAAATAATAAGTTCGGGAAGGGTTTGATCGGCACAGTCAACCGCAAAATCGATAATTTCACAAACCGGAAACGTGGATACAAGGCATTTCGCAACTCCAATTTTCGAACCGTCGAAGCTCACACACCAAGAATTGTTTACTCTAAAGTCTTGATGAAAAGAATATGCATTGGAATAAGGTCTAGATGGTCGTTGTCTTAGAAAAAATGACGATATCTGCACCTGGACGACGAATATTAGAGTTTCAGTCGTCCAGGTAATCACCTGAACGATGGATATGAAGTTATCCGTCGTCCAGGTTCTAACCTGGACGACGGAGAATGACGTTCTCCGTCGTCCAGGTGTATAGACCCTGAATTCAGGGGTTAGGGCCTTACTGTTTAGGGTTTAGGGTTTGTGAACTTGGACGACGGAAAATTACCATCTCCGTCGTCCTAGTGTGTAATTTTACGACGGAGAATTACCATCTCCGTCGTCCTAGTGTGTACCTGGACGATGGATAATGACCATATCCGTCGTCCAGGTGTAAAAACCCTGAATTCAGGGGCTAGGGCCTTAGGGTTTAGGGTTTAGGTCGTCCAGGGTCATTTGTGTGTCCGTTCAATTAAATATTCATTGAAAAAAAATTAAAAAAATGATCGATCGATCCGATTTGCTAGATTTAGGGTCGAGGATTTAGGGAGATAGCCAAAACACCCAAAGGCGACAACCTGCAATTATTGATCGATGATGCATCGATCATATATTACAATAATTACATAAATTAATTACCAATTGATAATCCTCGTCGAATGACCGTACTCTTCGTCATAATCGTCATCGTCCTCATCCCCGTTAGACGACGGTTCATCCTCGTCATCGTACTCAACATCGTCCGACGAATAACCTGAGTCCTCGTCCGCGTCCTCTTCCTGCTCGTCTTCTTCATCGACCTCATCTATAATCTCATCTGCAGTTAGATCTGTACAACCATCAAGCATGGGTAACCGTTTACCATCTTGAACCAGGTCCATTATATCGGAGCGGATGACAGAAATATTAGGCTCTTGATACGCAGGAATGTCTCTTTCTGGTTCAGCAGCATCTTCAGTCGTCGCTGGTGTCCCTTTAATTGTCTCTGTATTCCATATTCCTCGATGAGAGATATGATTCACTGTTTTCCACCCTTCACCGGATTTCGGATCGTCGAGATAGAACACCTGCCGAACTAAGGTGGCGAGAGCGAAAGGCTCATCCTCATAGCAGCTTGAGTTTGTATCGACTGATAATAGTCCCAGGTCTTCCTTTGTACGCTTGAACCATTTGTACTTGAATAGGAAAACGTTGACATCATTCCCGTAACATAGCTGAACCACATATACAATAGCCTCGTAATATAGATCATTGTCTTTCCCAACCGCTACCCCATTGTTTTGTGTTATTCTTCCTTCGTCTCGGGCCAATGAATGGAACTTTACACCGTTCACAAAACATCCAGGATAAATATAGTGTTTAACCAGCTTCCCTGCTAGCAAGTGCTTTGGCCATGACCACCACCCCCCGTGGTTTTCAGATTTTTGCAGATCAATCATCTGCGAAAATGGGCAAATATAAGGGTTTACTTTCCACAAACATGATCAATATGTATATAAATTACTAAATACTGAGACGTACGTACGTACCCATTGGAAGAAATAATCGGGAAACTTCTTCTTAACCATTTTCTCAGTCCACGCCGAACTCTTGTTTTGATTTAACGTCTGAAGCCTCTCCCTGTATGACATCATGTACGGCTCAACTTCGTCACAGTCTCGCAACACTACCTAATGTGCCTCAATAAGTTCTTCCCGTGTTAACGATTCCTTTACTACTCCTCTAAACGGTCGGACGACATTGGTGACGACAGAAAGATTGATGCGGGCACTGCGATCGGAGGCAGTGGGAGGTGGTGGATCTTTGAGGTACCTGTTGCAGTAAGTAACACACTCATGCATTAGGTATGTCTCTGCTATGGAGCCATCCGGGGCCGGCCTGTTTTTGACGAATGACTTATACTGTCCAAGCTGTCTACAAAATCAAACGTACAATAAGAATAAGTACATATAGCTAGCTAGTAATCTCCAGTGGAAAAAATTATGAATCGAAAAACCTGTATAATTAATTAGTTGTAAGTATCTTTCTTGAGGATACATCCAAGTGTACTGGACCGGACCAGAAATGAGCACCTGATCTACGCATTTTATGCTTGATTCTTAACGTCTTTCTCTTTACATTTAGCTTTGTTTTGACCTTAGTACTATCATTTCTTACTTACTTTATGCTTTTAGGTAGAAATAAAGGAGAAAATAATAAAGGAGGCGTTTTGGAGCTAAAAGCGGGCTAAGGAGAAAAGTTCTCAATTCCGGAGAAGAAATGGTCCGAGGAATGGTCTTCAAATGGTTACTAAAATGCTTTCCCACATGGTGTCAAGAATTGAAGACCAAATGCAAAAAGAAATGAATACCAAAATGGTGGACAAAAAGATGAAGACATTTCTCCTGCGCGACCCAGGAAAGAGCAAATATGGCGGAATATATGGAGCATATAATGGACGAATTTTGGAGGATATTCCATGAAGATAAATACCTGATTTGAGGGCCAAAATATGTTAAAATATATGGTATATTCGGCCAAGGAAGCTTAGAGGAAAAGGAATGCAAAATTTGAAGATATCAAGATTTCCTACTCCTTGTAGAAGAAGAAAATCTGGGCTGCCAGGTCACCCAACTTCAAAGGATCACCGAATATTCAAATCAACTCTGAATTTAATGATCAGATATGATATTTTATAGCCCTTGAAGTCTTCTTTCCAACTAATCAAGAATCGTAATTTTCTGATCTCTACAGCTTCGGGAAAACGCGTTTGAAGTTATACTGTCAGATTTGCCCGGGTACATAAGGAAAGTCTTGTTTTGGTAGGAAAAACCCTACTCTTCTCCTATATAAAGGGGAGCTCGACTCTTTCATTCTCATCACTCATTCTAGACACCAAAGCTCTGCCTCTAAACACCTCCACACGTCCAAAATCTCTCCAAGAAATACCAAGAAGCCGTTCACACCAAAATCCATCATCTACCTTCCTCCATCGAGACTTTCATGGCAATCCTAACTGTCTCCTCCATTCATTGAAGGCGTGGCTTACATCAAGTAGACTAGGGCAATCCCGACATCAAAAAGTGTAACCATGACTTCTACTCTTTACTTCTTGTATTATTTCTTGGTTTGTATGGACAAATTTGTGGAAGTGTTTTTGGTTTGTAATTTTATCAAGTTCACGTGAACCTCCCACGTTTTAGTCTTTGGTTTTCATGCTATATTTTGTGCTTAACGCTTTGATTTATTGCATGGCATTCCTACCTTAAATCAATGGAAGTGTCAGGGCAATCCCTACACTTTACTTTCGAGAGATATGCATGAAATTAGTCGCTAAAGACTTAGAACTAATAGGTTGCATGTAATTTGGTAGGTTCTAAAGACGTGGTGTATGGAATGAATTGATCATTGTATATACGTATATAAACCTTTTATTTTCGGTCTAGTGAGCATGTTTAGGATTTTATGTTCTTTAATTGTTTCTACTTGTCTATGAGTGAAACATGTTAGAACTTAGGATTTCTATGTGTGTTTACTTGCCATCTTTTGTCTTTTAATTTCGTAGATTAGATAAACAAACTTTCAAACCCCCCATACATTTTATTTTATGTTTACAAACGTTGTCATGCATTAGTACCCTCAATCCCCGGTTAAGAACGATCCATACTTATCAATGCTACATCTACAAAGAAGGGTTTTAATTGTTTTCGTGTTTGTTTGAGTGTTTTAATTAAATGCTTGAAAAGATGCGAATCAGCACCTACTCGGGCAGGTGGATCATTAGGTGAATCATGATGTCAAAGAAAGCAGGGGGAAAAATCCTCTCTAGTTTGCAAATGATATGCACAATTTGTTGTTGCAATTCCACCACATCTGACTTCTTTAATTCTATGGCGCATAACCTCTGCCACCACCTGCACAATGCCACTATTGGTTCTACGACGTCCCGAGGCAAGTATGGTCGAATTACCACTGGAATCAGACGTTGCAGCATAACTTGATAGTCATGTGTCTTTAGACCAACAAACTTGTGTTGCACCTCGTCCACTGCCCTAGTTATAGTAGCTGCATACGTAGCCGGATAACGAACGCCCTTAAACCAGTGAAATATAGAACGTCTAAGCGTCGGCTTCACTGTGTAAAGTGCATCTGGCATCTTGTTGTACACTCATTTCATATCCCTCCTCAACCACAAGGGACAACGTAGATTCATTAATTCCAAATCTTTGCGCGCTTTGGGAGTATCTTTAGTCTTGAACTTAATACCGAGAATTGTTCCCACCACGCTGTCGCACACATTCTTTTCTATGTGCATCGCGTCCAAGTTGTTCCTCAGCTTCAACTTCGACCAGTAAGGGAGTTCAAAGAATATACTCTTGTGATCCCAATAGCTCAGATCATGTGGAGGAATTGGATTGCATTTCTTTACATCCGCGTCATTGGTCAACACACCAAAGTCGAAATAGCTCAACCTCTCTAAAATCTCTTCGCCCGACCAACTACGGGGTTTAGGATTGTTCTCTACCGTCCCGTCGAAATGAGCTGCATCCTGTCGCCATGGGTGGTCGTGAGGAAGCCATCTACGGTGACCCAAGTAACACACCTTCCCCGCGTGCCAACTAGAGTTCACGTCGTCCAAACATATAGGACATCCATTATATCCTTTTGTCCTGCAGGCTGCCAACATCCCATAAGCTGGAAAATCGCTGATCGTCCACATTACGGCAGCCATCATCGTGAACATCGTGTCAGTGAATTTGTCATAAGTTGGGACTCCATTTTCCCACAACAGTTTCATCTCGTCGATCAAAGGTCTGAGGTAGACATCTAAGCACTTTGATGGAGATTTAGGATTTGGAATTAGTACGGTAAGGAAATTAAATTCCTTGTTCATGCACATCCACGGAGGCAAGTTGTACGGCAACATAATAACTGGCCAAGTGCTGACGGCGGAACTATTACTTCCCCAAGGATTGAATCCGTCTGTAGATAGGCCGAGTCTAACATTTCTAACCTCTAAAGCAAAGTCTCCAAATTCTCTGTCGAAATGTTTGAAACCCTCCCCATCCGCGGCGTGTCGCAGGACATCGTCATCTATTCGCTTTTCTGCGTATAATCGCATCGCCTCTGCTGTGTATAGAGACATGTGCAGGCGCTGCAATCTGGGAATCAAGGGAAAATATCGAACAACTTTCACATGAATTCTCTTTTTCGAACTCTTTCTATTCAACTGGAATCTGCACTGGCCACATACGGGACAATAGTCCAAATCTTTATACTCTTTGTAAAATAGCACACAATCATTCGGACATGCGTCAATTATCCTGTACTTTAGGCCGAGGCTGCTCAAGATATTTCTAACCTTATAATGAGATTTAGGAAGATTGTGATCATCAGGAAGCAACTTACATATTTGCTCCTGAATTTCGTCAAAAGCACTGACTGACATTTTGTGCTTCACTTTTATCTTCATTTGCTCTATCACATATTGCAACACATTCTCTCGACATCCAGGGAACACCGGGGTCTGCGCTTCAAGTAGCATCCGGTTGTACTTTTCCATCTCACTGGTGTCAGTGGCCAAGCTAGCTGCGGGGAATGTGCCATCATGCTCATTAGTGGTACTGTAACCTCCGTCTTGGTGTTGGTGTCCACCATGACTACATCCCGGAAACGCATCATGGACCAAATCTGCAGTTGGGTTGCAAGCTGGGGGTCCAGCACCACTGCCGCTGGATGAGGCACCATGGTAACTATACCCTGAGCTGAAGTCTGCTGCGCTGAACTCTACTGCTTCACCATGCTCGCTCCATGTAGTGTAACTCCACATCATACCATTTTCGTACAGGTGTTGCACCATAACATTAACCTCCGCATACTGACAATTAAGACATTTCTAACACGGACACCTGAAACGTTTCTTTCCCTGACCATGTTCTATCGCAAAATTCACAAATTCGCTAATTCCATCCATATACCGGACATCACATCTATTCTTCAACTTCATCCAACTCTTGTCCATACTGCTACAAAATATTATAATTAATTAATTATATATTATATATATATTAGTCCATTAATTTACGCTTAACTATACGTACTCGATCTACATCGATCCATCAATTACGTACGTACGTAATTTAATCTGTATATATAGCTAACATCCATGCATGTATGTACGTAAGTTTTCACTAAATATATATATTAATTAAGCAAATTTTAACTGCGTGCGTACCTGCTGGCCTTCTCGATATCTGTTAATTAAGCTAGCTAGCTAGTCAGCGGAGATCCCTTATCCTGATCATTCCCTCGGCCTTCTCCCTTCTCCTTCTCCTTCTCCGGCCTCTCCTTCTCCCTTCTCCTTCAATTCTTCTTCGAATGGAATGAAGAGATCGAGGATCGGATGGAATGAATCGAAGAGAGTTTGAATTGGCATCGGGCTTATATATAATGCTTCACTTTGACGACGGAGGTGTCGGTACGTCATCTAAGTGGAAGTTAATTACTCGGACCACGGCGTGTCGATCCGTTGTCCAGGTGATCACCTGGATGACGGAGAATACCATCTCCGTCGTCCAGGTGATCACCATGGACGACGGAGACGGTATTCTCCATCATCCAGGTTATCACCTGGACCTCAGAGAATACCGTCTCCGTCGTCCAGGTGATCACCTGGACCTCGGAGTCTTCTCCGTCATCCAGGTAGTACTTGGACCACGGAGACTTCTCCGTCGTCCAAGTGTCACCTGGACCACGGAACAATTACGTTTCCGTGGTCTAAGTGCTGTTTTCTTGTAGTGAAAGACATTTGGTGTTTATTCATGCGAAATATTTTGCCTTAGTTTGTGAATGCAGATTTTGGGTTTCCTTTATTTTTAAGGGAAACTATGTCAAATTTTTGGTAGAAATGAAATAAACATTTATATATTCTTCACTTTTTTGCAGATGAATGATCTACAAAAATCCGATAACTACGAGGGGTGGTAGTCGTGGGAAAAGCACATGTTGGCCCATAAGCCGATTAAGCACTATATTTACCACGGCTGTTTTGTGAATAGTGTAAAGTTTAATTCATTGGCCTGAGATGAAGGAAAATGCACACAAAATAGTTGGATCGCAGTTGAGGAATGCGATGTTGTCTATTACGAAGTTCTTGAACATGTCATTGAGCTGCTATACGGAAATGATATAAGCGTTTTTCGGCTAAAGTGAAAATGGTTCAAAGGTACCAAGGAAGATATGAGGCTTTTATCTTTCGATACAAACTCCAGCTGGTATGAGGATGAGCCATTCACTCTTGCCACCTTAGCTAGGTAGGTGTTCTATTTGGATGATCCGAAAGCTGGTAAAGGCTGGAAAATAGTAAATCATATGTCTCACCAAGGAATATGGAGTGCCACGACACTTGAAGGGACATCAACGACAAATATTACAGCACATAGAGATGATGCATATCAAGAGCCTAATACTTCAGTCATCCCCAACATAATGGAACTGGTTTGGCACAACGAACGTTTACCTCCGATTGATGGCGTCACAGATCTTCAGAAGAGATTAGAGAGTTAGCGCACAATACCCCAGAAGTCGAGGAGCCAGAGGATGACGACGACGACAGCTATAATTCAGACAATGTAGGGTGAGATGATAAAGAGCAATCAGATGATAGTGAGGATGATGATTCAGATGATGATGATTATGAGGATGAAGATTGATATGAGGCCGGATTACTATTTATATTAGAAATTAATTAACTGAAGTCACCATATATATGTAAAGATGTTTATATTTTTAAATTAAATAGTGTATTTGATGATTTGTATACGTACCTGTAAGCCAGATGATTAAATATTCTTCGAGGTCAGCATGCCTATAGCGAAAGGCGGTGACTGCACCACCGTACTGTAACACTCCCAACAAGTGTTGGTACGTAGGAATGTGGTCGGGTTGTGTGTGTGTGTGTTAAATAATTTAGTTTTTTGGTATTTTTCGACAATCACTCCAAGGAGAACCGGAAGAGGGATCCGAAGAGATCTCGGAATCGGCTTTTGATTTCAAATTCTATAAGATTATAAATTGGGTGGACTGACATGAATAATGCAAGATGGTTATAATTTAAATAAAATTATGTTTGGAATTGGAAAAAATGAAAAGTAAATAAAAATGACTCTTGGCCGACGAAAATGAATTATTTCGTTGTCTCAGGTGTACTAAGACGACAAAAATATTTATTTCATCGGCTAAGTAGCACTACCTATACGACACTAGCTAAAAATATCTTCGTCGTCTAGGGGAACCCTAACCCTAAACTCTAAACCCTAAACCCTAACCCTAATCCCTTTACCCTAAATCCTAAAACCTTAGACGACAAAATCACATGTTTTTCATCTAAGTGAATACTTAGATGACGAACCCACTAGTTTTGTCGACTAAGACTAATTTTTTGGCGATTCAGTGTTTTGCGCCTAATTTTTTGGGAAACATTTAAAAACGACTTAGGCGATTAAAGTAGTTCATTTTGTCGCCTAAGTGAATTGATATATCCCAAAATTGATCGACTTCGATCCAGTTTTCTCACATTTCCTCTCTTGATCTCTCTCCTTACCTAAACCCTAAATCTTCCAAAACATCGCCGCCTCCTTTTCTCCTCTCCTGGAACCCCAAAACTTCGCCGCGCAACACCAAATTCTCTCTCCTCGTGCTGCCGGTTTCCCACACCTCTCCTCTCCACGCCGTTTTCGCCCTCTCCTCTCCTCTCCTTCGTTGTTGTACTCTCCTCTCCAGGTTGCCTCACTGACACCGCCGGCTGAATTCTCTACTCTCCCCCGGTCTCCCTTCCCCGTCAGTATACACTCTCTCTCCTCTCATCTTCTCTCCTCTCCTCTCTGTTTATATATATATATATTTGGTAATAATATTTGATAATATATATTAGATTAATTATATATGGATTAATATATTATATTTTGATTAATTTAGATATATTGATGTTATATATATTGATTAATTTGGGTATATTATATTAATGTATATAAATTTTGATAAATTGGAAAAATATTGTGAGATTTGAATAAATTGGATAAATTTGGCTATATTTGTGAACTTTGGATTTCTGGATAAATTTGGATATATTTGTAAAATTTAGATATATTTGATGAAATTTGGATGAATTATGATGAATATTATATATTTTTTTCAGCTTTATTATGGCGCCAATGAAGAGGCGCCTGACTACAGAGAATGGGGCCGAACGTGAAGCCATTGCGCGAGCTATAGATTGGAGGCAAGTTTCGGAGGACACCGTTTCGAATTCTTCGCAGAAATCTTCGGCTCCAACGATTGGTCAAATTCCTCATGCTCCACGTGAGGCGGCCTCATCCTTTACGGATGAGGCAGACGAAGACCGATCGTCTGCGGCATCAGAAGGTCCGAATGAGTCGTTCGACGATTAGATTGTCTACAGCGCCCGACGTAAGGTCAGGAGGCAACCATTAGACCTACTTCTGAAAAGGAATCGGGGACTTGTAAAAGACACCAAAGGCGAGCGCATAAATAAGTCAATGGGGAAGAAGATCGAGGTGTCTTATGACGAGTTTAGCCGAGGCCCTCCATCCGCACAGGTCGGGAGTCTGACCTCGCATACCATCGGCTCAATCATACGGAACAACATCTATATGGTTACCCCTTCGTGGAACAAGCTGCCCCAAACTGAAAAGTTGAGAGAGTACTGCAAACTAGCAGTAATGCTATCTAATATTATTTATTTTTATAAGTAATTATAAAACATAAATGCATAATTTCTAGAGTTTGAATTTTTATTTATGTTGCTAGACACATTTTGAAATCTCCGACTCAATGGAGATGATGGAGGATATAGAGGAGACGGTTGCCCCCATTTATAAGGACTGGAAGTACGACCTCCACAAGTACTACCAGTGACATGGCGCCTCGCCTACCCCTTTGGAGCTCCAGAACGATAGAGAAGAGGAGTGGCAATGGTTGGTCAAATACTTTGAGTCCGACAAGTATAAGGTTCATTTTCATTTTCTTTAATGTAATGAAAATTGCATAATTTAATATTTTTAACCATTATTTTATTATTTAATTATCTTTGTTGTGTAATAGACAAGGTCAAAGGCCAACAAGGTAAATCGGGACAAGAAGATTCATTTACATCGCGAATAAGCACACAGATGCGGATTCGAAGCATTGCTTCCTTGATGCCAGGGAGAAAGCTTATGTGAAATCCGAGGCCGTCAGTGAAGCGAGTCAACTCGGGGTTAGTAACTCATCTTTTCCAAATCAATTGAATTTACACATACTTTTAAAGCATATCGAAATTTAGTATAACGCTAATTTCATTTTTAAGAAATTGAATTATGATTAAGATATGATTTAATTAGGTTGTGCTATTGGAATATGATTTTTAATTTGAATTTGATTTCAACTAGACAAATCCGGATGGGAATCGGTGCCCACGGTCTAATTGTGTTATTGGAATTGGTTATTCGAAGTGTAATCTTGCCTGCAAGTTTTTTGGTTTTCTCCAATTTTAGGGGAAATTATGCCAATTTTTTTGTTAGAAATTAATATTCATATATTCTTCACATGATTAATTTCAGGAGATGTTGATACGATTGGTCGGGAAGGAATTAGCGGCGACCCAGCTGGCCAGCCCGGAGATGACGCCTGAATAGATGCCTCCCCTGTCGATGCAGAGTCAGATTGCTATTTTTGATATTGTTTATGGTCGCCGACCTGGCAAGGAGGTTCGTGGGCTTGGATAGATGGTGCAAAGAGATTTTTCCGAGTCATCTGCATCGTCGACTCGTCGCAGTAGGGATGATTTCATGGTGCTCCGAGCCGCCCTTAAACGGGGTCGAATGGCACAGAAGTCAATCGATCGCGCCTAAGAGCATTTGAGGTAGGTGAAGGTGCAGTTTGAAGCTCACAACCGTAAGATGACTGCCTTCTACGAGGCCTACAAGAAAATAGGGTTGCCCATTTCTGATCTTGATGATGAGTGTTGTCAATCCCCCCTCCCCCGAGTCCACTCCGTCGCCTCAACAACAACTATTTTATTATTATTTCTATCGATGTACGTACACTTTTTATATTTAATGAATATTTTATTAATTTTATTAATAGATTATTATATATTTTAAATTTAATTTAATTTATAGTTCAGAAAAAAAAATTATAAATTTAACTTGGGCGGCAAAACATCTTGGTTCGTCGTCCTAGTGAATCACTTAGGCGACGAACAGTTTGTCATCTAAGTATAAACAAAGGCGAGGATCAAACATTTTTTCGCCGAAGTGGTTACACTTGCACGATGACGTGTCCATCGTCATATAAGTGTATCCACTTAGAAGACGACCAACCGTCGTCGTCTAAGTGTAACCACTTAGACGACAAAACAAATCATCGTGTAAGTCTTAGTACTTCGACGACGACTGCAGGTATTGGTTGCCTTAGTGCATCTTAGACGACGAACACTGTCGTTGTTTAGAGGAATATTATTTTGACATCTAAGTACTTAGGCGACGAAATTTTAGTCGCCTAAGTACCTGGCCGACGAAAAAATACCACTTAGGCGATGAGATTACTTCATCGTCTAAGTGAGTTTTTCTAGTAGTATATATATACTTTTGAAGATGTTCATATTTGGAGTTTATCATCCATGTATGTCAACCAGTAGCTGCCTATAAGTGTAGTTGTTAATTTTCAAAGCAAGATCATCAACGCACTTGCATGTCAAGCAGCCGTGTTCATACGTTGCATGTCTAGTAGCTATTCATACCTTCGTAGCTGATCACTTTCTAGAGCCTTGAAGACTGCACAGCTTTCTGTGCTAGCACACAACAGTAGATTTTCTGAATCTTTAATTTTTTGGTTACTTTAGGCTACTTCTTGTCCAAAATAGGAAAATTGAAATAATTATATAATTATATAGCTAAACTGGCGATCATATTTTCTTTGACGACTTTCTGTTATAATTGCATGCAAGTCAAAATAATTATTAGAAATTAAGCCAGACGACCTTTGAGTACAAAAACCTCTGTTTTTGTCTTTTGTAGCCATTGAGTTGGCTTTTGTTGCAGTTTTAAGTTTTTCACCATGTTCAAGACCGTGTTTTTGATGATTAATTTGGCCTTACAAGTAGAACCGATCAAGTTCTTTCAAATTTGGTATCAGAGCCTTAGTTTGGCTCCATAATCATATAGTTATTACAGTACAGTATCTTGAGGACGGAAGTCATAACTATAATCAGTAAGAAAAATCGTAAACTAAAATTAAACTTGTTCTTGTATGTTCTTGCATGTGTGTTTTCCTTTATTGCATGTGCCTTGTTTGATCATTAAAAAATAAAACAAAAAACGATGTGCATATTTATTGTAATGTTGAATGATAGATTATCTTAATTTAGAAATAATCGAGCATCAAAAACAGAAAATAACTTTGGATCAATATAATTTAATTAGTTATTTTCTACAGAAAAATCACAAGCATCTTTTATACAGTGAAAAATTTACTGTTATAAACAACATCATTGATCTTATAATTAGTCAAGCTGGGTATATAACGTTTGAGCAAAATAAGCATAATACTATTTTACAACATACTTTGGAGCATTTTTAGAAAAATTCCTCACAAATTATCTGACAAAATTTGAGGTTTATTTCTTCTCAATTAGAAGACAATAATAAAAATATACAGCATTTTTCTAATCAAAAAGAAATTAAAGATCTTCTTAATTTCATTGATAACGAGCTAAAGCAAGTAGAATTACAATCTTTGAAAATATTTAAAAATCTAAAAGTTGAAGTAGCAAAAATATAATTAATACAAAAAGAATTATTTAAGCAAGTAGAGAAATTATATAATAAAATTGATCATTTATTGATTTGATGAACGATAATAGCACTAATTATATACAAGCACTTAAAGAACTTGGTAAATTGGACGACGATCCGGTAGGATTTTCGAGCATCACAACTACTATTCTGAGCAATAATATTCCTATAAGGCAAATAATTCTATTATTCAATTACTAACTAACTTATCTAAAAAATTAGATAAAATTAAAAATTAATTAACAGACATTAATCTAGCATTAAATACATCATTAACATCATCTTCTATTCCTACATCTTTAATTAAAAAGTTAGAGATTTTGAGCATAAATAATCAACTAAGAAGGGTACGAATAAATCCTTTTGATAATACAAAATGAAATTTTTTAAACCAAAATGAAAAGAAATAATAAGCGTATAGGATATTTATCATAATGAAGAATAAGCACAAGATTTCCTAAGAAATGAATTTTTACGATCACAAAAGAAAAAAATATATTTTATATCAATTGAAAACATTTGAAAATCGTAATAGCATTGTAAGTAACATTAACCAACATGAAATAAGTTGTATTGATAAAGAAGTTACTTTAAATTTATTGAGGAATCAAGCAATTGAACAACTTAAAAAGCTTCATTATTCATTAATACATATTAGAATTATATTAATCGGCATAACATGATTAACTCGACCACAAGTTGGTAAAAAAATATTAATATACATATAATATGATAGATGGGATAACCATCAACAAGTAGCAATAGCAACAACTGAAGTTGATTTGAATACTAATTTAACTATAATTAATTGTATTCTAAATTATGTAATGATAACTAAAGAATTTAGCAAGCATATTAAAGTGAGCATTAGAACAAAAAATTATAACATGAAAGGAGATTTTAAAAATCATAGTGTGGGTCTAATGTATGTTGGTAACGTGTCTGATAAGTTTAATTACAAGTTTAATGTTGAATTTCAAAATTTAGTACAAATATTTGGTAGTAAGCATGTTAATATGATTGAAGCAAAATCTATTGATAACAGCTTTTTAGAAAGAACTCAGTGGATATTACTGAACCTACAAGGGTCTAAAAATAGACAACTTGATGATGTACAAATTTTTGAAAATCATTTAGGAGAAGCATCCATAAGATTTACTAATCATCATCAAATTGTAAATATTATTGATGATTTAGAAAATGAAGCAGAAATAAATGAGACTTTTGATAATCTTGAAGTAAATATGGTTGAAGATAATTTTAATAGCATTGTTGATAAACTAATCGAAGATATTGATAACTTAAGTGAAGAGTAATACATTAATAAATACAAAACTTATAAATTGGGATTATATCGATTAAATGATGAAGAAATGAAGCATCTAATATTAGATATTTGTCTTGAGCATATATTAGGATAAAAAGAATACATTACTATGTTAGTTGAAATTGAGTGTATGTATGTCGAAGAAGAACAAAGTTCTACTGGAGCTTTGTGTGTTCATGTAGAATCTTTTATATGAAGATCTGAGTAACAATATATATGACCCACTAATGAGTCTTATACCGAGCGACATACTGCTCATAGCAATTATGATGTAGCTAGACTTCATATGAAAAATAGAATTCCTTATACATGAATTGAGCATGTGAGCATAGCTGGAAACATATTAAACCTAGATCAAGTGGATCCACATGATTGGGAGAAAACTATAGAGGGATGGGAAAAAATGATGTGTTCATGTTGCAGTCATGTTAAATTTTAGCAACACAAATGATATTTTAGTCTATTTTGAGCATACTTTGGATAATATGGTTTTTGATTTCTTTCGATCATTGAAAGCAAAAGATCTAGAAGGTTAACAAGCAGCAAAATAAGCAAAATATGTGAATAATCTAAATATGTTAAACTTATTAAATTTGAGTTTTAGGATCATAATCGCCTTGATGGAAGAAATGAGCAAGAGCAAATTAGAGCAATACATAATTTAGAGCAATTATAAATATGTCATTTACAATATATTGGTGAATATACTTTTGATTTCTTTAAATATTTAAGTAAAACTGGTAGAATAAATGATGTAAATCTACTAAATTCTTTTATGAAAAAAATAAAAGGACATATAGGAGAAAATATATGGAAAGAATGACAAAATAACCCTAGAAAAAATGATGAAGCAATTGGCCCTCGAACTCAACATGTAAATGATATATTATGAGAAAAGTGTAGCCAAATTAAAGCTAAGAGACAAATAAGGAAGCGATTTTACATGAGCAATAAAAATGTAGACTTACCTAAATAAATAGGTGTCATAGAAAACAAAGAATTACTAAGAAAATTAAGTATTATAAGAAGAGCTATAAAAGAAGATACAAGTCTTATAAGCAATATAGAATGTTTGATATACAACCTTCAAGAACCTTTTAAAAAAATAAAAATATATACCTAAGCAACTTAAAAAAAGGAGCATTAAACCTTGGATGAGAAAATATAAAGCACCAAAAGATAAGAGCACTTGTAAATGTTACTTTTGTAGTGAAGTTAGAAATATTAGATCAAAGTGTCTTAAACTAGGAAAATAACCTAGAGAAAAAAATCAATCACTTGAGTAATTGGATTTAAAAGAAGATGAAGATTTGGAGAGCATTTACAGTTTAGATAACTTAAGCGATAATGAGAGCATCTATAGTAGTAATAACATTGATATGTTTTCAGAATCAGAATCTGAGTATTCTGATAGTTCAGATAATGAACTAGAAAATATATGTATGTTTGAAGAGCATGAAGAATTTAAATACATAAGTTTAGGATGGTCACAAGAATGTAATGAATGTGAGAAAATAGTAGCGGAACAATATTATATGCGCAAAATAATATTGTGTAAGGCTTGTTATAATAACAGAGCATTAGAAGTAAATTCTGTTGAAGAAGTGAGCAGAATTTAAAGTCTTGATATCGAAAATCAAAAAATTAGCACATTAATTAGAATTAATTGTGAGCTTGAATTAGCAAAAGATCATAAAATAGAAACGGTACCAATGATTGATAATAGGAGCACTAAGAGAGCTATAAGAGAAGAGTTAGTACAACACAATATAGGCAAAAACTGGTCAAACCAGTTCGAGTATGCCTATGGGATTCAAGAACTGTACACATCACAGATTGCCTAAAAAACATACCTCTTTGAATTGAAAACAACAATTTAACTTACCTTTAACATTTATTTCACCAGCATATTCATTTATTTTAGAATTAAATTTTCTAAAAAGTTTACAAGGTTGTTTTTCTCATCTATCTGATATAACATTTTACAAAAAAGTTATATATAACTACTACAGATCAAAGCAATTTATTAGAAGCATCTAATAATTTGAGCATAGAATAGTCAAAAGAAGAGCAATATAATTTTCACTACAAGAAAAACTCACTTAGACCACGGAGCGTTTTCGTCGTCTAAGTGAGTTTTTCCGTCGTCTAAGTACTTAGACGACGGAATCTCCGTCGTCCAAGGTCCGTGCTCCAAGTGCTGTCGTCCAAGCACTTGGACGACGGAGAATTTAATCTCCGTCGTCCAAATTCACTTGGACCACGGACATTCTCCGTGGCCCAGGTCAGCACTTGGACGACGGAAATTCAGTTCTCCGTCGTCCAAGTTCTTACCTGGGCCACGGAGAACTGAATCTCCGTCGTCCAAGTGCCTATTTAATTTTTTTCAAAAAATTAAATTGTAATTAAATATTATTAATTTAATTTATTATTAATTGAATTTAAATAATGAAAAATGATAAAATTAATTAAATAAACTAAATTTTTAATATTACTTAATTATTAAATAATTAAAATTAATTTGTACATACACATCCAAAAAACCCATAAAAATGAAAATATTGTTCGAAATGCGGAAAGAAACGAGATAATTAATTAACTACTAGCTAATTAACACACTGGAGGAGCAGATGCACCGCCGCGTCCCCCGCCTCCAGCCGGGTCGTCGTCGTCGCGGTATGGGTTCGGAGGAGGTTGACATACTTCTCGAGATTGTTGCATGAGGGCGATGAGTTGGGCTATTTGTGCTTGTTGCTCATCAAGTCTTTGCCGCATGGATTGATTCTCCTCTCGTGCCAGTCGATTCTCCTCTCGTGCCAGTCGAGTCTCTTGAATGGCTGCTTCGACGGCCGCAGTCTGAGTCCTTCTCCGCTGCCCCGAACCTCCCGTAGATGATGAGTCGGAGGTCGTCGACAAATCTCGAACCACCTTAGGCCCGAAGTGCCTAACCTCCTTGCCAGCTCTACGACCGTAGACCTCATCCGCGATTGTAATTTGGCTCTCCATGGATAGAGGAGGCAGGTCTTCCGGCGGCACATCTGGGAACGCAAGCTGAGTGTCAGCCAATTCTTCCTGCGCACGCTCTATCACCCTTGCCTACAAAAGAATAATTAATTTATTATAATAAAATAATATTTAAATAATTATTATTATAATTAAAAGCACACACATATATATATCACTTACGCCGCATTGACTCGCTTCATTATCGAGCCCAGGCGTCACGTACGCGCTTATGCTTGCATCAAGATAAGGGTGTTTGGAGCCCTTATCCCTGTGCTCCTTGGCTATTTGAATGAGTTGCTTGGCGCCGGATGTATGGTGTTTGTCCTTCTTCCCCCGGTTGGCTTTGTTGACACCGGAGAATTTCTGTTAAACAAAATAATTAAATCATTAAAAAATTAATAAGTAACTAAAATTTAAATAATTCAATTATCTTAATTGAAATAAAAAAAAGTAAATTAATACCTTAAATTCTTCATCGGCAAAGTGGTTACACAACCACTGCCACTCATCTTCTCTATCCCCACGCAGCTCTACGGGGGAGGCACGGGACCGATAGTTTCGAAGTACTGATGGAGCCTGTACTTCCAATCTTTGTAAATGGAGTTGGCGGTTTGGTTGATATGCCTCAACATCGCCGGTGAAGGATCCACCGCAAATTGTTCCTATCAGAAATAAATAGAAAATTATAATCGTATATATTATGAAATTATAACTAATATTAACAATATCATATAATAACTAAAATTGTACGTATTACGTACCGAAAGTTCTTTGAAGACTTTCGCCTTCTCATCATCCGGCACCTCCCTCCAAGTAGGGGAATTAATTCGAACCCGGCTACGAACGATTGACCATATGCTATGCGCCGAGAGACTTACTAGCTGAGCTGTGGGAGGGCCACCGGTGAATTCGTCGTAGGGCAAGTCGATCTTTTTCCCGGTCGCCTTGCAAATTTTCTCCGTTTTGCCCCCTTTAACGAGACCCCGAGTCCTTTTCGGTTCCAGGTCAGTGGGGGCCCTCCTTTGCTTACGGCGGGCGCTGTACATGATTGATTCCGCGGTCGAGGACGCCTGAGTACTTGCTGTTGAACCGGTACCGGGCGTCGGAGTTGAAAAAGGGTCGACGTCATCACCGCCGGAGATAAATGGGGCAGACGGAATTTCCCCAACAGGCGCCGCCTCTGAACCAGATGAAGGGTCCGGATTGAGGGCGTCGTTGCCCTCCTGTTGAACCCAACCGACTTGGTCCGCCAACATTCGGAGCATGGCATCTTCTGCCTCCTGTTGCGCTTTCTTCTTGCCGGATGGAGCCATTTAATACCTACTTACCATAATAATTACAAGTGCAAAATTTACGCTAATTAAGTATGGTTAAGATTTAAATAGAGTACACTATTGGCTTTTTCGGTCGTTCAATGGGCGTGCGACCCGCGCAATAAAATGTAAATTTTCAATTAATCAGCCTTGGTTAAATCGAAAAACATGGTCAGTTAGGGATAGAGATAACGCGAGAGGCAGGACTAATTTCGACAAAACACCTATTAGAGTCGTCTTTCTTAGATCCAAAACCTGTCACCAGTCATAACCCGTTTCTAGACACCATGTCCGAGATTCGGCCAATTTTTCGAAAATTTACACTCCCTCAAGTCCTTTGCAAACTCCGCCCTCAACCTCGTGTCCATAACTTCACTTAGGTTATGGTGTGCGGTGATGAAATCCACACATCACGAGAGGTTAAGGAGATAAGTTAGGAAAAGAGACGCCATCTATTCCAAAGAGTGCGACTTAATAAACCAAGCCTATGTACTAAATTTAAATCGAAGACGTACTACCATGCAATTTACTAGAAAATAAACGTAATTATCAATTAATTAAAACAATAAATAATGACAATAATGAATTATTATTTATCATGCATTTAATAATAATTATTCATTTACCAATATAATTAATTATTATTAACAATAATTATTATTACTATTATTTAATTACAATAATTATTATTTACCAAATAACTATTATAATAACTAAATAATTAAATGATAACAACCAAATATTAATTAGAATAATTATAATAACTAAATGATTACTAAATATTAATAATAACCACTAAAAATTATTATAATTACAATATTGAATTATTTAAAACTAATTATTAAATTATATTTAGAAATTAATTAATTAAATAAAAATAATGTTAATAAGGTAAAAAATAGAAATTTACCTCGTCGGAGTAATCGGGAATATCGCCGGAGTTGAGTCGTCGGAGAGGAGGCACCACGCCGGAAAATTTGTCGTCGGAGCAGGAAAATCGCCGGAGGAGAGGAGAGGAGAGGAGAGGAGATGGAATGAGAAAATGGGGGGGGGGGTGCTGTTCTATTTATAGGCTTTCACTTAGACGACGGAACACTATTTTCCGTCGTCCAAGTGCACTTGGACGACGGAAACAGTGTTTTCCGTCATCTAAGTGACGGTTTAAAAAAATTTGAAGCGGCGCCAATTAATCGGCGGGATGTTTGGAACCGCCATAAATTTGGACTTAGACGACGGAGAATTGAATCTCCGTCGTCTAAGTGAATATGCAAGTGGTGCCAAAAATTGAGGCTGTAAATCGAACCGTCATAGTTTTCGACTTGGACGACGGAGATTCAATTCTCCGTTGTCCAGGTGAACACCTGGACGACGGAGAATGACATCTCCGTCGTCCTAGTGCAATTTACATTGAAAAAAAAATTAAAAAAAAATTGAACCGCCATGGTGATTTGCACCTGGACGACGGAGATGGTCATTCTCCGTCGTCCAGGTTCAAATTACGTAAAAAAAAATTTAAAAATTAATTCGCTAGGAATTTCGTGATCTGTCATTCGAGTGAAATAGTCGTACAATATCGATGAACGCATCGTATATATGAACAGTTAAATTTGAACCGCCGAATAATTTTACGTCTTGAAAGTTGTTAAGTATCGACTAATCTTTACGACTTAAGTGTTCATGAGTAGAGGCTCATTTGCAGCAGAGTATTAACGAAATTGAATTTGGACAAAACAACCGTTGGATATGTTCGTCGTAACATAATATATAATTACAATAAAGGACCAGAAAATAATAAGTTCGGGAAGGGTTTCATCGGCACAGTCAACCGTAAAACCGAGAATTTCACAAACCAGAAACGTGGATACAAGACATTTTGCAACTCCGATTTTCGAACCGTCGAAGCTCACACACCAAGAATTGTTTACTCTAAAGTCTTGACGAAAAGAATATGCATTGGAAGAAGGTCTAGATGGTCGTTGTCTTAGAAAAAATTACGAAATCTTCACCTGGACGACGGAGAAGCTCATCTCCGTCGTCCAGGTGTATAGATCCTGAATTCAGGGGTTAGGGGGCCTTACTGTTTAGGGTTTAGGGTTTGTGAACTTGGACGACGGAGATGAGCTTCTCCGTCGTCCTAGTTAGTACCTGGACGACGGAGAATGACCATCTCCGTCGTCCAGGTGTAAAAACCCTGAATTCAGGGGTTATGGCCTTAGGGTTTAGGGTTTAGGTCGTCCAGGGTCATTTGTGTGTCCGTTCAATTATTTTGAATCAAAAAAAAAATTAAAAAAATTATCGATCGATCCGATTTGCTAGATTTAGGGTCGAGGATTTAGAGAGATAGCCAAAATACCCAAAATGCGACAACCTGCAATTAATTTCTCCCTTGTTCAGGATATATAATTCAGATTAATTAATTAATTTAATTTAGTTTACGTACGTCGGTCGATCCGATCCGATCTGATCGAGCATGGACGCGTAAGTCGAAGATATACGTACATATATACATTCTCCTTCTTATAATATTTATATTAATTATTGATCGATGATGCATCGATCATATATTACAATAATTACATATCTTAGTTAAGTAGTCATCATCATAATCCTCATCATCCTCGTCCCCGGTATCCGATTGCTCATCCTCCTCATCATACTCAACATCGTCCGACGAATAACCTGAGTCCTCATCCGCGTCCTCATCCTGCTCGTCTTCTTCATCTTCTTCATTAATGGCATCGATAATCTCATCTTCAGTTAGATATGTACAACCATCAGGCATGGGTAACCGTTCACCATCTTGAACCAGGTCCATTATATCGGAGCGGATGACAGAAATATTAGGCTCTTGATAGGCAGGAATGTCTCTTTCTGGTTCAGCAGCATCTTCAGTCGTCGTCGGTGTCCCTTCAATTGTCTCTGTATTCCATATTCCTCGATGAGAGATATGGTTCATTATTTTCCACCCTTCACCGGCTTTCGGATCGTCGAGATAGAACACCTGCCGAACTAAGGTGGCAAGAGCGAAATGCTCATCCTCATACCAGCTTGAGTTTGTATCGACTGATAATAGTCCCAGGTCTTCCTTTGTACGCTTGAACCATCTGCACTTGAATAGGAAAACGTTGACATCATTCCCGTAACATAGCTGAACCACATATACAATAGCCCCGTAATATAGATCATTGTTTTTCCCAACCGCTACCCCACTGTTTTGTGTTCTTCTTCCTTCATCTCGGGCCAATGAATGGAACTTTACATCGTTCACAAAACATCCGGGATAAATATAGTGTTTAATCGGCTTCCCTGCTAGCAAGTGCTTTGGCCATGACCACCAACCCCCGTGGTTTTCAGATTTTTGCAGATCAATCATCTGCAAAAAAAGGCAAATTAATATAAGGGTTTACTTTCTACAAACATGATCGATATGTATATAAATTATAAATTAAATACCGAGACGTACGTACGTACCCATTGGAAGAAATAATCGGGAAACTTCTTCTTAACCATTTTCTCAATCCACGCCGAACTCTTGTTTTGATTTAACTCCTGAAGCCTCTCCCTGTATGACATCATGTACGGCTCAACTTCGTCACAGTCTCGCAACACTACCCAATGTGCCTCAATAAGTTCTTCCCGTGTTAATGATTCCTTTAATACTCCTCTAAACGGTCGGACGACATTGGTGACGACAGAAAGATTGATGCGGGCACTGAGATCGGAGGCAGTGGGAGGTGGTGGATCTTTGAGGTACCTGTTGCAGTAAGTAACACACTCATGCATTAGGTATGTCTCTGTTATGGAGCCATCCAGGGCCGACCTGTTTTTGACGAATGACTTATACTGTCCAAGTTGTCTACAAAATCAAACGTACAATAAGAATAAGTACATATAGCTACCTAGTAATCTCCAGTGGAACAAATTATGAATCGAAAAACCTGTATAATTAATTAGTTGTACGTACCTTTCTTAAGGATACATCCAAGTGTACTGGATCGGACCAGAAATGAGCACCTGCTCAGGCAGGTGGATCATTAGGTGAATCATTATGTCAAAGAAAGCAGGGGGAAAAATCCTCTCTAGTTTGCAAATGATGTACACAATTTTTTGTTGCAATTCCACCACATCTGACTTCTTTAATTCTCTGGCGCATAACCTCTGCCACCATCTGCACAATGCCACTATTGGTTCTACGACGTCCCGAGGCAAGTATGGTTGAATTACCACTGGAATCAGACGTTGCAGCATAACGTGATAGTCATGTGTCTTTAGACCAACAAACTTGTGTTGCACCACGTCCACTGCTCTAGTTATAGTAGCTGCATACGTAGCCGGATAACGAACGCCCTTAAACCAGTGAAATACAGAACATCTAAGTGTCGGCTTCACTGTGTAAGGTGCAGCTGGCATCTTGTTAAACACTCATTTCCTATCCCTCCTCAACCACAAGGGATGACGTAGATTCATTGATTCCAAATCTTTGCGCGCTTTGGGAGTATCTTTAGTCTTGAACTTAATACCGAGAATTGTTCCCACCACGTTGTCGCACACATTCTTTTCTATATGCATCGGGTCCAAGTTGTTCCTCAGCTTCAACTTCGACCAGTAAGGGAGTTCAAATCTTTGCGCGCTTTGGGAGTATCTTTAGTCTTGAACTTAATACCGAGAATTGTTCCCACCACGTTGTCGCACACATTCTTTTCTATATGCATCGGGTCCAAGTTGTTCCTCAGCTTCAACTTCGACCAGTAAGGGAGTTCAAAGAATATACTCTTGTGATCCCAATAGCTCAGATCATGTGGAGGAATTGGATTGCATTTCTTTACATCCGCGTCATTAGTCAACACACCAAAATCGAAATAGCTTAACCTCTCTAAAATCTCTTCGCCCGACCAACTACGGGGTTTAGGATTGTTCTCTACGTCCCGTCGAAATGAGCTTTATCCTGTCGCCACGGGTGGTCGTGAGGAAGCCATCTACGGTGACCCAAGTAACACACCTTCCCCGCGTGCCAACCGGAGTTCACGTCGTCCAAACATATAGGACATCCATTATATTCTTTTGTCCTGCAGGCTGCCAACATCCCATACGCTGGAAAATCGCTGATCGTCCACATTACGGGAGCCCTCATCGTGAACATCATGTCAGTGAATTTGTCATAAGTTGGGACTCCATTTTCCCACAACAGTTTCAGCTCGTCGATCAAAGGTCTGAGGTAGACATCTAAGCACTTCCCTGGAGATTTAGGACCTGGAATTAGTACAGTAAGGAAATTAAATTCCTTGTTCATGCACATCCACGGAGGCAAGTTGTACGGCATCAGAATAACTGGCCAAGTGCTGACGGCGGAGCTATTACTTCCCCAAGGATTGAATCCGTCTGTAGCAAAGTCTCCAATTTCTCTGTCGAAATGTTTGAAACCCTCCCCATCCGCGGCGTGTCGCATGACATCGTCATCTATTCGCTTTTCTGCGTACCATCGTATCGCCTCTATTGTGTGTAGAGACATGTACAGGCACTGCAATCTGGGAATCAAGGGAAAATATCGCACAACTTTCACAGGAATTCTCTTTTTCGAACTCTTCCTATTCACCTGGAATCTGCACTGGCCACATACGGGACAATAGTCCAAATCTTTATACTCTTTGTAAAATAGCACACAATCATTCGGACATGCGTCAATTATCCTGTACTTTATGTCGAGGCTGCTCAAGATATTTCTAACCTTATAATGAGATTTAGGAAGATTGTGATCATCAGGAAGCAACTTACATATTTGCTCCTGAATTTCGTCAAAAGCACTCACTGACATTTTGTGCTTCACTTTTATCTTCATTTGCTCCATCACATATTGCAACACATTCTCTCGACATCCAGGGAACACCGGGGTCTGCGCTTCAAGTAGCATCGGGTTGTACTTATCCATCTCACTGGTGTCAGTGGCCAAGCTAGCAGCGGGGAATGTGTCATCATGCTCATTAGTGGTACTGTAACCTCCGTCTTGGTGTTGCTGTCCACCATGACTACATCCCGGAAACGCATCATGGACCAAATCTGCAGTTGGGTTGCAAGCTAGGGGTCCGGCACCACTGCCGCTGGATGAGGCACCATGGTAACTGTACCCTGAGCTGAAGTCTGCTACGCTGAACTCTACTTCTTCACCATGCTCGCTCCATGTAGTGTAACTCCACATCATACCATTTTCGTACAGGTGTTGCACCATAACATTAACCTCCACATACTGATAATTAAGACATTTCTGGCACGGACACCTGAAACGCTTCTTTCCCTGACCATGTTCTATCGCAAAATTCACAAATTCGCTAATTCCATCCATATACCGGACATCACATCTATTCTTCGACTTCATCCAACTCTTGTCCATACTGCTACAAAATATTATAATTAATTAATTATTATATATATATATTAGTCCATTAATTTACGCTTAATTATACGTACTCGATCTACATCGATCCATCAATTACGTATGTACGTAATTTAATCTGTATATATAGCTAACATCCATGCATGTATGTACGTACGTTTTCACTAAATATATATTAAGCAAATTTTAACTGCGTACGTACCTGCTGGCCTTCTCGATATCTGTTAATTAAGCTAGCTAACTAGTCAGCGGAGATCCCTTATCGGCCTGATCCTTCTATCGATCTCGGCCTTCTCCCTTCTCCGATCCTTCTCCTTCTCCCTTCTCCTTCAATTCTTCTTCGAATGGAATGAAGAGATCGGATGGAATGCATGAAGAGAGTTTGGCATCGGGCTTATATAATGCTTCACTTAGACGACGGAGGTGTCGGTACGTCGTCTAAGTGGAAGTTACTCAGACCACGGCGTGTCGGTCCGTTGTCCAGGTGATCACCTGGTACTGCTACAAAATATTATAATTAATTAATTATTACATATATATATATTAGTCCATTAATTTAAGCTTAATTATACGTACTCGATCTACATCGATGCATCAATTACGTACGTACGTAATTTAATCTGTATATATAGCTAACATCCATGCATGTATGTACGTACGTTTTCACTAAATATATATTGAGCAAATTTTAACTGCGTACGTACCTGCTGGCCTTCTCGATATCTGTTAATTAAGCTAGCTAGCTAGTCAGCGGAGATCCCTTATCGGCCTGATCCTTCTATCGTATCACCTGGACCTCGGAGTCTTCTCCGTCCTCCAGGTGATCACCTGGACGACGGAGAAGGTATTCTCCGTCGTCCAGGTTGTACTTGGACGACGGAGACTTCTCCGTCGTCCAAGTGTCACTTGGACCACGGAACAATTACGTTTCCGTGGTCTAAGTGCTGTTTTCTTGTAGTGTATGTTTAGTGTCTATATTGGCCGATATGGAAATCTAATTAATCTATTACAGTAAAACATCTATAAATAAAAAAACTTGAACCGAAAAAAAACATTATTTTAGTGACGTTAATTTATCGATAAATTAATAATTTTTTAATTAATAATTTTTTTATATTTCATAATTAACTATATTTAGTAATAAGATTTGTTTATATATCGATCATATTCGCCGGTTTATGTTTTTTTTACTTAAACTCTAAGTTTACTACAATATAATGCTTATCACAACAACAATACCTAATTTAAAACTATGAAAGAAATTCATCAGCTAAGAGCCTAATTTTGTAGTTTAAACACTTAAATGACGAAACTTTCGTCGACTAAAATTCGTCGTTTAAGTTTCGTAGTCAATGGCACTTAGACGATGAAAAAACAGAATTTATCATCTTAGTAGTTTCTTAAATGACGAAGAAAAGTTTGTGATCTAACATCCAAGACCACGAACTGTTGTCTTAAATGATGAAATATTTCGTCGCAACAAACTAACCTAGACGACGAATATTTGACATTCGTCATTTAAGTATAAACATTAAGATGACATAATATTTAAATTCATTGTCTAGAGTAACGTCAAACGACAAAAGTGTTATTGTTTTCATCGTCTGATCGTTTCATTTAGTCAACGAATTCATTTCAGTTCGCCGTCTTAGACATTAAATTAATTAAAAAAAATTACAAATTTCAGAATATTTAATAAATATAATATTGATTAAAATATCTACATAATAGCCGATATCTACACAGGTGTTTGGACCCCTAGCCCACTCCCACTACCTTCTGTATCGTCATTGTTTTCTCGGTCTCTTGAATGATGGGATGGCACATGTGAACTGCAACTAGGCTGTAAGCTCATCTATAACATCATGCGCTCCTTGGTTGCTCGAAGCCACTCTTCATACTGCTTCTTCTCCGCAAGAAGACGCGCCTCCGCCCACTCCTCGACCTCTCAGATGCGCTCATCGACCACACTTGAACGAGCTCGCGAGGTATATGTTGAGCAAACAAGGATTATTAGTGAAGATCCGCAATTACATTTGAGCAAAAATAAAATTCTAGGAAAATATGATATTATAAACCTCTATTTAACAATTAAAACAGCATATATGCCTTGTAATTTTTTATATAAGCAAGAATTTGAGAAACAAATCAAAGAGCTTAAGCTTAAAGTAATTAGACCATCTAAATCAAGACATAGATCGACAGTTTTTATTGCTCGAAAGCATTCTGAGCTTAAACGTGGAAAAACACGGATAGTATATAATTATAGAAGATTAAATGATAATACATATGAACATAGTTATAAGCTACCTAATAAAGATGAATTAATAAAAAAAATTCAAGAGAGCAAATACTTTAGCAAACTTGATTGTAAATCAGGTTTTTGGCAAATTCGCCTAGCAGAAGAGTCGATAGAGTGGACTGCATTCACTTGTCCAAAAGGACATTTGGAATGACTAGTCATGTCATTTGGGTTGACAAATGCACATTCCATTTTTCAGCGTAAAATGAATCAAATTTTTAAGAAATATGATAGTTTTTGTAGTGTGAATGTTGATGATATATTTTTACATAGAAAAAATAGAAATGAGCATAAAAAATATTTGGGAATAATTTTGAGTGAATTTATAAATAATGGCATCATTATTAGCAAAACTAAAATAAACTTGGAAAAACAAAAAATAGAATTCTTAAGAATCTATATCAAGTCAGGTACTATATAACTACAAGAGCATATAGTTAAGAAAGTTGTTGAATTTCTTGATAAATTAGAAGATAAAAAGAAATTACAAGCATTTTTGGTACTTCTCAATTATGCTAGAAACTTTATTCCTGATTTGGGAAGAAAATAGCAGTTTTACATAGCAAAACGAGCAAAATCGGAAAAAAGTATTTTAATACCAAAAATATTAAATTAGTACAACAAATTAAAAAGAAAATTACCCAACTAACACCTTTAGCATTACCTTTAGATAATAGCTATAAAACTATTTAAAGAGATGCATCCTCCCTTAGATGAGTAGGAATTTCATATCAGAAAAAGAGCAAAGAGCAATCAGAATCCGATGAACAAATATGTAGATATGTCTATGGAAAATTCAATAATATTCAATCTCAATTACCAGCAACTGACTTGAAATTATTAGAAATTATAAATTCTCTTGAAGCAGTTTCTTTGTTCTTGCATAGTGAAGTGTTTACTATAAGAATTGATTATCAAAATATTGTTTCTCATTATAATAAAATTAGTAGCAATAGACAAATAACTCGTAGATAGGTTAATTTCATAGATATAATTACTGAAAATGGATTTAAACTACATTTTGAGAATATTAAAGGAAGTGATAATATTTTAGCTGATATATTGTCTAGACTAATCCTTTGAATGATTATACAGAAATGGATCAAAGAGGAGCATCTTCTTCAAATCCTAAGAGACCATGAAGCATTCCTCCAAGTAATTTGAGCATGAGCATGCCAGCAAGGCAACCCACAAGACTTGTGATACACACCTATGAAAATATCCATATTCAGGGAGTTGTAAATGTTGAATATCGATATAACTCATGGCCACAAATTTGGCCAAAGAAAAAGGAATCAACCTCCTCAAATGAACGTAGCAATCGAGAAATTGGTAAGAGCATTAGAAAATGAATTTGCGGAGTATAATCAAATAGTTGACAACCTTAATAAGCAACTGCAATCTCTACAAGAAAATTATGAGCGACTATGTTTTGAGTATAATACAACAGTGGGCAAATTTACTACTTTGGAGTAACATCATGAAAGATTTGTTAGAATACATAGCAATTTGCAAATTAATTATGTAGCACTTCAAGATCAGTTAGAGTTTTAGTGAAACAGAGCAATAAATACACGTGGTTATATTTCTCAGCGTAATTCTTTACCTTTAGCACTTAATCCTATAGATGAGCAACAAGGAGTACTTCCTCCTATATTGAGTAATTATTCTTTACAAGTTCTTACATATTTCGGAGCAACAAGGAGTACTTCCTCCTATATTGAGTACTTCCTCCTATATTGAGTACTTCCTCCTTCTTCTAAACATTAATAATATTTCACCAAGAAAATTCAACAACAGTTTGAGTAATGATCCAACCCAACATAATATCATTATGAAGCAAGCTATCTATGTCCCTGGACCAACATGACCATATGTTTTTAGGATACCCAATATAGAAGACATTAAAAGACATCAAGGAGCACAAATGACTTATCATGTATTCTGGGACGATACACATCTTAGCATGGTCAAGCAAGATAAAGACTATAGTCTATACTCCACAAGAAGGGCCATAAGAATAAAAAGAGACGATCGTCACCTCCACATGAGCAGATTCATTGGAGTTGCTTATAAACAATTATGAGCATAAGAAACAGTAAGAATGACAAGGCTTGAAGATGAAGCCAATCACTGGCTGAACTTATCCGATGCCACTACCAGCATAAAAAGTATACCCGACGAACTTTAAAAAAGCAGCCCGATGACGGTTGAAACCGTCGGGTATAGTAAACTTTACTCGACGGTTTCAACCGTTGTCGGTAAATAGCACTATACCCGACGGTTCATTTCTATACCGTCGGGTATATTTAAATGACATCGTCGGGTATAGTTCATGGATAGCCGATGACCTAAAACACCAATTACCGACGACCCCTTTTTATGTCATCGGCTATCGTTTCTTATCTAACCTGCTCTGGCAGCAGCTCAACCATTCAAAAAAATCGGAGGAGAAAAACTCAAAACACTCTCAAATTGTGAGTGTTTTCGGTAGCGGTCCAAAAAAAATTCATGAAGCTATTTCTCGCTATATAGGTACGTATATATATGAATTTTGTAGATTGAGTTAATTATGTGTGATATATATATAGAGAGAGAGAGAGAATGATGAATTTGGGAGATTAGTTGATTTAATTAGATGTAAATATATATGCATGTAAAAGTTTATGTGTTATATATATATATATATGAGTTTTGGAGATTGAGTTGATTTATATGTTATATATATATATATATATATGAATTTTAGAGATTGAGTTTATTTAATTACATAAAAATATGTAGGTATATATGTGTGTGTTTATGTATATGTGTTAATTAATTGTTGATATATATAGCTAGCTAGCTAGTATGCGTGCGTGCGTGCGTGACTTTGTAATTACGTCGCTAGCTTGCTAGTAGATCGATGATCGAATTAAAGATGTATATATATAAAAATTAAGTTAAAAATTTTCATGATAGACAAGAGTTGGATTTTGCTTCCAAGATGGGATCAAAATTATAAAATTGGAATGAAGAGTTTTGTGGAATATGTGAAGGCAAATTCTAATGTGAATGATATTCATTATTGTCCGTGTAAACGCTGTCAGTGTCGAAGCGATATGTATCGTTTTACCATTGATACAGTATGGGAGCACCTGATGAAAAACGGATTTTGGGATAAGTGCACGTGTTGGATTTATCACGGTGAAACATCTTCAGCAGGTCAACATGATCATGGATAATATTCTCAAATGGTCAGTACATCCAATGATCCAACAAAGAGGTTTATCAACGATGTGTTTCCTTATGAGAGCGGTGTATTAGCTCAAGCAGTAGATAATGATCCCGTTGTTGGGGGTTTCTCTGATATTGAGACAATCCAGCAATTACCTACAACTGTCAACACTACCGGTATGGACAAGTACAACAACTTGATTGCATTCCAACAGACCCCATTGTACAACGGGTGTAATAAGACTGTTTTTAAAAGTGTCATGAGAGTAATGAAGCTAAAAGTAAAGAACAAATTGAGTGTTAAGGCAGTTGATGATTGGCTAAAGTGGACTGCTTCGATGCTGCCTTCTGGTCATCGTTTTCCTACAACTCTTCGTAAGGTGCGACATATCTTAAAACATTTTGGCCTTTCCTACATGAAAAACCATGCATGCAGATATGATTGCGTTATCTTCTGGGGTGAAAATGCTAGCGGGAATGATCTTGAATGCCTTGATGTCTTCCCAGTATGTGGTATAGATAGGTATACGTTGACACCTGCAGGGAACAAGAAAGTTGTGAAGATACTTCGGTATTTCCCGCTGATTGATTGAAAGAACCCAACCCCGATTTAGTTTCCTAAACCGAAATCAAACCCCTTCTGAAAACACGAACTTGCAAAAACCATAGAAATTTTGGCAAAGTTTCACTATATCGTGAAATTATCATTAACCTACACCCGAAAACACACTTCATCCTATGTCACAAAAGCCAAACCGTGGGCACCAATCCCATCCGGATTTCTCAAAATCATATCATAATAATATAAAGTAATAAGCAAAACTGTAACTTTACAGAAATCCAGGAAAATCATATGAAAATATGAACATCAGAGTATTCAGAGCGATCTCTAGTATATATATACATAAATACACAGCAGTAGGCTAAACAAGAAACCTACTGAGAAAGAAAGGTAGCTCGAACACTAAGCCTCCGACAGCGATGTGCGACACCAGAATCCGAATTGCACACTGGGCACGAAAACTGAAAAGCCCAGGGGAAAGGCAAATAAAATCATTAGAGTGAGTGGACGAAAATAAACATATGCCTTTCACCATTTACATAACATAAAAATAATGCGAGTTCTTAAAATAAATGGAGGTGTCGGACGAATCTCTCAAGCCCGACGGTGATAGACTAGGCGAATCTCTCAAGCCTAGTGGGCACATCAGGCGAATCTCTCAAGCCTGGAACTGGACTACCAGTGATCAGCCGAGTAGTCAATGCATTGATGCTAAGTAAATGCCATCACCAGAAAAACTGAAAACAAAACCTCCAAAACAATAAATAATCTCAATACTGTACTGGAAATAAATACTGAAACCAAAAAATCGCTACGATAGTGTAAATAAATGTCCACTCACAAATAAGCACAGCGCGCAGACGCACTAATCCTGAGATCCGGCGGAAGATCCCTCGCCCAACGTACGATCTCGATCCCCTAAATAATCACAAAATATCACTGATCAAAATCACAATTCATTACTCTGAACCACACCTCGGAAACCAACAATTTCCAGAAAAATATAACTCAGATAACAAAATAATCTCCGAAAATCCCAAAATACTCCACATAAACCCTCGACATAAAATCCGGCATCCAAATCAACTCGAAAACCTCAAGGCGACGATCGGGGAGCGATTACGAATAAAACGGCATAAAACTTGTCAAAATCCAAAAATTCAACGCCTCGCCTGAGCTCCGCCGTTGGAGTTGAGGGAAACCTTTCCCCCCACAACCCCGACACTGAATCTCGCCGGAATCCGCAACCCGATTTCGGCGAAATCCCTCAATTTTAAGCTCTCCGTTCACCTTCAATTCTCCATCAATTTCAACCAAATCAAGTTCTAAACAGTAGAAAATTACAAGGGGAAACCATACCTACCAAAATCGTGGCCGGAAACGTCAAGTCTGACGGTGGAAACGAACCGGGTCAACTCGACCCACCCAGTCAACGAGTCAACAAGGGTCAAAACGGGTCAACTCAAGTCAAACGTCCTAAAATGCAACTTTTCGATAATTTCTACAACTATTCGGCTATTTATACATCGCGACTCGACTCTATCCGCAATTCGGATATCTCAAACTCAAACGGATAAGCACGGCCAACTCGGCGATAATTTCAAATATTCATTTTATATTCCTTGATTATCCGAAAAATCCTCGGAGAGCTCCCACAGACTCGAAATCAGATTCTCTACATTTCCCACGAACAAACCCAAATCAAATTTGTGTCCGAAAATTAATTCGTGATCAAAACCACATATTCAATTAATTACGATAAATCTCGATTACTTGCAAAACTCGCGGATTAAGCCGATTACTATACCAATTTCGGTCCAGGTCGTCACATTGATAGGCTGGAACGGTTGTGCATGTGTGCACACACGCTGTCAGTGTCGAAGCGATATGTATCGTTTTACCATTGATACAGTATGGGAGCATCTGAAGAAAAACGGGTTTTAGGATAAGTACACGTGTTGGATTTATCGCGGTGAAATATCTTCAGTGGGTCAGCATGATCATGGACAATATCCTCAGATGGCCAGTACATCCAATGATCCAACAATGAGGTTGATCAACGATGTGTTTCCTTATGAGAGCAGTGTATTAGCTCAAGCAGTAGATAATGATCCCGCCGTTGGGGTTTTCCCTGATATTGAGCCAATCCAGCAATTACCTACGGCTGTCAACACTACCGGTATGGGCAAGTACAGCAACTTGATTGCATTCCAAAAGACCCCATTGTACAACGGGTGTAATAAGACTGTTCTTAAAAGTGTCATGGGAGTAATGAAGCTAAAAGTGGAGAACAAATTGAGTATCAAGGCAGTTGATAATTAGCTGAAGTGGACTGCTTCGATGCTGCCTCCCGGTCATCGTCTTTCTACCACTCATCGTAAGGTGCGACATATCTTGAAATATATTGGTCTTTCGTACATGAAAATCCATGCATGCAGATATGATTGCGTTCTTTTCTGGGGTGAAGATACTAGCAGGAATGATCTTGAATGCCTTGATGTCTGCTCAGTATGTGGTATAGACAAGTATACGTTGACTTCTGCAAGGAACAAGAAAGCTATGAAGATACTTCGGTATTTCCCGCTGATTGATAGGCTGGAACGATTTTTCATGTGTGCACACACGGCTGAAGCTACGAGATGGTGGGCTGAGAGGAATTTGCCCCACAATGATACCCTTATACACCCTGCTGACGAAGAGGCTTGGAAGCACATGGTCAGGGAGTTTTCTCATTTTGCATCAGAGGTCTAAAATATTTGGCTAGGGCTCTCATCTGATAGATTCAACCCTTTTTGCAACATGAGTCTTCAATATAGTATATGGCCAGTTATTTTGGTGTCGTACAACCTTCCTTCATGGATGTGCATGAAGAAGGAATACAATATGCTGACTCTGTTAATTCCAGGGTCGGGTTATCTAGGAAAGTGTCTTGATGTGTATTTGAGACCCTTGATTGAGAAGCTTAAGTACCTGAGTGAATTTGGTCATCCCACTTATGACAAGTACAAAAACTAGATGTTCTAGATGCATGCAATGGTTGTTGGCACCACTAGTGATTTTCCTACACGCGGGATGTTGTCGGACAACGTTACCAGGGGATACAGGGCTTGTTCAGAGTGCATGACTGTTGAGTGCTGCAGACCTCATTGTAGGAAGATTGTGCAGATGCATCACCGTTGTTGGCTTCCAGATGATCACCCATGGCGGCAGGATCCCGAGGCTTTTGATGGGACTATAGAAACGGGTGTGCAACCCAGGAGATGGACGAAGGATGAAATTTTGGAAGTGCTAAATGAATATGATTTTGGGAAGCTGAGCAATCATCCTGAAATAGTGCCATCAATACCTGACAAACCCGACAGGTATAAATTCTGGACACACAAAAGCATATTTTGGGAACTCCCGTACTGGCCCAAGTTGCCTATCAGGCACTACCTAGATGTCATGCACATAGAGAAGAATGTGTGCGAAAGTGTGGTGGGTACAGTGCTGAATTGGGAGGGAAAAACTAAAGACGACCCTAAGACAGGCATTGATATGAAAAGAATGAATTTGCATAAACATTTTTGGTTGAGAGAAGGGAAGAAAAAAATCCCTCAAGCTCCTTACACCGTCAAGCCTGACCAGAAGAATGAAATTTTTAGGTGGATGGGTAATGTCATGTATCCTTCAGGCTATGCAGGCAATATAGGCCGGTGTGTTAACTTTCGGGATAATACGATGTATGGATTAAAGAGTCATGAATGTCATATACTGCTTCAACGCCTCTTCCCTATTTTTATTTGAGGGTACCTGCCGAAAGAGATGGTGGAGCCATTAGTGGCGTTGTCAAGATTCTTTAAGAAGTTATGCACTAGAGAACTGAAAAAAAACAGACCTGAGAGAAATGCAGCAGGACATCATTTTTATCATGTGCAAATTTGAGAGGATATTTTCCCCAAATATTTTTGATATCATGCCTCACCTGATGATCCATCTTCTTGAACAATTGTTGCTTACCGGTCCGGTACACACTACAAGAAAAGGAGACATTACCGGCGACGGGAGGTCGCCGGCCTTGTATTTTTTTTTCGCCGGAAATGTCATTCCCGGCGACGAGTCGCCGGCAATGACGTCGCCGGAAATCTCCCGCCGGTGTTAACATTGCCGGCGACGGGAAACGGCGTCGCCGGCAATGTCTCCGACATTACCGGCGACGCCGTCGCCGGCAATGGTTTCGCCGCCGTGGCCGGAATTTGTGACATTGCCGGCGACTGAGGTCCATGTCGCCGGCAATGTCAGAAAAAATTTTGAAAAAAAAACGCGGTTCTGGATTGGGCCCAATTCCAGAACCTGCATTGAAAGACATAAACCGTACAATCATACAAGTTCAACAGTACACATAAATGTCCAACGTACAGTACAAATAGCAACGACGATACGAAAATTAACTACAACTACAGGTCAGGGTCGAGGAACTTGCGGGTCAGGGTCGAAGTAATCAAAGTACTCATTTGAATTCCGGTGGCTACCTTGGTCTTGCTCTGGCGTTGACTGGTGCGGTGGTGGTGGTGGATAGCTAGGGAACGGAGGGACCGGGACCGGGGGAGGTGTGGGGAACGGTTTTCCGGTAGTCTGAGCCTCGTACATCGTCCGCATCCATGTGTACATCTGAGCCTGCACCTGTGTCTGCTGCATTTGGTACTCGGCCATCTGCCTCTTTTGCTCCTCCAACTCCCTCTGCGTCCTATGAAGCTCCGCTGCGAGGTTACGACTAGAAGTTGAACTTCTTGACCCGGTAGAGTATTGTGAAGTGGTTTTCAATACTCCTTCGCCCGCCGAGCCCATTCCCCTACAGTAGTAGGTATTCTTTCCAGTCCCGCACGCTTTTGCCATGATCTGAGCCGCTATCGGGGGATCAAGCGGATCGATCTGAGAGGCATACTGGGTGACTTCTTCCTCGGAGCAGTCAGGATGGTTAGTCCGAGCTATACTCATGGTCACTTCTGTCGTCGCCTCCTCCACTCTCGCCTAATTGAAAAGCGAAAATGAACAACGTATTAACTAACAACATCTATTAATATCGAAAAATAGTTTTATTAACACATGGAGAGGCGAAAGACTTACCGCTTCATCAGGGCATTGCGGATAGAACTTCTGATGAATATACACCAAGGGGTTCACTTCTTGTTGTTGCTGCGCCTTAGTCGACCAACCCATGTAGTTGAGTGAACCTGCATGATGGGCCCTGGTGTTTTTCAATCTATTCGCCCGGTTCGTCTTCGAAATCGCCTTGTTTGATAAACATATGGAAAAAAATTAGTAACTAACTATTTCAATCTGATACGATACATTAGGCTTGTAAGATATATTAAGGATGCATACCTGAGCTTTGGGGTGCTCGAAGTGGGCTATCAGCCACAGCCACTCGTACTCCCTAAACCGGAATTCGCTAGGAGTAGAACCTCGGCCTAGCTCCTTGTATACAGTGTAATGGGAAGAAAGCTCGTTCTTCCACTCTTTATACCTATATTAAAACAAGGAAAAAAAGTTAGAGATATTAAAACAGTTGATAAACAAAAATCTAACTCGATATATATTCAAATAAGTGGAAGCACATCACCGATTATGTAGTTGACGCTCTACCCACGTGTGAATAAGAACTTCATCCACGTCAAACCACACCTGCAATATGAATATATAAAAGGTAAAATTATATATTTAAGTGGACTTAATTAATAAATGTAAAATTTACGTAATGAAAATACGATTTTACTCACACTGAGTGCATTATGCACTTGCATCTTCACGTAGATAGGCACAGATTCCCAATCTGGCCAAAGCATTGGGACCTTGTCCCGCACGATCGCACCGGCCATGCTGACATATTTGCGCGTGGTGTCGAATGCCTCGATCACCTCGCCATCCTCATTGGCCCTTATGGGCGTTTTCCTTCCGCCGGTGGCCTGCTCAAGTCTCTTCCCGGTGCAGGTGCCTCTAGCCCCTTTCCGTTTTCCAGTCCCATTAACGAAATTGCCTAATAAAACAATGTCAACAAATTGATATCATTAATTGAACCAATCGCAAGTCTTAAGTAATAATTAAGTAATCAGTCTGATGTTAAATAAAATTTACCTGCATCGTCCGTTTGTTGGTTGGTGCACCTCACACTCCAAAGATACACGGGGTCGAACGGGAGGAAGTTATACGCTTCCTCCACGGTCAGGAAATCCGGCCGTCCTTCAATATAAACAGGCATCCCCCTATCATCGAATTCAGGGATGACAGGAATCTCGTCGGGTAGGAAGAGACCGGACGGCGGAGATAGACGAGGCCTGGACGATGAGGCGCCAGCACCACCATGTGCCTCAGATGATTCCCGTGAAACGGGAGTAGGCACCATCCGAATATGGGGCATTCGGATTGAGGGAGTTTCTGATGCCCCCGTTGACTGTCGCTCGTCTGAGGCTCTGCCACCGGAGGGACGTCTGCTGATTGAGCGTCTAGAGACTGAGGCTCGAGCCTCGAATTCCGGTTCCACGGCTCTTGATCGTGCAGCTTCCTCCTCAGCTCGCGCCTCTAGCAAGGCTCTCGTGCGAGCAGTCATCATTGGCCCACTGGGCGTGTTGCTAACTGCGGCCGAGGAGGAAGCTTGACTACTGTTCCCTCCACTATTTCGGGAACCTCTCCGAAGCCAATTAGCCGCAAAACCTCCTGGACATCGTAATAGTCATGGATTCCGTTCAATAACAAATCGGAACCGGAACGGTGTGGAACCGGAACCGTTTGAAACCGGAACTGTTTGTAACCGGAACCGTTTGTAACATAACGGTTCCGGTTACAAACAGTTCCGGTTCCAAACCGTTCCGGTTCTATAACAAATCGGAACCGGAACGGTGTGGAACCAGAACCGTTTGAAACCGGAACTGTTTGTAACCGGAACCGTTTGTAGGTTCCAGTTACAATAAGTTCCGGTTCCAAACCGTTCCGGTTCCAAACCGTTCCGGTTCCAAACCGTTCCGGTTCCAAACCGTCCCGATCCCGATTTCCACCTTCATTTATACGATTAATTAACAACTATATCACCTAAATTAACGACTATACATATTCGATGTGTATATATATATATACATCATGCATCTTAATTAAATTTATCCATCACATATTCATCCAAATCACAAACCCTAATTAATTTTCCACATTTTTCACACATATATATATCATGCATCTTAATTAGGTTTAATTTCCGTATATATATACATCACATATTCATCAAAACCACATTTATACATAATTTTCACATATATATATATACATCACTTCATATTCACATACCTAAATATATATATACATCACATATATACATACATGCTAATTTAGAACTTATCACCCTAATTTCCAACTTAGCACCCTAATTAATTTACACATACACATACACATACACATACACATACACATACACATACACATACACATACACATACACATGCAAAAAAATAATTAAAAATTGAGAGAGAGAGAGAGAGAGGGAGAGAGAGAGGATCGGACCTGCCATTTTCTTCCACCTACAATGGTGAGGGGAGGAGAGGAGGGGAGGAGGGGAGGAGGGGAGGAGGAGATTTTCGGAGGAGGAGAGGAGAGGGGATCGGTGGAGAGGAGGAGAGGGAGAGGAGGAGTAGGGAGAGGAGAGGGAGAGGAGGAGGAGAGGGAGAGGAGAGGCTCACCGGACCGATTTGGGAGGAGGAGAGGGAGAGGAGAGGGAGAGGAGAGGCTCGGGCTCGATATGGGGGAAACCAGAAAACATTACCGGCGAGTTGCTTATAACTCGTTGGTAATGACATTACCAACGAGTTATAAGCAACTCGCCGGTAATGACATTACCAACGACGAGTTAACTCGTGGGTAATGTCATTACCAACGAGTTGCTTATAACTCGTTGGTAATGTCATTACCAACGACTTCAACTCGTTGGTAATGTCATTATTTCCCGAAGAATATCCGACAACATTTTCCGTCTACGATTTCCGGCTAGATTTTCCGACTACATTTTCGATTATCAATTTCCGTATCCGTACGATTAATGACTACATTTTCCGTCTACATTTTCGATTAATGATTTCCATATACGTCCGATTAACGACTACATTTTCCGTATACGTACGATTAACGACTACGATTTCCGTATACGTACGATTAACGACTACGATTTCCGTATACGTACGATTTCCGACTACATTTTCCGTCTACGATATCCGGCTACATTTTCCGACTACATTTTCGATTATCAATTTTCGTATACGTACGATTAACGACTACATTTTCCGTATACGTACGTACCATTTCCAGCTATGCACATTTTCCGACTACAATTTCGATTATCAATTTCCGTCTACGATTAACGACTACAATTTCCGTATAGGAATTCAATGAGGATCTGTCATAGACCAATCTATGTTTTCGAATACATAGTTATATCTGTGTATATATTGCAGTAACTTCAAAAGGCACATCAGTTCAACAGAACTGATGCCGTTCCGGTTCACATTGGTTCACATTGGTTCACATTGATTCAGTCCCTGAACTGATGCATTGGTTCACATTGTTCAGATCAGTTTCTGAACACAGATGCATTGGTTCACATTGGTTCACACTGATGCATTGGTTCACATTGGTTCACATTGGTTCACATTGGTTCACACTGATGCATTGGTTCACATTGGTTCACATTGATTCAGTCCCTGTAAGTTCTATTTGTTTTCATTCTATAAACACAGATGTTCTTAACATGAGTTTTGCAGAATTCATATCACTAGAAACTAAGTTATCTAACATTAGTACCCAGTCTTAAGTGTCTAACAATCAATGCTTCAACAGATTTGTAATCAATGCTTCAAAATAAATTAATAAGATAGCATTAAAGTGACTAAACCACAAACAATCAAGTAATCAACAATTCAAAATGAATTCCCGCTGTGAGAAGATATAATGCAGAAGTTGATTATCCTCTTATGCATTTCTCAGCCCTACAATTTTCGACTACAATTTCGACTACATTTTCCTCCTACGTACGATTTCCGACTACAATTTCCGACTACAATTTCCAACGTACTAAGGATGATAATCGTAATCATCTTCATCACTTGAGTCTGACTCGGTTTCATAGGTAACCTCTGGCAATATGTGCCGCTCCTCGTCATCTGAATCAGCGTCAACTTCATATGGATTAACATCGAGAAGTTCTGCTCCAGTAATTCGAACCACACTCCCAGATCTCACATTATTAAGGCGAATCGTAGATGATTCCGGAATGTCAAAAGCGTTCGGCTCTTGGTATGCAGTAACTTCCTCATCATCTGCGGTATCACCAAGTGTGGCAGCACTGTATATGTTTCTATGAGCAACATGGTTAACCACCTTCCACGGGACTTTGTTAAGAAGATCGTCCAGGTAAAACACTTGTTTTACTGATGAGGCAAGAACGAAAGGGTCATCTTCATACCAGGTAGTAGCAGTATTCACCGAAAATGTTCCGTACTGATCGGTCCTTGTGTTCTCCGGGCTAGTATCAAACCATCTACACTTGAACAAGTGCACTTTCATGCGGTTCCCATAAATTAGTTCAACAACTGAATGAAGGACACCGTAATAGTCAACGCCATCCTGCCCACCATGGACCATCACCCCACAATTCTGTGTTTTCAGTCGGTCGTCTCGATTTTCACATATAAATTTCACGCCATTGACCTGACACATCGAGTAAACTTTTGAAGCAATCGGTTTCATCGCCAGGACCCTCAATTCGTTTGACCACTCTGGGCAACCATCATCTGCTACATGGTTCATCTGAAAACGTCCATATATTAATACGTACAGAAGAAATTATGTCATCTTGAAACCACAAAAGCACGTACATACATACATGCTATGTAAGGATATATATATAAAAATAGACATATACACATATACTTACCCATTGACCAAAGTAGTTTGCAAACGTCTTGTTGTGGTAATCAACATTTCCGGCAATAGCAGGGCAGTGAAGATGATAGTTTTTCCAATATTGTACTTCTTGACAGTTAATCAGTACCGACCAGTGGGCAATGGCTACCTCATTTCCATCCAACTTGTACGACTTTGGCAAGCTTCCCTGTACTACCACGTCACTGGAGATGATAGAAAGGTTGAACTGGGGTTCATCTATCGGCATATGTTGTTGGGGGTCCTCTACATTTTCGAGGTACACTTTGGTGTACGTTACACACTCGTGCGCAAGATATGCTTCAGCGATACACCCTTCAGGTGCATATTTATTCTTCACATAGTCCTTGTAGGCTCCCAATTGTCTACAAGTTAACAAGTACATGTTAACTTACTTAACCAGAAGTCATTACATATAAAAACCATAGGCAAACCAAATTTATGAATCATTTGTACCTTTCCATGGGATACATCCAAGTGTAGTGTACGGGACCGGTAAGCAACAATTTTTCGGGAAGATGGATCATCAGGTGCGGCATTATGTCGAAAAAATTTGGGGGAAATATCCTCTCAAGCTTGCACATGATAAAAATGATGTCATCTTGCATCTCCCTCAGGTCTGCTTTTTTAACTTCCCTGGTGCATAACTTCTGAAAGAATCTTGACAAGGCCACCAACGGCTCCACCACCTCTTTGGGCATGTACCCTCGAATGAAAATAGGGAAAAGGCGTTGAAGCAGTACATGGCAGTCATGACTCTTTAATCCGTACATCTTATTGTCCCGGAAGTTAACACACCTGCTTATATTTCCTGCATAGCCATAAGGATACCTGCATATATATATAGATGAAGCCATATATATGGACCAATTATATTTCTCGCATATAACCATATATACTCCGCTAAAAATTTAAGGACAAATTCATACATAGCCATAAGATCGAATATATACCTGACATTACTCAGCCACCGAAAAATTTCATGCTTATGCTTCGGCTTTACGGTGTACGGAGCTTGCGGCATTTTTCTCTTACCATCTCTTAACCACAAATGTTTCCGCACACCCATTGCTTTCAGATCAATGCGTGCCTTAGGGATGTCTTTTGTTTTCCCCTCCAAGTTAAGAACTGTGCCCACCACACTTTCACACACATTCTTCTCTATGTGCATGACATCTAGGTAATGTCTGATAGGCAACCTGGGCCAGTAGGAGAGTTCCCAGAATATGCTCTTGTGTGTCCAAAACTTATACCTTTCGGGCTTTTCTGGAATTGACGCCACTATGTCAGGATGATTGCTCAGCTGGCCAAAATCGTATTCATTCAACACTTCCAAAATTTCGTCCCCTGTCCATCGCCTGGGTGCCACACCAGTTTCAACAGTCCCATCAAACGCGTCTGGATCCTGCCTAAATGGGTGATCATATGGAAGCCAACAACGGTGACGCATCGAGACAATTTTACTGCAATGAGGACTGCAACAATCAACCGTCATGCACTCTGAACAAGCCCTGTAACCCCTGGTAACGTTGCCCGACAACATACCGCGGGCAGGAAAATCACTGATGGTGCCAACAAGCATGGCATGCATCTGGAACATCTCCTTTTTGAACCTATCGTAAGTGGGGTGGCCACACTCACTCAGGTACTTAAGCTCCTCAATCAAAGGCCTCAAATACACATCGAGACACTTTCCTGGATAACCCGGGCCCGGAATTAACAGAGTGAGCATATTGTATTCCTTCTTCATGCACATCCATGGTGGAAGGTTGTACGGTACCAAAATAACTGGCCATATACTGTATTGAAGACTCATGTTGCCAAAAGGGTTGAATCCGTCAGATGAGAGCCCTAGCCAAACATTTCGGACCTCTGCTGCAAAATGATCAAACTCCCTGACCATGTGCTTCCAAGCCTCTCCGTCGGAAGGGTGTATAAGGGTGTCATCGTCAGGCAAGTTCCTCTCAGCCCACCATCTCATTGCCTCGGCCGTGAAAGCACACATGAACAACCGCTCCAGCCTATCAATAAGCGGGAAATATCGAAGTATCTTCACAGCTTTCTTGTTGCCTGCAGGAGTCAACTTATACCTTTCTGTAAAACATACCGGGCATGCTTCAAGGTCTTCGAGATCTTTTCCCCAGAAAAGAATACAATCATATCTGCATGCATGGATTTTGATGTAGGAAAGCCCAAGATCTTTCAGGATATGTCGCACCTTATGATGAGTGGTAGGAAGACGATGACCGGGTGGCAGTAGCGAAGCAGTCCACTTCAACCAAGAATCAACAGCTTTGACAGACATTTTGTTCTCCATTTTTAGCTGCATCACTCCCATCACACTTTCAAGAACAGTCTTACTACAACCGTCGTACAACGGAGTCTGTTGCAATGCAATCAGGTTGTTGTACTTGTCCATACCGCTTGTGTTGGCATGACCTCCAGGTAATGGTTCGACTGGCTCGATATGGGGGAAACCCTCAACGACGGGAGGGAGATTTGGTGCTTCATCAGCAAATACACCGCTCTCATGAGGAAACATATCATTGATTAACATCGATGTTGGATCATAGGATGAACTGCCCCTCTCAGCAAAATGTCCATAATCATAGCGTGGACTGACCCTCTCACCAAATTGTCCATGATCATGCGGACCCGCTACCGATGTTTCACCGTGATAAATCCAACAAGTGTACTTATCCCAAAACCCGTATTTACTCAGGTGCCTCTGCACTTTATCAATGGGAAATCGAAATCGATCGCTGAAACACTTACATTCTTTACACGGGCAATAATGAAGTGTAGTGTCTCCACAATTAGCCTTCACAAACACTACAAGAAAAGGAGACATTACCGGCGACGGGAGGTCGCCGGCCTTGTCTATTTTTTTCGCCGGAAATGTCATTCCCGGCGACGAGTCGCCGGCAATGACGTCGCCGGAAATCTCCCGCCGGTGTTAACATTGCCGGCGACGGGAAACGGTGTCGCCGGCAATGTCGGAGACATTACCGGCGACTCAAGTCGCCGGCAATGTCTCCGACATTGCCGGCGACACCGTCGCCGGCAATGGTTCCGCCGCCGTGGCCGGAATTTGTGACATTGCCGGCGACTGAGGTCCATGTCGCCGGCAATGTCAGAAAAAATTTTGAAAAAAAAACGCGGTTCTGGATTGGGCCCAATTCCAGAACCTGCATTGAAAGACATAAACCGTACAATCATACAAGTTCAACAGTACACATAAATGTCCAACGTACAGTACAAATAGCAACGACGATACGAAAATTAACTACAACTACAGGTCAGGGTCGAGGAACTTGCGGGTCAGGGTCGAAGTAATCAAAGTACTCATTTGAATTCCGGTGGCTACCTTGGTCTTGCTCTGGCGTTGACTGGTGCGGTGGTGGTGGTGGATAGCTAGGGAACGGAGGGACCGGGTCTGGGGGAGGTGTGGGGAACGGTTGTCCGGTAGTCTGAGCCTCGTACATCGTCCGCATCCATGTGTACATCTGAGCCTGCACCTGTGTCTGCTGCATTTGGTACTCGGCCATCTGCCTCTTTTGCTCCTCCAACTCCCTCTGCGTCCTATGAAGCTCCGCTGCGAGGTTACGACTAGAAGTTGAACTTCTTGACCCGGTAGAGTATTGTGAAGTGGTTTTCAATACTCCTTCGCCCGCCGAGCCCATTCCCCTACAGTAGTAGGTATTCTTTCCAGTCCCGCACGTTTTTGCCATGATCTGAGCCGCTATCGGGGGATCAAGCGGATCGATCTGAGAGGCATACTGGGTGACTTCTTCCTCGGAGCAGTCAGGATGGTTAGTCCGAGCTATACTCATGGTCACTTCTGTCGTCGCCTCCTCCACTCTCGCCTAATTGAAAAGCGAAAATGAACAACGTATTAACTAACAACATCTATTAATATCGAAAAATACTTTTATTAACACATGGAGAGGCGAAAGACTTACCGCTTCTTCAGGGCATTGCGGATAGAACTTCTGATGAATATACACCAAGGGGTTCACTTCTTGTTGTTGCTGCGCCTTAGTCGACCAACCCATGTAGTTGAGTGAACCTGCATGATGGGCCCTGGTGTTTTTCAATCTATTCGCCCGGTTCGTCTTCGAAATCGCCTTGTTTGATAAACATATGGAAAAAAATTAGTAACTAACTATTTCAATCTGATACGATACATTAGGCTTGTAAGATATATTAAGGATGCATACCTGAGCTTTGGGGTGCTCGAAGTGGGCTATCAGCCACAGCCACTCGTACTCCCTAAACCGGAATTCGCTAGGAGTAGAACCTCGGCCTAGCTCCTTGTATACAGTGTAATGGGAAGAAAGCTCGTTCTTCCACTCTTTATACCTATATTAAAACAAGGAAAAAAAGTTAGAGATATTAAAACAGTTGATAAACAAAAATCTAACTCGATATATATTCAAATAAGTGGAAGCACATCACCGATTATGTAGTTGACGCTCTACCCACGTGTGAATAAGAACTTCATCCACGTCAAACCACACCTGCAATATGAATATATAAAAGGTAAAATTATATATTTAAGTGGACTTAATTAATAAATGTAAAATTTACGTAATGAAAATACGATTTTACTCACACTGAGTGCATTATGCACTTGCATCTTCACGTAGATAGGCACAGATTCCCAATCTGGCCAAAGCATTGGGACCTTGTCCCGCACGATCGCACCGGCCATGCTGACATATTTGCGCGTGGTGTCGAATGCCTCGATCACCTCGCCATCCTCATTGGCCCTTATGGGCGTTTTCCTTCCGCCGGTGGCCTGCTCAAGTCTCTTCCCGGTGCAGGTGCCTCTAGCCCCTTTCCGTTTTCCAGTCCCATTAACGAAATTGCCTAATAAAACAATGTCAACAAATTGATATCATTAATTGAACCAATCGCAAGTCTTAAGTAATAATTAAGTAATCAATCTGATGTTAAATAAAATTTACCTGCATCGTCCGTTTGTTGGTTGGTGCACCTCACACTCCAAAGATACACGGGGTCGAACGGGAGGAAGTTATACGCTTCCTCCACGGTCAGGAAATCCGGCCGTCCTTCAATATAAACAGGCATCCCCCTATCATCGAATTCAGGGATGACAGGAATCTCGTCGGGTAGGAAGAGACCGGACGGCGGAGATAGACGAGGCCTGGACGATGAGGCGCCAGCACCACCATGTGCCTCAGATGATTCCCGTGAAACGGGAGTAGGCACCATCCGAATATGGGGCATTCGGATTGAGGGAGTTTCTGATGCCCCCGTTGACTGTCGCTCGTCTGAGGCTCTGCCACCGGAGGGACGTCTGCTGATTGAGCGTCTAGAGACTGAGGCTCGAGCCTCGAATTCCGGTTCCACGGCTCTTGATCGTGCAGCTTCCTCCTCAGCTCGCGCCTCTAGCAAGGCTCTCGTGCGAGCAGTCATCATTGGCCCACTGGGCGTGTTGCTAACTGCGGCCGAGGAGGAAGCTTGACTACTGTTCCCTCCACTATTTCGGGAACCTCTCCGAAGCCAATTAGCCGCAAAACCTCCTGGACATCGTAATAGTCATGGATTCGGTTCAATAACAAATCGGAACCGTTTGAACGGTGTGGAACCGGAACCGTTTGAAACCGAAACTGTTTGTAACCGGAACCGTTTGTAACATAACGGTTCCGGTTACAAACAGTTCCGGTTCCAAACCGTTCCGGTTCTATAACAAATCGGAACCGGAACGGTGTGGAATCGGAACCGTTTGAAACCGGAACTGTTTGTAACCGGAACCGTTTGTAACATAACGGTTCCGGTTACAAACAGTTTCGGTTCCACACCGTTCCGGTTCTATAACAAATCGGAACCGGAACGGTGTGGAACCGGAACCGTTTGAAACCGGAACTGTTTGTAACCGGAACCGTTTGTAACATAACGGTTCCAGTTACAATAAGTTCCGGTTCCAAACCGTTCCGGTTCCAAACCGTTCCGGTTCCAAACCGTTCCGGTTCCAAACCGTTCCGGTTCCAAACCGTCCCGATCCCGATTTCCACCTTCATTTATACGATTAATTAACAACTATATCACCTAAATTAACGACTATACATATTCGATGTGTATATATATATACATCATGCATCTTAATTAAATTTATCCATCACATATTCATCCAAATCACAAACCCTAATTAATTTTCCACATTTTTCACACATATATATATCATGCATCTTAATTAGGTTTAATTTCCGTATATATATATACATCACATATTCATCCAAACCACATTTATACATAATTTTCACATATATATATACATCACTTCATATTCACATACCTAAATATATATATACATCACATATATACATACATGCTAATTTAGATCTTATCACCCTAATTTCCAACTTAGCACCCTAATTAATTTACACATACACATACACATACACATACACATACACATACACATACACATACACATACACATACACATACACATACACATACACATACACATACACATACACATGCACATGCAAAAAAATAATTAAAAATTGAGAGAGAGAGAGAGAGGGAGAGAGAGAGGATCGGACCTGCCATTTTCTTCCACCTACAATGGTGAGGGGAGGAGAGGAGGGGAGGAGGGGAGGAGGGGAGGAGGAGATTTTCGGAGGAGGAGAGGAGAGGGGATCGGTGGAGAGGAGGAGAGGGAGAGGAGGAGTAGAGGATAAGGAGGAGGAGTGGGAGAGGAGGAGGAGGACACTCACCGGACCGATTTGGGAGGAGGAGAGGGAGAGGAGAGGGAGAGGAGGAGGAGAGGGAGAGGAGGAGAAATGAAAGGCTCGGGCTGGATAAAATCACAAACCAGAAGACATTACCGGCGAGTTGCTTATAACTCGTTGGTAATGTCATTACCAACGACTTCAACTCGTTGGTAATGACATTACCAACGAGTTAACTCGTTGGTAATGACATTACCAACGAGTTATAAGCAACTCGTTGGTAATGACATTACCAACGACGAGTTAACTCGTGGGTAATGTCATTACCAACGAGTTGCTTATAACTCGTTGGTAATGTCATTACCAACGACGAGTCAACTCGTTGGTAATGTCATTATTTCCCGAAGAATATCCGACAACATTTTCCGTCTACGATTTCCGGCTACATTTTCCGACTACATTTTCGATTATCAATTTCCGTATCCGTACGATTAATGACTACATTTTCCGTCTACATTTTCGATTAATGATTTCCGTATACGTACGATTAACGACTACATTTTCCGTATACGTCCGATTAACGACTACATTTTCCGTATACGTCCGATTAACGACTACATTTTCCGTATACGTACGATTAACGACTACGATTAACGACTACGATTTCCGTATACGTATGATTAACGACTACATTTTCCGTATACGTCCGATTAACGACTACATTTTCCGTCTACGATATCCGGCTACATTTTCCGACTACAATTTCGATTATCAATTTCCGTATACGTACGATTAATGACTACATTTTCCGTCTACATTTTCGATTAATGATTTCCGTATACGTACGATTAACGACTACATTTTCCGTATACGTCCGATTAACGACTACATTTTCCGTATACGTACGATTAACGACTACATTTTCCGACTACAATTTCGATTATCAATTTCCGTATACGTACGATTAATGACTACATTTTCCGTCTACATTTTCGATTAATGATTTCCGTATACGTACGATTAACGACTACATTTTCCGTATACGTCCGATTAACGACTACATTTTCCGTATACGTACGATTAACGACTACATTTTCCGACTACAATTTCGATTATCAATTTCCGTATACGTACGATTAATGACTACATTTTCCGTCTACATTTTCGATTAATGATTTCCGTATACGTACGATTAACGACTACATTTTCCGTATACGTCCGATTAACGACTACATTTTCCGTATACGTCCGATTAACGATTAATGATTTCCGTATACGTACGATTAACGACTACGATTTCCGTATACGTACGATTAACGACTATGATTTCCGTATACGTACGATTAATGATTTCCGTATACGTACGATTAACGACTACATTTTCCGTCTACGATATCCGGCTACATTTTCCGACTACAATTTCGATTATCAATTTCCGTATACGTACGATTAACGACTACATTTTTCGACTACATTTTCGATTATCAATTTTCGTATACGTACGATTAACGACTACATTTTCCGTATACGTACGTACCATTTCCAGCTATGCACATTTTCCGACTACAATTTCCAACGTACTAAGGATGATAATCGTAATCATCTTCATCACTTGAGTCTGACTCGGTTTCATAGGTAACCTCTGGCAATATGTGCCGCTCCTCGTCATCTGAATCAGCGTCAACTTCATATAGATTAACATCGAGAAGTTCTGCTCCAGTAATTCGAACCACACTCCCAGATCTCACATTATTAAGGCGAATCGTAGATGATTCCGGAATGTCAAAAGCGTTCGGCTCTTGGTATGCAGTAACTTCCTCATCATCTGCGGTATCACCAAGTGTGGCAGCACTGTATATGTTTCTATGAGCAACATGGTTAACCACCTTCCACGGGACTTTGTTAAGAAGATCGTCCAGGTAAAACACTTGTTTTACTGATGAGGCAAGAACGAAAGGGTCATCTTCATACCAGGTAGTAGCAGTATTCACCGAAAATGTTCCGTACTGATCGGTCCTTGTGTTCTCCGGGCTAGTATCAAACCATCTACATTTGAACAAGTGCACTTTCATGCGGTTCCCATAAATTAGTTCAACAACTGAATGAAGGACACCGTAATAGTCAACGCCATCCTGCCCACCATGGACCATCACCCCACAATTCTGTGTTTTCAGTCGGTCGTCTCGATTTTCACATATAAATTTCACGCCATTGACCTGACACATCGAGTAAACTTTTGAAGCTATCGGTTTCATCGCCAGGACCCTCAATTCGTTTGACCACTCTGGGCAACCATCATCTGCTACATGGTTCATCTGAAAACGTCCATATATTAATACGTACAGAAGAAATTATGTCATCTTGAAACCACAAAAGCACGTACATACATACATGCTATGTAAGGATATATATATAAAAATAGACATATACACATATACTTACCCATTGACCAAAGTAGTTTGCAAACGTCTTGTTGTGGTAATCAACATTTCCGGCAATAGCAGGGCAGTGAAGATGATAGTTTTTCCAATATTGTACTTCTTGACAGTTAATCAGTACCGACCAGTGGGCAATGGCTACCTCATTTCCATCCAACTTGTACGACTTTGGCAAGCTTCCCTGTACTACCACGTCACTGGAGATGATAGAAAGGTTGAACTGGGGTTCATCTATCGGCATATGTTGTTGGGGGTCCTCTACATTTTCGAGGTACACTTTGGTGTACGTTACACACTCGTGCGCAAGATATGCTTCAGCGATACACCCTTCAGGTGCATATTTATTCTTCACATAGTCCTTGTAGGCTCCCAATTGTCTACAAGTTAACAAGTACATGTTAACTTACTTAACCAGAAGTCATTACATATAAAAACCATAGGCAAACCAAATTTATGAATCATTTGTACCTTTCCATGGGATACATCCAAGTGTAGTGTACGGGACCGGTAAGCAACAATTGTTCGGGAAGATGGATCATCAGGTGCGGCATTATGTCGAAAAAATTTGGGGGAAATATCCTCTCAAGCTTGCACATGATAAAAATGATGTCATCTTGCATCTCCCTGAGGTCTGCTTTTTTAACTTCCCTGGTGCATAACTTCTGAAAGAATCTTGACAAGGCCACCAACGGCTCCACCACCTCTTTGGGCATGTACCCTCGAATGAAAATAGGGAAAAGGCGTTGAAGCAGTACATGGCAGTCATGACTCTTTAATCCGTACATCTTATTGTCCCGGAAGTTAACACACCTGCTTATATTTCCTGCATAGCCATAAGGATACCTGCATATATATATAGATGAAGCCATATATATGGACCAATTATATTTCTCGCATATAACCATATATACTCCGCTAAAAATTTAAGGACAAATTCATACATAGCCATAAGATCGAATATATACCTGACATTACTCAGCCACCGAAAAATTTCATGCTTATGCTTCGGCTTTACGGTGTACGGAGCTTGCGGCATTTTTCTCTTACCATCTCTTAACCACAAATGTTTCCGCACACCCATTGCTTTCAGATCAATGCGTGCCTTAGGGATGTCTTTTGTTTTCCCCTCCAAGTTAAGAACTGTGCCCACCACACTTTCACACACATTCTTCTCTATGTGCATGACATCTAGGTAATGTCTGATAGGCAACCTGGGCCAGTAGGAGAGTTCCCAGAATATGCTCTTGTGTGTCCAAAACTTATACCTTTCGGGCTTTTCTGGAATTGACGCCACTATGTCAGGATGATTGCTCAGCTGGCCAAAATCGTATTCATTCAACACTTCCAAAATTTCGTCCCCTGTCCATCGCCTGGGTGCCACACCAGTTTCAACAGTCCCATCAAACGCGTCTGGATCCTGCCTAAATGGGTGATCATATGGAAGCCAACAACGGTGACGCATCGAGACAATTTTACTGCAATGAGGACTGCAACAATCAACCGTCATGCACTCTGAACAAGCCCTGTAACCCCTGGTAACGTTGCCCGACAACATACCGCGGGCAGGAAAATCACTGATGGTGCCAACAAGCATGGCATGCATCTGGAACATCTCCTTTTTGAACCTATCGTAAGTGGGGTGGCCACACTCACTCAGGTACTTAAGCTCCTCAATCAAAGGCCTCAAATACACATCGAGACACTTTCCTGGATAACCCGGGCCCAGAATTAACAGAGTGAGCATATTGTATTCCTTCTTCATGCACATCCATGGTGGAAGGTTGTACGGTACCAAAATAACTGGCCATATACTGTATTGAAGACTCATGTTGCCAAAAGGGTTGAATCCGTCAGATGAGAGCCCTAGCCAAACATTTCGGACCTCTGCTGCAAAATGATCAAACTCCCTGACCATGTGCTTCCAAGCCTCTCCGTCGGAAGGGTGTATAAGGGTGTCATCGTCAGGCAAGTTCCTCTCAGCCCACCATCTCATTGCCTCGGCCGTGAAAGCACACATGAACAACCGCTCCAGCCTATCAATAAGCGGGAAATATCGAAGTATCTTCACAGCTTTCTTGTTGCCTGCAGGAGTCAACTTATACCTTTCTGTAAAACATACCGGGCAGGCTTCAAGGTCTTCGAGATCTTTTCCCCAGAAGAGAATACAATCATATCTGCATGCATGGATTTTGATGTAGGAAAGCCCAAGATCTTTCAGGATATGTCGCACCTTATGATGAGTGGTAGGAAGACGATGACCGGGTGGCAGTAGCGAAGCAGTCCACTTCAACCAAGAATCAACAGCTTTGACAGACATTTTGTTCTCCATTTTTAGCTGCATCACTCCCATCACACTTTCAAGAACAGTCTTACTACAACCGTCGTACAACGGAGTCTGTTGCAATGCAATCAGGTTGTTGTACTTGTCCATACCGCTTGTGTTGGCATGACCTCCAGGTAATGGTTCGACTGGCTCGATATGGGGGAAACCCTCAACGACGGGAGGGACATTTGGTGCTTCATCAGCAAATACACCGCTCTCGTGAGGAAACATATCATTGATTAACATCGATGTTGGATCATAGGATGAACTGCCCCTCTCAGCAAAATGTCCATAATCATAGCGTGGACTGGCCCTCTCACCAAATTGTCCATGATCATGCGGACCCGCTACCGATGTTTCACCGTGATAAATCCAACAAGTGTACTTATCCCAAAACCCGTATTTACTCAGGTGCCTCTGCACTTTATCAATGGGAAATCGAAATCGATCGCTGAAACACTTACATTCTTTACACGGGCAATAATGAAGTGTAGTGTCTCCACAATTAGCCTTCACAAAATCCACAAAACTCCTAATTCCCTCGTGATATCTGACATCCCATCTTTCGAGGCTCATCCAACTCTTGTCCATCCTGAAAATTCTAACAATTTTACGTATTAATTATATATATACACACACATTCACTACTAATAATCGACGTGATCTCTCAATTCAACTCTAATTAAATCAACACATGCATATGTATATATATCGATCTAATCTCTGAATTCGATTCAGTACTCGATGATAGTACGTATTCAGTACTCGATGATAGTACTCAATGATATATCGATCTAATCTCTGTTAAGTCTGGCTCCGATAACAATACGATAATACCAGTCATTGATTCAGACACAAGATTAACTACAAGCTGTTTTCTCGTTTCGGTGACCGTACATCAACAACATTTCATATATATATATATATATATATATATATATATCTCACGAATTGGATTTGATCAACACACACACACACACACATATATATATACCACATATACGTATATATACACCTACGTACCTATATAAATAGCTTCCCGACTGATCGAGTTTTCGACGCCCGCCTTAATTTTGACAATATACCGAATAATGATCGATTTCAGAGCGTACGTTTTCCTTCTTTCGATTTCTCTGGATTTTTTTCGCTCAAAATGATTGAATGATCGAGCTGCCCGATCCGGCATCTAATATAAGACACATTGCCGGCGACGGAGTAAGTCGCCGGAAATGAACACATTACCGGCGACTTTACGCCGGAATCTCGCCGGAAATGTGCCCTAGACATTACCGGCGACTCCAACCGTCGCCGGCAATGTCTAGGGCACATTACCGGCGAGATTCCGGCAACATTACCGGCGACGGAGTAAGTCGCCGGTAATGATGGACATTACCGGCGACTTTTCCGGTCGCCGGCCTTGTTGGCCGGAATCTCGCCGGTGATGACTCATTTTCTTGTAGTGAAAATCCACAAAACTCCTAATTCCCTCGTGATATCTGACATCCCATCTTTCGAGGCTCATCCAACTCTTGTCCATCCTGAAAATTCTAACAATTTTACGTATTAATTATATATATATACACACATTCACTACTAATAATCGACGTAATCTCTCAATTCAACTCTAATTAAATCAACACATGCATGCATATGTATATATATCGATCTAATCTCTGAATTTGATTCAGTACTCGATGATAGTACGTATTCAGTACTCGATGATAGTACTCAATGATATATCGATCTAATCTCTGTTAAGCCTGGCTCCGATAACAATACGATAATACCAGTCATTGATTCAGACACAAGATTAACTACAAGCTGTTTTCTCGTTTCGGTGACCGTACATCAACAACATTTCATATATATATATATATATATATATCTCACGAATTGGATTTGATCAACACACACACACACACATATATATATATACCACATATACGTATATATATACACCTACGTACCTATATAAATAACTTCCCGAGTGATCGAGTTTTCGACGCCCGCCTTAATTTTGACAATATACCGAATGATAGATTTCAGAGCGTACGTTTTCCTTCTTTCGATTTCTCTGGATTTTTTTCGCTCAAAATGATTGAATGATCGAGCTGCCCGATCCGGCATCTAATATAAGACACATTGCCGGCGACGGAGTAAGTCGCCGGAAATGAAGACATTACCGGCGACTTTACGCCGGAATCTCGCCGGTAATGTTGCAAAACATTACCGGCGACTCCAACCGTCGCCGGCAATGTCTAGGGAGACATTTCCGGCGAAATTCCCGCCGGAAAATCGCCGGTAATGTCTTCCTAGACATTGCCGGCGACGGTTGGAGTCGCCGGTAATGTTTTGCAACATTACCGGCGAGATTCCGGCGACATTGCCGGCGACGGGCTAAGTCGCCGGTAATGTTGAACATTACCGGCGACTTTTCCGGTCGCCGGCCTTGTCTCCGGTGATCTCGCCGGTAATGGGCAAAAATGTTGTAGTGACACTATACTTGGATGTATTCTATGGAAAGGTGCCTACGATTCAACATCTTAATTTGGCTCTAATTTTTTTAAATTATAGATTATTTGGAAATAATGTTAATATGCACTTTTAAACTTGATAGACAACTGGGGGACTACAAAAACTATGTGGCTAATAAATCCGCACCTGAAGGATGTATAGCTGAGGTATATCTTGCGCACGAATGCATAACATACACCAAGTTGTATTTAGGAGCGTTGGAGGACCCTCCACAATATATGTTGGTAGATGAACTACAGTTCAAACTTTCTATCCTCTCATATGATGTTGAAGTTGGTGAAAATTTGTCAAAGTCGTACCAGCTGGAACAATATGAGCTAGTCATTGCCCACTGGTGGGTATTGCTTAACTGTCTTGAAGTGCAATACTGGAAAAACTTTCATCTATATTGTCCTCAGGTTGGCGGTGATCTTGAGTACTAAAATAGGAAGTTTGCAAACTATTTTGGCGGCTGGGTACGTCAATATATATACTTATTGATATATATAATTTAATATCATTACGTTTGTCATCTAACATGTCGGTTATTATTGCTTTAGATGAACCACGTAGAGTATGATGGTAACCCAAACTGGTCACACGAATTGAGACTTTTAGCGATGAAACCGATAACTTCAAGAGTGTATCTGATGTGTAAGTCAATGGCGTGCAATTTATACGTGCACATAGAGATGCGAGACGAAAAACACAGAACTCTGGGGTAATGGTACATGGTACACAAAATGGTATTGACTATTACGGCGTTCTCCATTCAGTGGTTGAACTAATTTATGGGAAAGACATAACATTGCACTTGTTTAAGTGTAGATGGTTTGATACCAGCCATCAGAACACTACGGAACCTTTTCGGTGAATACTGCTACAACATGGTATGAAGATGACCCTTTTATTTTTGCCACAACGGTAAAACAAGTGTTTTATCTTGTTGATCTTGTGCACAAAGGCGTGTGGAAAATAGTTAACCATGTTGTTCCTAGAAATATATATAGTGCTGCTACACTAGGTGATGCCACAAAGAATGAAGAAGTTACTGCATACTAAGAGCCGAACACAATTAATATTTCAGATTCCTCGACAATTCCCCTTAACAATGTGACGCTGAGTAGTGTGGTTCGACTTCCTCGAGCAGAACTTAGTGATGTCAATCCAAATGAAGACAACGAAGACTCTGGTGAAGAAGAGCAGCACAAATTACCAGAAATTAACACGAATATCGAATCAGACTCAAGCGATGATTCTGATTATGCGCATCATTAGTTAAAAATGAATATGTGTTGTATAATGGTGCATGCATGTTTGTGATGATCATAATATACCTAGTAGTTAAATTTACGTTCATACGACACGTCTAAATTTACTTAAACAGGTTTTGCAGGAATTGTGTTTTCAAAACACCGAGTGTAATTTTTCAAAAGAATAAGGAGGTATAACCGACGACATTGGCCATTTGTTGTCGGGTATACTATACCCGATGACTTTTGTACTACATGTTGTCGGTTATAGTATACCCGACGACGTTTATACGACACGTCGTCATGTATACTATACTTGACAACAATTGTTTTGCCTCGTCGGTTATACCCTATGGGTATATCTCCCCAAAACTACCCGAGGCCGCCCCATTTCCCTCCTCCTCCCTCAAAATCCCTCTCTTTTCTCTCAAATCGCCCCCGCCCTTCCAAATCGTCGCCATCCTCCCCTCTGCCGCCGCCGCCACCTCTGTCACCCCTCCATCTCCTCTCTCTAAAAATAGTTTACTCTCTCTCTCTCTCTCTCTCTCTCTCTCTCTATCTCTCTCTCTCTCTAAAAATAGTTTAGTGAATTTGTGATTGTTATTATGATTTAGGTGATTAGGGGGATGAAATTATGGGTTGTATTATTGTGATTGTAATTGGGTATTGTGAAATTATGAATTGTGATTAGGTTATGTGATTGTGATTGGGTTAATATATGGTGATTAGGTTATGGGTTACACATTTGCGTTGGAGAATTGTTATTGTGATTTATGTGATTATGTTTGTGATTGTGAAAGTAGGAATTGTGAAATTATGAATTCTTATTAGGTTATGATATTGTGATTATTTTCAACGTAATTATTGTGATTGTGATTATTGTAAATTTTAGGAATATATCATGAATTTGTTTTCGGGGAGAGGAAAGAAGTCGACATCTAAGAATCGGGAAAATTGGTCCAGCGATGATAGTTGTGGGTCTGGCTTGAACAACCGGCCCCACCACCCTTACGGCGGCCCGTACAACAATCGCCGTTGACAACTGCTTGGAGGCACCCAGGAGACGCCTGTGCATGATGATGTGGCCGACTCCCAACGACCACAGAGCGAGAGCGAGGCAGCTTTTGTTCTCCAATAGGAGCCAAACGTCTACGCCCGGCTCTACGAGTTCTGACCCTTCACATCAAGGTTTTCCAGACACGAGCCACGTGTCGGCTACGCCCAGCTATACGGGTCCTACTCCTTTGGATCCTCGTATGCTAGAAATCAACCGGCCAAAACCAACTCCAGGTCCTTCTTCCGGTCATCCATGTGCTTCAGGGACATCGTTGCTCAGACAACAAGGAGGTGTCTTCCCTTCTCACCTCTATTTCCCCTTGCAGGGCGTACCTGCCCTGCCATATGTCAATGAAGCGGGAAACCTTCAACCAGCTGTCGATAATGAGGGAAACCTTATTCACATCCACCCGAAGGAAGCATACGTCTTTCAGCCATTTGATACCCCTCTGAAAAGTGCGAGGATAACAAACGCATCGACGTCAAAATCATCGGGTAAATAGTAAATATATGCATTATTTAATTTAAAAATTTTCATTAATTTGTATAACAAATTGGATTATCATGTTTTAATTTTTTTTACTCTGTCTTATGGGACAGATTTAGGAGGGGAGAAAAGAGTGAGGATCAGAGGCCCTGTTGTGGGAAAACAACTTCAGAAGGACGTGGAGGCCTACGGGCCCCTGGTCATAGAGACTGACGAGCAAGGACCGGTGAGACAGGGAAACATTTGTAGGAGGTACTCTGGCATGGTTGGAAGCATTATCCAGGACAAAGTCCTTGTTCTGTGGTGAGAGTGGTCTTCAGTCCCTCAATCTGTGAAGGACCAAGTGAACAATGCGATGTTGGTGAGCTAGATATTCATTGTGTATGTCTACTTATATTAATTAATTTTTTTAAAATATAAATATATTAACATAAAAAATGAGACATTGTAGGTGTGGTTCAATGTTCGGGAGGACCTTAAATCCATACGGGCAAATGAAGTTCAAGGAGGAAGGTGACGTGAGTTATATAATATATATTTAGATATCACAGGGATTATGTAATATGTTTCTAACATTTGTGTGGCATATATAGGTATAAAGAGTGGAAGAATGAGCTTTGTAAGTTCTGGAAGAAAAACGACATACTCAATGACCGTTCGGGTACCCCTATATAGTTCATGCTTACAGACTACGAGTGGAAGTGGCTTCTAATACAGTATAACGCCCCATGATTTGAGGTATATATTTAACATCATATGTATTTACTTGTGGTTAATTTGACATTGATAATTTTTAAATCAATTTTTTTAATATATATTTATGAAACAAGGCCATTTCCTCCATAAACGTGAGCAACCGAGCAAAGAACACGAACAACCATCGTGCCGGTTCTAGACCCTATTCATCTTATAGGGAGGAGGTAATGACCCAACACCCTGAAGAAAACTCGTTCATGTGGATGTATTAAAAAATGCATCCTCAATGCCACGAACAAGCTGTAAGTATTGTGTCCTTTCAAGTTTACAAATTGCTTACATGTGTATTGTCCAGTTATTTTTTTTATGTATGTTTTCTAATATGTTATTTTCTTATCATTGTCAATTAGGCTCATTTAAGGAAAATAATTGATGAGGTGTTGACTCAGATTGCGAGGGAGCGAAACCCTAATATCTCGGATGATGAGATTCCCCAAGCCATATCTCAAATCGATCAATCTGATTTAAGGATTGGGGCGAGGATCATGGGAAACGCTTTCCCACCACGAAGGAGCATTTACTATTGCAAGGGTTTAGGAAGGCAAGATGATGGGATATTGAAGAACACGCCTGATTTTCAACATAAATCGTGATCTTCCAAGGCTCAACTAGAGGAGCAACTTCGTAGGCAGACTGAGGAGTATCAAATCAAGATAGAAGAAACTCAGCGACAGATGACCCAGCAAATGAAGGAGATGCGTCAAGAGATGGCCCGGTAGTAGGCTGAGGAGTTAGCTCGGATGCGAGCTAAAATGGCTAGGAATTTTGAAGGTCTGAACTCAACCCTTCAGGCGTAAGGAATAAATGTCCCAGCCCAAGGTTGGACTCTATGGACTCCATCTAACCAGCATCCTCACGATGCCCCACATGAGCAACAGGATCCGCCCGATGATGATGGTAGTGGCTCATCTTATCTCCGCAACTTTGACTTTGGCAACGTTTAGTTTATATGCATGTGTTTCAAAATTATACGCTAAATTTTAACAAGTTTGTGTTTTGTGTTGATTGTGAAGTTGTTATGCGTTGTTGGACATTGTGGAAATGAAAATATATGTTAGTTAGTTATTTTGAAATTGCTGGTTCTGGGAATGGTAAATCCAGAATATGTAATTTTTTTTCCGTAAAATTGCATACTATAGCCGACGACCAATACCAAAGTTGTCGGCCATGATCAACATTTTCTGACGATGTGCATAACTATACCCGACGATCTTCATCACATATAACCGATGATCCCTAAAGCTAGTTGAAAGAACCCAACCCCGATTTAGTTGCCTAAACCGGAATTAGATCCTAACAATACTACAACCTTTTAAAAAAAATTGCCAGAGTTTACTTTATAAAATGAGTAAACCAAAAACCTGCAATGAAAACACACTTCCAAATAGTCCACAAAAGCCAAACCGTGGGACGCTAATTCCCATTCGGATTTCTCAAATTCACAAACTACTGAATAATAGTAAAAGAATTTCTTTACACTTATTATTCAAAATCCAGTAAGTACTCGAAAAGCATTACAATGAGAAACAAACTAACATAGTACTCAGAGCGACTTCTAATTTACAATATACAAAGCTAGTAGGTTAAACCAAGAACCTACTAGAAAAGAACGGTGACTTGAACTCTAGGTCTCCGACGACGACACTCAACCACAGGATAGAAACTGCAAACTGGGCAAGAAGGAAACCGAAAAGCCCAGAGAAAAGTATATAAATAATAAAATTGTTAAAGTGAGTGGACGAAAATAATAATATATCACATAAATCGGAAATATAAATCCAACATGCTTTTCACAATAAATGCACATCAAAATCATGCTAGTCAAAACAATCAAGCCCAGGTCAAGCGTTTGTCCAAATCCTCCTTGGTGCTGTGTAACGTGTGTAGGCAATAACTTGAGTACGTTTCCCTCAAGTTATAAACATGCTTAGGTTAGGTGTTTATCATAACCCTCCTGGGTGTTGTGTAATCATGGGTCAGGTGTTTGTCATAACCTTCCCGGAGCATCTCATGGATCAGCCGAGAGGCCATAGCATCGATGCATCCATAATAACCATACTCTATGTAAAAAAAATCATATGTGCCTCCGAACCAATGTATGCTCATAAAATGCATAATCACAAATGCATACCCGTAAAGGCATAATCGTAAAAGCATAATCATAGACTCGCAAACCAACTGTGAAAATGAAAGTGTCCACTCACAGTAAACAGCTAGCCCTGAGGCCCGGCAGAAGTTCCCTCGCCAAAATCTTTCTCGCGGTTTCCTGAATAAATAACAATTCATTTAATTTCAGAATTCAATAATACGCACGAAAAACAACTCAGAACCCATCCCGGAAACACCACCGGCGGTAGTGCATGAACCACACACGCCTCCGGCGCAAACAACTCTGATGAGGACGTTTGACCACTCGTTGGAAAGATCACAACGAGCCCAACAACTTTCCTAACTGGACCGAGACCCAATTCCACGGCGATTGGCCAGAATTGAGCCCGAAATCCCAGGGTGGCCGAAATCGCCTGGAAACTTTTTCGGTCGATTCCAACGTCGGCGATGCACCAAAGTCCCCCAAACCAAAGGAGTTTTGACCCTTAGACCGAACCCACCCAAAAACTATGCCGGAAAACGACCGGAACGCCACCACCAAATCCACCAGGATTCCTGGGGGTCCTGGCCATTTTTCGGCCACAAAACCTATTTAAAATTCACAAATGAATACATGAATCGAAAGAGGAGGGGAAGAGCTTTAAATCTATACCAAGAACGCCGGCAACCGTGGCATTTTCCAGTGGGTCGAAATCGGCAATTCAAAGGGGCCAAAATCAATATACGGGTCGCGTACGTACACGTACAAATTTTCTGTATTTTTACGAAATTATCCATATTTCTACCAAAAATTCAGTAATTATACCAAAAATTTCTGATCAGATTAATGACCACAATTTAATCTGATCAAGATCCAACGGCCCAAAGTAAACCGCCAAGGAAAATATTTTAAAATACATAATTCGAACTTCCAAAAATCAAAAGAAATACCTCAATAACCCAAAAAATTTCCCAAAAATTTCTAGATGCACGAAATTAAATACTATACGACTTCCGCGAAAAAAGTCAGATCAAATTCTCACCCGAAAGAAAAGTCGTTAACAAAATTTTACGAGATGCATAATTCGAGGAAAACCTAAATCGTAAAGTTTAGCGTAACTTTTGATTTTAATTGTTACACTAGTCGTCGACTATAGTTTCCTCCGGTCAAACATTGTTGACTGGCAAGGAATGTATAACCGACGACTTCCCTCTCTAAAGTCGTCGGTTATAGTGCCCAACTATAACCGACGACTTTTGGTTGTCGGTTATAGTTGGGCACTATAACTGACAAGCACTCCATAGGTCGTTGGCTATAGTATAGCCGACAACCCTTTACCGACGACACAAAAGCCGACGACATGTTGTCGGTTATACTATAGCCGAGGACTTTATCCTAACAGGCCGAAAACTTCATGTCGTCGGCTATAGTGCATATGCTGGTAGTGTGCTGAATTGGACTTATTGTTCGATCTTGAACAACACAACATAGAAAATATGATGAAGTCTTAAATGAAGGAACACATGGAACAGAAGAAGATTTAAAAATAAAAGATAGAGAAGGAGAAGTTGATCAACAAGTAGAAAGTAGAAAAAAGACAAAGATGAGCAGCAAAATAAGAAGAAGAAGAAGAAAAAGGAAAGACGGAAGAACAAAAAGAAAAGAAGGAAGAACAAAAAGAAAAGAAAGAAGAAAGTGATCATTCTGCAAAAAAAAGTCAAATTTATATAAATAGTAATAAAGACTTTTTCGTCATTTTAGATCACTTTTACAGTAAAAAATCATAATTTTAACTGCAGCTCACGTCAAACTATTCACAGGAGTAGCATCGCATTACTCCTCCTCCAACGAACTTCGGATGGGGTCCGAGCTGCCATAGAAAAAACATTACACGTGTCGTGCAATTAAGCTCTCTGGAATCAATATGAGGACTCTGGGTACCCCAGCAAAGTAGTTGGGTGAGTTTCGACCTGGAAAATGCACGCTGGGTTTCATTCACTGAATCCAGCCAGAAACAACTACTTTTTACGTTTAGGGCAAAGAGGACGGGCTTTTCAATCTGTGGGATTAATATATACATAAGGAGTAAAAGAACATTAGTCTCCGAAGACTTGTGAGAAAGCGGCAAGGAATGTGTGCTGCTTACTTTTGCTTTTAGGGGTGAGATGTTTTACCGAAAAATTGAACCAAAAATCGAAATAAACTGAACCGAAATTCGTTGGGCCCGAAACTCGTGAAACGGACTAATTTAGAAACCGAACCGAAACCGAACCGAATAACTTTTTATGGTTCGGTACCGAATAAAACCAAACCGCTCTGAAATGATATATGTGACAAAATTGTGTTTATTTATTTACACAAATGAATATATATTAACTCATTTTGAATCTTTTTAGGGCATATATATAGAAAATTCTTACAAAAATATTCTTATTCTCTCACATATTACTTCTATCTCTCTATGAATTTGCCTTTTTTAAATAATAATTAACTTAAACAATTGTTTAGACCTAAATGTTTTTATCAAAAAACCAATCCAAAACCGAAATATACCGATCTGAAACCCGTTGGGACCAAAATTCGTAGGACGAACTTGCCAAAAAATCTAACTGAATATTTTATTACGATACAATACGGATTCCGACCTAATACCGAACCGAACCGATCCCACCCCTACTTACTTTGGTCCGGTTTCCTTAATTCGTATTTTTTGTAATAGTTAATCACTGGGATTATCGCAAACACGTTGCGGCTGGTGCTGCAAAAACAGTTCGGTATAAGATGGCGGCTAGCTGAATGGTAACGTGGACACCTGGTTCTTGATTGGCGGGCAGGTTTATGTTGGTTTCTCCGGCCGCGAGAGGGCAACACGTGGATAGAATATGTGGTCCTTAGATGAAACCCTAACTAGGGTTTCGACACGCGTTAAAGGTACTTTTGTTGCGCCCATGTGGTCTTTTTCTTGGGTTTCTTTCAGTTTATCAAAGTTGCTGGGAGCAATCGCATCGAAGTCGTCGGCCATTGCGCCGTGGCTAGCTCGGGAGGCCAAATAGTTCTTTCTGATAATTTACAAGGAAGATGATATATAATTACACATTTTCGACATAAAACGATGATACATAAATCATATATTTTCGCCATAATGTACTGTTCACTTCATTATTTACTACGAACTGTTTAGTAGAATTCGAACTCATCACCGAATCTCCAGTTCAAGTGCTACAGAATGTTAGTTTGAGGTTTTCTGCACAGCGCTGAGGCTAAGACATATATAGAATGTGAATGCATGTTTTCCCTAACATGCATGTAGTCTTTTCATGTAATTATTGTTTTAAAATATAAATTTCTACCCTCATATCACTCCTTAACCTTACTTTTGCTGTGTTTTCTTGCATGTAATAATTGACTATGAAAAACTGGTCATTTGAGGTGGTAAACTGAGTAACAATGATCGAGCTCTCGTTCAAGATTATCTCTCTATATATACGTTTGGAGAAATTTTAGGATGTAGTGACTTTATCGTAGATTTTATTCACCAATTTTGTTGTTAATATTATAAAATAATATGATTTTTAGTAATTTCGTTCAATTTTTATAAAATAAGAAGTACATTTTTATAAATTTGATAACAAAGTTTTGACAATTTTATATTTTAGTTTAATTATTTACAAATGCTAAAAAAATTATCATAATTTTGTTCTAAATGTATTCATTTTTAGTTCGAAACTTATATTAGTTTATATTCATAGTGACTTAAATTTGAGTTATCAAAATAATAAGAATGTAGATGTTGGTACGAAACAGTGTTCAGTGAGAAACCATGTCAAAATAGAACCGTGATTAATTATCTTTGTACCTAGACGTATACGCGATCATCTAAATCATGAACTCGTATATTTGATAATACAAAATTATAGACAACGCGTTTTTTATCGCGTACGAGGAAGAAACGTATCGATCAATAACTCAAGAAGAGGCTTCGTTTCCATTATAGGACCTGTGTGTTTTTTATCCTGACAGTTTGCTTTAACCTCTCCCGTGGATTCCAACTAACATATCAACGTTGCGAGCACAACAGTGGCCGGGAGTAATCGAGAATGCATGAATTTTCCCGGAGATATGGTAAAGGACTAAAGGCTGAGCTGCCGCGTATGTACATATATATATATATATATAATGTATATATCCCAATTGTGCATTTGATCTGTGAGCAGACTAGCTAACACTATTGGGGAAGAGATTCGAGGTGACGAAGATTCATGGTCGCCTCGGATCATTTTCTCGTCGCCTCGATTTTATGTAACCAACTCTTCGTCGCCTCGATACGTCGCTTGAAATTGATCCCTTCACCATTGGGGCGACGAAGATTGAAAAACTTCGTCGCTTCAATTTTTCGCCGCGAAGATATAAGTGTTGTCGCTTCAGTTGAAAACGGGGCGACGAAGATTGGTTAATCTTTGTCGCTTCAATCTAAATTGAGGCGACGAAGATTGATCAATCTTCGTCGCTTCAATGAAAATGGAGCGACGAAGATTAACCAATCTTCGTCGCCTCAATGTATTTAATTTTTATTTTTTTTTCTTTTTCACTCAATGATGCGACGAAGATTGATCAATCTTCGTCGCTCCATTTACATTGAAGAGACGAAGATTGATCAATCTTCGTCGCTTCAATGTATTTAATTTTTATTTTTTTTTCTTATTCACTCAATGAGGCGATGAAGATTGATCAATCTTCGTCGCTTCAATGTATTTAATTATTTTTTTTTCTTTTTCACTCAATGAGGCGACGAAAATTGATCAATCTTCGTCGCTTCATTGAGTGAAAAAGAAAAAAAATAATAATTAAATATTAACGTACCAAGTCACGACGTATCACAATTTAAAAACACAAAAACTCATTCAACCACAAATCAAGTTATATAGAAAAATATGCCACAAATCAAAACGTACACAGTTTATACAAAGCCTAGATACTATTATTCGATTCACACAGTATATTCATGCTGGGGGACGGCGATGCAGCTCGATTACGTGCCAGGAGGTGGTGGAGGAGCTTGAGCTTGTTGACTCCCAGCCTGGAATGATCGCATTAAGGCCTCCATTTGTTGGACCCTTTGGGCGAGGTCATCACTACCACATTTTAACCCATTGCTGGCGATTTTTAAATCGCCGACAATGTTTTTTATCATTACCGGCGATTTTTCCCCCAAAAATCGCCGGCAATTTTTTTTTTTTTGAACATTACCGGCAACTTAAATGTAAGTCGCCGGTAATGTTAAAAAAAAAAGAAGACATTACCGGCGACTTAAATGTAAGTCGCCGGCAATGTCTTTTTTTTTTTTAATTACCGGTGGAACATTGCCGGCGATTTGCCGGAAAAATCGCCGGCAATGATTAAAAAAAAAGAAGACATTACCGGTGATTTTTGGGGAAAAAATCGCCGGTAATGATAAAAAACATTGCCGGCGATTTAAAAATTGCCGGCAATGGGTTAAAATGTGGTAGTGCATTATAATCCTCACTCGATCTGCGCGCCACCTCACTCCATCTGAGCGCCTCCTCTCTGGCTTCAGCGACCTCCCTTTTCAGGGATTGGGTTTCCTCTACTCAGGCCCCTCCTCTCGGTTTGGGGTCGCGTGTGAGAGCGCGCCCCACCCCTGTCACGTCGAACAAAAATAAATAAATATGTTTGAATAGTACACAAAAATAGAGCAAAACGTAAATCGAGATAAACGACGGTGGTTTGTTAGAGTATTACCTCTTATAGAGGTCCCGGGTCTTGAACCCACCTCTTCCTCTATGATCTTTATTTGTGTATCAAGAGGAAGAGGATGGGCTTGGGAAACCGCATCGCCGTCAGTGTCACCCGCAACACTATCTTGTTGCGACAAGACTTTGTCGAGTCTTCGCTTCACTACCGCCTGCTCAATTAAAAATATATTAAATAAATAATATTAAAATATGGTAAACAAAAATAATTGTAATAACGTAACGTAACATATTTTCGCTTACCACTTTCTCAGCCACATTCTTGTCCGGCTGGTATACGTTAATCAAAGTCTGGACGGCTGGCGCTCTATGACCCTCCTTCTCCAACACCTTGCTTCGGTATGAGAGGGCGAGGGATCCCGAATGGTGGTTGAACTGCTGCTCCTTGTTCTTGTTTCGGTTTCCTCGATTCCGTTCGCACAATTTCTGCCACACACACACAAAAATCATTTTAAAATAAGAATAGATAAACATGTATATTTTTAAATTGTTGGCTACCAAAACTGTGCGAATAGTTTATGAAGCTCACCAAGTAAGCAGGGTCTTCGAAGTGGGCTTTTAACCACGCCCATTGGTCTTCCCTCCCCAGGAACTCGGCCGGAGTCTCCTGGCTGACGTGGAGATAATGTTGATGACAATCATGCTTCCAATCCTTGTAGATTGTTTGCGCCGTCGCAACAATAAAGTTCCACATCTCCACATCAGTCGACGGGATGTCATAGTTCGTCTAGCACAAAACATTTAAATTCCGTTATGTAAAAGTTATATTTACATAAACCGTAAAGTAACAAAGTAAGCTAAGCGCAGTAAGTATACCTCAATACTTGTATTGACGATATCGCGATGCAAATCTCTAAGTCCCAAAAAGCTAGGTGCAAGCATTGGAACTTTTTCGCGGATGATGCTACCAACGTCTCTGGACATCAGACTTCTAAATTCCCTCGTCGCAGGCCCCCGATGCCTCGTAGAGTAAGCGACTTGTAGTCCCTTATTGTTGTTCATCCGGACGAGGTACTCAGTCTTCGTCCCGACAACGACCCCGCGCTGTATCGTCATCGGATTTCTGGTTGCCATGTCCACCATCTCAGGGAGTTTGGTCTTCTTGCACCGGATGCTGAGGGCGGGAGGGTGCTGTGAGGTCGTAGTGGCGTCGCTGTCATCCACTGGTGGAATCGCGTCCTCAAGGTATGGGGCGGGCGTTAAACCCCATAAACCCTCCGAATGATGTATCGTCGGGGTCCCAGATTGTCCCGTGGGGCAGCCCGACCCGGAAGGCCCCTCTCTGCTGAATGGTCGCCACGCCGCCTCCGCAGCTGCCGCGACCGCGGCCACGGCCGCTTCACGACGCTGGAGCGCCGCTTTCCTCCTTTGGTGACTTGTATTTCCGGGAGCCATTCTGTTAAAACATTAAAAAAAAATCCAACCAAACCCAGCAATATAAGCAATAAGGTCCTACAAGCAATATAAGCAATATATGCAATACAAACATGCATATGTGCAATGGTATCGAATGGAACAATGCTAACCTATAAGCAATTCCCTTTCACAATCTTAAACCATACTCTGTTCATAAACAAGCACTTTGGCAACCCTATTCTAAACCAATAACTTAATCATAACCTTTACACACTCATCACAACTACCACTGCTCATGAAACACGAAACTAAGGTTACTAAACAGTTGCAATATGGAGGTTCGTTACCTGATTAGATTAGAGAGCAACCAAAAGGACTAGTACTCATATTCAAAAATTTTAATGCTATGTATATATATAGCAAGATTTTATTTTCTACTCTGACTACTCGAGCTCAGATGCATGCCCAAGTATATATATCGAACTCAAATCATAGAATTCACTTGAAGTTAACATATGAATCGATCAAACATCCAGTGATGCAACATGTAATTTATGAATTACGGTCCTATGTAGCTATGAAAATTTCTCAAACATGCTTTATCGACCAAGATTTTTACCAAAACAAACCTACACGATTGACCATGATATGAATTCGAATGCTTCAAAGTTTCAAAACAAAGTGATTACACGTACTGATATCAGAATGCATTTGTCTAGAATGCCTATCCATTTATCTATATAACTTCTAGTATATGTATATTACATACCAGGTCATATGTAAAACTACATGTTGTATGATTAGCTTAAGTAAGTTAGCTACACGTCACAATGCAAACATCTTGATCATATATATCAATAGTCTTAATGCATAAATATGACCAAGACCGAAGACATGATCAACGTACATCAGATTTCTAATATGTATCCATCAACATGACCCTGCACAACACTAGCATAACTCATACTAAACAGTTGCAATACAGAACAGTTGCAATATGGAGCAAGATAACTCCTAAATCATCGTTCACATATCGACACAAATTCATACAGAAACAAGTGATAAAATCTTCAGGTTTGAACATTGCCCTAATCCAGTGAATGTATTGAATGAAAAATCCAAAAGGGAAATCAAGGAAGAAGAAGAATGATGACAAATATAGGAAGGGAGAGGACTGAGATAACCATCTAGATTACAAGTGATTCCTTCCCAGTAGCTAGATATAAAACACCGAATCAATTTGAAAAAATTGAAAGAAAAAAATTGAAAAAAGAAGAAGATGCTTACCGATATTGGTCTGGGAGTAGGGTTCAAATTCGGAGACGACCGATATTGCTCTGGAAGAAGATGATTAGAGAGCGAAGTAGATTTGGTTTCGGCTTCGAATTCAACGGCGAGTTTGTGTTATGAGGGATGGATTTAGGGTTTTGGTGGAGGGGAGGGAGGGGGTTTAGGGTTGAGGTGGAGGGGATTTAGGGTTTTGGGGTTCGGGTTTTGGGATTTGTATTTCGGGTTTTGGAATTTGGGGTGAGCTGAGGTCGATTAGAAACGAAGAAGGAAACGAAGACGAAATGAAAAGAAGAAGAAAGAAACTGTGAATCTGGAATTATAAAGCATACGAGGCGACGTAGATTGAAATCTTCGTCGCTTCAATACGTTGAAGCGACAAAGAATTCAATCTCCGTCGCTTCAATACGTTGAAGCGACAAAGAATGCAATCTTCGTCGCTTCAACATATTTAAGCGACGAAGATTGAATTCTTTGTCGCTTCAATTTATTGAAGCGACGAACAATGAACTCCAACGTCGCTTCAATGTATTGATGGAAAGGAAATGAACTGAAGATGAAAGAAACGATGAAGTTTGGAATTATAAAGCATACGAGGCGACGAAGAATGCATTCTTGGTCGCTTCAACTAGGGGTCATCATTTGGCCCGTGGGCCGGTGGAGGCCCGTAAGCCCATGGACTAAAAGCCCGGCCCGGCCCGCAAAAAAGCCCGCAAAAGCCCGCCAAGGTGGTTGGTGGGCCGACCATGGTTTAGAGATCTAAACCCCGGTCCGCGGGCCCAGCCCGCCAAAAGCCCGTCAAGGCCCGTTAGGCCCGGCCCGTCAAAGCCCGCACACATATTGACTAATTGACATATCATTAAATCATTTAATAATTTTAATCATTATACAATTTATACCTAGTTAAAGTTTACCTACAATTTATACCAGTTAATGATTTTAATCATTATACAATATATACATTTTATATTTGTGTATATATATTAATATATTACATATACATGTATAGATTGAATATTCGAGTTCCATATATAATTAAATTTGTGTATCTATTTACTATTAAGTCATTATTTAAAGTTTAGCATAAGTTAGGGTTTAGGTTTAGGGTAAGTTAGGGTTTAGCAGATTAAGATTTATGGTAAGTTAAGGTTTAGGAATTTGAGGTTTAGGGTAAGTTAGGGTTACGGTTCTACGATTTTATTGTAATTTTTTTAGGGTTTAGGGTTTGGGGTTTAGGGTTTAGGTCCAAAATTTATAAAAATTAGGGACGGCCTACTTAGAATATTATGAACAACCAATCTGACAGTCAATTTTGTAAAATGATGACACATGATCGATTACGTTTCACAAAAATCTTTTATCCCATATAACTAAGGAATAAATGTAAGAACATTAGTGTGGTCGTGTGGATATAGAGAATTCAAACAATATAAGAATTTAAAATGTTTTAACAATAAAGAAGGCCATATATAATAGTTCACTTTGTAATAAAAGATACCTTACGTAAAAATTAGCCTAATCGAAGTAAGTTTAGACGTCGATCAATATAGTTAAACAAATTTTGTGAAATAACTAAAATACACTCATTTTATTTTCCTTATTTTCCTATGGGAGGAGTGTGTAAATTGTTTTTTTATGTAAATTTTTTTGACACTATGAGATAGATATGTAATCCATAAGAATATGTGTCCAAAATTTGATGTCAAAAAATTATTTTCTGGAGGGGTAATTTACGTTTCAGTTGTAAGAGTACTACAGTCACATTTGGCAAAATGCATAGATCGAGATCTAAATCAAGTCCAAAATTTATAAAAGTTTAAAGACATTGTTAGAATATTCTAACCAATCAATCTGACGGTCAATTTTATAAAATAATTAAACATGACCGATTAAGTTTCACAAAGGTATTTTATTAAGTACTAAGAGCATGTGCACCCATGGAGGAAGAGAGGAAGTCCCATTTTGAGGAATTCCTCACCCATTTGAGGAATTCCTCTCCAATAGGAAGTCCTATTCTTATTTTTCGTGCAGCGGTGCCAGAAATAGGACTTCCTATTACTATTCATTATTATTTAAAATTTTAATTTTTTATTTTCGGGTAATATTTTCAACCAATTTTCAAGTAATAGGAAGTCCTATTTAGACGCGCGTTAATATATTTTGAATCAATTTTGTATGCCGGTAGCATACGGTGGTCTCGCTGACCGGTCAGCGAGTCGGGGTCCAGGGGCGACGCGCCCTGGTGGGGGCTTGGGGGTAACGCCCCCGGAGCTAAATGTAATCCGAGTCATGTTAGACTTAAGTTTTTTGTTTAGCATACATTCGTTATAACAACGTGTTTATTATGATTCTTTATTTCGTCGCGATTCAAAATTGACATTTTTTTAAGTTATGATTTTTGACTCATTTTCTTCACGAAAGTTATAGATAATCCGCTGCAGATGCTCTAAGGTGTCAGTCCCCAATAATATATGACATAACTCAATAATAAAATCTTCCTCATCATTTATCCAAATAAAAAGTAAAGATTTAATTATAATCGTAAAATATGATTTTTTGAATTTATTTTTGTGTATAATTAAATAGAAACATGTAGAGTATAGATTATAATCATTATATATAAATGATATAATTAAATAAACTAATATACGATTTAACGGTTCAGATTTATTTTGTGGTAAATATTCAACGGTCTAGATTAACCCTAACATTCTAACCTAACCCTAACATCTAACTCTCACACAGTACATAAGCTTATACATTGAGCCGTTAAGGACTCTCTCCCTCTTCGCATCTCTCTCCGCCTCCCTTTAGTCAAACTGTCAAACAGAGTCAGGTTCTCAGCCCTTTCTCCCTCTTCGCATCTCTCTCCGCTCACGGCTCACCCTCTCGACCTCACCTCACCTCTCTCAAACATCACGCCACTCACGGCTCACCTCACCTCGATCTCACAGACTCACCTCACCTCACCGGCTCACCTCACCTCACCTCACATCGATCTCATAGACTCACCTCACCTCGATCTCACAGACTCACAGAGTCACAGTCACACACTCACCTCTCGATCTGACTCACCCTCACCTCTTGATCTCACACTCACTGACTCACATCTCATCGAGCTGCTCTGGTTCTCTATTTCTCACCGAGAGTAGTCAGAGATTCTCACCTCTTGGTATTGCTCTGGTTCTCTCTTTCTCACTGAGAGAAGTCAGAGGATCTGCGAGGAATAACAGAGGAATTAAAAGGTATGCTTCTATTTCATTTGTTTGCTTCTATTTGGTTGGATTTGTAGATTCCAGAATACATCTCTCTCTCTCTCTCTCTCTCTCTCTCTCACAGTATGATATTTTAGTTGACAGGTGACACAGGTCCATCACAGCTTGGTATTCTGTCTCGATCCAATCTGTTACTACTACTTCGGCTAATCTACTTGGTATTGAATCTGTCCCGATCTATTTATTTTGTTGTACATATAGATCTTCAAAATGATGAAGTTAAAAAGGATGGAATTTTGAAAGAATTGGTAGATCTGAATATTATAGCAAGCATATGTATTCTAGAGTTTGTGTTTAGTTGAATTGTTGACAGTATTTTAATTTTTGAATTGTTGAATTGTTGACAGTATTTGAATTGTTTAGGAAATCAAAGCAGCTGTTGTGAATGGGAATGAAATGTATTTGTTTTGGTAACTGTAGTTGAGTTGCTGTTGTCAGTGTTGTGTAGATGAAATGATGAATATAGTAGTTCATTTATGAGTGCTGTTGTTTAGATGAAATGATGAAGTAACTGAGATGTATTGAATCTGTCTCAATCCTTAAGCATGTGTTGCTGTAGTCAGTGTAGTGTACATAGCAAATCTGCAAATGTGTGGACATAATATGTGATCATTGCAAGTCAGGTGCTAAGTTAATTGTTAACCTGAGTGCAATATGTTAAGTTAATCATTTCCATACATCATGATGCAGGAGCAATGAGGAAATGTTATTGATGCACTAGCAGTCTAGCACTAAGCAGAGGAAAGGAAAGCTTGCAACTTAAGTATCATATTCTGAACCTTCTTTTTAAGCTTATAAATGGAACGTGCAACTGATGATAATGAAAATACTGCATCCTCTAAAAAGTCTGGGTTTACAAGTGATGTTTGGGAGTATTTTGAAAGAATTGAAGTTAAAAAGGATGGAATTTCCGTATTGAAAAATAAATGCTTGATTTGTAGTGATAAACTTAGAGGTGGTCCTAGTGCTGGTACTAGTCATTTAAGAAGACATTTACTCACTCATCAAAAAAATCAGAAAAAATTAAGTGCTGATATTTCTGGAAATTTGAATGTTTTTTCTTATGATAAGAATGTTGCACGTAATTAAAGAAATTGTTGATTATGTTATAAGATCTGAATCACCTTTTACCTTAGTTGAAAAACATGATTTTACTGGAATGATTAATCGAGCATTTTGTCCCCAATTTCAAGGAATTTCAGCGTCAACATGTAAAAGAGATGTAATGGCTCAGTTTAATGAGAATAAAGAAGAGCTTGTGAGATATTTTGAAAAATTTCCTGGAAAAATCAGTTTGACTAGTGATGTTTGGTCTTCCCGTCAAAAATTGGGTTATATGTCACTTAGTGCACATTTTATTGATACTGAATGGGTTTTGAATAAAAGAATAATAAGCTTTAAGATGATTGAATACCCGCACACAGGAGAGTCACTTGCAAGTCATATATATGAAGAGTTGTTAGCTTGGCATATTCATAATAAAATATTTTCTATTTCTTTAGATAATGCGTCAAATAATGAAGTGCTAGCATGCATTCTTCCGGATTATTTAATGATCAATCCTGTGCCTAAAAAGTTGTTTCATGTTCGTTGTTGTGCACATATTTTGAATTTGATTGTGCAAGATGGTTTATCTATTTTAGGTTCATCTATTGATAAAATTGTGAATGTTGTTCGAAGCATGAATTCTTCGAATAAGAGACATGAGTTGTGGGTGCGTTGTTGTATTGATTTGCAATTACCTAAAAAAAATATTGATAATGACATGCCTCATAGATGGAATTCTACTTATGAACTTTTGGAAGTAGCTATAAAGTACAGAGGGCCTTTGAATAGGTATGCTATAAAATTGAATGAATCACGATCTTGTAATTTAGATGTCCCATCAGATCAAGATTGGGCAATTGCTACATTAGTTAATGGTTTTTTTAGCAATTTTTGCATCCTCAACTAAGATATTTTTTGGTGTGTATTATCCTACATCTTGTTGTGTTATTAGTTGCTTGATGAATATCCATGCTTCATTCGTTGCATATTCTGAATTTACTATGTTTAAGGTTGCATTGGATGCCATGAAATTGAAATTTGATAAGTATTGGGGAACTTTTCCAATAGCCTTTTGTTTTGCCACGATTATGGATCCTAGATTTAAGTTGTATGCTATTGGTGAATGGTTGAAATGTATGAACATTGATCAGCTTGAGATAGATAGAAAATTGCTAGCTTTAAAAACTAAATTGCATGCTCTTTATGAAACATACAAGGTCAATGTTGTCTCTAGTGTACCTAGCCAACCTCAAGTTTTGAGTTCTCCTTGTTTGTCCTCTGTCTCTGGTTCTTTAAGATTGCCTATTGTAGGAGATTTCTCAATGCAGTCTTTAAAAAGGGCAAAGACATCAACTTCTTATGCTTCTTCTGCTACATCAAATGATTTACAAATATATTTAGATTTGCCAACTATTGAGGTTGATGATGATAATCAGTTTAGTGTCTTGGCTTGGTGGAAAACAAATCAACCATTATACCCTATACTATCTCTTTTGGCCAGAGATCTGTAAACAATTCCTGCTTCTACTGTAGCTTCAGAGTCATGTTTCAGTTTAGGTGGTAGAATTGTATCTGAAAGAAGGGCCAGTTTGAGTCCAAATACAATTGAGGCGTTGGTCTGCTGTAAGGATTGGAGTTTAGCAAAATTGAGGATGCAGGAGGCTATGCGTGAGAAAGAGAGAGCTGAAGAAATAAGGCTTGTTAAAGCTACACGTCCAGATTGGATGATTGATAGCGAGGCTGAAGATGAATGCTCTTTGAAGGATGTGGGAGAGGTAGGTTGATCAATTGATGCATTTTTTTAATTTTTTTGGTTTTCAAATTTTGTTGAATGTGTAGGTTATTAACATTTTTTCTATAATGTGTAGGCCATATTTCTTGATGTCTCACATCCTCCTCAAGAGAGGACTCTGATAGAAGTTGCATCTGAAGTTTTCTCATCAACTAATCTTCCTGATTCTTATTGATGTAATTTTGATTTTTGGATTTATAAGATGTAATTTTGGACTTTGAACTATGGACTTTTAAGCATTCTTGATTTGGATTTATATCATTCGATTTGGATTTATAGTATTCTGTATTTGAATTTTAAGTATTTCGTGGATTTGAATGTTTAGCATTTTGAATTTTTGCAACCAATATTTGAAGCATTGTGGATTTGTAAATTTGAAATTTTGATTTGAAGATGCAATTTAGATGTAAATGGGTATTTTAGATTTGGATTTGTATTGTTTTAAACTTTTGATTTTAGTCATTTGAATAAGCCCGGCCCGTTAAAGCCCAAGAGGCCCGGCCCGTTAAAGCCTGTGAAGCCCGCCTGGATGGGCCGGGCCTGGATCTCACTATAAATTGAAAAAACCAACCCGGCCCGGCCCGTAAACATTTCTCCACTCTTGAAGCCCGGCCCGGCCCGACCCGTGCCAGCAGGGGCTGGGCCGGGCCGGGCCAGGCTGGCCCGTTGCTGACCCTTAGCTTCAACACATTGAAGCAATGCAGATTACATTCTTTGTCGTTTCAACACATTGAAGTGACGAAGATTACATTCTTTGTCACTTCAATACATTTTTTGCAATCTTCGTCGCCTCACGCCGTTGAAGCGACCAAGATTGCGTTCTTCGTCGCCTCGTATCCTTCATTTTGTGTTATTTTTTACAAATTCAAAAGTTAGAAATATTTTTTCGAATACATAAATTATGCTTTAAAGAAAATACGAATTTAGGTTTCAAATTCATAATAATATTAGTTTAGTCCTCCTCCTCGTTGTCGTCCTCGTCCTTGTCCTCGTCCTCGTCCTCGTCTTCATCTTCGTCCTCGTCCTCGTCCTCGTCCTCGTCCTCGTCCTCGTCCTCGTCCTCGTCCTCGTCCTCGTCCTCGTCCTCGTCCTCGTCCTCGTCCTCGTCCTCGTCTCCTTCTTCATCCAAAAGTAGTTGAAAATCTTGGTAAAATTGTATCACCGTGGGAGTGTCCTCTTGGTAAGGCTCGAATATATGATCTCCTGTATGAGATATGTTTTCATCTATGGCAAGTACGTCAGCGCTGTAGACATTGCGGTGCGACATTTCTTGTACTACCTTCCAAGTACCACTAGCCTTTGGATCGTCTATGTAGAATACTTGTTTTTCTTTGGTTGCAATTATGAAGGGTGAATCCTCATAGTAACTGTTGTTTGTATTCACTGATATCAGTCCATGATCTGTTATAACGGTGTCAAGATCTTCCTCGTCGTCGGAGTTGTGCCATGTGCACTTAAACAACACCACTGACATACGGCCTGCATATAATACTTCGACCACGTAGTTAACATGGCCGTAGAACTTGGATGAACCCATGTCTATCATGACACCGCTGTTTTGAGTCACGGTTCTTTGATCTCTATCAAACGAGGTGAACTTGACACCGTTCACATAACACGACTTATAAACCCAGAATTGCTGAGGTCCTTAAGCTAATGACTTTATTCCTGCAACCAAGCTCGGGTCCGAGTTTTTTTCTTTAAGGGACACCTGAGAGATAAGTGTTAAGATAAGTGAAAGATAAGTGTTATAAACCCTCAAAGAACCTTACAACAATTAATAGTTGGATGTACCCATGTTAAGAACCATCGAAGAAAACTCCTCCTCCGACGAAGCTAGTCGAAATCTTCACCATTTTTAGCCTTGAACCTTCTGAGATGTTCTTCTAGGTAAGGTTTGACTTCGTCTGTTTCCACCAAGACTTGCCAGTGAGCCTCAGCAGTCTCTGCCTCAGTCAACCTGAACTGGCAACGAGTCTCGATAATATCTGGTCTTACTAAGAGTGAAACACAGCTGATATTCCACTATGAGGAAGTGTCGATATCTTCGTGGTCCATCCGTCTGAGATAAGACTTACAATACGTCACCGACTCATGTACGAGGTACTGTTCAGCAATACTACCTTCCGGGTAACGTGTATTCCTCATTGACTTTTTATATTTTCCTAATTGCCTGCAAAAACACATAGAGGGTTAGTACAATATTTTCCTAATTACCGACATATTACATAACGAACATAATATTAGCAATAAAAAACATTTTACCTTTCAATTGGATACATCCATGTATAGTGTACTGGACCTGTAAGGAATACTTGTTCGGGCAGATGAACCATGAGATGAACCATAGATGTAAAAAAATGTGGAGGAAAAATGAGCTCCAAATTGCAGAGAATCATCACTATCTCAGTTTCCATGTCACGCACAACCTCCTTCTTAAGCTCCCTACTGCATAGTTGACGAAACCAATTTGACAGTGCTATCAATGCCTTTACAACGTTTTCTGGCAGGAACCCTCTGATAACCACTGGAAGAAGACGTTGAAGCAACACATGGCAATCATGCGTCTTCAATCCATAAAACTGTGATGGGGAACTTAATTTCACCTTACTTCTCAAACTACCTGCATAACCAAGAGGATACTTAACATCCCTGAACCACTGAAACACATCTTCTAGATCATCCTTTTTAACTAAAAAGGGTGCATGAGGAACTTTCTCCCTCCCCTCGTCGCCCGCTCTTTGCCACTAGTTTTTTCGCACATTCCTCTTCTTCAAAGCAGCGCGAGCTTTTGGACCATCCTTAGACTTCTTATCAATCGCAAAAATGGTTCCAAGGATGTTGTCACACACATTTTTTTCAATGTGCATGACATCTAAGCAATGTCTGATCTTCAATGATGACCAATAAGGCAGCTTCCAAAATATGCTTTCGTGAGTCCAACACTGTCTGTTATTCGGATTGTACAGCACCTTCAAGTCGTCATGTTGGCTAAGAATAGGGTAAACGTGTGACCTAACATCCTCCAAAATTTCATCTCCACTCTTCTGATAGGGTCTTCCGCCAAACTCCACCTTCCCGTTAAATGCCTTGCTCAATCGCCAAGGGTGATCTTGGTGGAGCCATTTTCGATGACCTTCATTAACTATCCTCCCACATATATGCTCTAAAGTTAGCTCATCTAGACAAATTGGACATGCCTTGTACCCTTTCATAGTTGACCCCGCAAGCATCCCTAAACCTGGAAAGTCGCTAATAGTCCACATTACCGCTGCCTTCATCAAGAATACCTCATTGTCTACTCGATCAAAAGTATGGACTCCAACGACCCATAAATGTATTAGCTCCTCGATCATCGGCTCAATGAGTACACTAAGGCACTTTCCGAGAGATTTAGGGCCTGGAATCAACACTGATAACATGTTATATTCCTTCTTCATGCACATAGATGGTGGTAAATTGTATGGCATCACAACAACGGGGCATGTACTATGCAAAGTTCCCATTGTTCCGAATGGATTGAAACCGTCTGTTGCAACTCCAAGGCGCACATTCCTACAGTCCCGTGCGAAACCTGGAAAAGTTCTGTCAAAATGTTGAAACGCTTCTCCATCAGCTGGGTGGCTGAGGCTACCAGCCACGCATATTCGCTCCCCCGGCCATCGCATATGCTTGGCAGTGTGTGGGGACATAAACAAACGCTTCAACCTTGGTGTTAGAGGGAAGTTACGAATCATTTTTTTGGGAATATCATTCGTATGTGGCTTATATCTTTCAGAATAACATACTGGACAAATCCTCTCGTTTACAAGCGCCCCCCCTGAACAACACACAGTTAAATTCACACGCATCAATTCTTTCGTAACCGAGTGAAAGATCACTCAAGATTTTTTTAATTCTCGAGTATGAACAGGGGAATGTGTGCCCTTTAGGAAGAAGTTTATTAATGTAAATACATAAAGAGTCAACACTTGTGTCCGACCATCCATTTTCATTTTTCATTTCCATTGCATCTAATATGGCACTCAAAACAGTTTCCTCACTGCCTTCATATAATGGGGTCTGTGGCTCCTTCAATAATCTATCGTACTTTTCATAATCATCGTCAACCATGTCATTGAAGTTCATGCCAGAATTATCTTCCACTAATTGTTGGGGTGCATCTGCATGGTATCCAGGGGATAATAGGGATATGCATCATGTAGAATCTCCAACTGCGGGTTCACTGAAGGACCGGCACCACTAGAAGGACCGACTCTGTCTTGAAGCCACTGTCTTCGTTGACTGAGCATTGCCGGTTCACCAGAAACTTCCCCGTGAAGGTGCCAGACTGTATAATCCGGACTCAAACCACTGTGTGATAAGTGATGATACATGACATCCATAGTAACCTTGAACGGACCGTTCTTACAACGTTTTCACGGGCAGTAGTGATAATCGGCTCCGTTACTATGTCGCCGGGCAAAATTCATAAACTCGAATATGCCTGTGATGTACCTTGGATCAACATGATGATATGTCATCCAAGTTTTGTCTGGGTGTCCGTCCATGTTTCCTGTCAACATAAACAATCAATATGAACAAAGTTACCACGCCACAGTTGCGATTCAACCAAAACACCACACTTCTTCGGCTTATGCCTCCGGGTTGGGTCCTATCCCCTTCAGGGGAACACGACATTTGTCAAAGCTCTTGCACCCATGCGTTTCAGCTCCAGTTTAGGAAAATTTCGGCAGCATCTCCTTACAGTTCCCCGAGTGCACACATATCTAAACAACCTAATTTGCACTCGGGGAACATTGAAAGGAGACACTGTCGAAACCATATCCCAAAACTGAAACTTAAATCACATGAATAGCAAAAGGATCAACAAAGTCATGTTCACCTAAAGTGTCCAAAAATGGGACAATTCGAGAATCAACAACTCAACTTGATCAACTAGATGAGTTGTTGATTCTCAAACGGGAGTTCTAAGTTGATAAAGACCACAATTATATTTAACCATACGCTCGATTTCATGATTAACACTAATAACACTACTAATTAAGGCTCGAATACACCTAATCTACACTAATCATTAATAAATTTCACTAAATTTAACCAAATTTCAAACATTATTCATGAACCCATAACATGATTTATCACAATTCAATGATTCAAACACTAAAACTACAACATAAGACCAAATTCAATTCAACTTCAAAAGTTTCACATAAACTTCATTTTCACTTCTAATCATCAATAAATTTCACTAAATTTAACCAAATTTCAAACATTATTCATGAACCCATAACATGATTTTTCACAATTCAATGATTCAAACACTAAAACTACAACATAACACCAAATTCAATTCAACTTCAAAAATTTCACATAAACTTCAATTTCACTTCTAAATTAACATATTATGGTCATAAAGAGGGTTAAAGAGATACAAATCAAACTAACCTTACTCAAGAATCAAATGAATGGCAAGAACAACCTTCTTTCTCAATTTCCTAAAATTTCTCCCAAAATCGCACAAGAACAGCTCCAGAACGCGAATGAACTGTTTTTCTAAAATTTTAACTTTATGAACGGTTTGACTTTAAGAAGAAGAGCAGATCCAGATTTAAAAAAAACGAGGCGACGAAGATTGACCAATCTTCGTCGCCTCGATTTTCTTCGAGGCGACCAAACTCATCTTCGTCGCTTCGAATGTAAAAGTGGTCGCATCATATTATTGAAGCGACCAAGATCAATCAAGTCGCCTCAATTTGTTGAAGCGACGTAATTAATATCTGAGGCAACCATTCCATTCTTCGTCGCCTCATTGAAATTGGGGCGACGAAGAAACGTAACTACTTCGCCCCAATGCTCTCCTCCAGTAGTAGAGTCACTTCATCATCTATTGCATGCAGCTAGCCAGTACTATTTCTTATAAAGATGCAAAACGTACCCTAAATGATTTTAGAGATGAGAAAGCGACTCGGTGTTGTTTGATTGCCCGGAAGACAAGGGAAAATGTTGGTGCTTTCTGTTTGTGATTCAGTATCAAACACAACTAAAGCCAGAGAACCAGAAACGAGATAGAAAATCGAATCATGATCGTTTTTTACCCTTCATTACTCGACTCAACTCAACTCAGTATAATTGACATACTCAACTTGAGAACTTAATTACTATTAATTTTAAAATTCACTCAAGACTGTCTATATACCTAGCTTATTGCAAACTTTGTTATCACTTAGCAAATACTTAGTTATCACTAATGTAAATACTATATGAGAAAGTATATGGTAAAATTTAGACCAACCTTTCTTGAACCTTTGGCTAAGATCCAAGTAAAACTTAGACCAAAAGCATATAGATGTGTTGAACAATGTCTCTTAGAAAATTATCCGATTCAAATTTTAAAAGTGCTTGCGGACATGCTCATGAAAACGATCGACATCGGTTCTACCTTAAGACTTGCACATTTCTTATTAGTTATAAATTATAACCTTAGATCTTAATATGGAATGATGGATCATAGTCATCACATGTTATGCTAATTAAGTTTAGAATAGTAAGAAAGAGCGTCAACAGTGACGACACCTTCCTCCAATCTCTTCCAACTTTTGCTATCCACACCAACCCCAGTACATACTATAATTTATGAATATATTTTTTTCAAACTTAGTAAAATAAAGGGGCCCTAATCTTTTTCTATGTTAATGTTACATACTTGTTAATTGTTATGCAAAATGAAACACCACTGAGATGCTTTGCAATTTCACCCATCTCGAGCCACGCATGGCACTATAGTGTATAAAAGCCAACAAAGCTAAGCTTAATTGATTGTGGTTTGGCTAGCTAATTGGCATAGAAAGAGGAGAGTACGTACCCAACCAATGGGATACAAAAGCTAACTACATGTCCAAATCCAGAGGCCAACCACACCTCGTTGTTTATTAACGACACCGAGGTGATCAGGTTTGGGATCCTAAGTTCCCAAACCACCAAAAGGATATTACAAGGGCGTTGTCATTGTTGTGCGTGCGTACGCGTACGTAGTTGAGGGGGATTCCCTTTAACGTTAAGTGCATTCCATAATTACCCTATCCATGTTTTGTTAATATTAGGAAAGCCTAACCCAACCATACTTCTTGGTTTACATACCGAATGGGGAATCATCAAATTGAATTTGATGTTTTATTGTACTTTATTGTCTCAATCATGGCCCTCAAAACCTTTCGCCCATTATCACATAATCACATTAGTAGGGTGACTACAACAAATTAGAAACAATCACCTAGACAACTATAACTGTCTCGGTCGGTCATAAACTACTAGAACAACAATATTAATCGTAGCAAAATATGTTTTTCTAAGATCATTTTGAATATACGAAGTGTCCTAGACTCGTTTAGATGTCCGAAGTGATGTTTTCTTCTCACTAAAACTGTAATAATTAGAAACAAATGTAGTTTTGTAGATGCGTTAAGTATGCGATGAACTATACTCCTAATAACCACGAACAATCTGTATTGGTAAATATTCTTATATAGTTTTAAGGCTCATAATCCTCATTCTACATCAAAATCAGGGGTATTACCGTAAATTCGATCCCCTAATGCAAACCCAACGCATAGAAAAAGTCTCCCCTATAAATATGGAGCCATCCGTTGTCTCCCCAAACCATTGAGCCTCATCTTTTTTTTTTTCTGAGAAAGTGAGAGGTACACAAAGAGAGAGTCCATAAAAGAGAGAGACTTGAGTGACCATGACTACAACAACAGCAGCATCAACCACCAACATCAAGCAGCAAGTTGATCAAGATCATATGCTACTCATTTCGCAGTTCTACCCTGATGTACACACTCAGATTGTCCCCCCACAAGGTCTGTAGTCTCTAGCTGTACTCTAAAAGCACGCGTTCTTTTTGACATCTCAAACTTCCATTCTTATTGCATCTAACAAGAACGTGTTTTCTCTTATTCCCAGGACCAACTAAGCCAAGACGACGCCGTAGGAAAAATAAGAGTAGCGAATCTGGGGGTACCGGGGCCAAGAAGAGGAAGCTCACGGAAGAACAACTAACTCTTCTTGAGCTCAATTTTGGAAATGAGCATAAGTTAGATTCAGAGAAAAAGGATAGGCTCGCTAAGGAGCTTGGCCTTGATCCTCGTCAAGTGGCTGTTTGGTTTCAGAACCGAAGAGCTCGCTGGAAGAACAAGAAGCTGGAGGATGAGTACTCCACGTTAAAAAAAGCTCACGACAACGTCGTCGTTGAGAAATACAAGATTGAATCTGAGGTTCATATCTTTTTAACTCTATTTTTCTGAATTCGTTTGCTTAACGTGCGTTTTAATTTACACCTTTGAATTGACTTAATCGGGTTTGAACGCTTGGTTTGGTTTTTAACTTTTATGGAAACCTAGGAAAACTAATTGATGTCCCTTTCAAAAAAAAGAAGAAGGGTGGGGTTAAAACACATATACCTTTATCCTTTGAGATTTTCAAATATCACAGAGGCTAAAATTTAACCAATATTTTGGCTCTAATACCCTATCCTTAAGAAGGAAGAGAAAAAGGGCAACACAACCCACTCCTTGAGCACAAACGAACGTGCATCTCGGCTCTCGGCTCTCGGCTCGAAAGAACACACTTTTAGAGTAGGGGGAAATATTAAGAAACAATATCTTCCTGCCATCATTATTTTTGGAAAACATCTTCCTGCCATCTCATTGCAGAGCAAAATGCATATGTTTTTTCGTACAATGTTGATGTTTTATATGTTGGGTTTGGCCAACACTCTCTTAGCCAACATCACATGTGTTTTAGTGTCTACATATGGCTAACACTACTTTTGGGGAGTGAGTGTGTGTATATATGTGTATGTATGTGTGTATGTATGTATATGTATATATATATATATATATTCTCAATAAACACTCATTTTGATGGTATAGGTGCAAAAAATGAAAGAGCAACTTTCGAAAGCGGAGAAGGAGATACAAAGGCTCTCGGAGCATGTTGAAGGTGGTGGTTCGAGCAACAGCCCCAGCTCGTCGCTGTCGATGGAAGCAAATATCATTAATCCTACATTTTTTGGTGAATTTGGGGGAGATGCGTATGACGGTGTTCTCTACATGCCACAACACAACTACATCAATGGTATGGAATGGATGAATCTGTATATGTGAACGTACTCGAGAAGTTATTAAGTTAGACTTTTGTAGATAGTGCAACCTAGATGCATGTAAATCGTTTTATTCTATGCACTACGTACTGTACTAGTATATGCTTGACTAAGACTTTGGAAATTAATGTAAGATATTATTATATTAACATAATAACTTGCCTCTTGACTAGAAATGTACTTGGCATATTTTATATATGCTAATATGCTTGTTTCGGAATTCATCCGTTGAACTCTTTTAATGTGTATTCGTATAGAACTCTTACAATTTGTCTTTATTACGAAGAAGATAAGACATATTGACAAAGCAAATTTGCTTTAAAGCTATCATACTTTTGTTATTCACTTGTTTATATATGTAGCGTGCTAATTGACAACCTTGACATGTTTCCGATTAGTACGGTATACAACACCCGCCTAACTAAGTCATTTGTGGAAACAAACTATATATGACTTATATGAAAAACTGAAAACAAAATCATTCACACTTCTAAAGCATGCTTGAATCATTCATAAGCTATATTAAGATCGAACACACAAAAGAGGGTAAGCATACTGTTGATGTCCATGCTTTTTAAAAAGAAAAAAGAAAAAAGGATTGGTGATAAGTAAGTGATAACAAGGAACAAATTAAGCTGTTTAGAGTTCACATACATATCCATTATGCCTCCCATATGCATACAGATTTTTCTTAAGGATCAGAACTCCTAATAGTATTACAAATACATTATAGATTTGGCCCGAGCTATTTTTGGTCTAAATACAATGAAATCTTGATAAATATATATTCGATAAATTAAAAAATTTGTTAAATTATTATTTTTTTCGGTCCCGATTTGGGACTACTTCTATCACATTTCTAGCAACCTCGTTAAATGCATAAGATAATAACTTTCCTCTAAGATAATACATTTTTCCTATTGGTAGTGCAGTGCCTGGCCACCATGATATTAACTCACATGCATAGGCTAAGAGGTCAGTGGTTAAATTCCTCATAAAATTGATTTTCGGGTGGATTGAATTTTAAAAAAAAATCACTAATTTCTTTAAGTGGATACTATGAATATATAAAATAATAATTTAATAAAAAATTATAAAAAATTATTAAAATTTATAAAAATACATAAAAATTAAATTTTTAGCTGAAAAAATTTATATTTTCTCGATCGATCAGTTCAACCATTTCTTGAAAAACGACTATATATTGTACATTATTTCTTTTTTCGCATCGATCTAGGTCAAATTTAACTCCGTCCTTGATTTTTTACAATATGTGCACCACATTTGGTAAATTCTTTTTAGGTTGATAGAAAGATGATGTTTCACAAAACAGATCAGATACTCATATCTCAATAGCAGTTTAATTTATGTTAGTTTATCATCATTATAAAGAGGTATGTATTTATACACTACCAGAATACCTAATTTAGATGACAATTTTTTTTTGTTTCGTTGTCTAAGTTAGACTTAGGCGACGAAAAACTATTTCGTCGTCTAGGTAAAAAAATCTGTTGTCTTAGTTGGCTTTATACGACAAAACCAAGTTTTGTCGCCATTTCGTTGGCTAAGAAATATCTCAGACAATGAAGAAAAAATTTGTCGCAACTTTCGTCATCTAAGTGCCTTCCAAACCACAAAATTTACATTCGTCGTCTAAGAACACACTAGAATGGCGAAATATTTCATTGCCTAAGAGAACTGTTAGAGGAAAAATTGTGTTTCCTAGGCGATGAATTTTTTTTTCGTCTAAGTGAAACAATTATTAAGAGACAGTAGCAATTCCAGATTCTTCTCACAACCCCTCAAAAACTATCTCAAACCCTCATCCATCTATTTTTTTATCTTTAACGAAAAACTTTCAATCGAGGCCTCCTAAAGCATTCACTCATCTTCTTATATTGGTTAGTGTTTGTATATAGTCTTTTATTTGATTTTTTAAATAAATATTTGGGTGTATTTTGAAGTTTAATGGTGAATGAATTTCGGCGACATTGTTGGTATAGAATCGCTTGATAACTATAATGATTTTGCATCTGTTGATTATATATATGAAATTAGATTAGTAGTTTGACAAATTAATAATTTTTGGACTAATACATATATTAATTAGTTTAATTTTTGTGATGCAATTTATTAATTATTGGATGAATGTAAGAATGATTCCAGATGTTAACTAGCGACCTTAGAATTACCGCTCTTTAATTACGTTCATAGTCGACTAAATATTAGTTAGGTTCATGAATTGTCCGAAAACTAGCTATCTAGGTTCTTGAATTGTCCCAAAATTAGCTATCTAGGCTCTTGAATAATGTATGATTAAAACTCTAAATAGATTTTAAAAATTTATTGTTTCGCTCATTACAACTTACGCAGAATATGGACAAGAGGTGGTTAAGGTTGGAAAGAGGTGATCCAAAGTATATACAGGGAATTTACGACTTTCTGAAGTTTGCAATTAAATATGGTCAAGAAAATTAGCGTTACATGAGCTATATGCAAGAGATGTCGTAACTCAGAGTATGTGTCAGTTCCAGAAATGTTTCAGTACTTGTCTGAACACGGTATGATGTGGGAGTACACTTCATGGACTTCACACGGTGAAGTATGACTAATGTTCAAATGTTAATAGTAGAGTTCAGATCAGAGTACTAGGGTGCCACATCTAGCAATATTGACAGACCTTCTCCAAACCCCGTTATGAAATTTGTGCACGATGTATTTCTGTCATATAGTTCAAGTGGATACAGATTTAAAGAGGGACATTATGATACTCTCAACCATGAGACAACCCATCCAGCCTCGATCTGACTTCATGAGATCCACTAATTAGGATAAGTACAACAGGCTTCTACTGGAAGCCCAGACACAGTTGTACCCACAGAGTAAATAGACTGTTTTGAGTGCCATAACGAAGGAAATGAGGTATAAAGTGAAGAACAAAATGTTGAATGCAAGTTTTGATGATGTCCAACGACATATATCTAAGTTGTTTCCAGGTGATCAAAAACTTCCCGATATTTATTACAAGGTAAAAAATATCTTGAACAACCTTGGCCTTTCATCCACAAAAATCCATAGCTGCAAAAACAATTGTGTCATGTTATACAAAGAACATACAGACCTCTAGCACTGCTTGATTTATGGCGAGTCGAGAAGGAACCTCAAGAAGAAGAATAAGAAGAAAAATATTCCTTGGAAGGTGTTTCACCATTTTTCGTTGATTCCTAGACTGGAAAGATTGTACATGTCTCCATACATGACAGAGAAAATGAGATGGCACGGAAAAAAGAGAAGGGATGATGATGTGCTTAGAAACCCTGCAGATAGGAAGCTAGGATTTTATATCTTTTGACATGATGTTTATAGAATTCGCATCAGAAGTATGAAATGTCAGACTGTGACTTTCTACAGACGGGTTCAATCCTTATAATGATGGCACATACAAAATTTGGTCTGTTATTATCATGTCGTACAACCTGCCTCCCTGTATATGTATGAGAAAGGAATTTAATTTTCTTACTATGTTAATTTCGGGTCCTTACTCGCCTAGAAAGAGTTTTGATGTGTTTATGAGACTTTTGATTGACGAGTTAAAATATGTGTGGGAATTTGGCGTGCGAATTTAGGAAAACTATACTAAAACTTCATTCATGAGAGGAGTAGTGATGTGGACCATTAGTGATTTTCTTGCTTATGGGATGTTGGCATCTTGCAAGACTAAAGGGTACAAGGTTTGTCTTATCTTCTTAGACAACGTTAACTCTAGCTATCACGCGGCAAAGATGTGTTACTTGGTGAAAGGACCCAACCCCGATTTAGCTCCCTAAATCGGAATCAAACCCCTTCGAAAACACGAACCAACAAAAACTTTTCAAAATTTGGGCAGAGTTTCGTTACTAGCGTGGAATTACCATTATCTGCACGCGGAAAATACACTTCATCCTATGCCACAAAAAGCAAACTGTGGGCACCAATCCCATCCGGATTTCTCAATATATCAACAGTAAAATAAATTAGTAAATATATCTATACTTTACTGAAATCCGGTGTAAAATCGTATAACATATACAATAGGAAGCTCAGAGCGACTTCTAATACATAATCATATACGCATACCACAGTAGGTAGAACAATAAACCTACTGGATGAAACAAAGTAGCTCGAGCACTATGCCTCCGACCACGACGTGCGACACCAGAGCCTGAATTGCAAACTGGGCACGGAAACCGAAAAACCCAGGGGAAAGACATGAAACACGTTAGAGTGAGTGGACGAAAATAAATGTCTTTCACCAGTTTATATATACGTATAGAATCATATGCGAGTCAAATGCACATAAAATCAAATGGTACACGAGGGAGACTCTAACTCCTCACGCGTACAGATCATGCAACGTAAAACATATCGCGGAGACTCTCGTGGGCTTCCACGCGATAACACAGTCTGAATCACGGGATCCCAGACCCACACGTGATTCCTAGCCAGAAAGGCCTCGGGTCAGGATATCTGTCCTTCCCGGAGCGTACTCGGGGATCAGCCGAGAAGCCAAGGTGTATCGATACAACAACATATACTGAGACTGTACTCTGTGTAAACCAAATCATAAATCTTTTCTATGCACATGCTTAAAACATAATATGTACGTATATGTATATATTCGTATACGTATATTCGTATAAGCATAATCGTAAAACACATGCTCGTAAAATCATAATCAATCTGCATGCTCAAGTTCATAAATCATAAATAAGGACTCGCAATCAATTCGTGAAAATAAAGTGTCCACTCACAGACTGGCGTAACGCGTATCGCGTTAACCCGTGATCCGGCTGAAAGTCCCTCGCCAAACGAACGATCACGAAACCCCTGAATATTCACAAAGTTCATTATTCAAAGTCATAATCTGACAATACAAATCAAACCACGAGAAACCACCGTTCTCGGAAACAGATAATTCAAAGTCGACGAATCGTCGAAAATCCGTATATACCACCTCAATACCTCGTTTTACGTTCGGACGCTCAACTCGAAAAATAAATCTCCCCACTGCGATCGGAGCGCAATTTTGAGTCAAATGACATGCAACTTGCCGAAAGTCAAAAAGTCAACCCGTTGACCGTTGACCGCCGTCCACGGCGGCGCCACTGTTGATCGGAACAATTCACGGCAGAGCAACCCCTGTTCCACTCAAAATCACCCACTGAGCAACTTCCATAACTGCACCGAAGGCCAATTCTCACTCTAACACATCCAATTTCAAGCAAAACCGAAATGAAACACAAAATTCAAACCCAAAATTCTCCATGCTCAAATCAAATTAGAACACCATGCTTATATGGTTAGAATTACCTTGAAGAGGGCTACAAAACCCAGTACCTCATGAAGTTCAACTCGACCCGAAATGAAAGTCACCATTAACACCAAAAACCTTGAACTTTGGTTCCAAAAATCTCTCTCCACCGTGAAATTCGTCGGAAAAGGAAGCCGGAATCATGATGAGGACGTCGAGCCGAAGAGGAAGGGACCGGAGTTGAGGCCGGAGGTGGCCGGAGCAAGCTCGCCGCCGGCGAGGCCGAGCCACCGTCGCGCCATGCTTCTCCACCACTCGGTCAAACAAGTCAAACCAAGTCAACATAATAAATCAGTCTTTGACTTTCCCAAAGGGGCAAGTCACTATTTATAGCTTTCCCGATTAAGAAACTTCATGTTTATCCAATTCGACGAACTTCAAACGCGCGTAACTTTCTCGTCGTAATTCCGATTCCGATAATTCTCGCGGCCACAAACTCGTCTCGACATATTCTTCAATAATCACCCGAAGTCAAACACATCGGCCAATCGGATAAAAAGTCAACTGTTCAGCCCAAACACATAACAAATCGACTAAACAAACAACAAACGGAAATATTCGCAACTAATTCCTCGTAACTCCAAACCATGCTCCGGAAGTTCCCACGAACTCGAAATTAAATTTTGAACAACTTTTGTGAAAAAGCCGAGACCAAATTCTCGTCCGGTAATTTAGTCGCAAACAAACCTGCCATTTAAGTTTGTTTCCGTCGAAACTTCAAATATTCATAACTAATTCCTCGGTTGTCCAAATAATGATCCGGAACCGCTCACGAACTCGTAATCACATGTAGAACGACTCTCGAGAACGGACCCAGCTCCAATTCTTGGCCAATAATCAAGTCGTTAACAAACTCTGGCGAGTAAATCCGTTATCGGAAATCCACGTCGATACACTAACTCGCGAATTGAGCTGATTCCACTACTGATTCTGTTCTGGGTCGTCACAAATCCACCCCCCTTAAAAAAAATTTCGACCTCGAATTTTCCGAGTCTGCCGACTACAAGGTAGGAGCACTGCCTCTGCATACTTCTCAACTCACCAACGGCAATCTCAAATAAACAACTCTGATCACAAACTCCACAATAGGAGATATTTTCGTGCTGGAATTCCTGTACCCACAAATCACAAATCTGAACTGGCTCCACACAAGCGCCACGTGTTCATGCACAAGAAACAGATAGGGTACACAACACGCAACAACCTGAAACATAGTTCCGCCACGCAGAACACAACACACAAAGCCAACACTATAGGCGATGCCGAACCATACGGCATAACACAAACTCGCCTATGGCCACATATGGATCAAAACATCAAGGCAAATCATAACACGACCTGCTCATACCAACGAAACTCAAGCATCGAACACAAACAATTATCAACCCATTTCTGCTAATCTGACAGTCTGTGGTAACACACTCCACAAAATCAGAAACAAACATCAACTCAAATTCAAACCAAACTTACTCCAACACAATGAAGTACAACATCGTTTCTCAAAACGACATCATGCAACATCAAAATCACAATGGTCAACAACTGGTACTGCAAGCAATCTCGAACAATTGAAAACTACTGGTCCCCAAATCCTCTGGAACTGTAATACCGAGGTCCACAACATGCCCTCCAAGGTCTGTATAGTCCTCAAAGATCACTCGCCAATCTGAGGATAAGAATCGGTACTAGCTCGTAATTTGGTCTCCAATGCTCGCTGCAAAGCTCACCAACACTTAGTCGTAGCTGATCACCTCGATCGGCGAACTGGGACACATGTACACCACGTAGATGGACAACCTCCATCAAACACAGCTATACCAGCCAACCACTGGAATCATCTCCGAAAGTATAAGGAATTGTACTGAGTTCGTCAAATGATCCACAAAGGCCCGACAACTGGTATCACAACCAAAGTGTACACATACACACACAATTACAGCAGCAACCGTCACGTCTAACCGGAAATCTCAAATGGCTAACACATCTTGGCAAGTCTCTGCCTCCTAGCCATCGCCAGTCGACGAATGTGGCATCAGCACACACAAGCTGCGCTCGCACAAGCTGCTATATCGTTCTTCATGTTGCGTCACGAGTAGTAAACTCGAAGTATCTGATACCTCACCGCATCAACAGTGCATAACGCACGCAAAACCACAAGCCTCAACACCATTATACTCCAACTCAGCTCTCGTAGCCCACACTCGGCTAACACGGAAACTCGAGCCACACACACATGAAACACTGAAATCTCGACTCTCGACTGAATGCATCAGCAACAACATCCCAGACGGATGGTCAAAGTACAACCTCTAGCCTTCTCGAACAACTCAAAGGTGCAGCCATAGTCGTCAGTCGACTCCATCCATCGACACTGCCTCAAGCCCAAATCTGGCCGAACATGCAAGTGGATGAAACTCAGATGACCAGTGTACGTCCTACACTGTGCTGCACGCCATAGCTATAGTGTCTCAAACTCTCTGATGCTAACATAAATACAGCTACACCCAAATCAAACTCCGGATACGTAGCCTCATAAGGTTTCCACTGTCCGTAACCATGAGCCACCGCTCTGCTACACAGCATCAAGCACAACCCAGCCAAATCTCGATGCATCGCCATGTCCCACGAACTCGTCACGATCATCAGGTAAGGTCAAAACCGAAGCAACGGTCAACCATCCTCAGGAGTAAGTAACTCTCCTCGCGTGCATCGAACCACTCGAACTTGACGCCTTCTTCGTCAATCCGGAAAGTGAAGTGGCAATCCAGGAAAATCCTGCACAAGTCGTCGGTAATAGCCTGCCAAACCCAAGAGAAACTTTGGATCTCTGGTACCATGGTAGGTCAACCCTAAGTCAACACGGCTCCTATCTGATCAGGATCCACGTCAACTCCCTCGGATAACATCACATAGTCCAAAATCATCACGCTAATCGGCCAAAACTCACACTGGCTGAACTTACAACAGCTAATCATCTCGCGAAGTCCGCAAAACCGCTTGCAACTGCTCCAGGTACTGGTCCACACTCTCGAAGTACATCAGGACATTGTCAAAAAACATGACCGCAACTCGTCCAGAAACCGTCTGAACACCTGGTCCATCAAGTCCACACGATCTACAGAGCATTGGTCAACCAATGAAGTGACCAAGAACTCCAGATGCTCGCTCCGAGATCCGAAAACTGTCCAAACCACATCTGACTCATCGGTCCTTAACTGATAATCTCCAATCCCGAAATCAATCCTCAACAAGACTGTAGCTCTCACGAGCTGATCAAACCAATCGTCAGTCCGAAACGGAGGATACTCGCTCTCCTCTGAAGCAAATCGAGCTTCGGTAGTCAATGCACCATCTCGTTGAACCACCCATCATCCGTACACACAATGCAAAAGTACACCACGCAAATACGCTGGGTCACATGAAATCTCCTGAAACCTCTTCCAGCAACTCCTGGAGTCGAAACTGTAGCTCCATCAGCTCCGCTGGCTCAGAACGACAAGGTGTCGGTAAAATGAGTCCAGCGCCTGGTACAAGCTCAATGGTGTAGTCAGTCTCCCGAACTGGAGGAACATCTGATAACTCCTCCGGAACACGCCAGGAAACTCAGGAACCACCTCAATAACACCAATGTCGGACACAGCAACCACAGTATCCACAACATGAGCTAAGCAAATAACACAACTCGTCTCCATCATCCGCTCGACCATCACCACGAAACAGCATCTCGGGAAATCTGGTCGTCGAACATAACCTCCTCCTCGAGGCTCTCGAACATCGCCAAATGCGTCGACAGTAAGTCCATACTCACAAGCACACCAAAACCACAATATCTAGCTATAACAAATCCACGACTAACCCAAAACCTCCAACAAGGATCTCACAACCTCCGGATGGATGCAACACTCTCCAAGACCTCGGAAATGGAGATGCAGGTACAATAACCATGGATATCAAACAACAGCAACCTCGGAGAAAAGTTTGTCCTCAAACAAGGTCATGGCACGAACTCCAACATGCCCAACTAGCCGCCCACATCAATTGCAACTTGCTGAATAACTCATCAAAAGGATACATTGATCAGACTGCAGGAACAGCATCATGATCTCCTCGTGAATTCTGAGCTGCCGAACCGCTACAACAGCTGGCTGGGGGTTCTCCCTCGTAACGTGATCCTCCTGGTCACCACAATGGCAACTGAGAGTGCTCCACGAACACAAGTCACCGCAACACCTGCTGCGTAAAAGGATCACCAATGATCACTCGAACTCATGTCACAGGAACAAGTCCGCTACTCAGTAATCTCCGCCATCGTCAAACGGATTCAGCAGAGGATCCTCAACATAATCGAAAAGACCACAGTCTGATGAAATCCCCTGATGCCGAAGTGTCGAAACTCAACCTCATCAAAATCTCAACTAAGTCCACCTTCCTCAAACCATCACATCGAAAAGCGTACACATCTTTCCCTCACAATAACCTCGCCGCTGAGTGCAACACACTAAGCTCCTCACGGATGTCTCGAGGCATATCAATCAGACTCTCTCTGATGCCACAAAACTCGTGCAACGGGCACAAACATATGAACACTGCATCTCTGCCTCAGGTGGGTAAACACTCCACAATCTAATGCTGGGTAGCCTGATAACACCATTACCGTATACACAACACACTGAATGTAGGCCATGGAGTCGCAACTGGAACTCACACAATAACAGCCCACCAAATACAATGATCTGACTCAGGCAAACATCACTGCCACAAATCTCAGCTCTGAGGCAACGTATAGACGCTCATATACACATCCCCAGGCAAACCGTGCCACACAAATCTCTGAACTCTGAATACTCATCCGAATCCACTGTTCTCTGGCAAATTGCGCGTCGATTGATCCTCAATAGGATCCACAACCGAAACGACACGGAAAGCACGTCAGGAGGCATCCTAATGAATACAATATCGTTCACAACAAGTGGAACGTAATCATGGAACTTCAAATATTTGAAAGTATACAACACCCGGAATTTGATGATTATCCGCCGGCCGGTCGGGTCACCATTCCAGACATGCTGTACATTCTCAAATATCCTTAGTAAACACGACTACAGAAGTCTACAGAACCTATAACCTAATGCTCTGATACCAAGCTGAAAGGACCCAACCCCGATTTAGCTCCCTAAATCGGAATCAAACCTCTTCGAAAACACGAACCAACAAAAACTTTTCAAAATTTGGGCAGAGTTTCGTTACTAGCGTGGAATTACCATTACCTGCACGCGGAAAATACACTTCATCCTATGCCACAAAAAGCAAACCGTGGGCACCAATCCCATCCGGATTTCTCAATATATCAACAGTAAAATAAATTAGTAAATATATCTATACTTTACTGAAATCCGGTGTAAAATCGTATAACATATACAATAGGAAGCTCAGAGCGACTTCTAATACATAATCATATACGCATACCACAGTAGGTAGAACAATAAACCTACTGGATGAAACAAAGTAGCTCGAGCACTATGCCTCCGACCATGACGTGCGACACCAGAGCCTGAACTGCAAACTGGGCACGGAAACCGAAAAACCCAGGGGAAAGACATGAAACACGTTAGAGTGAGTGGACGAAAATAAATGTCTTTCACCAGTTTATATATACGTATAGAATCATATGTGAGTCAAATGCACATAAAATCTAATGGTACACAAGGGAGACTCTAACTCCTCACGCGTACAGAGCATGCAACGTAAAACATATCGCGGAGACTCTCGTGGGCTTCCACGCGATAGCACAGTCTGAATCACGGGATCCCAGACCCACACGTGATTCCTAGCCAGAAAGGCCTCGGGTCAGGATATCTGTCCTTCCCGGAGCGTACTCGGGGATCAGCCAAGAAGCCAAGGTGTATCGATACAACAACATATACTGAGACTGTACTCTGTGTAAACCAAATCATAAATCTTTTCTATGCACATGCTTAAAACATAATATGTACGTATATGTATATATTCGTATACGTATATTCGTATAAGCATAATCGTAAAACACATGCTCGTAAAATCATAATCAATCTGCATGCTCAAGTTCATAAATCATAAATAAGGACTCGCAATCAATTCGTGAAAATAAAGTGTCCACTCACAGACTAGCGTAACGCGTTTCGCGTTAACCCGTGATCCGGCGGAAAGTCCCTCGCCAAACGAACGATCACGAAACCCCTGAATATTCACAAAGTTCATTATTCAAAGTCATAATCTGACAATACAAATCAAACCACGAGAAACCACCGTTCTCGGAAACAGATAATTCAAAGTCGACGAATCGTCGAAAATCCGTATATACCACCTCAATACCTCGTTTTACGTTCGGACGCTCAACTCGAAAAACAAACCTCCCCACTGCGATCGGAGCACAATTTCGAGTCAAATGACATGCAACTTGCCGAAAGTCAAAAAGTCAAACCATTGACCGTTGACCGCCGTCCACGGCGGCGCCACTGTTGACCGGAACAATTCACGGTGGAGCAACCCCTATTCCACTCAAAATCACCCACTGAGCAACTTCCATAACTGCACCGAAGGCCAATTCTCACTCTAACACATCCAATTTCAAGCAAAACCGAAATGAAACACAAAATTCAAACCCAAAATTCTCCATGCTCAAATCAAATTAGAACACCATGCTTATATGGTTAGAATCACCTTGAAGATGGCTACAAAACCCAGTACCTCATGAAGTTCAACTCGACCCGAAATGAAAGTCACCATTAACACCAAAAACCTTGAACTTTGGTTCCAAAAATCTCTCTCCACCGTGAAATTCGTCGGAAAAGGAAGCCGGAATCATGATAAGGACGTCGAGCCGAAGAGGAAGGGACCGGAGTTGAGGCCGGAGGTGGCCGGAGCAAGCTCGCCGCCGGCGAGGCCGAGCCACCGTCGCGCCATGCTTCTCCACCACTCGGTCAAAAAAGTCAAACCAAGTCAACATAATAAATCAGTCTTTGACTTTCCCAAAGGGGCAAGTCACTATTTATAGCTTTCCCGATTAAGAAACTTCATGTTTATCCAATTCGACGAACTTCAAACGCGCGTAACTTTCTCGTCGTAATTCCGATTCCGATAATTCTCGCGGCCACAAACTCGTCTCGACATATTCTTCAATAATCACCCGAAGTCAAACACATCGGCCAATCGGATAAAAAGTCAACTGTTCAGCCCAAACACATAACAAATCGACTAAACCAACAACAAACGGAAATATTCGCAACTAATTCCTCGTAACTCCAAACCATGCTCCGAAAGTTCCCACGAACTCGAAATTAAATTCTGAACAACTTTTGTGAAAAAGCCGAGACCAAATTTTCGTCCGGTAATTTAGTCGCAAACAAACCTGCCATTTAAATCCGTTTCCGTCGAAACTTCAAATATTCATAACTAATTCCTCGGTTGTCCAAATAACGATCCAGAACTGCTCACGAACTCGTAATCACATGTAGAACGACTCTCGAGAACGGACCCAGCTCCAATTCTTGGCCAATAATCAAGTCGTTAACAAACTCTGGCGAGTAAATCCGTTATCGGAAATCCACGTCGATACACTAACTCGCGAATTGAGCTGATTCCACTAATGATTCTGTTCTGGGTCGTCACACTTGGGTCTCCGTAGATGGATTTTTGAGGATCACCAATGCAGATTGAATAAGGCGAGTTTTGACCGGACGGTAGAGAATGGTCTGAAAACCTGAGAGTGGTCGGTTGATGAGATTTTCCAGAGGTTGTACAATGTTAATTTTGGATTATTGAGCAAGTGTCCATTTATGACGGCCAACAATCCTATGGTTGACGACGATCTTAAATATTGGAGTCACATGAGTATTTTCTTTGAACTGCCTTACTGATCGAAGTTGAAGTTCTGAAACAACCTAGACGTCATGCACATTGAGAAGAATGTATTCGACAGCGTGGTGGGAATAATTCTCAATATTGATAAAAAGAACATGGACACTCTTAAAGTGTGTCAAGATTTGCAATGTATGAAAATACGCCTTCACTTGTGGTTAAAGAAGTCGAGGATGAGCAGATCCACGATACTTATGGAGCCTTACACAGTGAAGCCAATCAAAAGGAAGGAAGTGTCTACGTGGTTTCGTGGTATTTGGTATCCATCCAACTATGCAGTAAATATATCTCATTGTCTAAAAGTTGGGGATAGCAAGTTCCTTGGTCTAAAGACTCATGACTATCATGTTATGATGCAACATCTTCTTTCAGTGGTAATTTGACCATATTTGCATCGTGACGTGGTAGAGCCGTTAGTAGCGTTGTCCATGTGGCGACAGAAGTTATGTGTTAGAGAGATGAAGAAGTCAGATGTAGTCGAATTGAAAGAAGAGATTGTGTACATCCTTTGTAAATTTGAGAGGATTCCCCCCTGCTTTCTTCGATGTCATGATTCACCTAATAATCCACATTCTCGAACAAGTGTTTCTAGCTGGTCTGGTACACTACACTTGGATGTATCCTCAGGAAATGTACGTTATCTAATGAATGTTGCACCACTACTTATGGCTTATATATGTCTTACATATTGATTTCACAATTTTGTAGACAACTAAGATAGTATAAAAGATATGTTAGAAATCGCTCTAATCCGGAAGGGTCTATAGGAGAAACATATATTAGACATGAGTGTGTGACCTACTGCAACTTGTATATCAAAGAAACTGTCAAGACAACCCCTTATGACTCCTCCAATACACTTGATTGCTACAATCTTTCTGTCGTCACAGATGTTGTACGAGTGTTTGAGCTAGTCCACAAAATTTCAGAAAGATTATGCAAAGAGGAACTCATCGAGGCACATTGAGTAATGTTGCAAGACTATGACGAGGTCGATCGTTTTATGGAAGATCATTTGGAGGTGCTTTAGAGAGATTATCTGCACTTTAGTCCTAAACATTTGTTTGCACATCATAAGAGGTTGTTCCCGGATTATTTTCTTGAATGAGTATGTATATATGGTAAATAATATCAATAATTGTACATAATAGTTTCATAATCTTCTTATTTCACTTGTTTGTAATCTTGTAGATGACAACACCCCAAACAAATAACCACCGCGGGTGGTACATACCGGCGTTACAAAATTTGGCTAGTAATCCACAAAGATATGATATTTATTATGGATGTGTTATGAACAGGGTTAAATTTTGGACATTGAATCAAGATGAAGGTAAGAGAACACAAAGCTATAAGATCTTAGTAGGAGAAGTCGATGATTTATACTACGAGATTCTTGTCAACATCGTTAAGTTAATATATGGGAATGAAATGTCTGTTGTGCTTTTCAAATATAAATGGTACAACACTGACCCAAACAAATGAAATACTATAAAGAAGGGTATTGGCCTGTTATCAGTAAATACAAACATAAGCTCATATGATGATGAGCCATTTGCTCTTGCTACATTCACTACAAGAAAAACGCACTTAGATCATGAACCGACATGCCGTGGTCAGAGTGGCCACTTGGACGACAAGTTCTAGCTCTGTCGTCCTTGTAAATACTTGGACGACGGAAACATGCTGAATCCGTCGTCTAAGTGGTCACTTGGACGACGCACCGACACTCCGTCGTCTAAGTGAAGCATTATATAATCTTCATGCCGAACTCTCTTCCTTTCCGCTCGCTCGTCTCAACTTCATCTCCATATATATATATGTCGTCGCACATTCAATTAATTCTCTCTCTTGATCGATCAGATTCTCTGATCCTGACGCGTACGTATATGGTGCATGCAAATTTTAGCTAGCTAGCACTATATCCGAGCATTGATTCGCCATATATCGGAGAAGGCTAGGTACATACGTATGTAGTTAATTTCCCATCGTCATTTAACGTTTATATATATATAATTAATTGTACGTTTGATTGATTGCATTGTTAATAATTAGTACGTTCTAATATATATATTTTTAATTAAGTTAGGTAATTGATTATATATATATTTGTTAATTAATATAGACCAGTAATACGTATATATATATGCATGGATGTTTAAAAATTTGGTTAATATTTAGTTAAAACATACATGCATGTTAGACATATTAAAGTAATTAATTGATGTAGATCGAGTACATCTATTCACCAATAATTAATAAAGGTAATTATTGAAGGTAATTAATTAATAATTTAATTTAATATATTAAGGTAGTTGAAAATTTGTGTATATATATATAGAATAGTTGACTAATATGATAATTAATTATTAAAATTCGTAGAAGTATGGACAAGAGTTGGATGAAGTTGCGGAATAGAAGTGATGTCCGGTATATGGATGAAATTAGAGAATTTGTGAATTTTACGATAAAACATGGTCAGGGAAAGAAACGTTTCAGGTGTCCGTACTAAAAATGTCTTAACTATCAGTATGTGGAGGTTAATGTTATGGTGCAACACCTGTACGAAAATGGTATGATGTGGAGTTACACTATGTGGAGCGAGCATGGTAAAGCAGTAGACTTCAGCTCAATAGACTTTAGCTCAGGGTACAATTACCATGGTGCCTCATCCAGCGGCAGTGGTGCCGGCCCCCTTTCTTGGAACCCAACTGCAGATTTGGTTCATGATGCGTTTCCAGGATTTAATCATGGTAGACACCAACACCAAGAGGGAGGTTACAATACCACTCATGAGCATGATGACACATTCCCCGCTGCTAGCTTGGCCACTAACACTAGTGAGATGAATAAGTACAACATGATGCTACTTGAAGTGTAGACCCCAGTGTACCCTGGATGTCGAGAGAATGTGTTGCAATATGTGATGGAGCAAATAAAGATAAAAGTGAAGCACAAAATCTCAGTCAGTGCTTTTGACGAAATTCAGGAGAAAATATGTAAGTTGCTTCCTGATGATCACAATCTTCCTAAATCCCATTATAAGGTTAGAAATATCTTGAGCAACCTCGGCCTAAAGTACAGGATAATTGACACATGTCCAAATGATTGTGTGCTATTTTACAAAGAGTATAAAGACTTGGACTATTGTCCCGTATATGGCCAGTACAGATATGAGCTAAATATGAAGAGTTCGAAAAAGAGAATTCTTGTGAAAGTTCTTGGTTGTTTTCCCTTGATTCCCAGATTGCAGGGTCTGTACATGTCTCTATACACAACAGAGGCGATGCGATGGTACGCAGAAAAGTGAATAGATGACGATGTCCTGAGACATGCTGCGGATGGGGAGGCTTTCAAACATTTCGACAGAGAATTTGGAGACTTTGCCGCAGAGGTTAGAAATGTTAGAGTCGGACTATCTACAGACAGATTCAATCCTTGGGGTAGTAATAGTTCCGCCATCAGCACTTGGCCAGTTATTCTGATGCCGTACAACCTGCCTTCGTGGATGTGCATGAACAAGAAATTTAATTTCTTTACTCTGCTAATTCCAGGTCCTAAATCTCCGGGGAAGTGTTTAGATGTCTACCTTAGACCTTTGATCAACGAGCTAAAACTGTTGTGGCAAAATGGAGTCCTAACTTATGATAAATTCACTGACACGATGTTCACGATGAGGGCTGCTATAATGTGGATGATCATCAATTTTCCAGCATATGAGATGTTGGCAGCCTGCAGGACAAAAGGATATAATTGATGTCCTATATATTTGGACGACGTGAACTCTAGTTGGCACGCGTGGAAGGTGTTTTACTTGGATCATCGTAGATGGCTTCCTCAAGACCACCTATGGCGACATGATGAAGCTCATTTCGACGGGACGGTAGAGAACAATCCTAAACCCCGTAGTTGGTCGGGTGAAGAGATTTTAGAGAGGTTGAGCTATTTCGACTTTGGTGCGTTGACTAATGACGTGGATGTAAAGAAATGTAATCCAATACCTCCACATGATCTCAGCTATTGGCATCACAAGAGTGTATTCTTTGAACTCCCTTACTGGTCGAAGTTGAAGCTGATGAACAACTTGGACGCGATGCACATAGAAAAGAATGTGTGCGAAAACGTCGTGGGAACAATTCTCGGTATTCAGTTCAAGACTAAAGATACTCCCAAAGCGCGCAAAGATATGGAATCTATGAATCTACGTCGTCCCTTGTGGTTGACGCGGGATAGGAGATGAGTGTACAACAAGATGCCAGCTGCACCTTACACAATGAAGCCGACACTTAGACGTTCTGTATTTCACTGGTTTAAGAGCGTTCGTTATCCGGCTACGTATGGAGCTACTATAATTGGAGCAGTGGACGAGGTGCAACACAAGTTTGTTGGTCTAAAGACACATGACTATCAAGTTATGCTGCAACGTCTAATTCTAGTGGTAATTCGACCATATTTGCCTTGTGACGTCGTAGAACTAATAGTGGCATTGTGTAGATGGTAGCAGAGGTTATACGGCAGAGAATTAAAGAAGTCAGATGTGGTGGAACTGCAACTCTAAATTGTTCACATGATTTGCAAACTAGAGAGGATTTTTCTCCCTTCTTTCTTTGACATCATGATTCAGCTAATGATCCACCTGCTCGAGCAGGTGCTCATTTCTGGTCCGGTCCAGTATACTTGGGTGTATCCTTAAGAAAGGTACGTAAAACTAATTAATTATATAGGTTTTTTGATTCATAATTTGTTCTACTGGAGATTACTAGCTATATATACTTATTCTTATTCTATAATGTATTTAATTGAACGTTTGATTTTGTAGACAGTTTGGACAGTATAAAGGATTCGTCAAAAATAGGTCGACCCCGAATGGCTCCATAGCTGAGACATACCTAATGCATGAGTGTATTACTTACTGCAACAGGTACCTCAAAGATCCACCACCTCCCACTGCCTCATATCCCAGTGCCCGCATCAATCCTTCTGTCGTCACAAATGTCGTACGACCATTTAGAGGAGTATTAAAGGAATCGTTAACACGAGAAGAACTTATTGAGGCACATTGGGTAGTGTTGTGAGACTGTGACGATGTTGAGCCGTACATGATTGGGTTGTGACGACCCGGAACAGAATCAGTACAGTAATCGGCTTAATTCACGAGTTAGCGCGTAATCGTAGTTTATCGATAATTGTGTTGTTTGCCGGTTTTGATTACGACTTAATTATCGGCCGAGAATTTGAGTTGAGTCTCTTCTCGAGAGTTGTTTTACACGTGATTTCGAGTTCGTGGGCGGTTCCAGATGATTATTTCGACGATCGAGGAATATAATATGATTATTTGAAGTTTCGGAATCTCGTTGAGTTTATCCTTTCGTATCGAGTTTATCCGAATCGTAATGGTTATCTGTTTCGGACCGTCAAACGTCCCGAGACGCGAGTATAAATATCGGAAATAGTGAAAAATTGTCGAAAATCACTATTCGAGAAGTTTGACCGTCGTTTGACCTTGGGTTGACCGTTGACTTTCGTTGACCGGAGTCCACCGCCGCTGTGTCGAACTGCCACCACCGGAACTTGTGATTCCGGCCACCTTAGACCTTGAGACCGATATGGTTAGCTTCCTCTCTTCATTTCCTATGGATTGGAACTTGATTTCACTGGAATTGATGCCGATTTGAGGTAGAACGAACTTGGAGAAAATTGGGATTTTTGCCGGATTCGGGTTGGGTGTTTCGGCGATGGTTGAGGTCAGGTGTTTGGGGAGAAAGCTTCCCCTCAACCTCTAGTTGCTTTGGGTAGAAGGAATTTCAAGTTGGTTGCCATTTTGAAGCTCGCCGAAAAGTCACCGGAATCCATGGATTCTGTGACTTTTGAGGCATTTTTCGGCCACTGTGGTGGTTGGATGAATGTGGTCCTTTGAGAGAAGTTGTTGGGCTTGGGGAGATGAACATTTCTGGAAAGTTTGGCCGTGATTGGACGTCGTCGCCACTGCGCCGCCGCCGTCGGCGGTGCTCCGGCGAGGTCCGGTTTTTCGAGGTTTTTATGTGTTTTTGACTCGTTTTCACGCTCCGAACGTAGTCGTGAGGTTTTCGAGATGATTTGGGTGCCGGATTTTTTAGTCGAGGGTTTATACGGAGAGTTTTGAGAATTTCGTCGATTATTTTGCACCGCGATATATGTTTCCGGGAACGGTTGGTTTCCGAGGTGTGGTTCAGTGTTGTGAGCTATGATTTTGATCAGTTATATTTTATGATTATTCAGGGGATCGAGATCGTGCTTCGGGGGAGGGATCTTCCGCCAGACCACGTGATTAGCGCGAGTGCGCGCTTTGCTCATTTGTGAGTGGACACTTTTATATTTTCACAGTCGTTGCGAGTTCGTGATTTTCCGTATTTGTTTATATACTATGTTGAGTTTATTTATTATTTTCGGAGGTATTATTTTATATTTTTATGGTGATGGCATTACTTGCATCGATGCTTCGGCTACTCGGCTGATCACCGGTAGTCTGACCAGAGTTGAGAGATTCCTCTGGGCAGGGTTGAGAGATTCCCCTATTATGCCGCTGGGGTTGAGAGATTCCATTGGCCTATCACCGTCGGGCTTGAGCGATTCGCCTAACCGTCGGGTTTGAGAGATTCGCCTGGCACCTCCATATATATTTTCCGAACTCGCTATATTTGTTTATTGTATATGAAATTGGTGAAAGGCATATGTTTATTTTTGTCCACTCACTCTAACATTTTATTGCCTTTCCCCTGGACTTTTCGGTTTCCGTGCCCAGTTTGCAGTTCGGATTCTGGTGTCTCAGGTCCCGGTCAGAGGCTAGTTGTTCGAGCTACCTATCTTTCCAGTAGGTTCCTTGTTTCGCCTACTGTTGTATATTTTTTATATATACACTAGAGGTCGCTCTGATACGATACTGATACATGTTTTTATATGGTTTTTCCCGGATTTTCTATATTATACAGTTATGTTTACTGTTTATTGCTATTGTTATGATATTGAGAAATCCGGATGGGATTGGTGCCCACGGTTTGGCTTTTGTGGCATAGGATGAAGTGTTATTTTTCGGGTGCAGGTAAAGGCAATTCCGCGTTAGTAGCGTTACTCTGCCGAAATTTTAATGGTTTTTGTTGGTTTGTGTTTTCAGAAGGGGTTTGATCCCGGTTTAGGAAACTAAATCGGGGTTGGGTCCTTTCATAGGTACAAGGAGAGGCTTCGTGCATTAAGTCGGGACAAGAGTTCGAAATTTGAGAAAACGGTTAAGAAGAAGTTCCCTGATTATTTCTTCCAATGGGTACGTACGTATGTCTCGGTATTTAGTTTATATACATATTTGTAGAAAGTTAACCCTTTAATTATATATATATTTCCCATTTTTCCAGATGATTGATCTACAAAAATCCGAAAACTGCGGGGAGGCGGGGTGGTGGTCCTGGCCAAAGCACTTGCTAGCAGGGAAGCCGATTAAACACTATATATACCCCGAATGTTTTGTGAACGGTGTAAAGTTCCATTCATTGGCCTGAGATGAAGGACGAAGAACATAAAACAGTGGAGTAGCGGTTGGGAAAGACAATGATCAATATTACGGGGCTATTGTATATGTCGTTCAGCTATGTTACGGGAATGATGTCAACGTTTTCCTATTCAAGTGCAAATGGTTCAAGCGTACAAAGGAAGACCTGAGACTTTTTTCAGTCGATACAAACTCAAGATGGTATGAGGATGAGCCTTTCGCTCTCGCCACCTTAGTTAGGCAGATGTTCTCTCTCGATAATCCGAAAGCTGGTGAATGGTGAAAAATAGTGAACCATATATCTCATCGAGGAATATGAAATACTATGATAATTGAAGGGACACCGGCGACTAAAGATGCTGATGAACCAGAAAGAAACATTCTTGCCTATTAAGAGCCTAATATTTCTGTCATTCGCTCCGACATAATGAACCTGGTTCAATCTGGTGAAAGCTTACCCATGTCTGATCGTTGTACAGATCTAACTGAAGATGAGATTATTGATGCAATTAATGAGGTAGATGAAGAAGACGCGTCGGATGAGGACAAGGACGATGACTCAGGTTATTCGTCGGACAATGTTGAGTATGAAGAGAAGGAGGAGCAATCGGATAACGGGGATGAGGATGATGACGATTATGACGAAGAGTACAATATAATGACGAGGAATATTAATTGGTAATTAATTATTATAATTGTTGTAATGATGCATGTTCGATCGATTAATTAATATATATATTATGAGGAGGAGTACGTATGCACAACTATTAATTTTGTACTTAATTAATTTAATAATTAATTAAATAGCGTGGTCGGTTCGACCGACATAAATTCAAATTAATTAATTAATCCGGAGGATCGGATCGATCGATAATTTGATCGATCGAATCACGTACATTAATTAATTTTCACGACTATTAAAACGGGGACGAAAAACGACTTTTCGTAGTCCATACTAAGGTAATTAAATACAATACTAATTAATTATACATATATAAAATCCTAAATCATAAAATAGTACTTAGATGACGCAAAAGGCCTAAGCCGTCGTCTAAGTATACCGTAAACCCTAAGGTACTAACCCTAAATTAAGGGAATTTTCACTTAGACGACGCAAACGATAAGTACGTACTTAGACGACGCATCTGGTTGTTTGCGTTGTCTAAGTTAAGATTTTGTAATTTCATCTAAGACAACGACCATCTAAACCATGTCCCAATGCATATTCTTTTCGTTGAGACCATAGAGTAAATAATTCTTGGAGTGTGAGCTTCGACGGTTCCAAAATAGGAGTTACGAATTTTCGTGTATCCACGTTTCCAGTTTGTCAAAATTTCAGTTTTGTGGTTGACTGTGCCGATGAAATTCTTCACGAACTTACTATTTTCTGAAAATTATTCTATGTATATATTGTCTTATGGCGAATATATCCAACGGTTGTTTTGTCCAAATTCAATTTCGTTAATATCGATAGGCAATGAGGCTATACTTAATAACACTTAAGTTATAAAGATTAGTAGATACTTAACAAGTTTAAAGACGTAAGATTATTCATCATTTTAAATTTAATTGTTTATATATACGATGTGTTAATCGATATTTTATGACTATTTTATTCGAATAACAAATCGGCAACTTCCTTGCGATTTTTTTTTTTAAAATTAACTTTACTTAAATTTCACCTAGACCACGGAGATTAACCATCTCCGTCGTCCAGGTAGGCACCTGGACGATGGAAACAGACATTCTCCGTCTTCCAGGCAACCACCTGGACGACGGAGATATGCTTCTCCGTCGTCTAAGTTGAAGAAGTATGGCGGTTCAATTTCCACCCCAAAATTTTTGGGAAAACGGTTCAAATTTGATTTAGACGACAGATATAGGCATCTCCGTTGTCTAAGTGAAAATTGAAACGCTCCCCAAAATAGGCGGTTAATTGCTACCCGCAAAATTAATTGGACGCCGGTTCGAAAATTTGAAACGGTTCACTTAGACGACGGAGAATGAGGCTCCGTCGTCTAAGTGAAACTCTATATAAGGAGGCTTGGCCGATCCTTTTCCTCATCCCATTCTCAAATTATCCCTATTCTCTCTCTCTCTCTCTCTCTCTCTCTCTCTCTCTCTCTAAAATTTGGCCTCCCTCCTCCAGCGACTAACCCTCCCTCCGGTGACTCCACTTTCCCGCGATTCATCTTTTTGGTAATTTTTAAATTTTTTAACATAATTATAATTTAATTAATTAATTAGTACATTGGTAAATTAATTAGTAAAAACAAAATATTAGTAATAATTGGTAATAATGATAAATATTAGTTAGTAAATGCATGATAATTATTATTGGAAAGGCATGATAATTAATAATTAATTATTGTAATGAAATATTGTTGTAATTAATATTATAATTGGGAATTGTTATTGCATCTAATTATAATTTGTAAATATTGTTGTAATATTGTAAATTTGTAGGAAATATGGTAAATTAGTGAATTATTAAAAATAATAAATTGGTAATTATGGCAATTTTGTAGTAAATTGGTAGTCTTTGATTTAAATTTAGTACATAAGTTTGGTTTATTAAGTCGCACTCTTTAGAATAGATGGCGCCTCATTTCCTAACTTATCTCTTTAACCTCTCGTGATGTGTGGACTTCATTACCGCACACCATAACCTAAGTGAAGTTATGGACACGAGGTTGAGGGCGAAGTTTGCAAAGGACTTGAGGGAGTGTAAAATTTTGAAATATTGGCTGAATGTCGGACATGGTGTCTAGAAATGGGTTATGACTGGTGACAGGTTTTGGATCTAAGAAAGACTAACACCAATATAGTATATACCATTGACTTGGTTAGTCTCAGGGTGTTTTGTCGAAATTATCCTACCTCTCGTGTTATCTCTATCCCTAACTGGCCATGTTTTTCGATTAAACCAAGGCTGATTGATTGAAAATTTATACTTTATTGCGTGGGTCGCACGTCCATTGAACGACCTAAAGACCAAGCTAGTGTACTCTCTTTAAATCTTAGGCGCACTCAATACTTGTAAATAATTATCGTAAATTTTTATATATAATTATTATGGTAATAATATTTTAACACTCCTAGGTTAAAATGACCCTGTCGGGAAAGAAAAAGGCCCAAAAGGAGGCCGAAGATGCTCTACTTAGACACTTGGCAGAGCAAATCGTTTGGGAGTTAGAGGAGGATAATGACGCGCCTCCTCCGGACCCTTCAGTTGGTTCTTCGACAGTGTCGACTGGGGAAATTCTCGCTGCCCCAGCTATCCCGACCGGTGATGATGACGCTTATTCCGGTCTGACGTCCATGTCAGAAAGTGCTCAGGCGTCGTTAGCCTCCTCTGAGTCTATCCTCTACAGCGCGCGGCGCAAGCTTAGGAGGGCCCCGATAGACCCTCAACTCAAAAGGACTTGCGGTCTCGTAAAAGGCAGAAAATCCGAGAAATTGTTCAAGGCGACCGGGCAAAAGATCCAGTTGCTGTATGATGATTTCACAAATGGCCCTCCCACATCTCAGCTAGCTAGTCTCTACTCGCATAGCATCGGGTCAATCTTTTGCAATAGGGTTCGTATGATTGCCCCTACTTGGAAGGAGTTGCCGGATGAAGAGAAGGCGAAAATGTTTAAAGAACTTTCGGTACGTAATACATACAATTTTAAATTTATTTTCTAATAACCAATAAAAATCGTAATTTCATAATATATACAATTATAATTTTTTATTCATTTCTTATATGAACAATATGAGGTGGATCCCACACCGAAGATGCTTATGCACATCAACCAAACCGCCAACGCCATCTATCGTGATTGGAAGTACAAACTACATAAGTATTATGAAGATATCGGCCCCGTGCCTACCCCCGTAGAGCTGCGTGGAGAGAGGGAAGATGAGTGAGAGTGGTTGGTTACCCATTTCCAAGGAGAAGAATATAAGGTGATTATTTTTTTTATTTAAATTAAGAAAATTGAATTATTTTTATTTCAGTTATTTATTAATTTTTTTAATGATTTATGTTGTCCAACAGAAATTCTCCAACATCAACAAAACCAAATAGGGGAAGAAGGAAAAACATCATACCTCCGGCTCCAAGCAGATGATCCAAATAGCCAAGGATCACAGAGATAAAGGCTACAAACACTTTTATCTGGATGCTAGTGTCAGCGCTTATGTGACGCCTGGGCTCGACAATGAAGCGAGTCAATATGGCGTAAGTGCTGCATATATTTATTTTTAATTAGCGTAGTTATTATTTTATTATTATTTATTAAATTGTCATACTAATTTATAATTATTTAATTTTTTTTTTCAGGCGAGGTTGGTAGCTTGCACACCCGGATTTGCAAACAAGAAGCTTGCACACCCGGATTTGCAGCCAGAAGACCTGCCTCCTCTATCGATGGAGAGCCAAATTACAATCGCCGATGAGGTATACGGTCGTTGAGCTAGCAAGGAGGTTAGGGGGATGGGACGCAAGGTCCAGCTAGATTTGTCCTCCGACTCATCTACGGGATGTTCAGGGAGGAAATGTGCTCAGGCTGCGGCCGTCCAAGCAGCCTTTCAAGAGGCTTGACTTACACGGGAGGAAACACAATATATGTGTCAGAGGCTTGATGAGCAACAAGCGCAGATAGCCCAACTCATTGCCCTCATGGAAAATCAGGCTCGACAACAGTGTCAACCTCCTCCGAACCCATACCCTGACGACGACGATACTGTTGGAGGCGGGGGACTCGGCGGCGCGTCTGCTCCTCTGGTATTTTAGTAGTTTGTGCTATGTAGTTTATCATATCGTATTTTCGATTCCGAACGATTTAATTTCATGTATGTACAAATTTTTATTATTTAAATAACAATTTATTATTTTAATTAATTTATGAATATTTAATTATTTAAATGAGAATTTAGTATTTTAATTAAATTATTAATATTTGACTTTAAATTAAAATTTTAATTAAAAAAAATTAATAATCACTTAGACTACGGAGATAGTCATATGCGTGGTCTAAGTGGTCACTTAGACCACGCATATGACTATCTCCGTAGTCTAAGTGAACTCTTAGACCGCAGACAATTTCCGTGGTCTAAGTCCCACTTGGACCACGAAAACCTCTATTTCCGTCGTCTAAGTACCTAGACGACAGTACTTGGAGGACGTAACCTAGACCACAGAGGTTCCGTCATCTAAGTACCTAGACGACGGAAATGGTTCGCGGTCTAGGTGCGTCTTACTTGTAGTGATTGGTTAAGCAAGTATTCTATCTGGATGATCTGAAGGAGGCTGGTGGTTGGAAAGTAGTTAACCATATGTGTCACCGAAATATATGGAGTGTAACAACACTTGAAGAGAGATCTAATACAAAGCAAAGTGATAGGAATGATGTCAGTGATCCATATCAAGAGCCTAATATTGTAGACTTACCAGACACAACTCTTATTCGCATGAATGAAGAACCTGTTGCAGATGAACTCGAGTCAAGGCCGCTTACCTGGACTGAGGTCCAGAAACTAGAGAACAATGACACAGATGAAGAGGATGATAAGGACTTATACGAGGAGGAAGACTTGGGTGACGGTAAGGACGATGATGATGACACAGATTATGAAAATGAAGAGGATAAAGTGTCGATGCATGTTCGTAGATGTGTGCTACACCTAAGTGTTGATGCATGTTGGTAGATGTGTGTTGTTGATAAGGGTTTATGTATGTTGCTATTGTTACATAATAGAGAAATTGGTTCTGAAATGATTTTTTTATTTTATGTATTTGGATATCGCAAAAGATGTCAGGTGGGAAGAGAAAACAAGACTTACAACATATCAGCTATTGTGTCAGAGGATGGGAGGTGGCACTTCAAATGACTAAACAACCCAAGAGCCATGAGAAGGATTGGGCCTGCCTTCTGCTCTGCTGGTAAATATTTAGACCCTGACAGTTGCATCACCATCTACTCCCCCAAACGATGAAGTGTACAGTGCCCAGTGCAAAGGGCGTAGCACCTTAGGTAATCTTTTCTGAAATATGATAATGTTTCATGGTTTTATAAATTGATCAAGTGTGTTTAATAAATACTAATTAATATTTATAATTTTTGTTGTAGGACCGGCCCCGAAATGCAGCCGAGGGTTGTGTAAGGGGATTAAAGTTGCTCAAATGGTTAATTAAGATGACGAGAAAGAAGATCGATGTTCCATACCATTACTTTGCAAGAGGCCATCTGACAAAGGAGTTGAGCAGCTTGATTACCCACAAAATTGGGGCCATCATACAGAGCAAAGTGGCGATGAAGGTGCCGGTATGGTTGATGCTCCCACAGGTCAAGAGAGATAAGGTGTACGTCTATCTCTCGGTAAAAGTCTCTTTCAATTTAAATAAATTTAATTAAATATAAATAATTAGCAATTATAATATATATTTAATGTCTCTTTGTATTTTTTGTAGGTACACTTTAATTTTCATGAGAGTGATGTTTGATTTCATAGAGAACCGAGCAAAAGATGTGCATAGCCAATGGAAGTACGAATTGCACATGATCTATAAGGAGTTCGGATCCAAAAGCCCCGATGAGTTCAAGAATCAGAAAGATCAATGAGAATGGTTGGTTTAGCACTTCGAGAGAAAAAAGTTTAAGGTAATGTCGTGTTAAATATCGAATAGAAAGCCCATTATTTGAATAATTTATTATTATTTAATCGATTCTTTCATGTTTCCTGTAATAGAAAAGGTCAGACGCTAACACAATCAACTAGGATAAGAAGTATGTGAACCACCATTCTGGCTCAATTGTGATTGTCTACAGATCATGGAACATATGGAAAGATACGTACGTAAGGCTCGGGGGAGAGAAGGCGATTCTGCATGCTGTAAGTAACAACTAAATTCGAAACAAACCAAAATTAATTTTTGTGTGTGAATGTTTACGCACAAAAACCTAAAGAAGCATCTTCCCGGTATGCACATAGATTAGAGTAGATGGTGACCGGATGAAATTTACTTTATCTGCGTTGTTTGTTTGCTTGATGAATCAAAATTGAGATTGGTTATTGAATTGATTGACATTGGCACAAAAGGCTTGATTGAGCATTGAAATACAGTTATGAGGTTATTTGTTGTTATGTTGAGAATGCAACTTTTTTGTGTGCTAGAATGGTTCAATTTTATATGTTTTTCATGTTTTTGGTTGCCTTTATTTTTAGGAGAAATTATGTCAAATTTTCTGTAGAATTATCTAAGTTAGTCGAGTTTAATTTAGTTTTCAATTGTTTATTTTATTGTAGGAGAAGATGATGCAGTTGGCTGAGGAAGAATTGGCCGAGAGGGGGACACAAAACTTGGACACTCCACGTGAAGAGCTCCCTCCGGCCACTGGATGTACCTACTCAAGTTAATATGTATAAGAAGACATTTGGAATTCAACTTGGGAAGGAGATTCGGGGTCTTGGACGACATGACATTTGAGATTTGAGCCAGCCATCAACGTATACCTCGCGAGCTCGTTCAAGTGTGGTCGATGAGCGCATCTGAGAGGTCGAGGAGTGGGCGGAGGCGCGTCTTCTTGCGGAGAAGGAGCAGTATGAAGAGTGGCTTCGAGCGACCAAGGAGCGCATGATGTTATAGATGAGCTTACAGCCTAGTTGCAGTTCACATGTGCCATCCCATCATTCAAGAGACCGAGAAAACAATGACGATACAGAAGGTAGTGGGAGTGGGCTAGGGGTCCAAACACCTGTGTAGATATCGGCTATTATGTAGATATTTTAATCAATATTATATTTATTAAATATTCTGAAATTTGTAATTTTTTTTAATTAATTTAATGTCTAAGACGGCGAACTGAAATGAATTCGTTGACTAAATGAAACGATCAGACGATGAAAACAATAACACTTTTGTCGTTTGAGATGTTACTCTAGACAATGAATTTAAATATTATGTCATCTTAATATTTATACTTAAATGACGAATGTCAAATATTCGTCGTCTAGGTTAGTTTGTTGCGACGAAATATTTCATCATTTAAGACAACAGTTCGTGGTCTTGGATGTTAGATCACAAACTTTTCTTCGTCATTTAAGAAACTACTAAGATGATAAATTCTGTTTTTTCATCGTCTAAGTGCCATTGACTACGAAACTTAAACGACGAATTTTAGACGACGAAAGTTTCGTCATTTAAGTGTTTAAACAACGAAATTAGGCTCTTAGCTGATGAATTTCTTTCATAGTTTTAAATTAGGTATTGTTGTTGTGATAAGCATTATATTGTAGTAAACTTAGAGTTTAAGTAAAAAAAACATAAACCGGCGAATATGATCGATATATAAACAAATCATATTACTAAATATAGTTAATTATGAAATATAAAAAAATTATTAATTAAAAAATTATTAATTTATCGATAAATTAAGGTCACTAAAATAATGTTTTTTTTCGGTTCGAGTTTTTTTATTTATAGATGTTTTACTGTAATAGATTAATTAGATTTCCATATCAGCCAATATAGACACTAAACATACACTATAAGAAAACAACACTTAGACCACGGAAACGTAATTGTTCTGTGGTCCAAGTACAACCTAGACGACGGAGAATACCTTCTCCGTCGTCCAGGTGATCACCTGGAGGACGGAGAAGACTCCGAGGTCCAGGTGATACGATAGAAGGATCAGGCCGATAAAGGATCTCCGCTGACTAGCTAGCTAGCTTAATTAACAGATATCGAGAAGGCCAGCAGGTACGTACGCAGTTAAAATTTGCTCAATATATATTTAGTGAAAACGTACGTACATATATGCATGGATGTTAGCTATATATACAGATTAAATTACGTACGTACGTAATTGATGGATCGATGTAGATCGAGTACGTATAATTAAGCTTAAATTAATGGACTAATATATATATATGTAATAATTAATTAATTATAATATTTTGTAGCAGTACCAGGTGATCACCTAGACAACGGACTGACACGCCGTGGTCTGAGTAACTTCCACTTAGACGACGTACCGACACCTCCGTCGTCTAAGTGAAGCATTATATAAGCCCGATGCCAAACTCTCTTCATGCATTCCATCCGATCTCTTCATTCCATTCGAAGAAGAATTGAAGGAGAAGGGAGAAGGAGAAGGATCGGAGAAGGGAGAAGGCCGAGATCGATAGAAGGATCAGGCCGATAAGGGATCTCCGCTGACTAGCTAGCTAGCTTAATTAACAGATATCGAGAAGGCCAGCAGGTACGTACGCAGTTAAAATTTGCTTAATATATATTTAGTGAAAACGTACGTACATACATGCATGGATGTTAGCTATATATACAGATTAAATTACGTACGTACGTAATTGATGGATCGATGTAGATCGAGTACGTATAATTAAGTGTAAATTAATGGACTAATATATATATGTAATAATTAATTAATTCTAATATTTTGTAGCAGTATGGACAAGAGTTGGATGAAGTTGAAGAATAGATGTGATGTCCGGTATATGGATGGAATTAGCGAATTTGTGAATTTTGCGATAGAACATGGTCAGGGAAAGAAACGTTTCAGGTGTCCGTGTCAAAAATGTCTTAATTGTCAGTATGCGGAGGTTAATGTTATGGTGCAACACCTGTACGAAAATGGTATGATGTGGAGTTACACTACATGGAGCTAGCATGGTGAAGCAGTAGAGTTCAGCGCAGCAGACTTCAGCTCAGGGTACAGTTACCATGGTGCCTCATTCAGCGGGAGTGGTGGCGGACCCCCAGCTTGCAACCCAACTGCATATGGTCCATGATGCGTTTCCGGGATGTAGTCATGGTGGACACCAAAACCAAGACGGAGGTTACAGTACCACTAATGAGCATGATGACACATTCCCCGATGCTAGCTTGGCCACTGACACCAGTGAGATGGATAAGTACAACCGGATGCTACTTGAAGCGCAGACCCCGGTGTTCCCTGGATGTCGAGAGAATGTGTTGCAATATGTGATGGAGCAAATGAAGATAAAAGTGAAGCACAAAATGTCAGTGAGTGTTTTTGACGAAATTCAGGAGCAAATATGTAAGTTGCTTCCTGATGATCACAATCTTCCTAAATCTCATTATAAGGTTAGAAATATCTTGAGCAGCCTCGGCCTAAAGTACAGGATAATTGACGCATGTCCGAATGATTGTGTGCTATTTTACAAAGAGTATAAAGATTTGGACTATTGTCCCGTATGTGGCCAGTGCAGATTCCAGGTGAATAGAAAGAGTTCGAAAAAGAGAATTCCTGTGAAAGTTGTTCGATATTTTCCCTTGATTCCCAGATTGCAGCGCCTGTACATGTCTGTACACACAGCAGAGGCGATGCGATGGTACGCAGAAAAGCGAATAGATGACGATGTCCTGCGACACACCGCGGATGGGGAGGGTTTCAAACATTTCGACAGAGAATTTGGAGACTTTGCTGCAGAGGTTAGAAATGTTAGACTCGGCCTATCTACAGACGGATTCAATCCTTAGGGAAGTAATAGCTCCGCCGTCAGCACTTGGCCAGTTATTCTGATGCCGTACATCTTGCCTCCGTGGATGTGCATGAACAAGGAATTTAATTTCCTTACTGTACTAATTCCAGGTCCTAAATCTCCAGGGAAGTGCTTAGATGTCTACCTCAGACCTTTGATCGACAAGCTGAAACTGTTGTGGGAAAATGGAGTCCCAACTTATGACAAATTCACTGACACGATGTTCACGATGAGGGTTGCCGTAATGTGGACGATCAACGATTTTCCAGCGTATGGGATGTTGGCAGCCTGCAGGACAAAAAGATATAATGGATGTCCTATATGTTTGGACGACGTGAACTCTAGTTGGCACGCGGGGAAGGTGTGTTACTTGGGTCACCGTAGATGGCTTCCTCACGACCACCCGTGGCGACAGGATGAAGCTCATTTCGACGGGACGGTAGAGAACAATCCTAAACCCCGTAATTGGTCGGGCGAAGAGATTTTAGAGAGGTTGAGCTATTTCGACTTTGGTGTGTTGAGCAATGACGCGGATGTAAAGAAATGCAATCCAATTCCTCCACATGATCTGAGCTGTTGGGATCACAAGAGTATATTCTTTGAACTCCCTTACTGGTCGAAGTTGAAGCTGAGGAACAACTTGGACGCGATGCACATAGAAAAGAATGTATGCGACAGCGTGGTGGGAACAATTCTTGGTATTAAGTTCAAGACTAAAGATACTCCCAAAGCGCGCAAAGATTTGGAATCAATGAATCTACGTCGTCCCTTGTGGTTGAGGAGGGATAGGAAATGAGTGTACAACAAGATGCCAGCTGCACCTTACACAGTGAAGCCGACGCTTAGACGTTCTGTATTTCACTGGTTTAAGGGCGTTCGTTATCCGGCTACGTATGCAGCTACTATAACTGGAGCAGTGGACGAGGTGCAACACAAGTTCGTTATCCGACATACCTAATGCATGAGTGTGTTACTTACTGCGACAGGTACCTCAAAGATCCACCACCTCCCACTGCCTCCGATCGCAGTGCCCGCATCAATCTTTCTGTCGTCACCAATGTCGTCCGACCGTTTAGAGGAGTATTAAAGGAATCGTTAACACGGGAAGAACTTATTGAGGCACATTGGGTAGTGTTGCGAGACTGTGACGAAGTTGAGCCGTACATGATGTCATACAGGGAGAGGCTTCAGGCGTTAAATCAAAACAAGAGTTCGGCGTGGATTGAGAAAATGGTTAAGAAGAAGTTTCCCGATTATTTCTTCCAATGGGTACGTACGTACCTCTCGGTATTTAATTAGTAATTTATATACGTACATATCGATCATGTTTGGAGAAAGTCCAAATTAAACCCTTATATTAATTTGCCCTTTTTTGCAGATGATTGATCTGCAAAAATCTGAAAACCACGGGGGGTGGTGGTCATGGCCAAAGCACTTGCTAAATGGGAAGCCGGTTAAACACTATATTTATCCCGGATGTTTTGTGAACGGTGTAAAGTTCAATTCATTGGCCCGAGACGAAGGAAGAAGAACACAAAACAGTGGGGTAGAGGTTGGGAAAGACAATGATCTATATTACGAGGCTATTGTATATGTGGTTCAGCTATGTTACTGGAATGATGTCAACGTTTTCCTATTCAAGTGCATATGGTTCAAGCGTACAAAGGAATATCTGGGACTATTATCAGTCGATACAAACTCTAGCTGGTATGAGGATGAGCCTTTCGCTCTCGCCACCTTAGTTCGGCAGGTGTTCTATCTCAACGATCCGAAAGCCGGTGAAGGGTGGAAAATAGTGAACCATATCTCTCACCGAGGAATATGGAATATAGAGACAATTGAAGGGACACCGGCGACGACTGAAGATGCTGCTGAACCAGAAAGAGACATTCATGCCTATCAAAAGCCTAATATTTCTGTCATCCGCTCCGATATAATGGACCTGGTTCAAGATGGTGAACGGTTACCCATGCCTGATGGTTGTACAGATCTAACTGAAGATGAGATTATCGATGAGGTAGATGAAGAAGACGAGCACGAAGAGGACGCGGACGAGGACTCAGGTTATTCGTCGGACGATGTTGAGTACGATGACGAGGATGAGCCGTCGTCTAACGGGGATGAGGACGATGACGATTATGACGAAGAGTACGGTCATACGACGAGGATTATTAATTGGTAATTAATTATTGTAATTATTGTAATATATGATCGATGCAGGTTTACGGTAATTAATTAATCCGAATTATATATCTTGGACAACGGAGAAATTAATTGCAGGTTGTCGCCTTTGGGTATTTTGGCTATCTCCCTAAATCCTCGACCCTAAATCTAGCAAATCGGATCGATCGATCATTTATTTAATTTTTTTTTAATTCAAAATAATTGAACGGACACCTGAATTCAGGGTCTATACACCTGGACGACGGAGATGAGATATTTCGTCGACGTTTATATTAGGTCCCCCGCCATTTTCACATTTGGCGCCCCGCCAAATCTCAATCTCATATAAAACCCTAAATCCTGGACCCTAAATCTAGCAGATCGGATCGATCGATCAATTTTTTAATTATATTTTTGAATCAGAATAATTGAACGGACACACAAATGACCGGGGACGACCTAAACCGTAAACCCTAAGGCCCTAACCCCTGAATTCGGGGTTTAGAACTTGGACGACGGAGAAGGTCATTCTCCGTCGTCCAAGTGTGCACCTGAACGACGGAGAATGACCTTCTCCGTCGTTCAAGTGTTAAACCCTATACCCTATACCCTAAGGACCTCTAACCCCTGAATTCAGGGTCTATACACCTGGACGACGGAAAAGCTCATATTCGTCGTCCAGGTGCAAATATCGTAAATTTTTCTAAGACAACGACCATCTAGACCTTCTTCCAATGCATATTCTCTTCGTCAAGACTTTAGAGTAAACAATTCTTGGTGTGTGAGCTTCGACGGTTTGAAAATCGGAGTTGCGAAATGCCTTGTATCCACGTTTCTGGTTTGTTAAATTCTCGGTTTTGCGGTTGACTGTGCCGATGAAACCCTTTCCGAACTTATTATTTTATGGTCCTTTGAAGACAATTATATATTATGTTACGACGAACATATCCAACGGTTGTTTTGTCCAAATTTAATTTCTTTAATACTCTGCTGCAAATGAGCTTCTACTCATGAACACTTAAGTCGTAAGGATTAGTCGATACTTAACAACTTTCAAAACGAAAAATTATTCGTCGGTTCAAATTTAACTGTTCATATATACGATGTGTTCATCGATATTGGACGACTATTTCACTCGAATGACAGATCGCTAAATTCCTAGCGAATTATTTTTAAAAATTTTTTTAACGTAATTTGAACCTGGACGACGGAGAATGGCCATCTCCGTCGTCCAGGTTCAAATTACCATGGCGGTTCGAATTTATTTTTTTATTTTTTCCATGTAATTTTCACTTGGACGACGGAGATGGTCATTCTCCGTCGTCCAAGTCCAAAATTATGGCGGTTCAATTTACTGCTTCCGTTTTTGGGACCGCTTGAATTTTCACTTAGACGACGGAAAATTCATTCTCCGTCGTCTAAGTCCAAAATCATGGCGGTTCAAAACGTCCCGCCGATTAATTGGCGCCGCTTGAAATTTTTTGAAACCGCCACTTAGACGACGAAAAACACTGTTTCCGTCGTCCAAGTGCTCCATCGTCTAAGTGTAACTCTATAAATAGAACAGCACCCCCCCTCCTTTTCTCATTCCATCTCCTCTCCTCTCCACTCCTCCGGCGACGCTCCGACGGCTAAATTTCCGGCGTGGTTCCCCCTCTCCGACGATTCTACTCTTCCGAAATTTCGGCGAAATTCCGATGAGGTAATAATTCTATTTTTTAACTCTTTAACATTTTTTTATTTAATTAATTATTTAATTTCTAAATAGTTTTAATTTATTAGTTTTAAATAATAAATAGTTGTAATTATAATAATTATTTTGTTTTTATTATTATTATTTAGTAATCATTATTAGTTGTTAATTATTTGGTAATGAATAATTATTAATTAAAAATAAATAATAGTAATAATAATAATTGTTAATAATAATTAATTATATTGGTAAATGAATAATTATTATTAAATGCATGATAAATAATAATTCATTATTGTAATTATTTATTGTTTTAATTAATTGTTAATTACGTGTATTTTCTAGTAAATTGCATGGTAGTACGTCTTCGATTTAAATTTAGTACATAGGCTTGGTTTATTAAGTCGCACTCTTTGGAATAGATGGCGCCTCTTTTCCTAGCTTATCTCCTTAACCCCTCGTGATATGTGGATTTCATCACCGCACACCATAACCTAAGTGAAGTTATGGACACGAGGTTGAGGGCGGAGTTTGCAAAGGACTTGAGGGAGTGTAAATTTTTGAAAAATCGGCCGAATGTCGGACATGGTGTCTAGAAACGGGTTATGACTGGTGACAGGATTTGGACTAAGAAAGACTTTTGTCGAAATTAGTCCTGCCTCTCGCGTTATCTCTATCCCTAACTGGCCATGTTTTTCGATTTAACCAAGGCTGATTAATTGAAAATTTACACTTTATCGCGCGGGTCGCACGTCCATTGAACGACCGAAAATGCCAAGCTAGTGTACTCTATTTAAATCTTAAACGTACTTAATTAATTAGCGTAAATTTTTAAGTTGTAAATATTATGGTAAGTGGGTATTTTAACACCGTACTCTTAGGTTTAAATGGCTCCGCCAAAGACGACATCCGGCAAGAAGAAAGCCTAACAGGAGGCAGAAGATGAGATGCTCTGAATGTTGGCGGCCCAAGTTGGTTGGGTTCAACAGGAGGGCAACGACGCTCTCAATCCGGACGGATCATCTGGTCCGTCCGTAGCGCCCTCTGGGGAAATTCCCGCTCCCCCATTCATCTCGAGCGGTGATGACGTCGACCCCTTCCAATCTCCGACGCCCGGTACCGGTTCAACGGGAAGTACTCAGGCGTCCTCGACCGCCGAATCAATCATGTACAGCGCCCGCCGTAGGCAAATGAGGGCCCCCACTGACCCGGAACCTAAAAGGACGCGGGGTCTCGTTAAAGGGGGCAAAGCGGAGCGTATTTGCAAGGCGACCGGTAAAAAGATCGACTTGCCGTACGACGAATTCACCGGTGGCCCTCCCACAGCTCAGCTAGCAAGTCTCTCGGCGCATGGGATAGGGTCAATCATCCGTAACCGGGTTCCTATCACTGCCCCTACTTGGAAGGAGGCGCCGGATCATGAGAAGGCGAAAGTCTTCAAAGATCTTTCGGTACGTAATACGTCCAATTTAGTTATTATATAATATTGTTAATCTCGGCCTAAAATTTCATAATATATACGATTATAATTTTCTATTTATTTTTGATAGGAACAATTTGACGTGGATCCGACACCGGCTATGTTGAGGCATATCAACCAAACCGCCAACTCCATCTACAAAGATTGAAGTACAAGCTCCATAAGTACTTCCAAGATGTCGGTCCCGTGCCTCCCCCGGTAGAGCTGCAAGGGGAGAGAGAAGATGAGTGGGAGTGGTTGTGTAACCACTTTGCCGATGAACAATTTAAGGTATTAATTTATTTTTTTTATTTCAATTAAGATAATTGAATTATTTAAATTGTAGTTATTCATTTTTTAATGATTTAATTGTGTTGTGTAACAGAAATTCTCCGGTGTCAACAAAGCCAACCGGGGGAAGAAGGAGAAACACCATACTACCGGCGCCAAGCAGTTCATTCAAATAGCCAAAGAGCACAAGGATAAGGGCTCCAAACACCCTTATCTTGATGCAAGCGTAAGCGCGTACGTGACGCCAGGGCTCGATAATGAAGCGAGTCAATGCGGCGTAAGTGATATATATATATGCTTTTAATTATAGTAATTATTATTTAAATATTATTTTATTATAATAAATTAATTATTCTTTTGTAGGCAAGGGTGATAGAGCGTGTGCAAGAAGAGTTGGCTAACACTCAGCTTGCGTTCCCAGATGTGCCGCCGGAAGACCTGCCTCCTCTATCCTTAGAGAGCCAAATTGCAATCGCGGATGAGGTCTACGGTCGTAGAGCTGGCAAAGAGGTTAGGCACTTCGGGCCTATGGTGGTACGAGATTTGTCGACGACCTCCGACTCATCATCTACGGGAGGTTCGGCACAGCGGAGAAGGACTCAGGCTGCGGCCGTCGAAGCAGCCATTCAAGAGGCTCGACTGGCACTAGAGGAGAATCAATCCATGTGGCAAAGACTTGACGAACAACAAGCACAAATAGCCCAACTCATCGCCCTCATGCAACAAAATCGAGAAGTATGTCAACCTCCTCCGAACCCACACCCCGACGACAACGACCCGGCTGGAGGCGGAGGACTCGGCGGCGCATCTGCTCCTCCAGTGTATTAGCTAGCTAGTAGTTTATTATCTCGTTTCTTTCCGCATTCCGAACAATATTTTAATTTTTAATTTATGGGTTTTTTCGATTATTCATGTATGTACAAATTAATTTTAATTATTTAATAATTAAGTAATATTCAAAATTTAGTTTATTTAATTAATTTTAGCATTTTTCATTATTTAAATTAAATTAATAATATTTAATTTCAATTTTTTTTTAAATTAAATATTCACTTGGACGACGGAGATTATGTTCTCCGTCGTCCACGTGAAAAACCCTAAACCTAACCCTAAACCCCTAACCCCTAACCCCTAAACCCTAAACCCTGTCGTTCTCCATAGCCCAGGTGTTCACCTGGACGACGGAGAATTAGTTATCCGTCGTCCAGGTAAACACCTGGACCACGGAGAAGCTAGCATTATCCGTGGCCCAGGTGTTCACCTGGACGACGGATAACTAATTCTCCGTCGTCCAGGTGAACACCTGGGCCACGGAGAAACGAGCAATGTCCGTGGCCCATGTACACACCTGGACGACGGAGACTTAGAGTTTCCGTCGTCCAGGTGTCTACATGGGCCACGGATAATGTCCGCGGTCCAAGTGAACTTGGACGACGGAGAACTAAATCTCCATCGTCCAGGTTCTTGGACGATAGCACTTGGAGCACGGACATTGGACGACGGAGATTCCGTCGTCCAAGTACTTAGACGACGGAAAAATGCACCTAGACGACGGAAATGGTCCGTGGTCTAGGTTCAGTTTTCTTGTAGTGTTATATATATTTAGATTTTTGTAATCGATTATATATAGTTAGGGTGTGTATATATATATATTAAAATTATGGGAATTATAATAATATATATTTATATTAATTGATTGATCGAATTTTTTGATTTTGATCGAATTAAATTAGACGAAATTATATATATATGAATAATTATGGATCGAGTAGAATAATTAGACGACTATATATATATGTTCCTTTGTAATTAATTAGCTAGCTAGTTATAGTTTGAATATCGATATATATATATATATAAAGATATATATATATATAATCTATGAAATTTTAATTAATAAGATCATGGGTATATATACATGCAGTTATAATTTTCAGGATGGACAAGAGTTGGATGTGTCTTCTAAGATGGGATGTAAGATATCACCGTGGAATTAGAAGTTTTGTGGAATATGTGAAGGTTAATTGTGGAGGGATGACAATTCATTATTGTCCGTGTATGAAATGTCAGTGTCGCAGCGAGCGATATCGTTTTCACATCGATAAAGTATTGGAGCACTTGAAAAAAAACGGGTTTTTGGATAAGTACACATGTTGGATTTATCACGGCGAGAGCTCATCAGTTGGTCAACATGATCAGGGACAATTTTTTGAGAGTGGCAGTACATGATCAGGGACAATTTTTTGAGAGTGGCAGTCCAAAATCATGGCGGTTCAAAACGTCCCGCCGATTAATTGGCGCTGCTTGAATTTTTTTGAAACCGCTACCTAGACGACGGAAAACACTATTTCCGTCGTCCAGGTGGACTTAGACGACGGAGAATAGTGCTCCGTCGTCTAAGTGCAACTCTATAAATAGAGTTGCACCCCCCTCATTTTCTCATCATTCCATCTCCTCCTCTCCCTCTCCTCTCCTCTCCTCTCCTCCGGCGATCCTCCGACGACGACGCTCCGACGACATTTTTTCCGGCGTGGTTCCTCCTCTCCGACGACTCAACTCCGGCGAAATTCTCGAAAATTCCGCTTCGGTACATTTCTATTTTTCCCTTATTAAAATAATTTTCATTTAATTAATTAATTAAATTCTAAATATAATTTAGAAGTAGAAATTAATTTATTAATTAGTTTAAATATTTAATAAATTATTAATTATTGTTATTAATTTATTAAATCATAATTATTGTAATTATTGTAATTATTTATTATTAGTTGCATGATTAAATGAATTTATTATTAAATTTATTAAATGAATCAATTTTTTATTAAATGCATGATAAATAAATATAAATTATTGCATATAATTAAAAATTAGTAGACAATATTTATGTTTATTTTCTAGTAAATTAATTAGTAGTACGTGTTCGATTTAAATTTAGTACATAGGGTTGGTTTATTAAGTCGCACTCTTTGGAATAGACGGCGCCTCTTTTCCTTGCTTATCTCCTTAACCCCTCGTGATGTGTGGATTTCATCACCGCACACCATAACCTAAGTGAAGTTATGGACACGAGGTTGAGGGCGGAGTTTGCAAAGGACTTGAGGGAGTGTAAATTTTCGAAAAATTGGCCGAATGTCGAACATGGTGTCTAGAAACGGGTTATGACTGGTGACAGGATTTGGACTAAGAAAGACTTTTGTCGAAATTAGTCCTGCCTCTCGCGTTTTCTCTATCCCTAACTGGCCATGTTTTTCGATTTAACCAAGGCTGATTAATTGAAAATTTACACTTTATCGCGCGGGTCGCACGTCCATTGAACGACCGAAAAAGCCAAGCTTGTGTACTCTATTTAAGTCTTAACCGTACTTAATTAGCGTAAATTTTGCACTTGTAATTATTATGGTAAGTAGGTATTTTAACAACGTATTCCTAGGTTTAAATGGCTCCATCCGGCAAGAAGAAAGCGCAACAGGAGGCAGAAGATGCCATGCTCCGAATGTTGGCGGACCAAGTCGGTTGGGTTCAACAGGAGGGCAACGACGCCCTCAATCCGGACCCTTCATCTGGTTCGGAGGCGGCGCCTGTTGGGGAAATTCCGTCTGCCCCATTTATCTCCGGCGGTGATGACGTCGACCCTTTTTCAACTCCGACGCCCGGTACCGGTTCAACGGCAAGTACTCAGGCATCCTCGACCGCGGAATCAATCATTTACAGCGCCCGCCGTAAGCAAAGGAGGGCCCCCACTGACCCGGAACCGAAAAGGACTCGGGGTCTCGTTAAAGGGGGCAAAGCGGAGAAAATTTGCAAGGCGACCAGGAAAAAGATTGACTTGCCCTACGACGAATTCACCGGTGGCCCTCCCACAGCTCAGCTAGCAAGTCTCTCGGTGCATAGCATATGGTCAATCGTCCGTAGCCGAGTTCGTCTCACTGCCCCTACTTGGAAGGAGGCGCCGGATAATGAGAAGGCGAAAGTCTTTAAAGATCTTTCGGTACGTAATACGTCCAATTTAGTTATTGTATAATATTGTTAATATTAGTTATAATTTCATAATATATACGATTATAATTTTCTATTTATTTTTGATAGGAACAATTTGCGGTGGATCCGACTCCGGCGATGTTGAGGCATATCAACCAAACCGCCAACTCCATCTACAAAGATTGGAAGTACATGCTCCATCAGTACTTCCAAACTTACGGTCCCTCGCCTCCCCCCGTAGAGCTGCGTGGGGATAGAGAAGATAAGTGGGAGAGGTTGTGTAACCACTTTGCCGATGACTCCTTTAAGGTGTTAATTTACTTTTTTTATTTCAATTAAGATAATTGAATTATTTAAATTTTAGTTATTAATTTTTTAATGATTTAATTATGTTGTGTAACAGAAATTCTCCGGTGTCAACAAAGTCAACCGGGGGAAGAAGGACAAACATCATACTACCAGCGCCAAGCAGTTCATTCAAATAGCCAAGGAGCACAAGGATAAGGGCTCCAAACACCCTTATCTTGATGCAAGCATAAGCGCGTACGTGACGCCTGGGCTCGATAATGAAGCGAGTCAATGCGGCGTAAGTGATATATATATGTGCTTTTAATTATAGTAATTATTATTTAAATATTATTTTATTATAATAAATTAATTATTCTTTTGTAGGCAAGGGTGATAGAGCGTGTGCAAGAAGAGTTGGCTAACACTCAGCTTGCGTTCCCAGATGTGCCGCCGGAAGACCTGCCTCCTCTATCCTTAGAGAGCCAAATTGCAATCGCGGATGAGGTCTACGGTCGTAGAGCTGGCAAAGAGGTTAGGCACTTCGGGCCTATGGTGGTACGAGATTTGTCGACGACCTCCGACTCATCATCTACGGGAGGTTCGGCACAGCGGAGAAGGACTCAGGCTGCGGCCGTCGAAGCAGCCATTCAAGAGGCTCGACTGGCACGAGAGGAGAATCAATCCATGTGGCAAAGACTTGACGAACAACAAGCACAAATAGCCCAACTCATCGCCCTCATGCAACAAAATCGAGAAGTATGTCAACCTCCTCCGAACCCACACCCCGATGACAACGATCCGGCTGGAGGCGGAGGACTCGACGGCGCATCTGCTCCTCCAGTGTATTAGCTAGCTAGTAGTTTATTATCTTGTTTCTTTCCGCATTCCGAACAATATTTTAATTTTTAATTTATGGGTTTTTTCGATTATTCATGTATGTACAAATTAATTTTAATTATTTAATAATTAAGTAATATTCAAAATTTAGTTTATTTAATTAATTTTAGCATTTTTCATTATTTAAATTCAATTAATAATAAATTAAATTAATAATATTTAATTACAATTTATTTATTTTTTAAATTAAAAAGTCACTTGGACGACGGAGAACTAAGTCTCCGTCGTCCAGGTGTTTACCTGGGCCTCGGAGAATGATAAGTTCTCCGAGGCCCATGTAAACACCTGGACGACGGAGACTTAGTTCTCTGTCGTCCAAGTGACTACCTGGGCCACGGACAACGTATCATTCTCCGTGGCCCAGGTAGTCACTTGGACGACGGAGACTTAGTTCTCCGTCGTCCAGGTGTTTACCTGGGCCTCGGAGAACTTATCATTCTCCGTGGCCCAAGTAGTCACTTGGACGACGGAGACTTAATTAGTTCTCCGTCGTCCAGGTGTTTACCTGGGCCTCGGAGAACTTATCATTCTCCGTGGCCCAGGTAGTCACTTGGATGACGGAGACTTAGTTCTCCGTCGTCCAGGTGGTTACCTGGGCCTCGGAGAACGTCTGCGGTCCAAGTGACTTGGACGACGGATAGATTATTCTCCGTCGTCTAAGTTCTTGGACAACAGCACTTGGAGCACGGACCTACTTAGACGACGGAAAATGTCACTTAGACGACGGAAATGCTCCGTGGTCTAAGTCCGTTTTTCTTGTAGTGATATTAGATTACACCTTTATAATTGAAATTCTATTTCTGTATCCTTGTTATACCATATTTGATCTCAAACAATTAGGACAATTGATAAGTCAAAGATTATTCTTACATTATATAGGTATAGCCTGAAAATACACACATACTTAAACGTTTGGAGAGTTTTCTCAACTAGCCTACACAAAAAGGAGCAAATGTAGCGTTTTCCATTTTGTCTCAAATCAAATGGAAAGATGAGTAAATTAGCTAGCTTCGTAGCTGCTAGTAGTGCAGTACCTGAACACCTCCATAGTACTCTTTCTTAGGCTAAGAAATCCGTTTAATTCTCCATAAAATTGATTTTCAAGTGGATTGATTTGTTTTTTTTTTTTAAATGGAAAGTTGGTCTGACTAAATTTACCAGAGCTATTTGGAAGGACTGTTCGAGCTTGGGAAATGTACTTCACTTGGCTTACGGAGACATACGTACAAATGTTTGAAATCACTCGGTTTATATACGTAATATAAACTTTCATTTCCATTTGAACTTTCAGGTCTTCTTTGCACCAGATTTTGGTGTAGGAGTGAAGCATTAGTAGGCGTTAATTAAATATAATCTATCCACTCTCGAAGCCTCCAGAATTGAGTTTCATGAGCACAATTGCAGAAATAGAATCATATATACGTACTTTCATATTTTCATTATAGTGATGACTACGTCCTCTGATCCAGATTCCGGTAAAGTGATGAAGCATTCATCTTAGCTCCACTCCCACAGCGATCAGTCACTACACCATATATGGCCTATGGGGACAGATAGAAGGACAAATATTTATTTACGCCTATTAATCGATAAAAATGACAAAAGAAGCTATCTGTCCCCATTGTTAAAAAATACCAAACTCCTCACTTTCAAGTTTACTGTACCAGTGTTGACATTATTTGAAAATAGTGGAGAATACATCATTTATGGTGATGCTTCGAAATTGGGTCTAGGTTGCGTTTTAATGCAGCATGGCAAAGTCGTTGCATATACTTTCAGACAATTGAAGTCCTATGAAGTTAATTATCTCACATGATCTTGAGCTAGCTGCCATTATTTTGGCAATGAAAAGTTGGAGGCATTACTTATATGGAGCACAATGTAGGATTTACATTGATCACAACAGTCTCACTTACCTGCGTACTTAACTAGATCTGAAAATGAGGCAACGGAGATGGATGAAATTGATTAATGACTACAACTGTACTTTTGAGTACCATCCGGAAAAAGCTAATGTTGTTGAGGATGCCTTTAGTAGAAAATCTGGAGCTTCTCTATTTCATGTACGCGTCGCAAGAGTATAACTTTTAGCTTAATTGCGAGCAACAGGAGCATAATTGGAATGGAGAGATGATTGAGCATTGTTGGCCGGTCTTCAAGTCTGACTAATGTTAGTTGATCAAGTATGTGAGGCTCAGGATGCAGATTCCTACTTGTTGAGTAAAAAGAATTTGATTCAGAATTGCAAACCAACAGAGTTTCAGCTAAGAAATGATGGTACTTATTGTTCAGAGGAAGATTGTGTACGTGTTCCAAGGCATGATGAACTGAAGAAGAAAATACTTCATAAACCTCATTGTTCAGCCTATGCCATGCATCCGGGTAGTACGAAAATATTCTGGACACTTAAATTCTATTACTGGTGGTGTAATATGAAGAGAGAAATAACAATCTATGTGAGCAGGTACCTTATTTTTTAGCGGGTGAAGTCAGAGCGACATAGACCTTGAAAATTGCAACCATTAGATATTCCAGTTTGGAAATGGAAGCATATTACTATGGATTTCGTCTATCAGTTATCTCATTCATCTGAGGAAAATACTAGTATTTGGGTGATTGTAGACCGCCTCACGAAATATGCTCACTTTCTGGCCATTCCTGGGAAAATTTTTATTAGTAAATTGGCAAAACTCTATATAAAGGAGATTGTGAAGTTGCATGGCGTACCGTTGTTTATTGTTTCTGATCGTGGTTCTCAGTTTACATCAGAATTTTGGAAAGCATTGCAAAGGGGATTGGGGACCAGATTACATTTCAGTACAACTTTCCATCCTCAAACTGATGGCCAAGCCGAACTAATGATTCAAACTTTGGAGGATATGTTGTGATCCTATGTGTTACAATTTAAAGGAAATTGAGATCAACAACTGCATCTAATAGAATTTGCTTACAATAATAGCTACCAGACCAGTATTGGTATAGCCCTGTATGAAGCTTTATATAGGAAACAATGTCAAACTCCAATATGTTAGAGTGAAGTAGGAGAAAGATGGTTTATTGGTCTTGATATAGTGAAAGACACAGTAGAGGACATTCAGATTATTCAAGAAAGGTTGAAAGCTGCAAAAGATCGACAAAAGAGTTATCTTGACACAAGGAGAAAGGATATCGAGTTTGAAGTTGGCGATTGGGTGTTTTTAAAATTGTCTCCTTAGATGGGTGTTGTTCATTTTGGAAAACGTGATAAACTTCGTCCACGTTACATCGGCTCGTACGAGATTATTGGACGAGTGGGTGCAGTGGCCTATAAGTTGGCACTACCTTCTGAGTTGGCCAGTGTACATGATGTGTTTCATGTGTCTATGCTGCGAAAAAATATTTCTAATCCATCTCATATTCTTACATCTTATCAACTTCCGATACGTGAAGACTTATTATATATGGAGGAGCCAGTTCAGATCCTTGATCGTTGAGAGCAAGAGCTACGCAAAAAAACTATTCCACTACTGAAAGTCCTATGGAGAAACCGTGCAATTGAAGAAGCCATGTGGGAAACCGAACAACATATGCAAGGGCAGTACCCATATCTCTTTGATTAGCAGGTATGTAGATTTTGAGGATGAAATTTTTACAAGGGGGGTAGATTTGTAATGACCTGAACCAAAAATTACGCACAAATCGGCACGAATTAGATTTATCGCAAATTAGTCGCATCCTGTAATTTATTTATGACTTTTTCACCGAGCAAGAATTAGACTTTATTTTCCTCACGAAAGTCGTAGAGTATTTTATTTTAAGCTCGTAGAAATTTTCAGGGAATTTTTCAGTTAAGTGGGCTATTTTTTTATGATTTTTGGAAGTCTGCATGAGGAAAATATTAAAAAGTAATCTTTCTGGCATAGGCGAGACCCACGACGAGACGACCCGACCCAATTTTGCACCCACCAGAAAGGCCACCGCTGTCGAAATTCTTAGTATGATTTTTCAAATTTTCTATCCCTCTTTTGATTCATGTATGTATTGTTGGATTTTGGGTTGTTTTAGGACACGAATCGACTTGATTTACCTGTTAGCACTACAAGAAAACTGCACTTAGACCACGGACCATTTCCGTCGTCTAAGTGACGTTTTCCGTCGTCTAAGTACTTGGACGACGGAAACACTGTCGTCCAAGGTCCGTGCTCCAAGTGCTGTCGTCCAAGCACCTGGACGACGGAGACTTAGTGTGTCCGTCGTCCAAGTGAACTTGGACCTCGGACATTATCCGTGGCCCAGGTGTCCACCTGGACGACGGAAACACTAAGTTTCCGTCGTCCAGGTGGACACCTGGGCCACGGACACACGAGCAATATCCGTGGCCCAGGTTTTCACCTGGACGACGGAAACACTAAGTTTCCATCGTCCAGGTGAACACCTGGGCCACGGACACACGAGCAATGTCCGTGGCCCAGGTGTCCACCTGGACGACGGAAACTTAGTGTTTCCGTCGTCCAGGTGAAAACCTGGGCCACGGAGAACAACAGGGTTTAGGGGTTAGGGGTTAGGGGGTTTGTGAACATGGACGACGGAGAACGTAATCTCCGTCGTCCAAGTGAATATTTTATTTTTTAAAAAAAATAAATTGAAATTAAATATTATTAAATTAATTTATTATTATTTTAATTTAAATAATGAAAAATGCTAATATTAAATAAATAAACTAAATTTTGAATATTAAAATTAATAACTTATATATATAAATATTAAATAATGAAAGTAAATTAATTTGTACATACGAAAAAACCCATAAATTAAAAATTAAAATATTGTTCGGAATGCGGAAAGAAACGAGATAATATACTACGTGCTAGCTAATACACTGGAGGAGCAGATGCGGGGCCGAGTCCTCCGCCTCCAGCCGGATCGTTGTCGTCGGGGTGTGGGTTCGGAGGAGGTTGACATACTTCTCGATTTTGGTTCATGAGCGCGATGAGTTGGGCTATTTGTGCTTGTTGTTCGTCAAGTCTTTGCCGCATTGACTCATTCTGCTCTTGTGTCCGTCGATTCTCCTCTTGTGCCAGTCGAGCCTCTTGAATGGCTGCTTCGACGGCCGCAGCCTGACTCATTCTCCGCTGCCTCGAACCTCCCGTAGATGATGAGCCGGAGGTCGTCGACAAATCTCGTACCACCCTAGGCCCAAAGTGCCTAACCTCCTTGCCAGCTCTACGACCGTAGACCTCATCCGCGATTGCAATTTGGCTCTCTAAGGATAGAGGAGGCAGGTCTTCCGGCGGCACATCTGGGAACGCAAGCTGAGTGTTGGCCAACTCTTCATGCGCACGCTCTATCGCCCTTGCCTACAAAATTATAATTAATTTATTATAATTTTGTAATCATATTTAAATAATAATTACTATAATTAAAAGCACATATATATATATCACTTACCCCGCATTGACTCGCTTCATTATCGAGCCCTGGCGTCACGTACGCGCTTACGCTTGCATCAATAAAAGGGTGTTTGGAACCCTTATCCTTGTGCTCCTTGGCAATTTGAATGAACTACTTGGCGCCGGTAGTATGGTGTTTCTCCTTCTTCCCCCGGTTGGCTTTGTTGACACCGGAGAATTTCTGTTACACAAGATAATTAAATCATTAAAAAATGAATAACTACAATTTAAATAATTCAATTGAAATAAAAAAATTAAATTAATACCTTAAATTGGTCATCGGCAAAGTGGTTACACAACCACTCCCACTCATCTTCTCTCTCCCTTGCAGCTCTACCGGGGGAGGCACGGGACCGACATCTTTGAAGTACTTATGGAGCCTGTACTTCCAATCTTTGTAGATGGAGTTGGCAGTTTGATTGATATGCCTCAACATATCTGGTGTCGGATCCACGTCAAATTGTTCCTATGAAAAATAAATAGAAAATTATAATCGTATATATTATGAAATTTTAGGCCGAGATTAACAATATTATATAATAACTAAATTGAACGTATTACGTACCGAAAGATCTTTGAAGACTTTCGCCTTCTCATGATCCGGCGCCTCCTTCCAAGTAGGGGCAGTGATACGAACCCGGTTACGGATGATTGACCCTATCCCATGCGCCGAGAGACTTGCTAGTTGAGCTGTGGGAGGGCCACCGGTGAATTCGTCGTACGGCAAGTCGATCTTTTTACCGGTCGCCTTGCAAATACGCTCCGCTTTCCCCCCTTTAACGAGACCCCGAGTCCTTTTCGGTTCCGGGTCAGTGGGGGCCCTCCTTTGCCTACGGCGGGCGCTGTACATGATTGATTCGGCGGTGGAGGACGCCTGAGTACTTCCCGTTGAATGGGAACCGGGCGTCGGAGATTGGAAGGGGTCGACGTCATCACCGCTCGAGATGAATGGGGGAGCGGGAATTTCCCCAGAGGGCGCTACGGACGGACCAGATGATCCGTCCGGATTGAGAGCGTCGTTGGCCTCCGGTGGTAATTCCCAACCGACTTGGTCCGCCAAGCGGCGGAGCATGGCATCTTCTGCCTCCTGTTGGGATTTCTTCTTGCCGGATGTGGTCTTTGGCGGAGCCATTTAAACCTAAGAGTACGGTGTTAAAATACCTACTTAGCATAATAATTACAACTTAAAAATTTACGCTAATTAATTAAGTACGTTTAAGATTTAAATAGAGTACACTAGCTTGGCATTTTCGGTCGTTCAATGGACGTGCGACCCGCGCGATAAAGTGTAAATTTTCAATTAATCAGCCTTGGTTAAATCGAAAAACATGGCCAGTTAGGGATAGAGATAACGCGAGAGGCAGGACTAATTTCGACAAAAGTCTTTCTTAGTCCAAATCCTGTCACCAGTCATAACCCGTTTCTAGACACCATGTCCGACATTCGGCCAATTTTTCGAAAATTTACACTCCCTCAAGTCCTTTGCAAACTCCGCCCTCAACCTCGTGTCCATAACTTCACTTAGGTTATGGTGTGCGGTGATGAAATCCACACATCACGAGGGGTTAAGGAGATAAGCAAGGAAAAGAGGCGCCATCTATTCCAAAGAGTGCGACTTAATTACACCAAGCCTATATACTAAATTTAAATCGAACACGTACTACTAATTAATTTACTAAAAAATACACGTAATTACATGCAATAATTTATTTTCCATTTAGCATGCAATAATTAACCTTATTAATTAATTAATAACAATAATTATTTAAATAATTAATTAATAACATTAATTAATTAATTATTTATTTAATAACAACAAATTTACAATTATTCATTTAATTAGGAAACAATAACAATATAAATGATTTAATTAATAAATAACAACAATTAATCATTTATTAAATATTTAAAATTAATTACTAAATTAATTTCTACTAATTAATTATATTTAGAATTTAATTAATTAATAAAATGAAAATTATTTAAATAAAGGAAAAATAGAAATGTACCGAAGCGGAGTTTACGGGAATTTCGCCGGACTTGAGTCGTCGGAGAGGAGGAACCACGCCGGAAAAAATGTCGTCGGAGCGTCGCCGGAGGAGGATCGCCGGAGTAGAGGAGAGGAGAGGAGAGGAGGAGAGGAGAGGAGATGGAATGAGAAAAGGAGGGGGGGTGCTGTTCTATATATAGACTTTGACTTAGACGACGGAGCACTATTCTCCGTCGTCTAAGTGCACCTGGACGACGGAAACAGTGTTTTCCGTCGTCCAGGTGGCGGTTTAAAAATTTTCAATCGGCGCGTAATTAATCGGCGGGACGTTTTGAACCGCCATGAATTTGGACTTAGACGACGGAGATGGTCATTCTCCGTCGTCTAAGTGAAAATTCAAGCGGTGCCGAAAACGGAAGCGGTAAATTGAACCGCCATAATTTTTGACTTGGACGACGGAGATGGTAAGTTTCCGTCGTCCAAGTGAAAATTACATGAAAAAAATAAACAAAAATAAATTTGAACCGCCATGGTTTTTGAACCTGGACGACGGATATGGTCATTCTCCGTCGTCCAGGTTCAAATTACGTAAAAAAAAATTTTAAAAATAATTCGCTAGGAATTTAGCGATCTGTCATTCGAGTGAAATAGTCGTACAATATCGATGAACGCATCGTGTATATAAACAGTTAAATTTGAACCGACGATTAATTTTACGTATTGAAACATGTTAAGTATCGACTAATCTTTACGACTGAAGTGTTCATGAGTAGACGCTCATTTGCAGCAGAGTATTAACGAAATTGAATTTGGACAAAACAACCGTTGGATATGTTCGTCGTAACATAATATATAATTGTCTTCAAAGGATCATAAAATAATAAGTTCGGGAAAGGTTTGATCGGCACAGTCAACCGCAAAACCGATAATTTCACAAACCGGAAACGTGGATACTAGGCATTTCGGAACTCCGATTTTCGAACCGTCGAAGCTCACACACCAAGAATTGTTTACCCTAAAGTCTTGATGAAAAGACTTTGCATTGGAAGAAGGTCTAGATGGTCGTTGTCTTAGAAAAAATTACGATATCTGCACCTGGACGACGGAAATGAGTGTTTCCGTCGTCCAAGTCAGAACCTGGACGACGGAAACACTCATTTCCGTCGTCCAGGTGTATAGACCCTGAATTCAGGGGTTAGGGCCTTACTGTTTAGGGTTTAGGGTTTGTGAACTTGGACGACGGAGAATGACCATCTCCGTCGTCCAGGTGTAAAAACCCCGAATTCAGGGGTTAGGGCCTTAGGGTTTACGGTTTAGGTCGTCCCCGGTCATTTGTGTGTGCGTTCAATTATTCTGATTCAAAAATATAATTAAAAAATTGATCGATCGATCCGAACTGCTAGATTTAGGGTCCAAGATTTAGCTAGGGTTTTATATGAGATTGAGATTTGGCGCCAAAGGTGAATCTGCAATTAATTTCTCCGTTGTCCAGGATATATAATTCGGATTAATTTCTTACCGTAAACCAGCATCGATCATATGTATATATATATATATATTACAATAATTACAGTAATTAATTACCAATTAATCTCCCTCGTCGTATGACCGTACTCTTCGTCATAATCATCATCGTTCTAGTGTGTACCTGGACGACGGAGAATGACCATCTCCGTCGTCCTAGTGTGTACCTGGACGACGGAGAATGACCATCTCCGTCGTCCAGGTGTAAAAACCCCGAATTCAGGGGTTAGGGCCTTAGGGTTTACGGTTTAGGTCGTCCCCGGTCATTTGTGTGTGCGTTCAATTATTCAGATTCAAAAATATAATTAAAAAATTGATCGATCGATCCGATCTGCTAGGTTTTGGGTCCAAGATTTAGGGTTTTATATGGGTTTAGGGTGAATATGGCGGGGGACCTAATATAAACGTGGACAGAATTCAGGTGTCCGTTAAATTATTTTGAATGACCATAAAAAAATTAAATAAATGATGGATCGATCCGATTTGCTAGATTTAGGGTCGGGGATTTAGCTAGGGTACGTTTTATATGAGATTGAGATTTGGCGCCAATATTTATTAATTTCTCCGTTGGCCAGGATATATATATAATTCAGATTAATTTCTTACCGTAATCCGGCATCGATCATATATATATATATTACAATAATTACAGTAATTAATTACCAATTAATCTCCCTCGTCGTATGACCGTACTCTTCGTCATAATCATCATCGTCCTCATCCCCGTTAGTCGACGGCTCATCCTCGTCATCGTACTCAACATCGTCCGACGAATAACCTGAGTCCTCGTCCGCGTCCTCTTCCTGCTCGTCTTCTTCATCTACCTCATGGATAATCTCATCTTCAGTTAGATTTGTACAACCATTAGGCATGGGTAACCGTTCACCATCTTGAACCAGGTGCATTATATCGGAGCGGACCATAGAAATATTAGGCTCTTGATAGGCAGGAATGTCTCTTTCTGGTTCAGCAGCATCTTCAGTCGTCGCCGGTGTCCCTTCAATTGTCTCTGTATTCCATATTCCTTGGTGAGAGATATGGTTCACTATTTTCCACCCTTCACCGGCTTTCGGATCGTCGAGATAGAACACCTGCCGAACTAAGGTGGCGAGAGCGAAAGGCTCATCCTCATACCAGTGCGAGTTTGTATCGACTGATAATAGTCCCAGGTCTTCCTTTGTACGCTTGAACCATCTGCACTTGAATAGGAAAACGTTGACATCATTCCCGTAACATAGCTGAACCACGTATACAATAGCCCCGTAATATAGATCATTGTCTTTCCCAACGGCTACCCCACTGTTTTGTGTTCTTCTTCCTTCGTCTCGGGCCAATGAATGGAACTTTACACCGTTCACAAAACATCCGGGATAAATATAGTGTTTAACCGGCTTCCCTGCTAGCAAGTGCTTTGGCCATGACCACCACCCTCCGTGGTTATCAGATTTTTGCAGATCAATCATCTGCGAAAATGGGCAAATTAATATAAGGGTTTACTTTCTACAGACATGAGCGATATGTATTTAAATAATTAATACCGAGTCGTACGTACGTACCCATTGGAAGAAATAATCAGGAAACTTCTTCTTAACCATTTTCTCAATCCACGCCGAACTCTTGTTTTGATTTAACGCCTGAAGCCTCTCCCTATATGACAACATGTACGGCTCAACTTCGTCACAGTCTCGCAACACTACCCAATGTGCCTCAATAAGTTCTTCCCGTGTTAACGATTCCTTTAATACTCCTCTAAACGGTCGGACGACATTGGTGACGACTGAAAGATTGATGCGGGCACTGCGATCGAAGGCAGTGGGAGGGGGTGGATCTTTGAGGTACCTGTTGCAGTAAGTAACACACTCATGCATTAGGTATGTCTCTGCTATGGAGCCATCTGGGGCCGACCTATTTTTGACGAATGACTTATACTGTCCAAGCTGTCTACAAAATCAAACGTACACATTACATAAGTACATATAGCTAGCTGGCTAGTATATATATAATCTCCAGTGGAACAAATTAATTAATTAGTTGTACGTACCTTTCTTGAGGATACATCCAAGTGTACTGGACCGGACCAGAAATGAGCACCTGCTCGGGCAGGTGGATCATTAGGTGAATCATGATGTCAAAGAAAGCAGGTGGGAAAATCCTCTCTAGTTTGCAAATGATGTGCACAATTTGTTGTTGCAATTCCACCACATCTGACTTCTTTAATTCTCTGGCGCATAACCTCTGCCACCACCTGCACAATGCCACTATTGGTTCTACGACGTCCCGAGGCAAGTATGGTCGAATTACCACTGGAATGAGACGTTGCAGCATAACGTGATAGTCATGTGTCTTTAGACCAACAAACTTGTGTTGCACCTCGTCCACTGCTCCAGTTATAGTAGCTGCATACGTAGCCGGATAACGAACGCCCTTAAACCAGTGAAATACAGAACGTCTAAGCGTCGGCTTCACTGTGTAAGGTGCATCTGGCATCTTGTTGTACACTCCTTTCCTATCCCTCCTCAACCACAAGGGACGACGTAGATTCATTGATTCCAAATCTTTGCGTGCTTTGGGAGTATCTTTAGTCTTGAACTTAATACCGAGAATTGTTCCCACCACGCTGTCGCACACATTCTTTTCTATGTGCATCGCGTCCAAGTTGTTCCTCAGCTTCAACTTCGACCAGTAAGGGAGTTCAAAGAATATACTCTTGTGATCCTAATAGCTGAGATCATGTGGAGGAATTGGATTGCATTTCTTTACATCCGCGTCATTGCTCAACACACCAAAGTCGAAATAGCTCAACCTCTCTAAAATCTCTTCGCCCGACCAACTACGGGGTTTAGGATTGTTCTCTACCGTACCGTCGAAATGAGCTTCATCCTGTCGCCACGGGTGGTCGTGAGGAAGCCATCTACGGTGACCCAAGTAACACACCTTCCCCGCGTGCCAACTAGAGTTCACGTCGTCCAAACATATAGGACATCCATTATATCCTTTTGTCCTGCAGGCTGCCAACATCCCATAAGCTGGCAAATCGCTGATCGTCCACATTACAGCAGCCCTCATCGTGAACATCGTGTCAGTGAATTTGTCATAAGTTGGGACTCCATTTTCCCACAACAGTTTCAGCTCGTCGATCAAAGGTCTGAGGTAGACATCTAAGCACTTCGATGGAGATTTAGGACCTGGAATTAGTACGGTAAGGAAATTAAATTCCTTGTTCATGCACATCCACGGAGGCAAGTTGTACGGCATCAGAATAACTGGCCAAGTGCTGACGGCGGAGCTATTACTTCCCCAAGGATTGAATCCGTCTGTAGATAGGCCGAGTCTAACATTTCTAACCTCTGCAGCAAAGTCTCCAAATTCTCTGTCGAAATGTTTGAAACCCTCCCCATCCGCGGCGTGTCGCAGGACATCGTCATCTATTCGCTTTTCTGCGTACCATCGCATCGCCTCTGCTGTGTGTAGCGACATGTACAGGCGCTGCAATCTGGGAATCAAGGGAAAATATCGAACAACTTTCACAGGAATTCTCTTTTTCGAACTCTTCCTATTCAACTGGAATCTGCACTGGCCACATACGGGACAATAGTCCAACTCTTTATACTCTTTGTAAAATAGCACACAATCATTCGGACATGCGTCAATTATCCTGTACTTTAGGCCGAGGCTGCTCAGGATATTTCTAACCTTATAATGAGATTTAGGAAGATTGTGATTATCAGGAAGCAACTTACATATTTGCTCCTAAATTTCGTCAAAAGCACTCACTGACATTTTGTGCTTCACTTTTATCTTCATTTGCTCCATCACATATTGCAACACATTCTCTCGACATCCAGGGAACACCGGGGTCTGCGCTTCAAGTAGCATCCGGTTGTACTTTTCCATCTCACTGGTGTCAGTGGCCAAGCTAGCTGCGGGGAATGTGTCATCATGCTCATTGGTGGTACTGTAACCTCCGTCTTGGTGTTGGTGTCCGCCATGACTACATCCCGGAAACGCATCATGGACCAAATCTGCAGTTGGGTTGCAAGCTGGGGGTCCGGCACCACTGCCGCTGGATGAGGCACCATGGTAACTGTACCCTAAGCTGAAGTCTGCTGCGCTGAACTCTACTGCTTCACCATGCTCGCTCCATGTAGTGTAACTCCACATCATACCATTTTCGTACAAGTGTTGCACCATAACATTAACCTCCGCATACTGACAATTAAGACATTTCTGACACGGACACCTGAAACGTTTCTTTCCCTGACCATGTTCTATCGCAAAATTCACAAATTCGCTAATTCCATCCATATACCGGACATCACATCTATTCTTCAACTTCATCCAACTCTTGTCCATACTGCTACAAAATATTATACTTAATTAATTATTACATATATATATATATTTGTCCATTAATTTACACTTAATTATACGTACTCGATCTACATATCGATCCATCAATTACGTACGTACGTATGTACGTAATTTAATCGATCTGTACATATATATATATATAGCTAACATCAGCTAACATCCTTGCATGTATATATATATGTACGTACGTTTTCACTAAAAACATATTAATTAAGCAAATTTGAACCGCGTACGTACGTACCTGCTGGCCTTCTCGATATCTTTACGTTAATTAAGCTAACTAGCGTGTCAGCGGAGATCCCGGCCTTATCGATCCTGATTCTTCTCGGCCTAGCTAGCTTCTAGCTACCTAGCTCGATCGAGCTGCCTAGCTAGCTTCTCCGGATCCTTCTCCCTTCTCCTTCAATTATTCTTCAAATGGAATCGATCATGAAGAGATCGAGGCTAGCTAGGAATGAATTCGATCAGTACGTTTGGCCTGCCTTATATAATGCTTCACTTAGACGACGAAGGTGTCGGTACGTCGTCTAAGTGGAAGTACGTTTTGTGAACTCGGACGACGGCGTGTCGGTCCGTCCTCCAGGGAATCACCTGGACGACGGAGAATACCATCTTCGTCGTCCAAGTGGTCACCTGGAGGACGGAGAAAACTCCGAGGTCCAGGTTGTCACCTGGACGACGGAGAATACCATCTCCGTCGTCCAAGTGGTCACCTGGAGGACGGAGAAAACTCCGAGGTCCAGGTGGTCACCTGGACGACGGAAATGGTATTCTCCGTCGTCCAGGTGATTCCCTGGACCTCGAAGTTTTCTCCGTCCTCCAGGTGACCACTTGGACGACGGAGATGGTATTCTCCGTCGTCCAGGTGACAACCTGGACCTCGGAGTTTTCTCCGTCCTCCAGGTGACCACTTGGACGACGGAGATGGTATTCTCCGTCGTCCAGGTGGTACTTGGACGACGGAGTGTTTTCCGTCGTCCAAGTGACACTTGGACGACGGAGAATTAGTGTTTCCGTGGTCTAAGTGTTGTTTTCTTGTAGTGTAGGTTTCAAATTTAATCAACGGTGATGCTCCGGCCATTTTCTGATGACGCAGTTAGGTGGAATAGGTTGAGTTTCACTCCAGAAGTCGAACCCTTATGGTTTAGAGGACTGAGGAGCGACGACGACGTCGATTTTTGTCGAAAACAATTTTCGGTGATTTTCGAGCCGTGAGGTTTCCAACTGTTTTCAAGCCAAACGGCAACGAGTTAGGGGTAGGTCTAGTTGGGAAAGTTGTAGGGATTGTTGAGATATTTCCAACCATATGTCAATGTTCCCAATAGAGTTGTCGCCGCCAGAGGCGCGTGTGACTCACGCACTGCCGCCTATGGAGGCGTGTGAGGGCTATGAACCGCCGTCCATGACGAAGATCCGGTGAGGCAAAAATTTGGAATTGACTGGGGGGTTTCTAGATAATTTCTGAGTTGATTTTCGCACTATTTATTGAAATTCAGTATTAATTGACTATTTGATTTATTCAGGAGACCGTGATCTAGATTTTGGCGAGAAAACTTCTGCCGGACCACAGAGCTAATTGTGTACTATGAGTGGATACTTTATTTTCAATGTTATTTTTCGAGTCTATAGTTATATATTTTCAGTTATGCATTAGTACAATTATGCATTTTCATGGAGATACATATGATTTTGTTTTACACATAGCATAGCCACAGTTGTTGCATAGATGCACTAACTTCTCGGCTGATCCCCGAGACACTCTGGGAGGGCTAGGGACCTGATCCGAAGATTTACATAGTACCCAGGTAGGCCTGGAACCTGACCTGGACACTCTTAGGGTTTGAGGTTGTTTGACCCAATTCACAGCCTCCATATATCATATAGTACTCAATAGTCTCAGGAATCTGATCTGAACGTTTACATTTTTAGACTCGCATCATTTCTCGTATATTTTATAATGAAAGGCATAATAATTATATTTTCTATTTTAAAACGAAACATTATTTTCGCCTACTCACACTAATAGTTTTATTATTTTATATGTCTTTCCCTGGAATTTTTGGTTTCCTATTGCCTAGTTTGCAGTTTCTATCATGTGGTTGTACATCATCGTCGGAAGCCTAGAGTTCGAGTCACACTTCTCTTCTAGTTGGTTTCTAGCTTAGCCTGCTAGTTCTGTTTATTATGTAAATTATAAGTCGTTCTGAATACTATGTTTAGTTTGCTTCCGTTTGTGTTGTATTTCAAAATATTCACTGGATTCCTTGTAACCTTTTGAAATCAGTACATTTGTTATTTGTATAGTAGTTGGTTGATTTGAGAAATCCGGATGGAAATCGGTGCCTCATGGTTTGTTTTTGTAGACTATTTTAGAACTGTGGTTTCTTTGCAGGGTTTGGGTTTCCTTGATTTGTAGAGAAAACTCTAGAATTTTTTTGTAGGTACTGTTGTCATTAGGGCCTAATCTCGATATATGCAACTAAATCAGGGTCGGTCCTTTTATCAGCTTCAACACTAGAACAGGCAATCACATTATGCTTCTTACTACGCCAAGTTACTAAACTTCCACCAATAAAGGTGAAGTATCTAGAGGTAGACACCCTATTAGTCTTATCACCTGCCAATTTGCATCAGAATATCCTGTACCTCCAAACTTACCATTCTTTGAAAATAGTAAGTCTTTACCAGGTTCAGACTTCAAATACCTGAGGATGCGCATTGCATTATCCATATGCTCTTCATTTGGATCATGCATGAACTGACTGACAACATTTACAATATATGCAATATTAGGTCTAGTATGTCCTAAATATATCAATCTTCCTACTAACCTCTGATACTTGCCTTCGTTTGTTGAAACTTGACCAGGACACAGCTTCAAGTTGTAATTCATCTCAATATGAGTATTAGCAGGTTTACAATCCAGCATCCATGTTTCAGCAAGAAGATCAAGCACATACTTTCGTTGAGACAAGGTGATTCCCAAATTGGATCTTGCAACTTTAATTCTCAAGAAATACTTCAATAGACCCAAGTCCTTCATCTCAAACTCTTGAGATAAACGCTTCTTTAAATCTTCTATCTCAACTGGATCATCACATGTGACAACCATATCATCGAAATACACAATCAGAGCAATAATCTTACCATCCTTGCATTTGATGAACAATGTATGATCAGAGTTTCTCTATCGATATCCAAACTTCTTCATAGCTCTAGAAAACCTCCCAAACTAAGCTCTTGGAGATTGCTTCAATCCATAGTATGACTTCTTCAGTCGAAAAACCTTTCCAACATCACATGGCCTGCAACTAACACCAGGTGAAATATCCATGTACACTTCTTCCTCCAAATCTCCATTCAAGAAAGTATTCTTCACATCAAATTGTTGTAGTGGCCAATCATATTGAGCTGCTAAAGCAATGAGAATGCGTACAATACATATCTTTGCTATTGGAGCAAATGTCTCCTAATAATCCACTCCATTTGCTGAGTGTAATCTTTAGCAACTAGACGAGCTTTATATCGATCAATGCTGCCATCTACTTTCAGCTTCATTATAAATACCCATCTACATCCAACCGTCTTATTTCCAGGTAGTTCAAGAACAATCTCTCAAGTTCCATTCTTTTGTAGAGCCTTCAATTCTTCATTCATAGCTTGCTTCCACTTTGAATTCTCCAAGGCATCCTGCACATTACTGGGAATAGATACTATAGATAATTGATTAACAACAAGTTCATGTGATCCAGACAACCTATGGTGAGATACAAAGCTAGCAACATGATTTTTGGATTTGGCTTCTAGGCTAGGCTCATATTGTTTATTTGGAACCCCTTTTGTTCCCCTTTGAGATCTTCTAGGCATGCTAACTTCTACACTATCTGATTCAATATTATCAGTTCGTACCTTAAGTAAGACATTCTGGACAGGCTCTTCGGTTGTTGGAGTAGAATGGAGGTCTTCATGGGATATTGTTTCAAAAGAAGAAGAAGAAGAAGAAGAAGAAGAAGAAGAAGAAGAAGAAGAAGAAGAAGAAGAAGAAGGTTAAACATCAGTATATGTTGCTTCAGCTCTAGTATTTGACGAGTCGAGGCAGGGTCTTGACAGGTCGAATGCATCAATCTGTCTAATTTCAGTTCTGTTTTTCGACGAGTCGAGGATGTTGAAGGTTAAACATCAGTATATGTTGCTTCAGCTCTAGTATTTGACGAGTCGAGGCAGGGTCTTGACAGGTCGAATGCATCAATCTGTCTAATTTCAGTTCTGTTTTTCGACGAGTCGAGGATGTTGATCGACGAGTTGAAGGTAGCACTCTATCCAGTCTCGATTCCATTCTTTGACGGGTCGAGAATGTTGCTCAACGGGTCGAAAGCAACACTCTATCAAGTTTCGGTTCCATCGTTCGACAGATCGAAGATAGATTTCAATGGATCAAAGTAGGCTCCTATAGATATTGTTTGATTTCCAACTTCAAGTCTCCTCTCCAAGCTCTCTAATTCTTCCAAATTCAGAGGAATTTGCTTCACATATACTTCTTTCCCCTTGAATGGAAGACTCTGAAACTCCCCCTGAGTAATAAGGTTCAGATTCATGGAAAGAAACGTCCAGAAAAATATGCAACTTGTTCAAAACTGGATCATAATAGCGGTAACCTTTTTGAAACTCAGCATATCCAACAAAGACACACTTCACAGCACAAGGATCAAGCTTCCCCCGTAATTGTTTATTGATGTAAACGTACACAGTACACCCAAAAACTCTTGGCTCCAGATTTGGACAATGGCACATTCAACAACTAATGCAACTTCTGATAAAGATTCTGAAACTCAATTACACGAGAAGGTGTGCGATTGATCAAGTATGCAGCTGAACACACAGCTTCTCCCCATAGATTACGAGGGACATTCATACCAAAGAATGAAGCACGAACAACTTCCATCAACTTTCGGTTCTTTCTTTCAGCTAGTCCATTATGTTGAGGAGTATAGACAATGGAAGTTTGGTGCCTAATCCCATGAGTGCCTAAGTGTGCTGGCATCTCTCCATTCACACATTCTCCACCATTGTCAGATTGAAGTACCCAAATTTACATTCTCCAACTTTCGGTTTCCACCATCTTGTGAAATTCAGTAAATCTAATAAACACTTCACTTTTACACTTCATCAAAGAGACCCATGTCATTCTGGTGCATTGATGAATAAAAGTTTCAAAGTAACGATATCCAGAACGAGAAGAAATTCTCGCAAGACCCCAAACATCAGAAGAAATTTCATGAAAGGAACTAAAAATTTATTCAAACTTGGAGAATAAGTAATTCGATGGCTCTTGGCCAATTCACAAATATCACATTTAAAATCTGACTCTTCAACAACTGAAAACAACTCAGGTTGTAACTTCCTACGCTATCCAAAATTCAAATGGCCTAAGCGAAGATGCCATAACCATACCGTTTTTTGACTTTATTCAAACTACTAGTACTGTTTGCTTGACTCAACTACTTGTGCCCATTGCTTGTCAACTCCGGGTAGTAAAATTTCCCCATTCTAACACCATAACCAAGAGTTCTTTTTGTCAGAATGTCCTCAAAAATATAGAAATCGAGATAAAAGGTTACAGAGCAAGAGAAAGCTTTAGTAATTTGACTCACAGATAATAAGTTATATGCTAGAGAGGGAAAAACAAGGACATAATCAGGAGTTAATTCATTAGAGAGTTGCACATATCATTCACCAAGAATAGGAGAAGGAGAGCCATCAGTAGTAGAGACAACATGTTCAGGGAAAGTTTTAAGGGTATCAACAACACTATGGTTATTTATCATATGATCAGTTGCACCAGTAGCAATTATCCAAGATCTATCCACAGATAATGTGGTAAGAGAAGATGTCATACCAACTTTACCTGTTTCAATGATGAGTGCAGATGTTTGTTGTTTAGATGATTCTGTGGTGGTTACAGTTGCTTTAGAGATGTTTGTACGCTGCTTTCGAGAGAAGTCCCACCATTTAGGATACCTATCGAGTTCATAGCACCGCTATTTTGTATGACCAAACTCCTTACAATGAGTACATGTGAGGTTAGAGAATTTGGCTGGAGGCTTTTCATCAGAACGAGGAGGACCAGAGAAGCCTGAATGAGAACCTTGGTGTCGTTGAGAATTTGCAGTGTTGGCAATGATATGTGACGGAATGGAGGTGTCAATGACAGATGCTTCAGATGGAGTTGCAGAGAGCACAACCCAGTTGCTTTGAAATTGCCTAACATGAGCATATGTCTGCTCAAGATCTAACTTCTGTTCTTTCCTTAGGAGTTCTCCACATACTTGACTAAATTTAGCATCAAGTCCCATTAGAAACATGTAAACTCGTTGGTGGTTCATACATGAGGATTCATTCACAACTCCATCAACAGTGTCCTGAGAGTGTGTCATGCATTGATCCATCTCATCTAACCATTCTACAAGTTCATTATAGTATGTTGAAAGAGGTCTTCCATTCTGTTTCGTCGTATAACATAGGCGATAAAGCTAAAAAATTCAGATTTCATCTGATTTATCATAGTATGTCTTGTACAAGGCATCCCAGATTGCTTGAGCTATGGGCAATCGGAGGTACTGATTCCTCAATCCAGGGGAGATGTTCTCAACAAGCCAGCACTTCACGTTGTCATTATCTGTGGCCCATGATTTGTATGTTGCGGAGGAAACAACAGGTGGATTTTAGGTGAGGATATCAAGCTTGTTGCATCCCTCAATACGAATCTTCATAAAAACAGACCAACTAGAATAGTTGGATTCAGTTAAGAGCTCCCTGATGGAGAAAGCAGAGCTGTCTTTAATGGTGTTATGGTAGTGATTATTGATGGGTTGGACGACTGCTCATCCATTGTTGTCGACGATTGTTCCTCCATCTTCAGCAAATATGTTTTGTTCATGCTCCATCTCTTCAAGCGTTCAAAATACAGGTACAGATTCAAGTGCAACGAAATTTTTTTGGTGGTGATTCAAAGTTTTTAATTCAATTCAGGGTTTTTCAAATTCCAGGAACCTGGCTCTGATACCAAGTAGAAAAGTATTTCAGGGAAAATTCATTCCAATTTTGGGTTAATATAGCTTTACAAGTGGTTTCCTAAAAGGAAACGATATTTATGCAATCCTATCATATCTACAGAAGATAATTGTAATTACAATAGGTATATTCTTTTCAACAATAATGACTAATGGGATAAAAACATCCATCCTTATTTGGAGGAGAGAAATCTATTGCCTCATACCCATCAATCCTCTGCGAGGCAAGTTGATGCAACAAATGAAATGCAAGAGAAGTTTATATGAATAGGCTTGTGGCAGCAACAAACTTTGACAACGTGGAAGAGTTTGCATTTATATGACATAACAACATTGAGCCTTAATTGTGGAAGAAATGTTAAATTCATTCCCAAGAGAGTTTATACATGCATCCATATATTTGCCTATATGAGGCATTTGCAATGGTGCAAAGCATAGAAAGAACCGGAGAGAATTTTATTACCTTGTGAGTTATCAAGAGTGAGATAGAGAGAAAACTTCAAGTAGAGAGTTTGTATGTGTAGCAAAACAAAGTGAGTGTGAGAGTGTATCCTTTCAAGCTAGTGTGAGTCTTGAAGTAGTGTTTCTCTCGGTGTAACCTTTATTCGTATAGTGGAGGTTCTTTATTATTATTGCTTTGTAGACGTAGACATTTTGTCAAACTACGTTGATTCTCGGTGTTCTCTATCATTTTATTTTCACTGTATATTTATATTTGTGGTTGCGAGTTTTCAATTCTATTCTACAATTTATTCTTCTGTATTCCCCGATGATTCCAACATAGCATAGGGAAGCATATAAGGAAGAAAAACGAAAGGGAACATGTATAACAAAGATCTACAAAACAGACGGTAGTTGTGATTTTCACTAAAACTGCAAATGTTTTAACAAGTCAAAACAAATAAAGACATTCATTGAACAAAAGCACCACTGAATATATGCAAATAAAACAGAAAATAGTCAGAGGGCAGGGTGGGTGGCTGCGGGAGAGAAACAGAGGACAAATGCTTAAGGTGACGTTGTTTTCCAATTAACTTTTGTTAGGCATCGACAATTGACATTGTTACAAAAACTTAAGAAGCCATGACATTGCCTAGTTGGAAATAATGGCAGCGTTAACGAGTAACCTCAGATATTGGCCGGCATTGTCCTCGAAACCCTCACTGGCCAGAAACTTCCAAGTAATGATATGCTTATTATCAACTTTTTCGAGTTGTCATCACCAGCACCAACAGAAGGAACACTACAAAAGTAAGATGGTTAACAAAGCCGGCTCATTTTCTTACTTAATCCTGTTGTATATGAAGGTCAACTCATTCAGAACCAAATCCAATAGGATGAGGGCATTCAACCCAAACCAGAATATGTAAAGCCTTCCTTTACGTCCAGCAACTATCACGTTAGAAACCATCCCAAAAACATCAAGCGTATACACCAGAAAAAGTTCCTATGATGTTGATCCATTACTGGTAAAACTTTCAATACTTGGGTTCAGCAAACTATGTGTCAGTGATCAACATTTTCACACAGAAGAAATCCAGAAAAAAGTAGTTGAAAATGTTGTAGTCGAGCAGCTGCCCAAGGAGAGCGATGATGGTTTAACAGCGAGAACATTCCCAGAGCTACTCAAGAAACTTCCCTTCGCTTACAAATCTCAGTTCCTGTCCAAAAATATTCAGAAATTCAAGAGTGAGAGGCAATTTGCAGAGTTAGTTTCTTCATTCAAGCAACTAAACGCCCGTGATCAATAAAATGTGATTCGAACTGTTGTTCGTGTGACCCCTAAGCAGAATGCCCAAATTCCTGGAAAAGTTCGTGTGACACGTGATCATGTATATAAATGTTTTCATAAATGTCTTCTAAACGGAAATACGGTGATGATGGTATTCTTTTCGTCAAGATGCAGTCCAGAGTTTTTGATTTTGTGTTAGGTTTTACAACTATTTGGTTCCAGGGACAAAGCACAGAAGTTCAAAAAGAGCTTCAGGTGAATAGCCGAATCGAATTATTCGACAAATTCGCTACAAAATTCTTCGACGAGAGACGTCTTTGTGAGTCAATTCTTTTGTTCATGCATCTAAGCTCCCATGAACAAACAGAGCTTATCCAGAGTCTCCTTGATCGGATCATGAAGTTGTATCCACCAAGGCAAACATTCGATTTTATGGTTGAGAAATCGATGGATCAGAGTGAGGAGGATTTTGGGCTCACCAAATTAAAAAAGATATATACGGCTGAACCTTCCTACGTTTGGGGTCCAAAAGCTACATTGCAACTGCATGCATCGGAAAATAAAGAGATAATGTCTGGTGTGTGTGTGAGAGAGGAATAATGTCTGCCGGGGTTTTTAACTATTTATAAGAGGGTAATAAGGTTTTTTTTATTACTGATACTATGTTTTAGACTTTAAACTCAATTATTTGTTGTCTAAATACTATAGTGGCTGGTTTATTTGTATTTTTGATGCTTATATTGTCCTTGTATTTTTCTAAACAAGAAAACATGAATTATTATACAGTAAATCAGTAAATAGGCAAAAAATATATACCATATAGTAACACGGTAACAAAAATTTAGTCGAACAATAACAAAGTACGTACAACAATAACCACGCAGTAAAACAGTGAGCAGTAAAATAGCATTACTCTACGCTTAAACAGTAACTATTTTACGGTAAAATTATAAAAGTTACCTGATTTACCAGAAATGGTAAAATTTGATTTGTTTCTGAGTCGGGTTAGAGAAACCGGTGGGTCGAGATCTCCAAATCGGATCTGCTTCGATCTGGGTCGCGGCTGGCCGAGCTGTGGAGGCGGTCGGGACTGAGCTTGGCTAGGAAACGTCGATCTGGATCGGTCGTGCGGGCTGGGTGCGAGCCTGAGGTCACGACGAGGTCGTCGCGTCGAGGAGCAATGGAGGACGACGAGAGGCCGCGGGTTCGGGATAAAAAACAGGTTGAACGACAGCAGCGCTCGGTCGTGGAGCGTCGGTAAGCCGCGGAGTTGGTTGGCAGCTTCGTGAGGAGCAGGAGCTCGGTCGTCGTCGGAACGGATTCCAGGAAAGAGGCCGCGCCGAGGTGAAGTCAGGGTTGTCTTCGATCGGCTCGGCTCGGCTTTACGGCTTGGCATCTGTTTCTGGACGGCTGCTGCGGTAGAAAACTTGGGGTTTTTATTTTTTATATCGGCTATCGGCTATCAACTCAGTATATGGATAACGTGTTTGTAAAATATAAAATGGAGAAAATTGTGTGATTCTTTCATTGATCATTCCCCATTATATAGGGGTAAGTTTACATCACTAATATAGAGTACAAATGAGAATTGGTAAAATCTATCCCCTAAAACCCTATGTTGGTTATATATGCTGACAGAGTCAGCCTTCGACTAGGCACACCAAATGAATATTCCTTCAACACTAATTAATTACCAAGGTTGAGATTTTTCATTCCCTCCATATATTAAAATTAATGATGCAAATACATCCTAACGTAAATACATCCTTTTTTGTAACACTTTCATCAGCGTCTCACTTGCATCATCTATGATCTACCTCATAAGAAGCTGACTTGAAAGTAAAACATCCACAAAGTTTCTTGGATGGTTGGCGCATAGTGCTTTGAATCAAATGACTGCTAAACGTTTGAAACCAAGGAAGCACGAAAGCGCGGGAGAAGAGGTATTTCGCATTTTCGAAGCAGAAGGGTTGGGGAAGCCCTCGGAAGCGCACTTCCAAAAAAAGTCTAATTGGGAGCATAGCGGAAGAACGTGATTCTGTTTTAAAAGCACAATAGTGGCATTAAGCAGGAAGCGCTATTATGTTGCCCGACTCGCTTCAACAATTTTATTCATCTGCCCCCCTCTTCTTCCCACATCGATTCCTCTTTGTTGCTTCTCCCTTAGTGTTTCTGGCTTTCCAATGAGGCAATCAATTTCTAAAAATAGTCTCATCTTATATGATTTGCGAATTGCAATGGGTTCATGGGTTGGGTTAGGTATGTTTCAGAAACTAATGATTCTCAGATTAATTAGAGTAAAGATGACTTAGTTGCTTACCATATTCCCTTACTGGTCGACTGAACTCGCAGACCACCAACTAGAGTATTGATTATTAAAGTATTGGAGAACTACTTAATTGAACTGAATTTGTTTGTTGAGCAATACTCTGCCTCATGAAAATTACCAGAACAATCACTATAGCCGACGAAATATTAAACGGACGATTAAAAAAAGTTGTCGACTTTAGCTGGAAAAATCGTTGGCTATAGTGTCGTCTTTAGCCGACAATGTACAATGTCGTCGGCTATAGTATACCCGACGAAATTTTGTGCATTGTCGTCGGCTATATCGCCAGACCGCCGCTCCTCTCTCAAAACCCTAATTTTTCCTAGCCTCTCTCTCTCTCTCTCCGCCGCTTCGCCCTCTCCGTTGTTGTGACGACCCGAACCAGAATTAGATGTGTGTTTGGCACGATTCTCGAGATTTTGTTATTGTCGCAGTTTTGCGATATTATGTGGTTTGCCGATTTGATTCGCGACTTTGTTTTCGGTCGAGAATTTGGTTTGAGTGTCTTCACGGAAACTGTAGAGCACGTGATTTCGAGCTTGTGGGCGGTTCCAGAAGATTTTTCCGATAACCGAGGAATATTTTATGATTATTTGAAGTTTCGGGTTCCAACGAGTTTATCCGATTGTTTCGAGTTTATCCGAATCACATCGTATACTTATTTCGGACCGTTGATTGACCCGAGGGACTAGTATAAATATCGAAAAGTCGAAGAATAGTCGAGAATTAGTCGGGAACTTCATTTTTGGCATTGACCACTTGCAAAATTGTTGACTTTCCTATTTTGGAAAGTAGACCAGCTGCCGAAAGGGGAAAGTTTCCCAAACGGGAAGTTGATTTCCGGCGACCTAATTCCGGCCACCTTGGACTTCGAGGAAGGTATGGTTAGAATCCTTGAGTAATTTCGAGTTGATTAGTGTTTGATTTCGTGAAAATTGATGGTGATTTGGGAGAGTTCGGTTGAGACCGAGTTGGGTGAGTTTGCCGGTGGCGGTCAACGGTGGTCAACGGCGGTCAAAAAGTCAACTTTTCAGATTTCGATGTAATTAATGTCATTTTTCTCGTAATCACGCCCTGGTTATTGTATGGAGGTTTTCGGGTTGATTTGGTTAGCCGATTGTCAGTCGAGATTTCGAGTGGGGATTTCGGGATTTCCGTTATACATTTTGTACTGCATTTCGTATTTCCGGGAACGATTAGTTTCCGTGCATCAGTACAGTGTTATGGACTACGATTTTGATCAGTTATGTTTTATGAATATGTTAGGGGATCGAGATCGAGATCTGGATCGTGATCGTGCTTCAGGCGAGGGATCTTCCGCCGGACCACGAGTGTAGCGCGTGTGCGCGTTTTCGAGAGTCTGTGAGTGAACAATTTCTTTTCACGGAAATCTTGCGAGTCTTTTATGTGATTTATGAACTTGAGCATGCAGCGTGATTATGGTTTTACGAGCATGAGATTTCATACGAAATTACGATTATATAAGCATGTGTTTACGATTATACGAATATGTTTATACGGATATACGTATACGAATATGCATATACTTTTATATTGTTCCATGCATTTGCATCGAATTGTTTGTGATTTGGTTTTCAATGAGTACAGTCTTGGTTACGTTGTTGTATCGATACACACTGCCTCTCGGCTGATCCCCGATGGTAGGCCATCCAGGAGGGGCGTCGTTATCCCTACCTGACCGGTGAGGGGCGTTTCCCCGGAACCGAGGCCATTTCTGGCTTAGAATCATGGGGACTAAGGACCTCGTGATTCAGAATGTACTAGCACGGTGTGTGTCCATGAGTGACCCCGTGGGATTTATACTTGCATGCTCAGTACGCTGGAGGATTATGGTTTTACCTCGTGTACTTTGTTATTATTATTTACCTAGACTCGCATATGTTAATTTAAACATATATATTAAATGGTGAAAGACATTTATTTTCGTCCACTCACTCTAACGTGTTTATTGTCTTTCCCCTGGGCTTTTCGGTTTCCATGCCCAGTTTGCAGTTCAGGTTTGGTGTTTCACGTCGCGGTTTGGAGGCTAGTGATCAGAGTCACCTGTGTTTTCCAGTAGGTTCTTGTTTCGCCTACTGATGTACATATTGTATATGTTTTACTCTAGAGGTCGCTCTGATACATTCTGATACATGTTGTGTGCGGATTTTCACGGATATACATATATACATTGTACAGTTTATTTACTGTTGTTGATTATATTGATGTTGAGAAATCCGGATGGGATTGGTGCCCACGGTTTGCTTTTTGTGGCATAGGACGAAGTGTTAATTTCCGCGTGCAGGTTATGGTAATTCCACGTTAGTAACGAAACTCTGCCCAAAATTTCGAAAATTTTTTGTTGGTTCGTATTTTCGAAAGGGTTTGATTCCGGTTTAGGAAACTGAATTGGGATTGAGTCCTTTCAGCTTGGTATCAGAGCATTAGGTTGTCAGATTCTGTAGACTCTTGTAGTTGTGACGCTTAGGGTATTTGAGTTGATATAGCATGACTGGAGTGATGACCCGACTGGCCAGCGGTACTCATCAATACTTCGGGTGTTGTATGTCCTCAAATATCTACGGTTTCATGATTACGTTCTTTCTGCTTGTACCTAATGCTTATCTTGTATCAGTAGGATGCCTCCTCGACGTGGTCCCCGTGTTGATCGGGATGATGATCCTGATGAGGATCGCCGAACGCGCGACTTGCTGATGCGAGTGCTGCGTTTGGAAGAGCGTTTTGACCCTGTGGTCAAGGCTCGCATTGTGGGTGCTACTGTGTTTTTGGGTTCAGTTGATCCAGAGATATGCGAGGCATGGTTGGTTCAGATTGAGCGTGTTTGTGAGCGTCTGCAGTTTACACCTGAGCAGATGTCAGTAGCCGCAGTTGGTTTACTTGAGGGTGATGCATACTTTTGGTGGGTCAGCACTGACAGAGTTCCTGTGGATACTCCGTGGACATTGTTTCGTGATCTGTTTATGCGGAGGTATTTTAATCAGGCTACCCAGCAGCGCAAGTACGAGGAGTTCACGAACTTGAGGCAGGGCAGTTTGTCTGTACTTGAGTATCGGGATCAGTTTACTCGATTGTCTCGTTTTGCGCGGGATATGGTGGCTACAGAGGAAGCCAAGTGTCGCAGGTTTGAGCTGGGATTGAATCTGAACATCAAGGCGACGTTGACTACGATGCCGAGGAACAACTTTGATGAGTTTGTCAGTGCAGCTCTCCGAGGCGAGGACATTGAGCAGGAGAGACAGCAGAGATACCAGCCGAGACGATTCGAGGAAGGTGGACCGAGTCAGGGGCCTTCAAAGAGGTTGAGTTCTGATACTTCCGGTTCAGCTTCATCTTCGAGCGGTGGGTCATATTGACCACCAGCTAGTGTACCTAGACGGAGACCCGGATGGAGGAGAGATCGACCGCAGCGACCACAGGCTAGTGGAGGTTCCAGCGGTTCTAGTTATCCTCGACGTACAGGTGGCACTTTTGCTGTACCGCGGGAGTATCCCTTGTGTAGCTTCTGCAACAAGCGTCATCTTGGTGTATGTCAGCGGAGCACCGTTGTTTGTTATAGCTGTGGCCAGGTGGGTCATTATTCGAGAGAGTGTCCTCAGTCGTATGGTACTGGTGGACAGTGGTGAGTTTGTTGGGCCTTGACTGTGTGTTGATGCAGCATGGTAGAGTTGTGGCATATGGTTCCAGACAGCTGAAACCGCACGAGGTCAACTATCTGACGCATGATTTGGAGTTAGCCGCTATTGTGTTAGCGTTGAAGAGTTGGAGACATTACCTTTATGGTGCTCAGTGTAAGATTTTCACTGACCACAAGAGTCTCACCTACTTGCGGACACAACCGGATCTGAACATGAGGCAGCGCCGATGGATGGAGTTAATCAACGACTACGATTGCACTTTCGAGTACCATCCAGGGAAGGCCAACGTGGTAGCAGATGCACTTAGCAGGAAATCCGGAGCCTCATTGTTTCACATGTGTGTGGCCAGAGTGTCAATGTTAGCCGAGCTTCGAGCTACAGGTGCTGTATTTGGGTATGATGATGATGGAGCTTTGTTGGCCAGCTTCCAGGTTCGACCAGTGTTGGTTGATCAGGTACGGGAGGCACAGGATTCGGATCCTTACTTGCTGGGCAAGAAGACCATGATTTGGAATGGTGTGCCTACAGAGTTCCGATTGAGCGACGACGGTACGTTGTTGTTCAGGGGCAGATTATGTGTACCCAGAGACGAGGATTTGAAGAAGGAGATTCTGGACGAGGCCCACAGTTCAGCGTATGCGATGCATCCCGGGGGTACGAAGATGTTTCATACACTCCGAGCGTACTATTGGTGGCGCAATATGAAGCGGGAGATTGCCGCGTACGTGAGTCGGTGTTTGATTTGTCAGCAGGTGAAGGCAGAGAGGCAGAAACCTGCAGGGAAACTACAGCCACTTGAGATTCCAGTTTGGAAGTGGGAGCATATCACGATGGATTTCCTCTATCAGTTGCCGCGTACTTCGGCGGGCAACACTGGCATTTGGGTTATTGTTGATGGATTGACGAAATCCGCACACTTTCTTGCACTTCCAGGGAAGGTTTCAGTGGGCAGATTGGCCAAGTTGTACTTATCCGAGATTGTTCGCTTGCATGGTGTGCCTGTGTCGATTGTTTCTGACCCTGATAGTCAGTTCACCTCTGAGTTTTGGCAGGCTTTACAGCGAGCGTTGGGCACGAGGTTGCTGTTTAGTACAGCTTTTCATCCTCAGACTGACGGGCAGTCCGAGCGGACCATTCAGACTCTTGAGGATATGCTGAGATCGTGTGTGTTGCAGTTTCATGGAAACTGGGATCAACAGTTGCACTTGATCGAGTTCGCCTACAACAACAACTATCAGGCCAGTATTGAGATGGCACCGTACGAGGCTCTGTACGGGAAGCAGTGTCGCACTCCATTGTGTTGGAGTGAGGTGGGCGAGCGTTGGCTTATTAGTCCTGACCTGGTGAAAACCACGATGGAGGACATTCAGGTTATTCGGGATCGACTGAAGATTGCCCAGGATCGGCAAAAGAGTTACGCGGATGTGAGGAGGAAGAGATTAGAGTTCGAGGTTGGTGATTGGGTCTTCCTGAAACTATCTCCGTGGAGGGGAGTGGTGCGTTTCGGGAAGCGTGGCAAGCTTCGACCGCGGTACATTGGTTCGTATGAGATTACGGAGAGGGTTGGAGCTGTTGCTTACAGACTTGAGTTACCGACAGAGATGACTCGTGTACATGATGTCTTCCATGTTTCGATGTTGCGGAAGTACATCTCAGATCCTTCACATGTGTTAGCTCCACAGCGGTTGCCGATCAGAGAGGATTTATCGTATATTGAGGAGCCAGTGCAGATTCTCGATCGTCGTGAGCAGGAGTTGAGACACCGTGTGATTCCGCTGGTGAAGGTCTTGTGGCAGAACCATTCAGTGGAGGAGGCCACTTGGGAGACCGAGCAGCGTATGCGGGACCAGTATCCTCATCTGTTCACCTGACAGGTATGTAAATTTCGAGGTCGAAATTTTTTTAAGGGGGGTAGATTTGTGACGACCCGAACCAGAATTAGATGTGTGTTTGGCACGATTCTCGAGATTTGGTTATTGTCGCAGTTTTGCGATATTATGTGGTTTGCCGATTTGATTCGCGACTTTGTTTTCGGTCAAGAATTTGGTTTGAGTGTCTTCACGGAAATTGTAGAGCACGTGATTTCGAGCTTGTGGGCGGTTCCAGAAGATTTTTCCGATAACCGAGGAATATTTTATGATTATTTGAAGTTTCGGGTTCCGACGAGTTTATCCGATTGTTTCGAGTTTATCCGAATCACATCGTATACTTATTTCGGACCGTTGATTGACCCGAGGGACTAGTATAAATATCGAAAAGTCGAAGAATAGTCGAGAATTAGTCGGGAACTTCATTTTTGGCATTGACCACTTGCAAAATTGTTGACTTTCCTATTTTGGAAAGTAGACCAGCTGTCGAAAGGGGAAAGTTTCCCAAACGGGAAGTTGATTTCCGGCGACCTAATTCCGGCCACCTTGGACTTCGAGGAAGGTATGGTTAGAATCCTTGAGTAATTTCGAGTTGATTAGTGTTTGATTTCGTGAAAATTGATGGTGATTTGGGAGAGTTCGGTTGAGACTGAGTTGGGTGAGTTTGCCGGTGGCAGTCAACGGTGGTCAACGGCGGTCAAAAAGTCAACTTTTCAGATTTCGATGTAATTAATGTCATTTTTCTCGTAATCACGCCCTGGTTATTGTATGGAGGTTTTCGGGTTGATTTGGTTAGCCGATTGTCAGTCGAGATTTCGAGTGGGGATTTCGGGATTTCCATTATACATTTTGTACTGCATTTCGTATTTCCGGGAACGATTGGTTTCCGGGCATCAGTACAGTGTTATGGACTACGATTTTGATCAGTTATGTTTTATGAATATGTTAGGGGGTCGAGATCGAGATCTGGATCGTGATCGTGCTTCAGGCGAGGGATCTTCCGCCGGACCACGAGTGTAGCGCGTGTGCGCGTTTTCGAGAGTCTGTGAGTGGACAATTTCTTTTCACGGAAATCTTGCGAGTCTTTTATGTGATTTATGAACTTGAGCATGCAGCGTGATTATGGTTTTACGAGCATGAGATTTCATACGAAATTACGATTATATAAGCATGTGTTTACGATTATACGAATATGTTTATACGGATATACGTATACGTATACGAATATGCATATACTTTTATATTGTTCCATGCATTTGCATCGAATTGTTTGTGATTTGGTTTTCACAGAGTACAGTCTTGGTTACGTTGTTGTATCGATACACACTACCTCTTGGCTGATCCCCGATGGTAGGCCATCCAGGAGGGGCGTCGTTATCCCTACCTGACCGGTGAGGGGCGTTTCCCCGGAACCGAGGCCATTTCTGGCTTAGAATCATGGGGACTAAGGACCTCGTGATTCGGACTGTACTAGCACGGTGTGTGTCCATGAGTGACCCCGTGGGATTTATACTTGCATGCTCAGTACGCTGGAGGATTATGGTTTAACCTCGTGTACTTTGTTATTATTATTTACCTAGACTCGCATATGTTAATTTAAACATATATATTAAATGGTGAAAGACATTTATTTTCGTCCACTCACTCTAACGTGTTTATTGTATTTCCCCTGGGCTTTTCGGTTTCCGTGCCCAGTTTGCAGTTCAGGTTTGGTGTTTCACGTCGTGGTTTGGAGGCTAGTGATCAGAGTCACCTGTGTTTTCCAGTAGGTTCTTGTTTCGCCTACTGATGTACATATTGTATATGCATGTTTTACTCTAGAGGTCGCTCTGATACATTCTGATACATGTTGTGTGCGGATTTTCACGGATATACATATATACATTGTACAGTTTATTTACTGTTGTTGATTATATTGATGTTGAGAAATCCGGATGGGATTGGTGCCCACGGTTTGCTTTTTGTGGCATAGGACGAAGTGTTAATTTCCGCGTGCAGGTTATGGTAATTCCACGTTAGTAACGAAACTCTGCCCAAAATTTCGAAAAATTTTTGTTGGTTCGTATTTTCGAAAGGGTTTGATTCCGGTTTAGGAAACTGAATTGGGATTGAGTCCTTTCAGTTGTCTCCTCGCCTCTATGCTGCCGAGATCTGTCCGTCTTCCGCCTCTTTATGGTATTAGATCAAAGTATCTCTTTTTTTGTGGGATTAAAGTTTAATTTGTGTGTAATTCAAAGTATCTCTCCTTTTCCAGCCTGCCGCCGCCACCGCCGAAATTGGGTTTGTGTAATAGGGTAATTTTATGGTTTGGGTTTGTGTAATAGGGTTTGTGGTGGTAAATTTTGGAGTTGGAAATGCAGATTCTGGAATAGAAATCTAGAATCTGCAAATTTTTGTTCTTCAGAATTCTGGGACTATAGTCGACAAGTTGCATATACAAAGTCGTCGGCTATAGTTTCTCCATTCAATCATTTTGGCTGGAGGGGTCGAAGCTTTGGCCAACGACTTTGTTGTCGGTTATAGTCCAACTATAGTCGACAATGTGCAAAAATATATTCGGCTATAGTATGGCCGACAACCATTTTCTGATGACACTATAGCCGACGAAGGTTCGTCGGCTATAGGTATAGCCGACGAAAATAATGAACAGGCCGACGATTTTTGTTCGCTATAATATCTTTTCTGGTAGTGGAAGGATGGATAATGGGCATACCATAAAACTTGTGTTTACTGCATGGTAATTAGTTTTGATATATTATCAATGTTTAATTTTAATTTTAAAATTAATGATAGATATAAATATATAATTAAATATTATTTTTAATATGCGCTTCTATTGCGTATCTACTTCCAACAAAATTTAAGAAAATTGACGCTATCGTATTTCCTAACATTTTGCTGTATGCAACCTAATTGTAAACATTCAGCAAAACAGCATTGTTGGATTTCAGGTATCTTTTTCATTGGATGAAGTTGCATTGTAGCTTTACTGTAGCTTTTGGACCATGCTTCTCAGCTTCAGGATAGCAAAATCAAGTCTAAACCAGCTTCTTACATCCTTCTTACAAATAGCTCCCGCAACTCCGGCCTGGGGTAGGCAAATTACGCACAGACCTAGAGCCCCACCCAAAGGAGCCCTATTTATATTTATTTTGATCAAGATTTATTTATCAAAGATGAAAATTGAAACATTTTTTTTAGGATAGTTGTGTATATCAAACTCTGATTTTTCATACCTGATCGAGTCACACAGTTATATATGGATTATGATCTCTCATTCCTATTAGCCAAACCCTTTCACTCTTCCGATTGTCTCTCTTAGTCTCCTCAAATATTTATCTTTACTCTACTTATTTTCTTACATCTCATTTCATAAAATGGCATACTTATTTTTGTTTTCGTTTTCAATTTTTCTTTGCTTACTTCACTTGAAGTAAAACCACGGTGGAGAGCCCAACTTTTTCTCCGCCTAAAGTCCCTTAAATCTTCGGGCCGGCCCTTTTGCTAGGATCCATGAAAATTCCATTGCAATCTCTCTACCTCGGTTTGATTACTTCAATACCTTTAAGCTTTGCTTCACGATATCAACTATCAACAGCCATTTGCCTTACGACCTTCGTTTGTTAGATATAGAGAACTTGAAGGTTTGAAACTATAGGCAAATTTGTTAAAGTGTGTTATATAGTTTATGAAAGTGATTCCAAATCTGACTCTACGTAACTAATATTTTTAGAAGGTCCACCAAAATTTATTAGGAAAAGATGATAGGATATAGAACTCCATTAGATTATCCGGGCCGATAAAGAGAAGCTCTATAGTATGCCTATATTAGATAACAATGTGAACTCACAAAACCCTAAGCTCTATAGCCAATAAAGAGAAGCTCTAAGTGCATACTTGGACGACGCAAATGTGTCATTGCGTCGTCTAAGTTAAAATTTTAGGGTTTAGGGTTTAGGGTTTAGACGACGAAATGACCCATTTGCGTTGTCTAAGATAAAGGTTTAGGACTTAGGGTTATATAATTAATTGTGTTTACCTTGGACTACGAAAAGTCGTTCTGACGGCTAGGTTTTAGGGTTTAGGGTTTAGGGAAAATGTGACATTTGTCGTACAGATTAATTTTGTATTTCCGTTGAAGCGACCTTGCACTTTAATTAATTAGAAGTTAATTATGCGAAAAAGTTATGGCATTATAATTAATCAATTAATTATTAAATTAAATACATAATTAATAATTGTACCTACTCCTCTTCATGATATAATTAATCATGCATCATTACGACAAAAAAGTTTAATTACAATTATTAATTGATCATGCATTGTCGGTACATTGTACTCTTTGTCATAATCGTCATCATCCTCCTTACCACTGTTATCCGATTGCTCCCCCTCATCATCAAACTCAACATCGTCCGACGAATATCATGAGTCTTCGTCCTCGTCATCAGCATGCGTCTCTTTTTCATTGACCTCATTAATTGCATCAATAATCTCATCTTGAGTTAGATCCGTATAACCATCAGGCATGGGTAAGCGTTCACCAGCTTGAACCAGGTCCATTATGTCAGAGTGGATGACATAAATATTAGGCTCTTAATATGCAATAATATCTCTTTGTGGTTCAGCATCTTTAGTCGTCGGCGTCCCTTCAGCTGTCATGGTATTCCATATTCCTCGATGAAAGATATGGTTCAGCATCTTTAGTCACCGGAAATTTTGCAATTTTTGTATATAACCGAAACCACCCGGACGGGTCTGGTTCGTCAGTTTTCGGGTTCAAATGGGCAGGCCTATCATGTACATCTATATTTGAACACCATACAATCTAAGTTCACACAACATCAACATAGTACAAATTAAAGAACTGAAATTCATCAACGGCCCGCTCCAAACCCGAATCTGCAATTGGGATCAAGAAACCGCTCTGCATTCCATGGCCTATCGCCGATTATCTAGAAATGAACCTATAACATAAAGCGTCGTCGTGACCCCCTTCTTCTCTCAGCCTCTGCAGTTCATGAGTAGAGAAACCAGGGCCCGAATCGCGTATGGGTAAGACCCGATTGTGGCCTTGTCGACTTCTACGACGGCTAAACTTGTCAGCATCATCGCCGCCATAGCTCGGCTACTCAGCAACCCTGATGACCGTAGCACCGTTATGACTCTCACGATGGCGCCCTCTGCCACCAGTCTGACTTTATTGTCCTTATTATCGAGGCTGACGTTGAGCAGCAAGAGTCAATGGCTTCTATTGTAAACTCCGCTCGTCAGAGGAATCATCGACGCACTTCAGCACGGCAAAGACGGCTTCTGACTCGGTGAGCTTTGACCGAAATGCAGCGTCGCACTTTGACAGCTTACTGAGACTCTCTAACGACTCCATCTTGGACTCGATCGTCGATGACGGTGACGTCAACATCGCGATAAAAACTTTTGGATTATGAGAGAGATAGATTTGATTTATTTTTGTAGGTCTAAACAGAGCCCGTTGGGAAATCGGTACCGACCAGTTTATTTGATGGGTTCTTAACGATTTAACCATCTAAATCTATTATCAAGTGATAATGGGTGTATTCATGGGTGCAACCATATTGCCAGACCTAGCATCAAGAACATGGGGAAGTAAAGTTTGTATCATGAAACAGTTTTGGGCTTGTACTTTTAGGTGGGATTAGGCTCTTGGATCTTTTTATGCTGGTCTTAGCCGGTCTCATCATTTGGCCCTTCAGCCTCGAGCTTCATTCTGGCCCGCCCAACTTTTAGGGCCAAAGCCCAGCCCAGCCTCAACTTAGAGCGGGCAAGCCCAACCTCTTTTGAAATCACTACCACAAAACACACTACAGCTGACGACCACAAATCGTCAATCTGTTAGCCTTTGTCGTCAGCTTAAGTAAATGCCGACAAACAGTCATCGACTATAGTGTCATCAGGGGAACGTCGTCGGCCAAACTATAATCGACGACACTTGTGCAGGTCGTCGGCTATAGTTTGGACAATAACTAACGAAAAAAAAAGTCGTCGATTTAAGATTGTGACTTTTGCCGACGACAAAGTCGTCAGCCAAACCTTCCCCCTCTGGTCAATATGGTTGACCTGGCTATACTATAGTCGATGACTGTGAAAGACCATCGTCGCCTATAGTTTTTTCTTGTTGTCGACTATAGTATGAAACTCGTCGGTTTATGTGAGCACTTTATGTGGCGACCCAAAACAGAATCAGTAGTATAATTGGCTTAATTCACGAGTTAGCGCGTAATCGCAGTTTTACGTAAATTGATTGATTTGCCAGTTTTGATCACGACTTAAATATTGGCCGAGAATTTGAGTTCAGTCTCTTCTCGAGAGTTGTTGTACGCATGATTGCGAGTTCGTGGGCGGTTCCGGATAATTATTTCGATAACCGAGGAATATCTTATGAATATTTGAAATCACGGAATCTCGTCGTATTTATCCGTTCGATTTGAGTTATCCGAAACGTGGATGTGATTCGTTTTGGACCGTCGATCGTATCGAGCCGCGAGTATAAATATCGGAATTGTCGAAAAATCACTGTTTGGAAGTTTGACCGTCGTTTGACCAAAAATTGACCGTTGACTTTCGTTGACTGGAGCTCCACCTTGGGTTGCGAACTGCCACCGTCTGACCTTGATTTTCCTGCCACTTCTGGCCACAAAATTGGTATGGTTATAATCTTCTCTTGATTTCCTATGGTTTAGAACTTGGATTTGGGTGATTTGATGAAGTTATGAGGGAGAACAAACTCGGTGAAGTTCATGGATTTTTCCGGATTCGGGTGGCCGGCTCTGGCCACTTTTGGGGTCGGGTGTTTGGGGGGAAAGGTTCCCCTCATCCTTGTGAAGCTTTTGGGTGAATGAATTGTGATTTGGTTGAGGTTTGAAGCTCGCCGGAATCTTACCGGAATCCATGGATTCCGTGAGTTTCGAGCTCAATTCTAACCGGTGGGCTTGAAATTGGGTCTCGGTGTAGAAGATAAATGTGTTGGGCTTGAGGAGGACTTGTGATCTGGAAATTTAGGCTGGGATCCGTCACCGTTGACGCCGTTCCGCCGCCGTCGGCGGCGGTCAACGGCGACGCTCTGGCGAGGGAGTTGACTTTTTAGAATTTGATGAGTTTATGTCATTTTACTCGTTTTCGCGCTCCGAACGCATTCGTGAGGTTTTCGAGATGATTTGAGTGCCGGATTTCTAGTTGAGGGTTTGTGTAGAGATTTCGGGAGTTTACGTCGATTATTTTGTATCAAGTTATATGTTTCCGGAAATTGTTGGTTTCCGAGGTGTGGTACAGAGTAGTGAATTGTGATTTTGATCAGTTATATTCTGTTTTTATTCAGGGGATCGAGATCGTACTTTGGGCGAGAGATCTTCCGTCGGATCTCGGGATTAGCGCGTTTGCGCGCTGTGCTTGTCTGTGAGTGGACCTTTTTTTTCATTGATCGATTGCGAGTCTTTATATTACATTTTACAAGCATGAGCATACGTTTGTGATTATGAATTATATGAGCATGTGCTTTACAATTATGCATTTACAATGCATGAAACTATTTATGATTTGATTTACACAGAGTATAGTCTTAATATATGTGGTTGTATTGATACACTTGCATCCCGGCTGATCCCCGAGGATGTCTTCCAGGGGGAACTGTACCTTGTGTTGATGTATTTCTGGGTGGGTACAGATATATGTTCCTTGTGCCGATGTATTTCCGGGTGGGAACAGATACCCTGACCTGAGGCCTTTCTGGCTAGAATCACGTGTGGGTCTGGGATCCCGTGATTCGGACTGTACTAGCACGGATGTGTCCATGAGTGACCCAGTGGGATTTTTCTATGCATGCTCTGTACACTGGAGGAGTTTGGGTTCACCTCGTGTACTATATCATATTCATTCATTTTGACTCACATATGTTTTTATAACATATATTATTCGGCGAAAGACATTTATTTTCATCCACTCACTCTAACGGTTTATATGTCTTTCCCCTGGGCTTTTCAGTTTCCATGCCCAGTTTGCAGTTCGGATTCTGGTGTCTCACATTGCGGTCGGAGGCTAGTTGTTCGAGTTACCTTTCTTTTCCAGTAGGTTTCTTGTTTTGCCTACTGTTGTATATTTTTGTATATATATACACTAGAGGTCGCTCTGATACGATATTGATATATGTTTTTATGTGGTTTTCCTCGGATTTTTTTATAAATTACAGTTATGTTTACTGCTTTATGTTATTGATATGATATTGAGAAATCCGGATGGGATTGGTGCCCACGGTTTGGCTTTTGTAGCATAGGATGAAGTGTATTTTCCGGGTGCAGGTTAATGGCAATTCCAAGTTAGTAGCGTTATTCTACCGAAATTTTGATGGATTTTTGTTGGTTCGTGTTTTCAGAAGGGGTTTGATTCCAGTTTAGGAAACTAAATCGGGGTTGAGTCCTTTCACTTTAGCCGACGACTATGACTAAAGTCATCGGCTAAAGTATTGATTTCTGAAGAAAAAATGGAGTAGATTCTGGATTTCTATTTTCAGAACCTGCAAATTATACAATTTTATTTCCACAATAGCCAACAACACATAAAATGAAAACAAAATATATATTCACCAACAAACACAAATTAATAATGAAACTTAAGCGTAAGATACATCCTACTTGTCCCGAAAAACACATAAACTAAGGGTTATCCAAATCTATGTTCTGGAAAATAGAAGGGGTACTACCATCATCTTGTTGATCCTCCTGCTGATGTAGAGCATTGAAAGGGCGATGGACAAATGGAAATGGAGGTGGGGTCGGGACCTAGAGTCCTTGCACTCGAAGTTGTGCATTCATTGCCTGAAAATAGGAAGCCGTCTGACCTTATATCTCTTCCATCTGAGCCTCCTGGGCGGCAATCCATATCTCAGTCTCTTCCTGCTGTCTCTGATGCTCCATCGCCTACCTTTGCAGTTTCTCCTATAGCTGAGCAGCCTTGGAAGATCCCGACTTACGTGTAAAACCAGGCGTCATCTTCAATACTCCTTCGCCTAGTTGTCCTAGACTCCTGCAGTAGTAATTGCTCTAGCTCCCTCGTAGGGGGAAGTGTTAGCCCTGATTCTCGGCCCAACCGTCACATCAAATTGATCAATCTGAGAGATGGCCTGGGTGAGGTCCTCATCCTGGATCTCAGGCCATCGCTCCCTCACAATCTGAGTCAACACCTCCTCAGCCAGCTTTTGCACTGTCGTCTGATTGACAACGAAAACAAAATAACATATTAGCAAACATACCACTACCGGAATACTTCACTTACGCGATGGAATCTAAAAATTTTCATCTCCTAAGAGGGACTTAGGAGAGAAAATTTAAATCCGTCATAATATTCCGTCGGCTAAGACACTCTTAGACGATAGGGAAAAAACGGCATCTAAATGAGAATATTTTCGTCGCCTAAGAGTGACTTAGGAGAGGGAATTTAAATTCGTCGTAATATCTCGTCAGCTAAGACATACCCTATCACTAACCCTAAACCCCTAACCCTAAACCCTGACCCATAAACCATGAACCATAAACTTTTAGGCAACAGAAATACGTTTATTCGTCGTCTAAGTGTTTACATAGGCGACGAATATCACATATTCTGTGATCTAAGTGTGTTTTCATTGCCTCTGATCAAAGAGAGGGACCATCTATACCATCTTAAAATGCATATTTTATTTGTTGAGAGCATAGAGTAAACAATTCTTAGACTGTGAGTGTCAACGGTTTATAAATCGGAATTACGAGGATTCGTATATCAACGTTTTCGTTTTGCTGAAATTTCGGTTTTATGATTGACTACGCCGATCAACCCCTTAACGAACTTCGTATTTACTAAAAAATCGTCCACTTATATAATATGTTATGATGAATCTACCTAACGGTTATTTTATCCAAATTCAAATTTGTTAATATTGATGTAGAGTGAATATATACATACGAACACTTAAATTATACAACATTAGTAGATACATAACAAGTTTTTAGTCTTAAAGAAATTTTTTATTTCAAATTTCAATTAATTTCTATCTAGTTGATAAATTAAGTTTTTACGACAAGACAAACATTCATAACTTGGAAAACGGATTTACGAAATATTTTTTGTGATCATTTCCGTATTTTAACTATTTTCGATAAGCACTAAATTTGATCGATCGTATCTTAAACTAATCCGAATTTGTTTGAATTTTTTTTTACTATATTTTAGAAATGTAGTTCTTACATCACACGTTTGTTTTTTTATTATATAATTTTTAAGGAATTACCCAAAATTAAGTTTCAGAAATTTATGAAAAAAAAATCCCTTAAGCGAAGAAATCCTAAAGATTCCTACCTTTTTTAGAATTAATTTTTCGACTTTATTTTTGGGGAAAATTGTAAACACTTAGGCGAGAAAATTTAAAGTTTCTGTCGCCTAAGTTAATTTTATTTTGAATTTTATTGTTTACCACCAACTTTGTTTCCGTCACCTAAATTGGTATTTTCGTCGCCTACCTTGAAAATTTTGGCATTTTTTTTCCACCAAATTTTTTTGGCTAAACATTCAAATTACTTAGGCGACGAAAATACTTTGTTCTGTCGCCTAAGTGATCCTCTATAAAACCCAAATCATCCACCATTTTTCACAATCTCCCATCTCACCCATCTCTCTCTCTCTCTCTCTCTCTCTCTCTCTCTCTCTCTCTCTCTCTCTCTCTCTCAATCACACCTTATACACCACCACCACCACCACCCCCGGCCACCCCCATGGCCATGACACCACCACCACTCCCACCCCCATGGCCACGACACCACCACCACCATGACGCAACCATCACATCCACCACACACCACCACCACCTCGATCGGCACCACCACACCACACACCACCGCGACCACCTCGGCACCACGATAACACCACTACCACACATAAAAGTTGTCGCCGTCTCTGCCACCACCGCCTCCACCACCACCCTAAAAATATATTAATTATGGATTTTTCCATTAATTATTAATTAACATATAATAATTAATTAGGATTTCTGAATTTTTTTTAAAAAAAAACAACCACTTAGACAACGAAATTTAAATTCCCTCTCCTAAGTAAATAAATAATATTTCAAATTTGGTTTTTTAAATATTCATTTAGGTGACGGAAACAAATCCGTCGGCTAACAAAGCATCCGAACGACGTTTATTGTTATTGTCCTATAAGGAATAATTCCGTCGCAATTAAGTATAACAACTCTATTTTTTCAATCATCTAAGAAGAAACTACGACATTTTTCTCAAATTTCGTTGGCTAAAATTTTTTGTGACACGGCTTAGCCAACGGAAATTCCGTTGTTTAAACTAGTAGCTGACGGAATAGGTCTTTTGGGAGACGAAATTTGTTCGTCTTCTAACCAAGGTAATTTGGTAGTGTACATAAATAAAAAGTTAGATAAAATACATATATAAGAAATTATGTTAAGTTATAAGGGCATAAGACTTACAATATCTTCGGGGGACTGAGAATACGCTTTCTCAAGCGTATACGTGAACGAGTAGACTTCAGGGTGTTGATTGGCCGCCACGTCCATATAAATCACAAAGGATCTAGAACCGGCATGATGGTTACTCTTGTTTTTTCTCCGGTTCGCCACGTTTATTTTAGAAATGGCCTTCATGGATAAACATATATTAATTAAAAAAAATATTAGGAAACTAATTTCGCCAAATAAGATACAAGTAAACAAAAATACGATGTTACATATATACCTCAAATAGTCGGTTGTTGAAGTAGATTAGAAGCCACTGCCACTAGTACTCCCTATACATAAACTTGAGGGGGGTACCAGAAACGGCCATTGCCATGCATGTGCCAGTGTGAGCACAACTCAGTTTTCCACTTCTTATAGCTATATATGCAACACAAATGTTAGAAAGTGACTATACATGATCAACATAATATCTCAATATATAATATAACTCTCATTACCTTTTTCCTTGAACCTCATTTGCCCATGTGGATTTAAGGTGCTCCAGAACATGGAACCACACCAGCAATGTACCCATTTATCGTAATATATATTTATTTGGAGTTAATTAATATAGATAGACATACATAATGAATATCTAGCTAACTCACTGACATAGCGTTGTTCACCATGTTTTTCACTTCTTGCGGCACCGAGGACCACTCTCTCCAAAGAACAGGGATTCTGTCTAGTATGATACTTCCTACTTAGCTGGAGTACCTCCGCACCACCTTCTTCCCCAACTTCACCGATCCATCAAGGTTGGTCTCTATGACCAGTGACCTGCTATCCTTCACGTCCTTCTCAAGTTTCTTACCGGTGACGCATCCTTTTGTTTTTTTTGTTGCCTTTGGCGTCTGTCACATAAGAAAAAGTAAAAATATTAAAATAAGAGCACCCAATTTAATATAAAAATTATTAATAAGTTACAAATTGAATAACCAAGGCATGTACCTGATTCTGATGTCGATGTGTTTGATACCCTTGCACTAAAAAAAGGTGTATCAAATGGCATAGAGACGTATGCTTCTTGTGGGTGGATGTAATGGAGCATCCTGGAATAGGCTTTCCGTGGTCATCGACATCAGGCTGGGTAGGTACGCTCGAAGGCATGAAGAGGATAGTCGGCGGTCCATTAGGTACCCTCGACAACGAGGTAAGTGAAGCACCAGCATAAGAGGTAGAATTATCTTGAGTTGTAGAGGGAGAAGGCGCATGCCTGGTAATGGAAGGCATACAGGCACCTCAAGGCGCGGGAGCCGTAGAGCCGGCCGTTGAGGGCATGGGGGTGTCGTCTTCGTTGAAGAGTTGCCTTGTGTTATGTGGTCGATGATGGTGGGTCACTACATCCTACTGCAGCGTCTGCTGAAGTAGTTGATGGTGTTAAGAGCTCAACTGAGGGTCACCAAATGTGGCGTACAGGTTGTTGATAGAGGCGAACCCAGAATTGTCGGCGCTAGACCTGTTTTCTGATATGAGATCTCTTCTTCCCTTTTCCGAACAAATTCATGATGCCTACAATTAAAAACCATCCATAAATCACACAAATACATATAATGTACAATTACCATTTATGATGCCTACAATAAAAACCAACAACATTAACCTAATTTTGTCTAACATCAACACATTTGCCTATACCAATATATTCAATCTAATACTGCAACATCAACATCCATCAGTATCAAAATAAACCATTCCTTAATTATTAAACTCAACCTAAATGTCATATCCATACGCAATATTTCAAGCATACCCAACACTTTCAACATAACCTCAATCACAATCCTATCATCATCACTAACATAACCTCAATAACATATATCACAAAACTTAATCACAATCAAAATCCATTATCATCCAATAACAAACATCAATAACACATATCACATATCACAAAATAACCCATATATAATCCATAAGTAACCAATATGTTTATTGATTATATATTACAAAAAAATTCACAAAATCACAACCCATATATAATCCATAATCAATAATCAAATTTCATAATCAATCACATAATCCATAATCAACAACTCATATATATAATCCATAAACACATAACCCATATATAATTTTTGTGTGTGTGTGTGAGAGAGAGAAAGAGTCAGCTGAGGGTATAGGTGGGGGTTCTGGGCAAGGGGCAGCGGTGGTGAGTGGCGGATTTCGAGTTTTTAGGGTTTGGGTGCGAGAGAAGGCGTGATCTGGGTATTTTTGGGTTTAAAATGTGATAACTATTGCCTCTGACTTAAAAATTTGTCGGCTATAGTATAGCCGACGATTTTTATGTATAATGTCGTCGACTATAGCATAGTCGACGATCTTCATGTATAGTATCGTCGACTATAGTATAGCTGACAACATATGTCAATATCATCGGCTATAGTGTCAAAATAGTTTGAAAAATTAGTGTCATGTGGAAATACGTTTCACAAAAATACCTGTTTAACTAATTAAGACTCATAATAAGAATCATCCCTATATTAAGAAATGTGAAAATACTTTAAAAAATTGGGCTTATGTGAAAACAAATTTAACAAAAATTCCTATTTAACTAAGGCTCATAGTCAGAATCATCGCTTGAGTCTTCCTCGGTGTCCGAGTTAATTTCTGGTAATATGTGCCGCTCCTCATCACCAGAGTCTTCGTTGTCTTAATTTGGATTAACATCAATTAGTTCGACATGTTCCTCACGAAATTGAACCACACGACCCGGTATCATATTATATAAACGAATTGTAGAGGATTCAGGAATACTAATTGTGTTCAGCTCTTGGTATGCAGTATCTTCTTCATTATCTGCGGCCTCTCCAAGTGTAGCTGCACTGTATATGTTTCTAGTAACAACATGGTTGACTACTTTTCACGCGTCTTTGTACACCAGATTATCAAGATAAAACACTTATTTGGCCGCTTGTAGCAGTATTCACCGAAAATATTCTATACTGATCAGTCATTGGGTTTTGATGGTTAGTATCAAACCATCTACACTTAAACAAGTGCACTGTCATGCCTTCCCCATAAATTAGTTCAACCACTGAATAGAGAATACCGTAATAGTTAATGCCATGAAGGCCACCATGCATAATTACCCCAAAATACTGTGTTCTCCGTCTGTCGTCTCTATGTTCACATATAAATTGCACGCCATTGACCTTACACATCGGATAAACTCTTTAAGTTATCGGTTTCATCGCCAAACTACCTCAATTCGTGTGACAATTGAATTGTATATGGTTCATCTAAAAAAATAATCGCAACAATTAACTTTAAATATGAAGATAGCGAATTATATATAGGAGTAAATATATATATATATATATATAGACGTACCCATAAGTCAAAATAATTTGCAAACTCCCTATTGTGGTACTCAAGATCACCGGCAACTTTTGGAAGGTAAAGATGCATGTCTTTTCAGTATTGAACTTCTGGACAGTTAATCAATACCCACAGTGGGCAATGACTAGCTCATATGGTTCCAACTTGTACGAGTTTGGAAACCGTCCATAAACTTCAACATCATAGGAGAGGATAGAAAGATTGAACTGTGGTTCATCAACCGGCATATGGTGTGGACTTCAACACTCCCAGATACAACTTGGTGTACATTACACACTTGTGTACAAGATATGCTTCAGCTATACATCTTTCAGGTGCGGATTTATTAGATACATAGTCTTTGTAGTTCCCCACTTGTCTATCAAGTTGCAAAGTGCATGTTATGATTATTGAAAAATAACTTTATATAAAAACTGATTGATCTTCGGATGTTGAATCGTACCTTTCCATGGGATACATCTAAGTGTAGTGTACGGGACCAGTAAGGAACAATTGTTTGGGAAGATGGATCATCAGGTGAGGCATGATGTCAAATTTTTTTTGTGGAAATATCCTCTCAAATTTGCACATGATAAAGATGATGTCTTGTTGCATTTCCCTCGGGTCTGATTTTTTCACTTCCTAGTGCATAACTTCTGGAAAAAATCTTGACAACGCTATTAAGAGCTCCACCACCTGATGGAGCAGGTATGATTGAATGAAAATAGGAAATAGACGTTGAAGAAGTATATGGAAATCATGACTCTTTAATCCGTACATCTTATTGTGCTGGAAGTTAACACACCGACCTATATTTCCTACAAAGCCTGAAGGATACCTAACATAACCCATCCACCTAAAAATTACATTCTTCTGGTCAGGCTTGACTGTGTAAGGAGCTTGAGCCATTTTTTTCTTCCCTTCTTTCAACTACAAATGTTTCCTTATATCCATTCTTTTCAGATTAATCTGTGCCTTAGGGCCGTCTTTAGTTTTTCCCTCCCAATTCAGCAGTGTGCCCACCAAAATTTCACACACATTCTTTTCTATGTGCATGAAATCTAGGTAGCGCCTGATCGGTAACTTACTCCAGTACATGAGTTCTCAAAATATTCTTTTGTGTGTCCAGAATTCATACCGGTAAGGTCTGTTAGGTATTACTGTCACTATATCAGGATGATTACTGAGCTACCCAAAATCGTATTTATTCAACACTTTCCAAATTTCATCCCCCGTCCATCTCCTGGGTTGCACATCCTTTTCTACAATCCCATCAAATGCCTTATCATCCTCTCGCCATGGGTGATCAAGTCCAAGCCAACAACAGTGACGCATCTGGATAATTTTTCTACAATAAAGGTTGCCGCACTCATCAGTCATGCACTCTGGACAAGCTCTGTATCCCCTGGTAATGTTTCTCGATAACATCCTGTGGGTAGGAAAATCACTTATGGTGCCAATAAGTATGGCATGCATCTGGAACATCTCGTGCTTGTACTTGTTATAAGTGGGATGACCAACATTATGCAGGTACTTAAGCTCCTCAATCAAGGGTCTCAAATACGCATCGAGACACTTTCCTGGATAACTTGGCTCTGGAATTAACAGAGTCTGCATATTGTATTCCTTCTTCATGCACATCCATGGAGGAAGGTTGTACAGTACCAAAATAACTGGCTATATACTATATTGAAGACTCATGTTGCCAAAAGGGTTGAATTCGTCAGATGAGAGTCTGAACCAAACATTTCGGACCTCTGATGCAAAATGAGAAAACTCCCAAACCATGTACTTCCTAGCATCTCCGTCAACAAGGTGTATAAGAGTATCATTGTCAGGCAAATCGCTCTCAGCATGCCATCTCATAGCGTGGGCCGTGTGTTGACATGAACAATCATTTCAGCCTATCAATCAGTGGGAAATATCGAAGTACCTTCACAACTTTCTTATTCCATGCAGGAGTCAACTTATACTTATATGTGTGACATATCGAACATGCATAAAGGTTTTCAAGATCATTCCTTTCAGGATCTTTGCCCAGAAGAGAACATAATCATATTTGCATACATGAATTTTAATGTAGGTAATGCCAAGATGTTTCAGAATATGTCGCACCTTACGATGAGTGATAGGCAGGCGATGGGGGGGGGGGGAGGGGTAGTGCCGAAGCAGTCAACTCCAAATAATCATCAACAGGCTTAACACTCAATTTGTTCTCTACTTTTGTAGCTAGCATATGCAACGACCGGAGTAGCACCAGTGGTGGATTTTGAGTCCAAAATTTAGGTGTGCGAAAAAAAAAATCATAATCGATGATTGTCAGAGACATGCAAGGGTGGATTTAGGAAAAAAAAATTAGTTAGACGAGATTGAGCAAGATTCTTTAGTGCACCAAGTGCAAGTGCACCAGGCATACAAGATACAATCTCAACTGGTACCATTCATTATCTTGATGTTAACAATGATGTTTGTGTCATATAAATAATTAGATCAAATGAATGGTTGAGATTATATTGCACCCGGTGCACTGAAGATGCCATCTGAGATTGATACCAAAAACTAATTTTTTATATATATACATTAAACCTTTTTATGATTAGCTAATTGATATCTTGAATATAACTTATGATTAATTTAACAAAACATTTATTTTTTGATCTTAAACATGTAAAATAACTATATGTATATGTTGACAAATGATGAGAGACTCAAATCAGGGTAAATATTGGTTTTACCCTGATGAAAATAATAAGAAAATATATAAGGAGCTGTCACATAGGAAAAATGTGGTATCAACTTAATTCTTGATCAATCAATGACGTATGGAGGAGCTAGATTTAAGCGTTCTTTTTTATTGTTGTTGAAGTGGCATGCTTCAACTTGATAGGCTGGAGGTTTTAAATTTTGGCTGGGTATTTGACTATTTGGCTGAATTTCTACCCATCAAAAAAAAATTATTACGTGTGATCTACTCAATTCTTGCCCAACGGCTGCTTGGCTTGCCTACTCTAACATCCACCTCTGAGTAGCACATCCAGTATACACTAGGAAGTGCAATAGACCTTAAGGGATACCAATAACATCACCAGTAGTGATATTTTTTTTGCATAAACTGTTTTCCGATCAGAGGAAACAAACCCAACAATTAATGTACCTTGCGTCACAAGAATGATTTCTGATGCTTTAGGGTGTGTATGCAATGGGCCAATGCCACCAGGAGCCAAGTCAATGCGACCCACTGAAATGCCTAGGCCATTCAGACCAGGAAGCTGAGCAGAAGATACCGAAGCTATTGCATCTTTGGCAACATTTGTGGTGTTAGCGGGAACGTCTACCCTTGAGAATACGAAATCGTTCACCGTAACGTTATCGGTTCTTTTACAGGTGTAGCTTGAAGGTCCAGTAGGAGCTGTGTAGTCTGCAACACAAAATTCCTGCACAAGCATAAGATGAGGCGGAAATGAGAGAGAACATGAGGAGTGCAATGGAAAGCGCCATCTTAATCTACTAGCAAGGTAGTTTTTTGATGTGTTTTAGGTATGGCCGGAGTTCGTATTTATATAAAAATATAAATGTAGGCTCACATTCTAACATATAGTAGATCGAGGTTCACTTTTTTAACCATATATGATTTACATGAGTGATGATAGTTAATATGAAGAATTCATTTCGCTGCAATGAGTTGGTCTTTCATAACCTTTGCAAATTGGGCTCAGCTAGTGAATATATAGAACTAGGTGGCTGGCCGCCCCGTTGGGGTGGTGTTATCATAACTATTTTATTAGGCAAATTAGGAAGTATTGAAATGTAAACAATAGATGAGATGAAAGTTCTTAGATTGTGTCTAAAACTCTCATAAACGTAATATGAAAAGTTCGTACTCAATACAATATGAATAAGAAACTAAATTCTTTTATCTATAAACTATAATATGAAAAGTTTGTACTAAAAAGAATATGAATAAATTTTTTTTTTATCTAATCTATAATTCAATTTGAGTTCTTTACATACACCAAGTCTTTAGTCATTGAATAAGAACATCGGCTTTCCCTTTGGCCAACCTGCTGTCTTCTTTGGTTATGATGCAGCATGGGCCTCTTCTTCGTATTTTCTGTAAACATCAACATGACATGTTCATCAAATACTCGAGATCAAACAAACATCTAAGCATACAATGCTGTCAATGGACAAAAAAAAATTATTATTTTAAAATAAGACGAACCTTTTTCGTCTAGGTCCTCTTGGATTCTTTGGATCTGGGTCAGAATTGATATTAACCTCTTGGATAACTATTCCGAATGCCACTTTTTCTCTCATTGTAATGGACAATCTGAACCTTTCCACCATTCATATGCCCTTACCCTTTGCAGGGCCCAGCCATGTGCTATTAAGCTCCCTGATCTCGGGCTGAACAATTTCCAACAGTGGTGGAGGCGGTGGTGGGGTAAACGGTGATGGAGGCAGGGCAGGAGTATGTGGTTATGCAGAGCGTGGCGGTCCATCTAAAATGATGATATCCATTAGAATTAGTTCTAGTATTTCATTTTCAAGGATCACATAGTTGGTGTTCTATTCCAACAATGCACCTAAACATGAAACTGTAATTAGTATATTAGCAGAAAAATACAAAGTAGAACACTGCATCCAAAAGAGCACTAATTGTTTGAAATCAATAAAAAGAACAGAAATCGAAAGACTTGAATCTTAGGGAAGTTGCGAATTGATCACCAGATTCAAAGAGAGAGCATGGGCAAAGAAGTGATCGCGGGAAGGGAGGTTATGGAGGGAAATTGAAGCGTCGGAAGCCGAAACTACATTATAAAAATTCCATTGTAGAAGAGAGATCAGAGATGTGAGAGATTCAAAATGAAAAACCGAGAAATTAATAAGAGGGATAGAGATATTTACTTTGATTATTACTTTACTCCGATTGGGTTGGGTGAGAGAGGCCCATCGATGATAATGTCGATGGACCGGCAGCGTCGGAGATCAGAGATGAAGAAGTAATCCCTCCTCCATAGGTCGATCACTGTTAGAAACAATGAACCCAATTAGATCCAAATAAATTTAGAGAGAAAAAATAAACCCAACAAAATTTAGAGAGAAAAAGGAAAACCGATTGAAAACCTTGACCTTGGAAATCCGAGCTTTAATGGTGCTGAGACTGTAAGCTTTGATTGATCAGAAGATAGCCATAGCCAAAACTACCAAGGCACCATAGCCAGATTAGAATTGGAGCAAGTATGTTTTATTTTCCAAACATATTGGTGTTGTCGCCGGCAACATGCTTAGCAGATGAGTGAGAGGAAAAAGAATCTAAAGAACCAATGGAATACATATGAGAGATGAAAGAAATTGTGTATGTGTATATGTATGTATAGAGAAATTAGTGCTACAAAGTTAGAGAAAAATATGAAACCATATATATCCACAGCAATTGCAGTAGTGTTAAAATGTGTATATTGTAATCAAAAATACAAAGGGTTATATATCTTGCAACACATCCTTATATACAATATTTTTTGTACAATTATTAGGGATGCCATCACCATTATTTATAAATACAAAGGCCTTGTTTGACGTAACTCTAGATAGCGCTACATATAATTGTCCGTGAGTAAAAACTGGTTCTGACAAATATATTCCTACTTGGTTTAATGACTGCCCTTGACTCTTGTTTATCGTCATTGCGTAACATGGTCTGACAAGAAACTGACGTCTTTTAAACGTAAATGGCCATTTAGTTTCCGTGGCATATAATACTATCCTTGGAATATGAACTTTTTCTCCCATGTTGTTTCCTGTAAGTATTTTTGCCTCAATTAGTCTTTCAAACAGCTTTGTCACAATCAACCTTGTACCGTTACACAAACCACGTATTTGATCTAAATTTTTTAATAACATAATAGGCAATCCGCTGATTCAAGCTTATTCAAAAATTCCATGGGATATAAAAGATTGATATTATCACTATTACCTGAATTGTATGAAATTGAATCCGAACTAAAATATGATTTTTTATCGCCAGGCAATAATTTAATTGCATAATTATTTATTTCATGAACAATTACATTTTTTGGAGTCACTATAGCACGTTCTCTTAAATAATTTGTATCATTATATTTGCTTAAAAAATTGGGATAGGTTGCTTGAAAAATTGATTCTATAGGATGAATAGTAGGATCAGTAAGTAATTCTTCTGGTATATCAATCCATCTTACATCGGGATCAGCTATAGGAAATTTTGATTCTAATTGACCTTCTCCTATTTGTAGTATCCATTCAGCAAAAGCTTTAATTTCATTTTTTTCTACATCGCTTAAACCAACTGTCGACAATCTCATATTTTCAGTTAAATGAAACACTGTAATGGTAGGCCACACATATGAATTATTAAATGATGCCTGAATGACTTGTTCTTTGCTACCACCTTGTATGACTGGCAACGTCTGTCTAAAATCTCCACCGAATAGAATAGTCTTTCCTCCAAATGGTTCTTCTTTTTTTGACAAAATATCACGCAATGTTCTATCTACTGATTCTGAAAGGACCCAATCCCGATTCAGTTACCTAAACCGGAATCAAACCCTTTCGAAAATACGAACCAACAAAAAATTTTCAAAATTTCGGCAGAGTTTCGTTACTAGCGTGGAATTGCCATAACCTGCACCCAAAAAATAACACTTCATCCTATGCCACAAAAGCCAAACCGTGGGCACCAATCCCATCCGGATTTCTCAACATCAATATAATCAATAACAGTAAACAAACCGTACTATGTATATATGTATATCCGAGAAAATCCGTTTAAACAAGTATCAGAGTGTATCAGAGCGACCTCTAAAGTAAAACATATACAATATACACATCAGTAGGCGAAACAAGAACCTACTGGAAAGCACAGGTAACTCTGATCACTAGCCTCCAAACCGCGACGTGAAAACACCAAACCTGAACTGCAAACTTGGCACAGAAACCGAAAAGCCCAGGGGAAAGACAATAAACATGTTAGAGTGAGTGGACGAAAATAAATGTCTTTCACCAAGTAATATATATACGCATAAAATCATATGCGAGTCGAATGCACGAAAATCAAATGTTACGTGAGGAGACATCAGCTACCACTCACGTACAGAGCATGCAACGTAAATGTATCGCGGAATCTCTCATGGACTACCACACGATAGCACAGTCTGAACCACGGGATCCCAGACCCACACGTGATTCCTAGCCAGAAAAGCCTCGAGTCAGGATATCTGTCCTTCCCGGAGCGTAATCGGGGATCAGCCGAGAAGCCAATGTGTATCGATACCACAACATATACTGAGACTGTACTCTGTGTAAACCAAATCATAAATCTTTTCTATGCACATGCTTAAAACATAATATATATATATACATGTATACTCGTATACGTATATTCGTATATGCATAATCGTAAAACACATGCTCGTAAAATCATAACCATTCCGCATGCTCAAGTTCATAAATCATTCATAAAAGACTCGCAATCAATTTGTGAAAAGAAATGTCCACTCACAGACTCGCGTAACGCGCACTCGCTCTAAACTCGTGGTCCGGCGGAAGATCCCTTGCCTGAAGCACGATCACGATCCAGGTCACGATCTCGATCTCCTGAATATTCACAAAAACATAACTGATCAAAATCATAGTTCTCAACCTTGAACTGATGCACGGAAACCAACCGTTCCCAGAAATATGCAATGCAGTACAAAACGATAAACAAAATTCCCGAAATCCCAACTCGAAACCTCAACTGAAAATCGGCTAACCAAATCAACCTGAAAACCTCTGTACGATAACCAGGGCGTGATTACGAGAAAAATGACATTAAAATTGTCGAAATCTGAAAAGTTGACTTTTCCTCGCCGTTGACCGCCGCCGCCGCCGCCGGCTCGCCGTCAACGGTGAAATCACACGGCGGGAAGCTCTAGAATTCAAGGTCTCACCAAGGCGAACCATTCCTATAACTGGCACGAAGTCCAATTCGATCCATAACCTTGTTAATTATCCCGAAACAGTTCGACGATTCACAGCTCCGGTGACCTAATCGAACTCCTTTCAAAACTCGATCTCAGACCAAACTGAATACACCACGAGACTCAGAGGAGCAAGGGGAGTCTAACCCCCCTAACCCCCACCTCCAAACCTCGCCAAAAACGGCCAACCGTCACCGGCGAAATCGAGGAACTCGGCTCGATTCGAACTCATCCAAAACGAAACCAATTCACATCAAACCAAACACCATCAGACTCGAAATCAAAAGAGGAAGCTAGCTATACCTGTCTCGTGGCCAGAGGTGGCCGGAAAGTGGTCGTCGGACGGTGAAGCCGGAACGGGAAACCTTTCCTTATCGGTCAACGGTCAACTTTCCCAAAATGGAAAGTCAAAGTCTGGTCAACTCCCGAAATGAAATTCTCGACTATTTCTCGACTATTTCTCAACTTTTCGATATTTATACTCGCGCCACGGGTCAATCGACAGTCCAAAATGAATATACGAAATGATTCGGATAAGCACGAAACAATCGGATAAACTCGTCGGAACCCAAAACTTCAAATAATCATAAAATATTCCTCGGTTATCGGAAAAATCTTCTGGAACCGCCCACGAACTCGAAATCACGTACTCTACAATATCCGTGAAGACACCCAACTCAAATTCTCGACCAAAAATAAAGTCGTGAATCGAATCGACAAACCACACACACGACAAAAACCCGCGACTAAACACAAACTCACAAATCGTGCCGAATACGCAACAGATTCTGGTTCGGGTCGTCACAGATTCAATACACCATTTATTGCACATAGGAGCTTCATCCCAAACGATTAATTCAGCTTTTTCAATTAAATTAGAAAGATTGGTTTGTTTATTTATATTACAATTTGAATCTTTATCTATAATTGGTTTTATTTTGAAACGTGAATGAGCTGTTCTGCCTATCGGAAGTAATAATGAAGCAATGCCTGAAGAAGCAACCGCCAAAATAATTTTGCCTTCAGATCTCAATCTAAAAATTATAGTATTCCATAAAAAAGTTTTTCCTGTGCCTCCGCTACCATAAACAAAGAATGATCTTGGGTTCTTTTGTTCGACGGCTTTGATCACCTCATTGTATATCAATTTTTGACTACTATTTAGTTTAGTGATCAGGTCGGAATGTTTTTGTTTTAGCGCTTCACAATCAAAATCTAATTTTTCTCTAATGAGCCTATTATCAAGTTGATGTATTTGTTGTGTCTTTGACATTGGTAATTGATGATCTTTTAAAGTACTGGACGACATGTTAAACAATTTTTCAAGTTCACAAAAAACAGCAATTTTTAATTTTTAATTCATCACTAGGTATGGTAAGATTTGGCATATTAAAATTTAATTTCATTTTGTGTACTATATCATCAGACATGCTAATCCAATATGTATCAAGTAAAGCTTGAGGATCTGAGACATTACAAAATAAAATAATCGTAACGAATAAATAACGAATTTGAGAAGAAGTGGCAGTAAAAGTAGATTCCATCAATGCTTCTGTCTATTCTTTATCATCACCTAGTAATCCTAAGGCTCGACATGCTTCTTGATACATAGAGTATATTACACCAGTGACTTTTTTTATTGAATCAAAATTGGTACATCCTTTTTGAATATTTAAAAGTATTCTAAGATAATACAATTCACCTGCAATTGGTGGCACATGTGCTATTCTACCGAGTACGCGATATTGTTTCCTTGGGGTCTATAATTTCTTATTATCATTCCAAACAAATTTAGTGGGAAATTGAGTATATGTTAATTTCTTTGCTTTCTTATAAGTCTTGTTTGCTTGAAACCAAGCAGTTAGCATAGTAATTTCTATATTCGGATCATTTAACACATTTTGAAGAGAATTAGTTTGATGAAAACAAATAGTTTGTTCTTTGGGCAAATGAATTTCTAAATATTGAACTGCAGGAAATCTAGAATGAATGGAAAATTCAAATAAACGCCATACGGACTCATGAGGAGTTAAATATCGACAATTGATATAATTTTGGATCTCATCGTTTATATTGTCATGAACTGACACGCGGGCTCTATCAGGTCCTTTATTTATATACTTGAATATATATTTTATTAACATAGATTGAGAACACGATTCAACATTTATATGAGCATTATATCTCAACAATAAATTAGCATTGTAAGGAACAACATAATTATTACCAACATGAACTCCTTTTTAATTACAAAACGTGATTCATCATCGCAACGTCTATACTGAGGAGCCTTAATTGCTTGAAAAGTCGTGTCAGTAATAAATGGTTTTGAAAAATATTTTGTACATTGTTTATCTCGCATGCATGGAGAATTCAAATTAAGTTGACCGCAAGGACCATGAATCACTACCACATTTTAACCCATTGCCGGCGATTTTTAAATCGCCGGCAATGTTTTTTATCATTACCGGCGATTTTTTCCCCAAAAATCGCCGGTAATGTCTTCTTTTTTTTTTAAACATTGCCGACGATTTTTCCGGCAAATCGCCGACAATGTTCCGCCGGTAATTAACAAAAAAAAAAGACATTGCCGGCGACATACATTTAAGTCGCCGGCAATGTCTTTTTTTTTTTAATTACCGGCGGAACATTGTCGACGACTTACATTTAAGTCGCCGGTAATGTTAAAAAAAAAAAAAGACATTGCCGGCAATTTTTCTCCAAAAATCGCCGGTAATGATAAAAAACATTGCCGGCGATTTAAAAATCGCCGGCAATAGGTTAAAATGTGGTAGTGAATCATGAATTGACTAACTATTTTAAATAACTGAGGGTTAACATTTTTATCGGGTAATTCTGCTGATATTATGGAATCTACATCATTTGCTGTATAACATTTGTATTTATGTTTAAGCCAGAATAATATATGAGCATAGGGCAACCCTCGCTTTTGGAACTCAATTGTACACACATGAGCATGAATTTCTCCTAAGGGTTTTCCAGATTTAATATAAGCAATCATATCATCTACTTTTATCTTAAAAATTCGACAAATAATATCAGGACGATCTTCTGGTTTGTACCCAGGTTTTTTTTCAAAATATCTCAAAATTTCTGGCCATTTCACATTGCTCGTGAAAGTAATGAACAAATCGGGATTACCGTATTCTCTACAAATTGTCATTGCATCTTGATAATTATTTATCATATCTCTTGGACTCCCCGTGTGAGAACCAGGAAGAAAAACTTTTTTTCCGACATCAGAACCTTGGACAATTCCATTCGAAACAAATGTAGATATATTATTCCATGTTTAACATCTTAATTCTAGTTGATGATGTCTTATATAATCTAAACGATTTTCTTCGACAATTGCATATATATCGACTAAATATTGTTGAAATAATCTTCCACCTTTTAACAAAGTACTCGATTCATTTTCTCTATCATGAATTGGTAACACACAAATTTGTTCATTGTTAATTTTCTATCTCGATTCCCAACATTGTTTGCAATTGGTTTTAATTTCATATTAATTTTAAATCCATCCTCTCCATATGGAAAAAGAAGTGGATACTGTAATGACATTAACTTCGGATGAATTTTAGATATTCGTTTAAACAATCCTTCATTTGATTTAATAATTATATCTCTATTAGAATTAAATTCTCCTACATCTCCCACAATTAATCCACCAATTTCAGAAGCAGAAGGTAATTCATATTGTTTGTTATCAGTCTTTTCACGATCAAGTATAGTCACATCTAAATTGGCTAATGATTGATTCTCAAAATCATCTCTCACAGATCGATACACTTTGGTTAATTCATTACACTGATCTAACAATTCTACCAATCCTTTTACAATATCATAATCAATCTTGGTATTTGCCTTACTTGGATCAATAGCGGTTATTCGGTTTGAAATTTCATTTTGAGTATCGTATACATATAATTGAGCGTATTTAGGAGATTCTCCTTCTGGAGGTAAAACAGAACCCATCAAATGATGAACTTGTCCGCATATTTTAAAGACATAAGGAGCTCCTCCATTATTAATGGTATAATCAATTGTAGCTCCCATAAAAGTAAAAGTAAACATGGAATTATAAACTCTAATTTTATCACGAAATAATACACTTTTTCGACCATTATTTAGATTCAACAATTCATCAAGAAATATAGGAGTTTCATATGACATTGGAATTTGGACTTGGCTTTTTTCACAACAATGAGTATATATGAATTGATTTTTTTCTTTTTTTTCAATGCTTCAGTTGACCAAAATAAAGCAGTGCAATAACTGCATGTGTAAGTATTGTCACCAGCATCGTTATACTGCACGATGCAACCTGCAATAACAGTTATCAAAATTTGTATTAGATTCTTGACAACTAATAATGAAAATGTGATGAATGATTAATTGACCAATGATTAATAATTGAAAATACTATCCCTCACCTTCATGGCTTCTCTGATAGAATGCTTGCCCAAAATTAGTCCCTTCAAGACCTACATTCGATGGAGAAAATTATCAGCTCAACAGACCAATGCAAAACTCAGAAATCGATCAAGTAATAATATATGTAAAAGAATCCTAGCAATCAATATTGATGGCAGAAAATTGTTGCACGCTCACGAAGTTTCGGATGCTCTGCAATTGATGGAAACTGCTGACCCAACGGGAATTCTAAAGATTTGGAACATGTAAATATGAGAATACCCGTTCGATCAATTGTCCCCACCAGCTCATGCACACGTAACAACTTCTTCATCATAGCACGAATAAATATTATATTAACAATTATAGGTACTAAAAAACCTTTTCTGAAAACAAAAAGAACTCAAAATTGGAAATAAATGCCGAACACACTTGAACATTTAACTCACATACTTAAACATACAACTCTCATAATAGAAACAACATATCACTAAGAAAATGCATAACTTTTTTGATTGTTGGAAATAGTTGCAGCGATATCCATACTATCGATTGATCAATGCTAAAATGATTATACTGCAGAATAAAGTAGTACATGCATAAATACCTGATATAACTCTATCGACATCTTCATCTTCACTGCTGTACTCTTCCAACGTCTGTTGACACGCTGGAAAGCAACAAAAACAAATGCAAGTGAATTATAGAAACGATGTGCATCATTGAATCTGATATTAATCTCATCATCATCCTTATAGCTCATTTCAAATTACATGTCAAAAAATAAAAAGACAGAGACCTCAGCTTAATTGACATAGTAAATCAATAAAATTCTTCATTAAAAACCAGTAAAAGAACAAAAAACTGAAACTGAAACAAAATCGAAATGAAAACAGTGTTACACAATATGGTAATCCTATACTCGCAGTCTCAAACAAATGATTACATGTATAAACAAAGAAAATTAAATATAAGTATTTCATTTCAGATCTCAAAATCTGAACTGATTAAAAAAACATGATTATATACTTGTTGAGTCTCAAACAATTATATTACACGAAGGAATGTATATGTAAAATGGGATTAGATCCAACATTTATATCTCACTATCAATAACTAATTTTGAGCAAAAAGAGTAAGCCCAGGATTCAAATCAGAGAGAACTCCACCCATGATTAGACCATCAAAATATCAAAATATCAAAACGATCAAAGCAACAGTATGAGCCTAATCTAGAAAAACCATCAGTAGAAATACCAAATTTAAAAGGATATAGATAAAACATATTTGTGCAATACATTTTAAACCAAGAACAATTCATAGAAATATATTGTATACAAACATATAAAAAATCAAGGAAACTTTCTACCAATGCACCATATAATTAGGTTAGCTGACTGATTCTTATGTACACCATAAAGATATTCATAGGACTAAAAATAACTCCAAGATCACCTAATTTACCTTCATCGCTTGCAGGCACCTGGTTCAGTGTTGTTGCTCTCTGAAAGCGGTGTCTCTTAGATGTTGAACATTGTTTTTCCGATGAACTTGCTGAAAAATAATCCAAAGTTGCTCGGGGACCATCCGCTCCAGTTACAGAGGTACAGTTTCTTTTTAGCGGCATATCTAAAAAAGCAATTTAACTAATCAAAACCAATTACTATAATCATTATAAATACCATCCACAATATATCATGTAAAAAAACTTGGTTAACAAAAACACGGACCCAAGTGTCGATGAGAAACTGCAAACGACTGAGACAGATGCCAGAGAGACAACAGCAGCGAAAAACAGAACACAATTTTATGCATATAACAAATAAAACCTGCAAAGTTTACAGGAAAATTTCAAAGAGCGACAAAATATATCAATAACCAACCATCAATATATCAAATAATAAATATCTAGACAAAGAAATCTAAAAACCCAAACACCAAAAAAAGGAACCGATCAGATACACAGTTTGATATAAAAATAATATACACCAGACACCGAAATCATCAAAAGAAACCATTACAACCAAAGCAGTTTTTAATGTACAAAATCCAACACATTAGCTAATTTCTATAAAATGCATCAACTTCTGGAAACAACCAATAAAATTCACAATATATGGTTAAAAATTAAACTGTACAGTATACCTTAACCAAGTGACTTATTTTTTTAAAACAGTCTGTTCAAGGTCTTCAGATGGCTGCAGGCAAACCATGAAAGTACACGAATTCAGTAAAGAATTTGTCCAGGCAGTCTATCTAAATAAAGTAATGTGTTGGAACTCAAAACCCTATTTCTATTTTACATGCATCAACAAACCTGTGTTGGAAGTCAAATTAAAACGTAACAATGTGTTGCAAAACACGACTTCTAAAGTAATATAAGACCTGAAGAAATTGAAAAGTAAACATAATGCTTATCAAAACTCGAAGTAGATGCTAAAGAATGATTATCAGTAATTCAATTAACTTAAATTTAAATTGATGCATATTATCCGTGATCAATAACCAAAATTTTCAAGCGAAACAAAGCCGAATACAAACACTAATCAATCTCAGGATCAAAATAGGAAACTCAAAACCTCCAAACAAACAAACATTGAACCTTAGCTGGTATTATCAAAAAAGGATAATCATACACTACCGCTGGAAACACTATAGCCGACGATTTTTTTAAAACTATAGCCAACGAGATAAAAATAGCCAACGAGATAAAAATCTCGTTGGCTATAGTGGAAAAAATGATTTTATTTTATTTTTTTAAAATTTTTTTTAAAACTATAGCCGACGAGATAAAAATCTCGTCGGCTATAGTGGAAAAAATGATTTTTTTAAAATTTTTTTTTTTTTAAAAAACTCATCGGCTATAGTACTATAGTCGACGATATTTAAGGGTCGTCGACTAAAGTCGGCTGGCTAAAACCTGTCGGTAATAGTATAGCCGGTTTTACCCATTATCGTCGGCTATAGTACTATAGCCGACAAGTTTTTTAAAAAAATAAAATTAAAATTAAAATAAAATCATTTTTTCCACTATAGCCGACGAGATTTTTATCTCGTCGGCTATAGTTTTAAAAAAATCGTCGGCTATAGTGTTTCCAGCGGTAGTGATAAGCTATTCTAAACCACCTAGATCATAAGGTTGTGACCATCTAGGTGTATATATTGAAATGAGACATAGATCCTGTGTTGTAAATATATCTTACCCTGGATCCAGACATTGCGGTGAAGCCCTGTTCGTAAACCAAAAACACAGGGTAGAGGAGAGGAATAAATTTAAGCTATATGGTCATGAAAGAGTTGAATATCGTTGATTAATAGTTAAGACTATTTTGTAGAACAGCATAGGCTGAAAGAGATAACAGGTGAAAGTAGCGATCATTCCCGATATTAGCACTTTATTGCCATGAAATAAAGAATATTATTTCAGAACTTTTAGTTTTGAATTCACTTTGTGCATGCATGATCCCATTCATAAGAATATATGAACAAAGTGAAAAGGGGAACCCCGTACAGTTTATCCACACTTTCTAAAATGCAATTAACCATACACAAAGTGGATTCAATCAAGTTGCTTTATTGCCATGAACTTTTAGCTTTGAATTCACTTTGTGCATGGATGATCCCATTCATAAGAATATATATTCTATACTTGCTTACTGGCAAGCTGATCTTCCAAAACTGCATTCCCAAGATTGTTCCGAACCTTCGAGAAAACATATAATCATGCTTAAACATGATTTCTGTCCCCTATTCCAGATGCAAGTTTGTAACACAACCCACTATAAGCAAAATGCTTCCTAAATTCCAAGGCTCTATAGCAGAAAAAGCACTTCAAGTCTCAAATTCCTTTCCATACTTTCAAATAACAAAAATCAGATAAGCCTAAGTTCTTGTTTTCACTTACTAACTCTTCATGTCAAACACTCAAATACATAAGTGCTAAGAAGTAACAAAACCAAAGCAGCCCCTAAACACTAAATCACAACAAAAGATACACACTTTATAATAACAAAGAACAATGAACATAAAAATTTAAGCTTTACAGCGCTATACCAATAGTAAACACAGTTTTGAATCCCTTTAATCAAAACCCAAGTAAATAAAAATTGAAACTTTACCTTCTGAGTCTGAATCTGAGGTTTGCTTAGGCCGTTTTAGGGTGCTTTTGAGAACTGGGTTTGGCTCAGAGAGCTGCTTAGGCTGCTTCAAAGCGCTTTTCAGAGGTGGCTGCGGAGTTTGAGCTGGGTTTAAAGAAGAAGGAAAAGAAGAGTCAGTGACGAAAGTAGCACACTTTGGATTTGGTTTGGGTTGTTTGTTGTTGTTGAGGTCCAGAATCAGAAGAAGAGAGAAGAGGGTCTAATGAAGGTGGAGGTAGATCTTCAAACGCAAGAGAGATGGAGATCGAGGGACGGTAGCCGAGATCGGAGAGAGAGAGGGAGTCGAAGATCGGAGCTTGAGCTGGGTTTAAAGAAGAAGGAGAAGAAGAGTCGGTGACGAAAGTAGCGCACTTTGGATTTGGTTTTTGTTGTTTGTTGTTGTTGAGGTCTAGAATCAGAAGAAGAGAGAAGAGGGTCTGATGAAGGTGGAGGTAGACCTTCAAACGCAAGAGAGAGGGAGATCGAAGGACAGTAGCCGAGATCGGAGAGAGAGAGGGAGTCGAAGATGAGAATAGAGGCTGACAAAGTGAGATATGGTCGAGAGAGAGAGAGATGATATATCTCCTCTATCCAAAACAGTTGGCTCGCACGCACAATCACACGCTCGCAAATTTCCAGACGAAAACGCCCCCTATGAATAGTGCTACAGTGATTCGCGTTGTCTGTACAGTAAAACTCATGAATGTTATATAGGTAATGAACCATCAGTTAGGCATTTTACCGAACTAAGTAGATTGTACAAAAACTATGTTACTTCTTGGGCTTGTAATAATATTCAAAGTGAAAGAGAGATGAATCTGAAGTTCTGTTTGGGACGGCTATTTGAGCTTGGACGTACATGGTGGGAAATCATTTATATCTCTCTTGATTAATAAATTTTGTAAATTGGTGTATTAGGTCAGCAGAGTCGCTCTTGATTAGTAATTGGCGCGGAAAGAAAAATAAAGTGTTACGGATTCGGAATCTCTTTCATAATTGTAGACTTGTGGAATGAATGAGAGAGAAGAAGAGCATAACTAGTTTGTACTTTTGTTTAACTAAGTTTTGGGCTCTAGACGAAAGTTTGAGGTGGGCTAAAGCTCCTTGATATCTTAGATCGACTTATCCCGAGTAGACAGATAAATGGGAACCTAGTAAACTAGATAGATCGAGAGACGGTTCGATTCATTTTCTGGTCAACCATTGTCAAATTTGTGTAAGGTCCTCGAGCTCTGTGGTTATAAACACCCAATCGGTCTCAGTTAGTGTGAATAGAATGAACCATCAGTTAATGACTTGGGGTAAACGCCTAAAGTCTAAACCTAAAGGCATTTCCAATGGTGGAGGATTAGGGCTATAAATTGTGGGGTATTAGTGAGAGTGGTCTCCAACGGTAGAAAGAAAAGTCTTAGTGGCTATATTTATGAGACTCGGTCTCAAAAGAAGTCTTAAAATGAGATTGGTCTTAAAAATTTGTGGCGGGCCCTCAACATAGAAGAGAGAGAAGAAGACACGTTGGGGAGAGAAGAAGAGCGCAAGTCGCGCTAAAAGACAAAATGGAGACCAAATTAAAGCATCGTGCAGGAGACGCGCACTCCATTCCAAATATTATTATTTTTTAGAATAATTAACCTAATAATAATTTTTTTGGTTACAATCTAATATTAATTTAAGTTTAGAAAGTATAAATTATTATCTTATCAACATATTAAAACAAATATAAATTACTATTAAATATAAAATACAATAAAAAAATAAAAAATAAAGAGTTAAAATTTTGAGATAAAACTACATTATTGAAAATGTATGAAGTCTTATATAAATAGTGCTTAGAAGAGGTCTCATAATAGATATAAGACCTTAATATGGGACTTCACCATTAGAGATGCCCTAGTGTTACTAGCTTCCTGGAGTCAAGTGAAAGGGAGAGAAGAGACATATGTTGTTTGGGCTAACGTCTATTTGAGCTTGGACATGGCGGGAAACATTCAAATTTCTCTAAATTAGTATATTTGTATACTGGTGTACTCGGTCTTGCTTTGGAAATCGATCATTCTTTTCGGAGAAGTGATAGTCGCATATTTTTGCGTCTATATCATGCTTAATTAATCTCTTATATTTAGTTTATTGTTATTTTTTAGGTTATTTAATTATGTTTATTATTTTATACGGTTTTGTGGAAAATAAAGGAAAAGAAAACAAAAGAGGGATTCGTAGTGCAACAAGAAAACAAGAATAAGGAGTCATGTGTAAATAAATATGTCTAAACCAACAAGGAATTGAAGAGGACCAACCAAAGATTATATAAGCTCACCTTTAGGATTTTTGAAAAGGCCATTCAGAAATTTGGAGAGCACATACTCAAGCAAGGAGCAAGCAGCTGCGAGAGAAAAGTCTAGACTGTACCAGTTCGACCGGTCAAAGCTGACGCCAACTTCTTCTTCTTCATCCTTTCTTGTTCGTATCAACTCCATTTTTTGTTTAGATTCTATTACTATCACTACCAGAACACACACTACAGCCGACAAAATCAAGAAAAACATGCCGACAAAATTGGGTTGTCGGCTATAGTTTTTGGTCGTCGACTACGATAAAAAAAATTCGTCAGTTTTTGTTGGAAAAAAGTCTTTGACTATAGTTTTGACTACAGCCTACGACATTTTTAACTAAAGCTGATGACATAATAATGTCATCGGCTAAAGTTCTTTATTACAAATCTGGGCAATAGCTCAATCATTCAAAAATAAATAAATTGGTGAGAAAAACAGTCCAAAATGAGTTCGCGAAGGTATATCCCGCTACATATATATAGATACGTATATATATGTGTGTTGATTGTTGATTTAGAGTTGATTGTTGATTTTGAGTTGAGTTCGATGAATATATATATATAATTATATGTTTATTGTTGATATATATATATATAGTATGCATATATATATATATATCTATGTTAATTTGTAATTAAGGAGTAGAAGAATTAATGTAATTTGTAGTTTAAAGATATATATATATATATATATATATATATATATGGACAGTCCTTTTCAAATAAGGACGTCCGTAAGTTTCAGAAAATGCGAATGCCAGACGATAGTTGTTGGATTGGTTTTAATGAGCTTCAACGACTCAGATTAAAACACGAGATATGGGTCATTCTAAGATTATACGGGCGGGTATTATTGCTGAATTCGACCCGATTACAGAATACAACACCCCGCCAGCAACACACACTACTCGTTTCGCGCTCTTCGATTCCCGCCTTTCGACTTTCACCTATTCAATCCCTCTCAGACTTCTAAACTTCCCAAATTTGCTATCATGCTTCTCAGAGAGAGAGAGAGAGAGAACTATTGTTGCAACCTCTAACTTATAAGAAATTCGATCGATCTTTCAAGTAGTAACTTTACACTGCTTATTTTTCCTTTCCCAATTGATTTACAACACGCCAGGTCGCCAGCAACACTCTATCGAAAAGAAAACGATCTCTCTCAAAATCCTCTTTCTATTTCCAAGATTTCCAGTTCTTTAACCTTTTCCAATTCTCAAATGGCATCTCCTTGGCCAGAGCCCAACAAATCTTCTCCATCACTCAAACCTCGGTCGACTCTGATCCCCGCCACTACCGCATCAATCAGGGTCAAAAATCACAAAAATCTCGGTCGCCGTACGACGCCGTTCGATGTTGTGACATTGCTTGCTTTCAGGATTGTTGGAACCGGGACTGGTTTTGGCGTTTGGCTGTACAATTTGACAAATATATGTCGACACCTTCTAAAGGATTAGTGCTTTAGTAATTATGTGGCTTTAAGGCCCTGTTTTGTTCTATGATGCAGGATAGACTTTAGCCATATGAGGTCTGCGTTTTACACCCAAGTAAATGAATAAATTTAATGATGTTGGTGCATTTTGTGAGTAATATTGCTAGCTTGCACCGAATGAAACAAGTGTTTATACAGTTTATCAAAGAAAAAGTTTTAGTTCCAATCTGTGCTAAGCTAAGAAACCATCACAAGCTGCATATTGGTGTGTGTGATTAAAATAGCTTACACTTAATGAAACGATTCCCAGTTATTCCAATTCTTGGACTCTTGTTTATCAATCCATCTAAAACTTCGTACTCAATCAATCTGTGCTAACTACAAAATAAGACAAATGAACACATATATGAGAAGGTAGCAACCATTACTGAACTAGTTAAATATTGCATAATAATTATAGCAACTCCTCTAAAATACATCAGCTCACTGCAATTATGGTAATACAAAAGTAACAACAGTAGTGATTGGATCGGATGACATTATGCAAATAACCATTTTGATGAGCAATTTCTGTATTTGTACTCTTCTCCTATGTTAGAAGACCAAAAATGAATATGTTCTTTCCAAAAGCAGCTAAATCTCAAATACCCTCATCTTCATCAAAGGAACTTGACTCCTCCTCTTCACCAGTTGATATTGTCTCCTCATCATCTTCTGCAAAGGAACTCAACTGATTTCGATCTTTAGACCTGTAAGAAAAAAATATATATACTTTAATCACACAACTAAAAATTGAGATCTATGAAAAACAGAACTATGCAGCTATATAAGTAACCATTTAAGTAAGTACATTGTCCTTAATATACACTGTAACAGAGTACAGAATCAGAACTCAATTCAATTTCACATCCAGGAACCCATTAACACAACTGAAGATCAAATATATGACAACACCACAAAGTACATGCCCTACAGCAATCTAAATTCCTCATGACATTAATTGTTGAACTGGAATATGAATGGACAAGGCAAATGAGCTTAAAATGAAAAGGAATGGCCATGTTACCTATGTTCAAGCTTAAAATGAGCTTAATTTTTGCTCCCCACACCTCGGTGATGCTTTCTGGTTAATTGGTTTGGGACGAGGTGGTGTTTAATGGTGAACCCGATTAGGTTACCGGTGTGGAATTCCGATTTGGGTTTGGATGAAATTGGTGATGTTAGAGTTTGAATTGAGGTAGGTTGTAGTTATGAAAGTGGTTTGGTTTGAGATGGGCTTCATTTCTGGAGCTTCCTCGCAGGAAAATGTCACCGTTGACGGTGCAACGGCGGCGCTCCGGCGAGGAGTTGACTTTTTGGATTTTGATGAAATTAATGTCATTTTTCTCGTAATCGCGCCCTGATTATCGTCCAGTGGTTTTCGGATTGATTTGGGTAGCCGATTTTCAGTCGAAGGTTTCGAGTGGAGATTTCGGGAATTTCGTTAATCATTTTGTAATGCATTGCATATTTCTGGGAACGGTTGGTTTCCGTGGTTCAGTACAGGGTTGTTGACTGTGATTTTGATCAGTTATGTTTATGTATATTTAGGAGATCGAGATCGAGATCGTGATCGTGCTTCAGGCGAGGGAGCTTCCGCCGGACCACGAGATTAGCGCGAGTTCGCGCTAGCAGATCTGTGAGTGGACAAGTTTATATTTTCACAGTTGATTTGCGAGTTCGTGGATTTTATGATTTTCCATATTTAAATTATACGATGTTGAGATATATGTTGTTTTCGGAGGTATTGTTATATGTTTATTGGTGATGGCATTTATTACATCGATGTACCAGAGTTGGGAGATTCCTCTGGACCAGAGTTGAGAGATTCCTCTGGGCGGGGTTGAGTGGTCCCCTACGTGCCGCCAGGGTTGAGTGGTTCCCTGGCCTATCACTGTCGGGTTTGAGCGATTCACCTGACGTCGGGCTTGAGAGGTTGCCCGACAACCTCCGTATATATATATATATATGTGTGTGTGTTGTGTTCCGAACTCGCACTGTTTTACATTGAGTATGTATATAAACTGGTGAAAGGCATATATTTATTTTCGTCCACTCACTCTAACGTTTTTATTTGCCTTTCCCCTGGGCTTTTCGGTTTCCGTGCCCAGTTTGCAGTTCGGATTCAGGTGTTTCACGTCGCGGTTGGAGACTAGTGATCTGAGCTACCTGTGTTTTTCAGTAGGTTCTTGTTTCGCCTACTGATGTGTATATTGTATATATTTACACTAGAGGTCGCTCTGATACATTCTGATACGTGTTTATACGGATTTTCATGGATATACTATATATAGTACAGTATGTTTACTGTTTATTGTTTATAATATGATGTTGAGAAATCCGGATGGGATTGGTGCCCACGGTTTGGCTTTTGTGGCATAGGACGAAGTGTTATTTTCAGGGTGCAGGTTTATGCAATTCTACGTTAGTAACGAAACTCTGCCGAAATTTCGAAAAGTTTTTGTTGGTTCGTATTTTCAGAAGGGGTTCGATTCCGATTTAGGTAACTGAATCGGGATTGGGTCCTTTCACTAATTGACATTAATCCAAATGAAGACAATGAAGACTCTGGTGATGAGGAGCGACACATATTATTAGAAATTAACTCGGAAACCAAGGAAGACTCAAGCGATGATTCTGACTATAAGCCTTAGTTAAACAGGAATTTGTGTTAAAAACTTGTTTTCACATGAGCCTAATTTTTTAAAGTATTTTCACACTTCTCAATATAATTCTAATTATGAGTCTTAATGAGTTAAATAGGTATTTGTGTGAAACGTGTTTCCATTTGACACTAATTTTTAAAACTATTTTCACACTATATCTGACGATATTGACATATGTTGTTGGCTATACTATAGCTGACGATACTATATATGAAGATCATCGGCTATATTATAGCCGATGATATTATACATGAAGATCTTTAGCTAGACTATAGCCGACGATATTATACATGAAAATTGTCGGCTATAGTCCCTGCAACACCCAGACCGCACCTCCTCACGCACCCAAAACCTAAAACCGTCGCCGCTCGTCCAGAACCACCTCTGCCACCCCCAGTTCTCTCTCTCTCTCTCTCTCAACACATATTGTCTAGAGTAGTTTTGATTGTGATTTTGATATGGTTTAGGGTTTTGGATGTGTTGTGATTTTGATTTTGTGATGAAGTTATGGATGATTGTGATTTTGTGTGTTTAGGATGACTATGGATGCTTGATGGAATTGATTATGTATTATTGAGTTATTGATGTTTGTTAATGGATTTTGATTGTGATTAAGGTTTGTAATTTGTGTTATTGAGATTATGTTAGTGATGATGATATGATTGTGATTGAGGTTATGTTAGTGATGATGTTAGTTAGTTTAGATGTTAATATTGTGATTGTGATACGTGAATAATATTGCATATGCTTGAAAGTATTGGATGCATGGTTGTGTTATATTTGGTTAGATTGGTATTGGACGATTATATGTAATTGGTATTGCATATTGGTTAGATTGTTATTAGTAATGGATTGTTGGTTATAGGGTGTGGTAGTGATAATGTATATATCTTGAAGTAAATGTGTTGTGGTATTGTTTAGATTGGTTAATGTTGTCGTATGGTTAAGTAGGAATGGTAATTGCAGATTATATATATTTGTGTGATTTATGGGTGGGTTTTAATTGTAGGCATCATGAATTTGTTCGGTAAAGGGAAGAAGGGATCTCATAAAGGAAACAGGTATAGCGTCAACAGTTCTGAGTCCCCCTCTATCAACAACCCACCCACCACATTTGGCGACCCTCAGTTGAGCTTCCAACACCGTCAACTACTTCAGCAGATGCCGCAGCAAGATTTAGTAGCCCACCCCCATCGACCACATAGCACGAGACAGCTCTTCAACGAAGATGCAACCCCCATGCCTGCAACGGCCGGCTTTACGGGTCCCGTGCCTTCGGTTGCCCTTATGCCCTCAATTACTCGGCATGTGCCTTCTCCCTCTATGGCTCAAGATTATTCTACCTCTTATGCTGGTGCTTCAGGTACCTCATCGTCGGGGGTACCAAATGGACCACCGGCTATCCTCTTTATGCCTTCGAGCGTACATGCCCTGCCTGATGTTGATGACCACGGAAAATCTATTCCAGAAGAGCTCTATTACATCCACCCACAAGAAGCATACGTCTATGTGCCATTTGATACACCTCTTTTTAGTGTAAGGGTAACAAACACATCGATGTTAGAATCGGGTAAATACCTTGGTTATTTAATTTTTCTAAAAACCAGAGGATGCGTCACGGACAAGCAACTTGAGAAGGACGTGAAGAATAGTGGACAACTGATCATAAAGACCAACCTTGATGCATCGGTGAGGTTGGGGCAGAAGGCGGTGCGGAGATACTCTGGCCAAGTAAGAAGTATCATACGAGACATAGTCCTTGTTATGTGAGGAGAGTGGTCCTCGATGCCGCAAGAAGTGAAGAACATGGTGAACAATGCTATGTCGGTGAGTTAGTTAGATATTCATTATGTATATCTACCTATATTAATTAACTTCTAATAAATATATATATATATTACCATAAATGGGTACATTGCATGGGTGGTTCCATGTTTCGGAGCACCTTAAATTCACTTGGGCAAATGAGGTTCAAGGAAAAGGGTAATGGGAGTTATATAATATATATTGAGATACTATGTTGATCATGTATAATCACTTTCTAACATTTATGTTGCATATATAGCTACAAGAAGTGGAAAACTAAGTTGTGCTCACACTGGCGGACGCATGGCAATGGCCATTCAGGTACACCCATTCAGTTTATGCATTGGGAGTACGAGTGGCAGTGGCTTCTAATCCACTTCAACAACCGACAATTTGAGGTATATATGTAACATCATATTTGTGTTTACTTGTATCTTATTTGACGAAATTAGTTTCCAAATATTTTTTTAATTAATATATGTTTATCCACAAAATCCATTTCTAAAATAAACGCGGCAAACCAGAGAAAAAACACAAGTAACCATTATGCCGGTTCTAGATCCTTTGCGAGTTATATGGACGAGACGGCCAACCAATACCCTGAAGTCAACTGGTTCGCGTATACGCTCAAGAAAGCGTATCCTCAGTCCCCCGAAGATATTGTAAGTCTTATGCACTTATAACTTAATATAATTGCTTATATATGTATTTTTTCTAACTTTTTATTTATGTATGTTTGCTAATATGTTATTTTGTTTTCCTTGTTAATTAGACGAGAGTGCAGGAGCTGACCGAGGAGGTGTTGACTCAGATCATGAGGGAGTGATGGCTTGAGACCTAGGATGAGGACCTCCTCCAGGCCATCTCTTAGATTGATCAATCTGATGTGACGGTTAGAGCGAGGATCATGGCTAACGCTCCCCCCCTCCACGAGGGAGCAATTACTACTGCAGGGATCTAGGACAGCTCGTCGAAGGAGTGTTAAAGATGACGCCCGGTTTCACACGTAAGTCGGGATCTTCCAAAGCTGCTCAGCTACAGGAGAAACTGCAAAGGTAGGGGATGGAGCATCAAAGACAGTAGGAAGAGACTGAGATATGGATTACCACCTAGCAAGCTCAGATTGAAGAGATACATGCTCAGATGGCTTCCTATTTTCAGGCAATGAATGCACAACTTCGGGCACAAGGACTCCAGGTCCCGATCCCACCTCCATTTCCATTTGTTCAGCGCCCTTTCAATGCTCCACATCAGTAGGAGGATCAACAAGATGATGGTAGTACCCCTTCTATTTTCCAGAACATAGATTTGGATAACCCTTGGTTTATGTATTTTCTGGGACAAGTAGGATGTATCATACGCTTAAGTTTCATTATTAATTTGTGTTTGGTTGTGAATATGTGTTTTGTTTTTATTTTACGTGTTGTTGGCTATTGTGGAAATACAATTGTGGAATTTTCATGTTCTGGAAATAGAAATCTAGAATCTACAGTTTTTTTCTTCTTTAGAAATCAGTACTTTAGCTGACGACTTTAGTCATAGTCATCGGCTAAAGTGCTCACATAAATCGACGAGTTTCGTACTATAGCCGATGAGTTGCATACTATAGTCGACGACAGTAAAAAACTATAGCCAACGATGGTTCTTCATACTCGTCGGCTATAGTATAGCCGGGTCAACCACATTGACTGGAGGGGGAAGGTTTGGCTGACGACTTTTTCGCTGGCAAAAGTCACAAACTTAAACAAACGACTTTTTTTGTCGTCGGTTATTTTCAAAACTATAGCCGATAACATCCATAATTATCGTTGGCTACAGTTTGGCTAACGACGTTCTCCCGACAACACTATAGTCGACGACTGTTTGTTGGTGTTTACTATAGCAGACGACAAAGGCTAACAAGCCGACGACTAAATAGTGTGTTTTCTGGTAGTGTATGACTATGAGTAGCTAAATACATTGTTAAGGGGCTACTTGAAGCCTCATACATGAAGTCTTTTTAATGCATACACTTTGTCACACTCCCATACTTGAGGCCAATATTATACTGAAATATGGTTTTAGGATTTGTGATGTAAATAAGAAACCCAAATAATTTCAAAGGTTAAGATGTCTGAATAATACATTTATTGAAACGAAAAAGCAAGTAGAAAATAATTTTTTTTATTTAGTAGGCGATGCATCCCATTTCCCCCAAGCATTATACTCATCACCTAAAAACATAAAGGTGTAACATCATGTGTCACACCGACCCAGTAAATGAAGCTTACAAGCATATACTAGATTATATCTAAGAAACATCAAACCGAAAAACTAATTCAAACATGTGGAATAATTAAAATCGGTTATATTCTTTCATACTTATACTTGCATCTTTATGATATATACATATAAGTATATATAATATACGTTCTTACACAAATGCACATCTACAGACAAATACGCCAATACTTTAGAAGTGAATTCTTTTGGTTTAATTGGTAGTTACTCAATGTGCTTAGTCTCACAATACCAACACACATGTAAAACCACAGTATTCTAAGACCACCTGCCAAAGCAAGTATACTCCCGGTTTGACACAATTCATTCCTTAGAGTATAATAATGCACTATCTATAAGGAACTAGAGCTCTTGGCTAACTCTCACAATAACAAAACAATTTACTAGCAATTCACTTAAGCACGAGTTAATTCATACTATGCATCTAACTTCACACCTCAACCTTAATGATCACAAACAAGGCTTTAGTTAATATTATATCTACATAAATCATAGAGTATATATTTATATCATAACCTTGTAATAAATATATACGTAATAGAATTCGTAAGGAAATGATGATCAAACTTAACCACATATAGATAGTTAACAATGTTGGTCCAAAAGTTTCATTTTGCGGTAGTCCACACAAAATCTTCCATTTGTTCCGGATTATACTTGAAATTAAATAACTGATTAAATAAACTTGAAATGAAAGTACAAGGAATGCAATTAGTTATCATCGGTACAAAAGTTTTATTCGGTGGTAATCCGTCCGAAATCCTCCATTAGTCCCAAATCAAATATAAAAAGTAAATAATGTGAGTAAGTAAATGAACTCAAAGTAAAAATACAGAAGATAAAACTTTTAATCATTGGATCAAAAGTATCATTCGGGGGTAATCCGCCTAAAATCCTCTATTTGAACCGTTTTATAATTAATCCAAATTATGTCCAAATTAAATAAGTAAGTACACCATCTTGAAGCATTTGTCGAGAGGAATCCAATGGAAATAGTCATAAAGTCCGATTGGGAGTTCTTAAGTTCGAAAACAAAGATGTTTAACAACTATTCAGAAATGGTTCCGCTTTGTATAAGCTCATTTGCACGAATTAATTAGTTAGTAAGTATTAACTAATGCCTTTCAAATATTTCAAATTGATAGTTGAACTCCTAAGCTTTGTTTGGATATAAAGAACACTAAATTTGGTTAAGAAATGAATGAGAAATGAATATTTCAAGTTAAGAGCATCTTAAGAATTTTCGAACAAGATTAAGGAAAAGATTAGCAAAATTTCTTTTAGCCATAACTTTCTCATTACTTCACTTTTTGAGTGATTCAAAAACCAAAGTTGAATAAATTTTCGTGTAGAATATAAATATGTAAAAACATTTGGCTAATTAAAATTTAACATAAACGAAAAATATTAAATTTACACTAAGGCTCATTATTTCCCTTTTATTCTTAACCCTGCACTTTAATGTAATCCTAAAGATAAAGAAGTATATGAATGTACTCATGTACTTACTCAAGAATTACAGGAGGTGAATGAGGTGTTTCATTAAGTTAAGTGACACTCTTGAAGCGTAGGCAATAGCTACTAAAATGTTTGGAAGAAGATTGTTTGGTGTGAGATTTTAGGAGAGTTGTATTGCAACTTTGGGAGGACTTCAAATCTATACGTAAGAGCAAGGTTGAAGTGGTATAAAATCAGATTGAACTCAAGAGTGTTTTATATAGGCATGGGAGGAGACATGAGAAATAAATTTATACATATTTTTATTGACTTTGCAAGGCAAGTTGATAAGAAACTATAGCCTAAATTTAGGGTAAACGTCTCACTTGTAAAAGAATAGTAATATGGGTGGAAAATCTTATTGGTTTTGGATACTTTATAATATATTCAAAAATATATAATTATATGTAGGTAAATGAGTGAGTAGAGAATATAATGTAGTTTTACTGATAAATTATAAGCAAGCAAAACATGTAATCTAATAACAATTAGCACAAAGATGACATATAATCATGGCCATAGAAATATTAATGGTACACTCAAACGTAAAAGTCTAACTGAAAGAACACATACGAACAAGATGAATTTTGTCATTTCACTAAAATTCCATTTCTGAAAATCGGTTATTTAGAATTAGGGTTTCTTACCATTTCTAACTGAAGTAAAATTAGTTTTTATTATTTTTACTAACCTACAAAATGGAATGTTTCACTATTCCAGCTTCGTGGCCTCGAACCCAAGACTAGGGAGTATCTTACTTGAACTTGAGTATCCATTGGACCAAGCCCCACTCCGTTAATATTTCTCTAAAACTCAGTTTTATACATTGTCTTCACTAGACAGTTTTTTACCCATTTCTAAAGGGTATAAGGTTAAACTAAATTATGGTAATTTTGAGTCATAATAATCTAAACTATATACTAATTTTTTGGGTATTACAGTCTACCCACCTTAAAAGAAAATTCGTCCTCGAATTTTACATACCTAATTCCGTGAATAAGTATGGGTACTTCTTCCTTATCTCCGACTCTAACTCCCAAGAAGACACATCCTCATCATGTCGATTCCATTGTATCTTTACAACTGGAATCTCATTTGTGCAGAGCTTTCTCACCTCTCTGCCCAAGATGCGCACGGATGCCTTGTTGTAAGTGGCATCTTCTGAGATTTTCAAGGTGTTATGATTTATGACATGTGACTTGTCCAGCTTTTATTCGCGCAACATGGATACATGAAAGACGTTATGTATATTGGATAGGTTTGGTGGTAGATCTAATCGATAAGCTAGATTACAAATTTTCTCGATGATCGGGAAAGGCCCAATAAATCGTGGAGCACTGCCACATTTTTAACCATTGCCGGCGATTTTTAAATCGCCGGTAATGTTTTTTATCATTACCGGCGATTTTTTCCTTAAAAATTGCCGATAATGTCTTTTTTTTAATCATTGCCGGCAATTTTTCCGGCGATGTTCCACCGGTAATTAAAAAAAAAAAGACATTGCCGGCGACTTACATTTAAGTCGCCGGTAATGTTAAAAAAAGAAGAAGACATTGCCGGCGATTTTTGGGGTAAAAATCGCCGGTAATGATAAAAAACATTGCCGGCGATTTAAAAATCGCCAGCAATGGTTAAAAATGTGGTAGTGGAGATAACTTGGCACTCTTCTTCCCAAAATGAATAAATCCTCGCATGGGTGAGACTTTCAACAAGACTTGATATCCATTATTGAATTCTACATGTCACCTATGTCGATATGCATAGCTCTTTTGCTGACTTTATGCAGTTCTCAGGCGCTCCTTAATTAGAGTGATAGTCTCTGTAGACTGCTTGATAACCTCAGGTCTTGGAAGAACTTCTTTTCCAATTTCAGCCCAACACATTGGGGTACGACATGGTCTGCCATAAAGAGATTCAAATGGTGTCATTCCTATGCTGGAGTGGTAACTATTGTAATATGCAAATTCGATCAAATATAGGTGATCCTCCCAACCACCTCGAAAGTCTAAGAGGCACAACCTAAGCATATCTTCGATCACTTGATTGACTCTTTTGATTTATCCATCCGTCTAAGGGTGAAATGCAGTGCTCATATCCAGCTTTATTTCCATAGCTTCTTGTAAGCTAACCAAAAATTTCGAGGTAAATCGGGCATCATGATCAGAGACAATTGAGACAGGAACTCCATGAAGATGCAAAATTTCTTTAAAGTACATCTTGCTTAAGACATCGATGGAATATGTTATTTTAATAGGTAGAAAATGTGCTGACTTTGTGAGCCGATCGACGATAACCCATATTGCATCATTTCCTTTTCGTGTCTTTGGCAATCCTGTAATGAAACTCATAATGATGTTCTCCCATTTTCACTCTAGAACATTGAGGGGTTGCAGGAATCCTCCTTTCTCCATGCGCTCTGCTTTCAGTAGTTGGCATGTAAGACATTAATTTAGAAACATATTTTTCTATGTCCCTCTTCATGTTGTTCCACCAAAAGTGTCTTCGTAGATCCTTGTATATTTTCACTCCTCTAGGGTGAATTGTAAACTTCTAATGATGTGCTTCATTCAATACCTCTTCCCTTAATGGTACAAGGTTTGGCACACAAAGTCTCCCTCAAAAGCGCATTCCTTCTCCGTCTTGTATGCTCCAATCCTCGGGGTATTTTCCTTCATTTTTCGAACATACTTCAGAAGCTCTTCATCATTTACTTGTGCTTGGATGATATAAGTAATAATAGTAGGTTGCACTACTATATTCCCAATGAAAGTTCTACCTGCAAATGGCGATGGACTAAGATTGTACTCAATAAGAGTTTCCAGCATATTCCAATTTTTCCTTAAAAGCAAGGCAAGGTGGTTATTAGGATTTTGGCTTAGAGCGTCGGCCACTATATTCACTTTCCTTGGGTGATACTGTAGGGTGAAATCATAGTCCTTGATCAGCTCTATCCATTGTCATTGTCACATGTTCAAATCTTTTCGAGAAAAGATGTACTTAAGGCTTTTGTGGTCAGAGAATATATCAAACTGTTCTCCATACAAATGATGCCTCCAAACCTTCAAGGCATAGACCACAGCAGCAAGCTCAAGATCATGTGTGGGATAATTCTTCTCATGTGGCTTCAACTGTTGAGAAGCATAAGCTACCACCTTTCCATTTTGCATAAGCACACAACCGAGCCCTTGATGTGATGCATCACTATAGATTACAAAAGGGACTCTACTTTCGGGAATTGTGAGAATTGGTCTCGTTGTCAGCTTCTCCTTCAGTTTTTGGAAGGCTCGTTCGCAACTGTTGTCCCATACGTACTTAACTTTCTTCCGCGTCAACCTCATAAGTGGGAGAGTAATTTTTCAAAAACCTTCTATGAATCTTGATAGTATCCAGCAAGGCCAAGAAAGTTGTGTACTTCAATTGGGGTGGTGGGAGCTTTCCACTCTAAGACTGGTTCAATCTTAGCAGGATCCATTGCTATTCCTGATCGATAGACTACATGGCCAAAGAACTTGACTTTGTGCTGCCAGAAATCGCACTTCTCGAACTTGGCATATAGTTGGTATGATCTGAGAAGATCTAATGTTAGCTCCAAGTGTTGTGCATGGTATGCTTCAGTTTTGGAATAGATCAATATATCATTAATGAAGACGATATTGATCTAAAAATGGGTTGAAGACTCGATTCATCAGGTCCATAAATATGGCAGGTGCATTGGTCAATCCAAAGGACATTACCAACCACTCATACTAGCCATACCACGTGTTCAATGTGGTTTTGTGGATGTCTTCCTTTTTCACTAGGAGTTCATGGTACCCAGAGAGTAAGTCAATCTTCAAAAATATTTGAGCACCTCGTAGCTGATCGAACAAATCATCAATTCGAGTTAATGGGTACTTGTTCTTAATGGTCACCTTGTGCAGCTCCCGATAACTGATGCATAGTCAAAGAGACTCATCTTTCTTCTTCACCATTAAAACAAGTGCTCCCCAACTAGAAGAACTTGAGCGGATGAATCCAAGATCGAGTAACTCCTTAATTTGTACTTGCAACTCCTTCAACTCTTTTGGTGTCATTCTATATGGTGTAACAGAAATTGGCTTGGCTTCAGGTATTAAATCGATACTGAACTCAACATCACATTTTGGAGGTAAACGAGTGATCTCTTGGAAAACGTCTTTGAAAGAATTGACCACAGATATTTGGTCAATTAATGGCTTGGATTTTTCTATCTTGAGATAGGCAAGAAACTTTGAAGGTAGAGATTCACGATGTGAATCACCCTGAATTTTTCGAATGGGTAGGCCAGGAATTGAGAAAGTGATTGTTTTCTCAAAGCAACTTACAAGGGCATGACATTTGACTAACCAATCAAATCCTAAGATTATGCAAAATGTCCCATGTATAAGAGTATCAAATTTGCAGGAAAATTGTTATTTAATACATTTATGGGACATGATTTGCAAACTTTGGTTAGAATGGCTGATTTTTCTAACGGTATTGTGACCATAAAAAATTCATCTAGTTTGGATGGTATCAAACCCAAACTAGTAACAAATGTGGAACATATGAAAGAATCAGATGCGCCAGCACTACAACATTTTTACCCATTGCCGGCGACTTTTAAGTCGCCGGCAATGTTTTTGGACATTACCGGCGATTTTTGTCGGAAAAATCGCCGGTAATGTCTTTTTTTTTTTTTACATTACCGGCGACAAAAAATCGCCGGTAATGTCCGTCGCCGGCAATGCCTCGATGGTAATGTAAAAAAAAAAAAAAAAACGACATTACCGGCGACATACATTTATGTCGCCGGTAATGTAAAAAAAAAAAAAAAAAAAAAAGACATTACCGGCGACATTAATTATGTCGCCGGTAATGTCTTTTTTTTTTTTTTTTTTACATTACCATCGAGGCATTGCCGGCGACGGACATTACCGGCGACAAAAATCGCCGGTAATGTAAAAAAAAAAAAAAAAAAAGACATTACCGGCGATTTTTCCGGCAAAAATCGCCGGTAATGTCAAAAACATTGCCGGCGACATAAAAGTCGCCGGCAATGGGTAAAAATGTTATAGTGCAGTATCAAACAGTATGCGAGCATGAGTACTGTATACTGTAAGCATACCTTCCATGATAGGTTTCTTAAAGGCTATAGAATTTAGCTTGACGATGCGAGTTGGTGGATTATTGGCTTGTTTTAGAACATCACACTCCCCATCTTGCCACCATTGTAACAAGACCCAGGAATGTGATGTGGCTTTGGACATGCATTAGACATGTGTCCAGTTTCTCCACAATTGTAGCATCAGACTAGTGGTTTTGCCAATTCCTTTCTTTTGCCAGCTGGTGCCGTCGGTTTCTAGAATGCCCCTTTTCATTTTTGTTGCTTCCATGGCTGCTCATTTTTTTGGTTAGGCATTAGATGACTTCTTTTCCCTTGCCCAATCTCTCATTCTTTCTCCATGCGGTACTTCTGATTCTCCTCCTCTTGAGTTAGTGCTTTGTCGACAACTTCCTCATAGGTGATCCCACGTTGAGTGACCAATCTCCTCATGTTAGAATTTAGCCCTCCGATGAAATGTCTTACCTTCTTATCATCTATGTCTACCATGTGTATGGAAAAACGAGAAAGTTTAGTGAATTTGGTTTCATACTCAAGAACAATCATTTTCCTTTGAGTAAGCTGTATGAACTCAAGCTCTTTCTCGTCTTTCTCAACTTGTGGAAAATATTTTTGCAGAAATTTTTCTTTAAAGGTTGCCCACTCCATAATTTCCATTGTTGCAGGTGGTGTTATACGTTTGATTTTGTCCCACCAATAACGAGCGTCTCCTTCTAAAATACAAGTAACCAATTTTCGTAACTATACTTGTGTGCATTCTAACATTTCAAAATAGATTTCCAGATTGTAAATCCATTCCTCAGCCTTATGAGGTTTGTCTCCAATGAACCTCTTTGCTCTTAGGTTCCTTAGTTGTGACACTAGCCGTCCTAGTCTTCCACCCACTTGATTTGCCTTCATCCTTCTTGTGAAGGCTTCGACAAAGTCCTCAACATCAAGAGGTGAGTTTCTCCTATCAGTCATGGTCCTATTTTAAGAGACATATCTAAATTGTAAGAATTTTATCGAAAATACTCAAGAAAAATATATTACACTAACGTACATTTAAAGTACCAAACAATGTAATGCTAAAGATTTTATTTAGACACGTAGTATACGGGTAGCTGCCCCCCAGTATCTTCTCGAACCAGAGCTCTACTCACTGCTACATCTGAGACTGCCAAATATAAATATAGATCCTCCCCTAACACGGGCTTGCTCAGGATATGGGGAGAGACGAGGTAGTGCTTAAGCGCTTGGAACACCTTTTCACACTCTTCTATCCAGAGCTCCCCTTCGGTCTTCTTGAGTGCTTTGAAGAACGGCTTACACTTATCAGTTGATCTTGACAGGTACCTGCTTAGTGCTACCAGTTTTCCATTCAAGCTCTATATTTCCTTGACTATGGATGGGTATTTAATTTTGACGATCGCTACTACCTGGTCTGGGTTCACCTTTATCCCACGCTGTGTCACCAGATACCCCAAGAACTTCCCAGATCCTACTCTAAACATATACTTCTTGGGATTTAACTTCATACCGTGCTGACGTAGGAGGTCGAAGCACCCTTTCAGGTCAAATACAAGGCCCTGCTTGTGTTTGCTCTTGACTAGCATGTCGTCTATGTATAGTTCTATTGTATCCCCAATAAAGGGTTTGAACATCTTGTACACCAACCTCTAGTACGTCGCTCCTGCGTTCCTCAACCCAAAGGGTATTACCTTGTAGGCATAAACTCCCTTCTCGGCCAAAAATATTGTCTTTGTTATATCATCATCTACCATCTTGATCTGATTATAGCCACTGGAGGTGTCCATGAATCCTAGGAGTTTATGACCTGCAGTAGAGTCTACCAGCTGATCGATCATAGGCAGGGTGAAACCATCATTGTGGCATGCCTTATTGAGGTCTATAAAGTCAACACAAAGCCTGGGCTTTTCATTCTTCTTCTTGGCAAGGACCGCATTAGAGAGCCATTTAGAAAGTGGGAATTCCTTGACGAACCCCACTGCAAGCAACTTTTCCACTTCCTTCTCAATTATCTTATTACGTTCGGCAACGAAGGTTCTTTTCTTCTATGCTACGGGCCTCGCTTTAGGGTCCACATGAAGCTGGTGCTTGTTAACTTTCTTGTCAATCCCTAGCATATCTCATGCCGACCATGCAAACACGTCCTTATACTCCCTTAGCAAGTCCATCAGTTCTTACGCTCAGCTCTATTTAGGCCTGGCCCATTTCTTGCACACCGATCAGGTCGGTCACGATCAAAAGGTTCAAGCACTACATCTTCATGTGCCTTCTCCTTAAAGGGAAGCTCTTGGGGGTCGAGCTCTATATCTAACTTGTCGATCGTGCTATCTCGACCCCCATCCTGTGATTGCTATACTGGCAAAGCTGGGGCAGTCGTGCCCCCAGCTTCTCCTACTGTCTCCCTTTTCATGCCTTTGGTGGCCAGGATCGTGCACAACCTTACCACATCTCTGTCCTCTTTAATGATGATAGAGCCCTCTGGGGTCGAGTACTTCAGAACTTGGTGATAAGTTGATGCCACCACCATCATCTGGTGGAGCCATGGCCTCCCCATGAAGAGATTGTGAGGGGACGGGCTGTCGACTACAACAAACCACGTGGTTGGGTTGGTAAGGGGTGTTCCAACTTGGAAGGGAATGATCTATATGGTTCTCACCCTTGACCCTTCAAATCCCATGAGGATCGTCTGATGCTTCTGGATTGCGCCCATCAAGCCCATTGTCTCAACAGCATCCTTGAATATGACGTTTATAGCAGCTCCGTTGTCGACCAGTACCATAGCCATAGTCATGTGGACCATCCAGATGTTGATGACCAAGGCGTCATTATGATCTTCCTCTTCCTTAAGGAGATCTGCATCTGAAAATTCGAGCATATTCGTTCTCGCTCTGACCTTAGGCTCACTCCCATCCTTGAGCCTCTTCGACTCATGCTCATTCTCCTTGAAGGTTACCCCCAACTCTTTTGTTTCAGCCATGATACAATTCAAACTAGGAAAAATGGTATCCTTAGGGTATTCGGGGGCTTAAAAGATACAGTTTAGCATAGGGTACTTCTCCTATTGGCCCTTAAGTGGCGGTGGTAAGGTCTCATTGTTTCTTTGACACTTACCATTACCTTGCGGCTTCAATGAATCTTTGAGCTTTTTCTTATAATCTTCTGTCATGTATTCCCAGCAGTACCCCTGGTCTACCAGTTCTCCTAAGTGCTATTTGAAGACACCATAATCAATCGTCTTGTGCCCATTGGCCTTATGGTAAGCACAAAAGTCCCCGGAGTCGCTCTTGCTAGTCATAGGTGGTGGCCTCTTAAGCCATGGCTCATTCTTGATGTGGTGGAGTATGGTCGAGATTGGGATCGTTGTGGGGGGAACAAACAATATTCCACCCTGATTGGCAGGCTGGTGCCCTGAGGTCTTCCTTTTATTTTCGTAGTTACTCCTTCCCTGGTTCATGTTGCTACTAGTCGTATTCCTCATCGAGCTGGTTCCACCCCCAGACGCCTTCTTCGATGGGGAATCCCTGCTATTGTAGGTTCTCATATCTTCTACCCGTGCGTAATCCAAGGCCTCATGGTAGACCGTGGATAATTCCTTAGTCTTCAAGCATTGTTCGATTGGCTAGTGGCCACGGCTGAATGATAGTTTTCATGTGCTGGTACGGGTCTGAATCCCCCGAGTACTTGTCAAACCTAGGATGGCTTCACTTCATAGAGGGCTCGGCATTCTGAATAAACTGAGCTATGGGGTTCTGGGACATCCTCCGAGCCCTTTGCTCGGCTTCTGACTCTTTCTTGGACATCCTTTCCTTCCCCAGCCTCTCAGTTTCTTGGTTGGTCCAGATGTTATAGGCACGTTGCGTCTCCATGAACTCTTCCATCATGTTCTAAAGGGTTACGACCCCCGAGGTCTCCGCGTTGGTTGCCCCCTCCTGCTGGGTATTTGGCTCAGCTGTTAGAGCTCCCTGTACTTCTGCCATGGGTGGATCGCACTACCTGATTAAGAGACATTGCCGGCGACTTTTAAATCGCCGACAATGTTTTTTATCATTACCGGCGATTTTTGCCGGAAAAATCGCCGGTAATGTCTTCTTTTTTTTAACATTACCGGCGACTTAAATGTAAGTCGCCGGCAATGTTTCGATGGTAATGTAAAAAAAAAAAAAAGACATTGCCGGCGACTTCATTTATGTCGCCGGCAATGTCTTTTTTTTTTTAAACAATACCGGCGACATAAATGTATGTCGCCGGCAATGTCTTTTTTTTTTTTAACATTACCATTGAAACATTGTCGGCGACTTACATTTAAGTCGCCGGTAATGTTAAAAAAAAAAAAAAAAACATTACCGGCGATTTTTCCGGCAAAAATTGCCGGTAATGATAAAAAACATTGCCGGCGATTTAAAAATCACCGACAATGTCTCTTAATCCGGTAGTGTCGGGTGTAACCAATCCCTGGTTCTTCAATAGTTCTACCAGATTCAGCAGAGTGGCTTGGACGACAACCACGGTGCCTGCCAACTCGTTCGTGCTCCTAACTACCCCCTTGGTAGGTTATTGTAGCACGGTCATATCGATCCTTAGGTTCGTGTATTGTTCCTCGGCCTGATGGAGGTTCTGATCGACCTTGCCCTTCTTCCCATGGCTCATTTGTTCTCCTGGTCAAATCCTTCTCCATCGCTCAAGTGTCCCATTTCCACAAGGTTTCTCTGCTGAACCTGGTGCGTGAGGGTGCTCCCATGCCTCGATAACCCCATGTCACGGGTGACCTGATTGTTTCCCGCTGGGGGGGTTGTCTCCTTCTCACACTGGTTACTCGCACTGGTGTTGTCTTCCATGTTCTTGCATTCACGAGAGTTAGCTTAGGGTTCCCCTCTCAATGAAAGCACAAATTTCTGAGAGCAGATTTATCCCCCTCTAGCTTAGATCTTTGTGAACCTGCAAAACAAGTCGAAGCATGGTATGGTACCGTGCTTAGGCCCTCTGAAGCTTACGTCAAAATTTTATCTTCAGAATAGAGTAGTGATTATGGCAGAGTAACGTTACCTAAGACCATGTATGAATGGCCTTTATATAGTGATCGTACTAGGTCTAAGCATAATCCTTATCGAACTGGACTACTTCACGTTCGAAATGGAGGAATCCATTAAGGAATGAATCTCTGAATCCAGCGCCAATCAAGCTGCTTGATTACCACAAGCCATTTGGCATAATCCCCTAACATACGTTCAAATCTGACCCTTTTGCTCATGGATTCTGCCAATCCCCTGAGGTCTGATCGAATAATCCCTTATGGTCAGGCTGCCCAGCTCCCTTGAGGTCCGACCTTACCTTGGGATTGTCATGCCATCGAATATTCTAGAAACCTCTACAATGTTCCATATACTCCTAGAAACCTCTAGATAATTCGTTCTTTAATCAGAACCTTAATCGTCAAATCCCAAGCCCATTTTTGACCTTATCGGACCTCACCTAGAGTCGGATTACCCAAACTCATCTTTTCCCAGCTCAGGTGGCCAAAGCTGATTCCCACAATTATAGCAATATAAACCCTTGTCTATAGTGAACTTAGTGTCCTCCTGGTCAGGCGTATGAATCTTTATCTGGTTATACCAAGAGTAGGTGTCTATCATAGACAATAGTTTATACCCGGATGTTGCGACGACCAATTGGTCAATGCGAGGCAACCAGAAACTGTCTTTGGGGCAGGCATTGTTCAAATTAGTGTAGTCGACACACATATGCCAGGAGTCGTTGCTCTTTTTTACCATGACTATTTTAGAGATCCACTGTGCGTAATGAATCGAGCGTACAAAGCCGATTTTAAGTAAACGGTCAACCTCCTCCTGCATCGCAGCGTACTGTTCCTCTCCATAAGCACAACGCTTTTACTTAACCAGGAGGGCTCCGGGCATAATACTGAGTTTATGGGATATGAGGTTTGTGGAAATCCCTGGCATGTCTGTATAGGACCATGCGAACACCTCATTACACTCCCGGAGTAGAGCGGTAAGTTTGGTTGCCACCTCGGGTGGTAATTGAGTGCCAATTTTCACCGTTCATTTTGGATGAGCGGGGTTAACCTGAACATCGATCAAGGTATCCTTGTCTCTAGTAGGGCATACAGAATTGACTCCATCGCGTGGGTCAATAGGCAGCATCATCTTGTTTAAGGGATAGGATTTCTTGGCGGATCACATTGCCCGAGCGGAGATCCACTGGTCAGTCGACGAAGGGTAGCCCCGAATAGAACATGTGCCTTAATCCGTAGGAAACTGTAGATAAAGCATGTGAGTGACCAAAATAACTTTAAGCTGCATCAGGGCTCGGCAACCAAGAATGACATTGTAAGTGGACGGGAGATCACATATAACAAATTGTGTGGTGACTTCCCTTTGCGGTGTTTCTGGGGCGCCTAGGCATAAACGCATGCGATCACTTCCAAGCGGTAGAACAACATCGCCCGAGAAACCCTTTAGGCTCTCGTTATCTTGTATGAGCTTCCCGGAAGGGCGCTAGCTGTTCATAAGCGTGGTGAAACATGATGTTGGCTGCAACTCCAACATCGACCAATACATGTTGAATTTTGAATCTATCCACAAAGCCATCGATAACGAACGGATCATCAGTTGGGTGGGCGCCGAGCTCATCTCCCATGATTGACGTTAGATCTTTGCTTCACGACTAGTGGCTAAGCTAAAGACTTCCTTTATAGGGCATGATTTCCGTTTACCACCGAAGATTGTATTAATGGTGTCGTGCACTTCTACCACTGATATCTAGCGGGGAGCAGGGCCACCTGCCTTGTATTTGTCCAGTTTGCCTTCATCAAAGAGTTTCTGGAATATCTTTTTCAGTGTGTGGCATTCTTCGGTCGGGTGAGATTCATTAGAGTGATAATCACACCATTTTCCAGTGATTCGGATGATGAATTGTCGTCTAAGCGGGTGTGGAGCATCGATCAAATGCTTCTTGTTTGCAAGTATCTCAGCATATGGAGCATTAGCCACAATAAACACCATTTGAGCGGGAGAATGTTGTTGAGTGGGGCGATTGTGATCAGTAACGGTGTTAGAGTGATGTTGTGGGTTCTCACGAGGGGCAAATGGGACATCTCTATGCCTGATAGAATGGAAACGTTGCAATTTCCATACGGTTATGCCAAGGACACGAGCGTTGAGGCCTCCGAGCGAAAGTGAAGCTGTCCTCTATACATAAATTTGCTAATGTGTGCCTTTTCCACCACTTGCTAATCTTTCCTCTATACAAAACTTGCTAAAGTGAGCTCCTCGTATTGTAGCAAGTTTTTCGTTTGACCATCTTTTCCTTAAAGGGAGACGCGGTGAGACCCTATATAAGTGCGGCAGCTGCGACCTTCTTATCCAACTGCCTCCAACTGCCGACAGAATTGAGCGGCGGTACGAAAATGGCCAATGAAAGTGGATAAGTACTCTTAGTTCGCCTGACTAACGGAAAATGGGGCATCTGTAGTGTCATATCGACCTTGCAACCTCTACTGTTTGAGGAAGAGATCAGCAAAATCAGAAAAAGAACTGATAGAGCCCTCTAGAAATTCAAAAGACCATTTAGAGATTCCCCTATCAAAGTCTCAAGGAAGAGATAACAAAGTGTGGCGACCGAAAGATGGCGACCGGTGGTGTCGAAAAGTAACTCATCCAGGTGGACGCCAGGGTCGGTCTGTCTACTATAACGAGAGTCTTTTAGGGCCTTTACGCGTGGATCGCGTCTGTCACGGGTACTGTCGATGGAAAAAGGGGTCGTGCGAGTCGTATAGACAAGCCATGTGGTCCTCTAAGGGGTGAAGCGACTATAACGGATCTCAGCTTCTAGATCTACTAACCCAGAGAAAATCTAGGCAGAGATGTCCGGCGTGACCCGTTCTAGTGGCGGGGGCAGCTCGGGGAACAGGTCACTATAAAGGGGTGAAGAAATGTGAATTACTGAAGGCCGGCGTTCTAGAGGCGGGTGGTGTGAAGCCGACGCATGATCTAAGCAGCCATTGCACAAGGCATCCAACGCGGCCTGCTGCTCGTGGCGGGCGGAGCGTTCACTGTCCCACTCATGATGGAGAAGCTCCATTTCTTGGAGTAAGCAGATGGACACGTCCTCAACAGCCTTCTCTAGAGCGTTCGGAGTAGGAACAAGAGGAGGTGGACGTACCTTCTCTGAACCACCTCTCTGTTGGACTCCTGGGGTTGTGTATTCCAGGATAGAATTCTGAGCTATTACCTGCTGCCTGGAGAGTGAGCTTGGAACCAATTAGGGAAGAGAGAACACGTAGATAGCGCCAAATGTTTAAACCAGAATTCGGATGGAAACTGACTCAATCACCAAGGATGAATGGACAAATGAAGGACTGGGTTCTAGATGTGAGCTGCTAAGACAAAAAGAATGTCAGAAGTAAAGATGGGGTCGAACCCGCCTAACACACTCCGATGCTCAAGTCAGAACAGAAAGTGGGATAAGGAAAATAAGCAAAGCACAGAGTAGAGTATTAATGTGGGGAATATTCTCCAAAAATATTATAAATGTTTAACCTTTGTTAAGTGAGATGAGTTTCTTGTAATTCTTCGATGTGGAACTCGTTCCACTTTTGTTTCGTTTCAACTTGTTTTCAACTGTCTTTTTGCCGAGTTTGTATGAAATGAGGCATGGCTTACCAGCCTATACCAATAACAGCTTTTCACCCATAGATTGATGGCCAGTCCGAGAGAACAAATCAGATGCTGGAAGATTTGCTGAGATCCTGTGTATTGCAATTTCTGGGAAAAGGGAATAAGTACCTGCATTTGATGAAATTTTCTTATAATAACAGTCTCCACTCCAACATTAGAATCTCACCATATGAAGCCTTATACGGGAAACAATGCAGGACCCCGCTGTGTTGGAGCGAGGTATAAAAGATTTATTGGTCCAAATATTGTGAAAGAAAAGATAGAGCATGTGTAGATCATTTGAGACAGGTTAAAGGCTGCCCAGAATCGACAAAAGAGTTATGCGAACGTTAGCAGGAAGGATATAGAGTTCAAAGTTGGTGACTGGGTATTTTTGAAATTGTCGTCATGGAAGGGTGTAATGTGATTTGGAAAGCGTGGCAAGCTTTAGCCATGATACATTAGACCATATGAGATCATTGAATGTGTTGTTGATGTTGCTTATCGTTTGGAGTTACCATCAGAACTAGCACGAGTTCATAATGTGTTCCATGTATCCTAATTGCGGAAATACATCTCTAACCCCTCTCATGTCATTGTGCCTCAGCATATCCCATTACATGAGGACTTGGTCTATATTGTAAAACTAATGGAGATTCTTGACCGGAGGGAACAGGTTCTCCAGAACAAGACCATTCCTTCAGTGATGGTTTTGTGGAGGAATTATGTAGTGGAAGAAGCCACCTGGGAACCAGAGCAGCACATGAGAGAGCAGTACCCTTTTCTTTTCTAGTATGTATGTAAATTTTGAGAACAAAATTTTTTTAAGAGGGGTGGATTGTTATGACCTGAACCAAAATTACGCTCTAATCAAATCGAATTAAGCTTTATCGCAGATTAGTTGTGTTGATTGAGTTGTTAGCGACTTTTTCATCGGACAAGAATTTGGTTTGACTTTATTCACAAAAGTTGTAGAGTATTTAATTTCAAGATCGTAGAAATTTTCAGGGAATTTTTCGGTTAAGCGAGCTATTTTTAATGATTATCGGAAGTCAGTAAGAGAAAATATTTCAAAAAAATTAATTTTTAGGTCGGTTTAATCACAGCCATTGGATCTTGATCAGATTAATTTTGGACCCTTGATCTTGTTAGGTGCTTAGGGATATAAATAGGTGTTTATTTGAAATTTTAATTGAGAAAATCACAAAAATCCATTCGAAGCTCAACCCATTTTCCTCCTCCAACCCGCGCCAACTGACCCGACCCGCCGGTGCCGGCCACCTCTGGCGAAGAAACAGGTAGGGAATTGAAGCCATGTGCATCCTCTATTGATTACTATGATTAGTTTTGGGAAGCTCCATGGCAGAGCTTGGATGCCATGTAATTTCTGGCCAATTTCAGCCATGAAATTTTGGACCCCAACGTCACTAAATTGTCGTTGTTGGTGGCAGTTGCCGGAGTTTTGGACCCCAACGTTGCTGAATTGGACCTCGGTCCAGTTATGAAAGTGATAGGCCTCGTTGAGAGCTTTCCAACGAGGTATCAAATGTTGAAAACAGAACACTTTCGCCGGAGGTGCGTGTGACCCACGATCCACTGTATATGGAGTCGCATGATGGCCAGGCGCTGCCACCCACTGTAGAGCTCTGACAATGTGGGTTGTATAATTTATCAACGGAGTTTTCGGTGTTGTGTTTAGAGCCAATTTTCGTCATTTTACCTGTATTGATATTGTATGATCAGTATTTACAGGACATCGAGATCACGACCCTAGTGAGGGGAATTCCACTGGACCCCAGTAGTAAACGTAGATTTGTGAGTGGACCTTTTTATTTTCATAGTTGATAACGAGTTCATTTTTCAGCATTTCAATATTACAGTATATTTTATGGTATAATTCAGAGTATTTTAATTAGAAATTTTTCTTTGTGATGACATTAGTTAGTTGCATCGATGCACTGACTGTTCAGCTAATCACCGGATAGTCCAGTCAGGGGAGCTCAGGGTGCCTCGTATGGCCTATCAGGGGAGGTCAGTATACCTCGTCTGCCTACAATTTTTATAAATATAGTTGGCTCAGGTTAGGGAAAAACTCTTGAGCGACCACCTCCATCAGGATTCAGATTTATGATACTTGAACTAGTATTAATTTACATAGATCAGTGGAAAGGCATGAAACTATATTTTATTATTTACACAGATTATACGAGATTTTGTCCTCTCATGCTAACGTTTTATGTTTTTAAAAGCCTTTCTCTGGGTTTTCGGTTTTCGTTGCGCAGGTTGCAGTGTAAAACCTGAGTTTGTGTGGTAGTCGAAGGCTTTAATTCCACCTGTCAGCTCTTCATCATTATATTCCAGCCCACCATTAGACTATTTTATAGGTATCATTTGTACATAGAAGTCGCTCTGAATATCAGTAGTGTTATGTTATTTCCAGTAGTGCACTCTTGTATAACCGGTTACTCCTGTAGATGTTGAGTTCACTTCTTGTTGTCATCAGAAGCAGTATTTGTAAATAAATCTTAAAATTTCAGAGTTTAGTTTATTGTTTTGTTTGTGATATTCATTGAGAAATTCGGATGGACAATTGGTGGTCCACAGTTTGTTTTAAGAATTTAATTTTAGGAGTGCTCTCTTCTTGCAGGTTTTTGGATTGTTCAGTTTTCAAGGGGAATTATGTCAAAAATATCGTAGAATTTCTTAGAGTATGGTTAGTCATTAGAACTTAATTCTAGTTTAATGGCTAAACTAGGTTTGGTCATTTCAAGTGTGCCGCCAAATCATGTCTGGATGAGAGAATTCTGATCGGGTCCAAGTCGCAGGTCGTCAGTCTTCAAATTCAGTCTCAAGCTCTCAAAGCTAATTCATATACTAAATCCCAGTCAAATAACATAACTCATACCTAGATGAAAAGGATTTGATAGAAGTAAAGGACATGAAACACAAGTTATAATCCATTTGATGCTTTACTGAAAATTAGAAATCTATGATGAACAGTCATCGTATATACCTTGATTCTGCATAAATCCACCATCGGATTATAGCAAAATTTGGATATAATATCGGACACACAATTCTGAGAAAATTTCGTGAAGAGCTCAAAGTCAAAGGAGCAAAGTATCATGTCGATTTTGGCCTTGAATGCATGTGACAAAAATAATGGTTGAAACAAGAAGAGATTTGCTCGCTCCTGGTTCTTCTAGCTCAATCTGAGCTTAAAATATACATATATCCAACAGTCCAGATTGTCCAGCAAATAATCCTTTTATTTAATGTTTCTTTTGTTTCTAATCTTCTGAAATTTGAGTTAAATAGCTCTCTTGTCTGAAAAAGTCCACAAAAATTACCATGAACTCTGATGATGTGTACATATTTGTCAAACTTTTAAATGAAGGATTTTACTTACTCGAAATTTCAAAAAGATTTCCCTCGAAGTTTCTTCGTAATCACTGAAATTATAAATTAAGTGTCGCATTAATCACCTTAAATATTTTCAGGGTCTCACACTTATCGTGTTTCATACAATGTACATATCATTCATCGTTCAAGCTCACAACTTCTCATATCTTGAATATTAAATAACCACGCAAGGTATGGACTACATAAAAACTCGACAAGCTTATCGTAATTTGCATCTCTTACGTTATCCAAGAAGTACTTAATCGTAGCCATAATACGTATCCCGTAGAAATTTGTTTTGTTAACCAGTGATCAAGTGCTCGACCTCCAACAAGGTTCCATGTCATATTGCACTACAGAAAATGAGCAGTTTCAATGCCCATAAACCGAGAATTTTCTATGAGAAATTCGGCATGACTGAGTCCTTTATAGTCAAACCCATCACCTGCAAATTTGTCGCATTTAACCAATTCAATTCCAATAATCTTCTCAAATCACAAAAATACCACCATCCATAATATTCCAAAACAATAAGTCTGATAAATATACATATGGTACTAATATCATACTATCCGGCTTGTAAGTTCAATGATAAAGAATTGATCCCGAACTGAGTACCAAAATGTCAAACCACCTTCATATTGAATAATTGAAATGTTGTACGAGTTAATCAAAAGTTAAATACCGACAAGCCAAAGAATAACAAGTTTGGAACAATTATAATGATGAGATCCAAAGGCAATTGTGGCTTAGTTAAGACCACCATCTCAATGTAGTATGTCATAACCATATTCAAAGGTGATGTATTACTATTTGTACATCCAGATTCAAAAGAGATTCCATCGGCATCGCAATTTAAGAGAAACAAAACTTATCAAAGGAAAACCAAAATTAAGATCAATTTTTCCGGATAAAGCTGGCAAACAACCTTCTCAACGAGCAGAATCAAGAAACGTAAGATAACGAAACAGAGGAAACAAAAGAAAGATAATGAAACTTTGTGAATCATATTAACTCCAATGAAACGAAATTTGTTGAAACTATATGCAATATTTTCACCAATATTTGTATGTGAATTCCCAAAGCTATTCTCGGGTCTCGGTGTAGCTGGCACGATACGACTGTATATCTTGGCATCTATACCATCGATAATATCCTTAATCCGCTAGGTTGATGATTAATCTTCTCAGCGCACATTAGTTAAATGTAACATATCAGAACTAAAAGAAATGAAATGGAAGGAATCGAGACTTAATGGAATGAATTAAAACAAACACCTTCATCAAAAGAGTTTGGGTCCAAACCACTTAGTTCCCACCAGTTGTACATTTAACCATAATGTTCATTATATGACTTCTTGCTAGACCCTAACTATCGCCAGATTACTTCGGCTTGATCCTCGTCATATAACCTTTCAATCCATTGCAATAACTGAACATGGCATAAGAAACTTGGAAGCTAGATATGATCTAGCAAAACTGGAAAACTAGATCGATGGATAAAGCTTTACAGCTGGACCTAACTAAGAAATTCCAAATTGAACATGACGAAAGGAAGGATATTGAGTGCAAAGACTCACCCACATTGATATTAAGTTGCTAACTCGACATTGACAATCTTGTCATGACGACCCTCATAATGTGAGACTTAACATAACACAGTATTTATCGAAAATTCGGCATAACCTCTCCGTAAATTCGAAATTAACCAAAACCTTCATAAAGAGTTACACTTCAAAAATAACAAGTCCCACAAATCAACCAAGAATCATCATTGCTCATCTGGATATCTCATATCTTAAACTACATAGAATTCATTCTTCTTAGGCCCTACAAAATTGTAACATAAATCCAAATCGAAGAAGTATCAAATTGACAACTAGATACTATCGTAAAATATGTTAATTGTCGCCAAAAGAAGCTGCACCAAACACCCTGACCAACAATGACTATAGATTCTACCTTCTGACCCAACTCAAATAAGTGGTAATCTTCTAGAAAAATGAAACTTCCGTATGAGTTTCTACAGCTAAAACCTGACATACGTTTGTACTAGCGTAACAATATCAACAAAAACCTACCAAGTCTCGTACTAATACTTTTACCCCATGAAATCTTTACACATCTTACTCTTATCTATCATGGAGGCGTAATTCATCACTTGCCACATATCAAACATGGTCTTAAAAACATGCTCGCTTATCAGCCACATACCTTGCTACTCGTAAACTTGGTATCATAATCTTATATTCCAACGTAGTAAAGCAAGAGCGTGGAAATTCAACGTATTACAAACACTTAAAACTTAGAATCACTACTAACCTTCTGAGAAAACTTTTACCTTTGAAAATAGATTGAGGTCGGCGCACAGAAGGCATAATGACTAGAGCACACTGACTCCCAGCCTGGAATTGGTAATCGGTCGCATTCGCCACTTATTCAATGATGTTCAACATATTGAGTATTCAATGGAGATCCACTGTAGTCGGGCCATTACGTGGGAGATGTTGAGCGTAATCGAACACAAAAATGAAAGAAACCTAGTACGGTCTATAGAATCTATAACCTAAGGCTCTAATACATATTGAAAGGACTCAAACTCGATTTAGCTACCTAAATCAAACTTAGGCCTTAATGACCTTATTAACATGGTTCCTAAACATACAATTCGAAATCAAAAAGGAGATTCAAAATTCAATGTTGTAACTCTAGAAAACTCTTTACGATATCAATTCTACAAACCAATATTTGTAAGTTAAATTGTGATGTCCCGTGCATTTCATATAATTAGAAGTATTTTTACAATATTTTGATATTGAGTTATTTGGCACGGTAAATGATATTTACTGATGATAAATATTTGAGATTTCAGGTTGAGTTTTTACTAAATTGACGAATGTGGTTGACTTCGGGTGAAGTCGTAGAATTTGTCCAAACGAGTTCGTAGAAGTGCAGGATGTCGAAATCGGAGTTATAACAAGAAAGTTATTATCAACGAAAGTTTTGACAAGAATTACCATATCGAAATACGAGAAATACACGAGTATATATACAAGTTTCCATATTTGGAAAGGGAGAGACTTTCCATTTTCGGGCCAAACATGTTGACCCTCGTTAACCGAAGCTCCAGCGACTCAAATCACCACTGAGCTCGACTCTGGCGAGTCTTTGCCGTTCGGCCACCAAACCGGCTGACCATGATATCAAAATGATTAGGTCGAGACCCTCCGATGTTCCCCCATGGTTTTCGTCACTAATTTGACTAGAGATAGCCGAAATTTTGAGAGGAGAAGTTGAAAAAATCTAGGTTTCAGGTTGGAGGGTTACCGGCCAATATGGATCCCGACTTAGGTATGATTGTGTTGCTCTTGATCTCTGGATTGTGATAGTAGGTATTTGTTGATTTGCAGGTCAAGACGAGAAAATTGAACTGATTTTTGGTCAGTTTTGTGGGTTGTCATCATCGTTATCACAGCCATAGCTGTCGATGAGGTTAAGGGGTTTTGATGGCCTTCTTCTCCTTGTTTGTTTGGGCTAAGCCTCGAGCCTTGAGGTGGCTCCATGGCAAAGTTATGTTGTAGGGAAATTTTTTGGCGAATTTAGGATCCACGCCTTTCAAGGAAATTTTGGACTAGTTGCGGCTGAATTGGTTGTGGTCATAGTTGGACAATTTATTGGTCTAGTCAAGATCTTAACAGCAGTGGGTCTACCTCCGTTGGTGGTGGTCGTCGGTGGTTGCGCATGGGAGGCACGCACAGTCGTCTTTAGCGGCGCGTCTAAACGGAAAATTATTCTGAAATGTGTTGTGTTATATATAATTAGATTTGTATCGACGTGACGAGCATAATTGTGATCTTAAAAGTTCGTTTAGGCTTCGTCGTCCTAGTGGGTAGGCGATGGTCACTAGTGTTGCTGTCGGTGGCGATGCGGGCGATAGAGAACTAGATGTACCTTATATCGTTATGATCGTATTCTGTTTACTGATAAGTTTTTGACTCATATTGATCGATTGAATTTAACCCTAGTTAATTATTTACTAGAATTATCCGAAATAATTTACCATTTTGACGATTATCAACAACGTTGGATTGTCACATAAATAAACTGACTCTGATATCAACTCACAACTACCCAAAACTGAAATCAAACATCAGAGCAACTAGACTTCTAACTAACTATAATAGCTGAAATACTAATCCATAGGATCATTCTCGGATCCTACGGTAGATAATGATATTTGTCGAACTTTGTACGCGCCCGACCTCCACGAAAACTCTGCAACCTGGGTGATTGAAACCCAAGGGCCCAGGGGAAAGGCATATGAAAACAGAAAAACTATTAGAGTGAGTGGACGAAAAATAAAGTTTCGAAAGAAAAATCATAAAACTTATTTTTATGCCTTTCACCAAAAATGTAAATAAAAGAATAGCAAGTCTAAGTAAAACGTAAATATCAAAGTGTGTGGAAGCTGACAAGAGCATGATTCCTCTTGTCATCGTATTGTAATCGTAGCCGGATCTAGGAGCCTGAATTGTCCTGCCGGAGGCTGTTCTTGGTGATCAGTCGGATGACCTATGCATCAATGCATAAACATAGACATATAGTGTGTAAAATCGTAAAAACATATCATTGGTGCCTCTGTGCATAACATAAATGAAATCGTAAATCATATCATAAAACTCAGCGAAAATAAATTCATAAACATAGTCTTAAACACACAACAATCAGTGAAAAAAAAATTGTGTGATATCCCGTTCATTTTCGTAAAAATAGAAATAGTTTTGGGATATTTTGATTTCGAATTATTAGGCACGCTAAAGGATTTTTACCGTTGGTAAATATGGAGAGCTTTAGAATTGAATTTTTTTGTATTGACGGAATTGGTCAGCTTTGAGTGAAAGTTGTAGTATTCATTGAGACGAGTTCGTCGATGCACAGAGCATCGAAATCGAAATTATGACGAAAAAGTTATTGTCAACGGAAATTTTAACGAGAATTACGATATCAAAATAAAAGAAATACACGAGTATATATACGAGTTTCCATATTTGGAAAGGAGAGACTTTTCCATTTTGGGGGGCTGGACGCATTGACCCGCGTTGACCAGCATTGTGCCAACGAAAATAGCCGCCGAGCTCGGCTCCGCCGAGGCTTCATTGTCCGGCCTCCAAACCGGCCAACCTTTATATCAAAACGATCAGCTTGAGACCCTCAGTCGTTCCCTTATGGTTTCTGTCACCGATTTGGCTGGAGGTAGCCAAAATTTACAGTAGAAAAGCTGGAAAAACCTAGGTTTTGGGCCAATGGTTTTCCGGCTGATTCACTCAGCGATTTAGGTATGGTTCGATCCCCCTTGATGTGTGGCACAATAGGGGTTGTCAAATTTGTAATTTTCAAGTGAAATTTTGGATGAACGGACGCAATTTTCGTTCGAAAATCGCAGCCGAACGCTCTTGTTGCCTGCTGTGGCTGACGACATCAATCGGTAGTGATAGGTTAAGGATTTTGTAGGCCATGTTCGTGTGAGTCTTTTGTGATTGTCCTCGAGCTCTGGCGTGGCTCGACAATGCTGGAATCTACATTTGAAGTTTTCCGGCGAGTTTAGGACCGCCGCCTTTCGCAGCGTTTTTGGGGCAGTTCCGTGCCGAATTGGCTGGCGATGTAGTTAGGCAGATTGATGGGCTAGGTGAGAGATTTTTATTGGAGCGTCAATTGAAACATGTTTCCGAAAGTAGTTGAGTTATGTCGCAATAGATTTGTATTGACGCTATGAGCATATTGGTGAGGTTAAAAATGCGTTTAAGCTTCGTCGTCCAAGTAGGTGGGCAGTGGAAACTAGTGTTAGTGCCAGTGGCGGTACGGGCGAAAGAGCATAAGATGTTCCTTATATCTTTAAGTTCGTATTACCATAATGGGTTTGTCGATAAGGTTTTCGACTTGTTTTGATTGAGTATAATTTTAGTCAAGCAATCATTTTGGAATTATCCGAATAATTTATCATTTGAACAATTTTCAACGAGGGTTGGGTTGTCACAAATGCTATCAGAGCACGGTTGAAAGGACCCAACCCCGATTCAGTTACCTAAATCGGAATTGAACCCCTTCGAAAATACAAACCAACAAAAAATTTTCAAAATTTCGGCAGAGTTTTGTTACTAACGTGGAATTGCATTAACCTGCACCCTGTAAACAACACTTCGTCCTATGCCACAAAAGCCAAACCGTGGGCACCAATCCCATCCGGATTTCTCAACATCAATATAACCAATAACAGTAAATAAACTGTACTATGTATATATGTATATCCGAGAAAATCCGTATAAACACATATCAGAATGTATCAGAGCGACCTCTAGTATAACATATATACAACATATACACATCAGTAGGCGAAACAAGAACCTACTGGAAAGCACAGGTAACTCTGATCACTAGCCTCCAAACCGCGACGTGAAAACACCAAACCTGAACTGCAACCTGGGCACGGAAACTGAAAAGCCCAGGGGAAAGACAATAAACACGTTAGAGTGAGTGGATGAAAATAAATGTCTTTCACCAGTAGTATATACGTATAAAATCATATGCGAGTCAAATACATGAAAATCAAATGAAACGTGAGGAGACTCCAGCTACCACTCACGTACAGAGCATGCAACGTAAACATATCGCGGAATCTCTCATGGACTACCCACACGTGATTCCTAGCCAGAAAGGCCTCGGGTCAGGATATCTGTCCCCCCCCGGGGCGTACTCGGGGATCAGCCGAGAAGCCAATGTGTATCGATACCACAACATATACTGAGACTGTACTCTGTGTAAACCAAATCATAAATCTTTTCTATTCACATGCTTTAAACATAATATGTACGTATGAATATATTCGTATACGTATATTCGTATAGGCATAATCGTAAAACACATGCTCGTAAAATCATAATCAATCCGCATGCTCAAGTTCATAAATCATTTATAAAAGACTCGCAATCAATCCGTGAAAAGAAATGTCCACTCACAGACTCGCGTAACGCGCACTCGCGCTAAACTCGTGGTCCGGCGGAAGATCCCTCGCCTGAAGCACGATCACGATCCAGGTCACGATCTTGATCTCCTGAATGTTCACAAAACATAACTGATCAACATCGTAATCCACAACACTGTACTGATGCACGGAAACCAACCGTTCCCGGAAATACGAAATGTAGTACAAAATGAACTACGGAAATCCCGAAATCCCCACTCGAAACTTCGACTGAAAATCGGCTAATCAAATCAACCTGAAAACCTCTGTATGACAACCAGGGCGCGATTTCGAGAAAAACGACACTAATTACATCAAAATCCAAAAAGTCAACTTTTGGCCGGAGCTCCGCCGTTGACCGCCGCCGCCGCCGCCGTCAACGGTGAAATCTCACGGTTCAAAGCTCCAGTTTCCAATATCTCAACGTGCTGAACCTATTTCCCTTCTAACACAAAGTCCAAATCTCAAAGAAACCCCTTCAATTTAGCTCGAATCCGAACGAAATCAAACTCCGACAACCACCACGGGTTCGCCGGAAAACTCAATATCAACCCAATCAAATCATAGGGGAAGTATCCCAAGGCCAAGGGGAGGCGAAACCCCCACCTCCCCGCCACCGAGGCTCGCCGGAACACCTCCCCCCATCACCGGCGAAAATCCAAAACCTAACCCGATTCGGGTCACCTCAAATCTCCATCAATTTCTAAAATTCCAAACATAAAACAACTCGAAATGACCAGAGGAAGTGAACCATACCCTTCTCTCAATCGGAGGTGGCCGGAAAATTGACGTCGGACGGCAAGAACCGAAACGGAAAGTTTCCTCCCTCGGTCAACGGTCAACAGTTTCCATAAATGGAAAGTCAAAGCCGGTCAACGCAAAACAGTGTTTTTCGACGATTTTACGACTATTTCCGATATTTATACTCGAGCCTCGGGTCGATCGACGGTCCAAAATGAAAATACGAAATGATTCGGATAAGCTCGAAACAATCGGATAAACTCGTCAGAAACCGACACTTCAAATAATCATAAAATATTCCTCGATTATCGGAAAAATCTTCCGGAATCGCCCACGAGGTCGAAATCACGTATTCTACAATTTCCGTGAAGACACCTAACTCAAATTCTCGACCTAAAACATAGTCGCGAATCAAATCGGCAAACCACAAATACGACATAAAACCGCGACTAAACTCAATCTCGAGAATCGTGCCGAATACACAACAGATTCTGGTTCGGGTCGTCACAACGGTAGTCAGACCAAGCTCTCGTTGTGTAGTCTATATTCATAATTGTTTCTTATAGTGTTAATAAAATCATATCAATATTTAAATCAATGATTATCGTTTATTTAATATTAATTACTGATTATTTGTTTTTGATTTTGACGGTAAACTTGTGAACCTATACTCTGTGATCGCCGTGAGCACGGATGGTCGAGATGGTCGACAGTGAGTCGAGGAAAAAAAAGAAAATTAAAGGTAACGATTTAGAATTAATGATTTTAGTGACAATGAGGTACGCAAACTTATATTACTTGTCGCGAATGCGTGTTTAGTTATCGATACATATCGATATGTGTTAGATATTAAAATGATGATATTGCTACTCTATATTGTACATGAACATATATTGTTTTGATTTCTACGAATTCTGCATTGTGCAGAAATGTTTCTTTATTTTCCATATTTGCACGGAAATGAGTCACCGATTTTCGCATCGCACGAAAATTATCTCGATTATCGCTTTATGGATAATCAATTATAATTCTCTTATTTCTGCATTATTTCTTAATTGTGCAGAAATGATAACTCAATTTTAGCATGTCACAAAAAAGTGTCTTGATTTCTGCATTGTATAGAAGTATCTTGATTTCGCATCGTGTGGAAGTATGATTCCTTGATTTTCACTCTGAGCGGGATATTATTATTCGATTTCCATATTATGTGAAAATTTTCTCGATTACTGCTTTGTGTAGAGTCGATTATGTTATCTTTTATTTCCGCATTGTTCAGAAACTTTCTTGATATTTACTTTGTGCATATCAATTTCTATTCTCGCTTCGTGTAGGAATGATTTCTGATTTCCACTTTATGGGGAAATGGATTTTGATCTTCGCATTTTGGGGAGATATCACATACTCTTTGTCTTGAAGAATTGTCTCTGATATCCATTTTGCGCAGAAATGATCTCAATTGCCGCTTTGTGCGGAGTAGGTTCTGATTTTTGCTTCACATATATGTGATTTCTTGAATTTCGCATTTGATCATTTTGATTTCTATATTTCACATAATTGTCTTTGATTTCGATATTATCTGGAAGTATATTTGATCTTCACATAGTACGAAGTGGGGGTATTGAGTACTTCTTTGTGCAGTGGTGATTACCCGTGGACCGCTTTGGGCGGATCAACGATTTGTTCAGTTTGTGATTACCCGTTATTATCCGTGGACTGCTTTAGGCGGATTACCGACAAGTTTGGTTTATGATACTAATTTGTTTAGATTTTGATTGCCAATGAGGGCGGAGATTGTTATTGAGATGTTATTAAGATGTGTCCCACCGCTTTACTTGGAGACGAGTGGAAGATACTGCCGCTAAGTGCGGAATATGTTGTCGCTTGGTGCAAGTACTACTATTGTAGTTTGATCCTACAGCCTTGGGCAGATAGCTGATAGAGGATATATGTTGGTCGGGTATCTACCGAAGTGGCTCAGGGTGCTGTTTGCTTGGTATAGAGTATAACCAGCACGTGCGGTGTTGTTTGAGTTACAAATGTGTTCCATCACCTACCAGGGGTGGATTGAGAGTAATGCCGCTGGGAGCAGGGTATTCTACTATGTGTTGATTGTCGCTTTCTGCGTATTATTGCTGTGTGTAGAGGTTATTACCCGGTGATTACCCGTTACTACTTGGCACAAAGTTATTACGCATTATCGCTGAGTTCGGATGTTGCCTATGATATTGATTACCGCTACCTGCAGATGTGGGATCCAACGATGGTTATTACCTGATTACTGCTATGTGTGGATGGTTATTGCCCTATTTTTACCACTCCGTACGGAGTCGTACGATGTGATTCCTAAGGAATTCCTCGGGCATAGTTTATTCCGTTATTTTTTAGTATAGCACGATTCTTGATTATTGTAATGTGCAAGATCATTATGTTTCTTATTTTTGTCCCTTGATTGGAAGATCTATGTCGTCATATGTAAGGGTCACTGAGAGTGACAACACCTTGCATTTATACTCCAATTTAATACCATTAATGATTAGCATTATGAACAGCGTGAAGTCTGATTATTGCTCTATTCTCACTATTCATGCGAGATGATTCAATTACTCACAGCTATGCGGATATTGAAGTATTTTTGATTTCGAATTATTGGGCACGGTAAAGAATTTTTATCATTGGTAAATATGGAGAGCTTTAGAGTTGACTTTTTGTTGTATTGACGAAATTGGTCGACTTTGAGTGAAATTTGTAGTATTTGTCAAGACATGCTCGACGATGCGTGGAGCATCGAAAAATCGGAGTTTCTACCAGAAAGTTATGGTCAACTGAAGTTTTGACAAGAATTACGATATTGAAATACACGAGTATATATACGAGTTTCTATATTTGGAAGGGAGACACTTTCCAATTTTTGGGGGCCAGACGTGTTGATTTGTGCTCTAACGATAAAATCGTCACCGAGCTCGCTCCGGCGAGGCTTGGCCATCCGGCCACCAAACTGGCCAACCTTTATATCAAAACTATTAGCTTAAGACCCTCAGTCATTTCCCTATGGTTTTCGTCACCAATTTGACCGGAGGTAGCCGGAATTTCAAGTAGAAAAGCCGGAAAAACCTAGGTTTTGGCCAATGGTTTATGCCAATTTGGTCACTGATTCAAGTATGATTCGATCCCCCTTGATGTCTGGAACAATATGGGGTGTTGAATTTGTAATTTTCAAGTGAAACTCTGGACAAACGGACGCGATTTCTGAACGTCGTTGTTGGCTGCAGTGGTTCACAACGTTGATCGGTGGTGATAGGTTAGGGCTTTTGAATGCCATGTTCTTGTGAGTCTTTTTCAACCAGCCTTGAGCTTTGACTTGGCTCTATGGTGCAGGAATCTGCCGAAGTGGCTCAGGGTTCTGTTTGCTTGGTATAGAGTATAACCAGCACGTGCGGTGTTGTTTGAGTTGCAAATGTGTTCCATCACCTACCAGGGGGTGGATTGAGAGTAATGCCATTGGGAGCAGGGTATTCTACTATGTGTTGATTGTCGCATTATGCGTATTATTTCTGTGTGTAGAGGTTCTTAACCGGTGATTACCTGTTACTACTTGGCACAAAGTTATTACGCATTATCGCTGAGTTCGGATGTTGCCTATGATATTGATTACCGCTACCTGCAGATGTGGGATTCAACGATGGTTATTACCTGATTACTGCTATGTGTGGATGGTTATTGCCCTATTTTTACCACTCCGTACGGAGTCGTACAATGTGATTCCTAAGGAATTCCTCGGGCATAGTTTATTCCGTTATTTTTTAGTATAACACGATTCTTGATTATTGTAATGTGCAAGATCATTATGTTTCTTATTCTTGTCCCTTGATTGGAAGATCTATGTCGTCATATGTAAGGGTCACTGAGAGTGACAACACCTTGCAGTTATACTCCAATTTAATACCATTGATGATTAGCATTATGAACAGCGTGAAGTTTGATTATTGCTCTATTCTCACTATTCATGCGAGATGATTCAATTACTCACAGCTATGCGGATATTGAAGTATTTTTGATTTCGAATTATTGGGCACGGTAAAGAATTTTTATCATTGGTAAATATGGAGAGCTTTAGAGTTGACTTTTTGTTGTATTGACGAAATTGGTCGACTTTGAGTGAAATTTGTAGTATTTGTCAAGACATGCTCGACGATGCGTGGAGCATCGAAATCGGAGTTTCGACGAGAAAGTTATGGTCAACTGAAGTTTTGACAAGAATTACGATATTGAAATACACGAGTATATATATGAGTTTCTATATTTGGAAGGGAGACACTTTCCAATTTTTGGGGGCCAGACGTGTTGATTTGTGCTCTAACGATAAAATCGTCACCGTGCTCGCTCCGGCGAGGCTTGGCCATCCGGCCACCAAACTAGCCAACCTTTATATCAAAACTATTAGCTTAAGACCCTCAGTCATTTCCCTATGGTTTTCGTCACCAATTTGACCGGAGGTAGCCGGAATTTCAAGTAGAAAAGCCGAAAAAACCTAGGTTTTGGGCCAATGGTTTATGCCAATTTGGTCACCGATTCAAGTATGATTCGATCCCCCTTGATTTCTGGAACAATATGGGGTGTCGAATTTGTAATTTTCAAGTGAAACTCTGGACAAACGGACGCGATTTCTGAACTCCGTTGTTGGATGTAGTGGTTCACAACGTTGATCGGTGGTGATAGGTTAGGGCTTTTGAAGGCCATGTTCTTGTGAGTCTTTTTCAACGGGCCTCGAGCTTTGACTTGGCTCAATGGTGCAGGAATCAAGATTTGAAATTTTTCGACGAGTTTAGAACCGCCGCCTTTTGCGGCGTTTTGAGGGCAGTTCTCGGCCGAATTGGTTGTGGGTGTAGTTAGACATATTGATGAACTATGTGAGAGATTTCGATTGGTGTGTCAATCGTCACCATCGGCACTGGTTGCCAGTGGCACGTGAGCGGCATGCGCCACCGCCTGTGGCGGCGCATCAGGTCAGAATTTTTTTGCAAAACTAGTCGAGTTATATATCAATAGATTTCGTATTGACACTACGAGCATATTGGTGAGGTTAAAAATTCTTTTAGGCTTTGTTGTCCCAGTGAGTGGGCGGTGGTGACTAGTGTTGTTATCAGTGGCAATACAGGCGACAGAGAATTAGATGTTCCTTATATCGTTAAATTCTTATCACCATATTGGGTTTTTCGATAAGGTTTTTGACTTGTTTCGATTGAGTATAATTTTAGTCGAGCAATTATCAAATTATCCGAATAATTTATTATCTTGACGATTTTCGACAAGGGTCGGGTCGTCACAAATTGTCCACTCACTTGGATCGCAAGCTAAATATTCATCGATTCACAAACTCAAAAATCGTACCTGGTGTCCCTAAGATCAAACTGTAGACTAATTAATATAAATTTGGATTCAAACACTAATGTAGAAAGGAATCCGAGACATACGTCTAATGGAAACTCACATTCCAATTTTGATAACCATGCACCGATACCCTGCCCTCAATGTATTTGATAACTCAAGCGTTTGACCATAATCTGTGACGACCCGAACCAGAATCAGTATTGTAATCGGCTTAATCCACGAGTTAGCGCGTAATCACCGTTTTCCGTAAATTGATTGATTTGCCGGTTTTGATCACGACATAATTATCGGGCGAGAATTTGAGTTGAGTCCCTTCTTGAGAGTTGTTGTATGCGTGATTTCGAGTACGTGGGTGGTTCTGGATAATTATTTCGATGACCAAGGAATATCTTATGAATATTTGAATCGCAGAATTTCGTCGAGTTTATCCGTTCGTATTGGAGTTATCCGAAACGTGGATGTGATCCGTTTTGGACTGTCGATCGTATCGAGCCGCAAGTATAAATATGAGAATAGTCGAAAAATCGTCGAAACAGCATTGTTTGGAAGTTTGACCAGCGTTGACCATTTTTGGAGCGTAGACCCGCGTTGACCGAGGAAGAAAATTTCACCACCGCTTGACTCGTCAGCGACCTTACATTTCCGGCCACCTCCGACTTAGACTTTGGTATATTTTGAAAGGACCCAACCCCGATTTAGTTTCCTAAACCGAAATCAAACCCCTTCTGAAAACACGAACCAACAAAAACCATAAAAATTTCAGCAGAGTAACGCTGCTAACGCGGAATTGCCATTAACCTGCACCCGGAAAATACACTTCATCCTATGCCACAAAAATCAAACCGTGGGCACCAATCCCATCCGGATTTCTCAATATCATAACAATAATATAAAGTAATCAATAAAACTATATTTTACAGAAATCCGGGGAAAATTGTATAAAGGTATACATCAGAATACTCAGAGCGACTCCTAGTGTATAATTATATAAATATACCACAGCAAGCTGAACAAGAAACCTACTGGAAGAAACAAGGTAGCTCGAATACTATGCCTCCGACCACGACGTGCGACACCAGAATCCGAACTGCAAACTGGGCACGGAAACCAAAAAGCTCAGGGGAAAGACATGAAAACCGTTAGAGTGAGTGGACGAAAATAAATGTCTTTCGCCGAATAATATATGTTATAAAAACATATGCGAGTCAAAATGAATTAATAAGATATAGTACACGAGGTGAACCCAAACTCCTCCAGCGTACAGAGCATGCATGTAAAAATCCCATGGGGTCGCTCATGGACACATCCATGCTAGTACAGTTCGAATCACGGGATCCCAGACCCACACGTGATTCTAGCCAGAAAGGCCTCAGGTCAGGGTATCTGTTCCCACCCGGAAATACATCGGCACAAGGAACAGAAATCTGTACCCACCCGGAAATACATAGGCACAAGGTACAGTTCCCCTCTGGTAGACATCCTCAGGGATCAGCCGGGATGCAAGTGTATCGATACAACCACATATTCTAAGACTGTACTCTGTGTAAACCAAATCATAAATAGTTCTATGCAAGTGTATAAAGCAATATGTAAATGCATATACATAATATATAATTGTATAGGCATAATCGTATAACACATGCTTATAAAAATCATAATCTCATATGCATGCTCAAGCTCGTAAAACGTGTAATAAAGACTCACGATTATCAGTGAAAAGAAATTGTCCACTCACAGGTGAGCATAACGCAATACGCGTTAATCCCGTGATCCGGCGGAAAATCCCTTGCCAAACAAACGATCACGAACCCCTGGAGAATCATAAAGTCCATTTCTCAAAATCATAACCCGACATCTCAAATCATACCACGAGAAACAACCGTTCCTAGAAACATATAATTCAATAACAACAAAATCGTGAAAATCTGATAATCACACCACAAAACCTCGCTATAATTTTCGATGCACAATTCGAAAAACAAACCTCACCACTACGATCGGGGCGCGATTCCAAGTGAAATGACATATAACTCGTCGAAAAACACGTCGGGCGAAAAGTCGCCGTTGCCCCTGCCTCCGGCCTCCGTCCGCCGGAAAATCCAACCAGCCCAGAAAATTTCATGCTATACATGGTTTTGAAGATCTCGACGATTCCAACAACTTTTCAGTTCAAAGTTAAGGCCAATTTTGACCGGAAAACCTCCAAAAATTAACTCAAAGTTCTAAACCCTTACCGGAATTTCAAATCGACGGATCTCCCTCCTCCGGCCACGGCAACCCTCAAGACCACTTGCAATATCTTCCTTACCTCGAGGCTAACAAAACCCCTCAAAGAGGAGCCACCAAATCGGCCGGAAAAGCCACCTCCGACCACCGCGAAATCTCGCCGGAAAACACCCAAAATTTCCAAACTTTGACAAGCCATAACTTCTTCATCCGGCAACCAAAATGAACGAATGACCTATCAAAAGAAAGAGGAGTTCAAGACCAACAACTTTCATGAAGACACGACGGCCAAAAGAGACCGGAATCAAGCTCAACAAAGGGAAACAAAAATCGGCCTAGAATAGGTCAGTTTTGACCCACAGGTCAAACTGGTCAACGGGCCAGATTTCCCAAAATGGAAAGTTTCCAAAATCGGCAAGTATTCTCCCGTATTATACCGTACGCGTATCGAATCCAAACGGATAAATACGACAATATTCGACGGACGAAAATATTCACAACTAATTCCTCGTAACTCGGAATAATCCTCCGGAAGTTCCCACTAGCTCAAAATTAAATTCTCTACAATTTCCACGAAGGATCCCAAATCAAATTCTCGCCTGATAATTTGATCGCTAACGAAGCCGCCATATTAACAGATTACGTCGAAATCACAACAAATCGCGCAACTAGGAATCAAGTCGATAATCATTCCATTTACGGTTCGGGTCGATCAACGGTCCAAAACGGATCACAATCACAATTCGGATGGACTCGAACACGAACGGATAAACTCGACAATATTCTGAAATTTCAAATATTCATATTATATTCCTCGGTCGTCGAAATAATAATCTGGAACCACCCACGAACTCGAAATCACGCGTACAACAACTCTCGAAAAGAGACTCCACTCAAATTCTCGGCCAATAATTAAGTCGTGATCAAGTATGGCGATTCAATCAATTATTGGAGGACTGCGATTACGCGCTAACTCACGAATTAAGCTGATTACACTTCTGATTTTGTTCCAGGTCGTCACATATTTCGATTCCTCTCATGATTTGCTACTGTTTAGCATTTGGAATTGTTTGCATTGATATTGACTTGAGGGAGAAAATGGAGTTGAAGTTTGGGATTTTTCGGCCAGTTTTGGGATGATTGGATGGTGGCCGGGGATTGGGGGGTTTCTGAAAGGACCCAACCCCGATTTAGTTTCCTAAACCGGAATCAAACCTCTTCTGAAAACACGAACCAACAAAAACCATCAAAATTTCGGCAGAGTAACGCTACTAACGCGGAATTGCCATTAACCTGCACCCAGAAAATACACTTCATCCTATGCCACAAAAGCCAAACCGTGGGCACCAATCCCATCCGGATTTCTCAATATCATACCAACGACATAAAGCAGTAAACATAACTGTATTTTATATAAAAAAATCCGGGGAAAACCACATAAAAACATATATCAGTATCGTATCAGAGCGACCTTTAGTAAAGATATACAAAATATACAACAGTAGGCAAAACAAGAAACCTAATGGAAAAGAAAGGTAGCTCGAACGACAAGCCTCCGACCGCGACGTGAGACACCAGAATCCGAACTGCAAATTGGGCACGGAAACCGAAAAGCCCAGGGGAAAGGCAAATAAAATGTTAGAGTGAGTGGACAAAAATAAACATATGCCTTTCACCAATTTCATATATCATAAAATCAATGCAAAGCGAGTTCGGAGAATATATATATATGGAGGTACCAGGTGAATCTCTCAAGCCCGACGGTCAGGAAAATTGCTCAAGCCCGACGGTGAAAGGCTAGGGGAATCTCTCAACCCTAGTGGCATAACAGGGGAATCTCTCAACCCTGCCCAGGAGAATCTCTCAACCCTGTCCAGAAGAATCTCTCAACTCTGGGTCTAACTACCGGTGATCAGCCGAGTAGCCGAAGCATCGATGCAAGTAATGCCATCACCATATAAAATATAAAATAATGCCACCAAAAGTAATAAATAATCTCAATATCATATATAAATAAATATAAAAAATCACGAACTCGCAACGACAGTGAAAATAGAAAAGACCACTCACAGGTGAGCACAACGCGCACTCGCGCTAATCACGAAATCCGGCGGAAGATCCCTCACCCGAAGCACGATCTCGATCCCCTGAATAATCACAAAATATATCTGATCAAAATCACAATTCACAACACTGTACCACACCTCGGAAACCAACCGTTCTCGGAAATATATAACGCGGTACAAAATAATCGACAAAATTCCCAAAATCTCCACTCAAACCCTCGACTGAAAATCTGGTACCCAAATCCACTCGAAAACCTCGAGGCGATGATCGGGGCGCGAATACGAGCAAAACGACAATCAAATCATCAAATTCAAAAAAGTCAACGGGTCGCCGGAGCTCCGCCATTGACCGCCGCCGCGCCGTCAACCGGAGAGATTTTTCGGCTGCCAAGCTCACCGAAGCTTCTCCTCAACAAGTCCAACACATCTCTCAACTGTGGCTAAGTCCAATTCCGGCCACACACGCCGGAAATCAGCTCGAAACGTCAAAACCCCAAACCGGCCGGAAAAATCTCCTCCGGCAAAATCTGTCGCCGTGAGGCCATCCCGGCCTCCCAATTTCAAGGGTCCACCTATCTGCCTCAAGCCCAACAATTTCCAACAAAAACCCCCCTCAAAAAGTCGTCAGAACGCCTTCCTCCGTCGAACCCGATTCAGGCAAGTTTTCCCCAAACTTCAAACCGTTCGTTCTCACTCAATTTCAAATCAATTTCTACAATTCCAAGTTCCAAACAATAGCAAATCAAGAGAGGAATCTAAATATACCAACAACAAGGCCAGAGGTGGCCGGAAACGGAAAGTCGCCGGCGAGTCAAGCAGTGGTGGAATTTTCTTCTCTGGTCAACGCGGGTCAACGCACCCAAGGTTGGTCAACGCCGGTCAAACTTCCCGAACAGTGTTTTTCGACTGTTTCTGATATTTATACTCACGGCTCGAGACGATCGACGGTCCAAAACGGATAACCATTACGATTCGGATAAACTCGATACGAACGAATAAACTCGACAAAATTCCACAATTTCAAATATTCATATTATATTACTCGGTCGTCGAAATAATAATCTGGAACCGCCTACGAACTCGAAATAATGAGTACAACAACTCTCGAGAAGAGACTCAACTCAAATTCTCGGCCGATAATTAAGTCGTGATCAAAACCGGCAAATCAACCAATTTACGGAAAACTGCGATTACGCGCTAACTCATGAATTAAGCCAATTACTCTACTGATTCTGGTTCGGATCGTCACAGTTTTGACCATGGGGCCACGACGGTGCCTTTGGGAGTGGCCTTGAGGGCCGCCGTGCGCCGTGGACGGAGATCGACGGAGGATCAGCTTCGCAGGCGGTGGAAGATTCCGTGGCTTTCGAGCTATTTTCCGGCGAGTGGGGCCGAAATTGGATCTTAACTCAGTTGGGAAAGATGCTGGGCTCGATGAGGAGAACATTGTGGGAGCTTGGCCGCCTGAAAACCTCTCCGGTTGACGGCGCGCCGCCTCCACCGGTGGCGGTCAACAGCGGAGCTCCGGCGACCCGTTGACTTTTGGAAATCTGTCAAGTTATATGTCGTTTTGCTCGTATTCGCGCCCCGATCATCGCCTTGAGATTTTCGAGTTGATTTGGGTACCGGATTTTTAGTCGAGGGTTTATGTGGAGATTTCGGGAGTTTACATCGATTATTTTGCACCGAGTTATATGTTTCCGGAAATGGTTGGTTTCCGAGGTGTGGTACAGTGTGATGAACTATGATTTTGATCAGTTATATTTTGTGATTATTCAGGGGATCGAGATCGTACGTTGGGTAAGGGATCTTCTGCCGGATCTCGTGATTAGCGCGTGTGCGCGCTGTGCTCACCAGTGAGTGGACTTTTCTATTTTTACTGTTGTAGCGAGTTCGTGATTTCCATATTTATTTATATACGATGTTGAGATTATTTATTGCTTTTGGAGGTATTGTTTTATATTTTATATGGTGATGGTATTTATTTAGTATCGATGCATTGGCTACTCGGCTGATCACCGGTAGTCAGATCCAGGGTTGAGAGATTCCCCTGATGTGCCCGCTAGGCTTGAGAGATTTGTCTGGCACCTCCATTTATTTTCCGAACTCGCTTTGCTTGATTTTATGATATATGTAAATGGTGAAATGTATATGTTTATTTTTGTCCACTCACTCTAACTTATTGCTTTTCCCCTGGGCTTTTCGGTTTCCATGCCCAGTTTGCAGTTCGGATTCTAGTGTCTCACGTCGTGGTTAGAGGCTTAGCGTTCGAGCTACCTTTCTTTTCCAATAGGTTTCTTGTTTTGCCTACTGTTGTATATTTATATACACTAGAGGTCGCTCTGATATTCTACTGATATGTTTTATGTGATTTTTTCCCTGATTTTCTGTAAAGTACAGTTATGTTTACTACTTTACTTTATTGTTATGATATTGAGAAATTCGGATGGGATTGGTGCCCACGGTTTGGCTTTTGTGGCATAGGTTGAAGTGTGTTTTCTGGGTGCAGGCTAATGCAATTTCGCATTAGTAACGAAACTCTGCCGAAATTTTTGTGGTTTTTTGCAAGTTCGTGTTTTCAGAAGGGGTTTGATTCCAGTTTAGAAAACTAAATCGGGGTTGGGTCCTTTCATAATCTTCATGCTGCACTACCCAAACTTCATAGAGAGTCAACCTAGGTCGACATATGATAATCAACAATGTCAAACATCGAGTCACCACGAAACCTGTGCATAAGCTAATATGTTACAAAAATCTAGCCAAATCCACGAAACTACACAAAAACCATCACAAATCGAATAGAGTAACTTCCTATGAGGAATCTAGCTTCCACGTCGCTGGAGCTCCTCTGCTCAAGGAGGCGTGTGGGGCCTATATGCCACCACAAGCTGAGGCCAAAGCCAACCTTCTTCGATTTGGTCAACCTGCATATCAATTTAAAGATCAAGAAAAAGCCCAACCACTTTCATAAACAACACAAGGTCCAATTCGAAAGGAATAAGCCGAAAATTACCTCAAAAGTTCTAGAATCTCTCTAGAATCCATCATCGATTGTCCACAGTCCATAGGCCTAGTTTTTCCGCAAGATAGTGGTGTTCGACTCCTGGACCGATTTGGGGCGGCAAGTATCCGATCGGGTCGGGTCCGCTGTCATGTCAGAGATTTGGGTCACACGATATGAGTTCTACCCATCTGGTAGAAACTTCAAATTAAATCCATGGTTAATAGAATATCAACGGTCCAGATTTCACCATTAACAAATATAATGGTCCAAAATAATTGACCACTGATAGATTTCCAAATAAATTTCCAAATTCATAACAATTAGCTCGGACCTTCAAAAAATCCAATAAAAATACATACGAGCTCGAAATATTATCCTCTACCACTTCCATGAATAAAACGAATCCAAAATCATGACCTATAAAATATCGATAATTAGGTCATGACGAATGATGAAACTCGATAAACGTGATGTATGATGATTAGCTCATTAAATAAACACGACTAACGATGATTAACTTGCTAATTTAAGTTCGGGTCGTTACATATATCTCGAGTAAGCCCAAATCGTCCGCTTACTTTGACCAAATTAGCCTCTCTCTTTTTGTTATTCTAATTTCTAAAACTAAATACATCTAAAAACTTAAAACAAAAGAGCTAATTTTTAATCGTAAGTTGAAGAAAATGAGGACACATTTGGAGGGTTTCGCAACATGGAGTAATTTTTTATTTTGAAATATATTTTCTTATGTTTTTATTTGAGTGTTGGACTACGTGGTTAATAATTTTGATCACTTTGATGACATTTTCTTTTGATTTTAATTATTATTATTTTTTAATTAATGATATTTTATATACATATATAATAAAATAATAATTATATTACTAGCTTTAAATTATAGAATAGCGATTCCGAGTATTTCTGAGTACTCTCCAATTAGCAATCAACTAAGCGATAACCGGTGCCAAAACGCTTCACTACCACATATTGACTCATTGCCGGCGACTTTTAAGTCGCCGGCAATGTTTTTGGACATTACCGGCAATTTTTGCCGGAAAAATCGCCGGTAATGTCTTCTTTTTTTTTAACATTACTGGCGATTTATGTCGCCGGTAATGTATGTCGCCGGCAATGTCTCGATGGTAATGTAAAAAAAAAAAAAATACATTACCGGCGACTTCATTTATGTCGCCGGTAATGTCTTTTTTTTTTTTTTTTACATTACCGGCGACATAAATGTATGTCGCCGGCAATGTCTTTTTTTTTTTTTTTACATCACCATCGAGACATTGCCGGCAACGGACATTACCGGCGACATAAATCGCCGGTAATGTAAAAAAGAAAAGACATTACCGGCGATTTTTCCGGCAAAAATCGCTGGTAATGTCCAAAAACATTGCCGACGACTTAAAAGTCGCCGGCAATGAGTCAATATGTCGTAGTGCTTTGCGCTTTTTAAAACCTTGGCAATGAGCATAGATATTAAAGAGAGTGACAATACCTATGTTCTTCGTATATGTTTATGAATGTCTTTTCATTAAAAAAAGAAATATAAGTTATGATAGATTAAACATGTTAGTAATCAGTTTACATTATTTGTTCACGAATATCAGTTCAGTGACTAGCTAGAACATTAACTCACAGTATACAGTGACTAGCTAGCTAGCCATTATAGCATCCCAACATCTGTGATGGCGTGACACATGCAAATTTGAGAAGCACATGAACACATCTATATTCTTAGCGTACGTTTCCATTCAATATGCAACTATTATATTGGAAATATTACGATGAATTCATGCAACTACTATACTCTATATTCTTTTGCCAAACGAGCATGTAGGTGCACTAGCTAGCAAATTCATCACTACAAGTCTGTTGCCTAGCTAGCTACAAGCTAGTTTTTTTTTCATGAGTAGGTGCATTAGCAAATTCACTATGTGGGAGCACAAAAATATATAAAAATTTGACGAGCATTTGAAATATCTGTTTCATCTTAATACAATCCATTTAGATATATTTTTATACTTTTGTTCATATTTGAAATATAAAATACTAAACTACTCTAACACGAGAATTTATAGACCTCTCAATTACAACGAATAATGTCATTTATTAAAGTTAAAATAAAAATAAAAAAGTCCCCAATAATGTCTAAATTTTCGACGTGATATCAAAATGATGTCCGAATTTTAAAAACTATCAAAGTGATGCCCAAACTTCCAAAACTATATCTACTAATGCCTAGAGACACTTTTGTCACGGCTCTATTAACACTAATGACATGTCATTTTTTTTGTTTGAAAATAAAGAAAAATGACTTTAATATCCTTGTATTTTCAATTATTTCTTTTTAAAAAAATCTCTCGTATGGTCTAAACTTTCGTCGTTGTATCAAAAAAATGCTCGAACTTCAAAAACAATCAAAGTGATGTCTAAACTCCCGAAACTATGTTTACGTTATGCCTAGAGCCATGTCTACATGCACAAAATTGCTATGGGCATCCCCAAAATTGATTTGGGCACCCAATTTTTTTTCTATCTCTCTCAACATAAACACAGTAGCAGTGAGTCCCGGCGATGCCCAAACGTTCTGCCGCCACCTCCTCCTCAATTTCCAGCGACAACACCTATTTCTCGCTGTGAATTTTTGTCGTGCCTCTTCTCTTTACACGCTCGCTCGAGCTTGCTGCTCCATGGCTCAAGCTCAATCTGTACCTGGTTCCTCACCATCGAGCATCAAAGCTCGCGGTGCCTCTTCCCAGAGCTCTGTCTCGTGGCTAGCTATTTTTACGGCCATTGAATCGTCGCCTCGCAGCTCCTTGCGAGTCTCGCCGCTATAGCTTCGCGTCTTCAAATGCCTCATCCTCCCACCTCCAGCCTTTTTTTCTTAGCTCAATCGCATATATTTTCTCACAAAAAGACACCAATTCAGGTCGAGGAGGCACTGCCTCTGCATCATCATCATAATTGTTCTCAATGTTGTTCTGGGTTGGCATGTTTGATGAAGGAGACGGGTCTTTTGCTATCCGGGTCGATGAATTCAGATCTAAATATGGCTCTTTTGTAATCTGGTTCTCTAAATTCGACGTGAAATATTATGGGACTTGTTGTTTGGGGGTTGTCCTGGGTAATTAGGGTTTGTGAGATTGTAGTAGATGAAGAGCATGGGTAATATTATAGGTAATGGCTCATCAGATGAGTTCTCAAAGGGAAAGAGTAGTTATACAGGAACTTGATGATATGAGTCAAGAAAGACCAATTGAATAATAGTAGTTGAAAGTGAAACTAATGACCACGACCTTGAGAATTTCAAATATAAATTGCAAGAGATTCTTGTTAGAGACTCTTATTGAATTTTATTGGGGGTTGTTAGCTACTCTTGTTAGCTACTCTTATTAAATTTCAAATATGAAACTGAGGACGAGAGTGCAGTGTCTCTGTAGCTCGAAGAGGCTCATCGAGATTTTTTCAATTGGGATTGGGACTCTACGATTGGAAGAGTTGGAGAGAGAGAGAGAGAGAGAGAGAGAGAGAGAGAGAGAGAGAGAGAGAGAGAGAGAGAGAGAGAGGTTCTGAAAAAAAACAAAGAAAAACTAATTAAATAAAATTATTTACAAGGGTAATAAAGTTATTTTATCTTGTTTTCAAATTAAAAAAATGATACTTCAACAAAGTTAACTGAGCATAGACGAAAATTGACAATATACACCACATAAATATAATTTTGAGAATTTGGACATCACTTTAATAATTTTTAAAATTTAGATATCATCTTGATACCTCAACAAAAATTCAGACCTTTTTTATAGCTTTTTTCCAAATAAAAAAATAAAGCCAAGAATCAGCAACGACAGTGTGAACTGCGACCATTCCTACACATGAAACATGGATATCAAAAGTAACCCAGATTAAAACCTTGTGAAGTTTCCATAACAAGTCCTCTCTATCCTAATACTTTATCAATCAACATCATATCACAAGGATAGAGAGTATCTATTCCATGAGATATACACGTGGAACTTGATATCTAAGACAAAGAGATCGTAATTATTGATTAACCGTAAAATTATGAAATTAAAAAAAAATCATAATGAGGCGAATCTATAACGACATTAAAAAGATTGAAAAAGCGGTACATCTTCTAATGTAAAGATAGAGAGCTCTCTTGCATTTCATATACGCGGAGCTTAGTATCACATTACAAGATTCGCGACTTTAATATGCATATCTCAAAAGCCAAAAATATCGTGCACATACAATATATAATTGGCACATTTTATCTCATATATGAGTACAATTTAGAATTGTGCTGGCCCTTAAACCTTCGATTATATTGTTGAAAGGATCCAATTTTAGATTAATTAGTAATCTAGGATCACGTCCTAATGACAAGTCTTAAACTACGGATTTCTATAGAATTTTGACATAATTTCCTCTACGAAGTGGACTACTAGAAACCTGCAAGAAAATCACACTTCGGATTTCTCACAAACAATACCGTGGACTACCGATGTCCATCCGGATTTCTCAATAAAGTACGGAAAGTAAACTAATTAAATTGATAGAATAGTAATACGGAACTAAAAACTCATAATCCAGCAATACTAACAATTCACTACCCATACTGAAAAATATTTACAACACTAATATTCAGAGCGACTTCTAGGAGTGGAATAAAAGCATAAGAAAATACACTGCTAGTGGCCGAAACCTACATGAAGGTATGATAACCCGGTGGACTCAAAGCCTCAGGGGATCCAAAATCTAGCAGAGGAGAAGCACTGCAATCTGGGCACGAAAAACCGAAAGGCCCAGGGAAAGACAGATAAAAAATATAAAAATATTAGCATGAGTGGACAAAAAGTCATAAGCAGTGTAAAATATTAAAATATTCTATTTGTGCCTTTCCGCTTATTTTTGTGAAATAATGCGAGTTCAAAATAATAAACTGAAATAAAATATGAATGTGGGCACTCAGAGTGTTTGTCCTAACCCAGAGCGTCTCCAAGACTGTAAATAAAAATGTGATGGGATCGTCTAGGGGGTTTGTCCCATCCAGAGACAATCTGGATCGGCATGGCGTTTGTCTTAACCTGGTCTGACCCGACTAGTCAGTGATCAGCCTACTAGTCAAAACATCGATGCTGAAAATATAACTATCACAAACATACCTCCAAACTCGACTGTAATAAAATACAGGAAACTGTAAATTTGCGTAAATATGAACTCAGAGCAACTGTGAAAATAAATAAACGTCTACTCACCGTACTATGCCGGGATATTCATAAAGCCGTAACCTGCTAATCGGCGCAATAATCATCTGACATGGCCTGCTAACTCGTAATCCTGAAACCACGATTATAATTAATATTTACTCGTCGATATTGAATAGCTAAGCTCGTAATCCTACGAACAATGATGTCGAGAATCTCGCATTCTCCAAATATGCATTTTCCAACTAAAAGCGTACCTCACCAAATTCAGAATTTAGTTCCTTCCATTCCTTCACTATAACTAAACATTAGAGTTGCAACATAAATCTTAAATATCGAGCTACTCGAATTAAATCGATAGTCGGATAGTTCGTTAAAAATTATCGTGAAATCAATTAATTATTACTCGATTAAATACACGTCTAAATTAATCAAATCCAGATCCAAACAAAAGCCTCACCATTGTGTTCGTCATGAAATTACGAGCGGAACGGCATAAAATTTTATCAAAAATTTCACTTCGCCTAAGCTCCGCGCGTGCACGGCGGCGGCCAAAATTCCAATCGGCACCAAAACAAGCTACCTGTATACCAAACTATTCAGCTCAACAAGCTCAACAACAATTATGAAGAACACGACATCAAATTCTAACGAAAAAACCTCCAAATCGCCGGAAAAACCAACTCGCTCGATCAGCAGCATCTAGCCACGGCTAGGTCCAAGATGTGTCTCACACTACCATATTTTTAACCATTGCCGGCGATTTAAAAATCGCCAGCAATGTTTTTTATCATTACCGGCGATTTTTGGGGGTTTTTCCTCAAAAATCGCCGATAATGTCTTTTTTTTTTAATCATTGCCGGCGATTTTTCCGGCAAATCGCCGACAATGTTCCGCCGGTAATTAAAAAAAAAAAAAAAAGACATTGCCGACGACTTAGTTGCCGGCAATGTCTTTTTTTTTTTTTTAACATTACCGGCGACTTAAATGTAAGTCGCGGGCAATGTTTTTTTTTTTTTAATTACCGGCGGAACATTGCCGACGACTTACATTTAAGTCGCCGGTAATGTTAAAAAAAAAAAAAAGACATTGCTGGCGATTTTTGGGGGAAAAATCGCCGGTAATGATAAAAAACATTGCCGGCGATTTAAAAATCGCCAGCAATGGTTACAAATGTGGTAGTGTCAGTCGACTCGTCTCCGCCTAGGCTTCAAAATCCCCATAACCTCGACGTCATACATCGTTGCAACTGCCATCATCGTCGCCGTGAAATTCCACCCGAGTCCGGCCAACTTCACCACCTTGATTCGCCTTCCTCCGGCCACCAACACCGGTGATGCACCCACCAAACAAAAGAGGAAGTCGACCCCAACAATTCCCGACCAATTTCATGGCCAAAGGTGGCCGAAAATTGCTGCGCCGTCGTCGTCGCCCATGGTGGCCAATCTAGGTCAGTAAGTCTGATCAACGCGGGTCAAACCGCTTATCAAAAAAGGAAACATTTGACTTTCCCAAAATGGAAACCCATATTTATACCCGATTTCTCGATAAAATATTTTTCGATATTTTCGTAAAATTTCTGTGACGACCCAGAATAGAATCAGCAGTGTGATCAGCTTACTTCATGAGTTACTACGTAATCACAGATTTCCAACGGTTGTTTGAATCGCCAGGTTTGATAACGACTAAATCATGGGCCGAGAATTGGAGCTGGGTCTCTTCTCGAAAGTCGTTGTACATGTGATTTCGAGTTCGTGGGCGGTTCCGGATCATTGTTTGGACAACTCAGGAATAAATTATGAATATTTGAAGTTTTGATATAATCGGTTTTTTATGTCGGATTTGTTAGCAACTAAACTACCGGTCGAGAATTTGGTTTCAGCTTCTTCACGGAAGTTGTTGAGAATTTAATTTCGAGCTCGTGGAAACTTTCGGAGCATTATTCCGAGTTACGAGGATTATGTTGTGAATATTTCCGATTGTTGATTATTTAGTCGGTTAAAGTATGTGTTTGGGTGAATCGTTGACTTTTTATCCGATTTGTCGAAGTGTTTGACTTTGGGTGATAATTGAAGAATATGTTGAGTCAAGTTTGTTGCCGCGAGAATTATCGAAATCGGAATTACGACGAGGAAATTACGTGTGTTTGAAGTTTGTCGAAAAGATAATTATGGAAGTTTCTATTTTGGGAAAGCTATAAATAGTGGGTTGCCATATTGGGAAAGTCAAAACTGCAATTAAATGTGTTGACCGAGTTGACCGAGTCAACTCGGTGGTGAGAGTGAGGTGCGACGTGCACCGTGGCTCGCCGGCGGCGAGGTTCCGTTCGGCCACCTCCGGCCTCGGCCTTAGGCCCGTTCTCTTCGTCTGGACCTCCTTGTTCCATTTCCGGCCTCCTTTCACGGTCAAGCTCACGGAGGAGGAAGAATTTTCCGGCATGAAAATGGAGGTTTTTTGGTGAATTCGGGTTGCTTGAATCCGGCCGAATTGAGCTGCAATTTGGAGTGGGCTTTGAAGCTCTCATCACCATGAAGCTACCATGTAAGTTTGGTGTTCCAATTCATCTTGTACATGGAGAATTTCGGATTTGAAATTTGTGAGGCAATTCGGTTTTGCTTGAAATTGACATGGTTAGAGTGAGAATTGGCCTTCGTTGCAGTTGTGAAAGTTGCTCAGTGGGTGATTTTGCATGGAATAGGGGTTGCTCAGCCGAGAAATTTCACGGTTGGTGGTGGCGCCTCCGCCGGCGGTCAACGGCGGTCAAACTTTGACTTTTGGGGTTTTCAACAAGTTGCATGTCATTTCACTCGAAATCAGGCCCCGATCGCAATGGGGAGGCTCGTTTTTCGAATTGAGCATCCGAAAGTATAGCGAGGTATTGAGGTGTGAATATCGGATTTTCGACAGTTTGTTGTAATTGAATCGTGTGTTTCCGAGAACGGTGGTTTCTCGTGATTTGTTTTGAATTGTCGAGTTATGACTTTGAGAAATGGATTTTGTGATTATTCAGGGGTTCGTCATCGTTTGTTTGGCGATGGACTTTCCGCCGGATCACGGGTTAACGCGAACTGCGTTACGCTAGTCTGTGAGTGGACAATTTCTTTTCACGGATTGATTGCGAGTCTTTCATATATGATTTACGAACTTGAGCATGCAGTTTAATCATGATTTTTATGAGCATGTATTTTACGATTATACATATACGGATATGCGTATACGAGTATACATACATATATATTATGTTTTATGCATGTGCATGAAAAGGATTTATGATTTGATTTACACAGAGTACAGTCTCAGTTACGTTGTTGTATCGATACACATTGGCTTCTCGGCTGATCCCCGAGTACGCTCCGGGGGGGACAGATATCCTGACCCGAGGCCTTTCTGGCTTGGACTCACGTGTGGGTTTGGGATCCCGTGATTCAGACTGTGCTATCGCGTGGTAGTCCATGAGAGACTCCGCGATATATTTACGATGCATGCTTTGTATGCGTGAGGAGTTAGAGTCTCCCTCGTGTACTCGGACGCGTGAGGAGTTAGAGTCTCCCTTGTGTACCATTTGATTTTTATACATTTGACTCGCATATGATTTTATAACTTATATATTATTCGGCGAAAGACATTTATTTTCGTCCACTCACTCTAACAGTTTTCATGTCTTTCCCCTGGGCTTTTCGGTTTCCGTGCCCAGTTTGCAGTTCGGACTCTGGTGTCGCACGTCATGGTCGGAGGCATAGTGCTCGAGCTACCTTATTTCTTCCAGTAGGTTTATTGTTCTGCCTACTGTGGTTTACGTATATGATTATACATTAGAGATCGCTCTGAGTATTTTGTTGTATATATTATATGATTTTACTCCGGATTTCAGTAAAGTACAGATATATTTACTACTTTACATTATTGTTGATATATTGAGAAATCCGGATGGGATTGGTGCCCACGGTTTGATTTTTTGTGGCATATGATGAAGTGTATTTTCCGCGTGCAGGTAACGGTAATTCCACGTTAGTAACGAAACTCTGCCGAAATTTTGTTGGTTTTTGTTGGTTCGCATTTTCAGAAGGGGTTTGATTCCGGTTTAGGCAACTAAATTGGGGTTGGGTCCTTTCAGCTTGGTATCAGAGCATTAGGTTATAGGTTCTGTAGACTTCTGTAGTCGTGTTTACTAAGGATATTTGAGAATGTACAGCATGTCTGGAATGGTGACCCGACCGGCCGATGGATACTCATCAATATTCCGGGTGTTGTATACTTTCAAATATTTGAAGTTCCATGATTACGTTCTACTTGTTGTGAACGATGTTTTATTTATTAGGATGCCTCCTTGACGTGCTTTCCGTGTCGGTACGGTTGCGGATCCTATTGAGGATCAATCGACGCACGATTTGCCAGAGAATTGTGGTTTGGATGAGTATTCTGAGTTCAGAGAATTGTGTGGCACGGTTTGCCTGGTTGTAAGTGTATGAGCGTCTACATGTTGCCTCAGAGCAGAGAATTGTGGCAGTTGATGTTTTGCCTTAGTCAGATCATTGCATTTGGTGGGCTGATATTGTGTGAGTTCCTGTTGCGACTCAATGGCCTACATTCGGGGTGTTGTTTATACGGTATTGGTTTTATCAGGCTACCCAGTAATCGAATGAGGAGTGTTTACCCACCTGAGGCAGAGATGCATTGTTCACATGTTTGCCCCTGTTTGCACGTGTTATGTGGCTTCAGAGGAAGCAATGCACGAGGTTCGAGATGAGTTTGAGCCTGAGCATCAGAAGGACTTTGACTGTTATGCCTCGAGATAACCGTGAGGAGCTTAGTGTGCTGCACTCAGTGACGAGGCTATTGAGAAGGAAAAGTGTACGTGGTTTCCTATGTGATGGTTTGAGGAAAGTGGACTTAGTCGAGATTTTGATGAGGTTGAGTTCAGGCACCTCGGATTCAGTGACTTCATCAGGCTGTGGTCTTTTTGATTATGTTGAGGGTCATCAGATCAAGCAGATGATCCGTTTGGTGGTGATGGAGATCACGGAGTAGCGGACTTGTTCCTGTGGTATGAGTTTGGGTGATCGTTGGTGATCCTTTCTAGCAGCAGGTGTCACTGTGACTTATGTTCGTGGAGCACTCTCAGTTGCTATTGTGGTGGCCAGAAGGGTCACGTTACGAGGGAGCATCCTTAGCCAGCTGTTCTAGCGGTTTGGTAGCTCAGAGTTCACGAGGAGATCCTCTTGTTGTTCCCGAAGTCTGATCAATGTACCATTTTGATGAGCTATTCAGCAAGTCACATTTGATGTGGGCGGCTAGTTGGGCATGTTGAAGTTCGTGCCATGACCTTGTTTGAGGACAGACTTTTCTCCGAGGTTACTGTTGCTTGATATCCATGGCTATTGTACCAGCATCTCCACTTCCGAGGTTTTGAAGAGTATTGTATCCATCCGGAGGTTGCGAGATCCTTGTTGGAGGTTATGTGTTAGCCGTGGATCTGTTATAGCTGGACATTGTGGTTTTGGTATGATTGTGAGTATGGACTTGCTGACGACGCATTTGGCTGTGTTCGAGTGCCTCGAGAAGGAGTTTGTGTTTCGACGACCAGATTTCCCCGAGATACTGTTTCGCGGCGATGGTCGAGCGGATGGCGGAGACGAGTTGTGTTGTTTGCTTAGCTCATGTTGTGAATACTACGGTTGTTGTGCCCGACATTGGTGACATTGAGGTGGTTCCCGAGTTTCCAGGTGTGTTCCGGAGGAGTTACCAGGTGTTCCTCCAGTTCGGGAGACCGACTACACCATTGAGCTTGTACCGGGCGCTGGACTCATTTTACCGATGTTTTGTCGTTCGGAACCAGCGGAGCTGATGGAGCTACAGGTTCGACTCCAGGAGTTGCTGGAGGAGGTTTCAGGAGATTTCATGCGACCCCGCGTATTTGTGTGGTGTGCTCTTGCATTGTTTGTACGGATGTTGGGTGGTTCGACGAGGTGGTGCATTGACTACCGGAAACCTGATTCGCTTCAGAAGAAAGCAAGTATCCGCTTCGGATTGACGATTGGTTTGATCAGCTCGCGAGAGCTTCAGTCTTTTCGAAGATTGATTTCGGGTCCAGATACCATCAGTTGAGGTTTGATGAGTCAGTTGTGGCTTGGACGATTTTTGGATCTTGGTGCTGGCATCATGAGTTCTTGGTCACGCTGTTTGGTTGATCAATGCCTCGCAGTTTTTACGGACTTGATGGACCAGGTGTTCAGACGGTTTCTGGACGAGTTCGTGGTCGTGTTTGTTGGCAACATCCTGATTTACTCCAGGAGTGTGAGCCAGTACCTGAAGCAATTGCGAGCGGTTTTGCGGACTTTGTGAGATGATCAGTTGTTGGCAAAGTTCAGCAAGTGTGAATTTTGATCGATTAGCGTGAAGATTTTGGGTCGTGTGATGTCATCCGAGGGAGTTGGCATGGATCCTGACCAATTAGAAGCCGTGTTGATTTGGGGTTGACCTACCATTGTACCAGAGATCGGGAGTCTCTTGGGTTTAGCAGGCTACTATCGGTGCTTTGTGCAGGATTTTCCCGGATTGCCACTCCACTTTCCGAATTGACGAAGGGAGGCGTCAAGTTCGAGTGGTTCGATGCACACGAGGATAGTTACTTACTCATGCAGGATGGTTGACCGTTGTTTCGGTTTTGACCATACCTGACGGTTGTGGTGAGTTCGTGAGTTATGGCGATGCATCGAGGTTTGGATTTGGTTGTGCTTTGATGCTGTGTAGCAGAGCGGTGGCTCATGATTTCAGGCAGTGGAACTTTATGAAGCTACGTATCCTATGTATGATTTGGATGTAGCTGTCCTTATGTTAGCATCAGAGAGTTGGAGACACTACTGCTATGGTGTGCAATGCAGTGTAGGACGTACACTGATTACTTGAGTTTCATCTACTTGCATTTTCTACCAGATTTGAGTTTGAGGCGATGTAGATGTCTGGGGTCAACTAACGACTATGGCTGCACCTTTGAGCTTGTTCGAGAAAGGCTAGAGGTTGTACTTGACTATCCATCTGGGATGTTGTTGCTGATACATTCAATTGGAATCGAAAGCTTCGGTGTTTTATGTGTGTGTGTAGCTCGAGTTTCCGTATTAGCTGAGTTGCCAGCTATGGGAGCTGAGTTCGAGTGTGATGATGTTGAAGCTCATTGTTTTTGCGTGCGTTGGCACTAGCGGTACAGAAATGTGTCTGATACTTTGAGTTTACTACTCGTGACGCAATCCGTAGAAGAATGTAGCAGCTTGTGTGTGTAGATGCCACATTTGTCGGCAGACGATGGCTAGGAGGCAGAGACTTGCCGAGAAGTACCATCCATTAGAGATTTCTGGTTAGACGTGGCGTTTGTCGTTGTGATCTTGTGTGTGTTTGTGCGCACTTTGGTTGTGGTACTTGTTGTCAAGCCATTGTGGATCATTTGATGAACCTAGCTCTTTTCCTTGGGGAAAGATTTCAGTGGCAAGCTGGCATGGTTATGTTTGGCGGAGATTGTCCATTTACGTGGTGCGCTTGTGTTCCAGTTCGCTGATCGAGATAATCAGCTACAACAGAGTGTTGGCAAGCTTTGCAGCGAGCATTGGGGACCAGATTACAAGTTAATACCGGTTCTTATCCTCAGATTGGCGGGCGATCTTTGAGGACTGTTCAGACCTTGGAGGGCATATTGTGGACCTCGGTATTGCAGTTCCGGAGGATTTGGGACCAGCAGTTTCACTTGTTTGAGATTGCATGTAGTACTAGTCTGTGACCACTATGATATTGACGTTGCTTGATGTCGTTTTGAGGAATGATGTTGTACTCTATTGTGCTGGATCGAGTTTGATTTGAGTTTGAGTTGACATTTGATCCTGATTTTGTGGGATGTGCTACCACAGACTTTCGGATTAGCCGAAACAGGTTGATAATTGCTCGAGTTTGATGTTTGCGCTATGTTGATATGAGTGTGTTGAGTTATGAATTTGCCATGTTGTTTTGATCCGTATGTGATCATAGGCAAGTTTGTGTCGTGCCGTATAGTTCGGCATCGCCTATAGCGTTGACTTTTATGTGTGTTGTGTTTCGTGTGATGGAACTATATTTCAGGTTTGTTATGTGTTGTGTACCCTACCGGTTCCTTATGCAGGAACACTTGGCGATTGTGTAGAGCCAGTTCAGATTCGTGATTTGAGGGTATAGAGATTTCAGCACGGAGCTATCTCCTGTTGTGGAGTCAGTTGTCAGAGTTGTTCAGCTGACGTTGCCGCTGGAAAGTTGAGCTGTATGCAGAGGCAGTGCTCCTACTTTTAGTCGGCAGACTTGGAAATTTCGAGGTCGAAATTTTTTTAAGGGGGGTGGATTTATGACGACCCAGAACAGAATCAGCAGTGTGATCAGCTTACTTCATGAGTTACTGCGTAATCACAGATTTCCAACGGTTGTTTGAATCTCCAGGTTTGATAACGATTAAATTATTGGCCGAGAATTGGAGCTGGGTCTCTTCTCGAGAGTCGTTGTACATGTGATTTCGAGTTCGTGGGCAGTTCTGGATCATTGTTTGGACAACTGATGAATAAATTATGAATATTTGAAGTTTTGATATAATCGATTTTTTATGTCGGATTTGTTAGCGACTAAATTACCGGTCGAGAATTTGGTTTTGGCTTCTTCACGGAAGTTGTTGAGAATTTAATTTCGAGCTCGTGGGAACTTCTGGAGCATTATTCCGAGTTACGAGGATTATGTTGTGAATATTTCTGATTGTTGATTATTTAGTCGGTTAAAGTATGTGTTTGGGTGAACCGTTGACTTTTTATCCGATTTGTCGAAGTGTTTGACTTTGGGTGATAATTGAAGAATATGTTGAGTCGAGTTTGTTGCCGTGAGAATTATCGAAATCGGAATTACGACGAGGAAATTACGTGTGTTTGAAGTTTGTCGAAAAGATAATTATGGAAGTTTCTATTTTGGGAAAGCTATAAGTAGTGGGTTGCCATATTGGGAAAGTCAAAACTGCAATTAAATGTGTTGACCGAGTTGACCGAGTCAACTCGGTGGTGAGAGGGAGGTGCGACGTGCACTGTGGCTCGCCAGCGGCGAGGTTCCGTTCGGCCACCTCCGGCCTCGGGCTTAGGCCCGTTCTCTTCGTCTGGACCTCCTTGTTCCATTTCCGGCCTCCCTTCACGGTCAAGCTCACGGAGGAGGAAGAATTTTCCGGCATGAAAATGGAGGTTTTTTGGTGAATTCGGGTTGCTTGAATCCGGCCGAATTGAGCTGCAATTTGGAGTGGACTTTGAAGCTCTCATCACCATGAAGCTACCATATAAGTTTGGTGTTCCAATTCATCTTGTACATGGAGAATTTTGGATTTGAAATTTGTGAGGCAATTCGGTTTTGCTTGAAATTGACATGGTTAGAGTGAGAATTGGCCTTCGTTGCAGTTGTGCAAGTTGCTCAGTGGGTGATTTTGCATGGAATAGGGTTTGCTCCGCCGAGAAATTTCACGGTTGGTGGTGGCGCCACCGCCGGCGGCGATCAACAGCAGTCAACGGCGGTCAAACTTTGACTTTTGGGGTTTTCAACAAGTTACATGTCATTTCACTCGAAATCGCGCCCCGATCGCAGTGGGTAGGTTCGTTTTTCGAATTGAGCATCCGAAAGTACAGCGAGGTATTGAGGTGTGAATATCGAATTTTCGACAGTTTGTTGTAATTGAATCGTGTGTTTCCGAGAACGGTGGTTTCTCGTGATTTGTTTTGAATTGTCGAGTTATGACTTTGAGAAATGGATTTTGTGATTATTCAGAGGTTCGTGATCGTTTGTTTGGCGAGGGACTTTCCGCCGGATCACTGGTTAACGCGAACTGCGTTACGCTAGTCTGTGAGTGGACAATTTCTTTTCACGGATTGATTGCGAGTCTTTCATATATGATTTAAGAACTTGAGCATGCAATTTAATCATGATTTTTATGAGCATGTGTTTTACGATTATACATATACGGATATGCGTATACGAGTATACATACATATATATTATGTTTTATGCATGTGCATGAAAATAATTTATGATTTGGTTTACACAGAGTACAGTCTCAGTTACGTTGTTGTATCGATACACATTGGCTTCTCGGCTGATCCCCGAGTACGCTCCGGGGGGGACAGATATCCTGACCCGAGGTCTTTCTGACTAGGAATCACGTGTGGGTTTGGGATCCCGTGATTCAGACTGTGCTATCGCGTGGTAGTCCATGAGAGACTCCGCGATATATTTACGATGCATGCTCTGTATGCGTGAGGAGTTAGAGTCTCCCTCGTGTACCCGGACGCGTGAGGAGTTAGAGTCTCCCTCGTGTACCATTTGATTTTTATACATTCGACTCGCATATGATTTTATAACTTATATATTATTCGGCGAAAGACATTTATTTTCATCCACTCACTCTAACAGTTTTCATGTCTTTCCCCTGGGCTTTTCGGTTTCCGTGCCCAGTTTGCAGTTCAGACTCTGGTGTCGCACGTCATGGTCGGAGACATAGTGCTCGAGCTACCTTATTTCTTCCAGTAGGTTTATTGTTCTGCCTACTGTGGTTTACGTATATGATTATACATTAGCGGTCACTCTGAGTATTCTGTTGTATATATTATATGATTTTACTCCGGATTTCAGTAAAATACAGATATATTTACTACTTTACATTATTGTTGATATATTGAGAAATCCGGATGGGATTGGTGCCCACGGTTTGATTTTTTGTGGCATAGGATGAAGTGTATTTTCCGCGTGCAGGTAACGGTAATTCCACGTTAGTAACGAAACTCTGCCGAAATTTTGTTGGTTTTTGTTGGTTCGCGTTTTCAGAAGGGGTTTGATTCCGGTTTAGGCAACTAAATCGGGGTGGGGTCCTTTCAATTCATACTGACCATAACTCTTTCGTCGTAACTCTAATTTCAACACTTGACGTGGCCACGAACTCGTATCGACAAACTCTACAACTTTATCCAAAGAAAGTTCTCGAAAAACATAATCGATAAATTCTCGATAAATCGCTAGCGAAAGTTATCAACGGTAAAAACTAATTACCCTCAACGATTAACATAATTAATTTGTGATTAACCGCATAAGTTCCAATTATCGAGTAATATTGTTCCGAGTAGTAACAATCTACCCCCTTACAAAAAAATTTGCCCTTGAAATTTACAAATAAACGTACAACGAAAGAATTTCTAAATTATTGTTCCAGTCAACGACTTCGAGCTCATAAGAACAACCACAGCTAGCAGAATGATCCACAACCTTCTTACTAAATCAACATCCCATCAACAGGTCACGCTCATTAAATTAAAAGTCACAATAACCACTCCAAATAAATTTACTACCAGGAGCGACATAATTCAAATTCGATAACATGCATACTTAAAAGCTTATGATAACCATGCCAAAATTAATGGCCAAATTTACCAAGATACACTAACTCTATCGGCCAGACCTTCCCAGAAATGTACAGATCAGGGTCCCACAAAGATAACTACATGGGTAGTGGTGCGGTTCCAACACAGAAGTGGCACACAAATCGCCATCAGAACCGAGCACTGGAAATTAACTAAGATGTCCAATCACGGACACTCACCCATAAGGTGGATACCAAAACCACCAAATTCAGAAACAGGGAACCCAATAAACCAGTTTAGAATCACAACAAATATGGGTATAAGGCCGATCTACACTGAACTTCCAACCATACACCGTTTTTGAAATTGTTTACAGAAAATTGGGCATAGTCTCCTCTAAAATGTAAGGAACCTAAAAAACCTGTATAACGAAAGTATTCCAATAATCTCAACTCAAGAATATAAACTGTGGGTTCCACACCCCGATCGGATTACTCACAAATTAACAGAGCTATACACCAAACATAAATCACTACTACCTGACTGAATTCACGAATCGTTATGATTACCAAATCATGAACCTCCACAATTCATTACTCCCGAAAACATACTACCTTAAAAAATATCGATATAACCATAAAAAGGCTCAAATGAAAACATTCATAGTCAGCCTCAAATAAACTCAAACTATGGGCAAGAACGAGGGAGTCAAACTGACATCGCAATTTACTACAAATTGGAGATATAAACTCGACATTCCATTTTAAGTTTTTGAATAGTCGCCACTATTAAGTCAATATTATCTAATATTTCTGCAGTCTGAACAAATATCAAAATGTAACCTGAACCTCAGCATACACTTGATCATTCCTGGAGCTTAAATACTCAAATTGAAAACTAAGTATCTATAAAACTACAGCACAACGGTTCACCTATATGGTTCGCACAAGAACATAACTACTGCTGACACGAGCCAATAGACCTTAAGAAATTAGGCATAGGCTACAAATACATATATATGTATGGCGACACAATCAATCCATTGAAAATAATATAATATAGGGACGTCAAACTCGTAGTAGAGTATCATCTCGATTGAATAATCGAATTGTTGCAACCTTCTATGTTGTACCATCGTAGATATTATAATTCTTCTGACGCTGAATCATCAACTTATAAAAATTAATCAGAATGTCAGAGTACTTCGAAATACAAGAAATGCGACAGTTCTCGATAACATGCAGCATTAGAAATTTGAATTTTATAAAGCTGGAAGAAATAAATTAAATCATTGTTGCCAGGCATAACCCTAGTTGGAATTCGCACTCGTGGATAAAATCCTCATACACTTTTGCACATGATAACTGCAAAGTTATCAATAGGAAGCTCCAAATCACGTCTCGAAGAAATCTAGAAATCATACAACATACAAATTTCAAATCAGACTCATCTGCTACTAATCTTCACATACACCTGTAACGCTCGCAAACCCATATATGTCATCGAGCTGAAACGATTTTATCTATGCAACATAACATACACGCCATCAGTCCAATGTTAATACAATATATTTTTCTCCACAACTCATGTGATTAATAACTAGAAGAAATACATTTGCAGGCTGGCAGCATGAAACGAATGGTATCCTTTCAAAAAGAAATGTGTTCATGACACAAAATGAACACGATTAATGCAAGAAAAGCACAAGTGAAAATATTTTAGGTTAACAGAACTGAATTACTGGAATATCTCAAAGAATGAATGAGTTTCAAAGAAATATCAAGATTAAGTAAATTATGAATTCACAGCAATAGGTAATTCTTCTTCACCGTAACCTGGTTCAGTTTTCGGTAAGCGATACGTAACCTCATTGAACCATCCTTCCCTTTCACGAATAATATTGTTGCTCCACACGATAAAATTCTGGGACGGATAAAATTCCCGTCCATCAATTCCTGATGTTGAGTCTGCCACTTTTGCAACTCAGCTAAAGCCATATGGTAAGATACTTTAGTTATAGATTTGGTACCTAATAATAACTCAACAATAGAATCTCTCCCAAACCGTAGGTAAACCTGGTAACTTCTTGGGAAATATATCCGGATACACACTTACTACTTCAATCGAATCATTACAAGAAGTAGGGACACGAATTTTTCACGACATATGTAAATTATGCGGTACATCTCTCCCACAACAACATCATAGTCATCACGGCCGAACCCAGGCACAAAGTAACACGTTTATCCCACCACAAAGCAAAATCTCAGGCAAACTGGACTCCGAAACACCACTTCTCAATAACTGTCTACCAACGCCTGATGATGGCTCAAGAACTCCATGCCTAAGATTAAATCAAAATCTACTAGTTCCAGATCGAAGTACTAGATCAGTAGACAAACTAAAACCTCCAAACATTATACTTCATCTCCGTAAATTAATTTAACTAACATCACCTTACCAATGAGATAAATTTACTCACAGCAATTCCGGAAAAAATATGGTTAGTACATTGACTATAGACGCTGGCCTTACCACTAAAAATGAACGCGTCACCCACCAGATCAAACAAGATATAAAAACATAGTCGAAAACATTCAATGTTCAAATAATGATTTTCAAAGATGCTCGGGGCTCCCGTAGAATCATTCGGTGAAGGCGAACCTGACTTGACAATCCTGCCAGTAGTTCTTTTGACCTCGGTCCTAGTATGCTGGTGGTTGGGGTGATAGCATAGGTCTGACTCCCGAAGTAATTCTCTGGTCGCCACAAGAACTTAGAGCTAAAAATGCACCACAGGTGTCCCTCATTAGACATTCCCTCACAAAAAGGTCCACCTGACCACAACAATAACATACTAATATCCCCAACAGGCACTGCCCATCACGATATTTATGCAAAATATTACATAAAAGAGAATCTCTAGGCGCTGAAAAAAGAAATCCAGATTCTCTGAAATTCACCCAAAACTCTCGTCTAAGGCGTCGGCTCCTCCTCCCTCACGGAAAATAACACGAACGATGTGAAATCTCTTTCCAGAAGATGATGTAGAACCAATTATGGTTGTAACCTCTGCACGTTGAGTATCTCTGACGGGGTCTACCTCTCTCAAATCATCAACTAATACCGCAGCACAGACACATTCATCAAAGTCCGTGTATGGGGCGCTCCCCATAAATGAAGAAATTACAGGTCACAAGCCTTGCTTAGACCCCAACATTTCTCCCTCACTGTTCCGACAGAACATAATGCAAATCAGAACGGCAATAAAAGCAGTCTTGATACACCATAGCTGGCAAATTTCCTCGCTGAAGATTCACGAACTCTGCATGCATCCTCCTCAACAGCCTTACTGGAAAGCGACACCTCTAAAAATCGTTGATCTTGGCCCATAAAGTTGCAATGTACTTCCTGCCTCTCAGTATGATAGTCATGGTCCTACAGTAGGCCGACAACTAACTTTGTCCTCTACCCATGTATTAGCTAAGGATGCATTCGGTCGCAAACTCGATCGATCACGATAAAATAGTTCCCACACACCACCAGGTCGTGAGAACCAGGGAAAGGCAAAGCACCTGCCTTATTGGCCCGATTAACAAAATCGTCACGGCTTTCCCATGGCACTGGCATCATGTATGCGAATAGCTCACGCATCTGTTGGGCCAATAACTGCACCTCATCCTAAAGAGCTGATTGTCGAGGCATAATAATCTACAAGTTCACCACTACTAATTAGGCCACAAAAGTAGACCAAAAAAACTGGGTCAACTAGAAGACTCTTAACATTTAACAATGCACAACACTTGGAGGTGATGGGGATCCACCGGCTGGTCAAGCCATCCCTCCCGGGAGTGTTGTACACTATCAAATGTCCGAACTGATCTAACCAAGGAAGTCTACAGAATCTGTAACCTAATGCTTTGATACCAACTGAAAAGACCCAACCCTAGATTAACTAGATCACGCCTTAATGAAAAGTCCTAAACTACGAATTTTTGTAGAAATTTTGACATAATTTCCTCTACGCAGTGGACTACTAGAAACCTGCAATAAAATCACACTTCAATTTTTTTATAAACAATATCGTTGGCCACCGATGTCCATCCGAATTTCTCAATAAAGTGTGGAAAGTAAATTAGTTAAATTGCTAGAATAGTAATACGGAACTGAAAACTCATAATCTAGTAATACTAACAATTCACTACCAATACTAAAAAATATTTACATCACTAGTGTTCAAAGCGACTTCTAGGAGCAGAATAAAAGCATAAGAAAATACACTGCTAGTGGCCGAAACCTACAGGAATGTATGATAACCCGATGGACTCAAAACCTCAGGGGATCCAAAATCCAGCTCAGAAGAAGCACTGCAATCTGGGCATGAAAAATCGAAAGGCCCAGGGAAAGGCAAATAAAACATATAAAAACGTTAGCGTAGGTGGACAAAAAGTCATAAGCAATGTAAAACAATAAAATATTCTATCTTTGCCTTTCCGCTGATTTCTGTGAAATCATGCGAGTTCAAAATAATAAACTGAAATAAAATATGGAGGTGGGCACTCAGGGTGTTTGTCCTAACCTAGAGCGTCTCTAAGACTATAAATAAAAAGGTGATGGGATCGTCTAGGGGGTTTGTCCTATCCCGAGACAAACTGGGTCGACCGGGTGTTTGTCCTAACCTGGTCTGACCCGACTAGTCAATGATCGGTCAACTATTCAAAGCATTAATGCTAAAAATAAAATCATCACAAACATACCTCCAAACTCAACTGTAATAAAATACAGGAGATAGTAAATATGGCAACAATTGTGAAAATAAATAAACCTCCACTCCCCGTACTATGTCGGGATATTCATAAAGCCGTAACCTGCTATTCAGTTCCTTGCATTCCTTCACTATAACTATACTTTAGAGTCGCAACATAAATCTCAAATATCGAACGACTCGAATTAAATCGATAGTCGGATTGTTCCTTAAAAATTATCGTGAAATTGATTAATTATTACCTGATTAAATACACCTCTAAATTAATCAAATCCAGATCCAAACATGAACCTCACAATTGCGTTCATCACGAAATTACGAGGGGAACAACATAAATTTTTATCAAAAATTCCACTTCGCAGGAGTTCCGCCGGGCACAGCGGCACGTGGGGCCACGCACAACCACAAGCGGCGGCCGAAATTCCAATCGGCACCAAAACAAACTACCTGCATCCCAAAATATTCAGCTCAACAAGCCCAACAACAATTATGAAGAACACGATGTCAAATTCTAACGAAAAAACCTCCAAATCGCCAGAAAAACCAAAATTCCACCGGAAAAATCAACTCGCTTGATCGTTGGCGTCCGGCCACGGCAAGGTCCAAGATGTATCCCAATCGACTCGTCTCCGCCTGGGCTTCAAAACCCCCATAACCTCGATGTTATACGCCGCCGCAACCGCCGTCATCGTCGCCGTGAAATTCCACCCGAGTTCGGCTAACTTCACCGCCTCGATTTTCCTTCCTCCGGCCACCAACACCAGTGATGCACCCACCAAACAAAAGAGGAGGTCGAGCCCAACAATTTCCGACCAATTTCACGGCCAAAGGTGGCCGGAAATCGCTGCGCCGTCGCCATCCCTCACGGTGGCAAAACTGGGTTGGTAAGATCGGTCAACGCGGGTCAACCCGCTTACAAAAACATGGAAACTTTTCTTTCCCAAAATGGAAACCCGTATTTATACCCGCGATTTTGCAATAAAACGTTTTCAAATATTTTCATAAAATTTTCGCTGACCATAACTTCTTTGTCGTAACTCCGATTTCAACACTTGACTTGGCCACGAACTCGTATTAACAAACTCTATAACCTTATCCAAGGAAATTTCTCGAAAAATATAATCGATAAATCGCCAGTGAAAGTTACCAACAATAAAAATTAATTACCCTCAACGATTTACGTAATTAAATAACGACTAACTGCATAAGTTTCAATTATCGCATAATCTTGTTCCGGGTCGTAACATATATACCTTGTAAAGGTTTTTCCATACAAGTCCTCTCTATCCCAATAGTTTATCCATCGGAAAACTCTTATGGAAATTTACCTCTTCATGTCCTCCCTGTTGTTGTAAAAACCTCAAGAACAAGTTCCATGTACCGCCATGGGGCCACCTCAGAGACTTAATGATTGATGAGCCAATATTTTTTTTTTCCAAAAATACACTAGAGTTTCCTAAGTTTCCCTCCTTCAATCTTTCTTTTAAAACCCACACACTAAATTCACACACCAAAATTCCTTTGTGTAGTTTTAATCTCTCTTTGCCTATTTATGATTCCCCAGAGTCCAATACTGAATTCTCACCTCGCTCTCTCTCTTTCACTCTAAAACCCATTGTTGTAGAAGAGAGGAAACACTTTTGTGTTTGCAATGCAAGCTCCAGCAATGGCGGACCCTTCTGTGTTCACAGTGTCAGATAATGACCTCTTTGACTTGTTCCCCGAGTTCTGTCCCCAGAACAACGGCGGCAGCAACGACGAGGTTGATGACTGTGTCAATTCAGCTAAAGGCGACAACTTTGTGTTCAATTTGGACCCAAGCTTGCTTATCGACCCAAGCTGCATTGTGGTTGGTCGGGTGCTTGGAGAAGGGCCGCAGGCGATTGTCTATGAAGGATTGTGGGTCCCCTCTTGCTTCCTTCTCTCTCTTTCTGCTTTTCTTTCTTTGTTGTTCTTGGTTATATGTGCTTATTTTCTTGATTAGGTTGATCACATTGTCTGCATGTTCTTGAATTTTGCTTCTTTTTGGCTTGGTTGGATTGCTTATGCTGTTGGCTTTGAGTTGGTTTGGTGTTTGAACTGTGTTAGTCTTGAAATTCTAGGGTTTGGGTGTGATCGATAAAGATAAACCCTTTGAGGGTTTTGATGATTTTTGTGTTCTTGATTTGTTGGGTGAAAAAGCAGGACATTCTGGAGATGTGCTTTTACCGTTGGTAAATCCTTTCTGAGCTGAGCTATATTTGAGAAAAAAGTTCTAAGCTTTTTGCTGTTTTTCGGATTGTTTTTTTTTTCAAAGAAAGTAAACTGAGAGGTGAGAGCTCTCTGTCATATGTAAATTAGTAGAATTGACAATCTGTTTTGATATTATACATACAAAGTGGTCACCTTTGAATCTAGATTATCTTGACTACCGGGTCCCTGGTATAAATCTGTCTCAGATTGTGCATGTCTGATCTCGGAGGTGTTCTTATGTCAATGTATTATAATGGTTGAAATTGTAATCCCAGCATTTTGAAGATCATTTTATCTCCCTACATTATAGGGTTTTAACTACTTATTTTGGCTCTTTTTTCATTTATTTAGCACAGGAGGTTAAAACAGGCTTATTATTGCAGAATCAATTTTTATTGTGGTGCTTTTAGCATAGGAATGACAGGAGTGATAAAAAATCAAAATTTTCAAACATCTGTTTAATCTCCAGTGTCCAGTTTTCAGCATAAATATCTATTAGCTTACGAAGGTTAAACTTTTTATCACAAAGGCCAAGGCCAAGGCCAGAGATATTTATGCTGGTTGTGTTCTTTTCATTTCCCTGTCTTTCTTACTTTTTCAGTGAATCTGCATGTAAACATCAGGTGCAGACATACGCATCGTGTCTTAAACATCCTGTAGTGGCTTGATATATAGTTCTTACTAGCATGCAATCATGCACGATCATTAGCAGTACGTAATGCAAGTATCTGTTGGCATGCGTTAAACACAAAATACTTGAACGATATGCTTTTGCTTATTCTGGCCATCCTACATTTATGACCAAGTGAACTAGTTAAGGGAGGATAGTTACGAAATATTGCTAATCAGAATACGAATAGGAACTGTTTATATATGGTAGATAAATCATGGAAGTGAAATTGCACATACAGTGGAATGGTGACAACGAATATCTTAGATGGTTTGACTTCGACTGTGCTATTAATTAACATGTCATATATGCTGGGAGGTTGAATTCCAGATGAATAAGCCATTCTTGTGCCGATCACATATGATAGATGTATTATCCATTTTCCTGTGTGTATCAGTCTAGGAGAAACATTAATGGTCAAGATTCTTGCTTCGTAATGGTCATTTGAAAACCAACTGTCATGAGATGGCTTTTTATTCAGCTGCAAACATAATAAATTTTTCTCTGTTTGTTTAAATTTTGTGTGTATCAAAGTATCTGTTTCCCATGTAGCAATCTAGGAATTATTAACCTGAACTGTAGAGTTTTGAAGGTTTCCAGCTTTGTTCTAGGTACAACTCCATGCCTGTTGCTGTGAAAGTCATACAGCCAAATAAAACATGTGTTATTAGTTCTGAACAAAAGGAAAAATTCCAGAGGGAGGTGACTTTGCTTTCAAAGTCAAAACATGAAAACATTGTAAAGGTAAGATACTCATTTTCTTCTTTTTGCTTCTGTTTTGGTACTTTCTATGAAGATATGGATATATTGTATGTTCATCCATTTTTATTTGGAGGCAGAGCTTTTGTTCATCACTGTTTCTCAAAATTCGTTTTAGATCATGTTATATCTGATAGGTGATACTATTCAAGTTCTACAGACTCTCATTAGAAGTTCACTGTTATGCCAATTCTGTTTCAAGCAATATCTTTCTTCTGTTGAAATTCAGGGTATATGAAACAAAAAGTTATACTATTCATTTAGTACTGTGCTTCACTTTCTAAATATATTTTTTCACTTATTAAACCCTGATAATCTCATGTTATAGTACTCACTTTTTCTAGTTTGTTATATTATTAGATCATTGTCTCTCCATATGTGCTGATAAATTAATGTCCTGAAACAGTTTATTGGTGCGACTGTGGAACCAACTATGATGATAGTTACTGAACTTATGAAAGGTGGTACAATTCAGAAATACTTGTGGAACACCCGCCCATTAATTCCAGACCTCAAGGATTCGATAAGTTTTGCATTGGATATATGTCGAGCTATGGAATTCTTGCATGCAAATGGAATCATACATCGTGACTTGAAGCCATGTAAGTTTCTTTTCACATCTATTCTCTAATACTTTTAGTGTAGTTGACAAAGGACCAAGCAAACAGCTCCAGATCCCAGAAAGATTATTCTCTTATTTACTTCTCAAAATAATCCAGATTGTAACCTGTAGCTTGATCTTCTTTCCCTTTAGTTTTCCATACGCAGCTGAGCTCTGTCATTGAAAAAAATATCTTACTATAGGAAGTCGTTTCTAATAGATAGTCTTCTATTTCTTTTTCCCAGCCAATCTACTTCTTACAGAAGACAAGAAGCAAGTTAAGGTGGCCGACTTTGGGCTTGCTAGGGAGCAGATAAAAGGTGCAATGACTAGTGAGGCTGGAACTTACCGTTGGATGGCTCCTGAGGTGAACCTTTTTCGCCTCTTTTCCTCTGTTATTCATTCAATATTTCAGTAGGAAACTTGCATAATCTGTGGGAATTATTTTTCTTTCTTCTGAGTTAGTTATTCAGCGTTGAACCACTTCCAAAAGGAGCTAAGAAGGAATATGATCACAAGGCAGATGTCTACAGCTTCTCAATAGTTCTGTGGGAGTTGCTCACGAACAAAACTCCATACAAGGGAAGAAACAACATAATGGTGGCATATGCTACAGCTAAAGTAAGTTTTATGAGTGCCATTCAAAACAAAACTAATTATTCAGAAACCTGAAAAGTTTTATCCCTTAGGTACTGCAAGTTGCTGCAGATTCTGAAGTTTTCTACTTCTGCTAAAAATTCTATGTGATTTTAGTCGGTCTTCTTTAATTGCTACTGACAAAAACAGGCATTTAAGATTTGTCACTGTCAAAACACTTGAATGACATTCAACTCTCGTGTTTCCAGAATATACGGCCCGGTTTGGAGAACATTCCCGAGGAGATTATTCCTCTATTGAAGTCCTGCTGGGCAGTGGATCCTGCGGACCGACCAGAATTTATGGAGATCACAGATTTTTTGTCCAACTTCTACCAGGAGATTTGCTCAAAGGACACCGAACCTCCAACCAAGATCATTGAGACCGAAGACAAAGCTAGAAACATTGAGGAAGAAGAGTCACCATGTAACACCACCCCAGAAACTGTGACCAACAAACCTGCAGAAGAGAAACGAGTTAAAAGGCGTAAGAAGAGTAGATCATCTTGGCGCTTCTGTTTCCCATGCTTGGCTCATTGACCAAATGGAATGGTGGCTTCGGTTTGGACTGAGAGTATCACTGCCCCGTCCCCCGGCTAGGAATTCATGTAGAATGTTTGATCTGTTGTGTTGTATACTGTTAGGATCACCGGATCGTAATCCGGAAATGCCATTGGAAAAGTAAAGTTGAACAGAAAATAAAAGAGATAAAACTAAGATTGATATATTCTTGGATAAACTCCATGAAGGCTATGACCATAGTTATATCCTGAACTTGTCGATAGGATCCAATTACAATATTACCCCTACATGCTAATACATATTACTGTAGGTCGCCGATATGATCCTAACATCCCCCCACCCCTTAAAAAGAGGCAAGTCTGCAGGCCGCTCGAATAGCAGCCGAGCACTCTTGGTTGCAGTAACCCCATAAGCACTGAATTCCAGCGCAAAGTCAAAGTATAGAGAGGAGGCAGTATGCATATTGAGTGTGTATCAGTATGAACTGCTTGGCCAATGCGTGAACCATGGGCTGCTCCTGAAAGACATGATCACAAAAATGTGGTACTCGTAAGAGCAAATGCACCAATGGACCAATTAAGGGGGTTGGGTTGAGGGGAGGGCCGGTTGGGCTGATCCACCGGGTGGAAATTGGGCTGGGGGGAGGGGAGGAAAGTGGCGGGCCCGGGCTGATCGATCAGAGGGAGGGGCGAGAATTGGCCCTCGGTTTGGGCTGGGTCGATTTCTGGTGGGGCCCGCTGACGTCAGCCACGCGGCTGGCAGACGCGGTTCCCTTTTTTTTTAAAAAATTCGGTGGTGGGCCCCACGGCTCTGCACCCTGTCTCCTTCCCCAACGGTCACTGGATGCTGACCGTCCGATCTGATCTGGACGGTCAGCATTCAAACATAACGGTAAGTATTTTTTTTTTTTTAAACCAACGGAAAAAAAAAAATTCCTGGGCAGATCTGGGCCGTTGGATTTAATCTAACGGCTCAGATTAAATCCAAACGGGAAGTCATTCAAACCTGTCTTAAAAAATTCAAAAAATTCCCAAAAAATTCTATAAATACCAAAGCACTCTTATTCAGTTTTCACACCAAAAATTTCTGAGATTTCACATATCCATCTTGTTGTTTCTCCTACCTTGTTCTTATTTCTTCATTTTAGTTCAAAAAATGGGAGAATCGGGTACTAATTGGAACACCGCGGAGGAAGTTCAATTGTGCGAGTCTTGGGCGCGTGTGACCGTATGCCCGATCACCGGCAATGCTCAAACCCTTCCAAGGTTATGGCAAAAGGTACGTGAAGATTATGTGGAAAATTGGTCCGGTCCAACCGCGGTACGAACTCCGATCGCTCTCCAATCTCATTTCAAACCTTTGAAAAAACTTCTCAAACAGTGGCATAATGCAAAACTTCAAGCTCGTCATCATAGACCAAGCGGCACCAATCAATTGGATGAGGTAATATAATATAGTGTGATTTAATTATTTATATCCCATTACTTTTTATATCTCATTATTTATATCCCATTATTTTTTAAATCTCATTATAGTGTGATTTTTTATTTTTTTGACAATCATTTATATCCCATTATAACATTTTCAATTTTTTTTAGGCCCGTCAAATTCAATTGGAATTCATTAGAACAACTAATAAGCAATTTGTAAATGAGGAATGTTGGGACGCGGTGAAGGATCACCCTTATTTTAAAGATCCACCAACGGCTCCTGTCTCTCCTTTTGTTTATCCGACGGTAAGTCTTGATGAAACCGAGACACCAATTGATTTGGATACTGATGTAGGTTTGGATACTCCTACTAGCTCTGTTGGAAGGCCTATGGGACAAAAGGCTGCAAAAGAAGCAAAGAGGAAAGGAAAGAATAAAGAATTGGGAAGTGATGTGGCCCTTGCAATTTTAGCCATTAATGAGAGCAACAAAAAATCCATGGAGCTTCTGCAGAAAAGAGACGAGGAACGCCGAGCAGAAGCTTTGAAAATATATCAGTTTGAAGAGGCGAAAGAGGATGCAAGGATCATGGCCATGAAGACTAGTGATTTTTCCCCGGACTCAAGAGAGTGGTACAAAAAGTTGAAGAGCAACATCATGAAAAAAACCAATCCGAATGCGGATTGTTATAGACCTCTTTTTCAAGAACCACAATCCCCACAATAGAATGTTGTAGTCTTTGAAATTTTATTTTTCTTGTATTGCTATGGTTGGATTGTCTTTTATGTATCTTAAATTTCATGAAATAAAAGTTGAATGTTATTAATAAATATTGTGTACGTAACAAAAGTGTACAATGTATTTTATACAAATTGAAACATAAACCTTTATGTTTGAAACAAAAGCACACATACCTTTATTATTGAAACATGATCACACAAACAAAAGCACACAAATTAAAATTACAAGCCAAAGCACACATACATCATTATTGAAAGCACACAAAGAAAAGTACTTAAATTAAAATTACAAAACAAATACAAATGATCCAAATCATTTGTTAATATGGATGACCAAGTCATCTTGCAAGGCCTTGTGGAGGTACGCAGAATGTAATTGGAAGTCACGATCTAAGAAAGCCGGAAGACTTTCTCCATCCCTCAAAACCGGTTCATGACGAATAACATTTCCGTTTAAATCCACCGGCCTATCATAAACGCTTGCCAATAATGGATGCATGTTATCATCTTCATTAGCCTCCACAAACTCTTCTTCCACAAACTCATCTTCGACAATCATGTTATGAAGAATGATACAACTTACCATGATGGTACGCAGATCTTCCAACTTGAACAAGTTAGCACCGTGACGAAGTATAGCCCACCGAGCTTGGAGGATACCAAAACACCGCTCAACATCTTTTCGATAAGACTCTTGCATTTTGCTAAAGTGTGCCTCATCTGCATTCCTGGGTTTGGATATTGATTTCACAAACGTCTGCCACCTCGGGTAGATTCCATCTGCAAGGTAATACCCAGTTGTGTATGTGGTATCATTGACCTTAAAGCATACCTCAGGAGCACTTCCGTTTATAACTCTCGCGAAGACGTTGGACGCACCGAGAACATTTAGGTCATTTTGAGCTCCTGGGGTACCGAAGAAGGCATGCCATATATGTGTGTCATACGAGGCCACTGCTTCAAGAATAACCGTTGGGTAGCCTTTGCGGCTTGAGAATGCTCCAGACCACCCCTTTGGACAATTCTTCCACTTCCAGTGCATGCAGTCGATGCTCCCAATCATGCCCGGAAAACCGCGTTGTTGCCCCTTCAGCAGAAGCCTGCGCAAGTCTGCGGCATTGGGAGCACGAAGATACCAATCACCGTATAGATACTCCACCTGGGCACAAAATTTCTTCAAACATTTTAGGGCAGTAGATGCCCCCATCCTAGTGAATTCATCGCATTGATCAGCTCCAGCACCATATGCAAGCATTCGAAGAGCACCTGTCATTTTTTGTTCCGGGAACAATCCCAACTTCCCAGTGGCGTCCGGTTTTTGCCCCCAAAAAACATCAAAATTGCAAAGGTCCCCCATAATACGGTTAAATAAAGTTCTTTGCATTCTATAACGCTGACGGAAAATTACATTGCCGTACACTGGACGTTCGACAAAGTAATCCTCCATCATGTTATTACCTCTTGATTCCCGGTGTCTTTCGACATTAGGGGCACGACCGGGGCGTGAACCACGACCTTCGGGAGTCTCCATTGAATGATACGCTCCGAGAATTGCAGATGCTTGTGCATTGTTGGCTTGAATTTGCTGAATGTGTTCTTCATCTTCTTCATCCCTGATCCTCAAATAATTTCTCAAAGCATCCATAGAAAATATGACAAATGAAATGGATTTTTCTATCTGAAAATGGAGGGAAGAGATTAATGAGAGGAATGTGTGAGAAGAGAGTGAAGTACCGGCCTTATTTATTGACTTTTGTGGAAGATAAAAAGTTATCGTGATTACACGTGGCGTGTACCAATTGGTTGAAAATCTTATCGAAAATCGTCTCAATTATTTCTGAAGATAACGAATCTTGCAATGGACACGTGTCGGTCACCAATTGGTTGAAAATCTATTCGGAAATGTCAGATATTTTTGGCTGAAAGATAACGATATTGAGGGTGACACGTGGCGTACGTACATTGGTTTGCCATATTCTTATCGAAAATGCACGTCATTCGAAATTAATTATATGATTTTTTTTAAATATTCAATTTGGTTAATTATTCACCAATAATGTTAAATCATTAAGTACTTAACAAAACCTAAAAAATATATTAAATATAAATTGAATGAATAGTAATTAGTCTTCGAATTGATCTCATTGCTGCATTGTCAAACCAAGGACCAAGGACCAATTCAGATGAATAGTGTATTGACCTGGGTGGAAAATTGACCCTCCCCTCCCCAAATGGGTGCATTTGCTCTTAAAGGAAACTGGTCTGGCAGCAGCAGTAGAGAAAGACCGATGTTTCGACAAGGCGGCCAAGTTGCTCCCAGCTTCAAGTCTGTTTAAAGTTACGACGCATGCCACGGAGCATAACACGACAGCATAGAATGAAGCAATGATGGCCATGAGTTGAAAGAAATTAGTTTTCAGGGTGGGAATCGGATTCTCAGGGAGATCAATGTATGACATAACAGAAGCTCCAAACTCGTCTCGAGGGTAACTGGAAACTCGGCTATCTGCATATATCCCAAACTGATCAGCAAATTCAATAATTTTATGAGCGGATCCAATCTCGATTTAGTTGTCTAAATTGGAATTAAGCCCTAACGACATTTAAGTCAACAAAATTTTTACCAGGATTTCTTCTAGAATCAAGAAATCCAAAAATTTGCACGGAAAACACACTTCTAAAATGTCCACAAAAACAAACCGTGGGCACCAAATCTCAACAGGATTTCTCAAATCAATCAAATTATAAATTTATTATAAGTATATACTAATTACAGAAGGTGATAAAAAATCCGAGGACTGTGTGAAAAATAAGACATAATAAAGTCATACTCTATATAGTATTCATAGCGACTTTTAATGTACATATTATACAAGACTAGCAGGTTAATCTAAAAACTTACTAGATGAGTACAGTAACACAAACTCTACGCCTCCGTCTCCGACGTACAACCACAGGATAACAACTTTAAACTGGGAAGAGAAAACCGAAAATCCCAAGAAAAGCATATAGAATAATAACCGTTAGAGTGAGTGGACAATAATAAATTCAAAATATATAATGTAAAATCTACATTAAGCCTTTCTATAAATAAAATCATTAATTCTGATAGGGAGTTTAGAATACTGAAAATGTACAATAAGTATACGTCGAGGGGGACTCCTGACCCTTCTCGAGTATCGTGCTCAGGTGGAGGCAGTGACTGAGGTCCTCTGACCACGAGCCACTAAAGTCGTCTGGTGATTCCTGACACAAAGACGACGTGAATGCCAGGGGGTAAGTGCTACTACTTCCTTGGAGTCACTCGGGGATCAACCGAGTAACCAATGCATCGATACACAACTAACTAAAACAAGCCTTCAAAAATATATACTAAATACTGAAAGCACAAACTGACTGAAACTGAATATAATAATAAACAGACTCGCAAATCAATTGTAAAAATAAAGTGTCAACTCTCTGTACAAAGCTAGTTTTGTGGTCCGGTGGAACTTCCCTCGCCAAAATCTCGATCACGATGTCCTGAATAAATAACACATATATTTAATACGAAATTCGATAAAACGTGCAAAAATCAATACATAAACTACCCCGAAAATTCCCCGGACAATTTTGGAATTTTTTCTCGCCAGAGCATCGCCGTGGCCGGCGGCGCGTGAACCGCACGCGCCCCCCGGCCGGACAGCTCCGTTTGGAGCGTGCGACCCCCCTTTCTCTTTCTCTTCCTCTCCCCAAGCCCAACAAATTCCTCATCTGTGACCACCCCAAATTCTGGCGTATTTCGCCAGAATTTCCCTCGAAAGCCGACGGGTCCAAAACCCTGCCGAAAACTTCTCGACGATAATACGCCGACTACGGCGCACGGCGGCCCACGGGGATAAAGGGTTTGGACTCCTGGGACAAAACCCAGTTGAACCCACCCCATGCCGTCACCGGAGAATGGCTGGAGTGCCGCCACCCACGGCGTCCGTGGGTATCGCCCCAAAAACTCATTCGGGTTGCTCCAAATCGTACCTAAAAGTCCCATATGATCACACCAAGTCACTCATAGGCAAGAGGAGAAGAAAATCCATACCTCAATTGCCTGAAAAGGTGGCCGGGATGGTGAAGTTTCTTGCAGGTCAAGGAAACGGGTCAGCAAACCGGGTCGGGTCAACGGTGGGTCAACGCCAGAACAACTCCCATTTTGACTTTCTAAATCGGGTAACTTGACTAATTTTGGAAACTTGCTATTTATAGGGGAAGCTCCTCAATCAATCAACGACTATTATTTAACTTTATCGTGATCGATCGGTCAATAATTAACTGATAAAAATAAGTTTCTTTTATATTTATCCGTTACGAGAATTTCCGATAAACATCGCGATAGTTATCCAAAAATAAAAACTTCCAAAAATTATAACAAATAGCTCGTAAATCGGAAAAATTCTCCTAAAATTTCCACGAGCTCGAAATTAAATATTCTTCAACTCTCGTGAAGGAAATCATGTCAAATTCTATCCCGATAAAAAGGTCATTAATAACCCACGTGATACAACTAATTCGCGATAATATTGTTTCATGCCAATTAACACATGAACTTTGGTTCGGGTTGTTACAATCTACCCCCCTAATAAAAATTTCGTCCTCAAAATTTACTTACCTACTTATCGAAAAGGTAGGGATACTGTTCTCGCATCTGCAACTCAGGTTCCCAAGTGGCCTCCTCAACAGCATGGTTCTTCCACAAGACCTTCACAAGAGTAATAGTCTTGTGACATAGTTCCTGGACTCTCCGATCAAGAATCTGAATCGGCTCTTCCACATAAGTCAAATCCTCCCGTATAGGGAGCTGATAAGGTGTCAGAACATGAGATGGATCAGAAATGTATTTCCGCAACAAAGACACATGAAACACATCATGTACTCTGGCCATCTCAAAAGGTAGTGCCAACTTATACGCCACTGCACTCACGCATTCAATAATCTCATATGGGTCGATATAACGTGGACGGAGTTTGCCACGTTTCCCGAAACACACAACACCTTTCTAAGGAGATAATTTCAAAAATACCCAATTACCAACTTCAAACTCAAGGTTTTTCCTCCTTACATCAGCATAACTCTTTTGTCGGTCTTGTGCGGCTTTCATCCTGTCTCGAATAATTTGAATGTCCTCAGTAGTGTCCTTCACTATATCAGGACCAATAAACCACATTTTTCCTACTTCACTCCAACACAACGGAGTTCGATATTGTTTCCCATATAAAGCTTCATATGGAGTCATTCCGATGCTGGCCTGATAACTGTTGTTGTACGCAAATTCAATTAAATGAAGTTGTTGATCCCAATTTCCTTTGAACTATAATACACAGGAATGCAACATATCTTCCAAAGTCTGAATGGTTCCCTCCGATTGGCCATCAGCCTGAGGGTGGAAAGCTATACTAAAATGTAATCTGGTCCCCAACGCCTTTTGCAAAGCTCGCCAAAATTCTGATGTGAACTGAGTATCCCGATCGGAAATTATAGACACAGACACTCCGTGTAACCTCACAATCTCCGCCATATATAACTTTATCAATTTGCTTACATAGATCTTTTCTAGAAGAGCTAGAAAATCAGATGATTTCGTAAGGAGGGTAAAAATTACCCAAATGTCAGTATTACAATTGGAGGTACGAGGTAGCTGATATACAAAGTCCATGGTAATATGCTCCCACTTCCAAACTGGAATCTCTAATGGTTGCAACTTCCCGGCAGGTTTTTGCCGCTCAGCCTTCACCTGTTGACAAATAAGGCACTTGCTCACGTACGTTGCTATTTCTCTTTTCATGTTACGCCACCAATAGTAAGCTCTAAGTGTCCGAAACATTTTTGTACTGCCCGGATGTATAGCATAGGCAGAATAATGGGCCTCATCAAGTATCTCCATCTTCAGCTCGCCATTTTTAGGGACACAAAGTCTTCTCCGGAACATTAAAGTATTGCCATCCCTTAGTCGAAACTCTATTGGTTGGCTATTTTGAATCATATTCTTCTTACTCAACAGATAGGAATCCGCATCCTGAGTCTCTCGCACATTGTCAAACAATACTGGTCGAACTTGAAAACTGGCTAACAGTGCTCCATCATCACACCATTCCAGTTCTGCTCCCGTAGCTCGCAACTCAGTTAACATCGTCGCTCGTGCGACTCGTACATGAAATAAAGAGACTCCAGATTTCCTGCTAAGAGCATCCGCCACAACATTGGCCTTCCATGGATGGTACTCGAAAGTACAGTCATAATCATTGATTAACTCCATCCATCTTCGTTACCACATGTTCAAATCTGGTTGAGTACGCAGGTAAGTGACTCTTGTGACCAGTATAAATCTTACATTACACTCCATACAAGTAGTGTCTCTAACTCTTCAGTGCTAACACAATGGCAGCAAGCTCCAGATCATGTGTGGGATAATTAACTTCGAGGGGTTTCAGTTGCCTGGAACCATACACAACAATATTGCCATGCTGCATCAAAACACATCCCAGGCCGAATTTCGAAACATCACTATAAATAACATATTCCCCACTTTCGTCAGGCAATGTCAACACCGGTGTCGTGGTCAACTTTTCCTTCAATGTCAGATAACTCTCTTCACAAGCATCAGACCATTCAACTTGACCCTCTTATTCATTAATCGGGTAAGTGAAGTTGCAATTCGCGAGAAATCTTGTACAAAATGACGATAATAACCTGCTAAACCCAAGAAACTTCTTATCTCAGTAACACTGGTAGGTCTGCTCCAATTCAACACCGCCTCGATTTTATCTGGATCAACACTAACTCCCTCAGCTGAAATCACATGACCCAAAAATTTCACATTATCCAGCCAGAATTCACACTTATTAACCTTTGCATACAACTGAGAATCCCACAAAGTTTGCAAAACAGCACGTAGATGTTTCCGGTGTTGCTTCACATCATTGAAATATATTAAGATATCATCGATAAACACAATGACACACTTATCCAAATATCGTCTGAAGACTCGATTCATGAGGTCCATAAATGCAGCTGGGGCATTTATCAAGCCAAAAAGCAACTCATAATGTCCATAGCGTGATCGAAAAGCTGTCTTAGAAATATCTGATTCTCGAATCCGAAGTTGATGGTATCCTGACCTAAGATCAATCTTCGAGAAAACGGTTGCTCCCTTGAGTTGATCGAACAAATCATTAATCCGCGGTAAATGATACTTATTTTTCACCGTGACTTGATTCAACTTCCGATAGTCAATGCACAACCTTATTGAACCATCATTCTTCCTCACGAACAACACTGGAGCATCCCAAGGTGAAACACTGGGTTGAATAAAACCCTTATCGATCAACTCCTGCAGTTGAACCTGCAACTCCTTCAATTCTGCTGGAGTCATTCGATATGGTACTTGAGAAATAGGACCAGTACCCGGAAGTAATTCAATAGTAAAATCAATCTCCCTTACTGGAGGGAGACCAGGTAAGTCATCTGGAAAGACATCTGGATACTCACAGACCACTGGAATATCCCCGATACTCGGCACACAAACTTCAGTATTAATCACATGTGTCAAGTATGCCTCACAGCCTTTCCTTAACATCTTTTCTGCTTTTATTGCCGAAATCATATAAGGTGGAGAAATATTTCTTTCACCGCAAAATAAGATTTCTGGCATACCTGGACTTCTAAAGACTACCTCCTTTTTGTGACAATTAAAGACTGCCCAATTAGCCTCTAAGAAGTCCATCACTACAACATTTCTTCCCATTGCCGGCGACTTTTATGTCGCCGGCAATGTTTTTGGACATTACCGGCGATTTTTGCCGGAAAAATCGCCGGTAATGTCTTTTTTTTTTTTTTTTTTTATACATTGCCGGCGACATAAACATACATTTATGTCGCCGGTAATGTAAAAAAAAAAAAAAAAAAAAAAAAAAAAGACATTACCGGCAACATAAATGAAGTCGCCGGTAATGTCTTTTTTTTTTTTTTTTACATTACCATCGAGAGATTGCCGGCGACGGACATTACCGGCGAAAAAAATCGCCGGTAATGTAAAAAAAAAAAAAAAAAAGACATTACCGGCGATTTTTCCGGCAAAAATCGCCGGTAATGTCCAAAACATTGCCAGCGACATAAAAGTCGCCGGCAATGGGTCAATTTCTTGTAGTGCATCCCCAGAATTACATCAAAATCTACAATATCCAACAACATTAAATCTGCCGCTACCCCATAATCTCCTATGAATATTTCAGAGTCCCTATATATCCATCCAACACACACAACCTCATCGGACGGATATAATACTCGCCACATATCCAGAAGTGGAGAGGCAGGTATAGTGGCTAAAGATGTCAATCTATACGACATAAAAAAATGCGTAGCCCCCGGGTCTAATAAAGTAAGGAGTGGGTAACCAAAAACATATAGCGTACCAATGATAACTTCAGGGAAAGCTCTGCCCTCACGCAGGGTCGTGACATGCACTCGGGCATGTCCAGCGGGTCGTCCACGCCGATTGCAGTTCTGCTGATTTGCTTGTTTTGTGGGCTGTGCTGATCGAACTTCAAAAGTGGTACCCTGAACTAAAAAGCTCTGCCCTGAACAACTCGTCCCGGAATTGACTTTGGAGGAGAGTAAGAGAACACTGATACCATAATCTGTGGAAGAAGTGGTATGCCTCCAATCCAAGGCTTCCACCCTGTAGCTAGCAATTGTAACAAAGAGTACAATAGCTTGCACTTCCTCTGTAATACCTTGAAAAGGTGGTTTCATGAATGCATAAACACAGATACAAATTTTCACGCACACATAGAACCAATATATCAAGACCAATATATAGCACCTAGCGAGTTTCTCTTTGAGTATCAGCAAACAATTGACTTTTGCTAGAGATGAATAGTGCAACTGTAATTCCCCCTTGTGCGAGCGAAAAGAGGCAGATGTCACGTGGAGTAGAGTGATTCGAATTAGCATAACCTTCATTGCATCTGTCACCTCATAAAGCTGTTTGGAAACAATCTCAAATAGCAACATGCAGAGAGTAATTTAATGAAAACCACGAGAACAGTGTGAAGGCAAGAGTACTTGCTCATAATTGAGCAGCTCAAGAGCAAGAACACCGATGCAAATACTATGGCGATCATTATCAACATGTTAAAAGCTCCTCAGATGTTTTTGTATTACCCACTCAGGCGCACCGACAAGGCACGCACTCTCAGAAATAATAAAGTTGAGCATGGCAGTCCTGAAATGAACATTACCCCAAGAGGAATGTAGAAGAGAAAAGTACCTCATGAATACCACAGCTGCAACAACCATATTACGATCCTCGCCAAAGATGCAAAACAAAGCCATATGTGGTACATAGTGGAACCATAAGGCTCTGGAAACATGTGCTCCCTCGACAACCACACTTTGATCCGTAACTCCCGAAACAATGAAGAAGCAATAAGTGGTTGAGTGCAACAAAGAACTCTTGGCATGTCGATGTCGTTTGCTCATAGTTCCTGGGTGTAGAACTCCATAAATAATGACTCCCCTCTGTGGATCAAAGTCAAATAGCAAATAGTATCTCTGGAAAGAAAGGCGCTGGTTCACAGCAAATTGGTCGGTAGCCATTATTATGCCATATTGCACGAAAGAGTCGCTAAGAAGACCATGAATGAGGCCATATGAAGGAAACCCCCGCTGAAACTCGGCAACATGATCAATGATAAGTGCACCCCTCAAAGTCATATAAGAAATAACCCACTGGTCCAACACGGTAATTGTGGTGATAATGTTTCTAGTATGCTTATTAAAAATTAGCTGCCTGAGAATTTCTGGACCAAGAACTGTATCATTGTAATACTGCTGTGCAGCCACAACATATTGCAATATCTTCAAAGTTGGGATATGAAGCATATAGGCATGCTTTGGAGCATTTTCAAACCCATCAGGAAGACGCGAACTCCTCCGGCCACAATCACATTGCAGCAAGTCATTATTTATAACCAAATGGAATGCACTAGCACGAGCAAACACATCTCTGAAATCATGACAATCAGCCCTTTTCGCAACATCAGAGTAACTAATTTCAGAACTTTTAGGCACATTCAAGGTAAAATTACTGTGAATTGAGATAGCAGCAACACCTGCACATGCATCTTTCAAATATGCATACTGAAACCAATCGTTGAACAATACCATGGACTGCAAGTCTTTCCCTCTTTCAACAAAACCCATACATGCATGCACTGGAATCGGCGGCAACCAACCAATAGGATGCAAGCTTATCCATTGAGAATCATGGTGTGGTATGGAATTATCGTCAACCACATTCATCTCAAACTCACAATGAAAAAGACCTCATATTCCATCAGCAGATTAAGTTAGGTTGAGAACAACAAAAAAGGTGACTGTTTAGAGATTGGATACAAGGAGATTAAATGTGAAAGGAAAGCACTATAAGGCAGCTGAAGGAGAAACTTCAGTCAAATAATTCAAGATAACGGATAAGAGTGTCTATACCACAACCATTATCCATAGTCACTGATCGGAGTGAGTTAAAGGTATTAGACGGAGATGCAAGTACCTCATGTTCATATACCTGGCTAGATCACCTAGGTACGTGCTTAGATAAATATAAATTATAGTTATGTCTCATCGCCACCATGACAAGAACCATCACCAGGAAAGCTCCAACTTTGATGACCAAACCCGCCCGGGCCTCGATCAGGATAACGGTCACGCGCCCACGCCAATAACAGTCAGACAACAACCCAGCAAAAGGCATGTGCACACCAATCCCACATCGAAAGTAGAGGAGTAATCCAACCTTCAACTACCAATATATACCGGTCAACACAGCATTAAATGGTACGCGCTCTTAACTTACTATACCGTTATTCTGTCCAATCTCTATATCGATTCTGACTTAGGCATCGGAGGGTTGAAGGCGGGGCACCCCGTCTCTCCTTAACCGTTGTTGATCTTAGCAGTGCCGAGATCGCTGCGGAACATCGATATCGATCATACACCGATACCGCCCGACATCAATCATCCACCGATACCGCCCGACCTCGATCATCCCGCGATCTCAATCCGTCACTGCTCCCGTCCAATACCCGATATCCATACCGCAGATGCTAAATATCAACATTTTGTCATATCTCGAATACCCGTTATTCAGGATTTGAACATTGGCGCCGTCTGTGGGAATTGCGCACAGGAAATTTTTTTTTCCAAACCACGAAACTCTCAGCGAACGACGAGCATGGACACCAGCCTGACACTAGGAATATCACCCGGTACCGGACAACGAGAAACCCATCACGATAACGAACACGACGATCAGACGTTGTAACGGCCCGGTAAGCGCCACATAGGCGTCACGCGTGACCACATCGCCGACATGCAACGCCGGTACGAATCGGCCATGGAAAGATGCGTAGAGCTCGAAAAGGCCAGGGACTTCGAGCACCAGCGATACATAGGGGCATCCACGGGGATGAGAACCACGGAACGCGTGGGGCCTAACCCAGGCTTATTATCAGAGGCAACCCCCCCACCCCAATCCAGCAACCGAGAGCCAGAATCGCCCGAGGGCGACGACGGACTGCAAGGCATTGACGGGCCAGAACCAAATAACTTCACCCGCTCACCGGCATCACCGCCCCCACACATCAACACTAGAACGAATGTGAGCGACCCGCTCAGCGGGCAGATGGCGGCACGAGTGGCCGACCTCGAAATGGTGATACGACGGTTATCACAACCGGAGCCCAGTTACCTCGACCGCACACTCCCAGCAGTACGCAAAGAACCATTCCCGAGCGACATTATGCGCCGAGGACGACATCCATTGGCAAAAATCAAGTTAGAACGATACAGGGGAAAAACAGACCCATCCCTCCACATCGACGTTTTCACATCAGCAACAACCGGCAGGGGCTACGACGACGCCACAAACTGTTACCTATTCATGGAGAGCCTAACGGGCGAGGCGCTCAGCTGGCTCTTTAGCATCCCGCCAAAATCCATAAAATCTTTCCCAGAACTCATTAAAGCTTTTTTAAAGAGATACATAACATCGGCGAGTTGCTCACTAACTTACAATCAATTGCAGGCTATAAAACAAGAACCCGCGGAGGGACTATCCGCATTCATTTCTTGCTGGAACACTGCCATCGCCAACTGCCACGACATATCCAGCGACTCGGCCTTCTGCGTACTCAGAAACGCCCTACAGCCAGGATCGCTGACCTGGAAGCTCAACGAGAATCCAGCGACCACATACGCCGACCTACTAGACCGCGTGACATCGCACGCCCAACTAGAACTGCAGACTTTTGGCTCCAACCCCACAACAACACAACAGGTAAACACATTCACCACAAACGTACAGGATGCGCTCCCCGCCCACGATCGATCACGGGCAACCCCACCCAGAAATAAGGGAAGATCACACGACCAGGACCAACAGAGATGGCGACAAGGCGGACAACGGCACAACGCCGGAAGACACAATTACGCCAACAACGGCAAAGGTTACACCAACGCCGGAAAGAGACAACGAGATGAGAAAACAAACTTCACCACCCCGCCACCGCAGCCGGTGTTCAGCGTACTAAATGCCAAATACGCCGATATCCTAACGGCCCACCCAGAACTATTCATACTGCCCAAAAAGTCATTCCGGGCAACAGATTACAGGAACACGGGGAGGTGGTGCGACTTACACCAAAACGAGTCCCACGACACAGAAAGGTGTCACGACGTAAAAAAGGCAGTACAGGCACAGCTGGAGAAAGGAAACCTATCGACATTCAGGACAGGGCACATCGCTCAACCAGAGCGCTCGGTAACGAACATCAATAGCGTCAGAAGAATCAACGCAATCACGGGCGGCAAGTCCAAAACGGAACGAAGAAACGAACGAGCGATATGTAACCTACGACAGGGACCAGCAAAGGCCGCCAAGACCGGATGGGGGTCCATAACATTCCACGAATCAGAAGAACAGGAGAGACCGCCGGTATCTGAAGACTACCCCTTCCTAATAGACGCCGTGATCGACCTATGCAGCGTCGAACGATGCCTCGTGGACACAGGCTCATCGGTCAACGTCATATTCTGGCCAGCTTACGAAGCACTCGAGCGACTCCCATCTAAGCTGAAACGGGACCACCATCCACTGGTAAGCTTCAACGGCGACCAAATACAACCACTGGGAAGCGACTACCTCAGAATCGCACTAGGACAAGAGGGCTGCAGTGCCGAGACACAAATCGAATTCCTAGTCGTCGATGCCCCCTCGTTCTACAACGCCATTATCGGATGCAATACCTTAAACAGGATAAACGCTATCGTATCGCAACGGATGTTAACAATGAAATTCCCAACGACCGGGGGAGTGTGCACCGTCAGGGGAACAACGCCCACTCTACCAGGATCCCCCACTCACGCCAACTAACCGGCAAGAGAGGTATGCGCGCTAAAAGACAACAGACTACACGAGACTCCCGACGACCCACGGGCGGAATCACTGACAGCCCGCCTAACCGCCGAGACATCCACAAAACCAATCTCCATCTCTGACGAACACCCCGAGCAAACCATCAGAATCGGAACCAACCTGGATCCAACAATCGAGACCGCCCTCGTCAACATCTTCAGGGAGTGCGGTACCGTATTCGCATGGTCATACGCCGACATGCCAGGAATAGCAACGGATATCGTTTCACACAAACTAAATATCTCGCCCGACACCATCCCAAAAAAACAAAAGCGGCGTGCATACAACGAAGAACAATACAGCGCCATGCGAGAGGAGGTAACCAGGCTACTCGACATAGGGTTCATCAGAAAAATCCACTACCCGGAATGGATCTCAAACGTCGTGATGGTCAAAAAAAGCAACAACAAGTGGAGAATGTGCGTAGACTACACCGACGTTAACAAAGCATGCCCAAAAGATTCCTTCCCATTACCACGAATCCACCAACTCGCAGACGCCACCAGCGGCCACGAACTCTTATCAACAATGGACTGCTACTCGGGATACAACCAAATCAAGATGAGCCCGGCGGACAGCGAAGCAACCTATTTCATCACAGACCGAGGACTATACTGCTACAACGTCATGCCTTTCGGAATGAAGAACGCCGGAGCCACATACCAGAGGTTCATGACAGAGCTGCTGGCACCACTGGATAACGACACTGTCGCGGTCTACGTGGACGACCTAATTGTAAAAAGCCGTCACCGGGAAGACCACGTCAAAAATATGAAGGCAGTGTTAGACACGCTCATCGGCAGCGGCATGAGGCTCAACCCGGAAAAGTGCATCTTCGGGGTAACAACAACGAAATTCCTGGGGTACATGGTAAGCCAACGCGGAATCGAGGCCAACCCGGGAAAGGTGCAGGCCGTCCTGGACACAACACGCCCAATAACCAAAAAGGAGCTCCAGGCACTCACCGGAAAACTAGCATCACTGGCCCGATTCATTGCACGATACACAGACAAATGCGAGCCGTTCTTCAAAGCAATCAGACTCACAAAAAAGAAGGCAGTAGAATGGACCGACGAGTGCGAATCAGCACTAACCGCCATCAAGCAGTATCTCGCCCACATCCCTTTCCTCTACGCACCAGTCCCGGGCGAGGTCTTGTACATCTACCTCGCCACCTCGCTCACCGCCGTAAGCTCCGCACTAGTCAGACGAGATACCGACACCGAGTTACCAGTATTCTTCACCGGAAAAGGATTTGAAAAAGCAGAAACAAAATACCCGGCTCTCGAGCAACTGGCCTTAGCACTAATAACGGCGGCAAGACGCCTGCGACCATACTTCCAATCCCACACTGTGCACGTCCTAACGGACCAACCACTACGCCAAGTGCTGGCTAGCCCCGACCACTCCGGAAGATTAACCAAATGGGCGATAGAACTCAGCGAGTTCAACATCAAATACAAACCACGAGGAGCGATAAAAGGACAGGCGATAGCGGACTTCATAGCAGAACTGACGCCGACAATTACCGACCAACAACAGCCAGAATCGGCGAGCTCGCCCACAACCCAGGTAACAGCACCGTCATACTGGAACCTATACGTTGACGGATCCAGAACGGCCATAGCAGCAGGGACAGGGGCAATCCTGACCGGGCCTGGCAAAACCTACGCCGAGTACGCCCTACGATTCACATTCCCGGCATCCAACAACGAGGCTGAATACGAGGCCCTGATTGCCGGTCTACAACTCACCCTAGACACAGGGGCCATAGACGTTAATATATTCAGCGACTCCCAACTAACGGTCAATCACGTAACCGGGGAATTCGAGGCACGAGGAACGCAGATGTCGGCATACCTAGGATACGTAAAGGCGCTACTGGGAAAATTCTCTTTTTACAACATAACGCACATCTCAAGAGAGCAGAACAGGAGGGCCGACACTCTGGCAAGACTGGCAACCGCTCCATTAATCGCGGCAAGAGGGCACACGATGGTGGAAACATTAGAACGACCAAGCATATCCAAAAGCTTCCAAGAAATATTTACAATCACCACAACGGCTCCACCAGCGACACCAGAGGAAGACTGGCGAACAAGCATAACCAAATACCTGACAGATGGAACAACGCCAGCCGATCGAACAGAAGCAAGACAACTCGCCCAAAGGGCGGCATACTACAACATACAAAAACGGCCAACTATACATGAACAAAAGGGGGTTCCCAATGCTAAAGTGTATTACGCAAACGGAAGGTAGGAGCATGCTGAAAGACCTCCACGACTGCGAATACGGCAACCACGGCGGACCAAATAGCATCATACACAAACTACTCCGATATGGTTTCTACTACAGAGGAATGCGACAGGACGCAAGAAATATTGTCGATCAGTGCCAGGCCTGCCCCCAACACGCACACCGGATACACGCCCCGGCAGCACCAATGTCCATCATCGTCAGCCCGGTACCGTTCACACAATGGGGACTCGACCTGATCGGGCCACTAAAGGCATCATCCGGCCAATTCAAGTACATCATCGTCTGCATAGACTACCATACGAAATACATCGAGGCCAGACCGCTCGTCCTCGTCACCACGAAAAAGGTCATCAACTTCCTCTGGAAGGATATATATTGCCGGTACGGGGCCCCACTAACGTTAGTCACCGACAACGGGAAACAATTCAACAACGACGAGATGAAGAAGTTCACCAGCAACTTGGGAACTCGCCTGGTATTCGCATCGGTATACTACCCTCAGACAAACGGACAAGTAGAAGCGGCAAACAAAAAAATAAAGAACGGCCTAAAAAGAAGAATGGAGGACTACAACCACAAATGGGCAGAAAGTCTTTACGAGGTTCTCTGGGCGATACGCACAACGCCAACAGAGGCAACTGGGGACTCACCGTTCTCATTGGTCTATGGCGTCGAGGCCGTCTTACCATTAGAAATCACACACCGAAGCCCGAGACTCGAGGGATACGACCAGGACACCAACGAGGACGGCTTAAACATGGCCAACATACTCCGGGAAGAAAGGCAGGACGACACCATCATCACACTCTCAGCAAACAAGCAACTAGTCGCCCGACATTACAACAGACGGGTAAAGGCACGCAAGCTCCACGTCGGCGACATGGTCTGGAGAGAAGTCATCCCCAAACCCAAAGGCATAGCACCAACATGGGAGGGCCCTTTCAAAATCACCGAGAGCGTCACACCAACCACATTCATCCTCCAAGACAAGAACGGCCTAAAGATACCACGCACATGGAACACAGAACACCTCCGATATTGCCACCAATAGGGCAAAATTCCATGTACCAACACGGTCAGGGCGTCCAAACAACTAGTTCCAGCATACCGGGGACTCATCTCGCTCGGTCATCCGGCACCACCACCAATGAAACAAAAATTCTTCAGACCTTTCTCGTTTGACTACATCGCGTCCCCAAAACCCGATACTTGTGTAAACCAAAAAAAAAAGAATAGTAAAAAGCTCAGCGAAGCACAAGTGGAGTAGCCAAATTGGTGAACCACTATAAAACATTCGTCTCATTTGGTAAAACACCAAACACTAAATCGCTCTCGGGCGTTATCAAAGATACCGGTTATCCCCAAACAGACAAATGAATTTTTTTCAGACCTTTCATCGCTGGCGATACCGGATCACACTTAGAAAAAGTCAATTTCATTCAAAAGGCCGTTACGGCACGGATACAAAGTTCAAACACGCCTACACTAAGCAAAGGGAAAAAAACACTGAAACTAAAAGTAGCAGATGCCCGAGCTTCACAGCAGATCCGCAGCGCCGTCATCAGAAAACCGCTCCCGATACAAGCCCGCCAGCCTCTCACTCCGTGCCTGAAAAAAAAGTTCAACGTCACGAATATGACGAGTTAGAGGAGTCGACGGAGACGCACTAGGCGTTAAAGGATGAAAGCCATCAGGAGTCATACCTTGGGAAACATTCGACCGCTGCCGTTCTTCCTCATCGGCCTTCTCTTCCTTAATCTTCATAAAGGCTTTAACATTGGACTCACGCTTCAGACGGCGCTCCTCGTTGATATGCTTCAGGTCAGCGTTATACTTCTCGTTCACCCAACCGTTATCAAAAAAGCGCTTCTGAATCTGCTGCAGGCCGTCAGTAAAAGCCTTCTTGACAGCGCCATCAAACTCGGGACTGGCCTTGAAATCATTTACAGCATCGATCAGCTCCTGCTCACGCCGATCCTCCAACTCTTTTACCTGGCCGCGTAGAGTCGTGACTTGGCCCTCAGCAATGGCCAGACAAGCCTTCAGATCTTCAGCCCGCCGGCGCTCCTCCTTAACCTCCAGCTTAAGCTGGCGACCCCGGATAAAGGAAGCATCCAGGCACTCATCGGCGAGCTTCTTCTCGCCTTCCAGAACCTCGTACTTCTGCTGCAAGGACTGCCACTCCTCGCTCGCTTTCACGAGTTGCTCATCTCTCTCCGATAAGAGGCCATTGACACGGGCCAGCTCCTCGGAGGACGCCACCATAGCATGACGTTGATGACACATCAACTGGAGGGAGGTGGCAAAGGACCGCAGACACTGCTCGGCCCCACTCTCGACATTGGCCACTGTGGCCACGTCTGGAGGTAGGAGAGCGAGGATCTCGGCCGAGTAAGGTGGTGGCCCTTCCCAGGTGCTTGAACGGGCGATAACGACGCTGCCATCCACAGCAATGTTGAGCTCACCACGAGGTACGTCGCCTAATAAACAGTAAGGACGGGCACCAATATCAGCAACCAAAGGACAAGTCTCTGTGCCAAAGTACCAAAGATTATCAGCATCACCTGTTTCAGCAGCAGCATCACCAACACGGCTCGCCGGGACCGCAATGGTGACTCGGGTAGCGTCCCCATCATCCTGCACGATAATGGGAGAGGAAGGCGCCTCACTCATCCGCCTCTAACGCTTAGGCTGACTGCCCTCACCTTCAGACCTCCTCTTCAGGCGAGCAGGGGAGCGAGGAGGACTCCCAGGCTAAGCATTCACAACCCGGACAGGCACACTGGCCCCCACCATATCGGTCTGGGACTCTGGGGGAGGAGGAAGATCCGTCTGCTCTGTGAGGGTAACGGTCCTCCCAGAACGAACGTCAAGTTCAATCACCTTGGCGGCGGCGGCCTCCTCCGCCAGTTGGGCGATAAGCTCGTCGATATCACCATAGGAGCTCGACATCTTCCGGTCTCGCTTTTGATTTTTATAACCAACTGAAAAGTAAGGGCGAGAAGGTCAAGAAACCGAGATACAACAGAAGATGCAAACAAAAGCAAGCAACACAAACAGTCAAATAAACAAACAAAACGGCATACTGGGCGTCTTAGCGAGACCGGTCATCTCCATAATCCGGTAATCAGCAAGGAGATAGACACTTTTAAACTTATCACTGAAGCCCCTCTCAACCCTATGGCACCGCCGTTTTTCCGTAGCGGTCAAAGAATACTGACGAGAAACTACAAAAATAAAGACAAGTAAGACAAACACACAAACGACCTACGACGAGGATCACGCCGATATAGAAACGTCACCTCGGGCACGAAACAGGGTAGGAACACGGTTGTTGGGGAAGGACGACCACCCACTGGCAAAGAAGTGCTCACCCCGCCAATCAGGACACGAACTCGCGAAATCGGTAAGCCCCAGCGAACTCTTTCTTCGCTGGCGGAGCGAGAGCGTTCCACCACAACCCTTCTTCGTAGAATACGCCACATCAAAGTAGTAAAGCACCTCATTCCGAGTGGGATAGTCGAGACCAGCCAACTTCCACAGTGTGAACATCGCGCTCAGCACCTGAAGCATTAACGGCGACACCTGGCCCACGGCACAACCTAGCTCGCCAAAGATATACTCGTGGAAAGGATGAAGAGGCAGACGAACACCGTACCGCAGTTGAGCGCGATCAACAGCGATAAAACCCCTAGGAGGCCTAGAGAACTGCTCGCCAGGAGCCGGGCACTTCAGAACGACACCCGGACCGATCTGGAACTCGGACCTCACCCTATCCAATTCCGCCATGGATAACGCCTTTGCAAGCTCATCGACCTCCTGACCATCTTTTAGGGTCCATAAGAGCGGCCCGTCAAGCCCATAACGGCGAGAACCAGAAGGCACATCGACGTCGTGGCGAGAAGAAGACATGTCACCTGCGAAACAGCCACGGACAAAGTCAAAACCTAAACGGTTCGCCAGCCCGCAACTAGTTTCCCAGGCGACATACCCCCACGGTAAACAAAAAAACACGCAAAAGAAGAAGTAGAAACACGCACGAGGACAAAACAGTAAAACTACAACGGCAAACCGAGATCAACCAAACACACCAGCAAACAGACACCCCAAAACCCCAAGATAAAACCAAAATCTCAAGCAAACAAAACGACAAAAGAATATGCAGCGACGTCTTACCGGAAAGAGGAGGGTAAGGAGAACTGACGGTAGCGCAAGCAACGGCACGACGGAAGCAGGAGGAGAACAAGGAATTCCGGCAACAGAAACACGAAAATTTTCAGAAAGCAAAAGAGAAAGAAAACGTACAAACAAACAAACACAGATATATATAGGCATAACGGCGAAATCGTGACCATTGAAACAGACATGTCGGTCCAGGGGATCACGGCACGTGGCAGCCAGAACCAGAAGGGTTTGGAACGAGAACCGGTACGCACCGTTTCAAGAAGGGGCGCGACCCCCGAGAGAAAAAGCAATCATCACGCTTTATGGCTACGACGAGACGTTTGGGAACCCCGAGACACCCTACACGGACACATGGCAGCACAACAAGGACAACATTTAATGATGGGCAGAGTAGATACACCAACCACACCGTTAACAGAACGCAAATAACACGCCTTTGCAATATCGCCATAGTCAATCTCCATCACCAATATCGCCATAATCACTCTTCATTACGCGGCATCACTCTTCATTACGCGGCATCACTCTTCATTACTGGCCACTAGGAGGAACGGACTCGGGGACTTAAGGGTTACCAATTCAAACGAGCTCCCCCTTCCATAGCGCCCACAACACGATAACGACACAGTCACTCTTCATTACACGGCATCACTCTTCATTACGCGGCATCACTCTTCATTACTGGCCACTAGGAGAAACGGACTCGGGGACTTGAATACATAAATCACCATTACACGAAGTACTACGGCAGAACGGTGAACTAGCTACTCACCGATCTCGCCCATAACCTATCAAATATGGCACATGCAGGTACAGGAACGCCCACAGCCAAGATTCTCAACCTGGGTCGACAAGTTGGGGGACTATATGGCATGATACCCGGCTCCCAACAAAAGTAAAAAATCGCCGATAAGCACGCACCGATGATCTCGCCGGTATCACTTCTTTTTCAACTCGCCAACCAAGGTTGATCTCCTTGGCTGAGCAAGTTGGGGGACTTGTTCATATACCTGGCTAGATCACCTAGGTACGTGCTTAGATAAATATAAATTATAGTTATGTCTCACCGCCACCATGACAGGAACCATCACCGGGAAAGCTCCAACTTTGATGACCAAACCCGCCCGGGCCTCGATCAGGATAACGGTCACGCGCCCACGCCAATAACAGTCAGACAACAACCCAGCAAAAGGCATGTGCACACCAATCCCACATCGAAAGTAGAGGAGTAATCCAACCTTCAACTACCAATATATACCGGTCAACACAGCATTAAATGGTACGCGCTCTTAACTTACTATACCATTATTCTGTCCAATCTCTATATCGATTCTGACTTAGGCATCAGAGGGTTGAAGGCGAGCCACCCCGTCTCTCCTTAACCGTTGTTGATCTTAGCAGTGCCGAGATCGCTGCGGAACATCGATATCGATCATACACCGATACCGCCCGACATCAATCATCCACCGATACCGCCCGACCTCGATCATCCCGCGATCTCAATCCGTCACTGCTCCCATCCAATACCCGATATCCATACCGCAGATGCTAAATATCAACATTTGGTCATATCTCGAATACCCGTTATTCAGGATTTGAACACCTCAGATTCCATATTTATGGTGGTTGATCCTCCAGTGTCATCCCAAAGTCTGTCACACACAATTTCGTGATCGGTGACAGTGTCTCGCGCAGAAGAAAAGTTGAGAGCTTGTTGTACAGGCCTCGGTTCACCCATCGGAGAAACAGTTGACTCTGGGTTCAGCGTCAGAACTAAATCAGTGGTCGACGAACTAGAAAGAGAGCGACACCGGTGCTTCCCTGAACTGCCGCGAAATTGGTCTCGCCTACGTCGTGAGACGAGACGTCCAGTTAAATGGGCAAAATCCAACACCAAGTTCAGTGACTGTACGTCGAATCTCCGACGTCGGACGCCTAACCCACTTTGTTTTTTCATCATCAAAATCGAAACCACCTTCAAATTTTTCTCCACTCTCATGTCTTTCGACCTCCTGCAGCCAAAGGCCATCTCTGGAGCAATGTTTGTATCACGTTTGACAGCTGCCATTCCTACTGATTCCGACGCAGGTTGGAGTGTGAGACCACAAACCGAATGGTCACCAATTTCTCCACGGGTTTTGGGATCAGGCACGGTGATGCAAGGCGCCATGTTCAAAGACGTATACTGAACAACTTCGGGTTCATAGCATTTAACACCCTATGGCACCTTCTTGATTTCATAGAGCACACCCAAATCCGGATTAGAATCACCAAGTAAGTTGTCGCTCGGAGTAGAGTAATCGACTACTTCCACTTGTAAGTTTTGGTCGGTCACTTGAACCCAAGGCTCCATGTTCCGAGGAGTAGTATGAACAATTTCAGCTTCGCATTCGCAGTGTCCACCACCACGCAGCTCCATGTCGGCTTCCTCGAGCAACCCCAAGTCATGGTAAGGATGTTAGGACCAGGCTATGCCTTTGGACCTAATCATACCATCAGGCCATTTCATTTTGAGGACCACAGACAATTTCTTGTTCTTAATCTGTTAGTTTGTCATCTTGTAACAAGCCATGTACTTTGCTAGCCGTTATGTACACAGGCATCTTTGCTCTATATATTTAAGCTGAAATGTTCATTGAATGAGACATCAGATCAATGAACCTATTTTAATTTCTCAATTTCTCAATCCTTGCTATTGCATCTATATCATCTGGTAACCGTATGTGTCATGGGAACACTTTGAGACAGCCTTGCTTGAGCATTTCGGGTCGGGTACCACTACCAATTTCAAGGCCTCTCTTTCCCATCTGCAGCAAACGTCTTCGGTGGAGGACTTCATCACTGCATTCACCAAGCTTTCGTGCAGAGCTTCGGAATGGACGGACTCAGACCTATTACCGATTTTCATGGGAGGATTAAAAGCGCCACGACGTTGCTCACGAGCCTCGCTCGTTATCTCAAGCACAGCGTCTCGCCATATGTTTCGAGCTCCGCCTGACTGAGCTACGCACCGCTTGCACAACACCCGCCAAACTCAGTGGTCATCGTACCATAAAACACCTATCCCCAACCCCTCACCACAACAAACACCACTCCCACATGTTCCCACCACTCAAACACCACCACTTACAAATTTCAAAACCCACCCAACAACAAGACATTACTCTTACCGTGAACTCCGTGAGCGGCGTGCGAGAGGTCTCTGTGATCATTGTGAGGACCACTACAATCGTGGCCATGTATGCAAGACCCGCGTCATGGTCATAATCGACTCCGCGGAAGAGGGCGACTTTGAACAAACAGAGGAGGCAGAGGCTGCTGTTGCAGCTCTGGAGGACACGGTTTACCCCATCCTGACCATCACCAACTCCTCCATCACGGAGATAATGCGACTATTGGGCAACGTGAATGGGTTTTCAATCCGAGTCTTTATTGATTGCGGGTCGGCTACAACCTTCCTGAACCTCACGGTAGCGCATCAATTAGGCTTGCAAATAGAGGCGAGTCCTCAACGATGTTTTCGGCCGGCATCCGAATATCCATTGAAACCAGTAGGGATGGTGCATGATGTTACGGTTTGAATTCAATCCTATGAATCTACTGACTCCTTCTTGCTGTTCCGATTACAGATTATGACTTGCTTTTGGGGGCTCTATGGCTAGATAAAATCGAATTTATTGGTTGACATTTCTTAGAGAAGACTATGGCTTTCTGTGATGGTGCATGCAGCCATGTCAAACCGTCCTCGCACATTGACCGATGACGACATTCTAGACTTGATGTCCTCGGCCCAGCACCAGACCGTGGCCCAAATCCAGCCCACAGAAAACCAGGCCCAGGCTTATGGCTCCAACACTCTCCTTCAATCTTCATTGGAGCAATTCAACGACGTATTTGCAGAACCCACCAAGCTTCCTCCCCAACACTCCATCGACCACTGTATCAACCTGTTTCCCAACACTCATCCGGTCAACGTTCATCCATACACTTAGTGCTCATTCGCAGAAGTCAGAAATTGAAACTCAAACAGAGGAGATGCTTAGGTTGGGATATATAAGGCATAGCACTAGTGCTTTCTCGTCAACAGTCCTCTTAGTCCGCAAAAAGGAGAACACCTGGCAATTCTGCGTGGACTATTGTGCCCTCAACGCCGTCACGGTCAAGGACCGTTTTCCGATCCCAATAGTGGACGAGCCAAGCTATTCGCTAAGCTTGACCTCCGATCTGGGTACCATCAGATCCGAATGCGAGAATCCGATGTGCACAAAACTGCATTCTGTACCCATGAAAGCCACTACGAGTTCGTAGTTATGCCATTCGAGCTTACCAACGCCTCTTCCATGTTCCAAGCATCGATAAACCATGTATTCAAACCCTTACTTCATAAATCGGTACTCGTTTTCTTTGACGATATCTTGATTTTCAGTGAGGACATGACTTCCCATTTACACCATTTGGAAGAGGTATTTCGATTACTGTGTTCTAATTCATTGAGAGTCAAATTCTCCAAGTGTGCCTTTGCCCAGAACGAAGTTCAGTACCTAGGCCACTTGATTTTTGGAGCTGGGGTTGCCATGGATCAGTCCAAGGTCACTGTCATTGTGGATTGGCCTAAGCCCAAGACACCGAAAGCACTTTGTGGTTTTTTGGGTTTGATGGGGTATTACCGGCGCTTCGTCAAAAACTTTGGCATCATAGCACAACCACTTCATGCAATTCTCAAGCATGACAACTTTAAGTGGATACCAGAGGAAGACAGGGCTTTCTCGAAGCTCAAAGAGGCTATTACTTCTGCCCCGGTCTTAGCCATGCCGGATTTCTCCCAGCCTTTCACATTGGAGATCGATGCAAGTGGAACAGGGATTGGTGCAGTATTAACTCAGCAACATCACCCCATCGCATTTCTTAGCGAATGCATATCCCCTACTCATCAAGCCTTACCTTTGTATGATCGTGAGATGCTTGCCATTTTGTTTGCAGTGGATAAGTGGCGACAATACTTACTCGGGCATAGCTTTACCATTCTCACTGATCATAAAATGTTGAAGCACATGATGGAGCAACACATAATGTGACGACCCAGAACAGAATCAGCAGTGAAATCGCATATTCGCAGATGGCCGAGAGTTGATTGAATCGCCAAGCTTGTTAACGACTTAATTATTGGCCAAGAATTGGAGCTGGGTCTCTTCTCGAGAGTCGTTCTATGTGTGATTTCGAGTTCGTGAGCGGTTCCGGATCGTTATTTGGACGACCGAGGAATTAATTATGAATATTTGAAGTTTCGACGGAATTGGATTATAATGGCGAGCTACTTAACGACTAAATTACCGGACGAGAATTTGGTTTCGGCTTCTTCATAGAAGTTGTTCAGAATTTAATTTCGAGCTCGTGGGAACTTCCAGAACATTATTCTGAGTTACGAAGATTAAGTTATGTATATTTCCGATTGTTGGTTATTTTGTCGATTTAATATGTGTTGGTGTGAACCGTTGACTTTTTATCCGATTGGCCGATGTGTTTGACTTTAGGTGATTATTGAAGAATATGTCGAGAAGAGTTTGTAGCCGCGAGAATTATCGGAATCGGAATTACGACGAGAAAGTTACGGGTGTTCAAAGTTCGTCGAAATGGATAATTATGAGGTTTCCTAATTGGGAAAGTCTATAAATAGCAGTTTCCCCTTTGGGAAAGTGAAAGACTGAAATAGTAAGTTGACTATGTTTGACTTGGTTGACCGATGGAGGAGGTGAAGCTCACGACAGAGCCACGGCGACTCCACGGTGGTGGTGGATTCCGGCCACCCTAGGCTTCGGCCTAGGGCTAGTTTTGCTCGGCTTGGTTCCCTCTTGTGATTTCCGGCCTCCTTTCACGGCGTGGGACGCCGGAGAAGGAGGAATTTCCGGCCAAGATTGAGGAAGTTTTGAATGAATTCGGGTCCATCGATTTCTGTTGAATTGAACTACAATTTGGAGTGGGCTTTGTAGCTTTCCTCTCAATGATTCTAACCATTTGACAAAGTTGCTCAGTGGATGATTTTGAGTGGAATAGGGGTTGCTCCGCTGTGAAATGTTCCGGTCAGTGGCAGCGCCGCCGTGGGCGGCGGTCAATGGCGGTCAATGTTGAATTTTTGGGATTTTCGACAAATTGCATGTCATTTGACTCGAAATCGCGCCCCGATCGCAGTGGGGAGGTTCGTTTTTCAAATTGAGCGACCGAAAGTAAAGCGAGGTATTGAGGTGTTATATATGGACTTTCGACGATTCGTCGACATTGAATTATGTGTTTCCGAGAACGGTGGTTTCTCGTGATCTGTCTGGTATTGTCGAGTTATGACTTTGAGAAATGATTATTGTGTATATTCAGGGGTTCGTGATCGTTCTTTTGGAGAGGGACTTTCCGCCGGATCACGGGTTAACGCGAACTGCGTTACGCTAGCGTGTGAGTGGACAAGTTTATATTTTCACAGTTGATTTGCGAGTTCGTGGATTTTATGATTTTCGTATTTACTTTATACGATATTGTGATATGTGTTGTTTTCGGAGGTATTGTTTTATATTTATTGGTGATGGCATTACTGCATCGATGCTTCGACTACTCGGCTGATCACCGGTAGTCTACCAGAGTTGAGAGGTCCTCTGGGCAGGGTTGAGAGGTCTCCTGTATGCCACCAGGGTTGAGAGGTCCCCTAGCCTATCACCGTCGGGTTTGAGCGATTCACCTGACGTAGGGTTTGAGAGGTCGCCCGACAACCTCCATATGTATATGTTTTCCGAACTCGCACTGTTTTATATTGAGTATGTATATAAACTGGTGAAAGGCATATGTTTATTTTAGTCCACTCACTCTAACGTTTTTATTTGCCTTTCCCCTGGGCTTTTCGGTTTCCGTACTCAGTTTGCAGTTCAGGCTCTGGTGTCGCACGTCGTGGTCGGAGGCATAGTGCTCGAGCTACCTTGTTTCTTCCAGTAGGTTTATTGTTCTACCTACTGTGGTATACTTATATGTTTATACATTAGAGGTCGCTCTGAGTGATCTGTTGTTTACGTTATATGATTTTACAACGGATTTCAGTAAAGTATAGATATATTTATTATTTTACTTTACTGTTGATATATTGAGAAATCCGGATAGGATTGGTGCCCACGGTTTGCTTTTTGTGGCATAGGATGAAGTGTATTTTCCGCGTGCAGGTAATGGTAATTCTACGTTAGTAGCAAAACTCTGCCGTAATTTCTACTGTTTTTGTTGGTTCGTATTTTCGAAGGGGTTTGATTCCAGTTTAAGCAACTAAATCGGGGTTGGGTCCTTTCACATAAACACCCCGTCACAACACAAATGACTCGCCAAACTTTTGGGATACAACTACCGTATTGAGTACCAACCTGGAGAAAAAATGTAACAAGCCGAACCAAAATCTATGTATAAATCAGCACGAAATAGAATTATCGCGTGGGTTGTTAACGATTTTTTCATCAGGCAAGAATTTGTGTTGACTTTCTTCACAAGAATTGTAGAGTATTTAATTCCTAACTCATGTGAATTTTTGGGGAGTTTTTCGGATAAGCGAGCTTTGTTTTATTGAATTTTGAAGTCAGTTGGTGAAAATATTTAAAAGTGTTATTTTTATTTTTGATTTAATCGTAACCGTCCGATCTTGATCAAATTTGTTTTGAACCGTTGATTTGGGCTGGTATGTGTATGGTATGTATACGGTATAAATACGAGTCAATTTTGGAAAGTTTCTATTTTTGGAATGTCCCGTTGACCCGCATTGACCACGGATCAAGCCGACCCGTTTTGCCATGAATTCTCTTGCCGGTAGCGAGCCTCATTCCGGCCACCTTTGACCGAGGTATTGGTGTCAAAACTTTGGGCTTGAGCAACTCTTCAATTTGGTTGGTGGATCACCGTCGCTAGTGGCCGGAGGACGGCGGTGGAGGGCCACGAAAACCGGCTGGATTCGGTGGAATTTCGTCGGTGACGGAGGTGGGGAAGACGGCAGTGTTGGGGAATGAAACCATAGGAGTTTTGTAACCCTTGGTATGGTGAGTCTATCCCAAGTGTTCTCGGCCCTTGCCGTGGCCGGTGGTGGCCGATCGGAAAATATGAATTCCTGCGAGGTTTTTGAATTTCACGGTGAGTTTTGGACATTTTTCGGTTAGAATTGGGCTTAGCATTGAACTACAAAGTTGTTGGAAATGTTGAGATCTTCAAATTTATGTATAGGTCGAAGAATTCTGGGCCGGTGGCCCCACGCGCCGCCGTGCGCGGCGAAGCTTTGGCGAGGTGGAATTTTTGACATGTTTTATGTCGTTTCACTCGTTTTCTCGGGCCGAACACAATTGTGAGGTTTATATTCAGATTTGAGTTTGTTAAATTTGGTTGAGTATTTAATTAGACAATTATCAGTTTAATTCACGACAATATTAAATAACGCTTTGATTATCCGTTTATTTGCGATTCGTTTGATATTCAAAATTTGTTTTCGAATTTTAATAGTGAGGGATTACAAGGAATTGAATTCAGAATTTGGTTGAGTCAGTAATTTAACAGAAAATGCGTTATTCGAGTATACGAGATTCTCGATGTTATTACTCACCAGATTACGATCTTTGCTATTCAGCATGAACCCAATTATCAGATATTAATTTTAATCGTGATTTCAGGATCTTGAGTTAGCGGGTGTATCAGATGAATAATTGTGCCGAACGACAGGTTTCAACTTTGTAATTATCCCTGCAAAATGCTGTGAGTGGACATTTTATCCTCACTCTTGTTATGCAAGTCTTCCGTTATATATTTTACAGTTATGCATTTACGTTTATGCATTTATAGTTTGAGTTTTCATTTGGAGGCATATGTATGATTTGATTTACATTGAGCTTAGTCACAGTATTGCATCGATGCACTAGCTTCTCGGCTGATCCCCAATATGCTCCAGAAGTATCCGAGAGGGACCTTGGGTTTTCCGGAAGTGTCTGAGAGGGGCCCCGGAATTTACAGAAGTGTCCAAGAGGGACCCCGTGATTTACTCAGCACCCAGGAGGGCAAGTAACCTGACCTGGGCAATATTGGACTTGAGATCAGATGACCAAAGTCGTAGCCTCCACATATTTTATTGTATCCAGGTGTACCTGGATGTTTATTTTCGGACTTGCATTATTTTTATGCACATTATATATGAAAGGCATATTATTTACAGTTTCAGTTAAAAAGTGAATTATTATTTTCGTCCACTCACTCTAACAGTTTTTATGATTTTATATGCCTTTTTCCTGAGCTTTTCTGTTTTATTTGCCCAGATTGCAGTATGTATCATGAGGGTGCTGAATGTTGTCGAGGGCGTCGAGTCCACTAGTCAATTCCTTCAGCAGTAGGTTCCAGCTCACTGTCAGTATGTCTCTTGTGTTATTAAAGTCACCTTGGATACTAGTTATGTAGTATCATCTTAGTGAGACTCTTGTGAATATGATGTCACTCTTATAGTTGTCGAGTTGAGTTTCTTTGTTATGAATCAGTATATTTACTGAAAGTATGTTTTTCAATTCTGAATAATGTATTAGTTTTCTTTTCCGTTTTATGTTGAGAAATCCTGATGGACATCGGTGGTCCACGGTATTGTTTGTGGGTTTATCTGCGGAGTGCCAGTTTTCCTTGCAGGTTTTTGGTTGTCTCCTTTATAAGAGTAGTTATGTCAAAAATTTCACAGAAACTCATAGATTATGGTCAGTTGTTAGGATTTGATTCTAGATTACTAGTTAATCCAGGGTCGGGTCCTCTCAAAAAAACACTGTTCCAGATGCACTTTCTAGGAAGTTTGAGTAATGGCCATACATGCAGTCTTTACTCCCCTCATGGACTGCATCCAAGCAATTGATAATGCTTGTCTACGTGATCTAGAGGCTGCTGCAATTATTGTTGCCTTGAAACAGGGTAATACCGCTCCCACAAGGTATTCATTAAATGAAAATCATTTTTTGTACAAAGACCGTATTTTTGTACCTTTTTCATCTGAATGGCGACCCAAATTATTGCATGAGTTTCATTCGACATTACAAGTTGGCCACTCCGGATACTTGAGGACTTACATCCATTTACGTTGTAATTTTTCTTGGCCTAATATGCGTAAGGATGTCAAGTGTTTCGTGGCGGAGTGTGATTAATGCCAATGCCAGAATGCCGAAACCATTTACCCTCCCAGGTTATTGTCTCCATTACCAGTTCCCGACAACATTTGAATAGACATATCCATGGATTTTATAGAAGGGCTTCCGAGTTCTATGTGTAAGAACTCTATTCTGGTTGTAATAGACCGGTTCTCGAAGTATGCTCATTTCCTTCCACTCTCACATCTTTACACTACTTCTGATGTTGCTACTGTGTTTGCCAAAGAGGTATTTAAACTTCAGGGCATGCCATGATCAATTGTAAGTGATCGGGATAAAGTATTCATTAGTAATTTTTGGAAGGCTTTCTTCAAGACCCAGGGGACCGTGCTTTGCAAGATTTCGGCGTATCATCCTCAAACGGATTGCCAAACCGAGGTAGTGAATCGATCCTTTAAACACTACGTCCGTTGTTTTGTGATGGATAAGCGGTCAAGTTGGTTTGAGCTACTTCATTGGGCTGAATACTGGTATAATACCACCTTCAATGTATCTATTAAGATGTCACCGTTCTAGGTTGTGTATGGCATTCCTCCTCCCCACATCCAGTAGTACTTGCCGGGAAGTACCACAGTTCATGCAGTGGATGCCGCTTTAAAGGACCGGGATACCTTGTTGCAACTCCTCAAGGAAAACATGACAGGGGCTCAAAACAGGATGAAGCAGTTGGCCTATCGTAAGCGTATTGAACGTGAATTTGCAGTGGGTGAGTGGGTGTTTATGAAATTGCATCTGTATCGTCAGAAGTCATTGGCACACCGTCCTTCTCAGAAGTTATCCCTGTGCTTCTATGGGCCGTTTCGCATTTTGGAATGTATCGGTGCAGTAGCTTACAAGCTTGATCTCCCTAGTCATTCCAAAATTCATCATATCTTCCACGCTTTCCTCTTGAAACACAAGCTTGGTGACACAGCTCCTCACTTCTCCATTCTTCTCCCTGTGGACAAGGATGGCCTGTTTGCTTGGACTCCTCACAAAGTCCTGGATATGGCAGTAGAAAGGAGGAAGTGCAAAGCTGGGTCATTGTGGTTAGTACAGTGGACGGTGCTGCCTGAGGAAGACGCGACATGGGAAACTGCACATTCCATAGCCACTCGGTTCCTGGAATTTGTCGCCTGAGGACAGATCAATCTTAAGGGGGGGCGCTTGTTAGTACCAGGCTATGCCTTTGACCTAACCATACCATCAATCCATTTCATTTTGAGGACCACAAACAACTTCTTGTTCTTAGTCTATTAGTTTGTCATCTTGTAACAGCCCATGTGCTTTGCTACCCATTATGTGCATAGGTATCTTTGCTCTGTGTATTTAAGCTGTAATGTTCATTGTATGAGACATCAGATATTAATGAACACATTTTAATTTCTCAATTTCCCAATCTTTGCTATTGCATCAAGGAGTAGCAGCGACATCATCGTGTGGACTTGAACTATCAACACCAACAACGACCTTCGCTCCTTTCAATTAAAATCCAGATATGGAGGATGGTTGGTCTCTGGGGTTGGGTCCGATGATTGCAAACAAGTCTTTTTGAGGAGCAAGATTGAAATCGTAAATTGGCGGAGTAGTGGCGGTTTGGGTGGGAAGATAATAAGATTGGTGTGTGGGTAAGAAGTTGTATTGTTCGGGTGGTAGAGGAAAATTGGGTTGAGAGGGTTGGTGATTCACTGGTCGCGAGAACTGGGGGTTGAATGTAAATTAAAGGGGTAAGAAGTGGCCATTAATGGTGATATGGGATGGGAGGGGTAGGTTGTTGTATGATGATGGATGATGAAATGAGGATTGTGGAGGTGGTGAGCTCACCAGTTGTGAGAACCGCCAAACTAATGAAGATTGACAATGGAAGAGTACCCATGAAGGGCGTTGCCATTAAAACAGGTTACAGTATAGTTGTCATCATATGTCGTTGGTCTGCTTAGAACTGAACGGCTCTAATACCAATTGTTAGGATCACTGGTACCGTAGCTCGAAAATGCCATCGGAAAAATAAAGTTGAATGGAAATAATTGAGATAAAACTGAGATTGATATATTTTTTGATAAACTCTATAGAGGCTATGTCCATAGGATCCAATCACAATATTACCCCTATATGCTAATACATATTACTGTAGATCACTAATATGATCCTAACATACACACAGAGCATATAGATTTAGAGAACTGTTCTCTGGCTACATGGTTTGAATGTTATGGTGTTGAATTGTCAACTTAAACCATTCTCTACCAAATGGTCAAATGGATTTGTTGTTGTGCAATACATGACTGTCTAACAGCATAGCATGTTAGATATGTGGCAAGAAAACAGCCGTTCATATCCTAGCATGTTAGACTTGCAAGCCGTTCAAGAGAACAACCGTTCATATCCTAGATATGTGGCTTCTCTTCGATCTGAAGCCATGAGTTCGTAGCTGAACTCGCAATTTCTATTGTCCATAACATTTTCAGAAAGAATGTACGGAAAGGGAAAAAGAAGAAGAAGTTGGTATGATTATTGTTTTTTTCCTAGCTGGATTTCCATTGCAAATTAGTATCCTATGAGGTCAGTATTGATTGTTAGCTAGTTTTTCCTTTTATCCTATAGAGTTAAAGACAAAGAAACCTATTGGATTTTCTGCATAAATCCAATTAGGTTAGGTGGTTTCATTAATTTTTTATTTATTTTAATGATGACTCCCATTACAGGAAGTATACTTATGAATTTAGAGAAAGATAAAGAAGACAATCTACAGTATTTGGCTTCTTAGTTCTTGCTCAAGGCGGTTGGTCACAAAGATTTTCCTTATTATCCCGACTCATTGGGCCATATGTTTTTGGGCTAGTTTGGTCTCTTGAGCCTAACTTCATTTGGGTATTTTTCCTCTTGTGGTCTTTCTACTAGGTCTTTGATTGAATAGTAGTCCATCTTGGTTGTCCAAAAACTCCATGTTTTTATTCTGGCTTTCAATGTTGATATTCTTACAGTGAAAACGAACCAAAATTCACAAGTCACCTCCAAATGCTAATGTTGTTCGTAGTGTTCTGGATTATAAAGATGACCGGAAAATACAATTTTTTATCTTATTTATGTATGCTATGTTGCACAGACACGGGAACACAGACACGCAAAGATACGGGACACAACGAAATCTAAAATGATAGAACATGAAAACGACATGGACACGACAAGTAAATAAATGTAAATATTAATATATAATAAGCTAAAATTAAGTTAAATAATCAAAATTATTTCTGAAGATATCTTTTTAAAAATTCATATGTTATTAAAGAAAAAAATATGCATTGAATCGTAAAAGAAGCTAGAAACAACAACAGAGTATGGATTAGAATGATTTTATTTGTGTATGAAGATTTTTACCTCAAATATTTTAGTTCAATAATAAATGTAACTCATTCTAAAAAAGATATATATATATATTATTTGACATATTAAAGTATCTCCAAGTGTCGAAAGAATGTGCATAAATATTTAATAAATATCTTTAAGTATCTAAATAACAATATTTAAGGACATTCGACACTTTAAATATTGTGTCCCAAACGTCTCCAAATATCAAACACAGTACTAAAATAAAGTTTCGATGCTATATAGAATATATGATGATACAGGGGAGAGGCTTCTCTCTCCGAGGTTTTCCTCTCCGCCTTCACTCCTACTTCACCTGCTAAATATTCTCATTTTGCCCTTTTTTAATTTGCATGATTGAAGTTACACAATGGACGGTCGAGATGCCACCGTGCAACATACAACAGCACAAAGCCTTCTTTGGACGATGATGACCAGAACATGGGGTCCACCCAGAAATTTCCTTCGCTTTCTTAAAAATCCTCGTCACGTTGCAACGTGGCGGAAGATCGGTGGCGTTGAGAAGGAACAGTACAGGAAAAAGTCACCGGATAGAAGAAGGCGATTTAAGAACAAAATAATATTAAAAAAAAAAACGAAGGGCCGTCGCTGTCCAGATGAGTCATCGTGATGATCCAGTGAAACGTGGACAGCTGGAAGACTAGTTCCTCGCACGTGTCGCCCAAACAAAACCCTAGCCCCAGTAGAGTCTTCCTTTCCATTACTCCGGTGCACCACCGTCACACTAGATCACTCTTCCGCCATATCCACTCGGGCAAAAAAGCCCAGTCAGTGAGTCTAAGAGTCCCATCTCAAACAACGACAACAGCTTCGAACACGAAGAAGAAGAAGAAGAAGAAGAAGAAGAGAAGGAAACGGACACAGCCACATAGGTCGCTCCCCTCTTCCTCTCTCTCTCTCTCTCTCTTCTTTGGGAAACAAAATTTCCCAAAAACCCTAAAATTCCTAGCCGTTGATTCTCTCTGTTAATTTAAAGTGCTTCCACCTGGACTTCCACCTCACTCTCCTAAACTCCATGAAACCAGGTCTCTCTCTCTCTCTCTCTCTCTCTTCTCTCTCTTCTCTTTCCTCTTTACAATTCACATCACACCTGATTTCTCTCGTCGTCTATTTCTTTTTCCGTTTCGCCATCTGAGGTTGTAATTACTATTTTACTGCGGTTGATTTACAGTTTCCGGATTGAGATATGAGCTTGTTTGTTGTTGTTCTTTGTTGGTTAAAATTTGGATAAGGTATCCTTAATTTCGATTACATGGATTAGTAAAGTTGTTAGCTTTGAGTTTCGGGATTTCGAAATCTGTTACAAATGTAGTGTGGGGGGAGATGGTTCTGACAGGAGCATCCGAATCTGATTGGGTATAATTATGATTTGCTTTGACTAATCTGTGAGGTGGGGTTGGAATTAGGACTGAAAAATAGAAGTTTTTTTGTTTTTTTTTTCAGGTGCTTAATAGAGATCGTTGAGAGTAGCATATAAGTGTGATCTTGTTAGTTTTTCGAAGAGGAGGAGTGTTTGGTGAGCGAATCGAAATGGGGACAGGGGAAGAGGGCACACCCTCTAAGCCTTCTAAACAAGCTTCTACAGCTCAAGTCAGTCAGGTGTGGCTTCCTTCCCTCCATTTGCTCCATAGTCCAGTTTTTACTGTTTTCGAGTGCTTGATCTTTTAATGATGATCTGGGATACCATGAATTTTTACAGGAAGTGCCTACGCAACCATCATATCCGGATTGGTCCAGCTCTATGCAGGTTCGTGACGAAAACACTTTCTGGATCAATATGTAAACTTTTGTGAAGTAAGCAGGTAGATGTATTTGATTTGTGGTGAATTAGTTTGATTGCTCACAGAAAGTTTTGTTCTTCAGGCTTATTATGGCGCTGGAGCTGCTCCACCGCCCTTTTTTGCCTCCTCCGTTGGTTCGCCAGCACCACATCCCTATATGTGGGGAGCGCAGGTCAGCTCAAATTCTATAGTAGATGCATTCATGCTCTATAGTAGAGAAGAATCTAGTTAGGAACTACTGAACTCAATCACTTGTTGCCGTCACTCGTCACTTTTCTGTTGAGGTCTATCCATTTATTTACACATTTCAAAAGATATATGCATGTTCTATATAATAGAGAAGGATCTAGGCATGTTTCAACTACTTTTTAATGGGAAAGAAGGTTGTTTCTAATTTTTGTTCTCTTTTCTTGCTTGCACCTTTTCAGCATCCTATGATGCCACCTTATGGAACTCCTGTCCCATACCCTGCCATGTATCCTCCAGGTGGAGTTTATGCTCATCCGGGTATGGTCACGGTATGATGCTCTTCCTCGTGTGTGATTATGTACCCTTGAATTGTACAAAGAAGTGGCCTCTGAATTTTGATTACCTGATTGGTTTCATTTATTTATGTTAAGACTCCTCAATCAGTACCACCGACAAACTCAGATTTGGAAGGCAAGGGCACTGATGGGAAAGAGCGGGCTTCAGCAAAAAAGCCCAAGGGAGCTGCAGGAACTGCAGCTTTGGTCAGTGGCAAGGCTGGGGAGGGTGGAAAAGCAACTTCTGGCTCGGGTAATGATGGTGCATCACAAAGGTTGGTAGTCTTCTGCCTTTTGACAATGTATAGATTGCTGTAGTCTAATTTACATAGATTTCAAAGGTTAATTGATGCCATACCCAGTCTGACTGTAAAATTTCTGGTTGATAGTAATGAAAGCGGTAGTGAGGGTTCATCAGATGGAAGTGAGGAGAATGGTAATCACCAGGTATGTGTTTGTCTTATATCTAGTACTCCAATGTTATCTTATACCTTTCTTAATTGGCTGGCCAAACTCTGGTAACATTTGAAACTTATCTGGAAATACCAGTCTGGCTTTGTTGTGTGCCTGCTTACATATAGAAGTATGTACTTGTCATCTGGTATGACTGTTTTCTAATGAAGACCTGATTGATATATCCTTAGGAATATGGTTCGAACAAGAAGGGAAGCTTTGACAAGATGCTTGCAGATGGTACTACTAGATTTGTGTACTTTTTGGTTTCTTCTGCCTTAGTGGATATGTTCAACCTACAATTTCTTCATACGCTATATGTGTGTCCTCAGATATTATTGGTAAATGGGACTAATTTGGCTAAAATGGTTTGCTCACATTTTTCAGGAGCAAATGCTCAAAATAACACTGCTGTGCCTGGGAAGCCTGTAGTTCCTATGCCTGCAACTAGTCTGAATATGGGAATGGACTTGTGGAATGCATCCCCTGCTGGTGCTGGAACTGCAAAAGTTAGGGGACAATCTGGAGCCGCATCAGCTGTCGGTGGTGACCACTGGATTCAGGTACAAACTATTCTGTCATGTTTGAAGTAATTCTTTTTGGTACACATCCTTCACATGTTAATATACCAACTTAACTTTAGTCATCGGTATGCTTAATATTATCATTATTCAGATAATGACTTGGATCATGTTGTTGAATGCAAATTCTAGATTTTTAAACTGTGCATTGAGGTGTTCGTTTTCTTTTTTATTTTATTTTTTATTTTATGTCTTCCTATTTTTAATGTTCGAGTATCTAGACTTGAAGAACTTCAGAGTATCCTTTTTCCTTGGAAAGCTTGCAATATCCATTTTTTATTTTAACAGGATGAACGGGAACTGAAAAGGCAAAAAAGGAAGCAGTCAAATAGGGAGTCTGCTAGGAGGTCGAGATTGCGGAAGCAGGTATGGATGCACTTATACTCACCTTTTAGCAGAAGTTTCCTTGTTCGATATGTCTTTCTATAGCAAAGTGGTTAACAAACCGCCCAACTCGTGTGCTGGGGAGGGTGGGCAATTATGTTTGTATTTGGAGATAAGGGATAAGTTCATTGCGGTGTAACCAAAAGAAAGGTCTTTATACTTGGTCAGACCAGAGCAATGATGTGAGAGTAGGAAAACAGTATTACCCCTTGTAGACCAGTGGAGGCTTCTAGTTCGGAATTTATTGCAGGAAAATTAAATATATTACATCACAAGGATACTTGGTGCTAAGATCTAAGTGAGTGGAGAAAGTGCCTGATTTGCTTTATGCTTTCTTATGTTTTCCAGGCAGAGTGTGAAGAGCTACAAAAAAGTGTTCAGGGTCTGACCAATGAGAATCACGGTCTAAAAGATGAGCTGCAAAGGCTCTCCCAGGAATGCGAGAAGCTTGCATCTGAAAATATGTCAATAAAGGTTTTTCCCATGACCATTTGAATTTGTTCTTTGGTTACATAAGTGTCAGATTTTTAAAATCTTTTTTTTTTCAAGTGGTGGATGCTTCATTCATCAGTTTCTTGAATTATCCGACTTACATATTTTGGAAGTGAAGTGAAGTGAAGTGAAGTCTATTTTGTAACAGAACTATTTATGTTGTTATGCAGGAAGAGTTGACACGATTGTGTGGACCAGATCTAGTTGCAAATATTGAACATCAATCTAGTGGTAGTGAGGGCAAAAGTTGAGATGGTACCAGTCTCTCTTTGCAGTATCAGATATTGATTGAGCTCCGCAACACATGACCCTCACTTTAGTTGAGTGTAGAACATCTGTTTTCTTATACTAATTTATACGCTTAACCTTACTCTGTAACTGTGACCTTTATTTATGTACTGTTAACCGAGTTGGGTCCTTGATGGAGCAACCATGGCCTATTGTTGTATCATTGGAAAAGAGTATATAATAGATCACTACCTTCGACTCTTTATTTCTTTCTGTTCTGTACGGTATTAATTCCTCACTAGTTCCTATGTTAAACCGAATAGTGGGGCAGTTACCTTAGAAAATTGATCGGGAACTCTTCAACCTTATGAATTTTTCGCTTTAGAAGAATACCCAAAAGTCATAGCCTAGCAACTTAATTTCTCAAGCACATTAGAGACCAAGTGTACATTGGTAACCTAGTGTTCTGTATGCTGGGAGTTCATCATCGCTCAACGAGGATGAAGATCTTTGCCTGCTATTTGTAGTTGAAATGTTATGTCTGTCTAGGCGAAAGTACCCTAAATGTTCCTATGCCACCAACTCACAATTCCCTATTTCACCAATACCTAACCTATATCACCATTAACAGCTTGGATACAAGAACAAGAAAGCATGCGTCGGGGCATAGAAATTAAAACACAAATTAAAGAATAAGTTGCATCTCAACAAAATACTAACAATAACAGAACAAAAATTCAGAAGAGGATGGACTACTCTTCTCTTCCTGGAGAAACAAACAAAAAGATTCAGCACTGTACAAGTTTGCTTATCAAAGCAGGAACTAGTCATCTGGATCGGAGTCAGATCCTGTGATCCTTCTAGGCTCCCCTTCAATTGCATTGTTGCGTGGACCATCTGAACTAGACCTGCCCCTAGGCATTTGATCTGTGAAAGAGGGAAAGTTGTCTTTAGTTAGCAAAAAGACCAGAACTAACTAAATAAGCAGTATCTACTTGCCTCAGTTATATAAATACCTAATGCTATAGCCCATCAGGCACAAGATCTCAACCACAGGAGCAGTAACTACTAACCACTGATAATGCACTAAATTTTGTGTCATATTATTTGACTAATGTTAGTCTCACCTGAACCAAAAGCTTTCAAGATCATAGCCCAAGCATATTGGATCTCTCCTTGGTGTGCACTAATGACTTTGATCTGCAATGATTAAACCAAGGCGCCTCAGTTGATTTCAACCCTGAGTCCTTAACAAGTAAATTTCCAGGGTATATACTATTCCAGAGTAATGCGGATAGATATCATACCAATTCACCATATGTAAGCCCCAAAACACGATCAACTTTCGCTTGATGCCTCAAAAAGAATGGACGTAGGTGGTTCATGTACAACTGCTTCGCCCCCTGGATGGAAAAGAGGCAGTTATTATTTATTTATTCTATAGAAGAAACCAAGCAGTTTAAGGAGTCAAGTCCTTGCCATGTTTGTATTCTACTAAAGTTGGGCATATAACCAGAGATTGGCTGTAAAAAAAACAAAGAGAACGACAAAACATGGCTCAAACAGAGGATGAGCCACCAATAAGCACTTGCAGGAACCACTATATATCAGTGTCCATCCTCATCAACAACGACAGACTCTGATTATCAAAAATAATATAAAAGTAATTATTCTTATGTCTGACCAAAACCCAAACAAAGACTAACAAATGATGACGACTAAGCTTTACCCAACAACTCCCATGAAACGCAAGACAAGGAACACAATCAAAATAGATACAAGATAAGATAGAGAGAAGAAGAAAATGTATCTTACATCAGCAGATGGAAGTTGGAGCCAAACAAGAAAAGCAAACTTCATGTGATAGTAATATGGGCACCTGCACATAAACAAAAAAATAAAAATAAAAATAAAAATTAGGGTATCTGTCTATTTTATGATTTTAGATACACAAATCTGCATAAATTACTGGTGATGTCTTTCCTCACGAACTTTACTTGGTCCCAGTAAATCTCATAACAATGTACAGGGAAGAGACTAAAACAACTAACAAATACATATCATAATAAAAGAGGTCTACTCTTTCCTCAGTCAAATGGAATGCTAAGAACGATTCGGACCCCAAGCAGAAATATACGATAGTGAAATAGGTCCAGAGCCTTACCAAGATATAAGCTTATCAGAAAATATTTCTACAAGGCTGAAAGATCCATAAGCTGCATATGCGAAGTCGAAAACCAAAACCATAAGCCTCAATAACATACACTGGAGAAAAAGATGATCTAAAAATCCAAGTAAGAAACTAAAGGAAAAACAATAACAAACCCGAACCTGCCCAATATAAAAGCCACTTCTGTTGCGCAGTTTCATCCTTCCTCTCGATTGCCCTGCACGTCGAGTACACCGGCACAAAAATCCCCACAGAACAACTGTGCAAAAAAAGAAGAAGCTCAACTCAATCTTACTATAAAAAAAAAGCCAAAAGAAATTCACCGCTCTGAAAAGTAAGATCGATCAGGGAGGGTCTTACCACGCCGTTCGAATTACAATGTTGGAACCGAGCGGACAAAGGAGCAGTTTTAACCCGACCTGTATCATCAGATTCTCTCACACATAAAAGCTAATGAATTCATATGTTTAGCTATGATAAACAATGATTCTAATTTCAAGCAAATTGGTCATAAAAACATGACACATAGATATAAATCGAATAAAAATATATCGCGCGGTTGAAGAAGGAAACCTGACCTCACTGGCTATGTTGGCTCCGAGAAGAGCCATTGTTTTTCCAGGTGAGAAGAAACCGTTCAATTAAGAACTTCCAGGCTTTTATAGTTGTTTCGGGAGGAGGCAAAGTTTTGTTTATGGGGAGTTGGGGACGGTGTTATTTAAGGGCCGGGCTTCTTGGCAGCCCAAAAGAAAGATATTTTGATATGCAAAACAGTAGTTTTTCTCTCTCCGAAAAAAAAAAGGAAAGAGAGGGGAAAGCAATCAGTGGTTTTAGCTGCTGTCTGAGTCGAAAGAAACCCTGGTGAGAATGGCGGAAGCAGCAGCGAGACTGATACCGGAGGAGATTATAGTGAGTATCCTTCACATACTTCCTTTGAAATCTTTAATCAGATTCACCTCCGTTTCAAAACGATGGCGTTGCATAATCTTATCCGACCCCAATTTCGCCAAATCACATATGAAACTAGCCGCCTCCTACAACAACTCGTCTGAGCAGCAGATACGACTGCTGGTCTCTTACAATGGAAGTTCCTGAGGCCCTCCTCAACTAGAATCCCTCAACTTGCAGGAAAGTGGGTTTGGAGAAGATTCAAGGGTAAGAAATTTGAACTTGAATACCAATTATGAGCTGCTTGATAACCTTCCAGTCAGGCTTCTGGGTCGTGCAATGGTCTCGTATTTGTACAATCTGATAATGCATTTTGTGTGTAACCCATTAACTGGAAACTTCCAGAAACTGCCTGACTTACCTGTTTATTGAAAATATGAGGACGATCTAAGTGATTTGTTATGTGAATACAAAATTGTAGCAAGGTTGAATGGATACGATTCTGATGGGAAGATCTTCTGGACGTGTCATATGTTCTCATTGAGAGAGCACATTTGGAAAACTATTGAATCCCCTGCCCATTCAAACGAGTTCAGTGAGCTGGGGACTCTTTTCAATGAGGCACTGCTTTGGATCCATTATGACAGAGATTACACCCTTGATATCATTGTATTTTATTTGGCTGCGGAGAAGTTCTCCAAAATGCTCTGCCTAGTTGCAAAGAAGAAGATGATGACGACCATTTCTGCACTCTTGGGGTTTGGGGAGGATGTCTGTTCGTATCTCATTCTCCATGGGGTGACTATCCAGACTCCATTAATATCTGGATCATGAGGGAATATGGCGTGCTTGACTTCTGGACTAACCTCTTCATTTGCAGCTTGTCCATTCTACCTAAACGGTTAAGCCCAACTACAAACAAATCTTGATTAAGGATACTTGTACAGTGGTCATGTTATATACTAAGGAGTTGGTATGGATTGATCATAAAGATCCAGAGAACTTTCGCTTTCATACATTGAAGTCTGGCTATCATGACATGATTGAATACGAAGAGTCTTATTTGGATCGATGATTACCATGGAGCCGCACGAAGCTGAAGTGAAGCCAGATATTCGATCTCTGCTAATGCATTGCGTGTCAGGTACTCCTTGTATTTATAGGTTAATTTGACTAAGGAGTGTGTTACTATTTCATTCTTTAACCTATACAAGGTTAAAGGCTAAGGAGTGTGTGACTATTTCATTCTTTAACCTATACAAGGAGTGTGTGACTATTTCATTCTTTAACCTATACAAGGTACTCCTTGTATTTATAGGTTAAATACAAGGTTATAGGCTAAGGAGTGTGTGACTATTTCATTCTTTAAAAACATAGTTAAATAACCTGCATCGGTGCATTGATAAAAAAAGTCTATTTATAGGTTAATTTGACAGTTTGGGTTATTTGTGGTTCCTCGATCTCTACCGACTAAAGAGTTGACTTTATTAATGACGGTATTTGCAATAGAGGGATACAATTTAAAAGACGTAAAAATTGTTCTTGTATATATGATTTGCAGCATAGGATTAGGTGTTCCCTTCTCCTGAGTTTTATGAAATCTGTAGATAATTCAAAATCTGATGATGAAGAGGTGTAATCAATGTTTTCTCACTTTTCTGTGCCTTGAAGTTTTTGGGGTTATGTTCATCCAGAAGTTTTTCATGTAATATATTAGATTGCCTTAGGGACGCTCACTAGACTGATCTCAAGAATGTATTGTCCTTTATTATGATGTGCGCAATAGCTATATGAATCTTCAGTTCATAGAAATGAATTATGGGTTTCTCTCATATCTGCTTTCTCTTGTGCCTAGTATATGGAATTTAACAGGCAGAATTTAAGAAATGTAACATTGACGACTGAAGGCATGTGTAAACTGTGATTTGTCTACAAGCCATGTTAAGTTACCAGAAAGGAAGCAAGTAGGTTGTAAATTACTTGTCTTTTCTAATTGTTAATAACTTGAGATTTTGCAAAGAATACATGTTAAAGGTGAAAATAAACTGAATATAATCAATCTCTAAAACTAGTAGTTCAACTCTCTAATCTCATAGAAGTAGTCTGAGGGGTTGAAATATGCCAACTAATGCCATTGATACTGCAGAAGCTGCAAACCGTTAGTTTTCCTTGCCTTAAATTTTGAGATTTTTACTTCCTTCATGTAGCAACAGTGAAAGATGATTCATCCTTATTGATTATAATCGCTTTGGAACATTTGGATTGACACCTGATTCACTGTAGGGTTTCTGGATGGACGATGGGAGTAATGAAATGGACCTGATAAATGGTCATGAGATTCCTCAAATTTCCAGTTTTAATTAAAAGCTATATCTAGCTTACCTAGCTATGTATGTATAATGGCTACAAATATACTGTATTGTATTTGTGATCATCGTTTGTCTTTGTTGAATCTTTATGTTGTGTTTTAATATTTAAATGATCTTATTATAATTTGGAATTGGGATGATTATATCATGTCCAGTGTTGGAATTGGGATTTATTATATCATGATCTTATTATATTTAAATGATTGTTAAGTTGGTTTTTTCGATTAATTTTCCCAATCTGTGAATATGAAGTGTTTGAAAGTATCAAAGTATCGATGTTTATGTTCGGGCCGTTGTCGGTTTTGGGCCGGGCTTTGGCAGCCCAACAAGAAGGAAATATAACAGTGGATAAAGCAGTGGACAGCGAAGTCGAAACTGTGAGGGCGGTGGGTATGTCGGCGAAAGCAGCGAGCCCAGTCAGCGTACTACTACCGGAGCAGATTATTGCGAGTATCCTACGCACACTTCCCGTTAGATCCTTGATAAGGTTCACCTCCGTCTCAAAAAGATGGCGTTTCATCATCTTATCCGACCCCGATTTCGCCACATCACAATTTCAACTATCCTCCAACTCAGACTTCTCGTCTCTACCTAGGGAGCCCCTCAGGTCCTCCTCGACTGGAATCACCAAGCTTGAAGGAAACGTCGTCGTTCATCATCATCATCATCATCATCATCATCGGGGGTAAGAAAGCTGCACCTTTTGAATTCCGATCATCCAGTCCTGCTGCTGGGGTCGTGCCAGTCTTGTATTTTTACGACATCATCTTTCATTTTATGTCTGTAACCCATGTACAAGACGCTTCCGGAAATTGCCTGACCCGATTGGTTTGTAAAGCGTAATATTTGCCATCTGCTATCTGCATTTCTGGATAAGGTACTCCTTTTTTTCGCTAGCTATCATGTTTCTACCCCCATCATTTGTGTATGTATGTATATTGATGCTTTACTGGCCTTCTGTGACCAGCTCATTTTTCAAAAAAATCTAAATAACCTGCATTGACCCAAAAGGTTGATTTATCAGTTTAACTTGGCTGCTTAGATTATCTGTCGTCTTACTGGTCTCTCCGTCTCTAATAACTAGATAGTCAGTTTTATGTATAAAGCATTTGTATTTAAGGGGTACGATTTAGAGGCATAAAAATTGTACAAGTATATAACTGATTTGTCCAGCATAGGTTTGGTTGCTCCCACTTCTCGCGAGTTTTAGGAAATCTGTAGATAATTCAAAAGTCGGGAGGGTTTTATCTCTGTTTCTGCTGATGCAGAGTTGTAAGCAATGATTTTTGTGCCTTGAATCTTTTCGATTTATGTTCATCTACTTATAAATGCTCTCTAGACTGATCTCAAGAACCGTTATCCTTTTTTTTTTGATGTGTGCAAGAGCAATTGGAATCCTCAGTTCGTAGTGATGACCTTCTGTGGGTCATCCTCATCACCTCATGCCATCAAACCATCTGCGAGCTCACTTTAGTTTGTTGCTTTAAGTAGCTAAAAAATTGCACATAAACTCTGCTTTCACTTATGCTCGGTGTATAGAGCTTAACGACAGACGGACAGAGTTTAATAGAAATGAAAAAATGACTAATACTGTACGTCTATATGTCAACTCGTTTTAACTTGACACATCTCATTATGTGTAAAGACCAAAATGATTTCTCTTTATTGCTGGGCAATGTGGGTTGGTAGTGACAGCTTGTTACGAATAATCCGTAGGTGTTGGGTTGAGTTTTGGATAAATAAGGAGGCTGACGCCTGCGGCCCATTATGATTAAGTGCGAGTACTTTTCCTATGGAGAAAAAGATTCCCTAATAAGCTTATCATCAGAGTTTTAGACTTTGATTAAAAGACATAGGAGGTGAGATTCCGAAAAGTTAGAGTTGCTTAGTGAGTCTAATTATGAATTTTTTTAGATAAACATTAACAAGTAATTGTCTCCTATATATAGTGAGGATTAACGTATGAGAAAGGGATCACAATCATACACATTCTTCCTCTCGGCAAACAACCTTTTCATCTCGAAAAACACCTGCAACCTGTTATCAAGAGATCTTTACCCAATGAGTGTGTAGTGTCTTGCGATTCAGGGACGCAAACCCTTGTGTTCTCAATACTCTGTCAAGGAGATTGCTCTGCTTCACACCAAATAGCTGTGGAGTATCGATCTTCGTGGCTTGACGAGAGACACGAAAATCATAAGTCCTAAGTTACTAAGGCAAAAAGAATTTATTAGGCGGGGTTGGTGCTCTCCCCAGTCTCAATCGCTTCTTAGAAGTCAGGCAGCGGCAAGCCTACGTTTAACGTGACGTCTCACGATGGTGGCACATCAAGCACACATGAGTACGTGATAAAAAAAAGAGACTGTTTGAAGACTTCTCAGCACCTTGGGAATTTTCATGCCAAACATTTTGGCATGCTCAGTGGAACCAACTTTTCGTGTCTCTAAGCGACAATTGGAAATCCTTACAAAAGAGAATACCTTCTGTGTCGCAAACATCCACAACCGAACTATCGGAATCATACTTTTGTCGAGTGTCGCTCACTCTCTGTGAACGTAGTAGAAGCCATCTTTGGAATCACATATCGTTCAGCGATGGATTTCAATTTCCTAACCAAAGATGAACTCAACCAATTATCATACGAGAATTATATACCATACGTTGCAAGGCGTGATGAGATATTGGGGAGCATTTTGCCTCCATTGAGCGAAGAATGGAAGACCAAGCAGATTTTGTGGTGAGAAAATGGAGGCTGCAACGGTTGAAGTAGTCGCTCTGAGGAACAAGTTTGCCAAGGATCTAGAGGAACAAGCAACTCAGAAGGCACAATTTGCAGCTCTCGTGGAGAGGCAGGACAAGTTACACGCAGATCTCCTACAAGCTTTGGAGGCTGCTCAGGCGTATCAAACGAAGGAGATGGCTGCCTTGTATAAAAGGGCTGATAAGGACATTGGGCAACTAACTAAGTCTATGTCTGACCTCGCAAGAAAAGTAAGACATGCCGAGACGTTCCCAGTCGCCTGGCAGGAACAATTGGACATGTTCATGGAGGAATGCAATATCCACGTCGGCAGAGCACATGAACCGTATGCAACTTCTTTCCCACCTGTACAGAAAGGCAGCGCCAACACTTGGCAGTGGCCTAAACACTACAAACTGATTAATTTCTAAACTTTCATAGGGGATGGAGACAAGAATTCAGCAACGCATTTTGCTTACTTTACTTTGCAACTGGGTCCTTTTGCAGAGGATCCAGAACTCAAACTAAGGGTCTTTGGTTCTTTCTTATCAGGATCGACACTTGTATCGTATACTAGCCTAGAGAAGGGGTCCATAACAGACTGGCTAGCAATGGAAGCACTGCTCATTGACCATTTTGGAACAGCGAGGCCAAAAACAAGCATCAGCAAGTTAGTAGCCATGAGCCAAGCGCCATCGGAGAGTCCAGTAGCTTTCCTACACCGTTTCAGGTTGGAATATAACCTGTGCAAAACATCGCTCGTAAAGGATGCAGTCGTCAATATTACAATCAACGGTTTGGAAGATCAACACTACAATATGTTCTTTAGTTCCAAACACCTTTCTTGGAATAAGTTGATTGCCGCGGTGTCTAAAGCTCATAATGTCATGCAAGAGAGAGACAACAGGCATAATTCCTCTAAAGGGACATATGCGCCAAGATCCGCCTATGTGTCAGAAAGAAACAAGCCAAAAATTATGGCTTATATTGAGGATTCTGAAGACAAAGGATCAGATGCAGAAGAAGACCAGGTTCATGCAATAGAGCTCACTTCCAAGACAGTTCTTAAACCTAGGAAGTTGCAACAGTTCAAAAGACCGGTGAAGCTTTCGACAGTGGCTTTTACTAAACCAGAATTTGAAACATATACTTATGATACCAACTTGGCTCATGAAATTCTGGATGAACTAATCAGCTAATTAAAGAGTGGCAAAGACAGACTTTAGTCCTATTCCTAGTGTTGAACAACTCAAGGAGAAGAAGTACTGTAAATTCCATGGCATGTGGAATCATACAACCAAAGACTGTGTGGAGCTCAAGGACCAAGTCCAGAAGTTGATTAATGAAGGCAAATTAGCCTTGGATAATACACCTAAGACCGTCTCATTAATAGACTCACAACCATTCCTGGACTCTCAAGTTAATATGATCCAATTAGAATGGATGTCAACGGAGAATGTAGTAGCGGAAACGGCTAGCCAAGGAGAACAAGACGATTCTAACGTCGCACCAATCCAACGACGATACACTTTCAAACACGACAAAATTGATGAGATCCTTGATGAGCTCCTAAAAAAATGAGTTTATTAGCTTCTGGCCTGTACGGAGGCTGAAAGATCTAGACTATGCAGGATCGGGTGACCATTTTTGTAGGTACCATAACAGGTTTAGGCACACAACATCTTCTTGCTGTGGATTGAAAGACACTGTGTAAGGCTTGCTCGATTATTGAGTAATTGGATTCAGTCAAGGGGACAGTGCAAATAACGATCATCGGCCTTTACCACCATTCCACAAGAAGATGCATGAGATGGCATTGGGCCCTGTCATAGCACATAAGCCAGTACCACGAAAGAAAAGATAGAAGAAAAAGCAAAAGAGACTAATCACTTACGATGTGTCCTGAATGGCTGAAATCCTGGACTACTTGATCCAGACGAGACTTGCTATGGTGCTGTATGGACCTTCACCAAACCCTGCAACTATAGAGGGCCTTTCTTATTGTTGCTTCCATCATGTGAGGGGAACACATTTTAATGAGCAATGCACAAGCTTAAAATTCAGAATTTAGTGGTCGATTGATGAATGAGAAATAGCAATCGAGCAAGTTGCTCAAGATTCTGAACCTCGCGAGGATTTAGTCGTGGGAATGCTGGAATTGACAAGGAGTAATCCTAACAAAAGAAAGATGACTTTGGACTTGCATACCAGTGGAGAGGACAATAAGAGGAAGCAGCCTGAAACTTCTGCAAAAGGTAAGGAAAATGTAGACCCAAATGCAGAATCGCCAGTAACTCTATGTGCTCGTTGCAAATTCCATTGCGACCTCAAGATTTCATACGAGGAGTTAATAGAGGCAGTCAAAGTTTGTCCAGAGCTGATTTCTTCGTTTGAACATTATCAACCTAGTAGCCCAAGGGAGCTCAACCAAAGGGACTCACAAAAATTTAAACGAAGGCGAGCCGCAGAGATGTTCCTGAAGCTAGCAGCAGTAGCGTCAACAGTAGCAGATCAACTTACTTAGCCTTACATTCCACCAGCCTCATGGAATATCACCAAGGAGAACGTGTGGTATGTAAAAGAGAGAGGAAAAACTGTGGAAGTAACCCCTAGCAGGCGAAGAAATCTGCAATGCTGGTTTAGAGAGGCCAAACAGGCAATAAAAGCTTTAGATATGGGTATAATCCAACCAGAACAACTGACATGTACACCAGAGAAGCTACAGAGACGGATGAATACATTGGTAGCCAATCTCATTGGAGAAATGAAAAAATCAGACCTGGGATAAATACAACAGGACATCATTTTTATCATGTGTAAATTTGAGAGGATATTCCCCCTAAATATTTTTGATATCATGCCTCACCTGATGATCAATTTTTCCGAACAATTGTTGCTTACCGGTCCGGTACACTACACTTGGATGTATCATATGGAAAGGTACGTACGATTCAACATCTGAATTTAGCTCTAAATTTTTTTAACATTATTTGGAAAAAATCATAATATGCACTTTAAAACTTAATAGACAACTTGAGGACTACAAAAACTATGTGGCTAATAAATTCGCACCTGAAGGATATATAGCTGAAACATATCTTGCGCACGAGTGCGTAACATACACCAAGTTGTATTTAGGAGTGTTGGAGGACCGTCCACAACATATGCCGGTAGATGAACCACAGTTCAAATTTTCTATCCTCACATATGATGTTGAAGTTGGTGGAAGTTTTTCAAAGTCGTATCAGTTGGAACAATATGAGGTAGTCATTGCCCACTGGTGGGTATTGCTTAACTGTGTTGAAGTGCAATACTGGAAAAACTTCTATCTATACTGTCCTCAGGTTGACGGTGATCTTGAGTACCACAATAAGAAGTTTACAAACTATTTTGGCGGCTATGTACGTCTATATATATATACTTATTGATATATATATAATTTAATATCATGACGTTTTTCATCTAACATGTCGGTTATTATTGCATCAAATGAACCATGTGGAGTATGATGGTAACCTAAACTGATCACACGAATTGAGGCTTTTGGCAATGAAACCGATAACTTCAAGATTGTATTCGATGTGTAAGGTCAATGGCGTGCAATTTATATGTGCACATAGAGACGCGAGATAGAAAACACAGAACTTTGGAGTAATGGTGCATGGTCAACATAATGGTATTGACTATTACGGCGTTCTCCATTCAGTGGTTGAACTAATTTATGGGGAAGACATGACAATGCACTTGTTTAAGAGTAGATAGTTTGATACTAGCCTTCAGAACACTAGGACCGATGACTACGGACCATTTTCGGTGAATACTGCTACAACATGGTATGAATATGATCTTTTTATTTTTGCCACAGCGGTAAAACAAGTGTTTTTATCTTGATGATCTTATGCACAAAGGCGCGTGAAAAGTAATTAACCATGTTGTTCCTAGAAACATATACAATGTTGCTACACTTGGTGATGCCGCAGAGAATGAAGAAGTTACTGCATATTAAGAGTCAAACGCAATTAATATTTTAGATTCCTCAACAATTCGCCTTAACAATGTGAGTCCGGGTAATGTGGTTCGACTTCCTCGAGCAGAACTCATTGATGTTAATCCAAATGAAGACAACGAAGACTTCGGTGAAGAGGAGCGACACATATTACCAAAAATTAACATGGACACCGAATCAGACTCAAGCGATGATTCTGATTATGCGCCTTGATTAGTTAAAAATGAATGTGTTAAATTTACGTGTTTGTTGAAGGGTGTTTGTTAATTTTACGTGTTTGTTGAAGGGTGATGATCCAAAATTACTTAAACAGGTTTTTGTGTGAATTGTGTTTTCAAATGATCGAGGCTAATTTTCAAAATATTTTCAGGGTATACACGACTATTTTTACCATTTCTTGTCAGGTATACTGTACCTGACAATGTTCGTACAACATGTCGTCGGCTATACTATATCCTTTTAACCCCAAAATGGTTTGAGCCCGAGCCATTTCAACCCCTTTCCCTCAAAATCCCTATTTCTCTCCCAAGTCGCCGCCGCCGCCGCACGGATTAGATCACCGCCGCCCGAATTTGATCACCTAACTCTTAAACCCAACCTCTCTCTCCTCTCCTCCTCCTAAACAATAAAAACCCCAAACTCTCTCTCCTCTCCGCCTCTGCCCCCTTACGCCGTCGGTGCCTGCCGCCGCCTCTGCCCGCCGCCTACTCTCTCTCCACAGTTCAAATTTCAGTAACTCTCTCTCTCTATCTCTCTCTCTCTCTCTCAATTAATCTACTGTGATTTAGGTGAGATTGTGAAATTAGGTTTGTGAAATTATGGGTCAAAATTATTGTGATTGTGAAATTAAGAATTGTGAAATTAGGTTTGTGAAATTATGGGTCGAAATTATGAATTGTGAAATTATGAATTTTGATTAGATTATGGGATTGTGATTATGTGATTGTAATTATTGTGATTTGGTTATGCGATTGTGTTTTAGGTTATTGTTTGATGAATTTATTGATGTTGAAGATGCTCAAATTATGTGAATATTAGGAATCATGCATTTGTTTTCGGGTAGAGGAAAGAATACGACATCTAAGAATCAAGAAAACGGGTCCAACGGCGACAGTTGTGGGTGGCTCGAACAACTAGCCTCACCAACCTTACGGCGGCCCGTACAACAATCGTCGTCGACAACTTCTTGGAGACACCCAGGAGACGCATGTGCATGATGATGTGGCCAACCCCAACAACCACAGAGCGCGAGGCAACTTTTGTTCCCCAACAGGAGCCAGACATCTATGCTCGGCTCTACTGGTCTTGACTCTTCACGTCAGGGTATGCCAGACATGAGCCACGTGTCGGGTACGCCCAGCTATACGGGTCATGCTCATTCGGGTTCTCGTATGCTAGAAATGAATTGGCCAAAGCCAACTCCAGGTCCTTCTCCCGGTCATGCTGGTGGTTCAAGGACATCGTCGTCCGGACAACAAGAAGGTTTCTTCCTTTCTCACCACTATTTCCCCTCGCAGGAAGTATTTGCCCTACCCCCAGATGTCGATGACATGAAAAACCTTATACCAACTGTCGATGACGAGGGAAACCTTATTCACATCCGCCTGAATGAAGCATATGTCTTTCAGCCGTTTGATACACCTCTGAAAGTTTGAAGATAGCAAACGCATCGACGTTAGAATCATCAGGTAAATAGTAAATATATGTGTTACTTAATTTCAAACTTTCTAATAATTTGTATATTAAATTGGGTGATCCTATTCTAATTTCTTTTACTTTATCTTATGCGACAGACGTCTGAGGGGAGAAAAAAATTGAGGACCAGAGGCTGTGTTATGGGGAAGCAACTCCAGAAAGACGTCGAGGCCTACGGGCCACTGGTCATAGAGACCAATGAGCAAGGATCATTGAGAGAGGGAAACATTTGTAGGAGGTATTCTGGCATGGTTAGAAGCATTATCCAGGACAAAGTCTCTGTTCTGTAGTCAGAGTGGTCCTCAGTCACTCAGTCCGTGAAGGACCAAATGAACAATGCGATGTCGGTAAGTTAGATATTTATTGTGTATGTCTATTTATATTAATTAATTCATTTAAAATATAAATATATTAACATAAAAAATGGGACATTGCAGGTGTGGTTCAATGTTTGGGAGGAACTTAAATCCATCTAGGCAAATGAGGTTCAAGGAGGAAGGTGACGGAAGTAATATAATATATATTTACATATTAGAGGGATCATGTAATGTGTTTCTAACATTTGTGTCGCATATATAGGTATAAAGAGTGGAAGAATGAGCTGTGTAAGTTCTGGAAGAAAAATAACATGCTCAATGACCGTTCGGGTATCCCTATGGAGTTCATGCTTAAGGAGTACGAGTGTAAGTGGCTTCTAATTCAACGCCTCATGATTTGAGGTATATATTTAACATCATATGTATTTACTTGTGGATAATTTGGCATTGATAGTTTCTAAATCAATTTTTTTAATATATATTTATGAAACAATGTCATTTCCTCCATAAACGCGAGGAACTGAGCAAAGTACACTAACAACCATCGCGGCGGGTCTAGACCCTATGCGTCTTATAGGGAGGAGGCAGTGACCCAACACCCTGAAGAAAACTCGTTCGTGTGGATGTATGAAAAAACGCATCCTTAGTCCCACGAACAAGCTGTAAGTATTGTGCCCTTACAACTTTACAAATTGCTTACATATGTATTTTTCCTAATTTTTTTTAATGTATGTTTACTAATATGTTATTTTCTTTTCATTGTCAATTAGACTCATTTAAGAGAAACAACTGAGCATGTATTGACTCAGATTGCGAGGGAGCGAAACCTTAATATCTCAGATGATGAGCTTCCCCAGGCCATATCTCAGATCGATCAATCTGATTTAATGGTTGGGGTGAGGATCATGGGAAACGCTTTCCTACCACGAAGGAGAATTAATATTGCAAGGGTTTAAGACGGCAAGACGGTGGGATATTAAAGAACACACCCAGTTTCCAATGCAAATAGGGATCTTCTAAGGCCCAACTAGAGGAGCAATTTCGTAGGTAGACCGAGGAGTAACAGAGCAAGATACAAGAGACTCAGTGACGGATGACCCAATTGATGGAGGAGATGCGTCAAGAGATGGCCTAGCAGGCTGAGGAGTTAGCTCGGATGCGAGCGCTGAAATGGCTAGGAATTTTGAAGGCTTGAGCTCAACCCTTCAGGTACAAGGAATAAATTTCTTGGCCCAAGGTTAGACTCCATCTAACCAGCACCCTCACGATGCCTCACATGAGCAGTAGGATCCGCCCGATGATGGTGGTAGTGGCCCATCTTATCTCCTCAACTTTGACTTTGACAACATTTAGTTTATATGCATGTGTTTCAAAATTATACGTTAAATTTTTTAAGTTTGTGTTTTGTATTGATTGTGAAGCTGTTATGCGTTGGACATTGTGAAAATGAAAATATATGTTTGTTCGCTATTTTGAAACTGCAGGTTCTGGGAATGGTAAATCCAGAATCGACTATTTTTTTTCTTTAGAAAATTGCATACTATAGCCGACGACTTTGGGCTATAGTCTAAAATTCTCGACGACCACCAAAACTATACCCGACGGGTTGAGAAACTATATCCGACAATTGCAAAATCTAGTCGTCGGCTATAGTATCCTCCGGTCAAACAATTTTGACCGGACCAGAAAGGTTTGTCTGGCAACTTTCTATTCGAAAGTCGTTTGTTATTGTGTGGATCTATAGCCAACAAGATGCACCACAGGTCGTCGGCTATAGTATAGCCGACAACCTTTTCCCGACGACACTATAGTCGATGACATGTTGTCGACCATACTATAACCGACGACTTTTGGCTAACAGGCAGACGACTTCATGTCGTCGACTATAATACTTATGCTAGTAGTGATTAGGTAGAAATTTGAATGTGATGTACTGAAGTGATCGATAATTTTCAAAAATGAGATACTAAAGTGATGAATGACTCATTTGTAAGGTACCATTCATAATAAAAACTCTTTCAAAATTGTAGAACTTGTACAACAATGGGAAATGGCACCAACATATTTGAAGGAAATATACACAAGTGACAGGAGCGGCTAATTATTGCTTAGCTTCCCTTGTTATCCTTGTTCATAAACAAGCCACAAAGTACGTTACTTATCTACTTACATAAAATCAATCGAAAAACGTACACAAACAGAAAATCCCCAACCCACCGTAACAACCTGGCCGTGGCCGGAATTTCTTATGTTATAGTCCATTTACTTGCACCCAAATCTCCCCCAAACCCCAATAGTTAACACTAAAACACAGACTAATTATAGAACCCATAATTCCTTAATTAAGAGCTACTTATTTAACTAGAAGTCTAGAGCTAAATCCCTAACACCTCCATGCCGACGTGGCAACGAGGGCCCTGTTGTGCCAGCACAGCACCAGCTCCGTCTGACGCTTCGCCACGTGGAAACCCCTGACCTGGACCTTCCCCAACAAGCACTGGGCCTGAAAGTCCGCGAATTGACTCAGCTCCAAGGGCCTCATTCCCGCGCCCACGAACGCCTCCCTCCACGGCGGCACACGCATCCCCGCCGCCTCCACCGCCGCCTCTATCTTCGGCCTCAGCAGATACGTTTCTATCTTCCTCACCATCTCCCCTCCGCCTTGCGCCGCCGCTGCGTCCAGCGACTCCATCACGATCGAGAAGAACTCCAGCCCCAACACGAAGTTCCTCCTAAACGACGCCACCGTCGTCCCGGCCGTCGTCTCCGCCATCCCCTCACTGTCCACGAACACCACCACGCTTGGCCCCACGCGCCGTATGTCCCCCACGAACGCACAGATGTTGTCGGACGAGCCGAGGCGGCTCATGATGTTAGGCGACAGCAGCACCGCGGTCTTCTCCCCTTCCACGAATTTAACTGCTTTGAACGACGGAATCTCGAAGGTTCGGACAAGAAGAAACTCGACCTGGAATCTGATGTTGAGGTCATTTGCGAACTGAGAGAGATTCTCCCTCACTAGCCTGCTCTCCACCGCGTACTCCTCCGGAACGACGGCGGTGATGCGCATCACCGGCGGGTTAGTTCCCGTGACGTCAGCCTTATCGGCGAGCTCTTTCATGAGGGAGGCGTACTGTCCGCCGAGGCCGATGTCGAAGTCGATGACGTGGATGAAGTTGGCGCCGCCGAACGCTTCGAGGAGGGCTTGGTTGGTCGTGAACTGGGAGAACATCGGCACCGGTGAAATTCCTGAGAAGCCCTTGTAGGCTCGGATGGTCTGGACGATGTCGGACCAGGAGGAGAGGTTGCGGGCCGGGCTCGAGCCGGTCGAGTTGCTATTGAGTAGCGACTGGAGCGCGTCTTTGAAATAAACCGCGGCTCGTTGGAGAGGCTTTCCGACCGGCTTTGAGTTTGGGGAGGATGACGACGAGCGCTGGCGTTGGTTGAGACGATCGAGTATGACCTGAGCGAGGTGTAAGTCGTCCGAGTCAAAACAGTCCGCGGCTCGGATCAGCTCCTCGATGAAATCGAACCCAACGTTGGAGTTGTGATGAAGATCGTTCTGGTCGTGAGAGGTCAGGTTGAAGTTGTGGGAGGAGTAGACATCGGAGAGGTTGAAGTCGGAGTGGACCAGCTGTGTAGGATCGAAGGGTTGAGGATGAGGGTACTCGGTGAGATGATGATGAATCTGATGAGGCTCGCTGTTGGTGTGGTGATGCAACTGTGTTGCTGTTGTTGTGGTATTACTTGTCTTCAAGTTAGGGACAGAGTCGTCGTGTAAGCCCAAGTCTCTCATGATGGAGTCCCAGTCCAAGTTGTGGAGAACCTGCTCGTCCCACTCGACAGGCTCATGATGATTTGGGTGAGTCAGGACGTCGGAAATGGCCAACACTTTCGACGGCTTCTCCGCCGCGGCAGGGCTAGGGCTTTGACGGAGCTCGAGAACAGACGTGGGCTCGTAGTATAGATTTGGATTGATCCGGGAAGGAGTATGGAATCCAAGATTGGTTTCGGGTTTAGGGTTTGGAGATTGGTTGTTGGTGCTGTTGTTGTTGGTTTGTGGGGTGGTAACGGGTACTCTCATGGCTCAGTTAGAAGAACCTAAGGGAAATTGAGAAGTGGCCGGAGAGAGAAGCAAGAAAACTCGAGGATTGTTGTGTGATTGATCTGATTTGGTTCTTGGGAAATGGTAAGGGGGCTTTTGGTGGTGATGATTGCTGGCTTTTTATCTTTGCGTGTGAGTGTGTGCATGGTGGTATGGCAATAGATTAAGAATGTGTATACATGACAGACAAGTATGATGAGGGTCAGAGAGAGCGCTTTTGATCTCTTTGAAGCTTCTTGTTCAAGTCATATATGACCACCATGCTTTTGAGTTCTGTCATTGTTGGATTCGCTGCCTATTGGCTTTTGCTAGCTCAGTGCCCATGCAAAGCACTCGAACCATGTTGGGTCGATTTAGAATGATCCAGCACTCCAACAGTTAGTCAAACTTTAAAGATCCAGATGAAGCAGCAGTTATAAACTTTTATTTTGTCAAGGTTAATTTCACAATTTTTCCAAGATGTTTTCGAGGCCGATCAATTCAGTTGATTAGCTTAATTTATGGCTAAAAAGGATTGTTATCACTTTTTGTAATTTCTTAAAGTTTGCTAGTAATTAAATAGTAAGATTGTCTTAATTCTTTCAGGCAGAGGTATGAATGGTAACCCCCAACGAACAATGAGCATCCTTTATCAAAGATAAACAACATGAACGTACAATGTGGATCAAGATTAATAATCGCGAGATTGCTTTACTAATCAACCAAGGCTACGGCTTCATTTCTTGGCGTAATAAGGTTAGGGCTAGCTTCGATCATTTCAAAGACATACAATGAAACTATGAAAGTAGTCGGTTTAGTCTACTCTAAACTGAACAACGACACACATAAGTCAAGAAGTTAGCGTTAAAGTTCCAAAGTTGTGTCTCCCCGGGCAACTGTTATGATAGGACCCGCAAAAGCTAGCTCACCTCTTATGAAAACCACCACCCACCTTTACTCTTATCCCACTTTGAAAAAGCTCAGGAAAAGAGCCATGATTAACAACTTTGAGGCCTCTTGAGATACTCAGCTTGCTCTGAAAATGGTACTCAGCCAGTGTGTGCATGTATATGTATATGTATGTGTGTGTGTATATATATATATCAACAAAGGTATATGTGTGTGTATATATATATAAATATCAGTTGATATCAAGTTCGAAGCTTGCATTGAAAATTCTTTGTAAAATTTACGTGAAATCGACGAAACAATCTTCAGTTATATACCCTTATAATTCATGCAAGGATCGTGTTTGCGCATATATATATATCTTATCTAAATTAACTTCCCCTAGCTCAAAGTATACAGTACTTAAAAGCTTAATTAGCATAAGTCGTCCTTGACTAACTAAACCCCTGGCAAGTTCTACCGACCTAGCTAGCTCATAGTTGATTGAATTCAGTCGTGAATTTGAGCTAGAAGACTTTGTTCGAGACTTCGAGTAAGAAACGTATCCTGTTAATTTATAGCGCGGACTATCGCTGTATAGTTGAGCTGAGTGTGACTTGCATGTTTGTATCTATCTAGGGAAAATATGGCGCGAAAAAGACTACATGATTGTTTGGGAGCTCAAACAAAGAAAAAAAGAAACAGGTATATGAGTATATCGGTGCTGAAAGTTTTATGAATTATTATGAACCGAGCACGTGGATCCTGGATACGGAGATAACTAGCAAGAAACAAACGTACAAGTCACAGCAGAAAACTAAAACCGGCCGGGATGTCAACTTTAATTAGCATTTCACAGATCGATAGGATAAAATTTCACCTGAAACACGTACGTACACTTCTCAATTTCTCAATTATATTCGATATTAAGTTCATAGAAAAACTGTAACGAACTGATCGAAAGCTTATAATACTGTAGCATCCAGCCTCCAGCTCCTCTGTACCTAAAGGGTTGCAAGTAATTTCGATCGGAGTTGCCCCCGTATCCCCATATCGGTACGCGTACGTCTAGGTCTAGATTTTGATTTTTCTTTTCTCATTTTCTCTTGTTTGAAATCTTGAAATGGTGTGATCGAGGTTTCTTCACCAGTACTCAGGGTGTTGGACCTTAACAGCATTTAGGTCAAAGAGTTAGCTACGATCGCTTTGTACTCTGTAATCAAGAAGATAATAGAGTGTAGACGTAGTCCAGAAGAATACAGCAATGCTCAGTTGCTCACACTAGCTATAACCGGAAAAGAGATACTAAACCCTAAAGCTGGTAGAAATCTCTTTGACGTAGGAGAGGGACCCGGAAAAGGCCACAGCCTGCCCTACCAGGAGACACTGTAGCATAACCTGATTGGCCATAGGTACCCCAGTAGGAACCACTTGGCTTGCTTTTTGTCGGACATGCATGGACTTGCATGGCAATGCACCACGGGGCGTGTACAACCACTCGCAGCACGTAAGGATAGCTCAGCCACTGACGACGACTAGAAAGATAGAAAGAAAGAAGAGAATTTGTTCGATTTCTATGATATGGTGATGGGCGCAATACTTGCATCAGTAGTCGACTAAATCCTCCCGTTCATTTCAACGTACAGCAGAAAAGTTAGAGAGAGCAAATTAAACACTATTTCTTCTACTATTTCTTTTGAGTTTCTTTGCTATTGGGCAATATAATGGACTAACGGGTGGGACTTTATTATGAGGAAAAGGTTTCGTCCACCACAGAAAGATCGATGGTGGCTTGGTTTGGCTCCTTTTTCTGCTACTTATGAAACTAATGGTGTTTTTATTTAGAACAATAATTTTGTGCAGAACTGCAGCACTTGAGTCCTATTCAAGCTGATTGATCATGTGTTTCATTCCAGCCAAAAAGAAGGGTTATGGATTTTTCTTGATAAAGTAGGAGATTTAACTATGTTTAATTCTCCAATGCTTTGAGTTTTTTATGCAAGGATCCAATGCATTTACATTGAGAAGCTTCTTTCAAGTCGTTGTTTTTCTCTGCATGCATTTGTTTATGCCGATGAACCCATGACAAAAGTATTGCATGCATCTGTATTGTTAAATGTAACGGAAATTTGATTCTCTGGATGTTTATACTGTAATCTCCCCGTAGTGTTCACTGTTACACACTGACAGAGAGTGGACGACCCCGGCCATGTGAGGCTGTGAGTCTGTTACTGGGTGCTCATCACTTCTATATATCTGTCGAGCTTAATTTATGTACGTATAATCTGACTCGGGGGAGGCAAGGAGGAAGGTAAATTTTCTTAATTTTGTTGCTATTAATCAGGATGCAGAGATAGTTAAATTGAGAAATTTATTAAAGTCGTTACTCTTGATAGTTAAGACAGATTGATCATTTATGTTTGACAAATATCGGATTGATCACTCATGTTTAATGTTTTCATTCAGATCGGTCATTTTGTCCATTTTAGATGTTAAAAACTATAAATATAAATGTATATACTTTACTTAATGTATTTTTTGTCATTGTCATGCTAATAAATTGATTTTTATGCACTTTATAAATAAAAAAATTTGTTTTTTTTAACAACTAAAATGAAAAAAGTGACTAATTTGAACTAAAATGTCAAACATGAGTAACTAATCTAATATTTGTCAATCATGAGTGACTAATCTGTTTTAACTGTCATGAGTGACCTCTTCAACAATTTTCTCTAATTAAAAACTCTAAACAAGATTAAAAAGGCTATTTATTTTTAGCTAAACTTGAAGGAATGGAACGTACTTCTTTGCGATTTATAATTGACATGCTACAAGTCCAACGAGAAAGCTAGCTCATACGTACTAAACCTCTCGTTTTTTTATCCAACTAGACGGTAAAGGATACGATTAAAGAAATGGGACATTTTTAGATACCAAAGGAATATTGTACCTTTATTTATCACTAGAGATCTAAAATTTTAATATATTTAAACATGAATTTATAACGGACAAATATTAACACAATGACCACATATATATATTTTTGATTATTTATGATATTTACAACTGAATGAATCAAATTTACAAATTTGAGAATAATTTGTTCAACTAAATAACATAAATAATAACTCATATTACCATAATGACTACTAAATTTGTTCTCAAATGATAATTAAAATTGTCATACCCCTTGATACCTAAGAATTATCCTAAAAAGAAAAAGAAGAAAAGAAAACGATCACCCCTTTGTTTTCATTAATAATTAAACTGATGGAAGAAATCCTAATCTGATTGTATGCAGATACGCAGTTTATAAGCTTGTCTTCCTCATATCTATATTTGTTGATTTCTCTAATTGATTTGAGTTTGGTGATTTTATGCTATGTCGACTAAGCATCCTAATTCCTTTTAATTAGAATATAAAATTATTAAATCAATTTAACGGTATCAATGAGAGCTTATAAATATAATTTATCTTCAAACTGGGCCGGAGATCTGTTAAGGATATTACCTAATTAATCATACAATGAAAACATCAGCAGGTAAACATCAGCAACTGATTCCATATATAGTGGATAGCATTTGAAAGGATCTAGCCAATAATGGTTGATTAGCCATAGTTTAGCCGATCAAGCTAGATTGGATTCCACTCTTTATTTTCTGTACTTTACTTATATATTCAACAAACTACAATATCTATCTACCGATTTGTGCCGACGGCGTATGATCGAGATCTTCCTGTACGTCCATTGTACGTAGAGGTTATTGAGATGAAAAACAACATCGGTTGTGTTCTAGCTGCATGAGGATTACTCATTCGCTCGTCCCTATCAGAAAATGTTTATTATTGAGAATTATATGAGGATTGAGTATGTGGTGAGAATATTTCTGTAGTGCACGCCTATGCATGAAAGATTCATAGACGTATGTACATAGTACTTAAGAACTAAGTAATTCAGATGTACACGGGACACCCGCGGTGGAGGAGGAAGCTTGAAGCACACAAAAGAAGAAGGATGGCAAAGAAGGGAGTGGGGGTGATGGGAGAGGTGTTGAGATTCGTATCATTCATATAAAGATGGTGACCATTAATCCATTCACCCCACACACTCCAAAATAAAAGGCAAAGTTTGATAGAGAGATTAGAGAGCGAGCACTCTCTCTCTAATATATCTGGCTGTCACTAGTGATAGCTGTGATTTAGGGGCATCGATCATGCATGGTGGCCTAAAAGGATCTTCTATATATCATAGAAAGAAAAGGGAAAAAAGAAAGTAAAGAGTCATATATACTACCTTACAACCCTCCTTTTCTTTCGATTTGGGATTTAAATCGATCGGGATCCCGTAGGATATGTTGATTTTGCTTTGAAAAATACCCCTTGATTCATCTTAGTTTTATGGATGACCACAATTATTCAAGTTTTTCTTCTTTGATTCCTCCACATTGTATACATGTTCTTCCTGTCTGTCTCTAACTGGGGGTTGGGGTGGCGTTTTGTAAACCACTCAGGTCCTCAGATAGACCAACTAGTACGTTGAAAACAGATGGTTTGTCACTACCGGAAGAATTACTATGACCGACGACTTGGTGTCGTCGGTCTGTTTTCGTTTATCGTCTGTCATACCTATATCCGACGACACATCGTCGGATATAGTATCGTCGGTAATACACCGTCGGTAATACTATATCCGACGATAATTTAGGGTTATCGTTGGAAAATAGATAGACTAAAACCGACGATAATTTATCGTCGGTCATAGTTTAAACTATAACCGACGATGTCATCGTCAGATATAGTTTTCTCCATGGTCAAAATGGTTGACTGTGGAGAAAACTATATCCGACGATATTGACACATGTCGTCGGATGTAGTGAAAAAATTTAAATTTTTTTGGGCAGGTTTTGGGTTTTTATCCCAAAACCTGCATTCACAAAAAATCACGCTATCTATATATTGTTCAAATTGAAAATCAACAACCATTGAAACTAGAGTACGTAGTAAATAAATAAATTAATAAATTAAAACCGAAATCGTTCAAATCTGTATACATATGCGTAGTAAATAATGAAAATAAAAATGAAACCGACAATTGTTCAAATGTAGGGGGGTCCTGGTCCTAAGTCTATGTAGTCAAACGGATTGGAGAAAGTTGGTTGGTCCTGGTCTGGCTGAGGCTGAGGCTGCGGCTGAGGCTGAGGCTGAGGCTACGGCTGAGGCTGAGGCTGTGGCTGTGGCTTTGGTGCACCGAAAATGGGCGGGCGGGGGGGGGGGGGGGGGGGGGGGAGCTATCTGGATTCCAGATGCTTGCAACTGTGCATAACATTGCTGCATCCATGTCCCCATTTGCAGCTGCTGTTCGGCCAACCGATTCTGCTCTGCAGCCTGCGCTTGCTCCATCTCCTCTATCCGACGCCGTTGAGCTTCCATCTCAATTGATTGCCTATGAAGCCGGTCGTTTAGCTCATTAGTCCTCGAAGATGATGATGATGATCCCGATCCGCGAGAGAATTCAGGGGTCTGCTTCAGCAGCCCTTGACCCCATTTTCCGGAACCCCTGCAGTAGAATGTGTTCTTCCCTGGAGGGATCGCAGTTGACGTAATCCTGGCCCTGACGATCGGATCAGATCGATCAATCTGATCAATCGGGAGTTCCGCATCGGGGGTGTTGGGATAGAGCTCTCTCGCCACTTGAGTCAACACCTCCGGAATTGCCTCCTGAATTCTCGCCTAATTGACAAAGAACAATAAAATATTAATTAAAAAAACAATCTAAATAAATAAGAAATAAGTTTATTTTGTTATAAGGACACTTACAGCATATTTGGGATTCTGCGGATACGCGTGCTGCATCGTATAGACAAGGGGATCATCTTCAGGGTGGTTGGCCGCCTCCTCGATCCAACCCGAGTATGATCTGGTACCGGCATGATGATTTGTGGTGTTTTTGGCCCGGTTCCTTGCGTTGACTTCAGAAAGAGCCTGCGCGATTAAGTCAACATAAAAAAAACACTCATTAGCCAAATAATTTACGGGAAGTACGATAAAACAAAAATTAAATCGATTGAAGGTTGCGTACCTTCAATCGAGGGTTGTTGAAGTGAACCACAAGCCATCGCCACTCGTACTCTCTATAACGAAACTCGCTAGGGGTACCCTCACGATCGTCCCCGTACTTTTTCCAATGCTTCTTCAGCTCGGCCTTCCACTCCTTATACCTATATATACCCATAAAATCAAGCGTTAGTAACTAACAACATTGTATGAACATAATCAAAAGAAACGAAAAAATTGAAACAAATGGTCGTCTGCAAACCTGCTCCCATGCACTTCATCCGCCCACGTGGGTCTAATGTCTTCATCCACGCGGAACCACCTCTGCAATGCATATATTTATATATATATCAATAATATTAAAAATTTATTATTGAAAATTTTCATAATGAATATACAATTCAACTCACCGACAACGTATTATTCAGGTGATGTTTGACGACTTGTGGCACTGAATTCCAATCTTGCCACAACATTGGGACTCTATCCCGTATGAGGCTGCCCGCCATCCCCGCGTACTTTCGAGTGACCTTTCCCTCGATCACTTGCCCTCTATCCCCGGTCGGAATCATAAGTTGGCCACCACCGCTAGCCTGAATGGCTTCGTCCAGTAACTTGCCGACGACGGGGCCTCTGGTTCTCTTCTGTTTGGCACCGGGCACGATCTCGCCTATCACATATATATGTAGACGATTTTTTAAACATCAACACCTAATTGAATTTAAATATTAGGGAGTAAAAAGATATCACTAATTAATATTTACCTGATTCGTCGGTGCGTTGTCCCGGAATCCTTGCACTCCAGAGAGGTGCCGGGAAGGGTATGTACGCATATGCCTGCTCCGGGGTAATAAACCCTAGCTGTCCCGGAATAGGCATCCCGTCGGAATCGACGTGAGGTATCGTCGGGATTTCCAACGGTAAGAATAATGTAGGCGGCGGGCATAGTCGCGTCCTCGCCGAGGACTGAGTGGATCCACCAGCCTCCTCGGAAGAATGAGGAGCTGTCTGGTGGATGACGGGGGAACCCTCCTTGCGATGAATGTCTGGCATTCGGACCGAGGATTGAGTCGCACTATCCGTTTCCGGCATGCGACTGACCTGCTGAACCCTCCTCGCGCCTGAGGATCGAGCCGGCTCGAGCTGCTGCTGCTGAGGTTGTCCCTCGTCCATCAGCCGACGGTGTCGAGAGGTCAGCGGAACACTATAAGTGTTGGGGACACTGGTGGATCCTGATGCGGACCGACTTCCGGTGCCAGCTCCCGAGCCCTCATCTCCACGTCCCGATCTCCCTCTCCCTCTGGACCTCCCCCTCGAAGTACTCGATCGCGACCCGCCCCCTCGGGAAGGTCCGCAATTAAACCATTGCATCGTTGCTATAAAATTATAAAAATTAAAAATAATTCCTAATTCCTATTTCATCCATTAAATTATAAAAATTAAAAATAATTCCATAAAATCCACAATAATTACAATATATATATAATCCAAATATAATTCATCCAATACATATATAATCCAATAATTTAACTATATATATATCAATAATTCCAATAATCCAAATTCAACAATTATTCCAAATCCAATTAACCTAAAACTTAATAAAATTTAACCTAAAATTATTCCAAATCCAAATTTAACCTAAAATTCCAATATATATCAATACATGCATAAAATTCCAATGTTTTCCAATATACCAATTTAACCTAAAATTCCCCTATTTTCCAATATACCAATTTAACCTAAAATTCGAATTAATTCCCCTATTTTCCAATATTTGAATTTAACCTAAAATTCTAAATTATTCCAATATATATCAATACATGCATAAAATTAACAAATTCCAGAACTATACATATACATGCATCCACATTATCGATCAACACATTCCACAACTTCAAATCTAACATAAATTAAAAAAAAATCGAAAATTTGAAATTTCAAACCTGTTTTTTCACTAATCGACGAGGAATTTGGCTTGAGGATCGATGGAATAGCACTTGAGCTTCGATTCCTTGCTTCCAACACGAAAATAATGGAGAATGAGGAGGCGGAGGCGACTGTTCCGGTTTGGGGCAATTTCGTTTCTGCCCCAAATCGAAACTCAGATCGGGATATAAAACAGACTATATCCGACGAGTTAAGTAATCTCGTCAGATATAGTTCCTCTATTTATTTTTCATTTATGCCGGTAATTAAAATAATTAAATATGTAGTGTATTAATATATATATTTATTAATAGTTAATACAAAATTATTAATAGTTAATACGAAATATTAAAATTATTATTTAATAATACGATATTATTAAGCGATCGGTACATTGTATTTTTTTTCCGATTGATCTCTCGATCTCTCTCATTTATGATGGGGATCGATATATATAGCAATTTCATCGATGGACACAATTAATTTTGTCCACAATATGAATAAAATTCATTTTACATTGTACGTTATAAGTCGAAATAACATACATATATATATATATACACACTAATAAAGGCGCATAATCAGAATCTTTGCTTGAGTCTGACTCTGTTTCCGAGTTACTTTCAGGTAAGATGTGTATGTCCTCGTCACTTGAGTCTTCATTGTCTTCATTTTGATTAACATCAAGAAGATTCGGTTGAGGAATTCGTACCACACTGCCCTGTCTCACATTATTAAGGCGAATTGTTGAGGTTTCAGGAATACCAGTTGCGTTCGGCTCTTGGTATGCACTGACTTCTTCATTATCCGAGGTCACAGTACCAAGGGTGGAGGCACTGTATATGTTTCGTGGAAGAACATGGTTAACCACTTTCCACGCGCCTTTATGCACAAGATCATCAAGATAGAACAATTGTTTCACCGCCGTGGCCAACACAAACGGATCATCTTCATACCAGCTTGTGGCAGTACACTACAAGAAAAGGAGACATTACCGGCGACGGGAGGTCGCCGGCCTTGTCTATTTTTTTCGCCGGAAATGTCATTCCCGGCGACGAGTCGCCGGCAATGACGTCGCCGGAAATCTCCCGCCGGTGTTAACATTGCCGGCGACGGGAAACGGTGTCGCCGGCAATGTCGGAGACATTACCGGCGACTCAAGTCGCCGGCAATGTCTCCGACATTACCGGCGACTTGAGTCGCCGGCAATGTCGGAGACATCACCGGCGACTTGAGTCGCCGGCAATGGTTCCGCCGCCGTGGCCGGAATTTGTGACATTGCCGGCGACTGAGGTCCATGTCGCCGGCAATGTCAGAAAAAATTTTGAAAAAAAAACGCGGTTCTGGATTGGGCCCAATTCCAGAACCTGCATTGAAAGACATAAACCGTACAATCATACAAGTTCAACAGTACACATAAATGTCCAACGTACAGTACAAATAGCAACGACGATACGAAAATTAACTACAACTACAGGTCAGGGTCGAGGAACTTGCGGGTCAGGGTCGAAGTAATCAAAGTACTCATTTGAATTCCGGTGGCTACCTTGGTCTTGCTCTGGCGTTGACTGGTGCGGTGGTGGTGGTGGATAGCTAGGGAACGGAGGGACCGGGTCTGGGGGAGGTGTGGGGAACGGTTGTCCGGTAGTCTGAGCCTCGTACATCGTCCGCATCCATGTGTACATCTGAGCCTGCACCTGTGTCTGCTGCATTTGGTACTCGGCCATCTGCCTCTTTTGCTCCTCCAACTCCCTCTGCGTCCTATGAAGCTCCGCTGCGAGGTTACGACTAGAAGTTGAACTTCTTGACCCGGTAGAGTATTGTGAAGTGGTTTTCAATACTCCTTCGCCCGCCGAGCCCATTCCCCTACAGTAGTAGGTATTCTTTCCAGTCCCGCACGCTTTTGCCATGATCTGAGCCGCTATCGGGGGATCAAGCGGATCGATCTGAGAGGCATACTGGGTGACTTCTTCCTCGGAGCAGTCAGGATGGTTAGTCCGAGCTATACTCATGGTCACTTCTGTCGTCGCCTCCTCCACTCTCGCCTAATTGAAAAGCGAAAATGAACAACGTATTAACTAACAACATCTATTAATATCGAAAAATAGTTTTATTAACACATGGAGAGGCGAAAGACTTACCGCTTCTTCAGGGCATTGCGGATAGAACTTCTGATGAATATACACCAAGGGGTTCACTTCTTGTTGTTGCTGCGCCTTAGTCGACCAACCCATGTAGTTGAGTGAACCTGCATGATGGGCCCTGGTGTTTTTCAATCTATTCGCCCGGTTCGTCTTCGAAATCGCCTTGTTTGATAAACATATGGAAAAAAATTAGTAACTAACTATTTCAATCTGATACGATACATTAGGCTTGTAAGATATATTAAGGATGCATACCTGAGCTTTGGGGTGCTCGAAGTGGGCTATCAGCCACAGCCACTCGTACTCCCTAAACCGGAATTCGCTAGGAGTAGAACCTCGGCCTAGCTCCTTGTATACAGTGTAATGGGAAGAAAGCTCGTTCTTCCACTCTTTATACCTATATTAAAACAAGGAAAAAAAGTTAGAGATATTAAAACAGTTGATAAACAAAAATCTAACTCGATATATATTCAAATAAGTGGAAGCACATCACCGATTATGTAGTTGACGCTCTACCCACGTGTGAATAAGAACTTCATCCACGTCAAACCACACCTGCAATATGAATATATAAAAGGTAAAATTATATATTTAAGTGGACTTAATTAATAAATGTAAAATTTACGTAATGAAAATACGATTTTACTCACACTGAGTGCATTATGCACTTGCATCTTCACGTAGATAGGCACAGATTCCCAATCTGGCCAAAGCATTGGGACCTTGTCCCGCACGATCGCACCGGCCATGCTGACATATTTGCGCGTGGTGTCGAATGCCTCGATCACCTCGCCATCCTCATTGGCCCTTATGGGCGTTTTCCTTCCGCCGGTGGCCTGCTCAAGTCTCTTCCCGGTGCAGGTGCCTCTAGCCCCTTTCCGTTTTCCAGTCCCATTAACGAAATTGCCTAATAAAACAATGTCAACAAATTGATATCATTAATTGAACCAATCGCAAGTCTTAAGTAATAATTAAGTAATCAATCTGATGTTAAATAAAATTTACCTGCATCGTCCGTTTGTTGGTTGGTGCACCTCACACTCCAAAGATACACGGGGTCGAACGGGAGGAAGTTATACGCTTCCTCCACGGTCAGGAAATCCGGCCGTCCTTCAATATAAACAGGCATCCCCCTATCATCGAATTCAGGGATGACAGGAATCTCGTCGGGTAGGAAGAGACCGGACGGCGGAGATAGACGAGGCCTGGACGATGAGGCGCCAGCACCACCATGTGCCTCAGATGATTCCCGTGAAACGGGAGTAGGCACCATCCGAATATGGGGCATTCGGATTGAGGGAGTTTCTGATGCCCCCGTTGACTGTCGCTCGTCTGAGGCTCTGCCACCGGAGGGACGTCTGCTGATTGAGCGTCTAGAGACTGAGGCTCGAGCCTCGAATTCCGGTTCGACGGCTCTTGATCGTGCAGCTTCCTCCTCAGCTCGCGCCTCTAGCAAGGCTCTCGTGCGAGCAGTCATCATTGGCCCACTGGGCGTGTTGCTAACTGCGGCCGAGGAGGAAGCTTGACTACTGTTCCCTCCACTATTTCGGGAACCTCTCCGAAGCCAATTAGCCGCAAAACCTCCTGGACATCGTAATAGTCATGGATTCGGTTCAATAACAAATCGGAACCGTTTGAACGGTGTGGAACCGGAACCGTTTGAAACCGAAACTGTTTGTAACCGGAACCGTTTGTAACATAACGGTTCCGGTTACAAACAGTTCCGGTTCCAAACCGTTCCGGTTCTATAACAAATCGGAACCGGAACGGTGTGGAATCGGAACCGTTTGAAACCGGAACTGTTTGTAACCGGAACCGTTTGTAACATAACGGTTCCGGTTACAAACAGTTTCGGTTCCACACCGTTCCGGTTCTATAACAAATCGGAACCGGAACGGTGTGGAACCGGAACCGTTTGAAACCGGAACTGTTTGTAACCGGAACCGTTTGTAACATAACGGTTCCAGTTACAATAAGTTCCGGTTCCAAACCGTTCCGGTTCCAAACCGTTCCGGTTCCAAACCGTTCCGGTTCCAAACCGTTCCGGTTCCAAACCGTCCCGATCCCGATTTCCACCTTCATTTATACGATTAATTAACAACTATATCACCTAAATTAACGACTATACATATTCGATGTGTATATATATATACATCATGCATCTTAATTAAATTTATCCATCACATATTCATCCAAATCACAAACCCTAATTAATTTTCCACATTTTTCACACATATATATATCATGCATCTTAATTAGGTTTAATTTCCGTATATATATATACATCACATATTCATCCAAACCACATTTATACATAATTTTCACATATATATATACATCACTTCATATTCACATACCTAAATATATATATACATCACATATATACATACATGCTAATTTAGATCTTATCACCCTAATTTCCAACTTAGCACCCTAATTAATTTACACATACACATACACATACACATACACATACACATACACATAGACATACACATGCAAAAAAATAATTAAAAATTGAGAGAGAGAGAGAGAGGGAGAGAGAGAGGATCGGACCTGCCATTTTCTTCCACCTACAATGGTGAGGGGAGGAGAGGAGGGGAGGAGGGGAGGAGGGGAGGAGGAGATTTTCGGAGGAGGAGAGGAGAGGGGATCGGTGGAGAGGAGGAGAGGGAGAGGAGGAGTAGAGGATAAGGAGGAGGAGTGGGAGAGGAGGAGGAGGACACTCACCGGACCGATTTGGGAGGAGGAGAGGGAGAGGAGAGGGAGAGGAGGAGGAGAGGGAGAGGAGGAGAAATGAAAGGCTCGGGCTGGATAAAATCACAAACCAGAAGACATTACCGGCGAGTTGCTTATAACTCGTTGGTAATGTCATTACCAACGACTTCAACTCGTTGGTAATGACATTACCAACGAGTTAACTCGTTGGTAATGACATTACCAACGAGTTATAAGCAACTCGTTGGTAATGACATTACCAACGACGAGTTAACTCGTGGGTAATGTCATTACCAACGAGTTGCTTATAACTCGTTGGTAATGTCATTACCAACGACGAGTCAACTCGTTGGTAATGTCATTATTTCCCGAAGAATATCCGACAACATTTTCCGTCTACGATTTCCGGCTACATTTTCCGACTACATTTTCGATTATCAATTTCCGTATACGTACGATTAATGACTACATTTTCCGTCTACATTTTCGATTAATGATTTCCGTATACGTACGATTAACGACTACATTTTCCGTATACGTCCGATTAACGACTACATTTTCCGTATACGTACGATTAACGACTACATTTTCCGACTACAATTTCGATTATCAATTTCCGTATACGTACGATTAATGACTACATTTTCCGTCTACATTTTCGATTAATGATTTCCGTATACGTACGATTAACGACTACATTTTCCGTATACGTCCGATTAACGACTACATTTTCCGTATACGTCCGATTAACGATTAATGATTTCCGTATACGTACGATTAACGACTACGATTTCCGTATACGTACGATTAACGACTATGATTTTCGTATACGTACGATTAATGATTTCCGTATACGTACGATTAACGACTACATTTTCCGTCTACGATATCCGGCTACATTTTCCGACTACAATTTCGATTATCAATTTCCGTATACGTACGATTAACGACTACATTTTTCGACTACATTTTCGATTATCAATTTTCGTATACGTACGATTAACGACTACATTTTCCGTATACGTACGTACCATTTCCAGCTATGCACATTTTCCGACTACAATTTCCAACGTACTAAGGATGATAATCGTAATCATCTTCATCACTTGAGTCTGACTCGGTTTCATAGGTAACCTCTGGCAATATGTGCCGCTCCTCGTCATCTGAATCAGCGTCAACTTCATATAGATTAACATCGAGAAGTTCTGCTCCAGTAATTCGAACCACACTCCCAGATCTCACATTATTAAGGCGAATCGTAGATGATTCCGGAATGTCAAAAGCGTTCGGCTCTTGGTATGCAGTAACTTCCTCATCATCTGCGGTATCACCAAGTGTGGCAGCACTGTATATGTTTCTATGAGCAACATGGTTAACCACCTTCCACGGGACTTTGTTAAGAAGATCGTCCAGGTAAAACACTTGTTTTACTGATGAGGCAAGAACGAAAGGGTCATCTTCATACCAGGTAGTAGCAGTATTCACCGAAAATGTTCCGTACTGATCGGTCCTTGTGTTCTCCGGGCTAGTATCAAACCATCTACATTTGAACAAGTGCACTTTCATGCGGTTCCCATAAATTAGTTCAACAACTGAATGAAGGACACCGTAATAGTCAACGCCATCCTGCCCACCATGGACCATCACCCCACAATTCTGTGTTTTCAGTCGGTCGTCTCGATTTTCACATATAAATTTCACGCCATTGACCTGACACATCGAGTAAACTTTTGAAGCTATCGGTTTCATCGCCAGGACCCTCAATTCGTTTGACCACTCTGGGCAACCATCATCTGCTACATGGTTCATCTGAAAACGTCCATATATTAATACGTACAGAAGAAATTATGTCATCTTGAAACCACAAAAGCACGTACATACATACATGCTATGTAAGGATATATATATAAAAATAGACATATACACATATACTTACCCATTGACCAAAGTAGTTTGCAAACGTCTTGTTGTGGTAATCAACATTTCCGGCAATAGCAGGGCAGTGAAGATGATAGTTTTTCCAATATTGTACTTCTTGACAGTTAATCAGTACCGACCAGTGGGCAATGGCTACCTCATTTCCATCCAACTTGTACGACTTTGGCAAGCTTCCCTGTACTACCACGTCACTGGAGATGATAGAAAGGTTGAACTGGGGTTCATCTATCGGCATATGTTGTTGGGGGTCCTCTACATTTTCGAGGTACACTTTGGTGTACGTTACACACTCGTGCGCAAGATATGCTTCAGCGATACACCCTTCAGGTGCATATTTATTCTTCACATAGTCCTTGTAGGCTCCCAATTGTCTACAAGTTAACAAGTACATGTTAACTTACTTAACCAGAAGTCATTACATATAAAAACCATAGGCAAACCAAATTTATGAATCATTTGTACCTTTCCATGGGATACATCCAAGTGTAGTGTACGGGACCGGTAAGCAACAATTGTTCGGGAAGATGGATCATCAGGTGCGGCATTATGTCGAAAAAATTTGGGGGAAATATCCTCTCAAGCTTGCACATGATAAAAATGATGTCATCTTGCATCTCCCTGAGGTCTGCTTTTTTAACTTCCCTGGTGCATAACTTCTGAAAGAATCTTGACAAGGCCACCAACGGCTCCACCACCTCTTTGGGCATGTACCCTCGAATGAAAATAGGGAAAAGGCGTTGAAGCAGTACATGGCAGTCATGACTCTTTAATCCGTACATCTTATTGTCCCGGAAGTTAACACACCTGCTTATATTTCCTGCATAGCCATAAGGATACCTGCATATATATATAGATGAAGCCATATATATGGACCAATTATATTTCTCGCATATAACCATATATACTCCGCTAAAAATTTAAGGACAAATTCATACATAGCCATAAGATCGAATATATACCTGACATTACTCAGCCACCGAAAAATTTCATGCTTATGCTTCGGCTTTACGGTGTACGGAGCTTGCGGCATTTTTCTCTTACCATCTCTTAACCACAAATGTTTCCGCACACCCATTGCTTTAAGATCAATGCGTGCCTTAGGGATGTCTTTTGTTTTCCCCTCCAAGTTAAGAACTGTGCCCACCACACTTTCACACACATTCTTCTCTATGTGCATGACATCTAGGTAATGTCTGATAGGCAACCTGGGCCAGTAGGAGAGTTCCCAGAATATGCTCTTGTGTGTCCAAAACTTATACCTTTCGGGCTTTTCTGGAATTGACGCCACTATGTCAGGATGATTGCTCAGCTGGCCAAAATCGTATTCATTCAACACTTCCAAAATTTCGTCCCCTGTCCATCGCCTGGGTGCCACACCAGTTTCAACAGTCCCATCAAACGCGTCTGGATCCTGCCTAAATGGGTGATCATATGGAAGCCAACAACGGTGACGCATCGAGACAATTTTCTGCAATGAGGACTGCAACAATCAACCGTCATGCACTCTGAACAAGCCCTGTAACCCCTGGTAACGTTGCCCGACAACATACCGCGGGCAGGAAAATCACTGATGGTGCCAACAAGCATGGCATGCATCTGGAACATCTCCTTTTTGAACCTATCGTAAGTGGGGTGGCCACACTCACTCAGGTACTTAAGCTCCTCAATCAAAGGCCTCAAATACACATCGAGACACTTTCCTGGATAACCCGGGCCCGGAATTAACAGAGTGAGCATATTGTATTCCTTCTTCATGCACATCCATGGTGGAAGGTTGTACGGTACCAAAATAACTGGCCATATACTGTATTGAAGACTCATGTTGCCAAAAGGGTTGAATCCGTCAGATGAGAGCCCTAGCCAAACATTTCGGACCTCTGCTGCAAAATGATCAAACTCCCTGACCATGTGCTTCCAAGCCTCTCCGTCGGAAGGGTGTATAAGGGTGTCATCGTCAGGCAAGTTCCTCTCAGCCCACCATCTCATTGCCTCGGCCGTGAAAGCACACATGAACAACCGCTCCAGCCTATCAATAAGCGGGAAATATCGAAGTATCTTCACAGCTTTCTTGTTGCCTGCAGGAGTCAACTTATACCTTTCTGTAAAACATACCGGGCAGGCTTCAAGGTCTTCGAGATCTTTTCCCCAGAAGAGAATACAATCATATCTGCATGCATGGATTTTGATGTAGGAAAGCCCAAGATCTTTCAGGATATGTCGCACCTTATGATGAGTGGTAGGAAGACGATGACCGGGTGGCAGTAGCGAAGCAGTCCACTTCAACCAAGAATCAACAGCTTTGACAGACATTTTGTTCTCCATTTTTAGCTGCATCACTCCCATCACACTTTCAAGAACAGTCTTACTACAACCGTCGTACAACGGAGTCTGTTGCAATGCAATCAGGTTGTTGTACTTGTCCATACCGCTTGTGTTGGCATGACCTCCAGGTAATGGTTCGACTGGCTCGATATGGGGGAAACCCTCAACGACGGGAGGGACATTTGGTGCTTCATCAGCAAATACACCGCTCTCGTGAGGAAACATATCATTGATTAACATCGATGTTGGATCATAGGATGAACTGCCCCTCTCAGCAAAATGTCCATAATCATAGCGTGGACTGGCCCTCTCACCAAATTGTCCATGATCATGCGGACCCGCTACCGATGTTTCACCGTGATAAATCCAACAAGTGTACTTATCCCAAAACCCGTATTTACTCAGGTGCCTCTGCACTTTATCAATGGGAAATCGAAATCGATCGCTGAAACACTTACATTCTTTACACGGGCAATAATGAAGTGTAGTGTCTCCACAATTAGCCTTCACAAAATCCACAAAACTCCTAATTCCCTCGTGATATCTGACATCCCATCTTTCGAGGCTCATCCAACTCTTGTCCATCCTGAAAATTCTAACAATTTTACGTATTAATTATATATATACACACACATTCACTACTAATAATCGACGTGATCTCTCAATTCAACTCTAATTAAATCAACACATGCATATGTATATATATCGATCTAATCTCTGAATTCGATTCAGTACTCGATGATAGTACGTATTCAGTACTCGATGATAGTACTCAATGATATATCGATCTAATCTCTGTTAAGTCTGGCTCCGATAACAATACGATAATACCAGTCATTGATTCAGACACAAGATTAACTACAAGCTGTTTTCTCGTTTCGGTGACCGTACATCAACAACATTTCATATATATATATATATATATATATATCTCACGAATTGGATTTGATCAACACACACACACACACACATATATATATATACCACATATACGTATATATACACCTACGTACCTATATAAATAGCTTCCCGACTGATCGAGTTTTCGACGCCCGCCTTAATTTTGACAATATACCGAATAATGATCGATTTCAGAGCGTACGTTTTCCTTCTTTCGATTTCTCTGGATTTTTTTCGCTCAAAATGATTGAATGATCGAGCTGCCCGATCCGGCATCTAATATAAGACACATTGCCGGCGACGGAGTAAGTCGCCGGAAATGAACACATTACCGGCGACTTTACGCCGGAATCTCGCCGGAAATGTGCCCTAGACATTACCGGCGACTCCAACCGTCGCCGGCAATGTCTAGGGCACATTTCCGGCGAGATTCCGGCCGGAAAATCGCCGGTAATGTGCCCTAGACATTGCCGGCGACGGTTGGAGTCGCCGGTAATGTCTAGGGCACATTACCGGCGATTTTCCGGCCGGAATCTCGCCGGTAATGTGTGCCTAGACATTGCCGGCGACGGTTGGAGTCGCCGGCAATGTCTAGGCCACATTACCGGCGAGATTCCGGCAACATTACCGGCGACGGAGTAAGTCGCCGGTAATGATGGACATTACCGGCGACTTTTCCGGTCGCCGGCCTTGTTGGCCGGAATCTCGCCGGTGATGACTCATTTTCTTGTAGTGGTATTCACCGAAAAAATCCCGTATTGATCGGTCCTTGTGTTCTGAGGGTCGGTATCAAACCATCTACACTTAAACAAGTGCACGGTCATGCCTTCCCCATATATTAATTCGACAACTGAATGGAGAACACCGTAATAGTCAACTCCATTCTGCCCACCATGCACCATTACCCCAGAATTCTGTGTTTTTCGTCTGACATCTCTATGTTCACAAATAAATAGCACGCCATTAACCTTACACATAGGATAAACTCTGGAAGTTACCGGTTTCTGCGCCAAGAGCCTCAATTCGTGTGACCACTGAGGGATACCATCATCTTGTACATGATTCATCTGAAAATAATCATTTATTAAGTACGTATAAATAGGATGCGAGACATGCACTTAACATCGATCATATACAGGTCAATTTAAGTATCAACTTACCCAGTTGCCAAAATAGTTTGCGAACGTCTTGTTGTGGTACTCAACATCACCGGAAATAGCAGGGCAGTAAAGGTGCAAATTTTTCCAATATTGAACTTCTGGACAGTTAATCAATACCGACCAATGGGCAATGACTAGCTCATAAGGTTCCAACTTGTACGAGTTGGGCAACTTTCCAGAAACTTCAACATCATCGGAGATGATCGAAAGGTTGAACTGCCCTCCATCTACGGGCATATGTTGTGGAGGGTCCTCCAACGCTCCCAAATACAACTTGGTGTACGTTACGCACTCATGCGCAATATATGCTTCAGCGATACACCCTTCGGGTGCAGATTTGTTCATCACATAGTCTTTGTAGTCCCCCAATTGTCTGTAAATGGGTAATTACAGATCGAGCATGTTATGCTTATTGCAACAATATATAAGTGAATAAATAATATTAAAGATCGACATATATATATCCAGATTCAGAGATGCATTACGTATCTTTCCATAGGATACATCCATGTGTAGTGTACTGGACCAGTAAGCAACAATTGTTCTGGAAGATGGAGCATCAGGTGAGGCATGATGTCGAAAAAGTTTGGAGGAAATATCCTTTCGAATTTGCACATGATAAAAATGATGTCCTGTTGCATTTCCAACAAGTCCGATTTCTTCACTTCTCTCGTGCATAACTTCTGAAAGAATCTTGACAAAGCCACTAACGGCTCCACCACCTCTTTGGGCAGGTACCCTCGAATGAAAACAAGGAAGAGGCGTTGGAGCAGTATATGACAGTCATGACTCTTTAGTCCGTACATCTTGTTGTCTTTGAAGTTAACACATCGACTTATATTTCCGGCATAGCGTGAAGGATACCTGACATTACCCATCCAACCAAAGATTTCACTCTTCTGGGCAGGCTTCACGGTATAAGGAGCTTGTGGCATTTTTTTCTTCCCATCTCTCAACCACAAATGTTTTCGCAGTCCCATCCTTTTAAGATCAATGCGTGCCTTCGGGCCGTCTTTAGTTTTTCCGTCCCAATTCAACACTGTGCCGACCACACTCTCGCACACATTTTTCTCTATGTGCATGACATCTAAGTAGTGTCTGATCAGCAACTTGGACCAATAAGGAAGTTCCCAAAAAATACTTTTGTGTGTCCAGAATTTATACCTGTCGGGTTTGTCAGGTATTGACGCCACTATCTCAGGATGATTGCTTAGCTGCCCAAAATCGTATTCATTTAGCACTTCTAAGATTTCATCCCCCGTCCATCTCCTCGGCTGCTCACCTGTTTCCACAGTCCCATCAAATGCCTCCATATCCTCCCGAAATGGGTGATCATGTGGAAGCCAACAACGATGTCGCATCTGTACAATCTTCCTGCAATGAGGTCTGCAACACTCAACCGTCATGCACTCTGGACAAGCCCTGTATCCCCTGGTAACGTTGCCCGACAACATCCCGCGTGCAGGAAAATTGCTAATGGTGCCAACAAGCATGGCATGCATCTGGAACATCTCATTTTTGAACTTGTCATAAGTGGGATGACCATGCTCATTCAAGTACTTAAGCTCCTCAATCAAGGGTCTCAGATACACATCGAGACACTTTCCTGGATAACCCGGCCCTGGAATGATCATAGTGAGCATATTGTATTCTTTCTTCATGCACATCCATGGAGGAAGGTTGTACGGTACCAAAATAACTGGCCATATACTGTATTGAAGACTCATGTTGCCAAAAGGGTTGAATCCGTCAGATGAAAGCCCCAGCCAAACATTTCGAACCTCTGATGCAAAATAAGAAAACTCCTTCACCATGTGCTTCCAAGCCTCTCCGTCAGCAGGGTGTATAAGCGTATCACCGTCGGGCAAATTCCTCTCGGCCCACTATCTCATAGCTTCAGCCGTGTGTGCAGACATGAACAACCGTTCTAGCCTATCTATCAGGGGAAAATACCGAAGTATCTTCACAGCTTTCTTGTTTCCGGCAGGAGTCAACTTATACCTATCTGTACCACATATCGGGCATTCATCAAGGGATTCAAGATCATTCCCATAAGCATCTTCACCCCAGAAGAGAACACAATCATATCTACAAGCATGGATTTTGATGTAGGAAATGCCAAGATGTTTAAGGATCTGTCGCACCTTACGATGACCGGGGGGCAACAACGAACCAGACCACTTCAGCCAATCATCAACAGCATTCACACTCATTTTGTTCTCCACTTTGAGCTTCATTACTCCCATAACACTTTCGAGAACAGTCTTATTACACCCGTTGTACAACGGGGTCTGTTGGAAGGCAATGAGGTTGTTGTACTTGTCCATACTAGCAGTGTTGACAGCTATAAGTAATCGCTGGACCGGCTCAATATGAGGGAAGTCTTCAACGGCAGGAGGGATATCGATATTCGGTGCTTGAGCAAATATACTGCTCTTATGAGGAAACATATCGTTGATCAACCTTTTTGTTGGATCATTGGATGTACTGCCACTCTCAAAAAATTGTCCGTGATCATGTTGACCAACTGTTGAGCTCTCACCGTGATAAATCCAACATGTGTACTTATCCCAAAACCCGTTTTTCTTCAAGTGCTCCAATACTTTATCGATGTGAAAACGATATCGCTCGCTACGACACTGACATTTCGTACACGGACAATAATGAATTGTCATCCCTCCACAATTAACCTTCACATATTCTACAAAACTTCTAATTCCACGGTGATATCTTACATCCCATCTTGGAAGACATATCCAACTCTTGTCCATCCTGAAAATTATATATATATAATGCAATATATTAATTAAATAAATTAATCACCCTAGCTAGCTAGCTAGTTATTGCTATATATATATTCACATTAATCAAATTAAAATTAACAACAATTAATATATATATATATATTTACGATCAATCACGCGTACGTACTCAAAATCAACCATCGATCAATTACTCAAACTCCAGAATCAATTAATTAACTCGATCGATCTATATATTCAACCAATTAAGCATTAATATATACATACATGCATATCATGCACAACATATATATATATATATATTAATAAAGCACGACGTACCTATATATATAATGCGCATGAATTATCACGAACTCATTGTCGACATCACCCAAAGATCGATTTCAGAGCATTTTCAGAAAAAATGGAAAGTTTCTTGAATGACAGATCGAGCTGCTGCCCAGATCTGAAATAAGAAACTATAACCGACGAAATGAAAAACTCGTTGGTAATAGTCAAAAAAAATCGTCGGACATTGTCCAAAACTATGACTGACGAGTTTCCGGCGACTATGACCGACGACAAGAAAATCTCGACGGTCAAAAAACTATAACCGACCAGATAATCATGTCGTCGGTTATAGTTTACTATATCCGACGAGATCCCTTCTCGTCGGTCGTTCTTTGAGGATCTCGTCGGATATAGTACTTCTTCTGGTAGTGTGTGGTCTAAGGTGAAACGTGTTTGTTACTCTTTTCCCCGGCCACTTGAATTTTATGACATGACCCAGGTAGATACACCATTTGATGAACGAATGTTTGTGTTTGGTTCAAGTCACAACTCACAACTCACAACTCAGATGTGCTACAGATGTGCTACGATCTAATACCAACAAATTTTGAAATTATGACACGTTATTTATGTACGAATTTCATTCTCACAAGTCATAAATATATAATATATAAATGACAAATTAGAGAAAAGGTAAAGTTCTATCACTTTGAGAGAAACCCTTGTAACGACCCGAATCTTGAGTATGTGATTATCGGCACGACACGTGATTATCGCAAGTAGATTGTACATATGTGGTTTGTTAACGACTAAATTATCAGGCAATAATTTGATTTAAGTTCCTTTGCAGAAATTGTAGAGGATTTGATTTCGAGCTCGTAGGAGGTTTCAGAGGATTTTTCGAATAATTGAAAAATATAAAATAAATATTTGAAATTGTCGTACCAGCTTTGATCGAGTTGACTCGGGTTGACCGGAGCTCCACCGACCCGTTTTGTTGCCGCCGTCGGACCCGACGATTCAGGCCACCTCTGGCCGTGTTCTTGGTATGGTTGGAAAGCTCTCTTGATTTCCTATTGATTCATGTATTCACTTGTGAGAATTGGTTGTGTTTTGAGGGTGTTCGAACTCGGTAAAGTTTGAGATTTTCTCCGGAATTGGGTGGCGGTTTTCGGCGAGATTTGGTGTCGGGTTGGTTGGGGCTTAGGTTCCCCTCAACCCCTTGAAGCTTTCTGGGCATTCAATTTTGGGTAAGGAGGTGTGTGGTGGTGGTCGTGGTGGTGACTGGAGAGGAAGAAACCGGCAAGATTTTCGAGGGGATTTCCGACCACGGTGATGGTTGTTTGGCGTTGTGGTTTTAGGGGTTTTGATTGGGCTTGAGGAGAGGAACATTTTGAGGTATTGTTTGCCGGAGTTGGTCACCGTTGACACCGCGCCGCCGCCGGTGGCGGTGGTCAACAGCGGAACTCTAGTGAGGGGTTGATTTTTGTAGTTTTCGGAGATTTTTATGTTATTTTTCTCGTAATCCCGTCCCGATCGTAGTCGTGAGGTTTTTGAGTTAAATTGAGTGTGCTAATTTGGGACGAGGGTTATTTGGGTGTATTTTGGGAATTTTGTTATCCTCGTCGATATTTCGAGCGATACGCTTTTTGAGAACGCGGGGTTCTTAACGTATTTGCTCTGTATGTTGAAATCGAATATGTATTGATCGTATCCCTGTTATTCAGGTGATCGTGATCGATTTTGTGGCGAGGGATCTTCTGCCGGGCCTCAGGGCTAGCTAATATTTGTGAGTGGACATTTTATCCCACATTGATTTTTATACTTTGATTTTCACTGTGGATTTGCGAGTCTTTGAGTATGCTTTACGATTATGAATTTATGAGTATGCATTTATGATTATGCATTTTATGAGCATACATTGATTTGGAGGCACATGTGATTTGTTTTTACACTGAGTATGGATATACGATGCATCGATGCTATGGCCTCTCGGCTGATCCCCGAGATGCTCCGGGAGGGTTACGTCTATATGAGCACCTGACTCGTGATTCACAGTACCCGGGAGAGTTACGTCTTTATGAGCACTTGACCTGAGCTTGTTTGTTTTGACTCGCATGATTTTATGTGCATTTATTGTGAAAAGCTTGTTGGATTTATTTATGCGGCATATTATGATTTACGTCCACTCACTTTAACAATTTTACTATTTATATGCTTTTCTCTGGGCTTTTCGGTTTTTGCCGCCCAGACTGCAGTATCTTTCTCATGGTTGCACGTCATCGCAGGAGGCCTAGAATTCAAATCACACTTTCTTTCTAGTAGGTTCTTGATGTAACTTGCTAGTCCCTTATATTTTGTAATTATATTCGCTCTGAATACTTGTGTAGTGTTGTTCAGTTTGAGTTATACTCCTGAATACTTTTTGGATTTCTTGTAAACCTTGTGTTTTATTATATATGTGGAATTTGAGAAATCCGGATGGACAACGGTGTGTCTGGGAATTTATCTATGAAGTGTAATCTTCTTGCAGGTTTTTGGTTTGTACGTTTTATAAAGTAAATTCTGGAATTTTTTTTGTAAGGTATGGTGTCGTTAGGGCCTAATTTTGGTTTAGGCAACTAAATCGGGGTTGGGTCTTTTCACCCTAGCTAGCCGCCTAGCCTAGTCGTCAACTTGTTTTCGCCAAAACCTACCAACGTGTCGGATACCATTGAATCTGTCGCTGCCTCTTTCTCCTTTGCTTTAGCAATCAATGCTCCTCCAGTGGACATTCCACGCCGTCTAGGAGGAGCTCTCTTCCAAGCCAACCAAGTCTTCTTACTCGGGAAGGTCTTCTCGACAAAACCTGTGGATCTTCACGATCTCAAGTCACAATTTGGATGAGTGTGGCTTTTGGAGGGCTCGCTTCGGGTGAAAGGACCCAATCCCGATTCAGTTACCTAAACCGGAATCAAACCCTTTCTGAAAACACGAACCAACAAAAATCTTTCAAAATTTCGGCAGAGTTTCGTTACTAACGTGGAATTGCATAAACCTGCACCCTGAAAATAACACTTCGTCGTATGCCACAAAAGTCAAACCGTGGGCACCAATCCCATTCGGATTTCTCAACAACATATCAATATCAAATAACAGAAAACATATATGTATAATATAATAAATTCGAGAAACTCCGCGTAAAACATGTATCAGAATGTATCTGAGCGACCCCTAGTGTAAATATATACAATAAACACATCAGTAGGCGAAACAAGAACCTACTTGAAAACACAGGTAGCTCAGATCACTAGCCTCCAACCGCGACGTGAAATACCTGAATCCGAACTGCAAACTGGGCACGGAAACCGAAAAGCCCAAGGGAAAGGCAAATAAAACGTTAGAGTGAGTGGACGAAAATAAACATATGCCTTTCACCATTTTATATACATAATCATATAAAACAGTTCGAGTTCGGAAAGCACATATATATGGAGGTTGTCGGGCAAATTTCTCAAGCCCGACGTCAGGTGAATCGCTCAAACCCGACGGTGATAGGCCAGGGGAATCTCTCAACCCCGGCGGCATACAGGGGAATCTCTCAACCCTGCCCAGAGGAATCTCTCAACTCTGGTCCAGAGGAATCTCTCAACTCTGGCGGACTACCGGTGATCAGCCGAGTAGCTGAAGCATCGATGCAGTAATTCCATCACCAATAAATATAAAACAATACCTCCGAAAATAACGTATATCTCAACATCGTATAATTTAAATACGGAAAATCATAAAAATCACGAACTCGCAAATCAACTGTGAAAATATAAACTTGTCCACTCACAGATTAGCAAGCGCGCACTCGCGCTAATCTCGTGGTCCAGCGGAAGATCCCTCACCTGAAGCATGATCTCGATCTCCTGAACATTCATAAACATAACTGATCAAAACATAACCCACAACTCTGTACTTAACCACGGAAACCAACCGTTCCCGGAAATATACAGTGCAGTACAAAATGATTAACGAAATTCTCGAAATCTCCACTCGAAACCCTCGACTGAAAATCCGCAACCCAAATCAATCCGAAAACCTCTGGACGATAATCAGGGCGCGATTACGAGAAAAACGACATTAAAAACGTCGAAAACCAAAAAGTCAACTCCTCGCCGGAGCACCACCGTCGGGCGTGCCGTCAACAGTGACTTCCTCCGGCGAGGAAGCTCCAGAACTGTAGCTCTCCTCAAGCCGAGTCACTTCCTCAACTACCACCAGTCTCGATTCGAACCCTAAGCCACCCAATTTCTAGCTCGAACCCAAATCGGAATTCCCTCCGGTAACCAAATCGGGTTCCCCAATTTCCATCATCTCGTCCAAAACCAAACACCCAGGGAGCATCACCAAGGTGTGGGGAGTTAAAACCCCAACAACCCAACCTCCATAACTCGCCGAAAACCCCCTAACCATCACCGGCGACAACCGTGAAACCGACCCGATTCGTTCTCCATGATTACACAACGAATTCACATAAATCCAAACACCAAACAACTCAAAATCCAGTAAGGAAGCGATTCATACCCTCTAAAAGATCAGAGGTGGCCGGAAAATGGAAATCGACCGGCGAAACCAAAATGGAAACTGTCCTCCCTCGGTCAACAGTCAAGCTTTCCAAAATTGGAAAGTCAACGCAGGTCAAAACTCAAACAGTGTTTTTCGACTATTTTACGACTATTTTTGATATTTATACTCGCGCCTCGGGTCGATTGACGATTCGAAATGGATAACCATCACGATTCGGATAAACACGAAACAAACGGATAAACTCGTCGAAAACTGAAACTTCAAATAATCACAATATATTCCTCGGTTATCGGAAAAATCATCCGGAACCGCGCTCGAGCTCAAAATCACGTACTCTACAACTTCCGTGAAGACATTCAACTCAAATTCTCGGCCGATAATATAGTCGCGAACAAAATCAACAAACCACACAAATATCGTAAAACTGCGACTATGACCAATCTCGTGAATCGTGCTGAATATACACGACCCAAACCGGAATCAGTTGTATATTCGGCACGATTCACGAGATTGGTCATAGTCGCAGTTTTATGATATTGTGTGGTTTGCCGATTCGATTCGCGACTATGTTTTCAGTCGAGAATTTGAGTTGAGTGTCTTCACGGAAGTTGTAGAGTACGTGATTTCGAGTTCGAGGGCGGTTCCGGAAGATTTTTCCGATAACCGAGGAATATTTTATGATTATTTGAAGTTTCGGATTCCGACGTGTTTATCCGATTGTTTCGAGCTTATCCGAATCACATCGTATATTCATTCTGGACCGTTGATCGACCCGAGGGACGAGTATAAATATCGAAAAGTCGGAAAATAGTCATAAAAACACGAATTTGCATTGACTTGCGTTGACTTTCCCGTTTTGGAAAGTTTGACTGTTTGACCGTGGGAGGAGAATTTCCGTTTCGGTCTTGCACTTCCGGCGACCGGATTCCGGCCACCATCGGCCACGGGACAGGTATAGCTAGACTCCTCTCTTGATTTCGAGTGTGATAGAACTTGGTTTGGGTTGAAATGATATGGTTTTGAGGTAACCCGAGCTTGGCCGAACGGGTTGGAATCGCCGGTGGCGGTTGGCCGTTTTCCGGCGGGTTTTGAGGGCGATTGTTTGAGGGGAAAGACTTCCCTAGTTGCTCTGAGCCTAAAGATGTGATTAATTGTAGCTAAGGTTGGATTTTGGTGAGGATCGAGTGGGTCACCGGAATATGTATTCCGATCGGATTTTGGGGTAATTGGAGGAATTCCGTTTGGATTTGGCCTTCGAGGTAGAAGGGAAAGTTGTTCGTGTGGTCGAGATGGTTTAAACTGGAAAATTTGGCCGTGTGATTCCACCGTTGACGGCGCGCCGCCGCCGGCGACGGCGGTCAACGGTGGTCAACGGCGGTCAAAAAGTCAACTTTTCAGTTTTAGATGTAATTAGTGTCATTTTTCTCGTAATCGCGCCCTGGTTATCGTACGGAGGTTTTTGGGTCGATTTGGTTAGCCAACTTTCAGTCGAGATTTCGAGTGGGGATTTCGGGATTTCCGTAATTCATTTTGTACTGCATTTCGTATTTCCGGGAACGGTTGGTTTCCGTGTATCAGTACAGTGTTGTAAACTACGATTTTGATCAGTTATGTTTTTATGAATATTCAGGAGATCGAGATCGAGATCTGGATCGTGCTTCAGGCGAGGGATCTTCCGCCGGACCACGAGTGTAGCGCGTGTGCGCGTTTCGAGAGTCTGTGAGTGGACAATTTCTTTTCACGGAAATCTTGCGAGTCTTTTATGTGATTTATGAATTGAGCATGCAGCATGATTATGGTTTTACGAGCATGAGATTTAATACGAGATTATGATTAAATAAGCATGTGTTTATGATTATACGAATATGTTTATATGGATACATGTATACGAACATGCATACACTTTTATGTTGTTTTATGCATTTGTGCTGAAATGTTTATGATTTGGTTTACACAGAGTACAGTCGTGGTTACGTTGTTGTATCGATACACTTGTCTCTCGGCTGATCCCCGATGGTAGGCCACCAGGATGGGCAGTACCCCTACCTGACCGGCGAGGGGCAGTACCCCGGAACCGAGGCCTTTCTGGCTATGAATCACGTGGTAGTCAAGGACTCCGTGATTCTGACTGTACTACCACGGACGTGTCCATGAGTGACCCCGTGATACTTTTGATGCATGCTCTGTTTACGAGTTGGAGTCAGCGTCTCCTCATAAACTATTTGATTTGATTCATTTATATTTCGACTCGCATATGTTTTTATAACATATATACTAGGTGAAAGACATTTATTTCCGTCCACTCACTCTAACGTATTTATTGTCTTTCCCCTGGGCTTTTCGGTTTCCATGCCCAGTTTGCAGTTCAGGTTTGGTGTTTCACGTCGCGGTTTGGAGGCTAGTGATCAGAGTCACCTGTGTTTTCCAGTAGGTTTCAGTTTCACTTACTGATGTACATGTATATATTTTACACTAGAGGTCGCTCTGATACATTCTGATACTTGTTTATACGGATTTTCTTGGATATACATATATATAGTACAGTATGTTTACTGTTTGTTGATTATATTGATGTTGAGAAATCCGGATGGGATTGGTGCCCACGGTTTGCTTTTTGTGGCATAGGACGAAGTGTGTTTTCCGCGTGCAGGTTAAGGTAATTCCACGCTAGTAACGAAACTCTGCCCAAATTTCAGAAAATTTTTGTTGGTTCGTGTTTTCGAAGGGGGTTCGATTCCGGTTTAGGTAGCTAAATCGGGGTTGGGTCCTTTCAGGTCGTCACAAATCTACTCCCCTTAAAAAAAATTTGACCTCGAAGAAGTCCATACCCAAGATCAAATCAAAGTCCACAATATCAAGCAATAACAAATCTACGGCTAATCCATGACCACCGATAAACACTTCACAATCTCTGTAAACCCAACCGATACTCACAATCTCCCCTGACGGATACAACACTCTCCACAACCTCGAAAGTGGAGATGCAGGTACCGTAGCTAATGATGATAGTCTAAATGATATAAATGAATGTGTGGCACCAGGATCTAACAATGCAAGTACTGGAATACCAAAGACATGTAACGTACCGATAACGACCTCCGGTAAAGCTCTGCCCTCACGTAGAGTCATGACATGAACTCGCGCCTGTCCGGCTGGTCGTCCACGCTGAGGCTGTCCCTGCTGTCTACCCTGGCCTGCAAACTGTGCTGGTCGAACTCCCGAAGTGGCACCTCGCTCTCCTCCGGAACTCTGGGCCGCCTGTCCACCTGTACCATCATACTGATAACACTCCCTCGCATAGTGACCCACCTGGCCACAACGGAAACAAGTGACAGGATCTCGCTGACATGGACCCACATGATGTCGGCTGCAGAGACTACACAACGGGTACTCCCTCGGTACAACAAAAGTGATACCAGTACGCCGAGGATAACTAGAACCGCTAAAACTCCCACTAGCCTGCGGTCGCTGCGGTCGATCTCTCCTCCATCTCGGCCTCTGTCTAAGTACACTAACTGGTGGGCGATAAGATCCACCACCTGAGGATGAAGCTAAACCGGAAGTATCAGAACTCTGCCTCTTTGAAGGCCCCTGACTCGGTCCGCCCTCCTCAAATCGTCTAGGCTGGTACCTTTGCTGCCTTTCCTGCTCGATATCCTCGCCTCGGAGTGCTGCACTAACAAACTCATCAAAGTTATTCTGAGGCATCGTAGTCAGAGTCGCCTTGATATTCAGATTCAACCCCAGTTCAAACCTGCGACACTTGGCTTCCTCTGTAGCCACCATATCACGCGCAAAACGAGATAAACCTGTCCCGATACTCAAGTACAGACAAACTGCCCTGCCTCAAGTTCGTAAACTCCTCATATTTACGCTACTGGGTAGCCTGATTAAAGTACCTCCGCATAAACAAATCACTGAACAATGTCCACGGAGTATCAACTGGAACTCTGTCGGTGCTAACCCACCAAAAATATGCATCACCCTCAAGTAATCCGACTGCTGCCACTGTCATCTGCTCAGGAGTAAACTGCAGACGCTCACATACACGTTCAACCTGAACCAACCATGCCTCGCATATCTCTGGATCAACTGAACCTGAAAACACAGTAGCACCAGCAGTACGCGCCTTGACCACAGGGTCAAAACGCTCCTCCAAACGCAGCACTCGCATCAGCAAGTCGCGCGTTTGGCGATCCTCATCAGGATCCGCTTCCCGATCAACACGGGGACCACGTCGAGGAGGCATCCTACTGATACAAGACAAGCATTAAGTACAAGCAGAAAGAACGTAATCATGAAACCGCAGATATTTGAGAACACACAACACTCTAAGTATTGATGAGTACCGTTGGCCAGTCGGGTCATCACTCCAGTCATGCTGTACAAACTCAAATACCCTAAGCATCACAACTACAAGAGTTTACAGAATCAGAGAACCTAATGCTCTGATACCAAGCTGAAAGGACCCAATCCCGATTCAGTTACCTAAACCGGAATCGAACCCCTTCTAAAAACACGAACCAACAAAAATCTTTCAAAATTTCAGCAGAGTTTCGTTACTAACGTGGAATTGCATAAACCTGCACCCTGAAAATAACACTTCGTCCTATGCCACAAAAGCCAAACAGTGGGCACCAATCCCATCCGGATTTCTCAACAACATATCAATATCAAATAACAGAAAACATATATGTATAATATAATATATTCGAGAAAATCCGCGTAAAACATGTATCAGAGCGACCCCTAGTGTAAATATATATAATAAACACATCAGTAGGCGAAACAAGAACCTACTGGAAAACACAGGTAGCTCAGATCACTAGCCTCCAACCGCGACGTGAAACACCTGAATCCGAACTGCAAACTGGGCACGAAAACCGAAAAGCCCAGGGGAAAGGCAAATAAAACGTTAGAGTGAGTGGACGAAAATAAACATATGCCTTTCACCAGTTTATATATATAATCATATAAAACAGTGGGAGTTCGGAAAGCACATATATATGGAGGTTGTCGGGCGAATTTCTCAAGCCCGACGTCAGGTGAATCGCTCAAACCCGACGGTGATAGGCCAGGGGAATCTTTCAACCCCGGCAGCATACAGGGGAATCTCTCAACCCTGCCCAGAGGAATCTCTCAACTCTGGTCCAGAGGAATCTCTCAACTCTGGTCCAGAGGAATCTCTCAACTCTGGCGGACTACCGATGATCAGCCGAGTAGCCGAAGCATCGATGTAGTAATGCAATCACCAATAAATATAAAACAATACCTCCGAAAATAACGTATATCTCAACATTGTATAATTTAAATACGGAAAATCATAAAAATCACGAACTCGCAAATCAACTGTGAAAATATAAACTTGTCCACTCACAGATCAGCAAGCACGCACTCGCGCTAATCTCGTGGTCCAGCGGAAGATCCCTCGTCTGAAGCACGATCTCGATCTCGATCTCGATCTCGATCTCCTTTACATTCATAAACATAACTGATCAAAACATAACCCACAACTCTGTACTTAACCACGGAAACCAACCGTTCCCGGAAATATACAGTGCAGTACAAAATGACTAACGAAATTCCCGAAATCTCTACTTGAAACCCTCGACTGAAAATCCGCTACCCAAATCAATCCGAAAACCTCTGGACGATAATCAAGGCGCGATTACGAGAAAAACGACATTAAAAACATCGAAAACCAAAAAGTTAACTCCTCATCGGAGCACCACCGTTGACCGCCGGCGGCAGCGGCGGCGCGCCGTCAACAGTGACTTCCTCCGGCGAGGAAGCTCCAGAACTGTAGCTCTCCTAAAGCCGAGTCACTTCCTCAACTACCACCAGTCTCGATTCGAACCCTAAGCCACCCAATTTCTAGCTCGAACCCAAATCGGAATTCCCTCCGGTAACCAAATCGGGTTCCCCAATTTCCATCATCTCGTCCAAAACCAAACACCCAGGGAGCATCACCAAGGTGTGGGGAGTTAAAACCCTAACAACCCAACCTCCATAACTCGCCGGAAACCCCGGCCCCTAACCGTCACCGGCGACAACCGTGAAACCGACCCGATTCGTTCTCCATGATTACACAACCAATTCACATAAATCCAAACACCAAACAACTCAAAATCAAGTAAGGAAGCGATTCATACCCTCTAAAAGATAAGAGGTGGCCGGAAAATGGAAATCGACCGGCGAAACCAAAACGGAAACTGTCCTCCCTCGGTCAACAGTCAAGCTTTCCAAAATTGGAAAGTCAACGCAGGTCAAAACTCAAACAGTGTTTTTCGACGAATTTACGACTATTTTCGATATTTATACTCGCACTTCGGGACGATCGACGATTCGAAATGGATAACCATCACGATTCGGATAAACATGAAACAAACGGATAAACTTGTCGAAAACTGAAACTTCAAATAATCACAATATATTCCTCGGTTATTGGAAAAATCATCCGGAACCGCCCTCGAGCTCGAAATCACGTAATCTACAACTTCCGTGAAGACACTCAACTCAAATTCTCGGCTGATAATATAGTCGCGAACAGAATCAACAAACCACACAAATATTGTAAAACTGCGACTATGACTAATCTCGTGAATCGTGCCGAATATACAACTGATTATGGTTCGGGTCGTCACATCGGGTCCAGGAAAGATCGAATGGAATCCTTCTCTTCACCTTTAAAGAAAATCGGGATACGAAGAAGGTGTTATTGGGAGGACCTTGGCAATATAAGAAGGCGTCGATGGTGATTATGGACTATGATGGAGCGTCAGAACTTAATAGGGTGGCTTTTGAATTTTTTTTTTTCTGGGTTTGTCTCTCTGGGATCCCTCCTTTTTTTGAAGTAGATGAGAACATCGGAGCTTTTGTTAAGGAAGCTGGTAAGTTCCTGGAACATGATCAAATTTCTAAAAAAAAGGGATTATTAGTGTTAGGGTTGCGCATTATGTGATGAAATCATTACTATTTGAGAAAGATATTCTGATGGCTCTTGGAATTGTGAGCAGTGTGGTATGGTTTTTCTTTGAGAACTTGAAAGGGAGTTGCTCAAAGTGTGGTATGGTTTTTCATCAAATCGGGGTGTTTTCTGCTCGTGGGTTGAATTTTGGTAGTGCGTCATTAGAGGTAACGACATCGGCCTCTGACACGGTCTTTAAGGCAGTGGAACAAGTAGTGCCAGAGAATGGTGCGGAGGTTATGCCATAGGTGTTTGGCAAGAAAGTTCAACTAGGGTTCGACTTTTGTGAGGCGCTAGGGCTGGGAGTTTGGGATGAAGATTTTCTCTTTGGTACGCAAGCTTCTCTCGCTCGGAAGGATTAAGTTGCTTTACACCGCACTAAAGAGGTGTTCAAACAAAGCAGAGTCAGTCCTCTAATTGTACGCCGTCCTGAGGTGAGCGGAATGAAAATAACTGAGTCGGAGGCAGTGCAAGTTTCGGCTGTCAAACACAATCGTGAGGTAGGGGTAATGATCTTTCCCAAGAAGTTCAAGTTCAGCGTACTAACATCAAATATTATTTTTGGTGAACCAAAGAGAATCAAGGTGCCCTCTTTCCCGGAAAGGCTTCTCCTTAGTTCTCTTGATGTAGTAGAAACACCGGCTAATCTGGTTATCCAGAGGAAGAAGTAACTTGGATGTCGGGTTGGTTCCAAGAACAGCCGAAGGTTGGAATGATGCAAGGCAGTGGAACAAAGACTGCAAGGAAGAAGAAGTCTGTCAGTGCAGAACCTTTGAGGTTGACTTTCCTAATGACGATTCCTAGCCTATTTGATAAGAGCAAGGAGAAGATTATTTAGACACTCGTAGGGTACCTGCTTATTTGCATATTTTTTGGATGACAATTTACATGAAGATGACATACTTACCATAATTGAGTGTTTATGGGTATGTTTATCTCTGTCTCTTTTATGTGGGTCGTCTATCATTTGAAGATGCAAGTAAGCTCGACAACAGCTGAGCTTAGCGTTTTAAATGATAGTACTTATTTTGATTAGTTTTGTCTGCTTTTAGTGGTGCAAAATTGTTTTTCAAGCCAAATGTGTACTATTTAGACTAAGAAGGTCGTTTAATGATATTTTCTTTCGTAAAAAAAAAATCATAAATATATATGTTCAATGAATTGTCATGTTAATTACAAGAGGGATACAATCTGATAATAAGACCGAGACTAGGAGGATTATCCTAGCTATATATCTTCAACAATATTTACTTTTGCCAAAATCCTTAAATTGCATATGATTATTAACTTTGCAACTGATTTTAACAATCCCATATATGCCAATATTGGAGCTTGAATTATGGATAGCGAGTTCTATTTGAACCTATTTCAAGATAAATGAATTTACAATTAATGTGGTTGTACTACAGTAAAATTTTGATAAATTAATAATTTCGGGACTAACAAAATTTATTAATTTAGCGAATATATTAATTAATCGAGTATTAAATTAATACTCAAGTCCCCAAGTTGGGACCGAAAAAAATATATTATTTTAATGAGATTATTAATTAACACAAAAAATTCTGACTCAAAAACTAAAAATCTATATTTAGACGTTAAGTATATGATATAGCCTTACCCCACACTTAAAAGTTTCATTGTCCTCAATGTAAAAACTTGAATTAGACCATACAATACACCAACCAAATATGACATAGAACACCTATCACACAAAACATACTATGTGTAGAAAAATAAAGTAAACGAGAAGGGATAAGAAAGAAAATTTGATCGCCAGCTTCTCCATCCACATGGGTTGCATCCTAAGTAGCGCTACATTTAACATCTTTAGCCAGATGGAGGATCCACTGAAAGGACCCAACCCCGATTTAGTTTCCTAAACCGGAATCAACCCCTTCTGAAAACACGAACCAACAAAAACCATAAAAATTTCGGCAGAGTAACGCTACTAATGTGGAATTGCCATTAACCTGCACCCGGAAAATACACTTCATCCTATACCACAAAAGCCACACCGTGGGCACCAATCCCATCTCTCAATATCATAACAATAACAATAAACAATAAACATAACTGTATTATATAGAAAATCCAGGAAAAACCACATAAAACATGTATCAGTATAGTATCAGAGAGACCTCTAGTGTATATATACAAAATATACAACAGTAGGCGAAGCAAGTAACCTACTGGGAAAGAAAGGTAGCTCGAACGACTAGCATCCGACTGCAACGTGAGACACCAGAATCCGAACTGCAAACTGGGCACGAAAACCGAAAAGCCCAGGGGAAAGGCAATAAAAACGTTAGAGTGAGTGGACGAAAATAAACATATGTCTTTCACCAATTTCATATACAATAAACAATGTAAGTCATGAGAGTTCAGAAAGTATATATGGAGGTGCCAGGCGAATCTCTCAAGCCCGACGGTCAGGCGAATCTCTCAAGCCCAACGGTGATAGGCCAGGGGAATCTCTCAACCTCGGTGACATAACAGGGGAATCTCTCAACTCTGCCCAGCGGAATCTCTCAACTCTGGTCCAGAGGAATCTCTCAACTCTGGTCAGACTACCGGTGATCAGCCGAGTAGCCGAAGCATCAATGCAAGTATGCCATCACCATAAAATATAAAATAATGCCTCCAAAAATAATAAATAATCTCAACATCGTATAAAAATAAATATGGAAAAAATCACTAACTCGCAACGACTGTGAAAATATAAAAATGTCCACTCACAGGTGAGTAAAGCGCGCACTCGCGCTAATCACGTGGTCCGGCGGAAGATCCCTCGCCCGAAATACGATCTCGATCCCCTAAATAATCATAAAATATAACTGATCAAAATCATAGCTCACAACACTAAACCACACCTCGGAAACCAACCGTTCCCGGAAACGTATAACGGATACAAAAATAATTAACGAAATTCCCAAAATCTCCACTCAAACCCTTGACTGAAAATTCGATACCCAAATCAACTCAAAAACCTCAAGGCGACGATCGGGGCGCGAATACGAGCGAAACGACATATAACTCGTCGAAAACCAAAAAGTCAATGCCCTCGCCGGAGCGTCGCCGTTGACTGCCGCCGCCGCCGGCGGCGCGCTTTCAACGGAGGAATCCTCCGACGAGGAGAACCCAGTTCTCAAGCTTACCTCAAGCCCAACATACTTTTCAACTAGCACAAGTTCCAATTATCACTTAATCGACTGGAAAATAGCTCGGAAATTCTAGGTCGAACTAAACTCCGGCAACCACCACGGGTTCCACCAACAAACCATCCTCGTCCAAAATTAATCACCTAGGAAGCATCAATAGAGCAAGGGGAGTCGAAACCCCATCACCCCCCCCCGTCACTACAGCTCGCCGGAGCTCCTCCCCCGTCACCTGCGAAAACCCACGGAATAACCCGATTCGAAATCCCACAAATCTCAACCAATTCATACAAATTCAAACATAATTCGATAAAGGAACTCAAGAGGATTCTATCCATACCAAGGGCGTGGCCGGAGGTGGCCGGAAATTCCGGGTCGGCCGGCGAGTCACAAACGGGTCGCGTTTTCTCCACGGGTCAACAGCAAAAGTCAACGCCGGTCAAACTTCCAACAGTGTTTTCGACAATTTTTCAACTATTTCCTATATTTATACTTGCGTCTTGGGACGATCGATGATCCGAAACGGATAACCATTACGATTCGGATAAACTCGATACAAACGGATAAACTCGACGAAATTCTGAAACTTCAAATATTCATATTATATTCCTCGATCGTCGAAATAATCATCCGGAACCGCGCACGAACTCGAAATCACATGTACAACAACTCTCGAGAAGAGACTCATTCAAATTCTCGGCCAATAATTAAGTCATGATTAAAACCAGCAAATCAATCAATTATCGAAAAACAGTAATTACGCGCTAACTTGTGAATTAAGCTGATTACTCTACTGATTCTGTTCCGGGTCGTCACATCCATTCAAGTCTCCATAGGAGGCACGTCCTGAAGGTCCGCATCTTCAAACACGTGCTTCATAAACGACTCATAAAACGACTTGAGTTGTTGTCCATTCACTTTGAATGTTTTCCTTGTTATTGAACTCATAATCTCTATAGAACCATGATGAAAAACATTAGTGATAACAAAAGGTCAAGTCCATCTACTCTTAAGCTTACCTGGAAATAGACGCAGATGACTACTAAACAACAAAACTTTCTGACTGACTACAAATTCTTTTCTTTTTATATTCTGGTCATGAAAACTTTGGTTCTCTCCTTGTATATCCTGCTGGACTCATATTCATTATGTCGAATCTCATCCAACTGACTAAGTTGCAATTTTCTATGAAGACCCGCTGCATCCATGTCAAAATTGAACTTTTTCACAGCCCAATACATTCGGTGCTCAAGATATACCAGAAGATGGCAAGCTTTCCTATACACCAACCTATAAGGAGATATCCCAATAGGTGTTGTATAAGCTGTCATGTAAGCCCACAACGCATCATCAAGGCGTTGACTCCAATCTTTCTAAGTTGGACCAACTGTCTTCTCAAGGATCTGCTTGATCTCTCTATTTGAGACCTCCACCTGCCTGTTTGTCTAAGGGTGATAAGGTGTTGCCACCTTATGTGTCACATTTTACTTCTTAAGCAAGGCATCAAAGGTCCTGTTGCAGAAGTGGGATCCTCCATCACTGATTATGCATCTAGGTGTTCCAAACCTGCTGAATATTTCTTTAAGAAAATTGTGAACAACCTTAGAATCATTAGTCCTGGTAGCTTTAGCCTCCACCCATTTGGATACATAATCAACAACAACAAGAATATACAAATACCCTTGAGAATTTGGGAATGGCCCCATAAAATCAATATCCCACAATCAAATATTTCAACTATAAGAATGGGGTGTTGAGGCATTTGGTCTTTGGGACCGATGTTACCTGTCATTTGACATCTGGCACAAGATTTAAAGAAAACTTGTGCATCATGAAATAAAGTGGGCCAATAAAATCTACTCTCAAGCAATTTGAGAGCTATCTTCTTCCTTCCAAAATGTCCACCACCTGCATGTGAGTGACATAAAACTAGAATAGAATGGAATTCAGATTCAGGGACACACATGCAGATGATGGTGTCAGTGCAATATTTCCACAGATAGGGTTCGTTCCACACATAATACTTAGCCTCCTTGACTAGCTTGTTTTTTCTGTGCTCTGGTGAAGTCAGAAGGAATGTATTTACTGACCTTGTAGTTTACAATATTAACATGCCATGGCGCTGCATCTTGAATAACAAAAATTTATTCATCCGGAAAACTATCTCTGAGAGGAAGTTTATCCTCTTCTGCGTTAGAGCTATGAGTGATTCTACTTAAGTGGCCAGCTACCACATTCTCGGTGCCCTTCATATCTTTGATGACAATATCAAACTCTTGAAGCAAGAACATCCATCGAATCAGTCGAGGCTTAGCATCCTGTTTAGTCATCAGATATCTCAAAGCAGCATGGTCAGAATATATAATCACTTTAGTTCCTATCAAGTAAGATCTAAACTTTTCAAGAGCAAAAACTACTGCTAAGAGCTCATTTTCTGTAGTTGAATAATTCAACTGTGCATCATTTAAGGTCCTGGAAGCGTAGTAGATGACATGAGGTAACCTCTCTGGGCGTTGGCCTAGAACTTCTCCAACAGTGTAATGTGAAGCATCACACATGAGCTCAAATGGAAGGCTCTAATTTTGTGCTTGAATGATGGGGGCTGTGGTCAAAAACTCCTTGAGTTTGTTGAAAGCTCGAATGAAGTATCATTCTACAACAATGCACATAAAGGTCAGGCTATCTTAGAAAAATCCATGATGAACTTGTGATAGAAACTTGCATGGCCAAGAAAAGATCTCACATCCTTCACAGTAGAAGGAGGGGGTAAAGTCTGCACAATATCAACTTTAGCTCTGTCTACTTCTATGCCCCTAGTTGATATGACATGCCCCAAAATAATAGCTTGTTCCACCATAAAGTGGCATTTCTCCCAGTTAAGTACAAGGTTAGTTTCTACACAACGCTCTAAAACCATAGATAGATTATGTAGACACAAGTAAAAAGAATCACTGAATATAGAGAAATCGTCCATAAATACCTCAATGATTTTTTCAACCATGTCCAAGAAAATACTTACCATACACCTCTGAAATGTCGCTGGAGCATTGTATAGACCAAATGGCATCCTCTGGTATGCAAAAGTACTATGTAGGAAAGTGAATGTGGTCTTCTCTTGATCATCTTTGTGAATGACTATTTGATTGTACCCAGAGTAGGGGGTAGCCATCCAGGAAATAATAGTACTCATGCCCAGCCAATCTTTCTAACATCCAATCAATAAACGGGAGTAGAAAGTGATCCTTTCTTGTTGTGGCATTCAACTTGCCGTAATCAATGCACACTCCACCCCGTTTAGAATCTTTGAGGCACCAACACGTTCTCGTCGTTCTTTACCACAGTGATTCCTGAACGTTTGGGCAACACCTGCACAAAACTAATCTATTTGCTGTCAGAAATAGCATATATAATACCTGCATCTCGAAGCTTGATGACTTCTTTCTTGACAACTTCTTTCTTGACAACTTCTATCATTGGAGGATTGAGTCGACGTTGAGTTTCTCTTGTGGGCTTAGCTCCCTCCTCTAGATGTATCATGTGAGTACACAATGTTGGGCAGATGCCTTTGATATCGGTCACTATCCATCTAATTGCAGCTTTATACTCCTTAAGTACACTTATTAATTTCTCTTCTTGTAATGTTGAGAGCTTGAAGGAGAAGATAACTGGAAGTGTTTCATTCTCCCCCAAGAAAGCATACTTCAAATGCTCGGGAAGAAGTTTCAGCTCAAATGTGGGTGCCACCTATATAGATGGAACAAGAATATCATCTGGAACCGGAAGAAGAATGAGTTTGTATGACTTACCTTTCATACTTGGCGATGATTCAAGTGCCTCTTCCATAGCATAATACTCTTCTTCCATCTCAAGGTCTTCAGGTGAAGCAATCTCAAAAACAGGCTGGAATTCGATGGATTTGGACTCAGATTCGATGGATCAAAACTTGGTCTTCGATGGGTATTCCAAAGGCTTTTATTCGATGGGTCGAAGATTTTCTTCGATGCATCAAAAATCAATCTGTAAGTTTTGGATGGGTCGTCCAGAGGCTTTTGTCAATTTCTTTCTATGGGTGGAAGGAATACTTTGATCCATCGAAGGGAGCACCATCCAATATTTTCTATTGCTTTTTCAATGACGTTTCTCAAAAGAACATCATCCAATGAGTACTGAATAAACTCCTGCACAAAGTTCTCAAAGGTATCAATTGAACAACAAGAATAAGCATCATCACTATTTGGATGTTTGAGAGCTTCATAAATGTTGAAGTGGATCTTCTTCTCCGCCACTTCCATGCTCAATAATCCATCAAAATAATCAATTTTTGTACGAGCTGTTCTCAAGAATGATCTCCCAAGAATCAATGGTATTTCTGATGACATTGGCTCATGCTCCATCTCTAGCACAAAGAAATCTGCTGGGAATATCTAATCTCTCACCTGCACCAAAACATCCTCAATAATACCTCGAGGGTAACAATTAGACCGATTTGCAAGCTTAATGATGACACATGTGGGAATAAGTTCTCTTATTTTTAACCTGTCATAAGAGCAGTGTATGACATTAAATTAATGGAAGCACATAAATCAAGTAAAGCACCCGCAAACCTGTGATCACCAATAGTACATGGGATAGTAAAATGTCCTGGATCACTCAACTTAGGTGGGAGCTTCCTTTGAAGAACAACAAATACTCTTTCTCCCAAAGCCACAGTCTCAGTTCCATAGAATTTTCTCTTTGTTGTGCACAAATCTTTCAAGAACTTTGCATACTATGGTATCTGCTTAATCACATCCAACAATGGGATGTTTACTCCTACCTTTTTAAACACGCCCAACGTCTCCTTCTCTTTGTCAACCTTCACCCGTTTCTTCAATTTTCTAGGAAAAGGGACATTTGGAATAATTTAAGGGGAGGAAGTAGAGGGTACCTAGCCTAATTTTGGTTTTATCAGTTTTTCCGTTTTAGGTGCATTTTCGACGGCCTGAATTGAGGTTCCTGTGAAATCTTCTGACGACTTGTTCAACAGCTTATAAAGGACAACCTGTTCAAGCACGGGCTCTTCCCACTTTCTCTTTATTGGCTTGGAAACTTCTTCCAACACCTTCCCACTCTTCAAGGTTATTGCATGGGCTTCATATTTTGTGTTGGGATTAGGAAGACCTTCTTCCTTGACTTGAGCAAGTGCTTGCTGAACGTAGCTCATTTGTCTCTCCAACAAGTCAATTGTCTTCCCTTACTGCTGAGATGAAGCCTTGAGTTCTTGAGTTGTGGCCTTGATGTCTTGGCGGAAGACACCCATCTCTTGGCGAAATACACTTTTCTCTTGGTGAGATATATTATTCTCCTCTTGTTCCTTCTTGTTGTCAAACATCATTTGTTGCATCATGGCTTCCAAGGTAGAGTTTCCTAATGATGTTTGAATAAGAGCTTATTGTTGTTGAGGCACGCGCCTTTGGCCAAATTGTTGCCCATCTCTACTGAAATCCAGGTGGAACAATAGGAGGATTGAGCATATTGTTGCTCCTATAGCTCAACAAGTCCATATTTCCACCATATGTGTTGGGATGTCTCTAGAAGTAATTTGCTTCCTCCTCTTGATTAACCTCTTCATCTACTCTGAACTGGGGACAATCTTCTGCTAGATAGCTTGTAGCTGAACATAAAGTGCACACAACCTGAGCTGTTGCAACTATTGTCTTCTTGGCAACCTTCAAACCACTAGCAATCATAGCAATATCGTTCTCCATAGAACTTAATCTTTTTTCCATGGCTCCATCGATTGTAACTGCATTTAGAGATCTCCTACTTGCTCCCATAGTTCTATCTCTTAACTAAAACTGTCTTGAGTTTTCTGCTTGGTTCTCTACAATTTCCTTTTCTTCAACTCCAGTCTTATTCCACTAATTTTCCCCATAAGCTGAATCAAGTTTTGACCAATTAAAAAAATCAAGTCCTTCATAAAAGAACTCCATTTGAGTGTTAAGGTCAAATTTATGATGAAGGCATTGTCGAAGAAGACCCTTAAACTGGCTCTAGGCTTCATATAGTTCATCACTGTCTTTCTGCCTAAATATGCTAATTTGCTTCTTCAAGTTCTTGATGTGGGACGCAAAGTAGAACTCTTTCATAAATGCAAAACACATCTTCTCCCATGTGACTATAGATAGAGGAGCTAAAGAATTGTACCATGCTTTTGCTTGATCTTCCAGAGAAAACGAAAACAAGAGGAGCTTGACAGTGTCCTCTTCCACATTAGTTGATTTATGGATTCTACACAACGCTATGAATTCATTGAGATGACCCTGAGAGTCTTCAGAAGGCGTTCCTCTGAAGTGTGGCAGATTTGATATAAGGGATGGGGGAATAGAATAAGATCCCAAATTCTCTGGTAGAACGATCGGTGAATCTGTTGCACCTATGCCTGGCACAAAAGACTCTCTCAACTTGGTTTCGTTTGCCATTCTTCTTGGTGATGGTGGTGGTGTTGGGATATGTTCCTCAAACTCAAACTCAAACTCTAAACCTGAATGTCTTTCTTGCTCAGGTTGACCATCACTATTCACACTTATGAACCATTGTCCCTGCTGCTTTCTGTTTTGCCTTGCTGAGCGTTCAATCTTTGGATCAAGTAGTAATGGCTCAGCGCCTCTAGAGTGCCTAAGATGCACACACAATGTTCCTACACACTATAGAAACTATAAGACTTAAAAGAAAAAGAAACTAAACTAAACTAAACTGAAATTTAAAGACTCTATTAGGACTTAGAATTAAGAAATTCCTCGGCAACGACGCCAAAATTTGATAAGCGGTTAAACACCTATACAAAGATACCATATTTTCATCTTGGATATATCAATGTAGTAAGATAAATAGGGGTTATCGAACACGAGGAATTGGTGACACTAAATCCTAACACGAAATTAAAATGCTGGCAGACTCGACTATAGTATACTAATGACACTATGACCCTATTTTAGACAAACTCAAATGACACTAAAATTGGACATAATAAAATAGATACAGTGGCGGACTACCACACAAAATATTAGGATATTCGGAGTTGATTTGAGTACCAAACTAAATCGTCTAAGCTACAACTAATGTAGAAAATAAATGCTGAAAGTAAATATGCACCGGAATGCAAATGAGTTTAAACTATATAATAAATGGGTTAAGAGGAATGCACTTCACCACCATCATTCTATCTCTCTAACACATACTTAATCCAATGCACATATCCAATCAATGAAAGTACCCAGGAATGACGATAGACACGACACATTATATTACCTAATCCTTATGCCTATGTGAGTTTGTCATGGACCTCCCCCACATCTATCCCTCTATTGAACTCATAGTCATAGGACCCCAAGGTGTACAAAGAAGAAAGCATTAGGTTCTAGAAAAGGTTTGAGAATCTACAAGGGTTCACAGGTACACTATGGGCGTGTCTTGCTAGACCTAGGGTTTCAATCACCTGACGGTAAAATCAGTGTATCACTATAGAGAATTCGGTGAAAGAAATTATCTTCAGTCGCCCATATCTTATGAAAATATAATCCTAGCATGCATACTAAGTTGGTCACCAAAGCAAACATACAATAATTCATACGGTGAGTTACATAGAAAAAGAAACCTCATTCGAATTGAATATGCAAAACTAGATTGAAGTGTATGAATTAGAAAGACTTCATGTACGAGGCTTCAAGCAGCCATTTAACAATATGTTTAGCTACTAAAAGTCATAATTAAAGTGAATCAAAATCAAGCATAGAGTTTACAGATTGAGAATGGATGAAGAACTGAAGCTGTCGTCTAACTTCGATGGGTCGAAGACGAAGCCTTTAATGGGTCGAAACCGGCTCTGACTCCTTTTCGACTGCTCTCTCTCTCTGCTCAAGTTTCTCTCCTTAATTTCTTATTAGCCTTACCAAAAACCTAAAATAGTTTTATATATGTCTCCCAAATGATCTCCTAGAGTCCACATGAGAGGCTTCTTTAATTGCACAAAACTTATTCTTTAATCCATATTGAGCTAGGAATCCCTCTTTTATTTCTTTTTTCTTTATTTCTCCACAAAACCTATAAAATAATAAACATAATTAAATTACTCAATTATATAACAATAAACTAAGTATACAAAATGAATTAAACATTGAATAGACGCATAAATATGCGACTATCTGGTAAGGGCGATGATCTTTCCCAAGAAATTCAAGCTCAGCGCACTAGCAGCGAATATTATTTTTGGTGAACCAAAGAGAATCAAGGTGCCCTCTTTCCCGGATAGGCTTCTCCTTAGTTCTCTTGATGTAGTAGAAACACCGGCTAATCTAGTTATCCAGAGGAAGAAGAAGCTTGGATGTCGGGTTGGTTCCAAGAACAAGCTGAAGGTTGGAGTAATGCAAGGCAGTGGAACAAAAACTGCAGGGAAGAAGAAGTCTGTCAGTGTAGAACCTTTGAGGTTAACTTTCCCAGTGACGATTCCTAGCCCATTGGATAAAGGCAAGGAGAAGATTATTTAGGCACTGGGTGCCTGCTTATTTGTATATTTTTTGGATGACGATTTACATAGAGATGGCATACCTACCATAATTGCGTGTTTACAGGTATGTTTATCTTTGTCTCTTTTATGTGGGTCGTCTGTCCTTTGAAGATGCAAGTAAGCTCGATAACAGTTGAGCTTAGCGTTTTAAAGAATAGTATTTATTTTTGATTAGTTTCGTCTGCTTTTAATGGAGTAGAATTATTTTTCAAGCCAAGTGTGTACTATTCAGACTAAGAAGGTCGTTTAATGATATTTTCTTTCGTAAAAAAAACATAAATATATAAGATCAATGAATTGTCATGTCAATTACAAGAGGGATACAATCTGACAATAAGACCGAGACTAGGAGGATTATCCTAGCTATATATCTTCAACAATATTTACTTTTGCCAAAATCCTTAAAATGCATGTGATTATTAACTCTGCAACTGATTTTAACAATCCCATATATGCCAATATTGGAGCTTGAATTATGGATAACGGGTTCTATTTGAACCTATTTCAAGATAAATGAATTTACAATGTACTACAGTAAAATCTGAATAAATTAATAATTTTGGGACTGACAAACTTTATTAACTTAACGAGGTTATTAATTAATCGAGTATTAAATTACTACTCAAGTCCCCAAGTTGAGACCGAAAAAATATATTATTTTAATGAGATTATTAATTAATCGAATATTAAATTATCGAAGTTTTATTGTATTTATATCAGAAAATAAAAGTTGAATACTTCAAGGATAAAACATAGGTCATACCCTTCTATCTTTAAATTTTAGTTTCTTCCATTAATTGTCTCAAGGGCATTCAATAGAGAATTTATATTCAAACCTCCAAATTTGCTCATCACACCTCCTCTTTAATATTTTTCCCATAATTTCCAATATCACCCTTGTATTAGAAAATAAAAGGTTGTAAATAAATAGAAGATGAATCAAGCAAGCAAGAACAATGACACAACCCAACACCTAATAGCTGATATGTTAAAAACTTGAAAGAGGATTTGATTGGCTTCTAACTTGTGAGCAGAACCCATGGTAGTCTTTTAGGTCAAGGGGATGAAGATGATTGATTCATTTGTGTGCCTACAATCGCGTTGTTTAAGCGCCTTGAATTTGTACTCGAACCATCTTATATAGATACTTGAATAGATGAATAGAAAAGAGTGAGTGGTAGTCTAGAGAGCTTTTCTCTCTAGGATATTTTGTTTACCCTAATATTCCCAAAACCTAGCCGCCGTAGTGCAATCTCCCGTCCAATCAACCCATTGTCTCATCCTTCTCTTATTCTCGTCTACTTCATCCCCACGTCACTCTCCTATCTTGATAAGTTTCCTGGTCTTCTTCGACCTCCCTCTCCCTTTGAAGTTTAAACCTTAGATCGGTGTGCCTTACCTCAACTTTACATCGATCCTCTGTACTTGTTTACTCTTCTGATGGTGACCTCACCCTTTCATCATCCTTGTGAGGAAGTTGATTTGTCCATTGGTGTGGTAGATGAAGCTTCCAATTATGGTTTTTCCGTGATCTAACTCTTCTCCTCTCTTATACGTACTAAATCTGTTGGTCGTGCTTTAACACGTTGGATGATACGCCTATGGCAGCGCTTACTCGGTCCTAGAACAATAAATATTTGGCAATGTACTCATGATCGTTTCATGGGAAAATTCAAGGACATTGGTGCACAGTGAAGAGCTTTCGACAAGGGTTCATGGTTCTACAATGATATGACGGTGCTTGTGGTTGAGACCAATGGTTTCATTCCGCCACATCTAGTTCTTGAACATAAGACTCGTGTTTGGGCGCGAGCTAAAGTGGTTAGTGGTGACCTCACTGATGGGATCGAAGACAAGCAATGGTGGAAGTCTATTGGATCTGTCTTGGGTCGGTATATTGACTATGATCGTGCCCAGCTTGAAGATAATAAAGAGATCTGTCTGTTTTTGGAAATTGATCTCTTGCATCCGCTTCATGTGAGGGTAAATCTAGGCCTAGAAGGTCACTCTTGGGCTACTTTTGATATTGAATACATTACTTTACGTGGCTATTGTATGGGATGTGGTAGCCTATCCTATTATGAGGATGGATACTCCATACAATGTGGCAAATAGGAGGAGTTGGAGGACGTTCGCAGAAAGGAAGCCATTTGGGAGGAGGACTAGGCTCGAGATAAGAAGGTGGTCTGGGTTGGAATTAGGACCAGGTTATTATGGCTAGGGTTGGCTATGGCCCAGGCGATAGTATGGAGGAAGTGGCTGCCAGTGAGCAGCTTCAACTGACCCCTTTGACACCGTTGCCAGTTGCGCCTGCCGAGGCTCCTCTCTTGGCTCAGACTCCAGAGCAACCTAGGAAGAAACGAAAGTATGGCCATTTTAATCACGGGAGGATACATTACCTCGATGCACGACATGCTGGTCAGTGGGGAGTCTGTGAAAAATCTATGCTGACATTTGTGACAAAATGACATGTGGACGAAAAGGAACTGCTCAACTGGCCCGTTAAGCCATTTGGGAGAGGTTAAATGCCCTCCATGAAAAGAAGAAGCTTATGAGGTGGGATCTGTCCGAAGAAAGTGAAATTGAGGAGGCGGACCCAGACATTGGTGGAATTCGAGTAGAGAAGGTGCCTAGTTAGTTAAAGGATGGTACTCCCCATTTTTAATTACCGTGCTATCTCGTTTGCTAGTCTTTGATGCTAAGTGAGAACCTATTATTTAGTATAGTGATGCGCATAGGATTTCATTTTATCTGGCCGGAAAATTTGGTGGAATTTTTGTATTACTATCACATTATCAATCAAATTTTATCAACTTTCTCAAAAAAAAATTATAGGTACTTAAATTTAGTAATTGCCCATTAGAGATGACAGATTCTCCAAAAGCATCTCAACTTTTGGACATGATTCTAAATGAGGGAGATACTGGACTTGTGAAGCAATTTATGTATTTGAAAATTGAAGGTATACATGTTAATTAAGGTGGGAGATGATGATGAACAGGTGCTACTTAGAGGAAAAAATTTCCTCCATTACTAGGTTGTTGACTTTCATTAGAATGTACAAGACATGAGTGATAAGTGGAATTGCGAAGAATCGATGATGAGGTCTGGTAACTTTTCAATAATTTTTGTATTTGTTTTAATTTCTAATCAAGAGTAAAGAGGAAATATTAAGACATCAAACTTGTTAAGAGGTTAACCGAGCAATTATGAAGTTCTCAATAAAAACATTCCATTCAATGTAAGTGAAGGATGTGATTGAATTGAATGTGATGATCAGCTAAACAGGTAAGCATTATTTTAATATCTCATTCACTCTATCTTTTCATATGCGTACATGTCAAACTGTGAATGATTGTCGAATACAATATGACTTTTGAGTTTTGACTTGTGTTATGGCCCAATTTGCCTATCCACCAACCCACTACAAAACTTTGGCCCAATCGACGTCCAAACAGCCCAAAGCTCCTTTTTGCTGACAGAATTTGTTCGGATCCGACGAAACTTGGCCGAGATACCCAGCTGCATGGTCTCACAGGTAGAGGTACACTATCACCTGGCACGTGGTTTGACCTATACGCACGCGTCGTTAACCATTACACGTACGTTGCTATCTAATGCTTGCTGATACGGATAAATTAAGCTCTCGTTCATCTCCTCCAGGCTCCATCATTATCATATATCACCTTTTATCTATATAGTCCTTGATCCTCACTTTACTCTCTCAGTTCATGATCGAACACAAAATGTCAAACAGAGATTCATCAAGCTCACCATTTTCACTTGCGTTACTCCTCATTCTCTCTTTCTTGTTGCTTTCACTAGCTGCTTCCTCTGCTAATGCTAGGAGAACTCACGAAGATGTTGTTTCCGGTAGTGCTGCCGGTTACGTGGTGAGGAGAGACCAGAGGAGGTCGTTGGTTAAGACCGAGTACGGGGAGATCTCGTCCGTTGATGTCACTGATGGACGCAGAGGGCCTTACCATGTCCAGTTCATCACCATGGAACCCAACTCGCTCTTCCTTCCGGTGCTTCTCCATTCTGACATGGTCTTCTATGTCCACACAGGTTACGAGCGCTATGCATTTCCAGTACATTTAAATTTAAAGTTTTTCTTTTTCTAGTAGTAACTAGTAAAGTTTAAGGTTTTTACCATGTTAAACCACAACTATGTGTACTAATGACATTTTTTAGTATGGTTATGCTCAATTTGATAGGTATAACGTACATGGATGTGAAGATCATGGTAATTTTAAAAGTTTGAATCTGACATTGTGTTATTGTTACTTTTCTTGTACATTTGTAATGTTATATTGTTACTATTGAGAACGTTCGAACTGATTTAGGTAGTCATCGTATCTCGACTTGTATGCTTTTTGATCTTTATTACCGTGGAAATTTTTGAATCAGTTCATTTCTTCGATTCTTTTGTTTTTTCTTTTGTGTTTTATTAGGCAGTGGGAGGTTGAATTGGGCTCATGGAAAGGATGATCAAATAAATAGGGTGCCCATAAAGCGAGGCGATGTGCACAGGATCCACCCAGGCTCTGTCTTCTTTGTACAGAGTGATTTAGAGACTGAACGTCAGAAACTTAGAATTCATGTCATCTTTGCAAACACTGATGAGGGCGTATATGTAAGAGAAACAACTTCTGGCTCTTCCTTTGTTGTATGTTCAGTTTGTATGAACCTGTTAGAAATTATCTCTCAAGTTCAAATCTGTTTTGATGTAAATAAAATACTTTTGCAGGACCCAACAATAGGGGCATACTCCAGCGTTAGGGACCTGGTCCGAGGCTTCGACACCAAAGTACTTCGTGCAGCTTTTAAGGTTTGAAAAATCAAGTTAGAAGCTACCTTGTGATTTGCTGACTACTAGTTCTTACTCATCATTAAACTCGATCTTAATGATGGAAAATGCCTTTTGATATAGGTCTCTGATGAAGTGATTGAATCGATAACAAATTCAACGGACCGTTCGGCCATTGTTCATGCAGTGCCAACAAAGAAAGAAACCTTTTGGGATATGGAAACTCGATTCCTGAAAACCTTTGTTAGAGCCAGTTACGATGACATTGCAGTTAACAAGAAGCACATGAAGAAAGGCAAGAAACCAAAATCAAAAGAATATAACATTTTTGATGAGGAACCAGATTTCAAAAATTGTAATGGTTGGAGCCTCACAGTGAACGAGAGAAACTCACTTTTACTGAAGGGATCTAACATTGGTTTTTTCATGGTTAATTTGACAAAGGTTAGTGTGCATCATTATATAGCTTGAGTTGATTAGAAATGCTACTAGCTAGAAGTTCCCACATTCTGAGGTTTTTGAATGGTTTGTTATAGGGTTCCATGATGGGGCCTCACTGGAATCCAATAGCAACCGAGATGGCAGTAGTGTTACAAGGGCAAGGGATGGTTAGGGTCGTGTGTTCGAGCACAGCGAAGAAATCAGAGTGCAGAAATACAAGGTTTAGGGTTCAAGAAGGAGATATTTTTGCTGTCCCCATGTTCCATCCAATGGCTCAGATGTCGTATAACAATGGCTCTCTTGTGTTTATGGGGTTCACCACAACAAGAAGGAAGAATTATCCTCAGTTTTTAGCTGGGAAGTACTCGGTTCTACAAACTTTGAACAGACAGATCTTGGCAGTGGCTTTGAACGTTACCAACACCACAATTGATCAGCTTTTAGCGGCACAAGCAGAATCGATCATACTCGATTGTACCTCTTGTGCTGAAGAGGAGGAGAGAGTGATGTTGGAAGAGATGGAAGAGGAAAGGGAGGAAGCAGAGGCCAAGGAGATAGAGGAGCAGAGAAAGAGAGAAGAAGAAGAGCGAAAAAGAGATGAAGAGCAAAGGCAGATGGAGGAGGAGGAAGAGAGAAAGCGACGAGAGGAAGAAGAAGAAAGGAGAAAGAGAGAAGAGGAGCAGAGGCAGAGAGAGGAGGAGGAGGAAGAGATAAAGCGAAGAGAAGAAGAGGAAGAAGAAAGGAGAAAGAGAGAAGAACAGGAGAGGCAACAAGAAGAAGAACGAGAGAGGGAGAGGCAACAGGAAGCAGCAGCAGCAGCACGAAGGGAGCAAGTAGAGCAGGCTAGGAGACAGCAGGAAGAGGCAGAGAGAGAAGACGAGGCTAGGAGACAGCAAGAGGAGAGGAGGGCCCAAGAGGAACAAGAAGAGGCTAGGAGGCAAGAGGCAGAGAGCGAGCGGAGACAACAAGAAGATGAATACAGCAGAAGAAGAGAGGAAGAGGCACAGTCGGAGCAAGAGGAAGCTAGGAAGCAACAAGAGGAGATGGAAGGAAGAACAAGAGAAGAAGGAGAAGCAGGAACACAGCCAGAGGAGGCCACCACCGTACTCGAGCTGAAGTGAGAAGACTAGAGTTTTATGGTTGTGCGGGAAGGTATAGGTAAATATGGATTGGAGTGTCTCTAAAGTGCTGTTTGAAGTTTTTTCTTTCGTGTATCATTTCATGTAATAACTTCTATGGGTGCTTGAAGCAAGTTTTCTTGTGTTGGGAAACAATGAAATAGTGAAATTATTTATATGGTAGATGAGTTGGATCAGTTGGTTCACTGATATAAGTTACAGCAGAGATCTATCCCCCGATTCATGGCATTCATTTATCTTATAAGGTAAAACAATATGCATTTAAAGTTTTAAACTGGTAAAGATTTGGAGAAGCTGCTAGACTGGAAAGGGCACTATTCTAAAGCATTTCAGATTTAAGTCGCGAACTAGACCGTTATAATCAAAGAGTGATCATAGGTAAAACTGTGTTTCATTGAAAAAAAATGGGCCTCTGAATCCAATCCACAACATACAAAATAACAAGCAAATAAAAGATTTACACCGGTAATGGTTCACTACACTAAACAGGGCGTCTCACTGTCACACCTTGATGGAGCTAGTTATGTAGGACACAACAACAGTAAGGTCATCAAGCTTGCCTCCGTAGTAACGGAACCCTGCTTCTTGAGTAGCAGTAGAAAATGGTGTTTGTCTGTTCTTATCTAGGGCTTGCTGACGTGCCAGAGCTGCTATTTTCTGGGCAGTTACTTGCGGTTCCAACCCAGCTCTCACAGCATGAACAACAACAGCCGTAATCTCACTATTATACAAGTCACTACAAGAAAAAGTGACTTAGACGACGGAGAATTTCCGTCGTCTAAGTGCCTATCTCCGTCGTCTAAGTACTTGGACGACGGAAAATCCGTCGTCCAAGGTACGTGCTCCAAGTGCTGTCGTCTAAGTACTTAGACGACGGAGAATTTAATCTCCGTCGTCCAAGTTCACTTGGACCACGGAGAACGTCCGTGGCCCAGGTGGGGACTTAGACGACGGAGACATTAATCTCCGTCGTCTAAGTCACCACCTGGGCCACGGACGTTGTTAGCTTCTCCGTGGCCCAGGTGGTGACTTAGACGACGGAGATTAATGTCTCCGTCGTCTAGGTTACGACCTGGGCCACGGAGAAGCTAACAATCTCCGTGGCCCAGGTGGTGACTTAGACGACGGAGACATTAATCTCCGTCGTCTAAGTCCCCACATGGGCCACGGACGTTGTTAGCTTCTCCGTGGCCCAGGTCGTAACCTAGACGACGGAGACATTAATCTCCGTCGTCTAAGTCACCACCTGGGCCACTGAGAAGCTAACAACGTCCGTGGCCCATGTAGGGACTTAGACGACGGAGATTAATGTCTCCGTCGTCTAAGTGAAAAATTAATTTAAAAAAAAAAATTAAATTCAAAAATATTATTAATATTAATTGAAAAAAAAATTAATTAAATTAATTAAATACACTAAATTAATAAAATAATTAAAATTAATTTGTACATACATAATCGAAAAAACCCATAATTAAAAATGAAAATATTGTTCGTAATGCGGAAATTAAGAAACGAAATAATGAACTACTAGCTAGCTAAAACACTGGAGGAGCAGATGCGCCGCCTCGTCCTCCGCCTCCAGCCGGGTCGTCGTCGTCGGGGAATGGGTTCGAAGGAGGTTGACATTGTCTTTGAGCTTGTTGCATAAGGGCGATGAGTTGGGCTATTCGCTCGTCTTGCTGGTCCATTCTTTGGCGCATGGCAATATTCTCCTCCCGTGCGATTCGAGCCTCTTCATAGGCTGCCGCAGCTTGAGAACTTCTCCGCCGCCCCGAACCTCCCGTAGATGATGACTCAGAGGTCGACAAATCTCGAACCACCTTAGGCCCGAAGTGCCTAACCTCCTTGCCAGCTCTACGACCGTAGACCTCATCCGCAATTGCTATTTGGCTCTCCACAGATAGAGGAGGCAGGTCTTCTAGCGGCACATCTGGGAACGCAAGCTGAGTGTTAGCCAATTCTTCCTGCGCACGCTCTATCACTCTTGCCTACAAAAGAATAATAAATTTATTATAATGAAATAATATTTAAATAATAATTACTATAATTATTAGCGCACACATATATATATATATATGACTTACGTCGCGTTGACTCGCTTCATTATCGAGCCCAGGCGTCACGTACGCGCTTACGCTTGCATCGAGATAAGGGTGTTTGGAGCCCTTATCCCTGTGCTCCTTGGCAATTTGAATGAGTTGCTTGGCGCCGGAAGTATGGTGCTTGTCCTTCTTCCCCCGGTTGGCTTTGTTGACACCGGAGAATTTCTGTTAGACAACATAATGAAATCATTAAAAAATTTATAAGTAACTAAAATTTAGAGTATTCAATTATCTTAATTGAAATAAAAAAAGTAAATTAACACCTGAAATTGCTCATCGGCAAAGTGGTTACACAACCACTCCCACTCATCTTCTCTATCCCCACGCAGCTCTTCGGGGGGAGGCACGGGACCGTTAGTTCGGAAGTACTGATGGAGCCTGTACTTCCAATCTTTGAAGATGTTGTTGGCGGTTTGGTTGATATGCCTCAACATCGCCGGATCCGGATCCACCGCAAATTGTTCCTATCAGAAATAAATTGAAAATTATAATCGTATATATTATAAAATTATATATAACTAATATTAAAAATAGTATATAATAACTAAAATTGTACGTATTACGTACCGAAAGATCCTTAAAGACTTTCGCCTTCTCCGAATCCGGCACATCCCTCCAAGTAGGGGCAGTGATACGAACCCGGTTACGAACAATCGACCCAATGCTATGAGCCGAGAGACTTGCTAGCTGAGGTGTGGGAGGGCCACCGGTGAATTCGTCGTAAGGCAAGGCGATCTTGCTCCCGGTCGCCTTGCAAATTTTCTCCGCCTTTCCACCTTTAACGAGACCCCGAGTCTTTTTCGGTTGGGGGTCAGTGGGGGCCCTCCTTTGCTTACGGCGGGCGCTGTACATGATAGACTCGGCCGTCGAAGACGCCTGAGTACTTCCCGTTGAAGCGGTACCGGGCGTCGGAGTTGAAAAGGGGTCGACGTCATCACCGCTTGAGAGAAATGGGGCAGAGGGAATTTCCCCAGAAGGCCCCGGATTGAGGGCGTCTACCTGCAGTTGAACCCAACCGACTTGGGCCGCCAACATTTGGAGCATCTCATCTTCTGACTCCTGTTGGGCTTTCTTCTTCCCGGATGTGATCTTTGGCGGAGCCATTTAAACCTAAGAGTACGTACGGTGTTAAAATACCTACTTACCATAATAATTACAACGACGGAGAATTTACGCTAATTAATTAAGTACGTTTAAGATTTAAATAGAGTACACTAGCTTGGCATTTTCGGTCGTTCAATGGACGTGCGACCCGCGCGATAAAGTGTAAATTTTCAATTAATCAGCCTTGGTTAAATCGAAAAACATGGCCAGTTAGGGATAGAGATAACGCGAGAGGCAGGACTAATTTCGACAAAAGTCTTTCTTAGTCCAAATCCTGTCACCAGTCATAACCCGTTTCTAGACACCATGTCCGACATTCGGCCAATTTTTCGAAAATTTACACTCCCTCAAGTCCTTTGCAAACTCCGCCCTCAACCTCGTGTCCATAACTTCACTTAGGTTATGGTGTGCGGTGATGAAATCCACACATCACGAGGGGTTAAGGAGATAAGCAAGGAAAAGAGGCGCCATCTATTCCAAAGAGTGCGACTTAATTACACCAAGCCTATGTACTAAATTTAAATCGAACACGTACTACCATGCAATTTACTAGAAAATACATATAATTATCAATTAATTATTATTTATCATGCATTTAATAATAATTATTCATTTACCAATATAATCAATTATTATTATTACTATTATTTAATTTTAACTAATAATTATTCATTACCAAATAATTAACAACTAATAATGATTACTAAATAATAATAATAACAAGAAAATAATTATTATAATTACAACTATTTATTATTTAAAACTAATAAATTAAAAGTATTTAGAATTTAAATAATTAAACAAATAAAAAAATTGTTAAAGAGTTAAAATTTCGAATTATTACCTCGTCGGAATTTCGCCGGAATATTGGAAGAGTAGAGTCGTCGGAGAGGGGGAACCACGCCGGAAAATTGGTCGTCGGAGCGTCGCCGGAGGAGGATCGCCGGAGTGAGAGAGAGAGGAGAGGAGAGTATAGAGGAGGAGATGGAATGATGAGAAAATGAGGGGGGGTGCTCCTCCTTATATAGAGTTTCACTTAGACGACGGAGCACTATTCTCCGTCGTCTAAGTGCACTTAGACGACGGAAATAGTGTTTTCCGTCGTCTAAGTGAAGGGTCAAATTTTTTCGAACCGGCGCCAAATAAATGGGCGGGCCGTTTCACCGCCATAAATGTTGACTTAGACGACGGAGACAGTGTTTTCCGTCGTCTAAGTGGAATTTCAAGCGGTGCCGAAAATTGAGGCGGCAAATCGAACCGCCATGTTATTTCGACTTGGACGACGGATATGTAGGTTTCCGTCGTCCAAGTTTTCACTTGGACGACGGAAACCTACATATCCGTCGTCCAAGTCGATATTTACACCGAAAAAAAATAAAAAATTTTATTCGAACCGCCATGGTAATTTGAACCTAGACGACGGATACGGTTAATTCCGTCGTCCAGGTGAACACTTGGACGACGGAAACTGACAGTATCCGTCGTCTAGGTTCAAATTATGCCAAAAAAAAATTTTAAATTAATTCGCTAGGAATTTAGCGATTTGTCATTCGAGTGAAATAGTCGTACAATATCGATGAACGCATCGTATATATAAACAGTTAAATTTGAACCGCCGAATAATTTTACGTTTTGAAAGTTGTTAAGTATCGACTAATCTTTAAGACTTTAGTGTTCATGAGTAGTTGCTGATTTGCAGCAGAGTGCTAACGAAATTGAATTTGGACAAAACAACCGTTGGATATGTTCGTCGTAACATAATATATAATTACTATAAAGGACCAGGAAATAATAAGTTCGGGAAGGGTTTCATCGGCACAGTCAACCGCAAAACCGAGAATTTCACAAACCGGAAACGTGGATACAGGACATTTCGCAACTCCGATTTTCGAACCGTCGAAGCTCACACACCAAGAATATACTACTCTAAAGTCTTGACGAAAAGAATACGCATTCGAAGATGGTCTAGATGGTCGTTGTCTTAGAAAAAATTACGAAATTTACACCTGGACGACGGATACGACATTCTCCGTCGTCCAAGTAGACACCTGGACGACGGAGACGCTAATATCCGTCGTCCAGGTGTGTACTTGGACGACGGAGAATATCGTATCCGTCGTCCAGGTGAATATACCCTGAATTCAGGGGTTAGGGGTCCTTAGGGTTTAGGGTATAGGGTTTTACACTTGGACGACGGAGAATGACTGTCTCCGTCGTCCAAGTGTGTACCTAGACGACGGATAATGCCTGTCTCCGTCGTCCAAGTTTAAAAACCCCGAATTCAGGGGTTAGGGCCTTAGGGTTTACGGTTTAGGTCGTCCCCGGTCATTTGTGTGTGCGTTCAATTATTCTGATTCAAAAATATAATTAAAAAATTGATCGATCGATCCGAACTGCTAGATTTAGGGTCCAAGATTTAGCTAGGGTTTTATATGAGATTGAGATTTGGCGCCAAAGGTGAATCTGCAATTAATTTCTCCGTTCTCGGTTAGGGGTCCTTAGGTTTAGGGTATAGGGTTTAGGGTGAATATACCCTGAATTCAGGGGTTAGGGGTCCTTAGGTTTAGGGTATACGACTGTCTCCGTCGTCCAGGTGAATATATATACCCTGAATTCAGGGGTTAGGGGTCCTTAGGGTTTAGGGTATCGGGTTTGTCATCTGGACGACGGAGACGACATTCTCCGTCGTCCTAGTGTGTACCTAGACGACGGAGAATGACTGTCTCCGTCGTCCAAGTGTAAAAACCCTGAATTCAGGGGTTAGGGCCGTATGGTTTAGGGTTTAGGTCGTCCCCGGTCATTTGTATGTTCGTTCAATTATTCTCATTCAAGAATATAACTAAAAAAATGATCGATCGATCCGATCTGCTACATTTAGGGTCTAGGATTTAGGGTTTGAAGGGCTGCGTGAGCGAAATGTAGAGCAGCTTCAGCTTACTTTTAATAAGATCAGAGAATACACCGATGAAGTTGAAAGCAAAGAGAGGGGCCGGGACTAGAAAAACAGTCCAAAGACATTCAATTGAAACAGAGAGAAGTCGACTTAATTAAAATCTGAGGAAGTTAAGCTGGCGGAGATCGATCATATATATAGTATTTAAAAACAATAAAACCAACCAAAGCTGGACGAGGAATCTTAAAGTCTCGACATAATAGAAATCTTTCACCTTTTTACGATGCATCGATCGATCATATATATATATATTACAATAATAAATTAGGGTTTACCAAGTAATGATCCTCGTCGTGTGACCGTACTCTTCGTCATAATCGTCATCATCATCATCACCGTTATCCGATTGCTCATCCTCCTCATCGTACTCAACATCGTCCGAGGAATAACCAGAGTCGTCGTCATCGTCCTCATCCTGCACGTCTTCTTCATCTACCTCAATGATCTCTTCTTCAGTTAGATCTGTACAACCATCAGGCATGGGTAACCGTTCACCGTCTTGAACCAGGTCCATTATGTCGGAGCGGATGACAGAAATATTAGGCTCTTGATAGGCAGGAATGTCTCTGTCTGGTTCAGCAGCATCTTCAGTCGTCGCCGGTGTCCCTTCAATTGTCTCTGTATTCCAAACTCCTCGATGAGAGATCTGGTTCACTATTTTCCACCCGTCACCAGCTTTCGGATCGTCGAGATAGAACACCTGCCTAACTAAGGTGGCGAGAGCGAAAGGCTCATCCTCATACCAGCTTGAGTTTGTATCGACTGATAAAAGTCCCAGGTCTTCCTTTGTACGCTTGAACCATCTGCACTTGAATAGGAAAACGTTGACATCATTCCCGTAACATAGCTGAACCACATATACGATCATTCCGTAATATAGATCAGGGTCTTTCCCAACCGCTATCCCACTGTTTTGTGTTCTTCTTCCTTCATCTCGCGCCAATGAATGGAACTTCACACCGTTCACAAAACATCCCGGATAAATATAGTGTTTAATCGGCTTCCCTGCTAGCAAGTGCTTTGGCCAAGACCACCACCCCCCGTGGTTTTCGGATTTTTGCAGATCAATCATCTGCGAAAATGGAAAAATGTAAGGGTTTACTTTCTACAAATTAAACATGCATGATCTCAATATGTATATAAATCACTAAATACGTACCCATTGGAAGAAATAATCGGGGAACTTTTTCTTAACCATTTTCTCAATCCACGCCGAACTCTTGTCTGGATATAACGCCTGAAGCCTCTCCCTGTATGACATCATGTACGGCTCAACTTCGTCACAGTCTCGTAACACTACCCAATGTGCCTCAATAAGTTCTTCCTGTGTTAACGTTTCCTTTAATACTCCTCTAAACGGTCGGACGACATTGGTGACGACAGAAAGATTGATGCGGGCACTGGGATCGGAGGCAGTTGGAGGTGGTGGATCTTTGAGGTATCTGTTGCAGTAAGTAACGCACTCATGCATTAGGTATGTCTCTGCTATGGAGCCATCCGGAGCCGACCTGTTTTTGACGAATGACTTATACTGTCCAAGCTGTCTACAAAATTAATCAAACGTACAATAAAAATAAGTACATGCATATAGCTAGCTAGTAATCTCCAGTGGAACAAATTATGAATCGAAAAACCTGTATAATTAATTAGTTGTACGTACCTTTCTTGATGATACATCCAAGTGTACTGGACCGGACCAGAAATGAGAACCTGCTCGGGCAGGTGGATCATTAGGTGAATCATTATGTCGAAGAAAGCAGGAGGAAAAATCCTCTCTAGTTTGCAAATGATGTGCACAATTTGTTGTTGCAATTCCACGACATCTGACTTCTTTAATTCTCTGGCGCATAACCTCTGCCACCATCTGCACAATGCCACTATTGGTTCTACGACGTCGCGAGGCAAATATGGTCGAATTACCACTGGAATCAGACGTTGCAGCATAACGTGATAGTCATGTGTCTTTAGACCAACAAACTTGTGTTGCACCTCGTCCACTGCTCCAGTTATAGTAGCTGCATACGTGGCCGGATAACGAACGCCCTTAAACCAGTGAAATACAGAACGTCTAAGTGTCGGCTTCACTGTGTACGGTGCAGCTGGCATCTTGTTGTACACTCCTTTCCTATCCCTCCTCAACCACAAGGGACGACGTAGATTCATTGATTCCAAATCTTTGCGCGCTTTGGGAGTATCTTTAGTCTTGAACTTAATACCGAGAATTGTTCCCACCACGCTGTCGCACACATTCTTTTCTATGTGCATCGCGTCCAAGTTGTTCCTCAGCTTCAACTTCGACCAGTAAGGGAGTTCAAAGAATATACTCTTGTGATCCCAATAGCTCAGATCATGTGGAGGAATTGGATTGCATTTCTTTACATCCGCGTCGTTAGTCAACACACCAAAGTCGAAATAGCTCAACCTCTCTAAAATCTCTTCGCCCGACCAACTACGGGGTTTAGGATTGTTCTCTACCGTCCCGTCGAAATGAGCTTCATCCTGTCGCCAAGGGTGGTCGTGAGGGAGCCATCTACGGTGACCCAAGTAACACACCTTCCCTGCGTGCCAACTAGAGTTCACGTCGTCCAAACATATAGGACATCCATTATATCCTTTTGTCCTGCACGCTGCCAACATCCCATACGCTGGAAAATCGCTGATCGTCCACATTACGGCAGCCCTCATCGTGAACATCGTGTCAGTGAATTTGTCATAAGTTGGGACTCCATTTTCCCACAACAGTTTCAGCTCGTCGATCAAAGGTCTGAGGTAGACATCTAAGCACTTCCCTGGAGATTTAGGACCTGGAATTAGTACAGTAAGGAAATTAAATTCCTTGTTCATGCACATCCACGGAGGCAGGTTGTACGGCATCAGAATTACTGGCCAAGTGCTTACGGCGGAGCTATTACTTCCCCAAGGATTGAATCCGTCTGTAGATAGGCCGAGTCTAACATTTCTAACCTCTGCAGCAAAGTTTCCGAATTCTCTGTCGAAATGTTTGAAACCCTCCCCATCCGCGGCGTGTCGCAGGACATCGTCATCTATTCGCTTTTCTGCGTACCATCGCATCGCCTCTGCTGTGTGTAGAGACATGTACAGGCGCTGCAATCTGGGAATCAAGGGAAAATATCGAACAACTTTCACAGGAATTCTCTTTTTCGAACTCTTCCTATTCACCTGGAATCTGCACTGGCCACATACGGGACAATAGTCCAAATCTTTATACTCTTTGTAAAATAGCACACAATCATTCGGACATGCGTCAATTATCCTGTACTTTAGGCCGAGGCTGCTCAAGATATTTCTAACCTTATAATGAGATTTAGGAAGATTGTGATCATCAGGAAGCAACTTACATATTTGCTCCTGAATTTCGTCAAAAGCACTGACTGACATTTTGTGCTTCACTTTTATCTTCATTTGCTCCATCACATATTGCAACACATTCTCTCGACATCCAGGGAACACCGGGGTCTGCGCTTCAAGTAGCATCCGGTTGTACTTATCCATCTCACTGGTGTCAGTGGCCAAGCTAGCAGCGGGGAATGTGTCATCATGCTCATGAGTGGTACTGTAACCTCCGTCTTGGTGTTGGTGTCCACTATGACTAAATCCCGGAAACGCATCATGGACCAAATCTACAGTTGGATTGCAAGCTGGGGGTCCGGCACCACTGCCGCTGGATGAGGCACCATGGTAACTGTACCCTGAGCTGAAGTCTGCTGCGCTGAACTCTACTGCTTCACCATGCTCGCTCCATGTAGTGTAACTCCACATCATACCATTTTCGTACAGGTGTTGCACCATAACATTAACCTCCGCATACTGACAATTAAGACATTTCTGGCACGGACACCTGAAACGCTTCTTTCCATGACCATGTTCTATCGCAAAATTCACAAATTCGCTAATTTCATCCATATACCGGACATCACATCTATTCTTTAACTTCATCCAACTCTTGTCCATACTGCTACAAAATATTATAATTAAATAATTATTACATATATATATATTAGTCCATTAATTTACCATTAATTATACGTACTCGATCTACATCGATCCATCAAATTACGTACGTAATTTAATCTGTATATATAGCTAATTAACATTCATGCATGTATGTACGCACGTACGGTTTCCCTAAATATATATATATTTAATCATGCAAATTTTAACTGCCTACGTACGTACCTGCTGGCCTTCTCGATATCTGCAGTTAATTAAGCTAGCTAGTGATCGAACACCGGAGATCCGATCCTTTAATTAATTTCTAGCCCCGGCCTAGCCTAATCCGGCCTTCTCCTTCTCCTTCGATCTCAAAAATTCCCCACGGGAGAAAATATAATGGAATGATCGAAGCTAAGAGAGTTTGGCATGGCCTATATATATAATGCTTCACTTAGACGACGGAGGTGTCGGTACGTCGTTTAAGTGGAACTTACACCACGACGTGTCGGTCCGTTGTCCAGGTGATCACTTCTCCGTGGTCCAAGTCACACTTAGACGACGGATATGTAATTCTCCGTCGTCTAAGTGTTACTTGAACCACGGAGATTTCTCCGAGGTCCAAGTAACACTTAGACGACGGAGATGTAATTCTCCGTCGTCCAGGTGATAACCTGGACCACGGAGAAGTCTCCGAGGTCCAGGTGCTTACCTAGACGACGGAGAAACTTCACATCCGTCGTCTAAGTGTTACTTAGACCTCGGAGATTTCTCCGTCGTCCAAGTCACACTTAGACGACGGAGAATTACATCTCCGTCGTCTAAGTGTGACTTGGACGACGGAGAAATCTCCGAGGTCTAAGTAACACTTAGACGACGGAACTAATACTGTTCCGTCGTCTAAGTCCTCTTTTCTTGTAGTGAGTTGTCAAACAACCCATCTGTCCCAGCAATAATGACATCCCCTGGGGTGACAGGCATCAGAAATACCTTGTGCACATCAAGTTCCAATTCAGATTGCATTTGGGTCAGAAAATTTTGTAGTTTTTTCTGGTTTATAATAACTTGATATTTAAGAATGGCAAATAGATTCTTATAGTTTCGTGAAACATATATGGGAGAATAGCAGAGTCAGAGTGATATGGATATGAAATGTTTAGCATTCACCACGAATATGGATATAGACATACGACATCAGATTTATAAGCCTACTCCCTCATATGGTGCTTTAAACTGAGCCAGATCCCCCTCTCCCCTATAATTATCGCACGATCTTTTCAGGGGCATAGTCAAAATAAGTGATTACCCATCTGTACTTTAGTAAGGTGAATGAGCAACACGTATTTAGTTTGTTCCTTTTGGATAATATGCAAGTGACAATTAGTAATGATGCATACTTTAGAGATGATTTATGGTAAGGTAGGAATAGCATAAAACTAACATGACCAGAGCTTGGTAGATCAGCCCCACTACCATTTTCCAGCTGATATGAAAAATGGAAGCCATGCTGCTGCACAGGAGATTGGAAGATGGTGCTTCCATCTCTAACTACTATGAATCCACTGTCCCCTAGATTAATAGCATGTAAACCCTGCCACAAAAAAAGTAATTGGGGAACATACTCAGACTCACTATATATAGAGTTATAAACTTTTCAGATTGATCTTCATTTTGATATATATTTTTGGCTTATTTAATACAATTTAAAAGAAGCCATGCAACTCTACATACTGATTCAAAACTTCAGCAATTTCTTCGTTTATAGAAGACTGAAGGGGCTGTAGTACTGTAAGGTGCAATAATTGCAGAGAAAGAACTATTCACCCCAGCAGCTGTCCAGGGCAGATAGTCCTAGAGAGGATTTAGCTATTAAATATTTTCAGATCTAGAGTCTGAACTATTTAGTTTACCTTATGATGAGTCAAAAGAGTTATTTCAGATTTAGAGTCAGAACTATCTAGTTTACTTCTGATGAGTCAAAACATAATAAAGAACACTCTGTACAGAAAGCTGATGATCCTAAGTAAGGAAAAGCCCACCATATCTATATACTCACTGCTATCTTACATCAATCTGTACCGTTACCTACTTGAAAATAGCGTTATAACCATGTCATTGATTCAGGGTTGTACTTTCGGGATGGTGTAAAAACTCCCAAAATAACCATTACAGCTGGCTGACATATTTCTAACCCTGATCTAAGTATGGATGAGTGTAATAGAAAGATCAACAAACAGTAGAATCCATTTTGTCAATTTCATTTCAGAAGCATAATGCAGCCACAGGTCCAGATTCTGGACAGATGCCAAAGAAAATAATTCATCACATTTTTATTCTAGAATGTAGACCATATCTCTTCTCACACACACTGAAAAACAAGAATCCAAATGAAAGACAACACACCTTCTCAGTAAGGCCAATGAGGAGCCCTTTGCTTTAGTGAATGAGTGGGCCTGGCAGGTTCAAAGCTGCCATTAGGCTCCTCTTGAATTGCCTTTACAGAATGAGACATAAGTTCACGAGCAAATAGTCCAGCATTAACACCAACATCAGCCCATCCACCAACACCATCTGCTACACCAATTGCCTGTGCATCTTCACAAATGAAGTGGGCATCCTCTCCACCTGTCTCTTCCTTCTCCGGATGTGGCAAGTAACATGAACCTGAAAGTAACTTCAGAGTTCTCTCTCCCAAAACAGGTCTGAAAACGACACCAAGACATGACATATGAGCACTGAGAATTTTAATCCCCTATGTTGCCTCTCAAACGGCTGTATGTGCATTTGAAATGAGGTGAAGACTAATCTATTGCCCTTGCTCTAACTAATAGGGATTTAACTAAGCTAATATTTGTTATATAAACAAATTGATATGTCAGAGAATGAACCTGCACACCCTCAATTGCAGTCCCCAAGGACTGAACTCGTGAATGTGAAGCAAATGAGAAGAAATTGAAGACCTCAAAATTAAAAAAAGACAACAAGACTAATCAAAATCGAAACAAGGAATTAGAAGAGAACATGTACTGATCAATAGGAATTGGAAGCTGTTCGTCACTGGTGTTGCCATCGAGTGACACATCCTGAGCAGCTCCAGAAGCATAGCACATGGCAGTTGAGGTATGGAAATTCCTCAACCAAGGCCCAACAAGCACCGAAACTAGACCACTGTTAAAGGATTCTTTTTGTTTCAAACTCAAGCTAGCTTTCAGGAATCTGCTGCGACTTCTATCAGTAAAAAAGACACCTACCGGTTTTGTGAAATCTAATCCATTCCCAGTACTACTCGAATTTAAATCATCAACATAAAAATCTCCGAATACAGGTTTTGAACTCGAAGCAGCCATCGATTTCCACCGGTGTAAAGAACTAAAACTACACCTACTAGTCTCCAGTACCACCAAAAGGGTTGAACACGGTAGAGAACGAGCCAACCCCGAGTTTCAGGGGAGCAATTTCCCCCGACTATGTTGCAAACTTTTCTAACTCCGTATCCTGCTCTGGCTTATCACTCTCAACAAACCAGAATGCAGAGTAGCAGATGGCATTTTTAACTCCTTATGCAGAACACCCTTGATTCAATAACCTTCCCAATCAAAACCCAGCCTGAAATTCTAGGCCCCATATAATATCTCATCATTCTGAGCACATCTATTCACCAAAGAAACCTAAAATCTAACAGCAGCTATATAGCTCAGCAACCTGAAAATGTAACAAAAATCCAAACTTCATCACAAAGATATAAACTTTAACCCACATGAACAATAAAGCTTTCAACTTTATCATCTAAAAGCTTCAATACCTAATCCTATATACTTCCTGAGCCAAAACGCAACATTCCTACATGAAAAACAATCCAAAGTTTTGAACTTGATGCATCAGAAGAAATAAAACTAGAAGGGAAAGACGTACCTGTTTAGAAGAGCCAAATCAATCGAAAACGAGATCGATTAATGGATAGAATTCGCTAAAAAGGGAAGCTCCGAAGATACAGTACTGTGTTTCGGCCGATTCAATCTATCTTCGGAGCTTCTCTCGGCTTTTGGGGGAATATGCCGTTTGTGGTGGGTAATAAGGCTCACAGATGAGGCGGATAAAACACGTGGGAGGCCTAAAAATTTGGGAAATGACTACTTTGCTCGGATATCTCAGAACTCAAGTGAAAGGGTTTTGGGATAAGTCTGATGAGTCTCTTTTTTTTTTAGAAAAATAAATAAGTCTTTTTTTCAACGGCTATTCACTCCCTTTTATTCCGATATTATTTGTATTATTATATTACTATTTATTCTTAGTACAATTTACATAAACGTCTTTATTAGGGTTATTCAAAAATTAAATTAAGGACACATGAATCTAACGATTAAACCCTCAGCCATTAAAGCCAAGTCAAGATAATAACTCAAAATCAACCCAGCAAAATCACACACATGAATTCAATTTTGACTGGGTACCAATTATGGGCATCCAAACAAACAAGCAAACCTGAATTTATTGTTTCGAAAGAGTTTTGATGTAGTGGCATCAAACTTCAATCCACATGGTGCACATGAGTGACATGACAAGATTTAACTTGAACCAAAACTGCATGGCAACATGAGTACCTATTATTGTGTGCTGAATGATTGTTTACCTTTACAGCCTAAATTTTACCCAAGCTTGATTAGGAATCACTCATTTTGAATTCAAGAATCAATGTACTTTGAGGCGTGGGAATTCTATCTACACCATATGCGATTAAAAAAGGAGGATAGATTGGACTTTTTGTTTTGTTTATCTCTGTTGCGCTGTCTTTCTACACTAGATTGCTTCTGAGTTACTGCTTGGATAGTCAACCTAGGCTTGAGACATACCTAAACATTGGCCAAGCTTCATTTGGTACTCTAGGCCGAATTGCCATCTCGGTAGGAAGAGATCAAATCGTAGGGAGAGTTATTGGCTCTTCGCAGTGTCCTCCTCTTTCTTCGCTATCTACGTCTCTTATTCTTCGCGCCTAATTTTATTTTTCAATCTCTATATCGATTAATAAACGTAGAAACTTGGGGTGTATCAGTAAGTTATTTTTTTTCGTTATAGGTACAACTCAATGGATATTTTTGTAAACAAATTTGGTGAGTTCAGCATTTTACATTCTCCGAAATATTCTATTGAGGTATAAAGAGTAACAGGGTGTGAAGAGTAAAAAATAAAGTGTAAATAGCTGCAATTTTTTTTTAAGATATTAAGAATAATCCAATTAGCCTTCATACCCAAAATTCTGAAAAAAAAAACTCCACCCGAAAAGTGGGATAGAATCTTGAACCTCGTTCATTTCTAAGCGTAAGTGGAAGGGTAGTTTGGGAAGTATGTAAAACAGATGTTGATTTTTCAGCCATTTTCTACTATATTTTTTGTTCGGGGGGGGGGGGGGTTTTACGACTTCGGAACGGACTAGGCAGATTGTGAGCCCATTCATGAAGTACTCAACTACTCTGCTTTGGTACGTACAGAAGTACTGATATTAATCTGAAAAGTAGTGTAGTGATTCTTTGGTGTAGTACTCACGACTTGGGGGTTACAAACAAGTAAAGAAAGTGTATTGTAGGCAATCAGGCAATGGTGAGTCAGTAAGTGGTTCTTGAGAGCTGCTAAGCAATTCAATCTTAAAATGCTTGCTCTATCACCTCAATATATGACTCATGCTCCCAAAAATTAAGACTCAATTGCTGACACCGACTAAACAACTCAAACCGAGCTCTCTTTGTCATGAAATTTAACGCAAATTTAAACCAATGCAAGTTAGCCGGTGGGTTGTTCGGTGATGACTATATAGCTTACTACAGAATAATGAGACGTCTTTCTTTCGGGTACATAAAAACACTAGAAAGAGACATGATAAGAGACATGATAATAATACTAATAGACCAATTAACATATTATTTAGACAACCAAGAAAGTTTATTAACATATTGTTGCAGGAGAAAGTAGAATAAACAGAAAGTTATGTTCTTCTCATTGATATAATGTCTTAAATATATGCTGATACAATTAGTTACAATCATTATCCCTATATAACAGGAATTTTCTGTATCTATCTAATCAATAACCATATCTAACTAAGACAAGACACACATCGGGATTAATGGGAATAAATCTCCTTAAACACTCCCCTTTGTGTAGATTGCTATAAGAATGATGCATGACTTGTTGTCTCATTAAAAACTTCGCCAAGCAAACAAAAACCTCATGGGTAAAACAAAAGCTTGATCTAAAGGAAAAAAAGTACAACGTACCAACTACTAAAGCTACTACATGTGAGGTAGACTCTCCCTGATGTCTACAGAAATGTAACTCCCCCTGACTGTAAACTCAGTGTAGGAGTTCTGATAACATGCGCATACCAATGCTTCTCACATGTTTCACAAAAGTAGATTTAGGAAGTGACTTGGTAAACAAGTTCGCAGCATTATCAACAGAACCTATCTGGCTCACATGAATATTCAACAGCTGTTGTTGTTGCTGATTAAAGAAAAACTTTGGTGATATATGTTTTGTATTGTCACCCTTAATGAAACTCAACTTCATCTGTTCAATGCATGCAGCATTATCCTCAAAGATGCAAGTAGGATCAATAACAGTAGATTTCAATCCACTAGAGCCTCGAATGTGACCAATGATTGACCTAAGCCAAACACATTCCCTAATTACTTCATGCAAAGCAATTATCTCATAATGATTCGAGGAAGTGGCAACAAGAGTTTGCTTTGTTGATCTCCAAGAGATTGCCGTGTTTCCCATAGTGAAAACATAAATGGTCTGTGAACGACCTTTGTGTGGGTCAGAGAGGTACCCAGCATCAGCAAATCCAACCAACACATCAATCGGTGTTTTGGAATAGGGGACAGCATGAAAACCTTTTGAAACATGACCAATTTTCGACGGGTCGAGAGAATCCCTCGACCGGTCGATGAAGTGACTCTGGTCGATCTAGGGTGCAGGTTTCGACGGGTCGAGAAAATCCTTCGACGGATCGAAATCCCCAGAATTTGTCTCAACTTTCTCTTTTCCGAGAACCTCATGCTTTTCTCTATATTCTTTGTAAGGGAAGAATAAACCCATGTCAATGGAACCTTTCAAGTATCTAAAGACTTGTTTCACTCCGTTCCAATGACGTTGCATTGGTGCAGAGATAAATCTTGCCAACAAGTTCACTGAGAATGCAATATCTGGACATGTGCACTGAGCTAAATACAACAAATCTCCAATAACACTAAGATATGGAATTTCAGCTCCCAAGATCTCCTCATCATCATCTAACAGACGAAACGGATCTTTCTTGAGGTCCAGACTGCATACAACCATTGGTGTGCTGACAGGGTGTGCTTTGTCCATATTGAATCGCCTGAGCATCTTTTGGACATAAGCAGACTGGTGAATAAGAATTCCACCAACTCGATGTTCTAGCTCTAATCCGAGGCAAAATCGAGTCCTACCAAGGTCTTTCATCTCAAATTCAGATTTCAAGTAGCAAACAGTCTCATTGATCTCTTCAAGAGTTCCGATGATATTCACACTACCAGAATACTTCTCATTGCCCACAAAATGAAGAAAACAAAGGCCGACAAAGTCCTATATCGTCGGCTATAAGAAGTATCACCTACAAAAAGCTCACTCGTCGGTCATTTTTTCCCTCATCGCTGGCTATAATATTATAGACGACGACTCGTCGGCATTTACCTTCTCATCGCCGGCTATAATGTCTAGTATGGCCGACGATGGTTCGGCCGAAATACCGACGAGATATTCTGTCTATAGCCGACGAGTTAATGAATCGTCGACTATAACGCTTATATCAGATCTACTCTGCAGCAGCTCATTCATTTTACAAAAATTCGGTGAGAAAGAAGGAAAACGCTCTGAAATGGTTGGGTATTGTCAAAAGCCGTCCAAAACCCGTTCGTGAAGCTATATAGGTACGTATATATATATGCGTGTATATATATGGATGTGTGTTGATTTTGAGTTGAGATTAATGGTTTGATATGTAAATAGTGTTGATATATTGTTGATTTTGAGTGATTGACTGTTGATTTTGAGTTGATTTGAGATGAATTCGATGAAATATGCATGTGTATATATATGTATATAAATTTATTTTGTGATTAATTGTTAATATGTATATATATACATGTAAATTTGTAATTGGGAATTGTTGGTATATATATATTTTTATATGGGTCAACTTTTGTTTAGGGAGATATATAGACGAAGAATTAAATTAGTGTAGCTAGTTTAATGATCGATATATATAGATGTAATGATGATTTTTTAATTAATTAGTAGTGAATGTATATACATAAATATATATATTGTTAGAATTTCCAGGATGAACAAGAGTTGGATGAGCCTTGAAAGATGGGATGTGAGATATCACCATGAAATTAGGAGTTTTGTGGATTTTGTGAAGGCTAATTGTGGAGACACTACACTTCATTATTGCCCGTGTAAAGAATGTAAGTGTCGCAGCGATCGATTTAGTTTTCCCATTGATAAAGTCCAGAAGCACCTGAGTAAATACGGGTTTTGGGATAAGTACACTTGTTGGATTTATCACGGTGAAACATCGTTAGCGGGTCCGCATGATCATGGATAATTTGCTGAGAGGGTCAGTCCATCCTATGATCCAACAACGATGTTGATCAATGATATATTTCCTCATGAGAGTGGTGTATTTGCTGATCAAGCACCAAATGTCCCTTCCGTCGTTGAGGGTTTCCCTCATATTGAGCCAGTCGAGCCATTACCTGGAGCTCATGTTAACACAAGCGGTATAGACAAGTACAACAACCTGATTGCATTGCAATAGACTCCGTTGTACAACGGTTGTAGTAAGACTGTTCTTGGAAGTGTCATGGGAGTGATGCAACTCAAAATGGAGAACAAAATGACTGTCAAAGCTGTTGATTCTTGGCTGAAGTGGACTGCTTCACTACTGCCACCCGGTCATCGCCTTCCTACCACTCATCATAAGGTGCGACATATCCTGAAAGATCTTGGGCTTTCCTACATCAAAATCCATGCATGTAGATATGATTGCATTCTCTTCTAGGGGAAAGATCTTGAAGACCTTGAAGCCTGCCCGGTATGTTTTATGAAAAGGTATAAGTTGACTCTTGTAGGCAATAAGAAAGCTGTGAAGATACTTTGATATTTTCCGCTGATTGATAGGCTGGAGCGGTTGTTCATGTGTGCTTTCATGGCCGAAGCTATGAGATGGTGGGCTGAGAGGAATTTGCCTGACGATGACACCCTTATACACCCTGCCGATGGAGAGGCTTGGAAGAACATGGTCAGGGAGTTTGATTATTTTGCAGCAAAGGTCCGAAATTTTTGGCTAGGGCTCTCATCTGACGGATTCAACCCTTTTGGCAACATGAGTCTTCAATACAGTTTATGACCAGTTATTTTGGTACCATACAACCTTCCACCATGGATGTGCATGAAGAAGGAATACAATATGCTCACTCTATTAATTCCAGGCCCGGGTTATCCAGGAAAGTGTCTCGATGTGTATTTGAGACCTTTGATTGATGAGCTTAAGTACCTGAGTGAGCGTGGCCACCCTACTTACGATAGGTTCAGAGTGCATGACTGTTGATTGTTGCAGTCCTCATTGTAGTAAAATTGTTCAGATGCGTCACCGTTGTTGGCTTCCAGATGATCACCCATTTAGGCAGGATCAAGACACTTTTGATGGGACTGTGGAAATGGGTGTGCCACCCAGGCGATGGATAAGGGATGAAATTTTGGAAGTGCCAAATGAATATGATTTTGGCTAGCTGAGCAATCATCCTGAGATAGTGTCGTCAATTCCAGACAAGCCCGAATGGTATAAGTTTTGGACACACAAGAGCATATTCTGGGAACTCCCGTACTGGCCTAAGTTGCCTATCAGACACTATCTAGATGTCATGCACATAGAGAAGAATGTGTGCAAAAGTGTGGTGGGCACAATTCTGAATTGGGAGGGGAAAACAAAAGACATCCTTAAGGCACGCATTGATCTGAAAGCTATGGGACTGTAGAAACATTTGTGGTTGAGAGATGGTAAGAAAAAATTGTCTCAAGCTCCTTATACCGTCAAGCTGAACCAGAAGCATGAAATTTTTGGGTGGATAAGTAATGTCAGGTATCATTATGGCTATGCAGGAAATTAATATAATTGTTGCTTATGGCTATGCAGGTATCCTTATGGCTATGCAGGAAATATAAGCAAGTGTGTTAACTTCCGGGATAATAAGATGTACGGATTAAAGAGTCATGACTGCCATGTACTGCTTCAACGCCTTTTCCCTGTTTTCATTCGAGGGTACTTGCCCAAAAAGGTGGTGGAGCCGTTGGTGGCGTTGTCAAGATTCTTTCAGAAGTTATGCATCAGAGAAGTTAAAAAATCAGGCATCAGGGAGATGCAAGATGACATCATTTTTATCATGTGCAAGCTTGAGAGGATATTTCCCCCAAATTTCTTCGACATCATGCCTCACCTGATGATCCATCTTCCCAAACAATTGTTGCTTACCGGTCCGGTACACTACACTTGGATGTATCCCATGGAAATGTACAAATGATTCATACATTTGTGTTTGCCTCTGTTTTTATATGTAAATTCTTATTTTTTAAGTATCATAACATGCACTTGTTAACTTGTAGAAAATTGGGAGACTACAAGGACTATGTGAAGAATAAATCTGCACCTGAAGGGTGTATCGCTGAAGCATATCTTGCGCACGAGTGTGTAACGTACACCAAGTTGTATTTGGGAGCGCTGGAGGACCCCCAACAACATATGCCGATAGATGAACCCGAGTTCAACCTTTCTATCATCTCCAATGACGTGGTAGTACATGGAAGCTTGTCAAAGTCGTACAAGTTGGATGGAAGTGGGGTAGCCATTGCCCACTGGTCGGTACTAATTAACTGTCCAGAAGTTCAATATTGGAAAAACTATCATCTTCACTGCCCTACTATTGCCGGTGATCTTGAGTATCACAACAAGACGTTTGCAAACTACTTTAGTCAATGGGTAAGGATATATGTGTATATATATAAATATTTTTTTTATATCCTTATATAGTATGTGTGTGGTTTTCTTTTTCTATGTTCATAATTTCTTGTGTGGTTTCTTATCTTTTTCAGATGAACCATGTAGCAAATGATGGCTACCCAGAGTGGTCAAACGAATTGAGGCTCTTGGCGATGAAACCGATAGCTTAAAAAGTTTACTCGATGTGTCAGGTCAATGGCATGAAATTTATATGTGAAAATAGTGACCACCGACTAAAAACACATAATTGTGGGGTGATGGTCCATAGTGGGCAGGATGGCGTTGACTATTACGGTGTCCTTCATTCAGTTGTTGAACTAATTTATGGGAACCGCATGTGAAAGTGCACATGTTCAAGTGTAGATGGTTTGATACTAGCCCGGAGAATACAAGGACCGATCAATACGAAATATTTTCGGTGAATACTGCTACAAGCTGGTATAAAGAAGACCCTTTCGTTCTTGCCACATCAGTAAAACAAGTGTTTTACCTTGACGATCTTATGAACAAAGTCCCATGGAAGGTGGTTAACCATGTTGCTCATAGAAACATATACAGTGCTGCCACACTTGGTGAGACCATAGATGATGAAGAAGTTACTGCATACCAAGAGCCGAACGCTTTTGAAATTCCGGAATCCTCTACGATTCACCTTAATAATGTGAGATCGGGGAGTGTGGTTCGAATTACTAGAGCAGAACTTCTTGATGTTATTCCAAATGAGGTAGACGATGATTCAGATGACGAGGAGCGGTACATATTTCCAGATGTTAACTATGAAACCGAGTCAGACTCAAGTGATGAAGATGATTCTGATTATCATCCTTAGTGCGTTAATGATGTACGTATTTGAGTATAAATGTGCATGTATGTTTGTTATGTTGTATATATATGGGAAATTCACGTCTTCAAATAGCTAGCCGTGTTTTAAACAGCAAATAATCAGCTTGAATATATTTTTTAGGCCCTCTTCGCAAAATTTTCTAGTAAACACACTATAACCGACGAGTTAGTAAGAAACTCGTCGGCAATAATGTTGGCCTTATATCCCCAGCTCGATGAGGCAGTGACCTCATTCTTCCAAAACTTGAAACCCTAGAATAGCCTCCCCTCCGCCTCTCGCCACCGACCTCGCCCGAAATCACCCCTCCCTGCCCTCTCGCCTCTCCCCAAAAAAAACCCCAAATCTCCTCTCCCCCAAAAAACCCCAAATCAGAAATTTACCCCTGCCCTCCCTCCGGCCGCCGGAAATCGAGCACCGCCGCCGCCTCTTGCCAATCCGGTTCCCTCTCTCTCACCGATGCAGAATAACAGGTCCCCTCTCTCACTCAATCCGATTTTATCATCTGCAATTTTACATGAAATTCTCCTAATTATTTAAGGCATTTTAAGTTGGTGTTGGTATAATTAAGAATATATTTGTAGTATATTTTTTTGTGTAGAAAATATTTTGTAGAATAAATTTTTGTGTAGAATATATTTTGTAGAATATATTTTTGTGTAGAATATATTTTGGTGAATATATTTTTGGTTAATTAAATATCGTTGATGGAGTTGTGAGATGTAGAATATATTTTGGTGTATATTCTTTTGTGTTGGTATAATTAAGAATATATTTTTTTGTAGAATATATTTTTTTGTAGAATATATTTTGTAGAATATATTTTTGGTTAATTAAATATCGTTGATGGAGTTGTGAGATGTAGAATATATTTTTGTGTATGTAGAATATATTTTGGTGTATATATTTTTGTGTTGGTTAATTAAGAATTGGTTAGAATATATTTTTGGCTTGTAGAATATATTTTGGTGTATATTTTTGGCATGTAGAATTTATTTTTGGCATATATAATATATTTTTGGCATGTATATACTGCTGGTTTAATTAGTTGGCAATTTATTTTTGCATAAACTTGATGTATAAAGGTCTATATATATAAGCATATTTTTTGCTATCAACATGTTGTTTTGTTATTGTTGTTGTCACGGATGTGGTTGTTAAATTGTTGCTGTTGTGTTTAATTGTTGGATGTGCAGAAATTTTTGCGGCAAATTGGCTTGGGTCCAACAAACGGAGAGTGACCTAGATCCGGACCGAGATCCCAGAGCGAAAATGGTGGAGGGAGCAGTAGTCAAGCATTCTCTGCCGTAATCAGCAACACACGCAACGGCCTTATAATGAATGCTCGCACACAAGTTTTGCTACATGCGCGAGAACAGGAGGAAGCTGCATGATCCAGATCCTTGCAACCCTCAATCCTGCCTCGACCCTCAGGCAGCAGACACTCAGGCGAGCGACCCTCAATGGGCGCATTAGAAACTCCCTCGATCCGAATGCTCCCTATTGGCCCGGTGCCTACTCCCCTTTCACGGAAATCATCTAAGGCAGTTGGTTCAGGCGTCTCATCGTCCAGGCCTCGTCTATCCCCGCCGTCCAGTCTCTTCGTGCCCGATGAGATTCCTGTCATCCCTTAATTCGATGCTAGGGGGAGGGTTATTTTTATTGAAGGACAGCCGGAGTTCCTGACTGTGGAGGAAGCGTACGTGTTCAAGCCGTTCCACCCTGTGTATCTTTGGAGTGCGAGGTGCATGAACCAGCAGACGGACGACGCAGGTAAATTTTATTTAACAAGATTGATTACTTAATTATTACTTAAGACTATAAATAGTGTCAATTAATAATTTCATTTTTTTGACATTGTATTATTAGGAAATCTCGTTAATGCCAATGGAAAACGAAAGACTAGAGGCCTCGTAAGCGGGAATAATCTTGAGCAGGCTACCAGAGGAAAGAAAACGATCATTAAGGCCAATGAGCGTGATGAGGTGATCAAACAGAAAACACCACACGAAAGTATGTCAGCATGTCCGGGGTCGTCGTGCGGGACAAGGTCCCAATGCTGTGGCTAGATTGGGGTGTGGTGCCTCGCTACGTGAAGTTGCAAGTGCATAATGCATTGATGGTGAGTTAAATCGTATTTTCATTACGTAAATTTTACATTTATTAATTAAGTCCGAAAAAATATATAATTTTTACCATTTATATATCCGTCTTGCAGCTGTGGTTTGACATGGATGACTTATTGAGACTTGGGCAGAGCGTCAACTACATATCAGGTGATGTGATTCGAGTTATTTGAGTATATATCGAGTTAGATTTTTGTTTATCAAGTATTTTAATATCTCTAACATTTGTTTCCGGCGTTAATATAGGTATAAAGAGTGGAAGAACGAGCTTTCAAAACACTACACAAAGTACAAGGATCTAGGTCGAGGTGCTACCCCTAGCGAACTCTGGTTTAGGGAGTACGAGTGGTTGTGGCTGGTAGCCCACTTCGAGCACCCCAAAGTGAAGGTATGCATCATGAATATATTTTACAACCTTAATGTATCGTATCACATTGAAATAGTTAGTTACTAATTTTTTGACATATGTTTATCCAACAAGGCGATTTCCAAGACGAACAGTGAGAACAGATTGAAAAACACCAAGTCCCATCATGGCGGTTCACTCAACTATTTGGGTTGGTCGAGTAGGGCGCAGAAACAACAAGAAGTCACCTCGTTGGTGTTTGTTCATCAGAAGTTCTATCCGCAGTCCCCTGAAGAAGCGATAAGTCTTTGGCCTTATTAATTAGTTCACATATGTGTTAATAAAAGTATTTTTCTCTATTAATTTTTTTGGTTTAATAATACGTTATTCATATTTCCTTGTCAATTAGGTGAGAGTGGAGGATGCGATCACAGAGGTCACCATGAAGATAGCTCGAAAGGACTATCCTGACTGCTCGGAGGAGGAAGTGACCAAGTAGGCCTCTCAGATCGATATGCTTGATCGCCCTATAACGGCTCAGATTATGGCAAAAGCGTGCGGGACTGGGAGGAATATCCACTACTGCAGGGTAATGGGCTCGGCGAGTGAAGGGGTATTGAAGGACACTTCGGAATACTCTAGCGGGTCAAGAACTTCTTCTAGGAACTCTAACCCAGCAGCGGAGCTCCAGAGGACGCAGAGGGAGTTGGAGGAGCAAAGGAGGGTGGTGGAGGAGATGCGACATTTGGCCAAGTAGTAGGCAGCCAGAGAGGCTGAGTACCGGACGATGGTCGAGCAACACCGAGTTATGATCGAGCAGCAGGCGCAAATTATGACATGGATGCAGACGATGTACCAGTGCCAGACTACAGGACACCCGGTCCCCACACCTCCATCGATGCCTGTGTTCCCCAGTGTTCCACAGCCGCAGCCGTCGCAGCAAAACCAGGGTAGCCGCCGGAGTTCAAATGATTTCGTAAACATGGATTTCGCCGAATCTTAGTGTAGTTGTATTTTATTTTTGTATTGTTGGTGTTTGTACTGTTCGACAAATATGTGTGTGTTGTTGGATGTGTATTTGTGTTGTTCACTACAAGTTCTGGAATTGGGCCCAATCTAGAACCTGCAGTATTTTGTAAAATGTCACCAAGTATAGCCGACGACAAGAACCTAACTCATCGACAATAATTTCACATTTCCTGCGAGTTGCTACATTATAGCCGACGACGTTCTTTAAAGAATCAACGGCCATAATCGAAGCGGTCAACAAGTTGACCTCGGCGGAGCCTCATTACCGACGAGTTACGTCGTCGGTGATGATCTTTTTCATGGCCGGCGATGACTTATCGTTGGTGATAATGCAACATATCACCGACGATGTCATCAATATCTTGTTGGCTATACTTCCACGGATGGCTTGTTTCCGGCGACCGTATAATCGACGACATGTCGTCGGTTATGCGTATAACTGACGATTTTTGGGGAAAGGCCGACTACTTTAAGTCGTCGGCAATGAGAAGAATTCTGGTAGTGTCATATCGTCAATATAGACAGCTATTATCGCAAATCCTGAACTTGTTCTTTTAATGAACACGCAAGGGCATAAATCATCATTCTTATATCCCTTCCTAATCAAGTAGTCACTGAGGCGTGTATGCCACATCCTATCGGATTGCTTCAATCCATACAGTGAGCGTCTCAATTTTATAACAGGAGCACTCTGTGGTATAGAGTTACTTGATTTGGGTATAGAAATTCCATCTGGCACTCTCATATATATCTCTGAATCAAGATCCCCATAGAGATATGCAGTAACCACATCCATCAGCTGCATACTAAGCTTTTCAGACACTACCAAGCTTATCAGGTAGTGGAAGGTGATGATGTCCATAACTGGATAATACGTCTCCTCATAATCAATTCCAAGGCGCTGAGAGAAACCCTGCGCTACAACTCTAGCTTTATAACGCAAGATCTCATTCTTCTCATTACGCTTCTGAACAAAGACCCATTTATGTCCAATTGGCTTAACATTCGGTGGGCATAGCACAACCGGACCGAAAACTTGCCTTTTATTCAGAGAGTCTAGTTCAGCCTGGATTGCTTCCTTCCATTTCGGCCAATCTGCTCTACGTTGACATTCATCAACTGAGCAGGGTTCCACTTCATCGTCGTCAATAATCTCCTGAGGGACAGAATAAGCAAACATATCATCAATTAACATGGAAGATCTATCCATAAGAACATGCGCATTATTTGTTCTAAGTGAGATTTCTGACATCTCTGATATCACAAAAGGTTCTGAAGCGTTCCCTAGAGATGCCAATTGTGATTCAAGGACATAATTATAATCAGAGACAATCTCATGTGAAAGATTCACAACATTGATGATAAATGGATCTTTTGGTGCCTTGATGGCCTGCCTTTTAACCGGCGGCTCATCTGTGGATTTTCTTGGTCTCCCCTTCTTTCTGGTGGGAGCCGAGGCCGAAGCAACACCATCTACATGAGCAGGAGGAATGCCTCCTTGCCCAGTGTTGCTATTAAAAAAATCCCTTTTCTGGGATTTCCAACCTTGTAGGAACATTAGCAGCAGTTATATCTGATCTTGTCACTTTAGTGATATCAGCAAATGAAACATGCATGGAGTCTGCCACTTGCTAAAGATCGAGTATCCTACGCACTTCCATCTCACTCTGAGATGTGCGCGGATCATGATGAGACACAGTGGGATCAAACCACGTCAATTCCTGACGTTGAACTGGAATAGAACTATTCCTATCTCCCCCTAACGGCGGGAAATATGTCTCATCATATTGACAATCTGCAAATCTAACAGTAAAAAGATCTCCTGTCGAAGGTTCAAGATAGCGGATTATCTTGGGTGATTCGAATCCAACATAAATGCCCAATCTTCGTTGAGGACCCATCTTAGTACGCTGTGAAGGCGCAATAGGCGCATAGTCCGCGCAACCAAAAATGCGTAAATGTGAAATGTTAGGCTTATATCCAGTTACCAACTGGTATGCACTGAATGGTTGACGGGCAACAGGTTTAAAACGAATGAGCATTGCTGCGTGTAACACTGCATATCCCCAAGCAGAGACCGGTAAATTTGTATGCATTACCAAAGCTTTGGACACAAGCTGTAACCACTTGATATGAGCCTCTGCTAAACCATTCTGAGAATGGACGTGGGGAACGGGATGTTCAACATCAATCCCAAGAGACATGCAGTAATCATCAAAGGATTTTGATGTAAACTCTCCTGGATTATCTAATCGAATAGACTTGATTGGTTGGTCCGGATGGTGAGCCCGGAGCTTAATGATTTGAGCTAGGAGTTTTGCAAACGCAGCATTCATTGTGGATAGCAAAGTAACGTGTGATCATCGCGTTGATGCATCTATCAAAACCATGAAATATTTAAATGGTCAGCACTCAGGTTTGATAGGTCCACAAATATCACCTTGGATCCTTTGTAAGAATGAAATATTTTCATTGTTATCAACAGCAAAAGAAGGTCGAGCAGTCAATTTTGCTAAAGAACAAGCTTTGCAGAACGAGCGATGCGCATCAGAGACGGCAACATAAGAATCCGGTGGGATAACGCACAATGCCTCAACAGTATGTTGTTAGGAATGTGCTATACTTGTCGTGGAGACCAAGTTAGGGTTAAGATGGGTAGTCTCATCCTCACCATCTAAACCGATGGAAATAGGTAATCCTACATGTTTCTTGGCTCTAAAGAACGGATGACCATGAGTATTTTTTAAGATTTTAATCATCATATCACGACTTGGGTGTCGCAGTCGTACATGCCAAAGCTTATATGAATCAGAATCACACGTAGTAGTGTGACTCACGGCATTGGATTCAATGATCCAAACTGTAATTAAATACAAACCACTACGAATTACCGGAAACTTCTCTAGAATGCGCTTGCGGCCACATTCAATAGAGGTTATACACAAAAATTCTTTTCTACTCTCACGATAGGTTTCCAAGTGAAATCCATTGGCACGAATGTCCTTGAAACTTCTCTAGAATGCGCTTGCGGCCACATTCAACAGAGGTTATACACAAAAATTCTTTTCCATTCTCACGATAGGTTAAATACAAACCACTACGAATTGCTGGAAACTTCTCTAGAATGCGCTTGCGGCCACATTCAACAGAGGTTATACACAAAAATTCTTTTCCATTTTACGATAGGTTTCCAAGTGAAATCTGTTGGCACGAATGTCCTTGAAACTTAGCAAGGTTCGATTGGCCTTTGACGCATATAAGGCATCAGTGATATATAATTTTGTACCATGGGGCAGCAGAAACTTTGCACTACCACGCCCCTGAATAACAGACGCTGCACCAATCATGGTTGTCACTGAGGATTTGTATGGGAAAAGATCCACAAACAATTGCTTATTTCGCAGAATTGTATGAGTAGTACCACTATCTGCTAGACACTCAATTTCGCCTTGATAGATCTACAAAATCAATGTAAGCAAGTGAGTCTTCGTAGGAAAGACGAGGTGCACACTTCAATTATATACTCAAAGATTTGAGAAGGGTGTGACCCTTGTTGAGTGCTGATATGGCATGGCATAAACCGATGTAATGACAACATCTGATGTTGAAAACCAAGTTGGTCGATTTAGATGTTTTCGATGTTTTCCAATAAAACCGATGTATAACTAACATCATAAGCCAATGAAACCGATGAAAAACTCATCTGAAAACATCACATTCAGATTGAATTTTTGACGGGTCGAGGAAAGGCCTCGATCGGTCGAGAAAACCCAAAATAACTTGTGATTTTCCAATACCGAAATTCGACCGGTCGAGAAAAACTTTCGACGGGTCGAAAATGGGCCAAATCTGGGACAATGTTGTCTCATCGACCGGTCGAAAATTGTTCAGTTCAATTTCTTGACGGGTGGAATTTGGACCAAAGTCGAACAGAAGCATGGCATCGACCGGTCGAAAATTGTTCAGTTCAATTTTTTGACGGGTCGAATTTGAGCCATTTTTAGACAGAAGCGAAGCATCGACCGGTCGAAAATTGTTTAGTTCAATTTTTCGACAGGTCGAAGCTGCTCTGTGCACTGCTTCAAAGAAACTTTTTGACGTTTTTTTTTCCAGAGTGGTATCTTGGCTTTGCCTTTTTCCATATGTGTAAATATCGAATCATACATAAGAATCATATGGAATAGAACATTCTCAAACATTTTCATATACCGAAAATAGATAAACATTCATTGCTTGCCAACAAAAATTACATCATAGATGTGTTCTTATTCATAAAACAAAGACAAATGTCTTAAAAATTCTTGACCGAAAAGTAAGTCAAAAACAGAACTAAAACTTGAAAGATTACAGAGACAACTGCCTTTTACATAGGCTTAATCAAAATCTGGGGTAGCAAGTTCTTTCCCCTTGTCATCTGCTAGAACTAGGTTGGTGTCAACCTCCATCTCATATTCTCCAGTGTAATTTGACTCCTGAGCCAAATACTGTTTGTGCTTCTTGTAGATATTCTGAATTTCTCTACTAGCATGGCACTGTTTGTGCATATATCTAGCAGAGCCACACTTGAAACAACCAAGTTTACCAGATTGTTGATACCGTTGACCATCAGGAACCGAACCAGACTTGTTCAATTCTTTGGAGGAAGGGCGTTTTGATCTCTATGCCAAGTCATGTTTTGGCTGCGGCCTTGGCTACGCCCACGCCCTCCTCTTCCCCCACGTGGAGCATGTCCACCACGATTATAAGGTTCTGTACGAGCAACCTTCTGATCTTTTCGAGCCTTTCCTCCCGTATTATAACTCTCAGGCTTTTTAGTACCAGCCGGTCTTGAGTTATTATTCAAGATGATCTCATAATGCTTTTCTTTAGTCACAAGACTGTTAATGATATCACTGAATTCGGTAATCCTCCCTTGCTCGTACTCAATCCGGTACTGATGAGCTAGAAGACTCATAGATGTGGGAAAGTTTTGTAACGCCTTCTCAATCATGTCTTCCTCAGATTTTTCCACACCACAAAAGTTTAGTTTAGACTGCAGATCGAGCATAGCTTGGTTAAAAGCGTTGATCTTTGGGAAATCCACCATTCTGGTGTTGTTCCATTTCACAGTCAACTCAGGAAGCTGTGCATTATGCACATTATTGAACCGCTTTTTTAGAACATCCCACAAAACCATGGGATCAGTCTTGTTCAAGTAATGCTTCTTCAGAGATTGGTGAATATGAAGCCTCAAAAACATGAGAGCTTGAGCTTTTGTCTCTTCAGTAGGTGGGTTGAGGTTTGTTCTAAGCCCAGTGGGTTTGATGGTGTTGGTCAGTCTCTTTTCGATGAATGTGTTCTCTACATCAGAGAACCAACGATGGTACTCCTTGCCTTCAAGGTCAAGGATCTCAAATTCCGACCTTGCAAGCTCGTTCGAACTCATCTACAAAAACACACAGAGATGTTTTATTAAAAACGATCGAGTACTACGATCACATAACTTTCGAGTTTAATTGAATAAGAACGTGATCCATGATGCATGGTCACAAAATCGATTGTAAAATGGTGGTAAAAACCACACCCAGCGACTGTGACACAACAATCACATAGAATCAATTTCCCTTTTCTTTTCTTTTTTCTTTTTTTCTTTTCTGAACCGTGACTCCCCCAGGACCGTCACATATACTCTATGGATATATGTTCATAGGAGCTAGGGTATAAACATGTAATAATCACAACTCATATTGCAGTTATCATCAACTTAGATGTAGGATTTTGCGGTAAGTAAGTTTGCTAGATCTTGAGATTGACAGTTTAGAAAAGTTTACCTCGATGAGTGTTATGCTCGGTATGACCGCTACTCTTGATGAAGAAGAATTTCTTCTGAAACGATTTCTTGGAAGTCGTGCAATCTTGTCAACTTCTTGAAATTTCTTGGAATTTGTTGGAGACGAAAAGGAGAGGCCGACGGTGATTGGCGGTGGCAATTGGTAGTGGCGGCAGTGGTTTCTCCTAGTTTATGGTTTTTCTATTAACTCTGAGAGTCGTGTTGATAAGGTGTTGCAGGAAAAAGTAAAATAGACAAAAAGTTATGTTCTTCTCATTGATAGAATGCCTTATATATAGGCTGATACAATCACTTATAATCACTATCCCGATATAACATGGATTCTCTGTATCTATCTAATCAATAACCGTATCTAATTAGAGAAATTAATGGGAATAAATCTCCTTAAACACATATTATTTAGACAACCAATAACATGTGCTTAAAGTCCAGTATTAGTTAGCAGCTCATTAAACAATATGTAAGGACAAAATTACTCATTCTATTTATAGATAAAATCCTAAATCAGAAAACATAATCTCTCTCTCTGCAACACCCTGAGAAAACATAGTAGCAGTTCCCGTCGCCACCTCTCAACAACGTCGTGGCAGCTATTCCTCGTCGCCGCTACTCTCCTTCACCATCGCACCTCTCGCTTGCGCACAACCAGTCACAGCTCTCCTCGCCACCACCGCCTCCCAACCTTGATTCGCTCCAACTCTTCATCTACCTTATCCGCACACTACATCGGTTGCACCATCTCGCCTCGGTCTCAGTGACGCCAACCTAAACCCATAGTCGGCTAACCACGAGCTTGCCCTTGGATCTCGTTAAGCCTTGCATCTCCGATAACTACAGATCGTCAGATCTATTCTATTTTTTTGGTAAAGAGTCATTTCTACTAATCGTGAGTTCCACCAACTATAAACTCACAGTAGCAATTATTGTACTGCAATGTTGTTAAATAGTTTTTTATTTTTTGGTATCATGAGTTCAATAGTTATTTTGCTGCTGCGGCAGCATGACTATTTGTCTATTTGTGTATTTTTGTGTGTATTAGTGGCTGAAAATGGTTACTTTTTGTTTTTAATTAACTCAACTCTTTATTTTTATTTGTTTATTTGGACGTGATCAAGCCGGATTTCAAGTTCCTAAAATATGTTTGGTTTCATTTTTCTTTAGAAAAAAAAATTCATTGTTTGGTCTCACTAATTGTTAGTATACATTTGCTCGTACTTATGTGCTTATTGAGGTTTTAGAGGTTATTGCATTTTTAGTTCGGTGTTGTATTTTTCGTGACTGATATTACAATTAATTTTTTGAGATTACTACTATAATTTTGGGTCTGATACTACATTTTTGGTTCAGTAATGCATTTCCAAGGATTGTTATATTTTTGGTTCAATGATCCATTTTTGGGGACTACGATTGCATTTCGCAGATTACTACTGCAATTTTAGGGAATGTTACTGTACATTTTAGGACTACTACTGTAAATTTTAGAACTGCAATTGCATCTTTGGTTCAGTGTTACTGCATTTTTGGGGATTGTTACCTCACTTTTACGACTGCTACTGTAATTTTGAACAAAACTGTGACTAAATGGTTAGTCGAACTAATATTACATTGTTTATTTAGCTGCTACCGAAGTTTTGTCCATCTATCACTGAATCATTCTCGAAGTGTCACTGAACTGTTCGTTTAAATCATTAGTTGAACTGCTACTGAAGTTTGTTGAGATGCTACTGTATCATTTTAAATATTTTATTGTATTTTTATTGAAAGTGATACAAATTTTTTTTTAACACTACTACTAAAAATAAGTGTTATTAAATATAAAAAAATGCAAGTGCAATAGAATTTTTATCGAAAAAAATATGAAATTTTATAAAAGAAGAGTTAATATCAATATTAGATTTGCGTTGAAGCAGATATTGAATTTATTTGTAGACTGTTATTGACTAGTTGATACTAGAAATACTTTTGGAGAAAAAAAATTAAATATATTTTTATTTTAAAACTGAAAATGGGAACAAAAAATGTTAAATTTGCATTTTTTTAAAAATTATTTTTGTACGAAAAACAATATGAAACTAAAAAAGAAATGAGGAGAGCAAAAAAAATTTGTATCTGTCACATAACAGTTCATAAGTCACCTGTTGTTATGAATAATATTTTGTCATTTTCTGCTTAAATAATACGGTCTGTCTTTAAATGTAATTAACTTCTCCATTTTATTCTTAAATATAGTTTACAACACACAAGCTCCATTCTTCCAACAACTTAAAATTAGTTCTATATATATGCATTAAAACATACAATTATATATAGTTGCTCGTAGGGCTGTGACTTTCGGATCGAAAACCAGAAGAAAAAAAAAACCGAACTGAAATCAAACAAAACCGAAAAAAGTTGGTTCGATTTTGATTTTTGGGTTTTGGACCAAACCGATTGAACTGAACTTATTGAAAACGATGTCATTTTTTTTTTCAATTGCCCTAAAATCCCTAATAGTCGATACTAGGTAACTGCCCGCCCCTTGGGGCGGGGTTACCATTATTTGTCTTAGCTAATCGTGTTTTGGTTCAGTTTCTCGAACAAGTGTTATATTTTTTTTCTTCAAATATTATGCATTTAGAAATGAAAGTAAATAGACACTGTTGTGTAAAATCTTTTGGGTACCTGGTGTTATGTTCTACAACATAAACTGAACAAGATTTATCATGAAGTCAAAATACATTATTAAATCAACTTGTAAAAGTTCATTGCTTTCATAAATGAAATGCAAAAAGATCAAACAGAATCGGATTGAAATGAATCAAACAGAACGTAAGTGGATTCATAATTATAGACCCTATTAGGTTACAAATACAGTACAATGAGTATATGGCTAAATGAGTACAATCACATGAAACCCTATGAAGAAATCATCGATAACCATTAACTCGCAACACGTGTTCCAATCATGACTATACGAAGAGGAAAACCTCGGCTGAAAATTCAGATTCTTCACAGCCTACAACATAAATATAAGTTACAATTGATGATCAAGAGGGATTAATTAAGCATATATAACTTCAAGAATAAAATGATATATGCCTAGCTCGCTACTTCATCTTTATATTATATGATTAATTGGACTCCCATAACTAACAGTTGCTCCCTTGGCATTGTTGAGAAAAGACACCAAACCATCAACAAAACATGTGACTGCATCACAAACATACACCCCAGCTATGTATCTACTTGTAAAGCTTACTCTGAGCTGCAAGTGTGTGCTGCACTCCTCTTTTGGTTTTGGTGTCATGTACTTGTAGATCAGCTCTGAATGCCTAAGGAAAAAAGAAAAAGACATTCTTCAATGTATGAATGCCCCATTTTCACTTTTGATAATTCACACACAGCTTCTACTACTTCAAGACCCTTAACTTTACTACAGGTATCTAAAAGAATTTCACCAAGATACTTGGAAACCTAAAAAAAACAAACCAACGAATTTGAAGAACCCATCAAGACAGACATTCGATAAGCATGTACCTGATGATGGCCCTGCAGTGCAGAACAATGGACTGGAGAATTATGTACACCAAAAGTGGAAAACCTTGCTGGAGAACCCAGCTAGTCTCAACGATCAAACATAAAAATTAACCACAAAAGATTGAATCTAGAGTATAAAAGACACAAATAAGCACTAAAGAAGTAATAACATAGTCACTACCACGACTCAATTCCATTAATCAATATAGCTCAAGAATAAGCATGATATGAAATAACAGCACTGGATCATTAAATACTAAAACAATTTCCAACAATTACGAAACAAAAGTGGAATGGTATAAGAGAAGCATGCAAACCTTTTTAGCTCATTCCCCATCTTCTTACTCCGAATCATCATCATTAGCATCATTAGCATCATTCGCATTTTCCATCTGTCCCCAAAATATGACAATCCACTCTTAACAGTACTTCATATAAGTATAATCATCTATTGAATTTTAAGTTATGAGTAACATACAACAACAAATTCTAGGAAAATTGAATTAATTATAACTACACTTTTTAGACACACTGAAAACAAAATTGAGAGTAAAACCTTAACAACTTTGACAGCAAAATTGATTTGCAAATAAGAAAGAATAGGACTTGTCTGTTTCAAAGCTCCATGACTTGAATCCAGGCTCTCTCTCGGTCCTCGAATAGCTTGTGGTTTCTCTTAGACCTCTCGGCTACCTTTTGCTCTTTCATTTTGATATTGAAGAGCTCTTAAGGATTGTCTTCTTGTTCCTGAAGCTCACAAACTCTTGCTCTTTGCATCTCTTGTCTGCAATATGGAGACAATAGATCAAAGCTAGGGCCCTGAGAGAACATGCAAAGCATCACAAACTCTTCCAACATGAAGCATATATCAAACGAAATTCAAAATAGTAATCGAAGTAAATCCAAGCTTAAAATGTAGATGAGATTCTAAGAGAAAAAAAGATCATTCAAGAGAGCAAGACTGACAAAATTGATAAACGAATGTCAAATTTTAATACATACTTTAAATGAACCCAAATTGATCGGAGATTGCGATAGATGAATGTTTGACCTCGGCTTAGCTAACCCGTACAAACAATCAAAATTCAAAAGCTGTAGAAAGCCAAGCTTGACATTATTGATCCTTCATGCCTTCAAAATAACGAATATGCAATCAAAAATTAGACAAAACATGCTAATACATGTGAAAATGCCTTCAATACCAAAAACCTAAAATAGTAATTTAAGGTTGCTGCACAGTGAAAACCCAACACCAACCTAAAAGCATAAAAATCCTCAGGTGCTCTGTCTTCGTTTTCCCCAAACTTCTATGGAGCTTTTTCTAAAACTTGACCACATTTATCAAAAACGATAGAAACCCAGAGGAACACAGGGTTTTTAAATAATAGTAGGGAAGATATTGTTTACAAACACAGCAAGCAAGTAAGGCACACTTTGGGGAGATTCTCCTATGAACCATTAAAGAGCTATTAGTTATGAAAAGGAAGTCTGCAAAAAGGCAAACCATGAGAGCTGATTGCTATAAACAAAATTGCAACACTTTCAAAACAAATTTAAAATACCATCAAGATAACACCATCAGAAACGATCTAAGATGAAATATATACTAAAATACCTCTTTATTCAATTCCTAATCCATCATCGAGGTTGATAGCATCTCCAAATTAGGTGTGAGCAAGCTATTGATGAAGTAGAATTAAATTTAGTAAAAGGAAAAAAAATCGGACATTTTGATTCCAATGTAACCCTAAACAAATCAAAGGACATTCTGATTCTAATACCATACCACCTTGGCTCCTACCAGGCTGACCTTCCTCCGACATCAAAACTTCTTCTAGCACCTAGTATATACGGAAGGTCAAGGTAAGTTCTCGCAATGCAAGGAGGAATTGTTCTTCACTTAACCCCATCAGAGGCTAGCATAGTTTATCCTATGTAATGTAGATGTCAATCACAGTATAACAACCTCAATTGATTTTTTTTATGTTTATTATTTCTTATATTCTGGTAAAGTTAACATCAAGATATCAACTTGTATCCTAATTTAATCATTTAGCAATAAGATGAGAGAACTTTACAGGTGAACAACGTGACAGACAATGTGGTACGTTGCATTCACATGTAACACTACTCTCAGATCCTTTTGGCGGCTCTGCGGTTACCCTAACCATTTCAATTTGGCAAGTATCACCATTGAATTTCCAAAATTTTGCACCCAGCGTCCTAGTAATTTCTTCGAGAGCATCAACTATTCATAATAAAACCCATCACATAGTAAGCACACAAATTCAAGAGAAGAAACTGACACAAAATTAGCTCATCTTTGACATGTAGACATCACATAATCAAAACATGTCAACCATAATACAAAATCAATCAGCTGATGCTTTATTACTCCATACCCAATACCATTGCAAACACATCAAAATGACATTCGGTGGCCTCCATTCTAAAGTACCAGACCTTTCTGTACTAAAACAAAATGAAAAATTCTACCCATAAAAGAATGGATTCTTATTAGGAATGAACTAAAATTAAATGGGTTTGTATAGAACTCGAAAAGTCCCTATATAATAGTGTATGCTAAGTATCTATTCTACATGTGATCAAGCAAACAAAGGCAAGAACCAACCCATTGATCGCCTCCAATAAACCAACCAACTCTTGATTAGCTTCAGTATTTCCAGGTCTTGATTAACTGAATTAAAAATCCATTTTCAAAGTCTATTGATCCATTCCTTTGTTGGCCCTTATCTTTTGTTCTTCAACTTAAAAACAGCACACAAATAGACTTGTATACAGAGATAAATCATTAAATAATCCATAACAAGGCGTACACTCCTTCGAATGTAAACGGTAGACATGCATTTTAAAGAGTAAGTTGTAGCCTAAGTAGAGATCAAAGAACAACATCAATCAATTGAAAAACTAATACACCTCATAAAGTTAAAACCCAGAACCCAACGCATAATCTCAATACAATTCAGTTTGATAATAAAAATAAATATGGTAAGCATCAATTGAGTTATACATCGAAGCCTACATGTTTAGTACAGTAGAATAGTGAAAATGGTTAGCACTTAGCATCATAACAGATTCTTCACTAACACTAAAATAGAGCATTGCACAACCAAAATGAGGAAAAATGCAACAAATTTCCATAACAAACTTGACTTACTAGAAGAAACTAAAAACCCGTTTTGTATGCGGAGTTGCGGAGGTGTTTGTCTTTCTCTTTTTGGCTATTCTTCAGTCACAACACCAAAATCACCAGTAAACTGAAACGATTTTGGATGAAAAATCAATGACAAAATCCATACCTTTCGAAAAAATATATGAATCAGAAGAGGAAAGATTATGACAATTAAGTAATTTTCTTCACAACAGGTCGAGGTGGTTAAACCCATAGCATAATTTGAGACCTAAATCAGACGAACATGGATACAAATCCTAAAAATGGCATCGTTGAGCAATGCAAAATATATGTACCTAAAGCATAGAAAAATTCAAGGGAGTTCCAAAAGACGCAAACATTTCCATGGGGCTAACAACAAAACCTAGCCAAAGATAAACCAATTAATACCTGATTGAACCTGTACTCAGCCGTACTTAGTCAGATAACGCGTAGAATTTGATGGAACTCATATCCCATATCATACTATAAAACTCATTATATAAAATAAAACAAATAAACAAAATTAATACCCACCACGAAACTGTGTGGTTGTCATCTATCAAGCATAATCCCATGTTTGTGTAACTGTGATGTATGAAACACAATTGAATTAAACGAAAAAGAAATTGCAAACTCACCTTATTTTTATGTGGACTGAAGCGATAAATCAATGAAGAAATCAATAGGGGAAAAGCTTGCATTTGAGACGGCGGAAAGAAATGGAAGGATCAGAATCGCAAGAGAAGAGTAGCTGGGTTTCGCAGATGCAATAAATCGAGCAAGATGATCGCACAAAGAGATGAAGATTAGGTCGATGAGAGAATGAAAGTACGGTGAGGAGTGAGGACATAGTAGGGAGAAATACGATAAGGTTAGGTAGGTCTTGTAACCCTCACACGCTTCCCACGGTTTCAAATTGTTTAGACGAAATTGTCCCATAAATAGTAAAATGTAAGGTAAACCCTGCTTCAGCTTTTGTTATACAGTAAATATGTGCAGTGTGTGTCATAGCCCTCAGTCCCTGATACTTGGCCTCGCTTCACTCTGAACCTTGTCGAGTCTGACCTGAAGTCCCTGATACCCGCCGACCTCGATTGTTGGGCTTTCCCTCTCTCTCTCTCTCTCTCTCTCTCTCTCTCTCTCTCTCTCTCTCTCTCTCTCTCTCTCTCTCTCTCTCTCTCTCTCTCTCTCTCTCTCTCTCTCTCTCTCTGAGGCCTTTACAATTTTTCTTCTGCTCTGTTTGTTTTTGGAATTGAAAAGCTAAATTTGGTTTTGGATTCGTAGAGCTTTCTCTTTGTGTCCACGTAATTCAGTAATTGTAATGTCTAGGATCTAAATCAAGTCTTCGTCTATGTGGTGTTCATGCGAAGACCAAAAGCTCGGAGAGGTTCGCAATCTAGAACAGAGCTCGATTTGTATTGTTTTCAATCTGACAAAAATTTAATTGACCTGCATTTTGTTTTTGCAGATACATTCGAGAGGCCGAAGTGGAATCGATTGAGATTTACTTTGTTGATTTCGAAACCTGATCTCATTTGACTGAAATTTACAGACAGATTGGTCATGATTTCCTGCCTCCGATCTCCTTCTTACTTTCTGAAGATTTCGTTTTTTGCAGTTTTCTTCATTTTTTTTTGCAAACAAAAAAATCCGAAAAAAAATATAAAAAAATCGAATCGTTTATGGTCGATTTTTCGGTTTAAAAATTTGGCAAAAATTTAGTTCGATTTTCATTTCGGGTAAATAAGCGAACGGTTTGAACCGATTAACAACCTGGTTGCTTGGCTGACACCAAAAATGCTTCATCCATCTGTTTTGTTTAGACTGAAACCAGGCTCTCTAAGAGCAACTCCAACAATATCACAGAAAGTTTGCTTATTTTGTTCAAAAATGAAGCCGAAACCTATTTTAGCTAATCACTTGTATAAATTTACTCCAACAATATCACTTAAAATGTAGTTAGATTTAAACATATGCTTAGTTTTGATTGGTTGATAATAAAATATTTATTTATTAATATAATTATTAATTACATTTACAATCTAGAAGGAAAGTATTAATTACAATATTGAATGTTTCGTTACCTATAATTTATATTTTCGGTATAGGAATATGGGATGAAAACATGAAATATAGGGAATCCCTAAATTGGCTAATAAGATAGGGGAGCTGCTGGAGTGAATTTTAAGAGAAAATCTTTATATTTTAGCTAAAAATGATTTATAGGGAATCTGCTGGAGTTGCTCTAAGTAATTGAATGATTTATCTAAGTAGCTTATGGGTGTGTTTGGGAAAGCTTCTCTTTTAAGAGAGAGAGCTTTTCCATCAACTTTTAAAATAAGAAGTGTTTGGTAAACTGATTTTTTTTCTTAGGAACTTATAAAAAAAAAGGGATTTCTTTACTATTTTGAAAAGGAAGTTCAGATGTGCTTCTAAAAGCTGGCTTTTTCAAAAACACGCGTGAACAGTGTTATTTTAATGAAAATTTACTAAAATTTCAAAATTGCCCTCATACAATTTCTAAATGACACGCATATCCTTCGGTCTATTCTCTCTTCTCTCTCTCCTTTCGCGAGTTCGACGGGAAACCAGTTCAACATTCTTATTTCCACACTTAGCTTTCGCCTCTTCTCTTCTTCGCCGCAAGATTGAAAACCTCTTTGCCATGAATCAAGACTTTTCATAGCTGTTTTTCTCCAGACCGGTGAGCCCCTTATCTCTCGAGCTCGATCAAATCCTTGTTTTGGGTTTCATTCTTTCAATTTTTAGAATTAGGGCTTTGTTAAATCTATGAAAATGAGATGCTTTGACGAATTCATTCTTGCTATACTAGTTTCTATGGTCTTATGCAATTGGGTTTTGGTTAAATTGAATTGGGTTGCTTCCATCGTTTGCTTAGAATTGGGTTTTGTAAAGAGTGATTGTGTTGTTCGAATAAGTACGACACTGGAAACATGAATCCTCATATGGTGAATTGTGTGAAACATAAAGTTGTTGATCCAGGACATTTACTTGTGTCCGGGAATGATGGTGCATGGTTTTCTTTTATACTTGTGTAAATGTAGTGCATTTGTTTTGCTCCAATTAGTCAATTTGTCTGGGTGGTTTTGCAGCTGCATTACATGTATCTTTGTGCAAGAGTCATGTGGATATATCTTCTTTTGTTAGGTCTGTGAATATGAAACACGCAATTTGTCGTGTTTGATATAATTGGTATTAAATTGAAGATCGATATAATTATGATCAAACAATATCGATATAATTGTGGTTGTGATTCAGTACTCATTGTCTGAGACTCTCAGTTAATCACATATTATTGTATTGGCTAGTTCTGGTAGTCTGGTACTTGATCAAGTAATTAAGATATCTATGCTTCTGGTTTGCTCACTTCTTAATTAAATGGTTAAACTGGTCTGCACTATGCGTCTATGCTGATAGACTTAGATATCTTATATCTTATTTCTAAGCTAGGCAAGTTGGCAAGTGTATGATGCTCAACACTGACCTGTTCAAGAGGTACAATACATTTATATGCATAAAAAATCAGCGTCTTATTTAATCACTCTTAGGTTACATATTACATATGGCCAGAACTACTTGCTGCTTTAATCACTATTGTACTCTTGCGTGTTACATGTACATTGCTTTATTGGAACATCTGAAATCAGAACTACTTGTTGCTAATAAAATATATAGAAGAACTTGGTCATTCAACTAAGGAATGATTTGGTATGCCATTTTTTGTGTTAAGACAAGAAACAGTAGAAGAAATGAGGATCATGAATACTCATTTGCCAGCAAAATCCACTTTTAAAGACCAGATTATACAAGTGATTGAGCTCGTGGTATACAGAAACTACAGGTCTTGTAGTTCGTACTAATCACTTGAAGCAGGGGAAAACTAGTTTTTCAAGTTTTCTAATTTTATATATTATTGTGTATATGTAAGTGTATAAAGGTTCTTATATCTGTTAACTTTGAAAATTCAGTGCTGGTTGAAGAAGCAGAAGGATACATTGTCTCCTGATCAGCAGCAAACAGGGGAAACAATTAGTTGGACTTCTGGAATCATTTTTAGGAGAGGAGAGGTATGCTGGTGTTCTTTATACTGAATAAAATTTGACACACTTTTGTCATTCTTGTAGTCTTTGATTGAGTATTTCTGATTACATACTGCTTGTCTCTTTCAGAAACTAGTTGTATTTTTACCTTAATTTTGCTTACCTTTTGAGGTTTACGAATGACATAAGTTTTATGACTCACCTATTTCAACTTGTTTGGAGCCAGTGACAATATATCCCTCCACACCACGAACAATGTCTCTTTGATAATGCTAAACCATGAATTAAATAGTTTTTTAGTAATAGATCAGAAAATGAATTGATTCAGCAGATAGCATTGAGAAAGTAGGCAACCTTTCCAACACGTGTTGATATGTAAAGCTTCTCAAGCTTCTGATGCTGCAGTAGTTCTGCTTCATCAGTAACAAGATTATCTGAAGTTCCGTATCCTCCAGCTCCGAACTGCTTGAGGACCGCCTAAAGTAACAGTAATGTAATCCTAATCGGCAAACTATTTTTCTTTCTTTTGTCCTTTTGAGTGAGCAATCGTGTGCATACAAATATTTAAGTAAATGATTATATTAAGCAAAGAGTTTTACATGTTTAATTACCCTGGAGTGATTTCTCTAGGTACTCATTCTCCCTCCTAATGACCTCAAGATCAGCTTGTAGTTTGTCTGCATTTAAGCTCCGTGAAGCCATTGCCACTAGCTTCTTTTCGTATTCGGTAGCCTCCCTACTGCATCTTTCTTTGCTTCCCTGAAAATAGTATTTGGAATGACAAAAGTGAATAACCGACAACCACGGATACTACTTCTTCATCATTTATATCATAGTGAGTCATGGGACAAGTTCTGTACCTGAATACTAGCTCATCTACAACAGCATATGTACGATGGAGGCGTTCTTGGATAGAATTACTCTCTAGTTGAAGCTCCCTAGTGTCTTTTAAGATTTGCTCTATGTCAGCTTCTTGCTTCCTACTATTTTTTGTGATCTCTTTGACCCTTTCAATATAAGATCTCCTTGATGCCAGTTTCGGCAGCTTCCCTAGATCCATAGAAAGTTTAGAAAGTTCCTTCTCCCTACAGAATGATAAAATATCACTAGCTAGCAGGCAACGGAAGTCATCACATAAATTTGAGGACATAAGGACCAGAGATAAACATGATCCAGCTACATTTATTTAGTTTCCAGAAAATATACCTTTCTAGAGTTTCATGTATGATTGAATCTTTTCGTAACTCAAGATCTTTCAGCTTTTGGAGCTTTTCCAGAGCATCTGGGTTATTTGCACACAGTGACTCCTGAAGACCTATCTCTTCTTCTACCAGAGGCCTTCTGACTACTTTCCTGTGGAAGATTATAGTTATCAGTGTATACAAATATATACACATTGCTGTTACACTTGAAAAATTATACTGTTGCACATTTTGTACCAGACACCTACTTTTAGGCACGTTCTATGTCTTTGAAATGAAACTCGATATTGGATAAAAATATTAAGATATATAGCTTACTTCTGTGACTTCAACTGTCCAAGGTGTTGCCTTTGAGCATCCACTTGCTGACTGAGTTTCTCAAGGTGGAATACAACGGGGTGGAATGCAACCTCTTCAGCGAGCTGTTTCTCCTGAGGTTGCATTAATTTGGTTTAGTTTCATATCTACTATTACTACTAAAAGATTAGACATGAAAAAATAGGAACATCAATGATTTATTTTCTTCGTGTCATTGCATGTATATACCAAAAGAGTCCAAAAGAGTCTCTTTGTTTATGCACATCACTTGTTCGATAAAATTCCCAGGTTTAGAAAACTTATATTATTTTGTTGAGTTGGGTCTGATTGCTTTGAAATTTTGGAGCTTTGGATGGTTTTGCATCATGGGTAGTGATTTTCTTGTACAGAAAAGTTGAGATTCGTTGGATGGTTTGGTCGAGTTATTGGCTTGTTTATTTCTTTGCAATATGAATACTGTAAAAGAGATTCTGGCTTGGGATAGTTCACCTGTGCTAAGCTTTTCAATAAGTTCCTGAAAGAAGAAAAATATGGTACAGTAGTCAGTTCATAATGCAGTGACTTGATCCATTAATAATGAGTGCCTGATATTCATATTTTATAATTTCCTTTACAATTGTTGTTTAGCTAGAATCTGTATAAGATGGGAAAAGGTTCGGCGTCATGGACTCCAGCGTATGTGGACATCTTTATAGATCTATGCTTCAAAGAGTTAGAAGCAGATAATCGTCCACACACTCATTTTTTGCTAGTGGGATGGGAGAATTTAAGGAACAACTTTAACAAAGAAACTGGTGAAAACTACACCAAGAAGCAGTTGAAAAACAAGTGGGATTCACTGAAAGATATATGGAAAAACTGGAAAGATCTCAAGGGCAAAGAAACTGGTCTTGGGTGGAATCATAGGTTACAGACCATTGATGCGAGTGATGAATGGTGGGAGAATAAGATAAAGGTTCGTAATATGTTATGTATTGTATACTGATCTATTCTAATTATATTTTTTCCAACTCTTTATAACAAATATAATATCACTTTAACTGTAGATAAATGACAAATTTGAGAAATTGCGAAAGAAGGGTTTGGACCCTGAATTGGAAGGCAAGCTTGACAAGTTATTTTATTTGGTTTCCGCCACTGGATCTCATGCTTGGGCACCGTCATCTGGTCTACCGCCTCCTAGTAGTTTGAATACCTCTATTGATGACTACACTCTTGAAGGTAGTGGTGACTCTGATGATCTTTCAAATATGTTAACTTCTCAAGTAAGAAAAAGAAAAACTTCAAGTGCCGGAACATCTGGTGGAACATCCGAGACGAGTAGAAAGAGGAAAGGAGGAGGTGCTGCCCATATTACTGAACAAATTAATAAGCTTTGTGAGGCCATTGGCAATAAGAATGTTGAACTGGATCCTACTAGTATTAAGGGTGTGATGAGTGTTGTCACCTCATTACCAGGAGCTGGAACAAGAACCCCTCTATGGTATTTTGCTACTCGTTTGTTTCTCAACAAAGAGAAGAGAGAGATATTTTGTACTATGGATGATCCCGAGGATAAGTTGGCGTGGCTACAGTTTGAAATGTCGGAGAAAGACATCTAGAAGTCAGGAGAGAGAGAGAGAGAGAGAGAGAGTTGTTGTTTTTGTTATGTGTAATGACTATTGTATTTTCTTAAGACTATCTTGCATGGATGTTCTGAGTTAATGTGGAATTGATAGCTTCTAAAGCTTTAGTTTGGTTTGGTCACTGTACTCAGTGTTATATAAGCTGGACTATATGGAGTTTGTGCATACATTGTTTGGCTTTTCTGATTTAGTTTTGTTTATTTTATACACATTGTTGAAAGTCCAATTTGCTGTTTCTCTGAAGTTTGCCACTTTTAATTTTTTCATTTTCAACTTGTGTGTTATGTTGTCTAATCTATGTTCTTTTCCTAACTTATATGAACAGAAGCTAGCTTGAATATAAATTAGTTGGTGTCACAGCTTGGTTTTACACTATGGACACTCGAGCATCGGATGAAACAGAAGAGTTGAAACGTGATGCTGGAGTATTAGGCGTGTGTCTTTTGGCTCAACACTATTTTGATACCTATGTTCACAAGACACTGTGCATGACATCCACGCAAACGGGAAATAAATGGTTGATGGAAGTTCTAAGAGGACATGAAAGCCGTTGTTATCATATGTTCAGAATGGATAAGGAGGTTTTTAGTAGATTATCTAATGATTTAGAAGTTAACTATGGGTTGATGGGTTCAAGAAGCACGAGTCATATTGAAGTGTTGGGGATGTTTTTGCATATACTTGGACATGGGATTGGAAACATATTGGCCCAAGAGCGCTTTCAACACTCTGGTGAAACAATCAGTAGGTATTTTGGACAAGCCTTAGATGTCGTTTGTCATATGGCTCAAGATATCTTGAAACCAACAGATCCAGAATTCAGAAGTATTCCTCCAAAGATTCTAAATGATAGGAGATACATGCCTCATTTTAAGGTATGTAAAGAATCTTACACTAATACTTTAATGTATAGTTGTTTGTATTTGATTGCATCTTCGTTTGTCTAGTGTAATATTTTCATATTGAATGTAGGATTGCATTGGTGCCATTGATGGTGTCCACATTGAAGCTTCAATTCCTCCTCACAAGCAAGTGCCATATATTGGAAGGAAAGGAATACCGACACAAAATGTGATGGCTGTTTGTGACTTTGATATGCAATTTATATTTGCATGTGCTGGATGGGAAGGATCTGCTCATGATACTAGAGTTTTCCTATCGGTATTACGAGACAACACCATGAATTTTCCAAAACCTCCACAAGGTAATTGCTCTTACTCTCTTTTGTTTGTTAATTCGACTAACATATAATACGTCTTGTACTGTTTTTATCTGATTTATTATGATTGTCAACATTATATAGGTAAATACTATCTTGTAGACTCTGGGTACCCACAGATGAATGGTTATTTAGGACCATACAAAGGTGCAAAAGCTCATCATCAACAATATCGAAGGAGGCAACCGACTAATTCTGAAGAGTTATTCAACCAGAGACACTCTTCCCTTAGAAGTGTTATCGAGCGCACTTTTGGAGTTTGGAAGAAGAAGTGGAAGGTTTTGAAGCACATGTCAAGTTTTTCATTCGACAAGCAAGTGAAGATTGTGATTGCGACTATGGCCCTTCACAACTATGTAAGGAGACATTCTCGTCTTGATAAACATTTTGTTAACATTGGAGAAGGATCAGGTGACAATGCAAATGGTGAGGATGATGCAGAAGAAGAAGGATCTCCAGTTACTGAAGGTCTAGAAGCACGACAAATGGAAATAGTGAGGAACAACATAGCGCAAAGTCTAATGAGTAGCCAAAATATTTGATTATGGCCTAATCAAACATTTTCGATAGATTTCTATTTGTCGAGACGGTCGAGTTATGTAGTCAATGCCTAATCTTAGTTTAACATTTAAATCGGAGACGAGTCTTTTCATTTGGTATCCGTCATTTAAAATATCGAGTATGACATCAAGAATGTATGTGAGATGATTGGTATTTTTACAATCGTTATTAATTTTTATTATTGTAGGTAATATTTAATTAAAATAAAATAAAAAATAAAGTACTTGTGACTTTTACTTTTAGATTTACCAAACACTTCTATTTTTAAAAGTCATTTGAAAAAAAGCATTTACCAAACACCTCCCTCCTTTTCTATTAAGAAGCTTATTTGAATAGGAAAAAAAAGTTAACTTTTCTTTTAAGAAAAGCATTACCAAACATAGCCTATATCCTGTCCTGGGATTAACGGAAGCACTCTCACCTTTCGGTTTATAGGATCAATCAGAAACACTTCATAACCATGTGAAGTTTTCCTATTGAATAGAAGTTCATCCGCACTACTAACACCGAAAAACTTGCCCAAAGATTCATATGTCAACTGTTTAATCCAAGAAATTCCGTAGCAGAAGGACCCCGATTCATTAACCCAAAGCTCATATTTTTTCCACCACAAAATCCTAGCAATACGAGTGAAGTTTTCCATGAAATAACTTGCGAATAAAATTTGTCCCTGCACTCTGGTAGTGGAATTTGTTTGAAGACCTCGTCCCTCAAATTGAATGACACAAAAGAACAAGTCTGGTAGTTGTAGCAGTAAGACACATACAGCACTACCCCATTGATGGTAATTGAATGAGACGATTGAAGAGTATCTTTAGGCGAAGGAAAGTTTTTTTTTTTAAAGCAAAAATAGTGTCACTCCATTAAAAGGAACAATAAACAATAATTTACAACGACCATTCCCGAGGGGCACCGAGCAGATAAGAATCATTACTATACTAGGCATTACTAAGTTAGGGATCCTAATATCAAACTGTTGTTGCTAACGACACGCTCTAGCTCAAAAAAATAATCATGACACTACGACTAGGGGCACAGATAGACCAAGACCTTAATTGCTTCTTATAGAGTCTAATGACTCTACTCAGACCCTAAAACGAAACAAGACCTAACTAATCTAAAACATAGACCACCACAATCTCAAATCGTAAAACAAAAAGAGGTAGACCTAAAAAGCCCAACTCTTAAAACCCAAACACTCAGCCACGGCCTAGAAAACTAAACCAACCTAGCTAGGGTTGTATGAGCACGAAGCCGCCGCCGACCTTGCATCGTTAACCCACCAATGACCGAACCACCGTTCTGCCGAACTCCGAACAAGATTTGCATCTTCTGCATGAGCCGTGACGCAAATTTCCTGAGGCAAAGAGAACCCGAAGTAGCCACAAGATGGCCATCGTTCCGGAACCAGCCAACCTCGTCCCAATATGAAGATTCACATCAAGAAGACACCACATTCGCACAACCACAATGATGCCTAGCCAACGTGAGCCCACACCAGCACTACTACCACCCTTTTTGCTGCCATGAGAGAATGGAATCTCAAGAAAACGACAAACTACGCCCACCAAATTGGGACCATTGACAACCCATTTACTCTCCTTCCGAGCACCCGCATGCCGCAAACCAACGAAGAAGTGCTCAAGCACGATCTTGACCAACCTACTCGAGACTAATCCTGGTGCCACACCCATGAAGGGAGGCGTAAACAGTGCCAAACCCAAAGGAACTGCAGGGTGTTGGGTAGCACAATGATAGCGAAGGGAAGCCGCCGCCGTGAGAGCCCTCTTAGGGTTATAGAGGAACGCTCGCATCACACGAGTCTGATGAACAACCACCACTTTATGATTACTAATTCCATTAGTAACCTCGAACCATACACTGTCCCAACCACTTATGGGGAACATAGGTTTAGGAACGCACCGAAATTGTTGAGTGGCTGGGTTACATACTACTATTATGTATTGACACTTTTCATCAAACCGAACACAAACTAAGCCATTACTTGATCCTTGAACCCCAAAGAGTCTCATATTTAGGAATGAGAGTTCTAGATTTGAGAGTGATGTTGTCCTCTCCGAATGTATTTATTGGAAAAATAGTGATTTTCCACCATTTTAGTAGGACAATTTAAACAAAATAATTAAGTGAGGTGCACTTAATATTGATGGAAGAGAAACATTGATTTGTGTTCTCTTACAAGAGTACATAAAGATTATGTATTCATTTGTTTAAATTGGTTAAGAGATGAATGTAAAATTGTTGCCCAAAGTTAGCCACGTAAAACAAAAGGAAGGAGTTTATCCCACATGGGAGAAACTTAGAATGTGGAGGTCTTAGGGTGCCCATATTCCGATTTGGGCTAAATCTTGGTTGGAATGGGCTTGCAATATGGACTTGTGTGTGCCCTTGTTCCGATTTGGGCCAAGTCGCACAAATTTTCTTTTGCACTCAGAAAAACTGACATAACTTTTGTCTTTCCACATTCTCCATTACAAACCTTTTGGCCTTTCATCTTATTCCGATTACACTAATTATAAGAGTTATGTGCATTGTTTAATTGGGTGTATAACTTGGATTAATGATGCATGGTTAATGGGTGTAACTCAAGACCTTTTGGCTAGCCAACAATGATGATGAACATTTCCCTAACATGTATAAATAAAGGCATCATCCTCCTCATTTCTCATCCCATCAGAAAACAAGCATCTCTCCTCTTTTGATCTCTTCTCTCCTAAACAAATCCAGTGATAGAGTAAGGTACTCCTCAGTTTGACGAAAAGTTCTTGTGCTGCGGTACAAAAACTTTCAAGTTGTTTTATCCTGGAAGAACAACGTCATACAAGCCTATGGCCAGGGTAAAAGTTCTTAAGGAGAGCGCGTGATATATGCAACTCAACTTATTTCATCTTCTTCCTAGAATTTGTTCATTGATTATTTTGTTTATATTTTACCAATTAAATAATTAGTATTTTCAAAATTTTCAGAATTTAGTTAGTTTAATATCACTACTTTTTCCTACAATCTTAAGAACGTTTATATGTAATATTGGCTAACGTAGTTGCCTAACGGAAGGTTGTTGCCTTAAGGAATTGGTTACTACAACAAAACTATGTTGGCTTCGTAAAATGGTTGCTTTAAGAAAATAGTTGCCTTTGGAGTTGTGTTGCAAAACACGAAATGTTGCCTAAGAGAATTAGACTCCAAAAGAATTACCAATTAGCTACCTACACTAATGAGGGTTTCCGAATAATGAAATTTTTTCCTTCGAATAAGAAATCACTATAATTTAGTTATATGTCAAATTCAAGTGATTGAATATTAAGATATTTAGTAAGAAATTTCTTGTGAATCTGACCAAATAATCAATAGAGAAATAACATTGAATATTATCTATTGATTATTATTTGTTGATTAAGAAAATAACACTTTGATGTGTGTATTTTCAGAAATGGCAGTTAAAGGAGTAAAGGCACCAAATGAGGAAGTCACATTGGATCCTTTGGTTGAAAAAGATAATGTGATAATAAGTGTTGATAAATGCACATTGTGAGTGGATTACAATTGATAATGTGAGGTAATGTGCCTTATATGTTGAGACTCACCACCCTATAACAAGATGAGTTTTGGGTAGAGGCTCAAAAGTAATACTGTGAGGGGTTGACCGAAAACAGATAATATCTTGCTATGAGGATTGAGCTTTGACAAGTGATATCATAGAAGCATTTAAAGATTATGACTATGGGATGGAGGACTTGAAACTGTGGTATGACCAAGCCAAGTTGGATGAACAATCAAGGGTCAAGAAAAGAGGTTTGAATGGTGATCTCTAAAAAAATGAGCTAAAGGATGTACTATATGTTCTTTGGATTGAGTCGAGGTTCAGTGAAGATGACTTTCGTTTATTGATTAAAGGAAAATAAATTGTAGTTTTTTAACATAAAATTTATATTGGTAGTAGAGTTACAAGTGGTGAAAATTACAAATTAAAATGTAATGACCATGACCAATGATATGAATAAAACTAGCTCTTCCACCTTTGTGTCTTCCAATATATGGTATGGTAGGCAAAAACAAGTTAATTATGATACTCTGCGGAGGTTAATTAACTTGAAAAAGTTTACCAATGTTTCAAGCATAAGTAAGAAACTTGTGTTGAGACAAAAATAACGAAATCATCTTTCAAAAGTATTGAAAAAATAATGAACCTCTTGATTTAAATCATAGTGAAATGTGTGATTTCAAAGCAAAATAAACAAAAGGTGGCAATAAACATTTTATCACCTTTATCGATGATAGCATAAAATATTGCTATGTGTACCTCATGAAGAGTAAATATGAGGTTATAGAGAAATTTATTCTTTATAAAACTGAGGTTCAAAATCAACTCGACAAGAAAATTAAGGTCATAATTCAGAAGTGACCGCGGAGGTGAGTATGAATCCCTATTTCACTACCAGAAAAACTTAACAGTTTCGTCGCCGAAGTGGGACTTGGGCGACGAAATAATTTGTCGTCGCCCGAAAAATATTTTCGTCGGCTAAGTCACACTTAAGCGACGAAAATGATCGTCGTCGGCTAAATGATTTCTTAAACGACGATTTACGTATGTCGTCGCCTAAATGTAAACTTAGATGACGTTTGTCATCTTTCATCGCGTAAGAGAAACACTAAGACGACGGTCATTTATTGTCTTCAACTAAGTATGCCACACGTAGATGATGAAACTGCTTGTGTCGCCTAAGTTTTCATCTACGCGACGAACCTGCTTCCGTCTCCTAGTTGAGAACTAAGGTGACGGAAACATGACACTTAAGCGACGAAATGATTTGTCGTCTAAGAAAACTCAATTATTAGATCGATCAGATTCCTTCAATCTCATCCTCATCCTCATCCTCACTTTTCTCTTTCTCCTCACTCAAAAAATCTACCAGCGGCCTCTAATCGTATCCGGCAAAAATTTCATCAAAACTTAATTTTTCAAGCCCCGGAGTTCTAGTTTTACCCACTTAACTCATTATCGATGAGGTATTAATTTATTTCTCTCGATTAATTTTTTTGAATTTAATATCGTATGGTGATTAATTTTTTCGGCGAATATATAGTAGTTTCCGGCACCTTAGCTTAAATTACTTGTTGAATTGCATTGTTAATCTAATTGTAAGCTAATTAATTAGTTAATTAATTAGTATATACGTTTAATTTGATTAATTAGTTACAACATACATGTTAGATTAAGTTAATTGGTTCATTAATTAATTAATTAAGCTAATGGTTGTAATCTATCTAGGTAATTAAGCATAATTTATTGCATGTATGTTGATTTAATATATATGGTTAATTAAGCTAATTGTAAAGTATTTAAAGCTAATAATATAATATACATATATAATATATTATAAAGATTAATTATAGTATAAGATTGATTAACTAATTAATTGTGTTATGTGCCATGCATTTGAATTGATAATATATATAGCATATTAGATTCATTAATGAATTATTGATTGAAAAATTATATAATTAATAGATCAAATTATTATCCTTATGCAGAAATATGGACAAGAGTTGGATACAGTTGGCGAATAGAAGTGATGTGCGGTATATAGACGGCATCAGAGAGTTTGTTGATTTTGCGCTAGAACATGATCAGAGAAAGAAGAGTTCAGGTGTTCATGCAGAAAATGTCTCAACTATCAGTTTGTTCCGTCTAACGTTATGGCTCAACACCTGTATAAGCACGGTATGATGTGGAGTTCCACTACGTGGAACGAGCACGGTGAAGTAGTAGATTTCAGCTCAGGACCAGACTTCAGCTCAGGGTATAGTTACCATGGTGCCTCATTCAGTAGTAGTGGCGCCCCTGCTTGGAACCTAGCTGTGAATTTAGTCCATGATGCTTTTTCAGGATTTAGTCATGGTGGACACCAACACCAAGATGGAGGTTACGATACCACTCATGATGACACATTCTACGCTACCAGCTTGGCCAGTGACACTACAGAGATGGATAGGTACAACATGATGCTACTCGAAACTCATACCCGGTGTACCATGGATGTCCAGAGAATGTGTTGCAATATATAATGGAGCAAGTTCAGATAAAAGTGAAGAATCAAATTTCAGACAATGCTTTTGACAAAATACAGGAGCATATATGTAAGTTACTACATGATCATCACAAACTTTCGGATACCCATTATAAGGTTAGAAAGATCTTTAGCAGTCTCGACCTAAAGTACAAGCAAATTCACGCGTGCATAAATGATTGTATACTATTTTACAAAGAGTATGAACATTTGGACCATTGTACCATATGCAACCAGTGCAGCTATCAAAATCAAAATAGTTTGAGTTCGAAGAAGAAAATTCCTGTGAAGGTACTTCGCTATTTTCTGTTGATTCCCATATTGCAGCGTCTATATATGCCTCTATACATAGCAGAGGCGATGAAATGGTACACGGAACATCGAGTAGATGACGATGTGCTCCGACACTCACGAGATGAGGAGGCTTTTAAATATTTCGATAGGGAATTCAAAGACTTTACAGTAGAGGTTCAAAATGTTAGACTCGGCCTATCTACATATGGATTCAATCCTTGGGGTAGTAATAGCGTTGCCGTCAGCACTTGGCTAGCTATTCTCATGTCGTACAATCTGCCTCCGTGGATATGCATGAACAATGAATTTAATTTTCTTACTCTGCTAATTCCAGGTCCTAAATCTCTGGAAACATGGAGTCTCAACTTATGACAAGTTCACTAACACGAAGTTCATGATGAGAGGAGTCGTGATGTGGACAATCAACGATTTTTCTGCAAATGAGATGTTGACATCTTGCACAACCAGAGGATACAATGGTTGCCCTGTCTATTTGAACGACATCAACTCTAGTTGGCATAAGGGGAATGTATGTTACCTGGGTCATCATAGATGACTTCCTCACAATCACCCGTGGCGACAGGATGAGGCTCATTTCGACAGAACGGTAGAGAATAATCCGAAATCCCGACAGTGGTCTAGCGAATAGATTTTTGAGAGATTGAACAACTTCTATTTTGGTGTTTTGACCAACAACAAAGAAGTAAAGACACTCAATCCACACCTTCCACACGATCTCATCTATTGACATCATAAGAGTATTTTCTTTGAGCTACCTTACTGGTCCAAGTTGAAACTCCGGAATAACCTTGATGTCATGCACATAGAAAATAATGTGTGCGACAGCGTGGTGAAAATAATTCTGGGTACTAAGTTGAAGACTAAAGATACTCCCAAAGTGCGAAAAGATCTGGAATTTATGAATTTACGCCCTCACTTGTAGATGAGGAGGGATAGAACATGAGTGTACAACAAGATGTCAGATGCACCTTACACGGTGAAGTCGACACTGAGGGGTTCTGTATTCAGTTGGTTTATGAGTGTTTGTTATCCGTCTACGTATGCAACAAATTTTAAAGGAGCAATTGATGAGGCGCATCATAAGTTCATTGGTCTAAAGACTCATGACTATCACGTAATGCTGCGACATCTGATTCCAGTGGTAATTCGACCATATTTGTCTTATGACATCGTCTAACCAGTAGTAGCATTGTGTAGATGGTGGCAGAGGTTATGGGCCAGAGAGTTGAAGAAGTTAGATATCCTCGAACTGTAATACGAAATAGTGCACATCCTTTGCAAACTAGAGATAATTTTTTCCCTTGTTTTCTTTGACATCATGATTCACCTCATGATCCACCTACCCGAACATGTGCTCCTTTCTGGTCTAGTCCACTTCACTTGGATGTATCCTCAAGAAAGGTACGTATAATTATTTATAACGGCTGTTCATCATTTGCATTTTTTGTTTGTTTATACTATTTTTTACATTATTAATTCTATGATTTTGCAGACAACTCGGATAGTATAAAATATTTGTAAAAAATAAATATGCTCTGGATGGCTCCATAGAAGAGATATATTTAATGCATGAGTGTGTTACCTACTGTAATAGGTACCTCAAGGATCCGGTCCAGGCCAATCCAAATATTAACTAGAGAAGAACTTGTCAAAGCGCATTGGGTAGTGTTGCGAGACTGTGACGAGGTCGACCATTATATGAAGGAATACAAGGCGTACATTTAGATGATAAAACCAGACAAGAGTCCTTCATGGGTTGAAAAAATGCTTAAGAAGAAGTTCCCCGATTATTTCCAACAATGGGTACGTATGTTTAATTAATTTAATACTCTTTCTCACATATATAGTACATACGTACTTATGCTATTTAATTGAAATTGATAAATCTAGATTTGGGAATAGATGCCCACGGTAAATTGGAAGGATATTTGGTGTTTGTTCATGCGAAATATTTTGCCTTGGTTTGTGCATGCAAGTTTTTGGTTCCCTTTATTTTTTGGGGAAACTATATATGTCAAATTTTTGGTAGAAATGAAATACACATTTATATATTCTTCACATTTTTGTAGATGAATGATGTACAAAAATTCGATAACCACGAGGGACGCTGGTCGTGGGAAAAGCAAATGTTGGCCCATAAGTCGGTTAAGTACTATATTTACCCCGGATGTTAATGAACATTGTAATGTTTCATTCATTAGCCTGAGATGAAGGAATATTCAGACAAAATAGTGAGATCACAATTGGGGAAGGCGATGCTGTCTATTACAAATTTCTTGAAAATGTCATTGAGCTACTATACGGAAATGATATCATCGTTTTTCTATTCAAGTGAAAATAGTTCAAGCGTATCAAGGAAGATATGAGGCTTTTATCAATCGATACAAACTCAAACTTGTATGAGGATGAGTCATTCGCTCTTGCCACCTTAGTTAGGCAAGTGTTCTTTCTGAATGATCTGAAAGCTGGTGAAGGCTGAAAAATAGTAAATCATATGTCTCACTAAAGAATATGGAGTGCCACGACACTTGAAGGGACGTCAACGACAAATATTGAAGTGCATAGAGACGATGCATATCAAAAGTCTAATACTCTAGTCATCCCCGACAATGGAACTGCTTCGGCATAACGAATGCTTACCCTCGATTGATGGTGCCATGGATCTTAATCCAAAAGAGATTAGAGAGTTAGCGTAGAATGCCCCAGTTATCGAGGAGCCAGAGGATGGCGACGACGATGTCAGTACAATTCACGCGATGTAGAGTATGATGATGAGGAGCAATCAGATGATAGTGAGGAGGATGATTAAGATGATGATGATTATGAGGATAAAGATTGATATGAGACCAGATTACTATTTATATTAGAAATTAATTAATTGAAGTCACTATATATATGTAAAGAGGTTTATATTTTTGAATTAAATGGTGTATTTGATGATTTGTGTACGTACATGCAAAGAGCCAAATGAATAAAATATTCTTCGAGGTCAGCATGTCTATAGCGAAAGACGGTGAGTGCACCACCGTAACATTCCAAACAAGTGTTGATACGTAGGAATGTGGCCGGGTTATATATGTGTGGGTGTGTGTATATTTATGGGTATTAACTAAATTAGTTTTTTGATATTTCTTGACAATCGTATCACTGTGCCAAGGAGAACCGAAAGTCTACAGAGGGATCAAAGCAGATATCGGAATCGGCTTTTGATTTCAAATTCTATAAGATTATGAATCAGAAGGAGTCGCTTGAAAAAGGCCAGATGGTTATGATTGAAATAAAATTATGTTTGGAATTGGAAAAAAATGAAAAGTAAATAAAAATGACTATTGGCCAACGAAAATGGATTATTTCGTCGTCTAAGGTTCACTTAGACGACAAAAATATTTATTTTGTTAGCTAAATAGCACTATCTAGACGACACTAAAAACGTCTTCATTGTCTAGGTGAACTCTAACACTAATCCGTTTACCCTACATCCTGAAACCTTAGATGACAAAACCACACATTTGTCTTCTACGTGAGTACTTAGGCGACGAACCCACTCATTTCATTGCCTAAGACTAATTTTTTTTGGCGGTTCAGTGTTTTGTGCCAAATTTTTCTGGAAACATTTTAAAACGACTTAGGCGATGAAATGAACAACTTTTATCCCCTAAGTCCACTTAGCCGATGAAACTATTTGTTTCGTCGCCTAAGTGAATCGATATATCCCAAAATTGGATTGACTTCGATCTTATTTTCTCACATTTTCTCTCTAGATCTCTCTCCCTACCTAAACCCTAAATCCTCCAAAACACCGCCGCCTCCTTTTCTCCTCTCCCAGAACCCTAAATCGTCGCCGCCTAACGCCTGATTCTCTCTCTCCTCGTGCCGCTTGATTCTCTCTCTCTCCTCGCGCTGCCGGTTTCCCTTTCCTCTCCTCTCATGATTGCCTCGCCGTCAGCTAGATTCTCTCCTCTTCCCCGGTCTCCCTTCCTCGTCAGTATACCCTCTCTCTCCTCTCCTCTCCGTTTATATATATTTGGTAATATATATATTAGATTAATAATATTTGTTAATATATATTAATTAATATAATATATATGGATTAATAGATTATATTTGGATTAATTTAGTTATATTGATGTTATATATATATTGATTAATTTTGGTATATTATATTAATGTATATAAATTTTGATAAATTGGATAAATTATGCTATATTTTGATAAATTGAAAAAATATTTTGAAATTTAGATAAATCTGGCTATATTTGTGAACTTTGGATTTCTGGATAAATTTGGATATATTTGTGAAATGTAGATATATTTGATGAAATTTGGATGAATTATGATAAATACTATACATTTCTTTCAGCTTAATTATGGCGTCAATGAAGAGGCACAGGGATGCAGAAAAGAAGGCCAAATGCGAAGTCATTGCGCAAGCTATGGGTTGGGGGCAGGTTTCAGAGGACACCATTTTGAATTCTCCGCAGCAATCTTCGGCTCTGGCGACTGGCCAAATCCCTCATGCTCCACGTATACAGGCCTCATCCTTTATGAACGAGGCAAACGGGGCCCGATTGTCTGCGGCGTCAGAAGGCCCGGATAAGTCGGTCGACGACTTAATTGTCTACAGCGGGATACAAGGTCAGGAGGCAGCCATCAGACCCGCTTCCGAAAAGGAATCGAAGACTTGAAAAGGGCGCCAAAGGTGAACGCATAAATAAGTTAACGGGGAAGAAGGTCAAGGTGTCGTAAGACGAGTTCATCTGAGGCCCTCCGTCTGCGCAGCTCAGGAGTCTGACCTCGCACACCATCGACTTAATCATACGGAACAACATCCGTATGGTTGCCCCTTTATGGAACAAGCTGCCCTGACTCGAAAAGTTGAAAGTGTACCGCAAACTATCGGTAATATTATTTAATATTATTTATTTTTATAAGTAATTACAAAACATAAAAGCATAATTTTTAGAATTTTAATTTGTTATTTGTATTTCTAGACACATTTTTAAATCTCTGGCTCAGCAGAGATGATGGTCGATATAGAGGAGACAGCTGGAAGTACGACCTCCACAAGTACTACCAGCGACACAGCATCTCGCCTACCCCTCTGGAGCTCCAGAATGATCGGGAAGAGAAGTGACAATGGTTGGTCGGACTCTTTGAGTTCAACAAGTATAGGGTTTGTCTTCTTTTTCTTTAATGTAATGAAAATTACATAATTTATTATTTTTAACTATTATTTTATTATTTAATTATCTTTGTTGGGTATGTAACAGACAAGGTCAGAGGCCAACAAGGAAAATCGGGATAAGAAGAACAAACACCATGGATCGGGCTCGCAAAGGTTCATTTACATCACGAAGGAGCACAAAAATGTGGGTTCCAAGCATTGCTTCCGTGATGTCAACGTGTAAGCTTATGTGAAGCCCGGGGTTGTTAATGAAGAGAGTTAACTCGGGGTAAGTAAATCATGTTTTAAAAATCAATTAAATTTACTTGTACTTTCAAAGCATATCGAAATTTAGTATAACACTAATTGCATTTTTAAGAAATTGAATTATGATTAGGATATGATTTAATTAGGTTGTGCTATTGGAATATGATTTTGAACTTGAATTAGGTTATGCTTTAGTTTAGTTAGTTAAATTATGATTTTCAACTTGAGAAATCCGAATGGGAATTGGTGACCACGGTGTAATTGTGTTGTTGGAATTAGTTATTCAAAGTGTAATCTTGCCTGCAGGTTTTTTGGTTTTCTCCAATTTTAAGGGAAACTATGCCAAATTTTTGTTAGAAATTAATATTTATGTATTATTCACATGATTAATTTTAGGAGAGGTTGATACAATTGGCCGAGGAGGAATTTGAGGCAACCTTACTGGCAAACTGGAGATGACGCCTGAACAGGTGCCTCCCCTGTTGATGCAGAATAAGATCGTGCCGATGCTGTTTACGGCCGCCGACCTGGCAAAGAGGTTCGTGGGCTTAGACGGACGGTGTAGAGAGATTTTTCTAAGTCATCTGTATCGTCGAGTCGTGGCGCTAGGGATGATTCAGAAGCGCTCTGAGCCGCCCTTGAAAGGGGTCGATTGTCACAGGAGTCGGTCGATCGAGCCTGGGAGCATTCGAGGTTGGTGGAGGCGCGGTTTGAAGCTCACAACCGTAAGATGACAGCCTTCTACGAGGCCTTCAGGGAAATGAGGTTGCCCGTTCCTGATCTTGAAGACGAGTGTCATCCCCCCTCCCCCCGAGCCAACTCCTGGCCTCAACGACGATGATCCAAGCTACGGCGGGGGAATCAGCTGCGCGATTCCTACTCCTAGTTTAGTTTAGTAGTTAGTTTCGTTACTTTATTATTATTTGTATCGATGTACGTACACTTTTTATATTTAATGAATATTTAATTAATTTAATCAATAAATTTTTAATTTTTAATAGATTATTATATATTTTAATTTTAATTTATAATTGAGAAAAAAAAAATTAAAAATTCAACTTGAGCGAGGAAACATCTTGGTTCGTCATCCTAGTGAATCACTTAGACGACGAACCATTCGTCGTCTAAGTGTACACTTAGGTGACGGAACAATGATTTTTGTCAACAAAGTGGTTACACTTACACGACGACGGACACGTCGTCATATAAGTGTATCCACTTAGGGGATGACCAGCCATCATCGTCTAAGCCTTAGTACTTTGACGACGACTGTAGGTATTCGTCGCCTAGAATCTATCACCAAGTTTATCGAGTCTTTGGTTGCCAATGTTCGTTCATGTGGGGAATTTTTGTTTTCCACCATTTTAATAGGACAACTTACACAAAATAATTATGTGGGATCCACTTAATATTGATGGAAGAGAAACATTGATTTGTGTTCTCTTAATAATGTAAAATTGTCACCCAAAGTTGTTTATCCTACATGGGAGAAGCTAAGAATGTCGAGGTCTTAGGGTGTCCGCTTTCTGATTTGGGCTAAATCTTGGTTGGACTGGGTTCGCAATATGGACATGTGCATGGCCCTTGTTCTGATTTGGGTTGGATCGCACAAATTTCCTTTTGCACTCAGAAAAACTGACGTGACTTTTGACTTTCCACATTCTCCGTTACAAACCTTTTGGCCTTTCATCTTATTCCGGTTACAAACTAATTATAAGAGTTATGTGCATAGTTTAATTGGGGGTATAACTTGGATTAATGTTGCATGGTTAATGGGTGTAACTCAAGACATTTGACTAGCCAACAATGATGATGAACCTTTCCCCAACATGTATAAATAGAGGCATCCTCCTCCTCATTTCACATTCCATCAAAAAGCAAGCATCTCTCCTCTTCTGATCTCTTCTCTCCCAAATAAATCCAGTGATAGAGTAAGGTACTCCTCAATTTAACGAGAAGTTCTTATATTACGGTACAAAAACTTTCAAGTTGTTTTATCCTGGGAGAACAACGTCATACAAGCTTGTAGGCGGCGTAAAAGTTTTTAAAAAGAACGTATGATACACGCGACTCAACTTAGTTCAAATTCTTCTTAAAATTTGTTCATTGATTATTTTGTTTATATTTTACTAATTAAATCATTAATATTTTCAAAATTTAGTTAGTTTAATATCACTACTTTTGCAATCTCAAATATATGGGGGCAATCGACCCAAGTAACATCTACTTTTTCCAGGGATTGGATGCAAGTAGTCAGCTTTGAGCGATGAAGGTGTATGCCAGTAAAATAAGTGCTGCTTATGAGAGAGTTCCACTTCTTTGATACACACTTGAACATGAGTAAAGATTTCACAGGTAGTCGGGTGAGAATTTGGTCTACAATATCTTCGAACAATCAAGTGCCTGCGTCTTCTTCGAATTTGCTACTTCTAATGGCCATTGTAGCTTCCTGGGTCTGAATTTCGAAGAGTCCGAGATAATTATACTTTACATGGCAAAGCTATGATTCACGATTCATGCATCATATACTAAGAGTTTTTGTTGGAATACACTCAATACTATACAGTATAGCATTGAGAGCAGATTGAAAGTGACTGGCCCATTTAGTTATGGGCACAAATCATGCAAATTTTGAATCCAATTTAATCTTGTTAATTTCGAACCCAATTTAATCTTGTTCCGATCTCGTTCGGGATGGGATGAGATAGAAATTAAAATTTTTACTATCTCGTCCCGTCCCGTTCTTTTGAAACGGGATCGAGTCTTGATTTTAAAATCTTGATAGACTTGTTTTGTCCCGCACAATATATTTTATCTATTTTATCATTTATTTTATTAAGTGTTGATATACTAAATTATCAAACAATTAACAAAATCCAATCTAAAAATTAAAATTACCCTAATATGAACTAAATGTATCAATTAAACATGAAATAAATAGTTGTAGGTTTACTGTTTTTAATTAAATATCAAGTAGAACAATATTGTGTTGTGTAATTTTACACTTCTAGTTCCTAAGAGCAACTCTAACAGATGTCCCATATTTCATTTTTAGTATAAATATGAAGTTTTTTTTCTTCAAAATCAACTCCAGCAGATCTCCCATCTCATTAGCTATAATAGGAAATCCCTATATTTAACATTTTTATCCCATATTTCTATACCGAAAAATAAATTATAGGTAATGTAAAAGTCATTATTGTCATTAAATCATTTCCTTCTAGGTTGCAAAACCAACTAATAGCTAAATTAATTAATTAATTATTTTTTATCAACCAATCAAAATTAATCATACGTTTAAATACAGCTAAATTGTAAGTAACATTGTTAGAGCAAAATTTTAAAATTACATAGGTAAAATAGGTTTCGGCTATATAATTGAACAAAATGAGAAAATTTTAAGTTACGTTGTTGGAGTTGCTTTAAAAAATTATGTTTATCTTATATTGAGTCCAAAATTTAGTTCATTCTATCTCATTCGGATTTTTGTTGTTAAATACTTAATTAATTATAATTTTAAATTCAACCAAAAATTTGACCTGTCCCATCCCGTTTCGTTCAGATTTCGGGATGGACTTTTAAAATGTCCAATCCCGTCCCGTTCAGAATAGGGATAGGGATAAAGACGACCAAATATTGATCCGAACCATCCCGTGCCCACCCCTACCCATAACCATTAGGAGAATACATTCATTAAGGGAGTCACATACAACAAATACAAGGCATCATCCCAAAGTAAAAATTACTTCTTCGACATTCCATCGAAAGAAAAAACTACTTCGACATCCCATAACCATCAAAAAAATTAATTTTTCGACAACTATACCATGATCTTGATGTCAGAACTAATATTGTGAATCTTAGATTAGAGACACTTTTCTCTAGTATATTATGTTAGAGTGAGTCACACTATTTAAGAGTGTATATTCTGTAATTAAGTAGGATTCTGTAATTGATTAGGTTTCCTTCTAGAACTACAAGTATTTTTGTATATATACCCAATTCAGGATTGATCAATATATCAAAAAAATTCTTCATACACTTGTGGTCTATTTTACTTGGCATCAAAGTCTAAGTTAATCTTGGTAATCTTGGAGATCTGACCTGTTTTTTCTGCTGTGAATCTATCCTGACCTGTCCTGTTCGACGCGTCGAAAGAAGTCCTCGACTCGTCGAATCCTCTCTAACCTGACCTGATCCTATATTATTTTTGTCATCTGATCAACCTTCTGATCTTGTTTGCAATGGATCTTGTACTTTTTGGAGAACAACTTGAAGTTACCCATCAACAGTTGATGGATCTTTAGAATGAGAGCACAGGCTTTAGAGTGAAACTGGATGGCACAAATTATCAGTTATGACGAAGATTGATGAGAATGCAACTTGGTGGTGTTGGCAAGTGTGGATATGTTTCTGGCACCCTACCATGACCAGAAGCTGCTGGAAAAGAACAAGCTCTATGGGATACTAAAAATTCTAATACGACGACACTTATTTTGAAATCTATGACAAGACTAGTTATGCTTTTGTTCTCTGTCTATTCTTCTCCAAAGCAAATCTGGGATACTGTTGAGAGCATGTACTATGATAGGAATGATTTTGCAAGGGTACATAAGTCAATGTGCCAAGAGTGTGCCGCTACCCAGAATGGTCAACCTATTGCGGGTTACTACGCAAACCTGAAAGCTCTCTGGCAAGAACTAGATGAAAGGGATCAAAACCCTATGACTTGTGACCTTCATATTGTAGTACATAACAAATCCAAAGATAGGATGCGAGTCCACATCTTCCTGAAGGTATTGGATTCAAAATTTTCTATTGCTAAAGGACAGCTATTGCGACAAGCCACACCACTAAATATGGAACAAGCATATGCCTATATTTGCAAGGAAGAATCCAATTAGCTTAAGGAGTCCCACATTGAAGTGTCAAACCTCACGACACAATCTAAGCCTCTACAAGGTTGGAAGCCCAATAACGAAGGACTTGGTCTGAGTAAGGTGCATTGCTTCTATTACAAGGAGTTTGGACACTACAAAAACTAGTGTCCTCAGAAAGCATGAGACATATATGACAAGAGTCGCAGTAGCAAGGGTGTTATTCAACTGGTTCAAGCACTTGATTTCTATAGAGTTGAAGGACAAGATCTCACTAAAGGTATTTATTCTCAGGAGAAAAGAGGTAAAATTGATATTGCATTAAAAGTTTCTGGCTTTACTGGTGGTGATGCATGGATAATTGAGGTGATACACGGATAATTGATTATGGTGCATTTGATCATATGACCTTTGATAAGTTCTTTTTCCGAGTCTGTCTTCATCTCCCATACCTGAAGTGTCTAATGTTAATGATGTGTCTTTCTCGGTTTTATGTATAGGGTCAATCCAAGTTACTCCAACTATTGTGTTATATAATATTCTTTATGTTTCTTCTCTATCTCATCACCTATTATCTGTCTCTGAGTTAATTCACAAAACAAATGCTCAGTAACCTTTTTTTTCTTATGTATGCGATCTTTCAGGATCTGCCATCTCAGGCGATAATAGGCAAGGGAGATTTGAGGGGGAAATTATTCCACTAGGATTGTATGTACAACGGGGAAGCACAAGCACTATCACCAAATGTTGCTCTGACATTGAGTTCTGATAGAATGAAGAAAATTTGGCTATGGTATCGTCGATTGTGTCATCCATATTTTGGGTCATGAAGAAATCTATGCCATCTTTGTTGAAATAAAGGATCCAAATTTCATTGTGAAACTTGTGTTTTTGATAAGAGTCATAAATCTAGTTATTCTCCTAATTTGTCTTTTAGTTCAGCACCGTTTTAGTTGATTCATTCTGTTGTATGGAGGACTTCAAAAAATTCAACATTGTCAGGAGTGAAATACTTTTTTTTTATTGATGACTTTACAAGATTAACATGTGTTGTGTTACTGAAAAAGAGGAATGTTGTGTTTTCAGTCTCCACTGCTTTTCATAGTCTCATCCAAACTCAGTATGATACTTGTGTGAAAATATTTTGATCTGATAATGGAGGGGAGTTTGTCAACCACTCCTTTAAAGACTATTTTCAGTAGCATGGAATTGTTCATCAGACTATTTGTCATTAGACATCGGAGCAGAATTGAGTTTCTAAAACAAAGAATCGTCACCTCTTGGACATGGAAAGAACTCTCTTACCCAGTGCCAACATGCCTAAATATCTATGTGGAGAAGCTGTATTGTGTGCCTCTCACATCTTCAATTGCCTATCATATGCAACTCTTCATAATTGAGTTCCATTTGCGGTATTGTCTAAACATGTTTTCATCCCATCTCTCAACAAACTTCATGCTGGTTTCTTTATTGTGTGGCATATGTTCATCTTCATAAGAATCAGAGATCTAAGTTGTAGGCTCGTGCTCTCAAGTGTGTGTTTGTTAGCTATGACACTCACTAGAAAGAATACAAGAGCTACCATCCTCCATGTCAAAGGTTCTATGTCACCATGGATGTCACATTTAGTGAAGACTTGTGTTATTTCTCTCCTACAATGACTCTTAGTAAGGAGGAGAAGAATGTTTTTTATGAGGACCAATTTGGGGAACCGGAAGTTAGTATCATAGTTGGCAGTACTTCAGCCGAATGTGATTTTTGACCTGTCGAGAATGGGCCTCGACGGTCGAAAACCCTGCCTAGAACCAATCCAAAGATGCTTTTTCACACGACGAGAAGGAGTCTCGACCTATTGAAGACCATATAAAGAACCAATCCGAGAGTAAGCTTCGACTCATCGAGATGGAGTCTCGACCCGTTGAATGAGGCACCATGGATCATCCCCAAGCAGTGTCTCAACCCGTCGAAGATGTTGTTCGATCCGTGGAAAATACCCAGACTGATGGGTTTGTTCCATGTTCTGAAAGTGTTCAACATGTCAAACAAGTGTCTGACACGTCGAAAGGAGAAGAATTAGTCAGTAATCAGCCACCAGTTGTTGAAGATGTACATGCAAATCCTCTCTCTCTCTCTCCATCAACAATCTCTCCTGGCCTGTCATCACCTGAGGTATGTAGAAGTGTTCCTTTGGCAAACTCTAGTATACCTGAGTCTGGTAGAGCCTTGTCTGTTAGGTCAACCCATGGTCAACCTCCAAACAAATATGGGTCTCTCTTATCAGCTAAAGCCAAGTATCATGTAGCTAACTATGTGTCAACCTATAGACTATCTAAGCCTTATGTAGTCTTTATGAATCAATTATTTGCTGTATTTCTTCTTAGTAAAGTGCAGGATGCAATCAAGGGGAAGAAATGGGCAAAGGCAAATGGAGGTTAAGATGGATGCTCTCAGTAAGAATGATATTTGGGACTTGGTACCATTACCACCTGGAAAGAAAACTGTTGGGTGTAGATGGGTTTATACTGTGAAGCATAATGCAGATAGCTCAGTTGACAAATATAAGGCGAGGTTGGTTGCAAAAGGATAAACTCAGAAATATGGAGTGGATTATGATGAGACATTTACACCAGTGACAAAGATCAATATTATACGGGTTCTTATGTCTTTGGCAGCTAATCTTGATCGACCCTTGCAATAGTTTAATGGGAAGAATGCCTTTGTTCATAAAAATTTAAATGAAGAAGTTTACATGGATCTCCCTCCAGGATATGGTACTTCTACAGGTGAAAGGTGGTATGCAGATTAAGGAAGTCTTTGTATGGATTGAAACAATCTCCAAGAGCTTGGTTTAGAAGGTTCACAGTTTTCATGAAGAAGATTAGGAATAGACAGAGCAATTTAGATCATACTTTGTTCCTGCAACACCGACATGGTAAGCTAAGTGCTTTGATAATTTATGTGGATGACATGGTTGTGATAGGTGATGACATTGATTAGATCAATAAGTTGCAAGTTCATTTATCTTCTGAATTTGAAATGATGGACCTTGGGAACTTGAAATACTTCTTGGGAATTGAGGTAGCCCGAAACAAGAACTATATCATGTTGAGTCAAAGGAAATATGTTCTAGATTTGTTAGTAGAGACTGGTATGCTTGACTATAAACCGGTTGATACACCTATATAACAGAATCATCAATTTGCAAAGTATCATAATCATGTTCCTACGGACAAGTCTCAGTATTAGAAGTTAGTTGGAAGATCAATTTACTTGTCACATACTAGATTTGATCTTGCTTATGTTGTTAATGTGGTGAGCCAGTATATGCATAATTCTAGTAAAGATCATATGAATGTTGTGGTAAAGATCTTGATGTACTGAAATCTGCTCCTGGTAAAGGCTTTGTGTATCATAAGCATGGAGATTTGGGGATCAGTGGTTACACTGATGCAGATTAGGAAGGGAACATCACTGACAAACGTTCTACTTTTGGCAACTTCACATTTGTTGATGGAAATCTAGTTACTTAGAGGAGCAAGAAGCAGAATGTGGTGGCTCGTTCTAGTGTAGAAGTTGTATATAGAGGTATGAATCAAGGAGTTTGTGAGTTATTGTGGCTGAGATATTTGTTAAGGAATTTGGTTTCAAGCAGAATCAGTCAATGCCTCTTGATTGTGACAACACTGCTGCAGTTAAAATTGTATGTAACCCTATTTAGCATGATCAAACGAAGCATGTAGAGATTGATAGATACTTCATCAATGAGAAGTTAGATGCTCTTATTATCTCATTCCCATTTGTTCATTCAGAAGAGTAATTAGCTGACATCCTTACTAAAGATGTTGCATCCAGAACCTTCACTGACTCACTTGACAAGTTGGACATTCGAGACTTGTATGCTCCAACTTAAGGAGGAGTGTTGGAGTGAGTCACACTCCTTGTATATTTAGAAGGTGTATATTCTATAATTAAGTAGTATTTTATAATTGATTAGGTTTCCTTTTAGAACTATAAGTATGCTTCTATATATACCCATTTCGAGATTGATCTATATATCAGAAATTTCTCCAAACACTTATGTTCTATTTGACAAAGACAACCTAACCTATAGCTTCCAAAACTAGAATGGAAGAATCTTGGATAATCATCATTAAAAGTATATTGCACCCACTTCATCTAGTCCACATCATAACTCGATCAAGAAGCCATCATTCGATCAGCTTGTTCTTGCCATTGTACATGCATAAACCCTAACAATATCCAACTAAGAATACAATTGATCTATCTGCCAAATAATACATCAAAAATAAATCAACACTCGACCAACCATGATATAAGAATGGTCTTTCACTTCTACTCACTACTAGACAAAATGCTTCACACGACCCTCATTGTGCGTCATCTGAAATATGCTTCGTTCGTCTTCTATCCAAGCGATGTCTAATGAAATGGCTTCAAACTGCACTAAAAATACTAAAATAGCTGTCATATACCAATCATAGGGATGAAAGTCACAGGGTTCAGACGACGGATGAGATTTATTTTGCCTATAGTTGTCATCCATGCATATCATGCTTGTGTCTGATGGCATATATGAAAGGACCCAACCCCGATTCAATTACCTAAATCGGAATCAAACCCCTTCTGAAAACACGAACCAAAAACAACCATTCAAAATTTTGGCAGAGTTTCGTTACTAACGTGGAATTGCATAAACCTGCACCCTAAAAATAATACTTCGTCCTATGCCACAAAAACCAAACCGTGGGCACCAATCCCATCCGGATTTCTCAACATCATAATATAAACAATAACCAGTAAACATACTGTACTATATATAATATATCCGAGAAAATCCGTATAAACACGTAACAGAATGTATCAGAGCGACCTCTAGTGTAAATATATACAATATACACATCAGTAGGCGAAACAAGAACCTACTGGAAAACACATGTAGCTCAGATCACTAGCCTCCAACCGCGACGTGAAAACACCTGAATCCGAACTGCAAACTGGGCACGGAAACCGAAAAGCCCAGGGGAAAGGCAAATAAAAACATTAGAGTGAGTGGACGAAAATAAATATATGCCTTTCACCAGTTTATATACATACTCAACGTAAAACAGTGCGAGTTCGGAACATAACACATATATATAGAGGTTGTCGGGCGAATCTCTCAAGCCCAACATCAGGTGAATCGCTCAACCCGACGGTGATAGGCCAGGGGACCTCTCAACCCTGGCGGCATACAGGGGACCACTCAACCCTGTCCAGAGGAAACTCTCAACTCTGGTAGCATCGATGCAATAAATGCCATCACCAATAAACATATAATAAAACCTCTGAAAATAACATATATCTCAATCAACATATAAAGTAAACACGAAAATCATAAAATCCACGAACTCGCAAATCAACAGTGAAAATAGAAACTTGTCCACTCACAGATGAGCAAAACTCGCACTCGCGCTAATCTCGTGGTCCGGCGGAAGATCCCTCGCCTGAAGCACGATCACGATCTCGATCTCGATCCCCTGAATATTCATAAAACACAACTGATCAAAACATAACCCACAACTCTGTACTGAATTACGGAAACCAACCGTTCCCGGAAATAAACAATGCAGTTCAAAATGATTAACGGAATTCCCGAAATCTCCACTCGAAACTCTCGACTGAAAATTGGTTACCCAAATCAATCCGAAAACCTCTGGACGATAATCAGGGCGCGATTACGAGAAAAACGACATTAAAAACACCAAAATCCAAAAAGTCAACGGGTCGCCGGAGCTCCGGCGTTGACTGCCGTCAACCGGAGAGTTTTCCCGGCGACCGAGCTACCACAATAATCTCCTCAACAAGGCGAGCAACTTCGACAGAGTTTCACTATAACGCGGAATTGCCATTAACCTGCACCCGAAAACACACTTCATCCTATGCCACAAAAGCCAAACCGTGGGCGCCAATCCCATCCGGATTTCTCAATATCATAACAGTAATGTAAAGTAGTAGTCAAAACTGTACTTTACAGAAAATCCGGGGGAAACATATAAGAGTATAGCGACAGGGTAATCAGAGCGACCTCTAGTGTATATATATACACAAAGATATACAACAGTAGGCAAAACAAGAAACCTACTGGAAAAGAAAGGTACCTCAAACGCTAAGCCTCCGACTGCGACGTGAGACACCAGAATCCGAACTGCAAACTGGGTACGGAAACAGAAAAGCCCAGGGGAAAAGCTAATAAAATCGTTAGAGTGAGTGGACGAAAATAATCATATACCTTTCACCATTTATATATATCATAAAACAAAGCGAGTTCGGAAAATAAATGGAGGTGTCAGGCGAATCTCTCAAGCCCGACGATGATAGACTAGGCGAATCTCTCAAGCCTAATGGGCACATCAGGGGAATCTCTCAACCCTGGATCTGGACTACCTGTGATCAGCCGAGTAGCCAATGCATCAATGCTAAGTAAATGCCATCACCATATAAAATATAAAAAAATACCTCCAAAAACAATAAATAATCTCAACATCGTGTAGTAAATAAATACAAAAATCAAGAACTCGCTACGACAATGAAATAAAAAGGTCCACTCACAGATGAGCACAGCGCGCACACGCGCTAATCACGAGATCCGGCGGAAGATCCCTCGCTTAACGTACGATCTCGATCCCCTGAATAATCACAAAATATAACTGATCAAAATCACAGTTCAATACCCTAAACCACATCTCGGAAACCAACCATTTCCGGAAACATATAGCTCAATACAAAATAATCGACGAAATTCCCCAAACTCTCCACATAAACCCTCGACTAAAAAAATACGGCATCCAAATCAACTCAAAAACCTCAAGACGATGATCGGGGCGCGATTACGAGCAAAACGACATAAAAATCATCAAATTCCAAAAAGTCAACAGGTCGTCGTTGACCACCGCCGCCGTGCCGTCAACCGGAGGAATTTTCCAGCGGCCAAGCTCACCGTAGCTTCTCCTCCTCAAGCCCAACACATCTCCCAACTGTGACAACCTCCAATTCCGGCCCAAATCGTCGGAAAACAGCTCGAAACATCCACGACTGAGAATCACCGGAAAACTTTCCCGGCCGATTCCGGCGCCGTCACGCCACCTCGTCCCTCCAAACCAAAGGGGAAATCATCCTTGAGCAAAACCCAATCGATTCCACCCAAAAACCTCACCAGAAAGTCACCGGAGCGCCGCCCCCAAACGGAGCCGATTCCGGCCAAAAAATCACAAATTTCAAACACTTCGTTCTCCCTCAAATCGAAACCAATTTTCAAAATTCCAAGTTCTAAACAGTTGAAAATCTAGAGAGGAATCGATTCATATCCAAATCGGAGCTGCAGGTGGCCGGAAACGAAAGGTCGCCGGCGAGTCAAACGGTGGCCGATTTTCTCCTTTGGTCAACGCGGGTCAACGCATCCAAGACTAGTCAATGCCGGTCAAACTTCCAAACAGTGTTTTTCGACAATTTTCGACTATTTCCGATATTTATACTCGCGGCTCGATATGATCGACAGTCCAAAACGGATCACAGCCACATTTCGGATAACTCAAATACAAACGGATAAACACGACGAAACTCCGCGATTTCAAATATTCATAACATATTCCTCGGTCGTCGAAATAATTATCCGAAACCACCCACGAACTCAAAATTAATGCAAACAACAATTCTCGTGAAGAGACTCAACTCAAATTCTCGCCCGATAATTAAGTCGTGATCAAAACCGCCAAATCAATTAACTTACGGAAAACTGTGATTACGCGTAAACTCGTGGATTAAGCCGATTACTATACTGATTCTGTTTCGAGTCGTCACAGATATTTAATGCGACATATATTCATTCCTCGTAAAAGACCTGTTTTGAGACGATTTTCACAAGTTGTTGGAAAATATACATGTGACAACTAAAAGTTTTTCGCAGAAAACCTATTCGGCGACTAATTTTCCTATTTTTCACTAAATTCCTTACAAAAGACTTATTATGCGACAATTGGCAAGAATTGTCAGTGATACTTAATGCGACAAACATTCTTTCCTCACAAAAGACATGTTTCACAATGATTTTCATGAGATTTTGGTAAATATATGTGGCAATTAAAAGTTCCTCGCAGAAAACCTATTTGGCGACAAATTTTACGATATTTAATGTATACGAGTTGTCACTGATATTTAATGCAATAAAAATTACTTCCTCACAAAATATCTATTCGACGATGATTTTTATGAGTGGTCGTAAAATGTTTATACGATGAATATAACTTTCTTCGTAAAAGGCTTAGATAAGTTTTCGATAACATTTAATACAAAAAATTGAATTTCCTCGCATAAGACTTATTCGGCGACAAGTTATGTCGGTTGTCGTTGAACGTTTATACGATGAATAAGTCTTCTTCGCAAAAGATATATTAGGCGACAACTTATATGAGTTGACGCTGACATATAATGCTACAAATAGAGTTTCCTCACATAATACTTATTAGGAGAAATTTTTTACGATATGTCTCTGAATGTTGATGTCAAATGTCATAAATACCCACCATATTAACTAAACTAAATTTACTTAATGTGATGTAGATCTAAGGAAGTTGTTATTGTAAATTCCTTAAACTAAAATTCAAATTACAAAAGTGTGAGACCAGCAAAGCTACGTGCACCTAACATTAAAAAAATTATAGTTTTTTTTTCTATAGCATCATACCCTAATATGAATTTATCGCTTTATTACATATCGGTAATCTAATCAGATTCATTAATAGTCAAAATTGAGTGACTACAAATTTTAATCAGAAAAAAATCAACCTATTTATAAATACATCTTATATATATAATTTTAACTAATTAAGATACGTAAATCTTACATATATATGTAGCGTAATAGCCACGTCCATGCATGTAATCTATTGATCATCATGCTTCTAGTCTCTTAAAATGTAAATAAAAAATCTATTTTATGAACTTAGGGATTTTAGTGTTTACAATTTGAGATTATGGTTTAATTTTAGAGTTTAGGGTTAAGTTTTACGTCATTTTCGGAATTGAATTATGTATACGTTTATATTTAATTACTTTTACTTGAAAACAAAATTTGAATTTTTTTATTATAAAATATTAGGGTTTAAAGTTTAGGAATATATAATTCCTATCAAGAGCAGAGCACCGCTTCGAAAACACGGAGCTAAGTTTCGATTTTTACAAGATTGATAATATTGTTTGACGATTGAAATCATTAATTCCTTAGATCACTATTAGATAATCATGCTTATTAAAAATTGGCCTAATTGGAGATGATTTGGCCATTTGATCATTACATTCAACTTTTTATATATTAATACAATTCATCCAATATAACTTAAAAGTCTAGTGTAGCAATCAAATGGCCAAATCATCTCCGATCGAGCTGATTTTTTTGTAAGCATAATCGTCTAATGGTAGTGTAAAGAACGAATAACTTCAATCATTGAGAACTTTTGTCAATCTTGTGAAAATTAAAACTTCTCTATGTGTTTTCAAAACGAAACTCTGCTCTGAATATAAACTGTAGGAATATATGTATCACCTTTATGACAAGTCAAGCCATGTATAGGGAAGATAGCAATATATAGATATATATATATAAAGGCAACATGTGCACGATTTTTTTTTAAAAGGATAAAAGTGAGATATAAATATATATATAATATATATATATATGTATGTATATATGTATGTATATAGAAGATATATATATATATACACGTAGAATGTACATATTATATATGTATATAGAAGAAATATTAAATTTGTGACTCACTCTAGGTAAATGATAAATAAATTAAAATATTAAATATAATGGTCATGCTTTCATGGCATCACTCAACTTCACCGTCATCACTCATCTCCATTGGTTCTTCCATATGGTTGACTAATAAGCTTTTAAATGCAGTAACATATTATGGTAGGATTTATATCTCCTTCCTTGTTGAATAACGAGTAGAATTTTTAAGTGCTTTCACACAGTATATAGGAAACCCTCATTCCATCTTTTGTTCAACTTTTTTTCTATCATTCAAGGTCTTCATGTAAGTTTCAAAAAAATTATATTTGGTGCTTTGTTAATCGATAGCCACTCTCTTTTGATATAGTTTTAATTTGTTTTGATTTCTTTCTTTTTATGTTCTTCTTTGATTCACCTATTACTGTAGTTTCTTTTCTTTTTATATATGTTCATGGATTCTTTTATCGATATTGATTTAATTTGGTGTCTTTCATATTTTTTTTTTGTTTTTGTATAGCTAGCTTTCATAAATTTAGCATTGTAAGTTTTAAAATGTTATATTTCAGTTTAATTAACTTATGTTCTCACCGGTATAGTTAGCTTTCATAAACAGATTGACAATTCTTATTTCTTTGTTTACAGGTCAAGGGTAGCTTAAAAGCTTCTTAGGCTCAGAACAGATCCCTCGGCCCATGTGAAATGGTCTAACTGTGCATTGCAGCACATAAGTAATGGCCATAAGTAAGGTTGGAAAATTTAACTTAAGGTTTTCCACAAGATCGAGGAGGACCAGAGAAGCTAGGAAGAGGGCCTGGGCGACGCTGGGATGCGTTGGTGACACTTAGTGTATGCAATGATGTTGATGTGGCCATGACATAGAGGCTTCAGGTGGATTTACAGAGTGTATTATCTTGTTGTTGTGAAATCTTATGACATGCGCATAGGATTTCTCAAGATCCAATTTTGGTTATCTCCTCAGAAGCTCTTCTCCACTTGATTAAACTCATAATCAAGTCCACTCAAAAATATGGGAACCCTATGTTTGGCCATATATAAGAAAAAAATACACAATGCCATCAACCGTAGTAGTATGATGTGACAAGCGTTGATCCATCTCATTTAGCCATTCTACAAGGTCGTAGGCTGAAAGAGGTCTTCCATTTTATTTCGCCTAGAAGAATAGGGTATGAAGCTCAAAGATTCGGGTTTCATCTGATTCAGCATAGTAGGTCTTGTACAGGGCATCCTAGATTACTTTGCAGTTGGAAACCTGAGATACCGATACCTCAATCCGGGGACTTATTTTCAACGAGCCAACACTTCACTTTTCCATTATCAGTGGCCAATGACTCGTATCCATCTTAGGACAAGATTTCAGGTGCTTCTTTTGTAGGAAATTTAAGCTTATTACGTCCTTCAATACGTCTCTTTATGAGAGGAGCTTAACTGGAATAGTTGGATTTGGTCAAAAAAATCTCCAATAGAAAAAGCTGAATTGTCTTAAATGGTGTTGTGGTAGTGTCGGTGATTATGGCTAGCGGATGCCTCTCTATTGTTGGCAATAATTGCAGCTTTGTTCTTTCTCTTCAAATTTGAAATTTCGGGTGCAGCAAGAAAAAAAATTGGTAGTGGTAATTCAAGGTTTCAATTCAATTCAGGGTTTTAAGCTCTAGGAATTTGGTTATGATGCCAAGTAGAAAACTATTTCAGGGAGAATTCAATAATGTTATTCATCCCAATTTTAGGGTTAAATAGAGAGAATTACAAATGATATCTTAATAAGAAAATATCTACAGAACTCTATATTGACAAGAATTAATTATATTCAATAGGATTCTACTTTCCAACAGCTTCCATTACTTTCATCACTCTTTTTAACATAAATATATTCCTGGTACATACGCAAACTATATGGTTGACGAGTGAATATATACATACAGGCACCGAGGCAAATGGGGGCCAGGGTGGGCCTGCCCCCCCCCCCCCCCCCCCCCCCCCCCCCCGAATTTTTTTGAAAAAAAAATTAGTATATTATTATTATATAATATAAATATTATAATTTATTTGAAGTATATCTAAACTTCAATAATGCGTATGAGTGCATGACTAATTCAAATCTGACGACTTTGTAAGAATATTATTATATATTATTTCAATAATGAAGTCCAAATATTATGTCAATTAGGATTTAATCTCTTACCAGGTTTAGGATTTTATGGCATTTTTTCTTTATAAAAGTTCAACCGTTCCTGAGATTAAAATACAATCATTTTTATTAAGTTTATTAGATATGGAGAGATACTTCAAAAAACAAATCCTCTTCTTCTACTCCAACATCAGATGAGCAACCACCTACGAAAATTCAAAAGAAGAATAGTAACAATATGAAAAGGTCTCGTGCTGGAGATATTACAGAAAAGTATCCATCAGATCCCGTTAAACGCCCATCAATTTCAAGTTATCATCATAACATTCAAGAAGAAGTTCGCATATATTATATACAACAAGGCCATTGTCGACATAAACATCATATTTTTCCTTTCACGGAATTTGGAGAAAATAAAAAAGAAGGTTTATTCGTGATTGGTTTATTGAATTTTCATATGGTTAGAGTACAGTATTAAAGAGGGTGTTGTATTTTGTTTATGTTGTTATCTTTTCAAACCAGCTATTGGAGAACAAGGCGGCGGTGAAACTTTTGTTAGTGCTGGTCATGGATTCAGTAATGGGAAGAAGAAGCAAACGCTAATATCACATTTTGGATGATCAAATATTACTCATAATCCGGCTGCAAGTAATTGTGATGCTTTATCAAACCAAAAATAACACATTAAGACTGTTTTGGCAAAATATACAGATCAAGATCGAATTGACTACCCTAGCCGAGACTATTTTTTAAGCTTTTCATTTAGGCCCCCCCCCTAACCGAGAATTCTGGCTCGGTCCCTGTATACATATATAATATAAGGGTACCCATAATACAAATCAAAGTATCAACATAAAGTACTAGGACCATCTCCAACAATGGAGGTGTTATACCTCAAAATGAGGATTTCATGGAAAATTTCATCTCTAATGGTGAAAGAAGTAGGTCTCATACCTTATATGAGGGGTCTCATACCCTAAACAAGGTCTCATTTTGAGACCAAAAATGAGGTATAACACCTTGACTTGATCGGTGGGCCAGCAAGAAACAAAAATCAGATGAAGAGAGAGAAGAGGAAGAGAGATGACACAAGATGGAGCAAATGAAGGTGAGAGACGCGAGATGGAGCCAATAAAGGAGAGAGAGAGAGAGAGAGAGAGAGAGAGAAACGAAAGGAAGGGGCAAGAGATATGTGTACTCAAGTGACTACGAGAGAAACATGGCGCGACATATAGGCGGGGCCCAGACCTTTTTAGATGTTATGTCATTTGAGACCAACGGGTCTTCGAGCCCAACGACTATATTTTTGTGACAACCAGACCGTTGTCGAAAATCAACTAGACTAGGATAAAACTCAATCGAAAAAAGTTGAAAACCTTATTGATAAACACAATTCGATAATACGATCTTAACAATATAAGGTACATCTAGTTCTTCGTCGCCTGCACCGCCGCCGGCAGCAACACTAGTAAGCACCCCAATGCACTGGGACGACGAAGCCTAAACGCATTATTAACCTCAGAAATATGCTCGTCACATTGATACGAATCTAATAATATATAACATGACACAATTAGGAAACCTTTTTCGATAAGACGCGTCACCACAAACTGCTGCGCGTGCTGCTCATGCACCACCACCGGAAATCACCGCCGGAGGTGGAGGATAATAAAACAACAGAAAGCTCTTTCCAAGACTAACCCACTATAAAACTATGGTCCGTTCAATTCGGAGCGGGAACTGGCCGAAATCAGCCTCGAAAGTTTTTCGGTCAGAAATCCTCCGGCGACGCATCTCCGTTGTTGAGCCACCATTGGCCTTGCAACGGGTCTCGTTAGACTCATGATGAGGAGAGGGACCAAAGCCCTAACGCCTTGGAAAAAATGGCAACCACTGGTTACGGTGGTGACCCAAGTCTATCTCGTCGAAGATCCCTCGATCTCCACCAAATCAACCTGCACGCACCAAATTCCACACACCAACACAATCTACACATCATAACAAATTCAACCATACCTGTATCATGACAAGAAATTACGCGACAACAATTCTCTCAATTCAGGCTATAATTCATCAAAATAAGAGCATAGAAAGGCTCCAGGCGTCATGGACATCCATTTTTGATCAAAACTTGCTCCAAATGGTGGCCTGCATCATTTCCCTGCTGACCGACAACTCGGCGGCGATACTAGGTTGCCATAGCTGGTCAACGCGGGTCAAAATGCCGGATTACCCAAAATGGGAAGTCTAACTTTCTAAAAATGGAAAGTTCTACTTCAATATCATAAATCCCGACAAAACTTTTGTTGACCGTAACTTTTATGTCGTAACTTTGATTATGGCATTCTGCGTATCGACGAACTTGTCTCGACAAATTCTACGATTTCCATTGAACTCAATCCAATATAGTCAACCCACAAAAAAGGCAACCAAAAACTTTTTAATATTTACAAATGGTAAATATTATTTACCGCGCCCTATAACTCGAAACCATAATATCGCAAAAATACTTCAATTAAACGAAAGCACGGGATATCACAATCTACCCCCGATAAAATAATTTCGCCCTCAAAATTACAATATAAAACATCGAAAAAACTCTTAAAATTTCTACGGAAAATTGGGCAGAACCACCCTAAAAGTAGGATGCCCAAAACTTGCAAAATGTCCAAATACACTCCAATACTCACAAGTCACAACCTATACCGCAAGCCACCAATGCTCGTCTAGTTTTCTCCACTAACACATATCAATATAACATAAACTATATACATAATACAGATATTCGATCAATTACCAATATCAAATTTAATAACTCATATCAAAATAAGTATCAAATACTCAGAATAAATCACACGAAATAACCCATAAACGATAATAAACGTACCTGAAACTTGAAACTGCGAATACATTGGGATGGTGCATAATCTCTGATGATATATCGTCAATAATCTGCATAGCTACGAGTAACTGAATAATCTCACATGAATAGTGAGAACAGAACAGTATTCAGATTTCACGTTGATCATAAAGCTAATCAGAAATGATACAAAATCGGAATATAATCGTCAATTGTTGACACAAGATAGAACAGAAGTCCAAATCAAAGAGCAAGAATACATCAAGTATGAAACATATAAATCTTTCACATTGCTATAATCGGGAATCATGGTATACTCGATAATAACAAAAATAACTCTGCCCGAGGTAGTACTTAGGAATCACATTGTACGAAGCTGAAGTGAGTAAACACATCGCCACAGATAACCTCCACATGAAGTTGTAATCGAGTAATAACTATCCTCGAATCTCATATCTGCACGTAGCGTTAATCAATATCATAGGCAACATCCGCACTCAGCGGTAATGGATAATAATTTCCCGCGAAGTAGTGTTGGGTAATCACCGGGTAATATTTTTTGCACATAATAATAATACGCACAAAGAGATAATCAGCACATGGCAGAGTACCCCGCACCCAGCGACAGTACTCTCCATCCACCCCCTAGTAGGCGATGGAACACATCTGCAACTCGTGCAACACCGCACATGCCGGTTATACTCTGTTCCAAGCAAACAGCACTCCGAGCCACATTAGTAAATACATGACCAAAGAATATCCTCTATCAACCAGCTTCCCAAAGCCGTAGGATCAAACTGCCACAACAATACTCACACCAAGAGATAACATATTCTGCACTCAGCGGCAGTATCTTCCACCCGCCTTTAGGCAAAGTGGTGGGACACATCTCAATAACAATCTCCCACCTCAATGGTAATCACAACATGAACATATCAGTATCACAAACCAAACTAATCGGTTATCTACCCAAAGTGGTCCACGGGTAAAAATGGGTAATCAAAAATAAACAAATCGGTAATCCGCCCAAAGCGGTCAACGAGTAATCACCACCGCACCAAACGGTATTCAATACTCCCCTTCGTACGATGTGAAGATCAAATATACTTCAAGACAATATCAAAAACAAAGACAATTCCGCAAAATATAGAAATCAAAATGATCAAATACGAAAATTAAGGAATCGTGTATATGTGAAGCAAAAACTAGAACCGACTCCGCACAAAGCAGCGATCGAGAAAATTTTCACGTGAAACAGAAATCGTAAATAATTCATGACAAAGAGTATGCGAGATCTCCCAATAATGCGAAGATCGAAAAACCATTTCCGTATAAAGCGGAAATCAAAAATCATTCCCACACAAAGCGAGAATAGAAATCGATATGCACAAAGTGTATATCTAGAACATTTCCAAACAAAAGAGAAAATAAAGATAACATAATCGACTCTACATAAAGCAGTAATCGAGAACATTTCCACATACTATGGAAATCGAATAATAATATACCGCTCAAAGCGGAAATCGAGGAATCATACTTCCACACGATACGGAAATCAAGAAATCATACTTCCACATAATGCAGAAATTAGGACATCTCCAGGCGATGTGGAAATCACAATACTTGCATGTGATGTGGATATCAAAGTACTTCCACGTGATGCGGAAATCAAGATACTTCTGTGCAATATAGAAATCAAGACATCATTTTCGTGAAATGAGAAAATCAAGAAACATTTTCGCGAAATGCAAAAATCGAGTAATCATTTCTACACAATGCAGAAATAAGAGAATCAGAATTGATTATGAATAAAGCAATAATCAAGATAATTTTCATGCAAATGCAGAAATAAAATTATTTCCACACAATGTGGAAATCAAATCATGTCATTCTACGCACATGCGGAACTCAGGATGTTTCCGTGCAATACAGAAAATAAATGAAGCATTTCCGCACAATGCGGAAATAAAAGAATTCAAGAAATCAAAACAATATACGTTCATGTACAATATATACCAGCAATATCAACATTCTAATATCTAACACACATTGATATCTATCGTTAAACTAAACACGCATTCAAGACAAGGAATAGAAATTTGCATACCTCATTATCGCTAAAATCATTAATTCTGAATCAATACCTTTGATTTCTTTCTTTTCCTTGACTCATTGTCGACCATCTAGATCCACCATGCTCACGACGATCGTAGAGTATAAGTTCACAAGTTTACTAACAAAATCAAGAACAAATTATTAATCTGAGTGATCAATATTAAATAAAGACACAATCACCAATTCAAATATCGATACGATTTTATTAACACTATAGGAAACAATTGTGAATAGAGAGTACACAAAGAGAGCTTGGTCCAAGCGCTGAACCGCACTTTGATACCATTTATGATGACCCGACCCTTGTTAATAATTGTCAAAATGATAAATTATTTGGGTAATTCTACTAAATACTCTACTAGGATAAAACTCAATTAAAACAAGTCGAAAACCTTATTGATAAACCTAATTCGAGAATACGATTTTAACAATATAAGGTACATCTAGTTCTCTGTCGTCTGCACTGCTACAGATAGCGACACTATTCACCACCGTCCACCCACTGAGACGACGAAGCATAAACACATTATTAACCTCACAAATATGCTCACCAAGTCAATATGAATCTAATGATATATAACATGTCACATTTTGGAAAACAAATTGGTAAGACGCACTGCCACAGAAAGGTGGTGGAGGATAATACACCAACGGAAAGCTCTCACCGAGCCAAACCCACTGTTCAACTACGGACATGTCCAATTCAGTCGGGAACTGGCCGAAATCAGCCTCGAAAGTTTTTTGGCCAGAAATCCTCTGATGACGCATCTCCGCCATTGAGCCACAGTTGGCCTCACGACGGGTCACATACAACTCACGATGAGGAGAGGGAACAAAGCCCTAACGCATCGCCGCCCAAAACGACGTCAACCGTAGATTAGTGGCGCCGACCTGAGTCGATCTCGTCGGAGATCCCTCAATCTTCACCAAACTGACCTGCACGCACCAAATTCCACACACCAACACAATCTACACATTATAACAAATTCAACGATACCTGTATCATGACCGAAAATTACGCCGGCTACGGAAAACCTGGAAAGCCTAAAATCAAAGCTCGTCGATTCTCTCAATTCAGGCTTCAATTGTTGAAATAAGGACATAGAAAGGATCCAGGAATCGTGGACATCCATTTCCAATCAAAACATGCTCCAAAAGGTGGCCGGCGTCGTCACACTGCTGGCCAGCGACTCGGCGATGATTCTGGGTTGCCACAGCCCGTCAACATGCCCGATTGCCCGAAATGGCAAGTCTAACTTTTCAAAAATGAAAAAACTCATATTTATACCGTAATTTTACGTATTTCGATATCATAAATCCTGAGAAAATTTTCGTTGACCATAACTTTTATGTTGTAACACTGATTACGGCATTCTGCATGTTGACGAACTCGTCTCAACAATTTCTATGACTTCTATATAAAGTCAATCCTATATGGTCAACTGAAAACCTTCTAAACTTTACCATCGATAGATATTATTTATCGCGCCCAATAACTCGAAATAAAAATAATGCAAAAATACTTCTAATTATATGAAATGCACGGGATATCACAATTTGAGCCCAACTGCTATATTTTTTTTTCCAATATATACATACCTGCTCTCTTAAAATAAATAAATAAAATACTAAAAAAATTAATAAATAATATGCATGTTGGAATAGTAACTTTTTGCTATCTCTATAAATACCAACACTAAATCTCATTGTTCTTACACCAAATTTTGTTGCTTCCTCTCAAGAGCATGTTTTCTCCGTAAATTTTTCTCCCTCTAGGTTTTGATTTATTTTTTGTAGCATCATGCCACCAAAGGTGCCTAGATAGCCAAGGCAAGGGAATGAAAAAAATGAAGAAGTGTTGTCCCATATACTACTAGAAAAATGCTCTTAGACATCAGTCCACAACCGATGTAAAAGAAATTGAACCGATGTCTTAGTGGGTGATGTAAAAGATTGAAACCACTAAGACATCGCTTTGAAAGTGATGTCTAAATTTGAGATAGACATCGGTCATACGTACAAAACTGATGTAATGGTCTATATTTGATGTGTGTAGCTATTGTTAAACCTTCATAGTTTTAAATTTTATGTCTATTATAATATCAGTCTATAACACAATTAAGACATTTAACATCGATCACAATTCACACAATTTACCTCATTATCTGCAAGAGAGAAAATGCAGCATTATGTTGTAAAGATTCATTTCTTGAATCAAGCAACTTCAGTAGTGGTACTATACCCCCACTATGAGCATTGCCTGCTTGGTTGTGAGTGTCCTGATATAAAACTCATTAGAATTAACAGAACCAGTAAATATCCTAGTGATAGAAATTTAAAGAGTTTATTTGTCCAACATCTCTATGCCCACATTTTTCTTACTGTAAAAGAACATTAGAGAGTATCATAATTTCATATAAAGATTCCCACCATGTATACCAAAAGCATTTTACAAAACAATCCCTCTCTCAAATGATAGTTAAGACTCCACTGATATTTCTACATATACAAATTGAAATGTTTACGATATGTGATTGGTTTATCAATGTAAAGATAATAACCTGTGCCAACCTCCCAATTGCAAAAGCCGGCGTCTCCTTGGCTTCACCTCAAGCCTCTAGGTCCATACACTATACAAGCTCATCACAGAATCTAATCTAAACTATCTTTCACCACAAAATCTGATACGGGCATTCATTTTAGACATAAAAAAATTAAGTTATATATATATAGATCAATGGATTTTGATCAACATACAGCAATGAAATTCAAAAATTCTACGCTTATAAACTAGTGGCAAACATAATAACTTGTAAAATAGGATCAGGATTTCTAGAATGACAATGGAAAGTTTACTTAAAGTATGATTAGATCCAATGAGAGACCTCCATTTAGTGCAAAATGCATTTCAGTAATCAAAATGATTTAGAGGCACCAGAAAAGAAAAGAAATGGATCACACATAATACCTTTCAGTTTAATCACAACCTCTTTACTACTCGCTCCACCTATCACGCAGACAAGTAACCATAAAACACTTAAACTGTAAGTTAATGGAAGCTTAACAAAATCTAAATTATTCTGAGTCTTCTCTGTACACTAGTATTTGAGTGGTCAAATCAATTACAAACCTGTCCCACTAAAAGCATAGCAGATAAGTAGAATTGTTCCCTGAAATTGTCCCACTCAAATCAAATTGCTATGCACCACCAAATTCGAGCCAAAGAAAATCCATTTCACATTCGAAATGTAGAAAATCTTTATTAAAATGGTTCAAAAGCCAACACCTGTCCCACTAAAAGCATAGCAGATAAGTAGAATTGTTCCCTGAAATTGTCCCACTCAAATCAAATTGCTATGCACCACCAAATTCGAGCCAAAGAAAATCCATTTCACATTCGAAATGTAGAAAATCTTTATTAAAATGGTACAAAAGCCAACACCCTGAACTCATTTGCAGGTTATCATAATAGTTATCTCAATAGATTCTTCAAATTACAAACTTCACATTAAAAGACCCAAACTTGATTGAGCAATATTCCATAGAAGCATACATGCATAGCTCAAAATGTGTGCCAACAAGACCAGCCCATATTTCAGGCAAAGGAATTTTAAATGATGACAGAATCATATGCATGCCTTCCATCTTTTAACAAGGATACATAGCTCAAAATGTGTGCAAATAAGACCCCCATATTTCCGCTATCTCAACTCAATACAAGCACTATAATCACACAACTACCGCATACAAGCATATATCACAATATAAATATTGACCCCATTTACGAATCTCCAGAATAATTTTCAACTGCAGATTGAAATGACTGTGCAACCAAAACCAAGCACCGTCAGTTCAGCTCAGTCATCAACAATGAAACAAACTATGAGAACTAAATAATTCAAAGAAATCCCCAAACATAGGCAAATCCTTTAGTAAACGGACCCAGCTTTCGCTGGGCTGAAAAATGTTGGATCCTTTGCAAAAGAAAAATCCGCTGGGCAATAAAACCCAATCTAAGAGCCCAACCCATGAGTCCATGTCTAATTGATCATATGTTGTTGCTGCACAACAGCACAACCTGCACTTCAAATAATACTCTAATTCCAATAGCCTAAGTCGATCATTCCTCTAATCTAAAGTCTAAACCAGTCTCTCCCATCATTAATCAATAATCATTCATCAATCTTAAATTCTAAGAATTCTGCCTTCGGCCTTCTGCATGCAGCTATTTGAATTTCTTGCCCATGATAGCACCACCCCAAAATCCCCAAATCCGGCGAGTTTGAATGGTATGAAAATCTTTTTTTTTCTTTTAATTTCAATTTGCTTGAAGTTTGAATTGATCGATTAATTAAGTTCATATGATTTTTCTGCTATTGATTATTGAATTAAGGTTTAACTTGGATAATAGTTAGCAACTATAATTCAATGCTACCATTGCTACGTCCACCATATGCCACAATAGCAGCAAAAGCTTCTTTTTGGTGGACATTTAAAATTGAGTTTGATACCAATTTCATGCAATTACTTCCTTTTGTTTATAATGCTGAAAGCCTTTGGTAATGTTTCATCCTGGGTCGCTTCCTTTCAGTATTAGTAGAGTACTAGCCTTAGGGATGGTCTCATATATAACAATACATGGTTCTAGCTACATCAAAGGAGTTTCTTTGAATTAATCCTTGCAAGTGCTATGTTAGATGTCAGGATATGGATTTATTAGTTATGTGATTTGAGAATATAGGAAGTGAGAGTGTGAGACATAGACCGAGCTGTTCCACAATTGGCCATATCTTATCCATTTTATTGGGTGGATATATTTAAAGTTTATGCTATTGAATTATTCAGTTTGTAAGTTTTCTTATTTGTAAATCAGTAGAGCTAGAGATACATATATTGAAATCTCTTTTTGGTTATTATGTAGGAACCAACAGAATGTTGTCAACAATGTCCCCTTACTTGAAACAACTATTATTTTGAGGTACAACAGCCCCAAAGGCATATTAACTAACCAGGTTAGATAGTTCTCCACTACTACTACCAGTACCAAATGTATTGCCATGTAACAGTGCAACTTCAGCTTGTTACTATATTCTAGTTATGGAACCAAGTGTTTGTTCATTTGGTTTGCCATCTATTATGAAGAAAAAGTGAAAAGCTAGTCCTTTATATGGATCAAACCACTTGCAAAGTGTCAGAATTATACAAATGCTTGAAGATGATGATGAGCCAGAAAAAAAAAACAGATTAGCTATTTATAAAAAAAATGCATGCAATCTGTATTAGGGGTGGGTCCGGTACGGACCTCTAGTAACGATGAAACTAAGTCAAAAACAATGTTACTGACCACCAGTAACGATAAAACTAAGGCAAAAACGTTGTTACTGACCCTCAGTAACCAAGAAACTAAGGCGAAAATAGAGGTTACTGACCACTAGTAACGATGGGTTTGTTGATTTTTCTCTTAACATAATAGACATTGGTTTGATTAGTTTAAGTTGGTTATTAGTTACTGATGTGTATTATGTATTTGGGTTTATAGATGTCAAAATGGATGAAGACTATGTTTTCTTTCTACAAGATAGATGACAATCAAGCACCAACATCAGCTATGTCCGAGATGCCTATGCCTTGTTCTGATTCTCCTAGTTCTTTGACAATAAATGAAATGGAAATTCCATCAGAAACTGAGAGAGATGTCCCTCCAATCATAGTTGATGCTTTACAAGTTGATGTAGATGGGTTTCTTCAAGAAAGGTATTTTGAAAAAGTAAATGTTGAAGACACTTCTTCTGCTAATCTCAAGAAACATATATGTAGCGCGCTTTCTAGAAATAATCTCTAAGTGCAAAATATTTGTGGTCAAGGATATGATGGAGCAAGCAATATGCGTGGTGAGTTTCATGGGTTGAAAACATTGTTTCTTTAAGACTGCCCATATGCCTATTATGTTCACTGTTTTACTCATCGATTACAATTAGCTCTGAATGCATGTGCTAGAGATGTTCCAGATATGCAGGTATTTTTTTCAAATGTTAAGCTCCATTGTTGGTTTTGTTAGCTCTTCATCAAAGTGTACTAATTTGTTGAAAGATATTCAAGAAGCTGAAATTGCAGAAAGCTTAGCAGATGGTGATCTTGAAACTGGTTGAGGGCTTAACCAGATCCTTAGTTTGAAGAGAGCAGGAATGACTCGTTGGGGTTCCCACTTTGCTTCGGTAAGTACGTTAGTCCACATGTTTAATGAAATTACTCAACTTCTTCAAAGCATGATGAATGATAAAGAACTTGTTGGAAGTGTAAGAGGTGATGCAAAAGGTTTTCTTAAAGCATTGAGGGCATTTGAATTTGTGTTTTGTTTGCTGCTCACTAACAAAATTATGAGGATTACTGATTTACTTTCTCAAGCCTTACAGAAGCAATCACAAGATATTTTTAATGCCATGAATTTAGTTTCAAGTACAAAGGCACTTCTTCAAAATTTGCGAGATGATGGTTGGGATAGTTTTCTTCACAGTGTCAGGAAGTTTGATGAAGATCATGGTCTTAAAATGCCTAATATGGATGCTACTTATTCAATGGGTAATGGTCGTGGTTGTCAACAACATAATGTTGTTAAAAATGAGCATTGTTATCATTTTGACACGTTTAATGTGATTATAGATGTTTAGATGATGGAGCTAAACGACAGGTTCACAGAGCAAGCGATAGAACTACTTATTTTGAGCTCTGCATTGGATCCTAAAAATCAATTTAAGAAGTTCAACATGGACAACATTTGCAAACTTGATGAAAAGTTTTATCCTGAAGACTTTGATACATCAGAGGTAATAGCCTTGAGGTTACAATTAGAGCATTACAAGTATCAAGTTGTTTCTGACATGGATCTTCAGAAATTATCATCCATTGCACAATTATGTAGACGATCGTTTGAAACAGACTTAGCAAAGCTTTTTCCATTGGTTGATAGATTGATTCGTTTGGTCTTAACACTTCCTGTTTCCACTACGACTACTGAATGTGCATTTTCAGCTATGAAAATTATAAAGACTAGGCTCAGAAACAAGATGGAAGACAGATATCTTTCAGGTTGTATGATACTCCATATTGAAAAGGAATATGTAGACAATATTGATTCAGAGGCAGTGATGGATCATTTCAAGTCAATTGGAGATCGTAGAGCGCAATTCAAATAGAGCATGTTGTACTCTTTATTTCTATTTTAGGATGAAACGTATTAGAGTTGTAATGTGACTATGTCTTGTTTATTCACAAAAAAAATTCCTCTCACCTAACTTTTTGAGCTTAGATCCGCCACTATCCCCAAATCAATATAACCCTAACCTAAAATCATATTCAGAGGGTCCAAAATCACAACCAGTACAATATTTTCAATAAATTAGAAAAAGATGATGAGAGAGAGATGAGGTTACGTACCAAGATGAGATTGAATAAAGTAACTAGGTCAACCTTAACGAAATCGTTGAGCTCATCATGGGCGAATTTCTCGTAGGGATTAGTAGGGTCGAACCGCTCAACGCTACAGAGAGACTCGAGCCGAAGTGTCCGATGTGGTCCAAAATTGCTGGGTCAAAAATGGATTGGGTTGATTTGAAGACCTAGCCCGCCTCCACCGCAGCTCTTCTTCGATTCAAGAGAGGTGCGATGCAAGATAGGTTATGGGGTTAATCAACGATACAAGAAAATCAAGTAGATTAGATGAGTAGAGAAGGTAGTGATGAGAATACATAATCAAAAAGGAGAGTAGTTGATGCAAAGCATAGGACAAGCTCATCGGAAGTTCTGAGAGGAATTTGGACAATACTTAAGCGCGACAGCGGCGTGGGTTCAAGGTGACGTCAAGCGCGACGACTGCATGGGTTTAGTTGCTAAATCAATGGTTGGGTACGGGGAGAGAGATAGAGATGAGGTTTTAGGGGAGATCAATCTAGATCAGGTTAAGAAAAGGAGAGAGAAAGAGAAACTGAGAAAGGAGAGCGTGTTTTTTTTGTACCAAATTTGGTTCCCGCACAAAGTAAAACTTTTAACTTAGCTCTTTTTGCATTTTCTAAAATTTCTAAATAAAAATGCAGACATCAGTTAGTCATAGTAATTGATGTTAATTATTAATAAAGACATTGAATTTTAAAAAAAAAATGATGTTGTATAACAACTTTACATCAGGAGAATTTCAAGCTAATGTTAAAGGAGCGATGTCTAAAACCATAATTCTAGTATACCACTATGAATATCGGTGAGGATGCCATAACAGGTACTAACCAAGCCCGCTAAAATGTTGTGGGAGCGTATTAGTGCAGCATATGAAGCCACAAAGACAACCGAAGCATGCTCTCTAACCGAGACCAGTTGCATGGCTCGTTGAAAAAAGATTAGTCCCACATATATGAGATGGCACCAATGTCTTAACTACGCAATCAAGGCTCATGATAGTGGTGAAAACGAAGCTGACCAAGTAAGTATACACTATACTGTGCACATAAATATAGTTCATAAATTTTTCAAATGCTTAGAAATAATTAACCACTAATTTACTTTTTCGATTGATTATGTAGCTTGTGACCGTTAAGAAAGAATACTATGAAGTGAAGAAAAAAAAGAGATTTTCATATGTTTCCATTGTTAGGAGATAGTGAAGATGCATCAGAAATATATGAATCCTCCCGATATGGATTTTAGTACCGATTTTGAGTCGCCTATCGACTTGGATGATTACGACAACATGCCCAAAGATAGAGCAACTCCAAATATACCACATAAGGAACCTCTGCCTAAGAAATCTCGCCTAATGGGAACTAAAGCGGCTAAGGTGGAAAAAAAAAAGAGTGAAGATCTCGGAATGAGCATTCATGCTCAAATGAAAAGATTGAATGACTTGCGTGAGCGTGAGTTTGCACATAAGCAACAACTCAATGAAGAGGCCAAGGCGGCAGAGAAACTTGAAGTCATTGATCACACAATGGTGGTATATCCGAGAGCTAATTGGGAGAGGAGGCAAAGATAGGTACTGGATGAGGAGAAAATGGTCAATGAGAGTCCTACCACACAACCATATCATCCTCAACCACCTTCAAGAAATGATGGAAATGCCACAAATTTGTCCATCTACATGCCGGTTCAAGATACACAAGGTTATGAAATGATGTTGAAAAGTCATTAGTTAAATTTTAATTAATGTGTTGTTGCTTATATTAATTAATGTGTTGTGTTGCTTAATTAATGTGATGTTGTACCTTGTTCTAAATTATAAATAAAGAGTATTTTGTTATTTTCTTATAATAGATTAAACTCTTATTTAGTATACACTCACTTAGATACATAATTGATACAACTTTTTTTTATAAGATACAACTTTTATTAATAGCACACAAAATTAAAAATCACAACACACCAAATTAAAAGCACACAACAACAAACCATAATTAAAAGCACAAAATATTACATAATGGCAAAAATGCCAATTATTGAAATTAAAAAGACACACCCATCATCCATTGTTACGTTGACTTTCCTTGTGTAAGTTCCAACCATATTTCACTAAATTGTCTCTTAGTGAATCATGGGTCACTGAACATCGAGTGTCGTCATAATGTTGCATATATTCTCGCACTCGTCGGGCATTGCGGTGCATTTCCTAATCATTATTTTCCCTATCATATACCTCTGCAAGTTTCGGACGAGTTGGGATATCATCAAAGTCAAAATGTTCATCCTCCTCGTACTCATCCTCTACACTTCTGTTGTGCAAAATTATGCACGTCATCATGATGTATTAGAGACTCTCTATACTCCAAAGACGAGTTGGACCCCTCACGATTGCAAAACGTGCTTGCAAAATACCAAATGCTCTCTCTACGTCATTTCTATAAGCCTCTTGCATCTTCGTAAAATGTTTCGTCTCTAGCGTGGTAGGATTTGGGATTGCTTTCATTAAAGTTTCCCATTTGGGGTAGATGTTATCTATTAAGTAATAGGTTTGATGGTACGTATTTTCACTCGAGGAGCTTTACCTTGGCACACCTCGTTGAACAAGGGTGGCATCCCCAGAACATGCATATAAATCATTTAAAGACCCTGAAAGTCCAAAAAATGCATGCCATATCCATGTATCATATGAAGCCGCTTCTAAGATAATAGTAGGTTTACCTTTTTAGCCTTGATATTTCCTGTGCCAAGCAGTAGGATAGTTTTCCATTGCCAGTGCATACAATCAAGGCTCCTCACCATACCCGAAAATCCACAATCGCAACCTTATGAGATATTCTCTCTCTGGTTGGCGAAGGTACTTCTTGTGATAAACATTCCAGATAACTTTTGTAAAGTGATCCAAAATCTTGAGACGGTGGATTCAACGACATCAAGCAACTCATCACACAAGTCAGCTGACCGTAAGCGAGCTTCCTCATAGCAAATGTTAGCTTCTGTTCAGTTGAGAAGCCAACTCTACCAAAAGAATCCAAGGGCTGAACAAAATGTGGATCGTAGCTGGTAATGTCACGCATCATTCCCTCGAACAACTCAAGTCGTATTCGGTACCACCTACAGAAATGGTTTGCATCAAATCTACATTTAGGATTAAAGTATAGATCTTTCAATCGTCGATCTATAGCTTCTTGATCTCTTTGAATGTACGTTCGACCATCAAAAGAACCACTCCACTGTGAGTTTTCTTCATCCATCATTTGCAAGTGTGAGGCAGTTGTAGTCACCATGAGATCGTCCATGTGATTTCTCGAGTTGTTATATTCTTCATCTTTCTCGAGTGATTTCCTAAACCTATTGAGCATAGATGAAACACACTCAAAGTATGAGCAGAAAACTTAGAAATCATAATTTTGATTAGGAGGAGAAGTGTTTGTGAGTTGGTGAGGATGAATGAAGAAGAGCTCTGTTTATAAATAAAATCAAGATGGTTCAGGAATCGACACGTAGCAAATAAGTTATACGATGTAATCCCGGCGACCAATCATAGTGTGATACGTGACACCAAAAATCACATCCGAATTATCGGTTAGATATCATATCTACCGCAATCTGATTATCCTCATATCGATCGACATGTGGCCAATAAAATCTCAATCGAAATAGGGATAACGCCACATATGACACTAATTAATAATTTTTTATTGAATAAATCAATAAATATAGATTATTTTAAATTAAAATAGTATTAATTATTATAGAATACAAGATGTATAATTTAATATTAAAAAAATATATAATAAAGATTATGAGTTTTAAGGTATAAGGTATATGTCCATATAGTTGGAGATGGGAAGACTCATCTTAAAATGAGGTATGAGACCTTAATGGTTGGAGATTAAAAGGTTTTATATTAAAGTGATTTTTTAAGGTCTCATAGTAGGGTATGAGACCTTCGTGGTTGCCGATTCTCTGAGGAATTGTGTGATTTTAGAAAATCTTTGAAAGGACCCAATCTCGATTTAGTTTCCTAAACCGGAATCAAACCCCTTCTGAAAACACAAACCAACAAAAACTATCAAAATTTCGGCAGAGTAACGCTACTAACGCGGAATTGCCATTACCTGCACCCGGAAAATAACACTTCATCATATGCCACAAAAATCAAACCGTGGGCACCAATCCCAATCGGATTTCTCAATATCATAACAGTAATGTAAAGTAATCAATAAAACTATATTTCACAAAAATCCGGGGAAAAATCTATAAAAGTATACATCAGAATACTCAGAGCGACCTCTAGTGTATAATAATATAAATATACTATAGCAGGCAGAACAAGAAACCTACTGGAAGAAACAAGGTAGCTCGAACACTATACCTCCAACCACGACGTGCGACACCAGAGTCCGAATTGCAAACTGGGCACGGAAACCGAAAAGCCCAGGGGAAAGACATGAAAACCGTTAGAGTAAGTGGACAAAAATAAATGTCTTTCATCGAATAATATATGTTATAAAAACATATGCGAGTCAAATTGAAAGAATATGATATAGTACACGAGGTGAACACAAACCCCTCCAGCGTACAGAGCATGCATGTAAAAATCTCACGGGGTCGCTTATGGACACATCTGTGCTAGTACAGTTCGAATCACGAGATCCCAGACCCACATGTGATTCTAGCCAGAAAGGCCTCAGGTTAGGGTATCTGTTCCCACCCGGAAATACATCGGCACAAGGAACAGAAATCTGTACCCACCCAGAAATACATCGGCACAAAGTACAGTTCCCCCCTGGTAGACATCCTCGGGGATCAGCCGGGATGCAAGTGTATCGATACAACCATATGTACTAAGACTGTACTCTGTGTAAATCAAATCATAAATAGTTTCATGCAAATGTATAAAGCATAATCGTAAACACATGCTCGTATAAGTCATAATCACAAACGTATGCTCATGCTCGTAAAATGTAATATAAAGACTCGCAATCGATCAGTGAAAAGAAAGGTCCACTCACAGACGAGCGTAACGCGATACGCGTTAATCTCGTGATCCAGCAGAAAATCCCTCGTCAAACGAATGATCACGAACCCCTGAATAATCATAAAATCCACTGCTCAAAATCATAACTCGACACCTCAAATCATATCACGAGCAACAACCGTTCCCAGAAACATATAATTCAATATCGACGAAATCGTTAAAATCTGATAATCACACCACAAAACCTCACTATAATTTCCGATGCTCAAATCGAAAAACAAACATCACCACTGCAATCGGGGCGCGATTCCGAGTGAAACGACATATAACTCGTTGAAAAACACGTCGGACGAAAAGTCGCCGCTGCCTCCGGCCGCCGGAATTTCAGATCTGCCCATAAAATGTCATGCTACACATGGTTTTGAAGATCTCATCGATTCCAACAACTTTCCAGTTATAAGTTAAGGCCAATTTTGACCTGAAAACCTCCAAAAATCAACTCAAAGTTCCAAACCCTTACCAGAATTTCAAATCGACGAATCTCTCTCCTCCGGCCACGGCAACCCTCAAGACCACTTGGAATAGCTTCATTGGCTCGAGGCTAACAAAAGCCCTCAAAGCCCGAGCTCCAACACCGCCGGAAAATCCACCTCCGAGCACCACCGATTTACGCAGGAAATCACCCAATTTCGCCGCCGCATAACTTCCTCCTCCGGCCACCTCTCGGGACGATTCAACTCACAAACCGGAGAGGGCCTCGAGCCCAACAAAATCGGTGAAGGAACCTTGCCCAATTATGGCCGGAATCGGCCTCAAATCCGGCGAACCCAAACGGCCTCCCAAACGGGTCGACCCACCCGTGGTCAACCCAGTCAACACCCAAGTTTCTCTTTTTGGAAAGTTTCCAAAAACGGCATGTATCGTTTCCGTATTTATACCGTACGCGTATCGAACCCCAAACGGATAAATACGACAATATTCGACGGACGAAAATATTCACAACTTATTCCTCGTAACTCAGAAAAATTCTCCGAAAGTTCCCACAAGCTCGAAATTAAATTCTCTACAACTTCCGCGAAGGATCCCAAATCAAATTCTCGCCCGATAATTTAGTTGCTAACGAAGCCGCCATATTAGAGGATTACGTCGAAATCATGACAAATCGCGAAACTCGCAAATCAAGTCGATAATCATTCCATTTACGGTTCGGGTCGATCAACGGTCCAAAACGGATCACAATCACAATTCGAATAGACTCGAACACGAACGGATAACCTCGACAATATACCGAAATTTCAAATATTCATATTATATTCCTCGGTCGTCGAAATAATAATCCGGAACCGTCCACGAACTTGAAATCACGCGTACCACAACTCTCGAGAAGAGAATCCACTCAAATTCTCGGCCAATAATTAAGTCGTGATCAAGTCTGGCGATTCAATCAATTATCGGAGAACTGCGATTACGCGCTAACTCACGAATTAAGCTGATTACACTTCTGATTCTGTTCCGGGTCGTCACAATCTCATAATAGGATATGAGACATTTATGGTTGCAGATGCTCTATACGAAGTATATGAATAGATCAAATGTTAGATCCCGAATCGTGTATTGCACCGTATCCTTTCAAAGTTATAAAAGAATCAATTTTCAAGGGACCATATCCATAATGGGTAAGAGCAAGTTGGACTTCATTTGGTTGTCTAGACTCCACATATACCATGTCATCTTGTTTCTAGCAGCAGAAACCAACATGCCTCCATGAAAAGAAATTAGGAAACATTATACAAATCCATGGTAACTAAACAAGCTATTAGTACAAAATGAAGGAGTTCGAGATCCTTAATTAAACTACAGCCTACACAAACAGCAATTTACAATATCAGCTCCGAGCTCTCTACTGCAGTCTATCTAGTACTACAATTCTATTGGTAAATTCATATGCAGCATCTACTACTCTACGCTTGGTTTGAGAGACTTGACCAAAGCATCTAAAGCTTGATACTGAAGTACTGAACACATCATGCCCCCTCTTCTTCTTACTAGCTTATACAGCCAATATGTTGATATCCCCAAAAGCAGCTCTGGTTTTAGCTTCCACAAAATGTATACACCAGCAAGACAGTCTTAGTCACTCATGGTCACCAAGGCAGTAGAGCATGAAAATGATCCCAACTGCCTCCGTCTGTTCTGATGCTTACCTCCCAAAAGGGCAGTTTATAAGTATACTTCCTATATAAGTCTTGGCATCATATTTCATTCTGAAGCGCAAATTTCCATAATCAGATGACCCTGCACCTTGTATACCTATTTCTCAAGTCAGATAAATGAGGAGGGCATGTTCTGTTTTCCATCTTCATGAAGCCAAGTCTTTACCATTTTATTCTCCACTTCCAAATGATGCAGCTGCTGCTGTAACATCTAGACCACCACCTATGGATGTAATTAGGGCCGATAAGCCTGCATTGGAGCTATTACTGGCAGCCATTCCCAATCATAAAAGATCAAGTGTGGTTTGCTTAGGACCAAACATTGAAGGACTTCCCATCATTAATTCCTTCCATCCAGAACCATCACAAGGAAGACCAAGCCCAAGCCCAGCAGCAATTGAGGCACTATCCGATTCTGCTGGCCGCTGATTCCATTGCATGCTATCTTGCTGCGCAGAAGAAGATGAGGATGACATAATGCCAAATCCGCGCAGAAAAGATGCATTGGTTTCTGCTGCACCCATTTGAGAAGCTTTCTGAAGTAATGCAGTGGCAGACATAGCCGGTTGTGGTGGAGGCGCATACTGCCGATGCTCTTGTCCTGCAGTACCGAATATTGAGGATGCATGACTGGTTGAGAGGCCGAGAGAGATAGGCTCAACTGAAGAAGATGGTGCTGCCAGGTCACTTGGTTGCAACGGCTGCCCCATGGCTCGAATTAAGTCTGTAAATGCAGGAAGTTGAGAAGGTTGCAAAGTTGTTCCAGATGCTGTCGAAGAAGCAAATAAACTTGCAAATACACTACTGCTGGTACTACCATTGCTGCTTGAGTTGTTGCTACTGCTACAGTTCCCCTTTTGCCTTGTCGTGGCAGACACCACCTCTAAATTTTGTGGGGGATTTTCAGGCAACTCTGTCACTGCAACTAAAGCAAAATGAAAAGGTCACTTAAACATACACCATAGAAAGTTTGGCCTTTTTTTTATCAATAGTGGTTCCCTTTCTATAACCCACTTACACCTCTTTTAGCTTTTGATTCACTTGATTCATATTGAGGTTGCATGGTTTGAAAGCCTAAAGTCTAATGGAACCATGCTTGTATTTTATTAATTTGTCAAATTTCCATTTCTCTGATGAGTTACCATGCTTTGATAGTTGGTTGATACATTCATACCCATTGGACAAAAAAAAATGTCATAACAGACAAAAATTACTAAACTCCAAGATTCACAAGAGACAGACTCAGATAGAGGAAATGAGCATGACAGAGATTTTGGATTTTGTTGTTTATACAGATTCTAAAAACACATCCAGACAAAACCCAACTGAAAAGATGAAGAATTTCCAAATTTAGTTAAGTTTACCTGGACTTGGAATAAGAAGAGCTGCTGACAGAGATGGAATTGATGAAGTTGCAGGTTGGGATGGAACTGAAGGCGGTGCTGGAGGAGGTAAACTTACAGCTTGAACTTTTGCGTCTGATTTTGAATTCAGATTCCCATTTTTAGTCTGAGCCGGACCTCTAGCACTTTCCTCGGCCAAAGCATCACAAAAAGCTCTGTGAGTTATGAAGCTATCCCTCCTTCATAAGACCAAACACAACAAATTTCAGCAAAACTCAAAGGCACAGAACTTCAACATGAAAAATAAAATAAAAAATAGAACTCTAACTACCTTGAAAACAAAGTCCCACAATCACATTTGTACTCTCTGGTGCCACAAATCTTGGAATGGGCTTTCCAATCGGACTGAACTGCGTACTTCTTGGAGCACTTGTCGCATTTCCACTTCTTCTCGCCGTGCTTTCTGCAAAAGTGCTTCTTAATCCCAGTCAGATCACCCAAAGCTCTAGAAGGGTCGTGGTGTACGCAAGAAGCTTCGGGGCATACGTAGACTCTCTTCTTGACTTCTTTGCTCGATCTCTGCCTCAACTTCCACGGTAGATTATGCCCGCGCCGATGTAGCTGCAGATTCTGATCCCTCTGAAACCCTTTGTTGCAAATTTCGCAGACGAATCGGTTCGTCGCCATAAGAGTCTTGGGAGACAAAGCAATCACCTCTGCATCTGGATCTGCAAGAAGAGCAAAGTCAAGAGCGACTCACAAAACCCAAATTAAACCAAACAAGTCATACAGAAATGCTTAGAATTGATTTGGGGGATTTGAATTACCTGGCATTCCTGGTAAGTTCCTCTTTTTTTTGGTGGTGGGTTTTGGAGCTGGAGCTGTTTGGTTTCCGCCGGAGGAAGAAACACTGGCCTCGCCTGAAGCTGTGGACGAGTTATCTAAGTCGGTCGGCATCGGTGAAAATTACAGAACACTAGCTGCTCGTTTGCTTTTGAATTCAATCCACAGGAGAAGAAAAACACAAAAAAAAAAAACAAAACTCGACTAGTTTGTTTATCTGTAAAATCCAAAGAAGAAGCTTTGTAGGTACAAATTGTTCATTTTCTAGGGTTCAGTTTCATTTCTATCTCAGCTACCAGTCAAGGTCTGGCTCTTATTCCCACCTACCAGCTCTGACGAAAATATCCAGATCGAACCCTCCAGAAACACAATGATTAAACCCAAGACTGTAGAAACCCAAGGGATAACCCCCAAAACCAAACTCCTTCCTCAAACAGTATAAAGAAAAACTAGACCAACCTTGGTCCTAAAATTACAACAATGGCGCAACCCAACTTCTAGCTACTATTCCAAGTTCTACTTCGCAACTACCTAAGACTAAGAACAACAACAATCCAGCTGAGCTGAACTTTAAGCCTAAACGGAACAGAGCAAAGAAAAAAGACTGCGTTTTTTATGCCTAACAGAACAGAACAGAGGGATTCTGTGAATAAAAGCTGTGCGCGACTTGTGAGAGAGACGAAGAAGTCCTTTACTGAAAAGCAGAGAGAGAGAGAGAAAGAGATTAAAGAATTGAGTTGAATAGAGCTGGCTTTGGTCAGACTTATGGTTCAAGCTTGTGCAAGCTAGCTTGCTAAGTCACCAGTGTCCACTTGTCGAGTTTTGGGCGCACACTGTGGGACGTTGTCGTTTAGTGATGTGTCCGAATGCATTTTGGTCTACCAAAAACGACAAAAAAACGAATGGTGTACGACCGCTGCTCTGAATTACATAAAAGTCAAACTTCTTTTGTCCTGATGTTTGAGCACGTTGTTGGGTTTCTAGGCTCGATCGCGCTGAAGTACAGCTCTAAGTTTTTATTTATTTATTGGTTTTGGGTTACTCCGCGGTAAAATGGACCAAGGATTTTACACGTGGGAGTGGAAACTGTATTCACGTGGCTTTTCGTGCGTAATAGCGGGGTTGTGGTAATCCAACCTCATCCAGAAGGAAACCCTAGAATGACTATCATGGCCTTTTCCATTGCTTTCTAGTACGCTCTTTTTTTTGGAAATGTTCTAGTACGCTCTTTGAGAGCATATGCAGGCAAATAGGATTTTTTCTCCAAAATTCTTAAATAAGAAATCTTATTTCTGTTTTATTTAAAGGGATATCAAAAATAGAATTTTTTATTACTATTTATTATTATTTAAAATTTTAATTTTTAAATCCTGATAATATTTTTATCTAATAACTAGCCGATACGTGTCATTCTCGATCAAATAATTGGTAGCAGATTTCTGATAAAATTTTTGATAAGTAATTTAGTGACACGTGGATATGGCATAGTCTCGTTATCTTCTAAATTATTGATAAAGATTTTAGGTAAATTTTCGACCAATCAAGCTGTGACACGTGGATATGACACAGTCTCGTTATCGTCTAAATTATTGATGAAGATTTCCGGTAAGATTTCTGACCAATCAAGCTGTGACACGTGTCATCATCTTTAAACATCTGGTAATTCAAAAAGGCGATAAAAGCATCATCTACGGCTCCTTGAATACTCACACCAACTACAAATCACTTGTAGTTCTACTCGTAAACAAATTTCTCCAAAAACTTCTTCACATTCTGGTTTCATCAAGATGAATCCTATGGGTTTGAACAATTTTTTCAGTAGGAGGCGACAACAACGCTAGTGAAATGCAAAAATTGTCAATGCATTCGTAACCGACACGGTCTCGGTGGATGCAGCATTTGATGATGAACCACCATGCCGCCGTGTAAATCAACCAAGGATGACGGAGTGCAGGAGACAAAATCTGATGGAAGATTATTTCATCGAACGCTCAGTGTTCAACGACCACGACTTTCGCCGGAGGTTCCAAATGAGCCGGAATATATTCAACTGTATAATGACATATCTCTGCAACTACGACCAATTTTGGCATCAAAGAGTCGACGAAATCACAATGATGGGGGAATCAACAACTCTAGAATGCATGAAGAAGTGGTGCACCCAAGTTGTAGATCAGACAGACATCACTCGACTTCTAAGAAAGGTCAGACAGCGAGGATTTCTTAGTATGATCGAAAGCATTGATTGCATGTATTGGGAGTGGAAGAACTGCCCAACCGCTTGGTCTGGGTCATATGACATGTGGATATATCACAATTTCTTGGTACCAGGAGCTCAAAATGATATTCACGTGCTCTACCAATCAGATGTCTTCGGTGTGCTGCTTGCTGAAAGAAGCCTGACTACGACTTATAAAGTCAACGGTATGACATACCACAACACTTATTATCTTGCTGACGGGATATATCCGAGGTACTCCTCGTTTATCAAAACGATTTTCAATCCTCAGGAGCTACCACAAAAACTTTTTGCGAAGAAACAAGAGGCATACCGCAAGGATGTGGAGATGTGCTTTGGCCTCTTACAAGCTCGTTGGGGGATTATTCGTCATGCAGCTCGGTGTCACCACCTATCGACATTAAAAAGTAACATGTTGGCTTGCATCATAATGTACAACATGATCGTTGGGGAAGAATTCGTGGAGGATGAGTTTGAGGAGAACGAAGAAGAAGATCTCCAAAATCCATCTACTGCTTTCACAGTTTATGATGGCCCAGTGGATCAACAAGGGAATCAGATTCCTTTCAAGCCGGTTGGAAGAGATGGACAGAATGAACAACGGTTTTACGACCGTCTTGTAGATCTCCAATCTGCTTACATCCATGGAGAGCTTCAAAAAGACTTAATTAAGCATAACTGGTTTCTTGAAACCGGTGAGCAACTATAAATATGTTGTATTAATTATGTGTTTGCATTGTTGTGTGTTTGAATTATGACTTTCAATTATGTGTGTTTCATTCGACCATGTCTTATTGTAATGTGTGTGAACTTGATCTAAATAAAGAAAGTGTGTTTTTATTTCTTGAAAAGGGAAACTACATAGTACATAATTTAAATACTTGAAAACTTAAATTACATAAACGATAATTTAAATGCTTGAAAAATTAAATTACATAATTTAAGTGCTTGAAAAAGGAGGGCGATAATAATTTGAAAATGCTTCCTCGCTATCTTCTTCTTCAACCCCATCTACTTGAGCGAGGATTTTGGCTTTCCTCTTTGTGAAATACCTCTTTGATTTAGGAGTCATAGTATCGGTATCCATTGACATAATCTTAGTTTCCTCCGCCAAAGCCCTCAATTTGTAGTCTCTCTCTTGAAGGGCGAGTTGCTTTTCCATAAAGGCAACCTCAAGAGCATCACTTTCTTTTTTATTGTTCATAAAAAATTGTTGATTTGCCGCAATTTTGTTCAAAGCCTCGACTCTCTCATTTGTAGGAATCATGATCTTTTTCCCTTTCTTTTTGGCTTCTTTGGAAGCTTTCACTCTCATGGGTCTAACCGGAGAAGAGGGGCCTTGGTTACTCATTGGTGTAGCAATCACTTCATCCTCATTCAAGTCGACGGTGGGAGGCATTGAGCTTGCAGGAGTAGATGATAAGTAAGGCGTAGTAGATGATGAGTAAGGCAGAGGTATACTAGCTTCGACATGGATAAAGTAAGGATGATTCTTCACCGCTTCCCAACAATGAAAGTCTCTAAACTCTTTCTTCTTTGTTGCCACATAAAATGATTGAGCATGTCTCATCTAACCAAAAATAAAAATAATTAATTGCTATGACATAATAATATCAAATAAAATGGCATAAACTAGTATTTCATAAAATAAAATTAAATAAAATGTACATAATAATATTAAGTAACATGGAATAAATAACTTGTAATTCATAAAATCAAAATTAACTAAAATGGACATAATAATATCAAATCGAATGGTATAAACAATGTGTATTTCATAAGAACAAAATTTAAAAAAATAGACATACTAATTTCAAACGATATGGTATAGACAACTTGTATTTAATAAGAACAAAATTTTAAAAAATGGGAGATGACAAACTTACCTCATCTTATAAGTTTGAGCCGGATGGTGCATTCTTTCATGCGAAAGCAAGAGCACTACCCCAAAGTTTCAAATTTGGCATCAACTTAGCGAAACAAGAGGATAATGTATTTTGAGTCCTAGCATCCGGCCTCGATTCACCATGACCTAGCTCCTAATTCTCCTTGTAATCAACATAAACCTTTTCCCACAATTTCTCGACCTTTTATTTATTTTCGGTGATGGAATCAACACTAAAACAACAATAAGAGATACACAATTGTACATCTTCCGAAAGAAGCCAATTGGTAGCTATTTTTTTTTGCAAAAAAACAAAGGATTAAGAGGAGATATGGAAGGAGGGAGAGAATAAATTTGTTGTGCACAAAATAGTGTGAGAAATGGATGAAATGAAGGTAGTGTTTATAGAAAAATTGTAGGGGGTCATTTGCAATATTTTGGAGTTTTATTTGCAAATATTACATTTCAAGCCGAAGTAGCCGTTTCATTTGAAAGAGGACCGTCGGATTGCTGAAATCTGTTCAAAATGGACGGCCCAGATTAAAAGATCCGTTGGGAGGCTCGGCCGACAGCCTGGCCACGTGTCACGCACTGATTGGTTCGGTCAAATTTTTTATATATTGAAATACCGGCGCGTGTATACAAACAGCTCACCTTTGCTCTCTCACGACTATGGCAGGGCGGTACACTAGATAAAGCTGTCCACTAGGTGTTTATGGAATTATTATGAAAGCTGTCATCTTATCAGGGGTAACATTCTGTTAGGAAGTGTCACTTTCTTGCAAGAAGCGTGTAGAAGCATTAGGGTTTTAAAAAATTACGCTCTCCTAGGCGTCTCCCACGTGCGTAGGGACCACCAGGGAGAACGTTCTCTCCCTCTGTCGATTTTCGGACGCTGGCAAGGACGTCCTTGATGTCAACGAAGGGTCACCGCGCCATTTCTTCACCGGACAGCACGAAATTTTTGCGCCGGACATCCTATTTCGGTGGGGCCCGTGCGAGGACGTCCCCAAATCCGGCCACCACTGCATATACTCTAATAGACTATATAGGATAACATTTTAAGGCATCAAGCATTGCAATCCCGCATTTCGAAAGGAGAAAAGAGAGGAACATATATATCCACACCAAACAAATTGAAGAGGAAAATTAGTATTTTCTGATGTCAACAAATTATATGCAGATGATTTTAGGTAGATGAGTTCATTTATAGTGTGTGACACACAAGAGTGTGAGATCTTATCATAATCTCAACTGCATTCAGTTCAGATGAATAGTACATGAAAAAAATTATTTCATTCATTACACATATTTATTATGTTTTATAATATTGGAAAACTTACTCTAACTAGATATTCGAGAAAGAAATAGAAACTGTTAATATGGCTGTATTCGATCTATATATACTGAAGAGAATATATCCAAACAATCAATCAAGCAATCAAGCAAGATACCTGTCATGCATGAAGACAACGAAGGTAAGAACAGCTGAATAAGACATATTAGAAGCATTCCTCCATAAAACGACAGCCAAATTGAGATCAAGTAAGTGGTGTGTCTAGGTCGATCTTCGATCTTTCTCCTCCGCCCATGCCACATGAAACAAAAACAAAGCAAGTTAAATTAAATTACAGTGCGGACGTTGTCTTCACTCTTTATCGATAATTAAATTGCAGTAGCTAGCTAACTAGCAGCTATATGTTTATATTAAGTGAAGTATTCCGGTCAAACACCCCTCGTCACATAATTAATCTTCTTGGTTTGTCTTCATTCACCTGTAAATGACACTTTCAATCCCATCTTCAGCTTAAGTAATATTGTAGTTAAATCATAGAAATCAATGGCGGATGCATGTATTGGCTTATCAGGGTTTAAGTCATGATGTGTTTTCAGAAGTAATTTTTTTTCTAGTTTATTATATCTGTTTCTTCTTCTTTTCTTGCGAAGATTACTATATCTAATTCAATTGGATTAGAATTTAGAAATATAGCTAAGCCATTTACCCAACCCAGCCGGCCCATTGTAAAATTACCCAACTCAACTACTCAACTAACCCAAGTACCCAACATTCTAAACACAGCCTCATAACTCACGACGACCCATTACAATTACCTCCATTCTCAATCAATTTCCTGAAGCCGGCACACATCGACGATTGGCGAAGACGGTGACTCCAACTCTTCAACTTCAAGCCGACTCCATCTCCGGTAAGCTCCTCTCATATTCTTTATTCATCTTCAATTTTTCATTGCTTGGAGAATGGAGATTGAGTTGTTTGGGGGTTTTACAGTTTTGGGTATTTGGGGGTTTTGTAGTGCTCTAGCTAGTAAAACAATTGAGAAATATGGATATGTGTTTTGTTGATTGGTTGTTGAATTTGGGATTTTGTGTTTTTTTTTGTTTGTATAGATCATATTAACAAAAGGGAAATAGGGAATGTCAGAAGAAGAAGGAGCTATAGAGAGGGGAAAACGGACCAGAGCTGGTACCAAATTGATTAGCTCATGGTTTACAAGATCATCAAATTCGAGTTCTTATTCTTCTTAAGCTTCTATGAATAGTCCAGTGACTCCAATTATTATTTCAATTCCTATTGATGAGTCTCAACTGCTTGCCAATATTGAGTTTAATCCCCACAGTGATATCAATTGTATCGAACGTGATCTCGCAAAACATTGTGTTGTGTACTTGCTTTTATGTATTTGCTTTATGTTGTGTATTACATTTCATGTTTATTTTAGTTTAGGAAGTGTAATGTGAAGGGTAAGGCTCATAATGTCCCCCTGGTAACTAAGTGTATCTTTCTTGTCAATTTATAAAAATTATCTTGTACCATCGAGATTTGTTCCAAAAACATTAGCCTCGGTGAGTTTTTGATTCTGGATCCGCCCCTGATAGAAATGGTACTACTAGCTTGCTAGCCAATTTCATGCAAAGAGATTTCTTACGAAACACGCACTTTCTTCCCTGTCCTCGTCTTCATGAACAATGTTCCATATATTAGAGTATATGCACCCGGTGATCTAACAATTGCTAAAGCAATTGCTTCAAATAGAAAAAACAAACCAAATTCATCATTTGCAAGAGCAAATCAAATTTTGAATGTAGCCATACACAAAATGTCAGAGCAACTACCATTCATCATGTTGTAAAATATTAATAAATTATTTATCAAATATATTTACGACCAATAATAATGTGGCACGTATCATTATTGACTAAATAAATATATAAGATTTTCGATAAGATTTTTCACTAATAAAAATGTGACACGTGTCATTGCCAAGTGTCTTTGTTGGCAAAATAATTGGACTAGATTTCCAATAAGATTTTTGACTAATGACAATGTGACATATGCCACTACTAGATATTGTTACTGAAAAAATAATTGGACCAGATTTCTGGTAAGATTTTTGCAAACGACGATGCGACATGTGTGTTCATCTTCAAAGATCAGATTATCTACAATTGGCTATAAAACAATCATATATCACTCATTCTATACTCACACCATCTACAAGTCTCTTCCAATCTGAGCAAATAACACATCTCTATAAACACTTATTAAGATTTCCTACATCATCACTTTAATGAATCCTTTCAGTTTCCACAATTTTTTCAAGCAGAGACAACAACAAAACCAAGAGGATGACAATATAGAGCAATCATTCGTCAATCAGGTGGTCATGGAGTAAGCATAATACGATGATGAACCACAAGGTCGCGGTTCATGTAGTGGTCGCAAATGGAATTGACCAAGATAGAGGGAGTCAAGGGACAAAATCTCATTGAAAAGTACTTCATCGAATGCCCCAACTTCAAAGCGCAAGAATTTCGGCGGAGGTATCGAATGAGTAGAGACTGATTCAACATCATCATGATAAATCTCTGCAACCACGACCAACATTGGCATCAAAGAGAAGGCGCCACTGGAATGTTAGGGCTTCTTCCCTAACAAAAAATGATCAGTGCTCTATGATTGTTGGCATACGAGGCAGCAACGGATCAATGTACTGAAATTACAAGGATGGGGGAATCGACTACCCTGGATTGTGTGAAGAAGTTTTACCGCCAAGTAGTTGACCTCTATGGTCAAAGATACCTCCGCACTCCAACACCGGAGGACATCACTCGGCTCCTAGATAAAGGCCAACATCGAGGCTTTCCATATATGATTGGAAGCATCGACTGCATGCACTGGGAATGGAAGAACCGCACAACCAATCATCAGGGGGCCTACTCGAGGCAAAAGGGCTGCCCCACTATTATCCTAGAGGCAGTGACCTCGTATGATTCGTGGATATGGCACAATTTTTTTGATAGTCCTAGAGCTAAAAATGACATTAACATGTTCCACCATTCTGATGTGTTCGGTTAGATCCTTGCTGGAAGAAGCCCAACTACTGTTTATGAAGTCCACATAGAGAGGTACTCCAACACTCATTATCTGGCTGGCAGAATATATCTGAGGTACTCTACAGTTGTGAAAAAAAAAATTCAATCCCCAATCGCCACAAAATAAGCTCTTTGCAATGAAACAAGAGGCATATCGTAAAGATGTGGAGAGGTGCTTTGGCATCTTGCTATCTCGTTGGGAAATTATCCATCATAGTTGTAAATTGCACAAGAAATCAGTAATCACATCTATCATGTAGCTTGCATCATATTTTATAACATGATTGTTGAGGAAGAGTTCGGGGAGGAAGAGTTTAAGGAGAATAAAGAAGAAGACATGCAAAACCCATCGAGGGCTTTTCAGGTTTATGGTGGGCCAGTGGATGCACAAGAAAATTGAATTTTTTTTAAGCCACTGAGAAGATATGGATGTAATATACAACAGTTTTACGACCGTGTTGCCGATCTCGAATTCATTTATATCCATACAGAGCTTCAGAAGAACTTGGTGAAGCACGGCTGGAGGATGGAAACCAGAGAAACACTATAAATATGAGTCTAAGTAAGTGAGTTTCAATTTTATTATGTGCTTTCATTAAGAGTGTTTAATTTTAGTATGTATTTTAATTTAATGTGTAACAAATATGCTTTTCTATTTCATCTTAATAAATAAATAAATTTTTTATTTCTTGAAAATTTAAATTACATAATGACAAGCCAAGCCTAAATTTATTCTTAGTACAATACTATAACTACTATGGAAAGAGCACGTGTGGGTGATAACAATCCTCATATGTTTCATCAGTAGCTTCTCCTTCATTAATGATTTCTAGTTTCCTCTTGGTAGAATACATTTTCGAGATTGAGGTCATAGCCTCCAAATCCATTGTCATGATCCTTGTTTTATCCGCTTGTTTCTTGAGTTGGAACTCATCGTCCACCCTTGTTTCCTTTCGCTTTTAAATTTCTATGTACTCTTTGTAATAATTAAACTCACTTTCATTATGCATCTTCCTCGAGGTATGCCATGATACTTGATCACTTGCAATGGTATGCAAAACCTCAACTCGTTGCTTAATAGGAGTTTATCTTATTTCTTTTGTTGCCTTGCATCTTATTGGTCTAATCGGACTCGAGAAAGCGGCCACGTTGCTTTGAGATGTCTTATTCACTTCCTCGTCACCTAAATTAATGATTGAAGATGATTTGGCAACATAAGGAGTAGCCTCGAAATTGCTTGCATACGGAGACAGAGTAGTTGGTAGCACCTCAACGTAAGTTGGATGGTCCTTAATCACTTCGTACCATGCAAAGTGTGTAAACGGTTTCTTCTTCACCGAATAGTAAAAGGATTGAGCTTGTTTGATCTAACAAAAAATAAATGTTAGCTATAAAAGGACCAAACAAAAAATATTGCTTGATCTACATAATTTATTTCATATAATCAAATAAAATTTATATCATATATGGTAAAAGAATAGAAACTTACTTCATCCATATGCGAAGTGTCGCTAGCTATACGCATCCGTGCATTGTGCAAACAATTGCCCATTTTTTGCAAGAGTAGCTTGAACTTGTTGTAATGAGACGAATGCACGATTTGGGTCCTTGACTCCTTCAGAGGAGTTTCACCTTGTGTTGCCTCCCAATTTAGCATATAATCAACATGAATTGTCTCCCACAATTTGTCACTCTTTTATTTGTTTCTGTTGAATTCATCAATGCTATGACGTGAGAAAGAGATGTATATTTGTAAATCTTCAAATGGAAGCCAATAGATGCCCATTTTCTTGGAAAAAATGCTCAAGGAAATGAGAGAAGATGTGGAGGGAGATGTGAAATTTATTGTGCACAAATTGGTCCAAGTTGTGAATAAAATGTATTATTTATAGGAAAAAAAATTATGGTGTTTTCTACAATTTTTAAGGATTTTTTTACAATTTTTTTTTAGTTTATTTTGCAAATATTTTCATGTTCCCGTTTATTTCCGTTGAAAACATAGCTAGCCATTGTCTATGAATTGGGACTGTTGGATCAAATTTCAGATTCAAAACTAAAGACTTAGATCAAGTGGACCGTTGGAAGTAAAAAGTAGCCAACCCAAGACACTTGTTAGCTTCCTATTTGCGTGTCAATTTTTTTTAACTGATTTACAGCACGCGCCCAGAAGAAAAGAAAATAAATAGAATACGCCTAACGTCACCCACGAGGCATGGGCTTCACCAGGCAAGTGAGAAAACGACGGAGCAAAGTTTGCTCAATCGATTGATCGAGCTTGTGGTCAATGAGCAGTCGCTCCCCCCTTTTCTCCCCCTGGATCACTGATTTGGTTTTGCTCTTGCTTCTTCTAGTCGGACCCACGATCTACTCGAGCACCATGACTGTCGGTGCAGATTCTCTTAGAATCATCCAAGAAGGGAAAATTCATATGGGTTGAAGAGGATAATCTTAAATAACATGCTGACTAGCTAGGGACATGTTTTTAATTTAATTTCTCGAAAAAAATATTTGAGTTCAAACATAGTTTAAACACCATCGTTCAAATAACTTCTATTTATATAACTTTTGGTTTGTTATTTTATAATCAAGACTACTTAACATATAATTTACCTCGTAAGGATCATATATGCAAAAAATTGAATAAATCGGAGACTGTTTGCTTATTAAATTTTGTACAACAAATAGACGGTTGTTAATGTAATGTTAAAATTCACAATAACCGTCCATTTATTTAATTAATTTAGATACCTAAACGATTTTCATTCTTATTCAATCATCTTTGGGTCAATTGATCTTCTACTCATGCACTATAAGTTAGGCGGTCTCAATTATAAAATAACGAACCGAAAGTTGTATAAATATGAGTTGTTTGAACGATGGAATCTAAACTATGTTTGGACCCAAGTATTTTCCTTTCTCGACCCAATTTTTTCCGTGATATTGACAAGTTCTAGCAATTCAACATCAGTTGATCAAGTGGTTCATACTCACCCGTGGGACGAGATTAGTTGTCCTAGATTTTCTGTGTCAAACCTGTCCCATTCAATATAATTTCGACACCTGTCCACTCACCTAACTTTTATCTAACTCCGTTAAGTTCTAAATTTTATTTCTAGTTCTGTTTCTCTTTGCTTTATTTTAGTAGGAAAAAAACATACAAGGACAAGTAACATTTGAATAATACTAATAAACCAATCACCCTAATATTTAGACAACAAAGGACTAGACTCAAAGCTTAAATGTAGTATCAGTAAACTCAACCCGTTAAACAGACCAAAAATAACAAAATCACCCTTCTAAAACTACTATAAACCCTAGCTGAAAATATAGTAGAAGACATTTCTCTCTCTCTCTCTCTCTCTCTCTCTCTCTCTCTCTCTCTGAGAAAACACAATATCAATCAGAGCTGGACGATTCCATCATCTCTACCCGCGCTGCCTCCTCTGTCGTCCAACGTCTCGACTGCACTCGATTCAACCTCTGCACTCACCTGTCGACAGTATCAATCAGAGCTCGACGATTCCATCATCTCCAACTGCATCGCCTTCATCATCGTTCCTTCGTCTACGTCATCGCCCAACATCTCAGCTGCACTCGATTCAACCGTTGCACTCACCTGCACCGCCTCTGCCACCAGACGACAACTTCTCGTCACTGTACTCGCCGCTGCACCTCTCCTGGGTTGCTCGCATGCCGCCGCAAGTCTCTGCGACCCCTCGGTAGATGAGTTGAACGGCAACACCTCTTCTTTCCTCTGCCTCTGCCACTGCCACACATGTGAGTTATCCTTACCGCCGGACTTAGACCACGACTCATGGATCCATAGCAGCGACTCGCCTCGCAAAGATGCCCTCCCGCTCACTAAAAGAAGCTTTCTTTCATGTACATTGCTCCTACAACGCTTTGCCTTGACAAAGTTTCAATAATCTATGTTTGAATTTGAGCAGTATAATTTTTCTTCAAAAGTTTGATTTGAGCATATTTCATTACCAGAAAAACTCACTTGGGCGATAAAGAAATTTCGTTGCCTCAGTGGTGTTTTTTGTCTTCCAGATACTTAGACGACACTCGGCATCAAGATCAGGAATGGCCAACCCCATTTCCCTGTAAGCCTCGTAGAAGGCGGCCATCTTACGGTTGTGAGTTTCAAACCGCGCCTCCACCGACCTCGAATGCTCCCAGGCACGATCGGTCGACTCCTGTGCCAATCAACCCCGTTCAAGGGAGTCTCAGAACGCTTGATAATCGTCCATACCGCGATGAGTCAACAATGCGGATGACTCGGACAAATCTCTCTGCACCGTCCGTCCAACCCCACGAACCTCCTTATCAGGTCGACGGCCGTAAACAGCATCGGGAATAGCGATCTGACTCTACATCAACAAGGGAGACCCCTGTTCTAGCGCCATCTCCTGGTTGGCCAACTGGGTCGCCACCAATTCCTCCCTGGTTAGTTGTATCAACCTCTCCTGAAATTAATCATGTGAAGAATACATAAATATTAATTTCTAACAAAAATTTGGCATAGTTTTCCCTAAAATTAGAGAAAACCCAAAAATCAGCGTGCAAGATTACACTTCGAATAACCAATTCCAACAACACGATTACACCGTGGACACCGATTTTCATCCGAATTTCTCAAGTTAAAAATCATAATTTAACCAACTAAAATAGAGCATAATCTAATTCAAATTCAAAATCATATTTCAATAGCACAACCTAACTAAATCATATCCTAATCATAATTCAATTTCTTAAAAATGCAATTAGCGTTATACTAAATTTTGATATGTTTTGAAAGTACGAGTAAATTCAATTGATTTTGGAAAGATAAGTTACTTACCCCGAGTTGACTCGCTTCATTGACGACCCCGGGTTTCACATAAGCTTACACGCTGGCATTAAGGAAGCAATGCTTCGAACCCGTATCTTTGTACTCTTTCGTGATGTAAATGAACCTTTGCAAGCCCGATCCATGGTGTTTGTCTTCTTGTCCCGATTTCCCTTGTTGGCCTCCGACCTTGTCTGTTACATACACAAAAAAGATAATTAAATAATCGTTAAAAATAATAAATTATGCAATTTTCATTACATTAAATAAAATGAGGATGAACCTCGTACTTGTCGGACTCAAAGTGTCTGACCAACCATTGCCACTCATATTCCCTGTCGTTCTGGAGCTCCAGAGGGGTAGGCGAGGCGTCGTGTCGCTGTAGTACTTGTGGATGGCTTACTTCCACTCCTTGTAAATGCAGGCAGCCATCTCCTCTATATCTACCAACATCTCCGCTGAGCCGGAGATTTAAAAATGTGTCTATAAACATAAATAACAAATTCAAATTCTAGAAATGATGCATTTATGTTTTGTAATTACTTATAAAAATAAATAATATTAGATAGTATTACCGATAGTTCGTAGTACACTCTCAACTTTTCGAGTGGTAGCAGCTTGTTCCATGAAGGGGCAACCATACAGATGTTATTCCGTAATATTGAGCCGATGGTGTGCGAGGTCAGACTCCTGAGCTGCGCGAATGGAAGGCTTTAAGTGAACTCATCGTACATCACCTCAATCTTCTTGCTCGCCGACTTATTTACGCGCTCACCTTTGGAACCCTTTCCAAGTCCCCAATTCATTTTCGGAAGTGGGTCTGATGTCTGGCTCCTGACCTTGCGTTAGGCGTTGCAGACAATCGAGTCGTCGACCGACTCATCCAGAGCTTCTGACGCTGCAGACAATCAGTCCCTGTCTGCCTCGTCCGTAAAGGATGAGGCCTGTATATGTGAAGCATAAGGGATTTGGCCAGTCGCCAGAGTCAAAGATTGTTACGGAGAATTCGAAAAGGTGTCCTCTGAAACCTGCTGCCAATCCATAGCTTGCGCAATGCCTTCGCGTTTGGCCTCCTTCTCTGTAACCGTCCGCCTCTTCATTGGCGCCATAATTAAGCTGAAAAAATGTATAATATTCATCATAATTCATTCAAATTTCATCAAATATATCTAAATTTCACAAATATATCCAAATTTTTCCAGAAATCTAAAGTTCACAAATATAGCAAAATTTATCCAATTTATCAAAATTCATATACATTAATATAATATACCCAAATTAATCAATATATAACCAAATTAATCCAAATATAATATATTAATCCATATATATATATTATATTAATTAATATATATATTACCAAATATTATTAATCTAATATATATACATTATCAAATATATATATATATAAACGGAGAGGAGAGGAGAGAGAGGGTATACCGATGAGGAGGGGAAACCGGGAGAGAGGAGAGAATCCGGTCGACGGCGAGGCAACCGGGAGAGGAGAGAGTAGCTGCGGAGGAGAGGAGAAAAGAGGGCGGCCAGGAGAGAAGAGGAGAGGGCGGTGAGGAGAGAAGAAGAGAGGGTGGCGACGATGAGGAGAGGAGAGGAGAGGGAAATCGACGGCGCGAGGAGAGAGTGAGAATCCGGCGGCGCGAGGAGAGAGAATCTAGTGTCGGGCGACGGCGTTTTGGGGTTCCAGGAGATGAGAAAAGGATGTTGTGGCATTTTGGAGGATTTAGCGTTTAGGTAGGGAGAGAGATCGAGAGAGGAAATGTGAGAAAACTGGATCGAAGTCGATCCAACTTTACTCCGTTCACAAAACAACCAGGATAAATATAGTGCTAAACCGGCTTATGGGCCAACATGTGCTTTTTCACGACCACCATCCCTCGTGGTTATCGGATTTTTGTAGATCATTCATCTGTAAAAATGTGAAGAATATATAAATGTGTATTTCATTTCTACCAAAAATTTGACATAGTATCCCCTAAAAATAGAACGAACCAATAACCTGCATGCACAAACTAAGGCAAAACATTTCACATGAACAAACACCAAATGTCCTTTAAATTTACCGTGAACACCTATTCCCAAATCTGGATTTATCAATTTCAATTAAATAGCCTAATCACATGTGTACTATATATGTGAGAAAGTGTTTTAAATTAATTAAACATACGTACCCATTATCGGAAATAATCGGAGAACTTCTTCTTAAGCACTTTTTCAACCCAGGCAGGACTCTTGTCCGATTTTATAGTCTGAAAGTACGGCTTGTATTTGAAAGGACCCAATCCCGATTCAGTTACCTAAATCGGAATCGAACCCCTTCTGAAAATATGAACCAACAAAAACTTTTCAAAATTTCGGCAGAGTTTCGTTACTAACGTTGAATTGCATAAACCTGCACCCTGAAAATAACACTTCATCATATGCCACAAAAGCTAAACCGTGGGCACTAATCCCAACCGGATTTCTCAACATCATAATATAAACAATAAACAGTAAACATACTGTATTATATAAATATATCCCAGAAAATCGTATAAAACATGTATCAGAGCGACCTCTAGCGTAAATATATACAATATGCACATCAGTAGGCGAAACAAGAACCTACTGGAAAACACAGGTAGATCAGATCACTAGCCCAACCACGACGTGAAACACCAAACCAGAACTGCAACTGGGCACGGAAACCGAAAAGCCCAGGGGAAAGACATAAAACTCGTCAGAGTGAGTGGACGAAAATAAATGTCTTTCACCGAGTAATATATGTTATAAAACATATGCGAGTTGAAATATAAGTAAATCAAATCAAATAGTAAACGAGGAGACGCTGACTCCAACTCGTAAACAGAGCATGCATAAAGAAAATCTCGCAGTCAGAACCACGGAGTCCCTAGCCCACACGTGATCCTAGCTGAGGTAGTACAGTCAGAACCACGGGGTCCCTAGCCCACACGTGATTCAGAACCACGGGGTCCCTAGCCCACGCGTGATTCCAGCCGGTAAACATCCTAGGGGATCAGCCGGGATGCGGTGTATCGATACAACAACGTAACTGAAACTGTACTCTGTGAAAATCAAATCATAAACAGTTCGATGCAAATGCATGAAACAACATATAAGTGTATATATACTCGTATACGCATATCCGTATATGTATAATCATAAAACACATGCTCATGTAATCCGAAATCTCATATGCATGCTCAAGTTCATAAAACGTATATAAAGACTCGCAAACAATCCGTGAAAAGAAATTGTTCACTCACAGGTGAGCAAAATGTGCACTTGCGCTAATCTCGTGGTCCGGCGGAAGATCCCTCGCCTGAAGCACGATCTCAGTCTCGATCTCGATCTCCTGAATATTCACAAAACATAACTGATCAATATCATAGTCCACAACTCTGTACTGAACCACGGAAACCAACCGTTCCCGGAAATATGCAATGCAATACAAAACGATTAACGAAATTCCCGAAATCTCCACTCAAAACCCTCGACTGAATATCGGCTACCCAAATCAATCCGAAAATCTCTGGACAATAATCAGGGCGCGATTACGAGAAAAATGAGATTAAAAACGTCGAAATCTGAAAAGTCAACTCCTCGCCGGAGCTCCACCGTTGACCGCCGCCGCCGCCGCGGGCGCGCCGTCAACGGTGGAATTTCAAGGCGAGATTCTCCAGATTTCAAGGTCTCCTCGAGCCAAAGCCTTTCCTCTTCTACCACGAAGTCCAATTCAGACCACAACTGAAAGGACCCAATCCCGATTCAGTTACCTAAACCGGAATCAAACCCTTTCGAAAATACGAACCAACAAAAATTTTTCAAAATTTCGGCAGAGTTTCGTTACTAATGTTGAATTACCATAACCTGCACCCAGAAATTAACACTTCGTCCTATGCCACAAAAAGCAAACCGTGGGCACCAATCCCAACCGGATTTCTCAACATCAATATAATCAACAACAGTAAATAAACTGTACTATGTATATATGTATATCCGTGAAAATCCGCACAACATGTATCAGAATGTATCAGAGCGACCTCTAAAGTAAAACATATACAATATGTACATCAGTAGGCGAAACAAGAACCTACTGGAAAACACAGGTGACTCTGATCACTAGCCTCCAAACCGCGACGTGAACACACCAAACCTGAACTGCAAACTGGGCACGGAAACCGAAAAGTCCAGGGGAAAGACAATAAACACGTTAGAGTGAGTGGACGAAAGTAAATGTCTTTCACCAATTATTATGTATGTTATAAATACATATGCGAGTCCAGGTAAATAGAAATAATAAAGTACACGAGGTAAAACCATAATCCTCCAGCGTACTGAGCATGCAAGTATAAATCCCACGGGGTCACTCATGGACACACACCGTGCTAGTACAGTCCGAATCACGAGGTCCTTAGTCCCTGTGACTCTAAGCCGGAAATGGCCTCGGTTCCGGGGAAACGCCCCTCACCGGTCAGGTAGGGATAACGACGCCCCTCCTGGATGGCCTACCATCGGGGATCAGCCGAGAGGCAATGTGTATCGATACAACAACGTAACCAAGACTGTACTCTGTGAAAACCAAATCACAACAATTCGATGCCAATGCATGAAACAATATAAAAGTGTATGCATATTCGTATACGTATATCCGTATAAACATATTCGTATAATTGTAAACACATGCTTATATAATCATAATCTCGTATGAAATCTCATGCTCGTAAAACCATAATCATGCTGCATGCTCAAGATCATAAATCACATAAAAGACTCGCAAGATTTCCGTGAAAATAAATTGTCCACTCACAGACTCTGGAAACGCGCACACGCGCTACACTCATGGTCCGGCGGAAGATCCCCCGCCTGAAGCACGATCACGATCCAGATCACGATCTCGATCTCCTGAATATATTCACAAAACATAACTGATCAATATCGTAATCTACAACACTGTACGGATGCACGGAAACCAACCGTTCCCGAAAATATGCAATGCGGTACAAAATGAATTACGGAAATCCCGAAATCCCGACTCGAAACCTCGACTGAAAATCGGCTACTCAAATCAACCCGAAAACCTCCGTACGATAACCAGGGCGCAATTACGAGAAAAACGACATTAAAATCGTCGAAATCTGAAAAGTTGACTTTTTCCCCCACCGTTGACCGCAGCCGCCGCTGGCGGTGCGCCGTCAACAGTGAAATCCCACGGCGGAAAGCTCCAGATCAGCTCATCTCAACCATACGAACATCTTTTCCTTCTAACACGTAGCTCAAATCCTACCGGAAACACCTCAATTCCTCGAAACCAAATCGGAATTCCCAAACCGGATCTCAAATCGGGTTCACCCCGAAATCTCACCTCTTCCAAAACTAGCTACCCCGAGAGCTTCTCCTAGGTGTGGGGAGCAAAACCCCCAACAAATCCCCTCAAAAATCTAGTCGGAAACCTTCCTCCCATCACCGGCGACCAACACCAAATCGGCCCTAATCGGGTTCCCACAAAACGGAACCAATTCTACTCAAACCAATTACCATCATGCTCGAAATCACAAGGAGAAACGATCTGTACCTGTCCCGTGGCCGATGGTGGCCGGAATCCGATCGCCGGAAGTGCAAGACCGAAACGGAAACTCTCCTCCACGGTCAACCAGTCAAACTTTCCAAAACGGGAAAGTCAACGCAAGTCAATGCAAATTCGTGTTTTTACGACTATTTCTCGACTATTTTTCGACTTTTCGATATTTATACTCGTCCCTCGGGTCGATCAACGGTCCGGAATGAATATACGATATGATTCGGATAAGCTCGAAACAATCGGATAAACTCGTCGGAACCCGAAACATTAAATAATCATAAAATATTCCTCGATTATCGGAAAAATCTTCCGAAACCGCCCACAAACTCGAAATCACGTGCTCTACAATTTCCGTGTAGACACCCAACTCAAATTCTCGACTGAAAACATAGTCGCGAATCAAATCGACAAACCACACAATATCGTAAAACTGCGACTATAACCAAATCTCGAGAATCGTGCCAAACACACATCTGATTCTGGTTCAGGTCGTCACAAATCTACCCCCCTTAAAGAAATTTCGACCTCGAAATTTACGTACCTGTTATGTGAACAGATGAGGATACTGCTCCCGCATACGCTGCTCGGTCTCCCAAGTGGCCTCCTCAACTGAATGGTTCTGCCACAAGACCTTCACCAGCGGAATCACACGGTGCCTCAACTCCTGCTCACGATGATCGAGAATCTGCACTGGCTCCTCAACATACGATAAGTCTTCCCTGATCGGCAACTGCTGTGGGGCTATCACATATGAAGGATCTGAGATGTACTTCCGCAACATCGAAACATGGAAGACATCATGTACACGAGCCATCTCAGTCGGTAACTCAAGTCTGTAAGCAACAGCTCCAACCCTCTCCGTAATCTCATACGGACCAATGTACCGCGGTCGAAGCTTGCCACGCTTCCCGAAACGCACAACTCCTCTCCACGGAGATAGTTTCAGGAAGACCCAATCACCAACCTCAAACTCTAAGCTCTTCCTCCTCACATCCGCGTAACTCTTCTGCCGATCCTGGACAACCTTCAGTCGATCCCGAATAACCTGAATGTCCTCCATCGTGGTTTTCACTAAATCCGGGCCAATGAGCCAACGCTCGCCTACCTCACTCCAACACAATGGAGTGCGACACTGCTTCCCGTACAGGGCCTCGTACGGTGCCATCTCAATACTGGCCTGATAGCTGTTGTTGTAGGCGAACTCGATCAAGTGCAACTGCTGATCCCAGTTTCCACGAAACTGCAATACACACGATCTCAGCATATCCTCAAGAGTCTGAATGGTCCGCTCGGATTGCCCGTCAGTCTGAGGATGAAAAGCTGTACTAAATCGCAACTTCGTGCTCAAAGCTCGCTGTAAAGCCTGCCAAAACTCAGAAGTGAACTGACTATCACGGTCAGAAATAATGGATACAGGCACCCCATGCAAGCGAACAATCTCTGATAAGTACAACTTGGCCAATCAGCCCACTGAAACCTTCCCTGGAAGTGCAAGAAAGTGTGCGGATTTCGTCAATCGGTCGACAATAACCCAAATGCCAGTGTTGCCCGCCGAAGTACGCGGCAACTGATAGACGAAATCCATCGTGATATGCTCCCACTTCCAAACTGGAATCTCAAGTGGCTGTAGTTTCCCTGCAGGTTTCTGTCTCTCCGCCTTCACCTGCTGACAAATCAAGCATCGACTCACATACGCGGCAATCTCCCGCTTCATGTTGCGCCACCAATAGTACGCTCGAAGTGTACGGAACATCTTCGTACCTCCGGGATGCATCGCATACGCTGAACTGTGGGCCTTATCCAGAATCTCCTTCTTCAAATCCTCGTCCCTGGGTACACATAATCTGCCCCTGAACAACAACGTACCGTCGTCGCTCAATCGGAACTCTGTAGGCACACCATTCCGAATCATGGTCTTCTTGCCCAGCAAGTAAGGATCTGAATCCTGTGCCTCCCGTACTTGATCAACCAGTATCGGTCGAACCTGAAAGCTGGCCAACAAAGCTCCATCATTATCATACCCAAACACAGCACCTGTAGCTCGAAGCTCGGCTAACATCGACACTCTGGCCACACACATGTGAAACAACGAAGCTCCAGATTTCCTGCTAAGTGCATCCGCTACAACGTTGGCCTTCCCTGGATGGTACTCAAACGTGCAATCATAATCATTGATCAACTCCATCCATCGGCGCTGCCTCATGTTCAGATCCGGCTGCGTCCGCAAGTAAGTGAGACTCTTCTGGTCAGTGAAAATCTTACACTGAGCACCATACAGATAATGTCTCCAACTCTTCAACGCTAACACAATAGCGGCTAACTCCAAGTTATGCATCGGATAGTTGACCTCGTGCGGTTTCAGCTGTCTAGAACCATATACCACGACTCTACCATGCTGCATCAGCACACAGCCAAGGCCCAACTTCGACGCATCGCTGTATACAACAAACTCACCACTGTCATCTGGCAATGTCAGAACTGGTGCGGTAGTCAACCTCTCCTTCAGGAGCAAATAACTCTCCTCGCACGCATCAGACCACTCAAACTTGACGCCCTTCTTCGTCAATCTGATCAGTGGTGTAGCAATCCGGGAGAAATCCTGTACAAACCGTCGATAATAGCCTGCTAATCCCAAGAAACTCCGGATCTCCGGTACAGTAGTGGGTCGACTCCAATTCAGCACGGCCTCAATCTTGTCAGGATCAACACTAACTCCCTCGGCCGAAATCACGTGACCCAGAAACTTCACACTATCCAACCAGAACTCACACTTGCTAAACTTCGCGAACAGCTGATGGTCCCGCAAAGTCCGCAACACCGCTCGCAAGTGCTTCTTGTGTTGGCCCACACTCCTCGAATAAATCAGGATATCGTCTATGAATACAATCACGAACTTGTCCAAGAATCGACGAAATACCCGATTCATCAAGTCCATGAAAGCTGCGGGGGCGTTGGTTAACCCAAACGGCATAACCAGAAACTCATAGTGCCCATACCGCGTCCTGAAAGCTGTCCTGGCTACATCGGAGTCTCGGATCCTCAACTGGTGATATCCGGATCGAAGGTCAATCTTCGAAAAGACTGCTGCTCCCTTCAGCTGATCGAACAAGTCATCAATCCGTGGCAACGGATACTTGTTCCTCACTGTAATCTGATTCAGCTTCCGATAGTCGATGCACAAACGCATGGACCCGTCCTTCTTTCGCACGAACAACACTGGAGCACCCCACGGAGAAACACTCGGTCGAATGAATCCCTTCTCCAACAACTCCTGAAGCTGAATCTGCAACTCCCTCAACTCTGCAGGAGCCATCCAGTACGGTGTCTGGGAAATCGGTCCAGTACCCGGCAACAACTCAATGGTAAAATCAATCTCCCGCACAGGGGGTATGCCAGGTAACTAAGCTGGAAACACATCCGGAAACTCAGACACAACCTCAATACTGCCAAGATCCGGCACTGCAGCTGTAGTGTCCACAACATGGGCTAAATATGCAACACAAACCTTCTTCATCAACCGATCTGCCCTCATCGCGGAAATCAAACACGGCAGGGAAGTGTTCTTCTCGCCACGAAACAGTATCTCAGGCAACCCTGGTCGTCGAAATGCGACCTGCTTCCTGTGGCAATCAAACATGGCCCAGTGCGACTCCAAAAAGTCCATACCCAATATCAGATCGAAATCCACAATATCAAGCAGTAACAGATCTGCGGCTAATCCATGGCCATCAACAAACACCTCACAATCTCGGTAAACCCAACCGATGCTCACAACCTCACCTGACGGATACAACACTCTCCACAACCCCGGAAGTGGAGATGCAGGTACCGTAGCCAATGATGACAGTCTAAATGATATGAATGAATGTGTGGCACCTGGATCTAACAATGCAACTACTGGAATACCAAAAACATGTAACGTACCGATAACGACCTCCGGTGATGCTCTGCCCTCACGGATAGTCATAGCATGAACTCTCGCCTGTCCGGCTGGTCGTCCTCGCTGGGGCTGTCCCTGCTGCCTACCCTGACCTGCAGTCTGTGCTGGTCGAGCTTCCGAAGTGGCACCTCGCTCAACTCCGGAACTCTGGGCCGCCTGTCCACCAGTACCATACGACTGAGGACACTCTCTCGAATAATGACCCACCTGGCCACAGCTATAACAAATAACAGTGCTCCGCTGACATTCACCAAGATGACGCTTGTTGCAGAAGCTACACAAGGGATACTCCCGCGGTACAGCAAAAGTGCCACCTGTACGTCGAGGATAACTAGAACCGCTGGAACCTCCACTAGCCTGTGGTCGCTGCGGTCGATCTCTCCTCCATCCCGGTCTCCGTCTAGGTACACTAGCTGGTGGTCGATATGACCCACCGCCCGAAGATGAAGCTGAACCGGAAGTATCAGAACTCAACCTCTTTGAAGGCCCCTGACTCGGTCCGCCTTCCTCGAATCGTCTCGGCTGGTATCTCTGCTGTCTCTCCTGCTCAATGTCCTCGCCTCGGAGAGCTGCACTGACAAACTCATCAAAATTGTTCCTCGGCATCGTAGTCAACGTCGCCTTGATGTTCAGATTCAATCCCAGCTCAAACCTGCGACACTTGGCTTCCTCTGTAGCCACCATATCCCGCGCAAAACGAGACAAACGAGTAAACCGATCCCGATACTCAAGTACAGACAAACTGCCCTGCCTCAAGTTCGTAAACTCCTCGTACTTGCGCTGCTGGGTAGCCTGATTAAAATACCTCCGCATAAACAAATCACGAAACAATGTCCATAGAGTATCCACAGGAACTCTGTCAGTGCTGACCCACCAAAAGTATGCATCACCCTCAAGTAAACCAACTGCAGCTACTGTCATCTGCTCAGGTGTAAACTACAGACGCTCACAAACACGCTCAATCTAAACCAACCATGCCTCGCATATCTCTGGATCAACTGAACCCGAAAACACAGTAGCACCCGCAGTGCGAGCCTTGACCACAGGGTCAAAACGCTCTTCCAAACGCAGCACTCGCATCAGCAAGTCGCGCGTTCGGCGATCCTCATCAGGATCATTATCCCGGTCAACACGGGGACCACGTCGAGGAGGCATCCTACTGATACAAGACAAGCATTAGGCACAAGCAGAAAGAACGTAATCATGAAACCCAGATATTTGAGGACATACAACACCCGAAGTATTGATGAGTACCGCTGGCCAGTCGGGTCATCACTCCAGTCATGCTGTATCAACTCAAATACCCTAAGCGTCACAACTACAAGAGTCTACAGAATCTGACAACCTAATGCTCTGATACCAAGCTGAAAGGACCCAATCCCGATTCAGTTACCTAAACTGGAATCAAACCCTTTCGAAAATACGAACCAACAAAAAATTTTCAAAATTTCGGCAGAGTTTCGTTACTAACGTTGAATTACCATAACCTGCACCCAGAAATTAACACTTCGTCCTATGCCACAAAAAGCAAACCGTGGGCACCAATCCCAACCGGATTTCTCAACATCAATATAATCAACAACAGTAAATAAACTGTACTATGTATATATGTATATCCGTGAAAATCCGCACAACATGTATCAGAATGTATCAGAGCGACCTCTAAAGTAAAACATATACAATATGTACATCAGTATGCGAAATAAGAACCTACTGGAAAACACAGGTGACTCTGATCACTAGCCTCCAAACCGCGACGTGAACACACCAAACCTGAACTGCAAACTGGGCACGGAAACCGAAAAGCCCAGGGGAAAGACAATAAACACGTTAGAGTGAGTGGACGAAAATAAATGTCTTTCACCAATTATTATGTATGTTATAAAAACATATGCGAGTCCAGGTAAATAGAAATAATAAAGTACACGAGGTAAAACCATAATCCTCCAGCGTACTGAGCATGCAAGTATAAATCCCACGGGGTCACTCATGGACACACACCGTGCTAGTACAGTCCGAATCACGAGGTCCTTAGTCCCCGTGACTCTAAGCCGGAAATGGCCTCGGTTCCGGGGAAACGCCCATCACCGGTCAGGTAGGGATAACGACGCCCCTCCTGGATGGCCTACCATCGGGGATCAGCCGAGAGGCAATGTGTATCGATACAACAACGTAACCAAGACTGTACTCGGTGAAAACCAAATCACAACAATTCGATGCCAATGCATGAAACAATATAAAAGTGTATGCATATTCGTATATGTATATCCGTATAAACATATTCGTATAATTGTAAACACATGCTTATATAATCATAATCTCGTATGAAATCTCATGCTCGTAAAACCATAATCATGCTACATGCTCAAGATCATAAATCACATAAAAGACTCGCAAGATTTCCGTGAAAAGAAATTGTCCACTCACAGACTCTCGAAACGCGCACACGCGCTACACTCGTGGTCCGGCGGAAAATCCCTCGCCTGGAGCACGATCACGATCCAGATCACGATCTCGATCTCCTGAATATATTCACAAAACATAACTGATCAATATCGTAATCTACAACACTGTACGGATGCACGGAAACCAACCGTTCCCGAAAATATGCAATGCGGTACAAAATGAATTACGGAAATCCCGAAATCCCGACTCGAAACCTCGACTGAAAATCGGCTACTCAAATCAACCCGAAAACCTCTGTACGATAACCAGGGCGCAATTACGAGAAAAACGACATTAAAATCGTCGAAATCTGAAAAGTTGACTTTTTCCCCCCACCGTTGACCGCCGCCGCCGCCGGCGGTGCGCCGTCAACAGTGAAATCCCACAGCGGAAAGCTCCAGATCAGCTCATCTCAACCATACGAACATCTTTTCCTTCTAACATGTAGCTCAAATCCTACCGGAAACACCTCAATTCCTCGAAACCAAATCGGAATTCCCAAACCGGATCTCAAATCGGGTTCACCCCGAAACCTCACCTCTTCCAAAACTAGCTACCCCGAGAGCTTCTCCTAGGTGTGGGGAGCAAAACCCCCAACAAATCCCCTCAAAAATCTCGCCGGAAACCTTCCTCCCATCACCGGCGACCAACACCAAATCGGCCCTAATCGGGTTCCCACAAAACGGAACCAATTCTACTCAAACCAATTACCATCATGCTCGAAATCACAAGGAGAAACGATCTGTACCTGTCCCGTGGCCGATGGAGGCCGGAATCCAGTCGCCGGAAGTGCAAGACCGAAACGGAAACTCTCCTCCACGGTCAACTAGTCAAACTTTCCAAAACGGGAAAGTCAACGCAAGTCAATGCAAATTCGTGTTTTTACGACTATTTTTCGACTTTTCGATATTTATACTCGTCCTTCGGGTCGATCAACGGTCCGGAATGAATATACGATGTGATTCGGATAAGCTCGAAACAATCGGATAAACTCGTCGGAACCCGAAATATCAAATAATCATAAAATATTCCTCGATTATCGGAAAAATCTTCCGAAACCGCCCACAAACTCGAAATCACGTGCTCTACAATTTCCGTGAAGACACCCAACTCAAATTCTCGACTGAAAACATAGTCGCGAATCAAATCGACAAACCACACAATATCGTAAAACTGCGACTATAACCAAATCTCGATAATCGTGCCAAACACACATCTGATTCTGGTTCGGGTCGTCACAACAACCCTCCCAAATCCAACCAAAACCGAACGGAAAAATCACCTCCGGTGACCTAATCGGGTTACTCCAAATCCTCCACCAAACCCAGAACTATTCACATGGGAAGCATCCCTAGACCAAGGGGAGTCGAACCCCTAACCTCACAGCCACCGTGGCTTGCCGGAACACGGCCAACCAACTCCGGCGACATAACCCAGTTCGGCCCTATTCGGGTTCAACCAAAACCCCATCAATTCCCATTAAAACAAACATCAATCAATTCGAAATCACAGGGGGAAGCTATACATACCCTCGTCGAAGTCAGAGGTGGCTGAAAAATGGGTCGTCGGACGGCAAAACCAATCGGGAAAGTTTTCCCCCTCGGGTCAACGGTCAAACTTCTATTTTTGGAAAGTCAACGGTCTGGTCAACGTCAAACAGTGTTTTCGGCAATTTTACGACTATTTCCGATATTTATACTCGCGACTTGGGTCGATCAACGATTCAAAATGGATAACCATGACGATTCGGATAAGCACGAAACAATCGGATAAACTCGTCGAAAACTGAAACTTCAAATAATCGTATTATATTCCTCAGTTATCGGAAAAATCTTCCGGAACCACCCTCGAGTTCGAAATCATGTACTCTACAACTTCCGTGAAGACACCCAACTCAAATTCTCGACCGAAAATATATTCGCGAATAGAATCGGCAAACCACATATATAACGTAAAACCGCGACTATGACCAATCTCGGGAATCGTGCAGAATACACAACTGATTCTGGTTCGGGTCGTCACAGTATTCCTTCATGTAATGGTCGACCTTGTCACAGTCGAACAGCACTACTCAATGCGCTTTGACAAGTTCTTCTCTAGTTAATCTTTCTTTTAATACTCCTCGAAACGGTCGTACAACATTTGTGACGACTTAAAGATTGTGGCAGACATTTGGATTAGCCTGAACCGGATCCTTGAGGTACCTATTACAATAGGTAAGACACTCATGCATTAGGTATGTCTCTGTTATGGAGCCATTCGGGACAGATTTATTTTTCAAAAATCATTTATACTGTCTGAGTTGTCTGCAAAATTATAAAAATAATAATGTGAAGAATAGTAGAAACCAAAAAAAAAGAAATGCAAATGACGAACAACCATTATAAATAATTGTACATACATTTCTTGAGGATACATCCAAGTGAAGTGGGCCGGACCAGAAATGAGCACATGTTCGAGTACGTGGATCATGAAGTGAATCATGATAGGGGTCATCATTTGGCCCGTGGGCCTCGTGGGCCGGTGGAGGCCCGCAAGCCCGTGGGCTAAAAGCCCGGCCCGGCCCGCAAAAAAGCCCGCAAAAGCCCGCCAAGGTGGTTGGTGGGCCGACCATGGTTTAGAGATCTAAAGCCCGGCCCGGCCCGCGGGCCCGGCCCGCCAAAAGCCCGTCAAGGCCCGTTAGGCCCGGCCCGTCAAAGCCCGCACACATATTGACATATATCATTAAATTATTTAATGAATTTTAATCATTATACAATTTATACCTAGTTAATGTTTACCTACACACATATTGACATATATATATATAATATAGTGACTAGTAGTCTAATAGACTAATACTATATAGATATATATTTTACATTTGTGTATATATATTAATATATTACATATAGATGGATAGATTGAATATTTGAATTCCATATATAATTAAATTTGTGTATCTATTTTACTATTAAGTCATTATTTAAAGTTTAGCATAAGTTGGGGTTTAGGTTTAGGGTAAATTAGGGTTTAGGAGATTAAGATTTATAGTAAGTTAAGGTTTAGGAATTTGAGGTTTAGGGTAAGTTAGGGTTCCGGTTCTAGGATTTTATTGTAATTTTTTTAGGGTTTAGGGTTTGGGGTTTAGGTTTTAAGGTTTAGGGTTTAGGTCCAAAATTTATAAAAATTAGGGACGGCCTATTTAGAATATTATGAACAACCAATCCGACATTCAATTTTTTATATATATAAGATAGTAGTACGTATATCATTATACCTACACTTATATATATAATATAGTGACTAGTACTATATATATATTTTTTATATTTGTGTATGTTTATATTAATATATTACATATACATATATTGATCAAATATTGGAATTCCATATATAGTTATATTTATGTATCTATTTTACTATTAAATCATTGTTTAAAGTTTAGGATAATTAAGTTAGGGTTTAGGTTTAAGGTAACTTAGGGTTTAGGGGATTGAGATTTAGGGTAAGTTAAGGTTTAAGAATTTTGAGGTTTAGAGTAAGTTAGATTTTAGGTTTTAGGAATTTTGAGGTTTAGAGTAAGTTAGGGTTTAGGGGTTAGGGGTTAGGGTTTAGGGTTTAGGGGTTAGGGTTTAGGGGTTAGGGTTTAGGTTTAGGGTTTCATTGTAATTATTTTTATCGATTTACACTGTAAAACAGTAAATATAATAGATGGTTCAGATTAGATTTTGTAATTTTTCAATGGTGAGAGTTTAATTGAGAGTGTGTGAAATGACATCAATACCCTTCTCTTATATATTGCTTATTTTTCCATGGAGAAACTTGATAAATTAAATTTTTATATCAATTTTTTTGACACTATGAGATAGATATGTAATTTACAAGAATGTGTGTTAAAATTTTTATCTTAAAAAATTCCTTTAGGGATGGGTAATTTATGTTTTAGTTGTAAGGGTACTACGGTCACATTTAGCGAAACTCATAGATGTAGGTCTAAATCAAGTCCAAAATTTATAAATTTTTAACGGCATGCTTAGAATATTATGAACAACCAATCTGACAGTCAGTTTTGTAAAATGATGATACATGATCGATTACGTTTCACAAAGGACTTTCAACCCATATAACCAAGGAATAAAGGTAAGAACATTAGTGTGCATGTAGAGAATTCAAGCAATATAGGAATTAAAAATGTTTTAATAATAAAGAAGGCCATATATAATAGTTCACCTTGTAATAAAAGACACCGTACGTAAAAATTAGCCTAATCGAAGTACGTTTGGATCCCAGTCAATACAATTAAACAAAATTTGTGAAAACACTAAAATACTCTCATCTTATTTTCCTTATTTTCCTATGGGGGGAGTAGATAAATCAATTTTTTATGTCAATTTTTTTGATACTATGAGATAGATATGTATTCCATAAGAGTATGTGTCCAAAATTTGATGTTAAAAAATTATTTTCGGGAGGGGTAATTTCCGTTTTAGTTGTAAGAGTACTATGGTCACATTTGGCGAAATACATGGATCGATGTCTAAATCAAGTCCAAAATTTATAAAATTTTAAAGGCATGGTTATAATATTCTAACCAATCAATCTAATGGTCAATTTTATAAAATAATTAAACATGTCCGATTAAGTTTCACAAAAGTATTTCATTCCATATAACAAATGAACAAACGTAAGAATATTAATATACATATGAATAATTCAAGCAATATAAGAATTAAATATGTTTTAATAATAAACGAGGACATGTAGAAAACTCCATCTTATAGTGATAAACATCGTACGTAAAATTTAGACTCGTCGGAGTACGTTTAAACCCCAGTGCATGGATAAAGGTTACGTTTATTTTGAAATGTCTTAATTTTTTAATAATTAAAGCCCGATAGGCCCGGCCCGCAAAAGCCCGCAAAGGCCCGGCCCGCAAAAGCCCGCAAAAGCCCGCAAAGCCCGCTTGAATGGGCCGGGCTCGGATCCTTATATAAAAGATAAAGCCCGGCCCGGCCCGGCCCGCATATATTAAAATGTTGTTGAGGCCCGGCCCGGCCCGGCCCGTGCCGGCTATACATGGGCCGGGCCGGGCCGGGCCGGGCTTTTGCCGACCCCTAAATCATGATGTCAAAGAAAGCAGGGGAAAAAATCCTCTTTAGTTTGAAAATGATGTGCACTATTTTGTATTGCAGTTCGAGAACATCTAACGTCCATTCTTTGGCACATAACCTCTACAACTAGGGCTGGTACTTCCGAACCAAAAACTGAAGAAAAAAAACCTAGCTGAAACGTAACCGTAGCCGGAAAAATCCGAATCCGAAAAAACCAAAAAACTGAAAAAATTCGGTTCGGTTTCGGTTTCGGATTCGAATTTTAAAAACCCGAACCGAACCAAAAAACTGAAAAAAAAACCAAACATATCAAAACGACGTCGTTTTGGTGGTCACTTAGTTGGACTATATAAACTTTGCGATAAGGGAAAAAAATAGAGTTTTGGAATAAAGGAGTTTCCGAGCTGCGTAGCATTTCATTTTCTCTTCAAAACAACTTTGTGCTTCTGTGCCTCTGTCTACAGTCTACCTACTCACAGAACAACAACTGCTCGGTCACCTCGGTGAGCTCCCAACCTCGCGTTGCCTCTCTTCACAAAAATCTTGATCTGTCGCATCTCCCTAGTCAAACATCGGCCTCCTCGATTTGGGTACTTGCCTCTCCCTCTCCACCAAAATCTCAATTTGATTTGGTAAGCTCTCTCGTGATTGGGTGATTGACTCCTCGATTTGGGTTTTTAGTATCAGCATAGTACTTGAAGTCTAGAACTTCAAGTTTGAATTTGACCTTCATTGTGCATGTATAATTATATATAACAATTTAGTCTGTGTAGAATTTTTGCTTGTGATTTTCATTTTTCTGTAATTGTCTTGATAGATGATATGTTTGACTGTGGGAAACTGGGAATGATATTTGGCTAATTATGATTCTTGTATTGTAATTGGTTTGCTCGGAACTTTGTAGAGCATACTAGTGATACTACTACAGTTCGTTCAACATCGGTAAGAAGACCCTTAGTGTTAGTTCATACAGAACCAGTAATGCCACCACTGCCACCAATCAAGAACTTGCTTAGGACTCCAGCAGCCATAGCTCTTATTGATCCTTCATCGAGTAGAAACAAAGATAAAAGGCAAGTAGGTGAAGTAGCCAAGTACCTATATCTATCATTGACTTTTTATATCTTTTCTTCATGTTTCCATGATTTGACAGCAAGCTCAAGTTCAAGGTGGTCACAGCAAGCTCAAGTTCATTTCAGATTTTCAGTAGCTTCTCCGCCCTCTCAGTCGACAGCAAGCTCAAGTTCTCAAGGTTTGGATTCAATTGATTTAGTTCCATGTATTGTTGAAGATGAGTATATTCTAGACTGTGATTGTGTTTTGATGTTTGAGATTTTGTAATTTTCTGTGTAGATGAACAGACGTTGAGGAGGGAGCTTGAATATGGTATCTAATAAGGTTCGAAAGATGATAACAACTTTTTCAATTGATTCCAGGTTTGAATTTGGATTACATCTTGTGTTTTTTTACATATTTGTAGAAAAGCTAGCTTAGTTGTACTAATAATTTCTAATTTTTTGTTATCACAGATCCTTGTTAGTGCTGGCGAATCATCGATACCAACAAATGGTGCTCCTTGACCATCTGAAGAAACTTCAGCTGCTCCCCCTATAGTCCCTACTGCTGAAAGTCTTCTACCTGGTGCTGATAGTGATGATGAAGAGGTTGAAGGAGCCCTTGAACCTACAGAGGAAGAGCTTTTGGAGAAGATGAGGAAAAATGAAAGATCAGCAATCTAGGCTCATTACACTAAATTATTTGAGGGTGTTAAACCTAATCGTATACGAAAGGCTATATGCAAGTATTGTCAAAAAAAAGTTGTCTGCTGAATCTAAAAATGAAACATTAACTCTTACAGCTCATATTGAAAGAACCAAAAAATATGCACCAAATGTAGAAAAACTTAAAAAAGGGGGGCAAATGACATTAGAGTTTAAAAGTGATGGGTTGAAGTCAGTGGGGCATTCTCAGGAAGAGATTAATGTAGCATGTGCTGAGATGATTGTTATAAATGAGTTGCCTTTTAGACATGTTGAGGGAGAATAGCTTAAACGATTTACTTCGAAATTAAACCCTTTTTGGATTAGGCCTTGTTGTAAGACAATAGCTAAGTATGTGTGGAATCGTTATCTTTCTGAAAAGAATCACTTAAAGAATGTCTTGAAGGGGAAGAGAGTTAGCTTGACAACTAATACTTGGACTTCAGTTCAGAATATAAACTATATGGTTCTTACTGCTCACATTGTGGATGAAAATTGGAATTTTCATAAAAAAAATTCTGAATTTTAGTGTTATTTTAAACCATAAAGGAGATTCAATTTCCAAGTTGTTAGAACAATGCTTACTTGAGTGGGAAATTAACAAGGTGCTTACGATCACCGTTGATAGTGCTTCTTCAAATGATGTTGCTTTAAGAGATTTAGTGAAGAGAATTAGTGGTTGGATAGTCCCTAATGCTCTTTTGCATAATGGGAAGCACTTGCATATGAGGTGTGTTGCTTATATCCTCAATTTGATTGTATGTGATGAGTTGACAGTAATGAATACTTGCATTCAAGCCATTCGAAATTCTGTTAAATATGTTAGATCTTTTCCTCAAAGGCTTGATCTATTTAAGAATTGTGTTGACATTGTGAGAGTTTAGAGTAAGGGACTTGTGATCATGGATGTTGCTACTAGGTGGAACTCTACATTTTTAATGTTGCAATCTACTTTGAAGTTTCGAAAAGCTTTTGATAGAATGGTAGAAGATGATGGTCATTTCCTCAGGTATTTTAAGAATAATTTGGGTCAAAATATAAGAGAGGGGCCACCTAATGAAGATGATTGGTTTTTGGTTGAAGAGTTTGCTGCTTTTCTGAAACTATTTTATGAGATTACTTTGAATGTTTGTTGCTCAAATAAACCAACAGTCCATACTACATTTCGTGATTTGATTAAGATATATGGTTTATTGAAAGAAACTAGTGGTGTTTTGCTCTCTACTATCTCTGAACCTATGCAAGATAAATATAACAAGTATTGGGAGAAATTTAAGGATGTCAATCCATATATGTTTCTTGCTGTTGTTCTTAATCCTCGCCGTAAGCTTAGGAATCTTTGTTTTTACTTTGAGGCATTATATGGTGAGTTTGATGATAGGGTTGAGAAAAATTATAAGGTGGTGAATGCTTTGTTGTATGATATGTATGAAGTGTATGAGAAATAAGCTTTGGCCACTCAAATGCAACATAATGCGTCTAGTAGTTCTCAAAGTGGTCAATTAGAGAATGTAGGCCATAGTGATCTCACTGATTGGAGAGGACGATTGCTGAAAAAGAGATAAAAAAGAGAGAGGAGGAAGCAGGAACAGTGGATAAGTATCTAGTCGATAGGGCCGAAGTGGATAAAAAAGATTTTGACATTTAGCAATGTGGAAAGTGTTTGGGGCATCTAAGTATCCTATTCTAGCTAAAGTCGCAAATGATGTTCTTGCTATTCCGGTATCGACTATAGCTTCAGAAGCATCATTTAGTACAAGTGGTCGAGTAATCAATCCATTTCGTAGCTCATTGAGTCCTAAAACAATGGAGGCTCTAATATGCTCACAAAATTGGCTCACTACTACTTAAGTTGCATTGAATAGTGTGCCAACCATTCAAGATATGGAAGAGTCTGAAGCAATTGAGGAAGGTATATAGTCTTTCTTATTCTGAAAATATTCTGTTTTTAATCACTTGAAATTTATATAGTTGAAACATTGTTAACTTGATTGTTTTTTTAGAAATATTCAAAACACTATATTCGACTTCGGGAGGGACAAAAGAATTGCCAAATATGATTCAAGCTCATGCTTGAAAACAGTTAGCAAGTTTGAATTGCATTATAGTTGTGAAGTTTAATGTTGTTGTTGTGTTAAGAGTATTAAAATTGATGTTTTGGACTATTTAGTTGATGCAAACTGCCTTGGGCACATCTCCAAATTATTTGTTGGAAATTTGTTGGAAACTGCTGGAAACTGAAATCTGCTGAAAATTGAAAATGGCTGGAAACTGAAATCTGCCACAAGTTACTGCTGGAAATCTGCTGGAAACTGAAATCTGCTGAAAAACTGAAAATTGCTGGAAACTGAAATATGTTGCAAGTTACTACTGGAAATCTACTGGAAACTGAAGCAAACTGTTGCCGGAAGTCTAAAACTTTGTTTTTTCTTTACTTTGCTGTTTTTTTTGTTGCTATTTTCTTAATTTTTGGATTGTTTGCTTTGTTGGAATCTCTGGAACTTTGCTGAAATATTTTTGGAACTTTGCTGAAATTTCTGGAACTTTGTTGAAATTTTTGTGGACTGTTGAAACTGACCCACAAATGTTATTTGTGGAATGTCTTTGCTATTATTTGTGGAATGTTTTTGTTGTTAGAATGTTATTGTTAATACCTTATCAAGTTTAGAAAGTTATTGGATTTCTTATATTTATCCGGGTTTTTTTGTGAAGTTTGCTCTACATGTTTTGAAAAAAAATCGAAAAACCAATGAAAACCGAAATTTTTAGCCGAACCGAAGAAAATATTTCAATTTGGTTATGGTTTATATCAAAAACCGAACCAAACCGTCCGAATCTCACCCCTATCTGCCACCATCTACATAATGCTACTACTAGTTGGACGACGTCACGAGGCAAATATAATCGAATTACCACTGAAATCAGACGTTGCAGCATTATGTGATAGTCATGAGTCTTTAGACCAATGAACTTGTGCTGTGCCTCGTCAACTGCTCTTTTAATATTCACTGCATACGTAGATGGATAATGAACACTCGTAAACCAGCTGAATATAGAACCTCTCTGGAACCTCTCTGTGTCAGCTTCATCATGTAAGGTGCATCTAACATCTTGTTATACACTCATCTTCTATCCCTCCTCAACCACAAGTGGGGGCGCAAATTCATAGATTCTATATCTTTTTGCACTTTAGGAGTACCATTAGTATTCAACTTAATACCCAAAATTGTTTTCACCATGCTGTTGCACACATTCTTTTCTATGTGCATGACATCAAGGTTTTTCTAGAGTATCTACTTGGACCAGTAATGCAGTTCAAAGAAAATACACTTGTGATGCCAATAGCAGAGATTGTGTGGAGGGTGTGGATTGAGTTTCTTCACTTCTTTGTCGTTGGTCAAAACACCAAAATAGAAGCTGTTCAACCTCTCTAAAATCTCTTCGCCAAACCACTGTCGGGGTTTAGGATTATTCTCTACCATCCCGTCGAAATGAGCCGCATCCTGTTGTCATGGGTGATCGTCAGAAAGCCATATACGGTGACCCAGGTAGCATACCATTCCCGCGTGCCAACTAGAGTTGACGTCATCCAAACAGACAAAGCAATTGTATCCTCTAGTTGTGCAAGATGTCAACATCCCATACGTAGAAAAATCGCTGATTGTCCACATCACGGCTCCTCTCGTCATGAACATCATGTTAGTGAACTTGTTATAAGTTGGGACTCCATGTTCCCACAATAGTTTGTGACGACCCGGACCAGAATTAGCAGTGGAATCAGCTTGATTGATGAGCTTGCACGTAGTCGCAGAGTTGCGACAGTCATTTTAATCGCCGAAGCTTCTTAACGACTTAACTATTGGCCGAGAATTGGAGCTGGGTCTCTTCTCGAGAGTCGTTGTACGTGTGATTACGAGTTCGTGGACGGTTCCGGATCGTTATTTGGACGACCGAAGAATTAGTTATTAATATTTGAAGTTTCGACGAAAATTGATTTAAATGGCGGGTTTGTTCGCGACTTAATTATCGGTCAAGAATTTGGTTTCGGCTTCTTCACGGAAGTTGTTCAGAATTTAATTTCGAGTTCGTGAGAACTTTCGGAGCATGATTTGGAGTTACAAGGAATTAGTTGCGAATTTTGCCGATTGTTGATTGTTTGGTTGATTTAATGTGTGTTGCTTTGATGGGTTGACTTTTTATTCGGTTGACTGATGTGTTTGACTTCGAGTGATTATTGAAGAATATGTCGAGACGAGTTTGTGGTCGCGAGAATTATTGGAATCGGAATTACGACGAGGAATTTATGCGTGTTTCAAGTTTGCCGAAATGGATAAGCATGAGTTTCCTTTTTAGGAAAGCTTTAAATAGTGCACTTACCTGTTTTGGAAAGTCAAAGTTGGGAATTAAATGAGTTGACTTGGTCAAACTTGGAGGAGGAGAGCTCACGGCGGTAGCCACGGCTCGCCGGCGGCGAGGTGGATTCCGACCACCACCGAGCCCGAGACCGGACCCAATCGATGCGTCTCGGTGTCCCGAGCACGTTTCTGGCCACCCCTCACGGCGAGGGTGGCTGTGGAGAGGAGAATTCCGGCATGAAAGTGATGGAAACTTTGTGATTTCGGGTTCTTGAATTCGGGCAGAGTTGAACTTCAAGAGATACTGGGTTTTGTAGCTCTCTTCAAGGTGATTCCAACCATATAAACATTGTGTTCTAATTTGATTTGTGGATTGAGAATTTTGGGATTGAAATTTATGAACCAATTCGGTTTTGCTTGAAATTGACCTAGTTAGAGTGAGAATTGGCCTTTGTTGTAGTTGACAAAGTTGCTCAGTGGGTGGTTTTGCATGGAATAGGGGTTGCTCCGCCGTGAAATTCTTCGGTCAACAGTGGCGCCGCCGTGGACGGCGGTCAACGGGTTGACTTTTTGAATTTCGGCAAGTCGCATGTCATTTGACTCGAAATCGCGCTCCGATCGCAGTGGGGAGGTTCGTTTTTCGAGTTGAGCGTCCGAACGTAAAGCGAGGTATTGTGGTATACATATACGGATTTTCAACGATTCGTCGACTTTGGATTTCGTGTTTCCGAGAACGGTGGTTTCTCGTGGTTTGATTTGTATTGTCGGATTATGATTTTGAATATTGGACATTGTGAATATTCAGGGGTTCGTGATCGTTGTTTTGGCGATGGACTTTCCGCCGGATCACGGGTTAACGCGTATCGCGTTACGCCAGACTGTGAGTGGACAATTTCTTTTCACGGAAATGATTGCGAGTCTTTTATATATATGAATTACGAACTGGAGCATGCAGATTGATTATGGTTTTACGAGCATATGTTTTACGATTATACATATACGGATATGCGTATACGAGTATACATACATTGATATATTGTTTCATGCATTTGCACCGAACTGTTTATGATTTGGTTTCCACAGAGTACAGTCGTAGTTATGAGGTTGTATCGATACACTGCATCCCGGCTGATCCCCGAGGATGTTACCAGCTAGGATCACGTGTGGGCTAGGGACCCCGTGGTTCTGGATCACGTGTGGGCTAGGGACCCCGTGGTTCCGACTGTGCTGCTGCAGCTAGGATCACGTGTGGGCTAGGGACCCCGTGGTTCTGACTGTGAGATTTTACTTGCATGCTCTGTTTACGAGTTGGAGTCAGCGTCTCCTCGTATACTATTTGGTTTGATTTATTATATTTCGACTCGCATATGTTTTATAACATATATTATTTGGTGAAAGACATTTATTTTCGTCCACTCACTCTAACGTGTTTATTGTCTTTCCCCTGGGCTTTTCGATTTCTGTGCCCAGTTTGCAGTTCAGGCTCTGGTGTCGCACGTCGTGGTCGGAGGCATAGTGCTCGAGCAATCTTGTTTCATCCAGTAGGTTTATTGTTCTACCTACTGTGGTATGCGTATATGATTATGTATTAGAAGTCGCTCTGAGTTCCCTATTGAATACGATATACGAATTTACACTAGATTTCAGTAAAGTGCATATATATTTACTACTTTACTTTACTGTTGATATATTGAGAAATCCGGTTGGGATTGGTGCCCACGGTTTGCTTTTTGTGGCATAGGATGAAGTGTATTTTCCGCGTGCAGGTAATGGTAATTTCACGTTAGTAACGAAACTCTGCCCAAATTTTGAAAAGTTTTTGTTGGTTCGCGTTTTCGAAGGGGTTTGATTCCGATTTAGGGAGCTAAATCGGGGTTGGATCCTTTCATAGTTTTAGCTCGTCAATTAATAGTCTGAGGTAGACATCTAAACACTTTCTCAGAGATTTAGGACCTAGAATTAGCAAAGTAAGAAAATTAAATTCCTTGTTCATGCATATCCACAGAGGCAGGTTGTACGACATGAGAATAATTGGCCAAGTGCTGATGACAGTGCTATTACTACCCCAAGGATTGAATCCATCTGTAGATAGGCCGAGTCTAATATTTCAAACATCTGCTGTAAAGTCTTCGAATTTCCTGTCAAAATGTTTAAAAGTCTCCCTATCTCATGCGTGTCGAAGCACATCGTCATCTACTCATTGTTCCGCATACCATCTCATCGCTTTAGTTGTGTATAGAAACATATATAGACACTGCAATCTGTGAATCAACGGAAAATAGTGATGTACCTTCACAAGAATTTTCTTCTTCAAACTCATCCTATTCCGGTTTTGATATTTACAGTGGTTGCATACGGGACAATAGTCCAAATGCTCATACTCTTTCTAAAATAGCACACAATTATTTATGCACGCGTGAATTTTTCTTGTACTTTAGGCCGAGAGTACTCAAGATCTTTCTAACCTTATAATGGGTATCCAGAAGTTTGTGATGATCAGGTAGCAACTTACATATACCTGTATTTTGTCAAAAGTACTGTCTGAAATTTTGTTCTTCACTTTTATCTGAACTTGCTCCATTATATATTGGAACACATTCTCTGGACATCCACAGTACACCGGAGTCTAGGTTTCAAGTAGCATCCTTTTTGTACCTATGAGTGGTACCGTAACCTCTCTTTTGGTGTAGGTGTCCACTATGACTAAATTCTAGAAAAGCATCATGGACCAAATTCACAGTTGGGTTCTAAGCAGGGGCGCCACTACCGCTGGATGAGGCACATTGGTAACTGTACCTTGAGTTGAAGTCTAGTCTTGAGCTGAAATCTACTACTTCATCGTGCTCACTACACGTAGTGTAACTCCACATCATACCGTGCTCATACAGGTGTTGAGCCATAACGTTAGACAGAACAAACTGATAGTTGAGACATTTTCTGCACGGGCACCTGAAACGCTTCTTTCCCTGAGCATGTTCTAGCGAAAAATTCACAAACTCTCTGATGTCGTCTATATACCGCACATCATTTCTATTCGCCAACTATATCCAACTTTTGTCTATATTTCTGCGTAAGGATAATAATTCGATCTATTAATTATATAATTTTTCAACCAATAATTCATTACTTAATCTAATATACAATATATATTATCAATTCAAATGCATGGCACATAACACAATTAATTAATTAATCAATCTTATACTATAATTAATCTATATAATATATTATATATATTATATTATTAGCTTTAAATACTTTACAATTAGCTTAATTAATCATATATATTAAATTAACATACATGCAATTAATTATGCTTAATTACCTAGCTAGATTAAAACCATTAGCTTGATTAATTAATTAATGACATGCAGTAACTAATTAATCAAATTAAACATATATACTAATCAAAATAATATTGAATTCCTCATATAGAAATAATACAGTACACCATCGAGTGTCTTCCTCATAACCTTATTAATGAGCGGATCACGAATTCATAAATCAAGTGCTGAAATACGTTCGAATTGAATAATCGAATTGCTGCTAAGTTCCCGACTAAGCCAAAAAGAAAATTTTGTAACACCTTGGTCACTCCTTGCTAACTCAACTAAACTTGAGGATGAAGACGTGATAAATTAAACTAAGAGAATAATTCCTTAATATTACTCTGCTTCGGAGTCCATGTCATTATAATGAATAGCATGCTAACCTTTACAACTCCATCAATGAGACTCCGAATAGGGTAAGGAAGATGAATTACCATCTCGACGAGCTATTCAACGGTATACTTTCCTAATAGTCATAAATTAGGGTTTGACAGGAATTTCTTGCACACGAAAGATATGTGAAACGGAACTAAACGTGATGACATAAAGCAAAACAATTTCATTGAACAGTCATGCACGTTTCTCTTCTAGCAACTCCAAGATCTCCATCCATAGTCCAAGCAAACTCATCAGTTACTATGCGACTTCTATCACTAAAACTTCACTATTGTCTAAATGTTCCACATAATCTTCTAATCCACCGATATAAGTTAAACTAAAAAATAAAAGACACCAGTTTTTTACGACATACATGAAATGTGTCGCAATTTATGCGTCTCAAAATATTGATTTTCCCGTAGTGGATCTTGTTTTGATTCCACCGTGGTAGATGTTAATGGCTTCTTGGATAGTCATTGTGGTATTATAAATTTGCCTACTGGAGTTGGAGTTCAGAAAGTGCAGCTAAAGGTGAGTTGTAATGGTAGCGTTATCATAACTAAGGATATGGATGTTCTGCATCGGGAAGGACTCATAATTGATATGAGGTTGGTGTATTATGCCAGAATACAATTGGCAGCACACCAGTTTTCGTGGCTCATTTTGTACTTAAACCTTTGTAATTGTGAGCCATAGGAAATCCTAGTTGCTCCCGAGGAAGCACTGGAAGGAATCGGTCCACCAATACAAACTTCACCATCTCACTTGCTTTACACCAACACGGCCGTGTTTGCTACAGTGCTTTTGAACATTGGTTTTGGTGATGGGATGCGTGCACTGGTCTGTACGCTGGAGAGCCAAACATCCTATTTTGCGAGCAGGTTTGCGAAGTTGTGGGATAGTGAAGCTGAGCCCAAGATTCGTTCAGTTATGTTTGATAAAGATAATGCAAAGTTCCTTCTTGATAATGAGGAGATAATGGTTACAACTGATGCTTCATTCGGCTACCCGATAACTAAACTGTATATCCTGCTGCGTATTGAGGTGAATACGCTTGGAAAAGAGTTTTTTGCTGTGTTGCTTGCCTTCATTAATACAAAGTGGACTAGTGATAATGCAAGAAAGATCGCAAGCTTGGCATTCCAAATTCATTATCAAAGTGTGTAGTGGTATGTCGTACATGTTTGGGTACTGATGCTTTCTCCCGAGACTGTAGTTCCTTGCATGACATTCTCTATTTTTCTCAACTATGAAGACATCAGTATATATACACATGTTCTGAGCAAGAATGTGGTCTTTGATACTCCTCAAGTGACGTATGTTAGAGCTCATAAGTCTGGTATTGTAGTTATTCACGTGCAACATACATGAATCTGAAAGCTCAAGCTTCTTGGTATGAAGATGACAATGAGCCATGACATCTTTCAACCCTTCTGCTGATAAATTGGCGAGTTGTAGCTGTCACAAGGACTGGTAATCCTCTGTTATCGACTAGTTTCTCTATCATCCTTGATAAGAGCTTTGGTCTCACGCTCTATACAGGCTAGAGTATTAGCAGTTTAAATGTTGGCGTAGTTTACTTCAAACTATTCTGTACAATTGTCTATCACTCTTGACTACGCTGTGGGTTATGTCTTTGAGTATACTAGTTGTAGGATAGTTGATGCATTGCAATTCACTCGTGTATTTGACTCTTTACATGAGAAATTTACTATATAACATTTGTGATCTTACTGTTCATCGATGAATAGTAGGATCATTTACTATATAACATTTGTGATCCTACTGTTGACCGATGAATAGTATGATCACTGTGTTTATGGTTACCGTAACTCTTTTTATTTTTACTTTTTATTGTTTTATTTTTACAGTTTTACTTTTTACTTTTACTTTTTAACAATTTTTACATTATTATATTTTACTTTTTACTTTATAGTTTATAGTTTTACTTTTTTACTTTGACTTTTATCATTTTTTTACGATTTTTTGTTTACTTTTTTACTTTTACAGTTTTAATTTTTACTATAACTTTCTATCAATTTTTTTTTTCAATTTTATAGAGTTTGATCAACTTTCTATCAATTTTCTTTACTATAACTAAATGTCTAAACTAGCTAATTTTTTATTATATAACTTTTGTGATCCTACTGTTCACCGATGAATAGTACTATAACTTTCTATCACTTTTTTTTTTACAGTTTTATAGAGTTTGATCAACTTTCTATCAATTTTCTTTATTATAACTAAACTAGCTAATTACTATATAACATTTGTGATTCTACTGTTCATACTCACTGTTCAACCGTTCATACTCACTATTCATGAGATTATTTTGACATTTTTCAGTTTTTTACATACCTTTTTAACTGTTTTACTATTTACGGCTTACATTTTTACTTGCATTTTAATTTTTTTTTACTGTTTACATTTTAACATTCACACATCTTTTTAACAGTTTTACTGTTCATTTTTTACTTTTAACTGTTTAAATTTTTACTTTTTACTTAAACTTGACAATAAAAAACTTTCATACGGATTTTACTTAACCCTCCGTATTAATTTTTTTTAAAAATTTTTTTAACGGGTTTCATTTTTAACTCAAGTTTTGCCGCAGCAAATTTCTACCTTAACTCTAATCTCATTTATGCACTATTTCCATGTGTTGAATTAGGTGGCAGAGGTTGAATAGAAGGGTGAGTCAGCAGTAAAACAATAGGCTGAATTACAAGTAGTCAAGGGGAAGGTTTGTTGTGGGTTTATGATGAAATTCTATGTGTTTGATTGAATTTAGTGATGGTTTCTTTTTTGTAGGTCTCAGGATTTGAGGCGCGCTATGCAGGCTGATATTGATAAGCTTGCGGATGTTGTTGATCTTACTCTTGGTCTCAGAGGTATAGTCAAGCACTTTCACAAATTGGTGTTCGAGTTGGTTCTACTTTGTATCTTACATGGCCAATTTGGATGATTCATGGTGTGCGAGAATTTGTGTGTAATTGGCTTTATGTGTTTTGTGTTTGTGAAGGGAGGAATGTTGTCTTAGATGAATACGGTAGCCCCAAAGTGGTGAATGATAGAGTTATAATTGCTAGAGCTATTGAACTACTTAATGCTTTGGAAAATGCCGGTGTAGCTCTCATTAGGGAGGTTAGTGAAATTTATAATTTGATGTTTATTGTTGTTTTCTTTGATAAGTACACTGCTCTGTGTTTAGTGATTGAGGGAATTTTCGTGCTTATTTTGTAATGGGCTCGATTGTGGGATACAGGTACTTATTATTTTTGGAAACAGGCTCTCTATTGTTAGCCTGGGTGGTTGCTGTGATATTCTGTGTAACCTTAGCAGCAACTTTAGCAGTGCGGCTCGGTCCAATTCTCATGGCTGCATTTCAGGCGTGCCTACAAGTTTGGTTACATCATCGCTCTTCTCCAATAGTTTTGTTGTTGCAGAACATGCGTATTTGGATTCATGGGTTTAATTTCATTCTTCATTGAGATTGATCAGCTGTTGTGAAATGTTTGATGGGATTGTCTAAATGGGTTTGAGTGTTTGAAACTGCAAAATGGTCAACTTTTATTGATGTAAGGATGCTTATGATAGCAACCGAATTACACAGAATTGTTGGCATGTTATCAATTGTGAATTTGTGTGCGTATCTATATACTTAATAGTTATGTATAAGCTTTTCGCATTTGACTGAAATGATGGAAACTCTTTATTGATGAAGATCTATTGAGTTACTTTCATTATGAATCATGAAAACTTTCATGGTGTTGTTGTTTGGTCACAATTTGTGTGTACGGTTCTTCTTGAATTATGAATTGATTACCTAGGTGGTAGCTGTCATTGTTCATACTATTTTACCTCTTGAGGAGATGTAATTTGTTGTTTTCTGAATTTGAGTGTCTGATGTTTTATTGTTACTGCCATCATTATGTTTTGTTGGTGTTCACCTTAGTCGCGGACCATTTTGTCGAACCGCGTTTCAGCACAAATTCAATTTAATCTATGACCCTTTTGTTCAACCGCGCGAAGCGTGGGTGTCCTACCTAGTTGTCAACATGCATTGTTTTGGCTGGATTATTAACATTGATATTGCAGCCATAGTCCAGACCTTCTGGGTAGACTGTAGTTCTTCAAAGCATCATTATATGCTATTTGTAGTGAAGTTTAAGCTTTCCAATATCGAAGTCATGTCTACACCATTAGCTAATGCAACTCTGGGCAACCCGAGCAGATTATGTGTAACTTTTTGGCAGGAGTTGTACCTTCCAGTATGTTTCTTATCATATTATATCTCATTTTGGTTGGTAAGTTTTGTAAAGTTTAGGATATGGAAGTGGGAGCTTCTTTATGGATCAGGGATCATAGTACGCTGGTTTTTTCACGGATTGGCCCTTGTGTGAAAGCTACTTTCCTCGTTGTTCTTGAGCTGATGTGTTTGGCCAAAATGGTGTCTTGCGGCCTTTGCTCTGACCATTTCCTCATTAATATAATTGAGCTACTTCCAGAAAACTCTTGTGTGGCTATTGTTGGGAAAGTGAGGCGAGATGAAGCTAGTGTATTCACTACGACAACTACAGTTTACAGCCCAGAAGAATGGGACTCAGAGCATTCTGGTTCTTTCAGCGAAAATGACATTAATCTTCTTTTCACTTACTATACAGTTCCTTCCTAAGACAAACTTGCAGTGTCCTAAGACAAACATTTGTCCTCACTTGTTCTTGTAGTTTCGGACGTCTATCTCGATGATACAACTATCTAGTACAAATTCTTGTACAAGAACTTGACCATGGCGAATTTACTTTATGTTTTATCAGAAGAACGATTTTGGAGGAAGGAGACGAAGTCGATAATTGAGTTGATTGAATATGGTCGTCCTTATATAAGTGCCACTACCAGAATAAGTACTATAGCCAATGATACAAAATTTTCGGCCTGTTAGACAATTGTCGTCGGCTAGTATGGACGACAACTTATCGTCGGCTATAGTGTCATCGGGAAAACGTCGCCGGCCATACTATATCCGACGACAATTATAAGCATCGTCGGTTATAGTTTGTGACTTTTAACGACGATAAAGTCGTCAGCCAAAGCTTTCCCCTCTGGTCAAAATGGTTGACCGGGCTGTACTATAGCCGACGAGTCTGAAATGGGTCATCGACTATAGTTTCAAAATATCATCGGCAATAGTATGAAACTTGTAGGCTTTTCGAAGACTTTAGCCGATGACTTTATCCATTGTCATCGACTATAGTATACAAATTTATGAAGAAAAAAAACTGTAGATTATGGATTTCTATTCCCAGAATCTATAATTGCACAATTTTATTTCCACAATAGTCAACAATACATAAAATCGTCACAAAACACATATTCACCAACAAACACAAATTAATAAAACTTAAGCGTATATTAATGAAACATATATTCACCCACATAACACATAAACTAAGGGTTGTCTAAATCTATGTTCTGGAAAATAGATGGGGTACTACCATCTGTTTGGGGATCCTCCTGTTGATGTGGAGCACCGACAGGGACCTAGACAGATTGAAACGGAGGTGAGCCCGGGACCTGGAGTCCTTGCGCCCGAAGTGTTGCATTCATTGCTTGAATAAAGCTAGCCATCTGAGCCTGTTGCTAGGCCATCTGCTCCATTTGAGCCTGTTGGGCGGCCATCTGTCTCTGGGTCTCTTCCTGCACTCTTTGATGCTCTTCCTGCAGTCTCTGATGCTCCATTGCCTGCCTATGATGTTGCTCTTGTAGCTGATTAGCTCTGGAAGATCCCGACTTACATTGGAAACCGGGCGTGTTCTTCAATATCCCATCGCCCTGCTGTCCTTGACCCCTGCAGTAGTAATTGTTCATTCATAGGGGGAAAACATGAGCTATGATCCTCGCCCCAACTGTCAACTCAGATTGATCAATATGAGATATGGCCCGGGGGAGTTCCTCATCTTGGGTCTCAGGCCATTGCTCCCTTGTTATCTGAGTCAACACCTTTTCAGCATCTTCCCTCACTCTCGCCTAATTGACAAGGAAAACAAAATAACATATTAGTAAATATATATGTATAAATTTTAGAGAAAATACATATATAAACAATTATGTTAATTAAGTTATACAGGGATAAGACTTACAATATCTTCGAGGAACTGAGGATACGCTTTCTTATACGTATACACTTACGGGTTGATTTCAGGGTGTTGTTGCATCGCCTCCTCCATATAACTCGCATAGGATCTAGAACCGGCATGATGGTTACTTGTGTTTTTTCCCCAGTTTGCTGCGTTTATTTTAGAAATGGTCTTGTTGGATAAACATATATTAAAAAAAATTAGGAAACTAATTTCACCAAATAGGATACAAGTAAACACAAATATTATGTTACATATATACCTCAAAATGTGGGTTGTTGAAGTGGATTAGAAGCCACTGTCACTCGTACTCCCTATATATAAACTCTATAAGGGTACCTGAACAGTCATTGCCATGCATCTTCCAGTGCGAAGAAAGCTTGTTTTTCCACTCCTTGTACCTATATATGCAACACAAATGTTAGAAAAGTGACAATGCATGATCAACATAATATCTCAATATAACTCCCATTACCTTTTTCCCTAAACCTCATTTGCCCACGTTGATTTAAGGTACTCTAGGACAGTGAACCACACCTGCAATGTACCTATTTATGATAATATGTGTGTGTGTGTGTGTATATATATATATATATATTTATGAGTACTTGATCAATATATGTAGACATACATAATAAATATCTATCTAACTCATCGACATAGTATTGTTGACCATGTTCTTCACGCACTGTGGCACCGAGGACCACTCTCCCCACAAAACATGGACTTTGTCCCTTATGATACTTCCTACTTGACCGGAGTACCTCCGCATCGCCGACTGCCCCAACTTCATTGATCCATCAAGGTTGGTCTCTATGAGTAGTGGCCCATTATCCTTCACGTCCTTCTCAAGTTGCTTGCCACTGACACATCCTCTGGTCTTTTTTTTGTTGCCTCTGGCATTTGTCACATAAGACAAAGTGAAAACATTAAAATATGAGCACCCAATTTAATATACATACTATTTATAAGTTATAAATTAAATAACCATGATATTTAATATTTACTCGATTCTGACGGCGATGTGTTTGTTACCCTTGTACTTAAAAAAGGTGTATCAAACGGCTCATAGACGTATGTTTGATTCGGGTGGATGTAATGGAGCTCTCCTGGAATAGGCTCTCCTCAATCATCAACATCAGGCAGGGCAAGTACTTCATAGGGCATGAAAAGGTGAGGTGGCGGTCCAATTGGTACCCCCGACTAAGAGGTACCTTAAGCACCAGCATGATACGCCAATGAAGCTTGAGCTGTAGAGGGAGGAGGTGTTGGCTGGGTAATGGGAGGCATATGGACACCCGAAGATGCGAGATCCGTAGAGCCGCGAGTTGAGGGCATGGGGGTGCCATCTTCGAAGAGCTGCCTCGTGTTGTGTGGTCGATGAGGGCGGGCCCCTACATCCTGCTGCGATGTTGTTTGCTGAAGTAGTTGATGGCGTCGAGAGGTCAACAAACGGTTGTTGATAGAGGCGGACCCGAAACTGTTGGCGCTAGACCCGTTTTCTTTCTTAGATCCCTTATTCCCTTGCCTAACCAATTTATGATGCTTACGATAAAAACCAACATATCAACCAAATTTTTTCCAACATCAACACATTTGCCTATACCAATATATTCAATCTAATACTGCAACATTAACATCCATCAATATCAAAATAAACCATTTCTTAATCATTAAACCCAACCTAAATGCCCTATCCATATGCAATATTTCAAGCATACCCAACACTTTCAACATAACCTCAATCACAATAACACTTATCACAAAATAACCCATATATAATCCAATAACACATATCACATATCACAAAATAATCCATATATAATCCATAAGTAACCAATATGTTTATTGATTATATATTACACAAAAATTCACAAAATCACATAACCCATATATAATCAATAATCAATAATCGCAAAATTTCATAATCAATCACATAATCCATAACCCATATATAATCTATAATCACATAACCCATATATAATTGTGTGTGTGTGTGTGTGTGTGTGTGTGTGTGTGTGTGTGTGTGTGTGTGTGTGTGTGTGTGTGTGTGTGTGTGTGTGTGTGTGTGTGTGTGTGTGTGTGTGTGTGTGTGTGTGTGTGTGTGTGTGTGTGTGTGTGTGTGTGTGTGTGTGTGTGTGTGTGTGTGTGTGTGTGTGTGTGTGTGTGTGAGTGAGAGAGAGAGAGAACCTGAATTTGATGGAGGAGGAGAGAGAGGTGGTTGGGCAGAAGCGTCGGCGGCGACTAGGGGCGAAAGGAGCGACGACGTGTTTCTGGGTGAGAGGAGCGGCAGAGAGATTATGGTTTTTTCCGGAGAAGAGTGGCGTTTTTGGGCTGTTTTGGGATATAAACCCGATAACTATAGCCGATGACACGTGTCATAATCGTCAGCTATAGTTTTCAATGTCGTCGGGTAAAGTGTGAAAAAAAAATTAAAAATTAGACTCAGGTGAAAACACGTTTCCCACAAATACCTGTTTAACTAATTAAAGAACATAATCAGAATAATCGTTATATTTAGAAGTGTGAAAATACTTCACAAAAACAGACTCATGATCAACAAACACGTTTAACACAAATTCATGTTTAACTAAGGCTCATATTCAGAATCATCACTTGAGTCTTCCTCGGTGTCTGAGCTAATTTCTGATAATATGTGCCGCTCCTCATCACCAGAGTCTTCGTTGTCTTCATTTGGATTAACATCAATGAGACTTACATCTTCCTGACGAATTCGAACCACACTACCCGGTCTCACAATATTAAGGCGGATTGTAGAGGATTCAGGAATATCAATTGCGTTCAACTCTTGGTATGCAGTATCTTCTTCATTATCTGTGACATCTCCAAGTGTAGTAGTACTGTATATGTTTCTAGGAACAACATGGTTAACTACTTTCCACACGTCTTTGTGCACAACATCATCAAGATAAAACACTTTTTTACAGCTGTGGCAAAAACAAAAGGGTTATCTGCATGCCAGCTTGTAGCAATATTCACCAAAAATATTCCGTTCTGATCCAACTTTATGTTTCGAGGGTTAGTATCAATCCATCTACACTTAAACAAGTGCACTGTCATGCCTTCCCCATAAATTAGTTCAACCACTGAAAGGAGAAGACCGTAATAGTCAATGTCATTCCGCCCACCATGCACCATTTACCCTATAATTCTGTGTTCTCCTTCTGCCGTCTCTATATTCACATATAAATTGCACGTCATTGACCTTCCACATCGGATAAACTCTTGAAGTTACCGGTTTCATCACCAAAAGCTTCAATTCGTGTGACCAGTTTGGGTGACAATCAAATTGTATATGGTTTATCTGAAAAAATAATCACAACCTTTAACTTTAAATATGAACAGTGATATTTATATAAATATAAATATATATAGCAGTAAATATATATAGACGTACCCAGCACCAAAATAATTTGCAAACTCTTTATTATGGTAGTCAAGATCACCGGCAACCTTAGGGCAGTAAAGATGGATGTTTTTTCAGTATTGAATTTCTGGACAGTTAATCAATACCCATCAGTAGGCAATGACTAGCTCATATGGTTCCAACTTGTACGACTTTAGCAACTGTCCATAAACTTCAACATCTTAAGAGAGGATAGAAAGATTGAATTGTGGTTCATCTACCGAAATATGTTATGGAGGGTCTTCCAATGCTCTCAAATACAAATTGGTATACGTTACACACTTGTGTGCAAGATATGCTTCAGCTATACATCCTTCAGGTGTGATTTTATTAGCCACATAGTCTTTGTAGTCCCTCAGTTGTTTATCAAGTTACAAAGTGCATGTTATGATTATTGAAAAATAATTTTATATAAAAACAAACCAACATTCAGATGTTGAATCGTACATTTTCATGGGATACATCCAAGTGTAGTGTACTAGACCAGTAAGCAATAACTGTTCGGGAAGATGGATCATCAGGTGAGGCATGATGTCAAATTTTGTTGGGGGAAATATCCTCTCAAATTTGCACATGATAAAGATGATGTCTGCTTGGATTTCCCCCAAGTCTGATTTTTTTCACTTCTCTAGTGCAAAACTTCTGAAAGAATCTTGACAACGCTACTAATGGCTCTACCACCTGACGGGGCAAGTATGATCGAATGAAAACAGGGAAGAGATGTTGAAGCAGTATATGGCAGTCATGGCTCTTTAATCTGTACATCTTATTATCTCGGAAGTTAATACATCGGCTTATATTTCTTGCATAGCCTGAAGAATACCTAACATGATCCATCTACCTAAAAATTTTATTCTTCTGGTCAGGCTTGACGGTGTAAGGAGCTTGAGACATTTTTTTCTTCCTTTCTTTCAACCACAAATGTTTTTGTATACCTATTTTTTTCATATCAATGCATGCCTTAGAGCCGTTTTTAGTTTTCCCCTCCCAATTCAGCACTGTGCCCACCACACTTTCACTCACATTCTTCTCTATGTGCATTACATATAGGTAGTGCCTAATTGGCAACTTACTCCAATACGGGAGTTCCCAGAATATGCTTTTGTGTGTCCAGAATTTAAACTTGTCGGGTCTGTCAGGTATTGCCGCCACTATATCAAGATGATTGCTGAGCTATCCAAAATCGTATCCATTAAGCACTTCCAAAATATTATCCCTCGTCAATCTCCTGGGTTGCACATCCTTTTCTACAGTTTCATCAAATGCATGGTCATCCTCTCGCCATGGGTGATCAAGTCCAAGCCAACAACGGTGATACATCTGGACAATCTTCCTGCAATAAAGGTTGCCACACTCATCAGTCATGCACTCTAAAAAAGCCCTGTATCCCTAACAACGTTGCCCGACAATATCTCGTGGGTAGGAAAATCACTAATGGTGCTAACAAGCATGACATGCATCTGGAACATCTCATGTTTGTACTTATCATAAGTGGGATGACCACCGTTATTCAGGTACTTAAGTTTCTCAATCAAGGGTCTCAAATACACATCGAGACACTTTTCTAGATAACTCGGCTCTAGAATCAACATAGTCAGCATATTGTATTCCTTCTTCATGCACATCCATGGAGGAAGGTTGTATGGTACCAAAACAACTTGCCATATACTATATTAAAGACTCATGTTGCCAAAAGGTTTGAATCCGTCAGATGAGAGCCCGAGCCAAACATTTTGGATCTCTGATGCAAAATCAGAAAACTCTCTAACCATGTGCTTCCAAGCCTCTTCATCAGCAGGGTGTATAAATGTATCATCTTCAGGCAAATCCCTCTCAGTGTGCCATCTCATAGCTTTGGCCGTGTGTGAAGATATGAACAACCGTTCCAGCCTATCAATCAGCGGAAAATACCGAAGTACCTTTACAACTTTCTTATTCCCTGCATGAGTCAACTTATACCTATCCGTGTGACATATCAGACAGGCATCAAGGTTTTCAAGATTATTCTCTTCAACATCTTCACCCCAGAAGAGAACGCAATCATATATGTATGCATGGATTTTGATGCAGGTAAGGCTAAAATGTTTCAGGATATGTCGCACCTTACGATGAGTGGTAGGAAGGCGATGACCAGGGGCAACATCGAAGCAGTTAATGCCAGATAATCATTAACAACCTTGACACTCAATTTGTTCTCCACTTTGACCTTTATTACTCCCATGACACATTTAAAAACAGTCTTATTACACCTGTTGTACAACGGTATCTGTTGAAAGGCAATCAGCTTGTTGTACTTGTTAATACCGGTAGTGTTGACTGCTCTAGGGATTATTTGGACTGGCTCAATAGGAGGGAAACTCTCAATGGCGGGAGGGATATATTGTACATGAGCAAATACACCGTTCTCATAAGAAAACACATCGTTGATCAACATCGTTGTTGGATCATTGGATGTACTGGACCTCTCAGGAAATTGCCCATGATCATGCTGACCCGCTTATGATGTTTCATTGTGATAAATCCAACATGTGTACTTTTTCCAAAACCTATTTTTCTTCAGGTGCTCCCATACTATATCAATGGTAAAACGATACATATTGCTGCGACACTGACAGTCGTACATAGGCAATAATGAATTGTATTCTCGTTAGCATTAGCCTTCACATATTCCACAAAACTCCACATTCCAACGACATATTTTGGATTCCATTTTGGAAGGCAAATCCAACTCTTGTCCATCCTGAAAATTTCAACTTTATATATATATATATATATATATCTTTAAATTATAAATTACATTAATTCGATCCTCTACTACTTAATTATAAATTAACGCACACATATATATGCATATTATCAAAAATTAACATATAATTATATATATTAATCGAAATCAACTCAAAATCAACATTTAATATATACATAACACACAAATATATATGTACTAATTAAAAATTCACTAATATATACATGCACTAATTAAAAATTCATCATTATATATATATATATCTTTGAACTACAAATTACATTAATTATTCTACTCCTTAATTAGAAATTAAGACACACACACACACACACACACACACACACACACACACACACACACACACACACACACACACACACACACACACACACACACACACACACACACACACACACACACACACACACACACTTATATATATGTAGTGGGATATAACTTCACGAACTCATTTTGAACAGCTTCTGACAACACCCAACGATTTGAGAGCATTTTGTGTTTTTCTCACCGATTTTTTTTAATGATCGGGCTGCTGCCCAGATCTGTAAAAATAAAGAACTATAGCCAACGACTTAATAATGTCATCGACTTTAGTTAAAAAATGTTGTCGACTTTAGTCGAAACTATAGACGACGAGTTTTTTCTACTATACCCGACCACTTTTTTTTACCGTCGGCTATAGTATGGTATAACTGACGGTAAAATATGTCGTCGACCTGTTGTTCTTAGTTTCGTCGGCTATAGTACTTATTCTGGTAGTGTGTCACACATTGCATCGTCAAAAGTCGTGTTAGTTGGTTTAACGAAACTTATCGTTATTCCAACCGTCGCTCGTTTTGATTCAAAACGCATATCTTCATATTTATTCGAAAATAATAATTAAAATTAATATTTTTATTTTAAAATTAAAAATAAATTTTAATCAACAAAGCCAAAAGTCCATCTTTTGACGATTATATATATGAGTTTCTCTTGATAACCCAAGGCCTAAATCCAAAAATTCACTTGTGAAAACCCATGCCTAGCTGTCACCCATTTACTTCTTTACAAAGGTAAGCTCTTATGAAGGGCACATGTTTTTCAAACTTCTTCCATGTGGGACTAAAGTCCTACAAGTTCCACTAGGTCGTACCACAGTTGGGCAGTGACGGATCTAGTCTCCCAAACTTGGGTGAGCAAAAAAAATAATCAAATAGATTGTTTATCGTCAATTTCTTCAACTCTTCTCTTCATTTTCTCTAATGAGAAAATGAACAAATGTATAAGGTTTGTGAGCTCACATTTTATACTTTTATATGAAATCACCTAAAAGTGAGTTTTCTATTTTGACAAAATTCATCTCAAGTCATATTTTCACTTTCTATTTTGATTGTAGTCTTGACCATTTTTTTTTCTTTCAATGGCGGTCCTACAATTTTAAATGTCAAACAATTTTTTTATTTCATCTACCAACTATGCCCTTATTAAATTATGTTTTAGTGTTAAATAGCCAAAATCAAGGATGTTGACTATTAGTTATATTTTATCAATCGATTAATTGATTATTGAATATAAAGTAATTAATAATAATTCACATTCATTAGAAAATATCATTAAATCTCTACATTATATAATTGTCAAAACTCATAACTTGTGTAAGCTATAAAAAGGATCCTTCCCAACATCCTTTGTTCATGTTCATGTTCTTCGTCCTTCTCTTTTTTCTTCTTCGTTTTCTTCTTTTGGTTGAAATGAAGGTAATGTTACTTCTTTTTTTTCATTTTGTACTCTATTCTCTCGGTTTTACTCTTGAATTTTTTTCTTCACTTTTTCATAAAACTGATAAAAGTATCGTTATATATGCTCTCTTTTTTCTTACAATATTGTATATATAAAATTTTAGAATTTTATTCACTTGATATACTTGATTTATCTTTACTTTTCTTTCACATAAGGAGTTTAATTTTTGTTCATGTACTTGTCGATGAAGTAATATAAGTTGTTAATCTTCTACCTATTTTTTAGATATAATTATCTATCATATATCTAAGTTTTCTGAGTATATATACCTTAGAATTAGTATTCATATCATTTATCTTTCTTGCAGATGTAAGTCTCATTTACATTTCTCGTAGAGATAAGTCATTTTTACCTTTCTTTTAGATATATAAATAGTAAGTTTTTTTTAGTGTACCTCATGATTAGTATAAGTAAGTAGTATCATTTACATTTTTTTTAAGATCTAAGTCTGATTTATCTTACTTTTAGATATACTGTATGTAGTATTTAAGTTTTTCTTGTATACCTCATGTTTAGGTTGACTTAATGTTCTTGTATCTTTTGATTGTATACTTTTTAAAATTTTCAAAACTTAAAGTGTGATGATTCAAATTTGAAATTAGAATACGTAAAAGATTTAATAATAGAAGAACAAATTTGTGGAGTTAATTTTTTTTTTTAACTAGAAGGGCAAAAGAGATCAAATAATTAATCAAAGGACCTCAATTAAAATAAAAAAATTGGCAGGACTACATGTAATACTGAAATGTGAAATAGGACCTAGATTAAAATTTCTCATTTATTTGTTATACATGACTTATTTGAGTGCTACAAATATGTTGTACGTAATAATATTGTACAAGCTAATAGAAAGAATTAAAATGATTTTTTTATCGAATAAGTAAGAAAATGAGGAGTTAATGATAATTCATTATCAAACTACTTCACTCAATGGAACTAAATTTCAAAAAGAATAAAAATAAGGACCAACGAATAATAAATAAATTTTTCAAACCCTAACTAGATAACCTTTAGGAACTAATCACAATTTATCACTCCTGGTGAGTTCGATAAAAAACTCTTTTGTTGAATCTCCTCCATTTCTTTTCCCCATTGGGCTTGGGCAAGGCTGCCAAGATAAAAAACTCACTAACGCACGCCTCTCCACATCAGTTAAAGGAAGATTGAACGTAAAGTAAGTATATTTTAGTTGAGGTAATTTATGTTTAGGCCGGATTGCTACCCAGCTAAAAAATATTTAGCACATGGCTTAGTTGAAATCTTCCCAACAGCTGCTGGGCTTGCGCCTTCATAGATCTGCCTCTGCTGTTGGGTGGTTTGGCAAATATGGCAATCATCAAACATGGACCTGCTGCCGAAATTGACTTGATATCATCTCTTATATTTTACATGGCACTACTCAGATGATGTGCCCTTTGAGTCCTTGTGATGTGGTGGTGCAACAAGCACAGCTTTTGCGAAGCCTCTTAATTATGTAGACCATTATCTTATTGTTGTTCACACGGTGCTCATATGCTACTGGGTACCATTGCAACGCATGTGGACATGCCTTCAATTAAGGGGAGAGGAATGTTGGGACCCTCTTGCTACACTTTTCTAATCTGTATTGATTTATGTCTTGGGTCATGTAGTTGGACTTTGAATCTCTAGTGAGCTTCGGTGATATCGGTAGTTGGATCCGCGTTATGTTATAAATGGGTCTCTAGGTTATGCCTTTGATATTTATGACTAACAGCCTCCAATGTAGGGGTCACTATTTGGCCTATAGAACCGAAAAACCTGCAGGTGGTCTAAGGCCCGAAAAATCAAGGTCTGGTCTGAGTCGAATTTAGGCCTGAAATGATCACTCATGTTTAGTAAATTTAACACTTTGATCATTAAACTTTTGAAACTATAACTTTGGTCATTTGAGTTTGGTTAAATGGACACTTTAGTCACTCAACTTTTGAAAGTATAACTTTGATCAAAGTTATACTTTCAAAAGTTGAGTGACCAAAATGTCCATTTAACTAAACTCAAGTGACCAAAATTATAGTTTCAAAAATTTAATAACAAAGTGTATAATTCATCAAATATGAGTGACCATTTAAAATTTTTGCCCTTATCCAAACCACACTCCTTGGTATATTTATTCTCTCTCTCTCTGCCTAATTTCATAAGATATTGGATCCTTTCTCGCCGAGGCCAATATCTATAATTATACTGAGAGAGGTTTTATTCGCACACCCCTTGTTACTAAATACACACCCAATTATTTTTTTGCCAATTTCTCCCTCATTCTGTCTCTTTTATCCTTCTCTCTCTGAAGTCTGAACCCTCCTCTATTTCAATTGCGGTTCGTAGCAAACAAACAAATTAGAAGTATTTGTTAGTTGGAACTTTCTTATCAGCAGGTGGGTTATTGATATTATATCCCAAAAGATTCCACTATGCCTGCAATTTTTATGCATATGGATTCTCCCTCTCCATAGCTCGCATGTTAATTTTCTTAATTACCACACTTTTGTGGCTTGTTATTCTGGAAATCGAGTTCGACATTTGGGTGATTTGGCATTTGCTAGTACTAAGAAGTTTACTTCTAAAGTTCCAAAGTCAGAGAATAGCTTGTCGGCTCTCCCTCTCTCAGGTAACAATTTTATCACTGTTTTTGCTTATTATCAATAGGGTCGATTCAGGAATTTAAATTTGATAAAAAATTGGGGTGTGTATTAAACAAATAGGGACGTGTAAAATAAATTTTACTTATACTAATAACTAAATTCTATATGCAGTATCTAACTAGGTCGTCACGGTTCAACAGTCACCCTGAACCAAACAAAAAGCCCACCAACAATAAATAGTCCCTTCAGTTTCAGTACCCTCCACAAAGCCTCTCAGTCACAGTATCACCGTGTGCATAGCACTTCTCGCCGTTCACCGGAGCCCCTGCCGCTATGGACCTCGACGAACTCGACGGGCCGGCCAAGCCTGCTCGGGTCTCTAGGTTTATGCCCCGGTCCAAAAACGCCCCGCCGAAACTCAAACCCGAACCCGCAGTCAAATTCGAACCGGAGCCACCGCAGCTGCTCAAGCCGAAGCCGGAAGCGCTCGATGAAGTGGTGGTGAGCGGTATTCCAGATAAAAATAAGAGAAACACGAAGAAGGCGCCAACGGAAATTCTAATAGCGCGCGAAAATGGAGACCGATGAAGAGCCGAAGGCGGACGTTGATCCTATGGAAGAAGACGACGTCGAAGATGCTGTCGTTCGGGAAATCGACGTCTTCTCCAACCCTAATTTCGATGCCAACACTTATGTATGTCACTCTAAGTGTACTGAACTATTAGTTTTTTCTCTCAATTTGAGCTGATTCAGTTGACATTTTTTGCCCTAATTGTTTTTGATTTGGGATTTTCAGTTATACGTTCTGCAATACCCGCTGAGGCCTCGGTGGCGACCTTATGAGTTGGAGAATCGGTGCGAGAAGGTATGTGCTTTTAGGCTCTGAATCATTGCTTCCTTGAGCTTTTGCTTTGCAGGAAATGACATTTGGTCTTGAGTTTTACAGATAAGAGTGAAGCCTTCTACTGCTGAAGTGGAGGTTGATTTGTCCATTGATTTGTACTCCAAGAACTGCGATCAAGAGCGTGCTGACAGTCTGAACATCGCGAAGCAGGTTGGTGTCTTGTGGAGTGTAAATTTAGCAGATTTCATTTTTAGATGAATATGACATTGTTGCCTATACTTATGTTAAGTAATGGGGTATTGTGGTGTTTTGTTTTTCGTTAGACTCTGAGTACCGAATGGGAACCTTGCCGCGCTACGCTGTTGGGGTGTTGATGGGCAATGAGGTATGTATTGGTGTATCATCAAGCAGTTTATATTGATTGTTGCTGCTCTTTCTAATTATGTCATTTCTTCATTCAAAGTGTGCCCAAAGCATTAGTTTCTGTTGGATATTAGACTCAGCATCATAGGGCAACATAACTATTTTATCTTCAGTTGTCAACTGTCAACTGTCAAAGACTCAGCGATATGTGATTCGGACATTGATAAATATAAAGGCTTCTATCTCTGATGGAATGTGTGCATTTCTCACTTCGTTGAATGTATAATGAAATTTCTATTTCATCGTGTTTCCCCTACTTGCAAGACATATACAGTATATGATAGTTGCTTACACCCAAATTTCTGTTATGTTTCTTTATATTGGTGACTAGAGCATGCCGATATGGCAGGTTTTTCTCTCAAGGATTTATTCACTACCTTGCTACATAATTGTCCGTGATCTCTGTGTGGGTTGACTTCTTGATGTGTTTCACACTTTTTCTTCATCTTGCAGTTACACTTGAATCCTGTTCATGCAGTTGTGCAGCTCCGACCATCACTAGAACATATAAAGGCTGGCAGCTCAAAAAGGAAGGACAGGGTCACAGGGGATGCAGAAGTTGCAGTTAAACGTGAGAGTGTTAGTGAGGAGAAGTCTTTGGGTTCATCAAAGAAATCAGTACGAATTGCTGGTTGGAATTTTGCTTCTCCTATCTGTTGTTCATGTCTAATCAGTAATATACACTGCATTCTAATCATCTGTTTGTTGATTTTATTCCAGAACAAGCGCGTGGAGTCCTCAACTCCAGAAGAAGAGGTATTATAAGAATGGTTTTGCTGTAGTCCGCCGTCGCAACTGATTTATTTATTTATTTTGTTCTTGTTTTTTTGTTTGTTTTAGTTTTGTTCAAAACTGCCATATTTTATTGATGTCATTCTTTTATGGACTACGCAAGTGAAAACTAGCTTATAAAGGGGATCACCGACATATAAATGGAGTTGTTATGCGCCTACTTTCAGTTGGTGATTTAACCCATTATTGAGTCAGTAAACATTTGCAGTGACTTTAAAGCTGACATATCTTTAGTTACCCACCCGAAAGATACCCAGGAAAGTAAATCAACCTCAACTTCCCAAAGCCACTCGTAATCGAGACCATTCTCTTTTTTCTTTCTCAAGAAGTTGTCTCAATTTTCCATTAACCTTCTTAGCTATGTGATCCTGAATCCTTTGACTGATTCTAGGTTTTATTTGTATTCAATCTTAAGATACAGCATCTTCATTTAGTAGATCGGGTTCATATCACCTCTTTCTCATCATATACGGTGCTAACTTGTGGAACAACCAAGTTAGTCATTCTTCTCAGATGTTTCTCAAAGTGTTTCATGTTTTTTTCCTTCCTGTAAATTATCAATAATTTTATTTCTGATATACTATGGTTTTGTTAGATACTTCAAACTTGAAAACTTTGCTAGGAGGTTGTTCTTTTGAGCTTGGGTATATAGGTGTGCTCCATGCTTCTTCTTCATTTACCTGACTCGAATAAATTGGTGTGTATGCCTCCAGTACTGGACAAGTTGAAATAACAATATTAGCAATCTTTATCAAACAGTGGAAGAGTGTTGTTTGTTTGAAGTATTATCCAGATATATAGTTTTTATCCAAGTTTGAGTCTGACTAGCAGTGTTTGATTACATTGATTCAGTTGTGAGTTATGACAAGGTTATATATTTATATATCCACATATATAATATACATTATTTTGATGTCAACGTATGTGTGTATGTGCGCCTGTGTAATGTATTTTATTCCTCACCAATTTGTATTGATGCATATGTATTTTCCTTTCCAGAGTTCGGTTCCACTTGAGTATCATGGCTCAGAAAGTGATTTTTCGGCTAGATATTTGAAAAGGATGATGGTGGTGGAAAGTTCTCCCATAGAATTTACAATGACTCCATATGTTTTGTTCCTACACTGTAATTTTGTTTTCCTTCGTTCTTAAAAGGATCCAAATAAGCTAAAATGATATTTGCATCATTAATTTTGAAGGTATGACTATGTTAACTCCTTGTGTCCTAGAATGTGCAAAGGTTCTGCGAAAAGGTGCGATCATTTTCATACTATCCAGTTCTTCATTTTCATTTTTGTTTTAATTTTTATCAAAATATGTCTTTAATATGTTAATGCCCATCATCTTAAATTATCAAAAACAAGTTTATTTGTTGGTCAGGTTCATCATATGCGTATGTTTATTTATTTAGTAATTGGTCTTCCCCCATCAGAATTGCCTACTTTTGATTCTTTCAGGGCTCTGCTAAACCTGCCTCTGGAGGAGCGTATCCAGAAATTATTTCTTGAGGTTTGTCGTAACACTAAATTATTTTGATAGTATAAGTGTCACATACAGGATTCAAAGCCTTTCTATTGGGACTCTTCCCCATTGCCATTTTGGTGTTAGGTTGATGGCTCCAACTTCAACTAAGATATTACAGTGGTAAATCTGGAGCTAGTGCATAGCTTTATGGTCTTCGCTGAGATGGCCTTTTCTAATATATCAGTCTTGTGGGTCATTACATCTCTTCTCATTTGATATCTGAAAAGGTCCAAAAAGCAATTTTCCATTAATTCAAAATTCTGCCATAACAGGAACCTGTTGCTCGCCGATTCAGTGAGCTCAAGAAGTATTATGCTCCTCGTAACAAAGGAAAAAGAACTTTTGGATGTCCTTCAGAAGCATGGTCTATTGCTGCGTGATCTCTGGGTTCCAAAAACTACATTGCTATATCCGAAGAAAGAGGGCTCTGCTAGAAGGAAAGAAGATGATAATATGCGTACAGCTAGAAACTACCTCTTAATTTCATTCCAGCAGAACCCTGTAATTAGCTCATCAGAACTAAAACTACCAGCCTCTTAAGCCCCATTTTGATGAAACTTTGAAAGTATTAGCCGTCTACAGACCTTCTACTCATGATTGGAAATTTAAAGAACAGTCAGATGTGTCATTTGCAGAACTCTATCCAGAGATTGCTGAAAGCCAGGATAATGTCTGGGAAAGAATGGATAAACAGTTGGTGGAAGCCATAAAGCCTCATCGTGAAAAGAATGCTAGTAGAATTCAGTGGAGGAGCGAGGACCATGTCAGATGAAACTCGAGCAGCTCTACCAGAGGCCATCAAGGAAGTTTTCAGGCACACAAGCTTTGCAAGTAAGTCGTAGGAGCTTTAACCCCTACACAATTCACATTTGTTGATAAACTACAAACCTTTTTATCTGCAACATTTGCTGCTTTTATGACGGACAAGTTTCCTGAAGAAAGTAATATTTCACTGAAAATATAATTTCCATAGTGGTTAGTTTCACAAATTCCAATTTTAATTTCTCAGCCTTATCATAAACTCATAAGAGCTGTTCCTTATAAATATATAAATAAATAAATAGTAAAATAGGATTAGCTAATCCTTAATGCTAGTGTAGAACTTTCAAATTATGCATAGCAGGTTTGTCAAGCGTCTGGTCAGTTTGTTGACGGATTTGGGTAGCATGTGGAAATAAAATGGAAGGAAACAAGTATTACAGTAAAAAATATCAGGCTGAAAATAAATGCAACATGCATTATGAAACCTGATGTATAGTAAATTCAACGATAGACTTATTCACACACAAAAGACCCTAGTTGTTATAAAGTGGTGCGGAAGGTTGTTAACTTTAAATCAGTGTATTCCGATCTTCTCCCTATTTGCAACTTTGCTCTTCCTTCATGAGCATCTTATGTGATACTTGATACTACTCTTACAATCTTGTTTGTGATGGGGATATCTTGTCAATATATTTGTTTGTATTAAGCTTATTATCAGATAGCTGGGAGCAGATATTATCCAGCATACTGCTGTACAAATTTATCATTTGATGAATACACTCTCTGTATCAAGCCAAAAGGACGCATTTGTGTTTCTTTGGAGGACCTATGCATGTCATTGTTTGCTTCATGTGATGATAAATATTGCTCTTGATATGATATGACTATATATGAGTTGCAGAATGGGTGAAGAAAGAGATGGTCTGTTAGTCTTAGAATCAATTTTTTTTTTCACTGTTCTACACGTAGCCAGATTTTTATTGTTGCTTGCTGTTTGTTTATAGTTTTATACTGTGATACTTGGCTTGGTCTACTTGTTTTTAGTATGCTATTGAAGTTTATTTCTTGATCATATTTGTTTGACATGTATGTGGCAGTTTTCAGCTGATATGCAAGGGATTAACGTAATATGGTAGTAAAAAAATCAAATTTGGCAAAGGTTGATCCTAAAGATAGAAAGTTGACAGCTGCAGTGAATGGCCTCGGGGCTCCTTCGGAAGAGCTGCAGGGAGTAATTGAACAAGTTGTGGTGAACATTGATGGTTCATATGTCTTGATATCGTCACCAGACCATCCAGAACACGATCAGTTGAGGTTCTCATTTTCTTCTACTTATTGACTATTATCTGCAAGTTCAGTATGGTGTTTTCAAACAGGTTGTGTAAATCTTTCATCTCATGTTCTTAAGAGTAATTATAGTGCTCTTGTGGTTCTGTTGTAATAAACTAATGTTTAAAAAATTGCTTGGAAACTTGTTTATTGTATTCATTCTATGGTTGTTCATGCAGGAACCTAGTTATCCAACTTCTATGTGCTAGAAAGAAAGGGCCAATTAAAAAGGCTGATGTTGCGGAAGCTGTCAAAATACAACTTAGGAGGGAATTGACTAATTTCCTATATAACAGATGTGGGTTTACTGTACAGTTTACTGTACACTGATGCGTGCCAACCGTGCGGGTCATAACCTCTCTCCCCTCTCCTCCTCTCCTCCTCTTTCGCTCTCTCCCCTTTGAGATCCAGACTCTCAGACCGCCTCTCTCTAAGAAACTTTCGACCGATCTCCCACGTCAACCCTCTTCTCCACTCTTTATCATCGACAACGTCAACCCAACCCAATTGAAGCAGTAATAATCAAAGTAAATCTCTCTCTTTCTCTCAATAGTTTCTTTGTTTTTTGTTTGGTATCTGTTTCATCTCTCAATCTCTCCATTTGTAGTTGCTTCAAAGCTTTCGATTGGTCTCATCAGCTCTCCGTCAACTGACTGTGATCACCGTCACTCTCTCCAGGTTTGATCTTGTAACCACTCTTTGATTGTAGTTTGAAGGTAAAGAGTTTTTGCTCGATTTGAATCAGTGAGTTGGGTCAAATTTTGGGTTTTGCTGATATGGGTATCAGGATTTCTATTTGCTTGCTAATTGATTTTGGATTTCATATAAATCTAGAAGTCGAATAACTGCGCCGGAGAAGAGCACGGTGAGAACGAACTTTGATAGGTATTTCTTTGTTGCTCTCAGTGAGGTTTTTGATCAATGAGGTTGGGTCTTTGACTGACGCTAGCATCCATTTCGTTTTCCTCCATATCCATTTGATTTATGTTCGATTGATAAGTTGGAATTTTTTTTCCTATTTGAGGTCAAATGGACGTTCGGGAGTGGAGCGCAAATATTACGATCATTGCTCCATGACGGCTTTTCAGGTTGTTCTCGCCACGATTTCCAATTCACCGAAGGTGAATGCAAAGCACATCTCTCTCTCTCTCTAATGTTTGATCAATTTTACTTGATTCAATGCTTTGCAATATTTGCTCTATACTTTAGTTGAACTTAGTATATTGAAACTGTGAAAGATGATAGTCACTATGAGGAAAAAATGTGTATATATCAATAATTGCTTATAGAAATGCCAGTAGTCTTGAGGGACTATAAGTATTTCAATCAACTTTAGAATTTGGTATAGAACAATCGGGTGAGATTTAGCTGATGAGATGGTTTCTCCATTATTTGGAAATTTGTTGCTTTTGAAATGGGCCAAATGATTCTAATCCCATGACTTAATATTTTGGTTTGACCTTGGGGTGTCTTTTGATTAGTTCATTGTCTATGTCTGCATATCGTAAGGTAATATTGAAAGTTGGTTAAAAATGAAACAGGTCAGATCTGAAGATGGTGCAGATGCAATGGACACAAACTCACCCGGAGATGAAACTGATAAGTTAGAGGAGCAAGCTTCAAATTTGAGAAAGGTACTACCTACATCTATCCTGTCTATATTAATTTGTACGGTGTATGATGATTGAGTTTCATGTTTGACATTTTTATCATAGTTTCAAAAGAATTTCACTTCATGATTTTGCTGGTACTGTGAATATCATGATTGTAATTTGTAATGAATGTGATATTAATTGGATTCTAAACATTACTGCCATACAAAAGAAGGTTTTGATGTGGGATGCTATGCATTGTGGATGGTTTTATGAGTTTCTTTTTAGTTTTTGTTTGGATTTTGTTTATGATATAATATAATCGTTTATTTTAACTTTACAATTCTCTGTGCATTTGGGTATCAAATAGCAAATGTGGATTAGCATTTCTGGGTTTAGTGTTTGTTTAGATATTGTTTTTAATGTCAATTGATGATAAAATTTCATAATAAATCTCACCTTAGTCATCTAAAATAGATTTCTTTTGCTTGCCCCTTTTTATGTCTAGCCAGAGTTTCAGTGGAGGACATAAGATCTTTCAAAGTAGCCGGGCTATTTGAGCTTTGGCGACTCCTTCATTCGGTGAGCATTTCTGGGTTTAGTGTTCGTTCCATTGTTTTAGAATGGATTGAGGTGATTTGGTTTGATGGGTGAATATCTACTGCGTACACGTTGAGTAATTTTTGGGCATGCTGATTATGCTAACATATGAGTACAAATGCGTGATGCGCATATAGAGTACAAATATTGAGAGTTATTGATGAGATCTCTATTATCAGAAACTTTTCAGTCTATGTTGATGTATACCACATTCACTAGTATTTAATTACAACAGTAGATGGTATTGGGAATGTATATAATATTGAATTCTTCTTACCATGTATTGCTAATGACTTCTCTTTTTATTTGTCCAGATCTATGTTGTAATAATTTTGAGTTTTTGTTTTACCGTTTTCTCTTTAAGGTATGTACGTGTTCAAAGAAGTCCACACTGTACCCGAGTGTTTAGGTACTTTTGTATGATAAATTTTGTCATTTTTACATATGAATGAGAATTTGACCAATGGCTAGGTGTTATTGCTTTTTGTGGATTAGTTGTAGCAATAAGGAAGAAACAGAAATGTTAAAACTTTTGAATGGTTTAGTTGTATTGGGGATTACAATTAGAAGTTTAATATTCAGAAAAATTATGGTTTAATCTTTTGTTCTTTTATTCTCTGAAGTTTTATGATCAGGATAGTGATGTGAAAGTTGGATTTTATTTGTTCAAGAATTCGTGTTCTGATGCAAATGGAAGGTGAAGGTCATAAGAGGTTTTGACTTTTTAAGGTAAATTATGAAGTTGTCAAAGTTTTTCTCTTCTTTTTTTGTCCATTTTCTGCATACAAATTTCTTGGTTTTGAGATTGGTTTCGCTTGGTGTATAGGCCTTTGCACAAGCGTATAAAGATTCTCCAAATAAGGGAGTTTCCGATCTTGCGGATGTTTATTTATTTATTAATTTTTTCTTTTCTAAAGATTAGACTGAATCCCCCATTCTTTATTAAGTGGATACTGGTGTTAATGCTCTTAAAAAAATAATTTTGATATAATATAGTATCTTACAGTCTACGCTTGCCATCAACTACTGTAAAGGGTGAAATTATTCAAATTGTTATGCTTTATTTGAGGAGCAATCATAGATTATAATGTTGTGTCAATTAAACTTACAGGTATACTTAGCACACAATCTGAGTAAGCTTCGTTCTTTCCCAAATTCAGTTTCTTCTTCATTTTAATGCAATTTATTCTGCATCTTAAGTTCATTAGCTTTTTCATCATCTAAGTATGTTCTTCACACTTTTAAATGGGTTTGGTTTCAGTTTGTCTCGGTATTGTGATTGTAGGTGAATCTCTTTTAGTAAATATGTAATTGGTTTGTGATTTTTGTTTTGGGTAGCTTTTATGTTTGCTTGGTATTTTTCTTTAATTCCAGGTAATAATCATCTAGATGATTATTGAATTGATTATGTGAGCTAAATGTTTTTGATGTTCAGATTGTGAGTTTGCACTGCTGTGGGTTTTGATCGGGATGTATTAATAAATTGTGTTCATAAAATAGCTAGTCTGCAATGATATAAGAGTGTTCTTATATTTTCTCTCAATAGCTACTTTAAGTTTAGAATGGCAAAATGGTAGAAAATATAGTTCGGCTTTAAATAGTAATACTTAAAGTTGGCATACGCACAGGACAAACAAATTTGCACTACAATTTACATAATAGTTTTCATCGAGCTTTTGGTGTGACAAGCCTAAAAAATAGGTAGGCCATGATCGTCTCATTAGAAACATTGACCACAGTAAGTGGTTAAGAAAGGTATGTCTAATTATGATGCTGGGGTTTAGAGCTTTATATGCTTATCTGTACTGTATCCCTCCAATTTTTTAAAGCGTGGTTATGTGAATATCTTCCCAAGCAGCTTTGATAAAACACTTAAAAGCTTAACTATGCTACAATATTATAACATGATCCGTCTAATGTAGCCTCCAAATACATAGTTGAAAATTTAAAGATAACAACTGAAGATCATTACATATAAGAATTTACTGATGGTATCATCCTTATAAGTACTTTTCCTTTCAGATGCATATGCTTTTGTTAAATTGGTTCTTTGGATTTGGAGGTGGATTTTTGAGTGTTTCCATTGATCTGATTGAACTATTAAAGGCTGATGTTAGATGAACTATTTAAGATTTTTAATAGATGAAGCAAAGTCATTGAACTTACATGCGTATGAACATATGGGTCGACACATTTTTAAGTTCATCCATGGTAGCATTGATCTTCACAACAACCAGTCTCAGTCGATCTTGCATTCTTTCACTTTTTGGTCACCATTCAAGTATGATTTTTTATTAGTTGAGAGTTATGAATTATAGTATATCTAAGAAATTGCTATATTACAAAAACTTTGAATTGAAGCAATGTTTATCTAAATAGAAAATCTATACATAGAATATATCATATATTTTTCAATTGTTAATGAACCTTATGTTCTTTTCTAACTGAATGCTAGAGATTTTGAACACATCAGAAGTGAAGTGCATCTCCGTTTTTGGCTGAACATCGTTGGTATTAAGTTTTGAAACTACATTTAAGTTTTATTGAAATCAAGATCAGAGTTGCATCATATTTATGTTATCATTGGAATTAGTCTTAGGCACTAATATCATGCATATCACATTTATGTTATCATATTTACAGTGCAAAAAAATATGGTGACTGTTGGCCATATTTCAGTTCTATGTGCTTTAAATTGAAACATTTAGATTGAAAGAGGCATACCTGTAAGACTTAAGGGGAGGTGTTAAATGATGATAAATAGCAAAATTCAAGTGAATGATTAGATGATGAAGGCGCATAGTCGAGGTATGATGAAAAAGTCCTTTGCAGTGAAGACAAAATAAAATGAGAAAAGAAAGAGTGCTTCTTACTGACTGAATGATTGAAGTTTTGTATCTTTCCAAGGGATGAGATGTGTTTCAAGCTTTCATTGTACTTTAGTCATGAATTTTTATATTTTTATTCATGTATATAATTAAAAATTTGATAATAAAATGCTTTTACTAAATTTGTTTTAACCTAAAAAGAAAAATGTTTGACTATTATTCACCTAAAAAGAAAAATGTTTGACTATTGCCATAAATTATGGCAGGGTGTTGTAAAAGCAAGATCTATTTTAACTAAAATAGATGATTGAATCACTGGGTACTCGCGGTTGAGTTTTCTACTTTGAGTTTTTTACTTATAGATGATTGGAGGGTCTGATATTAAAGGTCGGGGCAAATTTCATTCCTAATCAGCCCTTTTATCCTACAAATATTGTGCTTATATATCTATATATCACAATAATTGGACTTCCGAACAAATTATATACTGTTTCATTGAAAAATTGCGCCTCGACTATACATTCTTTTCTCACCTCTGACATCTTCACATGAATACATTCAACTCCCCTGTTACTTTATTTATTTGCACATTTGAATTCGTCAATTATCCATCCTACATATATTGTAAGATTTTTCCTAGTAATGAATATAGTAAGGTAAAGTTCTATCTTATGTTTGTTATCCAGCTAAGTTTTGCATTGGCTTGCGATTTCCTTAACACTGAGATCCATTTTCTTGCATCTACAGGTCATGAATGAAATTTGTGTCTCTAGAGGTTCGGCATGGTACCTGAAAAGTGGGGATGGCAGTCCGAACTAAGAACTGATGATTTGATTGATATGCCAATATCAAGGTTCTAAAAGGCGCTAGGCGGAATTAGGCGGTGGAGCTAATTTATTTATGAAATCGTTTACCATGTCTATGGCAATCGTTCCTACCAAGTGTGTGACGCACTTTAATGATAGATTTTAGGGGCCATGCACATGATCAGAATCGACCACACACATAATCAGCAGAGAATTAGAAAGTATTGTATGCCGGAATTACTAGAAAAGTCGAGTAATATTTTTGGATCTCATTGTGGTAAACATCTAAACCGTTCGAGTTTGAATGAGACAAACAAATGTGTTTTTTTTTTTCGGTTTATGGAGACAATCAAATATATTTACCTGTTCCCCATCGGAAGTTTGGACTTGCCCGAGACCTCGGTTGTTATCATACTCTATATCGGCCTAATTTATTTATGAAATACGAACCTCAGTCCCAGATAAGTACATACATATATTTGATAGCGAGCATTCCGACTGGAAACAGCCAATGGCCCAGAAGGGCACGGGAAATTACCGGTTAAGATTGCAGTAACAGCACAATCACCCAAGAGTTACTGCGTACTGAATTCACCCAAAGAGTTAGATTCCTGCTCAGAAAGTAAATAAGGGAAAAGAACTAGTGCTCTATATAAAGTAGAGAAATCACCATTCGTCAGCCCTAGACTTCCACAACGCTGCGAGTCGGTGTCGTGTTCTTAATTCGTATTCCGATTAGACGACGATAAGGAGTTCCGAGAAAAACTGAAGCCCTAGATGGCGGACTACGAAGCTAGGTACGGCGGTAACGGAGAAGACGTCGATGGCTCCTCTCCTCAACCACGGAGCACGAACCACGCCAGCCTCGATGATTACAGCGATTCCAAATCTCAGGTACTTAGGGTTTTTTTTTGTCTACTATTCACCTAAAACTGCCGATTAGGGTTTCGGTTCGTGTTGGATTGATTGATTTCAGTATTTTTTTTAGTTTTTCGGCGTCAATTGAATATGCTGGTTAATTATGGTAATGGTTGTGCTGGTTTTGATTTGCGGAGCTCTCTGGTTATTTCGGTTCGGGGATTTGACTACTGTTGAATTCTGCATGTGAAATGATTTCGTGTTATATTATGCAAATATGTCTCATATTTCGACATTCTGATATCCAGCACCTTTAATTAATTTAGGTGTGGTTTTGTATAGGATAGTTAATGTTACTTTTTTTTTGTCTTTCGAATTAGTTATTGTGTATTGCTAGTTACTGATTTGATATTATTTGCAGCATTCCCGTGATTATGAGAGGGAATCATCGAAGAGTAGAGAGAAGGAAAGAGACAAGGGGCGCAATAAGGAGAGGGACAGAGATCGGGAGAGGGATAAGGATAGAGATAGGGATAGGGGGAGAAGCAAGGATAAAGATAGAGAGAGGGACAGGGGAAGAGACAGGGATAGGGACCGAGACAGGGATCATGATCGTCATCGAGACCGCCACAGGGATCGTGAGAGGAGTGAGCGAAGGAGAGATAAGGATGATGATGATGAGGATCACTACCGTAGCCGTGACCGTGATAGGTATGAACATTTTTGAGTTTACTTGTTGAATAATGTGGCACCTTATACATGTAAAAATTGTAAATTATTTGGGCATCTATGGTTTAATTATTCATGGGATGAATCATACAGGAGGAGAGATTATGACAGGGACAGGGAGGACAGGCCTAGGCGCAGGTCTCGTTCAAGAGGTAGATCTGAGCACAAATCCAGATCGAGGTCACGTTCGCGTTCACGTTCTAAGAGGTAGGATCTGTGAGATATTAGTAATGTCATTTTGGGTATAAAAGTTGTTGCATTGAGGATTCTCATCTCATGTTCCTATAAGTTCTTAGATAACGTTTCCACTTTTTTGATTTACTAGTGGCCAATTCGAGATCAAACTATTATTTCTCATCTCTCTGAATTTCAGCAGCATGGAACATGCTGAAATAGCATTTTTCAGATTTCTTGTAATTTCATGAGTTTTTGAGAGATTTGAAAAGTTAAAAGTGCTACCCGTTTCAGCTTTACATGGTATCTTGTGTATGTTTTGTTTGTTCTATCTTTCTTTCAGAGTGTGCCATAAAATCTTAGGATCTGCTGGTGTTACTGTGTCTGATTGGTGTAGACTCCTGGGAATGCTTGATATTTTTATATATTTGTTCGACTTGTATATAGTGGTTTGTTCTTTAAATGCTGACGTTAGCTACCTGCAGCAAAAGAATTAGCGGTTTTGACTTGGCACCTCCTGCCTCTGCACTGTTACCTGGTGCTATCGTTCCTGTGACAGGTACATTTTTCCTGCTAGACTTGGGATTATTATATCTTGTTAACTGTTTCTGTCTTTGTTGGAATAGTGTGGAAACTACATATCCCATTGCATGGTGTTCTTTGGTAAGCTATTTATAATTTCTTCATTTGTGCATATAGCTATTAAAAACTGTGGTCTCTGGACGGGTTATGATTTTCAATTTATTATTTACTTGGTGACATAATTCTGGGACTGAGAGTTTTTTCTGGTTTTTCTTGTGTTCTGTGTTTTTTGTTTGTTTGTTTCTATGTCTTGTCTGTTGTTGTAAGAAGGCAATGTTGGGCTACTTGCCCCACTGTGCTGACAATGGGTGTGAGCTGACTTCTGTAGCTTTTATGTACGAGGAATCAATGCACCGGTTGGTAGTCTTACAAATATTTCCTCCAGAACTTGTAAATGATGTATTTATTTCATCTTCTTTTGACTGTTATAATGTTAAACATTGGGCAATGGTGCTCACTTTTTGTGGAAAATGGAAATAGCGGAGGAGTCATTTGGCACTTATAGTCAACAGGTCTTAGAATTTGACTACGGTAGTGCTCTGATGGCTAAGTTATTATCTCTTTTTCTCTGCAGGTCAAAGTCCTGGGGCTACTCCAACAATCCCTGGGATGTTTCCAAACATGTTCCCTCTGGCGACTGGCCAGGTAATTAATCTCTCTCTCTCTCTCTCACTCTCTCTCTCTCTCTCTCAACTGATGTCATGTGCATGTGAGCTTGTCTGATTCTAGTCAATCTGTACATTCTGTGTTTGCAGCAATTTGGAGCACTTCCAGTAATGCCTGTCCAGGCAATGACCCAACAGGTTGGCATTATTGTGAGAATTACTGTTCTCTGGCAACTTTTTCGTGTGTATTATCTTTCTTATTTTGACATTTCTGACACCAAGTCATGTTGGTTCAGGCTACTAGGCATGCCCGGAGAGTATATGTTGGAGGGCTTCCCCCTACAGCAAATGAACAGGTTCGTCTCTTTCCCAACCTGTTCATTGTTTTTAATGTTTAATTCATCCAGATGGTGATCAATTGATTCTTTTGTCCAGTTGTCCTTTTCGGATTTTTAAGATGTTCTTTAACTTCAAATGCTGTCTCTTAATTTGCATGTTGTTTGACTCCTAATGGGTACTTGAGATCTTACTTTTACACTATCTTTGGATATGTGCAGTCGGTTGCTACATTCTTCAGCCATGTCATGCATGCAATTGGAGGGAACACTGCTGGCCCAGGTATGTTTATGTTGGCACTAGTAGTATAGACACAAGTATTCAACCCTATAGATGAGTACTTGATTCGTATTGTCCTTGCAGGGGATGCTGTTGTTAATGTTTACATCAACCATGAGAAAAAATTTGCCTTTGTGGAGATGCGATCTGTGGAAGAGGCCAGCAATGCAATGGCTTTGGATGGGATAATTTTTGAGGTATTTTGAAAATTTTCTTTTTAGCTCATTTCAGTGTTTACATTTATTCCTCGACATTCCTATCAACCATTTTCCATCGGACTGACCTTCATTTCCAATAAAACAGGGGGCCCCGGTTAAGGTTAGGAGACCCAGTGACTACAACCCATCTCTTGCTGCAACACTTGGTCCAAGCCAGCCCAGTCCCAATCTGAACTTGGCTAATGTCGGCCTAACACCAGGTTCTGCAGGTGGTCTTGAAGGCCCTGATCGCATCTTTGTTGGTGGTCTACCCTACTACTTCACAGAAGTGCAGATCAAGGAGTTGCTCGAGTCTTTTGGACCCCTTCGTGGTTTTGATCTTGTTAAAGATCGGGAAACAGGAAATTCAAAAGGCTATGCCTTTTGTGTTTACCAAGATCTTTCAGTTACTGACATAGCTTGTGCAGCATTGAATGGGATTAAAATGGGAGATAAGACTCTTACAGTTAGGCGTGCTAATCAAGGTGCCAATCAGCCAAAACCTGAGCAAGAGAGTGTTTTGTTGCATGCACAACAGCAAATTGCATTGCAGGTTTGTTTAGAACTCCATTATTTTTTTCTTTTTTCTTAGCAACAACTTTCTTCTTACAGCTGTTTTTATATTATTATCTTAATCTTTTGCAGAGGTTCATGCTGTTGCAACAGCCGACTTCTGTGGCCACCAAAGTTGTTTGCTTAACTCAAGTAGTTAGAGAAGAAGAGCTGAGGGATGATCTGGAATATGAAGACATCGTGGAAGATATGAAACAAGAGGGCGAGAAATTTGGTAAACCATCAGTCATTGTTACCTGCATTCCAGTTTCGTCGATTTTTTCTTTCATGTCAAAAAGCTTATTGTGGTATTGATTTATTCTTCCTTTTTTTGTTATCTTTCTGTTTTACAGCCTTTTTTGTAGTCCCACATTCTGCTATAAAGATTCAGGCCTAACATTCAGACAGCATCCTCCCTAACCTTCTAACTAATTTCCACCTGAGACGGTTGTTGTCTAAGTTTAATGTGTTTGATTTCTCTATTTTGCAGGTTCACTTGTCAACGTCATCATTCCACGTCCTCGACCAGATGGTGAGCCATCACCTGGTGTTGGAAAGGTCCGTTCGTGCTCTGGACACATGACTATATCAACTTCTTTGATTTCAGTTGCCCCCCGTTCTGTGTGCTAAAATCATTGTCTTTGCAGGTGTTTTTGGAGTATGCAGATGTAGATGGTTCTACAAAAGCCCGCACAGGCATGAATGGTAGGAAGTTTGGGGGTAATCCGGTGGTGGCAGTGTTTTATCCAGAGGACAAGTTTGCTCAGGGCGATTATGACGGCTAGTTGCTTGTCTTGTATTAGCTATCAGGAACTTCTGAATCATTTTCTTCGTTCTGATATTGTATTTTGCTAGTGATATTTATGTAGCCTAGTGTATAAACTAGGATGACTACAGTTGAAAAATTTAGCAATTTAAATTTGATGAGAATCACCATAATTGGTTTTAGTTGTCCCGAAAGGTCGTTGTCCTCTCCTCAAGTGTTTTTTCTGGATGATAAAAGAACAAGTAATACAAGGAGAATCCTCTGCAACAATCAGAACCAGTAAATTGATCGAGAGAAAAAGCATTAAAACGAGGATTAGGTAATATGTTGTGCCAAGGCTTTATAGTGTTTGTTTGCCAGTAATCAACTCATCTTTAAGGATTAGGTGATCCTTGATCACTTCTAATGACAAATGCTGCGGCCGCCTTGTGATCTTGTTTAATTTTTCATCAAAGTTCAGTACTACTGTTTAGTATGATTTGGAGGAGAATGCCACTATATTCCTGAAGCAAACATTTGCTGATCCATGTGATTCTGCCATCAATTGACTGTATCAGACAGTTGAGCCATTGCAAATGTAGCATAGATTGAACTCGAGCTCTTCTCGTATTTTTGAAACACAAATGATTCCTAGTTTGCCATATCTGACAAGCAGTAACCAATATACTTGAACATAGTAAAACGATCATTGGCATTTTTTGACTGGTTTAACCAGTCCTTGAATGATAAACTATCATATTGAATATTCAAGGAGGGAAAAGCTCATCTCCAAATTGCCTACCAAAAATCACCCTTAAAAAATAGATGATAAATAGTCTCAAGTCATGGGTGCACCATCTATCCATTGGTATAAATTTGGTCTCTAGTCATCATTTTTTGTCGAATCAACCGCCCGAGCAAAAAACTTTAACAAACTACTCTGAAGAACAAAGTGAAGATGTTCGATACATTTAAGGACAAGCTCTTATTATTTGGACATCTAAAGACAAAATCTTACACATAAGGACAAATTGCTTGTAAGCTGTCATGTGACAGGTACAAATGTACTTTTATACTTGACTTATTTTTTGTGTGTATCTAATGTTTATTTTATCCGAAAATAGTTAGTATCTTTTTTTTGTTTTATTTTTTTTGTTTTCAATATTTTTTAGTTAGATTATGTTTTCATTCAAAAATTTATGTGTTCAATTTTTTTTTGTTCAACCTGAATTGATTATCGATAAAGATTCAATACAAATTCAAACAAAAATTTAATAGCAATTTCAATAAAAGTTCACTAGAAGCTCCGATACAAATTGAGTAACAATTTCGATAAAAACTCGATCAGTAACAATCTTGATACACATTCCATAACATACAATTCAATTCCTGAAATAATAGTAGTAGTCCCCGATAACATAGTAACAGTCCTCGAATCAAAAAATGTAATAACAGTCCCCAAAAACGTAGTAGCAATTCTTGAACCGAAAATGCAGTATCAACTCCCAAACTGAAATTCACTAACCCTTCCCAAAAATACAATAGCAGTCCAATCCTTGAAACGAGAATGCAATAATAGTCCTCAAAAATGCAATAGCAGTTCTCGAACCAAAAATGCAGTAGCAATCCCCAAACTAAAATGCACTATCCCTTCTCGAAAATGCAGTAGCAGTCATCTAACCGAAAATACAGTAGCATTTCCCAATTTGAAATTCACTAGTAACAGTTGAAATTATATCCCTTCGTGATTAGTCGTGGTTTTGCCGTAATTGGTCGATTTGACGGTCTTGTTTGCGACTAAATTATCGGGCGAGAATTTGATATAGGTTCCTTCACGAAAGTTGTAGAGGATTTAATTTCGAACTCACGCAAATTTTTGGGGAAAGTTTCGGATAAGCGAGCAGTGTTTTATCAAGTTTTGAAGTTGGTTAGTGAAATAGTCGAAAATGTTAATTTAATCGTGACCGTTCGATCTTGATCGGATTTGTTTTGACTCATAGTCGTTGATTTAGGGTTGTATATGTACGGTGTAATTATATGGTATAATTGTATGGTATAAATACGTGATATTTTGGGAAGTTTCCATTTTGGGAAACCTGGGCCGAGTTGACCGAGTCAACTCGGGGTTGACTCACCTTGTTCACCATTTCTGGCCGTGACTTTGTGGCCGTCGATGTGCCTTATTCCGGCATCTTTTGGCCATGGTTCCTTCATGAAAGTTGTTGGGCTTGAGCTCCTCTTTGTTTTGATAGGTGGATCACTCATTTTGGTTACTGGATGAAGAAGTTATGGCTTGTTAAAGTTTGGGGAATTCAGGTGGTTTTCGCCGGCGAGGGAGGCGGTGGAGGTGGCTGAGTTGGAGGTCGAGCTTATGGGGGTTTTGTAGCCCTTGGGTAGAGGAAACTTTTAGAAGTGGTCTTGCACCTTGCCGTGGCCGGTGGTGGTAGATCGGAGATGGAGAATTCCGGCGAGGATTTTTGACTTCAAAGCGAGTTTTGGGTATTTTCCGATCAAAATTGGGTTTAGCATTGAACTACAAAGTTGTTGGAAATGACGAGATATTCAAATCCATGTATTGGTTGCAGTTTTCTGGGCCGATGAGTTTTCTGGCGGCCGGCGGAAGCGGCGGTGGTCCCACGCGCCACCGTGCGCGGCGAAGTTCCAGCCGAGGTGATTTTCGACAACTTTTATGTTGTTTTGCTCGGAATCGCGCACTGATTGCAGTGGTGAGGTTTATAGTTTGAATTGAGCATAAGAATTTGTGGCGAGGTTTTATAATGTGTTTATTGTGATTTCGGTTATTCCTGTCGAGATATGAGTTTGTGTTTTCCGGGAATGCTTGGTTCTCGCCACATGGTTCAGTATATTGAATTATGATATTAATTGGATATTTTTTTGTTATTCAGGAGGATCGTGGTCGTGTTTGTGGCGAGGAATTTTTCGCCAGACCGCAGGAATAACGCGTTTAGCGTTGTGCTTGTCTGTAAGTGGACATTTATTTTCACTATTGGTTGCGAGTCTTTTATATATGTTTTACGAGCATGAGCATGCAGTTATGATTATGAATTATGCGAGCATGTGTTTTATGATTATGCATTTACGAATATGCTTTATAATTATACATTACGAGTATGCTTTTACATTACGCTTTATGCGTTTGCATGGAAACCTTTATGATTTGGTTTACACAGAGTACAGTCTCAGTAGTAGTTGTATCAATACACTTAGCATCCCGGCTGATCCCTGAGGATGTTTACCGGTGTTATCCTGACCCGAGGTCTATACCAGGGGGGGAGGAGGGGGGGGGGGGGGTGGGAACAGATACCCTGACCCGATGCCCTTTCTAGCTGGAATCACGTGAGGATCAGGGATCCCGTGATTCAGACTGTACTAGCGTGGATGTGTCCATGAGTGACCCCGCGGGATTTCCGATGCATGCTCTGTATGCGTGAGGAGTTAGAGTCTCCCTCGTGTACAAGTTGATTTTTATGCATCTAGACTCGCATATGTTTTATAAACATATATATGTATTCGGCGAAAGACATTTATTTTCGTCCACTCACTCTAACTATTTATATGTCTTTCCCTGAGCTCTTTGTTTTCAATTCCCAGTTTGCAGTTTGGATTCAGGTGTCGCACGTCGAGGTTGGAGGCTTAGTGTTCGAGCTACTTTTCCTTTCTCAGTAGGTTTCTAGTTTGGCATACTGCTATGTATACATGTATATATAGAGGTCGCTCTGAATACTATTATGTTTATATTTTCACATGATTTTCCCGGATTTCTGTAAAGCTACATTTTTGTTTATTGCTTTACGTTGTGATATGTTTTTGAGAAATTCGGATGGGATTGGTGCCCATGGTTTGGCTTTTGTGGCATAGGATGAAGTGTATTTTTTCGCTGCAGGTTAATGGTAACTACGCGATATAGTGAAACTCTGCCGAAATTTTTATGATTTTTGAAAGTTCATGTTTTCAGAAGGGGTCTGATTCTGGTTTAGGAAACTAAATCGGGGTCGGGTCCTTTCACATTTCTTGGAGGAGCACCTTTTTAATTGTTGTATGATGGGTCAAGTTGTGCATCTCCATCAAAGTAGTTAAGCTATATTTTTCAAAATTATAAATAAAAACTGTTCCAACAAAGTAGCTAAAACTAAGTCATATATGACTTTGAACTATATTCACAAGTTATATTTAGCTATAAATGAGAGAGAAAATAACTTAAAAACTAAATCTCCCACCATCCAAAAAGTGGTCTCACTATCCAACAAGTGATCCAATGGTTCAAGTATTTAAAATCACTTAACTTTACCTACAACTACTAAAATTGATAAGTCAAAAATATGTGAGGTATATTTAACTTTTTAATTGAAAATAACTTTAGATATACTATACTCAATTTACTGTTGAAGATGCTCTTAGCCATTAGCAATAGTGGTAAGTTCAAAACTCATCTCAAAAATCTCAAATTCACCCTAAATTGTATACAACCGCATATCATCGAACACATAAGATTGCAGAGCTTGGAACTGAATCTTCCCATCCAAGAAATCCAAGATCTTCAAGGGCAAATGGACGAGGGCATATAGTTCTCGTTGGCCAGTTATCAAACTTCTCCAAGTGGAACATCTGCATCTGGGGCAATTGCCGCAACTGCATACCGCCCTGTTATGCTGACCAAATTGATGAGCTGAATGAGTCCCTCCGACGGCTGCTAGAAATTTTGAGACTGCAGTCAATAGCACAAGTCAACGAGTTGGTGATTCAAGCAAAGGCAACAAGGGACAAAAAGGATGAGTGGGAGAAGAATGATGGAAATTCTCAACAATCAGCAAGATATCATGAGGAAGCAGGAGCAGGTGTTAGAGAGGATCGAAATGAATGGTGTTGAAGTGTCAAAAGGAACACAAGGGACTGTTGATCATGTCCACCCGTCAGCTAGTAACATTATTACAAGAGCTGATTGATACCATTACACAAGTAAAGGTCAAGAACATGTTCAAATGTCTCCTTGAAGATTTGAAGTTCACGGTGAATTGCATAAAACCACTAATAGAGATAGCAGAATGGAATTTGTCGAGTGAAGATCAGCTACAACTTTTTATACTACCATTGAAGGAATGTATGAAGCTAGTATACAAATGTTCCAAGCGTTCTCTATGGACAAGCTATAGAAAGTATGAGTACATGAACAAAGTTTTTGAATTAGACGAATCTCTGAAGGTAGATATTTATTGACATATTTTATACTCAGCAAAACATGGATTAGAATACTCAACCAAGAGAAGATTGAAGATAAAATGTCAACATCATAATATCGTGAAAACTTCATGGTCTCAAGATAAAAAACATGCATATACATTTCACTGTTTTTACTGAGGATAATAAACGTGTTTTCTACCCCTGAAATCCCTGGATCATTATTGTTCTATTCCGAAAAATATCTCAAGACTTCAAACTGTTTATAAAATATTTTTTAAAAACTTCTCTGGTCAAGTTACTTAATCAGTAAGATAAAGTTTTTGTTCCCTTAAAAACTTAATCTTTAATCTTCATCCTTATTTCTTATAAAGTGAAGATATTTTGTCTAAAGAGTAAACAAGTTTTTATGTGGCTGTCAATTTTTTATATGTGGTCTAGGATTAAAAACCTGTTTTAAACTCCTTATGATTTCCTTGGTTGAGACGTGTTGGTCTCCTTCATAGGCAATTTCATTTGGCCTAGATGAAGAACAAGTATTCCTTGTCTTTCTTAGTTGTGAAAATTGCTTTTGTTCATTTTTTCTCTAAGGTTGAGTCTGTTTATACAAGCTCTTTTGTGCTGATCTTTTTGTCTTAAAGACTTCACAAAATACCCTTTAAACTCATGCATACATCTTGCATACCATGAGGTTGGATTGGTAGGTGCAAGCATCTCAAGTGTTCATAGTCAGTTAGTTGTGTGATAACTAATTTCATGTCTAGAACTTGTGTATCTTTCTATTGTAAATCTCTGTAAAACAAGATGGAGTATAACACTTACATCTGGCGCGCGAGTCTAGAGAAAGGAGACCAGCCTATCCCGTTTCGACCGGTCGAATATATTTTCGACCCGTCAAATTCTGGCCGACCAGAGTTCTTCTTCATCTCGTTTGTTTGTATCAACTCCATGAATTGTTTGATTATTTTATTATGACTTTTAGTAGCTAAACCCATTGTTAAAGGATTGCTTGAAGCCTTGTACATGAAGTCTTTTTAATGCATACATTTTAACCTAGTTTTGCGTATTCTTTGAATGAGGTTTGTTTCTCTGAATGATTCACCGTATGAATTCTTGTATGTTTGCTTTGGTGGCCAACTTAGTATGCATGCTAGGATTCTATTGTCATGAGATACGGGAGACTGAAGATAATTTTTTCCACCAGATTCTCTATAGTGATACACTGATTTTACTGTCAGGAGATTGAAATCCATAGGTCTAGCAAGACACGCCTATAGTGTACTTGTGATCCCTTGTAGCTTCTCAAACATTTTCTAGAATTTAATGCTTTCTTCTTTGTAAACCTTGGGGTCCATGACTATGGGTTCATAGAGGAATAGATGTAGGAGAGGTCCATGACAAACCTGCATAGACATAAGGATTAGGTAATAGGATGTGGTTGTAATGATCAACTCTTTCTGGGAACTTTCATTCATTGGATATGTGCATTAGATTAAGTATGTGTTAGAAAGATGGAATGACGGTAGTGGATTACATGCTTCTTAACTCATTAATCATATAGTTTAAACTCTTTTGCATACATAATCATATTTATATTCAACATTTATTTTCTGCATTAGCTGTAATTTGAACGAATTATGTTGGCAACCAAAACTATTCAGAACATCCTCAATTTTTGTGTGGTAGTCCGTCACTGAGTCTAGTATATTGTGTCAAATTTTCGTAACTTTTAGAGTAGTCTAGCTTAGGTTCGTAGTGTCCTTAGTGTACCGTGGTCGAGTCTGTCAGCATTGTAGTCTAGTGTTAGGATTTAGTTTCACCAACTCCTTGTGTTCGATAACCCTTATAATTAGCTATTACAATGATATATCTTGGTTGAAAATAAGGTTCCTTTGAATAGGTGTTTTCCCGCTTATCAAATTTTCAACCAAGATAATCCTGTATGATACACATGTAATATGTAGGACAAAGACATAATCATGGTGGATAGAGCTGCAACATGCTATAAACAAGTCAAGACTCAACCTCATATAGTTATGCTTTCATTAGTGTTTTACTCTAAATATGTCTAAGGTTTTCACTCAACTCAATTACTTGCCAAATGGACCGAATCATATGCTTACTCTTGTGACTAATCTCCACAGATCAAAGACTGCTATCTTGAGGATTAAAATGACTTTATAGGTTGTAATAGGGCTTGGCTCATAGGTTAAAGAATAAATAGATAGGAAATTCAAATATGATTCTAGAACCTAGTAAAGCACCAAATAAGAGACCTATTTGAACTTAACAACCATGAACTTTTCACTATTGTGGCCGAATTTCATCTTGTTGGGCCTTCATGATCTACGCATTTTATGCTTGATTATTAATGTAATTCTCTCTAAATTTTGCTATTCTATGAGCTTAGTGAATATGTTTCTAACTTACTTTATATTTTTAGGTAGAAAAATAAAGGAGGATGGACAAAAGGAGCAAAATGGAGCTGAAAATGTATTAAGGAGGAAGTTTCTAATTCTGGAGAAGAAATGGTCCGAGAAATGGCTTTTAAATGGTTACAAAAATGCATGCCCATATGGTTTCAAGAATTGGAAACCATTTGACAAATGAAATGGATAAGAAAATGGTGCAAATAAGGAAGAAGACATTTCTCCTGCGCAAACCAGGAAAAAGCAATATTGCCGAAATTATGGAGATCCTTGGAGCCGAAGTCATGGAAAATATTTGAAGATTATTTGTACCTGATTTGAAGACCAAAATATGTGAAAATATATGGTATATTCGACCAAGAAAGATTGGAGAATAAGGAATGCAAGATTTGAAGATATCAAGATTTCCTACTCCTTGTAAAAGAAGAAAATCTGGGCTGCCAGGTCACCCAATTTCAAAAGGGCACCGAATAGGGAAATAAAATTCGAATTTAATGATCAGATATGTTATTTTAAAGCCCTTGAAGTATTCTTTCCAACGAATCTAGAATTATAATTTTCTGATGTCTACAGCTCCGGGAAAATGCATTTGAAGACAGGCTGTCAGATTTACCCGGGTACATAAGGAAAGTCTTGTTTTGGTAGGAAAAGACCTAATCTTTTTCTATAAATTGGGGAGCTCGACTCATTCATCATCATCACCCATATTAGGAGCCAAAGCTCTGCAAAAATCTCTCTCCTCCACAAAGAAGCCGTCCAGCCTCTCTAAAGCCGAAGTGTTCAGCCTCCACGAGCCTCGGATCACTCACAATACGCTAAGTCCCTTGTGAGTGAGAACCATCCTCCCTAGAAGTCATCAAGAACCTAGAGTTGCAGTGCAATTCACAGATTCAAAGTGTAACCATGACTTTCTATTTTCATTCTTTGGTTTTGTATTGGATTTGTTTCGGTTATTTGATGAAGAATCATTTTGGTTTTCAGCTATATGTTATGATTTCTTTTGTAGCTTCCATGTGTTTATAATTCTAAGTCTTTTATATATGTTTGTTTTGAGTCTAATGCTTCGATTCCATGTTCTAGATGATACGCTAAGTCTCTCTCTTTTGCAGGTTTTGATGAACTTATTTAAGATGAAATTGTTTAGGGTGTTTAGACGCTAGTTGTAGTATAGTGGTAAGTATTCTTGCTGGTCACGCGGACGGCCGGGGTTCGATCCTCGGCAAGAACGTCAAGACGCTGAGTCGCACTTCTATACAATAAACAAGCATGTGTAGTTAGATTTAGAGTTATGAATTTCGTTGTCTACTAAAGTCTTCTAGCATGAAATCGGCTAGGTTAATTAGACGGGATGATCACTTGTAAATATGTTAGTCTTAGATTTTATTTTCGGTTTAGAAAGCATGTTTAGGATTCTATGTTCTTGTTTGTTTTACTTGTCTACGAGTTTGAGCATGATATAAATTAGGCTTTCTCTATGTGTTTTCTGCCATGTTTTGTCTTTATATTTCGTAGATTAATAACTAAACTTTCAAACCCCCCATATATTTTATTTTATGTTTACAAACGTTGTCATACATTAGTACCCTCAATCCCTGGTTAAGAACGATCCCTACTTATTAATGCTACATCTACAAAGAAGGGTTTTAAATTGCATACGTGTGAACTATGTGTTGAGTGTCTACTTTGTGTTAATATTTGCTGCATGTTTTACACGTTATCACTTCACATCATTCTTTTCATCAACAGTTAACTTGGGTATCAAGCCAGACATCACAACTTTTTTTTTGCTTTTCCTTTTATTGTTTTTTTTTCTTCAAAAGCTTGATACCCCACACTTATTTCTTTGTATCACCTTTCAACATTGTCGCCGTCTTCACATACCTGTCTCATGTATAGCTCTACCAAGTTTTAGAACAAGGGTAAAAATATAACTATTCTAAGGTTCAAGGTCGGAGATATGTGGGTGATGACATAAAGTTTCAACATGTAGGTTCAAAGTGGTTAACTAAGGGGTGCACAACTTATGTACACAAAGTCGGGACACAGGTTTATATGGCAATGGTGGTGTCCTCTAAATGCCTTTATCACTTCCTCAATCAAAACATGTATTGACTAAAATCTTTGAATAACATCAGAGCAAGTTCTAGTAATCTCTAGAGTACATTAACTTATTTTGCGGCAAGAAATTGACACTCAATCAATGGAAGCATGTATATCACATATAGGCTCAAAAGCTCACAGGTTAACTGAATCTCAACAAAGTTTAAGCATGCTAAAAAAATCTGTATCATGCTAACTTATTTCTATATCTACTACACATTCTCATATGCACCATATATCAAGATTAACCAAAGAAATTCATATAACAAAATCATCTCTTAGTCACAATTTCAGAAGATATAATCACATCATAGACTAGTTAATGGCTCCTTGACATTCAAAACATAAATCAAAAGACTCTTTTTGTGTTGCTTTTCTTGACACTTTTTACTTTTTACTTTTGTTTTTCACATAAGACACTAAAACACACAAGAGAAACAAAGGAAAACTAAAAAAATACCAAAATTAGGTGAAAAGACCCTTCTACGACGAACTGGTCGTCGGAAAAGACCCCCTCAAAATTCGACGGGTCGAAGAATTCCTCGAAGGGTCGAAGCCATGCTACTGTTTGAAAATTTTCCAAAATTCAACGGGTCGAAAATTTCCCAAAGGATTTTCTCGATGGGTCAAAATGGGTCCCCTGTACTGCATAACTCCATTTTAATAATTTATACAGAATTAATAACACATCAGAATGAGTTGAAATTTTATAAACATAAACTAGACACATATATAAAAATTTTCTCAAAATTTCAGAATTTTCCGAGCCTTGTAGCTAACTCAAATAAATTACACAAAACAGCATACTGTACAGTTCTGAACTAACACCTAAAAAAACGAAAAATTTATACATAGACGCTAAAGATATGATATAAACCCCACCCCACACTTGAAATTTGCATTGTTCTCAATATAAAATAAAACTAAAGCTGGCAATACAGCAAACAAGCATGGAATGAGACACATAACACATCACAAATCACACTAAACATGGAGAAAAAGAAAGTAAAGGAGAAGGGATAAGAAATCAAATCTGGTCGCCAGCTTCTCCATCCACATGGGTTGCCTCCCAAGTAGCGCTAAGTTTAACGTCTTCAGCCAGACGACACATCTCATCACTCCACATAAGGAGCCGAGTCTCCAAGGTGTGCATCCTCAAAAACATGCTCCACAAATGACTCATAGAATGGCTTGAGTTGATGTCCATTCACTTTAAATGTCTTCCCTGTTTTTGAACTCACAATCTCTATAGCACCATGAGGGTAAATGTCAGTGATAGCATAAGGTCCAGTCTATCCACTTTTTAGCTTACTTGGAAACAAGCGTAGACGATTACCGAAGAGTAAAACTTTTTGACCAACGGCAAATTTTTTTCGCTTAATATTCCAGTCATGAAAAGCTTTAGTCTTTTCCTTGTAAATCCTGCTGGACTCATAGACGTTGTTCTTAATCTCATCAAGCTCATTCAGCTGCAACTTCCTATGCAAACCCGTATCATCCATGTCAAAATTGAACTTCTTGACAGCCCAATATGCCTTGTGCTCCAATTCCACCGGAAGATGGCAAACTTTCCCATACACGAACCTATAAGGAGACATTTCAATATGTGTCTTATATGTTGTCTTGTAAGCCCAGAATGCTTTATCAAGGCGTTGATTCTAATCTTTTTGGGTTGGCCCAACCGTCTTCTCAAGGATTTTCTTGATCTCCCTATTTGACACTTCCACTTGCCCGCTGGTTTAAGGATGATAAGGTGTGGCCACCTTATGTGTTACACTGTACTTCCGGAGCAAAGCATCAAATGTTCTATTGTAAAAATGAGATCCTCCATCACTGATAATGCATCTAGGTGTTCCAAATCTAGCAAAAATGTCTTTCAGAAAATAAAGAACAACCTTAGCATCGTTACTGCGGGTGGCTTTAGCTTCAACCCACTTAGAAACATAATCCACAACGAGAAAAATATACAAATAACCCTGGGAGTTAGGGGATAGTCCCATGAAGTCAATACCCCACACATCAAATATTTCGACAACAAGAATAGGGTGTTGAGGCATTTGGTCTCTTGGGCCGAGGTTACCTGTCCTTTGGCATTGCTCACATCATTTATACATGACATGAGCGTCATGAAACAAAGTTGGCCAATAAAATCCATGCTTAAGCACTTTGAGAGTTGTCTTCTTCCCTCCAAAGTGTCCACCACCTGCATGCGAGTGACAAAAAGATAAAATAGATTGAAATTCATTGAAAGGACCCAATCCCGATTCAGTTACCTAAACCGGAATCAAACCTTTTCGAAAACACGAACCAACAAATTTTTTTTTGAAATTTGGGCAGAGTTTCGTTACTAGCGTTGAATTACCATAACCTGCACCCAGAAATTAACACTTCGTCCTATGCCACAAAAAGCAAACCGTGGGCACCAATCCCATCCGGATTTCTCAACATCAATATAATCAACAACAGTAAATAAAATGTACTATGTATATATGTATATCCGTGAAAATCCGCACAACATGTATCAGAATGTATCAGAGCGACCTCTAAAGTAAAACATATACAATATGTACATCAGTAGGCGAAACAAGAACCTACTGGAAAACACAGGTGACTCTGATCACTAGCCTCCAAACCGCGACGTGAAACACCAAACCTGAACTGCAAACTGGGCACGGAAACCGAAAAGCCCAGGGGAAAGACAATAAACACGTTAGAGTGAGTGGACGAAAATAAATGTCTTTCACCAATTATTATGTATGTTATAAAAACATATGCGAGTCCAGGTAAATAGAAATAATAAAGTACACGAGGTAAAACCATAATCCTCCAGCGTACTGAGCATGCAAGTATAAATCCCACGGGGTCACTCATGGACACACACTGTGCTAGTACAGTCCGAATCACGAGGTCCTTAGTCCCCGTGACTCTAAGCCAGAAATGGCCTCGGGGAAACGCCCCTCACCGGTCAGGTAGGGATAACGACGCCCCTCCTGGATGGCCTACCATCGGGGATCAGCCGAGAGGCAATGTGTATCGATACAACAACGTAACCAAGACTGTACTCTGTGAAAACCAAATCACAAACAATTCGATGCAAATGCATGAAACAATATAAAATGTATGCATATTCATAAACGTATATCCGTATAAACATATTCGTATAATCGTAAACACATGCTTATATAATCATAAACTCGTATGAAATCTCATGCTCGTAAAACCATAATCATGCTGCATGCTCAAGATCATAAATCACATAAAAGACTCGCAACATTTCCGTGAAAAGAAATTGTCCACTCACAGACTCTCGAAACGCGCATACGCGCTACACTCGTGGTCCGGCGGAAGATCCCTCGCCTGAAGCACGATCACGATCCAGATCTCGATCTCGATCTCCTGAACATATTCATAAAACATAACTGATCAAAATCGTAGTCCACAACACTGTACTGATGCACGGAAACCAACCGTTCCCGGAAATATGAAATGCAGTACAAAATGTATAACGGTAATCCCGAAATCCCCACTTGAAATCTCGACTGACAATCGGCTAACCAAATCAACCCGAAAACCTCTGGACGACGATCAGGGCGCGATTTCGAGAAAAACGACATTAAAATTGTCGAAATCTAAAAAGTCAACTTTTTCCCCGCCGTTGACCGCCGCCGGCGGCGGCGGCGCGCCGTCAACAGTGGAATCCCACGGCGGGAAGCTCCAGATTACATCAACTCAACCATGCAAACATCTTTCTCTACTATCACAAAGCCCAATTCAAACCATAACCACCTCAAAATCAAGCAAAACCGAGCCAAAATCTTCACCGGAAAACCCAATCGGGTTCGATCCCAAACTCCATCTCGTTCAAATCTAACCACCCAGGGAGCATCACTGAGGAATGGGGAACGAAACCCCCAACAACCCAAGCTCGAACACCCACCGGAGCTACCTCAACCGACTCCGGCGACGGAGACTAATTCGACCCGATTCGGGTCCATCCAAAACGAGATCAAAACTCAACAAAACATACATCAACGTACTCGAAATCACTTAAGGGTTCTAACCATACCTTCCTCGAAGCCCAAGGTGGCCGGAATTAGGTCGCCGGACGGTGACTTCCCAAAATGGCAACTTTCCCTTTCGGTCCGATGGCTCACTTTCCAAATATGGAAAGTCAACAAAATTCCAGGTTGGTCAACGCCCAAAATGAAGTTTTCGACTAATTTTCGGCTATTTTCGATATTTATACTCGTCCCTCGGGTCGATCAACGGTCCGGAATGAATATACGATGTGATTCGGATAAGCTCGAAACAATCGGATAAACTCGTCGGAACCCGAAACTTCAAATAATCATAAAATATTCCTCGATTATCGAAAAAATCTTCCGGAACCACCCACGAGCTCGAAATCACGTACTCTACAATTTCCGTGAAGACACCCAACTCAAATTCTCGACTGAAAACATAGTCGCGAATCGAATCGACAAACCACACAATATCGTAAAACTGCGACTATAACCAAATCTCGAGAATCGTGCCAAACACACATCTGATTCTGGTTCGGGTCGTCACAAATCTACCCCCCTTAAAGAAATTTCGACCTCGAAATTTACGTACCTGTCAGGTGAACAGATGAGGATACTGCTCCCGCATACGCTGCTCGGTCTCCCAAGTGGCCTCCTCAACTGAATGGTTCTGCCACAAGACCTTCACTAGCGGAATCACATGGTGCCTCAACTCCTGCTCATGACGATCGAGAATCTGCACTGGTTCCTCAAGATACGATAAATCCTCTCTGATCGGCAACTGCTGTGGGGCTATCACATGTGAAGGGTCTGAGATGTACTTCCGCAACATCGAAACATGGAAGACATCATGCACACGAGCCATCTCAGCAAGTTTAATAGTTATCCCAATATGCATGAGTTCTCCTATATTCATCTTATCATATACAACATATGACATTAAATTTATGGAAGCACTTAAATCAAGAAGAGCAGCTTCAAACCTGTGATCACCATTTGTGCATAGAATAGTAAAACGTCCTGGATCACCAAGTTTTGGTGGTATCTTCCTCTGAAGAACAACAGATACTCTCTCACTTAAGGAAACTGTTTCAGTTCCTTTGAACTTTGTTTTAGTAGTGCACAAATCCTTGAGGAATTTTGCATATTGTGGAATTTGCTTGATCACATCCAGCAATGGAATGCTCACTCAACTTTCTTGAAGATATCTAGGATCTCCTTGTCTTTGTTCTCCTTCCCTAGCTTCTTCAACCTACTAGGAAAATGCACATTAGTGGTAATCAAAGGTGAGCGTGAGGAGCATACCTGAGCTGGTTTCGGTTTTTGCACAATTTTCATTATAGGTGCATTCTCAATAGGTTGAGGAATTTCCTTAACGAATTGAGTTGGGGTTCCTGAAATGGTTTTAAATGGCTCATCAAGCACAACTTGCTCTATAACAGGCTCTTCTCATTGTCTTCTTGGCTTCTTGACCTCTAGTTTTGCATCCAACACCTTTCTATTTTTCAAGATCATAGCATGTGCCTCATATTGCTCCTTGGGATTGTGGAGGGTGTTGCTAGGAAGAGCTCCTGGGTTAGCTTGAGCAAATGTTTGTTGAATTTGGCTTACTTGCCTCTCTAGCAAATCGATTGTTTTTCCTTGTTGCTAAGTTGTGGCCTTGATCTCTTGGCGAAAAGCACTACTTTCCTCTCGTTCTTTCTTGCTGCCAAACATCATTTGTTGCATCATGGCTTCTAAAGTTGAAGTTCCTTTCGATGTTCGAGCTGGAGCTTATTGTTGTTGGGGAATACGCCTTTGGCCAAATTGTTGTCCATCTCCTATAGGCTGCCTTGGCTGAAAACCCGGTGGAATATTAGGAGGATTTAGCACATTGTTGCTCCTATAACTCAACAATGGATGGTCCCTATTCCTACCATAGGTATTGAGCTGCCTCTGGAAGTAATTCGCCTCTTCTTTCTCATGATTGACTTCCTCGTCTGCTCTGAACTTTGGACAATCTTCTGCTAGATGATTTGAAGCTGAACATATAGTGCACACAACCTGAGCTACAACAATTGTTGTTTTATTGGCCACTTTCAGACTAGTAGCAATCAGAGCAATATCATTCTCCATAGAGCTTAATCTTTTTTCCATGGCTCCATCGATTGTGACTGCATTGAAAGATATTCTACTTGCTCCCATGGATCTATCTCTTGAGTGAAATTTCCTTGAATTTTCTGCTTGGTTCTCAACAACTTCCTTGGCTTCTGCTCCAGTCATATTCCACCAATTTCCCCCACAAACTGAATCAAGTTTTGACCTGTTGAAAGAATCAAGTCATTCATAGAAGAACTCCATTTGAGTGTTGATGTCAAACTTATGATGAGAGCATTGTCGAAGAAGACCCTTAAACTGACTCCAGGCTTCATGTAATTCATCTCCATCTTTTTGCTTGAATGTGCTTATTTGCTTCTTCAAATTCTTGGTACGGGAAGCAAAATATAATTCTTTCATGAATGCACCACACATCTTCTCCCATATGTCAATAGATAAAGGAGCTAAAGAATTGTACCATGCCTTTGCTTGCTACTTCAGTGAAAATGAAAACAAGGTGAGCTTCACAGTGTCTTCTTCTACATTTGTTGATTTCTGGATTCTGCACAAAGCTGTGAACTCATTGAGATGATCCTGAGGGTCTTCAGAAGGCATTCCTCTGAAGTGTAGCAGATTCGATATAAGTGATGGAGGAATAGAATAAGTCCCCAAATTCTCTAATAGTGTGATTGATGAATTTGCCGCACTTGTGCCCAGTATAAATGACTCTCTCAACTTGGCTGTGTTTGCCATTCTTCTTGGTGATGGTGGTGGAGTTGGAATATTTTGTTCTTCCTCAAACTCAGACTCTGAACTTGAATGTATTCCTTGCTTAGATGATTCACCACAACTATTCACACTCATAGACTGTTATCTCTACTGCTTTCTATTTTGCTTTACTGAGTGTTCAATCTTTTGACCAAGTAATAATGGCTCAGCGCTTTTAGTGTTCCTAGTATGCATACACAATGTTCCTACACATGGAAGAAACAGTAAGGCTCAAAAGAAAGAGAAAACTAAACAAAACGAAATTGAAAATTAAAGACTCTATTATGACTTAGAATTAAGCAACTCCCCGACAACAACGCCAAAATTTGATAAGCGGAAAAATACTTATTCAATGATACCTTATTTTCAACCAAGATATATTATTGTAATAGTTAATTATAAGGGTTATCGAACACAAGAAGTTGGTGAAACTAAATCCTAACACTAGACTACAATGCTGATAGACTCGACCACGGTACACTAAGGACACTACGAACCTAAGCTCGACTACTCTAAAAGCTACGAGAATTTGACACAATATACTAGACTCAGTGGAGGACTACCACACTAAAATCTATGGTGTTCTGGATAGTTTTGGTTGCCAACATAATTCATTCAAATTATAGCTAATGCAGAAAATAAATGCTGAATATAAATATGATCATGTATGCAAAAGAGTTTAAACTATATGATTAATGAGTTAAGAAGCATGCAATCCACCACTGCCATTCCATATTTCTAACACATATTTAACCTAATGCACATATCCAATGAATGAAAGTTCCCAGAAAGAGTTGATCGTTACAACCACATCCTATTACCTAATCCTTATGCTTATGTAGGTTGGTCATGGACCTCCCCTACATCTATTCCTCTATGAAGGTTTACAAAGAAGAAAACATGAAGTTCTAGAAAAGGTTTGAGAAGCTACAAGGGATCAAAAGTACACTATGGGCGTGTCTTGCTAGACCTATGGATTTCAATCTCCTGACAGTAAAATCAGTGTATCACTATAGAGAATTTGGTGGAAGAAATTATCTTCAGTCACCCGTATCTCATGACAATAGAATCCTAGCATGCATACTAAGTTGGTCACCAAAGAAAACATACAAGCATTCATACGGTGAGTCATTCATAGAAAGAAAGCTCTTTCAATGAATATGCAAAACTAGGTTAAAATGTATGCATTAAAAAGACTTCATGTACAGGGCTTCAAGCAACCCCTTAAAAATGGGTTTAGCTACTAAAAGTTATAATAAAATAATTAAAACAATTCATGGATTTGATACAAAGAAACGAGATGAAGAAGAACTCTGGTCGGCCAGAATTCGACGGGTGAAAAATATATTCGACCTGTCGAAACGGGACAGGCTGGTCTCTTTTGCGGCTTGCTCTCTCCTTGCTCGAAGTTTTGCTCTCCAAAATACTGATTAGTCTTTTCCAAAACCTAAAATAGGTTTATATATGTCCCCCAATTTGTCTCATAGAGTCCACATTGGAATATGCTTTTATAATTGCACAAAACCCCTTCTTTTCTCCTTATTGAGCTAGGAATCCTTCTTTTATTTCCTTTTCCTTTATTTCTCCACAAAACTTATTAAAACAATAAACATAATTAAATTACTCAATTAAAAATAATAAACTAAATATATGGAACAAATTAAATACCGAATAAACGCATAAATATGCCACTATCACCCCCCTCAAGGACCTTCAAGTGGTATCAGAGTGGCCACTAACTTTGTTAGTGAGATCCTCTGCGAGCAGAGAATGGATCGAGGCTCTACTTCCATTAATGTTCCATTATTCTTTGATGGAAATGACTATTTTGAATGGAAAATCATGATGTCTTCTTTTTTAATGTCACAAGATGATGGAAAACAATGAGACGTTGTTGATGATGGATATATTCCACCAAAGGTTCCATCTACGAACAAACCAGATTTGCTTGTATTAAAATTCAAAAGTCTTTGGACCGATGCTGAAAAAATTTCAGCAAGAATGAATATTAAGGCTCTAAATAGCTTATTTTCAGCCTTGTCTGAAAAAGAGAGAAGAAGAATCCTCCATTCTCCAACAGCTTAAGATGCATGGGATTCATTGAAGACTTCTCATGAAGAAAACTCTAAGGTAAGAGCTCAAAAACTCCAAAGCTTGACTCTTGATTTTGAAAAACTATTTATTCTTGAAGAAGAATCTATTGATGATTATCATAGCCGACTACTTAACATAACCAATCAATGTCAAGGCCTAGGAAGTCCTCTTGAACCAGAAGCTATTGTTTCTAAGTTTTTAAGATCTGTGAGTTCTTATTTTGCGTCTAAACAACTCACTATTGAGGAATTGCATAATATGAAGACTTACTCTCTTGATGAGCTTGTTGGTAATCTAAAGACTTATGAAGCTAAAAAAATTAAACCAGGAAGAAACAAAACCATTGCTCTTAGTTTAGTTAAGCAAGAATCTGATGTTGAAGAAAAAATTGCATACTCGGTTGAAGAATGCGCATACATGACAAAATAGTTTGAGAAGTTCCTCAAAAATAAGAAACCTTCTTTTTCATCCAAAAATTCTTCAAAAAATTTTCAGTCAGGTTCTAGCTCTAGAAATCCTAGAAGCAATGATGTCTCAAATGATAGATCATTCAAACCAAAAACTTCACAAAAAGGAGATGATCAAATAAGATGTTTTGAATGTATTGGTATATGGCACAAAGTCGCTGACTATGCAAATAGGAAAGGTAAAACCCATAAAGTTTTTAAAGCAACATAGAGTGATAGTGAATCAGAATTTGATTCAGAATATGATGAGAAAACAATTGCTTTCATGACATCAGTTATCTTGGATGAATCCCTAGAGGATAGTGAATCTGAAAATATTTTGGATAACAAGTATGGAGAAATATGTGCTGCATCTACATCTATGATCACTAAAATTGAAACTCTTCAATATGAGTTATCAATAAGTGAAAAAACAAAAGTTGAAATTCAAGAAAAGTTCGTTTTTATAAAAACAAAATGGAAGTTGGAAAAAACTTGTCTTGAGAATAATGTCAAGTGTCTTCAAGAGAGCTTGGACACTCAAACTGGACTTGTATCTACCTTGTTGGAGGAAAAACTTGATCTAGAAAACTCTCTAGATGCATCTCAACACAGTTTCAAAATTTTAACATAGGTTCAGAAAAGTTGACAAAACTATGTGGTATTGGCAAACTTGATAAAAATAAATCTGGTATAGGTTATGAGAACGATGAAAAATCACAAACCAAAATATCTACTGTGTTTGTCAAAAGCCAAATTTTGGAATCTGAAAAACCTTTTAAACGTTTTGTTCCAACTTGTCATCAATGTGGAGTTATTGGTCACATCAAACCATTTTGTAGGAAGTTGAACAGGAGTTAGACAAATAATATTCATCAAAATGATTTGATCTCCTCTTTTCAATCTTCTTTGGAAAAATCTGTCAAAGAACTTTCAAGGATAGCAAAAAGTCTTACTATCCCCACATCTGGATACCAGAAAAGAAAGACGTTTGAAAGGACTTCAAAACCTCTTAAACCTTTTTCTAGCTATCAAAAACTTTGGGACCTTTATGGAAACAGTTCAGATAATGAAGAAGATCATGTAAGTAATTTATCATGTGTTATCTCTTCACCCAAGAAAGACAATGGGATTGTTGTTATCTGCAATGTTGCTCTTATAGCCCTTACTGCAAGAAAGTCTGATTCATGGTACATGGATAGTGAATGTTCCAAACACTTGACAGGAAACAAAAAATAGTTTACCTCCATGAATGAGTCTTTTCCATCTAGTAAAGTTGTGTTTGGTGATGGTGTTCAAGCTAGCATCATTGGATGAGGAATGGTGAACCCTCCTGGTCTTCCAAATCTTAACAATGTACTTCTTGTTAAAGAATTGGAAGTCAGTCTTTTGCGTGGAAGCCAAATTGTGGATGAATATGATTCTGTGAAATTTGATAAAATAAGATGCATTGTCCTAGATGTAAAATGAAGAATTCTCATGAAAGGTGAAAGAACAAAAGAACATTGTGAAAGGACCCAATCCCGATTCAGTTACCTAAACTGGAACTGAACCCCTTCTGAAAATACGAACCAACAAAAAAAATTTTCAAAATTTCGGCAGAGTTTCGTTACTAACGTGGAATTACCATAACCTGCACCCAGAAAATAACACTTCATCCTATGCCACAAAAGCCAAACCGTGGGCACCAATCCCATCCGGATTTCTCAACATCAATATAATCAATAACAGTAAACAAACTGTACTATGTATATATGTATATCCGAGAAAATCCGTATAAACATGTATCAGAATGTATCAGAGCGACCTCTAGTATAAAATATATACAACATATACACATCAGTAGGCGAAACAAGAACCCACTGGAAAGCACAGGTAACTCTGAACACTAGCCTCCAAACCGCGACGTGAAACAGCAGAATCCGAACTGCAAACTGGGCACGGAAACCGAAAAGTCCAGGGGAAAGGCAAATAAAATGTTAGAGTGAGTGGACGAAAATAAACATATGCATTTCACCAGTTTATATACATACTCAATATAAACAGTGCAAGTTCGGAAAACAACACACATATATATATATATACACAGAGGTTGTCGGGCGACCTCTCAAGCCCGACGTCAGGTGAATCGCTCAAACCTGACAGTGATAGGCCAGGGGACCACTCAACCCCGCCCAGAGGAATCTCTCAACTCTGGTCCAGAGGAATCTCTCAACTCTGGTACATCGATGTAATAAATGCCATCACAAATAAACACATATAATAATACCTCCGGAAACAACATATATCACAACATCGTATAATTAAATACGGAAATCATAAAATCCACGAACTCGCAAATCAACAGTGAAAATAAAAACTTGTCCACTCACAGATCAGCTAGCGCGAACTCGTGCTAAACTCGTGGTCCGGCGGAAGTTCCCTCGCCTGAAGCACGATCACGATCCGGATCTCGATCTCCTGAACATTCATAAACATAACTGATCAATACACAAACCACAACACTGTACTGAATGCATGGAAACCAACCGTTCCCGGAAATATGCAATACGGTACAAAAGGAATTACGAAATTCCCGAAATCCCCACTCGAAACCTCGACTGAAAATCGGCTAACCAAATCGACCCGAAAACCTCTGAACGACGATCAGGGCGCGATTACGAGAAGAATGACATTAATTTCATCAAAATCTGAAAAAGTCAACTCCTCCGCCGTTGACCACCGTTGACCGCCGCCGGCGAGATTCTCCGGCGGAGAACTTCCAGATCACACCGCCTCGACCATACGAACCACTTTCATAACTACAGCATATATCAATTCAAACCCAAACATCATCAATTCATCGAAAATCAATCGGAATATCACACCGGAATCCCTAATCGGGTTCCCTTCCAAACACCTCCTCGTCCAAAACCAATCAACCAGGAAGCACCACCGAGGTGTGGGGAGCAAAACCCCCAACAACCCCACCGTCAAAACTCACCGGAATCATACCCACCGTCACCGGCAAAATCCTCCCCCTCGGCCCGATTCGAACTCGGTTAAAACTCCATCAATTTCCCTCAAACCAAATACAGACCAACTCGAAATCACGAGAGGAAGAAGTCCCTACCTTTCACTTGGCCAGAGGTGGCCGGAATTTGGTCGTCGGACGTTGAAGCCGAAACGGGAAAGTCTCCCTCTCCTCGGTCAACGGTCAAAGTTTCCCAAAATGGAAAGTCAACTCAGTCAATGCCCGAAATGAAATTCTCGATTATTTCCTGACTATTCCGATATTTATACTCGCGCCTCGGGTCAATCGACGGTCCGAAATGAATATACGAAATGATTCGGATAAACACGAAACAATCGGATAAGCTCGTCGAAAACCGAAACTTCAAATAATCATAAAATATTCCTCGGTTATCGGAAAAATCTTCCGAAACCGCCATCGAGCTCGAAATCACGTACTCTACAATTTCCGTGAAGACACTCATCTCAAATTCTCGACCGAAAACAAAGTCGCGAATATGGTCGACGAACCACATATACGACGAAAAACCGCGACTAAACTCAATCTCGAGAATCATGCCGAATACGCATCAGATTCTGGTTCGGGTCGTCACACATTGTTACTGTGTTCTTGCAAATCTGAAATTTTCCTCTGAAATATGTTTTAGATCACTTGTATCTACAAACATGTTAGAACTATTGCATAGAAGAAGGTGTCATCTAAATCATGAAGACATTGTCAAATTATCAACCAAGGGAATGGTAAGGGGTTTGCCAAAGCTTGCTAGCAAACCAGATGGTATGTGTGGTGACTGTAAAATTGGTAAGTTTACTCGTACCTCTCATTCTTCTTTAAATGCCAAACCAACTTCAAATGTGCTAGAACTATTACATCTTGATTTAGTTGGTTCAATTGAAACTCAAAGTATTCATGGAAAAAATTATGCACTTGTTATTGTTGATGAATTTTCAAGATTTACTTGGGTGAAATTTCTAGCTAATAAAATTGAAAACTTTTTATCAATATTTCAGTCTTGCAAAAACAAGTTCAAATGAAAAACTTTCTGAAGATAAGGAAATCATTAGAATTAGATCTGATCATGGCATTGTATTTGAAAATGCATCTTTTTGTGAATACTGTGATAAATATGGCGTGTTTCATGAATTTTTTGTACTTATCACTCCTTAACATAGTGAGATTGTTGAAAGAAAGAATAGTGTTCTTGTTGAAATGGGAAGAGTTATGATTAACTCTATAGATCTTCAACGTTCTTTTTAGGAAGAGGCTATATCTAATGCTTGTTATACTCTAAATAGAGTCATTTTTAGACAAGGAATAGATAAGACACCCTATGAACTTTGGAGAGGAAGAAAACCAAACATCTCTCACTTAACAGTTTTTGAAAGCATATGCTACATCTACAATAACAAAGACTACTTCACCAAATTTGATCCCAAATGTGATAGAGGAGTATTCCTTGGATATGCAACGAATAGTCGTGCATATAGAGTTTATAACAAAAGATCATGCAAAATTATGAAACCTGTAAATGTTGCTATTATGATGGTCCCAATTGTACTCACACATCTTCCACTATTGATCAGGTTATCACTACCTCATCTTCTTCAACTGGGAAGGACATTCCCATAGATGATCAAATTCCCATATCAGATGATGATGGAAATGAACGTGAACCAGAAACTAATCATGCCAGCACAGGGATAGATGCTACCCATTCTATCCAGCCTCCACACAGATCAGGAACTCGATAAGTGAGGAAATATCACTCGATCAACTTCTGTTGTTATTGGTAATATGTTTGAACCAATGAAAACCAGAAGTGCATCACAAAAAGTTGTAAGCAATTTCTTAATCCTTTGATATTTTCTTGCTTGTTTTCGAAAAGATATTAACATCATATCACATTTTGGTTTTGTATCTACTATTGAACAAAAAAACATCAAAGAGGCCTTATATGATGTTGAGTGGATTTCATCTATGCAAGAAGAGTCGAACCAATTTGAAAGAAGTTATGTTTGGGAATTAGTACCTAGACCTAGTAACAAGAACATCATTGGAACTATGTGGGTTTACAAAAACAAAACTGATGAAAAATGTACTATAATCCAAAACAAGACAAGATTAGTAGCTCAAGGCTATAATCAAATTGAGGGTTTAGACTTTGATGAAACCTTTGCACCTGTTGCAAGGTTAGAATCAGTAAGACTCTTGTTGGCTATGTCGTGTCATTTGAAATTTACTCTATATCAAATGGACATTAAGAGTGCTTTCCCCTATTAAGGAAAAAGTTTATTTCAAACAAACTCCAGGCTTTCCTGAAACAAGTTATCCAGATCATGTTTACAAATTAAAAAAGGCTGTGTATGGACAAAAACAATCACCTAGAACCTGGTATGACAAGTTATCCTCTTATCTCATTGATAATGGTTATGTTAGAGGTTCAATTGACAATTTTTTTTTGTTAAAAGTACTTCTAAACATGTTATTCTTGTTTAGGTTTATGTTGATGATATTATTTTTGGTTTTACCTCTAATTTGTTAGTCAACACTTTTACTAACACAATGGAGAAGGAATTCAAAATGAGCCACTGTGGCAAACTCAACTATTTTTTAGGGTTACATGTGCAACAAAGAAATGACAGCTTGTACATTTTTCAAACTCAATATGCCAAAGATTTGGTTAAAAAGTTTGGTATGGAGACATCTTCTCCTATTCGAAATCCAATGGGAACAAGCTGTAAAATCAATGCTGATCTTGCAGAAATTGATACTGAGCCTACATAGAAGCATGATTGGGAGTCTTCTATACCTCACTGCTAGTAAACCTGACATCTGTTATAGTGTGGGAGTCTGCGCACGTTACCAAGCTAATCCCAAAGAATCTCATGTCAAAGCTGTTAAACGTATCATACGATATATTTCTAAAACAACTGATTTTGGTATAATGTACTCAAATGACACTAACATTGAAATTGTAGGATACTCAGACTCTGATTGGGCTGGTGATGCTACAGGCAGAAAAAGCACTTCAGGAGGAAGCTTTTTTGTAGGCAATAACCTAGTTTCATGGCATAGTAAGAAACAAAACTGTGTCTCCTTATCCACTACCCAAGCATAATATATTGCAGCAAGAAGTTGTTGCACTCAAATTTTATAGATGAAGCATATGCTATATGATTATGGATTTCCTTAAGGTACACTTACTCTGTTTTGTGATAATACAAGTGCCATAAATATATCAAAAAATCCTAGGTTACATTCTCGTACTAAACATATTGAGATCGTGTATCATTTTATCAGGAACCTAGTAGAAGATAATTTGCTTGAGATGACTTTTATTCCATTAGAGAATCAATTGGCTGATTTGTTTACCAAACCACTTGACAATCTTTGTTTTGAAAGTCTTTGAAAAGCAATTGGTATTTGCTCCACCTTGTGTTAATTTCTTTCCTTATCTACATATGTATTTTAAAAAAACAACAACAAAATTATTATGTATATTTTTCCATTTTGCTCTTTTTACTATATTTCTAGACATTATAGTACTCATGACTATTTGTTTTACACATACATTGGGAGATTCTTGTTAGAATTTGCATGACTATAAAAAAGACTAAAATGAAATCATTGAAAGAGCTAATTCCTGTTAATAAACAAAATATCAAATGTCAGTCTCTCATTGAATTGAAAATGTTATACAAATGTATATACATAAAGCCCCACAATCTCTTATCTTTGGGTGCCAATCAATTGAGGATTCCTGAATTGAAGTATATCCTCCAATAGATTCGAAGGTGTTATCCTCTTAGTGTCTTTGTTACACATATTGCTCTTTTGAGCAATGCCCTCAGGGAGTCAATGATAACATCTTTGTTACATGAATCCAAAAGGATGATTTTTCAGATGGACATAAGGACAAATCTCTTCCCTAGAACATATGCAAATGAAAGCATAAAAGGGAAGCAAAACATACAAAGACAAATGTTCGCCCTCATCATATGCTCACAGATTGAGAAACTTAGTTGGTTTCATATAAAAGCATTGAGAGGATATATTGATGAAATACATGATCTAAATTCTCCAAAGTTACATTTATATCTCCCAAGATATGTGCAAAACTTCTCTCATGAATACTTATATGTTTAGCACTATTTAAGTTCTTACTTCCAAAAATAAGTACTTGTTTCTATATATATATATACATAATATCTTTCATATATATATATATCACATAGGTATGCATATACCTAGGGGAATACTCATGCTTTGGGTAAATCACAAATGTGCTGTACATTAGTGTTGTTTTCAAAACCGAAAATTGTCAAGCCATGGTTTAAAGAAAAATCTATACCCTAAATTTAGGGTGCACTTTGATTATACTCAAAACTAATACTTTTATAGTCACATTTGAAAGACCTTGTTGGAATTCAACTCATCTCATTACAAGTCTACTTCTATATGTGAAATCATAAAAGTTGTCTTCAGTTAGTTTTGGATTTCTTCTTAGAATTGGTTATACTTGGTTGAGTTTGGAACTAGTTTCAAGATGATTATGGTACAAGTTATGTGCTAGCTTGTCCAGGTGGATTTTTTTTTGGGTAAGCTATTTGTGAAAAGGTATGGGCCTTTATGAAAAACATGTGGTTTTATTGAGATAAAATCAGTTTTTTTACCTCTCTCATCCCATCACATCGTTCCCATTTTCAGAAATCCTTCACTGGTCACTTCTGGTTGTACCTCGTAGCCGGCTACCATACCTCTCACCTCCACCTCACTCTGATACCTTCACTCTCTCATCTTGAAATGTAGTATATAATCCAACAGATTTAGGGTTTCTATCTCACCTATTTTTTCAAAAATACTTTTTTTTTGCTTGATATGCATTTGTTAGGCTCCTTTGTCATTCTGTGACAGCATGGGGGAGAAACCAGTAGAGACTATGACTATATATCTATGCATATTTTTATTTCAGCAACATCTATAAACTCTCTACTGGTCCTATTTATACTTCACTTGTGGCTTGGTTAAGAGTTTCTATGCAGGTACTCTTCAAAGATATGAATGAACTTGGTAAAAATATATGTTTTGTGTAAAAAATGTCAAAGGGGGAGAATGAAGGTAGATATGTATTGACATATTTTATACTAAACAAAACATGGATTAGAAGACTCAAACAAAAGAAGATTGAAGATAAAAGACCAACATCATGATATCATGAAAACCTCGGTCATGGTCTCAAGGTAAAAAGTATGCATATGCATTTCACTATTTTTACTGAGGATAACAAACGTGTTTTCTATCCCTGAAGTCCCTGGATCATTATTGTTCTATTCCAAAAAATATCTCAAGACTTCAAACTGCTTATAAAACATTTTAAAAACACTTCTCTGGTCAAGTTACTTAATCAGTAAGATAAATTTTGGTTCCCTTAAAAACTTAATCTTTAATCTTCATCCTTATCTCTTATAAAGTGAAGATATTTTGTCTAAAGAGTAAACAAGTTTTTATGTGGCTGTCAAGTTTTTATACTTGGTCTAGGATTAAAAACTTGTTTTAAACTCCTTTTGATTTCCTTGGCTGAGACGTGTGGGTCTCCTTCATAGGCTATTTTATTTGGCCTATATAAAGAACAAGTATCCCTTGTCTTTCTTAGTTGTAAAATTTTCTTTTGTTCATTTTCTCTCTAAGGTTGAGTCTGTTTATACAAGCTCTTTTGTGCTGATCTTTATGTCTTAAAGTTTTCACAAAACACCCATTAAACTCATGCATACATCTTGCATACCATGAGGTTGGATTGGTAGGTGCAAGCATCTCAAGTGTTCATAGTGAGTTAGTTGTGTGATAATTAATTTCATGTTTGGAACTTCTGTATCTTTCTACTATGAATCTCTGTAAAAAAAAATGGAGTATAACTTTTACATCTAGCGCACGAGTTTAGAGAAATGATATCACTGAAACTTTGCTATTAGTAGAACTATAGTCTTGTAATAGAAGTTGTTGCATAGTGGAAAGATTTTGCAGTTTTCATCCTTGAATTCAAGGGTTTCTACAAAGAGAAAACATTATTGTGTTAATAGTTTCATTTACTTATAAGCACTGTTTTATTTTTTTTATAAACTGCTTGTCAAGATAGATGCACATCTTACTATCTTGTTTGGTCCTGAGATAAAATATCTCATATTGCGCTTGGAAGGCTGGACCTAGCGAGCGGCCCGAGTAAGATAATAGGGTTTATTTCCGTGTTGGAAAAGAATATAAGTCAAGATGGCTGATCCATGCGGGTAATGCTTATTCAAGCATTTCCTGCATCGGTTAGGTTTCCTTTGTGAAAGGAATTGGGATAGCATTGAACTATATAAGGATAAGACCGTGCGCTGGTGAACATTTAGAGTTATATTGAGAATCAAAGAGCTGAAGACATACAAGTGAACTGAATTACGGCTACAGTGCATTGTATAAAGAGAATGATAACGATAGTGAAGGATCCTCCTTGATCAAATACAAATTTTTCTACATGCAAATACATCTCGTTAGAAAAACCCTGTAACCAGACGATCAAAGTGCTTGTCACCTATCGAGTGAGAGTATTCAGATCAAAGGAAGAAACACAACTAGAAGATTGAAGAGCTTGTCACATATCGAGTAAGAGTTTGGAGATCCAAGGAAGCAACACCCCAATGTTCTCAACACATCATCAAGGAAGGTGCTCTGCTTTGCACTTATAGAGAGAGTGTGGAGTATTGATTTCTCTAGCTCTGCTAGAGACATGAAAAACCCAAAGTCCTAGGACACTAAGCGAGAAGGATCCATTCAGGCGAGGTTGTTTCTCTCCCCGCCTTAATCGCTTAATCAAGAAGTCAGGCAACACAGCTATACATTCACATTCCGTCGAGAGACGGCAGTGTGAAGCACATCAGGATTTAGCCGATACATGCGGTTATACTATCCGAAATCCATAAAAGAGACAGTTTGCAAGAAGATCTCTATGCGATCCTCGCTAGGGAGATTTTGGAGTCAAAATTTTTGGCATGCCTAGTGGGATATTCTTTTTGTGTCTCTATGCGACGATAGGGGAAATTACAAAAGAGAATACCCTCAGTGTCGTAAACATCCATAACTGGTATACCGTGAAGACACCTCTACTAGGTGTCGTTCATTGAGCAATCAAGCAGTTGACATCCTTTTTGCTAAAGAATACCACTCAACGATGTCGTTCAAATCTTTGAGTGAAATGGAGATCCTGGAGCTCACATTCCAGGAATACCTAGCCTACGCGGATAGGCGTGATTAGCATCAAACAAACTACCATACGGCTCTTGGTCAACGAATCAAACAACAAGCAAACCTACTCACTACCCAGGGCGAGAAGGTAGACTCGGCGTTGGCTAAAATCCAAGCTCTAAGGATGGAGCTCCATAGGGATCAGAAGGAGCGAAAAGCGATCGGAGCCCAAGTAGCAAGCCTTGCAGAAGGTCAAGACAAATTGCGAGCTGATATCACACAAACCTTGGAAATAAGTTGTGACGACCCGGAAAAGAATCAGTAGTATAGTCAGCTTCATTTGTGAGTTAGCGCGTAATCGCAGTTCTTCGATAATTGATTGAATCGCCAGACTTGATCACGACTTAATTATTGGCCAAGAATTTGAGTTGAGCCTCTTCTTGAGAGTTGTTGTACGCGTGATTTCGAGTTCGTGGACGGTTCCGGATTATTATTTCGACGACCGAGGAATATAATATGAATATTTGAAATTTTGGAATATTGTCGAGTTTATCCGTTCGTGTTCGAGTCTATCCGAACCGTAAATGGAATGACTATCGACTTGATTTGCGAGTTTCGCGATTTGTCGTGATTTCGACGTAATCTGTTAATATGGCGGCTTCGTTAGCGACTAAATTATCGGGCGAGAATTTGATTTCGGATTCTTCGCGGAAGTTGTAGAGAATTTAATTTCGAGCTCGTGGGAACTTCCGGAGGATTTTTCTGAGTTACGAGGAATAAGTTGTGAATATTTCCGTCCGTCGAATATTGTCCTATTTATCCATTTGGGGTTCGGTACGCGTACGGTATAAATACGGAAACGATACATGCCGTTTTTGAAAACTTTCCAAAAGGTGAAACTTGGGTTGACTGGGTTGACCAGGTTGGGTTGACCCGTTTTGGGCGATTTGGTGCCGCGACTTCGCGCCGCCGTGGAGGTCGATTCCGGCCACGGTTGGCCGGGGTCCCTTCACGGAGTTTGTTGGGCTCGAGGCCCTCTTCGGTTTGAGAGTTGGATCACCTCCTATGATGGCCGGAGGAGAAAGTTATGGCTCGGCGAAATTCATGGTTTTCCGGCGAGTATTCGTGGTGGTCGGAGGTGGCTTTTTCGGCCGAGTTGGTGGCTCTTCTTTGAGGGATTTTGTTAGCCTCGAGCTAAGGAAGCTATTGCAAGTGGTCTTGAGGGTTGCCGTGGCCGGAGGAGAGAGATCCGTCGATTTGAAATTCAGGTAAGGGTTTGGAACTTTGAGTTGATTTTTGGAGGTTTTTCGGTCAAAATTGGCCTTAACTTTGAACTGGAAAGTTGTTGGAATCGTCGAGATCTTCAAAACCATGTGTAGCATGAATTTTTTTGGGCAGGTTGGATTTTCCGGCGGTGACTTTTCGTCTGACGTGTTTTTCGACGAGTTATATGTTGTTTCGCTCGGAATCGCGCCCCGATCGCAGTGGTGATGTTTGTTTTTCGAATTGAGCATCAGAAATTATAGCGAGGTTTTGTGGTGTGATTATCGGATTTTAACGAGTTCGTCGTTATTGGATTATATGTTTTCGAGAACGGTTGTTTCTCGTGATATGATTTGAGGTGTCGAGTTATGATTTTGAGCAGTGGATTTTATGATTATCTAGAGGTTCGTGATCATTCGTTTGGCGAGGGATTTTCAGCCGGATCACGGGATTAACGCGTATTGCGTTATGCTCACCTGTGAGTGGACAATTTCTTTTCACTGATAATCGTGAGTCTGTATACACGTTTTACGAGCATGAGAATGCATACGAGATTATGATTTATATGGGCATGTGTTATACGATTATGCCTATACAATTATACATTACGTATATGCATTTACATATTGTTAATACATTTGCATCGAACTATTTATGATTTGGTTTACACAGAGTACAGTCACTGTATATGTTGTTGTATCGATACACTTGCATCCCGGCTGACCCCCGATGATGTTTACCGGGGGAGGTTGTGACCCCTGACCCGAGGCCTTTACCGGGGATGGGGGAGGGGGCAGACCTCTGACTTGAGGCATTTCTGGATAGAATCACGTGTGGGTCTGAGATCCCGTGATTCAGACTGTACTAGCGCGGACGTGTCCATGAGTGACCCCGCAGAGTTTTACGCTGCATGCTCCATACACGTGAGGAATTTGAGTCACCTTCGTGTACTATGTTATATTCATTTATTTAGACTCGCATATGTTTTTATAACATATATTATTCAGCGAAAGACATTTATTTTCGTCCACTCACTCTAACGATTTATACGTCTTTCCCCTGGGCTTTTTGGTTTCCGTGCCCAGTTTGCAGTTCGGACTCTGGTATCGCATGTCGTGGTCGGAGGCATAGTGTTCGAGCTACCTTGTTTATTCCAGTAGGTTTCTTGTTCTACCTGCTGTGGTATATTTATATAATTATACACTAGAGGTCGCTCTGAGCATTCTGATGTTATATTTTCATACGATTTTCCCCGGATTTCTGTAAAGTATAGTTTTATTGATTACTTTACATTACTGTTATGATATTGAGAAATCCGGATGAGATTGGTGCCCACGGTTTGATTTTTGTGGCATAGGATGAAGTGTATTTTTCGGGTGCAGGTTATGGAAATTCCGCATTAGTAGCATTACTCTGCCGAAATTTTTATGGTTTTTGTTGGTTCGTGTTTTCAGAAAGGGTTTGATTACGGTTTAGGAAACTAAATCGGGGTTGGGTCATTTCATAAGTTTAGCTGAATACCACCGATAAGCGGCGACACTGTCTCAAAGGATAGACAGAGACATAACATCTTTAACAAGATCCATTTCTAACCTCACCAGGAGGACCAGGCAAGCAGAGTCTTTCTCGCCAGCATGGGAGCAGAGACTAAATAGGTTTATGAATGACTGTGACATACACCTCGCTAAGATGTATGAATCATACGAAACTCCATTCTTTCCCATGCAGAAAGACGACCCAGAAGCTTAGTAATGGCCAAGTTATTACCGACATCAAACCTTCTAAACTTTCTCTGGCGATGATGATTCTAATGCGGCAACTCACTTAGCGTAGTTTACTCTGCAACTGGGGCAGTTCGCTGATAATGAAGGACTCAAACTGGGAGTCTTTGGATCATCTCTGTCAGGATCAGCCCTCGTTTGGTATATATGGAAAAAGGCTCGATCACAGAGTGGAAGGATATGGAAACCTTGTTTATCGATCACTTCGGAACGGCAAGACCAGAAACCAGTGTTGGAAAGCTAGCTTCTTTGAGTCAATCGGCTACAGAAAGCCCATTTACCTTTTTACAACATTTTCAGTCAGAATATAATCTATGCAAGACTCCATTGGGCAAAGAAGAGGTCGTTGAAATGGACAAGAATGGCTTGGAGGATATGTACCATCAACTATTCCTTAATAGTAAATACTTCTCCTTGAACGAGCTTATTACGGCTGTAACTAGAGCCTACAGTACCATGCAAGAATAAGACAATAGAAGAAATACGTCCAAAGGGACGTATACTGCTAGGTCCTACGATAGACTTAAGCCAAGAACCGTGGCTTATATAGATGAAGTGGAAAACAACCAGGATTCAAATTCTGAAGGAGAACAAGTAGGGGCAGTAGACTTGTCAACAAATAAGGTCATAAAACCCCGTAAACTTCAGAACAGAAAATGTCCAATTAAGCTTTCGACAGTGGCTTTTACCAAGCCAGAATTAGATGCATATACGTATGGCTCATGAGATCTTGGACGAGCTCTACAATATGCGAGTGGTCAAAGCAGACTTCGGGCCTCTCCCCACCGCCGAGCAGTTGAAAGGAAAAAATTATTGTAAGTTCCATGGGACATGGAACTATATAACGAAGGAGTACATCAAGCTAAAGGATCAAATCCAGAAGTGGATCAATGAAGGTAAGCTGAAAGTGGAGGGAGCATCCAAAACAGCGGCATTAGTAGACTCTCAACCTTTCCCAGCACCTCAAGTCAATATGATCGACATCGATTGGTCACCAGCCATTAGCAGAGCAATGGGAGCAGAGGAAGAAGACTCATCGGTCCTGCCACGCTATACTTTTTCGCAGGATAAGTTGGAAGAGATCGTGGACAAACTACAAGAGATGAAGCTTATCGTTTATTAGCCAGTGTTCAAACTAAAACATCTAAATTATAGATGGCCATGCAAACATTTATGTAGGTTCCATAACTTGTTCGGACATCGAACAACAATGTGTTCCACCCTGAAAGACAAAATTCAGAGTTTGATTAACTAGGAAGTGATAATAGTTAGCCAAGAAGGAGTGTTAGAGTGGCATCCTCAAACACCACCGTCTTGCATGACAATCCCATGAACTTCCCTTTCTCATAATGCATTTGGGTCCACACAAAGACGGAAAATATCAAGGCGAAGGCCTAAACACAATATCGCATTCGTTCGACCCAGGCGAGCTGAAATCACATATATTGCATCTAGGCGAGAAGAAATTTTCAAAGAGCTACTCCAAGTAGGGATAGTAGTGGTTCCCGACAATTGGGGAACTCCATATCCAAATCCTGAAGATGTAAAGGGTTTACCTTACTGCCAGTACCATAATAAATGGGGTCGCCATTACATTAATGAGTGCATTAACTTAATGTATAGAATTCAGCAGTGGATAAACGAGGGAAAAGTGCGGATAGAAGCGCCCTCGCCAAATCTAGCGATCGAAGAAGCATTGAAGGTCGGGATGCTAGAACTGACTATGGGCAACCCAGGCAAGAGAAAGCATATCGTCGATACCCGTATCACTGGCGAGAGTCTGGCAAAGAAGCAACCAACGAGATCAGTTAAAGGAAAAGAGAAGGTAGATCCAAAGGCAGAGTCGCCAGTGGCTCTTTGTGCTCATTGCAAGTTCAAGTGTGGGTTGAAGATCTCCTACGAGGAATTGGTGGAAGCAACCAAGGTTTTCCTGGAATTATTTTCAAGTCCAGAACATTATCAGCCGCATAGCCCAATGGAGTTAAATCAAAAGGATTCCCAAGCATTCAAGTGAGTGCGAGCAGTAGAGAAGGTCAGTAGGGCAAAGAAGTCCGAAGCAGGGATAGCTGATATGCTCGCCAAACCATATGTTCCACCAACTTTAAGAAACATTATTAAAGAAAACGTATGGTATGTGAAGGAGAAAGGAAAGACCATTGAGGTAACCCCAAGCAGGAGACGTAATCTTCAGCGACGATTTGGAGAAGTTAAAAGGGCATTGGAAACTTATAAGATTGGCATCATCAAGGAAGAACAGTTGATCTATCCCCCAGAAAATCTACAACGACGGTTGAATGCACCTGCAGTAAACCCTTTGGTGGTCTTTGGGAAGAAGTCTGGCGAGCCTAAAGTACGAGCATAAAGACCGAGCGTCTTTGATCATAACCCATAATTATGGGCCAGAGACAAGACACCAGAACCTATAGATGAGGATCATCATGACATACGAAAGCATAGATCAGCAAAACAACGTCTTAGGTTTGATGATGAAGCAATGCAAATGGTGAGGTTGAATAGTCCACAGAGAAAGAGAGAACATGTCGGGGGGCATGTCACTGTGAGCGAGACCAAAGGCCTGCAATGGAGACCAAAGCCCTTGATCTAGGAAAAGAAGAAGAAGACCAATTTGGACAAAGCTTTTCCCCCACTGCAGAAGCAAAGCTCTGGATTATTTATGCCAACAACCGTAGAACCTACATCTGAGGTTCAGATACAGCAGGTCGCTTCCTTAGAAGTCATAGCAGACATAGATGTAGAAGATGGGAAGCTTGAAGACGACATTAACGAGGATGATGAAGAGGTACTAGACTACGACGAAGATGAAGTAGATGACATACACGAATATGCCAACGAGGTAGATACTAACATTAATATGGTATTTATCTTATCCTCTAAATACACAATACCTTCGCAGAAGATGATAGTAGTTGAAGCAATCCCAAGTAGAGATGTCAATAACCTGGTAATGCCAGAAGATGAACCAACACCTTCGGAACAGTAGGCGCCCGTCAAACAGTCAGAGGTTGACTTACCCTTAACCAAGGGACACATTACATTTGTGAAGCCCACTCTGAACATGCATGGCCATGCACATGCGACCATTGTACGTGATATGGACGATCCAGGGGTTCAAATTAACAAGCTATTAGTGAACTCTGGGGCAGTAGTGAACATCATCACCATCAAAGCAATGACACTACTAGGTATTCCCATGTCTGTCATCCAAGAGACAACCCTAAATGTCAGAAACTTTCAAGGCAGTGTATCTAAGACTCTAGGGATCATTTTTCTACAGGTGCACATAGATCCAGCCACCTGAACATACACATTCTTTGTAGAAGAGTGCACAGCTCCATACAGTGCAATTCTTCGACGTGATTGGATCCACATGAGCTATTGTGTGCCTTCATCCCTCCACCAGTAGATGGTACTATGGAATATGGAGTCTAGCGAGGCAGAAATTATTGATGCAGATCCACGTCCATACTCCGTGTCCGCCAATTCTTTAGAGGCCAGCTATTACAACAGTGACCTCAGGCCACTGGAAGTATGTGGCGTAGATAACAGAGGCCGCCCAATTGGTGTAACGGCTTCTAAACTAGCTCAATGGGGTATTATTCAGGTAGACCACGATAGTAGCAGGCCTTATACCATTAAGCTACCATCCAAATCATCTCAATGATAGAGCCTCTATCGAGCATAGAGGCCAAGTCTTGTTACTCTCTGTACAAGCGCTTCCACAATTTTTTAATGGAGAGTCAAGCCTACGAGAGGGTTCCAATGATTGCAGCATTGGAATATGTGGATGAGGATGTACTGAATGAATCAGGTGAGGAGGAGGAAATCCAATTAGCACCAGCAGCCTTAGACGATATACCTCCTAAAGTTAAGGATCCCATTGAAAAGTTTAATCTTGGGAGTTTGGAAGAGCCAATATCTGTGGCTATTAGTACCTTCCTAGAGCCTGAAGAGCGACTGAGGTTTATTGAGTTGCTAAAGACATACGCTGATTTTTTTGCAGAAAAATACGACGACATGCCAGGACTGTCATCAGAATCGGTTTGTCACAGCTTGCCTATTATAGAAGGAAAGAAGCTGGTAAAACAAGAGATGTGTCGAATGAACACAAAAATAGCAATCCTAGTAAATGAAGAAGTTGAAAAGATGCTCAAGTTAGGAATAATACGAGTGGCCAAATACAATGAGTGGCTATCAAACATAGTCCCAGTCAAGAAAAACAATGGCAAGATGCGAGTCTGTGTTGACTACAAAAACTTGAATAATCCAACCCCAAATGATGCATACGCAATGCCAGTAGCAGACTTATTGGTAGACTCAGTGGCTCGTCATAAAATATTATCATTTATGGATGGGACAGCTGCCTATCATTAAATATCAGTGGCAGAAGCAGACAGACATAAAACCGCATTTCAGTGCCCAGGTTTTGCAAGAGTATTTGAGTACATGGACATGCCGTTTGGACTCAAGAACGGAGGGGCAACCTACAAGCGAGCGATGTTCCATGACCTCATTGGCAAGTCCATGGAGGTATACATCGATCATGTGGTAGTTAAAATGAAATGCAGAGTAGATCACACTGAAGACTTGAGGAAGGTGTTTATCTGGATGAGGCAGCATCAGTTGAAAATGAATCCAGCTAAATGTGTATTTGGCATACAAGCAGGAGATTTCTTGCGATTTTTGGTTTATCATCGTGGGATTGAAATACTGGATGACAAGAAAGAAGCAGTTCTCAATGCAATCTTGCCAAAGAGTAAGAAAGAACTAGATCGACTATTAGGTAAAATCAACTTCTTGAGGCGGTTTATTGCTAATCCTGCTGGAAAAGCACAATTGTTCTCAACTTTACTCAAGCTTCAGAATCAGACAGACTCTGTTTGGGAGTATATTCATCAAGAGGCTTTTGAAACCATCAAAGCATACTTAGCGAACCCATCAGTCTTGGTACCACCAAGGCCAGAGGTCTCTCTCAAGTTGTATATATCAGCTACCGATCATCCTATTGGGAGTTTATTAGCTCAAGACGATAAAACAGGAGTTGAACGTGCTATTTTCTATCGCAGCCATACCTTAACTGATTGTGAGACAAGATACTCGCCAATGGAGAAACTGTGCTTAGCCTTGTATTTTTCAGGATACAAGTTGAGGCATTACATGTTATCCTTTACCACATATGTAATAGCTCAAACCGATTTGGTGAAGTATATGCTTTTGAGACCCATATTGAGGGGAAGGATTGAGAAGTGGATCCTTGGACTTTCAGAATTCTCTTTGTAGTATGTACCCCAGAAGGCAATAAAAGGCCAAGCAGTGGCTGACTTTCTGGCTTATCATCGAATGGAGGATGCTCGCGAGGGGCTAGAGTTAGACTTAACTCGTCTTGATCTAGCACCTTGGTATTTATACTTTGATGGGTCAAGTACGAGCACTATGGATGTGGCAGGAGTGGCATTAGTCTCTCCACGAGGCCAAACTTTCTCTTATTCTTTCAGGTTGGATTTCCAATGTACAAATAACCAAGTGGAATACGAGGCACTTATCATAGGCTTGGAACTCTTGCTAGATATGGAAATTACAGATGAGAACGTGTACGGGGATTCCCTGTTAGTGATCAGACAACTCAAGACAAAGTATAAGGCTGTGCCAGTATTAGAACCATACGCCAAGCATGCTTGTGAATTACTCAAGTTGTTTACCGAAGTAGAATTGAGTCATATTCCTCGCGAGGAGAACTATGCAGCAAACGAGTTAGCGCAACTAGCAATGGGACGAAGCTTACAAGATGGAGTATGTGAACGTATATTGAAGGTTGAACGAAGGACTCTACCATCTTTTATCATTCGCCAAGAAGAAAATAATGAATGGTACGTTGCCACACTCGATCATATTGATGTGGACTGGAGACAGCCCATTATCTCATATCTTCAGAATCCTAATGATCCGGAAGACAAGCAGATCTGTTTTCTCGCTCTTAATTATATACTCAAGGAATATGAGTTATATAGAAGAGAGAATAAAGCCTGCTCTTGAGATGTGTCTACAGACGTGACGCCGAGCGGTTGATGATGGAAGTCCATTTGGGAGTAGCAGGGAAACATCAAGTTGGCCCTAAGATGAGATGGTTGGTACGACGACATGGTTGATATTGGCCAGGTATGCTCAAAGATTGTATCACATTTGCTAAAGGCTATGAAGAATGTCAAAAACATGGCACAATTAGCCACATACCTAGAATACCTTTACAACCTATAATCAAGCCTTGGCCTGCTCGAGGATGGGCTTTGGACTTAATTGGGATGATTCATCCTTATTCATCAGAGGGGCACAAGTATATCATAGTGGCTACTGACTTCTTTACCATATGGGTTGAAGCTAGACCTCTCAGAGTATCATCAGCAAAAGCCATTCGTCAGTTCCTGTTTGAAGATATCATTTGCAGGTTTGGCATTCCAAAGAGTTTTGTTTCAGATAGAGGGGCAGCATTCATGTCTGGAGACGTAGATGAGCTAATGAAGGATTTTGGGATACATTATCTCCATTCTTCTCCATACTATGCCCAATCCAACGGTCAAGCTAAAGTGAGCAACAAGATCATCATACACATCCTGAAACGAATGCTTGATAGCAATGCCAGATTATGGCATGAAGAGTTATTCAACACATTATGGGCCTATCGAACAAGTAAACGAACCCCAACAGGCACAACTCCTTATGATTTAATGTTTGGCCACGATGCGGTCCTGGCTTTGGAGATTAACGTACAATCTTTAAGAGTAATGGAGCAAAACCATCTGATCGGTGAGGATTATGTACAAGCCATGTGGTAGGAACATGAAGACTTAGATGAGCAGAGATTAAGAGCTTATGACAATTTGTGTGCCGAGAAACGAAAAGTGGCTCGTGCCTATGACAAGTGTACTAGGGGCATGAGTTTGGCAGAAGGGGAATTAGTTTGGCCAAAGATATTACTCGTTGGCCAGAAGATTGAAGGAAGAGGAAAGTGGTCAGAAAAGTGGGAAGGGCTATACATCATTGATCAACTCATAGGCAAATGAGCTGTTTATTTACGAGATCGAGATGGAACAATTCATGCCAATCCTATCAATGGCTGTTTCCTTAAGAAATATGTACAGCCAGCTTGGGAATATGAAGACCTGCCAGCAATAACTTAATTCAGTCCATTCACGCTCCTCGGCGACTCTCGCCTGATTGAACTGAAAGAACAACACATCAGGATTTAGCTATAGTTAGCCAATACCTGTGGTTAAACTCTAAAATTGTTTTTAAAAGTCGTGTTCAGTCAACCAATACCTGTGGCTAAATTTTTATTGTGGCTAAATAGGCCAAATTTTTATCCAAATTTTTATTATATCGATTCTGAATAAAGAGTTCATGCTCGCCAACCTCTGTGGCAAAATCCATTAACAAACAATGTTTAACTTTATCAATACGAAAGACGTTTGCATAAGGAAACTCTTTGCTTTGAATATAAACAGATTACATTGAAACACAAGACTACAAAGGCTTTGCGGCCTTAAGCTCTGATACCATATGAAGATAGGCTATGATTAGCAACATAAACAAAAAAGGAAAAATACAGTTTGTCTTTCCAAATCCTTGAAAAGTTGGTACCAGTCCATGGGTACATGCATCAAATATGCATACATGGAGAAGGACTTCAAGAGACAAAAGAAAGAGGATTTGAAGCGCCAAGGAAGCTACTTCAACAGCCTAAAATACCACTGGAAGCATGTTGGTGTATGATGCCTTACCCCGGGTTGAACTTTCTGTCGTTCCTCTCTAGAACGTCTGCGTTCATGAGACCTGCAGCCTCCATGCACAGAAAAACTGAACGGTTGCTAGCGAAGAAGACAATGCGAGGTCATCCCCGGCGTTTTGACTTTGTCACCCTATAGATACTTATGGTGACTTTGCCAAGGCAACATCTGGACATAGATATCACTATCTAGTCTAGGTTTGGACATGGATATCAATATCTAAAGCCTGTAATATAGGAGAATTTTATCTGGAGGTTTCCCCCGATAAGAGAGCCAGAAAACATAGAGAAAGAGATTTCATCTCGCTAAGAGGCTTGGAAGGTATGACCAGCAGCAGAGAATGAGGATGCCCTTTATAGGAAGAATACTACACTGAATCGTAGCGGTAAAGCTTCTTGAGATTAAATGTATCTGTTAATAAAGGACACGCCTCTACTGAAGATTGAGCCACAGAACAATTTATCTACCCCGAGATGAAGGCGTGATAAGTAAATGATTTTTTGGGCAGGTAAACATATATTGAAGATTTGATTGATGAGACAACGCGTTACGGATTCCAAGTTTGAAATTAAAGACCATTAAAGTCAAATAATAATGGTAGGCGAGCAGTTAGTTTCTATAACATGCCCAATATTGTTAGGGTAATCCATGACAGGCCTATGTCTGAGGCCCAGCAATATGATTCAAATCCCAAATGAAGCGCAACAATACCAAAATATTCAAATTAACATTGTGGTCCAATACAAGTGCTAAAGCTAATAGAATTATTCTGAAGACATCACGATAGAGAAAGAAGGAGAAGGCTTAGTGTCTAAGACCCAGTAATTAAACGAGAACGCTTTGTCCTTTAAAGACAATTTCAAAAGTTCAAAATCTCGCCAAGATTTATTATATAAGTGCAAGGTTCTTGCGACTTCTTTCTTAGCATCATGTAGCAGCTGTGCTTGGTTTTCTCCTTCATCTAGGAGTTGTCTAATGGTGGCTCTATTGGAGTGAGCTTTTGAACGTAAGCGGTCCACTTCAGCTTAGACTCGGCTATTATCCTCCTGCGTCTGGCAAACCAACGTCTCCATTTCTTCATTCTTGCGGTCTGCTTCGAATTTTAGACATTGATGAGCCTCATATTGATCTTGGAGCTGGCAAAGTCCTTCCTTAAAGTCAGACATAGTCTTGGAAAGTTCAGCAGGGGTAGTGGCCTTTAGTTTTTTGACCTGTTCTTGAGTCTGATTGATACTTTGAGGGGATCTAGGCTGGCGGAGAAGAGCTTTTGGAAAGCAACAGAGGTAGGAATGGCAACGGCCGGAGGGGAGCTCAGAGCACTTAGCCTAATTGAAAGTTCCTGCAAAATCAAAATTTGATCTTGGAAAGTGCATGGGTACTTAAGTGGAAGGCCCTGATGATGAAGGAGGAGCAGTAGTTTCTCCATGGGGAATATTTTGTTCTTCATCGACACAATTTGGCGAGTTTAAGGGTTGTTCCATCGTGGCCATTGACATGGGCTCAGAAGATCGAGGGGGAATGGGCGTATGAAGCTGATCTTGAGAGGTACCTTCTGAGTCAGCATGATGTTCAGGAAGGACTAGGTCACTACTTAGAGAAGTAGGTGTAGACTAGAAGGAAACGCGAGGCGTCAGGATTTAATCAGAAAAGTTAACGTACAGAAGGCATAAATAAGTTGAGGTGTTAGATGAGGTATACAACCAATTGATGTGGTTCCTCGACTACATTGACCTGGAGCTCTGGCGAAGGCGGAGCATGAGTTTCTAGTTCTGGAATGACTTCAACCAGCTGCTGTGGTTCCTTAACTATTTTAACTTGGAACTCTGGCTAGGGTGGAGCATGTGTTTCCTATTCTTGGATCACTTCGTCATTTTAGGAAACATTGTCCTCAGCAGGGGGGGGGGGAAGAAAGGTAGCAAAAAGAGTGTTAGATAATCAACTGCTTCTTTCTTTTCTGACTCTTCAGGCTCCCTGACTATTATCCCAGCTATAAATCTTGTGATAAAGTCTTTAAAGCACTTTTTCCCACTATTTATGACTTCCGGCCCCGTCTTATTGTCCTCACCTTCATACATTATACTAGAATCATCAAATTTTAGTATGTAGACTTGGCTACACCCTTCGAAGAGCCTTTCCCCCAGTTAATCAATGACGTAGTAAACATCGACTTCGGCTTTGAGGACAAAGAAATGATCATTCTAACTTACCAGATACACCCCAGGCTTTGTGCTCTTGCTGTTGTTTTCCCATGCTTGATTAAATGACACAAGGTCTTTCAGTTTCACAAACTTCTCTAGACTAAAGTATCCAGTGAATGAGTCATCAGAAGAGGTCTTTATTGGCCAAGGCCAAGAAGGGTTGAGAATCATCTTTGCAGGCGGATTTGGAACCTTGGGTTCTTGGAGAATCTCTAGTAAAAGATTCAGTCCTTATGGACTTTTGTGATTGGTAAAGAATAAACGAGACAGTTATAATTAGTGAGACAGCAAGAGCAATGAATATTGGTAAAAGATTTTGATACTTACTAACTGGCCAGTAATGTTAGACCTTTTCTTCTTTAGAGCTTTTAACCTGGTGGCAGTGTTTGTTTCTAAGGCATGTTGTTGATTACAAAAAGGAAATTGGTCAAGTGCTATCAAGGAATTGCCAGTACATGTGGCAAAGTTAACATGGTTCTATAAATAGGGGAAAAAGTATACTTGTGACTAGGGAGTGTTGTTGCTGTTTTTGTATAGCTTGCCTATGATAGCCAAATCTTCTTTATCCGTGAATTGTTTGTCAAAGTCGCAGAAGATGGTGGCAAAAAGAGCAAGCGGTCCAACCCGTCGTATGTTTTCCCGAATCTGGGAACGCCAAATCAAGTATGTCTCTATGACTGATACAGAAATGGTGAGTGGTTTTGTCAAGGTAGGGATTGTTACAGCTGGGAAGCCAAAATGTGCATTCTGTAGATTATGCAATGAAGGATGGCCAAATCCTCACCAAAGGCTGTATCTGTTTAGAGAATAGATGAGAGGCATGGAGGCATGCTGGGTTAACCCAAGTTGTCTGGAGAAGTGGTTGGGAGCGTATAGCTCATACCTGAGGCTTGAAGAATCAGGGACTAATAAGTCCTTGCAGGTGTGGCTTTGAAGGAAAATGATCATCGCAGAGTCATCTTGTCTTGGCGAGGTTGCAAGGGTGGCGGCGATTTAAGATAACTTCAACTGTTGCAGTTGGGAAATTTGTCTGCGAGCAGAGGTGTGTGAAGCATGCTTGATAAGACCATTTTCTAGCTCCAGAGGATGCAGTTGCCAAGGTTTAGCCTAGAAGTTTGTCTTCTTTGAAAGGAGGGACTTCGGAAGGGCGGAAGAAAGGGACTTACATTCACAACCAGAACTCTACCATCTAGAGTGATCCTGATTGATTGAGGTTGAGCCTATAAATTACAACTCGTCGCAAGCCGAAGTAGATATAGGCAAGGACGGATTCTGCTAAGCCCAGCTTTTCGCTATTGAAAAGGCGTTCAACAAGGTTGGTCTAACATTTGTCAACCTTGGCAAAGGTGGGACAGAAAATGTACTTGGATAGCCAATATTCCGGAAGGCTATGCCTCCTTGATCGGTGGTACTTTTTTTCTTTACAAAGTGGTCAATCTAAGCAGAGTAAGAAGGAGGTCGATCCTTAGAGGCTCGGACTTCAGTCCCGTTGGTATGATTATGGAACCAGATATTGCTAGACACGGGGACACCGAATAAAGCATAGAGGTCGAGGATGGTAATGCTTACGTCGCCACAAGGAAGATGGAAGTAGTTGACCGAGCAATCCCAAAAACACATAGCGGCGGCGAACGGGGCTTGGTATTCACCGGCAGGAAGCAAAGAGCATAGGTCAATAAGTTGAGCAATACCGGCTGCTTCCTATCGATCAATATCCTTTTTGCGACGAAGCTTGTACCAGGTGAGGTCTTCCTTGTTTGGGTGTGACCATTTACCAATAAGACAAAGGGTGTCTTTGTTGGTCCATTCTTTGGGTTCTGCTTTTGGACATTTATGAAAGATAAGGGCTGAGTTGCAAAAGGGATGGCGAAGAATAGGGTAGAGCTCTGGGTTTATCGGAGTTTTGAGAAAGGGATCGAGCAGGCTGATGCCGTTGCTTGGATTGATTTTTAGAGGGATGATGGCTTCTGGATTTTGTCGTTTGACGATAGCCTTGATACTTCTAGTGAAATTCTCGACATCTTGTTCTGAGTAAGAGATAGGCATGTCTTTGCAAAGAGGCATAATTTTTTTAATCACAAGAGATGGCCGGTAGTGAGGATGGAAAGACTAGTTTTTGGAGAGGCTGAAAGATTGAAAGTGAGGCAAGTGATAGAGTTTTGATGGGAGGTGAAGATTGATTGATGTAGACATGCACTTTTATATTACATTAGCCAAAGTGATGTAGCTTTTTAGAAGGGTTGTGTAATGTGGCGCTTGCGTGTGATGTTACCGTTTGGAGTAACATCGTGTTGTTCAATAAGATTCAAGCCGTTTTGCTTGCATAGATAATTTAAGCTCAAGGTTTGAGGGGCAATATGAAAGGACCCAACCCCGATTTAGCTCCCTAAACCGGAATCAAACCCTTTCGAAAACACGAACCAACAAAAACCATAAAAATTTCGGCAGAGTTTCGTTACTAACGTGGAATTACCATTACCTGCACAAGGAAAATACACTTCATCCTATGCCACAAAAATCAAACTGTGGGCACCAATCTCATCCAGATTTCTCAATATATCAACAATAACATAAAGTAGTAAATATATCTGTACTTTACTGATATATCCCTGATTCTCGATTCTCGCCAAGGAGATTTTGGAGTCAAACATATCCCTGATAACAATCATACATTACCTTTGGTAAAAAGTAGTTAAGGGCCTAATCACCCCCCTCAAGGACCTTCAATCTATTCAAAGACTGTTTAATATGCTGAGATTGAAGATAGAAAATGGTGTGAAAGAGGGCAATGTAAGCAATTTAGAAATCGAGATCAAGGAAATCGAAGGACAATTTCAGTAAGATGGTGTTGTAGCTGAACCTAGATTGCCTACAGTCCAATTGGATGTGATGGAGCCAATAATTTCAACAAGCAATGTAAAAGTGGAAGTAGTCGAGCAAAGTGAAGAGACTAGTCAGCCACAAAATCAATTTGAAGTTGTTGTAGATGAGCCTTCACGAACTACAATCGCAATGATCACTCCAAAGACATTGGATCTGGAAACTACAGATTTGAAAGTGGGCTATGAGCATTGCAAAAGAAACTGGGGAAGAGGTAGTTTACTTATATCAGTTGTATGTATTGTCAACATATATCATATTATATGCTTGGTAGTTTACAATGTATCTAGCTAAAAAAAGACTGAAATGAAATCTGCCTAATGCTTTTAAACATCACTGATTCACACCCTCGTATCCTGATATTCAGAAACTATTGTTTATCGTGTATGCAGTCCAGAACAGCAGCAGAAAAGACCAAAAAATGTGCATCACAACAACCGCTTAACAACACCAAATCCGAGTCACACCAGGTTTCGGCTCTTACGAAGCTGCCTGTAAACTTGATTTGGATTTACAAGTGTTTGATGTTTTCTCCAACAATGCACAAGTCGTGTCTTGAACACACTCTCCAATGGAGTTGAAGTCAGCTCACTATCATTGGACTCTTTCAAAGAGGTCAATGATTGTTTGCTTGAAATGAACCAGGAAGTGGTCAAAGTAATTTTAGAATATAATGCAAGAAAGACATTTGGAATAATCAAGAGATGTTTTCTCTGGTGGAGGAGTTTTTCGGGAACAGTCTCCACACGTTGGATTATTGTACTTCCCTCAAGCAATGTCTCATGCGTGCCGTTAATAATCAGCGAATAATTCAGGCTGCAGTGAGGCGGTTTGAAGAGGAAGTAGAAGCTGGTGTCCAAGGGAAGGATTGTGTGAGGACATTGGAGGAGTTGAGGGCCTTTAAGGCAGCTGGGGATCCCTTCAGCGAGGAGTTCTTCGTATTGTTTCAGGCAGTCTATAGCCAACAGGCGTCAATGCTCCAGAAGTTGCAGCTACAAAAGATGAAGCTTGATAAGAAGCTGAAGTCAGTGAAAGCATGGAGGAAGGTGTCAAATGTTATTTTTGTAGCCACGTTTGTGTCCATGTTAATTTTTTCGGTGGTGGCAGCTGCCATTGCTGCACCGCCTCTTGTAACTGCGATGGCGAGTGCATTGGCTGTTCCTATAGGTTCGGGGGGAAATGGTGTAACATGCTTTGGAGCCGCTACGAGAGGCAACTGAAAGGACAGAGGGAGATAATTAGTGCAATGCAGGTTGGAAGTATGAGAAAAATGACAGAGTTAAACCATATGAAGGTGCTTGTGGACAAATTCGAAATAGAGCTTGATGCACTTCTGCGGAATGCTGACTTTGCTATTAGAGAAGAGGATGCTGTGAAGCTAGTGATGGTTGAGATCAACAAAAAGTTGGAAACTTTGAGGGAAATCATCGAAAGTTTAAGCCAAAATGCTGATAAGTGTGGCCGGAATATAAGGAAGGCAAGGACAGTGATATTGCAGAGAAAAATTAAGCATCCCGGAAAATAAACAGCCATTTGGTATGGTTCCTGATCACTATTTTCTTGTTGGTGGTCTATCGATCAGCAAAATAAAGAGTGCGATGTATTTAGTATTTACCTATTCACCTATGTTTCTCTCCATTTTTCGATATGCAGCATGAATATAGAGATGGAGATTATTCATCTTCAGTCTGAATGCCTGATTATCACCTACTCTTCCACAATAAAGATAACAAAATATGTACCGGCTCGGGGTACTGCTTCAGTTAATTCTCGATCAGCCAAGTTAATCACAAGATGTTACTTCTTGCATTTGGTAAAGAAGTAAAAAGTACTTGAGAGGATTAAAAGCAAAATCCCCAAAACCCCAACCTTGGGTCCGCTATAAAAAGTCATAAACCCAAAAACCCTTTCGATAACACCCTTCCAAAAAAATGTCGTCCTCCATTCCACTCCGCCACCTCCGTCGCCTCTCCACCTCCTCCGCCGCCGCCCAATCCTGCATCTCCATTTCCAAAGCCAAGTCGAAGCTCAAATCCGAACACGACCCAGACAAAGCCCTCGAAATCTACTCCTCCGTCTCCGAACACTACTCCTCCCCGACCCTCTCCCGCTACGCTCAGGACCTCGCCGTTCGCCGCCTCGCCAAGTCCCACCGCTTCTCCGACATCGAGTCCTTCATCGAGTCCCACAAATCCGACCCCAAAATCAAACACGAGCCTTACCTCTCCACCCTCATCCGCTCCTACGGCCGCGCCAACATGCTCGACCACGCCATCAACACTTACCACCAAATGGACCTCCTCGGCACTCCCCGAACATCAATCTCATTCAACTCTCTCCTCACCGCCTGCAATCTCTCCAGGAACTACGAAATGGTGCCCAAACTCTTTGACGAAATACCTACCAAGTACAATGTCTCCCCTGATAAAGTCTCCTACGGGATTCTGATCAAGTCCTTCTGCGACACGGAGAAGCCGGAGAGGGCGATTGAGACGATGAGGACGACGGAGGAGAAGGGCATTGAGGTAACTGCTGTGACTTACACGACTATATTCAATGCTTTGTATAAAAAGGGGGACAAAGAAGAGGCGGAGAAGATTTGGAATGAGATGGTGGAAAAGGGGTGTGAAGTGGATGTGACGGCTTATAATGTGAGGATTATGTATGCTCATGTGAATGGGAGCCCTGAGGATGTGAAGGGATTGATTGAGGAGATGAGTGGGGCCGGGTTGAAGCCGGATGCGATTAGCTATAACTACTTGATGACTTGTTATTGCAGGTGTGGGATGATGGAGGAAGCCGAGAAGGTGTACAGGGGGTTGGAGGCTAACAAGCTGAATCCGAATGCTGCGACGTTTAGAACTTTGGTGTTTTATTACTGTAAGAAGGAGGATTTTGAGAGGGGATACAAAGTTTTCAAGAAGAGTGTGCAGATGCATAAGATACCGGATTTCAGTACTTTGAAGGTTTTGGTAGAAGGGTTGATGAAGAAGAAGATGAGGAAGGATGCTAAGGGGTTGATTAGGACGGTTAAGAAGAAGTTTCCACCTAATCTTGTGGGTGCTTGGATGAAACTGGAAGAGAGTCTTGGCTTGGTCGCTGACCTGGATCCTTCTTGTGTCCCTAATGATGATGGTGAAGAGGCTACATCATCATCGTCATCATCAGGGATTGGTGAAGAGAAAAAAGAAAGGGTGGATAAAAAGAAGTGGAAGAAGCCTAGGGATAAGAATAAGAAGAGGTTTCCTCCTAATGCTGGGAATGATCTGAAGAAAGTTGATTTGGTTTCTGATGCCGGGGCTTCTTCAGTCCGTGATGGTGATGCTAATGGGGCTACAAGGTGATGGAATTTGGGTCTGTTTGTTTCAAATTGGATATGTTGATTGCTTCATCTGCTGGCACTCAGAGTGAGTTGACCTCTGAGCAAGGTGTACTGGTGATGAAGCAAGTTGATTGGAAGTTATTCCAAACTGGAATGGTGTAAAAGCTCCCATTTTGGTTGATTATGTTAGTTTTCTTCTCTTACTTTTGTCTATTTTGTTGCAAAGGTTTAATAGGAAAATATTATGTCTTGGCAGTTAGTAATATATCTGTGCTCTGGTTCTTGCAGTCTTTTCTTCACACTTAATCATCTTATGATTGTCTTAGTAATAGGTCTGCTGGAAACTTTAGTATAGTAAAAGTTAAGTGGTTCCATCTCTCCTGCTATTGATTATATGAACAAAATGAACTTGCAAACCAGAGAGTTCAAGCAACATTGTCATTTAGTAGTGATTAGAGAGACCTATCACTCTCATCATGCAGTACTAGATATAGGGAATTGAAGAAAAGTAGACAGCTACTTGAACAGAAATGAACACATGAGAGAACTAGTTTGTTTTGTTAAACAAGAACGGAGTTCTCTTTGAAAGTAAAAACATAACGAGAAACGCATGCATGAAATAGTCTGATAAGATTTTTCCAGTTTAACACTCGCAAAATACCATTTCTCCTTATTGTATTTATTGTTGGATATTCACATTGTTCCATTCAATGAATATCTAAGAGTAAAGTGTTGTGTAGTTCTATTTTGTTCAAGTTCAAATTGTTGATTTGGATTAGTTATTTCCAGATTACTGAGAAAGAGTTCTGTGGGAGTTGATCAATCTGGCAGAGAACCCTGTTGGTATGTGTGTTCCACTTGCTGTTAGACTTTAAACAATAAAACAACGTTAAATCTAGTAGATTAAGGCCTGCCGATGCTGTACAAGTGTACAACTGTAATATGTGTGTGATACAGCAGTTATTACTTATGTATCCAATTTTCTTTGTTCTATCAAAATGACAAAATCCACTCTCTTTCACTTATTCTCTCACTTATTTTTCAAAGGATCGAGTGAGAAACATAATGGTTTTTCTTATCGAGTAGCCACTTTTATGAGAACCTCATTAGCTTATGAGCGAAAACAAAATGGTCAGGCACTTGCAAACTTAAATTTTCACTGAATTCTTATCAGGAAAATTACTTGCTAGTGAGTCTGCCAAAAAGGAATGTACTCAAACCCGAAGAGAATCCAGAATTACTGAGGAAAGTTTCCATTGTTACATCACTAATGCTAAGAAACGTTTATTAATCCCATCAAAAGAGCTGAAAGTAGTTTGTCGATCTATTAGGTCAAGCTTAATTAGACGCCGACTGAAACTAAGGTTTCGACTGAAAGTAGTTTGTCGATCTATATTCATCCGGCGGCAGTTTATGTTGTGGAAACGCAGTCACTTTAAGATTGTGCAAGAGATGTGCATGGCGACCGCCGTAAGCTCTTAATAACAGATATTCATCCTTGGGCTCAGGGTAGGTTTGGACTGTTTGGCGATGATGATGATAACCATCTACCTTCACGTCTTTGAAGCTGTTGTTTAGCCCAATGCATTTGAGAAACGTTGTCGTCGTGGTATTGGCTTTCTTTATGATCAACTGCTAGCTAGAAATGCCAATGAACATTTCCATGCAAAGAACTTTGTACCTTCTGCCCCTCGTGGTAATGGTCTTACCTGGAAGACCTCTTCGCTGTTAGGAAATTTGTGGTATGAGACCCTGATTATAACTAAAGTCGACAGAATAAACTGAAGACTAAAATAAAAAACTGAAGAAGCTAGCAAACGAAAATAGAGCAACTCAAAGAAAGATTTTACTACAGCAAAATGATACAACAATTTCTTATAACAAGAAAGAAATACACAAACAAAAGAAAAACTCAAAGTGTTAAGGGAAACCTCATTATTTTTTCTCTCTCACCTTCTCTACCTCTCTTTTTATGTTTTCTCTCTACCATGGGATGAGATCCTACTTCTTGTGGCACAACCCCTATTTGTAATAGGGTAGTGACGGTTTACTACTAGCTAGCTTGTTTAAGGCCTAAGTACTTGGGCAATAAGCTAACTTGAAGTAGCTAGCAAATTCCCACCGTCTTTGACTATTCAAAGACGAATTCAAATTGCTTTCCTCCACCGCCATGAAGCAACTTGGTCTCCAAGTATTACTTGCCGCCACATCAAAACTTATCCTAGAAGAAAGTGGCTACCACCACATGTATTCTTCATATGACTTTACCGCCACAAATTTTCCACTTAAAGTCACTTTGCTTCATCCCTTCTCCGATTTGCCTTCTCCATGCCGCATATGTTTTCACTAGGCCAATAGAGGATCGACACCAATTAAACTTGGCATTGTTAATAGGTTTTGTTAGAGCATCTACAAGGTTATCACTCGTGTGGATCTTCTGTATATCCACATATCCGTTTTCCATTGCTTCACGAACAAAGTGATACTGAATTCGTATGTTTTTTGACTTTGAGTGAAATATTGGATTCTTTGCTAGGTGCCAAGCGCTCTGACTATCAGTGAAGAGAAGAATCTTCTCTTGCTTGTGTCCAAGCTCCTCCAACATCATTTGTAGCTTGTGTAGCTGTCACGTATTCTGCCTTTGTCGTAGACGTAGTCATGATAGATTGCAGTTTTGAAATCCAGCTTACAGCTGCACCAGCAAGAGTAAACACATAACTAGTGGTGAATTTACTTTTCTCTTGATCACTTGCATAATCTCAATCAACATAACCTCTAACAATAAAATTTGATCCTCTATAACATAATGTAGTATCCGAGGTACCCTTGATACATCTAAGGATCCTCTTAACAGTACTCCAATGCTCTCGACTAGGATCCGTAATGTATCAACTAACCGCTCCCACTACTTGTGCAATGTCAGGTCTAGTGTGTACCATAGTGTACATTAGGCTTCCCACTGCTGATGCATACGATACTCGAGACATCTCCATCCTCTCTATTTCATTGCTAGGACTCATACTTGAGGATAACTTGAAATTAATAGGAAGATGGGTAGAGATTGGCTTACAATCTTGCATGTTGAAGCGACACAAGATTTTCTTTAAGTAATTCTTCTATGAAAGCCAAATCTTCCTACTATTTCTGTCTTTGTAAATATGTTTCCCTATAATCTTGTTTGCTGGTCCCAAGTCCTTCATATCGAATTTCCTAGCCAACTGAGTCTTTAAATTTTAACACGATCATTGTTGGGGCCTGCTACCAACATGTCATCAAAGTACAATAGTAGAATAATAAAATCACCCATCTCCAAATCTCTTGTAATAAGCACAAGGATCTGCATAAAGTCTGTTGTACTCAAGACTCATGATGAAGGACTTAAATCTCTTATACCAACATCTCGACGCCTGTTTGAGACCGTATAGAGATTTGTTCAACCTGTAAACAAAGTTCTCATTGCCTGTTTCAGCAAAACCTTCTGGTTGGAGCATATATATCTCTTATTTGAGTTATTTGTGAAGAAATGCAGTTTTTACGTCCAACTGCTCTAGACACAAATCAAATGTACCATACATTGCCAAAACTACACGTCTTGTAGTAAGTCGAACAATAAGAGAGAATATTTCGTTGAAGTCAATACCTTCTTTCTAAGCAAATCCTTTCACCACCAATCTAGCACGATACTGCTCCACTTGGTTATTGCCATCTCATTTGATCTTGTATACCCATTTATTACTGATAGTCTTTCTTCCTTGTGGTATTGGAACAAGATCCCACGTCTTGTTTTTATGGAGAGTTTCAAGTTCCTCTTGCATTACTGCCATCCATAGAGAAGCATCCTGACTAATTATAGCCTCATGGAAAGTTGACAGCTCTTCATCCTCTGTTAGTAGGCAGTATGCAACATTCCCTTCCATAACATATTATGAGTGCCAAGCTGGTTCTCGTCTTTCCCAAGTAGATCGTCGAACTCGTGGAGTTGCAAACTCAGCTTGTTCTTGTTCCTTGTGCTCTGATGCTGCTTCAGAAGTATTTGAAACTTCTTGTTCTCTTTTATTTTTAAATTCAAATGTAATAGTATATGGCTTCTCATCTGATGTGCTATCATTTTCTTGTACCTTATCTTCTGTAAATATTACGTCCCTAATGGGATCCCACAGGTGATACCCTTTAACTCCATCAGTATACCTTAAGAAAACACATTTCCTGGATTTTGAATCTAGTTTTGATGTTTCCCGGGCGTTGTACATGACGTATGCAGGAATTCCAAAAATATGTAAACGAGAATAATCAGCTGGCTTACTAGTCCACATCTCTATTGGCGTCTTTAGATCAATTACGGTTGATGGTGATTGATTGATCACATAACAATGTAGCCTTGATTGCTTCAGCCCAAAACGACTTGGCCATTCTCGTAGTTCTCAACATCGCTCTTGTCCGTTCTAACAAGGTTTTGCATCCGCTCTACTACTCCATTTTTTGTGTGGAGTATACGCCACCGTGAGCTGCCTCTTGATATCTTCTTGTTTACAGAAGTTATCAAATTCATTGTTGGTATATTCTCCTCCATTTTCTTTTTAGATTCAAGCTCCACCCGCGCTTTGTATACTTTATGTTGGAGCCAAATTTAGCCAAATCGAGCTCGAGAGATTCTGGTCCCCCAGGTCTGCAAGCAGAAGATGTCCGATAATTGGAATAATGGGTTTGGGCCTGTACGATTAGGGTTTCAAGTATGAATTGATTGATCTAAAGGTTTCTGAAAGTATCTAGAATGATGTAGAAGCCTTTGAAATTTTTGTAAAATGGTGTGACAATCCCAATGTACAATTAGACCTTAAGAGACTGCACGATCAGACGTTGAGGGATTGCATGATCGGGCCTCGAGGGATAGTACGATCGGACCTCGAGGGATTGTACGATTAGACCTCGAGGAATTGGAAGAAATCCTAGGGATAAGAGTAAGATTTGTACGAATCTTAAGGTGATTACACCAAAGGGCTAGTGGCAATCTAGAAACATGATTAACTCTGGATAAGGAGATCTATTCCTTAATGGACTCCTCTTATCCGAAAGTATGTAGTACAATTCCTATATGGACTATGCTTAGACCTTGAACGATCACTATATATATGACGTCATAGCTTGGCAAAGGTAAGAACTCATTGAACCCTAATGTACGCTTATGCTTAGTTCTTTACTGACTTAAGCATCAGAGGGTCTAAACGCGGAACAACTGAAAGGCGGGTAAACACCTATGAAAAGTTACCATATTCTTAACTTGGATATATCATTTTAGTAAGATAAATATGGGTTATCAAATACGAAGAATTGGTGAAATTAAATCCTAACACGAAATTAAAAAACTGATAGACTCGACTACAGTACACTAATGACACTACGAACCTAAGCTAGACAGATTAAAATAATATGAAATTTGGACACAGTAAACTAGACACAGTGGATGACTACCAAACAAAATTTGAGGGTTTCTGAGTTGATTTGATTGCTGAAATAAATCGGCTAAGCTATAGCTAATGCATAAATCAGTAAATTGCAGAAAATAAATTGTTGGAGAAAATCAATGAGATATGAATGTTAAGAACTTCTCTCCACCCTAGAGATACTTACAAACATCCTAATATAATTGAACTAACCATGGATGAATACTCCCCACACAAGAGCTTTGGTTAAGTCATTTTGTGTATTACACTCTCTTACTTGGCATGAAAGAGGAAGGGACAATCTGCTCGATCTTGATCCTCAACTAACCAACTTATATATATGGTGATGTAAGCCTAGAGAGCTGAAGTCATTATGTTTTAAGAATGTTTGAAGAATAACAAAACTTCAAGGGTTGATAAGGTGGTCACCCTCACGTCACTAAGGCTTGTTTCACACAAATTCATGTTTGTCTCTAGAGAATATGCAATGATAAGGTGGTCATTGAAAGGACCCAACCCCGATTTAGCTTCCTAAATCGGAATCAAACCCCTTCGAAAACACGAACCAACAAAAACTTTTCGAAATTTGGGCAGAGTTTCGTTACTAGCGTGGAATTACCATTACCTGCACGCGAAAAATACACTTCATCCTATGCCACAAAAAGCAAACCGTGAGCGCCAATCCCATCCGGATTTCTCAATATATCAACAGTAAAGTAAACAATACATATAATATATACTTTACTGAAATCCAGTGTAAAACCGTATAACGTATTCAATAGGAAGCTCAGAGCGACATCTAATACATAATCATATCCGCATACCACAGTAGATAGAACAATAAACCTACTGGATGAAACAAAGTAGCTCGAGCACTATGCCTCCGACCACGACGTGCGACACCAGAGCCTGAACTGCAAACTGGGCACGGAAACCGAAAAGCCCAGGGGAAAGACAATAAACACGTTAGAGTGAGTGGACGAAAATAAATGTCTTTCACCAGTTTATATATATGTATAAATCACATATGCGAGTCCAGGAAAATAAAAACAACATAGTACACGAGGTAAAACTCATACTCCTCCAGTGTACTGAGCATGCAAGTAAAATCCCACGGGGTCACTCATGGACTCCTCCGTGCTAGTACAGTCAGAATCACGGGATCCCAGACCCACACGTGATTCTAGCCGGAAATGGCCTCAGGTCAAAGGTCTGCCTCCCCCCGGTAAAGACCTCGGGTCAGGAGTCACAGCCTCCCCTGACATATGCCTACCATCGGGGATCAGCCGAGAGGCGAGTGTATCGATACAACAACATGAACTACGACTGTACTCTGTGAAAATCAAATCATAAACATTTCGATGCAAATGCATGAAACAGCATATAAATATATGTATACTCGTATACGTATATTCGTATAGGTATAATCGTATAATCGTAAAACTCATGCTCATGTAATCCGTAATATCAATACGCATGCTCAAGTTCATAAAACGTATTTCAAGACTCGCAAATAATCCGTGAAAAGAAATTGTCCACTCACAGACTGGCGTAACGCGTATCGCGTTAACCCGTGATCCGGCGGAAAATCCTTCGCCAAACGAACGATCACGAACACCTGAATATTCACAAAATCCATATTCAAAGTCATAATCCGACAATTCGAATCAAACCACGAGGAACCACCGTTCACGGAAATACACAATTCGAATACGACGAATCGTCGAAAATCCATATATACAACCTCAATACCTCGCTTTACGTTCGGACGTTCAACTCGAAAAACGAACCTCCCCACTGCGATCGGGGCGCGATTTCGAGTCAAACGACATGCAACTTGCCGAAAGTCAAAAAGTCAACCCGTTGACCGTTGACCGCCGTTGACCGCCGCCGACGGCGGCGCCACTGTTGACCGGAGAATTTCACGGCGGAGCAACCCCTATTCCATGCAAAACCACCCACTGAGCAACTTTGTCAACTGCACCGAAGTCCAATTCTCACTCTAACATGGTCAATTTCTTGAAAAACCGAATGAACACACAAATTTCAAATCCAAAATTCTCCTTCCACACACAAAATTAGGATCCCAAACTTACATGGTAGCTTGTAGGTGAGGAGAGCTTCAAAGCCCACTAAAAATTGCAGCTCAATTCGGTCCAAATCCAAGAACCCGAAATACAAAGTTTTCCCTCCATTTTGGCCGGATTTCTCTTCCAATTCCGGCGAGCCTTGCCGTGAAAGGAGGCCGGAAACACACTCAAGGGACCAAGGCGCGTCTAAAGGGACCAACCCCGTCCCACGGGGTGGCCGGAATCGATCGCCACCGCTAGCCACCGTGGGTACCGACGTGAAACCTCCTCCACCGAGTTGACTCGGTCAACTCGGTCAAACCCAAAAATAGAAAGTCATCCCCTTGCCCAGAATAGCAGGTTACTATATATAGCCTTTCCCAAAACGGAAACTTCATGTTTATCCATTTCGACGAACTTCAAACCCACGTAACTTTCTCGTCGTATATCCGATTCCGATAATTCTCGCGGCCACGAACTCGTCTCGACACATTCTTCAATAATCACCCAAAGTCAAAAATATAGGCCAAACGGATAAAAAGTCAACCCTTCGAACCAACACACAATTAAACCAACCAACAAACAACAATCGGCAAAATTCACAACTAATTCCTCGTAACTCCAAATCAAGCTCCGGAAGTTCCCACAAACTCGAAATTAAATTCTGAACAACTTCCGTGAAGAAGCCGAAACCAAATTCCCGTCCGGTAATTTAGTCGTTAAGTAGCCCACCATTTAAATCTGAACTTCAAATATTCATAACTAATTCCTCGATCGTCCAAATAACGATCCGGAACCGCCCACGAACTCGAAATCACACGTACAACGACTCTCGAGAAGAGACCCAGCTCCAATTCTCGGCCAATAATTAAGTCGTTAATAAGCTCGGCGATTCCAATAACCGTCGGACAACTGCGACTATGCAGTAACTCATCGATCAAGCTGAACATACTGCTGAATCTGGTCCGGGTCGTCACAAATCCACCCCCCTTAGAAAAATTTCGACCTCGAAATTTCCAAGTCTGCTAACTCAAAGGTAGGAGCACTGCTTCTGTATACTGCTCAACTGCCCAGTGGCTACATCAACTGAATAACTCTAGCAACTGACTCCACATAATAGCCAAGTGTTCCCGCCTAAGGAACAGGTAGGGTACACAATATGTAACAACCCTGAAACACAGTTCCGCCACACGGAAGACAACACAACTCACACACCAAAAGCCAGCACTATAGGCGATGCCGAACCACACGGCATAACACAAACTTGCCTATGACCACACATGGATCAAAACAACTTAGCAAATCTCAACTCAAACTGCACACATCAACATAACTCAAATATCGAAATCGGGCAATAATCAACCCATACCGCTAATCTGACAGTCTGTGGTAGCACATTCTACAAAATCAGAATCAACATCAACTCAAACTCAAACCAAACTTACTCCAACACAATGAAGTACAACATCGTTCCTCAAAACGACATCATGCAACATCAAAATCACAATGGTCAATAACTGGTACTGCAAGCAATCTCGAACAATTGAAAACTGCTGGTCCCTAAATCCTCTGGAACTGTAATACCGAGGTCCACAACATGCCCTCCAAGGTCTGTATAGTCCTCAAAGATCACTCGCCAATCCGAGGATAAGATCCGGTACTAGCTCGTAATTTGGTCTCAAATGCTCGCTGCAAAGCTCACCAACACTTAGTCGGAGCTGATCACCTCGATCGGCGAACTGGGACACAGGTACACCACGTAGATGGACAACCTCCATCAAACACAGCTATACCAGCCAACCACTGGAATCATCTCCGAAAGTACAAGGAACTGTACTGAGTTCATCAAATGATCCACAAAGGCCCGACAACTGGTATCACAACCAAAGTGTACACATACACACACAATCACAGCAGCAACCGTCACGTCTAATCGGAAATCTCAAATGACTAATACATCTCGGCAAGTCTCTGCCTCCTAGCCATCACCAGTCGACGAATGTGGCATCAGTACACACATGCTGCGCTCGCACAAGCTGCTATATCGCTCTTCATGTTGCGTCACGAGTAGTAAACTTGAAGTATCTGACATTTCTCCGCGTCACTAGCGCCAAACACGCGCAAAATCACAAGCCTCAACATCATCATACTCAAATTCAGCTCTCGTAGCCCATAACTCGGCTAATACGGAAATTCGAGCCACACATACACGCATGCAATACCGAAGCTCCTAACTCTCGACTGAATGCATCAACAGCAACATCATCCCAAATGGATGGTCAAAGTGCAACCACTAGCCTTCCTCGAACAAACTCTAATGTGCAGCCATAGTCGTCAGTCGACTCCATCCATCGACATTGCCTCAAGCCCAAATCTGGCCGAAAATGCAAGTGGATAAAACTCAGTGGTCAGTGTACACCCTACACCACGCTGCACGCCATAGCAATAGTATCTCCAACTCTCTGGTGCTAACAATAGGACAGCTACACCCAAATCAAACAAAGAATACGTAACCACACAAGGTTTCCACTGTCTGTAACCATGAGTCACCGCTCTGCTACACAGTATCAAAGCATAACCCAACCAAATCTCGATGCATCGCCATAACCCACGAACTCGTCACGATCGTCAGGTAAGGTCAAAGCCGCAGTAACGGTCACCAACCTGCAGGAGTAAGCAACTCTCCTCGCGTGCATCGAACCACATGAACCTGACGCCTTCTTCGTCAATCCGGAAAGTGAAGTGGCAATCCAGGAAAAATCATGTACAAAGCCGTCGGTACAAGCCTGCTAAAACCCAAGAGACCCCTGATCTCTGGTACAATAGTAGGGCAACTCCAAATCCACACGGCTTCGAACCGGTCAGGATCCACGCCGACTCCCTCGGCTAGCATCACATAGCCCAACATCTTCACGCTAATCGACCAAAACTCACACTGGCTGAACTTACAACAGCTAATCGTCTTGTGAAGTCCACAAAACCGCTTGCGACTGCTCCAGGTACTGGTCCACACTCTCGGAGTACATCAGGACATTGCCAACGAACATGACCGCAACTCGTCCAGAAACTGTTTGAACACATGATCCATCAAGTCCACACGATCTACGGGGCATTGGTCAACCAAACAGCGTGACCAAGAACTCATGATGTCCGCACCGAGATCCGAAAGCCACATAGCCACATCTGACTCATCAAACCTCCACTGATGATATCCGGATCCGAAATCAATCCTCGAAAAGACTAAAACTCTCGGAAGCTGATCAAACCACTCGTCAATCCGAAGCGGAGGATACTCACTCTCCTCTGAAGCAAATCGAGCTTCCGGTAGTCAGTGCACCACCTCGTCAAATCGTCCAACATCCATGTAAATAGTGCAAGAGCACACCACACAAATATGTGGGGTCGCACGAAGTCTCCTGAAATCTCCTCCAGCAAATCCTGGAGTCGAAACAATAGCTCCATCAGCTCCGCTAGCTCCGAACGACAAGATGCCGGTAAAATAAGTCCGGCGCCTGGTACAAGCTCAATGGTGTAGTCAGTCTTCCGAACTGGAGGAACACCAGGTAACTCCTCCAAAACACACCTGGAAACTCGGGAACCACCTCAATGTCACCAATGTCAGGTACAGCAACCATAGTATCCACAACATGTGCTAGGCAAACAATATAACTCGTCTCCACCATCCGCTCGACCATCACCACGAAACAGCATCTCGGGGAAATCTGGTCGTCGAAACACAACCTCCTTCTCGAGGTACCCGAACACAGTCAATTGCATCGTCAATAAGTCCATACTCACAATCACACCAAAACCACAATGTCCAGCTATAACAGATCCGCGGCTAACCCATATCCTCCAACAAGGATCTCGCAACCTCCGGATGGATACAACACTCTCCAAGACCTCGGAAGTGGAGATGCAGGTACAATCGCCATGGACATCAAGCAATAGTAACCTCGGAGAAAAGTCTGTCCTCAAACAAGGTCATGGCACAAACTCAACATGCCCAACTAGTCGCCCACGTCAATTGCGACTTGCTGAATAAATCATCAAAATGATACATTGATCAAACTGCAGGAACAACATGAGGATCTCCTCGTAAACTCTGAGCTGTCGAACCTCAAACACAACTGGCTGAGGGCGCTCCCTCGTAACGTGACCCTCCTGGCCACCGAAACAACAACTGAGGGTACTCCTCGAACACAAATCACCGCAACACCTGCTGCGTGAAAGGATCGCCAACGATTGCCCAATCTCATGCCACAGGAGCAAGTCCACTACACCGTGATCTCCGCCATCACTAAACGGATTAGCAGAGGATCCTCAACATGATCGAAAAGGCCACAGTCTGATGACGTCACTGATCCCGAAGTGTCGGAACTCAACCTCATCAAATCTCACTGCTGAATCCACTTTCCTCAAACCGTCACATCGAAAACCGTGTACATCATTCCCTCACACTAGCCTCGCCACTGAGTGCAGCACACTAAGCTCCTCACGGATATCTCGAGGCACATCAATCAGAATCTCTCTGATACTCAGGTTCAAACTCATCTCGAACCTCGCACACTGCTTCCTCTGAAGCCACATAACTCGTGCAAACCGAAATAACATAGGAACAATGCATCTCTGCCTCAGGTGGGTAAGCACTCCACAATCTAATGCTGGGTAGCCTGATAACACCATTATCGTATACACAACACTCTGTATGTAGGCCATGGAGTCGCAACTGGAACTCACACAATATCAGCCCACCAAATACAACAAACTGACTCAGGCACACATCACTGCCACAAATCTCATCTCTGAGGCAACATATAGACGCTCATATACACATCCCCAGGCAAACCGTGCCACACAATTCACTGAACCCAGAATACTCATCTGAATCCACTGTTCTCTGGCAATTCACGCGTCGAATGATCCTCAACAGGATCCACAACCGAAACGACACGGAAAGCACGTCAGGAGGCATCCTAATGAATACAATATCGTTCACAACAAGTGGAATGTAATCATGGAACTTCAAATATTTGAAAGCATACAACACCCAGAATTTGATGATTATCCGCCGGCCGGTCGGGTCACCGTTCCAGACATGCTGTACATTCTCAAATACCCTTAGTAAACACGACTACAGAAGTCTACAGAACCTATAACCTAATGCTCTGATACCAAGCTGAAAGGACCCAACCCCGATTTAGCTTCCTAAATCGGAATCAAACCCCTTCGAAAACACGAACCAACAAAAACTTTTCGAAATTTGGGCAGAGTTTCGTTACTAGCGTGGAATTACCATTACCTGCACGCGAAAAATACACTTCATCCTATGCCACAAAAAGCAAACCGTGGGCGTCAATCCCATCCGGATTTCTCAATATATCAACAGTAAAGTAAACAATACATATAATATATACTTTACTGAAATCCAGTGTAAAACCGTATAACGTATTCAATAGGAAGCTCAGAGCGACATCTAATACATAATCATATCCGCATACCACAGTAGGTAGAACAATAAACCTACTGGATGAAACAAAGTAGCTCGAGCACTATGCCTCCGACCACGACGTGCGACACCAGAGCCTGAACTGCAAACTGGGCACGGAAACCGAAAAGCCCAGGGGAAAGACAATAAACACGTTAGAGTGAGTGGACGAAAATAAATGTCTTTCACCAGTTTATATATATGTATAAATCACATATGCGAGTCCAGGAAAATAAAAACAACATAGTACACGAGGTAAAACTCATACTCCTCCAGTGTACTGAGCATGCAAGTAAAATCCCACGGGGTCACTCATGGACTCCTCCGTGCTAGTACAGTCAGAATCACGGGATCCCAGACCCACACGTGATTCTAGCCGGAAATGGCCTCAGGTCAAAGGTCTGCCTCCCCCCGGTAAAGACCTCGGGTCAGGAGTCACAGCCTCCCCTGACATATGCCTACCATCGGGGATCAGCCGAGAGGCGAGTGTATCGATACAACAACATGAACTACGACTGTACTCTGTGAAAATCAAATCATAAACATTTCGATGCAAATGCATGAAACAGCATATAAATATATGTATACTCGTATACGTATATTCGTATAGGTATAATCGTATAATCGTAAAACTCATGCTCATGTAATCCGTAATATCAATACGCATGCTCAAGTTCATAAAACGTATTTCAAGACTCGCAAATAATCCGTGAAAAGAAATTGTCCACTCACAGACTGGCGTAACGCGTATCGCGTTAACCCGTGATCCGGCGGAAAATCCTTCGCCAAACGAACGATCACGAACACCTGAATATTCACAAAATCCATATTCAAAGTCATAATCCGACAATTCGAATCAAACCACGAGGAACCACCGTTCTCGGAAATACACAATTCGAATACGACGAATCGTCGAAAATCCATATATACAACCTCAATACCTCGCTTTACGTTCGGACGTTCAACTCGAAAAACGAACCTCCCCACTGCGATCGGGGCGCGATTTCGAGTCAAACTACATGCAACTTGCCGAAAGTCAAAAAGTCAACCCGTTGACCGTTGACCGCCGCCCACGGCGGCGCCACTGTTGACCAGAGAATTTCACGGCGGAGCAACCCCTATTCCATGCAAAACCACCCACTGAGCAACTTTGTCAACTGCACCGAAGTCCAATTCTCACTCTAACATGGTCAATTTCATGAAAAACCGAATGAACACACAAATTTCAAATCCAAAATTCTCCTTCCACACACAAAATTAGGATCCCAAACTTACATGGTAGCTTGTAGGTGAGGAGAGCTTCAAAGCCCACTAAAAATTGCAGCTCAATTCGGTCCAAATCCAAGAACCCGAAATACAAAGTTTTCCCTCCATTTTGGCCGGATTTCTCTTCCAATTCCGGCGAGCCTTGCCGTGAAAGGAGGCCTGAAACACACTCAAGGGACCAAGGCGCGTCTAAAGGGACCAACCCCGTCCCACGGGGTGGCCGGAATCGATCGCCACCGCTAGCCACCGTGGGTACCGACGTGAAACCTCCTCCACCGAGTTGACTCGGTCAACTCGGTCAAACCCCAAAATAGAAAGTCATCCCCTTGCCCAGAATAGCAGGTTACTATATATAGCCTTTCCCAAAACGGAAACTTCATGTTTATCCATTTCGACGAACTTCAAACCCACGTAACTTTCTCGTCGTATATCCGATTCCGATAATTCTCGCGGCCACGAACTCGTCTCGACACATTCTTCAATAATCACCCAAAGTCAAACATATAGGCCAAACGGATAAAAAGTCAACCCTTCGAACCAACACACAATTAAACCAACCAACAAACAACAATCGGCAAAATTCACAACTAATTCCTCGTAACTCCAAATCAAGCTCCGGAAGTTCCCACAAACTCGAAATTAAATTCTGAACAACTTCCGTGAAGAAGCCGAAACCAAATTCCCGTCCGGTAATTTAGTCGTTAAGTAGCCCACCATTTAAATCTGAACTTCAAATATTCATAACTAATTCCTCGATCGTCCAAATAACGATCCGGAACCGCCCACGAACTCGAAATCACACGTACAACGTCTCTCGAGAAGAGACCCAGCTCCAATTCTCGGCCAATAATTAAGTCGTTAATAAGCTCGGCGATTCCAATAACCGTCGGACAACTGCGACTATGCAGTAACTCATCGATCAAGCTGAACATACTGCTGAATCTGGTCCGGGTCGTCACAGTCATGTACATAATCAAGACTATAGATCCTAAGCCATGTGTCTAAGCGTCAAAGAAACATGATCACAGAAATCATACGATGAGAAAACAGGGAAACAAAACACGTCCAAATAGTTAATAGAATCAAAAGGGGTTCAAAATCGTAAGCATATCTAGGGCTTCAATCAGCTCCTAATTAAGAGAATTTAGCTACTCATATTCTTAGATAATAATATCAAAGAATCCATAATAGATAAATTAAATAAAGGAGAAAGAAGAACACTTCTCGATGTCGGGATCGAGCTTGCAGATTTTAATCCTCTTCTTCCCGTCTCTTCTTCTTGTTTCTTTCTTCTATTTTATATATCTCTCTCTTCATATCAAGCTGTTTCATCTTTTTTTTCTCTCCTAATCTTCTCCAAGCCCTCGCCTTCTTCCTTATTTCAGCTATATATACCTCCTCCTTTCAACTAAGTTAAACTAATTAACCTAGCAAAAAGAGGATCACGTGCTCCATCATCTAGTAGTATCCTTCATGGATAATGAATCCTACTTGCAATAATTAAGCCCAACTCTCTCTCGCCAAGCTGCTCCTCGTCAAGCTATATATGTCTACCTTAAACTCTCTCCTCGCCAAGACTCAATTCCTTCGCGAAGCTCCTATAGTGTATCACGTGATCGCTATTCAAATCCTTCTCAAATTAGGATTCCTCCACAACGTGCTGCTCTTCTTTTCCAATTAACTCCCAAAATATATTATTTAAGCCCATTTTCTTCATTAATCTCAAAAATACCTAAAAACAAATAAAAATAATTAATTCACTTGGATAATAATAAAAAACTAAACATAGGGAACAAATTAAATACCGAATAGACGCATAAATATGTGACTATCAAAATATCCCACACTTAGAGACGTTACTAGTCCTCGAGTAAAACACTAAACTAAAACTCTAAAATAACTCAACATACACTAACTACATGACTCTAACACCCTTAAAAAATTGTCTCAGCAATCTTCCACAATTGTAACACCAAGATTAGCATGACTCCACATTTACATTCCACAAAGTTTTGAAAGTTAATTTCAATGCATGACACAAATGTAATATGTAGGATGAAGACATAATCATGGTGAATGTAAAGATGTAGCATGCAAAAAATAAGTCAAGATTCAACCTCATAGAAATATGCTCTCAAAAGTGTTTCTCTCAAAGTAAGTCTAAGGTATTCACTCAGCTCAATTACTTGCCAAATGGACCACATCATATGCTTACTCTTATGACTAATCTCCACAGATCAAGGGCGGCCATCTTGAGGATCAAAAAAGACTTTCAACGGTTGTAATGGGGCTTTGCTCATAGGTTAAAGAATAAATGGATACAAAATTCAAATATAATTTTAGAACCTAGTAGAGAACCAAATAAGAGACTTCTTCAAACTTTACAACCATGAACTTTCTCATTTTTGTGGCCAAATTTCATCTTGTTGGGCCTTCACATCATTGTTTGTATCAACAGTTAACTCGGGTATTAAGCTAGACATTATATTTTTTATTTATTTATATATATATATATATATTTTTTAAATACTAACTTGATACCCACACTTATTTCTTTGCATCACCTTTCGACATTATTGCCGTCTTCACATACATGTCTCATGTATACCTCTACCAAGTCCTAGAACAAGGGTAAAGATATAACTATTCTAAGGTTTAAGGTCAGAGATATGTGGGTGATGACATAAAGTTTAAACATGTAGGCTCAAAGTGGTTAACTAAGGGGTGCACAACTTGTGTACACAAAGTGAGAACACTGGCTTATATGGCTATGGTGGTGTCCCCTAAATGCCTTGATCACTTTCTCAATGAAAACATGAATTTACTAAAAGCTTTGAAAAACACAAGAGCAAGTTCTAGTTATATCTAGAGTACATTAACTTAATCTGTAGCAAGTAATTAACACTCAATAAAGAAAGCATGTACATCACATTTAGGATAGGTTCAATTGCTCACAGGTTAAATGAATCTCAACAAAGTTTAAGCATGTTCAAAACTCTGTACCATGTTAACTCGTTTCTACATTCACTACACATTCACATATATACCATATATCAAGATTAACCAAAGAAACTCATATAACATGATCATCTTTTAGTCACAAATTCAGAAGATATAATCACATCATGGACTAGTTAAGGGCTCCTAAGACTCAAAACAAGAGACTCTTTTTGTATTTTTCTTGACACTTTTTACTGTTGTATTTGGTTTTTCAAATAAGACACTAAAACACACAAGAAAAACAAAAAAAAAACTCAAAAATACCAAACTTTGGTGAAGAAACTCTTCCACGACGAACTAGTCGTCTGAAAAGACCCCCTCAGGCTTCGACGGGTTGAGGAATTCCTTGACAGGTCGAAGACATGCTCCTGTTCAAAAATCTGCCAAAATTCGACGGGTCAAAAATTTCCCAAAGGATTTTGAAATAGGTCCCCTATACTGCACAACTTCACTCGCATAATTTATACAGAATTAATTACATATCAAAATGAGATGAAATTTTATGAGCATTGACTAGATACATGTTTAAACATTCGCTAAAAATTTCAGAATTTTACGAGACATCTAGGTATGTCAAATAAACTACACAAGACAGCACACAACACAATTCTGAATAAACACCAAAAACGAAAAATTTATACATTGACGCTAAGGATATGATATAAACCACACCCCACACTTGAAATTTGTATTTTCCTCAATGTAAAACAAAACTAAAATATACAATACATCAACAAGCATGGAATGAGACACATAACACATAACAAATTACACTAAACATGGAGAAAAATAAAGCAAAGGAGAAAGATAGAGAGTTAAGAATTTCAAATCTGGTTTTCCACGCTTCTCCATCAACTTGAGTTGCCTCCCAAGAAGCGCTAAGTTTAACGTCTTCAGCCAGACAGTGCACACCAATTTCAATCCTCTGGTGTAGGATCCTGGAGAGGTATCTCTACAACGTCTCGCACTTGAGACGGCTCATAGAATGGCTTGAGTCTATATCCATTCACCTTAAATATGTTGTTGTCTCTTGGAGTCAGATATTCAACTGCACCATGAGCAAACACATTACGTACAACATAAGGACCAGTCTATCTGGACCAAAGCTTACCTGGAAACAACTTCAGCCATGAGTTGAATAACAACACTTTTTGCCCAATGACAAATTTTTTGCCCTTGATCATCTTGTCATGAAACATTTTTGTCTTCTCTTTGTAAATGCGGCTAGATTCATACGTATTATTTTGAATCTCAGCAAGCTCATTCAGCTGTAACTTCCTATGAACATCAACATCATCAATATCAAAATTAAATCGTTTCACTGCCCAATATGCCTCAAGTTCCACTGAAAGGTGGCAGCTTTTTCCATAAACCACTCGATAAGGAGACATTCCAATTGGCATTTTGAAAGATGTTTTGTAATCCCACAATGCTGGCTCCAATCCTTCCTTGTTGGTCTGACAATCTTCTCCAGAATTTGGTTGATTTGCCGGTTAGAGACTTCTACTTACCCGCTCGTCTGAGGATGATAAGATGTTGCTACCTTATGATGCACATGAAACTTCTTCAGCAACACTGCAAATGGCTTATTGCAAAAGTGAGAACCGATATCACTTAGTATGTACCTGGGAGTGCCAAATCTCACAAATAGTGATTTTAAGAACTTCAAAACAATAACAGCATCGTTAGTATGAGTGGCTACTGCCTCCAGCCACTTTGAAACCTAATCAATTTCAAGTAGAATGTAATTATTCTGAAAAGAGCTAAGAAAATGACCCATAAAGTCAATACCCCACACATTAAAAATCTCAACCACTAAAATTGGGTGCTGGGGCATTAGATCCTTAGGACCTAAGTTACCTGTAAGTTGGCATCTAGCACATAATTTATGAAACTTATGTGCATCACCAAACAGTGTTGGCCAGAAGAATCCACTCTCAAGTACTTTCATCGCAGTTTTCTTTCCAACAAAATGGTCTCTTGCTACATGTGAGTGACAAAAAGATATAATGGAATGAAATTCAGTTTCAGGCACACACCTTCTTATCAACAAGTTTGGACAATGCTTCCATAGATATGGCTCATCCCACACATAGTACTTAGCTTCCTTGACAAGTTTATCTTTTTGCGCTCTGGTGAAGTCTGGTGGAATATATTTACTCACTTTGTAATTAAGAATATTAGCATACCAGGGCTCCACACCTTGAATAGCAAAGAGTTGTTCATTTGGAAAGCTATCTCAGAAAGGAAGAGTGTCATCTTCAGCCGTAGGCCCATGGGTGAGTCTACTCAAGTGGTCTGCCACCACGTTTTCAATGCCTTTTTTGTCTTTGATCTCAATATCAAACTTCTGAATTAAGAGCATCTATCGAATCAACCTGGGCTTGGCATCCTGTTTAGTCATTAAATATCTCAAAGCAGCATGGTCAGAAAAAATGATAACTTTAGTTCCTAACAAATAAGATCTAAACTTTTCAAGAGAAAAAACCACTGCTAAGAGCTCCTTTTCTGTAGTTGAGTAATTCAACTGTGCGTCATTTAGTATCCTGGAGGCGTAGTAGATGACATGAGGTAACCTCTTCGGGCGTTGGCCTAGAAAAGCACCAATAACATAGTCTGAAGCATCACACATTAGCTCAAATGGTAGACTCCAATCTGGTGCCTGGATGATGGGAGCTGTAGTGAGTAACTCCTTAAGTTTGTTGAATGCTTGCATGCACTCAGCTATAAAGTCAAATGCTATGTCTTTCTGCAGTAATGCATACAATGGTCAGGCTATCTTGGAAAAATCCTTGATAAACCTAAGATAGAAACCTGCATGGCCAAGAAAAGATCTCACCTCCTTCACAGTGGAAAGAGGTGGTAAGGTCCGCACGATATCAACTTTAGCTTTTTCTACTTCTATGCCCTTAGCTAAAATAACATGTCCCAAAACTATACCCTGCTCCACCATAAAGTGACATTTTTCCTAGTTAAGCACAAGGTTAGTTTCTACACAGCGCTCTAAAACTATAGCTAGATTATGAAGGCATATGTCAAAAGAATCACCAAAAACAGAGAAATCATCCATAAATACCTCATTGATTTTTTCGACCATGTCGGAAAAAATACTCATCATACATCTTTGAAATGTCACAGGTGCATTGCATAAGCCAAATGACATCCTCCTATAAGAAAAAGTGCCATAGGGACATGTGAAGGTGGTCTTCTCCTGATCATCTTTATGTATGGCTATCTGGTTGTATCCTGAATAACCATCTAAAAAATAGTAATATGCATGACTTGCCAACCTTTCCAACATCTGATCAATGAATGAGAGTGGAAAGTGATATTTTCTTGTGGTGACATTGAGCTTGCGGTAGTCAATACACACTCTCCATCCCGTTTGGACTCTTTGAGAAACCAACACGTTCTCATCATTCTTTACCACTGTGATTCCTGAACGATTGGGCACGACCTGTACAAGACTAATCAATTTGCTGTTAAAAATAGCATAAATGATACCTGCATAGTGAAGCTCCTCCAGATGGATCCTGTGAGTACACAATGTTGGACAGATGCCTTTGATATCGGCTACCGTCCATCTAATGGCGGTCTTGTACTCTTTAAGTATAGTTAGCAACTTCTCCTCTTGTAATGATGAGAGTTTGGAAGAGATGATAACTGGAAGTGTATCATCCTTCCCCAGAAAAACATACTTCAAATGCTCGGGAAGAAGTTTCAGCTCTAATGTAGGTGCCACATGTATAGACGGAACAAGAATATCATCTGAAACTAGAAGAGAAATAGATTTGTATGACTTACCTTTCATACATGCCAAGGATTCGAGTGCTTCTTCCATAGGATAATACTTCTCTTCCATTTCAAGATCCTCAGCTGAAGCTATTTCAAAAGAAGGTTCACATTCGATGGGTCGAATCTGATCTTCGATGGATTGGCTGGATTAGCAGTTTTCCCCTGTTTGATCCAGAACTTTTCTCAAAGGATCATCATCCAATGAGTACTGAATAAACTCTTGCATAAAACTCTCAAAAGTGTCAATTGAACAACATGAATAAGCATCATTACTATTTCGATGTTTGAGAACTTCATAAATATTGAAGTGGATCTTCTCTTCGACCACTTCCATACTCAATGATCCATCAAAACAATCTATCTTTGTACGTGTTGTTCTCAAGAACAGTCTCCCAAGAATCAATTGTATTTCTGATGGCATTGGTTCATGCTCCATCTCCAGCACAAAGAAATCTGCTGGGAATATCAAATCTCCCACATGTACCAAAACATCCCAATAATACCTCGAAGGTAACAATTAGACTGATCTGCAAGTTTAATGGTGACACCTGTGGGAATAAGTTCTCCCATTTTTAACATGTTATAAGCAGTGTATGACATTAAATTAATGGAAGCACCTAAATCAAGCAAAGCACCTGCAAACCTGTGATCACCAATTGTACATGGGATCATAAAACTTCCTGGATCACCCAACTTAGGTGGGAGCTTTCTTTGAAGCATTGTAGATACTCTCTCTCCCAAAGGCATAGTCTCAGTTCCATAGTTCCACAGTCTCAGTTCCATAGACCTAAGCTGCTCCTCACCAAGCTATATATATCTGCCTTAAACTCTCTCCTCACCAAGACTCAATTCCCTCGCCAAGCTCTTATAATGTATCACGTGCTCGCTATTCAAATCTTTCTCAAATTAGTATTCCTCCGATATGTGCTGCTTCTCTTCTCCAATTAACTCCTAGAATATATTATTTAAGCCAATTTTCTTCATTAATCTCCAAAATACCTAAAAATAAATAAACATAATTAATTCACTCGAATAATAATAAAAAATTAAACATAGGGAACAAATTAAATACTGAATAGACGCATAAATATGCGACTATCAACCACCCATACTTGGACTTGTTTTTCAGGCTTTCAAGGAGGAATTATCAAGGGAAGCAAGTCGAAGGAGTTTCATATCACCAACAAAACTTAGAAGAAAGGTCTTAACCTTCAACGATCATAGGCAGCCCCTATGATCTGGTGCTTTCATTCAATCATAAGGCACTAGCTTAGGGGCGTTACAAATCTGTGCACACAAATTGGTGCTTTCATTGAGAGAACTCATGCATGCATCATTTTGTGATCATCTAGTGATCCTTTCATAAGTGGGTTCTCCGAGAATTCAGATCTATCAGGTTATAACCTAAACCCTAAATAATACAATAAAGAACAATGTTTCAGAAACCCAGAAAAATAGAGCATCTGTTCATCAATATTCTGGCAATACTACAAGAAACCTCAAACAACTAATCATATATCATTGGAAAGCTACAGAAGTCTAGTTTCCAACGGAATAAATTTCATCACAATCGGGATTCGGAGTAAGAAGATATGATGGAATTATCGGTCGGGGGTCAAACCTGACGAAAACAATGTTGCTACCACTGGTCTGTTGTGCGGGCTGCTTTTGACGAGTAAAATCCAATACCTAGAAGGGTTATGACCTATGTTTGGAAATCCCTTTGAGTCTATTTTCCAATGTTATATTAATCGCATCAATCAAAGATATATGGAGGAAGATACGAACAAAGTTCCAAAATGTGTCAGAATGAGAAAATTGGCAGAAAACCTTTCATAAACAAAATAACATGGAAGGACGACAACTATAAGGATAAGGAGGTTACCATAGTGATATGGACGGATATGTAGAGGGCTATGACACCCATGGATGATCTTGCAACCTCACGGAGTCCAAGAAATCTCAAACGATAATGACCAGCTACCGACAAAGCAACTTATTTGATCGAGAATAGTAGCTTAGGCATATAAGCATTAATCTCAAACGAAAAGAAGATAGTTCTCTTCAAGTCAGGAGAAGCAATGGTCTTTCACAAAGAGAAGATAACTCTCCACTCCAAAGCGTACGGTTTCTAACAAAGAACAATGTATTTTCCCATGAAAGCAGTCATCTTTCCCAGTAGCAGCAACCTTCCATGACAACTAACATTCCCAGTAGGGGTATGTCGATGGAAAAACTGGGAGATGTGAGAGCCGAATTTGGCCACATCGAGCTGGAAGAATTCTAGTCCCCAAGGTCCGATAATTGGAATAATGGGCTTAGGCCTGTATGATTACGATTCTAAGTATGAATCGATTAATCTAGAGGTTTCTGGAAGTATCTAGAATGATGTAGAAGCCTCTAGAATGTTTGTAAGATGTTGGGACAATCCTAAAGAATGTTCGGACCTCATGGGAATGCAGGATCAGATCTTGAGGGAATAGTACGATCGGACCTTGAGGGATTGAACTAGTCGAACCTCGAGGGATTGGCAGAAATCTTAGGGGATAAGAGTAAGAATTGTAACAATTCTAAGGGGATTACACCAAAGGGCTTGTGGTCATCTAGAAACATGATTAGCCCTGGATAAGGAGATCTATTCTTTAATGGACTCCTCATATTTGAAAGTATATATTCCTATTCTTATACGAACTATGCTTAGACCTAGAACAATCATTATATATATATGATGCCATAACTTGGCAAAGGTAAGAAGGAATTCAACTCTAGTATACGTTTATGCTTAGTTCCATACTAACTTACGCATCGAAGGGTCTAAGCACGATACCACACCGTGTTTGGACTTGTTTTGTAGGTTTTCATGGAGGAATGCTCAAGGGAAGCGGTATGGCAAGGTCTCACATCATCAACAGATCTCAGAAGGAACGTCTTCACCTTCAACGATCATAAGTAGCCCCTATGATCTGGTGCTTTCATTCAATCATAGAGCCCAAGCTTAGGGACGTCGCAAATCTGCGCCCACAAATTGGTGCTTTCATTGAAAGTACTTCTGCTATGATCATTCAATGATCCTTCTGTGAAAGAGCTCACCAAGAATTCAGATCTATCAGGTTATCACCAAAACCCTAAAAATAATGATGAGGAACAACGTTTCAGAAACCCAGAAAAATAGAGCATCAGTTTGTCAATATTCTGGCAACTTTACAGGGAACATCAGATAATGAATCATACACCATTGGAAAGCTACGAAAGTCTAGTTTTCAACGAAATAAATTTCATCCCAATCGGAGTTTGGAGCAGAAAGATATGGCCAAAATACCGGTCGGAGGTCGAGTTTGACTAAGACAGCACTGCTGCTTCTGGTCTATTTTGCGGGATACTTTTAGGGATCAACATCCAATAACTAGGAGGGATATGACCTATTTTTGGAAATCCCTTGGATTCTATTTTTCAATGCTATATTAATCGCATCAATCGGAGATCTCTTGAGGAAGATATGGATAAAGTTCAAAGATGTGTCAGAATGCGAAAACTAGCAAGAAAACCTATTTTAAGAGGGATACCAAGGACGACAACAACAAGGATGAGGAGGTTACCAGAGTGATATGGATGGATATGTAGAAGGTTATGAGACCCAAGGACGATCTTGCATCCTCATGGAGTCTAAGAATCCCAAGGAGTTCCAGAAAATAGAGTCATTTAACTAGTTTACCAATAAACCAAGTCTTGGGAAAGATGTAGTTCTCTACAAATGCATTAAGTTCAACAATGGCTACTGGCAACTAACAATGCAACCGCTTTTATCAAAGACAGTTTCTTGAGAATGGGGGTAACAGGTCCTCATGAAGCAAGGATAGCTTTCCAAGGGGGAGGAACGATAGTGTTTACGAAAAGAAGATAACTCTTCGAAGTGTACGGGTTTCAACAAAAACAATGCCCTTTCAGCGAAAGCAGTTTCCTTCTTCCTCAATAGCAACAATATTTTATGACAACTTATTTTCCTAGAAGGGGTACGTTGATTGGAAAGCACACACTCATAGTATGAGAAACCTCAAGAAACGTACGCTTGAAATCTGGGAAAATATGGAAGTTTGAATTCCTCAAGCTTTTCCTGACGGGAAACCTTAGGGTGGTGTTGAGGAAAGCAAGGGCACGCCGTTGGAAGATCTGGAGGAGCATCCTCAAGGTTTTGAAGAGTTTATTAGCTCGACCCTTATGATTACTGAACTTGGACTATCATATAAGATAAGGCCAACCAATGTCTCTATCTCAAAAACACTTTACTACATCAAAGACGAGCCGCACTTGACGAGACTTCTCCATCACCTGGATCAATCTCAGACCCCTTTACCACGAGCTGAACGATCATGATACGATGAATTATGGAGTCCTCAAACTTTATCGAGTAGGTTGACTAGAGATATTGCTGGGAGTACTTGACCAATGAATACATACGAAAGCTCGAAGATTTAGTGAGGCCTCAAGGTAATGAGAAGCGTCCCAAGAATGACTAGACCTTTCCACCACCAGCTAAAGTCCAAGAGAAGAAGTACTTAATGCTACATTGTATCATCAAAACTCCCAAATACTCTGGAGTAATGTCTTTCCCAAGCGACAATTGTGTAATGGCAGAAGTGGTGGAACTAGGAGTATCCTCCAGCTCAGAATACTTAAGGTACGAATCTGGAGACCTGGGGGCATCCCCAGGCTCATAAAGCTTAAGGGCATGGCAAAAAGGCTCGAGACATGTCGGTGCTTGCGGAAAGATGAGCAAAGTTCAAGAAGGAAGGCAAAAATCACTGGACTTAAGGAGTCCATCACCCGTCCTCTACCAATGAATGATTATGCCATATTGTACACCATTCAACTAGTGCCAGAATCCTCAAGGACTGAAAAATTCTTCTGACACACGGCCAGAGAGCTCGAGGTGTGCTGAGGTCAGCCAGTAACCTCAAGGGTAACAAGTAGGGGGAAGACTTAAGTGGAGGTCTCGAGAGAGACCTCGAGGAACATCAGTTCGGTGTAATAGACAGTAAAATAATGCTAGAAACAAGGCATAAAAGGGAATCCCCTTGATCAGGAGATGGATCCTCAAGGTTTCCACGAGAAGCAACTTCAGAGCTCGTGGAAAGCTAGAGGAAAAAGGCTAAAGACCTTAAATGCTCTTATAACTAGTGGAAGAAAATACATTCTGCTCACTTGGCAGTAGTATGATCACAATCGAGCTTAAGGAAAAACCCACGATCTTAAGCTTGACGTCGAAGTTGGGGGTGACTTTCTGGAAAGCTCTGGATCGGACTTTGGGGCATTGTTCCCCTTAGCTCAAAAATTGTCGAAAGTAAGGTTACCACACCTGTACACTCGAGCATTGCGTGGAATTTACCAGGAGACTGCTAAATTAAGGAGGAGACCACGAGGGTGCACACTCGAAATCCTGAAAGCTTGAGGGATCATTCACACTCAGAATATGGAGGAGGGTGGAACACTTCACTCTTGAAGGTTTGTGGAACGATTATTGGAACAAGGATAAAAAGAACAGGGGGTTGTGCATGACGAGAATTCAAGCTAAGGGCATTGAGTATTCTCCAAGACTCGAACAGTCTAGCAGAATACTGAGGGCAAGGAGTATCTACCCAAATATTACTCTTTTCAAACACAAAGTTCAGAGATAATGTACCTCGACAAAGGCTTGCTGCAAAAGAATTTGACTTTTTGATTTGGGAGTCAGTTTCAACTGGTAGTTGACAAAACGGTGCAAATTTGGAATTCAACTTGTTCTTCACAAGAGCAGGGGTTGACCATTGGACTTTGTACATTGATGGGTCTTCAAAGGACAAAGTCATTAGAGCAGGTCTGATACTTAAGACTCTAGACGGTACAATCATGGAGAAAGCCCTAACCTTAGGGTGGAAGGCGACCAATAATGGAGTCAAGTGTGAATCCTTTATGGCAGGACTAAGGTTAGCTCGAGAGCTGAATGTGAAGAAGATAAAGGTGTTTTATGACTCCTAATTGCGAACCATGCACTTGGAGAATACGCGGGTCATCATGCATTTATGGAGGCATACCTTATGATAGAAAAGGGGTTGGTCATCCAGTTTGAAGAGTTCTCAATCATGCATCTTCCTAAGTCGGAGAATACACATACAGATGTATTGGCCAACCAGGCCTTCAACATAGATTATCAGTTGGGTGAACGACCTATGTTGAGCATTTTCTTATGCCCAGTACGAGCAAGGAAGAAGCAGTGATAGTGAGGGACAACCTAATGGATGGATGAACTGATGGATTACAGTGAGGCAGGAATTCTCCTTGAGGGGCGTACAAAGGTCAGGAAGGTTATTCGACAAGCATCATAATACAACATCAGAGGCAATAAGCTGTACAGACAACCTTTAAGGCGGGTCAGACCTGCTGACGATACATCCCCTCTAGCCAGGAGCATAAAGAAGGAACTACACTATGAGATATGTGGCATACACATCGGAGGCACAAACCTTCCTGGTGAAAGGACAACTGAGTTGAGGGTTATATATTTACTCGGAGATAACCAATGTTCAAAGACCAAGCTGGGGTTTGAGCATCAACACGTGGGCCGAGCTGGGGGTTGATCATCAACTTGTGAATCAAGCTGAGGGGTTAAACATCAGCTTGTAGACCAAAGACCCATAAAGATGAATGGACGATCAGAATCCTTGAGGGAAGGTGATAGATTAACACTAAGGATCATGAGCTTTCAAGCTGAAATAAGGGATCAATCACAGACCTCGAGGGCTGAGAGCTTTCGAATGGAAATCTAAGGGGTCGATTAACAACCTTGAGGCACGATCACCAAGCTTCAGGGATCGATCAAAGACCTCTAAGGTCATGAGCTTTCGAATACCCCAAGCTCAGGGGACGATTGTTGACCTGGGAGGGACGATTTCGAACCTGAAGGGGATGATTTCTAACCTGGAGGGTTAGAGACTTTTGGAGCTTGATGGGTCAAGCAGGAGCCTTGAGATCAGACATTGTCAGAGCTTGAGGAGCCAATCATAAGCGTTATGACTATCACAACCCTCTACAATAAACCATATCCATCGCAGATCATGCCATCAAACATGGCCAAGGTTAGTATTACGTTTTGAACCTCAATTCATTATAAGGATGATTGAATTAAACATAAGGATTATATGGAGATCGATGGAGCAAATTTTCTCAGAACTATAGCAAGATAATGGAGTATGATGGTTTATGTGAAGTACGATAAGGAACGATGATGTGTTCGATATATTCATGTGTACGATTTATATGAAGTCCCTGTGGTCAACCTCGACTACAAGAAACGGGAAAAACATCATACTTAGTATCAGTGTGGAGACCTCGAGGTATCTTTTAAACCTTAAGGGTTTTCAAGAAGGTTTATCGGCCTCTATCACGAGCTCGAGGAAACCCAAGAAATCGAAGGAAAGGTTGAAGGTTCTATTTTGCAAGCTCTCATGTCACGTGGAAAAGATGATATTAGCTGAGGGGATGTCTTCCCATGAACCTATATAAAGTCTTCGAGCATAGAACGTGTTATTGTTGGGGATGACGATGATGGGCTTGGTCAACCTTGAATCTAGAGTATTCCGAGTGAATCCATTAATGTGGAGATCCTAGCAATGTAATCCCTCGAGGTTTCCTCTATTTCAGAACGTTCCCTCAAGGTCCTCGACAGCTGGGCATTCCCTTCAGATTCGTGATAGCAGGTCAGAATACCCCCTAGGGGGAAGAATCTCTTGGAGAAGCTCTATGAAATATCTCAAAATCGTTCTCATCCCTCAAAGGGATGGTTTCCATGATTTATTCAATGGATCGATTGTGTACGATCAAGTTCAATTAGCTCGAATGTTTTGCAAGTGTACAATCTGTTCGATGTGTTATACGATTACGAGGAGCTTAAAGCCCAAGAAAGGCAACGAGTTTGAGCAGGGTAGATGACGTTGATTCCCAAGGAAAGACCTTCACTCTGCGAGCTAATCAATTCCCCCAAAGGTAAAGCATCTCGAAAGAGGAAGGGTTAAGGCATTGAGAAGGATGCCTGTGAATAGGCCAAAATATTATGACTAAAACCCCGCAAGAGCTCACAGTAATCTTGGGTCAGTAAAGTTCTCAAGGTTAGAATGTATGAGGTTAGATCCACACAAACACCCCTATGGTAGCTTGGCCATATTCTGGAAAATTGGGCATTCTAAGTCCAAAGCGTACACACCTGATGACGCCCTAGGGATAAGTCAAAGTCAATGAGCAGAGTGTTGGTGGACCTCATCTCGATACTGCAGACAAGCCCCCTTGGTGAGAACTGAGCTCGAAGGAAAACCTTGATGTGGTATTTGTGATAGCATCAGGTGTCCTTGTGAAGCTATCTCCCAAGACGAAGGGACTTGGTCGAGGGAAGGATCTGGAGTACGGTGGTCTTTATACAGAACGGGGCAGGCATGCATACACCCCCCTATTAGGGAGGCAGTCTCAAACCGCGAGCACCTCCCAGGAGACCTTAAGGTTACCAAGGCAATCTCCTTAAGCCTCTTCCGAGAGCATTTAGAACGAGTGGGGGTCCAAGAGTCGCACTGAGGCCACAGGCACTCAGAGGCGATCCCCTAAGCCCCAGAAGTAAGATTGATGGGCATGGAATAAAAGCACGAAACAGAAAGGTATGAAAAAGTTGAGCATGATGAGCTAAGAACGATAAAGAAAATTACGATGAACTAAGTACGATATTTACTATTTGTAGAAGAGTTTTCTGAGCTTAAGAGCCCGAGCCAAGACAAGCTTCAGAGTACAATAACTTTTGATACAAGGTTAAGACCAAGCTAGCGGTCATTTGAAGGGAACCGTCTCAAAATCGCGAGCATTCCCTGGAGACCTAATTAAATTACAGAGGCTCTTCATAAGCCTCATCCATGAGTACTTGTACGATCCACGGAGTCCAAGAGGCATATTGCGGCCACAGCTACTCAGAGGCGACCCTGGTTATGTTGAAAAAATTGAATGATTTGCTTGAGAAAGGTTTGTTGATTGATCGAGAAAGATGCATTTGATGAAAGTTTGAACTGTACTGTTCATAAATAACTCGAAGCTTGAGTGAGAAAGATATATTACCCGAAAGCTCGAGGAAAATAGATGGAATGTTTCATAAGCTGAGTACTTTCAGATAAAGAAGTTATTTTCCAATAAAGTTACTGTTTTTCATAAAGCCTCGAGCTTTCCAAGAAAACTAGAGGTGATTGCTGGAAAGCTGGAATAAGGTTCCAGAAAGCTGGAGGAAAGTGTCACACACAGAGCTGGGGCAGATTACCACCATGCAATGTGAACTATCTATTCTGGAACATGAGGTTGAAAATTCAGGAAAGAAAGAACTATTTGCTTATGCTTGTTCGATGAATCATGGGTTCGAGCACGAGGAAAGATGTCAACATCAATTTGCTAGGAAAAATTACATGCCTAAGATGATCCAATGAACCAGGGTAGAAGATGATTGTAACAACCCGAACCAAAATCTACGTATAAATCAACACAAAATAGAATTATCGCGAATTAGTGGTATTGCGTGGGTTATTAACGACTTTTTCATCAGGCAAGAACTTGTGTTGACTTCCTTCATGATTATTTTAGAATATTTAATTCCGAGCTCATGTGAATTTTCGGGGAATTTTTGGGATAAGCGAGCAATTATTTAACAAGTTTTGAAGTCGGTTGGTGAAAATATTTAAAAGTGTTATTTTTATTGTTAATTTAATCGTGACCATCCGATCTTAATTAGATTTGTTTTAAACCAATGATTTGGGCTGGTATGTGTATGGGTATGTATACGATATAAATACGAATTAATTATGGAAAGTTTCCATTTTTGGAAAGACCCGCTGACCCGTATTGACCATGAGTCAAACCGACCCGTTTTACCTTGAAACTTTTTGCTGGCGGTGAGCTATTTTCCGGCCACCTTTGGCTGTGATTCCTTGATAGGAAATGTTGGGCTTTGTCTCCTATTTCTTTTGGTGGGTACATCACCGGAGGTTGTTGCCGGAGGATGACAGTGGATAGCGATGAACATTGGCCGAAAACTGTGGAATTTCGCCGGTGACAGAGGTTGCGGAGACGGCGGTGATGAGTATTGAATTGAAGGGGGTTGTATAGCCCTTAGGATGGTGAGTCTATCCCAAGTGGTCTTGGCTCTTGCTGTGGGCGGATTCTGGCGATCGGAGAAAATGAAATTCCGGTGGGTATTTCAGTTTACCGGCAAATTGGAGGTTTTCCGGTTTGATTTTTGTTTTGTGATGTAATACAAAGTTGTTGGGCTCGTCTTGGGCTTTCCAATGATCTATCATTTGCAGGTTTTGGTGCCGATAAGATTCCTGCGGCCCCACGCGCCGGTGTGCGCGGAAAAGCTCCGGCAATGTGGAACTTTTGACAAAGTTTTATATCATTTCGCTCGTTTTCACGTGCGAACGCAATGGGGAGGTCCATATTTAGTTATGAGCTTGATAAATTTGGGCGAGTATTTAATCGAACAATAATTAGTTTAATTCACGATAATATTAAAGGATGCTTTGACTATCAATTTAATTGCGAGTCGTGTCATAATCGAGATTTGATTTGCGACTCTTAAAGAGTAAGGGAATACAGGGAATTGAATTTGAATTTTGGTTGAGTTACTAATTAAATAGAAATTACGTTATACGAGTATACGAGATTCTCGATGTTATTACTCACCATATTACAATCTTAGCTATTTAGTATGAGGCCCGACGATCATATATTAATTTTAATCGTGATTTCAGGATCTTGAGTTAGCATGCGTATCAGATGAATAATTGTGCTGTTTGGTAGGTTTCTGCTTTGTAATTATCCCGACAAAATGCTGTGAGTGGACACTTTATTTTTACAGTTGATTAGCGAGTCTATTTATTATTATATTATATTCAGTGCAGTTTTCAGTTCTAGTTCAGTATGTGCTTTCAGTATTCTATATATATTTTTAGAGGCTTGTTTCAGTTAGTTTTGCATCGATGCATTGGTTACTCGGCTGATCCCCGAGTGGCTCCAGGGAAGTAGCAAAACTTACCTCCTGGCATTCACGTCGTCTTTGTGTCAAAAATCACCAAACGATTTTAGTGGCTTGAGGTTAGAGAACCCCAGTCACTGCCTCCACTTGAGCACAATACTCGAGAAGGGTCAGGAGTTTCCCCTCGGCGTATCTTTTATACTGTATTTTCAGTATTTTAGACTCGCAACCAGATTTAGAAATTTGATTTACGGAAAGGCATGTTGTAGATTTTTTATATATATATTTTGGATTATTTTTGTCTACTCACTCTAACAGTTTTTATGACTTTATGTGCCTTTTTCCTAGAATTTTCGGTTTTATTTGCCCAGATTGCTGTATGTATCATGAAGGTGCTGCATGTTGTCTAGGGCGTCGAGTCCACCAGTCAATTCCTTCAGCAGTAGGTCCCAGCTCACTGTCAGTATGTCTCTTGTGTTATTGAAGTCACTCTGGATATTGGTTCAGTAGTATTGTCTTGGCGAGACTCTTGTGAATAGGTTGTCACTCGTATAGTAGTCGAGTTGAGTTTCTTTGCATGTGAATCAGTGTATTTACTGGAAGTATGTTTTCCATTTCTGAATAATGTATCAGGTTTGATTTTCGTTTTATGTTGAGAAATCCGGATGGACATTGGTGATCCATGGTATTGTTTGTGGGTTTATCTGTGGAGTGTTAGTTTTCTTTGCAGGTTTTTGGATGTCTCTTTCATAAGGGAAGTTATGTCAAAATTTTCACAGAAACTCGTAGATTAGGGTCAGTCGTTAGGGCTTTATTCTAGATTACTAGTTAATCTAGGGTTGGGTCCTTTCAGTTGGTATCAGAGCATTAGGTTACAGATTGTGTAGACTCTTTGGGTCAGGTCAGTACAGGCATTTGAGAACGTACGACACTTCTGGAAGGATAACCCGACCAACCGGCGAATGCTCATTATTCCAAGTGTTGTGCTTTGTTAGATGTCTAAAGTCTCCTAGTATATTTGGTTTGTGACTTCTTACAGTGAGCTGTCAGTTTTGGACTCGGTAGTCAGTCAATCGTTATGCCTCGACACCCAGCTTATCTGTATGGTACACATACCCTAGTTTACTTGTGCGTAATTTGATTGTACGCATGATGCCAATATTGTGAATGGATTTTGAGAATTAATTAGTAAAGTTACTATAGTAGGAACAATTTCTTTTACATACTCCCATAACCTTGTGGCTAGTGAGTATTGGCTAGTGGAATTGGTCGAGTTTGATCGTTTGCAATCTCAGTTGATTTCTGAGCAGAAAATTGTAATAGTTGCTGGTCTGTTGTTGGACCATACAGTTTGCCAATGGCAGGGTATTGTAAAGAATGAAGCTTTCACTCAATGGTTAGATTATCGAGATCGTTTCACTTGCTTGGCACGAGTTGACACTAAATTCTATCAAGACAGTGTAAGTGAAGTGTTGAACAGAATTTGTGGTCTGATGTTCCTATGTATCTATCATAGGTGATACGCGTGATTTAAATAGTAGTCAGTATTGCAGTTTGATACAAGGTTAGTCGCCAATCTGTGTGAGGAGAAACTCAATGATTTGATGGTAGTGTACTTCGTCAGAGCCCTCGGTGTGGGGAAGTTTGAGCACTTCAGTTTGCATTATTTCTTCAGTCATGGAAGCTCACATTCCTACTCCCAGTGTATATTGTCCGACTCATTTTCAGAATTGGGAAGTGTTAACTCTGATGGTGTGGGTCAAAAGCCAGTATCAGTGAAATTAGCAGTTATTTAATTACCCCTTCTGTACGCAGAGATTTCTCTTTTGTTGCAGATGCCACAAGTAATTTTGCGGACAGTGACCTTTTGTAATTTAAGTTATTTTATTGTGGCCAGTTGGGTCACTTTGGGAGGGTGCGTCCATACTGGGACCCCTCAGGTGGAGTTTTGGTGCAGAGCGCTTGTGGTGATTCAGGGAGTCACTTCAGAGGTTTGAGCCGCACCGTCACCCAGGCAGTCAATTTAGCAAGATAAGAGGTTGTGAGGATTGGATAGACTAGTCGAGCCGATAACATTATATAGCTTTTGGAAGGGTGGAATATTTCTAACAGTGATCGTCGTTGTGAAGCTGCGGAATACTGCATACTGGTATACTTCATACTTAGCTAATGGTGTAAATACTTGTGTTTCCCCTCCTAATCTAGTGGAGATTGCAGTAGTCAGAGAATATCCTGATGTTTGTTCTGAGGAATTATTGGGTCTTCCTCCATTATGGGCAATTGTTGACATGTATGAGCTTTTCCAGGTATATGTCTCATTGCGTAGACGTTGTACCAGATGATTTCATATGATTGTGTGATGTTTGTCGGTAGCTGAACTGACTTATTGTGAAGAGAAATTATCCACCGTTTGTTGTAATGGTTGGTTAGATAATTTGAAAGGAGTTTCTGTATTGCTTAAATTTGATTTTTCGATCGTGTTTCGGTCGATGCAAATTTCGGGTGATGCAGTTTGTTTTATTGCACGCATTTGTTACTATATAAGTATAATGAATCGTGTGTACGGAGCATATTCAGGTGAATTCGTTATCGACTTCATTGGCGACATTTTTGTTTATTTCCAGGGATGTGTAACACCAAGAGAGATACCAGATTCATTATCGATGGCCTTGTGAGAACTCTAGTTGTATATCAGATTTAGAAGTATAGGTTCTGGTTTATGGTGCTAGATTTCTTGGCAATGTGTTGTTAGTAAAGCATGTGGTGTTGAACCAAAGCAGATTAGTGAGCGTAATAAATATTAGAAGCTTTCTGGGCTTGAGGTGATTGCAACTGCCAATTGATACAGGATTTTCACGTAAGCTTCCGTGGATGAGAGTTAAGTTTAATTGATCAAAAACAGAGAAAATTTTAGTTGTATATCACGTTTAGTGAGCACAAGTTTTTATGTTAACAATGTTAAACTTATGGGCCATGTGTTATCAGCAAGGTATGTCAGTGCGGACCCGGATAAGGTTGAAGATGTGTTGATCTAGAGTAAACCTATTAATGTGACAGTTATTCAAAGCGTTTTGTGATTAGCCTTTTTTATCGCCTATTCGTGTTAGACTTTTTACGTATTATGGCGCCACTGACCTCATTGTTGAGAAAATGAATTCGATTTAAATGGTCTCGGTCTAACAAGACAGTTTGAAGAAAAGTTAATTTCAGCTTTAGTGTTGACCTTGTTGTGGTTAGTATGAATGGTTAATTTGTAGCTGATGTATTTATTTAGAAATCTGGTGTTACGTTATTGAGTATTCAGGAATCGCGAATACTACTTCAGTCAGAGATGCGTGTTAGGAGTGTTTTCTTTATATCACAATTATTGAGCCAGAGGTTTTGTTACTAATTTCTGATTCGACCAGTTTCTTCTTATCGAGTTCGTGAACTCCAGAATTGTGAACTTTCTTTAATAAATTGTATGATGGTGGATCGCCTGATTTCTTGCAGATAAGAGGTGAGTTGTTGAAAGGACCTAACCCCAATTTAGTTTTCTAAACTGGAATCAAACCCCTTCTGAAAAAATATGAACTTGCAAAAACCATAAAAATTTCGGCAGAGTTTCGCTATAACGTGGAATTGCCATTAACCTGCATCCGAAAACACACTTCATCCTATACCACAAAAGCCAAACCGTGGGCACCAATCCCATCCGGATTTCTCGATATCATAACAATAATATAAAGTAATAAGTAAAACTGTACTTTACAGAAATCCGGGGAAAAATCATATGAAAGTATAACAGTATAATAATCAGAGCGAACTCTAGTGTATATATACATAAATATACAACAGTAGGCTAAACAAGAAACCTACTAGAAAAGAAAGGTATCTCGAACACTAAGCCTCCGACTGAGACGTGCGACACCAGAATCTGAACTGCAAACTGGGCATTGAAAACAAAGAGCCTAGGGAAAGACATATAAACCGTTAGAGTGAGTGGACAAAAAATAAATGTCTTTCGCCGAACAATATATGTTATAAAAACATATGCGAGTCAAAATGAATGAATATGATATAGTACACGAGGGAGACACTAACTTCTCACGCGTACAGAGCATGCATCGTAAAACTCTGCGGGGTCACTCATGGACACGTCTGCGCTAGTACAGTCCGAATCAAGGGATCCCAGACCCACACGTGATTCTAGCCAGAAAGGCCTCAGCTCAGAGGTCTACCCCCCCCCGGTAAAGGTCTCGGGTTAGGGGTCACAGCCTCTCCCGGTAAACATCTTCGGAGATCAGCCGGGATGCAAGTGTTTCGATACAACAATATATACTGTGACTGTACTCTGTGTAAACCAAATCATAAATAATTCTATGCAAGTGTATAAAGCATAATGTAAATGCATATACGTAATACATAATTGTATAAGCATATTCGTCGATGCGTATTCGCAAATGCATAATCGTAAAACACATGCTCATATAAATCACAATCTCATATGCATGCTTATGCTCATAAAATGTGTAATAAAGACTCGCAACTAATCAGTGAAAAGAAATGTCCACTCACAGAAAAGCACAGCGCGCAAACGCGCTAATCACGAGATCCGGCGGAAGATCCTTCGCCCAACGTACGATCTCGATCCCTTGAATAATCACAAAATATAACTGATCAAAATCACAATTCATTACTCTGTACCACACCTCAGAAACCAACCATTTCTGGAAACATATAATTCGGATACAAAATAATCGACGAAAATCTCCAAATTCTCACATAAACTCTCGACTTAAAATCCGATAACCAAATCAACTCGAAAACCTCAAGGCGATTATCGAGGCACGATTACGAGAAAAACGGCATAAAACTCTTCAAAATTTAAAAAGTCAACTCCTTCGCCGGAGCGCCGCCGTTGACCGCAGCCATCGCCGGAGGCGCGGCGTCAACGGTGACGGATTCTGGCCAAAATCTCTAGATCAAAAGTACTCCTCAAGCCCAACAACTTCCTCTTCTACACCGAGACCCAATTTCAACCCCACCGGCCGAAATTGAGCCCGAAACCCACGGAATTCTTGGATTCCGGTGAGTTTCTGGCGAGCTCCCAAACCTCAACCAATTGCAAAATTGCTTCACCCAAAAGCTTCACAAGAATGAGGGGAACCTTTCCTCCCACACCCCCGACCTCAACAGTCTCCGGAGCACCTCACCCGATTCCGTCGAAATCCCTAAATTTTCTCGAATTCGTTCTCCCTCAAATCGTGATCAATTCAACTCAAATCAAGTTCTAAACTATAGGAAATCAAGAGAGGATTCTAACCATACCAAAATCAAGGCTGGAGGTGGCCGGAAACGGAAGGTCCGACGGCGAGTCAATGGCGGTCCGAAATGGACTTGGTCAACGCGGGTCAACGGCGGTCAAACTTCTAAACAGTGTTTTTCGACAATTTTCCGACTATTCCGATGTTTATACTCGCGGCTCGATACGATCGACGGTCCAAAACGAATCACATCAACGTTTCGGATAACTCCAATTCAAACGGATAAACACGACGAAATCACGCGATTTCACATATTCATAACATATTCCTCGGTTGTCGAAACAATTATCCGAAACCGCCTACGAACTCGAAATCACACATACTACAATTCTCGTGAAGAGATTCAACTCAAATTCTCGCCCGATAATTAAGTCGTGAACCGAACCGCCAAATCAATTAATTTACGATAAACTGTGATTACTCGTAAACTCGTGGATTAAGCCGATTAACGTGCTAATTCTGATTCGGGTCGTCACAAATCTACCCCCCTTAAAAATAATTCGATCTCGAAATTTACGTACCTACTAGGTGAACAAATGTGGATACTGCTCCCGCATACGCTGCTCGGTCTCCCAGGTGGCCTCCTCAACCGAATGATTATGCCATAAGACCTTCACAAGCGGTATAACACGGTGCCTCAACTCCTGCTCACGTCGATCGAGAATCTGTACCGGCTCCTCCACATATGTCAAATCTTCCCGGATAGGAAGCTGATGTGGTGCTAACACATGTGATGGATCTAAAATGTATTTCCGCAACATCGAGACATGAAAACATCGTGTACACGAGCCATCTCAGAAGGTAACTCTAACCTGTAAGCCACGGCACCAACCCTCTCTGTGATCTCGTACGGACCAATGTACCATGGTCGAAGCTTGCCACGCTTCCTGAAACGCACAACTCCCCTCCAAGGAGATAATTTCAGGAAGACCCAATCGCCCACCTCGAACTCGAGACTCTTTCTTCTCACGTCCGCATAACTCTTCTGGCGATCCTGGGCAATCTTCAATCTGTCCCGGATAATCTGAATATCCTCCATGGTGCTCTTCACCAGATCAGGGCCAATAAGCCATCGCTCACCCACCTCACTCCAACACAATAGAGTGCGGCACTGCCTCCCGTATAGGGCCTCATACGGTGTCATATCAATACTGGCATGGTAACTGTTGTTGTAAGCAAACTCAATCAAATGCAGTTGCTGGTTCCAATTTCCTCTGAACTATAAAACACAAGACCGCAACATATCCTCGAGGGTCTGAATAGTCCGCTCATACTGCCCATCAGTCTGGGGATGGAAAGCTGTACTGAAATGCAATCTGGTACCCAAGGCCCGCTGCAATGCCTACCAGAACTCTGAAGTAAACTGACTGTCTCGATCAGAAACAATAGATACAGGCACACCATGCAGACGAACGATCTCCGCCAAATACAGCTTTGCCAATCTGCTCACTGAAATCTTCCCCGGAAGTGCCTGAAAATGAGCAGATTTCGTCAAACGGTCTACGATAACCCAAATACCAGTATTACCAGCCGAAGTACGTGGTAACTGATACACGAAATCCATGGTAATGTGCTCCCACTTCCAAACTGGAATCTCCAAAGGCTGTAACTTTCCCGCAGGCTTCTGCCTCTCTGCTTTGACCTGCTGACAAATAAGACATATGCTTACATATGTGGCAATCTCCCGCTTCATATTTCGCCACCAGTAATAAGCTCGAAGTGTATGAAACATCTTCGTACCGCCCGGATGCATCGCATACGCAGAACAATGAGCTTCGTCTAAAATCTCTTTCTTCAAACCCTCGTCCCTGAGTACACATAATCTGCCTCTGAATAGCAATGTACCATCATCACTCAACTGAAACTCTGTTGGCACACCATTCCGAATCATGGTCTTCTTGTCCAACAGATAGGAATCTGTATCCTGAGCTTCCCGAACCTGATCAACCAATATCGGTTGAACCTGGAAGCTAGCCAACAAGGCTCCATCATTATCCCACTCAAACTTAGCTCCCGTAGCCCGTAACTCTGCTAACATGGAAACTCTGGCCACAAACACATGAAACAATGAAGCTCTAGATTTCCGACTGAGTGCATCAACAACAACATTAGCCTTCCCTGGATGGTACTCGAAAGTGCAATCATAATCATGATCAACTCCATGCATCTGCGCTGCCTCATGTTCAAGTCTGGCTGCGTGCGCAATTAGGTGAGACTCTTGTGATCTGTGTATATCTTGCACTGAGCTCCGTACAAATAGTGTCTCAAATGCTTCAAAGCTAATACGATAGCAGCTAACTCTAAATCATGTGTAGGATAGTTGGCTTCATGTGGTTTTAACTGCCTGGAACCGTAAGCCACTACTCTGCCATGCTGCATCAAAACACAACCAAGTCCCAATTTCGATGCATCGCTGTAAACCACAAACTCTCCACTGTCGTCAGGTAGGGTCAGAACCGGTGCAGTAGTCAACTTTTCCTTCAAGAGAAAGTAACTCTCCTCACATGCATCGGACCACTCAAACTTGACGCCTTTCTTCGTCAATCTTGTAAGTGGAGTGGCAATTCGTGAAAAATCCTGCACAAAGCGCCGATAATAACCTGCCAACCCCAAGAAACTCCTGATCTCTGGTACGGTGGTAGGTCTACTCCAATTCAACACGGCTTCAATCTTGTCAGGATCCACGCTGACTCCTTCAGCTGATATCACGTGACCCAAAAACTTCACGCTATCCAACCAAAACTCACACTTGCTGAACTTCGCAAACAACTGATTGTCCCGCAAAGTCTGCAAAATAGCTCGCAAATGCTTCTTGTGCTAACCCACACTCCTGGAGTAAATCAGGATGTCGTCGATGAACACGATCACAAACTTGTCCAGAAACCGCCTAAACACTCAGTTCATCAAGTCCATGAAAGTTGTGGGGGAATTGGTCAACCTAAGCGGCATAACCAAGAACTCATAATGCCCGTACCGTGATCTGAAAGCTGTCCTGGCCACATCTGACTCTCTGATCCTCAACTGATGGTATCAGGACCTAAGATCAATCTTCGAAAAGACTGAAGCTCCCTTGAGCTGATCAAACAAATCATCAATCCGCGGCAACGGATACTTGTTCTTCACGGTGACTTGATTCAGCTTCCGGTAATCAATACACAACCGCATGGAACCATCCTTTTTCCGTACAAATAGTATAGGAGCACCCCAAGGTGATACACTGGGTCGTATGAAACCTTTCTCCAGCAACTCTTGAAGTTGAATCTGTAGCTCCTTCAACTCCGCTGGCGCCATACGATAAGGTGCATGTGATATGGGTCCAGTGCCCGGTAATAACTCAATGGTGAAATCGATTTCTTGAACTGGAGGAACACCTGGTAACTCCTCCGAAAATACATCTGGAAACTCGGAAACAACCTCAATGTCACCAATGTCTGGTACAGTAGCCGTAGTATCCACAACATGAGCTAAGTATGCTACACACCCCTTTTCATCATCCGCTCGACCTTCATCGCTGAAATCACATATGGTAATAAGGTATTCTTCTCACCGCCTAACAATATCTCGGGGAAAGCCTGGTCGTCGAAACACAACCTCCTTCTTGTGGCAATCGAACATATCCCAATGTGTCGCCAAGAAGTCCATACCCAACATCATATCAAAATCGACGATATTCAGCAATAACAGATCCGCGGCTAACCCATAACTTCTAACAAAGATCTCACAACCTCTCCGGATGGATACAACACTCTCCAAAACCTCGGAAGTGGAGATGCAGGCACAATAGCCATGGATGTCAAGCAACGGTAACCTCAGAGAAACTCTGTCCTCACACAGGGTCGTGGCACGAACTCTGGCATGCCGAACTAGCCGTCCACGTTGATTGCGACTTTGCTGATTGACTCGTCTAGAAGGCTGCGTTGGTCAAACTCCAGAAATGGCATCTTGACCTCCTCTTGAACTCTGGGCTGTCGAACAGCTAAAAAAGCTGACTAAGGACGTTCCCTCGTAGCGTGACCCTCCTGGCCACCACAATAGCAACTGAGAGTGCTCCTCGGACACAAATCACAGCGACGCATGTTATGTGGAAGAATCGCCAACGATCACCCAAACTCATGCCACAGGAACAAGTCCACTACTCTGTGATGTCCATTACCACCAAACGGATCTTCTGCTTTATTCAGATGACCCTTAACATAATCGAAAAGGCCACAGCCTGATGAAGTCACTGATTCCGAGGTGCCTTAACTCAACCTCATCAAATATCTCGATTATGTTCACCTTCCTCAAACTGACATGTCGGAAACCGCGTAAACCTTTCCTTCTCGATGTCCTCGACTCTGAGTACAGCACATCAAACTCCTCACGGTTGTCTCGAGACATAACAATTAAAATCCCTCTGATACTCAGGCTCAAACTCATCTCGAACCTCGTGCATTGCTTCCTCTGAAGCCACATAACACGTGCAAACTAGGACAAACATGTGAACGATACATCCCTACCTCAGGTTGGTAAACACTCCACATTTCCGTTGTTGGGTAGCCTGATTGAACCATATCCATATAAACAATACCTTGAATGTAGGCCATGGAGTCGCAACAGGAACTCACACAATACTAACCCACCAAATGCAATGATCTGACTCAAACAAACCATCAATTACCACAATTCTCTGCTCAGAAGCAACATGTAGACGCCCACACATGCACAACCAGCAAACCATGCCACACATATCTCTGAATCCAAAATGCTCATCTAAACCCACAACTCACTACCAAGTCGCGCATCGACTGATCTTCAATATGATCCACAACCATACCGACACGGACAGCACGTCAAGGAGGCATCCTAAGGAACAGAACATTATTCACAACAAACTGGACGTAATCATGGAACTTTAAACATTTGAAAGCATACAACACCCGGAGCATTGATGAGTATCTGCCGGCCGGTCGGGTCATCACTCCAGACATGCTGTACATTCTCAAATATCCTTAATAAACACGACTACAGAAGTCTACAGAACCTAAAACCTAATGCTCTGATACCAAGCTGAAAGGACCCAACCCCGATTTAGTTTCCTAAACCGGAATCAAACCCCTTCTGAATACACGAACCAACAAAAACCACAAAAAATTTGGCAGAGTAATGCTACTAACGCGGAATTGCCATTAACCTGTACCCGGAAAATACACTTCATCCTATGCCACAAAAATCAAACCGTGGGCACCAATCCCATCCCGATTTCTCAATATCATAACAGTAATGTAAAGTAATAAATAAAACTATACTTTACAGAAATCCGGGGAAAAATCATAGGAAAGTATAACATCAGAGTGCTCAGAGCGACTTCTAATATATATATATATATATACAAATAGTAGGCCAAACTAAGAACCTACCATAAAATAAACATCGCTCGAATACTAAGCCTCCGACTGCGACGTACGACACCAGAATCTGAACTACAAACTGGGCACGGAAACCGAAAATCCCAGGGGAAAGGCAATAAAAACGTTAGAGTGAGTGGACAAAAATAAACATATGCCTTTCACCAATTTCATATACATAAAACAATGTAAAGCAAAGCGAGTTCAGAAGGTATATATATGGAGGTGCCAGGCGAATCTCTCAAGCCCGATGGTGATAGGCTAGGGGAATCTCTCAACCCTAGCGGCATAACAGGGGAATCTCTCGACCCTGCCCAGGGGAATCTCTCAACCTTGTCCAGAGGAATCTCTCAACTCTGGGTCAGACTACCGGTGATCAGCCGAGTAGCCGAAGCATCGATGTAAGTAATGCCAACACCATAAAATATAAAATAATGCCTCCAAAAGTAATAAATAATCTCAATATCGTATATAAATAAATACAAAAAATCACGAACTCGCAACGATAGTGAAAATATAAAAGTCCACTCACAGATGAGCATAACGGAATACGCGTTAATCCAGTGATCCGGCGGAAAATCTCTCGCCAAACGAACGATCACGATCCCCCTGGATAATCATAAAATCCACTTCTCAAAATCATAACTCAAAATCTCGAATCACATCACGAGAAACAACCGTTCCCAGAAACATATAATTCAATATCGACGAAATTGTCAAAAATCCGATAATCACACCATAAAACCTCGCTATAATTTTCGATGCTCAATTTGAAAAATAAACCTCACCATTGCGATCGGTGCGCGATTCCGAGCAAAATGACATACAACTCATCGAAAAACACGTCGGACGAAAAGTTGCCGCCGCGCACATTGGCGCCGCTGGCCGCCGAAAAATCGCACCGGCCGAAACTCACCTCAAACTCACAAACCCTTATCGAAATTTCAAGTTCTTCGATCTCCCTCCTCCGGCCACGGAAAGACTTGAAACCACTTCTAAAAGCTTCCTCTCTCCAAGGCTAACAAAACCCCTCAAACCCCGAGCTCCATCTCGGCCGCCTCCACCGCCACCAACGTCGCCAAAACTCGCCGGAATACTACCCAAAATTCCCAAAATTTGACAAGGCATAACTTCTTCATCCGGCAACCAAATTGAACGAATGACTTATCAAAAGAAAGAGGAGCTCAAGCCCAACAACTTTCATGGAGACACCACGGCCAAAAGAGGCCGGAATCGAGCTCAACAAAGGCAAACAAAACTCGGTCTGGAATGGGTCAGTTTTGACCCACAGGTCAAACTGGTTAACGGGCCAGATTTCCCAAAATGGAAAGTATCCACCAACGTCACGTATTCGCCCGTATTTATACCGTACACATATCGAATCTCAAATGGATAAATACGATAAAATCCAGAACCGCCCACGATTTCGAAATCACGCGTACAACAACTCTCGAGAAGAGACTCAACTCAAATTCTCGGCCAATAATTAAGTCGTGATCAGAACCGGCAATTCAATCAATTTACAGAAAACTGCGATTACGCGCAAGATCGTGGATTAAGCCGAATACATTACTGATTCTGTTCTGGGTCGTCACATCGATCCCTCCTCTATCTCTGTCTCTGTCTAGCTGAACTACTCGGTGGTCTATATGGTCCACTGCCAGATGATGATGCCGATCCAGAAATGCCTAAACTCAGCCTCTTGGAAGGTCCCTGACTTGGTCCACCCTCATCAAATAGTCGAGACTGGAATCTCATCTGCCTTTCCTTCTCGATATCCTCACCTTGAAGTGCAGCACTCACGAACTCATCAAAGTTATTCCGAGGCATCGTAGTCAGTGTCCCCTTGATGTTCAGGTTCAAGCCCAACTCAAATCTTCGGCACTTGGCTTCCTCTGTAGCCACCATGTCACGAGCAAATCGGGATAAACGAGTAAATCTGTCCCGGTACTCAAGTACTGACATACTGCCCTGTCTCAAATTAATGAACTCCTCATACTTTCGTTGCTGTGTAGCCTGGTTGAAGTATCTCCGCATAAAAAAATCCCTGAATAATGTCCACGGAGTATCAACCGGAACTCTATCGGTGCTAACCCACCAGAAGTATGCATCAGACTCAAGTAACCCAACTGCTGCCACTGTCATCTGCTCAGGAGTGAAACGCAGACGCTCACAAACTCGTTCAACCTAAACCAACCATGCCTCACAAATCTCTAGATCAGCTGAACCCGAGAAAACAGTCGCTCCAGCTGTTCGAGCTTTGACCACAGGGTCAAAACGCTCCTCCAAACGCAATACTTGCATAAACAAGTCATGCGTCTGGCGATCCTCGTCAGGATCCACATCCCTATTGACACGGGAACCACGTCTAGGAGGCATCCTAATGATAAGAGAAAAGTATTAGTCACAAGGCACAAGGAACGTAATCATGAAACTTCGGACATTTGAGAACACACAACACCCGAAGCATTGATGAGTAACCACTGGCCAGTCGGGCCATCGCTCAAGACATGCTATACATACTCAAATATCCTTAGTATCACAACTACAGAAGTCTACAAAACCTGAAACCTAATGCTCTGATACCAAGCTGAAAGGACCCAACCCCGATTTAGTTTCCTAAACCGGAATCAAACCCCTTCTGAAAACACGAACTTACAAAAACCATAGAAATTTCGGCAGAGTTTCACTATATCGTGGAATTACCATTAACCTGCACCCGAAAACACACTTCATCCTATGCAACAAAAGCCAAACCGTGGGCACCAATCCCATCCGGATTTCTCAATATCATAACAATAATGTAAAGTAATAAGTAAAACTGTACTTTACAGAGATCCGGGGAAAAATCATATGAAAGTATAACAGGATAGTAATCAGAGCGACCTCTAGTGTATATATACATAAATATAAAACAGTAGGCTAAACAAGAAACCTACCGGAAAAGAAAGGTAGCTCGAACACTAAGCCTCTGACTGCGACGTGCGACACCAGAATCTGAACTGCAAACTGGGCATTGAAAACAAAAAGCCCAGGGAAAGACATATAAACCGTTAGAGTGAGTGGACGAAAAATAAATGTCTTTCGCTGAACAATATATGTTATAAAAACATATGCGAGTCAAAATGAATGAATATGATATAGTACACGAGGGAGACTCTAACTCCTCACGCGTACAGAGCATGCATCGTAAAACTCTGCGGGGTCACTCATGGACACGTCCGCGCTAGTACAGTCTGAATCACGGGATCCCAGACCCACACGTGATTCTAGCCAGAAAGGCCTTAGGTCAGAGGCCCCCCCCCCCCCCCGGTAAAGGTCAGAGGTTACAGCCTCCCTCGGTAAACATTCTCGAAGATCAGCCGGGATGCAAGTGTATCGATACAACAATATATACTGTGAATGTACTCTGTGTAAACCAAATCATAAATAGTTCTACGCAAGTGTATAAAGCATAATGTAAATGCATATACGTAATACATAATTGTATAAGCATATTCGTCGATGCGTATTCGCAAATGCATAATCATAAAACACATGCTCATAAAACATGTAATAAAAACTCGTAACTAATCAGTGAAAAGAAATGTCCACTCACAGACAAGCACAGTGCGCAAATGCGCTAATCACGAGATCCGGCGGAAGATCCCTCGCCCAACGTACGATCTCGATCCCCTGAATAATCACAAAATATAACTGATCAAAATCACAATTCATTACTCAGTACTACACCTCGGAAACCAACCATTTCCGGAAACATATAATTCGGATACAAAATAATCGACGAAAATCTACAAATTCTCACATAAACTCTCGACTTAAAATCCAATAACCAAATCAACTCGAAAACCTCAAGGCGATTATCGAGGCACGATTACGATAAAAACGGCATAAAAATCTTCAAAATTTAAAAAGTCAACTCCTTCGCCGGAGCGCCGCCGTTGACCGCAGCCATCGCCGGAGGCGCGGCGTCAACGGTGACGGATTCTGGCCAAAATCTCTTGATCACAAGTACTCCTCAAGCCCAACAACTTCCTCTTCTACACCGAGACCCAATTCCAACCCCACCGGCCGAAATTGAGCCAGAAACCCACGGAATCCATGGATTCCGGTGAGTTTCTGGCGAGCTCCCAAACCTCAACCAATTGCAAAATTTCTTCACCCAAAAGCTTCACAAGGATGAGGGGAACCTTTCCTCCCAAACCCCCGACCTCAACAGTCTCCGGAGCACCTCACCCGATTCCGTCGAAATCCCTAAATTTTCTCGAATTCGTTCTCCCTCAAATCGTGATCAATTCAACTCAAATCAAGTTCTAAACCATAGGAAATCGAGAGAGGATTCTAACCATACCAAAATCAAGGCTGGAGGTGGCCGGAAACGGAAGGTCCGACGGCGAGTCAACGGCGGTCCGAAATGGACTTGGTCAACGTGGGTCAACGGCGATCAAACTTCCAAATAGTGTTTTTCGACAATTTTCCGACTATTCCGATGTTTATACTCGTGGCTCGATACGATCGATGGTTCAAAATGAATCACATCCACGTTTCGGATAACTCCAATTCAAACGGATAAACACGACGAAATCACGCGATTTCACATATTCATAACATATTCCTTGGTTGTCAAAACAATTATCTGAAACTGCCTACAAACTCGAAATCACGCATACTACAATTCTCGTGAAGAGACTCAACTCAAATTCTCGCCCGATAATTAAGTCGTGAACCGAACCGCCAAATCAATTAAGTTACGATAAACTGTGATTACTCGTAAACTCGCAGATTAAGCCGATTAACGTGCTAATTCTGATTCGGGTCGTCACACCTTATCATGTATTATAATTCAAATTGCAAGAGCTTGAGAAATTTGGTTTAGTGAGAAAGAAGTTGTGATCAAGAATTTTGTAATGAATTGAATGAAAATGTATATATTTATAAGGTAAATATTTGAAAGTTAGGTTAGAATAAAATTTAGGTAAATTAAAAGTAGATGTGGATATGACATTTACCAAAATCTTCAACTAATTGGATATATATAAAAGAAAAAAATTATCCATGTACCAACTAATGTTCTAGCATTAGTGGTTAGAGGATTTAGTTGTGCACAAGAGAATGAGGATCTAATCTTGGGCAAGTAGTTGGTGATTAAACATTTACCAAATTTTTTCTTATTTAGAAAATATGTACATTCACTACCAGCAGAATAGGTATATCCGACGAGGTCTTCAAAGAACGACCGATGAAAAGGGATCTCGTCGACGAAAAGGGATCTTGAATAGGTATATCCGACGAGGTCTTCAACACTGGAGCACCCCACGGAGAAACACTCGGTCGAATGAATCCCTTCTCTAACAACTCCTGAAGCTGAATCTGCAACTCCCTCAACTCTGCAGGCGCCATCCGGTACGGTGTCTGGGAAATCGGTCCAGTACCCGGCAATAACTCAATGGTAAAATCAATCTCCCGTACAGGGGGTATACCAGGTAACTCCGCTGGAAACACATCCGGAAACTCAGACACCACCTCAATACTACCAAGATCCGGCACTGCAGCTGTAGTGTCCACAACATGGGCTAAATACGCAACACAACCCTTCTTCATCAACCGATCCGCCCTCATCGCGGAAATCAAACACGGTAGGGAAGTGTTCTTCTCGCCACGAAATAGTATCTCAGGTAACCTTGGTCGTCGAAACGCAACCTCCTTCCTGTGGCAATCAAACATGGCCCAGTGCGACTCCAAAAAGTCCATACCCAATATCAAATCGAAATCCACAATATCAAGCATTAACAGATCAGCGGCTAAACCATGGCCATCGATAAACACCTCACAATCTCGGTAAACCCAACCGATGCTCACAACCTCACCTAACAGATACAACACTCTCCACAACCCCGGAAGTGGAGATGCAGGTACCGTAGCCAATGATGACAGTCTAAATGATATGAATGAATGTGTGGCACCTGGATCTAACAATGCAACTACTGGAATACCAAAAACATGTAACGTACCGATAACGACCTCCGGTGATGCTCTACCCTCACGCATAGTCATAGCATGAACTCTCGCATGTCCGGCTGGTCGTCCTCGCTGGGGCTGACCCTGCTGTCTACCCTGACCTGCAGTCTATGCTGGTCGAGCTCCCGAAGTGGCACCTCGCTCAACTCCGGAACTCTGGGCCGCCTGTCCACCAGTACCATACGACTGAGGACACTCTCTCGAATAATGACCCACCTGGCCACAACTATAACAAATAACAGTGCTCCGCTGACATACACCAAGATGACGCTTGTTGCAGAAGCTACACAAGGGATACTCCCGCGGTACAGCAAAAGTGCCACCTGTACGTCGAGGATAACTAGAACCGCTGGAACCTCCACTAGCCTGTGGTCGCTGCGGTCGATCTCTCCTCCATCCCGGTCTCCGTCTAGGTACACTAGCTGGTGGTCGATATGACCCACCGCCCGAAGATGAAGCTGAACCGGAAGTATCAGAACTCAACCTCTTTGAAGGCCCCTGACTCGGTCCACCTTCCTCGAATCGCCTCGGCTGGTACCTCTGCTGTCTCTCCTGCTCAATATCCTCACCTCGGAGAGCTGCACTAACAAACTCATCAAAATTGTTCCTCGGCATCGTAGTCAACGTCGCCTTGATGTTCAGATTCAGTCTCAGCTCAAACCTGCGACACTTGGCTTCCTCTGTAGCCACCATATCCAGCGCAAAATGAGACAATCGAGTAAACCGATCCCGATACTCAAGTACAGACAAACTGCCCTGCCTCAAGTTCGTGAACTCCTCGTACTTGCGCTGCTGGGTAGCCTGATTAAAATACCTCCGCATAAACAAATCACGAAACAATGTCCACGGAGTATCCACAGGAACTCTGTCAGTGCTGACCCACCAAAAGTATGCATCACCCTCAAGTAAACCAACTGCGGCTACTGACATCTGCTCAGGTGTAAACTGCAGACACTCACAAACACGCTCAATCTGAACCAACCATGCCTCGCATATCTCTGGATCAACTGAACCCGAAAACACAGTAGCACCCGCAGTGCGAGCCTTGACCACAGGGTCAAAACGCTCTTCCAAACGCAGCACTCACATCAGCAAGTCGCGCGTTCGGCGATCCTCATCAGGATCATCATCCCGGTCAACACGGGGACCACGTCGAGGAGGCATCCTACTGATACAAGACAAGCATTAGGTACAAGCAGAAAGAACGTAATCATGAAACCGCAGATATTTGAGGACACAGAACACCCGAAGTATTGATGAGTACCGCTGGCCAGTCGGGTCATCACTCCAGTCATGTTGTATCAACTCAAATACCCTAAGCGTCACAACTACAAGAGTCTACAGAATCTGACAACCTAATGCTCTGATACCAAGCTGAAAGGACCCAATCCCGATTCAGATACCTAAACCGGAACCAAACCCTTTCGAAAATACGAACCAACAAAATTTTTTCCAAATTTCGGCAGAGTTTCGTTACTATCGCGGAATTGCCACAACCTGCACCCAGAAAACAACACTTCATCCTATGCCACAAAAAGCAAACCGTGGGCACCAATCCCATCCAGATTTCTCAACATCAATGTAATCAACAACAGTAAATAAACTGTACTATGTATATATGTATATCCGTGAAAATCCGCACAAACATGTATCAGAACGTATCAGAGCGACCTCTAGAGTAAAACATATACAATATGTACATCAGTAGGCGAAACAGGAACCTACTGAAAAACACAGGTGACTCTGATCACTAGCCTCCAAACCGCGACGTGAAACACCAAACCTGAACTGCAAACTGGGCACGGAAACCGAAAAGCCCAGGGGAAAGACAATAAACACGTTAGAGTGAGTGGACGAAAATAAATGTCTTTCACCAATTATTATGTATGTTATAAAAACATATGCGAGTCCAGGTAAATAGAAATAACAAAGTACACGAGGTAAAACCATAATCCTCCAGCGTACTGAGCATGCAAGTATAAATCCCACGGGGTCACTCATGGACACACACCGTGCTAGTACAGCCCGAATCACAAGGTCCTTAGTCCCCGAGACTCTAAGCCGGAAATGGCCTCGGTTCCGGGGAAACGCCCCTCACCGGTCAGGTAGGGATAACGACGCCCCTCCTGGATGGCCTACCATCGGGGATCAACCGAGAGGCAAGTGTATCGATACAACAATGTAACCAAGACTGTACTCTGTGAAAACCAAATCATAACAATTCGATGCAAATGCATGAAACAATATAAAAGTGTATGCATAATCGTATACGTATATGTGTATAATTGTAAACACATGCTCATATAATCATAATCTCGTATGAATTCTCATGCTCGTAAAACCATAATCATGCTGCATGCTCAAGTTCATAAATCACATAAAAGACTCGCAATATTTCCGTGAAAAGAAATTGTCCACTCACAGACTCTCGAAACGCGCACATGCGCTACACTCGTGGTCCGGCGGAAGATCCCTCGCCTGAAGCACGATCACGATCCAGATCTCGATCACGATCTCCTGAATATTCACAAAACACAACTGATCAAAATCGTAGTCCACAACACTGTACTGATGCACGGAAACCAACCGTTCCCGGAAATACGAAATGCAGTACAAAATGTATAACGGTAATCCCGAAATCCCCACTCGAAATCTCGACTGACAATCGGCTAACCAAATCAACCCAAAAACCTCTGTACGATAACCAGGGCGTGATTACGAGAAAAATGACATTAATTACATCGAAATCTGAAAAGTTGACTTTTCTCGCCGGAGCACCACCGTTGACCACCGTTGACCGCCGCCGCCGACGGCGGCGCGCCGTCAATGGCGAAATCCAGCGGTGGAGAAACTCCAGATCCAAAGGTCTCTCTAAGGCGAATCACATCCATAACTACCATGAAGATCAATTCGGCCTCAAACCCAAACAATTTCACAATTAAGCAAATCGAAATTCCCAAACGGAACCCTAATCGGGTTCGCCACCAAACTCCACCTCGTCCCAAAACAAACACCTAGATAGCATCACCGAAGTGTGGGGGACAAAACCCCCAACAAACCCAACTCCAAAACCCATCGGAACCACCGTGACCATTAACGGCGACAACCTCCCCCTCGGCCCGATTCGAACCCAGGAAAAACACCACCAATTTCAACCAACTCACACATAAAATGAAAGAGAAACACGAGAGGATTCGAACTGTACCCTCAGACTAGCTGGAGGTGGCCGGAAAAGTCGGGTCGCCGACGAACTGAATCGGGTCACTCGCTCACTGTACGGGTCAACGGCTACTTTCCAATTTTGGAAAGTCAACAGATGGTCAAAGTTCAGTCAAAGCCCAATTTGCAAATTTTCGACGATTTTACGACTATTCCGCTATTTATACTCGAGCCCCGGGTCGATCGACGGTCCGAAATGAAAATACGAAATGATTCGGATAAGCTCGAAACAATCGGATAACCTCGTCGGAACCCGAAACTTCAAATAATCATACAATATTCCTCGGCTATCGGAAAAATCTTCTGGAATCGCCCACGAACTCGAAATCACGTACTCTACCATTTCCGTGAAGACACTCAACTCAAATTCTCGACTGAAAACATAGTCGCGAATGGAATAGACAAACCACACAATATCGTAAAACTGTAACTATAACCAAATCTCGAGAATCGTGCCAAACACACATCTGATTCTGGTTCGGGTCGTCACAATAATAAATATTTATATCTAGCTATGAAATTTGAATTAATAAGATCATGGGTATATATACATGCAGTTATAATTTTCAGGATGGACAAGAGTTGGATATGTCTTCCAAGATGGGATGTAAGATATCACCGTGGAATTAGAAGTTTTGTAGAATATGTGAAGGTTAATTGTGGAGGGATGACAATTCATTATTGTCCGTGTACGAAATGTCAGTGTCGCAGCGAGCGATATCGTTTTCACATCGATAAAGTATTGGAGCACTTGAAGAAAAACGGGTTTTGGGATAAGTACACATGTTGGATTTATCACGGTGAGAGCTCAACAGTTGGTCAACATGATCACGGACAATTTTTTGAGAGTGGCAGTACATCCAATGATCCAACAACAAGGTTGATCAACGATATGTTTCCTCATGAGAGCGGTATATTTGCTCAAGCACCGGATATCGATATCCCTCCCGCCGTTGGAGACTTCCCTCATATTGAGCCAGTCCAGCAATTACCTACAGCTGTCAACACTGCTGGTATAGACAAGTACAACAACCTCATTGCCTTCCAACAGACCCCGTTGTACAACGGGTGTAATAAGACTGTTCTCGAAAGTGTTATGGGAGTAATGAAGCTCAAAGTGGAGAACAAAATGAGTGTGAAGGCTGTTGACGATTGGCTGAAGTGGTCATCGTCTTCCTACCACTCATCGTAAGGTGCGACAGATCCTTAAACATCTTGGCCTTTCCTACATCAAAATCCATGCTTGTAGATATGATTGTGTTCTCTTCTGGGGTGAAGATGCTTATGGGAATGATCTTGAATCCCTTGATGAATGCCCGGTATGTGGTACAGATAGGTATAAGTTGACTCCTCCCGGAAACAAGAAAGCTGTGAAGATACTTCGGTATTTTCCCCTGATAGATAGGCTAGAACGGTTGTTCATGTCTGCACACACGGCTGAAGCTATGAGATGGTGGGCCGAGAGGAATTTGCCTGACGGTGATACGCGTATACACCCTGCTGACGGAGAGGCTTGGAAGCACATGGTGAATGAGTTTTCTTATTTTGCATCATAGGTTCGAAATGTTTGGCTGGGGCTTTCATCTGACGGATTCAACTCTTTTGGCAACATGAGTCTTCAATACAGTATATGGCCAGTTATTTTGGTACCGTACAACCTTCCTCCATGGATGTGCATGAAGAAAGAATACAATATGCTCACTATGATTATTCCAGGGCCGGGTTATCCAGGAAAGTGTCTCGATGTGTATCTGAGACCCTTGATTGAGGAGCTTAAGTACTTGAGTGAGCATGGTCATCCCACTTATGATAAGTTCAAAAATGAGATGTTCCAGATGCATGCCATGCTTGTTGGCACCATTAGTGATTTTCCTGCACGCGGGATGTTAACGGGCAACGTTACCAGGGGATACAGGGCTTGTCCAGAGTGCATGACGGTTGAGTGTTGCAGACCTCATTGTAGGAAGATTGTACAGATGCGACATCGTTGTTGGCTTCTACATGATCACCCATTTCGGGAGGATATGGAGGCATTTGATGGGACTGTGGAAATAGGTGAGCAGCCGAGGAGATGGACGGGGGATGAAATCTTAGAAGTGCTAAATGAATACGATTTTGGGCAGCTAAGCAATCATCCTGAGATAGTGGCGTCAATACCTGACAAACCCGACAGGTATAAATTCTGGACACACAAAAGTATTTTTTGGGAACTTCCTTATTGGTCCAAGTTGCTGATCAGACACTACTTAAATGTCATGCACATAGAGAAAAATGTGTGCGAGAGTGTGGTCGGCACAGTGTTGAATTGGGAGGGAAAAACTAAAGACGGACCGAAGGCACGCATTGATCTTAAAAGGATGGGACTGCGAAAACATTTGTGGTTGATAGATGGGAAGAAAAAAATGCCACAAGCTCCTTATACCGTAAAGCCTGCCCAGAAGAGTGAAATTTTTGGCTGGATGGGTAATGGCAGGTATCCTTCAGGCTATGCCGGAAATATAAGTCGATGTGTTAACTTCAAAGACAACAAGATGTACGGACTAAAGAGTCATGACTTTCATATACTGCTCCAACGCCTCTTCCCTGTTTTCATTCGAGGGTACCTGCCCAAAGAGGTGGTGGAGCCGTTAGTGGCTTTGTCAAGATTCTTTCAGAAGTTATGCACGAGAGAAGTGAAGAAATCAGACTTGTTAGAAATGCAACAGGACATCATTTTTATCATGTGCAAATTCAAAAGGATATTTCCTCCAAACTTTTTCGACATCATGCCTCACCTGATGCTCCATCTTCCGGAACAATTGTTGCTTACTGGTCCAGTACACTACACATGGATGTATCCTATGGAAAGGTACGTAATGCATCTCTGAATCTGGCTATATATATGTCGATCTTTAATATTATTTATTCACTTATATATTGTTGCAATAAGCATAACATGCTCGATCTGTAATTACCAATTTACAGACAATTAGGGGACTACAAAGACTATGTGATGAACAAATCTGCACCCGAATGGTGTATCGCTGAAGCATATATTGCGCATAAGTGCGTAACGTACACCAAGTTGTATTTGGGAGCGTTGGAGGACCCTCCACAACATATGCCAGTAGATGAAGGGCAGTTCAACCTTTCGATCATCTCCGATGATGTTGAAGTTTCTGGAAAGTTGCCCAACTTGTACAAGTTGAAACCTTATGAGCTAGTCATTGCCCATTGGTCGGTATTGATTAACTGTCCAGAAGTTCAATATTGGAAAAATTTGCACCTTTACTGCCCTGCTATTTTCGGTGATGTTGAGTACCACAACAAGACGTTCGCAAACTATTTTGGCAACTGGGTAAGTTGATACTTAAATTGACCTGTATATGATCGATGTTAAGTGCATGTCTCGCATCCTATTTATAGTTAAGTTAATAAATGATTATTTTCAGATGAATCATGTACAAGATGATGGTATCCCTCAGTGGTCACACGAATTGAGGCTCTTGGTGCAGAAACCGGTAATTTCCAGAGTTTATCCTATGTGTAAGGTAAATGGCGTGCTATTTATTTGTGAACATAGAGATGTCAGACGAAAAACACAGAATTCTGGGGTAATGGTGCATGGTGGGCAGAATGGAGTTGACTATTACGGTGTTCTCCATTCAGTTGTCGAATTAATATATGGGGAAGGCATGACCGTGCACTTGTTTAAGTGTAGATGGTTTGATACCGACCCTCAGAACACAAGGACCGATCAATACGGGATTTTTTCGGTGAATACTGCCACAAGCTGGTATGAAGATGATCTGTTTGTGTTGGCCACGGCGGTGAAACAATTGTTCTATCTTGATGGTCTTGTGCATAAAGGCGCGTGGAAAGTGGTTAACCATGTTCTTCCACGAAACATATACAGTGCCTCAACCCTTGGTGTGACCTCGGATAATGAAGAAGTCAGTGCATACCAAGAGCCGAACGCAACTGGTATTCCTGAAACTTCAACAATTCACCTTAATAATGTGAGACAGGGCAGTGTGGTACGAATTCCTCAACCGAATCTTCTTGATGTTAATCAAAATGAAGACAATGAAGACTCAAGTGACGAGGACATACACATCTTACCTGAAATTAACTCGGAAACAGAGTCAGACTCAAGCGATGATTCTGATTATGCGCCTTAATTAGTGTATATATATGTATGTTATTTTGACTTAGATCGTGCAATGTAAAATGAATTTTATTCAGATTATCGACTGCCCATTGTGTCGATCGATGAAATTGCTATATCCGGCCCCATCGATCATAAATGAGAGAGCTCGAGAGATCGATCGAAAAAAAATACACAACCGATCGATTAATAATTATATCGTATTATTAAATAATAATTTACTAATTTTGTATTAACTATTAATAATTTCGTATTAACTATTAATAAATATATATTAATACACTACATATTTAATTAGTTTACCGGCATAAATGAAAAATAAATAGAAGAACTATATCCGACGACATGCATATGAAATCTCGTCGGATATAGTTGAACCGAAACTATATCCGACGATATTACTTATCTCGTCGAATATAGTTTCGGTTTATATCCGGATCTGGGAAGTGTTTTGGGCAGAAACGAAACTGCACCAAACCTTTACAGTCGCCTCCGATCGATTTTCTCCGCATCCTTCGTGTTGGAAGCAAGCAATCGAAGGTCAAGTGTTATTCCATCGATCCTCAAGCCAAATCCCTCATCAATTTGTTAAAAATCAGGTTTGAAATCCCTAAATCCCTAAATTCAAATTTTTGAATTTTTTTAATTTAGGTTAGATTTGACGTTGTGGAATGTGTTGATTGATAATGTGGATGCATGTATTGATATAGTTGTGGAATTTGTTAATTTTATGCATGTATTGATATATATTAGAATAATTTTGAATTTTAGGTTGAATTTCTGTTAAATTTAGGTTAAATTTGGATTTGAATTTGGATTATTTATATATATATATTGGAATTTGGATTTGGAATTTTTTGATGAATTATATTGGATTATATTGGATTTTTGATGGAATATATTGGATTTTTTGTTAAATTGGTTAAATTTGGATTTAGAATTTTTTGTTAAATTTGATTAAATTTTTGGTTAATTGGATTTGGAATTATTGTTGAATTTGGATTATTGGAATTATTGATATATATATATTGGAATATATATATAGTTAAATTATTGGATTATATATGTATTGGATGAATTATATTGGATTATATATATATATTGTAATTATTGTGGATTTTATGGAATTATTGTTGATTTTTGTGGAATATTTATATATTGGAATATATATTGGATTATTTTTGGATGAATTAGGAATTATTTTGAATTTTTATAATTTTATAGCAACGATGAATTGGTTAAATTGCGGACCTTCCCGAGGCGCCGGGTCGAGTTCGAGGGGGAGGTCCAGAGGGAGAGGGAGATCGAGACGTGGGGATGAGGGCTCGGGACCTAGGGATGAGGGCACCGGAAGTCGGTCCGCATCAGGATCCACCAGCGTCCCCAACACTTACAGTCTTCCGCAGACCTCTCGACATCGTACACTGATGGGCGGGGGACAACGTCAGCAGCAGCAGCTCTCGCCTGCTCGATCCTCAGGCGCGAGGAGGGTTCATCAGGTCAGTCGCACGCCAGAAACGGATAGTGCGACTCAATCCTCGGTCCGAATGCCGAACATTCATCGCGAGGACCCTTCCCCCGTCATCCACCAGACAGCTCCTCATTCTTCCGAGTAGGCTGGTGGATCCACTCAGTCCTCGGCGAGGATGCGACTATGCCCGCCGCCTACATTATTCTTACCGTTGGAAATCCCGACGATACCTCACGTCGATTCCGACGGGATGCCTATTCCGGGACAGTTAGGGTTCATTACCCCGGAGCAGGCATATGCGTATATACCCTTCCCGGCACCTCTCTGGAATGCGAGGATTCCGGGACAACGCACCGACGAATCAGGTAAATATTAATTAGTGATATCTTTTTACTCCCTAATATTTAAATTCAATTAGGTGTTGATGTTTAAAAAATCGTCTAAATATATATGTGATAGGCGAGATCGTGCCCGGTGCCAAACAGAAGAGAACCAGAGGCCCCGTCGTCGGCAAGTTACTGGACAACGCCATTCAGGCTAGCGGTGGTGGCCAACTTATGATTCCGACAGGGGATAAAGGGCAGGTGATCGAGGGAAAGGTCACTCGAAAGTACGCGGGGATGGCGGGCAGCCTCATACGGGATAGAGTCCCAATGTTATGGCAAGATTGGAACTCAGTGCCGCAAGCCGTCAAACATCAGCTGAATAATGCGTTGTCGGTGAGTTGAATTGTATATTCATTATGAAAATTTTCAATAATAAATTTTTAATATTATTGATATATATATAAATATATGCATTGCAGAGGTGGTTCCGCGTGGATGAAGACATTAGACCCACGTGGGCGGATGAAGTGCATGGGAGCAGGTTTGCATACGGGCATTTGTTTCAATTTTTTCGTTTCTTTTGATTATGTTCATACAATGTTGTTAGTTACTAACGCTTGATTTTATGGGTATATTATATAGGTATAAGGAGTGGAAGGCCGAGCTGAAGAAGCATTGGAAAAAGTACGGGGACGATCGTGAGGGTACCCCTAGCGAGTTTCGTTATAGGAAGTACGAGTGGCGATGGCTTGTGGTTCACTTCAACAACCCGAAATTGAAGGTACGCAACCTTCAATCGATTTAATTTTTGTTTTATCGTACTTCCCTTAAATTATTTGGCTAATGAGTGTTTTTTTTTATGTTGAATTAATCGCGCAGGTTCTTTCTGAAGTCAACACAAGGAACCGGGCCAAAACACCAAAAATCATCATGCCGGTACCAGATCATACTCGGGTTGGATCGAGGAGGCGGCCAACCACCCAGAAGAGGATCCCCTTGTCTATACGATGCAGCACGCGTATCCGCAGTCCCTGATCTATGCATTTTATGCTTGATTCTTAATGTCTTTCTCTCTACATTTAACTTTGTTTTATGCTTAGTAAATATGTTTCTAACTTACTTTATGTTTTTAGGTAGAAATAAAGGAGGAAATAATAAAGGAGGCGTTTCGGAGCTAAAAGCGGGATAAGGACAAAGTTCCTAAATCCGGAGAAGAAATGGTACGAGAAATGGTCTTCAAATGGTTTCTAAAACGTATTCTCAAATTCCATCAAGAATTGGAAACCATGTGACAAATGAAAATGGTGCAAATAAAGATGAAGACATTTCTCCTGCGCGATCATGGAAAGCATGTTCTTGCCGAATTCATGGAGGATACTTGGGCCACATTTGTGGAGAATATTCCAAGATGATTTGGATATGATTTAAAGCCCAAAATATGTGCAATTACATGGTATTTTCGGCCAATGAAGAATTGGAGAGAAAGAAGCCCAAAAGAAGAAGATGGACCGAAAGTTAGAAATCCAGAAATCTATCGATGCAGATCAGCCCAATTCAACAGGCCACCAAAATCATTTGAAAACGAATTGGGACACATGTGAGGCATACTTAGAAAGATAAGGAAGTCTAGTTTCCAACCCCACTGGAATCATGCCGTTACAATGTGTAGATATTCAGAAATCCCGGATTTAGTAGGTACAGGTCATTCTGCGTAACATCCAACTTTAAATGGGCAGTGAAGGCGCGTTAGGAGGAATTATGGCACAATTAATACATAGCTGGAAATCCCTGGAAGTCTATTTTCTAGTGCCGAAAGAATCACGCTGTTTGAAGTTGTAAAACGTCCGAAACGTAGCTTTTAATACAGAAGGGTCAGATTTGACAGCTTTCAGAAGGTGGGAAGTTTCCTAATCTTCTTCTATATAAAGGGAAGCTCGACTCTTTCAAGGGGGATCACTCATCTTAGAGCCAAAATCTTGTCCAAGAGCTCTCTTACTCTCCAAAACACTAAAAGTCTCCAAGGAAGCCGCCCTCCTCCACAAACCGTCATCATCATCCTCCAAGGAAGGCATAGCTTGGCAATCACAAGGTGTCGTCCCCTCCATTGAAGCCGAAGGCATAGCTTGGCAATCCCAAGGTGTCAACGTCTTCTCCATTGAAGAGCATCTACACGGCTAGTCTAGGGTAATTCCCTGATTTAAAAGTGTAATCATGTCCTCTTCTCTTTATTCTTCCTTGTATGTATTTTCAGTTATTATGGATTGGTTTCAAGAAGTCTTTTGGTTAAATAATTCTAATATGTTTTTCTTGTATTTTATTTAGTGTTCTTTGAATTTAGTTACACATGCTTGTTGGCACTTAATGCTTAATTTGAATGTAGGGCAATTCCCGGGTTAGATTATGAAAGTGTTTGAATGTAGGGCAATTCCCAAGTTTGGCACTTTAACTATGGAACATGCATGCAAAACGTAGCTTAAAACTTAGATGCTAAATAGGTTGCATGAAATCGGTTAGGTTATTAAAGGCTAGGTAAAAAGATGAGTCGATCACTTGTATATGTTAGTCTTAGATTTTATTTTTGGTCTAGTAAGCATGTTTAGGATTTTTATGTTCTTTAATTGTTTCTACTTGTCTATGAGTGAAGCATGTTAGAACTTAGGATTTCTATGTGTGTTTACTTGCCATATTTTGTCTTTTAATTTCGTAGATTAAACAAACCAACTTTGCACCCCCCCCCCCCCATACTTTTTATTTTATGTTTACAAACGTTGTCATGCATTAGTACCCTCAATCCCCGGTTAAGAACGATCCCTACTCATCAATGCTACATCTACAAAGAAGGGTTTAAATTGCATACGTGTGAGATATGTGTTGAGTGTCTACTTTGTGTTAATATTTGATGCATGTTTTACGCGTTATCAGTCCCCCGAATATGCTGTAAGTGTCCTTATAACAAAATAAACTTATTTCTTATTTATTTAGATTGTTTTTTTTAATTAATATTTTATTGTTCTTTGTCAATTAGGCGAGAATTCAGGAGGCGATTCCTGAGGTGTTGACTCAAGTGGCGAGAGAGCTCTATCCCAACACCCCCGATGTGGAACTCCCGATTGATCAGATTGATCGATCTGATCCGATCGTCAGGGCAAGGATTATGTCAACTGCGATCCCTCTAGGGAAGAACACATTCTACTGCAGGGGTTCCGGAAAATGGGGTCAAGGGCTGCTGAAGCATACCCCTGAATTCTCTCGCGGATCGGGATCATCATCATCTTCGAGGACTAATAAGCTACACGACCAGCTTCATAGGCAATCAATTGAGATGGAAGCTCAACGACGTCGGATGGAGGAGATGGAGCAAGCGCAAGCTGCAGAGCAGAATCGGTTGGCCGAACAGCAGCAGCAAATGGGGACATGGATGCAGCATTGTTATGCACAGTTGCAAGCATCTGGAATCCAGATAGCTCCCCCGCCCATTTTCGGTGCGCCACAGCCACAGCCACAGCCTCAGCCTCAGCCGCAGCCTCAGCCAGACCAGGACCAACCAACTTTCTCCAATCCGTTTGACCACATAGACTTAGGAACAGGACCCCCCTACATTTGACCAATTGTCGGTTTAATTTTTATTTTCATTATTTACTACGCATATGTATACATATTTGAACGATTTCGGTTTTTATTAATTAATTTATTTACTACGTACTATAGTTTCAATGGTTGTTGATTTTCAATTTGAACAATATATAGATAGCGTGATTTTTTGTGAATGCAGGTTTTGGGATAAAACCCAAAACCTGCAAAAAAAAATTAAATATTTTTAACTATAACTGACGATATGTGTCAACATCGTCGGTTATAGTTTTCTCCACAGTCAACCATTTTTACCATGGAGAAAACTATATCCGATGATGACATCATCGGTTATAGTTTAAACTATGACCGACGATAAACCATCGCCGGCTTTAGTGTCTCTATTTTCCAATGATAACCCTAAATCATCGTCGGATATAGTATTACCGACGGTGTATTACCGACGATACTATATCCGGCGATGTGTCGTCGGATATAGCTATGACCGACGATGAACGGAAACAGACCAACGACACCAAGTCGTCGGTCATAGTAATTCTTCCGGTAGTGATTCAATTAGTATATATAGATATGTCTATGAATAGCAGCAATTCAGTCTAGCTTGTTTGGCTAAGGCATAAATCTTAAATGCAAGAGATTCCAAGTTCAAATCCTAGTTGTGTATAAAAGTTAGTTGTGATTTACCAAATTTTTTCTTATTTACCAAATATGTACATTCAATTAGAATATATATATATATATATAGATATGTCTATGAATATCAAAAATTTGTTTCAGCTTGTTTGTCTAAGGCATAGATCTTAAATGCTAGCGGTTCCAGGAATCTTAGTTAGTTGTGATTTACCAAGTTTTTTCTTATTTACCAAATATGTACATTCAATTAGAATATATATATATATGTCTATGAATAGCATCAACTTGTTCTAGTTTGTGTGGCTAGCTAAGGCATAGATCTTAAATGCAAGAGGTCCAAGCTTGAATCTTGGTTGTGTTTGAAAGTTAATTATGATTTACCAAGTTTCTCTTATTTACCAAATATGTACATTCAATTAATATATATATATATATATGTTTATGAATAGCAACAACTTGTTCCAGCTCGTGTGACTAAGGTATAGATCTTACTTGTAAAAGGTTTCAAGTTTGAATCCTGGTTGTGTTTGAAAGTTAATTGTGATTTTCGCACATGTTGATCTATTGGATTGGGCCTTTGTGCATGGGCATTAAAATGTGTAGTTGGGTCTTAAGATGGTTTGCCGATGTTATGACGAGAATTTGGAAGAATGGAAAATTTATTTCGGTATATGAGAAAAACGAAATTTTTGGCGATTCGGCAATAATATCGATATTTACTTCCTTGGTCGAAACCCGCTCTGTCCACGGGTCTAATCAATGCTATCAAAAAGCCCCCATACTCTCTTCAATCCTAAACGATGCCCTATCTATAAGCACGCACAAGCCTTCAAAGTGTACGTTGTTCAATTTCTTGGACAAGATATAACTAAACGAGGCAGAGATCAGAGATGCCATGGGAAAGTGGAAAACTGATCGACTAGCCATGCCAGTGGCGTAGCTATGAATCCCAAGTAGTTTGTAACACAAGAGATAAGAATCCAACGGTTTTAAATACGCAATTGGTGACTGACTGATTGACGACTCAAATTAACTGCAGGGAGCCTAGGTCTGGTGTGTTACTGTGTTTCAGCTCATGCGCTAAAAGGCGATGAGGTTTGTGCATGGGGACGAGTGCTAGCTAGCTCCATGTTTCTCTTTCTCAGGTGGGAAAGAATCTCTGAATCTCTGATGCCGTGTGTGAGATTTGAAACGGCAGCGTTTCCAGTAAAGAGATATATATTCTCTTCAGCCAAGAGAGAGAGAGAGAGAGAGAGAGAGAGAGAGAGAGCAAAATTAAAGGACGAGAAGAGAGAAAACAAGACGACAAGGTATACCTATACCGGCTGTACGTACATGCCCATGCCAAGAGCCATTAACAGTATATGTTAAGTTTCACTTTTGAGTACCGCAGCAGTGTGGCTCAATATTTCGTCGTCATAGTTACTCAATCGGGGAGCAATATTGGAAGCTGCTCAGAGATGATGACGAGTATTGAATAGCTATAACTTGGTCTTGGTGGTAGAAGATCGAGATCGAGCAACACCTGACTGATGAGGACTGGTCATGCGAGAGCTGAAGAGGAGGCACATGTATATATTTATTTCGTCACATCATAAATCTTCGTCGACATATGACATATCGATCACTCTCTCTCTCACACAGTGTATCTCTCTGCTGGCATTGTGATTCCCATTCCCACAAGGCTAGCTAGGAGGCTTTAGGCCGGGTTATATGAATTATATCCAACACTTTAGGTGTGCACAATGAAATGAAAAGGACAATTTTCTTTGATACCATTTCTGCGTACGTAGAGAGAGCAAAAGCTAGTCTGTGAGTCTGCAAGAGAAAAAGGTTATATCCTACACTTTAGGTGTGCACCATGAAATGAAAAGGACAATTTTCTTTGATACCATTTCTGCGTAAGTAGAGAGAGCAAAAGCTAGTCTGTGAGTCTGCAAGAGAAAAAGGAGAGAGGAAAAATGAAGGAGAAAAGAAGCACATTGCACATTGCACATTGGTCTATTGTAGTTCATGCTATGGTGTCTTGTCTCGTCTAGATCTTTTGAAACATCAAGAAAACTGTAATCAATTTGAGCTTATGATCTTAGCTAGGGCACTATCTGTTAGCTTTATAGAGAGCTTGAAAGATTAGAGAGAAATTGAAGGAAGAAGAAGCTGTATTGTATTGTTTGTGTAAAAATGAAGTATGCTTACAGTAAAACGTACAGTACTCTAGCATCTATTTATACCAAGACATTAACTACATGTCGTATGGTTAACACCACCACCACCCCCCCGTTTGATGGTGGTGAACGATCAGCAAGCCGAGAAAATAGTATGATGTGATCCTTTAGTGGAGAGATCAACCGATTTATCCTAGAATAGTATGCTGTGATCCAAATTGTTGATACATTTCGACTATCTCTTCACCCTCTTCCAAATATTCCCTTCTTCTCTGAGGTGCAAATATATCTTCAGAAACTAGAAATGATCCATCACTTTGATTCCAACACATGTTGTATGCCATCATTGTGCTAGCTTGCTAATGACTTCAACGTTATCATCAACGAGGTCAAGAGAGTAGAACCCCACCTTGGATTGCATAATGATTAACATTACCATTGGTTTGCATCTTCTCAACAGAAGCTGAAGTTTCAGATTTTGCTTCAGTTCCCCAAATCTTGATCAGGTCCTCTACTTGTGTAGAATCTCCGGTTTGTTTAATATATGTATTATGTTGTTCCTCTTCAGTTTGTGTTTCATCGTCAACCTTTGTTAGTTTGATAATCCCCTGTTTAATGATAGTAAGGACGTGATGCTCATCCACAATGGCATTAGTGAGTCCAACTATACACTTGCCTCAGTCTTGTGGCAGAGATGCATGTTTTCTGAGGAGTCATTAGTAGGAGGAAGAGCAATATTATTGTTGCTTACACTACAAAAACAGGCACTATAACCGACAACCTAAAGTCGACGGCTATAGCAAGACCAATCGTCGGCTATAGTCATAGTCGACGACCAACCATCGGCTATACAATCGACGACAAAAGACCGTCGGCAAAACTATAGCCAACGACCATACGGTGAGTCATCGGTTATAGTCAAGACTATAACAAATAACATCAAGTTGTCGACTATAGTCTTGACTATAGCCGACGACCGGTCAACAATCGACATTGACCGGATGGCGACTATAGCCGACGACCAGGACACCAAGTCATCGGCTATAGTATTTACCTTAGTTGATGACTTTGAATAGTATCGTCGTCTATAGTAAAAAATTTCAGGAAAAAATATATTCGAAAATGTACAATTCTAATCCCCGAACCTACAATTGCATAATATTATTGATTAAAATTACAAAACACATTACAAATTCACTAACAAAACACAAAATCACGCATATTACGGACCTACACTACGGATGCTCCAAATTGATGTTATTGAAAATATCAACGTTAATATCAGGGTCTTCGGGATCCTCTTGCGGCCGCGTGGCAGGAAAAGGGAACGCAGGTGGAGCCAGGACCAGGAATCCAGATAACTAGAGCTGTGCAGCCCAATTCTGAAACCATGAAGGCATCGCAGATTGCTCAGCTAATCTCACCCGCTCCATCTCCTCCACCCGCCTTTGAGTCTCCTCCAGCTCCCTCTGATGCTCTGCCGCCTGCCTCTGGTGCACAGTTGTCACCCTCTGGAGTTTTTCCTGTAGATGAGAAGACCTTGAACTTACCGACTTGCGTGAGAATCCAGGAGTGTTCTTTAAGACCCCGTCCCCCTTCTATCCCAGACCTCTGCAGTAGTAGCCGCTTCCCCGTGGTAGGAAAACCTTACCCATGATTCTCGCCGCTACAAGCGGGTCAGATTGATCAATTTGAGAGATAGAATGTGGGAGGTCCACATCCTGGGTCTCAGGCTGTTGCTCTCTCACGATCTGAGTCAACACCTTCGGAGTCACCTCTTGCACTCTCGCCTAATTGGCAAGGAAAAAAAATTGGACCAGTAAACATACGTAAAAATAATTAGAGATATATAAGCAAATATGTTAATTAAGTTATAAGGGCATAAGACTTACAGTATCTTCGAGGCACTGAGGATACGCTTTCTGTAACGTATACTCCAAAGGGGGACTTTAGGGTGTTGGGCGACCTCCTCCATCCAACCCCCAAAGGATCTCGAACCGCCATAATGGTTCTTCGTGATTTTTCCCCAGTTCGTCGCGTTTATTGCAGAAATAGATTTCTTGGATGAACATATGTGAAAAAAAAAATTTAATTAGGAAACTATTTTTGCCAAATACTATACAAGTAAGCATAAACGGAGTGTTGCATACCTGGACCTTTAGGGTGTTGAAGTGGACTACGAGCCACTGCCACTCGTAGTCCTTATACATAAACTCCATATGGGTACCCCCACGGAGGTTGCTATGCTTCTTCCAGTGTCGTTTGAGCTCACTCTTCCACTCTTTGTACCTATATATGGGAGGTATATATTATAAATTGACAATACATTATCAACAAAATGTCTAAAATTTAACTCTATATATATCTCATCACCTTCTTCCTTGCACCTCAATTGCCCACGTGTATTTGAGCTTCTCTGGCACAATAAACCACAGTTGCAATGTATATATAAATAAATATATAAATGGTAGACATACATAATTAATATATAAACTATACATAATGAATATATAATTAACTTACCGACAACACATTGTTCACAAAGTCCTTCACACATTGTGGTACAGATGACCACTCTCCCCATAGAACTAGCACTCTATCCCATATTATACTCCCCACCATGCTGGCGTACTTCTGCGTATTCTTTCCCACTATTACGTTTCCATTCGAATTGGTCTGTATGACCACTTTCCCATTGTCCTTGACCGCCTTGTCAAGTAGCTTGTCGCTGACCGTGCCTCTAGTATTAATTCTTTTTTGCATTACCTCCATCGTCGATGTCGGCTAACAAAAGGGAAAAAATTTCAACATAACCACTTAAGCAGTATATTCATTATGTATTAATGAGTTCCAAATTAAATACTAAGTTTGGTAATATTTACCTAATTCTGGGGTAGAAGTATGCCTCTTCTGGGGTAGTGAACCAATATGTCCTAGAATGAGCCCTTCCCGATCAAACGGCACATAGAAGTATTACATTAATTCTTTTATTCTTAATTAAAAATTAACACACATACATATATATATATATATATATATATATCAACAATTAACATATTTATATATATAATTTCATTGAATTCAACTCAAAATCAACTCAACTCAACTAAAAAATAACTCAAAATCAACATTAATCGATCACCTCAACATCAACAATATCAACACAAATTAACAACTCAAATTAATTACATTAATTCTTCTATATATATATTCTTAATTACAAATTAACACACATACATATATATATATCAACAATTCACTCAAAATCAACTCAACTCAACTAAAACACAACAATTAACTCAAAATCTTCACATTCATTTGTATCTATATATATAATCAACATTAATCAACTCTAAATCAACAATATTAACACACACACACACATATATATATACATACCTATATATATGTGTAGTGGGAGAATATCACTAACTCTTTTTGGACAGCTTCCGATGACACCCACGATTTAAAAGCGTTTTGGGATTTTTTTGGGCGATTTATTTTCAAATGGTCGAGCTGCTGCCCAAATCTATATAAAAGGAACTATAGCCGGCGACTTCATTAAAGTCGTCGGCTATAGTATAGTCAAACTATACCCAACGACTTTATAGGTCATTGGGTATAGTTGCACCACCATAGCCGACAGCTTAGAGGGTGGTCGTCGGCTATAGTATCATAGCTGATGACTATAGCCATCGTCGAGTATAGTTTTAACTATAGCCGTCGTCGGGTATAGTTTGACTATAGCCGTCGTCGGGTATAGTTTGACTATAGCCGTCGTCGGTATAGTTTTGACTATACTCGATGACTTAAGTGTGTTGTCAACGACTTGAACAGTCATCAGCCTATTTTTTCAAAAGTCGTCAGGTATAGTACTTATTCTGGTAGTGTTAGAGAATTATTAGTTGCAACTGTTTCAATAGGATCAATAGTCCTCGAAACCAAAGAATCACTCAAGGGAATCATAAAGCTTGACTTTGAACTAGAAGATCTAGTACTCGAATTCGCAACATATGTCTCATTGTGTAAATGAATAGTATGATTATGTGTCACAATAAAGGTGGTATGTAAAGCATTATGGGTAGAGTGTAGTGATGAACCTGGAAGGGCAGTATTTTTTGAACTTGCATGTGACGACGATTGGATGTTGAGTTGAGGAATGGGCACGGAAAATTGTGACTTTAACCGTGTCGAGGGTGACTGCTTTGATTGTCTAATTGCATTACCTATAGAAGATTGTGCCAACATGTCAAATTTCTGATCACAAAAGTATCACACTGTGCATGGAGATCAGGGTTTTCTGTTTCGAAACGTCTTATTGCATCCCTTTGTATCTCTAGCTAGCTTAAGATGCACCTTACCTAATTTATTGTTTAGAATCTCTGTGGCCAACCTATCAGAGTGAGGTTTTTCTGAAACATGAGCTGAATGTGAAGACAATTGTGCAGAAGACTAAGAGGATGATGTCTCATTTGGGCTTTCTGTTTGTCCAATGCCAACTGCACTACAACATTTTTACCCATTGCCGGCGACTTTTATGTCGCCGGCAATGTTTTTGCACATTACCGGCGATTTTTGCCGGAAAAATCGCCGGTAATGTCTTTTTTTTTTTTTTTTTACATTACCGGCGATTTTTGTCGCCGGTAATGTCCGTCGCCGGCAATGTCTCGATGGTAATGTAAAAAAAAAAAAAAGACATTACCGGCGACTTAATTTTTGTCGCCGGTAATGTCTATTTTTTTTTTTTTTTTACATTACCGGCGACATAAATGTAAGTCGCCGGCAATGTCTTTTCCGGCAAGACATTACCGGCGACTTACATCTATGTCGCCGGTAATGTTAAAAAAAAAAAAAAAAAAAAGACATTACCGGCGATTTTTCCGGCAAAAATCGCCGGTAATGTCCAAAAACATTGCCGGCGACTTTTAGGGTAAAAATGTTGTAGTGCTGGTTTACAGTTTTGAAAATGAAAAGAAGCTTCATTGAATAAAACTTGTCTAGAGATGATGTATTACCCAGTATGAGGTTCAAAACAGATATGACCCCTGTAAACACTTACAAAACCAATGAAAACACATCTGATGGTTTTATGTTGTAGCTTGTTAGACCAATTTGGTGTCAAAATAGGATAGCATGCACAACCAAAGACAAGCAAAATATCTATATCCGAAATCTTGCCATATAACTTCTCGAAAGGAGATTGCAAATTCAACAGAGGAATATGCATCCTGTTAATGAGATAGAGTGTTGTGGCATAAGCAAAATACCAATATGAGTCTGGAAGAGAAGCTATTTGAAGCAATAAGGCTGTTGTTTCTCTGAGGTGTTGATTCTTCATCTGTGAAGTACCATTCTATTCCAGAAAAGATGAACAAGACAACTAATGAACAATGCATTTATCTCATAAAAATTGCTTGAACAAATTCTAGTATACTCCTCTTCTCCATTAGTACAGAAGACTTTAAAAGAAGCTGAGAACTGATTTTCAACGAAGGCGCACAGTGACTGAAAATAGGCAATGACTTCCGATTTTTTCTTCATTGGAAACATCCAACAATATTGTGTGCAATCATCTATGAAGAGGACAAAGTACTTGTAACCATCAATATCCAAGTATGGAGATAGTCCCCATATAGTTGAGTGAATCAAAGCAAAATGGAATGTACTCTTGGACTGTGAGGAATCAAAGGTGAGTTTCTGAAATTTTCCTAACAAACATGCTTCACAGTCTAATTATGCTGAAGATTGGCTCACCATCTTACACTTACTCAACATACTATGCATTATCACATTAGAGGGATGACCAAGACGCTTATGACATAAAGATTGTTCCACACTTATCCCAAATGATGCAGATTAAGGGATTGTGGTTGCTTGTGTAGCTACAAACATTGCATTCAGAGCATGCTTAAGAGAAAAGCCTCTAATGCCATTCGAAAAACTGCCAACATCACCGTTGTCAATTCCAAACGTATTGCCTTCTAGCCTCCTCTGAGTGACACATCTAAACCCATTAGCCTCTAACTCCATGTTAGGAATATTGAAGCTATTATTCTGAGTAAAAATTGAAGAATTCATTGTTGTTTTGCTTCTTTTATTCCAACTTGTCTACGAATATACCTTAAGTAGCAAACAATATCACAATTCTTGAATCCAACAGAATACCCAATTAAATGGAAGCAACCTCACAAGAGCTTTATTATATTCATATGCAGCATAGCAAATCCCCAAATTCTAGGGTTTCAACACAGGAAAACAAAATTGCAGATATGATAGAAGAAACTCAATTTCAATTGAATTAACCACAAGCGAGTCTTTATATCACATAACCGAAGCTTTCATTAGAATACGAGCAGCAGAATGGAACAATTGCACAGAGCAGTGTATAGATTTCACTATAACAGATGTGAAGAGAGACTGAAGAAAAGCTTAGCTGATCGAGTACAAGAGATTAGAGATAGCTGTGAGGTTGTGAGGTTGATGTTGATGATGATTGAAAGATGCAGCAATGGATGTGATGATGTTGCGTAGGCACCGAATCGGAAAACCTAGGCTCGTGATACCATGTTAGCTTTATAGAGAGCTTGAAAGATTAGAGAGAAATTGAAGGAAGAAGAAGCTGTGTTGTATTGTTTGTGTAAAAATGAAGTATTCTTACAGTAAAACGTAAAACGTACAGTACTCTAGCATCTATTTATACCAAGACATGAACTACATATTGTATGGTTAACACTATCTGCCTATCGTCTGGTCACTACTTTGGAGCAAGTTTTAGATGGATCTAGAAGAGCCTGGTTTAGTCTCCTTTATAATCATGATTCCAGCCGAGCAAAGGTATAGCTAGCTAGTCACATCCGGCAGTTGGCCGCCGGATTTTATGGTGCAACAAGAAGAAGCTTTCCTCCGAGGTCAGGTCCCGGTTGGATAATAATCTGCACTCATGGATCAGGACTCAGGAATGCATCTATTCATTTCTTTTGAGAAATCCTCCTTCCAAAACACATGATGATCAGTGCTTGTTTCCTAGGAACATATATATAGCTAATTTTTTTGATAAAGTAAAATGCATGGTCATCCAAAAACTAATTAAATTCTCCAATAACTAGCTCGATCAATATAAACTCCCTGCAGTAACTTGGACTCTTATCATTCTCATCAATCAATGACCACTTTCCTAAAAAAAAAAATAATTAAGTTAAAGTTATCAATATAGTTAAGCAACTCATTTATGAATTTATCGATGTATAGTAACATATCGATTCACCCACCTCGATTGTGATTCCAATCAGCAAAGGATGAGAATGACAGCATTATGGTTTAGGTAGCATGCTATCATACAAAGATTATATTCTTTTAGTTTAACTATAATGTTAATTAGGATGTGTCGTCTACAATGTGCGGCTACACTGATGTGTATTATTCCTTTCACATGCGTTTCACGTCACTGGTACTCAAAGATCTATTTCCTGCCTTGCACATTGCAGAATTCATAAGCTAATTAAATTGCAAGTTTGGCAACTTGATTAAAACATCACTTCATTGGTCACTAAGAGCTGACTGTCACGTCCCGTCAATATTCAAATGGTCGCCTTGAGCGTTTGCAAGGTAAACATGGTTCAAGGACGAGTTTGGAGTGTCTTAGAGGCACCCAGATGCAGCCAGAAACGTCCAGGACAGCATGAAATGTTCTGGAAGGATCTGAACCATCATGGACAGTTTTGGAAGGTTCTGGAACGTCAAGGAGACATCCGGAAGGGTTTGAAACATTATGGAAGCATCCGGAATACTATGGAAGCATCCGGAATACTATGGAAGGTTCCGGAAGGCCATGAAAGGTCGTGGAAGGTTGTGGAAATCTCCAGAAGACTTGTGAAGCATCAAGGCAAGTCTTGAACTCTCTAGAACCTTAGAGAAGTTCTTGGGTCAAGGCCACTCCGGAGATATCTAAAACCATCATGGGACATCTTAGAGTTGTATAGATAGGTCTAGAACTCTTTATACTTGTACACGTGCTAGAATTCTCTATACCACTTAGACTTGGAGGTGGAGGCTATAAATAGAGAACCACGTACCCCTCCCATTTTAGACATCAAGGAGCTTAGCTTAGTGGAAGCTTAGAGCTTAGAGATAGTTTAGAGCATTATAGCTCACTTGTAAACCTTGTAGAGTTTATCTTAGCATTACAAATTTATTCTTTCAAAATTCTTCTCTCTTTTTTCTTTCGATTGTTCTAAGCAAACGTTTACGAAAGTTAAACTGATTTAACATAAGGACGTACTAAGACCCGACCACTACAAGCTGAAAAATAAGCTCACGCTGCCTATGTACTTATTGGCCGCATAGAAGATTAGCATCTTAAAATTTCATCCGTAGTCCCGTTTTCCTGTGTTGGTCCTGTCAAAACGATATCATGTCATGTGACTCATGTCCACCAAAAAGTGCAAACTCGCTCATTAGCTGTTGCATCCACCTTTAGCTTTAGTAATTGGAATTAGAACTCCTCCATGGCTCCGTTCGACACGGCTTTAATCAGAGTCCCTAGCTCCCAATTCCATTGAGCATTTGGGAAGAATTTGTGTACCATTAAGGAATGAGAATACTATGCTTATTGATTACCGACGACAAGCAAGAAAACAAGATAGTGCAGAGCATACTGCAACTCAGGCAAAACGAACTCCCAGGGAAGACCTTTGATCTCACATTTCCACACTACCACAAGAATTTCTGTTGTGAGATCTAAATGTGTACATGGACATCGTACAATAACACTTCCCATTATTGTACCATTGAATTCACTTCTAAAGTTAATTTGTGTACGTAACTTTAGAAGTGAAATTTGAATCTTGAAATGTTTATCATCTAATCTAGCTGGTGTAAAATTTGAATTTACGTAAATTCATCATTAATAATTTGTATGAGCTTAGTAGCAAATAAGTGGATCAACTAGTACGTTAAACGGTGCTGCATATAGTAATGGAAACGTCATTTTACACTCGTTTGTACAAAAACCCTAGCATGCCAATATGAACCCTAATCTTCACACTCTACGCGGAAGAGATGCATGTGGACAAATTAAGATGAAGTCTTCTAAAATGTAAAGACGAGAAACGAAACCAATTAATCACCTTCGACAGATAAATCAACCCTATTATTACACATGCAGACTAATATCAACGTACGTACACTAAATTAAACTAAATTAAACGATCGACTAATTAAGTTTGGGTTCGACTAATCAATCAAATTATCAAAGTGCTTCTAGAGAGTCTAGCACCGGACGACCTAGCACTGGTGGTGCCACAGAACAAGCCCTCCCAAATCTCAGAGAAAGCCTGCACGATGACCCTATGGTGCTCCCTCGAATTTAAAGACAAGAAGCAGTGCAGCAACTGCTCCAGCTCCTTCTCGTCAAACATCTGCTTCTCCAATATCATTTCCATCATCGACCTCTTGAAGTCCTCGTACGGATCCTCCGACTTCTTCACCACCGCGAAACTCTCCCTCACTTTCCCGTCCACCGTACACGGTATGAGCCTCTGAAATACCGACAGCCTAGGCGATTCCAACTCCACGCTGCTGCGTCGACTCATTATTTTCGATTTGCTCTTGGCCTTCTTCTTCTTATGCCTCCGCTTGGGAGTCGTTTCACGGATTGTTGCCAGGTGGCGCGAGAAAAGGTCGGCGGAGGAGTCGGTAGAAAAAGAAGACACTAGCGTCTCGTTTTCTTCGTCGTCCTCGTCGCTGAAGAGTCCGCTCTCGGCGGAGGAGGTGCTCAGCCTGATCATGCGACTCGTAGTTTTCTTTTTCCTGTAGTGTCTATGCTGTTTCTTTTTTGTCTTCTCCGCCGAGGACGGAGGCGGAGGAGGCGGAGGAGGAGAGAAGGAAAACGAAACGTCGTCGTCGTTGTCGGAATCGGCGGAGGCGGAGGAGGTGTAGATTTTGCGGCGAGGGATTTTGTCTTCGTCGACCATGGCGACCACGTGCCACTTGTCCTCTCTTTCCCACTCGAACAGCTCATCCGGCGGCAGTGTTCCGCTGCAGTCGGAGTCTGAGAGTGTCGGTTTCGTTGATCCGAAGCCGCAGCCACATGCGGGGGACACGTGGCGTCTGATGGAGGAGGAGTGATGGGTTTTGGACGGTGGTGGAGTGGTGAGGTTGTGGTTGTGGTTGTTGAGTAATGGGGATGGTCGGAGAAATGAAGGGACGGGATTGGCCGCGAGAGTTGAGGGGTCTTTTGAACGGCAGGATTGGAAGGAGGGAATGACTCTGGATATACGGAGCTTGAAGCATTTGGCCATCGTAGCTAGCTAGAATGCTTGGGAGAGCACTGTGTTTAGAAGCTAGCAGTGCAAAACTATTTGTCTGGCAATGGTGGGGCTTTATATAGGAAGCTGTGTTCCTATAATTTTGAATTTCAATATCCACAGAAAATTTGAAGGGCAGAGCAACAATGAAGCCTCTATTTGATTTCAACCATATGTCCAATATTCATGTACTTGTACAGTGTACTTGTATTTGTCACTGTGCTGTTTCCCTGGTTCTCATGCATCCAATTTCCTGTCCTTGTTAGAGGTGTTGTTACTATTCATTATGTTATAAATAATTTTATATATTATTATTTTTTAGATAAATTTTTGACCAATAACAATATGACACGTGTCATTACTATGTATCGTTCTCGTCTAAATAATTATACAAGATTTTTTATGAGATTTTCGACTAATAAAAGTATGACACGTGTTATCTCCACGTATCGTTATCGACAAAATAATTGGACAAGATTTCCAGTAAGATTTTTGACCAATGACTATACGACACTGTGTTCATCTTCAAATATCATATTATCTACAATTGGTTACAAAATTATCATTCATCACTCATTCTATACTCGCACCACACTACAAGAAAAGGAGACATTACCGGCGACGGGAGGTCGCCGGCCTTGTCTTTTTTTTTCGCCGGAAATGTCATTCCCGGCGACGAGTCGCCGGCAATGACGTCGCCGGAAATCTCCCGCCGGTGTTAACATTGCCGGCGACGGGAAACGGCGTCGCCGGCAATGGTTCCGCCGCCGTGGCCGGAATTTGTGACATTGCCGGCGACTGAGGTCCATGTCGCCGGCAATGTCAGAAAAAATTTTGAAAAAAAAACGCGGTTCTGGATTGGGCCCAATTCCAGAACCTGCATTGAAAGACATAAACCGTACAATCATACAAGTTCAACAGTACACATAAATGTCCAACGTACAGTACAAATAGCAACGACGATACGAAAATTAACTACAACTACAGGTCAGGGTCGAGGAACTTGCGGGTCAGGGTCGAAGTAATCAAAGTACTCATTTGAATTCCGGTGGCTACCTTGGTCTTGCTCTGGCGTTGACTGGTGCGGTGGTGGTGGTGGATAGCTAGGGAACGGAGGGACCGGGGCCGGGGGAGGTGTGGGGAACGGTTGTCCGGTAGTCTGAGCCTCGTACATCGTCCGCATCCATGTGTACATCTGAGCCTGCACCTGTGTCTGCTGCATTTGGTACTCGGCCATCTGCCTCTTTTGCTCCTCCAACTCCCTCTGCGTCCTATGAAGCTCCGCTGCGAGGTTACGACTAGAAGTTGAACTTCTTGACCCGGTAGAGTATTGTGAAGTGGTTTTCAATACTCCTTCGCCCGCCGAGCCCATTCCCCTACAGTAGTAGGTATTCTTTCCAGTCCCGCACGCTTTTGCCATGATCTGAGCCGCTATCGGGGGATCAAGCGGATCGATCTGAGAGGCATACTGGGTGACTTCTTCCTCGGAGCAGTCAGGATGGTTAGTCCGAGCTATACTCATGGTCACTTCTGTCGTCGCCTCCTCCACTCTCGCCTAATTGAAAAGCGAAAATGAACAACGTATTAACTAACAACATCTATTAATATCGAAAAATAGTTTTATTAACACATGGAGAGGCGAAAGACTTACCGCTTCATCAGGGCATTGCGGATAGAACTTCTGATGAATATACACCAAGGGGTTCACTTCTTGTTGTTGCTGCGCCTTAGTCGACCAACCCATGTAGTTGAGTGAACCTGCATGATGGGCCCTGGTGTTTTTCAATCTATTCGCCCGGTTCGTCTTCGAAATCGCCTTGTTTGATAAACATATGGAAAAAAATTAGTAACTAACTATTTCAATCTGATACGATACATTAGGCTTGTAAGATATATTAAGGATGCATACCTGAGCTTTGGGGTGCTCGAAGTGGGCTATCAGCCACAGCCACTCGTACTCCCTAAACCGGAATTCGCTAGGAGTAGAACCTCGGCCTAGCTCCTTGTATACAGTGTAATGGGAAGAAAGCTCGTTCTTCCACTCTTTATACCTATATTAAAACAAGGAAAAAAAGTTAGAGATATTAAAACAGTTGATAAACAAAAATCTAACTCGATATATATTCAAATAAGTGGAAGCACATCACCGATTATGTAGTTGACGCTCTACCCACGTGTGAATAAGAACTTCATCCACGTCAAACCACACCTGCAATATGAATATATAAAAGGTAAAATTATATATTTAAGTGGACTTAATTAATAAATGTAAAATTTACGTAATGAAAATACGATTTTACTCACACTGAGTGCATTATGCACTTGCATCTTCACGTAGATAGGCACAGATTCCCAATCTGGCCAAAGCATTGGGACCTTGTCCCGCACGATCGCACCGGCCATGCTGACATATTTGCGCGTGGTGTCGAATGCCTCGATCACCTCGCCATCCTCATTGGCCCTTATGGGCGTTTTCCTTCCGCCGGTGGCCTGCTCAAGTCTCTTCCCGGTGCAGGTGCCTCTAGCCCCTTTCCGTTTTCCAGTCCCATTAACGAAATTGCCTAATAAAACAATGTCAACAAATTGATATCATTAATTGAACCAATCGCAAGTCTTAAGTAATAATTAAGTAATCAATCTGATGTTAAATAAAATTTACCTGCATCGTCCGTTTGTTGGTTGGTGCACCTCACACTCCAAAGATACACGGGGTCGAACGGGAGGAAGTTATACGCTTCCTCCACGGTCAGGAAATCCGGCCGTCCTTCAATATAAACAGGCATCCCCCTATCATCGAATTCAGGGATGACAGGAATCTCGTCGGGTAGGAAGAGACCGGACGGCGGAGATAGACGAGGCCTGGACGATGAGGCGCCAGCACCACCATGTGCCTCAGATGATTCCCGTGAAACGGGAGTAGGCACCATCCGAATATGGGGCATTCGGATTGAGGGAGTTTCTGATGCCCCCGTTGACTGTCGCTCGTCTGAGGCTCTGCCACCGGAGGGACGTCTGCTGATTGAGCGTCTAGAGACTGAGGCTCGAGCCTCGAATTCCGGTTCCACGGCTCTTGATCGTGCAGCTTCCTCCTCAGCTCGCGCCTCTAGCAAGGCTCTCGTGCGAGCAGTCATCATTGGCCCACTGGGCGTGTTGCTAACTGCGGCCGAGGAGGAAGCTTGACTACTGTTCCCTCCACTATTTCGGGAACCTCTCCGAAGCCAATTAGCCGCAAAACCTCCTGGACATCGTAATAGTCATGGATTCGGTTCAATAACAAATCGGAACCGTTTGAACGGTGTGGAACCGGAACCGTTTGAAACCGAAACTGTTTGTAACCGGAACCGTTTGTAACATAACGGTTCCGGTTACAAACAGTTCCGGTTCCAAACCGTTCCGGTTCTATAACAAATCGGAACCGGAACGGTGTGGAACCGGAACCGTTTGAAACCGGAACTGTTTGTAACCGGAACCGTTTGTAACATAACGGTTCCGGTTACAAACAGTTCCGGTTCCACACCGTTCCGGTTCTATAACAAATCGGAACCGGAACGGTGTGGAACCGGAACCGTTTGAAACCGGAACTGTTTGTAACCGGAACCGTTTGTAACATAACGGTTCCGGTTACAAACAGTTCCGGTTCCACACCGTTCCGGTTCTGTAACAAATCGGAACCGGAACGGTGTGGAACCGGAACCGTTTGAAACCGGAACTGTTTGTAACCGGAACCGTTTGTAACATAACGGTTCCGGTTACAAACAATTCCGGTTCCACACCGTTCCGGTTCTATAACAAATCGGAACCGGAACGGTGTGGAACCGGAACCGTTTGAAACCGGAACTGTTTGTAACCGGAACCGTTTGTAACATAACGGTTCCAGTTACAATAAGTTCCGGTTCCAAACCGTTCCGGTTCCAAACCGTCCCGATCCCGATTTCCACCTTCATTTATACGATTAATTAACAACTATATCACCTAAATTAACGACTATACATATTCGATGTGTATATATATATACATCATGCATCTTAATTAAATTTATCCATCACATATTCATCCAAATCACAAACCCTAATTAATTTTCCACATTTTTCACACATATATATATCATGCATCTTAATTAGGTTTAATTTCCGTATATATATACATCACATATTCATCAAAACCACATTTATACATAATTTTCACATATATATATATACATCACTTCATATTCACATACCTAAATATATATATACATCACATATATACATACATGCTAATTTAGAACTTATCACCCTAATTTCCAACTTAACACCCTAATTAATTTACACATACACATACACATACACATACACATACACATACACATACACATACACATACACATGCAAAAAAATAATTAAAAATTGAGAGAGAGAGAGAGAGGGAGAGAGAGAGAGAGGGAGAGAGAGAGGATCGGACCTGCCATTTTCTTCCACCTACAATGGTGAGGGGAGGAGAGGAGGGGAGGAGGGGAGGAGGGGAGGAGGAGATTTTCGGAGGAGGAGAGGAGAGGGGATCGGTGGAGAGGAGGAGAGGGAGAGGAGGAGTAGAGGATAAGGAGGAGGAGTGGGAGAGGAGGAGGAGGACACTCACCGGACCGATTTGGGAGGAGGAGAGGGAGAGGAGAGGGAGAGGAGGAGGAGAGGGAGAGGAGAGGGAGAGGAGGAGAAATGAAAGGCTCGGGCTGGATAAAATCACAAACCAGAAGACATTACCGGCGAGTTGCTTATAACTCGTTGGTAATGTCATTACCAACGACTTCAACTCGTTGGTAATGACATTACCAACGAGTTAACTCGTTGGTAATGACATTACCAACGAGTTATAAGCAACTCGTTGGTAATGACATTACCAACGACGAGTTAACTCGTGGGTAATGTCATTACCAACGAGTTGCTTATAACTCGTTGGTAATGTCATTACCAACGACTTCAACTCGTTGGTAATGTCATTATTTCCCGAAGAATATCCGACAACATTTTCCGTCTACGATTTCCGGCTACATTTTCCGACTACATTTTCGATTATCAATTTCCGTATCCGTACGATTAATGACTACATTTTCCGTCTACATTTTCGATTAATGATTTCCGTATACGTACGATTAACGACTACATTTTCCGTATACGTCCGATTAACGACTACATTTTCCGTATACGTCCGATTAACGACTACATTTTCCGTATACGTACGATTAACGACTACGATTTCCGTATACGTACGATTAACGACTACGATTTCCGTATACGTACGATTAACGACTACATTTTCCGTCTACGATATCCGGCTACATTTTCCGACTACAATTTCGATTATCAATTTCCGTATACGTACGATTAACGACTACATTTTCCGACTACATTTTCGATTATCAATTTTCGTATACGTACGATTAACGACTACATTTTCCGTATACGTACGTACCATTTCCAGCTATGCACATTTTCCGACTACAATTTCCAACGTACTAAGGATGATAATCGTAATCATCTTCATCACTTGAGTCTGACTCGGTTTCATAGGTAACCTCTGGCAATATGTGCCGCTCCTCGTCATCTGAATCAGCGTCAACTTCATATGGATTAACATCGAGAAGTTCTGCTCCAGTAATTCGAACCACACTCCCAGATCTCACATTATTAAGGCGAATCGTAGATGATTCCGGAATGTCAAAAGCGTTCGGCTCTTGGTATGCAGTAACTTCCTCATCATCTGCGGTATCACCAAGTGTGGCAGCACTGTATATGTTTCTATGAGCAACATGGTTAACCACCTTCCACGGGACTTTGTTAAGAAGATCGTGCAGGTAAAACACTTGTTTTACTGATGAGGCAAGAACGAAAGGGTCATCTTCATACCAGGTAGTAGCAGTATTCACCGAAAATGTTCCGTACTGATCGGTCCTTGTGTTCTCCGGGCTAGTATCAAACCATCTACACTTGAACAAGTGCACTTTCATGCGGTTCCCATAAATTAGTTCAACAACTGAATGAAGGACACCGTAATAGTCAACGCCATCCTGCCCACCATGGACCATCACCCCACAATTCTGTGTTTTCAGTCGGTCGTCTCGATTTTCACATATAAATTTCACGCCATTGACCTGACACATCGAGTACACTTTTGAAGCAATCGGTTTCATCGCCAGGACCCTCAATTCGTTTGACCACTCTGGGCAACCATCATCTGCTACATGGTTCATCTGAAAACGTCCATATATTAATACGTACAGAAGAAATTATGTCATCTTGAAACCACAAAAGCACGTACATACATACATGCTATGTAAGGATATATATATAAAAATAGACATATACACATATACTTACCCATTGACCAAAGTAGTTTGCAAACGTCTTGTTGTGGTAATCAACATTTCCGGCAATAGCAGGGCAGTGAAGATGATAGTTTTTCCAATATTGTACTTCTTGACAGTTAATCAGTACCGACCAGTGGGCAATGGCTACCTCATTTCCATCCAACTTGTACGACTTTGGCAAGCTTCCCTGTACTACCACGTCACTGGAGATGATAGAAAGGTTGAACTGGGGTTCATCTATCGGCATATGTTGTTGGGGGTCCTCTACATTTTCGAGGTACACTTTGGTGTACGTTACACACTCGTGCGCAAGATATGCTTCAGCGATACACCCTTCAGGTGCATATTTATTCTTCACATAGTCCTTGTAGGCTCCCAATTGTCTACAAGTTAACAAGTACATGTTAACTTACTTAACCAGAAGTCATTACATATAAAAACCATAGGCAAACCAAATTTATGAATCATTTGTACCTTTCCATGGGATACATCCAAGTGTAGTGTACGGGACCGGTAAGCAACAATTGTTCGGGAAGATGGATCATCAGGTGCGGCATTATGTCGAAAAAATTTGGGGGAAATATCCTCTCAAGCTTGCACATGATAAAAATGATGTCATCTTGCATCTCCCTCAGGTCTGCTTTTTTAACTTCCCTGGTGCATAACTTCTGAAAGAATCTTGACAAGGCCACCAACGGCTCCACCACCTCTTTGGGCATGTACCCTCGAATGAAAATAGGGAAAAGGCGTTGAAGCAGTACATGGCAGTCATGACTCTTTAATCCGTACATCTTATTGTCCCGGAAGTTAACACACATGCTTATATTTCCTGCATAGCCATAAGGATACCTGCATATATATATAGATGAAGCCATATATATGGACCAATTATATTTCTCGCATATAACCATATATACTCCGCTAAAAATTTAAGGACAAATTCATACATAGCCATAAGATCGAATATATACCTGACATTACTCAGCCACCGAAAAATTTCATGCTTATGCTTCGGCTTTACGGTGTACGGAGCTTGCGGCATTTTTCTCTTACCATCTCTTAACCACAAATGTTTCCGCACACCCATTGCTTTAAGATCAATGCGTGCCTTAGGGATGTCTTTTGTTTTCCCCTCCAAGTTAAGAACTGTGCCCACCACACTTTCACACACATTCTTCTCTATGTGCATGACATCTAGGTAATGTCTGATAGGCAACCTGGGCCAGTAGGAGAGTTCCCAGAATATGCTCTTGTGTGTCCAAAACTTATACCTTTCGGGCTTTTCTGGAATTGACGCCACTATGTCAGGATGATTGCTCAGCTGGCCAAAATCGTATTCATTCAACACTTCCAAAATTTCGTCCCCTGTCCATCGCCTGGGTGCCACACCAGTTTCAACAGTCCCATCAAACGCGTCTGGATCCTGCCTAAATGGGTGATCATATGGAAGCCAACAACGGTGACGCATCGAGACAATTTTACTGCAATGAGGACTGCAACAATCAACCGTCATGCACTCTGAACAAGCCCTGTAACCCCTGGTAACGTTGCCCGACAACATACCGCGGGCAGGAAAATCACTGATGGTGCCAACAAGCATGGCATGCATCTGGAACATCTCCTTTTTGAACCTATCGTAAGTGGGGTGGCCACACTCACTCAGGTACTTAAGCTCCTCAATCAAAGGCCTCAAATACACATCGAGACACTTTCCTGGATAACCCGGGCCCGGAATTAACAGAGTGAGCATATTGTATTCCTTCTTCATGCACATCCATGGTGGAAGGTTGTACGGTACCAAAATAACTGGCCATATACTGTATTGAAGACTCATGTTGCCAAAAGGGTTGAATCCGTCAGATGAGAGCCCTAGCCAAACATTTCGGACCTCTGCTGCAAAATGATCAAACTCCCTGACCATGTGCTTCCAAGCCTCTCCGTCGGAAGGGTGTATAAGGGTGTCATCGTCAGGCAAGTTCCTCTCAGCCCACCATCTCATTGCCTCGGCCGTGAAAGCACACATGAACAACCGCTCCAGCCTATCAATAAGCGGGAAATATCGAAGTATCTTCACAGCTTTCTTGTTGCCTGCAGGAGTCAACTTATACCTTTCTGTAAAACATACCGGGCAGGATTCAAGGTCTTCGAGATCTTTTCCCCAGAAGAGAATACAATCATATCTGCATGCATGGATTTTGATGTAGGAAAGCCCAAGATCTTTCAGGATATGTCGCACCTTATGATGAGTGGTAGGAAGACGATGACCGGGTGGCAGTAGCGAAGCAGTCCACTTCAACCAAGAATCAACAGCTTTGACAGACATTTTGTTCTCCATTTTTAGCTGCATCACTCCCATCACACTTTCAAGAACAGTCTTACTACAACCGTCGTACAACGGAGTCTGTTGCAATGCAATCAGGTTGTTGTACTTGTCCATACCGCTTGTGTTGGCATGACCTCCAGGTAATGGTTCGACTGGCTCGATATGGGGGAAACCCTCAACGACGGGAGGGACATTTGGTGCTTCATCAGCAAATACACCGCTCTCATGAGGAAACATATCATTGATTAACATCGATGTTGGATCATAGGATGAACTGCCCCTCTCAGCAAAATGTCCATAATCATAGCGTGGACTGGCCCTCTCACCAAATTGTCCATGATCATGCGGACCCGCTACCGATGTTTCACCGTGATAAATCCAACAAGTGTACTTATCCCAAAACCCGTATTTACTCAGGTGCCTCTGCACTTTATCAATGGGAAATCGAAATCGATCGCTGAAACACTTACATTCTTTACACGGGCAATAATGAAGTGTAGTGTCTCCACAATTAGCCTTCACAAAATCCACAAAACTCCTAATTCCCTCGTGATATCTGACATGCCATCTTTCGAGGCTCATCCAACTCTTGTCCATCCTGAAAATTCTAACAATTTTACGTATTAATTATATATATATACACACATTCACTACTAATAATCGACGTGATCTCTCAATTCAACTCTAATTAAATCAACACATGCATGCATATGTATATATATCGATCTAATCTCTGAATTCGATTCAGTACTCGATGATAGTACGTATTCAGTACTCGATGATAGTACTCAATGATATATCGATCTAATCTCTGTTAAGCCTGGCTCCGATAACAATACGATAATACCAGTCATTGATTCAGACACAAGATTAACTACAAGCTGTTTTCTCGTTTCGGTGACCGTACATCAACAACATTTCATATATATATATATATATATATATCTCACGAATTGGATTTGATCAACACACACACACACACATATATATATACCACATATACGTATATATACACCTACGTACCTATATAAATAGCTTCCCGACTGATCGAGTTTTCGACGCCCGCCTTAATTTTGACAATATACCGAATAATGATCGATTTCAGAGCGTACGTTTTCCTTCTTTCGATTTCTCTGGATTTTTTTCGCTCAAAATGATTGAATGATCGAGCTGCCCGATCCGGCATCTAATATAAGACACATTGCCGGCGACGGAGTAAGTCGCCGGAAATGAAGACATTACCGGCGACTTTACGCCGGAATCTCGCCGGTAATGTTGCAAAACATTACCGGCGACTCCAACCGTCGCCGGCAATGTCTAGGAGACATTTCCGGCGAAATTCCCGCCGGAAAATCGCCGGTAATGTCTCCCTAGACATTGCCGGCGACGGTTGGAGTCGCCGGTAATGTTTTGCAACATTACCGGCGAGATTCCGGCGACATTGCCGGCGACGGGCTAAGTCGCCGGTAATGTTGAACATTACCGGCGACTTTTCCGGTCGCCGGCCTTGTCTCCGGTGATCTCGCCGGTAATGGGCAAAAATGTTGTAGTGCCATCTTCAAGTCTCTTTTAATCTGAGCAGATAACACATTAAAAACTTCTCCACATTCCAGCATCACTCTCATAAATCCTTTTAGTTTTCACAATTTTTTTTTCTGGCAGAGGCAACAACAAAACCAAGAGGATGACGAGATTGCGCGATCTTTCGTCAACCAGTTGGCCATGGAGGTGACACATATTGACGATGAATCACAAGGTCGCGGTTCACGTCCTGATCGTCTTCCGAATCGACCAAGACAGATGGAGACGAAATGACTTAATCTTATGGATGATTACTTCATCGAGAATCCCATCTTCAACATGCATGAATTTCGTCTAAGGTGAATAAGCAGAGAAATATTCAACACTATCATGACGGAACTCTGCAACCACGACCAATAGTGGCATCAAAGAGGCCACTGGAATGCTATAGATTTTTTTTCCCAGCAAAAGATGACCGGTGCCCTACGAATGATGGCATACGGTTCAGCTATAGATCAGTGTACTGAAATTACAATGATGGAAGAATCGACTACACTAGAATATATAAATTTATTTTTGCAGCCAAGTGGTTGATCTTTATGGTTCCCGTTACCTCCGCGCTCCAACACAGTTAGACCTCATTCTGCTTCTAGCTATGGGCCAACATCAAGAGTTTATATGTATGATTAGAAGCATCGATTGCATTCACTGGGTTTCAATTTTAATGTGTTTTCATTTAATATGTGTTTCAGTTTTAGTATGCCAGTATGTCTTTTAGTTTAATATGTGTAACAAATATGTGATTAAGTTTTATCTGAATAAAGAAAACGCGTTTTTATTTCTCGATAATTTAAAATACATAATGGCAAGTCAAGCCTAGATTTATTCTTAAGACAATACTAAACTACAATAGACAGAGCACACGCAGGCGATAACAATTTGAAAATGTTTTATCGTTATCTCTTCCTTCTTTGTCTTCTCCTTCCTGAAGGACATCCGCTTTCCTTTTGGTGAAATATCTTTTATCGTTTGAGATTATTTCCTCCAGATCCATTGTCATGATCTTTGTATCTTCATCTTATTTATTGAGTTGGTACTCATTGGCCTCCCTTACTTCCTTCCGTTGTTGAAGTTGTAGGTACTCTTTGTAATAATTAAGCTCACTTTCAAAATGCATATTCTTTGAGCTTTGCCACTCTTTTTGATCACTTGCAATAGTTTGTAAAACCTCATTTCAGTGCTCAATAGGAGTCTTACCTTGTCTCCCCTTCCTCCTTGCTACCTTTGTCGCCTTGCATCCCATTGACTAACCGGACTCGAGGGACGGGTCACGTTGTTTTATGGTATTTCATTCACTTCCTCGTCACTCAAATCGATAGTTGGAGATGATTCGGCAACCGAAGGAATAGCTTCAAATTTGCTTGCATACGGAGCCGGAGCACTTGGTTCCACAACAACGAAAGAAGGATGATCCTAATCACTTCATAACATTCCAAGTGTATAAAAGGTTTTTTCTTGGCCTCATAGAAAAAAGCTTGAGCTAGCTTTATCTTAAAAAAATAACGATTAGCTATGTCATAATATTATATATTTACACAAATTAAATATATCTATTACATAATTTTTTTTATATATATTCAAATAAAATTTAGATGAGAAAAGTATAGGGACTTACATCATTCATATGAGAAGTGTCGCTAGTTCTACACTTTCGTGCGTCATGATTTAGATGAGAAAAGTATAGAGATTTACATCATCCATATGAGAAGTGCCGCTAGCTCTACACTTTCGTGCGTTGTGCAAACATTCACCCAATTTTATCAAGACTAGCTTAAACTTATTATAGCGAGATGAAAGCGCGACATAGATCCTAGACTCTTCCCGAGTAGATTCACCTTGTGTTATCTCCCAATTAATTTAGCATATAATCAGCATAAATTGTCTACCATAATTTATCATTCTTTTGTTTATTGTCAGTGTATTCATCAATACTATGACGTGCGAAAGAGAGGCACAATTATAAATCTTCAAAAGGAAGCCAATGGGTAGACATTTTTTTGAAAAAGAAAAACTCAAGGAAATGAGAGAAGAGATGGAGAGAGATGTATAATTTGTTGAGCACAAATTGGTGTGAGTTATGAATAAAATGTAAACAATATTATAGGAAAAATGCCAGACAACCATGACACGTGGCGCATACGTATTCGTGCGTCATTTATCTTTTAACAGTTTTATTGGCGCGTGCATTATAAAAAAAATATACGGGGGTGACACCACCCACGTGAACGTGGGCTCCGCTAGGCGCAACTCCTCTATCCCGAGTAAGACTTGATTCTCCTCTTGCTCAAGCAAGAGGTCAACAACCGGTCGCTAGAATTTTTTCTCCCGTTGCATCTTCTTTTTCTCTCTGCAAGATCTCTTCCTGGCCGACCCCACCTTCTTCTAGAACTATTTGTCCACCGCTACAGTTGCTCTTAAATTAGAAAAGATAAACAAGAAAACAAAATCCAGTATTAGTGTATAGTGTTGTAATACATTAAGTTGTGTTTACATGGATGATGATATTCTAATGTTTTAGTCCTTAGTTATTTGCATATATAACCAGGGCCAGTCCTGTATAATCGGAGACCCAGTGGAAAATCCATAATGTTGCCCTAATTATGTTTTAACGGTATTTTTATGTTTCCATTGACTTGTTGTAATGTATAATAATCTAATGAATCTTTTGATATGATTATTGGCTTTTATTTGTTGGAAGATGGAATAGAATTATAGAATTTCGCTAAAGCGGTTAAGATTTAAAGAACGAGAAGACGAGAGGTGCAATCGCACCGGGCATCCAATTTTCGGAGACTAAAAAAAAATTCATATCAACAGAGCATCTAATAATAATAATAATAAATAAGACACATGTTTTAATAACTGAAGACTTGGTTCAATTGGACATGCCTCATTAATGTGTTTTGTGCACCTAGGTTCGAATCTCAACTCTGATTTTGCCTTTTTCTTTTTTTCTTTTCTCTACTATTTTATCTTGTGTGATTCCTCTTCTTCTTTTTTACGTCTTCCCGTTCTTTAATATTTTTTTAATGCATTTGTATTACACTGTAAACAGAAGCATAGGAGAACATGTAAGAACGAGTAGGCTATGACGTAATTGACAACAAATGTATTGTCGTTGTCACCTTATACTAAAAATACACAGGTGGGTGCCCCTCTTTTTATTTCTATGAACCGCCCTGTGTATCTGCGATTTCTATCGTCTTTTGAAAATCAACTCTGGCTGAAAGCGCCAAAATTAAAAAGAAACCGCCTTCCAAGAATCCAAGAGAGTAAGACACACCCAATATGGAGACGACTCTAACACGATCATTATCTATCTTTTCTTTTGTCTGAAACTATTTAACATGGTGAAGAAGACGATAATAAAATCTGGGTGCATGTAATGTAGGGAAAATTAGGCAAGAGCACTGCTACACGTGACACTTTTTTAATTGACTATTGGCAAATTGAGAGTTGACAAAAAGTCAAACATAAAAATAAACCATTTTTCCAGGTCTACCCTCCACTTCCACAACCCAGAATGGGTTCTCCGCCTCGCCCGACTCGAATCCGATTCCGACTCCGATTCAACAAACAACAACAAGGTCGACGCCCCGCCGCCGCCGCCCTACAAGGAGCACATCGTTGATCGACCTCATACGTCGCTGGCGCTAACTTAAAGGCGAGCACACCAGGGCAAATCTTCCCTATATTGTCTCAATGACCTCGCCGCGGTCGTCGGCGTCGAAGATCTTCCGGACACCGTGCTAGATCGCAAACAAATACCCAACACTCTTTCTCATGTATGAATCATAAGAAAGTACAACAAAACCCTAAAACCCAACTGAGCTTGTTGCTCTAGAGACAGAAAGATCGCATATTTGAGTTCTCAATCCGACGGCGTTTTGGAGTTGCCGACGGCCAACGCCTAGTTCGGATCTTGATGAGCTTCTTCAACTGCTCAGTCGGGTAGTCGGAGACGACGAAGACCCATGTCTCAGATCGGAAATTAGCGACGAGGAGGCGCGAGGGAGAGGGTTTGCGACGTCGCCGGTCGGAGAAACTCAAGTGTCGTGAAGATGTAAGGACAAAACAGGAATTTAACTATTTTTTTAATTTTTTTTATGCTGACATCATTAATTCTCAGTATAATATTAAACCATAATTGCATTTGGCACAACTGTGTGCCGCTTCCGTTCCGCTTCCTGGACAGCATCCACTATTTCATCCTATTTCTTGGGCAGATGAACAGAGATAACGAAACAATTTAGAAGAAAAATATCGACTTGGATTTTGGGTTCTAAATTCTCTTTTGTAGGCAAAGTCAAAAGAGTAATGCCAAGAATTCTTTATATCTCTAAGTTGGATTACACTCACAGAGCCTCGGCCCCTACCTCATTTTTATAACCAAGCTTGAGTTTAATAGAGATTAACCATGCAGGGGAAAGAAAATTAACCTGGATAGGGGAGAAAAGGAGTGATGAGTATGCATGTAGCTAGTGGTCAAGAAAGAGTGAAAAACAAGTCTTGTTTATGTCTCTCCATCACCATGCTACTAGCATTATTACTTTCCAATAAAAAATGCTACCAGCATTAGTAGCAATTTGCAATGCGTACGTATGATATTTTTCTAAAGCGTGCAAAATAAAGGAGCTTGGCTTTATTCGTTATAGGCAGATAGTGAGATTGGTGATGAAGTCAACCAAATTTGGAAGAGGCAAGGTGGTGGGCATCCAAGGGAAACAGAATCATCTGTGCCATGCAATGTCTCTTTGCTCTTTTGAACTTTTTTCTTCGTCCTTTGGAGGTGTTGTTTCACCAAGCTCAGTGCTCCTTTTTTATACGAACACTCTTCAGTGTCCTAAATTCAGAACACAGCATGGTGCGCTCTGCCTATGCCAGTAGATTCGTGGAGCTAGCTCATGCCAACTCCACCCCCAACCACCAGGGCACCACATATCTTTGCTTCTTTAGAATTCTATACTTCAAATCTTTGAGTGCTATACTGCTATTGCTCGGCCACCTAGAGCCATTTCACAGATGGTTAGAGGCCTTGAGGGTGGTGCTCTGGATTTTGGGTCGTTTTTGAACGTTTTATTGGGCTATTTTAAGTCTTTCCTAAATTGCACTGGACCACATTTCTACTGTATATAATGAAGGTGGCCAGTCATCTGTAATTCGAGACATATTAGCCCAATCATATATTGATATGAAGCCTATCAACTATTTTTTTCGTCCGAAAATTAATTTTATGAAAAATTAAATCTCTGATCTCTCAAATAATAGTCTATAAACCAATTATTTTTCGTGGCAAAACATTTCTATACACTAGTGGATCAGATCACTGCTTATGTGAAGTTAATTTCTTTTTGATTTGATGCTTATGTGAAGTTGTCTATACTGAAATAATTCATCACTAGCCGAAATTAAAACATTGATACATGAAAATACATAAAGAATTCATGTATATATCTCAATCAATGACTATACTCAATGATGGTGAAACATTGATATTGGAATGCACCAGGGGCGGAGCCACTTGAAGGCGAACCCAGGCCTTGGCTCCCCCTAAAAATTGAATATATGTTATTTAGTTTGTCTAACACTACCAGAAAAAGCCACTTAGGCGATGGAACTGTTCCGTCGCCTAAGTAGGCATTTCCTTCGTCTAGGTATATACTTAGACAATGGAATCTCCATCGTCTAAGTGTCGTTGTCTAAGCACCGTAGTTTAGGTACGTAGACAACGAAAATTTGAATTTTCGTTGTCTAACCTCCACTTAGACAACGGTTTTAGAAGCGTCGTCTAAGTGCATGTAGACGACGGTTTTAGAAGCGTCGTTTAAGTCCACTTAGACGACGCATATTTTCGTGGTCTAAGTATAGCCTTAGACGATGCAATCAAATTTTTTGTCGTCTAGGTGATATTATTTAGACAACGGTAAACTTGATTCTGTCGTCTACGTTATAGTACTTGGAAGACGGAATCAATGATTCCGTCATCTAAGTAGTAAATATTATTTTTTTAAATATAATTAATCTACTATATTAAACATTAAATAAAAATAAATATTAAATAACTAATAATAATCCCCAAGGTCACATTGGGGAAGCTAAGTAAGTTTCGGAACTGGTTTCTAAAACCAAAGAAGAAGCTCAAGCTCGGTTTCGTGACATCAAAAGCGCAGCTGGCATAGACGAGAAAGCCGAAGAAGATGTGGTGAAGCAGCAGCAGCACAATACTAATAACAACAAAGGGGTGTGGAAAGAGTTATTACTGAGGCCAAGTCCTGCCGTCCGGAGAATGTTGCTAGCCGCAATCGGAATACACTTCTTTGAACATGCGACGGGGATAGATCCGTGATTTTGTTTAGTCCGAGAATCTTCAAGAATGCAGGGATTACTAACAAAGACAAGCTCTTGCTTGCCACTATTGGGATTGGGATTACGAAAGCTGCGTTTATATCGCTGTCGACGTGTTTGATCGACAAGGTTGGTAGAAGTAAGTTACTATTGACGAGCACATTAGGCATGATTGTATCTCTAGCCGGATTAGGGTTTGGATTGACCATGGCGGAGAATTCCGAAAATGATGTTTGCTTGGGCTCTAAGTTTCAGCATTGTGGCAGCGTATGTTTATGTGGCTTTCTTCTCTATTGGGCTTGGCCCAGTTACATGAGTTTACGGAGCTGAGATTTTTCCTTTGAAAATTGAGGGCACAAGGGACTAGTATTGGGGTGGCTGTGAATAGAGTTACAAATGCTGCCGTCTCGATGAGTTTCATTTCGATTTATAAGGCAGTTACAATTGGAGGGACGTACTTTATATTTGCAGGGATATCTGCGTTGGCTTGGGTCTTCTTCTTCTTCTAGGGAGGTCCTTGGAAGACATGGAAATGCTTTTCAGCAAACATAGGACTAGGGCATGGCAATGGGTCGGGTTGAGCCGGACTTTAGCACATCGTCTCCAAAATTTGGACTAGGTCGGGCCGAATTTTTTCAAAAATTTGAAACTCATGGGCTTTTTAGGTCCCAGGCCTTGTCGGACTTTTCAAGCCGAGCCGGGCCGGGCTTTTTCTTGTATTAAATAAATCAACAATTATATACACTAAATAATATATAGCATAAATAAAGTGATAAGTAGTATATAAATGAATTATATTAAGGTAAATTAGAGTGTTTAGAGATTTATATTGATAAAATAATATATAATATATACAATGGATGAGCTAGACGAGCTTGGCCCTACGGGCCGGGCCATGACTTTTTTGGGCCCATGAATTTTTGGACATTAGCTTGAGCCATGCCCTAAACCCATACGGCCGGACTTTTTTGGGCTTAAATTCGTGTCGAGTCGAGTTTGGACTTTTCGAGTCTAGGACCGCCCACGGACTTTTCCGATCTATGAGCCAAATGGTGACCGAGCTAATAGTAACTACATAGAACTACTAATAGTGACTGAGCTAGAAACGAAACCGGTGTTATAGTGCAGTCGAGATATGACGCGTACGCCTAGAAAATAATTTGCCAAGATTAATGTGGAACGTACGTGCTTGTGTTATGGTTGTAAGAATATTAATTGATAGAATATTTGAAAATATGCAGATAAATATGATTGTTTTAAGTCGTAAAGTTACTAGTTGACAATGCTCCCTCATCACATGATTTAAGATGTTCTTACGTTGTCCTTAAACCATCTATTTAGTAATATGCGAGCAAGATCAAACAAATAAAAATTAACACGATATAGCTAGCAATCTGTCTAAATTTTTGCATAAATACTACATTTTTTTTGAGATGGCGATAATTTTTATTCTAATAAATAATAGTAACTAATACAAAGTTTCACTAGATTACCGGGCCAGGAAAAACGAAACCCTAAGTAATTGCTATTTTACAATTAATTCTCAGTTTACAAAACTTAGATAGACAAATTAGAGTAGCGCAAGAACTACAAAAAATTTCAGGGGCACCACTCCTTAGTTATCTAGGCACCATCTTTACTGAGCAACACTACGTTGCAACCTTTCTACATATATATGTCCCTATTGGTAGTAGGAGTAGGTTCTTTTCTTTGGTGAGACTTTCTTAGGCGCTCCATGAATCGGGCCCAACTTATTTCTACTCGTCTTGTCTTCAACTTTTCTCTTCGAACCTCCTTTTCAATAAGAGCACGAGGCATCTCTCATACGGGTTCAGTATTATCACCCGACGTATGCTCCAATAGTCCAGTTGACATATGGGTATCTCCATCATGCTCTACCTGTTCTGCTACTGAGCCAGCTGATTCTACGGGAAAGCCCGAAACTCCTGCAAGAAGTTCTGGAACTGGTACAAATGACTCAGGAACCCCTGCGGACATAGTAGTAACACCTTCATGTGACTCGCTGCCACTTGAAAGTGTCATCTTATGAGAAACCACTTCTTGAGATGCGGAAAAAATTGGCTCCACATCTTTCACTTTCGGACCAGATGGTCCTGAGACTCGAATAAACCCTGGTTCTCCATATGCAAAAGAACTCACTTGTTAGCTGGATCACCCCCATAAAGAGTGTTATCCATAGTAAAACCCGCATTTCCTAGTGCAACATCCGGAACCACTTCCATTAAGACCTCCACTCCTCCTTGAGCATTTCTCACAGTCGAAAAAGAGGGCTGCAATACCGCCTCCTTCCTCTGTCCACTCACCGACGGAATACTACTAAACTGATGCACTGCATTATGCATTCACATCATTGATTTTGTCACACCTACATTCGCGACATTGTGACCTAAACCTACTGTCGCATGCCATCCTCGACCCAGGATACCTTGTTTCTACCTTGTACATGAAACCGCAACTGCAGCTTGGTTTCTTTCCCTACCTCACATCCATCTTCCCCATGCACAAAAAACCCGCACTTCGGAAAAAACCCACGAATTTTTCATACATTAACAATGCATCCACATCATAGATATCACTAAAACAAAACTTCTATCTAACCACCAAAGGGTGCCAAAAATCTAAATCCACACATATTCACATTTTTGACTTTAAGTCAAGCATATGTAGATCATATTCAACATACTCACCGAATGTATTGCCGATTCGCCAACACCACTTCACCTAAAGAGAACATGTTGCCAATTTTTCCACCACCGACTTCAAGACCACCCAAGAATGCCCGAGCTTGCACTGTAAGGACTGCCATAAGATCAGACATCCCATCAAATGCCTTAACTACCACTTTGACATTCTAAAAGTACCACGGCTCCCTCGAGTCCACCCACTTCTAATCCAACACCGACCGAAACTTGCAAACAAACCCGTCCTCCGCCAATTGGTTAAAAGTGTAAAACAAATCTTGCTGAAGACACGCACTTAATGCCACAGCCCTGTCATCCGAACCTTGAAAGATTGCACCATCTTTGGTACAAGAGGTTGCACCTTCTTCGGTGCAAGAGGAGTAATGGAAAATACCCTAGCCACAACGTAAACACATTCCTCATCTTCATCATCGATCGCCCTAGAAGGCAGGGTCTACCTCTTTGAATGCCACCGCTAATTGGTACGGCTCCAACTCCTCCCCACTGGGAGGTGGGTCGCCGACCACAATTGCTGAAGTCCACATGTAAAAACAATAGAGTATATAGAATTGAAAGAGGAACAAGAATATGTGTTCATAATTGGAATTGGGAAAGAGAGGAGGGAGATCGGGAGAGAAACACATACATCGGTTCTCTAAGAAACCTTGTGCACAGATTATCTAGGTGATAGTTAACCGAGTTCTCTCTCTCGTCTCTCATTTTCTCTTTTCTCCCAAACTCGAACGGCGCTGCTGTCTCTTTTTCTTCTCTATTCTCTCTTCTCTCTTTCTTGATTCCAAATCTAAACACATATTCTTGTTCCTCTTTCAATTCTCTATACTCTTTGGTGTTTACATGTCGACTTCAACGAATGAGGCCAACGACCCTCCTCACGGTGGGAAGAATTTGAAGTAGCTCCAATTCGTGGTGGCATTCGAGGAGGTAGATCTTGCCTTCTTGGAAGATGATGAAGATAAGGAATGGGTTTATGCTGTGTTTAGGGTATTCTCCATTACACCTAGCTCTTTCACCGGAAAAGGTGCAATCTTTCAAGGTTCTGATGGCGTGATGTGCGTGGCTCTGACAAGGTCGGTTTTACCCAATTTGCGGAGGACCAGTTTGTTTGCAAGTTTTGTTCGGTGTTGGATCAAAAGTGGGTGGACTCAAGGGGGCCGTGGTACTTTTAGAATGTCACGGTGTTAGTTGAGACATTTGATGGGATGACCAATCCTGTGTCTAGGGTATTCTCTATTACACATAGCTCTTACACTAGAAAAGGTGCAAATTTTCAAGGTTCTGATGGCGTGATGTGCATGGCTCTGACAAGGTCAGTTTTACACAATTTACAGAGGAACATTTTGTTTGCAATTTTTGGTCGATGTTGGATCAGAAGTGGGTGGACTCAAGGGGGCCATGGTACTTTTAGAATGTCATGGTGGTAGTTGAGACGTTTGATGGGATCACCGATCCTATGGCAGTCTTGGTAGTGGGAAAATTGGTAACATGTGCTCTTCAGGTGAAGTGGTGCTGACGTATCAACAATAACATTGGTGAGTATGTTGAATTTGATCAACAAATGAATGATTTAAAGTCAAAAATACGAATCCATGTGGATTTGGATTTCCCGCGTCTTTTAATGGTTAGGAAAAAGTTTTGTTTTAGTGATATTAATTTATGTTGTGGATAGTTTGTTGATGTATGAAATGATTCGTGGTTTCTGTCCTGATTGCGGGTCTTTTATGCATGGGGAGGAAGGATGTGAGGCAGGGTAGGAAACTATGCTGCCGAGAACTAGTCCAGCTTTAGGTCAATTTGGAAGTGGGGTTAGATGGGATCTTCGATTTCGGCTTCATGTACAAGGTGGGAACAAGGTGTCCTAGGTTGAGGACCACATATGTCAATAGGTTTGGGTCACAATGTTTGAAGCGGAGGTGTGGCAACATCAATGATGGTATTGCTTAATGCACTGCATCAGTTCAGTAGTGCTCCGCCGGTGGGTGGACAAAGGAAGGAGATGATGACACGACCTTCCCATTTGACTGTGAGTAGTACACAAGAGGGAGGTGGGGTCTTGATGGAAGTGGTTCCGGATGTTGCAATGGAACCGACGGGTGTTATTATTGATAACCCTCTATATGGGGGTGATTCGGCTAATAAACGTGTTCTTTTGTAGATGGAGGATCATGGTTTTATCTGAGTCTCAGGACAGTCTGGTTTGAAAGTGAAGGATGTGGAGCGAGCTTTGGCCGTATCTAAAGGAATAGTTTTTCATACAATAATGCTTCTAGGTGTCAGTGAGTCACATGGAGGTGTTACATTACTACACAAAATGTTTCACACGTCGGTCATTATGCGTCGTCTAAAATGTGTTTTGTCTGTCGTCTATCTAGCCATCATCTGATGAAATGACTTCATACAACGCGAAAAACACTAAAATGACTATCGTATACCGATTATAAGGATGTCAGTCATATAGTTCAGACGACGGATGACATTCGTGGTGCCAACGAACGCCATCCATGCCATTTTCTCCTTATGTCTAATGTCATGCATTCACACGACGAACATTTGTCTATATGATCATACTCAGATGACACGTTAAAAGTACGATGGCGACATTTGTCTATATGATCATACTCACATTTGTCTATATAAACATTTGTCTATACTTTGCTCAATATCGTATATAAACAAATACAGAAAATCACGAACTTGCACGACAGTGAAAATATAAAAGTGTCCACTCACAGGTGAGCAAAGTGCGCACTCGCGCTAATCACGGGGTCCGGCGGAAGACTCCTCGCCCGAAGTACGATCTCGATCCCCTGAATATTCATAAAATATATCTGATCAAAATCACAATTCACAATACTGTACCACACCTCGAAACCAACCGTTTCCGGAAATGTATAACTGATACAAAAATAATTAACGAAATTCCCGAAATCTCCACTCAAAACCCTCGACTGAAAATCCGGTTCCCAAATCAACTCGAAAACCTCAAGGCGACGATCGGGGCGCGAATATAAGCGAAACGACATATAACTCGACACATTTCCAAAAAAGTCAACGGTCGCCGGAGCTCCGTCGTTGACCGCCGCTGCCGGTGGTGGCGCGCCGTCAACCGGAGAGATTTTTCGGCGGCCAAGCTCACCGAAGCTTCCTCTTAACGAGCCCAACACGTCTCTCAACTGTGACAAGGACCAATTCCGGCCACACACGCCGGAAATCAGCTCGAAACCCACGGGGTTCCACCACCGCCGGCAGCCTCCGATCTCCTCCGATCTCCGTCCACAGCGCACGGCGGCCTTCGAGACCACTCCCAAAGGCACCGCCGTGGCCCCACGGTCCAAACCCCCCTAATCCCCGGCCACCCCCGTGGCCGGAGCGCCACCGTCCACAAAATCCGATTCTGGCAAGATTTTATCCGTTTTCAGTTCAACATTTCTCCTACAATTCAAAACCAAATCGAGAAATTCCAAGTGCAAAACAGCTTAGAATCACGAGGAGAACATTTTACCTTCCAAAGTCGTGGCCTGAAACAGCCGGAATCAGCCAGCTCACCGGAGGAATCCAAACGGTCCAATTTTCTCCACGGGTCAACGGTGGTCAACGTCTCCAACTCGGTCAACGCCGGTCAAACTTCCCGAACAGTGTTTTCGACTATTTCTGATATTTATACTTGTGTTTCGGGACGATTGACGGTCTAAAACGGATAACCATTACGATTCGGATAAACTCGACGATATTCTGAAACTTCAAATATTCATATTATATTCTTCGATCGTAGAAATAATCATCCGGAACCGTCCACGAACTCGAAATCACGTGTACAACAACTCTCGAGAACAGACTCAGTTCAAATTCTCGGCCAATAATTAAGTTGTGATTAAAACCGGCAAATCAATCAATTATCGGAAAACAGTAATTACGCGCTAACTTGTGAATTAAGCTGATTACTCTACTGATTCTGTTCCGGGTCATCACAAATCTACCCCCCTTAAAAAAATTTCGACCTCGAAATTTACGTACCTGTCAGGTGAACAGATGAGGATACTGCTCCCGCATACGCTGCTCAGTCTCCCAGGTGGCCTCCTCAACCGAGTGATTCTGCCACAAGACCTTCACCAGCGGTATAACATGGTGCCTCAACTCTTGCTCACGCCAATTGAGAATTTGTACCGGCTCTTCCATATATGTCAAATCCTCTCGGATCGGTAGCTGCTGTGGTGCTAATACATGCGATAGATCTGGGATATACTTCTGCAACATCGAAACGTGGAAAACATCATGAACACGAGCCATCTCAGCTGGCAACTCAAGTCTGTAAGCCACGGCACCAACCCTCTCGCTAATCTCATATGGACCAATGTACCGTGGTCGAAGCTTGCCACGCTTCCCGAAACGCACAACTCCCCTCCACGGAGATAGTTTCAGGAAGACCCAATCGCCCACATCGAACTCGAGACTCTTTCTCGTCACGTCCGCATAACTCTTAAGGCGATCCTGGGCAATCTTCAATCTGTCCCGGATAATCTGGACATCCTCCATGGTGCTCTTCACCAAATCAGGGCCAACAAGCTATCGCTCGCCCACCTCACTCCAGCACAACGGAGTGCGGCACTGCCTCCCGTACAAGGCCTCGTACGGTGCCATCTCGATATTGGCCTGATAACTGTTGTTGTAGGCGAACTCTATCAAATGCAGTTGCTGGTCCCAATTTTCTCGAAACTGTAACACACAAGACCGCAACATATCCTCAAGAGTCTGTATAGTCCGCTCAGATTGCCCATCAGTTTGAGGATGAAAATCTGTACTGAAATGCAACCTCGTGCCCATGGCTTGCTGCAATGCCTGCCAAAACTCAGAAGTAAACTGACTGTCTCGGTCAAAAACAATAGATACAGGCACACCGTGCAGCCGAACAATCTCTGACAAATACAGCTTTGCCAATCTGTCCACTGATATCTTCCCCGGAAGTGCGAGAAAATGAGCGGATTTCGTTAGTCGATCCACAATAACCCAAATACCAGTGTTGCCAGCTGAAGTACGTGGCAACTGATAAACGAAATCCATGGTAATGTGCTCCCACTTCCAAACCGGAATCTCTAGTGGCTGTAACTTTCCCGCAGGCTTCTGCCTCTCCGCTTTAACCTGCTGACAGATCAAACCTCGGCTCATATATGCAGCAATCTCCTGCTTTATGTTGCGCCACCAGTAATACGCTCGAAGTGTACGAAACATCTTTGTACCACCGGGATGCATCGCATACGCCGAACAATGAGCCTCGTCTAGAATCTCCTTCTTCAGACTCTCGTCTCTGGGCACGCACAACCTGCCTCTGAAAAGCAACGTACCGTCATCACTCAACCGAAACTTTGTTGGCACACCATTCCGTATCATGGTCTTCTTGTCCAACAGGTAGGAATCTGAATCCTGAGTTTCCCGAACCTGATCAACCAACACTGGTCGAACCTGAAAACTGGCCAACAAAGCTCCATCATCATCCCACTCGAACTCGGCTCCCGTAGCCCAAACCTCGGCTAACATAGATACTCTAGCCACATACACATGGAACAGCGAAGCTCCAGATTTCTGACTGAGTGCATCGGCAACAACATTGGCCTTCCCTGGATGGTACTTGAAAGTGCAATCGTAGTCGTTGATCAACTCCATCCACCTGTGCTGCCTCATGTTCAAGTCTGGCTGCGTCCGCAAGTAAGTGAGACTCTTGTGATCGGTGTAGATCTTGCACTGAGCTCCATACAAGTAGTGTCTCCAACTTTTCAAAGCTAACACAATAGCGGCCAACTCCAAATCATGGGTCGAATAGTTGACTTCATGTGGTTTCAGCTGCCTGGAACCGTAGGCTACAACTCTGCCATACTGCATTAGCACACAACCAAGTCCCAACTTCGACGCATCACTATAAACCACGAACTCACCGTTGTCGTCTGGTAAAGTCAGAACCGGTGCAGTAGTCAACTTTTCCTTCAGGAGTAAATAACTCTCCTCACATGCATCGGACCACTCAAACTTGACACCTTTCTTCGTCAGTCTGGTCAGTGGAGTAGTCCGAGAAAAATCCTGCACAAAGCGCCGGTAGTAGCCTACCAAACCCAAGAAACTCCGGATCTTCGGTACGGTGGTAGGTCTACTCCAATTCAGCACGGCCTCGATCTTGTCAGGATCTACGCTGACTCCCTCAGCCGATATCACGTGGCCCAGAAACTTCACGCTATCCAACTAAAACTCGCACTTGCTGAACTTCGCGAACAACTGATTATCCCGCAAAGTCCGCAAAACCACTGGCAAATGCTTCTTATGCTGGCCCACACTCCTGGAATAAATCAGGATGTCATCGATGAACAAGATCACAAACTTGTCCAGGAACCGTTGGAACACCCGGTTCATCAAGTCCATAAAGGCTGCGGGGGCGTTGGTCAACCCAAACGGCATAACCAAGAACTCGTAATGCCCATACCGCGATCTTAAAGCTGTCATGGCCACATCAGACTCTCGGATCCTCAACTGATGATATCCGGACCTGAGATCAATCTTCGAAAAGACTGAAGCTCCCTTGAGCTGATCAAACAAGTCGTCAATCCGCGGCAACGGATACTTGTTCTTCACAGTGACCTGATTCAGTTTCCGGTAATCGATGCACAACCGCATGGATCCATCCTTCTTCCGCACAAACCAAACCGGGGCACCCCACGGCGAAACACTGGGTCGTATGAAACCCTTCTCTAGCAACTCCTGAAGTTGAATCTGTAGCTCTTTCAATTCCGCTGGCGCCATACGATACGGTGCCTGTGAAATGGGTCCGGTGCCCGACAATAGCTGAATGGTGAAATCGATCTCCCGAATTGGAGGTATACCCGATAACTCTTCCGGAAACACATCTGGAAACTCGGAAACGACCTCGATATCACCAATGTACGGTATAGCAGCCGTAGTGTCCACAACAGAAGCTAAATAAGCAACACAGCCCTTCTTCATCATCCGATCCGCCTTCATCGCGGAAATCACACATGGCAATGAAGTGTTCTTTTCGCCGCGAAACAATATCTCCGGAAAGCCTGGTCGTCGAAACGCAACCTCTTTCTTGTGACAGTCAAACATGGCCCAATGTGTCTCCAAGAAGTCCATACCCAAAATCAAATCAAAGTCGACGATATCAAGCAAAAATAAATCCGCGGCTAAGCCATGACCTCCAATAAAAATCTCACAGTCTCTGTACACCTAGCCAATACTCACAATCTCACCGGACGGATACAACACTCTCCACAACGTCGGAAGTGGAGACGCAGGTACAATAGCTAAAGATGATAGTTTATACGACATAAATGAATGCGTAACACCTGGATCTAGCAATGTAAGTACTGGAATACCAAAGACATGCAACGTACCGATAACAACCTCTGGTGAAGCTCTGCCCTCGCGCAAAGTCATGGCATGAACCCTAGCCTGCCCGGCTGGTCATCCACGTTGAGGTTGTCCCTGCTGTCTGCCCTGACCTGCAAACTGTGCTGGTCGAGCCCCCAAGTGGCATCTCGCTCTCCTCCAGACTTCTGGGCCGCCTGTCCACCAGCATCATCAAGCTGGAAACACTTTCTCGCATAGTGACCCACCTGCCCACAACGAAAACAAGTGACAGGGCCTCGTTGACATGGACCAACATGGTGCCTGCTGCAGAGACTACACAACGGGTACTCCCTCGGTACGGAAAAAGATCCACCAGTACACCGAGGATAACTGGAACCACTAGAACCTCCACTAGCCTGTGGTCGCTGCGGTCGATCTCTCCTCCATCTCTGCCTCTGTCTCGGTGCACTAACTGGTGGTCGATATGGCCCACTGCCCGAGGATGAAGCCGAACCGGAAGTATCAGAACTCAGCCTCTTGGAAGGCCCCTGACTCAGTCTGCCCTCCTCAAACCGTCTAGGCTGGTACCTCATCTGCCTTTCCTTCTCGATATCCTCAACTCAGAGTGCTGCACTGACAAACTCATCAAATTTGTTCCGAGGCATCGTAGTCAGAGTCCCCTTGATGTTCAAGTTCAAAGCCAGCTCAAATCTGCGGCACTTGGCTTCCTCAGTAGCCACCATGTCACGCGCAAAACGAGATAAGCGGGTAAACCTGTCCCGGTACTCAAGCACAGACAAACTGCCCTGCCTCAAATTCGTGAACTCCTCATACTTATGCTGCTGGGTAGCCTGATTGAAGTATCTCCGCATAAAAAAATCTCGAAACAAAGTCTACAGAGTATCAACTGGTACCCTATCGGTGCTAACCCACCAGAAGTATGCATCTGACTCAAGTAACCCAACTGCTGCCACTGTCATCTGCTCAGGGGTAAATCGCAGACGCTCACATACACATTCAACCTGAACCAACCATGCCTCACAAATCTCTGGATCAGCTGAACCCGAAAAGACAGTCGCACCAGCAATACGAGCTTTGACCACAGGGTCAAAATGTTCCTCCAAACGCAACACTCGCATCAGCAAGTCGTGCATTTGGCGATCCTCATCGGGATCCGCGTTGAGGAGGCATCCTACTGATACAAGACAGGCATTAGGTACAAGCAGAAGGAACGTAATCATGAGACCTCAGATATTTGAGAACAGACAACACCCGAAGTATTGATGAGTACCGCTGGCCAGTCGGGTCATCGCTCTAGACATGATGTACAAACTCAAATACCCTAAGCGTCACAACTATAAGAGTCTACATAATCTGACAACCTAAAATGCTCTGATACCAAGCTGAAAGGACCCAACCCCGATTTAGTTTCCTAAACCGGAATCAAACCCCTTCTGAAAACACGAACTAACAAAAACATAAAATTTCGGCAGAGTAACGCTACTAACGCGGAATTGCCTTTACCTGCACCAAGAAAAATAACACTTCATCCTATGCCACAAAACCAAACCGTGGGCACCAATCCCATCCGAATTTCTCAATATCATATCAATAACAATAAACAGTAAACAGTAAACATAACTGTACTTTATAGGAAATCCGGGAAAAACCACATAAAACATGTATCAGTAACGTATCAGAGTGACCTCTAGTGTTTATATACAAAATATACAACAGTAGGCAAAACAAGAAACCTACTGGAAAAGAAAGGTAGCTCGAACGACTAGCCTCCGACCGCGACGTGAGACACCATAATCCGAACTGCAAACTGGGCACGGAAACCAAAAAGCCCAGGGGAAAGGCAATAAAACGTTAGAGTGAGTGGACGAAAATAAACATATGCCTTTCACCAATTTCATATACATAATCAATGTAAAACAATGCGAGTTCGGAAAATATATATGGAGGTGCCAGACGAATCTCTCAAGCCCGACGGTCAGGCGAATCGCTCAAGCCCGACGGTGATAGGCCAGGGGAATCTCTCAACCCTGCCCAGAGGAATCTCTCAACTCTGGTCAGACTACCAGTGATCAGCCGAGTAGCCGAAGCATCGATGCAAGTATGCCATCACCATAAAAATATAAAATAATACCTCCGAAAATAATAAATAAGCTCAACATCGTATATAAACAAATACGAAAAATTATGAACTCGCACGACAGTGAAAATATAAAAGTGTCCACTCACAGGTGAGCAAAGCGCGCACTCGCGCTAATCACGGGGTCCGGCGGAAGATCCCTCGCCCGAAGCATGATCTCGATCCCCTGAATATTCATAAAATATATCTGATCAAAATCTCAATTCACAACACTGTACCACACCTCGGAACCAACCGTTCCCGAAAACGTATAACTGATACAAACATAATTAACGAAATTTCCGAAATCTCCACTCAAAACCCTCGACTGAAAATCCAGTTCCCAAATCAACTCAAAAACCTCAAGGCGACGATCAGGGCGCGAATACGAGCGAAACGACATATAACTCGACACATTTCCAAAAAAGTCAACGGTCGCCGGAGCTCCGCCGTTGACCGCCGCCGCCAGCGGCGACGCGCTGTCAACCGGAGAGATTTTCCGGCGGCCAAGCTCACCGAAGCTTCCTCTCAACGAGCCCAACACATCTCTCAACTGTGACAAGGACCAATTCCGGCCACACACGCCGAAAATCAGCTCGAAACCCACGGGGTGCCACCACTGCCGGCAGCCTCCGATCTCCTCTGATCTCCGTCCACGGCGCACGGCGGCCTTCGAGACCACTCTCAAAGGCACCGCCGTGGCCCCACGGTCCAAACCTCCCTAATCCCCGGCCACCCCCGTGGCCGGAGCGCCACCGTCCACAAAATCCGATTCCGGCAAGATTTTCTCCATTTTCAATTCAACATTTCTCCCACAATTCAAAACCAAATCGAGAAATTCCAAGTGCAAAACAGCTTAGAATCACGAGGAGAACATTTTACCTTCCAAAGTCGTGGCCTGAAACAGCCGGAATCAGCCAGTTCACCGGAGGAATCCAAACGGTCCAATTTTCTCTACGGGTCAACGGTGGTCAACGTCTCCAACTCGGTCAACGCCGGTCAAACTTCCCGAACAGTGTTTTCGACTATTTTCGATATTTATACTCGCGTCTCGGGACGATCGACGGTCCAAAACGGATAACCATTACGATTCGGATAAACTCGACGATATTCCGAAACTTCAAATATTCATATTATATTTCTTCCGTCGTCGAAATAATCATCCGGAACCACCCACGAACTCGAAATCACGTGTACAACAACTCTTGAGAAAAGACTCAGTTCAAATTCTCGGCCGATAATTAAGTCGTGATTAAAACCGGCAAATCAATCAATTATCGGAAAACAGTAATTACGCGCTAACTCGTAAATTAAGCTGATTAGTCTACTAATTCTGTTCCGGGTCGTCACAAGGTGAGCAAGCATTCGATTTAAAAATAAATAATACATCAATTTGGTTTCAACAATACTATATGAACATTTGAATTCAACATTGTGCTTACAAATCTTAGAAACTATAATTATACTAAGTATGAAGTCCTTGAGGACTCAAAATTTACAAGTACAACAACTAATTAATTTTTCACACTTTAGTGTGGCTAATTAGGCTAAAGAAAACTAGTACTAATTAGTATGGCAGAACCACAATGCCAAGCTACAGTTACATTAAGACCTTCTACTTATGCTGCATGCCTTTTTATCTTCATTTTGGACGGCTTCATTTGCCATTATGAACATAAATTGTCAAGTATAAAGAACAAAGCTTACTACGTATACAAATGAACCAAACTTGTGAAAACGCAGTAAATATGCTTCAATGAGCATGAATTCACACTGCACAGAGACATACAAATAGACAACAAAACTTACATCTCTTCTGCATTTGGCCTGTATTTTCCAAATTGAACAGTTATTTCACGGTTATCAACAACTCTTCTTGACAATTGAAATATTAGCAAAACTCGAACACGTACTTTATATCGGTTTTTACAAGAGAAAAGATAACCAACTGATACTAATAGAGTCAACATAGCATCGAGCCTATAAACTTTTTTGTATGCCTCATCTACATATTTGTACCGTTCAACTACAAAAGCAAAGCCTCTAGTACACTCTGGAATGCACCGTTCAACTACAATATGCAAATAATCTCATGTGTATTTCTGTTATAAGGTTGATGAGATATATATGGTTGCAGCCCGTTGATGAGATATATAAGGTTGCATCAATGGCACTTGGTCCAAATGTTCCTGGAATTCAATCTGAATTTACACATGAGATGGTTCACATACTCACCAAGGACTCGAGCCATTTAAATGATGTAGCTCTCCGAGTACTGATGCTAGTCGCCGAATTGGATCTCCACATTAGTCTCCGAAACACTTCTGTTGACGACATCCTCCATCACGCCGCACTGGTATTCTCAAGGTGCAACCGCTGCTGGATGTAGTAATGTGCCTACTTATACATCACATACGTACTGCCAATAAAATGAATAAATTACCACTAAACTCAACAAGCAATATAAACAAAAAAACTAATAAGCAGTAGATTAAACACACATTATCCATATCTCAATTTGAAAACCTCAAATTTTTATCCAGTCTAAATCTAAGCAAAAGTTCTGAGAGCACCTCCTGATATTGACAAACCAAAAACCTAGATTTTTAAGACCCATTGACATGAAGCTGAGCTGAGACTACTATCTACTCAATAAAGTTTTAAGCTTTATTGGCCTCCCAAAACCCAAAACCCGAAGAGGTTAACTTTCAAAATCTATTTTCATTTTAACTTTTTGGGCAACTAAAAACGGTGACCATTTTAATTTAAAGACTAGCAAAAAAAAATTGGATGCCCGCACTTAAAAATTGGAAGAAAAAAAAGTATCGTTTAAAAATTGTTCAGATGACGAACAAAAAGTGACCGACGTATGTATAATTCAAAATCTTTTATACGACAGATATTTAGTTTCTGTTGTGTGAGAGGCGTCGTATAAACCTATTTTTGTACTAGTGTTACTATTATGCATGTAAGGGTTCTTGAGTAGCCATCACCAGTTTCAGAGCTTTCTGCAGGAGTTTCGGGCCTACCCGCAAGATCATCTGTTCCAGCAGCTGAGCAACTGGAGAATGATAGAGATACCCATATGTCAACTGGACTATGAGAGCATATGTTGGGCGACAATACTGAATCTGTTGAAGAGATGCCTCATGCTCTTACGGGAAAATGAGGTTCAAAGAAGAAAGCTGAAGACAAGATGAGCATGAATAAGTTTGGGCCGATTCATGGGGCACCAAAGAAAGTTTCACCAAAGAAGTCGGTCTTGTTGCCAACAAGGATGGATGTAGAAGAATTGCAGTGTAGAGCCGCTCAGTAGAGATGGTATTTAGATACACTAAGGAGTGAATTTTTTTTCTATTTCTTGCGCTATTTTGGTTTGTCTATTTAGAATTGTGAACTGAGAAATCACATATAAATAGTAAAAATGTTAAGGTTTGATTTTATCTAACCGAGTAATCTGGTGAAATTATGTATTGTTATTATCTATTACAATGATAATTAACGTCGTTTAAAAAAATAATAAAAAAATAACCTCCGTCATAATAATTAAGCGGATGGATCTTTCACCCGAGCTCTTGATTTAATATCAACTTCTTAAACTTGAATCTTGAGCTTTTTGGTTACCTCCGCTGCACCTGATATTGCTTTAGCAGAGTTTGCCTTCACATTCCTTCTAGTATGCGCATGGGCATCACGGGCTTGGTCTAATTTAGAATTCAACTCCAACTTCACTCTCTCTATCAATTGGTTCTTATCAGGCGCATAAAATAGCATTTCTTGTAGTTCATTGCGTGACCTCTTGGACCTGGTACGTACGTAGTTGTAAGACTAACGAACAAGACAACTAAAATTAAAAAATGATAATCCCCCTTGAACCATTTAACCACTTAACGAACCAAAATTGATTATACACAAAAAAATGATTATGTATTATAATTATCATATAGCAAAATGATTGGGGACTGCCAAGCTATGGAGTGTATCCATCATGAAATAGAGGGAGTATTCCCCTGTAAGAAAACAGCTGTCACGCTTCTTATATAAACCATATGAATGGAATTTCCTAGGAAGTGAAACATGATTTGATAAGCATCATAGGATTGGAAACGATCTAATACAGAACATATACCGTCCACATCTTACCTAATTTATGGAACATTGTTGAAGCAAATTCAAATGCAAGGTCCCAGATGGCACTGTACTGACACCCAAGCAAGCACTCAATAGTCGCACAAACTTGCTGGATTATAGATGGCTGATAAGACTTGCTTTCATGAGTTGCATCTGTTGTTGATTTTGTGTTGATCATAATCTGGTTCACTTCCTCTTTGATCAAGCTTTCATCAATGCAAGCATCAATGAGACACTTAAATGAGTATGCTGCTGTATAATGATCGATGCTCTTCAACCCAATGTGTGAAATTATTCATGTGTCTCATTATCCCTGTTAAACACACACAAAACGAGTTTGGGTCTCGCTAGCATTGAGTCATTGGCATTTGACATATATGCTACAGGTATATATGTACATACTTACATACCTTTGAGTGCATTGAACATAATAGGGAGTATTGGATTACACAGATTAATTTGCCTGTTTAAGGAATAAATTTTTGTCACTCCAATTTTGAGCAGACAGGGGGTTATTGACACAAAGCTTATGCAAACAGGTGATGATACGCCTTGTTGTAACGGCGCATCTCAGTTCCGATAAGATGATTTTAAAGCCGTTAAGGATGACAAGTTTGTATTTGGTTGACATCAGGAAGAGGCACTCTACCAGAGTATCCAAAACAAATAAATATTCCTAGATACGCTACTGTCCGTACTTGACTGCCAACTGCAATTGGTTCGCTGCAAGGGAACCACTTATTAAACAATACTGCAACATATGGCTTCACTTGCATGCTCTATCAGCCCTGTTCCTTCAAAGCTTCGGAGCACATCGCACAGAGACCACCATAATTGTTGTCTCACCACATAGAGTTTGTGAACCACGAACTTCATTAGGCAGCCGTAGAGGCCAGAGACGGTGTACGACATGTCGTTGTCGCCGCGGTGTTTCCCGACAGTGATGAGTAGCTGCGAGACACAATTGATTCCCAACAAGGCACAACTCTCCCGCAAAGACTTTGAGCGGCGAAGAACACGTAGCAAGGACTTTGAGACCAACTCGATATAGGCGATGAGTTGCGCCGTCGATACTTTTGGAATGACCAGAGACAGAATGGTGAGGTGGGCGTCTATGATTATGGGATCGCTTTTTTTGTCGACGAGGCGGAGAGAGTGGCACGTCGAGGCCAGGTAGGCCGCCGGGGACGGAGACAACCTCTGTGTTATGAAGCCATGAGACATGCTGCGTGCCTAAGAGGGCACGAATCTGGTGGTGGTCCTCGCGCGTGGCGTCGGTGAATTGCATGAGGATGGAAGTACTGATACTCATGTCGTCATCGCCGTCGTCCACAGAGGCGTTAGCGGTGGCGGCCATTGTACAATTATTCCCTCAGTCTTTCACAAGTTCACTTTATATAGCCGAAATATTATTTTGATCCCCTCACATAAATTTAACTTTTTAACTATAGTGTAACAATTCAAATTTTCTTCCAGTAAACTATTTCTTGAATTGATTTTTTTTTACTCGATGAGAAAAGAATAAACAAACAAAAACTACAAGGAAAAGTCCCGAGTATAACCACTACCCATCAGATCAAACTGAAACGAGTGATTAGCAGAGGACGAAATACTAGAACACCAAAGCGTCATCGACAAGCGAGAATGTCTGAGTTTCGCTTGACTATTAGCAAGGAAGTTTGTTTCTCGATATATATGGTTGAACACAGTGCCTGAAAAAAGCTCCACTAGACGCCAAATGTCTGCAACAATTGTAAAGATTCTCCAGGGGGTGTCCGTACGCCGGCACAGGCATCAATAAGGATCTTTGAGTCACCTTCAATGATGAGAGGAGGGAAAAAGTCACCTGGGCTGAGGGAGAGATGCAATGGATGAAGACTTTTCCGTAAAGGAAAAGCTTCTGCAACAAGCACATAAATTTTCCCCAACTTACAAGCACAATTACAAACCCAGCAGTAGCATTGGAAAGTGTTAAAGAAACCATCAAAATTGACTTTCAAAGAAGGCCAAGAAGGAGGACGCCATTTGATATTCCGGGGAGCATTAATTTTGTGGGTAGTAGAGGAATTGTCTTTAAGAATCTTAGTATTAGGCAAAATATCAGTCCCTTGGAATTAAAATAAGTTTATTATGGGTCATCCAAATATGGTAGCACAAAGAAAGAATTTTTTTCTAAGAGTTTGTCTCCTTGAGAAGAGGTTCGAATGGTATTAAGTCAAGTGAAAAAATCCACTTGGTCATTACTAAGCGGGCAAACCTGACATATGCCAAATTGAAGTAGTTTTTGTACAAGAATCAAAGAGATGAGTTGGAATCTCAACATGCGAATTACAAAAGACACATGTTGGAGATATATTTGGAACAAAAGTACTGAGACGATCCCGGGTCGTTAAACAATTACAAATAAGAACCCAACAAAAGATATTAATTTTATTAGGAATATTTAAACGCCATATAGTCTTACGTAGAGAGGCAAAAGCATTAGAAGAAGCACTATTGTTTTGTAAATCAAAAGCACATTTAATCGTGAATTTTCCATTACCAGTTGGTCCTTAAAAAAATATGTCAGGTGTAGGAAAAAAGAGGTAAAGGCATTCTAGAATAATATTTAAAGTATTTGAATCTAAAATCCCAATAAAGGACTAGAGATTCCAGTTGTTATTTACTAAAACTAGGAAAAATGTTAAAGAAAGGTCAAAATTTGGTAAAATATGGTCCAGAACCAGGTAATAGTCTATGACGAATGCATCCCTTGCGACACCTCTGAGCCTTCAGAGCGGTCGAAAACCTAGTGCCTCGCTAGGGTTTTGAGACACGTTGAGATCGTTGTGTTGTGGTGACCCGGGTCATGTTTTTGTCGATCTTGTGGTGGTGGGTAACTGTTAGGTTCATAATTACGTTCTAATTATGTGCCTAACCCTATGCTTAATGCTTGCCTTCTTAGAATAAAGCATCGTTTTTGATACATTTCCTTGTTTTGCTAGGAAAAGTGGAGTTGGCTCGGAAATATATTAAATATGAAGAATTAGACACTTATTGGAGAGACGTATACGTTTCTAAGGTCACATGAGAATTTGAAGCAACTTTAGGAAAAAGACAAAATAGCCTCACCAAAAGTTGCCCGGAAGTCACCAAGGCCGGCCGGACCACCATTGTCGGCCCAATCACATGGTATCCAAACTAATAGAGGCCCAATCAACCTATTTGTATTTACCAATCTGGTTTGGAGAGAAAGAGAAGAAGTTGGACCATATGATGTCACTTATTTAGGACTTTAGCCTTACAAAGCCTAAATAAGTGGATCATGATCTCCCTAATTCAAAGTTAACCTTTAGATCTTCCATCTCACCATTTCCTATCATCTAAGGGTGCAAATTAGCCTTCCTAGTTAGCCAAATTCGAGCTTCCCCTCTCCATCACACATAACTCACCTCATTTTCAGATTTTCCATAGTTTTACACTCTCTCTAGACCCCTTATCCTTATACCAACCCTCTAGCACTCTCTTCTACCCATCCTCCGTCCTTTCTAGATCAAAATACCTCTATAACCATCACTACTAGAGATCTACCTCTTCCTTCTCTTTGATAGGGCTGAACCTCTTCACCACATCTCCACCACATCTCCACCACTTTGGCTTACACTACTACATTTTTAACCATTGTCGGCGATTTTAAATCGCCGGCAATAGTTTTTAATCATTGCCGGCGATTTTTCCCCAAAAAATCGCCGGCAATGCTTTTTTTTTTTTTATCATTGCCGGCGATTTTTCCGGCAAATCGCCGGCAATGGTCCGCCAGTAATTAAAAAAAAAAAAAACCATTGCCGGCGACTTAAATGTAAGTCGCCGGCAATAGTTTTTTTTTTTAATCATTGCCGGCAACTTAAACCATTGCCAGCGATTTGCCGGAAAAATCGCCGGGAATGATAAAAAAAAAAAAAAACATTGCCGGCGATTTTTGGGGGAAAAATCGCCGGCAATGGTTAAAAATGTAGTAGTGTTAGTTTGGGTGTTCCTCCTCTCATCCTCACCTCCTAGAGTTTGGTTAAGCTTTTAAAGTTTAAAGAAGTGGGAAGTAATCCCCTTGCTCCTTTGATTCCTAAGGGTTTACCTTGCATCCTCTTGAAGACATAGTGTTTTTTGAAGAAAAGAAGTGCAGCTAGAAGGCTTGGAGTCACTTGGTGGAGCTTTAGCTAGGGGACCCTTGGTTATTTCTACTCTCTTCCTACTTTAAGCATGTATCAACTCTTGTATTTAATTATGTGTAGTGAGTAGTTTTATTTGGGAGGCTAGGGTTAGAACCCTAGTCATGTGATGAACAAATGATGTCTAGGATTATGTATGATTTTTGGTTTTAGTGTATGTTATGTGATGTGAATGAGCAATTGTGTGATTGTGGATGTTTATTGTGCTTGAGCTTCATGTCTAGTTCACTTATCTATCTGCTGACCCTAGCTAAGTTAATGTGTGTGTAAAGACACTAAAAATGGTCCTTAATTGAATTAGCTACTTACTTAAAGCTAGATGAGCATGTATACATGATTAGGGTATTGTCTAAGAGGGTTACCTTGAGACTTGGTTGCCTTAGGATCTAGCATGGACTAAAGCTCCCTTGAGTCTCAATAGACTTGAAGGACTCTAGTCAAGCACATATTAAATTCCAAAGGTTAATGTGGCTATTAGTAGATTCTCTTGACTCGTAATCCAATAGGTGCGAGTTAGGGGAATTACATAAACCTTCTCTTGGATTCTCCAATAGTGATTCAAGAAGGGGAACCTTCCATATATATCACATGATATGCTTGTTGACTTCACAATGTGACATACGATCGAGATGCAAGCCTAAAATGGCTTGGGGTCTTGGTTCCGGTTCACTAAATGCTTCAATGCTGGACTCAAGTCAGCTAGAGTTCGGAATGACCTAGGAACTTGAGTTCCAAATCAAATGTGACCCAAAAGGTCACGATTTGGACATTAACTTGTGTGAACAGACTTTAATCTAATACTGTGACAACCTGAACCGAAAATGGAATGTTTATCGACTTGATTTGCGAGTTTCGCGATTAGTCACGATTTTGTCGTAATTGGTTAATATGGCGGCCTCGTTAACGACTAAATTATCGGACAAGAATTTGATTTGAGATCCTTCACGAAAGTTGTAGAGAATTTAATTTCGAGCTCGTGGGAATTCCGGAGGATTATTTCGAGATACGAGGAATAAGTTATGAATATTTTTGGCCGTTGGATTTTGTCGTATTTATCCATTTGGGTTTCGATACATATACGGTATAAATACAGATGAATACGTGACGAATTGGGAAAGTTTCCAAATTGGGAAATGGGGTGTTGACCCACGTTGACCAAGGGTGGGTCGACTTGTTTGGAGGCCGAGTTGGTTTCTCCATCGTGGAGCTTGATTTCGGCCACGGTTGGCCGAGGTTTCTTCATGGAAAGTGTTGGGCTCGTGCCCCTCATTAATTTGGTAGGTGGATCGTCCCGTATGGTGGCCGGAGGAGAGAGAATCGGCGTGACAAAGTTCACAATTTTCAGCGAGAATTCGGCGGCCTTGGGTGGCGGTGTTACAGCCGAGTTGGTGGTTGCCCTTTGGGGGGTTTTGTTAGCCTTGAAGAGAGGAAGCTTTTAGAAGTGGTTTCAAGACTTGTCGTGGCCGGAGGAGGGAGATCAGAGGTGATGAAATTCCGGCGAGGGTTTTGTGTTTCAAGGTGAGTTTTGTGCCTTTTCCGATCAAAATTGGCCTTAACTTTGAACTAGAAAGTTGTTGGAAATTTCGAGATCTTCAAATCCATGTGTAGGTCGAATTTTTCTGGGCCGATGACATTTTTCGGCGGCGGCGGGGATTTTCCGGACGAGGTGTTTTTCGACAAGTTTTATGTCGTTTTGCTCGGAATCACGCACCGATCGTAGTGGTGAGGTTTATATTTTGAATTGAGCATCGGAAATTATAGCGAGGTTTTATGGTGTGTTTATCAGATTTTTGACAATTTCGTCGATATTGAGCTGTATGTTTCCGGGAATGGTTGATTCTCGAGATGTGATTCAAGGTTTTGAAATATGATTTTGAGTAGTGGATTTTATGATTATTCAGGGGATCGTGATCGTTCGTTTGGCGAGGAATTTTCCGCCGGATCACTGGATTAACGCGTATTGCGTTATGCTTATCTGTGAGTGGACCTTTTTATTTACACTGTCGTAGAGAGTTCTTGATTTCCGTATTTATTTACGATACAATGTTGAGATTATTTATTGCTTTTGGAGGTATTATTTTATATTTTATATGGTGATGGCATTTACTTAGCATCAATGCATTGGCTACTCGGCTGATCACCGGTAGTCCAGATCCAGGGTTGAGAGATTCCTCTGATATGCCCACTAGGCTTGAGAAATTCGCCTAGTCTATCACCGTCGGGCTTGAGAGATTCGCCTGACACCTCCTTTCATTTTCTGAACTCGCTTTGCTTTGTTTTACGATATATATTTGGTGAAAGGCATATGATTATTTTCGTCCACTCACTCTAACGATTTTATTTGCCTTTCCCCTGGGATTTTCGGTTTCCGTGCCCAGTTTGCAGTTCGGATTCTGGTGTCGCACGTCGCAGTCGGAGGCTTAGTGTTCGAGCTACCTTGCTTTTCCAGTAGGTTTCTTGTTTTGCCTACTGTGGTATATTTATGTATTTATACATTAGAGGTCGCTCTGATTATTCTACAGTTATACTTTCATATGATTTTTTTCCCAGATTTCTGTAAAGTATAGTTTTACTTATTACTTTACATTATTGTTATGATATTGAGAAATCCGGATGGGATTGGTGCCCACGGTTTGGCTTTTGTGGCATATGATGAAGTGTGTTTTCGGGTGCAGGTTAATGGCAATTCCACGTTATAGCGAAACTCTGCCGAAATTTTCATGTTTTTCGAAAGTTCGTGTTTTTAGAAAAGGTTTGATTCCGGTTTAGGAAACTAAATTGGGGTTGGGTCCTTTCAGCTTGGTATCAGAGTATTAGGTTTTAGGTTCTGTAAACTTCTGTAATCGTGTTTACTGAGGATATTTGAGAATGTACAGCATGTCTGGAGCGATGACCCGACCGGCCGGCGGATACTCATCAATGCTCTGGGTGTTGTATGCTTTCAAATATTTGAAGTTCCATGATTACGTTCTGTTTGTTGTGAACAATGTTTTATTCATTAAGATGCCTCCTTGACGTGCTTTCCGTGTCGGTAAGGTTGTGGATCCTATTGAGGGTCAGTCGACGCGCTACTGATAAATGAGTTATGGGTTCGAATGAGCATTTTGGGTTCAAAGATATGTGTGGCATGGTTTACCTGGTTATGCGTGTATGGGTGCCTACACGTTGCTTCAGAGCAGAGAATTATGGTAGTTGATGTTTTGTTTGAGTCAGATCATTGTATTTGATGGGCTAGTATTGTGTGAGTTCCTGTTGCGACTCCATGACCTACATTTAGGGTATTGTTTTTATGGTAATGGTTCAATCAAGCTACCCAACAACGAAAATATGGAATGTTTACCAACCTGAGGTAGGGATGTATCGTTCACATGTTTGTCCCAGTTTGCACGTGTTATGTGGCTTCAGAGAAAGCAATGCACGAGGTTTGAGATGAGTTTGAACCTGAGCATCAAAGGGATTTTGACTATTATGACTCGAGACAACCGTGAGGAGTTTGTTGTGCTGCACTCAGAGGCGAGGACATTGGGAAGGAAAGGCATACGCTGTTTCCGACATGTCGATTTAAGGAAGGTGAACTTAGTCGAGATATTTTGATGAGGATGAGTTCATGCATCTCGGGATCAGTATCTTCATCAGGCTGTGGCCTTTTCGATTATGTTGAGGGTCATCTGGACAAGGCAGAAGATCCGTTTAGTGGAAAAGGAGATCACAGAGTAATGGACTTGTTCCTGTGGCATGAGTCAGGGTGGTCGTTGGCGATCCTTCCACACAACAGGCATCACTGTGATTTGTGTCCGAGGAGCACTCTCTGTTGCTATTTTGGTGGCCAGGAGGGTCATGTCACGTGGGAACATCCTCAGTCAGCTGTTTTAGTGGTTCGGCAGCTCAGAGTTCAGAAGGAGGTCAAGATGCCATTTCTGGAGTTTGACCAACGCAGACTTATAGACAAGTCAATCAGCAAAGTCGCAATCAATGAAGATGGTTAGTTGGACATGCCAGAGTTCGTGTCACGACCCTATGTGAGGACAGAGTTTCTCTAAGGTTACCTTTGCTTGACATCCATGGCTATTATGCCTGCATCTCCACTTCCGGGGTTATGGAGAGTGTTGTATCCATCCGGAGAGGTTGTGAGATCTTTGTTGGAGGTTATGGGTTAGCCGCGTATCTGTTATTGCTGGATATCGTCGATTTTGGTATGATTTTGAGTATGGACTTCTTGGTGACACATTGGGCTATGTTCGATTGTCACAAGAAGGAGGTTGCGTTTCGACGACCAGGGTTCCCTGAGATACTGTTTCGCGGTGAAAAGAATACCTCATTGCCATGTGTGATTTCAGCGATGAAGGCCGAGCGGATGATGAAAAAGGGTGTGTAGCATACTTAGCTCATGATGTGGATACTACGGCTGTTGTGCCAGACATTGGTGATATTGAGGTTGTATCTAAGGTTCCAGATGTGTTTCCAGAGGAGTTATCGGGTATTCCTCCAGTGCGGGAAATCGATTTCACCATTGAGCTTTTATCGGGCACTGGACCCATATCATAGGCACCTTATCGTATGGCGCCAGCGAAGTTGAAGGAGCTACTGATTCAACTTCAAGAGTTGTTGGAAAAGGTTTCATACGACCCAGTGTATCACCGTGGGGTGTTCCTGTACTGTTTGTGCGAATGTAGGATGGTTCGACGAGGTTGTGCATCGACTACCGGAATCTGAATCAGGCTTCAGGGAAGAGCAAGTAGCCTCCACTGCGTATTGACGACTTGTTTGATCAGATCAAAGGAGCTTCAGTCTTTTCGAAGATTGATCTCAAGTCCGGATACCATCAGCTGAGGATCAGAGAGTCAAATGTGGCCAGGACAGCTTTCAGATCACGGTACGGGCATTACGAGTTCTTGGTTATGTCGTTTGGGTTGACCAATGTCCCCGCAGCTTTTATGGACTTGATGAACCGGGTGTTCAGACGATTCCTGGACAAGTTTGTAATCGTGTTCATCGATAATATTCTAATTTACTCCAGGAGTGTGGGCCAGCAGAAGAAACATTTGCAAGCTGTTTTGCGGACTTTGCGAGATGATCAGTTGTTTGCGAAGTTCAGCAAGTGTGAGTTTTGGTTGGACAGCGTGAAGTTTTTGGGTCACGTGATATCAGCTGAGGGAGTCAGCGTGGATTCTGACAAGATTGATGTCGTGTTGAATTGGAGTAGACCTACCACCGTACCAGAGATCAGAAATTTATTGGGTTTGGCAAGTTACTATCGGCGCTTTGTGCAGGATTTTTATCGGATTGCCACTCCACTTACCAGATTGACGAAGAAGGCGTCAAGTTCGAGTGGTCTAACGCCTGTGAGGAGAGTTACGTACTCCTGAAGGAAAGGTTGATCACTGCACCGATTTTGACTTTATCTGACGACAGTGGAGAGTTCGAGGTTTATAGCGATGCATCGAAATTGGGACTTGGTTGTGTTTTGAGTCAACATGGCAGAGTAGTGGCTTATGGTTCTAGACAGTGGAAACTTTATGAAGTTACGTTTTCTGTGTATGATTTGGGAGTTGCTGTCTTTATGTTAGCATCGAAGAGTTGGAGATACTACTGCTGGGGCGTGCAGCGCAGTGTAGGATGTACAATGATCACTTGAGTTTCATCTAGTTGCATATTCAGCCAGATTTAAGCTTGACGTAGCGTAGATGGATGGGGTCGATTAACGATTATAGCTGCACATTTGAGTTTGAGAAGGCTAATGTCGTTGCTGATGCATTCAGTCAGAAATCGGGAGCTTCATTGTTTCATGTGTGTGTGGCCTGAGTTTCCATGTTAGCCGAGTTGCGAGCTATGGGAGCTGAGTTAGAGTGTGATGATGATGAAGCTCATTGTTTTACATACGTTATGCACTAGTGGTACGATGATGTATCAGATACTTCGAGTTTACTACTCGTGACGCAACATGAAGAGGAATATAGCAACTTATGTGAGCAGATGCCACATTTGTCGGCAGGTGAGGGCAGTGAGGCAGAAACTTGCTAGGAAGTTACAGCCATTAGAGATTTCTGATTAGAATTTGGAGCTTGTCATTGTGGATTTTGTGTATCAGTTATCGCGTACTTCGGATAGTGATACCAGTTATCCAGTCATGGTGGACCATTTGATAAAATCAGTTCTTTTCCTTGTACTTCCGGAAAAGATTTTAGTGGGCAGACTGGCAGAGCGGTATTTGGTAGAGATTGTCCATTTTGATGGTATGTCTGTGTCCCAGATTGCTGATCGAGATAATCAATTATAACAGAGTGTTGGCAAGCATTGCAGTGAGCATTGGGGACCAAATTATAGTTTAGTACAGTTTCTTATCCTCAGATTGGTGGGTGATCTTAGAGGACTATTCAATCTTTTGAGGGCATGTTGTGGTCTTGTGTATTACAGTTCCGAGGGATTTGGGACCAATAGTTTCATTTGTTCGAGATTGCTTGCAGTACCCGTTTGTAGACCAGTATGATTATGACATTGTATGAAGTCGTTTATGAGAAACAGTGTTGCACTCCATTGTGTTAGAGCGAGTTAGGATTGAGCTGGTGTTTGATCTTGATTTAGTGGAATGCGCTACTATAGATCTTCGGTTTGGCAGGGACAGGTTGATAATTGCTCAAGTTTGACAGTGGAGTTATGTTGATGTGAGCAGGTTGAGTTATGAATTTGCCATGTTATTTTGGTTCGTATGTGATCATAGGGCGAGTTAGTATTGTGCTGTATAGTTTGGCATTGCCTATAGCGTTGGCCTTTGTGTATGTTGTATTCCATGTGGTGAAACTACATTTCAGATGTATTGCATGTTTTGTACCCTATCAGTTACTTATACAGGAAGACTTGGCATTTGTGGAAAAGCCAGATCAGATTCTGGATTTGAGGGTGCAGGGATTTCGGCACAGGGATATTTCCTATTGTGAAGTCTGATGGTAGAGTCATTCAGTTGAAGTAGTCGAGGTTGAGCAGTATGCAGAGGAAGTATCCCTAATTTTCAATTGGCAGGTTTGGAAATTTCGAGGTCGAAATTTTTGTAAGGGGGGTAGATTTGTGACAACCCGAACCGAAAATGGAATGTTTATCGACTTGATTTGCGAGTTTCGCGATTAGTAGCGATTTTGTCGTAATTGGTTAATATGACGGCCTCGTTAACGACTAAATTATCGGACAAAAATTTGATTTGAGATCCTTCACGAAAGTTGTAAAGAATTTAATTTCGAGCTCGTGGGAACTTCCGGAGGATTATTTCGAGATACGAAGAATAAGTTATGAATATTTTCGGTCGTTGGATTTTGTCGTATTTATCCGTTTGGGTTTCGATATGTGTACGGTATAAATACGGGCGAATACGTGACGGATTGGGAAAGTTTCCAAATTGAGAAATGCGGTGTTGACCCGCGTTGACCACGGGTGGGTCGACCCGTTTGGAGGCCGAGTTGGTTTCTCCGTCGTGGAGCTTGATTCCGGCCACGGTTGGCCGAGGTTTCTTCATGGAAAGTGTTGGGCTCGTGCCCCTCTTCAATTTGGTAGGTGGATCGTCTCCTATGGTGGCTGGAGGAGAGAGAATCGGCGTGACAAAGTTTGCGATTTCCGGGGAGAATTCGGCTGCCTTGGGTGGCAGCGTTACAGCCGAGTTGGTGGTTGCCCTTTGGAGGGTTTTGTTAGCCTTGAAGAGAGGAAGCTTTTAGAAGTGGTTTCAAGACTTGCCGTGGCCGGAGGAGGGAGATCGGAGGTGATGAAATTCCGGCGAGGGTTTTGTGTTTCAAGGTGAGTTTTGGACCTTTTCCGGTCAAAATTGGCCTTAACTTTGAACTAGAAAGTTGTTGGAAATGTCGAGATCTTCAAATCCATGTGTAGGTCGAATTTTTCTGGGCTGATGGCATTTTCCGGCGGCGATGGTAGCGGCGGCGGGGATTTTCCAGACGAGGTGTTTTTCGACAAGTTTTATGTCGTTTTGCTCGGAATCACGCACCGATCGTAGTGGTGAGGTTTATATTTTGAATTGAGCATCGGAAATTATAGCGAGGTTTTATGGTGTGTTTATCGAATTTTTGACGATTTCGTCGATATTGAGTTGTATGTTTCCGGGAATGGTTGATTCTCGAGATGTGATTCAAGGTTTTGAAATATGATTTTGAGCAGTGGATTTTATGATTATTCAGGGGATCGTGATCGTTCGTTTGGCGAGGAATTTTTCGTCGGATCACTGAATTAACGCGTATTGCGTTATGCTTATCTGTGAGTGGACCTTTTTATTTACACTGTCGTAGCGAGTTCTTGATTTCCATATTTATTTACGATATGATGTTGAGATTATTTATTGCTTTTGGAGGTATTATTTTATATTTTATATGGTGATGGCATTTACTTAGCATCGATGCATTGGCTATTCGGCTTATCACCGGTAATTCAGATCCAGGGTTGAGAGATTCCTCTGATGTGCTCACTAGGCTTGAAAGATTCGCCTAGTCTATCACCGTCGAGCTTGAGAGATTCGCCTGATCGTCGGGCTTGAGAGATTTGCCTGACACCTCCATTCATTTTCTGAACTCGCTTTGTTTTGTTTTACGATATATATTTGGTGAAAGGCATATGATTATTTTTATCCACTCACTCTAACGATTTTATTTGCCTTTCCCTTGGGATTTTCGGTTTCCGTGCCCAGTTTGCAGTTCGGATTCTGGTGTCGCACGTCACAGTCGGAGGATTAGTGTTCGAGCTACCTTGCTTTTTCAGTAGGTTTCTTGTTTTGCCTACTGTGGTATATTTATGTATTTATACACTAGAGGTCGCTCTGATTATTCTACGGTTATACTTTCATATGATTTTTTCCCGAATTTCTGTAAAGTATAGTTTTACTTATTACTTTATATTATTGTTATGATATTGTGACGACTCGGACCAGAATCAGCAGTATGATCAGCTGTATACATGAGTTACTGCGTAGCCGCAGATTGACGACAGAGTTTGAATCTCCAGGGATTGTAAACGACTAAATTATTGGCCGAGAATTGGAGCTGGGTCTCTTCTCAAGAGTCGTTGTACGTGTGAATACGAGTTCGTGGGCGGTTCCGGATCGTTATTTAGACGACCGAGGAGTTAGTTATGAATATTTGAAGTTCGGATTTAAATGGTGGGCTACTTAACGACTAAATTACCGGACGAGAATTTGGTTTCGGCTTCTTCACTGAAGTTGTTCGGAATTTAATTTCGAGTTCGTGGGAACTTTCAGAGCAAGATTTGGAGTTGCAAATTTTGGAGTTAGTTGATTATTTAGTCGATTTAATGTGTGTTGCTTTGAAGGGTTGACTTTTTATTCGGTTGGCTGATATGTTTGACTTTGGGTAATATTGGAAGAATATGTCGAGACGAGTATGTGGCCGCAAGAATTATCGGAATCGGAATTACGACGAGAAAGTTACGCGCGTTTGAAGTTTGTCGAAAAGGATAATTATGAAGTTTCCAAAAATGGAAAGTCTATAAATAGAAGTTGCTACTTTGGGCAGGTCAAACCTTTCCTCTTTGGGTGTTGACCGAGTTGACTCGGTCAACTCGGTGGAGAATGAGGATTCACGTCGGCCTATAGGTGGCTCACGGTGGTGCGACGATTCCGGCCACCCCAGAGGGTGGGGCTGGTCCCGTTCAACTCGTCTCGGTGCCCTCGACCCCGTGCCGTCCTCCTCGCGTGGTGGAGCTCACGGTGGAGAGAGAAAACTTGAAGTAAAGTTTGTGAATTTTGGTGTTAATGGTGGTTTGTGATTCCGGCCGATTCGAGCTGCAATTCTTAGTGGGCTTTGAAGCTCTCATCCCCTTGATGCTTCCCTGTAAGTTTCGTGTTTCAATTCGATGTATACATGGAGAATTTTGGATTAGAAAATTTGTGTACAATTCGGGTTTCATTGAAATTGGATGTGTTAGAGTGAGAATTGGACTTCGGTGCAGTTGACAAAGTTGCTCAGTGGGTGATTTTGAGTGGAATAGGGGTGGCTCCGCCGTGAAATTCTCCGGTCAACAGTGGCTCCGCCGTGGACGGCGGTCAACGGTCAGGGTTGACTTTTTGACTTTCGGCAAGTTGCATGTCGTTTGACTCGAAATCGCGCTCCGAACGCAGTGGGGAGGTTCGTTTTTCGAGTTAAGCGTCCGAACGTAAAACGAGGTATTAAGGTGGTATATATGGATTTTCGACGATTCGTCGTATTCGAATTGTGTATTTCCGAGAACTGTGGTTTCTCGTGGTTTGATTCGAATTGTCGGATTATGACTTTGAATATTGGACGTTGTGATTATTCAGGGGTTCCTGATCGTTTGTTTGGCGATGGACTTTCCGCCGGATCACGGGTTAACGCGATACGCGTTACGCCAGTCTGTGAGTGGACAATTTCTTTTCACGGAAATCTTGCGAGTCTTTTATGTGATTTATGAACTTGAGCATGCAGCGTGATTATGGTTTTACGAGCATGAGATTTCATACGAGATTATGATTATATAAGCATGTGTTTACGATTATACGAATATGTTTATACGAATATACGTATACGAATATGCATACACTTTTATATTGTTTCATGCATTTGCATCGAATTGTTTGTGATTTGGTTTTCACAGAGTACAGTCTTGGTTACGTTGTTGTATCGATACACTTTGCCTCTCGGCTGATCCCCGATGGTAGGCCGCCAGGAGGGACGTCGTTTTCCCGACCTGACCGGTGAGGGGCGTTTCCCCGGAACCGAGGCCATTTCTGGCTTAGAGTCACGGGGACTAAGGACCTCGTGATTCGGACTGTACTAGCACGGTGTGTGTCCATGAGTGACCCCGTGGGATTTATACTTGCATGCTCAGTACACTGGAGGAGTATGAGTTTTACCTCGTGTACTTGTTATTTTATTTATCTGGACTCGCATATGTTATTTTATATATATATATATAACAACTGGTGAAAGACATTTATTTTCGTCCACTCACTCTAACGTGTTTATTGTCTTTCACTGGGCTTTTCGGTTTCCGTGCCCAGTTTGCAGTTCTAGCTCTGGTGTCGCACGTCGTGGTCGGAGGCATAGTGCTCGAGCTACTTTGTTTCATCCAGTAGGTTTATTGTTCTACCTACTGTGGTATGCGTATACGATTATGTATTAGATGTCGCTCTGAGCTTCCTGTTGAACACGTTATACGATTTTACACTGGATTTCAGTAAAGTGCATATATATTTACTACTTTACTTTACTGTTGATATATTGAGAAATCCGGTTGGGATTGGTGCCCACGGTTTGATTTTTGTGGCATAGGATGAAGTGTATTTTCCGCGTGCAGGTAATGGCAATTCTACGTTAGTAGCGAAACTCTGCCCAAATTTCGAAAAGTTTTTGTTGGTTCGTGTTTTCGAAGGGGTTCGATTCCGGTTTAGGGAGGTAAATCGGGGTTGGGTCCTTTCAGCTTGGTATCAGAGCATTAGGTTATAGGTTCTGTAGACTTCTGTAGTCGTGTTTACCAAGGATATTTGAGAATGTACAGCATGTCTGGAATGGTGACCCGACCGGCCGGCGGATAATCATCAAATTCCGGGTGTTGTATGCTTTCAAATATTTGAAGTTCCATGATTACGTTCCACTTGTCTTGAACGGTATTGTATTCATTAGGATGCCTCCTGACGTGCTTTCCGTGTCGTTTCGGTTGTGGATCCTGTTGAGGATCAATCGACGCGTGATTTGCCCGAGAACAGTGGATTTGGATGAGTATTCAGAGTTCAGAGAATTGTGTGGCACGGTTTGCCTGGGGATGTGTATATGAGTGTCTATATGTTGCCTCAGAGCTGTGAATTGTGACATGTGTTTGTGGTGTTTGCCTGATTCTGATCATTTTGTTTGGTGGGCTGATATTGTGTGAGTTCCGGTTGTGACTCCATGGCCTACATTCAGGGTGTTGTGTATACGGTAAAGGTTTATCAGGCTACCCAGCATTCGAATGTGGAGTGTTTACCCACCTGAGGCAGAGATGCATTGTTCACATGTTAGTTCCTGTTTGCACGAGTTATGTGGCTTCAGAGGGAGCTATGCACGAGGTTCGAGATGAGTTTGAACCTGAGTATCAGAGGGAGTCTGATTGATGTGCCTCGAGACATCCATGAGGAGCTTAGTGTGCTATACTCAGTGGCGAGGCTATTGTGAGGGAAATGTGTACGCGGTTTTTGATGTGATGGTTTGAGGGAAGTGGACTTAGTAGAGATTTTGATGAGGTTGAGTTCCGACACTTCGGGATCAGTGACTTCATCAGGCTGTGGCCTTATCGATTGTGTTGTGGGCCATCAGATCAAGCAGAGAATTCGTTTGATGATGGCGGAGATCACAGAGTAGCGGACTTTCTCCTGTGGCACGAGTTTGGGCAATCGTTGGTGATCCTTTTACGCAGCAGGTGTTGCGGTGATTTGTGTTCGGGGAGCACTTTCAGTTGCTATTTCGGTGTCCAGGAGGATATGGCTTAGCAGCGGATCTGTTATAGCTGGACATTGTGGTTTTGGGTGTGCTTGTGAGTATGGACTTACTGACGACGCAATTGGCGATGTTCGAGTGCCTCGAGGAGAAGGTTGTGTTTCGACGACCAGATTTCCCCGAGATGCTGTTTCGCGGTGATGGTTGAGCGGATGATGGAGACTGGTTATGTTGTTGCTTGGCTCATATTGTGGATACTACGGTTGCAGTGCCGACGTTGGTGACATTGAGGTGGTTTCTAAGTTTTCAGGTGTGTTCCGGAGGAGTCACCAGGTGTTTCTCCAGTTCGGGAGACTGACTACACCATTGAGCTTGTACCAGGCGCTGGACTCATTTTACCGGCATCTTGTCGTTCGGAGCCAGCGGAGCTGATGGAGCTACAGTTTCGACTCCAGGAGTTGCTGGAGGAGGTTTCAGGAGATTTCATGCGACCCCGCGTATTTGCGTGGTGTGCTCTTGCATCAGTTGTGCGACTGTTTGTATGGTTCGATGAGGTGGCGCATTGACTACCGGAAGCCTGATTCGCTTCAGAGGAGAGTGAGTATCCTCCGTTTCGGATTGACGATTGGTTGATCAGCTTGTGAGAGCTTCAGTCTTTTCGAGGATTGATTTCGGATCCGGATACCATCAGTGGAGGTTTGACGAGTCAGATGTGGCTATGTTGGCTTTCGGATCTCGGTGCGGACATCAGGAGTTCTTGGTCACGCCGTTGGGTTGACCAATGCTCCGTAGATCGTGTGGACTTGATGGACCATGTGTTCAGACAGTTTCTGGACGAGTTGCGACCATGTTCGTCGGCAACTTCCTGATGTATCCCAGGAGTGTGGGCCAGCACCTGAAGCAGTTGCAAGTGGTTTTGCGGACTTCGCGAGATGATCTTGTGTTTGCGAAGTTCAGCCATTGTGAGTTTTGGCCGATTAGCGTGATGATTTTAAGCTGTGTGATGCTATCCGAGTGAGTGGCGTGGATCCTGACCAGTTAGAAGCCGTGTTGATTTGGAGTTGACCTACCATGGTACCAGAGATCGGGAGTCTCTTGGGTTTGGCAGGCTATTATCGATGGCTTGTGCAGGATTTTCCCGGGGTACCATTTCATTTTCCGGATTGACGAAGAAGGCGTCAAGTTCGAGCGGTTCGATGCACGCGAGGAGAGTTACTTCCTCATGCAGGATGGTTGACTGTTGTTTCGATTTTGACCTTACCTGACGACTACGACGAGTTCGTGTGATATGGCGATGCATCGAGGTTTGGATTTGGTTGTGCTTTCATGCTGTGTAGTAGAGCGGTGGCTCGTGGTTCCAGACAGTGGAACTTTGTGTGGTTGCATATTCTATGCGTGATTTGGATGTAGCTGTCCTTGTGCTAGCACCAGAGAGTTGGAGATACTGCTACTATGGCGTGCAGTGTGATGTAGGAGGTACCCTGATCACTTGAGTTTCATCCACTTGCATTTTCGGCCAGATTTAGGCATGAGGCAGTGTTGATGGATGGGGTCAACTAACGACTATGGCTGCACCTTTGAGTTTGTTCGGGAAAAGCTAAAGGTTGTACTTTGATCATCCGTTTGGGATAATGCTGTTGTTGATGCATTCAGTCGAGAGTTGGGAGCTTCAATATTTCATGTGTGAGTATGACTCGAGTCTCCGTGTTAGCCGAGTTATGGGCTACGAGAGCTGAGTTCGAGTGTGATGATGTTGAGGCTTGTAGTTTTGCGTGCGTTATGCACTGTTGATGCAGAGAGGTATCAGATACTTCGAGTTTACCAGTCGTGACGCAATCCACAGAGCCATGTAGCAGCTTGTGTGTGCTGATGCCACATTCGTCGACTGGCGATGGCTAGGAGGCAGAGACTTGCCGAGAAGTGTCAGCCATTGAAGATTTCCGATTAGACGTGGCGATTGTTGCTGTGTTTGTGTATGTTGTTTGCACTTTGGTTCGTGATACCAGTTGTTGGGCCTTTGTAGGTCGTCTGACGTACTCAGTACAGTTCCTTGTACTTTCGGAGATGATTCCAGTGGTTGGCTGGCATAGCTATGTTTGACGAAGATTGGCTATTTACGTGGTGTATCTGTGTCCCAGTCCGCTGATCGAGATAATCAGCTACGACGAAGTGTTGGCAAGCTTTGCAGTAAGCATTGGGGACCAGATTACGAGTTGGTACCAGTTCTTATCCTCGGATTGGCGAGCGATCTTTGAGGACTATTCATGCCTTGGAGGGCATGTTGTGGACCTTGGTATTGTAGTTCCGGAGGATTCGGGACCAGCAGTTTCAGCTGTTCGAGGTTACTTGCAGTACCAGGTTGTTGTCCACTGTGATTTTGATATTGTTTGACGTCGTTTTGAGGAACGATGTTGTACTTCATTGTGTTGGAGTGAGTTTGGTTTGAATTTGAGTTGATGTTTGTTTTCGATTTTGTGGAGTGTGTTACCACAGACTGTCAGATTAGCGGAAATGGATTGGTTATTGCCCGAGTTCGATGTTCGAGCTATGCTGATATGAATATGTGAGATATATTGATGTGTGAACTGAGTTGTGATTTGCCTTGATATTTTGATCCGTGTGTGGCCATAGGCGAGGTTGTGTTATGCCGTGTGGTTCGGCATCGCCTATAGTGTTGGCTTTTATGTGTGTTGTGTTCCGTGTGGCGGAACTGTGTTTCGGGTTTGCTATCTATTGTGCACCCTATCTGTTCCTTATGTAGGAACACTTGGCGATTGTGTGAGCCAGTTCAGATTTGTGATTTGAGGGTACAGGGATTCCAACACGGAATTATCTCCTATTCTGGAGACGGTTGTCAGAGTTGTTCAGTTGAGGTTGCCGTTGGTGAGTTGAGCAGTATGCAGAGGCAGTGCTCCTACCTTGTAGTCGGCATACTCGGAAATTTCGAGGTCGAAATTTTTCTAAGGGGGGTGGATTTGTGACGACCCGGACCAGAATCAGCAGTATGATCAGCTGTATACATGAGTTACTGCGTAGCCGCAGATTGACGACAGAGTTTGAATCTCCAGGGATTGTAAACGACTAAATTATTGGCCGAGAATTGGAGCTGGGTCTCTTCTCAAGAGTCGTTGTACGTGTGAATACGAGTTCGTGGGCGGTTCCGGATCGTTATTTAGACGACCGAGGAGTTAGTTATGAATATTTGAAGTTCGGATTTAAATGGTGGGCTACTTAACGATCGACTAAATTACCGGACGAGAATTTGGTTTCGGCTTCTTCACGGAAGTTGTTCGGAATTTAATTTCGAGTTCGTGGGAACTTCCGGAGCAAGATTTGGAGTTACGAGGAATTAGTTGCAAATTTTGCCGTTAGTTGATTATTTAGTCGATTTAATGTGTGTTGCTTTGAAGGGTTGACTTTTTATTCGGTTGGCCGATATGTTTGACTTTAGGTAATATTGGAAGAATATGTCGAGAGGAGTATGTGGCCGCAAGAATTATCGGAATCGGAATTACGACGAGAAAGTTACGCGCGTTTGAAGTTTGTCGAAAAGGATAATTATGAAGTTTCCAAAAATGGAAAGTCTATAAATAGAAGTTGCTACTTTGGGCAGGTCAAACCTTTCCTCTTTGGGTGTTAACCGAGTTGACTCGGTCAACTCGGTGGAGAATGAGGATTCACGTCGGCCTATAGGTGGCTCACGGTGGTGCGACGATTCCGGCCACCCCAGAGGGTGGGGCTGGTCCCGTTCAACTCGTCTCGGTGCCCTCGACCCCGTGCCGTCCTCCTCGCGTGGTGGAGCTCACGGTGGAGAGAGAAAACTTGAAGTAAAGTTTGTAAATTTTGGTGTTAATGGTGGTTTGTGATTCCGGCCGATTCGAGCTGCAATTCTTAGTGGGCTTTGAAGCTCTCATCCCCTTGATGCTTCCCTGTAAGTTTCGTGTTTCAATTCGATGTATACATGGAGAATTTTGGATTGAAAAATTTGTGTACAATTCGGGTTTCATTGAAATTGGATGTGTTAGAGTGAGAATTGGACTTCGGTGCAGTTGACAAAGTTGCTCAGTGGGTGATTTTGAGTGGAATAGGGGTGGCTCCGCCGTGAAATTCTCCGGTCAACAGTGGCGCCGCCGTGGACGGCGGTCAACGGCGGCGGTCAACGGTCAGGGTTGACTTTTTGACTTTCGGCAAGTTGCATGTCGTTTGACTCGAAATCGCGCTCCGAACGCAGTGGGGAGGTTCGTTTTTCGATTTAAGCGTCTGAACGTAAAACGAGGTATTGAGGTGGTATATATGGATTTTCGACGATTCGTCGTATTCGAATTGTGTATTTCCGAGAACTGTGGTTTCTCGTGGTTTGATTCGAATTGTCGGATTATGACTTTGAATATTGGACGTTGTGATTATTCAGGGGTTCGTGATCGTTTGTTTGGCGATGGACTTTCCGCCGGATCACGGGTTAACGCGATACGCGTTACGCCAGTTTGTGAGTGGACAATTTCTTTTCACGGAAATCTTGCGAGTCTTTTATGTGATTTATGAACTTGAGCATGCAGCGTGATTATGGTTTTACGAGCATGAGATTTCATACGAGATTATGATTATATAAGCATGTGTTTACGATTATACGAATATGTTTATACGAATATACGTATACGAATATGCATACACTTTTATATTGTTTCATGCATTTGCATCGAATTGTTTGTGATTTGGTTTTCACAGAGTACAGTCTTGGTTACGTTGTTGTATCGATACACTTTGCCTCTCGGCTGATCCCCGATGGTAGGCCGCCAGGAGGGACGTCGTTATCCCGACCTGACCGGTGAGGGGCGTTTCCCCGGAACCGGGGCCATTTCTGGCTTAGAGTCACGGGGACTAAGGACCTCGTGATTCGGACTGTACTAGCACGGTGTGTGTCCATGAGTGACCCCGTGGGATTTATACTTGCATGCTCAGTACACTGGAGGAGTATGAGTTTTACCTCGTGTACTTGTTATTTTATTTATCTGGACTCGCATATGTTATTTTATATATATATAACAACTGGTGAAAGACATTTATTTTCGTCCACTCACTCTAACGTGTTTATTGTCTTTCACTGGGCTTTTCGGTTTCCGTGCCCAGTTTGCAGTTCTAGCTCTGGTGTCGCACGTCGTGGTCGGAGGCATAGTGCTCGAGCTACTTTGTTTCATCCAGTAGGTTTATTGTTCTACCTACTGTGGTATGCGTATACGATTATGTATTAGATGTCGCTCTGAGCTTCCTGTTGAATACGTTATACGATTTTACACTGGATTTCAGTAAAGTGCATATATATTTACTACTTTACTTTACTGTTGATATATTGAGAAATCCGGTTGGGATTGGTGCCCACGGTTTGATTTTTGTGGCATAGGATGAAGTGTATTTTCCGCGTGCAGGTAATGGCAATTCTACGTTAGTAGCGAAACTCTGCCCAAATTTCGAAAAGTTTTTGTTGGTTCGTGTTTTCGAAGGGGTTCGATTCCGGTTTAGGGAGCTAAATCGGGGTTGGGTCCTTTCAGATATTGAGAAATCCGGATGAGATTGGTGCCCACGGTTTGGTTTTTGTGGCATATGATGAAGTGTGTTTTCGGGTGCAGGTTAATGGCAATTCCATGTTATAGCGAAACTCTGCCGAAATTTTCATGTTTTTCGAAAGTTCGTGTTTTCAGAAGGGGTTTGATTCCGGTTTAGGAAACTAAATCGGGGTTGGGTCCTTTCAAATACATAAATTGGGACAATGTTTGATGCATCATATGGTTAGTAGGGACTTACCTAGTTTACCATCTTTCCTTATATTGAATTTGTTTGCTATTTTCGTTTGCGCATTGTAGTGTAATCAACCAACCAATCAAACTTGTATAACCACTCATAGTAATTCAATCACCCGTCACAATGCTAAGTCTCCAAAAGACTTCGTAGAGTGAGATACATACATCCACATTTTACTTTTGATTTAGTGTCTAGTTGGGTCCGTAAGTTAAGCGTTAATCATTATGAGCTAAGGAGTTATAGTGACGGACCCTCGTGGGTTCGACACTTGACTATCTTAAAAATACTATAACTTTCCCCGTATACTTGCGGGTGGGAAAATACTTTATACTTGTCTTTGTTCCATAGGATACTTTGGTAGGTGTATTGAGGTGAACCTGTGTTAGAATTTGTGCTCTAACCTTTGCTGCAGGACAATATTCGATCCATCGAAGGGTACATTTCGACCCATCAAATATTGTTTGCATGACGGTACAAGGTGTCTCCTTCGATCCATCGAGAATTATTCTCGATCTATCGAAGGGTATTCAGTTAGTCTTACAGGGTGGCTGCTTCGATCTATCGAAGGCATACCTTCGACCCATCGAAACTAGGTTGTGCTTGAGGTTTTTTCACTTGATCTCTCATCTCTTTCCCTTGATTATCTATATCCATTTGGAGCATATTTCAATAGTGTCTTACTTTTACGCATTGTAGTTAGTATGTGTCTAGATTTAGCAAACTTAATTTCCATTACATCATAGATTCTTAGGACTTTATTTGGCAATTTCGGTATATTGGATAACGCACGCCTTTACCTAAGTTCACCTCAATGTCCATAGCACAGTAAATGTCACTGCGCCATGTACTAGAATCCAATTTGAACTCTTAGAGTGCTCAATGATGTTTCCTTGAGGGGGGTGTCAAAAAAGCACCGTGGAAGGCCCTTAAGGTTTGAGTACTTTGAGAGTTTGGAGGCCTAATATCAAGTGGTTGCTTAGAGTGATTTTCAGGCTTATGCCATTTCATCATCCATGTCTACACACGTCATCTTCTAGTTCATCATACATTTTGTGGAAGACCAAGTTGGGGTTTGACATCGTGGCTTCGTTAAGAGATGGGTCAAGAACTAGTAGTGAAGAAGATGGTGGTATACCGGTCTTGAAAGTAAATAACCAAGAAGCACTTTAGAGTTTTTTTGATCTTGCCATAGAGGCACAATGCAAGAATCCGGGTTGCACACGTCGGGTGCTTATAATTCAAGTTGATCCTCAACTTGAGGAAGAAGAAGATCCACCATTAGAAGATCCACCACTTGAAGAGGAGGTGGAACCTCAAGTAGAGAGAATTGATATGGCGGAGGACGAAATATATGAAGGAAGACCATTGAGGGAGTGTGCACTTCCCTCCTTGGCAACTCACATGTGGTGCATCGTGCTACAACCATTAGTGGGCGAGTCTTTTGAGATCAAGCCGAGTTTCTTGCAAACTCTTCCATTGTTCCTTGGCCACACCAATTCAGACCCTTACTTGCACTTATTAGAGTTCGAGGAGGCATGTGCCCTCCTAAACATCCACAATATAGACCCCGGACAATTAAGGTTGAGGATCTTTCCACCAAGCTTGCGAGACAAGGTAAAAGATTGGCTCAACAAGCTCTCTTCTAACTTCATCAACTCATGGGAGGGACTCCAAAGGAAGTTCATCACTAAACACTTTCCTCCGAAAAAATTTATGAGAGAAGAACAAGCTTGATGACCTTTCGAGAAGAAGATGGTGAGCTATTTTGCGAGGCATGGGAACGATTCAAGGATTTAGAGCTTGGTAATCCGAACCACGGGCAATCCCAAAATATGCTTATGTCTCTTTTCTACCAAGGGCTAAGTACGGAGACAAGGTGAAAGGTTGATAATGCATGTCGTAGAGATTTCATGGACAAAACCGCGAAAGAATCCCATATCTTGCTTGAGAAGTTAGTGGAAAGGTCGGCGCTATGGGATATCAAGCCTAGTAAAAAGAAGCCAGCGGTATCAATGAGGGAGGCCACCTAAACCAATAGGGGTGGTATCTATGAAGTCAAGGGATCCCATCAGCTAGAAGATGCTATTAAGCGGCTTGAGAAATCAATGAATAGGACGTTCGAGCTCTTAATGAAGCAAAGTATAAGTGAAGGCCAAGCCCACCAAGTGTTAGAAATTTGTGTAGAGCCGGTCACTTGTTCGATATGCGAAAGCACAGTGCATGAGACTTTGAGTTGTCCTTACCAAGAGGATTATCGAAAAATTATCGAAGAGAGCAAATGAGTCTTCTATGACCAACAAAAGAATGATGCATACTCCGACACCTATAATCCGGGATGGAAGAACCACCCTAACTTCTCATGGGGTGGTCAAAATCAAAATCACGGAAACCAAGGTAATTAAGGAAGGTAGCCAATTGAGGTTTTCAAGGAGGTTTTCAACGATCAAATGGAGGATACAATAATCAAGGTGGAGGTCAAGGAAATTTTGGTGTTTCGAGAAGTGGAAGCAAGGGAGTCTGTACTTATCAAGGAGCTCCAAGATTCGCACTAAGAACTGGTAGGGGTTTTGCTAATGCCTCGGGTGGTAATCCTTACCTACCATAAGCGCCATATATTCCACAAACTCAACAACAATCTTTACTCCAAGCGCCAATTCCTCCACCACAAATGTAGGCACCCAAGTCCATCACGGACGAATTGCTTGCCAAACTTGTCAAGAATCAAGAGGAGGACAAGAAGATGTATCTTGAAATTTTCCTGAGTATGAAGAATGAGAATCAAGCTCTTTGCCATGAGATTCAAAGCGCCATCCATAACTTGGAGACTCAAGTTAGTCAATTGGCAAAGGAAATCACCACTTAAGGGAATAGCAAAATTCATGAGTTTCCCTCCACCACCGAGAAGAATCTCAAGCACCAAGTCAATGTAGTCAAGGTAGTGTTAAGATTCGGAAGGGGATTCAAGAATTATGATGATGCTCCTATTGTGGAGAGCGATGACGAAGACGACGTTGACACACCATTTGCGTCAAAGTCACATGCCGGAGTGGAAAAAGGTGCCATGATAAGGCTTTTTACACTCTCAAAGATATTCCTATTATTATGCAATGTTTATCAATATAGTAATATGGCAAATAGGGGTCATTATCCACTGAAGATTGATGAAACTAAGTGTTAGACACAAACAAACACTAAAACCAGTTTCCTGGCAGATTCGACCTATAGACACTAACCTATTTAATTACCTAACCTAGACTCAACTAAAAATTACGAAATTAATATTGGACATACTAAACGCAGTGATGGACTACTACGTATAATTTCAATAGATTCGGAAAATATTTGCTATACTAAAAAAAATAAACAAAATAGATGAATGCAAGAAATCAGCTTTGGAAAAGTGACGAAAATTAATAAACAAAAGAGTTAAGGGGAATGTTCTCCACCACCGTCACTCCATTTAGACAAAATATGCTCAACCTAAAAATGCTATGCCAATGGATGAAAGTTCTCAGGAAGATTCAATTACGCTTAGAACACAACTTATTACCTAATCCTTATAATTACACAGGTGAAGGTTCGCTTATCACCGGTGACTATCTCTCAAAGAACCCAAAAGTCACAGACTCGAATTTACTAAGACAGAAGCATTATGATCTAGAAAAGGTGTGAGAATCTACAAAGCTTCACAAGTACACTAAAAGCATGCCTTGCTAGACTTAGGGTTTCTTATAACCGAAAAGCTCGGTTTCTACTTCAGAGAAATTGAGGAAGATCAAAGACAATAAACATGCATCAAATTCTCATAGATTTAGATCCCTAAACATGCATACTAAGCATGCACTCAAAGAATACAAGATAGAAATCATCAATGTAAAATTAACAAAGAAACCTCATCCAAGAACAAAGCAAAATTAGGTCAAAGTGTATATATTATCTAAACTTCATGTACGGGGCTTCAAAACCCCTTAACAAAGTATTTAACTACCCATAGTCTTAATAAAAGAATCATAGCAATTCATAGAGTTGATACACACAAACGAGATGAAGAAGAACTCTGGTCGGCCAGAATTCGAGAGGTCGAGGATTTCTTCGACCGGTCGAAAACGGGACAGGTTGATTTCCTTGCGGCTTGGTCTCTCCTTGCTCGAAGTTGTCTCTCCAAAAATGTTGATTAACCTTTTTCAAAACCTAAAATAGGTTTATATATGTCCCCCAATTGCTCTCTTAGAGTCCACATTGGAATAGGCTTCTCTAATTGCACATAACTTCTTCTTTTCTCTGTATTGAGCTAGAAATCCTTCTTTTATTTCCTTTTCCTTTATTTCTCCACAAATCCTATTAAAACAATAAACATAATTAAATCACTCAATTATTAATAATAAACTAAACAGAGGGAACAAACTAAATACTGAATAGTCGCATAAATATGCGACTATCATGCCACAAGTGGAGAAAAGACCGCTTTGATTTCCTATGAGGATGATGACGACTCAGATGATGATGAAGACAAGATTGTAGTTGAGCACAAGGATTCCAAGATGGGTACAAGTTGCCAAGGGAACGCGGAAAAATGGTCAAGAAGGTAGAGATATCAATGGAGAGCATTCCGGGGCAAGCTTGAAGAAGGATGAAGGAAATAGTTTTGTTTCTTCGATGGGTCGAGATAATCCTTCGACCCATCAAAGGAATCACCCTGGGCAGCAAGACACTCCTTCTTTAATGGGTTGAGAGAAATCTTTGACCCATCGAAGACAGCCCCCTGGTTTTCCAGACAGAAATTCTTGATGGATCGAGAAAAACCTTCGACCCATCGAAGGCTCAGTTCAGGGGACTTCCAAGGGGACTTTCGAGAAGGGTCAAAGTGATGATGAAGTGTACCTACCCTTCCCCGAAGTAAGAAACAAGTAAATGGCTCAAGTAAACTTGGATCAATAAACCAAGGAGTGTTTGGATGTCTTCAAGAAGGTTGAGATCAATATCCCCCTTCTTGACGCCATTCAAATTATTCTCATGTACTCCAAGTTCTTGAAGGACTTATGTACTAACCAACGATTAAAGAACAAGCTACAAGGGGAGGAAAGGACCGAGAAGGTGAAGCTCAATGCCATGGTACTGGCTATTATATAAAGGAAGGTGCCCAAGAAGTTGAAAGATCCGGGAAGCTTCACCGTGTCATGCACTATTTGTATGAAGTAATTTGAGAGAGCTTTGATAGACCTTGGAGCTTCCATAAATTTGATGCCATATTTGGTATACAAGTTGAAGCCGGTAAGCATGTTGTTACAACTAACAGATATGAGCATTGTTCACCCAAGGGGCATAGCTGAAGATGTACTCGTCATGATCGAAGACCTCATAGTGTCAGCTGACTTTGTGATTCTTGACATAGAGGAACCGAGAGGGTATGATGATCTACCCTTGATCTTTGGAAGAGATTTTATGGCTACGGTAGATACCAAGATTGATGTTAAAGCTGACGAGCTCACCATGACCGTGTTTGAGAAGACAAGGGCATTCAAGATATATGACAAGTTGGCAATGATCCCTTCCCTATAAGCCATGAGCATTAAGATTGTAGGTGCTAAAGCCAGAAATGATGAAGATGTAGGCTACACGGAGTCGGAAGCCGATGAGTTGAGTGTAGAAGAGAAGACGACACCCGATAAGGTTAAGGCTTGTGAAAAAGAAAATATTGAAGACGAAAAATCTTGTCATTAGAAACAAGGTTAACTTGAAGAACTCCGACCCCTCAAGAGATGCATGTTACAAATTTATTGAGATATGTCCAAATGGGTTAGTGCACTTGAGGAACTTGACGAATGGAAGAAAGTTAGAGCTTCACAGAGAGCAAGTTGAGGCCTTGAAGAAGGCAATGAGAAAGTGTAATGGGAGGGTATATCATTCTAAGGACCCAACCATGATGGCGTGACCTTCTCTTTCATGGATGGACCATGTTTACGTCCATAAACTACAACCCATGATGGCCAGACACCATTAGCTATGATTAAGGAATAAAAGTGTGAGGTAGAAATGATAATCATGTGACTCGGATGAAACTAATTTAAAGAAAGTCATGGATGCCTAGCACAGAAGGCAAGACTAATCTTGGTCTTGTATGTTAGTGATTGATCGTGACTTGGGAGACAATAGTTTTGGTCTTCAAGGGGGAGCATTCCTAATCTCTTACCTCACTTTCAATTTTGTTGCTTGTTTATGCATTTGTGTGTTAAATTGTTTGCTTTGTGTCTATGAGTTTTATGATAGGAGGTGGTTATGTGTTTTGATCTTTGTGTGTGAATTGGTGTTTGTTTTGTTCAAAATCAGGGGTCCTCCTTCGATGGATCGAAGTATGATAGTTCATTTTCTTCAATCCATCAAAGTGCTGCACAAAAGAGGATTAGAGGGATTGCCTCGATGGATCAAAGTGCAAACTCTCGATCCATCGAAAATTCCCAAAAAAACCAATAGCAGCATTGCTTCGATGGATTGAAGGCTAATCCTTCGACCCATCGAAAGACACCTGGGCCGAGTTTGACTACATTTTTACTTTTAATGAAACCCTTCTTTATCTCTTTTCTCCCTCTTATCTTCGTTTCTCTCTCATAATTTTTGAAATTTCTTCTTCTTTCTCTGAAACTCTCTCACTCTAAACACCCCTCACACACCAAATCACTCAAATTCTTCAAAAATCTGCCCAATAGTAAATTTCTTATTTCTTCTTGCATTTGGATTGCTTTGTGTGGAGATTGAAGTATTTTGGGGCTGTTTTCACAAGGTATTATGCTTAACCCCTTTGAATCCAAATTCAAATTTTGATGTGATAAGGGTGTGATTTTGTGATGTTTATGATGAGTTATTGCTATATTCCTTGGTTTAGATGTGTGGGTAATGTGATTTGAGTATCAATATGCTTGAAATTGTTGAATTAGCCACATTGAGTTATGCATGAACCCTAGAATTTGAAACTTGGGATTAGCTTGTGTTGAGAGTTGTTCTTGCTAATGTGTATGTGTATGTGTAATGTGCATGCTAACTTGTTAGTTTATATAATTGTGTTCTAGGTACCTTCATCTCATCATCCATCATCATCTTCTTCATATTTACCATCTATCAAGCAAACCACCGGCAAGAAAAGAGCAAAGACACCAATTGAATCTGAATCAGAGGAAGAAACGGTTTATGAGAGGGCACCCACCTTTTTTAACACCAAAGATACTATTCACAAGAAGACGGACCCAAAGACCGGTATCGCCAAATGACCCACCATCAAGGAAGCATGTGCCATTCACCCCGAGCCGAATGTATGCACCAATGTTAACCACTTCGTGTTCGTCGCCATGATAGACCTCTTGAAAGAGCATAAGGTCATGAACCTCACACGTGACTTTCTCGGTTATCATGAGTCATTGGTCTATGATTTCTATGCGGTACTCAAGGTTTCTAAAGTCCACAAGTCAGGAGTCGGCCGTATGTTCACATTTGGGGGCAACATGATGACAATATCTCCCCACACCCTTGAGGACTTCTTCAATTTGCCTCACCCCCCACAGAATGCAAGACAAGCTTTCTGAGAGCGTTATTATGCGGCTACTTGGGCAGAATTCAACGACGCGGTTTATGGGAATAATGTGGTCCCTCAAAGGAGGAATGGGTGCTTCCAAACCATTGACCTCGACGACTTCCACAAGGTGTTATGGCTTTTTGTTAAACACAATGTTTCCCCTGAGACTCACACTGCCGAGATTCATATTAATGGGTACAAAACATTGTACATGCTGACACACGAAGATGCCAAGTGGAGTATGGAAAGCACATTTACAATACTATGATTCGGAGTGCGGATGCAGAGACAGGGTCACTTGTGTTGCCTTGTACAATAATGAGGTGGTGCATCGACTAAGGATTCTAGGACATTCCCTATAAACTCCATGCTCTCAAAGGAGATCTCTGTGATGGGAATGTGGTCAAGAGCTTAACTCAAAGTAAGAAGAACAAGGAGAAAGCCCAGGCCCAAACGCAAGAGCTGGCAGAGGAAGCTACACTAGAGCCAAGGCAAGAGCAAGACTACGTGAAAATACTGGATATGGCCTACTTTGGTCCCCAATTTGGGCAAGTCTTCGACAACTAAGCTGCTATGATGTCGATGATCGGTAATCTTGGCAACCAGGTCTCATGTTTGGGAATGCACTATAGTAGGGAAGGCACATCCGGGTCGGCACCTCAAAGGCATGGTGGCGAAATTGATGATGGGATAATGGAGTGAAGACGTAGCGTTCCTTATTTGTTTCATGTGTTTTTAATTTCTAACCCCTCTTATTTCATAACATTGTATGACTTATTGCTATTTTGTACCCTTTGAATATCGTTGACTCTTTTTGTTGATGTCAAATTGGTACCTCGTTTAGTTTGTGTTTTGTGTGGTAATGCATACTTTGATGGCATGTGTGTGCTTAGAGGTTGATTTGTTAAGCAATTGGATGTGCACCTTACCATATTTTATTCGTTTCAGCTTAGTTGTGTGGTTGATGTGTGTGTGATTGTCCATTTTTTAGGTAAGGAATGGCATGAACTTGAATAGATATTGGCATGATTTTACTCACCTTCACAGGGACATTCAGGATACTTGCCTCAATGGATCGTATGATTTTCCTCGATCCATCGAAGCTTTATGTCATATCGATATAGGGTGCTTGCCTCGATGGATCGAAGGGTTTCTCTGAAAGGACCCAATCCCGATTCAGTTACCTAAACCGGAATCAAACCCTTTCGAAAACACGAACCAACAAAAATTTTCCAAAATTTCGGCAGAGTTTCGTTACTAGCGTGGAATTACCATAACCTGCACGCGGAAAATACACTTCATCCTATGCCACAAAAGCCAAACCGTGGGCACTAATCCCATCCGGATTTCTCAATATCAATATAATCAATAATAGTAATCAAACTGTACTATGTATATATATGTGTATCCAAGAAAATCCGTATAAACAAGTATCAGAATGTATCAGAGGGACCTCTAAAGTAAAACATATACAATATATACATCAGTAGGCGAAACAAGAACCTACTGTAAAGCACAGGTAACTCTGATCACTAGCCTCCAAAACCGCGACGTGAAAAGACCAAACCTGAACTGCAACTGGGCACGGAAACCGAAAAGCCCAGGGGAAAGACAATAAACACTTTAGAGTGAGTAGACGAAAATAAATGTCTTTCACCAGTTGATATATATGTTTAAAAAACATATGCGAGTCCAGGAATATAAAATAATAAGTACACGAGATAAAACTCATACTCCTCCAGTGTACTGAGCATGCAAGTAAAATCCCACGGGGTCACTCATGGACTCCTCTGTGCTAGTACAGTCTGAACCACGGAGTCCTTGACTACCACGTGATTCTAAGCCAGAAATGGCCTCGGTTCCGGGGAATACGCCCCTCACCGGTCTGGTTGGGGAAACGCCCCTCCAGGCGGCCCTCCGTCGGGGATCAGCCGACGAGGCAAGGTGTATCGATACAACAACATAACTGAGACTGTACTCTGTGTAAACCAAATCATAAACAGTTCGATGCAAATGCATGAAACAACATATAAATATATGTATGCTCGTATACGTATATTCGTATAAATATAATCGTATAACACATGCTCGTAATAAATATAATCTCGTATGAAATCTCATGCTCGTAAAACCATAATCATGCTGCATGCTCAAGTTCATAAAACGTATATAAAGACTCGCAATAATTCCGTGAAAATAAATTGTCCACTCACAGGTGAGCAAAACGCGCACTCGCGCTAATCTCGAGGACCGGCGGAAGATCCCTCGCCAGAAGCTCGATCACGATCCCGATCTCGATCTCCTGAATATCCACAAAAACGTAACTGATCAATAACGTAATCCACAACACTGTACTGATGCACGGAAACCAACCGTTCTCGGAAATGTGAAATGCAGTACAAAATGAATTACGGAAATCCTGAAACCCCCACTCGAAACTTCGACTGAAAATCGGCTAATCAAATCGACCCAAAAACCTCTGTACGATAACCAGGGCGTGATTACAAGAAAAATGACACTAATTACATCAAAATCTGAAAAAGTCAACTCCTCCGACGTTGACCACCGTTGACTGCCGCCGCCGCCGGCGGCGCGCCGTCAACGGCGAGATTCTCCGGCGGAGAACTTCCAATTCTCAAGATCTCGATCAGACGAACACCTTTCATAACTGGCTCCCAGGCCAATTCCCACTCCTTCCTTACCAAAACCCCTCGAAACATAACGGAATCCCAGATTCCAATGACCCATCGGGTTGTCACCAAACCTCCATCAATCCAAAATCCAACCACATGGGGAGCATCTCTAGGTCAAGGGGAGGAAAACCCCTAACCTCTCCACCACCGTGGCTCGCCGGAACCACCTCAACCGACACCGGCGATATACCTAACTTCGGCCCAATTCGAACTCAACAAAAACACCATCAATTCTTTCCAAACCAAGCACCATCACACTCAAAATCAGAGGAGGAAGCGAACTGTACCTGTCCCGTGGCCGATGGTGGCCGGAAAACGGTGGTCGGACGGTGGTGCCGAAACGGGAAAGTCTCCCCCTCTGGTCAATGGTCAAACTTGCCAAAAACGGAAAGTCAATGTCTGGTCAACGCCCGAAATGAAATTCTCGACTATTTCTCGACTATTTTTCAACTTTTAGATATTTATACTCGTCCCTCGAGTCGATCGACGATTCGAAATGGATAACCATCACGATTCGGATAAACTCGAAACAATCGGATAAACTCGTCGGATACCGAAACTTCGAATAATCATAAAATATTCCTCGATTATCGGAAAAATCTTCCGGAACCGCTCACCAACTCGAAATCACGTACTCTACAATTCCTGTGAAGACACCCAACTCAAATTCTCGACTGAAAATATAGTCGCGAATCGAATCGACAAACCACACAATGTCGTAAAACTGCGACTATAACCAAATCTCGAGAATCGTGCCAAACACACATCTGATTCTGGTTCGGGTCGTCACAAATCTACCCCCCTTAAAGAAATTTCGACCTCGAAATTTACGTACCTGTCATGTGAACAGATGAGGATACTGCTCCCGCATACGCTGCTCGGTCTCCCAAGTGGCCTCCTCCACTGAATGGTTCTGCCACAAGACCTTCACTAGCGGAATCACACGGTGTCTCAATTCCTGCTCACGACGATCGAGAATCTGCACTGGCTCCTCAACATACGATAAATCCTCTCTGATCGGCAACTGCTGTGGGGCTAACACATGTAAAGGATCTGAGATGTACTTCCGCAACATTGAAACATGGAAAACATCATACACACGAGCCATCTCAGCCGGTAACTCAAGTCTATAAGCAACAGCTCCAACCCTCTCCGTAATCTCATACGGACCAATGTACCGCGGTCGAAGCTTGCCACGCTTCCCGAAATGCACAATTCCCCTCCATGGTGATAGTTTCAGGAAGACCCAATCGCCAACCTCGAACTCTAAACTCTTCCTCCTCACATCTGGGTAACTCTTCTGCCGATCCTGGGCGATCTTCAGTCGATCCCGGATAACCTGTATGTCCTCCATCGTGGTTTTCACCAAATCAGGACCAATAAGCCAATGCTCGCCCACCTCACTCCAACACAATGTAGTGCGACACTGCTTCCCGTACAGAGCCTCGTACGGTGCCATCTCAATACTGGCCTGATAGCTGTTGTTGTAGGCGAATTCAATCAAGTGTAACTACTGATCCAAGTTCCCACGGAACTGCAACACACACGATCTCAGCATATCCTCAAGAATCTGAATGGTCCGCTCTGATTGCCCATCAGTCTGAGGATGGAAAGCTGTACTAAACCGCAACCTCGTGCCCAATGCTCGCTATAAAGCCTGCCAAAACTCAGAAGTGAACCGACTATCTCGGTCAGAAACAATGGATACAGGAACACCATGCAAGCGAACAATCTCGGATAAATACAACTTGGCCAATCTGCCCACTGAAATCTTTCCCGGAAGTGCAAGAAAGTGTGCGGATTTCGTCAATCGGTCAACAATAACCCAAATGCCAGTGTTGCCCGCCGAAGTATGCGGCAACTGATAGACGAAATCCATCGTAATGTGCTCCCACTTCCAAACTGGAATCTCAAGTGGCTGTAATTTCCCTGCAGGTTTCTGCCTCTCCGCCTTCACCTACTGACAGATCAAACATCGACTCACGTACGCGGCAATCTCCCGCTTCATGTTGCACCACTAATAGTACGCTCGAAGTGTACGAAACATCTTCGTACCTCCGGGATGCATCGCATACGCTGAACTGTGGGCCTCGTCAAGAATCTCCTTCTTCAAGTCCTCGTCTCTGGGTACACATAACCTGCCTCTGAACAATAACGTACCGTCGTCGCTCAATCGGAACTCAGTAGGCACACCATTCCGTATCATGGTCTTCTTGCCCAGCAAGTAAGGATCTGAATCCTGTGCCTCTCGTACCTGATCAACCAGTACGGGTCGAACCTGAAAACTGGCCAATAAAGCTCCATCATCATCATACCCAAACACAGCACCTGTAGCTCGAAGCTCGGCTAACATCGATACTCTGGCCACACACATGTGAAACAACGAAGCTCCAGATTTCCGGCTAAGTGCATCTGCCACAACATTGGCCTTCCCCGGATGGTACTCAAACTTATAATCGTAATCGTTGATCAACTCCATCCATCGCCGCTGCCTCATATTCAGATCCGGCTGTGTCCGCAAATAGGTGAGACTCTTGTGGTCAGTGTAAATCTTACACTGAGCACCATACAGGTAATGTCTCCAACTCTTCAACGCTAACACGATAGCGGCTAACTCCAGATCATGTGTCGGATAGTTGACCTCGTGCGGTTTCAGCTGTCTGGAACCATATGCCATGACTCTACCATGCTGCATCAACACGCAGCCAAGGCCCAACTTCGACGCGTCACTGTACACAACAAACTCACCACTGTCATCTGGCAATGTCAGAACCGGTGCGGTAGTCAATCTCTCCTTCAAGAGCAAATAACTCTCCTCGCATGCATCAGACCACTCAAATTTGACGCCCTTCTTCGTCAATCTGGTCAGTGGTGTAGCAATCCGGGAGAAATCCTGTACAAACCGTCGATAATAGCCTGCTAACCCCAAGAAACTACGGATCTCCGGCACAGTAGTGGGTCTACTCCAATTCAGCACGGCCTCGATCTTGTCAGGATCAACACTAACTCCCTCGGCCGAAATCACGTGGCCCAGAAACTTCACACTATCCAACCAGAACTCACACTTGCTAAACTTCGCGAACAACTGATGGTCCCGCAAAGTCCGCAACACTGCTCGCAACTGCTTCCTGTGTTGGCCCACACTCCTGGAATAGATCAGGATATCGTCAATGAATATGATCACGAACTTGTCCAGGAACCGTCTGAACACTCGATTCATCAAGTCCATGAAAGCTGCGGGGGCGTTGGTCAACCCAAACGGCATAACCAAAAACTCATAGTGCCCATACCGCGTCCTGAATGCTGTCCTGGCTACGTCAGAGTCTCGGATCCTCAACTGCTGATATCCGGATCGAAGGTCAATCTTCGAAAAGACTGCTGCTCCCTTCAGCTGATCGAACAAGTCGTCAATCCGCGGCAACGGATACTTGTTCCTCACTGTAATCTGATTCAGCTTCCGGTAGTCGATGCACAAACGCATGGACTCGTCCTTCTTCCGCACAAACAACACTGGAGCACCCCACGGAGAAACACTCGGTCGAATGAATCCCTTCTCTAACAACTCCTGAAGCTGAATCTGTAACTCCTTCAACTCCGCAGGCGCCATCCGATAAGGTGTCTGGGAAATCGGTCCAGTACCCGGCAATAACTCAATAGTAAAGTCAATCTCCCGTACAGGGGGTATACCAGGTAACTCCGCTGGAAACACATCCGAAAACTTAGACACAACCTCAATACTACCAAGATCCGGCACTGCAGCTGTAGTGTCCACAACATGAGCTAAGTACGCCACACAACCCTTCTTCATCAACTGATCCGCCCTCATCACGGAAATCAAACACGGTAGTGAAGTGTTCTTCTCGCCACGAAACAGTATCTCGGGTAACCCTGGTCGTCGAAACGTGACCTCCTTCCTATGGCAGTCAAACATGGCCCAGTGCGACTCTAGGAAGTCCATACCCAAGATCAGATCAAAATCCACAATATCAAGCAGTAACAGATCTGCGGCTAAACCATGGCCATCAATAAACACCTCACAATCTCGGTAAACCCAACCGATGCTCACAACCTCACCTGACAGATACAACACTCTCCACAACCCCGGAAGTGGAGATGTAGGTACCGTAGCCAATGATGACAGTCTAAATGATATAAATGAATGTGTAGCGCCCGGATCTAACAATGCAAGTACAGGAATACCAAAAACATGTAACGTACCAATAACGACCTCCGGTGATGCTCTACCCTCACGTAGAGTCATAGCATGAACTCTCGCCTGTCCGGCTGGTCGTCCTCGCTGGGGCTGTCCCTGCTGTTGGCCCTGGCCTGCAAACTATTCTGGTCGAGCTCCCGTAGTGGCACCTCGCTCAACTTCGGAACTCTGGGCCGCATGTCCATCACCACCATATAACTGAGGACACTTCTTCGCATAGTGACCCACCTGGCCACAGCGGAAACAAGTGACAGGACCTCGCTGACATGGACCCACATGATGTCGACTGCAGAGACTACACAACGGGTACTCCCTCGGTACTGCAAATGTGCCACCAGTACGCCGAGGATAACTAGAACCGCTGGAACCTGCACTAGCCTGTGGCCGCTGTGGTCGATCTCTCCTCCAAAACGGTCTCCGCCTCGATGTACTAACTGGTGGGCAGTAAGATCCACCGCCTGAGGATGAAGCTGAACCAGAAGTATCAGAACTCTGCCTCTTCGAAGGCCCCTGACTCGGTCCACCCTCCTCCAACTGTCTCGGCTGGTACCTCTGCCTCTGTCTCTCCTGCTCAATGTCCTCGCTTCGGAGTGCAGCACGGACAAACTCATCAAAGTTATTCCGAGGCATCGTAGTCAGTGTCGCCTTGATGTTCAGATTCAATCCCAGCTCAAACCTACGACACTTGGCTTCCTCTGTAGCCACCATATCCCGCGCAAAACGAGACAAACGGGTAAACCGATCCCGATACTCAAGTACAGACAAACTGCCCTGCCTCAAGTTTGTAAACTCCTCGTACTTGCGCTGCTGGGTAGCCTGATTAAAATACCTCCGCATAAACAGATCACGAAACAATGTCCACGGGGTATCCACAGGAACTCTGTCAGTGCTAACCCACCAAAAGTATGCATCACCCTCAAGTAAACCAACTACGGCTACTGTCATCTGCTCAGGAGTAAACTGCAGACGCTCACAAACACGTTCAATCTGAACCAACCATGCCTCGCATATCTCTGGATCAACTGAACCCGAAAACACAGTAGCACCCGCAATGCGAGCCTTGACCACAGGGTCAAAACACTCTTCCAAACGCAGCACTCGCATAAGCAAGTCGCGCGTTCGGCGATCCTCATCAGGATCATCATCCCGATCAACACGGGGACCACGTCGAGGAGGCATCCTACTGATACAAGACAAGCATTAGGTACAAGCAGAAAGAACGTAATCATGAAACCGCAGATATTTGAGGACACACAACACCCGAACTATTGATGAGTACCGCTGGCCAGTCGGGTCATCACTCCAGTCATGTTGTATCAACTCAAATACCCTAAGCGTCACAACTACAAGAGTCTACAGAATCTGACAACCTAATGCTCTGATACCAAGCTGAAAGGACCCAATCCCGATTCAGTTACCTAAACTGGAATCAAACCCTTTCGAAAACACGAACCAACAAAAATTTTCCAAAATTTCGGCAGAGTTTCGTTACTAGCGTGGAATTACCATAACCTGCACGCGGAAAATACACTTCATCCTATGCCACAAAAGCCAAACCGTGGGCACCAATCCCATCCGGATTTCTCAATATCAATATAATCAATAATAGTAATCAAACTGTACTATGTATATATATGTGTATCCAAGAAAATCCGTATAAACAAGTATCAGAATGTATCAGAGGGACCTCTAAAGTAAAACATATACAATATATACATCAGTAGGCGAAACAAGAACCTACTGGAAAGCACAGGTAACTCTGATCACTAGCCTCCAAAACCGCGACGTGAAAACACCAAACCTGAACTGCAACTGGGCACGGAAACCGAAAAGCCCAGGGGAAAGACAATAAACACGTTAGAGTGAGTAGACGAAAATAAATGTCTTTCACCAGTTGATATATATGTTTAAAAAACATATGTGAGTCCAGGAATATAAAATAATAAGTACACGAGATAAAACTCATACTCCTCCAGTGTACTGAGCATGCAAGTAAAATCCCACGGGGTCACTCATGGACTCCTCTGTGCTAGTACAGTCTGAACCACGGAGTCCTTGACTACCACGTGATTCTAAGCCAGAAATGGCCTCGGTTCCGGGGAATACGCCCCTCACCGGTCTGGTTGGGGAAACGCCCCTCCAGGCGGCCCTCCGTCGGGGATCAGCTGACGAGGCAAGGTGTATCGATACAACAACATAACTGAGACTGTACTCTGTGTAAACCAAATCATAAACAGTTCGATGCAAATGCATGAAACAACATATAAATATATGTATGCTCGTATACGTATATTCGTATAAATATAATCGTATAACACATGCTCGTAATAAATATAATCTCGTATGAAATCTCATGCTCGTAAAACCATAATCATGCTGCATGCTCAAGTTCATAAAACGTATATAAAGACTCGCAATAATTCCGTGAAAATAAATTGTCCACTCACAGGTGAGCAAAACGCGCACTCGCGCTAATCTCGAGGACCGGCGGAAGATCCCTCGCCAGAAGCTCGATCACGATCCCGATCTCGATCTCCTGAATATCCACAAAAACGTAACTGATCAATAACGTAATCCGCAACACTGTACTGATGCACGGAAACCAACCGTTCCCAGAAATGTGAAATGCAGTACAAAATGAATTACGGAAATCCCGAAACCCCCACTCGAAACTTCGACTGAAAATCGGCTAATCAAATCGACCCAAAAACCTCTGTACGATAACCAGGGCGTGATTACAAGAAAAATGACACTAATTACATCAAAATCTGAAAAAGTCAACTCCTCCGCCGTTGACCACCGTTGACCGCCGCCGGCGGCGGCGGCGCGCCGTCAACGGCGAGATTCTCCGGCGGAGAACTTCCAGTTCTCAAGATCTCGATCAGACGAACACCTTTCATAACTGGCTCCCAGGCCAATTCCCACTCCTTCCTTACCAAAACCCCTCGAAACATAACGGAATCCCAGATTCCGGTGACCCATCGGGTTGTCACCAAACCTCCATCAATCCAAAATCCAACCACATGGGGAGCATCTCTAGGTCAAGGGGAGGAAAACCCCTAACCTCTCCGCCACCGTGGCTCGCCGGAACCACCTCAACCGACACCGGCGATATACCTAACTTCAGCCCGATTCGAACTCAACAAAAACACCATCAATTCTTTCCAAACCAAGCACCATCACACTCGAAATCAGAGGAGGAAGCGAACTGTACCTGTCCCATGGCCGATGGTGGCCGGAAAACGGTGGTCGGACGGTGGTGCCGAAACGGGAAAGTCTCCCCCTCTGGTCAATGGTCAAACTTGCCAAAAACGGAAAGTCAATGTCTGGTCAACGCCCGAAATGAAATTCTCGACTATTTCTCGACTATTTTTTGACTTTTCGATATTTATACTCGTCCCTCGAGTCGATCGACGATTCGAAATGGATAACCATCACGATTCGGATAAACTCGAAACAATCGGATAAACTCGTCGGATACTGAAACTTCGAATAATCATAAAATATGCCTCGGTTATCGGAAAAATCTTCCGGAACCGCCCACGAACTCGAAATCACGTACTCTACAATTCCCGTGAAGACACCCAACTCAAATTCTCGACTGAAAACATAGTCGCGAATCGAATCGACAAACCACACAATGTCGTAAAACTGCGACTATAACCAAATCTCGAGAATCATGCCAAACACACATCTGATTCTGGTTCGGGTCATCACATTCTCTCAATCCATCGAACAAGATCGATGAAAGGACCCGACACTAGATTAACTAGTAATCTAGGATCACGCTTTAACGACAAGACTTAAACTACGGATTTCTGTATTAAAAAATTTGACATAGTTTCCTCTACGAAGTGGACTACTAGAAACCTGCAAGAAAATCACACTTCGGATTTCCCACAAACAATATCGTGGACCACCAATGTCCATCCAAATTTCACAATAAAGTGCGAAAAGTAAATTAATTAAAATTTTGGAATAATAATACAGGAACTAAAAATTCATAATCCAGCAATACTAGTTATTCACAACCAGCACTGAAAAACATTTATAACACTAGTGTCCAGAGCGACTTCTAGGCACAGAATAAAATATAAGAAAATACACTGCTAATGAGCCAAAACCTATAGGAAGGTATAATAATCCAGTGGACTCAAAGCCAATGGGGATCAAAATCAAGCTCAGGAGAAGCACTGCAACCCGGGCATGGAAAACCGCAAGGCCCAGGGAAATGCATATAAAATATTAAAACGTTAGCGTGAGTGGACAAAAACTCATAATCAGTGTAAAACAATAAAATATTTTATCTGTGTTTTTCCACTAATTTTTATAAAGTCCTGCAAGTTCAACAATTATAAAACTGTAAAAATTATAGAGGTAGTCAGACGAGGACTTCTAACCTCCCCTGACTAGTAGCTACGATGAATAGAACAATGAGCCAGACAAGGTATCCTAACCTCCCATGACCGGTAGCTACAACAAATAAAAATAAAATGTGATAGGTCAAACAAGACAATCTGACCTTCCCTGACGGGTCCGACGAGGAAACCTGACCTCCCCTGACCCGGGACTATCCGGTGATCAGCCAAACAGTCACCACATTGGTGCAACTAGCCTATAAGCCATCACAAGAAAAACCTCCAAATTTAATCTGGTCTAAAATATACTGGAAACTAGAAACTATAATCTATAAACTGAAAGCACAATGTGAATATAAATCCCTGAACTCGCAAACGGCTGTGAAATTTAAAAGTCCACTCACTGTGCTATGCCGAGATATTCATAAAGTCGTAACCTGCTAATCGGCGCAATAATCATCTGACACGACATGCTAACTCCTAATCCTGAAAACACGATTATAATTAATATCTACTGGTCGATATTGAATAGTTAAGCTCGTAATCCTACGAGGAATAATGTCGGGAATCTCACATTCTCGAATTACGTATTTTCTGACAAAAAATGAACTTAATCAAATTTCGAATTTAGTTCCTTACATTCCTTCACTAGAAATAAATTTTAGAGTCGCAACATAAATTTTAAGTATCGAGCGACTCGAATTTGAATCGATAGTCAGATCGTTCGTTATTAATATCGTGAAATTAATTAATTATTATCCGATTAGATACACATCTAAATTAATCAAGTCCAGATCTATTCAAGAACCTCACCATTGCATTCGGCATGAAATTACGAGCGGAACGACATAAAATTTTGCGGAAAGTTCCACCTCGCAGGAGCTCTGCCACGCATAGCAGCGGCTGGAATCCCATCGGCACCAAATCGAGCAACCTGCACATCAAATTGTTCATCTCGACAAGCCCAACAACATTCAAGCAGAACATAACATCAAAATCAAACTGAAAAACTTCCAAATCGCCAGAAAACTGAAATCTAGCCAGAAAATTCATCTCCTCCATCCGCCAGCTTCCAGCCACGGCAAGGGCCGAGACATGTCGTGTTCAACTCGTCTCCTCCTGGGCTGCAAAACCCCCTTAACCCTAACGTCTAAAACCGCCACAAACGTCGCCACTGTCGCCGTGAAAATCAACCCGGAAACAACCACTTTCTCGGCCTTGATTCTCCCTCCTCTGGACACCAACGTCAGAGATATTGCCACAAAACGGTAGAGAGGCCCAAGCCCAACAAAACTCGACCAATTTCACTGCCAAAGGTGGCCAGCCGGAGGCTCACCACCGGCGAGAAATCGACGGCGAACACGGGTCGGGGGAAGGTGGTCAAACCCCAGTCAACCGATTCTTCCCCAAAAGGAAACCTTTATTTATACCCGTGATTTTGCGATAAAAATTTTTTCGATATTTTCTTAAAATTTCCTATGACCATAACTTCCTCATCGTAACTCCGATTTCAACACTTGACGTGGTCACGAACTCTTACCAACAAACTCTACAACTTAATCGATAAAATCTTGACGAAATACCAGCGAAAGTTATCGACGGTAAAAACTAATTACCATTGACGATTAACATAATTAATTAGCGACTAACCACATAAGTTTCGATTATCGTATAATGATGTTCTAGGTCATAACAATCGGTCAATTGGATCTAGAGATTCTGCCTCGATGGATCGAAGGGTTTCCTTCATCGAAGGCCATTCCTAATGTGCACTTTTCAAGTTCTTTTGGAGTCTGAATTCCATGGCCTAGACCATATACCCCTTTGAGCTTTCAAATGCTATCAATTTCCATGTGAGGGCACGGATTGCAGCTCATGACCAAGCCTGTGCAACCTTTGGATGACGAGGCCTAACTTGGTCTTTGTTGGTTTACATGTTCATACATTTGGAGTTAGGAGCCAATCTTCAAAGCATTCACACCCTCTTTATTCCTAGTCTCCTTATTTCCTTTCTTCATATGGATTTGTTTAAGAATGATGCTTAGTGTATATTTGAGTCATGTTAGAATGTGGCAATCTTTGTGTGATACATGTTGTGATACTTATTGCTGTGGACTAAATGCCTTTATAGGTTTCTGATCATTCAATGCTAGGGTATTCAAGTTCTAAGTGTGAGGTCCCCTCGTGTTACATGCTAGATTAAAATGTGATTTTCCTTTGAAATGTAATTAGTATGCATGTCCCCATTTTGTTTGATAGGAATCTAATAAGTTCATTATTTCTTAGAGACTATATGACCATTTAAGTGTGAATGTATGCTAGTTACTATGCCTAGGAGAACATGTGTTAGGTGAATAATTTTGTGAAATGATGATGTGTTGCTATCTTGTTTACACTTTTAGTTATTATGTGGTTTTATGAAAATTGAGGACAATTTGGTTCTAAATGGTGAGGTAGGCGGCTAAGTCATTATCACTCCTTATCCGAAAAATCCATAAAAATTAAAAATTGTGAGAAAATGTAATACAAAAATATGTGTGTTTTGGTGTGTGTGTGTGTGTGTGTGTGTGTGTGTGTGTGTGTGTGTGTGTGTGTTTCAATAACAACTCCCAATGATGAAATTAAACAAATGGCTAGTAGATTGCATAATTTTGAGCATGTTTAAAAAGAGAAAATAATGCATGTTTAATCAGTTTGAAAAGTGCATGTCATTCAAAATGAGTTCACATGAGAAAAAGAAGGATTGATATGTTTTCGAACCTATCCATGTCCATGTGAGATTTTTTAGCCTTATTATGCATACATAGCTACATTATGCACGTATTCCTTCATGTATGACATCAATCAATCATAGTGTAATCTAGAACTTGCTTTAAACCATGCAAAATATTTTCCAAATCATGAGTTATTTTCAAAAATGATAGATGCATTAGTATTACCACCATGGCTAAATTGCTGTTGAATCTTATGATGCATATATCCTTTAGTGAACCAATTTGAGCCTTATATTATTTAGTCTGTTAATTCTTGAACACCACAAATCCTTACCAAGCCTACACACTTACTCGTACCCTTAACTATGCAATCGAGCAAGCGATAATGAAGTCCTATTAGGATGTACTTAGAGTTTGTACCTATTGTGAAGTTTAGCAGAAGCTTAAGTGTGAGGTGGAGGAGGTTGTTGTGATGTTCATTTGTGTTGTGTTTTGTTTAAAAATAAAAGAAATGAAAAGAACAAAAAATGAGAAAATAGTATCAAAGAATTGAAAAGAAAAAAAAGAAATAGAAAGAAGAAAAGAGTTTCACAAAAAGAGTATGAGTTGTACATAAAGAATAAGAGTTTTGGGAAGTAATTTTGTGTAAAAAAGGAAGTTAATGGCACCTAGATATTTAGTAAGGAACTTCGACATGTGAATTTCTTACTAGGTTGCTTGGTTTTCAAATTCATATACCCTTATTTCATTAAACCCCTTCCTTAATCCCCATTACAACCTGAATAAAAGTGTTCTTGATTTGAAATGCTTGTGTTTTTGGATTGTTGGAGCATTGGGTTGAAAATCGAGCTTATGGAGAACATGTGATTGATGCAATTTTTGAGTCCAAACACTAACTCTCAAACACTTATGTGCATTGAGTGATATCTAGTGAGTTTGATGGTTAGAAAATATATTAATTTGAATAGAGCTCATTGTGATGCATTTGGCTTAGCATATTGCATAACCATTTTGGCTTATTACATATACATTGATTTCTTATTTTAAAGTGTTGCTAAAAATTAGTTCAATCCATCTAGCCATGGTTCTTTGAGGGAAATCAATCATCCATTCGGACACTTACATACAGTATGTTTTTGTGTTTGAGTCAAGCTTAGTTTCATTATTTTCTTCTTAGTTTTGCTTGAGGACAAGAAAAGTTGAAGTGTGAGATAGTTTGTTAGGTCCATAATTACGTTCTAATTATGTGCCTAACCTTATGCTTAATGCTTGCCTTCTTGGAATAAAGCGTCGTTTTTGATACATTTCCTTGTTTTGCAAGAAAAAGTGGAGTTGGCACGGAAATGCATTAAAGATGAAAAATTAGACACTTATTGGAGAATACGTATACATTTCCAAGGTTACATGAGATTTTGGAGCAACTTTGAGAAAATGACAAAATAACCTTACCGGAAGTCACCGGAATTTACCATGGTCGGCCGGACCACCATTGTCGGCCCAATCACATGGAGTCCAGCCTAATAGAGGCCACTACCAGAATAAGTATCATACCTGACGAGATCTCGAAAAATAGCCCGACGACAAGTTTGTCGTCTGGTATAGTATACTATATCCGATGACAAAAAGGGATTATCGGCCATAGTTTCCCATCATCTGGCATAGTACTGTAGACAACGACCGGAAAAAAGTCGTCGGTGTTTGTGACGGGACCGTCGTCGGCTATAATGTTTGACAAACACCGACGAAATTTTGAACCTATACCGGACGACTTAGTAAGTCATCGGCTATAGTTCTTATATCAGATATGGTTCACAGCAGCTCAATCATTCAAAAAAAATTTGGTGAGAAAAACTCAAAACGCTTTAAAATAGTTGGGTGTTGTTGAAAGCTGTCAAAAATAGGTTCGTGAAGCTATATAGGTTTGTGTGTGTGTGTGTGTGTGTGTGTGTGTGTGTGTGTTGATTAGTGTTGATTCAGAGTTGATTAATTAATTATTTACGTAGAGTTGATTGTTGATTTTAAGTAATTGACTGTTGATTTTGAGTTGAGTTGAGTTGAGTTGAATTCGATGAAAATGTGTATATATATATGTATAATTATATGTAAATTTTTTGTTGATTAATTGTTGATATGTATATATATAGTTGTATGTAATTAAATTTGTAATTGTTGATTGTTGATATGCACGTATATATGTTAATTGTTGATATATGTGATCGATATATATGTATATGCAAATTTGTAATTAGGTAGTAGAATAATTAAATTATGTAATTTGTAGTTTAAAGATCGATATATATATATATAATGATGAATTTTTAATTAATTAGTCATGTATATATATATTGTTAGAATTTTTAGGATGGACAAGAGTTCGATGTGCATTCCAAGATAGGATGTAAGATATCACCATGAAATTAGGAACTTTGTGAAATATGTTAAGGCTAATTATGGAGGGATGCCAATTCATTATTGCCTGTGTAATAATTGTCAGTGTCGCAGCGACCGATTTCGTTTTTCTATTGAAAAAGTATTGGAGCACCTGAAGAAATACGGGTTTTGGGATAAGTACATATGTTGCATTTGCTGAGAGTTCCAGTACATCTAATGATCCAACAACGAGGTTGATCCACGATGTGTTTCCTTATAAGAACGGTGTATTTGCTCAAGCACAAGATTCTCCCGCCGTTGGGGACTTCCCTCATATTGAGCCACTTCAGGAATTACCCAGAGCTGTCAACACTGCCGGTATGGACAAGTACCACAATCCGATTGCATTGCAGCAGACTCTGTTATACAACAGACGTAATAAGACTGTTCTTGAAAGTGTCATGGAAGTGATGAAGCTCAAAGTGAAGAACAAAATGAGTGTCAAGGCGGCTGTTGATGATTGGCTGAAGTGGACTGCTTCGATACTACACGCCAGTCATTGCTTTCCTACCACTCAGCGTAAGGTGCGACATATCCTGAAAGATCTTGGGCTTTCCTACATCAAAATTCATGCATGCAGATATGATTGCGTTCTCTTCTAGGGTGAAGACTCTTATGAGAATGATCTTGAAAGCCTTAATGCCTGCCCGGTATATTTTACGGATAGATATAAGTTGACTCCTGTAGGGAACAAGAAATATGTGAAGATACTTCGGTATTTTCCACTGATTGATAGGCTGGAACGGTTATTCATGTATGCACACACAGCTGAAGCTATGAGATTGTGGGCTGAAAGAAATTTGTGACAATGATACCCTTATACACCCTGCTGATGGAGAGGCTTGGAAGCACATGGTTAGGGAGTTTTCTGATTTTGCATTAGAGATCCGAAATATTTGGCTCGGGCTCTCATCTGACGAATTCAACCCTTTTGGCAATATGAGTCTTCAATACAGTATATAGCCAGTTATTTTGGTACCTTACAACCTTCCTCTATGGATGTGCATGAAGAAGGAATATAATATGCTCACTCTGTTAATTACATGGCCGGGTTATCCAGGAAAGTGCCTCGATGTGTATTTGAGACCCTTGATTGAGAAGCTTAAGCACTTGAGTGAATTTCTTCATGGCACTTATGACAAGTACAAAAACGAGATGTTCCAGATGCATGTCATGCTTGTTGGCACCATCAGTGCTTTTCCTTCCCGCGGGATGTTATCGGGCAATGTTACCAAGGGATACAGGGCTTGTTTAGAGTGCATTATTGTTGAGTGTTGCAGACCTCACTGCAGGAAGATTATCCAGATGCATCACCATTTTTGGCTTCCACATGATCACCCATTTCGGCAGGATCACGAGGCTTTTGATAGGACTGTAGAAATAGGTGTGCAACCCAGGGGATGGACAAGGTATGAAATTTTGGAAGCGCTGAATGAATACGATTTTAAGTAGCTAAGCAATCATCCTGAAATTGTGGCGTCAATACCTAACAGACCCGACAAGTGTAAATTCTGGACACACAAAAGCATATTCTGGGAACTCCCGTACTGGCCCAAGTTGCCGATCAGGCACTACTTATATGTCATACACATAGAGAAGAATGTATACGAAAGTATGGTGGGCACAATTTTTGAATTGGGAGGGGAAAACTAAAGACGTCCCTAAGGCATGCATTGATCTTCAAAGAATGAAATTACGAAAGTATTTGTGGTTGAAAGAAGGGAAGAGAAACATGCCTCAATCTCCTTACACCATGAAGCCTAACCAGGAGAATGAAATTTTTGGATGGATGGTAATTTCAGGTATCCTTATGGCTATGCAGGAAATATAGGTCGGTGTGTTAACTTCCGGGACAATATGATATGTAGATTAAAGAGTCATGACTTCCATGTACTGCTTCAACGCCTCTTCCCTGTTTTTATTCGAGGGTACTTGCCTAAAGAGGTAGTGGAGCCGCTAGTGGCGTTGTCAAGATTTTTTCAGAAGTTATGTACCAGAGAAGTGAAGCAGTCAGACTTATGAGAAGGGCAACAGGACATCATTTTTATCATGTGCAAATTTGAGAGGATATTTCCCCCAAATTTTTTTGACATCATGACTCACCTGATGATCCATCTTCCTGAACAATTGTTGCTTACCGGTCTGGTACACTACACTTAGATGTATCCCATGGAAAGGTACATACGATTCAACAATTGAATTTGGCTCTATTTTTATATATTAATACTTATTTTTCAATAATCATAACATGCACTTTTTAACTTGATAGACAACTGGGAGAATACAAAGACTATGTGAAGAATAAATTTGCACCTTGAGGGTGTATCACCGAAGCATATCTTGCGCACAAGTGCTTAACGTACACCAAGTTATATTTGGGAGCGCTGGAGGACCCTCCACAACATATGCCGGTAGATGAACCCAAGTTCAACCTTTCTATCAACTCCAATGATGTTGAAGTATATGGAAATTTGCCAAATTCGTACAAGTTGGAACCAAATGAGTTAGTCATTGCCCACTGGTGGGTACTGATTAACTGCCTAGAAGTTTAATACTAGAAAGACATCCATTTTTAACACCCTTCAGTTGCCGGTAATGTTCAGTACCACAACAAGACATTTGCAAAGTATTTTGGCAAATGGGTAAGTGTGTGTGTGTATATATATAACCTTTATATTTATATAAATTAATATCAATGTTCATATTTAAAGTGAACGGTTTTTTTTAGATGAACCATGTACAAGATGATGGTTACCCACAATGGTCACACGCATTGAGGCTCTTGGCGATGAAACCGGTAACTTCAAAAGTTTACTCGATGTGTAAGGTCAATGGCGTGAATTTATATGTCAACATAGAGACGACAGACTAAGAACACAGAATTCTGGGGCAATGGTGTATGGTGGGCAGGATGGCTTTGACTATTACGATGTTCTCCATTCAGTGGTTGAACTAATTTATGGTAAAGCCATGAAAGTGCACTTGTTTAAGTGTAGATGGTTTGATACTAGCCCGGAGAACACAAGGACCGATCAGTACAGAATATTTTCGGTGAATACTGCTACAAGCTGGTATGAAGATGACCCTTTTGTTTTTGCCACAGCGGTAAAACAAGTGTTTTATCTTAATGATCTTGTGCACAGACGAGCATGGAAAGTAGTTAACCATGTTGTTTCTAGAAACATATACAGTGCTACAACACTTGGTGAGACCACAGATGATGAAGAAGTTACTGCAAACCAAGAGCCGAACGCAATTGACATTCCAGAATCCTCTACAATTCGCCTTAATAATATGAGATCGGGTAGTGTGGTTCGAATTCCTGGAGAAGAACTTTTTTATGTTAATCCAAATGAAGATGACAAAGACTTAAGTGACGAGGAGCGGCACATCTTACCAGAAATTAACTACGAAACCAAGTCAGACTCAAGCGATGATTCTGATTATCAGCCTTAGTTAAAGATGTATTTGAGTATAAACGTGCATGTATATTTGTTATGCTATATGAGCCTGAGTATTTGTGGGAAACATGTTTAATTATCAATGATTCTAACTATGTGAATTATCAATTAGTTAAACAGCCTGTATTTCCACATGAGAAGGTTGTGCATTGCAAATAAAATCCCAAAACTATAGCCGACGACATTGACACATGTCGTCGTCTATAGTATAGCCACTGACGTTCTACATTAATATCGTCGCCTATAGTATAACCGACAACAATTTCCATGAACATCGTCAGTTATACTACATGAATGCCCGTGCCGCAAATAAACCCCAAACCCTCAAAAATTCGATTTCGCCAGATTTCGCCTCTGCTCGTCCCCTGAAGTCGCCGCCACCACCGAACACACTCTCTCTCTCTCTCTCTCTCTCTCTCTCTCTCTCTCTCTCTCTCTCTCTCTCTCTCTCTCTCTCTCCCTCCAATTAATAAAAACAAGTTTATGTGAATTAGGGTTTGGTTAGGATGTGTGATTGAAATTGTGATTAAAATTCAGATTGAATAGGTGCTGTTTTAGATTTTATGATTGAAATTGTGTTAGTCAAATGGATTGTGTGAATTAGGGTTTGGTTAGGATGTGTAAATGGATTGTTGATGTATATTTTGATGTGTAAATAGATTGTTGATGTATATTTTTGTGTGAATTAGGTCTTGAATTAGAATATATGTGTATATATATGTGGACTGTTTTGATCAATTGTTAATTAAGGTTTGGTTACGGAAGTGGTAATAGGACTGTTTTGAATGATTGTTAATTTTTTGTTTATTAATATGTGATAAATATCGTTGATATGAAAAATTAGGTTTATGTTATGGCGGATTAGGTATGGCAGATTAGGCTTGGTTTTGTGAAATATGGTGTTAAGTTTGGTTTTGTGTAATTGGTTATGTAAATTTGATTAGGTACGAAGATGAATTGGTGTGGCAAAAAAAATCGTCGGGATCGGTGTCGAGATCCCAAGGGGGAAATGGGACTAGCAGAATTATTCAGTCCTGGTCCTCCATGATCAGCAACAGTTATAGCGGCTCTGCCACCTCTCGCCACCGAATACTACTTGGTGAGGGGGTGATGTCGCAGCAAGCAGCCAGCCGACCCTTCAGCTCGAGGAGGCTCTATTCGGAGAGCCACCTACCCTTAACGGGTGGCACATCTCAAGCCTTTCCCCGTATACCGCACATTTCTGAGTCGATGCCTACTCCCTCTATGGCCCAATCATCTGAGGCATGTGCTTCAGGTTGTACATTGGTCGGTGTGCGATTATCACTGTCGTCTACCCTCTTCATGCCAGACGAGATACCAGCCATACCTACTTTTGATGAAATGGGGAGGTCTATTCAAGAACAAGAGACTTATGTTACAGTGGAGGAAGCACACGTGTATATACCGTTCAAGACACCTCTTTGGAGTGTGAGGATTAAGGGACAGCGGACGGACGAATCGGGTAACTATTAATTAACAAGTTTGGTTATTTAATTTAAAACTTATAGCCAATATGTAAATTAAATTGGGTATTTATGTTTTCATCTTTTTACCATGTCTTAGGCACCGTCGTTGGGAAGCTTCTTGACGAAGTGATCAGGAATGAGAAAGTGGTCATTAAGACCATTGAGACCGGCGAGGTGATTGAAGGAGATGCTATGCAAAAGTACGCCGGCATGGCCGGAAGCATTATACGGGATAGAGTCCCAATGTTGTGGCCAGATTGGAGTTCTGTGCCAAACTACATGAAGTTGGAAGTGCATAATGCACTGTCGGTAAGTTAAATTGTATATTCATTATGTAAATTTTCCACTTATTAATCAAGTCCGAAGAAATATATAATTTTTACCATTTATAAAAACATTGCAGATGTGGTTTCACGTGGAAAACATCCCCAGACCCACATGGGCAGATGCCATGCAAGGGGCCAGGTGATGTGATTCAAGTTATATTGTATATATCGACTTAGATTTTTTTTGATCAAGTGTTTCAATATCTAACATTTGTGTTGCATTAATATAGGTACAAGGAGTGTAACTCTGAGCTAAAAAGGCACTATCAGAAGTATGGCAACGGCCGAGATGGTACCACTAGCAAGTTTTAGTTTAGGGAGTACGAGTGGCGATGGCTAGTAACCCACTTCAACCACCCGCGATTAAAAGTATGCAACCTAAGTATATTTGTGTACGTCGTATCATATTATATGAAAATAATTAGTTAATAATTTTTTGACGTATGTTTATCCAATAAGGCAATTTCTGAAATAAATACAAAGAACCGGGCAAAAAATACCAAGAACCATCATTGTGGTTCCAAATCATATTCGGGTTGGGCGGAGGAGGCCGCCAAACACCCAGAAGTCCAACCGTTGGTGTTTACTATGCATCACGCGTATCCGCAGTGCCCCAAAGATGTTATAAGTCCCTCATAAATTAATTAACATATTTGCTTATATATGTTTTTCTCTAAAATTTTTGTATGTTTAATACGTTATTCATATTTCATTGTTAATTAAGTGGGAATGGAGGAGGTGATCCCGCAGGTGTGTACTCAGGTAGCTCGAGAGCTACATCCTAACTCCTAAGACGAGGAGCTCAACCAGTTTGCCACTCAGATTCATCCATCTAATATGCTTGTAGCGGCGAGGATCATGGCAGTCGCGATCCCTCATGGGAAGAATACCTTCTACGTCTGGGGTATGGGCAAGAAAGGCCAAGGGGTCTTGAAGAAGACTCCTGAGTTCTCCTGCGGGTCCAAAAGTTCCAAGAACTCTGAGTTACAAGAGAAACTTCGGAGGTAGATCATAGAGATGGAGGAGAACTGGAGACAGATGCATTATAAAATGCGAGAATCACCGAGCAGCAAAGAGTTGCAAAGCAGCATGCATCTATGGCGACATGGTGACAATAGTGTCTTCCACAGTTTAAGGCTGCTGGAATCTATATCCCAGCCCCACCTCCACATCTTTTCGGTGCTCCACAGGCACAGCCGCAGCTGTAGCCCCAGCAAGACCAGGGTAGTCACCACTCAACTAATTACATGAACAATATAGATTTTGATCACTAGTACTGTTGTTGTATTTTGACAATATGTGTTTTATTTTGACAATACAAATTCTGCAATTGTGCCCAATCCAGAATTTGTAGATTCTTTTAAAAAAATCTGTGACGACCCGGAACAGAATCAGTAGTGTAATCGGCTTAATTCGTGAGTTAGCTCGTAATCGCAGTTTTCCGATAATTAATTGAATTGCCGGTCTTGATCACGACTTAATTATTGGCTAAGAATTTGAGTTGAGTCTCTTCTCGAGAGTTGTTGTACGCATGATTTCGAGTTCGTGGGCGGTTCCGGATTATTATTTCAACGACCGAGGAATATAATATGAATATTTAAAATTTCGAAATATCGTTGAGTTTATCCGTTCGTATTCGAGTATATCCGAATCGTTATTGTGATCCGTTTTGGACCGTTGATCGACCTGAACCATAAATGGAATGGTTATCGACTTGATTTGCAAGTTTCGCGATTAGTCGCGATTTTGACATAATTGATTAAAATGGCGGCTTCTTTAACGACTAAATTTTCGGGCAAGAATTTGATTTGGATCCTTCGCGGAAGTCGTAGAGAATTTAATTTCGAGCTCGTGGGAACTTCCGGAGGGTTTTTTCGAGTTACGAGGAATAAGTTATGAATATTTTCGGGCGTCAGATATTGTCGTATTTATCCGTTTGGGGTTCGATACGCGTACGGTATAAATACGGAAGCGATATATGCCGATTTGGGAAAGTTTCCAGAAATAGAAACGTGGGTTGACCCGCATTGACCGCGGGTCATGGGCGACCCGTTTTGGTACATTTTGTGCCGTTCGGTTTTCGCCGGATTTGACCCATTTTTTGGCCACGATTGGCCGGGGTTCCTTCTTGAGAATCGTTGGGCTCATGCTCCTCTTCGGATTGGTAGGTGGATCAACCCGTGAGGTGGCAGGAGGAAGGAGAATCAGCGCGGTGAAGTTTGTGGATTTTCCGGCGGAATTGGTGGCGGTCGGAGGTGGCTTTTCCGGCCGAGTTGATGGCTCCTCTTTGAGGGGTTTTGTTAGCCATGAGGAGAGGAAGCTATTGGAAGTGGTCTTGAGGGTTGCCGTGGCCGGAGGAGAGAGATCGATCGGTTTGAAATTCCGGTAAGGGTTTGGAACTTTGAGTTGAATTTTGGAGGTTTTCCGATCAAAATTGGTCTTAACTTTGAACTGGAAAGTTGTTGGAAATGTCGAGATCTTCAAATCCATGTGTAGCTTGAATGTTTCTGGGCAGGTTTGAATTTCTGGCGGCGGTGGCGGCGATTTTTCCGGCGACGTGTTTTTCGACGAGTTATATGTCATTTCGCTCAGAATCGCGCACCGATCGCAGTGGTGAGGTTTATTTTTCGAATTGAGCATCAGAAATTAGAGCGAGGTTTTGTGGTGTGATTATCGGATTTTCACTATTTCGTCGTTATTGAATTATATGTTTCCGGGAACGGTTATTTCTCGTGATATGATTTGAGGTTTCGAGTTATGATTTTGAGCAGTGGATTTTATGATTAGCTAGGGGTTCGTGATCGTTCGTTTGGCGAAGGATTTTCCGCCGGATCACGGGATTAATGCGTATCGCGTTACGGTCACCTGTGAGTGGACACTTTTATATTTTCACAGTCGTTGCGAGTTCGTGATTTTTCCGTATTTATTTATATACGATGTTGAGATTATTTATTATTTTTGGAGGTATTATTTTATATTTTTTTATGGTGATGGCATACTTGCATCGATGCTTTGGCTACTCGGCTGATCACTGGTAGTCTGACCAGAGTTGAGAGATTCCCCTGTTATGCCGCCGAGGTTGAGAGATTCCCCTGGCCTATCACCGTCGGGCTTGAGAGATTCGCCTGGCACCTCTATATATATTTTCCGAACTCGCTATACTTATTTATTGTATATTAAATTGGTGAAAGGCATATGTTTATTTTCGTCCACTCACTCTAACGATTTTTATTGCCTTTCCCCTGGGCTCTTCATTTTCTTTGTCCAGTTTGCAGTTCGGACTCTGGTGTCGCACGTCGTGGTCGGAGGCTTAGTATTCGAGTGATGTTTCTTTTATGGTAGGTTCTTAGTTTGGCCTACTATTTGTATATACATACTAGAAGTCGCTCTGAGCATTCTTATGTTATACTTTTATACGATTTTCCCCATATTTCTGTAAAGTATAGTTTTATTGATTACTTTACATTACTGTTATGATATTGAGAAATCCGGATGGGATTGGTGCCCACGGTTTGATTTTTGTGGCATAGGATGAAGTGTTATTTTCCGGGTGCAGGTAATGGCAATTCCGCGTTAGTAGTGTTACTCTGCCGAAATTTTTATGGTGTTTGTTGGTTCGTGTTTTCAGAAAGGGTTTGATTCCGGTTTAGGAAACTAAATAGGGGTTGGGTCCTTTCAGCTTGGTATCAGAGCATTAGGTTTTAGGTTCTGTAGACTTCTATAATCGTGTTTACTAAGGATATTTGAGAATGTACAGCATGTCTGGAGCGATGACCCGACCGGCAGGCGGATACTCATCAATGCTCTGGGTGTTGTATGCTTTCAAATATTTAAAGTTCCATGATTACGTTCTACTTGTTGCGAACAATGTCTTGTTCATTAGGATGCCTCCTTGACGTGCTTTCCGTGTTGGTACGGTTGTGGATCTTATTGAGGATCAGTCGACGCGCGACTTGACAGTGAGTTGTGCGTTTGGATGAGCATTCTGGATTCAGAGATATGTGTGGCATGGTTTGCTGGTTGTGCGTGTATGGGTGCCTATATGTTGCTTTTGAGCAGAGAATTGTGGCAGTTGATGGTGTGCCTGAGTCAGATCATTGTATTTGGCGGGTTGGAATTGTGTGAGTTCCTGTTGCGACTCCATGGCCTACATTCAGAGTGTTGTCTATACGGTAATGGTTCAATCAGGCTACCTAACAACAGAAATATGAAGTGTTTACCCACCTGAGGCAGGGATGTATCGTTCATGTGTTTGTCCCAGTTTGCATGTGTTAACAAAGAAAGCAATGCACGAGGTTCAAGATGAGTTTGAACCTGAGCATCAGAGGGATTTTGACTGTTATGCCTCGAGACAACCATGAGGAGTTTGATGTGCTGCACTCAGAGGCGGGGACATCGAGAAGGAAAGGCATACATGGTTTTTGACATGTTGGTTTGAGGAAGGTGAACTTAGTCGAGATATTTGATGAGGTTGAGTTCAGGCACCTCGGGATCAGTGACTTCATCAGGCTGTGGCCTTTTCGATTTTGTTGAGAGTCATCTGAATAAGCAGAAGATCTATTTGGTGGTGATGGAGATCATAGAGTAGCGGACTTGTTCCTGTGGTATGAGTTATGGTGATCGTTGGTGATTCTTCCACACAGCAGGCGTCGCTGTGATTTGTGTCGAGGAGCACTATCAGTTGCTATTTTGGTGGCTTGAAGGGTCACGTTGCGAAGGAGCGTCCTCAGCCAGCTGTTTTAATGGTTCGGCAGCTCGGAGCTCAGGAGTAGGTCAAGATGCCATTTCTAGAGTTTGACCAACGCAGACTTCTAGACGAGTCATTCTGTAAGTCGCAATCGACGTGGATGGTTTGTTGGGCATACCAGAGTTCGTTCCACGACCCTGTGTGAGGGTAGAGTTTTCTCCGAGGTTACTGTTGCTTGGCATCCCTGGCTATTATGCCTGCATCTCCACTTCCGAGGTTTTGGAGAGTGTTGTATCCATCCGGGAGGTTGTGAGATTTTTGTTGGAGGTTACGGGTTAGCCGTGGATCTGTTATTGCTGGATATCGTTGATTTTGATGCGATTTTGGGTATGGACTTCTTGATGACATATCGGACTATGTTCGATTGTCGCAAGAAGGAGGTTGTGTTTCGACGACTAGGGTCCCCCGAGATGTTATTTCGCGGTGAGAAGAATACCTCATTACCATGTGTGATTTCAGCGATGAAGGCCGTGCGGATGATGGAAAAAGGGTTGTGTTGCTTACTTAGCTCATGTTGTGGATACTACGGCTGCAGTGCCAGTTATTGGTGATATTGCGGTGGTTTCCGAGTTTCCAGGTGTGTTCCGGAGGAGTTACCGGGTATTCTTCCAGTTCGGGAGATCGACTTCATCATTGAGCTATTATTGGGCACTGGACCCATATCACAGGCATCTTATCGTACGACGCCAGCGAAGTTGAAGAAGCTACAGATTCAACTTCGAGAGTTGCTGGAGGAGATTTCATACGATCCAGTGTATCACCGTGGGGTGCTCTTGTACTATTTGTACGGAAGAATGATGGTTCGACGAGGTGGTGTATCGACTACCGGAAGCTGAATCAGGCTTCAGAGAAGAGCGAGTATCCTCTACTTCGGATTGACGACTAGTTTGATCAGCTCACGGGAGCTTCAGTCTTTTCGAAGATTGATTTCAGGTCCGGATACCATCAGTTGAGGATCAGAGAGTCAGAGGTGGCCAAGAAAACTTTCAGATCACGGTGTGGGCATTACGAGTTCTTGGTTATGTCGTTCGGGTTAACTAATGCCCCGCAGTTTTTACGGACTTGATGGACCAGGTGTTCAGACGGTTCTGGACAAGTTTGCGGTCGTGTTCATCGGCAATACCCTGATTTACTACAGGAGTGTGGGCTAGCACAAGAAGCATTTGCGAGCGGTTTTGCGGACTTTGCGAGATAATCAGTTGTTTGGGAAGTTCAGCAAGTGTGAGTTTTGGTTGGTTAGCGTGAAATTTTCGAGTCACGTGATATCAGCTGAGGGAGTCGGGGTGGACCCTGACCAAATAGAAGCCGTGCTGATTTGGAGTAGACCTACCATTGTACCAGAGATCAGGAGTTTCTTGGGTTTGGCAGGCTACTATCGACGCTTTGTGCAAGATTTTTCTCGAATTGCCACTCTACTTTCCAGATTGACGAAGAAAGGCGTCAAGTTCGAGTGGTCCGATGCGTGTGAGGAAAATTACTTACTCCTGAAGGAAAGGTTGACCACTGCACAGGTTTTGACTTGACCTGACGATAGAGGAGAGTTTGTGGTTTATAGCGACGCATCGAGATTTGGATTTGGTTATGCTTTGATGCAGCATGGCAGAGCGGTGGCTCATGGTTTCAGGCAGTGGAAACTTTATGAAGCTACGTATCCTATATATGACTTAGGAGTTGCTGTCTTTATGTTAGCATCAAAGAGTTTGAGACACTACTGCTATGGCGTGCAGCGCAGTGTAGGATGTACACTAATCAATCGAGTTTCATCTACTTGCATATTCAGCCGGATTTGAGCTTGAGGCAACGTAGATGTATGGGGTCGATTAACGACTATGGCTGCACATTTGAGTTTATCCGAGAGTGAGGCTAATGTCGTTGCTGACGCATTCAATTGGAAATTGGGAGCTTCATTGTTTCATGTGTGTGTGGCTCGAGTTTCCGTGTTAGCCAAATTGTGAGATACGAGAGCTGAGTTAGAGGTGATGATGTTGAAGCTCATTGTTTTGCGTACGTTATGCACTAGTTGTACGGAAACGTATCAGATACTTCGAGTTTACTACTCGTGACGCAACCCGTAGAAGAATGTAGCAGCTTATGTGTGCAGACGCCACATTTTTCGACAGGCGATGGCAGTGAGGCAGAGACTTGTCGGGAAGTTACAGCCATTGGAGATTTTCGATTAGAAGTTGGAGCTTGTCACTGTGGATTTTGGTGTGTCAGTACGCACTTCGGTTAGTGATACTAGTTATTGAGTCATTGTGGACCATTCGATAAAGTCAGTTCTTTTCCTGGTACTTCCGGAAAAGATTTCGGTGGGAGGGCTGACATAGCTGTATTTGGCAGAGGTTGTCCATTTTCGTGGTGCGCCTGTGTCTCAGATCGCTGATCGAGATAATCAATTACAACAGAGTGTTGGCAAGCATTGTAGTGAGCATTGGGGACCAGATTACAGGTTAGTACCGTTTCTTATCCTCAGATTGGTGGGCGATCTTTAAGGACTATTCAGACCTTGGAGGGCATTTTGTGGTCCTCTGTATTGCAGTTCTGAAGAATTTGAGACCCGTAGTTTCATTGGTTCAAGATTGACCTTCGGATTAGCAGGGACAGATTGAAAATTGCTTGAGTTCGACAGTGAAGTTATGTTGTTGTGAGCAGGTTGAGTATGAATTTGACACGTTATTTTGATCCGTATGTGATCATGGGGCGAGTTTGTGTTATGCCGTATAGTTTGGCATTACCTATAGCATTGGCCTTTATGTGTGTTGTATTCCGTGTGGTGGAATTACGTTTCAGATTTGTTGCGTGTTTTGTACCCTATCAGTTCCTTATATAGGAAGACTTGGCGTTTGTGAAGGAGCTAGTTCAGATTCGGGATTTGAGGGTATAGATATTACAGCACAGAAATATTTCTTACGTGGAAATCTGTTGGCAAAGTTGTTCAGTTGACGTAACCACTGGGGAATTGAGCAGTATGCAGAGACAGTGTCCCTACTTTTCAGTTGGCAGATTTGGAAATTTCGAGATCGAAATTTTTTTAAGGGGGGTAGATTTGTGATGACCCGAAACAGAATCAGTAGTGTAATCGGCCTAATTCGTGAGTTAGCGCGTAATCGCAGTTTTCCGATAAATAATTGAATTACCGGTCTTGATCACGACTTAATTATTGGCCGAGAATTTGAGTTAAGTCTCTTCTCGAGAGTTGTTGTACGCGTGATTCCGAGTTCGTGGGCGGTTTCGGATTATTATTTCGACGACCGAGGAATATAATATGAATATTTGAAATTTCAGAATATCATTGAGTTTATCCGTTCGTATTCAAGTCTATCCGAATCATGATTGTGATCCGTTTTGGACCGTTGATCGACCCGAACCGTAAATGGAATGGTTATCGACTTGATTTGCGAGTTTCGCGATTAGTCGTGATTTTGACATAATTGATTAAAATGGCGGCTTCTTTAACGACTAAATTTTCGGGCGAGAATTTGATTTGGGATACTTCGCGGAAGTCGTAGAGAATTTAATTTCGAGCTCGTGGGAACTTCCGAAGGATTTTTTTCGAGTTACGAGGAATAAGTTATAAATATTTTCGGGCGTCGGATATTGTCGTATTTATCCCTTTAGGGTTCGATACGCGTACGGTATAAATACGGAAGCGATACATGCCGATTTGGGAAAGTTTCCAGAAATAGAAACCTGGGTTGACCCGCGTTGACTGCGGGTCATGGGCAACCCGTTTTGGTACATTTTGTGCCGTTTGGTTTTCGCCGGATTTGACCCATTTTCCGGCCATGATTGGCCGGGGTTCCTTCTTGAGAATTGTTGGGCTCGTGCTCCTCTTCGGATTGGTACGTGGATCGACCCGTGAGGTGGCCGGAGGAGGGAGAATCGGCGCGGTGAAGTTTGTGGATTTTCCGGCGGAATCGATGGCGGTCGGAGGTGGCTTTTCCGACCTAGTTGGTGGCTCCTCTTTGAGGGGTTTTGTTAGCCATGAGGAGAGGAAACAATTGGAAGTGGTCTTGAAGGTTGCCGTGGCCGGAGGAGAGAGATCGATCGGTTTGAAATTCTGATAAGGGTTTGGAACTTTGAGTTGAATTTTGGAGGTTTTCCAATCAAAATTGGCCTTAACTTTGAACTGGAAAGTTGTTGGAAATGTCAAGATCTTCAAATCCTTGTGTAGCTTGAATTTTTCTGGGCTGGTTTGAATTTCCGGCGGCGGCTCCGCCGCCACGAACGGCCGCGATTTTTCCGGCGACGTGTTTTTCGACAAGTTATATGTCGTTTCGCTCAGAATCGCGCACCGATCGCAGTGGTGAGGTTTGTTTTTCGAATTGAACCTCAGAAATTATAGTGAGGTTTTGTGGTGTGATTATCGAATTTTCACGATTTCGTCGTTATTGAATTATATGTTTCCGGGAACGGTTATTTTTCGTGATATGATTTGAGGTTTCGAGTTATGATTTTGAGCAGTGGATTTTATGATTATCCAGGGGTTCGTGATCGTTCGTTTGGCGAGGGATTTTCCGTCGGATCACGGGTTTAACGCGTATCGCGTTACACTCACCTGTGAGTGGACACTTTTATATTTTCACAGTCGTTGCGAGTTCGTGATTTTTCAATATTTATTTATATACGATGTTGAGATTATTTATTATATTCGGAGGTATTATTTTATATTTTTTTATGGTGATGGGATACTTGCATCGATGCTTCGGCTACTCGGCTGATCACCGGTAGTCTGACCAGAGTTGAGAGATTCCCCTGTTATGCCGCCGGGGTTGAGAGATTCCCCTGGGCAGGGTTGAGAGATTCCCCTGTTATGCCGCCGGGGTTGAGAGATTCCCCTGGCCTATCACCGTCGGGCTTGAGAGATTCGCCTGGCACCTCCATATATATTTTCCGAACTCGCTATACTTATTTATTGTATATTAAATTGGTGAAAGGCACATGTTTATTTTCGTCCACTCACTCTAACAATTTTTATTGCCTTTCCCCTGGGCTCTTCGTTTTCTTTGCCCAGTTTGCAGTTCGGACTCTGGTGTCGCACGTCGTGGTCGGAGGCTTTGTATTAGAGCGATGTTTCTTTTATGGTAGGTTCTTAGTTTGGCCTACTATTTGTATATACATACTAGAAGTCGCTGTGAGCATTCTTATGTTATATTTTTATACAATTTTTCCCCGAATTTCTGTAAAGTGTAGTTTTATTGATTACTTTACATTACTGTTATGATATTGATAAATCCAGATGGGATTGGTGCCCACGGTTTGCTTTTTGTGGCATAGGATGAAGTGTTATTTTCCGGGTGCAGGAAATGGCAATTCCGCGTTAGTAGCGTTACTCTGCCGAAATTTTTATGGTTTTTGTTGGTTCTTGTTTTCAGAAAGGGTTTGATTCCGGTTTAAGAAACTAAATCGGGGTTAGGTCCTTTCAAAATCACCCACTATAGCCGACGACGTGGACATATGTCGTCGACTATAGTATTCCAGAAACTACCATTTTGAAGATTATCATCGACAACGACATTAATGGAGAACGTTGTTGGCTATAGTTTGTAACGATCAACATATTCACCTCGGGGGTTGGAATGACCGACGACTTCATCGTCGGCTATAGTCTAAACTATTCCTAACAATGAAGGAGTTTTTGGCTATAATTTATCCTATACCCGATGACTACCCTACCTTCTCGTCGGCTATAGTATCACTGACGGTGAATTCCCGACGATGCTATAACTGACGAGATGTCGTCGGTTATAGCTATACTCGATGAGTTTTAGTAACAGGTCGACGACTTGACGTAGTCAGCTTTAGTAACAATTCTGGTAGTGGGCCCAATCAACCCATTTGTGCTTACCAATCTGGTTTGGAGAGAAAGAGAATAAGTTTGACCACATGATGTCACTTATTTAGGACTTTAGCCTTACAAAGCCTATATAAGTGAATCATGGTCTCCCTAATTTAAAGCTAACCTTTAGATCTTCCATCTCACCATTACCTATCATCTAAGGGTGCAAATTAGCCATCCTAGTCCGCCCAAATTCGAGCTACCCCTTTCCCTCACACATAACTCACCTCATTTTCAGATTTTTCACAGTTTTACACTCTCTCTAGACCCCTCATCCTTATACCAACCCTCTAGCACTCTCTTCTACCTCTCCTCCTCCCTTCCTAGACCAAAATACCTCTATAACCACCACTACTAGACACCTAGCTCTTCCTTCTCTTTGGTAAAGCTTAATCTCTCCACCAAATCTCCACCACTTTGGCTTAGTTTGGGTCTTCCACCTCTCATCCTCACCACCTAGGGTTTGGCTAAGCTTTTAGAATTCAAAGGAGTGGGAAGTAATCCCTCTTCCCCTTGATCCTTGTAATTTTAAGGTTCACCTTACCTCCTCTTGAAGACTTGGTGCTTGTTGACGAAAAGAAGTTAAGCTCGAAGGCTTGGAGTCACTTGGTAGAGCTTTTCTTAGTGGACCCTTGGTTATTTCTACTCTCTTCCTACTTTAAGCATGTATCAACTATTGTATTTAATTATGTGTAGTGAGTAGTTTTATTTGGGAGGCTAGACTTAGAACCCTAGCCATGTGATGAACAAATGATGTCTTGGATTATGTATGATTTTTTGTTTTAGTGTATGTTGTGTGGTTGGTGATGTGAATGAGCAATTGTGTGATTGTGGATGTTTATTGTGCTTGAGCTTCATGTCTAGTTTAATTATCCATGTGTTGACCTTAGCTAAGTTAATGTATGTTTAAAGAGACTAAAAATGGTCATTAATTGAATTAGCTACTCACTTAAGGCTAGATGACCATGTAAACATGATTATGATATTTTCTAAGAGGTTTACCTTGAGACTTGGTTTCCTTAGCACCTAGTATGGACTTAAGTTCCTTTGAGTCTCAATATACTTGAGGGACTCTAGCCAAGCACACGTTCAATCTAAAAGGTTATTATGGCTATTAGTAGATTCTCCTGGCTCGTAACCCAATAGGTGAGAGTTGGGAGAATCACATAAACCTTCTCTCGGATTTTTCAATAGAGATTCGAGAAGGGGAACCTTCCACATATATCACACGATATGCTTGTTGACTTCACAATGTGACATACGATCGAGATGCAAGCCCGAAATGGCTTGGGGTCTTGGTTCCGGTTCACTAAATACTTCAATGTTGGGGCTCAAGTCATCTAGAGTTCGGAATGACCTAGGAACTTGAGTTCCAAACCAAATGTGACCCAAAAGGCTTTTAAAATATAAAATGTTAGAGTGAGTGGAAAAAAATAACGTAAACTACAAAAAACGATAAATCTATAATAATATGCTTTTCCGCTAAATTTCTGTAAAAATAAAGCGAGTTCAAATGAAATAAACTGAAATAAAATATGGAGGTGGGCGCTTAGGGTGTTTATCCTAACCCGGAGTGTCTCCAAGACTGTAAATAAAAAGGTGATGGGATCGTCTAGGGGGTTTGTCCTATCCCGAGACAATCTGGATCGTCTAGGGGATTAGCCGACTAGTCAAAGCATCGATGCTGAAAATAAAACCATCATAAACATACCACCAAACTCAACTGTAAAAAAATGCAGGAGACTGTAAATCTGCGTAAATATGAACTCGCAGCAACTGTGAAAATAAAATAAACGTCCACTCACAACTCTGTGACTACTGCCGGGGTCCAGCGAAATTTCCTTTGCTGCAAGGGCCGTGCTCGCGATGTCCTAAAAATACGGATCATATAATATCAGAATATGTGTAAAACTATGGAAATCAACCCTAAAAACAACCTCAGAAGTCCCCCAGAGATTTCAGAAAATTTCCTCGCTGGAGCTCCGTTGTGGGAGGCAGCGTGTGGCCTTCTCGTGCTGCCATTTAGAGCGTTCGACCCACCAAATTGAAGATCAGCTCAAGCCTAACCGAACTCATAACTATAGCTTCAGCTGATTTTAGCACATTTCACCGGAATCGCCCCCGAAAGCCAGCAGATTCAAAAATCTGGCTGGAATGTTCCCCGCGTCGAAACTCCGACCACACACTTTTGTTGCCCACAAAACCAACCCAGATCGACTCCCCGTGCTCCACTCGACCATAACCCCCACACCACCGCCGCCAATACTCGTCGGAGCATCGCCCGCGATGGCGACACTCCACGGGTTAAACAACCCAGTTTCAAACCACCTCCACACCTCATCAAATCCTCAAATTCTTCCCATAATCACAATCACAACATTGAAAGGATGAATTTCCATACCTTAATCACTAAAAATGGTGGCCGGATGGCCAATGTTTCGGCGAGTCACTATTCGGGTTGAATGTGGATCAGGTTAACGGGTCAAGTCAACAATACAGTTTCTAACTTTCTAAATCAGGTAATACAGTTATTTTCGGAAACTCGCTATTTATAGAGGGAAGCTCATCAAACGATCAACGGCTATTATTCAACTTCATTGCGATCGTATGGCCAGTAATTAACTGATAACAAAAAGTTTCTTTTCGATATTCCATTATGATAACCTCCGATAAACATCGCGATACTTATCCAAAAACAAAAAATTCCGAAAAATAAAATAAATAGCTCACTTATAAGAAAAATTTCCCAAAAATTCCTACGAGCTTGAAATTAAATAATCTACAACTTTTGTGAAGAAAGTCAAATCAAATTCTTGCCCAGTGAAAAAATCGTTAATAACCTCGATAACGCGACTAATCCCCGATAAAGCGTAATATAATTCGATAAGCACGTAATTTCAGTTCGGGTCGTAACAATCTACCCCCCTTACAAAAATTTTGTCCTTGAAATTTACATACCTACTAGAAAAGATGAGAGTAATGCTCTCTCATATGTTGCTCTGGTTCCCAAGTGGCTTCTTCTACTGCATGATTCCTCCACAGTACTTTTACTAAATGAATGGTCTTGTTCCAGAGAACTTGCTCTCTACGGTCAAGAATCTCCACTGGTTCCTCAATATAAACCAAGTCCTCACGTAACGGAATCTGCTGAGGCACAATAACATGAGAAGGGTCATAGATGCATTTCCACAATAAGCACACATGGAATATATCATGAACACATGCTAGTTCTTATGGTAACTCCAAACGATAAGAAACATCACTGACACGTTAATTAATTTCATATGGTTCGATGTATCTTGGCTGAAGCTTGCCATGCTTCCCAAATCGCATAACACCCTTCCATGTCAATAATTTCAAAATTACCCAATCACCAACCTTTAATTCTACTTTCTTTCTTCTAACGTCTGCATAACTCTTTTGTCGATGTTGGGCAGCCTTTAATCTGTCTCGAATGATCTGCACGTTCTCCGTCGTTTCTTGTACAATATCTGGACTAATAAGGTTCCTCTCTCCTACCTCACTCCAACATAGTGGGGTCCTGCACTGTTTCCAGTATAAAGCTTTATATGGTGACATTCCAATGCTAGAGTGGAAACTTTTATTATAAGCAAATTCCATCAAATGCAGGTACTTATTCCATTTTCCCAGAAATTGCAATACGTAAGATCTCAGCATGTCCTCCAGTGTCTAAATGGTTCTCTCGGACTGGCCATCTGTCTGGGGTGAAAAGCTGTACTGAATCGTAACTTGGTGCCCAAAGCTTCCTGTAAAGCTCTCCAAAACTGTGAAGTGAAAAGGGAATCTTGATCTGAGATAATGGAAACAGGCATACCATGTAGTTTCACAATCTTCTGCATATACAACTGAACTAATTTGCTCATAGAGAGTTTCTCTGAAACTTGTATAAAATGTGCAGACTTCGTGAAACGGTCCACAACTATCCAGATACCTGTATGACCCTTGGATGTACGAGGTAGCTTGTATACAAAATCTATAGTAACATGACCCCATTTCCAAACCGGAATCTTTAGACGTTGCATTAAACCTGAAGGTTTCTGCCGCTCCGCCTTTACTTGTTGACAAATGGGACACTAGCTCACATATGTCGCTATTTTCCTTTTCATATTAGGCCACCAGTAATACTCCTTAAGAGTTTGATACATTTTTGTGATACTAGGATGCATTGCATAAGCTGAACAATGAGCTTCAACAAGTATTTCTCGTTTCAACCCTTCATTGTTTAGAACACAAAGTATACCTTTAATCACCAGTAAGACATCTCTCCACAATGTAAAGTCTGGTTATCCACCACTATGTACTGCTTCCTTTAATTTCTGCAATGAGACATTAGAATCTTGTAAGTCACGAACTCTGTCAACAAGAACAGGTCGAACCTGGAAGTTGGCAAGTAAAACTCATGGTTCATCATTATCTGTGTATAGGAATGTGCTAGTGGCTCGCAACTCAGAAAGGAGTGGCATCTGAGTCATTTGTATATGCGATAGAGCAACTCCCGATTTCTGACTAAGAGCATCAGCTACCACGTTCTCCTTTCCAGGATGGTACTCAAAAGTGCACTCATAATCACTCAATAGTTCCATCCACCTCCTTTGCCACAAATTCAATTCTGGTTAAGTAAAGAAATACGTAAGACTTTTATGGTCGGTAAAAATCCAACACCTAGCACTATATAAGTCGTGTCTCCAAACTTTCAACACGAAAATAATCGCTGCTAACTCCAAGTCATGAGTGGGATAATTCAATTCATATGGCTTTAATTGTCGGGAACCATAAGCAACAAATTTTCCTTGTTGCATCAACTCACATCCCAAACCTAACTTGGATGCATCACTAAAAACTGTAAACTCTCCACTATCATCTGGTAAAGTCAATACTGGAGCAGTGGTCAGCCTTGTCTTTAAAGTTGGAATCTTTCCTCACAAGCCTCTAACCATTCAAATATGACTCCTCTCCTCATAAGTCGGGTAAGAGGTGCAACAATACGTGAAAAATCTTGCACAAACTGACGATGGTATCTGGTTAAACCCAAAAACCTCTTGATATCTACTACACTGGTAGGTCTGCTCCAATTCAATACTGACTCCACCTTGTCAGGGTCAACACTAACTTCATCTGCCAAAATCACATGGCCAAGGAATTTAACTCGATTCAACTAAAATTCACATTTACTTAACTTGGCATACAACCGAGATTCTCTCAAGGCCCTTAAAACAATATCCAAATGTCTTGCATGTTGCATGTCTTCTATAAAGTAAATCAAGGTATCATCAATAGATACAAAGAAGAATTTATCGAGATATGCCCGAAATACTTGATTAATCAAATCCATAAAGGCAGCAGGTGCATTCATCAGGCCGAATGACATAACTAGGAACTCATAATGCCCATAACGAGACCGAAACGCGGTTGTAGAGACATATGACTCTAATCCACAACTGATGGTATCCTGATCGAAAATCGATCTTAGAGAACACCATAGCACCCTTAAGTTGATCAAACAAATCATCAATCTATGACAGTGAATACTTGTTCTTCACTGTAACCTAGTTCAACTTTCGATAATCGATGCATGACTTCATAGATCCATCCTTCTTTTTCACAAATAAAACTATAGCTCTCCACAGTGATATGCTAGGACAGATGAAACCCTTATCAATTAGGTCCTGAAGCTGAATTTGCAATTCTCTCAACTCAGTTGGAGCCATTCTATATGGAGCTTGAGCTATGGGGCCTGCACTCGGAAGTAGCTCGATAGTGAAATCTATTTCCCTAACTGGAGGAAGACCTGGTAATTCCTCAGGAAAAACATCAGGATATTTTCTAACCACCTTAATCTGCTCAAGGTTAGGGTGGAAATACTGGTATTTACTACATGTGCTAGATATGTGGTACACCCCTTCCTCAACATCTTCTCAGCCTTCACAACTGAAATAAGGCACGATGAAAGCACATTTCTTTCCCCGTGAAATAAAATCTCAGGGAACCCCGAACTTCTAAATACTACCTCTTTCCGATGACAATCAACCAAAGCTAGATGATTGCTCAGAAAGTCCATGCCCAAAATTAAATCAAAATCTGTGATGTCAAGAGGTAACAGATCGGCACACAATCCAAAACCTCCAACCATCACGCTATAGTTTTGATACATTAGCCCAACTAAAATCACCTCGCTAGAGGGATAAGTCACTCGCCACATTTCTGATAAGGAAGTGGCAGGTACATTAATTATTGATGTTAATCTCATGGAGATAAATGAGTGTGTCACCCCCGGATCTATTAAAGTAAAAATAGCATAACCAAAAACATGCAACGTACCAATAATCACCTCTGGAGATGCTCAGCTCTCTGGTAGAGTCATCCAATGAAGTCGGGCTTGTCCAGTCTGTCCAGCCGATTGCCCTCTCCGGCTCCGGTCCTGATAAACTGGCTGTTTGGGTGGTGGTGTAGTTTTAACCCCTGAAGTGGCCCTCTGAGTACCACTAAAACTCTGCACCAAAAATCCACTTGGGTGTCTTTCTACAGACACTCCTTCACAAAGTGGCCCATCTGGCCACAACGATAACAAGTTGAAGTCCCAAACTAACATTGTCTGAAATGGTGCTTGTTACATCTATTGCATAAAGGAAAATCTCTGAGTGTCGATGGAGTAAATCAAGAACCATTAGATCCATTGGAACTGGCCCCAGACCTCTGCCTCTGTGATCGACTCCACCTCCATCTAGGAAACCAGCTAGGACGACTTACACTAGATGTCTGAGATCCCTCATCATAAGATGATGTGGAACTAGATGCGCTGGAGCCTTCCCTTTTTAAAGAACCCTTGTTGGGCCCACCTTCCTTGAATCGTCGAGTCTAGCCCTGCTCAGATCGAAGCATATCCTCACATCTCACAACAGCACTGACAAGCTCATCAAAATCAGTATGTGGTACACCTGACATGAATAGGGCAAGCTCATGTCGCAAACCTTACTCAAACCTCCAACACCTTTCCTTCACTAACCTGATAGAATTTGGTGCAAATTGGGATAAACGGGTGAAATGATCCTGATACTCCATCACAGACAAGTCTCCTTGCCGAAGATTCATAAACTCCTCGTATTTTCTCTACTCTATTGCTTCACTGAAGAAGCGACTCATGAACAACTCCCTGAACTCTGCTCATGGGGTGGTGTTTTCATTTTTCTCAGTGCACTCCCACCAACGGTAAGCATGGTCCTGCAATAAACCCACAACTATCGATGTTCTCTGCTCTGAAGTTAACTGGGGACGCAGGTGGTCGCATACTCGACCAATCTCTATAAGCCAGTTCTCATAAGTTTCAGGGTCATGAGATCCTGTAAAGGGAACTGCTCCTGCTGATATAGCTTTGGTGACTAAATCATCATGACCCTCACGTGGCGCTGGCATCACGCGTGTAATTAATTCACGCATCTCTGTGTCAAAGACTGCATTTCATCCTGTTGAGTTGGTTGTCAAGGCATAATGACCTAAGAGTCCACAAAAAGATATTTAGCTCACTCGAAGAGACCAAGAAAAATGGCTCAACTAAGAGACTCTAGACAGTTAAAAATGTACAACACTTGGAGTTGTGATGGGGATCCACCGGCCAGTCGGGCCATCCTCCTAGGAGTGTTGTACACTATAAAATGTCTATACTAACATGACAAGAGGCTACATAATCTGTAACCTAATGCTCTAATACCAAGTTGAAAGGACCCAAAATCCTAGTTAAGCTAGTAAACTAGATAGTTTAGTTAGTAAATTAGAATTAAATCCTAACGATTAATTAAACTCTGAGAAATTCTACAAAATTTTTGACACAATTCCCTTTGAAAACTGAATAAGAAGAGAACACTTCTAAACCAAATTCTCACAAACAAAACGTGGACCACCGATTATCCATCTAGATTTCTCAATAAATAACATAAACAAGAACTAGGAATTTAACTCAGGAATTTAAACATGTATTTACAACATGTTGGTTCTGAATACAAAGAAATCAAACTTGACTATTATTCGAGAAACTGAAAATAACATAATACAACTGGAAATCAGAGTGACTTCTATGAAAATAGAATATATATATATATATATATATATAAATAGATCTTACAGTAGATTAGAACCTACTGAATAAGTAGCTAACAGGTGGACTCAAAGCCTTGGACGATACCACGTAAATTCAGGATTTAAACTGCAACCTGGGTGACGGAAACCGAAAAGCCCATGAAAAGGCATTTAAAATATAAAACGTTAAAGTGAGTGGACAAAAATAACATAAACTACATAAAATAATAAATCTATAATAACATGCTTTTTCGCTAAATTTCTGTAAAAATAAAGCAAGTTCAAATATAATAAACTGAAATAAAATACGGAGGTGGACGCTCAAGGTGTTTGTCCTAACCCGGAGCGTCTCCAAGACTATAAATAAAAAGGTGATAGGATCTTCTAGGGGGTTTGTCCCATCCCAAGACAATCAGGGTCGCCAGAGCGTTTGTCCTAACCTAGTTTAACTCGACTAGTCAGTGCTCAGCCGACTAGTCCAAGCATCGATGCTGAAAATAAAATCATCACAAACATACCTCCAAACTCGACTGTAATAAAATACAGAAGACTGTAAATCGAAGTAAATATGAACTCGAAGCAACTGTGAAAATAAATAGATGTCCACTCACAAGTCTGCGACTACTGCTGGAATCCAACGAAATTTCCTTTGCTGCTAGGGTCGCGATCATGATGTCCTAAAAATACGGATCATATGATATCAAAATGTGCGTAAAACTATGGAAGTCGACCCTAAAAACAACCCCGGAAGTCCTCCGAAGATTTCAGAAAATTTCCTCGCTGGAGCTCTGCCATGAGCGGCGGCGCGTTAGCCATGGGCGGCGGCGCGTGAGCCACACGCGCCTCCCGGCCGAACAGCTCCGTTTGGAGCGTTCGACCCATCAAATTGAAGATAATCTCGAGCCTAATCAAACTCATAACTATAGCTTCACCTTATTCCAGCACGTTTCCAAACCTCATCAAATCCTCAAATTCTTCCCATAAACACAGTCACAACATTGAGAGGATGAATTTCCATACCTTAATCATTGAAATTGGTGGCTGGACAACCGATTTTCCTACAGGTCACGATTTGGGTCGAATGCGGATTAGGTCAACAGTACAGTTTCTAACTTTCTAAATCGGGTAATTCAGCTATTTTCGGAAACTCGCTATTTATAGGGGGAAGCTCCTCAAAATATCAACGGTTATTTTTCAAATTTATTGCGATCATACAGCCAATAATTAACCGATAAAAAAAAAGTTTCTTTTTGATGTTCCATTATGATAACTTCCGATAGACATTGCGATACTTATCCGAAAATAAAAACTTTCGAAAAACATAATAAATAGCTAACATATCTGAAAAATTCCCCAAAAATTTGTACAAGCTCAAAATTAAATAATCTACAACTTTTGTGAAGAGATTCAAATCAATTCTCGCCCGGTGAAAAAGTTGTTAATAACCTCGATAACACGACTAGTCCCCGATAAAGCGTAATATAACTCGATAAGCGCTTAATTTTCGTTTGAGTCGCAACAGTTGAGTCTCCAAAGAACTTGGTAGCGTGAGATACACACATCCACATTTTACTTTTCATTTAGTGTCAAGTTAATGTCTAGTTGTGTCCATAAGTTAAGCGTTAATCATTGTAAGCTAAGGAGTTATAGTGACTAATCCTCGTGGGTTCGACACTCGACTAACTTAAAAATACTGTAACTTTTCCCATATACTTCGGGTGGGGAAAGACTTTACATTTATGAGTTAGTTCTTAATTCAATAGGTGTAAATGGTCTATTTTTCTCCAACAGTAACAATGATGCTAGAGATTGGAATAGTCGAAGTGGTGAGGCTACAACGAGCCGAATCTCATATGACGGCGGATAAAGGCGACGGGTCACTAAGTCGGGTACATGAAGTTGGGATTTTCTCAATGCCTGGTCGAAGGCCACTGAGGGTGAGACTACAGGTAAAGGCGGCAGGTTACGACACTTTTGACTTGACAAAAACCAAAAAGAGATGGCATGGGTGGTTTGATCTTGGGAAACTAGGCAATCATTGGCTGAAGGAGACCACGACGAAGGCCTGGGATTTTGCAGGTGGCCCTGTGCCAGCGGGAAGCCACAACTGGTGGCGGTGGCGGTGGCGTGGAGCCAGGAGGTGGCCTGTGATTGGCTGGGAGCTTTACTGTCGTCGATTGGTGCTAGGCCAATGGAGACAGGGTTGTTTCTCCTTGCTCAGACTTTGGGCTTCGCGTACACTATTGATTATGGGTGTTGGGCCTCTCCTAGTAGGTGGCCTTTTGCTGTGTTTCTCTAGACCAGTTTGACTTTGTGGGTTGCAGTGCTGATTTGGCCAATCGTTGTGCACCTTTAGTTTCGCATTTGGGAACCGGGCATTGTTCACAAGAGTTTTCAGCGTAACCCTGCGCGAAAAGATTCGGCCTCATGAGGAATTCTCCATGCCGATGGGCGGTACCTCACAGCTCACAGGGCCAAAACTTTAGGATGCATAGCTAGATAGGATGTAGGGCCCGTAATTTTTATAGTCTTTTCCCTTACGTCTAGTCCTGTCTAGTTATGTTATGGTAGGTCTGTGCCGAGTATGATTTAGTATAAGTTACTCTAGGGAGTTCTTCCTATCAGGCTGGTAATCGACGTTGTCATTGGAACTTATAAGTCCAATAAATTATATCTTTCATCTAAAAAAATGGTCTGGAACCATGTTTAATAGGATAGGGAAAAACCCAATCATAAAGCAAAAATTTAATTTGAAAGCCATCACCAATAATCCATTGTGTTCCATGTTGTAGGAGATCCCGAGCCCTAAGAATGACTTTCCAAGCACATGAATGAGAAGTTTTAGGTCTACTAGTAAAGACAGAGGCATGTCACAAATATTTTGTAGAAATAATTTTGACCCACCAATTATAGAGATCTGTTAAGAGTTTTCGGCCCAATTTTGCTAAGGCAGCCTGATTAAAATGAGCAGGCCGAATTCCTAAACCATCCTTTTTCCTTAGGGTCGGGGTACAAACCTGGGTCCAAGCAATAGCAAGACTTTTATGACCCCAAAAGAAATTTCACATTCAACATCCAACTTATTTGTAATTTTAGTAGGACATTTGAAACAGGAAATGACATGATTCAGCATTCCCGAAAGATTAGCTTTAAGAAGAGTTAATCTTTGTGCTCGGGATAAAGTATTAGTTTTCCAGCCATATAGCTCTTTCTAAATTTTCTGAATTAACTCGGAAGCGTTAATAATAGGATTCTTCCAGAAGACAATATTATAAATGCCAAGATGCTTCCCAAAATTAGCTTTATGTGGAACCTTAATGAGGGAACAAATATCCTCTTTGAGCTTTCGCGGAACATTGTTCGAGAAATAACAAATAGATTTATGAAAATTAATTTGATGCCCAGAGGCTTTAGAGAAGGCATTAAGAATATTCTTGAAGTTTCGAGCAGTAGTAGTAGTAGCTTTACAAAAAAGCAAACGGCCATCTGCAAAAACTAAATTAGAAATTCGAAAACCACAAGGGGGTGAAAAGAGGCCAAAATGAGATTTAGTATTTAAGCCAGCGTTAATTAAGTGTCAAATTAAGAGTTCCCTACAAAAGATAAAAATATAAGGGGACATAGGATCCCCTTGCCTAATTCCTCTAGAAGGTTGAAACCAACCTTTTGCAAAGCATTTACAATTATCGAAAAAGAGGCCGAAGAAATGCATTTCATAATTAGGGAGATCCAATGAGAATGAAATCCGAAATTTTATAACCAGTGATTAATATAATCCTAATTTATAAAATCATAAGTTTTTTCCAAATCAAGCTTAATAGCAATGGAGCCTGTTTTGCCCTTCAATCTATTAAAAGTGGAGAACATTTCATGTGCAATCAGGATATTGTCAAAAATACACAGGCTGGGAGCAAAGGCACCTTGATTCGAAGACATGCATTTTTGAAGAAGAGGCCCAAGCCTTTGGACTATGATTTTTGTAATAATTTTATAAGCCATGTTGCATAAACTTATTGGTCAGAAGTGATTAACAATTTTCGGATTCTCAAATTTCGGGATTAGAGAAATATTAGTATGATTTAGAGATCCAAAATCTTTCCTTGTAGTAAAACAAGTGATTCACAAGCCGGTAGAGAGGATTTCGCAAAATGTCCTAATTCTTTTGGAAGAAAATAGCCTGTAAATCATCAATTCCAAGTGCTTTAAGATGGCCAATATTAAAAAGAGCATCCTTAACTTCTTCAATGGTAATGGTATGAATAAGTAGATCATTATCTGACTGGATAACAAAAGGTTCAATGGCCGCCAAAAAATTATCAATATCTCTAGTCAAAAGAGAATTAGATTGAGTAAACTTCTTATGGAAATATTTGATCAAAATACAAGCAATGTGATCATGATCAACATGGATGAAATCATTTTCATCTCGTAATTTTGTTAATTGTCGTTTCTTCTTCCGAATTAGGGCCCGAGTTTGAAAAAATTAGGTATTTTTATCGCTAAGTTTGAGCAAGTTAGCTCTAGCCCTTTTGGCCTAGAAGGTTTCTTCTTGATCATATAGACGAGCCAAAGCTTCATTTTGTATATGTTCCTTATGAAGAATAGGAAAAAAAAATTTCATCAATTCTTTCTTAATTGTAACTAAATTAGCATGAGTATTCTGAATAGTAGTAAACTTAAAGAACCCAACCCCGATTCAGTTGCCTAAACTGGAATTATATCCTAACAACACTACAACTTTGTAAAAAATTTCGCCAGAGTTTACTTTATAAAATGAGTAAACCAAAAACCTACTATGAAAACACACTTCCAAATAGTCCACAAAAGCCAAACCGTGGGACACCAATTCCCAACCGGATTTCTCAAATTCACAAACTACTGAATAAAAGTAAAAGCATTTCTTTAGACTATTTATTCAAAATCCAGTAAGTACTCGAAAAGCATTACAAAGAAATAAACTAAAATAGTACTCAAAGTGACTTCTAATTTACAAATATATAAAGCTAGTAGGTTAAACAAGGAACCTACTAGAAAAGAATAGTGACTTGAACTCTAGGCCTCCGACGACAATGCGCAACCACAAGATAAAATCTGTAAACTGGGCAAGAAGGAAACCGAAAATCCCATAGAAAGACATATAAAATAATAAAAACCGTTAGAGTGAGTGGACGAAAATAAACTTTCATTTTTAAACTGATAGCAATAAATATAACATGCCTTTCTCAATATATAAGCAAATAAACATGATGCGAGTCTAAAAACTGCGGGGTCCCTCTCTCGGACGCATCCGCAACAGTACAGTCTAAATCATGGGATCCCAGACCCACATGTGATTAAATAGTCAGAAAGACCTCGGGTCAAGACTCTGTCCCCCCCATAGCATCTTGGGGATCAGCTGAGCATGCCAGTGCATCGATGCCACTACTACCTCTGAGACTATACTCTGTGTAAAATAAATCATATTTGTTTCCATACACATGCATAATCCTAAATTCATACTCGTACGTGCATAATCATAAAATGCATAATCAAGACTCGCACGTCAATCAGTGAAAATAAATTGTCCGCTCACAGTATGCAGCTAGCTCGAACGTCCAGCAGAAGTTCCCTCGCCAAAATCTCTCTCGTGGTTTCCTGAATAAATAACAGGTTCGTTTAATTTCAGAATTCGATAAAACACGTGAAAAATAACTCAGAAACCATCCCGGAAACCCCACGGAAAAATTAGAATTTTTGACTCACCGGAGCTCCGCCGCAGGCGGTGGCGTGTGACTGCCACATGCTCCCGATCCAAACTGCTCTGATGGGAGGGTTTGACCACTCGTTGGAAAGATCACAACGAGCCCAACATATTTGTCAACTAGACCTAGACCCAATTCCACGGCGTTTGGCCGGAATTGGGTCCGAAACCCACGGTGGCCGAAATCGCCGAAAAACGTCTCCGGTCGATTCCATCACCGGTGATGCATCTCGGCCCCCCAAACCAAGGGGGTTTTGGTCCTTGGACCAAACCCAATCAAACCCACCACCACACCATGCCGAAAAATGGCCAGAATGTCGTCGGCGAACTAACCCGAAAACCCACAGGTTCACGGCATCAAAACTATCCCAAAACTCGCCCAAAAATCAAATATATATATACATGAATGGAAAGAGAAGATGAAGGGCTTCAAATCCATACCAAGAACGCCGGAAACCATGGCATTTTCCGGTTGGTCGAAATCGGAAATCCAAAAGAGCCAAAATCGTATACGAATCGTGTACGTACAAAATTCATATTTTTCTGATTTACTCTGTATGTACACCTATTTCCACTATAAATACCAAAATTTCAGATCAGATCAACGGTCACAATTCGATCTGATCAAGATCTAACAGTCCAAAGTAGACCGCCAAGAAAAATATTTTAAAATACATATTTTCACATTCGAACTTCTAAAAATCAAAAGAAATAGCTCGTAAGTCCGAAAAATTCCCCGAAAATTCCTACGTGTACGAAATTAAATATTCTACTACTTTCATGAAGAAAGTCGGATCAAATTCTCGCCCAAAGAAAAAGTCGTTAACAAAATTTCACGAGGTGCATAATTCGCGGAAAACCTAAATCGTAAAAGTTAGCGTAACTTTTAGTTTGGATCGTTACATAAACAAATTCCCAAAAGTAGTGTTATTCAAGTCTTTCGAGAGGCATTAAAATTAGGTAGTATGAGTAATGCAATTTTGTATAGGATTGCCATTAAGAGGAGTATTCCAAACACGGTTCATAATTTCTTGAAAAGAAGGATGTTATAGCCACAAAGCTTCAAATTTATAAACTTTCTTTCGCGAAGGAAGATGATAACCAAAAGTAAGACAAATAGGTCTATGATTTGAACCCTGAATTGATAAATTATTCAAGGAAACATTCGGAAATCGTCGAATCCAAATAGCATTAGTAATAGCTCTATCCAATCTCTTATAAATTCTAGTAGAAGGATCTGTATTATTACACCAAGTAAAAACATTTTCAGTAAAAAGGCATAGATATTAAAGAAGCAGAGTTAAGAAAGTTCATAAACTGGTTCTCATATAGATAGTAGACTGATTATTGCCACCAAGCTTCTCTTGCAGATTAAGAATATTGTTATAATCACCCATCATAACTCAGGCAATACCCAGGCAATATGTGATGAAGGTTTAAGTAAAAGGAGCTCATTCCAAAGAGTTGGTTGATCTCATTTATGAGGAAACATTTATAAACAAGTAAGAAACTAAGATAAATTATTAGTCACGTTAGTGCAAAAGCAATGGATGTATAGAAAATGCGAAGAAACTATGTTAATATATACTTTGGTATCTAACCAAAGTAAAATCAATCCACCACATTGTCCATTAAAGGGAACTACAAAATATTTGGCAAAGGGAAATTTAGAAACTAAGGATCTTGCTTGATCAAAATCCATTCTCGTATCAAGGAATCACAAGATGTTTATTTTAAGCAAAGACAAGTAAAATATGGTCTGAGCCCGAAAACCAGGCCGTGAACAACCACGACAATTCCATGTAACTATCTTTATTGAGCAGGTGAGTTATTAAGGTTGGCCAGTAAAGTTTGAGAGTTGTTCATATTGACAGATTTAATCTGTGAAACCAAATGGTTCACAACAGTAGGTTTAAAGACAAGATTCATGTAGGCATAATCAATTCCATGAAGGTCATAGAGAGAAGTTTCATGAAGAGTAGGAGAATCATTTTTAGAAAGTACTTGATCAGTAACACAATTTACAAACACGACCTCATTCGTAGCATTCACATTCATAAATATGGTATTAGAGAATTCTGAATTCATAAAGTTGTTATGTAAATGGATAGTAACAGTAGAGTTCGCAGCAAGGCAATTAAGAGAAGTTGACTCAAAAGGTAGAAACCATATCTTAGTTGTAGAGAAGAACCTGAAGTACAATCGTTTAAATGGGAGGACTCATACGCAATAACCAAGGTATGTCAAATTGTCAAAGAGTTCATGTTCAATATAAACAAGTAAAATCTCAATAGTAGAATAATTAAAGTTCTTAGTCGGACGGGAGAAAGGTATCATTCAATAGTTTTTCAAATGGGAGTGCCCATGAGTGAATATCAATTACCAACTAGTCAACAGACATAAAAAGAGGCGAAACAATATGAAATGTATAGTTCAACCTTAAGAGTTCAAACATTGAATAAGTGGTAAGGTGTACAGTAACCAGTTCTATATTAAAAAGGATATAGCTACGATTAAAGTAACCCAGAAGAAAATTAGTCACAGCCCACTTGAGAAATTGAAGTTCCAATAATAAAAAAAGAGAAGAGGTTCAAGGGATTAGGAAAGAAAAACAATCAAACCTCATCGATCAGGGTCTCAAACACAGCCCTTGTTGCTATGTGAGAGAAGGTGATTAGGAGAAGACATAATTGAGACTCGTCGTAACTCCACGCTAGAGAAAAGTGAATAACCCGATTGGGTTCTTGAAGAATAACCGGTGAAGGCGGATAGCAATCTGGTATATTAACTAGGGAAAGATAGGATAAGTTTTTGGTGAAAATCCAATGTGATGGTGTAGATCAAGCACGAGGTGACTGAAATCTGGAGGTCGATCGGAGAATAAAAACAACGGTGAGCGCCATACATGGGAAAAAAGAGTTTTCAAGTGGATAGTGAAAGTGTTGGAGGACGGAGGACTCAACAACAGTTGTCATTCCTTAATTGATTTTGTCACACCTATATTGCTTCCATTCACTATATTTACACATTCTCTTTATATAATAGTATATAACTAACAAAAATAAAAATTACAGACATATGAGGCTCTACACATCATTTTTTTTATCAACTATTCTTATTTCTTATCTATATCAGCAGGGGGAAGGAAGCATTCCATTGTCAAGCCCCAAATGTTAAACTCCACCTCATCAATCTTCCACGTTTCTTCCATCTCCCTCTTGTGGTTTGCAGACTGTTCACCATATCTGAACACCTTAACATGTGTCTTTCCGCTGTGCGCAATATTGAGTCCTTCGACATACTTGTAGTCTTCTATCATCGATTCGGTACTGGTTTCCCAAAACACATCTGTATCATCTCCCTTGTTTGTCATCCTAAGCAGTCTCGAGTCCTCGAACTGTACGAGGAGACCCGAACGCTGGCTGAAGTATCCCCATATTGTGTGGTGAATTATCTCATAGTTTGGACCGCTTTGTTGCTCGCGAACTGCGGGGTTTGTTTCGAGCTTGAGTATGAAGCAGTCATCACCGTTAATGATCTTCTCTCCGATGCACATTGCATCTGCGAATAGAAGAGCCGTGGCCCTTGGGTCCAAACCCTAAAAATGTTTGTCATACGCTTAGTCCAAGTGATAATGGTGCATCAGTGCATGCATTATAATAGTTTTCAAATCTCAACAAGGTTCGTGCAATTAGATAACCAATAGCGTAACATTAGAGAATGGATGACTTCGATAGTTGTACGACAAAGATTTCTATCACTCATATGCACCATCTAAACAAATAATGAAATGTTGATGAAGAATAGTGTACCTGAAGAAAACGGCGTAACGGTCTAGCAGGACCTTGTGAGACGGGAGTTTGTTGGTTAGAGGAATGCCGCCATGAAAGCTTACCATTGCTTCCGCAGATGACCTTGCAGCCAGACACGACGAGCTCTAAGCACCACAAGTCGGGATTCTTTTGCCAAAGCAAGAACCCGCCACTCTCAGCAGCACTCTTTTTCACCTCGAGGCTCATGTCCCCTTGGTGAAATTCCGATGCCATAATCTTAACCTGCCCCGTCACACACATGCTTGTTACAGAGTTCAATGCTGGTTGGCCACCGGTTGCCGCTGTGTATTGTTGCACAATGTACTTAGCTGTTGAAGCTTGCTGTAATAGGAACTCCAAGTAAGTGTGTTTGTACATCTTACTTGTACGTAATAGGAACTCCAAGTAATTGTATTAGTAGATACATGTGTTTTTCATCTTCCCATTGTTATTATATGGATTGTCGTACTTCTGTTAAGAATGGCATGTGAGACCTATAAGTAACGAAACACAAGATCTGTGTAGTTGAAGACCTAAACATGTATAACTTGTTCCGAGGGTACGTAATGTGACAGTTTATTAGTTAAATGTGGTTGACTGAAAATGTCAATATTGTTAGGTCCTTGCCGGCCTTCTATCCTAGCTTGCCCAATATATGTGCCAAGGAAAAATGGAAGTCTTGTTATGATCTAAATCTCTCACATGCCATTCTCGCTCTCACCAATGTAATTAGTGAATACGATACACTGCCATCATATCATTAAATGTAAAAATCAGAGGAACCCAAAACTAATGATAAATTAACTCATGAGGTATATATGGATTGATGAATCTTACAATGGAAGAATCTCTAACTTGACGGTGGACGGAATTTCCCAACTGAACTTGAAGAGGGAGGAGAGGAGAACCTACAAGGTAAAGTAAGAATCTCAGCTCGTTAAAGCGTCCGGCAATGACCGGAGTGGACCATTTGTCGGAAGTTTGAGCCTTCATCCACGTTAACATGTTTTGAAACCGCAGTGTGACGTTTGTTCCCATGCTTGTAAACATCTCTTCCGGTATGGGGACCTCGAGAACAGTCTCGAGGCCATCCTCTCTATCAATATTCGGACAAAGCTTTCTCATGTGTACAGTAACGTAGTCTCATAGAAAAGATCAAAGCCAGGAAAGGGAATAGAGAAGAAAAATCGTAGAGGTTAGATCTTGATCAAATATAGACCTTGTTCAGCGATCTCCTTTCCTCCTGAATAATTTAGGTGATGAGGGAAATGTGGGTAAGGTGGTTGTTTGTGAATTTGCCAAAGGCTGTCCTTGCTTGTAGATCTCATGTGGGCAAGATTTATAGATGAAGATTTTGATTTGTTACTTTCTATATTAGGGCCCGAGTCGTATTTGAATAAATTGAAATTATAATATTTACACGTACTGATTAGAGCGAAATTCCGCTTTAAAAAGACATCTTTTGTTTCTACAAATTTGACAAAATTACGTACTTAATTGATAGTTGATGATTGAAACCACTCACGTGTTACAAACTTACAAACTTATTAATCAAAACAGAATTAACGTACTGATGGGCTGATGGTGTTTTTGCTGAAAAGCATTTCCATCTCTTCGGTTCTTGCTATCCTATGCTGTAAAACAGTACCAACACTCTAGCAGACGACTCTACCTTATATGCTATGCGAAAGTAAACATTACTGCAATACTCAAAGCACTGTTCACAAACACTCCAATACTCAATTCGTTTGCCCTATATTTCAAAGGGAGAGACTCTGTCATTAAAACCCATGACAAAGGACCAAGCCCCATTGAGAAGTAACACGCATATAAGTACAGTACGTGCCTCAACACCCACAACGCCAGGACCGACGTAGTGAAACACCATGAAAACAAACCCTAATCCCATCAAAGCTTCAACCGTGCCTCCGGTGCTTATCAATAAGAGACGTTTCCTATTAGCTTGGTCCGCCAAAACTGTAGCCAAGAAAATAAACAGTGTTTGCTAGTACAATAGCCACACTCACCCTCGAAACATCACTTAAAAGCGGCTCGTAACGTTCTCTAACACTCATATCAATCATCGGTTCTGCTCCTATCATAGAACGTCTTAATATCAGGGCTTGTATGACTATTGCATTCAAAAATAAATGTAAACACATTGCCGGGATTAGACTCCTCCCGGTACTAGGAGAACTACTTGGCCTCGTTAACAGCTCTTCCCAAATCCTTTCAACGCCAGTAGTTGTAGCATCATCGGCAACTTTGTCAAGACCCACGGCTATTTTTGCATCACGGCGAATTTCAGCTTCTTCTGTAGTTTGACTAGTTTCAGATGATATTGGTGACCAGTGGCAAAGCGAGGAATTATATTCAGGCATGGTCAACTCTTTTTGTCATTTTTTTTACCTTTAATCGGCGGAGCAAAAAAAAAATTTGAGCTAATATATAGTTTTAGTTGTAAGTCAATAATTCATTCTTCTTTCTAAAGAATAATGATTATGTAAAAGATGAGGGTATACAGACTAATTGAAAGAGAGAGGTGATTGAGGGAAAAATTGCAAAGAGAAAGTGATGGGTTAAGGGCATCTTTGAAAGGAGAGAGGGAGGGAGGGAGAGAGAGAGAGAGAGAGAGAGAGAGAGAGAGAGAGAGAGAGAGAGAGAGAGAGAGAGAGAGAGAGAGAGAGAGAGAGAGAGAGAGAGAGAGAGAGAGAGAGAGAGAGAGAGAGAGAGAGAGAGTGTGTGTGTGTGTGTGTGTTGTTTTTAAGGAAACACTACCAGAATACCTACATAAGACGACGAAATGGATTTGTCGTCTAAAGGAGCCATTTCATCGACTATGCTCTTAGGCGACGAAAGTCTTTCATCAACTATGCTCTTAGGCGACGAAACTTTCGTCGCCTAAGGTTTGTCGACTAAGAGTCGTTGCAACAGACCTTAGATGAAGAAAACATAATCTTCGTCATCTGAAGAGTTTCTTACATGACAAAAACAATGTTGTTGTCTAACGTTTTAGGCTACGAATACTTTATGACTTTAATAATGAACTCTTTCGTCACAAAACCATATCTTAGACGACGAACCGTTTTTGCATTCGTCGTCTAACCGTGATTCCTTAGACAACGACCGCACAATGTTCGTCGTCTAACCGTTATTTCTTAGGCGACAAACATTTTACATTCGTCTTCTAACATTTTATTACTTAGGTGACGACACTTCTATTTTTCCGTCTAACATGTACAACTTAGATGACAAACATTTCATGTTCGTCGTCTAAGTTATTAAATTAAATAAAAACGATGCAAAATTTAGATAAAATTACTAAAAATAAAATATGTACATAATCCCGATCAATATCTACATTATCTACAAATAGTCGATATCTACATCGGTGTCCTGACTAGTAGCCCACTCCCGCAGCCGTCTTCATCGCCATTGTGGTCGATGCGAGAATGCTGAGACGGCACATGTGTACTGCAACTAGGTGTCGACTGTAACCCCTTCTGTACCAACATGTCTCAAATCTGCGCCTCGGTCCTCGCCTCGATCTCTGCAAGCCATTGCTCATACCGCTCCCTCTCCACGAGAATACGCACCTCGGCCCGCTCCTCGACCTCTCGAATTCAATCATCGACCCCACGTGAACGAGAACCCTAAGTAGACGACAATGACTGGCTCAAATCTCAAACGCCAGCTCGTCCTAAACCCCAAACCCTAAGTATTAATTGAATATATAAGAAATATGTAATAACCTAAGCATTAATTGAACATATAAAAAAAATATTGAAGCCGACAAATTTGAGCTAGCTAGATGAAGAGAGAGCGAGAGAGCGTACCAAAACCATGTATAAGTGGTACGATAGAGGCAAACGCAGCAAAAGCGCAAGCACATGTGTATTGCTTGCGTATTGCTCGTTGAAGCTAGCCGTAGTTCCTCCACTTTTTTCCATTTCGATCAAGATTAAAAGCTATAGCTTGAAGAAATTAATATATGAGAAAAAAAACCGAAGAAGAAAGAGTGGACTGTATTAGTCTGATATCGTGTCTAAAGCTATACGCGTACGAGTGATCGAACATTCACAGATGATTGCCACGGGTAACAACTAATTATTACCCATTACTCGACTTACTATATTAATTAATTATTACGTAGTAAGTATGAAAGATAACCCTGTTATGCGTGATCCGTGTGAACGCTGAGAAAATCGTCAACGCCGGGATTTGTCCACCTCCAACATCTCATGTGTGGGATTAGGGATGACTCAGTCAGAGGGAATTTAAATGAAAAACTTATAAAATAGTTTCAATTAAGGTAGTCAATTTGATCTTAGTTTGTATGTTTTGTCAAAACAGTCTCAATGCGTTGTTCTTAATTTGATAAAGCATCACAATTACTCGCAACCTGATTATGAGTAATATTTGATCCTCCAAAATATGATATTAGCATTTGCTTCTTCTTCCAATTACTTAATCCATGACCACCACCGACAAAAGTTTCACTGCCGCCTTGTTCTCCAATAGCTGGTTTGAAAAGATAATAACATAAACAAAATGCAGTATCCTCTTTAATACTATACTCTAACCAATATAGAAATTCAATAAACCGATCACAAATAAACCTTCTTTTCTTTTCTTTTTCCCCAAAGTCCGTGAAAGGAAAAGTATGATTTTTAGGTCGACAAAGGCCTTATTGTAGATAATATCTTCGAACTTCTTCTTGAATGTTAGGATGATAACTTGAAATTGGCGGGCGTATAGCGGGATCTGATGGATACTTTTCTATAATATCTCCAATACGAGACTTTTTCATATTGTTATTATTTTTCTTTTGAATTTTCGTAGGTGGTTGCTCATCTGATGTTGGAGTAGAAGAAGAGGGTTTTTCTTTTCTTTTGAAGTATCTCTCCATATCTAATAAACTTAATAAAAATGATTGTATGTTAATCTCAAAAATGGTAGAGCTTTTATAAAGAAAAAAAATCATAAAATCCTAAACCTGGTAAGAGATTGAATCCTAATTGACCTAATATTTGGACTTCATTATTGAAATAATATATAATAATATTCTTACAATGTCGTTGGATTTGAATTAGTCATGCACTCATGCACGTCATTAAAGTTTAGATATACTAAGAATAAACTATAATATTTATATTATATAATAATAATAGTATACTAATTTGTTTTCCACATAAATTCAGGGGGGCCAGGCCCACCCTGGCCCCCATGTCCCTCCGTCTCTGTGAAGGACCCAGATGTTTGGTAGGTTCCTGGCATGGGGAATCTCGGCAGATCATTCATAAATGTCCCGAGACTAGTAAGATGCCTTCCCACTTGCCAAAATTAAGAAATTTGCTCGATCTCGGATTTTCGATCTACTGTCTCTATGTCTATCTCTATCTCTATTATGATAAATAAAGGAAAGCTCTCTATGGTGTCATCGGTATACCAAATTTTGAACTTCCTAAAAAATCTACCACGATAAAACGAAGTCCATTTCTACCTCTACTGTAATAAAGAGATGCGTGAGTTTGATGTCATTAGCCTCACCCACTTTGAAATTGCAAAATATACTCATACCAAATATTAATGTCAAACTAGGAAAGAAAATATTCAGCAGGAGTGGTATCGTAAATTGAGCTAGAAAAACTACCGGATGCATCGTGTCAAATCTCCCACATACCACGTACAACAGTTTAGAGCAAAAATGATTCACAGTTTCTTCCAAATGAGGATTTGCAGAGAGCAAATGATAGGCAAAAAGCTTTCCGTACGGGTTTGCAAAAGATAAGAGTTTGGAAAGTCAAAATATTTCGGTATAATTTTGTTTTTCCGATTTAATGTGACTCCTTCAATCTAGAATTTTTTAGAGTTGAATTTGCTCCATTCAATAGGTAGTCAAAATCTCATTCGTTACTTATCTCAATTCACCAATATTCTTATGTTTCTTTTGTCCTCTACGTTTTGGTGAATCATGGTGACTTGCATAATTATGGGTTGTTTTGTGTGGGAATGGAAAGGATGACGTACTTTGGTAAGGATCTAGATGTTAGACTTATTTTTTAGGAAATTTTTTTCTGTGATACCAGAACTTACCTGGTCCTATTAACATGATACCTGAACTTTTAAAAGTATCATTGGCAAACATGAACTTCAAAAACTATATCATCGAAATACCTAGAACATATATTTTGTCCATCTCCGTCACTTATGATGATGTGGCAAATAAAATTTTTAAATCCGAGATTAAAGTACCATTTTTCCCTTTTATCACAATTTTAATTCATTTATAATGTTTTCTTTTTAAATTTTGAAATTAGGACGGATGTGCATTTTTTTTCTTTATTTTTTTTCTCCTTTAATTTTTGGAAACAACGTCGTGTCGGGTGCTCGAGGAGGAGAATGACGTCGTGTTGCCTGCTCGGCTAAAGTCAGAGCTTGGTTCGGGTCTGAGGAGTGGAGGGCGAGCCAAGGTTGAGTTTGAGTTTGAGTTTGGGGAATTTGAAGGGAAGGCGAGGCCTGAGATTCAGGAAGATGTCAGAAATACAACAGGAGATGGGCAAGTTGCAGTGATTTGGGACGGACAGGTCATCGACAAGTGACATGATCCGGGTCAGGGAGGGATATAGGAGAAGCTCGATTTGGGTATGGGAGGCAAGGCGAGGTGGGTGGATTCGAGTCTAGGATCCTTTTTTTATTATTATTTTAGACCAATTTTTGTTTGTATAAGTTCATAAGGGTATCATGTATTAACAAAGACTCATAGTGGTCTAGTGATAAAGGACTTTGTTTTACAAGTCTGAAGTTCAGCGTTCGAATCCAGCAGTGTAAGACTCTTTTTTTCGTAGAAAGTTTAAAAGAAAAGGATTATCCGATTATGTATATGTTTATGTATGCAATGTTAACAAAAACTCTTGGTAGTCATGTGGTAAGGTATTGTGTACCTATATATGAGGTCTCAAGTTTGATCGTTAGAGAATGCAAAAAAAAATTACCATTTAATTAAAAAGGTAAAAAAAACTACCATTTGAAAAGGTAAAAAATAATAACAAAAAGGAAATTAAACATATAAAATTCTTTTTCTAAAATTTAATAATAAAGTAAAACAAAATTATATTTGAAACTAGCTACTTGTTTACCTTTCAAATTTGAAATCTCCGTTTGTCACGTTAGCAATTCAGATGGAGATTGACGAAAAATGTGTTCTAGGTACTACTAAAATAATGTTTTAAAATTCAAGGTATGCAATTGATACGTTTTAAAGTTCATATATCTAGTTGATAGAGCCGAGTAAGTTCAGGTATCACAGAAAAAAAAAATTATGTCGCTCATTCTTTGTAAGAAATAAACTAAGGTATATATGGCTCTAATTGTTGATTGATTTTGTTTTTCTTTAAAGCTTCAGATGTAGCAATGCCATTTATCTTACAAGAACACCATTGAGTGCTTTTCTAGAATTTTGAAGAGTGACTATGTCGATTCTTCCGGTGTTGGTCCATGCTATTATCGTACCAACCGATGCTTTGTTAATCACCAGAAATTTAAAATTAAGTGCGTCTATTCACACCTGTCATTTTAATATTTACACCTCTAATATTATCCCTTTTCAAAAAAAAAAAGGGCGGCCACAGGAAAGAGATATCGAAGGTTATGGCTGGATTAATCTGGACATCATAATGGAACTAATATCCATTCCTTTTGGATCATGGCCTTGCTCATCCGTTGTGTGACTATGAGTGCAACGTGGAGTTTTCAATTAGGTGCACAACCATTGTTGAACAATCTCGATCTTTGAAGGTGTGTGAGTGATTACGGTTAAAGGAGTAAATTAATATGATTTTATTAAGCATGGATTCATTTTGATAGCAATAACAGATCTCCAAGATTCTATTTTACATCTATGGGGTATGTCTTTCGGTGTTTTTAATGTCAATCTTAGAGAACATAATTCTTCACACTTGGGGAAGATGTTTTAATGCATCCCTATTCTTCCATTTCAAATTTCTACCTCTCTAACCCAAATAAGATTGAGGAAGATTCATCACACTGATAAGTAAATGAATCAAGAATTAGTTGTTCTCATAAAAGATTGTTGATTGTCAAGGCTTAGGTTGGAGGTGAGGATTATAATCGTTTTTGATGACAAGAGTTTTTGTTTTGGAAAGAGAAGGCGGTGTATGAGAAAAAATAGGGTATATTAGAAAGTCTAGTTTAAAAAAAATTAGAAGAAATGTAAATATTAAAATAAAAAGTGTGAATAGATACACCTTTTAATATTTCATGTTATTTCCACCCCCCGCCCCCCAAATTATGCCTTCTCGCTGATCTCTACCATGGTTCCATATATACCTGAAATTTGTTAATTGACGAAAGAATTGTGGATGACTTTTTAATATTTTTATTGTAGATTATAATTTCAGGCTATCGAGAAAGTAATTTGCTCATTGTCTAAAATGCAAAACAAAGAGGGAGAGATCAATGAGCTCTACATTTACAGGAATTAGTAATGAATTCGAATATTTTTTTATTAAATTCACTTAGGTTTTGGTCACTTCTATGGTTGTGATCCATCGTCTAATTTGGGTGTTTGGAAAATGTAGCTCAGCAACAAACAGGTTGATCTCTTCAAAAGACAATGCATCTGTGCAAATTAACATTGGCACGGCATCTTGATGAAAATGGTTTGCACACTAATTAGTAATTAATTCTCTCCTTTCACACTATGATTACGTTCGGCTCAGGTATCCTTAATTACTTTCCATCATCAATGTACTCTATGCTAGCATGATAAGGAGTGGTAAGACATCATTACCCTTTTGAAGATTAATTTATAAAATATCATTTCAAAGCCTACATTAAGCTCTCACCGCAGCTCTTTGAAGGGTTCTAAAAATTCATCTGAAGTCTTATTTTTATTTTCTATTTTGATTGTACTGTTGATCTTTTTTTTCTTTTAAACGAGATCCTAAAATTTTAATTGTTACATTAAATTTTTATTTCAACTACTAAATATGTCCTTATTAAATTATGTTTTTAGTGTTAAATAGCTAAAATTCAGGATGTTGACTATTAGTTATATTTTATCAATTACTTAATTGATTGTTGAATATAAAATAATATATAATAATATTTGATTATTTTTGCATTCATTAGCAAAAAGTAAATGTCATTAAAACCCTTCCTTATATAATTGTCAAATACCATAACTTGTGTAGTCTATAAAAATGATTGTTCCCAACATCTTTTGTTCATGTTCTAGTTCAATGTTCGTGTTCGATCTTCATCTTTCGTTAATTTTCTTCTTTAGCTTGAAATGAAGATAATGTTACATTTTTTTTTTCATTTCATAATCTATTTCATACTCTATTTTATGTTTTACTCTTGATTTTTTTTTCTCTCTTTTTCATAGTATTGATAAACACATGGTCATATATGCTAACTTTTTTCATACTATATTGTATATATAAACTTTTAGAATTTGTTCATTTGATGTACTTAATTGATTTGTTTTCACTTTTCTTTCACACAACAAGTTTAACTTTTGTTCATGTACTTGTCCATGAAGTACTATAGGTTGTTAATCTTTTACCTTTATTTTAGATATAAGTAGTTAATATATATATCTAAGTTTTTTGGGTACATATACCTAAGGATTAATATTAGTATCGTTTATATTCTTTCAGATATAAGTGTCATTTACCTTTCTTGTAAATCGAGATAAGTCCCTTCTACCTTCCTTCTAGATATATGAATAATATTTTTTTAGTGTTTCTCATGATCAGTATAAATAATATCATTTACCTTTTTTTTAGATATAAGTCTCATTTATTGAAGTTTTTTGAGTGTATCACCTGTTCAGGTTGACTTGATCATGCATGATGTTCTTATATCTTTTGTTTAAGTTTATTTGATTTTATAAATGTTTAAATTGTGAATAACTTAAAGTGTGATGATTCAAATTTGAAATTAGAATACATAAAAGGTTTAATAATAGAAAAAAATAATTTGTGGAATTAAACTTATTTCTTTTTTTAACTGAAATGACAAAATGAACAAAATAATGAATTAAAGGACCTCAACTAAAATAAAAAAATTGACAGGACTACATCTAGTACCAAAATGTGAAATATGACCAGGAGTAAAATTCTTCTTCTAAATTTGATGGTTTCTTTGGCATCGTTTACTCAACTGATAGTGGCATTATCATTTTTCATTAGGTTGTTTAATTGACATTTATTCGACAACATGTTTCTGCTAGACCGATCCACTCTTTTTTTGTTATTATCATCTGGATTTTGGGTAGCTTCTGACTTTTATTGTTGTGTGTGGTTTTTTTAAAAAAATTCTTTTTATGTAGACAGTGGTCTAGATCAGTATGATGAAAGAAGAAAGTAGAAGTTAAACAGGAGTAAACAGAGAATTATTTTGTATAAAGAAAAAAACAAAATTACTTTTACAAATGTACGTTTCATGACTTAATGATGTTCATTCAGATTGCATTTCAATAGACTGATATATAAAGTTAGAGTATTCAGTTTTCAGCTGTGGTACTATAGTCGAGATTTTGTAGTTGAGTTTCTTATATGTTATTTTACTTTTTATGTCTATTTATAAACTAGCAACAAAAATTTCTTATGGATGCATGAATTACGATAATCACAATACATTTTGATAGTTCGCACGCGCATAGAATATAAGTGCCAATGTTAAAAAAAATGATAATCAGCCGTGAATCATTTTGGTACAGATTACCATTTAGCTGATTACTCGGTGATTAATTGGGATTAATAGGAATCAATATTTTTATTTATAAAATAATGTTATGAATATTAATATATATAATAATAATATAAAATAACATTAATTAAAAGATAAAATGATTAAGTCAAAAGAAAATGTTACGAGACTGGTCAAAATTATTAAACACACAGTTCAACACTCAAATAAAAACATAACCAATTGTATTTCAAACAAGAAAATCACTCCATATTGCCAAATGCATCCTCATTAAGTTTGGTGTCATCTTCGAAAATAAAATCTTCATCATCATCATCAAGATATTTATCTTCTCTTATTGTAGACTCTTAGACACTACATATTCATCCACATAAGATTGAATTCAAGATCATTCTCACCATTTTCAACTAGTCATCCTTATGCTTGACTAGCATCACTTTCAAGTAGTGAGTCTTTCATTTTCTTTCTTCTTGTTAATGATATTGACATTAAATTGCACAAACACAAGGTTGTTCAACCTTTATGTTCCAAGTCTATTTTTTTTTCTCATGCACCTAAAATGAAATGGAAGTAAAATAGTAAATATATATAATTTTGATTTTTTAATTTTGATTTCCCAAAAAAAACATCAAGCCGTGTAGGGCGTGTAATCAGTCGATTAATCGGTGATTACACGGTGAACCATGTAGAAGACCGTTCAGGTCCAAATCAGCACGTCCTTTCATCGATTAATCGGACATGTAGACCATTTTTTCGAACACTAATAAGTGTATACATTGGATTAAAAACAGTGACAATTCGTACGTGGGAGCGCGACGCTCTTTCGCATGCACGTATGCGCGTACAAAAAAGATAGTACGTATAAGTCAATAGAGTAAATCAAACAAAATTGTATAAATACAGATGATACGGAAATAAAGAGATCAAAAAAATGGCCAAAATACGGTTAACCGACGTGAGCTCTAACTGTCATCGGAATGAAAAACCTGCATGCCATGGCCGCATGATGTTGCCAGAAAGCAATTTGGGACGAAGTGGGAGTTGATTAGAATAGATATGTATGCCGTCTTCACTATTCACCGTTAGTTTACATGAACACATCAAACACAAAAAGAAGAGGCGAAATCTATTAACTAGCAATAATTCACTCTCAAAGTATGATTCTCTTAATCGATTTGTTTTTCTTTTACTCTTAGTTGTGATATGGTCAATTTTTTCTAGGAGGAGTGCACTCATGACCCAAGCATTTCATCGTGAATAGTGTTCATAAACTTCATATTGATTTGTCCTCTTTACAAGTAGACAGTGAATGAGATTTTTTTCAAATGAAGCTATAATGAGATGACATCCTCGTGTCAGGAGGTTAGTTAAATCTTTAAAGAGGAGCAGCAAAATCAGAAGGCTCCGAGTTTGCTAAAGAATGGTGAGGCTACAGTATAATTGGATTTGAAAGCCGTCCTTAATTACTCTTTTGTTCGGCGACACGATGGTCTGGTAATGTGGTGGTCATAAATGTGATTTCTTTAGTTTGATTGTTTGCTGTTTGGATGTATCAGGTGAACTAATGAAACCACTTAGCCGAAGACCCTCGCTGTAGCGATTAAAAGTTTAAAACTAATTGTTCCGACTCCTCCGCAAAATCATCGGTATTCCCCAGGATTTGGATAAGGTCTTTTAAGTATGTTCTGTCCATTCGTCTTTCTCGGATGTCTTTAGAGCCACTACAAGAAAATGAAACATTATCGGCGAGATTCCGGCCAACAAGGTCGGCGACCGGAAAAGTCGCCGGTAATGTCCATCATTATCGGCGACTTACTCCGTCGCCGGAATCTCGCCGGTAATGTTCCAAAACATTACCGGCGACTCCAACCGTCGCCGGCAATGTCAAGCCGAACATTTCCGGCGATTTTTCGGCCGGAATTTCGCCGTAAATGTTGAGCTTGACATTGCCGGCGACGGTTGGAGTCGCCGGTAATGTTTTGGAACATTACCGGCGAGATTCCGGCGTAAAGTCGCCGGTAATGTCTTCATTTCCGGCGACTTACTCCGTCGCCGGCAATGTGTCTTATATTAGATGCCGGATGCGGCAACTCGATCATTCAATCATTTTGATCGAAAAAAATCCAGAGAAATCGAAAGAAGGAAAACGTACGCTCTGAAATCGATCATTCAGTAGATTGTCAAAATTAAGGCGCGCGTCGAAAACTCGATCACTCGGAAAGCTATATATATAGGTAGGTGTATATATACGTATATGTGGTATATATATATGTGTGTGTGTTGATCAAATCCAATTCGTGAGATATATATGAAATGTTGTTGATGTCACCGAAACGAGAAAACAGCTTGTAGTTAATCTTGTGTCTGAATCAACGACTGGTATTATCGTATTGTTATCGGAGGCAGCCTTAACAGAGCCTCCTACCCAGTCAAATACGTTTTGAATTGAAAAAAGGAGAATACCATCATCGAGTACTGAATCGAATTTAGAGATTAGATCGATATATATATATATGTGCATGCATGTGTTGATTTAATTAGAGTTGAATTGAGATATCGCGTCGATTATTAGTAGTGAATGTGTGTATATATATATAATTAATACGTAAAATTGTTAGAATTTTCAGGATGGACAAGAGTTGGATGAGCCTCGAAAGATGGGATGTCAGATATCACGAGGGAATTAGGAGTTTTGTGGATTTTGTGAAGGCTAATTGTGGAGACACTACACTTCATTATTGCCCGTGTAAAGAATGTAAGTGTTTCAGCGATCGATTTCGATTTCCCATTGATAAAGTCCAGAGGCACCTGAGTAAATACAGGTTTTGGGATAAGTACACTTGTTGGATTTATCACGGTGAAACATCGGTAGCGGGTCCGCATGATCATGGACAATTTGGTGAGAGGGCCAGTCCACGCTATGATCATGGAGATTTTGCTGAGAGGGGCAGTGCATCCTATGATCCAACATCGATGTTAATCAATGATATGTTTCCTCATGAGAGTGGTGTATTTGCTGATGAAGCACCAAATGTCCCTCCCGTCATTGAGGGTTTCCCCCATATCGAGCCAGTCGAACCATTACCTGGAGCTCATGTCAACACAAGCGGTATGGACAAGTACAACAACCTGATTGCATTGCAACATACTCCGTTGTACGACGGTTGTAGTAAGACTGTTCTTGAAAGTGTGATGGGAGTGATGCAGCTCAAAATGGAGAACAAAATGTCTGTCAAAGCTGTTGATTCTTGGTTGAAGTGGACTGCTTCGCTACTGCCACCCGGTCATCGTCTTCCTACCACTCATCATAAGGTGCGACATATCCTGAAAGATCTTGGGCTTTCCTACATCAAAATCCATGCATGCAGATATGATTGTATTCTCTTCTGGGGAAAAGATCTCGAAGACCTTGAAGCATGCCCGGTATGTTTTACAGAAAGGTATAAGTTGACTCCTGCAGGCAACAAGAAAGCTGTGAAGATACTTCGATATTTCCCGCTTATTGATAGGCTGGAGCGGTTGTTCATGTGTGCTTTCACGGCCGAGGCAATGAGATGGTGGGCTGAGAGGAACTTGCCTGACGATGACACCCTTATACACCCTTCCGACGGAGAGGCTTGGAAGCACATGGTCAGGGAGTTTGATCATTTTGCAGCAGAGGTCCGAAATGTTTGGCTAGGGCTCTCATCTGACGGATTCAACCCTTTTGGCAACATGAGTCTTCAATACAGTATATGGCCAGTTATTTTGGTACCGTACAACCTTCCACCATGGATGTGCATGAAGAAGGAATACAATATGCTCACTCTGTTAATTCCGGGCCCGGGTTATCCAGGAAAGTGTCTCGATGTGTATTTGAGGCCTTTGATTGAGGAGCTTAAGTACCTGAGTGAGTGTGGCCACCCCACTTACGATAGGTTCAAAAAGGAGATGTTCCAGATGCATGCCATGCTTGTTGGCACCATCAGTGATTTTCCTGCCCGCGGTATGTTGTCGGGCAACGTTACCAGGGGTTACAGGGCTTGTTCAGAGTGCATGACGGTTGATTGTTGCAGTCCTCATTGCAGTAAAATTGTTCAGATGCGTCACCGTTGTTGGCTTCCATATGATCACCCATTTAGGCAGGATCCAGACGCGTTTGATGGGACTGTGGAAACAGGTGTGGCACCCAGGCGATAGACAGGGGAAGAAATTTTGGAAGTGTTGAATAAATATGATTTTGGCCAGCTGAGCAATCATCCTGACATAGTGGCGTCAATTCCAGACAAGCCCGAAAGGTATAAGTTTTGGACACACAAGAGCATATTCTGGGAACTCCCCTACTGGCCCAGGTTGCTTATCAGACATTATCTAGATGTCATGCACATAGAGAAGAATGTGTGTGAAAGTGTGGTGGGCACAGTTCTTAACTTGGAGGGGAAAACAAAAGACATCCATAAGGCACGTATTGATCTGAAAGCTATGGGACTGCGGAAACATTTGTGGTTACGAGATGGTAAGAGAAAAATGCCGCAAGCTCCTTATACCGTCAAGCCGAAGCATAAGCATGAAATTTTTCGATGGCTGAGTAATGTCAGGTAAATATTCTTATATATGACTATGCAGTACGGAAATTGGTTTGCCTTTAATTTTTACCGGATTATGGTGATATGCGAGAAATATAATTGTTGCCTATGGCTATATATATATATATACATGCATGTATCCTTATGACTATGCAGGAAATATAAGCAGGTGTGTTAACTACCGAGACAATAAGATGTACGGATTAAAGAATCATGACTGCCATGTACTGCTTCAACGCCTTTTCCCTATTTTCATTCGAGGGTACCTGCCCAAGGAGGTGGTGGAGCCGGTTGTGGCCTTGTCAAGATTCTTTCAGAAGTTATGCACCAGGGAAGTTAAAAAATCAGATCTCAGGGAGATGCAAGATGACATCATTTTTATCATGTGCAAGCTTGAGAGGATATTTCCGCCAAATTTTTTCGACATCATGCCTCACCTCACGATCCATCTTCCGGAACAATTGTTGCTTACCGGTCTCGTACACTACACTTGGATGTATCCCATGGAAATGTATATTTGGTTTGCCTCTGTTTTTATATGTAAAGTCTTAGTTTTACCCCTTTTAACATGCACTTGTTAACTTGTAGACAATTGAGAGCCTACAAGGACTATGTGAAGAATAAATATGCACCTGAAGGGTGTATTGCTGAAGCATATGTTGCGCACGAGTGTGTCACGTACACCAAAGTGTATTTGGGAGCGCTTGAGGACCCCCAACAACAGATGCCGATAGATGAACCTCAGTTCAACCTTTCTATCATCTCCAATGACGTTGTAGTACAGGGAAGCTTGCCAAAGTCGTACAAGTTGGATGAAAATGAGGTAGTCATTGCCCACTGGTCGGTACTGATTAACTGTGAAGAAGTACAATATTGGAAAAACTATCATCTTCACTGCCCTGCTATTGCCGGAAATGTTGATTACCACAACAGGACGTTTGCAAACTACTTTGGTCCATGGGTAAGGGTATATGTGTATATGTCTTTTTTTTTATTGCCATTTTCCTTATATAGCATGTGTGTACGTACGTGGTTTTGTGGTTTCTATGTTCATAATGTCTTGTGTGGTTTCTTATCGTTTTCAGATGAACCATGTAGCAGATGATGGTTACCCAGAGTGGTCAAACGAATTGAGGGTCCTTGCGATGAAACCGATAGCTTCAAAAGTTTACTCGATGTGTCAGGTCAATGGCGTGAAATTTATATGTGAAAATAGAGACGACCGACTGAAAACACAGAATTGTGGGGTGATGGTCCATGGTGGGCAGGATGGCGTTGACTATTACGGTGTCCTTCATTCAGTTGTTGAACTAATTTATGGGAACCGCATGAAAGTGCACTTGTTCAAGTGTAGATGGTTTGATACTAGCCCGGAGAACACAAGGACCGATTAGCACGGAACATTTTCGGTGAATACTGCTACTACCTGGTATGAAGAAGACCCTTTCGTTCTTGCCTCATCAGTAAAACAAGTGTTTTACCTGGACGATCTTCTTAACAAAGTCCTGTGGAAGGTGGTTAACCATGTTGCTCATAGAAACATATACAGTGCTGCCACACTTGGTGATGCCGCAGATGATGAGGAAGTTACTGCATACCAAGAGCCGAACGCTTTTGACATTCCGGAATCATCTACGATTCGCCTTAATAATGTGAGATCTGGGAGTGTGGTTCAAATTACTGGAGCAGAACTTCTCGATGTTAATCCATATGAAGTTGACGCTGATTCAGATGACGAGGAGAGGCACATATTGCCAGAGGTTACCTATGAAACCGAGTCAGACTCAAGTGATGACGATGATTACGATTATCATCCTTAGTACGTTAATGATGTAGTCGGAAATTGTTGTCGGAAATATGATGTAGTCGGAAAATGTAGTCGAAATTGTAGACGGAAATTGTAGTCGTTAATCGTACGTAGACGGAAATTGATAATCGAAATTGTAGTCGGAAAATGTAGCCGGAAATCGTAGACGGAAATTGTAGTCGTTAATCGTAGACGGAAATTGATAATGGAAATTGTAGTCGGAAAATGTACGTAGCCGGATATCGTAGACGGAAATTGTAGTCGTTAATCGTACGTATACGGAAATTGATAATGGAAATTGTAGTCGGAAAATGTAGTCGTTAATCGTACGTATACGGAAATTGATAATCGAAATTGTAGTCGGAAAATGTAGCCGGAAATCGTAGACGGAAATTGTTGTCGGATATTCTTCGGGAAATAATGACATTACCAACGAGTTATAAGAAACTCGCCGGCAATGTTTTCTGGATAGAAACCCAATCGAGCCCGAGCCTTTCATTTCTCCTCCTCTCCCTCTCCTCTCCCTCTCCTCCTCCCAAATCGGTCCGGTGAGTTCAAAGTAGCTCACCTCCTCCTCCTCTCCCACTCCTCCTCCTTATCCTCTACTCCTCCTCTCCCTCTCCTCCTCTCCACCGATCCCCTCTCCTCTCCTCCTCCGAAAATCTCCTCCTCCCCTCCTCCCCTCCTCTCCTCCCCTCACCATTGTAGTCGGCAAAGCATTGTAGGTGGAAATCCATGGCAGGTCCGATCCTCTCTCTCTCCCTCTCTCTCTCTCTCTCAATTTTTAATTATTTTTGTGTATGTGTATGTGTATGTGTATGTGTATGTGTATGTGTAAATTAATTAGGGTGCTAAGTTGGAAATTAGGGTGATAAGTTCTAAATTTATATTCAAATTGTATATATATGTGATGTATATATATATTTAGGTATGTGAAAATTAAGTGATGTATATATATGTGAAAATTATGTATATATGTGGTTTGGATGAATATGTGATGTATATATATGTGGAAATTAAACCTAATTAAGATGCATGATATATATATATATGTGTGAAAAATGTGGACAATTAATTAGGGTTTCTGATTTGGATGAATATGTGAAAATTAAATTTAATTAAGATGCATGATGTATATATATATATACATCGAAAATGTATATATGTTAATTTAGGTGATATAGTTGTTAATTAATCGTATAAATGAAGGTGGAAATTGGGATCGGAACGGTTTAGAACCAGAACGGTTTTAAACCGGAACCGCGCGGAACCGGAACCCTTTGGAACCGGAACTGTTTGTAACCGGAACCGTTATGTTACAAACGTTTCCGGTTACAAACAGTTCCGGTTTCTAACGGTTCCGGTTCCAAACCGTTCCGGTTCCGATTTGTTATAGAACCAAAACGGTTTGGAACCGGAACTGTTTCTAACCTTTCCCGTTATGTTACAAACGGTTTCGGTTACAAACGGTTTCGGTTACAAACGGTTTCGGTTACAAACAGTTCCGGTTACAAACAGTTCCGGTTTCTAACGGTTCCAGTTCCAAACCGTTCCGGTTCCGATTTGTTATTGAACCGAATCCATGACTATTACGGTGTCCAGGAGGTTTTGCGGCTAATTAGCTTCGAAGAGGTTCCTGAAATAGTGGAGGGAACAGTAGTCAAGCTTCCTCCTCGCCCGCAGTTAGCAACACGCCTAGTGGGCCAATGATGACTGCTCGCACGAGAGCCTTGCTAGAGGCGCGAGCTGAGGAGGAAGCTGCAGGATCAAGAGCCGTGGAACCGGAAGTCGAGGCTCGAGCCTCAGTCTCTAGACGCTCAATCAGCAGACGTCCCTCCGGTGGCAGAGCCTCAGACGAGCGACAGTCAACGGGGGCATCAGAAACTCCCTCAATCCGAATGCCCCATATTCGGATGGTGCCTACTTCCGTTTCACGGGAATCATCTGAGGCACATGGTGGTGCTGGCGCCTCATCGTCCAGGCCTCGTCTATCTCCGTCGTCCGGTCTCTTCCTACCCGACGAGATTCCTGTCATCCCTGAATTCGATGATAGGGGGATGCCTGTTTATGTTGAAGGACGGCCGGAGTTCCTGACCGTAGAGGAAGCGTATAACTTCCTCCCGTTCGACCCCGTGTATCTTTGGAGTGTGAGGTGCACCAACCAACAAACGGACGATGCAGGTAAATTTTATTTAACATCAGATCGATTACTTAATTATTACTTAAGACTTGCGATAGGTTTAATTAATGATATCAATTTGTTGACATTGTATTATTAGGCAATTTCGTTAATGGGACTGGAAAACGGAAAGGGGCTAGAGGCACCTGCACTGGGAAGAGACTTGAGCAGGCCACCGGCGGAAGGAAAACGCCCATAAGGGCCAATGAGGATGGCGAGGTGATCGAGGCATTCGACACCACGCGCAAATATGTCAGCATGGCCGGTGCGATCGTGCGGGACAAGGTCCCAATGCTTTGGCCAGATTGGGAATCTGTGCCTATCTACGTGAAGATGCAAGTGCATAATGCACTCAGTGTGAGTAAAATCGTATTTTCATTACGTAAATTTTACATTTATTAATTAAGTCCACTTAAATATATAATTTTACCTTTTATATATTCATATTGCAGGTGTGGTTTGACGTGGATGAAGTTCTTATTCACACGTGGGTAGAGCGTCAACTACATATGAGGTGATGTGCTTCGACTTATTTGAATATATATCGAGTTAGATTTTTGTTTATCAAGTGTTTTAATATCTCTAACTTTTTTTCCTTGTTTTAATATAGGTATAAAGAGTGGAAGAACGAGCTTTCTTCCCATTACACTGTATACAAGGAGCTAGGCCGAGGTTCTACCCCTAGCGAATTCCGGTTTAGGGAGTACGAGTGGCTGTGGCTGATAGCCCACTTCGAGCACCCCAAAGCTCGGGTATGCATCCTTAATATATCTTACAAGCCTAATGTATCGTATCAGATTGAAATAGTGTGAGATCTAATTTTTTTCCATATGTTTATCAAACAAGGCGATTTCGAAGACGAACCGGGCGAATAGATTGAAAAACACCAGGGCCCATCATGCAGGTTCACTCAACTACATGGGTTGGTCGACTAAGGCGCAGCAACAACAAGAAGTGAACCCCTTGGTGTATATTCATCAGAATTTCTATCCGCAGTGCCCTGACGAAGCGGTAAGTCTTTCGCCTCTCCATGTGTTAATAAAACTATTTTTCGATATTATTAGATTTGTTAGTTAATACGTTGTTCATTTTCGCTTTTCAATTAGGCGAGAGTGGAGGAGGCGACCGCAGAAGTGACCATGAGTATAGCTCGGACTAACCATCCTGACTGCTCCGAGGAAGAAGTCACCCAGTATGCCTCTCAGATCGATCCGCTTGATCCCCCGATAGCGGCTCAGATCATGGCAAAAGCGTACGGGACTGGATAGAATACCTACTACTGTAGGGGAATGGGCTCGGCGGGCGAAGGAGTATTGAAAACCACTTCACAATACTCTACCGGGTCAAGAAGTTCAACTTCTAGTCGTAACCTCGCAGCGGAGCTTCATAGGACGCAGAGGGAGTTAGAGGAGCAAAAGAGGCAGATGGCCGAGTACCTAAACATGGTCCAGCAGCAGACACAGATGCAGGCTCAGATGTACACATGGATGCGGACGATGTACGAGGCTCAGACTACCGGACAACCGTTCCCCACACCTCCCCCGGTCCCGGTCCCTCCGTTCCCTAGCTATCCACCACCACCACCGCACCAGTCAACACCAGAGCAAGACCAAGGAAGCCACCGGAATTCAAATGAGTACATGGATTACTTCGACCCTGACCCGCAAGTTCCTCGACCCTGACCTGTAGTTGTAGTTAATTTTCGTATCGTCGTTGCTATTTGTACTGTACGTTGGACATTTATGTGTACTGTTGAACTTGTATGATTGTACGGTTTATGTCTTTCAATGCAGGTTCTGGAATTGGGCCAAATCCAGAACCGCGTTTTTTTTTCAAAATTTTTCCAGACATTGCCGGCGACATGGACCTCAGTCGCCGGCAATGTCTCACATTCCGGCCACGGCGGCGCTGCCATTGCCGGCGACGCAAGTCGCCGGTGATGTCTCGGACATTACCGGCGACGCAAGTCGCCGGTGATGTCTCGGACATTACCGGCGACGCCGTTTCCCGTCGCCGGCAATGTTAACACCGGCGGGGGATTTCCGGCGACGTCATTGCCGGCTACTTGTCGCCGGTAATGACAATTCCGGCGAAAAAAATAGACAAGGCCGGCGACGGGAGGTCGCCGGTAATGTCTCCATTTCTGGTAGTGAGCATCCGTACCCATGAGCAGAGCAAGAAGCAAAACAAGAGCAAATTTTGCTTCAAGCAAAATATATCCAAGATTTGCTCAAGCAAATCAAGTTTTGCACACACCCATTCACTATTTGCTTCAAGCAAATCAACTTTGTCATGTAGTGAAATGTTTAAAAAAGATTTACTAGATAGATTTACCACCAATAATAATATGACACGTGTCTTTATCGGTAGTAATTATTCAAGATTTCTGAAAAAATTTCCGACTAATTAAAAATTGACACGTGTCACCGCCATGTGTCATTGTCAGTAAAATAATTGAACTAGATTTCCGATGAGATTTTCGACCAATGGCGATCTGACATGTGTTGCTACGAGATATCGTCGTTGACCAAATAATTGAACAAGTAATCCGGTAAGATTTTCGACCAATTACGATGCGACACGTGTCAATGCGAGATAGCGTCATCGACAAAATAATTGAACCAGATTTCCGGTCTGATTTTCGACCAATTACGATGTGACACGTGTCTTCATCTTTGATGATCGGATTATCTACAATTGCCTATAAAACGTTCATCTTTCACTCATAGTTGCCTCACACCATCTACTAGAATCCGAGTAGATAACTCATCTCTCTAAACACTTAGCAACATTTCCTTGTTCATCACTCTGATGGATCCTTTCAGCTTCCCCAATTTTTTCAGGAGGAGACAACGTCAGCAAGAAGAGGATGACTATATGGAGCAATCATTCATCAATCAGGTGGTCATGGTGGAAGCACAAGACCGAGCGGTTCACGTCGCTGTAAAAAACTGAATCATCCACGACAGAGGCTATCTAGGGGACGCAATCTCATGGCTGATTACTTCATCGAACGTCCCAACTTCGAGGCGGCAGAATTTCGCCGGCGGTATAGGATGAGCAGAAACCGATTCAACATTATCATGACGGATCTCTGCAACTACGACCAATCTTGGCATTAAAGGCCAGACGCGACTGGATTGCTAGGGCTTCTTCCATAACAAAAGCTGACCGGTGCTCTGCGAATGTTGGTGTACGGGGCGGCCGCAGATCAGTGCACTGAAATTACAAGGATGGGGGAATCGACTACCCTGCAAGGCATGAAAGATTTTTGCAGCCAAGTGTATGAAATCTATAGTCCAAAGTACCTCCGCAGTCCAACATCGGCAGACCTCATGCGACTCCTAGCTAAAGGCCAACGCCGAGGCTTTCCAGGCATGATCGGAAGTATCGACTGCATGCACTGGGAGTGGAAGAACTGTCCAACCGCCTATCAAGGGGCGTACTCTGGTCGAAAGGGTCGCCCAACTATTATTCTGGAGGCGGTGGCCTCGTATGATACGTGGATATGACACAGCTTCTTCGGGTGTCCTGGAGCCAAAAATGACATTAACGTGCTCCACCTATCGAATGTGTTTTCAGAGGTCCTTGTAGGAAGAGACCCAACTGCCGTCTATGAAGTCCATGGAGAGAGGTACAACCACGCTTATTATTTGGCTGACAGAATATATCCAAGGTACTCTACATTCGTCAAAACTATTTTTAATCCCCAGACGCCACAAGATAAACTCTTCGTAAAGAAACAAGAGGCATACCGAAAAGATGTGGAGAAGGCCTTCGACATCTTACAATCTCGATGGGCAATTATTCGTCATAGTTGTACATTACACCACAAATCGGTAATGACTACCATCATGTTAGCTTGCATCATATTACATAACATGATTGTTGAGGAAGAGTACGTGGAGAATGAGGAAGAAAAAGATGTGCAAAATCCATCGAGGGCTTTCCAGGTTTATGATGGGCCGGTGGATGAACAAGGGAATCGAATTCCTTTTGAGCCAATTAGTAGAGATTGAGCAAATATACAACGGTTTCACGACCATGTTGCCGATCTTGAATCTAGTTACATCCATAGAGAGCTTCATAAGGACTTGGTAAAGCACAATTGGAGGTTGGAAACCGACGAGATACTCTAAATATTACCCTAAAAATGTGTGTTTAAATATTAAGCTTGTGTTTAATTTTAGTTTAATTTTTGTATGTGTGTTTAATTATTAAGCTTGTGTTTTAATTTAAAGTGTATTTCAATTTCATCTTAATAAATAAATTGCATCTTTATTTCTTGAAAATTTAAATTACATAAAATGACGAGCCAAGCCCAGATTTATTCTTAGTACAATACTATAACTTCTATGGAAAGAGCACGCGACTTGGGTGATAACAATCGGAATATGTTTCATCGGTAGATTGATCTTGACTAGGTTCTCCTTCATTAAGAATGGCTAATTTCCTCTTTGTAAAATATCTTTTTGAGATTGGGGTCATTGCCTCCAAATCCATTGTCATGATCCTCGTTTCCTCCTCTTGTTTCTTCAATCGTAACTCTTCATCCGCCCTTGCTTCATTCCGCCTTTGAATTTCTATGTACTCCGCGTAATAATTAAACTCACTTTCATTGTGCGCTATCCTCTTGGATTGCCACAAAGTTTGGTCACTAGAAATGGTATGCAAAACCTCAACTCGTTGCTCAATAGGAGTCTTACCTTGTTTTTTTTTTGTCGCATCATCCTTTGCCGCCTTCGTTCTCATTGGTCTAGGCGGACTAGAGGGAGCGACCACGTGGCTTTGAGGTGTCTCATTCACTTCTTCGTCATCCAAATTAATGGTTGGAGATGATTCGGCAGCGGAAGGAGTAGGTTGGTAACTACTTGTATATGGAGATGGAGTACTTGGTAACACCGAAATGAAAGAATGATGATTCTTAACCACTTCCCAATATTCAAAGTGTGTAAACACTTTCTTTTTTTCCTTATAGTAACATGATTGAGCTTGCTTAACCTAATAAAATAATTATATTAGCTATTTCACCATGCTACATATTAAATTCAAATTACATATATAAATTATGCTACAAAATTAATAATGTATGATACATAATTTAATTCATCATTATGCTACAAAAAATCATATAATATATGCTACAAAAAATTATATAATCTAAAAAGGATGGTCATTATATAATGTATGCTACAAAAAATTTGGGATAATGCATAGTTTGTATACATTATATAAATTGTATACATTAAACTGTATAAATTGTATACATTAAATTTGTATACATGATATAAGTTTATATAATTTATAAATTTGTATACATTAAATTTGCTACGCATACAAATTTATATAATGTATGCTACATAATTTAAATTATATAATCTATATAATTTAATTCATCATTATGCTACAAAAAAATAAACTTACTTCATCCATTAGCGAAGTGCCGCTAGCTATACGTTGTCGTGCCGCATACAAACATACGCCCCATTTTTGCAAGAGTAGCTTGAATTTGTTGTAGTGAGACGCAAGCGCAATTCGGGTCCTCGGCTCTTTCGGAGGATCACCTTGTGTTGGCTTCCAATTTTTCACATAATCCGCATGAATTGTCTCCCACAATTTCTCCCTCTTTTGATTGTTACCGTCGTATTCATCAACGCTATGAAGAACAAAAGAGATACACATTTGTAAATCTTCGGAAGGAAGCCAATGTGTGCCCATTGTTTTGGAAGAAAAGCTTAACGAAATGAGAGAGGAGATGAAAGGAGAAGTGCAATTTTTTTGTGCACAAATTGGTGTGAGTTGAGCAAAAATTGAAGTACTATTTATAGGCAAATATTTGGGAGAATTTGAGAATTTTTGGGATTTTTTTACTATTTTTTGGGATTATTTCCGTTCTGATTTGTAAGTAGCCGTTTCATTCAAATTTGGGCCGTTGGATTGCTTCAAACTGATTCAAAATGGATGGTCCAGATCTATTCAACTGTTGGGTTTGATTTTACCAGACGGTAAGCCACGTGTCAGTGGCTGATTGGTTCGTTACTATTTTTTATTTTTATTTTTATTGCACGCGCCTAACATAAAAAAAAACCAGACGCCTGGCGTCACCCACGTGTCGTGGGATCCGCCAGGGTCGAGCAGCAACCGGAGCAGGATTTGCTCGAGCGCTTGCCGGAGCAAATCGTCAACGACGACAGCTCGGTCTTGTGCTCGCCGGTGCGCGATCCAAAACCCGGACGATCGAGCAACTCCGTGCGGCCCCACCTTATGCTCGAGCAAATCCGGTGCCGGTGCTCGCCGGTGCAGTTGCTCTTAGGTTCTCTTCGTCTCATTTAATATGTATGATATTTCACTCTAATAAATTAGCCATAGATTTCAATATGTCAAATTGGTTAAGATATTTGTGGTCTGTTAATTCTTTCTGGAGGCTGCCGGCAAGGCAATAGAATCAGAGCTGCATTGTCATCCGGATATCTAGATTGTTATGGTAAGTTTTTGACAGATCATATATATATTGGTAGATGGCTTTGTGGTTAATTATGGTCGGCGAATAGTTTAGAAACATTATTTTGATAATGTGGTTAGGTAGCACTACAAGAAAAACGCACCTAGACCGCGGAGCGTTTCCGTCGTCTAGGTGCGTTTTTCCGTCGTCTAAGTACTTAGACAACGGAACCTCCATCCTCCAAGTTCCGTGCTCCAAGTGCTGTCGTCCAAGCACTTAGACGACGGAGAATGAATTCTCCGTCGTCAGTGCGACTTGGACTGCGGAGAATGTCCGCGGTCTAAGTCTCGTTTGGACCGCGCAAAAGACTCCGCGGTCTAGGTTTCATTCTCCAAGTTTCATTCTCTGTCGTCTAAGTGAAAACTTAGACCGCGGAAAACGTCCATCTCCGCGGTTTAGGTAATCACTTAGACGACGGAAAACAACATTTCTGTCGTCTAAGTGGTGATTTTGTAAAAAAATTAAATGAAAAATTCATGAAATGCTAATTATAATTACTAATTAGCATTTCATGAATTTTTCATTTAATTTTTTGTATATCAATATTCATAATATTGCAAAATTTATTGAATGTTAATTATTAATAATATATAATACATACAAAATTCATAATGAATAAATAATTTAAATTATTATGGATTTAAATACAAAATTTATAATAAAATAAAATAAATTAATCTAGCCTAAATAAACTAAATTAACCTAAAACTAAACTAATTATAGGCGGCGGTGGTGGCGGCGGCGCCGGTGGTGGCGGCCGGAATGTGGAGGCCGGTGGTGGAGGCGACAATGTAGGCGGTAGCTAGTGGTGTGTGGTGGTGGTGGAGGCGACGTTGTAGGTGGTGGTGTGTGGTGGTGGCAGCGACGGTGGTGATGTCGGTGATGGCGGCGACGGTGGTGATGCCGGTGATGGCGGCGACGGTGGTGATGTCGGTGGTGGCGGTGACGATGGTGGTGGTGATGATGATGGTGGATGGTGATGGTGATGATATATGGTGGGTGGTTTGATTGGGGGGGGAGAGAGATGGAGAGGGAGAGTGGATTGAGAGAGAGGAAAAAATGAAGAGAGATTGAGAAAATGATGAATTTAAAGGGTTTTAAAACACTTAGACGATGGAAAAACAGCATTTCCGTCGTCTAAGTGCTTTAAATTTTCAAAAGAATACCGCCTAATTTTTCACTTAGACGACGGAAATGCTGTTTTTCCGTCGTCGAAGTGATTTAAATTTTTGCCAAAATTTTAGTGGGAAAAAAATACCGCCAATTATTTTGACTTAGACGACGGAAATTCATATTTCCGTCATCTAAGTGGATTTAAATTTTTGCCAAATTTTTAGTGGGAAAAACACTGCCAGAAATTAAAAAATTTAAAATTTCACTTAGATGACGGAAATATGAATCTCTGTCGTCTAAGTGAATTTTTAAATTTTTTATTTTTTATTTTTAAAAAATTAATTTTACGGAATATTCACCTAGACCATGGAGATGACAATCTCCGTCGTCCAAGTGAACACCTAGACGACGGAGATAGTCATCTCCGTGGTGTAGATGAAAATTTCGTAAAATTAATTTTTTAAAATAATTTGTAATGAATTTTTCGATATATAATTTGAATGGAATTGTCGTAAAATATCGATTAAAGAATCGTATATATAAAAAGTGAGATTTAAGACGATGAATTAATTTACGTATTCAAACTTATTAAGTATCTATTAATATGTATAACTTAAGTGCCGGTACATATAGGCTCATTGCACATCGATATTAACGAAATTGAATTTGGACAAAACGACCATTGGATATACTCGCCATAACACCATATATAAGTAGAATAATTTCCACTAAATACTGAGTTCGTTCAGGGTTTCATCGGCACAGTCAACCGCAAATCCAAAATTTTTACAAACCGGAAACGTGGATACACGAAAATCCGTAACTCCAATTTTGGAACCGTCGACGCTCACACTCTAAGAATTGTTTACTCTATGATCTCGATGGAAAGAATATGCATTGGGACATGGTCTACATGGTCGTTGTCTTAGATGTGAAATTACGAAACTTGCACTTGGACGACGGAGATGCACCTCTCCGTCGTCCAAGTGTTTACTTGGACGACGGAGACGTACATCTCCGTCGTCCAAGTGTAAGTTTCGTAATTTATGGTTTTGAGGCTTAGGGTTTGGGGTTTTAGGGTGTCCACCTGGACGACGGAGAAGATTGTCTCCGTCGTCTAAGTGATGACTTGGACAACGGAGAAGATTTCCGTTGTCTAAGTCATCACTTAGACGACGGAGAAGATTGTCTCCGTCGTCTAAGTGAAAACTTAGACAACGAAGAATATCTCTGTTGTCCAAGTCATCACTTAGACGACGAAAACACAATCTCCGTCGTTCAAGTGATACTTGGACGACGGAGAAGATGTCCGTGGTCTAAGTGGAACTTAGACCACGGAACATTAAAGTTTCCGTGGTCTAAGTGGAGTTTTCTTGTAGTGTAGTGGAGAAAAGTATGGAGTACGAAGCAAAATGGAGCAAAGATGCACTGATAAGGGTTCTTAAGGAAGTGCATTCTCTTTGTGATGTTTCACGGTTCTGTAAGAGTGATGTTTGATCAGGACCTCAGTTGAGCGCTGACTGAATCACATTTGTACACTATCGTCACACTAGCGGCGGATCTAAGATCAAAATGTCACTCTGACTAATTTTTTTATGTAACTATGAAGAGATTTTTTTTTTTAACGAAGACAACAATGTATGAAGAACAAAAATACAAACTGCAATTGTTTTTCTATTAATCCAACAAAAAAATCATTTCAATATTAAAGAATAACTTCTTCGATTTGTAATCTAGAGAAGAGAATGCCTAAATCTTTCATATAAAAATTTGAGATTACTCGAATTGTGCTACTTCTCGAATTATGACTTTATCCTCTATCTAAGTTGGATTGGCCTAACCAATATTATTTATTTAGTCCTCTTTTTCGTGAGAGTCATCGCAATATAAGTATTTCGTATTCAAATTTGTGAAAGATCAAAAATCAAAGGTCTTCTTTCTTGCTTTCATCTAACTAGAATAAAGATAGAGTATTTTACTAATAGGTAACTATATACATAAAATAATTAGATAAAGTAACACCAATCGGATGTGCTGTTCCGCAGCGTAATAATCTAGACCTGCATCCCTTTTCCCTGAACCAGCGAACCCCAACAAAGGCAACTCCCTTTCGGATCAGGATTCTCTCCTAACGGAGAGGTCCTTACCTGTACCTAACCCAACAATCGTGACCGTAAGATTTAATAGAGGGCCAAGATTTGTTTTGTTTTTATTTTTCTCTCATATCATCTCTTCTCTTCTTCTCTTCTCTTCTCTTCTCTTCTCTTCTTCTCTTCTCTTCTCTTCTTCTCTTCTATTCTTCTCTTCCCAACCTGTGATACAGGATACCTTCAGTCCAGGAATAATTCCGCGAGCTGCATCAAAGCAAGCTCCTGATATTCGGCCCTGCTCACGTAACTCAGGTCGAGGAGCCTCTCCTAATCTTCCCTCAGGATCTGATCCTATAACATTGAAATATCTGCATATGTAGCCAAATCTATGTTAGTAATGATGGAGAGCAGGTGATCCATGACTTTATCTGCTTCCAAGTAAGCGAAACATAACAACATAAATTTAAGCTGAGGTGTAGAAACCCAGGATTCACCTACCTTAAGATCATGACTGCCATGTTTGAGTTCTTGGAGAAATCCAGTATGATATCCTCTGCCATCTTCTTGGCTTTTCCATAAGGATTGATTGGAACCTGAAAGTGATAAATGTATAAATATAGTGTTGGACCATAACAGAGAACGAGTTGTTATGTTTTTCACATCTTTGATTCAGGATTAGTGCCCACACATGTAAATATGGTTTGATGCACAAACACATGAATCACAGTATTGCAGATGACATATGTTTCGTGAGTTCTTACTTGCTTTGTTTCTTCTGTAATCGGCATCGTCTTGGGTTCACCGTATGTGGCACAAGTGCTGGAATAGATCAATGTCTTTACCTTATGTGCTGCCATTGCCTCCAAAACCAACAGGGTATTTGATGTGATATTGTGATAATATCTGCAGAACATAAAGGATTTGACTTTAAAGCTTGAAGCATATTGTAATCTGTAAAATGAGCTCAGAAGCTGAGATGAACTACCTCAGAGGCTCTTGTGTACTTTCACCAACATAAGCAACAGCTGCAAAATGCATCACAGCATCAAATGCATTTTCTGAGAAGATTTTGTCGATCTAAATTGTTCGAGTCAAGGAATGTCCAACACCCATTGTTTATAATAAGAAAAGAAGACAAATGTTTTTTTTTTATCTTTTCAGTTGACATGATTAGGATACAGCTTTTGCATCTCCCAGGTTGTGGAAACAACTTTTGAAGAACCCTAACAGCACCCATATTTCCTCGAGAAAGGTTGTCCTGTAACAAACAATTTCAAATCAATGAAAACTTGAGGATCGAGCATATTCGATCTTAGTATTGTTTTGTCAATTTGTTATATATATAAAAACTCCTAGGCCAACGCATAAAGAATATCGATGAGTCCTATGCTTGTATTCTAGCAATAAAGGATAAAAGGAGTTTTTGCCGACTGGAATCAAAGCAAAGGCTCACAAGTAAGGGAAGAGAAGAATAGAAGAGAAGAAGAGAAGAGAAGAGAAGAGAAGAGAAGAAGAGATGATATGAGAGAAAAATAAAAACAAAACAAATCTTGGCCCTTTATTAAATCTTACGGTAACGATTGTTGGGTTAGGTACAGGTAAGGACCTCTCCGTTAGGAGAGAATCCTGTTCTCTTTCATGCAACCTCCCGCCCCCCGTCTTTGCTCTCTCTCTCTCTCTCTCTCTCTCTCTCTCTCCCAAATCTCAGCCCACAACTCCACACGACAATGTGAACGCCCAAACAGTGATTCCAGAAAAGCAAACAAGCCCACCTAAATTTAGTAACCCGGAAAATAAAACTCTTGAAGAAAATTTAAATTGGAAGAGGACTCTAAAATCTCTGTAGCTAATCTCAGAGATGAAGGACGACGATGGCCTTCCGACGACCGCCACGTCAGCGTCGGCGAAGAAGGACATCCCCGATTCGATCCTAGTACTCGGCAAAGGCAGATACAAGTTCTGGGCTTTGGCGGCCATTCTCCTCCTCGCCTTTTGGTCCATGTTCACCGGCACCGTCACGCTCCGCTGGTCCGCTGGAAACCTCAACCGTTTCTCCGACGATATGGATTCGCCTATTCACGACGATCTCGACGTGCTCGTAAGTCCCTATTCCGACTCTTTCTTTATCTTTGTTCTTCTGAATTTTTTTGTGAAGTTTAGATTTGTAATTGGATCTCTGATTTGGGCAGGAAATGGAGGAGAGAGAGAAAGTGGTGGAGCACATGTGGGATGTGTACACTAATAGCCGTCGGATCAGATTGCCCAGATTCTGGCAAGAGGCCTTTGAGGCTGCTTATGAGGACTTGACCAGTGACCTGCCCGGTCTTCGTGACTCTGCCATTTCAGAGATCGCCAAGATGTCGGTGCGATCAGTCGATCTCGATCCACCTCCGGTACAATCTGCTGTGAGTATCCTCCTCTCCTTTGAGTTTCGATTTTGTTAGCTCATTCAGCTATGCACTTCATTGCTGCTTTCGATTAGTGAGGCTACTTAACTTGCATTTGGAAGTTATTTACAGAAATGGGGTGTTGAGTTGTCCCTTACTCTACCCTATCTATGATTACCAAGAAAGCAATGTAGCATCATTGGGAAAGCATTAGTTGCTTATCATGAAGTTAGTTGACGATGGAATATGTCTCTTCTCCTGATATGAACTTTTACTTTGTTGGCATTAACTTCTAGTCACATGTGATTGGGTATGGAGGCAAGGTCTGTTATGTTATTGAAGTTAGTTTAGCTTGTGATTGCATTGTTTTCTGACCCCATGTAAGTTTCTGGGCAAGTTATGGCATCATTTCCCTCGTAATGTTAAATGATGATATCTAAGTGAAGTCGGAAGACTCACGAAAGTGGGAAGTATATATGAGTTAACTTTAGTTATACCAATTCCGAGCAGAAACTTAGAATCTAGGATATGATCCTAGTTGCCAGTTTGCAATGATCACAGCACTTAAAAACATACTCACCTGGTATCATTGAAATACAAAATACATTCGATGTTGTGTTTTACATAGAATAAGATTCAGCTGCCGGCATCACAAGTAAGTAACAGCGCAGGATTTTGGCCCCATTGAGTTTGTGCAGTTACCAGTTTCTATATGCATTTGGTTTGTTGTGTAAAATCCACAAGACTTGGTTGCCACTTGAATCCCTAGCTCACAGTTGGACTCATTGGCTCATTGCTAGCAATCGTGCATCACTCTATGTATGAGGGCTAACTGAATGAAAAGTCTGAGATGCAATTGAATCATTCTGAGTTGAACAGAATGAGAGACAGCCAGCGACCTTGTAGGATCTGTATTTGATTATCTGTACACTAGTTTCCCATAGTTGTAGGAAGCTAAGTTAGTCATGTGGCACATGTCATACTGTTACAGAATACCTGGGAGATTTACTCCTCTTTTTGTGCATTCCTCCTGGCGTTTCTTTTGGCATTTGTTTGCCTGATTCTGTTGTTGCTCTGTTCGATAAACTGAAACTATAAGCTTAGGTTTTGTGCATGGGACTCTTGTTAAAAGATTGTACCAAAACGCTGGAGGAAGATTAAAGAGTTGCTGATGTTTTGATATATGTTCAATTTGGCTTTAAAGAGTGAAACATAGGTACTAGCCTCCTAGGTCACTAATGTTTGATACTAGTTGGCCTTGTTCTATTGTACTATACAAATACTGAGTCGACTAAAGAATAATTAGCATGACATAACTTCCATATCATTGTATATTCGTAATCTGCATGTTGTTTAATTCTTTCATGAGATTGTAAATAGTTAATCTATGAACTCTGTTAATGAAATCTCTTTTGGGAATGTCTTCTTATGCCTGTCAATGTCCTAAAAGAACAGATATATGCAGATGTTTTTTTAAACAAATATATGATTTTGAGATCAACCGATCTGTCTAACTTTTGATAGAGGCATAGAGTTATGTGGTTGTTGGAGATAAAATGATAAATTTCAAAATCTTTTCAACTCGATTATGAACTTGTGCACTCTGCTATATTTGTGCTTGAGTATCTGCTGATCGTGTTTATGACTTGCTTCTTCCTTTATTGTTATTTATAATGAGTTTTGGATTTCATATCAGAGCGCACGGGAATTCACAAAAACCCTGAAACATCCTGAGAAAGCGAGGGAACTCTTGTCCTCAAGAGGGAGTGGTCGATGATATGAAGAATGTTTGGGACCATGTTTCAAGTCTGTCCTCATCATCCTGAAATACCAACTGCTCATGTGCTGCCCAAGTTAGCGAGTGGTAGTGATCTGCAGTCATACTGAGTTCTTCCCGTTTTCATAGAGAGAAAATGAGTACAAACTAAACTTATGTATTGAAATTAGGTTCTCCTTAGTTCCAGTTTTGAATGTCCACAATCTTGCCATGTCGGTGGTAAAACTGAAACAACCCTTCGTCAAGTAGATGAGTTGAAAGTTCAGGAATTTTGATATTGATATTTATTCTTTTAAATATTGAGTGAATGAAAAGTTCTGAAGCCTCCTCCCAGGTTTGTAGTACACTAGATTGCTGCCCAGCCCTGGGGGCGGGTTTACGAATAATATGTTAACTTGTCAAGATAATGATTAATGCCAACTAATTATGTGATGTCAAAGATTATGAAACAATGTATTCAACTGGGACAAAAACTCTTTTTTCTAATGCTCCTAATTGTCTTGCCATTGATGTAAAATTTGTCTACAATTTTTTGGGTGATCACAGAATAAGTCATGAACAGAATTTCATATGGAATGCTGGAAGACCAGACATACACAAAAACATGGTTTCTTCCAACATTGGTAAGTTTGCAACATTAACCTTCATAGTACTATTACATTGCTTAAATTCTATACATTTTTCCTTGTAAACTTCTAGAACTGAACAAAAGCACATAGTGTTGTAATCTATGTTGCCCTTTAGTTATGCTCTCATTTAGAGAGGCCTAGAGTGGCGACCTCCTAGTGTGACGACCTCTTCCCAGCCACAAACAATAGCATTTCAATAACTCATCTCTCCATGAATGTGCAGGAAAGTAAACTCTCAAATAGAATTGCTGCCCCAAGCACTGCTTTCCCCAATTCTGAAACCTCAGATTCCACAATCTTAGATTGTCTAACGCCACGGAGATTGCAGTTCATCCCTTTGGATACACCTGCACTTGAAAATCTCCTTCAAATCAACATTAAGGGAAACAAACTTCATCAAGTAATGCTAGAATAGTCAGCATATTTGCCATTTGCTCACATTTGGCAATGTAAAGTCAGTATTCACTTGCCGAGCAATATGTTTGGCTAATGTGACCCTTTAGGCTTGAGCATTGCACTTGTATGTTTCTTATATATCTGAACAGATGAGTGAGCAATTGTGTCTCTTAAGTTGTAACGTACTCTACTTGCTTGTGTCCATTGTCCTCCATCCATCTTGTAGATTCTCCCATCGGTGCATACGAAGAAAATTAACACTTGGGATGAAAATTAACAAATTGCAGTAAAATAAAAATCTACTCCAATCAAGGTTAAGTTTCTTACAAAAATTTAATCAGCAATAATATGAAAGAGAAATAACATCCAAAAATATGATCATACACAATGAGAATAAATGGCCCACTGAGCTAAATACAAAAAAGATGAAAATACGAACCTAATTATCTCAAGTATGAGCAAATCAGACGGTTTGTGCTTTGATTCACACTTCAGACACAATGAAACTCAATACTTGATACTCCTAACTTTAGAGATCCAACACCTACAAAACAAAAGTGAAATTGGTAAAGCAGCACACATCAAAGCAGAGAAAAATAATAGTGAGGTAGAGAAAGAGAATCCAATCCATATCCTAATAAATATATATGGTACATAATGGCAGAAAGGAGTGTTATGTACATTAACTTCATACTTTTCAAAATACATCTAACCAATTAGAAATAAAGAGAAAAAAGTGTTATTTTCAGAAGATGAAAAACAAAATTGAAAAGGATACGAAATAGCATTCATTGCCGGCAAACCATACATACCAAATCATACACATTACCTATATAGGTAAACTATAGGCGAATCATATACAGATCACCTATACATGCATTTCCTTTTAACAGTTTATCTTTTACCTACTTAGACATTTGAGAGATTTTATTCATTCTTTAAATTGTTGCATGACAACACCTCTAACGATATAATTACTTCCTAGGATCAGACTAACCAAAACAATAACATAATGCACATGAACACATATCAACAATATCCATTATGCCTAGATCCATATATTAGGAAACAGAAAAGTCAATTGCACAAAAAGTAGTCTTGTAATCAAGTAAACTCGTCATCAAGTTAATAGCAAGACAAATGGTGGAGCAAAGGAAATCTATAATTCAATCAAACTCATGTAAAAAATAAACTAATGAGAGATAACTTAATCGTATAAATCATGCAGCTTTAGATTTATCTAAAATTGAATTAGAAAAGAAAAAAATGAATTACATACAAAGATGAATGCATGAATAAGTCCTATATTATGAATAAGGCTTATAATAGATAGTTTAAGCGTAAAGGATTTCACTACAAGAAAACAGCACTTAGACCACGGAAACGTAATTGTTCCGTGGTCCAAGTGACACCTGTACCACGGAAAAGCCTCCGTGGTCCAAGTACCACCTGGACGACGGAGAATACCATCTCCATCGTCCAGGTGGTCACCTGGACCACGGAGTCTGTTCCGAGGTCCAGGTGATCACCTGGACGACGGATACGGTATTCTCCGTCGTCCATGTGATCACCTGGACCTCGGAGTCTTCTCCGTCGTCCAGGTGATTACCTGGACAACGGACCGACACGCCATCGTCCGAGTACGTAACGTACTTCCACTTAGACGACGTATCGACACCTCCGTCGTCTAAGTGAAGCATTATATAAGCCCGATGCCAAACTGAATTCATTCCTCGATCTCTTCATTCCATTTGAAGAAGAATTGAAGGAGAAGGGAGCTAGCTAGCTAGAAGGCCGAGAAGAATCAGGATCGATAAGGGATCTCCGCTGACTAGCTAGCTAGCTTAATTAACGTACAGATATCGAGAAGGCCAGCAGGTACGTACGTACGCAGTTAAAATTTGCTTAATTAATATATATTTAGTGAAAACGCACGTACATACATGCAAGGATGTTAGCTATATATATATATATGTACAGATCGATTAAATTACGTACGTACGTAATTGATGGATCGATGTAGATCGAGTACGTATAATTAAGCGTAAATTAATGGACAAATATATATATATGTAATAATTAAATAATTATAATATTTTGTAGCAGTATGGACAAGAGTTGGATGAAGTTGAAGAATAGATGTGATGTCCGGTATATGGATGGAATTAGCGAATTTGTGAATTTTGCGATAGAACATGGTCAGGGAAAGAAACGTTTCAGGTGTCCGTGTCAGAAATGTTTAATTGTCAGTATGCGGAGGTTAATGTTATGGTGCAACACCTGTACGAAAATGGTATGATGTGGAGTTACACAACATGGAGCGAGCATGGTGAAGCAGTAGAGTTCAGCGCAGCAGACTTCAGCTCAGGGTACAGTTACCATGGTGCCTCATCCAGCGGCAGTGGTGCCGGACCCCCAGCTTGCAACCCAACTGCAGATTTGGTCCATGATGCGTTTCCGGGATGTAGTCATAGTGGACACCAACACCAAGACGGAGGTTACAGTACCACTAATGAGCATGATGATACATTCCCCGCAGCTAGCTTGGCCACTGACACCAGTGAGATGGAAAAGTACAACCGGATGCTACTTGAAGCGCAGACCCCGGTGTTCCCTGGATGTCGAGAGAATGTGTTGCAATATGTGATGGAGCAAATGAAGATAAAAGTGAAGTACAAAATGTCAGTGAGTGCTTTTGACGAAATTCAGGAGCAAATATGTAAGTTGCTTCCTGATGATCACAATCTTCCTAAATCTCATTATAAGGTTAGAAATATCCTGAGCAGCCTCGGCCTAAAGTACAGGATAATTGACGCATGTCCGAATGATTGTGTGCTATTTTACAAAGAGTATAAAGAGTTGGACTATTGTCCCGTATGTGGCCAGTGCAGATTCCAGTTGAATAGGAAGAGTTCGAAAAAGAGAATTCCTGTGAAAGTTGTTCGATATTTTCCCTTGATTCCCAGATTGCAGCGCCTGTACATGTCTCTACAGACAGCAGAGGCGATGCGATGGTACGCAGAAAAGCGAATAGATGACGATGTCCTGCGACACGTCGCGGATAGGGAGGGTTTCAAACATTTCGACAGAGAATTTGGAGACTTTGCTTCAGAGGTTAGAAATGTTAGACTCGGCCTATCTACAGACGGATTCAATCCTTGGGGAAGTAATAGCTCCGCCGTCAGCACTTGGCCAGTTATTCTGATGCCGTACAACTTGCCTCCGTGGATGTGCATGAACAAGGAATTTAATTTCCTTACCGTACTAATTCCAGGTCCTAAATCTCCATCGAAGTGCTTAGATGTCTACCTCAGACCTTTGATCGACGAGCTGAAACTGTTGTGGGAAAATGGAGTCCCAACTTATGAAAAATTCACTGACACGATGTTCACGATGAGGGCTGCTGTAATGTGGACGATCAGCGATTTTCCAGCTTATGGGATGTTGGCAGCCTGCATGACAAAAGGATATAGTGGATGTCCTATATGTTTGGACGACGTGAACTCTAGTTGGCACGCGGGGAAGATGTGTTACTTGGGTCACCGTAGATGGCTTCCTCACGACCACCCGTGGTGACAGGATGAAGCTCATTTCGACGGTACGGTAGAGAACAATTCTAAACCCCATAGTTGGTCGGGCGAAGAGATTTTAGAGAGGTTGAGCTATTTCGACTTTGGTGTGTTGAGCAATGACGCGGATGTAAAGAAATGCAATCCAATTCCTCCACATGATCTGAGCTATTGGGATCACAAGAGTATATTCTTTGAACTCCCTTACTGGTCGAAATTGAAGCTGAGGAACAACTTGGACGCGATGCACATAGAAAAGAATGTGTGCGACAGCGTGGTGGGAACAATTCTCGGTATTAAGTTCAAGACTAAAGATACTCCCAAAGCGCGCAAAGATTTGGAATCAATGAATCTACATCGTCCCTTGTGGTTGAGGAGGGATAGGAAATGAGTGTACAACAAGATGCCAGATGCACCATACACAGTGAAGCCGACGCTTAGACGTTCTGTATTTCACTGGTTTAAGGGCGTTCGTTATCCGGCTACGTATACAGCTACTATAACTGGAGCAGTGGACGAGGTGCAACACAAGTTTGTTGGTCTAAAGACACATGACTATCACGTTATGCGGCAACGTCTGATTCCAGTGGTAATTCGACCATACTTGCCTCGGGACGTCGTAGAACCAATAGTGGCATTGTGCAGGTGGTGGCAGAGGTTATGCGCCAGAGAATTAAAGAAGTCAGATGTGGTGGAATTGCAACAACAAATTGTGCACATCATTTGCAAAATAGAGAGGATTTTCCCCCCTGCTTTCTTTGACATCATGATTCACCTAATGATCCACCTGCCCGAGCAGGTGCTTATTTCTGGTCCGGTCCAGTACACTTGGATGTATCCTCAAGAAAGGTACGTACAACTAATTAATTAATTTGTTCCACTGGAGATTATATATATACTAGCTAGCTAGCTATATGTACTTATGTAATGTGTACGTTTGATTTTGTAGACAGTTTGGACAGTATAAGTCATTTTTCAAAAACAGGTCGGCCCCGGATGGCTCCATAGCAGAGACATACCTAATGCATGAGTGTGTTACTTACTGCAACAGGTACCTCAAAGATCCACCCCCTCCCACTGCCTCCGATCGCAGTGCCCGCATCAATCTTTCTGTCGTCACCAATGTCGTCCGACCGTTTAGAGGAGTATTAAAGGAATCGTTAACACGGGAAGAACTTATTGAGGCACATTGGGTAGTGTTGCGAGACTGTGACGAAGTTGAGCCGTACATGTTGTCATACAAGGAGAGGCTTCAGGCGTTAAATCAAAACAAGAGTTCGGCGTGGATTGAGAAAATGGTTAAGAAGAAGTTTCCTGATTATTTCTTCCAATGGGTACGTACGTACGTCTCGGTATTAATTATTTAAATACATATCGCTCATGTTTGTAGAAAGTAAACCCTTATATTAATTTGCCCTTTTTCGCAGATGATTGATCTGCAAAAATCTGATAACCACGGAGGGTGGTGGTCATGGCCAAAGCACTTGCTAGCAGGGAAGCCGGTTAAACACTATATTTATCCCGGATGTTTTGTGAACGGTGTAAAGTTCCATTCATTGGCCCGAGACGAAGGAAGAAGAACACAAAACAGTGGGGTAGCGGTTGGGAAAGACAATGATCTATATTACGGGGCTATTGTATATGTGGTTTAGCTATGTTACGGGAATGATGTCAACGTTTTCCTATTCAAGTGCAGATGGTTCAAGCGTACAAAGGAAGACCTGGGACTATTATCAGTCGATACAAACTCGCACTGGTATGAGGATGAGCCTTTCGCTCTCGCCACCTTAGTTCGGCAGGTGTTCTATCTCGACGATCCGAAAGCCGGTGAAGGGTGGAAAATAGTGAACCATATCTATCACCGAGGAATATGGAATACAGAGACAATTGAAGGGAAACAGGCGACGACTGAAGATGCTGCTGAACCAGAAAGAGACATTCCTGCCTATCAAGAGCCTAATATTTCTATCATCCGCTCCGATATAATGGACCTGGTTCAAGATGGTGAACGGTTACCCATGCCTGATGGTTGTACAGATCTAACTGAAGATGAGATTATCGATGAGGTAGATGAAGAAGACGAGCAGGAAGAGGACGCGGACGAGGACTCAGGTTATTCGTCGGACGATGTTGAGTACGATGACGAGGATGAGCCGTCGTCTAACGGGGATGAGGACGATGATGATTATGACGAAGAGTACGGTCATATGACGAGGGAGATTAATTGGTAATTAATTACTGTAATTATTGTAATATATATATGATCGATGCCGATTTACAGTAAGAAATTAATCCGAATTATATATCCTGGACAACGGAGAAATTAATTGCAGGTTGTCGCCAAATCTCAATCTCTTATAAAACCCTAGCTAAATCCTGGACCCTAAATCTAGCAGTTCGGATCGATCGATCAATTTTTTAATTATATTTTTGAATCAGAATAATTGAACGGACACACAAATGACCGGGGACGACCTAAACCGTAAACCCTAAGGCCCTAACCCCTGAAATCGGTGTTTAGAACTTGGACAACGAAGAATGGTCATTATCCATCGTCCAGGTACATACTAGGACGACGGATATGGTCATTATCCATCGTCCAAGTTCACAAACCCTAAACCCTAAACAGTAAGGCCCTAACCCCTGAATTCAGGGTCTATACACCTGGACGATGGAGAACGTCATTCTCCGTCGTCCAGGTTAGAACCTGGACGACGGATAACTTCATATACGTCGTCCAGGTGATTACCTGAACGACGGAAACGCTCATTTCCGTCGTCTAGGTGCAGATATCGTAATTTTTTCTAAGGAAACGACCATCTAGACCTTCTTCCAATGCAAAGTCTTTTCATCAAGACTTTAGAGTAAACAATTCTTGGTGTGTGAGCTTCGACGGTTCGAAAATCGAAGTTGCGAAATGCCTTGTATCCACGTTTCCGGTTTGGGAAATTATCGGTTTTGCGGTTGACTGTGCCGATCAAACCCTTCCCGAACTTATTATTTTATGGTCCTTTGAAGACAATTATATATTATGTTACGACGAACATATCCAACGGTTGTTTTGTCTAAATTCAATTTTGTTAATACTCTGCTGCAAATGAGCGTCTACTCATGAACACTTAAGTCGTAAAGATTAGTCGATACTTAACATGTTTCAATACGTAAAATTAATCGTCGGTTCAAATTTAACTGTTCATATATACGATGCGTTCATCGATATTGTACGACTATTTCACTCGAATGACAGATCGCTAAATTCCTAGAGAATTATTTTTTAATTTTTTTTTTACGTAATTTGAACCTGGACGACGGAGATGGTCATTCTCCGTCGTCCAGGTGTTAACCTGAACGACGGAAAATGACCATCTCCGTCGTCCAGGTTCAAAAACCATGGCGGTTCAAATTTATTTTTGTATATTTTTTTCATGTAATTTTCACTTGGACGACGGAGACTGACCATCTCCGTCGTCCAAGTCCAATTTTTATGGCGGTTCAATTTACCGCTTCCGTTTTTGGGACCGCTTGAATTTTCACTTAGACGACGGAGAATTCATTCTCCGTCGTCTAAGTCCAAAATCATGGCGGTTCAAAACGTCCTGCCGATTAATTGGCGCCGCTTGAATTTTTTTGAAACTGCCACCTAGACGACGGAAAACACTGTTTCCGTCGTCCAAGTGGACTTAGACGACGGAGAATAGTTCTCTGTCGTCTAGGTGAAACTCTATAAATAGAGTTGCACCCCCCTCATTTTGTCATCATTCCATCTCCTCCTCTCCTCTCCTCTCCTCTCCTCTCCTCTCCTCCTCCGGCGATCCTCCTCCGGCGACGCTCCGACGACATTTTTTCCGGCGTGGTTCCTCCTCTCCGACGACTCAACTCCGGCGATATTCCCGAAAACTCCGATTCGGTAAATTTCTATTTTTCCCTTATTAAAATAATTTTCATTTAATTAATTAATGAAATTCTAAATAGAATTTAGAAATAGAATTTAATTGATTAATTAGTTTAAATATTTAATAAATGATTAATTATTGTTATTAATTTATTAAATCATAATTATTGTAATTATTTATTATTAGTTGCATGATTAAATGAATTTATTATTAAATTTATTAAATGAATAAATTATTATTCATAATTTATTAAATGAATCAATTTTTTATTAAATGCATGATAAATAAATATAAATTATTGCATCTAATTAAAAATTATTAATTAATATTTACGTTTATTTTCTAGTAAATTAATTAGTAGTACGTGTTCGATTTAAATTTAGTACATAGGCTTGGTTTATTAAGTCGCACTCTTTGGAATAGATGGCGCCTCTTTTCCTTGCTTATCTCCTTAACCCCTCGTGATGTGTGGATTTCATCACCGCACACCATAACCTAAGTGAAGTTATGGACACGAGGTTGAGGACGGAGTTTGCAAAGGACTTGAGGGAGTGTAAATTTTTGAAAAATTGGCCGAATGTCGGACATGGTGTCTAGAAACGGGTTATGACTGGTGACAGGATTTAGACTAAGAAAGACTTTTGTCGAAATTAGTCCTGCCTCTCGCGTTATCTCTATCCCTAACTGGCCATGTTTTTCGATTTAACCAAGGCTGATTAATTGAAAATTTACACTTTATCGCGCGGGTCGCACGTCCATTGAACGACCGAAAATGCCAAGCTAGTGTACTCTATTTAAATCTTAAACGTACTTAATTAATTAGCGTAAATTTTTAAGTTGTAATTATTATGGTAAGTAGGTATTTTAACACCGTACTCTTAGGTTTAAATGGCTCCGCCAAAGACGACATCCGGCAAGAAGAAATCCCAACAGGAGGCAGAAGATGCCATGCTCCGAATGTTGGCGGCCCAAGTCGGTTGGGTTCAACAGGAGGGCAACGACGCTCTCAATCCGGACGGATCATCTGGTCCGTCCGTAGCGCCCTCTGGGGAAATTCCCGCTCCCCCATTCATCTCGAGCGGTGATGACGTCGACCCCTTCCAATCTCCGACGCCCGGTACCGGTTTAACGGGAAGTACTCAGGCGTCCTCGACCGCCGAATCAATCATGTACAGCGCCCGCCGTAGGCAAAGGAGGGCCCCCACTGACCCGGAACCGAAAAGGACTCGGGGTCTCGTTAAAGGGGGCAAAGCGGAGCGTATTTGCAAGGCGACTGGTAAAAAGATCGACTTGCCGTACGACGAATTCACCGGTGGCCCTCCCACAGCTCAGCTAGCAAGTCTCTTGGCGTATGGGATAGGGTCAATCATCCGTAACCGGGTTCGTATCACTGCCCCTACTTGGAAAGAGGCGTCGGATCATGAGAAGGCGAAAGTCTTCAAAGATCTTTCGGTACGTAATACGTACAATTTAGTTATTATATAATATTGTTAATATTAGTTAAAATTTCATAATATATACGATTATAATTTTCTATTTATTTTTGATAGGAACAATTTGACGTGGATCCGACACCGGCTATGTTGAGGCATATCAACCAAACCGCCAACTCCATCTACAAAGATTGGAAGTACAAGCTCCATAAGTACTTCCAAGATGTCGGTCCCGTGCCTCCCCCGGTAGAGCTGCAAGGGGAGAGAGAAGATGAGTGGGAGTGGTTGTGTAACCACTTTGCCGATGAACAATTTAAGGTATTAATTTATTTTTTTTATTTCAATTAAGATAATTGAATTATTTAAATTGTAGTTATTCATTTTTTAATGATTTAATTATGTTGTGTAACAGAAATTCTCCGGTGTCAACAAAGCCAACCGGGGGAAGAAGGAGAAACACCATACTACCGGCGCCAAGCAGTTCATTCAAATGGCCAAGGAGCACAAGGATAAGGGCTCCAAACACCCTTATCTTGATGCAAGCGTAAGTGCGTACGTGACGCCAGGGCTCGATAATGAAGCGAGTCAATGCGGCGTAAGTGATATATTAATTATGTGCTTTTAATTATAGTAATTATTATTTAAATATAATTTCATTATAATAAATTAATTATTCTTTTGTAGGCAAGGGTGATAGAGCGTGCGCATGAAGAGTTGGCTAACACTCAGCTTGCGTTCCCAGATGTGCCGCCGGAAGACCTGCCTCCTCTATCCTTAGAGAGCCAAATTGCAATCGCGGATGAGGTCTACGGTCGTAGAGCTGGCAAGGAGGTTAGGCACTTTGGGCCTAGGGTGGTACGAGATTTGTCGACGACCTCCGGCTCATCATCTACGGGAGGTTCGGGGCAGCGGAGAAGGAGTCAGGCAGCGGCCGTCGAAGCAGCCATTCAAGAGGCTCGACTGGCACGAGAGGAGAATGAGTCAATGCGGCAAAGACTTGACGAACAACAAGCACAAATAGCCCAACTCATCGCGCTCATGAACCAAAATCGAGAAGTATGTCAACCTCCTCCGAACCCATACCCCGACGACAACGACCCGGCTGGAGGCGGAGGACCCGGCGGCGCATCTGCTCATTCAGTGTATTAGCTAGCTAGTTAATTATCGCGTTTCTTTATTTCCGAGTTCCGAATAATATTTTATAAGTTTTGTGGGTTTTTCATTTGGATGTGTATGTACAAATTAATTCATTATTTAATTAATACATTAATTAATATTAAAAATTTAGTTTAATTAATTATTTTCGACTATTTTTTATTATTTAAATTAAATTAATAATATATTAAATTAATAATATTTAATTTCAATTTATTTTTAAAAAAAAAATTAAATATATAGTCACTTGGACGACGGAGATTATGTCTTCCGTCGTCCAGGTGCAAAACCCTAAACCCCTAACCCCTAACCCCTAAACTCTAAACCCTAAACCCTGCCATTCTCCGTGGCCCAGGTGTTCACCTGGACGACGGAGGATCAGTTCTCCGTCGTCCAGGTGAACACCTGGGCCACGGAGAAGCTACCATTATTCGTGGCCCATGTATGCACCTGGACGACGGAAACGCTAATTCTCCGTCGTCCAGGTGAACACGTGGGTCACGGAGAAACGAGCAATGTCCGTGGCCCATGTAGTCACCTGGACGACGGAGAATTAGCGTTTCCGTCGTCCAGGTGCATACATGGGCCACGGATAATATCCGCGGTCCAAGTTAACTTGGACGACGGAGAACTAATTCTCCGTCGTCCAGGTGTTTGGACGACAGCACTTGGAGCACGGACCTTGGACGACGGAAAACGTCACCTAGACGACGGAAATGGTTTGTGGTCTAGGTGCAGTTTTCTTGTAGTGTTTAATGCCATAAATAAAGGCCTGAAACATTAATATGAATTCATGGACCTGTATAATTCTGAATTTTGATGAATAATATAATGTGCCAAAAAAGTGCCAAAAGCAAAACCAAGAGCAAATATGTGGCAATAAAAAAAGTTAGAAAAGTGAACCAAGAGCAAAACATATTACTGTAATAGAATATACTTTCTATATCAACGTTAAAATAGAGAATGAACAAAAACCTAGTCCATGTATATATATTTTGCAGGATGAATTCATGAAGAATTGTTCTCATTTATCTTGGGAGTAGTTCATAAGCAACATTACCTGAAAATAAGATAATCAGCACTTTTGACCAAAATATGAAGAATATGCCTGCTAGATTGTTGTTGTTGAACACTAATTTCAATTGGGACAGTGTGTCCAAAAACTGCAAACAGAAGATAAAGGAACCATCAACTTGCCAGCACCACTTAATAAGCAACTTTTTAAAACAAATATCATTGAATCAAAACCTAAGCCATTTACTATAAAACTTTGCTACAACATCAATATTATATTGTATATCATGTGAAAAAAATTACTAAAAGTAAATCAAAGAGTATTATTATAGTTGTATATAGTCATAGAAACTTACTATTAGTGCTAGCCAAAATGAAAAGAAGAGATATCATTATAATTATAAAATGCGTATAACAATGAAATTATTTTTTTTGTAAAGATGATGAAGAAATGCAATCCGAAAGGTCAAAGCAACGTAATTCGAATTGTCCAATCTCTACAGCATAATAATTTTCCAAAATCTTATAACCCAAATTTCTAAGAACACTGCATAATTAACTCAAATTCACCAAGACCTGTGCATTTATCACCACATCGATTTCAACCATTATAACCTCCATTAGAACCTTAGCAAATACCTAACTAAAACCAACTTACAATACCACAAATGTTAACATCAACAACAACGCTGTACCTTCTTCATTCCAACTCTAGCATTCCTAAAAATACATCAATTCTGATTCCCATTCTAAAGCCAAGAATGTGTATAACAATGGAGAAAATTTAATGTAAAGAGGATGAAGAGATGCAATCTGAAAAGTCAAAGCAATGCAATTCGAATTGTCCAATCTCTCCAGCATAATGATTTCTCGAAATCTTATAACCCAAATATCCAAGAACACTACCCAACTAACTGAAATTCATCAAGACCTGCGCATTTATCACCACATCGATTTCAACCATTATAACCTCCATTAGAACCTTAGCAAATGCCTAATTAAAACCAACTTACAGTACCACAAATCTTAACATCAACAACAACCTCGTACCTTCTTCATTCCAACTCTAGCATTCCTAAAAATACATCAATTCTGATTCCTATTCTAAGGCCAAGCCTCACAGTATAGATATATCACTCAACTCATGTCATAATTTGAATTTCAAAATATACAGTATATTGAATAAAAAAAACTCCATAGCCCAACCAAAAGGAAATTACATCAACTAAATCAGTATCACGTTAACATTGCTACCAGTCCCAATTATCAACAGACCCAAATCTAATTAATTGTCTCTAACCCAATTATCACGAAGCTAATCAATCATTTTAACCGAATCAAATTTTAATTTGTAGAATCGTCGAAAACCCAACAACAACCAAAGCAAAACCAAGTAGGACTTCTTTAAAAAAAAAAAAACCAAGTAGGACTGTCCCAAGTCGATACCTGCCGAAAACCAACATTCGTCACAGCAACAGAGATCGGTCTGTCTGTCTCTTCGTTCGTCACTCAAAATAGAGCCGTGCCACTTCCCTACCAGAATGAAAAACCCAAAACTCCTTACCAGATAAAGACTTCTCCTTTGGACCTAAAGAGTTTATGAGATTCCAAAACCAACGAATTCTAAGAAATTATGCAAGCTGTTATAAGTAACAATCAATATATAGTAATAGACTTTATCTGTAGCTCCCACACAATTTTATTGAAGGAAAACTACTTAAGTAATAAGAAGAAACCCAGAAAAGAGTGATCATATTTGGTTGATTAATTACCAACGCAATCAGTGAACACCCATCTGATTTAGCACTCTGAATGTTCCCAAAGATTATAAGTTTGGTCAATTTCTACATCGGTAATATACCACCTAAATTCAATAGTTGAAAACCCATCTGACTTAGCACTCTGACATACCATCGGTCAATTTCATCTGATGCAACCAATAGTTGAAAACCCGTAATCATGATTCACCCAAACATAAGATGAATTCAGTTTCAAGATGAATTCCCATGACTAAAGAATATCAGATGAATTCAAAGCATATTTCACTAGAATAGATGAATGGATCAGTATTAAGATCAAATAAAACCCCCTAGAAACAAAACAATGAAAGGCTATTTACCTCAATTATACCGATCGGTATGGCGGAAGAGACGACGGCAGCAACGGGTCGAGGAAGGGGTCAGACTTTTCGAAAGCATTCCGATCTTTGTTTGCAGTTCCTCAACAATACACTCCAGCTGCTTCAGCTTCAAAGAGTTTATAATATGGGATTACTCACAAACGCACTACTTCATCAAACATAATCGAATTGAAGATTACCGTCCCTATTCAATCGGTGAGGAGATGGCAAAATTGCAAATAGGAACACAGTAAGCAGAAGCCGAACCTAACAAACCCAGACGATGCAATGAACCCAGAGTGAGCAAGATCAAATCCAAACCTAACGATTCTATAGACAAAATTTGATATATAGATCAAAAAGAGAAAGCGAAATCAAAGCAATCGAGCAAGTGAGGTGTGAGAGCTCAGCATAAAAAAGATAATGCCAATTATGAGCAACCCTGCAGATCTTTACCATCTGTTGTAGGTGTTTTGCATGCTCCTCCTCATTTTTTGAGAATACCATGATATCGTCTATGTAGACTGCGATGAACGCTGATGTCCCTTCGAAGCAGGTATCCATCTTTCTTTGGAAGACTGCTGGAGCATTTTTTATTCCGAATGGCATGACTAGCCATTCATACAATCCTATTTTTGGTACCATGAAAGCTGTCCATGGTATGCTTTCATGTTCCATTGCGACCTGGTGGAATCCACTCTTGAGATCAAATTTAGAGTAGATATTGTTGTTTCCTATGCACTTCAGGATTGTATTGATGCCAGGCAGGCTGTACTGGTCTTTATGGGTGTTGTCATTGAGCGTTCGGTAGTTGTATACCATACATTCCTTCCCCTTTGACTCTTTGCCAGTGACCGGATCTGTTGTTGTTCCTGAGTGAATGATTATGGCCATCGTTCTGTGCCTGCTGTTGCTTTTTCTTATGACACCCAGTTTCAGCAGGGCGTCAATATGCTGTTTAAAAGCATCCTCCATGGCAGGTGTGACATAACCCAATGGTTTGTCTTGTATGGTGATGTCTGGGTTGATTATCTCTGATCTACATTGGATTTTATTTTTTACCCAATGTTTTAAAGGATCTTCTCCAATGTATCCTGCCTTCTTCAGCTCTTCTATTGTGCCTTTGAACTTTCTTTGGAACCAAGGGCTAGTGGTTCCGATGTTGAGGTAGACAGAGTTTTATATTTCTTGATAATCCTGCTCCTCCATATCCAACTCTTGTATTGCCGCTGCTGAAGTTTCTGTTTCCTGACTGGTATTTATACAGGCGACGTTCTTAAAGAACGTTACTTTGTCTCCTTCTAACTAAACTCCTGCAAATTTGGCTCTGATGAAATTGCAGCCTACCAAGAATTGGATCCCATATTGTATGTTCATTGGGAAGCAGTATACAAACGGTATTTTAAACCGATGTCCGCCAATGATCATGTCCCCTCCTTTGAATTTGGAGTTAGCAGCTTGCCTTGAGTTGACGCTGTTGAAGTATGTAGTGTAATTTGTTGGCGTCACAGCTTCCTTTGGGACAATTCTACTATCGATGCAACACGTGGTTGCACCTGTGTCTAGTATTGCTTGTACTGTGAATGACTTTGAACCTGGAATTTCGAAAGTCACCAGGATGTTAAACAGTTTGTTTAGCATTTTTCTCTTTGTATGGGTGCCTTCAACCGGGTTATTGGCATATGCTCCTTCTTCTGCGTCTGATGCTTCTTATACATGACCTTCCTCTGGTTCCTTTAGTACAAGCCCTTTGCCCTTGTCATGGCCTTCCTCTAGGTTGGCTTCCTGTTCTATGTTCAGCCTTCTTCTGAGTTTTTCATTCTCAGAATGTAGGTGAGAGATATATTATATTAGCTCCTTGACGAGATGATCTCTTCCTTTGTATATTTCTGGTTCACTTGGGGCTGGGTTGATCTTTTCCTTTAGATAATACCCCACACATGCCGGGCAGCTGGTGATTCTACAGCTCCTGCAATGGATCTTCATCCTTTCGCTCGTTCTTCCTTTGCAGAACGTGCAGTTGATGTGTGCAGCTTCTTCTATTGGCATGTTCCTTTCCCATTGGTGTATGCAGTTTAGCTGACTGTCTGGCACCTTTATCTTGCATCTCCATCCTTCATCTCTTCCTAACATAAAGGTTCCTTCTTCATGAGTTTTTGCACTGACTACTGGGTATTCCAGTTCAGGTTCCTCCTCTTTCTCTTTAGTAACTGATGCGATGGTGGTGTCCATCGTTCTTCTACTCCCCTGGGAAAAGAATGGGTCATCCCATTCGCTTTCATCTCTTGAGGTGTCCCAGAGAGGTTCTGCTGGGTACACATCTCCTCGTGGTAAGGCGGCCAGGTATTGAATGTACCCAAATGGGTTATCAATATCTTCGTCATCCTCCATGTCATCACCGTCGTCCGGTTGGAATTCTAGGCTGTCGTCACCCCATCCGGTTGCTGTGATTTGGTCGATTGAGATTTTTGATGATGTCGGAGAATCATATCGGACTTTGAAGTCATATTTCCCACTGGGTTGGCCCAGTGTATCCCAAATTTCCTTTTTCCTTTTAGCATGATTTATCTGGGTTGCTTCACTTTCCCAGAGGATTCCTGCGAATTCTTCGCCGTTCATGCCTTCCGTTTCGTCTTCAATTTGCTCTATATGTTTGATCAACAGTTGGATGATGGTGTTGTTTTGCCTGATGAGGGTTGCTAGCCCCTTTTGAGTTGTTCCAGACTCCTCGCCGGGTCGTACAAAGCCTTTGGCTGGAGGATCGATTGACTCCGTTGCTTGTAACGCTTCTTTGTATGCCGATGAACTAGCTGTTTGGGTCCAGCTCATAAATGTTGTAGGCTTGGGTTCTGTTGGTTATACCAGATGGCTTTTGAAACTTTCAAGGTTGGTAAGTGAAGAATAGGTTAACACAGAAAAGCTGCTTGTTTATGCTTGGCTAAGATAATCATATGAGAGACAGACTCATCTCACCGGGTTTCCTCTATGGCATTCTCTGAGGACTTACTCAGGACCTGAGTTTGCCTTTTGCCTGTGATTCTCCTAGGATTTCTAAACCAAGGATAAACTCCTAGTCTTTCTATGCTTCTCCTAAACTTAACCTACCCCCCTTGAAAGTGTTTAGTGTGCCATGAGGTAGAAAAGAATGATACCTTTTCCCGCTCTCTCTCAAATCGCAGAGAGAGAGAGAACCTCAACATTTTCGCACGCAGAAGGAAAAATTACCAAAAGAGCATTATTAAACAGTGTGTCTCAACTTTGTTACCGAGTAGTACATAAATTTTACGGTCCATCCTTACCGCCTTGCTAAAAAAAAGGAAGGCAACTATGCTCTCGGCAATTTGGCTGGCATCGTACATCCTCATAAAAAACTGATATATAAAGTGACCCGTAAATGAGTTGACCAAAACCAAAAACGAAAGAAAATGAAGTGCCCGTACTGTTCTGCCGGACAAGGCCGTTGTGCGACGACGTCCTCCCGCCGTTCAATCACCGAGTGCACTTCCTGCGGGCGCGTGGTCGAAGAGCGCCAATCCCGATTCCACCACCTCTTCCACCTACGCGCTCAGGACAACCCTCTCTGCCTCGTCACCTCCGACCTCCCCCAACCCCGAAACGACGCCGTCAAACAAGACCAAGACGATGAAGTAGAAGACGAAGAAGAAGAAGACCCGTTCGAGCCCACCGGGTTCATCACCGCTTTCTCGACCTGGTCTCTGGAGCCCAGCCCGCTCTACATTCGCTTCTCTCTCTCCTTCTCCGGCCACCTCGCCGAGCTGGAGCGCGTGCTGGAGCTCTCCTCCTCCGCCCCCAACTCCGCCACATCCACCGTCGTGGTCGATAATCTCAGGGCGTATATGCAGATCATCGACGTGGCTTCGGTTCTGGGGTTGGATTATGACATCTCCGACCACGCGTTTCAGCTATTTAGGGATTGTTGCTCCACTACTTGCTTGAGGAACCGCAGCGTTGAAGCCCTAGCTACTGCTGCTCTTGTCCAGGCCATTAGGGAAGCTCAAGAACCCAGAACCCTACAGGTAACTCACCTTTCTATTTTTTTGTAATTGTACGGATACATTGCAGATTGTGTTTTTATGATTATGTGAAAATGGCAGCAATGTTCTCAACGAATTTTGTGGATTTTGGTTCATGATTTGGTGTTTGCTTGTTTACTACAGGAGATTTCGACTGCAGCCAATGTGGCTCAGAAGGAAATTGGAAAGTACATCAAAATACTTGGAGAAGCCCTGCAACTAAGTCAGCCTATCAACAGCAATTCCATATCGGTTCATATGCCGAGGTTTTGCACACTCCTCCAGCTCAATAAATCTGCACAGGTACCTTTTGCTTTGGTTCTGAATTTGCGAATTGAACTGATATTTTCATGACTTACCATTGAGACTTTCGGCTGCTTAAGCCGAGTTAGTATTGGTTAGCAACTTACATGGTTATTGGACTATAGTTAGGACCTCTTCCAAAAAAAAAGAGAGACTATTTCTAGGAGGATATATGACATATGATGTACAATTCAAAAGTTTTTTGGAATGATGGCAACATGATTAGGAATTTTTTGTATATGTCCAAAGTTCCAAATTAACATGAGTAGGTAGGGAACTGTTAACGCAATGAGAAAGAATTGGTGATCTCACAACTGATGAAGCTCCACCTTAGCTAGAATGCACCTTTTTGTGTGTGTGAATGATAGCACAATAATGACCCTGATTCTGTCGTTTTTGTGTTTCATGAGCTTCTTGTTCACTCTTGTGGCCCATTGTAATATTTCTAAATTTCAATATATGCTATGGAATGTTAGTTATATGAAATATATCTCACAGGAAATGGCTTCACTTGGTGACTGAATTTGTGATGTAGTTTGATATTCTCCACTTCACTGTAATATTAGACTGAATACTATCATCTTGATAAAGTCTGACCGTGATTCAAATTGTCTCTGCAGAAACTGGCAGCTCACATCGGAGAGGTTGTTATTAACAAATGCTTTTGCACTCGCAGAAACCCCATTAGCATCTCTGCAGCTGCTATATATTTAGCCTGCCAGCTTGAAGACAAGCGAAAAACTCAAGCAGAGATTTGTAAGGTGACTGGTCTTACTGAAGTCACTCTCAGGAAAGTTTACAAAGAACTCTTGGAGAATTGGGACGATTTACTCCCAGTTGATTATACACCAGCTGTTCCTCCAGAAAGAGCATTTCCTACTACTGTAATCGCTTCAGGACGATCTTCAGCACCAAAAGTTGATTTCCCTGGTCTACCTGTATTTCTAGACAGAGAGAAGCAGCTAGAAATAAATCCCGAAAGACCTAATGGGGGCTTTGATATGAACCATGAGGCCACCGAAGAAGAAGATCTTAATGATAGTCAAGATAATGCTCGAGGTGCACAAACAACGGTGTTCAACCTTTCAGTACTGTTATGGCAACCCCAGGTTCCATTTGGTAGTTCTGGAGGTCCAGCAGTATTGAAGTCTCAGAATGTTGCTGTAGGAATGGACATCGATATGCCTCAGGGCAACGCACAGCTCGAGCAGAAGATGGACAATGATGCAAAGAGTTTCATCACCCGAAATCCAACTTCCGGTGTGAGTTCAGTTACGAGGCAGTATGGTGGTGGACCGCCTTCCTCAGTCTCCTCTCCAAATGTTCAGTATCTTCTGCCACAAAAGCTAGGGCCAGGTTATACTGAGCTCAGAAGTAACAGGAGTTAAAATGGAAATGGAAATGGAAATGAAAATGCTAAACATACTGCGGATGCCTGAGTGGTAAAACTTCACTCTTCTGCCAAGACTCGGCAAATGGAAGCTTCTCGTGTTCTCTTAATTTTTTCCCTTGGGTTTTTCGGTGGCAAAGTGCAAAGCCTACTTGGAAAGAAACTACATATGTAGATAGTCTCATCTTAGTCTGATGGACCCTCAGCTACGACAATCCTCCTGAACTGTGGCTCAATACGGCACGTCGTCTGAAAAGATGCTCAAAACAAAACTAGCGTCGTAGTCTACATCGGCATACTCTATAGTCAAAAGCATCGTGGCAATCTCGTAAATTAGTTCAGATCGGATGAGCATATGTTTGATATGGGGCGCGATATTTACATTACAGTGACGTGTCTCTCATGCGCGGCCGAAATCTTCTCTCTCCTGCTCTCTCTCATCCTTTGCAAACAAACACAACAAGCTGCAATCTCATCCGTCCACGTCATCCATCCGCGTCTTTTAAATCCGACGGCTGAAGGTCCTTCAATATTTAATAGTCGGGGTAGGTTCGGCCCCCTGAACCCTAGCCACGCGAAAGACTTTGGAGCCCTTTCGCTCTAGAGGTTTATCCCGACTCGCCACTCGCCCAATACGAAGAGGAGAGAGAAACTCAATAGAGGAAATTTTAGGGCCCATTTTTTTCTCTCTCTTTGCAATTTGCTCCCGAAGCTACTTGCAGAAGCGAGAGAAGTCCGTACACTACAAAATTAGGGTTTTAAGGGTGTTGAGAAATAAAGGGAGGGGGGTTTCTATACGGTGTCGTTTTGATCTTTGAATTGGGAATTGGGGCTAGAACTAGGGTTCGAGTCTCTATTTATCATTCCATTCGCTCCGTGAGATTGTTGTGAGAGCCCTGAATCTATTTAATTGGAGAAATCTCTGTCGGAAATTAGCTCGGTTTGTTTTTTATGAGATAAGAAAACAAAAGGTGTGTTGGGAATTTGATGGACGAGATCTGGGATAGAGCCGTTGAGACAGCGCTAGACGGCGAGACGGACCACACGTCGGCTAAAACGCTGACACTAGACGGCGCCGTCAAGTGCGTTCAAGGCCGGCTACCTCCACCGGCGCTCTTAGAGAAGTTTCAGAACCTTCAGCATCTCTCGATTGCAAACGTCGGCGTGACGTCGCTGGAGCAGTTCCCGAGGCTCCGGAACCTCCACTCGCTCATACTCTCCGACAACCGAATCGCCGGAGGCCTCGAGTTTCTGGTCGAAGCTGGGCTCGACTCGCTCAGAGACCTCGACCTGTCCAACAATCGGATTCAGTTCATCGAAGATCTAGCGCCGCTAGCGCAGCTGAAGCTCACCTCGCTTGATCTCTACGAGTGTCCGGTGACCCGCGTCAAGGATTACCGATCTAGGGTTTTCGGGTTGATTAAATCGTTGAAGTATTTGGATAAGATGGATGCGGAGGAGAACGAGCCGCCGGAGTCTGATGACGAGGAGGAGGAGGAAGACGAGGAAGACGAGGATGATCCTGGGAGCGGTGAAATTGACGGCGAGGATCGGCCGGCTGGGTTGAGTAATGGGCATAGTGAGATAGCTGATGGAGTTGTGGATGTCGATGAGGACGATGAGAGTGATGCGGATGAGGAGGAGACCTTGACTGCCACTAGGGTCAATGGACAAAGTCACCCCACAGAGAACGGGTTTAGGGTTGCTCCGGTGGCTGGTGATAATGGAGAAGAGGATGATGATGAGAGCGATGATGATGATGATGATGAGAACTACTCTGCGGAGGAGATAGATGAGGAGGACAGTGAGGATGATGAGGTGGTGGAGGTGCATGAGATTGAGGATAGTGACGATGAGGAAGATGGGGTTGATGATGATGATGACGAGGAGGATGATGAAGATGATGATGAGGAGGAAGTGGACAATGATGAGGGGGATATGGCAGAGCCGGAGAGTACTGGGAGGTTAACGAGTGCAGAAGGGGAGATTGATGGCCATGAGCAAGGTGAGGATGACGGGGATGAAGATGACAATGGAGAGACTGGGGAGGAGGAGCTGGGTGTTGAAGAAGAGGGACCGTTTGAAATTGAAGATGAAGATGGTGAGGAAGAGGTGAGAGCTTCTTATCCTTGTTTCATTTTGGCTTGATTTATATTTGTAGTTTGCTGTGAAATTATTTGTGTTTGTTTTTATTCCTCTATTGATTTTGTGGCTGTGATTGTGGCAGACTAATGTTTGTTTAGTTCACTGCAGAGATTGAGAGTCGTTTCTCGAAGTACTATAATTGTTGTAATTATGCCAAGCAATCTGCAGATTGGGTGCAATTGGATTCTTGGTATATATGTTGAGTGGTTTCTTGTTAGATCTAAAAGGATTAGATACTGGATTTTCTGATCTTATTCCATGAAGTAAACTTTGATTTATCTGATGTTAAAGGTTTGAACCATTATAGGTCTTGGGATGTTCTGCTTGGTGGGTTTCTTTCAGCTTTTTAATTATCTTTAAATATAATGAAGATTTGGTTGGCAAAGTTTGCAACACTTGGAATCTTTAAAACTATTTGGGAAAACTTCTTTCTGTGGTAAGTGTTGAACTTTAGAAAATATGCATAAATGATTTTTTTGGCTAATCTGATGAATTTCTTCCCCTAGAGTGGAAAAGTTTGAAGTCCTAATTACAAGCATACAGATGATATGACATCTATCTTGTATACTCATCCCGTTAATATCAATTTGAAGTCCCCATTTTTGTTTTCTATATTTTTTTTCTTCTGGTTTTTAACTTTTTAATCATGATATAATTTGTATATTGCATATCTCGTGAATGAGTCCACCTAAAACTAGTATTAAATCCTTTTTTTTTGTATGTGTTCTGATTGCTGTTGTGTCAGTACCTGAATTTGTGGAAGTGGTTGTCTGTCATCCTGCTATCTAGTTAGTTGACTGTAAATTTGTATGATAGATACTATTTGAACGATTTGTAAAGTTGGACTGGTTATGATCCTTGTGGTCCAGGTGTGCTGTTCTTGTGATGAATCTTTAGCTGTAAATTGATGTTTATGAAATTTAGATCCTATTTTCCAGGATATTCATGTGTACTGGTTTTGACTCAGTTTCAATTAGTCCCTGTAATGTTTTATATTTATTGGTCCCACTGTTATTTGGAAATTTATAAACTCACATTAATATGATTGGATTGTAGGAGGAAGACTATGGCGGAGGTTACCTAGTTCAACCTGTGGCACAAGTTGAGGAAGAAGATGCTGGCGTCAGTGACATGGACGCAGAACATGAAGATGGTGATGGTGAGGATGATGAGGATGTGGAGGAAGTCGAAGAAGATGACGAGGATGATGTCCAGGTGCTGCCTCCCTCTTCTTCACAACTGAAGAGAAAAAGAGATGAAGCTACAGATTCAGATGACAATGGTGAGGATGACGATGAAGATGATGATGTAGTCGAGTACAACAAGTCTTCGAAGAAGCACCGTTGATGCTCAGTGATCCCCGTCAATGTTTAAATGTGTTCTTGATGCCTTTTGTCTTGCCCTTGGATAACAAAGAAGAAAACTCAGATTTTAGATTTAGATTGGTTGGCGGGTTGAGAGAGAGAGAACCGGAGACTGGTTAGTTATTTTCATGGATCTTGTTGGACAAACATAATATATGCTTATGGTGTGTGTTGAGGAAAAGTCGTTGCTCTGCTTTTGAATTTTCAAAAAGTCGTTAGTGTTTTGATCCTCCTTACATAGCCGTTACTGTATGGTGAATTCAATTGGCTGTTATTGGCGGTTCTTAGTTGGGGAAAGAGTCGGTTTGAATAGGCAGGGGAGAGAGCATATGGAGGGAAAATGATCTTCTCAGAGTTCTTTTGGGATTTTTTTTGGGGGCTATGTTTGTCCAACCGGGTCTTTTTTTATTCTTAGGAAAAAGGGTATAATGTAAAACGCATGTATATAGTTTTTATCCATCCCTATAATGAATGAATGATGATGTTGTTCCATTCAATCAAGTTGGGCATCGGTCTTCTGGGTCTTTCTTTCTTTATATATATATGTGTATGCTTTAGTTCGGCAGCTGATGACGTGTAATTTGTGTTTATTTGTTTATTTACGAGGTGGAAAATGATGGTGAGTTAGTGGGGTTAGCTCTGTAGTACACCGGTTGATACAAAGTATGATTTGTGTCATGTGACATGGGGACCTTTACCCATGATTTATGTGTTCCAACTTCCAACATTAGATCCCAGTGGTAGAAGGGAAAGTAATAACGACGACTTGGTCTTCCCTAATGGTACCAGAAGTTGAGGTGGTCGCACTCTATTGGTCAACAGGAGTGAATGCAAATTTGATGGTACGTAGGTTAGTGCTGCTTATATATTTGCGGCCAAAAAACTATTCGACGGCTTTGGCATGAAAGAGCTTTAAAGCTAACAGCTGTTTTTCCCAAAATCCACCTTCTTTTTTATCGGAGTATCTTTAACATTAAAATTATATTTATAAAATTATATCTATAATTATTTTTAATTAAAAAACTAAATATAATTCACATAATTTTGACTTCAATTTTAATAATTGTAGTTGAAGTTAAATTATTTTGAATACTTGAATATTAGATAGTGAGATCACTTTTTGGATTATGAGAGATACAACCTTTAAACTATTTTCTATTTTTTTGTAGCTAAATATAGCTTCTCAAAATAGGTCAGAGTCAAATGTAGTTTAGCTTTATCTACTCTGTTGGAGTAGTTTTTAGTTATAATTTTAAAAATTATAGTTTTTAGGTACTTTATTGAAGATGTCCGCGACCATTTATGAGTTGAGCCTACAACCAAACCAACGACAGCTCTCTAAAAACCAAGTTTAAAAGAATATTCGTTTAATTGATATTTGATCCCTATCTCTAAAAACCAAGTTTGAAAGAATATTCGTTTAATTTTTTTTTATAAAGAGTAACGCGTGAGACATCAGTTCTCATTTATAAGAAAATATAGACATAAATATAGTCATGACTGTCCACCGAAGAGAAACGTAATAAAGAAGTCATAGTCTAGACAATTTAAGTAATCGAGATCACCTAATCTGCCCAAATATTTGTATCCTAGCAATAAGCACCAGGACAAGTAACCAATAATATAGCGAAACATCAGACTATAAGCAATACCTACTACAAGATCAACGGTGAGGCCATATTCAGCAAGAGGGTCTAAATAACTATGAGTTAAATTATAGCCATATTTTGATCTCCAACAAGAAATAAGGTCCAAGCCAAATGGCCATAACAGGGTCAAAGTGTCATAGAAATGGCCATATTTAGTCCTTTGACTAGCCCAGGCCAAATATTTGGGGATAACTTATCAGATTAAAAATACATATTGATGGTTAAAATTGGACTAAGATAAAGACAAAATTGGCCACATGTACATAAAATCTAACTGAATATATGAGTTCATAAATGTAGATTTATATTCAAAAATTGATGAACTTCATAATTTTATGATAACTTTATAATATCCTATTCAAAATTTATTCAAAAAAATAAAAAAAATGTACATGGACAAATTTATTCATAATTTACTTGTAAAAGATATGTATAAAATCTCCTATTCAAAAATATTATCAAGATTCACATGTATCATAATTCCACAATCGAATATACACACAAAAAATCAAATTGTTTCAAAAGTTTGTGTCTAAATTAGAATGTCATCGTAATAGAATAACATCATAAAACTAAAAAGAAAATGTAACTAATAAAATATTCAAAATGGCTAAAATTTGGCCCTTTCTTGTTGGAGATGGTCCCAAAGTTTTTAATAAAAAAGTAATATTTTTTGGGTTGTATTATAGCCCTGGTGCCTCCCTTGTTGAAGATAACCTAAGTCCAAAAAATTAAAATGCAAAATAAAAAAATTGATAAGTAAAAACAAAGGAAAAATGACTCAAATGATTACTTAAGTTTGTCATAATTTAAAATTTGATCATTGAGCTTTGGAATATATCAAAAGTCACTGAACTTTAACTTTGTCTATCAATTTGATCACTTTGTCTATTTTAAATATTCTAATTTGTCAAATATTTTGCTTATATATATAAGATTATGAGAGTAATGCACATAGTATAAGTGGGAGAAATATAAAAAACCACCATGAAATAAGAAAAATTGACATCCAAGATGAGCAAAGTGATCAATTTGATAGATAAAATTAAAGTTCAATCACATTTTTGATATTTTCTAAACTTCAATGATCAAATTGTCGATTCTGACAAACTCGAGTGATCATTTGGGTCAATTTTGCAAAAAACAAAACTTAATCTTTCACCAGAGTAGGATCTTCCTTTGGAGCTGCGACTTCCTTCAATCTTCGAATCCCAAATACGAACCCAAAAGCCCAAATCATCCTCGGAGCCCAAGCCCAAAACATTAGGCCCAAAAGCAAAGAGACCAGAGGAAACCCTAGGCCAACCACATCAAGGTTATCGATGTTGCCGATCTGCGAAGCCGATAATAGAAGACTAAATTTTGCCAGCCAATCGCCTACTCATTATTCCAGCAAAGCTTCATCCACAAACTCAACCATAATCGTTGACAAACCAGAACACCAAGCCCCGACCCTAGATCGCCGCCACCACTAATGATCAATATCATCTTTATCGGCGTCGATGGTGAGTGCCTCATCACCCCAACAACTACATTACCATGAACCACCAAGAAATAATAATAGAATACCTGTCACCGTTAACTACTTGACCCTAAATCCCAACCAGCGAGGATGCGTCGGATAAGATCCTAAGCCCAAGTGATGAGGCCAATCTTCCACTGATGCCTTGAGTCTAGAATCGATAAAAGCAACCCAACATCATTGCTCTCAAACCACCGTAGAACTTCACGAACCGAGAGGGTGCAACGCCTCAGAGCGACTGAGAAGGGCGACGAAACCAACAATACAATGTCACTAGGAGGTGACAACAATACATCGGAGCTAGAAGGAACTAGTGCCTAAGGAGATCGACGGAAGCAAAGAGTTATTGTCGCCGCTAGCACCCTATGGCTAGAGAAAAAAGTCATCGACATAGCACGCTACAAAACTTCAAAAGTCCCCTATTATCTCTTTCATAGAAGTGTAATCTAAAAATCTTTTATAAAGAATTGTATCAAAAAACATTATTATTTTTTTATAGAAGTGTAATCCAAAACATATGAAATACTTTTATTTCACTCATTTATATAAATATTTTAAGGGAAAATTGCTTGGATGATCACTCAAGTATGACACGTTCTAAACTTTACTCACTCATATATGACAAATATCACTTTGTTCACTATCGAATTACACTTTTACTCACTTTGCTCACTCCGAATTCTGCAAATTTTTAGGTTTTTAATTCGAGTTATGATCGGCCAAGGAAACCTATTGGGCCTTGTAGTTCTCTTCCTTGTGAATCTTTTCATACTAAGGTCAAACCTCAATTCAACCTGAGAAGGGAGAATCGAAGATTTGAAGTTTTAGATGTTATTGACTTCAAATGTCAAATTCAACCACTTTCATGATGAAATTGACTTAGATGTAGTTGAGAAAATTGTTGTTGGGTTGATTTCGCACAGATTGAGCTCCGGTTCGCCGGAAATTGGAGTGGCGCCGCCAATTTCTCCGATTCGGAGTGATCAAAGTGAGTAAAAGTGTAATTCGATAATGAGCAAAGTGATATTTGTCATACATGAGTGAGCAAAGTTTAGAACGTGTCATACTCGAATAATTATCAATTTAACCACCAAGAGGTCTCGTTTCTCTCTCTCTCGTCTTTCCCTCTGTGAAAAAACCAAGGAGCGACAAGGACGCTCATCCATGTCATCTGACAGTAATCGACGAAAGCGGGTCTTCAGACTCGTGCTCTATCATTGTTTGTTGTCGAACAAGCAGTCCTGGTTTGAATTGCCTTGAGGGCAGGATCTTATTTTTGGATTTTCCGGTTCTATTGTTGGTTTCTCCGGTGATACGATGATATATGGTAGTCGAACGGAGGTTGGAGAGCAGTTGAGAAGTGGTGCGTCGAGTTTTGGGCTGTGGCCGTGCCTTCATGTATGGAAGCAAGGCAACGGGATGTGGGTCACGGCGACGAGTTTCAAGCAGACGTGGGCGGCGATTTTTGACGGGAAGGATTGTTGGATTACTGTGTGTGTGGTTGTGTTGCTAACGTTTCCAGAGGAGGCTGTTTTGGGTCAGAAATTGGAATTTCCCCTTTTGGGCTTCTATTGTGCATCTGTATATTTTTTGGCTAGGTTTTTAGCTAACTATGCCTTTGATTCTATTGTTTTAGGATTCTACTCATTCTAATATTTGGTATCGTTGGTATTATGACTTATTTGTATTTTTAGACTGCATAATTCATGGAGTTAACATATTTATTATAATTGAGTGTTTATGAGTATGTTGATCTCTTTTTTGTGTCTTTTCTTTTATCCTTAGAAGATGTTAGTAAGCTTTATTATGCTTAAGTTTAATATTTTAAAAAGTAGTATTTACGTTTATTAATTTCTTTTTCTATTGTTTAGAGGTATAGTTGCTTATCAACTGTATATATACTATTATGACCGAGAAGATTTATTCATGATATCTTCTATTATTTATTTATTTATTTTTAATTTCAGCAATATAACATATGAAAAGATATATAACATATGAAAAGATGTCTCGACTCTCGAGAATAGCTACTAAATTTTAAATTGAGTCAGAGCAATGGATTAAATATATCGACTATGTTTACTGTGTTATATGTCCACTCGTATAAATAGGGAGTTCATGAATCTAAGCCAACCAGCAGCTCCGTCTCAGACTCTTTGCAAAGTTTGCATCTTCCTCTCATCAAAGATGTTGCTACTGGCACCATCATCCACTTTTCTATTATTGTCACACCCCAATGTCACATACAGAACAAACACAGCCAGATTTCAAACCCAACTAAAGGTATTGTCCATGGCCAAGCAAACCAGCGAAGAAACCAGCACCGCCACCACAGAAAAAATAGCCATAGCCGGCGGTTTGGTCTCGAATCCGGTGATAGGTTGGTCGCTCTACACTCTCAAGACCACCGGGTGCGGCTTGCCTCCGGGACCAGGTGGCTCAATCGGTGCACTCGAAGGTGTGAGCTACTTAGCTGTACTGGGCATTGTGGGTTGGTCTTTGTACACCAAGACCAAAACTGGTTCGGGTCTGCCCAATGGACCGTTTGGATTGTTGGGTGCTGTTGAGGGTCTGTCTTACTTGTCTTTGCTAGCCATTTTGGTTGTGTTTGGAATCCAGTTTGTTCAGCAGGGCTCCATTCCAGGACCTCTTCCAACCGATCAGTGCTTTGGGTGAAGATGAAGATGATGATAATGTTAGAATTTTGGGCCACTACAATTCTATCTTGTATTTGTGGCTTAGCTTCGTCTGTACTTGTTTTAATGTACTCTATCATGTATATGCGAAATTGCGAGGGAAAATGCCCAAGTTTTTATGTGACAATGGAAGAAGATCCCTCCTAAAGTAATTTACTGTGAGATTAATGCCTTTAAGAGAGGCCTAACATGACTTGGCCTGTTGTTTTGTAATAACTAATAACCTTTTATTTTATTTTTTATGTGTTTGTATGATTTATCTATCGAAAATCCTTTACGCGTTTCATTGCTAGTGGTTTTCCCACACGTGTTAGAGTTCATAATATCATGCCAATCTTGTGAGTGAGTTTTTAGTTAAACAACTTCTACGTAAAGAAGTCTTTAGGACGGCCACTCCATTATTGTCGAAAGCAACTACGTACTTTCTTACCTCTTGTTAACCCTCACCATTGGAGAAGTTGGAGTGATAGCACCATATTATAGCAAAACAATCCGTTGCAAATTTTGTCTTGTTTATACGTGTAAAAATTGTTATAATACTAAAAACAAAGCATGCGCGATTCAATCATCTAAACTCTATCTACAATACAATCTACATATTGTTCTCCATAAACCTCATATAAGTCTTGACCTTTCCTTTCAGAAAAATGGAAACTGGGATCTAAAGCAAAAAACAATTACTTAATACCTTCGTACCTGTGTGGCTGTGACAACCAAACACATGAAAGAGTCCCTTCTAAACACCCCCGCACACCCCCCCCCCCTCCCCGCCCGACAACCGATATGATTAATACCAAAAATCTTTATCCAATATTTATCAAGAGGAGAATGGTGGGTCACCCCATATATACCAAAACATCTTGTTTAGCTATGTTAAGAGAATATTAATAGCAAAAAACATATGAATTCAAATTCATGAAGCAAAAAATGCTCAATTACATGAAAACTGCTAAGATCATACATGCAATTTTTTTCGTAAATATTCGATACAAATAACTTGCAAACCACTAAAACTAAATTTACATAAATATGTTACCTAAAAAATAAAAATAAAGGATAAAATTAACATATTTTGAATTTACTCATTTGTAGACTCAACCACACCCTTCATAACCACTGCACCACTATAGAGACACTTGGAAAAGAAAACTATCATAAAAGAACAAATTAATACTAAAGACATCAATATATTGTAGTTTCTTCAAGTTGTTATGAATTCAATATGATCAATCCAGATTCTCCAGTAATGAACAATTTTTAACCTAAAGAAATACAAATACATGACGTACTATTCTTTACATAAAAAATTTCTTCACTTTTTTTCATGAATAAGAGAAGGGCCACAAATGAAAGGATTTTAAACCCTGTTTACTAACCTTCCACCTGGTGTAATTTAAAATAAAAATTGAACACAGGCATTGATAATTAAGTTTATCAGCACAGTATCACAAATGCATATTTTATTCTACCAATAAAGATCAAAAGCCCTTATCGATGCACAATCAAATTGAAATTGTAAAAGAGACGCAATGTATAATCTTATTACGATATCTTCAGTGCACCAGGTGCACTTGCACCTTTCACGTGCCAGGCAATCTCAACCATTCATTTAATCTGATTTTATATTACACAAACACCAATGTTAACACCATTAAGCATTAAGTAGAGGTAAAAAATTAGTCAATTAGTAAACGTTAATCGAGTGAACAATAAGTATTACAAATTCAAATATTATTATTTTTAAAATAATAAACTCTATATCCTAACCCTACTCCAAGTCTCAAACCCTAAACCCTAAACCTAAATCTCAAACCCTATATTCTCGAATCCTACAAACCTAAACCTCAAACCAAACGATCAAATTTTACAAATTATTTTTTTCTCTCACACACACACACATATATTGTTGGTGTAAGGTTATATATATATAAAGCAAATTTAAAATAGTTGACAATACTGATATGTTTATTTATGCGGTTTTAAACTATTGATGATCGATGAAAAACAAAAAATTTAGCATTACCTAAACCTTAAACTCCAAGCCTCGAATCCTTATATAGATAAGCACACACCATAAACCCTACCTCTAAAGCCCATGCCCTAAACCCTAAAGTCTAAATCTCGAACCCTATATCCTAAACCCTAAACTCCAAGCCTCGAACCTTAAACCTTAAACCCCGGTCCAAATGTCAAACCGTAAACCTTATATCCTGAGCCCAAAACCTAAATCATATATAAATCCCATATCCTCAAATCCTAAAATCGCAACTCCAAACTCTAGATCCAACAATCAAATTAGCCAATTTATTCGTCCTCCATATTGTTGGTTTGATTGTAATCTATAACCACTCTCGACGAAAAATTTATTTATATATAAGTGCTAATTTTCTGGATGCGCTTTACTAAATGCATTGTGCTTTGTGTTCAATTGTACGTTCGTATTTTAGCACGCTAGTCAATTTAGTATCCAAATCGAAAGTTATCCCTCATTTTTGATTTTCATAACGTTTTTTCTTATGAACTTATTTGATTGCCGGTCTGTAGTGCAGATGTTCTTACTATGAACTTATTTTTTTCCATCACTTTGTTGATGTGATAATTTCTAAAAAAATAAATTAAAAGGAAATACAATGTTGACTCCAACATGTTAAACGCACGATTTGGGCACCCTTCAATTTTCTCTGGCCACCCAAGACCCTTCATCTCTGCACCGCCACCAATATACAGTGTTGCAATGGCCTTGACACTGTCGCTCGTCCATCTCGACCGACATCATCAGTGCCTGTCCATCCTAAAAGGAATGCCCTCGTGAGCAGATGAGAGAGCGGCAACGCGGTAGCAGTTCTGCTGGTGAGGAGATCGCACGATTGAGGGCGATCCAGGAGATCGAGAGCAGTGTCAGGCCGAGGATTTGAGGAGAGTCTCTCCCGGTCAGTCTAGCCGAGAGATGTAGTTGGTCGTAGGTCGCTGGAAATGGCGGCGGTCGTCGACTGCTATTGGAGAGAAAGAGAGAGAGGAACAAATAAAAGAAGATTATTTTACTGTGAGTAAGTTTTTAGGTCAAAGTTTATTACTTAACCACTGTTAGGGATCTGTTAATACATGTGCATCTAACATGATTTGGTGCAAGTGCACCTCGTGCACCCAAGAATTTCCGGAAATGCAGAAAAAAATTCTCCACTTTTTTTTCATGAATAAGAAAAGGGAAAGAATTTTTAACCCTGTTTACTAACCTTCCACCTGGTATGATTTAAAATAAAAATTGAACACAAGCATTGATAATTAAGTTTATCACCACAGTATCACAAATGCATATCTTATTTTACCAATGAAGATCGAAAGCCCTTACTGATGTATAATCAAATTGAAATTGCAAAAGAGACGCAATAAAATTTCAAGTTACTCAATAGAAAAAAATTTACCTAATTCTAGCAGACCTTTTAGAATTTGAACCAAAACAATGTATTGAATTATATGAAAAGCAACTTAACTCATCTTGTTAGTATTATCCAAAATTTTATCAAAACTGTACATGGCTTTTTCTCATGTAGAAATAGAGTGAGTAATAGTACAAACTACAACCACATAAAGATTAACTACCAAAAAGGCAAAAACAGTTATAGAGAAAGACATTGTTTTACACATGAATTTCACTGATCCAAATGAAACTTCCTAGCTAGTTTTTATTGATATTGAGATGATTTATCAATCTATATATAGAGAAAGAGAGACTACCATATCTATATTTTGATAAAGCAAAGCTTCTCTTTCTTGGTGTTATCAGCTTCACCAAAATGAAAATAAGAAGGGCAAGTGCTTATATCAAAAATGTATTAAACCATCAAGCTTGAATTGATTCAAACACCAGATTAGGTGTATTGCAGTTTCCAATAAGAAACACAACATAAGTAGGGTATTTTAATTTCAAAACAAAAGTAATCAAGAGCAAACATATATCACAGTTAAGATACACCAATTTAAGACTGTAGAACTTTTGTTGAGGGAAAGATAATCGATAGAATTTATAATGTTTAACCTTAAAAGCTGACTTAAGGCCTAAGACTTTGCTCTCCCATTAAAGCAAAACCTGCCTCTGTTACCCGCACTTGCTTAAAATGATTTTCTTTGTCTAATCGCATTCCCAATCAATCAAGCAATTAAAATCCAATAAAGTAGTGAATCACTTGTAATGACATGGATACACCAATCAATAAAATTCACCAAAAGCAATAAGATCAAACCTTATTTGTTTAGTTAAAATGCGATAATTAAGGAAAACTGTACTCGTATCACCTTTGATCTTAGGCTGAGGTAGGAGAGGTAGAAGAAACTTGAGAGGAGGCAACGTAGACCACACAATGGTTGCAGCAACGAAGCATATATCAGACACCTTGAAGGTCGACAGAAATCGAGGTCATACCAATGACGTCAGCCGAGCACACGCAAGAGAAAATGATCTTAATATAAAATACAGAGAGATTGGAATGAGAAACTGAGATCGAAAATCACATGAGACAAAGGTATTTCCGATGGAAATGACAAAACTAGTCTTCTGAGATGGAAGAGGCGACATAGGCCACGTCAAAGATGATCTCAGAAGCTGCAAGGATAGGCGAAGATCGGCAATGAGAGCTTGAGAAAGATCGCTGAGAGATAAAGTGAGCAGGGCTGTGCTTTGCGGCTAGATTGCGAAGAGAAAAATAAGGTGGCTTGAGAAGAATGAATGAGGGGGATGAATGAGAGATGAGAGATGAGAGATATGGCTTAGGTGGGAACGTTTTTCACAGCAAGGTAATAGTAAAAGGTGTAAATGTAGAAGAAAAAAAGTTTTAAAAAAGGAACAGTAACTTGGAATGAACAGTAACTTTGAGACGAACAGTGTACAAGGATCAACATTGTTATATTTGACATAGGCCCGAATATTCCGGCCCGTCCCTCTCCCATCCCGACCCATTGCAGGACGGTACATGCCTCTCTTTTTTTTGGTCAACCCCCGTCCCGGCCCGTATGCAATAAACAGAACGGGCTACATGCTTTAAATTTTTTAATGCAATAAAGCCCGACTTATTTGATCATTTCTTAATAAACTACCCTTATCTTTAGTCTCCCTCATCCTTCTTAATCGCACGCATCCCTCCTCCATCGTATCGCTCTCAGTCACTCAAATCTGCTTCACAACTAACTCGTCTTCAAACTTTCCCTACACGCCGCATCGCTGAACTCTCAAGCCAAAATCATATCCAACTTGCCCATTCAATCCCAAATCAAAACTCTAAATTCATAAACCTAATCGATTCAGATTTAAAAGCCTCAAATCATAAACCCAATCGATCCCAAATCTAAACCCTAAATTAGAAACTCAATACGATAGAAATCTTCGAGCTGGGGTGTGTTCCTCGACCTTTAACGTTGCCATGAGCTGCACCTATGATCTATGTATTATTTGATTCAAATTCAATTCTTCAATACATGTTTAGCTATTGCTCTTTTATGTAGCTCGTTTGATTTTTCTATGTTTATGTGAGTTTTGTTTTCCAGTACAGGAATATGTGAATTTTGTTGAAATGTAGAAACTATTGATCTTTACCTATTCATCTGTTTTCTAAAGTTGTTGACAAATTGATCTTTACTTATTCATCTGTTTTCTAAAGTTGTGGAAAATTTTTTAGCTCAAATATGTGAAATAAGAAAAAACTGTATGAATCCCGAGTTTATCCCGGCACGTTCTGATTCCGTACGGGACAAGCCTTGACTGGTTTTACTTTCAACACCAAGAATCCCATCCCATCCCGAAATAATATTACAAGACGGGCCATGCTTTTAAAAAAATCGTCCCGTCCTATCACGTGCCCAACCCTATTTGAAATAGATTGTACTAGCAAAGTAGCTTGGGCCGAAAGCTAGAGGATTAAAAGCATATGTGTTTCTGGTTTTTTGTGTATGGTCTAACTGAAACATATAATTTACATATAGATTAAGTAGTGGTAAGTCTACATATTTCTACTGACTTTACATGTCTGTATGAGACTCTACGATAGTATAGTTGCAAAAAAGTGGTTTCATTCGCTTTCAGAGAGTTGCTCGCTTCGTTCTTCTGTTTTTGGAGCCAAAATATTAGTGTCACAACGCGCTCTTGTCGTTTCAAAAGTGGCAACTGCGTCATTGGTAGTTTGAGCAACATCTTGAAGTACATATATTCACAAAAGGTAGGGAAGTACATTCGCCACAATTTTTGACGTAATTTCTTGTTCGCTTAGTGTTTGGTTGCTACAAGTTCTCAATATGGTCTAATGGTCGACCTTCTAGAAGTTGATTTTTGCTTGACGTTCTTCGTGTTACCATACCTGCAATCAAAATTAGATGTCAGTTTCACATCCATTGAAGAAAGACGTATCTATTCTAGACATAAGTATGTCTGCATAAGTAAAACCAACAGGAAATGAACGGAAAGAGTAAAACGCAGTACATAGAATGCGAGAGAGATATGATGGAAAGTTTGAGACGCTAATAATGCTATAGAAAATTCTATATAGGGAAGAAATGGTGTTTTGTAAAGATGTAATGATATATGGACCCTTAAAGGTCTAAACTAGATAATGACTATTTCCTTCTCCATGTAAAATATTTACTTCAATAATCAAACATCTCATGCTGGGTCAGCTGCCTACCAATGGCATATGATGTTATTCAAATGAGTATCTTTTACCAATTTCAGAAATTTTATCAATCATGGTTGCTCACACAGGTGTGTGTAAGAGTATCCCCCACCAATTTTGTTTTCCCACCAAAACTCCAATCCACATATTAGTTTTTTTTATCAACATACCAACACACAAATTAGCTTTCTTTAACAGATGAACACACAAATTAGCTTTGATCAAAATAAAAAATTTAGATAATCACCCACCAATTGTGTGATGACTTATGTGTGGGGGTGCTAAAGGCACTAACTTCTTACATGGGCATGAAATTCTGCATCGCTTGGGAGTGAGAATGTGATGTGCTTATATGTGCATGCCCACATCTCTATAGTACGACGCATTTTAGGGGTAGGCCCAAAAGTAAAACTGTGCGGGTGAGACCCAAAACAGACAATATCTTACTATGTGGACTGAGATGTGGCAGAATGGTATCAGAGCCTGTCCCGACCGGAAGTGTGCTAACAAGGATGTCGAGCTCTTAGAGGGGTAGATTGTGATGACCCATATGTGGGGTGCTAAGGGCACTAGCTTCTTACATGGGCATGAAATCCCGCATCGCTTGGGAGTGAGAATGTGATATACTTATATGTGCATGCTCACATCTCTATAGTACGACGCGTTTTAGGGGTAGGCCCAAAAGTAAAACCGTGCAGGTGAGACCCAAAACGGACAATATCTTACTATGTGGACTGCGATGTGGCAGAATGGTATCAGAGCCTGTCCCGACTGGAAGTGTGCTAACGAGGATGTCGGGCTCCTAAGGGAGGTAGATTGTGATGACCCATATGTGGGGTGCCAAGGGCACTAGCTTCCAACATGGGCTTGCAATCCCACATCACTCGAGAGTGGGAAGGTGATGTGCTTATATGTACATGCCCACATCTCTATAGGAAGACGCACTTTGGAGGTAGGCCTAAAAGTAAAACCGTGCGAGCGAGACCCAAAGCGGACAATCTTACTATGTAGAGTGGGATGTGACAGAAAGGTATCAGAGCCTATCCTGATCGAAAGTGTGCTGACGAGGACGTCGGGCCCCAAGGGGGGTGGATTGTGATGACCCATGTGTGGGAGTGCTAAGGACACTAGCTTCCTACATGGGCATGCAATCCCACATTGCTTGGGAATGGGAAGGTGATGTGCTTATATGTTCATGCCCACATCTTTATAGTAAGACGCATTTTGGGGGTAGACTCAAAAGTAAAACCGTACGGGTGAGACCCAAAGCGGACAATATCTTACTATATGGACTGAGATGTGACAGAATGGTATTAGAGCTTTGTGACGACCCGAACCAGAATTAGTGGTGTATGTGGCACGATTCACGAGATTTTGTTTAGTCGCGGTTTTACATTATATGTGCGGTTTGTCGATTCTATTCGCGACTTGATTTTCGGCCAAGAATTTGAATTGAGTTTCTTCACGAAAGTTGTAGAGTACGTGATTTCGAGCTCGATGGCGGTCTCGGATGATTTTTCCGATACCCGAGGAATATAATATGATTATTTGAAGTTTCGATTTTCGACGAGTTTATCCGTTTGTTTCGTGTTTATCCGAATTGTTTTGATTATTAATTTTGGACCGTCGATTGACCCGAGGCGCGAGTATGAATATCGGAAATAGTCATAAAATCGTCGTAAAAACACAGTTTGGCATTGACTGACGTTGACTTTCCAAAATTGGAAACTTGACCGTTGACCCGAAGTGGAAAGCTTTCCGTTTTGGTTTCGCCGTTTGACCTGCTTATTCCGGCCACCTCCGGCCACGTGAAGGGTAAGGATAGCTTCCTCTCATGATTTTGAATTGTTTGGTATTTGGTTTTGTGGAAATTGATGGGGTTTTGGTGGAACCTGAATCGGGTCGGTTTTGAGTTTGTCGCCGGTATTGGTTGGCCGTGCTCCGGCGAGATTTGGAGGTGGGGATGTTGGGGTTTCACTTCCCCACACCTTGGTGATGCTTTCCCTGTGGTTATTTTGGGTTGAGGTTGGATTTTTGGTCGAAACCGATTAGGTCACCGGAATCTGGATTCCGATCTGTTTCGAGGCGAAATTGAGTGGGTTATGGTTCGAATCGTGACTTGTGGTAGTTATGGAAGTGGTTTAGCTTGGAAAGACCTTGAGTTCTGGAGATTCTCGCCGTGGAATTCCACCGTTGACGGCGCGCCGGCGGCGGCGACGGCGGTCAACGGCGGAGCTCCGGCGAGGGGTTGACTTTTTAGTTTTCGACGTTTTTAATGTCGTTTTTCTCGTAATCGCACCCTGATTATCGTCCAGAGGTTTTCGTAGTGATTTGAATATCGGATTTTCAGTCGAGGGTTTCGAGTGGAGATTTCGGGAATTCCGTTAATCATTTTGTACTGCATTGTATATTTTCGGGAACAGTTGGTTTCCGTGGTTAAGTACAGAGTTGTGGGTTATGTTTTTGATCAGTTATGTTTTATGAATATTCAGGGGATCGAGATCTTGATCGTGCTTCGGGCGAGGGATCTTCCGCCGGGCCACGAGATTAGCGCGAGTGCGCGTTACGCGAGTCTGTGAGTGGACAATTTCTTTTCCCGGAATGATTGCAAGTCTTTTTATACGATTTACGAACTTGAGCATGCATACGAGATTATGTTTTATATGAGCATGTGTTATTCGATTATGTTTCTATTATATGCATTATTATATTGCTTTACGCATATGCATCGAGTTATTTATGATTTGGTTTACACAGAGTACAGTCTTAGTATATGTTGTTGTATCGATACACACGCATCCCGGCTGCTCCCCGATGGTGCCTACCAGGGGGAAACTATACCTTGTGCCGATGTATTTCTGGGTGGGTACAGTATTCTGTACCTTGTGCCGATGTATTTCCGAGTGGGTACAGTTATCTGTTTCTTGTGCCGATGTATTTCCGGGTGGAAACAGATATCCTGACCTGAGGCCTTTCTGGCTAGAATCACGTGTGGGTCTGGGATCCCGTGATTCGGACTGTACTAGCACGGACGTGTCCATGAGTGACCCCGTGGGAATTTTACTTGCATGCTCAGTACGCTGGAGGAGTATGAGTTTACCTCGTGTACTTTATTAATTTTATTTACCTGGACTCGCATATGTTATTTTAACATATATATCAATTGGTGAAAGACATTTATTTTCGTCCACTCACTCTAACGATTTTCATGTCTTTCCCCTGGGCTTTTCGGTTTCCGTGCCCAGTTTGCAGTTCAAGTTTTGGTGTTTCACGTCGCGGTTGGAGGCTAGTGATCCGAGCTACCTGTGTTTTCCAGTAGGTTCTTGTTTCGCCTACTGATGTGTATATTGTATATATTTACACTAGAGGTCGCTCTGATACACTCTGATACGTGTTTATACGGATTTTCTTAGATATAATATATATAGTACAGTATGTTTACTATTTGTTGTTTATATTATGATGTTGAGAAATCCGGATGGGATTGGTGCCCATGGTTTGGCTTTTGTGGTATAGGACGAAGTGTTATTTTCAGGGTGCAGGTTTATGCAATTCCACGTTAGTAATGAAACTCTGCCGAAATTTTGAATGATTTTTGTTGGTTCGTGTTTTCAGAAGGGGTTCGATTCCGGTTTAGGCAACTGAATCGAGATTTGGTCCTTTCAAGCTTGTCCCGACCGGAGGTGTGCCGACGAGGACCTCGGGCCCTAAGAGGGGTGGATTGTGATGACCCATGTGTGGGGGTGTCAAAGGCACTAGCTTCCTACATAGGCATGCAATCCCACATCGCTCGAGAATGGAAAGGTGATGTGCTTATATGTGCATGCCCGCATATCTATTGTAAGACGCGTTTTGGGGGTAGACCTAAAAGTAAAAACCATGCGGGCGAGACCCAAGGCGGACAATATCTTACTATGTGGACTAAGATGTGACAAAATGGTATCAGAGCCTATCCCGACTGGAAGTGTGTCGACGAGGATGTCGGGCCCCTAAGGAGGGTAGATTGTGATGACCTATGTGTGGGGTGCCAAGGGCACTAACTTCCTATATGGGCATGCAATCCCACATCGCTCGGGAGTGGGAATGTGATGTACTTATATGTGCATGCCTACATCTTTATAGTAAGACGCATTTTAGGGGTAGACCCAAAAGTAAAACCGTGCAGGCGAGACCCAAAGCGAACAATATCTTACTATGCATAGTAGAATGTGACAGAATATCTTACTATGTGGACTGGGATGTGACAGAATGGTATCAGAGTCTGTCCTGGCCGAAAGTGTGCCGACGAGGACGTCTGGTCCCTAAGAGGGGTGGATTGTGATGACCCATTTGTGCGGGTGCCAAGGGCATTAGCTTCCTACATGGGCATACAATCCCACATCGCTCGGGAGTGAGAAGGTGATGTGATTATATGTGCATGACCACATCTTTATAGTATGACGCGTTTTGGGGGTAGGCCCAAAAGTAAAAACCGTGCGAGTGAGACCCAAAGCGAACAATATCTTACTATGTATAGTAGAATGTGACAAAATATCTTACTATGTGGACTGAGATATGACATAATGGTATCAGAGCTTGTCCCGACTGGATGTGTGCAGACAAGGACGACGGGGCTCTAAGGGGGGTGGATTGTGATGACCCATATGTGGGGGTGTCAAGGGAACTAGCTTCCTATATGAGCATGCAATCCCACATCGTTCGAAAGTGGGAATGTGATGTACTTATATGTGCATGCCCACATCTCTATAATAAAATACGTTTTGGGATAAGCCTAAAAGTAAAACTGTACTGGCGAGACCTAAAACGGACAATATCTTACTATGTAGAATGGAATGTGACAGATTGAAACTCCAATTAGATATACAGCTTGTAGCAAAGGGAAACCGATTGCTGAACATCAATATCACGACATTTAACACTTATATATCCCTGTCAACGAAAGTTTAATTAATTTATAGTTTATAATTCTACAGAAAAAGCTAATCTCTTCGATTCTGAAACTGAGGGAATTCCTCAGAACCCACTTGATTTTCAATTTCAAATAAAGAAATTTCTAGGTAGCTACAAAATCACTACCCCAACTGACTTTTGATCGATCTTAGCTTTCTATAACAAACCAACACACAATAAGATAATCAACCACCAAAACCCGAGCTAACCAATACTCACATCTAGACCAACTTATATGATCACGGCAGGCCAATTATACTTTCATGAATTCATCATCTTCCATACACATATTCCATAGCACTACCTGCAACTAAAAAAAAAAATTCCAACCCATTCAACTTTCAAGTTTCAATTAAAAATCTAGGAACCATTAAAGTATCTCTTTCATCAAAGAGACCCAGAGCCGCATTAGGGATCACAACCCAAGCATTTTTTTTTATCAAATAGCTCGTTGATATAAAGGATTATGGAAACAATACAGCTTCTTTGTTGTTATACTCATAACATGTAATGATAAGGTGAAACTTAACACCCAGATCAGTAAAAGAACAATCCTAGACTTGTCTAACTCATCATATTTAACTTGCCACAAAAGTAAAATAAAAAAGATTAATTCGAAAGCTTGTCAATTGATTTGCAAACAGGGAAATTGTGAACAAACCAACCATCTAAACCGTCACAAATAAACAAATGGGAAGCCCACAAAGAGATCATACATGGTGTCGGTAGTGCCGCAATGAGGAAAATCGAACACGAAAGAGATGAAGAAAGATTAAGACGGTGAGAAAAATCGTGAATTGAAGTTACGGTAAGGAAGTGGAAGACCATAAACATGAAAAAGAAACAAAAACAAAAAAACTTGAATTAACCAATCTAAAAAAAATAATCTAAACAACCACAGACCACATTGAAACCAAATTAGAAAGCTAAGCAATTCATATAGACCAACAATATACACGACTAATGTACTATGGTATGACTATTATCTAATGTGGGTAATTACGTATATAAGGGATTGAAGGTCGTATATATCATATACGTACTAGATCGCTACTTAATTGGAGTATGTTGGAACAATTATAAATATTTTTTAGATCAACAATACTAACAATCTGCATACTCATGCTGAAAATCACAAACGGACTCCTTATTCTTAGACAATTTTGGTAAAATTAGACATTACACAATTTTGATCAAAATCCAGAAAGCGAGAAAGCACAAACCTTGAGAATCTGATTAATCAAGCAAGGCCGAGAAAAGCATAGCCCACAAATGGAAAAATTGATTGAATCAATACCCTATAGAAATAACATGTTTCAAAAATCAAATAGGTAAAACTAACCAAACATCCATATGCCTTAGGGCTGGGATCGGTACGGGACGGGTCGGGATTCGACCTATCCCGATCCCGATCCCGAAAGTAAAATCGGGATCGGGACGGGTCGGGATTCGACCTAATACCGAATCATCCCGATCCCGATCGGTTCGGGACGGGTTCGGGACCAATCGGGACCATTCTGCATAGTACTTATTTTTTTGAAAACCTGCACATTACTGCTTGCAATCAAGAACATAGCACAATAACAAGTTCATACTCATATAGCAAACTAATACAAAACCAGTAGCCAAACTTAATACAAACCAGTAGCCAAACTTAATACAAACCAGTAGCAAAAGGCCAAACTTAATACAAAACCAGTAGCCGAAAACAACAGTAAACAGTTCATACTTCATAGCAAACTTAATAAATAATAACATATCAAGAACATAGCAACAACAATAGCTTCAGATAAAACACCATTAACGTGTCTCTGAAGAATATTCAGATCCCAGCTCAGTGTCATCATCACTGACTTCAACAAGTTCATCATCTGATTCATCATCAACTTCAACAACTTGTTTCTTTCCCTTGAATGTTGGAGGAGGACAGTTACTTGAAGAGGCTGTGCTTACATGCTCTGAAAGACAAACAATTTCATTTAGACATTTAGTACCCAGCCTTCATCTGTTGGGCCATCTCATACAAAGTCTTCTCAGTTTCTGTTTGTGTTGCTATTTCAGGCTGCACAAGGAGCTTTCCAATCTCAGTTTCCATTGCTAAAACATCATGAAATGTGGTGTGGATAGTGGGACGATTACTTGCACTAGCTCTTAGAGTAGCTTCGAAAAACGTCAAAAGAAAATGCACAAACACTTTTGCCTTATACCATTCTTCCTCCTCGGGTGGTCCTACTTTAGGCCTCCTGCCTTTGGTTGGAAGCAAGTTTCCCTCCTTATCGAACTCTTCGTCAGGCTCATTGAAATAGGCTGCAAAACCAGTGTCTGCTTCAACTGCCATTCTTGCAAAGACTGCTTTGAACTTCAAGGCAGCTTGCAACATTAAAAATGTTGAATTCCACCTTGTAGGAACATCCATAACAACCAGACTTTGACAAGAGATCTCTTCCTTTGCTGCACATGCCTTAAAGCTTTCCAACCTTGATGGTGAAGATCTCACAAACTTCACTGCGTTTCTTATCGCTAACACTGCTTTATTCAACCTTTTTAACCCACTTCCAACTATCAAATTACAAATATGGGCTGTACACCTAACATGCATGTGCTGACCCCCTAATATGGATTCCGGTTTTTCTCTTTTGTTCAGTTTAGACCTAACATAATCAATGGCACACTTATTTGCTGCAGCATTATCGACTGTGATGGTAAGAACCTTGCTAATTCCCCACTGAAGCAAACACGCCTCAATAAGAAGACCTATAGAATTCCCGCTGTGAGAAGATATAATGCAGAAGTTGATTATCCTCTTATGCATTTCCCACTTATCATCGATAAAGTGTGCCGTTAGCACCATGTAGTTCATGTTTTGAACACTTGTCCAAGTATCGGTAGTGAGGCACACCCGATGACATTTAATATCAGAAATCAACTTCTTCTTCGTCTTATCATACAAACTCAGAAAGTTCTTCACCAACGTTTTCCTACAAGGGACTTTAAACAAAGGCACTGCAACATGACAAAAGTGCCTAAATCCTTGCTTTTCAACAAACCTAAAAGGAAGTTCATCAACTACAACCATTTCAACACAAGCTTGCATCACTGCATCAGGATTATATGCTACCATCTTCATCGTATTGCCCTTACTTTTATCACTAGAAAATACTGGCTGATTTTTCTCTACTACTTTCACTTTCCTACCCGGATAAAACTTGCAGTTAAACTTTAAGTGCCTAAGCATCCCTGAACTTCCATTGCTACGAGAATCACAAGCATAGTCTCCTAAAGGACCCTTAGGACAGTATCTACACTTGGCCCTCTGAGATTCATGTACAATATCTTTCTTACCCTTCACCTTAGTGACTTTCCTGTCTGTATATTCATCAAAATGCTTCCATACCCAACTGCGTTTCCTACTATTCCGAGTATCTTGACTAACATCAGAAGCTTCTTCACTAATTTGGGGCAATGAATTAGAGAGAGAAGGAGTTGTACCAGAAGAAGAATTGACCGGAGTCGTCTGAGCAGAGAGAGACAAAGTTGTACCAGGTCCAGATGTAATGATTGCTTCGGCTGCTTCCTCCGGCCTAAGTCTCTTCTTACTCTTTCTAATCTGTAAGAGAATGAAACTTGCAGTAAGAATTAAGATATTCCCAACCCAGAACAATGAAATCTAAATGTAATCCTTAACAATGAAAACCATAAACTTACTCCCAGTTTTCCCATTGAAGATTGGCGAGAGCAGAGAGGCGTCTGAGAGCAGAGACGCGACTGAGAGAGAGTAGAGAGTCGGGAGAAGAGAGTCGCGAGAGCAGACTAGCTAGCAGAGAGTCGACTGAGAGCAGAGAGTTGACTGAGAGCAGACTAGCTACCAGAGACGCGATTGAGAGAGAGCAGAGAGGCGAGAGCTGAGAGTCGCGAGAGCTGAGAGTGAGAGAGAGGCGTTGAGAGAGAGCATCAGAGAAGAGAGGCGACTGAAGAAGTGTGTTAGAAATCTAGGTTTCTCCGCTTTAGTCTCTCTCTCTCTTAAGTTTTGGACTGGGCTTCGAGAATTTGGACTGGGCTTAGATATTCGGGACGGGTCGGGATTTTCGGTATCTATTCGGCCCATCCCGATCCGACCAGTTTATTTTAATTCGGGATCGGGACGGGTCGGGACGACATAATTTTAGAGGTGTCGCCCGACCCGATCGGGACGGGATCGGGACGGGTCGGGTTCGGTATCGGGATTTCGGTATTGGATTCTCAGCCCTAATATGCCTAATCTCCGATCCTTAACAAATAAGAGTGAAGATATGACAGAAAATGGCACCAAAATTATAAAAGAAGTAGGAAGGCTGCTTAGTGAAATTCAGCATTATAAAAAATTAACTTTCAAAGCTATAACACTAAACACAGAGATTCAATTGAATGGAGGATCATAATCAAATAAAATTATCCAATTTTACCAAAATCATAATCAGAGTTTACCTAATTATGGAATCAAAACCGAGCACCCAAATCAGGATTGGGAGAAGTACCCAAGAGCTTAGATATAACATGAACAACAATGGTGATGAAAGCAAATTTGAAGTGAAAGAAAAGCAGATATATGGCTCATACCAGCCGTTTTTTCTGGACAAACAATCAAGCACCACAAACGATGCTTTAGAAAATCAAACATGCAAGTATACATATCGACAAAAATCCTTAAGAGAGACAAACATGCAACTACAGATTAGCTACGAATCACACTAACTAACCTAAGAAATCAAGCAGAGCAACAGATGAAGATGAAAAAGACTGCAACTTGAATTTTGGTTGACAACAAAGAGACCATAAAGAAAACTGATAGCAGTTTTGAGTTCTCCGAATGGAGAAAAGAGAGGGAACAGTGACCAAATTTCGATAGAGAATCGTCGAGCCAAGTGAGAAAGGTTGAAGGGGAGAAGAGTGAGGAAGAGGGAAGAGGGGTTTTGGAAGAAAAGTAGGAACAAAGAGGAAATGGAGAAAAAGAAAATAAAGGCAAAATTGACATTATCCAAACAGCTCGGCTCGAGTCGGCACTGTTCATAAGCATGGCATTTGGTAAATAACCCAATTGTTGCCCTTTAGTATATCTCTACTACAATAAAGGGAGTCGAGTCTTTGGTGTCATCGCATGTCAAATTTCAAATTGACAAAAATACCCAAGACAACAACAAAATTGTCAAGACCCAAGAAAAATACGGAGAGGGATAGTACCGTAAATGTATGGAGAAAAGAAAACTACGTGCAGTTCGCACTACAAAACAAAAGAAATCCTCGGATTGTTGAAACCGTTGAAAATGACTTGGAGCAAACTATCTTCCTTCATTTCCTCCTAACCCACATCTCTCTGCCTGCAAACTGAAAATTTTCTCTTTCTCCTCATGAGTTTGGCTCGCAAAAACCAAGAATCGGGCAAAAGGTAATCTGGATTCTATTAGATTAGATGGGATTGAATTTGTTTTCTTTTGAGTGATTTGAAGTGTGTGAGAAACTGAGGTTTTGGATGGATTTGATGATCCATAGATAACACCACTTATGGAAAATCAGAAGTTGTATAAATGGTGGCGGTTAATTTCAGGTTAGTTAGGCGGTTGTAGTTACCCATTGATACATGATAGATAGTTCTGTTGATTTGTTTTTTTGGTGAACTTGCTGGATTGGAAGAGAGTATTGAAGTCTGGCTGGTAGGGTGCACAAGTTATGATATTGGAAGGTTAGTATTTCTTATCTGTGTTGCATGTATAGGAAGCAATTTCACTTCAATTTTTTTAAGCAACCAAACAATAGAGTGCATAGAGCAATGTGGAGGAGTTGGCTTTTGAGTTGAATATGGTGTTTCCTTTGCTTTTAAGAAATTATTTTGGTTGTATTAATAAAGTGATGAATATTTATTTCAAAATAAAGTGATGAATATTGATATCGGGAGATGATTTTGAGATGGAATCAAAGCATTGATGGCAAGGAAGAAGATAGATGGGACGCGTGGTGCAGCCGTATTCTCTAAAACTCAAAAATTGAAGGAGAGGGAGTGAGAATCAAAGCACATGTTGAATTAGTCTCTTTTATTTTGTTCTAATAAAACCACTATCACATAAAACATAGGATTTAAAAAAAGAAAAAGAATAGTGGTAGTTGAATATATTTCATGCTCTCTAAAAATAAACCAAGTATTCGCCTTCGCAAGTGCGATGTTCTTCCCAATAGGTATATTGTTTCACGAAACAGTATAATTGTATAAACTCGGTATATATACCGACAATTCGCACGCAAGAGCGCGACGTCTTGCACACGTGTATGTTCGTGCAGGAATGCTAAATGGTCTTACTAAAGAGTTCTTCATGTAATTGGAACAAGGCTATTGCGATTGACAATATTATGATCTATTAGTATGTATGTACAATCTTAAACTTCAAAATATGTCTACAAAAATAGTAGTATTAATAACTTTTCTTTGGATTTGTATTTCATATCATATTCTCAATTTATTTTTGTAGTTACAAAAAAGAGTACAAGACAATGGATGGCTGACATGGACTGATGGGAGATGATGAACATTAATGTGGATATGTAGTTATCATGCATATAGGTTTGTTTAAATGGTGATGTAGTTTTGATATTGTGTTCAAGATTTAAATGTGCAAAGTTAGTTGACACAATACATAATTTCATAAAGTTTATGTTGCGCTATCATTGTTGAGATTATTGTAGCTTTTAAGCTAATATATTCAGTGTCAATATACAAAATATTGACAGAAATTATGGGTCAAGTTACTTCATTATGCTTGCAACCACGAGATGAGGGCTAGGTATGGTTGGTATATATTTGACATCCTTAATATAGGAGTTCAAAATTAATAGACTATTAGTTTTAATCATAGTTCAACCTCATTGTGGTTCACTGGGAATTTGCCAGTTTTCATTCACAGAAGTAAGACAAACCCTCGGAGAAAAAAAGGAAGAAAAGCAGTATATGGATATAACCGAAGGAGAAATAAGTTTGTCATCACATTCACAACTACACAACGAGAATCAAGTACATATTCTCTAACAAAAAAATTCAATTGTTGGGTACGATAACACAATTGAATTGACTATTTTAATTAATTTTTTATAGGGTCACATCCGTCTTTATTCTTTAGAGGCAGAAAGACAACATAGAAACAATTGAGAAAGAGAGAGACAACGATTATTAAGTTCTTCACAACAAGCTGAAAATTTGGCTAAAAGATGTGCCAGATATTAAATTCGAAGAGCAATGGAAAACACAAGTGTGCCAAGTCAATCTAATTTGATGGATGGTAACATACTAATTTTTTTTTTCAATGAACATGGTCTTTTGATATTCGAATAATTTGTTAACATTTGAAATATAGGTGCTCAACAAGACGATGAGGCCAATGAACACAATATAGCAACTTCTTAAAGAGAGAGTCAAAGAATTAGATGGCAAACAAATAAAAGCAATTATCGAAAATCAATGACTCAAGAACAACGAGATTTTTATTTAGCTCAACGTCAAGCTAATTATCATGATAATCAAATCCAATTGGATCATATAACTTCTGTACCTCAAACATTAAATCATGGTCACCAGGCCCATCTGCATCATGAGGATAATGTAGGAGTTCTAAATAGAATGTGCTTAACACATATAAGACAACAAACATGGTCCACAGAGTAAACAACATATCATGAGGACAATGTACAAGTTCCAAATAGAATGCGCTTGACAAATATAAGGCAACTAGCACGGTTAAATAGGTCATCTGTGTTGAACGATATGGTTAATCAGAACTCAATCAATGATAGTGATCAAATTGTGGGCAATGAAAATAAAAAGTTTAAGACACCAGTTAGTTTTTTTATATTATTGAAGTGTATCTTTGAGCTAAATGTTATATTTTCTTTATGATTAACTTTTTTTTACGTATAGATGTTGTGCAAGTACGAACTAGACCTAGAGAACAACGTGTCTCTAATAATTGTGCTCGAAATTTTCATGAGAACATTGGTGTGTCAAGACTTCATTTGCCCACACCGAACACATGTTAACATTGTAACGCCCGTCTATTTCATCGTGAAAGTGGAGATATGTGCTTAAAAAATGGGGTCATAGTCCTTCCTCCAATAGAATCACCTCAAGAACTAAGAGAGCTATTCTCCGCTAAAACTCATGAAGGAACACATTTCAGACAAAATATTCAAGCCTATAACCATGTATTTTCCTTCACATCAATGGGAGTGAACGTCGATAGAAATCTAGAGACAAGGGGGGTCTACTTTCACATTCCAGGCTCAAGGATCCATATATCATAAGATAGGAAGTTTTCTCCCGGAAGGAGATAATAGACCGAGATTTCTGCAGTTGTATATATATGATACTGATCATGAAGTTGACAACTATATGCTGAAAAATGAAGCATTGCATAGAGACTTGGTTGAAAAAATACAAGATATTTTAATTCATCACAACCCATTCACTCAACAGTTTAGTCACTGGGCTCAATGCCAAGACTTAGAAAGTTGTAGACACATCATCAAAGAGCAACCTGTAAACCAACGACAGTACAGTTTGCCCTCAGCATCACAGGTTACTGCAATATTAGTGGGAGTAGATGATACCGAACATTTAATGGGTCGTGATATCGTGATATAGACAAAGCACAGTCAACTTTAAAATATCCAAGATTGTGTTGGATTTTATGATCATTTGCAATATCCACTATTACTACCATATGGGACATACAAATGGGATGTTAATAGTCAAATAAATCGTAGAAGGAAATTGGCATGTCATGACTACTACACATATATTCTACAGGTGACTATTTTATTTCTTCTTTTCAATTTCAGTTCAACAATAACATACACCATTCAATAATATGATTATCGTTGCAGATTCATCAAGATGACGAATCAATTTTACTCCGAGGAGGTCGACTTTTGCAACAATATGTCGTTGATAATTACGTTAAAATTGAAATGCAAAAGTTAAGATGGGTTCGTACTAATCAAAATACTCTACAAAAATAATTGTATGATGGACTACACGGCTCGCTACAAACTGGCGAAAATAATGCCGATACAAACTTCAGTAATCTCTAATATTTAGTTGATTTTTCTTTATTAAAAAGCAAGTATTAAAGTACTTTTACTTAACAATAGGTAGTTAGTCGTCGAACCATTTTATCATCCTCTTTCGTCGAAAGTCCAAGGGATATGCACCAACGGTATCACGATGCAATGGCTTTGGTCCAAGAGTTTGGAAAGCCTGATATTTTTCTCACAATGACTTGCAACCATACTAGTTGAGTTATTACCTGGCCAAGTACCACAAGATCGCCCGAATTGAGAAACATGAATTTTCCGTTCCAAGTTTGAACAACTAAAGGAAGACGTTATCAAAAAGGGAGTTCTTGGTGAAGTTTTGGCTTATGCATATGTCATCGAATTTCAAAAATGTGGTCTCCCATATGTGCATATGCTTCTCATGTTAAAAGAAGATGATAAGCTAAATAGTCTTGATAATAATGATAAGATTGTCCAGGCCGAGATACCAAATGCGGAGGAGGAGCTAGAATTGAACAACGTAGTATTGAGAGACATGATACATGGTCCATGTGGGATACATAAGTGCACTGCTTCATGTATGCAATGTGGGAGTTGTAAGTGAGGTTTTCCAAAGTCATTTTTGCAAACCACATTTCAGGGGAATGATTCTTATCCAGTATACCGTAGGCGAGATAATCGCCAGGTTTAATCTGGTACGACATATAACAGTTGGGTTATTCCTTAGAATCCTTGGCTACTTGCAAAGTAGGATTGTCATATCAATATTGAAATCTGCTGTAGCATTAAGAGTGTGAAGTATTTGTATAAAGGTCGAGATAGAGTAGTGTTAGAAGTTCGTCCTAAAGCTAATCAAGACAAGATATGGAACTTTGTTGATGCAAGATGGGTTTGTGCACCGGAAGCTTTATGGAGGATCATCAAAGTTTTAATGAACCAAATGTATCCTTCGGTGGAATGATTGCAAATTCATCTTCCTAACCGACATATGGCATTCTTTAACGCATATCAAAGGGTATCTGATGTGGTCACAAATGATAGGAACTCGATGACAATGCTTACTGAGTATTTTACTATGAACATGTACTATGAAGATGCACGTGCGTACTTATATTAAGAGTTCCATGAACGATTCTGATGGGTTGCAATGACAACCAAGGGAAACCAACCAAAAATTCATCAGAAGAATATATACAGTCTCGCCTTTAGAGGAAAAAAAAATTCTACCTACGTGTTCTTCTTAATCACGTTAGAGGAGCTACTTCATTTGAAGATTTAAAGACTGTGGATGGCGTATTGCAACCAACTTTTAAGGAGGTTGTTGAACAACAGAGATTAATAGAAAATGATGATAGCATCCGACAATGTTTGTGTAAAGCTTCAACCATCCCTATGCCTTCGTCTTTAAGAAGATTGTTTGTACGATCTTGGTATATTGTGAGCCCAAGGGGTGCAAAGTTTGTGGGATGAATTTTCAAAATTCAAGATCGAAGACTATCCTTCTTCAAGCACCGCTGATACCACACGTATTATAAACCAACTTTTGCGAGACTTGAATGGATTGTTTTTGTAGCATAATATGTCTATCTCAAACTATGATTTGTCAAAGATTATTAAGGACTGTGATGAAGAGTCAGAATTTCCAAGGTTGATACAAGATGAAATTTCAATAGATTTTCCTCAACAAGACCGAGATGAAGTTAATCAGTTGAATGTTAATATAACTTTTGTGTATGACACTATACTATTGACAATAGAGAGCAAAAGTAGTGCCCTATTTTTTGTTGGCGACCTAGGAGAACGAGAAAGACTTATCTATATCGTGCACTACTAGCAACTTTGAGAAACAAAGGTCATATCATATTGGCAACAACTACCCCTGGTACAACGGCAACATTAATGCCAGGTGGAAGAACAACTCACTCGAGGTTCATAATCCCACTCAATCTTAATGCGTCTTCCATATCTAGAATTGGTAAAAAAAATCAGATTTAGGTGATCTAATTAGACTATCATTAGCAATTATTTGTGATGAGGCTCCGATGTTGCATAGATATGCATTTGAAGCTATTGATCAGAACTTTAAAGATATCATGGGTTGTGATGACTTGCCTTTTGGAGGAAAGGTGATGATCTTTGGCGAAGACTTTCAACAAGTTCTCCCTGTTATACATAGAAGCACAAGAGCAGAGATGGTCCAAGCCAGTTTGGTTAATGCTTCATTTTGGCATGTTGTAAAGATTTTGCGTTTAAGATACAATATGAGATCTCTCAATGATCCATAATTCTCACAATTCTTACTTGATGTTGGTAATGGAGATGAACCAAATATGATTGATGACATGATACGATTATAGTCATACAATGGGAGGATGAACAATCAATTTACCAATTAATCAGTCAAGTTTTTCCAGATCTAAGTTTCCATATAAATGATGCAACATACGTGGTTGACAGGGCAATAATTACTCCAAAGAATCTTGATGTTGACATACTCAATGAAAAGATTGTAAAGAAATTTTCAGGATCAGAACACATCCTATATTCTTTTAATTTAATGGAAGATGATACCAGAAATATGTATCAACAAGAATTCTTGAATTCAATTTCACCTTCTGGCCTGCCACCACATTAGTTAATTATCAAGAAGGGGGCTCCCCTTATGCTTATGAGAAATATTGACCAAAAAAAATAGGTTGTGTAATGGTACAAGCCTAACTTGCCATGGATTGTACAACAACCTCATTGATGTAGAAATCTTATCTGGACAATTTGCGGGAACAAGAGTTTTCTTACCTAGAATTGAGCTAAAAACCATCGAGAGTGCCAGACTCCCTTTTAAGTTGACAAGAAAGCAGTTTCCTGTTAAATTGAGTTTTACACTGACAATCAACAAATCACAGGGTCAAATGATACCAAATGTTGGTATTTACCTTCTAGATCATGTGTTTAACCATGGACAGTTGTATGTGGCTCTACCAAGAGGAGTTTCAAAGTACGTCCACTACTAGAATATTGGTGAAGAAGGGTTCAGTAGAATGCGAGGAAGGGGTGTTCACAACAAACGTTGTGTACGAAGAAGTGTTGCTACCCTATGATTAATCCAGCTTTAAAAGGTATACCTCATCGTAACTATGATTTGTAATACTTTAATGTTCACGAAATGAAATATATATTTACCATGTGTAAATTTTCAGGACTATGGGTATCTTGAACCCACTCATTGCTAAAAAGATAAATTCAGAACATCAAATCACGAAGATGATAGCCAAAAATACGTAACAGATAATGATTGACTAAATGGTGGTGAATGTGGACAAATATTACGTTTTAGTTGTTTCTCTTCGAATGTTTTTGGTTTTATTTTACAAACAGTGTATTCGATATTGTAGTGGTTGAATTATATATTTCGTGAAATTATATAATTTTATGATTTAGAATAAAATATTCGATAAATCGCACGTGTAAACGCAACGTACTTCTTCACTCGCATACGAGCATGCAGGAAGGCTAGTAGTATAATTAAAGAATGGGAATATGAAATATTACAAAAAAATGTGATAAGATTAATTACCGTTCCAATAGTTTATATTTTGTATCAGTTGTTAGATGTAGATCTAACAGTAATTGATTACGACCGACCATAACAAAACATCTCTTCACTACCTCCGTCACGATCGAGGGGCTCCGTTGGCCCATTCGCTGCAATCCGACCTGGTACGATCTCTACCCTCTCTCTCACTTTCTCGCTCTGAATTCCTCTATTCATCGACGCGATCGATCGATTTCTTATTTACGCTGTTAATTCCATTCTGTAGGTTTGGATTTTGTTTCCTCGCGAAAATTTTCTTTGGGTTTTTGTTAGTCTGATCGTCGATGATTGTTATCTATCGATTGTACAATCGCGGCCTTGCCTAGACAAATTAACATATGTTTACGAGACTTTGTGTTGTTGATTCTGATTGTGATTAATTATGAGGAGAAAAGCTCGCAAAGCCTTAAGAGTTATGGACGATCAGATATTGAATTGTGGAGCTATGTTGAATAATTAGGCACGGGCGATTTCATATTATCGACGAGTGATTTTTACCTCTTTCGTGTTTAAGAATTTATTATGAGCTATGCAGTTCGTGGTTTTTGTAGTGTAGAGAACATCTGAAGCATTAGAAAGAACTGGTAGTTGTCCATGATGTGTACTGTATATGCTTCCATATGTTGCAATGTGTATTTGAACTTTTCTGTTGACTGTGTAATATTTTTATTTTTTTTTATATGGTTGGATTGGTGATTGCAGATTAAGCAGTAGAAGAGTTAATCGGTAGCACAATGGATCGAGCGAGAAGGGCAAAGGAGCTGGTAGCAAACAAGAACAGCATGATCTATTTGGACCTCAAGGATATAATCAAGGACCATGCTCTCCAGTTCCTGCCTGCAAAAACACTCTTCAGATTCAATGGGGTTTGTAAGGACTGGAAGTGCCAGATCAAATCGCCTTTCTTTGCCCACAGGCAGTCCACTAGCTTTTCTGACATCTCGGGGTTCTTCTTATGTAACATGTCAACCCCACCTACATTCATTGCTATTGATTCCACGGCGTATGGTGTTCCGGACCCTTCTCTGAGTTTTTTACCTGAGCCTGTCGACATAAGGACTTCGTGCCATGGACTACTTTGCTGCCAGGGCCGTGAAGGCTACAGGGCGTACTACATCTGCAATCCTGTTACTAAGCAGTGGAAAAAACTGCCTAAACCAAATGCAGAACATGGGTCTGACCCTGCCTTGGTTCTCATTTTTGAACCATCTTTGCTGAGTTTTATGGCTGAGTACAAGCTGGTGTGTGTTTTTCAATCTCTTGATTTTGAGGGTGGGTATGAATTTGAGATATACTCCTCCACAAGTGGATCTTGGAGAGTTTCTGGTGAAATTTATTACGGCAATGGATCACTTAACCCAAGATCTGGTATTTATGTGAACGAGATCATCTATTGGTATGCATCATCTAATAGGATTCTTGTTTTTGACCTGAAGATGGAGCGGGCACAACTCATTTATGGTCATAGTTATAATCACGGAGAGCCAGTGATGGGTGCCATTGATGGGAAGCTTTGTACTACTGTGTCTAAAAGTTCTGGAGTAACAATAAATGTGTTGTCTAATGCTTACACAAACACAATGAAGATGCACAGCTCGACTAAGGCCTGGAAAACAAAATCTTCGATCAAACTTAACCCTGCACCAGAGGCTAGCGGTGCTCGTTGTGTGATTTTTGCGAGTGGAAATCTGATCCTGTATCGGCATTGTTCAAAACTCCATTCATATAACCTGCGGACAAAGGAAACTCTATGTATAGGTGATGGGCAGTACCTGGGCACATTTATTCCTCATGTCAACAGCCTTGTGGAGATCTAGTGGTTCTTGATGATCCTAGGGGTCCTGTTTACTCTATGTGCAACCCTGAAGAAAAGACACTAGTGGTTGTTAGCATCCTTGGTGGCGATGTTTGGAACCAAATGCTTAAGTTTTTAGATGCGCTTTTATATTACCCAGATTCATACCTATCTAATTGCCGATTAGTTAAAAATGGTACTCAAGTGCTTATTTTCGTAATGACATTTTGTGGATCTGGTGCTTGATATATCTCGTTATGGGTCGATGATATTATGTTCGCAGAAGGCAGGTTCTGCTGCCCTAACTTTCATTGCTTTTGAGTTTCATTTAGCTTGATCATATCTATTTAAAAAGGTTTCACGGATTCACCTCATTCTGCATACCGCAGTGGATTATCATCTGATTATTCCCAATGGATTCGCTGATAATTTTAATAAATGAGATGAGAAGAATTATTCTTGCCTGGACACTTTCAGCTAGTTATTTATCTTTCCGAGGAAAGACATTGTATTGTGGCGAATGGAACACTACTTGTTCACAGTTCTTCATCGGAAATAATCGAGAGACATGGATCTTCCAAGTAACAATAACATCTATTCCCAATTAAATCCGAGAAAGAAACTAAAAGTATTATAAAAAGTAAAAACTGTCATGGACTTAATATGAGATCACATCTCCACATGCAATATTTCTTAGGGGTAGGCACGAATCTCGTAAATTTCGAACCCGACCCAATCCGATCCCGTCTCGATATCGCTCGGGACGGGACAAAAAAATAAATTTTTCACTATTTCGTCCCGTCCCGATTCGTCCCGTTTTTAAAGGACGGGATCGGGTCTTGATTTTAAAATCCCGATAGATCCGTCCTGTCCCGCATAATATATTCTGTCTATTTTATTAAAGGTTGACATATTAAATGATCAAATCAATAACATTATTCAATAACAACAAAAATTACCTTCTAACGATCAAAGTATTATACTTATTGTAATATAAATTAAATATAACAATTAAACATAAAATTATTGCAGGAGAAAGTAGAATAGACAGAAAAGTAGTTTCCTTCTCATTGATAGAATACATTAAATACAGGCTGATACAATCAGTTACAATAACTACCTCGATATAACAGAGATTCTCTGTATCTATCTAATCAATATCCATATCTAACTAGGACAAGACACACACCGGGTTTAATGGAGAATAAATCTCCTTAAACACTCCGCCTTGTGTCGATGGCCATAAGAATGATGCATGACTTGTTGTCTCATGAAAACCTTGCCAAGCAAACAAATACCTCATGGGTAAAATAAAAGCTTGGTCTAAGGGAAAAAGAGTACAACGCACCAACTACTAAAGCTACTACATGTGAGGTAGACTCCCCCTGATGTCTACAGAAATGTAACTCCCCCTTACTGTAAACTCAGTCTAGGAGTTCTGATAACCTGCGTATACCAATGTTTCTCACATGTTTCACAAAAGTAGATTTAAGAAGTGACTTGGTAAACAAGTCCGCTGCATTATCAACAGAACCTATTTGGCTCACATGAATATTCAACAGCTGTTGTTGTTGCTGATTAAATAAAAACTTCGGCAACATATGTTTTGTATTGTCACCCTTAATGAAACCCAACTTCATATGTTCAATACGTGCAGCATTATCCTCAAAGATGCAAGTAGGATCAGTAACAGTAGATTTCAATCCACTAGAGCCTCGAATATGACCTATGATTGACCTAAGCCAAACACATTCTCTAACTGCTTCATGCAAAGCAATTATCTCAGAATGAATCGAGGAAGTAGCAACAAGGGTTTGCTTTGTTGATGTCCAAGAGATCGCCGTGTTTCCCATAGTAAAAATATAACCGGCCTGTGAACGACCTTTGTGTGGGTCAGAGAGGTACCCAGCATCAGAAAATCCAACCAACACATTAACCTGTGTTTTGTAATAATGGATAGCATGAAAACCTTTTGAAACGTGACCACTTTTCGACGGGTCGAGAGAATCTCTAGACTGGTCGATAAGATGACTCTGGTCGATCCAGGGTGCAGGTTTCGATGGGACGAAGAAAATCCTCGATGGGTCGAAATCCTAAGAATTTGTCTCAACTTTCTCTTTTCCGAGAATCTCATGTTTTTCTCTGTATTCTTTGTAAGGGAAGAATAAACCCATGTCAATGGAACCTTTCAAGTATCTGAAGAGTTGTTTCACTCCGTTCTAATGACATTGCGTTGGTGCAGAGCTAAATCTTGCCAACAAGTTCACTGAGAATGCAATATCTAGACGTGTGCACTGAGCTAAATACAACAAAGCTCCAATAGCACTAAGATATGGAATTTCAGCTCCCAAGATCTCCTCATCATCATATAAAGGACGAAACGAATCTTTCCTGGGGTCCAGACTGCGAATAACCATTGGTGTGCTAACAGGGTGTGCTTTGTCCATATTGATTCGCCTGAGCATCTTTTGGACATAAGCAGACTGGTGAATAAGAATTCCACTAGCTCTAATCCGAGACAAAATCGAGTCCTGCCAAGGTCTTTCATCTCTAATTCAGATTTCAAGTAGCAAACAGTCTCATTGATCTCTTCAAGAGTTCCGATCATGTTCATATCATCAACATAGACAGCTACTATAGCAAATCCTGAACTTGTTCTTTTAATGAATACGCAAGGGCATAAATCATCATTCTTATATCCCTTTCCAATCAAGTAGTCACTGAGGCGTGTATACCACATCCTACCGGATTGCTTCAATCCATACAGTGAACGTCTCAACTTTATAACATGAGCACTCCGTGGTCTAGAGTTACTTGATTTGGGTATAGCAATGTCATCTGACACTCTCATGTATATCTCTGAGTCAAGATCCCCATAGAGATATGCAGTAACCACAGCCAGCAGCTGCATACTAAGATTTTCAGACACTACCATGCTTATCAGGTAGCGGAAGGTGATGATGTCCATAACTGGAGAATACATCTCCTCATAATCAATTCTAGGTGGCTGAGAGAAACCTTGTGCTACAAGTCTAGCTTTATAACGCAAGATCTCATTCTTCTCATTACGCTTCTGAACAAAAACCCATTTATATCCAACTGGCTTAACATTAGGTGGGCATAGCACAACCGGACCAAAAACTTGCCTTTTATTCAGAGAGTCTAGTTTAGCCTGGATTGCTTCCTTCCATTTCGGCCAATCTGCTCTACGTTGACATTCATCAACTGAGCAGGGTTCCACTTCATTGTCGTCAATAATCTCCTAAGCGACGGAATAAGAAAACATATCATCAACTAACATGGAAGATCTATCCATAAGAACATGTGCATCATTTGTTCTAAGTGAGATTTCTGAGTTCTCTAATAATATCAGGAGCATCCCCCAGAGATGTCAATTGTGATTCAAGGACATAACCATAATCAGAGACAATCTTATGTGAAGGATTCATAACGTTGATGATAAGTAGATATTTTGGTGCCTTGATGGTCTACCTTTTACCGGCGGCTCATCTGTGGATTTTCGTGGTCTCCCCCTCTTTTTGGTGAGAGCCGAGGCTGAAGCAACACCATCTATATGAGCAGTAGGAATGCCTTCTTGCCCAATGTTGCTATTAGCAAATCCCTTTACTGAGATTTCTAACCTTGCAGGAACATTAGCAGCAGATATATCCAATCTCGTTACTTTAGCAATATCAGCAAATGAATCAGGCATGGAGTGTGCCACTTGCTGAAGATCGAGTATCCTACGCACTTCTATCTCACTCTGAGATGTGCGTGGGTCATGATGAGACACAGTGGGATCAAACCACGTCAATTCCTGACGTTGAAATGGAATAGAACTATTCTTATCTCCCCCTAACGGCGGGAAATATGTTTCATCATATTGACAATCTGCAAATCTAGCGGTAAAGAGATCTCCTGTCGAAGATTCAAGATAGCGGATTATCTTGGGTGATTCAAAACCAACATAAATGCTCAATCTTCGTTGAGGACTCATCTTAGTGCGCTGTGGAGGTGCAATAGGCACATAGACCACACAACCAAAAATGCATAAATGTGAAATGTCAGGCCCATACCCAGTTACCAACTGGTACGCACTGAATGGTTGACGGGCAACAGGTCTAAAACGAAGGAGTATTGTTGCGTGTAATACTGCATAACTTCAAGCAGAGACCGGTAAATTTGTATGCATTACCAAAGCTCTAGACACAAGCTGTAATCGCTTGATATGAGCCTCGGCTAAACCATTCTGAGAATGGATGTGGGAGACGGGATGTTCAACATCAATCCAAGAGACATGCAGTAATCATCAAAAGATTTTGATGTAAACTCTCCTGCATTATCCAATCGAATAGACTTGATTGGATGGTCCGAGTGGTGAGTCCGGAGCTTAATGATTTGAGCTAGGAGTTTTACAAATGCAGCATTCCTTGTGGATAGCAAAGCAACGTGTGACCATCACATTGATGCATCTATCAAAACCATGAAATATTTAAATGGTCCGCATTCAGGTTTGATAGGTCCACAAATATCACCTTGGATCCTTTGTAAGAATGGAATATTTTCATTGTTATCAACAACAAAAAAAGGACGAGCCGTCAATTTTGTTAAGTAACAAGCTTTGCAGAATGAGCGATGCGCATCAGAGATGGCAACATAAGAATCTGGTGGGATAACGCACGATGCCTCAACAGTATGTTGTTGAGAAGGTGCTATACTTGTCGTGGAGACCAAGTTAGGATTGAGATGGGTAGCTCATCCTCACCATCTAAACCGATAAAAACAGACAATCCCACATGTTTCTTGGCTCTAAAGAACGGATTACCATGAGTATTTTTTAAGATTTTGATCATTATATCACGACCTGGGTGTACTAGTTGTACATGCCAAAGCTTATATAAATCAGAATCACACGTAGTAGTGTGAGTCACAGCATTGGATTCAATAATCCGAACTGTGGTTAAGTACAAACCATTACGAATTGTCGGAAACTTCTCTAGAATGCGCTTGCGGCCACATTCAACAGAGGTTATACACAAAAATTCTTTTTCATTCTCACAATAAGTTTCCAAGCGAAATCCGTTGGCACGAATATCCTTGAAACTTATCAATGTTCGATTGGTCTTTGGCGCATATAAGGCATCAGTGATATATAATTTTGTACCATGGGGCAGTAGAAACTATGCACTACCACGCCCTTGAATAACGGGCATTGCACCAATCATGGTTGTCACTGAGGATTTGTATGAAAAAAGATACACAAATAATTGCCTAGTCCGCAGAATGGTATGAGTAGTACCACTATCTGCTAGACACTCAATTTTGCCTTGATACATCTACAAAATCAATGTACACAAATAAGTCTTTATAGCAAAGACAAGGCACAGACCTCAAGTATACACTCAAAGATTTGAGAAGGGTGTGACCATTGTTGAGTGCTGATATGGCATGGCATAAACCGATGTAATAACAACATCTAGTGCTGAAATCCAAGTTGGTCGATTTAGACCAACAATTTTCTAACGAAAAATTTCAAATTTTTTTCTTTGTTTTCCAATAAAACCGATGTATAAATAACATCATAAGCCAATGAAACAGATGAAAAACTCATCTAAAAACATCACATTCATAGTGAATTTTTGACAGGTCGAAGCCTTTCTTCGACCAGTCGAGAAAACCCAAAATAACTTGTGATTTTCCGATACCAGATTTCGGCCGGTCGAGAAAATCTTGTGAAAGGTTTTATAGTGTTTGGAAAATCTTATTGAAATTGGTACCACTTTGTTGTTTTGTAGTAATGGTGACTTCTGAGGAGTATCCCATTGATAATGACAAATTTGTGGACAATGATTCTGAAGAGGATCAGTTTGATGACATTGCAGAACAGCATATGAATTCTTCGTATGAGCTTAAAGCGGAGGATCAATTTGATGTGGTATGTCATCGGAACTTTGCTACTATCTGAAACGCCTTGTTTGCAACTTTCTATTACCTTTTTATGATTTCGATTGCATAGTTCATGATGAAACCTCTTAGTTAGAAGTTTTGTGTATCTCTTAGAAAGCTTTTAGCTCCATGTCTTTGCTGCCTTTGTCCTTCCTCTTGGTTTCTAGTGTTGTAATGCTGATTATTCTGTGCAAAGTCCTTCTTTAGTTTATTGATTGCATCTATAGTTATATAGATTCTTGGGCTCTCGTTTAATTCTGACCATCAACTTGTTATTTGAATGTTTGAAAAGAGGAGGATAGACTTTGTTATACTGTCATTAGTCTATCATAGCTCCTTCAGGTTCAACTAATCTGAGCTAGCTATTAATTAGAACGTTCCGTCATTTTGGCCTAGACATCTCTTTAGCATTTTTTTTTTTTTTACGTTTCCTTTTCAGCTACCGAGACTAATAGAATTATTCATGTTTGAAAGAGTTGCAAAATATTTATTTCTGACTCATTTACTTGTTTGTTTGGTCTGTTAATGCATGGGATGCTTTTTATTTGTCCATGAGACAACTGATTAAATGTTCAAGTTCTGTTGTATTCCTATATGCATGTTAATGATTTGATTCTTTATTGCAGTTTGACACAGATACTCGGAAAATAAACTCTCTCGTAGATGTTCCTTATGATGAATTTCCTCACAGAAGGTTTAAGCAAAACTTTGAAATCAAAGATGTTATAATGGAGCATGCCCTGTACTTCCTCCCTGCCAAGTCGCTTTGCAGGTTCAAAGCTGTTAGAAAAGAATGGAATCAGTTGATTACTTGATTATCAGTCCCTTTTTCGCTCACCAGCAGACTCACTCTTTCCGAGAAATTTCTGGTCTTTTCTGTCAAGTCCCTGGTGAGGAGCCTTCCTTTGTCCTCACTTGGTAAAGATGCATATGGTATTCCTAGTCCATCCCTCAGTTTCTTGCCGCAACCTGTTATTCTTAGAACCTCTAGCAACGGTCTGCTCTGCTGCCAAAATTGCTTTGGACAAAATGGCTACTACATTTGCAACCCTGTGAATAAGGAATGGAAAGTGCTTCCACAGCCAAACTATTATCACGCATCTGACCAATCGGCATTGGCACTAGCGTTTGCGCCTTCGGAGCTAAACTTTGCACCACATTTTGAACTTGTGTGTGCATTTTCTTTGTCTTTAGCTGATCAGCCTGTCCTCTGGTCTGAGATATACTCTTCAAGGTCAAAGTCTTAGAGACTAGCTGACACCATATGTTCTGATCCAGATGCTCTGAAATTGATTGGTGATGGAATCTATTGGAAGGGCGTAGTCTTTTGGGAAACTTTTGCTGGGGCCATTCTGGCTTTTGACCTCAAGGAGGAGCAATATGGCATTCTGTCACTCCCTCCTAACAGCAGACCTTCGGGTGTTTTAACAGTGATGGGTGGCGAGTTGTGCTACATTTTACCTGTTAAAGAAGGCAATAGTAACACCTTGGAAATCTACGGCAATATGGACATGACTCTCAAGCTTGTAATTCCTCGTAATATTGGTTTTCAGTTCCTTCGTAGCAAAGAGTTGCCAAGGGTTTTGGCTTGCGTGAATGACAATACTGTGGTAATTCTGGATGAAGGCAGAGTTATTGTTTATGATATGAAACATAGTACTGTTGGAATACTGAAGCATATCAAGGTTCCTGGTGTTGAGTACAGTGCTGGTTTCACCTAGTATCTTCCCTATGTGAACAGCCTTGCTCATATTCGCACATCATACGTGAGAAGCCTCCTTTCTGGAGATCCTACTTCCTCCTATTGAAAACTGGAGTGTCTTTGATGAACTCTCTACTAGCAGTGTCCATATCTTCTATTCATTTTGTTTGCAATTGGTTATAGGATTTGATTCTTTGCAAGTTCAATCCGAGCTTCCTGATGGAAGAAGTTCGTATTCTGAACTTGTTTAATGTCATAGATAGATTCTTGTTGATACATTGTTTGCAAGTTCAATTCGCGACTTGTTTGATGGTCATGAAGTTTGTTCAATAGTATTTGTCTACTAGGATGAGTGATCTTTAGAAATAGATGAAAGTCAGTTTGTTTACAACTTCTTACAAACTATGAATGAAATTGTAATTTTACTATGTACTTAATTAATTGCATCCTTAATTACTGCTTAGTGCCTTGCAAATTCATCACGGTTTACACTGGCATTCTGTACGTTGGACGTACATGAATGCTCTCTAAAGCCTATCAATCTAGTAACAGAGTCTTCATACAAAATAAGAGACAATACTTAAGCTTCTTCGATAAGAAATGGTTTTTCAACTGAAGTACTGCACTGATGATTCAAAAATTTCATTGCAAGTAGTTGAAATCAGTCTAGCTAGCGAGCATCCTGAATGGCATGCATTCCAATACTAAATGAAAACTTTATGAAGAATATAAATCCTGAAAACAGAATGTAAAGAGAAAGTTGCAACACCTCTTCAACATCGCATGCAAAGTTTATCCCTACTAAATCAGTGTCGACTATTCTAATTGCAATCCTTAATTACAGCCTTATTGTACTGTCTGCATGGGAGTCAGTTTTGGTCACCTTGAGTTGGAGGAAGATAGGCTTGGCGGAGCAAATCCTAGATGAGGTCCGATAATGCAAATAATGGGTCTGGGCTTGGACAGTTAGAGTTTTTATTAAAGAACGAATTATCTAGAAATTTTTGAAAGTATCTGGAACGTTGTAAAAGTTTCTGGAATGTTCGATGGCATGACAATCCTAAGGTAAGATCAAACCTCGAGGGGTTGTACAATCAAACCTCGGGGGATTATATGGCCGGACCTAGGAGGATTGACAGAATCCATGAGGGAAAGGGTAAGTTCTGTACGAATCCTAGAGGGATTATGTCAGAGGGCCCGTGGTAATCATGAGACATAATTGGCCCTGGATATGGAGATCCATTCCTTAATGGATTCATCTTCTCCGAAAGTAAAGTAGTCAGGCTCAATAAGGACTATGCTTAGACCTAATACAATCCATATATATAGATCATCCCGGCATGGTCGAAAGTAACGTGATTCTGCCATAATTACTCTTTGATTCTTGGGGCAAGTTCTGACTTAAGCAACGAAGGGTCTAAGCACGGTACCACACTATACTCTGACTTGTTTTGCAGGTTCACGCGGATCCAAGCTTGAGGGGAGACAAAATATGCTCTCAAAAATTGGTGCTTTCATTGAGAGCAGAACCCTAGGCTAACTCTCTTGAACAGAATGATATAGAAGACAACACAAGCACCGACATGAGCAACCAACGTTACAAAGGAGTAGCCCCACCAGCCGGGGAGCATCGAAGTACGGTAGCACCGTCTCACATCAGGTCCCGCTAAGAAATCTCGTGGATGAGGGCCACTTGAGGGAGGAGGCAGACTCCGAACCAGAGGATGGAGGGCCAAGGTCGATCAGGATCTCCATCGGGCTGAGGAACAGTACGTGAACTTGAGGCTTGACATGACCACATTGCAGCGGTTAACATAGGGGGTCACTCGGAGCACGAACGAGTTGGTCAAGACCGTTGCTGCTGTTAAGACCACCTTGTTGGATCTAGTGAACCTGCTGAAGAAACAGGAGGTGGTCCTACCCGATCTGGTCATGTAGGCGGGACAAGAGATTCCAGCAATCAAACAGAATGACTTGTAGAAGGCAGGCGGCCTACACGACCAGGAGGAACCAATCCCACAACCAGCCACGAACGTGGAGGTGCTCGGGGTAGCGGCTCTCAGAGGCATGATGGAGTAGTTCATGGAAACCCAACATGCCCATAATATCAGGACGAACTAAGAGACGGAGAGGTTGAGAAAAGAAGGGTTGTCCAAGAAGGAAACCAAAGAAAAGTAGAGGTCTCAGAGGATGTCCCAAAACCCCTTGGCCCCCCAAGAAGTGGAGTCATCCCAAGTTCGATGGGTACCCAGGAGACTCGGATCCGTACCAGCACGTGAAGAATTACCAGTCGGCCATGGCCACCAGCCAGTCGAACAACGCCCGGATGTGCAAGATATTCCAGGCGAGCTTGAAAGACCACGCATTACAGTATTACAAGACCCTCTCCCCAGGGTCGATTGAGGACTGAAGGGGCCTGAAAGGCCACGTTCTTTAAGAGGTACGAAAGCAATGCATAAGGAGTTAAGGATGTGAACTACCTCACGTCCCTCAAGATGAAACGAGGAGAATCCTTGAGGGATTAGATCACAAGGTTCAGGAGGGAGTATGCCACGGTCAACTGCAAGGACGATATCATCACAGGCATGACATTCGTCAATGGGCTGGACATGGAATCAGAGCTGGCCAGTAAGCTAATCAGGAAGAAAACCAAGGGTTTATCCATGATCTATCACGAAGCCATGAATTATGCCTGCACAGAGGACGTGATGACATACAACAAGGACTCTCTGACGGGGAAGGCATCAGGAAGCAATACTAGCACGAGGATAATTTGAATACCAGTAGCTCGAACCAAGGGAAGAGCAGCTATTACAACAAGAGGAAGGCCTCAGGGCACCAACCCTCTAACTCGGGGGGAAAGTTATCCGTTCCCCCTATGACAATACTGATTTCAACCATACTTCATCACATTAAGAACGAGTCATGGCTCAAAAGGACACCACTCGTGACTAGCAAGAACGATTTAAGGGACTTTTGCGCCTATCATAAGGCCAACGAGCACAAGACGATCGATAGTGGGGTACTCAAGTGACACTTTGCAGAGCTGGTAGATCAGGGTTACTGCTGGGAATAGCTGACCGAGGAGTACAGAAAAAGCTTGAAGATTCGTTGAAACTGCAAGGTAACGATAAGCATCAAAGAAATAATGAGACCTTACCGCCACCACCTAAGGGCCAGAAGGAGAAGTACCTGATGCTAAGTTGTATCCTTCAGGCCCAGAGTATTCGGAAGACACCATCTTCCCCAGTTTGAATTGTATCATGGCAGAAGCTAAAGAACTGGGGGCAACCCTGAAAGAGAAAGAGCACACGGAAAAGAGGCAGGGTAGGGGGCGAACCCAGGGCAAGACCAAGGGCAAACATACTCGAGTTTTAAGATGTAGATCTGCCCAAGGAAGAAGAGGACCACGATGATACCTTCGTCATCAATATTCGAATGGCACACATGACTTTATCCAGGGTTCTTGTAGACAACGGGGCTGCTTTGAATGTCATCTTCAAGGATGCAGTGGAACAAATAGGCCTAATGGATGCAATTCAAGACCATTATATGACGCTTATGGGGTTTGAAGGGTCGAGAGTGAGAACTCTAGGGATCATACCCCTCTAGATTGGAACACTGTTCACTAATCTGGCTACATGGTTTACGGTTATCGATGCACCTTCCCCTCATAACGCCATACTGGGAAGGTCGTAGCTTCATCGAATGAGAGCAGTGGCATCTGATTACCACCAGGTTCTGAAGTACCTAATCCCCGAGGGCTCGATCATCATCAGAGGAGATAGATCTGTGGCAAGATTGTGTACAGTCCTTACCACTAAAGGGATGAAGAAGGAAACAAAAGAAGAAACTGGGGGCACGGTGGCCCCAGCCCCTCCAGCATAGCAATCACATGATGGGGGTTGAGAAGAGGCAATCAATGAATTTGATATAGAACTCGACCCCCAGGCTGCCTTTCAAAGATAAGGCAGAGGAATACGTGACCCTTGAGCTGTTTAATCATGAGAAACCTGGCCGATGTGCAAGGATCAGATCCGGGCTGAGCGGAGCTGAACGTAAGAGCCTAATGGATCTATTGAGGGAGTACAGAGACGTGTTTGCATGGTCGGTAAGGGATATGCTGGGGATAGATAGAACGGTCATCGAGCACCAGCTCTATGTGGACCCAAAGGCAAAATCAGTAGCTCAGAAGAATGGGACCTTTGCAGCAGAACGTAATAGAATAATCGAGTTGGAGGTTGAGCAATTACTCGCAGTGGGGTTCGTTAAGGTGGTCCCACATTCAGAATGGCTCTCCAACGTGGTCCTCGTCAAAAAGAAGAATGAAAGCCTAGGGTTTGTGTCGATTTTACGGATCTTAACAAGGCATGCCTTAAGGATGGTTTCCCCTAGCTCAGGATAGATCAGTTGGTAGATTTCACGGCAGGACATGAGCTCCTTAGTTTCATGGACGCGTACAGTGGTTACAATCAAATTAGGATGGCTGAGGACGATCATGCAAAAACGTCATTCGTAACAAAAAAGGGAGTCTACACTTATGAAGTGATGCCTTTTGGCTTGAAGAATGCAGGTGCAACATTCCAAAGGTTAGTGTACAAGGTGTTCAAGGCCCTTATAAGAGACACAATGGAAGTATACGTAGATGACATGTTGGTAAAGGGCAAAAAATGGCAAGACCATTGTCAGACCTAAAGGGATGCTTCGACCTCTTGTGAAAGCACAAAATGAAGTTGAATCCAGAGAAATGTACCTACAGCGTAGGGTCAGGAAAGTTTTTGGGGTACCTGGTGACTCAGTGTGGGTTAGAGGTAAATCCTGAGCAAGTGGCTGCGATTGTTAAGATGAAGTCTATGTCAATGGTCAAGGAAATCTAGGGCCTGAATGGAAAGCTAGCGGCCTTGAATAGGTTCTTATCTAGATTAAAAAACAAGAGTAAGCCGTTCCTCGAGGCCCTTAAGAAAAACAAGGGGGGACTTTGGACGGAAGAGTGTGAAAAGACGTTCCTGGCTCTCAAACATTACTTGGTCTCCCCTATTATCCTGAGTAAGCTTGTGCTAGGGGAGGACCTATACATGTACCTGGCAGTTTCGAAAGTGGTAGTAACTGAAGCCCTAGTTCGAGAAGATACTGAGGTCAGCTACCCATGTATTTTGTTTCTAAATCTCTTCTCGGCCCAGAGATTCATTATCCCAAGCTGGAGAGGTTGATATTGGCGCTTGTCATGTCATCACGCAAGCTGAGACCTTACTTCCAAGATTTCAAGATAGTGTTATGATCAAGTACCCACTAAGAATGATCTTACATACCCCTGATTCCTCCAACAGGGTAACCAAGTGAGCTATCGAACTAGCACAACATGATATTGAATACTGGCCTCGAATGGCTATGAAGGGACAAGCATTGGCAGAATTCACAACTCCATAACCGGAAGCACAAGAGAGAAGACAGAGAGCTGAGGAAGTTGACGAGCAGGGCTTCGATTACTGGACCTTATACACGGACGGATCCTCAAAGAATATGGGAGTGGGAGCAGGCCTGGTACTCAAGACCCTAGATGGAATGATCATGGAACAAGTCCTAACCTTAGGATGGAAGGCCACCAACAATAGAGCTGAGTACGAGGCGCTCCTAGCAAGATTAAGTATGGTCAGGGAACTAAACGTGAAGAAGATCAAAGTGTTTTGTGACTCCTAACTGATCACAAACCAGGTACTTGGAGAATATGTAGCCTATCATGCATCCATGAAGGCATACCTCAGATTAACAAAGGGACTGGTTAGCCAGTTTGAGAGTTCTCAATCATGCAGCTCCCCAGGTCAGAAAACACACATGTAAGTTCTTTGGCGAATCTGGCCTCCAACATAGATTAATTACCAGCTCAAAAGAACGATCCTGATAGAGCACTTTCCCAACCCAAGTACGAACGAGGAGGAAGCAATGGCAGTGATGACAATGCAGCTGAGGCCCTTGTGGATGGACGAAATAACGAACTACATAGAGACCAGAGCCCTACCTAAGGGACGGATCGAGGCTAGAAGGGTCGTCCGTCAGGCGGCAAGGTAGAGATGGAAAACAGTATCATCAATCATTCAATGGATCAGATTAGCTAGCAGTCCACCCTACTCAAGCAAGAATGATAATGGAAGAGTTACACTCAGGGATATGTGGCATGCACATTGGCGGTAAGAACCTCATGGTCAGATGCTTAAATGAGGTGTACTACTGGCCTACGATGAAAAACAATTGCATAGAGTACGCCAATGCTTATGAGGCCTACCAAAGACACGTTTCTCTACCACCTTTGCACCCTGAAAAGCTGCAGTTCCATGTACATCCGTTCATTAGAGGTTAGACATGATGGGTGAATTTCCAACCGGAGTTGGAGGTAGGCAAAAGAAGTATCTCCTGGTTGCTATAGACTATCACTCCAAGTGGATCGAAATTGAAGCTTTATCAACAATAAGAGGAGCAACAGTAAAGAAATTCATTATATACAAATTTTGGATTCCACAGAAGATCATAGCTGATAACGATCCTCCATTCAACTGCCAGGAGGTCAAGGATTATTATGCTGAGCAGAGGATCAAGATGAGGTTTTCTACCCTAAGGTAACTCCAGGGTAACGGACAAGCCGAGGCCTTAAACAAGATAATCTTGCAGGGTTTGAGGAGAAGATTGGATTAGTTGACGAAAGGGCAATGGGTATCCCAACTACCAAACATGCTCTGGGCCTACAAAACAACCAAGAGGAAACCCACAGGGGAAACTCTCTTCACCTTGGTTTCTGGAACCGAAGTTGTCATCCCTATCAACCACAAGATTCATAACCTCAAGGTTGCAGAACGAACAACAGAAATGAATGCAGAGGGCCTGAGGCACGATCTCGATTTGCTGGACAAGCATATGGAGCAAGCCCAGATAAGAGTAGCTTTTTACCAGCAAAAGTTAAAGGATTATTATGACAGGAAGGTTCGATCTAGAGCTTTCCTACCAGGCATTATGGTCCTGCGTAAAGTATTCGAGAATACCAAGGTACCAGGAGAGGGAAAACTGGGGACAAATTGGGAAGGACCTTATAGAATCATTAGAGAAAGCTATAATGGATCGTACAAGCTAAAGAATCCAAGAACTCGGACCGTGGTCAATAAACGATGGAATGCTCTCTACCCGAATAGAGCTGAAGATCTGGAAACAGAAGCGGGCAAGCAGGGGCACATACTCTTCCTAACCAACTTGGTTTTTGATTGAATTGTTTTACAAGTTGGCAGGTTTAACGAGGCGTGTCAAATACTTCTGGCTTATTCGATGACCATTGTACGATTATACGATTATTCAATAAAAGGCTTTTGTTTTCAGTAACATTGCTTTACATTGTATTTTGTGTTCGATTTACCTTTACAAATATTTGATTTGTGTAAAGTATTTTATTGTTTGATATGTTTGATCATGAGGAGCTTAATGCCCAGGAAAGACACAAATCTTAAGTGGGACAGACGGTGTTGATTCTTGTGGGAAGGACCTTTACCCTGTGAGCTAACTAGCTCTCTCAAAGGTAAGACATACTAAGGGAAGGGGGTTAGGGCATCGAGAAAGACGCCCATGGATAGAATAAAATACTCAGAGAAAAACTCATAAGCTCAAGGTAATCCTGGGTTAGTACGGCCTCGAGGTTAGATCAGATGAGGTTAGTCTTGATAAGGTCATATTGACAATGCCCCATGGGTAACTCAGCCATATCTTGGCACTTTGGGCATTCTAAGTCCCAAGCGTGTTTATCCGGTGACGCCTTAGAGATAAGCCAAAGTCGATTAGTGTGGAAAATTATGGACTTCACCATGACACTAGAGACTAGCTACCAGGGAAGAACTTAAGTTGGGGAGCAGCTTTGGCATGGTCTTTGTGATAATGTCAGGGGTCTCAAGAAGGCTAAAGGTCCTCTAACCAGTGAAGGCTTGGTCGTGGAAGAAATCCAAAGAATGGTGATCTTTGTACAGACCTAGGGACATATATGTTAAGCCCCTAGATGGGAGACAGTCTCAAAACCGCGAGCACCACCTTGGATACCTTAAGGTTACGAAGGCTCTCCTTAAGCCTCTTCCGAGAGCAAGCATGTGACAACCCGAACCAAAATCTATGTATTAATCAGCACGAAATTGAATTATGGCAGATTAGTTGCATAATTGGGGTTGTTAACGACTATTTCACCAGGCAAAAATTTGGGTTAACTTCCTTCACGAGAATTATAGAGTATTTAATTTTGAAATCGTGGAAATTTACAGGGAATTTTTTGGATAAGCGAGCAATGTTTTATCGAGTTTTGAAGTCGATTGGTGAAAATATAAAAAAGTGTTATTTTTATTGTTGATTTAATCATGACCGTCTGATTTGGATCAAATTGAACCGTAGCAGTTGATTTGGGATGGTATGTGTATGGTATATATCCGGTATAAATACGAGACAACTTTGGGATTATTGGGTTGACCTATGGGCAAAATCAACTCGTTTTGTACCACGAAATGGTTGTCGACTGTGTGCTCTTTTCCGGCCATATTTGGTCGTGCTTCCTTGATAAAAGATGTTGGGCTCAACCTCCTCTTCAATTTTTTAGGTGGATCACTATCATTAGTGACTAGAGGACGGCAGAGGATCGTGGTGAAAATCGGCTGGAATCGGTGGTTTTTCGCTAGTGATGGAGGCGGCACGGACGGCTGTGATGGGGATAAAATCCATAGGGGTTTTGTAGCCCTTAGGATGGTGAATCTATCCCAAGTGGTCTTCACCTCTTCCGTGGCCGGATTCTGGCGAACGGAGGTAGTGAAATTCCAGTGACTATTTTGGTTTTCTGGCAAATTGGAGGTTTTCCAGTTTGATTTGGGTTTTGTGATGTATTACAATGTTGTTGGGCTCGTTGAGATGAACATTTTCATGTATAGGTTGAAGATTTTTGGGCCAGTGGGATTCCGGTGGCAGCAACCCCACGCACCGCCGTGTGCGGCGGATCTCCGGCGATGTGAAATTTTCGACAAGTTTTATGTTGTTTCACTCGTTTCCGCATGCCGAACGCAATGGTGAGGTTTATATTCAGATTTGAGTTTGTTAAATTTGGGCAAGTATTTAATCAGACAATAATTAGTTTAATTCACGACAATATTAAAGGGCGATTTGATTATCTGTTTAATTGCGAGTCGTTTGATATTCGAGATTTGTTTGTGACTCTTAAAAGTGAGGGATTACAGAGAATTGAATTCAGTATTTGGTTGAGTCAGTAATTAAACAGGAAAATACGTTGTTCGAGTATATGTGATTCTCGATGTTATTACTCAACAGATTACGATCTTAGTTATGCACTATGAACTCCGATGATCAGATATTATGTTAATCGTGATTTCAGGATCATGAGTTAGCGGGCATATCAGATGAATAATTGTGCCGATCGACAGAGTTTCTGCTTTATGTTTATCCCGGCAACCTTTGAGTGGACACTTTGATTTTCACTATTGATTCGCGAGCCTATGATTATGCTTTTACGAGTATGCATTTATGATTATGCATTTTATGAGCATACATTGGTTTGGAGGCACATATGATTTATTTTTACACAGAGTATGGTTATTATGGATGCATCGATGCTATGGCCTCTCGGATGATCCCCTAGATGCTCCGAGAGGGTTATGACAAACACCTGACCCGTGATTACACAACATCCAGGAGGGTTAGGACAAGCACCTAACCTGGGCATGTTTGTAACTTGAGGGAAACGTACTCAAGTTACTGTTTCCACACATACACAGTACCCAGGAGGGTTAGGACAAACACCTGACCTAGGCTTGTTTATTTTCAGACTCGCATTATTTTTATGTGCATTATGTATGAAGGCATATTATTTATAGTTTCAGTTCAAAGTGAAATATTATTTTCGTCCACTCACTCTAACAGTTTTTATGATTTTATGTGCCTTTTTCCTGGGCTTTTCAGTTTTCTTTGCCCAGATTGCAATATGTATCATGAAGGTGTTGGATGTCACCGAGGGCGTCGAGTCTACTAGTCAATTCCTTCAGCAGTAGGTCCGTGCTCACTGTCAGTATGTCTCGTGTTATTGAAGTTACCTTGGATACTAGTTTTGTAGCATCTTCTTTGTGAGATTCTTGTGAATAGGTTGTCACTCGTATAGTTGTTGAGTTGAGTTTCTTTGTTTATGAATCAGTGTATTTACTAGAGTTATGTTTTCCAATTTTGAATAATGTATCAGGTTTAATTCCAGCCTTATGTTGAGAAAGCCAGATGGACATTGATGGTCCACGGTATTGTTTGTGGGTTTACCTGCGGAGTGTCAGTTTTCCTTGCAGGTTTTTGGGTGCCTCTTTTATAAGGGAAGTTATCACATATACACCCTAGAAAACAGGAAGGGGGCTTCAATCTGATTCGACATCAGAGGCAGAAAGAGGGTTGTAGTCATTGATGAGCTCCTTGCGTTCATGCTCATAATCTACCATATGTGATTCGAGTTGCAGGGCGTGGGCATCCTCTAGGGAAGTGATTTGAGCCTCACACTCCATGTCCTTAGCTCTCAGGGCATCCTTGAGCTTCGTCTTAGTTGCCTCAGCTGCCTCATACGCCTCAAGCTGGACCTTCTCCAGGTCCTATTTCAAGATCCTCACCTCAACCTTGTGCAGTGAATGCTCAGAGTCAAGGGCTCATTCTCTTTCATTAAGGAATCGGCATGCCAATGCGTGGGCATCTCCAAGATTGTTCACCTCACCCTTGAGCTCTACGATCTTGGCAGTATACTCCTTAGCCTGCTCCTCCGCGTTGGCAGCCTTTTCTCTAGCCTCACGCCCTTCAAGATGGAGGCGACCCAGGGTTTCTATGAGGGTGATAAAGGCCTAAACAGAAGCAAATGAGGTGTTAAGATGAATTTATGATGCAATAGATAAAGGGGCGTGCAAGGAAAATATAAGAGGTAGGGGAAGAAAGATTACCCTGTAAAGAGAGGTCCAAGAGAAGGTCATCAGGTCATTGGTCTCTGAGGCTCTCAGGTTCTCAGGGCCTTGCTCGAGCTTCATCAATGACAAAGACAAGCAGGCTATGCCCAGGCAAACCCTCCCCAAGAGCTTCGACCTCCTCCTCAATCAGATCGCGAGGAGGTTAGGCAATATAACCTTGCTTTGGTCGAGCTCGCTTGAAATAGATACGAGGGAGCTCGGGGTCAGAGCCCTCAATCAGTTCCCCAAGATGACCTGTATAAACACATATACGACATTCATATATACCAGATTTACATGATCAACAATATGATTCATATCATAAGGCAATAGATCACATATATCCAAGGTATGGGGGTGTAAAAGGTAAAGTACGATGAAACAAAAGGAAGGGAAGATTACCTAGGGAGAAGGTGACAAATTTGGAGGACCTCAGTTCAAACGACATGGGCTGGGGGGGGGGGGGTTTAAGAATTTTAATCTTCAACTTTTTCTTTGGTGGTGATGGGGATGGAAGATCCTTGCTAAGGAGAGGAGGAGGAACGTCAACTGTAGTAGACTTGATGGGATGGGGGGTCTTCTCAGGCTCCTTAGCCAAGACCGGAGCCTTCTTTTTGCCTATCTAGCTCGGAGGCCTTCACTAGCCTCCTCTTCTTTGGTTTAAGGCCTCCCTCTACTCAATTAGAGCTTGGAATTTTAAGGGCTTGGGGGTAGAGGCTCCTCTCTTGTGTACCTGCGGAGCATGAGGAATCTCAATCACCTCAAAACGGTCCTCGTGGCAGATGGGCTCGATGTCACTTAGACCCCCAAAGCTGAGGCGTTCACGGCTCCACAACCATCTGCATTTACGAAACTTGGGAGGAATGGCTAGAGCACTGTCTACGAGGTCGTGACTGAAGTCAACAGCCCGGGAGAGTTCCTCCGGCATCTTGGAGATACGGTTGATGGTGGTAGGGACCTTAAAGCCTGCCTCTCTGCCAAGATTTTCCCATCTTCTTATATATATATATATATTAGTAAGTACCTTAATTAGTAGTGTCATTAAGACTTAATCTCGATTTAGACTGCTAAATCGGGATCGGGTCCTAACAAAAGTCCCCTGACATGTGAATCTGATATCCTTAGGGACTTCAATTCTTTTCCAAATGTGTTCTCTCACTGAGAACATATAATATGTCTTCTCATCAGGAAGCAAATATCTCTCCATGTCCTACCCCAACCCCCACTTATCATAGTCATCGGGATCAATCTCCATCTTGTAGTTTATGACAACTTTGTAGTCGTCAATGGCAGACACATAGCCAGCACCAAGTGCAGTTAGATCTTTGCAAGGTACGTCAGGCAATATCTAGAAGTGTCCAGTTAATGGGTTACAGACGTAAAATGCAAGGTTATGTTGTAGGAATATGAGACCATTGCACGACCCTAGCAATGTCACAACCGATATGCAACAGTCGGGTCTCTGCTCTAAAGGGAAGTTGTTCAATTTTATTAACGATGAAACTTCACCGAAATCAAACGACGATGTTTCCACCAAGCTTATCAATTCTAGGTGAAGAGGGTCTAATTAAGGAGTTTCCATTCACAGAGACGAGCAGTCTGTAACGACTCTGCTTAGAGTTAGAGGATTGTTTATATTGTGATCTGACAAAGTCTAGATCGGATAAGATGATGAAGGGACATCGTTTTGAAACAGAGGTGAATTGTATCAGGGCTTTCACGGGCACTCTGTGTAGGATATTCACTATAATCTATTTTGGTACAATAGAAACCTGATAGTTTAATACTAGATTAATTAATAACCTCGCTACAATAATATTTTTTGTCGGTCCCGACTTGAGACAACATACTAAATTAATAATTCGCTAAATTGATAAGATAATAGAAATTCACGAATTCTTATAGACTCCATGTAATATATAAATTAATAATGTCTTAATACATGTAACTAATTATTGATTTATGAAAATTTCAAGAAGAATGACTCAATTATGACTCTCTCTTTTTTAAATTGATGTCACTTGAATCTCATTTTGGACTTTTTTTAAACATGTTATGAATTTCTTATGTTGTCTTTCATAGCACATTTTATAATCTATATATAATCAATTGAAAAATGATGTTTATTGAACAAGATACAACAATAATAGTTTTATAAATTAATAAGTTATTATCTAACGAATAAATTAATAAATTATGAATTTATCGATTATTTAATATCTTGTTAAATTAATAAATTTTGGGATCCAGAATCTAATAAATTTAGATGCATTAGCCTAGCTTCTTCTGTCATACTAGCTAGGGTTTCGAGTTGGACCGGAAAGTTTGATGTATTTAGTCAGTGTTGTCTCTTGTTCTTTTCTAGTGTGTTTTGGGTCTCTACAGTGTTGTTTATGAGTTGAAAAACTCAGCCCAGCCCAAAATCTAGTTTTTTGATAAGAAGCCCAAAATCTAGTTTGAACGTATGTTTCTTCTTTGGTTTAGCCTAATGGCCTTTATGGAAGGAATATTTTTTCTTTGGAATAATCTATTTTAATTTGTTTTCTTTGCAAATATGTTGGGTTATCATGTTTTTTTTTCTGATAAGTCGACAGTATGGGGAGGAGGTTTTGAACTTGGATGGTGAGTAAAAAGGTACACCTCGGTCACTTGATCAATATCTGATGCTCATGTTGGGCTATAACTACTATCTCACAAATAACTATTGAGGCGATTTGAGGACATGTAATCTTATGTGCATGAGACTTGAACGAGTCATGAGTTTAATTTTTTTCAAATGCATCAGAAAAAATGAAACGATCCTTTTTGAAAATAAAATAAATAAATGGAACGACATTGATTTATATGGATCAAGAACTTGGAATAATCGGTAAAAGTCATGGACTTGTCCTTGTGGTTTTTTCGCCGAAGACCCCGGGGACTTGAAACTCACGGAAGGGAAGGGATTGACCAGGAGAGGACGTTGTTACGAGCCACCGCCAATACCACGTGTACACGTGTCCAAATTCCAAAGCACCCAGATATAAACCACCACTTGGAGCCGAGTACCCCGTCAGCTTCAGATCATCGCGCTTTACACTACTCTCTCTCACTCTCCGATTCTCTCGCGTTTATTCTCCGGCCACCGCTCGCCGTTCACCGAGGTACGCTTCGCTTTTCCGGCGACTCCTTTCGTTTTTCCGTCGCTTTTCCGAGGTACGATTTTCGAAGTCGTCTTTCTGGTCTTTAATTTTTCATCTTGGGGTTTCGAATCGCCCGATTGTTCAATTTTGATTCTTTTTTAGGGTTTCGATCGTTATGTGAGATCATTGATCAGCTTTATTTGTCTCTGTTTGAATTGGGTTTTGTTTCCTCAACTGACCGCTCTCTGTTTTCGCTCTGTAATTTTTTTTGTCTTATTCAATTTTGCTGTTAGGATTCGTTTGGTTGTTGAAAGAATGAAAAGAAGGGCGAAAGTTGAATTCTTGGATTAGATTTAGGCTCTGTGAATTTGAATTCGGACGTCAATTGTAAGAATTTCTTGATTTGGTTTTCCTTAATTCCATGTTGAACTAAAGTTTATTCGTTCTTTTATTGATTTCCATATATTGTTGATGAAACTAAATTAAATTACTTTATAATTTGGGTGATTTCGCATGGTTCTGATTTGGTAGTTCTTTCATTGCGCTTGGTTTCTTTTAGGCCAAGCAACCAGGGTTCAAGTGATGATGATTTAGTGTTTTGGTTTTTAGCTCTTATCTTGGATAACAAATTTTGTATGTTGAGGCTCTTATCTGAGATTTCTCTCATTGTGAATCTTTTATGGTGCTGAAATGTGATTTAGGTGGAGACTTGTGAGGAAGTTGATCATGGCGGATTCAGGGGATTCTGATTCTGACAGTAGCTATGTGCTTGTGAGTGATGCTACTTCTGTGGGTAGTGGTGATTCTGTCTACTATGTCATTGTCGATAAAGACTTTCAGGGTACTGATTCTGATGAGGACCTCTTTGGTGAAAGCCGAAATGAGTTGGAGAAGGTTGTCAAGGATGACAAAGGTGTGAGTTCTGACTCTGAAGATGATGATATGTTTTTTGAAAGCCAACAGCAGTTGGAGGTTGATGAAAATAATGTGAGTGCTGATTTGGATGAGGGTCTAGCTGATCAAACAAGACCACTCCAGTTGAAGAAGCTTGTGGATTATTCTCGTTCTGATTCTGATCAAGGTTTGATGGATTGCGGTGGACGCATGTCAAATGGTACAATTGTGGCCAACACTCATGTATGTCACTTTGAACCCTGTGTTTGATTTCAGTTGTGTTAAATGTTTTTATGTATCAATTATATTTCTGGCTGCCTATTTAATCAATTGCATATTGTGTTTTCTTTATATCATGATTAATGTCTTTAGCATTGTTAATGTGACATGAGTTCACTTCTTGTTTGTAACATTTTCTCTTGATTTTCATCTGAATGCTTTTTTGATGTATTGCAGTTTCACTTTTATCCGCATAAAAGAATTGGTCATGTTTGTGGAGTTGGCTGCCATGAATTTCATGGAGGGAAAATGGCTGATGGGAATTCGGACATCGATGATGTTGCACTGGAGTATGTTCTTCCATTTCTCCCTGCAAAAACACTGTGCAGGTTCAGAAGCGTTGGCAAGCGGTGGGATGAGTGGATCAAGACTCCTTTTTTCGCCCACAAGCAGGTTAACTCCTTCCGGAACATCTCTGGTCTTTTTTGTCAAGTTCCTGGTGAAAATCCTTCCTTTATCTCACTCGACAAAGATGCTTATGGAATTCCCAGTCCCTCCCTTGATTTCTTGCCTGAACAAGTTGCTGTAAGGACTGCTTGTAACGGCCTGCTCTGTTGCTCAAGCTGTGACGGAGAAAATACTTACTACATTTGCAATCCTGTGAATAAGGAATGGACAGTGCTTCCCAAATCAGAGTCTTTACATGGAGCTGAATCAGTCTTAGCACTAGCTTTTGAGCCTTCTCTTTACAATTTTGCAGCACATTTTGAACTCGTGTGTGCATTCTCTTCACCTGATGTGCCGGTTATTTGGTTTGATATTTACTCTCTAAGTACCAACTCTTGGAAACTCTCTGAGACACTATGCTGTGAGCTTGATGCTCTTCTTCTGAATGGTCCTGGTTTCTTTCTGAATGGAATGGTCTACTGGGAAACTCTTGCTGGCGCAGTTTTGACTTTTAATCTGAAGGAGAACCAATATGGTATTCTGCCACTGCCTCCTAGGAGAGGACCACAAGGTGTCATTGCAGAGATGTGTGGTGAGCTGTGTTATATCCTGCCTGTTAAGGAAAACTCTGTATACACCCTGGAGATCTATGGTGATATGAATATGAAACTGAAGCATGTAATTCCTCTTATTCCTAATGGATTTGTCGCCAATACTTATGAAGATGAAGATTTGAGGGCTTTGACTTGTGTGAAGGATGATGTAGTAATTATCCATCTTGGAAGGAAACTGATTGCTTGTAATGTGAAATCAAAGAAGGCTGACTTGATATACCTTTTACCTGGTGCTGGAACTGTTACTGGATTTGCAGGTTATATTCCATATGTGAACAGCCTGGTGCACATAGAACATCCTTGAGCGGCATTTGATCCTACTACCAAGCTCAAGTCCCAGCTATCTTGCCTTTCAGTCTTGACAGATTGTTGATTTTAGGATTCTTTTTCGCAAGTTTATTTTTGAACTCCTTTTTTTCTTACTGGAGTTCTCATTTTGGAACTTGTTTCAAGGCCATAATTTTGTTTCTGGGTACTGATGTCCATATGTTCTGAACATAATAACTACCTAGTCCTTTTTCCCTTAGCAAATGATGAATCCTGTGTGTACATATCTCATTTCGTGCAGCATTTGCATTGTTTCAGACGTTCAGTACTGATTACTTCATTATATATCTGCTGAAAAAGTTGATGTCATTGGTTTAACTGGTTTTTATTCTCTCTTTTTTTCCTTTCTAATTTGTGGAATGTTCATTTTCCTCGGTATAACGCGGGTAGGCTGCCATGATCAATTTTGAAACTGTTTTATAGCTGGTAATCCCAACTGTTAACGTTCTTACCTAGATGCTGAAGTTTTAACTAGGTACTGTCTGCAAATGAAATACTACTGTAGCTAGGTGATTGTAGACCGACTAGTTTGGAGTTACAAAGTCTGAGGCTGAGGGCAAAGAAAGGACTTCACTAAAGAACATAAGCAAGGATGATTAAGGTTATTAACATAAATGAAGCCACATTATTGGAGCATGTTTTTCCTTTCCAAGTACTCTTTTTTTGGCTAAGAAAAGGAAATAGCTACAAGGACGATCTTCTATTGCATCCAGATCCCCAGTTATCGAACAATTGGAGATGAGCAGCCATTGCAGACAGTAAGTTACTCTATGTGTTGATGTTACCAGTGTCATGTCCAACATGTGCATGGTTATCAGCAACAAAATTGGTTTCTCTAAAGATGTGTTTGAACCTAATGTTATTGAAGCTTTTAGCCAAGCTTTGAATGTCTTTGATGAGATTCTCCAAGGTGGCTTCCATATGTTGAGGACACAATTGATGATGAGTAGAGAGTCCCCATCTACCTGAATGTTATCAATTCCTGCTTGTTTGACATGAAGAAGGCTTTATTTAAGTGCTTGAGCTTCGGGTATAGGTAGGGTTGAATCCGGTCTAAGTACTTTGCAGGTTCTGAAGTGTTGGCAAAATTGTGGGATCATTGGACTGCCTGGTCTTTATTTCTTCACAAGCAACCTTGGTAATTCACTCAACGATTTCGGATCATATAGCATTCGACATTCTCAGTCTTGATCGGCCTTGATTTCTTGAACGAACTAATTTGTTGGGAGAACTAGAAAATACTCCCTACACATTAATTTCTCTAAGATTTAATCCAATGTATTTTTCATTACTAGATTTATGACATTATTAAATATGACACTATTAAATTCTAGAAAAAGATTATTAGAATACCACAATCTTCGTATATATTTACAAAATCTGACATTTGTCTATATTCATTCTATCAAAATCTTAAAATTTAGTCTCACTTTGACTCTTTCAATTGTTTTTCAATTTCATCAGATTTGATCGTAGGTACTTTAGTACTGTAAATTGGGTTGTATTTTTTACATTGTAGGTAAATTGGGTTGTCTCTATATATTTTAGATTTTTAGTATACACTATATATAGGTAAATTAGTCTCCTACGAAACTAAAAGCTTATTACAATTTACCTATGTGAATAATGAAGAATTAATTCAGGATTTACCTAGTTCCTCTTTTCAAAGGTTGATAACTTACCTAATTTAAAAAAAAACAAGTTAAATACATTTTGTAGGTAGTTTAATCAAGAAGGTAAATTAATCATGAACATAAATTTAGGTAAATTGATCATGAACGTTAATGTTTAGAAACTCTCCACAAATTTGGTAGTTACCTAATTCCTCTATTCAAAGTTAATAATCTACATAATTTTGAAAGACTAAAAAAAAGATGGTATTTCAAGATCATGTAGGTAGAGATTAATCAACAAACAGATTATTATGTAGGTAAATTAATCAGCAAATTTTACGTAAACAAATTATGAAATATAATTGTTTAACAATTTAGTCAATTAAATTAAAACTTTTGGAGAGAAAGAGAATTTTGTATTTAGAAACTCTCCAAACAAAATAAAAAGGGTATTATAGGAAGAATACCCTTGAAAAGAAAAAATTATTCAATAATTTATGACTGAAGGACTAAACCCTTGAGGAAAAATGCACCTAAACTTTTTAATTTTTTTTAATATAAACAGAGAGCTTTATCTAATTTCTCCTAATTTGTTTTCGACTCACTTGGAACAGAATCTTCTTACAAGGCTGCTAACAAACAAACTCTGTTGAAACCCTTTGAACGTTCAAGGGGAAGTGCTTCCCAAATCAACATAGAATTAGAGCACACCCTAACAAACAAACTCTGTTATGCCTTTCTCTTTGACCACATTAAGTAGATTTTTCATCCCTTTTTCTTTCAAGAACAATGCGAGGAAAATACATGTAACTTGTTCCTTTCTAGCTACATCATTTTTGTCTCACATTACCAATGCAATAATCTTTTCTATCTATTCATCAAATATTGTATAATTGAGCCATGCGAGAAAGTCTCTTGCACTGTTTTGAATGAAAGAAAGAAGCTAGTCAGGAATCTTCAATAAGAATGGCACCAAATGATGTGACATACAAGATGTAGCTTTTCAAATCTCGACGTTTTCATCACATGGTACTGTGAGGAACTGAGGAAGTAAACACTCGCCAGTTTCAAAATGACAGAATTGTAAAGGAGAATAAATATTCATATACTTCCCCAAGCAGTTTGTCTACAACTACATTTTTGTTTTATCATGCTATTTTTGGCACCAAATTTGTGGTCTCAAATTTGGGGGCACCCTTGATATATTGGCTGTTTTTCTTTAATTAGTGGTAAGATGTATATATCTTCACGCTCTGATGCTATTGCGCACAAGTGTCATCACAAACGACCATGGCGGAGGCTTTTCGATATTTGAAGCTTATATCTTCTGGTTCTAATTCACGAGCCAAGTAACATTCCAGGCAATATTACATGGAGTTAAGAAACGGTAAAAGCTGGTAACCAACTCAATCTATGTTAGGGGTGGCGCAAACGAGAGATAGCCTCTGAGAGAGAGAGAGAGAGAGAGAGAGAGAGAGAGAGAGAGAGAGAGAGAGAGAGGGGTCCTACTTTGTAGGGAGGCAATGGCAAGGACACAACACTCTCCTCTCTCTTTCCATTGAGAAAAAAAAAACACCCCTAGCACTCTTCGATCATCTCTTTTCATTGCCAGGTACTTCCAAGTTCCAACAACAACCAAAATAATTCTCCTCTTGGTTCGAATTTTGATTTTAATTCTCAACTCTCAAATCTCTTTTCATATTTATTTTTGTAATCAATTCAGGTCATGTTTCCTTCAATAGAAGCATGTATACAATGTAATTAGTTTGGTTAATTAATGAAATGGAAGTAGATGCATTACTTATCCAGTTAAACCTCTATAAATTAATAATTTTGTAATTAACAAAATTTATTAATTTAGCGAGATATTAAATAATCAATAAATTGATATTTATTAATTAATTAGTTAATTAATAACATACTAATTTATAAAACTATTATTATTCTACCTTGTTTAATCTACATCATTTTTTAATTTATTGTGTATACATTATTGAGGTCTCTTTTAGTATGCTAACACATCAATAAAATAAAATTAGACTACTTCACAAAATAAGTAGATTAACATCGTGAAACAAGTAGACTAAAATTAAACACAAATTAGAATGTTTTGCAAAACAAGTAAAATGATATCATGAAATAAGTATATTAATTTTTACCATGTCAGTTTACTTATTTTGTAAAGTTGTCTACCTTATAATAGTAGATAATTTAATTTTAGTCTACTTGTTTCACAAGGTTAATCTATTTAGTTTGCGAAGTAGTCTACCTAATATTAATAAATCATCTGATTCTATTGTATCGGTGCGTTAACGCATAGAAGAATTTTCTACGTACATTCGTAAATATTTTGTGCATGAGAAAACAACATTAGAAATTCTTACAATGTTAAAAAAATTCTAAGATCAAATTCAAGTTGACATCAATTTCAAGAAGCAACAAATCATAATTAAGTCATTTTTCATGAAGCACTACCAGAAGAATACCTATAGCCGACGATTTGGTGTCATCGGTCTATTCCATTTTCTCGTCGGGTATAGTCTATACCCGACGACTCATCGTCGGTTATAGTGTCGTCGGTGATACTATAACCGACGATGAGTTAGGTTATTCGTTGGAAAAAAAAGGTGACTAAAGGCAACGAGAGAATATCGTCGGCTATAGTTTTCTCTATGGTCAAAATGGTTGACCATGGAGGAAACTATAGCCGACGATGTTGACATATATCGTCGGTTATAGTGATTATTAATTAAATTTTTTTTGCAGGTTCTGGGTTTCATCCCAGAACCTGCATTCCCAAAAAGTCACCAATTCAATATTGTTCAAATTGAAAATCAACAACTATTGAAACTATAGTAGTAAATAATTAAAATAAAAAACCGAAATCGTTCAAATCTATATACATATGCGTACGTAGTAAATAATTAAAATAAAAAACCGAAATCGTTCAAATCTACGGGTTTTCTAAGTCTATGTGGTCAAACGGATCGTCAAAACTTGGTTGGTCCTGGTCTGGCTGCGGCTGAGGCTGAGGCTGAGGCTGTGGCTGTGGCTGTGGCTGTGGCGCACTGAAAATGGGTGGGGGAGCTATCTGGATTCCAGATGCATGCAACTGTGCATAACAGTGCTGCATCCATGTCCCCATGATCTGCTGTTGTTCGGCCAACCGATTCTGCTCTGCGGCTCGCGCCTGCTCCATCTCCTCCATCCGACGCCGTTGAGCTTCCATCTCAATCGCTTGCCTATGAAGCTTCTCATGTAGCTCATTAGTCTTCGAAGATGATCCCGATCCGCGAGAGAATTCAGGGGTCTTCTTCAGCAGCTCTTGACCCCACTTTCCGGAACCCCTGCAGTAGAAAGTGTTCTTCCCTGGAGGGATCGCAGTTGACATAATCATGGCCGCTACGATCGGATCAGATTGATCAATCTGATCAATCGGGAGTTCCGCATCGGGGGTGTTGGGATAGCGCTCTCTCGCCACTTGAGTCAACACCTCCGGAATCACCTCCTGAACTCTCACCTAATTGAAAAAGAAAAAGAAAATATTAATTAATGTAAACAATCTAAAAAAATAAGAAATATGTTTATTTTGTTATAAGGACACTTACAGCATATTCGGGGGACTGCGGATACGCGTGCTGCATCGTATAGACAAGCGGAGGGACTTCTGGGTGGTTGGCCGCCTCCTCGATCCAACCCGAGTATGATCTGGAACCGGCATGATGATTTTTTGTGTTTTTGGCCCGGTTCCTTGTCTTGACTTCAGAAATAGCCTGCTCGATTAATCCAACATCAAAAAAATATTAGCCAAATAATTTGGGGGAAGTACGATAAAACAAAAATTTAATCGATCGAAGGTTGCGTACCTTCAATTTCGGGTTGTTGAAGTGAACCACAAGCCATCGCCACTCGTACTCCCTATAACGAAACTCGCTAGGGGTACCGAAACGATCGTCGCCGTACTTTTTCCAATGTTTTTTCAGCTCGCCCTTCCACTCCTTATACCTATATTAATAAAATCAATCGTTAGTAACTTACAACATTTTATGAACATAATCAAAAGAAACGAAAAAATCGAAACAAATGAATCTAGTAACCTGCTCCCCTGCACTTCATCCGCCCACGTGGGTCTAATGTCGTTGTCCACGCGGAACCACCTCTGCAATGCATATATATATATATATCAATAATATTAAAAATTTATATAGAAAATATACATAATGAATATACAAATCTACTCACTGACAACGCATTATTCAGCTCATATTTGACGGATTGCGGCACTGAATTCCAATCTGGCCACAACATTGGGACTCTATCCCGTATGATGCTGCCCACCATCCCTGCGTACCTTCAAGTGACCTTTCCCTCGATCACCTTCCCTCTATCCCCGGTCGGAATGATAACTTGGCCGCCACCACTAGCCTGAATGGCGTCGTCCAGTAACTTGCCGACGACGGGGCCTCTGGTTCTCTTTTGTTTGTCACCGGGCACAATCTCGCCTATCACATATATATGTAGACGATTTTTTAAACATCAACACCTAATTGAATTTAAATATTACTAAGTAAAAAGATATCACTAATTAATATTTACCTGATTCGTCGGTGCGTTGTCCCGGAATCCTCACACTCTAGAGAGGTTCCGGGAAGGGTACATACGCGTATGCCTGGTCCGGGGTAATGAACCCTAGCTGTCCTGGAACAGGCATCCCCGTGGAATCGACGAGAGGTATCGTCGGGATTTCCAACAGTAAGAATAGAGTAGACGGTGGGCATAGTCGCATCCTGGCTGAGGACTGAGTCGATCCACCAGCCTCCTCGGAAGAATGAGGAGGCTGGGGGGTGATTGGGGAAGGGTCCTCGCGATGAATCTCTGACATTCCAACAGAGGATTGAGTCGCACTATCCGTTGAAGGCATGCGACTGACCTCACAAAGCCTTCTCGCGCCTGAGGATCGAGCAGGCTCGACCTGCTGCTGCTGAGGTTGTCCCTCACCCAGAAGTGTATGGTGCCGAGAGGTGGGAGGAATGCTGTAAGTGTTGCCGACGCTGGTGGATCCTGATGCGGACCAACTTCCAATGCCCTCATCCCCACGTCCCGATCTCCCTCTCCCTCTCGACCTCCCCCTCGACCCCCTCGGGAAGCACCGCAATTCAACCAATTCATCGTTGCTATAAAAGTTACGTAACATACTCAATTTTATACAGTTTTTTAAATCAACAATAAAATTTAATTTAATTCACATTCATCTACCAAATGTCAGAATATATTAATTCACATATTTCCATATTTAACTCACAATAATTCCATCAATTACTAAAAATTCAAATGATTCATATATATATATATATATGTTCATAATAATAATCCACAAATTACAACAATTCAAAAAAATTTCAGTAAATTACAAAAATTCATTAAAAATCCTTCCACTCACATAAAATTTCCAAATTGTTCAACAAATTTCATTATATATTCCTTCATATAAAATTCCATTAAATTACAAAAATTCAAAATAATTTCTAATTCATCAAAAAATTCGAATTCGTAATCCAAAAATTCCAATAATTCCAATAATTAAACTCCAAATATATATATAATCCAAAAATTAATTAAACTCCTCTATATATATATAATCCAATAATTCCATAAATCCAAAATATAATCCAATAATTCCATAAATCCAATATATATATATAATCCAATATATATATAAAATCCAATAATTCCATCAATCCAATATATAATCCAATAATTAATTAACCTCCTCTCTCTATCGAAATTGGGTTTAGAACCTGTTTTTGGTTTTAGAATCTTCCTATGTTGATGATGGACGACGGCTTGATCGAGGATGATCGACCTTCCTCTTGCTTGACGGACGGCAGCGGCTGAATTCCAGAGAGTGGAGGAGTTTTTGGTTTTGAGCAGTTTCGTTTCTGCCCAAAACGGCTGCAGTTCTGGGATATAACCCGAAACTATAGTCGACGATATAAGTATTATCGTCGGCTATAGTATAACCGACGATATTTATTATGAATATCGTCGGTTAAAGTTTGTTTTATTTTTTTTCTTCATATTCTTAGAAAGAAATGGCATTTAAAAGCCTAAATTATTAGAAAGAAAAAAACGAAAATTATTAGAAAGAAAAAAACGGAAATTATTTAAAAGCCTAAATTAAAATGGCATTTAATTTTTTTTAAATCTAACTTATTACACCATGGTAAAAAATGCTCAATTTATGATCTCTATTTTTTCAAAAAAAATTAATTGACCTGATTTTATCTAAAAAAAACATAAAAACTTATAAAACATATTGTTGAACTACTGATTAATTCAAATCTCTCTCTCTCTCTCGATCTCTCTCGATCTCTCTCTCTCTCATGATCGCTATTTAGCAATTTAATCGACACAATTGATGATTTTAATTGATGTTGCATAAAATTGTTTCCGTTCGTAGTTGTAGTACTCGATTTGATGAAAGTATTGTTTAGCTTAATCAATTTGTTCCTCACACTATAAACAATTGCGTTTGGACTCTAGTTATATATCTATACAAAAAGGCTATGAGTATTTTTTCCTAACTTATAAAAATGCTCCTTACACAAAGTATCTACTTTAATTAATTACATCGATCCAATTAAGTTAAAGTCGATCATCTTCATACACATCATTTTACATTGCACGTTCAAACTCAAATTAACACATACATACACTAAGGCGCATAGTCAGAATCATCGCTTGAGTCTGACTCGGTTTCCGAGTTAATTTCAGGTAAGATGTGTAAGCCCTCGTCACTTGAGTCTTCATTGTCTTCATTTTGATTAACATCAATGAGATTTGGTTGAGGAATTCGTACCACACTGCCCTGTATCACATTATTACGGCGAATTGTTGAGGTTTCAAGAATACCAGTTGCGTTCGGCTCTTGGTATGCACTAACTTATTCATTATCCGAGGTCACACCAAGGGTGGAGGCACTGTATATGTTTCTTGGAAGAACATGGTTAACCACTTTTCACGTGCCTTTATGCACAAGATCATCAAGATAGAACAATTGTTTCACCGCCGTGGCCAAAACAAACGGATCATTTTCATACCAGCTTGTAGCAGTATTCACCGAAAAAATGTCGTATTGATCGGTACTTGTGTTCTGAGGGTCGGTATCAAACCATCTATACTTAAACAAGTGCACGGTCATGCCTTCCCCATATATTAATTCGACAACAGAATAGAGAACACCGTAATAGTCAACTCCATTCTGCCCACCATGCACCATTACCCCAGAATTCTGTGTTTTTCGTCTGACATCTCTATGTTCACAAATAAATAGCACGCCATTTACCTTACACATAGGATAAACTCTGGAAGTTACCGGTTTCTGAGCCAAGAGCCTCAATTCGTGTGACCACTGAGGGATACCATCATCTTGTACATGGTTCATCTGAAAATAATCATTTATTAACTTAACTATAAATATGATACGAGACATGCAATTAAATTCATATACAAGTCAATATATCTATATACGCACCCATTTGCCAAAATAGTTTGCGAACGTCTTGTTGTGGTAGTTAACATCACCGGAAATGGCAGGGCAGTAAAGGTGCTTATTTTTCCAATATTGAACTTCTGGACAGTTAATCAATACCGACCAGTGGGCAATGACTAGCTCATATGGTTCCAAATTGTACGAGTTGGGCAACTTTCCGGAAACTTCAACATCATCGGAGATGATTGAAAGGTTGAACTGTGCTCCATCTACTGGCATATGTTGTGGAGGGTCCTGGAACGCTCCCAAATACAGTCTGGTGTACGTTACGCACTCGTGAGCAATATATGCTTCAGCGATACACCCTTCGGGTGCAGATTTGTTCATCACATAGTCTTTGTAGTCCCCTAATTGTCTATAAAATTGGTAATTACAGAGCATGTTATGAATATTGTAAAATAAGTGAATAAATAATATTAAAGATCGACATATATAGCCAGATTCAGAGATGCATTACGTACCTTTCCATAGGATACATCCATGTGTAGTGTACTGGACCAGTAAGCAACAATTGTTCCGGAAGATGGAGCATCAGGTGAGGCATGATGTCGAAAAAGTTTGGAGGAAATATCCTTTCAAATTTGCACATGATAAAAATGATGTCCTGTTGCATTTCCAACAAGTCTGATTTCTTCACTTCTCTCGTGCATAACTTCTGAAAGAATCTTGACAAAGCCACTAACGGCTCTACCACCTCTTTGGGCAGGTACCCTCGAATGAAAATAGGGAAGAGGCGTTGAAGCAGTATATGACAGTCATGACTCTTTAGTCCGTACATCTTATTGTCTTTGAAGTTAACACATCGACTTATATTTCCAGCATAGCCTGAAGGATACCTGACATTACCCATCCAGCCAAAAATTTCATTCTTCTGGGCAGGCTTGACGGTATAAGGAGCTTGTGGCATTTTTTTCTTCCCATCTCTCAACCACAAATGTTTCCGCAGTCCCATCCTTTTAAGATCAATGCGTGCCTTCGGGCCGTCTTTAGTTTTTCCCTCCCAATTCAACACTGTGCCGACCACACTCTCGCACACATTTTTCTCTATGTGCATGACATCTAAGTAGTGTCTGATCAGCAACTTGGACCAATACGGAAGTTCCCAAAAAATACTTTTGTGTGTCCAGAATTTATACCTGTCGGGTTTGTCAGGTATTGATGCCACTATCTCAGGATGATTGCTGAGCTGCCCAAAATCGTATTTATTTAGCACTTCCAATATTTCATCCCCCGTCCATCTCCTCGGCTGCTCACCTGTTTCCACAGTCCCATCAAATGCCTCCATATCCTCCCGAAATGGGTGATCATGTGGAAGCCAACAACGATGACGCATCTGTACAATCTTCCTGCAATGAGGTCTGCAACACTCAACAGTCATGCACTCTAGACAAGCCCTGTATCCCCTGGTAACGTTGCCCGACAACATCCCGTGTGCAGGAAAATCGCTAATGGTGCCAACAAGCATGACATGCATCTAGAACATCTTATTTTTGAACTTGTCATAAGTGGGATGACCATGCTCACTCAAGTACTTAAGCTCCGCAATCAAGGGTCTCAAATACACATTGAGACACTTTCCTGGATAACCCGACCCTGGAATTATCATAGTGAGCATATTGTATTCTTTCTTCATGCACATCCATGGAGGAAGGTTGTACGGTACCAAAATAACTGGCCATATACTGTATTGAAGACTCATGTTGCCAAAAGGGTTGAATCCGTCAGATGAAAGCCCCAGCCAAACATTTCGAACCTCTGATGCAAAATAAGAAAACTTCTTCACCATGTGCTTCCAAGCCTCTCCATCAGCAGGGTGTATAAGCGTATCACCGTCGGAGAAATTCCTCTCGGCCCACCATCTCATAGCTTCAGCCGTGTGTGCACACATGAACAACCGTTCTAGCCTATCTATCAGCGGAAAATATCGAAGTATCTTCACAGCTTTCTTGTTTCCTGCAGGAGTCAACTTATACTTATTTGTACCACATACCGGCCATTCATCAAGGGATTCAAGATCATTCCCATAAGCATCTTCAACCCAGAAGAGAACACAATCATATCTACAAGCATGGATTTTGATGTAGGAAAGGCCAAGATGTTTCAGGATTTGTCGCACCTTACGATGAGTGGTAGGAAGACGATGACCGGGGGGCAACAACGAACCAGACCACTTCAGCCAATCATCAACAGCCTTCACGCTCATTTTGTTCTCCACTTTGAGCTTCATTACTCCCATAACACTTTCAAGAACAGTCTTATTACACCCGTTGTACAACGGGGTCTGTTGGAAGGCAATGAGGTTGTTGTACTTGTCCATACCAGCAGTGTTGATAGCTGTAGGTAATTGCTGGACTGGCTCAATATGAGGGAAGTCTCCAACGGCGGGAAGGATATCTGGTGCTTGAGCAAATATACCGTTCTCATGAGGAAACATATCGTTGATCAACCTTGTTGTTGGATCATTGGATGTACCGCCACTCTCAAAAAATTGTTCGTGATCATGTTAACCAACTGATGAGCTCTCACCGTGATAAATCCAACATGTGTACTTATCCCAAAACCCGTTTTTCTTCAAGTGCTCCAATACTTTATCGATGTGAAAACGATATCGCTCGCTGCGACACTGACATTTCATACACAGACAATAATGAATTGCCATCCCTCCACAATTAACCTTCACATATTCCACAAAACTTCTAATTCTACGGTGATATCTTACATCCCATCTTGGAAGACACATCCAACTCTTGTCCATCCTGAAAATTATAACTGCATGTATATATACCCATGATCTTATTAATTAAAATTTCATAGCTAGATATATATATATTTATATCGATCTATATATATATCGATATTCAAACTATAAATTACATAATTTATTTATTCGATCTACTCGATCCCTAACTAGCTAGCTAGCTAATTAATTACAAATGAACATATATATATATAGTCGTCTAATTATTCTACTCGATATGATCCATAATTATTCATATATATATAATTTCATCTAATTTAACTCGATCAAAATCAAAACATTCGATCAATCAATTAATATAAATATATATTATTATAATTCCCATAATTTTAATATATATATACACGTACACCCTAACTATATATAATCGATCACAAAAATCTAAATATATATATATAACCACACTATAATTAATCACAATTAACCGAAACATCACAATATCACAATATATATTATACCCATAATTAATAATCACAATTAATCCTATAATAATCACAATATATAATCAATTAAATTAATTAATTAATCACTCTAGCTATATATATATTCACAATAATCAACACAACAATTATGTACTACTCCAACTCAACTATCAATCACGTACTCGATCAAAATCAACCATCAATTACTCAAACTCAACAATCAATTAACTCAATCGATCAATATATTCAAAATCAACATCAACAATCGATCAACACACACACACATGCATATATATATATATATAATATTAAGTACGTACCTATATATAATGAATCACGAACTCATTCTTGACAGTTTTCGACATCACCCAAAGATTTCAGAGCATTTTCAGTTTTCGCGGGAGATTTTTTTTGAATGACAGAGCTGCTGCCCAGAATGGATCTGAAATAAGAAACTATAGCCGACGATACCAAAAAATCGTCGGTAATAGTTAAAAAAAGTCGTCGGTAATAGTGGAAAACTATACCCGACGATTTTCCGGCCACTATAACCGACGACAATAATTTCTAGTGGGTAAAACAACTATAACCGACGAGGTAATCCTGTCGTCGGTTATAGTTCACTATAACTGACGAGGAGGGTTCTCGTCAGCCGTTTTTTGGGCATATCGTCGGGTATAGTGATTCTTCTCGTAGTGAAGTCATTATAGGGCCGGGAGTAATTAATTCTATGTATTAATACACTATTAATTTATATATTGCATGAGACCTATATGAATTTTTGAATTTCTATTATCTTATAAATTTAGTGAATTATTAATTTAGCACATTGTCTCAAAGTTGGGATCAACAAAAAATATTATTTTAACGAGATTATTAATTAATCGAATATTAAATTATCAAGTTTACTGAATATGTATATGTATGTAGCTAGATAACTAGGTTTTAATGATTGCTTTGGAATGTTCAGGGGGTCTTGAACCAATCATTGAGACGAGTATAGTTACGGGAAAGGTGAAGTTTCTAGCCGCCACATAAATAGTCTGGCCTCTGGATCGGCCGGAGGTTTCTGACTACATATAAAATGTCTTCTGATTCTGATGCGTTCCCGGACTCTTCACCTTCATCACCATCACAAACACCATCAGCAGACTCATCTTCATCCTCATCGGACTCCTCATCATCCTCATCTTCATCCTCGTCCTCGTCTTCGTCGTTGTCCTTATCCCTACCCTCCCCTCCAAATGATTTTCCAAAGAGCGATTCACCGTCGCCACCGAACTCCTCGTCATCATCCTCACCCTCTCCTCTGAAGAGTTCATTACCGCCGCTATCTTCCCCTCCGCCACCCTCGTCCTCATCACCACCTCCTCCAAACCAGGACAACCAATCATTGGCATCCCCATCGAAACAAAACTCCTCACCTGCTCCATCAAAGGATCAGCAGGAAGGGCAATCACAACCATCTCCGGCGGCGCCTAATACACCATCCACTCCAGCTTCCAACTGTTAGTGTAGTGGTATTAGTATAGGACTTTTGTAGAGTAACATTACTCACAGCTTCTTGTCCTAAAAATATCTCCATGCTGTTATGATCATTTACCACGTATATGGCTGACGTTGGTGTGCTTAGTATCTACGCTGAGGTATTATCTAGCTGTATATTCTGGACCTTGATATGAAGATTGTGAGATGAACATAGAGAGATAAGAGAGAAAGTTACATAGTGAGAGAGCTAGAGCTCATAAGAGAGAAAAGAAGAGTGATCGTAGTTTTGTAATATTGATTTGTTGAGAAATGTAAGATGATTTTACATATGAGATATAGTTGATTCAGATTATCATTGTACTGATTCCTCTTTCAATTGATGCAAATGATTTGTTTGAGTATCTTGATGGATCTTTGCCATGTCCTTCAAAACTTCGTTCTGTACGTACTGATGATGGTTAAGAGAAAACTGAGCTAAACCTTGAGTTTAAGAAATGGTCCAAAACTGATAAAGCCTTGTTGTCCTTGGTTGGTGCTACTTTCACACCTGAAATCATGGAATATATTTTGGGTTCTAAAACATCATCTGAAGCATAGACAACACTGAATGAAAATTATGCTAGTGCCTCTAGAGCTAGTATTCTTCAGCTCAAGACTGAGTTACGAACAATGTAGAAAGGAACCTTGAGTATTGATAAATATTTGTTGAAGGTCAAGAAGGCAAGAGATCAGCTTGTAGCTGCAGATGCCAAAATGGCTGATGAAGATGTTGTTGTGGTGATTTTGAATGGATTACCTACTGAATATGATATGATCAAGACAATGATTTGTGTAAGGGAAGGTCCTATATCCTTGAAGGAGTTAAAGACTCAAATTTTGTCTGCAGAAAGTAATATTGAAAGGACTATGGTACTTGTTGCTGGAACAATCTCTGCTATGGTGGCACAAAGTAACACTGGTTTTGTACAACAACAGTCTGATACTTCTTCTGTTACTACAGAAACTGAGAATGCACAAGGTGGTTATGTGGCACAACATCAAGGGAATGGCAAGCAAAGATGGAATGGAAATAACTCTCACAACAATGGAAGGTGGAATAATGATATGGCAGTAATAGGTGGAATAACAATACTGGTGGAAACAGTGGGAATGGTGGAAATAATGGCAACAACAACAATCATGGAAAATTTTAAGGCAATCATTGGAACAACAACATGAACAATTCAAGTATCAACACAGGGAATGTAGTGATTGAATGCCAAATTTGTTCAAAAAGGGGTCATTCTGCTGCTGTCATTGTATTTCTTTATGTCAATGACATGCTAATTGTTGGAAGTAATGATAAGATGATCAAATAGACCAAGGATATGTTAAATTCTAGATTTAGCATGAAAGTCATGGGATTAGCTGATGTGATCTTAGGAATTAAAATCACAAGAACATTAGAAAGGTTGATACTGAATCAGACCCACTATGTGGATAATATCCTTGGCAAATTTGACAAGGAAAACTCTGGAGTTGCCAAAACTCCGATTAATATGACTCTTCGTCTTTTAAAGAATAAAGGAGAGAGTGTTTTTCAATTAGAATACTCTAGAGTCATCGGAAACCTAATGTAATTAACAAGTTGTATTATGCCATATTTAGCTTACACTATGACAAGCTAAACAGGTACACGAGTAATCCTGGAGGAATGCATTGGCAAGCAATTATAAGAGTACTCAAGTACTTAAAGTATACTCGTACCTATTGGGTGCACTATATAAGATATCCAGCTGCCATCTGTCCTAAAAGGATAAAATGATGCGAACTGGATATCTGACATGAAAGACTTAAAGTCTACAATGGATATATGTTTACATTAAGGTGTGCAATAATGTCTTGGAAATCCTCAAAACAAACTGTTATAACCAGATCCACGATGAAATCTGTGTTTGTTGCCCTAGACAAATGTGGGGAGGAGGCAGATTGGCTACGCCAATTCATAGAGAATATTCTGAAATGGACAAATCCTATGCATTAGCAGAGCACAAAGCAAGATGTACAATGGTAAGTCAAGACATATTCGTCCTAGACACAATATCATCAAACAACTACTCTATACTAGTGTTATCTCCATTGACTATGTGAAGTCAAAAGATGATATAGCGGATCCGTTAACCAAAGGGTTAAACAAATAGTTAGTTGACAAATCATTGAGGGGAATGAGACTAAACTCCATGAGTTAAAGTCTTTTCAATAGATACCCAACCTAGTTGACTGGAGATCCCAAGATCTAGGTTCAAAGGAGACAACTAAATTGTAGAGATTGTGCCGAATCACTGTGGGAATTTTTCCCAAGTCCATTCCTATGATGAAAAACAGCGATGTCCGTAAGGAATGAGGTTGAGCTAAAAACATTTAATGAGTCTTATGAGCTGGAACTCCGAGCAGAGTAATGCAGATTACTCTTAATTAAGAAATCACCTATGTAAGAGAGAAGTGTGGTCGCTTCTAAGGGAATTGTTCGTGGGGAAATTCGTGTTATGCTCTTATAGAACCAGGCGCGTGTTTAGGGCAAAAACGAACACAACAATGAGAACTAAAAGTATCAAAAAGATACTTGTGTAAGGTATACCATCGTTAACATAAATGGCGAATAGTTTAAAGACATCGTGTCTACTGTTTAGTTAGTAAAGTAAGCATGCTTTCACAACTGAAGGTTCAAAGGGTTAACCCCTACCTATCATATGCAGGTTTACAACCGCATAATCTATCACCAAGTCTATCGAGTCTTTGGTTGCTAATGTTTATTCATGTGGGGAATTGTTGGGAAAATGGTGATCTTTCACCATTAGTAGAACAATTTAAAAAAATAATTAAGGGAGATTCACTTAATATTAATGGAAGAGAAACATGGTTTTGTGTTCTCCTATAAGAGTACATAAAAATTATGTATTCATTTGTTCAAATTGGTTAAGAGGTGAATGGGAAATTATCACTCAAAGTTGGTCACTTGAAATAAATGAATGAAGTTTATCTCACATGGGAGAAACTAAGAATGTGGAGGTCTTTAGATATGATTGCTCTCTACTATGCTTCGAGTGAGTAATTAGAGAGGCTTTTTCTCATGCGCACGTAGGGAAGGTGCAACTCTTGGTTTAATTGGAATTGCAAAGATGGACTTGTGTGTGCTTTGGGCTCAAGTTGCATAAGTTTCATTTTGCACTCATAAAAACTTATGTGACTTTTAGCTTTCCGCATTCCAATTGTTACATACCTTTTGGCATTTGAACTTTTTATTTGGTTACAAAGTAATGACCGAATTTATGTTGGCTGGTTAATTGTGTGTAACCTAAGACCTTTGAGTGATCGAAAATGATGATCAACTCCCTACATGTATAAATAGAGATCTTCTCCTCCTCATTCTTCATCCCATCAGAAACCAAGCATCTCCTCTTCTAATCTCTTCTCTCCCAAACAAATTCGGTGATAGAGTAAGGTACTCTTCAGTTCGATGAGAAGTTCTTGTGATGCGGTACAAAACAAATACTTACAAGTTGTTTTGTCCTGGGAGAACAACATCATACAAGGTTGTAGGTGACGTAAAAGTTCTTAAGGAGAACGTATGATACACATGACTCAACTTAGTTCATTTTCTTTCCCATAATTTGTTCTTCGATTATTTTGCTTGTATTTTACTAATTAAATAATTAGTATTTTTGAAATTTATTTAGTTTAATATCACTATTTTTTCCAACAGTGATCACTATTGTCGATGCCTGTTGAAGGCGGTCATTGTATACTTTGTCTATTACTCGAATAATAAAATGATTCTCATTTGCGTTAAAAAAAATCTATGTCTAGCCTTAAGAAAATCATTTTCACTATCTTTTTGTGGCCGATTTTAATTTACTCGATATTTATAAAATAAATAAATAAATCAAAACTTCTTCTTTTTAAAGAGGAATACAAAGTTACCTTCTTTTTTGTTTTGAGAAGGCGATAATTTTCATTCAGTATGTAATAGTAATGCAAGGTTTCACCGGATTACCCGGCTAGATAATACAAAACCTTAAAATACCACTATTGTTTAAGCATGACTTAGATCACAGACCTAGATAGACAAACAAGAGTAGCGCAAATATTAAAAAAATTCGGAGGCACCATTCCTTAGTGTATCTTGGCACCTTCTCTATTGCGCGGCACTACGCCGGAATGCTTCAACATTCATTCTCGTTAGAAGTAGGATCACCTTCTTCTTCGATGGAATCTTCTTTGGCTCATAAACAGGTTCCTAGCTTATTCCTAGTTGACTTTTCATTTGCCTTACTTTTAGAGCTCCCTATGCTCTTGCTGACTCAGAGCCGCTCTCTGGTAGACTCTATGTTATCCTTCATCATATGCTCCTCAGACTTGGACAACATATGGTCATTACCATTGATCTCTTGATACTCAGCTACTAAACTATATGATCCAACATGTAAGTCTAGAACTATAACAGGAAGCTCTAAAACCGGGGCTGGTGGCTCAGGAACCCTGGCGACCAAGATAGTACCCTCGCCTTGGGACTCGCTGACACTAGGGACATCCATTAGGTGTGAAACATCATCATCAGATGCAGCCAAGATTGGCTCCGCTGCCTTTGCTTTTGGACCTCCTAGTCCTGAGACTTGAATGTAACTTTGATCTTCCATCTGTAAGAAACACACATCGGTTATTTGGAGTTCCCCCAAAGAGAGGGGGTTCTCCATGATAAAACGGGTTGGTTCCTTTGGTACTTCCAGAACCTTGATACTCTCCACTACCCTAGCTGGTTGGGTCATGAGCACATCAGGACCTCCTTATTCTTCTCACTATCTGGTGGTACACTACCCCTCTATTGCATCCCATTGAGTAGCATCAACATAGAGTTGCTCCTACCCATACTATCTGGGAATCCCTACAGCATACTACCTGCCATGCTCTCACCTCGTGCATGAGGCTGCCATCGAAGCTCCTTCTCCACTAGTGTCGCCAACCCTAAACGAGAGCGGAGTAGGGCGTGGCACCATTGGATCCTACAAAAGCATACAACCAGATGACTCATGCACAAAAGAACCACAATCGAGACAAAACCCACATATTTTTTCATAGCTCAGTGAACAATCTTCAACATAAACATCACTGAACCTATAACTATATCATTTGCAGACAAACTACCAAAGGGCGACTAATTCAAAGTAGCCTGAATACGCATTTATGATTTCAAGTCCAATAATTTATGATCGTAATTAAGGTACTCACCAATGGTGTTGCCAATCTTTCAACACCATTTGACTTGGAGGGCTCCAACCCTCCACTGACCCACCCGAGGCTTCACCGAGACCCATGCACGCCCTCTTGATGCCGAGACCTTCAACAGATCGAATATACCATCGAAAGCCTCCCCCACTATTGTCATATTTTGGTAATACCAAGGGTCCCTAGTCACAACCCTCTTTTGATCCAAGATGGATCAACATTTCACCACAAACCTATTCTTTGCCACCAGTACAAAGATTATCTTGTCGAAACCTAGAATGTCGCTCCAAAGGTTGGACATCCGAGCCTTGAATGATTGCATCTTCATAAGATGGAGGGAGGAGATTGAAAATATCCTAGCCACCACGTAGGACCACTCATCTGCATCATCTTCTTCATCGGAGAAAGCCAAGTCGACTTCCTCCAAGGCCACAACCAATCACTACGAGTCCGACGCCTCCTCACCGTGAGGATTGGGGTCAATCGACAGTAACACAATTAACATGCAAGCCTTATTCGAGATAGAGAGTTAAGAGAGGATTAAGGAACTGGGATACAAAGTTACCTTAACACAACAAGAATAATAAGACTATAAACTACACATATAAAATACAACAAAAGTATTAAATACGAAATAAATGACACTCCCATCTCCATCAAGGGTAAAAGGCAAAACATAAACATACGCCTACTAACTAGATTCACAATCTAAAGCTAACAAAAAAAGAAAATTAACTCCACAAAATAAACGCATCTAGAGTAGAACCTCGACCAATAAAGTCTAACATACAACTAAGAAACAGTGGTGAACAAGACAGCGACGTAACCAAGCCTCATCAAAACCTTGCACAATAAAATCATGTGAAAAACTCCATGCCGAGGAAAGAATACCGCCAACGTAGTCGTATAATATTGGAGAGTTATCACACCGATAAAATCATAACACCGCTAGACTATTCGAATAATCAATTCATTTCTTCGTTTGGGCTCCCAATAAGAGAACTACTTGGGCCTAAACTCCCTAAAGCCTCATCAGGCTGTTTGGGCCGACCCCTCCTAAGAGGAGTATAAATAAATTAACCGCGTATCTTTTACCTTCTTCCAATATTTTACCTTCTTCTACTAGAACTTTTGTAGAACATGGATATCGACTAGCAGCCTCTATAAATAACCCCGCGAAAACCCTTGCCAATTTTTCGCTGCCGCTATCAGTCCGATCCGGCTGTTTTCACCGGATCCGAGATCCGACCTACACCACCGTACATGTGACTTTCGTTGTCTGAGTACCAGTACTCGGACCGCCGCGAAACCCTAGCTCAGCCTCGATCTCTTCGCCATGGGAGACTACAACGATGCCTTCATGCGCAACAACGCCGCCGTCCAGGCCAAGACCAAGGCCCAGAACCGCGCCAACGTCCTTCAGCTCAAACTGGTTGATTCTAAAGCTCACCGTAGAAATTTTCAGGCTGTTTTGTTTCAATTTTATCGAGAGATTAGGTCCTGAATTGTGCGATCGTTCTTACAACCCTAGCTAAATTCGTAGCCGATCTCTTTTCAATTTTGTTATGATAGCTTAGGTTAGTGTAATCGGACTTCAAACCTGCTAAGCTTTCGATTAAGTTTTGTGGTCTGGTTTATTAGTACTCTTGCTTACACAGATTTGTGAAATGTGTTTTTGCGATGCAGATTGGGCAGAGTCATCCGACAGGTTTGACAACCAATCTGTTGAAGCTCTTTGAGCCTCGGCCACCGTTGGATTTTAAACCTCCTCCTGAGAAAAGAAAATGCCCGCCGCTGACAGGTGTGTTGATAATCCTGTAGGAGCATGTTGTTTCTGGTTTACAGTGACTTCTATGTTAAGTTTGCTGATGTGTGTTGTTTTTGGCTAATGCAGGGATAGCTCAGTATGTGAGTAATTTTGCGGAGCCGGGGGATCCACAGTATACTGCACCGGTCGAGAAGGGGGAAACTCCTGTAAGTTTTTTAATTTGAATTGCTTGTATATTAAATTTACTTTACTGAATAATTTCATCATAGTTTGAACATATGTTGGATTTTGTTTTGTCAAATACAGGCGCAGAGAAGGGCCAGGATACACCAGCTAAGGCTTGAGAAGGGGGCTGCCAAGGCTGCGGAAGAGCTGGAGAAATGTAATAGTCTCTCAATTTTATTTCATTTTGTAGGCTTTGGAGTTTGGTCATTGATCTTACTGTTTCTATTTCTCTGTGCGCAGATGATCCAAACTCGGATCCAAGTATTTCTGGAGATCCGTACAAGACTTTGTTCGTTGCTAGACTTGTAAGTAACACTTTTGCTTCCACTTTTGGTTGGTTTTATACAGCTATACATATTTCGTTAGAATCAAATTGAAGGGCCGATATTCGATATGAATTTCCTCCTGCTATTGTTCATCGACTGAGTTGAATTTGTCACTGTTTGCTTGCAGAATTACGAGACAACTGAAAGCAGACTCAAAAGGGAGTTTGACATCTACGGTCCAATCAAAAGGGTAGGTATTTTTTTGAGCAACCCCAAGGGGTTTCGGTAAGAGGTTCACCTTAGTTGGGTAATCTTGTTTTTCACAAATCTCAGATTCCGTTAATCAAATTTTGAAAAATCATGCTTTCATCTGAACATTTAAGTAATGATTTGACTTTCATAGTTTTTTTCAAAGATATTTTGTTAATGATCTCCCATTGCCTCCACTTTTCTCTAATCATGCTGTTAAGGTCCTCCATAATCTGCTTTGAAACATTTCCTGGGTGACTACCGTTTCAAAAATTAACTTTTTAACCTATAGATTATTTTCATCGTTGACTGTATCCAGCTATGCATTTCAAGTTTGTTTTTCCTGATTTTTATTTTATTTTGTTTTCTGTGGAGTCTGCAAGTTGGTATATATACAGGTTATCTGGAAATATGCTGGTAATGTCTTGCTGGTTTGTTTCATTTATTAGTCAATAGCATTGTCTTGTTATGGTTCTATATAGAAGATGTATGAAGTAAAAGATGGCTGTTTATAGGCAATCATTAGCAGTTGGTGTTAATTATTAACTTTCAATTAGAATCCCTGGTAAGGGGCGAGTATTCTTCATCAACTATGTTTGACTACTGGAATCCAAACATCGGTGCACATCCAGCACAGAAAAGCTGAGTGAATAAGCATTAATATTACAGGGCGAGTATACTGGTAATTCCATTTAGGTTTGTTCCACTTTTCATTCCAAATATCCCTTGATGTAGCTTTATTTAAGAGACCTTGGAAGTGGATGGTTCTGGGATACATTTGGCTTTAAGTTCAAAGTTCTAACATTCAAGAATAGCCCTGGTAAGATGGTGACATATTCCACATTTGGTATCTTTGATCCCATTACTTAATCCATGTCCAGTACAAAAGATAGTGCTAAAGCTGTGTAGCAAAGCTCAATGCTTTAAGTTGAGCAGACCAGTGAAGCTTACTCTCAAGCAAGAAAAGGAGACCCCCAACTTCTGTTCTTTTCCTGCAGTGGGTAACATGTAGGGAGTATTAGTATCTCTTCCTCTGACTTTTTGGTATATGAATTTTTTGCTACTAAAAGTTTCACTTTGGCTATAAAGGTTGTCAAAAAAATCCCATCAGCAGTAAGGATTCCTGGTATTTCTTGTAATATTTAGAATTTCCTTATTTTTCTAAAAAAAATCTCCCTGGTAAGGGGATAGTAGTCTGTCCAACTGGTAAATTGGGCACATGTGTCAAATTTTGTGCAACTCTAGCCGGTGGTGCATCTTGCAATTGGAGCTGTATTATTTAAAGGTGAGCACGGCTAAAGAGGCATAGTGCCTGTCTGCCGTGCCATGTAGGATTCTACATTTTAGTTATAGTTCTAGGTTGCTCAGTTATAGATGCTAAACCATCTGTGCAAATTTCTTTCCTTCAAGCATCTGTATAGCTTACTGATTATATTCTTCAATCTGATTTCAGGTTCGATTGGTCACCGACAAAGAGTCAAATAAACCTAGAGGCTATGGATTCATAGAGTACATGCATACCCGGGACATGAAAGGTCTGCTCTTAATTCGATACACTGTTTTTTCCAAGAAAAAAAAAAGATATTTAATGAATTACTGTGGGTTGATCATGTTTATCTAACACTAGCTTTATTCATGATACAGCTGCATACAAGCAAGCTGATGGGAAGAAGATTGAAGGTAGAAGAGTGCTTGTAGATGTTGAACGTGGTAGAACAGTACCAAACTGGCGACCACGGCGACTTGGTGGTGGGCTTGGGACCACTAGAGTTGGTGGTGAAGAAGTTAATCAGAAAAATTCAGGAAGGTAAGTACTTTTAGTTCCATCTTCTGCTGTAGACATATGTTGTTGTTTTCCTCATTAGTCCTAATTCTAGATGTAGCCCAGTCTCATCCATTCAATTTAAAAGTTATAGTGGTTGTTGAAAGAAATATTATTTTTCTGTTGCTGATTTTCTTCGTGCCTTCCTAATGTACAAATATAAATGACATGTGGCTGTTGTTTTTGTTGTATAGTGTATAGACTTTCATTTTAGTTCTGTAATAGATTTTGAAAAGTTAATGTCTTTCAATTGCTGGAAGTGTGCCGGTGCAAGACTTGATTTTCTCACGTTTTTGTCGTTTTCTGTCCCTTCATATTGATTTGCTAACTTTGTCATATTTACTTAGGGAGCAAACATCAGGAGGAGCTTCCCTGTCTGAGGAGCCAAGGGCTCGTGAAGATCGACATGTGTCCATGTAAGTGTTGGTAGATTGTTAACACCTTTGTCTTTATTCCACATCAATTGAAAAACATAAAAATAAAAGATCAACTTACAATATGTAAATATAAGGCAAAGCAAATGACATGCTACATAATGGAAGGGTTCCTAAGTTGTCAAGGCTGGAAGTTAAAATAAAAAATTAAACCGAGTTTCTATTGCAGTTCTTTATCACTATCTATGTTACTGATATTGAGTGAAATCATTTCAGGGACAGAGAAAAATCTCGTGAAAGGGGGAAAGAGAAGGAGAGAGGACGCGAGAAGTCAAATGAGCGCTCCCGAGAACGCTCCCATGACAAACCTAGAGAACGCGATCATAGGGAGGATAGGCATCACAGGGACCGTGATAGAACCAGGGATAAGGATAGGGACAGGGAAAGAGAAAGAGACAGTCGTCGTGATCGCGATCGTGGAAGGGACCGAGGGAGGGATCGCAGTCGTGACTACGAGCGTGATCGAGATAGAGACCGGGAACGGGATCGTCCCCGAGAGAAGGACAGGGATTATGAAGTTGGGTTGCCAGACCATGATCGCGGCCGTTCACGTGATAAAGAGTCTGATTATGACCGCGTTGAATCAAAACATGATAGACGTGGTGATAGAGAGCGTGATTATGATCCTGCTGCCCCAGAAGATGACCAGGGTTGGTATGAACAACCTGAACATGGTCATAGGCAGACAGACCCTGACCATGATCCTGAGCACTATGAGCGTCATCGTAGTCAGTATGATGATCCCATGGATGCTGAGCGTGACCATGACCGTTACAAGCAGTACCCTGATCGCAGTCATGATCACTATGCTGATCGAATGGAGGAGGATGATTACCATTATGAAAAGGCACCAGTTGAACCACGTGAAAGGGAGAGAAGTGGAGATGTGGAGCGTGATTACCAGCGTTCTGCAAGATCAAACTCCCGGGAGCATGAATATTGAGTTGCTGTGCTTCACTGATACTCACTGATTGACCAAATTTGCAGCCATTGCTTTCTGTATGGTCTTTCGGTTTTTGTTATCCGTACTTTAATCTGAAATGTTATCTAGATCAGGGTCTGCTTGAGGATATTGTTGCGTTTGGGTGATTTCTTTATGTTTGGAATGATTTCAATCTAGTACAATATGGCCCAAGTTAATGGAGCGGACCTTGGACCTTGAAACTTTTTCTTATCGTATCTCTTTGTATTGGTCTGGCGTGCTGTTGTCTTGATGAAATTCTACGTTCACTGTTCACATCATGCAGGTATACCGGATTACTTTATCTTTTCTGTTGCTTCAATATGTATTGACACAGGTTCCCCATATTTAGTATCTTGTTATGCTTGAGAAATTTACAGGTATAACATGCACTCATTTCGATGCATGTGTGCTCACCCCAGCTTTCTATCACTGCCTAATTCTTGCAGCTGGTCGCCGTTGTATCCAAGGGCTAAGCGATTCTGAAGTACAAATTGGATACATCACCTGGTCACTTTTTTTATACATCAAGGACATGCGTGGCTGTTTTGTTTGGACTTGGCAGCTAGCGTCTCACTGCGCTAGTGTATACTCGTGTAAACGGTGCAGTAGTGGCCAAAAGCCGTGAAGCAGCAATGAAGCTTCATTGAGAAGTACAACGTCTGCCTTTCATACACCTTCAACCTCAACAATGTCACCACAGAGTGCTGCATCTGTTCCGAGGACCTCAACCTCCTTTGCTGCTTCTGGGAAATTTCCTGGAAAACCCATATTGTTGTTTCTGGTAAGAACCAAACAAGAGTTAAAGGAACGTACAACAATGGCTCAAACGTAACGAAACGAAACTACGTACACTGCTCTTGATGGAAAGACATCTAGATCAATACGCTTTATTGCATGAAAATATGAAAAAGATATATAGGTGTGGTTTGTAAAAAATAGGGTGCTGATTTCACCTAGCTCCTATTCCCATGTTTTCTATTCTGTCTCTTTGTTTCCTGTAATCCTTATATATCAGTAAAATCCCATCAAAGTTAGCCAATTACACTCAGGGTTCATGGGGAATTTTGTTACTGATCAACTGCATAACACTAGCCACCAGTAACAAATCACACCAATCACACCATCTAACAAGAGTGAAGCCATTTGTCATCTTCAAGTACATGAGCTTCTGCGAAGCTTCACGATCAGAAAGATGATATATTACAGACAAAAATCTTATGTTTGCATGCATGTCAATATGTCACACTATGAAATCTTTGATCAGGAATCTCCCTGCTGGAAATCCATCATTGTGGACTGTGTAGAGATCAATCCGTACCTAGATTCTAATCCACATCCAGATTCTGTCATTCTAATCAGGTTCAACTTGTAAACTCTCACATTTTTTCTTTTACCTTTTAGCTTGCAATTCTGACCTGGACTAGCTAGTACCGGATGTTCTCCAATTTTATACCATAGCTCAAAAGTACAGCCATGTTTGAGAAGTGGTACATACAATATTCTGAGATGTTTCATAATCATAAGCATTTAAGCTCAAATTTGGTGCAACTGCAAACCCTGCTAGAAAGAGAATGGGGTAAACCAAAGTTTTACTTTCTACTGATAATTGTTTTATAACCGAGAGGCTTTGCCGACGACTTAGTCGTGGGATGAAATGTTTGTGTCTTTTTTCTTGTGAACCTTTAGCAACAGTAAATTCCTGGTCACCATTTACAGTTCAACCTCAGACTCTTATTTTCACATGGATAGTGACAGAGAGGGAAGTCAGTACTTAGTACACAAAATATTTGCGCCCACATTTTTGTTTTGTTTCTTGCTTGAATCTGACCAATTTAGTAGTACTACTTGCAAAGAAAAGGATTATAAAAAAAAATGTAGACAATAGGCAGGTACTGAAAGAGAGCAAACCTCCTCATTCTGCTTTCTAGTTGGAGGAGAGAAAATTCACAAAACCATTTAACAAGAGAGAAATCATCTTCGATCTGCAACACATAACCTTCTTCCTCATCCTTTCACACTAGCTACTCGAATGGCTCAAACAATGATTTCTCAAAAAACAGTTGTAATATCAGCAGTAGCTATTGTAGCATGGGCAGCACTCATTAACATCCTTCTCACAAGTGAAGTTGTGAGTGCAGAGAGGCCCCTAAAAGATTATCAGAAGCCAAGAAATAGGATTGAGCAAGATATGAATCCAGGAATGTTTTTGACAATGATGAAGCTTCTGTGGCAGACTGGAGGGTCTTCTTACCAACCTGTTTGGCCTGTTAGTTTCATCTTTCCTTTGGTGCATGCCATATATGGAGTACTAGTATTAAGGATATTAAGTTGACATTATGTGTATTTTGGTTGAGCAGGAAATGAAGTTTGGATGGAAAATTATAGTGGGAACAATAGTTGGATTCTTTGGTGCAGCATTGGGTAGTGTTGGAGGTGTTGGTGGTGGAGGAATTTTTGTTCCGATGCATACCTTGATCATTGGTTTTGATCCCAAGTCTTCCACCGCCATTTCCAAGTGTTAGTAAATCAGTTAACCACAGTACTTGTTAGTCCTCATTTTTGAATTATTATGAACCCTCATAGTTCTTGCAGGCATGATTATGGGAGCTGCAGGTTCAACAGTATACTTCAATTTGAGACTAAGGCATCCCACACTGGACATGCCCCTCATAGATTATGATCTGGCTTTGCTCTTTCAGCCCATGCTTATGCTAGGAATCAGCATTGGAGTCGCCTTCAACGTTATGTTTGCGGATTGGATGGTCACTGTTCTTCTTATCATTCTCTTCTTAGGTAATGATCGAGTGATAAGACTACGAACAAAATAACATTGCAGAAAAGCACTTTTTGATGTGTCAATCTTAATCATTCTTTGCTATTTGTTGCAGGGACATCAGGGAAAGCTTTGATGAAAGGCATAGAAACATGGAAGAAAGAAACAACGATGAAGAAGGTAATTAAGAGTTTTCACCATATTATTTATTTTCTCAGAAAACAGTGAGTACTATTTGTCTGATTGTATCTATGTATAACCTAAATTAATCTGGGATTTCATATAACATTCAGGAAGCAAGAAAGCAGGTAGAAACGGAATCTAAACTGGCTGGTGAGTGTTCATTGTTCCATAGTTCCATTTCAAGCAAAACGGCCTATACATCAAATTTGAAGATTATACACTTAAAGAAAGCTCTACAAGATATCATGAGCGTGTACATTTTTCAGTAATTTTGCATTAGATTTTCTTATGATCGACGATTTTCCTTGCAGATGACTCCGGAGAAGACTACAAACCATTGCCTAGTGGTCCGATCTCATTGCAAGATGAACAGGTGATTACCAAGATTGTCACAGTACCTTCAATCATGTTTCAGGAATGCTTGTGTGTATGTATTGGAAGGAATTGTTCTTCTACTTTGTTCTTGTACTGAGTTTAAGACCAACTCTATCCAGGTAGCTATATTACGCAACGTGAACTGGAAGGAATTGTTATTGCTTGTGTTTGTCTGGGTGGCTTTCCTTATTGTTCAGATCGCCAAGGTAACCTATGTTACTCTAATTAATTATGCCTGTACAAGACATTCATCTCTTGTTTACTAATTAATCTATGGGACTCTTTATGCAGACATATACTAAGACTTGCTCCACCATGTTCTGGGTCCTGAATTCCTTGCAGGTAAAGTAAACACAACCGAAAAGACGAACACAATTGAATGCATACAAAAATAGCTAACAAACAATGTGTTAATAAATTTGCTATGGACTATTTGAGTTCAACATCATTTGTTCCCAAGTATCACCAGTTTTAACATATATTTGTATTGTGATTGTATAGGTACCAATTGCAGCCTCAGTTACAACTTTTGAAGCGTTATGCCTGTGGAAAGGTACAAGAGTAATTGCATCAAGAGGAAAGGAAATCACAAACTGGAAGTTGCATCAACTATTTCTTTACTGCAGCTGTGGGATTGTAGCTGGTATGGTTGGTGGACTACTTGGTCTCGGAGGCGGTTTCATTTTGGGACCTCTTTTTCTTGAACTAGGGATTCCCCCTCAGGTATATACTCAAAACTGCTTTTAAGCATCAGATCAAAGCTCAAACCACAGACGCTGCCTCTGAAAATGAACACCAAAAATAAAACCAGACGGATAAACGTAACTTCACTCCTATAAATGTTGCAGGTAGCAAGTGCTACATCAACCTTTGCCATGCTCTTCTCATCCTCCATGTCAGTCGTACAATACTACCTAATCAACCGCTTCCCAGTTCCATATGGTAAATAACTAGTACCAGTAGAAAGTTACTTCATAAACATGTGATCTTTTATTTGGATTTTATAACTAATTACTATGTAGATAGTACATTAGTACTAACTGCTTCATGTGTTCTTATGCTGCTGCAGCTGCTTATTTTGTTTCGGTTGCAACAATTGCTGCCTTCACTGGTCAACATGTGGTGAGAAAGATAATTGCAGTGCTCGGAAGAGCCTCCATTATCATCTTCATACTAGCTTCGACAATCTTCGTCAGCGCAATCAGCTTAGGCGGAGTGGGAATAGCGAACATGGTTCAAAAAATGGAGAACCAAGAATACGTGGGATTTGAAAATTTCTGTCAGCAATCCTAAGTCTCTTTGTGATTCTAAGACATTTGTTTCGTTTTTGTGGATGATATCTTAACTCAAAATAACTATATCAAAATTCCAAACTGGACCTTATTCTACAGTAAAACAAATGATATATATTTTTTCATTAATCTTCTGGCATATAGTAAGTGCTATTTAAGTATTTATGTCCTGGTTACCTGGTATTTGGCCTTCAAATAATTGTAGCGACTCTGTGATATGACTTATGGCCATTTCTAACACTGTAGCAACAATGTTATCTGGATCAACCATGGAGAACATACAAATGGATTTCTTTAAGGCCTTGTTTGGTTTACGGAAAGGAAATTTGTTCTTAAGGAATTCTCTTCCCAAGGGAAAGGAAACACTTTACTCGATTCCTTATTGTTGTTTGGAATTGATAGGGAAAGTAATCAAGAAATGCATGTTGAAACTTCCTTTTCAATATTTGTTTTGTACAAGAAAGGCAGGGAAACAACATTACTTTTACATATTTATCTTTATACTTTATTTTATAACAATTTAAATGAGGATATTTAAGTAATTATGTCATGATAATTATTGTCTGATCGTTACTTGTTCCTTTCCATGTCCACACCAAACAAGGGAGAGTATTAATCTTCCTTTCATTTCTGCTCAATTCTGTGAACCAAACAAGTCGTAAGATGAATGAATCAAGGAATCAAACTAAGGGAGAAGATTCAACTGTCATGTGATGCTGCAAGTATATATAGTAGTATGCTGACATGATAACATTTATGTTTCATCTCAGATATTCAGCATCAACTCGAGAACTTACTTTAGACATTTTTTTTTAAATAGGACTTGTGGTTATCCTTAAGGTTCGATTAATGAAATTGTAGAGTACGGGGGAGGGGGAGGGGGGGGGGGGGAGACATAAATCCCATACGAAGAGAAAACCCGAAATACTATCAGGAGACTCAATTACATTGTATCCTAAACTGCACCATTCAGCAAAGAGTGCATCATTGGCTACTCCATTTGCTTTACAAGTAAGGTGACACAACACCAGAAAGATAATGCGACTTAGGCGATGCATCAATTCACTTTTAACAGCTTTCTAACTATGTTGCTGAACGAAAATACCGCCGGCATTACATTTTATTCTGCCACTAGGAGGGTGTGCCTACGCGATAAACCGATGAATGTGCTTACCTAGAGCAGATAAGACACCAAGAGTGCTCAAACCGAGACAAAACACACTTCTACCTACCCTAACATATAGGCTTATTTTGAGAACAAGAACTAAACACATAAAACTTAACAAACTAATAAAAGTAAAAAAACCAATTATTGAAGAATATTTTGGGCTTATTATTTTTGCCTTAGCCCAACACATAGTAAAAAAGTCCAAACCAAAAAGTGAGTGAGATCCCCAGCCAATAGTCGCCACCCCTTTTGGATACCAGGTTCGAAGAATCTTATCACTGTCCGGGCAAGTCGCGGCCACGCCAGAGAAATCAGGAGTGAAAATTGACAACGCCGCACCTTGTATCCTGGGTCAAAACGGGATCGATCTAGATTGCCGGCCGACATGCATAACAAAGCACGTCGTAAATCAGCAACCATGAAATTACACTCACCCAAAATCGAATCCAAACTTTTCTCTCGTTCATGTGGGCTTCGGCCACATATGCTGCCCATCTCAGGCCACCGACAACCTCAACCCTGTCTGGCTGCACCACAACGCTGGCGAGGTTATAGGCCAACACCCAACGCAGGGCCGCCGGATGAGAAAACGATCTTTGTTTTCTTTTTTCCTTATCGCAGGTGCAAAACACGTTCTAGTTTGGTAAAAATACTTTAGACAATGAACGTGGTAAATTGTTTTTGGTTCCAATAAATTCATATTAATTGTGAAAGGCGCTTATAGAGTTCTAGTGATAAAAAAATATTCATCTTAACACGCTACCTAGCTCGATAGTACTATCTACAAGCGTTGACTTCTTCTAGTTATCGATCCCTCGATTTAGTCATTATGATCACTTCTATTGTTCGATTTATTATTCTTTTTGAATATCGGCGCCAAGTTTAATCTAATTCATAAAATGACGATCTTTATATACCGGGACCCTTTTACCAATATTTTTCACCAAAACAAAAATTATAACCTTTTTCTCTTTCTCAAAAGAACAAGTAGAAAAAGCTCTGGCTCGAGAATTGGACTTCAAGGCTTCAATTGGTCACCTCAGTAGACAGCCAATCACTGTAATACCAAAACGTGCCAGCTGGTGCCCTTTAAATTGGGAATCCAAATACAAAATTCCCATTTATGGCACTAACCCGACTAGAAAACCCAATCCCAGCAGGCCCAAAACCCCAAAGAGGAAGGAAACCGCACCGGGCTCAATTAAAAAATAATAATTTTTTTTGGGGGCAACTCTCCTCACTTTAATTTCTTCTGCAAACTCCAAACTGCTTCGTCTTCTCCTCCACTTTGTTCCGATCTTTTCTCTCTCAGCAAAACTCCTACCTGAGTCCGTACGATTCCGATTTCGGTTCGGATTCTTTCCATTCTTAGCTTTTTGTTACAGTCACTATTATTTTCCCTAATTTCTATTACTGTGAAATATTGAATATCGTCTCGGATTTGTGGAACCGGGACTTTAGGGCTTTTGAATTTTCGAAACCCTAATTTGTTTGACTGGTTATTTTTCTCACTTTCTTATGTGTTTTTTGTTTGCTATGTGCTTACTGTTTGTTTTCTTCTCTTTTTGTGTGTGTGAATTTTTAGGGTTTTGAAATGGCGAAGGAGGATCCGTCAGCAGACTCACCGACTTCGGTTCTCGAGGAAGAGGTTCGATTTTCTGTCGTACGGCGTTTGATATTATGTTGTTTCGCTAGCTTCGGTTTGAAGAAACAAGCAAAATGATGAACGTGATTTTTTTTTTTTACTAACAACTAGATTTTGAATGCTAGAATTTTTGGGTTGGTGTTTATTAGAGCTAAGGCTGTGATTGTTAAAGGAAATTATTGGGTTCTGTTTTTCTATTGTGAGAAATTAATGTTTGCTCACATATTTGACTTGTTATATGAGTGAATCATCGCGTGGATAGAGGTTCATTGTGCAGTTTAAGATGGATTCTAATAAGTGAATTTGTTTTTGCTTCAATCTGCTAGTAATGTTATGTTACTTCCTCCTCTTTATTATTGCGTTAGAGTAACAAGTGTTGCATTTTAATCATGTTTAGTATGCGTGTGTGGAGATTAATGTCAACCTACTGAAGGAGTAAGAGAAGCTTCTCGAAACTCGGGTTAAGGAAGAGAAGGAAGATACGGGAAAGGAACCCGAGAAGCCACAGGTCATGAAAGACACTCAGTTTAGCAAATTGGATGAGCTCCTCACAAAAACTCAGCTTTACTCTGACGTTCTGTTTGAGAAGATGGATGACATCACATTGGTATCTCTCTTACACTTTTGTTGGAAATGAGGGATTCCTTCATATTGTTCGCCTATTTCCTGATTAGTAATAAATGGAAACTATTGCTAGGATGCTGTGGAACCACAAATTGAACCTGCTGTTGAGAAAAAGAGAGGCCGTGGCTCGAAAAGAAAGGTTACAACTTACGATGATGCAAGAACTCCATGCTTTACTTAGAGATGTGTTTTTCTACTGAATATGGTTGAGATTGTTGATATATGGATATTTTTATACAGGGCACTGCTTATATCGAATTGGATGTCAAATGTTGGTGGTTTATGTTGCCATGCTAGCAAACGTGCATTCTCTGTGACCTTTAGGGAAAAGGCATTTCTATTTTTACTTTTCTGTCTCATGTGTATCAAATGAATATGTGTTTATTTGCGTTTGATATTCCTATAAGCTGTTTGAGTTTTTTTTTTAGCATAGCATTTTTGTATCTTAACATCCACTCCTTTGCAATTATCATTTTCCAGAAAAAGGCCAACAGGGCAATTGCAGCTATGCTTACAAGATCTAAAGAGGGCGTGAAAATTGAAGATGTCAACTTAACTGAGGAACAAAGAATTGAGAAAGAGCAAAAGGAACTTGTACCTCTACTGACAGGTGGAAAATTGAAGTCTTATCAACTCAAAGGTGTAAAGTTGTTGATCTCTCTTTGGCAAAATGGGCTGAATGGGATCCTCGCTGACCAAATGGGACTTGGGAAGACAATACAAACCATAGCCTTTCTTTCTCATCTTAAATCGAAGGGATTAGATGGGCCATACTTGGTTATTGCACCTCTTTCGACTCTTTCCAACTGGATCATTGAATTTTCAAGGTAAATGTTATAAACAGATAGCTGGCTTCTTTGTAGCTAGATCTTCTGATCTACCCCCAATGTTTTTTAAACTTCTTTTTACCCCTAATAGGTTTACACCTTCATTGGAAGCTATAATTTACCACGGTGACAAGAAAACTAGGGATGAAATACGAAGGACGCACATGCCCAAATCAATTGGCCCTAAATTTCCCATTATTGTTACTTCATATGAAGTTGCATTGGCTGATGCAAGATGTTTCAGACACTACAATTGGAAATACCTTGTGGTCAATGAAGTGAGTAGATAATTTTTAGCTTCTTGAAAACATGTATTATACTATGTATTAAGTGTCTATTCTATTTCTTATTGAAGGGACACAAATTGAAAAACTCCAAGTGCAAGTTAGTGAAAGAGTTGAAATATGTACCTGTAGAAAATAAGGTTCTGCTGACTGGAACACCTCTGCATAATAATTTGGCGGAGCTTTGGTCACTGCTGAACTTTATATTGCCAGATATATTCTCATCCCATGAAGAGTTTGAATCATGGTAAGACCTTATATTTTTTGCATTTCCCTCTTTGATTGATTTGCCCGGAACCATCTTTTTTTGTGGTGACGGGTGACCTCGTGTACACTACCACAAGTATGGTTTATGTATAAAAATATTGTTCTGAATACTGACAAACACGTGTAAGTCTAGCCTATTAGCTTACTAGTAAACTAAACTTTTAAATTGTAACATAATGTGGAATCTGACAAATATCAGGTTCACAAATAACTCTTTTGGGCATATGGCTATATGAATATGAAAGTAAAAAGCATTCAATGCTGTTAACTTTTACAGCAAATTTCACTTTGGTGTGGTCATAGATTTGATACTTGGTTTGGTTTTAGAACTTCAGAATTTCCTATATATACAGTAAGAAGCAGATTTTCTCTTTAAGCTATAACCAACTGTTTGTGCCTTATCATGGCAGGTGAACAGCATTTATGGAAGATTTTTAGAATTAAGTATGAATAAAATAGATGTATATGATAAGGAGTTAGAGAAGATTATGTTGACCAGATTAAATCACGATTGTGTTTCCAGGTTATTGGAACACCTCTGCATAATAATTTGGCGGAGCTTTGGTCACTGCTGAACTTTATGTTGACCTAGGAGGAAAGAGCAATATTGAAGCAATGAAGGAAGAAGAGGAAGAGAAAAGAAGGGCCCAAGTATGCACCCTTGCCAACATTGTGGCTTCACCAATGTGGAGCATTTGTAACATGTCTGATGCATTGGGTGTTCCATTTGTCTGCAGGTGGTATCAAAACTGCATGCTATATTGTACCCCTTTCTTCTACGGAGAATGAAGAAAGATGTTGAGCTGATGGTTCCTAGGAAGAAGGAAATCATACTATGGGCAACCATGACAGATCATCAGAAAAAGTTTCAGGATCATTTAATCAATAGGACACAAGGGAAACATCTAATATCTGAAAAGGGAAGCCATGGTATGAGACATGTTGTACTAATGTGTTCAAATAAGGTACCGTTGCATTCTGTATTTCTGCGACTAACTAATATATGCCACTACATGATCTGTATTCCTCTATTCATTATGCCTCAAATAGTCAGGTGCGACCATTACAAACTAAGACAGTAGGCAATATCTGTATGCTGAATTTGTTGATATTGAGTATTGACCTTACTGTGGCACTTAGAGCTGATCAATAGACCTTGAAGTTTTTCGTCTGACACCATTTGAATATTATTCTCCATGAACTTGCAGTAAATGGCATGAAAGGAAAGCTAAACAGTTTATTCATCCAACTTCGGAAGAACTGCAGTCATCCTGATCTTTTAGAGTCAGCATTTGATGGATCATGTATGTCATCTTAACTAATCAACATTTTTTGTTTTCAATCTTCATGGCAATAAAACACAGATGCTTCTACAGTGCTTATTCATGTGTTTGTTTCTTCTAGATTTCTACCCGCCTGTCGAACAGATAGTTGAACAATGTAGGAAATTCAATTTGCTTGAACGGCTGTTGAAGCGGCTGCTTGCGGGTAAACACCAGGTATGCAACTGTTTCCTTCGTTTTTCTTGTATGTGATCTTCATGGATACAATAATTTTCAGATGTATGTTTGTCATACAGTTGGATAATTAGCTCCTTTGCATTGGGTTTTCAGGTTCTGATATTTTCTCAGTGGACTAAGATTTTGGATATAATGGATTACTATTTTAACGAAAAAGGATTCGAAGTTTGTAGAATCGATGGCCATGTGAAACTAGAAGACCGAAGAAAGCAGGTTTGTGACTGGTTTGAATTATTTTCTCTTTTAAATCTCCACTTGAATATCTCTCTTTTCAGATACTTTTGTCATGAAATTTTTGATATTTGTCCACTCTAGTCATCCTACTTTTTGTCTTTGACTTCTGCAATTTTATCATTTTACAAAGCTTCTTAACAGAATTAGAAATGACCCTGCCATTTAACTAGGATTTGTTATGTTTCCTAACCATGTACATATCCCAATAGCAGTTAGTTGCTATTATTTGATTTGATATGAACTGTAGTTACATGATAAAAATATTTATTATCTTTTTAAACAGTTTGCCTCATTCAATGATGCTGACAGCACTTGTAGAATCTTTCTTTCAAGCACTAGAGCTGGTGGACTGGGTATCAACCTTACAGCAGCTGATACCTGTATACTGTATGACAGTGATTGGGTACATTTTTTATCTTTGCTGTATAATCTATTTTTTGCATGCATCTTCATGAAGTGATTAACTTTTTTGTTGTGTATACCTTCTAGAACCCTCAAATGGATTTGCAAGCAATGGATAGATGTCACAGGATTGGTCAAACCAAGCCTGTTCATGTTTACAGGTTGGCAACAGCACAGTCTATTGAGGTGAGTACATGTGTTATGTATAAGTAAGGTGCAATTTATTTTGGTTTTGCTAATTTCTGGGAAAAATGTGTCAACAGGGTTGGATGTTGAAAAGAGCTTTAGTAAGTTGAAACTGGAACATGTGGTGATTGGACAAGGAAAGAGCCAAGCCTGAGGCAGACATTCTAGAGGTATATACTTCACTCACTTTGGTTTTTCAAATATTTCTCTCTGCCTTGGTCTTACTGGTGTGTTATGCATTTAATCTTCAGGAAGAGGATCTCGTTGCACTCCTCCGAGATGAAGAGTCTGCTGAAGATAAGATGATCCAGACGGATATCAGTGACGAAGAACTGGAGAAGGTGTTGGACCACAGTGATCTTGTGGGCACTCCTAGTGATGCTGCTGCTGCACATCCCATGAAGGGTCCTGGCTGGGAAGTGGTGGTTCCAACTGCTGGCAGCATGCTCTCTACCCTCAATAGTGTTATGTCCAAGTGTTACTTGAAAAGGCCTGAACCTGGTAGTTTTTGCTGGCTATGAAGTTAGATCTTTGGGAATATGGGATGGCCTGGATTCTGTAACACTTGTGCTTTTGAGTAGACTTGGTTTTATTGGAGCTTGGCAATGTGCTCCAAACGGGCTCGGTTATTTTTTGTAAAGGATGGAAACCGAGCTGAGGTTGGCCAAGACAACATTGAAGTTATGAACAATAATATTAAGCCGAAGAACTAATACAATAGCCGTCTGAAGTCATTATGATCCAATTCGTGAAAGCATTCTTGACTTTAGATATGTCCGAATATTATTGTTCGATCAAGACCTATGTAATATTTTAGCCAGGGAAAGTGACGATTCTTTCTTTGTACGTTTTTCTCAAATTCCTATGTATGATTTGCTTCACCCTCAACACCAAGCAATCCATTGTCGTCCAGCGGTTAGGATATCTGGCTTTCACCCAGGAGACCCGGGTTCGATTCCCGGCAATGGAAAATTTTGTTTTTTTTAACCATATGTACTGGTCTCCTTTTTCTACAAGGAAAAAACATCATTGTGTTTCCATTTTACTGGGATCCTCAAGCTGTTGCGATCAGATTTTAAGATTAACAAGTCGACTTGGGCAAGTAGAATATCACTCCTCTTCTTTAACTTGTATGTTCATGAGAAATTGAGAACCTTACCTTTGATGTCTCTGTTCATAGCTTTTGGGCCTAAAGAGATGGATCTAGGCAGATGATGTCAAGGGGAGAATGGCCCATCTTCAGCATGAATCTGCATGCACATAAAGATGAAGCTAAAGGATCATGGCTAAGGTTAGATCAGATAACATGGCTGAATTTCATCAGTAAAGAATTAAAACTATGAAGAACTGAAACCTTGAAATGAAGATGAATCCGAAGCTTAACAAAACTCAGATTTTCATTAATGGAAGCTTAACTACTACAGCAAGTTATCTCATCCTTTTATAGTATAATCACAGCAATTGTGTGCTGCAATGCCAGCTAATATACTACTGTCTAACCCTCACGTGTCAATTATAATATGCAATTATATAACAAACTTAACAGAATCAACTAAGCACCGTTAGCATCTTTTCTCTTTCTGTTATCACTGTTAACATACCCCCTCAAGCTCAGCAGGGTCACCAAGCTGAGATTGTTACAATGATAGCTAAACGTAGGACCATGAAGACTTTTGGTGAGTATATCTGCAGTCTGTTCTATTGTAGGTATATAATGCAACAACAAATCATGTTTTTGTACCATTTCTCTTACAAAATGAAAGTCATTGTCCAGGTGCTTTATTCTGGAATGAAATATTGGATTTGAAGCTAATGCCAGTGCTGAAAGATTGTCACATCGAAGTAGAGGAGGTCTTGGAATTTTAACTTGCAAATCACACAAAACATGTCTGATCCAGGATATTTCTGCAGCTGTGTTGGCAAGAGCTCTATATTCAGCTTCTGTTGAGCTTCTAGATACAGAGCCTTGTTTCTTTGATTGCCATGATACAGGACATGAATTGATATAGATTATAAATCCAGTTGTTGACCTTCTGTTGTTTATTTCACCTTCCCAATCAGCATCACAGAATGCTTTAATACAAACTTCTGGTTTGATAGTATGTTGATCTTGATGTTTGTAGAACAGTCCCTTATGCAGTGTACCTTGAATGTATCTCAGAATTCTTTTTACTGCAGCAAAGTGAACTGTAGTTGGAGCTGACATGAATTGACATACAGTATTAACTGCATAAGCAATATCTGGCCTTGTAAAAGTAAGATACTGTAGTGCTCCCACAATGCTTCTATAAAATGTAGGATCTACCAGAGGTTCTCCATCAGTTTTGAGCATTTGAACATGAGGAAGACATGGTGTGATACAAGGTTTGGTTGATTGCATTCCAGCTCGAACAAGCAAGTCTCCTGCATATTTCTTTTGACTTAGAAATAATCCTTCTGGTGTGTATGTCACTTCCAGACCAAGAAAGTAAGATAAAGCTCCAAGATCTTTCATTTCAAAGACTGAATTCAACTCTGTGATTATTTCTTCCATCCCTTGATTGTCTGATCCAATTATCACAATATCATCTACATATAGTAGAAAAACTACAATACCTGCAGTACTGCTCTTAATAAATAAACTAGGATCAGAATGAGAAAACTTGAATCCCATTCTAGGAAGGAAACTGGTAAAATTTTCATGCCATGCTCTAACAGCCTGCTTAAGTCCATATAAGGACTTCTTTAGCAAGCAGACATAATCAGGATGATCTTTATTCACAAAACCTTGAGGTTGTTTCATATATACTTCTTCCTTGAGATCACCATGCAGAAAAATATTGTTCACATCTAATTGCCTTAGTTTCCAATTATGAATAGCAGCAAGAGCAAGTATCATTTTACTGTACTATGTCTTACAATTGGACTGAAGGTAGGGGTCATCATTTGGCCCGTGGGCCGGCGGAGGCCCGTAAGCCCGTGGGCTAAAAGCCCGGCCCGGCCCGAAAAAAGCCCGCTTATGTGGATGGTGGGCCAGGCTTGGTTTAGAGGTCTAAAACCCGGCCCGGCCAGCCAAAAGCCCGTTAAGGCCCGGCCCGCGCCGTTAGGCCCGGCCCGTCAAAGCCCGCAATTTTTTTTTATATATAAGATAGTAGTACATATATCATTATACTTACACTTATATATATATGATATAGTGACTAGTACTATATAGATATATATTTTATATTTGTATATGTCTATATTAATATATGGGTTGTACTTCAGTGTGTTAACGTAGTATGCATTAAAACACATGTTATAAAAGTGACCTGATATTACAGGTTAACCATTAAACGGTAAACATATGTTTTAAGTTAAGGTGGTATGTAAACCTAAATAAGTAAATGTAAGACCATGTTTTAGTAACTTGCCAAAGTTACAAGTTTAAGGTTGAGAATGAACATAAATAAGAAATTTACAACATAAAAGACAAGTTTGTAGTCTTATGGTTCAATAAACACCTTAAAAAGTAACTCTAACAACCAATTTCAATCTGCTTGCGTTGATAATCTGCGGCCGAGCGATGGGATTGAGTATTTTTTGAGGATGAGGGAGTGTGGGTTTGAGGCTGATGAGACTACCATGGTGGTTGTGTTGAGCACGGCGTCGGAGGTTGGGAGGTTGAGTTTGGGAAGATGGGTTCACTGGTATGTGGTGGTGAGAGGATTGGGTTTGAATGGTCAGTTGGGTTCTGCGCTTGTGGACATGTACGCATAGATTAGAGAAAATAGTATGATCTTATGCGTTTGCAAATATAAAACCAGTATATATAAAGTTTAAAATTTGAACCAGCTATTCTTGCAAAACATGAGAATTAACAACTTGAGAGAAAATGAACCGACTCTCTTTGTTTCTGTATGCGGAAGTTACAGATGGACAGAACTCTAACCACATTCCTAAGAAAGCTCTCTATGTTTGTGCTAGCCTTCTATTACAGTAGGAATTAATCTATTTTTTATAAATCTAAAAACTATTATGACAAGTTTACAGAAACTAAGATTCCTGCCGAAGTATATTTGATATCTCTAGGGCCTTTCCTCCTTACTGTGCACCAATATTGCCAAAAAAAATGTTCAAACTAAGTCAGTACCTCAGTGACTAGTGACTATAAAGAGATGACCCTTACTTCTATGTGTATATCTTGCTAGCTGCATTTGCAATGGATTTTGTAACGTCATCTACATAGATAATTTTCTAAACCATAGCTCAGCAACAATTCAATATGTGAAATTATATACATGTGTAAGACAGACGAGCAATTGCATCGATCCTTCCTCAGGTTCAAGACAATGTTAACAGACTAGCTCTGGAATAGGTATTGAACTGCTTCTGATACTGGTCTTGAAAACAATGACAGTAAACCAACTATAGCTAAGCCACAATTTGAAGGTCCCTCAACTAAATCCAGAATTAAAAGTGTGGTTGAGTGCATCCTTCCATAGATCCATACTAATGAGGTAATAAACAACCTTATGAAAACAGAAGTAAGAAGCTTACCTCCACATGCATCCTTCCTTTGGTTCCATTTCCCTTTCAGTAAGAAGTTATGAACTCTTCATCCAATAGATCATTGTGCTGGTCATGCTCAGCCCTGAAACCCAACAACTCTTAGGTCAGGCTATCAACAGATCAAAATATCAAAAAGCAAACACATGAAATTGAGCTTCTTAAGGTTCAAGAAATCAACTGCCAGTACATCATCTAGCATTGGAAGTATCAATTTTAACGAAACATAGAATTGGTAGTTGATCTCATATAGCCCCCAACAAAAAATATAAACACAAACAAAGACAACAAACAAAGAACAAAGAGTGAAATAACTTTTCTAGCAATTATAATTTGGGAAGTATGAGCATGGAAAGGAAACGATAACTGTCATGGTGAAATTAAAACAAATGAACTCAGACAAGAAAAAACACATGGAAAGAAGTGTAGAAAGCTCTGGCTTGTGATTGATTAGATTAGAAGAGACTGAAACCATCAGTTCTACAGCTTGAGATCCCAAGTACCCTAAACTACATTACAGCATAGTTATTTTACAGCATGAACAAGCCTAATATCACCCTATTCTGCTATTCACTCATCATGTTTTGTGGACATGTACGCATAGTCTGGGGCTTTGGGTTTTTCAAGGTTGATTTTCGATAGAATGGACAGGAGGAACGTGTGGACGTGGAGTGCGATGATTCTCGGCCTAGCCCAGCATGGGTTTGCTGAGGAAGCTCTGGAGCTTTTCCCCAAGATGGTGAAGTCGTCGATATGCCCAAACGATGTTACCTTTCTCGGGGTTCAGATACTTTCGTGATATGGAGCATGTTTACGGAATTAAACCCATGCTGATACATTATGGCGCCATGGTAGATCTCATGGGGCGCTCTGGACGTCTTATTGAGGCTTATAGCTTCGTGAAGAGCACGACGTTTTGACCCTGATCCCATCTTTTGCAGAACATTGCTTAGTGCATGCAGCACTCATGATGCTAAAGACGAACTAGGAATAGGAAGTAAAGTCAGAGAAAAGTTGCTTGAATTGCAGCCGAATAGGAGCACGAATATGGTGATGGTTGCAAACTTTTTTGCCAAAACTGGGATGTGGGACAAAGTGGCGAGTTTGAGGAAGAATATACAAGAGAGACGGATGAAAAAGAGGGCAGGGGAGCGTAGTGTTGAGTATGGCGGATCTGTCCACAAGTTCTTTTCTGGCTATGACCCTCAATCAGATTATGAGGATATATACCAGATACTTCATGTATTGAGCTTGCACATGAAGCTAGTCGAGATGTAGTCCATAATCACTTGTGAGTGGACTTCCTTCATCTCAAAATTTGATAGTTGATTAGCTAACTTTTCTGCTACTAACCCCTTCTCCCATTACAACATATGGGGCATGAATTAATGGTGGCCTCCTGAAACATCTTTAACATGTAGCAGGTAGAATTTTTAAATATAACACAACTGTTAGATCGAATTAAAAAAATATGAATGGTCAAGAATAAATTATAAATTTAAAATAAAAATTTACCTTTTTAGGTTTAGTACTATTCCTTAGAAAAAAACTAAACTAGAATTTTCAACCTTAAAAAAGTAACTTAGTTTACCATTTTATGGTAAACTTATAAACATGTGTTTTATTGTAACTTGTGTTAACACACTGAAGTATTCTCCTTAATATATTACATATACATATATTGATCAAATATTGGAATTCCATATATAGTTATATTTGTGTATCTATTTTACTATTAAATCATTATTTAGAGTTTATGATAAGTTAGAGTTTAGGTTTAGGGTAAGTAAGAGTTTAGGGGATTGAGATTTAGGGTAAGTTAAGGTTTAGGAATTTTGAGGTTTAGAGTAAGTTAGGGTTTAGGGTTTAGGGTTTAGGTTTTAGGGTTTAAGTTTAGGGTTTCATTGTAATTTTTTTATATCGATTTACCTTACACAGTAAAACAGTAAATATAATAGATGGTTCAGATTAGATCTTGTAATTTTTCAATGGTGAGAGTTTAATTGAGATTGTGAAATGATATCAATACACTTCTCTTATATATTGCTTATTTTTCCATGGAGAAACTAGGTAAATCAAATTTTTATGTCAATTTTTTTGACACCATGAGATAGATATGTAATTTACAAGAATGTGTGTTAAAATTTTGATCTTAAAAAATCCCTTTAGGGATGGGTAATTTACGTTTTAGTTGTAAAGGTACTACGGTTACATTTAGTGAAACCTATAGATGTAGGTCTAAATCAAGTCCAAAATTTATAAAATTTTAACGGCATGTTTAGAATATTATGAACAACCAATCTGACAATCAGTTTTGTAAAATGATGATACATGAACGATTACGTTTCACAAAGGTCTTTCAACCCATATAACCAAGGAATAAAGGTAAGAACATTAGTGTGCATATAGAGAATTCAAGCAATATAAGAATTAAAAATGTTTTAACAGTAAAGAAGGCCATATGTAATAGTTCATCTTGTAATAAAAGACACCGTACGTAAAAATTAGCCTAATCGAAGTACGTTTGGATCCCGGTCAATACAGTTAAACAAAATTTGTGAAAAGACTAAAATACACTCATCTTATTTTCCTTATTTTCCTATGGGGGGAGTAGATAAATCAATTTTTTATTTCAATTTTTTTGACACTATGAGATAGATATGTATTCCATAAGAATATGTGTCCAAAATTTGATGTTAAAAAATTATTTTCGGGAGGGGTAATTTCCGTTTTAGTTGTAAGAGTACTACAGTCACATTTGGTGAAATGCATGGATCGATGTCTAAATCAAGTCCAAAATTTAGAAAATTTTAAAAGCATGGTTATAATATTCTAACTAATCAATCCGACGGTCAATTTTATAAAATAATTAAACATGTCCGATTAAGTTTCACAAAGGTATTTCATTCCATATAACAAAGGAACAAACGTAAGAACATTAATATACATATGGAGAATTAAAGCAATATGAGAATTAAATATGTTTTAATGAGAAACGAGGACATGTAGAAGGGTCCATCTTATAGTGATAAACACTGTACGTAAAATTTAGACTCGTCGGAGTATGTTTAGACCCTGGTGCATGGATGAATGTTACGTTTATGTGAAATGTCTTAATTTTTCAATAATTAAAGCCCGATAGGCCCGGCCCGTAAAAGCCCGCAAAGGCCCGGCCCGTAAAAACCTGTAAAGGCCCGCAAAGCCCGCTTGAATGGGCCGGGCCCGGATCTTTATATAAAAGATAAAGCCCGGCCCGTGCCGGCTATACATGGGCCGGGCCGGGCTTTTTGCCGACCCCTAACTGAAGGTTTCATTATAATCCAACCTTTTTTCTTGAGAGAATCCCTGTGCAACCAGCCTAGCTTTATATCTTGAAACAGTATCATCCTGTTTTTTCTTTACTTTATAAACCCATTTACTTCCAACAACATTTTTCCCTTGTGGACAAGGCACCAGGGACCATGTGCCTTGCTTTTTCAAAGCAGTGATCTCTTCCTACATTGCATCTTCCCATTCTGGTTGTCCTGTTTACAGCTCTGTAATGTTTAGGCTCATGTACATCTGTAATGTCAGTCACTACAGTAAAACCAACAAAAAAGGGATACTCATTGTATAATTTCTGTTGAACAATAGATGAGAAGACACAGCAATCACTGAATGTTTTCTTTTTAACAATGCCATTTTTGGCTCTTGTCAACATAGAATGACTGTTGTAGTCCTGATCCCCAACAAATTGATATTCAGGATTCTGAAGAATATTATCTGCAGTAGGATCTATCAAAATGTTACTGTTATTGACAATCACATTTTCTTCATTACCTTGTACATCAATATTTTGTTCACTAAGATTAAGAAACTCATCATTGTTTGAGAATTCCTCATCTGCTGTATTTTTACTGCTATAGATCTCCTGCATGCTAACTCCATTAACATTTTCATTAGCAGTAATAAATTCAGTAAAATCTTCCTGCATACTAGCTTCACTAATAACCTCATTAACAGCATAACCTTGACTTTGAGATTGAGCTTGAGAGTCATCATTTCCACCATTATTTTCACCATTTTGTACTCCAATCCCCCATTCAAACAGTGCGAGGGAACCAACACTGGAAGAATACACAGGGAAGGGAGCAAAAAATTTAGCTGAAGGAGCAGAAGAAGCTAGAGAGGAAATAGGAGAGGGGTAGAGAGCAAAGGGAAACACAGATTCTTGATGTAGAACATGTCTGCACATCCAAAGCTTGTTCTGAGGAATATTATAATAGAATACCCCTTTATATCCCATAGCATAACCAAGGAACACACACTGTACAGACTTAGGATCCAATTTATCCTTAACATAAGGTTTGATGTAAGGAAAACATGTTAAACCAAAAATTCTTAGATTCTGTACATCAGGTACCTTATGAAACAGTTTCTGAAATGGAGAGATGAGATTAAGAGACTTGCAGGGCATTCTGTTAATCAAATAGGCAGCATGAGATACAACATGAAACCAAAAAGCTTTTGGTAAAGAAGCAGTTACCATAAGGGTGACAATAGTGCCAACTAAATGTCTATTCTTCCTCTCATCAAGTCAATTCTGCTGAGGGGTGTATGGACATGTTCTGTAATGAAGAATGTCTTTTGATGACAAAAATGCTTTGAAAGCATTGCTTATGTACTCACCCCCTCCATCAGACTGAAGAATTTTAACATATGCACTAAACTGAGTCCGAACAAATGCACAGAATTTAACAAAAGTAGGAAAGACATCTGATTTATTTATCGAAGGATAAATCCAGGTGAATCTGGTACAGTCATCAATGAAAGTCAGGTAATATCTGTATCCTTCAAGAGAATTAAAAGGAGCTGGTCCCCATACATCAGAATGTAATTTTTCAAAAGGATGTAGACTATGATTGTCAAACGCATAGAAAGGAAGCCTATGCATCTTTCCTTGGATACAATCAGTACATACAGACTCAGATGTATCAGAACTATATTTGATATCAGAAAGAGATAACATTTTAGTTGTGACTTCAGATGAAGGATGTCCAAATCTTTGATGCCATATAGTGGTTTTGACTACACCTCCAACATAGGCAGAATACACATCTTTATTTGAATTCTGTAACCTTGGACTCTTGAACAGAAAGAGACCTTCATGATTGCTCTTTCCTTGGTACAGCAGATCCTTTGTGATCTTGTCTTGCACACATATATCAATATCATCAAGTGTAATGAAACACCTGTTGTCCTTGCAAAGCTTAGTTAGTGACAGAAGATTGACTGCTAGCTTAGGAACATGTAACACATTGCTAAGATGAAAAGTATGAGAAGAATGAGTAATATTAGATGCACCAATATGAGAAATAGCAAGACCTGAACCATTTCCAATAGTGATATGACTGTCATTGCTGTAGGGATGAGCAATAGTCAAGTTCCTGAGATCAGATGTCATGTGGTGTGTAGCACCAGAGTCCCCAATCCAGATTTCCTGATTAGATCCAGAAGAACTTGCCACATTCCAGTAGCCATAGCCCTTGAGTAAGCAGTCATTGCTGCAAGAGAAGATGGTGGTTCATCACCTTGATATGCAAAATTAGACCCGTGAGTGCAGTTCAGTGCTCCATGGCCTTTAAGACCACATATTTGGCATGAAACAACTGACTTAGATGGATGTTCTGAGCCAACATGAGTTCTGTAAAAACAATTCACAGCAGTGTGACCTTTTTTATTGCATATCTGACATTTAGGTACTGGACCATTATCATTTCTGTATACTGGAGCATTAGAGGAAGAATTTGTTGAACCATTAGAAGTAGAGTTTGACGATCCTCTCTTATAGTTAGGATTCTGAAAGCATATGTCAGCAAAATGCTCTTTCTTGTTGCAGATTTGACAAGAGTGAAGTTGGAAGCAAGTGTCAGCTGTATGGCCTTTCTTGCCACAGAATGAACATTCTCCAGTATTACCTTTCTGTGCTTTGTCAGACTTTCCAAAGCCTTTGTCTGAAGATTTCCCTCATTTGTTATCCCTTTGAGTCCAGCTTCTTCTGTATTCCCCATTAGCAGAATCATTTCTTGCAGTCATTGCACTTATAGTGGAGTGTGGTCGGAAAATGCCTTCTAAATCTCTTTCAGCTGCAAGTAGCTGAGTTTTGAGATCTCTGAGTGAAATATGACTCTCTGCCTCTTAACACCATCTTAATCATTCCATACTCTTCGGGAAGTCCATTGAGAGCTATAATAATTATGTCTTCATCAGCAATTGGTACTCCAACTGATAGAAGTTGATCTCGGGCACTCTTGATTCTTAGAAGATATCTCTCAATTGAATCAGCTCCCTTCTGAATGGTTTGAAGCTCAGTTTTGAGTTGCATTATGTTAGGTCTGGATACTGTTGAAAGTCTTTCAACAAGAGCATTCCATGCTTCATGAGATGATTTGCAGCCAATGATGATATCCAGTACATCGTCACTCAGTGTAGCCATCAGCAAGCTTAAGAGTGCCTTATCTGTTTTCTTCCACAGTTTATAAGCTTCACTGACTTCTGATGTTACTTCACATTCTTCAGTCAGATTATATCTTGGAGGAGCCACTTCAGTTCCATCAAAATGACTAAACAACTCATTTCATTCAAGAAGAGATTGGAACTGAAAACTCCACTTGATGAAATTGGACTCACTAAGTTTCACAGCCAGCATGCTCAACAGAGAATTGATTGCAGCATGACTCAGTTTAAAATTGATTGCAGCATGACTTAGTTCAGATGTAGAATGCTGAACACTTGAAGTAGTAGAAGGTGCCATATCTTTCTGTAATTCACTTAACAATGAACCTCTAAATGAAGATGCTCTTACTCACACTTACAACTTCACAATAATTGTAATGATGCAGCACTGAAATCTGAGATTATACAGAACAGATCCAAATTGAGCACTGCACACGAATCTAAGATGCTGTTCCAAACCCTTGCACTCGATGCTAAGCAGATCTGCAATACAAAAAGTCTTGATGAAACTCTAGCTTCGTTAGTAATCAAGTTACACAATCGAAACGTGAGAGAATATGCAGCGGACACGGCTCAGGAGCTAAGACAGCTCTGATACCATGATAACATGGCTGAATTTCATCAGTAAAGAACCAAAACTATGAAGAACTGAAACCTTGAAATGAAGATGAATCAGAAGCTTAACAAAACTCAGATTTTCATTAATGGAAGCTTAACTACTACAGCAAGTTATCTCATCCTTTTATAGTATAATCACAGCAATTGTGTGCTACAATGCCAGCTAATATACTGCTGTCTAACCCTCATGTGTCAATTATAATCTGCAATTACATAACAAACTTAACAGAATCAACTAACCACCGTTACCATCTTCTCTCTTTATGTTATCACTGTTAACTGGATCCAAATTTAGTTGATGTCCAACTCTACCTGATGTTTACTGTAGCCTGAAGTCAGTCTTGTATTTCCTGTTTTCTAAAGTACAAGATACTTCTTATTTCGTGCTTACAAAGTTACAACTCCTGCTGAACTTTCCCCCTATTTGGCGTGTGGTTCATCCTAGTGCAAATTCTTTGCAAATCTAAATCATTCTGTGACGAAGTGGACAAATCACATGAGTTCAGCTCTAAAATGAATTGTTTTAAATGACTTCACTGTCGAACTAATACCGGCATGAACAATATCATGTCATATTTCAAACACTGGAAGATTTAGTCACTATAAAGTGACTGCATTGTCTAATTGTCTCCTGCTTGAAAATTCATTTGACATGCGCTCATGTTTTCACAGTCCTCCTTATATAGGACCATATACTTTCTTTTTCCTTGAAGCATGGCTTGAGGTCTGGTTATGAGGAGCAAGGGAAGAAGAAAAGCCATGAAATAGACTAAAAGAAGCTGCTGTGTGCCGTGTGTGGTGTACAAATGACATGATTTCTCCGAGTACTTGGCTTTCCAACATGTCAAAGTTCTCCAGCGGATTCTTTTCATCGGAAGAAGTTGAGCGCGAAAAAGCGGTGTATATTATTGCTAGCTAGCCAGTAGCCAGTACTCTTCTTTTGTTTCTAGCTAGTTCAAAGTTCATTCGATATACTGTTAAGAGTTTTCTCTAGATTCTAGAATGTATCATTCTATATATATATATGAACATGGTTTACATCTGTTTCCTATGGAATTCTTGATAAGGATTATACGTATATATATACTCTGCTTATTTAGTTGGATTCTGCAAGTAAAGGTACTGCAGAAGCTACTGTACAAGTGATTAGCTGGTGCCACTAGGAGTCTGCAATTATCCGAAAACTCAAGGCCAAAGACGATGATGAGGTTGGCCACTAATGAACAAAAGAGAGAAGGCTAGGTTTTCTTAGATTGCCTGTTCCATAAGTGTAATCTAGGTGGGGAAAAGATGGCCAGAAACTTTATGGAACATGATATTAATCTGAAATAAAACACCTGTTTTGGCACTGCAGATCGAATACAATAGATGTTCTTATCTGTATATGGGTATCTATATATTGATAAGAATAGTTCAAATGTGCAAAAAACTAATCCATTAATTTGTTATGGTCTTTCTGTTACAGTAGCTCCTTATAATTGATCCGAGTGTCTTGACGTCCAACATTTCAGCTTAATTAACTTCATCGTGTCCATCGAAACTGTTCTGTTTAGTCATATCTGAAGTTCGATTTTGTGCAGGATTCTAGTTCGATCAATATAAACCAGTTACATGAGTGATTCTAGTTTGGCCTTATCGATCTCAGCATTAGGTTTTTCAATGTCCAGGAATGTGGGGAATCATATCTGGATGATGTGTGTATCAGAGGAAACATGCAACATTCCGGTGGTTTGGCATTATGTCCAACGTAACTTAGATTTTCAAATATGAAAGATGACTTATCCGGAAACATGATGAAACTAAACTAAGATTAAATGCTCTCTTTACTCTTTAGGCTAAAACCCTAAACATCCTTAGGTCTGGTTGTCATAAGATTACTAGTCTCCCTCGGCACTCATATTTTATCTGACAAGACGAGGCTAAAGCTCAGTTAAACATATTTTTCTTATAAGGCCGATATTTTCGGCCAATTGATGATTCTCTTCCACTTAATTCTAGCGGAAGTACTGTCATCTCTGCTGTATTTTAACTAAAACTGGCCTAGATGCCATCATAAGAAGCCTAAACCTTTCACTTCCTCGTATAAAATAATGATCATGCATGACAAATTATGATCGATGTCGATGTTGGCTTGGTCCTGAAAATGCTCTCATTTAGTTTGTGCATGAACGCGAACTATGAAATTATTGAGCTAGGGCCCTGTGTTGGTTGCTGCATAGCGGAAAGCAGATTAAAAAGCTTAGTGTAAACCTTCCTGATCGGTTTCTTTCTGAACAAACTAGTCGAAAGGCCAAAGCTCCTTTTCTTTTGTGCTGGATTGTTGGCCTTGTATATGCTGCTTTCTTAGAAGCTTTTCATTTCATGTAATTATGGTTTAGAGGTTTTTCATATTCGCACCCCCCACCACCACCACACGAGCTCTTCCTTTTTTGACTTTTGTGCTTAGTTTTGTTTTGCAAATACTGCCTTGATTATGTGTTGCTCAACTGCTATTTATTTACTATTTTGTTTTGTTCCCTCTAGTTCCAAATTGTAACACCCCCATCAATCTGTACAAATGTGCACGCACTGTTTGGAAACAAATGTCATTTCTGCGCCTCACGGCTTTCAAAGGACTACCATGCAAACTCTCTTTCTTTGGTTTTCTATTCAAATCATTTCTATTTTCAATAGAACCTTTTCTTATAAAAAAAACTGAGAGGAGATTAGGGAATTTTTAAGTTTTTTTTTTGGCTCAACGACTTTTTGGCTCCGAGAAAACTGGTTTGGTTCTTGGTGGTTGGGTTGAACCATAGCGCCATCTAGGACGCCATTTGCGTGGTAAGGCATGACGATGTTCTTGTTTCTTCCTCTCTCTTCTTTGTGTTGTTTTCAAGTGGTGATATGGGTACGATCACTTCCGGGATGGTGAGCTTTGCATTGGTTGTGGTGGGTTTTGAACGACGTCGTGGACATGCGTCTGAGGTTGATGGGCTTGTAGGAAGGTGTCGCCTCCGCCGAGCACGGTTTAAGGCATGGCAGTGGTGCTCATGGTTGCAAGGACTCGGATGTCCCCGTCGATGCGGCGGTGGCCCCTCCCTCGTCCTAGTCCAGATCCATTTTCAGGGGACGAGCTATAACGACCCGAACCAAATTACACACAAATCGGCACGAATTAGGTTTAGCGCGAATTAGTCACATCGTGTGATTTATTAACAACTTTTTCACCAAGTGACAATTAGACTATATTTCCTTCACAGAAGTTGTAGAGTATTTTATTTTAAGCTCGTAGAAATTTTGGGAAATTTTTTGGATAAGTGAGCTATTTTTTTTATAATTTTCGGAAGTCGGCGGAGAAAATATTAAAAAGAAATTCTTTTTAGGTCGATTTAATCTCGACCGTTGGATCTTGATCAGATCAAATTTTATCGGTTGATCTGATCAGCTGCATAGGGATATAAATAAGGGTTCTTTAAAAAAAAAGAGGGAAAAATCAAAACTGAAACTATTCGAGCACAAGCGACGACCCGCGACGAGCAGACCCAAGCCGATATCGGACCCGCCGGAAAACGTCGTCGTTGCCGACGATTTTGGAACGGTTTTGAAGCTCTCATCTTCCTCTTTTGATTCATGTATGTATTGTTAAATTTTGGTTTATTTTAGGACACGAATCGTCTCGATTTACTTGTTAGGTTTCAGGTTTAATCGACGGCGGTGCTCTAGCCATTTTTCGACAACAGGGTGGGGTGGAATCCGTCAGGCAGTGAGGTTTCCGGCCAAACAACGGCGAGTTAGGGGTAGGTCTAGTTGAAAAATTTATAGGAATTGTTGAGATCTTTCTAACCATGGGTCAAACTCTCCCAAAGGAGTTATTTCCATCAGAGGTCAGTGAGGGCCACGCGCCGCCGTCCACGGCAGGGCTCTGGCGAGACAAAAATTTAAAATTGGCTAGGAGATTTTTGGGGTAGTTTCTGAGTTGATTGTCACACTGTTTATCAAAATTCGATATTAATTGACTATATAATTTATTCAGGAGATCGTGATCGAGATTTTGGCGAGGGAACTTCCGCTGGATCACAGAGCTAGCTGTGTACTATGAGTGGACACTTTATTTTTACTGTTGTTTTGCGAGTCAACAGTTATGCATTTTCTTGAAGCCACATATGATTTTGTTTTACACATAGCATAGTCACTGTTGTTGCATCAATGCACTGGCTTCTCGGCTATTCCCCGAGACGCTCCGAGAGGGTCAGGAACCTGACCCGAGGATTTACATAGTACCCAGGAGGGCCAAGAATCTGACTTAGGAAGTCTTAGGGCTTGAGGTCGTTTGACCCAAGTCACAGCCTCCACACATCACATAGTACTCAGTAGTCCTAGGAAACTGATCTGAACGTTTACATTTTTAGGCTCGCATCATTTCTCGTATATTTTATAGTGAAAGGAAGAATAATTATATTTTCTAGTTTAAAGTGAACATTATTTTCGTCTACTTACATTAACAATTTTATTATTTTATATGCATTACCCTGGGATTTTCAGTTTTATATTGCCCAGTTTGCAGTTTTTATCCTGTGGTTGCTTGTCGAGGGCCTAGAGTTCGAGTCACACTTCTCTTCTAGTAGGTTCATAGCTTAATCGGCTAGTTCTATATATTATGTAAATTAGAAGTCACTCTAAATACTATGTTTAGTTTTCTTCCGTTTGTGTTGTATTTCTAAATAATCACCGGATTCCTTGTAACCTCTTGAAATTAGTACATTTGTTGTTTGTACAGTATGTAGTTGGTTGATTTGAGAAATCCGGATGAGAATCGGTGTCCCACAGTTTGTTTTTGTGGACTATTTTAGAAGTGTAGTTTCTTTGCAGGTTTTGAGTTTCTAGAATTTAAGGGAAATTATGGAATTTTTTTTTGTAGGTTCTGTTGTCGGGCCTAATTTCGGTTTAGGGAACTAAATTGGGATCGGGTTCTTTCACGACCTTTACTTCGGTTCGGTGAGATGGTGCTACCATTACTACCCCATGAGGGGGGGGTCACTCGAGCTGGTGGGGAACAACAAGGAGGCAACAACGACGCACTCTGGCCGACATCGGAGATACGCTGTGCAGAGGACTGGGTTCCTCAAACTCAACTAGGCCTGGCTTGGGGTCCACTTACCCGAAACTATACTTGGGCTGGTAGGCTAGTGGCTGCTCTGTGGGCTGGTGGTGCTTGGGGTGATGGGAAATGGTCCAATATGGTTGGATTGTTTGAGGCTTGTGCATCGAGCTACCTTGGCCTCATGCTCTGGGCCTATATCTCCAACTATAGTTCTTGGGTGTGGAATCTGGGAGCCATTATCGCAGTATAGAGGGGGTTTCTAGTTAATTAAGGAGTAGTGCGCCAAAATTTTGACAGTTACTAGTGCTACTCTGGTTTGTTAGTCTATAGATGTGAGTTTACCCATATTTTCAAGTGTAGTGATACGATAAAATTTCTCTTTATATGGCCGAATAATCCGAAATAGTCTGTATTACTACCATATTTTTTCCTATAATGAATTTTGATCGACCCTCAAAAGAAAAAAGAAAAAGTTGAGAGTTTTAGTGTCATTCTTAATTAATCCATTAAGAATGTCGCAAAGACGGAGTGTGAAAAATCTTATAAATTAAGAGGCCGTCAAATTTAAGACTTTACATGCTATCTAGAGTCCTAAGAGGTAATTCAAATTGTATCCGAGAGACGACCAAGTAACCAGTAATTAGCTAAAAACAAGGGTGCCGAAGAAACATATAAATTTTCACCAACATCCCTCTATATTAAAAGTGGATGGGCCTAAAAAGCGTGATATTTACAACCCTAATACAACACCAACAAAGCTCAAACTCTAGCCACCCCGATTAGAAATCCAGAGCAACGACTTTAGAAGTTCTAATAGCCGTAACATGCAGTCACAACTATTCACCAAGCCTCGCCAACGAAACCCAACACGCTAGCCATGAAATTGGGGTCGAACCAATCGTAGCGAGAGCGTGATCTCAACAGTAAAAGTAAGGGTGGACACAGGATGGGTCTGGTCAATATTTGACCGTCCATATCCCTATTTCGTACGGAACAGGACGAAATTGGACATTTTAAAAGTCTGTTCCGATTGTCTTGAAACTCAAATGGGACGGGATAAGATGGGACAGGACGTACGGCCAAATTTCAGGTTCAATTTAAAAAAAATAATACAATATTTAACAACAAAAAGCCGAACGAGATGGGAATAACCAAAATTTGGGCTCAATATAAGATAAACATTTTTTTAGGAAAACAATCATCCGGAGGAGCCGAAGGATCATTTTATTAACTAAATACGACTAAGGACGTAATGAAGGCATCTAGAACATGCTATGGAGCGGAGGTGAACCATTCACAATCATAATAAAATATGTGTGCCACACTAGTACAAATACTAGCACTAATCGATAAGTCTATATAGCTTGACAAAAGTAAGTTGACTTGCATCTCAACTAGATCACAATAATCCGGGATAGGTAGAGTTAAGAAAACCCCCTAAGCACGTAATTGTGCTATGTATATCAACCCTAATAAATTTCTCTAAGCATATGATATACAAATTAGCCACAAACATTAAAACCAAAAAATATTACCAGATCATCACAAGCTCTGGCCAAGAATGAGTCATCCCTAAGAGAGGCACCCAAACAAAATCCCAATGCCACAATAAGATAAACCGAACTAGTCGGGGTAGCTCCCCCAGATCTCAAATGCGGATCAAGAATCCAATAGAGACAAATACATGCAAAGCCCACAAAAAACACTTTGGCTCACTAAGATGAGCCCAAGTATTAGAATTGACAGTATGAGCCCAATTAAAACTATGCTGACCCAAACCAGACAACCCACATGGCCCTAACCCATGATAAAAATGGTGGCCATGGAACCCCACCGCGATAATGACACACCGAGATCCGATGGTGTCGACCCAAAGTAACCAGCTCGCCTAGCTCGCGACGAGTGAAGATTGCTCCTCACCGAACAAAAGAAGCCAGACCGATAGAAATCAATCCGTTTTGCGACTAGAGACATCAATCCGAGGCCAGAAATACCCGACCCAAATCCCGGAAATTTCCATCTCTTGAATTTCATAACATAACTAACAACCTTTAGGCGAGCCCATCTCAGACAGAGCCTCCACCCGACCTCTTCAACTTCCACTGCACCTGTGATACCCCAACCTTTTTATATAATTTATACCATTTATGAATAATTCAAATTCGATTTAGTGATCGTGGTAAAGTATTTGTTTATCGTAAATAAATATTGAGAGTTTTAGAGTTGAATTTTTATCGAATTGTTAAAGTTGGTTGATTTTAAGTGGTAGTCATAGAATTTGTCGAGATGATCTCGTAGATGCGAGAATTGTCAAAAACGGAGTTACGACGAGAAAATTTTGATCAACGGAAGTTTATCGGAAATGTAATAGTTGTAAATAGACGAGTATAAATAGGACTTTCCGTTTTTAGAAAAATCAATGTTTCCATTTCGGGCCAACTAGAGTTGACCCGTGTTGATCGACCTATGCCGACCCAAAATCGCCATGGAGCTTCCCGCTGGTGGCGAAAGGGATTCCAGCCACCTCCGGCCATATTTTTGATGGCAATCAACGCAGATTTTCCTCTTCTATCTATTTCTGGGTTTGAATCGACGATTTAGAAGCCCAAGAGGAGCAAATCGACGAAATGAAAACTTAGGGTTTCGGGTATATTTTGTCACCTTCGCCAGAAAGTTAGAAATGATTATATTGAGTTTTGTTGAGAAATTTTGGGTTTGCAGGTTGATTTTGACAGAAATCGAAATGATTTTCAGCGAGTTCGAAATGGTCTCCACCGAGTCCAAAAATTTCTGGTGAGTTTTGGGCAGTAAGGTTAGAGGGGTTTTGTTCTCCACCTCATCGTGACTCGAATAAGACCAGCCTTGAGCCCATCCAGGGATCGAGAGCGGAGATACGTCATCGGAATGGAATCCCGAAGAGGTTAGGGTTTTAGTGTCTTTTGGGATTGATTTTGGCCAGTTGACAACCAATTTGGACATCTATCTAGTTAGGAAATATGTTGGGCTTGATGAGATATGTCAATTTGTGTATTGGTCTCTAGCACCGATGAGAGGAGTCGACCCTAGATTAACTAGTAATCTAGAATCAAGCCCTAACGACTGACCCTAATCTACTAGTTTCTGTGAAATTTTTCACAAAACTTCCCTTATAAAAGAGACAACCAAAAACCTGCAAGGAAAACTGACACTCCGCAGATATACCTACAAACAATACCGTGGACCACCGATGTCCATCCGGATTTCTCAACATATACTAAAATCAAACCTGATACATTATTTAGAATTTGAAAACATAACTCCAGTAAATACACTGATTAATAAACAAAGAAATTCAACTCGACAACTATACGAGTGACAACCTATGCACAAGAGTCTCACTAAGAATATACTACAGAACTAGTATCCAAGGTGACTTTAATAACACAAGAGACATACTGACAGAGAGCTAAAACCTACAACTGAAGGAATTGATTTGTGGACTCGACACCCTCGACGACATCTAGCACCCTCATGATACACACTGCAATATGGGCAAAGAAAACTGAAAAGTCCAGGAAAAAAGGCACATAAAATCATAAAAACTGTTAGAGTGAGTGAACGAAAATAATATTTCACTTTTTAACTGAAACTATAAATAATATAATGTGCATAAAAATAATGCAAGTCTGAAAATAAACATGATGCGAGTTTAAAACTGCGGGGTTCCTCTCAGACACATCCGCAATAGTATAGTCTAAATCACGGGATCCCAGACCTACACGTGATTAAATAATCAGAAAGATGTCGGGTCAGGACTCTGTCCCCCCCCTGGAGCATCTCGGGGATCAGCCGAGCATGCCAACGCATCGATGCTTCTACCTCTGAGGTTGTACTCTGTGTAAAACAAATCATATTTGTTTCCATGCACATGCATACTCGTACGGTATATAATCATAAAATGCATAATCATAAATGCATACTCGTATGTACATAATTATAAAATGTATAAATCAAGACTTGTAGGTCAACGATGAAAATAAAATGTCCACTCACAGGTTGCCGGGATAAACATAAAGTTGAAACCCTGTCGATCGGCACACTTATTCATATGATACGCCCGCTAACTCATGTTCCTGAAACCACGATTAAAATAATATCTGATCATCGGAGTTTATACTGCATAGCTAAGATCGTAATATGTTGGGTAATAACATCGAGAATCTCATATACTCGAACAATGTATTTTCTTGTTCAGATACTGACTCAACCAAATACTGAATTCAATTCCTTGTAATCCCTCACTTTAAAGAGTCGCAAACAAATCTCGAATATCAAACGACACGCAAATAAACGGATAATCAAAGCGTCCTTTAATATTGTCGTGAATTAAACTGATAATTGTCTAATTAAATACTCGTCCAAATTTAACAAACTCAAATTCAAATATAAACCTGATCATGGCGTTCGGCACGCGAAAACAAGCAAAACGACATAAAACTTGTCAAAAATTCCACCTCGCCCGAGATCCGCCGCGCACGGTGGCGCGTGGGGCCGCCGCCGGCCGCCAGAATCCCATCGACCTAGAAATATTTGACCTATACATTAATTTAAAGATATCAACATTTCCAAAAACTTTCCAGTTCAAAGCTATGCCCAATTTTAACTGGAAAACGTCCAAAACTCACCGTGAAGTTCAAAAACTTCACCAGAATCCATTTCCTCTTATTGGCCACCACCGGCCATGGTAATGGCCAAAACCACTTGGGATCAACTCACCATTCCATGGGCTTCAAAACCCCTATAACCTTGACCATCATCGCCGCTGTCTACACCACGTCCGTCACCGGCGAAATCCTGCTAGAAATCTCCATCTTCATCGCGTCGGTTCTTCCTCCTCTGGCCACGAATCCTGGTGATCCACCTATCAACTTGAAGAGGAGCCCAAGCCCAGCATCTTTCATCAAGGAGTCACGACCAAAGGTGGTCGGAATAAGGCACATCGCCGGCGTGAAGATTCAAGGCGAAACGGGTCGGCTTGACCCGTAGGTCAATGCTGGTCAACGGGTATTTTCCCAAAATGGAAACTTTCCCAATTTGTATCATATTTATACCGTATACATACCGTACACATACCAGCCCCAAATCGACCGTTATAATTCAATTTGATCAAGATCGGACGGTCACGATTATATCAACAATAAAAATAACATTTTATATATATTCACCAACCGACTTCAAAACTCGATAAATAATTGCTCATATATCCGAAAAATTCTCCGAAAATTCCCACGATCTCAAAATTAAATACTCTACGATTCTCGTGAAGGTTGTCAATACAAATTCTCACCTGGTGAAAAAGTCATTAACAACCCCAATTACGCGACTAATCTGCGATAAGTCAATTTCGTGCTGATTAATAGGTCTATTTTGGTTCGGGTTGTCACAACCGACGATGGTTGGCGGCGGTGGCCGTGGCCAAAAAAATCATTTCCGAAAAACTTGTCGTGTTATATGTCATTAGGTTTGTATCGACGATACGAGTATATAGTTGATATTCATTCAACGTTTAGACTTTGTCGACCCAGTGGGTGGGCAGTGGTGACGAGGATCTCCACCAGTGGTGGTGCGGCCGACGGAGAAATTAGGTTTCTCTAATATTGTTACGGTTGTTTCGTCATAACAAGTTTATAGGATATGTTCTTCGATTAGATTAGTCAAAATTATTTTCGATCGAGTACTTCCTCGATTTACCTATTTATTTATTTATCATTTTTATGATTTATGACAAGGGTCAGGTTGCCATAGCACCGCCTCTCGGATCGCTTGCACCCTAAATCGAGACCTTCGAAACAAAAGCAAACCAATCTCGACATATTTGAGCACCTAAAACTGTGTAGCCGGAGAGTCGTAGCCGCCAGAGCGGTTTTTGTGAACCTTAAGAGAGACATAATCGAGTACTCTACTGGATCAGCTAGTAAGATAAACATAATTTGATAAAACTTTAAAATGTACAATTACACAACGTAATACCGTTTTACTTGATGTTTAATTAAAAGCAGTAAAACTATAAGAATTTATTTCACGTTTAATTGATACATTCAGTTTATATTAGGGTAGTTTTATTTTTTGGTTGGATATTGTTAATTGTTTGATAATTAATAAGTCAACTCTTAATAAAACAAATAATAAGGTAGACAAAATACATTGTGCGAAACGGGACGGGTCTATCAGGATTTCAAAATCAAGACCTTCATCCCTAAAAAAGGGGACGGGTCGGGACAGAACAAAATAGTGAAAATTTTAATTTTTGTCCCGTCCTGTCCTAAGCGGGATCGAGTCGGGTTCGAGATTTGCGGGATTCATGTTCACCCCTGTGTAAAACTGTGAGGAGCCTCATATGTCGTCGGTACTTGTGTTTCCTCCCAAATAGATAGAATAACAAAGTACACCATCTATCAAGCACGACTTGTTCGTACCATTTCTATGTGAAAGACGGGGCATTCTTAAGTAACCAAGGGGTATGCTATATCCATATTTATCATTTGAGAACAAGAATTTGCAATTATCAAAACCAAAAATTTACTAAATTTAGGACTAAGTTACCACAATGACCATAATTTTTAATGATTATTTATCATGCTTACAACTATCTTAAATGCAGTCATTACAATCAATACAATTAATGTTCCTAAATAATCAGGGATTGTTAGAATCTCTATATCTAATCTAATTAAGAAAAGATACACACCGAAATATATGGAATATATTTTCTTTAAACAATCCCCCTTGTGTCGAGCTCTTAATGTATGATGCATAACTTATTGTCTCATTAAAATTCTTGTCAAGTAAATAAAAACCTCATGGGTGAAACAAAGACTTGGTCGAAGAGAAAAAGAGTACAACATATCAACTACAAATAATACTATATGTGATGTAGATTCCCCTTGATGTCTACCAAAACAACTCCCCCAATTTCTAACTCAATCTCGGAGTTCAGATAATCGTCACATTCCAATGCATTTCACATGTTTCACAAATATAGATTTTGAAAGTGATTTGGTGAACAAGTCCGCAACCTTATCCATAGAACCAATCTGACTCACATGAATATTCAAGAACAACTTATATTGTTGATTGAAGAAGAACTTAAGAAAAATGTGTTTTGTATTGTCACCCTTAATGAAACCCAACATCATTTGCTCAATGCAAACTGAATTATCCTCAAAGATGCAGGTCGGTGCTGTCGTAGTATATGGAAATCTTCTAAACCCTCGAATATGGTGTATTATTGACTAAAGCCAGACACACTCTTTAATAACTTCATGCTGAGCTAAGATTTCATAATGACTCGAGGAAGTAGCAACAAGGATCGTCATTATATATCTCTAAGAAATCATCGTGTTCTCAATGGTGAAACCAAAATCAGTTTGAGAACGTCCTCTATACGGGTCAGAGATATACCCGGCATCAGCAAATCCTACTGATACATCATTCGGTGTCTCGGAATAGGGGACTACACAGAAAGAAGGTTCAACGTCAGCTTTCGACGGGTCGAGGGCTTCCTTCGACGGGTCATTGAATCTAGCAGATCTGTTCAGAGAACCTGGTTCAACGGGTCAAAATGCCTATAATCAGAAAGCTGCATTTCTAACATTACTGTCACAGGAATTTCCAATTTCTCTCTTGTTTCTTTGTAGGGAAAGAATAAGCCCAATGAAAGGACCCGACCCCGATTTAGTTTCCTAAACCGGAATCAAACCCCTTCTGAAAATACGAACCAACAAAAACCATCAAAATTTCGGCAGAGTAACGTTATTAACGCGGAATTGCCATTAACCTGCACCAGGAAAATACACTTCATCCTATGCCACAAAACCCAAACCGTGGGCACCAATCCCATCCGGATTTCTCATTATCACAACAGTAATGTAAAGTAATCAATAAAACTATACTTTATAGAAATCCGGGGAAAATCGTATAAAATATAACATAAGAATACTCAGAGCGACTTCTAATATATATATACAAATAGTAGGCCAAACTAAGAACCTACCATAAAAGAAATATCTCTCGAATACTAAGCCTCCGACCGCGACGTGCGACACTATAATCCGAACTGCAAACTGGGCACGGAAACCGAAAAGCCCAGGGGAAAGGCAATAAAAACATTAGAGTGAGTGGACGAAAATAAACATATGTCTGTCACCAATTTTATATACAATAAACAAGTATAGCGAGTTCGAAAAATATATATGGAGGTGCCAGGCGAATCTCTCAAGCCCGAGGATGATAGGCTAGGGGAATCTCTCAACCCCAGCGGCATAACAGGGGAATCTCTCAACCCTGCCCAGAAGACTCTCTCAACCCTGCCCAGAGGAATCTCTCAACTCTGGTCAGACTACCGGTGATCAGCCGAGTAGCCGAAGCATCGATGCAAGTAATGCCATCACCATAAAATATAAAATAATACCTCCAAAAGTAATAAATAATCTCAATATCGTATATAAATAAATACGAAAAAATCACAAACTCGCAACGACAGTGAAAATAGAAAAGTCCACTCACAGATAAGCGTAACGCGATATGCGTTAATCCCGTGATCCGGCGGAATATCCCTCGCCAAACGAACGATCACGATCCCCTGGATAATCATAAAATCCACTGCTCAAAACATAACTCGAAACCTCAAATCACATCACGAGAAACAACCGTTCCTGGAAACATATAATTCAATATCGACGAAATCGTCAAAATCCGATAATCACACCACAAAATCTCACTATAGTTTCCGATGCTCAATTCAAAAAAAAAACCTCACCACTGTGATCGGAGCGCGATTCCGAGCGAAACGACATACAACTCGTCGAAAAACACGTCGCATGAAAAGTCGCCGCTGTCGGCCGCCGAAAAATCATACCGGCCCAAAAAAATTGCAACCTACACATGGATTTGAAGATCTCGGCATTTCCAACAACTTTCCAGTTCAAAGCTAAGCTCAATTTTGACCGGAAAAGGTCCAAAACTCATATTGAAACTCAAAACCCTCGCCGGAATTTCAAACCCACCGATCTCCGTCTTCCGGCCATGGCAACCCTCTAGACCACTTCCAATAGCTTCCTCTCCTCGAAGCTAACAAAACCCCTCAAACCCCGAGCTCCATCGCCGCCGGAAAAGCCACCTCCGTCATCACCGAATTCTCGTCGGAAAATCCACGATTTTTTCATGTCGTTTCTCCCTCCACCGGCCACCATAGAGGGTGATCCAACTATCAAACTGAAGAGGAGCACGAGCCCAACGTTTTCCATGAAGAGACCCCGGCCAACCGTGGCCGGAATCGAGCTCCATGACGGCGAAACCATTTCGACCTCCAAACGGGTCGACCCACCCGTGGTCAACGCGGGTCAACATCTGCTTTCCTCTTTTGGAAACTTTCCAAAATCGGCATGTATCGCTTCCGTATTTATACCGTACGCGTATCGAATTCCAAACGGATAAATACGACAATATCCGACGGCCAAAAATATTCGTAATTTATTCCTCGTAACTCGGAATAATCCTCCGAAAGTTCCCACGAGCTCGAAATTAAATTCTCTACAACATCCGTGAAGAATCCCAAATCAAATTCTTACCCGATAATTTAGTCGTTAACGAAGCCGCCGTATTAATCAATTATGTCAAAATCGCGACTAATCGCGAAACTCGCAAATCAAGTCGATAACCATTCCAATTTCGGTTCGGGTCGATCGACGGTCCAAAACGGATGACAATCACGATTCGGATAGACTCGAATACAAACGGATAAACTCGACGATATTCCAAAATTTTAAATATTCATATTATATTCCTCGATCGTTGAAATAATAATCCGGAACCGCCCACGAACTCGAAATCGCGCATACAAAAATTCTCGAGAAGAGACTCAACTCAAATTCTCGGCCAATAATTAAGTCGTGATCAAAACCGGTAATTCAATCAATTTACAGAAAACTGCGATTACGCGCAAGCTCATGGATTAAGCCGATTACACTACCGATTCTGTTCCGGGTCGTCACAACCAAGTCAATAGATACTTTCAAGTACATGATGATATATTTTACTCCATTCTGATGACGTTGCATAGGCCCAGATCTAAACCTAACAAATAAGTTCACTAAGAATGCAATGTATAAACGTGTGCACTGAGCTAAATACAACAAAACTCCAATTGCACTAAGATTCTCAGGTCCCAAAAGTTCCTCATCATCATATTTTGGATGAAACGAATAATTTTCGGGTTCCAGACTACAAACAACCATTGGTGAGCTAAGAGGGTGTGTTTTGTCCATGTTAAATCGCATAAGCATCTTTTGGACATAAGCAGACTGGTGAATAAGAATTTCACCAACTCGATGTTCTTACTCTAAACTGAGGCAAAATCGAGTCATACCAATGTATTTTATCTCAAACCCAGATTTCAAGTAGCCAACTGTCTCAATAATCTCATCAGGAGACCCGATGATGTTCATATTATCAACATAGACTACTATTATGACAAATCTTGAACTTGATCTTTTAAAGAATATGCAGGGGCATAACTCATCATTCTTATATCCCTTCCCAATCAAGTAGTCACTTAGACCTGTGTACCAAATCTGACTAGATTGCTTCAATCCATATAGTGAACGTCTCAATCTTATCACATGAGCACTCCGTAGTTTAGAGTTACCCAAATTGGGTATAACTATGTCGTCTGAAACTTTCGTGTATATCTCTGAATCAAGATTCCTATAGAGATATGTTGTAACTACATCCATGAGCTACATACTTAGTTTTTCAGACACTACCAAACTGACCAGGTAGCAAAAAGTAATAATGTCCATTTTTCATGCGCCACAAGTCTAGTTTTATACCGCAAGACTTCATTTTTCTCATTCCGCTTCTGAACAAAGACCCATTTATGTCCAAGCGGCTTAAAATTCGGTGAGCATAACACTACCAAACATAAAACTTGCCTTTTTGTCAGAGAGTCTAGTTCAGCATGGATTGCAACTTTCCATTTTAGCCAATCTACTCTACGTTGACAATCCACAATAGAGAGAGGTTCCACTTCATCGTCGTCAATGATTTCCTGAATAACGGAATAAGTAAATGTATCATCAACAAACATGGAAGATCTATCTATAATAGCGCTAGCATTTGTATAACTTAGTGAGATTTCTTTATTTTTTTACATCGCCATTCACTCTGAACTGTCTTTCAGTGATGTCAATGTCGACTTTTAGATATAGCTATAGTCAGAAAGAATCTCATGTGTTGATGACAAAAGAATCATTTTGTGCCTTGATTCCTTGCCTTTTCACCAACAACTCATCAGTTAATTTTGACCGACGCTACACCTCCACTATTGGTAAGAGAAACACTACCTTGTCCGGGTATGGCATTAACTTGCCCGATTCCAAGGACTTCTAACCTTACAAGAATGTTTACAGCATGTATATATGAGCTTGATACTTCGATGATATTAGTAAAGGAGTCAGGCATCGAATCTGCTACTTTCTGAAGATCTAGAATATGTTGCACTTCAATCACACTCTAAGATGTGAGGAGATCATGATGAGGTTTGAAGCCCCGTACATGAAGTCTTTCTAATTCATACACTTTAATCTAGTTTTGCATATTCAATTTGAATGAGGTTTATTTTTCTATGTGACTTACTGTATGAATTCTTGTATGTTTGCTTTGGTGGCTAACTTAGTATTCATGCTAGGATTCTATTGTCATGAGATACAGGTGACTGAAAATTATTTCTTCCACCGGATTCTATATAGTGATACACCGATTTTATCGTCGGGTGATTGAAACCCTAGGTCTAGCAGGACACGCCTATAGTGTACTTGTGAATCCTTGTATATTCTCAGACCTTTTCTAGAACTTAATACTTTCTACTTTATAAACCTTAGGGTCCATGACTATGGATTCAATAGAGGGATAAATGTGTGGAAGTTCCATGACAAACTCACATAGGCATAAGGATTAGGTAATATGATGTGTTGTGTCTATCGACCATCCTGGGAACTTTCATTCATTGGATATGTGCATTAAATTAAATATGTGTTAGATAGATGGAATGGCAGTGGTGGATTGTATTCCTCTGAACTATTTTTTCATATAGTTTAAACTCATTTTCATTTATAAGCATATTTACTTTCAGCATTTACTTTCTACATTAGCTGTAGTTTAGCCGATTCAGTTCGTCAACCAAATCAACTATGAATACTCTAATATTTTGTGTGGTAGTCCGCCGCTGTGTCTAGTTCATTGTGTATAATTTTCATATCCTTTGACTCTATTTAGAGTAGGGTGATAGTGTCATTAGTGTACTATAGTCGAGTCTGTCAGGATTTTAATTTCGTGTTAGGATTTAGTGTCGCCAATTCCTTGTGTTCGATAACCCCTATTTATCATACTACATTGATATATCCAAGTTAAGAATGTGGTATCTTTGCATAGATGGTTTTCCAATCATCAAATTTTAGCGCCGTTGCCGGGGAATTGCTTAATTCTAAGTCTTAATAGTCTAATTGTGTCAACTTGTATGTTGGTTTCTAACTCTTGTATATAATGTACTCTGACTTTGTGGTTTGTTCTACATGTTCCATGACAGATCACTCAACTGATGAATGTGTATATATACCATATCAAAGTTCTTCAACCATGCAAAGTGACTACTATACACCTCAGTACACTTCTACATCGGATGATTACTCCGATTATGACTATCCTTAGCAATCAGATGATGCAGAGTAGAGAATCATGGACATGTTGTAGCAACTAATGCTCGACAAACAAATATAGAGAGAGAGGAGAATCGTGCTTTTATGCAGGAGATGAAGGTAACAATGCATGAGCATGGTAAGACTATTGACTTGTTAGAGCGATAAGTGAGCCAAATACAGAAAATACTAATTCAAGTTAACCCAGGAGGTCTCCCTAGCAACACGTTTCCCTTCCCGAAGGGGCAATATGAGGCACATGCTATGACTTTGAAGAGTGGGAAGGTGTTAGAAAAAGTTTCCAAGTCAAAAAGTCCAAGAAGGAAGTGGGAGGAGCCCGTGATTAAACAGATTGTCCCTTATCAAGCATTGGACAAGTCGTCAGAAGATTCTACAGAAACCCCAATTCAAGCCGTCAAAAATGCATCTGAAACGGAAAAATTGACAAATTTAAAATCAGGCTAAGTACCCTCTACTCCCTCTCCTTCGATTACACCTAATGTTTCTATTCCTTGCAGGCTAAAGAAGCAGGTGAAGGTTCACAAAGAAAAGGAGATACTTGATGTGTTTAAAAAGGTAGGAGTAAACATCCCATTGTTGGATGTGATTAAGCAGATACCACAGTATGCAAAGTTCCTGAAAAATTTATGCATGACAAAGAGAAAATTCTATGGAATTGAGATTGTGGCTTTAGGGGAGAAAGTATCTGCAGTTCTTCAAAGAAAGCTTCCACCTAAGTTGGGCGATCCACGACGTTTTACAATCCTATGCACTATTGGTGATCACAGGTTTGCAAGTGCTCTACTTGATTTAGGTGCATCAATAAATTTAATGCCATACATTGTTCATGACAAGTTAAAAATGGGAGAACTTATTCCCACATGTGTCACCATTAAGCTTGCAGATCGGTCTAACTATTACCCTTGACGTATAATTGAGGATGTTTTGGTACAGGTGGGAGATTTGATATTCCCAGCATATTTCTTTGTGTTGGAGATGAAGCATGAGCCAATGCCATCAGAAATACCATTGATTCTTGGGAGAGCATTCTTGAGAACAGCGCGTACAAAGATTGATTATTTTGATGGATCATTGAGCATGGAAGTGGCGGAGGAGAAGATCCACTTCAACATTTATGAAGCTCTCAAACATCCAAATAGTGATGATGCTTATTCTTGTTGTTCAATTGACACTCATGAGAATTTTTGTGCAAGAATTTATTTAGTACTTATTGAATGATGATCCTTTGAGAAAAGTCATTGAAAAAGCTGGAGAAAACAGGGAAACCAGGGTGCATGCTTCTATGGATCTAGGAGAATACCTTCGACCTTTCAAAAATTGTTCATGTATCGACGTAACCAGAATTGATGCTTTGATGGATCAAGGAGAAAAGTTTCGACCCATCGAAAACCACTTTCGATCCATCGAAGCTGAGCTTTGACCCATCGAAATGGAGCCAGTTTTCGAGAATGACTGGATCAGAGAGGAATTAGATGAACTTGAAGCTATGCAAGGATACAAGCCTTCAAGTATGGGGTTGGAGGAAGAGTCCTATGAAGAAATCAATGAGCTCCAATCTCTACCGTTCATACAAACAGGTAGTAACTTATCAGTTAGTGTTTCTTTAAAGCTGACACAATTGTAGAAAAGAAAGTATTAACTACCAATAGGGAGCACAAGGCAAAAATTGGAGGGGAGTTCACATGGAACATCAAAATCTGAATGCGACAAAGCGTAAGGACCACTTTCATCTACCCTTTATTGATCATATGTTGGAGGGTTTTGCAAGTTTTTATCGCAGGTTCATTACAGATTCCTCCAAGATACCTAGACCATTTAGTGCACAGCTTGAGAAAGACATAGCATTCAATTCCGCTGAGGAATATCTACAAGTGTTCAACAAGCTAAAGGACACTACAAGAAAACAGCACTTAGACCAAGGAAACGTAATTGTTCCGTGGACCAAGTTACACTTGGACGACGGAGTCTTCTCCGTCGTCCAAGTAACACCTGGACGACGCCTGGACGATGTAGAATACCTTCTACGTCGTCCAGGTGATCACCTGGAGGACGGAGAAGACTCTGAGGTCCAGGTGTACACAGGAAGACCTGGGACTATTATCAGTCGATACAAACTCAAGCTGGTATAAGGATGAGCCTTTCGCTCTCGCCACCTTAGTTCGGCAGGTGTTCTATCTCGCCGATCCGAAAGCCGGTGAAGGGTGGAAAATAGTGAATCATATCTCTCATTGAGGAATATGGAATACAGAGACAATCGAAGGGACACCGACGACGACTGAAGATGCTGCTGAACCAGAAAGAGACATTCCTGCCTATCAAGAGCCTAATATTTCTGTCATCCGCTCCGATATAATGGACCTGGTTCAAGATGGTGAACGGTTACCCATGCCTGATGGTTGTACAGATCTAACTGAAGATGAGATTATCGATGAGGTAGATGAAGAAGACGAGCAGGAAGAGGACGCGGACGAGGACTCAGGTTATTCGTCAGACGATGTTGAGTATGATGAGGAGGATGAGCAATCGGATACCGGGGACGAGGATGATGACGATTATAATGATGACTACTTAACTAAGACGAGAAAAATTAATTGGTAGTTGAATATGTAATTATTTTAATATATGATGCATCATCGATCAATAATTAATATAAATATTATGCGAAAAGGAAATTTCATACATAAATACGTACCTTGAGCTATCTCTCTAAATCATCGACCCTAAATCTAGCAAATCGGATCGATCGATCATTTTTTTAATTTTATTTTATTCAAAATAATTGAAAGGACACACAAATAACCCTGGACGACCTAAACCCTAAACCCTAAGGCCCTAACCCCTGAATTCAGGGTTTTTACACCTGGACGAAGGAGGTGGTCATTCTCCGTCGTCCAAGTTAACAAACCCTAAACCCTAAACAGTAAGGCCCTAACCCCTGAATTCAGGGTCTATACACCTGGACGACGGAGATGAGCTTTTCTGTCGTCCAGGTTGGTACCTGGACGACGGAAAAGCTCATCTCCGTCGTCCAGGTGCAGATATCGTATTTTTTTTTAAGACAACGACCATCTAGACCTTCTTCCAATGCATATTCTTTTCGTCAAGACTTTAGAGTACACAATTCTTGGTGTGTGAGCTTCGACGGTTCGAAAATCGGAGTTGTGAAATGCCTTGTATCCACGTTTCCGGTTTGTGAAATTCTCGGTTTTGCGGTTGACTGTGTCGATGAAACCCTTCCCGAACTTATTATTTTATGGTCCTTTGAAGACAATTATATATTATGTTACGACGAACATATCCAACGGTTGTTTTGTCCAAATTCAATTTCGTTAATACTCTGCTGCAAATGAGCCTCTACTCATGAACACTTAAGTCGTAAGGATTAGTCGATACTTAACAACTTTCAAGACGTAAAATTATTCGTCGGTTCAAATTTAACTGTTCATATATACGATGCGTTCATCGATATTGGACGACTATTTCGCTCGAATGACATATTGCTAAATTCCTAGCGAATTAATTTTAAAAAATTTTTTAATGTAAATTGAACCTGGACGACGGAGAATGACAAGATCCGTCGTCCAGGTTCAATTTACCATGGCTGTTCAATTTTTTTTTTTTTTTCAATGAAAATTTGACTTGGACGACGGAGATGTCGTCCAAGTCAAAAATCATGGCGGTTCGATTTACCGCCTCAATTTTCGGCACCGCTTGAAATTCCACTTAGACGACGGAGAATGAATTCTCCGTCGTCTAAGTCCAAATTTATGGCGGGTGAAACGTCCCGCTCATTAATTACGCGCCGCTTCGAAAAAATTTAACCTTTCACTTAGACGACGGAAAACACTGTTTCCGTCGTCTAAGTGCACTTAGACGACGGAAATTAGTGTTCCGTCGTCTAAGTGAAAGCCTATAAATAGAACAGCACCCCCCCCTTTTCTCATTCCATCTCCTCTCCTCTCCTCTCCTCCTCTCCTCTCCTCTCCTCTCCTCCGGCGAATTTTCTCCTCCGGCGACGCTCCGACGAATAATTTTCCGGCGTGGTTCCTCCTCTCCGACGACTCAACTCCGGCGATATTCCCGATTACTCCGGTGAGGTAAATTTCTATTTTTTACCTTATTAAAATTATTTTCATTTAATTAATTAATTTCTAAATATAATTTAATAATTAGTTTTAAATATTTCATTATTGTAATTATAATAATTTTTAGTGGTTAATTATTTTAATTAATAATTAATTAAATGCATAATTGTAATTAGTTGATAATTAATTAAATGAATAAATTCATTATTGTAATTATAATAATTTAATGATTAGTTTTAAATAATTCATTATTGTAATTAGTTTTAAATAATAATTATTGTTAATAATAATTAATTATATTGGTAAATGAATAATATTATTAAATGCATGATAAATAATAATTTATTATTGTCATTATTTATTGTTTTACTTATTTGATAATTACGTGTATTTTCTAGTAAATTGCATGGTAGTACGTCTTCGATTTAAATTTAGTACATAGGCTTGGTTTATTAAGTCGCACTCTTTGGAATAGATGGCGCATCTTTTCCTAGCTTATCTCTTTAACCCCTCGTGATGTGTGGATTTCATCACCGCACACCATAACCTAAGTGAAGTTATGGACACGAGGTTAAGGGCGGAGTTTGCAAAGGACTTGAGGGAGTGTAAATTTTCGAAAAATTGGCCGAATGTCGGACATGGTGTCTAGAAACGGGTTATGACTGGTGACAGGTTTTGGATCTAAGAAAGACGACACCAATAGGTGTTTTGTCGAAATTAGTCCTGCCTCTCGCGTTATCTCTATCCCTAACTGGCCATATTTTTCGATTTAACCAAGGCTGATTAATTGAAAATTTACACTTTATCGCGCGGGTCGCACGTCCATTGAACGACCGAAAAAGCCAAGCTAGTGTACTCTATTTAAATCTTAACCGTACTTAATTAGCGTAAATTTTGCACTTGTAATTATTATGGTAAGTAGGTATTTTAACAACGTACTCCTAGGTTTAAATGGCTCCATCCGGCAAGAAGAAAGCCCAACAGGAGGCAGAAGATGCCATGCTCCGAATGTTGGCGGACCAAGTCGGTTGGGTTCAACAGGAGGGCAACGACGCCCTCAATCCGGACCCTTCATCTGGTTCGGAGGTGGCGCCTCTTGGGGAAATTCCCTCTGCCCCATTTATCTCCGGCGGTGATGACGTCGACCCCTTTTCAACTCCGACGCCCAGTACCGATTCAACGGCAAGTACTCAGGCGTCCTCGACCGCTGAATCTATCATGTACAGCGCCCGCCGTAAGCAAAGGAGGGCCCCTACTGACCCGGAACCGAAAAGGACTCGGGGTCTCGTTAAAGGGGGCAAAGCGGAGAAAATTTGCAAGGCGACCGGGAAAAAGATCGACTTGCCCTACGACTAATTCACCAGTGGCCCTCCCACAGTTCAGCTAGCAAGTCTCTCGGCGCATAGCATAGGGTCAATCGTCCGTAGCCGGGTTCGTCTCACTGCCCCAACTTGGAAGGAGGTGCCGGATGAGGAGAAGGCGAAAGTCTTTAAAGATCTTTCGGTACGTAATACGTCCAATTTTAGTTATTATATAATATTGTTAATATTAGTTATAATTTCATAATATATACGATTATAATTTTCTATTTATTTTTTATAGGAACAATTTGCGGTGGATCCAACACCGGCTATGTTGAGGCATATCAACCAAACCGCCAACTCCATCTACAAAGATTGGAAGTACAGGCTCCATCAGTACTTCCAAACTTACGGTCCCGCGCCTCCCCCCGTAGAGCTGCGTGGGGATTAGGGGTCGGCAAAAATCCCGGCCCGGCCCATGTATAGCCGGCACGGGCCGGGCCGGGCCGGGCCTCAACAACATTTTAATATAAGCGGGCCGGGCCGGGCCGGGCTTTATCTTTTATATAAGGATCCGAGCCCGGCCCATTCAAGCGGGCTTTGCGGGCTTTTGCGGGCCGGGCCTTTGGGGGCTTTTGCGGGCCGGGCCTATCGGGCTTTAATTATTAAAAAATTAAGACATTTCAAAATAAACGTAACCTTCATCCATGCACCGGGGTTTAAACGTACTCCGACGAGTCTAAATTTTACGTACGATGTTTATCACTATAAGATGGAGTTTTCTACATGTCCTCGTTTATTATTAAAACATATTTAATTCTTATATTGCTTGAATTCTCCATATGTATATTAATGTTCTTACGTTTGTTCATTTGTTATATGGAATGAAATACTTTTGTGAAACTTAATCGGACATGTTTAATTATTTTATAAAATTGACCGTTACATTGATTGGTTAGAATATTATAACCATGCCTTTAAAATTTTATAAATTTTGGACTTGATTTAGACATCGATCCATGTATTTCGCCAAATGTGACCATAGTACTCTTACAACTAAAACGGAAATTACTCCTCCCGAAAATAATTTTTTAACATCAAATTTTGGACACATACTCTTATGGAATACATATCTATCTCATAGTATCAAAAAAATTGATATAAAAAATTGATTTATCTACTCCCCCCATAGGAAAATAAGGAAAATAAGATGAGTGTATTTTAGTGTTTTCACAAATTTTGTTTAATTGTATTGACTGGGATCCAAACGTACTTCGATTAGGCTAATTTTTACGTACGGTGTCTTTTATTACAAGGTGAACTATTATATATGGCCTTCTTTATTGTTAAAACATTTTTAATTCCTATATTGCTTGAATTCTCTACATGCACACTAATGTTCTTACCTTTATTCCTTGGTTATATGGGTTGAAAGTCCTTTGTGAAACGTAATCGATCATGTATCATCATTTTACAAAACTGACTGTCAGATTGGTTGTTCATAATATTCTAAGCATGCCGTTAAAAATTTATAAATTTTGGACTTGATTTAGACCTACATCTATGAGTTTCGCTAAATGTGACCGTAGTACCCTTACAACTAAAACATAAATTACCCATCCCTAAAGGAATTTTTTAAGATCAAAATTTTAACTCACATTCTTGTAAATTACATATCTATCTCATAGTGTCAAAAAAATTGATATAAAAATTTAATTTATCAAGTTTCTCCATGGAAAAATAAACAATATATAAGAGAAGGGTATTGATGTCATTTCACACACTCTCAATTAAACTCTCACCATTGAAAAATTACAAAATCTAATCTGAACCATCTATTATATTTACTGTTTTACAGTGTAAATCGATAAAATAAATTACAATGAAACCCTAACCCTAAACCCTAACCCCTAAACCCTAACTTACTCTAAACCTCAAAATTCCTAAAACCTAAAATCTAACTTACTCTAAACCTCAAAATTCTTAAACCTTAACTTACCCTGAATCTCAATCCCCTAAACTCTAACTTACCTTAAACCTAAACCCTAACTTAATTATCCTAAACTTTAAACAATGATTTAATAGTAAAATAGATACACAAATATAACTATATATGGAATTCCAATATTTGATCAATATATGTATATGTAATATATTAATATAAACATACACAAATATAAAAAATATATATATAGTACTAGTCACTATATTATATATATAAGTGTAGGTATAATGATATACGTACTACTATCTTATATATATAAAAAATTGACTGTCGGATTGGTTGTTCATAATATTCAGGGCCGTCCCTAATTTTAATAAATTTTGGACCTAAACCCTAAACCCTAAAACCTAAACCCCAAACCCTAAACCCTAAAAAAATTACAATAAAATCCTAGAACCGGAACCCTAACTTACCCTAAACCTCAAATTCCTAAACCTTAACTTACCATAAATCTTAATCTCATAAACCCTAATTTACCCTAAACCTAAACCCTAACTTATGCTAAACTTTAAATAATGACTTAATAGTAAAATAGATACACAAATTTAATTATATATGGAATTCAAATATTCAATCTATCCATGTATATGTAATATATTAATATATATACACAAATGTAAAATATATATCTATATAGTATTAGTCTATTAGACTACTAGTCACTATATTATATATATATATGTCAATATGTGTGTAGGTAAACATTAACTAGGTATAAATTGTATAATGATTAAAATTCATTAAATAATTTAATGATATATGTCAATATGTGTGCGGGCTTTGACGGGCCGGGCCTAACGGACTTTGACGGGCCGGGCCTAACGGGCCTTGACGGGCTTTTGGCGGGCCGGGCCGGGCTTTAGATCTCTAAACCATGGTCGGCCCACCAACCACCTTGGCGGGCTTTTGCGGGCTTTTTTGCGGGCCTCCACCGGCCCACGAGGCCCACGGGCCAAATGATGACCCCTAGTGGGGATAGAGAAGATGAGTGGCAGTGGTTGTGTAACCACTTTGCCGATGACGAATTTAAAGGTGTTAATTTAATTTTTTTATTTCAATTAAGATAATTGAATTATTTAAATTTTAGTTATTAATTTTTTTAATGATTTAATTATGTTGTGTAACAGAAATTCTCCGGTGTCAACAAAGCCAACCGGGGGAAGAAGGACAAACACCATACTACCGGCACCAAGCAGTTCATTCAAATAGCCAAGGAGCACAAGGATAAGGGCTCCAAACATCCTTATCTTGATGCAAGCATAAGCGCGTACGTTACACCTGGGCTCGATAATGAAGCGAGTCAATGCGGCGTAAGTGATATATATATATATATGTGTGTGCTTTTAATTATAGTAATTATTATTTAAATATTATTTCAGTATAATAAATTAATTATGTGCTTGTAGGCAAGGGTGATAGAGCGTGCATAGGAAGAATTGGCTAACACTTAGCTTGCGTTCTCAGATGTGCCGCCGGAAGACCTGCCTCCTCTATCCATGGAGAGCCAAATTGCAATCGCGGATGAGGTCTACGGTCGTAGAGCTGGCAAGGAGGTTAGGCACTTCGGGCCTAAGGTGGTTCGATATTTGTCGACGACCTCCGACTCATCATCTACGGGAGGTTCGGGCCAGCGGAGAAGGACTCAGGCTGTGGCCGTCGAAGCAGCCATTCAAGAGGCTCAGCTGGCACGAGAGGAGAATCAATCCATGCGGCAAAGACTTGACGAGCAACAAGCACAAATAGCCCAACTCATCGCCCTCATGCAACAATCTCGAGAAGTATGTCAACCTCCTCCGAACCCATACCGCGACGACGACGACCCGGCTGGAGGCGGGGGACGCGGCGGTGCATCTGCTCCTCCAGTGTGTTAATTAGCTTGTAGCTTTTTAATTATCTCGTTTCTTTCCGCATTCCGGACAATATTTTTATTTTTATGGGTTTTTTGAATGTGTATGTACAAATTAATTTTAATTATTTAATAATTAAGTAATTAATATTAAATTAATTAGTTTATTTAATTAATTTTATCATTTTTCATTATTTAAATTCAATTAATAATAAATTAAATTAATAATATTTAATTACAATTTATTTATTTTTTAAAAATTAAAAAACACTTGGAAGACGGAGAAATTAATCTCCGTCGTCCAAGTGATTACCTGGGCCACGGAGAATGTAACAATCTCCGTGGCCCATGTAATAACTTGGACGACGGAGATTAAGTTATCCGTCGTCTCTCCGTCGTCCAAGTGTTTACCTGGGCCACGGAGATTGTCCGCGGTTCAAGTGAAATTGGACGACGGATAACTTAATCTCCGTCGTCCAAGTGCCTGGACAACAGCACTTGGAGCACGGAGCTTGGACGACGGAGATTCCGTCGTCTAAGTACTTAGACGACGGAAAAACGCACTTAGACGACGGAAACGCTCCGTCGTCTAAGTGCGTTTTTCTTGTAGTGGGAGTTGTTGACCACAACTCCCAACATCCAAGTAACAGATTGGTGACAACATCTTGAAGTGGCGTTTTGGGCCTACTTGATAACATATGAGTCCAGCAGGATTTCAAAGGAAAAGACCAAAGCTTTTTATGACGAGAATATCAAAAGAAAAGAATTTGTAGTTGGTCAGAAAGTTGTGCTGTTTAGTAGTCGTCCATGCTTATTTCCAAGTAAGCTTAAGAGTAGATGGACTGGACCTTATGTTATTACTGATGTTTTTCCTCATGGTGCTATAGAGATTATGAGTTCAACAACAGGGAAAACATTCAAGCTAGGTGAATGGACACGACTCAAGCTCTTTTATGAGTCATTTGTGGAACACGTGTTTGAGGATGCGAACCTTCTGGACACGCCTCCTATGGAGAATTGAGTGGGTTTGCCGTCTGACTGAAGACGTTAAACTTAGCGCTACTTAGAAAGCAACCCATATGGATGGAGAAGCCGGTGACCAGATTTGATTTCTTATCCCTTTTCTTTTATTTTTCTCCACATAGTGTGTTTTGTGTGTGATATGTGTTCTATGTCACTTGGTTGGTGTATTATATAGTTTAATTCAAGTTTTTACATTGAGGACAATGCAACTTTCAAGTGTGGGGTGGGACTGTGTCATATACTTGTCCAACTTTCAACTTTCGATCTATCGAGGATCATATTCGATCCATTGAAAAATCAGTGTCAGTTTTGATTTTTTCTTTATTTTTCTTGTGTGTTTTAAGTGTCTTATCTGAAAAATAAAATACAAAAATAATTAGTGTCAAGAAAATACAAAAAGAAGAGTCTTAGGAGCCCTTAACAAGTCAATGATGTGCTTATTTCTTCCAATATTGTGACTAAGAGATGATTATGTGACTTGAGTTTCTTTGGTTAATTTTGATATATGATGCATATGCGAATATATAGTGGATGTAGAAACGAGTTAACATGATACAAATTTTTAAGCATGCATAAACTTTGTTGAGATTCATTTTATAACTTTTAATAGTTAAATACCTTGTGAAGGGGCTACTTGAAGCCCCGTACATGAAGTCTTTCTAATTCATACACTTTAATCTATGTTTGCATATTCAATTTGAATGAGATTTTTTTTTCTATGTGACTCACCGTATGAATTATTGTATGTTTTCTTTGGTGGCTAACTTAGTATGCATGCTAGGATTCTATTGTCATGAGATACGAGCGACTGGAGATAATTTCTTCCACCAAATTCTCTATAGTGATACACCGATTTTACCGTCGGGTGATTGAAACTCTAGATCTAGCAGGACACGTATATAGTGTACATGTGAACCCTTGTGGATTCTCAGACCTTTTTTAGAACTTAATGCTTTCTTCTTTGCAAACCTTGGGGTCCATGACTATGAGTTCAATAGAGGGATAGATGTGGGGGAGGTCCATGACAAACTCACATATGCATAAGGATTAGGTAATAGGATGTGTTGTGTCTATCGACTATCCTGGGAACTTTCATTTATTGGATATGTGCATTAGATTAAGTATGTGTTAGAGAGATAGAATGACGGTGGTGGATCCCATTCCTCTTAACTCTTTCCTCATATAGTTTAAACTCATTTGCATTCGTAAGCATATTTACTTTCAGCATTTACTTTCTGCATTAGCTGTAGCTTAGCCGATTCAGTTCGTCAACCAAATCAACTCTTAATACTCTAATATTTTATGTGGTAATTCGCCACTGTGTCTAGTTCATTGTGTCCAATTTTCATATCCTTTGAGTCTGTTTAGGATAAGGTCGTAGTGTCATTAGTGTACTGTAATCGAATCTGTCAGCATTTTAATTTCGTGTTAGGATTTAGTGTCATCAGTTCTTTGTGTTCGATAACCCATCTTTATCATACTACATTAATATATCCAAGTTGAGAATATGGTATCTTTGCATAGGTGGTTTTTTCGCTTATCAACATATATCGTACAACCAAATATGCGTAGATGTGAAATGTCAGGCTCATATCCAGCTACCAATTGGTATGCATTAAATGGTTAGCGTGCTACGGGTCTAAAATGAATAAGTAAAGTTGCATGTAAGATTGCATATCCCCACGCAGATACGGATAAATTAGTGTGCCTAACCAAACCCCGACCCATAAGCTGTAACAACTTGAGAAGTGTTTGTGCAAGACCATTCTGTGAATGAACATGGAGAACAAGATTTTCAACATCAATCCCACCAGACGTGCAATAATCATCAAATGATTTTGATGTAAACTCTCCTGCTTTATCCAATTTAATAGACTTGATTTAGTGATCCGGGTGGAGAGCCCGGAGCTTAATGATATGAGCCAGGAGTTTTGCAAATACAGCATTCTTTGTGGATAGCAAAACAACATGTGACCAACGTGTCGATGCATCTACTAAAAATATAAAATATTTAAATGGTCAGCATTCAGGTTTGATAAGCCCACCTCATTGGATTCGTTGTAAGAATAGAATATTTTCAGTTGTGTCTACAATAAAAGAAGATCGTGGTTGTACTTATGTTAATAAACAAGCATTGTAGAACGAGCGGTGTACATCAGAGATTGCCACGAATTAATCTTGTGAGATAACGCACGGTGCCTCAACACTATTTGGTCAGGATTATGTTGCACTCGTCTTAGTGACCGAGCTTAGACCAATAGGAATAATCTCAGTCCCTCCATCTAAAGCGAAGTTTTTAGGTATTCCCACATGCTTCTTTGCTCTAAAAAATAGATCACTATATGAATTTTTTAATATCTTAATCATCATATTGCGACCTGGGTGACCCAGACGATAATGTCAAAGCTTATATGAGGCAGAGTCACTCACATTTGAAAGGACCCGACCTCGATTTAGTTGCCTAAACCGAAATCAAACCCCTTCGAAAACACGACCTTAAATTTTTTTTTTGCCATAGTTTACTTTGAAAACACATGAACCATTATTAGAACTTGCAAAGAAACACACTTCGAATATTCCACAAAAGCCAAACCATGGGGCTCCGTTCCCCATCCAAATTTCTCAACAACATATATAATAAACTCAAAGGTTTACAAGAAATCCAGAATCATTCAGGAGTATACTCGACTGAAAACACAATATAAGCATTCAAAGCGACGCCTATATACAACATTTACAACGAGTAGGTCAAACAAGAAACATACAGAAACTAAAGGGTGATCCAAACTCTATGCCTCCACAGTCGACGCGCAACACTGGAACCCAAACTACAAACTGGGCAAAGGAAACCAAAAAGCCCAAGGGAAAACAAATGAAATCGTTAGAGTGAGTGGACGAAGATAATAATATGTCTTTCCCAAATAAATGCTCATAAAAGCATAATGCGAGTCAATGCATATGAAAATCCTGACCAGGTACATTTTCCCTGATCCATAAATATGCACGTAAAATCATGCGGGGTCACTCATGGACTCCTCCGCATAGTACAGTCTAATCAAGGGATCCCAGACCCACATGTGATTAACATAAGTTTGAAAGACCTCGGGTCAGGATATCTGTCCCTCCGAAGCATCTCGGGGATCAGCCGAGAAGGCAAAGCATCAATGCATTCCTGTATATCCGAGACTGTACTCTGTGTAAACCAAATCATAAATCATTTCCATGCACATGCATAATCGTAATGTGCATAATCATAAAATGTATACTTATATGTGCATAATTATAACTGCATACGTAAATGTGTAATCATAAATATATATTCATAAAATGCATAATTCCAGACTCGCAAATCCAACTGTGAAAATAAAATGTCCACTCATAGTACGCGGCTAACTCTGAGGTCCGGCGGAAGATCCCTAGCCAAATGTTCGATCCCGATCACCTGAATAATATGGATACGATCAATATATATTGAAACACAACATACGGAGCTAATACACCGAGAACCCCACGTTCTAGAAAGACGAATCGCTCGAAATATCGACGAGGATAACAAAATTCTCAAAATATACCCAATAAATCCTCGTCCCAAAATCGAGTACTCGAATCAACCCAAAAACCTCAAGACTACGATCGGGGCGTGATTACGAGAAAAACGGTATAAAACTCCCCAAAATTCTAAAAAGTCAACCCTTCGTCGAAGCTCCGCCGGCGGCGGCGGCGCGGCGACAACAGTGAGATTTTCCAGCGACCAAAACCCCCAAAGCTTCCTCTCCCCAAGCCCAGTCCAACACTCCACTACACCATCACCCAAATCGACCGGCAACCACCTCAAAAATCCCTCGAAAGCCACCAGCCCAAAATCGCCGGAAAACTTCTCCAGCTGATTCCGGCGCCATCGCTCCACCATAGCCCTCCAAACCTTAGGGGTTTCATCCCCAACTCCAACCCAACCGGTTCCACCCAAAATCCCCATTGGAAAACCACCGGAAAACCTTCCCCCGTTAACCCCGATTCCAGCCAATTTCACATCCAAAATCAACCAACCAAATCACCTCCAAACATCACAATATATACATCACTCAAAAGCCCAAAGGAAGAGCTTCAAATCCCTATCTTAATCTCCGGCAACCGTGCCATTTTCCGGTGAAAATCGCGATGGCGAGTTCAATGACTTGGCGGGTCAACTAGTTTGACTCGGTTAACTCGGTTCCTGGCTTGGTCAACACTGGTCAACAGCCCAATTTCAACTTTTCAACAACTTTTACGACTATTCCGCTATTTATACGTCATGAACCGATCAAATTTACGATTCGGATAACTTAAACGTAAACAGATAAGTACGACTAACTCGACAATAATTTCAAATATTCATTTTATATTCCCAGATTATTCGAAAAATCCTCTGAAACCTCCTACGAACTCGAAATCACATCCTCTACAATTTCTGCGAAGGAACTCAAACCAAATTCGTGTCCGATAATTAAGTCATGAACAAAATCGCCAGATCAATCAATTACGACTAACTACGACTAATCGTGAAATGTGCAACTCAAGCCGATTAACATACCATTTCCGGTTCGGATCGTTACAAATTAGTGTGAATGACTGCAATGATCCAAACTGATATAAACCACTACAAATGCCCACAAACTTCTCTAGAATGCGCTTTCTGTCACATTCTACGGAGGTTACACATAAAAATTCTTTTTCATTATCACAATATGTTTTCAAGTGTAGACCGTTGGCGCAAATATCCTTAAAACTTAGCAATGTTCGATTGGAATTTGTGTCGTACAAGAAATCAATGACATAAATTTGAGTGTCTTGTGGCAACAAGATTTGTGTTGAACCACGCCCTTATATAACCGACGCTAAAACAATCATAGTTGTCACTGAGGGCTTAACATGGCCAAGTAAATCTGATATACAAACAACATCAAGAAAACACTGCTCCTATATACGAAGGCCAACGAGTCAAAAATATCTCGACGGGTCGAATGACCTCCATGACATATCAATCATCAAGAAAATGTCGAATTTGAACCCAGGGTATGTTCTTCAACAGATCAAAAAATTCTCGACTTGTGAGGTACATTTTTAACGGGTCGAAGAAAAACATGGCAAAAATTTTGACGGGTTGAAAAACATGCCAAAACGATTCAGGGTGATCCCTCGATGGGTCGAAATGCCTGGATCAGAACATCCTCATTTTTTCTTCTTTTGTTTTTCTTGTGTTTCGATGTCATAGTGTCATGGAATATTGTATATAACAAACCATTTATGTATTATGAAGTAAAATAACATTCTCAACACTTTCATATAACCAGTAATAGAGAAATTTTATTACTTGCCAACACAATTACATCAAAGATGACCTTATTTCAAAAATGACTAAAACAAAGTCTAAAAATATGGTTAAACAAGCCAAAACTAAACTCGAAAGATTACGTAGCAGAGATAACAACCTAATACATAGACTAATCAAAATCCAAAGTCTCAAGACTTGTTTTCTTTTCATCTCTGCTATAATGAGATTGACATCAATGTCTTTTTCCATCTCATAGTCTCCCCCAGCAAAGTTGGCGCCTTGTGCCAAGTATTATTTATGCCTCGTGTAAATACTTTGAATCTTTTTTATTGCATGCCATTGCTTATTTATATTCTTTGTAAAGCCACATTTATAACATGGATACTTTCCAGATGAAGCAGTGTAAAGAATTTCCATCATGCTTGGAACCGAAACCTGACTTATTCTTGTTTGAAGCACTGGGGCCGACCTCCTGATGGCGGTGCCGAGTAAAATTTTGACTTTGACCTCTACCACAGCCTCCCCTCCCATCACGTGGAGCATGCCCTCCACGGTTGTAAGGCTCTGAACAATTGTTCTTCTTGTCCTTGCGAGCTTTCCCCCTAGTGTTGTAATTCTCATGAGTTTTCTGGGTCCCAGCAGGCCTTGAGTTGTTGTTGAAAATTATCTCATGATGTCTCTCATTTTTAGCTAGGATATTCATGAGATCACTAAAAGTTTTTTCTTCTTCCTTGTTCGTACTCAAGTCGTTACTAATGAGAAATTATACTCATGAAAAAAAGGAAGGTGTTTAACGACTTCTCGATCATGTCTTCATCAGTCTTGTCAACTCCACAGAAACTAAGCTCGGATTGAAGTTCCAACATAGCATGGTTGTATGCATCAACATTTGGATAATCTAATAAATGGATGGTTTCCCATCTTTCAGTCAATTCTGGAAGTTGTGCATCATGCACGTTGTTGAAGTGTTGCTTCAAAACGTCCTATAAATTCTTGAGATCCATCTTTTTCAAGTATTGGTTTTTGAGAATTAGATGGATATGACGCCTCAAAAACATGAGGGATTGAGCTTTAATTTCTTCACTTAGGGCGACTACTTAGGGCTCGGTTGGTGGGTAGATGATGTTGGTGAATCTCTTTCTGATGCATATGTTTTCTACATCAGAGACCCAACAATAATGCTCTGTTCCTTTGGATAATCCAATAAACAGATGGTTTCCCATTTCTCAGTCAATTCTGAAAGTTATGCATCATGCACGTTGTTGAAGCGTTGCTTCAGAACGTCCTATAATTCTTGAGATCCATCTTTTTCAAGTACTGCTTTTTTAGAATTGGATAGATATGACACCTCAAAAATATGAGGGCTTGAGCTGTAATTTCTTCACTTAGGGTGGCCACATTGGGCTCGATTGGTGGGTAGATGATGTTGGTGAATCTCTTTCTGATGCATGTGTTTTCTACATCAGAGACCCAGCGATGATGCTATGTTCCTTTGGAATCAAGGATGTCAAACTTTGGCTTAGCCGACTCCGTCGTAGTCATCTACAAAAATAGACAAGAGAGATAATTAGTAACGATCAAAACCACGATCACTAATATCAAGTTTAGGAAATAAGAATGTGATCCAAGATGTATGATCACAAAAATTGATACTCAATAAACAGTGGTTTCATACCACACTCAAAGACCGTGATATTCATAATCAATCACTTGTAAACGATTTCCCTTTCTTATTTTTTTCTTCACGTGATATTCACTTATAACCGTGATTCGCCTAGGATCGTCACTAATCAAACTTTTTGAGTAAAGAGATGATGAAATCCCCTTTGCTTGATTCACAATATAACAACCTAAGATCTAGGGTGCTGTAGAAATTAAGTTTTAGTCCTAAATCTATGGTGTTACATAAATTATGTGTTTGCAACCTAATTTCTAAAGTATGATGTTTAGAAAAATTTATCTCGATTGATATTATGCTTGATATAGGTAAAGATGAATGACAATGAGGTAACACTCATCTGATTCAGGATATGATAAGTCGAGCAATTGTGTTGAAATTCGAAGAAGATGCTTGCAAGAGATGCAAGGAAGGACGATGTGCAACTTTTCCGGCGACGGTGGTGATGACAACGTCACAGGTGACCAGTGATGCGTCTTTATGTGACTCCGCTTTTGTCTATATTTAATCTAATTATTAGAAGACACACCGACAAATATGTAATACAGTAGTTGAGTATATTATACATTATATGCATCATGTCATCGTCACCATGAGTAAGCAGATCAGTTTGAGATTGAGATGGTATATAACTATATATAGGTAGCTGCCTAGCCATTATTCATTCTCAATTGAAGTGGTCGATGACTTGGGTCAACCATGCAAACTGCAATTCACTACTTTCTCAAGCGCGGGTAGTCCTTCAAAATCGATGCCATTACATCCAAGGAAGGTAGACATGAAAGGCTTCAATTCTGTACAAGTTCAATCCTTCTTTCGGGAAGAGTGAGAATCGAAGAAGAAGAAGTTGCAGTAGTAAGCGTAGTCAAAGTGGTACGTTGAAATGAAGTAGAGCTCCATAATGATATATCGATCAGTATGCAGCTGACAGTACGTACGTGTTCTGCGAAGTCCTGGATCATCGTGCGGCCACGTTTTTGAAGCCGAACCCGAGCGTGTGAGCAATCATTGAGTTTTAGGGAGTTGAGGTAATCCATATATCCCATCTCTTTGGTTTGCACAATCATCATCATCATCATCATCGATCTCACTCATGGGTCCTCTCCGGCCATGCCATCTCTCTCTTTCAGACATGACCGATAAAATTAAAGGGTTCCAAAGGTCATCTAGTTAGAACCAAAAAAAATGTTCAAAAAGTGACTTAAATTCAAAAATTTACCCGGAAGTCACTTTGTTCTAAAATATGCTGAATATATCCTTGATATTTAAAATAATTACATTATGCCATTAAGTAAACGTCACAGAAATTACAATTTCTGCCACTGACAGAAAACGAACCGGACGCAAGCCCGATCTCGATCTCCTCGGCCGACGATGGCGGCTCCTCGCCTCTAAGCCTCCACCTACATCTTCGCGCCTCCATCATCCTTGCCTACAAGCTCTCACCTCTTATATCGTTGGGTTTGGGTTTGTGTCGACACAAACAGAGGGTGGGAATTCACGAGGAACGGAGGCGTCGCACGAGTAGCAGGGTGGGGACCGATGAGATGTGATTGGCGATCGACAATGATTGAGTGCTCAACTCGTGGTCAAAGTATTTTTTTTCTTATTTTTTTAATAATTTGTTAATAACTTTAATATAAACATAAATGGTATATTTAGCTGACGTGAACGATATCTTTAACAAACGTACACGGTATCTTTGTGAACTACACATAAAGTATACTTGTAAATCTATGTTGGTATCTTTAAGGTGTTGTGTTGGTATCTTTATAACACTGCGATTGTATCTTTATAACAATGTCATGGTATTCTTACGTAGGTATCCTTATAACAGTGTGAGTATATTCTTATGTTGTACCCTTAAAACACTTTAATGGTATATTTATGATACTATAATGATATTTTTATGACACAGAGATAGTATCTTTAAAACGTTATCATGGTATCCTTAAGTTGTATCCTTAAAACACTTTCATGACATCTTTATGATACTATGATGTATCTTTATCACTGGGATGGTATTTTTAAAACATTGTCATGATATTCTTATATTGTATCCTAAAAACACTTTCATGATATCTTTATGACATTGTGATGATATATTTATGACACTGTGATGGTATCTTTATAACACTGTCATATTATCCTTAAAATGTTGTCATGGTATCCTTAAAATACTGTCATGGTATCATTATGATACTAGCTATGATGGTATTTTTATAACACTAAGATAGTATCTTCATATAGTTGTATTAGTATACTTATCTAAACCCCATCTTATACCCTAACTCTAAATACTACTCCCTAAACCCTAAACTCTCTCTCTCTCTCTCTCTCTCTCTCTCTCTCTCTCTCTCTCTCTCTCTCTCTCTCTCTCTCTCTCTCTCTCTCTCTCTCTCTCTCTCTCATATCATGGCATCTTATAAATGACACAAGATCCTTGTTGATTGAATTTATGTTTAGTCGTGAAGAGAAAGAAAAAAAATAAGCCATGATATCTTTACGAACTTGTGTTAGTATTTTTATGAATTAATGTTGGTATTTTTCTGTACTTAAGTTGATATCTTTTTTCTGTGAAGAACAAAATATTTATGTTTTTTGCAACAACAAAAAATTGGACAAAAATTAGAAGGGTAAAATGGTATGCGCGGCAAATAGGCTCTTATTTTAAATTATAGGCTTTAAAATAACTCTTAGGTCACTAAAATCATAATTTGGTAACCTTTGGATAATTTGACAAAAACTAAATTATTTTTTAGACAAATTTATGATTTTAAGTGACTTTTTTATCATTTGTCTAAATTTTTATTAAACCGTATGAAATGAAAACTCTATATCCCGTCCATCCCTAACTATATAACTTATTAACTATATTGTCGAGAACTTAAATATTTCGGGAAAGCTCGTACGAAGTAGACTAGTTACACAACTAGCTACTGGTTTAGTAGTATGCATGTCCATTGATCAACTTCAGTCTTGTTCAAGGATGAACAATTAATATCAACAATGGTGAGTCCGATCCTGATTTGATATAAGCCAAAGAAACTTATGATCGAAAGATATGCAAGTACGTAGCTATGAATTTGACATTGCACCAAAGGCTCGATCAGCACCAAAACTCTCTCTTTGTCGTTTGTATGTTTGATTAATTAATTGATATGAGAAGGACTATGATCGAACTATATATGGTGGAGTTGGAGGTTGGTATGGGAGAGGTATGTGTACCTCGATCGGCTTCCGTATACGGATAAAACAAAGCTGCTTTGTCTTAATTAATCTGATTGAGATCTTGGAAGCTAGTTTCTCATTCCCTCTGGGCTAGTCAACCATGACACAGTCATAATTAGCTTCACAATTCACATCAAAAAATTGCATACTCGTCCATCTCAATTTCTCTTTCCCGGTTTTAGCTTTGTGCGCGATCGATCTATCCAAATATGGACTCTAAGTCCGAGAATAAATGAAATATATATATGTTTAATAGTTGAACGGTAAAAATGTTAAAATTTGATTGAAAAGTTAGTCTAATGTCCTATACTTGAAATAGTCTTAAAAAAATGGCCATATATATATATACACACATATATATATGTACATATTATATCAAGTGCGAAGCTTCACACTGAAATTTTGGTGTGAAGTTTCATTTTACGCAAAATCAACAAAACAATTCAAAGATTAAAACAATTAATCTTTTAGATTTTTGTGCAAGGATCGTGCTTGCAAAATTTCTACTCAATTAGAGTTGTTTTGACCATTTGATTGTCGCAATATTTTAATAATACATACAGATTCTCCGATTTATCTTAAAACTTGAATGTTGTGATCAAATAGTTAAAACAACTTTGATTGAGTTGAAATTTTGTAAGCACGATCCTTGCATGAATATTTAAAAGATTAATGGTTTCAATCTTCACATTATTTTGTCGATTCTGCGTAAAATGAAACTTCATGCACACTAAAAATTTTCAATGCGAAACTTCGCATTTGATAGGATATATGTGTGCGTGACATTTGGTCTACAACCTTCGGTCTAATATGTGATTACCAACTCGGAAAAACAAAACTAATAAAATAGATAAATACATCATGAGATTTGAGCACCCGGATGAGACCATGAAAACGGCTCCATGCGGCCCGGGAGAAGATCGAACAACAACAACACATTTCGTGACATGCTCAACTAATTAAATCTCATTGTATATAGAAACACTAATTAATTAGAACATCGATCTCGTTAAATTAAGCTATATATATTGGATTGGCCACGGATTCTAGTTGAATAGCTAGCTCAAGGTTTGGTGATCCGTTAATTAATCAAGCATATGAGTACGTAACGTGCACAGATACATGTTGTCTATAATGTACATGCATGGATAGTGTCAGACTATTAAATAACACACATGAAACACTTGCATGAACTGGCTTGAAAATGAAGAATAAATGTTGATGTTTCTTACGCAAAATACCGGAGATTTTCTCTTATAATTTTAATTTATACTTGAAGAACTCGATCCATTACATATATTTTTCAATTATTGTGCATAAAGAAAAAAGAGCAAGGATGATGAAACTCTTATTCTGAAGGAAGCATGGAACATGGAGATTATAGTTTATTTATGGGTGATACGTATCCTAGATCTTGGTGGATTTAGACAAAGATGCTAGTTTGACATAATTTGAATGTTGTCGCCGTATATCCACAAAAATTGAGAAAAAAAAGATGTTTAAAATTTCAGTTCAAATCAAATATGGAGCATGCATGCGAGTGATAATTTAATTAACTATTCATGATATCTATTCTTTTGGTTTAACGAATGGTGAGGTATTATATGCAGTCTTCGATTGCTAGTGAATTCTTATTTTAAAGAATTAAATTTCAATTATTGATATACAACGATTTATTATTTAAAATTTCTCTGTTTTGGTGAAGTTGATAACAATAAACTATATATCTTGATGTTTATTGGATTGCATATTAGTGTGAATATATTTATAATTTTTATTTAAACCAAATCAATGAAGTTCCGAGTGATTTTATCATTCAAACACGTACTTTCGAGCCTGAACTGGTGTCACTTGCGCAGAGCAGCAAAAGGAAAATCACTTTTTGTTTTCCAAAAAAAAAAGGAAAATCACTTTTGGGTTGTGGGAGGGAGCACAGCAAGGAGATTGTTGGAATGAAAATGAGCCTCCTCGTCGACTGTTTATCAAAGGGCTCACATGTTTCTCTCTGCTTTGGATCAGCTAAACTATTCAGGTTTGTTGGACATGAACTTCCTCGGCACGTCAATAGTTTGCTTCATGTTTCGTGGAATATGTAGACAATATATATGTCTGATCAAATGTCTCCAATAAGTTGGGACTCGGACGAAATTTGGAATTCATATAAAGCTAAATATTTTAAATAATCACTCAAGTTTGATTTATTTTAAATTTTAATCACTTAAGTTTTAAAAATATAATTTTAGTCTTTAAATTATGACATCAACATTCAAATCGGTCGTTAAACTTTGACAGTCATTTAAATTAGTTACTGAACTTTAACAATAATTTTCAAATTAGTCACTATTATATTTCTAAACTCTGTTCATTATTAAAGGTATTTACCTATTTGGGTCACTGAACTAATTGTTTATTCAACCTCCTACAAATTTCTTAAGACCTCACAAAATTATCATGGAGAAAAAGATGTCAAAATATCTTGTTTTTCCAAAATATCTTTGATAATTACGAAATTAGCTTCAGTTTAACATTTGAAATAGAACAATGACCAATTTGAAAGACTGTCATAATTTAGTGACTAATTTGAATATTAATGTCAAAATTCAATGATCAAAATTATATTTCTGATATTTCAATGACTACAATTTAAAAACAATGAAATTTGAGAGACAATTTGTAAATTTTTGCCATTCTATAATAATGTTCTTATACATACTATTGGTATCTTATTCTACTTGGTCAAAATTACTGTAATGATCACTGACATCACGTGGGATTCTTGTTAGCTAGGAAGATCGGCTTAAAACAAACTAAATGACCAAAATAAAAGACGTAGATGAAAGATAACAGACCAAGATGACACATATGATCTCTAATCGTGCAGGACATGCTTTTTCTTTTTCATCGAATAGATTTAGGTTGTACTAAGGGCTTTAATTTATAAGCCTCTTTTTTTTTATCAAAAAAAAATCAAGATGACATAAAATTCATCAATGATTAATTCGTCACACGTGTCAAAAATGAGTTAATCGTTTAAACAATTTTACTTTCTATTTATGCTACTTTACAGATACTATATCAACGTGAAGACGCATAATAATGACGGATCTAGAATTTTAAATTGAGGTGGGCTAAATTTTTCTTTATTCAATTTTTATTTTTTTATTACAAAACACATGTTAAATTAAATATATACCAAATAATCAATTAATTGACTAAGTACAAGAATTAACAATAACATTTGATAAAAATTCGTCAATATAAGTCTAATAGTGAATAACGTGCTACTCAAATTGTACCCTTCAGTCTTGAATAAACAAAGTTAATTTGATAAATTGTAAAAAAAAAAAAAAGATGTTAGGTACGTGGATGTTGTAACCCAAGAAGAAAAATAAGGCGTATAGATATAAAATATATGCTCCAAAGCTATTTTAAAAAAAAAACTATTTTCTGATGAGTTTATAAGATTTTTCTAAATTTTAGTCAATAAATAATATTAAAATATAGCAAGATATTAAAATATGTGGGTTGCAATACATGTCGGCCATGTGGCACACATGCAAGAGGCGGGGAATGCCAGCCAAGGACACATGTCCAACATGTAGGTTAACCCTCTTTTTGAGGGAGACCCACTGACATTTTCTATTTTTGCTCAGGTTACAGGTACAGATGTTGTACCAACATCAGGCCTATATGGAGCAAGCACTGTGGCCCAAAAGGCTACATGGCCCACTCTTAAGGCCCAAAAACCCATTATCATAACTGCACGGCGTTGCAGACAATTAGATCATTTCCGTGGAACATTGCCGCGGAGCACCCAGATGGAGCATTGCAGCTCACTGAAGGTAGCGGACGACGCTCATATGGAGCATCGTTGCTTGGGCGGGCCCAGTGGATTACAACTGACCGTCCCTTCTCCACTTGGCGAGAAAAAAAAAGGGACACGAGAAAAGACCTCACCACCGAGAGTCGACAGCAACAAAATAACTGGGAGTTGGGTGTCGGAGGTGTCCAAATATGAGTCTCCACAGAAGAAGATAGTGATCCATTTAGTTGCTAAGAAGATGGCTGAAGAGCGGCAACAGTTACTTTAATTTGGGGTGCATAACTAGATAGGATGTGGGGCTGAATTTTTTCCAATCATTTTCCTACGTCTAACATGTTTATTTTATGTGATAGCATAGTTGAGAGCGATATAGTATAGGTTGCCTCAGGGAGTTACTTTCTATCATGCCAGAAATCGGTATTCTCATTTGTAACTTATCAGTTCAAATATATTTATATCTTTAACCTCAAAAAAAATAAAAATATGTGGGTTAATTTTGTAGTGGATCAATTTTGGGGTGGGCTAGATATATATATTTGGGGTGGGCTAATTTTTATTTTTCAAAATTTTGAACTAAAATTAAAATTCAGGCACAAAATAATATATTTCAAAATTTTTAGGTGGGTTACAATCCACCTTAGCCCAAGTGTATCTCCGTCTTTGACGCAAAATGAACATTCAAATTCCCACCAAAATCAGATTGGCTTGGTCCTAACCAATCTACATCTCTATGAATTATTAACATAGTCCACTTGATATAATCTATCATCAATAAATCATATAGTTTGTCTTTGATTAGAAATAAATCAACAAAAAAATTTGATTGGAAATAAATCAGGCTTCTTCCTTTACAAGGGTCATCTTCCTTCCGGGACCTTAGGTACTTAAGGGGTATGCCAAACACTTGTTTACAAATTGAGACCAAAATTATAATATATTTGAACCAAAATTTACAATATTTAGGACTATATTATAACAATGTCCACATGTTTTTATGATTATTTATGATGTTTACAACTAATTGAAGCAAATTTACAATTTTGAGAACAACTCTTTCAAAAGTTGTAAATATATTTTAGAGTAAAATAATTACTTAAAATACAACTAAAATTACATAAAGAAGAACTCAGATTACTATAATGACCATAAATTCGTTCTCAAATGATAAATGATACCCATGAGTATCTAAGAATTATCCCTTCCTTAAATTCCTTCTTAATCGTCAAAAAAGGGACTTCATCCTAATTTTTGTTGTTAAGAAAATAAGATATTATAAAGAAATTTCTTGAGAGCAACTACCATCAAAACAAAACTTCACTTAGAATACAACTCTCTCATATATAGAGGTTTGGTGATCAATTGACGCCAATTATCTACAACAAAATTTACTTCCCAATAAACATTGATTAGGTGACAAATTAAAACTAACGACTGATTTCTACTAGATTGGCTAGATCCAGAACCAATCTACATCTCTGTGAATTATTAACTTAGTTCACTTGACATAATTTATCGTTAATAAACCAAATAGTTTTTTTTGTATTAGAAACAAATCTGACAATTTTTTCTGATTGAATATTAAATTTAGATAATTTTTAGATTGGAAATAAATCAGTTTTTTTTTCTTTCTAAAAGTGACCTCTTCCTAGTTTCTGTTTCTTTGGTAATAAAAGAAGAAATTACATAGAAGTTTTTATAGAGCAACCACTACTTCATTGATCAAAATACAAAGCACTTTTAGCTCTACTTAAAATACAACTACTAAACTATTAAACTGGTGATCGATTGATCCCAAATTATCCGCAACAAAATTTATTTCTCAGTAAACATTGATTAGTCGACAAATTTGCTTCCTAGTTGACAAATTACTACTCACTCTGATGTCTTTCTTCTTTTCGTTGTTTTTGCTGAAAGGACAAAAACCTATAAAAAGGACCTCTTTGCTCTTTTCATTAACACAAATTTTTAACTTCTCTCATTCATAAGACCAACCTTTGCTTAAGAAAATTTTAAGCCGCTTTTCTAAGCCAGCTACCTCCTTTTCAGTTTCAACAGGTGTGTATAGAGGGGAGAGCTTCAAAAAGCACCTTACTGTTTATCGGATTTTCCAGTTCTGCATATATAAAACTTCCCAGTCAGCCTCCATGTCTGACTCAGAGCTATTCCTCTGTCTCCTTCCCTCAATCCTAGCTCTACTCCTCTTCCTCATTCTCATCACAAGAAAGAAGCAGCTACATCATCTCAGGGGACTCAATCTCCCACCAGGCAACATGGGCTGGCCTTTTCTTGGAGAAACCATAGGCTACTTGAAGCCTTACTCTGCAACTTCCGTAGGAGAATTCATGGAGCAGCACATTTCAAGGTAAGAAAAACTGGGCCTTAATCATCAAAACCCATGATTTTAAACTGTCTCTCTAACACAAGTTCACTCTATTTTTGCAGGTATGGGAAAATTTACAAGTCCAGCTTATTTGGGGAGCCAACAATAGTGTCAGCAGATGCAGGGCTCAATAGATTTATTCTACAAAATGAAGGCAGATTATTTGAATGTAGCTATCCAAGAAGCATTGGAGGTATACTTGGAAAATGGTCTATGCTGGTTTTGGTGGGTGACATGCATAGAGATATGAGAAACATTTCTCTCAATTTCCTAAGCCATGCCAAGCTCAGAACCCATTTGATGAGAGAAGTTGAGAAGCACACACTGCTTGTGTTGGAGAGCTGGAAAGAGTACTCTGTGTTTTCAGCTCAGGATGAAGCTAAAAAGGTGAGTAAAATAATCCAAGAATGCTTGCAATTCAAGGAAAATGTTTAAATATATATTATTAATGATAAAGTGATTGCAGTTCACTTTTAATTTGATGGCCAAACACATCATGAGCTTGGACCCTGGAGAACCAGAGACAGAGCAGCTGAAGCAGTTGTATGTTACTTTCATGAAGGGAGTGGTCTCTGCTCCATTGAATTTACCAGGAACAGCTTACAGAAAAGCTTTGCAGGTAAATTATTACTGTTCTTTACATTTTTACCTGCCACAAGAATGCTTCAACCTTTCTTCTTTTGTAAATAATTATTACCACTGGTTCATCATGACAGTCTCGATCAACCATTCTGAAGTTCATTGAGCGGAAAATGGGGGAGAGATTAAAGGAGGGAAGTGAAAACATAGGGGAAGAAGATCTTCTTGGATGGGTTCTGAAGCATTCAAATCTTTCAAAGGAGCAAATTCTTGACTTGATATTGAGCTTGCTCTTTGCTGGTCATGAAACTTCATCGGTCTCCATAGCTTTAGCCTTATACTTCTTGCCTGGCTGTCCTAACGCAATTGAACAATTGAGGGTAAAGAATATATTTCACATAGTTGGCCCAAATTTTAACAAATTCTGGGTTTTCATTTTATATTAAAGGGTTTCATTCTGTGTTGTGCAGGAAGAGCATATTGAAATTGTCAGAGCCAAGAAGAAAGCAGGAGAAACAGAGTTGAACTGGGAAGACTACAAGAAAATGGACTTCACTCAGTGTGTAAGTTACTTTAATCTTGGGTTAAAAATAACATATTACATTAACTAACTTAATTCCCATCCATAAACTAACACTTGTGGAATTCTGGGCTCTGGTTTGGTTGTGAAGGTTATCAGTGAGACACTTAGGCTTGGAAACGTGGTGAGGTTCTTACACAGGAAGGCATTGAAAGATGTGAGGTACAAAGGTAAGTGTGTTGAGGACAATTTGGTGCAAGAGTTGGGAGTTGGGTCCTTAAAGTCATCTGGAAATCTGATGCTGCTTTAGAATATATTTGAGGCTGAAAACTTTTGTATGTTTGAAACTTTGAAGGTTATGACATTCCATGTGGATGGAAAGTGCTTCCGGTGATTTCAGCCCCGCATTTGGATCCTTTGCTTTTTGACCACCCTCAAAACTTCAATCCATGGAGATGGCAGGTCAGTAGTCATACCTAGCTACCTAGTTGTGGTCTTCATAACATTCGTCATTGCCAAATGTACACTATTTATCCTCGTGTTTCCGAATATTTTCAATTTATAATCTCATTCGTAATTTTAAATTGTTCATATTGTTAGAATTTGGAATTATTGAACTACATTTTACATGTTTTTCTAAACGAGTCAATGTTTAAGATATAAGTTACAAATTTAAGAAGTACACATTGGTTAAAAGATTTCCTTTTGTGTATGGGAGTCAAATTATAGGGTCCCCAAGAACATTTAGGGCTGGTTTTTATGACTTATGGGACTCCCACAAAGCAACTGTAGGCCGTGGACCCAGTTGGATGCTTCCTAATGTTTGCCTATTTTTTCTAGATTGTGGATCCAATAACTTCATCTCCTCACGTTGCTCATAGATTTTTAGTATACAAAAGTTCAGCATGAGTCAGTGTCACATATAATGTTGATCAACGTCAAGTCACACTACACTATTTTTTGTTTTTTGTTTTATTACATCCATTTAATCCCGTAACATGAGCAATATGCCAATATCACATCTGCATGTCACCATTATACTTGGCAGGGTAATCAGTTCCTTAAATTCACTAGAAAAAAAAACGACGATTTGAGAAAATTCTCGTGAGGGAGATAAATCAATATGAATATTCGAACATCAGTTTACTTTATTATATCGATTTTATGATGATACGAAAATTTAGACAAGAAACACAAGGAAATCTTGGCAATTTTAGGATGGCCGGGCTTTTCCAGATGAAGGGTCTTGATGAAAATGAATGGATGGTACACAATTTGTGTTATGTGTACGTGTGGGGAAAGAATGCATGGGGTTGGAGATGATTAGAACCCCCCATGTGCACTGTGGGGTTTCTCACATGCACGTGCACCATCCCAATTGTACCTTTCTTTTTTTTCCCATTTTTAGGTTTAAACTTATTTTTAACTATATTAATAAAATAAAATAAATGTTTATTTTTAAAATTTTAGTTCAAAAATTACGGTTAAAAACAAGATTTTTTATTTTAAAATACATTATTTAAAAGTTGAATATTTTCATATCAATCTCAAACTAAGTCTTATTCAGTCAAATGCCAAACTGGTCCTGTCCGGATACGTAGGATAGTTATACGCAGCTTCCCTAAAATCTGGTCCAGAAATCTCCAAACCCTGTAGACAGAATAGAATAGAAAACGTATCTACTGCTAAGTCTACTAGCTACAAAACTCTTCGTTTAGGAAAAAGGTTTAGAAATAGCCATACACTGCAATGATTAAAATCCCGACAATGACAAATCACTATATATATATATATAAAAGAATGCAAAGCAAATCCACAATCTTGATGCTTATTAGATATTGTAATCCTATCAATTAATATATTAAGAGTCAAAGAGTTAATTAGTCAAATGGTCGCTTTAAACCGGCCAACCTAGCTAGGCCATGCTTGTTTCATTGTGATCGAATTGAATGAAAGAAATCAACCAAGTGTCTTTTGATTGTTGCAGCAGACTAACGGCGCAGAATCATCATCATCTTCTTCATCATCATCTTCATCTTACAGCTCGAGCATGACAAGTAGCAACTTTATGCCATTTGGGGGAGGACCACGGCTTTGCGCCGGATCAGAACTGGCCAAGCTAGAAATGGCCGTTTTCATCCACCACCTGGTCCTCAACTACCAGTGGGATCTAGCCGATTTGGACGACCAAGCTTTCGCCTTCCCTTTTGTAGACTTCCAGAAAGGACTTAAGATCACAGCTCAGCGCAAAATAAGTTCCATTTAGCTAAGCTTGGGTATAATACTCAAGGCCTCGAGCATATATATATGCATGGAAGAATCGAAGAACCCAACACACCATGCATGCATGCATGCACTCGTCATCGTCATATTCTCGATCATCTGGGCCGGATCGGATAAGATAGAGAACCAAAGGAGGAATGGAATATGGAATTGAGGATCGAGTTTACTTTGCAGCTAGTACGTAGTGGAAGTTGGTTTATTTTGACTTTTTACAATTATTTATCTTCCTGATCCACAGAAAATGAAGGAAGACAAGGACTTCAGCCAATTAAGGTACTTCAACTACAAGGATGCTGTCTAGGACCAGTACTTGTTCTTCTTCTAATTCAACCTCCAACACCGATTCAATTCAAGCTGCATATATACACCCACCACCAACCAAATAATTAAAGTAGATAGAAAAAAACAGTATCTCGTAGTCCCTAGCTAGCTAGCTAGTTCATCAACTTAAGTTAGTTTGGACTTGAGGGTACGTAGTTAGTTATTCATATATATGTCATATGGCTGGTTCTTCTATTTTTCAATATATACTTAAAAGTTAGATTCAAAAACCTTTGTGATCAAATATCTCTTTTCCTCAGTTTAATTTCTGGGGTAATATCTTATATATTTTTGGTTGCGGGCTTGACACTAACAGATGACTCTGACTTACTAATGGTATTAGCCAAGTAATAAGCTGGCTTAGATATGCAGTTGTTTGGTTTAAGAAAACGGATATGTAATTACTTGATGATCGAGTTCTGACTTCTAAGTTTCTTAAGTATAGACGTATACACAGTATAATTTTCTCTTACTAATTCATGTTATCTACGTCGACGTCCAATAATTTTCAATCATCCTATCATCCATCTCGATCAGGTAAATAAAAGATATTTTCAAAGTTACAAATTTTCGGTAGCTCGATTATGTTGTTGGGATTTAATGATCGTCTAACATTGTACGTATCATGCATATACAGTCTTAAGTTGTGATCACGGATAAGGTAATGAAGTCTAGCTTGACTTACTGTTGCTGCAATATATATAGTCATTGCATATTTCATTATTGAATTTGTCAAGTAGCATGTCTATCATGCATGCTTCCTCATATAATGAGACAAACTTTCCGATATGCATGGGATTATTCTTTGATATTTCATTCTCCTATATAACCAGCTACTGTACACATATAGCATGAACAACGTACCGTACCATTAATATGTCTTGAATCCACTCGTTCGAAATCTTTCCTAGCAACCAAATATCCTCCAGAACACTACAGTACACTTGTGATTTGTCACCCATATTTTACACATGTTTGAATGTTTGATCGTATGCATGTTCGTTTACTATCAAAATCTGCATGCTGCTCCAGAGCCGACACCAAAAGATCGATCGAGTTAACGAAAACCAATTACAGCAGTACCACATACATTTTGCTGTCTACTATTATTTCGTTCTATCGATCCTCTTTTGTTGCTTTCATGCAACCTTAAAATATCAAGGCTGAGGAGTCGACTATATATATATTTATCGATCGAGGACCCTGCATATATAGCAGATCAGATCTGGGAGCTTAGTGCAAATGTTCATAGATATCATGTAACTTAGCCTTTGAATGAATGCCCCACCCGATGTTCTGAGATCGAGTACTGTAGTGAAACAGTAGTAGTACCCGTCCCCGGCCAGCTGGCTAGCTTTGTTAGGTTTTCTTTCGCTTTCCGATGGTCGTTGGAGTTTGGTTGTGTTGCTTGGCCGGGCTGGTTTTATTGTTTTTGTTTCTGTCGATCTTATTACTAAATGATATGAGTGGTGCCGTGGTAGTGATTTCGATCTGGCTTTCTATGCGGTCTAGGAAATTGCACGTTAGGGTTTCGATCGCGAGTTATATGTGGGCTCGCTTCATTCATGAGGGAGGAGAGGTTGGCCGGGTTAGGGATAGACATATTAAAAAAACAGAATTGAAGTTATAACAAAAATATATGCATGGTTGAGAGGAACTGATTGAGAAATTCAAAAATGAGATCTTAAACTTACATTTTCAATATGTTAACGTTATCCTTTTTAAATATTGTTGAGGTTAAGTCTAGATGAATGTAACGCTCAAATGGGAAACTTAGGTTGATCGGTGTTGGTGATTCATTTCAGATCGATATGTCGTATTAGGATTTGAATATGGGCTGAGGAGGCCGCCTGCTGTATGTGTCCACAACTGTCGTGTGTGAGAACTCTACTTTCTGAGTTACCGCACATGAGCCGTTACGAACAAAGCCCACAATCATGGGTTTGAATTTCAGTTTTAGCCACCTTATTAAGCAATTTGCAACAGTTTAACAATAATCCATTGTCGTCCAGCGGTTAGGATATCTGGCTTTCACCCAGGAGACCCGGGTTCGATTCCCGGCAATGGAAATTTTTTGAAACCCTTTGCCAGATATTTTCTCTGCCTGCCTTTTATTTCACACATTAACTCAGCGCTCGGCAATGCCCGGGTCAGGTTAGGCTTAAGCATAACGTCTCCAAAATTCGGAACGAATTTTTCTGAAAGTTTGAACCTCACGGGCCATCTTGCTAGGCTTAAGTATAACATATCCAAAATTCGAGCCAGGTATTTTTGAAAGTTTGAACCTCACGAGCCACCCACCGGCTTCTTGGACTCCGGGCCTCATCGAATATTTTGGGCCGGCCTGGTGCCATGTCAAAATTGACAGCCCTAACAATATGCCTCATGGTGAAATAAGCTTGTGGCCATGTGACGACTTCTCCGGAGCGACCGACCACCTAGAAAAGGCTAGGGTTTTGTTGCGGCGGCGAATTTATTTGGCCCCAGCATCGTTGAGTTGCAGGGTGGTGAGAGTGACGGTGGAGATCAGGACTCAAGATGAAGGCAGAGAGGAGACTGTGGTGGCGGGGAGTTTGGCTAGGGCTTCTACTGTACTTCGGGTGCCGGTGGGAGTTGACGAAGGAGGAGGAGATGATAGAGGTCGGCCAGGCGATGGCACCTCGAGGGCTGCTACGTCGGACGACGGATGAAAGTGTAACCGACGAGCTTAAGACTTTTCTGACGCCATGTCGGAGACCACAGAGGGCGAGGTTGCGAAACATGGCGATGAAAGGTGAGTACAGTCGCGTCGATGACCCCGAGCCGTCGAAAAGCTGGGAGCGGCGGCAACGATATGTTGTTGTGAGGTAGCATGAGAAACGTCGATCTGGGTTGGATGCAAGTCATAGACGGCACACGTTGACTCTCGCAAGGAAAAAATTGTCACTAAGGGCTCTTGGCTAATTTTGGGCCCTTGGCTTGGCCTGGTATGAATACTGGGCCTTTGTTGACTTTTGCTGATTAATCTGCTTCTCCACCTTGACTTGGCGGTTTGGAGGACCAATGGCTGCAATCTTTTAGTTCCGCATTTGGGAATCGGACATCGTCCATAGGAGTTTTCAGCGTAATTCCATGCGTCAAAATTCAGTCTCACGAGGAATAGTGCAGGCCGATGGAAGATACTTTATAGAGCTGTAACTTTGGATGAATAGCTATATAGGAGTGGGGCCCCACATTTTTTTAGTTATTTCCTTACGTTTAACCCATCTAATTATGTGATGATAGGTCTGTACTGAGCATGTAATAATATAGATTACTCTAAGGAGTTCTTTCTACCAGGCTGACGTTTAACGTTCTCTTTGTAATCTATCAGCATAATCAATTCTATTGGTTAAGTGATGACATGACAATTGTCAGGTCAATGAATGGGTCCCACCATAAAAAAATCCTATGTTAATTTATATATTTTTTTTTAAAAAATAATTTTATTTCATTTCTAATATTTAATTTTCATTTTCATCCTCTCATTTTTATTTTTGTATTTTATATTTGTTTTTTCATTTTGAACTCTCATAAAAAAAATCATAAAAAATGTAAGAAAAAATATGATATTGCAGTTAGTCGTAGAGTTGTGAGAGAGGAAAAAAAGACACGATTGCAAATATTTTTAGTTTTTTAATTGTCTATTTCTTTTAGTTGAATTTTTGTCTTTATCTTCTTTTTTTTCTTTCTCTAGCAACTCTTTTTTTACATTTTTTTTGGGGGTTTACCTTTTTTTAATGATATTGTAGTCAATCACGCGTTGTAGAAAAAATAAAAAATAAAAACAAAAATGAGAATGTTAAAATGAAAATGAAGTTTATAAATAAAAAAAAATTGAAAAAATAATAATTGAAACATAAAATATGAATTTATTTATAATAGTAGAACCTACTTGTTGACGTGACAATTTTCATATCAATACTTAACGGTAAGATTTGATGGAAAACTAACAGAGAGGTAAGACTGATGTTAATTGTAAAGATTAAGGGTAAAACATTCAGCTTTGAAACAAAATGGACTAGCTTGATATCTGATCCAAAGTTAAGGGGGGTAAACTGAAATTTGTCCAATAATATATAAGCATAAACAAATTGATAATTAATATATAAATAAATGATATTAAAGTAAATTTGAGAGTTTATAGGTTTATAATGATAAAATAATATAATATATATAATTGATGGGCTAGACAAGCTTGTGCCACTCTGGGCTAGGCCGGGTTTTTTTTGGGCATATGGGCTTTAAGACCTCAGTCCAAATAATATATACATTAAATAATATATAAACCCTAAACAAATTGATAATTAGTATATAAATGAATGATATTAAGGTAAATTTGAGAGTTTATAGGTATAATGGTAAAATAATCTATAATATATACAACTGATGGGCTAGACAGGCTTGGCCCTCTGGGCCGATCCGAGATTTTTTAGGGGCCATGGACTTCAGGATCTCAATCCGAGTTCAGCCCTATACAATAAGGTCGGGCTTTTTTAGGGCCTATTCGAGCCGAACTTGGACTTTTCGGGCCTCAGACCACCTATGGAACAAATGGTAGCGACTAGTTTAAGTGCTATCCATTAGAGCAAATGCACCGGGAATGGTGGTGTTCAAGCAGGAGGAAGGCCCAGTTGAGCTGGAGCTCGAGCAAACTCTATGAGGAATGCAACGGTGAGAAATCGATATAAACTGGTCGTTGACCGAACGCTTGCTCGAACAAAAGGTGGAGCAAAACTTGGACGAGCCCTTGCTCGAGCTCTTCCTGTGAATCCGGTCGATCTTGCTCAAGCTCTTCCTGCTTGTCGGTACAGATGCTCTTACAACAAACACATTTCCTATATAACAACAGTGAGTTCTACTGTTCTAACTTAGGATATTTTCGTCAAATTTCGCTCACAACACCTGACCAAGGCACTGACTTTATCTCCTTCTCCGCCGCCCATTAATCTCTCTCTTTTGCAATCTAACATAAACCCCTCTCTCTCAGTCTGATACCTCACCGCCTCCTCTCGCTTGATCTGAGACTTCCGCCGTTCTGAAATCTTGGATTGTGATTTGAAGGTTAGGGCTTTTTCAATCGATTATGAGCTTGAGCTTTTTTTCCGATGGTTCCGTTGGTGATCGATTTTGTCTATATATCGATTGATTTCGTTGTTTATATTCTATGTCTTTCCATACTTTTTGACTTGCGAGTTATCGGCGAGAGCCCAGTGCTTCAGATTGGCAGTGACCAACCCCTTCGGCGTTTCTCTTAAACCCATTTCTTCACTGTTTTGGATTATGGGTTTCTTCCTTTGTTCATTTTGGATTTTTAGTAGAGTTTCAATCTTGGTAGTCCTTTTGTTCAAGCTTATACAATGTTTTATCTTCTACGTTTTCCAGCTAAAAGTGGACTCAGCTTCTGTGTTGTTAGCTCCAGTGAAAATCGCTATTCGAATCCAATCCGAGCAAGTACTTCAATTGGGTCAGTTTCATATCTTGAATTATTAAAGTTTGGGTCTTTGTTACAATTGTGAATTCGACACTGTCATGACCCAGAAAGAATCAATCAAAATCACCACGAGAAGTGTAATGAAAGCTGTAGACATCCGCTGTTCACCCCTGTACCATTTAAGATTTGCATACAAGAAGTTTGTTTCACGGTTTACGCTCCAGTGTCCTTTGGAAAGATACATTCACTTGCCAAATTAAGCTTAATTACATGAACTAAGCCTTTGGTCTAGGAACCATTTTTAATTTCTTGCATGGAGAGTATGTTATATATACCATTCAAAGTTTAGTATTTGCCAAAAAAACAACAGTGCTCCATCTCATACTAACATAAGCAAGCTGTATGAAGGAATGTAAAGAAGATTAAAGTTGACCTTTTTTCCATTGTTTTTGGTGTTTTCCTTCCTATATATTTTCAGACATTGCTTTCTTTATATATTTACTGAGACCAATTTGGCTTCTGAATTCACAGGGAACAATCAATCATATTTCAAATATGTAAGTTGTTTTTCTTGTGTCTTTAGTTTCTTCCGTTCAGCTGAATAGAATGAGCTTTGCTATATGGGATTTGGGTTTTGTAAATTTCGGTTTCCAACTGAAATGTGGGATTGATTAATTTCTTGAGCTATGTTTCAGCTCATGTAGAGGTCGTAGAATTGATTAAGAGACTCAACTGATATTGAAATGAATCTCATATAGATATTTCTTTGAGGCTTTTTTTGAACGGGTTTTATTTCTTTTTCAGGGGTTAAATCAATTTTCGTTGTTCCATCATAATAAATGATTGGCATCAGTTTCTTCTCTGGAGGCTACTCAAAACTGGGTTGACAAATGGTATGTTTTTCTTCATTTGAATTTGGGAACAGGCTACTTTTCTGGGCTGGATCATTTTGGTTCGATCTGCTCTAAACATGATATGGGTGTAATTTTTAGTATTATACAATTGAGCGATATAGATATTTCAAGATTTTTAAAATGCCAAGAGCTCCATGGACTGATATTATATAGTTAATGTGGTTTGTATTTGGTTTTCGAGTTTTAATGTGGCTTCAAAATTTTCAGATCCAAACGGTTTTGAAACAGTGGTTTTAAAACCCTAACAAAATTTAACATCCATTAAATACTTAACTAAGAATTTTAGTGGTGCTCTTTGTGTAATTTTTAAGGGCACGTACTGGACCAGGGATTTGGTTTTCCTAATTTATTTGGTTTCACATGTTCATCGGAATATGTACAACTGTTCTTTGTGTTATTTTAAGGGTACTATAAACTGTTAACCATGCATTACATTACGTATCTATTTTTACCAAATGTTTCATCTTTTATTCAAACTGATTACCAAATTCATAATATGCTTCTTTCCACAATTTTATCTGTGTTTATTTGTACGTATGCTATGTCCAAATTTGAGTATGTACATGTACTGTTCTAAAAAATCGGAAAAAATCATGTTATGGCCTAATTTTGGTCCTAGGTGGGGTAGTTAGGCAGGAACCGACTAATCAAAAATTAGGCGGATAACTAACGACTAATCGGTAGAAAAGCGCCGCCTAGGTGGTTTTTTTATTTTATTTTTAAATAAAAATTAAGAGGTACAGCTTAAAAGAATGATTTCTAAACAGAAAATCCAATCCAATTTCTTTCGCGAAACGTCGTCTCTCTCTCTCTACAAACGTCGCGACTTGGACGCCACTCGCCGATCACCGTCGTCGCCGCCACTTGCCGTCCACCGCCACTGCGCCCGCTCGCCGTCCACCTTCAGTGAGTTTCTCTTCTCACTTCTCTCCCTTATAATCCCCTCTTCGTTTGAATCCTTTCTTAAACATCAATTGGTACGTTTCGAGACAGACCTGAGTTGGGAAACAAGATTCATCTTTGTTTGTTATATGTTGATAATTTAATATGAATAAATGTGGGAAGGAGCATAGTGCCTATGACCATCACACAAACAAAACTTGATTCCGTGAAAGAGTCATGGTTGATTCCGTGAAGCTTTATGTTTGAATGATTTCCATGGTTGCAAGTTTATAATGTCAGCTTCATTGTCATAAACTCATAATGTACTGTGATTTTTGAATTATCAGCTTCGAAATAGATAATTTCATATTCCTGTGATTCTTGTTTATGCGCATCTATTTTTAAAAATTGAGATGGATGGTTAATTGGATTTCTTTATAAACTTAGTTTAGGATTTGTATGATATTTTTTTAATTTTTACTTTATATTTCAAATTACAATATACCATATAAATATATAATTAATTAAATATATATAAAAACTGATCCGTCTAATTACCGATTAAACTCCACCTAAACGCCTAGGCGCTAGACAGTAGCTCCACCGCCTAATTCTGCCTAGCATCTTTTAGAACCTTGTGTACATGTTCTTCCATGCTTGACTATTTGAACTGTGTTTGACATCAGTAATTTCTTCTATTACGATTGTTTCTTTACTGTATCGTTAGTGCGGCGAACCATCTTTTGTACGTGACAAGAGAGAGTGTGAGTGTTGTCTTTTAAATTTTTACTTCCCATCAAATAGCATGTAATATAATATAAAGTGTAAGAGGGAAATGTGATGTAATATAAAGCTAAATGTGAATCCTGTATCTATTTTGAATCGCTCCTTTTGCCCTTTATAATAGTTTTTGTTCTTCATCTCCAAACATTTATCTTTTTCTTATTAGGATCTTCCTTCGTAGTCACCCGCACTTCGGCGCGGGCTTCCAACCTAGTGAGTTGTTGTTCACTTCTCTGCCCTTGATTGCAGGAACGAACTTACTAAAAGACCGGATAGAAGCCTCAATGTTCAAGATTTACCCTCATGTTCTGTAGAAGATAAGTACCAATGTGAATCTTGACCTGAGTCAACACGTTACATAAAGGATTTTTAAAAATACTATTCCAGCTTTTCTATATCAAATCATTTCATCAATCGATGGTGGAGAAAATGCCACGTGGCCAATGTTCATCGTGGCTAAGAAGGGCACCAGCCTTATAGTTTTCGCATCAAACCTTCCATGACACTTCAACCTTTTTAGGACTCATTACGTATGAGGAAGGTGATCAAAGTTGAGGTTTTGCAACAACAAACGTGTTAGAAGAACAATCACAAATTGCAATGGAATATTTGTAAGAAGAAATGTTAAACTTGAAGAAGTAGTACATGGTTTATGTTTTTAGATAACCTCTTAAAAAAACCTACAAATAATAACCAAGTAAAACCGAGCATTGCATGTTGATAGATTTTCTTATAAAGAGGGGATCATACAAAAAATTGATCAATGATCTTACGTATGAAATTAAATAGCAAGTCATTATTGATCCAAAAACACAGTTTAATCTCGAATTAGAATGTTATTTACCTCTTAGTATACAAAATCTATTTACTAAAGGACCCAAAAAGGAAGGCAATAGCTAAGCTCCATATGAATTTGGAAGCACAAATTGCTTTTTATCTAGGCTCGAGGTGACTGGTGGATCAGTAAATTCGGAGAAGATAGGTAGAAAAGATTGTAACCGTATGTGACATCTGTTAACCACACGGTGATGCCACGAGAGTTATTCGACTACTTTATTGCCTGTCTGCGCTTCCCATATCGACGCCGAGAATACAGAAAATCAGATAATAAACTCCACACTATCTCCGAAATCCACTCACTCGCAGATTTCTACAGAAAATAAGCCCTGAAATCTAAACACCGCCGTCTTCAAAGCTAGACCTACTCTCAATATGTGGCGGTGCGTTTCTCGTGGACTCGGCGTTTCGTCTTCCAAGAGATCAATCGCCAACGACTCGCTTAGATCTCACTTCTCTAGACTCTTCTCCACTGAACCGGTACGATCATCGTTTTTACTTCTTCTCTTGCTCCGATCATTACATCAGTATCATTTTCATTTCGGATGATTTTGTATGAAATTTAATCCGGTTCAAGCTCATTAACATGGTATTTATTAAGATTTAACAGAGATTGAAACTCATTTTGTCACTGAGATGAGCTGGGAGTTTAGTTGTATTGTTGAGCTGATTATGTTTTGGTATTGAGATTTATGGTTTTGGCTTCGACAGGCTTCAGGAAGGACGACTTATACGGTGGTGGATCATACTTATGACGCCGTGGTGGTCGGGGCAGGCGGTGCAGGGCTCAGGGCAGCCATAGGGCTTTCGGAGCACGGATTCAATACCGCTTGCATCACTAAGCTTTTCCCCACTCGTTCGCATACGGTGGCAGCTCAGGTACAAGACTTCGCAAGTTTTTTTCTCTTATGATTGAATTGATGTATCTATGTAATGATTTGTGACTTCGAACTTGTATTATGAATTAAACTGTGTTTGTTGGATTGTGTGTAGGGTGGTATAAATGCTGCATTAGGGAATATGACGGAGGATGATTGGCGGTGGCACATGTATGACACAGTGAAGGGAAGTGATTGGCTGGGTATGTACATGTTACTCTAAGGATGTTCATTTGATCTTACAATGGAGTATTCATTACGAAAAACTTGCCTGTAAAAATGAGGACCGATTGCATTTTACAGTATGTAAATGTTTATCCCAACAAGCATTTGCAGGCAGAAGAATTTCTTGTTTTTTGTAAGTAAATTAAAAACCATCTGCATTTTAGTTGTATATTGACCTTTGGGGGATTGTGCTATTATAGGTGATCAAGATGCCATCCAGTATATGTGTAGAGAGGCTCCAAAAGCTGTGATTGAACTTGAAAATTATGGATTGCCCTTTTCTCGGACTGAGGAGGGTAAAATATATCAGCGTGCTTTTGGTGGTCAAAGTCTCGACTATGGAAGAGGTTAGATGTTCATCCGTGTGTCTTTGAAATTTGTAAATCTCATTTCATATTCCCTTTTGAATGCTGTCTGACACTGGCTACCTTTACTTTGTTTTCCATCTTAGGTGGACAGGCATATCGCTGTGCTTGTGCTGCCGACAGAACTGGGCATGCTTTATTACATACTCTCTACGGACAGGCAATGAGGCACAACACACAGTTCTTTGTTGAATATTTTGCTCTGGATCTTCTAATGAATAGTGATGGTAAGTTAATGCGTAATTGCTGCATGCTGACTGTAGTTCTTTATAATCAGTACAAGTTATATCTTCTACCTAGAACCACTACACATCAAATATGGAAATATGGGTTGTTATGGTTATATGCTCTTAATTTGATTGGTTGGGTCTTTTAGTTAAGACAGTAGTATGATAAGAAGCTTTTCTTAAGTACTGAAATCTTCCTCTACCATTATGTGTTTAATTCACAATTTCCCAGAACTCGATGTGTGTTGGCTATCTTGTTCTGTAATGGTAATTTTTGTTGAGATGCACATAGGGATATATGATGAAAAAGGATTGTTCTTTTTTGTCTGGAGTGTATGCTCTGTTACGTTAATTTGTTATTTAATTTGGGTATTCAGGTAGCTGCCAAGGAGTTATTGCATTAAATATGGAGGACGGGACTTTGCATCGGTTCCAAGCTTCATCAACAATTTTGGCCACTGGGGTAAGTTTTATTCTTGTTTTTTGTGTCATTGACATTCAGCTGATTTATATTACGCTATTTTAATGAAAACTATGTTGCTATCATTTGTATTTCTCTCAGGGTTATGGTAGGGCATACTTCTCTGCAACATCAGCCCATACCTGCACTGGAGATGGCAATGCCATGGTGGCACGTGCTGGTCTCCCACTTCAGGTATTAGGTCCTTTGAAAACCCTCATATTTTTGTAGGCTCTGCATGTTATCCTTATGATTTGATTTTGATTTTACTAATCAATATAAACTTTCTCCAGGATTTGGAGTTTGTGCAGTTTCACCCTACTGGTATATATGGTGCCGGATGCCTCATCACTGAAGGTTTGTATCTCTTCAGTTTTTGATATTGATCAACACCAATTTGATTTCCATTTGTGGTCCTTAATTGGAATTCATAGAATTTTGACAACTTCAAAATCTGGTTATTATTTTGCAACTTGTAGGATCACGAGGGGAAGGTGGTATCCTCAGGAATAGTGAAGGTGAGCGATTTATGGAACGATATGCTCCAACAGCAAAAGATCTTGCTTCTAGAGATGTTGTTTCAAGATCTATGACTATGGAAATCCGGGAAGGTCGTGGTGTAGGTATGATGTGCTCCAATTTGACATTAATTGTTATCTCTACGCTACCGTCATAACTATTTATTCAGAAATGAAATGCATTTTTGAGTTAATTTTATGCTCGTTTCTTTGCTCCTTGGTAACTGGTATAATTTTTTGTATCAGGACCATTGAAGGACCATATCTATCTCCACTTGAATCATTTGCCCCCAGATGTACTGAAGGAGAGGCTTCCTGGTATCTCTGAAACAGCTGCCATATTTGCTGGTGTCGATGTTACGAAAGAGCCTATTCCTGTCTTGCCCACTGTACACTATAATATGGGTGGTATTCCAACCAATTACCATGGAGAGGTATGAGTTGCTAGATTTGATATCTACTTGGTCACTTGCTAATGTTGCTATTTAGTCAATGGCCTAAAATTTGGTGTATTCTCAGAAACCATGATTGTATTCACCTACATGGCTCATTTTCAGGTTGTTGACATCAAAGGTGATAATCCAGATACAGTAATTCCTGGGTTGATGGCAGCTGGGGAGGCGGCATGTGCATCTGTTCATGGTGCGAATCGGCTTGGTGCAAATTCACTCCTTGACATTGTTGTTTTTGGCCGTGCTTGTGCTAATAGAGTTGCAGAGATCAGTAAACCAGGTACCTTTTCATTTCGTGTTAATTTAAATTGATTAATAAAAAATGTTAAAAATAAATATATTTGTGTATACCTTATCTGCTTCTTCTTTTCTAAAAAAGTTGTTTGTGTGTCTACTTTATCTTATGTAGGAGAGAAACAAAAGCCTCTAGAGAAGGATGCTGGTGAGAAGACCATCACATGGTTGGACAAATTAAGGAATTCTAATGGTTCACTGCCAACTTCAAATATTCGGTTGAATATGCAACGAATAATGCAAAACAATGCTGCTGTGTTCCGCACGCAAGAGACATTAGTTGAAGGTATTGTCTATCCTGCCTTTCATCTTACAAGATCTACAACTATTATGTGTTCTGTGACTTGATCTGGTGCTCTGGACTTTAGATGGATTTGTTGGAGACCCTATCGAGCAGGTTGGAGAAGTTACTGTTAAACCTTTTTTCACTTTTGTATACCTCCTTCAGGTTCTGACTTGATTGACAAGGCATGGGAGAGTTTCAGTGATGTTCAAGTGAAGGATCGCACTTTGATATGGTGAGATGGTGTGAATGAGGATATAAATCCATAGCATGCATTATTCAATTCTTCAGCTTATAATCCAAAACTCTTTCAACAGGAACTCTGACTTGATAGAAACCATAGAGTTGGAAAACCTTTTGATAAATGCCAGTATCACCATGCATTCAGCTGAAGCCAGAAAAGAGAGCCGAGGAGCACATGCTCGTGAAGATTTCATGGTTAGTTCTGTTGCTTGTTTTTGGTTCCTTTCCCAAAAAGAGGGAAAATAAATATGCACCTTTGTTAGAATGGTTCTTTCCCTACTTTTGCACTACATGATGAGATTTATTCTGGTTTTGCAGACAAGAGATGATGAGCACTGGATGAAACATACATTGGGGTAAGTTGGCATCCCTTTAGATATTAATATTAGAGTAAATTATATATTGCCAGTTAGTCTTTTGACGTTAACTGTCCTTGTGTGAGGTAGCATGTTCAAGTTCACAAAATGTACTTGCAGAATTTAACCGGAATACATGTATGTATCCCTGTAAATGATGAGGTTGATATAATTTCTTGCCAACAGCTCCTGAAAGGACTAGTAATTTTTTTTTGTTTAGCCATTTGAACTGATTGTTTGAGGGTATGCCAATACTTATGTACTGTTAAATTCCAATTATTCACTATGTGGAATCGTTTTTGCAGATACTGGGAAAATGAGAAGGTCCGATTAGACTACAGACCTGTTCACATGAACACATTAGACGATGAAATGGAGACTATCCCTCCTAAAGCTCGTGTTTACTGATATTTCTTTTACGGGCATGTAGCGTTTCCATGAAAAAGAAAAGATTTGTTTTAGGTACGTTTTTTTGACCAATAATTGGTGCGCATTCATCTGTGTTGGTGATCAAAGGGTTCTAATAATTTCAACCAGAGATTGGAAAGTATATCCACACATAGCTGTGGAGAATAATTGTCTAAATAGTTACTTGGATAATCAGTTTTTCGTAATCTATTGCCGTGTTCATCTATTGTCAGGTTCATGTAATTTGTTGGACTTGGGCGTGTTGGTGTAACCTTTTGTGGAGATGACTACTAAATGCATAAGCTAGTTATGAGTCATTTCAGTTGGTTTAGAAACACTTGGGCTGTTACAAGTTACAGCTATCATTTGGTGGTTTTTACTCACCGTTTAGTAGTAACTAGCAAGTACTATCTAGCATCAGAGTTTGGTATACAACTTGACTAGGCCGGAGTCCATAGATGAAGACCGATGGGCTAGCTAAGTTGAAGTATTGCCCAGCTAGTAAGAGTGATCCGTAAACCCCACAATTATCCTCGGTATACATGACGAGAAGAAAAATGTTCATGATAGATTGATAGCTAGGCTCAAGTCTGTCTTTACGAACAGTAAAGCTTTCGTTTTTCTGAGATTAATGCCACTAAACAAATTATTTCGGAGATTCGAGGTTTTTGAGAGACATGAGTATGGTTTTAGAGGAGCTTAAACACTAGAAATCTGAAATCCTTCTAAAAATAATCGGGATTTGTATGAACAGGTTAAAAAAATAAGTACGAAACTCATGTGTCAACTATGTCTGATCTAGATCCACCACTAATCAACGTCACCTTTGAAAGACACAAGAATGCAACTCTTTCTTTAACTCATTCTATCCGACAAAACCAAACCAATGCAAAAATTGACAAACGAAGACCAACTAATACATGACTTGTAAGTTATAATCTTTATATAACCCATAAATTTGAAGCTTTTCTATTGAGGACATCTATGGAGAGGACTTGGTGAGTACATTTTATACAATAGTTTATAAGTTTAAATTTTGATCATATTTTAACATATCAACCGTTAGATGTTTAGTTATATACGAGTAGATCATTCTTGTAAATTTTCAACCAAATCGAAAATCGTTAAGAGATTCAAAATCATGGTTTATCAATTATAAACATGAACGGTTCAAGTTTGATAAATTTGGAATGTTCATTTATATCATCTTGTTTGATCCCTTAACGAATTTTAAATTGAATAAAAATTTATAAAAATGATTTACATATATAGCTATATATATGACGGTTGATATTTTAAAATATTATTAAAAAATATAATTTTTTAAAAAATATTCACTAATTTCTCACCACAAAAATTTTCAATAAAATATCCCCCTCCCCCCAAATAAAGCCAGTCCAGAACATAGGTGAGTATAAAATAGGATTAGAGAACATCATATTTCAGAGGACAAGCAACATGAGGACAAGGGGTTATATAATGTAGCCGTTATTTCTATATGATTAAGATCGGTGACTGTAAATGTAATGACTAATGAGTACTTGTTTATGAAATGGTTAACAAAGTTGGAGGAATTTATTAGAAAACCATTCGGAGGAGTTAGATAAAGTAATGCAGGATTTGAGGAGAGGACTGTAACAGTGTCTCCCACTATCAACGATCAAAACATATAGTCCAACCAAAACTCACTTGTCTAGTGTGTATTATAACATCGCAAAAGTTAAGTAATTATAAATATTCTACATAATTATATTCTTCAACTTACTCACTTCTTCAAAAACCAATTTACTGTTTCTATCAAATTCCCTTACGTCTTAAGTAGAAGCATGGGTGAGGCTCAATGGTGATGATGATTCTTCGTCTGATCACTGACAATACGCAAACGGACATTAAATGTTTTGATGGGTCTGGCCCGCTTTTAATATTCCAATGTCAAGTCAGAAAACGTATTAAATATAAAAATGTTTAACGGGTTGAATGAACAGGTTATCTTACTTAGTCATAACTGAAGTCTTTATAATAGTTGGAGGAGTTTCCTTGTTTTCATCTTCGATGTGGGACTTTCTCCTCCTTGGGGCAGTTTGGTGTTTGCCCCCTCGTGGGCGCATCGCTGCTCTTTTGGGGTTGGGTCCGTCAGTAAAATTAGAACCCTTGCTATTGTCTTTCGTTTGGTCTTGGCGGTGTCATATCGATTAGTGGCTAAGTATCTGTAATTAGGCTGTATAGTTACATACACCAACAAATCTCCCAAGTCTCCGAATCAAGGGAGTTAATTCTTGATTGAAGAGTTAAAATGCTCTTTGTCTAGTTACGTACACTTAACAACGTCAAGACAGACTGACATATTGTACCCTTTAGTCCCCTCGGCTCTCCGATCAAGGAATGATCTCCTCCCGGCGTAAATATAGAAACGTGAACATGTATGCGTTAGGGTGAAATGCTGCATTGAGGTGTTCGTGTTGCTATGCGTTCCGTTTCTATCATTCTAGGGTGCTGTATTCAACCGTGACATGTTTTTCTCCCACTCGCCACCAATAAGTGATCGGGATTAACACCATAAAAACTCATTTGTGGTGGTTGGCATGTAGACTTGAGACAAGTTTTAGATAAATGAAACTAATATGAAAAGACATGCATGGAATGCTTTTTAATTTAGAGAATAAAATTAATGAATTAATAAACCATGTATAAATGGAAAGGTAATTCGAAGTGTGAAAATGGGGAAATACAGGGAGAGAAAAAAATAAATAATTAGGTGGATGAATCAAGTGTGGACCAACCCGGAATTGAAAAGATAAGTTTAGCAATCGATTGTTTTGATTTGTTGTCTAATCATCCAACTAGCTAGTGACGGCGGGTTCCCCCTAATCCCCTATTTTCATTTTAGTCTACTTTGGCTTTACATTAGCTAATAGGTAATTCCTCGTTAAGCTAAAAGAAGTTGTCTTAATTAACTACCGTAAATGGTGTAGTGATTCTTGTCTAGTTGAGTTTGCTCCTCAATCTAGTTTCGAATCACGAAGTTATCAAAGTGACCAGACGCTGTGCTGCAATGCACAGTTAGACTATTTCACATGGGCCAAGGGATCTGTTATGTGTTTAGGAAGCATTTGAGCTATCCTTGACAAATTAAAAAAAAAATTGTCGTCTTTACACACTTTCAAAATGACTACAAACAACTCACTTTTGAGAGAGAATTTTAGAAAGTGTAAAAACTCAAATGACAAACGTCATGTACATCCTCCTCGCACATCAAAATAATTCGATACTGTTTGGACCCAAAATAAACATTACATTTATTTTAATACTTTTGAGCCTCAAAAATAAAACAGGTCGACCACATGCGGCCCGATTGGAGCTGCGAATCAGGAAAAGATATATCTATGTGATTCCTAAATGAGTTGGGGAAATCCAGAGGCAAGATAATATCCATTTCTTTCCTAGTCAATAATGTTACCTTGTCAAGCCAGGGAAATTAGAGTGCCAACCTCTATAAATAGAAAAACCAAAGAAGATTTAAGGAATCAACTCATACATACAATTTGCACACAAGCAAATCTTACTTCGCTATGAGTTAAACAACTAGCGAACAACGAGCTCAAGATCTAGGCCACCCGATAGAGCTTGGGGATTCGAAGGTTTACTCAAGCTACACAAATGGCAACAACAAATTCAGGATCTAGGCCACCGGACAGAGCGTGAGAATTTGAAGATTCACTCGAGCTAGACGACGACAATTAGAGGAGTCTAGGCCACCCGACAGAGCGTGAGGATTTTAAAGATCTACGAAGTCACCCTATCTTGTGTTCTCAACACTTTGTCCCAAGGATTGCTCTACTTTATACTCGCCCGAGTGTGTAAAGTATCGACCATTTGTGGCTCGACAGAGAGATACACCATATCCTATATTCTCAACACTTCGTCCTTAGGATGCACTGCTTTATACTCATTCGAGTGTGTAAAGTATCAACCCTTTGTGGCTTGGCATAGAGATACACCATATCCTATGTTCTCAACACTTTGTCCTTAGGATTTCTCAGCTTTATACTCGCCCAAGTGTGTAAATTATCGATTCTTTGTGACTCGGCAGAAAGACACGAAGCTTACGTCTTGCATACCATCAAGACAAGTAGGACTCAAAGAGCAAGATTGGTGCTCTCCTCGCTCCAATCGCTTGACAAGAAGCAGAGACTACGCGGCGCACAACACAACGACATTCTGCCCTTGGTAGTGGCACGCCTCGCACACAGCACACCTACGTCAACAAACCAAAAGAGACAGTTTGCGACATCTCCAATCGCGACAGCCTGACTGGAGTAAAATTTAAGCCAAACATTTTGGCACGCCCAGTGGGACTCAGGTTTAACTATCTTATAACCATTGATCCGTATCGGAAAACCCCCTTTCATAAGTTGCCTAAATCTCACTAACACTATGGCAGCTAGCTTCGCACTGATCAACGACAGATTGGAGAACGAGAACCTCTGTTTCATGATGAAGAAGAGGTCAGAGATGATGACGTACCACCTCCACCTCCTCTTCCACCAAACCCTGAACGAGAGTTGGAGGAAAGGATTAATCGAATCATTAGTCAGAGGCTGCCAGGAGCGGAAGGAGCTCAAATAACCTACAATGAGCCATTCTCACCACCACCATTCGGTTGGAAGTGGCCAAAGGGTTACCGACCCATTTCGTTCACTCGCTTTAGCGGTGAAAGAGCAAAGCCAGCATCCACCTACATTGCTTGATTCAAGGTGGAATGTGGACCATGGGGAAGGCTCAGCGAATTCAAGCTAAGAGTCTTTGTGTTCTCATTATCAGGAGCAACGCTGCACTGGTATACAAATTTACTGCAAGGCTTGGCCTGCGATTGGGCAATGATGGAAAGGTTGTTCACTGAACACTTTGGTGGATCTGAACCAGCTGTAAAGCGTGGTAAGTTATGTCAAATGGTGTAAATTCCAAGCAAATCTCCAGTGGCATAGGAGGAGTTGGACTAAAAGTACACTAAGAGTAGGACTTTATGCATTATGGAGGAGTTGGTAGACATTGCAGAGGGAGGAATCGAAGAACGATTACATACGAAGTATGTGGATGCGAAGTTCACATCCTTAAATGCCCTCGTTGAGGCAGTAGCTCAGACATATGCCGCATATGAGGAAGCTGACAATTGGCGCAACACATCCAAGGGGACATATATTCCTAAAACACCATACCGAGAACGTCCTAAGATGATTGCAGCAGTACAGGAAGAAGAAGAGTCTGATGAATATGATTTCGACGATGCAACAGTTGCTGGTTTAGAGTTAGCAACCAAGAGTACGGTCAAGTCAAGGAAAATAATTCCCTAAAAGAGACAAGCACGAGTTTTGACCAGTGCTTTCACAAAGCCAGAGTTTGAGTCATATACCTATGATGCAAACGCAGCTCATGAAATCATAGAAGATTTGATTAATATGAAGTTGACCACATCTAACTTTGGTGCATACCCTACTGCGGAGCAGTTGAATGGAAAGAAATATTGCAAGTTTCACAACATGTGGAACCATACTACCAAGGATTGCATCAAACTAAAGGATTAAATCCAGAAGTGGATTAACGAGGGAAGGCTTGTAATAGATGCATTACCACATATTGCATTATTGGATCATCAACCTTTTACAGATACTTCGGTAGGAGCAGTAGAGCCAGAAGCCATACGTACGTTCCACAACGATAGGATGGAGGAAATCTTGGATGAAGTAATCAAAGCAGGCATCACAAACGTACCTGTCCCAGCAGCTTCATCTTCGTAGAGAGGACTATACTGTAAGTTCCATCATGTTTGGACACACAACACAAACCAATGTGAGGCTTTGTGAGTCCAGATCCAACAGTGGATAGATGAAGGCGATATCGTAATTCTGGGCTGCGAGGAAGAAGAAGCTTCTGAATGAGCATTCATGGTTGGTACTCTAGAAGTGTCTTGGTGCGGAAGAGCCAAGAGGAAGCAAACATTGGATTTAAAAACCACCAATGAAGTAGTCCCTAACAGTAGCAACAAAGAAGATCCCAAAGGGAAACAGAAACAGGTTTGCAGAGAGGCAACTCCGGTAGTACTTTGTACTCGGTGCAAGGCGGAGTGTGGCCTAAAGATGACCTATGAAGAGTTGTGGAAGCAGTGCGAGCATAACCACTAATCAAATCTGCACCCGGGAATTACCAGCCATCGAGTCCAAAGGAATCACGTCTAGTTTCCAAGGACTCTAATCTATTCAAAAGAATAGGAATGGCGAAGAAAAAGACTGAAGCAGTTGGTGATAGGCAGCGAGTAGAACTGGACAAACCTTACATCCCTCCAGTAAGCCGATCCGTGATTAAAGAAGACGTGTGGTGTGTAAAGTCAGGAGGAAAGACCGTGGAAATTACTCTCACCAGAAAAAGGAAGCTACAACGTCAATTCGGAGCATTGAAGGGGACTTTGGAAGCCTTGGACAAAGGGTTGATCAAACCAGATTAGTTAGTGGAGTCATTGGAACAAATTCAGAGGAGAATGAATAGGCTCGCAGTTACTCCGGTGATTGCGTTTGACAAAGACTCCAACAAACCAAAGATGCGAGCGGCTAGACCAAGTGTGTTTTCTAGGATGGACAAGCCAGAGCCTGTCGTAGAGGTACAATGAACACTAAAGAAGGCTCGAAAGATGTTCGGGCCAGAAGATAAGCCGGTGCGGAAATCATTTTTCCAACGCATAGAATCAAAGGCAAAGCTAGTCGTTATGCCAAGTAAGAAGCCGATGTTGCGATGGAGACCAAAGCCATTGGTGATTGAAGAACAAAAGAAGCTCGCTAGTCCTTCCTCAAAACTCCAGTATCAAGGAAGTAACAGCTGGGGAGTCAGAACTTACAGTAAAAGTAGATTCCTCAAGAGGACCTAAATCAGGGGTTTACATAAGAAAGCAACGGAACCCTCCTATTGAGGACCGTCAACAAGAGTCACTATTAATTGAGACTGAAGCAGGTCACTATGAGGATAAGCAGTAACTCAACTATGAGGAAGACAGTGAAGACATAGAGGATTTCTACACCGAAGACATGCACGCAGGCATGGTGTACATATTACTAACCAAGTTTGCCAAACCAGTCAAGGCAAAGCACGAGGCTGTCGTGAACAAAGCAGTTAGGGGAGTGACTTTTGCAGAGCTAGAAGAACCAGAGGAACGAGGACCAATTGTGGATCCTGTTGTGCGAAAATCCTACATGACATTCTCCAAACCAACATCCACAATGTCATCTTACATGAGTCCATTGTACATTACTGCGAGCATGGGGGCATCTAGCTTAGCAATGTCATGGTAGATATCAGAGCAGCAGTGAGTGTCCTGACTACTCAAGCAATGACATTATTAAGTATTCCAAGATTAGCCATTCAAGAGACATCCATGACGATCAACAACTTTGCAGGGACTGTCTCGCAGACACTAGGATTGCTGTTCATAGAAGTAAATGTTGGACCAGCGACAGGGGTTCATACTTTCTTTGTCATTGAGTGCAATTCACCCTTCAGTGCAATACTAGGCAGGGATTGTATCCATAGGAGCTACTGTGTACCTTCATCGCTTCATCAACAACACCTTATCTGGGACATGGAGACATCAGAATAACACATTGTCAACGTAGACCCACGACCTTACTCAGTCTCTGCAAATGCATTGGGTGTTGATTACTACAATGGAAACCTCCGACATTTGGAAGTGTACGGCGTCGACAAGAAAGGCTGACCTGTTGAAGTAACGGCCTCAGAATTAGCTCGATGAGCAATAGTGCAAGCAAGAGAAGACAAAGCACAACCTTACTTCCTCGAGCTAACCTCCACAAGCCATCAATGATACGAATGTCTAAGGTTGAGGAAGTAGAGATTTGTGTTTCTCTATATGCGAGATTGCAAACCTATTTGATAGAGTCACACACTTACGATTGTCTGTCAACCATCGCGATGACAGAATGTATCAATGAAGATGTGCAACAAGAAGTGATTGAATGGGATATCATCCGCCTCGCACCTACAACCTTGGATGACACACCACCTAAAGTAAGAGATCCAATTGAAAAAATCAATTTATGAACACTGGATGAGCCAATGGAAGTGGCTATTAGTACATTTTTGAAGCCTGAAGAGAGAAATAGGCTCATTGACTTATTGTTCGAATACAAGGATTGTTTCGTAGAAAAGTTTGAAGATATGCCAGGACTTTCACCATAACTGGTCGTCCATAAACTTCCAATCGCAAAGGGTAAAAAGCCAGTATAGCAGCAAATGTGAAGGATGAATCTAGAGACAGCAACATTGGTCAAGGAAGAGATCGAGAAAATGTTGAGATCTGAAGTCATCCAAGTGGCTAAATACACAAAATGGATATCCAATATAGTCCCACTTTGAAAGAAGAACAAAAAATTTAGAGTCTGTGTGGACTACAGAGACTTGAATCAAGCTACTCCAAATGATGTTTACCCTATGCCAATAGCTGACTTGCTCATTGATGCAGTGGCATGACATGAAATGATGTCGTTCATGGATGGCACGGCTGGATATCATCAAATCCCAGTCGCTCAGGAGGACAGACAAAAAACTGTATTTAGATGCCCGGGGGTGTTAGGAGTATTCGAGTACGTGAATATGCCGTTTGGATTGAAGAACGTAGGGGCAACGTATCAGTGAGCTATGCACTATATCTTCCACGACCTAGCAGGAGACACAATGGAAGTCTATATTGATGATATTGTGGTCAAATAAAAAAAGAGGTCAATCCATGTGGAAGACCTAAAATAGGTATTCATACGAATGAGAAAACATCAGCTTAGAATGAATCCTACCAAGTGCGTCTTCAGGGTGCAAGCAAGGGATTTCTTAGGTTTCTTAGTGCATCAGTGAGGGATAGAAGTACCAGATGACAAGAAAGAGGCAGTTATAAAAGCTCTTCCAAAAAAAAACTCGGGAAGATCAATTTCTTGAGAAGATTCATCGCAAACACTGCAAGAAAGGCCAAACCTTTTGCTCATCTACTCAAGTTGCAAGGGGAAAAAGAGTTTCTATGGGAGCTAGTTCACCAAGAAGCATTCGAAAAAAATCAAACATACTTGGTTAATCCACCTATCTTGGTGCCACCATAAAAAAAAGTGTTACTTAAGCTCTATATTTCAGCAACAGAATCATCCATATGAAGCTTATTGACACAAGATGATGAAGCAAAGGTGGAAAGAGCAATATTCTACCTAAGCAGAACTCTCACGAACTGCGAAAGTAGATACACATCAATGGAGAAATTATGCCTTACTCTTTACTTCTTAGGCTTCAAGCTGAGGCATTATATGCTTTCCTTCACAACGTTCATCATAGCATAAATAGATTTAGTCCAGTCCATGCTAGCTCAACATATACTTCGAGGACGGATAGGGAAGTGGATTCTCGCATTGTTCGAGTTTTCGTTACAATATGTCTTACAAAAGGCAGTAAAAGGCCAAGCAATGGCCGATTTCCTCGCACATCACCCTATGGAGGAAATCGCAGAGCAGAAGGAGTTAGAGTTGTCACACATATCATTGGCTCCTTGGAAACTCTACTTTGATGGTTCCAGCATGAGTGCTTTCGCAGGAGCAGGGATAACATTGGTAAATCCACAAGGTGAAACATTTGCCTATTCTTTCCAAATAGACTACAACTGTTCCAACAATGTAGCCGAGTATGAAGCCCTAATCATTGGACTGGAACTTTTATGGGATCTTGGTGCTATGTCTATACAAGTTTCGGGAGACTCATTGCTTGTGATTAGACAGCTCCAACCCACGTTTAAAACATGACTAATCCTAGAGCCATATGTGAAAAGATCTAGCGAGTTGCTGAAATTATTCATAGATGTGTCCCTGACTCACATCCCACGAGGAGAGAATTATGCAGTGAACGAGTTGGCTCAACTTGCTACGAGGATGGAACTTGTTGATGAGGTGCATGAACAAATAATGAAGGTAAAAGTTCGTACTCTTCTGTCCTTCATAAATAGAAAGGAGGAGAATGATGAATGGTACGTTGCAGCTCTGGGAATAATCGATGATGATTGGACACAACCAATCATCACATACATAAAAGATCCTAGCTCTACAGTAGACAAGAGGATCAAGTACTTTGCTCCAAACTACATTCTCCGGGGAGATGAATTGTTCAGACGTAGAGAGGAAGGAATGGACTTGGTTTGTGTATTCAGAACCGAGGCCAAACGATTGCTGCGAGTGGTACATCTTGGTGTCTGGGGAGCTCACCAATCTAGACCAAAAATGAGATGGCTCCTGCGGATACTTTTGGCCGTCGATGTTAAAAGATTGTATAACTTTTGCGAAAGGGTGCGAGGATTGTCAGGCTCATGAACCAGTCAACCATATTCCAAATATTTCTATGCAGCTAATCATCAAACCATAGCCAGCGCGAGGATGGGCATTAGATCTCATCGGTTTAATCCATCCTCATTCTTCCATGCAGCACAAGTTTATCATCGTCGCTACAGATTTGTTCACCAAGTGGGTAGAAGCAAGGCCTTTAAAAGTGGCCTCTGCCACTGCGATTAGGAAGTTCCTATACGAGGAGATAATTTTCCGATTCGGAATCCCATTGTGCTTTGTTTCAGACAGAGGCATAACGTTCATGTCTGGAGAAGTAGAAGAGTTCATGACAGACTTTGGGATCAAATTTTTGCATTCTTTACCATACTATGCCCAGTCCAACAGCCAAGCTGAAGCAAGCAACAATTTGATCCTCCACATACTCAAACACATGCTCGTAGACAATCCAAGACTTTGGCATGAGGAATTTTTCAGCACGGTATGGGCATACAGGACTTCTAAGCATAGTCCAACCAGAACTACTCTATACGCGCTAATGTTTGGACATGACGCAGTTCTGCCTTTGGAGATCAACATTCAATCACTGCAGGTCATGGATTAACACCAACTGATTGGAGAAGATTATGTGCAAGCAATGTGGCAAGAGTTGGCAGATTTAGATGAGAAATTCACCAACGCACTGACCAACTTGCTTGCAGAAAAACATAAAGTATCTCGGTGTTATGATCGACGTACCCGTGGACTTAGCTTTGCAGAAGGAGAGTTGGTTTGGAAAACGGTATTGCATTTGGGAGAAAGGCAAGAAGAACGAGGTAAATGGTCCACGAAGTAGGAAGGACCCTTCATAATCGACAAAATTTTAGGCAATGGAGCTTTCCAGCTACGAGATGTTGATGGTGAAGTTCATCGTAACCCAATTAATGGTAGATTTCTGAAGAAGTATAGGAAGCCAGTTTAGGAGTATGAGGCAACAGAAGGATCAGTGACTTAGTTTTGCACTCATTCGCAGCCTATAAAAGAGGCTCGCTCTTCATGTAAAACTAGGGGGGCAAACAGTATGTCCAAAGACAATTCATGTGGCCAAAATATCGCAAAATTCAAAAAAATTCCTGTGGTTCTTTCAATTTTTACAAGTTACTGAAAGGACCCAACCCCGATTTAGTTTCCTAAACCGGAATCAAACCCCTTCTGAAAACACGAACTTAAAAAAACCATAGAAATTTCGGCAGAGTCTCACTATATCGTGGAATTACCATTAACCTGCACCCGAAAACACACTTCATCCTATGCCACAAAAGCCAAACCGTGGGCACCAATCCCATCCGGATTTCTCAATATCATATCATAATAGTAAAAAGTAATAAGTAAAACTGTAATCTTTACAGAAATCCGGGAAAATCATATGAAAATGTAGACACCAGAGTATTCAGAGCGACCTCTAGTATATATATACATAAATACACAACGGTAGACTAAACAAGAAACCTACTGGAAAAGAAAGGTAGCTCGAACACTAAGCCTCCGACTGCGACGTGCAACACCAGAATCTGAACTGCAAACTGGGCATTGAAAACAAAGAGCCCAGGGAAAGACATATAAACCATTAGAGTGAGTAGACAAAAATAAATGTCTTTCGCTGAACAATATATGTTATAAAAATATATGCGAGTCAAAATGAATGAATATGATATAGTACACGAGGGAGACTCTAACTCCTCACGCGTACAGAGCATGCATCGTAAAACTCTGCGGGGTAACTCATGGACACGTCCGCGCTAATACAGTCCAAATTACGGGATCCCAGAGCCACACGTGATTGTAGCCAGAAACGCCTCAGGTCAGAGGTCTGCCCACCCCCCCCCCCCCCCACCCCCCCCCCCCCCCCCCGGTAAAGGCCTCGGGTCAGGGGTCACAGTCTCCCCCGGTAAACATCCTCGGGGATCAGTCGAGATGCAAGTGTATCGATACAACAATATATACTGTGACTGTACTCTGTGTAAACCAAATCATAAATAGTTCTATGCAAGTGTATAAAGCATAATGTAAATGCATATTCGTTGATGCATATTCACAAATGCATAATCGTAAAACACATGTTCGTATAAATCATAATCTCATATGCATGCTCATGCTCGTAAAACGTGTAATAAGGACTCGCAACTAATCACTGAAAAGAAATGTGTCCACTCACAGACAAGCACAGCGCGCAAACGCGCTAATTACGAGATCCGGCGGAAGATCCCTCGCCCAACGTACGATCTCGTTCCCATGAATAATCACAAAATATAACTGATCAAAATCACAATTCATTACTCTGTACCACACCTCGGAAACCAACCATTTCCGGAAACATATAACTTGAATACAAAATAATCGACGAAAACCCCCAAACGCTCCACATAAACCCTCGACTTAAAATCCGATAACCAAATCAACTCGAAAACCTCAAGACGATGATCGGGGCATGATTACGAGCAAAACGGCATAAAACTTGTCAAATTCCAAAAAGTCAACCCTTCGCCGGAGCTCTGCCATTGACCGTCGCCGCTAGCGGCGGCGCGGAGTCAACCCTGGCGGATTCCGGCCAAACTTTCCAGATCACAAGTACTCCTCAAGCCCAACAACTTTCTCTTCTACACTGAGATCCAATTCCAAGCCCACCTGCCGAAATTTAGCCCGAAACTCACGGAATCCATTGATTCCGGCGAAATTCCGGCGAGCTTAAAACCTCAACCAATTCGTAATTCCTTCACCCAAAAACTTCACAAGGATGAGGGGAACCTTTCCCCCCACCACCCCGACCCCAAAAGTCGCCGGAGCGCCGCCCCCGACGACGGCATCTCCACCAATACCTCACCAAATCTCACAAATTCAAGTCCTAAACCGTAGGAAATCAAGAGGAGAAGCTAACCATACCCAAATTGGAGCCGGAGGTGGCCGGAAACGTGAAGTCCGACAGCGGTCCGGTTTGGACTCGGTCAACACAGGTCAACGGTCCCTTTTCTGGTCAACGACGGTCAAACCTCCCAAAACAGTGTTTTTCGACAATTTTTCGACTATTCCGATATTTATACTCGCGGCTCGATACAATCGACGGTTCAAATCGAATCACATCCACGTTTCGGATAACTCAAACTCAAACGGAGAAACATGACAAAATTACGCGATTTTAAATATTCATAACATATTCCTCGGTTGTCGAAACAATTATCTGAAACCGCTCATGAAATCAAAATCACGCATACTACGATTCTCGTGAAGAGACTCAACTCAAATTCTCGCTTGATAAGTTAGTCGTGAGTAAGGTCGATAAAACTCGCGGATTAAGCCGATTAACGTGCTAATTCTGATTCGAGTCGTCACAAATCTACCCCCCTTAAAAAAAATTGACCTCAAAATTTACGTACCTGCTAGGTGAACAGATGAGGATACTGCTCTCGCATACGCTGCTTGGTTTCCCAGGTGGCTTCCTCAACTGAATGATTCTGCCATAAGACCTTCACAAGCGGTATGACTCTCTGCCTCAACTCCTGCTCACGCCGATCGATAATCTGTACCGGCTCCTCTACATATGTCAAATCTTCTCGGATAGGAAGCTGATGTGGTGCTAACACATGTGATGGATCTGGAATATATTTTCGCAACATCGAGATATGAAAAACATCATGTACACGAGTCATCTCAGAAGGCAACTCTAATCTGTAATCCACAACACCAACCCTATCTGTGATCTCATACGGACCAATGTACCGTGGTCGAAGAAGCGCGCAATGTACCGTGGTCGAAGCTTGCCGCGCTTCCCGAAACACACAACTCCCCTCCAAGGAGACAGCTTCAGGAAGACCCAGTCACCCACCTCGAACTCGAGACTTTTTCTTCTCACGTTCGCATAACTTTTCTGGCAATCCTGGGCAATCTTCAGTCTATCCCGAATAATCTGAATATCCTCCATGGTGCTCTTCACTAGATCAGGGCCAATAAGCCATCGCTCGCCCACCTCACTCCAACACAATGGAGTGTAGCACTGCCTCCCGTATAGAGCCTCATACGGTGTCATATCAATACTGGTCTGATAATTGTTGTTATAAGCAAACTCAATCAAATGCGGTTGCTAGTCCCAATTTCCTCTAAACTGCAAACCACAAGACCGCAACATATCCTCGAGGGTCTGAATAGTCCGCTCAGACTGCCCATCAGTCTGGGGATGGAAAGCTGTACTGAAATGCAATCTGGTACCTAAGGCCCGCTGCAATGCCTGTCAGAACTCTGAAGTAAACTGACTGTCTTGGTCAGAAACAATGGATGCAGGCACACCATGCAGACGAACGATCTCCTCCAAATACAGCTTTGCCAATCTGCCCACTGAAATCTTCCCTGGAAGTGCCAGAAAATGAGCGGATTTCGTCAAATGGTCTACGATAACCCAAATATCTATATTACTAGCCGAAGTACGTGGTAACTAATACACGAAATCCATGGAAATGTGCTCCCACTTCCAAACCGGAATCTCCAAAGGCTGTAACTTTCCCGCAGGCTTATGCCTCTCTGCTTTGACCTGCTAACAAATAAGACATCTACTCACATATGCGGCAATCTCCCGCTTCATATTTCGCCACCAGTAATAATCTCGAAGTGTACGAAACATCTTCGTACTGCCGGAATGCAACGCATACGCCGAACAATGAGCTTCATCTAAAATCTCTCTCTTCAAACTCTCGTCCCTAGGTACACATAATCTGCCTCTGAATAGCAATGTACCATCATCACTTAACCGAAACTCTGTTGCTACACCATTCCGAATCATGGTCTTCTTATCCAACAGATATGAATCCGCATCCTGAGCTTCCCGAACCTGATCCACCAATACCGGTCAAACCTGGAAGCTAGCCAACAAGGCTCCATCATTGTCCCACTCAAACTCAGCTCCCGTAGCCCTTAACTCTGCTAACATGGAGACTCTGGCCACACACACATGAAACAATGAAGCTCCAGATTTCTGACTGAGTGCATCAGCAACGACATTAGCCTTCCCTGGATGGTACTCAAATGTGCAATCATAATCATTGATCAACTCCGTCCATTTGCGCTGTCTCATGTTCAAGTCTGGCTGCGTGCGCAAATAAGTGAGACTCTTGTGATCTGTGTATATCTTGCATGGAGCTCCGTACAGGTAGTGTCTCCAACTCCTCAAAGCTAATATAATAGCAACCAACTCCAAATCATGGGTAGGATAGTTGACTTCATTTGGTTTCAGCTGCCTAGAACAGTAAGCCACCACTCTGCCATGCTGCATCAAAACACAACCAAGTCCTAATTTTGATGCATCGCTGTAAACCACAAACTCACCACTGTCGTCAAGTAGGGTAACAACCGGTGCAGTAGTCAACTTTTCCTTCAAGAGCAAGTAACTCTCCTCACATGCATCGGACCACTCGAACTTGACACCTTTCTTCGTCAATCTGGTAAGTGGAGTGGCAATCCGTGAAAAATCCTGCACAAAGCGCCGATAATAACCTGCCAAACCCAAGAAACTCTTGATCTCTGGTACGGTGGTATGTCTACTCCAATTCAACACGGCTTTAATCTTGTCAGGATCCACGCTGACTCCCTCAGCAGATATCACGTGACCCAAAAAATTCACGCTATCCAACCAAAACTCGCACTTACTGAACTTCGCAAACAGCTGATTGTCTCGCAAAGTCCGCAAAACAGCTCACAAATGCTTCTTGTGCTGGCCCACACTCCTGGAGTAAATCAGGATGTCGTCGATGAACACGATCACAAACTTGTCCAGAAACTGCCTGAACACTCGGTTCATCAAGTCCATGAAAGCTGCATGGGCATTGGTCAACCCAAACGGCATAACCAAAAACTCATAATGCCCGTACCGTGATCTAAAAGCTGTCATGACCACATCTGACTCTCTTATCCTCAACTGATGGTATCCAGACCTGAGATCAATCTTCAAAAAGACTGAAGCTCCCTTGAGCTGATCAAACAAGTCGTCAATCCGCGGCAAAAGATACTTATTCTTCACAGTGACTTGATTCAACTTCCGGTAATCAATACACAACCGCATAGAGCCATCCTTCTTCTGCACAAACAGTACAAGAGCACCCCACGGTGATAGACTGGGTCGTATGAAACCTTTCTCCAGCAACTCTTGAAGTTGAATCTGTAGCTCTTTCAACTCCGCTGGCGCCATACGATAAGGTGCCTGAGATATGGGTCCAGTGCCTGGTAAAAGCTCAATAGTGAAATCAATTTCTCGAACTGGAGGAACACCTGGTGATTCCTCCAGAAATACATTTGGAAACTCAAAAACAACTTCAATGTCACCAATGTCTGGTACAGCAGCCGTAGTATCCACAACATGAGCTAAATAGGTAACACAACCCTTCTTCATCATCCACTCGGCCTTCATCGCTGAAATCAAACATGGCAATGAAGTATTCTTCTCACCGCGAAACAGTATCTCTGGGAACCCTGGACGTTGAAACACAACCTCTTTCTTGTGATAGTCGAACATAGCCCAATGTGAAAGGACCCAGCCCCGATTTAGTTTCCTAATCCGGAATCAAACCCCTTCTGAAAATACGAACTTGCAAAAACCACAAAAATTTTGGCAGAGTTTTGCTATAACGTGGAATTGCCATTACCCTGCACCCGAAAACACACTTCATCCTATGCCACAAAAGCCAAACCGTGGGCACCAATCCCATCCGGATTTCCCAATATCATAACAATAATGTAAAGTAGTAATCAAAACTGTACTTTACATAAATCTGGGGAAAATCATTTAAAAGTATAGCGACAAAGTAATCAGAGCGACCTCTAGTGTATATATACAAAAATATACAACAGTAGGCAAAACAAGAAACCTACTGGAAAAGAAAGGTAGCTCGAACACTAAGCCTCCGACCGCGACGTGAGACACCAGAATCCAAACTGCAAACTGGGCACGGAAACCGAAAAGCCCAGGGGAAAGGCAAATAAAATCGTTAGAGTGAGTGGACGAAAATAATCATATGCCTTTCACCATTTATATATATCATAAAACAAAGCGACTTCATAAAATGAAAGGAGGTGTCAGGCGAATCTCTCAAGCCCGACGGTCAGGCGAATCTCTCAAACCCGACGGTGATAGACTAGGCGAATATCTCAAGCCTAGTGGGCACATCAGGGGAATCTCTCAACCCTGGATCTGGACTACCGGTGATCAGCCAAGTAGCCAATGCATCAATGCTAAGTAAATGCCATCACCATATAAAATATAAAACAATACCTCCAAAAACAATAAATAATCTCAACATCGTACTGTAAATAAATACTGAAATCAAGAACTCGCTACGACAGTGTGAATAAAAGGTCCACTCACAGATAGCACAACGCGCTAATCACGAGATCCGGCGGAAGATCCTTCGCCCAATGTACGATCTCGATCACATGAATAATCACAAAATATTACTGATCAAAATCACAATTCATCACACTGTATCACACCTCGGAAAAAAACCATTTTCGGAAACATATAACTCGATACAAAATAATCGATGAAATTCCCCAAATTCTCCACATAAACCCTCGACTAAAAATCCGGCATCCAAATCAACTCAAAAACCTTAAGACGATGATCGGGGCGTGATTACGAGCAAAACGACATAAAACTCGTCAAATTCCAAAAAGTCAACAGGTCGCCTTAGCTCCGCCGCCGCCATCGCGACGTCAACCGAAGGAATTTCCCGGCGGCCAAGCTCACCGAAGCTTCTCCTCCTCAAGCCCAACACATCTCTCAACTGTGACAACCATCAATTCCGCCGCGATTAGCCGGAATTCAGCTCGAAACATCCACGGCCGAGAATCGCCAGAAAACTTTCCCGGTCGATTCTGGCGCAGTCACGCCACCTCGTCCCTGAAAACCAAAAGGGAAATCATCCTTGAGAAAAACCCAATCAATTCCACCCAAGAACCTTACCGGAAAGCCACCGGAGCGCAGCCCCCATCAAACCCGATTCCGGCCGGAAAATAATGAACTTTAACTCACTCGTTCTCCCTCAAATCCTCATCAATTAACACAAATCCAAGTTCTAAACTATAGGAAATCAAGAGGAGAATCGATTCATACCCAAATCGGAGCCGAAGGTGGCCGGAAATGAAAGGTCGTCGGCGAGTCAAATGGTGGCCGGTTTCTCCTCGGTCAACGCGGGTCAATGCCAATTCTCTGGTCAAACGACGGTCAACCTTCCCGAAACAGTGTTTTCGACAATTTTTTGACAATTTTCGATATTTATACTCGCGGCTTGATACGATCGACGGTCCAAATCTAATCACAATCACGTTTCAGTGGTGGTCTGATTAGTATGCGTTGCTTTTATTTCCCAGTAGCCAAGAGCACCGCCATGAGTACAGACCAAATAATGGCTAAGGTGAAAACTCCTGGGTACTTGGTGATCTACACATTTTATGGTTGATTCTTAAAGTAATTCTCTCTACATTTAGCTTAGTTGTGACCTTAGTATTCTTATTTCTAATTTATTTTATTTTTTAGGTCCTAAATCCAGAAGATGGAGTAAAGAATGCAGAAATGAGCTGTAAGACCCCAACTCAAACCAAGAGTTAATTTGAGATTAGCTCGACTAACATAGCTTAACTTTCATAAATTTTCTGCATAAAATTTGACATAGCTTCGCTATAACTATGAGGCTACCAAAAAAAAATATCCTGCGAAAGAAATAACTCACAAACCAAATCGGGGCTACCCAAACCACCCGGATTTCACAACATGATCATAACCACCAAAATCTTATGAATGAATGAACGATAATATAACAAGGAGTAGGATCCAAATTTCATGGTTATTAGACTCCTAGAACAATAACAGCAGAAACGGAATACAACATGGTTTCCAGAGCATAAGACGTCTAATTCAATTTATAACAAGACAAGTAGGTTAACTAGGAACCTACTGGAAATGAAAGGAAACACGGACTCAATGCCTCCGATGCTGGGACACAAACTCCAGATGAAAACTGCAAACTGGGCAACGATAAACCGAAAGGCCCAGGAGAAAGGCATAGAAAAATAAAGAACATTAGGGTGAGTGGACAAAAAAATAATTAGTTCCGATGAAACGTAAAACATAAAATTATGCCTTTCCCCGAAATATATGAAATAAAACTGAGCGAGTCAAAGTAAAAATTTTCTATACATATGTGAGTGGAGGCGTGCATAATCTAGTCATCTAATCAAGGGTTGTCGTGTCCCACCAGGGGCGTACTCGGTGATTAGCCAAGTAGCCAATGTATCGATGCATTCATACATAAATAAGCGCGCGCGCGTGTGTGCGACATGAAATCATAAAATATTGCCCCGTGCATAAACACACTCGAATGGAAATCATATGCATAATCAGAAACATATTTTAAGCCACATGTGCGGAAAGGATTATCGAAAATAATTGTAACTTAAATAATATGCATAGCAGAAATAAAACTTCATAAACATAAAGCCTAGACTCGCAATTCGACAGTGAAATAATAAAAAAAATGTCCACTCACTGCTTCCCCTAGCGCTGCTGTCCGGCGGAAGTCCCCTCTCCATAAATTTGGTTGGGATCTCCTGAATCAAGGTACGAACATCGAATGTCAAACTTTTCTAAAATAGTTCAAACATAACCTAAAACTACCCGGAAACCCCACATAAAAATTCTGGACTTTTGCATCGCCGGAGCGCCGCAGTGGGCGGCGCGTGGCCGCCACGTGCCACCCCGAAGACCAATTCCGGCGAAGCCCCAAACTTCCCAGGTAGCATCAACACGCCATACTCTTCCATTTTCCCTTCTTCGCCGGAGGCCAAATCAGTTCTGAAGATAGCGGTTTGACTGCCACAGGTCAGAGCTCTGGCCACCGTCGACCACCACAATCGGTGGAGATGCCTACCACAAACTCTTCCTCTCCTTGGGGCCAAACAACTCCTCCAATGGACCTACCCCATAACATCAGTTACCCGACTGGAAATGTGCTTGAAAGCCGGCGGTTCACAAATTCGCCGGAAAACCCTCAAGGCCGATTCCGGCGCCGGAAAGCCACGACGTGGCACCAAATAAGCCCAAAGATCTTGCCCAAAACCTACGCTACCCTAACCCCTTAACCCCGACGACAAAGTTTGCCGGAGCACCACCGTCCGACGCCAACCCGTGACCAAGAACTTTAAACACTTTGAATTATGACAAAAACATCACCAACAACCAAAAACTAAGCATGAATGGAAAGAAGGGATTGAAGGCCTCCTAAACCATACCTTGATCGACGAAGTAGGTGGCCGGACGGTGAGGATTCCGGCGGGTCGCAACCGGGTCGGGTCGGGTCGGCAAGATTCATTCTCTCTGAAAGGACCCAACCCCGATTTAGTTTCCTAAACCGGAATCAAACCCCTTCTGAAAACACGAACTTGCAAAAACCATAGAAATTTCGGCAAAGTTTCACTATATCGCGGAATTACCATTAACCTGCACCCGAAAACACACTTCATCCTATGCCACAAAAGCCAAACCGTGGGCACCAATCCCATCCGGATTTCTCAAAATCATATCATAATGTAAAGTAATAAGCAAAACTGTACTTTACAGAAATCCGGAAAAATCATATGAAAAATATGAACATCAGAGTATTCAGAGCGACCTCTAGTATATATATATACATAAATACACAACAATAGGCTAAACAAGAAACCTACTGAAAATGAAAGATAGCTCGAACACTAAGCCTCCGACTGCGACGTGCGACACCAGAATCCGAACTACAAACTGGGCATTGAAAACAAAGAGCCCAGGGAAAGACATATAAACCGTTAGAGTGAGTGGACGAAAATAAATGTCTTTCGCCGAATAATATATGTTATAAAAATATATGCGAGTCAAAATGAATGTCAAATTCCAAAAAGTCAACCCTTCGTCGGAGCTCTGTCGTTGACCGCCGCCACCGCCTGCGGCGCGGCGCCAACCGTGGCGGATTCTGGCCAAACTTTCCAGATCACAAGTACTCCTTAAGCCCAACAACTTCCTCTTCTACACCGAGACCCAATTCCAAGCCCATCAGCCGCAATTGAGCCTTAAACTCACAGAATCCATTGATTCCGGCGAAATTCCGATGAGCTTCAAACCTCAACCAATTCACAATTCCTTCACCCAAAAACTTCACAAGGATGAGGGGAACTTTTCCCCCCACCACCCCAACCCCAAAAGTCGCCGGAGCACCGCTCCCGAAGACGGCGAAATCCATGGATTTCACCGAGTTCGTTCTCCACCAATACCTCACCAAATCTCACAAATTCAAGTCCTAAACAGTAGGAAATCAAGAGGAGAAGCTAACCATACCCAAATTGGAGTCGGAGGTGGCTGAAAATGTGAAGTTCGACGGCGAGTCAACGGCGGTCCGATTTGGACTCGGTCAACACGGATCAACGGTCCCTTTTCTAGTCAATGACGTTCAAACTTCCCAAAACAGTATTTTTCGACAATTTTCTGACTATTCTGATATTTATACTCGCGGTTCGATACGATCGACGGTCCAAATCAAATCACATCCACGTTTTGGAGTACTCAAACTCAAACGGATAAACACTACGAAATTACGCGATTTCAAATATTCATAACATATTCCTCGATTGTCGAAACAATTATCCAAAACCACCCATGAACTCGAAATCACGCATACTACTATTCTCGTGAAGAGACTCAACTAAAATTCTCACCCGATAATTTAGTCGTGAGTAAGGTCGCTAAAACTGCCCAATTACGACAAACAGCGATTACTCGTAAACTCGCGGATTAAGCCGATTAACGTGCTAATTCTGGTTCGGGTCGTCGCAGTTACTTACGACCAAATTTCAATGGTCAAGTCGTTGGAGTTCATATTTTTGCTGCTTACAAAGATAAACAAAAGCGGTAGAAAATACAAAGTTTCATTTGATCAAAATAAAGAGTACAATATGAGGCTTTGCGGCCTCTAGCTCTGATACCATACAGTCGAATGAACAGTCTCCTGCTAAAAAAATCAACCGTAGGAAGTGGTTTGGATCTATCCTAACTAGCCATAACGAAGCCCTCGTCTTTCGTCGGTGGGCAGTCACTAACTGAGGGATAGATCTACATTTGGATCTGGAAGACTTTGGGATATTTGCACTCGCCCAGCATTAGCGACTCAACAAAACCATTCCTCTAATCATGATCTTAGACGCTCTACTCAAAAAGAAAGGGGAGCTGGAGCGGGAGTGAGTGGGAGCATGCACCAGATTAGGATGATAAGGTTCAGGGATGGGGTTAGTGAGTGCCCATATCAACCACTGTCTGCTAATTCTCAAAGGTTTGAGAACTAACACAGAACCGAAGGACCTGAGCTTTGGTATTACGACCTAATCCAGGTTTGAGCTTTGGTCCTTCGACCTAAAAACGTCTAGCAGAATACAAGATCTGGGGGTTTTTCCTTGAAGCAAGAAAGGAGCAGACTATGAACTAGAAACGCCATTTTTTTTTACTACAGAGAGGTCTTGTGAAATAAAGGAGAAGTGACAAGCTATTTATAAGCCAAAAACTCTAAGAGGCTTTAAACAAAGAGACCCGGAGCGTTGTATCGACGTAATACAAATAGTCAAGGGGGCTCAACATTCAATCAATGATTTGCGTATCTCTTAAAAACTGGAAATTTACCGTTTCAAGATACAAAGTTATGAGCCATTAAAAGCGGACAGTTATTCTAGACTCGGCGTGATTTTTGGAGGCGCAAAGTTATTAGAAAGCAGAGATACACAACAGGTGATTAAGACCATGGGCCATGAAAATATAAGTTAAACTAGCAAGAATTTTACAGGATGAAGTATAAAGCCCAAAAATAGGGCTTAGTCCATGGAAAATAACAAGTCTAGTACTTTACAACAGAGCTACCGAGAGCTCGCATATTAGTTTTTACTTGGAAATAGCTGGCCTGTGCAGCGGCCCAAGCCCTCTCAACATCTGCAGCTACTCCACGAGTCTGCTGAACACTTTCGAAAAGAGTTTTCCTGGCATTTAGAATAGCGATAGTAGCTTATTCCTTTCTAAAATAATCCTCCTCCTGCTGACGTAGCTTAGCCTGGAGTTTTGCAATTTTTGCCTGTGTGACCAGAATGTCTACCCACTTATCTTCATAGTTCTTTCCCATTATCATGTTTTTCTCCATATCATGTTTCCACTTACGATTATGGTCTATGTGATTGGAGATAGCTTTGTCTCGCTCTTGGGTAGCAGAGACTATGGTGTTAAAAAGGTTGGGAAAGTTCCCGCAGTAGCCCTTCCATCTAATCCAGGACAGTATGATTTACTCCTTCCATGGCATAACGAGCCGTTTGAATATGAATGGCCAGTTCTTGACGAACAATTTCATTCTCAAAATTCATGGTCAAGAGATCATGTAGATAGACAATAGCAAGCTGGACTTCAGCAGGATCTCTTTCAGAAAGTGCCAAGATTTGCACTGCTTCTTGCAGGGTCTTTGTCATTCCCTCGTTACCCCTGGCAGAAGTTGGAAGTGTTGGCAAGATAGGAATTGCAGACTGGGGGGAAGCAGTCTCGCTGCAGCTACGAATGACATTGGAAAATTCTCCAAGCCTCCGTCGGCCCTCAGTAAGAGATAACTCTTGAGTATCTGGATCTATCTGTAGAAAAACCTATACCCAGAGAGTTATGAGATGATCAAAAGACTTACACCAGAGAATCATACACAAGCAAAGACAAAATATACCTGAGATAGATGAGGGGAAGATTGATCATTGTTGGTAACATTAATGCAAGGAGGGGAGGACACATCAGCAACGAACTGCAAAGAACAAGTAAAGGTCATAAACCGCGTAAAAATAGCAAACCAGAAACAGGGGTTAGAGAAGCACAGTATTCTAAAAAATGACGAGGTCAGAACAATGAATACCTCAGCACCAATAGTGGTATGTGGAGTAGTAGCATCATGAGCCTCAATATCTTTTTCGGCCTCAGCAGTCCCTTACAGAGGCTTGTTGCCAACCACGGTAGTAGCTACTTCTTCCGCAGTGGCATTCACAGCGGCGAAAACCAGTTGATGAAAAGGTTGTCCATAAACCTGCTTAATAAGCTCCAGACGCAGAGATTCTTCATCTAAAACACTAGAAGGGCCTACGCCCAGTGGCTTAGAAGGAAAAGGCTTCCCAGATACATTCGCAGCACTAGAAGAGGACTCAGGAGTTGCAACTGGTTGCGTAAGCTTTCCCTTGTTCCACACGGCCTGAATAGACAAATTATCCTCCGAAGGCTCGCTATCGGGAACTTTCTCAACAAAAGGAGAATTCTCACTCAACCTGTCCTCTACTAACTATCTCCGTTCCCTAACAGCGTAACGCTGGGAGCGGCGGGACTGAGTCATAAAGAGCAGGATTAAGAATAGAAGACAGAAGACTAAGGAAACTAATAGTTCTTAGGGAGATAAAAGTCATGCCAGAGGGAACTCATCATTGGATTCTCCTTCCTCATGGTCTCAGGCTACAATAGTGTTATTCTTCTTCTTCTTGGTAGCGATAGCCTTTGTAGCACCTCTCGCAGCAGGAGTCGCAACGGTGAAACTCGCACCCAACATCTTATTACGTTTGGAAACATAAGCGGGAGAAGTACTAATCTCTCGCTGCTTCCTTTTTTTACCCATCTCCCTTTGGTCTTTGGGGCCCACAGCCTATCTATCCACAATTCTCTTGAAATAAACAAAAAGATGTTGGAAAGATGGTAAGAAAGACTCCGGATTTGGACTGCTCCCAAATATTACCGTAATGACGCTCATTCCACTCATGATAGTCCTTAACAACGGAGTAGGTTATACAAGGGGAGCGCCAGCGGAACTCTGAAAAGTCCAGCAAAGGAAAGTTGGAGTAGCAAGGTCTTGAAGAATCACTGCAGAAGTCTTTTCTATACAGGTCCTCCATGAAGTATAGCCGTTGCGAGATTCTATCAAAGGGCAAGGGAGACCTTGTTTACGCCCAAGCTGACGAGCGAAGTGATTGGGAGCATACAGCTCAACCCACAAGACTGCATTAGGAACAAGAGACACATTGAGCAAAAAGATTCCTCGCAGCAGGAGCCTGGTGGGGAGTCACTGCGAACCCAGTAGACAACTCAGCAGGGAATCTCCTCGTTACAACAAATTCAGCAATATCATTGGGGTAAAGCTTCTGACCCCAAAGATAATTAAAACACTTCAAGTAACTTAGTGGTTCGGTCTCTCCAGCAAGAACCAAGGACCTCCCCAATAGCTCCTTAGAGACGAACTCCTTGTGGTGGGGACTGCAAAATTCAGAGAAATAAACCTGCAACCACAAAGACAAAATACAGACGGAACCTGCAAACTTAAACTTGAATGGATTCAACGAAATCCACCCAAGGCCACGATACAATGCGGCCAAAGCAGGCTGTGCAAGGCCAAGGCAGTGGCTATTGTACAGTGCTTTAGCTACCTTAGCGAAAGTATTGGTAATCATGTCCGCAACAACATAGAACACGTGGCGACAGAGTCAGAATTCTAAAAAAGCAATGCCACCATAAGCATTCTGCACTCGCTTATCATCATAGGCAAGAGTGGCCTGGAATTCCTCGGTGTTGTAATGTTTACGCCAATTGGAGTAGGCAGTGCTGACAGTTGAGCGCGCAGGATCCATCGAAAAAGGGAAGACCTTATTATCCAAAGCACTGGGAAGGAATGGCTCATTCGTAATGGGTAAACCAGTAATAGTAACAACATTAAGCAAGGAAATTCCTAGATGACCGAATGGGAGGACAAAGCTATTACTACTGGTTTCCCAATAATACAAAGAAGTGACGGAGGCAGCACGATTCCCACCTTGGGGAAGATGAAAACATAAGTCCAAGGCATGCATGATACCAACCTTTTGCCAGAGTTCCTCATCGAGAGATTTCCACTCCCGGTACCATTGAAGTTCCTCGGCTTTGGTGCTAGGCCATTTCCCCAATTTTACTTTAAGTTCCTTCTGATCCCACTGGAGAGGAGCAACGGCTTCACCTCGCATGACCAACGGAGGATGACGCACATCTGAATCAAGCACAGAAGAGGCCTTAGTGGTACTGGTGGTTGGACCCAGTATAACCTCATCTCCCTTCGTAAGATCAAGCCACTCATAAGGAAGGTTTTGATCCCGATGAAGATGACAGTCCATATGAGCATGGAAGGCTTCTACATCCTTCTAAGAGACCTTTGGGAAGAACCGTCAATAAGGGGCCATTTTCGAAAAGAGGAGGAAAAAGGAAAGTAGAGATATTGAGAGTGATTAAGAATCCAAAATCTTGGATTGTGGAACTTCTGAAGGAAAATAAAAAGGTTGAGGACAACCAAAGAGTATAAAGAGTTGAAAATAGGAGGCGCAACTTTTGAAGAAAAGCACTTGAGTAGCCTATGCGAGGCTATTTCAAGCCATTGTCCAGGAAGCAACACGTCACATCCAAACGCTTCTAAAAAGACCCGTTTGATTTCCTATAGGTTAATCTCGAGGTTTGGAGGGTAATGTTTGGACCCAAAATATATATTACATTTATTTTAATACTTTTGGGCCTCAAAGATAAAACAGGACGACCACATGCGGCTCGATTGGAGCTGGGAATCAAGAAATGATATATCTATGTGATTCTTAAATGAGTTAGGGAAATCCAGAGGCAAGATAATATCCCTTTCTTTCCTAGTCAATAATGTTACCTTGTCAAACCAGGAAAATTGGAGTGACAACCTCTATAAATAGAAGAACTGAAGAAGGTTTAAGGAATCAACTCATAAATACAATTTGCGCACAAGCAAATCTTACTCCGCTGCGAGTAAAACAATCAGCAAACAGCAAGTTCAGGATCTAGGCCACCCGACAGAGCGTGGGGATTCTCATGATCTACGAAGTCACCCTATCTTGTGTTCTCAACACTTTGACCCAAGGATTGCTCTGCTTTATACTCACCGGAGTGTGTAAAGTATCGACCCTTTTGTGGCTCGGAAGAGAGATACACCCTATCCTGTGTTCTCAACACTTTGTCCTTAGGATTGCTCTGCTTTATACTCGCCTGAGTGTGTAAAGTATCGATTCTTTGTGGCTCGGCAGAGAGACACGAAGCTTACGTCTTGTATACCATCAAGACAAGTAGGACTCAACAAGCGAGGTTGGTGCTCTCCTTGCTCTAATTGCTTGACAAGAAACAGAGACTACGCGGCACACAACACAACGACATTCTGTCATCGGCAGTGGCACGCCTCGCACACAACACACATACGTCAACGGACGAAAAGAGACAATTTGCGACATCTCCAATCGCGACAGCCTGACTGGAGCAAAATCGAAGCCAAACAGATGCATACAAAATTTAAGTTTTCTACAAACGAAAATTAGACTTTTACATAATTACTATTGAAGTGTTAATACAAGCTATCGGTTTCATGAACGATATTTTTCAAGTAGTCAAACCCTAAAGTCTCATCTTTCATGCCGAGTTGACACGGTCACTCAGAGTGGTACACACTCAACACATTTTGCTTTCACTGAGAGACGACAGGTAATGCTCATTTGCCCGTTGCTTCTTCTTCTCCCCTCACGTTCCCTCACCACACTTTCCTCTCCACCGCTGCCTTTTCCCGTTGTCGCATTTTCGTTGGTCCAAGATCGCACAATTGGGTCCCCCTCCCTCACTAGTCCTTAACACAACGGGCCCATCGTTTCTCCACAGTGGATAAAGCCCACACCTTAGAGATTTCCCACACATCAATCTTACTACTTGGGGCACACTTTTTATCTTGTCTATGGCCTTGACTGCCCCCTTTTTTTACCGTTGATCAGGTGTCGGCGGCTCGTATCCCATATCGAGTATTAACAATGGGAACCGCCGGGCAAAGTTAAACCCGGTAAGTTTTCTATTTCCGTGAAAGTTTAGACCAACGGGCGGCCAGGATCCACCCATCTCTTCCCGAAAAGATCAGGACCAACGCCATCCGAAATTGGTCCTACCTTGTGGGTCCCAGAACGAAGCTCGGGGAGGGAGTGGGGGGGGGGGGGAAATTACAAAACAATACACTTGGACCTACGTGACACGCTGTTACCAACCAGGTCCCATAGTCACATATGAGCCACGTCATAAAAAGAAAAAAAAGAGCCGTAGAGTTCTACTATGGCCTCTCCCCCCTTCATATTATTTTTCGAATTGTACTTCGTATACTAAAAAAATTATACAGCAAATCATTGCCAAATGACATGGCATGAGCCACATCATTAAGCGGAGTTTTTTTATTATTATTCCAATGTCTTCTTATTTTATACTGTAATAAAATTAATTAAATTTTTGTTCTCATCTCTGAACTCCTTTTTTGTAACTGGTCGGACTTCTTTTTCTACGTTGTCATTTCTCTCTCAAAGCAAAGACAATTAAGTGCCAAATAGCAGAGCCTTATAGGCCAAGGTGCATGTGAGTTTTTATTCCTTTGCTCCACGATAGTTTCAGTCTTGCTTTGATCAACTTTTAGACTTGAATTTGACAGTGAAGCTCTAATACGTCCCCATTTCCTACCAAAATCGGGGTTTGCTTTCCTCATAATGGAGTCTTCCAGCCTCTAATTATGGGTACATCGATCCCTTCCCTTTCGGGTAATCAGGGTTTTGACTTTTATTTTCCTTCTCCCAAGATCACAAAGACGCTAGACCGTCAATCCAGAAATGTTAGACCATCGATCTTTGCTCGAACTCTTGTCGCGCCTCGTCTCTTCTCAACTAGACTCTCCCTCGTCGATCAAGATATAAACAGAAATGAGTATCGTTGACTTGAGACGCGATAGCAAAACTGAGACGAATTTCTTGACCGGAGAGAACAACAACATAAGAAAGAGAAACAGATCTATTGCAACCAACTTTCCTAAACAGATCTTTGGTTCAGTTAATCTATTTCTATTTAAACAACGAAAATTTCCTAAAATATGAAAGTTTGTAAAAATCTATGTAGATAATAGTTGATAATTTTTTGTATAAATTTAGTATAAATTTTTTGTAACTCGAGCATTTTTCTTGTTTGAACTTATACAACGACGTGGGACCAGCACTGTGTTGAGGTTCGAAAAATATTTATATTTTATTAGAGTAAAACCAGGGCCCCCTCTCACTCGTCGCTACTCTCGTCCCCTCACTGAGTTGAGCCAAAACCAACTTGTGTGATCCCGTCCCTTCCAGTAGTGTCTCTCTGTGTATGTTACTCACTCTCTCTCTCTCACCTGTATAAGTTCTTCATTCTCGCTTGTATTGTGAGTGCTTGCTAAATTTCTTTTTCTTCTTGAGATTGACGCTTTTGTAATGTGAGTGCAGTGTTTTCCCGGCGAGATTTAGCCGGAGAATGGCTTACTTGTGCACGGACAGCGGAAATCTAATGGCGATTGCCGAACAAGTGATCAAGCAGAAGCAACAGCAAGAGCAACAGCAGCAGCAGCACCATCACCACCGCCACCACCACCACCACCACCAGCTCACTTCAGCCTTCTCTCTCTCGGCTGCACCATGGCCCAACAACACTACTACTAGTCATCATCAAGCTGCTTCTACTTTGGGGTACGGGTTAGCGAGCTCGGGCTTTCCCGACCCATTTCAGCTGCCCGGGGGATCCGGAGAGCCCGGGTTTCCTTTCCCGAGTTTGGACTCGTCGGGGGCAGGTTTCCGGTTTTCGGATTTGGGAGGTGGACCGGGCGAGTTCGACTCGGATGAGTGGATGGACAGCATAATTGGCGGTGGGGATTCAACGGATAGTTCCAACCTGCCCTCTGTTTGCAACGCGTGGCAGCAGAGCAGTAATGCCGTGGATTTCGGTCTCTACGACTCTGATCCTTTTGCCGCTCCTTGCGGGCCGAGTCGACTCGGCGCTCCTCCTCCTTCCGATCTCAACCGAGTCGTCTTCTCCGATGCCGACGAGGACCAGAAAAAGAGCAGCCCCGCTACTACTACCACCACGACTCCTCAACCCCACTTGACAACGTGGACCCCACCTCCTCCGCCGCCTCCCTCGATTTCAGTTAAAGACGCCAAATCAGCAAACCCTAGTAATATTGGCGTCTCATCTTCTTCTAGGTCGCCAGAGATCGAATCGGCGCCGCCACTACTAAAGGCTCTACTCGACTGCGCTCGAATTGTCGAGTCCGAGCCGGAGCGTGCAATCAAATCGCTGATTCGGCTCAGAGAATCGTGTTCGGAGCAGGGAGATCCAACCGAGCGAGTCACTATCCACTTCACCGAGGCTCTGTACAACCGAGTCTCTCAGAGCTCGAGCTCCTCCGCCGCCGCGTACGACGACGATGCCAGCTGTGAAGAAGACTTCACTCTCTCTTACAAGGCCTTGAACGACGCTTGCCCTTACTCAAAATTCGCTCACCTGACGGCGAACCAGGCCATACTTGAAGCAACGGAGAGAGCCGCTGAAATCCACATAGTCGACTTCGGAATAGTCCAGGGTGTCCAATGGGCCGCGCTGTTACAGGCCTTGGCTACTCGGTCCACCGGAAAGCCCACCAAAATCCGAATCTCCGGTATTCCAGCTCCGTCTCTCGGGAGCAGTTCTCGTTCAGCGTCGCTTTTCGCCACCGGGAACCGGCTCTGTGAGTTTGCGAAGCTTCTGGAGCTGAATTTCGAGTTCGAACCGGTGCTGACTCCGATTCAGAAGCTTAACGAGTCTTGCTTCCGGGTCGACCCGGATGAGTTTTTGGCGGTCAATTTAATGCTCCAATTACACAACCTTCTCGACGAATCCACCGCCGGAGTGAAAGCGGCTTTGAAGCTGGCCAAGTCACTGAACCCCAAGATTGTGACTCTAGGGGAGTACGAGGCGAAGCTGAACCGGGTCGGTTTCATGAGCCGGTTCAAGAATGCGTTGAAGTACTACACGGCAATGTTCGAGTCTCTTGAACCAAACATGACCCGAGACTCGCCGGAGCGGCTCCAGGTGGAGAAGCTGTTGTTGGGCCGAAGAATTGCGGGTGCGGTTGGGCGGGAGGATCCGGGAACGAAACGACAGCGTTTGGAGGACAAAGAGCAGTGGAAGTATCTAATGGAAAGCTCTGGTTTTGAGCCGGTGACTCTAAGCCATTACGCAGTTAGCCAAGCAAAGATTTTGCTCTGGAATTATAGTCATAATGCTTCGTATTCTCTAATCGAATCTCCACCTGGGTTTCTCTCTTTGGCGTGGAATGAAGTCCCTGTGCTCACCGTTTCTTCGTGGCAATAACTTAGCATCTCTATCTCAATATCAGTAAGCCATTGTTCACATATAATCTTGCTTGTTTTATGTTCTTCTTCATCAGAAATGGAACCTCGGGAGTCCATTAGAGAGAACTCGTAGTTGTATTCGTTTTGATTTTAGCATATAAAACCACTTTGGGTGTTGATTTTGTAGTTTGTGTTTTTAATTCTTTTTATTTCACTCAGTTAGGGGTTTCGTAGTTCTTAAAAGCTAGAGACTCTGGAATATGACGAATTGTAAATGGCCATTCATAAGAACAATGGGGGAGGGGGGAAGATAGGTTCTGTCCCCCTTAGATTCTGTAAGTGTTTTTCCTCTGTATGTAAATTTGAATATTGGATTTAGTTTTCATCTCACTTCAGCTTCATTTCCTTTGTCTCGGTACATTACATTACAATATTACATATTTACATTACTCTAGTCACACTCACAGATATATATTGCCTCGATATCTACCAGGTTCCGTGTATATTCTCCATTACTTCTTGCTTGTGCGACCGGGTTATCTATATGAGACGGGCGTTGGTCTTTTGCTCTTGTGAATCAATTTCCTTGAAACCTAGTGAAATTAAGACAATGACTTGGATTTTCAATTCGTGAAGTGTAAATGTGTGTCAAAAGGGACCATGCTTGCAAGAGCTTGATCGGGATTTTTTTTATGAGGTGCTTGATGGGGATTTAAGTGGCCGTTTCCATCTATCACACTTTCGCTGGCTCTTGTTGTTGCTTGGCTGAGAGAGATAAAAGCTAGGCTAACTAGGGGAAGAAGAACCGCCTTCTTTTCAAGGTCTCTGCATACATATTTCAATTGCGGGCCAGCAAAGCGAAGCATGACAAGGAAAGCAGTGGAGGAGGACTGAGAATGAGTGCCTGGAAGTGTCTGCTTATTAAGGTCCGAGTGATTGAGACCATTCGAAAGGCTCGCCGTAAAAGAAACGTTTGACGGTTTATGGAAGCTTGATTTGCCTTGCTTTAGGGTCCTCGTGGGTTCTACCCGGAAATCACTATGTTTTGGAGGACAAAATTTGAGTTCAAGCTCAATTAAATATCAAAGTTTAAACTATTATCGCTTATACAAATTTTGGTTTGTGATTTTATAATCGAAATTACTTAAAATATAATTTAGCTTATAATAATCATATATGCAGAAAATTGATTAAATCGAATATCGTTTGATCATTAAATTTTGTAAAACAAATACACGGTTATTAATGTAATGTTTAAAGTCATAATAACTGTCATATCAATAATAAATTTAGATACACAAACCATCTTCATTTTGATTCATCTTTGAGTGAGTTGATGTTTAACTCATAATCTATAAGATAAGTGATCTACATTGTAAAATTAAAAATTGTATAAATAAAAATAATTTGGCAATTGAGTTTGAACCAATATTTTTTTTTCTTTTCTGTTTTGGAGGTTGTTTTGGTTGGTAAAATCTTTCGATCTCTCACCGTAAGTTTACTAGGAAACTAGAAACCCATTCCCTATCTCGGATGTCATTCTCCTAAGCTTGATCTATATATTAAGAAGACTTTTGGGGTTCATGTCTTGAGCGAGGTGCGTTGTGTAGCTTAGATGGGACGTACATGTCTAAATGTGCATCTGTTTGTTTACTGAATATGCAATAGTTCTAAGATAGACCCTAATAATTGAAATTATTAAACCCACCTGGGCCTAGAGAAAGAAGACCAATGTGCTAGAATTCGGATTGATCATCATTTGTTCATTACCGGATTTGGAAGATTGTCTTTTGTATATCCGGAAATTATAGCATGTTTTAATACATAATATGTATCAATTTATAAATTAGTTCTCAAAGTTGTAAAATAATTATTTCAATTTATAATTTTGTCCTAAAAATTGTAAAATATTTTTGATTAAGTCATTATTAATAATGAACTAAAATTACAACAAAAAAACTAATTTTATAATTTTTTAAATAAATTTATAAATCAATGCATGACATGTGTTAATTCATGATAACATTTTCTCATGAATGCATGATTTTGGAAAGAGAGGAAACTGGCAAGTCAGCCGGGCACTGATCAACTAGCTAAATTGTTCAATTTGGGTATATTACCATATATATATGTACATGGTTTTAAGACTGCAAAGTATATATGTCAAAATACACAGGTTGCTAGACACAATGGATGTGAAAATTTGTGAATCAATTTATACGATCAGTCAAATGCATGTATCTTCATTTTTTTGTCCTTGAAATTGTTCAAAATCGATATATTTTATTTTCGTCAAAAATGAAAGATATTATTAGTTTAAAATTGAGATTTGATTTTTTATTTGATTTTTTCATTTATAATGACGATAACAAAAAAGTTTCGAAAATCATTTGTGTCGTTCTGCAACAAAAAAAACACCGAGCTCGAGTTTTACTCTGAAAATTCTCTCATCGATAGGATTAACGATAAAGAAAAGTTGTTAATTTTTGGTTGATAACTACTAATTAATTTACTAAGCAGTCGGCATGTTTGATGGCACGAATTGTTGGCTTGGTAGAGGACTTGGTTTAGTAGTAGACAGCTAGGTTGGATAAAAAAAGTTGGAAACTTTGATTTGATGCAACGGTAATAGAATAGTACGTTGAGGTTGTACGAGCCACCTTTCCGACTCGACTGGGGCATTTTAGATATTTAGTTGGCAGTGGCTAGTGCAATGTGTACAAAAGGGCCGCTGTTTCTTTCTGAATGCCGGGACCTTCTTCAATATTAATTTCCAGCTCCTTCCTAAACGTACGCACACACTGCACAGCAGCACAGTGTATCCATCATTCGTCGATCACTTCACAATTGGAGAGGGCCGGTGAATTTAGCAAAGCGCGGGCGGGCGCGGTGGCCGATGAGGTCACACATGCTGCAACCCCCGGTCGGCTGGTCCACCGTCGGTGGGAGACACATAGTTTGATTGCACAGCAGGTTTGCAGGATGTGACATGTCAGAAACACTGTTTCTGACTGGACGTACACTATTTGCTCGAGGCTCCGATACGAGCGATATACTTTATATACGATTCTCCGTATGCGAACGTATGTAGTAACCACGTATACCACTTTCCTTCTCTTGTCGATCAATGAACTTGTTTCAATAGTAGTTATGCCCATCTGTCGTTGAAAATTTTCAATTTTAAGTAAGATAATTTTTGTGGTGGATGACTTAGGAGATTGAGGACGGTTGAAACTGAATTAAGTAACATTGGCAGAGAAATGTATTTAGATGACGAAGGGTGAAAACTCGTACTTAGGTAACTAAATGTGTTCGTCGTCTACGTTTCATCGTCTAACAATTATAGTCTAAGTACTCAGACGACAAAAATTTTATTTTTTGTCGTCTAAACTGTTACTTAGGCGACGTATAAAGTTTCATCGCCTTTGTACTTAGACGACAAATTTTTTTGATATAAACGACGACATTATTCGTTGTCCTATATTTATCTTAGACGATGAACAACCTTCGTCATCTAAGTACTACCACCCAGACAAAAATTAGTGAATCTACGTAATTTACTTAGACGACGAATAAGTGTTCATCGTCTAAGTGGTACTACTTAATTAGACGACGAAGATTATCATTCGTCATCTAAGGGGCGATGAATGTGATGTCGTCTTAGTGATTCAACCCAGGCGACGAATTATTGTTTGTTCATCGTCTAAGTTGTTATTTTTTTTTGTTTCTGAATTATAAATTTAATATTAAATATTATTTAAATTAATAAAATATTCATTAAATATAAAAAGTGTATGCATATCGATTGAAATATAGATAAAATAATCTACGAAACTAAACCGAAACTCGAAGTAGACATCCCACCAATTTCGCCGTCGCCGCTCACATCGTTGTGCACATCGTGCCTAGGAGGGGGGGGGGTGGGGGGACGACACTCCGCCGGAGGTTACATTCCTATTGACTCGAGAAACTTGAGGACGACGCTCATTTGAGAGCTTGTCGACATTGCCTCCTCCCGGGCCAATCTAGCCTCCTCCTTGGTCGATCGAGCCTCATCTTCCGCCACTCGGACCCGTTCCTCGGCTTCCCGCGTAGTGCGCCTACTCACCGATGCGGATAACCGTGTCAAATCTCTCTCGACCGCCTGTTCTAGCCCACGAACCTTCTTGCCAGGTTGGCGGCCAAAAACAATATCGACAATATTGATCTAAGCCTCATTCGATAGAGGAGAGAGCTGTTCAGGAGTCATCTCCGAGTTTTCCAACTGTGTTTTCGCCAATTCTTCTTGGGCCATTTGTAACAAACTCTCTTGAAATTAAACATGAGAACAATACACAAATATTTTATTTCAAAATTTTTTTTGCCATAATTTCACTTAAAATTGGAGAAAACCAATTTCATCAACAAGGAAGAGATACGAAAGCGAATGAGGAGCCTTTGAGCTCTGATAACTTGATAACATGGCTACAAACTCGAAGAAAACTCAAGATTACTGAAGAAATGTACAAAATACCCAAAGAGAATTTGAGATTGAATAAAGCATAGCTTCTCTACAATACATCAGAGCTTTCAATCTCAGTCATTGTACATCAATTTATAAATGATTACAGAGGAAAACGACAAGAGAGAATATGTATCAAGCTAAAGGCAAAGAAAGGAACCATTAGCCCTTTAAAAAAAAGGAGAGAGACCATTAGTATGAAAAACACGTGTCAATACTGATCTAGAAGTTTCTAATCTTATAACAGAAACCACTGTGGCGTCTCCATCAGGACATATGCCCTCTTCTCTTGTTGGCTAACAGCTCCGTTAATAATATTGTCTTGTATCATATCTAATGAAAATATAAGAAGGTTTACAATGAAAGAAAAAGAGACTTCATCGACAGATCGATGGAAGTAGAGTATATTAAGAAAACAATTTTCTTTGAAATGACACGTTTTGATCTTTTGTTAACTAGTCATGGGAAGCTTGGCTAAATTATGGTTGGTCGCACAGTTTCAACCAAACAAAGACAAAGAAAGAAATCAAGTACGCCACAAACCCGAATTTATAGTTTTATCCTTCTTATGATAATTGTTGCAACTAATAATGGTCGATCATCATGATGATTCTTAATTAACTCAATAATTTAGTGACTTACATCATCAATAAGTGTACCTCTTGATATAGGTTGAGGTTGAGGTTGAGGTTGTGATTTGTTGAAGGCGATCGAAAGAAGAAGCTGATTGCATTCGGAAAATGGCGGGTGGCGGTGGTTGCCCGGGCAGAGAGCTCGATCAGACGCCAACGTGGGCTCTCGCCGGTGTTTGTTTCATCACTGTTATTATTTTTATTGTTTTGGAGAAGTTTCTGCACATGGTCGGACATGTACGTAATTATCTAACTCATGATCAAATATATATATATATATGTTTACGTTCATATATATATTTCCTCTTAGATTCTGCAATCTAGCTGCATGCATGCACGGTATATATCATGACAATTTATTTTTCTTTGCGGAGGTGGTTTCAGTGGTTTGAACGTAGAAAAAAGGCTGGTTTGCTTGAAGCCCAGGAAAAAGGGAAAGCCGGTGCGGAAATCATTTTATATATGTTGAATTTCTGTTTAAGTTAAGAACATAGGATTCGTGTAATGTTTTACCGTTACTGATGAGCATTAATTTTTTTGGGTTTAATTAATTCCAGAACTTATGATTTTGGGATTCATTTCGACTATTGACATTCTGTCAAAAGTATATTGCACAAATATATGCATTCCAGTAGCGGTTGCAGATACAATGTTGCCTTGTCCTTATAGAGGAGCCCCTGATAATCATGGTGATACACTACTACAATATCAAGCTGAAACCATATATATAATGTTGGGGTCAATTTTTATTGTCACTAATATATTTATTATTGTCATTAATATTTTTTTGTCACTAATATATTTATTTTTGTCACAAATATATTCATTTTTACCACCAACAATGTAAATTGCCACTCTATTGGTCGCAAACAACATATTTGTAGCTACATTGGTTCAAAAAATTAAATAACCACTAATGTTGCTTGCCACCCCTTATTGATCACCTATAATTATGTGACTATTGCTCTATATTGTAGCAGTGAAAACAGCGGTAGAGGCGGAGGTGGTCATTGGAGACTTTTATGGGACGAACAACAACGTAGATTTTTAGCCACGGGTAGCGATGCTCCTCCATGCAAACCGGTAATTAAGTAATTCAAATAAGCAAATATCTTATATGTAAGTTCTCAATTTGGTATACAACGTTACTTGCACATTAATTGTACATCAAAAAATCAATTTGCTATGTTAATTATGTACGTAGTATAAATTAGACTACATTTTTAAGGTGTAAGCATAACACTTCATGTTAATTTTATGTAAATATAATATTTTTATTTATGTTTAATTATCAGATATATATGAAAGAGAATCACAATTCAATCACATGCATCCTCCTACGTAATTGCAATCAGTGGATAATCGAGAATAAAGGGAAGAAAAAATATATTAAGTTTATGCTGATTTATGGATGAGGAGAGTTATACGAAGAAAAAGAAAATGGCCTTTAAAAAAAACACTATGTTATGAAGACAAATTCGAACCTGTGTAAAATTCAGATCTGTCTAACTCATACCGCTTCATGTAATCTTTCAAGTATAATATATACACATTGGAAATCAAAGAATTATCAAAAATTCTATATAATTGTATACGACCTATTGTAGATGTGGTCTGATTTTTTTTTTACGATCAATTTTTTTTCTTTATTGAACTCTCCTCAACTAAAAGTTTCCAAAATGAAGTTTTTTCCTATCCTTCCCTATAGTTCTCCCGTTTAGTTCTCAATCGGTTGGAATTATATAGAAGATGTGGTTTTATTGAATTGTGATTCTTTCCTTTAACTGATAATTAAACATAATTAAAAAAAATATAATTATGTATATATTGAGTTAACCATAGTTTAAACTCTCATTAGGAGGCACAATTTTAAAGAGGTGTTATGTTCACACCTTAATTATGGGGTAAGAAAAAATACGCTCTAATTAAGCTAAGTGTCTGCTGCCTATTCGAAATATTGTTGTTTTGTGTGATACAGGGCAAGTGCCATTGATTTCTATAAATGGATTACATAGTTGCACATATTTATCTTCTTCTTAGCAGTATTTCGAGTTATATATGGGGCTATAACCATGACACTAGGAATACTAAAGGTCGGTATATATGCTCATTTCTAATTGACTCTATGAATTATAGTAGGTTTCTCAGTGATTTCTCAACATGTGAATCTATTGGATTAATTTCTGCAGATTAGTGGGTAGAATCAATGGGAAAAAGAAGCTTTGAATGATAATGAATTTAATGGTAAATGTTTGAACACTAGATCGAAATAGCTCGATCGGTATACTATTACTTACACTACAAGAAAACAGCACTTAGACCACGGAAACGTAATTGTTCCGTGGTCTAAGTGACACCTAGACCACGGAAAATACTCCGTGGTCCAAGTACCATCTGGACGACGGAGAATACCATCTCCGTCGTCCAGGTGGTCACCTGGACCACGGAGTCTTTTCCGAGGTCCAGGTGATCACCTGGACGATGGAGATGATATTCTTCGTCGTCCAGGTGATCACCTGGACCTCGGAGTCTTGTCCGTCCTCCAGGTGATTACCTGGAGGACGGACCGACACGCCGTCGTCCGAGTATACGAAACGTACTTCCACTTAGACGACGTACCGACACCTCCGTCGTCTAAGTGAAGCATTATATAAGCCCGCTGCCAAACTGATCGAATTCATTCCTAGCCTCGATCTCTTCATGATTCCATTTGAAGAAGAATTGAAGGAGAAGGGAGAAGGAGAAGGGAGCTAGGTAGCTAGAAGCTAGGTAGGCCGAGAAGAATCAGGATCGATAATGGATCTCCGCTGACTAGCTAGTTAGCTTAATTAACGTAAAGATATCGAGAAGGCCAGCAGGTACGTACGTACGCAGTTAAAATTTGCTTAATTAATATATATTTTGTGAAAACGTACGTACATATATATATATATATATACATGCAAGGATGTTAGCTGATGTTAGCTATATATATATATATATATGCACAGATCGATTAAATTACGTACGTACGTACGTAATTGATGGATCGATATGTAGATCGAGTACGTATAATTAAGCGTAAATTAATGGACAAATATATATATATATGTAATAATTAATTAATTATAATATTTTGTAGCAGTATGGACAAGAGTTGGATGAAGTTGAAGAATAGATGTGATGTCCGGTATATGGATGGAATTAGCGAATTTGTGAATTTTGCGATAGAACATGGTCAGGGAAAGAAACGTTTCAGGTGTCCGTGTCAGAAATGTCTTAATTGTCAGTATGCGGAGGTTAATGTTATGGTGCAACACTTGTACGAAAATGGTATGATGTGGAGTTACACTACATGGAGCGAGCATGGTGAAGCAGTAGAGTTCAGCGCAGCAGACTTCAGCTCAGGGTACAATTACCATGGTGCCTTATCCAGCGGCAGTGGTGCCGGACCCCCAGCTTGCAACCCAACTGCAGATTTGGTCCATGATGCGTTTCCGGGATGTAGTCATAGTGGACACCAACACCAAGACGGAGGTTACAGTACCACTAATGAGCATGATGACACATTCCCCGCAGCTAGCTTGGCCACTGACACCAGTAAGATGGAAAAGTACAACCGGATATTACTTGAAGCGCAGACCCCGGTGTTCCCTGGATGTCGAGAGAATGTGTTGCAATATGTGATGGAGCAAATGAAGATAAAAGTGAAGCACAAAATGTCAGTGAGTGTTTTTGACGAAATTCAGGAGCAAATATGTAAGTTGCTTCCTGATGATCACAATCTTCCTAAATCTCATTATAAGGTTAGAAATATCCTGAGCAGCCTCGGCCTAAAGTACAGGATAATTGACGCATGTCCGAATGATTGTGTGCTATTTTACAAAGAGTATAAAGAGTTGGACTACTGTCCCGTATGTGGCCAGTGCAGATTCCAGTTGAATAGGAAGAGTTCGAAAAAGAGAATTCCTGTGAAAGTTGTTCGATATTTTCCCTTGATTCCCAGATTGCAGCGCCTGTACATGTCTCTACACACAGCAGAGGCGATGCGATGGTACGTAGAAAAGCGAATAGATGACGATGTCCTGCGACACGCCGCGGATGGGGAGGGTTTCAAACATTTCGACAGAGAATTTGGAGACTTTGCTTCAGAGGTTAGAAATGTTAGACTCGGCCTATCTACAGACGGATTCAATCCTTGGGGAATTAATAGCTCCGCCGTCAGCACTTGGCCAGTTATTCTGATGCCGTACAACTTGCCTCCGTGGATGTGCATGAACAAGGAATTTAATTTCCTTACCGTACTAATTCCAGGTCCTAAATCTCCATCGAAGTGCTTAGATGTCTACCTCAGACCTTTGATCGACGAGCTGAAACTGTGTTGGGAAAATGGAGTCCCAACTTATGACAAATTCACTGACACGATGTTCACGATGAAGGCTGCTGTAATGTGGACGATCATCGATTTTCCAGCTTATGGGATGTTGGCAGCCTGCAGGACAAAAGGATATAATGGATGTCCTATATGTTTGGACGACGTGAACTCTAGTTGGCACGCGGGGAAGGTGTGTTACTTGGGTCACCGTAGATGGCTTCCTCACGACCACCCGTGACGACAGGATGAAGCTCATTTCGACGGTACGGTAGAGAACAATCCTAAACCCCGTAGTTGGTCGGGCGAAGAGATTTTAGAGAGGTTGATCTATTTCGACTTTGGTGTGTTGAGCAATGACGCGGATGTAAAGAAATGCAATCCAATTCCTCCACATGATCTGAGCTATTGGGATCACAAGAGTATATTCTTTGAACTCCCTTACTGGTCGAAGTTGAAGCTGAGGAACAACTTGGACGCGATGCACATAGAAAAGAATGTGTGCGACAACGTGGTGGGAACAATTCTCGGTATTAAGTTCAAGACTAAAGATACTCCCAAAGCGCGCAAAGATTTGGAATCAATGAATCTACGTCGTCCCTTGTGGTTGAGGAGGGATAGGAAAGAAGTGTACAACAAGATGCCAGATGCACCATACACAGTGAAGCCGACGCTTAGACGTTCTGTATTTCACTGGTTTAAGGGCGTTCGTTATCCGGCTACGTATGCAGCTACTATAACTGGAGCAGTGGATGAGGTGCAACACAAGTTTGTTGGTCTAAAGACACATGACTATCACGTTATGCTGCAACGTCTGATTCCAGTGGTAATTCGACCATACTTGCCTCGGGACGTCGTAGAACCAATAGTGGCATTGTGCAGGTGGTGGCAGAGGTTATGCGCCAGAGAATTAAAGAAGTCAGATGTGGTGGAATTGCAACAACAAATTGTTCACATCATTTGCAAACTAGAGAGGATTTTCCCCCCTGCTTTCTTTGACATCATGATTCACCTAATGATCCACCTGCCCGAGCAGGTGCTTATTTCTGGTCCGGTCCAGTACACTTGGATGTATCCTCAAGAAAGGTACGTACAACTAATTAATTAATTTGTTCCACTGGAGATTATATATATACTAGCTAGCTAGCTATATGTACTTATGTAATGTGTACGTTTGATTTTGTAGACAGCTTGGACAGTATAAGTCATTCATCAAAAACAGGTCGGCCCCGGATGGCTCCATAGCAGAGACATACCTAATGCATGAGTGTGTTACTTACTGCAACAGGTACCTCAAAGATCCACCCCCTCCCACTGCCTCTGATCGCAGTGCGCGCATCAATCTTTCTGTCGTCATCAATGTCGTCCGACCGTTTAGAGGAGTATTAAAGGAATCGTTAACAGGGGAAGAACTTATTGAGGCACATTGGGTAGTGTTGCGAGACTGTGACGAAGTTGAGCCGTACATGTTGTCATACAGGGAGAGGCTTCAGGCGTTAAATCAAAACAAGAGTTCGGCGTGGATTGAGAAAATGGTTAAGAAGAAGTTTCCTGATTATTTCTTCCAATGGGTACGTACGTACGACTCAGTATTAATTATTTAAATACATATCGCTCATGTTTGTAGAAAGTAAACCCTTATATTAATTTGCCCATTTTCGCAGATGATTGATCTGCAAAAATCTGATAACCACGGAGGGTGGTGGTCATGGCCAAAGCACTTGCTAGTAGGGAAGTCGGTTAAACACTATATTTATCCCGGATGTTTTGTGAACGGTGTAAAGTTCCATTCATTGGCCCGAGACGAAGGAAGAAGAACACAAAACAGTGGGGTAGCGGTTGGGAAAGACAATGATCTATATTACGGGGCTATTGTATACGTGGTTCAGCTATGTTACGGGAATGATGTCAACGTTTTCCTATTCAAGTGCAGATGGTTCAAGAGTACAAAGGAAGACCTGGGACTATTATCAGTCGATACAAACTCGCACTGGTATGAGGATGAGCCTTTCGCTCTCGCCACCTTAGTTCGGCAGGTGTTCTATCTCGACGATCCGAAAGCCGGTGAAGGGTGGAAAATAGTGAACCATATCTCTCACCGAGGAATATGGAATACAGAGACAATTGAAGGGACACCGGCGACCACTGAAGATGCTGCTGAACCAGAAAGAGACATTCCTGCCTATCAAGAGCCTAATATTTCTATGGTCCGCTCCGATATAATGGACCTGGTTCAAGATGGTGAACGGTTACCCATGCCTGATGGTTGTACAAATCTAACTGAAGATGAGATTATCGATGAGGTAGATGAAGAAGACGAGCAGGAAGAGGACGCGGACGAGGACTCAGGTTATTCGTCGGATGATGTTGAGTACGATGACGAGGATGAGCCGTCGTCTAACGGGGATGAGGACGATGATGATTATGACGAAGAATACGGTCATACGACGAGGGAGATTAATTGGTAATTAATTATTGTAATTATTGTAATATATATATATATATATATATATATATATATATATATATATATGAACGGACACCTGAATTCCGTCCACGTTTATATTAGGTCCCCCGCCATTTTCACCTTTGGCGCCACGCCAAATCTCAATCTCATATAAAACCCTAAATCCTGGACCCTAAATCTAGCAGATCGGATCGATCGATCAATTTTTTAATTATATTTTTGAATCAAAATAATTTAACGGACACACAAATGACCGGGGACGACCTAAACCGTAAACCCTAAGGCCCTAACCCCTGAATTCGGGGTTTAGAACTTGGACAACGGAGAATGGTCATTATCCGTCGTCCAGGTACACACTAGGACGACGGATATGGTCATTATCCGTCGTCCAAGTTCACAAACCCTAAACCCTAAACAGTAAGGCCCTAACCCCTGAATTCAGGGTCTATACACCTGGACGACGGAGAACGTCATTCTCTGTCGTCCAGGTGATTACCTGAACGACGGAAACACTCATTTCCATCGTCCAGGTGCAGATATCGTAATTTTTTCTAAGACAACGACCATCTAGACCTTTTTCCAATGCAAAGTCTTTTCATCAAGACTTTAGAGTAAACAATTATTGGTGTGTGAGCTTCGACGGTTCGAAAATCGGAGTTGCGAAATGCCTTGTATCCACGTTTCCGGTTTGTGAAATTATCGGTTTTGCGGTTGACTGTGCCGATCAAACCCTTCCCGAACTTATTATTTTATGGTCCTTTGAAGACAATTATATATTATGTTACGACGAACATATCCAACGGTTGTTTTGTCCAAATTCAATTTCGTTAATACTCTGCTGCAAATGAGCGTCTACTCATGAACACTTAATTTGTAAAGATTAGTCGATACTTAACATGTTTCAATACGTAAAATTAATCGGCGGTTCAAATTTAACTGTTCATATATACGATGCGTTCATCGATATTGTACGACTATTTCACTCGAATGACAGATCGCTAAATTCCTAGGGAATTATTTTTTAAATTTTTTTTACGTAATTTGAACCTGGACGACGGAAAATGACCATCTCCGTCGTCCAGGTTCAAAAATCATGGCGGTTCAAATTTTTTTTTGTTTATTTTTTTCATGTAATTTTCACTTGGACGACGGAGAATGATCATCTCCGTCGTCCAAGTCCAATTTTTATGGCGGTTCAATTTACCGCTTCCGTTTTTGGGACCGCTTGAATTTTCACTTAGACGACGGAGAATTCATTATCCGTCGTCTAAGTCCAAAATAATGGTGGTTCAGAGCGTCCCGCCGATTAATTGGCGCCGCTTGAATTTTTTTGAAACCGCCACCTAGACGACGGAAAACACTGTTTCCGTCGTCCAGGTGGACTTAGACGACGGAGAATAGTGTTCCGTCGTCTAAGTGCAACTCTATAAATAGAGTTGCACCCCCCTCATTTTCTCATCATTCCATCTCCTCCTCTCCCTCTCCTCTCCTCTCCTCTCCTCTCCTCCGGCGATCCTCCTCCGGCGACACTCCGACGACATTTTTTCCGGCGTGGTTCCTCCTCTCCGACGACTCAACTCTTCCGATATTCCGGCGACATTCCGACGAGGTAATAATTCTATTTTTTACCTCTTTTACATTTTTGTTAATTAATTAATTAATTAATTAATAAATAGTTTTAATTTATTAATTAGTTTAAAATAATTAATAGTTATAATTATAATCATTAATGAGTTGTTATTATTAATATTGGGATAATTATTATTAGTTGTTAATTATTTGGTAATAATTTTATATTTGTTAGTTAAAATTAAATAATAGCAATAATTATTATTGTTAATAATAGTTAATTATATTGGTAAATGAATAATTATTATTATATGCATGATAAATAATTATTTATTATTGTAATTATTTATTGTTTTAATTAATTGATAATTAATTACGTGTATTTTCGAGTAAATTGCATGGTAGTACGTGTTCGATTTAAATTTAGTACATAGGCTTGGTTTATTAAGTCGCACTCTTTGGAATAGATGGCGCCTCTTTTCCTAGCTTATCTCCTTAACCCCTCGTGATGTGTGGATTTCATCACCGCACACCATAACCTAAGTGAAGTTATGGACACGAGGTTGATGGCGGAGTTTGCAAAGGACTTGAGGGAGTGTAAATTTTCGAAAAATTGGCCGAATGTCGGACATGGTGTCTAGAAACGGGTTATGACTGGTGACAGGATTTGGACTAAGAAAGGCTTTTGTCGAAATTAGTCCTGCCTCTCGCGTTATCTCTATCCCTAACTGACCATGTTTTTCGATTTAACCAAGGCTGATTAATTGAAAATTTACACTTTATCGCGCGGGTCGCACGTCCATTGAACGACCGAAAATGCCAAGCTAGTGTACTCTATTTAAATCTTAAACGTACTTAATTAATTAGCGTAAATTTTTAAGTTGTCCATTATTATGGTAAGTAGGTATTTTAACACCGTACTCTTAGGTTTAAATGGCTCCGCCAAAGACTACATCCGGCAAGAAGAAAGCCCAACAGGAGGCAGAAGATGAGATGCTCCGAATGTTGGCGGCCCAAGTCGGTTGGGTTCAACAGGGGGACAACGACGCTCTCAATCCGGACGGATCATCTGGTCCGTCCGCAGCGCCCTCTGGGGAAATTCCCGCTCCCCCATTCATCTCGAGCGGTGATGACGTCGACCCCTTCTAATCTCCGACGCCCGGTACCCATTCAACGGGAAGTACTCAGGCGTCCTCGACAGCCGAATCAATCATGTACAGCGCCCGCCGTAGGCAAAGGAGGGCCCCCACTGACCCGGAACCGAAAAGGACTCGGGGTCTCGTTAAAGGGGGCAAAGCGGAGCGTATTTGCAAGGCGACCGGTAAAAAGATCGACTTGCCGTACGACGAATTCACCGGTGGCCCTCCCACAGCTCAGCTAGCAAGTCTCTCGGCGCATGGGATATGGTCAATCATCCGTAACTGGGTTCGTATCACTGCCCCTACTTGGAAGGAGGCGCCGGATCATGAGAAGGCGAAAGTCTTCAAAAATCTTTCGGTACGTAATACGTCCAATTTAGTTATTATATAATATTGTTAATCTCGGCCTAAAATTTCATAATATATACGATTATAATTTTCTATTTATTTTTGATAGGAACAATTTGACGTGGATCCGACACCGGCTATGTTGAGGCATATCAACCAAACCGCCAACTCCATCTACAAAGATTGGAAGTACAAGCTCCATAAGTACTTCAAAGATGTCGGTCCCGTGCCTCCCCCGGTAGAGCTGCAAGGGGAGAGAGAAGATGAGTGGGAGTGGTTGTGTAACCACTTTGCCGATGAACAATTTAAGGTATTAATTTATTTTTTTTATTTCAATTAAGATAATTGAATTATTTAAATTGTAGTTATTCATTTTTTAATGATTTAATTATGTTGTGTAACAGAAATTCTCCGGTGTCAACAAAGCCAACCGGGGGAAGAAGGAGAAACACCATACTACCGGCGCCAAGCAGTTCATTCAAATAGCCAAGGAGCACAAGGATAAGGGCTCCAAACACCCTTATCTTGATGCAAGCGTAAGCGCGTACGTGATGCCAGGGCTCGATAATGAAGCGAGTCAATGCGGCGTAAGTGATATATATATATGTGCTTTTAATTATAGTAATTATTATTTAAATATGATTTCATTATAATAAATTAATTATTCTTTTGTAGGCAAGGGCGATAGAGCGTGCGCATGAAGAGTTGGCTAACACTCAGCTTGCGTTCCCAGATGTGCCGCCGGAAGACCTGCCTCCTCTATCCTTAGAGAGCCAAATTGCAATCGCGGATGAGGTCTACGGTCGTAGAGCTGGCAAGGAGGTTAGGCACTTTGGGCCTAGGGTGGTACGAGATTTGTCGACGACCTCCGGCTCATCATCTACGGGAGGTTCGGGGCAGCGGAGAAGGAGTCAGGCTGCGGCCGTCGAAGCAGCCATTCAAGAGGCTCGATTGGCACGAGAGGAGAATGAGTCAATGCGGCAAAGACTTGACGAACAACAAGCACAAATAGCCCAACTCATCGCCCTCATGCAACAAAATCGAGAAGTATGTCAACCTCCTCCGAACCCACACCCCGACGACAACGACCCGGTTGGAGGCGGAGGACTTGGCGGCGCATCTGCTCCTCCAGTGTATTAGCTAGCTAGTAGTTTATTATCTCGTTTCTTTCCGCATTCCGAACAATATTTTAATTTTTAATTTATGGGTTTTTTCGATTATTCATGTATGTACAAATTAATTTAATTATTTAATAATTAAGTAATATTCAAAATTTAGTTTATTTAATTAATTTTAGCATTTTTTATTATTTAAATTAAGTTAATAATAAATTAAATTAATAATATTTAATTTCAATTTTTTTTAAATTAAATATTCACTTGGACGACGGAGATTATGTTCTCCGTCGTCCAGGTGCACAAACCCTAAACCTAACCCTAAACCCCTAACCCCTAACCCCTAAACCCCTAATTCTCTGTTGTCCAGGTGCACACCTGGGACACGGAGAAACGAGCAATGTCCGTGGCCCAGGTAGACACCTGGACGACGGAGAATTAGATTTTCCGTCGTCCAGGTGTCTACCTGGGCCACGGATAATGTCCGCGGTCCAAGTGAACTTGGACGACGGATCACTAAATCTCCGTCGTCCAGGTGCTTGGACGACAGCACTTGGAGCACGGACCTTGGACGACGGAGATTCCGTCGTCTAAGTACTTAAACGACGGAAAACTGCACCTAGATGACGGAAATGGTCCGTGGTCTAGGTGCAATTTTCTTGTAGTGTTAGGGCCGTTAATCGATATATTTGGTCCAGTTTTTAGGCCGAACCGAAAATCGAACTGAATTTTTTTATCAGTTCGGTTATCCTTTTTATTTTTTTTACCAAAAACAGATTCGAATTGGTTCGGTTCGGTCATATATTATTTCGGGGTTTTTTCAATTTTTTTTCCCAAAAAAACTGCATTTTATTCTTTTTAAATTGCATTTTTTACAATCCAAAGTTCCAAACTGTTACTTTGTTCACTTTCTGGTTTCTAAATTGCATTTTTTGTTCAATCTAAACTGTGTGCCAAATAATCCAAATATAACTACTGCTAGTCACAAATCACACATTCATTCAAAGTTCTAAAATTTCAAACCATAACAAATGCTTATTGAAAATTTACATCACAAATTCAAAGTTTCAAACATCAACAAACTTAAATCAGAGTCCACAGTCCAAGTTTAAAACAGTCTACAGTCCATCGAAATAAAAATACAATCCAAATCACATAAAAACACTCAATTCTCAAGCCATACTCAACTTGTCCACCATTTTCAAGCATTCCTTTTCTTAAACCGACAAGTCACAAGTCACAAACATTAATTAAGCAATAAGCACAACACATAATCTTGGGGTCCTTTTCATTTTCTTCTTCTGTAAATCACAAGTCACAAACATTAAGCAATAAGCACAGCACAGAGTCCACAGATTCAACAATCAACACAACAGACAGCTCTAAATTCAGCTACACATTTACACAACTCACCGATCTCAATCTGTAAATTGCAAGATACAAAAAATACAGCACAGATTCAACAAAGTACCGAATTAAAAAAAACAAATAGCTCTTCAACAATTCTACACATCTGCAGCTTCCACAATGACCATTAGCATCACTAATCACATCTGTATTTGTATCTTAATCTACTCCTCTATTATTGACACCAACATTGAGTATATGATGCAAATACAATGAAGAGCTATACAATATGAAAAACGAAGAAGAGAAATTTGAGAAGTCATTTCTACAGAGCTTTGTTGTTGTCATTCACATCAAAAAGGAACAGCGCTATCGAAGAACACTATTTCTATATGAATCCAGGGAAAGACTAATACTGAAAACAAATATCAGTAAATCGATAGTCAACATATTGATTAGTAAACACTTTCACTAGTTCTAAGAGACTTCCACGGTTTTTCCATGCATTCATTTAAATTTTAAAGTTACTAATGTTCATACACACCAAACTCATAAACAAAGTCAATGGTCTCTAGCAACAACAACATCAAAATATAGAACACAATAGAATGCACAAGTAAAATCAACGAACTTAAAAACTCAAAAGGTATGCACAACGAACTCAAAATCAACGAATTAAAAAGCTCAACAGCTCTGCAAATCATACAATATACAATAGGAGAGGCTAGTGTTATTTCAAACTTCAAAGTACCTGATAAGATAGATAAACATAATGGTGACATGGCCGTCGATATGGTCACGCCAGAGTGGTGAAGAGTCCTAGGACGGCAAGTCGGCGAGTATAAAAAGTCCCAAAAGTTAGGGATTAAAATTTGAGAGAGTGAGGGACTGATGGTGTGTGTGTCTGGTCACTGATCACGCTGGAGTGGTGATGAGTCCGACGACGTGGGGTGAGACTGTGAGAGTCTGAGAGCATTGTGACGCCTGTGAGAGTGTGAGGCACTTCTGACTTCTAAGGGCGTGAGGTAGGGAGGGACTGAGGGGAGTGAGGGTTGAGGCTGTGCACCAAAATTGATTTGATTTTAGGGTAAACGAAAAAAATATCACAAAACAACGTCGTTATGTAAAAATCGCTATATTCGGTATATTCAGTTCGATTCGGACCAGGAAACCGAAACCGAATTGAATTTATTTGGTTCGGTTCGATTTTTTTTATTTCGATTTGGTTTCAATTTTTTTCGATTATGGATCGGTTTCGGCTGTTTTTTTTTCGGTTTCGATTCAAAAATTATTGCTTGCTATTACAACTGGTAGACTTGAACTGATAGCTACATACATATATTTAGACCATGAATCGAATCGTCATCGACTTACATCTATATCTTAAACAGATCCTACGAAATTTAGACTTACTCACAAAACATCATTTGTGAAAGACCACACGAGATCTTGGACCAAAAATCCAATCACCTTGTATTTGGTATGTTACTAGTGCCTCAGTTCACATCAATTATTAGTTTTAGATTTCAAAACGAACAGATCACCCTCTGGCGTCCTAGGACTCTTCACCACTCAAAGTGGCCATAGATTTCAACAACTCAAAGTAGCCACACCCAAATGCAGAAGACCTTGCTTGGTACCGGCACCGTCGCGGAAAATATATTGATCGATGGGAAGCAGCTGGCATCACCCAACTCATTGATTTATGCTTTTCACTTCCTGCTGGTGGCAACAGAGCACCGTTTGCCACAGCCATGTGCTTTTGAGATTGCACTGCCAACTGCTTCAATCTCCCCTACGGTGATGTGGGCATTACAATCCTTGATCTTTATACTCTATTTTGAGTTCCTGTGTTTGAAAACATCGGGACACCAGTTCAGGCCTCCACAAATCGACCTTCCTGGGCTTGGTTGAATCCGTTCTCACCTACATCTATTATGACTCAGACGAGTTATCCTGTGGTTGCAGATGTACTTTCCACTCTTTCGCCCTTCAACAGTCCCTTCCTTTGAAGAGAACAAACTTCTGGGCCAAACCTTGGTGTCTGCACCATCTAGGACCAGAGCATGGTCCTATTTATCCTGCTTCAACTACCTCTACTCGCATAAGGACTTTCTAACCACAGCAGTTGAAGTGATTCTGAATTGTCGCCATCCCAGTAGCCTCGCAAGCGGATTTATGCCCTCGCCAGAGCAAGATGACTCTGCAAGGAACCTCTTCCTTCAAAGTCACACCTACAAGGACCTGCCAGTCCCTGATTCTTCGAGCCCCGGGTATGAGCTCTATGCTCCAAATCATCTTTCAAGATAGCTTAGGCTTACCCAAGATGCCCCCATGCCCCTCGCTTATTCTTTGAACAGATATAGTCTTTGGCGAGGGTCAGGTCATCCTTCCATACTCGATATACAGGATGTCCATTTTTTCTTTCCGACAGTAATAATTCCCGATTTGTCGAAGCCACTTGCTATTTCTCAGTCGCTCACCGAGACATACTTGGTGTGGCGTTCCCAGCTTTGGGAAGACATACGACGCATAGGACCGCTTGCTCGTTTTGCCAACATCTTTTGTGATTTTAGCAAAAGGTTTACAAATGAAGAAGACTTGACAATAATTGGGAAGTTATACAAGAATACTAGTAAAACTCCTTTGCCACAGGTATACTCCTTCCATTTATTTTTGCCACATGCATTACCAATTTCTTAATTGTATTTGACCAAATTCCTCTTTTTCCTAATCGACAGTACGCCCAAGAAAGAGATGTAGCTGTTAGCTTGAAAGTCCTTAAGAAGAAAAGGTCTATTCCTTCTGGGCAATCAGTAAGTATCAAGAATTCTTTACCCAGATCAATTGTATTTTCTGCTTTCTCACCGAATGTAACTGACCCACTTATTCTTTATCAGTCCCAGAAGCACAGGAGGACTGATTATTCTTCTGGAGAAACATCCAAGGCTCGAGGCTCCAAGACCGCTCGCCAAGATGTCTCCAAGATTCCTTCAACTTTGGAAGTGCCCCCAAGTAGTATCTGGACAGCTACAGAGATCATAAGCAGAGATGGACAGACTAAGCTTCAAGCCAATGTCTTCCATGCCTCCTTCGATTAACAGAGTGAAAAAGCCTCCGGGGCAAGTGCCTGCTCAGCAATGGTTTTTACCATTGCTCATTGGTTATATTCAAATCCAGATGCTATGCCCACAGTTTCTGAGTTTGATGACCTCATAGTCCAAGGTTCTTCAGAATGGTAGAAGCTCTGTAAGGATGAGGCCCTTGCCAGCTCCTACCAAGATCAACATTTTGATCTTGAAGTTATTCTGAAGGCAAACATCAGACCCCTGAAGATTTCTTCTAATTACTCCTTCATTGGGTATTTCAACCCAGAGAAGTTTTCAAATCTGAATGACCTTGCATAATTTGATAAAATCTGGGAAAACATCAGCAAGAGCACCAAGCCTCAGGTGTACCTAGTGAGTTGGAACGATCACTTCTTCGTCCTTAAAGCTGAAGCTAAAGCTTGTTATATTATCGACTCACTGGGGGAAAGGCTTTTTGAAGGGTGTTGCAAAGCTTACATCTTGAAGTTTGATGATTCCAGTATAATGTTTGAAGATGAAGACCAAGAAACAGGGGTGGAAGTCATAAACAGCGGTAAAGAGTGCTATAAAGACTTCATCACAAGGTTTCTGGATGGAATCATACTAAGGGAGCTTGAGGAAGAAGAAAAGAAAAAGGCAGTTGATCCCGTTGTTCTCTTCCAACGCCTTCAAATTGAATTTCAATCTTGCTTCCTTCCTACCTCCTTTGGCAAGGAAAACAGCTTCCAAAATGACCAAGTCATTCCAGAGCAGGACATTCAGATTTAGCCCTCGCCAGAGCTCTAAGTCATAGTTGAGAAACCACAACAGCTGGTTGAGGTTATTTCAGAACGAAAGGACCAAGCCCCTCCCTCGCGAGAGTCTCAACTCCAAGTATCTGAAGAACCATAACAATTGGTTTTACTCAAGAACTTGTCCCCTGTCCAGGTAAGACTTCAGTTCATTTAATTTGTCTTGTTTATTAAATTATTTTGATTAAACCTTAACATCTTTCATTTCCTTCTAGTCCAAACCTACTCCTCTGAATAGCGACCAAATAATTCCTGGTTCACAAGCAAATTCATAGAAAGAGACAAGCTCGCAAGGCTAACTTCATACTTCAATCAATCTTCATTCTTCTGAGCTCTCCATAATGGCCGCGGTGGACCAGCCTTTGAGCTTGCTAAATACTATCGATGAAGAACCTAAAACTTCTGTTGAAGAAACTGCTGCTCCGTCTTCATCAATGGGACCTGTTTCTCAAGCACCCAACCATCAAGATGAGATTCTAGTCTTGCAAGAGATTTCAATCAAGTTGAGTGCATTGAGCTCTCCTTCTGCCATTGACATTGCCCTTCAGAAGATCCTTTCTGGCAACCTAGATTCCGCTCAAGCCATCAAACAAATTCAGGAACAAGTCAGGAATCTAAAGGCCACTGTCCATACTGAATTCCTCCAAACTAAACCTGATCTTGAGGAAAAACTTCATGAATTCTTAGGTCAAAGCGAAGCCCACCACCGTCTGAAACTTGAGGCTGAATACAAGAAAGAGGTGGTAGAGACATTGGCTCGCCAGACACAGGAAGAGAACAAACGAATCCAGGTACTTCTGAAAGACACATCCACCCAACAAGAAACTCTGGCAGCCAAAGAAGCTAAATTAGCTGCCCTCCAAGCTGAAGTAGCTGCCCTCCAAGCTAAAATGGATGGCCTACATATAAACGCTCATTCAAATCGAGCCTCTGTCTGCCAACTCATGTATACACAATCTTGGCGAGACCTTGAGTTTACAAAAGTGTTCTTGAGGGAAAGAGCCCTCATATTATAATTGTTGGGGCACAAAGATTAGGCACTTCCTTTTGTATTATAATGATATTTCAAAAATTCTTAAGTGTTTTCTTTCGTAACTCATATTTTAGAATAAATATTTTCACTAGGCCCCGGATATCCTCCTGGGCCTCAGACTTAGGCCTTCCAAGGATTATGCGAACAATGCTAGGCCCACTTATAAAACCTAACCGCTCGCCTGCCCTGATTATCTGAATTAAATGGATTTTAATTCCAAGCTTGGAATCCGTATCGCGTCAACTGTCAAATCTTCAAGATACGTTTTACCTGCCCAAAAAATCTTTCATTCATCACGCCTTCTTCTAGGGGTAGATAAACCATATCATGGCACAATCTCCATCAGACGCGTGTCCTCTATTAACGGGTGCATTTAACCTCGCAAAGCCTTACCGCTACTGCTCATTGTAGTTTCTTTCTATAAAAGGCCTTCCTCTTCACTGCTTGTGGTCTCACCTTCCAAACTTCTTCGCGAGATGAACTCCTCTTCTTCATGTTTGCTCTGGTTTTCCTATCTGAAAAATCCTCCAGATAGAACATCCCATATTATATACTCTAGATAGTGATATCTATGTCCAGGTGTTGTCTTGGATGACTCACCCAAAGTATCTAAAGGGTGACGAAGCCACAATCTCGAGAGACAATTCACATCGTCTTCCTCGCAAGCACCCGCTCACTTTCCAAATGTATGGAGGCTGAGAATCCTGTGGACACGGCTGCACTGGAGAGGAAGAACAGGGAGTTCAACCTGGGAAAGGCAACAAACGCCAAGCTTGTTTCAAATGGTCTTTTGATTTGCTGGATTAGTTTCCTTGGCCTTTCAAATCCTCTCTTCTTTTGTCTCTTGAGGTCCCCATTTTTAATATATACATATCTGATATGTGGACCAAAGGACAGGTTATCAACTGTTTCAGGATTTGAAAAAATAAACTATATTTATCTTTCTATTCTATTGCTAATTGTAGTCTCTTTTCATATGGTACCAGAGCTTAAGGCCGCAAAACCTTTGTAATCTTCTGATTAATGTAATCTATTTCTATTTAAAGCAAAGAGTTCCTTTATGCAAACAAAAAATTCATATCAATAAACTCAGATGTAGTTTGTACATAATTTGGCCACAGTGGTTGGCGAACGTGAACTCTTTAATCAGAAGAATAAAAATTTAAAATTTAGCCAAAAGTATAGGCTGAAAGAAATTAAAATTAAAATTTTAGCCTCAAGTATAAGCTATCTATATGTAAATAATTCTTGTGTGTTGCCCCTTCAGTTCAATCATGCAAGCGTTGCCAATAAGGATGAATGAACTGGATTAAGCTACTGTTGGCAGGCTGTCATACTCCCAGACTGGTTGTATATACTTATTAAGGAAACGACCATTGATAGAATTAGCATGAACTGTTCCATCTCGATCTCGTAAATGAACATCTCATAAACCTAAGAGTCGATCGACAATGTATGGTCCTTCCCACTTTCTCCGGCCTTCAGTCTTCTCACCAACGGGCAATATCACTCGCCAGACGAAGTCTCCTTCTGCAAAACTCATGCCCCTAGTACATTGGTCATAAGCATGAGCCATCTTTCGTTTCTCAGCATATAGACTGTCATAAACCTGTATTTTTTTTCATCTAAGTCTTCATGTTCCTGTTGTACATTGGTCATAAGCATGAGCCATCTTTCGTTTCTCAGCACATAATCTTCACCGATCAGATTGTTTTGCTCCATTACTCTTAAACATTGGACGTTAATCTCCAAAGGCAGGACTGCATCGTGGTCGAACATTAATGCATAAGAAGTGGTGTATATGGGGTTTTTTTTGCTTATTCGATAAGCCCACAACGTGTTAAATAACTCTTTATGCCACAATCTGGCATTGCTAGCAAACATTCATTTGAGGATGTGTATGATGATCTTGTTGCTTGCTTCAGCATGACCATTGGATTGGGCATAGTATGGAGAAGAATGTAGAAAATGTATTCCAAAATCCTTCATAAGCTCATCTACATCTCCAGACATGAACGCTACCCCTCGGTCTGAAACAATACTTTCAGGAATAACAATCTTACAAATGATATCTTCAAATAAGAACTGGCGGATGACCTTTGCTGATGATACTCTGAGAGGTTGAGCTTCAACCCATTTTGTGAAGAAATCAGTAGCCACTATAATGTATTTGTGCCCGTCTTATGAATGAGAATGAATCATTTCAATTAAGTCCAGAGCCCATTCTCGAGCTGGCCAAGGCTTGATTATAGGCTGTAATGGTATTCTAGGCATATGGCTGATTGGACCAAGTCTTTGACATTCTTCACAACCTTTAGCGAATGTGATGCAATCTTTGAGCATTCCTGGCCAATAATAGCCATGTCGTCGTATCAACCATCTCATCTTTGGACCGGCCTAGTGTGCCCCTGCTATCCCTAGATGAACTTCCCTCATTAATCGCTTAGCGTCACGTCCGAAGACACATCTTAAAAATATGTTTTCCTCTCCTCTTCTATACAACTCATCATCCTTGAGTATATAATTAGGAGCTAAGAAACAAATCCGCTTATTTACCAGATCCTTAGGATTTGGAGATAGGAAATAATAGACTATCTCCAATCCACATCAATGTGATTGAAGGTAGCAACGTACCACTCATTTTTTTCTTCTTGGCGAGCAAAAAAAGATGGCAGGGTCCTTCGTTCAACCTTTAATATACGTTCATGCACTCTATCTTGCAAGCTCACCCCGTTGCTAGTTGGGCCAACTCATTTGCTGCATAATTTCTCTCGCGAGGAACATGGCTCAACTCAACCTCGGTAAACAACTTGAGTAATTCAAAGGCTTGTTTAGCGTATGGTTCTAATACTGGTCCAGCCTTATACTTAGTTTCAAGTTGTCTGATTACTAACTGGGAATCTCCGTATATATGCACATATGTGATCTTCATATCTAGTAAAAGTTCCAAGCCAATGATAAGTGCCACGTATTCTGCTTGGTTATTTGTGCACCGAAAATCCAACCTGAAAGAATAAGAAAATGTTTGGCCGCGTGAAGAAACTAATGCTACTCCTGCCCCAGTCATAGTACTCGTGCTTTACCCATCAAAATATAAACACCAAGGTGCTAGATCAATACGAGTGAGTTCTAGTTCTGGCCCCTCGCGAACATCATTCATTGGATGATGCGCCAGGAAATCAACCACTACTTGTACTTTGATTGCTTTTTGGGGAACGTACTGCAAAGAAAACTCTGACAAAGCCAGAATCCACTTCCCAATCCGGCCCCTGAGTATGGGTCTCGAAAGCATATATTTTACCAAATCAGTTTGTGCTATTACACACGTGGTGAAAGATAACATGTAATGCCTCAACTTGCATCCTGAAAAAATACAAGGCTAAGCACAATTTTTCCATTGGAGAGTATCTCGTTTCACATTCGGTCAAGGTACGACTGAGATAGAAAATAGCACGTTCTGTTCTTGATGTGTCGTCTTGAGTTAATAGACTCCCAATAGAAAGATCAGTAGCTGAGATGTACAGTTTGAGAGGAATCCCTGGCCTTGGTGGGACCAAGACTGGCGGGTTTGTTAAATATGCTTTGATGGTTTCAAAAGCCTCCTGATGGATAGGCTCCCAAACAAAATCTTTCTGATTCTGAAGCTCGAGCAAATTGGAAAATGGTTGTGTTTTTCCAGCAGCGTTGGCAATAAACCGTCATAAGAAATTGATTTTTCCCAATAAACGTTGTAGTTCCTTCTTACTCTTTGGCGGGATTGCCTTAAGAACCGCTTCTTCCTTGTCATCCGGTATCTCAATCCCATGCTGATGAACAAAAAATCCTAGGAAATCTCGTGCTTGGACTCCAAATACACATTTAGCTGGATTCATCTTCAACTGATGTTCCCTCATCCGGATAAACACTTGTCTCAAGTCTTCAATATGGTTAACTCTGCATTTCGTTTTAACTACCACATCATCGATATATACCTCCATGGTCTTACCAATGAGGTCATGGAAAATCAAGTTCATTGCTTGTTGGTAGGTTGCCCCTGCATTCTTGAGTCCAAACGGCATATCTACGTACTCAAATACTCCTACAAAACCTGGACACTAAAACGCAGTCTTATGTCTGTCTGCTTCTACCACTGGGATCTGATGATAACCAGCCGTCCCATCCATGAATGACAACATTTCATGACGAGCCACTGAGTCTACGAACAAATCCTCTACTGGCATTGGGTATGCATCCTTCAGGGTTGCATTGTTCAAGTCTCTATTGTCAACACAAACTCGCATCTTACCATTCTTCTTCTTTACTGGGACTATGTTGGATAGCCATTCATTGTATTTGGCCACTCGTATGATCCCTGACTTGAGCATTTTCTCTACTTCTTCCTTGACTAGAATTGTTGTTTATGTATTCATCTGACCCATCTCTGATTTCACCGGCTTCTTTCCTTCCATGATAGGTAAGTTGTGACAAACCAATTATGGTGACAGTCCTGGCATGTCGTCATATTTTTTTGCAAAACAATCGGCGTACTCCTGTAGCAATTCAATGAGCCTTAGTCGCTCTTCGGGCGCTAGGAAGGTACTTATAGCCACAGATATTGGTTCTTCTGAACTTCCAAGATTAACCTTTTCAATGGGATCTTTGACTTTTAGAGGTATATCATCTAAGGCTGCTGGTGCTAATTTGATCTCTTCCTCCTTGCTTATTTCGTTCAATACATCTTCATCCACATATTCCAATGCAGCAATCATTGGAACCCTCTCATAGGCTTGACTCTCCATCAAAAAATTGTGGAAGCATTCATACAAGGAGTAACAAACCTTGGTCTCTATACTTGATAGAGACCCACTCATTGAGATGGTTTGGATGGTAGCTTAATGGTGTAGGTTCTTCTACTATCATGATTTGCTTGAATAATATCACATTGAGCAAGTTCAGAGGTCGTAACACCAACTGGGTCGCCTTTGTTGTCGACGCCACATACCTCCAGTGGCCTAAGGTCACTGTTGTAATAACTGGTCTCTAAAGAATTGGCAGACATGGAATATGGACGAGGGTCTGCATCAACAATTTCTGCCTCACCAGACTCCATATTCCAAAGTAATATCTGCTGGTGAAGGGACGAAGGTACACAATAACTTCTGTGGATCCAGTCACGCCCAAGAATTGCACTGTATAGAGCTGTGCACTCTGCTACAAAGAACATATATGTACCAATGGCTAGACCAATGTGTACCTGCAAAAAGACAATTCCCAAAGTGTTAGATATATTACCTTGAAATTTTTTGACGTTAAGGGTTATCTCTTGGATAGCAGACTTGGGAACGCCTAGTAAGGCCATTGCTTTAACTGTGATGATGTTCACCGCTGCCCCAGAATCCACTAAAAGCTTGTTGATTTGAATTTTCTGGATATTCCCTGTCACATACAGTGGCCGCATGTGCTTGGCCATGTTCAAGGTGCGCTTTGCGAACATCATTTGTCCCTTGGTTTGTGGTGGATCAGTCTCTGGCTGTTTGGCCAGCGCTAACTGTTCTATCAATATCGATTCATCTTCTGGTGCTACCAAATTGTTAACATCTCTCCGCAAGACTGGCTCAACCACTGCTGGCTTTTGTGAAGATAAGGCATATTTAGAAGATAAAACAAACACCCTGTTTATATTAGTGTCCACCTCGTCTGCATATTCTTCTATTTCTTCTTCTTCATCTTCACCATAGTCCAACAACTCTTCATCGTCTTCATTATTGTCATTTCAGGTTTTTCTTCCTCGTGATCCATGTTTGCGGTGATCTCCAGAGAAGCAACCTGCTGCATCTATTCCTCAGGTATAGGATCTATGGTTGTTGGCATGAATATTCCAGAACTTTGCTTTTGGGGTGGGGGAAAAGTCTTTTCAAGACTATCCTTCTTTTGTTCTTCTATAATTAAAGGCTTCGGTCTCCACTGTAGATTTGTAGTCTCACTTGAAGTGACATGCCCCTTGACATGTTCTCTTTCCTTTTTAGGAGTATGGAGCCCCACTACATCCATCGCTCCATCACCAAAAGTGAGACGTTGTCTCGCTAATTTACGCTTTGGGACTTCACAATGAACCTCATGAATAGGTTCTAGTGTCTCGTCTGTGGACCATAATTCTGGGTTACGGTCAAAGACACTCGGTCGTTGTGCTCGCAATTTAGGCTCGCGAGACTTCTTCCCAAAAACCACTGAAGGGTTTACTGCAAGAGCATGCAACTGTCTCTGGGGAACAAACCAATTCTTCTTCATTGAGAATTCCCATCTCATAAGCTTCCAATGCCCTTTTTGCTTCTCCAAATCATTGTTGAAGGTTCCGTCTTCTACTTGGAGTTACCTCGATGGTCTTTCCCTTTTGTTTCACATACCATACATTCTCCTTATTGATGTTTCTTAAAGCTGGTGGAACATTTTGCCTGGCGAGTGTGTTAGTCATCTCTGATTTGGACTTCTTTGCTTCATTGACCTTCTTTGTAGCTCACGAACGCTTAGGTGCTGAGGAATCCCTTTATCTTACTCCTCATGGGCTACATGGCTGAGGATGATCTGAATTTGAAAATAATCCCGGGAAAACCTTGGCTGCTTCTGCCAATTCTTCATAGGAAATCTTCAGCCCGCCCCTAAGCTTATAATGAGCACAAAGGGCTACTAGCGACTCTGCTTTTGTATCCACCTTTTCTTTGCCTTTATTTGATCTTGTCGGTTGTTTGCTTGGTAAACTCTTGCCAATAGTGTGGAGATCGAATGTCTGCTTGCGTTTACTTGGGTTGCCCCTAGTTAGTTCTAACATCCCAACCGTCAATGATTCCTCGGTCACCAAGCTTTTTGAGGGCTCAGTATCTATCAGTATTTCTCCCTCGTCAATCCACTGTTGAATTCTAAACATTAAGTCATTGCAGTAATTCTTGGAATGGTGACCCCATCGTTGATGGTATCAGCAATAAGTTAGACCCCTTACATCCTCAGGATGTGAGTCTGGTGTTCCTCAGTTCTCGGGAACCACTACTATCCCTACCAGAAGTAGCTCTTCAAAGATCTCTTTTCGCCTAGATGCATCATAAGTTTTCTCAGCTCGCCTAGGTCGGACAAATGCAATATTCCGTTTAGGCATCCGCCTTGATCTTTTTCTTCTTTGTGTGGGCTCAGGTGCATCGTGAGAAAATGATATTTCTGGGAAAGTAGATGGTGTAGTGGAAGGTCGTGGTGCGTGAAGATTTTGCGGGTGCCATTCTACCACTCCTTCTTGGCTAATTACGATAACTTCCCAGTTGATCAAACCTTGAATCTTATCTTTCAAGGTTGAACACGTCGTTATTCGATGACCAAACTTATTGTGGAATCTGCAGAAATGTTGGGCTGGCCGTTCATACCATAGATGTTTCAGTTTAAATACTGGGTAATAAAAGATAAGTCCAATTTCATACAGTCTGTCCAAGATCTCTTCCACCCTATCTTGTGGAAAGGTATAACATGGAAAGATCGGTATGTTTTCTTCCTCAATGCCTCCTACATTGCTAACGGCTGGCGACCAACCGATATCGATCATATTAACTTGAGGTGGTGGGAAGGGTTTGGAATCTACTAATGCTGCTGCTTTGGTCGCTCCCTCCAATTCTAGTCTTCCTTCATTGATCTATTTTTGGATCTGATCTTTCAGCTTGATGCAGTCCTTCGTAATATGATTCCATGCTTCATGGAATTTGCAATATTTTTTTACCTTTTAACTGCTTTGACAGCTCACATGATGTAGAGTTCATCTAAGATCTCATGGGCCATATTAGCATCGTACGTGTATGTTTCGAACTCGAGCTTCGTAAAAGCCACTGTTGAAAGCTTAATGGGGCCCTTACTTTTCTGGAGCTTGCGTGGTTTCAAAACATTGTTTGTTGATAAATCCACTGCTCCCACTTGATCTCCATCGGAGTCTGAATCCCGGTCGTCTATGTCTTTTATATAAGCCACCATTTTTGGCTTTGGTCTGTCGTAAGACCTACTAGTGTACGTTCCCTTGGACGCATTCTTTCTGTTGTCTTGTTCTTGCATGGTGCTGTAAGCTTTAGTTACAGCCGTGATAAGCTCGTTCAAGGAAAAGTACTTGCTATTCAAGAACAGTTGGTGGTACGTATCCTCCAAACCATTATTGGCCATCTCTACTACCTCTTTTTTGCCTAATGGAGTTTTACATAGATTATATTCTAATCGGAAACGGTGCAGAAAGGTAACTGGACTTTCTGTCACCGATTGGCTCAAGGAAGCCAACTTTCCAACACTGGTTTCAAGTCTTGCCATTCCAAAGTGATCTATGAACAAAGCCTCCATGTCCATTCACTCGTTGATCGAACCATTTTCCAATCTCGTATACCATACGAGGGCTGATCCTGATAAAGATGATCCAAAGACTCTCAAATTGAGTCCATCATTATCGGCAAACTGCCTTAATTGCAGTGTGAAGTACGCTAAATGAGTTGCCGCATTGGCGTCATCGTCGCTAGAGAAAGTCTGGAATGTTTGATATTGGTAGTACCTTAGCCATTGCCAAGCATCTGGGTCATCTTTCTGCATGGGAGGGAATGGTGTCTCGTATGATTCATACATCTTAGTGAGATGTATGTCACAGTCATTCATAAACCTATTTAATCTTTGTTCCCATGCAGGCGGGAAAGACTCTGCTTGTCTAGTCTTTCTAGCGAGATCAGAAACGGATTTCGTTAGAGACACTATGTCTCTGTCTGTCATTTGAGACAGTGTCGCCGCGTGCCGGCGGTATTCATTTAAACTTTCTCCCAAGGTTTGCATGATGTCGATCCGTAATTTGTGCTGACCTTCTGCAAGACTTGCTACTTAAGCTCTGATTGCCTCTCTTTCCTCCTGGCCTCTGTGGAGTTCTACCCTTAACGCTTGGATTTCGGCTAACGCCGAGTCGACTTTCTCGCCTTGAGTAGTGAGGAGTGTTGCTTGTTGTTCAATTCTTTCACCGAGAGCCGTGTAGTAGTTAGTCTGATGTTCATCGTGCCTAGCCGCGTAAGCTAAGTACTCTGGGAACGTAAGTTCCATAATCTCCGCTTCGTTTAAAGATTTCAATGACATGGTCGAGTGATATTCTTTAGCTAAGATGATTTCAACCGCATGACTACTTAGTTAACAACACCGAGTAGAAGTGTATTCACAGTAGACCGGTTGTGGATGTTTGCGACACTTAGAGCATTTCCTTCGGTAAGGATCCCTTGTTGTCACTTAGAGACACAAAAGACAGTCCCACTGGGCGTGCCAAAATGTTTGGCGTCAAAATATCTATGGCGATGAACGCGTAGAGATCCTCTTGCAAACTGTCTCTTTTACTGACTTCGGATAGTTTGACTGCAGATATCGATTTATCCTGTATATGCTTCGTGTGCTGGCGTGCCACCATCTCTCAACGGAATATAGATATGAAAGCTACATGACTTCTTGATTAAGCAATTAAGACAAGGAGAGCACCAACCTCGTCTGAATGGTTCCTTCTCGCCTAGTAACCTAGGACTTTGGGGGTTTTTGCATCTATGGCAGAGCTCAGAAATTGATACCTCACACTTGTGATGACCCGGACCAGAATCAGCAGTATGATCAGCTATATTCGTGAGCTACGGCGTAGTCGCAGAGTTGCGACAGTTGTTTTAATCACCGAAGCTTCTTAACGACTAAATTATTAGTCGAGAATTGGAGCTGGGTCTCTTCTCGAGAGTCGTTTTACATGTGATTACGAGTTCGTGGGCGGTTCCAGATCGTTATTTGGACAATCGAGGAATTAGTTATGAATATTTGAAGTTTTGACGGAAACGGATTAATATGGCGAGCTACTTAGCGACTAAATTACCGAACGAGAATTTGGTTTCGGCTTCTTCACAGAAGTTGTTCAGAATTTAATTTCGAGTTTGTGGGAACTTTTGGAGCATGATTTTGAGTTACGAAGATTTAGTGGTGATTATTTCCGTTTGTTGATTAATTAGTCGATTTATTATGTGTTGATGTGAACCGTTGATTTTTTATCCGTTTGGCCGATGTGTTTGACTTTGGGTGATGTTGGAAGATTATGTCGAGTCGAGTTCGTGGCCGCGAGAATTATCGGAATCGGAATTACGACGAGAAAGTTACGCGCGTTTGAAGTTCGTCGAAATGGATAATTATGAGTTTCCAATTGGGAAAGGCTATAAATAGCAGGTTACCGAAATGGGAAAGTCAACATTTATAAATGAGGAGTTGACTGAGTTGACTGAGTCAACTCGGTGGTGAGAGTGAAGGCCGACAGCGAACGGCGTGCTCCACAGCGGTGGAGTTGATTCTGGCCATCTTCGAGTCTCCTTCTGGTCCCGTTCGACTCGTATGGACACCCTCATCCTTACCCCGGCCTCCTTTCACGGCAAGGCTCGCCGGAGGAGGAGCTATTTTCCGGCCAAAGTTCATGAGAAATTGAGGTAATCGGGTTCCATGATTTTGATCGATTTGAGCTGCAATTTTGGGTGGGCTTTGTAGCTCTCATCCTCTTGAAGCTACCATGTAAGTTTGAAGCTCTAATTTTGCTTGAGTTTGGAGAATTTTGGGATTGAAAATTTGTGTACAATTCAGTTTATCATGAAATTGGATGTGTTAGAGTGAGAATTGGACTTCGGTGCAGTTGACAAAGTTGCTCAGTGGACGATTTGGAGTGGAATAGGGGTGGCTCCGCCATGAAATTTCATGTCCAGCGGCGGCGGCGCCGTGGACGGCGGTCAACGGTCAACATGTTTGACTTTTTGGACTTTCGGCAAGTTGCATGTCGTTTGACTCGAAATCGCGCTCCGATCGCAGTGGGGAGGTTCGTTTCTCGATTTGAGCATCCGAAAGTAAAGCGAGGTATTGAGGTGTTATATATGGATTTTTGACGATTCGTCGGCTTTGAGTTATGTGTTTCTGGGAACGGTGGTTTCTCGTGATTTGTCTTGCATTGTCGAGATATGATTTTGAGATATGGATTTTGTGAATATTCAGGTGTTCGTGATCGTTCGTTTGGCGAGGGACTTTCCGCCGGATCACGGGTTAACGCGATACGCGTTACGCCAGTCTGTGAGTGGACATTTCTTTTCACGGATTGATTGCGAGTCTTTTATAAGTGATTTATGAACTTGAGCATGCAGATTGATTATGATTTTACGAGCATGTGTTTTACGATTATGCATATACGAATATACGTATACGAATATATTCATACGTACATATTATGTTTAAGCACGTGCATAGAAAAGATTTATGATTTGGTTTACACAGAGTACAGTCTCAGTATATGTTGTGGTATCGATACACATTGGCTTCTCGGCTGATCCCCGAGTACGCTCCGGGGGGGACAGATATCTTGACCCGAGGCCTTTCTGGCTAGAATCACGTGTGGGTCTGGGATCCAGTGATTCAGACTGTGCTATCGCGTGGAAGTCCGCGAGAGTCTCCGCGATATGTTTTACGTTGCATGCTCTGTACGTGAGTGGTAGCCAGAGTCTCCTCACGTTTCATATGATTTTCATGCATTTGACTCGCATATGATTTTATATGTATATATATTACTTGGTGAAAGACATTTATTTTCGTCCACTCACTCTAACGTGTTTCATGTCTTTCCCCTGGGCTTTTCGGTTTCCGTGCCCAGTTTGCAGTTCAGGCTCTGGTGTCGCACGTCGTGGTCGGAGGCATAGTGCTCGAGCTACTTTGTTTCATCCAGTAGGTTTATTGTTCTACCTACTGTGGTATACGTATATGGTTATGTATTAGAAATCGCTCTGAGCTTCCTATTGTATATGTTATACGATTTTACTCCGGATTTTCCGTAAAGTACATATATATTTACTATTTTACGTTATTGTTGATATATTGAGAAATCCGGATGGGATTGGTGCCCACGGTTTGCTTTTTGTGGCATAGGATGAAGTGTATTTTCCGCGTGCAGGTAATGGTAATTTCACGCTAGTAACGAAACTCTGCCCAAATTTCGAAAATTTTTTGTTGGTTCGTGTTTTCGAAGGGGTTTGATTCCGGTTTAGGGAGCTAAATCGGGGTTGGGTCCTTTCAACACTACCCTTTACGAGTGCAAAACAGAGCAACTTCTTTGATGATGTGTCGAGAACACTGCTTACTTGGATATCCGAACTCTCACTCTATATGTGACAAGGCCTTCAATCTTCCAGTCGCGTTGCTTCCTTTGTTCGCGATACTCTCACTCGAATTGTGACAAGCACTTTGATTGTCTGGTTGCAAGGGATATAATCTCTGACGAGATGTTTAGGTGTTTGCGTATAGCAAAGCTTTTGTATTTGATCGGGGACCCTTTCTCAAATGCTCTTACTCTCCTTATATAATGCTCAGTAGTGGTATTTTAATCCTTTTGAACGTCTTCTACTCTTTGAATCTCAATATAACTTTAACACTTTCCAGCACACGAGTCTTATCTTTATATAGTTTCAATATTATCACAACTCCTTTCATGAAGGAAACCTAACCGAAATAGGCAAGGTATGATAAACATTAAGCCGCACGGATCAGCTCTCTTAACTTACATTCCTAAATTGATCTGGAAACGGACTATGTAATTCCACTTGGCTGCTCGCCAAGCTTCATTTCTAATTGGACCGCTCGTCAAGACTTCGGCTCACTCTGGGCCGCTCGCCAAGACTTCATTATTTCAACTCCAATATAAAATATTTATTTCACATCCAAACAAGAGGATACTGTATATCGAAGAACCAAAACCTTTTTTTACGCTGCTATGCAATTATGCATAGCTTTTTGAATGTTGTGATTGTTTGTATTTGGGTTTTGACTTGTGATATTTAATTCTTAATTCTTTATGAAATAGTAATATTAATTAATTTGTAATATATTGACATGAACGTTATGGGCATGCCACGTATAATTGGGGTCTGCACCTCAAGTGTCCTGTTAGACCCTTTTATCATTACCCTTTTGGATACTAATTCTTACCCTTTCCTCTTTCTTTTTAGGCAAGTTTTTTTTGTTCTTCAGATCTGTTCGTAGGGCTGATTTCTTGACCATGCGGCATGGATTCGTCACTGTGAGTTTTCTTTGTCAACTTATATATATATGGTCAAATCTTCATGCTATATATACACACACTAGCGGAGCCGGCCATGGGGCTCACTTGAGCTTAAATTCAGGTAAGTTTTTAGAGGAAAAAAAAACATATTTCAAGTACGTACAAAAAAAAACTCCCTAGAAAAAAAAGTAATTCATATGATTTCTTTTTTCATTATTCATTTATTTTGCATCTTCGTCATCGCTTCTCAACGTCAAGTTGTTCTTTCTCAATAAAATTGTACAAATTTTTTGCATACTCAAAGATTTAGTGTTTGTCTAAAACATCTATATTCAATTTTGATCTTATTTTTTGTGTTTATTATATAATCTCTCTATCTCTCTCTCGTTCTTTTGAATTTAAAATTTAAAATTTTGGTGTGTTATGTTTGTATTCTCTTTATTTTTCTTCAATTTATTATGTTAAAATTCAACTATCATGGGGAAATAACAAAAATGTTTCAAAGAAAAAAAATTGTGCGTTGCACAAAATATTGTCAAATTACAATTAACCCAGATAATAATTTTTTTCTAGCTCCGTCATTGTATATATAGTGCTTATTTAAGCTAAGGTAACTATCTAGTTTGATATCATAGGTTCATTTGGAGTAACTTTAACTTTCAAAAATACATCAAACGGTCATTGGAAGATGATTTTAAGGTAGTTGTGGGAATCAGGTAACAATACCAACCTTTCTTTGTTCGTGTGTGTTTATTTTTCTTGTTTAGAGTTTTCTTCTTCGAATTAAGCTTACATCGAATCGAATTTCCTCCGATCGAGCTCATCTCTGCAGCCCATTGTTATGGACTACGATGACGCTCTATTTGCTCCTCAACGTTCATGGTACGTGATCGATTTAACTCATCTCTTACAAGACTGAAGTGGACCTTTGGTTTTGGTTCATCATTTACTCGATCTTCTGTTATAACTTAAATGTTTCTTTCTGTGCAGGATGGCAGGTTATGTTTGCCTTGTCCATACTTCCTCGAATTGTAAGTACTGAACTATGAACTTCCTGCTTATGTTCCTTGCTTGTAACAATTCGATTTAGAAAAGAATATTGATCAGCTAGCAATCGTTTTGGTCGAAGATAATCTTAGCAGTAGGAACAAAACTTCAAGGTATCATAACACAAATGGCACTTGAATCCAAGAAAGACATGCCGTGGTCCAAGGGATACCTCTGGTGCAAGTCACAGACAAACATTTTTGGTTTAGCTGGCCTGAACTAGTTCTTTATTTGATCCATTTTGTGTTGTTTCAGGTTGATTAGCCTTCTCTATTTACTTCAAGCACCAATATATTGTGTTATCAGGATATGTGAGATTATCGTTAATCTAATTGCTACATTTTCTTATATATGCGAATGCGTTTGAGATAACATATTTCTTTTGGATAGCGGTAATAACAACAAAACTAAATACATGTTTTAGTAGAATAAAGTTTCAGGGAAAATTCGATGATATTATTCATCCTAATTTTGGAGTTAATAAATATGTACAAGTTGTATCTTAATAGAAAAAAATATTTACATTTCAATCATATCTATACAACTTTAATTCTAATTACAAGAGAATATTCACAATAATACTTTCCAACACTCCCCTTCAAGTTGGTGCATAGATATCAATCATGCCCAACTTGTCAATCCATCATGCAAATGCATGGTGTGACAACCCATTTGTGAGTACATCCGACAATTGTTCTTCAGAAGTTACAAATGAAAAACGTATATTCTTCTTATCAAGATGATCCCTGATAAAATGTCTATCCATCTCCACATGCTTGGTTTGATCATACTGTACATGATTATGGGCAATTTCAATTGTAGCAGTGTTGTCACAATGTAGATCTATGGCTTTATAGAGCTTGAAACCTAGCTCCTTCAATACATTTTGAATCCATAACAGTTCATACACTCCATTTGTCATTCCTCGGTATTCAGCTTCAACACTGGAACGGGCAATCACATTTTGCTTCTTACTGCACCACCTTACTGAACTCTCACCAATAAATGAGAAATAACCAGAAGTGGATGATCTTTTAGTCTTATCTCCTGCCCAATCTGAATCAGAATAACATGTAACTCCAAACTCACCATCTTTTGAAAATAGTAGGCTTTTACCAGGTGCAGACTTCAAATATCTGAGAATGCGCATCACAGCATCCATATGTTCTTCACTCGGATCATGCATGAACTGACTCACAACACTTACAACATATGCAATATCAGGCCTAGTGTGTGACAAATAGATCAATCTTCCTACTAACCTCTGGTACCTACCCTTGTTTGTTAGAACTTGACCAGGACACAACTCCAACTTATGATTCATCTAAATATGAGTGTTAGAAGGTTTTCAATCCAGCATTCCTGTTTCAGCAAAAAGATCAAGCACATACTTTCGTTGTGACAAAGTGATTTCCAACTTGGATCTTGCAACGTTAATCCCCAAGAAATACTTCAACGGACCCAAGTCTTTCATCTCAAACTCTTGGGACAAACGCTTCTTCAAATCTTCCATCTCAACTGGATCATCACCTGTAACAACCATATCATCCACATATACAATCAAAGCAGTAATCTTACCACCCTTGCATTTAATGAACAATGTATGATCAGAGTTGCTCTGTCGATATCCAATCTTCTTCATGGCTCCAGAAAATATCCCGAACCAAGCTCTAGGAGATTGCTTCAATCCATACAATGATTTCTTCAATCTGCAGACTTTTCCAACGTCACATGGCTTACAGTTAACACCAGGAGGAATATCCATGTATACCCCTTCTTCTAAATCTCCATTCAGGAAAGCATTCTTCACATCAAATTGGTGCAATAGCCAGTCATGTCGTGCTGCTAAGGCTATAAGGATGCGTACAGTACTGATCTTTGCTATGGGAGCAAATGCCTTCTGATAGTCGACTCCATATCACTAAGTATAACCTTTTTCAACCAGACGAGCTTTATATCAATCAATGCTTCCATCTGCCTTCAGCTTTACTATAATTACACATGTACATCCAACAATCTTCTTTCGAGGTGTTGCATGAACAGTCTCCCATGTTCCATTTTTTTGTAAAGCCTTCAGTTCTTCATTCATAACCTGCTTCGATTTTGGATCCGCCAACGCATCCTGTGCATTACTGGGAATAGATACTGTAAATAATTGACTAACAACTAGTGCTTGTGCTATAGACAACCTATGATGAGATACAAAGGCAGTAATAGGATATTTGGCTTTGGTTTCCATAGTTGGTTCATATTGCTTCTTTGGAACCCCCATTGTTTCTCGTTGAGATCTCCTTGGAGCAACCTCTATAGTGTCTGATTCAATGTTATTAGTACATACCTCATATGAGACATTCTGAGAAGACTCATTGGTTGATGGAGTAGAAGGGAGCACTTCATGAGATACAGCTTCAGAAGAAGGTTGAACTACTTGTGACGCTCCAGCTTCAGGTCTAGTCTTCAATAGATCAAACATGTCCTTCAATCCATCATAGGTGTCTCTTAGGTCCATTTCAAGTGCAAGCTTTGATGCATAAAGAATACCCTTCGATGGATCAAAGGGTGTTCCCTGGTTCATCTCATCTCCAGTTTTCGATGGATCGAGAATGTTCTTCGATCCATCGGTTCGATGGATCAAAGGGTGTTCCCTGGTTCATCTCATTTCCAGTTTTCGATGGATCGAGAATGTTCTTCGATCCATCGGCGGATGTTCCGTGGTTCGTTATGTGTGAAGCTTTCGATGGATCAAGAGCTTTCTTCGATCCATCGAAGGAGGCTCTCAGGTCATCTTTTAAATTTCTAGAATTTCCAGCAACTTCATAGCATCTTTCCAACTTCACCAATTCTTCAAATTCCGGTATATTCAAAGGATTTCCTTCACATATACTTCTCTTCCCCTAAAGGGAAGACTCTAAAGCTCCCCCTGAGTAATATGGTTCAGATTCACGAAAGGAGACATCCAATGAAACATGCATCTTGTTATGGAGCGTGTCATAACAACGATAACATTTTTGGAAGTCAGCATACCCAACAAAAATACACTTCACAACACATGGATCAAGCTTGTCTCTCAGTTGTTTGTTGATATGAACATACACAGTACACCCAAAAACTCTTGGCTCCAAATTCGACAAGGATGGCACATTCAGCAACTGATGCAACTTCTGATAAAGATTTTGAAACTCAATCACACGAGAAGGAGTGTGAATCATCAAGTAAGCAGCAGAACGAATAGCTTCTCCCCACAAATTTGGTTTCACATTCATGCCAAAGAGAGAGTCATGAACAACTTCTATTATCTGCCTATTATTCCTTTCAGCTAATCCATTTTGTTGAAGAGTATACGCAATTAAAGTCTGGTGTCGGATTCCATGAGAGATCAAAAATGCCACCATTGTCGAATTAAAATACCCAGATTTACTGTTGATACTGGGTTGCCACCATCGCATGAAATTTAGTGAATCTGGAATACACTTCATTCTTGTGCTTCATTAAGGAGACCCAAGTCATCTTAGTACATTCATCAATAAAAGTAACAAAATACTGAAAGCCAGAGCGGGTAGAAACTTGTGCAAGACCCCAAACATCAGAGTGAATTTTCATAAAAAGGACAGAACATTTGAATAAACTTGGCGAATAAGTACTACGGTGATTCTTGTCAAAATCACATATTTCACACTAAAATTATGATGTATTCACACGTGAAAAAAGTTGAGGTTGAAGCTTCTGCAGATATTGAAAATTCAAATGACCAAGACGACAGTGCCATAACCACACATCTTCCTTAGCTTTATCCAAACTGGTGGTATTATTCGCCTGCCCTGATGATTTCAATTATTGTGCTTCACTGCTTGTCAAATCAAGATAATATAATTTCCTCCTTTGAACACCATAATCAAGAATTTTTTTAGTCACAAGATTCTGAAGATACAAAAATATGGATAGAAAGTGACAGAATATCTAAGCGCCGCAGTTATCTGACTAACAGATAGAAGGTTATAGGCAAGAGAGGGAACAACGAGAACAGAATCAATTGACAGGGTATCAAATATCATGATAGAACCTTCACCAATAACAGGAGATGGAGAGCCATCAGCAGTAGACACAACATACTGATGAGATGGATTAATGGTCTGTACCAGATTGGGGGTATTCGTCATGTGATCAGTTGCACTAGTATCAATGATCCAAGTAGGATTCAAAGATAATGCAGAAAGGGATGATGCGTTACTCGTCACACCCGATTTAACTATATGAGTAGATACAATTGATGATCCAAGCGAGATCTTCATGTTTCAAATAGTAAGGTTTTCAAGATTCAGGATTTCAAGAGTATACTTCGGGATTATGAGTTTTCAAATTCAAGAACTCCGGTTCAACTTCAAAGGTTTCAATTCAGGGATTTCAAGTGCAGCGGAAGAAATAATTCAGTGGTGGTAATTCAGGATTTTTCAAATTCCAAGAATTCGGCTTTGATACCAAGTAGAAAAAAGTTTCCGGGAGAATTCGATGAATTGGAGTTAATAAAGATGTACAAGTGGTATCCTAATAGGAAATGATATTTACATTCTTATCACATCTATACAATTTTAATTCTAATTACAAGAGAATATTTACAATAATATTTTCCAACAGTTTTTAAGTCTGCATTGTGGCTAGCTATTACTTGTTTATATGTTATTGTTGGAGGTGTAAATGTTCTCTGGTGTATGTCAATGCATTATGAGTTTGGGATGAGATCTTGTTTTCATGAGAACTTCACTCTAACTATGATCAGAGTTGCTCTTGGATATGTTTTTTCCTTTTCCAACTTTCTTACATAGATACAAATTTGAGCTTCTTACATTCGACTATAGCACTGAATCAGGAAGAACATATATGCACATGTTAATGTGTACATGCCTGCCTATACATGAAATTGAGCTTTTATAGGCAAGGTCGCATTACTTTCATGCTGAAATTTGCCATCGTCTTACAATGCAAACATGTACATTCGTGCTTTTATAGAATGATATATTAACAGTTTGTTTCAGTGAAGAAGAGGCTAGAAACATGTATATTTGAGCACCACTTATCAGTGTATAATAACTATTTGAGCAGGGTGGGCGTCCAAGTTTTGTGCAGCTACGTCACACTTCCATTGTATGTATTGGTCACACAGGTATATATGTAGTGATTAAGCATGCTACTGTATCATCCTACTTAAAAGGAGCAAAGCTGAAAACTTAAATAAGCTAGTCTAAGTTAATTTATCATGCATGAGCTTTCTTGGCATGTTAGATTCCTCGATCATAGTTGACCTTTTGTAACACATTTAACGAAAGTTTCTCTGTTTTCTCTTCCTTTTCTGAAATTACAGATGGGATCAACAATGAAGAAGTCTATCTTTGATGAGCAAACTAACAAGGTTTTGAAAATGTGGCAAAAGAATGCTCAGAAGAAGAATAAGAATGATCATTCACATAAACCACATAAACAAACACTGGGTGGATCAAATGCAGCAGCACCTACTGGAGCACTAAGTGACATGGAAAAAGATGGAACAACACCAGAACAAACTACAAACAACACAGTACATGTGGATATTCAAGGCAAAAACGATCTGGTACATCAGGACTATAGACTATAGTTATATAGTTAAGGTGATTGTCGTTAAAGTAAATTATGTGAATTTTTTTTGTAATTAGAATTAAAGTTTTGTATATGTGATAGGAATGTAAATATTTTTTTTATTAGGAAACAATTTTGTACATCTTTATTAATCCCAAATTGGGATGAATGAAATCATTGAATTCTCCCTAAAATACTTTTCTACTTGGTATCAGAGCAGGTTTCTCTCCAATAGTGTCCCGAGCCCGATGGGCTCGAATTAAAATCCGAGCAAAATTGAATTTGTTCCAACTGAATGAATGAATTGATCATTCGAAAAGATGTGTTGGCTTTTGAATGTACTTTCACGTGCTAACCTAGAGTTAGATTGCACGTGCAGGGGCATGTTGGAGTGGAGATCCCATATTGAAAATAGGACAAGATAAATATAACTTAAATGAATGTAGACTATTCCTAATTGTATCAAGACCTTTTGTGAATAAAACCCAACACCTTAAAGGTGGTTAAGTTAAGACAATATCGGTACATGACAGACGTCCATATGTATCACGCTTGTCGTTATTCGACTTGTTGTTAATCAATTATCTACAGTATCTATTCTCAGTAATGTGCAGGATGCCTTGACGGATCCAAAGTGGAAGCAAGCTATGGATGAAAAATTGGAAGCCCTACAAAAGAATGGAACTTGGGAGACTGTTCATGCACCACCTGGAAAGAAGAGAGTTAGATGTAGATGAGTGTACACAGTGAAGCTGAAGGAAGATGAAAGTATTGATCGATATAAAGCACGCCTGATTGCAAAATGCTACACCCAGCGGTATGAAGTAGATTATCAGAAGACATTTGCTCCAGTGGCAAAAATCAGTACTGTACGTATTCTCATTGCCTTAGCAATTCGACATGATTGGCTACTACATCAATGAGCAACTCTGATCATACCTTGTTCAACAAACGCAAGAGTAATAAGATTACTGCTCTGATTGTATATGTGGATGATATTGTTGTTACAGGTGATGATCCAGTTGAGATGGAAGATTTGAAGAAGCGTTTGTCCCTAGAGTTTGAGATGAAGGACTTGAGTCCGTACTTATTGGGGATTGAAGTTGTGAGATTCAACTTGGGAATCACCTTGTCACAACGAAAGTATGTGCTTGATCTTCTTGCTGAAACACGAATGCTAGATTGTAAACCTTCTAAAACTCTTATTGAGATGGATCACAAGTTAGAGTTATGTCCTGGTCAAGTTCCAACGAACAATGGATGATCCAAACAGAGGTTAGTAGGAAGTCTGATCTATCTGTCACATACTAGGCCTGATATTGCATATGTTGTAAGTGTTGTTAGTCAATTTATGCATGATCCAAGTAAAGAACATATGAATGCTGTGATGCACATTCTTAGATATTTGAAGTCTGCATCTGGTAAAGGCTTACTACTTTCAAATGATGGTGAGTTTGGAGTTACATGTTATTATGATGCAGATTGGGCAAGAGATAAGGCTAATAGGGCATCCACTTCTGGATATTTCACCTTTACTGATTGAAGTTTAATAACTTGGCACAGTACGAAGCAAAATGTGATTGTCTGTTCTAGTATTGAAGCTGAATACCATAGAATGACAAATGCAGTGTGTGAACTGTCATGGATCATAAATGTATTGAAGGAGTTAGGCTTCAAGTTTCAAAATGCCATGGATTTGTATTGTGATAATACAGCTATAATTAAGATTGCTCATAATCCTGTACAGCATGATCGAACTAAGCATGTAGAGATTAATAGATATTTCATCAGGGATCACTTTGATAAGAAGAATATACGTTTTTCTTTTTTGACTTCTGAAGAGCAATTGGCAGATGTTGTCGTCCCGGCTGACCTTGCGCCGTTGTCGTCCCGTCCTCCAGCAGCTCCTCGGCGCAGCCATGCGTCCTCCAACCGATTTGGATTAGCATGGAGCCCCAACAACTCCGATTTGGATTCAAAGTCGACGTTGTCGAGGATTGCTTCTCTGTCTCCATACGAATTGCCTTTGACTTACGTTTCAGTCAAGCTCTTCTCCTTTTGCTGCTATCTATCTCTGTTCTATCTCGGTAAGTTCCTTTTTTTTATTCTCTCAATATCATTGATCGAGTTGGGTGTTGATTTTAATATCGATGGCCGCTATTTTCTTTGACGATTGTGGATTGGAATTTAGGGTTCTTCGTTGATAGGTAATATTGTGTTTGATTGCTTCCTGTTGGAAAAGATAAGAGCCTGATAAAGACCGTCAACGAAATAGCTTCGATCTCCGACTACAGATGCACGGCGAAGAAGCACTACTGTAATTTGGCGAGGAGGTTAAAGCTGCTTACTCCAATGTTCAAGGAGATTAGGGATATCAAAGAGGCCACGCCGCTGCCGGAGAACACTGTGAAAGCTTTGGTTTCGTTCATAGAAGCACTTGAATCGGCTAAGGAGTTGCTCAAATTCGCTAACGAAACCAGCAAGATTTACCTGGTCTGTTCGTATCTTTCTATTGTCTGTTATCTTATGGTGTGCTTGATTTGAATCTATCTAATTTTCTTTTGACTGTTGACAGAATTGATGTATATTATGTGACACTGGGCTTTGACTACTAAGAAAGCAGCCAAAAGTATTGCATTTTCTAATGAAAAATTGATAAGAGCAGCTTAAGATTAGCAAAACATATGCATGTTCTTTTTTTTTCTCGCTATATCTAAGTCTGAAAAATGATATTTTAAAAGTTTTGATGCTATATGTTTCTATGTCTAAGTTACATATAGCATCCTCCAACTCATGACTAGTGGAGTGGTGTGAAATATAGATATATTCGGGCAAACACAATTCAGTAAATGTTCAGTCTTCTATTTCATTTCAGTCATGATATTTAGCTCTATAGTGCAATCAGAAAGTAGAAAAAGCTTAATACTTCTTGTATGTATATTGCCTATATATTAGCCAATAGAAAATAAATATTCGTCAATGTTGATTTGACACTCTGATGAACTTCAACTGACATTCAGTTGAACGTTAGTTGAGTATTAGTTGACCATAAATTGACACTCAATTAAAGTCAATTTAAGTCCAGCTTATTTTCACCTCATGTGTATAGTGAACTACATAAAACAAAAACTGCATGATTGTTCTTTTGATGTTCTTTGGATTTCGTTATTACAAATCAAACAACTCTTCCCCCAACTGAAGTTGATATATATTTTGTAATAGTGTTTATCAAATTTTGTCATATTGCATCAGTTTCCGATTTTGTTTAGCTGGCCGTAGAGAAACCCAACATGCAACAAAGTCTGCCAGTACTACATTTTGATGAGTGCTTGACTTTGGAATTTGGATATTTTGATGTTGGTGCTGATCTTGTTGAGCGGAACATCCCGACGATGATCCAAGAAATCCAGATGTAATTTTCTACTCTCCCTTTGACTGTATTCGACTAATCTATCTTGTAGAATTCACTCATTTACTTATTCTTTGTTCTTATTCAGGTCATTGCAGACAATGTGGGTGACAATGTAGGAGACATTGCAGGGATGGCTGGATGGGATCAGACCTATTTGGATCATATGCTGAGGCAACTTCTGCAGCATTGTTTGTCGCATCTATTTCCTCCTTTGGCATCACTCATGACTACGCAGCCATGCCATATCCCTTGATTATAAGCTCAATGGGAATTATTGTTTGCTTGATAACAACCCTCTTTGCTACTGATCTCTTTGAAATTAAGCACGCGAGGGAGATTGAACCGTCCCCGAAGCGACAGCTTCTTATCTCAACTGTTCTAATGACTGCTGGCATTGCTGTGGTCACTTTTGTAGCTTTGCCATCAGAATTCACTATGTTCAGCTTTGGGACCAATAAGACTGTCACGAACTGTTATTATTGTTGTTATTATGTGCTTGAGAATATGAACAGTGTGCGGCACATGTTCGATGAAATGCTTAGCTTAAGCAACAAGTTATATATTGTTATGATTTATGGGTATGCAAAGTTGGGTGATGCGATACAATTGGCTTGTATTAACACAATTGAACCTTATTTGATGCGTGGTTATTTTAACTTCAATCTCTCAATTGATATTCAGATGAGTATCAGTTGAATCAACTTCAACTGATACTTAGACGATCCTCAATTGATACTCAGTTTAGGGTAAATTAAGTATCAGTTTAGGGTTAAATGAGTATCAGTTTAAGGTAAACTGAGTATTAGTTTAAGTTCAACTAATACATAATTTAAGGTAAATAATTAATGGTCAAAGTCAACGATCAACTATCAAAGTCGTCGGAATTCAGTGATTGGTCAATTGTCAATGTCGTCGGTGGTCAAGTCAATGGAGAGGTCATGAGAGAGTAATGGTATAGGGTAATTTATTAATTAAACTGAAGGTATGCTGATCTTTTTACTTAATTAGTTAGTTAGTGAAAAATTTTAATCTTTTACTTAGCTGATGAAATTTTTTATTCTTATTCTTGCACTTGAGGAAAAACTCTTTTTTTTATATGAACCTCTTTCTCTTTCTCTTTCTCTTTCTACCGAGAGCACCTCTCCAACCGACTCACCTGACTCGAGCTCGATCTCGGTGCTTCGACCTCAAGCATCGCCTCCATTTGCACTGAAATAGGAGGAGTAACATTTTCCAGACTCTGCAATCACCACCTCTAGCTTCACCCATATTGAGATTCTCGATAATAGCAAGACTACCATAGATGGTGGCAGCCTCGTTGGGCTCCGAATTGGACAGTCGGAGCATATTCTGTAACAATAGTTCAAAGACACTATTCTACACTGTCGGTTGTCCACGCGGGGTCGTCGTTGTTGTCCAATACGTCCTTGTCGGTCAAATCCTGAAGTAACTGAAAAATGTCGATGGCGATGTCAATATTGTCGTGGTCGAGGAGGTTGAGAATGAAAAACACGACGTTGAGTGTGACAAGATCGGAGTAAATTTCGGGAGCGCGAGTAAGGACATCACAATGGTACATTTTATGAATTGGGCATCATATTAACTTCACGAAAAGTTCGGACATTATAAGTAAATCTTAGTTAAAACACGTACAGGAAACCTGGCTAACAAAAATTTTAAATTCTAAGTAATCTTTTTACAAAGAACCAAAATATCACCACTTTAGGAATGACTCATCTTCCCCCTCAGTCTACCCTCTACAACACTCCAGATTCGCTCTTTTGTTTTTTCAATTTTCTAGAAATATTGCTTCGTGTTCCTTATCCTATGGCGCACTTTGCAATGATCGATGATAGCTTAAAGCCTTCAACAATATTAAGCACAAGAAAGACCACGTAAGGCTTGCTCCCCCAAACCTCAACACCTGCCCTTACTATCAAAGGCTTTCTCCATCAAACCTAGACACCTGTCCTTACCATCTCTACGTATCCTTGCATGGCCAGATGCTCCTCTGCTAGCTACTAGTAGTACAAACTAAACCGAGCAAGAGAGGCTAAGAACAGAACAGAGCGGAACTTTCACCGTCAAAGATTTACCGACCACCACGTTCTGTCCGGCTATAAGTACAACACAGTGAATATTGCAACACCTCGAAGATGATCAACGCAATCAGATCGATAAGAACACAGTCGCCCGCTCTAACAAATATCACACCGTCTCTGCACCCAGCAAACTACTTGGGCCGGAAAGCCTCCCGGGTCGGAGTCTTACAGGCCTCCACCACAACTCAGTCGACTGAGCCGGAAAGCGAGCCCGAAATGGACGACAAAGCAACTGACAATCCACACAAGAAATCTGGGTATGTTCGTTAGTGATCGATCGTTTGTTTCTCATAAGCTTATTTGTAGTCGATCGAGTCGTTTGAACTAATTTGTGTTTGACGATGGGTATATATATAGGGACGTGATGTCTCATTCTTTTGGAGAAGGGTATTCGACGCGTTGTGACGATGATGGATTCGGAGGAATATATGGAGGATACCAGACGGTTGCTAAGGTGGAGCAAGAACAGCTGATCCATGAGAACCATCCTGCTTATGATAAGACGCAGGGGAGTGAGGTCAAGGAGAAGGAGAAAGCTCGAAACCAGACCCATGCTCCACCAAATACCTAGGATACTCACATACTCTAGTGCATATGTATTATGCTATATGATGTTTCGTTTTCAATTTTAGTTGTTTTGGGTTTTTACTTTAGTTCCAGAGCAAGTTTTCTGCTTTTTGAGGAACACAATATGCACAACTATGTGGCAGTTGCGTGTATACGAATAACTATATTTTTCCTTTTTGCTAATTGCCTAATTATATACCTCCACCATGGTAGAGGTAGGATGTTGGAGCTGTTATGTGAACTTATAACTTGTTTAAGCGTAGTGTACGTTTCATCTTGGTGGTCCGTTGAGAGAAAGTGCCTTGCACTTGGTGGCCGGTCTCTTTCTGTTTCTTAAGTAGCTACCGCAGGTTGGAGGCCGAGTTTCCTCTTCTTACCGGTCGAACTTGGGAGGTACGGACAATTCAAATTAGTTGCGTTTCGTGTTTTTGGAAACGAAAACGTTCTGAAAGCGCGACATAAGCGCTCAAAAGCCACGAAATTAATTCATACTGCAATCAAATCGACATCTATTAATTATGTTTGCAACATGTTATCAAAACGAGTGATGAACAATGGCATCAAGGGTGGGCAGGAGTTGGGCCAATGTTTGGTTCCTATCTCTATCCTTAATGGGATGGGTTGGGGTTGGACATTTCAAAAGTTTATCTAGATTGTCCCCAAATTCGAATTGGACGCTCTATCAAGTCTAGAATGATTTAACAAAGTGTCAAATCTGAATGGGACAAGACAAGACGTGTTCAATATAAAATTAACATAAAATTAACATAATATGATAAGAATTAAGTCTATAAATAACACAATTTTATTTAATGTTTAAATAAAAACAGTAAAATTATAAACATTTTTTTTATTTAAACGTGGTGATCAACAACCAAAAAATACAGCATTTCAGCCTAGAGGACTGATAAAAAAAACCCTTCTAAGTACACCTATCTTTTTAAGACATGAAAACCATCCAAAATCCTACACCAAAACCCGAAAAGCAAAAGGGAGTAGAAGATCCGGTGTAGGGTTACGTGATGCAAAATCAAACACTTCAAGACGGAATCGAAACAGGAACCTCCGACACCGTCATTGCTACCCCCTCCAGGATAGGAACCTCTCAAGCATACATTACCTCGTCCTCCGGAACAGGCTCCTTCAAAGACACTGCACTCAGATCAATCTTCTCCAAATTTGCGACCAACTCCACTGATCCTCCATCTGGATCCAAATCCAACCTCTTCATCACACTTTTCTTCTTCGACTTGACAGACTCCGCCTTCTTAGATAACCATGCCTCCTTAGTCTTGGATTTTGATCCAGATGGACTACCACTTTTACGTTTTGCATGTGAAATAGTAATATTTCCATTCACATTAGGAATATCAAAAATCAAGAAGACTTACCGTACCTTAGGAACCAAGACGCAAGCGCTTGTTGAGAGTCACCAACTCTGGTCCCTGACGGCGTCTTAGAATAGATGGCATCACACTCGACGACTTCACTATCTTCATAGCTTCATTTGAAGCCCTAGTCGACTCCACCACCTCAGTCACACTTTGCGGCCATCCTGGAATTTGAGAAACATATGCCTTAAATCCGACAACTTTAAAAAGATTAGGAGATATCACCGGCACAGAGCCTAGTCCCTTGGTTGAGATTTGGAACCTTGGGGTTTGGACTTTGGAACCAAAACCTTCACTCGGAAACCCGACACTGCCCGACTGAGAATTCAACCCTCTAGTGAACAACGAAGCTTTAGCTGTCGCCGAAGCCTTCATCAGAAAACCACACCCCTTGCAAAGACCCTTCACTTTCTCATAATGGAGAGTCATTGTCACTGCCGCCACTCCGGCAAAACTATAAACCATAGAGTTCCACAAACGACACCGGGTATCCAAGAGCACCCGGACCTTCTATTCAATTGCTACTTATTACATGTTTAATTGAAACATTTCTTTCAGATTACAATTAACACGATTTCTTTAGTTTAAAGTGTTGTACTTTAGTCATTGAAAGGTTTTTTTTTGGGGGGTCGACTATGGCTAATTACTTGGATAAATTAATATGTCCAATCTTACTAAAACAAAGAATAAAATAGAGAAAATATATTAGGTGGGCGATCCGATTTTCAAAATTAAGATTCAATTTCGTCCCTTAAAAATAGGACGGGACGAGATGAGACGGAACAGTGTAAATTTTAATTTAGGTCATGTCTCGTCTCTTACGAGTTCGACATAGAATCAGATAGGATTCTAAATTTCAGGGATTCATCTCCAGCCATAAATGGCACCACTAACAAACAAAACATATAGCATAGCTTCGATCGAATACTCTTTTTTTGAAAACAACTTCGATCAAATACTTGGAGCACAAAACTTTGCTCAAAAATTCTGGATGGTTCTCAAATAAACTTGGTTCGAGGTGAACCAAGTCAATTTTACATACAAAACTGTGGCCCCTATTTTTTTCTTCCTTGTAGACCCCATCTTTTAATGTGTAATTTTGACTTGGTTCACTTTCAACCCTGTGAGCTGTATCGGGAAATTCTATTGTTCTGTCTGTGGTAATGAATTTCACCACAATAAATGAACTTAAATTTTGTGATAAGTGTCCTTCGATCAAGCTTATAATACACTCTGTAAGTGGATTATTATGACAAAGTAAATGAATGCTCATCGTCTTTTCACTTTTACGTTTTCATATTTATAGAGTTTACAAGTAATAATTGATTTTATGGTTAACTTATAGTTACCTCGAGATTTGATTTTAATTGGCCAGAGAGTGATAAAAAGTTTAAAAAAATTGAGAAAAGTTACTCTGATATTATCTGTTGCCTTTAATATTATCCAAGTATAATTTATGTATCCACACCTGCCCATGAAAAGAAATTGTGTCATGCACTCGTAATCAATAGAGAACTTTTTCTTTAAAAGTAAAGGAGAACTCTTAAAGCCCGTCACAAGCCACAGCCTGATAATCTTTGGGCTAACAAGGGATATGTAAAAGAAAAGGCCCATAAGCCGAAGCATCTAGAAACACACTTAACTAGTTTGAATTTAGGAACACGGGCCCGTCGAGACCTAAAATTCGCCGAAACCACGTGTTCCGCACCAAAAAGAGCATGTCCCCATCCAAAGGCGGCAATTTCGGGTTGTCGTGTTTGATCCGGTCTCCACGAAGAAAAAAGAATTGCCCAACAACTACGCAACGCCTATCTGTTCACAGCGCACCAGACACGTCTCCATCTCACATCTCAGCCGTCCGTCTAAAAGATCAAATGTTTCAATCTCAACCGTCCAGTTCGTGCGGCTTCCTTTATAAAAAGATAGGGTGCGCGTTGTGAATATGATACCCAACGCGTTTAGCGTTCTCTCTCTCTCTCTCTCTCTCTCTCTCTCTCTCTCTCTCTCTCTCTCTCTCTCTTCCAATTCGCAAAAGTCGTCTGTGTTGTTCGTCCTCTCTATTGCATTCCTTCAGATCCATCCTGTATGGATTGCTTTCTGATCCGTGTCGCCGGTGTTGGTCTGCTCGAGATCTACATGGTGTTGGTCGTTTCGGGACGTCAAGCTTCTGGACACAGCTAAACAACTCCAGCCGGTGTTCTTATGCTTCTCTATCGAGAACTTCAGGTCAGTATTTGTTCGATCTGAACGTACTTCTTTTAATTTGAACCTATATGCCTAAGTTTGTTAATTGAAGTTTCTGCTGCTGATATTTGTACCGCTATGTCGTTTATTCGATTTTTGTGTACTTATACGTGTTTATTTTTGTTCCATCAGCTGTATCGATGGAGCTCCAGGTCAAATTCGAAGAGGTCTAGTGCGTTTCACGGCGGATCTAGCTTTTCTCAAGCCGAAGATTTGATTTATCTTCCGATCTATGTTTCTTTTTGTGGAATCTTTGGGCGCGGTTGTAATTACAGTTTTGTGAGATCTGAGGTAGAAGCAAGGTGGGATTTGGAATCAGGATGTAAAAGAAATCGGGACGATAGGCTTAGTGAATGAGCTGAGTCCTAGACCGATCGATTTTGTCATCCGGCCTTTGCCATGTCAGGTGCGCTTGCATGGCAGGTCAAAAAAATAATGAAAAGAAGAAGATTTTTGGGTTTTGAGGGGGAGGCAGCATGGGTTTTTCTTTAGCCCAGGGCCTCTTTCCCTCATTGTGTTGTGTGTCCTGCTTTTCGTTTCGTTTCTTGATTTACATTTGCTCCGTCGTTCTGCTCGTCCAAACCCTGCAATTCTCAGATACAGAGCAACTACTACTTCCCCAAGGTATCGTCTGCAACCCCATAATTCTCGTTTTCAATTCTTGCACTAATGACTAGTTTCCAGTTTCGCAGCAGTTTAATTTATCCAGTCACTCTCTTTGCACAACTTGAAAGTTATAAGTTACTTGCATGAACATTCAATTGGTAGATAGCCTATATAGTCTTGAACCCATCATCCGAATATGATAGTACCTTTTATTTGTTACAAGTGACGTGTCAATACAGCTTTGCCAATACAACTCATACATTGTTTGGACCAACATGATAGTACTCTAAAATTGTATTAAGCCTCATAAAATGTCGATAAAAAATTTCATACCCTGTTTGCAACCTTGTCAAAAATACAAACAAGATATATGCCGAGTGCAGTTACACAAATACAAATCCTATGATTGCAATGCCCGTAATGTTTATGGAGGATTCCAGTGTCATACCTATTGTGATTCTGTAAAAGTCCTTGCAGTGATGTCCATGTGTACAATTTATTATTTTTGGTAGTCCAAATTTATATTTTTAGTGTATTGTTCATGTAAAACCAACTCTGCACTTATTGGAAGAGTGGTTCTGTTGAAATTGTGCTGGAAGAGCTTAAATCTTGGCAATGTTACAATGAAGTGTACCTATTGAACTCCAGCAAGGTGAAGAACGGAACATATTTTAGCCAAGAGTGAGTTATTATTGTCTTTTTCACATTGTATACGCAGTTCAAATATTTCCATTCTATTCATTGCAGATGTATTAATTCTGCCTGTGCAAATACATATTTTAGCCATGAGTGAGTTATTATCGTCTTTTCTGCTACTTTGAATACACAGTTCAAATATTTCTGTTCTATTCATTGCAGATGTATGAATTCTGCCTGTGCGCTATTTGCACCTATTAAGATTTAAAGTGCTCTTACACATTCTATTACACTTTACTGATTTACCATGTTCTTGTTTTCATGGTTTATGTAGAGGAAATCATTAATGCTTGGGTTCCCTTTCTGTTTTAAATTTTTTGGACATATTTACTCCGAGTTACCGTTCCGGGGAATCTAGGTATATCTTCTGATTTCTCTTTTTGTTTTAAATTTTGATGTATTATCCTAATCTTTGAATTACCGCCTCAGTGATTTCAAGTACATCCTCTGGTTTCCAGAAGATTCCTCTATTTGAGATTTTATAGTCAACCAGCTAAACCATGGCGGAAAGTGATGTAGTTATGTTGACAATGGGGAGGCTTCACGGTAGAGAAGCTTGACAAAAAGTTCAGTTAATTATTGTCGAGATAAAAATGGCTTATACCTGCGACTTTGAACCATCAAAACACATTTAACTTTGAGCCAGTCATAACAAATCTTAAGGCACTCATTGCAAGATCTGTAGCTCAAAATGGTTGAGCGTCCTTACCGTCGAGGTTTGGATAAGGGTGGTTCGACTCCACCCAGATCTACCGTTAAGATCTTAATTTTACTTTATGATTTGATGCATTTGGCCTCTCATAATTGGACGTATAGGTAAGCCTTGTTCGCAGATCAGCCAACTCAGATCAAGACGAGACCTCGGTGGACTAGCATCAACATTTTTAATAATCCCGGTCTAGCGAGGGTGGGCAACTTGGCAGCGAGCAAGGCTCCCCCATGGACGTGGTCAGGTTTCCGATTGAAAGGATTGGCAAGCAATTGTGCTCCAGGTGGTTCTCACTCTTGAACTGTTGTGAAGAACTATCAGTTGGGGTGACGACATCGCCATCTGCACTGTTTTGGTTGAAAAATGTGCTGTCTGATTAGCTCATCGATAACACATGTAGGAACTTCGATGGAATTGGTTGGGTGCCTGATTGATGATTCGGAGTCATGATAAGAGTGATTTTTTTGGTTTTTTTTGAAGAGTGAAATTTATAATAAAGAGGGGAATGAGAAATACATATTAAAAATAAATATTTTTTTTAAATGTAAGAGCGGTGGTGCGGTAGTCTTAAAGTCTTGATTGATGAGAGTGTAAAATATTTGGGGGATATAAATTTTAAATCTCATATTACAATAAGTTTACATAGAATATCTTGAATAATAACAAGACATCTAACAAAAACTATGTAAACTAACATGCATCACATAACAGAGAACAACTCCTCAACGACTATTCTATCTGTTTCTTGGTAATGGCGACAAATTGGAAAGATCAAATTGTTTCTCGGTAATTCAGAACGATGAAACTTCTTTTGGCGAGAGCGATGCACTGGCACCCGGTCTGGAACAACTTTCTCAACCTGCTGCCGATAAAAATCGACATCAGATAGATCTCCAAGATTGCTCAACATACCTCGCTAAACAAGGATTTATTTTCAATATGAAATAAACAAAAACAAAATAAAAATTAACAAAACATAAAAGAGATATGTCATGAGCCCAAGCCCACAACCCATATCTCAACCAAAGGCAAAACACAGTAGCTTGCATCGTGTCGCTAAGAAGTTTTGCCGACCCTCTTCACTTTCACTTTTCCTACGGCATCACCGCCTATCCTCCATACCAGTCCTCATTTCCACACGACGACGCATATATCCATGGACCAAAACTGGATTAAACCTCCTGATCTGGCCGCATCGAAGGCAGCCACTCCAACTATCGCCAAGCCCAAAGCATCGCGACCACACCAACTACCGCTCATCCGCTGACCATGGGTCGCTGACCACCTCACCAACCCAACCAGATCTCTTTGCACAACGCCAAGCCACTACCGCCTTGGTTTATTAAGGTTTACCCTATCCCGCCCGCAACGCAGCCATGAAGGCAGGCCGCCGGACAAGACCCCTATTCTCTCTCAGTTTATCTCTTTGTCGTCTCTCTCGCGACTAGGGTTTTCTTGTCTATAAGAACATTGAACTTGAGAGATGTTTTAAAAAGTTTAGAATTTTTTGTTTTTTTTATAGACATAGGTTTCTTGTTATGTCTTTTACCATTTTTCCTTTTGTCTAAGTATAATATGTTGGAGATGCTCTTATGATCGATGTTAATTGGTTATTATGGATCCAGAATCCCGCTCTGGTGGTGATATGTAAGTTTTGATGGTAAGTGGTGGTTAATTGACGTTTGATCAGATCTATTAGACTCTAATGGTTAAGATAAAATGATATTTTCTTTTTTAGATTTTATATAACAATCTTTTAAGGAAAAAATTTACCATCACGGTCGTTGGCCGAAATAGTGTCGTGACAAAAAATGACTATAGGCATCACATTGATACGATATTAAGACTTCAGACATCACTTTAATAAAATTTGAATGTCAGTCTTCATATTGATACGTCCTGAAAAGCAAATACCCCAGTTATAAATTTTTTTAGTTTATTTTTTAATAGAGAAAGAAGCTAATAGTTAGAAAACAATAAATCTTCACTTTCTCAACAACATTACCAACTAGCTCAGAAACTTTCTGTAATTGAATAAAAAATAAAAAAACTTCACCTCTTAGTCGCTAATTCTATATTTTTGTTCCTAAAAATCTCTAGCACAAATCGAAGATTATGAACAAAAGCCTAAACTCTTCGTTCATCAGGCACAAATAATTACAGATACAATTGACAAAGTGGAGTTTTAGGTTTTTCTTTTTTTTTTTTGATGAAGTGAACTTTTGGGTTTATGGGTGCGTTTTTCGGTTTTATGGATGTGTTCTTGGCATTGGCTTGCGAAATTTTTGTGGCGAAGATTAATTGTTTTTTGATACTATCTTCTTTCTAAATTAAAAAATTGATATACAAAATCTAAAAAACAAAAATACCAATTTGCCTCAACCATTAGATCATAATAGATCTTATCCAACGTCATCTAACCACCAAACTTACTAACCATCCAAACAGAACTCAAGAGATCCATACCGTATTTTGGAATATACTACGTAGGGTCCACTTCCAAAACAAATAAAAAATCATATTGAGAGAGTTTGTGATGATGTTAGTACTGTATGTTTGCCGATCTTAAATGGTTTCTCCGGTGTTCGCCTTTTCAATCTCACTGCTCGCTCTACTCCCTGAAATTCAAAATCCAAAAGTGGTTTTTGATTTTCGTCCTATTAGCTTGTGTACTGTAATCTACAAGTTGGTTGCTCTACAAGTTGGTTGCTAAGACTTTTGCAAATCGGCAAAATGTGGTTCTGCGTTATGCTATTCATCCCACACAGAGTGCGTTTGTTCCATGTCGACACATTCTGGATAATGTTATTATAGGGTTTGAGACTACACATGTGGTGAAGAGTTTACGAGAAGGTGACCCAATGTGTTCGGCTTTAAAACTGGATACGGCAAAGGCGTATGATAGAGTGGAATAGAGTTTCCTTCGTGCAATGTTACTCCAAATTACTTTTGAATGGATTAATCGGATTACAGATTTCTTGACTACGGCCATTTTCTCCGTACTTTGGCAAGGTGAATCTCTTGGATACATAACACCTCAACGAGGACTGCGACATGGTTGTCCTCTTTCCCTCTATTTATTTCTTTTATACACTGAAGGACTATCTTGTTTACTAAGGCGTGCTGAATGGGAAGGCTTATTGACTGGAGTCAAAGTGGCACCTTCTGCTCCTTCAATTACACTCCTTTTTTACGCGGATCATAGCCTACTGTTCTTGGAGCTCTCCTATGATTTTACTCAGATGCTGCAACTAATTTTTGATATGTATGAGGAGGCTACTGATCAACAAAACTTTTAGTCCGAATACCCCGGACGATTTGAGGTATGATATAGCTTCTGCTTTGAGAATGAAAATGGTGGGTTATCATGAAAAATATTTGGGACTACTTACTATGGGCAAAGCGTGGTAAGAGGGTTCTTTTCAAATATGTTAAAAAAACGTGCCTTACATCGGCCCAATGGATGGAAAGAGAAATTCCTCTCTACTACAGGTAAGGAGATTTTAATAAAATTTGTAGTCCAAGCCATTCCCACTTATCATATGAGTGTTTTTCAGATGCTGGTAACAACCTGTCATGAATTTGCTACCCTTTGTGCTCAATTCTGGTGGAACAAAACTCATGGTAGTCGGAGTATTCACCGGAAAAAATGGTATGTCCTCTGCAAAAATAAAAGCGTTGGAGGTTTGAGATTCCGTGATTTTGTACGCTTTAATCAATCTCTTCTTACTAAACAATGTTGGCGTGTGTTCATCTTTCCAGATTCCCTTCGCTCAAAGGTACTTAAAGGTAGATATTTCCCTTATGGTAATATTTTCATTGTTAGTGTTGGTCATTCTTCTTCATTACAATGGCGATCAATTTTATACCCAATCCTTTATTAACTTCCTACCTCTTCTACAAGGTTACATTTAGGGTGTGTTTACTTACCTAGAATGAATATGAAAAATCAAGAATCAATTTTGATTAATGGGTATTACTACGTTTACTTGTACAGATTGATTTTGGAATGAAATTGGACCCACATCTTTATCAGGAATCGATTCCTAAAAAAATCGCTCGATTTGATACTTAATAGGGCATATGTATTTGGAATGAAATCAACTGGAATCAACTTTTTATATCGAAACTACCCTAATCAAAATTCATAATTTTCAAATTACCATTTACCTATGAAACTAAAAACCCAAAACAAAAGTTTTTAGAAAAACAAGAGGCTTATGTTTAGTTGTCTCAAGATTCAGTTTCTTTTTCTTTGAGATTCTCTAACATACTTGTTTGTCTTAATTTTTATTACTCTTCTATTTTTCCGAAAGGCTGACAAATTGATATGGCATTTTAACTCCAGCGGAAAGTATATTGTCCAAAGTGGTTATTGGGCTGCTCAAGCTTTCAAAGCACATCAAGAAGATGATGAAGGAAGCTCCATATCAGAGATTACTATAATTTGGAAGACTTTGTGGAATATGGTTGTCCCCATTAAGGTGAAGCACATTCTATGGAAAAGTTTTCATTCTATCTTTACCATGTGCCCAAATGTTATACTCAAGACATATTCTTCCTACTTCTTGTTTGTGGACGACACAATTTAAAAACAGAATCTTTTTGCATGGTTTTTGGAAGTGCAAGACAACGAAGGAGGTATGGTTGCTCAGTCCATTCTTCTCCCTTGTCGGATCTTGGAAAAGGGGTGATTTCACTGAATTATTTAAGTATCTTTCTCATGTTCTCTCCTCCTCTGAGTTAGTTCTTTTTGCATATGTGAGCGGGGGCATTTGGTATGCTAGAAATCAATTTATTATGAGCAATAAATTGTTAACTGCTTCACAGGTCTTGCAAAAGGCTTCTGCTTTGTTGGAGGAGTATACAAATACTAATGCTTTTTATAGGATGCTTAGACAACAAAGAGGGCATGATGTTTCTCATAGTATCAATTCAAGGTTGTCAAGAACTATGTTCCCTTGGACCCTTACCTCAAATGATGCTCTTCCAAGTATACGATAGGTTCTGACTAATTGTTGCTTGAAGGAAGGAGATATTAGGAAAGTATTTAGCTTTTAATACCTTTACAAGCAGAGAGTTTGGGTTGTGAATGATCTGCCACCCTTGTTTCGTCAGGAGAGCCTTGTTAAAAGAATACATATTGCGGAATCCCATACCCCCTCGCTTTTGGGTAAGCATAGCTTTTCCCACGCAGTCCAATGAATCTTCTTGTCCTCTCCGAATTCATCCCACCAGAAGCGGGCCATAGCTTTTTGCAGACCATGACAAAGGCCCTAAGGCAACTTAAAACAACTCATGATGTAGCTTGGGATGGCTTGAGTAACGGCTTTGATTAGCACATCCTTTCCAGCAATACTAAGCAGTTTATCTCTCCACCCTTGAGTCTGTTTCTTAACTCTGTCAATCAAAAAACCAAAAGCTCTTAGAATAGCTAAGCTCCACTGGAATTCCAAGATACTTTTCGTGCTGATCCACTTGTTGTATTTGGAGTTGGTGAGAGAGAGCAATCTGCTTCCATTTTGGAGTGTTCCTGCTGAAAACAATTGCAGACTTCTCTTTGTTTACTAGTTGACCTGTAAGAGATTTATATTTTGATAATACTTGAAGAAATGCCTCAATGTCAGTAAACTCCGCCGATCTAAATATGAAGGTGTCATCTACAAACATAAGATGAGTGATAGGTGGAGCGCTCGTGGAGATTTTGATTCCATGGAAGAAACCATGAATCTCGACATGGTTGATTAGTTTTAAGAACATCTTTGTGCACAAAAGTAAAATATAGGGTGATATGGCATCACCTTGTCGCAGTCTTCGATGTACAGTGATGCGCCTGGTAACTTCCCCATTGATTAAAAAAGAGTAGGAAACTGATTGGATACCATTCATTATCCAAGATATCCACCAATTATAGAAACCAAATCTTTGCATCATGGCCTTCAAAAAGCTCCATTTAATTCTATCATAGACCTTACTCATATCTAGCTTGATAGAGCATAGGCCCTTGCTTGCCTCTTCTTCTCCTCTTCATAGTGTGAGAAGCTTCAAAAGCAAGGAGGGTGTTATCCGAAATTAATCGACCAGGGACAAATGCACTTTGGCTCTCGAATATTATGTCATGTAGGTTGAAGCCGATTAGCTAAAAATTTTGAGCCAATCTTGTAGATTACATTGCATAAGCTGAAAGGTCTCAGATGAGTCATATTCTCCACATTCTTGACTTTTGGTATGAGAGTTACCCAGGTGTAGTTGATTTCCGTTAGCTGCTCAACATCCACAATAAAGCTCTTTACTGCCTCCACAATGTCCTCTCCAACAATGTACCAGCAATGTTGGTAAAAGGCCGGTGATAAGCCGTCTAGACCAGGTGTCTTTCCAGGGTGCATGTCTTTGAGGACACAAAGGACTTCCTTACTAGTAATATCAACAATAAGGCCCTCGTTCATGGCTTGGGGTACCTCTTTCTTGACCATGTTTAGGGAAGGATCCTCCATATTAGGGTTTAAAGACGTGAATAGTTTATTGTAGTATTACACTACAATGCATTGAATGTCTCCGCCCTCAGAGCCCTACACGCCATCCTCATCGAACATGCCCCTGATTCTGTTTGTTTTATTTCTTCTGGTTACATTTTGATGAAAGAACTTTGTATTCAGGTCTCCGTCCGTGAGCCATAGAATTCTTGATTGCTGCTGCTAAAACTTTTGTTCAATAACCATGAGCTCGTTCAATCTGGCCTTTAAATCTTCAATCGGGCGAACAATGTCCCTGGGAGGAGTGATCTCGTAGTAGGAGACAATTTGCTTGCTGATTTCATCCATTTCCATCTTGAAATGGCCAAACTTCTTCCTTCTCCAGGTGATTAGGGCATCTCTAGTGTTTGTAATTTTATTTAGAGCTCGCTCTATAGGTCTCCCACTAGTGCCGCTTCCCTAACCAGATTGGATCACCTCACGACAATCTTGATCATCCAGCCAAAACTGTTCAAAGTGAAAATTTTGATTTATTATCCTCACCCTATTCGGAACTTGCTGGTTTGTGAGAAAGATGGGTAGGTGATTAGACCTTGATGGCTGTATATGATGGACTCTGTATTTAGGAAAGAGGCTGGTCCATTGAATGTTTCCCATGAAATGGTCTAGACGGGTTTGAATCACCTGGCCATGTCTCTTTCCTCTCCAAGTCATCTCTGGGCTGAAAAAGCCCCAAGTCTTGAAGCCCGTAATCTCTTAAAGCCACTATGAGACCATCCATCTGACTTTCCCTTCGACTTGGGCCACCAATCTTCTCCTCTGACCTAACAATTTTATTGAAGTCACCATCTACTACCCAAGGCCCATCATAATTATTTCCCAAAGCTTTGAGAAGATCCCACATCTTGTGTCTTTCACTGGCTTTTGGATGCCCATATATTCCAGTGAATCTCCAATGAGTCCTCCCTTTGACCTGTTGAACCATAACATCAATGTGGCTAGTTGAGTAAGATTGAAGAGAGATTGAGACATCATCATTCCACATCAGGTAGAGGCTTCCCGATCTTCCTGGCTTCACATTATGCTTTTTCTTTCCCTTTCTTGATATTACTAGTTTGCAGTCCACAGTAAAGCAATTCTTCTGACCGATCTTGTTTCGAAGTTCCTCTATCTCCTTCGAGTTACATCTGGTTTCCGAAAGAAAAATTAGTGAGGGAATCTTTAGGGCTATCAGCCCTTTGAGGCCTCTAACTGTCCAAGGGTTCCCTATCCCTTGACAGTTCCAACATAAAGAATTCATTTTTCGTGATGGGCTATCACTAATCCCATCACGATTGAGGTATGAAGGTTCCAGCTTCTGTGGTGTATCCTGTGGATGCAACGATGCTTATGGAGTTTACTTGCACTACCATGATGCTTTGTCCAGCTGAACTTCACCATGGTGGTCATGTTTGAGGAGGGGCTGAGGCAAGATCTTTTACCAAATAGGACATATTGAAACCCCAGGAGCTTCCTAATTTGATGCATTTTTTGTTTTCGAATACTTTTGGGGGTGTTGCTCTAGGGCAATCTGGAGATGAAGGCATGATCATACCAAAAACACAGAAGCTCCATATCATTGAGAAAACTAGTGGCGATATACACCATACAAATTTTACAAGTAGCACAATCTGGGAAAACTAGTACATCAGTACACAAAAGACCAGAAGTTACAACACCAATTATGTATAATAGACGACAAACATAGCGAGAAAGCATAAAATCCCACAAAGGTTCCAACCAAGTGGGAAATGAGCACAAAGATACCAAAACTTGTGGGTAAACACCGGTCCGATCTAAATGAAAAATAAAGGTTCCTGGGTTCTTAAAAGCTTGAAGAACCAAGACAAACTTCTCGGCTGCCAAGTCTGACCTGGAATCTTGACAACCGTCATATTAGTGGATCATTTCAGAGGCGTGGCTGCATCAGGCCAACCATCGGTGCCTGGATCACTAGTATGATCCCATCTTGGATTAATAGATGTACCTATGTCAATCCCACCAGTTTGACCTCGGACAACCCCATATGAGTTCTAGCTAATGTTCAGCTCATAGTCCTCAGGGTTTTGATTACCAAGACCAGTAAGGCTATCAATAGAGACAAAATTATCATTTGAGCTTGGCGATTGTACTTGGTAGTCTAGATCAAACATGCGTTGAGCTTCCATGATTTGAAGTTGGACCACCATGTTGATCGACGTATTAGTGCTATCACAGATTTGCATCAGTTCTTGGGAATAATTGGCATTTAATCATTGAGGTTTGGCTTGATGCACCATTAGTTCCTTAAGTTTTCTCTAGAGGGTAGAGTCAGATTCCAATTCCTCCACCCGTTGGTTGCCCAATTCTAGCTTTGAGTCATCTGTGGCAAGTAGCTTGATGTTTCCATGTATTCTTCCAACTGTAGCTGTATGGTTTTGTGACTTTAGACTGCTTCGAAATCTTCGTCCGAGAGTGGGAAAAGATGAGGTTTGCTAGGTGGTTTCTTCGGCATGGATCTGGCATACCTTCCTGTTCCATTTGCAACACGACCTCTCCATGTTCCAAGATTAGGGACAGCTCGAGATTTTCTCAGTTTTTTGGGATGGTGAGGACCGCCTCCTTCACTTGACAAATCACCTTCTCGCTTTTATACTTCTTTGACGGAGCTTTCACTTCTAGGTCACCTTCGATGATTTCCTCATTGATGGGTCTTTTGAGCTTGAGTCTGTTCAAATATGCAGATATGCACATCACGACATCTAAGGGGAGCTGAGCTTCATTATGGAGATCCAGGTTGGGTTCTAGCCGAATCTGATAGGTTTAGAGAGCTTCTATAAGTCCAGAAGCATAATTAAAGTTCATTGGGCTCCCATCAAGTTGAGTCGAGACTCTGGGTTCTTCCTTATTGATGCTTCGACTAAATGAGCTCTCTCCAAGGTGGCTGTGGGCTTGATTAAAAATGGGCTGGCTCCAAGGGTCAGAATAGTTATGAGCCGGAGAAGAAGGAGATTGTGGATCATCTATCTCCATTGAAATCTGTTTGCCTTTGTCTTTGTTCGTATCAGTGTCCTCTACTGTTCCCTTGCCGAGAGCTCCGGTATTTTGGCTTTGTCCTCAGGTTTGATGGTGATCGGTGCTCTCTAGTACATAATGAGGCTCCGGGATTACGATGCATGCTGGCACTCTATTGGCTCCAGTAGGGTTTTGATGGGAAGGGCTAAAATATATATTGTCCACAGCTTGATTTTACCTGCCAAAGACCACACTCGAAAGAGAATCAGTCTCTACAAAATCGCTTACCACTTGTGTTAGAGATCTTTCACACACTATTATTTTATTTGTGGGCTTGTTTCCTCCTCAAGGGTAGCTAAAGAGTAGGGTGGCATGGGAGTTCAATCTCTCTCAACGTTAGAGGATAGTGGTTTGAGGGAGGTGTGAATGGGATAGGGTCCTGAGCCCTCTGGTTGATGTTGTGAGGAAGCTGTAAGGTTCGGGCTTTCTGCGTGAGCATCTATATACTGAGTCTTTCCTTATTTGTAGCCGCTTCCCTGGTGCAGGTACGGGCTAGATGTACTAGCCTGCCACAGTTATGACAAAAGGATGATATTCTTTCGCACATAATGTCAGCCCATGTTGCATGTAATCCTTGATGCCTGAATTAGAAGCCGAGGACTAGTGGTTGTGTTGAGTCGATGTTGATCTAGAATCAGAGGAACATCTGGCCGACGCCTGGGTTGTATGGATCCTCAATCCATGTTGTGTGGCCCAGTATCTGTACCCACATCGATAGGGATAGCGTTTGAACAATCATCTGGCTTCTAGGGAGCCCATGTATCTGTACCCACATATTAAGGTTATGATAAGGGATGTCTGTCAGTTTTTTCTTCCTTGCCAAGCATGTATAGTGACACTACAGCCCATGATCGACCAAGGTGTGTCGCTACGTATCTCTGACTCCGCTTCTTCGTCAGCCATAATGACGAAGGTGTTTAGGGTTTCTAGGGCATTAATGAAGATGTTTCCAAAGCCGACCCATGCACGTTCAAGAATGTTGCGCGCAGTAGTGATGTTGAGGATCCGGTCAGAAATAATGAAGGCCAAGAACTGGTTTGGGAGCTCTAGACCATTTTCCGATTCCGGGAGGTCCGTGAATAGATTATCGTCATGTGGATTAATGGTATTTTGATGGGGCTAAGATACCAAGTTAACTTAGGAAGCTCTCTCTCGGTGTGGGTTGATCCTTGAATTCCTCTGCCCTACAGCTTCAAGACATTCACCTCACCGAGGTAAGAGACAAAAGATTTGAAAGTTACAGACCTCATTGATGGAGAGAGTAAAACCTGGAACGACATTATGGTCCAGGAGCTTGTTAGTCCTCTTGAAGCTAAAATGATCATCAGCACCCCAGTAAGCCATTTTGGTGATTCTGGTACTATTATTTGGCACTACACTAAAGATGGAATGTTCACCGTTAAGAGCGCATACCATACAGAGTGTATGTCTTTGATGTTGGGAAACCAGGCTTCTTCGTCATCTCAACATGACAGTAAGCTTCTTTGGAAGAAAGTATGGAATAATGGTGTGCCTCCTAAAATTAGAACCTTCATATGGAAAATTCTGAAGGGTATCCTTTCCACTTGAAAACTCTTGCATCCTCCTGTGGGAATTGATGACCCTGTATAAACTATTATGTGGGATGCAATCGCGAAGATTTCATCTGCGAAGCTTGAATCCCTTTTCATAGCTCTCTGGGTGATTTGGACAACGAGAAATGAGGTTGTATGGAGGGGTAACTTAACTAATCAATGGGAGATGAAGCAAAAGGTAGAGTGTCTTTGGAAAGAAGTCCAACAAACAAGGGCTCTGCTTCCAAAGACCAAACCTAATCCTTCGGAACAAAGAATAAAATGGAAACAACCACCGCAGGATAGATTGAAGATTAATTGTGATGGTAGCTATCTGGAGGATAGTGGCACTGGAGGAGTTGAAATTATAGTTAAAAATGAAGAGGGTACATGTGTGGCCACCATGACCAGACATGTCTATCATGCGCGCTTTGCTATACAGGTGGAAGCTGAAGCTCTTAGAGATAGCTTGGAGCTCGCCATTCAGACGAATTGACAGCATGTGATTATAGAAACAGATTTTTCCACCCTGTGTGTGTCTATGCAGAAGAGTGAACCTAATTGCTCCGATATTGGCGCCATTATTGGGGATTTTAAATTCCTCAGAGACACATTTTCTGAGTGCTCCATTCAGTATGTAACCCGCAAAGCAAATGGTGTAGCCGATACCCTGGCTTGTCATGTTGGTTTATCTCATGTCGATGAGATCCTGTTTGACTCCACCCCTGAGATTGTTCGGGAGGTGATCAATACTGAAAGTTGTAATGATAGGCAAGGTACAGGTTCCACGTCCCCTTGCACTGTAACCATGTCTTATATAATGGAATAGGCTAATATCTAGCCATATTGTCAAAAAAAAAACTATGTTCCCTTTTGTTAAGATATATGTTGATGAAGCTGTTCAAACAAGAAATGGTTGCCGAAGTCTAGAAGTCATTATTCGCTGCTGGAATGGATATGTATTAGTCACTGCAAAGAAAGGTCTATTCGGTCACTTTTCGCCAAGGGCCATAGAGTTATAGGTTATTTATCTAAAAGTCACTTAAAACCATTCATTTGCCCTTAAAGTCACTTAATTTATTTGAAAGTACTCACAAGTCACTAAACTTCAATTTTGATGACTAAATAGTCACTTTTTAGCTTTGAATTTGGATTTTATTTTATTTTTTACAGGGACAAAAATACCCTCCCTATATTTCTTTCCCAAAATTTAAACTTCTTGTCAAAACCCATCGCGCCTTTCACAAACCAGAAGCTCTGCAGAGAGAGAGAGAGAGAGAGAGAGAGAGAGAGAGAGAGAGAGAGAGAGAGAGAGAGAGAGAGAGAGAGAGAGAGAGAGAGAGAGAGAGAGAGAGAGAGAGAGAGAGAGAGAGAGAGAGAGAGAGAGAGAGAGAGAGAGAGAGAGAGAGACCATAAGCTTTTCTCTCAAACCAAAAGCTTGTCGTACGTATCGATATCTCTGGCACCATTTGAATTTGAATTTGAATTCGATTTTGAAATCGAATTAGGTTAGCTTTCTGTTTTCCAATTGTTGTTGATCTTGTTGTTGATTATACGTTCTATTTGTATGTTGCATTGTTTTCAGTTTTGAATTTGAGTTTATGATTTTGAATTTGAATTGATGATCCATTGAAGCTAAGTGAATACATTGATTTGAGTTGAGGAGCCTTTGAGTTGTTGTGTTGTTGATTTGATTATCAATTGATGCTAACCGATGGTTTTTAGTGTTATTTTTGGTTGATTTCTTATTTCAGCATCGAAAGATTATGAGATGCAAGAAATGCGCAGAGGTTGGACACAACAAGAAAAGCTACTTCATTCAATCATGACTCCAGGCTTGGTACCTTTACACAAGGGACTTGATACATTTACATAAGGGACTTGGTACCTTTACGCAAGGGACTTGGTACCTTTACATAGTAAACTTGGTGGTACCTTTACATAATAGACTTAGTACCTTTACACAAGGGACTTGGTACCCTTACGTAAGGGATTTGGTACCTTTACACAAGGGATTTGGTACTTTTACATTAGTAGATTTAACACCTTTACGTAATAGACTTGATACCTTTATACAGGGACTGGTACCTTTAGACAAGGGGCTTGGTACCTTTACAGACTAGAAAGAGTGCTACATGAATATTTACCGTTGATAAAAGTTGTTTACTTTCTAACTACATTTAATATATTTCAACGCTACTCTTGGTATCTTTGTGAACTACTCTTATTTTTTTTTGTAAACTGTGCTTGGTATCTTTAGGACAACACTTGGTATTCTTCAACATATAAAAATAGAAATGAACATCATTTTAATTTGGTTCAAGAGCAATATTTAAGGTGAGAAATCATCCCAAAAACACGTTACTTGTACAAATATTCCAAAATACATATCCAAATATAACTGTCAAACTACATAACACTAAACAACCAAAAACTATTATGAACATCATTTTAATTTGGTTCAAGAGCAATATTTAAGGTGAGAAATCATCCCAAAAACACGTTACTTGTACAAATATTCCAAAATACATATCCAAATATAACTGTCAAACTACATAACACTAAACAACCAAAAACTATTAAGTTCCTATATTGTTGTCTTCCTCTTCTTCTTCTTCTTCTTCTTCTTCTTCTTCTTCTTCTTATGGTTATTATTATTATGGTTATTATTATTATGGCCCTACATCTCTTTCCTCTTCTTTTTCTTATGATCCATCTTCTTCTCGACACCTATACCATCACAGTTGCATTAGTATACCAAACTTCTAATACAAGCATACCATCACACTTTCATAAGTATATCAAGCTTCTAATATAAGCACACCATCACAGTTGCATAAGTATACCAAGCTTCCAAAATAAGTACCATCATAGTTGCATAAGTATACCATTCTTTCAAAACAAGCACACCATCATAGTTGCATAAGTATACCAAAGCTAACAAATCTTAAAACTGAAGCTCAGAAATTACTAATAAGCGTGGCAGCAAGCGTCAGGCTACGACGATCTTTAAGGGATGACGAGAGAGAGAGAAGCGGCTTGGGTTATGGTTTTCGACGACCGACGAGAAAGAGTGAGGCTCGGCTTGAAGTTTTCGACAAGAGGGAGAGAGAGCGGCTTAGACTGTCGGCGAGAGTGAGAGGCTCGGCTCGGCTTGGGTATCTTGCGAGATGGAGAGAGAGCTGCTTAGACTGGCGAGAGTGAGGCTCGGCTTGGGTTTTCAGCTAGAGAGAGAGAGAGAGAGGTTTTGGGTTTTCAATGGAGATCAAGATCGATATTTTTAGTGGCAAGAATTATAATTTTTGTGAACTTCGACTCAATGACATCGTGTAATATTTTCAAAGTTCGAGGTGATTTCCAGCGTGTTTTGGTTTAAAGTGACTGGAGAGTCAAATTTAAAATATGTGTGACTTTTGAGTCATCTTGAGACTTCAAGTGACTGTTGAGTCAAAGACTCTAGAGTTATATGCTGTTGTTTTGGGGTTATAATTAGCCAAGAATGGTGTCATATTGTGCTTGAAATAGGTGCAAAGGAAGTTACTGCTATTCTTACTTCTCAAGATAAAAGTTGGGCATTTAATGGCATATTGGTGAACGCTGTCAAATATCTATTTTCATATTTATATACAATAAATTGTAATTATGCACTTTGTGATTGTAATCAGGCAGCACATGTACTCGTTAATAACGCGCTTATATATCATGAGGTTCACGTGTGGGTATCCTCTTGTCCTACTTGGCTGAGCGATGTAATGTCTAGTGAGGACTAACACCTTAGCAATAATAAAATGATCTCTTCTAACAAAAAAAAAATAATTGAGAGAGATAAGAATTTGATAAATTTTCAACATCAAATTTTGAAATTTGATAGAACTTCATACTAAATAGATTTGCCCCTTGGTAAAACAAAAGAAGAAGGTAGATTTGCCCCATTATCAGCTAAACCTTCATAAAATAATCTTGTTTAGGACTTTCTCCCTTGCCCTATCGATTGCTTTTTTCATTGGAAATAAATCCTTATATTAATTTTGAAAGAAACAATGGTCATATGATAAGTATATGCATAGCTGCATACAACCCTTGGTATGGTCAATAATCTTCGAATGTAATTGGGAGGTTGGGTCGTGAGTGACGTGGAAAAGTACTCCTAACATTGATAGGATTTTGATTTTTAATGATGTACATTACAAGTGAGATTTATTCTAGGACACCAATTTATCAGAGCATCTGCACCGTGGGGGAAACGGAGGACGTCCTCCCCAAATTCAGGCCGAGCCCGCCGGAAATCGGACGTCCTCGGTGAAGGCATCGTGCAGCGCAGCTAGGCGTGAGGGTGGACCGGATGGCAACCTCGAGAACGTCCTCCAGGACGTCCGTCTCCAGCACGCCGGAGAGAACTTCCCCCTAGCGGAGCCCATGCTCGTGGGTGACGTCAGACGGGAAAGAAATGTTTTTGAATCTGGTGCGTGTATTACACGCGCCAGTTAAAAAGTAATTTTTTTTTACAGAATTTACCAGCCAATCACAGGCTGACACGTGTCAGCCTGTCGGGCCGATTGGCTGGCAACAGGCCGATCTATCTGGGCCGTCCATTTGGAATCCAAATTTCAATCGGACGGTCAAAATTCAAACGCAACGGCAACTACCTTTTTTCTGAATTTTCAGAACGGCTATCCCAAAATAATTCCCAAAAAATTCCCAAAAATTTCAAAAAAATTCCAAAAAATTTCTAAAAAACCTCTACTATTTTTCTATAAATACAAGCTTCATTTTCTAAAAATTTCACACCCATTTGTGCACCACTTAGCATTTTCCTCCTCTTTCTCTTCTCTAGCTATCTCACAATCCTCTTTCATTTTTTGCCAAAAATGTTGACCAATTGGCTCATGTCCGAAGATGTACAATTATGCATTTCATATTGTCGGCATAGTGTGTGCCCTATCTCCGGCAACAAACAAAAGGTCGACAAATTGTGGAAAAAAATTTACGCCGATTACCAACAAAATTGGGTGATGGGTGAAGGTGAAGCGAGGGCGGAACCTAGGTCACAAAGTGCACTTGCATCTCGTTTTGCTAAGTTGAAGCCAAACTTGTCGCAATGGAAAGCAGCGCTCGCATACGCAAGAAGGAATCCGGAATCCGGCGGAAATTTGCATGATGAGGTAATGATTTATTTATGTTGGTCCTTTCAAATTTTATTAATTTTTGGAAATATATAATGTGAAATATTAAGTCGTTACTTGTAATTTTTTTTGTAGTTAAGGAAAGCCCAAACGTTTTATGTAGGGAAAAAAAAGGAGTTTGCACACTTTGCGTGTTGGAAAGAGGTCAAAAATCATCCTATCTTTAGAGTCATCGAAACTACCACTCAACCTTCTTACAATTCATACTTCGAAGAAACACCTACCGTTAATGAAGTATCTCCTATCATCAACTTGGATGAAGATGAAGTGATGCCAACATCACAAATCAACCTTGGAGGAACCTCAAGCCCGCCTAGACCTCAAGGAGTGAAGGCGACCAAGGAAGCAAAAAGAAGGGGAAAGAAGGCCATGACACCATCGAATGAAGTTAGAGATGAGACTTTGAAGAGCATTGCGGCTAATCAAAAAATATTTGCCGATTGGACGAGGGCAAATGATGAAAATCAACGAATACTTGATGAGAAAAACTACAAATTAAGTGCACGAGAAGAAGAAACAAGAATCATGACAATGAATTTCGATGCTATGACCCCAAATTCAAAGAAGTACTTCATGAAGCAGAAATCGGAGATCCTTCAGCAAGTAGATGACGATGAAGGAGAAGTCGGCGATGCTAGCTTTACCGATTGTTATCGTCCCCGCAACCGTGATTTTAGTGATTAGTTTAGTTTGTCTTAATAATAAATCTATGCTTGGCATGTCATTATGTAATTTTCATTTTCAAGAAATAAAATTGCACTTTATTTATTTAAGAGATCTTTAAACACATTACTTTTATTCATAATTAAAGGCAAACACACATACAAAAGAGAAACACACATACATCGCGCACATTATTTACAGAGGTTCACCGGTTTCAAAAAACCAGTTGTGCTTCACTAAGTCCTTTTGAAGCTCACCATGGAGATACACTGATTGTAAATCGACGAGACGGTCGCTAAATCGTTGATGATTTTGATCTCTTCCAACTAGCTCAAATGGAATCCGGTTACCATTTTCATCCTCCGGCCCATCATAAACTGTTGAAGCAGTAGCTGGATTTTGTAAATCTTCTTCCTCGTACTCCTCAAAATCATCTTCCACAAATTTTTCTTCAACAATCATGTTATGCATGATGATGCAAGCCAACATGATCATTTTCAATGTCGATTTGTGATGACACATGGCTGAGTGACGAATGATAGCCCAACGAGATTGCAAGATGCCAAAGCACCTCTCCACATCTTTACGATATGACTCTTGTTTCCGTGCGAACAACTTCTGTGGTTGATCTTGCGGATTAGAAATTGTCTTGACAAACGAGGCATACCTCGGATAAATTCCATCCGCTAGATAATAAGTGTGGTGGTAAGTCATACCGTGGACTTTATACGTCGAAGGCGGACTTCTTCCGGCAAGAAGCTGGTCGAAGACATCTGAGCTGTTCAGCACATCAATATCATTTTGTGCTCCAGGCGTCCCAAAGAATCTGTGCCATATCCACATATCATATGACGCCACCGCCTCTAAGATTATGGTCGGACGAGCCTTTCGGCCCGAGTATGCCCCTTGCCAGGCTGTTGGGCAATTCTTCCATTCCCAGTGCATGCAGTCGATGCTTCCAATCATACCAGGAAATCCCCGTTGCCTAGCCCTTCTTAAAAGTCGAGTTATGTCACCCGCATTTGGAGCGCGGAGGTAACGGTCCTTGTAGAGCAAGACCACTTGTGTGCACCACTTCTTCATGCATTCCAACGTTGTTGACTCCCCCATCCTTGTGTACTCAGTACACTGATCTGCGGCTGCGCCATACGCCAACATTCGTATAGCACCGGTCATCTTTTGCTCGGGGAGGAGTCCTTGCAATCCAGTGGCATCTCCTCTTTGATGCCAAAATGGGTCGTGATTACATAGGTCTGTCTTGATCCGGTTGAACAAGTGCGTGCTCATTCGGAACCTCCGGCGAAAATCTTGCTCGTGGAAAACAGGGCGTTCCACGAAGTAATCTTCAAGCAGATTCTGACCCCTTGGTTCCCTTTGTCTTGGATGGTTTGGAAGGCGACGGCGAGGTGGCTCATCCTCAAACGTGGCAACTACCATGGTTGCATCATTGATGAAGGAATTCATCATTGTGGTAGCTTGCCGACGTTGTTGGCGCCTCCTTCTGGAAGACTCTTCGTAATCGTTATGATTCATCTTCTGGATGAGAAAAATGGAAGAATTGTGTTTAGGTGTAGAATATCAAGTGACTTATGCGTGTTGTGAGGTTTCAATCTTTAGGAGCCAGAGATGATGATTTTATAGCAAAATTATGATAATCTGATGTTGAAGGATGAGTACACGTGTCACATCCTCATTTGTTGGAAATCTCACCGGAAATCTTCATCAATAATTTAGCCGACAGTGACACGTGTGGCATTATCACTGGTTAGAAATCTCACCGGAAAGCTTCATCAATAATTTAGCCGACAGTGACACGTGGATGTGACATGTGTCACAATATGAGTCGTCGAAATCTTATCAAAAATTTGGTTCAATAATATACACGATAATGACATGTGTCGCCTAGTTATTGGATAAACATATTACAAATAATTAATCAAAAATTAATTTTATGATTATGAATAGTAATAGGAATTCCTATTTGTTGCACTGCTGTGCAAAAAAACTGAATAGGAAGTCCTATTTGCTGAATAGTAATAGGAAGTCCTAAAAATAAGAATTTTTCGAAATAGGAAGTCTTAAACGGATGCGGATGCTCTCATAAGAACTCATGAAGGGCTTCAACCTTTTGCAACACTCTACACTCTACCTGTTAGCAGGCCTCCTTTACGATTTGGTTCGGGTCCGGATACCCGCGTCTGTTCAACTGTCTCCAGCGCATTATTACGTCGATGATTCTTACACCATCTCTTCCACGTGCTTCACATCTATACGATGTACCACGACCATTACAATTAATCACAGCCGTCCGTGCCATCTCTCCCTCTTTATATAAATAGTAGGGAGGGCACCTGGTTCAGCTCCATTCTACGCCTCCGGTGTTCTTAACCACCATTCATTCAAGAACTTCCTTTTACTTTTATCTCCATCCAGATCTACCCCCCATGGATCGTTCTCTCCTCATATGGAACACAGATCTGAATAGGTCTTCACATCGTCTTCACATCAGTGGTGGTTTTGAGCTCTGAACCTCTGTTATTCAGTTAAACAGCTCCAGCTGGTCTTCTTCTTCGTTATCGGAGGTATATATATATATATGTGTGTGTGTGTGTGTGTGTTCTCTTACCGTATAATTTCATCATATCATTCATGTGTTTTGTAATATAGAGATCTACGACTCATATATAATTTGTCTGCTCTCTAGCCATAGCTACGGAGCTGCTATCAAATCGTGGGAGGTCTTACGCTGTGAAGCTTCTACCGTTGATTCGGCATCGTTTGCGTTTCAGATCTGGTGTCGTCTCCTGTGGATGAAGGAGGCTCTGGAGTATGATTGTAATTTCAGACTGTTGAAGCTGGTGGTATAGAGAGGAGTTTTAGGTTGGATTATTGATGTGGATGTATAAGATATCGGCCGGGATAGGCTCAGATGACGAGTATGAGTCCCGGACCGATCTTTGTCATCCGGCCTTTGCCATGGTGGGTGTGCTCTCATGGCAGGTCAAAAAAATTAATGGAAAAAAGGAAGAGTTTTTTGGTTTTAGGGGGAGGAAGACAGCATGGGTGTTTTTTTTTTATAAAGCCCAGGGTCTTCCTCCCTCCCTCTCTGGTGCCGTGTCCTGCTTTATTTTCTCTGCTTTTATATTTTGCTCTCGACTGCACCATCATAACCGGATCTATCTCAGCATCTCGTCATCAAAGGTATTATCTGCCGAATTCTATGCTCTATACATCATAACCTAAATTCTGTGCAGCTAAATAGCGTAGTCTTGATTTTCATGCTCCGCTCATTCTCAAATTACAACTACCTATACATATCTAAATGAGCGTACACATTGTCAGAATATATAACATAACTAATTGGACAATCTTTCCGTCAGAAATTATATTGAAGGAAATCAACTCCAAGTTGCTTTTTCAATTTACCTGTTAAGCATTGGTAATAAGCAAGCAGTGAATTATTGTGGGAAATTTTGCCGAGTATTGAATATGTTGTGCTTTTGTATAGTTAAGTTATGCCGTTTGCAAATTGTGTATGTATTATCAGACTTAAGTCAATTATTGAGCCAGTTAATTCTATTAGCCTCTCATGGCTTAATTGGAAAGTGAGCTATTCGGGTTTCATGCATTGTTAAGTTATGTATATGTAATGCACTATTGATGATGAATTGTATTCCCAGATGATTCATGGAAGTATTTGTAATCCGATTCTTGGGGATTCAACTAAAGGTTCAATGTCTTTTGCAATACTTATGACTTGCAGTTTTGGCAGAACATGGTGGGGATTATGAAACAAGTTGAGCTCCTCACCCCTCTATTCTGTTTCGAATTTGTTGAGAGCAATCTTTTAATTATTTAACAGAAAACTGTTGGAGGTTTATTTAAGTTCTACTTCACGTACATCTTGCTAGTTGTTTGAGTTTAGATGAATTTTGGTCTGAGACACCTGTGATTATGTGATTATCTAGGACGGCCTCTTAATGTTGAGTCCCCTCCGTGGCAAGATTTCCAAATAATGAATAAAACCAAACAAGTGTGAATTCTAGCACTATGTGCTAGGTTCGTCATGTTTTCCTAAAATATAAAGAGCTGCTTCACAAGTTTCTTTCTGTATCTGCTTGCTTTGCAACTCGGCAAGTATTGTGAAAAGAATTTATTATTATTTTCAGCTACCGTAGTAATTTTTTTTTTCAATTACTGTTAGAATTGTGCAATGCTAATGTTGAACTATTACATGATTTGAAATGTACTTTCCCTACGCTGTGATATAAAATTGACTTTTTTTTATCGATGAAATTTAACGAACTTGACTTTGTAAACTTAAGGTTGGATTTCTTGGATTGAGCTTTCAGTTTTGAGGATAGCATTGTGGTGAAGCTTCGCTTATAGTATGAACGTACCCAGGGTTTTTGTGGAACATGCGGCCTCCTTGAGCACTTGAATATGGGTTGCGTTGGTGCACCGGATCTCTCCAAAAACCTCACACTTGAGTTGGCCGCTGCCTTTATTGGTGAGAAGGCATTGGACCATGGAGTTGGGGAGGAGCCCTAATGACAACAGGTGTATAACCTTAATCTTGCTTCTGGTTCTAATAGTTTTGTGAGTGCATACGTTCACCAAGGTAACACTCCCCAACTTATGTTTCGAGTATTTGGGGTAATGCCAAAACTTTTTGCATCGATGGACTTGGCCTTACACAATGTGGTGATCTCTAACCCACCTCGAATGGACCCACCAAAGTGCAAAGGAGATGAGAAGTTGATTATCAACCTAAAGAAATCAAAGCTAAAATCGAAGCCTAAGATGTTGCTTCTAGCTTGCCAGGAGCTTGTGTTATTGGAGAGCAATGGCTTACAATTGAAGTCTCTGGCGTAAAAGAGGAAGAAAGGACGTTTTGTTGGGGCCGAGAACAAGGTAAAGCGTCGTACTCTAGTTGTTGAGGAGGTCGAGAGTGACCAGAGGAAGATTGTGGAGGTTAAATCCACAAAAAAGAAGGCTTCGATCCGGAGGAACATCCAACCTACAGAGGAAGGTACGGAACCAAGGGAGTAGCTGACCCTCTTTGATTTTGAGTGTTTGCAGGATTCTTCATCGCCTTGAAAGTGGTCTTCAAAGGTTTTCGATGTTGATCTTAGGGCAGGAGAACCTTTTGAAGATGTTATGGAAAAGGAAACGGATGCTATTAGTTACACAGAAGAGGTAGGTCTGGTTCCAGACACGGCAATAGTTCTTGCTTTGGGACAAGTGGAGGTGGAGGGGAAGGTTTCCTCTCTTGAATAAGAGATTGTTATTTGGTTTTCTTTCTATTGGATATTTTTCTTTTCTTTTTTGGTTTTTTTGATGGATTTTGTTTTGCATAAGCTTGGTTTTGCTTTCGAACTTACAGTTGTTCTCGGAATAAGTAATGCATCGTCTCAGGATTTGTTACGTCATTGGTTACGAATTTTGAGATTATTGTTAGGTTTTGAATATTTGGTTAGAGGTAACAACGTTGTTACGTTTAGTTAGACTACAGTTTCTTTCTCTCGGCGTTTTAAATAGGTAGTTGTTGTATTTTTACTATATTTCCTACTAATGAGAACTGGCATCTCTCGCGATGCTTTCAAAAAAAAGGTTGGATTTCTTTCTGTTATGGGAGAGATAATGTGATTGAAGTTTTCAACGACTTTCTTTGCATGATAACAACACTTTGGAACCACTTCTCCCCTTTGACAGTGGAGTTTTAAAGTGCGAGTGTAAGTTAAGCATTGATCTTAGCCTTCAATTTCAACGAACTTTTTTCCCTGACTAAGGTATAGATGGTCAATTTTGAATGAATGTCGATTTTACCTTGGATAGATTATGCTTGGGGGATAAGAATTGATTTGTGATCTCTGGTGCATCCACAGTTGCTCTGCTCGATCGCTCGACGAATGGTATAGTGATAGGACTGTCAGACGGCGCATTTACTACTACGTTCGCACTTGGTCGTTTCCACTCAACTCGATATGTTCCTTACAGTGGGGACAGATGTCGATGATTTATGAAAAAGGTCGACTTTGGTCTTGTTGACTTTGACGTTGGCGTTTGGCTCCACGCGAACTTGTTTTTGTGTCGACTATTGGTGATCATTGTTGGAAACTAATACATAGAAAAAAAACCCAGAATTCAGCTGGTGATGAAATGTTGCAAGAAAAGATCCAAGCCTCTAATTTCTAGGACAAGCATCATAGCAATTTTGATATGAAAGTTGAGGAAGATGTGAATGAAACTAGATATGAAAGTTGAGGAAGATGTGAATGAAACTAGATTTGATGTGCAAGTCAAGTTTCAATCAAACACCGAGATAGTGCAACAAAATGGTTGTATCATATTAGGACATATTTACTTGGCATCGAAATTACCAGAAATTAGAATCAACTGGAATCGAAATTATCAGGAATTAGAATCAACTGGAATCAGAATTAGAATTATAAAGAATCAAAATGAGAATGTCATTTTCATTGCGCTGTTACTTACCATTTAAAATCAAAATAAGAATTAGAATCAAAATTAGTTTGATTATTAAAATATTTTTACAAAACAATAACTATATTTTTATATTTAATATTTTTTTTGTGAATTTGAACAAAGTTTATTGAAAAAATGATTAAAATGATACAAATATAAGAGAAAATCATGGGCTATTTAATTACCAAAAAAAAAAAACAAGCGTCAAATCTAGAAAATTATATAGTTAGACAAAACTTCAAATTCAATAAAATACAGTAAAACTTTGATAAATTAATAACATCGGGACTGACAAAATTTATTCATTTAGTGAGTTTATTTATTAATCGAGTATTAATTTAATACTCGAGTCCACAACTTCGGACCGGCAAAAAATATTATTTTAACGAAGTTATTAATTAATCAAATATTAAATTATCGAAATTTTACTGTAAAAATCATAATACATTTATTTGTTTTGAAATATAATAATTCGTAGTAGCAATTTAAAAGATAAATTAAAATATTATGTCTAAAGAAATTAGAATCATTTAATAATACATAAGGTTTTAAAAAAATAATATACGTAAGGGTATTATTTGCACAAAAGTTGATTTCGGGAAGAATGATTCTCAAACTCACCTCCCCCCTTGAGATTATAACTCTGGGTTTATTAAGGAATGATTCCTAATAAGGAGGTGTGACATATCTCCATTTCGATTTTCAAATGTGTAAGTAAACGCTTGAACTCTCTCATCTCGGAATCATTCTCAGAGATTTGATTCTTATTCGCAATTAGTAAACATGCCCTCAGAGGCTGAAAAGAAAGTGGAGGATTTTGTGGTTGAATCAGTTGGTGTCTTATGATGCCGTTGCATCAGACTTCTGATTTTGGTTCACAAAGTCTTCCATGGATCCAACCTGGCCCATGTACAACAATGAGAGAAAAACAGAGAATTAGCTGACAGTGAAGTGGTACTGAAGGTGGAGGGAATCCTCTCCGACAATACTTACCCAAGAAGTTCATGATAATCTAGATCTGTAAGCTAAAAAATGGTAGAGCGCTCATGGCCTTTGGGCTTTTGAGAGGATGGTGGTTCGAAACCACCTAGATCTTTGCTTTGATTTTGTCATATCTGTTGAGAGGATGGTGGTTCATATCTGTTATTTGAAAACATGACTCAAATGATCATTCAAGTTTGTCATAATCGATAATTTAATTATTGAAATTTGTCATAATCTATAATTTAAAAATAATATTTATATATGTAGGGGTATTATTCAAAATAACGAACCGCCCTTATGATATTTCCTGTTCTCTACAAGATGCTGTGTACAGAAAAGTGAGAAACGCGCGTAATGTTCTTATCTAACCGCCCAGCATTGACAGCTCATATCCGCCGTCCATCACGTGATAAGTTACTAGTAGCATCTGTCAATGGCAGATATAAAGAGTTAAAGACTAGTTGGTGCGTGGGGTTTGTTATGGTTGGCGTTCTCGGGTATTGTGTTTGTTATTCTAGCCATGGGTCCCCTGATTTTATGGTCCTTGAATTCGATTTTATCACTTCAGGCTCTACGATGATGGTAATTTGAAGATGTGAAGATAATGTTCATCAGCCTTGAACTCGGTGAGTGCGTGCTCTTAATGTGTGCATGTATTTACTCGCGTTCTATTTTAGTTTCATTCTCTATGCTTTCGACTATGTATCTCTGATCATATTAATCTGGTAGTAGATGCCGAGAACCATACATCTGAAAAATGATAAATAAGCTTGTATTGATTTTGGATGCCCGAACTAGGGTTTAGATACGTACAACTTATATAGGCAAAGGCAAGGGCGAAGGAAGCCACCTTAGGCTCAGGGTGAGCACATGCCCCACCCTCAAAATTTTAGAATGACCTTTAGTTTTCAACTAATTCATACAAAACAATTTGGTAGAGGTTTTGCGTTCGACGCCTAGTAACTTCATTTCTTAGTCTGGGGTTCCATTTATTTTTCTTTTCTTTTTCTTTCATTGTGGATTATGGTTTGTTTTTGTATCATATATATGTATATTAGCATATGTGTGATGTCTCGTTCCGAGCATTCTTTATTTACGATTTATTTAATGGTAATCATCGATGGTAATTATCGAAATTTTTATCGATTATGTTTTTTGAGGAAGTCCTTTACAAAAATTCGTAGAGCTTATCGAGACGAGTTCGTGGTCACGTCAAGAGTTTAAATCAGAGTTACGAGGAAGTTATAGTCAACGAAAGTGTTGCATGAGATTACGATACATTTAGTCGCAAAACTTTGACTATAAATAGAAAGTTTTTGTAAAACGAAAGTCAATTCTTTCTATTTTTGGCAATTACTTCTTTTTTTCTCTCTCATTTCTCTCTCCTCCCTCCTGTGGTCTTTCTTTCTCCGTTGGGTTCTCTCCCTGCGAGTGACCAGACAACCACCAAAATCGGTGGGGCCGGTGTCAAAAGTACCGCCTCAACCTCCTCTACGTGTTAATGGGTGTCTTTGTGGCGATTGATGGTTGAGGAAGGAGGAACGACATTGTGAAAGTCACGGTTCCAAGGTGAATCAGTCACCGGCTTCGGCGAGCATTCCGACTGAATTTCAAGTATGGTTGGATTGGGTTCCACCTCTTGATTGTGTTGGTGTGATTACTTGGATGCAAGGTTATGTAAATCAATGGTATTGGAGTGAAAATGGTTTGGCTTTGGCGAGGCATATTCGGGTCACCACCGTGGGTGGTGGTCGGCGATGTTTTGGGCGGCGAGGTGTTAGGGTTAATGTTCCCCTCGTCTCTCTGAATTGATTGATGCATGCTTCAAGCCACGAGGTGGCTTATCGGCGGAGTTAGGTCGTCGGAATGAGAGATTCCGGCCGAATGGTTTCAGGGCCAATCCCGGCCAATTTGGATGAAATTGGATGGTGCCCCTTTGATGATTGTTGTTATTGGGTAGATTATTTACCCTTTGGTCTTTGATTCGCTGGGAAAAATCACCGGCACCGCTATCGGTAGTGGTTCCCGGCGATGGGTATTTTAATGTAAATTTTATACTGTTTTGCTCGTAATTACGTATCGATTGTAATGAAAATGTTATCGAATTGATTTGGACATAGTTGATTAAGTCGTATGATTAATCGGATAATAATTAAACGATTAAACGATTTTAATGAACGATTGAGTCAAACGTTGATTTGACATCGGGTTGCGTAACGTTCGAGATTTGTATTGTGACTTTAAAAAGGATTAAAGGTTTAGAATTTAGAATCAGATTAAAGATTGTCATAAGTTCGGAAGGTACGATATTCGAGAATACGATGTTCTCGACGGTTTTATTTGTTAGATTAACGAACTTAGTTATTCGATATTATCCTCGATGATTAGTTGTTAAATATTAATCGTTATTTCAGGACGATGTATTTGCACCCAGTGACAGATGTATAGAAATGTTGACTTACATGCTTTAGCTTGTTGGATAGCACGACACTGTACTGTGAGTGAACACTTTATTTTCACTGTCGATTTGCGAGTTTATGATTATGCATTTTACGGTTATGTATTTTATGAGTATGCAATTACGATTATGCATTTGCATGGAAGCACATATGATTTGCTTTACACAGAGCATAGTCACAGTTGATGCATCGATGCACTGGCTTCTCGGCTGACTCCCGAGACGCTCCGGAAGGGATATGACAAACACCTGATCTGGGCATTCTTATAACTTTGAGGAAAATGTACTCAAGTTATTGCCTCCACACATACACAGTACTCAAGAGGGTTAAAACAAAAACCTGACCTGAGCTTGTGTATTTTTAGACTCGCATCATTTTTATGCACATTTATAGTGAAAGACATATTATTTATAGTTTTCAGTTGAAAGTGAAACTTTATTTTCGTCTACTCACTTTAACAGTTTTAGTATTTTATGTGTCTTTCCCTGGGCTTTTTAGTTTATTTGCCTAGTTTGCAGAGTTCGTTTGAGGTCAAGCGCGCATGCAGTATAATCCACGGGTGATCCTGCGAGTTAGTATTTACTTTACATACTCGGCTTAATTTGTCTAACTACTCTGATGTCAAAAACAGTTGTATATATTGTATATTTTAATGGTAAACCTATATGTGAGAAATTTCTTTATTTTGTGACTTTTGAATTTTGGATCTCCACATTGGCTGTCATTTAGTGAGTAATAACTAAGGTTAATAGAGTCGTCAGAGTTTAATAAATTCATTTTCTTAATTTATGGGTCTCCATCCACCCCCCTGCCACTAGGCAAGGCAACGGTCAACAAGCTGACCACGTTGCAAATGACACATGCGGGTATCCCAATAGTGCAACTTAACAAAGAAGATTAAAGCTCTTACGACTAATATTTCTAGTCATCTCAGGATAAGCGAGAATCTCCACATCCCATCCCTCTTGCAGATCAAGTTAGTCATTCGGTTTATTTTCATCCACCCACTCTAACAGTCATTTTGTGACTGGTTTTCTACCTTTCTGAAACAGAACTCGAGCCAAGACCTTTGAAGGGAACCACTTGGGTTTAAAAGGATCCAGAGAAGGTGGTAAGTGTGAACTGACTTGAATGAACTCCCTAATATTCTGTTTAAACAGAGACACATGGAAGAGTGTATTTTTCAGTCTAGGGGCAGCAACAACTTTGTAAGCCACCAGATTAATTTTGACAACCACCTAAAATGGTCCCAAAAAATTTGGGAGCTAGCTTTTGGTTTAACTTCATTTTCACTGAGTGTTGTCTGTAGGCTTGTAGCTTCAAGAAAACCTTGTCTTTAATCTCAAAGCTTCTATCAGTTATGTACTTTTCAGAGTAAATCTTCATTCTGTCTTGGGCATGAGCTAAGGTTCTCTTGAGAGTAACAAGGAGTGCATCTCTATCTTTGAGGGTTGTGTCCACTTCATGCACATCACAATGGTTAGGCATGTATGGAGTTATGCTAGGAGGATGATATCCATACAAAGCTTCAAAATGACTCATTTTGATGATAGAGTTATAGTTGGAATTATACCACCACTCAACCCATGGCAATAATAGAATCCAACCTCCACCTTTCTTTGTGATCATACACCACAAATACTGCTCCAAAACCTTGTTCAGATTCTCTCTCTCCGTCACTTTGAGGATGGTATGTTGTGCTTCCATTCAACTTTGTGCCTTGCATTGCAAAGAAATATTTTCATAACTCACTAAGGAAAATGGGATCCCTATCTATCAAAATTGATTCTGGCATTCCATGGAGCCTAAAGACTTCCTTCACAAAAGTCTCAGCCACAAACTTTGCAGTATAAGGGTGGGACAGAGAGATAAAATGTTAGAGCCCGACCCCGATTTAACAACCTAAACCAGAATTAGGTCCTAATGACGCTACTAATTAAAGTTTCCTATCAGCATTCTAATCAAAACTTCTTGTAGAATGACAGAAATAAAACTAAAATTAGCCTTTCACTAAAACATGTCAAGAGACTACCGGTAAAGCAAGCTGGTTTGACGCCAGAGCTACTATATATATACATTCTAAATTGACTAACTCACTAAACTACAAGCCTGTATGATCAGCTGAGGATCCCACGAGGCGGTACTGTTATACCTCGAACTGTGTGTGTACCTGACCTCCCTAGAAACTCTGCAAACTTGGGCATTTAAAATCAAATGGCACAAGGAAGAACATTTCAAAATATAGAAAACTATTAGAGTGAGTTCATAAAAATCATAGTAACATAAGAATAAAAGAAATTATATTTATGCCCTTCCGCTAAATTTCAATGAAAAACTAATATGCGAGTACGAAAAAAAATCATGAGACAAGACTGAATAGCTAAGAACGAACCCCGTGATTGACTCAGAATTCAAAAGGATAACTGTGGAGTATGTACTCGGGTGGTTAAGATTTAGATCTGAACTAATAATCTAGATATCTTGTAAAAACGATAACAAAAGTATCACATCTCTAATCTTTGGAATTGAAAATAACTGACTGAGAACTAAACTATAAATTAAACAATCAGATGGTGATAGCTGATATATAGGGCATCTCTTGTCATATGAATATGAGATTAACTGACTAAAAACTAAATCTGATGATGGAGAAGCAAAAGATGATGATACAAGTATCTGATGTCTCTAGTCATCGAGTGTCATTTAGGAGCCTAACATCCAAGATGACACGTGCGTTACTATTGAGACTCAAGAAATAAGGAGGCGATGATGATTGGTAGTGAACTACAACCTCAGCCACCCCTATTATCTGGTCGTGAACTACAACCCCTGATAATGCATCAGTAGTGAACTACAACCCTAGAATGGCTATTTGATGGTCAGTCATGTAGCATATATATATATATAATGAGTATAGTAATGCCTCAAATATCATCTCAGAAACAGGGTCTCCCAAAAATATAGAATAAGACACGAGAGCATGAAATCAAATACTCAAATCTCGTAGAAAATCCAAATTCAAAAGTCTCAAATACCATAATGAAGAATGGATACTATGTAACTCGAGTTTAATATGTAGAAGAAATCCAAAGAGCAACAAGGTTATCTCAAGTATTAACAAAAAAATCTTGTGAAAAATATATTTCATAGCAAAATCTCCATGACATACTCAAAACCATCTTTAAAGTACAAACACAAATCTGAAATCTAGTAAAAACCCTAGTAGTGGTCTATTAACTCATAAAGTAAACCTATAAGCAAAAAAGCTCATTCACAAATTATTAATCTACCATTTCCAATTTCATGTGCAAAAGTGCAAATAGCTTCATCGGAAAAGAAACCACATGAATTTCAAAACTCAAAACAATAACAATAAATAATGCAAATAAACAAATCGCATACTCACGGATTTAAAAGAGAAATCCGGTCACCGATTCGAAGCTAAGTGGTCACAAATCCTTATTTGCTAGCTAATTAACGTGTGAACACTGCACATTAGAGCCCGAAAGAAATCGATCGACGAAAGCTAATTCAGCTAATTAACGTGTGAACACTGCACATTTCACCTTCGTCAACTTAATTCCAACTCATAATTATTAAAGTATTAAGCTAGCCTTATCAACGAACCCATGGTCTAATTACTGTGCCTCAAGGTAACTGACATTCTAAACACTTCGAACAATTGCCACCTTCAACTCAGGGGGAAGAGTTTGATATAGATTTAAAATTGGTTACATCCGTTTTCAATTGAAGATTGGACTATACTAAAAATGTTATAAATAACCTGATTGGATCAAATACTGGACTATATATAACCTTTGGTATAGCCTTGAGCTATATTTTGTGGGGACCACAATTATACTTTTGCACTAAAAAATTGATATACATAGTGGTTAATATTAATTTTAATTAATATTCATGTCAATTTAAATGTTATGGTTACATCATTTAATTAATTAATTTATTTTAATTTCTTAACTTCAATAATGATCACAATATTTTTGTAAAATAATATTATCAATATAATAAATTTATCATGTGTAATAATTTAAAAATATTGAAATATATTTTTAAATTCTTTAGTAAATATAATATATATATATGCAACGGTAATATAGTAAATAAATAATAATAAAATTAATATTTTAAAATATTAATAATGAGTTATTTGTTAAATGAACCATCAGTAAATATAATAAATACAATGCAATTAAGACATTATGGTGACATCATTCAATTAATCAGTTTATCTTAATTTTTTAAACTCTAATGATAATCACAATATTTTCATAAAATAATATAATCAAAATAATATCAGTATAAATTAATATAAACCGTAATATTTTCAATATCAATATAAATTAACATCAATATTAGTATAAATATCAATAGTAATATTTTCAAAAAAGAGTATTGGAAAAAAATATAGGGTAGTTGGTTTGAAACCGGAGTAAGTGATAAAGTAGTTGAGATGGTGATAATAGTTGACTTTGAATAAATATAGTGATATGATCATATTTATCTAAAACAAAGAGTACGTTAGAAAAATATAGAATAGTATTCTTCAAATTTCACAAAAAAGAAAAATCTATAAACAACACATGTAGAATAAATCATATATAATATTCAAATTTTTAGAATATATATAAGTTCAAAACTTTGAATTAATAAAATAATATAAAAATTTAATTTATAGTCCTTATGGTTGGAGATGGTACAAAATATAGCCCTCACTATTCATTAAAATAATATATTTTGAGGACTAAATTATAACCCATGGCCACATGATACCAACTCGAACATGTTTTAATGTTAGAAAGTAAATATTCTGTCAATCATGTATAACTGGAGTGGATTCTTGCGCGCGAGGCGCAGGTGGCAACAAAAGAATTCCGAATAAGAAGAATATCAAAGTTCAGAACTGAAATCAATGCCGATATGTGGTGTATTTAAAGATAGACAATGGTTACAACATAATTTGTACCATATGCAGATAGAATCTTTCATATGAATAACATAGGTCCATATTATATTTCAACGTAAACATCATAACTTACATAACCGAATATGCAAAATAGGCACAACACAAGATTGAATCATTAAACCCTCGATAATAATAATTATTAAATAATCCAATGTAGTGTCCTGAATGAGTCACCTTAAGAGGTCTCTGTATCACATAACTAAGACTCACGTCCTCAACATTGGTAGCAACTTTTGTAGTTTTCAAATTTAAGTCTTATTTATCAGTTAGTTGACCCTTCAACTTCTTATCTTTCACTGCCTGAATAGCATTCAAATCAAGTTTGATTGCATATATCAACTTTTAGAAAGAAAAAAAAAACCACAAACTTATAATAGATGACATGAATCTAGATCTCTCGGACTATACCTCCATATTAGGTTTTCCACCTCTAAGATAGTTGCTCCTTCTTAATTTCGAATCATAATTGAGCTTCTGCAAATAAATATAAACTCAATTTATTAATCAATTCTTCTGAGATATAAATTTCCAAATTGAGACAAAAAAAGCAAAGCAAAGCAAAGCACTTGTTCAGTAGGAGAATAAGGGAGAAAGCAAACCCATATGCATTATCATCTCGTTCCGAGTCAAGACCATTCTTTGAGAGCTTTAACTTCAGATTCAACTCCATGAAGTTATTCCATAATAACTGCATTTGTTTCTTTTGCTTTCTGATGATTCAAATATCCTGTTATGATTCAAATTTAGCAAATTGCTATATAGGCTGACAAATAAGAGATCATAGCATGATTACATCCACTTCAGAGTGAAGGGCTACAACTTGTATAGCTGCTCCACCCTTTGCCTCTTTTAAATCTTTCAGAGCAGCCTATGAAAAAAAGAAGAAGCCTTCTTAGGAGTGTTATTTTTTTGAAAAATAGATATTCTCATGAAGTCTATGAACAATTTCAAGTTTCCTCAGTTACCTCTTTCATTCACATGGTGGCTTCTTTCCTACAAAGGATAAGTACTATCAACAAAGACACCTGATCAAGATTTAAAACATGCAAGAAAGTCGTCGTTCAGCGTAAGTAAACCTGCTTAAAAGTTTGGCTTCCATCGACACACCTTCTCCAAGAGCAGCAACTTGCTTTTCAAGTTCCTCAACTCTGGCTTCTACTTCCTCACATCTCTCTTCTTCACGATGAATCTATATGTCCATATTGTGGTAAGTTCAAATAAGTGAAACTACAGTATTCACCAAGTGAACAGAAGGCAAGTGGGATTTGTAAATAAGCGTTTCTATGTGTTCAGAAATATCTATAGAAAGGAATAACAACATAGAAATCCAAATACCAAGACAATGACAGAATATGTTCAAGACAGTTTAATCCTCCAAACGGACCGAAAGAGTTCATAATTTCAAAATAGTTAACAATACAGAATATATGTAGATTTCAGGGATCCCGGAGTCTGGAGCATGAAAAGAGATCCAAAAATAATACAAAGAGCATAATATGAGTAGTAAGACTTTATTAGATAAATGTAACCCGTATATGCCTTACCCCAAAAAATGTGAAGGTTGAAAGGCAGGGAATTCATACCTATCACTACTATCAGTTTGGACACTACCAAGTCTTTTGATGATTTCCATCCCACTGCATACTCTTCCAAATATTGTTTGCTTTCCTGAATAAAAGAACAAAAAATATCAGGTCTCTTCTTAGAGCAAAAGATTAGTTACAGAATACATTTTTACTAATACAATTTGAAACTAACTAAGAAAGAGCCTTCATTACTTTCACAGTTAACCCCGACATGAAATGCGCATAACTCAAGTTACTGGAAAACTGATTGTTGCAAATGAGAAAAAACTAGATAAAGTCTACAAATCTCTCATCTTAACATGACCCTCTCAAGAATGACTTCACAACTCAAAGTGTAAATACTAAAAGAAAAATCTTCAACAAAAAGAAGAAGAAAAGAACTACGGAAAGAGTATTAATTTTAAAATCAGAAGTGTTAATGATGCATATAGTAATGCCTCATGCAAGTAATTGAGGCAAAAACTTGAAGTCGAAAGTGTAAACACACCATTTGCAAGTTGCATAACTCACAGAGGCACACACAGTCAACACTACACATCAAATAAGTAACAATAAATAGAAGTCTACAACGTAAACTTTGATAAAACTATACTCACCATCCAGTGAAGCACACGGTGAGAGCGTGATAAAGAACTGGCTCCCATTAGTATTTGGACCAACATTTGCCATAGATAAGATTTCCGCTTTGGTATGCTTCAACTCTGGCCTTATCTCATCCTCAAATTTTGAACTGAACAACATCCATACCACATAAGCCTTTAGTTTCTACTCTAAACTAAGCAACACTAAAACTCGAAAGCATGAATAAAACTCATACCATAAATGGATTATTCACCCCTTCCAGACCCAGTAGGATTACCACCTTGCACTATGAAATCTTAAACCCAATTCCAATTGAACCATCATCAGCAGAAACAACCAACAAAATTTACTTTCATTAATCAACTAAGATAAAAAATTTACCTTCGTAAATTTAGAAAATAAATAAAATAAACCTTAATGATTCTGTGGAATTTGACATTGTTGTAGTAACCTCTGCGAGAGAGCTCAATGAAGTTCCGGAAAGTCCTCGTTGCTTGCTTGTAGTACAACTGTGATTCACCACAAAAACAAAATTGATTAAAGATACAAACTTTAGGGTTTTGGAGACAGAGACAATAATAATAACCGAGTTAAAAATAGAAGCTTTTACCTCGAAGGTGAAAGAACCCATGAAGGTCGCTAAGGTCACCTTCTGAGCTCCTCCTTCTGCACTTGCCCACATCTTGTCACAACCTCAAAAATAAAACCTTGAAAACTCCAAGGATTTAAAGCGAAGCAAACCCTTTTGAACTACTCATCCAATCACCAAATTGAAGAAATCAAATCATCATTGTAACACCTTCTTATGCTGCTTCAAATCATCTGTCAGAGAAGGTGTTCACTGTTCAGTTCGAAGTTTTGGGCTTGAAGTTGTTCCAGCCTTCGTTGGTTTCATTGAGGTTGAAGGAGACAAAGCCTCTGTAATCCGAGCAGAAAGGGTCGGCGTTGAAATCTGACCCAGATTCTTTGGAGATCAAATTGATGAGATGAGAGTTATTGACCTCATCGCCAACCTTGATGTCAAAGTTCCTCTGGGATTGATAATCAGGCCCCTTGGGAAGAAAGAGAGGGGGGGTGGGGTGTTACTGAAAGCGTCTTATCGAAATTCGGAAGAAAGAGAGCTACGGCCTCTAGACCCAAAAGTTGGAGATCAAGATCAAAAGTAAAGGCTGCGGGATTACAAATCGAGGTTGATTGAGAGTTGAGTTGAGAAAGAGTGATAGAAAATCAGAGAGAGAATATAAACAGAGAAAGAGAAGTGAGGGTTGGTGCTTAGGCAAAAGATGGAAATACCCCATCATGAACAGTGTTCTTAGGAACAGTTAAACGTGTGTATTTTGATGGAAACCCAAGTTTGTTATATAGGAAATATATGTATAAAATAATTTGTGTTGGAATATTACAAAAAAATATGAAATTATATATATTTAGAGCAATGTTAAAATGTGCATATTATATCCTAAAAAAAATGTATTATATATTTTGCAATACATCTTTATAGACAATATTTTTTGTAAAAATATTAGGGATGTTGTCACCATTATTTATGAAAATTTTAAGACATTTTTTTGACGTAACTTTAGATACTGCCACATATAATTGTCTATGAGTAAAAACTGGTTCTGAAAAATATATTCCTACTTGATTTAGTGACTGGCCTTGACTCTTGTTTATTGTCATTGCATAACAAGATCGTACAGAAAAATGACGTCTTTTAAACAAAAACGACCACTTAGTTTCCGTTGCATATAATACTATTCTTGAAATATGAACTATTTCTCTCATCTTGTCTCCTGTAAGTATTTTTGCTTCAATTAGTCTGTCAAATAACTTTGTTACATTCAATTTCGTACCATTGCACAAACCATGTATTTGATATAAATTTCTTAACAACATGATAGGCATGCCAATTTTCAATATAAGTTCATGTGTTGATAATCCATTGAATTCTAGTTTGTTCAAAAATTCCATCAGATATAAAAGATTGATATTATCACTATTACCTTAATTGTATGAAATCGAAACTGAACTAAAATATGATTTGCCAATGCCAGTTATTAATTTACACGCATAATTATTTATTTCATGAACAATTATATTTTTTGGAGTAACTATAGCATGTTCTCTTAAATAATTTGTATCATTATATTTGTTTAAAAAATTGGGATAAGTTGCTTGAAAAATTGATTCTATAGGATGAATTGTAGGATCAACGAGTAATTCTCTCGGTATATCAATTTAGCTCACATCGAGATCACCTATAGGTATTTTTGATTCTAATTGACCTTCTCCTATTTGCATGATCCATTCAACAAAATTCTTAATTTCATCTTTTTCTGTACTGCTTAAACCTATTGTCGACAATTTCATATTTTTAGTTAGCCGAAATACTGAAATCGTAGGCCACAAATATGAATTATTGAATGATGCTTGAATGACTTATTCTTTATTACCACATTGTATGACTGACAATGTTTGTCTAAAATCTCCACCAAATATAATAGTTTTTCCTCCAAACAGACTCTTCTTCTTTTTGATAAAATATCACACAGTGTTCTGTCTACTGATTCAATACACCATTTATTACACATAGGAGCTTCTTCCTAAACGATTAATTCAAATTTTTTAATTAAATTAGAAAGATTGGTCTGTTTATTTATTTATATTATAAGTTAAATCTTTATCTATAATTGGTTTTATTTTGAAACGCGAGTTAGCTGTTCTACCTATCGGAAGTAATAACGAAGTTATACCTGATGAAGCAACTGCTAAAACAATTTTACCTTCAGATCTTAATCTAGAAATTATAGTGTTCCACAAAAAAGTTTTTCTTGTGCCTCCGCTGCCATAAACAAAGAATGATATTGGATTCTTTTGTTCGACGGCTTTGATCACCTCATCGTATATCATTTTTTACTGCTATTTAATTTAGAAAGTAGGTCAGAATGTTTTTGTTTAAGCACTTCATAATCAAAATCGATCTAGTTCCTCTCTAATAAGCCTATTGTTTAGTTAATGTATCTGTTGTATATTCGGTATTGGTAATTTGTGATATTTTAAAGTACTCGATGACATGTTAAACAATTTTTCAATCTCGTATAAAAAATATTTTTTAATTCATCATCAGGTATGGTAAGATCCAACATATTAAAATTTGATCTCATTTTCTATACTATATCATCAGACATACTAATCCAATATGTATTACGTAAAGCTCGAGGATCTGAGACATCACAATGTAGAATAATCGTAACAAATAAATAACAAATTTGGGAAGAAGTGACAGTAAAAGTAGATTCCAACAATTCTTCTATCCATTCTTTTTCATCACTTAGCAATCCTAAGGCTCAACATGCTTCTTGATATGTTGGATATAGTACACCATTGACTGTTTTTAGTGAATCAAAATTGGTACATCCTTTTTGAATATTCAAAAGCATTCTAAGATAATACAATTCACCTGCAACTGGTGGTACGTGTGTTATCCTACCGAGAACACGATATTTTTTCCTTGGAGTTCATATTTTTTTATCAGCATTCCAAACAAAATTGTGTGGGAAATTGAGTATATGTTAATTTCTTTGTCTTCCTATAAGTCTTGTTCGCTTGAAACCAAGCAGTCATTATAGTTGTTTCTATAGTTGGATCATTCAACACATTTTCAAGAGAATTAGTTTCCTGAAACAAACAGTTTGTTCTTTCGGCAAATGAATTTTTAAATATTGAACCGCAGAAAATCTAGAATGAATAAAAAATTCAAATAAATGTCACACGGACTCTTGCGGAGTTAAATATTGACAATTAAGATAACTTTGGATCTCATCATCGACATTCTCACGGACTAAGATGCGAGATCTGTCGAGTCCTTTATTTATATATTTGAATAAATATTTTATTAACATAGATTGAGAACACGATTCAACATTTTTATGAGCATTAAATCTTAATAATAAATTAGCATTGTAAAAAATAACGTAATTATTACCAACATAAACTCCTTTTTTTAACTACAAAACGCGATTCATCATCACGACGTCTATACTAAGGAGCCTTAATTGCCTGAAAAATTGTGCTAGTAATGAATGATTTTGGAAAATATTTTGTGCATGATTTCTCTCGCATATACGGAGAATTTGGATTAAATTGACCGCAAGGACCATGAATCATAAATTGACTAACTAATTCAAATAATCGCGGGTTTAAATTTTTATCGAGTAACTCTGCTGATATTATGAAATCCACATCATCTATTGTATAACATTTGTATTTATTTTTTAGCCAAAATAATATATGAGCATGAGGCAGCTCTCATTTTTGGAATTCAATTGTACATACATGAGCATGAACTTTGCCAAAATGTACTCCAGATTTAATATAGGCAATCATATTATCTACTTTTATTATAAAAATTCGACAAACAATTTCTAGGCAATCCTCTGGTTTGTAACCCTATTTTTTTTCAAAATATCACAGAATTTCAGGCCATTTAACATTGCAAGTGAAAGTAATGAACAAATCAGGATTATTATATTCTCGACAAATTGTCATTGCATCTTGGTAAGTATTTATCATATCTCTCGGACTGCCTGTGTGCGAACTAGGAAGAAAAACTTTTTTCCTTACATCAGAACCTTCCACAATGCCACTAGAAACAAACGTAGATATATTTTTTCATATTTCACACCTCAGCTCTTGTTGATGATGTCTTATATATTCAAGACAAATTTCTTCAACAGTTGCATATGCATCGACTAAATATTTTTAAAATAAACTGCCACCTTTTAACAAAGTGCTCAATTAATTTTCTCTATCGTGAATTTGGTAACACACAAATTGGCTCATCGTTAATTTTCTATTTTTATCGTCACTTCCAATTGATCTCAACTTCATGTTTATTTTAAATCCATATTCTCCATATAGAAAAGGAGTGGATATTGTAACGCCATTAATTTCGGATGAATTTTAGAGATTCATTTTAGCAATCCATTATTAGATCAAATAATTATATCTCTATTCGAATCAAATTCACCTATATCACCCACAATCAATCCACCAATTTCAGAAGCAGAAAGTAATTCGTATTGTTTGCCATTAGTTTTTTTTACAATCAAATATATTCATTGCAAAATTCGACAATGATTGATCCTCAAAATTATCTCTAACTGATCTAAATTTTTGGGTTAATTCATTACAGTCATTCAACAATTCTATTAACCCTTGGACAACATCAACATCAATTTTGTTATATGCATCATTTGGGGCAATGGCACTTATACGGTTTGATATTTCATTCCAAGTGTCGTAAACATATAATTGAGCATATTTTGGACATTCTCCTCGCAAAGGTAAAACAGAACCCATCTTATGATGTATTTGTCCACATATTTTGAATACATAAGGAACCCCTCCATTGTTTATGCCATGCTCAATCTTAGCACCAATGGAAGTAAAAGCAAACATGAAATTATAAACTTTAATATTATCACAAAATAATACACTTCTCCGACCATTGTTTGGATTTAACAATTCATCAAAAAAAGGCGGAGTTGGATATGACATTAGAAGCTGTACTTGTCCTTTTTCACAATAATGTGTATAAATCAATTGGTTATTCATTTTCTTTTTAAATACTTTATGGAAACCAAAAGAAAGCAGCACAGAGTGACATGCATAAGCATCATCACCACAATCATTATAATCCACAATGACACCTACAATTAGTCATAATATGTGTAGGTTAGATCAGTAATGATTGATAATGAATTCTTAGTAAAAGATGATTCATATTGAAATTTGTCCTCACCTACACAGCTAGACTGATATGATGCCTACCCAAAAATTCCTTCACCAACACTTGTGATCCATAGAAAAGAACTACGTTCATATTGATTCAAATAAATGACTGCATGATTATACCCAATGAATTTATAAACCTATATCAAATGGAGTAGTCTGTACAGTGAAAACTGTATAGCTAAAACAAAGAACTAATATCAATGGAAAACTATTTTGTGCAATTTTAGATTTATTCAAAGAATAGAACAATAATTCGAACATACAAAACAACAATGAAGAACAAAAACATGAGTGCTGCTATCACCTAACAACATATCATCACTGTGACCATACTATGTATATCATCCATAGCTTTGCCAATATATCAGTAAAATTTGACCCTAATTGTACAATATTTTGGAAATCAAGTGTAGTTGTAGCATATAATGTGTATTAATATAAGAATCGGAACGTGACTATTGAGCTTGTGAATGTCAAATCTAAGTGCAAGTACCTGATTCATTTTCTTCTAGAGCATCTTCATCATCACTTCTATCATCAGATTAAACACACTGTCCTTTCAAACGTCGCCACTTACAAACAGACCTAACATTGGTTCTTGACATGCTTGCTACCGGATGCTCCAAGGGTGCTGCCATGTTGTGGCAAGCTGAAGATTGTTCATCGAAAGGTTGATTAATATGAAGTCACTTGTCCAAGAGTAATTCCTTTGATTCAGCAAATGTAGGATAGTCCAAAGGTGCCGCCAATCCAAAACCACTGCCAACAGAGCCGACTTTCCTATTTTGTCCCATACCCGCTAAATAGTTTCGATAACCGACGATAACGTTACAGAGATGGATCACTGCATTCAATGGGATTAAAATACAATACACATTTGAAAATAAAGGTACAATACCCATATCACCAAATACCAATTATCAAGCAAAAACATAGCACATGCCTCACCATTTATTGACTCAAATCAATGTACAGCAAAACAATACTTGCAAGCAACTGTATACTATATGAAATCCTCAAACAGAGAACACGTAACATCATACTACTACGCAATATAGGTAAAACAAAGAACCAATACCAACAAAAAATTATTTTGTGCAGTCTTAGATTGATTCAAAGAATGGAACAATAATTTGATTACATAAAATAACAAGTAACAACAAAAACATGATGGATGTGACTATACTATGTATATTATCCATAACTCGGCAAATGTATCAGCAAAATATGACTGTAACTGTACACTATTTAGGAAACCAACTCATCTTTTTGTATATAATATGTATTAACATAACCACCTAAAGGCAACCTCTAAACCCATGTAGGTCAAATGTGAGCACAACTACCTGATTCATTTTCCTCCATAGCATCTTCATCATCATTGCTATCATCAGATTGAATATACTGTCCTTTGAAAGGTCGCTTGCAAATAGGCCTAACCTTGGTTCTTGATATGCCTACTACTTAATGCTCCAATAGTGTTGCGATGTTGTGGCAAGCTGAAAATTGTTCCTCAAAAGATTGATTAACACGGCCCCTCTTGTCGAAGAATAATTCCTCTGATCCAACCGATCTAGGATACTCCATAGGTGTTGCCGATCCCAAATCACTGTCAGCAGAGGCAACTTCTCTTTTTCGTCTCATATCTACAAAATAATTTCGATAACCGAACAACATTACACAGATGGATTACACTGGATTCAATGAGATTAAAGTGCAATTCACATTTCAAAAAAAATGTACAATTCCCATATCACCAAATAACAGTCATCAAGCACATGCCTCACCATTTATTAACTCAAATTAATGAAAACGAAAAAAATTATTGCAACCATTCATATATTATATATGAGATCCACAAACAAATGACAAATAACATCATATTACCATGCAACAAAAACCAAAAATTCATATTTTGTCAAAAACAAATACAACAATCAAGCACCCAAATCAGATTACAACCATCTGTTATCGACATTAACTTTTCATGAAGTTTGACTATAATGAAAATGAATAAATTGGATGCATAAGATAATTAATATAATTAACATTTGTATTTTCCAACAGAACATATCCAAACAAAAGACAATCAGAAAAAATTATAGCCAAAATCATACTTATCAAAAGCAAGGACTCACATCCCACCAAAAACAAAACATAGATTGATCATGTCCTTAAAGAAATAGCAAAATTCCAAGATCAAAACTTAAACAAACATTGTCCATAATAGAAGACAATTACACACTCAGGAAGAATAGTATACACTGCATATGATGGGGACAGCTGGTCCCACATGAATTCTATAGATCCCTACCTTGAGAATCTCAGAATACCCATGACAACATATGTCCCCAAAAAACTTATGCATATGTAACAACTCTTTCATCACGGTGAGTGCCAATTCTATGCTGATAACAAAACAGGTGAGTGCCCCTCTTGTGCATTTAGTGACTTGTAATCAACACACATTCTACTGCTACAATCTAACAAAACAGGTGATAAATAGTCACTTTCACTCATATGTATCACTCCCTCCTTTAGGTATGATCTAACAATTTTTTCAATTTCATCTTTCAGATGATAAATATATCTATATGCCCTCATGTTAATAAGAAATCTACTTGGAGTCAAACTTATCTTGTGGTTATGGTTGCGCTTTGGAGGGAGAGTTGTTGGAGCTTCAAACAATGTGTGATATTGCTGCAACAATTGTTGTAGAGGACCAGGAGACACTGGTGTGTCTGTATGTGTAAACTCAGCTTGCACCACCTAAAAAATATGCCTCATTTTCTTTGGACAAAAGGCTGTGCATCTTCTTAGAATCCACCACCTCACATTGAGGTTCAACTAAACCTTGGAGCTCATATTGGACCCCTTGCTTGGTGAACTTCATCAACAACTTCTCAAAGAGGCACCAAGGATTACTTCACAACCAGTGGTCCTTAGGACATACACATCAGTCACAAGTTCTTGGCCTTGTACAATGAGCTTAAGTTTAGAAATATAGCTTTGAGTTCTCAAGATTTCTCCACTTGCAACCTTGACACGCAGAGCTTGCTTGTGTCCACAATGTTAGTGTAATTTCTAATGACAATGGGGTGTATAAAGCTATTGGTGGCTCCACTATCAACTAGAATATGTATCTGTTTGCCATGCACTACCTCTTTTACTTGCATTGTTTCTGGTCTATCTGTTCCTATTATGGAGTGAAGTGTGCTAAGGGGATTTTCTGTCTCAGCTGCCTCATCATGTGGGGTTTCCCCAGTAAGAAAGTCAGCTACTTGTGGGCTTGTGGCACCTCAGTATTCTCCTGACTAGGGCCATCAGGGGTGACATAGAATCCTTCTATACAAATTGATTGGCCTCATTTTTCCTTACACACATGACTTGGAAAATATCTTTCTAGGAAAATGTGACTAGGTCTGGGTGCCATTCTTTCTCTGAACTCACCTTGTGTCCAGATTTTGTCTTGAAGACCTTTTGATTTATGCTTGTTTTGGTAGGAGTTTGAAGAGGTGAGGTTAGTGTGAGGTGAGTAGCTTGGGATGTGGGGTCTTTGGTTCTGGTGTTGGGGGTTGGAAATATGTGTTTCTCTATAAATAATATGGTTTCTGACTTTTGGCTATGGTTTGTTTCTTTTCAAAGGCTAGGGCCATCTAAAATACTTCCATAAGGGATAAAGGTCTCGTCATTTCCACTTCAGACTACAACTCAAGCTTGAGTCCCCCAACAAAGCAAGTTGTCTTGAGCTCGGGAGAGAATCTTGGAGTGTTGACACACAATTGTGTGAATTTTTCATGAAATTCAGTGACTGAACCATCCTGCTTAAGCTTGACCAAGGCAACTTGATATTGCATCTTGTCTCTCCCACCGAATTGATGAAGCATGAGTTCTACCAAGGCACACCAAGAGGTGGATTGTCTTGCAAATACAATAACCAAATGATATTAGCTATGCTGGATATATGCAGGTTGGCAATGTTCACTTTTGTTTCCTCAAAGACTTGATAAAGTGCAAAGAAGTGTTCAGATTTTCTAACTCATCCCATGGAGTCTTCACTATTAAACACATGAAATTCCAAACCAACTTGTTTTAGAGTAGGCATGTTAGGGTCTTGAAAACTTCCATTGGCTAGAGTTTGATTGTGGCCCCACATGTGAGCACCCAAGGGAGTCTGTTCAAAGTTTTGTGGTGAAAAATGGTGTATGTGGGGCTAGAAATGGAGTGGAAAAGTATAGTGGTGGACATCATGAGGGTGTGGTATGGGGTGTTGGAACACAAGATTGGGGTGGGTGGGATTTTGTGATATCTGAGGGTTTGGTGTTGTAATAGTGGAATACACAGGTAAGGAAATAGATTGCGAAAGTGAAAATCCTAGTGGAGTGTTAAAGGCATAGTTTAGGGAACGTAGTGTAGAGTTCTCACCTCTATCAAAGCTAAAAGAGTTCTCAGAACTTTCCATAAGGCCAAATCTCTCAGGCCCCTAGCATTAGTGTGTGATCTAGAAGCGCCAGAGTGAGCTGGATCAGTGCGATGTGAACCATAAGCCTCATAAGCAGCTAATGTTTGAGAAAAACTAACATGTGTAGGAAATCTCTCCATGTATGCAGAAAACAAGAGTATCACTGAATAATCTATTGGTCCTTGCCCAGAGAAAGGTGTAGTATTATCACCCATTGTAGAAATGACGAATCCATGTAATGGAAGTGACAGAGCAATGGCACCCATTGAGGGAGGTAGGTCAATTCCAGCATTCACTCGCTTCTAACGAATCTCATCCATCATTTAACAGTGTAAGTCACGCATCGATTCATGAATCGAGTTGAATTGTGCGCTTGTATTGTCCATGTATGATTGAAATTGTGCTTGAAGAGTTTCATATTCCTCAGAAGGCATGCCAGTCATCTTAATGACTCATGCTACCAGAATGTAGAGAACTCTAGATCTACTTTAGCTACAAAGAGAGAAACTATAGCTGAAAAGGGATAAATAAGCTTTATTTTGATTTTGGATGCCTGAACTATGGTTTTTTAAAATAAAATAAAAAATTAGAATAAGGGATTATGCGATATTAGTGAACTAGGGGTTTAGATACATACATTTTATATAGGCAAAGGCAACCATCAACAAGGTAACCACGTTACAAATGACACATGATGGCATCCCAACAATGCAACATAACAAAATAAGATTAAAGCTTTAATGGCTATACTTACGACTAATATTCCTAGTCAACTCAGGATAAGTGGGAATCTTCATGATAGATTTGCAACATAGAGTTTGTGTTTATCATTACATAATGGCTGAAGATTTACTTTAATTTGTCAAAAGGTATGGCAATAGGCCGATAGAGCTCTCATGAAATCTAGCTATCTTCTTCAGTCCTTGCCCCTCAGATGTTGCAGGCTGCTATGTTGCAGATGAGACGCTGCTTTGAGCATTGAAAGGTTGCTCCAATACATGATTTTGGTAGTAGTATATATGCACATAATTGTAACTTTCAGATGGTTTGGTAGGTTGATTTTTGGAAGTTTAGGTCAAATTATGGATGTATAAGATTCAAGACGATAGGCTCGGGTTGATGAGTTGAGTCCTGGACCGATCTTTGTCATCCAGCCTTTGTCGTGACTGGTGCGCTAGCATGATAGGTCAAAAAAAATTAATGAAAAGAGACATTTTTGGGTTTGTGGGGAAGACATCATATATAGGATTGTTTAGCCCAAGGTCTTCCTCTTGTGTGTTGCGTATTCTGTTTTGCTTGCTTTCATTTATCTGTTTAATTTTGCTCACTCGCACATCCAAACCAGACAACATTAGTGTTTCTGCTATTGCAATATTGCAGTCGGCAAAAAGTATGCCTACAATTCTGCCTAATTTGTTCTATGGATTAATATGCATTTTAACATGACACTAATACATATAGTAGAAAAATATTTCAGGGAGAATTCAATGATTTCATTCATCCCAATTTTGGGGTTAATATAGCTTTACAAGTGGTTTCCCAAAAGAAAAAAAATATTTACACAATCATATCTACAAAAGTTAATTCTAATTACAATAGGAATATTCATTTCAACACTCCCCATCAAGTTGGTGCATAGATATCGATCATGTCCAACTTGTTAATCCATCCTGCAAATGCTTGGTGTGACAACCCCTTAGTGAGTACATCCGTCAATTGCTCTTCAGAAACTACAAAGGGAAACTGTATAACCTTCTTATCAAGGTTATACCTTATAAAATGCCTATCAATCTCCACATGCTTGGTTCTATAATGATATACATGATTATGAGCAATCTGAATTATAGTTGTATGTATTATCACAATGAAAATTCATGGCCTTCTAAAGCTTAAAGTATAGCTCATTCAATACATTCATGATCCATAACAGTTCACACACTGTATTTTTCATTCTACGGTATTAACTTCAACGCTAGAACAGGCAATCACATTCTGCTTCTTACTGCGCCAAAATATTAAACTCTCACCAATAAAGGTGAAGTATTCAGAAGTAGATGCCCTATTAGTCTTATCGTCCACCCAATCTGCATCAGTATAGTCTGCAACTCCAAACTCATCATTCTTTTAAAACAATAAGTCCTTACCAGGTGCAGACTTCAAATATCTGAGTATGCATATTACAACATCCATATGCTCTTCACTTGGATCATGCATGAACTGACTGACAACACTTACAACATATGTAATATCAAGCCTAGTATGTGACAAATAGATCAATGTTCTTACTAACTTCTGATACCTGCCCTTATTTGTTGGAACTTGACCAGGACATAACTCCAACTTGTGATTCATCTCAATAGGAGTATTAACATGTTTACAATCTAACATTCCTATTTTAGCAAGAAGATCAAGTACATACTTTTGTTGTGATAAGGTGATTCCCAAGTTGGATCTTGCAACTTCAATCCCAAGGAAATACTTCAACGGACCCAAGTCCTTCATCTCAAACTCTTGGGCCAAACTCTTCTTCAAATCTTCTATCTCAACTGGATCCTCATCTGTGACAACCATATCATCAACATACACAATTAGAGCAGTACTCTTACCATCCTTGCGTTTGATGAACAATGTATGATCAGAGTTGCTCTATCGATACTCAAATGTCTTCATACCTCTAGAAAATCTTCCGAACCAAGCTTTTGGAGATTGCTTCAACCCATACAAAAACTTCTTCAGTCGACACACATTTCCACCATCACATGGCCAACAATTGACACCTGGAGGAATGTCCATGTACATTTTTTCTTCCAGATCTCCATTCAATAAAACATTCTTCACATCAAACTGATGTAATGACCAATCATGTCGAGCTGCTAAGGTAATGAGTATAGTACTGATTTTCACCATTGGGGAAAATGTTTCTTGGTAATCCACTCCATATAGCTGGATGTAGCCTTTTGCAACCAGACACATTTTATATCAATCAATACTTCCATCTGCCTTCAGCTTCACTGTATACACCCATCTACATCCAACTGTCTTCTTTCAAGGTGGTGTAGAAACAATCTCCCACGTTCCATTTTTTTTGTAGGACTTCAAATTCTTCATTCATAGCTTGCTTCTACTTTAGATCTGCCAAGGCATCCTGCACGTTACTGGGAATAGATCTTTTGTAGGGCTTCCAATTCTTCATTCATAGTTTGCTTCCACTTTGGGTCCGCCAAGGCATCTTGCACATTACTGGGAATAAATACTGTAGATAATTGATTAACAACAAGTGCATGTGATCTAGACAACCTATGGTGAGATACAAAGTTAACAATAAGATATTTGACTTTGACTTTTATGGTTGGTTTATATTGTTTCTTTGGAACCCTTTTTGTTTCTCGTTAAGACCTCCTAGACATAATAAATTTTATATCATCCAATTCAATGTTATCAGTACGTACCTCAGGTGAGATATTGGAGGAAGACTCTTAAGTTGATGGAGTAAAAGATGGGTCTTCCTGAGATTGGATTTCAATTTGTGGCATTTCAGCTTCAGTATTCGACGGGTCGAGATTATTCCTCGACGGGTCGATGGAAGTAACCTGTCCCATTCCGGTTCCATTCTTCGACGGATCGAGGATATTGTTCTACGTGTCGAAGGACACACTCCGTCTGGTTTCGGTTCCATTGTTCGACGGCTTTTTAGAGGATGGTGGTTCGAATCCACCCAAACAGATCTCCTGCAATAGTGAACTACTGATGGCTGTCGTAGCTCGTCAATAACTCGTCGGATATTTGTGTATTCTCGCAACTTGTAATTGTTTCTTTTTTCAGAGAATGCAATACATGTGCTACCGAAACAATATAGTTGTGAATATGAAGAAAAGAAGAAATATTATAGGATTCCTCATGTAATATGAAGAATTCTGTTTCCTTTTGGACGTAGGAACTCTTGGATGTATCCTTGTGCTGCTCTTATATTAAAGAATCACTCATTCACTCGGTTTGCTCTAAATACTTTATATTTCAACAAAAAACCCTATCCTATATATAATGTTCAACTGGTGAACCCGTAGCCTCTTTAAAGTTGTTGAAACCCAGGAAGCTAGCTAGAGTGGCAATTGGAAGAAGCAAATTCGAAGGAGAGGTAAGCACTTGTTGTTTCAGTTGTTTGTCCGAAGAGATTATAGAACAAATTCTCTCCCGACTACCCGTGAAGTCTTTGCTTAGATTCAAGTGTGTGTGTTTCAAAGAAGTGGAACGCTCTTATAAGTAGCACTTATTTCACCGGCTTACACCTTCATCGCTCAGATCTGTCTACTTGCATTCCATCCCTGACAATAGAAAGACATACAGCTGGGCCGGGTCCAAATCGGTTGTTATTTCTTGAGGATGCGACAATATCACTCTCCAATGTAAATATGTCATTCCTAGATTTGAGTCGCTTTTGGGTTCAAGGTTCAAGTAATGGCTTACTTTGTCGTCGGCCTTTCGATGAAAGGTGTCAAGACATAATGGTAGTATCTAACCCAGCTACTCAACAAATTCGGTGCCTTCCTAAACCTATTTTTATCATACGCAGTTGGGATAGTGTAGGGTTTGATTTCACTGATGGAATTAGTGATTATAAATTGGTGGTTGTTCGTCACAGTCGTGACGAATCTAACCATGATGTTTTTATGGCCGAAGCCTTCAGCCCGAGTACAGATTCATGGAGGCAAGTCGAGAGCTATTTATCGGCGGAATGTAGTCTTCCATCACCTTGTGGTTCAGTTACAGTCAACGGTGTGCTGTATTTAACTAACTTCAATTTTCTCATGTCATTCAGTTTAAGGGACGAGGTCTTCAAACTAGTACCACTACAAGAAATGGACATGTATGGAGCAATTCGTTCGAGATTTTTTGCATGGAGAAATTCACTGGGAGTAATGTTAGGTCGACCTTGTCGTGGTGGTGGACTAAAATATGAGTTTTGGTTCATGAATCAGGAGGGGTCTTCTGCTTCTTGGACGAAACAATCGACATTTGATTCCGTAAACGGATACGGATTTGTGGGTGTTAGTAAGGATTGAGCTTCTATTCAGCAGGACAAGTGCAGATGGTAATGAAATATTTTGTGCGATCCTTTGAACCAAAAGGTGAGGGAGCTCCCGTTTATCCCAAAACATCATGATACAAGGTACAAGTACTATACAGCATTCACTTACTTGGAGAGCCTGGTCTCAGTCTAAACTCCAAAGTCTAAACAAAACAGATGGATGAAGCAATTTTAGTGTTTGCACTACGTACTATATATATGAATTTACTCTGGTTTTAATCCATATACATACAACTAATTTATGTTGGGAAAAGGGAAGCTATGATTTTCCAGAGTTCACTTCAACTGTACATTTTCGTTTAGTAGCTTTGCCTTGTTCTCTTGCTTGTTACGAAGGTTTAACTTTGTTTATTGCAGTCCCTGAAGATTAGGTTAGTGCCATTAAGATTTGGCTCAAATTATTGGTGTGTTGAGTGCTCAATCTCAACCTGCATCACTGCATGGGGATGGTTGTCAGCATCAGTAGGGGATCAAAGGGTATGGCCTTGGAGAGTTTAATTGTGTTTGTGTCCTACCAGATTTTCCAGCAGTGACATCTTTATATATAATTCCCCATCTAGTTGTGGTCACTAGTCACCTCTGTCTTTTATTTTGTCTCTGTATTATTGTTGTGTACCAGTGTCTGTAAATTTATGCTAAGCTCTTGAAGGTTCTGTAACTGGCATTGATATTGCTCATTCTGAAACCCATTCCCTGCCATTGATGACCAGCTTCAACCAGACCTCTGATGGGCTCTGGTCACTGGTCGGTGAAAGATATGCAAAACCACTGGTTTTTCACTTCATTATTTCTCAAGGATAATGAGTTAAGAAAAAGAGTACCGTCTTGGGGATGACAAAATAATCCGAACTCGTGGATATCCGTCCGAATCGAATCTGATTTGGTCGGGTTTTTATGGTAAATAACGGGAATAGAGTATTTACCGACCCGAACCAGACCGAATGATGGCGGGTTCAGATCAAGTATATGCATCTACCGAACCTGAACTCGACCTGCCTACCTTTTAAAGTTTATTTATTATATTTAGGGAAAAATTCACCCACAGTACTTGAACTTATGTGGTCATGTCAGTTTGATACTTGAACTTTTTTTGTATGAGAAATGTACTCTAACTTATTTTTTCGCACCGTCGGGGTACCCACATCACATTTCAATTCAATTTTCGACTAGTTTGTTGACGTGGCATCTCTGTTATTCAAAATAGAAGGCTAAAATAGTCAATACCCCTTTTTCCTAAGTGTACTAAACCCACGAGTGTATTCGAAGTGCACAAAGTAACAATCTTGTCTTCATCCAAACCCTAAATCTCCTCTCATTGCATGCGATTGAAATTGGGAACGAGGCAAGCCTTACTGTTCTATTGGATTCACGTCTACAATTTTGGGAACGATGAGAGATGATCGATGGAGAATGTTTCGATTATGCAAACGACGACCCGAAGGTAAGCTCTCCATACTTTGATGTTCCTTTTTGTTTTTCTACTGAACTCATGGACATGGGTTGTCTGGTACAGAATTTGGTATTGTTTTCTATTGTTTTGTGTTGTTTTGTCTAGTGTATCAATGAAGTGGTTGTCCTGGTAGATGAAACAAATTTGATTCCAATCGGAATTGGGAATGGGTCCATATGGGTTTGTTTATGTCTGAGCTATGGAGTAGTGATGACTGAAAAGCTATGCCTTAGCGTCTTGAGCTTACTATGTTATCAAACATGTGAAATGTGTTTGTCCAAAAAAAAAATTCCCTCATGTGAAATGTGTTTCTGTTTGCAACTTTTGAAAAGGTAAATGGTTGTTGTATAATGGAGTTACATCATGGTAGTTACTTTCACAGACACTTGATTGCATAATGTAAACTCGATGACATTTTTTTCCAGTGAGAATGAGCCTCTGCAACACCAAAGAAGAGACAAAGTCAAAGGCCTAAGAGAGCTCCAGCTCCAAAGGCATCATCCAAAGACACCACAATAAGATCAATGCAGTTCTACAAGAGAATGTTGGAGAGAGAAGCCAAATAGCAAGGAGGAGTAAACATGCAGCAACCTAGTACTCATTGTAGCCAAAATGAAGCAGCTGTGAAAAGAAACCCTGATTGAATTGTGTTCAGCAATTGTGTTGTGTAATGCTATGTTTATGTTTTTGTCTTGAATCATCTTGATTGAGAGGATATGATTTGTGTATTTTGTGGTATGTTTGCCTTGTTATGACAATATTTTGAAGTGCCTATGATGGTGAACTTAAGGTAGAAAATGAACTTATTGACTATGTCAAACTTTTTTTGTGTAATTTGATCAAGGAGTAATGTTATTTGGATTTTTCTTCTTTTTAAACATTTTTGATCAAGAAGTTTGTGTAATTTGATCATGGTGTGTTAAACAATTTACATTTCAGTCATGTTGCAATAACAAAAACTTCATTCCAGCACAAAAACAACAACACAACAAGTAGACATAATTTTACTTCAATTTCAAAGCATTAGAACAACAAGCAAAGCTACTACAAGAACCAAAACAACCATAAGTATTTTTTCTCTTTCTTTCCTCAACTTGACCTCTTTCTCCATCTCCTAAACTATTTTCTGCATAATCTGAACCCTAACTTCTGACTCAGCACATATAAATTGCAAATCATCAACTTCCTCATGAATTCTCATAAGATGGGTCCATATTACAACTATAATTATCCAAGTCTGGAACTCCCTCTTCTGCATTCTTTCAACTTGATTCTCGACAAACTGTTTCCCCCCTAAGCAATAAGGGAATCAAGATTCGTGCTCTCACACAGTGTGGCGGATCAATCCAAAACATGTTTGAGCATGTCCTCTACAACAGAAGAAATTTATGTAAAAAAGAAACATTTAAAACATGCACACAATATAAATTCACAACTTACATACCTCGTTTCGGTTTCCACGACCCCCATACCTCCTTCTATAATCTTGCCCATTCTCAGTGATAATGAAAGTCCTACAACTCTTCCCACATCTGCAAATTGGATTCATCTCTTCTCTTTTTACTTTATTGCCTCAACTCCCACTCTCTACCTCAACACAAATGATTTATATAAAACTTTGGAGGGAACACAGTTTTGGAGGGAACATTTAGGTCAGCCCACACCATTGCAGATTGTTGGTGGGAAACTTTGAGGGCAATAAAGATATTTTGAATAACAGAGGTACTACGTCAGCAAAGTAGTCGGAAAATTGAATGGAAATGTGATGTGGGTACTCCGATGGTACTGAAAAATAAGTTGGAGTACGTTTTCTCTTACAAAAAAAAGTTCAGGTATCAAACTGACCTGGTCACATAAGTTCAAATACTGCGGGTGAATTTTTTCCTTATATTTAATAATTTATAACTAATATTTTACATAAAATGGTAAAATTCATAATCCTATTTTTTATATCTATTTTTAGTTCGAATGAACGAGTTGAATTCAAATATTAAATATCCGACGAGCTAAAATTTTCAGGTTCGGATCGAGTCCAGGTCGGACGAGTCTATTTCGAGTTCGAATTTGGTACCCAAAACCTGACCCAACCCGACCCGTTGTCATCCCTAGCAAGGGTCTAAAAATCAATTGGCGACAGGCGAACGGTAAGGAGGAGTCTAGAACTTGGCAGCCAACGGGAATAACATGTTCTTTCTCATTACCCCTATTGAACCCATGACCCATTTTCAGCCAGCTTTTCACTAATGTTGCCATGTAGGCATTAGACAGGGCATTAGGGGGAAAGATGAGATTATAGAACACTCTATTTAGGTTATCACCCAAGGCCAGGCCGGCTCTGTGCCTAGGGCAGACTAGGTCTGTGCCTAGGGCCCTAACCCCAAGAGTCTCAAAAAGTTCTTATAATCAGTACACAAATTTGCCCAAAAAATAAAAATATCAGGAAAAAAACCTTAAATCCTTGTGTTGCCTCCGCAATTCCTATTTTTTTCCCTACAAAAATTTCCCACAATATATTTCCATTGATAATAAACTAAATATTTTGGCATTTCATTGGAACTTTCATAGTTTTATGATTAACAAAACAAATTAAAACTCTATTCAATTCGATCCTTTAACTTTATAAGCATATAATGCTCTACGATTTCATATAATTTTAAACTTTTTCTTAGCATATTTCATCTTAATGAGGCCCCGTAATTTTTATATGCCTAAAGCCCCTTATTCTTAGAGTCGGCCCTGTTTTCGCCCCTACTACATAAAAAATGTGGTTGATGTAGTGTTGACAATTCGACTATTCCACAGAGCTACTATTATTTTTAATGTAGAGTTTAGGACTTAAGGTTATATGTTTGAGTCACACAAAAAGAATAATGAAATTCTTTGATTTTTTTTAAGAATCTTTTTACAATTTTGGGTGATATTTCATCAGTTTGGAAAAATTTATAATGTGCGAAACTCAAATGTATAAAGGATCTACTGTCTAATTATTATTATGTACTATTTATATAAGTCTAACGTCAATATCATTCTGACAAGTATCCCGTACAATAATGTTTCACATACTTAGGTGCCCGCATAATAGTGTTTAATAGTGTTTCGCACATTAACATTGCTAAACGGAATGAAATGAATCGATAGTTGGATATCTAAATGAATAGATTTTGAAGACGATTTATTCAATGAAACATGAAATCAACCACGTGTTATATTAATATCTAAATTACAAACCAAATCATGATAATTACCTTAAGAGGCGGTTTACAGAGTGTCACCAAAATCTGCAAATCTCTCTTACCCTTCGTGGTTTGACTTTGTACATTATTAAGTAAGCATTTTTATTTGTTTCGAGCTATCTATCATAATCATAACAAGTGACTGGTTGCCTACAAAATTGTTCATCTATTTGTGATGTAAAAGGCTTAGCTACTTGGCTGGCGTTTGATTGTTAAACTTTCAATACCCATGTGAAGATTTGACTTGAAGCAAATTTGACAAATGAGGTTTCCTATCACTTTCTAAGTTCCTCAACGATTGAGTTCTAATCGTCTGGTTTATTGCCAGTAATTGTGAGGGGCACTGACGTGGCAATGTCATAAGACCCAATCAATTACAAATCACAAATCCAAAACTTTCTACACAATTGTCCCTACAAATATCTTGCAAAATTCTAAGACTACCCTCCATGATGTTTTTTATTGCCTGGGTCATACGAAAAACAGTATGGGGCAGCCCTACTCAAGAACTGCTCCTAGTTTATAATTAAAACTATACTGGCTGCCTCAATTGTTTAATCCCAACAACTAAGAGCTGACCCTTCTCCACCGAATAATCCTACTTCTAAGGTAGTTAATATGCGTCCTTTAATATTTAGTTCATTATAGTGAACAGGAGGAAATGCAGAGCACGCACATTGCTTTCTTGTTGATTTTTTGTATTGAGTGTGCAGTTATTTGCACTCTACTCGAAGACAACTTCTCAGTGAAGTAGATGATTCTTTGGACAACCCTTTTTTTTATTTTGATAAAGTCGATAAATTCTATTAAAATGACATCAAGTACAATCTTTGACAAGCGCCTTGATGATAATCGAAGGAGCTACATGAAAACCAACTGTATAACATTACGCATAGCTCATTTAACAAGAAGGTGAGTCACTTTATTGGCCTCACGTTGGATGTGGACAAAGGATAACCTAGGAGAGCTATCCAATAGGTCCAAGATATCAGCCACCGTGTTTTGAAAATCTGGAGGAAGGTCATTAATGTCCTGTAGGCCTTTAACTAAGATCAGAGAATCAGAGCTCAATCACTCCGGAGAGAAATCGTATCTAAGATTAAGCTGACATGCTTCAACAACAGCCATAATTTCCGCATATAACAGCGAATAGCATCCCTCAAATCGCTTGGAAAATCTCATCGCAAAATTGCCTATCCAATCACGTACTACAAGCCCAATTCCTCCCCTAGATAGGGTTCTATAAAAAATGTCATCCATACAGATACAATATAGTCTAAATGGAGGAGCCACCCACATCTGTTTCTGCCGACTTGGTTTAGGAATGGGTTTATTGACAAACATATATTGTTAATGCCAAGTGAGAGCCTGTATCTTAATAGCCTCACCCTCAAAGTCAACATTGTTCCAATACGTGTCATTCCATGCTTTCCACAGGAACCAGACGGGGCCATCAGCTACCCAAATGTAGCTGCCGAGAGGGAGACACCACATACTTGTATCCATAACTGGAAAGAGGTCTCATGGCGCGCTTCCTATCCCACCTGTGATTGATGTAATGAGGCCAAAAATATGAGTACAATCCCTAAGTAGGTGGAGTTCAGTCTTCGACGCTGCGTTATAAAAAACACACTCTTATGGTATATCCACCATCCTCGATCTGAGACGAATATGTAACAATGGAAATCTATTGATAGCTTTTCACGTACACTTCTTTGCTGCGGGTGCAACCTGTTGTCCTCATACTGAACTTCAACACTTGGAGGTAGCCAGCGCCACAGGAATGACATCCTGATGATTATGTACTGAAAGAACCCAACCCCGATTTAGCTCCCTAAATCGGAATCGAACCCCTTCGAAAACACGAACCAACAAAAACTTTTCAAAATTTGGGCAGAGTTTCGTTACTAACGTGGAATTACCATTACCTGCACACGGAAAATACACTTCATCCTATGCCACAAAAAGCAAACCGTGGGCACCAATCCCATCCGGATTTCTCAATATATCAACAGTAAAGTAAAACAGTAAATATATATATACTTTACTGAAATCCGGTATAAAATCGTATTACATATACCACAGAAAGCTCAGAGCGACATCTAATACATAATCATATACGCATACCACAGTAGGCAGAACAATAAACCTACTGGATGAAACAAGATTGCTCGAGCACTATGCCTCCGACCACGACGTGCGACACCAGAGCCTGAACTGCAAACTGGGCACAGAAACCGAAAAGCCCAGGGGAAAGACAATAAACACGTTAGAGTGAGTGGACGAAAATAAATGTCTTTCACCAGTTCATATATATGTTATAAAAACATATGCGAGTCCAGGTAAATAAAAACAACATAGTACACGAGGTAAAACTCATACTCCTCCAGTGTACTGAGCATGCAAGTAAAATCTCACGGGGTCACTCATGGACTCCTCCGTGCTAGTACAGTCTGAACCACAGAGTCCTTGACTACCACGTGATTCTAAGCCAGAAATGGCCTCGGTTCCGGGGAATACGCCCCCTCACCGGTCTGGTTGGGGAAACGCCACTCCAGGCGGCCCTCCGTCGGGGATCAGCCGATGAGGCAAGGTGTATCGATACAACAACGTAACTGAGACTGTACTCTGTGTAAACCAAATCATAAACAGTTCGATGCAAATGCATGAAACAGCATAAAAGTGTATGCATATTCGTATAAGTATATCCGTATAAACATATTCGTATAATCGTAAACACATGCTTATATAATCATAATCTCGTATGGAATCTCATGCTCGTAAAACCATAATCATGCTGCATGCTCAAGTTCATTAACGTATATAAAAGACTCGCATTCAATCCGTGAAAATAAAATGTCCACTCACAGACTGGCATAACGCGTATCGCGTTAACCCGTGATCCGGCGGAAAGTCCCTCGCCAAACAAACGATCACGAACCCCTGAATATTCACAAAGTCCAATTCTCACAAACATAATTCGACAATACAAATCAAACCACGAGAAACCACCGCTCTCGGAAATACACAATTCGAATACGACGAATCGTCGAAAATCCATATATACCACCTCAATACCTCGTTTTACGTTCGGACGCTCAACTCGAAAAACGAACCTCCCCACTGCGATCGGAGCGCGATTTCGAGTCAAATGACATGCGACTTGCCGAAAGTCCAAAAAAAGTCAAACTTTGACCGTTGACCGCCGCCCACGGCGGCGCCACCGCTGACCGGAAAATTTCACGGCGGAGCAACCCCTATTCCACTCAAAATCACCCACTGAGCAACTTTGTCAACTGCAACAAAGGCCAATTCTCACTCTAACACATCCAATTTCAAGCAAAACCGAAATGAAACACAAAATTCAAACCCAAAATTCTCCATGCTCAAATCAAATTAGAACACCATGTTTATATGGTTAGAATCACCTTGAAGAGGGCTACAAAACCCAGTACCTCTTGAAGTTCAACTCGGCCAAAATCGGGATTCACCATTAAACCCAAAAACCTCCATTTTCAACCGGAATTTCTTCCCACTTACGGCGTCCCACGCTGTCGACGGAGGCCGGGGCTACCCTGAGGAGGCCAAGGCGAGGAGAAGCCGATCGGAACCAAGGCCGGAGGTGGCCGGACGGCGAGCCTCCACCTTGGGCCGTCGCACCACCGCCAAGCAAAACTGCTAGGTCAAACCGAGTCAACCTTCATAATTTTCAGTTTGACTTTCCCTTTTAGGCAACTCCAATATTTATACTTCATTAAATACTTTCCCAAAACGGAAACTTCATAATTATCCATTTCGACGAACTTCAAACGCGCGTAACTTTCTTGTCGTGATTCCGATTCCGATAATTCTTGCGGCTACAAACTCGTCTTGACGTACTCTTCAATAATCACCCAAAGTCAAACACCTCGGCCAAACGGATAAAAAGTCAACCCTTCGAACCAACACACATTAAATCGACTATACAAACAACAAACGGAAATATTCGCAACTAAATCCTCGTAACTCAAAATCAAGCTCCGGAAGTTCCCACGAACTTGAAATTAAATTCTGAACAACTTCCGTGAAGAAGTCGAAACCAAATTCTCGACCGGTAATTTAGTCGTTAAGAGCACCACCATTAAAATCCGAACTTCAAATATTCATAATTAATTCCTCGGTCGTCCAAACAACGATCCGGAACCGCCCACGAACTCGAAATCACATGTACTACAACTCTCGAGAAGAGACCCAGCTCCAATTCTCGGCCAATAATTTAGTCGTTAACGAGCCTGGCGATTCGAATAACCGTCCGACAACTGCGACTACGCAGTAACTCATCGATCAAACTGATCATACTGTTGATTCTGGTCCGGGTCGTCACATGTACACAGTCACAAGCATTAAGATAATCACTATTAACCTTAAAATCACCTTTGAAAGTGTGATGCCAAGTCAATCAGTCTTTACCTGCTCTTCTATTGAGAGGAATAGTTTGGATGAGGTCAATATTAGCTGTTGATAGGTAGGATTGCATAAGTGGAACATCTCATGTACGGTCATGCTAGATAAACTGGGACACATAGTTGATAGTAGTCGGGTACATCAACGGTGAGTCTGGTTTAAATTGACCAGGACATGACCACAATATTTACGAAACTTCAAATACCGAATTTGTGAACTAGCAATGTCACGGCTAGTGCTTGATTTATATTTTCTCTTGATAATAATGTACAGTATACTTTCCGGCCTCTTATTATTATATCGTCACAATTCTTCTTTTATAAGGATATCAATGGAAAAGGATCTGGTTCCCTCGATGCATGGGTGATCTTCACAACATAACCGTATGAAAATTATCACATAGTCCTTAGAGGAGTAGTTCTGCAATTCCCCCCCTCCCCCCCCCCCAGCGCACACACACACACACACACATGTACGGAGATGTGAAAAGACAATTTTGTCCTTATTAAATAGTGAATAGTAAGTTGATCAAAATTCATGCACAGCAATTAATGAATAGTAAATTGATCAAAACTAAAAAAAAAAATTATCCAACAAAAAAAGTTAAACTAGCCTTCAATAAATCATAACTTCACCTATGGCCTCTTACCAGATTACTTATGCAAACAACCTCATTGCTGAAAACTCCTCTTTTAAGGGTAATTTTTCTCCTGACCAATTTTCTCTCTTAATACAAGAAAATAAAATTACTAAGAAATAAAATAAGCTTAATTAACTCATTTTTTCACTTTCTGGGCGGTAGTCCGCTTCCTAGGGGATCAATTCAGTATGAACAAGTATAAACAACCCATTTTCTCATGGGAGTTTAATGAGTTTTTATGAACACACACAAAAACAAATTGAAAGATTTGTAGTGGGAAACCATAGCTTATTTATTTCAACATGATTACAAACTATAGTTCCAGAGCCTTACTCTCTGGTAAACATACTAGCTATAAGCTGTATAGTCACTCATAGTAGTAGACATACTTACTCCGAAATAGAGAAGCTGCACAGGTTGCTTCTACTCTAACTCTAGACTCACAAACTCAACTTCTCATGTTTTCTACTCGTATATAGACTTTTCTATTCTGATTTTCGATGCCTGACACTAAGACTCGATGCTTCTTATATAGGGAGCATAACTCAAAATGGAATTCAAACACATTATTAATAGTGACTCCACGCAGGGTACTGACCCCATGCTAATCAAGTTTCCACTTTCCTCCATTGTCTTCTTTCGGAAAGCAGATTTTTTTCATGATAAAAGATGTTTCCATTGAGAAGAAGAATACAATACAATTTTACCTGTCTTTACAGGTCATTGTATATTTATGAATTTTCCCCAAGATAGGGTTCTTCATATTCGATTCTTCTTCTTGTCACATTCTCTTCCATGTTGGCATCAACATACATCTTGTAATTCCTTTCTTTCTCGATCTTTTCAAGTCATTGAGCACATGCAAGGGTGGAATCAATTTCCTCTATTTTGAGGGCAACAAACAGATCACTGGTTACGGCCTCTGGGTGGTCATAGGCAGTGACAATTATTTTCTCTCCTGATGCAAAAAAGTAATCTCTTGATCTTATTCGATTATTTTCTTGACATACTCTAATGTCATTGATTTCATCCACGGGATACTAGAGTTTGGATCTCCATTGTTTCTGACACATGCTGGTTCTAGATACTAACCTTGGATGATTCTGCTATAGTAGTATGGAGAAATATACTCAGTTTCTCCATTGAACTTCTGCACCCACTCTGGAGGTGTAGATATGAACTTAAGTCTAAGAATACAGTTAGACTTCCTTACATTCTTGATAGTGTTGTAGATGATAGCTAGTAGTCCCCTGAGATCTTCATTTATCTTTGTCTACAGGTTATGAACAAATTCATTTTCAACCAGCCACAGTTTATGCTCTTGAGGATATTCACTCTAAACATTCACCAAATATCTTCCCAGGAATGGTCCTGGAACTATGAAGAGGGTATCAGGGATAATTGAATTGGGTGAATGTCTGCCAATAAGTTTGTGGAACTTGAACCATTTTGTCTCTTTCAGTGCCTGAATAGGTACCTTTGCACTTTCAGGGTTTTGATGTATAACAAAGTTGGTTCATTAACAACACTCTATTGTTTCTTCTTCTGACTTAGTTCATCTGCTAAGGCATCCATGGTTTATACTATAAGTCTTTTGTCTCGTTCTTGGAAGGCAAACATTAAGTTGTCTAACAACGCCTTTTGATGAAAAACTAAACATAGGCCAGTCTGGAAGACTGATTCAGAGAAAGTGTTTAGCTGGTAATTGAAGATATTCACGAACCCTGTAGGAAAAATTATACTTTTTGGCAAAGTAGCAACATTCAACGGTTTTTATGTGTCTTTACCGTCTGCCGTTTGAGATGGGCTAGCCAATCATTTCCCCTAGAATTGGTCAGTTGAGGCTGGTCGTTTAGGACACAGCAAAAAATTCTTAAGAACTTTCTCATTAGACCTATTCTTGTTGATCTAGTTCTTTTCCTAGCCTTTTGCTCCTAGGGTTTCGACCTTCATCATCATTTTCATTCATTCGGAACATTGCCATCTCTCTTGTCAAAGCGTCTGAAAGCTAATTCTTGTTTCCTGCAATTAATTCAACATCATAATCATATTGGTTAAGAAATAATTTCCAATTTGCTAATCTTCCCCAATTAGCAACTTTATCAAGTTTGAAATTTTTGAAATTTTTTACTCTGGTGCAATCTGTTTTCACTGTGAATGGTTTTCCCAAAAAGGTGGGAGAATTTTTAGTTGTCTTTTTGATTGCCAGAATTTCTCTCTCCCCCGTGGGATAATTCTGTTATGCAGCATTGAACTTCCCACTGCAGAATTTCAAAAAACATTCAGTGTTAGTGCTTGGCGTTCTTGCTAGCACTACACATGTCCAGAAGTTATCACTGGCATCACTTTGAAGAATGATCTTATCATTTTCTTCAGGTTGATGTAGTGGTGGCAAATTTTTGCATAGTTCTTTGATTTGCTTGACGATATTTTTGTCATCTTCTGTGAATTTCCAAGCTCTCTTTGAGCTTGTTTTGGGCGACAGTATTGCTATTAATCCAGTAATTTCAGGAAGGAAGTCTCTTCCATAGTTTATGACTCCTAAAAATCTCTGTAGACTTTTAGCGTTAGGAGTTCTGTCTGGGATTTTCCAGACCTTCTCTAAAATATGAGGCTGAAGTTTGATAATCCCATTTTTTAATGTTGATCCCTAATAAGTCAATATCATCTAGGACGAGAAAGGCTTTCTTTTTTCCTAGAATGATTCCATGCTGGACGATGAGCTTGACTACTTCAAAGAGATGATTCATGTGTACTTCTTTGTTCTTTGAGAACACCAGTATATCGTCTATATAGACGACATAGAAGTTTGCCACTTGCTTGAATATGTTATCCGTTTTTCTTTGGAAAATGGATGGAGCTTGTTTTAGCCCAAAAGGCATTACTAGCCATTCGTAATGTCTCATGGAGTTCCGAATGCTGTCAGGATGCATTTTTACTTGCTAGAATCCTAATTTACCATCAAATTTTGAGAACACTTTAGCTCATCTGAGCCTGTTGATTAACATTCTTGCTTGTGCTATCTGATAACCGTCTTTTACGGTTTTCTTGTTGATATCTCTGTAGTCTATCACCATTTTTGCTTTCCCGCGAACTTCTTTCGCATGATTTTTGACATAGAAAGCTAAAGCGCGACGAGAACTCTTTGATGGTCTTATAAATCATTTATTTAAAAGATCAACTATATCTTTTCTGAATTCTTTTTGATCTTCTTCTTTGTATTGAGGGATTGCTTTTACATAACAGATGAAATTCATATCATGTAGTTTGAGTTCACAGACCATTGGGTCCTTTTCCCAGAACTTCAGAGGATTGTGTCAATATTTTGTTTGAGCATTTATTTGATTTGCCCAAGCGTATGCTTCTTCTGTTTCTCAAGCTTAGCTTTGAAGTGCTTGAGATTATGCTCTTTTATGAAGGCGGTTTCAATTATCTCTTCATCTTTGTCTTCTGATGATTCTTCACTGGGCAACTCTTCTTGTTGCATGTGTTGATTATCAGAAACTTTATAAGACACATAATAATGATACTTATCTTGATCATGAAGCGGCGCAATGGTAGGATCCCCATCTTCAAACCTTTTCTTCATACAAAGCTTCTTGGAAATCTTCACTTTCTTCTTGATGATTTTTCTTGTGTACACTTGTCACAATCTCTCTTGAGAATATTGTAGATAGTGTGTTCTTTGAGTTAGATTCTGGTAGGGGCATGAGATGGAGCATTAGGATGCTTGAATTCTCTATTGCCATGGAACTTACAGAACTCCATATTATCTTAATCTTCTTCTTCTGATGATGATTCCTCAATAAGCAACTCTTCTTGTTTCTTATATTGCAATATCGTTTGGAATTTTGGTGTATATCCACCACTATTCTGCTGGGATCTCTGATATTACTCTGTGAATTCTAGACCAACCATACTTTTTGCTTCCTTTAGCCTCTCTGTCCTGAAGATTTTATGATTCTTTTTGAAGCGTAATAAGTTTACTTCTGGCTTTTGGATGAAAGTTTGTTGTAGAAGAAAATTATTGTCGATTAACACATCGAAGTCTTGACCTTCTGATTGCCATATATTCTCAATGCACAGGTTCCTCCTCCTATCGATATTTGAATCTTTTTGGCAATTGTATTCATGGAAATTTTTCTTCCTTTTACAGTTTTTCCAATTGCATCTCCTTTTGGATTAGTTATCCATAACTTTTCTAGTATACCAATTTTTTTTGCCAAACAGAACCAGAACCGTTATCTACAAAGGCATGTAGATGATACTTCTTGTATCCTGGAAACTTTAATCCAATCTCCATATAATTACTGAATCTACTTGTAGAAACACTTGCTACTTTGCACAATTTTTTTTTGAAGAGCTTTCTCCTTCTATATCTTTTGTGAAAGGACTGCATTGTTCTTATGCACAAACTGGACGTTTTGCATAGACTACTTCTTCTTTAGTAGTAGTATCGAACTTCATTATTTTTATATCTTTTTTTAGAATTTCTTGTCTCTCTTCTATTTCATAGAAGTAATATTCATATTCTTGTTCAATAATCTAATTTATTGAACCATTTTTTGTTTTTCTCCTTACATTAGCTATGAAGCATTCTTTGTGATACGTTTTTTCTGACGCTTCACAAAACATGGGAAGGTCATCCTTCTCATAGCACTGACAGTAGTCACAAAAAAATGATCCGAGATTGACTTTGTAAGAAGAAATCTTTTCTTCTTCAATGCTTTCTTCCAAATTTTTTATTTCAAGAAGATAAACCTCTCTAGATTCATATTCTTCTTCAGAATCTATTTCTGACTCTTCTGACAATTCATCTTTAGTCTATGCTGAATAGACATATACATCTTCTTCTTTTGAATAGACTACCTCGTAGCCTTTCATATTTTCCATCTCTATGGCTCCTTCATATTCCCTAAGAAGAGCTTTCAAACTTTTTTTTCTTTCTTTCTTGGGACATTTGTTAGCATCGTGCCCTTCGGCCTTGCATAACCAACATCTGCATGTTTTCTTCTTCTCTATTTCTTAAGGGAATCTTGTCTTCTTGAAAAATCTCTTTCTGGGATTTTGCTTCTCTCTTTTGTAATTGGAGCATTTCTTAAACCTTAAATTCTTCATTTCATTTCCTTTTAAACGTTTTTGGAAGTGCTTTCTTTTTTGCCTTTTCTCATCACATCCCCAGTTTGGTTGGAGAATTTATCATTTGGGCACAAAAGTCACTTGTTCCTTTAAGCTTCTTCTTGACTACTTTTGCCCTGGTATTGGCTTTACATTGTTCGCGCATCAGCTGCTTGATTCTTTCTGCGACTCCTCCAACAGAAAACCACTCTAGAGGTTTTTCTTCTATGCTTTCTCTCATAGATGTCCTCCAAGGTTCAGGGAGCTTTCTATGTAGGAGGTGTACCAAGTTGACATTTTTTAACTCTCTTATCGTGCAATAGTTTTCTTGGAATTCATTCAGGCATTCCTCAAAATACTTCATATTGCATATTTTGAAAGCATATATGTTGGTTTTTTCTATCTCTCTAGTTCTTTCTCCAACATATGAGATATCTCCACAGAATTATTCATATAGCGGAGTGGCAAAAGTATATGAATTCTTATCCGTCTTTATAGTTTTCTACCATTCTTTTCCTCTGAAAGTTTCTTTAAAGGAAAAATTAAAAAAAATTGTCATTCCCAAGAGGGTTGATTCATAGACTATTTGCAAGTCTTGTGCTTCAAACTTTTTGTAGATGGTGCAGGCTGCCATGACTAGGCTAGCAGCCCCTTCATCTATGAAATTTTGCTTGTTTAGAGATTTGTCTAGATCAAGCCATACTCCAAATTGTGTGATTGGCACATTTGGTATATTTTCCTGTGGAATGAATTTGTGGGAGCTTCTTTCTCCCTTCTTTCCACTAGGACCTTTCCCTTGTGAAAGTTTGGTATTTCCACCAACTTTGATGATGGTAGTTTCTAAAGACTCTCATTCTTCCATCTCCATATCTTGATAAGGAATGACTTTTCTTTCTGTTTTGATTGTGAAACTCTCGATCTCTTTGATCAATTGTTCTAGACGAGAGGGATCTTACATTCTTCTGCTTCCTCATAAATCTTAAAGAGTTCTTCCGATTTTGAGCTTTCTGATCTTAGCATGTTGATGTCTCTTTCTAACTTAGCATCTAAGTCTTCCTCCATTACTGGATTGGCTTCTTTTCTTATCGAAATTCTGGTACTTTTTGTACCACCTTCTCTGGTAGAGCTGCATCTTCTAAGCAATCTAGAGGTTTCGCCTCTGAAGCTTTTGAGGGAAACATCATTGTTTCTGTGTCCTTCGAATTTGAGGTTAACATCTTCAGTTCTACTGTTTTCATAGACTGCTGCCTTCATACTTTTCAGTTTTTCCTTAGGACCCGATAATTTTCACTTTAATGGGAAAGTTACCTCATCCCATGTAACCTTGTGAATTTTCTCTGAATGATTTTGAGGATTTGTAAGGAAATCAGTAGTAAGACCTGGGATATTTGTTATCCTAGTCTTTGGTTCTACTATTGTGCTCATTAGTTTATAGTAGATTCTATAAACTACTACAAGCTCTTGCATGCCTTCTTTCATGGATGTGTCATCTGTTTTGACTCTTAGTCGTAAACAGTGAGCGACATTAGATAGGATGGTTGAAAATTTTGGGAAGCAGTTAAAGTATGAAACCTGATTGCATAGTGATGCTTAAAGGGTTCCCAGTAGACTTTTCTGGAAATCGATCAGCTTATTGTCTTGTAAGACACATAGAACTAAATAGTTTAGGCCTTCTCTAGCGAGTAATTTTATGTCAACTTGGACTGCTCAAATATGCATAAATTTGAAGTTTCTTTTTCTGGCTTTAGCAACCTCTTCAGGTGTTACCAGATGGAGATCTGTTTCTCCTGTTGTTGCTGGGGTGGTGAATTCAAAAAATTTGAACTGATGGTTATCCAACATGTTAAAATTTCCTCTTTTGTATATCTGATTGAATTCAAACTTCGAGATCGAAGCATTTCTGACATTATTTTCAATTTCGTTGAATTCAAATTCTTCTGAATTCAATAGCTGCACCGATTTTTTCTTGAAGATATTAAACATGTTCATGTCACTAGTATCTTCAGTTTTAATTTCTCTAAATCTGATACTTGAAAGATTTATTGGAGAATCTTGAAAAAAATGGTTTTGGCAGTGGATTCCCTTTCGAAACCTGTAGTGATTTGAAGTCATTAGTTTTCCTAATGACTGTTCGAGGTGGACTATCACTTGATTTTTTATGTTCTCGGGCTATCCTTTGAACATAATCAAGGATCTTCATCTGTTGAAGATTTAGTCCCTCGATTTTACTATTAATCTTTGTTAATCTTCTTTATTTTCTTCCGGCTGATTCTGGATATAATCCATTTTAGTTTCCAATTCCTGTAATTGGATACTAATTGCTAGAAGAATTTCTAGATACTCTCTGCATCTAGAAATTTCTGATAAAGATTCTTGCTGCCTTGCATTTGTTAATTCTAATAGAGAATCTAGTTCTTTATTATCCTCTCAGATGGTGATCCCATCTTTGGAATTTTTGAGCGTTAGCAAGCTCTGATACCAGTAAACTGGGGATCTCACCAAAAGCTCAGATGGAAAATTTATGTAATTGTTCTTCAAATTTGGCTTTATCTCTTTGACAAGCAACCAAAAAAGATTGCTCTATTGCAATTCTTCTTTCAATTTTTACTCTTGCTTGAGGAGGAATTTATCTTCTTAACTTTTCTAGAAGACTAATTTTTTGTTTGCTATTATCAATAAATTCTCGATAATTTAAGATTTCTTCTTAAGAAAAGAGTGATTTGAAAATAAGAAATTTTTATGATAAAGGATAACTGTTTACCTTCGAGTATTGATAAATCTTTAGCTTGAATTGTTAGAACAAATAAATTATGGACTTACCACGTTTTCAAAAACTAAAAATATAAAATAATATTCAAAAATAATAATTTTGAAAAGAAGGAGAAAATAATACCGACACATCAATATGCGGAACACTATAAATACACTCGTCCTTGGAGCACATGATCACGTCACATTTCTAGAAACGTAACAAAATTAGGAACGAGACAAGAAAAGTGAGACAATTCCATATAAAACAAATCCAAAATCATCCGATTCAGGTTTTCCACTCCAAACCATTTTCTTGGTATCCAGTGGCATTAGATCAAACGCTACACCTGGCTCAATGCTAATAAATCAACCGACCCAAAAATCATGATTGAAGGTTCAATCTCAAACTCGGTTTAATAGCTTCATAATTCTTCCTAAACCAGCATCTCCAAAATTAAAATAAAATTTATAACTATTTTTAATTAAAATATTAAATATATCTCACATATTTTTAACTTCAATTTTAATGATTATACTTATAGTTAAGTTATTTTAAATACTTGGATCACTTATCGTAGGAGAGATATAACTTTTAAGTTATTTTTTTTCCTTTATGACTAAATATTATTTGTGAATATAATTCAAAATTATATATAACTTAATGTTAAATTAATTTTTAATTATAAATTTAAAAAAATTTAATTTTAAATAAATCTGTTCGAGATGCCCTAATACTATATTTTGAATGATGAGTATAGGCCAGAGTCCCCATACGCATAAAGTCATAAAGTCGTAGGCCAACTTTGGTGGTCTCAAACGAATACGAATGGTAGTGTTCTCCTTTTGATGTTTTCGGTCAGCATTCTCAGTCCCTCGCTCTTATTTCTCCCCCAACGCTATATTAATGGAAACTCCGCCATTTCAGTAATAAGACCCTCTCTTGTTTAAGCTCTCTGGTCCAACCAAAACGACACCCTCGTCAGTTCAATACACACATCCAACGCAATAACACGCTCTCTCGTCAGGTTTATTTTTATTTTTAATTTCCATTATAATAACAACCATATAAGGCAACTGCTTCACCAAACACTTCTCACATTCTCCTCCTCCTACTCCTCCTCAAGCTCAGGTACGTTACTATGTTATTCATCTCAGTCTTACATGAATAAATATGAAAAAAGATTATTTTTTTCTTAGCTGGGTTATGGTGATTTTTGCATAATCGGCTTATACTGTTTACTCTGTTTTCTGGGCATGTGTTTATTTCTCTTAATATTAAGTTGATCTGTCACTGTTAGATGATCATCAGCTATATTAGTGAAGACCCTTTTCCAGTTTTTTTATTATATAAAAAGAAAATAAAAAATGGATCTTGAATGATCGTTAGCAATTTCTACGGGCGATTTTTCCTAGGGTGAGTTTGACCAGCTCACCACATCTCAGCTCCAATATGAAACTCACCTTTTAAACTATGATTTAGAGATGAATTGTTTCTGAAATACATACTTGCATTGTATGCAGATTTTATGGTTTTGATTGGAGAAAGTTTATGTCTTTGATCAGTGTTATAGGTTGAGGTGAAAATCGGTTTGTGGCCAACATGTATCTTCTGAGGAGAAAAGCTCAAAACCCTGTGGATGAAGATTCTGCACAAAAAGAAGCACAGATAGAAGCTCAAAAGGAAGCGAAGGTAAAAAATTGTTTTACTTGTCTGGTCAATGCAATTAATCTGACTCATCCGTAGTGAAATGAGCAAGAAATACAAAAAAAAAATGAAATCTTTACCTACCATGTTTTATTGCAAAGGAATTAAGTATTTGATATGGAAAATTGACATTGTATGAGGAAATTTTACTATCAGATCAAAGAATTGAGGGCTGCACTGGGCCCACTCTCTGGGCGTAGCTTGAAGTACTGCACAGATGCATGTCTTGGGAGGTATCTGGAAGCGAGGAACTGGAATCTCGAGAAGGCAAAGAAAATGATAGAAGAAACACTGAGGTGGAGAGCAAGTTATAAGCCCGAAGAGATCCGTTGGGTAATTCAGCTAAACTTTGAGTACACGTTTAATTTATAGATGAGTATTTTTTTACTCAAATACTTTCTTATCTTTGAGAAAATCAAATTTCTCATGGCGGAATAAGCAATGTCGGCGGTGTGGTGTGCCTAAGCTTGTGCATCCTGATTTCCTCTACTTTGCTTCCAACAAATGGAACATTAGTATTTTGTTTAATCTTGTGCATTCCCCATAGGCCATCATCAATACTTGTCTAAATATTTTCTGTGTTTCATGGTTTAAAAAGGCCTGTACTTACTGTGGAAACTTGTCATTGTTCAGCATGAAGTAGCACATGAGGGTGAGACTGGCAAAGTCTCTAGAGCAAACTTTCATGATCGACTTGGGAGGACTGTACTTATAATGAGGCCAGCAAAGCAGGTTTGTAATTGACTTTCAATTCCACCTCCAAAAGATTTTGGTACATTGGTAGTTAAACTAAATTAAACAAATTAAACTCTTAATTGTCTTTGCTTGATTGTTTTTATTAAATTCTACAGAACACAAACTCACCCGAAGGCAATGTCCGCCATTTAGTCTATTGTATAGAAAATGGTATCCTCAACCTTCGTGACGGTCAAGAACAAATGTCGTGGTTGATTGACTTCACTGGTTTTTCATTGAACACTAATGTTTCGGTCAAGACAGCCCGTGAATGTATCAACATTCTACAGAACCATTACCCTGAGAGGCTCGCAGTTGCATTTCTGTACAACCCACCTAGAATCTTTCAGGCATTCTGGAGGGTATGACCTACTTAACACTTGCTGACTGTTTGCAATTTCTTTTAGGCTGTTATTGACTACTTAACACTTGCTGACTGTTTGCAATTTCTTAACACTTTCTGACTGTTTGCAATTCATTGATATGTTCTTTTACATGTAACAATGTAAATTACTTGGATTTTGATGACTTCTGCTTTTTTACTTGTGTAGGCTGTCAAGTATTTCCTTGATGCCAAGACATTTCAGAAGGTGAAGTTTGTTTACCCCAAAGGTAAAGAAAGTGTGGAACTCATGAAGACTTTCTTTGATGTGGAAAATCTTCCAGTTGAGTTTGGGGGAAAGACCACCCTAAAGTATGATCACGAGGAGTTTTCACGTATGATGGCCCTGGATGATGTGAAAACGGCAAAGTTATGGAGACTTGATGAGAAGCCATGTAACTTAGAAAATGGACATATGGGAGCAGAAGTGGCACCAGAGCCTATCGCAAACGCAGTCTGCTAAGTTACCCAGCCTAATGCTCGTTATAGTAGTAATCTAAAGAATCATACAGTGAGCACGAGCTGAATCTATTTGTACAAGTCTTAGTTTTGAACTCGGAACAGAGATCAGGAAGTGCTTATTGGTTGAGGATTAATATTTTCATCTACAGTGCTCAACTGTTACTAACTATGAAGGACAAAGACCGGTGTGTTGTTTTTCTGATGTTTCCATGAACTTAAGTTGTAATGTTATTCTATCTTTAATGAATCTTTAATTTCTTGTTACTCTCAGAAATTTGCTGCCAATTGCTGAAATGGTTCACATGACTAAAGGTTGGGGATAGCTAATGGATTCAAGTAAAATTTGGCTATGAATTCAAGTTGGGACCAAATTTGCAACAAATTTCAGAAATTTGCGCCTCTATGGTCCATATCCCCAACATCTTTAATCCAAAGTCATGTCATAATTCTAGGTTGGGCAACTGCCAAACCTAGAATCTAGGGGCAAAGCTGAATACACCATCTTCAACTTTCCGGCGCAGATATATATATATATATATATATATCTATATATATCTTCAAACCTAGAATCTAGGGGCAAAGCTGAATACACCATCTTCAACTTTCCGGCGCAGATATATATATATATATAAATATATATATATGAGAAAGCTACAGAGAGAAAATGCAGACAAGGTGCATACAATTTGAAGGGAGTCAATATATATGTTGCAAGCCTAACCTATTTACTTCACAAGAGACATTTCCAGATCACTGGAAAGTAACTACATACTGCATAGCGGCAAAACTGTAGAATAATATTACAACAAACCAATTTCTTATTGGGCATATGAGCTATTAAAGTGTCTTCTGTACAGAGAGCAGTTAAGTTTTCTTGGTCACAGTTCATTGGAATAGAGGCACTCATCCACAAGTTGGCGAAGGTTAGGATTCTTCAGGGCAGCAGCAACTCGTTCTTTATCATTCAACTGCTTATTAACTACAAGATAAACAGAGCATATTTGAAAATGTTACCAAAAGTTTTGTAGTGAACAATGGACATGCAATGAAGATATTTGATCCTTGCACACCAGAAGTTCTTATTATAAGGTTGATCCTTTGATATATCATCAACGAAACTCATAATAAGTCATTTATGGACCTAATCTCCAAAGAAAAAACATCTGGAGAACAAATGGCTGGTTTGATCACATATTATATCTATGGATTCCCGCTCCACTGTCGTCTTTGCTTGCCTAAAGAAAACAATCCATGTTCAATGCTATAAGTAGCCAGGCAGGTTGCCTGGCTTCTTCATAAGCATCCAAAATCTTTGCAGCAAATGCTTTTGGGATTAAGTAATTGTAACCTGATGCTATGATAAGGAAATGAGAAACTATACCTGATTCTTCATTCGCATGAGATCCTGGAGATACTTTAATGTCAGCCAGTTAAGAATCACCATTGTGAAACACATCAGACATAATGAAATTCGAAAAAATAAATACAAGAACGCATCTGGAAGAACAAGTCTGTGATCATAGCATTTAAACTTCTCACATTGTTAAGATCCCAAAACAAGGGCTTCACTTTGAGATACTGTTTCCTACTACGTATTCACAAAAACGTTGAGAAATCCAAAATGGGCTTTTATACGATTAAGTAACCACACTCATATAGCAGAAGTTGATACTACTTTTACATATCCGTCTCAGATAGTTTGTAGCTATGTATGTATCATCAAGGTGCTGAGATTAGATAATCATATCGTCACATCATCACAAGTACGTTTCATGAGTCGAATTTGAACTAAAGAAAATTGCCTGAAATGTCAAAGTAGATTCCAGACCTTGTAATGAGGAGGGAAGCAATGCTTGAGTTTAACTCTGAGGCATAAACCTATCACTGTTGCCATACTGCAATGCTGAATGGTAGGCGTGAAGGTTATCCTATTATATTTACCAAAACAAATTAATGAAAAAGGGAAAGTGATGTAAACAAGTAAATTAAGGATATCATAGATGTCGAGTGGATCGACGGCGTCGACGTCGGGATGGTGGAGATCTTCGGTGCGAACAGCCCTTTCTTTCTTAGCGTGGACCACCGGGTTTGCATTGATCAGACCCAGCGTCATCGTCTTCTTCGCTCGGATGTGTCAAGAAACTTGAGAGATCAAAAAGAGCTGTACGTATTACTGAAAAAGTGTGATGAGATGACCCAGCGAGAACAAGACACGAAATGCCACTGGTGAAATGGAACGACAAACAACTTTCACGAGCAAATGCCACTGCTGACTGTGACTGCTTACTTAAAGTATCGATATAGTAATGTTTGGATAACTACACTTTTAGCAAATTTTATCAACATGGTCCCGTAGCTCAGTTGGTTAGAGCGTTGGTCTTATGAGCCGAAGGTCGCGGGTTCGAGCCCCGCCGGGACCATTAATTGAAATCTAATTTTTGTTTTGTATTATCATAATCCTTTCGGGGGTATATTTCTTAATCCTGGTAGTGGTAGGAAACTGGAAAAGGTTACGATTATCCGTACACTAAAGTGCATAAATGGAACACCGAGCGAGAGATATCCTTACACTTTGTGGTTCGATCAAGAGATGCTCCCCGAGGGCTTACATGACAAAGTCATAAAGAGCAGTGTTGTGCTGTTCAAAAACCCATAGGCATAGGGCGAAGCTACTCCAAAGCCGCCGCGGAAGGCCAGTTTGTGATATTTTTCACCTTTGAGATGATTTGCTTTAAAAAACAGAGGAAACGTGAAAACTGGTTAATTCAGAATGGCACTCATGAAAACAGAACTGTGAGTGGATTTCTATCGATCAAGCAGTTCTCTTCAAACAACAGTATCAAGGCCAAGTACACAACCAAGATCGAGGAGACTCTAATAAGTATTCTTGTCGATGAACCGAGACATGCAGTCATCATTGATAAAATATTCGCGGTGGTGGACAAGGCGGTCTCTTTCGCTCCGGCGCTTGAGGTGGGTGTCTTTCACGTAATTCACATGGGACTTAGACTTGAACAACAGGCCGAGTTCATCATTATTTGAAGGTCTAGAAGTTGTCCGAGATCTGAATAATAATAATAACAACAACATCTGAATAACAATAATAACAACGACGACGACGACTCCTCTCGGCCTATTTGCTTAAATGATTTTGATTTTGCAGAACCAGCAGGTCAAGGTCAAGGTCCTGTCACTTGTTTTGCTGCACACCATTTTCATCTAGACTGCATTGTCCGGTAGCTAAATATACGTGTATGTTCAAACTGCAGTGTGAAAGGCTGGATATGAGTCATATGACATACGGAAGAACGCATTGTATTAATTAATTTGGTTTTCATGTTCTGGTTCCTATATGTATTATGAATTAAATTTACGGTTGATGGTCATGAAGTTTAAAAACTATTAGATTGATACCTATATTTTAAAATTGTATTATCGTGGTAATTTAAACGTTTTTATGTCAGTGAATTGTCAAGTTTCGTCCAATTTGTTGACGTGATCATTTTTTTTTGTAAATAAAGGATAATTTAGTCAATTAACATCTGTTATAATTTAATAAAAATCAACATGATACCCAAACTTTAGTTACAATATTAATGTCATCTCCAAAAATTTTGGTGAAAAAACCTCCACTAAAACACACCGTAAACCACCACCGACAGCAAGGTTAAAGCGGCGCTACCTCCATTTTCGACGTCCATAAACCTAACATTTTCAAATTAACCCAACAACAATTCTTTCTATAGCAATAACATCCAATTCCAAACAAAATTCAACCAATTTTACTTGGAAACCCAAAATTTCCAAACTCACCCTCCCACAACCTCGTCTCGTCCGTAAAAATTCTACTCCTCTGTGCTTAATCTCCTACGAGTTCTTCAACAAGTGCAGGAGGACATCTAATATAATATAAGCTTTTATTCATCGAAGCAGTAGCATGGCATGTTGTTCTACTTCTTTGTGTGCCATTATATACACCATATGCTGTTGATCAAGGCTTGGACTCGGTATCGTTACCCATTGGATTGTTGACTGCCCAGTTCCATTGGTTCATGCACATCTCCTCTATTCCATATTTTGCCTTCCACCCAAGTTCCCTTCTAAGTTCTAGCTTTCTCAGTTGACGCATAAACTGCAGTAGCATCTCCTGGCCTTCTTGGACATAACTTAATCGGTGTTTTCTTGCCATAAGCTTTTTCAAATCCAGCAACCATTTCGAGTAAAAAGCTTAGAAGGGATACAGCCTGTCCGGTTCCCAGGTTGTAGGCGATACAGCCTGTATTCTGTGTAGTAAAAAGCTTCTGAAGCACAGCAATGAGTTCGACGACGAACTGAGTTGTGAGAGAACGAAGGCAAAATATGGAATAGAGGAGATGTGCATGGACCAATGGAACTGGGATACATCTCAAAACTAGTCGCGTTGGGTTCCTGGAACGAAGGGGTATAAAGCCCAGGTGGTCTCGTCGCTCGATTCAGCGTAAATTCCGGTGACATGGCATAAACCTAGTTTAGTTCATCTTCTCGATTTGGCTTTGTGAGTGAGAGTAGGAGGTAACGAGGTTAGGGGCAATGAAGAGTAGAATGAAGGCAAGAAATAGATACTACTTTTGCCGTGGAAGGTCGTTGGCCGGAGAAGTAATTGGCCGGCGAACTCGGCTGGGTTTCACCGTTTATTTATTTATTATTATTTTGATACAAAAGGAAATAATAGAGATACTACGTAGAGATTCTCTGGAACAACCTAAACTCATACAATCAAAGATAGCGGCAGAATTTGCACGAGGAGGCATGAGTGATCCTAAATGTGAAGATTACTCATATAATGAACTTTACTAGTAAATTTGTCGGCCACGAAATTAACTTCTTTGAACACATGGTTGAAACTAATCTCGTCAAAGGATGTGGCGATCACTTTGATGTCTTCAATCAAAATTCTAAGTCATGAGAGTCGAAATTTATGAGAGAGAGAGAGATTCAGAAAAAAAGAATAAAAAAAATACAAAAGAAAATAAAAATAAGGGTATCGAAGTCTTTTTGCCTCAATTTTTTTTAAAATAAAACTTGACACATCGATAAAAGTAACGGTGAATAGACGAAAAATTGACATAGGTATCACGTTAGTAAGTTTTAAAAGTTTGAGTACCTTGTTGATAGTTTTTAAAGTTGAGAATCTTTTTTGATATAACATTAAGAGTCTGGATACCACGAGTGAATTTAAATCATATATTATTGTGGTTGCATTGCTCGCTTAATTGGTTGAATAAGATCATACTCTAGCTAGCAAAAGGATATTTCAAGTAGAAAGACGCCTATGACCAAGTTGTGCGTGCATCAGTGCATGTACAAGCTGTAGAAGAGAAGGCGACGCATGCTAATTTTGTAATTTTTATTTTTGTTTTATGATGAATTGAACTCCAGATTTTTTGACATATGAGAATAATATCATAGTAATTATATTTAAACATTAATATATGTGGTAACTTTATCATAATTGCAGTAATATTTGCTTTAAATATATATAATTTAATTTTTAAGTGATAAATAAGAGTATTATATATATATCGATAAATAAGAGTATTATGTACAATATTAGTAATATTTGCTAATAAATTTATCTTTCAAACAATTTGTTGTAATTTATATCAAAATCATAATTTTCTCTAATATGTTATAGTTTCCTTTCAATCCGTTTGACAAAAAGAAAAAGTTTCATTAAAAGATTTTTAGGCCTGAATAGTATAAAGATAATTGATAAGCATCCCTACTTCAAAATGAGAAAGAAAACAAAACCAGAAGTGACACTAATATATAAGTGTACTATGCTCGACGGTATCAAGCTTACTTACATTTCAAAAATATTTTCACCTGTAAAGAAATTAAAACATATATCTAAACACTTAATTGTGACATATATGTCAACTCAAATCTCATAATTTGGATTCTTAGAGCACGATAAACCGCTACACCATGTCGGACGACAAGCACCTGCTGGCCATCCACCATCCGCCTGATTGCACAAGCATCATCCACAACTAGGGCAATCTAAACCATCGGCCAAAATTATCCGATTTGAAACTCAGAGCAAACCCAACATCCATAGCTCATTTTATTCGACATCCATGGACATCTAACCTCTAAGTCTTGTCGAGCCACACCACCACCAAGAAGGTAGTCAAAGAACGTCGCGGGTCTGAACATACTGATATGCTACATGAGAGGAATTTTTTGGTCAATTTATTTTGATTGAGGTGTATATCTTATGTATTTTTTTGTTGAAAACCATTGCCAAATGCCCAAATCTAGTATCTTTAACTTTTTAACTAAATGACCCCCGTCGAAAAAGAAAATAAAAACTAAATTAGCGATCGACCCGTCGTGTTGTATAACCAAAAACAAACAAAAAAACGGCCACGTCGTGCGGTGAATTACTGATTAGTGACGGAGAGTTGATCATCATCCCTTCCAGCTTCGCTCGGAACACTCTGTCTGTCGAATAGAAAAAGTTCCTTAACCACCATGGTACACAGCGCCTACGACTCCGTCCAGCTCATCTCCGACTGCCCCACCAAGATCGACGCCGTCGAATCCTACGGCCACAAACTCCTCCTCGGCTGCTCCGACGGATCTCTCAAAATCTACGCTCCAGATTCCTCCGGGTCTCGCTCTCCACCCTCCGACTACCGCACTCAATCCCTCCTCAAGGAGCCCTACGCCCTCGAGAAAAGCATCCCGGGGTTCTCGAAGAAGCCTCTCCTCTCTCTCCAGGTCCTCGAGTCTCGCGACCTTCTCTTGTCCCTCTCCGAAACGATATCGTTTCACGGTCTCCCCAATTTAGGCACCATCGCCGTAATCACCAAGGCTAAAGGCGCCAATGTCTACTCCTGGGACGACCGCCGCGGCTTCCTTTGCTTCGCCAAACAGAAGAGAGTCTCCATTTTCCGACACGACGGTAAAATCCTCTCTCTCCTTTTTCTTTTTTTTTACATGTCTACTGTTTTACCAAACTACTACTATCATTGTAATCCATTGAAAAATTGAGTTCAGGTGGACGTGGATTTGTGGAGGTGAAGGAATGGGGAGTTCCGGATGTGGTGAAGTCTATGTCGTGGTGCGGAGAGGAGAATATATGCATAGGGATTAGAAAAGAGTATATGATACTGAATTCTGCAACAGGTGCAACTAGTGAGGTGTTTCCTTCGGGGAGGCTAGCTCCGCCGTTGGTGGTGTCTGTTTCTCCTGGGGAGCTTCTTCTCGGCAAGGTAACTACTTTTGCTTCTGTTTTTTAGGCATCGGTGAAGTGTATTATGACATGTTGTGGAATTGGTGATTTTTTGTATTGAGTGTTTGTGTGTGTTTAGGATAACATTGGGATGTTTGTGGATCAACATGGGAACCTTCCGGTCGGGAAGCTCCCCACGGAAGGCAGGCTGTGTTGGTCGGAAGCACCTACGGTTGTTGTTATTCAGAAGCCGTATGGAATAGCTCTGTCAGCGAGGTTTGTTGAGGTAGGGGGTTGGATGTGGCTCGTGTGCTAAGCAAGACTAGTTTAGATCTTGTTTCGGGGTGGTTATACTTATTTTCTTGTGCCAATTGCGGTTTGCAGGTTCGGTCGCTGCGAGCTCCGTATCTGTTGATCCAGACGGTTGTTCTTCGCAATGCTCGTCACCTTATCCAACGCAACAATGCTGTAATTATTGGATTAGACTATGGTGTTTATGCTCTCTTCCCTGTCCCTCTTGGTGCTCAGGTATATCTTATGCACTTGCTGAATATAGCTTACTATTATGTGTCATTTTGTTTGGCAACTGTGTAAGAATTTTCCGTTTTCTTGTAGATTGTACAATTAACAGCATCCGGTGATTTTGCCGAAGCCTTGGAATTGTGTAAGCTGCTTCCTCCAGAAGAAGCAAGTCTTAGAGTTGCAAAGGAGGCTTCAATCCATATAAGGTGAATACAGTAATATCCTCTACATCTCATTATATATCACTACAACATGTAATATTCAGACATGCCTTGAATTTCTCGTACACATGGAAGAACCGACATGTATGACTGTATCAATTGTTTGGGTCACGACCTGGATTATCCTTATTAGGTGTAAGTTCATATAGCTTAATCATGTTCTGGTTTTTATTTTTAAGTTAGGTCAATTTGTAAGTTTCCTGTGCTGGACATCTGAAGCTATTTTAACTCTAAATTAATCAGACCTCATGAGCTATACATATATAGATTTTAGCTTAAATGCTGAGTACCTCAATTTGCAAATTTGACGTGAACAGTCAGTAGATAGGAAAATTTTACTGGCTTAATTGTAAATCATGTTCGTTCCATGCCTTTTATTATATACTGATCGGAGTTTTCTGTTACTATGATACAGATGTGCTCACTATAATTTTGATAGTGGGGCCTATGAAGATGCCATGGAGCATTTTATTGCAGCTCAAGTAGATATAACATATGTACTATCCATGTATCCTTCTATTGTTCTTCCCAAGACAACCATGGTTGATGAGCCAGATAAACTGATGGATATATCTGGGGACTCGTTATATCTCTCAAGGGCTTCATCCGGTATCTCAGACGATATGGAACCCTCTTCCATGTTACATGTATTGGAATCTGAGGAGAATGCTGCACTTGAGTCGAAGAAAATGAACCATAACACTCTCATGGCTCTCATTAAGTTCTTACAGAAAAAAAGATTTAGCATAATTGAAAAAGCGACTGCTGAGGGGACAGAAGAGGTTGTTTTGGGTGCTGTTGGAGACAATTTCACATATGATTCTAATAGGTTTAAGAAAACAAACAAGGTAAACTAATCATTCTCTTTCATGTGGTTTCCATATTTAGGTATGTAGAGATGTTGATTGACTGATATATGTGTGAAGTGAACAAGATGATTGATGCAACTGAATTCAATGCTAGATTCCCCTTTCATCTACACTTTGATAAAGCAAAAGGTGGATGCATTGTTCTTCAATGAAAGTAATCGTTATGTTTTGTAATGATAAAAGCATAAGCTATGGTTAATGGCTATTATACTCTTTATATATATATATTTTATGTTTATTTGTCAACTTTACCATAAACACTGAGATTTAAGAAGTTAAGTTTTCCAACTCTAGGTATGCTTGTGTATGTGTGATAACCTAGCACAAAGCTCTTTATATTAACTGTGAAAACAAGCAGCTGACATTATTGCCTTGATACCTAAGGGACGTGGTAGCATCCCTGTTACATCTCGTGCTAGGGAGATGGCAGCAATACTAGATACAGCTCTACTCCAAGCTTTACTTCTTACTGGACAGTCTGCAGCTGCCTTGGAACTACTGAGAGGTCTTAACTACTGTGATGTGAAGATATGTGAAGAGATTCTCCTGAAAGATAACCATCACGCTGCATTATTAGAACTTTACAAGAGCAATTCAATGCACCTTGAAGCTCTAAAACTCTTACATCAGTTAATAGAAGAGTCAAAAACTAGCCAAGTGAAATCTGATTTGATCCAAAATTTGAAGCCCGAGTCAATTGTTGAATATCTCAAGGTTTGTTTACGTTTTTCTGTATTATGATCTTATCTTCAATTCATATGCTAGTTGTGTTAGAGGGAATTTGATTATATAGTGATACTGTCTATATGTAAGTCTGGAACCAGATAGTAGTAGTTATGTGTTTGTAGTGGAGAATATTTCATTCTAGAAGCTTTTATTTGATAAGTTGATATGAACTGGTCTGTTAAGTACATTCGGTTGATTTTCTTTGCAGCCTCTTTGTGGGACTGATCCCATGCTTGTCTTGGAGTACTCGATGCTTGTTCTTGAAAGTTGTCCAACACAGACAATTGAGCTCTTTTTGAATGGAAATATCCCAGCCGACTTGGTAAACTCTTATTTGAAGCAGCATGCTCCAAACATGCAGGCCAGATATTTGGAACTTATGCTTGCTATGGATGAAAATGGGATATCTGGAAATCTACAAAATGAAATGGTAAAACTGTTTCCTTTGTTTGCAAATTATGAAACCAATTATGTGTTTAAATTTAATAGCAATTTGTGGTTTCCGACGAGTTAAAAAAATTAGTTTTGTAAATGTGATTTCTGCCTTCAAATCCTATAGCACATTCTAAAAATGTAGATGATGGCTCTCACGTTAGTCATGTGCCTGCTTGTATCAATAGAAACTGCATTCTGATCAATGTAGTGCATGGCAGGTACATATCTATCTGTCAGAAGTACTCGACTGGCATGCAGATTTAAGTGCTCAGCAGAAATGGGAGGAACAAACTTACTCCCCAACAAGAAAGAAACTATTGTCTGCTTTAGAGAATATCTCAGGTTATACTCCAGAGGCTTTGCTAAAACGTCTTCCAGCTGATGCTCTATATGAAGAGCGTGCAATTTTGTTGGGCAAAATGAACCAACATGAGCTTGCATTGTCTTTATACGTTCACAAGGTATTTTCTATATGTTCACGTCCAATCACTTGGCACTTTCTATCAATTTTTTCCTATTAAGTGGCTTTTGAATTTTGTAGCTTCATCTTCCTGAGATGGCTCTGGCCTACTGTGATCGGGTGTATGATTCACTAGCTCATCAACCGTCATCACGATCTTCTGGCAATATTTACCTTACACTATTGCAAATTTATCTTAATCCAAAGAAGACAACCAAGAATTTTGAGAAGCGGATTACAAATTTGGTGTCACCCCAAAATGTACCACCAAAAGTTGGTTCTGCACATCCAGTTAAAAGTAAAGGAGGTCGAGGAGCTAAGAAAATTGCTGCCATAGAGGTGGCAGATGACATAAGAGTCAGTCAAAGTGGCACTGACAGTAGCAGGAGTGATGGAGATGCGGACGAGTTTAGTGAGGAAGGAGGGTCAACAATTATGATTGATGAGGTTCTTGATTTGTTGAGCAGAAGGTGGGACAGAATAAATGGAGCTCAAGCTCTTAGACTTTTGCCAAAGGAGACGAAACTACAGGTACCTATCACAAAACTAAAGCAAGGCATTGTAAATGAATGCCTCTCCTTTTTCTTGTCATAGGTAAAATCATAAAGAGTTATCTTCATGATGTGGTAAATATAATCACAAAGTGGAGCAGAAAATCGGAAAAGAATCTTTCACATTTGTCCATGAGCATTAATAATTAAATGTTAGTTCTTAATATCTGCCAAATATGAGTGCATCTTGATCTCCATGTTGAAGCCATATGACATTGTCATTCATCTGCAGAACCTGCTTCCATTTATGGGACCTCTTTTGAGAAAATCTAGTGAAGCTTACCGGAATCTTTCAGTGATAAAAAGTTTGAGACAAAGTGATAACTTGCAGGTAAGCATATACCTTTGCTTGTATCGTTTAGTTAACTAGTTTAGTCTTACCTAAATTGAACCTTGGCAGCCTGCATAATCTACTAAATAAATTTGTACAAACAGGTTAAAGAAGAACTCTACGAACAAAGGAAAGGGGTGGTAAAGATCACGAGTGACAGCATGTGCTCCCTTTGCAGAAAGAAAATAGGAACAAGTGTATTTGCTGTATATCCGAATGGGAGTACAATAGTGCATTTTGTTTGCTTCAGAGATTCCCAAAGTATGAAAACCATGGGCAGCGGATCACCCCTAAGAAAGCGATGATTACTAATAATCAAATGGTGGTAAAGATCTCACCAAGTCTGAGCAAGGGCTTCTTTTGCTCGAGGACAATTGCGACTAGTGTGTTTGCTGTGTATAAAGACGGGACAACAGTAGTGCATTTTGGTTTCTTTGGAGACTCCCAAAGTTTGGAAAAGTTATGCAAGCTCTGAAGATCCACTACCCAATGTGAGGTAAAGCCATTTCCTCGGTATTTGGCGAGCAGATACACGGCAGTGTGTAGTATAAATCTCGTCGGCGGACTGCAAAGGCCACGGCAGGATCTGCTTTACAGGCTCAAAGTCGGCGTACTCAAATTGGAGTACAAAGGCTCATTGTAGATTTGTGTCAGTGAGGTGGTGAGTTTTGACTTGATAGGTGTACCTATCTTGTAAAGTTTGCAAAACGGGAATTTTGTATTGATTTGCTTGTTTATGGAAAGATAGAAACAAAGTTTGATGGAGCCAAAACATCTAAATCAAACCTCAAAACTCTGAAAAAAGAAAGAGGAAAAGGGGCATTTGAATTGATTGGTGGTTAGGCAATTCCATTGACATGATTCAACAACGTTTTCTTACTCGCCTTCCCGGTAAAACGGTAAACAGTAACTCCAACCCTGGACCCATCGCACGGACGATCCACGTGCAGGACCTCCACCTCAAATAGCTTCCTGGCCCTCTTGAAAAACGACGAGTCTTTCTTCCACCTCTTGAAGTAAGCCATCACAAACACCACGTCGCTGCCGTCGCCCAACAGCAGAAACGACAGCGTTTTGAGCAGCGGCTCGTAGAGATGGTCGTGATAGACCACGTCAGACGCCAAAACGAGATCGAACTCTCTCCCGATCGCCTCCGCGTCCTCCGCCTCTCCCCACCTCATCGCCGCCGCCCTCACGCTCCCGCCGCTCGCTTTCAAAACCGCCGCGTTCGCCTCCGCATTGAACTTCATGTTATCCACCACGTGCAGGAGGTCTGTCACCGTGACGTCGGCGCCGAGAGTGGCGGCGGCGGCGATTCCGACGAGTCCGGTCCCTGAGCCGAGCTCGAGAATCTTGAGTCTCCTCCCTCCGACGGCGGCGGTGGAGGAGTCGAGCGTGGGAGCGAGGGGACTGGCGGCGGGGTCGCGGCGGTGGTCGTCGAGGAGAGTGAGGAGTGTGGTGGCGGCCGGCCACAGCTGGAAGGAGAGGCCCTGCGACGGGAGTTGCCTGGTGACGATTTCGGAGTCGATAGAGCGGAGAGAATGCTGCCGGAGCTGCTCGGTCTCCGCCGTCTTGATTTGGTCTGAGTCGTCGAGGAGGAGCATGGTGGCGGGGTTTATAACGACGTCGTATTCGTCTACATCCAAGGCGGCCATTCAGATTCGTGTGTGCTTAAAAATTAGGGCGCAACACTTGAGTACTTATACCCGCCTTTTTCTAAGGGATAAAAATCCTTTACTGTGGCCCATAAAGTCTAGTTGGAGTTTCTTTGCAATTACGGTTACACCCCTCCTAGATTTTACGAATACCAGTGTGGATCTTCTTCGGAAAATAGACTCTTCTTTATTACAGATCGGAAAATAGACTGGAAATTGAGAAATTGACGATAAAGATGATACGAGCGGTGATGGTGATAAACACTCAGGGCAAGCCTCGCCTTGCCAAGTTCTATGAATTTCAGGTCCGGTTCTCTTCTTTTTGTCTTTTCGATTAGTTTTTTTTGGTGGAAAAATGACTAATGTTTTTCAGTTTCTGAGGTCAGCCTGTGGAGAAGCAACAGGAGTTGATACGCAGCGTCTATGGAGGTTCACTTGTTCTCTCTTGAAATTAGATTTTAAGGCCTACTTGATCGATCCATTTTGTTATGATTTTTTGTGTTTTGTGCTACAGTTTTGAGCAGTAGAGCTGAGAATGTGAGTAATTTTCTAGATGCGGAGTCTATTTTCGGTCCGGTACGTTTACTAGTACTACTTCAAATTCCCAATTTTGTTAATTGTGTTACCTCAATTTCCTTCAGTTCTGCTCTGTCAACTTTGCTTTATCAGATTGAATTCTTTATGTGACTCGTTTTATATCTAGTGCAGGATACACGCCTTGTCTACAAGCATTTTGCAACTTTGTACTTTGTCTTCGTTTTTGATAGTGCTGAGAACGAACTTGCCATGCTTGACTTGATACAAGGTAAGTAGCATCATCATCAGATTATTATATGTGCAAGGTTTGTGATTTGGAAGATACCTTTGATAGTAGAGTTCAGGGATTGGTTTGTTACGGTTTCATATCAAATTAAGAAGACACGAGGGAAATCTCTTGCCTGCGGAAGATGTAGGTTGAGGCAGTTCGAATCAATAGTTTGCTTACTTTGATTCTCACTCCTTCAGTTTTCGTGGAGACATTGGACAAATGCTTCAGGAATGTGTGCGAGCTTGACGTAGTGCTCAATTACAGCAAGGTATTTACTCCCATCCCTTGGGTGTGACTAATTTTGTGATGTGTTGCATCATTGTATGTGTTTAAATCATTAAGCAATGTGAAATTGTAAAGAGGTAACATTCCTCGGGAACTTTATCTTAGTCTGATACATTTACCAATTACTACGAACTTATTATACAGCAACTGGTGTTGCTTGTATATTGGTCTGTTCTCTATAGAAGGGTAGGTTAAGATGACAAATACTGTTGTTTGAAGAGATCTTTCCATGGAAATGTTCTTGGTGGATGTTCGTTCTATATAATACTTGATGGGCTACGGAACCCGTATTTGATTTTTCTTCGAACTATGATTATGTTTAGTTTTTCTTCTAACAGATGCATACTGTGTTGGATGAGATCATTTTTGGAGGTCAAGTGCTGGAAACGAGTTCCACTGAAGTTCTGAAGGCAGTTGAACAAATATCAAAGTGCTCTTTCTTTTCCTATCTACAAGAATATTCATTCTATTTGAAAGTGATTTGAATGCCTCTGTGCTGATTTGGATTGGCTATTGATGCAGGTTAGAAACAGCTTCAAACGCTATTTCACTGCTTCCGAAATCAGTTTCTAGCTGGAGGAGTCGCTAGTGTGCAGGTCAGGCTGAAGTTTTGTTATGTAAGACTGACGTTCTCAGCATCTTCCGGCAATTTTAAATGATCAGGATTTACTAGGGCCAAATTAATGTGAAAATGATTCATTTGCAGCTGAAATGTCATGTTACATTAAATGATGAATACCCTTGTGTTCGTGGAATGTATTCACAATGTCTATGGATGGTACTTTTTATTTCTTAGAACATGGAACAAGTCATAAGCATCCCAATTTCTATTCTCATAGTGTCAAGTTATCGACTAATAACTATCAGGGTAAAAGAAATCGATTGATTTAGAAGCAACTGACAGTAGAAATGGAAAACAGAAAATCAAAATCATTTCAATGGCTTGTTTACATCTTCAAGGGCCACACGTGCAGCATTACGTCCAGGAGCACCCATCACACCACCACCCGGGTGAGCGCCGCTGCCACACAAATACAAACCCTGCAGCGGTGTTCTATAATTTGACCTGCATGTTTTCCACGACAGGATTTTAGTAGCTGAAAATGGCAGAATTACAAGGTAGTGTGCCTATGTCACGCAGAATCAGATACTTCAGTCTTACCATCCTTTTATAGGTCGCATGAGAAAGAGTGAATCCAAACCCATAGCACCATGGAAGATATTCCCTCCTGTCAAGTATAACATCAAACAATCCGTAACTCAAGTTCCCTTGGTAAGTTGAGAAAAACTAAAGTTATAGTAAACTTAAAACTGAGGCAAGTCAGGCAACCAATTTCAAGTTCAAGCTTGTTTAACGAACTTCACTATGGGGATTTGAAGTACCTGTCAGACCGATTTCCCTTTCAAGGTCTGGCGGAGTCAACATGTCGTAACCAATAACTGATGAACTAAACCCAGGGGCATATTCATCAATTAGGCTGAAACATTTTTTAGCAAACGATTCCTGCAAAACCATGCCAGTTTGAAAGGAACAATCAGAAGAAATATAGCCATATAGGTGTGTAGGCGTGTCACCACAGAAGTAATCAGAAGTAGTGTACACAAGGTTGTCGAACCTATTTCCACAGAATAATCATAGTGATTTCTTCTGGCTACCTTTGCTTTAATACCCTATTAAAACAAACATAGTAGAGAAAAAATCAAAAGGGAAACTCACTCTGTAAATAGCATCTCCCCAGTGGCCATCTGATGGACTATATGGTGTGTATTGAATGAACAAGTTGATCACATGCTTACCTACAAGGACTTGAAGTACATTATCATGAAAGAATCAGAATACATGCCTGAGATATATGATTGACTACTCTATTCGTTCATATTATGCATTTTGTGAGGCAAAGTGATCTGAAGTACCAGGTGGAGATATAGTTTTGTCCAGCACAGAAGGAATTGTCATCTCAATAACTGGTCTCTGTGATGGTAATCCATTTACAGCATCTTGACAAGCCGAGTGAATCTCCTCCATACTTTATAAGATTGAAAAACAACATATGAGAAAATAGTTAAACTAAAGAATGTGAATAAACAAAAGGATAGTTCAGAAATAAGAGCATACCTCTCCTAACCAATGTGAATGGTGCCCACATGCTGGGGACCTGCATCAGGATGACTTAACTTGCAACACTTGAACTGGGGCAACTGATCAACTGCTAAATTTATCTTTGTAGTAGTCTACATACAGATACTTTTATACTTCAATACTTACTACAAAAAATTGTTTTGTTCCACTGCATTCTCTGATTTTTCTCATTTTAGTCAGAGGACTAGGACTAAGGCACAAACATGGTATAAAGTAGATTAGGTGGAAGATTAGACTTGGTAGTTATCAAAAGCCTGAATACTAGAGAAAGTAAACGAGCTTACAGAGCTGTAATCTGAGTACTTAATTGCACGGAGAAAATCTTCAGGAAGAATATCATCAGGCATTAACTCCTGTTTCAGAAATCAAAACCTATAATCTAGATTAAAATGCATTTATAATAGCATCCCATCTATTTCATTCAATATGTATTGTCACAGTTTTTTTTTTTTGAAACTGTATTGTCACAGTTAATTTGTTACATAAAAGCAGAATCAACGTTTAACCTTGAATGTTTTATAGGGGGTTGCATTTGATAAAACAATTGAAGAGTGCACCCGTGAACCATCAGATAGCAAAACCTACAATAAGTGTTCACACAATTTCCAATCAGATCAATTTAAGCATCAGAAGTGCCTCGTTTAGGAAGCCAATAACAACTAACCCCGTCCACTTTTCCAGCATCACTAATCAACATTTGCTGAACCTATTAAAAAAATACGTAAAGTTAAATTAGCACTAGACAACTGCATAATGTACAAATGCAAAAGAGCTGAATGAATTCCAAGAATTGAAGCTTATGAACGAACCCTTACTCAGTTCTAGCCATAAATACCTCAGCATTTGTGATAATATGCGCCCCAGCTTCCCTAGCAGCATTACCTATAGCCAAGGACACTGAGCCCATCCCACCTTCAACATACCTACAACAAAAAATTAATTTCCATTACTAAAACACGACCAATTGGGATGAATCAAAAATTGCTTAAAACGAACAATCATAGCTGTTTCCTAATTTTCCGGTCATATAAGACCAATTTTGATTGCTGACAACAAAGAAGCATTTTAGGCTGAACTAAAATGAAAAATGTAGTCCGAATCATGTTAAGTTATAGAACTTACGACCAAATTCCACGCTCACCATCTGTTTCTCCCATCACATGATGTAGCAGAACATATCCACTCCCTGGTGTATGGACACTTGCCTACAGGAAAATAGTGGGGAAAAAATGGCTAAGCAATGTAAAAAACAAAAAATGGCAGTACTGTATGTTGCAAGATCCCAAAACCCTGAACCAATTTGGGTCTAGCAGATAAATGCCTTGTTATCAAAAGAAAAAAAGGGAAGAAAAAGTAAACATCTCCAGTATAATGCTATTATGCTATTGCCACTTATTTTAATCTAAAATTACAGTAATCTCATTACTCATGAGAACTATTACCGTAGTTCCTATTACTGCATCTGTTGCGAGAGTGGCCTTCAGAACATCACCCTGTGAAGAGAAAGTTTATTGGAAAGAAGAAAAACAAAAAAAAAGATATGCAATTATTGCCTGTGACCACCATGCATCAACAATTAAACAAAAAGAATAACACTAAACAAAATGGTCAGGACTTGCAAAGTTTGAAGTAAACTCTTCTCATAGAAAGTAGAAGTCTTTGCAACAGACTAAGCCCCAAGTAAACATGAGCTGACCAATGACCTCTAGTACAGTTTTTAGTCTCACCTCAAACCAGTTGTTCAAAACCTTCGAAGCTGGGGATAATAGAAGATCCATGAAGTCACTGCAGAATAACAGAATATTAATTGAGAAATCCGCACAACTCTAAGTCTAACAATACTAATTCCATCCACATTATGATAAAAACAGATTCTTACACCATATCCTTTTGGCCCAAGACAGCAGCCTGTCTCAGAAGCTGACCCCAAAACATGGACTTGTGCATCTTATCCTTCAACCGATCACCGAAACTAGAGGAGGAAGAGCCACATTGCGAAGATTCTGGAGGAGCCGAATCCAGCAATGGATCCATAAACTCACAGAACCTCTCTAGCTGACTCTCATATCTGCAATTTCCATCATCAAAAAATAATTTCAAACAACTAATCGACAGAACAATAAGTAAAACAACAAATATTTCCAAATGAAATTATAAAGTGACCTCGGATAAGCATCAGCATCTAGTTTAGAGAACTTGGAAATCTCTGTACGGTTTAGGTCCTTGTGTGGTCCCAAAAGAAGATAACGTCCATCCAAACAAGGCGTAAACGACGACGGACTTCTCTTCAGCAACTTCATACCATGCCGAGCCAGCTCCAATTCCCTGTTGTTCCCAAACCGGAGCAAATTCAGAGGGAGTGTTTGGCTCAAGAATTCAAATTTAAATCAAGCAAACTGCGAAATGTGTGTGTATATGAGTTTTTGAGAGAGGTAGGGGCTTTACTTGATGACGGCGGGACGGAGGAGGCTCTGGAGGTAGCTACAGCGAGAGAACTTTGATCAGGGCTAGAGTCGACGCGTGGATCAACCAAGAGACTCTTTGATCAGCGTCAAACAGCTTTTTTGAAATGAGGGAATGAAGATCGATCAACCACACTGGGTGATTGGAAATGTAGACCTTGAATTACATTCAGGAAAGTAAGAAAACAGATGTGATGTATTCATGTAGCTCAGCGAAGAACAGAAGCAAGTTGTCCTAATGAGATTGCCTCTCGACATCGATGGCCTGACCTGTAACGGAAGAGAGAGCAAATAAAGTTGGAACAATGAATGCTGGTATCTCAAAGATATCACTTCCTTGGTACTCTAGTTCCAAATGCTGAGAGAGTTACCGTCCTTTAACTGGTCGCATTAGGAAGAGTGAGTCTAGACCCATTGCACCGTGAAAGCTATTACCGCCTGTTACAAACAAACGTTCAAATTTCAGCAAACTTAATAGTCTAAACACAAAAATAAATATGACAACCAAGTCCTCGGTGCAGTGAAGTACCTGTAAGAGCCAAAGACTGATGAACTGAAGCCAGGGGTGTATTCATCCATCAAGTTCAAGCATCTCTTGGCTTAAGATTCCTGGATACATTGAATGTCTGCAACTTTACCAAGACACAAAAATGACTTCCTAACCTTCAGATATTTGATCAATCTGAAATGATAGTAACTCACTCTGTATGAAGGATCTGAGGGTTTGTAGGGTGTGTATTGTGTAAACAAGCTAACCACATGCTTCCCTGCAATGAAAATTAAACGAACGCAAGTCTAAAATCAGGTCTGCTGCTATAGTGTAACTAGATGAAGCTAAAGGTGTAATGTAATGAAAAGTTTTTCATCCTACCAGGTGGAGATATAGTTTTGTCCAGTGAAGAAGGGATTGTGACTTCCATTACAGGTCTCCTTGATGGTAAGCCATTCCAAGCTTCCTGACATGCTGTACCAATATCCTCCATACTGTAATATTAACAAAGATTCCACTATTAAGAATGTACCTAGATCTCAAAGATTTTAGAATGTACACCTTTCCTTAGATATCTTGATATGGCTAAATCTAAATTGTTACCCCGACTGATACAATTTAAATGATTAAATGATATTACTGGGAGTAGAACTCTGGTTTCAGGGATAATTTATTAGTTTCATTCATCCCAAAAATGGGGTTAATATAGATGTACAATCGGTATCCTAATAGGAATGGATATTTACATTCCCGTTTCACCTATACACATTTAATTCTAATTACAAGAGAATATCAAGGGAATATTTTCAGTAATTCTTTCCAACACTCTCCCTCAAGTTGGAGCATAGATGTCAATCATGCCCAACTTGTCGATCCATCCAGTAAATGCGTAATGTGGCAACCCTTTAGTGAGCATGTCTGCTAACTGTTCTTCAGATATTACATATGGGAAGCAAATATTCTTTTTATCAAGATGACCTCTAATGAAGAGTCGATAAATCTCCACATGCTTGGTTCTATCGTGTTGAACAGGGTTATGAGCAATTTCAATTGCAGCAGTGTTGTCACAATGTAGATTCATGGCTTTATGGAGCTTGAAACCTAGCTCCTTCAATACATTTCGAATCCATAGTAGTTCACACACTCCATTTGCCATTCCTCGGTATTCAGCTTCAGCACTAGAACGGGTAATCACATTTTGTTTCTTACTACGCCAGGTTACTAAGCTACCTCCAATAAATGTGAAGTACCCAGATGTGGATGCCCTATTTGTTTTGTCACCTGCCCAGTCCGCATCAGAATAGCCTGTGACACCAAACTCTCCATTCTTGAAAAATAGTAGATCTTTTCCAGGTGAAGATTTCAAGTACCTAAGTATTCGCATCACAGTCTCCATATGTTCTTCACTCGGATCATTCATGAACTGACTAACAACACTAACAACATATGCAATATATGGATGAGTATGTGAAAGATAAATTAGCCTCCCTACTAATCTTTGATACATGCCTTTGTTCGTCTGCACTTGACCAGGATACAACTCCAGTTTGTGATTCATCTCAATAGGAGTTTTAGCAGGTTTGCAGTCCAACATTCCTGTTTCTGTAAGAAGATCAAGCACATACTTCCGTTGAGACAGTGTGATCCCCACTTTGGATCTAGCAACTTCAATACCCAAGAAGTATTTCAGGGGACCCAAATCCTTCATCTCAAATTCTTGGAATAATCGTCTTCTTAAGTTTTCCATCTCAGTTGGATCATCACCTGTAACAATCATATCATCAACATATACAATTAGAACAGTAATCTTAACACCCTTGCGTTTAATTAACAAGGTATGATCAAAATTGCTCTGGCGATATCCAAACTTCTTCATTGTTCCAGAAAATCTCCCAAACCACGCTCTAGAAGATTGCTTCAGCCCATACAGTGACTTCTGCAATCTACAAACTTTTCCAACATCACATGGTTTACAATCGACACCTGGAGGAATATCCATGTAGACCTCTTCTTCTAAGTCTCCATTCAGGAATGCATTCTTCACATCGAATTGATGCAAAGGCCAATCATGTCTAGTTGCTAAAGCTATAAGTATGCGTACAGTGCTAATTTTTGCCACCAGAGCGAATGTCTCTTGATAATCTACTCCATATCGTTGAGTGTAGCCTTTTGCAACTAGACGAGCTTTATACCGATCAATGTTTCCATCGGACTTCAGCTTTACAACATACACCCATCTACATCCAACTGTCTTCTATCCCAGTAGAGCAGGAACAAGCTCCCATGTTCTGTTTCTCTGTAGGGCTTCTAGTTCTTCATTCATCGCTTGTTTCCACTTTAAATCCGCCAAGGCATCCTGCACATTACTGGGAATAGCTACTGTAGATAATTGATTAATAACAAGTGCATGTGATCCAGACAACCTATGGTGGGACACAAAGTTGGCAATAGGATATTTATTTTTGGTTTCTATGGTTGGTTCACATTGTCTCTTTGGAACCCCTTTCGTTTCCCGTTGTGACCTCCTAGGCAAACTAATTTCTATATTATCCAATTCATTTGTATCAGTACGTACCTTAGGAAAGACACTCTGGGAAGCCTCTTCAATTGTAGGAGTAGAAGAGGGGTCTTCATGAGATTGGAGTTCAAATTGTGACGTTTCAGCTTCAAGCCTCGATCCATCGCACATGCCCTTCGATCCATCGAAGGTCCTTCTCGGGTCTGTTACTTCTGCACTCCTCGATCCATCGAACATGTCCTTCGATCCATCAAAGGCTTTTCTCGGGTCTGTTATGTGTGTAGTCCTCGATGGATCGATAATTTCCTTCGATCCATCAAAGGATGCTCTCGGGTTCATCCCTCCAGATTTCGATGGATCGAGAGTTTCATTCGACCCATCGAACATTACTCTCGAGTTCATCTCTCCATCATTCGATGGATCAAGAATTTCATTCGACCCATCGAAGGATGCTCTCAAGTTCATTCTTCCTACGTTCAATGGATCGAGAGTTTCCTTCGATCCATCGAAGGATGCTCTCAGGTTTCCAGCTTCAAAGCATTTCTCCAAGTTTTCTACTTGTTCAAATTCGGGTAAGTTCAGAGGGTTTCCATCACAAACATTGTTCTCCTCCTGAAGAGAAGACGCTAAATCTCCCCCTGAGTAATATGGTTCAGACTCACGGAAAGAAACATCCAGAGATAAATGGATCTTGTTCAGAACTGGATCATAGCAACGGTAGCCGTTCTGGAATTCAGCATAGCCAAGAAACACGCATTTCACATCACGCGGATCAAACTTCCCATGTAGCTCCTTATTGATGTGAACATACACAGTGCAACCAAATACACGGGGCTCGAGATTAGGCAAAGATGACGCTTGCAACAGAGCATGCAATTTTTGATACGGGTTCTGGAACTCAATTACACGAGAATGAGTGCGATTGATTAAATATGCAGCAGAACACACAGCTTCTCCCCATAAATATGTAGGAATATGCATACCAAATAGGGAAGCACGTACTACCTCCATCAGTTGACGGTTCTTGCGTTCAGCTAATCCATTCTGTTAAGGAGTATAGGCAATAAAAGTTTGATGTCGAATCCCATGAACACCTAAATATGCAGCCATATCTCTATTCACATATTCTCCACCATTGTCAGATTGGAGGACTCAAATTTGCTATTGATATTGATGGGTCACCATCTTGTGAAATTCAACAAATCGAGTATATACTTCACTTTTGTACTTCAGTAAGGAGACCCAAGTCATTCGAGTGCATTCATCAATGAAAGTCACAAAATAGCGAAAGCCAGAGTGGGAAGGAATTTTAGCAGGACCCCAAACATCCGAATGAATTTTCATGAAGGGAATAGAACTTTTATTCAAACTGGGAGAATACGTAACGCGATGGCTCTTAGCCAGTTCACATACATAAGATTTAAAGTCGGATTCATCAACAACAGAAAACAAATGAGGGTGCAACTTCCTAAGATATCCAAAATTCAAATGGCCTAGGCGACGATGCCATAACCACACTGCGTCCTTGGCTTTATCCAGGCTACTAATACTGCTTGCTTGAATAGTCGGTGGTTGGTCACTTCTTATCAACTCCAAATAGTACAACTTCCCCCTTCTAACACCATAACCAAGAGTCCTTCTTATCAAAATGTCCTGAAAAAGGCAGAAATCGGGATAAAAGGTTACAGAGCAAGAGAGAGCCCTAGTAATTGGACTAATGGATAAGAGGTTGTAAGCAAGAGAGGAACAATAAGAACAAAGTTAAGAGTGAGGTGAGAGGAGAGTTGAACCGATCCTTCTCCAAGAACAGGAGAAGGGGAACCATCAACAGTAGACACAACATGTTCAGGAGAGTTATTAATGCTATCAACGAGACTATGAGTATTTGTCATATGATCAGTAGCGCCTGTATCAATTATCCAAGATCTATTCGCAGAAAATGTGGTAAGAATGGATGTCTTACCCTGGTTACCTGTTTCAACAATCAGTGCGGTCGATGGAGAATATGATTCAGTGGTGGTGACAGTTTTTGTGGACTTGCGAGGTTTTTTAGTAAAATTCCACCATTCAGGATAGCCAACAAGTTCATAGCACTGTGCTTTAGAGTGACCGACCTCTTTATAGTGAGCACATGTAAAATGAGGGTTTTTGGGAGGAGGCTTTCCACCAGAGCGAGGCGGGTCAGAGAAACCAGGAGGAGGATCAGGGCGGCGTTGGGAGGATGCAGCATTAACTGAGGAAATGGCCAAGACAGAGCCTTCACGCAGAGGATGTGCAAAGAGGGTTGCACGATTGGTGTGAAAACGCCAAACATGAGCATATGTTTGATCAAGATCCAACTTCTGTTCTCTCCGCAACAATTCTTCACAAACTTGGCAGATTTCAGCATCAAGTCCCATTAAAAACATGTATACCCGTTGGCGGGTCATGGAAGAGGATTCATTCACCACCACATCAACAGTTTCTTGGGAGTGCGTCATACGGTGATCCATTTCATCGAGCCATTCAACAAGCTCATTATAGTATGTGGAAAGGGGTCTTCCATTTAGTTTCGTGGTGTAGCATAAACGATGAAGCTCAAAAATTCGAGTCTCCTCAGAGTCATCCCAAATTGCTTTGGCAGTGAGCAAACGAAGATACGTTTTTCGGATTCCAGGAGACATATTCTCAATGAGCCAGCACTTCACTCTACCATTGTCGATCGTCCATGTGGAATATGCAGCAGAGGTGGCAGCAGAAGGGTCTTTGAGGATGAGATCCAGTTTGTTCCGACCTTCAAGTCGAATTTTCATATAGCCAGACCAACTAGAGTAGTTTGTTTCAGTGAGAAGTTCGCCGATGGAGAAAACAGAGGAATCTTGGATGGTGTTGTGGAAGTGGTTGTGAACTAGTGGTAGAACTGCTTCGTTGTTGGGGATAAGTGCTCCATCATTGACGTTTGCCATTGCTTCGTGGTTTCAAAAAAAAAAAGAGTTCACAGTTTCAGAGTTCGAAATTCAAAATGCAGCAGAAAAAATATGGTGAGAATTCGGGATTTCGATTTTAAGTGTATTCAGAGTTTTGCGCTCTGATACCAAGTAGAATTCTGGTTTCAGGGATAATTCATTAGCTTCATTCATCCAAAAAATGGGGTTAATATAGATGTACAATCAGTATCCTAATAAGAAAGGATATTTACATTCCCATTCCATAATTACATTCCCGTTTCACCTATACACATTTAATTCTAATTACAAGAGAATATCAAGGGAATATTTTCAGTAATTCTTTCCAACACTGCACACACAAAGATAGTTTAAAACCAATGAAAACTATGATCTTGTTTACAAACTTAGCTTTACAGTACAGAGAAAACAAGGATTAAAAATAAAAGGATACACAGTAACATACCTCTCAGTACCAATACGAATACTAGTTGTATGCTGAGGACCTACTTCTGCACTACTTGATTTGCAACATTCAAACTGAGGCAATCCATCAACAGCAACATTAATTTTTGTAGTTCCCTGTTCAAGTCAATGCCGGACAAACTCAACTCATCATGTAGCTGAAGATACAGAAACTAGCCCAGGAAAGCAGATAGACCAGAAAAAACAAAATGACTATCTGTTTATCTGTTTTTTTTTCCCTTGAAATGAATTTTTTTGAAAGCTACTGATTGAGGGAGCTTACCGAGCTATAGTCAGAGTTCTTTACAGCACGAAGGAAGTCACTTGGAATAGCATCTTGGGGCACTAGATCCTGCATCAGAAAAAAACATATGGAATATCTTATGGAGTTAAATACTTCATTAGAAAACATGTGGAAAGTTTATACATATGTCTCAAATAAGTAGTTCTGGAAACATGTCATTAGTACGTGTAACAAATAGTTTTCCATGCTCCACTCTCATAGAATCGAAATAGAGGACTTACCAGGAAAGTCTTGTAGGGAGTTGCATTTGACAAAACAACTGAAGATTGCACTTGTGTCCCATCAGCCAAGCATACCTAGAATACAATATTGAATCAAAACTATAAATGTGATATATCAGGCAAGGATGTTTAGGCAAATTGACAACTGAACCAACCCCAGTTACTGTGCTGGAGTCCCCAGTCATCAATTATGAAGCCTGAGATGAGTAAAACACTAAAACATATAGTTCTTCATATAACTGGAGGAGATGCAGAAACAAACTAAATGTACTTCTGATCTAATAGCATACAGATATGAGAAAGCCTAATATAAAGAGCGAGGCACTTTATTCAATATTTATGCCAGTAAAATACCTCTGAGTTGGTAAGAATTTGAACGCCGGCTTCTTTAGCAGCATTACTTATGGCCAACAATACAGAACCCATCCCACCTTCAACATGCCTGCAAATGATCCAACTCATGAATGATCTCAAATTGTGAGATGAATTTTTGAACTTGGAAGTACTATTTGCAATTATGCCACACAAAAACTTCAGAGTATCTCAATAATATGCGGTACTTACCACCATATATTGCGATCACCATCAACTTCGCCCATAACGTGATGTAGAAGCACATAATTTTGGCGGTTAATTTTTTCTTCCAAATTGATTGTCTCCTAGCTCTAAAATTTTGGCGGTTAATTTTTTTCGCCAATTGTTTGTGTCAAAAATTGAAAATCACTTTGACGACAAAAATGTATAGTTACGTCACCCAAGTTTAAATTTATTTTCTATTTCAAAACAAGATCAAATGAATTGCTTGTGTTGTTCGAGGGTAAGTGATGAATTTTCAGAGAACCAGCGTAGCTGATAGTTCGATATCGATGAACATTGTATGGATCACGGGTGAAAAATTGGTAGAAATTGAAAGCACAAATTAGAATGATGAGATATCAGTCACAACATTAAGATTGTGAACATTGATGGTTTGCTTGCAATAGGAGTGACATTATCGCTTTAAGCAAAAAGCGCAAATTTAAATAAATTAAGATTATGAACATTTTTATTCTTCAAAATAGTTTATGACTTGTTCTTTGGATTCACCATTTATCTTGGAGCTCTGAAGATAAATGAATGAGCTGGAACAGTAGAGAGGACGGAACATCATCCTCCATTATCCTCCCCCCTTATCACCAATGGTTAGTTAATCAAAGAGGACAAGTGAAGTCTTGATAATGAGAGACAATATGAAAAGATACTCTTGAGAATCCATCCCTTTCTTTCGAGAACTTGAAAACTACAGGTGTGCAGTTACTGCAGTAGTAGAGTTTTTAATACTATGGCAATGAGTAATCCACTCCAATTAGGCAAATTTATACGTATGTATTAGTCACCTTTTCTCCTCTGTCGATAACATAGAAGACAAGAAAGTGTTCTGTTAGATCTTAAAATAAAAATACAATATAGGAATCAAATGAAAAATAGTACTGTATGAAAGGTAATGTTCACCAATCGATCTGAGAGGATGAGAGAGCACCCACAACCTTAAAAAAATTAAGAACGTGATTTGTACTTTTGGCTTAGAAAATAATCGAGTATTGAGAACTTATCTTTATTGGACTAATAACAATAGACATGAAGGGTTGTATGGATTTACTCACAAGCCGAAAGATGCTTTCATAGGGGAAGATCTCAAGATAAGGCACAAAGGAACACCTATTTCCTAACATGGTCATCTTCATCTTAAACTAATCACTTTTTCTCCAAAACAAAAGTAAAAAGAACACTAAAACACGTTAAAAACACAAGGATGCATATGCTGTTTCATGATGCATCATGCAATTAGTCACCAGAGAAAGCGATTTCGATACACACTTCACACTTCAAGAGGTTTAAGAACGATCCTATCCTTTGTTTCATTTCCCTTCTCCTTTCTAAGAATTCAAGATAAGAGTCATTTGTGTGTAACGTCAAACATTTGGGTTTCAATCCTGCCAACATTAAAATTTAATTAAATCTCAATCTATTATTAGTTACCGAGAGCTCGTCCAAAACCCGGACACAGATTAGTCAATAAGTCCAGAAAGCGCCTTAGGGGTATTCTTTTGTTAACCATCAGAGAAAAAAAAAATAGGTTCAATTCTTGTGAGTAATCAGATTATCAGAATGTGGTCCTGCCAGAAAACCAGGAAGGTTAGTTTACTAGATCATGTTAATAGGTGAAGATCTCAATAACTAACAGTGGAAATCTCCTAAATCGAGATGCTTAACACAAAAAGGGTGCACTAAATCAGGAAAGATCAAGAAATCCGTGGAAGCAAAACCCACGTGGGCAAATCCGGATACTCCTAATCAACAGCGATTTGCAGTGATTCATAAATTATTTCTCAGCAGGCATGTTCATTTGTTTTGATTCTCTTCTCTACTTATGATAATCCCACATGCTTATAAAATAAACAAGATCATCGTACTTCCATTCACACAAAGACTTGGGAAGGAAGCGATTTACTGTCCTTAAAACCACAGATCTCTCTGTCCCTCTCTTTTCCTACTTCGTTTGCTTATTATTCTAGGTATATATAACTGTCTATGATATTGAATCTAGCAATTTTGTTGGCCAACTAGCATCACCCCATTTGCATGAACAGGTATCATCTGTTCTATACATTGCAAATCTCCTAACTTTGAGTGGACCACCTTAAAGTTTCATCGATTCCTTTCATCAACCAGTTTCATTCTCTCTATTAGACATACAAAAGGAACTTTGTTCCTATCACTTACCATACCATCTCTGCTCTAACAGCTCAGAAAATGGTACCTAACTCGCTTTCTTCCCCAGACTCCAACTCGACTTGGACAGCCAAGCAAAACAAATCGTTTGAAAATGCTCTCGCAATCTATGATCGAGAAACCCATGATCGTTGGCAAAAGATAGCCAAGATCGTCGGAGGGACAACTGAAGAAGAAGTGAAGCGGCGGTATGAGATCCTACTGCATGATATTAACTGCATCGAGTCGGGCAAAGTTCCTCTTCCCAAGTACAGGAAAGGAGAAGAAATCAACATCAACAATGAGGAAAAGAGGTAATCAGGTTCTTTCTCTTTTTACCTTGTTAGGATGATGACTAGACAAACAGGTTCTAAATTCTTGATCGACTGTATTCCTAAAACTGTTCTAAGAATACAGCAATGGGAAGAATTACAACTCAACTATGTTCTACATCAAGAAGATTTTATGGATCATCATAGAATCATGGTTGTGCCTGTAAAAATGAAATTCCAGAAGTCATTAATCTTACAGGTCCCATTTGGTACACCAAACTTTGTAAGGTAGATATGCAGTTATGCACTTCCAACATGGATTTCTATATTCTTACCTACATTTGAGTAATATGTTTAGATGTCAATTCATTAATCTATATTGCAAATCTGATGATGGTACAGTTGCCTAAATATCTGATATTAATCCTTATTATTACTGCCATAGTAGATAGTGCACGTAACACTTCTGAATCCTTGCAAAATGCATTAGAAATCATTTGATACGCAAAAAATGCTACAAACTGTGTGTATACTAGGTTACTAACTAAGCCTTATCTTCATATCTATTGCAGGATGAAGAGCTTAAAGATCTAAAGACGATGTCCGGCACTAAACACAGCACCGACTTCCTCCCAAAGTGGATCCACTGCTTAACCTATATCTTCGTTTCCATCCCTATGTTTTCCCTTCAACATCTAAATGCAGTATACTTTTTTCTATCCAGGATATTTAACCAACGAAGAATCATCTATACACGAGTAGTTGCTTATTTTTCATCATTTATCAAAGGGCACATCACATTATAAGAAGCTCATCTCTAGTGGTGTAGAAGGGTAGAAATCTCAGGTTCAAATTCATAGATATACTCAGTTTACTTTCTAAAACATGTTTAATCAATCTGTAATTGAAAAATAATAGATTGAGCATTCGAACAAAAGCATCATTTATATCTCAACTGTGCTAAATTATCAACAGCATTAGCAAAACCAGAAAACAGAACATACACGAAATCCTCCAACTCAGTCGTCTTTGTTTTTAGAGACAGCGAAGCTTCACCTTCGTTTGGTCCAGCGACACTCTTCTCTCTGAGAATTTTTACTTCATCTGTTTCAGAACAACTCATAAATTTCCATTATCAAACAGATTATACATAAATCACTTTATATTTTCTACTGTAAAACAAACAGTCGGTGAGGAAGCTTACTTTCTTGAAGGTATCGACCAAGCAGATTCTGTGTTCGCTTACAGAAGCGTGAACAAATTCATGAAAGTGAGTCCTTAAATCCGATACGAAGCTTCCGCTCCCGAATATCGTCTTCCTCTGGCAAGAACTCACCGCCGGAGGTTCAGAAGCTGATGTCGGAGTCTCCATATAGCAATTATTCACTGTGTCACAGCTGAACGACGACGTTTGGACTGAGCAAAAGAAGAGAGGAAATAAAGGTGAAAAAAGAAGAGCTAATTAAACCGACTTGGGGAAGGAGGTAAACTGACGGGAAGGAGGTAATTAAAGTTTATCGCTTCTCAAAATTAATTGTGTAAAAGAAAAAAGAAAAACAACAAAGGATTTTTGGGAGAGGATATGAGTGGGTCATGTGTTAGATATAAGAAAGTAAGTGCGACAGCAAATCTCGTCTCTATTCTAGCTTCTATCCTCGTGAACCTGTAAAATAAGTCGGAGTACGATGTGATTCCGTGCTTAGACTTTTCAATGCTTAAATCATAACTTATCTCAAGAATTAAAGAGTAATTATAGCAGAATAACAAAATAACCATGCCGGAATAGTTTATATATAGAGATCGTATGATACCGAACCAAGCACTTGAGATAAACAGCGAGTCGCACTCAACGGAGTTGGGAAAATGATAGGTGCTGAGGATAGTTTGATTGTGGTAGCAAATAAGAGAAATTGATATAAGCCAGAACGCCACTTGGAATCCACCAAGATAAGTTTCAATTCTCGCCACTCTAGGAATCCCCCGAGAGATAAGAGAAGAATTTTCAACTCAAAGGTTTTCTTTTACTTCTAGTCTGTCCAAACAAACTCCAAAAAAACAACGTAAATAGCCATAGCTGACACTAGCCTTTTAGCTACACTTAAGACTGTTACAGAAGTAAAAACTTACTAATAACCTTATTTAACACACTCTTAATAAGAGTAAAACCTCATAAACTCAAAAACTTAATCCACTAAAGGATTAGTAAATAGAGAGTAATGGATCAATAAAAGCTCTTCTTCGATTCTGCATGAGATACGAGCAAAACACACACCGGATCCTTTCGGAACATGAGTCCACAAAATTGTGACTCATCAACTTCTTGATCGCTATCATTCCCTCCCTCATGGGAAGGACTCGACCTTGAGTCCAAAGGCCTGTCTTCAATGAATGGGCAAAGGTCAATCACGTTAAATGTAGCGGACACTCCATAGTCACCTGAGAATTCTATCTTGTATGCATTATCATTGACCTTGTGAAATTGTAAATGGTCCATCAGCTCTAGCTTGGAGTTTTGGGAACTTATGATTAGGAAATCGTTCCTTCCTAAGATGAATCCAGACTTTATCTCCAACTTGAAAAATGGCATTTCTCCTATGTTTATTTGCTTGTTGTGCATACTTCTCAGTTTGCTTAATTATCTTGTCTCGAACTTCTATATGTAACCTCTTGATATAATTTGCTCTTTCCTCCGCTGCCCCACTAAAAGAAGTGTCTGTTTTAAGAGGCACAAGATCCAAAGAAGTGATTGGATCCTGACCATAAACAACCCTGATCAGACTGCTCCATGTAGTTTGGCTAGTGGAACGATTATAAGAAAACTCAGCTTGGGGAAGAAACAAATCCCATGCCTTGATAATCTTTGAAATGAGACTCCTCCATAATAAAAACTTACTAATAACCTTATTTAACAATCTAAATACGAGTAAAACCTCATAAACTCAAAAAATTAATCCACTAAAGGATCAGTAAATAGAGAGTAATGGATCAATAAAAGCTCTTCTTCGATTGTGCATGAGATGCGAGCAAAACACACACCGGATCCTTTCCGAACACAAGTCCACAAAATTGTGACTCGTCAACTTCTTGATCGTTATCGTACTAGGTCTAAGCATAGTCCTTATCGAATTGGACTACTTTACATTCGAAGGGGAGGAATCCATTAAGGAATGGATCTCCATATTCAGGGTCAATCACGCTACATGATTACATAGACCATTTGGCATCATCTCCTTAGGATTCGTACAAATCTGACCATTTCCCCCAAGGATTCTGTAAATCCCCCGAAGTTTGCATCGTACCTTGGGATTGCCACGCCTTTTTACGTACATTCTAGAAGCTTTTACTGTAATGACTCAAAGCCAAATTATTGTGTTAATGGTCGTTAGTAGAGTTGATTAACGAGCTAATCCATATACATCACGTTTATCGAGATTCGTCGATCGTCGTGACCTGGGAGATTGACATTTTATAGGTTTTTGTTTTGGGTTCACTTTCTTCATAGAAGTTGTAAAGAATATTATTGTGAGCTCGGGCATATTTTCTTTAGATTTTTCGGAGATCCGAGGTAATTGTTATGAATTTTGGAAGGTGTTGGTAGTAAGATATTAAATTAGAAAACTTATAATTGGTAAAATTTGTTGGACCATCAGATGTTACAAGGGATTGATATAGGTCGTTGATTCTTTTTAACCTAGGGGTATAATTTAAAAACTTCTACCCGGATCAGTAGATTTACCGGACCTGGATAGCTGACTCGACAGCAGACCCGTTTTATGTGTTAGGGTTTTTGAAGCCCACAATCCAGCGTTCGACTCGGCCGGAGGACGGCGAATGGTCGACATCGATATCCGATGTGATTTCTGAGTTGCAAGGGTAAATTTCAATGATTTTCGGTCGGTTTTGGACTTAGCTGTAGTTATAAATTATGTTGAGCTTGAAATGGTCTTTGTTTTGGTATGTGGTTTGCAAGGATTAGGACTTTTCTGAAATTTGGAAGTGTGTGGCCGCCGGCAATGGCGGCACGTGGGCGCCATGCCCCGTCGGGCTTGACAAAGCTCCAACGACCAGAATCTCAACTTTTCATGGGGAGTATTCTTAACCTTGTTGTATTGATTTTTTGTGTAGTTTTGTGATTTTCAATAGATGTCCTAATGTTTTGGCTGGTTTATAAGGATCGCGTCGACTCGACACATTTTCAACACAATCGTTTTTCGTGTGTCGAGTCGAGACTTACTTTTATGAAGCTTGGGTAGTACGTTTTGATGAACAAGAACAATTACATTATATGTCGAGTACGAAGATGAGTTTAGGTAGAGAGTCACGATGATTGAAACCCAATGTAAGTTCTAATCAACATTCCATCTCAGACTACTTTATCCACTTTAGTCGCACGATAGAACTTGTATTAATTAAGTAAGATCTCCAGGTTGTTTTAGGAGCACTGAGTAGGACTTTCAAGTTAGTGGAACATCGAGTTCGATTTCTGAACTAGGTGACTGACGAGTAATGTATTCGGCGATCCAAGTGAGTGGAATTTTTCTTTTCATAGTTCCGTATGCAAGTCTTATTTTCGAAATTATATTTACACATTATATATAGTTTTAGCTAGTATGTTGTTAGAATTCAGCTATGCTAACTCGAGTCATTAATATTTATGTTTTCAACGTGACTAGTTCTTTACGTTTTCAATGTCTTTTGTTTAGTTTAGCTCAAATTTCAATTCTCTTTAGCTTTCATTGTTCTACACCCATAGTTACCTAGTTCGAGTTTATGTTCAGTCTATTTTCCAACATCGACATATTTAGTTTTCAGTTCAGATATCAGTCAGTCTTGTAGTTTAGTTGGTTTCCTACATCATTAAGGTGTTTACGCTTTTACGTTCTTAGTCCACCAAGTTTGTTTAAATTTCAGTTTGTTTTAGCTTACGACGCACTCAGTTAAGCATCTAGTTCAGATATGTCTCAATGTATGATGCCCTCAGTTAAGTGTCCAGTTCAGATGGATCTCAATTTACAATATTTTAGTTTATGGCTCTTATAGCCGTTACCCTGGAGGTTCAGCTTAGATCAATATATGTTAACATAAGCGCTTCATCTTTTCCCTTTTCGTACACACTTGTTAGCATAAGACAAATAAATATACACAGGGAAATGTACGTGTAAAAGAGGAAACAGAAACACGCTGAGTCCTACATCGAGGGATGAGAGGGAAACAAGTTTCGGAACAGGTATAAAGCAAATTAATTATCATTAAAGAAGGCTAACCTACTATTACTGTCTTAATACACTTTTATCCACGTCCCTTATTCCTAAAGCTCCTTCTTACTTAAGCATCAGAGTGTGTTAGGCAGGTTATCCTGCCTTCACTTCTGAGGCTTGTTTCTCATCTTAGCAATATAGCAGAGACAGGCGAACCATCATCCCAGACTCCTCCCTTTCGGTGTTTCATTAGTGTCTGCTTGGAAACTAGTAGAAACATTTGGCGCCATCTACAGGTTCTTTCTCCCTCGCATTAACAAAAGTCTGCACGCTTTCCCTTTAGCTATGAAGCATACCTCCACCCTCGGCTTCACCACTCCAATCCTCCAACACCTAGAAAATCTAGGCGGCGAGGCCCCGTCCAGCTCGGCTATGCCTGCGCCACGTGCCCCCGAAAATGCAAGCGAGGACATATCTACTCTCTTCCTCTGCGAATTGGAGCTCCTTGGTCATGAGTGCGACACTGAGCACTCGGTCAAGCAAGAACTTCAAAATGCCTTAGGTGCCTTGCGACAAGGCCGCTCAGAGCACGACACAGCTCAACATTTCGCTAAAACTCATCAAAATCCCCTGGTCATTAAAATACAGACTCCGCTTCACCATCCTCTGTTTCTAGGTTTGCCTCCTCTTCCAGAATCGATCACTCCTAATGCAGCCACCCAAATTCTATCTCGGTTAGCAGAGTTAAAGGCTGAAGTTTGTTAGGGACACTTCGCGTATCAGTAAGGAATTAGTGCAATTTACACACCTCACATGACTCCTTTATCTGAGTCCATTATACGAAACAAACGTGATTTACATGCCAAGGCTCCCAAGGGTCCACGATATTTTATGCGGGATGACCTGAGAGTTCATTTGGATGAGTTCTTGTCGGCAACTACTGGGTGACATTTTAATGACGCCACCCTGTGTTATCTCTTCCTTGAAACCCTAATGGGCGAGTCGTTGAAATGGTTCTTTGAATTTCCTGAAGGGTCCGTCAACTCCTTCGCCGATTTTGCATATGTTTTCCTCAAGTGGTATACAAGGCAAGTATGATACAACTGACACCTTATTTGCTATCAAACAGGCGGAACACGAGTACTTATCTTCCTTCATTTGGCGTTTTCGAATGGCCGCCCAATTATGCCACAATTTGGTTAAGAAGATAGCTATTGTTGCTCTCATTCAGGGACTAACTCCTTCCCCGTTCAAAGATAAAATTGTCAAACGCCAACATTCCTTGGATTACGACAAACTTGTTGACATGGTTGTTGAAAAGGCATAGATCAGCAAGTTTATGTATGGTGGCCAACCCCGCCCACGAAATGATAACACTGCGCTCGCTCCACATAGCAAGGTTTCACACATTCCCCTGTTCAAAAGACAAAAGTTCATTCCTAATGACAGGAGGGTGCGGTAGCTGGCCCCAGCCCAAACAATTTTCACTGTCGCTAATGCAACATACACTGATATCCTAGCCAATAACAAGGCGTTCACTGATGTTCCACCCCGCCCAAACGATGAACATCGCCCTTACGTAACACTAGCAAATGGTGCGGGTACGTACCACTCCAACGAATCTGATAATACGGAGGAGTGCTTAACTTTGAAGAAAGTTATTCAACAGTTATTTGACAAAGGTAAGTTGGACCAATACAAAGCGCGTGGCCCTCCACCACGCCAGGTTTCGCTCATAGAACCACGGGGGATAATCAACACCATATTTAGGGGAAAAAGAAAATCTTGGGATGTCAAGGAGATGTTCAGTTTATCCACAAAAAGTGGTGTTAGAGCTTAGAAATGCTTATGGGATCCAATCACTTTTTCGGAGGAAAACGAAGGTGGCAAGCGCCTAACGAACACACCGTTCATTATTGACACCTTGGTCGATCTCTTCAAGATTCAGTGCATCCTAATTGATTAAGGGGCCCTAGATAATATCATGTTCTTACCTGCCTACAACCAACTATATCGCCCGCATTGCAAACTGATACAGGATAATGAAAATCTGATAGGATTTTTAGGAAATGTTGTGTACCCATTAGGTAGTGACTATATGTGTCTGTGTCTGGGGGCGGCAAGGATACCCCAAAGGGAGGTTACCATTGACTTTGTCATATGCAACTTACTGTCTTCTTAGAACATCATACTTGGGCATCTTGCGTTGAAGTTATATTGGCCATGCACATGCTTTACCTTCAATTCGCCACCAACTTCGGTACCGGTTCGGTGCTTGGCACCCAGTTTGTAGAGCGCCCAATTAACCTTCAAACATGGAATATTGTCTGGCAGGAGATCTTAGCCCTCAAGGATAAAGACACGACTGCTATAATTCCTGATGAACCGAGGAATGGTGTGAATTCTGTCCGCCCAGCTAGTGACAAGAATAACATGATCGACGTTCAAGTCGATCCAAATCAACCTGAGCGGAAAATCAAGATAGGCGCCCAGTTGGACCATGAGATTTTCAATGACCTTACCGCTCTTCTCCATGAATACAAAGAAGTCTTCACCTGGTCTTATGCTGATATGCTTGGCATTTCTGTCAACCTCATTTCCCATAAACTAAGCATAAACCCAGGCGTATACCCGGTCAAGAAAATTAGGTGCGCTTACGATGAGGAAATGTATGCAGCAATGCAAGCGGAAGTAGATTGCTTGTTAAAGATTGGGTTTATCCACCCAGTGAATTATCTAAAGTGGATTTCAAATACGATGATGGTCAAAAAGAGCAACGACGTGTGTCGTATGTGTGTTGATTACACCAATCTAAATAAAGTGTGCCCAAATGATAGCTTCCCATTGCCCTTCATCGATCAGTTAGTAGATGCCACAATTTCTTATGAGCTATTATCAATGATGGACGCATACTCCATATACAACTAGATTAAGATGTACCCAAATGACCAAGAGGCCACCATGTTCACAATAGACAAGAGACTGTATTGTTACAATGTTATGTCATTTGGTTTAAAGAATGCATGTAAAACGTAGTTAAAGGCTTAGAAACTAATAGATTGTATATAATCTGTTAGGTTATAAAGAGTTAGGTGAAAGAATGAGTTGATCACTTGTATATATGTTAATTAGGTTTTATTTTCGGCTCAAACATGTTTAGAGTTCTAGGGTTCTTGATTGTTTTACTTGTCTATTAATCGAATCATGTTAGAAGTCTAGGGTTTCTGAATTTTGTTTGTTAACATGTTTTATTCTTTATTTTTGTAGATTAGTAAACTAAACTTTAAACTCCCCCTTACAAACCTAGCATAGTCATGCATGCACCCTCAATCTCCGGTTAAGAACGATCCCTACTTATCAATGCTACATCAACAAAGAGGGTTTAAAATTGTGTGTGTTATTGAGTGTTTATTTGATAGTTAGGTTTAACGTTATCACACATATCATTGAAAAATCAGCTCCAAGTTACTAAGGCATGCATCGAGACTGTCTCCAAAGACGCTGAAGTCATCCATGAAAACCTCAATGATCTTCTCAATGTAATCTGAAAAGATGGCCAACATACATCTCGGCAAGGTGCCTGGTGCGTTCCATAAACCAAAGGGCATTCTTCTGTAAGCAAAAGTACCAAATGGACATATAAACGTGGTCTTCTTCGGCTATGCTGATCTGATTGTACTCAGAATATCCATCAAGGAAGCACTAATAAGTATGGCTAGCCAACCGTTCAAGCATCTGGTCAATGAATGGCAAAGGAAAGTGATCCTTCCTGGTGGTGGCATTTAGCTTCCTGTAATTAATGCAAACTCAATGTCCAGTAATAGTTCTCTGAGGCACTAACTCGTTGTCTTCATTCTTCACAACTGTAATTCCAGACTTCTTTGGCATGACTTATACATAAGACACCCAATGACTGTCTGAGATAGGGTAAATCACGCCACAATCATAAAGCTTTATTACCTCCTTTTTAACAACTTTCATCATAGGAGGATAAAGTCTGCAATAAGCCTCTCTACTAGGCTTGGTGTCATCTTCAAGTAAAATTCGGTGAACACAGGTTGCCGGACTGATTCCTTTGATATCAGCAAGCATCCAACCTATAGTTGTCTTGTGCTTCTTCAAAACTTCCACAAGTCTTTGTTCCTGATCAGCTTCCAGCATTGCAGAGATGATCATTGGCAATGTTTCCTCTTCCCCCAAATAAGCATACTTCAAATGTTCAGGTAAAACTTTTAGTTCTAATTCCAATGCTCGAACAATCGAAGGGAGAATCTTGTTTTCTCCAAAAGTGATCGACAAAGGATGAGAGTGTCTGAGATCAAGCTGAGTTGAATCTAAGAGAGCTAGAACCTCACGAGCTATATGCTTCATTTAGAGCCATAGTTCATCAAAATGGGCATCATCCCCGAGTCGAGTCCACCCCACTCCTTCTTGAAGTACTAAGTCCAACGTATCGTCCTTCCTAGTATCCAAGTGTGCTTGTGCTAATGAGTCAACAATATCCATAGAAAAGAACGAGTTGACACTAGCTAAAGGATGTCTCATGACATCGAAAATATTGAACTCAATGACTTCACCATCGAATTCCATGTTGAGTGTACCGCTGAACACATCAATCCTCGTTCTTGTAGTCTGCAACATAGGTGTGGTGTTGATGTCACTATCTTTAATAACCACAGCATAGAAATCAGCTGGGAAGATAAGCTGATTGACATGTATAAGAACATCTTCTACATATCCTCTTGGATAAGGCTTAGAATGATTGGCTAACTAGATGATCACATCATATTTGTTCAACGCAGGAAGACCAAGAGCTTGATACAAAGTGTAAGGCATGACATTGATGGAAACTCTTAAATCTAGCATCACAAAATCTAGCATCACATTGTTGAAAGATCTGGCACCAATAACGCAGGGAACAGAGAAACTCCCTGGATCCTTCAATTTTGGGGGTAGCCATTGTTGAATGACTGCTGAAACAGTCTCATTCACCTTCACAATCTTCTTCTCTCTCATTTGTCTCCTCGTGGTGCATAACTCTTTGAAACACTTAGCATATTTTAGCACTTGCTTGAGGCACTCGATGACGGGTAGATTTACTTACACCTTTTTGAAAATTTCCAAGATTTGTTCATTTGTTTTTTGCTTCTTCTTGCTTGCTAAACGACTTGGAAGTGTTGTTGTGACAAACGGGGAATTAGTAGGGGTTGAACTTGAAGAAATTGAGCTCTTGCTTTGTGTCTTTGGGTCAACTTGTAAAGATGAAGGTGCCGAAGTGACAGGTGGCATCACCGTACTCTTCTAGGCCTCAAGGGTGGTCAGATCATGCTCAACGTCATCCAGATCAATAGTATGTGATGTTGGCTTCTTCTTCTAATATTGACTAAACTACTTCCTACTCTGAGTAGCTACTACGTTTGTTGTCTAAAATCACCTCCTGAATTTGGAACTGACTGAGTTGGCAATTTTTCGGTTCCTCCCTTAATATGGCACATGAATTCAACAACCTGGTTCATCTGCTTCTTTAACTCAGCAATTTCATTCCCTTATTGGGCATGTGTATTCAGCAGAACCTGTGTTGACATTGAAAGTTGAGACAACATCTTGTCATACTCCGGATTGATAAGAACAGGCTGAGCTGGACCATTATTGGCATTGGAAACCCTTTTAAATTGATTGTTGTTGCTGAAATGGTTGAGGCACAGGAGGGTGTAAGCATCCATCATTGTTCCTCCATTGAAAGCCAGGATGGTTATTTTTGAACCCCTGATTTTAATTTTCATAGTTGTTGAACCGAGGGGCGCCTTGGTTATTTTGAAATCATTCTAAGGCGTTGGCTTCTTCTACTACTGGAAGCTGGTATATTTTGAGGACACTGATCATTGTGATGTCTATCAAGCAGGCAAATTCCAAAGATAGGCTTGGAAAGTGGCATTGGTTGTGGTGATTTGGTCTCCAAAAGCTTGGTGATCAATGAAGTGAGCTTGGCAAGTTCTATGTTGGTGCTTGAAAAATACACTTCATGGACTTTTCTACTCTGCTGCAACGCCATACCTTCATACTGCTGTGTGTTGAGAGCATGCTGGTTCAACAAAGAATGGCCTATAGTTGCAGGCTTCTCCAAAAACGATTCTCCAGCTGCTGCGTCTAAAAGCTCTCTCTCAAAGGGTTTGAGTCCTTCATAAAAGTATGTCAAGTGGTTGCTTTCTAATATTCCATGTGATGGATAAGATTCACATAACTCCTTGAATCTCTCATAGTAAGTTGAGACACTCATTATGATCTTGCAGGATGCCAGTTATCTTCTTACTCAAGTTAGTGATCTTTGACATCGGAAAGTACTTGGTAAGAAACTCTTTCACAAACATGTCCCATGTTGTGATTGACCCAGCAGGAAGACTGAACAACCAACGTTTTACCTTCTATTCAAGTGAGAACGAAAATGCTCCACGTCTGAAGGATTCTTTTGAAGTTCTAGATGGACATATGGAGTCACACACAAATAGAAATATAGTCAAGTGTGTGTTTGCATCTTCAGTTGAGTTGCCATGAAAGCGCGAAAGATGGTGTATAACGCCGCTCTTCAATTCTGGGGTAGTCTGGTCTGCTGCTGTCGGAGGGTAAACGATGGAAATTTGGCCAAAGTTACCCAAATTCAAGAAAGTCTACTCTCTGATGGACTGTTCTGTGCCATCTTTACCCGCCATTTCTGATTCTACATCTGAAATGTGTACTAATGATGCTGGCGATGTTGGTGGACTTTCCTCAAAAACAGGCAGATCCTGTTCAAACCCTTCTGCGTTAATCTGAGCTGTATTCTGAATATGCACTGTTTGATTTCTGAGTTCAAGTTGACGTAGGGCAGGAGTGGACATTCATGAGTTGCCTGATTTATCAATATATCAAGTGTTAGTATCATCGGAAGACAAAAGAAATACAAAAGTGTACAAAGTATATGAAAAATTGTACTAATTAACACACACCAAATGCAAAAACACACTTAAAGTTGAATGCAAGATGATATATAACAAAATGGAGTGCAAATGATGCATAAAAACCAACGAGATGCAAGATATATTCATGTCAAAATTGATCCACACGTTGGAACTTTCAAACTTAGAACGTCACACTTTGATTCATCATGGATCACACATTTACTTAATTAGAAATTTAGCTAAATGAATCAAACAAGATCAACCTAAATGATAACATGGTGTAAATGCATAAGACAAAATTGGTTAGAACCTGCAGAAAACAACCAAGTTACATGAACAGTTATGAATAGAATGACTTTTCCTTTGGTCTCATGTCCCTAACTTCACTTAGGTTAGGGTACCCGGTGATGAAATCTGAGCATCACAAAACTGTAGGGGAGTTATGCAAGCTAATATGCAACGTTGGTTAACTTCTTACAAGTTCAAAAAATTTGAGCACTTGAGTAAACATGTCTAAGTTGAGTTCACCAAAGATTTAAAGAGAGTACATAGCTTGATCTTTATGTCTTTCAGTGGACGTGCGACTCGCGCGATAATGTATGTTATTCTCAATCATTCGGCTTATTTAACGTTTAGAAATGGCCAGTAGGGATAGAGATAACGCAAGATGCAGGACTAATTTCAAGAAACACCCCGGGGCTTACCGGGCCAATAGTGTATAGTCTATTGATCTTTCTCTTTCTTAGATCCAAAACCTGTCACCAGTCATATCCCCTTTAGACACTATATCCAACAATCAACCAAAATCTCGAGATAACACACACCCTCAAGTCTTTTGCAAACTTTGCCCTCAACCTTATGTCCATAACTTCACTTAGATTATGGTGTGCAGTGATGAAATTCACACTTCATGAGGAGTTAAAGAGATAAACAAGAAAAAAGAGGCGTCATCTATTCTAGAAGAGTGAGACTTAATCAACCAAACATCTGTATTTAATGTTAATTTAAAACTTTCCTTTAACATGCTTAAAAATTATTAGATATATATTACACACAAACAACAGATAATATTTACAAAAATTAAAATTAACTAGACATGTTAACATGTTTAAGTCACGAAATCTTTTAGCACATATTGACAAAAAGTAGCAAAAATTCTAAGTAAAATTAGCATGTATAATTGGGAATTTAAACAAGAAAATTTCTTCAAAATTTGGTTAGTAATATTCACAAGTATAAAATCAAGTAAATTTACAAATATACACACAAAAATCACAAACAATTCTCAATCCCCGACAACGGTACCAAAAATTGATAACACTAAACCAAGCATTACATTAACAACCTAATACCTAGTATAACGTATTCAATTTAAACTCTTTTAATGTAGATATAGCATTGATAAGTAGGGTATCCTTCTAAACCAGAGATTGAAGGGTGCATGCAATAATTGTGTAGAGAAAGGGGGTGTAAAAAGTTTCTTTTAATTAACTAATTAATTACCTAAAAAACGTCTCGAACATAACAAGAAATTATAGAACCCTAACATGCATTGACTCATAAACAAACAAACACATAAAAAAAAACTCAAAAACCCTTAGCCATGTTTTAGACAAAAAGAATTTCTAACTGATTATTTACAAGTAATCATCTTATTTCGCCTAGCCAATTTTCTTTACCTGTTAAGTTACCTATGAAATTTACATTCAAAATTCTATTATTAACATGCCATGTGGTTTAAAGTTACAACACCTTAATTTCTAAAGTTCATTGAATAACTTTTAGACGAGAGGCTCAAAGCAATCCTCCTACACTATCCAACACATTAAGAATTTGTTTAATGCATGTTACTTTCCTCCTTAAGATACTTCTAGTATTTGGAAGAGTGTTATGTTTGGAGCTGAACTTCTAAGAAGGAATTTGAGGTGGATGATTGGTAGTGGCAACACTATTAAATTCTGGATTGATGCTTGGTTATTGACTAAAGGTCTATATCATCACAAGTCGCCTGATGGTTTGATCAATATGGAAGTTGTGGTTTGTGAGTTCTGAAGTGATGGGGAATGGGATTTCAATGCACTTTGTTCATGCTTACCTTTTGAAATTGTTGAGAAAGTACTCAATACTCCTACTGGATTTGAGACAGATGGGGAGGATATTCAGATTTGGGGAGCTACATCTACTGACACCTTTTCTGTAAAGTCAGCTTATAATTCCTTGTTTAACTTTATTGAGGTTAATCCTATCTAAAGTACTATGTGGAAACTCAAGGTACCCCCTAAACAAAAAACTTTCATCTGATCTGTTTTACATAAAAAGATGTTGACAAATGTTCAACGAGGTAGAATGCACATGATTATGGATGCCTTATGTCTAGTTTGTAAACATGAAGATGAATCTCTTTTGCATCTTTTTAGGAGTTGTCATGTTGTAGCTCAGGTATGAAATTCTATTAGTAAGCCTCATTGTATTGCCTCATCTTTCACTTTGGATTGGATAGTTGGATTATTGCTCAACTAAGTTGTCATACTATTGGAGAATATGAGTTCAGGTGGTGTGATTTGTTTGTTACAATATGTTGGTACTTGTGAAAGTGGATGAATAAGGGGGATTTTGATCTGCACTTCTCTTTTCCAACTGATCATGTGTCCATCATAAAGGCTACTATGGATGAATGGAAGAGATCTTTGGTCTGTCCAAATTCAAAAAATATGTGTACAACCATGTTCAATTGGATGAAGCCTCCTAGTGGTTGGATTAAGCTAAATGTGGATGGCTTCAGAAGTAGGAGTGGTCAAATTGGACTGGATGTGTCATTCGGGATAGTTCTGACAATTGGTTAATGGGATTCAGAGTGAATTTTGGTGTTAGGCCTAGGGATTATATTATGGAATTCAAATGTGGCTAAAGTGCATTGTCACAAGGTAGAAGTGGAATCTAATTCATCTATTTTGGTGAACTTTTTTTTTCTGAGGGTATCGATCAAAATCCACTATAGGAAAAGTTGGTAGTAATACAGAACTCCACCGGAATACTTGCTCGACAAACATAAATCATATTGCATCACTACACTAAATAACATTGTGAAACCCAAATTCGTAGACTAACAAATCAGAGTAGCGCTAGTAATTGTCAAACTTATGGTGCACTACTCCTTAATTAGCTAGAAATCCCATTTACCTCGAAACAACGTCTCCCTGATCTAATACCAGTGAACGAAAATGACTTAAAATGTAGATACAAACAAAAGTGTCCCCCGGGTCCAAGCGGAGAAACCAATAAGATGTCCCATGAAGCATCCTACATTGCCCTTGCATGAGGCTCAACATAGCAAGCCTAGATGTCCAAGTAAGACCAAACACCTTTCTTCTACTTAACCTAGCCCATGCCTAGGCCCAGAGCAGGAAGACCCATAACCGGTTACTGTTCACCCACCTCCTCTCTAGCGAGGCTCGACCCAAAGTCTTCACCTTGCCACCAGAAATTGCTAACCTCTCACGACGGAGGCTTGCCCACCCACAACGCCAGCACTGAGCCAAAGTTAGGACACTCGTTGCCCTTGGAAGGTAATGCCGCCGACATAGAACCACCGGGAGAATTCGAGGTCGAGATTCATTATTGTCACCCGGATCCTAGGTGCCGATGTAAACTGCCATCAAACTTCTCTATCACACAATCTACACCCACGTTGCTTGTGAACCGAAACCACACCAAGAAGTAGAGAAGAATACCACCATGAATCATGAGAATAAGATAATAAGAGAAACAAGGACGTCGTCGTGAACAAAGCACGCAAAATCTTATACGTATCACTGTTATGAAACACATTTTTTACATAGGAATTCCTCACCCATTTTATGGGTGCATATGCTCTTATCGGCACCGTTTCCTCAACAAGCTTTCTCACCTTGATGTCAAACAGAAGATCTCACACATCGGCTCCTACTTCAAGGTACGTAGCAATCACAAACTACGTACGTTATGTGCTAATTAATTTGTAACTACTTCTTTAATTAACTTGATCAATCAACTCAATCACAGGATCGTTCTTACATCCCTTTACTGACTTCACCAATAACCCCGCTAGCCGCTGCCTCAAACCATGCCATTAACATTCCTCTCCAGGAACAAACCCTCAACGAGGTTGCTCGCATTGTCAGAAACAAGGATTTGAATGCGTTGAGAGAACGTGGTGGTGTTAATGGTGTTGTCACACTTCTCAGGTCTCATTCTGAGGTAAACACAGTAGAAGAATGAACATATAATAAGAACTTTAGGGAGGGTAGATTTCTGTTAATTTACCTAACTTTTGACTCCAATTTCATTTCTTTTCGATTTTGATCATTTCATTAGCTATTGTCACAAAAATGATTGAAATCGGAAAGTTTGATAAACATTGTTGGAGTCAAAATTTAGGTTGGAATAGTTGGATAAATTAACATGAATTTGCTTGCAGTACATTTTACTTGGGTATACATATTAATTCATTTGATCCACCCTACATATGTATATCACAGGATTAGGCTGTTGATGGTGGTCAAGTTCCACAGCTAGCATGGAAGACTACCAAGCCTGGTTATTTTCACTACTTGTTGAAGGCTTGCAATAAGTTGACAATCTTTTTCCTCGTTGGCTCAGCAGGGTTACAATTTTCTATCGAATTCAAGAAGCATGGAATCAAACAAGGTTGGCATGATGGTTTCGCCACACTGTTTACTGTTTTCCTGCTTGTGGTTATCCCCTCTATTAGGAACTACCGCAATGCGAGGAAGACGGTGAAAAAATTCACAGAGAGGAGTAGATTACTGGTGAATGTTGAAAGAAGTGGAGAGTCTAGTACGGTTACAATATCTCATGTTTCGGTTGGGGACATAGTTCACATGAAAGAAGGAGACCATACTCCTGCTGATGGTTTGTTCATAGATCATGGTGCTGAATTAGTGGTGGATGAGGTACTAAATCCCATTATTGATTGTGAATGTAGTTGTCTGGTTCAAAAGTTGTTAAGGGATGTGGTCAAATGGTTGTGACATCTGTTGGTGTCAATACAACTTATGATGAGATTCTGAGCTTGGTGACTAAGGATGATAATCCAGATAGGACAACTCTATTGCAAGCTTTGATGAAAAAACCATATAATTGTACAGAGTATCTTGCATGTCGTATATCGTTTCTGATTGCCTTTGTGGAGCTAATACGCTTGTTACTATTCAAGAAGCATGACAACTACAATGACAGGTCAGACTTGAAAGGAGAGGTTTCAATGCACTCAGTAATGAATTTATTCGAGAGATTCATTCGAGAACTTAGGGGAAGATCTACAATTTAGTGATTGTTCTAGCTACTGCAGTGATAGGGATACAACATGGGATGCCTTTTGTAATATCACTTGCACTTTCTCGATGGAGGCACAAGGTGGTTCAACATCGAGTTGATCCTAGGAACCTGTCAGCTTATGTCACAATGGGACTCATAACAGTCATCTGCATCGAAAAAACTAGTGAGAAAATGTGTACTCAAATGGAGGTTAAGGACTTTTGTATAAGGGAAAAGGATTTGAGAATTGGAGTAGAGTCTGATGAGACTGAACAATATGCTCTAAAAGAACTGTGCCAAGAGATTTCTGCTACCCCAGCAAATGATGCGTTCAATACTTCGATCATGGACATATGAGGTACTACTAACATGGAGGTCTTAGATCAGATATTTGAAACTATAGAAGAGAGAAAGTCGATCCTTGGTGGGAAATGTAGTGGCATTTTAGTGAGGAGAACCGAGAGCGGTACACAAGATATGCAACTGCATGTGAGTGGAGATGCATCAACAATCTTAGACATGTGCTCTCATTATAATGATAAAGCAGGGAAATGTTATATTATGGAAAGCCAGAAGATTATTATGGATATGGAGGAGAATGGTCTTAAACCAATAGCCTATGCTTACAAGAAAACATATGATCAATAGTTTACCGAAGATGGGTTCAAGTTGTTGGCACTGGTGGGAGTGAGACGCCAATATCAAGAAGACCTTAAAATGGCAGTGAAAGCTTTTAGAAATGCTGGAATAAGGATTAAACTAGTGTCGGAGGATGGGCTCTCGAAAGTGAGTCAGCGAGCTTCTGATCTTGGAATAATCTCTAACCCTGGTGATGAGGCACTTGAAGGTGTAGATTTCAGAAGACTAAGCTCCATGGAAAGGATGAAGAAGGTGGATTTGATATCTGTGATGGGAATTTCCCTTCCAAAGGAAAAGCTTCTAATGGTGGAGCGCCTAAAGAGAAACGGTCACATAGTTGCATTTTATGGAGGGCTAACCATAAATGACACACCTACTTTGAAAGAAGCTGATGTTGGAATCACAGAAGATAAATGGAGCACTGAAGTGGCCAGGGACAATGGTGATGTTGTAGCTAAAGTTGGCTGCGTGTGGATCCCCATTTTGATGTCCGGTAAATGTGCTTACCACAACATTCAGAACTTCTATCAAATTCAGCTCACTTATTGCATATCAGGGCTACTTATAGCCTTCGTAGCAACAATGCATTCAGGAGAGTCCCCTTTGACAGCGATTAACTTGATTTGGGTGAACTTGATGATGTACCTTCTAGGTGGCCTGATGATGGTAATGGAGTTAAAAGGACAAGAACTACTCACTCAAAAACCGGCACTAAGGATTCAGCCACTTATAACCAAAGTCATCCGAAGAAGCATAACAATTCAAGTATTATACCAGGCTACTGTCTTGTTAGTCTTACATGGGAAATGCAGTACCAAGCATGAACCAAGGTGTCTGCGACACCATGATTTTCAACTTTTACACCCTATGCTAGATCCTTAATCTGTTCAGGACCATGGACCTGGTGAACAAGGAAGTGCTGAAGGTCGTGCTTCACAGCTATTGGTTTTTGATGGCTTTGGGGGTTGCTGTGGTCATGCAGGTGGTGATTATTGAGCTTGGAAAAGACCTAGCCAGTGATGCGAGGTTGGATGCTATGCAGTGGGCAATCTGCTTCCTTCTTGCTGCTCTTTCTTGGGTGTTTGATTGGGCCATTAACTCCCTTTCTACTAGCATTCGAAGTGAAGTGTTCAGCATTGATGGTGAGTTCACCTAGGGTGACGTTGTCACATAGCACTTGTAGATTTTTCTTTCTTGCTTTATTGTTTTTCATCTTCACTGTATCACATCATTTCCAAACAGATAATGTGTAGCAGACCTAGTAGTGAAGTAGATAGTTTTCCATGTAATGTCTTGTAAATAACCCATATAGATCAGTTGGTCTCAATGGAAAATGAAAACTAAACTACCCAACACATTAAGAAAAATACATAGCATGCTTTAAACAAAATCAAGAACATAAACACATGGAAGATAAACTCAAATAACTATTGAAAATCCAAATATATTCACCAAAATCCAATGTCAAACAAGAAGAAAACAAAAACAAAATAGGGCTATGGAGTAAAAGTTTCATGGTACACTTTTGAAAAGCGTTTAACGCTGCAAACTCCAAGATGTAGATGATTCCAAGGATGGTGGTTCTCACTTGTAGAGACTCAACGCGATGCAAGTGATCCGAGATAGGATGGACGGCAGTGTAGTCGGCTTTGAGCTTGGTCTTGGTGTTTGAGGGAGCGGTTTGGAGAGTATTTTGGGTAGAGCTTAGGCTAATAAGAGATACTCCTAATGGAGAGTATTTTGGGTTGAGCCTTATGCTTATATAGGCTAATACTAGTGGTTCTCCTCATAAAATTAGGTTTTCCTACTCTATCTAAGTAAATCTGGCAGTCTTCAAAGAATCGCATTTTCCCAGAGTTGTAGACCTCCAAAAATTATGATTTTTGTCTCGTTGGAAATAAGACTTAAAGAAATTTTCAACCATAGGTCTATCGTCGTCTAACTCCTCCTGAGCTATTCCTAGTCTTCTGATGAAGTTGGATGACCTGTACAAGCAAATTCGACTTTCATTTTTTTGCATGATTTCCTTATTCTTTTCAACTTGGGAATTCATTTCTTACCAAATCTTGTTCTCCACGAAGTTGGCTGACTTGGTCTTCAATCTTGGGCCATTCAAATGGTCTCTAACTAATTTGGCTTATCTTATATTTGTTCTTCTTCTAAGGTTCTTCCGAAAGTTTCATTTCCCTAGTCAACATAGGAAATATTTTCCTAGTCAACCTAGGACTCTTTTTATCTTCTCTTTCATCACGAAATTTCTGGCCGAATTTCTTCCTCTCCATTTTGTTGCCTTTTGCATGCTTGTAGACTCCATTACTCCGTCTCTTTTGTTCTATACCTAAAAATAACAAAATAAGTCAAAACTAATAATACTAAGTAATTAACATAGTCAAATGTAGAGAAAAATACATTAATTAATACGCTTAAAATGTGTAGATCAAGTCGTGCGATGATCCTGAATCGCACCCATTAGGCCCATCTGCTCCACTGCATCCTTGAAAATGAGATTTACGACAGCTCCGTTATCCACAAGGACCCTGGACACCGTCATATGCGTCATTTAGATGTTAATGATCAGGGCGTCATAGTGATGTTCCTCTTCCTCTGAAAGATCCACATTAAAGAATTCCATGTTAGTCTTTAGCCGTACGTCGAATAAGGCATCTATCCTAGGCTTCTTCGTGTTGTGTTCCTTCTCTTTTAGGGTTGCCCCCATCTCTTCCGTCTATGTCATTATGCAATTCAGACTTGGGAAGATGGTATCTTCTGGATACTCTGGGGTCTGGATGATACAGTTCAGCATCGGGTACTTCTCCTCCTGGTTTTTAGGTGGTGGCGGTAAGGCCTCGTTGTTTCTTTAACACTTACCGTTACCTTGCCGGTTCAATGAATCTTCAAGCTTTTTCCTGTACTCATCAGTCAGATATTCCCAGCAGTATCTCTGGTCAACTAGCTTTGCAAAGTTTCGCATAAGGACCCCGCATTTGATCGTCTTGTGCTCGTTTCCCTTCTGATAGGCACAAAAATCCTTTGAATTTCTCCTGCTCGTCATGGGTGGGGGCCTCTTGAACCACGGCTCGTTCTTGATATGGTGAAGTATGGTAGAGATCAATATCGTTGTAGGTGGAAAGAACAACTTTCCACCCGAGCCAGAGGATTGGTGCCCAGTATGAGAGCAGATTTCGTCTTCCCTCTATCTTGAATCTCTGTGAACCCGCAAAATAAGTTAGAGCACAATGTGGTACCATGCTTAGACCCTCTGATGCTTAAGTTAGAACTTATCTCAAGAATTAAAGAGTGATTAGGGCAGAATAACATTACCTCGGACCATGCCGATATGGTCTATTTATAGAGATCGTACTAGGTTTAAGCATAGTCCTTATCAAACTGGACTACTTTACATTCGGAGAGGAGAAATCCATTAAGGAATGGATCTCCATGTCCAGGGCCAATCATGTTACACAATTATCACAAATCTCTTGGCGTAATCCCTCTAGGATTCGTATAAATCTTTCCCTTCTCCTCAAGGATTCTGTAAATTCCTTAAGGTCTGAACTGTACCTTGAGATTGCCACGCCATTTTTCAAAAATTCTAGAGACTTATACAATGTTCCATATACTTTGGGAAGCCTTTAGATAAAACCTCCTCACTCGGAACCCTAACCGTACAGGCCCAAGCTCATCACTTGGAAAATCAGACCTCTTCCACAACCAAGCCTGAGGAGCCAGAATCACTTAAGCCCAGCGTGGCCAAAACGGACTCCCACAAATACCCCCACAGCAGTATGAGGACTGACATGTGTTGACCTTGTGCTACTTTTGAACAAAAATAGAGCAAATCAAACTTAGCACAATGTAAAGAAATGTTACTAAAACAAAAGCTTTTATTGAATAAACTTATAATTGTACAACGTTCATCGAATAAGCAAGGAAGCTCCTGATATGCCTCGTTAAACCTTCCAACTCGTAAAACAATCAAATAAAAAATTGAGCTGGTTAGGAAGAGTATGTGTCCCTTCATGACACTTGCATGCTTCCTCTCCAGGTCTCTAGCTCTGCTCCGAACGATAATTCTTCAAGTGGAGAGCGTTCCACCATTTATTCACCAAAGCACCAGTCCTTGTACGACCCATTATAGCTTTCTCCTACGATCCTGTAAGGTTCTTCCCAGTTTTTCCTCTCCTGGTACCTTGGAATTTTCAAACACTTTGTGTAAAATCATGGTCCTTGGGAGGAAAACTCTAGGTCAAACCTTCCTGTCATAGTATGCATTTAACTTATGCTAGTAGACAGTTACTCTAACTTGAGCATGTTCCTTGCGTTCCTCTAGCAAATCGAGCTCATGCCTCAAGCTTTCTGCGTTCCTTTCTGGTGTTCGTTCTATAGTCTTGAGGTTGGAAATTATGTGGTTAATGGGGATGACAGCTCTCGTGTCATATACCATGGCGAAGGGAGTTTCTTCTGTGCACTTCTTCTTGGTCGTTCTATATGCCCAGAGCACGTTTGGCAATTGAGCAACCTAGTTTCCTTTCGTCATTTGATCCAACCTCCTCCTTAGGCCTTGCAAAATTGTTTAGTTGGAAGCCTCGGCTTGCCCGTTTCCTTGAGGATATCTCGGGGTTGAGAACCTGATCTTGATCCTCTACTCCACACAGTAATCTCTGACCTTAGCACAATTAAACTATGGGTCATTGTTATGATCGCCATCGGGATGCCAAAACGGCATATTATAAACTTCTATATAAAAAATTTCACATTGATACTCTTAGTTTTGACAATGTTTCAGCTTTGATCCACTTGGAGTGATAATTTGTAGTGACCAAGAGATACTTTTTTTGTCCACCCTCAGCTCCAGTTGGGAATTCGCCCATGATATCCAATCCCCACTCAGCAAAAACGCACAAAACCGATATAGGGTGCAGTTCCTCTGGGTGCATTTGTGGTTAAGAGGTGTGCCTCTGAAAGGCCTCACAAGCTCGGGTGTATTTCAGGCTGTCGTTTTTCATTGTGAAGTATCCTTCAGTTAGACAACGGAATGTGCATGCCACATATTGATGAGCGCAAAAGCACCCTAAAAAATATCTCTAGTCTTGAGCAATTATATCAATGTAGTTTAATGGAAAATTGGGGTCGTTACCTCCAGAGGATTGGTGCAATTAAGACACAAAAGCTGAAGAAACACAAAAAGATGTGAATGCCAGAAATCTGGCAGACTAGACCAAGACACAAAGTAAACTACAAACCTAACCTAAACTAATCCAAATGCAATGAAAGTTTTAAAAAATAAACTAGACTCAGTGACAGACTACCACACAAAAATTGAGGGTATTCGGAGATGTTTTGGTTTCCGAAAGAATTCGGCCAAATTACAGCTAATGCAGAAAAGAGTAAATTTCTGGAAAGTAAATATTGATGAAAACAGATAGATATGAGTGTTAGGAACTTCCCTCCCCCTTAAATATGCTTGATCTATCCCAACCCCAACTTCAACAATAATGAATAAATGTTTCCCATGCATGAGCTATTATTAAGTCACATACATATTACACTCTCTTACTTGGCATGTTATCTGAATTGATTACCTGACTTAACGTGATCTTAAACTAGGAGACATGGTACTATGATGGGTCCAAATCTACCTAACCTAAGTCATTAAGATTCGTAGAGTTTTTGAGAAACAACAAGATTTCAAGAGCTACTATGATGGATGCTCTTTCATCACCTAGGATTTACTTCACACAAGTTATCACAACGGGCTTGCTTATCTCTATAGAATATGCAATGATATGATGATCATATACATATTCAAGACAATAGATCCTATTACATGTATCTAAGTGTCGACCAAAAGAAACACATAATAGAAATCATCGACGATCAAATAGTGAAGTAAAACTCATTCAAAAGTTGTCAAAATCATAAGGGGTTCAAAATTGAAACATATTCAAGGCTTCGATCAGCCCCTAACTAAGAAATTTTAGCTACTCATAGTTGAAGGAATACAATAGAAAAACATGATGGAGAAGGAAGAATAAACCAAAAACCCTAGAATTCTTGGCTGGGAGGTCTCGACGGGTCGAACTGGGATTGCTAGAACTCCTTGATGCGGCTCTTCTTCTCTTCTTAGGTTTCTCTCTCTGAAAATCAACAACCCTACTTTCTTCATCAAAATATGCTTATATAGGTATGAACTTTGGCCTCTCCTTATCAATTCATGGTTAAGTCATCACTACTTGGACTTTCCACGTCACCAATCCTTATTTGAATAGAATTCTCCTTTTATTGCTCATTTTTTGTATTTTCCTCCAAATAATCTAAATAAACAAAAACATAATTAATTACTTAAAACTAAAAAAATAAACCAAGTATTTTGGAATATTTAAGTACAAGAGAGTTGTAAATTTATGCAACTATCAAAATACCACACACCTAATTTTTTCTAGTCCTCGAGCAAAACACTAAACTAAGACTCTGAAAAGACTCGATAGTTACAAAAGCTACAAAAACACTAGATCCCTTGACACATTGTCTCAGCAATCTTCCTAACATTGCAATACCAAGTTCACATGATATTCTAATTCAATCCACAGAATTTCGAAGGTTAATGTCAATGCATGGCACACATGTAATATGTAGGACGAAGACATAATTATGATAAATGTAAAGCTTAGCTTGCAATAAACAAGTCAAGATTCATCCTCATATAGATATGCTCTCATAAGTATTTCTCTCAAAATATTTCTAAGGTTTTCACACAACTCACTTACTTATCAAATGAACCAAACCATATGCTTAACTCTTATGACTTATCTCCATAGATCAAAGGCTGCCTATCTTGAGGATCAAAAAGGTCTTTCAAAGATTATAATGGGGCTAGGCTCATGGGTTTATAGAACAAAATGATATAAAATTCAAGAACAAGTTCTAAAACGTAGTAGAACACCAATAATAAGAGACTTTTCTCGAACTTTACGACCATTGAAGTATTTTCACTATTGAATTCTCTCAAATGTGTCACCATTATGGCTGGATTTCATCTTGTTGGGTCTTCACGTCATTCTTTTCATCAATAATTAACCCAGGGTATCAAGGTAGAACACACAAGAACTTTTTTTTTCTTTTCTTGCCGATTTCTTTTCTTCTTTTTTTCATTCATCTTTTTTTTTTTACAACACAACTAGCTTGAAACCCCACACTTATCCTTTGTATCATGTTCATAAGCCGTCACCTTGATCTTTATGTACTTGTCTCATGTATAGTTCTACTAAGTCCTAGAACAAGGATAGAGATATAACTATTCTAAGGTTCAAGGTTAAGGTTATGCGGGTGATGACAAAAAGACTATAATGTAGGCTCAAAGTGGTTAACTAAGGGGTGTACATCTTGTGTCCACAAATTCGGGACACATGCTATACATGGCAATGGTGGTAGATCCTAAGTGTCTTTATCACTTCCTCAATCAAGACATGTAAGGACTATAAGCTTTGAAAATCACAAGAGCAAGTTCTAGTAATCTCTGAAATCTATTAACTTAATTTTTGGCAAGCAATTGACACACAACAAAGAAAGCATGTATATCTTGGGCTCAATCGCTCACAGGTTAAATGAATCTCAACAATGTCTAAGCATGCTCTAAAGTTATACCATGTTAACTTGTTTCTACATCTACTACATATTCTCATATGCACCATACATCAAGATTAACCAAAGAAATTCATATCACAAAGTCACATGATTACCTCTTAGTCACAACTTCGGAAGATATAAGCACATCATAAACGAGTTAAGGGCTCCTAAGACTCAAAATAAAAACCAAAAGACTTTTTTTGTGTTACTTTTCTTGACTCTATTTATTTTTGTATTTGATTTCTCATATAAGACACTAAAATACACAAGAAAAACAAAGAAAGACTCAAAAATACCGAAAAACTGACGTAGTCCACGATGAACTAGTCATCGTAAAAGATTTCCTCATCTTTGACGGGTTGAGACATGGTCTCGACGAGTCAAAGGCTATGATCCAGAACTGACTCAAAATTCAACGGGTCGAAGAAGTTCTTCAACGGGTCGAGACTCTGATATCTGTCAATTGGTGTCGCTTGCCGGAAAACCCTCTTGGCTTAAGCACGTCCCTCAGGGAGAATCTCTGACTTGATGTAATCTATGAACTCGTCTATCCATGAGGATCCCAACTGCATTGGCATCACCACCGTTATTTCCTCATTCATCCGTGTTAGGAACATGCAAATGTTCCAATGAGATCGTTCACTTAAGTTGATAATCTATGTTAGAGGACAGGTAAGCTAGTGTATCTGTATGTGTGTTTTCTGACCTGGGAAGCTACATGATCGAGAATTCTTCAAACTGGCTAACCAATGCCTTTTGCTAACCTGAGGTACGCCTCCATGGATGTATGATGAGCCGCTTATTCTCCAAGTACCTGGTTTACAATTAGCTGGGAGTCATATAACACATTGATCTTCTTCACGTTCAACTCTCGAGTCAGCCTTAGCCTTGCCAGAAGGGCTTCATACTCGGCCCCATGGTTGGTTGCCTTCCAGCCTAAGGTTAGGGCTTGCTCCATGATCATTCCATCTGGATTTTTAGCATCAGACCTGCTCCTGCGCCCATGTCTTTTGAGGACCCATTAGTATACAAGGTCCAATGATCGACCCTCTACTCTGCAGCTTCCTCAGTCTTCTCTCTTCTTTCCTGCACCTCTGGTTCTAGCATCGCGAACTCGACCAAGAAATATACCAATGCTTGCCCCATCATAGTCGTTCGGGGCCTATACTCGATGTCGTGCTACGTAATCTTAATGGCTCACTTAGTTACCATGCTGGAGAAGTCTGGGGTATGAAAAATCGTTCTCAACAGGTACTCGGTCATGAATACTATTTTGAAAGCTTGGAAATAAGATCTGAGTTTACGCTATGACAGGATGAGCGCTAGTATCAACCTCTCCAGCTTGGGATAATGAGTACCTAGATCGAGAAGATATTTGGAAATGTAATATACGAGTAACTGCCCACAGTATCTTCTCAGACCAGAACGCCACTCACGGCTACATCTAAAACTACCAATTATAGGTACACATCATCCCCCAGCACGAGTTTACTCAAGATAGAAAGGGAGACCATGTAATGTTTAAGGGCCTGAAATGCCTTTTCACACTCCTCAAAGAACAGCTTGCACTTGTTTGCTGATCGTGATAAAAATTTGCTCAGGGCTGCTATCTTTCTATTCAAGCTATGGATTTCCTTGACCATTAACGAGGACTTCATTTGAATGATTGTGGCTACCTGGTTTGAATTTACCTTTATCCCACGTTAAGTACCAGGAAACCCAAAAACTTTCCTGACCCACCCCACGCCAAAAGTGCACTTCTCTGGATTGAGCTTCATCTCATGCTTTTGGAAGAGGTTAAAACATCCCTTTAAGTACAACTTGTTGTGAGTGTAAGACTTCCTTGACGAACCCTGTTACGAGTAGCTTCTCAACCTCCTGCTCGATTATCCTGTTACGTTCTGCTGTGAAGGTTCTCTTCTTCTGAGCCACAGGTTTGGCTTTCGAGTCCACGTGGAGCTAGTGCTCGATAACCATTCTGTCTATCTCATACATATCTTTGCCGACCATACAAACACATCCTTGTATTCCCTTAGCAAGTCCATTAGGCTTTTACCCTCAGCTACGCTTAACCTAGATCTTATTCTTGCATAGTGGTCGGGTCTCTCATGGTCGAAAGATTCAAGGACCACGTCCTCCTCTGCATTCTCCTTGAAAGACAGCTCTTGGGGGTCAAGCTCTATGTCTAGCTCATCGATCTCTTCTTCTCGACCCTCAGTCTATGATTACTATGCTGAAGGAGCTAGGGTCATCGTGTCCCCAATCTCTTCAACCGATTCCTTCTACATCCCCTTGGTGGCAAGGACCATACACAATCTTGTTGTAGCTCTATCCCCTCTGGTAATGATCAGGCCATCAAGGGTTGGGTACTTCAAAACTTGGTGATAGGTAAATGTCACCACCCTCATTCGGTGAAGCCACGGTCTTCCTAAGATAGCGCTATGAGGGGAGGGAGCATCGATCACAGCGAACCAGGTGGTTGGGTTGGTGAGTGGTGTGCCAACCTGGAGGGGTATGAACCCTAAAGTCCTTACTCTCAATCCCTCAAACCCCATGAGGGTCATGTGATGATCTTGAATTGCACCCATTAGGCCCATTCGCTCTACTACGTCTTTGAATATGACATTTACGGCTACTCCGTTATCCACAAGGACCTTGGACACTGTCATGTGTGCCATCTGGATGTTGATGACCAGGGCATCGTCGTGATCTTCCTCTTCCTCTGGCAGATCTTCATTAAAGAATTTGAGCATGTTAGCCATCAGCCGTACTCTAGATTCAGCCCCTACTCTGGGCTTCTTCGTACTGTGTTCCTTCTCCTTTATAGTTGCCCTTAGCTCTTCCGCCTATGCCATTATACAATTCAGACTTGGGAAGATGGTGTCTTCTAGATACTCTGAGGCTTGGATGATATAGTTCAGCACCGGTACTTCTCCTCCTGGCCCTTACCTGGTGGCGCTAAGGTCTCATTATTTCTTTGGCGCTTACTATTACCTTGCGGCTTTAACAAATCTTCAAGTTTTTTCCTATATTTCTCAGTTAGGCATTTCTAGCAGTATCCCTGGTATACTAGCTCTGTAAAGTGTCACTTGAAGACCCCGTACTTGATCATCTTATGCCCTTGTAATAGGCACAGAAATCCTTCGAATCATTCTTGCTCGTTATGGGTGGGAGCCTTTTGAGCCACGACTCGTTCTTGATGTGGTGAAGTATGGTAGAGATTGGTATCTTCGTGGGTAGAATGAACAGCTTTTTTCCTGAGCCAGAGGGTTGGTACCCCGAAGCCTTCTTGATGTAGGACATGGAAGGGGTCGATTTAGTCGAAAAATAGGAAAACTAAATAAGCGGAGCTTATTCAAGAAGAGTATTTGGTTGATCGATAATTCACAGTTCATGAGGTTATTAGCTTATAATGTATTGAGGAAGTTGTGGTATTGGATCTTTCAAGTAGCATGAACAAAACTCGAGTTTGGATTGTTCAATCGGGTAGAAGCAACTTTGGGCTATAATCTCTGTTTTGGACGAATAATAGCTTCTCAGAATGGGAACGATGAAATCTTCAAGACTCAATTTAGTGAGCTCTGCGAATATAAGACATTAAATTTCGTTTGTATAATCCGATTCGGGATTTAGTATTATTAGGTTATTTTCTGATCTTTTATGTTAGATTTATTTTCCTAATAGGTTAGATTGTTTACTTCTTTCCTAAGTCTTGAGAGATATTGTTGATTAGGTTTAGAAGTCTTTGATGTAGATGCATATATAGGAATCCTTAAACCATTATATTGTTAACTTTTGATATTTTATATATATAAAAAGACATTTGAGTTCTTCTCAAAACTCTGGTGGATTCCAGAAATTCTCGTGGATTCGAGAACTAGCCTAGTGAACTCTAGGCTATCTTGTTCCTTTAAGGTTTAATGCTTGTTAACCTATATACTCCACTACGTCACTTCCTTTTGTTATCGCAACCCCCCTTGCTTGAGTTGCTGGTATTCGAGTTTCCCTTCGTGCTTGTGTTGTTTCCTGTCGCCTTCTCCCTTGTGGAGTCTGTGTTGTACATTCACACATCCTCTATGTGGGCGTAGTCCAGGGATTCGTGGTAAACCATGGATAAGTCATTGGTCTTCTTCCTGATCAGCTTGCTAGCTATTTCTGAATCCATGTCCAACCCGTTGATGAATGATATGGCCATGACAGTGTTGTCCTTGCAATCAACCATGGCATACTCCTTCATGAACCTCGTGACCCAATCCCTCATGGATTCTCCCCACCTCATCTTGAGGGATGTAAGGTAGGTTACATCTTTGACTCCTTTAGCGTTGCTTTCGTACCTCTTGAAAAATGCAGCCTTCAAACCTCTCCAATCCTCAATCGACCCTGGGAGAAGGGTCTCATACCACTATAGTTCATGATCATTCAGGCTTACCTGGAACATCTTACACATCCTTGCATCGTTCGATTGACTGATGACAACGGTCGACTGGTAATTCCTTACAAGCTAGTATGGGTTCGAATCTCCCGAATACCTATCAAACCTTGGGTGACTCCACTTCTTAGGAGACTTGGGATCCTAAATGAATTGGGCCAAGGGGTTCTGGGACATCCTCCGAGCTCGTTATTCTGCTTCATACTCCTTCTTAGATAACCCTTCTTTCCTTAGCCTCTCCATCTTCTGGTCCGTCTTGATGTTGTGAGCGCATTGGGATTCCATGAACTACTTTATCATTCCTCTAAGAGCAGCTATCCCGAGTGCCTCCTAAGTCACGCCTGGCTGTGGGGGCCCTTCTTCCTAGTTGTTATGGTTACCTGCTTCCTGCTAGTTATTCACCTCGATCATCGGGATCTCCTACCTTGGCTGAGTCGGGTAAGATGAACCCATGTCCTTTTAGCAGGTTCACCAAATCTAACAAGGTGGTCTAAACAATGGAAACCGTGTCCACCAATTTGTTCGCGCTCCTGGTGACCCCCTCTATCGACTATTGCAGTGTAGTCATGTCGAGCCTCAAGGTCGCATATCGTTCCTCATCCCGATGGAGGTCCTGATCGATCTTGGCCCTCCACCCTCTGGTTCCTTTGTTCTACAGCTCAGAGTCCTCATCCTCGTTCATGTAGATGTCATCTGAGAGGTTTCCCGATGGACTTGCTTCGAGATGGTGCTACCATACTTCGATGCTCCTATGTTTTAGGTGGTCTGATCGTTCCCTCCATGTAGGGTTATCTCCTTGTCGCGTTGATTGCTTATGTCGGTGTTGTCTTCTATATCCTTCCATTCACGAGAGGTACCCTAGGGTTTTGCTCTCAATGAAAGTACTTATTTGTGAGAGCAGATTTCATCTTCCTTCTAGCTTGAATATCAGTGAACCAGCAAAACAAGTCGGAGCATGGTGTGGTACTATGCTTAGACCCTCTGATGCTTAAGTTAGAACCTTATCTCAAGAATCAAATAGTGATTAGGGAAGAATAACATTACCTTGGACCATGCCGAGATGGTCTATTTATAGAGATCGTACTAGGTCTAAGCATAGTCCTTAACAAACTGGACTACTTTACATTCGGATATGAGGAATCCATTCAAAAATGGATCTCCATATCCATGGTCAATCATGTTACACGATTACCACCCTTTGGTGTAATCCCTCTAGGATTTGTATAAATCTTTCCCTTTTGCTCAAGGATTCTATAAATCACTTGAGGTCTGAACCTTACCTTGAGATTACCATGCCATCTTTCGAACATTCTAGAGGCTTTTACAACGTTCCAGATACTTTGGGAAGCCTCCAGATAAATTAAACGTCCTCACCCGGAACCCTAACTGTACTGGCCCAAGCTCATCACTTGGAAAATCAGACCTCTTCCACAACCAAGTCTGAGGAGGCAGAATCCCTCAAGCTCAGCGTAGACAAAACAGACTCCCATACCCAGAAGTCTTCCTTTTGTTAATGTAGCTCCTCCTTATTTAGCTTGAGCTGCTGGTATTCATGTTTCCCCTCATGCTTGTGTTGTTTCATGTCACCTTCTCCCTTGGGGAGTCCTTGTTGTATGTTCGTACATCCTCTATGCGGGTATAGTCCACGGCTTTATGGTAAACTGTGGACAAGTCCTTAGTCTTCTTCCTTATCAGTGTACTAGCTAGTTTCGAATCCATATCCAGCTTGTTAATGAATTTTGTGGCCGTGCAGTGTCGTCCTTGGAATCAACCAATCCCTCAAGGATTCTCCTTGCCTCATCTTGAGGGAAGTGAAGTAGGTTACATCTTTGACTCCTTAAACATTTCTTTTGTACCTCTTGAAGAATGTAGTCTATCAAACCTCTCCAATCCTCAATCGACCCTGGGGGAAGGGTCTCATACCACTGCAACACATAATCCTCACTACCGCTGCAAATACTATAGCCGACGATATATGTAAAACTATAGCCGACGAGATAAAAATCTCGTCGGCTATAGTGGAAAAATGAATTTTTTAAAAAAAAAAAAACTCGTCGGCTATAGTACTATAGCCGACGATAATGAATAAAAACCTCGTCGGCTATACTATTACCGACAGGTTTTAACCAATGGACTTTAGCCGACGATATTTAAGGGTCGTTGGCTAAAGTCGGCTGGCTAAAACCTATCGGTAATAGTATAGCTGACGAGGTTTTTATCCATTATCGTCGGCTATAGTACTATAGCTGACGAGTTTTTAAAAAAAAAAATTTAAAAAAAAATCATTTTTTCCACTATAGCCGACGAGATTTTTATCTCGTCGGCTATAGTTTTACATATATCGTCGACTATAGTATTTGCGGCGATAGTGCCTTTAGGCTCGCCTGGAACATATTACACATCCATACATCATTCGATTGACTGGTAGCCTTGGCCGACTGGTAATTCCTTACATGCTGGCAGGGGTCTGAATCCCCTGAATAGCTATCGAAACTTAGGTGACTTCACTTCTTAAAGGGCTCGACGTCCTGGATGAACTGTGCCAAGGGGTTTTGATACATTCTTCGAGCCCATTGTTCTGCTTTAGACTCTTTCTTGGATAACCCTTATTTCATTAGCCTCTTCGTCTCCTAGTTTGTCTTGATATTATGGGCGCATTGGGACTCTATAAACTGCTCTTATCATTCCTCTGAGGGCCGCCACCCCGAGTGCTTCCTGGGTCGCTCGCGGCTACGAGGGTTGTTCCTCCTGGTTGTCATGATTACCCGTTTCATGTTAGTTATTCACCACGATAATCAGGATCTCTTGTCTCGCCCCCTTGACCGAGTCGGATAGGACGACCCCTTTCCCTTTCAACAGATTTGCCAGATCCAATAGGGTGGTATGCACAACGAAAATTGTGCCCGCTAGCTCGTTCGTGCTCTTAGTGAACCCCTTTGTCGACTGCTGTAATGCAGTCATGCCGAGCCTCAAGGTTTCATATCATTCCTCGGCCATGTGGAGGTCTTGATTGACCTTGGCCCTCCACCCTCTGGTTCCTTTATTCTTCTGTTCAGAGCCCTCCTCCTTGCTTATGTGGATGTCATCCGAGAGGTTCCTCGGTGAGACTTGTTGCGAGATGGTGTTACCATACTTCAATGCTCCCGTGTTCGAGGTGGTCTGGTCATTCTGTCCAGAGGGGTTACCTTCTTGTGACGTTGATTGCTCATGTCAGTATTGCCTTCCATGTCCTTCCATTCACGAGAGATAGTTACTCTCAATGAAAGCACCAATTTATGAGAGAAGATCTCGTCGCTCCTCTAGCTTGAATCCCTGTGAATCTGCAAAAAAAAAAGTCGAAGCATGATGTGGTACCGTGTTTAGATCCTTCGATGCTTAAGTCGGAACTTATTTCAAGAATCAAAGAGCAATTAGGGCAGAATAACGTTACCTCGGACCATGCCTGGATGATCTATATATAGATATCGTACTAGGTCTAAGCATAGTTCTTATTGAATTGGACTACTTTACATTTAGAGAGAAGGAATCCATTAAGGAATATATCTCCGTATCCAAGGTCAATCACGTTACATGATTACCACAGACTCTTTGGCATAATCCCCTTAAGATTCGTACAAATCTTACCTTTTTACCAAGCATTCTGTAAATTCTCCGAGGTCCGCATTGTGGGGTTTTCCAGCCCATGAGGATACCTAAGTCAATATGAAGTATTGTCTTGGATGAATATATATTGATTTCAATAAGGAAGTCTCTTATCCTTATTAATGTAAGATTTGTAATCCATGCTGTTTACAGATAGGAGAAGGCTAGCATTAGTAGCAAAACCTATTCATATGTGGTGTTGGAGTCCCTTATATCTATATAAGGAGAGTTCTGCTCTAGTTTATATATCACAGAGACAAGGAGCAAGTGTATTCCATTCTCAGGTTAGAGAGTAAGTTGTGGGATTAGAAGAAAGGAGAGAGAGATAAGAAGAGTAAAGAAAGTCTTTGTTTTCTTATTCTTTCTGTATACCCATTATACATATAGTGGAGACTTTTCTGCCCGTGGACGTAGGCAAAGTTTGTTGAACCACGTTAAATTCTGTGTTCTTGTGTTCTTATCTCTGTGTGTGTTTCTCTTGGTTTGTTATGCCTATTTGCTGTCTCTGACCATGAATTCACAACAAGTGGTATCAAAGCTTAGTTTTGAGTGGGACCTAAAATTGGGTTAGTGGTTCGCGGTTAGGATGAATCGCGTAACTTGCACAATGATTAGACTTACCCCCTCGAATTGGGTGACGTGGAAACCAAGAAATGGAGGACATTCTATACTGTGTTGGTTTGCATGAAGCGATTGAAGGCGTCGCGGGCAAGCCTAGTACTATGTCTGATAACGATTGGCGAAAGTTGAACAGGAAGGCGATTGGTATGATAAAGCAATGGGTAGATGATTTTGTCTTTCATCATGTGTCGAATGTAACTGATGTTGAAGACCTCTGGAGGAAATTGAAGTCCCTCTTTCAGAAGAAGACCGTTGCGAAGAAGGCAATCCTTATTAAAGAGCTTGTTAACGTGAAGTTTAATGAAGATAAAGGAGTTGTTGTACACTTGAATAATTTCCAGAATGTGACACATCAGTTGACGACAATGGGTATGAAGGTAGACGATGAGCTGCTAGCACTGCTGTTGCTAGGAACCTTGTCGAACACTTGGGAAACTTTCGTGATGACCATAAGTAATTTTGTGTCTGATGGGGTATTGTCTATGGATACCATTAAGGATAATATGCTTAACGAGGAAACAAGAAGGAAAGCTTCGCGTATAGATAATGGACAGGGACAACTACATGGTGCTACTGGTAAAGACAAGAATTCAGGTCAAAGGTTTTGTGGGATTTCCCACTATTGTGATGAAAAAGGCCACATGAAGAGAGCATGTCGAAAGTGGAAATCAAACAAGAAGAAAGGCATCGACCCAAAAAATGGAGATACAGGAAGTACTGTTGTAGTTTCATGTGAGGATGGGGAGCTTCTCACTGTTCAAGAATGTTTGTATGTTGGTGACAAGGGGCACAATTGGGTCGTGGATACTGGTGCAAGTTATCATGTTACTTCGAATCTGGAGTTTTTTTCTACATATAAGGCTGGAGACTTTGGGATGTTGAAGATGGGCAATAAGAGTTACTCCAAGATTTCGGGAAGGGGTGATATTTGCATTAAGATTAATCTTGGTTACTAGATGACAATGAAGGATGTTAGACACGTCGTTGATTTACATGTTAACATATTGTCTGCAAGCGGTCTTGATAGACAGAGTTTCCACCAGTATATTGGTGATGGGAAGTGGAAGCTTACCGCTGGGTCCTTGGTTATTGCTAGAAGAGAGATTTCTTGTTCCGTGCACAAGACACATAGAAAATTATGGAGAGATGACTTGAGTGCAATGGGTGATACTTCTTCGCATATATGGGGACATATAAGGAAGAAATGCGTTCTGGAAAAGAAGTCTCAGTGTTCCTTTTCTAATGATAGGTTTTCTGACCAGGGAGAAGATGGTCAAGAGGTGTTCCACCAAGGGGGACATGGTGATGATGTATTCAATCGGGGGAGCCTTATTAGGGGGAGCTTCAAGCTCCAAACAGTACTGGATTCCGCATCAAGTTAGCTCGGGCTGACTCCCACTAATGGAGTTAGCCGGTATACCCCCCTCATGGTCTGGAAGGGGAGATTGTGGGGTTTTCCAGCCCATGAGGATACCTAAGTCAATATGAATTATTGTCTTGGATGAATATATATTGGTTCTAATAAGGAAGTCTCTTATCCTTATTGATGTAGGATTTGTAATCCATGCTGATTACAAATAGGAGAAAGTTAGCATTAGTAGCAAAACCTATTCCTATGTAGTGTTGGAGTCCCTTATATCTATATAAGGAGAGTTCTACTCTAGTTTATATATCACAGAGACCGGGAGCAAGTGTATTTCATTCTCAGGTTAGAGAGTGAGTTGTGGGATTAGAATAGAGGAGAGAGAGATAAGAAGAGTAGAGAACGTCTTTGTTTTCTTATTCTTTCTGTATACCCATTATAAATATAGTGGAGACTTTTCTGCCCGTGGACGTAGACAAAGTTTTCTGAACCACGTTAAATTCTGTGTTCTTGTGTTCTTATCTCTGTGTATGTTTCTTTTGGTTTGTTGTGCCTATTTTTTGTCTCTAACCATAAATCACAACACGCATCGTACCTTGGGATTGCCACATCATCTCACATACATTCTAGAAACTTCTACAATGTTTTAGACACTTCGAGAAACCTCTAGATGGATCGTTCCCACCCAGAATCCTAATCGTACATGTCTATGCCCATTATTAAGATAATCGAACTTCTTTTAAGACCATATCCGAAGAGCCAATATTCCTCCACATTAGTATGACCAATACTGACTCCTATAGTAAGAACAACAACACACTTTAATAGCACAATAGTCATTAGAAAATCCATAATACATGATGGTTATTCGCGACGGACATCATTGTAGATTAGTAAAATGTGACCTTTGTAAATTATTTTATTTTTGACTTACAAATCATGTACGTCGTTTATTACGATATCGATAGATGACATTGGAACTCAAGTGAAAGTTTTGCACTTAAACTCTTACAAATTCAATTAGGAATCGGTAATGGGCCGGGTCGCCTGCCCAAGCCAAAGCTAATAGGTCGGGCTTGAGTATAACATCTCCAAAATTCAGACTAGACATTTTTGAAAATTTGAAAAGTAATAATGTTTAACAATTAAATATATCAACAATTATACATACTAAATAATATATAAGCCTCAAAAATTAATAATTTGTATATGAGTAATCGATATTAAGGTAATTTAGAGGTTTATAATAATTTTTTTATATATACAAAAGAAAGAGCTAACAACTAAAAGGAGAGCTCTCTAGTGTAGCCCGAACTAGAACAATCAAACATAGCAGCAACGTGAGCACCATTAGGGAGAGCTTGATTCCACACTTGCATGTTGTCCATGGAGTGACCTCTATTTGTCATCTTGTCGGCTACAAAGTTAGCTTCACAATATCTTCAATGAGTGTCAACAGCTTCCAAGGAATAACACATTTATCATTGATGCAGTTAATCACAAGAAGAGAGTCACCCTTGACAACAACTTTCTCCAAGTCTCTAGTCTTGGCTTAGATAAGAGCATCTCTAACTGCAGTAGCTTCAGCAACTGAGACTGTGGTCTACCCAATATTTCTTGCACCATCAATAATAGGGTTTCCCGAAGAATCTAGAATAACAAAACCTCTGGCAACTTTCCCCACACCACAGCTAAGAGCAAAACCACCAAAGTTGATTTTGAAGTTGTCAGTGATTGGGGGGAGCCATTGACTTCAAATGTGGTCGTCGCTTTCTTCAAACGATCATGATTGAACTCTAGGTGATTTTTAAGGAATGATGCATATGCTGCTACAATGCTGGAGGGAGCAGGTTGGTGATTTTTGAAGACTTTGTCATTTCTGCTCTTCCAAATGTACCAACACGAAGTCATAATTTTTTTCAAATAATGATCAATATTTTGGTCATGCAAGATCACTCTGCAAATCTGATCAAGAAAATTGTCATTAGTAGAAAAGCAATCTATATTCATCAATCTCCAGACATCCTTGGCAAAATTACAAGAACCAAATAGGTGTGACAGGCTCTCATCATCTGTATTGCAAAGAGATTTATAATGAAAATGTAATCTATAATCTTTACATTTGATGGGCTTTACAAACTTGGTCTTATGGGCGGGGCCGGACAGACCTCAATGGGCCTCGACTGGCCGTGTTTTTTTTCAGACACATAGCTTTGGAACTTTGGCCTAGGCCCGGCCTTATGTCCACGAGGCTGATCTTTTTTGGGCCTAAATTTGGATCGGACCGAGTTTGGACTCAATAGGCCACGAGGCATGAGCCACCAACATATTTTTTGGGCACATGAGCCAAATGGTGATCCCTAAACTTGTGTACGGAATATCTTAATTAATGTTGTGACAATCTAAAAATTAACCTGAGGAATTGTGGAATATCATAAAAACGAGTAATGTGATTCTTTTTAACGAAGTAAATATATATGTCCTCGATAAAAGCTCGGCATCTAACTTTGTGGACCTGCCCACAACTTGTTTGGGTGCGAAAATTCGATTCGGACGAACCAAAATTCAGCCATTTATTAGGCCCAAAACGGAAAGCGGCTCCCGAAAAATAAGCTCAGAAACAAAACACTCTGCAGGAGAAAAAGATGTCGTTTCAGGTTCATAGCAATAGAAACTCTCTACTCTCTAGTCTCTACACAGTTTCAGAAAATAAAAAAAGTTGCAGTAATTTCTAAATTTGTTGTGGCAGATAATCTTGGGCTCGGCGTCAATGGCGCGCCGGCAGATACTGGCGGAGATGGGCTACGACTTCAAAATCATGGTACATTGTATAATCTGAAGCTACGAATTGTATAGGAGAGTTTAAGTAATATTGATTTGGGTTGTGGGTTTTGGGTTTTAGACTGCAGATATAGACGAGAAGAGTATCAGGATGGATAAGCCTGAAGAATTGGTCATGGTTTTAGCCGAGGCAAAAGTAAGTTTTTTTTTTCATTTATTTTGTTACTCGAGCATTGTTCTTTGTTAGTAAAGTTAGTTGGTTTGGATATTGGTTGTGCAAGAATTGAAATTTTGCTTGAAACTTTTGATTTTTGTTGTTAGGCAGATGCTATTATTTCGAGAATGGAAAGTAGTGAATTGGACGGAGAGGCTGATCAAACAACGCTGTTGATTACTGCAGACACAGTATGCGCTTCTACTTTGGTCATAGTTCAGCTGTTATATAAAAATTTGACCGACTCTTAATACTTTTTGGTCACTTTGAGAGTGTCGTAAGGATTGTTGCTTTGTATTGTTGCCTTCTATTTTTGGGATTTTTGGGGGCATGTACTCCTGAGATTAAGATTATTCTCATTTCTACACTGTATTGATTTTGAGGTGGTGGTGTATCAAGGTATAGTGAGGGAAAAGCCGGCCAGCAAGGAAGAAGCATGGGATTTCATTAGAGGTTTGCTTGATTCAAACAGTGTATCTTTTCTCAATGTTATAGTTGGCTGGATGTAATGATCGAGTCTTTATGTGGTGCGCAGGGTATTCGGGTGGTCAAGCAGGAGTTATAGGATCTGTATTGGTGACCAACCTCAAAACAGGAAAAAGAAAAGGGGGATGGTGCAGCGCAGAGGTACTTAATCTTTTGGCTGCTTGAGCTCAACTTTAAACTTTAATGATGTACTCCTGTTTGTTTCTCTCGAGGGATAGCTATATTCTATTACCTTTAACGAGTAGTTTGGGAAGGATAATGCTTGATGATGTACCTATACAGGTCTACTTCCATGTTATACCAGAGGAGATTATTGACAGCATTGTAAGTTTGAATATCACCTTTGTTAGTTCAACATCAGCAACTTTCTTTCGTGAGAGATGTTTATGATTCTGATGTTGGACCAGATAGAGGAGGGTACTACGCTACATGTTGCTGGAGGTTTAATGCTTGAACATCCACTGATATCACCCTTTGTAGAAGCAGTGGTTAGCTTTCTCTTTCACACTTTTTCAACAGTCTTTTATATCTTCCAAATGAGTCGGCACTGTCTCTTGGTTTGCTAATTACAATTGTTATACATGGCCTTGCCTCAAGTTTCTTTGCTTTGTGCATCTTGTGGTTTGTGGCAGATAGGAACAAGTGACACAGTGATGGGACTGCCTAAAGAACTTACAGAAAAGCTCATTCGTGAAGCTCTCTAACTAGCCATCATTGCTGCAGATGAATCTACAATCTCCTCATGATTATTGATTATGAGAAAATTTGTACTGCTGTGGAACTAACTGACATCAAAATCAAACTTCCTAACACCGATTACACCATGCTTGATTATGAATGAGAGAATTAACAATGAGGTATCATTATTTTCACGAATGATCGTATCTCCTGTCATGTTTCTGGTATCGTGTTGATACCCGAAGTTATAATCATTTAGATAAAGAAAACGATGAAGCATTTCAATAGGATGTCTAATCCACAGAGGTTCTCCAATTCAAAATGTTACAGCAATAATATTCTCATGGCCAAACGAAAACTATACAAAATGCTATGAAACCATTTGGTAAGCTTCATACAGAACATGGTACAAGCAAGGCACTAAACTAAACCTGTCCTCAGCACATTTCTCAGGTGCAGGAAGGTCGAATTGGTAGTCAGAAGCAAAATTTTGTGATACATGAATATTTGAACGTATAAGATCTCAATAAATGAATTAAGAGTGCCTTGGGGATTTGAGAAGGTAGACGCTTCTCACAAACCCCGTTCCTACTTTTCCAACATCTTTCAACAAATTGATTGGATCCTTTACTTCCTCTTCTGTATCTTCCCGCTCTCGTTTCTGCAAATGTTATTATCAGAATATAAGTGATTAATAAGAAAAAAATGCTACATATTTACTTAAACTTTCTTTGAGTCAGGAAAGTGTACATAAGAATATTTCCACTTATATTTCTACCTTTGAACCACATGCTCCCCATGTTATGCCAACAGCATCACCATCCAGAGAATCGTACCATAGCTTGAAAGTGTTTGAGTAATCTTTCTGTAATAAAATAAAAAGTGGATGTGAGAATATACAGTACAGGCAAAACAGAATAAGCAATGGTTTCATATGAAAAATAAAATAAAAAACAAGGCATTTTAGAAACTTGCCTTTAGATCCACTGCAAAACACCTCAGTGGGTCAAAGTTCACCAATAACTTGTTTCTTAGATCCTCTGCGCTTCCTTTGAAATCTCCAGGCAAAAGAAAGGGGTGAAAATCCTTGCTTTTATTCCCACATGCCACATGCACCCCTGCCCAAGATACAATTTTAATACTTATAAATCATATGTATCGTTAGAGAAGGGGTTCGAGAACAGCAAAGTCATAGGCACAACTGCACAAGGACCATAGAAAAAGTACCTCAACATTCAGATGGAAAGAGAAGGCGCTGGGGATAAGGTAATTTATCTCTGTGGAGAAGAACCACAGCGTCGTAATTGTTCAAAGGAATTCGAAAACGGCACTGCAAGCCAATAAGTATACTTCAATAATGTGTATAGTCTGTGTACCATGACATGCATCAACTGTAAGTCCTTAGTGAACAAACTTGAGAAATTTGTGAATCTCACCTCCCATCTATAAGAATCATTATGGTCTTCCAATATGAGTTTGGTCAACAAGTTTGCACTGCTTCCAGCATAAGCCATCAACCTTTTTAGCTCCTTTCATTAAAAAAAAAACATATTCAGATACAGGATAGCAAAGTGTGGAACTATATTGCATAGCACATTCAGAAAATATCTGTGACTGCAATTGGTTCAGACATCATATATTGGGTGGTGCAAGTATTAAAATTTCAAATATTAACGATTTATGGATGATAATCCATGTCCTGTCAGTAAAAGGTTTCATCATGTCCCAAAGTCTAATGACATTAAGACCAACAAAGTCCACCATGACTTGAATGGATATTGTGACAATACTAAAGGAAAGGAACTTAAGGAATCCAATGTTGTCGAAAGGAACGGCATTGAATTTTGTAAATAGGCAGAATGATCAAAAATGGAAGACCTGATTACCAGACAGAGCATCAAAAAACTTCAAATTAATTTGTGAACAAATCAACTAAAAAGATCTACTAACCACTGAATTTGGTGAAAATCTGGTCCAGGCATCAGATGCCCTGTCGTAGGCTGTAGCTAAGAACATTGCTGAGTTTACATTTTGAGGATTTTCTTCATACCCTTTTCTACTTGACATAAAGTTGTCCTGAAGTGGAGCTAGTATTAGTAATTGACAATAAATTTAAGAGACCAACATCAGAGATTATTAATTAGTAAGTCGTGTGAAACTTACTATTTCTCATCATTTGGAGTCAAATCATTATTTATGTCAACAACTAATGCAGAAAAGGTCCAGTCATAGTCTGATAGTAATCGCAGGAACCTGTTGATGAAATTATGGTGTATGAGAAAACAGTAAAATGTCTGTGAGCGGACTACACGGTTGTATCTCTAATTGCCAGTTAGAGTAATATGGAATAAGAAAAATTCAATGTTTTTACAAAAAGAAACGAAAACAATATCCTTAAATGTTCAAAGGAATGCCAACCTTAAAAAACCAGTGATTCGTGAGCATGGAGCATTAAATGGGAAAGGCTTCAAAAACAGATGTGCAACCAATAGCCCAATCGCTGCCCCTACCAAGCAAGCCGAAAATAAATGTGAAGCAGCCCATCATTTTGCAAGCCTTCATTTGAAACCAATCAAGTTATATACAGTAACAGACTTACTACAAATTAGAATGCACATGCCAAGCCTACCTAACAACTGGCCCATATGCTGGGTAGCACGTCTGTAATCCATTAATCATGCTGGAATGTTGACTGCAGAAGTATAGTTCCTTATCCACTTTAGAAACCTTCTTCACATATTCATTCCCAGCTGCGTTCAAAAAAAAGTTTTAATGGTCAGTGTAAGAACGTCTAAAATCTCATTTCTTTCCAAAAAGAAAAAAAAAAGACAAAGCATCTAAATATAGGCTACAAAGTCAATGTATGTGAGTCAAGTTCTTACTTTCGTGTCTCAACAACGCCAAGCCTCTCTCATGCCAAATTTTAAGGCGAAAGGCATATCCAGAGACAAAAACATCCACATTGTCCTCAGTGGCTGTACATGGCATCCCCCAACTATTCTGAAGACTGCCATAAAAGTATAATCAGATGATTTTCAAGAATATTTGTTGTCAAAGGAGTAGTTAGTGATAAAAGAAATGCCTGTCTACCCACCTCTCTCCAATTTTAAGAAGAAATGCTGATTTAGTTTTCTCAATCGCGACATCATCCATAGGCCAGTTTCCAGAACCTTCCAACTACAATCAAGCAATAATCTTCATTAACTGAGTGAAATTTTAATGAATAATCCATAAATCAGTAAATGGGGTATTATGTCATGCCTGGATCATAACTTCCAACGGCCTAATGCAGGAAGGAGGGTAACGATTTAGTCTTACAGAAGAACCCTTTTCATTAGCCAGTGGATGAGGTTCAGGTGGAAAGACGGATGAGAACCTAAAAGCTGTAGATAGTGGTGAGTTTATATTGCTTGATCTTAAACAGAAGAGGCTTTAAAGAAAAGTCTCAGAGACTGCTTAAAAAATCAGACACATCACATAGCAAAAAGAAAAGGATTACATACTGAGAATGTATATTTAAAAGAGGTAATATAATCACACTATTCCAAAATGCAGACCCAGAAATAAATAAATGAAATAAAAAACTTGAAAAGAAGAACGATCCATCAATAGTTTTATTCTATGAAACAAGCCAGGGCACAAGGAAGGATACAACACTAAAGTAAACATCATATTGCTTTTTGTACCCGAATCAAGGGCCTGCACTGTAGAAACCTTTAGAGGAATGTCTTCAATAAGCCGCAAGCGCTTCGCTAGAATTTCGTAAGGATTACATACTGAGAATGTATATTTAAAAGAGGTAATATAATCACACTATTCCAAAATGCAGACCCAGAAATAAATAAATGAAATAAAAAACTTGAAAAGAAGAACGATCCATCAATAGTTTTATTCTATGAAACAAGCCAGGGCACAAGGAAGGATACAACACTAAAGTAAACATCATATTGCTTTTTGTACCCGAATCAAGGGCCTGCACTGTAGAAACCTTTAGAGGAATGTCTTCAATAAGCCGCAAGCGCTTCGCTAGAATTTCGTACGCCCCAAGCAAACTCTCAGAAGATGAAATAGGATCTAAATGGGTTTTGATAAAGTTTAGAAAGCAAATTGCAAAGCTACAAAGAGACTTGCATACAAAATAGCATTGAAATTAACAGTGATAAATCGCTCTTGTTACCTTCAGCCCCGTACAGCAAAGAGAAATCAAGTTGATCCACGATATGAGTGATAGTCTTTTGACAGAGTCACAGAGAAAGGTGCCGATGAAGCACATACTCAGATATCCGTTTTATAACAATGTGTCTTTTCCATTTCTCAGTTTCCCACACTGCAGTAGTATGAAGCAAAAAGTGTCATCATTCAGTCACCATGACAAAATAAGCAGTACTAATGTAAAAGGGGGGATGTCTAACCTGTGCTTTCTGCTATTTTACCATCTTTGAATCTCCTGAGCTCTGCCTTTTCCCCCCAGAACTGGCGGAATTTGAGAGCCTAGTAAAAGTACAAGAGTAACATCAATACTTGCATGAAAAGAAATAAATGGATGATATATCCTAAAAGTACTTAGATACCTCCTCCTTATTATCGGCATCTGGACCGATATCAACAATTCTTAAAGCTTTATCTAAGGAGCTCACTGACATTCCTATTAACAATGGCTCCGTTTGGCTATCGACAATCCCTGAAGTCAGAAAACAAGTTTGAACAAATTATCTGAAAGAATATCATATCATTAAGATGAGGTGGCAATGTTGAACTTGATGCCATATATTTTGTAGGATGGATTCTGATAACACACTTTTCCAGGTTACACGTACAGTCTTCACTCGGTCAGTCAACCCATGAATTAAAGCACTATGAACCTTCTGCTCGTATAATCTCCAACATTCATCATCCAAGCAAAATCCTGATGCATGAACTGAACTCTTCCCTTTTAGGCTCAACCTAAAGAGGAAATTAAATTAATATCAGCAAAACAAGATGGCAGATGCAATATCAAATTCCATGTAAACACTAGAACATTGTAATAAAACAAGTCAGACAACACAAAACTACACCTTATAACATGGTCATATTTTATAGGATAGTCGATGTTGGTCATAAAAACTTCCTCAAACCCACTATCTCTGCATTTCTCTATGCATGCTAGTGTTGATGCAGACTCATTTTGGAGCTGAAATGATGAGAAATACATCAACATATAAAATTAAAAAGGTTAAACATGTCCCCCGTATCATTAATTTATAGAATAATGACTGCCTAAACATTACCTCTAGAAATCCAATCCTTGTTATCCGGAAGGCCAAATTAAAGCTTCTAGTTGGAGTACATATAATAATTGGAAATGATTCTTTAAAAGGCAACCTTTCCAGCAAAAAAAGGACGGTATCTGATATCAGTAAAATACAACTATACAAGGAAGCAAAGAGTATTATCAAACAAATTTCAAATTACAAAATGAAGAAAAATTAACTTAAGCTTCAATCCGGATAAAAAGAACAGAAATTTATATTATCAACAAAGTAACCGGAAAAAAAAATTACAATCAGGAAGTAGTATGGCCAAGTTGGTGATATGAGTTATGTCATCTACACATCTAATTATAAAAGTGTCCCTTTTTCTTTCCTGCAGTTTTACTCAATTAGGAAAAACACACAATCATGCGCAGCAAAATCGAATACTGGTGAGTACTCAATAATCAAAAAGGATGTGACAGCCAAATTTGAAGACAAGAAGATCTAGTCAGGAGACCTCTTTCGAAATAGCTTTTTGGCCTTTGGTTGAAAAGAAGAGTCCATGTTTCCACAAATCTGAAGTGGCTGCATTATCAAAGACAATAGTAAGTATAAGTATGATGATGGTACTGTTATTATTGATAATAAATTACTTTTAGAGTCCAGGACTCTAATGACCCCGAAATATCTTTACTGCAAAGAAAACATAGTCGTTATAAATTGCATAAAATATTTGACAGGAATGTTCATACAAATGATTCATATATTCAATAGCTTTTAGCAACTGTGTAGATTACTTTTCTAATTATAGCTGCGACTCACTTATCATTAGCAATAAACCCCCTTCAGAAACAATTTACTAAGCATAAATGTGCGAATATCCATGTATAAACACAAAATGAACCCAAGTCATCATTCTGGGTTAGACAGCATTAAACAAGTCTTTTATGCAAAGGAAAAAAAAACATACCAATGAATTTCAGTGTAACTCGAAATATTTGCATTGCCTTCATTGATCTATTGATTTGGTTCCTATCCACAAGGTATGCCAATATGACAGAGAGTAGAAATCCATTGAGGCAATCATAAGTGTATATTGGCGTCCTGCGGCGAGCCCAGATCTACACCAAGTCACCAATAATAAATACTTTCGTCACAGAGAAGTTACATTATGATCTTGAACAACCAATGGAGTCTGACGGTATACCTTAAGCAAAATTAAACCCTCTCGTAATTCCTTTGATCCAACATAAGTTTGTTTGACAAGTTCTTCAGTATCTTCTATAAACATGTCTTCTCAAATACTACTATTGTACTTCGGAGTAGCCTGAGGTATGCCCCCTACGGAACAAGGAAATCTGAAATAAATAACAATCTAAGACAAGAGAAAGAAAATTACTCAAAAAAAATATTTTACCTTGACTCACAGCACGAACATTATTCTGCTGGAGGTTTAACTTAGGAGTACTAAAAATAGATGGCACTGTAGGAATTATTCTTACGAAGAATCCAGGAACTTCAGCAAGTTTCCCTACTGTAATAGCAAATTCATTGAAAATCAGAAAAGCACTATAGAGAAAAACAATATCCAGTTCGGTTCATATAAGGAGAAACATTATTCAAAGTGGAGATACATGACAGGAAAACAAACCTGGATACACAATCAATACAGGTTTCCGGACCTCATTCTGGAAGGTTGACCATTCAACCTTTCCCACTAACGATGACGATTCCATGTACTTTCTAATCACACAAAGGTACGGGCACCTCTTTGCATGATACCGGTAATTTAAATAGTCTTTCGCAAGGAAACATTCCTGCGATTAAGAAATGTTCACGAAACTTCAGTCAATAAAAGCCAATTAACTCCTACATCTCCATTACCTAATCTCTATTACATGTCAAATATACAAAACTAGCTGAATACCTTTAGCAACTGAACAAATAAATCCACATTGAACTCAGGCTTGACTAGGCACTCTACAGCATAACTGCCTCCGATTTCAATAGATTTTGGCTTGGTGAAAATGAATTCAACTTTGTCTGCACCAATGTCTCTGACAAATCCCGGAGCAAAATCAACCGTAACCTGCCCATTTTTTTCAATTCAACCATCAAAATGAGCTCAAAACTCACATTAAAACCAGACTCGTAAGAATTAGAGCATATTGCGAACCTTGAGGGCTTGTGGAATCTGAGCGATGGCTTGTTTGATAGATGAAACGGCGTCGTCTACGAACTTGGTGAGCGTAGGGAGTAATCTAGCTGGACCTCTTTCAAGAGCTCCTGCACCTTCAGGTCCACTGAGTTATCGGTTTCCATGGCGTTTACTTGGTAGTCTTTGCTGAAGAGGAAAGAGAGAGCTCTGGTAGTAGTGAGTTTTGGGGAAAATTAGGGTTTAGGGTTTAATGGAATAGGTGGCGGGAGAAGAAGGACGAGTTGGGGGAAATAGAAAGGGAATGTGGGCCTGATAGATTTTCAAAACTAGGTTGTGTTGTGTGGACTTCGATGAAGCCCAGCGCAGTTTTAGCCCAAATTTCTATCCTCTGTGTTTTGGGATGAGGTTCCCAACTTCCTAGGTTTGGAAGAGGCCTGATGTGCTCTTTTGGAAGTTGTTACTAAAGTTGAATCAGATTTTACTATGGAAAACTAGTTGAAGTGAGGTTTCTTTAGGGTTCAGATCGTTAGATTTAGGTTAGTCAAAATATTATGTACAATATCAAGTACTTTAAGAAACAAGTTAATAGTAAAATCATTTGGTAAGAATATATTAGATTGTTTATTTAGTACATGTATATATCTATATTGTTTAAGAAAAATATATTTCATATTTTTCGGTGTGTCTTTTCTTAATTAAATTAGAAATAGAAATTCTAACAATCTTTGATTATTCGGGATATTGATTTATTGATTGTAATGTTTGTATTTAAGACATCTTATCAATGAATAAAGATACAGTTCTTAGCCTACAATTATTGCGTATCTATTTATCCTTCAACACGTTATCAGCAAATTTTGAGTTGATAGTCGTCACCACAGGAAAAAAAACCTAAACATCTAAACTCCACCGTGGACGACCTCACCACCGGCCGATGTCATCATCTCCGGCCACCGTCCTGCACTATCCAAAGCATCTTCTGCAATTTCGACACAATTACTCGACTTCCTAAATTCTGAGTCAGATGAGCGTTACCTCTAAGTCGTCCAGTTTTACCTATTTGTGCATCGCTCGAGGTAAATTTTTCTAAACATCCTACTTTAGAGATTAGGTTACAAAAATTTTCTTTTTGCGGCACCCTAGATTTAAGATTAAAACTTAATTTTTGCAGTATCCTAGAATTTAAGTTGTTTACTGGTTTGATATTATTATATTGTGAATCAAGCAAAGAAGATTTCATCACCCTTCTACCGCAAAAAGTTTGATTAGTGACGGTCCTAGGGGAGCAGATTTCAATATCGAGGTTAGCAGAGGAGACTCATTCACGATTTTGGTGATCCTAATGATTCAGTTATTTTTTGTAACAAATCTTGAGTTGTTCGACTTTATTCTTTTATGAATCGGTCATGTTCATTCTTTGTCATGACCATGATTTTTCCTATAAAGGTGTTTCCTCGAGATGAGTGGTCAGCTCCAGGATACAATTCTCCCAGTTATAAAGCGCGAGGGTGAGAATGTTGATATTACGATTCTGGTGCAGTGTCATGCGTTCTACGTTTGTACAAGTACGATTAATGAACCACTTAGCTCGGTTAACAGTAAATATTTGTATTTATCACGAGCACGTGCAGAGATCAGAGAAGGATATATGTTGCATAACTCCAAAATTTTATTAGCCTGGATGAAGAAGTATCATGTAGGGGAATAACGATTTGTACCTACTAGAATATTTTTGAGAATAATACACGAAAATGCAATTTTCGACTAGTTTTGTACGTGTATAGCAAAGTGTTGTTTCTTCTTTGAAGATACAAAATCTTATCATCCATTTCTACGAGTAATTGCTCTGTTCCTTAGACTTCGCAGAAGTGTAGTTCTATGACTAGTTATCACGAACATGCATCAGGTCTTCAGGGAGTCAGAAATGCCTATGGTAGTATAGTGATGAAATTACAGTAATTTCATTATTTGATTTGAGTATGGTGTGTGGCACGCCCTCGTCCTAGCATTTATCACCTCATGGGGAGATATATTTAGTTTATGCTCAGGTTGTTGCAGCATGAGACAGTTGTACTGACATGATTTGTGAGCTCTATAGGCAGGCTTGTGATGCCTATGCTTTTGTTGTGATATTTATACGTAGATTTAGTACTCGAGTCATGGGAATACTTTTAATGAGTCGTAGGACTTGACTGTCACATCAGCATCACCTTCTCATCAATGTCAGTTATATAGTTATACGTGATTAATTAGTCGTTAATTATTGAAAAGTTTGGTTATCTCCGTTATAGAGTGAGTTTGGAGATGACGGTATAACTCTTGGGAGTCCACCCATATTATTAGGAGTTACACTGGTGAAGGTTAGGTGATCACACTAAGGTTTCAATACGTTGTAATTATCGTTGGTTGAGTTATTTGATGTAGTAAATCAGGTGATACCATAAGTATGTTAAATGAGAATTATGAGATGTAGAGATATTTAGTATTGCGGTTATGGTGATTTATGCTCATAGTATTGTGTATTTGAATTATGAGAAATCTGGATGGGATACGGTGCCCACTGTGTGTTTTGGAATTTGGTTATTTAAAGTGCTATCTTAATGCAGGTTTTTGGGTTCCTTAGTTTCAGGAGAAAATATGCCTATTTTTCGTAGAATTTTCAGGCATACGATATTGTGCGGGGTTGGAACTTTTATTGAAATCGGTCGGATGTTCTACATATATTCCAGTTTTGGAATGATCAAAATGAGTCACGGTATAAAGAAGAAAAAAAGATAAATCGATTATAAGTGATTTATTATGAATATCACGGTTTCTAAGTGTGGTATGAAGCCACCGTTTATCGAGCATCAATTTTTGTGACCATACATCTTGGATCACGTTCTTAGTCATTAAACTTAATATTAGTGATCGAGGTTTCGATACTAATTTTCTCCCTCGTCTATTTTATAGATGACTACGACTAAGCCAACTAGGCCAAAGTTTGACATCCTTGATCCGAAAAGAACATAGTATCATTGATGGGTCTCTGATGTAGAAAATACTTTCATCAAAAAGAGATATACCATCACCAACTGCACCTAACGCGACCGCCCCAAGTAAGAAAATTAAAGCTCAAGTCCCTATATATTTTGAGTTGTCATATCTATCCAATTCTAATAAACAATACTTAAAGAGAACATATCCCAAGGATTTATGGGACATTCAACAATGTGTATGATGCACAACTTCCAGAGTTGACAGAGACATAGGAAATCGTTCATTTATTGGACTATCCAAATGTTGATGCATACAACCAAGCTATGTTGGAATTCCAATCCGAGCTTAATTTCTATGAGGTTGAAGAGACTGACCAAGATTTGATCGAGAAGTCAACAACATCTTCCCATCTTCCATGAGTATACTTGCTCATTAGTACCGACTTGAGTATGAATAAGGAAGAATCAAGACTTTCAGTGATCTCCTGATATCCTATCCAAAAAGGAGAAACATCATGAGATAATTCTCAATAACAACTCAAGGCTCGTTGGGACCAAGAAAACTCCTGAGAATTACAACACTAGAGGGAAAGCCCATAAGAAAAAGAAGAACAATCATACTGGGCCTTATAACCATGGAGGGCGTGCTCCACATGGTGGAAGAGGAGGGCAATGGTAGAAACCAAAGTCGAAACCTTACTTAGCACAGAAATCAGGACGCCAACTCCAACAACAATCAGTCAGGTTCCAAGAATGAAGGATCTTCTTCACACTCTGCTCCATCTAGAAATTATCCATGTTTCAAATGTGGATCTACTAAATATATGCACAAGCAGAGTCATGCAAGCAAGGAAATGCAGAATATAAAAAAGCCATAAGTAATACTTGGCACAAGAGACCAACTTTGCTGGGGGAAACTATGAGATGGAAGAAGACGTTGATATTAATCTTATTGTAGCAAACAATAAGAAAGAGAGTATTAAGACTCTGAATTTTGATTAGTCTATGTATTGGGTTGTTATATCTGCTATGTATTGAGAGAAAGTCTCGACTCGTCGAACCAGGCACCCTGGACATGTTCTCAAACATTTTTGACCCGTCGATGTTTGTGGACAGAAACGGTGTTATTTTGATGTTGTTTGTACATCATTTTTAATTTTTCATGTCAGGCACTATATAAGGGTCACAATCTCTTACAAATATTTAAGTATTCGCTTAAAATGTTCACCACGTATTGAATTCAAAGACTGATTAATTTACATTCTTTTGTATATGTATGAAGGCGAGATTGAATGTTTAGCAAATAGTGGTACTACCCACACTATTCTGTGAAATAGACAATTGTTTGTGGATATGATGTCATATAGTTCATCACTGACAACCATGATTGGTTCAACGCCTGTTATACAAGGGCATGGTTCAACACAATTCTTGTTGCCACATGACACTAGAATCTATGTCACTCGGGAGCGGAGCCAAGGGGTGGCCAGGTAGGGAACGCCCCACCTGAAATTTAGAGAAAGAAAAGAACTTGTACATATCCTTATGTAAACGCAAAAGTACTTAGCAGCCAACGCAAACTCTCTGCTGAGGAGAGCAACACTGCCTTGATTAACGTAATCACTGGTTAGTCTCATCCTCTTTTAGTTTAGTGGTGAATGGTGTATTAGTATATTTTGATCTTTTTATTGTGGGTTTCCTTGGAGTCATGTTTTACAAAAAGAAATGACTCCTCCTTAATTATCTGATTCTTTTTGTTTCCATAATCTCTCTTCAACTAAGACATTGTTGTTCAAACTACTCAACTATAATGATAGAGATGATCGATATGTATTTGAGGACCGCTAATTAAGCTTTAAGATGCTTCCTCTCTCTATTGAAAGGTGTAAAAAAAATTGCCTCATCTCAATGAAATTTCTGAATCCACCATTGATGTCTTATACGCATCAAAGGTCAATCGAACATTGCTAAGTGTTTTAATTTCCATAGAACATTCGTGCCAACGACCTTAACTTGGAAACATATTATGAGAATAGAAAATAATATTTGTGTGTAACCTCATTATAATGTGACAGAAAGCTGATTCTGGAGAAGTTTATGAGCATTCATAGTGGTTTATATCTTAATACAATTTAGATCATTAAATCCAATGCAGTCGCTCACACTACTGTGTGTGACTCTACCTAATATAAGCTTTGATATTATCGTCTAGGTCACAAAGGTCACGATATTATGATCAAAATATTAAGAATTTACATGGTCATCCGTTCTTTAGAGGAAAGAAGCATGTGAAAATACCCAAAACCATCGATTTAGATGGAGATGAAAGGACTCGACCCCAATTTAGTTACCTAAACTGGAATTAGGCCCTAAAAACATTAGAACCTAAACATGCTAATCTAAAAGAAAACCAAAGGAAAAATCGAGGATTCGAAAATCATAAGTTAGACAAACTAATTTCCTGGAAATAACTCATAAATTCACAATACCAAGAACTTAACATTGTTTATGACACCAGAGTAGCTAGATTTGTGAGAAAAAATCTTTGAAAAATCATAACAAATTCATTAGAACTCTGATTATCATGAAACTAGTTTCTAACTGATCATAAAAGTGTACACTTTCAAACTAGAAAAGGATATATTAAATGATAGGTATAGGTTATTCAAAAATCATGCCAAACTCACGTATCTATGTAGCCATACTTTTGAGGTATTTTATTAAACATTTGGTGTGCAACAAATAAAACATCAAGAAATCTACTTCTAATTATTCTAGTAGAGTTGCCAAGGTCATAATATCAAAAAAAAACACATCTCATACACTCTTGACTAAGATACTCAGATAGAATTCAACAGATTGTACGGAAAATTTTACCCAAAGATGAAATTTTGGTTCAAAACTCCACTGTGAAGTTGGAGCGCTAGAATGTAGAGAAGACTAATGCGTCTCACCCAATTAATCTGCATAAGAAGTAAGTTATCAAAAGATTTAAACACATGCAAGACAAGATATCAACTAAGGAGGAGAAACTTCATGAATTTTGGGTAAAGAGAGACAACATTGATGTTTTTTTTTTACCTTCTTAAATATACAAGATGTGAGAAATGAACATGCAAGATAGTAAAAAGGAAATCGTAGATGATATAGGGAGAAATTGGCTCTGATTTTGGCAGCTTAGTTGGTGAAAGGTGAGTTAAAGGAAGAGATGGTTGCTTAAGAGATGGTTGAAGAGACACATGTAGCCAAAACAAAATGACATGTAAAATATTATGAAATCTGAAATTTATTTTAGTTAGGAAAAAATAGAAGGGTATAAGGATGGATAATTACTCAGCTTAGTCAAGATTGAAGGAATATTATCTTGGCAACTCCTAAGCTAACTTCTTAAAACTCTAGGGTCTTACACGTATTCTCCAGTCATGGACATCATTACTTTTTTGCTACTTAGTCAGTTTGGTAATGTCCAAAAACTTATGCAGCTCATGGATGTGGTTACTACGTATCTATATGGGGATCTTGATTCAAAGATGTACATGAACTGATGAAAGTGTCAGACGACATAGTTTTACCAAACTCAACTAACTCTAAACCATGGAGTGCTCATATGATCAAATTGAGACGTTAATTATATAGATTGAAGCAATCTGGTCGGATGTTACACATACGTCTAAGTGACTACACTATTAGGAAGGGAATTAAGAATGATGAATTATGTTCATGTGTGTTCATTAAACAAACAAGTTCAGAATTTGTCAATATAACAATTTATGTTGATGATATGAACATCATCAGGTCTCTTAATAATATTTAATGATACTGTTGGCTATTTGAAATCTGAGTTTGAGATGAAGGGCCTTGGTAGGACTCAATTTAGAGCTAGAACATCAAGTTAGTGGAATTCTTATTCATCATTCTACTTATGTCTAAAAGATGCTCAAGCGATTTTACATAGGCAAAGCACACCCACTTAGCACATCAATGGTTGTTCACAATATGGATTCCAAAAAATATCTGTTTCATCCAAAAGATGATGATGATGAACTTTTAGGACCTGAGATTCCATATCTCATTGCGATTGGACCTTTGTTGTATTTAGCTCAGTGCGCACGTCCAAACATTGCTTTTTCATTGAATTTGTTAGCTAGTTTAGGTCTGCCCCTACGCAACGTCATTGAAATGGAGTAAATCATATTATCATACTTGACGGGATCCACTAACTTGAGTTTATTCTTTCCCTACAAAGAAACAAGAGAAAAAAAAAGAAGGAAATTCCGGTGAAAGGAATGACAAAATGTAGCTTTTTGATTCTGGGATTTTTAACATATAGAGAGCTCCTCTCGACCTATCGAACAAGGCTCCCTGGACGGATCAACCAAAGTCATTCAAATGAAACCTTCGACCCATCGAAATATCTTCCAGCTGCCAACGTTGAACTTTCTTTCAGTATAGTCATCTATTAGGAGACACTGAATGATGTGTTGGTATGATTTGGTGATGCCGAGTATCTCTCTGACCCACATAAATGATGTTCTCAAAATGGTTATGTTTTCATTATTGGGAACACAGTGATTTCTTGGAGACCTACAAAGCAAACATTTTTTCTATTTCCTCAAATCATTCTAAAATCATAGCTATGCATGAAGCTGTTTAAGACTCTGTCTGGCTTAGGTCAGTAATACACCTTATTCGATGATCTACTGGATTACTGTTAGCTCTTGATACTTGGAAAGAGTCATGCGGGGCACGCCTTGGCGCACCGCATGGAACCAAATTGGCATCCGGAGCCTGTGGACGCATGTCGAGAGAAACACATGGCAAGGGTTGGCTTCAGAGCATGTCTTGGTGGCATGGCACTAGGCGAAGTACTAGTGTAAGCATTGGCGAGCGATGGCATAGGCAGCAAGCGAGCAAATACAGTAAACCAAGTAAGGTATCAAGCCCAATGAACCTCGCTAACACTTTATTGCAATACGTTGGATTGAGAAGATACGTCAGAGCGCATCTAGAGGCCTCCGGGCGTCCATCGGGAGCCCCTAGGTGCGTAGAAATACGCACCAGTGTGCTAGAGTGCGCCACAAACCCAGACGAGAACCCAATGGAGCGGAGAAATGCGCAACGGGTGCGCTGGAGTGCGCCCGCGTGCCCAGTCGGATTGCTTACGGGGATGGCGGTTATCGACATGGTGCGAAGGCTCTATGGAGAGGGAGCTGAAATCATCCCAGGTGTCCCTCGAAGTGGCTGACATGGCATGTAATAACCCTAATTTTTATGAATTAGTTATAATTTTTTAAAATTATTTTCGGGATTATTTTACTTTCTTTGCTGAAGAAAAGAGAAAAGAAAAGAACAGAAAGGAGAGAAGAAGAAAGAAGAGAGAGAGAAAGAAAATAGAAACGAGAGAGGGAGAGATTTGGTGGTGGCACAAGATCGGAGAGAGAGATAAACGGACGACATTCAAAATTGATCACCGTCGGCTCGAGGCAGCAACATTAATCGGAGCAGGCGACCAAGGAGCTGGGACGATGATTTGAGAAGGTGTGCGACGTTTTGCGTTTGATTTCATTTTGGCCGGTAAGGTTTCTATATATCCTAGAAATTGATAGTTCGAGTTTGGTTGATTATTAGGGATTTTGGGCTGGGAGATCGTCTTTATTGTAAGGTTTGGATTTGCTAGAAATTGACACTTGATTAGTGGTTAAATACGAGAGTTAAAATGGGGAGGAGATTTGCGGGATTGTTGTCATATGCAAAATTTGTGTATTACTAGCTCTGGTCGACTGGGAGTGAATATTAGTTGGTGGTAGTAGTTGTAAAGATTGATTAATTGTTAAGTGTGATAGTTTTTTTAGATGACAGTAGACAATTGTTGTTAAATGAGATAGTTGGTGATGTGGAGAGCCTTAATTACGACAATGGTTTTTAAATGGGACCTTGAGAAGATAGTGAGCTGTGATTCTTAAATTAGGGAAGGAGCATCCAGAAAATCATTATGATGTAGACATAGGCCGATGTGAATTTTGAATTTAAGCGAGATGTGTAATTATTTAGCTGACGAGACATTTTGAGTTCAAGGCTTTTGGTTTGTTTGTGTGATTTTGAAGACTCAGTTGTACTAGAGATAACAACATTTTTGAGATGGTTGTCACTTAGGTTCCGAGCTGTAAGGTCATGAGTGTCGGTTACTTGTGTCCGGGTTGTGAGGTTACAATTAAAGGTGGTTATGAAGTTGGGAGATCCGATCAGCTAGAGCTCGAGTTTGTCTGTCACATGAACGTTGTTGTTGTTTTGAAAGGAGTCTTGAGTACATTCTTCTTTTATGGCCCATGAGTTGTGTGGTTAAGTTCTCTTGTTTTAATTTGTCATGAGTTCTGATTTTGTTATGGGGTCGATGAGTGTCTTTCTTAAGAGAAAGAAAAATGTTGTGTTCTTCGTGTGTTGAAAATGATGTAAAAGTTGTAAATTTGAGACAATATGTGATATTGATCTTTGTGAGTTATACTATCTGAGGCTTTCCCCTAGACTAATTTTGATGCAGGAGATTAAGAGTAATTTTGAAATGTGGTATTGTTAATGAAGTTTCATTAAACCTTGTTGTTTTGGAGATATGAAATTTGATTTAATTTGAATTATCTCCAAGCATGTGGTAGAATTTAAATGTTAAGTGAAGCGTTAAATTGTGGTTACTCATATGAGCTTGCAAAAGCTTACTGGATTTATTATTTTCAACCCGGTGCATTATTCAATGATATAAGGGTTAATCTTGCATATTAGTTGTGACTTGCAGCTGAGGTAGAAGCTTTATAGTATTGTTGTGGTGGTGATTTGTTATAGATTTTGTATTTATTTATTTTGCTTCCGTTGTGTAATGTAATTATCGACTATTCAAAATGAACTAGTAAACAATTGGAATGTGATATATGATTCAAAATTTTGAATCTTTATTGACATTAATTTGGCTTCGGGTTGTAGAGAGAGAAAAAAAGGATTCAGGTATTTAGAGTGAGTTTTCACGTTATGAGTTTTGGTTTATTTATGATAATTTGTAGACCAAAATTTGGGGTGTGACATGACAAGCAGTTGGTGTCGATAAGAACAGACGGTTACCAAGCGCGTGGTGGGCAGTTTTGTGATATTAACGGGCGGTTGCAAAGAAGTTCTGGAGGACTTAGTGGGCATGAGAGTTACCTGCTGGTTTGTTGGAAATGATAAGATTTGGTGGTTACTTACGGATAAGAACCTAATTAGTGGGGATTGTCCACTACTAAGAAAATATTGGCATGGTCGACATGTTTCCTAGTTGTTGTAAGGCTTGGCAAGCATGCACGCTAGCACATAACCCTTTGGCAATTATGGGTGTTAACTGCCGGCATCTGGAGGTGCCTATAAATAGTTGTTTTGCTGAGTTATAAAACACACACCATCGAGTTGAGAGAACTAGTGCTACGCAGATAGAAAACGGCGATGCACTTAGGCTGTAAGCATTGTGTGTCAAATATTTTCAGAGGAGTATTTTTGTTAGTTAAAGGTTGAAGAGGCGGGCCTCCTTGTAAAACAAGTGCCCGTTAAACATTTGTACTTTGATTGTGTATGTGTTTGCTTGCATTCGTTGTGTTTATTTACTTGATAATATTCCGTTGCAACAACGAGTGACTAAGAGGGAGGGGTTGGTCTAGTAAGTGAACTTGCTACAAGGCACCAACTTGCATCTTTGAGAATAATGCAGCTTGTATTGAGCATATGAGGTTGGGATTCATTAAGGGTTACAATACAAAACACACTTCGCCAAGTTCTTTCAGCAACAACAGTAGTTCTTGAAATTCCATGTGAGCCAAATTGGTTATGCGGATGATGTTACGGACTTGTTCACCAAGTCACTTTCTAAATATACATTTTTGAAACATGTGAAAGGCATTGGAATGCGACGCTTATCTAAACTCCGAGATTGAGTTAGCAATCAGAGGAGAGTTCTTTTGGTAGACATATGGGGGAATCTACATCACATGAAGTATCATCTGTAGTTGATGCATTGTACTTTTTTTCCCTTCGACCAAATCTTTGTTTTTTCCTTGATGTTTTTGCTTACTTGACAAAGTTTTTAGTGAGGTAACAAATTATGCAACATACATTAGGAGCTCGACACAAGAGGGAGTGTTTAAGAAAAATATATTTCATATCTTCCAGTGTGTGTCTTATCCTAATTGTATTAGAAATAGAGATTCTAGCAACCCCTGATTATTCAGAACATTGATTGTATTGATTGTAATGTCTATATTTAAGGCCTCTTGTTAATGAATAAATATACAATTTTTAGTTTACATTTATTGCATATCCTTTTATCCTTCAATATATTAAATACATAAAGACTCAAATCATATTTTGGTATAGAAAAATTATATGTCGCCGGCCTCAAACTTAGGCCTTAAACAAGGCCTCAATCAATCATATATGGTTTTTCATGTCAATGACGCATTATTTATCATTTACGACATCAGCTTATGTAAATGACTATATCATCCTCCACAGAATTATTTTTTATATTTTTTATTTCAGTTATATCGTTCCATTTTTAGGCCTCATGTAAGGCCGTCTAGCATTATTATTTGATATAAATTTCATAAGTTAGTGTAAACCGAATGAAAATAGATTTGAACTTTGACATGAGTAAACGCACGAATTTATTCTTATAAATATGAGAGTTTGGTCATTGTTCTCATGTTACAAAGCATTCAGAACCTGCCATATTGAAAATGTTTCACAACATAGGAGAAGAGAATATCACTCTGATACTCCCAATATCAATTAGTATAATATATGTATTTAGTGATCTATTATGTAAACTTCTACATGTTTAATCTTTGCCTTGTTTTTAAGCGAAGATATCTTAATACAGGGCCTATATATCTAGAGGTGTTCGGAGGATATTAGACTTGTTTTGGCTCAATTTATAAGATAAGAAGATGTCATGCATGGTAATTCCCCTTACTATGATGTTTTATGTACTCATGGTTTAGATAATTGTTCTAAGTAGCGTGGGCACTATAAAGTCTAGCTAGCTATGTTTCCACTCCCCCTATCGTTTGATATTTGATCTAAATTTGCTCTTATTGGCATAATGGTATATGTATCTTTTTAGTAACTTCCTCACTGAACAGTATTTTCAAAATAAATAAAACGGAGAGAAAGAAAGTGACTATTGAGTACAAATTTGTAAATTCGTAAGTTACTTGACCAAGTCAAAAAACCTTTAAATCTGAAATTGTTTAGTTTTCATGAAAGTAGAAAGAAAGAAAAAAACAATGAAAGTAACTCATGCATGTGCCTTCTAATAACTAGTAACTAGTAATAGTGCATTATCATGATGGTAACATAAAACTCATAAAAGGCTAGAAAAGTTTCAAATCAAACAACCATATGTAGAATTACTCATTCATCTATATATCACATGGAAATTTCTTCCTTTAACCTCACTCCCACATTTTCATGCGTTATTAATTATTTTCTCAGTTTTAATTAAAATATAGAAACACAAGAGGGGGATATTTTCACACAAAACCAAAATAAAACATGTAGTCACATGTGGTGCATATGACTGTTGTGATGATATGATCAAATTAAACTCCCATTACGGGGGTCGTGGGGGTGTACCAAACCTACCCAGTTCCAATTAAACCAGGAGATCAGAATTGAAGCAGACCATGTTTGAATATTAGTTCAAACAAAGAGAATACCTCCCGAGTATAATTATAAATAGGAAATTCTATATAAGATAAATTAGAAAACTTATTTCATACATGAAGTTATTTATATTTTTTATGTTAATTAAGATCACTTTTTTTTATCCATATTTTTTACCTTTTTATTTTTGTCACTTTATATTAACCTTTCTTTATTCATCTTTTTTAAAATTTCAGAGAGAGAGAGAGAAACAATGGGGGACTATCATTCTATGTACAAGGATTTGGATGGAGTTTCAACGCAGTGTGACAACATACAGAGAAAGCTAGGGAATCTTTGGGCGAAGCCACTGGCGTTCAAGCCTCCGAAGTTCACTCCGGCGCAGGACGACTATGAGAGAGAGAGAGAGCTCCCAAAAGCAGCTCAATTGTCTCCATCAACTGCTTGTGTGTGTGTGTGTGTGTGTGTGTGTGAGAGAGAGAGAGAGAGAGAGAGAGAGAGAGAGAAGAAGAAGAAGAAGAAGAAGAAGATTCCGATGAATCGGAGGATTCCGGCGAGATAAGCTTCAGTAAGGCTTCGATTCTGCTTTCCTGTAGATGTTTTGTGCTTTGTGTTGTTGGATTGATGCTTTTGTTTGAGCTGTGATTTCGAATTTCCTATATGCATATCGATTTCAAATTTTGGTTTGTCGATTTTGATTCTGGTACTGTGGATTTTGGATCAGCGTATTGTAGTGATATTGTTGTATGTTTTCTCTTGTGATTTATGTGTTTATGTGTGATTGATGTGGCTGATTTGTGTGTTTTGACATTTCATATAAAATATGAGATGTTACAGACTGGGAGTACTACTTATGTTAAGTGAATACACTATTGCATCATTATGAAAACACTAGTTAGTTATTCTATGTCTGTTTGTACTTGATAGTACTATTAATGTTGAGTGAATACACTAGTGCATCCCTCTGAAGACAATAGTTAGTTATTCTGTGTGTTTTGTCTATGTTTGGACTTGATAGTACTGTTAGTGTTGAGTGAGTACACTATTGATGACTATTAAAGATACTACTTCTATTCTGTAAGCAGTTTGTCTTTGATTTGCAGATTAGTAATCATGGATTTGGATTTGTATGTGAAGTGCACCTACAACAACCATAAAATCATGTTCGATCTTACTCTTACATCGAGAATTTCTATGAGGTTGGAAATTAAAGGGTTGCCTATGAGTATGGTATTCAGCCAATACCAAATATTGAGAAGTTTTACCATGATGCTCTTAATGAACCGCCCATTGTGAAGCCTCCGTTGACAAGAATTTCATCCGGTCGTCCAAAGAATACCCGCATGAAGTCTTCTACTGAAGGTGGGAAGGCGACGAGGTCAGATGTGGTCGTTGTGGCGAAAAAGGAAGACACAACATATTAACATGTGCCAGAGTTATCAACGGCTGAAACCTAAGTAACTAGTGTCTATATTAGTCACAGGTAGTGTTTTCACCCGTCTAAAGTAGTATATTCTGCCTGAACATATACTTTTCCTAAAGGCATGTCAATTTCCTTTACATACACTATATTAGTCACAAGATATAGTTGGTATAAATACAAGTCATTGTTAGTACACTTGGTCTGAATCTCTTTCATCAAGTATTTTTCGATAAACATACAATGTGATTCTTCATTATATAACATACTACTTTAATGTAATTTTCCCTTATGCGATTTGTTTAACATACTAATTCGAGTTTGTTGTTCTTCTTGTGTTGGTCAATTTTGTGTTTTGTGTGTGACAATACTTTGTGTGTGAAACCAACTACATTAGTACCATTCAATAACAATAGTAGTACACTTATCATACAACAAAAGTAGCACTACTTTAAAACATTCATCGCATTATATCAATGTTAAACATACTACTGATTTCTCTAGTAAGCACTACTGTTTCACAATAGAAAGTACTACTTCAAAATATTTAGTGTACTAACACTACTGCTGTCTCTAGTAAGCACTACTCCAAAATATTCAGGTAAACATGGTAAGTACTATTGTTATGTACACAATGTACCACATCAGACTCTAACAACATAGTACTATATCAGACCCTAACACAACAGAAGTCATATCACTCTTCCAAATGGTGTATCTCCAAGTAAATTCAGCGTTTTATCAAGCAAATCGTTTTGCGTCGCTGCATCAGGTGGAAAAAGCCTTGAAATGTAGACCGATTTTGTACTTTTGACGATTTTTTTGACTTCTACTTCCATTTCTTTTTCGGCCAAACAACAAAATGGATATAAGAATACTATTATAGATTAACATACACATTACCACATACTATCATTAATACTACTGCATAACAACCAAAACACACCAATATGTATACACTACTACAGACTAACATACACACTACCACATATTAACGTAGACACTACTGCGTAACAACCAAATCACACTAATCTGTATACACTACTACAGACTAACATACACACTACCACATACAACTTAACACATTACTATAGTTCTATCTCACACAGCATATCAGTTTTAGCATAAACAAGACTAACAAGAGCACAAACTAAGAGGAGATAGGTCACAATTACATTCATAAACTCTACGTCCTAATGTTGTACCAAAATCAGAAATTAAACACTTATACATTCACATGTTGTAGATGAGAGAGAATCAGGTGTGTGTGTGTGTGTGTGTGTGTGTGTGAGAGAGAGAGAGAGAGAGAGAGACTTGTACCGATCGAAATCGGGAATCAAGTGGCGGCGAGCGTAGGCAAGCTTGGCGGCGAAGGCATGGAGAGGAGAGTGAGATTGTTGTGAGTCGAGGAAGCCAAGGAGACGAGCGGAGGATAAGTAGCGTCTCTCGGCGGCGAGTTCAACAAAAAGAGGAGAGCAATGGAGAGAGGAAAGCGGCAGAGAGAGGATGACGATAGAGAGATAGCTCTGCTAGAGTTTCGCTAATTTGGGGTCAATTTGGTTTTGGTTTGAAACAAGGTTTATATATGATGGCATTAACGTAAATAGTTTGAATGAGGGAGTTTTTTTAAATCAGATGATCTAATTTGGGAAAGAAATATTGGGTGACCTTATATAAGTGACCTTATAGGTAATTTACCCAATTATAAACCTAAGGTCGTCTCTAGTAAGAGGGTCTAAATGGCTATAGACTAAATTATAGCTCTTTTTTGAACTCCACCAAGAAATAAGGGCCAAGCTAAGGAGCCATAAAATGGTCATAGAAATGGCCAAATATAGCCCTTTGGTTAATTCAGACCAAATATTTTAGGACCACTTATTTGATTAAAAATACATATTAGTGATTAAAAGTGAACCAAGGAAAAGACAAGTGTCATGCTTTAATTAATTAATAAATGTGTATATAGATCTTATTAAAAAGTTGATGAACTTCATCATTTTTAAGTCAATTTTATAATATTCGATTTGAAATTTATTCAAAATTTTAAAAAAATATACTTGACAAATTTATTCATAATTTAGACAAATTTCTTATAAAAAAATATTATCGGCAAGATTTACATTTATTATAATTTTTTAATCAAACAAATACACGAAAAATTAAATTGTTTCAAAAATTAATTTTGTCTAAGTTAGAATATTATTATAAAAAAATAATATTATAAAACTAAAAAACTAAAAAATTAAATAATAAAATATTCAAAATGGCAAAAATTTGTTCTTATAAATTTTTACTAAAAAAAATATATTTCTTAGAATATATTATAGCCTTGCCCAGTTTGGCGTCCCTACCGGAAATGGCCTAACGATCGAATCGATCTGCAATGATTTGAGAAAAGACCACACACAAAAAGGCCCTCTGAAACCCCTCCCTCTGCCATCGCCATTGTTTAATTGGACGGTCAGATTCAAACTCATAAATATGCCCAGAGCTTAAAAAACATAAAACGACAAACTTAGGTTCACTGTTCTGAACCGCACGCAGTTGTGTTTGAAACAGTGTCCGGTCCGAGTGAAAACACAGTAAAACAATGGCATTGGCCCCAAACCAGATCATGATAATCATTCATTCTTCCACCGCGCGCATTCCACAAGTACCATGAAATTTAATAGCTTGAGTTTCAGGTCATCTGTAACTCGCAGTTTCATTACATTATATTGATAGCAGACTAAAACGAGACTGAGAGACTAACAAGTACGTCGTTCCTAGCTAGGTTATACATTATCAAACTGAGATCACACGGTCCAGATTCGTCGATCATTAGCTAGCTAAGCACCAGCTTCACAAGTTCATCAGATCACGACCATGAACGACTGTGAGAACGGACCAATATGGAAACAGGTAGGTAGTAGATTTATAATGTGAAGTTAAAAGAAAGAAACGATAAACAGCAACAAAAAAAAATATTCTCATGAACGTTGTTGGAAGAACAAGGTCTTCATCATGATTCATTCATCTGGTGAAGTCATGGACGAGGCTAGGTCTGTCGGTGACGTTGAGACGCCACGAGTGGAAGGGAATGCTGCCGTCGACGGCCGATTCGTGGTGGTGGGACGTCATCATGTCGTGATCGTGATGATCCATGAACCGGAACTCGTTCGATGAGGGAGCAAAGCACTGCATTTTCTGAGCCTGAGAGGAGGAGGCGGAGGAGTTGTTGCTCATCCACGATGAGGTGGTGCCGTTGGCTGACGTGGCAGCGGCCGCGGTGGCTCGTCTCTCTTCTTTCTTGAACCTGATTCCACAGGCATTGCAAAGTGACTGCACCACAGTGTGAGAGAGAGAGAGGAGAAATTAATAACCAGAATTAAAATTTAGGGAGATACAAAAACAAGAAAAAGGAAAAGGCAATATCTTCTTTTTAGTACTTGGTAAACGAAATCGATCATTGTTGCTTTGACTTGGCAGTCAGTAGCAATCATTACTGGCTACCACAAAGGATAAACACGTAATTTTCAAATAATCTACCTTTGGGCCTCGTGGGCCGTTTCTCCAGAGCGGTGTTGAGGTGGTGTCGCAGTTGGCACACCGGCGAGCCAGGAGCGCATCGTTCCCGGCGCCGCCGCGGTTGCTATTACTGTTACTCTTTGGAGCTGCTGATGTGGCGTGCTTGGGTTGCAACAAGTCCCAGCAGAAGTTAGAGACGGAGCGACGTCCGCCGCCGCCGCGCTTCTCAACGTCGTCGCCGGCGGTGAGACGTGTCGACGGAGTGCCGAGGGAGAGAGTGCAGTCGACAGAAGAAGATGGGGATGCAAAGGAGTACATGTGGTGATCGGACGGCTCGTATTGATCGTAGCCGCCGCGGTGGTGGTTGGGCATGGAGAAGAGCATGGAGAAGGAGGAGTTGGTCTGGGTGTGGAACAGCCCGCACGAGCACGAGCCCATCACGTGACCCCCGGAGCTAGTACTGCTGCACCTCTGCATGTTGAGAGCTAATGACTTTGGTACGTGTCTCTGATACTAGACAAGAGTTTGAACTATGAAGAAGAAGAAGAAGAAGAAGAAGAAGAAGTGAAGTGAGAGTGAAGTGTTGGAAGTAATAATAATGAGAGTTTAGTCACTAGTACGAGAGATGATATGAGAGTAGAGAAGAGAAGGAGGAGAACTGGAGAAGTGAGGAGGAGGGGTGGTTGTTGTCTGGTAGCTTTATAAGCTAATAAAAGGGTGAAATACCAGTCAGCACCTGCAGTCCACGTTGTCGTGAAACGCAAATAGATTTAAGTTTTAATTTTAAATTTTTGTTATAGAGAGTGATAAAGATTGAGAGAGAAGAGATGCAGCGATAGAGAGAGAGGGGGCCAGGTTGCATGTTACAGAGAGAGAAAGTGTTTGATGAGTCTTGGCTCTGAGCTCGGCCAGTATGTTAAAATTGGTAGGGCATCAACAAGTGTTATCGGGGAGTGCCGATAGCAGTTTGTGTGGGTGTGCCCTTAGCGATTTTCTTGGTCTGGTCAAAAGTTCCCACGTGACTAGCGGGAACAGTCTTCCATATACAGATCTGCTTCTTGCTGCTGCTGCTGCTGCAATATTGCTCCGATCACGAGGAGTAATTAGTAGCAAGGAGACCTGGTGTGGTGACTGCTGTTTGTGGTCTCGAACTTAATACACATCACAAAAAACCTCTGTCCGTATCTGTGTTCTTTCACTGCCACCCTCCCAAGGAAAATGGAATAGTAACCTATTACATTACATTACTTACTTAAGCCTATTCGCACTTTCACACACGTGCACTTCAAACGCCGACGTCCCAATCCCAATTCTCGAATATACCCCTTCAAACCCGCCCTGCCACTAGTATATTCATTCCACTTCCGATCCGAACCCTCTGTTAGTCTTTGTCACGCTTGGAGCTATGTGCCCTAATCCGCTTCTGCACTCGTTCTTCAATTCCCTTCATCCTTTGTCCATGTTTTTTCTTTTTTACTTGCACGCTCTATCTTTAGTGTTTTTACCATGATGTGTGGTCTCTCAATAAGTTATAAATCTCATTATATGTCACTATAAATACGGTTTTTACCTACATATTTAAGAGTGTGGTAGGCTAAATTTTTTTAGAAAGAAGATCCCTTATTGCGTCGTTGACAAATTATTTAATGGAGATCCTCATCGTTGAAGACGTGTGTGTCCTACTTCAGTTTGGTGGTTCATAGTGGCAGCCACCAACCTGCGGAGCATCGTTTTAGCGAGGATAGTTCTCGGATCCAGAGCTGGGCGACGACTTGGGATTTGAGATCCAGACATTGGTTTTGGGATCGTGAATGGCGCAATGATAGGCTGGCGGTGGTTGGAGGTGACTCAATGAGGGTTGTCACTGCATCGAGGGCTACTGTGTTTGATTCCAAGCATCGGTTCATCGTTTTGGTGGAGGCCGGTGGCTTTGGGTCGACCAACATGGGGTTGTTTTTGATCTGTCTTCCTGTTTTGAGGTTTGGTTGGGGTCGGTATGCTTCTTCCAATGGACGTTGTTTCTTCGGTTAGTTACTGCAGAGAACAACAACAACAAAGTGGGAGGAGCGGCGCTGGTCAATTGGGCTAGGGATGGCTGCTTTTCAATCATTGGTTTGGGCCATTTTGACCTCCTGTTTTGGATCCTACCATATTGCCAATTTGGCTTTGGGGTGTGCTGGGGATCAATTGAACCCGGTTTTTGATTCGTTTGATCTGGGATCCAGAAGATCATTTGTTGGGCCGTGTTCCATGGGCTGCAGATGTTTGCAAAGGATTTCAATTTTTTTTGCAAAAAAAAGTTTAAGCGGAGTATGTATTGTTTATCATCCCATTCTGCGCTACGTCATGGTTACTAGTTACTTAGTTACATTTTATTTTTTGACCTTATTGTTGGTAAAATTATTTAGGCTAGTTAGACTACTTTGTTGTGTAGTTAGTCTAGACTACGGTCACTACTAGAATACCTTTGTTAGAGGACGGAAAAACTTTAAGTCCGCCGCCAAACATATATTTGGGCGACACATGTTGAAAATGTCGACTTAGCTTACAAATCCGTCTTCTAACATTCCATTAACTGACATAAACATTTTTCGTCGACAATCCGTCGGCCAATAAAGGCGTAAGACAACGATTTTTTGGCGTCGCCATTATTTGTCGTCCAAGAAACACCAAAACGACGGCTTTTAGATTCTGTTGCCATTTCCGTCATCTCAATTAATGTTAACCAATGGAAATTATTCTGTCTCCTGAGAGTCTGTTAATATACATAACTTATTAACTATGCGACGGATAATTTTCGTCGGCTTAGAGAATCTTCATTAAGAGCCAATTCTATTTCCAGATTGAACCCTTATCTCCTCACAACCTCCCAAACACTATCTCAACACCTCCTCCGGTGATTTTTTGATCTCCAGCGAAAAACCTTATTTGAAGCCTCCTAAAGCATCCTGAAGCTTCATATATCGGTTAGTATTTGTATATACTAATTTTTTTTCCAAATATTTTGGTGTATTGTGAGGTGAAGCGGTGATTGAATTCCGGCGAAAGTTTTTCGGCGAAATTGGTCTTGAGTAACTAGCTAGAATCGCGCTTTGATTTATAATGCTAGCTTTTGCATGAAATGTTAGATCGATTAGTAGCTATGTTGACAAATTATCGATTTATGGATGAAATATATATATATATATATATTAATTAGTTTAATTTGGGTTATGTAATTTAGTAACTTTTGGGTGTACGTATATGTAAGAATGATTCTTGATCGATATCGATATAGGTAGCTAGATTATGTACATGATATGGAAGGAAAATAATTATGACGGTATATATATATATCTAGGTTCTTGAAACGTGTGAAGATTATTGGTTCTAGCTAGATTGATATGAAGATTAAGGTTCTAAATTTTATTGGTCATACAATTTATTATTTCGCTCGTTAAAATGTACGTACTTATGCAGAATATGAACAAAAGCTGGTTATGGTTGGAGAGAGGTGATCAAAGATATTTATAAGGAATTAACGACTTTATGAGTTTTGCAATTGAACATGGTGGAGGAAAGGACAATTACAAGTGTCCGTGCAAGAGATGTCGTAACTCAGCGTATCTGTTTGTTCCAGATATGTTCCAACACTTGTCTCAAAACGGTATGATGTGGGACTACACTTCATGGATTGGACACGGTGAAGAATCATAGGTTAATGCTCATACTACGATGGCGGAGTTCAGATCAGGGTATCATGGTGGCTCATCTAGCAATATTGATGGACCTCCTCCAAACTCCGTTATGGAACTTGTGCACGATGTATTTCCGTCATATAGTTCAAGTGGATATGGGTTTGTCGAGGGACATTAAGATACCCCCAACCACGAGACTATTCCGCCAACAACTGACTTCAACCGACAAGTACAACAGACTTCTACTGGAAGCTCAGACACCGTTGCACCCATATGGTGAAGTGACTACTTTGAGTGCTATAATAGAGGAAATGGAGTATAAAGTGAAGCACAAAATGTCGGATACAGCGCTTGACGATGTTCAGCGACACATATGTAAGTTGCTTCCTGATCGTCACAAACTTCCCGACAGTTATTATAAGGTAAAAAGGAAATTGAACGACCTTGGCCTTTCTTCCATGAAAATCGACGTGTGCAAAAATAGTTGTGTCTTGTTTTATAAGGAACACACAGACCTCCAAGAGCCAAATACCCAAGCTCAATCCCAAATCTGACTCATAACTTAGCCGATGGATATTTCAAATTTCTTCGTTTAACAACGTCCTTTGTAGACGGATATACAAATGATCCGTCGTGTGACCCAAAATCCTAAACCACATACCCCAATCCCTAAACCTTGTCCTCTTCCGCAACGGATTAAGCAATTTTCTGTCGGCTAACGGCAAACACAAATCCTAACCTTAACCCTAAACCCTAAACCCTATCTTATGAGACAATGCAAAATATAAAATGCGTTGTCTAAATCTGTGATAACCAACATAAATGGTAGTTTTCGTCAGCTAATGAGACGTTGATTGCCAATCATCAAAAGACACGACTATACATATCATATTAAAATGCATAATTTTTTTTCTCAAGGACATGTGATAACCATTCCTGAGTGTATAAGTGTCTCCAATCCAGAAATTTGATTTACGAAATATTTGTTTATAAACGTTTCCTTATCATTCAAAACTTTATGGTATGCTTGACCACTAGGATCAGAGCCTTACTAAATTTAGAATCTCTTCTAATTCTAACTACGTATTTATTACGTTGTGAAAAATATATCTAATGGTCAATTTGGCCAAATTTATCCCCGTTAATATTGACCTATGATTGAATATGGAAATGCGAACATTTTACTTATAGAAAATTAGTAGATATATATATATATATAGCATATAGGTTTTAGGTAGAAAAAAATCAACAACAAAAAATCCTGATTGATGTATTCAAATTGTACATATAGAGTAAGTATGTATGAGATCAAATGGCATATATATATACATATCTAAAATATATTTTATCCCTAGTACCCTTCCTAAAATTATAATGAAAATGTGTTCGCCGACAGAAATTGTATATTTTCGTTGCTTTAAGTAAGGTTAGACGACAGCGAAATATGATTTCCGTCGTTTAGCACAAAATATTTGGCGGCATATTTTTTGCGCCATTTTTTTGGTGAATATTGAACCTATTCAGCGACAGAAAATACATATTCCCATCAACCAGGTCTAAAAATTTGGCGGTTAATTTTTGCATCTTATTTTTTGGGGATATTTTGAGAATTGTTAAGCAACGAAATTTATTATTTAGGAGACGTCATCTTTCCGTTGCCCTAGGGAAGATCGATATAATCCCCAATTTGGGATAATCCTATCAGTCGATCTCAGTTCAATCGACGTCGTCGCTCTCTCTCCGATTCTCGACCCTCCTCGTCAACTCTGCCACTAGTTCAGATGACCATCAAAGTTGTACGGCCGCCACCTCGCCCTCCTCCACCTCAGCCCCAGCCGACGTCGTTCCTCTCTCTCGAGCTAAACCCACCACCACCAAGCTAATTAGCCGATGCATTTACTACTCACCTCATCCACCGCCAAGCCTCAACTGCCTCCTAGTCTTTCTGCCGCGGACTTCACTGTCGCCAAGCCGCCGCCGCCGAGCAGAAACCTTGAAATTAGGTTTTGGATTTTTTTTTCTTGGATGATAAATTGATATGAATTGAATGATCAATTGATAAATGATCAATTGATCGAATAACATGAATTTGATTATTGCATTTGATATTTTGATTATTTGCATATTTTTAATGATTATTGTTATATATTGATTATTTTTAATGATAATTTTTTTATGGTTAATGATGAATTTGATTATTGATTTAATTTTGGTTAATGTTTGGTTGAATATGATTGTTTGGTAATTTTTATTTGGTGACTTTTTTTGGGTGAATTTGGTTAAGGTTAAATGCAGGGACGGAGCCAGAATTCTCGGTTTGGGGGGGGGGGGGGGCTAAATGAAAAACTTAAAAAATAGTCTCGGTTAGGATAATCAATTTGATCTTGATTTGTATGTTTTGCCAAAACAGTCTCAATGTGTTGTTTTTGATTTGATAAACCATCACAATTACTCGCAGCCTGATTATGAGTAATATTTGATCCTCCAAAATGTGATATTAGCATTTGCTTCTTCTTCCAATTACTGAATCCATGACCATCACCAACAAAAGTTTCACTGCTCCCTTGTTCTCCAATAGCTGGTTTAAAAAAAAACAACATAAACAAAATGCAGTATCCTCTTTAATACTGTACTCTAACCAATATAGAAATTCAATAAACCGATCACGAATAAACCTTCTTTTCTTATTTTTTTTCTTCCAAATTCCGTGAAAGGAAAAATATGATTTTTAGGTCGACAAGGGCATTGTTGTAGATAATATTTTCAAACTTCTTCTTGAATGTTAGGATGATAACTTGAAATTGGCAGGCGTTTAGCGGGATCCAATGGATACTTTTCTGTAATATGTCCAGCACGAGACTTTTTCATATTGTTATTATTCTTCTTTTGAATTTTCGTAGGTGGTTGCTCATCTGGTGTTGAAGTAGAAGAAGAGGGTTTTTCTTTTCTTTTGAAGTATCTTTCCATATCTAATAAACTTAATAAAAATAATTGTATGTTAATCTCAGGAATGGTAGAGCTTTTATAAAGAAAAAAGACCATAAAATTCTAAACCTGGTAAGAGATTGAATCCTAATTGACCTAATATTTGGACTTCATTGTTGAAATAATATATAATAATATTCTTACAAAGTCGTCGGATTTGAACTAGTCATGCACTCATACACGTCATTGAAGTTTAGATATACTTTGAATAAATTATCATATTTATATTATATAATAATAATAGCATACTATTTTTTTTCCACATAAATTTAGGGGGGGCCAGGCCCACCGTGGTCCCCATGTCCCTCCGCCTCTGGTTAAATGGTTATAAACTGTAATTTTGGTGAATTTGGGAAATTTTGGTGATTTTTATTCAAATTGGTTATGGTACGGTTATGGCAGGTGATAGAGATGCCGCTAGGAGGGACATGTCGCATGAAACAGCAGGAGCTCGAAAGGTTGGAATCATTTCGAATGGTGCGTCAGAAGGGGAGAGGTGATGACGAGACAAATCAACCACCACGTGAAGGCGATCAACTACATGCGGGTCCTCCTGTCAGTATTCCCCCTCGTCAACTACTTCACCATCTACTCCCTCGGTGGATGAAGTCATTGCACGCTTAAGTGCCGACGCAAGGGAAAGAGCACATGGGTATGTTAAATTATACACTTACAGTAATATGTTCAGTTTCTTGATTATTATGAGTGTTCAATGAGTTACTAAATAATTTTATATTTTTTGTTATAGGACCTGCCCCCAAATGCATACGAGGGTTGTGCATCGGGACAAAAGCAGCTGACTTAGTCAAGATAACAAAACAGTTGATCAAAGTTCCTTACGATGCCTTCCATAGAGGCCCGCTCATAAAGCAGCTGAATAACTTGATTGTCCATCGTAATGGGAACACTATACGACAGGACGTAGCGATGATTGTGTCATCATGGAAGAAACTCCTCAGATCGAGCGTGATAAGGTTTACATCACTCTCTCGGTAAGCCTCTTTTCAACCTAAATATGTTTGACATTGAAATTTAATAATTAACATATATTATATAGATTTAATGGCTTGTCATATTTTTTGTAGTTACATTTTGATTATCCGGACACCGTTGAGATGTTTGAGTACATTGACCGCAAAGCTACGAAACGTTGTAGGGAGTGGAAGACCACATGCCACAGCCTTTATAAGGTGCATAGGGCTGACCTGGCCCCTGAGGAGTTCGAGCATCGGGAACACGAATGGAAATGGTTGGTGCAACACTTTTAGACCGACAACTTTCAGGTAATGTCTTGTAAAATTTTTGAATATAAATTCTATTTTTTGACTATTTATTATTATTTAACTATGTATTTCCTATTTTTTATAACAGCTAATGTCGACTGCGAACAAGATCAACCAAGATCTCAAGGATGTTAACCACCACTCGGGCTCAACTCCATTCAGTTACGTAATGAAGGACCATATAGAGAAGGGTTCGCTTGTGCCATTCAAAGACGGGTACAAAGACATGTATGTCAAACCCGGGAATGAGAAGGCGCTTGAGAATATGGTAAGTGACCACTAAACTCAAAACTAACGGAAGTTAACTATTTTGTGTGTATCTTAACTTGTAGTTCATATTTACGTAGTCGGTATGATTTCCATATATAATAGTATTAGATGAGCATTGAAAAATGGTTATGTGGTGATTTGTTGTTATATTGAGAATGTAGCATGTTTCTTGTGTTATATTGGTTTGATTTTATGTGTTTTCAGGTTTTTGGTTGCCTTCTATTTTAGGAAAAATTATGTCAAATTTTTGGTAGAATTTTTTATCATGTTTGTCGAGTTTTTGGATTAATTTTTAATTGTTTATCTTATTATAGGAGAAGATGATGCAGTTCGCCGAGGAAAAGATGGTTGAGAAAGCTGCACAATTTTTGGACACTCAACATGAGCAGCTCCTGCCTTTGGATGTGCCCACACAGATTGAGATGTTTCAAAACGCGCTCGGAGTTCGTCGAGATAATGAGATTCGAGGCCTCGGGCATGCAGGCATTCGAGATTTCACCCAGCATTCGACGCCCATGTCGCACGCTTGTTCAAGTGAGGTTGATGCGCGCATGCCTGAGATTCAGAAGCATGCTGATGCGCGCATCCGTGAGGTTCAGGAGAAGGCTAAAGCCTTTGAGGCATGTCTACGAGCAGAGATGCAGGCGCAGTTTAAGCAAATGATGGCACAGATTCAAGCCTTGTCCTCTCCTACTTGCACCATGCATTCATGGGACGGCCCGGATGATGATAGCGGTACCGGGCTTGGAGAGGTCCCCACACCATTGTAGCTATCAATTGTACATAATGTAGTTTTTGATCAAACGTCTCTTGTACATTTAAAATATGTAGAAATTGATTGGCTATTTTGTGAATAATATTTAAATCAATTTTATATTCCTTATCGGAATTGTGATATTTAAATTAATATTATATTATCGATCAGCTATTTTAAAAATATTTTAATCAATTTTGATATTTTTGATTTTATTTAATTCTATATTAAACGATGGAATTAAAATTACGTACTTTAAAAATGTATATTAGGCGATAAAGTTTCGTAACAAATTCGTCTTTGTGGATAACTTCTTAACCGACGAAAATCTATTAAATGACGAACTTTTACCGTAAATCCATCTTTTTGGATAATGTTTTAACCGACAGAATATTTGGCTTCCGTCCTCTAGAAAAATGTATAAGCCGACAAATTATGGTATTATATCCGTCGGCTAACAAAGCATCCAAACAACGTTTATTGTTGTCGTCCAATCAAGAATCTTTCCGTCGCAAATAAATGTAACGACGCTATTTTTTATGTCTTGTAAGAAGAAATTACGATGACATTTTTCTAAAATTCCGTCGGCTAAGATCCTTTGTGACGGTCCTTAGCCAACGGATGTTAGCCGACAAAAATATTGTTGTCTAAGCCGTTAGCCGTCAGATATGTATTTTAGGAGATGGAATTGTTTCGTCTCCTAACAATGGTATTTTGGTAGTGAGTTTCTTGGCCTCTGGCGTTTGTCCTTGTTAAGGGTAGTTGTATGTTATAATTTGTCCTCGTCTTGTGTTACCAATGGAAACTGATGTCTCACGTTTCTTTAAAAAAGAATCTTTTTTACTTACACTAAGTTTGAAAATTATTTATCATGATATAAAGAATACAATGAAACACAATAAGATATTATATTGTTTGCGAAATTTAGTTTTGAATGAGAAGATTTAGATTTCTGAAGTGACTACAAATATCGGTAATTTAGAGAAGTTTTCAACATTGTGAGCATATTAGAGCATTCCCAATAGACACTCTATTTCAAAAAAAGAAGTTAAAAATTGGCTAAAATTTGACAAAACAAAGTTTTGACAGTTATCCTAAGTAAAAGCTAAATTTAACTTATTGCTAAATCATAAGTTATATTTGGCTAGAGATTTAACTAAAAGTTAAATCAACTTTTTCAATTCCTGCCCTCATCAATTAATTAATAGACATAGAAAATACAAATTGACTCAAAAATGGCTATTATTGTTTGAGCTGAGAAAGAAAAATGATTAATTACTTTTAATTTTTTGATAAATTTAACTAATAATTTTGACTCTATTATTGTGATGCTTTTACGTTTGGGATGCTTTTACGTTTACTATTAACCGAATGAACTACAATTTTATTAAACTAAAATCTTCTATTAAAATTTAAGCTATTATAATTAATTAATGTTAAACATAATGTTCACGCCATACTACTCGCGACTATGTTACTAGATCTACGTTCCAACGATAGTAAAGTAAGATTTTTCTCCAACAGGGGACCAATGTTCTTCTCTAGTACGTACGTACTCCGTTTAGCTGATCATCTCTATACGGTGTCAGATCCATCGACAACAACTTTTCTCCAGTTACAAAATGTGCTAATATACAATACATATACCACAACAACAGCCAGTTTTTGAGGTGTAGTACTACATTTGGAGCGTTCGTACCCCGACTACCCCCATGGAATCACGTGAACACAAAATCAAAGCCAAAATTCGTCATGATCATCAACACCACCACCTCCCACCTCCCACCATCCTCAAATCTCAAGGCATTTCAGTCCCCGAATCCAGAATAACCCCGTATCACAGCAATCAAGCAAGCAAGCTAGCTCGCTTTATAGAAGATCCGGGATTTCTTTGATCTACTGCAAAACTCTACGCACAAAAAGCTAAAGAAGAGAGACGACAGAGAAACGCAATCATCAAAGCACCTACTACAAACCACGTACAACATTTTGTGTGTTCGAGAGGGAGAAGTATATATTTTTCTTCCGATTTTTTTACAGATGGGATTTTCCTTTCTTCCTTCTTTACATCCTTTCGGGTCAAACCGTCAAACACCCAAAAATAAAACTACGAGAGAGGACCCCGGGACCCATGAGCATAGGAACAAACTTCTCTGGAAGCCCGACCCCATATTTTGATCAAAGATTCAAAACGACACCCCAAGGCGCAGAGAGAATCAGATCGTCTAGAGATTGGTGACGACTACTACCGCTTTCCAAAAGATGCTCTTCCGGTCTTCCCCCTATTCGCTTTGCAATTCCAACAATCCGATAAAAAACCAGACCAAGCAGTAAACCAAAAACTACGTCTAGCCCAAGACAAAACACATCATCATCATAACCACATGCATTAAATTAAATTACACAAGAGAGAGAGAGAGAGGTGGTAAATTCATTTGATTAGATTATTTCTCTCATCCCCAAACGACCTCATTCAACGTCGTTTGTTTGACACGCTCTCTAGGCTCTCGGTGCTAAGCATGCAACGGCACTATTGCCTATGCAAATTCCACGTAATTAATGCAGATCTCTGATTATACCCCTCTTTCTTTAATGCCCCCACTCTGGGAGTTGCTTAATCATCCTAAAACGCAAAACGAATCTCTGCTCCTATTTCATGTTCAACGCTTCACGTATACAAAGAAACATCTTCAGTAATGCCACGTGTCTACTTGGGTCAAGCTCACTTTGTATACTAGCATATTATCTAACAAAAATTATAAATGTAATTTTTGATACAACAAATTACAAATTTTACAAAGTACGCAATACTAGCAATGCAGAATACATTGAAAGATTAATTCCTGAACCTAATGAATCTTTTATTTTGATAGATCGGACCTAAAAACTCTTTGGGATACGCTGATTTTGTATAAACAAAAAAGATGATTAATCATCATCCATCTACTCAAGTCTGAAGACATAGACATAGATACACGGGCTTTGTGATTATCTACGTAACATAACCATGCCCATAGCTTTAATCATAGATCATAATGAGTTATGATGATATGTGGCTAGCTAGCTCAGTTGGATTTGGTGGGACCTCGCGAGTCTTATAGATTAGGGTTTGCACTTTTCCAAGGCAAATACCCCCATATCGTATCTATCCGTGATAATTGATCGCCATGACTATAATGAAGATGCCACGTGGGAGACGTGGAGAGACTTGCTTACATGCATGCATGCATGCAAATGTTTACTTTGGAATATTTTTTTTACCGTATAGATAATAATTACGAGCTAAGCTAGCATTGGAACTAACCCACAAAAAAATTTACGTTCCTCAAAAGCATCAAATACAACTGGAATGTGTATGTCTGTCCCTCCTCCAGTCCTCCCTCGCTCTCTCTTGGGTGTTTACAAAATATGAATTTTGAATTATTTGGTAGCCGGAAACGTTGTTTTAAGCTAGGGAAGATATCGATGGGGTTGGGTTGGGTTGGGTTGGGATTGGTCTAGAGGGCTAGTGAAATTGTAGTTGACTAGAAGAAGAAGAAGAAGAAGAAGATTTCCCTTTGTTGGGAGCCATGTAAGGCTTAAAGTGAGACTAGTTAGTATTTTTAAAGTAGAGTTTGGTTTGGGTTTGGGTTTGGTTTGGAGTTGGGGGATTGGAATTTGTAAAAAGAAAAAGGGGGAGAGACATACATGAAGAATTGGAGTAGTAGATGGAGCTAGGAGTAATAAGTGGACCAGAGACCGGACCGGACCGGACCACGAATTGAGAAGAAAAGGGTAGATTGGAGTTGAGGGTGACTTGTGGGAGAAACCATTAATGAGCCGTCCTATGAAATGAAAGCTAAATTCTTGTCAGTATATATCATATATCCACATCTCTAAAGATATGGGGGACACTGTAACCTCTAATTGTCTCCTCGACGGAGATCTAACTACTATATAAAGCGAGCTACCTAGTCCCAATAATATACGACTGTTTCTCTTTCCTTTTTCATCTTGTGCATATATATGTCTTTGTTCAGGGTTTAGTTACCTGGTAACTAAAATCCAAGACAAAGGGTGATAGCCGGTACGACCAATTTTAACCGTTTTTTTAAAATAAAGAAAAAAATTAAATTTTGGAGAATATTGAGTATTTTTCACTCCAATCGTTTTCTAATTTCATTCATTAAAATAGAAAAATACATAAGAGAGAATATTACATTCCCTAAATTTACTGAAAAATTTTAAAATATGGAAAAGAAGTTATCATTAATATTTCACAATTCTCAATGTCTCACAAAGTTTTCTCAAACATTTATTTCACAAGTTTCAATAAAAAATAAAATATTTTATTGTTATAATAAAAAGATGTAGTTATAATGAATGTATAAATCCCTAAATTAGGGAATCTGTTAGAGTTGAAGCCTAAATATTTTAGAAATTTAGACTTTTACTTCTCTATTTTACAAAAATTATGAGAAAGTTGTTGGAAATACTCTAATTAAGCCTAACTAATTATGCATGTATGAATAGTAAATAAGATGGTAATACAGTGCTATTTCACTAACCTTTTGTCCTCCCAATCTCAGACACAGTTATATAAACACTTAGAATGCGTTTATATTCTTACATATTAATGACATATATGATTGTGTAATTGTCAATTGTCATGGTCAAGATAGATCCAGAATGTGTAGTTGTCAATTGTCATGGTAGTATGCATGGTACCTTGATCAAGTGATTCAAATGATTCATTAGCATATTCCCGCCAGTCAAAGCAAGCACTGCATCATTTTAATGATTCCTAGTGTGATCTATATGTATGCACAGCACTTTTCTCATGCAAACTTTTTGGCTAAGCTAATACTGATCGATTAAAACACAGAGACAAGTACTAAAGCAGGAAACATCTATACACGAAAGCAGCTTCTTCATAAACGAAAGCCACCGACATGCTGCCTGATGCCCAAAACCAGAGGAGTAGACGGTACGTTATTGGCTCTCAGATCTAGTCTTCATCTGCATGTCCATCTTTACCTGAGCCGTACATGCTTTTCTTTGCTGATGCTCCTTCTAATACCCTCCTTTTGTTTCTTCTCTACCACTTTGAATCTCCTCTTTTGAACATTTTGCAGAACATCCAAGGCTAATTATATGTTTCTTTTTCAATTCAAGGAATGTGTAAGCTTCCTGATCTGGGCACCGTTTACACTTTTTATTCTTCTGAGGAAGAAGAATCCTTGTGATCTATTATTGATCTAGATCTTGACTGCCGAATCTTCTTTCTTTATATGTATGTATACCTATCTCCTGGGAAACACAAGCACATCGACTTTGATTAAGATCGACCTCGTTTAAATTGTAGACTTCTTGTTGTCTAGCTTTTTGGGCTTGTGGACCAGAGTATTATGGATCTGTTTGGTGATTTCTGGTTGTGTGACTTGAGGTTGAAGGAGAAGAGTTCATGGGCTCATACATGGACTCCAGTCTTGATCGAACTACATTCATAAAGAGCCACACTGAGATCAAATCAATTTATACTTCTCTACATTTTATTCTCAACTTTCCAAGAGAAGACTGACTGCTCATAACATTTAAAATTCCGTTTGTTTGTGTTTAAAGGAGTCAAGTTTAGTTTTTCCTATGAGACTTTACTTCACTGCATTCGTCCATGGACCGGAGTTGCTCTAGGGTCTTGAAATGTACGTACGTAAATAGAGGATCGGATAAAAATTACTTAGACAATAGCGGTTGATGAGTAGTACGGGATAGTTAGATGCTTGCCTATGGAGTCGTTAGATGACCTAAAAGATGATTAAATTAGATTACCTAACATCTTTTGAGAAGCTACGGACCTATTCGGGACATCTTAGTTAGTCTACCTTTCCTATAAATTTCTACCAACCCGAAATCATACAAAGAAATTCCTTTTTAAGGTAATGACCAAATCTCAGCTGATGAGTGATGATTGATATTATTTGGGACTTTCTTTTGGAAACGTAATCCGAACCAACTCATCCCAATTAATCAGTTGCATGACTTGCATCATAGGGAGTATGAATAAAATGAGAGAACACATTTCGATGTCTCCCTCTCCGGCCTCATTACATTAATTAATTACCGATCTTTTGCTAGAGATCGGAAGCAAGAACGCTTTATATTGTGCTCAACAAAAATTTCCATTTTGTTTGATATAATAGACGTCCCCTATCCTTTCTTGATTCCTCTCAACATTGTATTTGAATTTTGTTTCAATTTCCCTCTTCATTTTGTTATTAAGAGATAAACTCCCGATGTAAATGTAAAGCTATTTCTTTGTATGTACCGCATATAAATATATGAAAGATCAATGCTTTAAGTGTGCTTTTACACTCAGTTCTTTGTCCATATAACAAAAACAAAATGCAGTTTCGTTCAAAATCTTGTGTAATCAATGAATATTCTCTTAATCATCAAGGTTATACGTGTTTGGATAGGTTTTCTGGTCATATTTATCTCTCACCACTACAAGAAAAACACATTTAGGCGACGAAGCATTTTCGTCGCCTAAGTGGCATTTTTCGTCGCCTAAGTACTTAGGCGACAAAAATTCCGTCGTCTAAGAATTGTCACTTGAGTACCTAAATGACGAAATTGATTCATTTTGTCACCTGAGTACCATCTTAGGCGACCAATTGTATTGTGTTGTCTAAGTACTTATGTGACAACCCGAACCGTAATCATGCAGTTAATTATCGATTTGTGTTACGCGTTATCGCAGATTAGTCACATAATTGGGTTTGTTAACGACTATTTCACCAGGAAAGAATTGTAGAATATTTGATTCTGAGCTCATGTGAATTTTGGGGGAATTTTTCGGATAAGCGAGCAATGTTTTATAGAGTTTTGAAGTCGGTTGGTGAATATATATAAAAGTGTTATTTTTATTGTTGATTTAATTATGACCGTCCGATTTGGATCAGATTGAACCGTAGCTGTTGATTTGGGCTGTATGTGTACGGGTATAAATATGGTATAAATAAGTGACAATTTAGGAAAGTTTCCAATTTGAAAATTTTGGGTTGACCTGCGTTGACTCACAGGTCAAAACCGACCCGTTTGGCTTCGAATCTTCTCGGTGGCGGCGAGCTCTTTTCTGGCCACCTTTGGCCGTGACTCCTTGATGAGAATTATTGGGCTTGGACTCCTTTTTCTTTTGATAGGTGGATCGCCCCCATTGGTGGCCGGAGAAGAAGAACCGACGTGATGAAGATGAGGAAATTCCGGCCGAATTTCGCCGGTGACGGAGGTGGCGGAGACGGCGGCGTTGGGGGACGAGACCATAAGAGTTTTGTACCCCATGGAATGGTGAGTTGAACTCAAGTGGTCTTGGTCCTTGCCGTGGCCGGTGGTGGCCGATCGGATGAAATGATTCCGGCGAGGTTTTTGAACTTCACGGTGAGTTTTGGACGTTTTCCGGTTAAAATTGGGCTTAGCTTTGAACTGAAAAGTAGTTGAAAATGTTGAGATCTTCAAATTTATGTGTAGGTCAAAGATTTCTGGGCCGATGGGATTCCGAAGGCCGACGGTGGCCCCACGCGCCACCGTGCTCGGCGGATCTCCGGCGAGGTGAAATTTTCGATGAAATTTTATGTCGTTTCGTTCATTTTTGCGTGCCGGACGCAATGGATGTTGAGTTAGCAGGCGTGTTAGATGAATAATTGTGCCGATCGACAAGGTTTCAACTTTATGCTTATCCCAGCAACCTGTGAGTGGACATTTTATTTTCACCGTTGACCTACGAGTCTTGATTTATACATTTTACGATTATGCATTTGTGATTATGTATTTTACGATTATGCACGTACGATTATGCATTTACGATTATGCATTTTATGATTATATACCGTACGAGTATGCATTTACGATTATGCATGTGCATAGAAACAAATATGATTTGTTTTACACAGAGTACAGTCTCAGAGGTAGAAGCATCGATGCATTGGCATGCTTGGCTGATCCCCGAGATGCTCCGGGGGGGGGGGGGGGGTTTGGACAGATATCCTAACCCGAGGTCTTTCTGACTATATAATCACGTGTGGGTCTGAGATTCCGTGATTTAAATTGTACTGTTACGGATGTGTTCGAGAGAGACCGCGCGGTTTTAAACTCGCATCATGTTTATTTTCAGACTTACATTATTTTTATGCACATTATATTGTAAAAGACATATTATTTACAGTTTCAGTTAAAAAGTGAAAGATTATTTTCGTCCACTCACTCTAATAGTTTTTATGATTTTATGTGCCTTTTTGTTGGGCTTTTCAATTTTCTTTGCCCAGATTGCAGTGTGTATCATGAGGGTACTGGATGTCGTCGAGGGTGTTGAGTCCACCAGTTAATTCCTTCAGCAGTAGGTCCTTGCCCACTGTCAGTATGTCTCTTGTGTTATTGAAGTCACCTTGGATACAAGTTCTGTAGTATCGTCTTAGTGAGACTCTTGTGAATAGGTTGTCACTCGTACAGTTTTCAAGTTGAGTTTCTTTGTTTATGAATCAGTATATTTAATGGAGTTATATTTTTAAATTCTGAATAATGTATCAGTTTTAATTCCAGTCTTATGTTGAGAAATCCGGATGGACATCGGTGGTCCACGGTATTGTTTGTGGATTTATCTGCGGAGTGTCCGTTTCCCTTGCAAGTTTTTGGTTGTCTCTTTTATAAAAGAAATTATGTTAAAATTTTCACAAAAACTAGTAGATTAGGGTCAGTCGTTAGGACTTGATTTTAGATTACTAGTTAATTTAGGGTCAGATCTTTTCAACTTGGGCGTCAAAAAATTGTCCCTTTGAACGACAAAACATGTCGGTCTCTGAGACGACGAAACATGTTTCGTCGTCTCAGGGACCACTTCGACGACGAAGACGTTTCGTCGTCTAAGTACCCTACGTAGATGATGAACCGTTTTCGTTGTCTAAATGAATACAGTTAAGCGACGAAACACGCCTATTTCGTCGCTTAAGTTAATAATTATGTTTTTTTTTTCTGAATTAAATAAATAATTAATAATACTTTTAAAAATTAAAAATTTATTAATTATATTAATAAAATATTCATTAAATATAAAATTTATTTTTACAAATTAAAGAAAATACAAATCTAAACTATGGGGGTGGTGGGGGGGGGGGGGGGGGGGGGTGGGTGTGAATAGGCAGCGTATTCCGCTGTCATCGGTGTGATCGTCGTCGTTGGGCCCGTGAAGAGGGGAGAACGACAAGAGTCCTCGAGAACGGGCAACCCAGTGAGTGCGCACATCGCGAAGAAGTCTGTCATCCTTTGGTTTTGCGCGTCCAGCTGCCCCTGCATCGATTTGGTCTTCTCCCAAGCCCGATCGGCCGACTCCTGTGCCAATCGAGCCTGCTCTTGTGCGGCTAGGACCTCCTCAACATTTACCCCACCTCGCCTACTGGATGACGATCCGGAGGGCTGGGATGACAGATCTCTATGGACCCTCCGTCCAAGCCCACGAACTTCTTTGCCAGCTCGGCGACCGTAAACAGCATCGGCGATGACGATCTGGCTCTCCACCGATTGAGGGGGCACCTCTTCGGGCGTTATACCGGGGTTTTCCAACTGGGTGTTCGCTAACTGCTCCTAGGCTATTTCTATCAATTGCGCCTGAAATTAAAAATGCAATTACCATTATAGTAAATTTCGATACATTTTGGAAGTACGATTAAATTGAATTGAGTTAGGCAAGATGAGTCACTTACCCCTTGTTGACTCGCTTCATCGTCGACCATGGGCCTGAAATTAAAAATGTAATTACTGTTATAGTAAATTTCAATATATTTTGGAAGTACGATTAAATTGAATTGAGTTAGGCAAGATGAGTCACTTACTCCTTGTTGACTCACTTCATCGTCGACCCTGGGCCTGACATAAGCCGAGACGCTGACATCCAGGAGAGAATGATTCGAGCCCGCATCCTTGTGCTCCTTTTCGATGAACATGAAGCCTTTGGATCCCGAAGTATGGTGTTTATCCTTCTTCACACGGTTTGCCTTGCTGGCATCCGACCTAACCTGTTGACCAAAATAAAATAAAATAATAAATAAATGGTTAAAAATAAGAAATTATTTAATTTTCTCAATTTAAAGAAAATGAAGACGAACCTTATACTTGTCGGACTCAAAGTCTTCGACCAACCATTCCCACTCCTGTTTCCTTTCTTCTCGCAGCTCATGTGAGACAGGCGTGACGCCGTGTTGGAGATATTACTTGTGGATGTCGTACTTCCTATCCTTGAAAATGTTTTTGGCCACGGTGTTGATGTGCTTTATCATCTCTGAAATTCCGTCGATATCGAAATGTGTTTAGAAAAAAAAATTAGAACCTAAACATTATGCCTAGCTTCGTAGTTGGTAATTAATTATAAAAATATAAAAAATTAAATAGTATTACCGAGAGTTCGTGGTACACTCTCAACCTCTCAGATTTAGGCAACTTGTTCCACGAAGCGACAACCATACGGATGTTATTCCGTATGATTGAGCCGACGGCGTGTGACGTGAGGCTGCCGAGTTGCGAGAATGGAGGGCCTCGAGTGAAATTGTCGAACAGCATCGGGATCTTCTTCCCGGTTGACCTGACTATGCACTAGGTTTTCGCGGCCTTCCCAAGTCCCTGACTCCGTTTAGGGACCTCATCTGTCGGCTGCCTCCTCGCCGTGCGCCGTGCGTTGTAGTGAACGAAATCGTCGGTCGACTCTATGGGACCTTCAGACGTCGTCGTTGATGTCACCGTTGAAGCGATGACAGGTGGGTCGTCGGTATGGGCAGTGACAGCCTCATTTGGAGCATGAGGAATTGGGCCAGTCGATATACCCGAACGATTCGAAGGAGCCAAAACGGTCTCCTCCGACTCAGTTTGGCTCCAACCCATTTCTTGTGTAATTGATTGGAGTTCGGCTTCACTCTCTTCTTGCGATCGCCTCTTCTTTGGCGCCATTGATCGTAATTAATGAAGCTGAAAAAATTATTTATTAACAATATATATCCAAATTAGTTAATCCAAATTTTCACCAAATTTCATCAAATATAAATATATCCAATTTATCTAAATTTCACAAATTAATATATCCAATTAATATATTTTTTAAAAAAATTCAAATTTATCCAAATTTCATAAATAACATCAATATATGTACGATTAAATTCAATTCGGTATATATTACCAATTTACGAATAAATTTAGTTCGATATATATTACTAATTTACGATCCAAATTTTACAAAATTATCCAATTTATATACATTTTATAAATTTATCCAAATTTCATAAATTTATCCAAATTTCAAAAATATATCCAAATTTATATAATTTATTCAAATCTCACTAATTTAATAATCCAATTTATTTCGTGGCATTTATATTACCAATTTACCAAATAATTAACATCAATATATATACTCAAAACTATATCTATACATTATATATACAATACTAAATACATGCATTACCAAATATATATATATACAATATACATAATTAATATTTCATTTATTAATTAACAATATATCCAAAATATATATATGCAAAATCTATATACACAATATATATATGAAATAGGTAAACAACGTACATATATATAAATATATAAATATATATATATAGAGAGAGAGTGGGAAATATACCAGCGGTGGCGCGGGAGATAGAGGGGAGGCGGCGGGGAGGAGGGCGGCCGAAGAGGATCAGATGGAGTACGTACGTACGTGATCGAGGAGGAGCAGTGAGGGGGCGACGGTTTTTGAGGAGAGGAGTGGGGGGGGGGGGGGATGGCGGGAGAGGGAGATGAGAGGCAGGGAGGCCGCGGGGACGGTGCAGGAAGAGGAGGCGGTGACCTTTGGGAGAGAACAAAGAGAGAGTGGATCAGAGAGAGAGAGAGAGAGAGAGAGAGAGAGAGAGAGAGAGAGAGAGAGAGAGAGAGAGAGAGAGAGAGAGAGAGAGAGAGAGAGAGAGAGAGAGAGAGAGAGAGAGAGAGAGAGAGAGAGAGAGTTGTTCGAAATGGGTATCAATTTTTAGATATACACATTCACTTAGGCGACGAACCGATGATTTTTGTCGCAAAAACGTACTTACGCGAAGAAAATCATAAGTTTGTCGCCTAAGTGGAATTTAATATGGCCCAAAAAATGAGGTGCACAGGAAAATGAATCCCACTTAGAAGACGAATGAGTTTGTTTCGTCGCCCAACCCTAAACTGAGGCGACGAAACTAACCCTATCATCGTTTAAGTGATATTCAAACGTGACCAAAAAAATAGGCGCTCATGAAACTGAACCGCCAAAATTTTGGTCTTAGGCGACCAATGTGAGGTATTTCGTCGCCTAAGTCATTCTTATTTTTGGTCTGAAAATTTTGGCGCATGAAATGAACTGCCAAAATTTTTGGTCTTAGGCGATGAACCAAGGTGTTTTCGTTTCCTAAGTGCTCACGTAGGCGACGAAAACACATTGGTTCGTCGCCTAAGTGAATATTTTAAAAAAATTGTATGAAAATTATTTTTGTATAGTTACTTATAAATTAAAAAAATGAACCGTTAAATATAACTATTATATTTGTACAATATTGTTAAAAAAAAATTGAACCTGATTCGGATTAATTTAGGTTTCTATTGAATGAATTTAGTGATTATCGAAAAATAGAAAAGAGACGGGCACTATCGTAAAAATAATTCGTAAACCTGTTTTCGAAGTTACAAGTGTTTATCTCGTTGTAAGAATTTAATTTATCAACTAAAAAAAATTAATTGAAATTTAATAGCCAAAATTTATTAGAGATTAAATTTTTTTGATACATCTACTAATGTTGTATAGTTTAAGTGTTCGTACGTCTATATTTACTCCACGTGAATATTAACGATATTGAATTTTGAAAAAACAGCCATTGGATATATTGATCGTAACATAATATTTAAGTTCATGAATTTTCATTGAAAACGAAGTTCGTTAAGGGTTTGATCGGCGTAGTCAACCATAAAACTGAAATTTCAACGAAATGGAAACGTTCATATGTGAATCTTCGTAACTCCGATTTTTGAACCGTTGGCACTCACAGTCCAAGAATTGGTTACTCTATGTCCTGAAGGAATTTTTTAATTTTTTATTTGAAGATGGTATTCATGGTCATGCTCTTAGAGATTAGATTGTGAAATTATGACTTAGGCGACGAATACAACTGGTTTCGTCAACCTCTTTGAAATCTCTTCGCTAGACCAACTACGGGATTTAGGATTATTTTCTACCGTCCCGTCGAAACGAGCTTCATCCTATTGCCATGGGTGATCGTGAGGAAGCCATCTACGGTCACCCAGGTAAAACACGTTCCCCTTGTGCCAACTAGAGTTCATGTTGTCCAAACATATAAGACATTCATTGTATCCTTTCATCCTGCAGGCTACCAACATCCTATAGGCTGGAAAATTGTTGATCATCCATATTACGGCTGCCCTCATCATGAACACCGTATTAGTGAATTTGTCATAAGTTGAGACTCCAATTTCCCACAACAGTTTCAGCTCGTCGATCAAAGATCTGAGGTAGACATCTAAGCACTTCCCCGGAGATTTAGGACCTGGAATTAGCAGAGTAAGAAAATTAAATTTCTTGTTTATGCATATCCTTGGAGGAAGGTTGTATAGCATCAGAATAACTGGCTAAGTGCTGACGGCAGAGCTATTACTACCCCAAGGATTGAATTCGTCTGTAAAAAAGTCCGAGTCTAACATTTCGAACTTCTCTTGCAAAGTCTCCAAATTCCCTGTCGAAATGTTTGAACACCTCCCCATCTGCGTTGTGTCTCAGCACATCGTCATCTATTCGATTTTCTGCGTACCATCATAGCGCTTCTGTTGCGTATAGAGACATGTACAGATGCCGCAATACGGGAATCAATGGAAAATATCGAAGAACCTTCAAAAGAATTTTTTTTTTCGAACTCCTCATATTCCCCCGGTTCTCATATCTGCACTAGCCACATACAGGACAATAGTCCAAATGTGCATACTCTTTCTAAAACAGCACACAATCATTTGGCCAGGCATGAATTATCTTGTACTTTAGGCCGAGGCTGCTCAAAATCTTTCTAACCTTATAATGCGATTTAGGAAGATTGTGATTATTAGGAAGCAACTTACATATTTACTCATGTATTTCGTCAAAAGCACTTTGTTGCATTTTGTTCTTTACTTTTATCTGCATTTTCTACATCACATATTTCAACACATTCTCGCGACATCCAGGGTACACCAGGGTCTGGGTTTCAAGTAGTATCCTGTTGTACTTATCCATCTCACTAGTGTCAGTGGCCAAGTTAGCAGCGGGGAATGTGCCATCATGCTCATGAGTGGTATCGTAACCTCCCTCTTGGTGTTGGTGTCCACCGTGACTAAATCTCGGAAAGGCATCATGGACCAAATCCACAGTTGGGTTCCACGAAGGGGCGCCACTACCGCTTGATGAGGCACCATAGTAACTGAAGTCTGGTCCTGAGCTTAAGTCTACTACTTCACCATGCTGGCTCCACGTAGTGTAACTCCACATCATACCATTCTCGTATAGGTGTTGCGACATAACATTAGCTGTCACAAAGTGATGGTTAAGACATTTTCTGCAAGGATACCTGAAACGCTTCTTTCCTTGACCATGTTCCATAGCAAAAACCAGAAATTCTTTGATTTCGTCCATATACTGCACATCACTTCTATTCGCCAACTGTATCCAACTCTTATCCATATTTCTGCATGCGTAATAAGTTAACAATTATATATCATATTAATTATATTTTTTCAACCAATAACTAATTAATCTAATATACGTAGTATATGTATATGCGCGGTATAATCTAGCTAGATAACGTACCACGTACCTAGCTTATATTAATCTATATATAGATATATACTATATATATGTATATATACTATTATTTAATTAACCTTAACATACTACCTAGTTTAATTAAACCATTAATTAGTGCGGTTATGGATTACCAATTAGCTTAATCTAGCTAGCTAACATGTTTTAACTAATTAGTTATGGATTTTGTCGCCTAAGTAGACTTTTTTGGTAGTGCACGTCATGTTGTATTTGATGAACAAGTCTTCCCATTCCAAAAGACCATTGATGCTCTTACTTTTTCTCTTAATGCCCCTCCTTTAGTTATTCCTGTTGTTCCATCTCTTCCTGTCTTTCATGCTCCCCCACCTTTGTCAAATAATTATATATCTCTTCCATTATCTTCACCGCCTACTTCTCCACATATTCAATCCTCTCTGCTCTGGTCATTCATTTCTCATTAGGGTCATAATCTACGGATTATTCTTTCTTAGGGTCACCAACTCGTTCTAGTCCTCCCATCTCTTCTTCATTAGAATTATCAATTCTTTTTAATCCTTCTCCAGAATTACAAGCTCCTACAAATCTCATCATTCCACCAACTCAGCCTTCTTATCGTCCTATGCAAACTCGTAGTAAGCACCAAATTTTTAAACCTAACCCAAAATATGCTATGGTCACTTCGATTATTCCTACAATTCATGAACCTACATGTTTTAGTGAAGCTGTTAAGCAGGTTGAATGGCATGACGCTTTGGCAGCTGAATTTAATGCTCTTCAAGTTAGTGGTATATGGACTATTGTGCCTCCTCAAGCATCCATGAATATCTTGCCTAACAAATGGGTTTTTCATATCAAACAAAAAACAAATGACTTTATTGACAGATATAAAGATCACCTAGTTGCCAATGGTTTTCATCAAGAAAATGACATTGATTATGCTGAGACCTTCAGTCCAGTCGTTAAACACACTACAATTCATACTGTCATTGCTTTGGCCACTCACTTTTATTGGCCAATTTGACAACTTGATGTTCAGAATGCATTCTTGCATGACTATATTTCCGAGGAAGTGTATATAAGGCAACAACCAAGCTTTATTGATACTCAACATCCGAATTATATATGCACACTTCACCGATCTTTATATGGTTAAAAATAAGCTCATCCTCGAGTTTGGTTTCAATGTTTTTTGGACTACTTATTGGAGCTTGGTTTCACTAGGTCTATGGTTGATTACTCTCTGTTTACATATCATCATATTGGTTTGTTTGTGATCTTGTTGATTTATGTGGATGACAAATTGGTTAAGGGCAACTCGCCAAGTTGTGTTACTACACTTATCTCTCACTTGGGTAAGTTGTACTCTATGAAAAACTTGGGGTTCCCTTTATTACTTTTTGGGCATTGAAGTTATGCATAGTGGTACTCAGGTCCATCATATTCAAAGTAAATATTCTTTGAACTTGCTTCACAAGGTCAAGTTTTCAGATGTCAAGCCTCTCTCCTCTCTTGCTTCCCATGACAAACGTTTAAGTATGGATGATGGTGATGTTCTTCTCGATCCTACTGAGTATCTTTGTGTGGTTGGAGCTCTTCAATACTTAATAATTACTAGACCAGACCTTGGTTTTCCTATTAACAAAGTATGCCAATTCATGCATCGTCCGACAACTTCGCATTGGATGGCTGTCTGAAACTCTGAAAAAGTGGACAAAATAGTATTTGCTGAAGTGTGTTTTCATTGATCTCAGAATAATACATATATGTGGCTAGCTAACGTCTATTGTCTCTTAAGATTGAGCTATCAGTATTATAATTCTGATATGCTACAGCTAATCACAGTGCAATCAAGGAATACAAAAGGTAAGAGAATATATACAGTTAATGTAAAGAATATCAAAAATTTGACTTTTTAACACTTTCCTTGAAGTTGGAGAGTTGAATGTCTTGCATTCCTAACTTACGAACCATATGCATGAAGACTTTTTTCCCAAAGCTTTGGTCAAAATGTCAGCTAGCGGATTTCCAGAATTCACAAATCTTGTTGCCATATAACCATTAAGAATCTTATCTCTTATATAATGACAATCTATCTCTATGTGCCTTGTACGTTTATGAAAGACTGGATTTGCTGCTATATGTAAAGCAACCTTATTGTCACAATACAGTAAAGTTGCCTCTTGATACAAAACTCTCAAATCTTTGAGTAAATAACGAAGCCATATCAACTGACAATAAGTCTCTGTCATTGCACGATACTCTGCTTCGGCTGAGGAAAGAGAGGTTGTTTTCTGGCATTTCGACCTCCATGAAATCAACGAAGGGCCTAGAAAAACACAATGCCTCGTAGTAGACCTTCTTGTAAGTGGACATCTTGGCTTGGGGCAGATTTTAAATAGCACACAACTCGTAAAGCCGCCTCTCAATGATCTTTTCAAGGCTGGTGCATAAACCTGCTCAATATATGAACACAATACATAATGTCCGGCCTTGAAACTGTGAGATAAATCTATCTTCCAACTAATCGCCTATAACACTTTGGATCTTTGAGTGGCTCACTCTTATCAGACAATCTTAATCCACGTTCCATATGGGTATCGATGGGAGTTTCCCCTAATAAGCCTACATCCTTAATAATTTCCAATGCATATTTTCACTGAGAAATAAAAATGTCATTCCTAGATGTAGGAATTTCAATGCCAAAGAATTACTTTAAGTCACCAAGATCTTTAAGGTGAAACTTATTATGAAAGAACATTTTGATATCAGCTATACTCACAAGATCATTTTCATTAATTAAGAAATCATAAACATATATCAAAAGAGCAGTAAAGGACTTTCCTTGCCTCTTGATGAATGAAGAATAGTCTACTTTTGACTGTACAAACCAGTTGATTGATTGGCCTCAAAGAATTTAACAAACCATTGACGAGATGCCTGTTTGAACCTATATAGATACTTGTGGAGGCGACGAACCAATTGTTCCTCCCCATGTTGCCAAAGACTAGGCGGGGGAGACATGTATATCTCCACGTAGAGATCACCATGAAGAAATGTATCGTTGATGTCGAGTTGATGACGTGACTAGCCACAGGTAACTGCCAAAGCCAATAAAGAGAAAACATAGATTAACTTCATTGTTGGTGAGAAGGTATCTTGATAGCTAACTCCCTTTAATTGATTGAATCCTTTGTCCACAAACCGTGTTTTATAGCGCTCAATTAAACCATAAAAATTATGCTTGATATTGTAAACCCATCGATAACCAATTAGAGTTTTACCAGTCGGAAGGGGAGTGAGAGACCAAGTGCCATTGGCTTGAAGAGCCTACAATTCAGAACGCATTGCCTCTTGCCACTCATGATAAGCAATAACTTATGAATAAGACCTAGGTAATGTGACATTATTGACCTGATCAATAAAGGATCGATATACAGGCTTATATCAGTGATATGAAACATAATTAGCAAGCATATAGTGTGTACCTTTGGTCAGACCTAGAATTAAGGAACAAGATTGGTCGGAGAAAACGTGAGAACAAACATATTCTCGGAGCTTGACCAGCAGAGCGGTCTGATGACTAGAATGATCGAGTGGTTTTGGTGGTCGAGTAAGCATGTCGAGTGGGATAAGCGGGTCAAGGGGTACAGCAGGGACGACCAGCGGAGAAAATGGTGGTTCAGGTGGCAGAGGTGAGCTAGGTTGGGTTTTCGATGCCAGAGAGGATGAAGAAGAAGGCTCTGGTTCGATGGATATTGGTGGTGGTGTATAAGGCTTTAGGTGGCGCACATAGGTATAAATGGTGGTCAGACCAGGAGAAGGCGACAATGGTGAACTTGGCGGTGGAGAGACGGGAAAAGTCAGATTGGGTAAGGAGGAATTGCTGGTGTGATCGAGAGGAAGTGGAGAAGATTTGGGGAAGATTAAAGTCAAAAATAGAGTCAATGCATGATGGAGTTAATGAAGGAATTGTGCCAGATTGGTAGGCAAAAAGAGGTGAGACATAGATGAGTTGGGCCAAGGTATATGGAAAAACTTGCTCATGGAATTTTACATGTCGAGTAGTGAAAATATTTTTGGTCGATAAATCAAATAACTTGTATGCTTTTTGACCAGTAGGATACCTAATAAAAATGGAAGGCTTGGCATGATTATCAAATTTGTGAGAAGTGTGAATGTTAGTGGCATATGCAAGACAACCAAAAATACGAAGGTGAAAGTAAAAGGGTGATTTAGAGTAAATAAGTTCGAAATGAGTTTTGAAAGATAGACTCGGACAAGGCACACGACTAATGATATGGATAGCCGTAAGAGTACATTCTTCCCAAAATTTTGAAAGGAGTTGAGCTTGAAATTTTAAAGCATGAGCCACTTGTAATATGTGTCGATGTTTACGCTCCACAACCCCATTTTTTTAGGCGTGTAAACACAAGAATGTTGAAGAAAGAGACCATTATTTTGAAAAATAATGAACAAAGTGAGATAAACTCTCCACCATTGTCACTTCGAAAAGTTTTAATGCGAGAGTCGAATTGAGTGAAGACAAACTGAAGAAATTTTTCAAAAGTGATTGTGCTTCATTTTTGTAACGCATCAAAAAAAATTATGTGAAGTGAGTATAATCATCGACAATGGCAATGAAATAATGAGCACCAGAAAGAGAGGAGTGTCGATAACGACCCCAAATATCCCAATGTATAATATCGAAAGGCTTTGTAGATGAAATAGTACTTGTACCAACATGTAAATGACTATGGTTTGCCAAAGGACATGTGTGACAAGCATTATTTGACTCGATGAAAAAATTCAGAAAATTCTTAGCAATAAAACTTAAATGAGAGGGTCATACATGGCCTAAGCGACTATGTCAGAGATCAATGGATGAAATGTTGAGGTTGCAACATGGTCGGTCTGTAGATGAGGTAGGATTGCTCAAAGGTTTGTTCATCGCTAGTGCCGTCAAATAGTATAGTCCATCACATTGTTTACCCAAACCAATCATCGTTCTCAGATCCGGCAAAATATACCAATAAAGGAAAAAAGTTGTCAAACAGTTTAGGCCTCTTGCCAAATGACTAGCTGACATCAAATCAATTTTGAAAGTACACAGTGATAACACATCATGCATATAATAGATGGAATTTAAAGGCAAAGTCCATTTGGTAACAATATCCGCTTTGTTTCCGCTAGGCAATAATACAGGTGGTAACGAGCAATTTTTATCTTTATGAAACAATATTGATGATAAAGTAATATGATATGTTGCCCCGCTGTCAATAATCTATTTACGTGAAGCGACTTTAGACAAACGTGGCTTTGTTACCGCATTCACCTTGGAACTAGAGCCTTCATTTTGATCGTGAAGAAATGACAAAAGTTGCTTGAGTTGGGCTTCCAATAATGAAACAGTAGGCCTTCCTTCATCAATATGTGGCATCTTAGATACTTGATTAGCTGCAGAAAAGCCTCTTTGTAGTTGAATTCGGGCCGAAGTTTCTAGCCTTGGGACGGGCCCGTGGATAACCATGTAGTTGGAAAAAACTTTGGACCCAATGACCCAAGGGATTTTGTCCAGTCTTCTCACATTGGGAATAATGAAGGTGTCCTCTTCCCGATCCAAAACAACATTTGTCTTGATCAAATCGTCGCCCGCCACTAAGATTCTTTGTTGTCTTATCTTGCACCTGAAAATGGGGTCTCCATGTGGCTATCGATGGAGCTGATTTGTTGTTGTTGGTACGAACAATCATGGTGGTGCTACCGCTGGAGTCGTTTGCAGTAGGCCTAGGTTCAATTCGAATCTTCTCAAAAAAAAAATCAAGATCCGAAATCTGGACCATTTTCTTATATTCAGTTTGGTTCTTTAACTTGGATGATAGGATCCGAATAAACCAAAACCGTTCATTTTTGGTTTCATTCTGACGGTTTTTCAGTTCTCGTATGAAGATGCATTTGAATTAAAAAATGAAAAACCTTTCGAAATAATACATAAAGTCAATGATATTTCGCAATTTTGACATCACAATCCTTTAATTTTATGCTTTACATGGCTGCAAATATTTTCTATATATAAATAATATAGGTCTACCAACTAGACTACATGTGGTCATCAATTCATCATTCATCAACATATTTGCATCAAGTCATCAAAATAAGACTAAGAAGTTTTACAGCCCTAAGACAAATTGTTTGAATCAAGTCATCCTTTAATTAAAAATGATGAACTAACGAAGTTATTTTATTTTTTCGGTAAGTGAAATTGACTTCGTCGGTTGGTCAATTGTAAAGTGAGTGTCTAAGATTTGAGTATTGGACTATTAGGCTGAGTTAAATTGGGCTGAAAATTTAATATGAATGGGTTAGTAGTATATTTACGGGTCCAGTTCTTTTAAAATACACACAAATTTTCAAAGATTAGGAACCGAACAGAATGGATCCAGTTCTTTCAGATAGGTTCTTCGATTATTCGAATCTCGCGGCAAGGCCTAGTTTGCAGCGTGTGTCGAACTCAAATGACGCTGCTTCTCTTCTTGGGAGATGGAGGAGTATGCTTGGCGAAGTGAAGGAAGAGGTTCCATCAAGAGAATTTGTCCATGAATAGCACTGTAAGACTCATTCAATCCCATCAAGAACTGCATCAATTTTTGTAGGTCTGATTTTGGTGTGTCTGGATATAAGGCCAATTCATTTCATAATCTGTTCAACTTAGTATAATAATGTAATATCCCGTCCCGAGATTTTTTTTATGATTTATTTAAGGTTAATCAAGAAATGTAGTTAGTTTTGTCATCGTCGGTAAATATTGAAAACTTTTTTTTTGAATTTTTATCAGATTTTTGAAGTTGGTTGACTTTAGGTTGAATTCGTAGAAATTATCGAGACGAGTTCGTAGACGCGAAGAATGCCGAAAACGGAGTTACGACAAGAAAGTTATGATCAACAGAAATTTATCAGAAATGTAACAATCGTAAATGGATGTGTATAAATAGCACTTTCTATTTCAGGAAATTATATTGAGAGATGTCGTAGAGTTTATCGAGACGAGTTCGTGACCACGTCAAGTGTTAAAATCGGAGTTACGATGAAGAATTTATGGTCAGTGAAAATTTTATACGATTTACGAAATCGGTTAGTCGCAACTATTAATGTTGATTTTCCATTTTTGGAAAGTCAACTTGGTCATTTTTGGGGTCAGACCTTTTCTTCCTCTCTCCTCTCCCTCGTCTCTCTCCCGAGAGCTGCAAATCGCTGCCGGCAGAACTCGCTGGTATGGGCACAAAAATCGGCGAGACCGGTGTCAAACTCTTCCTCTCCTTCTCCTCTTTCAAACCCACTATGTCTCATCCTTTACTTCAAGAAGATCAGACAGTGGTGTGCAAGAGAAGAGCCACCGACCTTGGAAACCCTAGAATTGGGGTCGTTCCTTTTTCAGCCAAATTAACCGGCGAAGCACTGGGCTTTGAAACTCTCATCACATCGAAGCTAACCATATAGGTATGGCACTTCAATTCTACTTGAGCCTGGAGAATCAATGCTTTGAAATTTGTGTGTGGTTTCAGTTTTTAGTTAAATTTGACTAGTTAGAGAATGAATTGGAATCTGTTGTAGTTAGAAAGTTGTTTGTTGTGTGATTTGGAGCAGAATAGGTCTCGGGTCGCGGGAAAAAGTCACCGGTGCTGCCGACGGTGGTTCACGGTGGCGCTCCGGCGAAGGGTATTTTGATGTAAATTTTATGTCATTTTGCTTGTAATTTTGTACCGATTGTAATGAAGAGGTTATTGAATTGATTTGGACATTGTTGATTAAGACGTGTGGTTAGTCGGATATTAATTAAACGATTTTACGATTTTATTGAACGATTGAGTCAACATTCGATTTGACTTCGAGTCGCGTAACATTTGAGAAATGTGTTGTGACTTTAAAAGTAATTCAGGAATTAGAATTTATAATTAGATTAAAGCACATCATTTGTTCGAAAAGCACATTATTCTAGAATGCGAGGTTCTCGACGATAATGCTCGTTGGTGAACGAGCTAAGCTATTCATTTTGATTTTTGACGATTAGTTATTAAGTAATAATAATTTTTTCAGAATGACATGTTCATGGCCAGTGACATATGCATAGTAGCACTAACAGACGTGAGTTGGCGTGATGGAAATCATAACGTTTATTTTTACTATTGAATTGCGAGTTAAGTTATTTTGTATTATGTTTATGATTATGCTTTACAAACTTTATGTTTTGGAGGTTTTATTTGTGATGGTCATATTTATTTACATCGATGCTCTGGCTATTCGTCTGATCAGGGGAGGTTAGGACAAACACTTCGCTTGACCCTGAATCGTCTAAGGTTAGGACAAACACTTAGGACGATCCCATCACCTTTGTTATTTTATTTATTGTCGACTCATGTTAGGGTAAACACCTTGGCGACCACCTCCATATTCTTTTAGTTCAAAGATATTTTGAACTCGCATAAGTTTTATCAGAAATAAAGGAAAGGCATATGACTACACTTTTCTTTAGTTTTACGCATATCGTACGATTATGTTGTTTTGTCCACTCACTCTAACATTTTATGTTTTTATGCCTTTCTCCGGGCCCTTTATTTTAAAATTGCCCAGATTGCAGGTTAGTCGGTCGAAGTCGTGATTGTCCAGAGTTTGAGGCATGACAGTCCACAACTTCCATCTTCTCAGTGAAGGTTCTCAGTTGAATACGAATTCTTGATCATCTAGAGTACCTTGTACCGATTAGTTAGCGCTAGATACTCTAGTACGGGTCCCATAAAATTTACCTTAGATTACTACGGTAATCTTGGGTGGGTCTTGTCAAATAAGCAGAGGCAGAAAGTTGTTCTTGTTGGGGAGAGGCAATATCTTGTTATATCTCGAAGATGCGGGCTGTGTTGCCTTGACAAAATTGGTCATTGAGGTCTTCCCAAATTAACCTCTTGAGCAGTAGGATAATAATTTACACTATCGGTGATTTCCGATTCATAAGAGTTGACGATCTAAGAACGGACCATATCACTGCGATCAAGCCGCAAAGTTATCAGGATCAGTTTCTTTTGAAGGAACTTTAATGGAACCATTGAAAAATCCTAGCTTGTACTTAGAGTTTAAAGCGTGAACCATAGACCTTTTCTAACCAGAGTAATTGTCTCCATAGAGAAGCTTAGAAACGAGAATCAATCCAAGATGATCCGAGTGGTGAGTGAAATATGGATTGGAAAGATCTGCCTTGAAAGAATCGGCATGGATTTCTATTTTCTTTAAGTTGGAATCGCCAGTTTTAGGGACTTCACTACTGACCATGATGATTGAAAGAGAGGTGCTACACGAGAAGTTAAAAGTGCCGTTGCGAGTTAGGGTCTCAGTTCTGCTATGATACCATAATAGAATGGACATAAAAGCAATTTCTGAAATTTGTTTTCATTGATCTCAAAAAGGTACATATATGCAGCTAGCTAACGTTTATTGTGTCTTAAGATTGATCTATCAGTATTACAATTCTGATATGCTACAGCTAATCACAGTGCAATCAGGAAATACAAAAGGTAGAGAATATCTGTAGTTAATACAACGAATATCGCAGGTTTGACTTTAGAACATTGTTAAGCGTATCTTACGTTTTGACAAGGCTACTAATGATCATGGATTGGTCTACTCCCTAGGTACCTTACAATTAGAAAGTTTTTTTGATACCGACTATGCCGGTGATCTCGATGAGAGATGCTCTACTGGTGGCTATTATATTTATTTGGGAAAGAATTTAATTTATTGGAGCTTTAAGCAACATAATGGTGGTGTTTCTTGTACTAGTACCAAAGTCTAATACAGACAATTGACTTTGACAGCAACTGAAATCTCTTGGCTTCACTCTTTGTTTCGAGACTTCCGGATTGCTCTTACTCCTTCACACTTAAAACCGACGATGAAACCAACAAATTTTGTCGTCTAAGTTATTTAGAATTTTGGTTTGATTATGGCATTTAATTATGATATAGAGGTTGACATTACAGGTTTTTATCATGTATACATTCTCCTTCTAACACCGTAGTTCTTGTAATTGTCAATAGGAAAAATGTGCAACTAATGTTGCTAACAGAAGATGCGTCATACTACTGGAACTATGACATTTGCAGCTAAGATACACAAATGGGTTAGTAAATATTTACTGATATAGACTAGTCTTACTGTATATATAAGAATTTGGATCGACTAACACGAATGGGTTAGAAGCCTACCTATATTAGCTGGATTGACTAACATCAAAGTAGTCACTAGTCTTAGTGTATATATATAAGAAAAACATGTGGCATAGGATCTAAAAGGGGCATCTAAAAGGGGCCGGATGATCTAATGTTGGTACAAACATGAAAGACTATTTTCAGCAAGTGTCTCAAGTACCCTTAACGTGATGCATAAATGTTGTCTATCAATGTCACAGCCATGAGCAAATGAGGCATGTTCATTTTTCTATTATAATGGTAAGTGCTCTTATATATGTGCACAATATGATGTGAATTGGTTATTTTTTGGATTATGGTTAATGACCAATTGTTCATAGTTAAAGATTACTAAACTACCAGCTTTTCTGTAGTGATCATGGATTAAAACTGCCATGTTGAAGATGTAATATCTTTGTTTGTTTATCAAGCATAGTTGTGATGTATTGTGAGAGGCCGTGTATTTTGTAACTCTGTTATTCTAATTCAATGTGATATAAAGTATTAATTGTTATTTTTAAATGTTCTTGTTTTGCTTTAATTAGCTCTAAACTATTAATTGTTATTCAATGTAGTTTCCGTAATTTAATTTTTTTTTAATTATTACACAGTATACTGTGTGTATATAATTGTTCATCAGATGGAAGGATTCACATGGATATCAAGTACAATGGTTCACACATACTATTGTGAGAGGTTAATTCACACAGATAACTGTATGTACATGTTAGATTGTATAAATACAGACGAAACCAAGGACCACCAAAATATGGTCACACAAATAGAAATCCGTGAAAATCCGTAAGAAAAGGCGACAGCAACGACTTTACAACATACGACTTTGAAATTCGTATCTAACGGTGTGTATAGCTATTTTTACACGTATGTCTCTGCGGATTGGGGCCAATACACACCAAATGCCAATCGTGTGAAGTGGGGTTTTTTTTTTCTAGTAGTGAAAACTAAGATGCATGCAGACGACAGCACAGTGGTAGTCGGTGGTGCAGTTGATCTAAAGCCAAACAACCTCTGTACGTATACCTGCATACATATATATATATATAGGGTATAACTAAAAAAATATTATTAATCTACATTCTTTTATAAAATGATAAAATACTTGCTCCCTTCAATAACAACAAAAGTAAATGATAACTTAGAAGGTAATATATCCGAGACAAGATGTCAGACGGCGTTCATAACTTTGATAGTTGATATGGCGTTTAATTTTGTTTGTTGAATTGGTACATGACATGTGATTAAGGTTCAGAATTTAATAGACATTATTGCAGAGTACGTAAGTACGTATATACATCTGAAAAAATAGTTTTAGCTCCGCGATTTGTGAAGAGCAAATTTATACGAAAGAACGTACTGATCGGCTGTCATTTCTTTTGTTATTGATTACTTCTCAGTCGAGTACTTGGGATTAGATGGAAACATTATTTTTAAATTTTTAAATAATATGATAATTTTTAATATATTATATATATGTCATTAATTAAGGTATAAATAATTAAAATTAAAATAAAATTGACATCAAAATTATCAAAATCATTAAACACATAGTCTCTACTCATAGAAAAACATTATTAAGTATATTTCAAAATAAAAAATCACTCTATATTGTCAAATCCTTCAACTGCGTCATCAATTTCTTCAACTTCAGATTAATATTAACATTTTGTTTTGAGTTTTTGGATGTTTTCCTTTTTAGAATTTTTTTTTTAAATATTTTTGTTAAAGTGAGACTGATTCGGGTTGATTAAGCGGGCGATTCAGATTCCTCGGTGATTACTCGGAGATTACTCAACTACCGTTCATGGAGGGGGAGTAAGCCCAAAACAGTTTACTTTTTTACTGAGTAGCGAGTACTCGGTGAGTACTGAAGCGATTCGGGCGAGTTTTCTAACAATGGTTAGAAGTTGAATCGGCTGCATATATATGCCAATAAATATGGTTTGAAGCTGACATGCAGTTGAGAAAATATATGTTGTGTTGACGGTGTTATTGAAACATGACATTTAGAAGGTTTTATTTTTCGATTTATCATTTAGTTATTATAATTTTTTTACGCAGGTTAATGTTGAGACCTATTGCATTAAGAGTATCTCCAATGATACTCTATATTTTAATAAAATTTGTTGAAAATATAGCTAAAAATTAAATTTTTAGGGAGCAAAATATTTTGTGCTTCAACCATGTTAAAAATATAGGGAATATGAACTCAAATTTACAGTAAGTAAAATACAAAACAAACAAGAAAATGAGTTTAATCAATACACTAGAAACCTTGAGAACTTTTTTCTCTCCCTTAAGATTTAGGAGATCTTAGCATACTCTGTATTTTAAGAGCGAGATAGAAAACATGAGTGGAGTAAAAAAATATAGCCTTTCTCTAAAGTTTGACTAAATAGTTGTAATAAAGAACCTCGCTCTAAGACTATTTATATATCCATTATATTTCAAGGACTAAAATGAAGGAAATATGATTTTCATCCATCTTGTGTGTGTGATATTCGTTCCCTGCTTTCATAATTCAGTTCTAATATTCCATTGCATTTTTTGAAAGGTTGCATGATGACTTGAGATTGGTTTCCTTGGTTCATGATGATGCAATGCATGGTTATTCACAATATCAACCGGCCATGACCGTTATTATATATAGGATTGAGCAACATTCGAACGTGCATGCATGGTTCATTTCGATCGCTACTATCGGACTTGCGAGCGAGGAATAAATCACAACTTGGTATGTCTACATTACGTACTGCTATTCCGCATCGCACATTCGTTGAGCAATCTCCATATATTAGCCATATACTCAAACAGTCAAACCCCACATCGTTCGAATTCCTACCACTCAATTATTTGACATATATAGGTTTCAATATAAGGTTTTCAATCAGATCAATGAAATAGGTTTATTCTGCTTTGAAAATTAAGAAGAAATGAGATTTCGTGCAAGAAACCCGTATCTACTCGGTTAAGTCAGTGGTCACTGGCTCATAATATATATATCATCTACTAAGAATGAAAATGTAGTAGCATTAGTTTAAGGTTGAAACTTCCAAAGCTTCCATATATATATATATATATATATATATACCAGTACTGTTAGCATTAATTCTTTCCAACATTTCCTTCCATCCAATAAGTGACATAACCACAACAACCCTACACCAACACAAACTGCATTGATTCCTTTTTCAGTTTATAAATCTCTGTGTGAGGTACTGCGACTCTGCGAGAGCAACAAAGAAAAAGAAGAATAAGAAACTAAAAAAAAAATGGTGAACTTAGTAGAAATGCAGAAGCCTTTGTTGCATGGCCTCATGAAAATGGCCGGGGTGAAACCCTACACGGTGGAAATCGAGCCCGGCACGGCAATGAACTTCTGGGTCCCCAATGAAACCTAATCAAGCCGAAGAAGGGTGAAAAGCAGGAGATCATATCCAAACCCAACAGGCCGGTCGTGGTGCTCGTCCATGGCGCCGCCGAGGGAATAGTGACGTGGTAGTTCCAGGTCGGCGCTTTAACAAAGAAGTACTCTGTCTACGTGCCTGACCTCCTTTTCTTCGGAGGGTCCTCGACAGACAAGCCCGACAGGTCCCTGACCCTCCAGGCCGAGTGCGTCTCAGCGGGGCTAAGGAAGCTCAGTGTGGACACGTGTACGGTCGTAGGATTCAGTTACGGCGGGATGGTGGCGTTCAAGATGGCGGAGATGGTGGGGGCCATGGTGGTTTCTGGGTCGATATTGGCGATGACATGTTCGGTGAGCGACGAGACCATGGAGAGGCTACGGTTTCAGTCGTCTTTGGAGCTTTTATTGCCGAGATCGGTGAAGGGGCTCAAGGCTCTGCTACCAGTTGTGGCTCACAAGAAGCGGTGTTTCCCTGACCAGCCACTGTTATAGTCCAGCAAAGAGGGGACGAAGATTTTTCGCCTCCCAAGCAGCATTATGGTCGCCTCGATGGCTAGTGACCGTGTCTTTGTCGCTTAAACTTCGTCGCCTCATATTCGTCTCTCCACCCTTTGGTGACGTACGTTTATAAAGGTTCGTCGCTAAATATCAATGAAGCGACGAAGCTAAGTTAGTCGCCAAATAATATTGTGGCGAAGATTAGAGGAGGCTTATTTGTCGCTCCTACATTTAGCGACCAATATTGATGAGGCTGGGGCGACCAAGGTCTACTATAGGATCTGACATAGAGTGACGAAGTTTGACCTATCTTCGTCGCTCCATGTGTTATAGGAAGTGACAGAGTTTGAGATATCTTCCTCGCTCCATTAGATAACAGTAAAGAAAAAACTATTTTATTTTTTACGTACCAAGTTACGACAGTACACAATTATGCACACAATGTGCACAAAATCATTCTCACCACACAATATGCACAAAACAAACTCATTCAACATACACAATTATCCATACACAAAAATTAACCGCAAATCTAAACGTACTAGTTTGATGCCTATACAAATACATTCTTCCATTGTTCAGAAATTTGAGTCTTGGTCGGCACCCAAATTGCAACTAGATTGGGTGCCAGGAGCGGGGGTAGGAACTGCAACTTGTTGACCCCCAGATTGGATACATAGTATTAAGGCCTCCATTTCTATCATTCTTTTGGCGAGTGCATTATAATCATTTCTCGACTTACGTGCTATCTCTTTCGCTTCCGCGACTTCCCTTTTCAGCATCTTGGTTTCCTCAGAATTGTTGTTCACCCGGGAGCCTCCTCTGGTTTTGGGCTCGCGTGTGATCGTGCGCCCCACCCCTGCCACGACAAACATGAACAAATAAATATGTATCAATCATAACGAAAAGCAATCATACACGAAAATTGAGATAAACGACTATATGTTATGTATTACCTCTTATAGAGGTCGCGGGCATTGCACCCATCTCTTCCTCTATGATAATTATTTGTGTATCAAGAGGAAGAGGAAACTCTCGTGAAACTACATCGTCGTTATCCTCGGCTGCTGCATCATCTTGTTGCGACAACACTTCGTCAAGACTTCGCTTGACTGCCACCTGCTCAATTAAAACATAATAATTAAATAATATTAAAAATATGATAAATGAAAATAATTGTAATAACATAAATTAACATATTTCCGCTCACCACTTTCTCAGCCGCATTCTTGTCCGGCTCATATACATTGATCCAAGTCTGGACGGCCGAGGCTTTATGACCCTTCTTCTCCAACACTTCACTTCGGTATAAGAGTGCGAGGGAGCCCGAATGGTGGTTGAGCTGCTGCTCCTTGTTTTTGTTTCTATTTTTTCGGTTTCGTGAGCACAGTTTCTGCCACACAAAAGAATTATTTAACAATATTAATAGATAAATATTTAAATTTAAAATCATGCCCAAGAACTCTGCAAATAGGTTATCAAGCTTACCAGGTAATCAGGGATTTCAAAGTGGCCTTTTAACCACTCCTATTCTTCTTCCCTCCCTAGGAATTCGGCAAGAGTCTCCTTGCTAGCGTGGAGATAATGCTGATGGCAATCATACTTCTAGTCCTTGTATATTGTTTGCACCATCACGTCTATAAAGTTCCATATGTCCACCTCGGTTGCAGGGATGTCATAGTTCATCTAGCACATAAATTAAAAATGTGTTAATTTTATTTACTAAATACATAAACCCTAAATTAAAAAAATTTAGCTAAGCACAAAACGTATACCTTAATACTTGTATTGACGATGTCGCGGTGCTTATCTTTATGTCCCAAAAAGGTAGGCGCAAGCATGGGAACTTTGTTGCGGATGACGCTGTCAATATCTTTGGACATCAGACTTCTCCACTCTCTCATCGCAGGTCCTCAATGCCTTGTAGAGTAAGGCACCTGTAGTTGCTAATTGTAGTTCAGCTGGATGAGGTACTGAGTCTTTGTGCCGACAACGACCCTGCGCTGCATCGTCGTTGCATTTTCGGTTGCCATGCCCACCATGTCTGCTCAAACCAATGTTACTAATAGTTATACATTTATCAAACCAAATCAGTAACCAACAAACTGAGAGACAAGCAGTAGACCTGGAAGTCTAGTCTTCTTGTAGCGGATGCTGAGGACAGGCGGCGACTCTGAGTTACTGGAGGCAGCAGTGGCGCCGGTGGATACCGCAGCGCTGTTTTCCGCTGACGGAAAAGTGTCTTCGAGCGGTGGGGCCGGCGTCTCCTTCTGAGAACGAGGATGCAGATGAGGCTTGGATGGCGTCGTTGGGCCGATGGATACCACAGCTTATCGACGCTTGAGCGCCGCTCTCCTCATCGAGTGACTAGTACTCCTGTGAGCCATTCTATAATTTCTAACATAAGAGGAACAACAATAAGAAACGAGGAAAAGCAATTTGTTCTACATTCAATAATATTCGACTAAATTTCTGAAATTTTAAACCAAATTGGACATCAATTCGTGCACAAAGCTATTGGCAGAAACTAAAGCTTCTGCGGTCCATAACCATATAGAGTGCTGAAACCTGTATAGAGTCCATAACTCATTCACAGTCAAATTTCAATATCTGTTTGCCTTGCAATGAAAACTGTAACTATTGAGTAGAACACAATAGATTTGCTTCAGAGCAAAAAAACGGGCTGATTGAAACCAAGAAATAAAAAATTGGCAGCTCAAAACTGGTAATCCTCATAAGTAACATGTGAAAAGGCATATGATGTTTTGTAAATAGATGATACAATGGCTCTCCATGCTACAACTCTTAAGCTCAGAAATATATTACTTGACATCTAATTTTAATGTCCCCAAATTCAGTAAATTTAGTGTCGTCAAGCTCAGTAATTCCTCTATCCTTTCAACTATTTCTAATATCCCCAAATTCACAATACCAGAATCAAAACTTCATCCCACATGCTATTCTTACTAAGGTCTACTTCAATTTTAGTGTAATATAAATCAATAAGCTTGGAACACCAAAATCAATGAAACTGTACCAATCGACTTTCAGTATTGAACCAACTATATAAACAGATATATTCTACAGCAAACAACACCCATAAAATCAAGTCAGCCACGAAAAACCCAAAATTACAAAACTTGCCACCAATTCAGATGCAATCTCGACAGGGGTTTAGGGGTTTCGAGGAAACTTGATTTGTTTACTTCAATAGAGATGGAAACCTGCTCGGCGCCGGACTTGAGCATGTTGAGTGATGCCTTCTCGACGAGGATTTAGGGTTTCGAGGAGAGGTGGGGTACGGGGACCGGTGGGTTATGGGGGAGAGGATTTAGGGTTACGGGGGAGGGGATTTAGGGTTTCGATTTTGGAGAGAGGAAATGTGAATTTGGGGGCGGAGGAGTGAAGAAGAAGAATAAACGAAGAAGAAGAGAGAAATTGTGCTAAGTCTGGAAATATAATTTAGTTGAGGCGACGAAGATTGATTGCTTTGTCACCTGGAAGTGATGAAGCGACGAAGGTTGATTTATAGGTTGCTTGGGATAGATGAAGCGACGAAACTTGATTTCTTGGCCACCTGGGATGGATGAAGCGACCAAGATTGATTTCTTAGTCGACTGGGTAAGATGAAGTGCTTGGGATAGATGAAGCGACCAAGACTTACAATACGTCACCGACTCATGTACGAGGTACAATTCAGCAATACTACCCTCCGGGTAATGTGTATTCCTCATTGAATTTTTATATTTTCCTAATTGCCTGCAATTACATATAAATGGTTAGTACATATTACATAACTAACATAATATTAGCAATGTAAAATATTATACCTTTCAATTGGATACATCCATGTATAGTGTATTGGGTCTGTAAACAATACTTGTTCGGGCAGATGAACCATAGATGTAAAAAAATGTGGAGGAAAAATCAGCTCCAAATTGTAGAGAATCATCACTATCTCAGTTTTCATGTCACGCATAACCTCCTTCTTCAGCTCCCTACTGCATAATTTACGAAACCAATTTGACAGTGCTATCAATGGCTTCACAATGTTATCTGGCAAGAACCCTCTGATAACCACTGGAAGAAGACGTTGAAGCAATACATAGAAATCATGCGTCTTCAATCCATAAAACTTTGAGGGGGTAGAACTTTGACCTTACTTCTCCAACTTCTTGCATAACCAAGAGAATACTTAAAATCCATGAACCACCCGAACACATCTTCTAGAGCATCCTTTTTAACTAAAAAGGGTGGATGAGGAACCTTCACATCCCCTCGTCACCCTCTTTTTGCCACTGGTTTTTGTGCACATTCCTCTTTCTTTAAAGTATCGCGAGCTTTCGGACCATCCTTGGTCTTCTTATCGATTGCAAAAATGGTTCCAAGGATGTTGTCACACAAATTTTTTTCAATGTGCATGGCATCTAAGCAATGTCTGATCTTTAATGATGACCAATAAGGCAGCTTCCAAAATATGCTCTCATGAGTCCAACACTGTCTGTTATTTGGATTGTACGGCACCTTCAAGTCATCATGTTGGCTAAGAATGGGGTAAACGTGTGACCTAACGTCCTCCAAACTTTCATCTCCATTCTTCTTAACGGGTCTTCCGCCAAACTCCACCTTCCCGTTAAATGCCTTACTCAATCGCCAAAGGTGGTCTTGGTGGAGCCATTTCAGATGACCTTCACAAACCATCCTCCCACATATATGCTCTGAAGTCAGCTCATCTAGACAAATTGGACATGCCTTATACTCTTTCACCGTTGAGCCCGCAAGCATCCCTAAACCAGGCTAGTTGTTGATAGTCCACATCACCGCTGCCTTCATCAAGAATACCTCATTGTCTACTCAATCAAAAATATGGACTCTAACGACCCATAAATGTATTAGCTCTTCGATCATTGGCTCTATGAGTACACTAAGGCACTTTCTGGGTTTAGGGCCCGAAATCAACACCAATAGCATGTTAAATTCGTTCTTCATGCACATTGACGGTGGTAGATTGTACGGCATCACAACAACGTGCCATGTACTATGCAAAGTTCCGATTGTTCTGAATGGATTGAAACCATCTGTTGTAACTCCAAGGCACACATTTCTGTAGTTCCATGCGAAACATGAAAAAGTTCTGTCAAAATGTTGAAATGCTTCTCCATCAGCTGGGTGGCTGAGGCTACTAGCCATGCATATCTTCTCCCTGAGCCATTGCATATGCTTGGCAGTGTGTGGTGACATAAACAGACGCTTCAACCTTGGTGTTAGAGGGAAGTTACGAATCCTTTTTTTGGGAATGTCATCCATATATGGTTTATATCTTTCAGAATTACACACTGGACAAATCCTCCTTTTTACAAAGGCCCCCCTGAACAACACACAGTTGAACTCACATGCATCAATTCTTTCATAACCAAGTGAAAGATCACTCAAGATTTTTTTAATTCTCGAGTATGAACAAGGGAATGTGTGCCCTTTAGGAAGAAGTTTATTAATGTAAATACATAAAGAGTCAACACTTGTGTCCGACCATTTATTTTCATTTTTCATTTCCATTGCATCTAATATGGCACTCAAAACAGTTTCCTTACTGCCTTCATATAATGGGGTTTGTGACTCCTATAATAATCTATCGTACTTTTGATAATCATAATCTACAATGTCATTGAAGTTGATGCTAGAATTATCTTCCACAAATTGTTGGGGTGCATCTGCATGGTATCCAGGATAATACGGATATGCATCATTGAGAATCTCCAATTGTGGGTTCACTGAAGAACCGACTTTATCTTAAAGCCACTGTCTTCATTGACTGAGCATTGCCGGTTCACTTGAAACTTCCTCGTGAAGGTGCCAGATAGTATAATCCAGATTCAAACCACTGTGTGACAAGTGATGATACATGATATCCATAGTAACCTTGAATAGACCGTTCTTACAACATTTGCATGGGCAGAAGTGATAGTCGGTTCCATTAGGGAAATTTCGGTAGTATCTCTCTACAGTTCCCCCAGTGCACACATATCTAAACAACTTAATTTGCACTCGGGGAACATTGTAAGGAGACACTATCGAAACCATATCCCAAAACTGAAACTGATACCACATGAATAGCAAAAGGATCAACAAAGTGGTATTTACCTAAAGTGTCCAAAATGGGACAATTAGAGAATCAACAACTCATCTCGATCAACTAGATGAGTTGTTGATTCTCAAATGGGAGTTCTAAGTTGATAAACACCACAATTATATATAACCCTATACCCGATTTCATGATTAACACTAATAACACTACTAATTGAGACCAATAAGCCTAATATACACTAATCATCACAAATTTCACTAAATTTAACCAAAGTTCAAACATGATGAACCCATAACATGATTTATCACAATTCAATGATTCAAACACTAAAACTACAACATAAGACCAAATTCAATTCAACTTCAAAAAGTTTACATAAACATTAATTTCACTTCTCAATTAACATGTAATATGGTCAAAAAGAGGGTTAAAGAGATAAAAATCAAACTAACCTTACTTAATAATCAAATGGATGGCAAGAACAACCTTCTTTCTCAATTTCTTCAAATTTCTCCCAAAATCGGCCAAGAACAGCTCCAGAACTCAAATGACCTATTTTCTCAAAATTTCAACCTTATAAAGGGTTTGACTTTAAGAATTAGAGCAAATCTTGTTTAAAAAATATGAGGCGATGACTATTGCGCAATCTTCGTCGCATCAGATCTCTTGAGGCGATTAAATTTCTATTCGTCGCTTTCAGATACCTAAATTTGGTTATATCATGTTTCTGAAGTGACGTAGAAAAATATTGGTCGCCTCAGGTACCGTAAAGCGCGTATGAAATTTCTGAGACTACGAATGTATTATTCGTCGCGTCAATTAGCCTCAAGCGGCGAAGAAATTTACCTTCGTCACTTAATTTTTATTCTCCAGTGGTGGGCTTCACAGAGAATTCCTTGAAGTTAGTGATCGATCATACAGCTACTGAGTATTGACGTTGAGGTCCAACTACGTAGTTGACCATTTCTATTTGGTACAATATATCGATTAGCTGTTACATGAAGTAGGTAGACAAACCCTTGGATTTTGATCTCTAGATATGATTACTTTTTTGACCGTAGGACAAAATACTTGTTGTAACTTTTGTAAGTATATATGATCAATGATAGATAATTCTGTTCTTTTTATATTATTTTAGGAGACTAAAAGTCACTCCGTTTTTATTATGCATCGACAATGGACATATAATTAATTATATAGCAAAATTTTGATAATTTAATATTTGATTAATTAATAATTTCGTTAAAATAATATTTTTTGTCAGTCTTAATTTGGAGACTTTGATATTAATTTAATATTTTATTAATTAATAATCTCGTTAAATTAATAAATTTTGTCAATCCCAAAATTATTTATTTATTAAAATTTTACTCTATATATAAATGTTAAGAATTAATTATCTAGCTACTCATACAACATATATAATTACTCCAGGGAGGCTGGGATACTTTCTTTTTGTTTGGAAGTCCTGTGTAAGATAGAGGGCTAGCTCAATACAATGGTCAACTAATTAATTCTTTATAATATACAATAATACAAAGGTATATATGCAAAGTTCCTGTGGCTGTTGCTAAGCAATTTTCTGGCTATGGAAAACTTACAGGTGATGTTCACTAACAGGAAGGAGAGAGTGGAACTCCTTCAAGGTTTAGTCATTGATACCCAGGAGGCAAAGATTCCCAAATTTAGAAATTATTCGATATAAATGCAATATGTAAGTTATTTAACCCCCAAGTCCCAAACATTACCTAAGTATATCGATCTTATATATACACTTCACGTCATGCATATATGTTTTTCGTTTTTTTTTACAGAGAATAAATCTGTTATGGGGTGAAAAGGATCAGATATTTAAGCAGGAGCTTGCTGGCAACATGAAAGAGTACGTCTATGACCAGTTTGATCTATTCAAAAACCAATTGCATGCACTATATATTAATCAAAAAGACATATCGAATGATGTTGTTTATTTTATTTATATGCAGAAAACTAGGAGCAAATGCAACATTTGAAGGCATAAAGAAGGCAGGCCATCTGGTTCACTTGGAACGACCTTGTGTTTACAACAAATATCTCAACAAGTTCCTTGCCTCCCTGAGTTAATGAAGTTAATTGGACCCAAAACTAATTAAATCTTATTCTGTGTTATAACGAACGTAAGAAAAACATAAATTTGCATGGTTCATTAATAATATGTTAATTACGTGTATGGGCAGAGGAGAACAGTTTTCTTATTCTTGAGGAAAATAGATTACAGATTATAGAATACCACACTAGGTTAATAACCTAAAAGATATATATCTCCGAATAGTAGGCCCAACAGCGAGACTCCCGTATGTTACCGACATACATACCTGATTCAAGACATATTCTAACATTCTGCAATGAAGAATGACCAGTAACTCATGTATATGCTTCATATTTTTTGTTAGTGTGTGCTCATATATTTATCCTTGTAATAATTATCAATGTTGATGGATTGAAAAAAACGAATTTGTATCACAATTCTTATTCATATGATCTCTCGTTCTCTACTTTAGGAATCCTGTAGGCTCCAGGAAAGAGATCAAGCGGTTAAGGTATTGTCAAAAAAGTCTATCAAACATGCATCCGCTATGATTTAGACTTTTGCGAGTATAATCTGTTGGAAAATATTATTGTGAATATTTTTTTATAATTAGAATTAAAGTTGTATAGATGTAATAGAAATGTAAATTATCTTTCCTATTATGACACCACTGTACATCTTTATTAACCCCAAAATTGGGATGAATGAATCATTGAATTCTCCCTGAAACATAATTCTACTTGCTATCAGAGCCAAATTACTGGATCTTGAAACCCTGAATTACTACCATCATTTTTTTTCCCTTCCGCTGCATCTGAAATTGAAAACTAAACTGTGAAATCTGCAAACCCTAAAGAGATGGCCAACGTGAATAATGAAAACATTTTTGCTAATAATGATGGAGCACTCATCTCTAACAATGGAGCAATTGCCATGCAACCTGTTCACAACCACTTCCACAACACCATTCAGGACAACTCCATTTTTTCCATCGGGGAACTCCTCACTGAAACAAACTATTCTAGTTGGTCTGGATACATGAAAATTTGACTTGAAGGTTGAAACAAGCTTGATCTCCTCACCAAGGACCCTCCTGCCACTACCTCTGTCGAATATTCAACATGAGTTGCCGACAACGGAAATGTAAAGTGTTGGCTTATTGAAAATATGTCTCCTGGAGTGCGAAAATGATACCTCAGATTACCCATAACTAAGGCAATTTGGGATACGTACCCTGTACAAGACTTACTACGATAAATATGATGAAACTCGGATTTTTGAGCTTCATCGTCTGTGCTATACGACGAAGCAAAATGGACGACCTCTCTCAACATACAATGAGCTTGTTGAATGACTCGATGAAATGGACCAACGTATGACACACTCTTAAGAAACGGTTGATGGTGTTGTAAATGAATACTCCTGTATGACTCGCCAGCGTGTTTATATGTTTATGATGGAACTGGATGTTGAATTTACTCAAGTTTGTGAAGAGATTCTGAGGAGAGAACAGAAGCTGGACCTTGAATAAACATATGCCCACACTACCAGAAAAGTCTACTTAGGTGACAAAATCTTTAAGGTTTCATCGCCTAACGTTTACTTAGGCGACGAACATCTACTTGGTCGCCTAAGTTATACCTTAGACGACGGACCACTTATTTTGTTGCCTAAGTGACATCTTAGACGACGAAACTAGTATTTCGTCGCCTAAGAAGAAACCTAAAACGACGTAGTGTTAGTAACTTAGATGACGACAGTGTGGTCATCACCTAGGTCATCACTTAGGCGCTGGCATACTCTTTTAGTCGCCTAAGTGGCCACCTAGGCGACGATAGTGTTGTCGTTGCCTAGGTGGCCACTTAAGAGACGAAATGGATCAATTATTAGCTCAATCAGCAGTTTCTTTTCCCCTCGGGATATCTCACCCTCTTCTCTCAACTTTTCTCTCTCTCCTCACTCTACCTAGCAGCCCGATCCCGGCCGACAAAACATCATCATCACGAAATATCGATTGAGATTTTTCATCAACCCCCAGCCTGCTCTCCTGCTAAGTGAAGGTACGTATTAACTCGTTTTCCATGAATCATTTATTTGAATTTAATACCGTACGTATGTACACAAATCCGGTGAAATATTCCGGCGAATACATAGTTTCCGACGATTTTAGGTAGCTTAATTACTAACTTATTGTACGTATTGTATTATATTGTATTGTTCATGTGCGTAATTTTAAGGTAATTGGTTAATTAGTTAATAATTAATAGTATAATATATATTATATTATATAATTAGTTAAAACATGTTAGCTAGCTAGATTAAGCTAATTGGTAATCAATAAGCGTGCTAATTAATGGTTTAATTAAGCTAAGTAGTACGTTAAGGTTAATTAATTAATAGTATATATACATATATATAGTGTATATATATAGATTAATATAAGCTAGGTACGTAGTACGTTAATTAGCTATATATAGTTTAATTAAGCTAGGTACGTAGTATGTTAGCTAGCTAGATTATAGCACGCATATATATAGTACGTATATTAGATTAATTATTTATTGGTTGAAAAAATATAATTAATATGATATATAATTGTTAACTTATTACGCAGGCAGAAATATGGATAAGAGTTGGATACAGTTAACGAATAGAAGTGATGTGCGGTATATGGACGAAATCAGAGAGTTTGTGGTTTTTGCGATGGAACATGGTCAGGGAAAGAAGCGTGTCAGGTGTCCTTACAGAAAATATCTTAACCAAAAGTTTGTGACTACTAATGTTATGTCGCGACACCTGTACGAGAACGGTATGATGTGGAGTTACACTACGTGGAGCGAGCATGATGGTGTAGTAGACTTAAGCTGAGGATCAGACTTCAGTTACCATGGTACCTCATCTAGTGGTAGTGGCGCCCCTTCGTGAAACCCAACTATGGATTTGGCCCATGATGCATTTTCGAGATTTAGTCACGGTGGACACCAACACCAAGATGGAGGTTACGATACCACTTATGGGCATGATGACACATTCCCCGCTGCTAACTTGGCCACTGACACTAGTGAAATGGATAAGTACAACATGATGCTACTTGAAACCCAGACCCCGGTGTACCTGGATGTCGAGAGAATGTGTTGCAATATGTGATGCAGAAAATGCAGATAAAACTAAAGAACAAAATGTTACACAATAATTTTGATGAAATACATGAGCAAATATGTACGTTGCTTCCGATATTCACAATCTTCCGAAATCGCATTATAAGGTTAGAAAAATCCTGAGCAGCCTCGGCCTAAAGTACAAGATAATTCACGCCTGCCCAAATGATTGTGTGTTGTTTTATAAAGAGTATGCACATTTAGACTATTGTCCCGTATGTGGCAAACGCAGATATGAGAACCAGGGGAATAAGAGAAGTTCGAAAACCAAATTCTTCGATATTTTCCATTGATTCCCAGATTTCAGCGTCTGTATATGTCTCTATACTCAACAGAGGCGATGCGATGGTACGCAAAAAATTGAATAGATGACGATGGGCTGAGACACGCCGCGGATAGGGAGGCGTTCAAATATTTTGACAGGGAATTTGGAGACTTTGCAACAGAGGTTCGAAATGTTAGACTAAGACTTTCTACAGACGGATTCAATCCTTGGGGTAGTAATAGCTCTGCCGTTAGCACTTGGCTAGTTATTTTGATGCAGTATAACTTACCTCCGTAGATGTGCATGAACAAGGAATTTAATTTTCTTACTTTGCTAATTCTAGGTCATAAATCTCCGGGGAAGTGCTTAAATGCCTACCTCATACCTTTGATTGACGAGCTGAAACTGTTGTAGGAAAATAGAGTCCTAACTCGTGACAAATTCATTGACACGATGTTCATGATGAGGGCAGCCGTAATTTGGATGATCAACGATTTTCCAGCGTATGAGATGTTGGGAGCCTGCAGGACGAAAGGATACAATGGATGTCCTATATATTTGGACGATGCGAACTTTAGTTGGCACGCGAGGAATGTGTGTTACCTGGGTCACCGTAGATGGCTTCTTCACGATCATCTGTGGCGACAGGGATCATCTGTGGCGACAGGATGAAGCTCATTTCGACGGGACGGTAGAGAATAATCCTAAACCCCGTAGTTGGTCTGACAAGAGAATTTTGAGGGATTGAGCTATTTCGACTTTGTTGAGTTGACCAATGATAAGGATATACAGAAACGCAATCCAATACCTCCACAAGATCTCAGTTATTGGCATCACAAGAGTATATTCTTTGAACTCCCTTACTGGTCGAAGTTGAAGCCGAGGAACAACTTGGATGTGATGCACATAGAAAAGAATGTGTGTGACAGCATGGTGGGAACAATTCTCGGTATTAAGTTCAAGACTAAAGATACTCCCAAGCGCGCAAAGATCTGGAATCTATGAATCTACGTCGTCCCTTGTGGTTGACGAGGGATAGAAGAAGAGTGTACAACAAGATGCTAGATGCACCTTTCACAGTGAAGCCCGCACTTAGAGGTTTTGTATTCCACTGGTTTAAGAGTGTTCATTATATGTATGCAGCTACTATAATTGGAGCAGTAGACGCAACACAAGTTTGTTGGTCTAAAGACATATGGCTATCACATTATGCTGCAACGTCTGATTCCAGTGATAATTCAGCCATATTTGCCTCTGTGATGTCGTAGAACCAATAGTGGCATTGTGCAGATGATGGCAAAGGTTATGCGCTAGAGAGTTGAAGAAGTTAGATGTGGTGGAACTGCAACAACAAATTATATACATTATCTGCAAACTAGAGAGGATTTTTCCCCTGCTTTCTTTGACATCATGATTCACCTAATGATCCACTTACCCGAATAGATGCTCATTTCTAGTCTAGACTAGTACACTTGGATGTATCCTCAAGAAAGGTACGTACAACTAATTAATTATACAGGTTTTCCGATCAATTATTTATTCCACTCGAGATTACTATATGTACATATTCTACAATTAATTAATTGAATGTTGGATTTTATAGACAGCTTGGACAGTATAAAGGTTTCGTCAAAAATAGGTCGGCCCTGAATGGCTCCAGAGCAGAGACATACCTAATGCATGAGTGTGTTACTTACTGCAACATGTACCTCAAGGATCCACTACCTCCCACCGCCGCCGATCCCAGTGGGAGCGTCAATCTTTCTGTCGTCACAAATATCGTATGATCCTTTGAAAGAGTATTGAAGGAATCGTTATCAAGAGAAGGACTTATCGAGGCACATTGGGTAGTGTTGCAAGACTGTGACAAAGTCGAGCCTTACATGAAGGCGTACATGGAGAACCTTCAGGCTTTACATTCGAATAAGAGTTTAGCCTGGTTTGAAAAAGTGGTTAAGAAGACGTTCCCCAATTATTTCCTCTAATGGGTACGTATGTTTACTTATTTAATTATATACATTTTTGTCGAAATTAAACACTTTAATTAATTATATTTTAATCCAAATTGTTACAGATGATTGATCTACAAAATCCAATAACCACGGAGGTGGTGGTCCTAGCCAAAGCACTTGCTAGCAGGGAAGTCGGTTAGATGCTATATTTACCCCGGATGTTTTGTGAACGGTGTAAAATTTCATTCATTTGCCCGAGATGAAGGAAGAGGAACACAAAACAGTGGGTTCACAGTTGGGGATGACGATGATATATATTACGGGGCTCTTGTATATGTCATTCAGCTATGTTATGGGAATGATGCCAACGTTTTCCTATTCAAGTGCAAATGGTTCAAGCATACAAAGGAAGACCTGGACTTTTTATCAGTCGATACAAACTCAAGTTGGTATGAGGATGGGCCTTTCGCTCTTGTCACCTTAGTTAGGCAGGTGTTCTAACTTGATTATTCAAAAGTTGGTGAAGAGTGAAAAATAGTGAACCATATCTCTCATCGAGGAATATGGAATACCATGACAACTGAAGAGATGCTGGCGACTGAAGATGCTGAACCACAAAGAGACATTCCTGCAAATCAAGAGCCTAATATTTATGTCATCCGCTACGACATAATGAAAATGGTTCAAGCTGGTAAATGCTTACCCATGCCTGATGGCTCTACGGATCTAACTCAATATGAGATTATAGATCTAGAGAATGATGGCAGTGAAGATGAAGCGCAGGATGACAACAAGGACTCTGGATATTCGCCGGATAACGTTGAGTATGATGATGAGGATGAGCAATTGGATAATAGTGTTGATGATGATGATGATGATTATGACGAGGATTACAATATAACGACGAGGGATGTTAATTGCTAATTAATTATTGTAGTCTGACTTTTTCGAGGTAATGATGGTTAATTATATTATGATCGGCGAGGAGTACAATATAATTAATATTCTGAATTCTGATTTTTTTTAACAAGGATCGGAGTACTAGTACAATTATTCAGTCATTCCCGACATAACTAATAGATCCTGTATTAAACTGGTTCGGATTGGCCTCACGAATTTGAATTAATTAACACTTAATTAATTATTAATTAATTACCATATGTATCCATGCCCTAAACCATATATATATTTACATCATGTTTCTTCTCGTCTAGTTTTGATAATACTTTATCGCACAAATTTCACTTTGGTATGCAGGGTATGACTTAGGTGACGGACATAGTTGATTTCGTCGCCTAAGAAAGGTACTTAGACGACGAATCTCACTCTTTTCGTTGCCTAAGGCATACCCTAAACCTTACATACCCTAAACACTTAAACCCTTTCCCCTAACCCCTAAACACTTTCCCCTAATCCGAAATTACTTAGACGACGAAACCAGTTGTGTTTGTCGGCTAAAAAGGAGCTTAGGTGACAAAATGTAACTGTTTTCGTCGCCTAAGTCATAGTTTCACAATCTAACCTCTAAGAGCACGAGAATGCATACCATCTATAACTATAAATTTTTTTACTTCATAGCGTAGAGTAACCAATTCTTGGACTGTGGGTGTCGATGGTTTAAAAATAGGAGTTACAAAGATTCGCATATCAACGTTTCCGTTTCGTTGAAATTTTGGTTTTATGGTTGAGTACACCGATCAAACCCTTAACGAACTTCGTTTTCAATGAAAATTCATGAACTTACATATGATGTTATGATCAATATATCCAGCGACTATTTTTATCAAAATTCAATTTCGTTAATGTTCACGTGGAGTAAATATAGACGTGCGAACACTTAAGTTATACAACATTAGTAGATATATATACAAAAAAATTAATCTCTAATAAATTTTGGCTATTAAATTTCAATTATTTTTTTTAGTTGATAAATTAAGTTCTTACAACAAGATAAACACGCCTAACTGCGAAAATGGGTTTACGAATTATTTTTACGATAATGCACGTCTTTTAACTATTTTACGATAATCACTAAATTCATTCGATCGAAACCTAAATTAATCTGAATTAGGTTCAAATTTTTTTAACAATATTGTACAAATATAATGGTTATATCTACTGGTTCATTAATTTATAAGTAACTACACAAAAACAGTTTTCATACAATTTTTTTTAAATATTCACTTAGGCAACAAACGAAGGTGTTTTCGTCGCCTAAGATCAAATTTTTTTGAGGTTCGTTTCATCCTCCAAAATTTTTAGGCCTGAAATAAGAACGACTTAGGCGACGGAATACCTCATGTTCGTCGCCTAAGACCAAAATTTTGGCGGTTCAATTTTTTGAGCGCCTATTTCTTGGGCCACGTTTGAATATTACTTAGACGACAGGGTTGGTTCCGTCATCTCAGTTTAGCGTTTAGGCGTCGAAACAAACCCTTTCGTCGTCTAAGTGGGGTTCATTTTTTTGTGCGCCTCATTGTTCGTCGCCTAAGTAAATGTGTATATCTAAAATATATGCAGCTGTTTCGAACCAAACTCTCTCTCTCTCTCTCTCTCTCCAATTCTCTCCACTCTCTTTCCGTTCTCTCCCAAAGGTCGCCGCCTCCTCACCTCCTCTCCTCTCCCTCTCCCGCCATCCAGCCCCCCCCCTCACTCCTCACCAAAAAAACCGCCCGGCCTCCTTGATCACGTATGTGTACTCCAATCCTCGATCTCCGGCCGCCCTCCTCCCCGCCGCCTCACCTCTCTCTCTATATATATATATTTATTTATATATGGATGTATATATAATACATGTTGTGTATGTATTTCATATATATATATATTGTTTTGACGGCCCGAACCAGAATCGGTAGAGTAATCAGCGTAATTCACGAGTTAGCGCGTAATTGCAGTTTTTCAATAATTGTGTGGTTTGCCGGTTTTGATTACGACTTAATTATCGGCCGAGAATTTGAGTTGAGTCTCTTCTCAAGAGTTGTTGCACACGTGATTTCGAGTTCGTGGGTTGACGAATATAATATGAATATTTGAAGTTTCGGAATATCGACGAGTTTATCCGTTCGTATCAAGTTTTTCTGAATCGTTATGGTTATCCGTTTTGGACAGTCGATCGTCCCGAGACCCGAGTATAAATATCGGGAATAGTTGAAATTGTCGAAAATCACTATTCGGGAAGTTTGACCGTCGTTTGACCGAAGCTGAGACGTTAACCCGCGTTGACCAAAGGAAGAAAAACCGGCCACCGTTTGACTCGCCGGCGACCTTTCGTTTCCGGCCATCTCCGGCTTCAATTTGGGTATGAATCGATTCCTCTCTTCATTTGAAACTGTTTAGAACTTGGAATTGCTTAATTTGGTTTCGATTTGAGGGAGATATTATGGTTTGAAGTTTGGGAGTTTTTCGGCCAATTTTGGGTTTCGGTGACGGAGGTGCTCCGGCCACGGTGGTGGCCGGAGAGGAGTTGAGGGTTTCTACTCGTGGGGCCACGGCGATCCTTTTGGGACAAGCCTTGAAGGCTGCCGTGCGCCGTAGACGGTGGATCGACGGTGAACAGCTTCGCCGGAGGTGGTGGATCGCCGTGACTTTCGAGCTGGTTTTGAGCTGCTTTCCGTCCGATTTGGCCTTTGGTGTAGTTGAGAGATGTGTTGTACTCGTCAAGATGAAGCTTCGGTGAGCTTGGCCGTCGGAAAAACTCTCTGTTTAACGGCGCGGCGGCGGCGGCGGCGGTCAACGCCGGAGCTCCGGCGACCAGTTGACTTTTTAGAATTTGATGATTTTAATGTCGTTATACTCGTATTCGAGCCCCGATCGTCGCCTTGAGGTTTTCGAGTTGATTTGGGTATCGAATTTTCGGTCGAGGGTTTTGAGTGGAAATTTCGGGGATTTCGTCGATTATTTTGCACTGTGTTATATATTTCCGGGAACAGTTGATTTCTGAGATGTGGTACAGTGTTGTGAATTGTGATTTTGATCAGACATATTTTATGATTATTCAAGGGATCGAGATAGTGCTTCAGGCGAAAGATCTTCCGCCGGGCCACGTGATTAGCGTGAGTGCGCGTTTTGCTCATCTGTGAGTGGACAATTTCTTTTCACTGATAATCGCGAGTCTTTATACATGTTTTACGAGCATGAGCATGCATATGAGATTATGATTTATATGAGCATGTGTTATACGATTATGCCTATATAATTATACATTACGTATATACTTTTATATGTTGCTTTATACATTTGCATCAAACCATTTACAATTTGGTTTACAAAGTACAGTCTTAGTATATGTGGTTGTATCGATACACTTGCATCCCGGCTGATCCCCGAGAATGTTTATCGGGGGAGGTTGTGACCCCTGACCCGTGGCCTTTATCGGGGGGGGGGGGGGGGGGGGGGCAGACCTCTGACCTGAGGCCTTTCTGGCTAGAATCACGTGTGAGGCTGAGATCCCGTGATTCTGACTGTACTAGCACGGATGTGTCCATGAGCGACCCCATGAGATTTTTCCATGCATGCTCTGTACGCTGGAGGAGTTTGAGTTCACCTCGTGTACTATATCATATTTATTCATTTTGACTCGCATATGTTATTATAACATATATCATTCGGCGAAAGACACTTATTTTCGTCCACTCACTCTAACGATTTTTATGTCTTTCCCCTGGGCTTTTCAGTTTTCGTGCCCAGTTTGCAGTTCGGATTCTGGTGTCTCACGTTGTGGTCGGAGGCTAGTTGTTCGAGCTACCTGTGTTTTCCAGTAGGTTTCTTGTTTCACCTACTATTGTATATTTTGTATATGTGTACACTAGAGATCGCTCTGATACATTACTAATATATATTTTATACGGATTTCCTATATATTACAGTTATGTTTACTGTTTATTGCTATTGATATGATATTGAGAAATCCGGATGGGATTGGTGCCCACGGTTTGGCTTTTGTGGCATAGGATGAAGTGTTATTTTCCGGGTGCAGGTAAATGTAATTCCGCGTTAGTAGCGTTACTCTGCCGAAATTTTAATGATTTTTGTTGGTTCGTGTTTTCAGAAGGGGTTTGATTCCGGTTTAGGAAACTAAATCGGGATTGGGTCCTTTCAATTGTGTACGTATATAGGTTTAATTTGTATATATATTGTGTATATAGATTTTGTGTATATATATTTTTGGATATATTGTTAATTAATAAATGAAATATCAATTGTATATATTGTGTATATATATATTTGGTAATGCATGTATTTAGTATGTATAATGTATTTAGCATTGTATATATAATGTATAGATATAGTTTTGATTATATTGATGTTAATTATTTGGTAAATTGGTAATATAAATTGGATAAATAAATTGTTGATATAAATTTGTAATAATAAAATTGTAAATAATATAAATTGGTAATATAAATGCCATGAAATAAATTGGATAATTAAATTGGTGATATTTGAATAAATTAGATGAATTAGGATATATTTGTGAAATTGGGATAAATTTGTAAAATGTATATAAATTGGATAATTTTGTAAAATTTGGATGGTAAATTAGTAATATATATAGAATTGAATTTATTCGTAAATTAGTAATATATATTGAATTGAATTTAATCGTACGTATATTGATGTTATTTTTAAAATTTGGATAAATTCAATTTTTTTTTTGAAATTTAGATAGATTAGATATATTAATTTATGAAATTTAGATAAATTGGATATATTTATATTTCATGAAATTTGGTGAAAATTTGGATTAATTTGGATGAATTAATTTGGATATATATATATATATATTGTTAATAAATAATTTTTTTCAGCTTCGTTAGTTATAATTAATGGCGCCGAAGAAAAGGCGATCACAAGAAGAGAAGGAAGCCGAACTCCAATCCATTGCACAAGTAATGGGTTGGACCCAAACTGAGTCGGAGGAGACCGTTTCGGCTCCTCCGAATCGTTCGGATATGTCGACTGTCCTAATCCCTCATGCTCCTAATGAAGCAGCCACTGCCTATAACGACGACCCACCCGTCACCGCAGCAGCGGCGACGTCTGAAGGTCTCATGGAGTCAGTTGACGACTTCGTTCACTACAGCGCACGACGCATAGCGAGGAGGCAGCCGTCAGATCAGGTCCCCAAACGGAGTCGGGGACTTGGGAATGCCGCAAAAATCGAGCGCATAGTCAGGTCAACCGGGAACAAGATCGTGGTGCCATTCGACGATTTCACCCAAGGGGCTCTGTCCTTGCAACTCGGCAGCCTCACGTCACACACCATCGGCTCAATCATACGGAACAACATCTGTAAGGTTGCTGCTTCGTGTTACAAGCTACTTAAATTCGAGAGGTTGAGGGTGTACCACAAACTCTTGGTAATACTATTTATTTTTTTAATATTTTTATAATTAATTACCAACCACGAAGCTAAGCATAATGTTTATGTTCTAGTTTTTTTTTTCTAGACACATTTCGATATTGACGGCATGCCAGAGGTGATGGAGCACATCAAAACCATCGCAAGAAAAATTTTCAAGATTGGAAGTACGACCTCCACAAGTGCTATCTCCGATAAAGCGCCACGCCTGTCCCACATGAGCGGCGGGAAGAAAAGGAACATGAGTGGGAATGGTTGGTCAGACACTTTGAGTCCGACAAGTATAAGGTTCGTCTTCATTTTCTTTAAATTAAGAATATTAAATAATTTCTTATTTTTAACCATTTATTTATTATTTAATGATTTTTTTTGTCAAACACATAAGGTCGGATGCCAACAAGGCAAATTGTGTGAAGAAGGATAAACATCATACTTCGGGATCCAAAGGCTTCATGTTCATCGCAAAGGAGCACAAGGATGCGGGTTCAAAGCATTCTCTCCAGGATGCCAGCGTTTCAGTTTATGTTAGGCCCGGGGGTCGACGATGAAGCGAGTCAACAAGGGGTAAGTGACTCATCTTGCCTAACTCAATTCAATTTAATCGTACTTCCAAAATGTATCGAAATTTACTATAATGGTAATTGCATTTTAATTTCAGGCACGGTTGATAGAAATGGCCCAGGAGTAGTTGGCGAACAGTCAGTTGGAAAATTCAGGTATGACGCCCAAAAAGGTGCCCCCTTTATCGGTGGAGAGCCACGTCACCATCGTTGATGTTGTTTACGATCGCCGAGCTGGCAAAGAGGTTCGTGGGCTTGGACGGAGGATCCATAAAGAATTATCGTCCCAGCCCTCCAGATCATCGTCCTATAGGTGAGGTGGGGAGTCGGTCGATCGGGCTTAGAAGCAGACCAGGTCGATGCAGGGGCAGCTGGAGTTGCCTGATCCAAAACCAAAGGATGACCGACTTTTTCGTGATGTGCGCACGCATGAAGTTGCCTGTTCCCGAAGACTCTTGTCATCCCCTCCTCCTCATGGGCCGAATGACGACGATCAGACCGGCGACAGCGGAATATGGGGTCTGTTTACGCCCCCCCCCCCAATTTAGTTTTTTATTTTCTTTAATTTGTAAAATTTTTTTTTATATTTAATGAATATAATTAATTTTTATATTAATTTATAAATTTTAAAAGTATTATTAATTATTTCTTTAATTCAGAAAGAAAAAATATAATCATTAACTTAGGAGACGAAGTAGGCGTGTTTCGTCGCTTTAGTGTATTCACTTAGACGACGAACACGCTTCGTCATCTATGTAGGGTACTTAGACGACGAAATGTCTTCGTCGTCGAAGTGGTCTCTAAGACGACGAACATGTTTTGTCGTTCAGAGGGACAATTCTTCGACACCTAAGTACTTAGACGACGTAGTAATTTTCGTCGCCTAAGATGGTACTTAGGCGATAAAATGAATCAGTTTCATCGTCTAGGTACCTAGGCAACAATTCTTGGACAACGAAACCTAGGCGGCAAAAAATGCCACTTAGGCCACGAATTTCGTCGCCTAAGTGTGTTTTTCTTGTAGTGCCATGTCAGACGCTTCCACAACAATAGAACCGCTCTCTCTACACATCCTCAACGTGAGGCTTCTATCATGGCTGCTTCCTCTTCTTCAACAGCCAGCGCTGCCTAATCCCAGTCCCGCCAAGGTCTTCTACCTGGATTCTCTGGCCCTTCCCGCTCTGGTGAAAAATCTCCTGCTAAAAACCCACACTTCACATGTACTCATTGTAAGGAGGTTGGTCATACAAATGAACGATGTTATGAGCTTTTTGGATATCTTGAATGGTGGAATTTTACTAGAAAGCCTTGCAAGAGCACCATGAAATCAGTTGTAACCACAACAGAATCTCCTGCTCAACCATAGAGACTCTTCGTTGAAACAGGTAATGGAGGTAAGGCATCCTCTCTTACCACATTATCATCGGATAGATCTTGAATAATTAATATAGGTGCTACTGATCATATGACAAATAATCCTAGTGTAGTTGATACCATTAAAACTTCTCTTGAACATGTTGTGTCTACTGCTGATGGTTTTCCTTTTCCTGTTCTTGGTGAAGAATCTGTCTCTTCTCTTGCTTATAACCTATTATCTGTTAGTCAGATCACTAGGGCCCTATCTTGCTCTGTAACATTTTATCCCGATTTTTGTATTTTTTAGGACATTCTGACAAGGAGAACTCTGGGCTATGGTGTTAGAAGGGAGAAATTATACTATATGGAGTTGACAAACAGTGGACAACAACAGATTAGTCAAGCAAACAGTACAAGTAGCCTGAATAAAGCCAAGGAAGCAGTGTGGTTATGGCATTGACGCTTAGGCCATTTTAATTTTTGATATATTAGGAAATTGCAACCTCAGTTATTTTCTGTTGTTGATGAATCTGATTTCAAGTGTGATGTATGTGAACTCACCAAAAGCCACCGTATTATGTATTCCCTAAGTTTGAATAAAAGTTATGTTCCTTTCTTGAAAATTCATTCGGATGTTTGGGGTCCTGCAAAAATTTCTTCTCGTTCAGGTTTTCGCTACTTTGTGACTTTTATTGATGAATGCACCAGAATGACTGTGGTCTCCTTGATGAAGTGTACAAGTGAAGTATATGCCAGATTTGTTGAATTTCATAAGATGGTGGCACCTCACTACAAGTAGCATATCAGAGTTCTTTAATCTGATAATGGTGGAGAATATGTGAATGGCAACATGTCAACTTATTTGGGTGTTCATGGAGAGATTTAATCTCTCCGGCGCGCCGTCAACCAGAGAGATTTTCCGGCGTCCAAGCTCTTCGAAGCTTCCTCTCAACGAGCCCAACACATCTCTCAACTGTGACAAGGACCAATTCCGGCCACACACGCCGGAAATCAGCTCGAAACCCACGGGGTTCCACCATCGCCGGCAGCCTCCGATCTCCTCCAATCTCCGTCCAAGGCGCACGGCGGCCTTCGAGACCACTCCCAAAGACACCGCCGTGGCCCCACGGTCCAAACCCCCCTAATCCCCGGCCACCCCCGTGGCCGGAGCGTCACCGTCCACAAAATCCGATTCCGGCAAGATTTTCTCCGTTTTCAATTCAACATTTCTCCCACAATTCAAAACCAAATCGAGAAATTCCACATTTTACCTTCCAAAGTCGTGGCCTAAAACGGCCGGAATCAGCCAGTTCACCGGAGGAATCCAAACGGTCCAATTTTCTCCAACTCGGTCAACGGTGGTCAACGTCTCCAACTCGGTCAACGCCAGTCAAACTTCCTGAACAGTGTTTTCAACAATTTTTCGACAATTTCCGATATTTATACTCGCGCCTTGGGATGATCGATAGTCCAAAACGGATAACCATTACGATTCGGATAAACTTGATACGAACGGATAAACTCGATGATATTCCGAAACTTCAAATATTCATATTATATTCTTCGGTCGTCGAAATAATCATCCAAAACCGCCCACGAACCCAAAATCACGTGTACAACAACTCTCGAGAAGAGACTCAACTCAAATGCTCGGCCGATAATTAAGTCGCGATCAAAACCGGCAAATCAATTAATTATCGGAAAACAGTGATTACGCGCTAAGTCGAGAATTAAACCGATTACTCTACTGATTCTGTTCCGGGTCGTCTCATCCGGCACCAAACTTTCATTGCATATACTCCCCAACATAATGGCTTGGCTGAAAGAAAGAATCGACAATTGGTGAAAGCTGTTTGTGCCTCCCTCTTTGGTATGAATGTCCCACACAATATTTGGGAAGAAGCTTTATGTTCTGCTGCTTACTTGATCAATCGCACCCCATATCATGTCATTGCATTTCAGAATCTATATTAGAAGTTGCATGAGTTGTTGACAACACAATCTCTGCCAAATTTGGAGCCAAGAGTATTTGGGTGTACCGTATATGTTCATATCAACAAGCAGTTGTGAGGTGAGCTTGATCCGTGCGTTGTGAGGTGTGTCTTTGTTGGCTATGCAGAATTTCAAAAAGGTTATTGTTGTTATGACCCGCTCTATAACAAGATGTATGTTTCATTGGATATCTCCTTTCATGATTTTGAACCATATTACTTAGGGGGAGCTTCAGAGTCTTCCCTTCAGGGGGAGAGAAGTATATGTGAAGGAAATCCTCTAAACATACCGAAATTTGAAGAATTAGAGAAGTTGGAAAGAAGCTTTGAAGTTGCTGAAATTTCTGGAAATTCAAAAGATGACCCGAGAGCCTCCTTCGATGAATCGAAGGAAACTCTCAATCCATCGAAAGCTTCACATTCACAAAGAATGAACCAGGGAACATCCTTCGATGGATTGAAGGACATTCACGATCCATCGAAAACTGGAGATGAAATGAACCAGGGAATACCCTTCGATCCATCGAAGGGTATTCTCGATGGATCAAAACATGCACCTGAAATGAACCAGGGAGGTACCTTCGATGGATCGAAGGATACCATTGACCCATCGAAAATTGGACCTGAAGCTAAAACGTCATAACCTTCTTCTGCATTGAGATCTCTTAAAGACACCCCCCATCCTTCTACTCCATCAACTGAAGAGTCTCCCCAGAATGTCTCTCCTGAGGTACATATTAATAACAATGAATTGGGCAGTGTAGAAGTTAGTATACATAGAAGGTCACAACGGGAAACAAAAGGGATTCCAAAGAAACAATATGAACCATCCATAGAAGCCATAGCCAAATATCCTATTGCTAGCTTTGTATCTCATCATAGGTTGTCTGGATCACATGCACTTGTTGTTAATTAATTATCTACAGTATCTATACTCAGTAATGTGTAGGATGCCTTGGCGGATTCAAAGTGGAAGCAAGTTATGAATGAAGAATTGGAAGCTCTACAAAAGAATGAAACATAAGAGCTTGTTCTTGCCCCACCTGGAAAGAAGACAGTTAGGTATAGATGGGTATATGCAGTGAAGCTAAAGGCAAATGGAAACATTGATCGATATAAAGCTCGTTTAGTTGCAAAAAACTATCCTCGGCGATATGGAGTAGATTATCAAGAGACATTCACCCTAGTAGCAAAGATCAGCATTGTACGCGTCCTCATAGCTTTAACGACAAGACATGACTGACCATTGCACCAATTCGATACGAAGAATGCTTTCATGAATGGAGATTTGGAGGAAGGAGTGTACATGAATATTCCTCCAGGTGTTAACTGCAAGCCATATAATGTTGGAAAAGTCTGCAGATTGAAGAAGTCATTGTATGGATTGAAGCAGTCTCCTAGAGCTTGGTTTGGGAGATTTCTGGAGCTATGAGTCTGGATATCGACAGACTAACTCTGATCATACCGTGTTCATTAAACGCAGAAATGGTAAGATAACTGCTCTGGTTGTATATGTAGATGACATAGTTGTTACGGATGATGATCCAATTGAAATGGAAGATTTGAAGAAGCGTTTTTCCCAAGAATTTGAGATGAATGATTTGGGTTCACTGAAATATTTCCAGGGAATTGAAGTTGTAAGATCGAAGGAGGGAATCACTTTGTCATATCGAAAGTATATACTTGATCTTCTTACTGAGACCGGAATGCTGGATTGTAAACCTACTCATACGTCCATTGAGACGAATCACAAGTTGGAGTTGTATCCTGGACAGGTTCCAACAAATAAAGGCAGATATCAAAGATTAGTAAGGAGGTTAATCTATTTGTCACACACTCATCCTGATATTGTGTATGTTGTAAGTGTTATTAGTCAGTTCATGCATGATCCTAGTGAAGAGCATATGGAAGCTGTGATGTGAATACTCAAGTACTTGAAGTCTTCACTAGGAAAAGGTCTATTGTTTTCCAAGGATGGTGAGTTTGGTGTCACGGGATATTCTGATGCAGATTAGGCTGGTGACAAAATAAATAGGGCATCTACTTCTGGGTACTTCACATTTATTGGTGAAAGTTTAGTAACTTGGCGAAGTAAGAAGCAAAATGTGATTGCATGTTCTAGTGTTGAAGCTAAATACCGATGAATGGCAAATTGAGTGTCTAAACTGATGTGGATTCGAAATGTATTGAAGGAGCTAGGATTCAAGCTCCATAAGGCCATGGATTTACATTGTGATAATACTGCTACAATTGAGATTACTCATAGTCTTGTACAACATGATCAAACCAAGCATGTGGAGATAGTTAGCATTTCATCATGGATCACCTTGATAAGAAGAATATATGTTTCCCTTTTGTAACGTCAGAGGAGCCGTTGGTGGATGTACTCACTAAAGGTTTGTCACACCATGCATTTGCCGGTTGGATTGACAAGTTGGGCATGATTGACATCTATGCACCAACTTGAGGGGGAGTGTTGAAAAATATTATTGTGAATATTCTTTTGTAATTAGAATTAAAGTTGTATAGATGTAATAGGAATGTAAATATCCTTTCCTATTAAGATACCACTTGTACATCTTTATTAACCCCAAAATTGGGATGAATGAATAATTGAATTCTCCTTGAAATATAATTCTACGGTTTGTTTTTCTTATTTCATTCATGTAGTGCTCATATTGTGCCTCATATATATATATATATATCATATGATTGCCCGAACATAGTGCAATATTTTTTTTCGGTTCAACTACTCCTCCGATCTTTATTTCAAAAAAGGGCAACGAAAAGAGAGAAAATGTGAACAATGTTAATGGGCTATTCTCAAAATCAAGCCCAGGCCCATGGAGCGGACAGAGAGATCATTCTGTGACTCCATCTCAAAATCCGCGGAAACTAACAAACACGCGTGCCTCTTTCTACAAACCAAACTGGGGTCATTCTCACCCTCGCGATTCCACCACTCTGATCCTCAGTTCTCTATGGCCAAGCTATCCAAACCCGTAACCCAAATTCCCGAAAACTCCTCCACTTCCTCCAAAATCCCATTTCGACCGTAAAAAATCCTAAAACTCTCCGCCACCAAGCTCACCATCCAACAATCCCAACCGCTCCCCAAAACCCTAACCTCATTAACCACCAAATCTGAAATCACCCTCGCCCTCTCTCACTTACGAAGCTCCGACCTGTAACTAGCGGCCCTGATCGACTCCTACGACCCTCCGTCATTTGAATCCGACCGTCCACCTTTCCACTCGCTCGCACGTAGCATACTCTACCAGCAACTCGCCACCAAAGACGCGCAGTGCATCTACGCGCGATTTGTGACCATCTGTGGCGGCGAGGACTCGGTCCGACATGAAACCCTGCTGTCACTCTTGGCCCTGAATCTCAACAAAATAGGAGTCTCGGGCCGAAAAACGTCTTATCTACATGACTTGGCCGAGATGTTCAACAACAGGACTTTATCTAATTCGTCAATTCTGGAAATGGACGACGAGTTTTTGTTGACGATGCTGACGGTGGTGAAGAGGATCGGGGCTTGGTCGGTGCACATGTTTATGATATTTTCGTTGAAGCGACCTAATGTACTTCCTGTTGGTGATCTTGGTGTGAGGAAAGGAGTGAAGCTGTTGTATGGTTTAAAGGAGTTGTCGAAGCCTTTGGAGATGGAGGAGTTGTTTGAGAAATTGAGGCCTTATAGGTCTATTGGGTGTCTTGGTACATGTAGGCCTGTAAATGGGGCAGATTTTGATCAGGACCCGCTCCAGACTCGTACTTATTGGACGGATCTGGATCTAATTTTTGGACCCGTTGATCCGTTTGTGGCCCGGACCCGTTTATTTAACGGATTGGATCCGAATCACAAGTGATTCGATCCATTTATGATCCGCACCGTTTATATTTTTAAACTTATTAAATATAATTTATTTTTATTTACATATATGAAATATTTTTAATCTAAGACTCTCATTTTTAGAAATAAAATATAAATATCTTTAGCAAAGTTATATAAAATTATTTATAAAATTAAAATATTAAAAACCCAAAATAATTTGTTTCTTGTCAAATTTATCGATGTAAATGGAGATTTTTTTTGGGTCTCTCTAGTTTGTTTCCTAAACCGGAATCAACCCCGATTTAGTTTCCTAAATCGGAATCAAATCTCTTCTGAAAACACGAACCAACAATAACCGTAAAAATTTGGGCAGAGTAACGCTACTAACGCGGAATTGCCTTTACTTGCACCCGAAAAATAACACTTCATCCTATGCCACAAAAGCCAAACCGTGGGCACCGATCCCATCCGGATTTCTCAATATCATATCAATAGCAATAAACAATAAACATAACTGTAATATATAGTATATCCGGGAAAAACCGTATAAAACATGTATCAGAACGTATCAGAGCGACCTCCAGTGCATATATATATATATATATAATATACAACAGTAGGCGAAACAAGAAACCTGCTGGAAAACACAGGTAGTTCGAACAACTAGCCTCCAACAACGACGTGAGACACCAGAATCCGAACTGCAAATTGGGTACGGAAACCGAAAAGCCCAGGGGAAAGACATGAAAACCGTTAGAGTGAGTGGACGAAAATAATGTCTTTCGCCAAATGATATATGTTATAATAACATATGCGAATCAAGATGAATAAATATAATAAAGTACACGAGGTGAACTCAAACTCCTCCAGCGTACTGAGTATGCATTGGAAAATCCCACGGGGTCGCTCATGGACACATCCGTGCTAGTACAGTCCGAATCACGAGATCCCAGACCCACACGTGATTCTAGCCAGAAAGGCCTCAGGTCAGAGGTCTGCCCCCCGCCCCCCGCCCCCCCCCCCCCCCCCCCCCCCGATAAAGGCCTCGGGTCAGGGGTCACAGCCTCCCCCGGTAAACATGCTCGGGGATCAGCAGGGATGCAAGTGTATCGATACAACAACATATACTGAGACTGTACTCTGTGTAAACCAAATCATAAATAGTTTGATGCAAATGTATAATGCAATAAATAATGTATATACGTAGTATATATACTAGTATAGGCATAATCGTATAACACATGCTCATATAAACCATAATCTCATATGCATGCTCATGCTCGTAAATCGTGTATAAAGATTCGCGGTTATCAGTGAAAAGAAATTGTCCACTCACAGGTGAGCAATACGCGCGCTCACGCTAATCACGTAGCCCGGCGGAAGATCCCTCGCCCGAAGCACGATCTCGATCCCCTGAATAGTCATAAAATATATCTGATCAAAATCATAATCCACAACACTCTACCACACCTCAGAAACCAATTGTTCCCGAAAATATACAACACTGTGCGAAATAATCAATGAAATTCCTGAAATCTCCACTTGAAACCCTCGACTGAAAATCTGATACCCAAATCAACTCGAAAACCTCAAGGCGATGATCGGGGCGCGAATACGAGAAAAAACGACATTAAAAACATCGAAAACCAGAAAGTCAACGCTCTCGCCGGAGCACCGCAGCCGGCGGCGGCGCGCCGTCAATGGAGAATTTCTCCGGCGAGAAAAGCCCAGTCCTCTAGCTTACCTCAAGCCCAACATCTTTTTCAACTACCATGAGTCCTAATTCAAACTAAATCAACACGAAATCAGCTCGGCAAAACCACCCAATTCAAATTCCGGCAACCACTACGGGTTCCACCGGAAATCCCTCCTCTTCCAAAATTGAATACCCAGAAAGCATCAACGGAGCAAGGGGAGTCGAAACCCCCTCACCCCCGCCACCGTGGCTCGCCAGAAGACCTCCCCCCGTCACCGGCGAAATTCAAGAATTTAACCCGATTCGAATTCAACCAAAACTCAACCAATTAAAACAATCTCAAGCACAAATCGATAAAGGAACTCAGGAGGAGTCTAACCATACTCATAGCGTGGCCGGAGGTGGCCGGAAATTCCAGGTCGGCCGGCGAAATGCAACCGGGTCGTTTTCTCCACTGGTCAACGGTCAACGGGTCAAACAGTGAAAGTCAACGCCGGTCAAACTTCCAATAGTGTTTTTCGACTATTTCCGATATTTATACTCGCGGCTCGGGATGATCGACGGTCCAAAACGGATAACCAATACGATTCGGATAAACACGATACGAACGGATAAACTGGTCGATATTCCGAAACTTCAAATAATCATATTATATTCCTCGGTCATCGGAAAAATCATCCGGAACAGCCCACGAACTCAAAATCACGTGTACTACAAATCTCGAGAAGAGACTCAACTCAAATTCTCGGCCGATAAATAAGTCGCAAACAAAACCGGCAAACCACACAATTATCGATAAACCGCGATTACGTGATAACTCGTGAATTACGCTGTTTACTCTACTGATTCTGGTTCGGGTCGTCACATCCGCCAAATAAACGGGACGGGTCTAATTTTTTCTCCCCTTAAACAGATCCGGGTATAGGTTGATCCGATTTGAAGCTGTCCCATTGACAGGCCTAGGTACATGTGGAGGTATACACTACAAGAAAAACTCACCTAGACCGTGGACCGTTTCCGTCGTTTAATATTTAAATTAAAATATTTATAATTTAATTAAAATACTAAATTCTCATTTAAAAAATTAAATATTTATAAATTAATTAAAATAATAAATTGTTACTTAAATAATAAAAATTTGTACATACATGAAATTAAATCGTTCAGAATCGGAAAAAACGATATGATAAACTACATAACTAGAATACATGCAAATTACTAAAATATTAGAGGAGCAGATGCGCCGCCGAGTCCTCCGCCTCCAGCCGTGTCGTCGTCGTCGGGGTATGGGTTCGGAGGAGGTTGACACTGTCGTCGAGCCTGATTTTCCATGAAGGCGATGAGTTGGGCTATCTGCGCTTCTTGCTGATCAAGCCTCTGACGCATAGATTGATTTTCCTCCCGTGTGAGTCGAGCCTCTTCAAAGGCTGTTTGGACGGCCGCAGCCTGAGTACTTTTCGTCGCCGAACATCCCGTAGATGAGTCGGAGGACAAATCTTGTTGGACCTTGCATCTCATCCCCTTAACCTCCTTGCCAGCTTGACGACCGTATACCTCATCGACGATTGCAATTTGGCTGTCCATCGATAGAGGAGGCAGGTCTTCCGGCGGCAAATTCGGGTGTGCAAGCTGCGTGTTAGCCAATTCTTGCTGCGCCCGTTCTACTAACCTCGTCCGAAAAAATTAATAAAAATTAAATAATTATAAATTTGTACGATAATTTAATAAATAATAATTAAATAATAACTATGCTAATTAAAAAGAAATATATAGCACTTACGCCGTATTGACTTGCTTCATTCTCAAGCCCAAGCGTCACGTACGCGCTGACGCTAGCATCCAGATAATGGTGTTTAGAGCCCTAATCTCTGTGCTCCTTGGCTATTTGGATCATCTGCTTGGAGCCGGAGGTATGATGTTTGTCCTTCTTCCCCTGGTTGGTCTTGTTGATGTTAGAGAATTTTTGTTGGAATACATAAATCATTAAAAAATTAATAAGTAACTAAAATAAAAATAATTCAATTCTCTTAATTTAAATATAAAAAATAATCACCTTATATTCTTCTCCTTGGAAGTGGTTACACAACCACTCCTACTCATTTTCCTTATCCCCACGCAGCTCTACGGGGGTAGGCACATGGCCGATATTGTCATAATACTTATGAAGTTTGTACTTCCAATCATGATAGATGGCATTGGCGGTTTGGTTGATGTGCTTAAGCATCTCCGGTTGGAATCCACCTCATATTGTTCCTATAAGAAATAAATAGAAAATTATAATCGTATATATTATGAAATTAGGATTTTTATTGGTTATTAGAAAATAAATTTAAAATTGTACATATTACGTACCAAAAGTTCTTTAAACACTTTCGCATTCTCTTCATCCGGCAACTCCTTCCAAGTAGGGGCAATCATACAAACCCTGTTGCGAAGGATTGACCCGATGCTGTGCGCTGAGATACTAGCTAGCTGACATGTGGAAGGGCCATCGGTGAATTCATTGCACGGCAACTGGATCTTTTGCCCGGTCGCCTTGAAAAATTTCTCGGATTTTCCGCCTTTGACGAGACCACGAGTCCTTTTGGGTTGAGGGTCTGTCGGGGCCTTCCTGAGCTTGCGCCGCGCGCTGTAGATGATAGATTCAGAGGAGGCCGACGACGCTTGAGCACTTTCTGCCATGGATGTCAGACCGGAATAGGCGTCATCACCGGTCGGGATAGGTGGGGCAGCAGGAATTTCCCCAGTAGGCGCTGTCGAAGGACCAGATGAAGGGTCCGGAGGAGGAGCGTCGTTGTCCTCCTCTAAATCCCAACCGACTTGTTCTGCCAAGCGTCGGAGTAGAGCATCTTCGGTCTCCTTTTGGGCCTTTTTCTTTCCCGATGGGGTCATTTTAACCTAGGAGTTGTTAAAATATTATTACCATAACAATTATATATAAAAATTTACGATAATTATTTACTAGTATTGAGTGCACCTAAGATTTAAAGAGAGTACACTAGCTTGGTGTTTGGGTCGTTCAATGGACGTGCGACCCGCGTGATAAAGTATAAACTTTCAATCAATCAGCCCTTGTTCAATCGAAAAACATGGCCAGTTAGGGATAGAGATAACGCGAGAGGCAGGATTAATTTCGACAAAACACCCCGAGGCTAACAAAATCAATGGTATATATTCTATTGGTGTTAGTCTTTCTTAGATCCAAAACCTATCACTAGTCATAACCCGTTTCTAGACACCATGTTCGACATTCAGCCAATTTTTCGAAAAATTACACTCCCTCAAGTCCTTTGCAAACTCTGCCCTCAACCTCATGTCAATAACTTCACTTAGAGCAGCTGCAGCGCCCCCGGCACGAGCAGCATGAGCAGCTGCAAAACGGCGGGCCCTGGCACCGGCAGCACGAGCAGCCAAGGAAGAGACGTGCATCGGGGAGATGGAGCTCCGGCGACCGCACGTTGACCGGCGCCACGAGCAGCTGCACGAGCCGTGCTGACGTCATCCATGCACGTGGCTGACGTCAGCCTGGTTCAAATTTTTTTCTACCTGGCGCGTGTCATACACGCGCCAGTAAAAGTTAAAAAAAAAAACTTACCAGCCAATAAGAATGCGACACGTGGCGAGCCGAGGTAAAAAAAATTGTAACGGTCAGATTGATCTGGACCGTCCATTTCAAATCAAAAATTCTGATCGGACGGTCCAGATTCAACCGAAACGGCTATATCTGATTTTTCTGCCATTTTGCAAAATAACCCCTAAAAATTACAAAAAAATCCCTAAAAATTCAAAAAAAATTGCAAATAACGCCTTATAATTTTTTTATAAATACTACATCAATTTCATTCACATCTCACACAAATTTATCCTCTCCTTCCTCTTCTCCTTCATCCTCCTCTCATCCCTTTGTATTTTAGTTCCCAAAAAATGTCCACTTGGCTTGATTCCAAAGATTTACAACTTTGTATTTCTTATTGTTGCATTAGCGTTTGCCCAATTACCGGCAACATGAAAAAGTCTGACAAATTGTGGGAAAAAGTCTATGCCGATTATAAGGAAAATTAGGAGATTGCGCATGGTGAATCAAGGCCGGTGCCTAGGACCCAAACCGTGGTTTCTTCTCGTTTTACAAAGTTGAAGCCGAGTTTTAGAACTTGGGGTGCCGCTCTTGCATATGCACGAAGGAATGTACAATCCGGCTCAAATTTGCAAGATGAGGTAAGTGTTAATAATTTTGTCATAAATTATTTATTACATTTATTTTAATCAATGTTGACATCTCCATTTCCTAGATATTATTTTGACATATAATTTTTTTGCACCTTAGATAAGAAAAGCTCAATCATGGTACGTGGCACAAAAAAAGAAACAGTTTACCAAGTTTGATTGTTGGGAAGTGATGAAAAACCATCCAAATTTTCGGGTCATCGAACCTAGTATACCACCTCCTTCATATTCGAATATGCAACTACTCCTTTTACCTCAATGCCCCCCCCCCCCCCCCCCCGTCAACGTGGAGGATGATGAAGTCATTGCAACACCACAAAGCAATGAAGAAGAAGTGTACTCTAGTCCGGTTAGACCAATCGGAGTGAAGGCGGCCAAGGAAGCTAAAAGAAAGGGGAAAAGAGCATGCTCATCTTCAAATGAGGTAAGAGATGAGGTTTTGAAAAGCATGATGGAAAATCAAAGAATGCATCTCGCCGGGCAAAAAGAAAGTGATGCCTCTGAACTAGCTTTATACCAAAAACAACTCGCCCTTAAGGAGAAGGACTACAAATTGAGGGCCGAAGCGGAGGATTCAAGGATAATGGCAATGGATACGGATGCTATGGTCCCAAAATCAAAGAAGTATTTTTCGAAGAAAAAAGAGATTATCCTAAAGAAAATGGAGGAAGAGGAAGGAGATGGTAGCGATGAAACATTTTCAAATTGTTATCGCCCACTGTTTCATTAGTTTGGTATTTGTTTTTCCATTATGAAATTATGTACTTTAAATTTCCAATAATTCTAAGATTTGATTGAAATTATGTACTTTAAATTTCCAAGTAATAAAAACGCACTTTTTTTTATTCCATCAAAGCTCACGCACAGTACAATAACACATAATGACTTAAAATCAAACACACATCACTCAAACAACGAAAAGGAAAAACAAATAAAGCAAACATGTTGCAAACCAGGTTAATTAAAATTACACACACACGTCATTTAAAGTCGTTCGCCAGTCTCTAGATACCAGTTGTGCTTAACTAAGTCCTTTTGCAACTCTCCATGGATGTACGCATATTAGAGATCTATAACACGGTCGGCAAATCGTTGTTCATTTTGTGCATCCCTTCCAACCGGCTCAAAAGGAATACGATTACCTTGTTCATCTACTGGTCCATCATAAACATTGAAAGTAGTTGATGAGTTTTGAAGATCTTCTTCTTCCAACTCCTCGAACTCCTCCTCCACAAATTCTTCTTCGACAATCATGTTATGCATTATAATGCAAGCCAACATGATGCTCTTCAATGTCGATTGGTGATGACATCTAGCTGTATGCCGAATAATTCCCCAACGAGATTGCAAAATTCCAAAGCACCTCTCTACATCTTTGCGGTATGCCTCTTGTTTCTTGGCAAACAGTTTATGTGGAAGCTCTTTGGAATTGGAGATTGTTTTCACAAACGAGGAGTACCTGGGATATATACCGTTAGCTAGATAGTAAGTATTGTGGTAAGTCATACCGTTGACTTTATAGGTTGCACTCGGACTGTTTCCGGCAAGGAGCGAATCAAATATGTCCGATTGGTGGAACACGTTGATGTCATTTTGTGATCCGGGTACCCCAAAGAAGCTGTGCCATATCTACATGTCATATGAGGCCACCGCCTCTAAAATAATAGTTGGACGCTTCTTTCGGCCCGAGAATGCTCCTTGCCAAGCTGTGGGGCAGTTCTTCCATTCCCAGTGCATACAGTCAATGCTACCGATCATACCAGGAAATCCGCGATGCCTTGCTCTCTTTAGAAGTCGAGTTACGTCTGTGGCATTTGAAGCGCGAAGATAGAGGTCACCATAAAGCTCGTATATATGCATACACCACTTCTTCATGCATTGTAGTGTTGTGGATTCACCCATCCTTGTTATTTCAGCACACTGATCTGCGGCTGCGCCGTACGCCAACATACGAAGAGCGCCAGTCATCTTTTGTTGTGGAAGAAGTCCAACCAATCCGATGGCGTCGGCTCTTTGGTGCCAAAATGGATCGTGGTTGCAGAGATCCGTCATTATACGGTTGAATAAATTCGTACTCATTCGGTACCTTCGACGAAAGGCTTGTTCGTTGATGACGGGGCGTTCGATGAAGTAATCCTCCATCAGATTATGTCCCCTTGACTCCCTCAATATTTCTTCATTTGGTCGGCGGTGAGGTGGCTCATCATCGAACATTGCATCGACCACGACAGCTTCGGTGATGAAAGCATTAGCAATTTCGGCATTTCGCCGACGTTGCTGTCGCCTCCTCCGGAAAAAATTCTCAAAACTATAAGGATTCATCTTATCAGAATGTAGAATATATGGTTGGAAATGTGTGAATGAACAATGAGCACCGATCAACAAATATATAGCCGAGTGTAAATGAAGTGATTAGATAAGATGATGACACGTGTTGGCTTTCAATTGGTCGGAAATCTCTCCGAGAATCTTATACAATTATTAGAGCCGATAATGACACGTGGACATGACACGTGTTGCCTCGTGATTGGTTGAAAATCTTATCGGAAATTTTCCACAATTATTTACTCGATAACCTTCTATCGGCGTGACACGTGTCAACTCGCCGAAATCTTACCCGAAATCTTATTCAATTATTCTTACGACAACGACACGTGTTGTTTATGGATTGGTTGAAAATTTAAAAAAAAAATAAAAAAAAAAATCATGAACAGTAATAGCACGTGCTATTTTTTGGCACCGCTGCGCGAAAAACAGCTTCTGCACCTCCTATTCGATGAACAGTGACTGCTCCACCTCAAACAGTGCTTGCTCCTCCTCAAATAGCACGAGCAAGCAACATTTACCGGTGCGGGTGCTCTTAGGTTATGGTGTGTGGTGATGAAATCCACGCATCACGAGGGGTTAAGGAGATAAGCTAGGAAATGAGGCGTCATCTATTCCAAAAAGTGTGACTTAATAAACCAAACTTATGTACTAAATTTAGATAAAAAACTACCAATTTACTACAAAATTTTCATAATTACCAATTTGTTATTTTAAATAATTCACTAATTTACCATATTTACTACAAATTTACAATATTACAACAATATTTACAAATTATAATTACATGCAATAATAATTACCAATTATAATATTAATTAAAACAATATTTAATTACAATAATTAATTATTATTTACTATGCCTTTACGATAATAATTATTCATTTACTAACTAATATTAATTATTATTACCAATTATTACTAATACATTATTTTTACTAGTTAATTTACCAATTTATTAATTTATTAATTAAATTATAATTATGTTAAAAATTTAAAATATTACCTAAAAGATGAGTCGCCGGAGGGAGGAGGGAGTCGCCGGATTTTTGGTCGCCGGAGGAGGGATGGCGGATTTTTGAGAGAGAGTGAGGAGATGGATGATTTGATTGAGAATGGGATGAGGAAAAAGGCTTGGCCGTTTTGCCTTTTATAGGGTTTCACTTAGACGACGGAGCCCATTTCTTCGTCGTCTAAGTGGACTTGGACGACGGAAACACTCGTTTCCGTCGTCTAAGTTAACCGTTTCAAATTTTTCAACTGGCGCTCAATTAATTTGGCAGGTGAGAGTTAACCGCCTTAATTTTGGGAAGCGTTTCAAATTTGATTTAGATGATGGAGATAGGTTTCTCTGTCGTCTAAGTCCACTTTGAACCGTTTTCCCAAAAAATTGGCGGTGGTAATTTAGGGGTCTGCGGTTTAAGTAGCATCCTGTTGTACTTATCCATCTCACTAGTGTCAGTGGCCAAGCTAGCAACGGAGAATGTGTCATCATGCTCATGAGTGGTATTGTAACCTCCTTCTTGATGTTGGTGTCCACCTTGACTAAATCTCGGAAACGCATCTTGAATCTGCAGTTGGGTTCCAAGCAGGGGGGGCCGGCACCATTGCCGCTGGATGAGACACCATGGTAACTGTACCCTGAGCTGAAGTCTGCTGAGCTGAAGTCTACTGCTTCACCATGCTTGATCCATGTAGTGTAACTCTACATCATACTATTTTCGTAAATGTGTTGCACCATAACATTAACCTCCACATACTGACAGTTAAAACATTTTCTATATGGACACTTGAAACGCTTCTTTCCCTGACCATGTTCTATCGTAAAATTCACAAATTCGCTAATTCCATCCATATACCGGACATTACTTCTATTCCGCAACTTCATCTAACTCTTGTCCATACTTCTACGAATTTTAACAATTAACTGTCATATTAGTCAACAATTATATATATATATATATACAGATTTTCTTGCTAGTAATTATATATGAAACTATTATATATATACACAAATTTTCAACTACCTTAATATATTAAATTAAATTATTAATTAATTACCTTCAATAATTACCTTTATTAATTATTGGTGAATATATGTACTCAATCTACATCAATTAATTATGAAAAGATGTCTAACATACATGTACGTTTTAACTAAATATTAACCAAATTTTTAAACATCCATGCATATATATACGTACTACGTACGTACTGGTCAATATTAATTAACTAATATATATAATCAATTACTTAACTTAATTATAAATATATATTAGAACGTACTAATTATTAACAATGCAATCAATCAAACGTACAATTAATTATATATATATATAAACGTTAAATGGTGTTGAAAAATTAACTACGTACGTACGTACCTAGCATTCTCCGATATATGGCGAATCGATGCTCGGATATAGTGCTAGCTAGCTAGAATTTGCATGCGCCTGCGCTATATACTTACGCGTGAGGATCAGAGCTAGCTAGAGTTTGATAGATCAAGAGAGAGAATTAATTGAATGATCGATCGAGATATATATGCATGGAGATGAAGTTGAGACGAGTGAGCGAAGATGAAAAGAGTTCGGCATGGATATATAATGCTTCACTTAGACGACGGAAATGACGGATTAGACACTTCTCCGTCGTTCAAGTGCTTACAAGAACGACAGAGAATTTCTCCGTGGTCCAAGTGGCCACTTGGACGACGGAGAAGTGTATCTCCGTCGTTTAAGTGCATTTTTCTTATAGTGATATGAAAGCCGAGAGGATCCTGTAGAGAGGTCAGAGGTGCACTAATTAGGTACTCTACTCTCTCTCTCTTTTGTGCTTCGAAAGACTCGAGCTTTCGCATTGTATCATTGTTTTACTAGTGCATTGGTTTTCTCATTGTTAGATTTGAAGTTGAATTCTTCGTTGTTTGTTTCCCAATGTAATGTCGATCAGTTTTCTGTTAAGGAGCTTTACGATCATAATACAATCCGATAAATTTGTAATTGTAACATGATTGTATGTACGATATTTTGCTTGGTGATTGTAGCAATGGGGCTTACTAAGGTTCAAAATCAAAATGCCAATGTGGGAGTTATAGCTCGTTGTAATTTCAATTGATATGACTTATCTATCAATCTTGTTGTGTTTGAGCTCTTGACTTATTCAATTATATCTTGAGATGGGTTTTCTTGATAATTTTTATCCTGATTGTGATGTGTTCATCTATGTTTGTCATGATCTAGGATATCTTGGTCTTTCATATGGATTGCTTCCGACTCTCTATGCTGTTGTGTTGACCTCTATAAATAGTCTATAGTGTTTTCATTTTGACTTGGTTTAATGCAATACACCTCTTTCACCATCTTCAATTCATATATTGCTAGCTCCTCCTCCTTTTATCCTCTCTTGAATTTTTCTTTCAGCACTTTACTATTTCTACACCTGCTCATTTCTGAAAAAGTTGTATGCAATGTTATATGTTGTTCTCAGTTCTGTAATATTGGGCTGTGTTTGCAAATAGCTTATTACTAACGTCTTGTTACGTGGTAACTACTAGTTAATGGGTTTCACAAGTGGACTTCAGGCAAACAGTTGGTTGCGGGATAAGCTCACAGTACTGTTAACTATAGTTTGAAACTTTTTTTCCTTTCTTGTCTGACATACTGAAAATTGCTAGTAAATTTTATTTGGTGCAGCCATAGCAGTCTTAATCTTCCTAAAAATCTTGATATATTTAGAAGCCTAATGATAGCAAAGGATGTTCCAAAGTACATGATGGTTGCAGGAGAAAGAGCTCAGCTTCGTGGATTACACCTTGAGGGTCTGTGCCGATCAATCTGGAACGTCTTGCTGAAGTGGTATCATCTCCAATCAAATGTTACTTTATGTTACTGGGAAGACGTTCAAAGAAAATAGACCTCTTCAATCAGTATGAACGCTTAATTTATTTTACTGGAGCTGCTTGATAAATTGGCTCATCATGATGTGATGATTAGTTGTATCTTCGTTGTCATCATTTGAAAGTTTCAAATAATATGCTCTCTATTGTTGGTTCGTCTAGAGAAAAATTTGCAAGTTCAAGAACATTTGCACTTCCTGATACATATATATACATATAAAATATATAAATAAGATTCTTATTTATATACGTTAAAAAATATATAAGAACATGTATTATTTAATACGCTATAGTGTCTCGAGTGTCCAGAAAAAGTCCAAAAAAGAATATTTTTGAACACGGTACGTAACACTTTGGATAGAACGACTCCAAATATCCCCACAACAAAATAAAATTTCAGTGGTAGATGAATAATATCAAAGTAACTACTAAAACAAATATTCATGTCATTTGACCTCAAAACAAAACTGGTCATTTCCATTATAATATCCGCTCTTGAGTCTTGATGTCACAATCTATACTCCCATCATCAAACTAAGATTTCTTTGATTAAATTAACTTAATCTCTCCTTCCTAACGAACTTAACCGACCGACGCGTTCGCGGGTCAACAGATCAAAAACTGGAGCGAGAATTCTAATTTTCCACTTCTGACCACCCAATTCTCTTTTCAAAGATGACCAATTATCTCATCCTCTTGGCTGTCCTCCTCCTCCTCGTCGCTCCTTCTCTCTCCTCCCAAACCGCTAACCCGACCCGAAGCCCATCCCCGGTCCACACCGAGCTCACCAACTACGGCTTCCCAATCGGCCTCCTCCCTTCCCCGGTCAAAAACTACACCGTCAACCCCGTCACCGGCGACTTCGTGGTCGACCTCGGCGACGCGTGCAAGGTCACGCTCCCGCCGGACAACTACCTCGCCACTTACTCAAAGAAAATCACCGGCAAGATCGTTCGGGGACGGATCGCCGAGATCAACGGCATCAGCGTTAGGGCTTTCTTCCAGTGGTGGTCCATCACCGGAATTAGGTCGAGCGGCGAAAACTTGGTCTTCGAGGTCGGCATGGTCACCGCTAAGTATCCTGCTCAGAACTTCAATGACATCCCCGCCTGCGAGGGACGCCGCCGCCTCCGCCACGCCGCTTCTTAACAGGTTCCCATTTTGCCCCTTTTTGTTTGAGTTAGGGTTTTTGATTTGTGTGAATTGAATGACTGTGATTTAGATATGAGCTGGGAGTGGTTTTGAATTGTAGTGGTTACTGGTTTTAGTTTGAAAGCTACGTGAATTTGAGCTCATTTTCTTTGTTTCTTCAGTATAAAGGAACCGAATTTATGCTCTTTTACCAACTAGTGTTTGCCCATAGTCTGAGTGGGAATATTCTGAAGCAATCGTATTGTTGTGGTTATTAAGCATCTGTTTGAGTCAATGCATTTTTTTTTTGGGTCTGAATTTGAGTCAATGCATTGTTATTGTTGATCAGTTAATTATTTAACCCTAGGGAGTAATAGCTCAAATTCCTGGAAGGTAAAGCTCCGAGAGTACTGACAGTGCTCAAGGGATGTACAGTGTAGACATCCGTGGTGTTTGCTGTGGTATCTTATAAGCAGAGAATGTGAAACTTTTAATCAGCCAGATTTACTAGTCATATGTATGTATGAATTGAATGTGCTGTGGACTTGTGGTTAGTGTCAGACGAAAGTTTGTATTATATGTTTCTGCTTCGTACTGTCCAAACTTACTCTGTTGGAAGACTAAGGGGAATTGATTCAGTCAATGATCGACAAGGATGCTGGTGAATTTGAGGACCAAAACCAGCAATGAACATGGTATCTACCTTCGTCATTGGGGAAATAAATTTACTTAAAATGAAAAACAATAGCAATAATAGTAGCATACAAGATCATCAATCGTTGGCATCAACCTTTAAACCCCTTAGGGTGGTGATATGGTGGTGGGCAGTTCATCCTTGAAAAATCATTATTCAATAGGATTGGAGGGTTGTTGTGTGTCTGCTGATCATTGGGCAAGGTTCTGGTATTTGTATGAAGTGTGGATTCTCATATTGTTTTATGCTAGGCAATCTTATTATTGTAGTGTATACAATTCATGGAAGTCAGATTCTTATGACTAGTTTACAAGACAATGTTTGTTTGGTCCTGTGAGATAAGTTTGTTCCCTGTTTTCTTGTCAAACTAAGAACCTATGTCAGAGAAGGTTTCTAACCTGTAAGTTGTAACCAAGCTGAAAGAGAAAGTTCACCGTAGCTAAATCCAATTTGCTGGAGAGCACGTAGGTGGGGCAGATATACGGTATCATGCATCAAATAAAACTTGATTTGCTTTGGCTTAAAGTCATATTCTCTATACTGGTGAGAATTTGGCAAATCCTTTTCATCCGTTGCTTTTATTCATCAAGCACTGTCCACTAATAAATATTGAATCACATCTTAAAAGTAGAATCTCAAGATTGTAGGATAATTAAGCATGTGTTTCATATTTATCAATAAGACTGATTTCAACCTTTTCTGGTTATTCCCTCTTTGCAGTGTGCATGGATGTACACTTTACCAGGCTTCTGTTTCCATCAATTAGATTTGTGACGATGTAGTTGTCAATTTCAAACGCATAGGCTGCTACTCCAGCAATTCTAGTGAATTCGTTACGAATATCTTATATGTATGTATCCACAACTGTAGTGTTGTTACTCGTCTTCTTAAGAATTGTGAGTTAATTTATAATCTTACCATTTGAATCTCTTGTATTCATCGTCGATCTTAGTTAGGGCGTATTTATGCATGCTCCATTACTTTGTTATCACTGGTCCGAGAATCCAAGGCAATTGTAATTCTTTATTACTCAAATGTAGTGATCTACGCATTGATAACAGCCACTAGCGTTTGGTTGGGAATGAGATTCTTAAAAACCTCTTTCTGCACGTAGCGTGCTCTCCTTGTCCTACACAAGTGTTCAGTAGTTATAGCTATTTTACTGTTTGATATGTTGCCAACCACCTGCGGTCATTGTTGCAGCAGCCCCTCCCTAATTTAGTAGTGTCTTTTCGTCGAGGGATTTTTTGGGGGTTTCCATAGTCCAAGATTATGACTTTTGGCCCACTCAGAGTGAGTCTTGGTCCAGATCAATTGAATTCAGTACGTCCCTGCAGCAAAACAAAATAATGTCTCTTGGTCATGGTCCATGAGCAGCTATAGATAGCTTTTGTTTTTGAGAGGGTTTTAGATAGAGCTCGTGTCCATGAATGAATGGTGCCCTGGTATTATGTACCTTATCTTCCTTTGCCATTGCCAAATTGCTTTGTCAGACTCCATATCTTCATGCATTGCAATCGTCTTGTGTCGTCTTCGTAAAGAGAATGGAAGTAGAGACCTTCGACTCAATCGAGACCTTCATTTACAAATTAGACAAATAGATACGACTCTATCATATGATATATTTTTGAGTCTTCAATTATTCGTCGTAAGAACTATGGCTTATCCTTTTGATAGTGATTGTTCTGTCACTAAGTGACCCGAAAAAAATCTTTAATCATTCCTTGCTACAGTCGCAACATAATTTGGTCATTTCACGTCGTATTTGACAATGTTATCGAAAGGAAAGAATTAGGTACCCGTGTTCCTCATCACCATAACTTTAGTTTCCTCTTCCGAGGTACGTCCGCTCTGAAAATCCTAGTCCAAACACTCTTATGCTCAAAGCTCCATAGGCAGTTATGAGGGAAGGGTACATGCCAAGAACAGAAGAAGAGAGACAGATAGCCAAGGATCCTCATCTCATTTCACTTCTCTTGCCCATTTCTGTCACAATTAACCCTAATTACAAAACGACTTTTGTCATCTCACTCACACAACCAATGAGACTGCAAGGACGGTTTTGGGAATGCTAACAAAGCGCACGCACTTGGCTTTGTACACTTGTAAAAAGCACAAAAGATTAAAAAGTCTACTGTGCCCCCCGCCATAAAAGTACCAAACCCATGTTTGACGTGTACCATTTCTTTTCACATCCTCAAAGATTCTCTACACACGTGTTAATCCCTCCCATTAACACCTCATTTAAATTCACCTAATCAAGGCATTTGACGTTTCAATAAAAAAAAAAAATCAAAGATTTTGATTCTCGGTCAACTCAGGGATATGAACACAACGATCCCCGGTCAACGGATTTTAATCTCATCGTGACCGTCCGATATTTTTCGAAATTTCCATCGACATCGAAATTTCCCTATTAAAAAATGACCTTACCTAATTGCGCTAAAATACACCAATTATTTTCCAGCAAGCTAATATAGCCGTGATGGTCGATAATAATAAAAAGAGAGAGAGAGAGAGAGGAGTGTGGAAAAAGCGAGTAAATATGGATAAAATCTGTTACACGCGCCTTTGGAGAGTGTGTGAACCCTTTAGACCAATCACATCGCGAGGTCAGTGCTCCTTGTACTTTTTGCTGCTGCGTCAGAACCAAACCCGCGCTTTCGCATCCACCACGCGCCTCACCCGCGCGTCAGGCTCCATTCACCCACCACCAGAGCGCTCTTCTCCAAAAACGTGAACGACTCGTACAAAGCCGTTCTCTCTCCTCCTCTCTCACACAAAACCCAACTAACAAACGAAATCTCTCTCTCTCTCTCTCTCTCTCTCTCTCTGTCTCTCTAAGCTCCGATTCTTCACGGCTCGGCAGAGCGAGCCCAATTCTTCTGGTTTTGGGGGAGCCGGAAACCCTAGAGAGGCTCGTCATCCCCATTGTCAGCAGGTAAACTTCGTCTCTCAGATTCGAATTCTTCTACCCTATATATAGTAAAATTATTTTTCTTGATTTTTTTTAATTATTTTTTAAAGTCGTATTTAGCGCAGATCCGTTGTTCTGCTTTCGCTTTCTGCGCTTTCTGCTTTGCTCCGATTGAGTTTTCTTTTTCCGTTCGCCGTGAAATTGTGCGTTGTTTGTTTTCGAATCACCGGACTCGTCGTTTTGGATGTGATTCGTTTTTTGTCGGTTGATTCACACGGTCTGTATTGACAATGTGGTCAGCTATTCTGTTTTATATTTGCTTTAGTAATTTTCAGCTGATATGTGTGAGCTTATCTATAGTTGCATGGGAACTATCTAGCTTCTAAGGATAGAACAAGTATCTCTCTCTCTCTCTCTCTTTCTTTCTTTTTTTCAGTAAAAGTTCAACTCTGATTCAATATTTTGAGAGTTTTAGTTGTATTTGTTAGTAAGTGTAGTTCTTGGCTAATTTAGCTGAGTTTATTAACTGCATTATGGTAACTGAAAATTGTAGTATGTTTTCTATACGGCGAAAGGTTTATGATACAAATTTATTGTACAGGGAGCGCTTTAGCTATTGCGTGATATGGATTTAAAAGATAAATTTCTGGCTAAAGGTATGATCCTGATCTTTCGTGTGTGCATTTTCTCTTATTATATGAAGTTCTTATGCTTGTATAATGTGTCTGATAATCGATATTCGGTATTTGTAATCTTTCTATTGGTGTTTAAATGGTAACTGACATTTAGAACATTGAAATCGCTTCCAGCATGACAGTGATCTTCATATGCATTGCCTCTTTAGATCTTGAAACACCTTGTTTATTTAGAAGAACGAAAATTTCTGCTATATTGAGATCATCCTTTGTGGAAGTCTCTGTTGTAGTTTCTTTTGAATGAGTAAAACAAAACCAGGGAGGTTATACCATAGCTTGTATGCACAGAAAACTTTGGTAGACAATTGTTTGGTGTCAGAAAAGTTAATTTGTGAAAGAAAATGGGCGCGAGCTGCCTTTAGTATGATGAATCTGGAGTTTTATATGCTTATGCTTGTGGAGGATAGTGTAATTTTGATAAACTAACGAGAATATGAGAGGTATCAAAGATTCAGCTTGTTGTTTAGTTGAAGTCACAATTTTTCAGTGAAGAATATCTTTCTTTTGAATCAACTCATAGGGGAGGTGTGTTTTCTTACCTGAAATTTGTGATTCATGGGAAATTTTACCAGATAAGTCAATTGAATAAGCAATATGCTCCAAAAGTAACTTACATTTGTTAATCATGAAGTACTGGTAATGGGCTTGTACATTAAAAACATATATATAAGAAGAAGATCAATTAGAATTTGGACTTTCGGTGTCTCATCAAGGTTGGACATGGCCCAATTGTTTTTCTTTTGATTGTATTAGTATATATTTGTGGTTTTATACAAAACCTAATAGTGGTAGCGCCTCAACTTGGTTTATCTTTGGTGACCCTCTGTCGCAGCCATGTATCTACAAATGGTCCCATTCATCAACCATGAGTGATCTTCTTCTTTATGTTTCTTCTGGAAAGTGTACAAATTTCTGGGATACACAATGATCTGGTCACAATTGGATGGTTTTTGAATCATATATATGTTTATAGTTTAATTTGAGGCTGTCCAGGTCAGAACTTTTCTGATTCTTCATGTTATTGAATATGATTCGCCTTCTCCTAGAATGAAGTGCGCCACTATTCACTGATAGTGTTATCATCCTCATTTTCTTTTCTGCTTATTCAAACTATTATGTATAGGACAGTACTTGAGCCAATTCCATTCTATCAATTTATAACTGCAATATGCTTTTGGATATATAAAATACTAGCTACTAATTGGAAAATCAATACTTCTCTTTCTAATTTTCAAATCATGTGGCTGTCTTTGTCAAGATTGGACAACCCTAAAAGGCCTACCTGTTGATTTTTTTTTTCTTCTTTCTTGCTTAAGAGTTCCTAAGGAAGGACAGGTTCAGGTTCAACTTTTCAGATAGACGCATAGAGCTCTACTGCTGCGAAGTGGGACTAGATGCTCAGACTGCATTGTTTTCAAGATATAGATGAACCTTGACTTAAAATAGTTCTAGATGCAATCCTGGAAGTGCTGCTGTTAGGTTGATGAGTAACCAATTAGGAAGGTAAGCCAAGGAATTTGACAAGCTAGGAGATGTACGATTTTTTTGATCTTTTTAGATATATAAAGAGAAGCAAGCATGCACCAATTTAGACCTCTGGGATGTTCAGGCAAAAAGGATTAAATTAATATGAAATAAATCTTTAAGGTAGAAAGAAGGGTTTAAGTGGTATTTGATTTGGATTGCCCCATTATTGAACTGAATTTCCATTCGGTTTCTCTCGTTTATAATTTCTATCAGTCTCTTTTGGTGCTTTAATATCTGTTACTACAATGCATGATGATCTTCTGTCATTTTCTTTTCCTCTTTCCAGTTTCTAGTGTTCAGAGCCTCTCATCCAGTGTGCAAAGCACTCCTGAGAAGAATGGGCATTCGGATGATGCTTCAAGAAGTCCTGAGCTCCTTCAGAAGTTTCTGAAATCTGGTCTCAAGAAGGAACTTCTTTGGGCATGTGGTGATAAGGACAAGAAAACCTCGACTTCATCGAAAGACAAGATGGCCGAACTTTTGAAGACCACCAACAAGGCGAATAAGAAGCAGGACTCCAAAAACGCTTCTTCTAGTCCAAATAATCATCTTCCTAAGAAGCAACCCAGAAAGTGCGAAAATCCCATCCGACTCTCCCCCTCTTCAGAGCAGTCTCTTGAATTTGGGAATTTGAACTCATGGGTCTGTAAAAACTCTGCTTGTAGAGCTGTACTATCCATAGAGAACACGTTTTGCAAGAGGTGCTCCTGCTGTATTTGTCATATGTTTGATGACAACAAGGACCCTAGTCTTTGGTTAGTGTGCACATCTGAATCTGGTGAGGGAGACTCCTGCGGGTTATCTTGTCACATTGACTGCGCACTTCGACGTGAAAAGGTGGGAGTTGTTGATCTTGGACAATTGATGCAGCTAGATGGTAGTTATTGTTGTGCTTCTTGTGGTAAAGTATCTGGTGTACTGGGGTAAGTAATTCTCTCGAGTATGTGATTTTAGGTTGAAACAATGGTCCTCTCTTCCCCCATCCTGACAATTATAGGCACTAAATTGTGCTTTTGTCAGGCATATCACAAATCACTTTCAATTTAAGAGATCATTTTTTTCTCTTCAAGCTAGACGTTGCTTATGTTTGTAATCTATATTATCTGATAATCTCTTTCACAAATTACCATGCTTTAGAAAAAATAAAAACCAAAGAACATTTTTACTGTTAAGAATGCTGTTGTATTTGATACTTAGATATTAGGGACTTCTGCTCGTAAGGTTCTTTGTTTATCGGAAAAAATAAGAAGAAAAAGCAAACAAGCAATTATAGCCTGTAATTCTGCATTTTGCTTATAAATTTCTAGCCTTGGGCAGCTATGACTGATTTGATTGTATATTTAATGACAGAGTTTGGAAGAAGCAGCTACTCGTAGCAAAGGATGCTCGGCGTGTTGACGTACTTTGGGATAGGATATGCTTGAGTTATAGGCTTCTGGATGGGACTTCGAAGTTTGCAGAACTTCATGATGTTGTGAAGGAAGTCAAGTCTAAACTTGAGGCAGAATTGGGTCCAGTGAATGGAGATTCTGGAACGATGGTACGTGGGATAGTCAGCAGACTATCTATTGCTGGTGATGTGCTGAAACTCTGCTCTCTTGCAATTGAGAAAGCAGATGAATGGCTGGTCAATCTCTCCATTGAAGATCCAAGCAGAGGTAGGAAACTATGCGATTTTGTCTCTCTTCTCTGCACTCTCTTTCTACTTGTTCTTTGATTATGATTCATCCAAAACCTGAATAGTTGCTTCTATTTCTTTTCTTCCCTTTATAGAGGGTTCGCTTCCAGCTGCCTGCAAGTTTCTCTTTGAAGAAGTAACACCTTCATCTGTTGTGATTATATTGCTCGAACTGTCTAATGCGTCATCTGCTAACATCAAAGGCTACAAGCTCTGGTATTACGAGAGTAAAGAAGAATCACCTTCAAAAGAGCCTAGTTGTACTTTTTCAAGATCTCAGAGAAGGATTTTGATCTCTGATCTGCTGCCTTGCACAGAGTATACGTTTAGGATAATATCTTACACTGAGGCTGGTGACTTGGGTCACTCTGAGGCAAAGTGTTTCACCAAGAGTGTCGAGATAATTCAAAAAAACTTGAATTCACCAGTCTGCAGGAATCATAAGAAGGAGAATACCGTCGTTGAAGCTAATTTAAGTACCATGAGGGAGTCTGAAACTGCAGCAGCCATTGGGCCTTCTTCGGAATTCAAAGTTCGTGATCTTGGAAAAATACTTCGTTTGGCTCAGGCTCAGCAGGAGCAAGGCTCTTTAGAGGGATTTTGTCGTGCCAGCCAAGAAAAATGTTGTGGACCAAGCAACACAATAAAAACTGACGCTTTACAAGTAGAGTTGTCTTCTGTCTCCCGTGGGCTTGACTTAAATGTTCTTTCAATGCCCGATCTGAATGAAGAGCTAACGCCGCCATTTGAGTCCTCCAGGGATGAAGATAATGGATGCACTTTGCAGCAGGCTGTGGAGGCAGATGATGCTGCTGCCTCTCATGACATGGTGAAGAATGGCCTAGCAAGATCACATGGTAGTGGTGATTCACAGACTTGGACTCATAGGGTTAATGAAGATGTCCCCGCTGTTGATTCCCGGGCAGAAATTTGTAGGAAGAGGAAAGGAAACACAACTGAAGAGACCCATGATTGTGACAGCACACTGATAAATGGGCCACCATCGCAAAATGATTCTTGTAGCCTCGATGAGAACTTTGAGTACTGTGTAAAAATAATCCGGTGGCTGGAATGTGAGGGTCACGTCACAGAGGAATTCAGGTTGAAGTTGCTAACATGGTTCAGTTTGAGATCAACTGAGCAGGAGCGTAGGGTGGTCAACACCTTTATTCAAACTATGATTGATGATCCAAGTAGCTTGGCCGGACAGTTAGTTGACTCCTTCTCGGACATTATATCCAGCAAGCGGCAACGCAACGGATTCTGTAGTAAGCTGTGGCATTAAATGGGCGACGCATTCTGATCACATTGCATTTACATTTCTCCTGAGAATCGGTAAAATGGCATCTGATTAATTTTGCCGGTCTTTGTACAGGCACTTTTTCTTGGTCATTGTCAAAAGCGATTCAATTGAATCACATACAAGATTCGTCCGGCTGAATGATGTCTTGGTTCACTGATTGAGAAGACTCTGATTCGTTTCGGGAAGGAAGGCCTTTGGAGGCAAAGTTTCTGGCCATAGGACGCATTTGTCATTCCCGATGTTTTCCTAGTTATTCAAGCTGTAGAATTTAATCCTTTGGAGACAGCTTCATAATCACTGTCGTCATTGCCTTGATAAATTTAAAGAAAAGTACCTGATATTTGTCATGAAATTTCTCATTACGCTCACCAGTCATTTCTGGATTCATTTGGAGTCACATTGACATAATAGACTCCCCTGCTGCTGCTTTTTGTTTGATATGGGTTTGGTGCTTGTTGCCCTCAGGGGCTTTAGTTTATAGTTGGTTCACTTTGTTCTAGTCTCTTGTTTAGGGGTGGGATCGGTTCGGTATTAGGTCGGAATCCGTACTGTACCGTAATAAAATATTCGGTTTGGATTCTATTTGGTTCGGTTTTTTGACAAGTCCGTCCCACGAGTTTCGGTCCCAACGGGTTTCGGATTGATATATTTCGGTTTCGGATAAGTTTTTCGATAAAAATTTCTAGGCCTGAACAATTGTTTAAGTTAATTATTATTTGAAAAAAAAAAACAATATCATAGAGAGATAGAAGAAATGTGAGAGAATAAGAGTATTTTTGTAAGAATTTTCTATATATATGTCCTAAAAAGATTCAAAATGGGTGAATATATATTCATTTGTGTAAAAAAATAAGCACAATTTTGTTACATATATAATTTCGGAATGGTTCGGTTTTATTCGGTACCGTACCATAAAAAGTTATTCGGTTCGGATTTATTTCGGTTCGGTTTCTAAATTAGTCCGTCCCACGAGTTTCGGGGCTAATGAATTTCGGTTCGGTTTATTTCGGTTTTTGGTTCGATTTTTCGGTAAAACATCCCACCCCTACTTCTGTTCAATGTCACCATCTCAGCCTGGGAACGGTTCGAGAAATCTAGGCCTAGGAACGGTTCGGTTCCTACCCAAATTTTCAGGAACTGGAACAGAACCGTTTGATGTATATACAGTTCGATTTCTTATATTTAAAAAGCAAAATTGTTTGGAATCGAACCGGTTCAGGAAGCGATTCGGTTCCACGGTTTCTCAATTTGAAACCGAACTAATATATGTGATTATTGTTTATACTTTATATAAGTCTATACTCATCAAAACACATTTATTTATTAACATTAACATACAAATATATTTCGTAATTCTAGTGTTAAGTGACTTAAACAAATGAAAATATCATACAACTTCATAAAAGGTGGTTGACCCCATGATTTGATGATTACCAAATAAGTCATTTGAGTGACATAAACAGAATAACAAATGACATACCTAACAACTTGGTGATTTGAGTGACAAACAAAAGAACAAATCATTCATATATGATTATATAAATAATAATGTCACATATTTTAATATTAAGTTAAAATATAGACTATAGACGGTTTTTGACGATTCCTTGTAAAATGAAAATGAGAAACCGAAACCGAATGGAGCAGTCTAAATATGATTCGGTTCTTGAGAAAATATTAATTCTAAAATTTTAGAATCGAACCGAACCGAACCGCCCGATTTCGATTCAATTCGAATTGATTTTGTGGTTCCTGATTCCAAAGTCACTGGCCTAGAGATAAGAGATAAGTATTTTTTTTTCTTTACCAAAAATTCAAGGGGGGCATTGACCTTCTCTCGTCTAGTGCCGACTCCGCCCTGTCAGTGTGTGCCTAGCTTGCTACAATGGGGAATGTAGAATATTGACAGTAAATCCTATTCTTGCCATGTAGTTGGGGACATGCACCACAACACCCGATTTGCGACCATCTTCCTATTATGCTGCCTGACACTTCTTCCAGGAGGCGAAAATTCTTGAATGGTTACTCAAGTTTGATGGAACAACGGGAAAGTCATATGTTTTGTTCCATGAAACGACTTGTCGTTTTTCCAGCCAAATGAGACAAAATGTCGTCCTAAGGGGATTGGATTCCGAAACCTGGAGGAGATTACATTACAGACCTGGCCATGACGCCAAGAAACTAAAAAACATGAGGTTCACAATTGACTCATCACTTTGCTGCTGCTTCTTTGTCACCTCCCATTTCTTTCCCCTCTCAAAAATAATAAAGAAGAAGTATGCAACTTCTTCATGTTCCTTGTTCACCCTATCTCTCATTTCAAACCTTGAAAACACATTCAGAACCAGGTTATGATCAATCATCTCCTCTATACCCATGTTCCTTATTCTCATCCTGTTTCATTTCAAAGCTCACTGACTGTTTATCTTTGGCTCTTCATGTTGTTGTTTTAGGACTAGCTCTATATGACAAATCTCCACTGTCATCTTCTATATTCAGTTGTGTTCAGCAAGAAAGACTTGAAAGGTCTAAATGGGTATCACGTAGAGGCTCTGTCTTGAGTTCCTTCACAGCTAAAGCTGCTTCTTCCGTGAAAGGTATGAACTTTAATATCTCACCACATTGTTTCAGCAATCCCAGCAGCTAATAGCTAATTCTAGGCTGAACCCAATTCCGAAATTTCACTATTCACTGTTATGAAAAAGAGCCCATTGACATTGTCTAGCTTGGAAAAAAAGTTGTTTAGAGTTGCATGTATAGAAAGATATGAAATTTGAGGATAAAATCTGCAAAAGAAGTGACCTTTACAATTCTAGATTGAAAATTTCATGATTTTTCAACACTTGAAATTAACCATTTTTAATTATCCTATTCCTTTTGGTCAAATGTAGCTGCAGTATCAAATGGGATAGCTGAGAGTGATGTACTGAAAGCATTGTCTCAGATTATTGATCCGGACTTTGGGACAGATATTGTCTCATGTGGATTTGTGAAAGACTTGCAAATCGATGAGGCTTTGGGCGAGGTCGTTTAAATGCGTGTATGTGGAGATTTTGGATGACAGACATATTGAAGCATGATGTCCTTACCGGAATATATTGATTTGTTTTGCATCTCAGGTTTCACTTCGGTTAGAGCTCACTACACCAGCATGTCCAGTAAAGGACATGGTAATTGACACAATCACCATTTGTTTTATCAAGAACTCTCACATTTCCTTGATATGGTAGACTTTTGACTTATTAGTGAACTTAAGAAATGTTTAGTGACTGATGCATGTGAATGTTTCATTGTTTTTACATAATTCATGAAAAATTATAACTGTTAGTATCAGTTTCATGCTTTTACTTGTAGTCTTGAATGGACTATTGACATAAATAACTTACAAAGAGCCAACCTTAATAAGCTTTATTTGCATTACAGTTTGAACAAAAGGCCAATGAGGTGGTGAAGGAGCTTCCTTGGGTCAAGAATGTCAATGTGACTATGTCAGCACAACCTGCGAAACCCATTTATGCTGGGCAACTTCCAGCAGGGTTGCGAACAATCTCAAATATTATAGCAGTTTCTAGTTGCAAGGTAGACTTCCATGTTCTTATTGTGCTTTTCTACAGCAACTTATCATGTAATTGTCACAGTATCTACTGTAGATGGCTTGTTTTTATCATTGTTTCTGATTGTGAATGTGTGCAGGGAGGCGTTGGAAAGTCAACTGTAGCAGTAAACTTAGCTTATACTTTGGCTGGTATGGGTGCTAGAGTTGGTATATTTGATGCTGATGTCTATGGTCCTAGTTTGCCCACAATGGTCTCCCCAGAAAACCGAATACTAGTTATGGTAATATCTTAATTTTTAATGTAATTTCTCTTGTATATGGAAAGTGTTGCAGTCTGACTGAGTGAAAGTTTCCTTTAGAACCCAGAAACGAGAACCATTATTCCTACTGAATACTTGGGAGTGAAACTGGTGTCTTTTGGATTTGCGGGACAAGGTCGTGCCATCATGCGAGGTCCAATGGTCTCTGGTGTCATTGACCAGCTTTTAACTACAACCGAGTGGTATGCATGCTTCCAGACATATTGTTATGCTAATTCGTTTGATCATTATCCCCATTTCATTAGCTAAGTACTTTACCACTTCAAAGTTCTGGATATTTGTAGTATGGCTCCTTACACATTTCAACATATTTGATATTACTATCTAATAACTCTTTCTTTTGAGTCACTTAAAATATATCGTTGAGAAGACTATAAGTCTATAACGATCGATAAGGATTGTCTGATTCGATCATTGAATCGACTCAAATTTAACTAGTCCGAAGTTAATGGAAAAATGATAAGTGGTGGTGATTAAGTTTTCCAGACTCATTGAATATTGACACTACTGTCAACTATTATTGATTGAGAATGTTATAAGTTTGTATAATATAGACACTGAGTGCCTTAGAGGTAATATTCTTTTGAAGCTTATGGTAATGAAGCTTCTATTTCAATAATTTTTTTTTCCTGAATCTCTATAATATAGCTTAAGAGATTTAAGTTCAAGGGACCGTACAGATTTTCAAAGCCACATAATTCAGTGCTGAAAGTTGGTACTGATAATGTTAAGTTTCTAATTGTGTCCACTTTGTTATGTAGGGGAGAACTGGATTACCTTGTTGTTGACATGCCCCCTGGAACTGGTGATATACAGCTTACTTTGTGTCAGGTCCTGCTTTCTTTCTATAAGTGGTTTTACTTATCACGATGTAATTTAAAAAGATCCCATCACTCAAGTTAAAAATTCTCTTAAATAAATTTTACAAATAAATTTCTATGTTGTGATGTGGACAAAGTTTGGTTTACAGGTAGTTCCATTGACTGCTGCTGTTATTGTTACCACACCTCAAAAGCTAGCATTTATTGATGTTGCAAAAGGAGTTCGCATGTTTTCAAAGCTGAAGGTCCGTGTACTTTTACAAAACATTCGGTGCATTAGAAACCAATCTGTGTATGTCATATATTAGATTTGTAACTTGTCCACCGACAAAGCTTGTGATTATTCTTACACTTCATGGAAAATTTACATTGTAATGTTAATGCTAGTTCGTTAGGCTCCTCATCTAACAGAATGTCATTTTCATTAGGTGCCATGTGTTGCTGTAGTTGAGAATATGAGCCATTTTGATGCTGATGGGAAGCGTCATTACCCATTTGGTAGAGGCTCAGGCTCGGAGGCATGTCATTACTAAAGATAATCATTTTTCATAGAAAATCCAAAAAGTCTTCGTTGATACGGGCATTAAATTCCATACCAAGGTTATCTGTAGTTATTTGAAGTAGTTTGATCTACATGTTTTGCAGGTTGTAAAGCAGTTTGGTATCCCTAATCTGTTTGATCTTCCCATTCGACCAACTGTAAGTCCTAATCATTCTTCAGTTAACTAATTGTTTGAAATGGCTTTGAGTGCAATCTGATATTAGTTTGTTACAAGTTTATTACACTGCAAGGAAACTATAAGTGCTATATTTATAGAATTTGCAGTTGACATTCATGTATTATAAAAAATTGGTCATTTATATGCTTCTCTTTCATAATTGATTATTGCTTAAAGTTTTGATTCACATTTATCTGGCAGCTGTCTGCTTCTGGAGATAGTGGAGTACCTGAAGTGGTAGCTGATCCTCTAGGTGAAGTTTCCAAGACATTTCAGGAGCTAGGCATTTGTGTTGTGCAACAATGTGCTAAGATTCGCCAACAAGGTATCCTATAGTCCTATACTGATGATATTTGCTTACAGTTATTTCACTCTGTTGGCTAATATCTACAGTGTGTACATCTTGATGATCTTTTAGTCTGGCACCATTTTAAGACTCCTTACTTTCCTCAAAAAGGAAAAGTGGATTTTGAGCACTGATCTGGCGTCTTTCTGATGGTATATTGTCCCTTTTTGATTGTAGTGTCAACTGCTGTGACCTATGATAAATCTATTAAAGCAATAAGAGTGAAGGTACCAGATTCAGATGAAGAATTTCTTCTACATCCTGCAACTGTGAGACGAAATGACCGCTCAGCACAAAGTGTGGTATGACTAGTTATATTTTGAAAGCATTAACCCACCAAATTTGTAGCTCATGTCCAAAAGTAGCACACTATTGCTGCAAGATAACATGCCTATTATGTTTAGAAGTATAACACTTCAAAATGACAATCCTGCCATTCTAAATATCAGCATTCCATAATTTTATGTTCAAAAGAAAAGAGGTAGTACTCCAGCTGTTGAAACCTGTTGCTTTCTGCCTAAATTAACATATGGTCATATATATTTATCTGGAGTTGAAAATTGATTCCACGTAAGACCATACTTTGAAAAGGTACTAGTTGATGGGAAATTCCATACTGTACCTATGTGGTCAAGGTCTGGAGCAAACAAAATCCTATTTTGTAGAATGAAAATAAGGCCTTGCATGCCACCTGTTGATTTGTTGAATTTGTTGTTGAGTCCTAATTTTCCCATTGATTGACTTGTATGAGTTGATCCTATGAATTTTGTGCAAAATCAGGACGAGTGGACGGGGGAGCAAAAGCTGCAGTATACCGATGTTCCAGAAGATATTGAACCCGAAGAAATTAAGCCGATGGGTAATTATGCAGTGTCAATAACCTGGCCAGATGGATTTAGTCAGGTAAAAGTTTTCATGTATTGCTATCATATGAGTGATCACCAAATCAGGGATCATTTTATTGCTGGGATACTAGACAAAGTGACATGCCCCAATAATTCACTAACTTCATGAGAATCATTATGGTCCTTTTGACTAAAATGTCACACATGCTAGTAAATCGATGCCAATTTAGGACTTTTGAACTGGTTGGCTGATTTTGGACTAGGACTTTTTTTGTTCATTTCAGCTGTCAAAGTAGATCATTTGAATTGGCTGATTAAGACTGGTGATTTAGCAAATCATAACATGCACATGCACCACTCAAGATACAAAGAATTCAAATGGCTGCTGTTTGTTCTATTGTAGATTTGTAGACTTTCTCCTGAACAATAAGACAATCCCTTACAATTAGATAAATTACTCATGCATGTACTATGGGAAGCACAATCCAGTTGCTTATCACGTACATTAAACCTTGTGAGAGTCTAGCATATGCATTTCATTTTTTCTCACAGATATGGTCAACTTATGAGTGTGTAATATGGTGCAGATCGCTCCCTATGATCAGCTGCAGTCAATTGAGCGTATAGTTGATGAACTTAACCAATTTCTACCCCCAATTCCTTCCCAGGCACGATAACGCTCTTTCTACTTTTCTCTTCTATTGTACTGCATTTCCCTCAATTGTAGTAAACTGATTATTCCCATTCATATTCAGGTATAATAGCATCAAGTGATACTAACGGAGAATAGGGTGTCAAATCCAATCCTTATACACACAGATAGTTTGCTTTGTAAAATCAGACTGAAGTTCTGATGCTCCTGACTTGGGGCACACTTGTATAAGACCATTGCAGTAATAGAAATTTTACTACATCTGGATTCTGGTCTGCTTACCCCATTTTACCTTGTTCAAGCATCAAAGTTAGAATCTTGAACACCCTCATCTCAATTCCTTAGATGACTGATTGTACTTCCCCAATTCATACCATCTGGTGTCTATAAATCTCAACAGATTGTAATGAACAGAAACTTCACAAGTCAAAAGACCAGACCAAATCAGACACAGATAATAATAAAGTTCACACAAGGACCACAGATGGAATGCACATCTCCATCTCCTACCAGCCCCAAAATTTAATAGCTGACGAGCTCAATGTGACTCAAAAGGATTGGCTACTTCCTTTTCTGAACTAGAAGTATTATGCAGAAATAGGAGCCGGCCAATAAATGTGGCCATCTGCTCAAAGATATTTTCAAAAACAGCGGCATTTGATTGCCACAAGCAACTGTAATGTCTCCATCTGTATTCAAAAGCATCATCCTTTCTTCCTTCCTTCCTTGCAGCCTTTACTAGCTTTTAATATTTAAACAAACTTGTTGCCATGCTTTCAAGTTCCAACAGTCAATGGTTTCTTGCTTTGAGTATGAATCACTACTTTTGGTTTTAATGGCAACCGCAATAAAGCAGTTCTAGCAGAAATGGAGAACATGAAAGCTGATTTGTAACCATGCTTAAGCCTGTGACAGACTTTTCTTCTCAGTCCAGGTTAAATGATTCGAACAGATTGATTTAAAAAACATGGTTATGAGCACCGGATGAAGTTGAATTCAGACAAGCTAGTACTTTCAACCCAAATTAAGCTACTGGACCATGCATGAAAAAGATACATATATCTAAAGCAGATTATTCCAAATTAATGCAGAATTGCTTTCACTAGTGTCCTAATCCTTTATCTCAGCTGCTTCAGCTACTAGTACTTTTAGCCTAGTTAAGAACGTACAGGCTTCCCTAGAGAAATCTAAAATGATCTTAAATTCTTTTGCCACTCGCCTGTTATAACGAATGTAAGAAATAACACAAATTTACGTGGTTCACTAACGATATGTTAAGGAGAATAGATTTATTATCTTGAGGAAACCAGATTACAGATTACATAATACCACATTAGGTTAAATAACCTAAATGATATATATACCCCTAAATGGTAAGCCCAATAGAAAATCTAAACCCAGCATAACACGGATTCGTTTAGCCGTATGCTACAGGCATACAAACCTGATTCAAGGCATATCAAGAAATCTCCACCTTGACTTGAATCCTCTCACAAATAACCAGATGTACTAGATACCCAGATGTACCAGATGCACCAGAATAGTGCCAGATGTACTACCATCTCCTCTGCCCCAGATGGTGCTCCCAAAAGGTAACTAACAGCTTCTAACATTTAGCAAGTCCAAACGATGTTGAAACTTGCTCTGTGGGTCTGACTTAGTGAACATGTCAGTTGGATTATCAGCAGTACCCACTTTGTTCACCTTTATCCTCTTCTCACTTCTCAGAAAATGATACTTGACATCGATGTGCTTAGTCCTCTCATAATGAACTTGATCATTGGCTAAACAGATTGCACTCAGACTATCACAATACATTATAGCTTGATCATGATGTAGATACAAATCACTAAAGTCCTTTCAACCAGATTCCTCCAATGGCTGCTTCTGTCAATGCCATATACTCTGTCTCTGTAGTAGACAAAGTCACTGTAGGCTGCAAAGTAGCTTTCCAACTAACAACAGAACCACCGAAAGTGAAAACATAACCAGTCATAGATTTTCTACTGTCAACATCTCCAACATAATCAGAATCTGAATAACCTGTTACTAAACACTGTGTATCACCTCCATAAAGGAGACCAACATTAAACGTACCTCTAAGGTAACGGAAAATTTTCTTCACAGCTTGCCAAAGCTCCTTGCCAGGCTCATCCATAAACCTGTTAACAACACTGACAACATATGCAAGATTAGGTCTAGTGCAGACTATAGCATACATCAAGCTTCCTACTGCACTAGTATAGAGAACTCGAGACATGTACTCCTTCTCCTTAGCAGATTTAGGTACAAACGCAGTAGACAGATGAATGTTTGCAGCACTTAGAGCATCTATGGATTTTTCTGTAGACATGCCAAATCTCGACATTACCTTCTGAATATAATATTTCTGTGATAAGAAAAGCCACTTTTGACTTTTATCTCTGTAGATCCCTATTCCCATAATTTTTCTAGCTGCACCCAAATCTTTCTGAATATCTGACTTGTTTTCTGCAGCACTAAGAAGACCCTTCAACTTCTGAATATCTGACTTGTTTTCTGCAGCTATCAACATATCATCTACATAGAGGACCAGATAAATGAACGAATCATTTGTTAACTTGTTATAGTAGACACAACAATCATACGGACTCCTCGTGTAGCCAATCTTTATCATATAGCTATCAAACTTCTTGTACCACTGTCTCAGTGACTGTTTTAGTCCATACAGAGAATTCTTCAACCTACAAACATAGTATTCTTTTCCAGGAACTTGGAAACCCTCCGGCCGAGTCATGTATATCTCCTCCTCTAACTCTCCATGTAGAAAAGTTGTCTTCACATCTAGTTGTTCGAGCTCCAAATTCTGATATGCAACTATGGTTAGTAGCACCCTGATAGAAGTATGTCTGACCACTAGAGAGAAACTCTCATTGTAGTCTACACCTTCTTTCTGATGAAACCCTCTTGCAACTACCTGAGCTTTATACTTGATACCCTCAGCAGGTGATAACCCTTCCTTTTTCTTGAAAACCCATTTGCAAGTGATAACTTTTCTCTCCTGAGGTTGCTTGGCTAATTCCCAAGTCAGATTCTTGTGAAGTGACTCCATCTTATCTCCCACTACAGCAAGCCATTGGGTAGACTCAGTACATGTAATTACTTCCCTGTAAATGGATGGCTCGTAGGGATCCACCTCTTCAGCAACCTGTAGTGCATAAGCCACCATGTCCTCAAAACCATACCTCGTGGGAGGCATCCCAAAGTTTTCTCTACTAGGTCGATCAAGAGCCCAACTGTGCTGGTTAACTACTAGTGGCTCTGTTTCTGAATATGAGTGTTGATGTTGTTCTTCTTGCTGTGATTCACTCCCATCTTGAGTGTCTTGCTGCTCCATCTGTTTCTCAACACTACCATTCTTTGATACAACAATAGACTTCACAGAAGGGTTAAACATAGAATTTTCATCAAAGACTACGTTTCTACTAAGTATGACCCTTCTTTCTGATTGAGACCAGATCCTGTACCCTTTAACTCCATCCCCATAGCCTATAAATACTCCCTTTTTAGCTCTTGGTTCTAATTTACCCTCACTTACATGATAATAAACAGTGCAACCAAAAGCTTTCAGATTTGAGTAATTAGCAGGCTTATCAGACCACACTTTATAAGAGGTTTTGAGATGTATACTTGTGTGGGGTCAACGATTTATCAAATAACATGTTGTACTAACCACTTCTGCCCAGAACCTTCTTTCTAGTCCAGCATTTGAGAGCATGCACCTAGCTCTCTCTAGAAGTGTCTGATTCATACGTTCTGCCACATCATTTTATTGTGGTGTGTTCCTGACTGTGTGATATCTTGCAATCCCTTCATTCTTGCAGAACTCATTAAAATCAGACAAACAAAATTCCAGACCATTATCAGTTTGCAGCCTTTTGATCTTCTTCCATGTTTGATTTTCAACTAACGCCTTCCACTGCTTGAAGTTCTTAAAAGCGTCACTTTTATGCTTCATCATAATCACCCAAATCATTCTTGAGAAATCATCAATCATTGACACAAAGTATCTATGACCTCCTAAAGACTCAATGCGAGAAGGACCCCAATAGTCAGAATGAATGTAATCAAGTGATATCAGTGAAATTGAAACCCTTCACCTTTGAAATTGAAACCCTTGTTGTTCAAATAATTCAGTGATATCAGATTCTTTGACATGCGTGGAACATGCCTAACATCGTTCAATGTACAGAATTTACCATCATGTGTTCGTATTTTAATCGAGTCTATTCCAACCACCTTGCGGGCAAAACTGTTAGCTATAGAAACGTTGCCTCCATTTACCTACTCATAGGTAGTGAACCACTCCCTGCACGGACATATATGATAAGACGTCTTAGAATCTAAAATCCACACATCAATGTGATGTGTATGATCATCAACAAAGTATCCTATTCTGAATTGGTGTCATCTTCTGCTTCAGCAGCAGTACCTGATGGTTTCCCCTGTTGCTTCTTCTTTGGACATTCCCTTTTCCAATATCCCTTCTCTTTACAGTAGTTATAGACATCGTTGGTTTTATGACCCTTAGAACCTGGTTTCTTGAATTTCTTCTTCTCTGAGTTTCCATGTCCCTTACTCCCAGTAGCTACTAACCCAGCAGCCTGATTATCTGTACCTATACTAGTCGCCTTATGACGCAGCTCTTTGGTATGAAGAGATGATTTAACCTCTTCTAGAGTCACAATATCTCTCCCAACAATAAAGGATTGCACAAAATTCTCATATGATAATGATAAAGATACCAACAGAATTAAGTCAGCATCCTCATCCTCGATTTTAATATCAATATTACGCTAATAGAATTGTGTTCAAGTGATCTCTTAGAGGCGCACCTTCTTGCATTCGCAGACTAAACAAACGTTGCTTTAGAAGCAACTTGTTGGTTAAAGACTTCGTCATGTATAGACTTTCAAGCTTCAACCACAGACCAGATGCAGTTTCCTCCTCTACGATCTCGATGATGATATTGTCTGCAAGACACAGCATAATTTTCGAGTGTGCCTTCTCCTCCAGGCTGGCCATCTCAGCGGTTTCGGGATCCCCTGCCTTCTTTTTCGTCAGCGGCGCCCACAACTCTTGTTGCTCTAACAAAGCTCACATCTTGATCTGCCATAAATTGAAACTGTTCCTCCCCGTGAATTTTTCGATCTTCACATTCAACCCAGACATCTCGAACCTTGCTCAAGATACCAATTTGTTATAACGAATGTAAGAAAGAACACAGATTTACGTGGTTCACTAACGATATGTTAGCTACGTCCACGGCAGAAGGAGAACAGATTTATTATCTTGAGGAAACCAGATTACAGAATACTACACTAAGTTAAATAACCTAAATGATATATATATATATATATATCCCTGAATGGTAGGCATAACAGAAAACCTAAACCCAGCATAACACGGATTCGTTTAGCTTCGGGCGTGTTGCCTCCGACCCCCACCAGGGCACGTCGTCCTTGGACTCCGACTCGCTGTCCAAACAGCGAGACTCTAATATACTACCGACATACAAACATGATTCAAGACATATCAAAATCGCCTATCCAAGCTATGTGTACGTTTGTCATAAACTTATCTTCAAAATCCGAACGAGTCATCGATAACTACGTACTGATCTCTCTAAAATGACTGGTCTTCGTTGGTTTTGTTTGATAATTTTCCACTTCGAGACAGATTGATGCTTCTGTTTTAACTCCTGAGACTATACAGGTTCATAATACAGTACATTAAATACAATAGTACACTATTTACAAATCAGCCTGCAGCACACTACTACCCCACAATTCACATAAAAACAAGTGAACAACTCCATGATTAGGTTTCTGTTTTGTCCTTCTCCTTGTTTTTTAGTGTCTTATAATTCCTTTTTACCAAACAATTTGACCAAAGAATCTTCTCCAAATCCTTTTATCTGTAGCCTTATATATTTTAATCTTCACACATCTGTAATATATCTTCCAAAAGACTAGACTAATGTATATATAAGTATACAAACAGATTCATAAAGTTCCAAAATTAAGGGTTTGATATAGTCCCAAAATCAGTAAAAAATTATCTGCAACTTAGGGTAAGACTATATCACCAAAAATGTTAAATGTAGCCCGATCAGGTCAGAAGTTGGGCTATATATGACCCTTGGTATAACCCTGGGTTATATTTTTGTTGGGACCACAATTATACTTAAACACGAAAAAATTAATGTTCTTAATGCCTAATATAAATTTAATTAATTTTTATGTCAATTTAAACGTTATTATGACATCATTTAATTAATCAATTTATTTTAATTTTTTAACTCAAATAATAATCACAATATTTTTGTAAAAATAATATAATCAAAATAATAAATTTATCATGCATGTTTAATACTTTAAAAATATTAGAAATATATATTTTTAAAATTTCAGTAAATATAATATGTTCAACGGTAATATAGTAAATAAATACAAAAAATATAATATTTTAAAATATTAATAATAATTTATTTGTTAAATAAACCATCAATGAATATAATAAATACAATGCAGTCAAAACATTAGTATAATTTTCCACGGTAATATTTTCAACAACTTTTCAACAATTAAATTAAATACAATTAAATAATATAAAAATTAAAATTATAGCCTTTATGGGTTGAAAATGGCACAAAATATAGCCATCACTATTTATTAAAATAGTATATTAATTTGAGGGGCTAAATTATAGCCCTGGGCTAAATATAGCCTCTGACTGGAGATGACTTGAGGCGAAATTACAACTACAAATACATACATATAACAATTAACGTGTCATTTTCGAGATTTGACAAAAACAATAAACTAGGTTCGACACGTACTAATGTTAAATTATGTTTAATAGCAGTTGGAAATTAAATTTGAGGACATGCATCCATTTTAAAAATGGGTGTATCAGTTAAACCTCTATAAATTAATATCCTCGAAAATGGCAAAATTTATTAATTTAGCGAGATATTAAATAATCGATAAGTTAATAATTATTAAATTATTTGTTAATTAATAACTTGTTAATTTATAAAATTATTATTTTTGTACCTTGTTCAATATATATACATCATTTTTCAATATATTGTGTATACATTATTAAATGTGCTGTGAGAAGATAACATTAGAAATTTTTACCATGTTAAGAAAAATCCAAGATGAGATTCAAAATGATATCAATTTCAAGTCATTCTTCATGAAGCCATCATAAAAAAATAAATAATTATATGTGTTAAGTAATTATTAATTTATATAATTTGTGGTCTATATGAATTCTCGAATTTCTATTATCTCATAAATATAACGAAATATTAATTTAACACGTTGTCCCAAGTTGAACTCGATAAAAAATATTATTTTAACGAAATTATTAATTAATTAAATATTAAATTATCAAAATTCTACTTATCCTATACAGAGTATGTAGACTAATTTACTGAAACTCAAAAAAAAAAAATAGCCTGAGTATTGCATGCGATGGAGGGCAATCAAAGGGGCGAGCATGCCATACAGAGCCAAACCAAAAACCAATTAGAACATGTACGTCGGAATCTTCTGGTCTAAAATAGTTGGTGATAAATCTGCTGGTTTTAAATAGTTGTGATTCTCATAGCAAATAATGGTGAGGAAGAAAAGTAGAAAACACATGGTGGTGGGGCGAGACAGCATTGATTGCAGAAAAGGTAGGCCTTGGACTCATATTGCAGAAAATAAAAATTTTTAGGAGAAAATATCTAATCTGATCTCTAGCTATAAAAAAAGAAAAATGTAATGTCACAAGAGAAAACACACAATCAGCAAAAGAAGACAAATGGGACCTTTTGCCTTTTATTTTGGTCTGGTCACAACTAGGAAACCGTGTACCAGACGCAATTGCTCGATCATGATATCTCCCTAGCTCTTTCCTCTTCTCTTGGAAAACTCCAGATCATAGTAGAATTTTTGTTTACAATTAGCATCTTATAAGAGTATCAAAGCAGAATGTTATCAGCATTTGTGTAATTTAGTGCCAATTAATCTGTAGGACTATATGAGCACATTCTTATTTATCTCCGGTGATGATAGGATTATCCTCTATACCTTTTGAGCAAGGCAACCACAAGTCAAGGGTACTAAATGATCTCTCAACGGCAGAATAAATTCAAATCATATTTCGATCTGTTCTTAGTCCTGCAGCTTCTTTGATAGAATTAACTACTTCCTTGAGTCTTCCATTTCCTATAACAGATTTGCTTAGCCCCTTATCAGAATTATGGTCAAGTCATTTTTCGGCTATGCGTTATCTGACTTGTCCTCAAGAGTGAATTAAACCATGCATGAGCTTGACAAACGAAGCTATTACTGTAGCTACTCAAAAGTAATGTTCTAGTTAACTAAATCCACTGATATGCTCAAGCCTTGAAAATAAAGCTACCGACACGCAAATTAAATCAAGTGGCTATGGGGATGTAGAATTTAGAGACATACGAGTAATGTTTTATCCAAAATATGACGTACTTTTCAGTCAATGAAAAAAGTTACAAAGTTAATGCACCTGTACACAGTTAATACTCCATTTAATTGGAGTCATTACAGAAAACAAATATATGGTGATGCTACGACCACAAAATGTGACCAAATAAATAATATGAACAGTCTTTCAGTAATGGCATCCTTACCTTTGTTCTTATATAATGGAGGCTATGTATAGAACCAGCACACAGCAAACAATACCAAATACAATTCTAGTACTCTGATCATCATAAGCTCACAGCTCCATTCTTTCCTTTCTTGGTTCTTCTCTTGCTATTTCTTTCGTCCAATATTAGGCAGCAGGATGGTGCTAGAAACTAAGAGCCTCTCATCAGCCATGAACGCGAAAATCGTTGGATCAGGGAGTGAGTCCATAGTCCTAGCACATGGATATGGAGGAGATCAGTCTGTCTGGGACAAAGTCCTTCCCTACTTGGCTCAACATTACAGTGTTCTTGTATTTGACTGGACTTTCTCCGGTGCTGCCAAGGATCCCAACCTCTTTGATCCTGCTAAATATTCGTGCTATGATGATTTTGCTCATGATTTGATTGCTCTCTTGGATGAACATAACCTGAAATCATCAGTCTATGTTGGCCACTCCATGTCTGCTATGGTTGGATGCATTGCTTCCATTAAAAGACCTGACCTCTTTAGCAGCCTCGTACTCATCGGAGCTTCTCCTAGGTATGCTCTAGATAAACTTCCTAAATATTCATTATGCCAACTGCAAGCACACATCATCCTTCTCTTCTAAAAACGCTCACATCATATATAGTTCATCTTGATTTTTATGTTGATGAGCGCACCGTTTAGCTAATCTTCCAAAAAATTCCTCTTGCTAACTAAATGCTAATCACTCTCCTAGTTCATCCTGGATTCTTTATTTTGGTTCTATCCAGCTCTTGAGTTTCTTACTGTTCAAGCTTATTCATCAGCTATAGACATATAGTATTGTTCAAGCGCGCGCCCACACACACACACACACACACACACACACACACACACACACACACATATACCAAAAGTTCTCAGGTTCATGTATGGGCAAACAGAACCACTGAACCAGAAGGATTAATTTGACCAAGGTGGGCTAGGATTTATGTCCTGAAAAATAAATAGAAGAGTTTCTTGGGCTGTATTCGAGTGCAATGAGTATAGGGTAGTTGTGTGGGCCTTTATCTAAGGTATGGAGGTTTTAGCTCATGTCTCATTTTAGTCATTTATGAAATAGACAGATACCTAATCCAGGACTGATCGATCTAGATCTGTAGTATTTGTTATAAAAGTTCCTATGTTGGCTATATATGGAACTAAAATTCATTCCTATATATATGTAGGTATATAAATACAGATGATTATGAAGGTGGGTTTGAGAGTTCAGACATTAAGCAAATCTTGTCAAGCATAGAGTCCAACTATCACAACTGGGCTGCTTACTTTGCTTCTGTTGTTGTGGACTCAAATGACCCTCTCTCAGTTGACAAGTTTACCAAGTGCCTGCAGAATATGAGACCTGAATTTGCACTTGCTGTAGGCCAAATAGTCTTCTACAGCGACGAAAGAGAGGTTCTCGACAAGGTCTCAACTCCATGCACTATCATCCACACCGGCAACGACCTTGTGTCTCCAAAATCGGTCGCGTTTTACATGCAAAAGAAAATCAAGAACTCCAAAGTGGAGATTATAAACACTAGTGGCCATTTCCCACACTTAACTGCACATGTTGAGCTTTTGGATGTGCTAGGACTCATCTTGGAGGTGAAATTTGACCTTGACCTGGATCTTAAACAAAAACTGGACAAGTTATCTTGCTGATTATAAATTAGATGAGTAATTTCTAGTACTCTTTTCCTCTTTGTCTTAGTTTTCTTTTGGAAGCTAGGTAGAGCTAGCTAGAATAATACGAGGCCATAGACATAGATGTATGACAATTTGGACGGCCTTGTCTCTTCTGGTATGATATATAGAATGTGTGGTTTATATTTCCATTTTCTAGTTGTATAGACTAGGAAGAAACTCCAGTCTCTTTTTCCACCTTCCCTCATTATTCCTGAGCATGCAACTCGGAAATGCCAAGTTTATATACCTTGCTATTCAAAGTTTCTAAGAGCAAGAAGGGTAAGTGCCAAACCATAACCTCACTAAGCTCACAAACAATCTACTAGAAAAAATTTCCAATCTTCACACTTGTTTAACACAGCTTATATATTTCGATTTAAAAATCTGAGAAGATTACAAACTTACTGGATTACTTGATGTCTTCAACTAGTTTGGGAAGAGTCCTTCAAAAGATGGTGTGATCCAAAACGGCATATAGTCGCATTCACAGTGATTCAGAGAGTGAAGTGATGTGGTGATGTCCTTCTCTAAACTGAAAATACCTATTTCCCATTCACAGCATAGTATATGCAATTCGGCTGGCATCCACGAAAATTTGAAGCCGAAACAGACCTGGAATGAATCTCACCTATGAATAGAGCATCATCTCCGATGCTTTTCACCTCAAGCGGGATACATAATCTTGTTCAATCACCAACTTGCATACCTTGAAGGTTGTAGCACACACTGGCTCCTGTGCAGAAACTTTTTCAACAAGCAATAAATCTCCTCTTGTTGATTCAACAAGATATGTAAAGCTCAATCTCAAGACTAATTTGCCTCGGTCGATCGAATATTGTATATCACTTTTGTAAAATCTCTTGGTCTACCATTAAGCCGATCAGTAGAGATACTAATCAGAGTGCTTCCACAAGTATCAACTAGGCAGCACTACAAGAAAAAACGCTTTTGGCGACGACCGAATTTTGTCGTTGAAAGTTTAAATTCCTCGCTAAAATGAAATTGCGACGAATTTTGAGTCGTCGCTAGGTCCATCACCCTATGTGTCTGGAAGAATGTAAAAAGCGACGAAAAACTTATTTCGTCACATTTTTTTATTAGCGATGTAATTGATTCGTTTTAAATTATTTTTGGTGAGAAATTTAGGTGTGTTGTAAAACATTAAAATGATGCTTCACTTTCGTCACAAATATTGAATGCGATAACTCTAAATGCGACGTTTTGTGTCAGTTGAAAAAACAAAGTGTGATCGAGGTTTCTTGTTTGTCGTAGATAATAAAGGTGAGGAATATTGTTTGTCACAGTATTAAACTGCAATACTTTGTTTTTGACGAAGATTTTAAAAATGAGTTTTTATTTTGGTCACATTTAGTAAATTTGACGGTTTATTTTTGTCGCAAGTACTATATGCGACATTAGACAATCGCCGCAAGAACTTAAAGCGACGTTTGACGTTTGTCGCAAACAAGAAGTTCGATATTTGACATTCGTCGCAACCACTAAATGTGACGCTTGACGTTTGTCGATTAAAAAAATTGTGAGATTCTTTATTTGTCACAACTAGTAAATGTGAGGTCATATGTATGTTACTAAAAGCAAATGCGATGTTTTTTTTTGGTCAAAAATTCTAAAATTGAGATTTTGTGTTTGTCGCTAATACTAAATGTAACGTTTGTCATTTATTGCAAATAGTGAATATAACGTTTGACTTTTGTTGCAAAAAATAAATACAAGGTTTTGTTTTTGTCCCAACTAATAAATACGACGTTTTACATTCGTTGTAAAAAATAAATGTGAAATTTCATTTTTGTCATAATTATTAAATGTGATGATTGAGAATATAATTTTGTCATAAATAGTAAATACATCGTTGTTGTTACTATAAATATAAGTATGAATATAAATAGAGTAGTTTTATTGGATTGTTCTAATATATTTTGCCACAAAAAATAAAAAATAAAATCTATTAAAAAAATTATCCTTGCCAATAAGAGAAATTCCTACAAATTATTCAATAAGCAACCAAAATCATAAAACTTAAATTGCTAGAATAGAACATAATATCTAGATATATAATCATTCTTGGGTTGCATCAGAATCTTCACTGTCTTCACCTTCTTTATTGGAATCCTCATTTTCTTTTTGTCTGCTTCATTTTCTTTCCTCGACTCTTTAAGTCCTTCTTGAGATGCCATTTGCCATCTATCGAGTGAAATAAACAAAATAATATTTGCTCGATTAAGAACTATGAAACGTCAATCTGTTTGATATGTATCATCATCATCATAGTTTTTGGGAATAAGCTAATTAAACTGAAATATAATGTTTGAGTAGTAAAACATAAAATGCTAAATTTATGAAAGCTATACAAAAACAAATAGAATAAAAAAGACACCAAATTGAATCAATATCAAAAAAGAATCCATGAACATATATTAAAAGAAAAGAAACTAAAGTGAGAAAATTGAAGAAGAACATAAAAAGAAAAGAAACCAAAACAAATTAAAAATTGTATCAAATGAGAGAGGCTATTGATTAACAAAGCACCAAACATAAAATTTCTGAAAATGAAACTTACATGAAGACCTCAAATGATAGAGAAAAAGTTGGACGTAGGATAGGATGAGGGTTTCCTTTATATATTGTGTGAAAGCACTTAGAATCCCGCCCGTAGACTTTTCATTTTGGCGCGAACAAGAGGGAAATCTTCTGCTCTTTCTTCCATTGATTTTCTACTTGTAAGTTTTGAGACTCATCGATGTTGAAATATATAAAGAAGAGGAAGAGAGGAAGAGAAGATATCAATAAGGGAAGGTAGATATGCCTGAAAAATGAACTCATATTCTTTTCCCCATTCATTCTTCTACTCGATAATCTAAATTGAAGGGTATACAATTCTTACCATAAATTAATACTGCATCTTAATTCTTATTAATTAACCATGAATTAAATATGGAGAATCGGTGAAGACAAGTGATGGCAGGAGTTACGGTGGAGATGAGTGATCGATAACCACAATAATGCATTTTCAAGTATTTCTGTATCTCAAATTCTTTACTGAAAGATTAGCTCCGATTTTCTATCTCCCTCCCTTAAATATTGTCATGAAATTAAACAAATCAAACCAAATTAACTTAAATTCACTCAAATTAAACCAAACAAAGTCCTATATACATAAGCCTAAATGAAACCCAATATGTATTCAACAATCAAGCCGGAACTCGGAAGCCCAACTAATAACGAAAAACTCAAACTCAAATCTTAAACCCAAACTTTAAATCTTAAAACTTAAACTATATCACTGACAACTCTTGTTAGTCGTCGCCTAATACATCTTTTGCGATGAAACTGTAGTTGTCACATAAAACTTTAGCGTCAAGTAGTAAAATTTGTCGCCAAATAGGTTTTCCGCGAGGAAATTTTAGTTGTCACATATATATTTACCGACAACTCATGGAAATCATCGTGAAACAGGTATTTTGCGACGAATGTATATATGCCGTATTAAGTATCACCGACAACTCTTGTCAGTCATCGCCTAATACGTCTTTTGCGAGGAAACTATAGTTGTCGCATAACACTTTAGTGACAAATAGTAAAATTCGTCGCCAAATAGGTTTTCCGCAAGGAAATTTTAGTTGTCATATATATATATATATTTACCGTCAGCTTGTGAAAAACGTCACGAAACAGATATTTTGCAAGGATTGTATGTTTTCTGTATTAAGTATCACCTAGAACTCTTGTCAGTAGTTGCCTAATAATTCTTTTGCGAGGAAACTGTAGTTGTCATATAAACTTTTAGTGACAAATAGTAAAAGTTGTTGTCAAATAGGTTTTCCGCAAGGAATTTTAGTTGTCACTTAAACATTTATCGACAACTCGAAAAGATCGTTGCCAACTAAGTAATTTGCGAGGCAAACTAAACTGTCACATATAACATCGGCGACGACTCATAAAAATCGTCGCCAAATAAGACTTTAGCGAAGAAATTGAGTCGCCGCTGAAATATTAAGCGACGCTTTTTACAGGTTGTTGCATATTTATTATTCAGCGAGGAAATGGTCGTCGCCGATGAGATCAATTGCGGCGACTTGGAATTTTTTCAATTATACTAACTTTTAGCGACGAAATCACGGTCGTCGCAACTTCGTTCGTCGTTGAATACCATTTTTCTTGTAGTGTAGCAACAATTTTTATAAATTGTAGCACTAGCATAGTTGGGAAAAACACATCCCTGGTAATAGAGTATATTCCATTGTTTCTGCCCTCCATTAAAGTAAGCTACAACGTGATTTCGAAAGTAGATTTCTATCACCACATAACTGTCCGGATGCAAATAAGGATTAGCAGACAAGATAACCTTTGGATAACCAGGTAATTAGTTGTTACCGTGGAGAGGAGGAACACGAATGGCGGCTTTAGGGGAATGCAACTTGATTTTGGAGAGTTACATGGTATATGTAGTGGCTAAATATACTGATGCCAAATCTACTGAGGCCAACCAACCATGGCTAAAGCCACAATATTTCTCATTGTGAGGCAGAGGTGGTAACCGAAAACGAATGTTGTTGTAGACTCTTCTTTCAAAGACGATATACAATTGTTCTTGGGATTGTCCCATATGAGGGATCATTAGCATTGGAAGTGTTTCCTTACAATTCCAACGCTGATCGAGTTGTATGATTGTAATCTTTGACAACAAAACTCTATTGTTTTTAGACAGTGGCAAAATAAATATGATTAATGGGTTCCAATAGCTTGTCCAAGATATAGAACACAACATCTGTAGTAATGAAGCAATGAAGGTCGGGGGTGGGGGGGGGGGGGTGAATAGACTCTTAATGAATTTTTCTCGAAAGTATGGTTATCAGTAATCAGAGATAGCTATGTGAAACTATTCTAATAAGTACATAAACTGAAGTAAACAAACGATGCTATAAGTAAATGAGACAAGTAACACGTGTACGTTTTGTGGCCCTTTCTGTTGAAGGCCAAAAACTTTCCCATATGTAACAACACTTTTATAAGACTATAGTTCCAATAATAGCAAGAAAACGGTGCTATCCTATCTAAACACGCACACTAGACTAAGAGCTATATTCCATCCTGTATGTAAGAGTTTTACAAATCAAAGTTACAAAAGTTTAACAAATGAGCTTAGTTATCACACAACTAACTCTCTTGGAAACTCTTTGGGTTGCTTGCACCTACCATAAAGACCTCATGGAATGCAAGATGTATGTGTATGAGTTTTGAAGATTTTTTTTGTAGACTTTAAAACATAAAGCACAACACAAGTAAACAAGCACAAGCTTAGAACTCTGTTTGAAGAAAGAGAGAAAATCTAATCTTGACAGCTCAGCAAAATACTAAGCCAAAACAACCAACAAACATAATAGAGGCTTTGTGTTTATATAGACCAAGGGAATGGGCAATATGGTATGACCAAAATTGTCCCATCCATGTATTCAGACTTGAACACCACACAAAGCTTCTAATAAGATAAAGAAAATTTTCTTTAAATCATGGCTCAACTTACAGCCAAGTGAACAAACTTGGAGCTCACATAATAGCCTTTTTAGCTCTTAAATTAAGGTACGGTAAAAGTGTTTTTTGTATAAACGTAAAATAATTTTAACAAACAAACACATGGTTAGAGATATGAATTGAAAAGGGTTTTACAAATATAAATGATGTTGTGATAAAACCGATCATATAGACTTTTAAAGGCAAGGGCTCTGAGTTAGGAACCTAGGCAGGTATCCTAAGTGAAAAAACAGTGAATGCATATGCATGTTTTTACTTTGAGTCGATATGTTCATTTATGGTGTATCTTTGATGATCTCTTGCTTCATTTTTCACTTGTTTTGAGTCATCTAAATCATGTTTTGTATTGATATAAAATATACCAATAATCATATACCTTCAATCTCCCCCTTTGACATTCTTAAATAAAACATATATTTTTACCAAACTTATGTCAAGAGATATCAATCTCTTTGTAGAAGTTTTGAAGAGTACCTACACAAAACCTCAAACAAAACATAAGTGAAGCAACAAATAGGAACAGTAGAGAATAACATATGCTTTGAAGTAACAACATGCATAGACATATGAGTTACTACAAAAAGTCCGAAATTACATCAACTTTAACAAATTAGGGAAATACAACAACTATAAAGCTCTTTAGTCTTAACTGGTTTCTCCCCCTATTTGTCTGAGAATGACAAAGAGTACGACAGATGCAAACCGACCAAAAAGGCATATCGCAAAAACCAATAGCATCCAAAAGCAGAGCATAATATAGCATGGTCCTAGAAAGCATAACTAAATAATAACAAGCATAGATGAAAAATCAGTCTTCATCATCACCATCTTAAGCATCATCCTCTTCGGGATCTTCTTCCTCATTATCAGGTCCATCTTCTTTTTCAAAGTCTTCATCATCTTTGTTTTTGTCCCCATCCGAGTGGTCTTCACCCATGGCTTCTTCAGAGTCATCATCTATGTCTCCAGGAACTTTTTTAGATGTGCCTGAGCCATTGGTAGGAGAGGAACCAATAGTGACAAGGTACTTGGCAAGTTCAACCAAAACAGCCTCTTTGGTGTCAATGATGCCTTGAGCAATCAGCTCTTTGACTTCTTTCTTGAGAAAGATGTATTCAATTGGCTCAACGTATACAGAAGATTGGCTTGATGACTTGGTGAGTGTGGTTTTTTCAATAGGCAGTGGTTCATTTGCCATTATATCATCATCATGAACCAAAACAACAACAGTCATACAGAGCCTAGTAATCACAGCAGGAAACACAAGTGACTTGCCCCTTTGATTTTGTTTGGTGACAGCAGCATCCCATATAGATTGAAACATGTAATACTCAATAGGATGTGTAGAATTTGAAGAAAAGATGTAAGCCATGAGAGAGGCTTGTTTGAAGTACACTTTTGATGATTGAGTGGTAGGAATAATGAGAGACCTAACCAGGAAACCCAAAAATTTGTGGAATTCGGACATGAACTGACTGCTCAAGTAGGAACCAACCAAAGATGACATGTAAGGGCATGAATATAATTGTTTAGCTAGATCCTCAAGGGTCAAGTTTGAAGTAAAAGCCCTGATTTTTTTCACCACATATTTTTCGGTTAAGGGGAGAGAAAGAACTTCCTTAATATTGGCTGGTGAAATATCAACATCACGATTTCGAACCTTAACAAGTATAGGGGAAGTGTTTAGAATTTTGACTTTGGCAAAAATTTCAGTGGATAAATTCCCTTGCAAGTGACAAATTGACTTGAGACAAAGAGGCTAAGACTTCTACCTAACCAAACTTTTCAATGAGATCAAAACATGCAGAGGGAAAACCTTCAAATTTGAGAGGTTTCTCATGAACAATGGGTCATGATGATGTAACAGTAACAAAGAGAGTCCTAGTCTTTGAAGATACAAATCAACTCAAAGGAGGAATAGGTACAGTGGATACCTCAGGTTGCGTTTTCTTTGGAGGAAGAGGGGACTTGCTTGAGGAGCCATAGGGCTTCTTTAGGGCAGATTGCTTCATCGAGGCTGAAGGCTTCTTGGAGGCAGAAGGTGAAGTAGTTACCGAAGCTTTGCCCTTGTCTTTGGAAGTTGGAGGAGAAGGGTCCACATTGTCTTTGGAAGGCGGAGGAGAGGAGCAAATATGACCAGGAAAAGTAAAAGGGGCAGTACGATGCTGCTTGAACTCAACCTTCTTCCTTACATTTTGCTTGAACCGTTTGGTACTCGGTTGCTGGAAAGAAAATACATTAGGGTTTGGTGGATCTGTGGAGGATGCTGAGCAGGTTGCTCTCCTTGATTTCCTTGAGTGGTGTTGGCAATTAGTGAGTCATCACGAGATGTTGATGGTGCTTTCAAAATATTTTCCGCCAAATCGTCATCATTACTTCCCATGCTTTTTCGTTTCTTCGAGTCGGCCAAGGGGGCTTGACCACCGTGAGCGGCTGCATGCATCGTCGGAGCATCTGGAACTTCCCAACGGTTGTCACTGGCTTTGGTCTCGTTGGAGAAATATGGAGGAGTCAAGATGTGAGGGTTTGGATGATGATCAACAACTTGAGATGGATAGGAATCAAAGGTCTCTATATAGCTTCCAGAGGATTTCATGGAGGAAGAGCTAAGCCTAGGTGATTTTCAAATGGGTTTTTAAAGAGGGACGTTGGCTTTCTTGGTTCTTGCCATTGAAGCTTAGAGAGAAGTGAACCACAAGTGAGAGAGAAAACTCTAGATTGGATTGCTTAAGTAGGTAAGGCTAAGAGGAGTGGTGGAGGTATCAGAGTGAGGTGATCGGTATGGGAAGAGGTAGTAGAGTGCACCAGAAGGGACTGGTGAGGGAACTGGGAATAGCGTGAGGGAGCGAGAAAAGAGAAGAAGTATTTTCTTTCCACCAAAAGTCCACCCTTTTAACCTAATTGGGCCAAAATTCAGTCTTTTAACCCAATCAGCCTGAGAAAAAAGTACAAGATCCACTTTAGTAGCTAGCCCATAGCTTTCACAAAAGGTAACCAAATTCAAACTAGGTTCAAAACAAAGTTTAGCCCAACCAAAAGAAGGAGAAAATTTGGAACGAGATGGACTTCTATCCCAACTAAGTGAGTTGCAAGTACAACTTCATAAATCAATCAAGTTAGCTTAAAACATGGCTTGCCAACTTTTAGCTTTGAAAACACAAATTGGTAAAGCAAAAATGGTGATTTTGTTCAAGACATTGAGTACTCTCCCTAAGCATATGCATAAAAAAAAGTACTCACTAATTTTAAGTAAAGAAAAAATATACTAAATATATGAGTATTCATAAAAAATTATAGCACATATTGTTTGGATATAATTCATGGTCTTCAAAAAATATTTTGCAAACCAACTTTTGAGTGTTTGTCATGAATCAAAAATGAAGCACATTTTTCATTTAGGCTTGTATTTCTTATGAGTCTCTTTAATGCTTTCATTTGCATTGTGTGATGTCTGTCTGAAAAATCGTTCTCTTAAGTTCACGTAACGAAAACTCCTTGAGCAGATGGTCTAAAGAGCAATATGTGTAACAATGACACTCGAATGATAACAAGTTCGAACTCATTGGAGAATAGAATGAATTTCAGGGATTCTCTTTTGATTGGTACCCATGTTTGATATTTTTTTTTTGGGCATTATGCATATACATTTGTATATGATGTTCAAATCAAAGATGGAGTGATATGTTTTAAAGAGACAATTCATTGATCAAATTTTATCTTTTTGTGTTCTTTTCCTTTATAGAACAAACAAGTTGTAAGATAGGAGACCATAAATAATATCTCTTGTTATACAATTTCATGAATACTATAATATTTAGGTATATAGTAAAAAAATAACGTAAAAATACACAATTTCGTTTTATTATTATTATTTTTATATATATAAGTTTACTATAAAGTAGAACAAATACTAATTGTGTTATGTAGACTTTCAAAATAAAGGTTGTCAAGTGGTTTGGTAAACCAATCAGCTAATTGATCCTCAGTTAGAATAAAGGTCATCTCAAGCAAGTTTTCTTCTACCAAGCTTATGATAAAATGGTACCTAATTTCAATATGATTGGTTCTAGAATGTAACACAGAATTTTTTGAGATGTTTATGGCACTTGTGTTATCACAAAACAGAGCAAGTGTACCTTGTGGAAATCCATAATTATGAAGCATATGTTTCGTCCATAGCATTTGAGTACAGTAACTTCCAGCTGCAATGTATTATGCTTGGGTAGTGGATAGAGAGACACAGTTTTGCTTCTTACTATGCCATGAAACAAGGTTATTTCCAACAAAAAAACTTCCTTCCTAAAGTACTCTTTCTGTTAGTGGCATCGCCTGCCCAGTCAGAGTCTGAATATCCTACAATTTCAATGTTTGAGTCAGTTGAGTACGTATTACCAAAATCAGTTGTTCCAGCTAAATATGTAGGATCAGTATCAACGTTGCAGCTAAATCAGTACATAGCTTTAACATGAGATTATTTGGGATTTGCTTGGTAACGAGCACAGACACCAACGTTGTAACAAATGTCAGGTCTACTTGCAGTAAGATATAACAGACTGCCAATCATGCTTATATAATATGTAGGATCGGTATCAATTCCAGCTAAATCAGTATTGATTTTGCAACTTGTTCCCATTGGGTTCCAAATAGGAGAAGAAAATTTTATTCCAAACTTTATTACCAAATTCTTGGCATACTGGGTTTGAGAAATGTACAGAATGTTTTTTTTTTGCTGTACCTGCAAGCCTAGAAAATAGCTTAGTTTTCCACAGTGATTCATTTTGAATTCCTTCTCCATTATAGTATTAAAATCTTTTACTAGGACATTTGAGGTGGAACAAAAAATGATATCATCAACATAAACTTGAACAAGAATAACATGCTTAGAGGTGCTTTTAACAAAAATAGTTTTGTCAATGGAACCTCTAACATATCCATTATCAATAAGATACAAGGATAACTTGTCATACCAAGCTCTAGGAGAATGCTTAAGTCCATACACAGCTTTCTTCAATTTATAGACATGATCAGGATGACTAACTTCAGGAAAGCCTGAAGTTTGTTTGAGATAAACTTCTTCCTTAATGTCCCCATAGAGAAAAGTACTCTTGATGTCCATTTGGTATAGAGTGAACTTTAAATGACAATAAATAATCAACAAGAGTCTTACTGATTCTAACCTTGTAACTGGTGTAAAGGTTTCATCGAAGTCCAATCCCTCAATTTGATTGTATCCTTGAGCTACTAATCTAGCTTTGTTTCTGAGTTATAGTTCCTTTTTCATCAATTTTATTTTTGTAAACGCACCTAGTTCCAATAATATTTTTGTTACTAGCTTATCAATGCATTTTATGCTCGATCCTTAGAACTAATTCCCATGCATCACTTCTCTTAGATTGGTTTAACTCTTCTTGCATATCACTAATCCATTCAACATCACATAAGGCTTCTTTGATGTTTTTAGGTTCAATAGTAGATACAAAACCAAGGTGAGATATGATATTGATGTCTTTTCGAAAAAGGGCAAGAAACGATTGAAAGATTGAGAAATTGCTTACAAACCCTTGAGATGTACTTCTGATCCTCATTGGTTAGAAAATATTTCCATTAACATCAGAAGTTGAATGATCCTTCCTGACTTGACGTTTTCTTGATCTGTGTGGAGGCTGGATGTCTAGGGTCTCATCTGTCCTAGCGTTTTCCTGAGATGGTTTAGGTTCACGTTCATTTCCATCATCATCTGACATAGGATTTTGATCATCAATGAGAGTTTTCTTCTCAGTTGTATGAGATGCTTCAGTGATAACCTGATCATTAGAAGAAGATATATGAGTACAAACAGGGCCATCATCAATAACAACATTAACTATTTCCATGATTTTACATGATCTTTTGTTGTAAACTTGATATGAATGAGGAAGATTTACAGAGTTAATCATAATTCTTCTCATTTCAACAAGAACACAATTCTTTCTTTTAAGTTTCAACAATGTCATTATGCTGAGGAGTGATAGGTGCAGAGAATTCATGAAAAACACCATATTCATCACAATAATCAGGAAAGGAAGCATTTTCAAATTCAATACCATGATCAGATCTAATTCTAATGATTTTCTTATCTTTAGAAAGTTTTACATTTGAAATTCTTTTTGCAAGATTGAAATATTGATCAAAGGTTTCAGTTTTGTCAGTTAGAAATTTGGGTAAATCTTGAAAAATCATCAACGATTACAAGTGCATAATTCTTTCCATGTAGAATTTGAGTTCAATTGGACAAACTAAATCAAGATGTAACAATTCTAACACATTTGAAGTTGGTTTAGCATTTAAAGAAGAATGGGAAGTACGAGTAAACTTACCGATCTTACAATCTCCACACATACCTTCTGGTTTGGCAGTAAGCTTTGGAAAACCTCTTACCTCTTCTTTGGATGACAACTTGACAATGTCTTGATGATTTAAGTGGCACAAACGCCTATGCCACAGTTCTAGTGCATTCATAGATACAAGAGATCGAAAACACACTTTAGGGGTGCATTTTTGATTTGCAGGAACACAGTAACAATGTTCTTTTGTTCTTTCACCTTTCATAAGGGTTCTCCCTTTTCCATTAAGAACAAGACATCTTACTCAATCAAAAGTAATGAATTCATATTCATCGACAATTTGACTTACACTTAGAAGACTAACTTCCAAACCTTTAACCAGAAGTACATTGTTAAGGTTGGGAAGTCCAGGAGTGTTCACTTTTCCACAACCAATGATATTGACCTGAGCACCATCATCGAAACAACTTTTCCATATGGATAAGAATTATTCATGGTTGTAAACCATTTCTGGTTCCCAGTCATATGTCTAGAGCATCCACTATCCATATACCATGAATCAGACTTTTTTATAGTAAGATCTCTAAGAGCAATATTGCATATTGTAACAATTTTGCTATCATCTTTAGGTGATAAAATGACATGGGAGAAGTTATTTACATGAATTTCATCATCTGAATTGTTTCCGCAAAGATCCCAGGGTTTTTGGTAAGCAGGAAAAGCCTTTAAAACTTTTGCTTTCTTATTTTTGGCCCAAGAGGAATTCTTTTTCTGGTTAACAGTTTGGCGGATAGTAAGGCTCTTAGTTATCCTAGTAAGCTCTTTAAGTGACTTTTCCAAAGAAGACTGAAAGGATGTGATCAAGGTATTTTGATGATCATTTCTAGGATTTGTTTGCTCTCTTCAAAGTTTTCTACATAGTGGTCTTATGTGACCAACAACTCCACAATGATGGCATGTTAGAAAAAAAAGGTTTAGAAGGCATGCTAGACTTTAAAATTTGGCTATTGACAAATACAGCAGGTTTCTTATGTATTGACTTTTTAACTTTTTCATACCCTACACCAGATTTATTCTTGTCAATTTTACTAATTTCACAAATTTTAGTTAGCTTTTCTGAACCTAAATTGAACTTTTCAAACTGTTGTTGAGATTCATCTAGAGAGATTTCTAGAGAAAGTTTTTCCTCCATTAAAGAAGATACAAGTCTGGTTTGAGTGTCCAAGTTCTCATAAAGACACTTGACATTATTCTTAAGACCAAATTTCTCTAATTTCCATTTAGTTTTTATAGACAAAAACTGTTCTTGAATTTCAACTATTGTCTCTCGCTTGTTGATAACTCATGTTGAAGAGTTTGAATATTAGTGATCATAGATGTAGATGCAGCACACATTTCTGTATACCTGCTATCCAAAATGTCTTCGGATTCATCGTTCTCAAGGGACTCATCCAAAATAATTGAAGCAATAAATGCAACAGTTTCTTCATCATTTTCTAAATTAGTTTCAGATTCACTATCACTCCAAGTTGCTTTAAGAACTTTGTGAGAATTTGCCTTTTCTATTTGCACAGTCACTAGCTTTGTGTCACACACCAGTGCATTCAAAACACCTTAATTTAGCATCACCTTTTTTATATGGTTTAGATTTAAAAGATCTATCATTTGAAATATCATTATTTCTGAAATTTCTTGAATTAGATCTTGAACTAAAGTTTTTTGAAGTGTTTTTTGAAGCAGAGAAAGGTTTTTTGTTCTTAATGAATTTCTCAAATTGTTTTGTCATGTAAGCACATTCTTCAACAGAGTATAAAACTGGTTCATCAATTTAAGATTCTTGCTTAACCGAATTAAAAGCAATGGCTTTGTTTCTTACCAGTTTTAATTTCTTAGTTTCATATGTTTTCAGATTACCGTCAAGCTCATCAAGAGAGTAGGTTAACATATCATGAAATTCCTCAATAGTAAATTGCTTAGGTGCAAAATAGGAGTTGATTGATCTAAGAAACTTGGAGACAATTTTTTCGGGTTCAAGAGCATTACCTAGACCTTGACATTGATTGGTTATGCTAAGTAATCGACTATGATAATCATCAATAGATTCTTCTTCGAGCATATATATTTGTTCAAAATCAAGAGTTAAGTTTTGAAGTTTTTAAGCTCTTAACTTTGAGTTACCTTCATGAGTTGTCATGAAAGAGTTCCATGCATCTTTTGCAGTTTGGCAGTGAATAATTTTTCTTCGCTCTTTTTCTGATAGAGAAGAGAACATGTTGTTTAAAGCTTTGATATTCATCTTGGAGTTTACTTTTTCTAGTTCAGTCCAATCCTTTTTAGGTTTTAGGATAAGCTCGTTTGGTTTATCCAGAGAGGCAACCATTGGAGAGATGTATCCATCATCAACCATATTCCACTGTTTCCCATCATCTTGGGAAATAAGGAATGCATACATCATAATCTTCCATTGAAAATAATCGCTCCCATAAAAAATGGTGGAACACTAATGGAAGTAGAGGCTCTATCACGGTCATTTTTGGCTCACAGAGGATCTCACTAACAAAGTTAGTGGCCACTCTGATACCACTTGAAGGTCCTAGAGGAGAGATGAATAGACTCTTAACAACTTTTTCTCGAAACTATTCTGATAAGTAGATGAACCGAAGTAAACAAACGATGCTATAAGTAAATGAGACATATAACACGTGTATATTTTTTACTCGTAGAAACCCTGCAATCAGGGATAAAAACTACGTGGCCCTTTCTCTTAAAGGCCAAAAACTTTCCAATATGTAACAACACTTTTGCAAGACTATAGTTCCAACAATAGCAAGGAAACGGTGCTATCCTATCTAGACTTCCGCACTACACTAAGAGCTATTCTCCATCTTGTATGTAAGAGTTTTACAAATGAAAGATACAAAAGTTTAACAAATGATCTTAGTTATCGCATAACTAACTCTCTCGGAAACTCTTCGGGTTGCTTGCAATGCAAGATGTATTTGTATGAGTTTTGAAGATTTTTTTGTAGACTTTAAAATATAAAACACAACACAAGTAAACAAGCACAAGCTTAATTAGAACTCTGTTTGAAGAAAGAGAGAAAATATAATCTTCACAGCTTAGCAAAATACTAAGCCAAAACAACCAACAAACATATGGAGGCTTTGTGTTTATATAAACCAAGGGAAGGGGCAATATGGTATGACCGAAATTGTCCCAGCCACGTATTTAGACTTGAACACCACACAAAGTTTCTAATAAGATAAAGAAAGGCTTCTTTAAATAATGGCTCAACTTACAGCCAAGTAAACAAACTTGGAGTTCACATAATAGCTTTTTTAGCTCAAAATATCTCCCTTGAATTAAGGTATGGTATAAGTTTTTTTTGTATAAACGTAAAATACTTTTTATAAACAAACACATGGCTAGATATATGAATTGAAAAAGGTATTATAAATATAAATGATGTTTTGATAAAACTGATCATATAGACTTTTAAAGGCAGGGGCTCTGGGATAGGAACCTAAGCAGGTATCCTCAATGAAAAAATAGTGAATGCATATGCATGTTTTTAGCTTGAGTCCATGAGTTCATTTATGGTGTATCTTTGATGATCTCTTGCTTCATTCTTCACTTGTTTTGAGTCCTCTAAATCATGTTTTGAATTGATATAAGATATGTCAATAATCATATACCTTCAAGCAAGATTTGCGTAATCAGGTCCGAACTAATCACTAATATGTAACTTAGACATGAACATCTTGATCAGTCTCTTAACGCATGCAGCCTTAGCTAGCTTGTTGTGATCTATTTTGCGAATGAAGTGGCGAGTTGGAACAAGTCATATCCTAGTCCTAACCCTAATCCCTTATCTATCAGAATGAAATTTGCTTTCAAAATACTAATTAAAGAAAAATGAAACAAATTTCCATTTAGGGCATCTCTAACAAAGTATCTAAAGCTAAATGTAGCTTAGCTTTAAACTATTTTCAATAGCTATATTTAGCTAGGGAGGTGAGAAAAAATGACTAAAAGCTATAATTTTTTAACCTTCTAATCCATGTTCCAACATTAAATGACTTAACTATAGCTTTCACTCTTAAAAACTGAAGTCAAATTAAGAGCATCTCCAGCAACATCACACAAAATATTGTCATTTTGTTCAAAAATAATTCTAAGCTAGTTTAGCCAATCGATTTAGAAAATTTGCTCCAACAACATTACTCAAATTATAGTTATACTTCAACCATTACTTAGTTTTGATTGGTTCATTTGAATAAATCATTAAATATATGTAATTAATAATTACATTTGCAACATAAAAGGAAATCATTGATTACACTTTTGTTTATTCTCATTACCTACATTGTCACTTTTCGGTATAGGAATAGGGGATGAAAACATGAAATTTAGGGATTCCTTGAAATAGAGATTGATATAGGGGATATGCTGGAGCTAATATTTGATAATAATCTTCATATTATTGGTTAAATTCTTATATAAAGAATTTGTTAGAGTTTCTCTAAGATAGCTACACTTAGCTTTTTAAGCTAAAAATAGCTATAACTATGACTTTACTGTTGGAGACGCTTTAAGAAAAGTCATCAACATACTCATCCACTTGTTCCTCGGCAAGGATATTGGTCGATCTCATCAACAAACTAGAAAAAACAAAACAAAACAAAACAATATGTTATTGCCTACAACACATCAATATAGTCCTTTAAATGAAGGCGTGATCCATAATGGCATGTAGTCCGATTGATCACAATGATTCAAAAGTGGTGTGGTGGTTTCCTTGTCTAAACTGAAGACGCTGGTCTCCCATGTTGAACCACTGTTATAAGTATAGTATATGCAATTTGGCTGACATCCTCTTAACTAGGAGGACGAAACAGACATCGAATGGTTCTCACCTAAGGAGAGAGAATCATCTCTGATACTTTTCACCTCAATAAAATCATCGTATCTACTGTTGTTATACCACTCATACAATTTAATATTTACTAACTCATAGAACTTGAAGGTTGTAGAAGACACATCCTTGGTAGCAGAAACTGTTGTGACAAGCAACAAGTTGCCTTTGGTTGATTCAACAAGATACGTACATCTTCTAACACTATTAAGACGTCTGAATAAATATTTTTGAAGCAGCTATAACCCCTAGCAGATATCCTCGTCAGCGTTTTTCCCCAGGTATCAACCACGTAGAAATGCTTCTTGTAAAATACAACATTAGCATACATTGGACAACCAAAACTGTCGATGGCTACTTGGGTCCAATGATCTTGTCCTACTTTAGTGTACATCACAATGTGATTGTTATGGGACATTGCTAAGACCATATATCTCTCAGGATGGAAAGAGGGATCCGCAGACAAGATAACCTTTGGGGGAGAATGAGATCATTTGTAATTGTAATACCTGATGGTTTTGAGATGAGGGAGACGAATGACTTTTGAGGAATATTGGAACTTTTAGAGAGTTATGTTACTGAGAGATACATCTACTGAGGCAAATCAACCATAGTTAAAACCACAATACTTCTCATCGTTAGGCACTGGTAATCGAATGTTGTTGTAGACTCTTCTTTCGGAGACGCTGTATAATTGTTCTTTGGATACTCCTCCTTTAGGAGGGATCATTAACATTGGACAATTCCAACAACGCTGAGTTGTGCGATTATAATCTTTGGCCAAACAACTCCTTTTTTTGGCTAAACAACTCAATTGTTTGCAAACACCACCAAAACGAGCGTGATCAATGGGTTCCAACAGCTTCTCCAACACATATAACGCAACATCTATAGGAAGGCTTGCCCAATTGAAAACACTTCTCTCAGGCTCAAGAGACATATCGACTAGAAGTATGTACGTGTGACTAAAACGATGCTCCTTGATGTAAGAACTCATCGTTATGAATTTTGTGTTGGCTATGAGGAAATTATACTCCATATCTTCCGGTGTGTATCTTTTTATAATTAGATTAAAAATAGAGATTCTAGCAATCCCTTGATTATTCGGGACATTGATTTGTATTAATTATAAATGTTGCATTTAATATCTCTTTTTTTTATTTAAAAAAAGGTATTTAAAATCTAGCAAACAACACTAAAAGACAGATATGAGGAGCCAAATACATATTAGAACAAGACCCCTTAATTTGGATAATCAAGGACAAAATCTTACACATCAGGACATATGCATTATAGACTGCCATGTGGCATGAGTTATCCTTCTCACACATTCATCTCTCTCTCTCTCTCTCTCTCTCTCTCTCTCTCTCTCTCTCTCTCTGTTTGAAAATGAATGCAGCTAGCTCCGCCTCTAGCCTTCATTGTCGTCCACCACTTTCACGCTCTATAAGCTCAATGTCATGCCACGTTTTGCATCTAGAAATGCAATAGTAGAGCAATTCGACCTTGAGCCAACATGCCTCCAATCTCCCCTTCGTCGCTTTCTCTCAAGTCACAACCTACTAAGCCGAGCACCACCGCTTGCTTCAAGGATGCACTGACACACAGCCTCGACGTCGCACGTACTTGTTCCATCTCGGATGCCGTACTACGCTCCCTCTCCTCCGCCTCAAGTGCCGCCTCTGCTCGTCTTGAGCTCTACCAGCCTTGGTGTCGACCTCAGCGCCTTGGTGTCTACCACCTTCCTCAGCCTCTGAAAAGCCATTCTCGGCAGCCTCAGCTCAATCTCCAATAGTCACTGTGGTTTTTTTTGCAGGCGGGTTTTATTTCTTTTTCAGCGTTAGTGATATCGCACTCGTTGTTGCCTTAAACCCCTTGCCTCCGACACACTCGCCGATGCACCATCTTGCCTCGGTCTCAGCACTGCTAGCCTTGTCTGGAGCTTGACCTCGGCTAGCCACGAGCTAGCTTTATCTTTGATCTAATGTGCTATTGCCGTTTTTTGTTTTGGTTTCATATGACCTTTTCTGAATTTGTCTGAAAATTTATATAGATGTTTTGAGTTTTGTAGCTTTGTTTGAGTTGACTAGAACAATTTCAAATTTTTCGATAACAGTGTTGATTTTTTCAACAGCAGTGTTTTGAATTTTACAGTAGCATTATTGTATTTTTCAGATGTAAATTGAGTTTTGCCTCATTGTAGTAGCACATCAGACGGTCTCCTCCATTTTTTTTTGTGTTTGTTGTTTTGAGAATTGAGATGATCATTTGCAGATCGAACTAGATTGAGTCTATATTGCTATTGCTTTTTTTTATTCAATTTCAAAATAGAAGAAGATTGATTTGATTTAGCATACTAGCAACTTGAGAATGTGTTTATTTTTGATAATGTTCTTGCAGCGCTACCTCCTTCGGAGCCCGTCGTCAATGTCTTCGAACTCAATTAATGCTCGCAGCCTTCTCGTCATGCAGCCGTTCTTGGTCTCCACAAAACCCTTTGCAGCATGCACAAACTCGTGCAACACACTTTCAACACTTTGGAACTCAAAGAAGCTGTTTGAAATTGTTGATTGCCATTAATAAATGACATGTCTATCTTAGACTAATTAGAATTTTGTTTGTAGAAACTGCTACACAAATTCAAATGTTCATTGATATTATAGTTTTTGTGTTGTTCAGAAGTGCTACTGTGTTTGCCGCAATTGTTATTGTGTTTTATGTTGAGAAAAACTGAGACTAATTAGAATTTTGTTTGTAGAAACTGCTACACAAATTCAAATGTTCATTGATATTATAGTTTTTGTGTTGTTCAGAAGTGCTACTGTGTTTGCCGCAATTGTTATTGTGTTTTATGTTGAGAAAAACTGAGATTTGTTGTATTGATAGTGCAAAAATAGTGCTATTTCTAATTCATTTTAGAAATATGTTGTTGGAGTTTTGCTGAAATTTTATTAAATGTGTTATTAAATTTGCATTACGCTGCTACTGATTTTATATCGAAGTTGCTACTAAAGTTTTACCGGATTGTTAGTGATGTTATATCAGGAGAACTACTAAATTTGTATTGAGACTACTACTGAAGTTATATCGAGATTGATATTAAAGTTTTATCGGGACTAATACTGAAGTTTTATCGAGACTGCTACTGAAGTTATATCATGATTGCTACTGAATTTACATCTAAACTGCTACTAAAGTTATATCAGGATTGCTACTGATTTGTGCTATTGTGTTTTCGGCTCATGGACTGCTACTGCATTTTGGGAGTTTGAATTTTATTCGAATTGCTACTGGATTTGTACTATTATTGAGTATGTATATAAAAAAATTGTATGTCTATTGAATTTTGAACTAACTGATACTAGAAATTTATTCCACGAACATACACTACAAGAAAAATATCTTTTAGTGACCAACTTATTTTGTCACCTATGTATGATATTTTGTCACTAATGTTTATAGGTGATGAAATTCGTTTGTTACTGAAAATTGTAACAAATACTTATAGGTGACAACGAATAAGTTTGTCACCAAAAGAAGTTTACGTGATGAGCTCAGTTTGTGACCTAAACCAACATCTTTTGTCACCTATTTTCTTTCAAATTTTGACAATTTTCTAAAAATAGCGCCAAAACTAAAATTTTCCACCATATCATAATTTTCTAATAACATATAAATCTTTTTTATTTAATTTACATGATCATTATATATCTCTATTCTCACATATTAAGCAACTGAAAATTATAAAGGCAATTCATTCATATATATTTACAAAAGAACTGCTGTAACCGAGAGATAAATTAATATAGATACATTACAATCTACATTTAGCTTTTAAGCTATCAAAGCAAATCGCAATAGTATAAAAAACTAATTATTAATACACATTCAAATCATCAATCTCATCACCAAGCTCCTTGATCAGAATATACCTCTTCCAAAACAGGACATCAATACTTAGGCCAGCTTCTGCTTGGTTTTCTTCAACTTTAAGGAGACCAAACCTATAAGAGAAAATTTCAAATCATAAAGTTGAAAGCTATCGTAGAGAATAGAAATAAGGCATATATACTACAAAGTGAACTTGAGGTAAGAGAAGTAAACTCAATCAATACTAAATAGGAAAAACCAAGCACTTTTGGAACATCTCATAAAAAAAACCCAAGCATAAGACAATATTACCCTACCTGAAAGTCTACACCAAATGATTGAAGTAGTATCATCTACCCCCTATACTTAATATCACAAATGTAATACATGTATATGTATATATATAGATATTTGCAAACCTGAACCTCAATTGCAAGAACAACACATGCTTACATTAATGATACACATCTAACTTAAATTAGAATTATCAATAAAGCATACACATAAGTTTAATACATGTCAAGGATGATTACCTGCCTTGATATGCCTTCACACATGTCAAGGATGATTACCTGCCTTGATGACGTCTTGAATTGCACCACCAATATCACAAAGACGCATATCACTTCCGGACTCCATGACTCCTTATAGATAATGCATATCCACCACTCTACAATTAGGATCACTCGAGTCCACATGTATATACTCATTATACATTTATACACCTGCTTGAACAGTCCTAATCTCAAACTCACAACGTAACAAACAAAAAAATTGAAAAGAAATAACTTCATGGACCTTAACCAAACACCGATATAATTTTTGATAGACTTGTCGAAATCATATTTAAAAGGGGTCAATCAAAAGCTCACATTAACACACTCAGAACTCATGAACCAGAAGCCAAACACACTCAGATCTCAAAAACACACATTTACACACTCCGCCTTTAAAATCCTTCATCAATCGTAATCTTCATCACCACACTTTCATGAAATAGCTTGAAAAACTCAAGAAGTATGCAAGCATTATAATAGTGAGATAATACAAATATCAATGCAAGAGCTTTCAAGCTTCTAATGGGCATCACAATCTTAGAAACTACACATCTAAAGCACACATCAATCAAATACAATTAAGTGTGTACACTTATCTTAGAGTTTACACAGATTAATATAATCAACACATATTAGCGATTATAGTACATGTAATGACCGAAGCCCATTCATCATGAAACTTAAACTCCGTACTCCTCAACACTTTTCTACAAGACTTCAGAATTGGATTCTGAACATCGGAGCTTAGCAACTGGAGCCCCGCTGTGGCCATAAGTCGAATATCGGTGTTCCCCCACTGCTCCTTTGGCATTCTCCCTTTAGAAAACTCAATAAACTCCCTCAACGACCCACCCTCCGCTTTCAAATCCTCCGTGAACAACGACAACCTCGGGGTGGCTCGAAGCGATGCCACCCCGTCTCACCGAAATTAAAATCGAGGTAAAATTGAAATTGATGATGTTGGACACAGTGCTACACGATTGAAAGCAATTTTCATAGTAGAGATAGATTTTCATTAGCAGAGCCATTAAAGACCTCTTCTTCGATACAGACTTGCCCAAAGCCCCCTCGGCGGTGCAGATGAATCCGCCGGCTCAGCATAAGGAGGAGTAGTCGAGGATGACGTCATTGAGGAGATTGAAGCTGATGTTGTGGATAGTCCTCACGAAATTGATGGACTAAACCAAGCAAAGAGCCTCATGGAGAACAAACACAAATCAAATTGTTTGAATTTTTAACTGTGCAAAGAAGTTGAAGGAGATATGTGGTGCATATGAGTTTTTGTTTCAACTGATCTACGTGGAGCAAATTTGGGATTTACATTATCAACCCTCCTAGGTGTACTAGATACTAAAGAGGGAATTTATGAAAACTCAATTTTCTAGGGCAGTAGGTGACAAAATATTTTGTCTTCTACTCTTAGTAATTTGTCCTGTAAATATATTATCTGTTTAACTATAAATGACGATTTATAGGTGACAAAAAAGAAAATTTTGTCATGTATAATACTCATAAGTGACAAAAATGACTTTGTTGCCTATAATTTTGTCACCAAAAGGTTTTTTTGTTGTAGTGATAATCTTAAAAAATGTACACGTTGTTATCCACAAAAACTGAAAGTAGCAGTTTCAAAGTCTTGTTTCAATTATCATAAGTATCAATAATAAGTAGCAGCACCTTCGCAAGCACATTCACAACTTTAAAATATTGAACAACATCACAGGCAATATCGCACATCCATGAAATAACACACATCATAAACAACAACAATGTTAAATCACATTAAATCACAGTTAAATCACATACAGTAGTAACCTCCATCTCCATCAACAAGAAAACGACACTAATGTGTGCTACATCACATGAAAAAATAAATAAATCAGTGGAGCAGCTGCACGAGGACGTCCCAAAAGCTGCTCGGTTCTACTCGGAAGACTTAGACTTCACCGTCGACGTCTGTACTCTTCGCTGGGCTGAGCTTCAGTTCGGTCCACTCAAACTTGGCCTCATGCAATCCCCTAAGTAAAAATCTCTCTATCGAAAATTTAGTAAAAGCATAAAAAAGTCAGTATCAGCATCTAAAATACTTCAGTAGCAACATCGAAAATCTTCAATAGCAACATCGAAAAAAAAATTAGTAGCAGCATCATTACGAAAAATGTATTATCAATTTCAGAAAATGTAATAAAGTTTCCAATAGCATAGTAGTAGTTACAAAATAACATTAACATAATAATAGTAGCATAACCATTTTAAGTAGCAGCTTCAAAACAAATGGTTGAGGAAATGGTTGACACTTGAAAATACAATAGGAACAATAGTAATTTTGAAAAACGTAGTATCAACTAGACAAAACTTGAGTAGTAGTTTGGTGAACAATTCAACAACAGTAATTTCAAAATCACAGTAGCAATTTGATAAGAGCAACAATATGAAAATTACATTATAAAAATTACAGTAGTAACAATCAGTAGTTGGAAAAACGTAGTAGCAAAAAATTTACATGCTCACGTAAACAAAATCTAAATTTAAAAACATCCATAAATTTGTGGTAGTAACAGCTCAGGAAAATATACTTTTGAAGAAGAAAAACCAGATTTTGTTAAGAAAAATTAGAGGAAAAAACATCAAATTTTGTGCTTAAAAAAATCAAACATGCTACTGTAAACTAAAAGCAACTCAATTATTCTAAAATTTCTATGTGCATAAAAATCTCGATTATTGTAAGAGAGAAATTGATGTAGTAGCAGTGATAACAAAAATTAACCAAAATAATGCAATAACAAAAACTGATACTACAAAATGTCACAGGACGTTAAGGCGAGCTATTATGAATGGCGGCAGAATTTTGGTCGATGGAAGTCATGAATGGTGTGCGGCGCGACCTGGATCTAGATCTGGCGCGGGGTTTGAGACAACAAGTTCGTGCTTCTCATAACATTCCTCTTTTATCATCAATCAATAAACAACATTTCAAACCCACAAATCCACCATATATAACAACACCCAGTCGAACTTGAGGCACATCTCAAGAGCGGACTAGTGGCCTGATGATAGAACTTCACCATTTCTCAAGAGTCGAGCTCGTGGCTTGAAAGGACAAGCAGAGGTGAGCTTTTAGCGGCGCAAGGTAGAGGAGGTTGAGCCGAGCTTACGGCTTGCAAGGACAAGCAGAGGTGCGCTCGCGGCGGAGCATTAGGCCAGAACGGCGCTTTCCACGTGTAAGGCTGAGCAAGTGTGAACTCATGGCGATGCAAGGTGGAGGTGGCTGGGTCGAGCTTTCGGTGCTGGAGGCCGAGCGGATGAGAGCTTGCGGTGGATGAGGGGCAGAGCCGAGCTCGCGAGGTGGAGGTATGGTCGACTCAGAGACTCGTCAGGTCAAGGCCGCACAGTGGAGCTGTAGTTTGCGAGGAGGCGGCGACAGAAGAGGTGTGACGGTGGAAGCGGTGGTGCTAGAGACTAAGCCGCAACAGAGTAGCTGGGGAGAGGGCGTTGATCTCCTCTGTTACTGCATCTTTCGGGAAGAGAGAGAGAGAGAGAGAGAGAGAGAGAGAGAGAGAGAGAGAGAGAGAGAGAGAGAGGGTTAAATTAATATGGGGACAAAACTATCTTTTTGACGAGCTTAACGAACTGAGTTTTTGATACTTCGTTTTGGACTTTGGGCCCGTGTCCTGGGTTGTCCAAATACTAGTGGGGTGAATTTTTTGTAGTATTGATAATACAATTGTCTTTTTATGTCGTTTTCTATTTAAAATATCTTATTAATGAATAAATATACAATTTTAGTATTAAATTATTGCTTATCATTATCATTTTATTCTTCTAACATGCTCCTATTTATACCTCGCACAAGTCTCCCAAGAGAATCGGGAGATGATACGACTATCACGTACCTAAAAATTGTCTAACTATTTTTGTAATATAATCAAAAGTGAAGGGCATTCTGATCAAGTAGCACAAAAACTCTTTTGTTTGTCAGTGACAGAGACAAGTCTCCAGTCTCCGACTCTCGCTCTGTGTCATCAGATTAAAAATCCAAGAGAGGCATGCGAAGCTTACACGGAGCCACCCAAATTCTGAGCAAGTCTTCCTCTTTCTTCTTCTTCCTAAACCCTAATCCCAATCTCTCCTTCTCCAAATCCACCGTCGTCTTCAGAACCTTCTCAACCATGGCCGCCGCCGATGACTTCGTCAAGGGCAACATTCACCCGAACGGCGTCGCTGTGATCACTCTCGATCGACCCAAAGCTCTCAACGCCATGAACATAGGTATCTCTCAGTAAAAGACTCTTACTTTTTGTTTACTGTAAGTGTAGAAAGATGAAAACTGAAGTTTCAGTTGGCAGATATGGATGTGAAATACAAAAGCTACTTGGATCAGTGGGAATCGGATCCAAATGTTAAGTGTGTATTGGTTGATAGCAGCTCAGCTCGTGCCTTTTGTGCCGGTAAACTTTGGAGATTGATCTTGTTAGTTACGTTAGTTGGAGCTGTAATTCTTCTTTGCTGTGTTGAGTTTAGGTAGCTATGAATTGTTTATATTAGAAATGTGTTGGGATAGATTTTGAGTGTTACGAATCACGGTAAATGCAGGAATGGATATTAAAGGGGTTGTTGCTGAAATCCAAAAGGACAAAAACACACCTCTGGTGCCAAAGGTTTCTACATTTACGCTTTGCTTTGGACTAGACTTTTTTATGCTTATTTTGATAGGGTTTTGGTATTAATGTATGGACTATTAGTTGTAAATGATGTTTCGTTCCATGTTGTGCGCTGTGTTTTCTTTTTGTGTTGCGATTTTGTACCATGTCGGGTGACATTTGAGTTGTTTTGTTGTCTTGTTGATCACCTGGGTCATAGTTTACCTGCAGGCGGTGATGTGAAGCAGATCTCGGCGAAAAAACAACTATCCGATATGATTGAGGTCTAGTTGTGTCCTTTAACTATGGAGTAATAGAGCTGTACATCTGTATAGATTGCTGAAATATAGCTAATATAAGATGACAATTCCTCTCCCATATTATGTGTCGATGGAATTTTGTGTAGATGGAGTTTACAACTAGCAACATGATCAATTGTGGCAATTATTTAAGACTAAATCTTACTAAGAAGTTCACACAATAAGACTTGAACTAAGCTTTAAAATTATTACTGTGGTTGTAAGATATTATATTACTACCAGTTTAACCTTCCTCATGTAGTAGGTATAGGCTATTCATCTAAGTAATATTGTTTCTTGACAACAAATGCTGAGTATTTCTGAAGATTAAATGTGCATGAAATTCACTAGGAAGAGTTTTGCCCATAATTTTTTTGAAAATGATCTGGTATGTCTGTTTCATCTAAATAATGTATATGGAAGCCCAATTCGCATTCTGCTAATATCTATGCGCTAAACAATTGAATTGACATTTAAGATTAAGTTTATCAATATAGTAAGATCTCATGCGGCTGCACATCGCTCAGGTATTCACTGCTGAGTATTCTTTGATATGCAAAATATCTGACTACAAGAAGCCGTATATAAGTTTCATGGATGGCATAACGATGGGCTTTGGAATTGGGCTATCAGGTCATGGTCGCTACCGGATCATTACAGAGGTATAGTTGTCTTGTCATGTAGGAATTGTTAATCATCATTTTACTTTGGCTTTCAGAATTTGTGTATTCATTTTCTCTTGCTTGTATGGGTACATTTTAGAGGACTGTTCTTGCTATGCCTGAAAATGGTATTGGATTGTTTCCGGATGTTGGCTTCTCACATATAGCAGCAAAATCTCCAGGAGGAGGATCAGTCGGTATGCTTTGCCATCCACACATGTAGTTTGATCCTTAAACTGAATTGAGCTGTTTTTTTATGTAGAATAGAAAGTAAAAAAATTATTCTAAAGCATTTGAATAAAGTTTACCGAGTTTGTCTGTTTGCTACTTTGCTTCCACAATCAGTCTTCTGTTCTTTAGTAGATTAACAGTTATATATATATATATATATATCTGCAGGTGCTTATCTCGGAATCACTGGCAAAAGAATATCGACGCCATCGGATGCATTGTATGTAGGACTTGGGACACATTTTGTGCCATCTCAAAACTTAGGTTCAGTGAAGGAGGCCCTTTTGTCAACTAGCTTGTATGTTTTCGTATCTTTACACTTCCTCTTTTCAACTTCTGATGTACATGTGTGATGAAAATAATTGGTACCATGACATACTCAAATGCGTTTCTTTAAACTTAACTCTGTTGTTCATACAGTTCCCAGGATCCACATGAGGATATCAAAACAATTTTGGCGAGGTTCAGCAGTAACCCTGATTCTGAGGCCCATCTGAAACAGCTTTTACCTCAGATAACCTCATCATTTGGAGGAAATAAGTCGGTTCTTGAGACAGTTGAAGAACTTAAGAAGCATCTGTTGAGTTCCGATTCAACTGGTGAGTTTGTGAATGACACTCAATTTACTGGTAATGAAATGAATAACAGTAAACTTGTAGTATCAAAGTGATCATATTTAGCTTTCAAGCAATGGCCTCCACCGTGAGTTTCCAATCCTGTGTTGGCTGATTCATTGTTTCTGTCAGTGGTTGAGTGGGCAAATGAGGCTCTTCAAGGTCTTGGAAAGGGTGCTCCGTTTTCACTTTTCTTGACACAGAACTATTTCTCCAAAGTTGCATCTGCCATTGGGGAGAGTAACAATCAATTAGCCACGGTGAGTCTGGAGTTTCTCTACCCTTTCTATTTTGTCATCGTGTGGTCCTTGCTGGTTCACATTTTGGTAACATGAATAAGGATTCTCCTTTATTCTGTACTTGTTCAAATCCAGCTGACTGGTTTGATGAAAACTGAATATCGCATTGCTCTGAGATCATCCTTGCGTAGTGATTTTGCTGAAGGTGTGCGAGCAGTTTTGGTGGACAAGGATCAGGTTGGTTAAACCAGTGTCCCTTACGTGATGACCAAATTATGTAGATCTATAGAAGCCTAGTTCACTAAATCTTTATTGTTGTCCATGCAGAAGCCAAAATGGAACCCCTCAAGGCTAGAGGAAGTTAATGCGAGCGAAGTGGAAGCTCTGTTTGAACCATTGAGCCCGAACATGGAGGAGTTAAGTGTGTGACAAGCATAGAAGCTTGTGAAAATGTATTATCTCACTTCAGCAGCAAACATTAGACTGGTTGTCAATGCCATTAGAATGTATTGACTGATGACGCAAATATGTTGAATACACAAGATAAAAGGCATTTCTTTTCAGTTTGGTTTAATACCTTTTTGAGTGTGTTCCCTGACAATGTGACGAAACGATCTGTGACTATTAAGCTTTTTAATGTTGTTCTAACGAAACTAGTTAAGAATTTCAATTACAAACATAAACCTGTAATCATTCGATCTCTCTCATTCCGAGTTTCGGGATATCATTACAGTTGCCGGTAAAGTACAATAAACAATACTATTATTATATGCCGTAAGGGCAGATGCAGCTGTGGCTGCAATCATCCAATTCTGCAAATGCATATTGCAGGTGGTGTGACACTAGCAATGTTTGTCTCCTGTTGTGATAGAGGTAATTGGTGGGGATCACGTACGTGGGCAACCATTAGCACCTTGTTTTTTTTTTAGATCCGACTGAAAAAAGGAATCAGACATTTTTGTGGCAGACTCAATCACAGGCTGCTACATAACCAACGGCTCTTTCGACTGATTTTTTTTTATAATTTTAAAAAAATTTCATATTTTTTACCCTATAAATACTCATTCATTTATTTTACAATTTCCACCCAATATCTCCTCCCATCCTCTCCCATCTTCTTCCATCTTCACAATATATTTTTTGAGTGATTTTTTTTAAAAATGGCTACTTGGCTTCTTTCCGAAGAGTTGCAATTGTGTTTCTTGGGTACGACAATCAACTTGCCCCATCACCGGTCGATATCAAACTAAAGACAATTTCTAGAAAAGAGTCCATGCAGATTACGTCCAAAATTGGTGTTGTGCTCCCAAAGAACCTATAGTCGAACCTCGTTCGAAAATGAGTTTGGAATCGCACTTTCCCCTCTTGAAGAAATTACTCTTGAAGTGACATAGTAGCCTAGGCCAAGCAAGCAATCGTGCCGCTAGCGGAACAAATTTGTTAGATGAGGTATGTCTTAACCTTTTTTCATCATTTAAGTCTCTTGTATAACATATACTTATTTTTCCATATATCTAATTTGTGTTATTATATAGTTTTATTTTCTCATGTAATTATTTGTTTGACATAAATTAAATTTGTATATAAATGTAATGTTCTTATTTTTTTTAGGAGACACAAGCTCAACCAAACTATTTCAAGGATATCAAATTTTTTTTTTAATAAATTTGCATGTTATGAAGCGGTGAAGAATCATCCTCATTTTGTGCAAGTTGATAGTACTCCTACCCCTTATGAGTAGAATTTTCTAACTTCTCCCGAGACTCATGACACAGAGTCACCTGTTGAATTGGAGGACGATGATGAAGGATTCACAACGCCACCGTCCAACCAAGAGCCCCCCTCCCGTGTCTCTAGCCCGGTTAGGCCTATGGGAATAAAAGGGCCAAGGAAGCCAAGAAGAAGGGAAAAAAAGGTATGGCGGAGAAAGACGAGAAGTCTTTAGCTATTTTTCATAATATGCAATGTAATCAAAAAATACTTTTGGAGGCTAACTTGCGAAGAGATGAAGAAACACTTCGGTTGGCTAGGGAGACTTGGGAACTTAAGAAACGAAAAGAAGAAAGGATGGCACGACGTGAGGCTATGGATGTATTGGTAGAAGAAACAAGAATTATGTCAATTGATATTACCATAATGACCCCAAATACAAAAGCGTGGCACAAAAAGAGGAAAGCGGAGATCATGAGGGGCGTGAATGAGAGTACTAGTACTAGTGAAGGGTGTTATGTTCCTCCCTTTGATGATGAATATTAGTTAGTTGTGTTGATGTTATTTTTTTATGTTCCTTAATTTACAGTTTTTTATATGAAATAAAACAAGTCTATTATTGTTATTCACTTCCTTATTCATTGTTAATTATTGAAGTACAAATACATTAAATTATAATACAAAATAAAGTGACAGTACCTACTAAAAATACAATACCAAATAAAATGACAATAAAATAACAGAATTGATTACTCTTCCCTGGCTTCCAATGCCCAATTGTGCTCCACTAAATCTTCTTGAAGAATTGTGTGTATATAAGCTGACTCGAGGTCGTCAATACGGTCCCAAAACGCATGTTGATTTCGTCCATCTCTTTGCATAAGTGAAAAAGGAATTCGATTCCCCTCACAATCTACTGGCCCATCTGTGACGACCCGGACCAGAATGGGTATAGTATGTGGCTTAATCTGCGAGTTTCACGAGTAATTAAGGTTTATCGTAATTAATCGGCTAAACAGTTTTGATCACGACTTAATTTTCGGACACGAATTTGATTTGGGTTTGTTCGTGGAAAATGTAGAGAATTTGATTTCGAGTTCGTGGGAGCTTTCCGATGATTTTTCGGATAATTGAGGAATATAAAATGAATATTTGAAATTATTGTCGAGTTAGTCGTGTTTATCCGTTCGAGTTTGAGTTATCCGAATTGTGGATAGAGCCGAGTCGCGACGTATAAATAGCCGAATAGTCGTAAAGTTATCGAAAAAGTACGAAAATGGGCTGTTTGACCGAGTTGATTGTTCTGGACCGAGTTGACCGAGTCAACCGTGGCTGACTCAGTGAGTCCGTGACTCGCCGTCGAGAGGGTCGCTGGAATACGACACGGTTTCCGGAAAGGAAGGTAAGGTTTTGAAGTTTGTTGTTTGGGCTTTCGATTGATGTATATATGGTCTGTTTTGGTGGTGGTTTGCTTGGTCAATTTTGTTGGTGAAACTCGCCGGAATTGGATTTAATGGTGGAGTGTTTTCCGTCGGCTTTTCGAGGGGGATTTTAGGTGGAAATTTTTAGGTTTGTGCTTAGGATGAAGTCCCTTGAAGATGGGAGGCCGAGGTGGTCTCACGGTGGAGGATTTCGCCGGAGAAATTTTCCGACCGGTTTGAATTTTGGTGACTTTCGAGCTGATTTCCAGCCACGGTGGTGGCTGGACGGTGGTAATCCTTTGGGGAAAAAGGCTTGGCTTGAGGAGAGGAAGATTTTGGGGTCTTGGTCGCTGGAATATTCCTCCAGTGACGGCGCGCCGACGCCGACGGAGCTCCGACGAAGCGTTGACATTTTGGAAATTAACAATTTTTATGCCGTTTTGCTCGTAATCGTGCCCCGATCGTAGCCTTGAGGTTTTCTAGTGGATTTTAAGTCGAGAGTTTATGAGGAGTATTTGGGGGTTTTCGACGATTATTTTGTATCTGAGTTATATGTTTCCGGAAATGGTTGGTTTCCAAGGTGTGGTACAGAGTAATGAATTGTGATTTAGATCAGTTATATTTTTGTGATTATTCAGGGAATCGAGATCGTACATTGGGCGAGAGATCTTCCACCGGATCTCAGTATTAGCGCCTTTGCGCGCTGTGCCTTTCTGTGAGTGGGCATTTATTTACACTGTCGTAGCGAGTTCTTGATTTCAGTATTTATTTCCAGTACAGTATTGAGATTATTTATTGTTTTGGAGGTATTGTTTTATGTTTTTATGGTGATGGCATTTACTTAGCATCGATGCATTGGCTACTCGGCTGATCACCGGTAGTCCAGTTCCAGGGTTTAGAGATTCCCCTGATGTGCCCACTAGGCTTGAGAGATTCGCCTAGTCTATCACCGTCGGGCTTGAGAGATTCGTCTGATCGTCGGGCTTGAGAGATTTGCCCGACACCTCCATTTATTTTAAGAACTCTCATTATTTTTTATGTTATATAAATGGTGAAAGACATATGATTATTTTCGTCCAGTCACTCTAACGATTTTATTTGCCTTTCCCCTGGGCTTTTCGATTTTCGTGCCCAGTTTGCAGTTCAGATTCTGGTGTCGCACGTCGCAGTCGGAGGCTTAGTATTCGAACTATCTTTCTTTTTCAGTAGGTTTCTTGTTTAGCCTATTGATGTGTATTTATGTATATATAGACTAGAAGTCGCTCTGAATACTCCGATGTTCATATTTTCAGATGATTTTCCCGAATTTCTGTAAAGATTACAGTTTTTGCTTATTGTTTTATATTATGATATGATTTTGAGAAATCCGGATGGGATTGGTGCCCACGGTTTGGCTTTTGTGGCATAGGATGAAGTGTGTTTTTCGGGTGCGGGTTAATGGTAATTCCACGATATAGTGAAACTCAGCCGAAATTTCTATGGTTTTTGCAAGTTCGTGTTTTCAGAAGGGGTTTGATTCTGGTTTATGAAACTAAATCGGGGTTGGGTCCTTTCAGCTTGGTATCAGAGCATTAGGTTTCAGGTTCTGTAGATTTCTGTAGTTGTGATACTATGGATATTTGAGTATGTACAGCATGTCTGGAGCGATGACCCAACTGGCAAGCGGTTACTCATCAATGCTTCGAGTGTTGTGTGTGTTCAAATGTCTAAAGTTTCATGATTACGTTCCTTGTGCTTGTGACTAATGCTTTTCTCTTATCATTAGGATGCTTCCTAGACGTGGTTCCCGTGTCAATGGGGATGTGGATCCTGATGAGGATCGCCCGACGCATGACTTGCTTATGCGAGTATTGCGTTTGGAGGAGCGTTTTGACCCAGTGGTCAAAGCTCAAACTGCTGGAGCAACTGTTTTCTCGGGTTCAGCTGATCCAGAGATATGTGAGGCATGGTTGGTTTAGGTTGAACGAGTTTGTGAGCGTCTGTGTTTCACTCCTGAGCAGGTGACAGTGGCAGCAGTTGGTTTACTTGAGTCTGATGCTTACTTCTGGTGGGTTAGCACTGATAGAGTTCCGGTTGATACTCCATAGACATTATTCAGGGATTTGTTTATGCAGAGATATTTCAACCAGGCTACACAGCAGCGGAAGTATGAGGAGTTCACCAACTTGAGACAGGGTAGCATGTCAGTACTTGAGTACCGGGACAGATTTACTCGCTTATCTCGGTTTGCTCGTGACATGGTGGCCACAGAGGAAGCCAAGTGCCAGAAATTTGAGTTGGGTTTGAACCTGAACATCAAGGGAACATTGACTACGATGCCTCGGAACAACTTTGATGAGTTTGTGAGTACTGCACTTCGAGGCGAGGACATAGAGAAGGAAATGCAGATGAGATTCCAATCTTGACGATTTGAGGAGAGTGGACCGAGTCAGGGACCTTCTAAGAGGCTGAATTCTGACACATCCGGATCGGCATCATCATCTGGCAGTGGACCATATAGACCACCAGTTAGTACGGCTAGACAGAGACAGAGATAGAGGAGGGATCGGCCACAGAGACCACAGTCTAGTGGGAGTTCTGGCGGATCCAGTTATCCTCGACGTACCGGTGGCACTTTTGCTGTACCAAGGGAGTATCCATTGTGCAACCTTTGCAACAGGCATCATTTTGGTCCTTGTCAGTGAGGCCCTACCATTTGCTATCGTTGTGGCCAAGAGGGTAACTCTGCTATCATTCTAGCCTGCTGGTGTTGGGAGACAGGCAGCTCAGAGTTCAGGAGGAGATCGAGGTACCACTTCTGGGGCTCGACCAGTACAGTCTTCTGGGCAGGGCGGACAGCAGAGTCACCCTCAGCGTGAACGACCAGCTGGACAGGCCAGGGTTCATGCTATGTCATTGCGTGAGCGCAGAGCTTCACCGAAGGTTGTTATTGGTACGTTGCATGTTTTTGGCTATCCAGTACTTACTTTTCTAGATCCAGGTGCTACGCATTCATTCATATCATATAGATTATCATCTTTAGCTACTATGCCTGCATCTCCACTTCCGGGGTTGTGGAGAGTGTTGTATCTGTCCGGTGAGGTTGTGAGTATTGGTTGGGTATATAGGGATTGTGAGATCTTTGTTGGAGGTTATGGGTTAGCCGCAGATTTGTTACTGCTGGATATTGTCGATTTTGATGTGATTTTGGGTATGGACTTCTTGGAGACACATTGGGCTATGTTTGACTGTCACAAGAAGGAGGTTGTGTTTCGACGTCTAGGTTTTCCAGAGATACTGCTTCGCGGTGAGAAGAATACTTCATTACCATGTGTGATTTCAGCGATGAAGGCCGAGCGGATGATGAAGAAGGGGTGTGTTGCATATTTAGCTCATGTTGTGGATACTACGGCTGCTGTACCATACATTGGTGATATTGAGGTGGATTCTGAGTTTCCAAATGTGTTTCTGGAGGAGTTACCAGGTGTTCCTCTAGTTCGAGAAATCGATTTCACCATTGAGGTTTTACCAGGCACTGGACCCATACCACAGGCACCTTATCGTATGGCACCAGCGGAGTTGAAGGAGCTACAGATTCAACTTTAAGAGTTGCTGGAGAAAGGTTTCATATGACCTAGTGTATCACCGTGGGGTGCTCATGTGCTATTTGTGCAGAAGAAGGATGGTTCTATGCGGTTGTGTATTGATTACCGAAAGCTGAATCAAGTCACCGTGAAGAACAAGTATCCATTGTCGCAGATTGATGATTTGTTTGATCAGCTCAATGGAGCTTTAGTCTTTTCGAAGATTGATCTCAGGTCTGGATACCATCAGTTAAGGATTAGAGAGTCAGATGTGGCCAGGACAGCTTTCAGATCACGATATGGGCATTATGAGTTCTTGGATATGCTGTTGACCAATGCCCCCGCAGCTTTCATGGACTTGATGAACAGAGTGTTCAGAAGATTCCTAGACAAGTTTGTGATCGTGTTCATCGACGACATTCTGATTTATTCCAGGAGTGTGGGCCAGCACAAGAAGCATTTGTGAGCTGTTTTGCTAACTTTGCGAGATAATCAGCTGTTTGCGAAGTTCAGCAAGTGTGAGTTTTGGTTGAATAGTGTGAAGTTTTTGGGTCACGTGATATCTGCTGAAGGAGTCAGCGTGGATCCTGACAAGATTGAAGCCGTGTTGAATTAGAGTAGACCTACCTCCGTACCAGAGATCAGGAGTTTCTTGGGTTTGGTAGGTTATTATCGGCGCTTTGTGCAGGATTTTTCATGGATTGCCCCTCCACTTACCAGTTTGACGAAGAAAGGTGTCAAGTTCGAGTGGTCTGATGCATGTGAGGAGAGTTACTTGCTCTTGAAGGAAAAGTTGACTACTGCACCGGTTCTGACTCTACCTGACGACAGTGGAGAGTTTGTGGTTTACAACGATGCATCAAAATTGGGACTTGGTTGTGTTTTGATGCAGTATGGCAGAGTGGTGGCTTACGGTTTCAAGTAGCTGAAACTACATGAAGTCAACTATCTTACGCATGATTTAGAGATGGCTGTTATTGTATTAGCCTTGAAGAGTTGGAGACACTACTTGTACGGAGTCCAGTGCAAGATATACACAGATCACAAGAGTCTCACCTATTTGCGCATGCAGCCAGACTTGAATATGAGACAGCGCAGATGGATGAAGTTGATCAATGATTATGATTGCACCTTTGAGTATCATCCAGGGAAGGCTAATGTCATTGCTGATGCACTCAGTTGAAAATCAAGAGCTTCGTTGTTTCATGTATGTGCAGCCAGAGTTTCCATGTTAGCAGAGTTGCGAGCTACGGGAGCTAAGTTAGAGTGGGATGATGATGGAGCCTTGTTAGCTAGCTTCTAGGTTCGACCGGTATTGGTTGATCAGGTTCGTGAAGCTCAGGGTGCAGATTCCTATCTGTTGGACAAGAAGACCATGATTCGGAATGGTGTTCCAACAGAGTTCCGGTTGAGTGATGATTGTACATTGCTATTCAGAGGCAGATTATGTGTACCCAGAGACAAGGGTTTGAAGAAAGAGATTTTAGACGAAGCTCATTGTTCTGCTTACGCGATGCATCCCGGCGGTACGAAGATGTTTCGTACACTTCGAGCTTATTACTGGTGGCGAAATATGAAGAGGGAGATTGCCGCATATGTGAGCAAATGTCTTATTTGTCAGCAGGTTAAAGCAGAGAGACAGAAGCCTACGGGAAAGTTACAACCCTTGGAGATTCCGGTTTGGAAGTGGGAGCACATCACCATGGATTTCGTGTATCAGTTACCGCGTACTTCGGCTGGTAATACTGGCATTTGGGTCATTGTGGACCGATTGACGAAATCAGCTCATTTCCTTGCGCTTCCAGGGAAGATTTTTGTGGGCAGGTTAGCAAAGCTGTATTTGGCGGAGATCGTTCGTTTGCATGGTGTGCCTGTATCCATTATTTCTTACCAAGACAGTCAGCTTACTTCAGAGTTTTGGCAGGCATTGCAGCGAGCGTTGGGTACCAGATTGCATTTCAGTACAGCTTTTCATCCTCAGACTGATGGGTAGTCTGAGCGGACTATTCAGACCCTCGAGGATATGTTGCGGTCTTGTGTTTTGCATTTTAGAGGAAATTGGGACCAGCAACTGCATTTGATCGAGTTTGCTTACAACAACAGTTATCAGGCCAGTATTGATATGGCACCGTATGAGGCTCTATACGGGAGGCAGTGCCGTACTCCATTGTGTTGGAGTGAGGTAGGCGAGCGATGGCTTATTGGACCTGATCTAGTGAAGAGCACCACAGAGGATGTTCAGATTATCAGAGATAGATTGAAGATTGCCCAGGATCGCCAAAAGAGTTATGCAGACGTGAGAAGAACGAGTCTCGAGTTCGAGGTGGGCGATTGGGTCTTCCTGAAATTGTCTCCTTGGCAAGGAGTTTTTCGTTTCGGGAAGCGTGGTAAGCTTCGACCACGGTATATCGGTCCATATTAGATCACGGAGAGGGTTGGTGTCGTGGCTTATAGATTAGAGTTGCCTCCGGAGATGGCGAGAGTGCACGATCTTTTTCATGTTTCGATGTTGCGGAAATACATTCCAGATCCATCACATGTTTTGGCACCACATCAGCTTCCTATTCGGGAAGATTTGACATATGTGGAGGAGCCGGTACAGATTCTCGATCGGCGTGAGCAGGAGTTGAGCACAGAGTCATACCGCTTGTGAAGGTCTTATGGCAGAATCATTCAGTTGAGGAAGCAACCTGGGAGACCGAGCAGCATATACGGGAGTAGTATCCTCATCTGTTCACTTAGCAGGTACGTAAATTTCGAGGTCGAAATTTTTCTAAAGGGGGTAGATTTATGACGACCCGGACCGGAATGGGTATAGTATGTGGCTTAATCTGTGAGTTTCACGAGTAATTAAGGTTTATCGTAATTAATCGGCTAAGCAGTTTTGATCACGACTTAATTTTCGGACAAGAATTTGATTTGGGTTTGTTCGTGGAAAATGTAGAGAATTTGATTTCGAGTTCGTGGGAGCTTTCCGAGGATTTTTCGGATAATCGAGGAATATAAAATGAATATTTGAAATTATTGTCGAGTTAGTCGTGTTTATCCGTTCGAGTTTGAGTTATCTAAATTGCAGATAGAGCCGAGTTGTGACGTATAAATAGCCGAATAGTCGTAAAGTTATCGAAAAAGTGCGAAAATAGGATGTTTGACCGAGTTGATTGTTCTGGACCGAATTGACCGAGTCAACCCGTGGCTGACTCAGTGAGTCCGTGACTCGCCGTCGAGAGGGTCGCCGGAATACGGAGCGGTTGCAGGAAAGGAAGGTAAGGTTTTGAAGCTTGTTGTTTGGGCTTTCGATTGATGTATATATGGTCTGTTTTGGTGGTGGTTTGCTTGGTCAATTTTGTTGGTGAAACTCGCCAAAATCGGGTTTAATGGTGGAGTGTTTTCCGGCGACTTTTTGAGGGAGATTATAGGTGGAAATTGTTGGGTTTGTGCTTGGGATGAAGTCCTTTGAAGATGGCAGGCCGAGGTGGTCTCATGGTGGAGGATTTCGTCGGAGAAATTTTCCGGCCGGTTTGAATTTTGGTGACTTTCGAGCTGATTTCTGGCCACGGTGATGGTTGGACGATGGTGATCCTTTGGGGAAAAAGGCTTGGCTTGAGGAGAGGAAGATTTTGGGGTCTTGGTCGTCGGGAAATTCCTCCGGTGACGGCGCGCCCCCGCCGGCGGCGGTGGTCAATGGTGGAGCTCCGGGGGAGCGTTGACTTTTTGGAAATTGACAATTTTTATGCCGTTTTGTTCGTAATCACGCCCCGATCGTAGCCTTGAGGTTTTCTAGTGGATTTAAGTAGTGGATTTTAAGTCGAGAGTTTATGAGGAGTATTTGGGGGTTTTCGACGATTATTTTGTATCCGAGTTATATGTTTCCGGAAATGGTAGGTTTCCGAGGTGTGGTACAGAGTAATGAATTGTGATTTTGATCAGTTATATTTCTGTGATTATTCAGAGGATCGAGATCGTACATTGGGCGAGGGATCTTCCGCCGGATCTCAGGATTAGCGCGTTTGCGCGCTGTGCCTATCTGTGAGTGGACATTTATTTACACTGTCGTAGCGAGTTCTTGATTTCAGGATTTATTTCCAGTACAGTATTGAGATTATTTATTGTTTTGGAGGTATTGTTTTATGTTTTTATGGTGATGGCATTTACTTAGCATCGATGCATTGGCTACTCGGCTGATCACCGGTAGTCCAGTTCCAGGGTTTAGAGATTCCCCTGATGTGCCCACTAGGCTTGAGAGAATCGCCTAGTCTATCACCGTCGGGCTTGAGAGATTCGCCTGACCGTCGGGTTTGAGAGATTCGCCCGACACCTCCATTTATTTTAAGAACTCGCATTATTTTTTATGTTATATAAATGGTGAAAGGCATATGATTATTTTCGTCCACTCACTCTAATGATTTTATTTGCCTTTCCCCTGGGCTTTTTGGTTTTCGTGCCCAATTTGCAGTTCGGATTCTGGTGTCGCACGTCGCAATCGGAGGCTTAGTATTCGAACTACCTTTCTTTTTCAGTAGGTTTCTTATTTAGCCTACTATTGTGTATTTATGTATATATAGACTAGAAGTCGCTCTGAATACTCCGATGTTCATATTTTCAGATGATTTTCTCGGATTTCTGTAAAGATTACAGTTTTTGCTTATTGTTTTATATTATGATATGATTTTGAGAAATCCGGATAGGATTGATGCCCACGGTTTGGCTTTTGTGGCATAGGATGAAGTGTGTTTTTTGGGTGCAAGTTAATGGTAATTTCATGATATAGTGAAACTCTGCCGAAATTTCTATGGTTGTTGCAAGTTCGTGTTTTCAGAAGGGGTTCGATTCCGATTTAGGAAACTAAATCGGGGTTGGATCCTTTCACCAACATAAATTCTTGCTGCCCGTGGGTTCATGAGGTCTTCTTCTTCTGCCTCGACAAATTCTTCTTCCACAAATTCATCATTAATAGTCATGTTATGCAATATGATGCAAGCTACCATTATGCTTCTCAGTGTAGAGCTTCTGTGCAACCGATCCCCATGACAAAGGATTGCCCAACGAGATTGTAGAATGCCGAAGCACCTTTCCACATCTTTGCGATACGCTTCTTGTTTCTTTGCAAATAGTTTCTGCACTTGTGACTGGGAAATATATTTTACAAATGTAGAGTACCTAGGATAGATTCCATCAGCAAGATAATATGCATTGCTATATTTTTTACCATTGACGTGAAACGTCACAGTTGGGTGTTTCCAGCGATCAATCCTTCAAAGACCGGTGATTGATCGAGCACGTTAATATCATTTTGAGCTCCTGGCACACTGAAGAAAGCATGCCATACCCATGTGTCATACGAGGCCACTGCCTCAAGAATAATTGTGAGACGTCCCTTCCATCCAGTGTAAGCCCCCTGTCATCTGGTTGAATAGTTCTTCCACTTCCAATGCATGCAATCGATGCTTCCGATCATACCTGGAAATCTCCGGTGATCAACCCTTGCTAGAAGCCTTCGAAGGTCAGCCTTTGTTGGAGCACAAAGGTACTCTGGACCAAAAATACGTTCCACTTGTTGACAGAACTTCTTCATGCACTCTAACGTAGTTGATTACCCCATCCTGGTTATCTCAGTACATTGATCAACAACTGTGTCGTATGCCAACATACGCAGGGCACCTATCATCTTCTGTTATGACAGCAACCCTAGTACCCCAAGGGCATCTGCTCTTTGATGCCAATAACGGTCGTGGTTACAGAGGGCAGTCATGATGCGGTTAAACACATGGCCGTGCATCCGGTACCTTTGACGGAATTCTTCCGGTCCGAATATCAGACGCTCGATGAAGTAATCTTCCATGAAATTTTTTCCCCTTGATAACTTGTATCTGGGGTGATTGGGAGAGCGACCAGGATGTGAACCATGTCCCTGTGGTTCATCTGAAGTATCAAGATGTGCCATCATCATGGCCGCGTTATTCATCATCGTATCCATCATCTCAGCATCCTCTTGACTGTATTGTTCTCTCTGCTCAACAATTTGCGCAAAAAACTCATTGTAGTGATGGAGAAATGAAGAAATCTGGTGAACTATTTGAGAGAAGGTGTTTTGAAATATTTGGAAGAAAGTTGTGAAGATTGAAGTGTATAGATAGTTGATGATGAATCTTATTTATGGTCAGTTTCAGATGATAAAATTTTATACGTGTCAAATCGTCATTCGTCGAAAATCTTATCAAAAATCCAATGACATTATTTGGCTGACAAAAATATGTGGTAATAACACGTGTCCCATTTTAATTGGTCAAAAATCCTATCAAAAATCCTATAACATTATTTCGGTGGTAACAACATCCCTAAATGCCACGTGTCGTTCTGCGACTGGTTGAAATTAATTTATGAAATCTAATATTTCATTGAAAGTTTTGGGGAGTATTCATGGAATTGTGTATACAGAAGCGATGAGTAGTGTAGAATTGACGATATATGTAACTATAATAAAAAATTAGAATCGAAGCTTTGCGCATCATGATATCATGCTGTTTGATATAACCTGTCACATTACATTGCCTTAATTAGTCGTCTGTACTTATACAACTGGTTTTGATCATATTATTGAGTAGTGAGTTTGTTCTAATTTTACATTATTGTTTGAGTCAGTCTCTTTAGTATGTACAGACTGTAGTGTGCTCTGTAGTAGTTTGTTGTGTTGTATTTGAGTAGTATGTAGTCCGCTCTATAGTAGTTTGTAATGTGCTTTGTAGTAGTTCGTAGTGTGCTCTGTAGTAGTTTGTAGTGTTGTCTGTGAGTAGTATGTAGTCCGCTCTGTAGTAGTTTGTAGTATGCTTTGTAGTAGTTTGTATTGTGCTCTGTAGTAGTTTGTAGTGTTGTTTGTGAGTAATATGTAGTGTGCTCTGTAGTAGTATGTAGTAGTATATAGTAGTTTGTAGTGTTGTCTGTAGTAGTTTGTAATGTTGTCTGTGAGTAATATGTAATGTGTTTTGTAGTAGTATGTAGTGTCCTATATAGTAGTTTGCAGTGTTGTCTGTGAGTAGTATGTAATGTCATCTGTAGTAGTTTGCAGTGTTGGCTGTGCGTAATATGTAGTGTGCTCTGTAGTAATATGTAGAATTGATGTAAGTAGTATAAAGAATTTATGTGAGTAGTATGTAGTGTTTTGATGGTCTATTTTATTGTTTTGCAGAAATGGCACAAATGGAAGACCCTAAGAAACCCAAAGTCCAAATAAGATCGACATTAAGAGGCTTTTGCAAAGTCATGGGTGAATTTCATAAAAAATTGCCTCCAAAAACAGTGAAGACGTTGCAAAAAACATCATTTGGCAGTTTCATGAAAAGCACTACAACAATTTGTTGAAAGTACTACTATAGTTTTTAGAAAATACTACTATAGTTGTTGGATAGTACTACTCTAGTTGTTGGATAGTACTACTCTACTGGAACTTATACATTCTAACTAAAACTTTGTTGAAAGTACTGCTGTAGTTTTCAGAAAGTACTACTCTAGTTATTGGATAATATTACTTTACTGGGACTTTATGCATTCTAACTAAAACTTTGTTGAAAGTACTACTGTAGTTTTCAGAAAGTACTACTTTAGTTGTTGGATAGTACTACTTTACTGGAACTTTATGCATAAAAAATATGGATAAAAAAGTGACCTTAATTAGGATAAAAAATATACAATGACCTGAAAAGTTAAATATAAAGAGGCAAAATTTGAAAGACAGAAAATATGGATAAAAAAATAACCTTAATTAAGATAAAAATATAAATGATCTTCAAAGTAAATATAAAAAGGCAAAATTGGAAAGACAGAAAATATGAATTAAAGAAAGTGACCTTAATTAGGATAAAAAGTTTAAATGACCTTATGTGTGAAATAGGGTCTCTAATTGACCTTATATGTAATTTACTATTAAATAAATGCTGTTTGTAAGGGTATGTAAAATCATCTCCATTTTTAGGGGATTGTATTTGGCCATGTGTTATAATTAAGTCCCTTGAATATATTATTTAATGAATAATGAAGGCTATATTTTGTGCCGTCTCCAATCCGTAAGGATTATAATTATAATTTTTATATTATTTTATTAATTTAAACTTATAAACTTATAGAATTTCCTAAACTAGGTAAGCCTATGGTAGAGGAGATCTACCTTAATCATTTATGAAAGGACCTAATCCTACATTAACTAATAATCTAGGATCACGCCCTAACGACAAGACTTAAACCACGGATTTTTGTAAAAAATTTGACATAAGTTCCTCTGCAAAGTAGACTACTAAAAATCTGCAAGAAAATCACACTTCGGATTTCCAACAAACAATACCGTGGACCACCGATGTCCATCCAAATTTCTCAATAATTTGCGAAAAGTAAATTAATTAAAATGGTGGAACAGTATTATAGAAACTAAAAAGTCATAATCCAGCAATACTATTAATTCAGAACTAAAATTGAAACTATTTACAATACTAATGTTGTGATGACCCGGACCAGAATCAGAAGTATAATCAGCTTGATTCGTGAGTTACAGCGCAGTCGCGGATTTTCGACAGATATTGGAATCGCCAGAGTTCTTAACGACTAAATTATTGGCCGAGAATTGGAGCTGGGTCTCTTCTCGAGAGTCGTTGTATGTGTGATTACGAGTTCGTGGGCGGTTCCGGATCGTTATTTGGACGACCGAAGAATTAGTTATGAATATTTGAAGTTCAGATTTAAATGGTGGGCTACTTAACGACTAAATTACCGGTCGAGAATTTGGTTTCGGCTTCTTCACGGAAGTTGCTCAGAATTTAATTTCGAGTTCGTGGGAACTTCCGGAGCATGATTTGGAGTTACGAGGAATTAGTTGCGAATTTTGCCGATTGTTGATTGTTTGGTTAATTTAATGTGTTGGTTCGAAGGGTTGACTTTTTATCCGATTGGCCGATGTGTTTGACTTTGAGTGATTATTGAATAATATGTCGAGACGAGTTTGTGGCCGTGAGAATTATCGGAATCGGAATTACGACGAGAAAGTTACGCGCGTTTGAAGTTCGTCGAAATGGATAAACATGAAGTTTCCGTTTTGGGAAAGGCTATATATAGTAACCTGCTATTTTGGGCAAGGGGAAGACTTTCCAGATTGGGAGTTGACCTGGTCAACTCGGGTTGACCATGGTGGAGGAGAAGAGTTTGACGCCGTACGGTGCTCACCGGCGGTGGAATTTTTCCGGCCACCCCACGGCCTATACCATACACCAATCAACTCGCCTAGCTTCCCTTATCTTGTTCCCGGCCTCACTTTCCGGCAAGCTTCACGGTGGAGAGAGATATTTGGAACCAAAGTTCAAGGTTTTTGGTGTTAATGGTGACTTTCGTTTCGGGCCGAGTTGAACCTCAAGAGGTACTGGGTTTTGTAGCCCTCTTCATTGTGATTCTAACCATGGTGTTCTAATTCGATTTGAGTGTGGAGAATTTTGAGATTGAAATTTGTGGAACAATTCGGTTTTTCATGAAATTGAGCTAGATAGAGTGAGAATTGGCCTAAACCTATAACTGGAAAGTTGTTGGGCTCGTCGAGATCTTTGAAACCATGTATGCCATGTATTTTTCTGGGCAGATTGGAGTTTTCCGGCGACTGTGGCAGCGGCGACGGCGGTGGCGCCGCCGCCGGCGGCGGCGACTTTTCGCCCGGCATGGTTTTCGATGAATTGCATGTCATTTGACTCGAAATCGCGCCCCAATCGCAGTGGGGAGGTTTGTTTTTCGAGTTGAGCGTCCGAACGTAAAGCGAGGTATTGAGGTGGTATATATGGATTTTCGATGATTCGTCGTATTCGAATTGTGTGTTTCCGAGAACGGTGGTTTCTCGTGATTTGATTTGAATTGTCGGATTATGACTTTAAGTATTGGACATTGTGATTGTTCAGGTGTTCGTGATCGTTTGATTGGCGAGGGACATTCCGCCGGATCACGGGTTAACGCGATACGCGTTACGCCAGTCTGTGAGTGGACAATTTCTTTTCACGGAAATCTTGCGAGTCTTTTATGTGATTAATGAACTTGAGCATGCAGCATGATTATGGTTTTACGAGCATGAGATTTCATACGAGATTATACGATTATATTTATACGAATATACGTATACGAACATGCATACACTTTTATATTGTTTCATGCATTTGTATCGAATTGTTTGTGATTTGGTTTTCACAGAGTACAGTCTTGGTTACATTGTTGTATCGATACACATTGCCTCTCGGCTGATCCCCGATGGTAGGCCATCCAGGAGGGACGTCGTCATCCCGACCTGACCGGTGAGGGGCGTTTCCCCGGAACCGAGGCCATTTCTGGCTTAGAATCACGGGGACCAAGGACCTCGTGATTCGGACTGTACTAGCACGGTGTGTGTCCATGAGTGACCCCGTGGGATTTATACTTGCATGCTCAGTACACTGGAGGAGTATGAATTTTACCTCGTGTACTATGTTATGTTTTTATTTACCTGGACTCGCATATGTTTTTATAACATATATATTAACTGGTGAAAGACATTTATTTTCGTCCACTCACTCTAACGTGTTTATTGTCTTTCCCCTGGGATTTTCGGTTTCCGTGCCCAGTTTGCAGTTCAGGCTCTGGTGTCGCATGTCGTGGTCGGAGGCATAGTGCTCGAGCTACTTTGTTTCTTCCAGTAGGTTTATTGTTCTACCTACTGTGGTATACGTATATGATTATGTATTAGAAGTCGCTCTGAGCTTCCTGTTGAATATGCTATACGATTTTATATCGGATTTCAATAAAGTGCATATATATTTACTACTTTACTTTACTGTTGAGATATTGAGAAATCCGGATGGGGTTGGTGCCCACGGTTTGCTTTTTGTGGCATAGGATGAAGTGTATTTTCCGCGTGCAGGTTAAGGTAATTCCACGTTAGTAACGAAACTCTGCCCAAATTTCGAAAAGTTTTTGTTGGTTCGTGTTTTCGAAGGGGTTTGATTCCGATTTAGGAAGCTAAATCGGGGTTGGGTCCTTTCAGCTTGGTATCAGAGCATTAGGTTATAGGTTCTGTAGACTTCTGTAGTCGTGTTTACTTAGGGTATTTGAGTTGATACAGCATGACTGGAGTGATGACCCGACTGGCCAGCGGTACTCATCAATACTTCGGGTGTTGTGTGTCCTCAAATATCTGCGGTTTCATGATTACGTTCCACTTGTTTTGAACGATGTTTTATTCATTAGGATGCCTCCTGACGTGCTTTCCGTGTCGTTTCGGTTGTGGATCCTATTGAGGATCAATCGACGCGCGATTGGCCAGAGAACAGTGGATTGGGATGAGTATTCAGAGTTCAGTGAATTGTGTGGCACGGTTTGCCTGGTTGTGTGTATATGGGCGTCTACATGTTGCCTCAGAGCTGAGAATTTTGACAGTTGATGTTTGCCTGAGTCAGATCATTGTGTTTGATGGGCTGTTAATGTGTGAGTTCCGGTTGCGACTCCATGGCCTACATTCAGGGTGTTGTATTCACGGTAATGGTTTTATCAGGCTATCCAGCGATCGAATGTGGAGTGTTTACCCACCTGAGGCAGAGATGCATTGTTCACATGTTGTCCTTGTTTACACGTGTTATGTGGCTTCAGAGGGAGCTATGCACGAGGTTCGAGGTGAGTTTGAACCTGAGCATCAGAGAGAGTTGATTGTTGTGCCTCGAGACATCCGTGAGGAGCTTAGTGTGTTGCACTCAGCGGCGAGGTTATTGTGAGGTAAAGATGTACGCGGTTTTCGATGCGATGGTTTGAGAAAAGTGGACTTAGTCGAGATTTTGATGAGGTTGAGTTCCGATACTTCGGGATCAGTGATTTCATCAGACTGTGGTCTTTTCGAATATGTTGAGGATCCTCTGCTGATCCGTTTGACGATGGCGGAGATCGCAGAGTAGCGAACTGGCTCCTGTGGCATGAGTTTGGGTGATCATTGGCGATCCTTTCACGCAGCAGGTGTTGCGGTGATTTGTGTTCGAGGAGCACTTTCAGTTGCTGTTTCGGTGGCCAGGAGGGTCACGTTACGAGGGAGTGCCCTCAGTCAGCTGTGTTAGCGGTTCGACGGCTCAGAGTTACGAGGAGTCTCTCATGTTGTTCCTACCGTCTGATCAATGTACCCTTTTGACGAGTTATTTAGCAAGTCGCAATTGATGTGGGCGACTAGTTGGGCATGTTGGAGTTCGTGCCATGACCTTGTTTGAGGACAAACTTTTCTCCGAGGTTACTGTTGTTTGATGTCCATGGCGATTGTGTCTGTATCTCCACTTCCGAGGTTTTGGAGAGTGTTGCATCCATCCGGAGGTTACGAGATCCCTGTTGGAGGATATGGTTTAGCCGTGGATTTGTTGTAGCTGGATGTTGTGATTTTGGTGTGTTTGTGAGTATGGACTTACTGACGACGCATTTGGTTGTGTTCGAGTGCCTCGATGAGGAGGTTGTGTTTCGACGACTAGATTTCCCCGAGATACTGTTTCGTGGTGATGGTCGAGCGGATGGTGGAGACAAGTTGTGTGGTTTGTTTAGCTTATGATACGGATACTACGGTTGTTGTGTCCGATATTGGCGACATTGAGGTGGTTCCTGAGTTTCCTGGCGTGTTCCGGAGGAGTTATCAGATGTTCCTCCAGTTCGGGAAACTGACTACACCATTGAGCTTGTACCAGGCGCTGGACTCATTTTACCGACACCTTGTCGTTCTGAGCCAGCGGAGCTGATGGAGCTACAGTTTCGACTCCAGGAGTTGCTGGAGGAGGTTTCAGGAGATTTCATGTGACCTAGTGTATTTGCGTGGTGTACTTTTGCGTTGTGTGTACGGATGTTGGTTGGTTCGACGAGATGGTGCATTGACTACCGAAGCCTGATTCGCTTCAGAGGAGAATGAGTATCCTCCGCTTCGGATTGACGAGTGGTTGAATCAGCTTGCGAGAGCTTCAGTCTTGTTGAAGATTGATTTCGGGTCCGGATACCCTCAGTTGAGGTTTGATGAGTCAGATGTGACTATGTTAGCTTTCGGATCTCGGTGTATGCATCTGGAGTTCTTGGTCACTTTATTGGTTGACCAATGCCTCCGTAGATCGTGTGGACTTGATGGACCATGTGTTCAGACGGTTTCTGGACGAGTTTGCGGTCTTGTACGTTGGAAATTTCCTGATGTACTCCGAGAGTGTGGGCCAGCACCTGAGACAATTATGAGTGGTTTTGCGGACTTCGCAAGATGGTCAGCTGTTTGTGAAGTTCAGCCAGTGTGAATTTTGGCCGATTAGCGTGAAGATTTTGAGTTATGTGATGCTAGCCGAGGGAGTCGGCATGGATCTTGACCAGTTAGAGGTCGTGTCGATTTGGGGATTGCCCTACTATTGTACCAGAGATCGGGAGTCTCTTGGGTTTGGCAGGCTATTACTGAAGGCTTGTGCAGGATTTTTCCGGATTGCCACTCTACTTTCCGGATTGACGAAAAGGTGTCAAGTTCGAGTGGTTCGATGCACGCGAGGAGAGTTACTTACTCCTGCAGGATGGTTGACCGTTGCTTCGGTTTTGTCCTTACCTGACGACTACGACGAGTTCGTGGGTTATGGCGATGCATCGAGGTTTGAATTGGTTGTGTTTGATGCTGTGTAGCAGATCGGTGGCTCATGATTCCAGGCAGTGGAACTTTGTGTAGCTATGTATCCTATGTATGATTTGGGTGTAGCTTCCCTTGTGTTAACACCAGAGAGTTGGAGATACTATTGCTATGGCGTGCAGCGTGGTGTAGGATGTACATTGACCAATGAGTTTTATCCACTTGCATTTTCGGCCAGATTTGGGCTTGAGGCAGTGTAGATGGAGGGAGTCGACTATCGACTATGGCTGCACCTTTGAGCTTGTTCAGAAAAGGCTAGTGGTTGTACTTTGACCATCCGTCTGGGATATTGTTGCTGATGCATTCAGTTGAGAGTTGGGAGTTTTAGTACTGCATGTGTGTATGTGTGGCTCGAGTTTCCGTGTTAGCTAAGTGTGGACTACGAGAGCTGAGTTTGAGTATGACGGTGTTGAGGCTCGTGATTTTGCGCGTGTTTGGCGCTAGTGACGCTGAGAAGTGTCAGATACTTCGATTTTATTACTCGTGACGCAACATGAAGAGCAATGTAGCAGCTTGTGTGTGCTGATGCCACATTCGTCGACTGGCGATGGCTAGGAGGCAGAAATTTGCCGAGATGTGTTAGCCATTTGAGATTTCCGGTTAGACGTGACGGTTGCTGCTGTGATTGTGTGTGTATGTGTACACTTGGGTTGTGATACCAGTTGCCGGGCCTTTGTGGATCATTTGACGAACTCAGTACAGTTCCTTGTACTTTCGGAGATGATTCCAGTGGTTGGCTGGTATAGCTGTGTTTGATGGAGGTTGTCCATCTACGTGGTGTACCTGTGTCCCAGTTCGCCGATCGAGGTGATCAGCTACGACTAAGTGTTGGTGAGCTTTGCAGCGAGCATTGGAGACCAAATTACGAGCTAGTACCGGTCCTTGTCCTCGGATTGACGAGCGATCTTTGAGGACTATTCAGGCCTTGGAGGGCATGCTGTGGACCTTGGTATTACCGTTCCGGAGGATTCGGAACCAGCAGTTTCGGCGATTTGAGTTTGCTTGCAGTACCAGTTTGTGGACCACTATGGTTTTGAGGTTGTTTGATGTTAAATTGAGGTATGTTGTTGTACTCCATTGTGTTGGAGTGAGTTTGGTTTGAATTTGAGTTGATGTTTGTTTCCGATTTTGTGGAATGTGCTACCACAGACTGTCAGATTAGCGGAAATGGGTTGATAATTGTTTGAGTTCGATGCTTGAGTTTCGTTGGTATGAGCAGGTTGTGTTGTGATTTGCCTTGATGTTTTGATCCATATGTGGCCATAGGCGTGTTTGTGTTATGCCGTATGGTTTGGCATCACCTATAGTGTTGGCTTTGTGTGTTGTGTTCCGCGTGGCGGAACTGTGTTTCAGGATTGCTACATGTTGTGTACCCTACATGTTCCTTATGCAGGAACACTTGGCTATTGTGTGGAGCCAGTTCAGATTTGTGATTTGTGAGTACAGAAATTCCAGCACAGAGCTATCTCCTATTGTGGAGTCAGTTGCCGGAGTTGTTCAGTTGATGTAGCCATTAGGCAGTTGGACAGTATGCAGAGGCAGTGCTCCTACTTTTGTCGGCAGACTCGGAAATTTCGAGGTCGAAATTTTTCTAAGGGGGGTGGATTTGTGATGACCCGGACCAGAATCAGAAATATAATCAGCTTGATTCGTGAGTTACAGCGCAGTCGCGGATTTTCGACAGATATTGGAATCGCCAGAGTTCTTAACGACTAAATTATTGGCCGAGAATTGGAGCTGGGTCTCTTCTCGAGAGTCGTTGTATGTGTGATTACGAGTTCGTGGGCGGTTCCGGATCGTTATTTGGACGACCGAAGAATTAGTTATGAATATTTGAAGTTCAGATTTAAATGGTGGGCTACTTAACGACTAAATTACCGGTCGAGAATTTGGTTTCGGCTTCTTCACGGAAGTTGCTCAGAATTTAATTTCGAGTTCGTGGGAACTTCCGGAGCATGATTTGGAGTTACGAGGAATTAGTTGCGAATTTTGCCGATTGTTGATTGTTTGGTTAATTTAATGTGTTGGTTCGAAGGGTTGACTTTTTATCCGATTGGCCGATGTGTTTGACTTTGAGTGATTATTGAAGAATATGTCGAGACGAGTTTGTGGCCGTGAGAATTATCGGAATCGGAATTACGACGAGAAAGTTACGCGCGTTTGAAGTTCGTCGAAATGGATAAACATGAAGTTTCCGTTTTGGGAAAGGCTATATATAGTAACCTGCTATTTTGGGCAAGGGGAAGACTTTCCAGATTGGGAGTTGACCTGGTCAACTCGGGTTGACCATGGTGGAGGAGAAGAGTTTGACGCCGTACGGTGCTCACCGGCGGTGGAATTTTTCCGGCCACCCCACGGCCTATACCATACACCAATCAACTCGCCTAGCTTCCCTTATCTTGTTCCCGGCCTCACTTTCCGGCAAGCTTCACGGTGGAGAGAGATATTTGGAACCAAAGTTCAAGGTTTTTGGTGTTAATGGTGACTTTCGTTTCGGGCCGAGTTGAACCTCAAGAGGTACTGGGTTTTGTAGCCCTCTTCATTGTGATTCTAACCATGGTGTTCTAATTCGATTTGAGTGTGGAGAATTTTGAGATTGAAATTTGTGGAACAATTCGGTTTTTCATGAAATTGAGCTAGATAGAGTGAGAATTGGCCTTAACCTATAACTGGAAAGTTGTTGGGCTCGTCGAGATCTTTGAAACCATGTATGCCATGTATTTTTCTGGGCAGATTGGAGTTTTCCGGCGACTGTGGCAGCGGCGACGGCGGTGGCGCCGCCGCCGGCGGCGGCGACTTTTCGCCCGGCATGGTTTTCGATGAATTGCATGTCATTTGACTCGAAATCGCGCCCCGATCGCAGTGGGGAGGTTTGTTTTTCGAGTTGAGCGTCCGAACGTAAAGCGAGGTATTGAGGTGGTATATATGGATTTTCGACGATTCGTCGTATTCGAATTGTGTGTTTCCGAGAACGGTGGTTTCTCGTGATTTGATTTGAATTGTCGGATTATGACTTTGAGTATTGGACATTGTGATTGTTCAGGTGTTCGTGATCGTTTGATTGGCGAGGGACATTCCGCCGGATCACGGGTTAACGCGATACGCGTTACGCCAGTCTGTGAGTGGACAATTTCTTTTCACGGAAATCTTGCGAGTCTTTTATGTGATTAATGAACTTGAGCATGCAGCATGATTATGGTTTTACGAGCATGAGATTTCATACGAGATTATACGATTATATTTATACGAATATACGTATACGAACATGCATACACTTTTATATTGTTTCATGCATTTGTATCGAATTGTTTGTGATTTGGTTTTCACAGAGTACAGTCTTGGTTACATTGTTGTATCGATACACATTGCCTCTCGGCTGATCCCCGATGGTAGGCCATCCAGGAGGGACGTCGTCATCCCGACCTGACTGGTGATGGGCGTTTCCCCGGAACCGAGGCCATTTCTGGCTTAGAATCACGGGGACCAAGGACCTCGTGATTCGGACTGTACTAGCACGGTGTGTGTCCATGAGTGACCCCGTGGGATTTATACTTGCATGCTCAGTACACTGGAGGAGTATGAATTTTACCTCGTGTACTATGTTATGTTTTTATTTACCTGGACTCGCATATGTTTTTATAACATATATATTAACTGGTGAAAGACATTTATTTTCGTCCACTCACTCTAACGTGTTTATTGTCTTTCCCCTGGGATTTTCGGTTTCCGTGCCCAGTTTGCAGTTCAGGCTCTGGTGTCGCACGTCGTGGTCGGAGGCATAGTGCTCGAGCTACTTTGTTTCTTCCAGTAGGTTTATTGTTCTACCTACTGTGGTATACGTATATGATTATGTATTAGAAGTCGCTCTGAGCTTCCTGTTGAATATGCTATACGATTTTATATCGGATTTCAATAAAGTGCATATATATTTACTACTTTACTTTACTGTTGAGATATTGAGAAATCCGGATGGGGTTGGTGCCCACGGTTTGCTTTTTGTGGCATAGGATGAAGTGTATTTTCCGCGTGCAGGTTAAGGTAATTCCACGTTAGTAACGAAACTCTGCCCAAATTTCGAAAAGTTTTTGTTGGTTCGTGTTTTCGAAGGGGTTTGATTCCGATTTAGGAAGCTAAATCGGGGTTGGGTCCTTTCAAATGTTCATAGCGATTCTAGGAGCAGAATGAAGCATATGAAAATACATTGCTAGTGGGCCGAAACCTACAAAAAGTTGTGACAATCCGGTGGACTCGAAGCCTCTGGGGATCAAAATCTAGCATAGGAGAAGCACTGCAACCTGGGCACAGAAAACCGAAAGGCCCAGGGAAATGTATTTAAAATATAAAATGTTAGCTTGAGTGAACAAAAACTCAAAATCAGTGTAAAACAGTAAAATATTATATCTGTGCTTTTCAGCTGATTTCTGTGAAATAAAGCGAGTTCAAATATAATAAACTGAAATAACATATGGAAGTGGGCTCAGGCTGTTTGTCCTAACCGGAAGTGTCTCCATGACTGTAATAAAAGGTGATGGGATCGTCTAGGATGTTTGTCCTACCCCAAGGCGATCTGGGTCGGTAAGGTGTTTGTCCTAACCCAGTTTGACCTCATTAGTCAGTGATCAGCCGACTAGTCAAAGCACCAATGCAGAAAATAACTTCATCACAAACATACCTTTAAACTCGACTGTAATAACATACAGGAGACTATAAATCTACATAAACATGAACTCGCAACAACTGTGAAAATAAATAAACGTCCACTCATTGTTTGTAGCTAGTGTTGTGATCCAGATGTATCGGTCTCACTAGGGTCATGGTCATGATGTCCTAAAAATATAGTGTATATGACATCAATATACGTAAAACGATACAAAATCGGCTTAAAAATGATCCTAGGAACTCCCTCAACAAAATCAGAAAATACCCTCGTCGGAGCTCCACCGTGGGCGGTGGCGCTTGAGCCCCACATGCCTCCTGGCGAACTAGCTCTGATGGGAACGTTCAACCTACCAAACTCTAGATCTCCTCAAGCCCATTCATTTTCATAACTATGGCTTCCTCCAACTCTGGCGCGTTTGGCCGGAATCGAGGCCAAAAACCGGCGGAACACATCTCTGGAAAAATTCTTTTCAGCATCGAAACACCGACCACGCTCCACTGTAGCCCTCAAAACCTATCATAATCGACTCCTTATGGTCTATACGACAAAAACCCCTACTCCACTATCACCAATACTCGTTGGAGCGTCGCCGATGACGGTGGCACCCTATGGGTTAAACAACCCGATTCCAAACCATCTTCAAACCTCATCAAATCCTCAAATTCTCCCCATAACCACAATCATAACATTGGGAGGATGAATTTCCATACCTTGAGCACTGGAAATGGTGGTCGAATGACCGATTTTTCGGCGGGTCACGATTTGGGTCGAATGCGAGTCGGATCAACGGGTCGGGTGAACAGTATAGTTTTTGACTTTCTAAAATAGGTAAGTCAGCTATTTTTGGAAACTTGCTATTTATAGGGGGAAGCTCCACACACGATCAACGACTATTATTCGACTTTATCGCGATTGTACAACTGATAATTAACCGATAAAAATAAGTTTCTTTTGGATTTTTTCATTACGATAACTTTCGATAAACATCGCAATACTTATCTGAAAACAAAAACTTCCAAAAAAAAACATAATAAATAGCTCTCATATCTGAAAAATTCCGCGAAAAATTTCACAACCTCGAAATAAAATACTCTACAAATCCCGTGAAGAACGTCATGTCAAATTCTCGCCCAGTGAAAAAGTTGTTAACGATGCGACTAATTAACGATTATCGCAAAGTTCCTAATTATAGTGTAATCTTGTTCTGGGTCGTAACAATCTACCCCCTTTACAAAAATTTCATCCACAAAATTTGCACAACGTAATAGCACAAATGTACATAGTATTAAAATAAATGCGGGTATTGTTCTCTCATCAAAAGTTTAGACTCCCACGTGGCTTCTTCGACTGCATGATTACACCACAATACCTTAACCAGAGGAATAGTCTTATTCCAGAGAATTTGCTCAATGCGGTCAAGAATCTTGACAGGCTCCTCAATATAAACCAAATCCTCGTGCAAAGGAATTTGTTGAGGTATAATAACATGGGATGGATCAAGAATGTACTTCCGCAGCAACGATACGTGAAATACATCATGAACACTTGTCAGCTCCGATAGTAACTCCAAACAATAAGTCAAATTGCCAATACGCTCAATAATCTCATATGGCTCAATGTACCGCGGTTGCAGCTTGTTGCGCCTTCCGAAGCGCATAACTCTTTTTCATAGCGATAGATTGAGAAACACCCAGTCACAAACTACAAATTCTAACTTCTTTCTTCTAACATTAGCATAACTTTTCTGGTGATCCTAGACCGCCTTTAATCTGTCACGAATAATTTGCATGTTGTTTGTCATCTCTTGCATGATATCTGAACCGATAAGGCATCTTTCACCTACTTCACTCCAACATAACGGAGTACGACATTGTTTACCATATAATGCCTCGTATGGTGACATCCCGATACTCGAGTGAAAACTATTATTGTAGGTGAATTCCATCAAATGCAGATACTTATTCCACTTCCCTGAAAACTGTAGTACACATGACCTCAACATGTCCACCAGAGTCTGAATAGTCCTCTCGAATTGACCATCTGTTCGTGGATAAAAAGCAGTGTTAAACCGCAAACTAGTACCCAGTGCCTCCTGTAATGCTCTCTAGAACTGCGAGGTGAAATGAGAATCTCAATCCAAAATGAGAGAAACTAGAACTCCATGCAATTTCACTATCTTCTGCAAGTATAGCTGAGTCAATTTGCTCAAGGAGAGTTTCTCTGGGACTAGAATCAAATGTGCAGTTTTCGTAAAATGGTCCATAATCACCCAAATGTCGGTATACCCCTTGATTATGCGTGGAAGTTTATAAACAAAATTCATAGTAACATGCTCCCATTTCCATACTGGAATCTCTAAATGTTGCAGTAAGCCCGAAGGTTTCTGACGTTCCACTTTAACTTGTTGGCAAATGGAGCATTGACTCACATATGTACCAATTTTCGCTTCAGGTTCGGCCATCAATAATACTGCTTCAGGGTTCAGTACATCCTATTTCCTTTATGATGCATAGCATAAACTGAACACTGAGCTTTATCGAGAATCTCTCGTTTCAACTCATCATTATCTGGTACACAAAGTCTACATTTAAATAACAACAACGCATCTCTTCTCAGCATAAAATTGGGTGATCCACCACCATGCACACCTTCCTTCAATCTTACTAAGGATTACAATCTTGAAGTTCTCGAACTCGATCAAAAGAACTGGTTGAACCTGAAAATTAGCAAACAAGACTCCTAGCTCATCATCTTTAGTATGAGACAATGAAACTCTAGATTTTTAGCTAAATGCGTCTGCTACCACAATAGCTTTCCCAAGGTGATACTCAAAAGTGTAGTCACAATCACTCAGCAGCTTCACCCATCTTCTTTGTCGTAAGTTTAATTTCATTATATGTTTGGCGAGATACTTGGACTTTGGAATTGGAGACATAAATAATGAAGTCTTGGTGAGGAGATGCTCGGCACGTGAGCATCAATTATCATGATTAGCCTAGCTCTAGTCATATATGTATATATGGCTTAATTGAAGAAGTGGACCTGGCCTGGACTTTGAAAGTTTGAAGGAGTTTGACTTGGAGTTTGATTAGGAGTCTTACATGTGGGCTGCTAGGTTTCCTTGCTGCATGCATATATATATATATATATATATATTGCAAGTGAAGCAAAGGAGAGGGGGTTGGGAATATATTAAGGAGAGAGAATCCAAGCGAGCTCGATCTGGACGTCGACCAGAGTTCCTCTTTCGCCCTTTATTTAACTTATCTTTTATGAATTATTTGATGTTATTATCTAAGACTATAAGTAGCTAATTTTCCTTTGTTAAGGGGCTGCTTGAAGCTCCATACATGAAGTCTTTTTAATGCATACACTTTAACTTAGTTTTGCATATTCTTTGAATGAGGTTTCTTTCTCTGAATGATTCACCGTATGAATTCTTGTATGTTTGCTTTGGTAGCCAATTTAGTATGCATGCTATGGTTCTAGTTTCATGAGATACAGGCGACTGAAGATAATTTCTTCCACCGAATTCTCTATAGTGATATACTGATTTTACCGTCAAGAGATTAAAATTCATAGGTCTAGCGAGACACGCCCATAGTGTACTTGTGAACCCTTGTAGCTTATCAAACCTTTTCTAGAGTTTAATGCTTTCTTCTTTGTAAACCTTGGGGTCCATGAGTATGGGTTCATAGAGGGATAGATGTATGGGAGGTTCATGACAAACCTGCATAGGCATAAGGATTAGGTAATAAGATGTGGTTGTAACGATCAACTCTTTCTGGGAACTTTCATTCATTGGATATGTGCATTAGGTTAAGTATGTGTTAGAAAGGTGGAATGGCGGTAGTGGATTGCATTCCCCTTAAATATTTAATCATATAGTTTAAACACATTTGCATTCATTAGCATATTTACTTTCAGCATCTAGTTTTCTGCATTAGTTGTAGCTTAGCCGATTCAGTTCAGTAACCAAATCAACTCAAAAAACTCTCAAATTTTTTGTGTTAGTCTGCCACTGTGTATAAATTATTGTGTCCAAATTTCGTAGAATTTGAGTCTGTCTAGCTTAGGTTCGTAGTATCATTAGTGTTATGTAGTCGAGTTTGTCAATATTTTAGTCTAGTGTTAGGATTTAGTTTCACCAATTCCTTGTGTTCGACAACCCCTATTTATCTTACTACATTGATATATCCAGGTTATGAATAAGGTATATTTGAGAGGTGTTTACCCGCCTTGTCAAATTTTGGCGCCGTTGCCGGGGAATTGCTTAATTCTAAGTCCTAATAGAGTCTTTAATTTTCAATTTTCTTTTCTTTTCTTTTCTTTTGAGTCTTACTGTCTCTTCTATGTGCAGGAGCATTGTGTATGCATACTAGGCACACAAGAAGCCCTGAGCCATTATTACTTGATCCAAAGATTGAACTCTCAGCAAGGCAAAACAGAAAGAAGCAGGCACAACGGTCCACGAACGTGATCAGTGGTGGTGAACCATCTGTGCAAGGAAGACATTCAAGTTCAGAATCTGATTTTAAGGAAGAATAGAGTATTCCAACACCACAACCATCACCAAAAGGAATGGCAAATGCAACCAAGCTGAGAGAGTCTTTTATACCGGGCACCGGTACAGCAGATTCACCAATCGTTCTACCAAAAAATCTAGGGGCTTATTCTATTCCTCCATCACTTATATCAAATTTGTCACACTTCAGAAGAACGCCTTCAGAAGACCCCTAGGACCATCTCAATGAATTCACAGCATTGTGCAGAATCCAGAGATCGACTAATGTGGAAGAGGATACTGTGAAACTCCTCTTGTTTTCATTCTCTTTGAAGGAGCAAGCAAAAGCATGGTATAATTCTTTAGCTCCTCTATCTATGGACACATGGGAGAAGATGTGCTCTACATTTATGGAAGAGTTCTACTCTGCTTCTCGCACCAAGAACTTGAAGAAGCAAATTAGCACATTCAAGCAAAAAGACAGTGATGAATTGCATGAAGCCTGGAGCCTATTTAAGAGTCTTCTTTGACAATGCCCTCACCATAAGTTTGACATCAACACTCAAATGGAGTTCTTTTATGAAGGACTTGATTCTTTCAACAGATCAAAGCTTGATTCAGCTTGTGGGGGAAATTGGTGGAATATGACTGGAACTAAAGCCAAGAAAACTGTTGAAAACCAAACAGAAAATTCAAGGCAATTTCAGTCAAGGGATAAATCAATAGGAGCAAGTAGAATGTCTCTCAATGCAGTCACAATCGATGGAGCCATGAAAAAAAGATTAAGCTCTATGGAGAATGACATTGCTCTGATCGCTAGTAGCCTGCAAGTGGCCAAGAAAGCAATAGTTGCTGCAGCTCAGGTTGTGTGCACTATTTGTTCAGCTACAAATCATCTAGCCGAAGATTGTCCAAAGTTCAGAGCAGATGAAGAGGTTGATCAAGAGGAAGAAGCAAATTACTTCCAAAGACAACCCAATATATATGGTGGAAATAGGGACCTGTTGAGTTATAGGAGCAACAATGTGTTAAATCCTCTTAATGCTCCACCGGGTTTTTAGCCAAGGCAGCCTACAGGAGATGGACAACAGTTTGGCCAGAGGCGTCTTCCTCAATAACAACAAGCTCCAGCTCAAACATCAACATGAACTTCAACTTTAGAAGCTATGACGCAACAAATGATGTTTGACAACAAGAAGGAACGAGAGGAGAGTAGTGCCTTTCACCAAGACATCAAGGCCACAACTGAGGAACTCAAGGCTACAACTCAGCAACAAGGAAAAGCAATCGATTTGCTAGAAAGGCAAGTAAGCCAAATTCAGCAAACACTCACTCAAGCCAACCCATGAGGTCTTCCTAGCAACACCCTTCCCAATCCCAAGAGGCAATATGAAGCTCATGCTATCATTTGAAAAATGGGAAGATGTTGGATGCAAAACCAGAGGTCAAGAACCCAAGAAGACAATGGGAAGAGCCTGTTATAGAGCAAGTTGTGTTTGATGAACCATTGAAAACCATTTCAGGAACCCCAACTCAATCCGCTGAGGAAATTCAGCAACCTGTTGAGAATGCACCTGGAATGAAAATCGTGCAAAAACCGAAATCAGCTCAGGTATGTTCCTCACACTCACCTGCGATTACTACTAATGTGCCTTTTCCTAGTAGGTTGAAGAAGCTAGGGAAGGAGGAAAAGGATAAGGAGATCCTATATATCTTCAAGAAAGTTGGGGTGAACATTCCATTGCTGTGATCAAGCAGATACCACAGTATGCAAAGTTCCTGAAAGATTTGTGCACAACAAAGAGAAAAATCTATAGAACTGAGACTGTGGCTTTGGGAGAGAGAGTATCTGCCGTTCTTCAAAGAAAGCTTCCACCTAAGTTGGGTGATCCAGGACGTTTTATGATTCCATACCATTGGTGATCACAGGTTTGCGGGTGCTTTACTTGATTTAGGTGCTTCCATTAATTTAATGTCATGCACTGCTTATAACAGGTTGAAAATGGGAGAACTTATTTCCACAGGTGTCACCATTAAACTTGTTGATCGGTCTAACTATTACCCTCGAGGTATTATTGAGGATGTTTTAGTGCAGGTGGGAGATTTGATATTCCCAGCATATTTCTTTGTGTTGGAGATGGAGCATGAGCCAATGCCATCAAAAATATCATTGATTCTTAGAAGACTGTTCTTGAGAACAGCGCGTACAAAGATAGATTATTTTGATGGATCATTGAGTATGGAAGTAGCTGAGGAGAAAATTCACTTCAATATTTATGAAGCTCTCAAACATCCAAATAGTGATGATGCTTATTCATGTTGTTCAATTGACACTTTTGAGAGTTTTGTGCAGGAATTCATTCAATATTCATTGGAGGAGGATCCTTTGAGAAAGGTCATAGAGGTATCCAGGAAAGAAGATGTTCCAGGTTTAGAGCTTGGCGAGCTTGTCAAGAAGCTTGGCGAGGGAGGACTGGAGCTGGGCGAGAAAAAGAAATTTTGACCCGTCGAATTTGAACCTATTTTTGAGATAGCTTCGGCTGAGGATCTTGAAATGGAAGAGGAGTATTATGCTATGGAAGAAGCACTTAAATCCCTGCCAAGTATGAAAGGTAAATATTTTAAACCCATTTCTCTTCCGATTTCAGATAATGTTCTTATTCCATCTATACAGGTGGCACCCACTTTAGAGTTGAAACTTCTACCCGAGTATTTGAAGTATGTTTTCTTGGGGGAGGATGACACACTTACAGTCATCATCTCTTTCAAGCTCTCAACACTACAAGAGAAGAAGTTGCTAAATGTACTCAAGGAGTACAAGGCCGCCATTGGATGGATAGGAGCCGATATGGGCATCTGCCCAATATTGTGTACCCACAGGATCCATCTGAAGGAAGGAGCTAAGCCAACAAGGGAAGCTCAACGTCGTCTCAATCCTCCTATGATGGAAGTTGTCAAGAAAAAAGTCATCAAGTTTCGAGATGCAGGTGTCATTTATGCTATTTCTGACAGCAAATGGATTAGTCCTGTGCAGGTGGTGCCCAAACGTTCAGGAATCACAGTGGTAAAGAATGATGAGAACGTGTTGGTACCTCAAAGAGTCCAAGCTGGATGGAGAGATCACTTTCCACCATGTCTGACTACCGCAAGCTCAATGCTACCACAAGAAAAGATCACTTTTCACTCCCATTCATTGATCAGATGTTGGAAAGGTTGGCAGGTCATGCATATTACTGTTTTTTATATGGTTATTCAATATACAACTAGATAGCCATACATAAGGATGATCAGAAGAAGACCACATTCACATGTCCCTATGGCACTTTTGCTTATAGAATGATGCCCTTTGGTCTATGCAACGCACCTGCCACATTTCAGAGGTGTATGGTAAGTATTTTCTCATACATGGTTGAAAAGATCATTGAGGTATTTATGGATGATTTCTCTGTATTCGGTGATTCTTTTGACATATGTCTTCATAATCTAGCTATGGTTTTAGAGCGTTGTATAGAAACTAACCTTGTACTTAATTGGGAAAAATGCCACTTTATGGTAGAGCAGGGTATAGTTTTGGGACATGTTATTTCAGCTAGAGGTATTGAGGTTGACAAAGCTAAGGTTGATATTATGCGTACCTTACCCCCTCCTTCTACTGTGAAGGAGGTGAGATCTTTCCTTGGACATGCAAGATTTTATCGCAGGTTTATCAAGGATTTTTCCAAGATATCCAGACCATTGTGTGCATTGCTTCAGAAAGATGTAGCTTTCAACTTCACCAATGAGTGCTTGCAAGCATTCAATAAGCTTAAGGAGTTGCTCACTACAGCTCCCATTATCAAAGCACCAGATTGGAGTCTGCCATTTGAGATAATATGTGATGCTTCTGACTATGTTGTTGGTGTTGTTCTAGGCCAACGCCCGGAAAGACTCCCACATGTCATCTAGTACGCCTCCCGGACTTTGAATGATGCACAGTTGAACTATTCAACTACTGAGAATGAGCTCTTAGCATTGGTTTTTGCTCTTGAAAAGTTTAGAACTTATTTATTGGGAACTAAAGTTATCATATTTTCTGACCATGCTGCTTTAAGATATTTGATGACTAAAAAGAATGCAAAGTGCAGGTTGATTCGATGGATGCTCTTACTTCAGGAGTTTGATATCGAGATCAAAGACAAGAAGGGTTCGGAGAATGTAGTAGCAGATCACTTGAGTAGACTCACCCATATTCTAACGCAGAAGAGGACAATCTTCCTCTCAGAGATAGTTTTCCGGATGAACAGCTCCTTGTTCTCCAAGATTTGGTGTCATGGTATGCCGACATTGTTAACTACAAGGTGAGTAAGTACATTCCACCCAATTTCAGCAGAGCTCAGACAGACAAACTGGTCAAGGAAGCCAGATATTACGTATGGGATGAGCCATACCTCTGGAAACATTGTACCGATGCCATCATCCGCATGTTCGTACCTGAGTCTGAATTTCAATCTATTCTATCTTTTTGTCACTCACATGCAGGTGGTGGACACTTTGGAGGGAAGAAGACTACTCTCAAAGTGCTTGAGAGTGGATTTTATTAGCCAACCTTGTTCCATGACGCTCGCATCATGTACAAGTCATGTGAGTGATGCCAAATGACAGGTAATCTCGGCCCAAGAGACCAAATGCCTCAACACCCTATTCTTGTGGTAGAAATATTTGATGTGTGGGGTATTGATTTCATGGGACCATTCCCTCATTCTCAAGGTTATTTGTATATTCTTCTCGTTGTGGATTATGTTTCTAAATGGGTGGAAGCTAAATCCACCCGCACTAACGATGCTAAGGTTGTTCTTTGTTTTCTGAAAGATATTTTTGCTAGATTTGGAACACCTAGATGCATTATCAGCGATGGAGGATCTCATTTTTGTAATAGAACCTTTGATGTTTTGCTCCGAAAGTACAGTGTAACACATAAGGTGGCCACACCATATCATCCTCAAACCAGAGGGCAAGCAGAAGTGTCGAATAGGGAGATCAAGCAAATCCTTGAGAAGACAATCGGGCCAGCCCAGAAAGATTGGAGTCAACGCCTTGATGAAGCGTTGTGGGCTTACAGAACAGCATATAAGACACCTATTGGAATGTCTCCTTATACGTTGGTATATGGGAAAGCTTGCCATCTTCCGGTGGAATTGGAGCATAAGGCATATTAGGCTGTCAAGAAGTTCAATTTTGACATAGATGATGCGGGTTTGCATAGAAAGTTGCAGCTGAACGAGCTTGATGAGATTAGGCACAATGGCTATGAGTCCAGCAGAATTTAAAAGAAAAAGACTAAAGCTTTTTATGACTGGAATATTAAGAGAAAAGAATTTGTTGTTGGTCAAAAAGTTTTACTCTTCAGTAGTCGTCTACGCTTGTTTCCAGGTAAGCTAAAAAGTAGATGGACTGGACCTTATGTTATCACTAATGTTTTTCCTCCTGGTGCCTTAGAAATTTTGAGTTCAAAAATATGGAAGACATTTAAAGTGAATGGACATCGACTCAAGCCATTCTATGAGTCATTTGTGGAGCATGTCTTTGAGGATGCAAACCTTGGAAATGCATCTCTTTGTGTGAAGTGATAAGACTTGTTGTTTGGCTGAAAACGTTAAACTTAGCACTACTTGGGAGGCAACCCATCTTGATGGAGAAGCTGGCGACCAGATTTGAATTCTTATCCCTTCTTCTTTTCTTTATTTTTCTCCATGTTTAGTGTGATTTGTGATATGCTATGTGTCTCATTCCATGCGTGTTTGATGTATTGTATGTTTTGGTTTTGTTTTACATTGAGGACAATGAAAATTTCAAGTGTGGGGTGGGGTTTATATTATATCCTTAGCGTCTATGTATAAATTTTTCGTTTTTCAGTATTGTGCAGTATACTATTTTGTGTAATTTATTTGACGTAGTTAGAGGTCTCGTAAATTTCTGAAATTTTTAGATAATATTTTTACATGTGTCTAGTTTATTATCTTAAAATTTTAGTTCATTACAATGTGTGATTAATTCTGTAAAATTCTTGCGAGTGGGATGAGTCTGGCGAGCCTTATTTTTCGGTATTGTGCAGTTTTCTGTTTTGTATAATTTATTTGACATATCTAGGGGTCTCGTAAATTTCTGAAATTTTTAGAGAATGTTTTTACATGTGTCTAGTTTATGCTCTTACAATTTCAGCTCGGTCCACTGCGTGATTAATTCTATATAAATCTGGCGAGTGGAGTTGCACAGGCGAGCCTGAAGGGGTCTTTTCCGACGACTAGTTCGTCGTGGAAGGGTTTCCTCGCCAGAATTTGGTATTTTTGAGTTTTTCTTTGTTTTTTGTGTGTGTTTTAGTGTTTTTTTTGAAAAACCAAATACAAAAATAAAAAGTGTCAAGAAAAGCAACATAAAAAGAGTCTCTTGTTTTGAGTCTTAGGAGCACTTAACTAGTCCATGATGTGATTATATCTTCCAGAATTGTGACTAAAAGATTATCATGTTATTTAAGTTTCTTTGGTTAATCTTGATATATGGTGCATATGCGAATGTGTAGTGGATGTAGAAACGAGTTAACATGGTACAGATTTTTTTTTTGGCATGCTTAAACTTTGTTGAGATTCATTTAACTTGTGAGCGATTGATCCTAAATGTAATACACATGCTTTTTTTATCGAGTGTCAATTGATTACCACCGATTAAGTTAATGGACTCTAGATATTACTAGAACTTGCTCTTGTGCTTTTCAAAGCTTATAGTCAATACATGTTTTGATTGAGGAAGTGATAAAGACATTTAGAGGACACCACCATAGCCATATAAGCCTATGTCCCAACTTTGTGTACACAAATTGTGCACCCCTTAGTTAACCACTTCGAGCCTACATGTTTAAACTTTTTGTCATCACCCACATATCTCTGACCTTAAACATTAGAATAGTTATATTTTTACCCTTGTCTAGCACTTGGTAGAGCTATACATGAGACAGGTTTGTGAAGACGGCTACAATGTCGAAAGGTGATGCAAAGAAATAAGTGTGGGGTATCAAGCTAGTGTGTAAAAAAATGAATGAATGAATGAAAAAAAAAGTGTGATGTCTAGCTTGATACTCGAGTTAACTGTTGATGAAAACAATGATGTGAAGGCCCAACAAGATGAAATTCGGCCACAAAAGTGAGAAAGTTCATAGTTGTAAAGTTTGAAGAAGTCTCTTATTTGGTGCTCTACTAGGTTCTAGAATTATATTTGAATTCTGTATCCATTTATTTTTTAACCTATGAGTCAAGCCCCATTACAACCCATTAAAGTCCTTTTGATTCTCAAGATGGCAGCCTTTGATCTGTGGAGATTAGTCACAAGAATAAGCATATGGTTTGGTCCATTTGGCAAGTAATTGAGTTGAGTGAATACCTTAGACATACTTTGAGAGAAACACTTTTGAGAGCATATATAAGTGAGGTTAAATCTAGAAAAGTTTTTCACATGCTACAACTTTACATTCACCACGATTATGTCTTCGTCCTACATATTACATGTGTATCATACATTGAAATTAACTTTCGAAACTTTGCGGAATGTTAATTTGGAGTCATACTTATCTTGGTGTTACAATTGTGGAAGATTGCTGAGACAATTCGTTGAGGGCGTTAGAGTCATATAGTTAGAATTATGTTGAGTTGTTTTAGAGTCTTAGTTTAGTGTATTGCTCGAGAACTAGCAATGTCTAAGTGCGGGGTATTTTGATAATCGCATATTTATGCGTCTATTTGATATTTAATTTGTTCCCTGTATTTAGTTTTTTGTTACTATTCGAGTGAATTAATTATGTTTATTTATTTTTAGGTATTTTGGAGATTAATTAAGGAAAAGATATTAAATAATATATTTTAGAGCTACTTGGCAAGGAACTACCTGGCGAGGGAGTTTAAGAGAAAAAGGAGATATATATGTTTGGCGAGCTGCTTGGACTTTGGAATTGGAGACATAAATAATGAAGTCTTGGCGAGGAGATGCTCGGCACGTGAGCATCAATTATCATGATTAGCCTAGCTCTAGTCATATATGTATATATGGCTTAATTGAAGAAGTGGACTGATAACGCGTAAAACATGCATCAAATATTAATACAAAGTAGACACTCAACACATATCTCACACGTATGCAATTTAAAACCCTTCTTTGTAGATGTAGCATTGATAAGTAGGGATCGTTCTTAACCGGGGATTGAGGGTACTAATGCATGACAACGTTTATAAGCACAAAAGTAAATGTATGGGGGTAAAGAGAGTTGTTTTTAATTTCCTAATTTACTACCTAGAAAACGTCATAAACACATAGCAAATAATTCTAGAACCCTAATATGCATTAACTCATTGACAAGCAAACACACAAAAGACCCCTAAAACATCTACCACATATTTCGACAAAAAGAAAACCTAATTACTATTTACAAGTGATCATCTTATTCCTTACCTTCACTCAAACATGGCATATATACATCTCTCAATAACCTACGAAATTCTATCACTTAAATTCTCAAAACACATGCATATTTCATATTTTTGTGCTCGGTAATCCCCTATACACCATTGGTTTTAGATTCGGAATCCCCTAAGTCTAAAATCAAAGAATTAAGAACCAAATACACATGTAAATTTCGAATAAAAGTAATAAAAATCATGAAAGATTTATTGAAAGACATATAATTCATGAAACCGAAATAAAATCATCCAAAACACAAAATCAAGTTTAATACACAAAAAGAGACTACGGAGTAAAGAGATCATGGTTACACTTTTATAGCTTCGGAATCCCCTAAGACTACTCAAGAGCACTAGACTTCTTTGGTGGAAGACGTTCTGAATCCCCTAAGGGTCGGTGGAAGAAGAGATGCGGCGGTTTGATGGCGTAGTCGGCTTCTCGAGGATGTCGGCTTAATTTGTGGAGATGAGAAGAGTATTAGGCAGAGCTTAGGCATAGGAAATAAGTGATACTTTTGTTCTGGCCGAAGCTCCCTCTATATAGGCCAAGCAAAACCTAGTTCAACTCCTTCTAGGACTCTAACTACTCCACCCGGGTAACCTGACCCTTCTCCACAAAACAGGAATTTTTCTCGTTCTAGGACTCCAAATCGTGTGATTCCAGTTGCGTTGGAAACTAGACTTCTAGAGCTTTCCAGCCATATGCTAACCGCATCTAGATTCATCAGTATCTGTTCACAGTGGTCTTCCGAAGTGGGCTGATGTACAAAGGCCGATTTCTGATCATTCATTTTAATCCATCTTCTTTCTTTGGGCTTCTTTGGACATGCTCTTGGTCTTTTTGACCCATCTTCATTAATCTTGGTCCATTCTTGAGTAATTTGGGCACCCATTCAGCAATAGGGTCGACATTTTCAATATATAAGCGAGCCCGTGACAAATCCTTCTTCTAGGTGGACTAGGATTTCAATTCTTCTTCAATCACAATTAGGAAAGGTTTCCTTAATCAATTAGGAAAGATCTGGACAATTCCTCTCCACTTTAGGAAATACTTTGCACATGTGTTCCGAATTCACTTTCTTATTCTCCCGAGGACTTCTAATCCAACAAGGATTCCTAGTCGAAATAGGATTCTTCATTTTTCTGCGCTTTTGCTCCATTTTGCCTCCTTTATTGTTCCTCCTTTATTTTCAACCTAAAAACGTAAAGTAAGTTAGAAAAGTATTCACTAAGCTCATAGCATTGCAAAATGAATAGAGAATTACATTAATAATCAAGCATAAAATGCGTAGATCATGGACCTGGCTTGGACTTTAAAAGTTTGAAGGAGTTTGACTTGGAGTTTGATTAGGAGTCTTGCACGTGGGCTGCCAGGTTTCCTTGCTGCATGCATATATATATATATATATATATATATATATTGCAAGTGAAGCAAAGGAGAGGGAGAGAGAATACAAGCAAGCTCGATCTGGACGTCGACCAGAGTTATTCTTTCACCCTTTATTTAATGTATCTTTTATGAATTATTTGATGTTATTATCTAAGACTATGAGTAGCTAATTTTCCTTTGTTAAGGGCATGCTTGAAGCCCCGTACATGAAATCTTTTTAATGCATACACTTTAACTTAGTTTTGCATATTCTTTGAATGAGGTTTCTTTCTCTAAATGATTCACCGTATGAATTCTTGTATGTTTGCTTTGGTGACCAACTTAGTATGCATGCTAAGGTTCTAGTTTCATGAGATATGGGCGACTGAAGATAACTTATTCCACCAGATTCTCTATAGTGATACACTGATTTTACCGTCAGAAGATTGAAATCCATAGGTCTTGTGAGACACACCCATAGTGTACTTGTGAACCCTTGTAGCTTCTCAAACCTTTTCTAGAGTTTAATGTTTTCTTCTTTGTAAACCTTGGGGTCCATGAGTATGGGTTCATAGAGGGATAGATGTAGGGGAGGTTCATGACAAACCTGCGTAGGCATAAGGATTATGTAATATGATGTGGTTGTAACGATCAACTCTTTCTGGGAACTTTCATTCATTGGATATGTGCATTAGGTTAAGTATGTGTTAGAAAGGTGGAATGGCGGTGGTGGATTGCATTTCCTTTAAATATTTAATCATATAGTTTAAACACATTTGCATTCATCAGCATATTTACTTTCAGCATCTAGTTTTCTGCAATAGTTGTAGCTTAGCCGATTCAGTTCGGTTACCAAATCAACTCAGAAAACACTCAAATTTTGTATGGTAGTCCACCACTGTGTATATATTATTGTATCCAAATTTCGTAGCATTTGAGTCTGTCTTGCTTAGGTTCGTAGTATCATTAGTGTACTGTAGTCGAGTCTGCCAGCATTTTAGTGTAGTGTTAGGATTTAGTTTCATCAATTCCTTGTGTTCGACAACCCCTATTTATCTTACTACATTGATATATGTAGGTTGTGAATAGGGTATCTTTAAGAGGTGTTTACCCGCCTTGTCAGACTCCAACACCTCGCACAGTCGCACCACGACACCACTTGGACTCGGCCTCCAACGCCTATAAACATAAATGACGACCTATATTCCCCATAGTAGCTAGACCTCGGTAGCCACACCTCCATAACCAACATGGAGCACCGATTGTACGTTATGTGTGAGCGAACGAGACCTCGACCAGATTAATGGATCTGAGGCAACGCGCGATAGGCGAGGTGGTTGGCGTGCGGATAATGATGTAGTTGGGCTGAGGTGGAGACCGGCAGTGGTGCACAACTGAGGTTAGCAAGGCCCAAACAAAGTTAATCCCAGTTAGGGATTAGTCAGGGTAATTAGGGGTTAGTTATGGATTAAGCAGGGTAGTTAGGTCATTTCTCAATTTTTTTGTCACAAAAAAATTCACGTCATCAAATAGACTGGTCATTAACGAAAAATTGGATGGAAGTATCATGTTCATCGTGTTTTCAAAGTTCAAGTATCATATTGATAGTTTTGAGAGTTCGAGTGTCAAACTAGTATGTACGCAAGAGTTCAGGTACCTCTGGTGAGTTTTTTCCTTATAAAATTGATTGAACTTTTAATTACTTTTTAAGAATCTCAATTAATTATCGTAAGTAAATTTCTCCCAGTTGTTCAATATTTAATAAAATGATCACTATGAGTAAGACTCAATAGAATTTGATCAATCCAATTACCGTTCACGTTTTTTCTTTTGTTATGAAAAAATTGATTTCTTTCGATGACTATTATTTTTCACAAAAAAAAACACAATTCCATGAATCAATCAAGTGAACTCCATTCACACGTAAACACGGTGGCTTATTTTTATTTTAAGTTAATACCTAGGATGTCGCCATCATCGTCTAATGTGGATACCAGGGGATCAAATCCAATAATTGGAAGTCTAATAGTGAGAGTACCAGTAGATAATAAAAGGAAGAGGGAAAATTTGTGAAGGGACAGAAGAACATGAAAGAGAGCTCCCGTCTGAAGAAAGAGAAGATGACATCAAAGAAGCAGAAAGTAGACAAAAAATAGCTGAAAATTAGTGCATCACAGGAGGACGAACTGACAATTCCGTACTTGCAACAGAGATGTGGACTAACATCTCTATATAAGATGCTTCAAGTGACACAGATACTAGATGAGGAGTGGGATCTTCTTAAAAAAATATTTTTTGGTCAATCTTGCAGTCTTTTCAAGATAAGACTGTAACATTAGAGCAACTCATAAAGAATGAAGTGGATTTAGAGATTATTCTGAACCACTACAACAATGAAGATAAGAAGTTCATCTTTGGGGATATGGAAATGAAGATGCAGAAGATTTTGTTGAACAACTCCTTGGTTTGCCGAGTGAAGGAGTGGCAAAAGGATAAGCAATTACATTCTTCAATCTTTACTGATATTGGTAAGAAAGAGAGCTTGGAGGAAAAAAAACCGTTGACGCTCTGGAGATAGAGTTGAAAAAAAGGAAGAATCAAAAAAGATAGCTTCCTTGCTTCTTATGTATCTCTGTGTGACCTTCTTCTCTTCAAAATCATCGCTCAGAATCAGTTTGAACGTAGTGGAAATATGTGAAGCTCTGAACAACGTTAACAACTATAAATAGTGTGCATCGACTCTGAACTTCTTATATGTCGGCCTAAACACGAAGAAAAAAGGAGAAACAACAACATATCAGGGATGCGTACTTCACTTCTACGTAAGTCCTACATAACTATTTTGTTTACTAATCTAATTACTTGACATTATGTACTAAATAATTAATAACACGGGATCAGATATTATTTATGTTTGTAGTACTAGTTCTTGGAGAACGCCGCTACAAAGAAGATGATCAGCGGAAAAAAGAGAAAAAAAACTAACATTCCTCCAATGGAGTATCAAAGAAATCTTCAACTGGAAAGTAGTGGCCAAAAACCCAAATTTTGTATAAGAACTGATCTGCAAAGGTCGATCGTGGGAAGATCAAGTGTATGATTCGGCTTCGTTTCCATGCAGTGAAGTCATTGCTAATTCCTTGTCATACCACACCATCTTGTAAGGGACTTTCAGGCCAAAACTCTCTCTAATTTTGTCTGTAAGGCCTTGGCTCTTTTATTAGGATCAGCGCGCAGTTTGTCTTTAACGATTGAGCTAAGTAGGAAGAACTCTTTAGACAGATATTTCAACTAGTTATGTTCTAAAAAGGTCTCATACCTGACAAGAGAAGATCTTATCATCTCACTGGTTTGTTTTCGAACCTTGTCTTTGCATGCATGATTATTGTTGATTCTAGTGATGTAGAATGATCAATTTGCCCAATATAATTTTGCCTTTACATACTATTCACATTTATCATGCCCTTTGCATTTGCAATGTACACTTACATGTGTCGTCTCATTCTTCACATATATAAACTTGAATCCACTTTCAATTGAGTACTTTCTAAGTTTCAGCCTAAATTCAGTCACACCACCTAAGAATTTCTGCCTCTTTTCTTGTATCAGTTTTACCCGTGGTTTTGTCATGTAATTCTTTGTCTCCTCTTCTCAAAAGCTTCTAAAACCAACGTCAGCAACATTACTAATTTCCATGTAGCCATCCATCTGCATATCCTGCCCTGAGTTTTCATTCTGCGTGCTATAAACTAATTGGTTGGAACTCACATTTGCAGTTTGTTGGAAAGTGGAAAAGTACACATGTTAAGCTTAACAAATTATGCAAACAGATTTTCAAGCTAATATGCAAACATATATTCAAATGAGTTTTGGATGTTCTACCTCATCATGTCAGTCTGATCTCAATATATTTTGAATTGAGCCTTTAGAGAGAAAGCATCATCAAAAACATGTCACGATCAGTTTCCAGAAAAATTTGTTCATCCTCCGGTAGGATATGGTACTTGTAAGTCAAGTTTGAGTTGTTCAGTGATTTGAATCGTTGATAGACAGTATTCTCAATGTCAGTAAGTGTGATTTTAGCACCTAAAATATCCATCACACATTCTCGACCGTGAATTTATTTCACCGTGATTGGAGATGGTGTTGTTGCCATAGAATATGCTGCAGAAAACCCTGAAAAAGTTGTGAAAGAGTTGAAGAAACGCATGTAACTATTTTGGTTAACTAACAGTTAGGTATGATACTTGCAACATATAGGTTATCAAAACAAATAGACCAACATATAGTCAGACATATACTCTAACAGATATCTAAATAGATCTTTAAAAACTAAAATCAGATCCAGACCTAATTAAGTAGATTTCGATCAAGCAATGTTTATAGTTTGAGGAGCATATTGATTAAGTTAGTCAATACTTTCATGAAATCGAATAGTACAACTACGAATAGAAACAGTTTCATGCAACATCAATTCAAATCATCTATCATATACAAAAACATAGTGAAATTAGATGTACAACAGAATTTAACATATGAAATCATCAATTATGTCGAATAATTTTTCTCTCTCTCTCTCTCTCTCTCTCTATATATATATATATATCTATATATATATAGAGATATATATATATATCACATATTGATTGTATTAAATAAAACAAAGTTACATAATTGAAATGTAAAACTTACAAAAAAGTAAATAGGAGCACTGGGGCTCAATGCATGAAGGTTTACTATTTTGGGAATAGTGAACTATGGAATAGAGCTGACTAGTCTCAACACATGAGAGCTCTAAAATCTAGGGGCTTGTTTGAACTGAGAGAATTGGGAGAGGGGAGAAGGAAGTCTCTGGGAGGAGAGTCGAGAGTGTAACCGAGCCTGTCTTGAATGAAGGAGGGATGCTCCTTATAAAGAAAATTGCTGTACTGTAGATTTTTTACTGTTTGACTGCTTTTCACTGTGGCGCCACCAATCACGGGGGAAACATTTTACTATTGGATGAATAGTAAAAAGTCACTTTTATGAATAGTAACATTTGGCATCCAATGCTTGCAATTTGACTGAAGATAGGAGTCTGGATTTATTCGTATGGATCCTGACTGTCTTGGTACCATCTTGTAGAGGGTCGTGTTTGACTGGGGGGTGAAGATGAGGACTGCGAAGAACCAAGGTCTTCGTTATTGACTGAGTTTTGTTCTGAGCTTGAGGTGCTGTCTTTACTGGATTGTCGAAGAAGGGCATCAACGAGGGCGCCTTGCTGCTGAAGGGTATCGACGAGAGCCTTTAACTCTGCAGATCTGGAAGATTTTGCTTTACTTTTGGAGGAGGATTTGTCTCTTCCTTTGCTTTGGGCAGGTGACTTTCCTTTGTCTTGAGAAGATGACTTTTCTTTAATTCTGGCGGAATCTTTACTTTTGGATGAGGATCTTGATTTAATTTGGTCTTGATGTCTGGAAGAAGAAGGTGGTGGCAGAGGCATTAGTAGAGAAAGTTGGCTATTTGTTGGTGTGTGGATCTGACTGAGATGAGGATGAGTAACTGGTGATTTTTCAAGCTTGATTTTACTAGTCTGGGGAGACATAACTGGGAATTCTTCATTGAACTGGGCTAGGACTCTGTCCAGGTTGAACTTGTCCCACCATTTGACTAGATATTGTCTGGAAACAATGTTGTTACTGAGTTCATAATGCCATTTGAAGATCCACGGCAATTTGTATTTGGCCATGAAATGAAGAGTAACTGGGAAATTCTGATCATATTTACTGAGATTCATGACTGTCTGGAATCTGGTTACTGCTTCTTTGGCTTGCTGAGGCAGAAGGTTGTAGGGGAAACCATGAGTTGCCCACCATCTGAGAAACCACATGGGAAGATTTCTTTTGAAATTCTTGTCAAAGTTGATAAACCAAGAATGACTGAAGTCTTCTGTCTGGTGGAGGAAGATATTTGACCAGGCATTGATATAATCATTATAATTGTAGGATATGTCTTGGCAAGTATGGAAATTGTAGGGTTGATCACCCCAACTGGCTAAGGAATCGATTTTCATTATATAGAGAGAATGATAGAGTATTTTGGTTGTGTTTCTTTGGTCATAAATGGCTCTGATGGAGATTGATCCGGTTTTGACTAGAATGTCTTTGTAGAAGTTTAATGAGTGAGAGGGGTGACTTGGAGTAAAATGAAAATTTGGGGGGAAATATTCCCTTATTAAGGACATTGGGTTTTTTAGGTGACTATGAGGGGGTTCAACGTAAAAAAGGTTTTTACTGATTTGTAGGTGGTAAGGGGAGGTTTTTGGGAAGTGATTTTGACTAGGGGGAGGATCACATTTATAAGGATCATATTGGTTTACTAAAACTGACTGAAAATTGGGGCGGATCATATTCTGGGGATTTGGTAGAGGATTCAAGATTGGATTGTAGTTGACTAATTGATTGGGGGTCATAGATCTGGTAGGTACTGGATATGGAAAGCCAGGGATCATTAAACTATCTGGTTCCTCTTTTTTGACTGTTTGTGCCGGAGGAGATTCCGGTTCTGTTTTGACTGAGCTCCGAAGCTTTCTGGTGGACATGACTGGCTCCCTGGAGAAATTCTCTAGTTAGGAAATCAGGGATATGATTATCAGATCCTTTAATGAATGCAATTTCAAAATCAAAAATGCTTAAAATGGCTTGCCATCTGGCAAAAATTTGTTTACTAGCGATATTTTGAACATCTTTTTCTAAAACATCTTTTGCACTTTTGCAATCAACGCGTAATAAGAACTTTTGATTTAATAAGTCATCTTGAAATTTACTGATACATAAAACAACTGAAAGAATTTCTTTTTTGATTGTACTATAATTCTTTTGGGCTTGGTTCCAAGTACCAGAATGGAATCTGACTATTTGTTCGGGGTGTTTAGGGGAAATTTGCTGTTTTAGAATGCCACCATAACCAATTTCGGAAGCATCAGTTTCAACAATTTTGAAGGAATCTGAAAGTGGAATACCAAGACAGGGTAGGGTTTTAACATGGCTCTTAATTTCTTTGACTAAAACAAAAGGAGTTTTGTAACAAACATTATTTTGGCAGACATGAGTTTTGGGGAGTTCGTATCTCATGTTCATTTTTGAGCCATTGGCAGAACGTAAAGATTCTTTTGTTTTTTCGAAGTACTTAGAAGGTATTAGTCCTTCTTGGATGCAATTTAGGTCTGCTCCTGAATCGACAAGAGCAATCGCAGTTAAGGAAAAATCCTTTACTTTGATGTTTATGGAAATGTACCATTTTTTTAAATGGATTTGTCTAATAACATTAATGGCAGCATCTTGAGAAGTTTCTTCAGAATTTCTTGGGATGGCTTCATTGTCTAAATGACAGAACTGATTGTTGATTTTTACGATATTTAAATCTTGTTTAATTTCTTCGTTTTCTTGAAGTAATTGTTGGTGGCTTTGATGGAGAGATTGTATTTGTGTTTTGATTGTTTTTATTTCTTGTTGGAGATCCTGTAAGGTTATATTTTTCTTTTTGTCTTCGAATTTGTGAAAGGTGGAGGTCAAACTAATTTTTGGTTGAGGAATATTAATTTCTTTTTCTTGAGTAATTAGTTTTCTTAATTTCGTAAGGTACTCAGCTTTTAAATCGGGATCATGTATTTTACTAATTAGATCTATTAGGAGTTCTTCTTGTTCTTCCTGTTTGGTTAAAACATTAATGGTTTTAGTGCAGCAGTCGTTGCTGCAATTAAGAGTATCTTTGCAACCGAAAGTAATATGGGGGGAAGAATTACTGGAAAAATCAGAAGAGGATTTTGACAAGTTACTGTCATCTGGTTCTGAGGAGTAGTTATCTTCAGAGTCTGTGTTCCGTATCTCTAGAAGGTTGACGAGTTTGTTTCTATCTTCTTGACTTAAATTCAATTGGTTAATTGTGGTTTTCAAAGGACATTTATTGGCAAAGTGTCCTGGCTTATTGCATTTAAAGCAATTGCCTTTCACAGTATTTTTACTATGAGGATGAAAAGGTTTTTTGGACTGGAACTTATTTTTTGAATAAAACTTATTTGGCTCAAAATGGTTTTTTGGAGTGAATCTGTTTTTGGTGAAGGGTCTTCTGTAGTGATTAGTTTCAATGTGTTTTGATTTTCTCCTTGAAGGGGGTAGAGAAGGGAGACCGTATTGTTCACAAAAATTACCTAATTCATACTTTGCTAATTTTTTATCTGTTTTAGCAGCAGAGTTGATTTTAGAGTCGATACACATTTTAAGACCTTCTTTTTGGATTACTGTAATAATTTGGCCATAGGTGTAGGAATCGTAATCTATTTGTCCTAATTCGTTACTCAGAACATGTCTTATTTTGTGGGCAAAAAGATTAGGGAGACCATTGATGAATTTTTCTTTCCAAAAAGGTTGGTTACTATCATCTCTAAGCATTACCCTGGAGACAAACACATTTTTGTACCAGTTGAAGTCACTAAGTGTTGGACATCTAAGGTTGCTAAGTTGATCATGAATCCTAGAGGTAATGTGACTAGGTGTACCAATGAAGTGTTGAATTATGGTATAAAACAAAGTGTTCACTGCGTCAGAGATTCCCATTCCGACATTTGTATCGAAGATTGGGGATCCATCTTCATCATGCATAACTGCATGTTTGATTGACTCTTTGGAATCTGTTGTAAGGTGTTTTTCCCACCAGGAATGAAGCATTCCTGTGAAACCTGAAGAAAGGATGTCGACGATTTCAGGTTGGGAATAATTGTAGGTAGTTACATAACTATTGGCCGTCATTGACATATGGTGGATTTTATTGAGAATTTCCTGTTCGGAAAGATTATCAATATTCCATTCGTAAGTTTTGTCAGCTGACACAGAGAATTGATTTGTGGTGGCGTTACTACTTGGTTGGATATCTATTGGCAATGGTCTTTCTTTCCAATTTTTGAAGGGTTTTCTGGTCGGATGGCCTAATCTGTTTATCTGGAGTTCTTCAAATTTCTGGTTTACTTTAGAGATTGTACTAGAGTTATCATCAGAGGAATCAGTAGTATGGATGACAGTAATTGTACTGGACTCTGGCTTTGTTTCTTTTAACATTTGTTCTATTTTTTGGATAGTAGAGATGGGTTTATGGGTCGGTTTACTTAGATCTCTGAAATGGACTAAAGGTGACTCTTGTTTCTTAGGAGGTTGGATTGTATCTAGGACATTGTCAACCATTGTTTCTATTTTGTCTAATTGGTTTCCTATGGTGATTAAACTTTGGTTTGTATAATTAATTTGTTCTGTTGTTTTCTTGGAATCTTGGTTGTCTGTAGAAGGTAATTTGAAAGGGGAGGCAGTTATGGGTGACTGGCAGTGGTCAAGTATTATAGTTTCAGGTGGGGGGTGACTGGAAGAGATTAGAGTATTTTGAGCTGTTTTCCATTTTGCTTTGGATAGGGTATGGATGTTCTTTTCATTGATTTGGTCAATGAAATCTAGAAAGAATATTTCGGACTCTGTTTTGAGCATGAAGTTTTTCCATTGTTGAAAAAGTTCTAATCTTTGTTCTTTTGTAGGGTATTGATTTCTGTAGGCATTTCTTCTAGGAACATTTTCTTCAGACTGAAGGTGATGGTCTAATTTAGGGTAATTGATTGTGAAAGAATTGTGGAGAACATTTAACTGAGGATTAACGGGGTTGACAACCTCGAAATCAGTTGCTGTAGGAGAAGTTTGTTCATCATCAGAGTCTCTTTGATGATTAACATAACTAGGATAGGTGACTTGAGAAGTAGTTTTTGTGCTTTTGATTTTTAATTTTTTCAATTCTTCTTCTAATTCTTTTATCCTAATGTTCTTTATTTCTTTATCTAGGTCACAATCTCTCCTTGACAAAGTTTCAGCAGTACTGGAACCAGCAAAGGAATGCCTGGAAGATTGTCCTAGTTCATGAAATCTGGGATTATTTCTGAAGTTGATCCTTACTGTGCCATCATTGAATTGGTGGATACAGTTTAAATCACTTTGGCTATGTTGGATATTTATGGGCTGGTTTTCATTGGTGAGAGCCCATTCCGAAGGGAGCTGGACATCTGACCATTTGATTGCGTGAGGAACACGGACATTGGCATTTTCATGACTGCTTTGGATCAAAAGAGTTTGATCTTTGGGGCTTTTACTAATGGCTTGAAAGTTAATGTTCGTACCAGTGACTTTATAATGGACCCTGTAGATCAGGGCTAAAGGTTTTGAGCCATCAAGGATATTGTATCCTGAGGTTTTAATATTTAACGTTAGGGTTTTGAGGACGTGAGGGTCACTCAGACTGACTGTAAAATCTGGATAACAGTCGAAATGTATTGGACCATTGAATAAACTTGACTCGATTATACCAAGGGTACTGTCAGTGAAGTCGGTAAACCGAGCATCACGGAGACAGAGAAGGACTGAGGCGTTTAAACCTTTTCTTGTTAAAGGTTTTACTCCTATTTGGACTAAGCCGATATGAAGGAAATTATGGCCATCTTTTTTATGTTTTCTAATTGACTCAGGGCTGAACAATTGACAGGTTTCATGCTGTGAACTTACAGCATAAATTTGTTCAACTGTTTTAACATGATGTTCACTTCTAAATGAAGTGATTGACCATTTTTTCTTATAAATTTCATTGCTAGGAACTCTTGGAATATTCCAATCATTTCTATCAATGTTACTATGTGACTGGATTTCAACTTGTTCCTCGTTTACTATGTTGGGGATTGCACTAAGGGAAGATCTAGATGAACTAGAGGTGACTGAGTTGGATCTAAATAGTCTACTCATTTTAATAAGTGAATTGAAGACTTAACTTAGAAAAAGGTTCTAGGCAGAAGAAACTTAAGTCTGGCAATCTAAAAGCTAAGGTACTCACCTCTCCGCTCACGCCGCTCCGCTCACGCCTCTCCTTGGGCCTTACTGTTTGGACGCCGGCCTTACTGTTTGGTTTGGTGAATAGACTCAGAAAATAGGAAGAACAGAATAAAGAATCTAAAACCAGAAACTTTAACTAAAGAAAGAATTCAAATACTTAAATAAATGAATAAATTAATTTAGATTAACTCAAGAACAACTCAAGAACATCACAAGATCCTCACCTAGGCGGTAATCCGCCACCTGGGGATTGTGAAGTTTGAAAACAAGATACCAGAGACCTCACCTAGGCGGTAGTCCGCCACCTGGGGTCTGGAATCTAACATAAAAACTAACATAATCTTTAACCCTTACGGCTCTGATACCAGAAACCGCGGAAGTATAAACATATTGATTGTATTAAATAAAAAAAAGTTACATAATTGAAATGTAAAACTTACAAAAAAGTAAATAGGAGCACTGGGGCTCAATGCATGAAGGTTTACTATTTTGGGAATAGTGAACTATGGAATAGAGCTGACTAGTCTCAACACATGGTATCAGAGCAAACTTCTGATGATGAACAAACTTCTCCTAATGTTCCTATTTTGTCAGCTCATATCTATATATATATCTCTATATATATATAGATATATATATATATATATATAGAGAGAGAGAGAGAGAGAGAGAGAGATTCTCTATTTCCCCGACAAAAACTGAGGAGGGAAGTCAGAGCTGCTTTGCAAATTTCTCTTAAACATGGAAATAATTTAAATTAGGAAATGAATGGCAAAGCTAGAAGGTAAAAATTGTGTTTTATGACCTTTGAGACTTTTTTGAGAGAAAATGATGTCAGCTAAGATTTTTTAGAAAAATAAAGATCATAAGTTGGACATTTTTTATCATGGTGTAATAAGTTGAATTTTTTTGAAAACCAAATGTGTTTTTGGGCTTTTAAATAATTTCTCCTAAAAAATAATTTTTTAAAATAAATTTAAGAGACTGAAGTTACTATTTTGAAATTAAAGATTGTGTTCGGTATGATAAAATTTTGAAATCGAAAAACATCTTAACTTTTTGAACTTCACCCACTATGAATAAACGAAGAACGTACAAGTCCAGTAAACAACTTCTCTTGTTGTCTTTGATTTTTCTGAAGGACTTTTGTTGTCTTTGGTGCTTTGCGATCAAATGATATCAAGTAAACTTACAAGCCTTTCATACTCGGTAAAATATTTGGAGGAATATTGACAAAGAGGCACACCACAAACAAAAGACTTGCTATGTTGCTTCCAACAACCCAATGCAGTTGTCAATCTCTACTCAAATAGAAGAATACCTAGTCATCATCGATCATACAGAGGATGAAAGGATTGATTTCCGTAAAGAAGTAAAAATTTCACCTGGCCTGTACTGGTAAGTTGTTGATATATTGATCTAAGAATTTTGGGTAAATAAAGGGAGATAATAAATTTGATTCTTAATCTCTAGACACATATTTAAAAGTGAAAAAACTTTCCTCGATCAATTAGGGAAAAGCGACGACGAACCAAAAGTGAAGAAAGCTTCATCCTTTTATCTTTCCAGTTATTTTCTGTCTAACATGATTTGCAAAAACGAGCAAACCATCATCATTTCATTTCTTTGTGTGATTTATTTTATTGTCCTCTAATTCTATATTATTATTTTTTTGATAAATCCTCCAACTTTATTTTTGGTGTACAATCGATATCATGTTTATGATGGACAAGTTTTACGGTTAAAAATTAGTGAAGCGGATGACCCTATAAGGAGCACTTCCCTTCCTTTTTTTAAGTGAATCGATAGGAGCACTTCCCTTTAGCTAGGCAAGATATGTAGAGGCTAGTTGGGATGACTTCTAAGATGTCCAAAAGCGCTATTAGATTTATAAGAAAAATTAATCATAAATAAAAAGTAATTCAAAAATAAGAAAAATTAGTTTGGTTGATTTTAGAAGTACTTAAAAGTGATTTCAAAAAAGTCTTGATTGAAAAGTGATTCTGAAAATTTCAAAAACGCTTCTAAGACTCTAGAAAGCACTTCCAAACATGAATAATTAGTTTTATAAATTTTAGAATGTTTGATTATAACTAAAAATATTTTAAACAATTTTAGGGAATCACTTATAATTCTTAAAAATAGTTTTATAGAAAATACTTGGAAGTACTTCTTCCTAAAAGCGCTAATAGTAAAAATCAATAGCTAAAAAGGGCACTCAAACAAGGCTTTTGATTTTTTTTTTGGGATAATTTTGGAATGCACCCCAAGGCTAAGCATCCCAGAGTTTATTTCCTAAAGTGCCACGTGGCACAATCACAATCGTTCATTTCGTCAACTATTTTACTGTTTCAATGAGCTAATGATTAATCAAGTGTAGTGTATGTGATCACTCTATCCCAGAGAAGAAGCAATCTAAAATCGGTCGCCATCACCATGTAAATCACTAAGCTTTTACCTTCTAACGCTCCCACAAATTCCAATTCACAAACTCGGACACCAACTCAGTCCTAAACCACTCCAACTCAGCCCCAACATTCATGAAACCCTCCCTAGCTCGCCTTAAACTCTCACACACCTTCACATTTACATCATTCAAATCAAACTCAGTTTCCTTCTTCACCGAGTCACCAAAAATTCGACCAGATTTGCTCCGAGCCGCGACGTATGAACGGGGTTAGACTCACCTAGGAAAATCCATCAACCAACAAGTTCCTCAAATCGCAGACCCTAGCAGCGTCGAATCACAACCACAAGCTCTCTCTCTCTCTCTCTCTCTCTACAAACGAACAGATTGGTGATGGATGAACATGATCACATGTACTAATTTTAACACAAGCTCAGTCAAAGATGGAAAAAGTTGAAAAAATCAACTATTTAAATCGCGACACGTGTTATCGGAGAAATTTAGACTTTGAGGTGCTTAGTCTTTGAGTGCATTCCAGCCTGATCTTTTTTTTTCTTCGAAACGAGATTCCATTAGAAGGCCAAACCGGCTAAAGAGAAACCAAAGACAAACAAGACGATAAACAAAAAGTGACACTGTCAAATGCAGAGTGGGTTCTCAAATGTAGGGGTGGGTATAAATCTCGTAAATCCTGAATCTGACCCGATCAGGATCGAGACAGAACGGACGAAAATTAAATTTTTTATTATTCCATCCTGTAGCGACCCGTCCCATTTTTTAAGGACGGGATCCGGTTTTGATTTTGAAATTCCGATAGACCCGTCCCGTCATGCATAATATATTCGTCTCATCTCATTCGAATTTTTGTTTTTTAATACTCTATTAAATTTTCATTTTAAATTGGATCCGAAATTGGTCATGTTTCGTCCCATTCCGTCTCGTTCGGGTTTCGGGATCAGAATAGACTTTTAAAATACTCAATCCTGTCCCGTCCCGGAATTGGGATAGAGATGGAAAAAAATGGACTCGTCGTCCCGTGTCCACTCCTACTCAGATCTGCTAAGTTACAAAAGAGCTCTGCAGCTAAGACACTCTAGGCGGGCCAGGTAACCCATGGCTTGTAAGAACATCAGCAAGCAAGAAATGTGGGGGGGGGGGGGGGGGGGGGGTCGCATTTTGTGTTGTTTAGGTTAAAATGGGTTCGGATAGGCCTGTTAATTGGTCCGGTCGTGTCGGGTCATATAATTATTCGTGCTAAAAAGGTAAACCCAAAGTCAACCTATTTAATAATCGTGTTGAAAAAACAAACTCAAACCTGACCCATTATAAATAGATCAACCCGTGTAACCCATTTATGACTCATTTAATAGTTAAGTTGTGTCGTGTCGTATTGAATTATGTAATCCATTTAAACTAAACAGGTTAAAAATTCAAACAACTTCACATACAAAACAATTAAATTATTAAAAACACAAACTCTACAAATTTTAAATTCAATAACAATGTAACTTATTCAATAGGTTCTATAAATTAATATAAAGTTAAAATAAAATAGCATGTAAGACCCAATTAAATGAGTTGTGTATGCGAGTCATGCATATGTCAACCCAACCCACTTAATAAACGGGTTACATAGGTAATAATCGTGTTAGTGAGTTCACCCGCGGTTGACCCGTTTATTAAACAGGTTATGACGGGTTGTCCACTCTTGACCCGCTTTTTAATCGTGCGGGTTCAACCAACTTTGTTTCGTGCGACTTTTGAGTCGAATTCATGAGTCGTGTCGAAATTGAAAGCCCTAGATCTAATAATAGATTAAACACAAGCAAAACCCTACACATTGAGGCCGTTCACATTTCAATTGGGCCGATTTGTCGGAGCAGCAATGCGATTAAAGTTGCAGACTTTCAGTGTCTCCATTAACCCTAATTACCACCTCTGTTTTTCTCCGGTAGTTATTCATCAGAACTCTCCAGTCAGCTCTCGTCAATTTGGGCAGTGAGTAAGTTCTAAACTTTCTCACTTTTGTTTTTCCTTACTGAAGTTTTGTGCATGTTTCAACTATTCCCAACTCGATTTTTGGATGTGTTGTGTACCCTCAAGGTGTTCGACGAAATGCCTCAGTAAAAAACAGAATGTTGAATTACCAGGTTTCTCTATTCATTTTTGTTCCAAAGCTTCTAACTTTTATGTTTATAAATCTTCTGTAGGCTTGAAAATGTTGGATGAGGGCAAATTTGACTTGCATTTGAGATTGTGGGCACTTAGGATTCCTCGTGAGCTTTGCAAGGTCTCACTCGAATACTAAATGGGTACTTCTCAAACACTTCTACACTCTGAGATAGCTGCATTGTAGTGATAGGGAAGTCTTATATATTGTGGGTGGCATTAGATTTGTAGATATTTGCTTGATAAACCCCGGATCAAACCAATTACGGAGGACCCAACAAGTGAAAAGAACCGTTACATGATATTATCGGAGAAAGTCCAAGATTCTGGTAACAAATTTTGAGACTTTGTGTGGATATAGTAGGGTTGTGTCATTTGTTCAATGTAGATTTATGGTACCTTTTCTCAGAGCATGTATATTTTTGATTTCACCGCTGATTGAAGATTTTAACTTTCTCGGGTGCAGAGCAGATCTATCTACTATTCCAGACAAAGTTCTCAATGAATTGAAGGGTCTATGCAAGATTGAAGTAGTTCCCTACTCGTTGACACTTGGATACTCATATTGGGGTGCATGTAATGAAAGTTTCTTTTCGATTAAGTGATGATAGATTGCATTTAGAGTCTAAATTGTATCCTGGACAATTTTGAACTGTGTCTTGTTATGTCTACAGACCATATATTGAAGCAAATTCTACCCCCTGGAGTGGAGGTTCCTTTGTCTTTCGAAACAATAGTTAAGTACTTAAACCATAAATAATATTTGCCACATAGCAATAGCCGTGCTGATCTGTTAAGTTGAACTAACACTGCCACATGCTCATGCAGGTCACGTTGCCCATCTAAATATACATGATGAATTAATTCCCTAAAAGGATGTGATTGCAAAAGTTATTTACGATGTAAGTTGCATTTACTTCTGGTCTCAATATAGAATTAGATTCAACTTTACTTCTGTCTATATAATATATATACTTATGAGTTGTTTGGATATCTTTTTTGTATTGGCAGAAGAATTATCCAAGAATCGAGACAATTGTTAATAAAGTTGGGTCCATTTCAAATGTGTTTTGCATGCCTGAGTTTGAAGTTTCAGCAGGAGAAAAAGATATGGTTACAGAAGTGAAGCAATATGGAGCAATTTCAAGCTTGATTACAGCTTGGTCTACTGGAATTCAAGATTGGAACATGAACATATAAGGTTGCTTTCTGAGTTTTGAGCTGGGGAAACCATATGTGACATGTTTGCTGGTATTGGACCTTTTGCTATCCCTGCTGCACAGAAAGGATGCATAGTATATGCAAATGACTTAAATCCAGATAGTATCCATTACTTGAAGATTAATTCGGAGATTAACAAGGTTGTTGACCATGTTCACTTATACAATCTTGACGCAAGAGAATTTGTTTCTCAATTGACGGCTGTGCCTGACTGTGAGAAAGAATTGAGTTCTGACGCCTCAGTGAAACTTGTGAGACATGTACCATTCAGGGTGATCAGGAATCAAAATCAGGTAGTGGAATGCTAACTGAAAATATATGTCTGAGTGTATTATGTCCATTCTGTTCAGACTTTTATCTTGGTATTTGTTCTCTTGTAGTTGAGGAAAAAGAGGTACCAGACACTGTTACTTGTGATGTGGATGGTTTACAAGGTTCTAGTAGGAAAACAGATGCTTCGGTACCTCCTGTTAAAAGACCTGCAAATATCTGTCCATCAGGTATCAAGGGTGCATGTACAATGTTAAAGATCCTGGGATTTAGCTTTCTGAGATGTAATTTTTAATATTTCAGCATTTTGCAGACAATGCCAGTCTTGATGGCACAAACATTTATGTAGCTAGTAGAAGCAAAGGTAGCAAGAATAAGAGGATACGAAGCTCTGAGATCTCTAATGCCAAGACTTGGGAGCATATTGATCATGTGATAATGAACCTTCCCGCTTCTGCTCTTCATTTTCTTTGTACAGATGCCCACCACTGAACACTGATTTCTTTTGGTGAACATTCTTCTGTCTGATTGTAGATATCTTCGCCACATCATCAATAATATTTGGCTCTGTAATTTTTTTTAATCTGCTTTAAATATGTATGCATATTGTATTCAGATGCATTTAGAGGCGTGATCCAGATAAAATATTGGAAGGAACCCCTTCCTTTGATTCACTGTTATTGCTTCATCCGAGCAACTGATACACAGGAATACATCATTTCAGTAAGTTTTCTCTACATATCACTCCCCTTAGGAAAAATAAAATATATAATAAGCTACTGAAAATTATCGGCAAGTCGTTAACATGGTAAATTTTAAGATTGTATGTACTTGGCCTTTTGGTGGAGCCTGGACCAATTAAAACTGTTTTTTTGATAATGCAGGAAGCTGAGACTGCTTTGAAGGCCCATATAAACGACCCAATATTCCATAGGGTTAGGGGTGTTGTTCCAAACAAGGTATTATTACTACTAGACGTTTTTGGGCTCTCTTTTTTCAGATTGAAATCTTTGTGAAATGCATGATGTATCAATTCTTCATGCGAGGTATTTTATTAGTTTGTGAGGTTTTTTTTTTTTTTTGCCAATTGTCTACAGGCAATGTTTTGCTTAAGCTTTAGGCTGCCAGAAGGATGCCTTGACTAAGATGTCACCGATCAAGTCTCTTATTATGTGTTGCTGACAAGGGATGAGCCACAACAGAGCAAGTAAGCTTTCAGTTTGGCTGTATCTTCATTTGGCTACTGGGAGCAAATACACAAATTGAACTGGTGCTTATTTGTTCATTTAGCTATTACAAATATCTGTTTGTCTGCAAAGAAAGCCAATACTCTGCACCAGACCAGAATCGGCTCTGTTACCTTAAATATTAAACACATGTATTCTTCCGAACCATTGTGATAATGATAGACGTGATATGTAGTTGTGGACTAAGCTTGTACAAATTGTAACAATTGATTCTTTTTTTTTTTTTCAGTTTATCAAAGTGCAGTAGTTTTTCTTTGCATACATATGTTCTGTGGTGGTTTGTGACTTTGGTCAAAGCACATCAGCAATGATCTGTTGGGTTTCTGCCATTCCTGCAACTTAGTACAAACATGAAGCAGCTGTGAAATCTCAGAATCACAGTGTGACTTATCTTTTGACTATGACAGTCCAACTCTTCTTTTGACTGTGACCCGATACCATGGCCATTTTCAGTTTTTCAATACTCTTTTTGGCCAAATAAGTGAAACAGAAAGGACTTTAAACCGTCTCATTTCATAAAGCATTTTTCTTGTGTGATAACTTATAAACAAAGTTACATTTCTCGCAGACTGAAGAAGCAACCAAATCTCACACCATCATTTTGCTTCATAATAAGTTCATGCTTCCCACTACCAAACGAACTATCCCCTCCATCTTTCTCAGGCAATCTGTGTCTGTCATTCTCCATTGAGGTGCCTGGAGGCCCTAAATTTTATGTCTGACCCTCAAATTGAGAGATACCCTAGCAATAAAGAGGAGTAAAGTCAGTAAACGATAAAGATGTATCCTTTTTCTTTGGAAATGCACTATGCGCTCTAGTTGCTAGCCTTTTATGACCAGAAAGTTCAAATCTTTTGGAAAGCCACGCATAAAAGAAGACCCTGCAAATTGCTTCAAAAATTAACACGTACGTTTTGCCTGGGAAGCTTGCATTTTAAAGGATTGTCATTAAGTAATCTTAAAAAAAGGAGTCTATAGTTTTTCTTCTCGGGTCGTTGCTCTTGGCTCTTGGATAAGTATATATCTTTCCACAACAAGAGAAATCCCAAGTTCTTTTCTTTATCAAAGGAGACCACAAACGTCATGGATTAGAAAAACAGTTGCAACATTTACACGACAGGCCACCTGATTTGCAGATCGGTAAACATCAACAACAAAAAACGAAAGGGTTGTCAAAAAAGAGTGAAGCAACTGAAAAATAACCTCATAAAATCATTAAAATGTGCAGAGAGGCCTTATTCAAAACTTACATTTTCTTGTACATTAGTACACTAAGGGATTCTAAGGAATGTTTGTTACACCTCCTTATATTAAAATTCGTAGCTTGTGATAAAAAATAGTCAAATATCTTGTTTGGTACCACAATAGACTATTTTAAATGAGCTTATATAAGCCATTAGTCATGTTTGCCACATCTTCTTATTCTTAGCTTATTTTAACAATAGTCCAATCCCATATTTGATATTACAAGATATTATTTTAAATGAGCTTATGTAAGCCTTTGAAGTGATGAAAACACCATTTTTTCTTTCTTATACAAGGAGCCCAAAAACTTGTTTCTTATATTACACCCCTTAATATAAGAAATATAGTATTGTTTAAGGAGATTTATTCTCCGTAACTTCTAGTGTGTGTCTTGTCCTAATTAGATACATTTTAATAAAGATAGAGATACAGAGAATCCTTGTTTTATAGAGACAGTTATTGTAACAGCTTGTATTAGCCTATATATAAGACATTCTATCAATAAAAGAGTGACAGTTTTCAGTTTACATAATTTTCTTTTCAAATACGTTATCAGTACGCTCTAACTTGATAGTAAGCAATCACCACAAAAAAAAAAACTAACCCTAAAACACTAAACTCCTACTGCTGGCAGTCCCTCCTTTACCACTGATCACCACCAATCAATGTCTCCTTCTCCCGAAATCTCTTATTTTTCGGCCACAATCGCACGTGTGTAGAACAACCAAATTAGACAGATGATTGCGAGCAGCTCCGAACGAACCAGAGGTAGATCTTCATATTCACGGAAAGCCTCATATGTCTAATTTCCATAAAATTCCTTCAAATTGCAATTCAGATATGTATAGAGAAAGTTATGATCGATTGAGTGCATGAAGTTCAGTCTGTCCGAAAAGAAGAAAGAGCCTAATTCTTCCATTGTCGGAGCACGTCGCTAGATTTATTTTTTTGTGATCTTCAAACTTTTAATATAAAGTTTTCATACCGAGCATAACAGTCTCGAGTTAATTTTTTTAAACCGCCAATCTCTAGATCTAGGAATAAAACTTAGTTCCTGCAAAACTCTAGATCTTAGGATTGTGATTATTGCATGTTTTTACCCTATTTCCTATGGACCTATATCCATAGAGTATAAGTGACGGTCCTGGGGGAGTCACGATTTAGAAAAATAAAATAAAGGAAAATCAATCTTATGTGATGGTTCATCACGGTTTATGGGTGTGGTTTTGAGCCACCGTTTATTGATAATCAATTTTTGTGACCAAACATCATTGATCACAGTTCTTATTCCCAAACTTGATATTAATGATCGTGGGTTTTCGATCGGTAAACTAATTACATCTCTTGTCTCTCTTGTAGATGACATCAATTGAGTCAGAACGGCCTGAATTTGATACCTTTGATCTTCAAGGAGCAGAATACCATCGTTGAGTGTTAAATGTTGAGAACATGCTTCTTGTTATGAATCTAACGGGTACAATCCAACCACTACTATCACCTGGTACTAAGCCACAAACTCTAGCTCGTAAAACTCAAGCCCTCATATTTTTTAGGCGTCATATACATCTAGTTCTAAAGAAACAATATTTGTTAAAAAATGACCCCGCGGTTTTGTGTGTGACATTACAAGATAGGTTCAATCATGTGCATAATGCACAACTTCCTGAATTAGAAAAATAGGATTCAATCTAGTTATTGGATTATCCAAGTATTAATGCTTTCAATCAAGCTATATTGGAGTTACAATTAGAGTTGAGTGTTTGTGGCATTGTAAAGACCGATCAGGCTATGATCGAGAAGTCTTTAAGTACATTTTCTACATCCATGGAAAACCTTGCGCACTAATATCGCATGGATTTTGCGCAAGGACGACTTAGACTATTGGGTGATCTCATGAATGTGTTGGCTAAGAAAGAGCGGTTTCACGAGATTCTTCTCATCAATAATGCTCGACCAGCTAGTACTAAAAATGTTCATGAGTCATACAACACTGGTGGAAAGGCATGTAAGGATAGGAGGAACTATCGTTCTGAGCCTTACAATAACCATGGTGGAAGATGATGACGTGACAACGTTTGTGGTAGAGGATATAGTCAGAACTTGACTTGGACTCACCATGAAAATATCCATAACTCTAACAAGAATCATTTCGACCTTAGGAATGGAAGAAATTCTTTCCATAGATGTGGTTCTACCAAGCACATGCACAAACAATATTATGCACCCAAGGATATTCAAAATGCCTATAGGAAGTGCAAGCAATACCTGACACATGAGACTTAACTTCATTGAAGGCTATAAGATGGAAGATTGCGGTGATGCAAATCTTATAACAACAAAAACAATACGAAAGCAAATATGGAGACTGCAATTTTTGAGTAGTCTATGTATTAGACTGATGTTTATGCTATGTAATCAAGTTTAGCTTTATTTTTGACTTGATTTTAGTCATGTTTTGAGACTTTGTTTTAGTCAGTTCTAGAATAAGATATATTTGATGTAATTTTTTAAAAGTTGGCGAGTAATGAAATTTTCTCTATTTTTCGGTATATGAAAGTGTTGAGAATTTTATTTCATTAAAAATTACGTGTATGGTTCAATGTTTATAATTATATATGGCATAATAACACAAAGATACAATAATACGAGACATAAAAAAGAGGGGATGTTTTTGATCTCAGACCTCCTTCGACCCGTCGAGATTTCTCTGACTTGTCGAAGGCCATGTTCTGGATCAGTTCACGTATCTTTCGATCCATCAAAGATTATCCTTGGTTTCCTACATTTGCACCTTCGACCCATGGAGGTTATTTTCGACTTGTCGAATGGATGCTTTCGTCTTCGAAATTTTCCAATTTTGACCCGTCGAGGTCCATTCTCGAACCGTCAAAAAAGATATTGGAAAATTGATATCGGTTTTTGTTTTTTCTTCGACCGGTCGAAGATGTGCTCCTGGACAAGATTTCGACCAGTCGAACATTTTCTTCGACCCGTCGAAAACCGGTATTCGAACTTCAAAATTTTATTTTGGGTTTTCTTCGACCCGTTGAGGTTATTTTCAACTTGTCGATGACTGTACCCAGATGTGTTCTACATTGGTTTTGTTGAAAAAGAATGAGAAAACTTTCGATTTCAGCAACCTGGATTTCAACACCGAATGTGGTTTTACATCAGTTTTTTTCATGCCATAGAACTTAATATACAATGGTCATTTTTGACCGGTAAGATGTTGTTATACATTGGTTGTATTTAGGTATTATCATACCATATCAGCACTTAACAAGGTTTACACCCTTTGAAATCTGTAAGTATTGAATTAAAGTGTTCGCCATATCTTGGGGTTTAAAGATGGATTTATTGACATTATTTTGTTGATATATGATGGAAATATTGAGTGATATATGCGCCTAAAAGGCCATTCAAACCTTACTTAGATTTGAAATATTTGTGCTAACGGTTTTCACTTGAAACAATATTGTGAGAACGAAAAAGAGTTTTGTGTCCAATCTCTGTAGAATGCTGCCAATGACGCAATCTGGAGAGGTTTATGAGGATTTGTAGTGTTTATGTTTTAGTACGGTTAGGATCATTGAATCAAATGCAGTCACTTATATCACTATGTGTGACTTGACCTCATATGAGCTTCTGCATTATGATGATCAAGATATTAAGAAATTCTCATGGTCATCAGTTATTCAGAGCGAAGAAGCATGTGGGAATATCTAAAACCATCAGTTTAGATGGGAGAACTGAGATTACTCCACTCGGTCTCCAAGACGAGTGCAGCACAATCCCTGCAACATATCGTTGTGGCGTCGTGCGTTATTCCACCAGATTCATATGTTGTAATCTCTTATGCACATCGCTCGTTTTCCAAGGCTTGTTTATGTCTATAATGTTATTTACATGCATGGCGGTCTTTGGATATATACACAACTTCCATTCCTCCACAGATTCCAAAAATATATTTGTGGATCAATCAAACTGGTATGCAGACGGTTTATATATAGTTTTAATTGTTGCATCGATGCATAAGTCACACGTCTTTGTAATCCACATGGTATGCTGCATTTTCAAACTTCCTAGTATATATTATTAAGCTTCGGGCTCACCACCCAAACAACTCAATCAGGTCATTTAGATTGGTTTAATACAGGAGTGTTTACATCGAAATATTTTGTTGATTATTGCATGTTGATTGTTGTTGAATATCCTAATTCCCCAAGTTCATTCATAGAATGGTTTTGCAGAGGCACAAATCAACCGGTTAAAGCTTGTGGCCAGAGCAATGGTAATGTATACTAATTTACTAGTATCTACTTGGAGATATGCACTGTTATATGCAGCTATGCTTATTCGCTTGATACCCATAAATCACTAACCATTTAGTGCATACCGGTTGGTAACTGGATATGAGTCTGATATCTCACACCTACTCATCTCTGGTTGCGTGGTATATGTGCTTATTACGCTTCCACTGCATACAAATATGGGTCATCAGTGACGAATATGCATTTATGTTGGTTATGATTCTCCAACGATTTTCCACTATTAAGAACCTCTGACATGAGATCTTTTTATTGCTAGTTTTGCAGATAGTCACTGTGATAAGACATACTTCTTGCCATTAGGTATAGATAGGAATGGTTCCATTCTGGATAAACGTTGAAAATTTACGTGGTATATCCCTACTATGTCTCATCATGATCTCCGCACATCTCAGTGTGAGATTGAAGTGCAATGTATTCTTGATCTTCAGAAAGTAGCAGATTAGATGTCTGAATTCTTTACTAATATCATGAAAGTGACCAGATCGGTTATATATGTTGCAAATCCTGCAAGGCTGAAAGTCCCTGGAATTGGGCAAGTTAACGCAACACCCAGGCAAGGTAGTGTTTCTCCAGCCCATAGTGGGGGTGTAGCATCGGTCAAAATCCACTGATGAATTGCCAGTGAAAAGGTAAGCCATCAAGGCACAATTGTTCATCATCAACACATGAGATTATTTTTGACTGTAATTATGTATAAAAGTTGACATTTACAAACACTAGGGAACACCTTAGAGTCAATGACGATGTCAGTAAATAAAGAAATCTCACAAAGTTAAACAAATGCTAGCGGTATTATGGATGGTTAACATTCTTCCATGTTCATTGATGATGCATTACTTATTCTGTCGATCAAGAATTGATGTCGAAGAAGTGGAACTTTTCTCTATTGTGGATTGTCAACGGTTAATGTAGAGCAAATTGACCAATATGGAATGTTGCAATCTAGGATGAACTAAACTTTCTTACAAATGACAAGTTTTCGTTATGGTAGTGCTATGACCACCGAATGGTAAGCCGGTTAGACACAAATGAGTCTATGTTTGGAAGCCAAATAAGAAGAACTTATGGCGTAAGAATCTTCTCAACGCCCTAGTATTGATTATGAAGAGATGTATTCTCCGGTCATGGACATCATTACTTTCCGCTACCTTATTAGTTTGGTAGTGTCCAAAAATACTGAGTACGCAATTTATAGATGTGGTTACAATATATTTTTATGGGGATCTTAATTCATAGATATACATGAGAGTGAATGGTTTTACCCAATTCAAGTAACTCTAAACCACAGGGCGTTCACTATATGGATTGAAACAATCCAGTAGGATGTGGTATAAACGTCTTAGTGACACTACTTGATTGGGAATGGATACAAGAATGAAAAGTTATGCTCGTGCGTGTTTGGTAGATGAACAAGTTGTTGAGATGATAGACCTTAGTAGGACTCGATTAATTCTTGGTTTTAAGATGAAATATCGAGTTGGTTGAATTCGTATTCATCAGTTAGTTTATGTCTAAATCAGACAATAGACAAAGCACACCCTATTAGTACACCAATTTTTGTTTGCAGTCTGAAAACCAAAATGATCAATTTCATCTAAAGAGATGATGGTGAGGAAATTTTGGAGCTGAGATTTCATATCTTAGTGCGGTTAGAGCTTGGTTAAATATAGCTTGGTGCACACATCTATACATGCCTTCTCGGTATACGCCAACGCAAAGTTATTGGATTTGAGTATAGTACACATTCTGGTACATGAAGGTAACCAATGAATTGGATCTATTCTTTCCCTAAAAAAAACATAGAGAAGCTTGAAAATCTCGGAAAATAGATGCTTGAATCGCAGCGTTCAAGTTCTGGGCATTTGACCCATCGAGTAAGTCTCTCGACCCTTTGAAGGCAGTGAACGGTAATAACCTAAAGCGGTCTTTCGAACCATCGAGGAATGGCTTCCACCCCTCAAATTTGGTGCCCTGGATCAGACAGAACCATCTATTCAACCTTTCAAGTGAAGACTTCGACCCATCGAGTTCCTCTCTTGCTGCGAGCAGTTTTACTGCAGTCCCCTATTCTGAAACATCGGTTGATGTGTTTGTCGGATTTACTAATGTTGTGTATCTCTCTAACCCACGTAAAGGACGTTCCCAAACAGGTTATGTATCCACCATGGGAAACATGACGATTTCTTGGAGAAAAATAAAGTAAACCCTTGTTGCTACTTCATCAAACTATTCTAAGATTAAAGATTTGTAAAAAACAGTTTATGAGTGTGTCTGATTTAGGACAATAATACACCACATTCGAGGTCTAGTAGATTACCATCTACTACGACAACATCAACTTGCATCTTTGAGGATAATGCGGTTTGCAATGAACAAATGAAGTTGGGTTACATTGAGGGTGTCATACTTAACTCATTTTTCCAAAGTACTCCTACAATCAGCGATAACAACGGTTATTGATTATCCGTGTGAACCATATTGATTTGGTAGATAATGCTATGGACTTGTTTACCAAGTCACTACCCAAATCTACATTTATGAAACATGTGAGACGCATTGATATGCGCAAGTCATGGAGTTCAGATAACGTGTGCATTGGTATGCGCAGGTTATCTGAACTCCATGACTGAGTTTACAATCAGGAGGAGTTACATTTCTGTAGACATTAAGGGGAGTTTACGTCACATGTAGTAGCTTGTATAATTGATGTGTTGTACTTTTTTTTCCTTAGACCAAGATTTTGTTTTACTCATGAGGTTTGTTTAACCCATAAGATTTTTGTTTGTTTGGCGAAATTTTTAGTGAGACAACAAGTTATGCATCATTCTTTAGGCCATCAACACACGGGAGAGTGTTTAAAGAAATTTATTCTCCGTAACTTTTGGTGTGTGTCTTGTCCTAATTATATACAGTTTAATATAGATAGAGATACAGAGAATCCATATTTTATATGGACAGTTATTGTAACAGATTGTATCAGCTTATATATAAGACATTCTATCAAAAAGTGACAGTTTTTAGTTTACATAATTTTCTTCTCAAACAAATATCTCTTATATAATGAGTCCAAGTATATACGGAACTCAACTACTTGTTGGTTGTTTAACACACCTTAATATAAGAAATATACTATTTCTTAAACACTGATCAGACAATTGGCATGGGCTGGCTACCATAACTGAATAACAGAATTAAGCAACGAATATTTCTACTTTTTCTTCTCAACTTCTTAAGAGCCTTAATTACACAGTGATTCCTTCTCACCCTTTTCGGCCTTATTATAAATACTAAACCAAGACCCAAAAGATTTCCATTTCCCTCTGTCTCTGTTTTTGCTTCCACTTAACCTTTGGAGCCCTCCAAATCTTTCTCGATTCTGCTTTGTTTCAACAAAAGACTCAGATTCCCAGAGATCCTTTTGGAGATTCATCACAGAAAATGAAAATGGCGCATGAAAAAGTCCCAAAGGCCAAGTCTTTAATTGCTACAATGCAGCTGGTTCTGGTTTTCATGGCCCAAAAAGGCTCGAGCTTTGGTGTCAACTGGGGCACTATGGCAACTGACCAGCTCCCACCAGAGAAAGTGGTTCAAATGCTTCAAGATAATGGGTTTGATAAGCTCAAGTTGTTCGAAGCTGATCATAGAATTCTGGAGGCTCTGAGTGGGACTCAAATTGAGGTCATGTTGGCCATACCCAATTTCATGTTGCAGGAGATGAGTACAGACCTTGTTGCTGCGGTTTCTTGGGTTGATGCCAATGTCACCAGTTATTGCTGCTACGATGGTGGAGTCAATATCAAGTTGAGTTCTTGAATTCATTCTCTGACCTAGTTTTTGGTTACTATGATTTTCGCAATGTTTAGATGCTCTTTTATTTTCATGGCACTATGAAATCATGGGTCAGTCACATTGTTAGTTTTGCTCTTTAGATTCTGATAGTCCTCGTTCTGAAATGGTTAGGGCGTCCCAAGTTTTCCATATGATTTGTTTCAAATCTACTATGTCAGTAGCCTTTTTGTAGCACTTTTTTCTTTTTCTTTGGGAGTCTTGGGTTGAATTGATTCTAGGACCCAATAGATTAACCAGTCTGAAGAAATTACTGGTTCAAGATGGATAATCCATAGTTGAGCTTAGAGTCGCATCCAAGCAACTTGAAGGAGAAAGTTATTTTGGAATTGATGTTTCTTGGACTAGCCTAGCTTTGTTTGTGTGTGCATGCTATATCAATGTTGTGAAAATTGGGTTAAATGGCAGGTATGTTGCAGTAGGCAATGAACCCTTTCTTAGTGCATATAATGGCACCTATTTAAGGACCACATTACCAGCCTTGAAGAACATCCAGGAAGCTCTTAACCGTGCCGGGCTTGGTTCACATGTCAAAGCCACTGTTCCCTTCAATGCTGACATCTACTCCTCCCCTGACTCGGATCCAGTTCCATCCACCGGAGACTTCCGGCCTGAAACTAAAGACAATGTGATCGAGATAATCCAATACCTGTACACCAATGGAGCTCCATTCACGGTGAACATTTACCCTTTCCTGAGCCTCTATGGAAATGCCTATTTCCCTTTTGAGTTTGCTTTCTTTGATGGAACTAGCAATCCCATCAGAGATGGTGACCTGGTCTACACCAATGTGTTTGATGCAAACTTTGACACCCTGGTTTGGTCTCTAACCAAAGCAGGGTTCCCTGAAATGAAGATCATAATTGGAGAAGTGGGCTGGCCAACTGATGGGGTTATAAATGCCAATATCTCAAATGCGAAAAGGTTTAATCAGGGAATGCTTAAACATGCCCTCAGTGGAAATGGAACTCCTGCTAGGAAAGGCATAATAGATGGCTACCTTTTCAGCCTCATAGATGAAAATGCTAAGAGCATTGCTCCTGGCAGCTTTGAGAGGCATTGGGGCCTGTTTGAGTTTGATGGGAAGCCGAAGTACGAATTGGATTTGTCAGGGAATATGCAGAATAAGGGACTTGTAGCTGTGGAAGGAGTGGACTACATGTCCAAAAGCTGGTGTGTGCTGAATCCTAAAGCTAAGGATCTGTATGGTTTGCCAAGAAGCATTGACTATGCTTGTAGCCTTTCAGACTGCACTGCTCTGGGTTATGGTTCTTCTTGCAATAACCTTAGCCTGGAAGCAAATGCTTCTTATGCTTTCAACATGTATTACCAAGTGAATGACCAGAAAATCTGGACCTGTGATTTCACTGGTTTGGCGGTGGTGACCGAGGAAGATCCATCCGTAGCTGGTTGCCAATTCCCAGCTATGATTTCTTATGCTCCTTCAGTTGTGTTGCAGAACAGTGGACTACTAGACATGGTGGTGAAACTTATTGGAAGTTGTATGTTGTATTGGATTCTGCTATAGCATAGCATTGTAGGACACCATATATGGAACCTATAGCTTAGCTAGCAAACGTTGTATTGATTTAGTTTACAGCTTGTAAAGGTTAACTGTATGGTACATGTATAGCCTTGTTTTGGTACTCATATGCTCTTGCTGTCTTGCATTCGATCTCTCGCTGATGAATACAACCTTGTCAACAGACACAACAGAATTGAGGCGAAGGAATTCTTCCTTAATTTTCAACATGCCAAACTATTATTTCATAATTTCAATATGCATAGGCAACAAGTTGAAATTAGCTCGCACTACACTTGCAATTCTCTTCACTTTCCGAATCGGATGGATTTAAGCTTTCCATATGTTTCTTGGTTAGATTTCTTGTCTTTGTTTTCGTCTCTAATATGTTTATGTTCTATTGTAGCTTTTGATTGCTCCCATTCCTTGTTGAGATAGGAAAAAATAATCCCCAATCTTTGCAGAATTTCTCTCCCCATGACACGTGTTGATACACAAATGGTTGTGATAACGTAATTTCGAAAAATAGAAACTCCAAAACAATAATAAGTCCTCAGCGCGAATTTGAATTTCAAATAACCCAACGGCCTCACGGGATCTCCCCCTTTTCTTCACAAAACCACACCCTTTCCCAATTCAAACTCACGACTCACTCCCATCAATGGCGTCACCCACTCCCGGAATCCTTCTCCGCCTCCTACAATCCATGAATTCCTCCACCAAAGTCACCGGTGACCACCGCTCCGCCCTCCTCCAAGTCATTGGCATCGTCCCCGCCCTCGCCGCCGGCTCCGACGACCTCTTCTCCAATCACCATGGCTTCTACGTCCAGCTCTCCGACTCCCTCAACTCCACCTACGTCTCCCTCTCCGAAAAGGACACCGATCTCATCTTAACCAACCGCCTCCAGCTCGGCCAGTTCGTCTACGTCGACCGCTTCGATTTCGACTCCCCAGTCCCACGCGTCACCGGAATCCGCCCCATTGCGGGCCGCCACCCTTTCGTAGGGTCACCGGAGCCCCTCGTGGCGAGAATCAACGCCTTAAAGCGGGAGTTTGTGATACAGCCGGTACCCGATTCCGACCAGTCCGCCGATTTCACGGCCATTTATCTCTCCGGCAACACCAATAACAACAAACCGCCACCGCAAGTGAAGGAGTACAATGTCTCCGAGAAGGGGAGATCCCCGAGGCGGCCGTTCTCGAATCGAGAGAATAATGTGATATCTGGAGGAAATGTCAAAGTGAATCCCGACCAAGGGAAGAAGATCTCAGATCGGCCTACTGCTCCGGCAGTAACGGCAAAGAGGTCTTCATTGTCGGCTGGGAGGAAGAATAGTTTGGCGGCGGCGGAGAGGGATCCGTCGCCTGCCGGAAAAGGAGGAGGGAAGAGGTCGTCGTCTCCGGTGCCGTCCAAGTGCGTGGTTCCGAGTTTGATGGTGGCGCATGAGGAGAATAGGAAGGTGGCGAAGGAGCCGGCGATTATTGTGCCGTCGAGGTACCGGCAGCCGTCGCCGATTGGGGGCCGGAGGCAGGCGTCGCCGAATCCGAGAAGGGCGTCGCTTTCTCCGGGGAGGAGGTTGTCTGTTGGGGGAGTGAAAGACTCGGCTGCTAAGAAGAAGAAGGCTTCGATCGTCGCCGGAATTTCGAAGATTTCGGATACAATTGCTGGTTCTGGGAAGAATAATAGGAAAGGATGGGATGAGTTGCAGGCGGTGGAGCACAAGGAGAGGCCCATGTCCAAGAACAAGCCGGATTTGCAAGCCATTTTGCGAACCCAAGTAAGGAACTTGCATATTGTTTTGCTTCAAAGTTTTTAAATTTCTGAATGAAGTTACTGACTTTGTAATTCTGTGTTCTTTGCAGGCTGCCCTTTCCAGAAGATTGAGTGATGCTAAAAACACAAGTGATGATTGTGCCAGTGTGAAATCGAAAGCTAGCTCACACGAAGAGTGTTTCATTCAAGAGAAGCCAAGCTATGCAGCTCTTGGAATCACTGTTCACGAAAAGAAGTGGACTGATGGCAGTGTTCCATTAGATGGAGTCTCTGCTGATCTTGCAAGGCTTGGAAAGGTAGTGATGGAATTGTAATCTTCTTGTTCATCTGGAATTTGATTTAGATTGGTATAATGTTTCGAAATTGAGTTTTTTACTAAGCTATACACATTGGATTGCAGGAAGCTATACAGAGGAAAGTAATTGCTGCCACAGTTGCAGCTGAAGCACTAGAGGAAGCCATTGCTACTGAGTCTCTTGTTAGGAAATTGAGGTACTCTTGCTTTCTGATTTGCCTTGTTGAATTTACTGAACATACTGTATTGACTAAATGATCACCATTTAGTAACTAGTGTGACTGATGTGAACAATTGTCTTATCTCAGCATGTTTGCAGAATTGTCTTCCACATCAAAGGTTGCGAATCCTTTACCTGCCATTGACCAGTTCTTTTCGATTTACAATGATGTTGTTAAATCAACAACAACTCTTGAATCAATAGCAAGCAACTGCAATTCTGATGCACATTATGATAGCAATCTAACTGAGCAATCAAAATCAGTTTCTCTTTGGGTTGAAGCTGCCTTGGCTACTGATCTTGGAGTTGTCTCGCTTCTTTCCCCACAATCCACTTTGCAGAAAAGCTTGTTGAAACGACAATCTCTCAATGCACCTGCCAAGGCCAACTCGAAGCCCTCTTCATTGTCCTCGACACATTCCAATGCTCATGTTGGGGAGTGGAATAAGGGCAATGGAATGAGAGAGACAATTGAGCTTGCAAAGAATTTGCAATCGGAGATGCAAACCTGGTTTCTAAATTTTGTTGAAAAAGCCATGGATGCTGGATTTCGGGTGTTTGGGGAGTGTGCCTCGGATGGTGTTAGGTTGCCTCTAGACTGTGGATCCATTGCAGCTGTTTTGTCACAGCTGAAGCGAGTGAATGAGTGGTTGGATCGAGTTGTGTTGAAGAAGGATGAGCAGCTGAACGAAAAGTGTGATCGGCTCAAGAGAAAGATCTACGGCTTTGTAATTCAACAAGTTGGAACGACGTTTGACAATTCATCTTGATTTCATTTTTAGCTTATTTTATGCCTGATGGTCTGCAATCATGGTTACTGTAAGTTTGTTAAATTTATTTTAGCCTGTTCAGCTCCTCCTTGAAAATGTTGAATGAAATCTCTTTTTGTTTGACATGGTTCCTGGTTATGTTGGCATTACTTTGTCTTTTGATTTATGTTAGATTGGTACTACACTTTTGCTGATGTAACTTAGCAAATCTTTTCACAATCCAGTGTAACCTTGTCTTTGTCTATATCACAACCAAAGAAGTAACACAATGCAGTTTCCTTCACTGTGAATGTAGATAAAAGAAAGTAAAAGGCCTTATGACTTATGACAAGAGGCCTTATGACAAGGTCCGAACCCTTCCTCTAGAAAACCATTAATAGCCTTTATAGAAGTTGCTAACTTTGTAACTGGGATCACTGAGAGGCAGATCTAAGACATATGTAGTGAGATTCCTATTCCCATAAAGATACAATTTGCCTATTCGGCTGGAGCCTCAGGTGCTAGAACCTCCGGCATTGGAGCTAAAGCATGATGTATAATCGCTGGCATATGGTTCGGTGGCACAGGAGGAAGATTCGGATGAGCAACTGGTATGAGACCGGTTTCCCTATAAAGGTAGTATCCAGCTGGCCGATCAGTACTACGGCAGGTAAATGGCACTTCCACCATCTCCCGAGCAGACACACGATTTGGGGGGTATATGTAGCAATCGAAATGAAAATAGTGTGGCAACTGACAGGCAACACAAATTATGTCATTGAGTTGAAACATGCCAAGACAGGTGGGGCATTTTTGATTCAGAACAAATGCCATTTTTCTGGTGCACGTACTATTCTCTTCTAAGATTCTTGTTAGATTGCTTTCTTGATCGAAGAACAAATGGGTTTGAAGTTTCCTAAACACAGTTTAATTTGAGCTTCTTGTCTTTATATAGGAAAAGCATACGAAATGGATGAGTCTAACCACCAAACATGCTTATACTGTTTATAACTAGTAATCTTCTAATGAAGAGTGTAAGCATAGGTTTTTTGTGAATGAGGGAGGACACACTTTTACACCAACAAAGAAAAAAAACTTTCACTATTATTGTGCTAAAAATGTATTTCCCAGGAAGATCAAAGCCTTCTCAACTTCGTTTCTTATTTTTTGAAGTAAATTTGCCAAACCTGTAGTCAGTGGCGGAGCCAGCATCTACAGTCAAGGGGCACCCAAAAATTTGGGGGGAAAATAGTAGAAGAGAAAAAAAAAACATGGGAAAAAAGAAGAAGAAGGAAAGCAATAATACAATTGTAGAGGTGCTGAGGAGGGTTGAACTCTAGACCTCCATAGTACTAAAAATATGCAGTTACCACTCTGCTATACCTTTTGCATGTGCATTCTATGAAAAAAACTGTTCATATAATTCTGGGGGCTCTAGCCTTCACCAGAGTACGTATGAAACCCAATATGAACACAATAGAAACATTTATCATAGCCAGAAGAGTTACTGATGTGATGAAAATTGAAAAGCCAATTTTTTTATATTTAAGTCTCACAGATCACAATGACACGGCAGTGAAAGAAAAAGGAACAACTGATTCGGTACTCTAGTGTACTTAGTGTTCGAAAACACAGTCTACACAGCCGATTAATCAATGTGTAATCGGTAATCGGCAAGAAACTGCATAGATTAAGGCCTGAACGGCCCCCTACACAGTAAACTGTGTAGAGACCGATTAATCGGCCGATTCACCGATTAATCGGTGTGTTACACTGCCTACACAGCCAGATATTTTTTTTAATGAAAAATCAAAATTTAAAAATAACAACCCAAAAATTAATTTTATTTTTTCAAGGAAGATTTAGCATGGAGTGATTTTCTTATTTGAAATGCATTCTCTTATGTTTATTATTTTAATATTAAACTATGTGTTCAATTTTGATCACTTTCCTAACATTTTTTTACTTAATCATTTTACCTTCTCCAATGATGGAGTTTTAAATTTTAAAGTTAAAATTGTCTAAAAGTTAAATATAGCTAGACTATATATAACTTGTGAGATAGTAAAAAAATTACTTAAAAATTAAATTAGACTAAATTGAACGTTAAAACAATAAAAACTGAAAGATGGAGAATATGACTTCAAGTCATTTTCTCTCCCCACTTTTGATAAATTTAATTTCAAAATTTAACTTAAAGTGGAACGATTCACGAGATTCTGTTTAGTCGCAGTTTTACGTTATTTATGTGGTTTGCCGATTCTATTCGCGACTATATTTTCGGCCAAGAATTTGAGTTGAGTGTCTTCAAAGAAATTGTAGAGTACGTGATTTCGAGCTCGTGGGCAGTTCCGGAAGATTTTTCCGATAACCAAGGAATATTTTATGATTATTTGAAGTTTCAGTCTCCGACGAGTTTATCCGATTGTTTCGTGTTTATCCGAATCATTTCGAATATTCATTTCGGACCGTCGATTGACCCAAGGCGCGAGTATAAATATCGGGAATAGTCGTAAAATCGTCGAAAATCACTATTTGGCGTTGACTATCGTTGACTTTCCAAAAATGGCAGTTTGACCCGTTGACCAAAAGAGGAAAGGTTTCCCGTTTCGGTTTGCCGTCCGACGACCCATTTTCCGGCCACCTCCGACTTCGGCAAGGGTATGGTTAGCTTCCCCTTTCAATTTCGAGTTGTTTGGTACTTGAATTTGTTGAAATTAGTTACGTTTTGGTTGGACCCGAATCGGGTCGGTTTGAGTTTGGTCGCCGGTGATGGTTGGCCGTTTTCCGGCGAGTTTTGGTGGTGGTGGTTAGGGGGGTTAGACTCCCCTTGCCCTGGTGAGTCTCCCTATGTGCTTGATTTGGGTGGAGGATGAGATTTCAGTGAAGTCCGATTAGGTCACCGGAGGGATGTTTTTCCGTTCGGTTTCGTGGAAATTGGAAGGGTTCCGGTTTGTTTTGGTCTTCGTGGTAGTTGAGAAAGTGATTCGGATGGATGAGACCTTGAAATCTGGAAAGTATCGCCGTGAAACTCCACGGTTGACGGCGCGCTGCCGCCGGCGGTGGCGGTCAACGGCGGAGCTCCGGCGAGGGTTGACTTTTTCAGATTTCGACATTTTTAATGTTGTTTTTCTCGAAATCGCGCCCTGATTATCGTCCAGAGGTTTTCGGATTGATTTGGTTAGCCGATTTTCAGTCGAGGGTTTTGAGTGGAGATTTCGGGAATTTCGTTATTCGTTTTTGCACTGCATTGTTTATTTCCGGAAACGGTTGGTTTCCGTGGTTTAGTACAGGGTTGTGGACTAAGATTTTGATCATTTATGTTTTGTGAATATTCAGGAGATCGAGATCGAGATCGGGATCGTGCTTCAGGCGAGGGATCTTCCGCCGGACCACGAGATTAGCGCGAGTGCGCGTTTTGCTCACCTGTGAGTGGACAATTTCTTTTCACGGAATTCTTGCGAGTCTTTTATATGATTTATGAACTTGAGCATGCGTATTGAGATTACGGATTACATGAGCATGTGTTTTTACGAATATATGATTATACATATACGGATATACGTATACGAATATACATACACTTATATGCTGTTTCATGCATTTGCATCGAACTGTTTATGATTTGATTTACACAGAGTACAGTCTCAGTTACGTTGTTGTATCGATACACTTGCCTCTTGGCTGATCCCCGATGGTAGGCTCCCAGGATGGGCGTTACCCCTATCTGACCGGCGAGGGGCGTTTCCCCGAAACCGAGGCCTTTCTGGCTTAGAATCACGTGTGGGTCTGGGATCCCGTGATTCGGACTGTACTAGCACGGACGTGTCCATGAGTGACCCCATGAGATTTTTACTTGCATGCTCAGTACGCTGGAGGAGTATGATTTTACCTCGTGTACTTTATTATCTTTATTTACCTGGACTCGCATATGTTATTTTAAACATATATATCAACTGGTGAAAGACATTTATTTTTGTCCACTCACTCTAACGATTTTCATGTCTTTCCTCTGGGCTTTTCGGTTTCTGTGCCCAGTTGCAGTTCAGGTTTGGTGTATCATGTCGCGGTTTGGAGGCTAGTGATCTGAGCTACCTATGTTTTCCAGTAGGTTCTTGTTTCGCCTACTGATGTATATATTGTATATATTTACACTAGAGGACGCTCTGATACATTCTGATACATGTTTATACGGATTTTCTCGGATATACATATACATAGTACAGTATGTTTACTGTTATTGCTTATATTATGATGTTGAGAAATCCGGTTGGGATTGGTGCCCACGGTTTGGCTTTTGTGGCATAGGATGAAGTGTTATTTTCAGGGTGCAGGTTTATGCAATTCTACGTTAGTAACGAAACTCTGCCGAAATTTTGAAAAAAATTTGTTGGTTCGTATTTTCAGAAGGGGTTCGATTCTGGTTTAGGTAACTGAATCGGGATTGGGTCCTTTCACAAAGTTACATTTAACTTTGCTTTAGGGTACCCGTTGGAGTGATATTTTACGTAAGAAAAGTTAAAATTTGACTTTATTTGTGAAATAGGGTATCGTTGGAGATGCTAATGATCTTTTAGATATTTTTTAATATATTACTAATTATAATATTATTTAATAGATAAAAAAATACCAATTCCGATTAATCCTAATTAATCACCGAGTAATCGGTTACACAATAATCAGTACCATAATGATTCGTGTCCGATTACCGTTTTTTTTAACACTGAGTGTACTAATGTGTCTAATGAGTTTTTGAGTTTTGAAGGAGAGGTTAGACTCAAGATGTAGGATTGGTGCTAGAACGAGGACACACTTGGTTTTGGATTCGGAATTTGGGGTTTGAGATTTAAAGATTTGAGAACCTATTTAGGGTTTGGGATTAATGCTTTGGGATTTGGATTTCCATGGTTTTGGGTTTTGGGTTCGGAATTGGGGTTTACGGTCTACGATTTATAGTTTAGGATTTGAGGTTTAGGGTTTAGATAAATAAACAAATAATAAGAAAAATAAAATAGAGAGGGGACCATATATTATTTACCATTTTACTCTTATTGACTCTCTTTTTTGTTTAAAATTTTGTAATGGTGTTAATTTTGGTGTTAATGTCATATAATTAATTTAACTAAATAGATTATTAAAATTAAATTATATCTAGTTGGTGCACTTGTACATGTTGCACTAGATATGCTATCTTCTGTGTTTTACAATATTGGGCCCAAGAAGATCATTCTAGCCGATCTAAACCAAAGAGTGTCGAGCTTTGATGATCAAGTTAAGAGTGTCAAGTTTTGATGATCAAGTTAAAACTTACAAGCATTCATTACAATGCAAGTTTGATTCATCGTTTGTCACTTTGTCTATGCGTGAAGCCATGAAGTAATAAAGTTAAAAGTTACGAACACAACAAAAAATATAGTATTATTTAAGACGATATCAGAGATTCCAATCATTTCAAAATCGATTTTTGTACTTGTTTTTTTTTTACTTTTTATTTAAATAACTTATTTTATCGAATGAGGACAAAGATTTATTAGGTAATTGTCAAGTGTAACTTTAGTGTACGGCATTGGCGTAGCTACTCCCATTTTCAACCGGTGTTATTTTTCACACCCGCACGCTATTGTCATGTTCACTATAAAACTCCCCGCAATTATCGATTAACATGTTGATTATTATCGATCATGTTAAAAAGAAATGATTTTTGAATTTCAAACAAAATTAGCACGAAAGTTTGAGAACAACATCTACTCATGATCTGTCAATGAAGGTGCACAGGGGTTCATGCTTCGTCTGGCAGATAGCAAATAAGGCATCGGTAGCATTATATCTGCCCTGTAACCTGTACCGCTTGAGAAAGACATCTGCAAAGTTGGCAAAAGAATCAATAGAACCCTCTGGAAGCTCGAAGAACCACTTCAGTGACTCGCATGCCAAAGCTTTGAGGAATAGGTAACATAGGGTGGTGTCGTTGAGGTGTCGTCCTGCAGTGGACACTTGGATCGTTCCTCCCAGAGTACCTAGAATCTTTGGGGGCTTTTGCGTGAGCATGCCACCCAACGCGTGTGATGAAAGCAAAAAGGGGAGTGTTACGAGGTGTGTAGGCCGTGTTTGTTCCTTGATGGTGTGTTAGGCGCCTCTGTCAGATCTCAGCCTCCAATTCGGCCAGGCGGGTGAGAATTTGAGCGGTTGCCTCTTATGTAGCAGGCTTTGGGAGAGGAGGCGGACCGAAGGATCGCGAAGAATCCAAGAAGCTGGGTCGCTATCGAGATGACCGATGGATCGCGAAGAATCTGGGAGGTGTGCTCAGCTGAGCCTTGCTCAGAGCGATCTCGTCGTAGAGCGTCTAAGGCGCTCTGAAGCTCATGTCTGGCTGAACACTCCACGTCACGCTTGTGTCATATGAGTTCGAGCTCTCTGAGCAGACGAGCAAAGATGTCTTTGGTTGCTTTTTCGTGGGTGGGTGTGGTTGGTAAGGATGAACTGGCCGGGATGTCGTTGTTTGGAGTCCCCAGGTGTTAGGTGACCAGGGTAGTGAAGCCAAGAGCGGAGGTCTGCTCCATCGCTTTGGGAAGAGCGAACAGGCTATTGTCGATGCGAGGGAGAAAGAACCCGTAGACGGTGCCAAATATTTTGACTAGATTTCAGAAGGGAACTAGTGAAACACCTTTGAGGATGGTGTGTTGAATAATAGGCGGACTTCCCTCTGATTGTAGCCTAGCTGCTCAGACATAGAGAATAAGAGTCAAAAGTGAAGACGGGGTAGCCCGCCTACACACTCTGATGCTTAAGTAAGAACGTGTTTAGGGTAATGAATGGAATAACAGAATGAATGTATTTATGATGAAAATGATTACTTAACTTAATTCGATAATAAATTATTTACCTTTATACTTACTCTTTCAACCATTCCTTCGATGTGGAACTCGGTGCACATAAGTTTCCTGTTACTCGCGTGCTTTTTATTTTCGGTCAAGTGTGTACGAAGTGCTAAGCTCGAGCGTTTATGCTAACAACATCCACATATTGCACATTATTGAATAGGGGATGAAACCTAATATGATATATATATATAACCTAATATGAACTCATATGGAATTCACCCAATAAATAAGCAACAAAATGTCATTAGAAAATGTTCATATTCCCTAATCAACTATATATATATACACACATATATAACCTAATATATTTTTTTGAGGTAAATGATAGAATTTGATTAAAGTAGTAATGTACAAGGCATCGATCGGATGTCGATACGATAGAAGCGATCCCCTAGAATAAACTGCCTAAATTACGCTCAACTCATGTAACTTGACATACAGAAGTAAGGCGGCGAGGTTCCCAAACCTCTAACTAAAAAAATCGGGTCCCTAATCCCTAATCAAGCTACCTACCTTACAACACAAACCAATAAGGTCACCCAACAACGTAACAACTCAACACAATCTTCGCTACGCTACAAGAGGATTTAGACTCAACATAAGGAATTATTTGCACCATGAAAAAACAAACAAATAAGTAAAAGAACCTAAAACAGATTGGACTAGGGTTATCCCCAAGCTCAAATTGAGCCCAAGATCAGTGAAGCAAACGCGATCTGATTTGATCCGTCTTCTCAACCAAATGCTGACGCCGAAATGGGCATCCCGTCCATTATCCAAAATGTCCAGCCAGTCCCGAACGGAGCAGCGCAACCAGAACCCAAGGAGATTGGGAAAAGCAAGGAAGATCTTACACGAGCCCGAACAGTGCAGCCTCACAAATGACAGCGGCCGTCCATCCACCAAGAACTGTCTAGAATCAAGATTAGCCAGCAGAGAGGCGCTAACACCAGCCGACGAAAAATGCCGAACCCGATCCAAAAAACTTCACTTCGAACAAATTATACCACTATTGCCCGCAAAATTTGAACCTCTTATTCTCGACTGCAATACCCCAAAAGAGTTACACCACCTGTCTTACAGCATTGCACCACCGCAGTTTGGCCAGAGGCCGCACAGTCGAGACAAGCCGTCGGACAAGCACCTTAAAACAGCTCGAAACCCTAGTTTTACAACCTTTTCTCTATCTTTCTAAAAGCTCTAATAATTTTTTTTGTTTTTATATATAAGTTAATAAGAACTCATTGAAAAAATCTTAAAATATAAAAAACAAAAACAAAATCCAGTGGGCTTTCATCACCTGCCTGAATTCCAAAGGCCTCTTATCCTGCTCACCTCCTCTCCCACTCCCCATTCTCCACACACATGAAACATCCCCTCTCTCCACACCTCATCCGACCATCTGAACTATCCACGCGTCCTCCTTACAAGCCATCCAACGTCCATGCTTCATTCACTGCCCAAGATACCCTACATCCGTCATCACCTGATCACAGAATCCCACAGACATAACAACAACTCAGAAAAACCTCATTACTAGCAAAAACCAAGAAAAAAAGAAAAAATATATACTATATATTAAGAAACCTCATATCGTCAGCCATAACTGATTTTTTTTACAATTTAAACTTTTAAATTAGGTCTTGGTTAATTATTTGAGGATAATTTAGTAAATAAAAAATACACAAAAAAAGAAGAAAAAAAAGTAAAACAGTTATTTGATATAAAAAAAATAAATATAAAGATAAAAAAAAGTGAAAGAAAACTGCTAAAGTACTAAAGTAGTGATTTACCATAAAAAAACTACCTTAAAGAATTATCTGCCGAAAAAAAAATGTTTTCAGATAATTTTTAGATAAATTTCTATACACTCATAGAGTGGTGTGTTTGCCTCTAGCTAGTATATATCTCTATTAATTATGTAAAAAGGCCTTATGGTTAAATTTTAAAAATTTCTTTCCTTGCCCTTTAATTATCTACTACTCTCCAATCACCAAAATGCCAAAATAGTAAAAGATGCTTCAGGTTTTTCAACTGCTCCACTCCCAATCTACGTACGAGTGTAAAAACTGTCGTAAATTTTTAGAATCTACGTACGATTGCAAAAAATGTCGCAAATTCTTAGAAAGTTCAAAGAATGAGGACGCAATTGTACCAGACTCAATGAAGTTGTACTTCTTTGTTAGACTTGGGTTGATCGATGAATAAGTTTTGATCCGAATAGTACAGAAGTAGCACCACAACCTTTAGGAGTTTTTCACTTTATTCAACAAGTTCTTTACTATATCTACTAGGTTTGTTTGATTACATTCTTAATCAGATTTGGGAAAAGTGAAGTTTGATGTGCAGAATATGGTCTCTTGCATGTGATTACGAGCCTTTGAACTTTGTCTGTGGAATTTCAAGGTATGTAGCTTTGAGGTTTAATTCAATTTAATGAATTGTTAGCGATTTGGTTAGTAGGAAATTGGTATTAGGTTATGTAGTTGTTGTGCTGTCATGTATATGTACATAAACTATGTTTGTCGCAGCATTGTATATCTTATATGCATTCATAATTACATGTTAACATTGTATATGTTATATGCATCATTGTATCAGATTAAAAATCCATATTTATCTTTATGTATGTTATGCAATCTGAATTATATGTGCTCCGGGGTTGTTGAGCGTCAGTCTTTCCATATATGTAGATCAACGTGGATCAATATGTTATCTGAGACTGGCCTTATCTCTATTGTTAATTATCTCTATTAATTATACGAATATCACTTCGATTATCTCTACATCGGTTACTCATCAGCAAGAAATCGGAAAGAAACAAACGCATTTCATATCGTGCAGAGCCACAAAGCATAGGAATTTCACAGAACGAAACGCATACCTGCGTGCACTTATCTCCTAGAAGTTGGTCTTGTTGCAGTGGAGAAGAGTAGTACAACTTCACCACATGTAAATTGTTGTCATCTCATTTGAAGCTTTGTTTTCTTTTTTATTCCCCGACAACTGTATTAGTGACTCAAATGAAAAAAAAATAGTGACTCAATTTGGAAATTCTCACATATATCTCATAGGTATCTCAATTCAAGGTTGATTTCAATTCTTTTACTGTAACTTCCATGTCTTCATAGCAACTTCTTTCTCTATTTGGCTAGTTTGACGACGTTGCGGAATATTATGTCTTTTAATTCCGTTCTTAATAACTTCTTACATATACCATATTGTCTTGTTATGTAGGACTAATAGAAGAAAAAATATTGGAAGAATATGTGGAATAGAACTGTAGGAGTAACAGAAGATCACAAAAGAAGTAAAGATCATATTGCTGCATCTATGTAGACAATTTAATTATTTCTCTTTGACTTTGAAGATATGATCTTCTAAGCTATATAGCTCTTAGTACTTTAAATTCATATACCTTTGAGTACATTTATCAATTCATTGTGTTATGGTGTTGCTGTGCTATTTTAAAACTCTCATGGTTGCAGACAGATGAGATATTTAAAGACCATATGGCTACAACTATATGAGGATATATTCAACGGCTTTGTATAACATACCTTTACTGCCAAACGAGTCGTGCACGTGCTCGCCATCGGTAATAGCAAGAGTCAATGACTTATTGTCAGCGTCAAGAATATTTGGCAAGGTTCCATGAACAAGTTCGAGGAAAGCGACCGGTAGTTGAAATTGTCCATGATTATCAATCTCAGGTTGATCAAGGTAATTATTGAAAACGTTTATTCATTTCTTAAACTGATCGAATTCATGTAAATATTTCTAAACTTATACCCATAATAGTGTTAGAAGGCGAAAATATCTAGCAATGTGAAGAATCAGGACCAAGTGGACAAGTCAACTTGCTCCATATATGTTGCTCCTAATATTTGAAGAAGATGTCTAAACCTCCTTTTATGAGGATGATAGAGATTTGATTCCAGTTAAGACAACCTCAACTAATCTGATTTCTTTCACTTTATTGGTGTTGCAAGATCACTCTAAGAACTTGCACTTTTCAAGATCGTTACATGTGGATAGTGATGGTCGACAGTATTCAAGACGTCGACTGACTCACGTGAGACAACTTGTACACTTAGATAGGTCACAGATAAGCGAATATGTTATTTAGAATTTTCCTCTACATGGTGAGTGTGTACATGGTATTAACCCTATTATATTATTTTAAGGTTTATATCCATATAACTACTAACTTATGATGACACAAAAATATTGTTTTACACATCAGGTGTGCATGATCTTCATATGCTAAATCATGGACAAACTGACAACTCCAACGTGGGTCTTAATATTGGAGAGGATATGACCATCAATGATGTGACGATGAATGTAAATGAGGAAGACCTTGATATAGAGAATGTGTTTACTCCAGTGGCACGTACGCACAGTGTTCAACAACATCGACGTATCAGAAGACAGCGAATAATTCATAATTCGGCTAGAGATTTCAATGAGGATATAGGCATCCCTTACTACCAATTATCCCCAGTTAGAACATGTCTATATTGCCAAGTAATGTTGTTTCATCAAGAGACCTATAGTTTGTGTTGTTATAAAGGAAATATTGTTCTGCCTTTAATACAATCTCCTTCTGAAATGGTTCAGTTATTTTCTGACCAAACAAATGAAGGAAGAATGTTTAGAATAAGCATCAGAGCTTACAACAATGTCTTTGCGTTCACTTCGATGGGTGTACATGTTGATGAGTCAATTAATGTTCGATCTCATTATACCTTTCGTGCTCAAGGTTTAATTTATTATAAAATTGGTAGTTTATTACCAGTTGATGGGAGAAGACCGTGATATTTGCAAACTTACATATATGACACTGAGCATGAACTTCAAAATAGATTATCTGAAAGCGAAGTTTTGGATAGGACAATGGTTGAAAAAATTCAACAAATCTTGCATCAATACAATCCATTTGTAGTTCTTCGAAGTCTTAAACAACGTCAAGATTTACCAAACTGTATACTCATCATAAGAGAGCAACCATCTGATCGTCGTTAGTATAATATGTCATATGCATCACAAGTTGTTGCTATTATAGTTGGAGGAAAAGACAATATAAATCCAGACGGAAGAGATTTTATTGATGGACGACTTTGGAATATAAAAGATTTCGTTGGATTTTATGACCCTATGCAATATCCCTTATTATTACCATACGGATTGTATGAATGAGATATTAAGACTAGAGATAATAGAGGGAAGGATATGTCATGTTGCGACTTCTTTGCTTATATGCTACAAGTTGATTTTTTTTCTTTTCATTATTTTAGTTTTCCTATGTCACTATAAAACACATTATTAAAAGACAGACTTTTGTAAGTGTGTCAAGGTCACGAAAATCTGCTACATCGAGGTGGATGACTTTTACAAAAATATGTAGTAGATAATTATGTGAAGATTGAATCACAATGACTTAGATATCTAAGACTTGAACAAGAAAATTTTCGAAAAGTGTTTTGTTAAGAACTACAAGACTCTCTTCATGCAGGGGAGCACAATGCAGGTACTTGCTATATTTTTTAAAGTAAACACTTATGTATATGTAAGATTGTTATATGTATTCGTATATTAATATGAAATTAATGCATTCTCTGAAAATGTTGGACGTAGAACCATTCTTCCATAATCATTTATCTGAAGCCCGCGTGACATGAACCAACGATATTAAGATACAATGGCTTTAGTTCAAAAATTTGGTAGGCTCGATCTTTTTATCACCATGACATGTAACCCAAACTGGAAAGAAATTAAAACTCAACTTCTCCCTGGAAAAACACCTCAAGATCGACCAGATATAGTCACTAGGGTTTTTCATGCAAAACTTGAGCATTTTAAAGAAGACATTGTGGACAAGGGTGTACTAGGAAAAATTGTTGCTCATGTTTTGTAATTGAATTTCAAAAAAAGGGTCTACCACACGTTCACATGTTGGTTATGTTGGCTGAAGGTGATAAGCTTAATAACCCAGATGAGTATGATCGTATTGTCAGAGCTGAAATCCCAAATAAGGATGATGAGCCTCAACTATACAAGGCAGTGTGCACGCATATGATTCATGGACCGTCTGAAATATTAAATCCGAGGCTTGCGTGTATGAAAAATGGGAGTTGCAATAAAGGATATCCCAAATTATTTTTAAATTTCACGATGCAAGGGAATGCTGCTTGTCCTATATATCGAAGACGAGAAAGTCGTTTGCCCGTACATACCGGAAGAAGAGGGGACGTGATGGTGGATAATAGTTGGGTAGTTCCTTACAATCCATGGTTATTACTACGATACAATTGTCACATCAATATTGAAATATGTGGGAGCATAAAAAGTGTTAAGTACTTATATAAGTATGTCTACAAAGGTCCAGGCAGAGTAGCACTTCAGTTGCAATCGAACCCCGACTTTGATGAAATCAAGCAGTATGTGGATGCAAGGTGGGTTTGTACACTAGAGGTCTTACAGAGAATCTTTAAATTTGGGATGAATCATATATATACAACTGTAGAACGATTATAGATACATTTTCTGAAGATGCAGCAATTACATTCAGAGAAGATGAAGTTTTAGAGAATATTTTTAGCAAACGAGAAAACACAAAAAATAATGCTAAATGAATTTTTTCACTCTTAACCGAGTAGATGAGGATGCAAAAGAGTATTTGTATCGAGAAATTCCTGAACACTATAGGTGGGATAGTTGCGGGAAGTTTTGGACAAAATGAAGAAATAAGTACAAGGTGATCAGGCGTATATACAGTGTATCGACGTTAGACAGTGATAAGTTTTATCTTCTTGTTCTTCTACTTCACATCAGAGGACCAACATAATTTCATGATGTGCTTACTGTTGATGGTGTTTTACAACCAACATTTAAGCAAGCAGCCGAGATGCGTGAATTTCTAGAGAATGACAATAGCATCCAAAATTGTTTGTTGGAAGCCTCTACAATTGGGATGCCATCTACATTAAAGAGATTATTTGTCACTATTTTGATTTTCAGTGAACCAACCGGTGTTAGAATGTTGTGGGACGAATTTTATCCTTTCATGGTTGAAGATTATCCTTCATACAGTGAGGTAAGACAAAGAAACCTATTAGTATGGGATTTAAACTCAATACTTGAACAGTTTGACAAGAGCATTAAAGATTTTAATCTCCCCGATATAATTAGTGACACTAACGAAAATCCAGGCATGCCTAGATGTATTGAGGATGAACTCTTTATAGAAGTTCCTCAAGAAGATGTTGATGCAATTAGGCTTCTTAACAACGATAAAAAAATGCATTCAACACGATGATGGCCGTAGTGGAGAGACACAAAAGTGCATTATTTTTTGTTGATGGTCTAGGTAGAACTGGGAAGATGTTTTTATATCGTGCATTGCTAGAAAGCTTAAGAAGCAAAAATCATATAGTCATTGCCACGATATCATCTGAAATAGCGGCTAACATATTACCTGGTAGGAGGACGACCCATTCTAGAATTCAACTCTCACTAAATGTAGATGCATCCGCCGACTGTTGCATAAGTAAACAATCACCTCTTGCACATTTGATACAAAGTGCGATTGTAATTATTTGGGATGAGGCTTCTATGACACATCGATATAACTTTGAACTATTTGACCGAACTTTTAGAGACATATTGGCGTATAAATTACCCTTTGGTGGAAACATAATGATCTTCGGGGGAGATTTTTGTCAGATTCTTCCTGTGATTCCTAAAGGAACAAAGTCTGAGCCCATTCAAGTTTTGATCATGAGATTAGCTTTTTTGGGCACAAATAAAAATATTGAGGTTGAGGAAAAATATGAGATTCATAAATGACCACCATTTTGCTGAATTTTTGCTGTGTGTTGATGATGGAGCTGAAAATGTCTATGATGATGAAATGATCAAATTGCCTAATTCAATGGTTGTTCCATGGGAAAATGACAGTTCCATTCAAAAAATTATTGACGAAGTCTTTCCAAATTTGGGCAATCACGTAAATGATGCAAGCAACATGGTTAAGCGAGCACTTATTACTCCTATAAATAATGATGTGGACATGCTCAATGATAAAATAATTGATAAGTTTCCAGTTGATCGAATTATGTTGTATTCTTTTGATTATATGGAAGATGACACACGAAATTTGTACCAGCCAGAGTTCTTAAACTCAATATTTGTAAGAGGACTCCTCCTACACAAGTTGACTTTGAAAGTTGGTGCCCCAGTCATGCTACTGAGAAATATTAATCCAAAATTGGAATTGTGTAATGAGACTAGATTATTATGTCGTGGTTTTTATCAAAACTTAATCGATGCTCAGATTTTAACAGGACACTGTGCTGGGACTAGAGTTTTTCTACCTCAAATTCCTTTCAAAACTGTAGAGAGTGCAGGGCTACCATTTTCACTCGCAAGAAAGCAATTTCCTATCAAATTACATTTTTCTTTGACAATAAACAAATCTCAAGGTCAAACTATCCTGCATATAGGTGTTTATCTTCCCGATCATATTTTCAATCATGGCCAATTATATGTGGCATTGTCTAGAGGAGTATCTGAAACGATTACGAATGTTCTCATTAAAAGAGGGTTTATTACTGGTGAAGATGGGGCATTCACTAAGAACATGGTGTTCAAAGAGGTTTTACTTCCTTTGGATTCAAATGATATCTAGAATTGATAGGTACTATACAAATGGCAGAAATACATATGTAGTTGATATCGAAGAAATAATCATGACCCTATTTAATTGTGTTAATATTTGTTGTCTCTTACTTTCGACAAAGTGATGGAACCAGGGTTATGGGAGAATAAGATCAATAAGTAGAACTATATATGTCTACCTATTTACGTTTATGTAGTTTATGTAGTAGTGCTAGCTATCTACTACGTTTTGTAAACTTATTTCGAAATATAAATAGATTGTGTAAACTGAGTGTATGAAAATAAATAGACTATAACAGTGCAAATGACATGTATAAACTGCTCATGAGAATTGCCAATTCTCTCTGATATATGTACGTGTCACACTCCTTTAACTTTTCAGTTTTCTATTCATCTACACAAACTACCATGAGTAGAAACAGTGAAGATCGAGCAATTTCAAGATCTAGCAACAAACAAGATAATTAACTAAAAATTTGTCTTTATTGTGGTCTCGTCTTCTTCGAACAAAGTGTTATCTATCAAGTGTTGCTGGTAAGTAAGCTTCCTCCTATCCTCTTATTGTTTCTTTAATGTTGACTTAACCCTGTGAGCATTAGCACTCGCTGGACAATGATTTTGGCTTATATCGATTAGCCTGTGAGTAGACGTTTTCATTCGGTCCAAGAGAATTGAATTTTTGTCATTCTAATGCTTTTATGTAACTCGAATATATGGTTGATAGATTATTAGCCATCTTTTTTTTCTTTACAACACGTGTCTTATGTATATCGTCGTTGTAAATCGAAGAATACATCATATAAAGTTGTCAGGAGACATATTTCATTATTTTCACCCAGTTAGTACAAATAAATTTTAGTTTTACTAAAACAACAAACCTGTTGAAGTGCAGTATGAAATCTAACTCTCTTACTTTTTTTTCTCTTGCTTTGTAAGAATTGTACATTGCTATCAATTAAAGAAAAAAGTGAATGAAGATAGTAGGAGACGCGTTTTGTCATCATTTGGCTACTACAATAGAATTTCAATAAAAACAGACCTTGTTCATTTGAGCAAGTTAATATTGAAATAATGGAATCAGAAAAAGGATGAGCAATATGAAATCTCAACATATCAATTTTTTTTAAGACATGCATGTCATTTAAGTGTATTAACTAACTTTAATTTTCTATGTTATTTAAATATATAAACTAATTTACTGCTATTTATCTTTTCTTTCTTTTTTTCATAGTTGAGGTCAAAAAGATGCAATTGAAGAGTTGAAGGAGTCTTCTTTATACATTAAATGTACATGCAAGAAAATTTTGCATATTAGTTTTTTTTTTGTTGTAATATAAGTTTACTGTATCAAATAATATTTATTAACTTCGACAACATTGAACATCAATTACTCTCTAACAAGTTCAATCATTTGCAAGCAGAAAAAAAATCAGTCGCACATAAGAGTGTTTCTTAGACAAGGTACTACAATATTTTAGCAAGTATTACTCATAACTAATTAGCTAATATCAAAGATATAAATATACGCAAATGCACTAATAATTCTTTGATAAATATACGCAAATACACTAATAATTCGCACTAGCTAATATCAAAAATATAAATATACGCAAATGCACTAATAATTCTTTGATAAATATACGCAAATGCACTAATAATTCGCACGTGCAAGCGTATGGCTATTCCACAAGTTGGAAGCCTAGTATATATATGTGTGTTTTTATAAGCGGGGCTTTTCTACCGGGGCTTTTCTCGTTGTCTCCAGTCACTCTCTCACGAGTCTTCACTCTTCCACCTCCCAGTCCTCTTCGAAACGTCACCGTTTTCAGATCCCTTCACAAATCAAAACCCTAATTGAGTTTTCGCTTCTACAGTCTCTCATTTCCGATCAGAGTTCCACCAAATTCAGTTCGGATAAGGCGGTGGGAAATGGCCGGAGGCGGCGGGAGCAGTAGGAAGGACGAGTCGGTGGTTCTCAACAGCACCAACGTGTTTGCGGCGCTCGGGAGCTTGAAGAAGAAGAAGAAGAAGTCCGATAAGACCAAGGGCGGGAAGAGCGGCGGAGGAGGCGGCGGAGAGCCGGAGAAGGAGGTGTATTGGGCTCCGGCGCCGCTGACGGTGAAGTCGTGGGCGGATGTCGACGACGAGGATGATGACGACTACTTTGCGACTACGGCGCCGCCGGAATTGGGATGGGTCGGCGAGGATTCCAAGGAGGAGAAGCAGACTGAGCTGGAGGCTCAGCATGTCGAGGAGGTCAATGATATGGTATATATAATGCTCTCTCAGCTTCTTTCCTTTGTTTATTGAATGATGTTGATTTGAATAGTACTTCAAGTTTGGGAAGCAGGCACTGCAAGTAGGTCTAATTGTGATAATCTGCTGTATAGAAATAATCTAGGTTACGAGTTAACTGTGTTTTGTTGAGATGAGATGAGATGAGATGGGATGAGATGAGATGAGATGGGATGAGATGAGATGAGATGACAGTACTGTAGTAGGGATTTAGTGAGCAAAATACATGATAGGAACTGCAAGTTTAGTTTGTTTTTTTTTTGTGTAAATGGTATTTGTGGAATAGATAACTTGATCTTAGTTGTTTCTCTGTTTAGAAAAAAAATGCTCAATGAAAGTTTTTGATGGTGATATTTGGTAGGAGTCATGGTATTGCATGTTCATATCTGATGACTTTCTTTTGCCTAATCCAGAGAATTCCTTTGATCATTTTTGTTTAAAGATAGTGTCAGATAAAGCAAAAGCATAACAGTATTAGATCCGAGTTAATTGTAGTGGATGCAAATCTTTGAGAGTCCAAATGTTATTACACTTGCTGTATAGGGATATGACTAAGTTTTGTGTACACGTGGTAAATGATCGCATCATTGATGCTATGACTAGGTTAACTGAGGCTTTTATAGCTACATTTGATTTTGTTTTTATTTGCCACCTTGAATTTGCTGTTAGAAATGGCTAGATTTTGTCGATATTCATAGATTGTCCATAATAAGCATTCTTCACGTTACGTTGCTTTAGTAGGGAGGTCTTGCTGGTTGTCCAATAGTGACGTCATTAAGCGGACATCATCTTGTATTGGGTTGGGTAAGTGTGGCTACATGACATGTGTTCTTCTCCCGTGACAGAAACAATTGATCAAGTACATGCACGTGCATCACATAAACATAATGCACCTTAAACTAGTTTATTATATATATATATATATTTTTAGTGATAACAGATATATGGTATATCATATTGTCATCGGATGGAATTGATAGTCTGTCATGAGGGCATACACTGATAGCAGGGGCGGGTGGTCTCATGAGTAGCTTAGCCTGTTTCACTATACCGAGATTGTTTATATGCCAAGTGTAGCCAACAAATGCTGGTCATTGATTAGTGACTGGCCGTGTAGAGGTTCCATTAGATGTCTTTCTACTAGGGAACACCATGTTTTGTTGCTGTTTGTTGGTTTAGTAGGGGCAACTAGGTGACCTCATTTGTGGTCTTTGAGTTATAATTTCATACTTGATTACAACATATCCTTGTTATTTCAGTAGATTAAATGTAAAGTTTGGTTTCTTAGAGCCACAAATCCGACATCATTGCAGATAATTGGAAAACATTGCTCTTCAGGGCGGAGTAACATTGGGGATGAGCAACTGAACTGGTTAAAGTAATACACTGGATTAACGATGTGTTAGACATGAAATGATAAAAGCACAAGTATTTATCAGATTCTTGTTTGTGTTTGAAATGATAAAAGCACAAGTATTTATCAGATTCTTGTTTGTGTTTGTTCTTGTTCCTTCTGCTGCGTTTTTGTCACCAAGCCTTTATCATATGTTTTCGGTCTTAATCTGTTGCATATGAAAACAAGACTTTATGCATGCCTGGTCACGTCAAGCAGCCATGCTTGTTTGACATGACTTATATGGTACTGGCATGGCATTACATAGATCGTGTATTGTCATGCTGATATGCTTTAAATGCCTATTAATTGTTCTTGCCCACTAAGCTCGTTTTCTCGTGTTTTGGTTTTGTTTCAACAGTTTTTAACCTCAAAATAAAAATGTTAGTGACAACCAACTTCTTAGTCTTGATACAGAATCACAGATAAATCAATGTAAAATAAACAAGGAAAGTAAAACAAATATACCATCAGTTAAGTTGACCTTACTAAAAGGTAAATATGCATGAGTATTGCTTTTAAGTGTATTAGATGTATAATTCTTATTTATTGCCTGGTCCCCAGGTAAGTGACAGTGAAGAGGAAGGTGGTGATGATGATGCTGATGAGGATCATGACAACGAACTTGAAGCACCTGTGGGGACTGAGACAATTAACAAGCCTCCTGAAACTTCCCCAGCTCCTAAGGACACAGAAAGGCAGCTTTCTAAGAAGGAACTAAAGAAAAAGGGGCTTGAAGAGCTTGAAGCTGTTCTTGCTGAGCTAGGACTAGGCAAAAACGAGTCCAGTGGCCAAGAAGATTCCAGAGGTATGTAGCTGCTTGAACATTATGATGCTGGTTGGTTCTTGTTTGATAACTTAGGAATTTTGTTCAGATTTTTACTGAAGTACTAAATTACTAATGCTTTAAGAGTATATAATTCAGAAATTTATATACTGCATTCGACTCTTACATGCTAGTTTTGTAATTGAAAAAAATGTCTTTTCATTTCTATGTATTTATTATGATATTATGTTTGATTGCAACTAGCATACTAGATTCGCGTTTTTTTTTTCTCTTACTTCTTTGTGTTACTATCATATCTCTATTTGTTTGCACTTATCCATCTGGTTTGTACTTCATATATATAATTTAAGTTGTTTGTCATGGAAGTTGGGCACTAATTATTAATGTGTCTTAACAACATTTTGGGCCTGTCATCAAATTTGATCTTTCCATTGAGTAATGATCCTTTTGTATTTATCTTAACTAAATGTGAATGTTCTTCCATTATCTTATTTCTGTGTTTTGCCTTTGCAAACAGATGTTGCCCAAGAGAAGAAAGGGGAGAACCTAAACGGTGATATGGATAAGAAAGAAAGTGCCCCCGGAGAGAGCAAGAGTGCCAAAAAGAAGAAAAAGAAGGATAAGTCATCCAAGGAGTCGAGAGAATCCCAGGACCAGCCTGATGACAAGGGAAATGCAGCAGCAGAAGAAACCACTGAAATTGAGAAGGCAGAAGATGCATCAACTGGTGATGTTAAAGAACGGCTAAAGAAAGTAGCATCCATGAAGAAAAAGAAATCAAGCAAGGAAATGGATGCTGCAGCGCGTGCTGCTGCTAGTGAAGCTGCTGCCAGGAATGCTAAGCTAGCATCGGCGAAGAAAAAGGAGAAGAGTCACTACAATCAGCAACCGGTGCGATAAGCCAGCTATAGTGTTAGGTTTTGTTTCCTTTTCACCTTTTCTTCTATATGAACTTTGTACTCGTTAATTTGTTGCAAAAATAAATATTGGGAACGGAACTGGTTTTAGAACTTCACTGTCAACAAGATACTTCTTTTACTTGGAAAGGAAAAGGAAAAAGTTTATTGTTTTATCTCCTTGCTCTTTTTCACCTTCTTGCTAGCATTGCTCATTGAGAATCCAACAGGTATGGTGTCCTTGTCTTCTCTTGTGCTGGTCTTGAGGATGTGCTTTTAGGGTCGACCTAAGAAGCACCTTATGTGGGTTTCCTGTGAACAGCGGGTACTCTCTATTCTTTTCTTTATCTGCTCATATATATGCATCTCTGTTTGAACTGGCATGTTTGGCGATCAGCAAAACTAGTTGTAGAAACAATAGTGGTAAATGTGGTGGGTTCAATAGGAAACAGGCTTGAAAGGACAAAGGTGAAGGATGATTTGGATCCCTACAGGTTGCCTGGGTTGAAGATTCATCGAAACTGGGAACAAGAAATCATTTCCTGTATACGACTTCTTCTCTCTCCCTGGAAGAAACGTTTAGGACCATAACGAGTTCCATCGTCTCAAGAGTAGATATTAAAATTTGGGGGGATAAAAATAAGTAAATGACCCTTCTGTTATGCAAATACAAAATTTTGACAAACAGAAAAATTGCATAAACCATCCACACTTAAAAAGAAACATAAAATGCTCATCACAACAGAAATGTCGCTTGATAGTTTATACACAACCGTGAGTCTGACACAGCAGACAGCTTATTGTAAACAGTAAACACGAATTTAAAACAATTCAATCCAGGTATTGAAGCACCAAGAATTGATGATCAAGTCTTGCTTGCTTCCAAACCATCATGACTGATTGTCAGTCCACCCTGAACCTCCAGGGCTTCCCGCTGAAAGAAAATGCCAGGCCGAAATTAAAACGCAGGCAAATAAAGATGTGTATGACAGTCATTGATCTAAAATTTTATTTAACCAAGACAACAGAATCAAATGCTTTCTTACCTTGTGTGGTAATCTCTAAGAAAGATCTTGTAATCCAGTGTCATCTTTGTATGAATGGATGACCGGAATATGCTGAACCATGTGACAGTGTAGACTATGCTTTTGAAGCATTGCAATAACTTCATTGGGCATATGTTGCAGAAACAGTTTGTAGAGTGATTTGAGACCATCAATACCTATAGGAAGATACGCCATATTCAAACATCTAGAAATGCTCCCTAAGCATAGGCAGTGCTCCATCCTCAACTTCTATTGATTTCAGCTGATCAAGTTTTTCTATAACTAATGTCATTAATCTCTTGAACTTATCAGCTCCCGCTCCGAATACCAGTTTTTCCCCTCCATAATATTCCACCAAGTTCAGCTTATTGAGATTTGGCAAAGCTTGAAGAATCTCAAGTCAGCAGTCAGGTTTGAACCGTGCAAACCAACTTTTTGTAGACTTTTTGTAGACTAACTAGTTCGCTTGGAAATCCACCTCGGTAGACCTTGCAGGCTTCCTCTTAAATATAGATGCCGGAGATACAGAGGTGGGGATGGACAATGATCCAAATCAAGGGACTTCTGATCTTTCGCACTTACGTCCAATGTTGAAAGATCCTTTGTAATTCGAAGGGCAGAACATAATACTTCCCCATATTCTGTTTCAAGATCTACCAATCCCAACTTTTTAAGACCTATCAACTTTCCTAAGGCTTCTATGGTTTCTGTTCTGTTCACCTTAATCAGTGACAGCTTCTGGATGGAACCAGATAATTCTCCAGCACTTTGAGAAATCTCTACTCCTTCATATCGAGCTGATGCCTCATTATAGCTATTGACTAAAAGGTGGCGCAGTTTTTTGAGCTTTTTTATCTCTGCTGGTAATATGGTAACCTTTGTGTGTTTAAGATCCAACGTTTCCAGAAGCACAAGATTCTCTATGGACTTAGGAACGCTTTTAACTTGGGTTTTCCTCAGACTCAGGTACTTTAAGAGGATTAAACCAACAACATTTTTGGGAAACTCCTCCAAATTAGGTACCCCTTCCAAGTCTAAAACCCTTAAATATTTACTGGTTTTCAGTACCATTTCAAGGATAGCACGAGAACCTTCCTGGCCAAACATTAGTAAGGTGTGAACTCGTCTAGACATACCCTTTTAGAATCTTGATATCTAACTTAAGAGGATCATTATGAGCAGAAAGGCGTCAGATTCGCTGACCTGAAAGCTCGTAGTCTTCCGATTCTGCCTCCAAAACAGTGATGAAACTCTTTTGCCTGGAAATGATGATCTCACGAACAAGGTTCAAGACACGACAACTCCTTACTCGACCTCCATCAGTTCCTGCTTTGGCCACAACCATATGCCGCTCAACCAGATCGGCTAATGCTGTAGTTCTCAGGAAACATTCAGAAGTACAAGAAACAACTTCGAAGATGGCTGGGAAGATCCCTGTAACTTGGCTGCAAGTTACGGCTGATAATTGAAAGATCTGAGGTGTCTGTAGACAATTCTGACCCAATGCTGTTATGTAGCATCTTCCAGTCAAATGGAATTCTGCGTTTCTCTGTGGAAAGAAAAGTACCAATGGATGAAATCGCAAGGGGCATGCCTTCACTCTTTTTTGAGCCCACTCATCAAGGTGGTCTGGCCAATTTCCTTCACCATCATGAAAAGCCTTCTTGCAGAATAGTTTCTTGGCATTTTCCGGTGATAGCCCATGACTCAAGTCAATGATATGGCTAGGGTAGAGAACAGAAGCTTCAACCCAGAACGACGACGGGTTATCACTATCTGACTCCGGAGAGTACCGTTTGGTATTGCTTCAACTATATATCTCAAATCTTCTTTGTTCCAAGCATCATCTAAAACAACTAGAAACATCTCTTGTCCTTGACCAGATGATCTCTCTAGGCACCTTGTTCTGGCCTCTTCTATTGACATCTTTGACAATTCGACCCAATCTAGGACACAGGAGTCTCCTTCATGCTCATGGATCTTATCACTCTGGTAAACATTATTTACGAGAGTGCTTTTCCCGGACCTGCAACTAAGATCACCAAACGATTCACATCTGTTTGCATCTTCAGCACTGTACAGGCCTGTTCAGTCTCTGGAGCACCATGTAACCAGGCCTGTTTTGATGTTGAAGTACATCAAACATAAAGTCGTCAAGAGCATCCTCGATAGCGTAAGCTAGATTTTGCACCTGTTTTACATAAAAGCAAGGAAGATTTGTGCATCCTTCATCAATCATTTTTTTCGAGTTGCTTAGAAAATCTTGCATCTTCCCCAACCAAATCTTGGCTTCTTTTAAATGAACTGGATGGTCATTCTCATCGACTGTTTGGTTGGCTATATGGACTATCACACCCTGAACTACTGCTGATGCAACTGCAATGGCTATTTCTGCCATTTGTTGAGATCCAAACAGACCTGGATCGGAGTTCCAGCTCTACCAGCTGCTGCTAGATAACATCTATTAGGCTGTAGTAGTACTTTTGATTTAGTCTAACTGCACTAAATTAACGAAGGGTTTGAAGAAGCAGAGAAAATTGGAAAAACTGTGGGGCACGATAGAAACTGTACATATATAGAACTTCTCCAGTTATGGAGGTACTTATCATAACAATTGAAACCGTTTGTCTTTTAAATTCCATTTCCATAAGTAGGTCGGCAGATGTTTATTTTGGTTGTTGTTGAAACAGTCTGAATTACAACCCTACCTCCATCCAATTCGACTTGTTCTAGTGATGCCTTTTATTTGATTACGCTGACTGAGTAAGGTTGTACTGTTCAACTGTTGTAGTTGGGATTTTCCCTGTAACTTGTTTATTTTGTGTCTGCATACAGAAAAAGGCAAAGTCAACTTCTGAACGAGATTAGTAAAGAAGACTTTCCCTTCAATCATTGTATATCCTGGAGCTAATAATATGACAACTACACCATTCGTTGGTCTTCTCTTTGCTGATTGAAATGTAAATCTTAGGGCTGGACACAAATCCCGCAAATTTCGGTCCCGTCCCGATCGCGGCGGGATTTGAAACTAAAAATGTCCATCCCGTCCCGTTCCGTCCCATCAGAAAAACAACGGGACAGGACGCGGGACTGAAATTTCCCGTCCCGTTAGGCCCGTCCCGTCCCATATGTAAATTAAAATTGATCTTGACCGTTGATTTTAATTTTGTATTGCTATGTTTTTAATCTTGTATTGCTATTTTTTTTTAATTTTCTTCTTTTCTTGTTAAACTTATGATATGTGAACTTGTGTAACAGATTATGGATGTTATTCTTGTTATGTTTGATATTATTAGGTTATGGATTGTGACTTATGAATGTAAGCAAGTTGTGTAATTGTAATTAGATCATAGATGCATGTTGTGATTTATGAATGTAAGCAAGTTTTTCTTCTTTTTTGTTTCTAATTTTGTGGTGGGATTGGGCCCGTCCCGTCCCGATCCCGTCCCGTCCCGTCCGGGATTGGACTCGGCGGGATTTACTCTCAAAATGTAAGACCCGTCCCGATCCCGTCCCGCATGTAACAACCGGGACGGGACGTGGGATGACCTCAATCCCGTCCCATGCCCAGCCCTAGTAAATCTTACTCGTCAGATCATAATTCTTTTCTTCAATGGTGTTTTTAGTCCTTATTTCAAAACGTAAGCTATAATACAAGCTGCCCACTATCTGAAACCATGTATTTTACTTTAATTTTCAACGTCCAGTTGGGCAGCTATACCATTGTAGTGACCAGCACGACTGTTTTTTTTTTTTTTGAATAGCTCTTCCCACCATCGATCAGACATCAATGACTTCTTATTTAAAAAACCAATAATTGAAAATTCTCACCAAATGTTAATATAAGTCCAGGCTCATAAATCAATTGTACAATGCCCGTATATGTTATATCTCTGCACTTTCTTGTTTATGCAATTTTCTGGGACCTTGTAAATATTCTTTTGCAATCCAGACATATGGCTGAAATTTTTGTTCGAGAAGCATTAGCTTTTGTAGAGAAGCTGACAATCATTCTCTACCAAAAATTTGAACGGCCAACTGACCTCCATGATGATCTTGAAAATGTCCAGAATATTTTGGAGATGATGCACGATTCTGCAAGGGACTCAGAAGATTGGATTCATGAAGACAGACTTGTTTCAACAGTTTCAAGATGTTGCTTATCGTACTCAGGATGCTGTTGATGAGTTCATGCTTCAGCTGGTTGCGGATGACAATGAAAGCCTCCTCAACAACATATCACAGCAGATGGATGACCAAGTTGCTGAGTTTATCAAATTATGGGAACCAAGCAGCAAACTGTCGTCCCACGCCAACAATATTACTAAGAATACTTCTGACCTTGTTCACAGCAAAAGTACGTCCTCCAAGGCGGCTCAGGGTCCAGAGTGCTTGGACAAAGTTTGACTTTGTCCTATTGTGATCTTGCCGAAGGTGACGATGTAGTGGGATTCGAAGAGCGTACAGAAAAACTCTTGAAAGAGTTGAAAGAAGAAGAGTCAAAGCTTTTGACAATTTCGGTTGTCGGTCCTGGTGGCTCCGGCAAGTCCACCCTCGTCAAGACTGTTTTCAAAAGCGAGCAGCTCCAGGGGTTCTTCCATTGCCAGACTTGGGTTGCTGTGCCGCGTTGTCAGCCACTTCAACTCAACGAGGTTCTGATAAACATGCTAATTGGTTTCGGGGAGAAACCATTACTCTCTGAACAAGAAAGTGATCCCAAAACTAAATTGAGATCATTGTTAAAGCTTTACCAAATGGTTTTCATGGGAGGAGAATAATTATTACTTGTCGCAACTGTGATGTAGCTTCTTTTCTCTCCCCCAGGCATAGCCATGATTTGAGTAGTGGGTTATCATGGGAAAAAGCCAGGGTTTGTTTTTCAAGAATGCCTTTCGTGATCCTCAAGGAAATTGGCCGTCCGAGCTTCAGTGGTGCTGTACTACTATCCTGGTGTGGTGTGGACGTCTACCCTTTGCAATTTTTGCAATCGACGCATTGCTAGCAAAGAAGCTACATGCAAAAGTTGATTGGATTGCATTTTACGGTAACCTTGGATATGAAATTAGACCCGGTTCCTCTCTTGAAATTATTAGCAGTGTTTTGCAGCCAAGCTCTATGGATCTTTCAAACCATCTTAAGACATGTTTTCAGTACTTGAGCATTTTTCCTGCTGACTACCGCTTCAGGGCTCAAAGGCTTACTCATCTGTGGGTTGCGGAAGGATTTGTGAAACCAAGAAGAGGGATAACGGTAGAGCAGGTTGCACAAGGGTACTTGAATGAACTCATTGAAAGAAACCTGGTTCTTGCTGAAGTTGATGGACAAGAATTGAGTTTCCTGGTTGTGGGCTTTGTTCGTGATTTCATCATTTCAAAAGCAGAAAACTTCATCACTATTTGGAAGCCAGACTGCAGGAATAATAGAAATGCAGGTGAGCATATACATCGCCTTTCTATTCATGGAGCTAGTTATGTTGATTTGCACTTATTAAGCTCTGGACTCGACTTGAAGCATATTCGCACTTTACTGGTCTTTGGTGGATTCTCTCATTCTGATCTTGCAATGGTACTCAAAACCAGTAAATTTTTAAGGGTTTTAGATGCAGAAGAAGGTAGTTCTGATTTGATAGAATCTGTTGACGGTCTTATCTTCTTAAAATATTTGAGGCTGGAGGCACGTGAACTTAAAACAGTTCCAAAGTCCATAAGGAAGCTTCGGTTCTTGGAGACCTTAGACCTTGAAGACACGGGTTTGCTCACATTGCCAAAAGAGATATGTCAGCTCTACAATCTGCGCCACCTCTTAGTCCCATACTATGGAGTACAGATTTCTGCAGGCGATATTGGAGCTTTATCTTCCATACAGAGCCTGAAAATTGAGGTGAGAAACAACAGAAGGCTCATAAAAGCCTTGGGAGAGTTGAAAGATCTTCGAAAGTTGGAGGTGTTAGAGCTTGAAGAACGAGATGGAAAAGAATTGTGTATTGCCCTTGAGAAAATGAAGCATCTTTCAACATTGGATGTAAGAGCCGTGCAGTCCCTTGATTTGGATCATATGCAATCATGCCCTCCTTTGTATCTCCAGCATCTACGTTTGAGCGGACACCTAGAAGAGCTACCGAAGTGGATTTCCAAGCTGACTAGTCTACGAAAGTTGGGTTTGGAATTCTCATGCCTGAAAGTCGATCCACTTGACATCATTCAAGCTTTGCCGAATCTGTTAGAGCTCAAGTTGATGAAGTATTACAGCGGAGAAGAGTTGGTATTTAGAGCTGATACGTTCGAGAAACTTATGGTACTGAGGATAGAATTATTTCATGAGCTGAATTTGATGGTAATCGAGGATGGTGCATTACCAATGCTTAAGGAGTTGACCCTGTTTCATTGTGAGCGTCTGAAGTCTCTTCCACATGGTATCGATGGTCACAAGTCACTCCACAAACTGAGTCTGCTTTATATGCCCGATGAATTTGTTGCAAAGCTTCAAATGGATAGTCCACACCGTCAAATGATTCGGCATATTCCGGGCTACCAATGCCACTAAATGTCAAGATCTTTCTGAAAATGTTCCGAGTACGTATACATCAGTCACACTAGGTAATAAAGCTTTATTTTTCTCCTCTCTTTCGTTATTATCTTCGAATTAAATTCTTATATACCAGCCAGTGACCTTTATTAATCTGGCTCGCCATTTAACCACGCTTGTTTGTCCAGCAGAAAACAGTGGAGGCCTGCAGACTCAAAGTCCTGAGACAAAGATTTCATCAGATCACATTTTCGACAAGACTCAAGGTCTCGAAGGAAAGATGTCTTCAGATGACAAACATATTTGAAAGAACGGAAAGACATGAAGACATCTTTGATACGGAGATCCCAAAGAAGAAAAGGAACAAAAGAGAGAGACCCGAGGAAAAGCTGCAAGTCTAACCGAACAAGTCAATCTTTCCAAGTCGTCCTTGTATCATTTTCCTTGTTTCTATAATTTTAGTAAACGAGTGGGAGTAGGATAACACCAGCAAGCTCATCAACACTCGGTTCTTAAATTGATTGTGATGTTACATTTTCCTTTGCAATAAAATGTATGGAAGATATTATTCAGTTATGTGTGATGCACTGATGGTTTGGACCAAAATAAGAAACAACTTTGAGTCAGGCATGTATGGCATTGTATTGTAGTGGTGATTATCTGCGTCCCCCAGTGTAATACTTTCTTTGTTGTCCTCTACTAAGAAGAGGGTTGGGGGCTTGGCAATTTTAGCACTGGCACCTTACTGCCTCAAGGCTCAAGCCATACATCAATTATGAGGTTCAAACTATGTTTAGTTTTCAATTTTTAGACTTCATTTGGTTTGCAGAAAAAGTCAATTATCTGTTTCATTTCCCATCAGTTTTTCTTTCCATTGTTTGGTATCACCACAAATTAGTCATAAATTTGCAACTAATGCATGAAACTAGAGACGATCCACTTTCCCCCTTTCCCATCAGTATTCTCTTTCATTTGCATTTCATGCACAGTAAAAGCTTAATTTTCCTTTCAGATCCATAAACCAAATGTAAACTTCATATCTGCTCCAATATTAAAAGAGAAGAAATGACGAAGATAACTGACGGACTTTCAAGAAAATATGTATGTTTCGATAAAAATAAATGCATGGGATGAGTATGGCAACAACATCAGTGTTTTCTTCACTTGTTTTCAATGCATAAGAATAGCATAATCACTTTTATCAGTTTTATGGACAGCCAAAGAGATCAAATTCCCTCAATATCAATTCGCCAAAAAGCCCTTCAAACGATAGATAACATTAAACATCGATATCACTCAAGAAAACTGCATGAAAGAACCTGTTTTAGTGGTGGTAACATCCGCATGGCCAAATTCATCAAAATCAGAGTCGGATCCCATACCATTCAAATCATGCCAGCCACCAAATTCCTCATCTTGCCCACTCTTCTCAAGAGGAACATACAACTCAGACACGGGAAGTGGAAGAGGCTCTTCATTGAAATACTTGTCTTGGAGCAGTTCCATTACTGTAGCTCTTCTAGCTGGGTTGTAGCATACAAGTCTGCTCACCAAAGACACTTCATCAGGGGAACGGTTGGGCAGACATGCCCCTATACCAATTGGATTCTCTACTTTAGTAAATGATATTGTCTTGTAATCTGGAAGCTTCTCACACTCCGGCCATGTCTCTGCAGTTAGATTTCCAAGAACGTGGATGATTCTGCTGAACTGATCAATATCAGAGTTTCCAGGAAAAAGTGGATGCAGATTAGAAAGCTCGGCGAAAATGCAACCCATTGACCATAAATCTACCTCTAAGCCATAGTCCACTGATCCATAGAGAAGTTCAGGGGCTCTGAACCATCGAGTTCCAACACATGATGTCATACCAGCTCTATCATCTCCATCCTCCTCTGGCTCGTACGAATATGTACCCTTGAGAACATCATCATCTATGTCACTTGCTGTACACGTTGCTAAACAAGACGTATCTCCATCAGGGACATTCATATCCTTGTCAATACCTTTTGCCTTGACTTCATCTAACACCCTAAAATATTCTTCTTTGGACATACTTCCATCTTGAATTCCGTACCCTTCTTGACATGTAATGCCTTCTTCAGGAATAGCTTCAGGTGGCTCAGAGGCATTGCCTTGAGTTCGAGTGCTTTGCTCAAATGCTTCTTGGTTTCCATTATCAGGTATATATCCAGGCTCAAAAAGTATCCTTGCCTAAAAAGAGATAATTTTACGTTATACCTCAAAAAAGTTAACGAGAACACTAAAATTGGACTTCCATATAGTTACAGTATACAAAGAACCGATTAGCATCTTTGTCAGAAGAAGGAATAACAAGAACCTAAATGTTCTGATGGTTTTGAGTTCAAGATATCACTTCTCACTACAATGGATACCATAGCTTCGTAGATAATGTACGTAGAAACAATCGACGCATATTTCAAAAACTATTGTAAAAGTAAACTGTCAACTAATAGCATTTTGTTCCGATACTATTCTAATTAGACAACTCTGTGATCCAAACAGAGAAACACATTGATCTTATAAGTACAAAGATGCATCTACAATAAGCACTGAATGAGTAATCACTTTACCAACTAGCAGTAAATGAGTAACAGGTACACATTTTCAACCTCTCTCTTTTCCACCTAAACTATAAAAATTTCAGTAATTTCAAACGAAGCAAAGCTTCACCTGTCCAAAATCAGCTAGCTTCAGCACTCCATCTTCGCCGATCAACAAATTACTCGGCTTCAAATCCCGATGCACGATCATATTCCGATGACACGCGTCGAGCCCAGACAGAATCTGCAGCATCCACCTCTTGACCTCGCCGCACCCAATCCCACCCTCCCTCTTCTGCGCCGCTCTGATCACACTCTCCAAGTCGCTCTTCAAAAACTGGAGCACGAGCACGGCGTCCTCGTCCTCGCGCCAGAAGTACTCGTACAAAACGACGACGTTCGGGCACCCTCGCAGCGTCTGGAGCGCCTCGATTTCGCGGAACGCCGACTGGTAGTCGTGGACCTCTTTCAGCGCCACGGCGAGGTTGTCGGAGAGACGGCGGGCCCGGTAGACGTCGGAGTAGGCGCCCGACCCGACCCGCTCGAGGATCTGGTACTTGGCGATGATCTCGGGTCGGGTGTGGATGCTCCAGCTCTTCGCCGGCGGTGGAGAGTCCATCACCACCAATAATAAATGAAGGATGCTGCTCAAATTTCAATACACAGGATGCACGGTCTTTTATTTATTTATTTCTCTATACAAAATGGTGTACATTTGGGCTTTTGTTTTAGGGGAATTGGGGCCTTTTGGGCCCTTATGTAACGAAGCTGTCCATTGGGCCTCTAAAGGACTCAGCTGGATGGGAACGTTTAAGATGTGGATGCACATTTTCAGTTTCATCAAGAGGAGGTCAGTGATTCAAATCAATGCAAGCTTTCACCTGCCTTGTTTCCGTCACTGGGGACATTAATAACGTCTGTTACCTGGTCTCTGAGTAGAGCAGAACCAGACATTTATTATGGTCCTTGTTGCCAATTTCACACATGCAGCAGTCAAACACGAAACAACCATACACCCATTACATGAGAGAATGAAAAATTCCCTCCACTTCCTTCCCACCAGTCAGTTTGCATAACCCCTAGAGCAATACTTAAACATAAGAATTCCCACTTAATGATACTTAAACTAGAACAATACACACACAAGAATAATAATAATAATAATATTAGCTTCCAGAAAACTAGAGCAATTGCAAAAGCAACATTCCATTGCATCCGGCTGGTTTCATCCTAAGCAGCAACACATCCTCCACAGACAATGCTCCTGCAATTGGCAAGAGAGAAACTCAAATCAGCCTGAATGCGATAGATTTTTCATCATCCCTCTGTAGATCCTTTGGACTTAGATTTTTGGGACAGTAATCATTTAAGTGTAGTGGTCATTTTAGATTTTCAATAATCACCATTATAACGACCCTTTGGGTGAAATTCGATATCAAAGAAAGAGTACAGTTCAAGTATGTAACAAACTGTTCAACGTAAGTACCTAAACCTAGATTAGTGAAGATGCATTTTTGTCCAAAATCCAGAGTTTAGAAGTTATTAAGTTATACCGACAACCTTAGTATTTTTGAATAGTCCTCCATATGAGTTCCTTGGACCACGGGAGACGCATTTAATGAAAGGAAGGATGGTGCAACCACTTTTATCCTATTAGGTCGCTAGGTTTGTTTGATCTTCTAACTGAAGTAAACCCTTTCAGTTTCTTCCATGTTCTCACATGGGTTTGATATATTTGATTGATGAAACATCTCAATTTGGTGAGATACTCTTATCTAATCCTAGTAAAAACACATTGAAGCAACAAAACAACACAAGAGAAAGCACTTACACAATTGAGCAACCAGATCTTCGGTGCCTTTTCTGCTTTGCCATATCCTTTCTTCTTGGAGGTTGAAGAACAGCCTTGATTGCAGTATCAAACACCGCTTTGACATTCTAATCAATCAAGCACGACACATAACTAAGTAATCTTTAGCAAGCAACAGGCTTTGGACTCAAGATTCATCCTTTAACATCCATACCTGTTGTGTCTTAGAGCTGCACTCGATATAAGCTGCAGCACCTATTTGCTTTCTCAGCTCCTCTCCCTGTGTATAAAGCGGAATGAGCTTCCTATACATAATCTTAAAGCTTTATGAAGATACGATACATAGAATGAAATACATAAATTGAACCAATGCTCATACACAAGGTTACTACCTGAGCAGATGTTATAATGTTGGATCCCATATGATCAGCTAGATAATGCATGTCCTCACGAAGATCTAATACGTAGAAGATATAAGCATAGTGTTACTAAAAAGGTTACGCATTCATGCATTACAGTAAAAAATTAGCAGAAATTAATTTTGCCTACCAAGCTTTGTCCCAACAAGAACAATTGGAACATTAGGCGCAAATCGACGAAGCTCTGGCATCCACTGAGATGAAGCATTAGAATGGAAAAGGTTTAGTCAGTGAAACAACGACACAGTTTAGTAGCTCATCCTGACATCAAACTAGGCATTGACTCAATTTCAAAAACCACCAAAGCAGTAAAAAGTAAAGTATTTTGAAACGGAATGACTTTATTTTCTTTTTCCAGCTTGATCCAAGATTATAAACTATAAAGTGGGGTGGAAAAAAAAAGTAAAAGCCCAACGAGCAAGCTAGTACCTTCTTGAGAACATTTTCATAGCTTGCCCTACTAATTAAAGAGAAAGCCACCACAAATATATCTGCACCTCTGTAACTTAGTGGCCTCAATCTGCTGTAGTCCTCTTGACCTTTAAACCAAAGCCAGAGTATTTACCATTAAGAAACAAAACACTGTCAAAATTCTCAACTTCAAACCCTGAACTTAAGACCTATATGAGCAAAATGGAAAGCTCAGTACAAGAAAGGACCAAATTACCTGCAGTGTCCCATAGCCCCAAATTGACAATATTCCCATCCACAGCCACATTTGCACTAAAGTTGTCAAACACTGTAGGTATGTAATCCTGCAACACGAAAATGGAACATCACATTTTTATAGTAAACCAACAAAGAGAAGAAATTGGAATTGGAAAGCAATTTCATGAAACAAATCTCATGAATTTTCCACAAAAGAAACTAAGAAAGGAAATCAAAAGAAGGCTGAGAATTTGTAAATTGGGTATTTAGAGACTCACAGTAGGAAACTTGTTGCTGGTGTAGCAAATAAGCATGCAGGTCTTTCCAACAGCTCCATCCCCAACTGTAACACATTTGATGAACTTTGAAGCACTCATATCTCAACCCACAAATTCAAAATGGTAGCTCTTTCTCTCTTTAGCTGAAAGCACTATGACTATGATCTTCAAGCAAAACTTGAGTACTATAAAGAAACCCAGAAGAAGTTGCCAGACTAAAACAAAGAGCAGAACCAGAAGTGTGGCTTGTGGAAGAAGAAGCAGCAGAGTTAAGACTGTCTGGCTTAAGTTGAGGTGAGATGATATATAGGCCAAGTCCTCCTCTAATTTCAAGAAGAAAGATTTAAAATGAAGCATACGAGAGAAAGATAGAGTTGTTGTTGTTGTCTTGTTTCTAGTCAAAGGGTCCTAACTGAACCTTTTTGCGTCCCTCTAAATAAATTTCAAATCAAACTTAAAATAAAATTTTGAAATTGATAAATGGGCCATTGCTCAAACGGTACCTTAGAGCATATGCGGAGAGGGATTTTGGCCGAAATCGGAATTTTCCCGTATGGATTCTGCCTGAAATAGGATGTCTAGGTCAAAAAAAATTTGCAGCAGTGCTTTTCTGGGTTGTCGACCGATTCTTGACTTCGAGGAATTCCACGGAGACGATAGATCAGAAATCGATCGTTTGAGAGAACGACGTCCTTTGGTGGAGCCCACGCACGTGGGTGACGTCAGGGTGCGTGATTTTTTTATACCATAATAAGATAATTATTTTTAACCTGAAATTAGGACCCAATGACAGCCTGCCACGTGGCGGGGCTGTCTGCTACTATGCTGCCAACGGTTTTCTCCATCTTAGCCGTCCATTTTGATTCGAAATTTCAATCCGACAGCCCAGATTTAATTAAAACGGTTATTTTTTTAATAATGGCCAGAATTCAATATTTTGCTTTAAAAATTCTAAAAAATTGCAAAAAAAAAAATCACAAAAAATTGCAAATAACCCCCACAATATTCCTTTAATATTTTACCAAAAATTAAAAATTAAATTTTTATAATTAATAAATAGTAATAGGAAGTTGCACTGCTGCAGAAAAAATATGAATAAAACCTCATATTTGATGAATAGTGATTGCACTTCTTCAAATAAGAATTTCTTGAATAGGAAGTCCCAAACCGGTGTCGATGCTCTTATAGGCCATCTTGGCTCACCTTTATGGTTGGCTTCCAAGGCTGTTGTAAAAAGAATAGATTTTGTGGTAATTATATGGTAATAATTGCAATTTTCTATGTAACTCTTACGTTCGTAGATTTCCTGATAATAATAAGTGTCTGAAACTTCGCAGTTAGCATTTCTTCACCTTAGCTAATTTTTGGAGAAGATAAACGATGTGTTTGTTCTTTTAAATTTGACTTATACGAGAAACTAAGGTATATATATGTTCGAAAGAGGAAAAGAATGTTGCTTTTATTTTGCTTTCGATGCTTAAAAGTCATCCTTAAACTTAATATAGTTTTCACTCAAATGTCCATAATTTTAAGCTTTAGTACTCATTATCATGCAAATTCTGGTTTTCCTTTAATCCCACTCAATATTAATTATTTTCTCTCCTAATCTATCTAAGTAAATTCTTGTACTTCGTCTCGCATAATATGTTGAATGCAATAGCAAACCAAAAATGTGATTCATAACATCAATTGCGTGAATCATAATGTTTCTATTTGAGCAAGGCATATCTTTACATTAGTTTGGTGGGATCTGCTTGTATTTAAATGCTTCAATCCAATCATAACCTTCTCCCATTAAACAAAATAAAATAAAATGCCGGTGAAGGTTTTCTGGAAATTCTTAAATACGCTACAGCATGGAATCCCTCGCTTGTTATTGACAGCTTCTGCCTTATGGTAGAAGTCATTTACCGAGTTATGCTGTGAAGATGAAAGCCAACAAACACAAACAACAAGAAAGCCACAAGAAAATGCCAATACTTAATAATCATATAAATGCCTGTCACGTACTAACAGTAGCTATCTTTTATCTTCTGTCTTTTATTTAGATAACTTAGTTTATAGATCCGTGCTAATTTTACCTGTCAAATCCTGTTTTACATGCAAACCTTTCTGGTATGTTTAGTGCTTCAAAATTTTGAGAATATTAGCTACTACTGTTTCTGTTCATTCACATACAGCGTACACCGGGAAAGACCGTTTAAAACTACAGAGCTCTTCAAATGCTGGATTTAGTTGATTGCCGACAAAGTTTTCCGATTTGGCAATTATCTCCATTCTCCAATCTACAATACCTATTCAGTTTCTTATAATAGTTGTTTACTTGTTTTCCATGGATTCTTTTATGTAAAACTATACATTCTTTTATATATATAAACTTGGGCTTGCTGAAGACGCTCTGCTCTGCTCGAAGAGCCAATATTTAGCTGTATCGATCTTATAGAAACTTGAGTTCAAGCTAACAGATAACACAATCAAATAAGTATGTACATGACCTTTTTCGTTCAGGGAGCCAAGTTACTGGCCTATTGTTAGTTCTAATGATTATTTGGACTCATTTTTCAACTAGGTTATATGCATTGTGGTTTCTGGGGTGAACTTGCATCGAGCGGTGAAACATTTTGCATGCCATTTTACCATTTTCTCGATTGAAATGTTTAGCTTTACTTGGACACTTTCATGGCGTTTGGGGGTGGATCGCATCTTGCTCTTACCCTAGTGGCTGGCTGATTTTCACCAGATGGAACAGTGTACCCAAATCCAAAGCTCAGCTTGATCACATGTTTTATTTGAGTAATGCTGTAATTGGATGACACAAGGTAGCTTTCAAAATTAGTGGCTTTATGCAAATCCAGAAGCAGTTTATTATTTCCATTACAATTCTACTTAGCAGTAGATTTAAAGTTCCACAGGCATGTTCCAACCAGACTATACTACAAGGCCTGGACGCATAATAACAAAGCAGGTTCACTCAAACACAAGTGGGTGCAAGCAAGATAAAGGGTGAAGATTTGAGATCTTCAAAGAGCCTTCAGAATGTCATCAGCACTGGAGACGGTGAATTCTCCTCCAGATTCGACATTTGCAGCCTTCACCTTGAGGTCATCAACCAAGAGAGCAAATCTCCTAGAACGTGTTCCAAGTCCTTTCTCGGAAAGGTCAAGCTCGACGCCGAGAGCATGGGTGTATTTGGCTGAGCCATCAGCAAGAAAAAGAACATCCTTGTTGTCGGTGTATGTTTTGGCCCATGCCTTCATCACAAAGGGGTCATTCACTGCATACAGAGAGTACTCTTTAGATAGATATATCTAAATGCAGCATAGAGAGGAAGATACCAAACAATAGGCTATAAAGTATAAGTATAAACTCCCACATGTAACACATTGTACACCCTTGTGCAAGCTTGAAAGCCACTTGCTTAAACCCTTTCTGTTGTCCATATGAATCGAACCCAACACACACATATATATATAGACTGTTCTACCAATCCAGTTCATCGATTAGAAGAATATAACCACCACAGTATTAAGTAGGGCTTAACCATGCGGAAAAGAAGACAGCCCCACACTCGCTTATAACATGCTTGAAGTCCCATCATATCCTCATGAATCTCAAGTAATTGGTGGATACAATTCACAATATCATATGTTTGTCAATTCAAATTGTATCGAACATTTTTTCTCACAAATACATCCAATGGGGAATATAGTACAAGTCTTAATCAGTTAAACTTAAGAAGGTGAAGTTTACAAGGATGATAAGAAGTTAAGAACAAAGCAACTGCGAGTCTTAAAAAAACAATTGATGTTCAAACCCTATATTATATTGGGCATGTTTGGTATTGCTTTTAGAATGTCTAGAAACGCTTTTGAAATTAAAAGAAAAATTCATTATAAATAGAGAAAAATGAAAAAAAAAAAATTGTTGAGTTTCAGAAGCACTTGGAAGTGTTTTGAGAAGCACATGAAAATTCTCAGAAACGCTTCTAAAGCTCTAGAAAACAATCCCAAACATGCCCATTATCAACTACAGTAAAAACAACACTTACCTAGAAGCTATCACAAACTGCCTGCATACTTAGCAAGCATTTCCCTAATCTCACCAACCTTATAACAAAATTTAAAAGACTATTGACTTCAATAGATAAAGTTCCAACTTTCAAGCTTGTAAATCATAATCCGTAAAAAAAAAATATCTTACCGCTAAGGCAGAGAATCTTGTCAACGCCCTTTGACTTCAATTCACCTGCTTTCTCAATGTAGCCAGGAACATGCTTCAAACTGTTAAACACAACAAACCTCAATCTCAGTAAAGAGCACAATCATCCATAACTAAACCTCCCAATTCTAATACGGCGTCGTATCGGCATCAAAGCCCTAAAGTTAAAGAAGACTGTGGTACCTGCAAGTCGGAGTGAAGGCGCCGGGGACGCCGAAGAGGACGATCTTCTTGCCGGCGGCGATGGAGTGGATGTTGACAGTCTGCATCTGGTCTTGCTCGTCAAAGTACGACAGAGTACCGTCCGGGAGGGAATCGCCGACGGAAATTGGGGCCATTGTAGGCGTTAATCGGACGGCGGAGGTGATTGACTTCGCTGATCGGTAGGCGATTAGAGTAGTGGAAGCGGAGGCCGGAGAGTGACTCTCTGTGTGTGTGGTTGGAGTAAATATAGGAGAGAGGAGTCGGTTCGATGGATTTGAGGGAATGGTTTAGGTGGATTGGATTTATGTTTTGGGGTCCGGTCTGATAAGGCCGACTTGTGCATTATGATTTGGGCCTCAATTAGTTGCCCCAACTCTACAATAACTAGAATTGTGGATGTTACTTTATGATGCTAGAGCTAGGACACGCATAGATAAAAATTCTATAATATTCGGAACACAGATGTTAGAGAGTAATTTATTTATTTATTTTTTTAACAAAAGGAAGATATCATTATAAGAAATTCTCGGCCTGAATAGTACATACACAACAGACAAGCAATTCAAAGCTCTACCTAGAGAAGAATAATTAATCAGAACAAATACTAGTCTTTAAAAAATATTAAGCTTAAACGACGTCGAGCTTATTTGCATATTTCATGGACCAACAAAAAATATAGACAATAGGAGATGAGCATACCTCTGAGCACGCAATTGTGGTAAGTATATCATCTCTCATGAATCTCGCAGTCCATAAAAGATGCAAGTAAGCCGACACACTAGTGCCTAAATCATCTTCTTCTTGCCCAAAATAAATGGGCAAGAAGACTTTGTCCTCATCCAGCAAGTCAAACAGCAACCCAAACCAAAAGTAATAAGTCTCCACTGGCCCATAGCCCACCAACAAGATCGATTACTCCAGACCCCAAATCCTGCAGGCTCAAGTGAGCCAAAGCCTCTAGAAAAGTAGAGATGTGTCAGGTTGGAGTCCCCCATCGACACCGTCACCATCATCAACGCTGCCAACTCCCAATTGTGAGTCATGGCACTCACCTCCTTTACTGCTGTTCAAGGAGGCTTCCGTTGATGCACTAGCGACTGCTTGCATCTCGTGGGATAAAACCCACCTGGAAAGGAAAATTTATGTGCACCACCGTCTAAGTCGTCGACCAAGAGAGCTCGGAAAATAGTGGCAAAGATCTGACTCGCGACCTCTGTCGTGATCGCCTTGATGAGTAGCGCCTCAGCTGCACATGAACTCATCAAACTTGACGATTGGAGGTGTAAAACGTCAGCGAAAGATACCGCCTTAGGGATGTGTGGAAGTGAAGAAGACTCCGAGAAAGTTGGAGCCGCTAGGGTTTTCATCATTGAAAGGAAACTTAGAGAGTAATTTACTGTTTAGCTTCTCTTATGTATTATTCATAAGTCCAACGTGAATAAAATTATAACAATATTTGTAAGTACATATAAAAATAATATTATTATTCTCATAGGTTCGAAGGTTATGGTTCAATTTTTCATAAAAATAACTTAATTCCCTTATACGAGCTTAATTCCCTTGTATCACATTCTATATCAACCAGAATGTCCAACACCTAGCTGGCTAGCTAAAAATGAATACTTCTGTCTATAAATCATATTTGGTTCAAGAAACATAGAGTGAGATCAAGCAGTGATTAAAACACTCTTCCGACTTAGGCATCTCCTCCTCTTTCATGTCTTTATCATCACTACCTTCATCCCATTTTTTTGTTATCCTCGCAAGACCTATAAGCCATACTATAGAGTAAATAATACATGAAATTGACCACACTCATGATGGTAAGAACCAAATAGTAGTAATCAACATGACCTTGGTTGATGTTACTTGAAACCCAACTCACTTACCTTGTCTTGGTCACGTTGGTGATAACATTTACTATAAGACTCCCAAGCAAACTCCCTATTCCAAACCCCAGTGAATATAGAGACACAACTATGCTATCCATGCTCTTTGGGAGCTAAGAGTAGAAGAACTCTCTTCGCCCTACTGCATCGAAAGCCTCGGCTATTCCCTACAGACAATGTTGTGGCACTAGCCACCTCGCCGACAGTCACTATGCCGAGCTGGTTGTTTGCAAATCCTTCTCTGATTACTGTGCTTCTCATATGCCTCTCCACCTCTGTTGCCACACCCATTGCAAGACAAGATAAAGTTAGCCCTAAACCCGTTGCTTGCGAGTCAGCTCACGCGGTCTTTTTGTGATTTTGGATATCAATGGAACTACAAGACGATTGTAAATTGCCACCCAAATTGTGAGTGCGAAAATTGAAAAGAGGGAGAAGGAACCAGCTGTGAGTTTGATGTGGGGAAAGAGGTGCCTCTCTATAGTGCCTTCTTGGATGACAGGAAATGCGTTTTGGTTCATAACCATCACAATCACGATGCCGCTAGACCAAATCGGCAGGAGATTTATCAGTGCCCTTAACGCCTCTACATGTCTAACAATGCACAACCTCCATGAATCTTTGGCCAACCCGTCAGAGCTCAAATCTTCACAGCTTCTAATCATGCATGGTTCGTTTAGACACCTGTAAAAGAAAATTAAACCTAAGTTCAACGTACTCATACAGGTACCATACGCGTATACTTTTCAATTACATGAATATGGTGGTATACCTTAGTTTATTGGTTGGGGTGACAAGCTTTGAACCTTGGAGACTATACCAACCATCAAAATCGTTTGGCAAATTCAAGTGTCTATTTTTCCAGGCTGCTGCAATCACTTGTAAAAATTCGGCAGACATTTTCTTGTTTGGGGGAACTTTAACATATAGAGAAGTGTAGTGCGAAACAGCACCAAATGACCCAACAACAAGATAAATGAACACAATAACAAGAGGATCATAATAGAAATCAACAACAACCCAAGCAACACATAGAAGATAAGAAGACAAGAACAAGAACACAAGATATACGTGGTTCGACAATAGCCTACGTTCACGGAGCAACAGAAGATCACTTCTTTATCAATTGAGGTTTACAAGGAGAGAGTAGGGATTACAAAACAGACCCCAAAAAACACCCAGAGAGAACCACACTCTAATTCTATCAATACTCTGTTTTTCTACAAACTCTCACCACACCCCTACTTACTCGCCAAGGAATCTACTCCTCACCAAAGACTCTCAATGCTTCTTACGTACGCTTTCAAGCCAAACAAAACTTCTAGCACACGACTCATACACCTCATGTGCATTTCACATGGGACAAGCGAGAGAGAGCAAGCAAGTGTGAAGCCGACACTCAATAATCTCCACCTTAGAGTTCACATGATGTTACACTTTAACTTCCCGCTGCTCAAACAATTCTTCAAGCGCGAAGAATGTGTACCAAGTCCAAGTAATGCTCAAACTTGGCAGCACCGATAATCTTTGTTAACATATCAACTGGATTATCTGCAGTACCAACTTTCTTCAAAACAATCTTCTTCTTTTCAACAATATCACGCACATAATGGAATCTCACATCTATGTAGTTGGTCCTTGAGTGATACATTTGGTACTTAGCCAAGTGAATGACACTTTGGCTATCACAATGGACCTCCACCTTCTTCTGAAATATCCCTAACTCATTGATGAGTCCAGATAATCACAAAACTTCCTTAATACCTTCAGCAAGCGCTATGTACTTTGCCTCTGTGGTAGACAAGGATACTGTATCTTGCAAAATAGACCTCCAACTGATTGGTCTATTTTCAATGGTAAACAACTAACCTATAGTAGACATTCTCCTATCTAAATCACCAGTATAATCAGAATTAGTGTAACCAACAAGAAGATTAATACATGCAGAACACTTCACAAAGCACACATCAACATCTCTAGTCCTATGTAGATATCTAAGTATCCACTTAGTTGCATTCCAATGATCTTTTTCTTGGATTGTGCATATAACGATTAACAACACCAATATTATGAGCAATATCAAGTCTAGAACAGACCATAACATACATCAATCCTCCAATCAAATTAGCATATGGAATATTTTTCATCTCCTGCTTCTCTTCATCAGATTTGGGACATAACAGAGCACTAAGTTTGAAATGATTAGCTAAAGAAGTACTCATAGGCTTGGTTGAATAACAAACTCCAAACTTCTACAGTAGCTTCTCAATGTATTGTTTCTGAGTTAACCACACCAAACCATCTTTCCTGTTTCAAGTAATTTCCATCCCAAGGATCTTCTTGGCTTCACCAAGATCCTTTATTTCAAACTCCTTCTTCATTTTCTCTTTCAACTTTTCAATCTCCATCACATTCTTTGAAGCAATTAGCATATCATCTACATAAATTGACAAGTAGACAAATGAACCATCACACAACTTTTTGAAATACACATAATGATCATACCTACTGCGGGTGTACTTCTGCCTCTTCATAAACTCATCAAATCTGAGGTACCATTGTCGTGGTGATTGCTTCAAACCATAGAGAGATTTATTCAACTTGCACACCAAGTTCTCCCTTCCATCTTCCTTGAAACCATTAGGTTAAGACATATAAATCTCCTCCTCTAAGTCTCCATGTAAGAAGGCTGTCTTCACATCAAGTTGTACCAACTCAAGATCATATTGTACTACTAGTGCTAGCAACACACGGATAGTACTATGCTTCACAACTGGAGAGAAAATTTTATTGTAGTCTATCCTTTCTTGAGAGTACCTTTTGGCAACTAATCTTGCCTTTTACCTTATGTTATTACTATCTCTGGTGCATCTTTCTTTGTATACACCCATTTGCACCTAATAGCTCTCTTCCCAGTAGATAATTGAACTAGATCCCAAGTCTTGTTCTCTTAAGGGATCTCATCTCTTCCTTCATTGCTTCATCCCATTCTTTGCTTTCTGGACTTGCAACAGCTTCTTTGAAATTTGATGGGATCTCAGCACAAATAATGGGAAAGGCATAAGTAACACAATTGCTAAACCTTATAGGTTTCTTGACTTCCCTCCTCTGTCTCCTTACTGCAATGGATCCAGGATCATGTACATGATCTTGTCTCTACCTTCTAACATATGCCTCAATATCATCTTGGTCATGCATATCTTCATTGTTCTGGACTTCATTTTCATCTTCACTTCTAGACTCTCTATCTTTAGCTTTGTCAAGAGTGACGTCCTTAGTAACAACTTTATCAAGCTCCACCTATTGGACATCTCTGTCACTTTTCTGTTTTTCTTCATTTGTAGCATTGACATTAGGGTGAAGCATGCTAGCTTCATCAAAGGTAACATCATTGCTGATCATAAGCTTTTTTAATTCCGGACACCATAACCTGTAAACTTTCACACCACTCTGAAACCAACAAATATAGCATTCTTGGCCCTTGCATCAAGTTTAGTTTCAGTCAAATGAAAATATACAGGACTACCAAAAATATGCAAATGATCATAATCATCAGTAGGTTTTCCTGATCATACCTCAATAGGTGTTTTACCATTAATCGCAGAGGATGACAAGCGATTTACAAGGTGACATGCATAAGTAACCGCCTATGCCCAAAAAGCTTTACTCAAACCAGATTGTTGCAACATACATCTCACCTTTTCCAACAAGGTTCTGTTAAGTCTTTCAGCTACTCATTTTGCTATGGAGTTCCTGTAACAGTGAAATGCCTCACTATTCCTGCTTCTCTGTAGACTCTATGAAAAGGGTCAGATGTATACTCTCTACCATTGTTAGACCTCAAAGCTTTTACCTTCCTGCCAATTTGGTTTTCTACCATCTTCTTCCAATCAAGGAAGATACTCAACACTTCATTATTGTATGTGATCTACGCATTTTAGGTGTATTAATTAGTACATTTTCTTTACATTTTTACTTTGTTATTTACTTAGTATGGTTAATTTTATTAGCTTTTACTTATTTTTGTTATTTTTAATTGTAGAACAAAAGAGACGGAGTAAATGAGCCAACACGCATGCAGATAAATGAAAAAGAAGATGGATAAATAATGGCAAGAGAATTCGGCAATGGAAGAAGAAAATTGGAGGCACGTGGATTGTGGAAGTGAACCAAAGAGGAGATGTGTCAGTTAAAAGCAAGTCTTTGGTGCTTTTCAAGTTTTCAAACGCACAATTAAATTTGACATGAAACGGATGTAGGAGCTTAATTGCATGATGAAGGAGCTTAATTGCATACCTATTTGAAATGGTTTGCTATTAACATGGGGATGAGCTTAATTGCAATAATACTACACATTTATTCTTTCAATTAAGAGGTTTTGATGGCACATCTTGGGAGGAGGAGAGACATGGGAATTCTCAAATCATTTTCTATATAAATAAAGCTTTGGGGAAGAAAAAATCATCATCACATATTCTAGGCCTAAGCTCTGCAAAATTACTCTCCAACCTCTCCCTCAAACACCAAGACCAAGCACGGAGTTGACAATACCGTCATCCACCATCACTCGGATCGCTTGCACACGTTAAGTCCATACAAGTGAGAACCACCATCCTTGGATTCATTTACACCTTGGGAGTTTGCAGCGTTAAGCGGGATTTCTTTAAAGTGTAACCATGAATCCTTTACTCCGTAGTCATACTTTGTTCTTGTACTCTTTTTGTTTAACATTGAGTTTTGGTGAATATTTTTGGATTTTTAATACTTACTTGAGTATATCTTCCATGTGTTTATGTTCTTAGTTTTGTTTGAGGCATGCTATGTCTAGTTCTTAATGTGTTGGGTAGTGCGGGATGATTGTGTTTTAACCTTTCGCCTGGAAGTTATTCAATGATTCTTAGATTTTAAGGCGTTAAGCTTTAAACCACATGACATGTTAACAATAAGAATTAGGAGCATAAATTTCGAAGGTAGCTTAATTAGGTAGAGAAAATTGGTTAGGTTGAATATGATGATCACATGTAAATAATTAGCTTATGTTTTATTTTTGTCGAAATTTATGGTGGGATTTTTGGGATTCTTTTTATGTGTTTTGCTTGTCTATGAGTCGATGCATGTTAGAGTCCTAGAATTTCTTGCTATATTTTTCAACGTTTTTAGGTAGTAATTAGATAGAAAATTAGGTAATTAAAATCAACTCATACACCCCCCATATTACACAATAATTGCATGCACCCTTCAATCTCCGGTTTAGAACGATCCCTACTTGCTTATATTATACTACATCTATAGGATTTTAAATTGTTTATGGTTGATTTATGTGTTTAATTTAAATGCATATTTTGTTCATATCAGTATGTCATTGTGTAAACCCAAGACCTTCTGGAAAGGACATCAACAAATGTTACAAACCAATGCTTACCACCCATGGAAGCATTCTTTGTAGATCCTCAAACATCAGAGTACACAAAGTCGAGGATGTCTTTGGTTTGATGCACAGCGGTTCCAAACTTTACTCTGTGTTGTTTACCCAAGACACAAAACTCACAGAAATCAATCTTGCAAGTTTTGGCTCCTTTCAAGAGCCATTGTTTCACCAAACCTTCCCAGGCTTTTTCACCAGCATGCCCAAGTCTCATATGCCACAATCTAGTAGCATCATCTGTATAATCTCTAACTGTGGCAACATTACCAACCATTGTTTCACCTTGCAGTATATACAAATTTTGGTTTATTTTCCCTTTCATCACCACCAAAGCTCCTTTTGTCACCTTTGTAACACCATTTTTCATAGTAATCTTGTAGCCACTAGCTTCCAAGGCTCCCAAAGAAATTAGATTATTTCCAAGCATAGGAACATACCACACATTTGTTAGTTCTCTAACCACACTATCACGGAGTTTCAACTTGATTGCTCCTACTCCTTTCCTGTCATGTGCAAAGTTATCACCTATAAACACATTTTCGGTGACACTTGTATCCAAAGTAGCAAACTAATCCTGATTTGCACACATGTGTTGGGAGCAACCACTATCCAAGAACCATGAATCAGGTTCATCTACTGATGCAACACAATTAGAAGCTATAGTGAGAACATAATCAACTTCGTCATCAGTAGAAGCCACATTTGCATGAGGGCCATCGTTCTTATTTTGCAGCTTCGGGCACTCATGCTTCCAATGACCATTTTCCAGACAAAATGCACACTCATCTCTTCCCAAACTTCTTCTGCCTTTGGAATTTCCTCTGGTGCGAGAATAAGACTTTCTCCTGTTGTTGAAACATTTTTTTCCAATTGCTCTACCTCTAGCTACTAAAGCATCTGATGTAGAAGTACTACTTCTCTTGTCTGCATGCCTAATCTAATGATTCATCAAGGTATTGAACACTTCTTCAAACTTAATAGTCTCTTTCCCATGAAGCAAAGTGGTAATCAAATACTCATACGACTCAGGCAAGGAATTTAGCAAAATCAAAGTCTTATCTTCATCTTTGATATCTTCATCCAAATTAAACAAATATGCAACTAACTTGTTTAAAGCATCAAGGTGGTGTATCATCTTCGTACTTTCTTTGTACTTTAAGTAGAACAACCTCCTCTTCATATGCAGACGATTTTCGGCACTTTTCGACATGTAATTGTCTTCAATTTTTTGCCACAAATCCTTAGCATTTGTCTCCCTCATCACATCAAACTTTTGGAGCTTTGCAAGACACAAACGAATCGACGAACAAGCCATCTTATTTATCTTGTCCCACTAGCCATCCGACATCGACTGAGGTTTATCTTCCAAAGCAATATCCAACTCTTGCTATGTCAACATATCTCTTACCTCACATTGCCACATCCCAAAGTTGTTTGTACCATCAAATTTCTCCACCTCAAATCTTGCATTCTGAACCCTCATCCTCTTAACCTTCGAACTCTCATCTCCACCAATGGGTTGACATCCTCATCTCTATTATCTGACATCTATTTCAACCGGATCAAAGCCGAAGCTCTGATACCACTTGTAGTGCGAAACAACACCAAATGACCCAACAACAAGATAGATGAACACAATAACAAGAGGATTATAATAGAAATCAACAACAACCCAAGCAACACATAGAAGATAAGAAGACAAGAACAAGAACACAAGATATACGTGGTTCGGCAATAGTCTACGTCCACGGAGCAACATGAGATCACTTCTTTATCAATTGAGGTTTACAAGGAGAGAGTGAGGATTACAAAACAGAGCCCAAAAAATACCTAGAGAGAACCACACTCTAATTCTATCAATACTCTGTTTTTCTACAAACTCTCACCACACCCCTACTTACTCGCCAAGGAATCTGCTCCTCGCCAAAGTCTCTCAGAACTTCTTACGTACGCTTTGAAGCTAAACAAAACTTCTAACATACGACTCATGCACCTCACGTGCATTTCACATGGGACAAACGAGAGTGAGCAAGCAAGTGTGAAGCCCACACTCAATAAGAAGAGCCGAGCAAGAACGAAATAGTTGACAACAACATGACTCCGACGGGAACTCCAAAACCGACAACCCAGCCAGCCGAGTTGTGAATGTAAACCATGACTGTCACAACAATCAGCAGTGAGACTCCAACCAAGGCCTAGTACCAATTGAAGAAGCTCTGCATGACGCTCGCGTTTTTCCGGGTTCTCGGGATTTTCAAAGTGGTCTGCACCAAAGGCCATAGAACAAGATTTGTCACCGCCGGAGCCTATTGACATGAGACCAAATGAGAACAGAAGAAGCAGTAGTTGAGCTGGCTTTGGTGAAACACACTTTTCTCCGGATTGCAATTTACAATGGACTGGCCTTGCTTCTGGAAATATTGCTGTAAACTATAGCACAAACATTCCCTGCAACATGCAACAAAAATGACGATCAGAATATGGAGTTTCACATAATTAAGAACCAGACTATCCATGAGCAATGAGCAATGTAATGAATTTGCTTACAAGTAGACTACTGAATGATCCCAAAGTGACCACACGAAATCGGCCCAAATAAGAATCAGAGATAAAAGCCCCCAGGGTAGGCGTTAAATACGATAAAGATCCACAAGAACAGAATGGTTGCTCCGGTGGCTACTTCCAAGTGATATTCACCGATCAAGTAGAAGATCATATTTGCTTGGAGACCAAACCTTGCAACCTTTTCAAGTGGCTCATTTGCTGCACTTGTGGTAAAACTTTGATTAAATTTCCCAAACCAAAGAAAATATTCCAGCTTGAACATCAATTACTAGAAAAACTTAACATTTGGGCTAGCTAGACTAGACTAGACTAGAGTGGTCAAGAGTTAACTTAACTTGTTGGTTAATTATGCTAGATTGAGTTAAGATACGTAATACAGTAATCCTGTACATCAGTATACATATCTTGAGTCTTGACTCAAAGGTACATTGCTTAATAATGAATGATATATGTCACCACATATATGCGGACATGTTAATGAACCAAAATATAAATTGACAACAAAATGTCCTTAGGTTGTAAAAAGATAATCAATTGATCAATTTCCAGTAATAAAGTTGTTGAAACTACAAGAAAAGCACACTGAAATTACAATTTTACAATCATCAACTTAAATTCAAAAAAGAAAGAAAAATAAAAAATTAAAAACTAAAATTCTTACATATAATGAAAGGCATGGTTTTTAGGCCATCCTTTAGCTTCTTGGTGGTAAGCACTTGCTGGGTAGTTTTGGTTTGCTCTGAAGAGAACTCCATCTTTTCCTTTCCACCCATCATATCAGAACTCAAAAGTGATCTCGCACTGGATATTCTGTCCTCGTACGTTTCCGCCCAACACACAGATTTCGAGATATATTATCACAATCGTCAGTTCGTCACTAAATTTTAAAATTATGAGAAGAGATATATAGTACTATAAGCATGTAACTACAAATTGTGCGCGAACATGCATCTTCTTTTCTGGATGAGCAAATATAACAAAGTGCAGATGATCAGACCTTCGTGGGATATTGTAGCAAAATACAGATCGTTAAATTATCGATCGATCACCATATATATTAGGGAAAAATGGAAACCTTACCTGTGCTTTCAGCTGCCTCGTACATACCTCAGTCACACGTACTACAGACGTCTAAATAGCTGCACCATATATATATACACTTTCTCGATCGATCGACTATATCGAAGTTCTCCGTCCACAATAGTTTCGTGTTCAACCACCGGTCCATGCGATGCCAGTTCATGCCAGTCCACCAATGGCTAATTAGCTATTACGGTTAATTGACATTTAATTCTTAGAAGAGTCCATCTTTGCTCTCATTCCTCATTTTTCCTTCTCCTAATATAGTTCAAGTATGAGCAACACATCCCCCTAGAATTTTTGACAACAAATTAATGAAGTTCTTGATAATTCATTATTGTTAACGTATGGTTAACTAAATATACATTTATTATTTTTTCCTATGTTTGATTATCAAAATTCCAACTAGTTAAGAGCATCTCCAATGAGGTTTCTTATTGGACCTCTTAAGATAAAAGATAGAGAAAAACTATATTTTTGTCCCACATTCATACTTCTTATTAGGCTCCTAAAATAGAGAAAATCTTAAGAGTTTCTAAATCTGAGGAGAGAGAAAGGGGATCCTAACGCTTCTAGATCATTAATTAAACTCGTTTTCTTACTTGTTTTGCATTTTACTGACCAAAATTATGAATTTGTACTACCTATATTTTTAACATAATTGGAGCATAAATTTGTTTGGCACCTAAAAATCTAGCTTTTACCTATATTTTCAACAAATTTATTGAAAATATAGAGAGCACCATCTAAGGAGTAGGGAAAGAGAATCATGATTAGAATGGAAACATATCCTCCAAATGTTCCTAGGCAGATTAATCCCTTGTTTAGGTGTTAAGCGGTCCCGACTAGGAAAAATTGCCTAGAGTACGGGGACTGATGAGAGACTTGTAATTATGATTTACGCAAGATCGATAATCAATGCAAGTGGTCTAGTGAGTTTTTGTCTAATTAAGGTCTGCTCCCCGACCTAAATTCGAATCAGCCAAGATCAATTCTAGACCTAAGAAATCATTGGGCTATCCTTGACTATGACTAACAAAAACACTTGTTTACACAAGATAATGAATGAATAATTGCTATTGATCGAGGTATATAACTGAGTACACTTCAAATAGAGAGCCACGTCTCGGATGGCTTCCCTAGTGCTCCAAGCTTCTCGTTTAACTCGTGAGATTGAGATCGAACCTGCGGGTTCCAATTACTCTTGTGACTTCGTTCACGGCTTTCCTCTGTACCCCCCAATTCTTCACTCTTACCCTCGACTCTCTTCGACCTTCCCTCGTATTGCTTTTTGGTATGGCAACAAGGCAAGGCAAGAACCTAGCTTGCGCTTGGTGGATTGTCGCTCTCGACGAGGCAAGGCGGCTCGGGGATGGCAGAGAACGACCTCACCAAGTGCGCTTCAAGACATATGGAGTAGGTGACGGTTATCAACCTCGGCGAGCGTGTTTCAAGCTGAAGAGCGGCGGCCGACCCACAGCAGATGCGGGAGTGCGAAGCTCGGCGAATCTGTGGAGGGGAAGGCGAGTTCTACGCCGGCGCGAAGAGACGGATGCTAAGAAATGGAGGTCGATGAGTTATCGACGACCTGGGGCGCGACTCCGGTGAGATTTGGAGTAGACCCAACAATGGCAGCTCTGGCTACGGTTTGGTATTGCAGGGAAAGCAATTGGACCCTGAGTCCCGGCTTCCCTTGGTTGGGCCCAAATTTGGCTCTTTGCTTGTTAGACCTTACCTTTTGTTCCTTTTTGGCTGGGCCTGCTTCAAGGTGTTTCAAGGTGTGGGAGCCTGGAGCGTTTGGTTCGCTATAGAGGTGGTGATTTAGACAGTTAAGGAGTGGTGTGCTCGAATTTTTTTTAGTGTTGTGCTACTTTGATTTACTTCTCTAGGATCTAAATTATGTTTAACAATAGTGATACTATAGGAGACGAATAATCCGATGAACCTCTGTATTACTATTACTTTCAATGAAATTAACGCTATCTCACAAAACAGAACAAAACAAAAAATGCTACTGATCGAGGGATCCGAGGGACCATTCAACAACGAGTTAAGGTTTGAGTCGAATTCGTATTGGTATTAATTTGTATCCAAAGCATTCTATAAAACCCAGCTAGCTTGACCTGCTGCTTTCACTCCCTTTAATGTTGCGAAGCAGAACTTAAAGTATTCTTTTCTTTACCGTACGTACCAACGGCAGACCGGAGAGTGTTCGATCTCGATCGACATCATGGCTACCCCAGAGCTTGACGTTGACAGTAATAATAGTAAGATGATTTCGATATATATTGATCTGTGTTTTCTCAATCATCTACTGTATACTAAATTTGCATCTTTAATTTGTGATCATATTACGTTCTGCTATATATATGTAGCCAGATTGCTACCTAGTTCGATCATATCTTGACGTACGTACGCATCACCATAATATTCATATATATATATATATATTATTGACTTGCAGACCTGATACGGAGATCAATTTCGAAGAAACCTCCAAAGGCCCACACCATGAAAATAGTATCGTTCTCATCTCTAAAATCAGTGGATAAATATTTATCCGGCGACTTTAAGTCTGGAGGATTTAAATGGTACGTGATAGGGAGTTTTTGAAAGCCAATATATATTATTGATCGATGCTTAATTAACTGCTGCTATGTATATAGACCAATTAATACTTGCTCGATCACACTTGAATGTGTGTTCGATCATGGCAGGAATTTAGTGCTCTTTCCGAGTGGAAATAAGAAGCGCAATGTGGCCGATCACATCTCTCTGTACTTGGAGATGGCTACACAACATCCAATAAAGACCGACTCGATTCTAGCAGTCGAATGCAAATTGTTTCTGCTCAAGCGGAACAAGGAGAATAAGACCTACCTTGTTCTTGAAGATGCCAAGAAGGAGAAGATGTACTTGATTTTCCGGACAGTTGTTGGTCGTTATGCCGGATTTGATCAGGTCATATTTCTTGAAGAGTTCAATAATGCTTCCAATGGTTATCTGGTTGATGACACCTGCGAGTTTGGAGCGGAGGTGGTTGTTACTAAGATGAAAAAAGGCAAAGGAGAGCTGGTATTATTGAATCTCCCCAATACTTGTACATACACGCATACTTGGAATGTTACTCAATTTTCAAAGCTGAATGATGGTATACGTTACTCCCCAACTTTCATTACCGATCAATACTGCCAATAGCACAATCCATCCTTTGACATTCCAGTTTCGTATATATAATATATGTACGTACGTTAGAATTGTATGAAGTGTAAACGTGATCGATCGAATACATGTTTTTTTTTTCTTTTGGTAGGAAACTACTGCTCTATCCCAAGGGAAATGGCAATGAAAAAGGTAGTCATGTTTCTGTTTATCTGGAATTGAATAAACCGGAGACGCTTCCTTCTGGATTCAAGATTCTTACAGAATGTACCATACGCATTGCTAATCAAGCAGGAGGCGAACCATTTTCTGGCCAAAAAGGTAAAAGGGTTAATTACTTCACTATACATATGTCACTAATGCTAGGTGTTTTATTTTCCAACTAATTCCTTGATGCATATTAATTATTTAGTTTTCTTTCTTTCCTCTTGTAGTTAAATATTGGGTTGCTGCCGCCTTACCTGCATTGGGTTCCAATAAACTCGTTGCACAAGAACCCAAAGCAAGCTTTCTTAAGGACGATATTTGCACTGTCAAGATGGAACTCACTATTTTAGGAATTTCATTCCGAGGAATTTTTATTTAAAACATCTCCAACGGTTTTTTTATATATTCTTTAGCGTTTTGTAGAAAGATTTAGAGTTTTATATTTCTTTATAGATATAGAGTTTTTTCCTCTTTCACCTACCATTTTCTCTATTACAGTTAAACCTCTATAAATTTATAACCTGAAAATTTACAAAATTTATTAATTAAACAAAATATTAAATAATCGATAAATTATTAATTATTAATTTATTCGTTAATTAATAACTTCTTAATTTATAAAACTATTATTGTTGTACCTTATTCAATATACATCATTTTTTAACATACAATGTATACATTATTAATTAATAACTTATTAATTTATAAAACTATTATTGTTGTACCTTATTCAATATACATCATTTTTTAACATACAATGTATACATTATTAAATGTGCTATGAGAAGATAACACAAGAAATTCTTATAGAAAAATTCAAGATGAGATTCAAGATGACATTAATTTCAAGTCATTCTTCATGAAGTCATCATAAATGAATAATTAATTATATGTGTTAAGTCATTATAAATTTATATATTGCTTGGGATCTATATGAATTCTTGAACTTCTATTATCTTATAAAGTTAGCGAATTATTAATTTAGCACGTTGTCCTCAAGTCGGGATCAACAAAAAATATTATTTTAACGAGGTTATTAATTAATCGAGTATTAAATTATTGAGGTTTTACTGTATAGAAAAGGGTTTAGAGAGACTGTTAGAGTAAAATTATGATATTTTTACTCTAAGTTAAAGTTAATTTTAAGTTTAGAATATCTACTGGAGATGCTTTTAGTCTTAGTTTGTAGCCAAAGATGATTTCGATTTAGAGGCATAAATGTACCATTAGCTACTTAAATGTTTTTTTCTTTCCTTTCAAGATGATTTACGTTTCACTGGTTGAGTTATTATTTTTGAAATTTCAATTCAGATATATAGCTAGATCTTGGAACATATTTATAAGACATGCATGCATGTGAGTTTAATTTGTTGAAATTGTGAACTTCTCCGCATTATATTACTACTAGCTGTTACTTGTGGTCTGAAGTGTTGCTCATGCCACAAGCCTAGCTACAACTATATATTTAGGCATTTAGCCATGTAATTCAGTGATATTTCATTTATACGTACTACGTACACATACCAAATATGGTCAAAAGCTACAATTAAATTAAGCAGAGAAGACAGGTGCATACTCTCCAGACTTGGGCACATCTTCCTTTTGAATATCTTCATGATCCTCATCATCCCAAATAATCAATCTGTCCTCACAACAACCATATGCCCTACTACACAGTAAATAGTACAAGAAATTAACCATACTCAAGATGCTAATTACCAAATAGTAGTAATCAAGATGACCCTGGTTAATGTTACTTGAAACCCAACTCACTCCCCTTGTCTTGGCCCAGTGCTTCATAAGAGTCACCATAAGACTTCCAAGCAAACTCCCCATTCCAAATCCTAGTGACAAAAGAGCCACAGCAATGCTAGACATGCTCTTTGGAAACTGAGAATAGTAGAACTCTATCTGCCCTATGGCATTGAAAGCCTCAGCCAGTCCAATTAGGCAATGTTGTGGTATTAACCAATTTGCAGACATGCTCACCACACTATATGGCTTACTTGCAAACCCTTCTAGCAATGCTGTATTTCTTCTACGCCTCTCCACCTCCGACGCCACAGCCATTGCCAAACAGGATATCGCTAGCCCTGCACCCATTCGTTGCTTGAAGCTCAAGCCGCGAGGCCTTTTCGTGTACTTTGAGATCAGTGGAACTAGAATCCGGTCGTAGATTGCCACCCAAATCGTGAGAGTGAGAATTGAGAAGAGGGTGAAGGAGGCTGCTGGAATTTCGAGATGGGGGAAGATGTGCCTGTCCATGGTGGCTGCTTGGACGACAGGAAATGCTTGTTGGGTAATGATCACTGCAATGGTGATGCTACTTGACCAAATGGGCAGGACTCTGATCAGCGCCTTGAGCTCTTCCACTTGCCTAACTGTACACAAACTCCATACGTCTATGGCTAACCCATCAGGTCCCAGGTCCTTCTCTCGACTTTTAATCATGCAAGCTTTGTTTAGATACCTAAAAATTGATCGAAATAAGTCAATATCAACATTGAACTCAAGTAAAATACCAAAATTTGACCAGAAATATGAAAATCAATACCAAATTTGTACATCGTTAGTCCTTCAAATGTGACATGCATCAATATAACAATTTTCTATTGATTTTTCGGAAGATTGTGTGATCATATTAAGGCATGCATGACATACACATATAAGGGTCAACCTTGGAGCTTTTATTAAACCCTAATAAGGTTCGTGACCTAAATCTCTCGGGATCAAGAAACCAGAGCAAATAGTTGAACTTTGCCACTTAAGCCAAGGCACTGCATGGTTTAATTCCCTAGCTAATTGACATACCTTAGTTTGTTGGTTGGGGTGACAAGCTTTGAACCTTTGAGACTATACCATCCATCAAAGTTTTCTTTTGGCAAATCCAAGTGTCTATTTTTCCAAGCTGCAGCAATCACTTGCAGAAATCCAACTGACAATTTTTTGTTTGCAGGCACTCTAACATAAAGAGAATATCCAAACAGAAACAGAACAGTAGACAAAAACATGAGCCCTGCTGGAACTCCCAAACCCAGTTTCCAACCATCATGGACTTGAATGTAGACTATGACTGTCACTGCAATCATGACTGAGATTCCAACTGAAGCATAGTACCAATTGAAGAAGCTCTGCAACATCCTCGCGTTCTTCGGGTTTTCGGGCTTGTTCAACTGATCTGCACCAAATGCTAGTGAGCATGGTTTGATGCCTCCGCCTCCAAATGAAATGAGAACAAATGCTGAATACAGAAGCATGAGTTGAGCTGAGCTTGATGGAGCACATGTTGCTCCAGATTTCAAATCACAGTAGATTGGCCTTGCATTGGGGAAAATTGCTGTGAGCCATAACACCACCATTCCCTACAAAACCCAAAGTCACATGCACTTATATATAAAGTTTTACATCAATTTCATAAAGTTGAAGATGAGCAATATAATTTTTTTACAAGTAGGCTAATGACTGATCCCAAAGCAATCACACGAAACCGGCCCAAGTAAGAATCGGCGAGAAAAGCCCCCATGATCGGAGTAAAGTTCGACGCGGCTGTCCACAAGAACAGGACAGTAGCTGCGGTGGCCACTGAGAAGTGATATTCATAGATCAAGTACGTGATCATATTTGCATGAAGACCAAAGTTTGCAACCTTTTCAAAAGTCTCATTTGCTGCACATATATATGGAAACTCACCACATTAAAAACTCTGATGGAATTTCTCAATGAAAAAAACAGAGTTGTTAAATATCAATCACTTGGTACGTAATTAAATTCTTACATATGATGAAAGGCAAGGTTCTGAGGCCACCAAGATTCTTGCCTATAACTTTAACTACTTGGGTGGTCTTGGTTTTCTCCAAAGAAATCTCCATCATTGCTTCTGCAACCATCGATCGAGTTGGTGGTCGGTCTCAGATTGAATGGTTTTTTATCTGAATTTCTGATACATACACATTAAGAATGCATCTTTTAGGATATATTCGATCGTTACTACTTAAACAACAAGAAACAAAGATCGCATTGTTTTCCTGCCACGGGGTATCTTTCATTTTTGGTCTAGACAGTATTTAACTTAGTAATTGGTGTTTAGTAGGGAATTCCAACAAATTTCACATAGGTTGTATCACTAGCATAACCATATACAAAGTTTAAAAGAGCAGGGCGGCTCTGCGGCCTCTCTGTATATCTAATTAATAAGCACTTTCAAATTTCCAGCACTTATTTTATATGCTCTTTTGGCAACTAGTACTTATTAAGGAAACCACGTAAAGCACAAGATCTAAGCGAAAAGATCAAACTAGGAAAGTAACGAGTGAGAGTTAAAAGTGATGAAGAGTATGAGCAGAAAGAAACGGTGGAGTCTACCACATATTTAAATTTATTGACATGATGATTAAAGACTAGAATTATGAAGAACAGAGTTGAATTTCTTTGATGAGAGGCTTTGAAACCAAATGATCGATTTCTACTCTTATGACCATTTTTTGAAAGATTTTTTAGGGTAATCTATCGGCTGCTATGGCCTTAATCTCCACGGGAGCTACACCATTCACGAAAACCATTACGATATATGGTCGGATGGTGACTAGGAAGTTTCCCAGAGCCAGTAGGAAACATAGGTAGTAACTTGACCACAAATTAACTTTCACAGCTAATGTGATATATTAGTCTTTTCTTCCCTATGTAATGTTTGATGTAGCACACTAGTACTGGACCAGAAGTATAGAACATGTAATAAAAGGAAAATGTGGCACACACCACATTTTTCTGCTTGGTTTCTGTAACAATGTGTATCAGCCGAGTGCCCAAAAAGGACATCGGATAACTCGGCGGTACTTCATTAGGGCTTGATACTAAAACTCAAAAACAACATCGGAGATTACAGCATCTTATTCAATCCAAGGGAGATTCAGGGTGAGTTTTCCATTTGCAGACCCCCCAAAAGGTACCTCAATACCATTCAAACAACACTTATTTGGAGACTTACTTGAGTAGGCCAAGAAATTTCCTCCATCCTTAACCTTCATCATGACTCTACAAGTACCCGAACTAGTTTTATACTCCAACTCTCGGATGGTGCCTTCACTGTTGAACATGTTCAACAGTCCAACATACGCGAATTTGGTGTTGCTGGGGATGAGCTTTAGAACTGGCACAAAAGTGAAGATTTCGAATGAAGATGGTTTGATCTTGATTTGAATCGGATCAGACGTGGGGGTCATATGGACGAGTTCATCAGTCTGGTTGAGATAGACCACATAATTTTCAGCCTTACCTAAATGGGCTGCTTCTTTCTTTTGGTCCCATTCCACTTCAGTAACATGAACTGATGAACAGATTTCCTTGTAGCACTCTGAAAAGCCTCTGATTCTTTGCTTCTTTGGATCCCAACCAGCACCTTGGCAGTTGAAAGCTCCAACACCACCACCATACTGTGGAATATGTTATAATTGGAGATATAAGTTACACAGCAAAAATGCTAACAAGATACGAGTAAATTTACAAAAGTAATTGACTAGTAGTCTAATAAAAAAATGAGAGGAACTTATGATATCTACCTTGTTCAAGTTCCAAATTTTAAGAGCAGACTTGCTATCATATAAAGGGCTTTTGAAGAGGCAGTCCCTAGTTGGAAGGGAAAAATGCTGGCACTTGGGAATGGTACCATCTGGATAGACAACCTTCTTGATGAGATCGAAATCATGACAACCAACCGAGTCGCTTAAACATACGGGACCTCCACAGATAGCTCGAGATACTGCATGAAATTCTCCACATGGATGTTGTCAGTGGAACATATCCCAATCAGTCTGAATAAACTGACCCATCCACATGCTGTTGTAAGCACAATGGATCATTTGAACTCCCTGTAACCAATGAACTTCCATCGGGTCTCCATCTCTGCCGCGGACCCAAAAGTCATCACCTGAAAACAAGATTATGGTAAATGAGCTAGTAACAGTGATCTAGTTAAACTCATCACATGGCGTCACTTTTAAATTTTGGACTCCCTCACCAGTTCTGCCAAAAGAGATTTGCTTTGTCCTGTGAGCTATTGGCGTACATATGCAGTTGAATATTGAGGAAGGTTACTTACATGAATAACGTCGACCTTTGACTCCTGTGATACCAACTTCAGAAAGGTAGGAGTGGATAGAATTAAACAAGTCCTCAGCTTGACTGGGATGAACAAGTGCAATCCCATTCTCTTGGATTTTCACCATAGCTTGGTCAGTCGTGAACGTGTCAAGTCCAGAAGAGGCTTTGACAGCAGTGAGTTTTGAATTGAGATGGGTAGTTCCGGGCTTTACACCACCCCAGGCACCACACAGAGCATGCCATACATAAATATGAAATATCATCCAAACCCTTGAATTTGGTCCTCAAGTCTCTTGTGAAGGACTTCATCCCTCCAAAGTTTTTGGCCTTGCTATCACATTTGTTCGAAGCAGGAGGTCTAGTTTTCTCTTCTTGAGCAATCATGACATCTAATTCTTGCTTATGCTTCTGCCAATTCCTTTTGAACTCAGACAGATCAGTAACTCCGGACAGAATAGCCCTGTCACGAACCTTCTCAACATCCTCTAATTCATATGCCTTGTATATCAACCTCTTTTGCCTATTGGGATCATACGAAGGACCCAACAAAGATCCTCCTCTGTAGTTCCTGAACTTGTCACTCTCCTCGAATCTGTAAAGCCATTTGAGACCCACCAATGATTGGACTGGGGGTTTCATCATTGTCACAATCCACACTTTGCCGGCCATCGTCAATAATGAGAAACCTTGGGGATACACCAGCTTCAAAAAACTCATTCAAACCACAGTAGACACCAACGGGCTCTACAGTCAATTAGAAGGCATCCCAAGTGCACCAACCAAATTTGTCAACTAAACTGGGGACTGTTTTCTCTTCTAGGAGCCTGAAGGTTTCGAGGTGAACCCTAAGAGCCCTATAGGCTTCTTTCATCAATGTATAAGGATTCTCAGAAGCATGAACATAAGCAATTGAATTGAAATTCGATGTTTGAACTTGGGTACTACCACTCTCAGCAACGATGATGACATGATCATGTAGGTATATTCTATATTAGCAATCCTTACTCTACAAAACAATCTGAAGTATTGAAGATCAAGTTGAAGAAACCTACTGATCTCATGAAACATGCATATGCATAATTTCTAGGATAGGAGATTCTAGTTGTATCCCAAGTGTTCTGCCACTTCCCAGATAATACACGTAGGAATAGGTCTTCTTATGCAACCTGAAAAGATAAAATGAGTTGTTGCTTAGTGTGGCGTTCTAGGTAGGATTCACGAAGGTTTTGAAGGAACCCGTGAATCATATCTTGAGGATCGAAATAACAGCTGGTTCTTAGGAACAAAGATCGAGTGAAAGGCTGGCATCTTCGGTCTCCAAGAAAAGGTTTCTGGATCTCTCTTTATCCAGTTCTATTTTGGGTATGCCTAGAAAAATCTTTCTTCCTTAGTTTGAATCTCAAGCATGCTTTTAGAAAGTTTTCATTTGTCTTCTTCTTCTGACCCAAACTATCTCACGTCACTTTCACTAGTTTTGCCGAGAGACAAGAAGCCAAAAGATGCTTGATCCTTGTGTCCAAGTGGCTTCCTTGTGGCTAACCACTTCTGCTATAAAAGGAGAGCTAATCACCTCTCACAACTTGGTTGTTCTCATATCCCTGGAGTGATTAGTCTTATAGGTTCTCTGAGGTTTCTCTTATTCTTGCATGCAAGTCTTAGAACATATTCATTCTTCCGGTCATCCATTATGTAAACTTTTGTGGTTTATATGATTTAAAATTCATTCTAGCATGTTAAATCTATATCATGTTTATGCATATCATATGCACTACATGTTATGACAATCAAAATATCTCACTTAGCTCAAGAAATCGATTTAGTGTCTTTCCAACGCCAATTTATGTTCTTTTTCGGTCTATTTTCATCATAAATTAACTAAGGGCATCCTAAAAATGAAAAAGACTCTCAAATAAGCGTAGATTTAGTTCTTGTCTTCGTTGGGCAACCTTATGAAATTGCCAATTGGTGAGAGAGACCAAGAGAGGTAGGAGTGATCTTCGAGCTTGACTTTCCTCACATCCAAAACCCGTCTTAGAAACCGTCACCTTCTAGACACCAGTCCATGAGGATTTCTTACTAAAGGACAAGTGTTCATCTACTACACTAAATTAGATTCTAGAAATATACTAATTAAAACCAAAAGATTTTTTTTAGGGCATCATCCGCTGGAAAGTTCTATTGTCCGGTCGGTTTTATGATTTTATGACTCAAATAAAGTTGTAAATCCCCCCTCACACTTTAACTTTACATTATCCTCAATGTACCAAAGTAAAGCATAGAATTAAGTAAGAAGGCTAGAATTTACAAAAACGCTACCTAAGGAATTTAAAATGCACGAAAAGAAAAGATAAGGGAAGAGAGAGCAAATCTGATTTGTAGACTCCTCCATTACGTTGCCTCCCAACAAGCGCTTGTTTTTTTTAACGTCTTACAACCTAGACGTAAAGTTCTTCATGTTGTGTTTGATGTGATGGGATCCACGAGTGCCTCATCTTCAGGATTATGCTCTTGAAGATTCTCATAGTAAGGCTTCAACCGTTGTCCATTGACCTTGAAAATCTTTCTAGTCTCTAGTGATTGAATCTCCACGGCTCCATGAGAACCTTCATGGCATCTAAGATGTTGAATTCAATCTTCTCTCCATCAATCTCCATGCAATCGGTTCCCTCAAATACATCGATATTTGTTCTTGAAGTTCGCATGAAAGGTCGTCCAAGAAGCAATGACGTGGTGTTCAAAGGACTCTCCTCCATGTCAACTATGTAAAAATTAGCGGGAAAGATCAAGTTGTTGACTTGTACAAGAACATCTTCAACGTATCCTTTTTGATACTTATGAGAACGATCGGCTAGTTAAATGATGACATTGTCTTGTTTGAGCTCTCCAAGATCCATGGATGCATATAACTAATAAGGCATGACGCTGATAGATGCACCAAGGTCTAGCATGACATCTTCAAATTTGTTGTCACCAATCTCACAAGGAACGAAAAAGCTCCCTGGATCCTTTAATTTGAGGGGTAACTGACGCTGTAAAACTGCTGAAACGGTTGCATTCACCTTCAAAACCTCCTTCGCTCTCGTTTGCCTCCTTTGGGTGCATAACTCTTTCAAAAACTTCGCATAGATATGCACTTTCTTTATGCACTCGATCAAGGGAAAATTTTCTTGCACTTTCCGAAAGATGTCTAGGATTTCACCATATTGATCATCTTTCTTTGATTTTGACAATCGATGAGGGAATTTTGCACGAGCAAACGATGCATCAGTGTTAACCGTACTTGAAGGAATAGGGTCAACACCTTTGTTTGGGACAGGTTGTGATGATGATGGTGCCTTAGTGGCGTGACAAGCCACATTCTTCTTCTTCTCGGCCTCTTGAGTTGCTGGATTTTCCTCTAAGTCCTCATCTTCAAAAATGGCGTGAGGAGATGTCTTGCTTGTCTTTGGTAGTGGATATTTTAGTTCCTTCCCACTCTTTGTTATCATTGCACTCACATTCCAGTTTGGTGGTTGTGGTTGAGGTGGAAGGTGGCCGGAATCTTTAAATTAGCCCATGAAGTCCATGAGTTGACCCATTTGCTTTTTGATTTCGGTGATGTCTCGGCCATGTGTTTCCAACATCTCATTTTGCCTTACTTGTCCCTCCAAGAGAACTTGTGTTAAAGCGGACAATTGAGTGAACATTTTGTCATAGTCTGGATTTGTAAATTGTTGGACCGGAGGAGATTGTTGCATCGTTGGAATTGGAGCTTGAGGCATTGGCTACCTAGGTTGAAATGGAGTATGTTGGTAGCCTTGTTGAAGTGCTGGAGGGTTTAAACATCCCTCATTGCTGCTCCACTTGAAACCTGAATGCTCTCGGTTGCCAAAATTGTTGTTGTAATAGTTGTTGTAACGTTGGCCCCTTTGATATCCACCAATGGCATTAACTTGCTCCAGTTCTCCACTTTGTTCCACCATCGTAGGGCATTGATCATTATGATGCCCTTAATGTGACATACTCCACAAATTGGTCCTTGAGCTGCCTTGGCTCTCTTAGTCTCGAGTTCAAGCACTTGCTCTAGCATAGATGCTAGCTTATCATACTTCTCATCCGTCACTTGCTTTGAATTTGCTTCGGCAATTGTTTTCTTTGGAGTGGCACATAAGACTTTGAATCGATATTGAGAATCATTGTTTACTCGGTTTTCTAGCAATGTACGAGCTTCCGTCTCATCGAAGTCCATGAATGCTCCATTTGCAGTGGCATCAAGAAGCTCCCTATTAGTCGATCTCAAACCATCATAAAAGTAATTCATGAGGTTTGTCTCGGAAAAACCATGGGAATGGAAGGTGGCACATAAGACTTTGAATCGATCATAATATTGGCAAAAGGATTCATCCGGTGTTTGTGTAATTCACGTGATCTTCTTCCTCAAAATAGTGATATTTGAGGCCAGAAATTACTTAGCCAAGAACAGGTTCGCATGTTGCTTCCACGTTGTAATGTAATTTGGCGGGAGTTCCAATAGCCAAGTTTGAGCTCTATCCGTCAAGGTGAAGGGAAAAGCTTTGAGCTTGAAGAGTTCTTCATCAGCATCCGAGGGCTCCATGCTCTTGCAAATGAACTGAAATTTCTTGAAATGCATGTTAGGATCTTCATTTGAAAGCTCATGGAAGATTGGAAAAATGGTGGAGGAAGCCAATCTTCAACCCAATGTCCTTCTTATCCACTTGGGGTTCCAGAAATGAAATGTATGAAGGACCACTGCTCCACTCGGTGGAGCAAGTATGTTGGCGAAGGGATCGCTTCCTATTGTTATTGGCGTTGAGAGGATTAGGTGGATTAACACAGGCCATTTCTTGCTCTTCTTCTTCTGTGGAGTGATGGGATGAGTGTGGAGAGTCAAAACCTTCCTCAATGAGAGGCTGGTCAAGTTCTTGTTCACTTGGTGCTGCTTGAGACTTCAAATGAGCTAATCAAATCGTGAGTGCTTGGATATCAATCTCAGGAGTTGGATGGAAGCTGGACATTCATAAAAATCTAATCATTCATCAAAGACCAAGTGTTAGTATCAAAATAATACACAAGAAATGCAAGATACTAACCAAAAACATTGAAAACAAGAAAAACTAGCTGAAACACACCAAAACAAATCACACGAAGGGAAACAAGCTAAAAACACACCAAAATCACTCAAAAGCTCTAATACACTCTAAAACACTAATTTATGGCATTTAGACACTTAAAGAAATTTAAACATGAATGCAAGGCTCTAGACTTCCTAAAATGAATGCAAAGTTGTTAAAACGATCTAAAAACAAGCTAAGACTCAATATACAATATTTTCTGCAAAATTAAGCGTATATACAAAGCAAATACTTTAGAAACACATATATACATGTTACAAATGCAAGTACATCACATTTCACTCGAATTCATGCATGAAACACTCAAATCATCATCCAAATGCATCAAACAAGAACCTAAGTGAAGTATGAAGTGAATGCATAAGAGAAACCGTTAGAACCTACAGAAAACACACAAGTTACGTGCTAAATACATGATTGCAACGTGACCTTTCTTTTGGTCTCATGCCCCTAACTTCACTTAGGTTAGGGTGTGTGGTGATGAAATCCACACATCACAAAGCTACCAGAAGGTTAATGCAAGCTAAAAATGCAATGTGATTAGTCCTTTACAAGTTTATAAGTATCTAACTAAGAAAACACACAAAATTGTATAAGTATTATGCACAAGTATTTTGTATATTGGTTTTTTGTTTCCATCTCTCTTTAAAGAAAATGTACAAGTTTGATCTTCCTGTCGTTCAATGGACATGCGACCCGCGCGATAAAGTATAAATTCACAATCAATCGGCATTGGTTCAATCTAAAAACATGGCTAGTTAGGGATAGAGATAACGCGAGAGGTAGGACTAATTGCTACATAACACCCCGAGGCTAACCGGGCCAACGGTATATACTCTATTGGTGTTAGTCTTTCTTAGATCTAAAATCTTTCACCAGTCATAACCCGTTTCTAGACACCATGTCTGACATTCAGCCAATCTTTCAAAAATTTACATTCTTTCAAGTCCTTAGCAAACTCCACCATCAACCTTATGTCCATAACTTCACTTAGGTTATGGTGTGCGATGATGAAATCCACACATCAGAATGGATTAAGGAGATAAGCATGGAAAAGAGGTGTCATCTATTCCAAAGAGTGCGACCTAGTAAACCCAACCGACTCATTCCTTCAATTTGAGACTTCTTTAACGTTTTTATTATCTACATGGCTGCAAAACAAAATAGTTAGTATGTACACGTTTGGATTATAAACAAGTATGTAAAATTTTTTACTATAGACATGCTTTCTATTTACACAATTTCACAAATTCACAAAGAATACATGCAAATTCCATAATCGCGCAAAATTGAACACAGCTGCTTGTCAAATTTTTCCAGAATTATAGGCTGATCCGAATACAATGAAATTTTACAGGAACAAACAAGACACAAAACCAAACACTTCTGCAAACTTTAAGATTCTTAGGAGACCTCTAGTTATGTCAAATAATTTACGAAAAGACAAGACAGTGAACAGTTTCGAAAGCAGAAAATTAAAAATATATTTACACCAAAGAAATCACACAATTCTTTACAATCCCTGGAAACAGCGCCAAAATTGATACATGCTAAAACTAACTCCTAAATAAACACTTAAAAATTAATCAAAACTTGCATGCAATTAAAACCCTTTTTGTAAGATGTAACATTGGTAAGTAGGGTATCTTTCTTAACCAGGGATTGAGGGTGCATGCATGACTACGCTAGGTTTAGGGGGGGGGGGGATTTATAGTTGGTTTACTAAGTTCCTACGAAATTAAAGACAAAAATAGGTTACAAACATATCAAGATCCTAGACTTCTAACAAGTTTAACTCATAGACAAGCAAACAATCAAGAAACCTAGATTCTAAACATATTTGAACCGAAAATAAAACACTAGACTAATATATACAAGTGATTGACACGTCTAGTTACCTAGCCGGTTTCATGCTTCTTCATACTTAATATCTACGAAATTCACAAGTTTCAACCAAAACACATACACATGCTTGATAGAACATAAACGAAGAGCGCAACATCTTATTTATCTAAAGTTCATACAAAACATGCTAGAGATGAACGAAGAGCGTATCATCTTAACACATTAAGAAGTTTTAAGCACATAAGCATGCATACGAATTAAAGATTAGAAACTAAGAACACATGGAAGATATTGAAGGCAAATATGAAACATACAGCCTTTGATCAAATTAAACTTTAATCATAAATAAACAAAAAGAAACAATAAAAAGACGAAGATGGAGAAAATAAGTCATGGTTACACTTTGAGAGCTTGTGAAGAACACTACAACGCTAAAAATGATGGTTCTCAAGAACAAAAATGAAGAGCCCCTTGCACTTGATCCGTGGGGGTGGAAACTTTGGCCCTAGAGAGTTTTTCTTGCTATGTATGAGAAAAGAGTGATTTGAGGCAGGGATTCGGCTCTATGGTATGTGATCCTGGCTGTTGGTCGAACTTCACTTTATATAGGGATATAGAAATCCTAGTACATCCCAAATAGGAATGAATTAACTCAACCCAGATAAGTTGACATTTACTCACTAAATCAGTGATTCCCGAATATTTATATGTGGAACAACCCGAAGACTATACATGAGAGTTAGCTACAGACTTGTCTTAGCTTCGAGTGATAGTTTTGCTCCTTCATGTGTAAACACTTAGGCAAGAGAGTGTAGTTATGTAAGAGTAGTAGAGTGACTAGTTAGGATAGCATATGAAGTATGTATCCATAGAATACAAAAGGCTTGTAAGAAGTGTCTTTACATAGTAAAAATGTTTGTCCCTCAAGAATAAGGGACACACAATTTTTCTCCCTGATTGCAGAGTTTCTACGTTAAAAAAAACATCATTGTGTTGTTTTTATTTATCGCTTTTTACTTTCAAGTTTTACTCTTCAATACATTGTGAATCGGGATAGTACATCTCTTGCTATCCTTGATAAACAAGCCTAAGCAAAAAAATTACAAAGTCCATATTCACCTTGGACCTTCAGATCATCAAGACCAGCTCGAAAAGCATACCTGAATTTGTCTTCAATGATTGGTATGACTATGAAATGAACTCTTATGTCACAGCCATATAAAATAGAGCTCAACCATATAAAAACGGTGTCCTTATATGGCTGAGCTCTGTTTTATTTTTGGCGGTTTATGCTTTTTGTCTCGTGTTTTAAATTTAAATGCAAGAGGCACCTCTTTGCATGAAAAGACAAACCGAAAGCCCCTGAAAGTGATGAAACAAATTTGAAGAAAAAATACAAACCGAAATCGATCGGTTATTCTATGTATTCTTAAAGGAAAGATCCTCTCTAATTTTGTCACCATTATACTCTTGGTTTGTTACAATTGTAATTATAGTTAGGATTCTGAGATCATTTGATTATCATGTAATGATTACACGATTAAGAGAATTTCAGTTTTATTTCTTCCATAGTATAGAAATAGAGGTAGCCATATTGATGTATATATGTTGATACTATTGTATAGTTCGGGAGATGAAAATACACAATACATTCACTCATACATATCTCAATCTTATCATAGTATCAGAGCACCGATTTTGGTGACTCTAGCGTTCATTCACATTCCGCTACAAACACGTCAAAGAAGATAACATATCTACTACAACATCAACATCACACCATGCTACGTAAGGACGAAAATTGTAATCATCACTCATTCGCAAATACAACAGGTATTTACACACCTACATGCAACATTGCACAACATAATCCACATTCAATGTTATATTGGATTGTGGATAGTTGAGCGACGGATCATGTTTCCCATTGTTCACCTACCCACAACAAAGTCAAAGCATCATATGACTTTGTTAGTCTACCCAATGGAGGACAATCCACTATAGAGAGCATGGGATCCATTCAGCTGTCACAAAACATAACTCTTGATGGAGTTTTACATGTACCCAAATTTTGTGTAAACTTATTATCTGTGAGTAAATTGACTCGAGCCCTGAAATGCATAGTGACATTTTATCCGAATTTTTGTGTTGTGCAAGATGTAGATATGAAGAGAACGATTGGTTTAGGCAATCACTTTAATGGACTATTCTACCTATCACTGAGCCAAAATCCTCACCTAGCCAACCATGTCCATCTCACCTCAGATCTTTGGCACCAACGACTTGGGAATCCATCCTCTGCACCTACTCAATTTTTATGTCAAACTATTCTGGGTATTATGTTTGACTCTACTCATGTTTCTGATACTTTCCAATCGGAAAAACAAACTTGTTTAACTTTTTCATCTAGTTCCATAAAATTCGTTGCACCTTTTGATTTAATCCATTGTAACATTTGAGGTCTACACAAAACTCGAACCCATCCGGAAGCACGTTATTTTCCCACCATATTGATGATTTTACTCATTTCGCTTGGGTTCATCTCATGAATTTCAAATCCAACACCCAATCTTTGTTAAAATCATTTTTCTCTTGGGTCAAAACACAATTTAATCGTGACATCAAAGTTTTACGTGCCGACAATGGTGGTGAATTCACATCTATGTGTTCATTTTTTGATGATCACGGTACTATATTTCAACACACTTGTGTTTACACTTCACAATAAAATGGAGTTGTCGAACGCAAACATCGACACCTTTTAAATGTTGCTCGTGCTCTGCTCCTTCAAGCAAACTTACCATTGAAATTTTGGGGAGAGAGCATCCAAACAGCTTGTTATCTTATAAATCGACTTCCAACTCCTCTTTTATCCAACAAATCTCCTTATGAACTTCTTCGTCATACTCCACCCACCTATTCTCATCTCCGAGTTTTTGGTTGTTTATGCTATGCTACAAATCTCACTCCTACATACAAATTTGATGCCCATCCACGTCGATGTATTTTCCTTAGGTACCCCAACAATCAAAAGGGTTATCGAATTTTTGATCTCTAAACTAAAAAGTGTTTTACCTCTCGTGTTATTTTTTTCCATGAAAAATTTCTCCTTTATTCCAATTTACCACTAGAGAATCAGGATGACACCGTGGTCCTACCAATTTCTATCGACCCCATTAGCAACTCATCAGCCCATATATCCACAGAACCCCGTTCACCAATTCAACCTCCCAGCAACTCACAAGCCCAAATATCTACTCAACCCAATTCATCAATTCAACATCCCAGCCCAATCCTAGAGCCTCCTCTAGATCACAACCCCCAAATGCCCAATGCCATATATGCCTCTAACTCCTTCCTAAACTCGCTGCCTTTATAGCAGCCTCAGCCATCCAACCATTTACCGACTACCACCTCGATGTCACCACTTCTATCGCAGCAACCCGAACCGCAACCTAATTCACAGCCCGAGCCACAGATCGAGCCACCTGAATCTCCAAAACTTTCATAGCCTGAGCCCTTCGTTGCTTCGCCCATCCCAACACCATCACCACTACCTGAAGCTCCGGATTCACCGCCTCCTGTACCTGACATTCCATTACCACGTCGATTTGATCGTTCCCAAAAGCTACCATCACACATCCACAATTACAAAACTAATTACGTCGTCCTACTTGACCCAACCACCGTTTCTTCCTCTACATCTGGAACTCGTTACCCGTTACAAAGGTTCATCTCTTACTTTGGTTTGTTACCTGGTTATTGCTCATTTTTGCACAATATATCTCAATTAGTGGAACCAGCTAGCTTTGCACAAGCCAGTCAGGATCCCCAGTGGGTTACAACCATGAATTCTAAGATACAGGCGCTTGAAGACAATTACACATGGTCCATGGTCCCACTGCCTAAAGGGCAGCGCCCTATCTGTTGTAAATGGGTTTACAAGATCAAATACCATTCTAATGGTTCTATTGAATGCTACAAGGCCCGTCTTGTGGCGAAAGGGTTCACTCAGCGTGAAGGAATCGATTACAAGGATACATTTGCTCCAGTTGCTAAATTAGTTATTGTTCATTGTTTATTAGCTATTGCTGCTCTTCAGAATTGGACTCTACACCAAATAGTGAACTCACAGAGGAAGTATATATGTTGTCGCCTCCTGAGTATCATCAACAGGGGGAGAATGTGGTGTGTCGACTCCATAAGTCCTTATACGGACTTAAACAAGCATCTCAGAGATGGTTTCAAAATTTTTCATCGGCTATCCAAGGAATTATTTTTCAGCAATCTCACGCTGATTACTCTTTGTTTACCCAGGTTCGAAAGGATTTTATCAATGTTGTATTACTTTATGTTGATGATATGGTCATAACAGGGAATAATGTGAAAGAAATTGATAATCACAAGAAGTTTCTTAGTAGCTGTTTCAAGATAAAAGATCTTGGACCACTCAAGTATTTTCTCGGCATCAAAGTTGTATGTTCTAAGACCGGGATTACAATTTGTCAACATAAGTACACTCTGGATATATTGGAAGAAGCAGGTTTGTTAAGTGTAAAACCTATCAATGTTCCTATGGAGGAAGATTTGGTGTTAACTGCAAAAGGAAGTGATGTTCTTAAGGACCCAAGCCGATACCAACACTTAGTTGGAAAATTGATTTATTTAACAATTACTCGACCGAAAATTATATTTGCAGTGAATAGTCTTAGTCAATTCATGTAGGAACCCAAGCTACATCACCTTAATACAGTGCATCGCCTTCTTCAATACCTCAAGGCAGTTCCGGGACAAGGCATACTATTCTTCTCACAAAGTCCACTTGATTTGATTGCATATTGTGATGCAAAATAGGCTAGGTGTCCAGTCACCCGTCGATCAGTATCCGAATATTGTGTTTTCCTTGGCAAGTCATTGGTTTCGTGGAAAAGCACGAAACAAGAAATTGTGTCAAGATCCTCAACTGAAGCTGAATATCGATCCATGGCAGCAGCTGCTTGTGAACTTACATGGCTTATATACTTGTTGAGGAACTTACATGTATACCAGCCTCACCCAGCTAGATTTTTTTGTGACAACCAAGCTACTTTACATATTGCAGCAAACCCGGTTTATCATGAATGAACAAAGCACATTGAGTTGGATTGTCATAGGGTCCGTGAGAGAATTAAAAGAAGAGAACTCGAGACAATCTATGTACCAATAGGAAAGCAGCTAGCATATTTTTTTACAAAGCCACTGCGAGCACCTTTCTTCCATACTCTTCTCAGCAAGTTGGGTGTGATAAACATACACACTCCAACTTGAGGGGGAGGCTTAAAGGAAAGATCCTCTATGAATTTCTCACCATTATACTTTTGATTTGTTACAATTGTAATTATAGCTAGGATCCTGAGATCATTTGATTATCATGCAGTGATTGCAAGATTAAGGGAATCTCAGTTTTATTTCTTCCCTAGTATAGAAATAGAGGTAGCCATATTGATGTATATATGTTGATACCATTGTATAGTTTAGGAGATGAAAATACACAATACATTCACTCATACATATCTCAATCTTATCATGTAACAGAGAAAGAAGCAACACTAATCAGAGAGCAATAATACAAATTAGGGGTGGGATTTATTGACCAAAAAATAGGACCGAACTGGGCTATTCGGTCCGGTTTGGCTCGGTTCCACTAAAAAATTGTACATGGATTTGTGCCAACCGAATTGAAGTAAAAATACCGATTCAGTTCGGTCCACAGATAAATTAATCACCTATAACTGAAAATAACCGAGATTTTGTGAATCTATACATGTGTCACTAGATTATTGGCCAAATTCCAAGCTTACGTGAGACCAATTGTACCTGATTCACACATATATAAGTTGAATCAGAGAGGAAAAATGAAAACCCTAATTTCATTTGCCTCTTTCAATCTCTCTCCCAAATTTCCAATTCAAAACCCTAATCTCTGATCTCTCCAAATTCTCGATTTCTCAATCTCTCATTTCTCCCAATTCGATTTCGACCTCATGATATGTGGAAAACCACCTCTCAAAGATACCATATCCTTAATTAAGATATATCATTATATAATCAATAAATAGGGGTCATCGAACACAAAGAATTTGTGAAACTAAGTCTTAGGCACTAGACAGACACGAATGTCAGAAAGCTAACAGACTCGACCACAAAACACTAATATAGTCACGAACATAACTTATACTACTCTAAATGACACGAAATTTATACACAAGTAACTAGACTCAATGTCGGACTACCACAAAATAAATTCTTGGGTTTCGAGATGATTTGGCTACCGAAAAAAATCGGCAAACTAAGACTAAATGCAAAAATAAATGCTGAAAAGTAAAAGTGAACCAACAATGGAAAGCAAACTAATGGCAACTACCATCCACCCCGACACGAGTAAGAATATGACATACATTCAACCTAACACACTTAACCTTAAATGAAAGTTCTCAGGAAGGGTTGATCGTTACAACCACATCCTATTACCTAATCATTATGCCTATGTGAGTTTGTCATGGACCTCCCTCACATCTATCTTTCTATTGAACCCATAGTCATAAACCCTAAGGTTTACAAAGAAGAAAGCATTAAGTTCTAGAAAAGGTTTGAGAAGCTACAAGGATTCACAGGTACATTATGGGTGTGTCCTGCTAGACCTAAAGTTTCACCCAACGGTTTCTCACCTCCATTGGTGTACCACTATAGAGAATCCGGTGGAAGAAATTATCTTCAGTCACCCATATCTCATGATATTAGAATCCTAGCATGCATACTAAGTTGCGCACCAAAGCAAACATACAGGAATTCATACGGTGAATTACACAGACAAAGAAACCGTATTCAATAAACCAAGCAAATTAGGTTATAAAGTATGGATATCATATAAATTCCATGTACGGAGCTTCAAGGCAGTCCATTAACTAAATAATTAGCCTCTCATAGACAAGGAAGCTAAACTATAAGAAATCATAAGAAAAAGAAAGCAAAACAGATGAAGAAGAAGAGTTTATGTCGCTTCTTCTCGTGGCTCCTTGCACTCTCTTCCCTAGTTGTTTTTCTTCCCAAAGCGGATTAACTTTCACCAAAACTCTAAAAAGAGTATTTATAGAGTCTTGATTGGGCATTTCCTTATTCACTTAGGTTTTAGGCTCTCTTCTTTGACAAGTCAAACTTCTTAAATTCTTTTAGCTCTTGACTTCTTTTCCATAAGCTACATCAGTAATTAATTAGATTCTAAAGCACATATTCGTCCTTGGGCTTCTTAGTGTGATTTGGGCCTCCAAACATAACTTTCTCATCAAAGTCAGATTTTCGAGCATACTGACTTCCGTGGACTAAATCGGCCATAACTTTCTCTAGAGACATGATAATCACATTTTGGAAGAAGCTATAGAAACTAGACATCTATAGCTTTCCATGAATATAAAGATCATTCCTTGATTCATTCTAAGCTGCTCCCAGTTCTCTGTCTAAATTGATTGACCTGCATAGACAGATTTCCCAACTTAAGCTTTAAATCCCTCTTTTACTTATATTCTCCCTTATTGACTCAAAATACCTATAAAATAATAAACTAAACTAATATTTCTAAATAAATAATAAAATAATAAGTATGTTAACATCAATAATAGCATAAAGGCGCATATTTATGCACCGATCACCTCAATATAAACTTCTAAAGCCTCAATCAATCTCTAAAACCAACAATCCCAATCTCAATGGAGTTTGATTCGGACCGTTCTGATTCGAACAATGTTGTTGAGGCTGGTATTACAGTTGCTAGTATTGCACCAAATGATGTTGATGACGTTGAGGCTCCTACCTCGAGGCCTCAATCGAAGGGAAAGAAGGTTGCTGCAAGCTCTTCAAAGAAGGGGAAGAATCCGAAGAAAGTTGCTGCAAGTTCTGCAAGTTCTGCAAGCTCCTCTGGTGCAGCAGCTGCTGCACCAAAGAGGAAAAGGGCTGGGAAGACTTACAACATTCATGGGTGTGGGATCACTTTGTCAAGTACCATGAGCCACTGTTTTCCATGGTGGATGGAGTTGAGAAGGAAGTTGGGCACACATCAAGATCAAAATGTAAGCATTGCTCCAACACTTTTGCTTGTGATAGTTGTAATAATGGTACTAGTACTATCAGGAAACAAATTATACATCATTGTAAGAAATATGCTGGTAGTAATGAATATGAGGGAGATGATAATCAAGCTGTGTTTACTGCTGATGGTGAATTTAGAAAAGAATGGAGTCAACAAGGGTGTATAGATGCTGCTACTATTATGATTGTGGCAGATGAATTGCCATTTAGTTTCATAGAGAGGCTTGGTTTTAACTATTTTTATAGCTATGCTATTCCTAAGTTTGAGGTGCCATGTAGGAAAGTAATCTGCAAGAATTTTCTTAGAATGTATGAAGAGAAAAAGGAAAAAATGAAGTTGGAAATGAAGAATCATACCATCTCTTTGACAACTGATACTTGGACTAATTGTCAAAACATCAATTATAAGGTCATTACTGCCCATTTATTGATTTTTCTTGGATAATGCATAAGAAGATATTGAATTTCTGTTTGATTCCAAACTATCAAGGACCAACCATAGGTAGGATTCTAGAGGAATGTTTGGTTGAATGGGGGATGCAAAGGGTGTTGACAGTGTCAGTAGACAATGCCTCTGCTAATGAGAAGGCTATAGATTTTCCGAAGAGGAAAATGGGTGCATGGGATAATCCACCTATGTATGGAAGGAAGTACATGCATGTTAGATGTTTAGCTCACATCATTAACTTGATTGTGAGGTCAGGCCTATCTTTGATGGATAAAGTAGTAGCTAGCATTAGGAATGCAATGAGGTACGTGAGAAGTTCTAGTGCTAGGATTGATGCTTTTAAACTATGTGTAGAAAAGGAAAAGGTTAAGTGCAAGAAGGTCTACATCTTAGATGTTCCAACAAGGTGGAACTCAACCTATCTAATGTTGTCTATTTCTTTAGAGTTGAAGAAGGGTTTTGAGAGGTTGGCTGAAGAAGAAGATGTGAAGTACATGAGTTATTTTGATGAAGAATAGGAGGTAGAGGGGGATCCTCAGAGTACTTTGCCTAGCACAAAATCAACAAAAAAGGGTAGGAAGAGGGTAAGGCCACCTACTGAAACAGATTGGGAACAAGCAGCAATCTTTGTTCAATTTTTGAAAATCTTTTATGAAGTGACAGTGAAAGTCAGTGCACAACTTAAACCTACTTCTCAAGCAGCATTTCATTCAATTACTTCTATCAAGGCATAACTAGATGACTTGTTTAATAAGCCAATCACAACTGCATCCTCTCTTAGTGATAAGATCATGCATGAATTGACAAAGAAGATGAAGTTGAAGTACAAGAGGTACTTTAACAATGTTGATGATGTAAATCAGTTGTATCTGGTAGCTTTAATGTTGGATCCCAGGTATCAGCTCAAGAATTTTGAGATGACATGTGAAACATTAATGGGGATGTCTCTTGGAGATGTGAAGCAAAAGAGTGCAGATGTTAAAAATTTGTTGCAGTGTCTGTGTGATTTATATGGTGCTTCTAATAGTGCATCAACCTCATCCAGCAGAATGTATACTAATAGTGGAGATAGTGGCATACAGAGTGTAAGATCTAGAGGAAACAAGGCTTCTAATTCTGTGTTTAGTAAAAAGATGACAGCAATGCTTGAGAAATGGTTTAGGACTTGGAAGAAGGTGATGGTGTTGTGGTTAAGCATGAAGTGGATAAGTATTTGTGGGATCCTATGGAGAAACAAGTTCCTGATGACAAGTTTAACATTTTGGATTGGTGGAGAGTGAATGGATCAAAATACCCTACTCTGCAGTTGGTTGCAAAAGATGTCATAGTCATTCAAGCGTCTACAGTTGCTAGTGAGTCCAGCTTTAGCATTGGTAAAATGGTTATTGACCCTTATGGAAGTTCTCTAACTCCTAAGACAGTTGAAGCATTGATCTTTCTTTAGAACTGGATATGCTCCACTGTGATAATGGGACTAGAATATGTTCCTGAATTGAAGGAAATAGAGATGGTGGAATTACTAGAAAAAGATACTTCTAAATCAGTGTGTTGTTTCTTCACTCTGTATTTCAGTAATTCAGTTTATGAGTTTTTACTTTAGTAGTTTAGTTTATATGTGTAGACTGTAGTCACTGTATAAGTTTATGAATTTATGCAGAAATGGAAAAGAGAAAGGAGAGACAAGGTTGGTTTCGAGGCTACTGTAGCTACAACAACAACAACGAAAGTTGTAGAACCAGTGAAGAAGATGTTGAAGCTTAAACCAGCCGATTGAGCAAAGTCAAAACTGCTCAAGAGGAAGAATGCAAGAAAACAATGTCGAATCCTTGAACTCTTAAAGACATGGACTTTTTCATTATTTTGTTACACTTTTGGAGTTAATTTTGGATATTTTGTGGTGGACTTGTAGTCTCATTTTATCATTTTTATGTTTTTATGATTTTGGTAAGTAAACAAATTCTATTTAAATAGTTTAATGGTTCTTTTTCTTTTCTTTTTAAAACACGGGTGAAACCGAAAAATCAATCCAAACCGACTCGATTCGATTTTTGATCGGTTCCAGAGGTTGCAAATGATGAAAAAGAATCAAATATAAGATTGAACGGTTCGGTTCTGTTGCCAATTTTTTTACCATGGAACCAAATATGAAATTGTACGGTTCGGTTCTGTTGCCCAGTACAAACTGAAGTCATTTGACTAGGAATTGGTATTGAAATGAACTCGAAAATGAACAGCATTGCAATCATCTCTAGGACTAGGAATTGGAATGGTATTGAACACGTTATATTCTTACACTTGACATTAGTATCTGTACAGAGCTACCCAAAAGAACCGAATTACATTGAAGTATTTTTACATCTCATATACTTTTACGTTTTTATTCTGGTTGTGATTATATATATATATAGTTTCCAATAACTCTATAAGGCTTCCTAAACAGAATCCTTGCAAAGAATTTCATCTAAAATAATTTAATCTAGTAGCTTCAGCTGCTCTTCCAGCCCAATTATACGGAGGTCCAAATTCATCCAGTCCTCTAGCTCAGTCCCCATGCCTGCAAACCAGCAGAGGACATATTCAAGTCTTCCCATACCCATATGATCATAATGTATCCCAAAAAGAAACTCAGGGATTTCTCTCACTTATTGTTTAAATAATAGTTAGTTTTCATCATGAAAAGGGCACAAAATGATACACCTACATTTTAATTACGTAAACACCTAAAGATATAGATAGCCATGTACAGTATAACTTAGTGTTCGGCAGGTATACCTACACATTTATTACGTATACACCTAAAGATATAGATAGCCATGTATATGAATGTGCATGATTGTATGAACGGGAAAATTCTGGTTACCTGGATTCGGCCATCAGAAGTTCCGGTGACCAAAACTTCTTCATTGGCATCAAGAGCCAAAGAAATAACCTTACAATTGGTACCAATTTGTAGAGTGTCTATTATTCTGTTCTGCTTCTCCCTGTCCCATATTTCCACACATCCTCCTTTACCTCCCAAATAGATCAATTCCGAGCTTATCGCCATAGCCCTCACTTCTAGTGTAGTTGAAAAAGACCCGACCAAACTGAAGTTTGAAGCACTCCAAATCTGGACATGAGCAAAAGTGAGTACTTCATTAACCAACTTAAAGAGGAAATGGAAATAATTCATGGCTTTTTAGGTTACATTGTCAGAGTTTCCGGTGAATAAAAGGAACAGAATATATGCATGGTATATGATCCTGTTGGAGTACCTTCACGGCTGATCCATCCATCGAAGAACCTGCAGCATATATCAGTCCACTGTGATATTGGATGCAATGAATAGGATTTGATTTCCCAAGCAATTTCCTGGAGCCGGTTTGAATGGTACTGAGTGTTCCTGTGACCAAATCAATCTCCTGAAATTTGATGCCAGTTGTTACTATCAGTACAGCAGAAGATACAACCAGATATATTCAAAGAGCAAACCATGAAGAAAAAAGGGAAATGTCATACCTGAACAGTGCTATCTTGGCATCCACAATATATTTTCCCATTTACTAGAGCAAAGCACTTTACATATTTGTTTGAATTCAACATTTTGGATCCCCCATTCCACGAGTGAGCCTGGTAAGGAGTAACAAGCAACACAATAAGGAACAATTGCATGCTGATGGTCACATGGTTACCCGAGAATACAAAAGTAAAAAGAACTATGGTAGTCATATGAGAATTGGTGATCTCCTTGAGTACCTTGATACCATTGCTTTGTGGAATGAAGCATGAAAAGCTATTGGTGACGGCCAGATTATGAACTTGATCCTTCATGTCATGTACTTCTACACACTGCATTCCTTCATTGCTAATGGACCATACCCTTGTTGTTTTATCTAGTGAGCCACTGTATAGATACTCCCTTGATTGTAAAACTGCCAAGCTAGTAACTGCCTTTGTATGTTCTCGAGCTTCCTGAATTAGATGGAGAATGCTTCCTTTACCCGTCCATACCTTCAGAATTTAAAAACAGAATGCCATGAAAAGAAAATTACATGGGATGACCATTGTCCTGGTGCAATGAAGTAACTATATAGTAAATGGGTAAGAACACTTACCTTTATAGTCCCATCTGAATGGGCAGAAAAGATTTTATCCTTGAAGCAAACAACCGAAAGAACCTCTCTGTTCTCACTACAATCTACTTGAACTATTTCTTTGTGATCCCACAGTTCCTGTTTTTATACATAAACAGAAAACTTTGTCATGTCCCTTCATTCTGGCAACGAGTTTATGAAAGAGTGAAATGAACTTACGGCACTAGAGTCTTGCCCTTCAGAAAATACTTTTAGCATTTCAAATGCCTTGGGAGTGTATCTCTTAAGCTCTCTCAGGCCTTTTACAATTTCCCTCCGGCAAGAATTTAATTCATGCATCCCCTCTGAAATTTACAAAATCAGAAACAGTTAAGTCTTTCATACCTATAAGATTCTCCATAATGAACTATACAACTTTCACAGAAGCCATCAAGATGACCTATGCTCACCAGGGTCATGGATGAAGCTACCCAATGCCAGTAAAGAGAGGGCTTTGTCTTCAGTATCTTTGGCAGACTTGAATATTGATATAAAGCGTTTAATCAAGCATAGTCGGGCTGCTCCTCGTATTCCTGTGTCTGGAAGATCATTCAGCATGTGTACAAGCCATGTGGCTGACACAAAGCTTGCAGAACATAATTCGGAGATTCTGCTCTTCAAGCATTCTGCTAAGGCCTCAAAAAGTAGACCAAACTCGTGGCTTGCTAAAACAAATGCCATTTTCCTTTCCCATTTATCAGCTGCCTTTGTTTCCTCCTTTTGACGTCGGCCAGAAAAGGGATTGAATCAGGAATTAGATCACATGAATTATAATCAGGTATATATAACGAATAAAGTTTTCAGAGCTAAGAAATGAGCTGCACAATCTCAAATTCAAAAGAGAAAAGAAAACAAAAAATCTCACAAGAGTTTCATCTTCTCCGGACAAGTTGCTAAGTTGATCCAATCGGACACGTTGTTTATAAAGTTTGTCGAGCCCAGCACGTTTTAGAAGGACAGCCCTGGAAAGAGGCTTTCCAGATGTGGTGAACCTCCCTTGCAGTGACATAATAGTCTCAGCAGCGGCAATTTGGGCAGTAGGGACCTCTGTATTTCTGAGACATGAGATGAGAGTGTCCATAGCCTCTTCACGGTATATGCTCATTTTTCTCGGCTCTGCCTACAAACAAACAAGTAATTGTTAACAAACTATCAGTTGCAACCAAGTAGTCAATTAGAAGTTAAATGCAATATGACTACTTCAAATAAACAAATGTACAATGCCATCAACTTAAATTAGAGAATAGAACAAAGAGAGAAACCAAACCAGAAGATCAAGTTGAAGTAGTAGACCAGCCACAACAGGACATTGATCTTCAGCAGCAGTCTGTAGATATATAAGGAGGGTGTGCATAGTACTGAAAGGGCCCTCATCCTTTATGATATGCAGAATTTGTTCATTGAATGTCCTCCTAATCTAACACCAGAGTTAATATTGTCCGAGTTGCTCAAAGTCAACAAAGAGAATTGAAATGACACAAAGAAGCTGGACGTATGTTTACCTGTTTAACTTTACTAACTCGGACAAAAATAGAACTATCTCAAACCGTTCTTCATCATTTGCACCCGTGAAGCTATCCAAAACAGGAGCCAACTCAGCTTTATCAGCTATAGTGTTCCTGCAGTGTCCATCCTGTTGCATACATCTTAATAAGATCCCAATAGCTGCACTCTTCTCTTCTGCTGATTCAGATTCCAGACTGCTGATTATACTTTCCAGTGCCTTGTCACAAGTCACAGTGTTGGCATTTGATCCACTGTCACTAAGAATATGCCCCAGTAAAACCACGGCAGCTGTTTTTGGCTTTAAACACATATTAGGCAAATCTTCGTCTCTCTTTCTAATGACCGATAAGAGAGATACGATAATATCCATCTCTACTAGATTAAGGATGCAATTCCTTAAGAGATATATCAAGACAACAGCCTCCATCAGCCCCTTTTTGAAAAGAGCCACAATACATTCCACATCAGAATCAACCTGAATTAGTGTCTGAATAACTGCATTGTCTCTTGAACCCAGCTCAACCAAGAGAAAAACTGTAGCTGTCAGAACTCTAGGATCAACGGAATTGAAAAGAACCTCCACAAAACCATTAATAACTGGAGGTTTTGAGAGCATATTCTGAATATCCCACTCCACATATGCTTCCTGCCAGAAGCATTCAATACGAAGAACAGCCATTTCAGACTCCTCGAGAATTTCTGACATACAAAGATTGGTAATGGCTATTCGTAACTCGCTAACTGCACTCTCCATGGCGGCTTGGCTTATGACACTGTTAGGAGATGTTGAAGGCATAATGGATTTCACCATTGTCTCAGTCTGCGGGCTTGGATTCTCGGATGGATTGAAGGCTATATCAGGGTTCTGTTCTAGCCAACTTGCAATCAGACGTTTGAGGACATAGTTGGTTTTAGGCAGTTGGGTGCTTTGCAAACTCTGGCGAGTAATTGGGCAGGTTGAGTTTCCTCTATCAAGCCATTCTTGGATGGCTTTTCGCTCATATGTCTGACCAGTCTCAAGTGTTACTGGATCATCAAAAAGGGTACTGGTTATGGGACACACAAAGTCCTTTGGAGGTGTATTCTTTCCAATACTAGAATGGTTTTCAGAATCTGCTGCGAGCCTATCCGGAGATGAGCTATAAACAACAAAAATCCATGTATTACAAAAATTTAAATAAAAAATGTATGGTAATGCCAAATACAGTAAAAGGGTGATTTCATCTTTACGTTATCATATTGGGATGGGTCGAATCATACCGACTTGATTCTGCAGAAATGGGCTGCTTTAATTTTCGAATCTGGCTCTGTCTAGAATCAACCATATCTATTCTTGTGTTGTTTACCTACAAGACTCAAGATACATCATTAGAAACGAAACTATATTGCATAGTTTATATCAGACCAGCTGTGGCCTGTGGAGGTTCTGTTCTTTCTTGTTAGTATCGATCCACTCACCTCAATTTCGGCTTCGGAATCCAACGAAGAAGAATCAACAGAATGTTCATCCAATGAAGACTCTTCCAGCTCAGAATATGAATTTACATTTGGCGTTGTCCCCAACCCCCATGAGGGTTTGTGAGTCGTGATGATACTTTCAAGTGCAACTCTTTGAGGATAAAACGGTGGAGAATTAGACCTGGGTTTTCTTCCACTGCTGTCCCTGCTGAACAATTCAACTGATCTTTCTGCTTCAGCCCAAATTGGCTGCGGGTTAAAAAAGTGATTTGGGATTCACAAAAATGTCAAACCGAGGAAAATGATAAGTTGACTTCAAATGCAATGTGTACGTACTAGCAAATATCCTATTCCAGCTTGTATTATTGGCGAAAATTTATTATTGGTGAAAATTTGAAGTTAACGGTGCTAGCCATTCTTTCCCGAGGCACTTATGGAATCCCCATTACTATTACCAGAGATATATAGCTCATGATTCTAAGAAACCAACACACACAAACAAGAAGATGGCAGATTTCATTTTATTAAAGCTTTTGTTGTCAATTTTAATGTAAGAATTGGTCATCAAAAACATCTTTTATGATTTTTGTTTTATAGTGTCCTATATAGTACCCTACCTAATCCATAGTGCACCATTGAATAGGACAATTTCTTCTCTTTTTTTTCGAAAAATGAATAGGACAATTTCAATTAGGTGGAAAGTGGAATGCATAATAAACAGTATCGATACCAAGTTGGTGAGAGTGTGACAAAAAAATTATTCCCAACTCCCAAAAGTTGTCAATTGATTTATAAAAGTTTTTCCCAAAAAGACGGTCCTTGTTTTTGTATCGAATTATAGCCATTGTCACCATTGCAACAATGTGTTTGGTTGTATTAAAAAAACAATCATGAATGAGCACATGGATCAAAAATGTCGATATTCTCCTCATCTAACCACCCGAGATTAAACGAATATATAATTTGACACAAAATACATCAACTCAACATTTGTATGAGTGGTACAACTCCTTATTAACAATAGATAACTCTTCACTTTTGTGATGTGAAATTACAAATAATTCAAATCTAAGTCACATTTTTTTCAGGACAAAAAAAAAAAAATTCAATTCAAAAAAATATAGCGAAAACAGGAAAGATCGAGAATGCATAAATCAAAAACAAAATTCGTTGATACACAATTCTCGAAATAATTTTAAATCGAATCAATTATCTGGTTTTGAAGGACAAATATGTGTGGTATCATATTCAAACAAAGAAAAAGGCCAAATGGCCAAAACTTCAAGAAGAAATTTGGAAACGATACCAGCTTTATCATTCAGCACAAACAAAACTAAAATTTCAACAAAATAAATCAAACAATTCAAAAGGAAAAGAATGAATTACATTGTACCGTCCGTTTTCAAATCCGGCTTCATCTGCTCCGCTATTCCAATCATTCAATTCCAACGCCACCGCCGGCGGCTCAATCACTCTGCGGCCAGTTTTACTTTCCAAAACCGCTCTGAAATACTCGCTGAAAACCCTGCAATTCTCATCGAGGAACTTCTCGTAGCTGCTCTCCAGCTCCTTCAGCCCCGTCGTCTGATCCCCGCTCATCCTCGACAGCGAATTCGAGCACGGATAACTCACCGACAGATCTGACGCCGAAACGTCCTCGTTTTCGTAGCTGACGATCGACGACGGCAAGATCCGCGATCTCCGATCATTGTACCACCGGAGCACGGGGAGGAGGTGGACGAGATAGAGCTCCTCGAACAGCACCGGAGCCAATTCCGTCCGGGCGAGCGACGGCACGACGCGGAAGATCTCGAGGACGCAGACGGCGGCGTCGATCGAGCGGCGGCCGAGGCCGTAGACGAGGGAGAGGAGGAGCGACGAGAGAGGGGTTCGCGGCACGGAGAGGAGGTGCTTCTCGCAGAGGCGGAGCGAGGAGGATCTCAAGACGGCGCTGGTGGTGTCGATTGCGTTTTCTAGGGTTTCCGCGGCGAGGTTAACCGGCTCTAGCGCCGCGGCTTGGTTCGAATCTGGCGGCGGCGGCGGATGGCGGAGCGTGGAGATGAGGTGGCGGCGGAGCTCCGATTGCGAAAGCGTCTCGGAGACGAAAGCGGCGGTGTGGAATAGGATCTGGGAGGAGCTAGTAGTAGTAGTATTGGCCATGACTCATCACTCTCAACAAAATTTTAGGGGAGAATTTCAATTTGGGATTTAGCTGCCTTTTAAGCTGGGGAAATAAAATCTGGCGGGAAGAATCTGGAGACGGCGTCAAGGGTGGCAAAACGGTTATTATAACACGCAAAAATCCCACAGACCAAACAAACCCATTAAACTTTGGGCTGAAAAGGTCCATGTTCGAATTCATAGGCCGCCCCAGGCCGGCTTGACTTGCTTGATTTGATTATCAATCTCCCTCCGTCACTATATTTCACTCTCTTGTGTTATGACGTATTTGCTAGGTAGAGTTGGAGCTTGAAGTTAATCTATGTTGGTCTTCCATTTGTCACTGATTCTTGTCTGTAAATTATAAACAGAGTAGTGACGAAACAGGGTGATACGCGGCCAATCTCCGGCTACGGCCTTGGACTGCACCGATTCGATCACTACTGTTGCTAGGAAGCTAGGTACATTCTCATAAGTAATCTCATTAGTTTTGTTGGTTCAACAGAGTTTATTTCATTGTTTACTCGTATTGCCGATGCAGATAAGTACGAGTGTACAAATCCGTGGAGAAAATATATGCTTGAGAAGTGGAGAATGATATAGATCTAAGAGTGAACATGTTTTGGATACATGGTATGTACTACGTAAGCCTAACTATGTAGACAAAAGAGAAATGAACTTGAGCACAACGGTGACTGCATTTTGGGAGGCCAATGCTGCAAAGGTAGAGGCTTCATTGGAGACTGAGGAGCCTCCGCCGGCCAAATCAGAGAGCGCCCTGATCACAATGAATGGTGTCTTTTGCTGTTTACAGACCAGAGCTACTGCAGCACTTTCCATGTCGATCGCAGTAGCATTAAACTTCGAATTCAAGAAATCTCTGTATGCACTGTTGTCTAAAAACACATTGGCACTGATCCCTCTTTGTACTATCACTACTTTTGGTGTTCTTGGTAGACAAGTTGTATTCACACAACCCTCCAACTTCACGCCCTAGGAAAATCAATACGGAAATGAATTAGAAACAAACTTCATCTACTTAGGAATACATAATAGAAGTTGTAGATTTAGTGCCAATGCATTAAGTTTGTTAATCACCTCTAGTTGTTGTGCAAGTCCAAAATATGTTTTGGTGACGGGCACCCAGAAGGCATGCTGCCGAACTTCAGGAGTGCCGTAAACTGGGAAGATCTCTTCTGGTTGGTACCATACACTGTTCAAGAAATTGTCAACTGTCTTCCCACTTTCGGTTTTGTTGTTGAAATCGGAATATTTCAAGTAACCAACTTCTCTTGTGTAGTCACCAAATGCTTCCAGAGATAACTCATCATCAGCACCTTCCCCAAATCTCTGCATACACTCAATTGAAGTAGTATTAGTGATTCAAACTTTTGAACAAAATTACCTAGAATAATATTCGTAACTTGTTTTGCTGAGTTAGTATAGATTATATTGAATTTTCCCTCATCAAATTAAACTGCAAATACTCATATATACCTGCCAATTCCAAAGGCCTGTGTGAGCCCAATACTGAGGGATTGTGACATCTCCAATTTGGAGCTGAGGGTTTGCATTTCCTGCAATTCCATAGTGCACAACACCTTTCACCTTGAACAGGCTTAGCAACAATTGAGTTGTTATACCTGCATTAAGCTGTTCACAGAATTGTCATACCAGTTATTCTCAGTATAGAATATTGCATTGACCCCCCCAAAAAAATCAAGTTTTTGCCTAAAACATACCATGCTCAACCCTGTCATAACAATCACAACTCTTTGATTATCCAATCGACCAAATCGAAACCTTCTTCCTGTAAAATTCAGTATAGAGTTCTTGTTATTATGTCATACCAATATTCATGTAATACATAAACTTGATTATTAGTTTACATATCACGGTGAAAATCTTAACCTTTTAACGAAGAGTGAAGTTTCACTCCTGATAAAAACCGTATATATGTGTATAGATCTATATGTACCTGAGAAATCCAAAATGGGAAGCTGCTGATCAGGCACAAAGCTTACAGATTGAAGAAGAGGGCTGAGCTCAAATGAATTTGGTACTATGATACCCAAGTATTGGCCTTTCTTATTGACTCTATCAATCATTTTCATAATACTTGGAGAAACTGCACCATCAACTTTTCTAGTGCTAATCTCAATCCCCAAAACCAATATAAAGAAAACCAGTACCTTCATTCTCAAATGGCTCTCCATCTATGCTTCTCTCCCCCTAAATTACTCTAATCAATCCCCAGCTGACGCCTGTAGACATGCACAGCCCATTGGCACATTTAAATACAAACTAGCTAGTATCCTCTGGCTTGATTGAAGACCAAGAAATGCACGAGCTAGATTACTAAAAGAGGTACGTACCAAATTTTTCAAGATAGAATAAGAATGTTAATAAATTTGAAGATTCCTAGCAATTGGTGTTTTGTCTATGAAGAAAGGTCAACTCTTAGAAATCAGTTATATGATGCATTGCACTGTGTGTGTGAAGTCGAACATAGGGATGGCCCCAAAATTAGTCAAGGATTTCATCTATATATTAGGAATTTCATCTATATACTAGGAATTTCACCAAATTAGCTAACTGTTTATAACCCAATTTCTGGTTATTTAGCTTGACCAAAGCACACCTTATTAGATGAGATTATTTAGGAGCTATTTTTGGTGATCCTCCACGAGGGAAATTTAATTGAAACAAAAAAAAAGTAGACGATATGATAGCCGGATTAAAAAACAAAATTTATAAAATTCTATGTTAATGTAGGAAGTTAGAATAATATTCTCTACATAATTATCAACAATGGTACCTCAAAAATGTATCATTCATCATTCTGCTACCTCACTTTTAAAAATTATCACTTCGGTACTTTACATTCAAATCTTTACTAAGGATTAATACCTGTCGTTACTAACACCGTCAACTTATCGAAATTTTTTTTTAAATATCAAATTTTAAAGTATAAATTTTAAATTCATATTGTTTTCGTTCTAGTTTTTGTTTTCTATTCTTGTTCTATTATTTTTTTATTTTTTCTTCTCCTTAAAAATGGATACTTTTTCAATAATTTTTTAATAAGTTAACGGTGTTACTAATGACAGATATTGATCTTAAGTAGAGATTAAAATGTGAGGTACCAAAATAATAGTTTTCAAAAATAAAGTACCAAAATAATGAATGGTCCATTTATGAGGTATTATTCATGATAAAAACTCTAATATCTTTCTTAGTCTCTATCTTAGTCTAAACACGTACATGTACTGTGATATGACTGATATCTGATCGAGCTAGGAATTGTTTATGGTGTTCTAGATCGTGAAGACTAGATTAATTAGCGTTTACTAGTTGAAACTGGATTGTACTGATAAAAAAACAATTAAGCAACTTATTTTGATTGGAAGAAAGACTATTCAAAGTGTATTGCTTGAAGAACTCGACCTCTTTCTGTTTTTTCTCTTCTCTTACATACCCCAAAAACTAAGCCACGGAACTGATAGAAGAATGAGATTACGTTACGTTACAGCTCATAGTGTTCATTTTTGCATGTTCCATTTCAGCTACAATGCCTGCAAACCAAGTTGCCTGCTCATCAATACTTTGATTAACTTGAAGGACAGAAGGAGTATTAATGTTGAGTGTTGGACTCCTTAAGAATTGGACATAGTATTAAACCAATAACGGGCTGTATGGGCCTTGTAAGTTGTGACGAACTGACGGATGGGAGTGTTGTTGAAATTGACTCGGGAGAAATGTATTTTTTTCTTTCTTTCTTTTCTTGATGTATCTTAATGTGCGATTATTCACATTTTTTAAATTGATATTTACACCTTTTTTATTAAATAAATCTCTAATTAATTTTTGGATACTTATAAATGCTAAATACACCTATTTTATTTCACCAAAATATCCTCATATATATCTTAATCGGTGTTTGTTTTTCTTTTCTTCTTTAGTTTCTCACGACTTTGGTATCTTTCTGTTTTAAAGTTATCTACGTACTTTATCTAATCTAAATGACATATAAGATTAGATCTAAAACCATAGATTAATTTTCTTTTTAACTACAATTGTTAAGGAGAAAAGAATTAAAAAAAATACAACACAGGTTCCTTATGGATTAGCTTGTTAACCACGTTACTCTAATATATAGGTTGGAGATCTTTCACGTAAGATGGCTTGGTTTTCATCATATTATACTGATAGTCAGGAAAGATAATGCAAATGAGATTCAAATTATTTGCAAGAATTAAATTACTGAAACTTCTACTATTACAAAGTCGGACAACCAGAAACAATTATAATTTTTTCAATATCAAAGAAGAGATGCCTGAACAAATCCCTTAATTTCAGCAAATTTCTCCAATTCCATGAACAAATTAAACCGAAGGAACTCGAATCTGTAAGAAGCTATTACCTTATAAAAGGTAAGTATAAGCTCAGTTAGACCAAACATTGTTGTCATCCCTAAGCAAGTTCCAAATGTGTCTCACCATAAGAGCCTTATTCCATATACAAAGAATTTTAATTCCCATCCCATGCCATCTTCCGATTTTGGAAGACATACCTCATCCCAAGTAACTTTAAGATTTTTCATACCATAAGAAACATCGGATTCGCTGCTCAATATCACGTAAAAAAAATAGGGAGCTTGAGATGAGAAGCCCAAAACACTTGCATGCTACATAAAACAGATTGAATTAGTTGAAGCCTCCCAGCAAAAGAAAGGTATTCATTCTCCCAATCTCGAATTCTAGATTCCACCTTAAAAATAAGAGAAGAACAATCTTAGAAATTAAGCTTTGTAGAAACAAGAGGAACACCAAGGTAACGAACCAGGAGAGAACTAAGGAAAAGTTAAACAAAGATCGGAGATTAGCATAATCTTCAACATTAAGACAGACAAAAAAGATAGAGTTTTTCCTTGGATTAACAATAAGACCAGAAAAATAAGCAAAGATATCAAGAGAGTCCTTCAAAATTTAGCTAAATTGTAGTCCCCTCCACACAGTAAGTAGAGATCATGAACAAAACATATATGAGCGAGTTTAACCTCTTCACAATGCCATGATACCTGAAAGCAAAAGTAATGCTGATATTCGAAGAAATTAACAAAGAAAGCATCTCCATAACAATAAAAAAAATATATAAGGAGAGATAGGGTCCCCTTGTCTTAAGCCTCTCTTACTAACAAAGAAACCAACCAATTTACCATTAATAGAGATAGAGAACTTAGGAGTGGATATGCAACATTGAATCCATTTAACAAACACGAGAGGGAAGTTAAAAGCAACAAAAGCACTTAAAATGAAATCACATTCAACCATGTCAAAAGCTTTCATAAGATCAACTTTAAAAGCATATCTAGCAGGACCATCATCTCTATGATAATTCCAAAGTAACTCTTGAGCAAGAAGAATGTTGTTCCCAATTCTTCTGTTGTGCACGAAGGCAGATTGAGCGTTACTGATAATGTGAGGAAGAGTGTCTTTAATTCTATTAGCAAGAATCATGGAGATTATCTTGTACATCGTGTTGCAACAAGATATAGGTCTGAAATCCCTCATACTAGAAGGATTTGCAACCTTAGGACAAAACAAATAATGGTAGCATTCAACTATTTAAGAAGATTACCAAAAACAAAGAATTCCTGCACAACACGGGTAACTTCACTTCCAATCACTGGCCAAGTTTTCCTAAAAAATAACTCATTAAAACCATCAGGTCCAGGAGCCTTGTTAGGATGAAGAAATAAGTAGACATACTTGATCTTGTCAAGAGAAACCCCACAGCATAAAAAATTAGCCATATATGATGACAGGGGGTTCTTTACGAGATCATTAAGGATATGCAACCGAGAAAATTCAGTATTCATGGTATTGCCTAACAAAGATTGAAAAAAACTAGTAGTTTCACCCTTAATGTCATCCTCATTAGTTGCAAGAGTACCATCACTTCTTAAGATAACCACAAAGTTATTTATGTTCCTTCTTATGTCATAACTTTGAAGAAATAAGCAAAGTTTCTATCCCCTGAGCTAAGCCAGTGGAAACGAGACTTTTGCTTAAAAAGCTATCTTTTGCAAGCAAAGCAGTAGAATAAGTAATAAGCAGTTATTTTTCCTGATCTCTAAGCCCAACATCAGACAAGTTGGCATCAATATTGAGTTGACAAGAATCCAGAACCAACTTAGCATTAGAAGCAGCAATAGTTACATCATCAAGGGAACGATTAAGGCCCTTTAATTTTTGTTTTACTGCTTTGAGCTTGCAACATACTTGGTGTTGGAAAGATCCATGGATATTAGAGTTCCAAGCATCATGAACAACGGTAAGAAAATCATCTCTGTCAGCAATAAAGGTAAAAAAAAATTAAAGGACATTTTCTGATTCTTATCAGAACTCCCAATCTCAAAAGAGCAGCCGAGTGATCAGAGACTCTGCAGGAAAGAACTCACGGAAATTGGGAAATTGGAGGAGTCAATGATGATTAACAAGAATCCTATCTAACTTCTTCGAAATGAGAATATCTTGCTTATTCGACCACGTAAACTTGACCTCAGTATGAACAAGATCATCAAGATTGGTGTTGTGAAGACATAAGCCAAACTCATCCATAGCCATACGACTATATTCTTGCTAAACTGAAACTATGTCATCGAATCATAGATCTCTATTATTCCTTGCTACCTCTTTCAATTTCTTATGGAATTCTGGTTTTTCTTCATATTTGATAGTGACTTAACTAACTACTAATTCTTGCATTTCGCAATTTGTTCTTGAAAAAAATAATGAGTACCTAGCTCTATCTCTGAAGATCCAAGTTTGATTCTACGAGGATCATCCTTGTTGCTGGTACATACGGGTCTTCATCACACTTGCAAATCTTAGTGCTACAGGCCTACACCACGTTACATTTACATATGTATATATATATATACATATATGGAAGATAGAGTTATATCATTGAAACTTGACGAACTTAATTATTACACTACTGGAGGAGGGCTTTGGAGCGACAAAGTTAAATTTCTTCATAGCCCCAATCCAAAAGAAGCGACGAAGAATGGAATGGTAGCCTCGGAAATTAATTACGTCGCTTCAACTGACTGAGGCGACGAAGATTGATATTGGTCACTTCAATAACATGAGGCGACCACTTTTTTTCATTCCAAGCGACAAAGACATTCTTGGTCACCTCGAAAAAAATTGGGGCGACGAAGATTGATCAATCTTCGTCGCCCCAATTTTTTTAAAACTGAATCTGCTCTCCTTCTTAAAGTCAAACCCTTCATAAAGTTGAAATTTTGGGAAAATAGTTCATTCGCGTTCTGGAGCTGTTCTTGTGCGATTTTGGGAGAAATTGGAGGAAATTGAGAAAGAATGTTGTTTTTGCCATTCATTTGATTCTTAAGTAAGGTTAGTTTGATTTGTATCTCTTTAACCCTCTTTATGACCATAATACATGTTAATTTAGAAGTGAAATTGAAGTTTATGTGAAATTTTTGAAGTTGAATTGAATTTGGTCTTATGTTGTACGTAATTTTAGTGTTTGAATCATTGAATTGTGATAAATCATGTTATGGGTTCATGAATAATGTTTAAATTTTGGTAAAATTTAGTGAAATTTTTATGATTAGTGTTGATGGGTGTATTGGTCTCAATTAGTAGTGTTATTAGGGTTAATCATGAAATTGAGTGTATGGTTAAATATAATTGTGGTGTTTATCAACTTAGAACTCCCGTTTGAGAATCAACAACTCATCTAGTTGATCGAGTTGAGTTGTTGATTCTCGAATTGTCCCATTTTTGGACACTTTAGGTGAACATGACTTTGTTGATCCTTTTGCTATTCATGTGATTTCAGTTTCAGTTTTGGGATATGGTTTCGACAATGTCTCCTTTCAATGTTCCCCGAGTGCAAATTAGGTTGTTTAGATATGTGCGCACTCGGGGAACTGTAGGGAGATGCTGCCGAAATTTCCCTAAACTGGAGCTGAAACGCATGGGTGCAAGAGGGTTGACAAATGTCGTGTTCCCCTGAAGGGGATAGGACCCAACCCGGAGACATAAGCCGAAGAAGCGTGGTAACTTTGTTTATATTGATTGTTTTTGTTGACAGGAAACATGGAAGGATACCCAGACAAAACTTGGATGACATATCCTCATGCTGATCCAAGGTACATCACAAGCATATTCGAGTTTATGAATTTTGCCCGGCGACATAGTAACGGAGCCGATTATCACTTCTGCATGTGCAAACATTGTAAGAACGGTCCGTTCAAGGTTACTATAGATACCATGTATCATCACTTGTCACACAGTGGTTTGAGTCCGGATTATACTGTCTGACACCTTCACGGGGAAGTTTCTAGTGAACCGGCAATGCTCAGTCAACGAAGACAATGGCTTCAAGACAGAGTCGGTCCTTCAGTGAACCCGCAGTTGGAGATTCTACATGATGCATATCCGTATTATCCTGGATACCATGCAGATGCACCCCAACAATTAGTGGAAGATAATTCTCGCATGAACTTCAATGACATGGTAGACGATGATTATGAAAATTACGATAGATTATTGAAGGAGTCACAGACCCCATTATATGAAGGCAGTGAGGAAACTGTTTTGAGTGCCATATTAGATGCAATGGAAATGAAAAATGAAAATGGATGATCGGACACAAGTGTTGACTCTTTATGTATTTACATTAATAAACTTCTTCCTAAAGGGCACACATTCCCCTGTTCACTTCACCTCGTTTGAAGTCGTGTTATGTGAACGGTGTCAACTTCACCTCGTTTGATAAAGATCAAAGAACTATGACTCAAAACAGCGGTGTCATGATAGACATGGGTTCATCCAAGTTCTACGGCCATGTTAACTACGTGGTCGAAGTATTATATGCAGGCCGTATGCCAGTGGTGTTGTTTAAGTGCACATGGCACAACTCCGACGACGACGAAGATCTTGACACCGTTATAACAGATCATGGACTAATATCAGTGGATACAAACAACAGTTACTATGAGGATTCACCCTTCATAATTGCAACCAAAGCAAAACAAGTATTCTACATAGATGATCCAAAGGCCGGTGGTACTTGGAAGGTAGTACAAGAAATGTCGCACCGCAATGTCTATAGCGCTGAAGTACTTGCCATAGATGAAAACATATCGCGTACAGGAGATCATATATTCGAGCCTTACCAAGAGGACACTCCCACGGTGATACAATTTTACCAAGATTTTCAACTACTTTTGGATGAAGAAGGAGACGAGGACGAGGACGAGGACAAGGAGGAGGACAAGGACGAGGACAAGGATGAGGACGAGGACAAAGATGAGGACGAGGACGAGGACGAGGACGAAGACGAAGACGAGGACGAGGACGAAGACGAGGACGAAGACGAAGACGAGGATGAGGACGAGGACGAGGAGGACGAGGACTAAACTAATATTATTATGAATTTGAAAACTAGACATTGTATTTTCATTAAAGCATACATTATGTATTTGAAAAGTTTCAAAATGGTGAATTTGTAAAAATAACACAAAATGAGGCGACCAAGATGTCAAAGTTCATCGCCTCGGTTAGGGTTTATTGTCAATGAGGCGACTAATATTTCAAACTTCGTCGCTTCGATTAGGGTTAATAAATAATGAGGCGACCAAGTATGGATCCCCAAGGTAACCCTGTGAATACAATATTGGTCGCATCAATCCATTGAAGCGACGAAGAATGGAATTTTCGTCGCTCCAGTAGATTGAAGCGACGAAGAATGCATTCTTCGTTGCTTCAATGGATTGATGCGACCAATATTCGATTCTTGTTTGCTTCAATGGATTTATGCGACCAATATTGCATTTTTTGTCGCTTCATTAATTCCAAGCAACGAAGAAATCAATCTTGGTCGCCTCATCTTGATTATAATGACCTAGGTTCAATTTTTCTTTCATTCCTCACTTAATCTCACTTTTGCGTTTCTCCTCCGCCTCCGCCCCAAAATCTCGATTTCAACCCGAATCCCTAAATCCCCTCCCTTAACGTCATCATCGTCAAGCTTTCCTCTCTCCCCAAGCTTTCCTCCGCCCCCATCATCATCGTCGTCGTTTCCCCTCCACCAATCTTCCATTGATTCTCATAGCAGAACAGGTCATTATTCTCCTCCCTCATGGATTGTATTGAGTGCTGGGTTTTATCTCTAGTTAGTTGTATGCTTATTCAATTGTTGTTTTGTTTCAATTAGTTAGGGTTTTATCCTTTCAATGTCATTGTGTTTCTGGGTTTTAATTTGTGCCCGAGCTATTTTGATTTTGTTGAACATGAAGAACAGAAGAGCATTGTGTTATACTGTTTGTTTGGGTATTTATGGTTTTAACTTTGGGTAGTGATTGTGACCCAGTTCTTTAAGAACACAAACCATCAGTAATTTGTTGGCTAAAGTCAAGCTCTAGGACAAGAAAAAGGATCTTTACATTGTGATCATATCAAACAGAGCACGTCCATGTCGTGCAAATGCAACTTTCTGAATTTATGAGAGGTTGTTACGAGTCAGCTGTCCAACCCATGGCCAGTATCTCTACAATTTCAATGTTGTCTTCTTTTTTCTTTCTTTCTTTATTTTTTTTTCTTTCTTCATGTTCAAATATGCTGGGAGATTGGATTCGAAATAAAACAAGAAAATTAGCACCTGTTCATGCCAATTGCTCTTCTTGGTTTGGCTTTTTATACCAGTTGTTATTGATTTACAGTTTGCTCTATGCACACTGTTTCTTATTGACAATTACATGGCTCATATCCGATTAGGTTGAAAGTGATTGCTTTACTGATTTCATTGAATGCAGAGATGAGCAAAATTAGGTGTAAAGTGTCTGCTTTGGGTTGTTGATTTTGTTAAAAGTCTCTCGGTACATGATGCTCATTTACCAACATAGTGAATCTGCTACTTTTCTTGATATGAACATGACTATATGAGCTTACAGCATATATAGAGATTACAACATAATGTCTATTTTATTATATGAGCTGCTAAGAAATCTGAAAGTATCTAAAAACTGAAAGTTGTCTTAGCACAGAGAAGAATATACTATTTCACTCAGATTGATTTACAGTTTCACTCTAACCTCTGTCACAGTTTAAGATAAATGAAGATCCTAACTTGCAATTAGGTATCTAAAAACTTATGTAAGTTAATTACGTTGATCATGTTCCCTAACATACTAGTATGTCTAGCTATTATAGTGTCTTTATAGGTTACAATGGACAATGGGTTGGTGAAGCTTACAATTGTGAAGCCTCAAGGGTACTTGACAGCAATTTCTTATGGGGGATTGGACAACCTTCTGGATCAGAAGTTGAATGAATCGAGTAGAGGGTAACCTTTTTAGACTGTATTAGACTTCTGATATGTCAATGTATGAACTACAAGCTTGTATTCAGACTTCTAAGCCAAATAAGATGTTGGTTTTGTTCATTTGAACTGTGATAACTTATAGAAATCTGAAAGTATCTAAAAACTGAAATGCATAGTCTGAAAGTTGTCTACTTATTTTGTTTTTGTTTATCTAATGACTAATGGTTTTACTCATAGGAGTGTTAATGTCACAAACCAAATCAGTAGAGTAATCAGCAATGTATTGTTGACCTTGATATGTTTGTTATTTTGTTGTACTATGAACGAAAGCTAAAGGCTTTGAAACTTTTACTGTTGTAATTGTGAATAGTGACTGTGTTTAATAATTTCGATACTTATGTGCTTACATACTTTGTAATGCTTAAGCGAATTTGGATATATACTATGTGATGTACATTTGGATTTGGTGTTAACGTTGGTTTAGATTTGGTGTTTTAACAGAACGGCTCCCGGAAGTACAAGTCACTAAAAGAAGAAAGCGGGGCTCCAACATCGTGAAGCGGTGGCGGCAGCGGCGGAGGCCGCGGGGCAAGCATTGAGCGGAGCGGATCCTTCCGTGTCGAGCTGCCCCACGGGACAATCCAGGGCCCCGTCGGGACATCATTCAGAGGGTTTTGGGGGTTTCACGAAGGCCCCAATGCTTGAGAACACCATTCCATTAGTGGAAAACAGTGACGCCACTACTTCTTCAGAGTGCCCTCCCGCCCTCAGCATCCGATGTAAGAAGACCAAACTCCCAGACATGGTGGATATGGCAACCGGAAATGCGACGACGGCGCAGCGCGGGGTCGTTGTCTGGACAAAGACTGAGCATCTCGTCCGGATGAACAACAATAAGCGACTAAAGGTGGAATACTCTACGAGGCATCGGGGGCCTGCGACGAGAGAGTTTAGGAGTCTTATGTCTCGAGACATTGGTAGCATCATACGCAGCAAAGTTCCAATGGTTGCGCCTACCTATTTGTCACTTAGCGATCTGCAACGCGACGTCGTCAATATCGGTATTGAGGTATACTTACTGCGCTTAGCTTAGTTTGTTACTTTACGGTTTATGTAATTATAACTTTAATTAACACGATTTAAATTTTTGTGCTAGACGAACTATGACATCCCGGCGACCGATGTGGAGATGTGAAACTTTATTGATGCAACGGCGCAAACAATCTACAAAGATTGGAAGCATGATTGCCATCAGCATTATCTCTACATCAGCCAGGAGACTCCTGCCGAGTTTCTAGGGAGGGAAGAAGAATGGGCGTGGTTAAAAGGCCACTTCGAAGACCCTGCTTACTTGGTAAGCTTCATAAACTATCCGCACAGTTTTTCGCCAACGATTTAAAATTTACATGTTTATCTATTCTTATTTTTAAATGATTATTTTGTGTGTCAGAAACTGTGCGAACGGAATCGAGGAAACCAAAACAAGAACAAGGAGCAGCAGCTTAACCACCATTCGGGATCCCTCGCCCTCTCATACCGAAGCGAGGTGTTGGAAAATGGGGGTCATAGAGCGCCAGCCGTCCAGACTTAGATTGACGTATACCAACTGGACAAGAATGCGGCTGAGAAAGTGGTGAGCGAAAATATGTTACCTTACATCATATTATAATTATTTTTGTTTACCATATTGTAATATTATTTAATTAATATATTTTAATTGAGCAGTCGGCAGTGAAGCGAAGGCTCGACGAAGTCTTGTCGCAACAAGATAGTGTAGTGGGTGACGTTGACGGCGATGTGGTTTCTCGAGACCATCATCTTCCTCTTGATACACAAATAAATATCATAGAGGAAGAGGTGGGTTCAAGGCCCGGGACTTCTATAAGAGGTAATACTATAAAATCTGTGCTCGTTTATCTCGATTTATGTTTTGCTTGCTTTTTCTGTACTATTCAAACATATTTATTTGTTCTTGTTCGACGTGACAGAGGTGGGGCGCGCACTCACACGCGACCCCAAACCCAGAGGAGGGGCCCGGGTGACCGGCAATGTAGAGGAAACCCAATCCGTGAAAAGGGAGGTCGCCGAAGCCAAAGAGGAGGCACGCAAATCTAGAGAGGATTATAATGCGCTCCCCGAAAGGGTGCAACAAATGGAGGCCTTCATGCGATCGTTCCAAGCTAGGAGTCAACAAGCTCCAGTTCCTCCATCTGACAATGCCGTCCCTGACCATGACTCGAATTTGTGAACAATAGTATTTAGGGTTTGTATAAACTGTGTACGTTTTGATTTGTGGTATATTTTTCTATATGACTTGATTTGTGGTTGAATGAGTTCGTTTATCATATATTGTGTTTTGAAATTGTGAACTGTCGTAACTTGGTACATTAATATTTAATTATTTTTTTTCCTGTCATTTCCACTGAAGCGACGAAGATTGCGCAATCTTCGTCGCTTCGATTGTTGCCCTTGGTCGCCCCACTTTCACCAATGTTGGTCGCTCAAAAAGAGGAGCGACAATTCCTATCTTCGCGGCTTTCATTCGAAGAGACGAAGAATGTTTTTGTCACGTGAGTCAAATGAAGCGACGAAGTTTTATCAATCTTCGTCGCTCCAATAGTGAATGGACCAATCTGAAACGACGTGGAGTTGGCGACGACGACTTGGTCACATATAATTGAGGCGACCAAAAAATGATCCAAGGCGACCAAAAAACTTCGTCGCCTCGGATCTCTTCCCCAATAGTGTTAGTCAACCGAATTATCACAAAAGATTTACGAATTGAATCAGAAGACAAATTAGATTTTGATACGTACGTACGTAGTGCTCAACAAGCTAGATTCAAACTAATTCAATGCTGCATGCTTAAACCGATCGATCACTTTGTCATACTAACCAATACGTACTGAATATAAATGAACATGCATGTAGCATTGTAGCAAGACTGAAGGTAGATAATTGAAACTTAATTAATAAGGGAAAGTTTAAGAACTTCCTAGTCCCAAATTATAAGGCAAGCTTAGCTAGCACACAAGCATATATGCATCAAATTATAATAAATATATTTGTATAGCATCATGAGCAATCAGCCTTGGGTTTTTAGCAGAGTGACTGCTCATGATGTTATATCTTCATATCGATCGATCGATCTACCGATCTCTTGAGTATTTGTGTATACGTGCATGTGTGCTATTTGTGCCACCACCCCGTTGAACAGTCAATTACTGGAAACCTCCGCCCAGAGCGGCCGGAGCCCAATAGTCCGCTCCGTTGTCGCTCCCAACTTGCAGAGTGCATGAAACTGGAACTAAACACAATCCCCTACTCCTCAGGTCCTTCTTTGGCTCTTCATAAGCATCCTAACAATTGTGAACCCAACAGGAAAAATTAATTAAGAATATTGATACTCATAAGTACGTCTAACGTTTTACGTCACAATCAACCGAGTATATATTGAAACATTTCTCTTATGTAATTCTATGTACGAATCATGTCTATTTGTTCTTTAATTTGTCATATTTTGTGTTCTATTTTCTCAACACATATATTTCACCTAATTTATCAACATTTTAAGACCGATTTTATTTAAAGTACGTAGTACGTGCTAGTGTGGCACTATAACATGTCACACTCGATATTTTTTTAAACATGTAATTACGTACCTGCTCGGAATTAACACTTTTCCTCTTCATGCAGTTGTCATTCAGCAGCTATAAATCGATACACAAAACCATTAGCATTGACGTAGTTAAAGCTATAATTAACATATAATGCCCCATGCATGCATGCATGACTTTCTTTAAGAGACAGAAGTTTCAGTTACTGAGGGATTGAGCTGAGAAACGTATATTTACCTGCCCAGGGTCTTCAGGAAACATACAGTTTCTCTCACCGTGAACCTAATCAATTGAGAACAGTAAAACAAGTTTATTAGCTTAGATTAAAATAACTAATAACGGATTAGACAGACTAATGCACGTGCGGGGGAAGGAGATTGTATGGGGATGTTGCATTGAAGTGAGAGTAATATTCCCTGGCCTCTATATATTTAACTTACTGCAGACTGTTGCTGCTGCTGTCTCATGTTTGGTGATCCACTGCCCAAGTAAGGTAAGCTGAGCGCCTGCAAATACAGCATCCGAGGGGGGAAAAGAGAAGAACAAACAAGGGTATATTTAGAACTTCTCCATCAAAATCTTGAGAGAGAAAGAGAGAGCGAGAGATTATTGAAACTTGAAACTGAAAGCTACAATTTGAAATCTATGTAACTTTAACGGTGTGTTTTGTATTGCTGCTGCCATATATGACCAACAACATTTGCTCATGCTCATGTTTTGTTTCCAGTCTTCAGTAGCTAGCTAGCTTCAAAAATAAACGAGGGAAGAGACGGAGAGAGAGGGACGGAGAGAGAGACGTGACCTCAATTTGACTCTGAAGGAATCTGATATACCCAATAGCTTCTAACAAGACAGAAGCTGTGTCAGTCTGCAAAAGAGAAAAAAGCCACACCACGTCCCTCCAAAGTTATACACTTTCTTTGTCTCCGTTCTTTTAATTCGTAAAGGTGAAAACTTTAAGTACCAAATATAATTAAACGAGAAATTATAACAGATCGATCAAAGGTAATTGAGCAGTTCTTTGATTAATTATGCGGTTTCTTATTTTAACTGCAAACTTGAAAGGCTACTTTACCTTCCCGAATGGGGAAACAAGCTGATGAAGAGCCGTAATTCTGTCACCTAATTTCTCCTTCCTCACCTGATCGATCATCACACACAAGATATGATATGAGAGGCTCAGAAACACAGAATATCGAAAGAAAAAGAGATCGAGATCGAGATCGAGATCGATATAGAGATAGAATAAGAATAACATAATTGATCAGAAATGGACAATCGAGAAAGACAAGTAATACCACCCTAGCTATCTTACATAGATAGATGCATGTGTGTGTCTGTTTTCGTGTATGAGAAACTGAAAGAGATGTGAGCGATGGATCAGCTGGCTAGAGCATGTGAGTTACGTTAATGTCTTGTAAAATTAGCGTTACCTTGAAGGTAGGTTGAGCTGAAGAAGAAGGTTGAACCCTAGCTTTCTTAGCTGCCCCACCATTTGCACTGCTGTTACACTTCACAGCACAAGAAACCAAACAAATCATTAGTTTGAAAGGAAGTATGAAATATTAACTATTAATTGGCTTATATACTTTCGTTCATAATAACATAACTAGAAAAATAAACAAAGTTCATACTGATTGATCGAAAGGGGGGATCGGAAAACTGAATCTGATTCGATCGATTAATTTCAGAATTAGCATTCTGATCACTTATCCAAGAAATTGACTAGGAAAGTCTTTGATCCAAACAAAATTAGCAAATAAGAGCTTCATCTCTTAATTATAAGCTCATCTCTTTTTAGCAATCATGCATTTGAAACTCAAGTAAAAAAATTCAATGAAAATCAAAAATCAAAAAAAGGAAATTCGAACCCTAGGATATCTAGATTCAGGAAGTTTATATCTTGTTTTATGTTCTTTTAATCGCTCTTACCTCGGAGCTGGATCGATTCGGTGGTGGATGCGCCTTCATCTCAGCCTTGTTAGAGAAATCCAACATGTTGCTGCTAGTGAAACTCGTCACACACGACGACTTGGGAGACGAGGCTGAGGAAGCAGTAGTAGTAGTGGCAGCAGGCATAATTTGAGACAAAGAACACAAGGCTGCTGATTGAAAATCTTCATTACTGTTACCATTCCCATGAGGATGTCCGTACACAAATTCTTGCTTCACATCTGCTACTTCAACGGGAGTATTTGAATGAGCTTGGCTACTCATTTGCTCCTCCCAGTCCTCCAGTTTCTTGGCCTGATAAATTAACTGCCGCATGCCGCTTGTTTTGTCATCTTCGCCTACCAATCCACCCCTGATAATGAATCGAGAACCACATCCATATATAAGTTCTATTTCGATCCAACTATCTATGAAAGCTAGCCTTGGAATGTCAAAATAACTAAGGCAGAAAACCATGCATGCAATTAATTAAGTTCTTGGTGTTAAAAATATGAAAATCTCACATCCAGAACTTAATTTGTTTGTGCATGGCAATACATGAGCTAGCTAGAGAGAAATGAAGAATAATTACAGGAGGAGTTGGCCCCAAGACTCTGGAAGCTCCTGGCTCTGGTTATTGGTGTTGTCTTGCCAAGAAGGAAGAAAGGGAAGTGGAGAAGAGGAATTAGTAGTAGGTGCAAACTGTGGGATTAAGAAGCTGGGATGATGAGGAGGAGGAAAGAAAGGAGAAGATGACTGTTGAGTTGTTGTTGTTGTTGTTGGCGACCTCATGCTATTGATGTTCCACCAGTTAGGGCTTCCGGCCGCCATCATTTGTTGCACCGGTGAGCTCTGCAAAACATGACCTCTATTCATGCTCTTCTAGCTCTCTTTTCTTTCCTTTCCCCCTTTGTGTGGTTTTCTTTTTTTCTTTGTCTTGCCGAAGCTCCCAAAACAAGTCTTTGTAGAAACTTTGAGAGAGCTAGGTCCTCTCCTAAAGACTAACTAACTAGGTAGGAGGAAAACCCAGCTGGTCCTGTTTTTAAGAGAGGATTTGAATAATCATGGATTTCTGAGAAATCTACCTTTGTCTTTGTAGCTAGCTAGTCACACTCTCTCAGCTCACCCTGTTCTTTATTACTCTGATCTGCTTTTTTCCTTTCTTCCCCTTTCTTTTGTGTTTTTCTTTTCTTTCTTGCTTTTTCATCTGCTTTTGCTTTATCTCAAAGTGGACAAAAAAGGTGGAGGCAATTCCTATTAATTAAATAATCGAAATAACAATTAAATTAAAAAAAATATTGGATCTTACTAGCGTGACTGGGAGTTTATATTCGCTCCATCCCATCACCAATCTGGCTGTAAGAGTTATAAATTTGCATAAGAATGAGAGCAACATAGTGTGCTAGTTGTAACTAGTAACTAGTAAGTTTACCATTTTGGTTAAGTGTGATGCATGCCATGACAGTAGCAAAGAGTAAATCACTCCATTAGTCCATTAGTCACGGGGAATTAGACATAGATGACAAAAACTATTATCATCGTTTAGAAATTAGGAGTTTTTCATTGTAGCACATCAACAATTCTGAATTTTACTGAAAAAAATTCTTGGCAACATAACAATTTTGCAGCAGAAAAAGAGGAAATTATTTTCATAAAGCTAAACCCTAGCTTTATCTGGACTCAATCAGGAAAGGATAGAACGTCCAAGAATTAAAAGAATAAATTAGAGGGGAATGTGTTAAACTTGCAAGCTAGCTATCACCAAATAATTGGACTAAATCGATCTACTAAACTATTGAGTATTAATTAGTCAATATTCATCGATCGCATGCAGAGTCATAACTTATATATCGATCGATACAAGAAATTTAAGAGGTAGCCAGCCACCTTATTATGAGTCATATATGAGATTCATGACTACTGCAAACTCGAGCTTTAAGTTTTGTAATAGCTAGTCGATCATGCATGGTATTTTTTTCTTTTTTACCCACCTCATCTTAATTTACGGTTTATCAACACGTCACACCTCGATCATCAGCTTGCGTGGTATAAGGTTTTTGTTCATTTGGAACCTTAGCTTGTTGGTTATCCTGATTACTTAATATTAATCATAAATAAATGATTTTCTGCAACAGTTTAGATCATTCTATGGAGTTTCGGGAACGTACTGGCTATAACTAGCCTAGCCGAATTTACAAATTAATTAGAACAACTTGGAAGTGTAAGCGTAAATATAACAGGGATAGATCTAGGTACGTATATATATATACACACACTTCAAATTTGTTTTTATTGAAATTTCCCACCCAATTTACTATAACAAACAGAGAATGACGATTACGAAACTGATAGTGAGCTAGGAAGATTAAAATGCAAACATTGGCGTTACTAGATTTGTAGTCACCCTGAAAGACTCTTAGTGGATGATGTATGTGTGGCAACCATATCTGATTGTTAGCTTGCTGTAACTGACTGGTTTAATAATTAACTTAAGAAAATATATGGGTAATTAAGCTAGCTAGAATAGAATGTGGTAAATGTGAGAACGATGGATGGACATGGACCCGGGAGAGAATAGAATAGAAACAGCTATAGAGGGCGGTGACCGACATTGTACAGTGAATGATACATTTTCCGAGAGGTCAATATATACGAATCTAGGGTTTGGAGATCCATAAGCTCTAGTCTCCAAGAGAATGATTAATACAACTTCCCAGAATTAGAAACTAGTCAAGCCTGGACTGATTCCCCCATTCATAAAATGGGTACTCAGCTGAAACTTGAATTGATTACTGCCATCTTTGTAATCAAATACTTGAAAGCTAGCTACTTCGAATGGATTCTAATTCGTATCTATACACGATGATATTTTAATTAATGAAAATATATATCATCAACGAGTCTCTCAATATTGCACTTTGACACGTTCCAAACTCATTTGTTAAAAAGAAAAATGTGATTTCTTCATTTTTTTTCAAAGAGTAATATAAGGGACCGATTTCACTTATAGAACAAAAACATATCGCACGTGTACGCGTCGAGAGTAGCTAGGCTTGATTTTTTTTATATCATTATACAATAAAATTGCGATAATTTAATACTTGATTAATTAATTATTTTGTTAAAATAATATTTTGTCAGTTCCGACTTAAGGACAACAAGCTAAATTAATAATTCACTAAATTTATAAGATAATAGAAATTTGAGAATTCATATAGACACCATGGAATATATAAATTAATAATACCTTAATACATATAATTATTTATTTATTTATGATGACTTCATGAAAAATGACTCAATTGTGACTTGTTGTTTCTTGAAATTGATGTCTCCTTGAATTTCATTATAAAATTCTTTTTAACAGGGTAAGAATTTTTTGTGTTGTATGTCTTCTCATAACACATTTAGTAATGTATACACAATAAATTGAAAAATGATGTACATTTAGTTCAATAAATTAATAAATTATTGATTAAAAAAATAGTAAATCATTAATTCATCAACTATTTAATATATTGCTAAATTAATAGATTTTTTCAATCCCGATACTATTAATTTATAGATGTTTACTGTAAGTAAATAAATTTAGCTAATTCTTGTTTAAGCATCTCCAATGATGCTCTCTATTTTTTTAACAAATTTGTTAAAAAAATAGTTAAAAGTTAAATATTTAGGGAGCAAAAAAAATTATACTCCAACCATACAAAAGAAATAGGGAGTCACATTTAATGTATCTATTTTTAAATAATTTTTTCTAATGATTTCACAAAACTTTTAATTTATTTATTTTTAACAAAAAATTACAAAGAAATAATATAAATAATTTCATTGTTATTATTAGTTAAGGTTATTACTTAGTCACACTAAGAACTATGATCTTTATTTTAAGAGAAACAAAATATCGGGGAGACATATAACCAAAATACGATAATTTTTACAATTTAGAAAAGTCATATTTATTGATTTATTTTACATACGTTTCACTTTGCAATAATTTCCATTTGACATGCCTCATAACAATTTGCTAGAATTGGAGACATCCATGTAGTGTTGAGTAACGTTAACATGATTCTCTCATTCTCTTGTTATTCTCTTTGTCGCAATTTAGCATGTTCAACATCCTCGTACAATATGCAAATTACAAATGTATAATAATTTTGTTTAAAAATTGCTGATTTACAAGTTTGAGTTTATAATTTTTTTGTTTGAAAATTATTTGATTTACAAATTATATATTTTTGACCCAAATACAAATAATAAAAAATTTAATAAATTAAATACTACAATTTCTAATGATTATCATGTGAATCATTTTAATTATATATATGTAAACTACTTCGATTAATTAATGTTTCAAAAACCTTAGGAGCTGATTTTTCTCTCCTCAAATTTAGGAGCTCATAAGGGTCTCCTTATTTTAGGACCCTAATAATGAGCATGAATGGGGTTACTTTTTTTTTTTTACTTTTCTCTATTATTTGTCTAAGGAGCTCCAGTAGGGAGTTCCATTGGAGATGCTCTTAGTCACGTACAAATATACTAATCTTATCTAGCTTAATTTATTATCAAACAAATTGAATGACTCTTTATAATCCTCTTTATAGAAAAACGAAAATAAAAATTGAATGACTCTAATATATATTAGTTAATTTACCATATTTTTTTTCTTCTGAAGTAGCTGGCTTGAGGCAATCCTTAAGCCTTGATTAATGAAATTGTAGAATACAAGGGGGGGGGGACATAAAACATATGAAAGGACCCAACCCCGATTCAGTTACCTAAATCGGAATCGAACCCCTTCTAAAAATACGAACCAACAAAAATTTTTCAAAATTTCGGCAGAGTTTCGTTACTAACGCGGAATTGCATAAACCTGCACCCTGAAAATAACACTTCATCCTATGCCACAAAAGCCAAACCGTGGGCACCAATCCCATCCGGATTTCTCAACATCAATATATGAATCACAAACAGTAAACAGTACTGTAGTATATATATATATATATATATATATCCGAGAAAATCCGTATAAACAAGTATCAGAATGTATCAGAGCGACCTCTAGAGTAAAATATATACAATATACACATCAGTAGGCGAAACAAGAACCTACTAGAAAGCACAGGTAGCTCAGATCACTAGCCTCCAAACCGCGACGTGAAAACACCAAACCTGAACTGCAAACTGGGCACGGAAACCGAAAAGCCCAGGGGAAAAACATGAAACTCGTTAGAGTGAGTGGACGAAAATAAATGTCTTTCACCAGTAATGTATACGTTATAAAAATATATGCGAGTCGAAAGTATAAATAATCAAATGGTACACGAGGGAGACTCTAACTCCTCACGCGTCCGAGTACACGAGGGAGACTCTAACTCCTCACGCGTACGGAGCATGCATAAAATCCCACGGGTTCACTCGTGGACACACCCGTGCTAGTACAGTCTGAATCACGGGATCCCAGACCCACACGTGATTCTAGCCAGAAATACCTCAGGTCAGAGGTCTGCCTCCCTCCGGTAAAGGCTTCGGGTCAGGAGTCACAGCCTCCCCTGGTAAAAGCCTACCATCGGGGATCAGCCGAGAGGCAAGTGTATCGATACAACAACGTAACTCAGACTGTACTCTGTGTAAACCAAATCATAAATCATTTTTATGCACATGCATAAAACATAATATGTACGTATATATATATATATATATATATATATTCGTATACGTATATTCGTATAAGCATAATCGTAAACACATGCTCGTAAAATCATAATCAACTGCATGCTCAAGTTCGTAAATCATATATAAAAGACTCGCAATCAATCCGGGAAAAGAAATGTCCACTCACAGACTCGCGTAACGCGCACTCGCGCTAAACTCGTGGTCCGGCGGAAGATCCCTCGCCTGAAGCACGATCACGATCCAGATCTCGATCTCGATCTCCTGAATATATTCATAAAACACAACTGATCAAAATCATAGTCCACAACCCTGTACTGAATCACAGAAACCAACCGTTTCCGGAAATATGCAATGCAGTACAAAATAATTAACGAAATTTCTGAAATATATCCCCACTCGAAACCTCGACTGAAAATCGGCTAACCAAATCAACCTAAAAACCTCTGGACGATAATCAGGGCGCGATTTCGAGAAAAACGACACTAATTTCATCAAAATCCAAAAAGTCAACTTTTGGCTGGAGCTCCGCCGTTGACCGCCGCCGCCGCCGCCGGCACGCCGTCAACGGTGAAATCTCAAGGCGAAAACTTCCAGAATTCAAGTTCTCAACCATACGAACCACTTTCTCTTCTACCACTCTGGCCAAAACATCTCGGAACTACCTCAATTCATCAAAACCCGATCGGAAATCCTACCCTCCGGTGACCTATTCGGGTTGCCTCAAAACCTTCACCAAACCTCAATTAAACCATACCAGTAGTATCCCTAGGCCAAGGGGAAGCAAACCCCCCTAACCACCACCACCGTGGCTCGCCGGAAAGTGGCCAACGAACTCCGGAGAAATTTCCCAACTCGGCCCGATTCGGGTTCCACGAAATCCTCACCAATTTCCATAAATCTAAACACCAACCAACTCGAAATTACAAGGGGAAACTAGCTATACCTGTCACGTGGCCGGAGGTGGCCGGAAAGTTGGTCGTCGGACGACAACACCCAATCGGGAAACCTTTCCTCTTTGGTCAACAGGTCAACTTTCCAGTTTTGGAAAGTCAAGGTAAGTCAACGTCAGTCAAAGCTCGAAATGAAGTTTTTGACTAATTCTCGACTATTCCGATATTTATACTCGCGCCTCGGGTCAATCGACGGTCTGAAATGAATATACGAAATGATTCGGATAAACACGAAACAATCGGATAAACTCGTCGGAAACTGAAACTTCGAATAATCATAAAATATTCCTCAGTTATCGGAAAAATCTTCTGGAACCGCCCACGAGCTTGAAATCACGTACTCTACAATTTCCGTGAAGACACTCAACTCAAATTCTCGACCGAAAATATAGTCGCGAATCGAATCGGCAAACCACATATATAATGAAAAACTGCGACTAAACTCAATCTCGAGAATCGTGCCGAATACGCAATAGATTCTGGTTCGGGTCATCACAGCATATACCCCATAAGAAAAGAAATACCTGAAATGCTATCAGGCGACTCAACTAATTAATACAATGTATCCTAAAGTACACCATTTAGCAAAGAGTGCAATATTGGCTACTCAATTTTCTTTACATTTAAGGTGACACAGTAACAGAAAGATAACGCGATAACAACGGCGCATCAATTCACTATGAACATCTTCCCAACTATGTTGATGAACGAAACTTTCGTCGGCACTACATCTCATCCTGCCACTAGGAGGGTGCACCCACTCGACGAACCAAAACCTACCTAGGAAAGACAAGGTGCGAAAGGTGCACAAATCGGGACAGAGCCCACTTTTGCCAATCTCACAAAGGTATTGGCTTAACAAAAACATAAAATCAGGCTTTAAAAAATAAAAATACCAATAAAAAACACAATTGGGCTGGGCTAGTAACATAACTCATCTTATTCGGGTACCAAAAAGTTGATGCCAACTCCCAAACGGGATCGGTTGCCTTCTACCGCTGCCGTCGCGTTGTAGTTGCCATCGTCGGCTCCCATGTGCCTCACTCACCAACCCCTGCTTTCAAAGAAAGGCAAACCAAGTCAGTCCAGATGACCGATCAAAATATGAGCCCGCAAGTCCAAACGCTCCGGCCTGCATCCATCGATTAGCCGGTTTGTAGCCAGGAACCCATAGACTCGACCTCCTTCTTGCCGACGCACCATCGTTCACCACCACCCTTCGATGCCAACCAAAGAACCAAACACACGTGGTGGTCTCGCTTCTTCACAGTCGAGATCGTGCCTGACAATAACCACACAACCTCCGCCCCAATCCCTCAGATCCCTAGACATGGGACTGAGAACCTCCTACCGGAGAACACCGCCCATCAAAAGCACGATGCCCGTCCGGCCGCACTCTCAGATGAAGGCCGCCGGACGAGGAGCAAGAGAAAAGAGGAAAAGTTTTTTCACGCCTAGGGTTTTCCCTCAAAAGCTCTGTTCCAACTTTCCTCAAGCTTCTCCCTTTTACAAGTAATGAGCTCTAATTTCTTAATTTAAACCCTAGCTAGTCTCTACTTGGCGGAAACTCATTAGATTTCTTGCTCTAGATTATAGGGTTGGGAAGTATCCACCCATCAAAAACCAAGCTAGCTAACCTACTACTGCGCTTGTTTTTTTCTACGCATTCCCCGATTCAAAAATTAAAAAATCAAACATTCCCAGCAAGCATAAACAAACATTAAAATTATTCTCGCTTGTTATTCCACCACACACATTCCCTTCACCCGCATTTTAATGCAAGAAACAAACAAAGAAACAAAAATAACCCTTAAATCTCGAGGTCCCCTTGAATTGTCTTAAGAACATAACCATCATTGTTCTGGGCATTCTACACTATATATTAAGGGTAATTCTTACTTGCTTGGTAGCTACCTCGAAGCTAATCGAGGAATATATATGGCATTGAATTGTCTGGTCGTCCGTACTGCCAAAATCTTTGTCGGGGGCGGGCGCCATGTCTTTTCCAGCACACCGTCCTCTCACTTTTATCACTCTCTCGGCCATGCCATGCCAGGCCATTTTTATTTTCTTCTTCTCTTTGGCTATCTTCGATGTACAACGATGAAACAAACAAAGGCGCGACACGCCTCCTTTTTGTCATCACCTTCTCTCCATTATATTCTCCTCTCTCTAACACTACGTTGTTGTTGTTTTTTTTTTCTTTCAGCAATTTAACCAGAAACTTCTGGTCTTGAATTGAATTGGCTAGCTCGTTGAAGAATCCTCATTGTGGCCTAGCTGTGATATGGAACTCGTGCGTGGCTCAAACTGTTTTGGGTGCAGAATTTTGATACGATATTGATGTTTGAGCAAGACGATTGATTATCTTGGCTATAATCGACATCCATTAATATCGTTTCAAGATTGAGATTGATTATCTTGGGTATAATCGACGTCCATTAATATCGTTTCAAGATTGAGTACATGAACTTCGGATTTACTTGTTAATTTCTTCAAACATATATATATATGTATTGACCTCCGCACATATTGAAATATGCGGATTTTCTTGATTTGACCAGTATTTTGGTCACATAATCACATCTCCACCGTTCAGTTTATATATATATATATATGTACATCAACCTTGTAAAGTTTCATTCAATTTGATAATTATTTGGTTTCTCAAAATTGTGATTTACCATTTATATACACGAACGGTTCCGGTTTTTCTAATTTATGTTCGTTTATTAATTTGATCTAATTAGGTAACTTAATTATCACCAAATTGGATGAAACTTTGCATAAGTGATCTATACATTAAGAACTAAAATCTGAATTGTGGAAATATAAATATATAACTTAAAAATTAGTCAAATTAAGAAATCCACATATATTAAAATATGCAGACCTCCGCACCTAAGAAACTTCGTGTGTGTGTGTGTGTGTATATATATATATATAGGCCGGGTAAGGCTATGGTAGAGGAAATCTATCTTAAATATTTATCTACAATTAGTTAAACAAAATTATAATTTTTTTAATTAGAAATTACAACCGTTTTTTTATCATTTACAAACAACTAAAAAAAATACAACACTGACAACGATTTGTTCTCAAATTTGTAAAAATGTGCTCATTTGAATATTTACAAAAGTTTGAACAAAATTATTTAAAAAATCATCACATTTTACAACAATAACAACAAAATTAATAAATAAAATCTACAGTATATAGAATTACTCCACCCTAGATTTTTCCATATATATGTGTATTAGGTATGTGCTTCTTTGTTCGGGATAAGATTAGAGTGAGTAATAAGGAACAAATATTTATCTTGCAACTATAAAATCCAATTTTATTACGAGTGGTGTACAAATATTCGTCATGTGTTCGTACTTCATTATCATACATATACTAGAACTTTTCCTTCGTAAATGCTTATTCAAATTGAACGGTATTGCGGATTGTGTGGCTGGTCTAGCTTTAGCTTTAAGCCTTCAAGGTTAGAGACTTGGAATGCCGTTTGAACTGAGTCCTTAATCTGTCTTCCAAATTCGATCATCTATCTTAATGATGTTGTTTATACCCTCCCTTTGACGCTAGCTTCTTCAGATTTTAACTTATATATGATGTTGTTTTGTACTCTCCATGAGCCGTGCGTACGTTCATAACTCATTTGATTGTGTTCTCTTCAAAAAGAATAATAATTAATAAGATTGGATTTAATTAGTGTTTGTATAGCATGAGTTGTCCGATTAATATACTTATCCACTTAAGCAGGCAAGCAACACCTACCGGACCACCTGAAAGACCACCAGGGAAGCTTCAACTTCACTCACCAGACCGACCCCATCCGAGCGCACACGCGCCCGACAGGCGCACACCCGAATGTGCGGATCACACACCAGCAAATGTAGACCAGTCCCACATCGAAGAACACCATCAAACTCCAAACTCAACCACCTATATAGGTAAGGCATTTACTACAAGTAAGGACATTCAATCCCATTCGTTCCATCTTGACGAATTCACTCGACCCAAACACTATTCCTACGCACGTTCGCTTGACTGTTATATCCAATACATCATCTGACTTAGGCATCAGAGCGTTGAAGGCGGGCCACCCCGTCTTGACTCCTGACTGTCTGTTCATTGTTGTATTCTTCTAACAGCCGCACCCGAACGCGCGCACCCGATCACCCGAAGGAAGAGGAAGCGCCCGACCATCCGAACAGCCCCAACGTTCGGACGCACGAGGAGAAGGAAGTCTACTCGTACTTGCTTCTGCCCCATTACGCCCCCGCGCGTAATTCGGTAGAAACAGTTGGCGCCGTCTGTGGGAAGCTTACAAATTGCAAACCTCGTATAAACATCACAAAAACCAAAAGTCCACATGCTCAACCCGGTGACTAACGACAGAGACACGCCCGACGGGGAGACGCCGCCAGACTCACAGGGGCGGTATGTACTAGCGATCGAAAGGGACGATGGCGAGGAGCGCGTCAACAGTCTGGTCCAGGAATTACAGGAGGCGGCGCTCGAGAGAGCAGAGGAGCGCCAAATCCGTCAGAGGTTGGAGGAGCGGTTGGACGCGCTCGTCAGCCAGCAACTGGGGCAGCACGAGGGGACCCAAGAGAGGCGGCACCATCCACCAGCGCACGGCGCAGAGCGTCCATAACATCACCACTCGACCCAGGAGCGGGGACGGGAGAGGAGTCTTCTGTCCGGGGCCGCTTCTGCGCACGCTCCTCACCTTCCCCTTGCCCAGGAGATCGTGGAGGACCTGAACACGGGAGCGAGGGATTTGGAGAGCAAGAGTATCGTGGAGGACTAGGAGGTTGATCCGAGGACGAGGGCGCGACGGGAGCACGACTTGAAGACTCAGGCGTATGAGCAGCCTCCCGCCTGTCCCCGACATCATCTCGCTCGGACTGGCGCTGCTCGCGAGCCGCCCTGGCCTGGGCCTTGGATCCAGCGGCATCACCCGGTGCCGGGTGGGGAGCATCCGCTTGTGGCCCTCGAATGGGCGGGGCAGGGTCATCCACGTTGGCGACAGGGGTCTTGGGCTGGGTACTGTCCCCCGGGACGAGTACGCCACGACCGTCATCCGCCACCTTGCGGACCTTCGCGGCAACATCCCGCAGTGCGATCAGGCGGCGCTTGAGCACGTCATCCTTGTCTGTCACCTTGGACTTCGTCATCTTACCTACAGAGCACACAAACGGAAGGTTAGCGGACAGGTACAACACTTCGTAAAATTCTCCTATTCCTATTCCCAGTAGAAAAACTACAACCCACAGCCTAGGCGGTCTGGCGGCACGCGTGCGCCCAATAAAAACCCAACGGCATGCGTGCGCCCAGCGGATACTCGTTCGTATCAAGTTGATGGAAGGCTTGGGGGACTCAATCGATCTGGTCGGCGTGGGCAGCATACTCAGGCGGTAAGGCGCCAAACTCCCAATCACCACCCACCAGGCACGACAAGGGAGTGCGGTCCGACCCCTCCTTGCGCGTTCCGGGATTGATGAGCGTCGCGGGCAAAGGTCCGCCCTCCCCGGACGCGAAAAGCAAGCCGGCTGTCATGACAGAGGCATGCGGTCCGTCCCCTCTCTGGGCATGCTAAGCCGAAGAACGGCACGGGCATACGGTTCGTCCCCTCCGTGCGCGTTAATTGTACGTCGCGGTCTTGATCCCTCCGTTGACGCTACACCGTACGCGACGACATCCCCGTTGACGTACGCGGTGCACCGCGGCATCCCAACGCCGGTGTTACGAAAAACATTTGCATACATTCACACATCATACCATACATTCATGCATCATACCATACATTCATACTTGCATACCTATATATCTGTTGAACTTATTTATGTTTACAAAGCCACACCCCACGGGCGCGCGGCTCCAAAAAATAGCAAGTCTTGTTTGGAGGCCGGGCCCACAGGTACACGAACGCACGCACAGGTACACGATCGGCCGCCCAGGTACCCACTCCGTCATGCGAGCCCTTCCTTGACCGGAGAGTTGGGGGACTTGGGGGTTACAGGATCACGCATCACTGCTCAATCGGATAAGTATTTTTGTTTAATCGCACGAACCCTTTTTCAACTCCCCAGTCAAGAAAGTTCTCTTTGACTTGGGGACTTGGGGGACTTGTTTGTATAGCATGAGTTGTCCGATTAATATACTTATCCACTTAAGCAGGCAAGCAACACCTACAGGACCACCTGAAAGACCACCAGGGAAGCCTCAACTTCACTCACCAGACCGACCCCATCCGAGAGCACACGCGCCCGACAGGCGCACGCCCGAATGTGCGGATCACACACCAGCAAATGCAGACCAGTCCCACATCGAAGAACACCATCAAGCTCCAAACTCAACCACCTATATAGGTAAGGAATTTACTACAGGTAAGGACATTCAATCCCATTCGTTCCATCTTGACGAATTCACTCGACCCAAACACTATTCCTACGCACGTTCGCTTGACTGTTATATTCAATACATCATCTGACTTAGGCATCGGAGCGTTGAAGGCGGGCCACCCCGTCATGACCCCTGACTGTCTGTTCATTGTTGTATTCTTCTAACAGCCGCACCCGAACGCGCGCACCCGATCACCCGAAGGAAGAGGAAGCGCCCGACCATCCGAACAGCCCCAACGTTCGGACGCACGAGGAGAAGGAAGTCTACTCGTACTTGCTTCTGCCCCATTACGCCCCGCGCGTAATTCGGTAGAAACAATTAGATTGTGTTGTCAATGTTTATAGAAAATGGAAACTACATCCATTTCCAATTCAAAGACATGCTAGGCACAAACTTAGTACATGGACTTCAAACATTGGCAAATGCAATAAAATAGGACACTTTTCTCCACTGAGGCAACACATGCTTCTGTATGTACCCATCATGACTTCCAAGTCTCTCTTGTCTTGTATATTTGGCATATATATAGAGACAATGTAACTGAATTGATGGTGCATGCATGTTTTTCGATATCATAATAAGGATTTGTGAATTAATTCTTAAATTGAAATTAACAAAATATTATATGTAATCGACATTTTGAAGCTTAGGAATTGAATGTCGTTTCCTAGAGCTTGGAATATTAGCTCATAAAAGGGTGTGTTCTTTTGTTTCATCTTGCCCATGCTTGATCATTGGATTCCTCATCACACATGCTTTAAATCCATATTATTCTTATTTACGATCCCTAGATATCTTAGTTAATTAATTAGCCATAAGCTTTTTGTAGGTAGGGTAAGCCATAACTCGATCGAATCATCCTGGTTTTAATTGTACTCTTAATTATTTATCTGCCAACTTTAACGGAAAGGGGGTATGCTATTAGAAATAAGATCATGCACATGAAAATGGTAAAACTTCATGCCATTGATTTTCGCACTCTCATATTTATTATCTGCATTCGTCTTATACCTTCTTTTATCAAATTACTCTTCTAATCAAAGGTGAGGACAAATAATTGAAATAAGTAGAGGGGTATTTTGATTTTTTTTAAAAACACAATGAGTGTAGATAATAAATGTAGGAGTGTGAAAATCAGCATCCAACTTCTTTTGTCCAACTATAAATATTAGGTGCTCTTCGGTATGATCATAGCTTTTCTTTGGCAGCTAATCTTCCTCCTAGTATCTGATGTATACACTCGATCTCTTTATATATATTTAGCTAGAGTACTCAACAAGCTAATCCTTTAAATTTAACATGACCTGCCTTAATTTTACATTCTCGCGGATCTTATTTCCTTACATGTCACCTTCAAAATAATTGATATCAAGTTGAGAATTGAGACCATATTATGTCACTTTCTCTGAATATACATGTATATATGTATAGTCGTCAGATTGATGTATATGTGATCACAAACGCGATGAGTCAAAACTTGCTAATGTAAGTGTGTAAACTTATATACATTAGCATTAATGATGTACATAACTTTCACAAGCTTTGGTAGCTAATATATGTAGAATCGAAGTAGCTTTGGAAAAGAAGTGTCCATATAATTAAGTGAAGCAGCAAATTAATTAATTTAATAATAATGTACAAAATGTGACATGAATAATCTTGGCAGACAAGCAAAAGATCATATCTCAGTAGATTATAAACAAAACTTCCATCATTCGCAGCCGGAAATACTAAGTACTCAGATTTCCTTCTTCTTCCCCTTAAAAATACCAAGAGACTATATGTACACATATATATATCAATCATCCCTTTTGAAATTTGGTATCATATACTTTTGTCTTGGTACATATATAATCCCCACTCGTCTAATCCTTTTGCCCCACGATAATGCTGCTTTTACATAAATAATGTTTTAAGATTTGCTAATGGATTTAGAGGGCATTTTTTCAAGGATAGCTTGGACTAGTTTCCATGCATGTGTCAAAGGCAATGCGCTTATTGCTTAAAGAGAAGCAATGTCAATGAGAGAGAACTAAAGAGGGTTTAGTTAGTTTTGGAATCCGCCAATACTACTTTAGCTTGTTAATTACCTATCATTTCCTTGCAACTAGTACAAGATTTGTATTGCAAAAGTCTAATTCCAATTATTGCAGAAGTTTCGCAGAGTAGTAGTATTATGTGCGAGTGATCGATGAGATCAAACTTTGTCTCAATAGTGCTCAGATGGCAAATTGTTATAAACTTATAATTAAAAAAATTGACAAAATGGGTCAAGGAATTGGAAGTGGTTTTCTCGATTAAGAAACAAGAACTAAGTTAGAGACAAGTTGTCAAGCTCCGCTGGACTTACTACATATCATTTTTCAGTGTAGTCTTTGGCTTTAACATCGGCTTGTTAAGCTGTCAATTCAATAACTGGACTTGTGCTAGGGTTGGACTGCCGGCTTGGTTAGCCAATGGTGGGACTTGAGATTATTAAATTTAAGGTGAATTTTAAAAGATGTGTCTCTCAAAATTTAATGTTTATATGAAAAAATTTAAAAATAAATACAGTAATTTAATGCGATCATAGTATTATCAATATAAAATTTAATATTTAGTTTGTTATTTCGTTTTCGATATTCATTTAAAATTATGATAAATAAATTAAATAAATTTTTATTATATAGTACACTTCCAAACTTTATGTTCACATGAAAACAAACGATTTTGATTTTCATACGGTCTTACTATTATCATGTGAACATAAACATTCAAACTTTGTTTGTTGTTTTGTTTTCAATGATCATTAAACATCTTAATATATAATAATTATCTTAGTGTAAGAGTGTAAAATTAGATTAATTATTTGTGATTTTATTATATAATGTATTTTCTTATGTTTTTAAAAAAAATTTGGGCCTAAGGCTATTGCCTCATCAATCACATATCACAGATCTGTGCGGAGATCAGCATCTAAGAAGGCACACTCTATTCAATAACATAACTGCTCGATCTACATATTATATATTCTAATTCGAAGCTTGATTTTTACTGATGTGAGTTCCACATGCTTGTAGGATCGGGACACATAACTACATCAAGCAGCAGAATGACTTCTAAGATTTTGTCTACTGATGGGTGCAGAGAGTTATCCGGAGACATGGGTGCTATGGTGATATCCACCAAGGAAAAGGTGACAACTAAAGAACGACCTGAGTTAGACACTTGCAAAAATGCTAGGGGTAGAGTTTTCAATGGCAACAATACTGTTGCGTGGAGGGCTGGGATGGCCAAAATGCCTTCTGTAAACACAACTAGAGTCGATAAGAAGAAATTTGAAGGGTTTATGTATAAGTATCTTGATACCTCAATGAGTATCGTCTGTATTTTTCATGGCAAGTTCTTCTCTCTAGCTGAGTTTATCAATCATGCCGGTGGCGAGTAGGTGGCCAATCCTTTGAAGAAAATCTATGTCGCTCTCTATAAGTGATTAGAGATAACTAGTGGTGGCTCTGCCGTCACCCCTAGCCTCTTGGCATGTTAAGAAATGAATTGACCTCCTGACTTAGTTGAGAGGTGGCAAGTTTTTCTATTACGTGGTAAAGTGTTGTACTTATATTTAGAGAAATAATTCTATGCCTCATTAAAGCCATGATGTAGAAGCCTCAAATCATACATGGCATGCCACATCACGTACACGTAATTTCTTCGTGCCATGTCATGTACACATTCTATCATTCAAAATAAAATCATACCCTCAACATCTAATAGCTATGAATTATTTGCTCATCTACAATTTATCGCAAAACTTAAGATCGATCTACACAAATTTCTTATATCCTTGAAACAATACCATGCTTGCTTTGCATAAAAGATGATAACTAAAAATCAAAAACGCAGGCAAGGTAGAGAACTCAAAAGAAGATCACTTATAACCCAAATAAATTAGCAAGCTTCTAGAGTCTTTAGAATCTAGATATTTCGTCGAGTTCATAACCCTCAAATATTTCTTCAATGGCGGGGAGGTCTAGACATCTAGTAATGGTGGTGCAATTTTCTTCAATAAGAATTCTATCAAGAATGCAATTCTGTTGTTATAGAAAATATTGTAAAGTAAAAATTTAAAAGAAGAAATTTAATTTAGACCATTTCTTAATATCTTGTTCGTTATGGTAGTGATCGTGTTTTTTTTATTAAGGAAAATACAATTTAGATCTGTTTATCAGTTTGAAAGGGCAATATGGGTTATGTAGTTTTTGAAAATTTTCTATAAATATATGTAATTTAGTTTGTTTATATGACATGTCATGCCACACGTGATTGAGGCCTACACGTCATGGCCCTATTGAGACTCTTTAGTATTGCCCTTATACTACTCCTAACACCTATGGACGTGCACTCAGACACACACTTTAGTAGATAGAGAGTGCGAAACAAGAAATCCTATATGCTTTATAGAAGTGACGATCATTACAACTTGAATAACTTTCTAGCCTACTATGCTGTCGAACGACAATTAAGTGGACATCACTTTGTTTCATCCTACTCCAAGAAAAAAACGTCCACATGATTATGACACACATCCACACTAATATAGACAAGGCATATAATTTACCCTCACGGACATAGCACCTGACTAATCCTACAATAGAACAATAGACACTTACGACTAATAGTGAATGATAAATATAAATAAGCTTAAAACAAGTTGGGCTCATGTTGAACTCTAAACTCAAGTACCCGGCCTTAACATCGACAAATTAAGATGAATAGTCTTTAGATTTTACACTGCCGCTAAGGTTTCGCGACTACCGTTTATTCCGTTGATACCAATTCTCTATCACTATACCATCTGCCCAAAACCAGACATTAAGCGCGTCGAGTCTCAATACCTTACTTCACATTCATCTTGATTTCAGTGAAGATGACATCATTTAATAGACAAAAGTATGTTTTTTTTAATAAACAAAAGAGTTTTTATCATGAATAATATCTCACAAATGAACTATTCATCAGTTCGGTATCTCATTTTTGAAAATTGTCACTTTGATATCTCACTTTTAAAATCTATTACTCACTACAAGAAAAATGCAACTAGACCACGGACGATTTCCGTCGTCTAGGTGCAATTTTCCGTCGTCTAAGTACTTAGACGACGGAATATCCGTCGTCCAAGCTCCGTGCTCCAAGTGCTGTCGTCCAAGCACTTGGACGACGGAGATGGAGAATTCCGTCGTCTAAGTGAGACTTAGACCGCGGACATTCTCCGGGGTCTAAGTGTTCACTTAGACGACGGAGATTGTCATCTCCGTCGTCTAAGTGAATTTTTAAATTTTTCTTAAAAAATAATTTTTAAAATTTAAAAATTCACTTAGACGACGGAGATGACAATCTCCGTCGTCTAAGTGAATTTTTGTGATAAAAAATTTACAAAATTTTTTGTCATCTCCGTCGTCTAATTCACAAAATTTTTTTGTGATAAAAAATATAAAAATTCACTTAGACGACGGAGATTGTCATCTCCGTCGTCTAAGTGAATTTTTACATTTTTTTTAAAAAAATAATTTTATTTTTTTAAAAAAAAATTTAAATTTAAAATACACTTGGACGACGGAGATGACAATCTCCGTCGTCTAAGTGGTGATTTTGTAAAAAAAAATTAAATGAAAAATTCATGAAATGCTAATTAATAATTTAATAATTAGCATTTAATGAATTTTTTATTTAATTTTTTGTATATCAATATTCATAATATTGCAAAATTTATTGAATATTAATTATTAATAATATATAATACGTACAAAATTCATAATGAATAAATAATTTAAATTATTATGGATATAAATACAATGAATACAAAATTCATAATATAATAAAGTAAATTAATCTAGCATAAATAAACAAAATTAAGCTAAAACTAAACTAATTATAGGCGGCGGTGGTGGTGGCGGCGCCGGTGGTGTTGGCCGGAATGTGGAGGCCGGTGGTGGAGGTGACAATGTAGGCGGTAGCTAGTGGTGTGTGGTGGTGGTGGAGGCGACGTTGTAGGTGGTGGTGGTGTGTGGTGGTGGCAGCGACGGTGGTGATGCCGGTGATGGCGGCAACGGTGGTGATGTCGGTGGTGGCGGCGACGGTGGTGGTGGTGATGATGATAGTGGATGGTGATGGTGATGATATATGGTGGGTGGTTTGATTGGGGGGGGGGGGAGATGGAGAGGGAGAGAGGGAGAGGGAGAGTGGATTGAGGGAGAGGAAAAATGAAGAGAGATTGAGAAAATGATGAATTTATAGAGTTTTAAAACACTTAGACGATGGAAAATCAGTATTTCCGTCGTCGAAGTGCTTTAAATTTTTGCCAAAATTTTAGCGGAAAAAGAATACCGCCAATTATTTTGACTTAGACGACGGAGATGACAAATTTCCTTCGTCTAAGTGGATTTAAATTTTTGCGAAATTTTTAGTGGGAAAAACACCGCCAGAAATTAAAAATTTAAAATTTCACTTAGACGACGGAAATACTCATCTCCGTCGTCTAAGTGAATTTTTATAATTAAAATAAATATTTTATTTTTTTAAAAAAATTAAAAATTTAAAAAATTCACTTAGACCACGGAGATGACCATCTCCGTCGTCTAAGTGAATTTTTTTAAATTTTTTTTAATTCACTTAGACGACGGAGATAGTCATCTCCGTGGTCTAAGTGAATTTTTAAATTTTTAATTTTTTTTAAAAAAATAAAAAATTAGTTTTTAAAATTAAAAATTAAAAAAATTCACCTAGACGACGGAGATGGTCATCTCCGTGGTCTAGGTGAAAATTCCGTAAAATTATTTTTTTAAAATAATTGGTAATGAATTTTTGGACCTGTAATTTGAATGGAATTGTCGTAAAATATCGATTAAAGAATCGTATATATAAAAAGTGGGATTTAAGACGATGAATTAATTTACGTATTCAAACTTGTTAAGTATCTACTAATATGTATAACTTAAGTGTCGGTACGTATAGGCTCATTGCACATCGATATTAACGAAATTGAATTTGGAAAAAACGACCGTTGGATATACTCACCATAACACAATATATAAGTAGAATAATTTCCACTAAATACTGAGTTCGTTCAGGGTTTCATCGGCACAGTTAACCGCAAATCCAAACTTTTTACAAACCGGAAACCTGGATACACGAAAATCCGTAAGTCCTATTTTAAAACCGTAGACGCTCACACTCCAAGCATTGTTTACTGTATGGTCTCGACGAAAACAATATGCATTGGGACATGGTCTAGATGGTCGTTGTCTTAGGTGAAATTACGAAATTTTCACTTAGACGACGGAAATGCACATTTCCGTCGTCTAAGTTCTTACTTGGACGACGGAAATGAACATTTCCGTCGTCTAAGTGAAAACATGGTTTAGGGGATAGGCCTTAGGGTTTAGGGTTAAAGTACTTAGACGACGGAAATGTCTTTTCCGTCGTCTAAGTGAAAACTTAGACCGCGGAAACTTTCTCCGCGGTCTAAGTGAAATTTTTAAATTTCACTTAGACGACGGAGAAGTCTTTTTCCGTCGTCTAAGTGACACTTAGACCGCGGAAATTTTCTCCGCGGTCTAAGTTTCACTTAGACGACGGAAAATCACTTCTCCGTCGTCTAAGTGTTCACTTAGACCGCGGAGAAGTTTCCGTGGTCTAAGTGCATTTTTCTTGTAGTGACTCCGGTACCTCACAAATGTCATTTTTTCAATAATTTTTTAATAAGTCAACGGTTAATAAATTGAGAGCGACGGAAAGTTTTGGACTGTATAAATTGTTGCTAGTGGAGAGGCCCGAATTGGGCCCACTGCGAACACTCTGTCTCCCATTCCAACAGACACTCTTGATACCGACATTCAAGTCTCTTAACAATAACTCCCTCATCCCTTTCATTTTTCATTTTTCATTTTTCTATACTCCCAACCTGGGCCCTACCTTTAATGATTTATATTTTCTTTCTATTTTCTCTGGGGTGTTGTGTTGGAGAGGATTTTGAAAGAAAAAAAAATCCAAAAATAACAATACCATCTCTACCAAGATAAAATATAAAATCAAAGTAATATTCATATCTTAATGTAGAAGAAATCGTGTTTTTGTTTTGTGAGAAAATATTGAGAGGTGGTGGCATAAGGACCGGCCGATATGATATTTCGAGTTTATAATAAGTTGTTAATGATACAACAAAAATGCTAGAGTCTGAAATTATATGAGAATTTACTCAATTAATTCAGTCTGTTGTTGTATATTCTAAGAGATAAAGTTTCCTTTCAAAAAAAGAAGAAGAGATAAAGTTTAAATTTGTATCAGTTATGACATCAACCAGGCGTCAACTATGACATAATATATTGAAATTTTGGCTCCAATTTATACTTCTTCTTTTTTAATAATTCTGTTTGAGTACTTGTTGGGCACATGTTGACTTGGCCAGTGGGCCGTGAGCTCACAAAGGTTGGTGCTGGAGTCAAACATATAATTATGGATATATGGCTAGTATTATGTGCACTAATCATCACCGTACTTGTAAAAGTGGTTTAAGGCTTCCGAGCTCTAGCAAATATACTTTTTACCAATATTTTCGACGCTGATGTGCCACAACTTTACAGATAGGGGAATGCATTGGCATTTGGTTAAAAAAACCTAGTATAGTGAGCAGGTTTAGACTCATAGTCGGAACTACATAATTGCAAGTGCACAATTTAAGTAAATTTCATTAATCATCGGCTAAACTACGAGAAAATTATAAGAGAAATCTAACTTCATTTTTTTTTTTTGCATTAACCATGATATTTGTTCAGGCCGCCCTGATTATAGGCTCAAACGCCGTCCAACATTTTGCCATCTGATTTTTATTTTTTGTAACTCCGAGTATCATTGTATACTTCTGCCTCTTTCAAAGTCTTTCTCAAATTTTCTGCCTTTTTTTCTTCTTTCTTCGTTTACTCACCCTCTCATATCGATCTCTCTTTTTGCTCTTCACACCGATGCAATAAGCAGAAATAGGATGGAGAAGGTGACTATGATGTTTTGATGTCAGCCAAATATGGTAAATTTGTATTTCTACTCCGCTGGAACTCTTGTCATTGATTTGAGTTGCAATTATAACTATATAAAAGTATGGTTTGAAATTCATTGTTCCTACGCATAGTTGAGTTCCAATTTTATCTAGCTTCTATACAATTATAATACATGTCACTGCGTCATAAAATTCCAGCCTCGTCCTTCTTTCTACTCTCGATCCTTCTCGGCTCTTGTTGTCTTCATTCCTGTTTTTCCACCACCACCATCAGTTTTTGGGAAATCGACTTGGATTACAGGGTAAGAAACCCGCCGCCATCGTCAATCAAATTCCCTTCCCTCTTAATTACTTTATTGTGCTTGGTTCTAAAGCTCATATCTTTCATATTGTAGTTTAACTTCTGATTGAGAAAGCTGGGTGGGTATTAATGAATTTGTAACCTTTTATGGATTTTTGAATAATTTTGTAGTGAGTTTTTGATATGTTATCGACTAATATTGATACAGTAAAATTTAAATAAATGAATATTTGATAAATTAATAACCTCATTAAAGTAATATATTTTTACGATCCTGTCTCGAGATCAGCTCATATTACTACATCAAAATTAAATTTTCAGTCAAGAATTCTTATTTTCTCGACCAATTCTTAAAAAAACTCTATTGTATTTTGTTTCTTCTTGGCATCTATACCAAATTTAACTTTGTTCGTGATCTTTTTCAATGTGTACACCATTTTTGGTACATTCTATAGCGACCCGAACTTTGATTAGTATGTTAATCATCGTTAGTCGTATTGATCATTGACTTGATCCTTAAATTTTGATTTGGACTCATTTTCTTCACAAACGTTGTAGAGGGAATTATTGCGAGTTCGTTGATATTTTTATCACATCTTTCAGAGTTTCTAGCTAATTCTTATGAATTTCGGAAGATTGCTTGCTGAATTTTTGGTAATAAAAGAAATTTACTAGTGGTTGATTTCCCTCAGCTGTTTGATGTGTTTGAGAACTCATCAGAAGCGTTGATTTCGTAAGTCATTTACTCAAAAAATTTCACCAAAGTTGGTAAGCCAAAATTTCTCTCAGCTTGCCTTCTCTCTCTTCGCACGTGATCGTGCACGACGCTAATGACGCCGCTGTCGTCCGACGACTTTTCTTCACCTCTCCTTCTCTGAACTCGAACCTCCTCACTTCCTCATTTAATTCCAGGGTTTGCTTTGGCCATAGATGAAGCTTGGGACGCGATTCACCAAGAAACATGTTGGTGACATACTGTCGCCGCCTGCGATTGTGCTCCGGCTGTTGTTGGTCGATAGTATCATAGGGCTTTTGAAGCCCACCTTCTCTGGAGTCGAACACGACAGGTCTCTGGTTGCATCGTGGCCTGACGATGACGGCCGGTCGACTGGAATTCTGGTGAGGTTTCTGACTTATTGAGGTAAATTTCAACGTTTTTGTCCCGAATTTGACTGTGGTGATTTGATGAAAGTTGTTGGGTTTGTTGAGACCTTTAATTTGACACGCAGATGGACCAAATTGGAGCAGGTAAGTCTTAACCGTCGACTATGGTGGCACGTAGACCCCACGTGTTGCCGTGTGCGATGAAGCTCCGGGGAGCAGAACACTTAATTCTTCATGGGAAGTTTCCTTAGTCGATTTATGTTGATTTTTGAGTAGTTTTGTGGAATTCGGTACATTTAGGTAACATTTTAGCTCATACTCAAGTTCAGGGTGACTCAACATTCGACATTGTTGATTGTCATATGTCGAGTCTGTGTTGCTTTGCTAAGGAGCTTGAGTGATACAACACGACTAATGGGATCAACTCTAGGGTTTGGAAAATACGTTGAGTAGTCGTGGTAGCAGCATAGAGTTGTGAAAAATGGAATGTGAGTATTTAAGACATGAATCGTCTCGGGTTACTTATCTACCTTAGTTTTATAATTAGAATATTTTATTAATTAATCTAGATCTTTGATTGGCCAAGGAGCGCTAAGTAGGTTTCTGTCAATCCGGGTGAATGGATCAACTATTATTTTCTATCGCTCTGGGTGAGTGGACATTTATTTTTCACTGCCGTTAGCGAGTCTACCTTATGTTCATAATTTTATCTACTACTACTACTACTACTACTACTACTACTACTACTACTACTACTACTACTACTACTACTACTACTACTACTACTACTACTACTACTACTACTACTACTACTACTACTACTACTACTTTTCTATCGCTCTGGGTGAGTGGACATTTATTTTTCACTGCCGTTAGCGAGTCTACCTTATGTTCATAATTTTATCTACTACTACTACTACTACTACTACTTTTCTATCGCTCTGGGTGAGTGGACATTTATTTTTCACTGCCGTTAGCGAGTCTACCTTATGTTCATAATTTTATCTACTACTACTACTACTACTACTACTACTACTACTACTACTACTACTACTACTACTACTACTACTACTACTACTACTACTACTACTACTACTACTACTACTACTACTACTACTACTACTACTACTACTACTACTACTACTACTACTACACACACACACAAACTACGATATGTTTATATTTATGCACGGAGGCACCTATGATATGATTTTACGTTTTTATGCACGTTATGTCTATGTATGTTGCATCGATGCATTTGGCGCGTTAGCTGATCACTAAGGTGCTCCGAAAAGGACATGAAAACACCCGACCTATGATTATGTGATCTACACCTTCACACGCACTTATATTATATATGTTTGACTTTGACTCATTATGGTTTTACTATACGATTTCGGTGAAAGGCATAAAGTAGGTTTTTACGATTTCTTAAGAACATTTATTTTTCCGTCCACTCACTCTACTGATTTTCATGTTTTATATGCCTTTCTCCTGGGCCCTTCAGTTTCTACCACTCAGGTTACAGATTTTAAGCTGAGGTCCGACGTGCACGTGGATCGAAGTATAACAGTATCCGCTGTAAGATATATGATTGATCCTATGAGTTAGCATCTTTGTCAACATAGGTAGTAGGGAGGCTAGGTTCTCTGGTTTCATAAACGATTTTATGTTCTTAGTAATGGGCTATTATAAGTTGCTTCTGGGACATATCTTCTCTAATTTATGATTTCCAGATTATTGATTTTTCCTTCGGTTTTCTTTTGGATATTATTATGTTTAGGTTCTGATAGTTTGCAAGGCCTAATCCCGGTTTAGGCAACTACATCGGGGTCAATTCTTTCAGCGATTCCTTAGGGATTTAGAAGGCCATCGTTGCAGGAACTGTATGAGTCCAGTTCTGACAGTGCTAGTCGGTCGATATGAAATCCGGCGAGTTCAGATAACGCGTAAAACATGCATCAAATATTAACGCAAAGTAGACACTCAACACATAGTTCACACTATGTAATTTAAAACCCTTCTTTGTAGATGTATCATTGATAAGTAGGGATCGTTCTTAATCGGGGATTGAGGGTACTAATGCATGACAACGTTTATAAACAGAAAAGTAAATATATGGAGGGTTTATAAGTTGGTTTTTAATATCTACGGAATTTAAGGCTTTATGGTTCAAACATATCAAGATCCTAAACTTCTAACATACTTCACTCATAGACAAGCAAACAATCCAGAAATCTAGACTCTAAACATGTTTGACCCGAAAATAAAATACTAATCTATTATTTACAAGTGATCATTTTATTCCTTACCTTCACTTAAACATGGTATATATACATCTCTCAACAACCTAGGAAAATCCATCACTCAAATTCTCAAAACACATGCATATTTCATATTTTGTGCTCGGAATCCCCTATACACCATTGATTCAGACTCGGAATCTCCTATATCTAAGATCAAAGCATTAAGAACCAAATACACATGCAAGTTTCGAATAAAAGTAATAAAACACATAGAAGATTTATTGAAAGACATATAATTCATGAAACCAAATAAAATCATCCGACACACATAACCAAGTTTAATACACAAAAAGAGACTACGGAGTAAAGAGATCATGGTTACACTTTTATAGCTTTGGAATCCCCTAATGCTACTCAAGAGCACTAGATTTCTTTGGTGGAAGACGCTTGGAATCCCCTATAAGTCAATGGAAGAAGAGATGCAGCGTTATGATGGTGTAGTCGGCTTCTTGAGAATGTCGGCTTAATTTGTGGGGAGGAGGAGAGTGTTTGGCAAAGCTTAGGCATAGGAATGAGTGATGATCTGCTTTGAGGTTGAGCTCCCCTTGATATGGGAGAAGGGTAGGTTGTTTCCTACCATAACAAGAAGTCCACATTAATTTCGGAGAAATCTGACCTCCTGTAGTAAGTCGCGATTTTCTTGAGTTATACATATCTGAATTGCATGATTCTTGCGTAATTGGAAAGATATTTCCGAGGGCTATAAAATACCTTCCTTAATGACCTCAATCGGAGTTAATCCGCGATTTCTACAGCCTGTAGAAGTCTGATGTCCTGTAACTTCAGATTTCCTTTCTTTTTAAGTATTAGGAATCCCAATCTCATCAAATATTGGATTTCTTGCTCTCCAATTCTTCTTTTCCGAAAATACCATTTAATTGCACATATTTTGGGCCTCAAATCATATCCATATCATCAATCTGGCCCAATGGTCCTTTATTAATTCAGCAAGGTTGTGCTTTCCTGGATCACGCAGGAGAAATGTCTTATTCTTTATTTGCATCATTTTCATTTGTTCTTCTTCAAGATCCATGGAATTTCGGCAACATTTCTTCACTCCTCTTTTTGCTCCATTTTGCCATGCCTCAAATTCTTGTAGACCTCTTTACTCCGTCTCTTTTGACAAAAACCTAAAAACAACAAAATGAATCAAAACTAATAAAACTAAGCAATTAACAAAGTAAAAATGTAGAGAAAATATATTAATTAATAGGCCTAAAATGCGTAGATCAAGTTCCTCGACTTTTCGAGGTGAAGTCCGATCATTGTGATGTGAATCGACCTTAGTTGTAGTTATGAAATTTGTTGGGTTTGTTAAGATGTTCATTTTTGATATGGAGGTCGAAGGTTTCTAAATAAGTCAACCTTGGTCGCCGCCTGTGGTGGCATGTGGGCCCCACACGCTGTCGTGTGCGGCGAAGCTCTAGTGACCAAAATACTATTTTCTTCATGGGAAGTTTCCTTAACTAATTTCATATAGTTTTTATGTAGTATCATAGATTTTGAGAACTTGTGTAATGTTTCAATGTATGTATAGGATTCGGATGCGACTCGACACTTCAACGCGATCTTTCGTCGTGTGTCAAGTCGATGCTCACCTTTCTATGGAGCTTGGGCGTTAATACGACAAATATGATTAAAATCACGATGTGGCTGAGTAGCGACATTTAGTTGTCCAGTTTGGAATGTGAGTATTCGAAATATGAATCATCTCGGGTTCCTTAACTATTCTAGTTGTGCGATTAGAATATTGTATTAATTTAACAAGATCTTTGATCGACCTAGGAGCGCTAAGTACGCATTACAAGTTAGTGGATCAACTATTGGATTTCTTACGATCCATCTGAGTAGACACTTTATTTTTTACTGTCGTTGCTAGTCTATAAATATTCTTATGAGTTTATTTACACAAAGCTATTCTGATGTGATTTATGATTATGTTTATGTTTATATACGGAGGCACCTATGTATGTTTTATGATTTTCACACGCAGCATGTCTATGTTCATGCATCGATATATAGACCATTCAGTTGATCACCGAGAGCGGCCTCTGGCGGGACACTTCACACTCCTAGATTTGCCTACGATTACGATATGATAAATAGAGGAATTATGCTCTAGTCAGCCTCTATATACTATGATACTTAAGTTTTACTTGGACTCACTATTCTTTTATTTGCATTTTGGGTGAAGGGCATAAAAGTACGTTTTATGATTGTTCTTTCGAATATTTCTTTTCGTGCACTCACTCTAACAATTTTACTGTTTTTATATGCCTTTCCCATGGGCCCTTCGGTTTCAATCGCCCAGGTTGAAGAGTTTTTGTGAAGTTCGGGCGCGCACACAGATTAAGGCATAACAGTATCTACCATAGGATCTAAGATGATCCTACGAATTATTATTTCAGTTATCATAGTTAAATTTGAAGTCAAGCTGCTCTGATGTTGTAATCAAGTAACAATTTCTATTCTTGGTTGTGAGTTGACATCAGAAATAGTTTTCTTTTATTTATGAATTTTGAGTTATGGATACCCATTTTGGATTTTGAAAAGTACGTGTTATGTCTATGTTAGGACAGTTGTTCGAGCTTAATTCCGGTTTAGGCAACTAAATTAGGGTCGGTTCGTTTCACATTCTTTTCATTTTTTTTGAGAGGGGAACATTCTTTTCATTATACTCGCACAATACTCTTCTCATATCATCCGTTAACATAGAATTTTTTATTCCTTTTAAATGGAACTCCAAGGAAGGCTAGATTGAGATCAGATACTCGTATTTCAATAAAACTTTTATCTATCTTAGTTTATCCTCACCATCAAAAAAGTATTTATAAGCTTTATATTGCAGTAAACTTGGAATTGAAGTACAAAAAACATAAACCGACTAGGAATATGATATATAAACAAATATTATTATTATTGTTTAAGAAAAATATATTTAATATCTTCATGTATGTGTCTTGTCCTAATTAGCTTAGATATAGATATTCTAGAAATCCCTGATTTTTTGGGAACAGTGATTGTATTGATTGTAATGCATGTCTTAACGCCTCTTATTACTGAATAAAGATACATTTTATAGACTACAATTATTGCGTATTCTTCTATCCATCAATATGTTATCAACAAGCTGTGAGTTGATAGTCAACAATCACCACAGAGAAAAGAAAAAATCCTAAACCCTAAATACAAAACATCTTCCACTGTCGATCACTACCAACCGTCGATCATCACCAATGTTCTCCGACCATCGTCGCCGACCTCATCCCTACTCATTGGCATCACCCGCATCTCCTGCAAGCATCCTCTAATTTTGAAAAAAATTGTTTGACTACCCAAACCATGTGTCATGATAGAGTTACCGCCTCGTCGTCAACAACCTACATCTATAGCTTTGCCTATTATTGCACCAATCGAGGTAAATTCTCTACAATCCTACTTCAGAGATTTAGTAGAAAAATTTAATTTCTGCAGCACCCTAGAGATTAGAACTAAAACTTAATTTCTATAACACCCTAGAATTTAGGTTGTTTATCACTTTGATATAATTATATTGTGAATCAAGAAAAGGGGATTTCATCACCCCTTTGTTAAAAAAGTTTGATTAGTGACGGTCCTGGGGGAGTCACGGTATAAAGAAAAAACGGAAAATCGATTACAAGTGATTGATTATGAATATCATGGTTTCTGTGTGTGGTATGAAGCCACTGTTTATCGAGTATCGATTTTTGTGACCATACATCTTGAATTATGTTCTTATTCTCTAAACTTAATAGTAGTGTTCATGGTTTCGATACTAATTATCTTTCTTGTCTCTTTTTGTAGATGATTATGACTAAGCCTGCCAGACAAGAGTTTGACATCCTTGACTCAAAAGGATTAGAGTATCATCATTGAGTATCTAATGTGGAAAATACATACATCGATAAAAGATACACGAGCACCATCTACCCACCTACCCACCTACCCACCCTAACGCGGTCCCCCTTTGTGAGAAAATTAAAGCTCAATCCCTTATGTTTTTTAGGCGGCATAGCCATCCAATTCTTAAGAAGCAGTACTTGAAAAAGACAGATCTCAAGGATTTATGGGATGTTTTGAAGTAACATTTCAATAACGTGCATGATACACAACTTTCAGAGTTGACCGGGAGATGGGAAATCATTCGTTTGTTAGATTATCCAAAGGTTAATGCTTACAACCAGACTATGTTGGAAATAATATCTGAGATAAGTTTTTGTGGGGTTGTCAAGACTGATCAAGATATGATCTAGAAGTCATTAAACACATTCTCTTCTTCCATGTGTATACTTGCTCATTAGTACTGGCTTAAGTACGAACAAGAAAGAATAAAAAATTTCAGTGATATCATGAATGTTCTAACTAAAAAGGAGAGACATCATGAAATATTTCTCTATAACAATTCAATGCCCATTGGGACCAAGAAAACTCCTAAGAATTACAACACTGGGGGAAACCAAAGCCGAAATATGACTTGGCACAGAAATCAGGACGCCAACTCGAACAAGAACCAGTCAGGTTCTTGTCCTAAGAATGAAGGAATTTCTTCACACTATGTTCCATATGCATACGCAATGTCGTGCAAGCAAGAAAATTTAATGTATCTACAAGAGGCACAAGTAAAACTTAGCACGAGAGACTAACTTTGCTGGGAGAGACTATAAGATCGATGGAAGAAGACATTAATGTCAATCTCATTGTAGCAGAAAACAAGAAATAGAGTCTTGAGACTCCAGATTTTCATTAGTCTATGTATTAGGAATATCAATGTTATATAATCTTTCATGTTTAGTTTTTGGCTTGTTTAGTGATATTTATGAGACTTTGTTTTTAGTCGTTTTGGAATAAGCCATCTTTGATGTAATCTAGTTGGAAAGTAATAATTTTTTTTATATTTTTTAGTTATATGAAAGTGTTGAGAATTTTATTTTACTATAATTATAATGCATAAATTGAAAGGATCCGACTCCGATTTAGATGCCTAAATCGAAATCAAACCCCTTCGAAAACATGACCATAAAAAAATTTCGCCAGAGTTTACTTTGAAATACGTGAGCCAAAATTAGAACCTGCAAAGAGAATCACACTTCAGATATTCCACAAAAGCCAAACCGTGCGACTCCTTTCCCCATCCAGATTTCTCAACATCATATATATAATAAACCACAAGGTTTACAAGAAATCCATAAAACATTCAGGAGTAAACTCAACTGAAAACACAACAGAAGTATTCAGAGTGACTCTTATGTACATCATATACAACTAGTAGGTCGAACTGAGCACATACTCGAACTAAAGTGTGACTGGAACTCTACGCCTCCACCGTCAACGTGCAACCCCAGAACTCAAACTGCAAACTGGGCATAGGAAACCGAAAAGAGCAGAGGAAGGCAAATAAAATCGTTAGAGTGAGTGGACGAAAATAATAATATACATTTCCCATCATATAAGTATATATGCACATAAAAGCATAATACGAGTCAATGCACATGAAAATCCCGACCAGGTACATTTTCCCTTATCCATAAAGATGCACATAAAATCATGCGGGGTCACTCATGGACTCCTCCGCATAGTACATTCTAATCACGGGATCCTAGACAACCTCGTGATTATAAGTTTGAAAGACCTCGGGTCAGGCGTTTGTCATAACCTTCCCGGAGCATCTCGGGGATCAGCCGAGAAGCCAAAGCATTGATGCTACCTATATATATGAGACTATACTTTATGTAAACCAAATCATAAATACTTTCCATGCACATGCAAAATCGTAAAATGCATACTTGTATGTGCATAATTGTAAATTCATACTAATACAATGTATAATCGTAAAGTGTATAATCATAAATGCATAATGTAAATGCATAATCAGGACTCGCAAATCAACTGTGAAAATAAAGTGTCCACTCACAGTACGAAACTAACTCTGAGGTCCGGCAGAAGATCCCTCGCTAAACACTCGATCACGATCACCTGAATAACAGGGATACGATCAATACATAAAGAATTCCAACATACTGAGCAAATACGTCAAGAACCTCACGTTCTTGAAAAGCGTATTGCTCAAATTATCGACGAGGATAACAAATACACCCAAATAACCCTCGTTCCAACTTAACACACTCAATTCAACTCAAAAACCTCACCATTGCGTTCGGCATGCGAAATTGAGCGAAACGACACAAAACTTTTCTAAAATTCCATCTCGCCGGAGCTCCGTCGCGCACGGCGGCGCGTGGGGTTGCCGCCACCGGCCACCGGAATTCCACGAACCTAAATTTTTTTGACCTATACATGGATTTGAAGATCTCAACATTTCCAACAACTTTGTAGTTCAATTCTAAGCCCAATTTTAATCGGAAAACGTCCAAAACTCACCGTGAAGTTCGAAAACCTCGCCGAAATCACTTACTCCGATCGGCCACCACTGGCCATGGCAAGGGACGATACCACTTGGGTTCAACTCACCTCTCCGTGGGCTACAAAACCCTCATAACCTCAAGCCTCATCGCCACCGTCTCTGCCAGCTCCGTACACCGCCGATTCCGGCCGAAAAACTTTGATTTTCTTTCCGTCGAGTCTCCCTCCTCCGGCCACCAATCACAACCATCCACCTACCAAATTGATGAGAAGACAAAGCCCAACAACTTCCATTAAGGAACCACGTCCAAATGTTACCGGAATAAATCACACTGACGCCGAGAAGCTCACGGCCCAAACGGGTCAGTTTTGACCTGTGGGTCAACGGTCAAAATCCAAAAATGGAAAGTTTCCCAAAATTGCCTTGTATTTATACCATAAACATACCGTACACATACCAGTCCCAAAATCGACGGCTATAATTCAATTTGATCAAAATCGGACGGTCACGATTAAATTAACATTCACCAACCGACTTCAAAACTTGATAAAACATTGCTCGCTTAACCAAAAAATTCCCCGAAAATTCCCACGAGCTCGAAATCAAATCCTCTACAATTTCCACGAAGGAACTCAAACCAAATTCTTGCTCAATAATTTAGTCATTAACAAACCACATATATACAATCAACTCGTGATAACCACGATTCGTGCCAATAATCATATGCTCAAAGTTCAGGTCGTTATAAATCTACCCCCCTAACAAAAATTTCGTCCTTGAAATTTACATACCTGCTAACTGAAGAGGTATGGATACTGTTCTCGCATGTGCTGCTCGGTCTCCTATGTAGCCTCTTCAACTGAATGGTTTCGCCATAAAACTTTCACAAGAGGGATAGTTCTGTGCGGCAATTCCTGGACCTTCCGATCAATAATCTGAACTGGTTCTTCCACATAGGTCAAGTCCTTCCGTATAGGAAGCTGATACGGTGTCAACAAATAAGATGGATCGGAAATGTACTTCCGCAACATAGACACATGGAATACATCATGTACCCCGGCCATCTCAGATGGTAATGCCAACCTGTATGCCACTGCACCGACTCTCTCCGTAATCTCATATGGGCCAACATATCGCGGACAAAGTTGACCGCGCTTCCTGAAACGAACAACACCTTTCCAAGGAGAAAGTTTCAGGAAAACCCAATCACTAACCTCAAACTCAAGATCCTTCCGTCTCACGTCAGCATAACTCTTTTGTCAATCCTGTGCAGCCTTCAATTTGTCCCGAATAACCTGAACATCTTCCGTGGTACTTTTAACCAAATCAGGACCAAGAGCCATTTCTCACCAACTTCAGTCCAACATAATGTAGTTCAACACCGTTTGCCGTACAACACCTCATAAGGTGCCATCACTCCTCATCTGTCAGTACATTATTCTGAATCAAATTCTTCTTGCTCAGCAGATAGGCATCTGAATCTTGAGCTTCATGAACCTGAACAAGTAGTATCAGACGAACTTGAAAGCTGGCTAACAATGCTCCATCTTCATTCCACTCCAACTCTGCTCCCATTGCTCGGAACTCTGTCAAAACTGACACTCTTGCAACACGAACATGGAAAAGAAAAGCACCGTGCTTCCAACTAAGAGCATCAGCAACCACGTTAGCCTTTCTTGGATGATACTCGAAAGTGCAGTCATAATCATTAACCAGCTCCATCCATCTCTGCTGCCTCATATTCAAATCTGGCTCTGTACGCAAATAGGTAAAACTTTTATGATCAGTGTAAATCTTGCACTATGCTTCGCACAAGTAGTGTCTCCAACTATTTAATGCTAACACAATGGCAGCTAACTCCAGATCATGAGTAGGATAGTTAACTTTGTGAGGTTTCAACTGTCTAGAACCATATACCACCACATTTCCATGTTGCATCAAAACACAACTCAAACCTAACTTCGAAGCATTACTGTACAGAATATAATCACCGCTATCGTCAGGTAAAGTCAACACTGGTGCAGTAGTCAACCTCTCCTTCAAAGTCAAGTAGCTTTCCTCATAAGCATTAAACCATTCAAACTTGACTCATTTCTTCGTCAAACGGGTAATCGGTGTCGCAATCCGTGAAAAGTCCTGTACGAATCGGCGATAGTAGCCTGCTAAGCCCAATAAACTCCGTAACTCTGCCACGTTGGTAGGTCTGCTCCAATTCAGCACTGCATCAATCTTATCTGGATCCACGCTGACTCCCTCAGCCGATATCACGAAACCCAAAAACTTTTCACTGTCTAGCCAAAACTCACACTTGCTAAATTTGGTGTACAATTGAGCGTCTCACAAAGTTTGCAAGTTGGCATGCAAATGCTTCTTGTGCTGCCCCACACTCCTAGAATAAATCAAGATATCATCGATGAACACAATGACGAACTTGTGCAGATAACGCCTGAAGATCCGATTCATCAAGTCCATGAAAGCAACAGGCACATTGGTCAACCCAAATGGCATAAAAAGGAACTCATAATGCTCATAACGTGACCAAAACATCGTCTTATCCATATCAGACTCCCGAATCCATAGCTGATAGTACTCAGACCTGAGATCAATCTTCGAGAAGCCTGAAGCTCCATTCAGCTGATCGAACAAATTATCAATCCGTGGAAGCAGATATTTGTTCTTCACTGTGACCTGATTCAATTTCTGAAAATCAATTTATAATTAAGTAATTATTACATATATATATATATTAGTCCATTAATTTACGCTTCATTAATTCTACGTACTCGATCTACATCGATCCATCAATTACCTACGTAATTTAATCGATCTGTACATATATATATATAGCTAACCTCCTTGCATATATATATGTACGCCATCTATTTCACTAAATATATATTAATTAATTAATTAATTAAGCAAATTTTAACTGCGTACGTACCTGTACGTTGGCCTATAGCTTCTCGATATCTGTACGTTAATTGAGCTCCCGGCCCTTATATATCGATCCTGATTCTTCTCGGCATTTCTAGCTAACTAGCTCCCTTCTGCCTTCTCCCTTCTATCTCTTCTTCAAATTAATTGAATGATCGATCGATATGAATTCAGTTTGGCATCGGGCATGCATATATATAATGCTTCACTTAGACGACGGAGGAGGTGTCGGTCCGTCGTCTAAGTGTTAGTACGTTACGCACTCGGACGACGGCGTGTCGGTCCGTTGTCCAGGTGATCACCTGGACGACGGAAATTGTATTCGAGTCTCCGAGGTCCAGGTGATCACCTGGACGACGGATAATATCATATCCGTCGTCCAGGTGATAACCTGGACAACGGAGAAGTCTCCGAGGTCCAGGTTATCACCTGGACGACGGATATGATATTATCCGTCGTCCAGGTCATACTTGGACCACGGATCACTTTCCGTCGTCCAAGTGGAACTTGGACCACGGAACAATTACGTTTCCGTGGTCTAGGTTGAGTTTTCTTGTAGTGAAACAACACTGGAGCACCCCAAGGTGAAAAACTAGGTCGAATAAAGCCTTTTTCAATCAATTCTTGAAGTTTAATCTACAACTCCCTCAACTCTGCTGGTGCCATACGATAGGGCGTATGCGAAATAGGTCCAGTACCTGGAAGTAACTCCATAGTGAAGTCAATCTCCCTGATTGGAGGAACACCAGGTAAATCCTCAGGAAATACATCCGGATACTCACAAACCACCAATATATCCCCAATGTCTGGTACACGAACCTCTGTATTAATCACATGTGCTAGATACGCCACACAACCTTTTTTTAACATCTGTTTAGCCTTCATTGCCGAAATCAGACAAGGTAAAAAAGTATTCTTTTCACCACGAAATAAAATTTCTGGCACACCTGGACTCCTGAAAACAACCTCAATAATAACCTCAGGGGAAGCTCTACCCTCTCTCAGGGACATGGCATGAACTCGAGCTTGTCCTGTTGGTCGTCCGTGCTGACTACGATTCTGCTGACCATAATGTCCAGAATCCTGTGTCGCACGATCACCAGAAGCAGTACCCCGACCATAACCACTGCCCTGAGCTGCAACACCCTTAAAAGTACCACCCTGCGGACATTCTCTCACAATGTGACCCTCCTGGCCACAACGGTAACAACTGATGGTGCCTCGATAACATGAACCATAATGTCACCTATTACAAATGTTGCACATTGGATAGTCTCTGGATGTAGCTGATAGATCAAATGTACGTCCAGGATATCTCGATCCACTGGAACTCCCAATCTCTGGTTGCCTCTGAGGTCAATTCCTCATCCATCTCTGACTTCCACTCTGGCTCGACGAACCACATGGATATCTGAAAGTGCTACCACCTGAAAGAGATGCTGAACTTGAAGTACCAGAACTCATCCTCTTCGTGGGACATTGGCTGGGTCTACCCTCCTCAAATCGGCGAGGCTGAAACCGCAACTGTCTCACCCTCTCAATGTCCTCGGCTCTGAGTGCAGCACTAACAAAGTCATCAAAGTTGTCCCAAGACACAGTGGTCAAAGTTTCCTTGATATTCAGATTCAGACCCAACTCAAACCTCCTGTATTTTGCTTCCTCAGATGCCACCATATCACGTGCAAAACGAGACAAACTGGTGAACTTATCTCGATACTCAAACACTGACATATTTCCCTTCCTCGACGGACCAAAAATCGCCAGAAAATTTCTAGGTGCTATTTCGGCGCCATCAAGTCACCTCTGTGCTCGAGGCTGGTCAGAAAAGAATCACAAGAGCAAGGGCTTTAAAATCCCTAACCCCTCACCAGTGATCGACGTTGTCAGCCACCGCTCCCAACGATGGCGTTCGGCTGTGATTTTTGAATGAAAATCACATCGATTTTCCAAAATTTCACATGCAATGAACAATTCTCATACACCATTACAATCAACACGACACTAGGAATAGAAACATACCTAAATTAGTGATCGAATTGGCCGGCAAAGGATCCACCCAAACATAGGTTTTTGCCAATTTTCTGCTTGAATTTCCAGCTTCCTCCGGTCGAATTAATGTCGGAGACCTTGGGAAAACAATAGAGGAGGTTAGGCTGATCAATTCCATACCAAGATCAGTCGGTATAGTGGCCAAAATCTGTTGCACCACCGCCACCAACTTCGGCGTAAATTTTGGCTGCTGGAGCTCGGGTCAACGCGGGTCAAACCCATTTTTCCCATAATGGAAAAATCTCCCCTTTCATTTATGGAAGCTTATATTTACACCTGCACATTTACGGTAATTCGATTTCTAACATTTTCGTCAAACTTCCGTTAACCATAACTTTCTTTTCATAACTCTGATTACGACATTCCGCTCATCAATGAACTCGTCTCCATGAATCCTCAATCTTCCATCCAAAGTCAACCAATATAGTCGATCAAGGAAAAAGTTAACCGTAGACTTAACGATCTTATTATCGGTAAATATTATTTACCACGCTCGGTAAATCGAATTCGGAAATACTCGTAAATATTAAAAATTATTTAAAAAGGTCAGGGTATCATAATCTACTCATGATAAAATAATTTTTCCCTCGAAATTACAAATCAAAGATTGCAGAATATTTTTGTGGAGAATTGGGTAGAGTTTCCCCTACAATTAGGAAACCCAAAAAAATGATAAATTATATTTCTCCATCAAATATCGTCAAAATGATAAATTATTCAGATAATTCTAGTAAAAATGATTGGGGCTCATTTGGTACGAGCACTGGTTTGGAATGAGTAAGTTAAGTAGGGATTGTGCTGCCCTAGGGTGAAAGAGCCAAAACCCGATCGGAGCCCTTTTGTAGGGTAAGGATATCGAATCTAGCAGATGAAGGTGAAGACAAAAAGAAATGAATAGGGAAAGATGGCTGGCACGAGCAACTGACAAGTGGAACTCGTTAGGCACGAGAATATGATGCTCATTTGGCATGAGCATATGAGATTATTGAGCTTGTTTGGGACAAGCGACTGAGCATATCGAGCTCATTTGGTATGAGCTGACGGCTTGGGGACCGTCATATTGATGATTGATAAAAGGTACGTAATCTATCGATTATGATTTGGTAATACATCTCATTGACTATAAATTTTGATATCAACGGGGATTGATATATTCGTATTCGTACATATGGCTGAGAATTATGTATTAATTTTTAGAATTCGATTATTGTTAAGAAATTCGGATAAACATTGGTAGCTCACGGTATATGTTGAGAATAGTATTATGAAGTGTATTTAGACATTTGCAGTTTTTTGGGTTTCCTAATTATAGGGGAAACTCTGCTCAATTTTTCGCAAAAATATTCTACAATCTTTGATTTGTAATTTCGAGGGAAAATTTATTTTATCGGGAGTAGATTGTGATACCCTAACCTTTTTAAATAATTTTTAATATTTACGAGTATTTCCAAATTCGATTTACCGAGTGTGGTAAATAATATTTACCGATAGTAAGATTGTGAAGTCTACAGTTGAATTTTTCCTTTGATCGACTACATTGGTTTACTTTGGATGGAAGATGTAGGATTCGTGGAGATGAGTTTGTCGATGCGTGAAATGTCGTAATCGGAGTTACGACGTGAAATTCATGGTAAACGGAAGTTTGACGAAAATGTTGGAAATCTTATTACCGTAAATGTACGGGTATAAACAGGAGCTTTCATAAATGGAAGGGGAGATTTTTTCCATTTTTGGAAAAATGGGTTTGACCTGCGTTGATCCGAGCTCCAGTAGCCAAATTGTCGTCAAAGTTGGTGGTAGTGATGCGATGGATTCCGACCACCATACCGAACAATCTTGGTATGGAATTGATCGGCCCAACCTCCACTATCTTTTACCCAAGGTCTCCGACAACAATTCGACCGGAGGAAGCCGAAATTTCAAGCAGCCGATTTCGATGGCTAAGGCCTAGGCGATATGAAGTAACTAGATCACAAAAAAGCCTCTTCTCGACCATGATCAAGATTAGTGTACAAAATAGAAGAGAATTGGATTATCGACTAAGGACGGGATGTCGTAGGATCTGGTTAGTTTTTCTGGGAAATGTTGTTTTTCAGCATTGGATTTCATCAGAGTAAAGCACTGGTAATTACTGGGTCTCAATAAAAGAGGGAAGCTATAATTGGTGCTTAAACCCTAAACAAATTTGAAACCACTATTTCCTGGAGAATGTATTTAGATGATGGTTTCAAGCCGCCTGTTTAGCTGTCGCTGGTGGCACAGACTGATTTACGCATTTTATGCTTGATTATTAATGTAATTCTCTCTACATTTTTCTATGCTATGAGCTTAGTGAATACGTTTCTAAATTACTTTATGTTTTTAGGTAGAAAAATAAAGGAGGATGGACAAAAGGAGTAAAATGGAGCTGAAAATGTCAATAACCGTGAAAATTGCACTTCAGAGGATTTTTGCGTTTCTGGACAATGGAGATGGGCCAGCCCATTAAGAATTCATTGGGTCCATTTATTAAAGTCCAAGTCAGCCAAGAAGGAAGCTCTAAATCAATTATTTCATCCAAAATGATCAAGCAAGCAACTTGGTGATGCAAGTTGCTGAAATATCTTTGGTGACTAAGGACTAGCTTGGTGACTACGGCTGCGCAACTAGGTGGAAGGATAAGAGGAAGATGTTTCATTTCCTCGAAGGAAGAGGCAAAGGCAACCTCCTCTGCCTATAAAAGGGGAGTTCGGCCATAAACATCAGGATCTCACATTCCAATAGCAAAAGCTCTGCCTAAATCACCTCCTTGCATCCAAAAGAAGAAGGACTTCTCCCAAGGCCGAAGCACCACTTCCTAGATATCCCTCCTCCATCCACAAGTGTTCTTGGCTCGATTTGGCCTTGGATATTTGTGTCCTCCATCCATCAAAGGAGCTGCTAATTCAAGATTTGCGGTGCGATTTCACGAAATCAAAAGTGTAACATGACCCATTTGTATTTGTTTTCAGTTTTGTGTAGTTTTCTCTACTTTTGTATGACAAGACTAAGTTTTGATATAAGGCTATTTATTTCTAGTTTTTATTAAGTTTCTTCCATTTATAGTTTTGGCTCAAATGCATGTGCTAGCTTATGTTGTTCTTAATGCTTGAAACTGTTTTTAGTAGATACTCGATTTGGTTCTTCTTTGAGCATGTTTCACGAACTAAGAACAAAGATAAAATTGCATTAGATAGTTAGCTCGATTTTGTTGCTGTCTTGTTCAATATAAGCATGTGTATGTGTTTTGATTGAAGTTATAGATTTCGTTGACACTTAGGATTAATCGGATAAATATGGTAGGTTGTTAGCATGTGATGATCGCTTGTATATATGTTAGTCTTAGATTTTATTTTTGGTTTAGAAAGCATGTTTAGGATTCTATGTTCTTGCTTGTTTAGCTTGTCTATGAGTTCAAGCATGATAGAACTTAGGGTTTCTCTATGTGTTTTCTGCCATGTTTTGTCTTTATATTTCGTAGATTAATAATCAAACTTTCAAACCCCCATACCTTTTATTTTATGTTTACAAACGTTGTCATGCTTAGTACCCTCAATCTCTGGTTAAGAACGATCCCTACTTATCAATGCTACATCTACAAAGAAGGGTTTTAAATTCCATACGTGTTAACTATGTGTTGAGTGTCTACTTTGTGTTAATATTTGATGCATGTTTTATGCATATCAGAGACGAGAGGAGATGAAGATAGAGGGTTAAGATTTGCTGGCCCGACCTTATCATAAACTTAAATTCGGAGAGGGAGAGTATTTGAGACTAACTCTTCTCTCTCTCTCTCTCTCTTTCTCTCTCTCTCTCTCTCTCTCTCTCTCTCTCTCTCTCTCTCTCTCTCTCTCTCGTATGCTGCTAGAGATGCAATGCTGCCGGTAGGCCATTAAACCATCCATCCAAATAGTCAATCTTTTTATCTTAATCTCATTTATCCTTTCCCTACAACCTCACCACCTATATGTATTTGGTCTTGCTCGAGTTTGGGATTAAAGCTCGTAAACCTCAAGAACCCTAGAAGTTGGGGATGACTTTTTTCAAGCTTAATCGACCTAGAAGATCCCCTGGGCTTTGTAGCCCTTGTCACCACAAAGTTAACCATACCTTGGTTGCCTCTTAATTCAATCGGTATTGGTCGAATCGAAGATTTGATGATTTTTGTATTCTTGACATCAAAAATAAATTCGGTTGTTTCTAGATGTAATTTTATGATGTTGTAGAAGAGAAAGTTGTTGTAGGGTAAACATCGAGTCTATACATGTTTGGATCACCAGAATTAGAATCATCGTCGCCACGACACTACCGTTGGCGGTGGCTCACGATGTTGTAATGGGATATGTAAGGTGCAACTAAAAGGACCCGACTCCGATTTAGTTGCCTAAACCGAAATCAAACCCCTTCAAAAACATGACCTTAAATTTTTTTTAGCCAAAGTTTACTTTGAAATACGTGAGCCAAAATTCGAACCTGCAAAGAGAATCACACTTCGAATATTTCACAAAAGCCAAACCGTGGGGCCCCGTTCCCCATCCAAATTTCTCAACATTCATATATAGCAAACCACAAGGTTTACAAGAAATCCAGAAAATATTCAGGAGTAAACTCAACTGAAAACACAACATAAGTATTCAGAGCGACTCCTATGTACATCATATACAACCAGTAGATCGAAATGAGGACCTACTCGAACTGAAGTGTGACTGGAACTCTACGCACTACCACATATTTAACCATTGCCGGCGATTTTTAAATCACCGGCAATGTTTTTGGACATTACTGGCGATTTTTGCCGGAAAAATCGCCGGTAATGTCTTCTTTTTTTTTTTAACATTACCGGCGACATAAATGTATGTCGCCGGCAATGTTTCGATGGTAATGTAAAAAAAAAAAAAAAACATTGCCGGCGACATACATTTATGTCGCCGGTAATGTTTAAAAAAATAAAAGACATTGCCGGCGACATAAATGAAGTCGCCGGCAATGTCTTTTTTTTTTTTTACATTACCATCGAAACATTGCCGACGACTTACATTTATGTCGCCGGTAATGTTAAAAAAAAAAAGAAGACATTACCGGCGATTTTTCCGGCAAAAATCGCCGGTAATGTCCAAAAACATTGCCGGCGATTTAAAAGTCGCCGGCAATGTCTCTTAATCCGGTAGTGACGCCTCCACCGTCGACGTGCAACCCCAGAACTCAAACTGCAAACTGGGCAAAGGAAGCCGAAAAGCCCAAGGGAAGGTAAATAAAATCGTTAGAGTGAGTGGACGAAAATAATAATATGCTTTTCCCAACATATAAGTATATATGCTCATAAAAGCATAATGCGAGTCAATGCACATGAAAATCCCGACCAGGTACATTTTCCCTCATTCATAAAGATGCACATAAAATCATGCGGGGTCACTCACGGACTCCTCCGCATAGTACAGTCTAATCACGGGATCCCAGACCCCCATCGTGATTATAAGTCTGAAAGACCTCGGGTCAGGATATCTGTCCCCTCCAGAGCATCTCGCGGATCAGCCGAGAAGCCAAAACATCGATGCTACCTCTATATCTGAGACTGTACTCTGTGTAAACCAAATCATAAATACTTTCCATGCACATGCAAAATATTAAAATGCGTAATCATAAAATGCATACTTATATGTGCATAATTGTAAATGCATACCAATACAATGAATAATCGTAAAGTGTATAATCATAAATGCATAACGTAAATGGATAATCAAGACTCGCAAATCAACTGTGACAATAAAGTGTCCACTCATAGTACGAAGCTAACTCCGAGGTCCGGCGGAAGATCTCTCTCAAAAACGTATCGCTCGAAATATCGATGAGGATAACAAAATTCCTAAATACACCCAAATAACCCTCGACCCAAATTACAACACACAAATCAACTCAAAAACTTCACGACTACGATCGGGACGCAATTACGAGCAAAACAGTATAAAAATCTCCAAAAATCCCAAAAAGTCAACTCTCGCCGGAGCTCCACCACCGACGGTGAAATTCCACGGCGGAACAAGCCCAGAAATCTTCTTCTCCTCAAGACCAACCAAAACTCTCAAAGGACCACCACCATCCAACCACCATAGTGGCCGGAAAACATCTCGAAACCCACGGCCTCCATTGATTCCAGTGAGATTCCGGCGAGTTCCAAATGCCACCCAATCCTAAAATCTCTTCACCCATAAGCATCTATGGGTTGAGGGGAGCAAAACCCCCAACCCCAAAGACCCCAAATCTGGCCGGAAACCAGCACCCGAATCTAGTAAGTTCAAAGAATTTCATCGAGTTCAAACTCCCTCAAACCTCCACCAAATTCACTCAAACCAACTTTAATTCAATAGGAAATCACAAGAGGAAGCTAACCATACCAAGCTTGTGGCCTGAGGTGGCCGGAATCGGAAAATCAGCCGGTGGTCAAAAACCTCTCTGCTAAGCCATGGTCAACGCGTGTCAACCCAAAGTCAATGGGTCAAAAATGGTCAACTCATCCAAATTTGACTTTTTGAAAATTTTATGACTATTTTGATATTTATACTCGCGACCAAAATGGTCAATGATCAAAAATGAATCGAAACCAATATCGGATAAACATAATTAAATTTAACGGCGAAAAATATTCATAATTTATTCCACGTAACTTGAAATAATCCTCTGAAAGCTCCCACAAGCTCGAAATCATGTACACTACAACTTTCGTGAATGAACTCATATCGAATTCCAAACCGAAAATCTCGTCATGAACAAACCCGCCTTATCGACCAATTATGACAAAAGTGCGACTAATCGTGAAACTCGCAAATCAAGCCAATTAACATACAATTTCTGGTTCAGATTGTTACAACAACTGACGTGAATATGATGAGGGAAAAACAGAAATTTAACACTTTTTAAATATTTATCAATTTACTTTTCCAACCAATAGATATGTACCACGTAGCCAATGCACATGCACTGCGTTGCACACAATACGTTCTGCTAATTCTTCTTCACTTAGTTCCTTAAACGTCTGTGCTAAACTCTACAATTAAACTATTTCTCTCATGACTAAGTTATATGATTCCTTTAAAAAAAAACCTAGTCATGCAATGAAGAGGCTTCTCTCTTCTTCATTCTGGTGGCTGCGAATTCTACCATTGGGGTTTTCACGGCCTAACATTGTGGTTTGTAGTGACAAACCTTTTCAGTAGTCTCTTAATTGTGCTTCCTACCCAAGGTAGAGATTGAGAACCCCTGGTACACATTGATAGTGGTTCCGGGATGATATTTTCAAGTGGATGTGAGTGTGTAGGGTTGGGTTTTGTTCTCGATCGGCTTTTGGTGGAGGCGGCTATGGGAAAAGATGACACTGTCGATTAACTTGAGATTCTGATGGCACTCGGTTTCCCATGGTAGGGTGGGTTCCGATAATGGTATGTTGCGAGTTCCTTGTTTCTACGTGCGGCGATGGGTTTTCACAATCTTCTTTGAAAGCTGTTGTAGCTTTCAATGTTGAGCGGTGGAGTTCAACGTTGGGTGGTCAGCGGGATATGACAGAAGGTGAAGGTTGAGGGCGTGTGAAGTTTCTAGGTGGAAGGACTTCCTGGGGAAAGTGTCCTGGCATAAACCCTAGTTGGGCAAGGTCCTTGTTTGGTTCTTTTGGAGATGGGCCCATCCTTGTGATGGGTTTAGCCTTAGTGATTGATCTGTTTGAGATTTGTGTGACACTTGATTTGTAATCTTAGTGATTATGAAAGACCTTTGAGGAAATTTAATGAAATTTTGAGGAAGTGAAATTATCAATTTAAAGATTTGAAAAATAAGTATGCACCATCACGAGTCTGTGGTAATTTTTGTTGAATTTTTTGGAAGCGTTTGCTATTTACTTTGAATTTTGGAATATTAGAAATAAGGAAAATTACGTTATTTAAAAGGATGTTTGCTGTTCAATCTAGACCATTGAATTTAAGTGAGATAATCTTGACCATTAATCACAAGTCTCATGATTTGGGCTTTTGGATGGAAATGTTTACACACTTGGATAAGTTTAGAAGGGAGCAAAAGTGAGCTCACCCAATAGAGAAATTCTCTTGGTTTCAAACACTATTTTCGTCAGCTGCATTCTAGGGCCAAAATCGATAGGATACGGTCCTCTTTTGCCTTCTAGTTCTTCATCAAAGTTGTTCAGAAATGTGTCTTTGGTTTCATACCCAAATTTCCTAACGATCCGACGGTGGAGTCATGATGGATTAAGGTAAATGTGACGACTTTTCATCACAGTTTTTTAATTTTCAGCAAATCATCAAATGGATTCTAACTCTTGTTGCATGTCATTTCTTTCTATGAAATTCTCTTTATCTAGGTCATGTGTGATGTTTTTCAACTGGAATTGAGTAATATTAATCGAGACGTAGCTCATCGATCATCCATGCAAGGGAAATAATAAAAAGAAGTTGGTATCCTCTTCATGGTATGCATTCTGCTACATTCGTTTGTGATTTTTGACTAGCATTGATTAATTGGTATATTGGGTTGTTGATTTTATCAAGATTGATGGTTTCTGTTTTTCGATGTCTCATACCTTTGACGAAGTTCTCTCTTCATGGCGGTGCCAATGGTGCTTCTCGGCTCATTCCGATTGTGGTTCCTATTCTAGACAAGGTTGGATACTTTGCTTTGCTAATCAATGAAGCTGTGAATTGGGAGTTTATATGTGGTTTTATATTTACGTGCTATGATTTAGAAAAGTATGTGCATGATGGCTTTATTTGTTATGAAGTATTTATTGGCATTGTGTTCTTGTTGTCAAAGTAATTAAGTGATGTTAATGAGATTTTGGAGTTGTCAAGTGAACTAGGCATAGTTAATTCATTGTTGGAAATTTCCTTATCGAAAGTTCAGTGATATAAGATCAAATAGTGGTATATGTTAAACTTGGTTTGATAATGGGTGTCTGACAGAACTCATCTCAGATTAGCATGTAATCCAGGGTGAATCCTGCGGGACTCGTATTAGGATGACTTGCACCGAATGATCACTACAAATAACCCAAATACAAGTAACCCAATACTTGCACTAAGAATCTCAACCAAGAAAATGGAAGCAATGAACAGTAATGCCTCGTACTCTGGACGGTCATGACTTCAGCCGACTCACCTACAATCTGGGCAATTTAAAATAAAGGGCCTAGAGGAAAGGCATAAAACATAAAACGTTAGAGTGAGTGGACAAAAAGTAAATTTTGTAAAGAAATGAAAGACGTGACTCAAGTGCCTTTCACTGAAGAATATACGAAAAAATGATGCAAGTCTTAAAATGTAAATATCTAGGTACTCCTGGGTATTATGTTATGTGTGGAAGAGGTGACTTAGGTCAATCGACTTCAAGCCCTAAGACTTCTTAGGTCAGGTTCCTGGCCCTCCTGTGTACTATGTAAATCCTCGGGTCACGTCTCTGGCCCTCCTTGAGCGTCTCAGGGATCAGTAGAGAAGCTAGTACATCGATGTAGCAACTATGACTATGCTATGTGTAAGACAAAATCATATGTGCCTCTATGCAAATGATAAATCGTAAAAAGTAAAAAATAGACTCGCAAATTGATAATGAAAATAAAAGTATCCACTCACAATACTGTGTCGTGATTTCCATCAAGTCATATTACGTTCTGAAACAACGATTAGTACTGAATAATTGATCGTTGACACAGTATTGAAGAGGCTGTCTATTAGCGTAATGAAGAGGCTGTCTATTAGCGTTTCTAAACATCTATTACTAGATGCTAATATGTCGTCCTGAAACAACGATTAGTACTGAATAATTGATCGTTGAAAATCATAATGAATATCTAAGCTTGTTTACCAACGAGCAATATTGTCGAGAACCTCGCACTCTTGAATAATGTGCTTCCCGAACTAATGACAAGCTTTAATCAAATTCCAAATTCTAACTCTTGAATACTTTTTAAAGTCGCAACATATTACTCAAGCGTGAAGCGACTCGAAGTCGAATCGACAATCGATTCCATTGTTTAATAATAACGTAAAATTATTTAATTAATATTTGATTAAGCACACGTCTTAAACATCAATGTCCAAATCAATTCAATAACCTCTTCATTACGTTCGATATGTAATTATGAGCAAAACAGTATAAAATTTTTGTCGAAATTCATCTTCGTCGATGACTTTTTCCGGCGACTCGAACACCAAACCCTTCCTCTCAACAAGCCCAACAATCTATTCAACTACGGTCACAGCCAATTCGGCTGGCAACCGCCCCAAAACCTAATTTTCCAAAAAAATTCCAATTTCGGCGTCGTCGAGCCACATCAGAGCTCGCGACTGGTCGGGATAGACTTACATGAGGGTGGCCTACAGAACCCCTAACCCTCCGACGCCAATTACCATTGTTAACCACCGCCACCCACAGCGGCGTTCGGCGGAAATTTTTGAATGGAAATTGAGTCGATTCGCCGTCGAAACACCTGCAAATCTCATCTAAAATCATACCACAACAATCCATACAACTAGAGAAATCAAAACATACCCAAATCGGTGATCAAATCGGTCAGAAAACCATCGGCCCAAAACCTAGGTTTTCCTGGCGATTCACAACGAAATTACAGCTTGCTCAGGTGAAATTGATGACGGAGATGCCGAGATCAGCAACCATTTTGGGTCTCCAGAGATGGTCAACGTAGATCAACCCACCCCTGCCCGAAATGGAAGGTTTTTGAATTTCCATTGTCAGAAAGTCGTATTTACTCGCGACCAACGAACACCGTAAATCGTTAAAAACTTTCGTTGACCGTAACTTCTTTGTCGTAACTCCATGACCATGAACTCGTCTCAGTAAACTTTACGACTTTTCTCAAAGAAATACCTCAAAAAACTTAATCGATAAATTTCTGATGAAATGCTAGTGATATTTATTGACGATAAAAACTAATTATCATCGACGATTAACGTTTAAACAAAATAACATGGTAAATCTTGGGTCGGGATGTTATAATGTCCTTAGTAAATTGTTGGACAATGGCTTTGAAGAATCAGTTGGTATCTTTTCGAAAATCTTGATTGACATAGCTTTGGTGATATTGTGTAACTTATATGAAGTAATTTAATGACATTGAGCATGTTGGATTTGGACTCTAGTTACCCGAGGCCTGAAATATGGTGGGGTTGACCTAGGAAAGCATGTGGATGTCAAAGCAGCGATGTTCCAGATAGGAGACTCTAGACTTTTCTCAGTTAGTGATTTTATAAAATAACGTATTTTCTTAATCCATGATTACTATATTTTTAATGCATTTGATTTTTTGTTTGATGACTTGAGAATGAGAGGAGCATAACCACTTCCCTTGGCTTCGATACCCTAAACCTCTGGAGGGACTGTATGGACTAAAGACTGTTTGACATTCTTTGAAGTGTGGCTTTGCTTCTAGGTGATACGTCATAAGTGGACACTCTCGCTATACCTCACCAAGTAGACAATATTAATTGTGGTAAGGTGGTAGTTGGCATAGAGTCCAGTCATCAAGTTTGAGTTTGAGTTTGAGTTTTCTCTTGGGGCTCTACTATGTTTTTATACTACTTTCATTTACTTGCTGGCACATATGATTTCATTTGTTTTCAAACCTAGCTGGGGTACAACCCTATTGAGTAACGAGGATGAAAGCTCATCCCTACAATAATTTTGGATGTAGGTACAGTGTATGAAGATGGGACAAATGAATGATGGTGGTGTTTGAGCTCCATCGCTGGAAATAAGATCATGAAAGTGACGAGGAGGAAGAGATGATCTAATTCCGACCGGAATCGTGATCGAAGATGGCCGAACAGCGTCGCACCGCCGGCAACCGCCGTATTACCAAAACTGGACTCTCTCTCTCCTCGAGAGAGAGTGTTGACTCAGCCAGACCAAAATTGACTTCCAAAAAGGGTAATCTCCATTTGAATACTTTTCCATTCACGGAAAGTAATTTTCTATAAACTTCTAATAACCGTAACTCCAATTTTGACAATTCTCGCATTTATGAACTCGTCTCAACAAACTCTACGATTTCTACCCGAAGTCAACCAACTTCAATAATTCTGATAAAAAGTCAACTAAAGATTTCTCAGTATTTACTGACGATAAAAATTATTTACCACATCCACTAAATCGAATTTGAATTATTCATAAATGGTAGAAATTATATAAAAAGGTCAGAGTATCACATTCAATCACCGAAACTCTTCTTGAATTCCTAACCACATGAAATGATTGATCAAGATGCGTATTCTCAAATGAAACTACACGGAACTCAACTAAATAAGTCTTATAAACTGCCTGCGGAGAGTGGAGTTTCTGGTCACGATCTTGACAAATATTGTAATATTATTTGTCAGAACGCTAACAAATATCATATCAATATTTGTCAATGCATTATCAAATATTATCCTATGATTTTTCAAAAGTTTGACGAACAATCAACTTTTAAATATTCCTCATTGATAATGATGATAATAATGACTTCAAAAAATTGAAGAACCACTCGTCTAAGTTCTGTCATGTGCGCACACAATTTTTAACAAGTATAATTTTAGTGTAATATACTTGTTGAGGTTTAGAAGAAATAAAAATTTAGAATATGGACGTTTATGTAAATTTAAATAAGGATAAAATAATAATTCAATAATCCAAATGATGTGGGGTGAGAAGAGCAAAAATTGGCGTGTGAATAGCCGCAACCATGTTGAAATTCTTGAACTATCTACACACGGATGGCAGTGGCTTGATTATGTACCTGAGAAAACTAAATGCACAGGTTGTACTCATCCATTCTACTATGAAGAAGGTCGTCACTGTTGTTCAACACGTCGTCGATCAATACAGCGACAAGAATGGTCAAATAACAGCCAAGATTGCCATGGCCACTCTCTTCGAGCTCTTCAACAATTCCATGGTAGTAAATGAAGACATGTTAAAGAAATTTGTCAAGGTGTTTCTTGGTTTCGATGCTATGAAGGATAAAGATGATTCCAATGAATCAATTTTCAAATTTGTGGACGCTTATTCTATGAAGGGTCCGAATTCGGAGGAGAAGGAGGAGGTTGATGTTGAGATGGTTAAGATGGCAGAAGCCATCATATAAGGAAGCAGGCATCGAATCCATGAACGATGAGTGTAAAAAAATGGGATTTTGTATGAAGCAAGACCAAGAGAAGCAAATGATTCACGATATTTTTTAACCAATTCCAATTGCAAGGTTGGTAGCAAATATCAACTGGAATCTTCAGTTAAATATTTCATGACGGCGAGGAGTTGGAAGGTCATCTCACTACCTTTTGCATCCTCAAAGACTTGGAGACGGTGCACACGGCCATTAAGAAAGTCGATTTGAGCTTATACCAACGTTATAAATTACATTAGCAAGAAGATGAGAAAGAAGAAGAGTAGAAGAAGAATGTACCGAGAGAACTGCATGAATGTATGCAAATTGCGACTTGGAGAAGAGGCAAGAAAAGAAAGCATGATGAGCTTTTGGTATGATGAGGTCTTTGTAATGTACAACAAGTTGAAAAATTGTTAATCTCCAATACTCAGTGAATGAGACGTATTCGAACTATTGTCTTTTTTTGTTTCTCTGTACTAGTTGTTTATGGTGGTTTGGAATTATAGATATACTAAAGCTGATTTGAGAAAGTACTGTTCCTATTAATAGTTAATTTCTATTTTTATCCAAGTTTTTTGACATAATTACATTGAATGCCACTTATTTTCTCATCTCATTCACCTACTTCTTTTCTTCTCTGGAACTTTCAAAAATCACTCTAAACCTCTTTATTCTGTAATATCTATTCTCTCGAGTCTCTTTTCTCTAATCACATTCTTTCTCCCTTTCAAAAAAATTGCCCTCTTTGCTAGATTATCTTACTACTCATCATTGCCCTGCATCGCTTCTTATTCTAACTCATTGATTCCTATCTAACAGTTAATATTCTCAACTAATTAAATGCTTCCCGAAAGTTTCAAAGGATTGTGAGAGTATTCTTTCTTATTGTATTGGATCATCTGTGTATGTTTTCTAGCTACTACTACTGATTTATTCATCTATCTATTTGCCCTTTGAATTTATGATTGTTTAAGGGTGAAAGAAATTGAGTGGTGACTGATTGATTAGGTGAGTCATCACTATTTATCAATGATATACGATCGCCGACATATGATTATAAGCAAATTGAGCTACTTTCTCTTCTCGCAGCACCGTGTGACAAGAGTTGCTAGTTATATCTATATTAATTGACAGTTGGAAGTTACTGCTCCTAAGAACAATTAATTTCTAAATTTTCCCTTCAATTTTATCATTTGCCCCTCTTATTTCTTTTATTTACATTATATGTTATTCTATATATCTATATCTTTTACATCTTTCTGACTTTTTTTTTCTTTCAACCCTGATATTAATCAATCTCTCATTACTCCCGCTCTCCATATCAATAATTTGGCATCTCCCTCTCTTTTGGCTCTTCTCACCGCTCTCTAATTTCTCCATGTTGACCAAATTTGGCAATTTTTTATTCTTCTTAAGTAAAATTCTCAATCTTTTGGTTTTAGTTGGAATGAATTCAATTTTTAATTCAACATGGGTGATGTGTCTATTCACACCTCCCTTTTTAATATATACACCTCTCAAATTTTTTGTACATTTTATATATCAATTATATCCCTCTAGTCTTACAACAGTTGAAAAAAAAGTAGAGAAAATCTACGTACACAGAAGAATGAAGATTGATCGAAACCCTTGAGTTATAAAACAATTTCACTATGTCGAATTCCTCTAAGGATACCATCAACCTGGGTTCTAGATTTTTTTTAATTTGTTTTGCATTCTTAATTTCATCTCTTTTCAATATAGGTTTTAATATGAGTTCTTCCGATCAATTGTTTAGTTTCTTTATTAGTAATCGATTTCAAGACTATGATATGAGAACAAGTTTTACATATGCAATTAATACGTTCTAGTTTTGATTGGTCTAGATTAATGTAGTCAATCCCGTGCTCCCAATTGAGATATTGGCCCTCTGCTCTTTAAGGGGTCAATGAGGATCTTTTCTTTGAGAAGTATGTCAGAGGATTTGCCGAACTAAAAGTCCAGAAAGATGTTCTTCAACATCTCACCACCGTGTGGTACTGAGCAATTGGGATATAGGGCCTGGCCTGTTTGGTAGGCCCATTAATGGGTTAGGTCGTGTCACATTCGTGTCAGGTCATATAATTATTCATGTCAAAAAAATAAATTCAAACCCAATCCATGTAATAATCATGTCAAAAAGGCCAACTAATTTATAAACGGGTCAACCCGAGTATCCCGTTTATGACCCATTTAATAATTGAGTCATGTCGTGTCGTGTTGAATTATGTAACTTATTTAAACTAAACAAGTTAAAAATTCAAACAACTTCACATACACAACAATAAAATTATTAAAAACACAAACTCTAAAAAATTTAAATTCAATAACCATGCAAATTATTCAATAGGTTCTATAAATTTATATAAAGTTCAAATAGAATAGTATGCAAGCCCCAATTAAATGGATCATGTATGCGAGTCATATATATGTCGACCATACTCAATTAATAAACGGGTTACACAAGTATTAATTGTGTTAGCGGGTTGACCCGCGGTTGACCCAATTTTTAATCGTACGGGTTTCCCGCTTTATTTCATGCGGGTTTCGAGTCGGGTTTTATGGGTCGTGTCGAAATTGACAGCCATACTGTTTGGGATTGCTTTTAGATTGTCTAAAAGTGCTTTTGAATTTCTAAGAAAAATTAGTTATAAATAGAAAAAAATAAAAATAAAAACTAAAAAAATTATTTGTTGAGTGTTTGAAACACTTTAGAAGTGATTTGAGAAGCAGATTATAGATGCTTCTCAGTTTTAAAAACACTTTTAAAAATTCACAAAAGCGCTTTTAGAGTTCTAAGAAGTAATCACAAACAAACTCATAGTGAAGAGAGGTAGAATAGAAATGAAGGGAAAAAATAAGATGTTCAAAGCCATAAATATATAAGGAGGTTTATATAGTAAAATTGGAGGTGTGAACAGACACACTCATTCAATAATGGGTTTCATGATTGGGTGTTAAATTTTAAATTGTTTAGTTTGGAGGAGATTATATCATTAACTGTTACGTTGTGGGTTGAATAATTTGTATCTGGGTTTGATATATGAATATAAATTCGAGAGGTCATCTTCTCTACATTTTATTTTGGAAATATGGTCAAAACTTAATCATTATGTTTTTTTTAACAAGAGGGATGTGACAACCCAAGCTTTTAATAATGAAATTGTCGAATACATATTCAGGGGACCTAAGACTTAAACTCTGTATTACAATAAGCACAACCAGAACATCTCAGATCATCACAAGATCAATCCAACTTAATCATTATGTGTGTCATGTATATTTACATTTATCAAATCCTATGGTTCAATGATTGTGTGATTCTTTCTTATTCAAGTATCTTAACTAAAAAGAGCTTGAATGTAACAACTTACATTTTCACCGAAATATTTCTTCTTCTTTCTCAATAAATAATATAAAAAAAGTTCACTAAAATGTGATTCAGCAAGCTCACTTCTCTTATGTTCTTTTTGTATACTTTCAATTCATTTCGTTTCATGGTTCCAAACCTGAATGTAACACCTAAATGATATCAATAAATGGAGAATTAGATAACACTAATTACTGAAGTTGAAACTTAATAGTGTAAATTGTTTCATTTTTTTTATATAAAATGAATATAAGCCTCTTTCTGATTGCATATAAAGTTAAAATTGTTGACCAAATTGGCTTTAGATTAATTTGATGCGCTGCAAAGCGCGCAAGCAGTTGCTAGTATTAATTATATTAGACTTGTAGGAACATATGAATGCAGTTTCTTTGGTTAGTTCTGCTTCCTCATATTTGGATACTTAGTTACGATGCGTATGCTATCTCTTGTTTTTTTTTTGGCTCCATATTGGTGCGATCCATGTAAAGACCAAACCTTTGTGAATATGAAGGTATTGTTGCATTTACTGTATAATAGTTTCTGTAATATTGTTGCTCCATCTGACCATTGAGATAGTGATAATTGGAATAGCAACTGTTACTGGTGTATATGGATAAAATATAACATTTGTGAAGCAAGCTGAACACTATTGTAAACGCTGTTCATTCTATTCAAATCGTGCGATACGTGTGAGGAAACTATTCTGGATGAGATTATCTTCTCAAATTTGGCCATCTCTCTCTCTCTCTCTCTCTCTCTCTCTCAGACAATCGATTAATTTTCTCTCCTGATTTGCAATCGCTCTTCTCTCCGAATCTGCAATCTCTCTCGCTCTCACATAACAAAATAACAACTCATTTCGATCTCAGGCGATCTTCGACTCTAGAGTCCAGAGGGATTAATTTGAAGTTTCGAGGTTCTGTCACCCCGTCGTTGATCAACAATCATAGTCTCTACACTCACTCACTCTTTTCGCTGATCTGCTCCAGCTGTTTGTTGCAGCCACTTCTACCAAAAAATACGGCTGACCCTTTGTTCTCCATCTTCACGTCCTCCGAACAAGGTTTGATTTTGGTTTCTTCATGTGTTGATATTAGCCTGAAGTTTGGGTCTTCTATTATTAATAAAAGTATATAAATGTGAAGCACTGAAAGGGGTTGTTTGGAATTGCAGCTCCATCTCTCCTCAACAACACCGCTAAAAGTCATCACCTCTGCCATTCTTCGATTACTGTTCTGAGTGTTGGGTGGGTTTCAGTTTGATTAGTCAACCAGATTCTAATATTTTGTTCATTTTGGGTGCTGGGTTTGTGGTGACTTCTTCGATTTCTTCTCCTACAGTAGTTGTTTCTAATATTAGTTCATTTGGGTGCTGGGTTATTTTCTTTAATTACTGTCATTCGTGGAAGCATTTCACTGACTTTAGTTACAGAGATAGATGATGTCTAATGATATATTACTTAGTATAACATATCCGATGATCTATCATACAAAGATAGAAAGATAATTACATGATTCGTTTTAAAAGTAGGTAACATGTCTGATGATATGTTACTTTAGGGATGATCCATCTTCGTTTTGGTTTCTGTTGATCTGCTCCATTTTTCTTCATTGCAAACTTGGTTGTGTCACTCTTTGGGGTTTGTGGTTAACGTCATTGATCAAGGTTCAGGTTAGTCACTTGCCGATCTATTTTTTTGGGTGTTGCCAATCTATTTTTGTTGGGTGTTTGAAACAACCGTGAACTAATACGATTGAAAACTGAACTTGCAATGGTAGATGAATTCAAAGTGTAACTGAACCTGGGTTTACTCGATTAAGTTGGGGAGGAATTAATTATGGGTCAGTTAACCAAATAATATGAAATAAATAATAAACTTTACGAAGAATCACCAATTCTGAAATCTTATAGTGGGGATAATGGGTTCTTGAGGAGATGTTATCTGATTCGATTGAGAGCTAGAAAAGAGAGTTGAATTCAATTGTAACTGTGAGGATGTTATTATATATATTCAACTTTGATCATGAGGACTATATCCATGGATTTAGGGATGGTAACGTCTACCATTGCAGGTTTTAAGGTAAGATACCGCGTACATTTATGATATAGGTTTAAATTAGATAACTGTTGAGAGATCCTGCATAAGACCTCATGGAGCATGGGGGTGTCGATTCATGAAACCATATCAATAGAGAGCTTAATGCTACGGGATATTGCTAAAATGAGTGATGAATGAGCTAATTTGGAGGAGCTTGCATAGTTGATTTCAGAGAAGGACTTCAAAAATGACTTCATGAGCATGTATAACAGGTTATATGCTACAATGAACGGAGAGATATAAGTGACTTTCTCTCCATCAGAACAGGACAACTTTTTAGTATCTATTGATTTCAATAGTCTTCGGTTGTGTGTTACCAATTTGTCATCCTATACTTCAGATCCAATTACTATATTTTTGTTAAGTTTATTTGGAGCTATGTGAATATTAGATTACGTTATCATAATCCATTTTACTTAGTTACGTAGTGGGGTTGGCATTTGTCGGTCTCTTGGTATGATACAAAATGAACTGTTGGTGATGTCCTAAGTTTTTGTGATCCTCTACTGTTTCATGACTTCTTCAACTATGGAATACCTTTGTTTGCTTTGTCTAGGCATAAAGGCAAGGAAACATATAGATGATGATGGTGTAGTATCTTCAATGTATAATGCATTCTTTTGTAGATCAATAAGTAGATGAAAGTTGCTCTGTAGTAATGTCATTATCCCTCTAATCAAATTTTTTTTCATTCTGGATATGTCGCATCACGTACTCACTCGATCTGTCTCTGTAGGCACTCTGAATCTGTAGCTCTCTTCTCGCAGTCGATCAAATCTGTTGTCGACCTGCACGCCCAAGGTACGTTGTTTGATCGGGTCATAGTCCTTGCTTTCTCTTCAAACGTAGTCATTGCTTTCTCTTTGGACCCCAAAGCCGCATGTCGTTTGTTGTCGCTTTTTTCTATATTCTGTAATTTTGTCGATTTGGGATCATGGATTTTGGGTTTTATATTCCTGCTTAGTTGATGCCAGTAAAACTCATACTTTTTATATTATTGTAGGCTTTGACACGGAATAAAGTAATTTTAGATTATAAAACTGTATCTCATTTTGTCTGTGATTGTTCCTGCCTCTTCATTCAAAATTATATTTTTATTTTATTTTTATGATAATCATGTAGAATCTATTTACAAATCTATTTTTATGTTGAACAACAATTAGGCTTCCAAAAAATTTATAACACTTTGTCGTAAAACCGCGCCAAGGCGCGGGCAACCACCTAGTGGATAAAAAAGAAGAAGCTGAAAGTGTTCTAACAGTAGCTTTGGTACATCGTGTGTGTGTTGTTGCCACATTTGGCCAGTTATGCGATCCATCAGTAGACGTCATTGTTATTTCTTACATTAATCAGTTTTGTTCGTCGACTTGATATCATAGATCGATACTAAAATGTATCCTCCACAATCTAAAGTGGGATTTCATTGATATGATGGAATGAGAGGACACCCAAAAATCCAAATGCATAGTACCGAAGTGGCTATGTCAAGAGCTTTTTCTTCCTTGTGGTGGGGGTGAGAAAAGGGCTTCATTTCCTATGATTTCCTTGTGGAGCCTAAAAGAAAGCTACAAAACAGTTCATCATTCCCTTCTAGCATGCAATTCCTATCAATGAAGTCAGATTTGAGCTCAACTATAATTGAATTTGCTCAAAAGTCAACACTCCCATTTTCTGGCTTTCTTTCCAGTAAAGGTTTGGGCTTCACCATCTGAATTGGAATTAGTTTCGCGAAGCAACCCGACCCGACCCGCCCAAAGTTGCAGCCCACTGACGGCTGCTGGAGCTCCTCAAACTCGTCTAGTTTTTGTTGCAGAGTTCTAACAGCAGTAGTCCTTCAATTTCATCTTCTCCAAAATCAAAAATGGCGGCCTTCCGATCACCGACCTGGCTCTCCAGAACCTTCTCGACCGTCGCTTCTCACCGTCTCCGCGTCTGCGTCGTCGGAAGTGGACCCGCCGGCTTCTACACTGCAGAAAAGGTACAGTTGTTTCTCGAGTGATTAGATTCTGAAAAGCTTTGTACTAGAAGTTCATAAAAGCTTTGAAATTAGTTGGATTCAATTGCCTTGTGTTTTTCTATGTCGAACTGAATCAGATGCTGAAGGCTCATCAGGAAGCTGAAGTTGATATCATCGATCGATTGCCCACGCCTTTTGGTTTAGTCCGCTCCGGCGTAGCACCGGACCATCCTGAAACCAAGGTGATCATATAATCGACTATTCCATTTAGTTTCGAAAATGTTGAGCAAAATTAATTTGACGTTGGTAGTTGAGAAGCATGAAGAGTAATTTGGAAGGCTTGTTTGTTGTAGTTTAGTGAGGTTTCGGTGTGATTAGAGAGGACAGTTTTACCTCTTATATGAGCTTATTTGTTATCAGAAAACTTGCAACAGATTGTGGTGAACCAGTTTACGCGTGTTGCGAAACACGAGCGCTGTTCGTTCTTTGGAAATGTCAATCTGGGAACGTCTGTTACCCTCCCTGAGCTCCGCGAGCTGTATGATGTGGTGAGTTGCTTAAGCTCAGTAGATATTGCCAAATGCTAGGCAACTGTATATGCTTGTTATGGTCATTTGTTTGACTGACCTTTTTGTGCAATTTGAGCAGGTAGTGCTTGCATATGGTGCTGAAAGTGATAGAGTTCTTGGTATCCCTGGAGAAGTATGTATTTTGGTTTTATTTAATGCAATTGCTGGTCACATTCCTTCAGTTGACTGCATAATAGAATTGAATTTGAGGATTGAAAAATTATACAGTTAGAGGGTTTCAAATTGTCTGTTGAACAGGAGGGCTAAATAAGATTTAGCCTTCACTATGATTTTAGGAGGATTTGGGAATTTCTTTTGTTGGGGTAGGGTGTGATCAGCTAAGAGATTATTGATGAAGAAGATCTCTATATAGACCAATATTGCGTATGTATCTGATTGGATATATTGCCTGTATATCATTCCAGGATTTGAGTGGCATATATGCAGCTAGGGAATTTGTGTGGTGGTATAATGGGCATCCAAATTGCAGATACCTTAATCCTGACTTGAAGAGTTCAGATACTGCTGTAATTCTTGGCCAGGTATGCTGTAGATAAATTGGCTTATCATGTAATGAGAAGTGAAAGTGAACTGTGACTTAAGTGAACTGTAACATGACAGGCACATTAAAGCATAAAGGTTTTACTAATGAAGAATTTTAACCCTATTAAAACCGCTCCATTTGCTTACAGGGAAATGTAGCTCTTGATGTTGCACGCATTCTTTTACGGCCAACAACAGAGTTGGCCACGACTGATATTGCTAGCCATGCTTTGTCAGCTCTAGAGAAGAGCACTATAAGGTTTTTTTTTCTCATCATCGGAGACATCCATTCCATAAAATGGCTGCTTTACAATATCTAAGTTTTGTTTTACGATGTCAGGAAAGTATATTTGGTTGGGAGGCGGGGTCCGGCTCAAGCAGCTTGTACTGCTAAAGAGCTGCGTGAAATTCTTGGTGATTGCCAACTTCTTATCATTGAATTGCTAAGTGCAACATAAGATTCTTAGTTATGTTGTAGACTCTTTTTGGATATAATATGGAAGAAATGTTGCCTTTGTTTCCCAGGTATAAAAGACCTGCATGTTCACATAAAGGAAGCTGATCTCCTGAAAACCCCTGCAGATGAAGTATATTCTCTTTCTCTCTTACATTGTTGGTGATACATTATGTCCCTTTATTGATAGTTAATTTTGTTTGTGGGTGTGGTGTCATTTGGTAAGGAAGAGATGAAAAGTAATCGAATTCGTAAAAGGGTTTATGAGTTGCTCTCTAAGGCTGCTACATCTAGACCTTCACACCCCAGTTCAGTCCCACGCGAACTCCACTTTGTTTTCTTTCGAAAGCCAGATGAATTTTTAGAATCTGGTGAGAGAATCCATCATGTTTCTGGTGTCAGACTTGAGAAGACAAAGCTCACAGGTAAATTTATCCTTCAGAAATCTTTGTGATGTATAACTGTTTATATGTTAATAATGCAGTAAACACAGTACTGAGTAACTGGACCACAGGTTCATCTGTAACCCTAATAGTTTTTTTTCCAGTCACTATGAAAGCTGTTAATAACAAGTAGTTGGTTTAAATTATTTGCTGTTGTAGTGCCAATGATAAGTTTCCTTCCTTCAAATTCAAACTGTAGGTGTGATCCCTGGAGAACAAAGGGCTGTGGGTACTGGACTATTTGAAGATCTCAGATGCGGGTATAATATTTTAAAATTTAAGGTTTATACAATTTCCTAGTAGTGACATGCATGTAATGTGTATGGAATTTCATGCAATGAAACCACAAGATAGGTTATATTTGTGTTATGAATTATGGTGAGAGTCTGATGCATGTGTCTTTCCTTTTCTCTGCAGGATAGTGCTAAAGAGCATTGGTTACAAATCAGTACCAGTTAAGGGCCTGCCCTTTGATAATCAGAAAGGTATATGGACGCTGTTAGTCGATCATATCATGTGCAATGGATTTAGTTGCCTTTAATCGGCTAACCTTAGAGCACACTGTCAGGATTTCAGTTTTTTTTTGAACAACTGTACCATTGAAAATTGTAATTTCATAGGAACTATTACCAATGATCTTGAATGTTGAACAACTTAGGTTTATCCAGGCGGAGATTCTCAATTGATGACACGAGGAAGTATTTTAACTGATCCTACATGCATGAGAGCAAGCAAACATAAACTGGTAGCTTTTTTTGCAGGTGTGGTTCCAAATGTTAGAGGGCGAGTTCTTAGTGATGCATGTGGAGATCCTCCACAGGTGGAGAAGGGTTTGTATGTATGTGGATGGTTGAAAAGAGGCCCAACTGGGATCATTGCTACAAACCTCTACTGCGCAGAAGAAACTGTAAGTGTCCATGTAAATGGTTAATGTCTGGTTAGTGAGTTTGGGATTTTAGTTGATTAGGTTGATCACCAGATTAGGTTTCCTCACTTGAGTTTTGTGGTTGATATGGCAGGTAACAAGTATATCTGAAGACCTTAAGCAGGGCATAGTGACATCCTCATAGGTAACAACTGTTTTGTAGCTTTCTTTTAGGCTCCACAAGGAAATCATAGGAAATGAAGCCCTTTTCTCACCCCCACCACAAGGAAGAAAAAGCTCTTGACATAGCCACTTCGGTACTATGCATTTGGATTTTTGGGTGTCCTCTCATTCCATCATATCAATGAAATCCCACCTTAGATTGTGGAGGACACATTTTAGTATCGATCTATGATATCAAGTCGACGAACAAAACTGATTAATGTAAGAAATAACAATGACGTCTACTGATGGATCGCATAACTGGCCAAATGTGGCAACAACACACACACGATGTACCAAAGCTACTGTTAGAACACTTTCAGCTTCTTCTATTTATCCATATACACCAGTAACAGTTGCTATTCCAATTATCACTATCTCAATGGTCAGATGGAGCAACAATATTACAGAAACTATTATACAGTAAATGCAACAATACCTTCATATTCACAAAGGTTTGGTCTTTACATGGATCGCACCAATATGGAGCCAAAAAAAAAACAAGAGATAGCATACGCATCGTAACTAAGTATCCAAATATGAGGAAGCAGAACTAACCAAAGAAACTGCATTCATATGTTCCTACAAGTCTAATATAATTAATACTAGCAACTGCTTGCGCGCTTTGCAGCGCATCAAATTAATCTAAAGCCAATTTGGTCAACAATTTTAACTTTATATGCAATCAGAAAGAGGCTTATATTCATTTTATATAAAAAAAATGAAACAATTTACACTATTAAGTTTCAACTTCAGTAATTAGTGTTATCTAATTCTCCATTTATTGATATCATTTAGGTGTTACATTCAGGTTTGGAACCATGAAACGAAATGAATTGAAAGTATACAAAAAGAACATAAGAGAAGTGAGCTTGCTGAATCACATTTTAGTGAACTTTTTTTATATTATTTATTGAGAAAGAAGAAGAAATATTTCGGTGAAAATGTAAGTTGTTACATTCAAGCTCTTTTTAGTTAAGATACTTGAATAAGAAAGAATCACACAATCATTGAACCATAGGATTTGATAAATGTAAATATACATGACACACATAATGATTAAGTTGGATTGATCTTGTGATGATCTGAGATGTTCTGGTTGTGCTTATTGTAATACAGAGTTTAAGTCTTAGGTCCCCTGAATATGTATTCGACAATTTCATTATTAAAAGCTTGGGTTGTCACATCCCTCTTGTTAAAAAAAACATAATGATTAAGTTTTGACCATATTTCCAAAATAAAATGTAGAGAAGATGACCTCTCGAATTTATATTCATATATCAAACCCAGATACAAATTATTCAACCCACAACGTAACAGTTAATGATATAATCTCCTCCAAACTAAACAATTTAAAATTTAACACCCAATCATGAAACCCATTATTGAATGAGTGTGTCTGTTCATACCTCCAATTTTACTATATAAACCTCCTTATATATTTATGGCTTTGAACATCTTATTTTTTCCCTTCATTTCTATTCTACCTCTCTTCACTATGAGTTTGTTTGTGATTACTTCTTAGAACTCTAAAAGCGCTTTTGTGAATTTTTAAAAGTGTTTTTAAAACTGAGAAGCATCTATAATCTGCTTCTCAAATCACTTCTAAAGTGTTTCAAACACTCAACAAATAATTTTTTTAGTTTTTATTTTTATTTTTTTCTATTTATAACTAATTTTTCTTAGAAATTCAAAAGCACTTTTAGACAATCTAAAAGCAATCCCAAACAGTATGGCTGTCAATTTCGACACGACCCATAAAACCCGACTCGAAACCCGCATGAAATAAAGCGGGAAACCCGTACGATTAAAAATTGGGTCAACCGCGGGTCAACCCGCTAACACAATTAATACTTGTGTAACCCGTTTATTAATTGAGTATGGTCGACATATATATGACTCGCATACATGATCCATTTAATTGGGGCTTGCATACTATTCTATTTGAACTTTATATAAATTTATAGAACCTATTGAATAATTTGCATGGTTATTGAATTTAAATTTTTTAGAGTTTGTGTTTTTAATAATTTTATTGTTGTGTATGTGAAGTTGTTTGAATTTTTAACTTGTTTAGTTTAAATAAGTTACATAATTCAACACGACACGACATGACTCAATTATTAAATGGGTCATAAACGGGATACTCGGGTTGACCCGTTTATAAATTAGTTGGCCTTTTTGACATGATTATTACATGGATTGGGTTTGAATTTATTTTTTTGACATGAATAATTATATGACCTGACACGAATGTGACACGACCTAACCCATTAATGGGCCTACCAAACAGGCCAGGCCCTATATCCCAATTGCTCAGTACCACACGGTGGTGAGATGTTGAAGAACATCTTTCTGGACTTTTAGTTCGGCAAATCCTCTGACATACTTCTCAAAGAAAAGATCCTCATTGACCCCTTAAAGAGCAGAGGGCCAATATCTCAATTGGGAGCACGGGATTGACTACATTAATCTAGACCAATCAAAACTAGAACGTATTAATTGCATATGTAAAACTTGTTCTCATATCATAGTCTTGAAATCGATTACTAATAAAGAAACTAAACAATTGATCGGAAGAACTCATATTAAAACCTATATTGAAAAGAGATGAAATTAAGAATGCAAAACAAATTAAAAAAAATCTAGAACCCAGGTTGATGGTATCCTTAGAGGAATTCGACATAGTGAAATTGTTTTATAACTCAAGGGTTTCGATCAATCTTCATTCTTCTGTGTACGTAGATTTTCTCTACTTTTTTTTCAACTGTTGTAAGACTAGAGGGATATAATTGATATATAAAATGTACAAAAAATTTGAGAGGTGTATATATTAAAAAGGGAGGTGTGAATAGACACATCACCCATGTTGAATTAAAAATTGAATTCATTCCAACTAAAACCAAAAGATTGAGAATTTTACTTAAGAAGAATAAAAAATTGCCAAATTTGGTCAACATGGAGAAATTAGAGAGCGGTGAGAAGAGCCAAAAGAGAGGGAGATGCCAAATTATTGATATGGAGAGCGGGAGTAATGAGAGATTGATTAATATCAGGGTTGAAAGAAAAAAAAAGTCAGAAAGATGTAAAAGATATAGATATATAGAATAACATATAATGTAAATAAAAGAAATAAGAGGGGCAAATGATAAAATTGAAGGGAAAATTTAGAAATTAATTGTTCTTAGGAGCAGTAACTTCCAACTGTCAATTAATATAGATATAACTAGCAACTCTTGTCACACGGTGCTGCGAGAAGAGAAAGTAGCTCAATTTGCTTATAATCATATGTCGGCGATCGTATATCATTGATAAATAGTGATGACTCACCTAATCAATCAGTCACCACTCAATTTCTTTCACCCTTAAACAATCATAAATTCAAAGGGCAAATAGATAGATGAATAAATCAGTAGTAGTAGCTAGAAAACATACACAGATGATCCAATACAATAAGAAAGAATACTCTCACAATCCTTTGAAACTTTCGGGAAGCATTTAATTAGTTGAGAATATTAACTGTTAGATAGGAATCAATGAGTTAGAATAAGAAGCGATGCAGGGCAATGATGAGTAGTAAGATAATCTAGCAAAGAGGGCAATTTTTTTGAAAGGGAGAAAGAATGTGATTAGAGAAAAGAGACTCGAGAGAATAGATATTACAGAATAAAGAGGTTTAGAGTGATTTTTGAAAGTTCCAGAGAAGAAAAGAAGTAGGTGAATGAGATGAGAAAATAAGTGGCATTCAATGTAATTATGTCAAAAAACTTGGATAAAAATAGAAATTAACTATTAATAGGAACAGTACTTTCTCAAATCAGCTTTAGTATATCTATAATTCCAAACCACCATAAACAACTAGTACAGAGAAACAAAAAAAGACAATAGTTCGAATACGTCTCATTCACTGAGTATTGGAGATTAACAATTTTTCAACTTGTTGTACATTACAAAGACCTCATCATACCAAAAGCTCATCATGCTTTCTTTTCTTGCCTCTTCTCCAAGTCGCAATTTGCATACATTCATGCAGTTCTCTCGGTACATTCTTCTTCTACTCTTCTTCTTTCTCATCTTCTTGCTAATGCAATTTATAACGTTGGTATAAGCTCAAATCGACTTTCTTAATGGCCGTGTGCACCGTCTCCAAGTCTTTGAGGATGCAAAAGGTAGTGAGATGACCTTCCAACTCCTCGCCGTCATGAAATATTTAACTGAAGATTCCAGTTGATATTTGCTACCAACCTTGCAATTGGAATTGGTTAAAAAATATCGTGAATCATTTGTTTCTCTTGGTCTTGCTTCATACAAAATCCCATTTTTTTACACTCATCGTTCATGGATTCGATGCCTGCTTCCTTATATGATGGCTTCTGCCATCTTAACCATCTCAACATCAACCTCCTCCTTCTCCTCCGAATTCGGACCCTTCATAGAATAAGCGTCCACAAATTTGAAAATTGATTCATTGGAATCATCTTTATCCTTCATAGCATCGAAACCAAGAAACACCTTGACAAATTTCTTTAACATGTCTTCATTTACTACCATGGAATTGTTGAAGAGCTCGAAGAGAGTGGCCATGGCAATCTTGGCTGTTATTTGACCATTCTTGTCGCTGTATTGATCGACGACGTGTTGAACAACAGTGACGACCTTCTTCATAGTAGAATGGATGAGTACAACCTGTGCATTTAGTTTTCTCAGGTACATAATCAAGCCACTGCCATCCGTGTGTAGATAGTTCAAGAATTTCAACATGGTTGCGGCTATTCACACGCCAATTTTTGCTCTTCTCACCCCACATCATTTGGATTATTGAATTATTATTTTATCCTTATTTAAATTTACATAAACGTCCATATTCTAAATTTTTATTTCTTCTAAACCTCAACAAGTATATTACACTAAAATTATACTTGTTAAAAATTGTGTGCGCACATGACAGAACTTAGACGAGTGGTTCTTCAATTTTTTGAAGTCATTATTATCATCATTATCAATGAGGAATATTTAAAAGTTGATTGTTCGTCAAACTTTTGAAAAATCATAGGATAATATTTGATAATGCATTGACAAATATTGATATGATATTTGTTAGCGTTCTGACAAATAATATTACAATATTTGTCAAGATCGTGACCAGAAACTCCATTCTCCGCAGGCAGTTTATAAGACTTATTTAGTTGAGTTCCGTGTAGTTTCATTTGAGAATACGCATCTTGATCAATCATTTCATGTGGTTAGGAATTCAAGAAGAGTTTCGGTGATTGAATGTGATACTCTGACCTTTTTATATAATTTCTACCATTTATGAATAATTCAAATTCGATTTAGTGGATGTGGTAAATAATTTTTATCGTCAGTAAATACTGAGAAATCTTTAGTTGACTTTTTATCAGAATTATTGAAGTTGGTTGACTTCGGGTAGAAATCGTAGAGTTTGTTGAGACGAGTTCATAAATGCGAGAATTGTCAAAATTGGAGTTACGGTTATTAGAAGTTTATAGAAAATTACTTTCCGTGAATGGAAACGTATTCAAATGGAGATTACCCTTTTTGGAAGTCAATTTTGGTCTGGCTGAGTCAACACTCTCTCTCGAGGAGAGAGAGAGTCCAGTTTTGGTAATACGGCGGTTGCCGGCGGTGCGACGCTGTTCGGCCATCTTCGATCAATTAGATCATCTCTTCCTCCTCGTCACTTTCATGATCTTATTTCCAGCGATGGAGCTCAAACACCACCATCATTCATTTGTCCCATCTTCATACACTGTACCTACATCCAAAATTATTGTAGGGATGAGCTTTCATCCTCGTTACTCAATAGGGTTGTACCCCAGCTAGGTTTGAAAACAAATGAAATCATATGTGCCAGCAAGTAAATGAAAGTAGTATAAAAACATAGTAGAGCCCCAAGAGAAAACTCAAACTCAAACTCAAACTTGATGACTGGACTCTATGCCAACTACCACCTTACCACAATTAATATTGTCTACTTGGTGAGGTATAGCGAGAGTGTCCACTTATGACGTATCACCTAGAAGCAAAGCCACACTTCAAAGAATGTCAAACAGTCTTTAGTCCATACAGTCCCTCCAGAGGTTTAGGGTATCGAAGCCAAGGGAAGTGGTTATGCTCCTCTCATTCTCAAGTCATCAAACAAAAAATCAAATGCATTAAAAATATAGTAATCATGGATTAAGAAAATACGTTATTTTATAAAATCACTAACTGAGAAAAGTCTAGAGTCTCCTATCTGGAACATCGCTGCTTTGACATCCACATGCTTTCCTAGGTCAACCCCACCATATTTCAGGCCTCGGGTAACTAGAGTCCAAATCCAACATGCTCAATGTCATTAAATTACTTCATATAAGTTACACAATATCACCAAAGCTATGTCAATCAAGATTTTCGAAAAGATACCAACTGATTCTTCAAAGCCATTGTCCAACAATTTACTAAGGACATTATAACATCCCGACCCGAGATTTACCATGTTATTTTGTTTAAACGTTAATCGTCGATGATAATTAGTTTTTATCGTCAATAAATATCACTAGCATTTCATCAGAAATTTATCGATTAAGTTTTTTGAGGTATTTCTTTGAGAAAAGTCGTAAAGTTTACTGAGACGAGTTCATGGTCATGGAGTTACGACAAAGAAGTTACGGTCAACGAAAGTTTTTAACGATTTACGGTGTTCGTTGGTCGCGAGTAAATACGACTTTCTGACAATGGAAATTCAAAAACCTTCCATTTCGGGCAGGGGTGGGTTGATCTACGTTGACCATCTCTGGAGACCCAAAATGGTTGCTGATCTCGGCATCTCCGTCATCAATTTCACCTGAGCAAGCTGTAATTTCGTTGTGAATCGCCAGGAAAACCTAGGTTTTGGGCCGATGGTTTTCTGACCGATTTGATCACCGATTTGGGTATGTTTTGATTTCTCTAGTTGTATGGATTGTTGTGGTATGATTTTAGATGAGATTTGCAGGTGTTTCGACGGCGAATCGACTCAATTTCCATTCAAAAATTTCCGCCGAACGCCGCTGTGGGTGGCGGTGGTTAACAATGGTAATTGGCGTCGGAGGGTTAGGGGTTCTGTAGGCCACCCTCATGTAAGTCTATCCCGACCAGTCGCGAGCTCTGATGTGGCTCGACGGCGCCGAAATTGGAATTTTTTTGGAAAATTAGGTTTTGGGGCGGTTGCCAGCCGAATTGGCTGTGACCGTAGTTGAATAGATTGTTGGGCTTGTTGAGAGGAAGGGTTTGGTGTTCGAGTCGTCGGAAAAAGTCATCGACGAAGATGAATTTCGACAAAAATTTTATACTGTTTTGCTCATAATTACATATCGAACGTAATGAAGAGGTTATTGAATTGATTTGGACATTGATGTTTAAGACGTGTGCTTAATCAAATATTAATTAAATAATTTTACGTTATTATTAAACAATGGAATCGATTGTCGATTCGACTTCGAGTCGCTTCACGCTTGAGTAATATGTTGCGACTTTAAAAAGTATTCAAGAGTTAGAATTTGGAATTTGATTAAAGCTTGTCATTAGTTCGGGAAGCACATTATTCAAGAGTGCGAGGTTCTCGACAATATTGCTCGTTGGTAAACAAGCTTAGATATTCATTATGATTTTCAACGATCAATTATTCAGTACTAATCGTTGTTTCAGGACGACATATTAGCATCTAGTAATAGATGTTTAGAAACGCTAATAGACAGCCTCTTCATTACGCTAATAGACAGCCTCTTCAATACTGTGTCAACGATCAATTATTCAGTACTAATCGTTGTTTCAGAACGTAATATGACTTGATGGAAATCACGACACAGTATTGTGAGTGGATACTTTTATTTTCATTATCAATTTGCGAGTCTATTTTTTACTTTTTACGATTTATCATTTGCATAGAGGCACATATGATTTTGTCTTACACATAACATAGTCATAGTTCCTACATCGATGTACTAGCTTCTCTACTGATCCCTGAGACGCTCAAGGAGGGCCAGAGACGTGACCCGAGGATTTACATAGTACACAGGAGGGCTAGGAACCTGACCTAAGAAGTCTTAGGGCTTGAAGTCGATTGACCTAACACTACAAGAAAAGAGGACTTAGACGACGGAACAGTATTAGTTCCGTCGTCTAAGTCACACTTAGACCTCGGAGATTTCTCCGTGGTCCAAGTCACACTTAGACGACGGAGATGTAATTCTCCGTCGTCTAAGTGTTACTTGGACCACGGAAAAATCTCCGAGGTCCAAGTAACACTTAGACGACGGATGTGAAATTTCTCCGTCGTCTAGGTAAGAACCTGGACCTCGGAGACTTCTCCGTGGTCCAGGTTATCACCTGGACGACGGAGAATTACATCTCCGTCGTCTAAGTGTTACTTGGACCTCGGAGAAATCTCCGTGGTCCAAGTCACACTTAGACGACGGAGAATGACTCTCTCCGTCGTCCAAGTGACAAACCCTATACCCTAAACCCTAAGGACCCCTAACCCCTGAATTCAGGGTATATTCACCTGGACGACGGATACGACATTCTCCGTCGTCCAAGTACACACCTGGACGACGGATATTAGCGTCTCCGTCGTCCAGGTGTCTACTTGGACGACGGCGAATGTCGTATCCGTCGTCCAAGTGTAAATTTCGTAATTTTTTCTAAGACAACGACCATCTAGACCATCTTCGAATGCGTATTCTTTTCGTCAAGACTTTAGAGTAGTATATTCTTGGTGTGTGAGCTTCGACGGTTCGAAAATCGGAGTTGCGAAATGTCCTGTATCCACGTTTCCGGTTTGTGAAATTCTCGGTTTTGCGGTTGACTGTGCCGATGAAACCCTTCCCGAACTTATTATTTCCTGGTCCTTTATAGTAATTATATATTATGTTACGACGAACATATCCAACGGTTGTTTTGTCCAAATTCAATTTCGTTAGTACTCTGCTGCAAATCAGCAACTACTCATGAACACTAAAGTCTTAAAGATTAGTCGATACTTAACAACTTTCAAAACGTAAAATTATTCGGCGGTTCAAATTTATCTGTTTATATATACGATGCGTTCATCGATATTGTACGACTATTTCACTCGAATGACAGATCGCTAAATTCCTAGCGAATTAATTTAAATATTTTTTTTGCATAATTTGAACCTCGACGACGGATACGGTCATTTTCCGTCGTCCAAGTGTTCACCTGGACGACGGAAAATGACCGTATCCGTCGTCTAGGTTCAAATTACCATGGCGGTTCGAATAAAATTTTTATTATTTTTCGATGTAAATATTGACTTGGACGACGGATATGTCGTTTTCCGTCGTCCAAGTGTTCACTTGGACGACGGAAAACGACATATCCGTCGTCCAAGTCAATATTTACATGGCGGTTCGATTTGCCGCCTCAATTTTTGGCGCCGCTTGAAATTCCACTTAGACGACGGAAAACACTGTTTCCGTCGTCTAAGTCAACATTTATGGCGGTGAAACGGCCCGCCCATTTATTTGGCGCCGGTTCGAAAAAATTTGACTCTTCACTTAGACGACGGAAAACACTTTTTCCGTCGTCTAAGTTCACTTAGACGACGGAGAATAGTGCTCCGTCGTCTAAGTGAAACTCTATATAAGGAGGAGCACCCCCCCTCATTTTCTCATCATTCCATCTCCTCCTCTATACTCTCCTCTCCTCTCTCTCTCACTCCGGCGATCCTCCTCCGGCGACGCTCCGACGACCAATTTTCCGGCGTGGTTCCCCCTCTCCGACGACTGTACTCTTCCAATATTCCGGCGAAATTCCGACGAGGTAATAATTCGAAATTTTAACTCTTTAACAATTTTTTTATTTGTTTAATTATTTAAATTCTAAATACTTTTAATTTATTAGTTTTAAATAATAAATAGTTGTAATTATAATAATTATTTTCTTGTTATTATTATTATTTAGTAATCATTATTAGTTGTTAATTATTTGGTAATGAATAATTATTAGTTAAAATTAAATAATAGTAATAATAATAATTGATTATATTGGTAAATGAATAATTATTATTAAATGCATGATAAATAATAATTAATTGATAATTATATGTATTTTCTAGTAAATTGCATGGTAGTACGTGTTCGATTTAAATTTAGTACATAGGCTTGGTGTAATTAAGTCGCACTCTTTGGAATAGATGGCGCCTCTTTTCCTTGCTTATCTCCTTAACCCCTCGTGATGTGTGGATTTCATCACCGCACACCATAACCTAAGTGAAGTTATGGACACGAGGTTGAGGGCGGAGTTTGCAAAGGACTTGAGGAAGTGTAAATTTTCGAAAAATTGGCCGAATGTCGGACATGGTGTCTAGAAACGGGTTATGACTGGTGACAGGATTTGGACTAAGAAAGACTTTTGTCGAAATTAGTCCTGCCTCTCGCGTTATCTCTATCCCTAACTGGCCATGTTTTTCGATTTAACCAAGGCTGATTAATTGAAAATTTACACTTTATCGCGCGGGTCGCACGTCCATTGAACGACCGAAAATGCCAAGCTAGTGTACTCTATTTAAATCTTAAACGTACTTAATTAATTAGCGTAAATTCTCCGTCGTTGTAATTATTATGGTAAGTAGGTATTTTAACACCGTACGTACTCTTAGGTTTAAATGGCTCCGCCAAAGATCACATCCGGGAAGAAGAAAGCCCAACAGGAGTCAGAAGATGAGATGCTCCAAATGTTGGCGGCCCAAGTCGGTTGGGTTCAACCGCAGGTAGACGCCCTCAATCCGGGGCCTTCTGGGGAAATTCCCTCTGCCCCATTTCTCTCAAGCGGTGATGACGTCGACCCCTTTTCAACTCTGACGCCCGGTACCGCTTCAACGGGAAGTACTCAGGCGTCTTCGACGGCCGAGTCTATCATGTACAGCGTCCGCCGTAAGCAAAGGAGGGCCCCCACTGACCCCCAACCGAAAAAGACTCGGGGTCTCGTTAAAGGTGGAAAGGCGGAGAAAATTTGCAAGGCGACCGGGAGCAAGATCGCCTTGCCTTACGACGAATTCACCGGTGGCCCTCCCACACCTCAGCTAGCAAGTCTCTCGGCTCATAGCATTGGGTCGATTGTTCGTAACCGGGTTCGTATCACTGCCCCTACTTGGAGGGAGGTGCCGGATTCGGAGAAGGCGAAAGTCTTTAAGGATCTTTCGGTACGTAATACGTACAATTTTAGTTATTATATACTATTTTTAATATTAGTTATATATAATTTTATAATATATACAATTATAATTTCCAATTTATTTCTGATAGGAACAATTTGCGGTGGATCCGGATCCGGCGATGTTGAGGCATATCAACCAAACCGCCAACAACATCTTCAAAGATTGGAAGTACAGGCTCCATCAGTACTTCCGAATTAACGGTCCCGTGCCTCCCCCCGAAGAGCTGCGTGGGGATAGAGAAGATGAGTGGGAGTGGTTGTGTAACCACTTTGCCGATGAGCAATTTCAGGTGTTAATTTACTTTTTTTATTTCAATTAAGATAATTGAATACTCTAAATTTTAGTTACTTATAAATTTTTTAATGATTTCATTATGTTGTGTAACAGAAATTCTCCGGTGTCAACAAAGCCAACCGGGGGAAGAAGGACAAGCACCATACTTCTGGCGCCAAGCAACTCATTCAAATTGCCAAGGAGCACAGGGATAAGGGCTCCAAACACCCTTATCTCGATGCAAGCGTAAGCGCGTACGTGACGCCTGGGCTCGATAATGAAGCGAGTCAACGCGGCGTAAGTCATATATATATATGTGTGTGCGCTAATAATTATAGTAATTATTATTTAAATATTATTTCATTATAATAAATTTATTATTCTTTTGTAGGCAAGAGTGATAGAGCGTGCGCAGGAAGAATTGGCTAACACTCAGCTTGCGTTCCCAGATGTGCCGCTAGAAGACCTGCCTCCTCTATCTGTGGAGAGCCAAATAGCAATTGCGGATGAGGTCTACGGTCGTAGAGCTGGCAAGGAGGTTAGGCACTTCGGGCCTAAGGTGGTTCGAGATTTGTCGACCTCTGAGTCATCATCTACGGGAGGTTCGGGGCGGCGGAGAAGTTCTCAAGCTGCGGCAGCCTATGAAGAGGCTCGAATCGCACGGGAGGAGAATATTGCCATGCGCCAAAGAATGGACCAGCAAGACGAGCGAATAGCCCAACTCATCGCCCTTATGCAACAAGCTCAAAGACAATGTCAACCTCCTCCGAACCCATTCCCCGACGACGACGACCCGGCTGGAGGCGGAGGACGAGGCGGCGCATCTGCTCCTCCAGTGTTTTAGCTAGCTAGTAGTTCATTATTTCGTTTCTTAATTTCCGCATTACGAACAATATTTTCATTTTTAATTATAGGTTTTTTCGATTATGTATGTACAAATTAATTTTAATTATTTTATTAATTTAGTGTATTTAATTAATTTAATTAATTTTTTTTCAATTAATATTAATAATATTTTTGAATTTAATTTTTTTTTTAAATTAATTTTTCACTTAGACGACGGAGATTAATGTCTCCGTCGTCTAAGTCACCACCTGGGCCACGGAGAAGCTAACAATCTCCGTGGCCCAGGTGGTGACTTAGACGACGGAGACATTAATCTCCGTCGTCTAGGTAACCACCTGGGCCACGGAGATTGTTAGCAATCTCCGTGGCCCATGTAGGGACTTAGACGACGGAGATTAATGTCTCCGTCGTCTAAGTCACCACCTGGGCCACGGAGAAGCTAACAATCTCCGTGGCCCAGGTGGTGACTTAGACGACGGAGACATTAATCTCCGTCGTCTAAGTCCCTACATGGGCCACGGACGTTCTCCGCGGTCCAAGTGAACTTGGACGACGGAGATTAAATTCTCCGTCGTCTAAGTACTTAGACGACAGCACTTGGAGCACGTACCTTGGACGACGGATTTTCCGTCGTCCAAGTACTTAGACGACGGAGATAGGCACTTAGACGACGGAAATTCTCCGTCGTCTAAGTCACTTTTTCTTGTAGTGTAAGTCACCTCTTCCACACATAACATAATACCCAGGAGTACCTAGATATTTACATTTTAAGACTTGCATCATTTTTTCGTATATTCTTCAGTGAAAGGCACTTGAGTCACGTCTTTCATTTCTTTACAAAATTTACTTTTTGTCCACTCACTCTAACGTTTTATGTTTTATGCCTTTCCTCTAGGCCCTTTATTTTAAATTGCCCAGATTGTAGGTGAGTCGGCTGAAGTCATGACCGTCCAGAGTACGAGGCATTACTGTCCATTGCTTCCATTTTCTTGGTTGAGATTCTTAGTGCAAGTATTGGGTTACTTGTATTTGGGTTATTTGTAGTGATCATTCGGTGCAAGTCATCCTAATACGAGTCCCGCAGGATTCACCCTGGATTACATGCTAATCTGAGATGAGTTCTGTCAGACACCCATTATCAAACCAAGAATATCTCACATCATCACAAGATCAATCCAACTTAATCATTATGTGTGTCATGTATATTTACATTTATCAAATCCTATGGTTCAATGATTGTGTGATTCTTTCTTATTCAAGTATCTTAACTAAAAAGAGCTTGAATGTAACAACTTACATTTTCACCGAAATATTTCTTCTTCTTTCTCAATAAATAATATAAAAAAAGTTCACTAAAATGTGATTCAGCAAGTTCACTTCTCTTATGTTCTTTTTGTATACTTTCAATTCATTTCGTTTCATGGTTCCAAACCTGAATGTAACACCTAAATGATATCAATAAATGGAGAATTAGATAACACTAATTACTGAAGTTGAAACTTAATAGTGTAAATTGTTTCATTTTTTTTATATAAAATGAATATAAGCCTCTTTCTGATTGCATATAAAGTTAAAATTGTTGACCAAATTGGCTTTAGATTAATTTGATGCGCTGCAAAGCGCGCAAGCAGTTGCTAGTATTAATTATATTAGACTTGTAGGAACATATGAATGCAGTTTCTTTGGTTAGTTCTGCTTCCTCATATTTGGATACTTAGTTACGATGAGTATGCTATCTCTTGTTTTTTTTTTTGGCTCCATATTGGTGCGATCCATGTAAAGACCAAACCTTTGTGAATATGAAGGTATTGTTGCATTTACTGTATAATAGTTTCTGTAATATTGTTGCTCCATCTGACCATTGAGATAGTGATAATTGGAATAGCAATTGTTACTGGTGTATATGGATAAAATATAACATTTGTGAAGCAAGCTGAACACTATTGTAAACGCTGTTCATTCTATTCAAATCGTGCGATACGTGTGAGGAAACTATTCTGGATGAGATTATCTTCTCAAATTTGGCCATCTCTCTCTCTCTCTCTCTCTCTCTCTCAGACAATCGATTAATTTTCTCTCCTGATTTGCAATCGCTCTTCTCTCCGAATCTGCAATCTCTCTCGCTCTCACATAACAAAATAACAACTCATTTCGATCTCAGGCGATCTTCGACTCTAGAGTCCAGAGGGATTAATTTGAAGTTTCGAGGTTCTGTCACCCCGTCGTTGATCAACAATCATAGTCTCTACACTCACTCACTCTTTTCGCTGATCTGCTCCAGCTGTTTGTTGCAGCCACTTCTACCAAAAAATACGGCTGACCCTTTGTTCTCCATCTTCACGTCCTCCGAACAAGGTTTGATTTTGGTTTCTTCATGTGTTGATATTAGCCTGAAGTTTGGGTCTTCTATTATTAATAAAAGTATATAAATGTGAAGCACTGAAAGGGGTTGTTTGGAATTGCAGCTCCATCTCTCCTCAACAACACCGCTAAAAGTCATCACCTCTGCCATTCTTCGATTACTGTTCTGAGTGTTGGGTGGGTTTCAGTTTGATTAGTCAACCAGATTCTAATATTTTGTTCATTTTGGGTGCTGGGTTTGTGGTGACTTCTTCGATTTCTTCTCCTACAGTAGTTGTTTCTAATATTAGTTCATTTGGGTGCTGGGTTATTTTCTTTAATTATTGTCATTCGTGGAAGCATTTCACTGACTTTAGTTACAGAGATAGATGATGTCTAATGATATACTAGGTGGCTGCCCGCCCCTTGGGGCGGTGTTACCATAATTATTTCAATAGGTAATAGATCTTGTATGCAGACAATATATGAGATGAAATAGGATAAGAGAGAGTTGTGATATACGAAAAAAATAATGATCTATTTATAGTATAGATGCTAGGGGTCTAAATTTAATACTATTCAAGATAGCACTTACAATCACAAATGCTAAAATGACAATTCCTTATTTACACATATCATTAGAGTTTTTTTTTTACATTATAAATACTTTACATTACTAAACTTATACAACCATAGTAGTCCTGTATAAGAAGTTTATTATTTGGGAAAGAAAAAATAACTGAGATCAATTGCTGCACTATCCATTCCCTGTCTTTGAGGATAAAAGTCTTGCCTATATCCATTCCCTGTTTTTTGAGGATTTGGAAGTCTTCCCTAGATTCCGAGAATCACATACTTCCAATATGTCATTCTGAGAAGCACAACTGCAACAAATGCATACATGTTAGATGTCTGACTATCATATTGAGTAAATATATGTTGATGTGGCTATCATATATTAAATAAGGTTGATGTGATTGATGTTAATCAATATTAGCTAATAAAAATACATCAGTGACACATAATCAACTAAATTTTCTAAGTTACAAAACAAAGATCAGTCTAAGCTATATGCACTTATGCTGGTGAAACTTATTTGACTGAATCATGGATATGATCAGAGAGTGATGTTTAAGCAACAACCATAACAATTAAAACCAAGAGTAGCTTTTCTACTTGGAAGTGAAACTTTGATTAAGAGAAGCTCACCATTATAGTCAAAACGTACTTCTACCTAAAGATGCCACCCTTTTACTATACACAACTTATTCAGATCTCTTCACCTAAACATAATAAGTTGATGACCCACCTAGTCTTCTTCTACCATTCCCCTTCTTCAATGTAGAGAGGCCTAGATCATCTACATGTGGAGCACTGAACCATTACCACAACTCCACTCATCGCGCGCATCGCCATCGTCACCGATCATGATCCTCAGCTCGCAGCTTCTGAGATGCTTAGCAATGAAGGTTGCTATGTTCTTGGTCTAGCTGTTGTGGCAGCCTGACTATTACTATTGCTGCTGCTTGATGATGACGTCGACAATGATGTTCTTGGTCGGTGATGGTGTCTCTCAGATTTAGTCATTGCCTGAAGAAACAACACATTTCACATCATGGTTAGAATGAGCCCCACATGATATTTCATAATTCTTCTTGCCAACCTTTCAAACGTTGATTTCATTATGTTACAATGAATTCTCAGACTCTTGTGACCATATAAAGCAATTATTAATGCATTCATTGTTTATTTTACAATTGCAAACAAAGCCCATTAGTATTGACTCGAATTTCATTTTAATAAAGAAGGAAGCTCATCTCTACTCATCAAGCTTGTATCTTCACACCAAATATTATTTATCTTTTAATGTTTTGGGGACCGTTACAGAAGGAAGCTGAAGCTTTTCCCCCGTTTTTATGCAGATTAAAAACTGAAAGAATCTTTCTTTTTAAATATGCTTCATGTCTGATTAATAATGCTTTTACTTTAAAATACCTAAAGGCACTTGGAAGAACAGAACAAAGAACCATACTTTGGCTCGTGAGGAACTCCAGGGATTTAGTTAAGTTAACAAACTAAAAGAGACATGCAGAATTTGCAGAGAGAGACATAGTTGGTGTTAAACAAAGTTTTAATTACCGGTGTTGTTGTCCTTGTCCAGCTACAGTAAAACCCACTATGTTATATAGGTAACTTGCAATGAACTGCGGCTTATTGGAACCTGCCACAACTATGTTTTCCTTCTTCTATTTCAGCACTGCTCAAACAAAGGAAGACACAGATCAATAACCATTCAAATGTTGTAGTATCAAAGCTGGAACTCTACTTGTACTTTATAGACTACATAAACAGCACATATATACAACATCAATCCCACAAATTTTCAAGGCTACAAACATCGAAATTGAAACTCAATAGAAAACTCAAGAAATTAGTATCCGGACGACAAAAAAGAAGAATAAGATTGAGGAATGACGAAATGTTTACCCTCAATATGATGCTGAAAGAGCTGAAGAAAAGCCACCACCTTTGCAAGTAGCCAGCCACTATTAGAAAATGAAAGGAATCAAAAATGGAGCATAAAACCAATACGCTAATGCCCATCATAAGTGTGATAAGAAGCTGTTGAATCCTAGATAATGAAAACATTAATCATATTCACCAAGTAAAAAGTTCATCCTTTTACCAATACCTGTGCACCAATGAAAAGGTTTTCTGGTTTGATATCTCTGTGAATCACGTGCTTTCCATGACAGTATATAAAGGCTTGGGCCAACGATGCAACATACTACAAATGCTGCATATGCACTAACATCAGGATTTGATATAACTTTCTTTTTTCAGAATAAGTTAGAGAAATGCTAAAAGTGTCATGAATTCAGAGAAACAACTTACAGTGGCAGCACGTCTTTCACTGAAGTATTTACACCGCTGTAAGTCCTCATAAAGTTCTCATTTGGCAGCATAGGGTTACAGAGGGGTCATGATGGTATCTACGTTCTCCTTTGGCAGCATAGAGTACTCTATACATATCATGGCAGCACATCATGAGGTACACACCCAATCCAGGTACTTACATTGACTATACCAAAATAGGGTTACAGTGGCAGCACGTCAGTGAGGTACACACCAAATCGAGTTCTTATATCATGGAAGTACTCTACACATATTAATCCTATAGCAAAGAATAAGACTCACCCTTTTCTCTCTAGCCAAATAGACATGACAAACTTTCCCTGGCTGAGTGGCTTTTTGATATCGAAGTCACTTAGGGTCCATCTCTTCGACTCCGCCGTCGCCGAAACCTCCCATGACCCCTGTGCAATCATAGAGTACGTCGATACCATCATTACCATGACTGCGAAGACAATGAAATCATAAAAAACTAAATTACCTTTTGGTGATTCGCTTGCGGTGAGTAAGTAAAGTCTGTAGTGAGCAAATTGATCACGACCGTAATGTTATCATGATCCACAGCCATCGTCAACTGCCTCACGATTCCCTCAACCTACAAATTAAAATGCTCTCACTGTAAGTAAAAGTCGAAGCAATTGAACTCAAGATCTAACCACAAACCGGAACTGTGTCGACGACCTTATCATAATCAACAAAAACCAAGTACCAGAACTGTAATACCAGCTACGAAAACTTATCATAAGCAAAGCATTTCCCCCATCTGAATTTTCCACTAAAAATTGACGAAATTCGTAAAATGTAATATCAATAGCTATGGAAAATGAAAGGCTATTTTGCTGTCACAACTCACAACTACCCTGTCTGCTGGTTTACTCTGTTAATTGACTTGGTACCAAGTACCAACTTCTGCGTCTTAGTTTTTGTCGTTTCATTTGTCGTAGAAATTCTATGAATGTAAAGTTTCTATTCCAAACACAGGTTAACATAGTGGACACTCACCAGTAAACTACACAAAATTTACACAATAGCAAGCTGAATTGTATGATTATAAAAACTGACAGATATGATTATACAGACTACCATATGTATTGTATATACCTTAAGTCAAACTCAGAATCACGACCGGGGGTTGTTTTCTCTACGGTTGGCTTCTCCAACAACCCACCCCCTTTTCCGAGCACGGTGGTTGTTGCAGTCATCATCGTGCTCCGATTCGAACATTGTTTATGAAAATAAGTTTTATCACCTCCTGCAAAAAATTTACAATCACAGAACATTCTTTAGATCCCCATTTGCTCAAAATTCCTCAATTTATCAATCTTTCTTTGTAACTAATAAAGCAACTAATTCCTTCAAATCATCAAGTCTTCATCATCAGATATTCAAATTACTCACAAATAACAGAGCTCAATAAACCGAGATTGAATTAGCCTGTCAGATTGAACTCAAATTGCTATGATATTTCTTGTTTTCAGGACCTATCTTGAATCAATTATGCACGTCACAGTAAGTAAAAACCGAAGCGATTGAACTCAAGATCTAACCACAAACCGGTCCAAAATTTATTCAACCAAAACAATACAAAGCTAACAGAGAGAAAGAGAGCTGAAGCTACCTAAGTGTATCTGTAATACCCGTATGAAAAGGTGATCAAAAATCAATCAAAGCCGACGAAAAAGCGATCGCGGTTCAAACCCCGAAGGCGAAGAGGAACAACACAATGGTCCCACACAGCCCTCTCTCTTTAGTCCTGTAATGAATAATGATTCGCATGGCTCAAAACCAAGACCAACTTAAGCCACACAGATTCTTCCCTGCACCTCACCGCACCCAATCCTCTTCTCTCTCCTTCCTTCTTTCTCTTCCCCATCGTAACCATGGATTAGACTCCAGAAAACCAAAACCTCTCTCACACAGCTCAACAAAACCAAACCCTCGTCGACTCTCGCCACCACTCCATTCCGACCACCCTCCGCCGCGATCTGCGCATCCGATTTCACCTCCGGCCGCCGCTAATCGCCGATTTCACATAGGGCTTCGTGTAAGTCGACTCAGCTCTATCGATTTTTTTAGTTTAATTTCACTTGATTGTGTAAATTTCAGTTTTGGAATTTGAGTGCTTTGTAGCTGTAGTAAGCTCTTTTGATTAGCTTAGATTGTGATCGGTTGGCGAGGAACGTAATTTAGCCCTAGGTTCTCAATTGTCTGACTTAAAAGCTGACTGAAAACTTAGTGGTGAGCTGAGCTAGTAGTTTTAGTAGTAGTAGGATTGTTTGACCCACAAAGAAGAAGAAGAGGAGTGAAGCAGAAGAGAAAAACGAACCTTGGAGCAGAACAATCAAACCCAGAAACATGACCCAAATCGGCGGCTTCGTCGTCGTCAGCGGCGGCGGTTCGATCGAGTCGAGAACGTCAAGATCCGGCGATTAGAAGTTGACTTACACGGCGGTGATCAAGCTCTATCGTCGCTTCCATCTATGCATATTTTTCAAAAACTAACAAAGCAGCCATGGCATCAAAGAGGGAGAGTAGCTTGTGCAGGTTGTGAGAGAGAGAGATGCTTCAGAGAGGGAGAGTAGTGTTTGGTACGGGCTGGAGGAAAAAAAGACCAAAAGGGCAGTTTGCAACAGGGAAATGAACAGGACATATGAACAGTGCCGAGGCTGCACCAAAATTGTTATATAGTAAATTACTTAGTATAACATATCCGATGATCTATCATACAGAGATAGAAAGATAATTACATGATTCGTTTTAAAAGTAGGTAACATGTCTGATGATATGTTACTTTAGGGATGATCCATCTTCGTTTTGGTTTCTGTTGATCTGCTCCATTTTTCTTCATTGCAAACTTGGTTGTGTCACTCTTTGGGGTTTGTGGTTAACGTCATTGATCAAGGTTCAGGTTAGTCACTTGCCGATCTAGTTTTTTGGGTGTTGCCAATCTATTTTTGTTGGGTGTTTGAAACAACCGTGAACTAATACGATTGAAAACTGAACTTGCAATGGTAGATGAATTCAAAGTGTAACTGAACCTGGGTTTACTCGATTAAGTTGGGGAGGAATTAATTATGGGTCAGTTAACCAAATAATATGAAATAAATAATAAACTTTACGAAGAATCACCAATTCTGAAATCTTATAGTGGGGATAATGGGTTCTTGAGGAGATGTTATCTGATTCGATTGAGAGCTAGAAAAGAGAGTTGAATTCAATTGTAACTGTGAGGATGTTATTATATATATTCAACTTTGATCATGAGGACTATATCCATGGATTTAGGGATGGTAACGTCTACCATTGCAGGTTTTAAGGTAAGATACCGCGTACATTTATGATATAGGTTTAAATTAGATAACTGTTGAGAGATCCTGCATAAGACCTCATGGAGCATGGGGGTGTCGATTCATGAAACCATATCAATAGAGAGCTTAATGCTACGGGATATTGCTAAAATGAGTGATGAATGAGCTAATTTGGAGGAGCTTGCATAGTTGATTTCAGAGAAGGACTTCAAAAATGACTTCATGAGCATGTATAACAGGTTATATGCTACAATGAACGGAGAGATATAACTGACTTTCTCTCCATCAGAACAGGACAACTTTTTAGTATCTATTGATTTCAATAGTCTTCGGTTGTGTGTTACCAATTTGTCATCCTATACTTCAGATCCAATTACTATATTTTTGTTAAGTTTATTTGGAGCTATGTGAATATTAGATTACGTTATCATAATCCATTTTACTTAGTTACGTAGTGGGGTTGGCATTTGTCGGTCTCTTGGTATGATACAAAATGAATTGTTGGTGATGTCCTAAGTTTTTGTGATCCTCTACTGTTTCATGACTTCTTCAACTATGGAATACCTTTGTTTGCTTTGTCTAGGCATAAAGGCAAGGAAACATATAGATGATGATGGTGTAGTATCTTCAATGTATAATGCATTCTTTTGTAGATCAATAAGTAGATGAAAGTTGCTCTGTAGTAATGTCATTATCCCTCTAATCAAATTTTTTTTTCATTCTGGATATGTCGCATCACGTACTCACTCGATCTGTCTCTGTAGGCACTCTGAATCTGTAGCTCTCTTCTCGCAGTCGATCAAATCTGTTGTCGACCTGCACACCCAAGGTACGTTGTTTGATCGGGTCATAGTCCTTGCTTTCTCTTCAAACGTAGTCATTGCTTTCTCTTTGGACCCCAAAGCCGCATGTCGTTTGTTGTCGCTTTTTTCTATATTCTGTAATTTTGTCGATTTGGGATCATGGATTTTGGGTTTTATATTCCTGCTTAGTTGATGCCAGTAAAACTCATACTTTTTATATTATTGTAGGCTTTGACACGGAATAAAGTAATTTTAGATTATAAAACTGTATCTCATTTTGTCTGTGATTGTTCCTGCCTCTTCATTCAAAATTATATTTTTATTTTATTTTTATGATAATCATGTAGAATCTATTTACAAATCTATTTTTATGTTGAACAACAATTAGGCTTCCAAAAAATTTATAACACTTTGTCGTAAAACCGCGCCAAGGCGCGGGCAACCACCTAGTGGATAAAAAAGAAGAAGCTGAAAGTGTTCTAACAGTAGCTTTGGTACATCGTGTGTGTGTTGTTGCCACATTTGGCCAGTTATGCGATCCATCAGTAGACGTCATTGTTATTTCTTACATTAATCAGTTTTGTTCGTCGACTTGATATCATAGATCGATACTAAAATGTATCCTCCACAATCTAAAGTGGGATTTCATTGATATGATGGAATGAGAGGACACCCAAAAATCCAAATGCATAGTACCGAAGTGGCTATGTCAAGAGCTTTTTCTTCCTTGTGGTGGGGGTGAGAAAAGGGCTTCATTTCCTATGATTTCCTTGTGGAGCCTAAAAGAAAGCTACAAAACAGTTCATCATTCCCTTCTAGCATGCAATTCCTATCAATGAAGTCAGATTTGAGCTCAACTATAATTGAATTTGCTCAAAAGTCAACACTCCCATTTTCTGGCTTTCTTTCCAGTAAAGGTTTGGGCTTCACCATCTGAATTGGAATTAGTTTCGCGAAGCAACCCGACCCGACCCGCCCAAAGTTGCAGCCCACTGACGGCTGCTGGAGCTCCTCAAACTCGTCTAGTTTTTGTTGCAGAGTTCTAACAGCAGTAGTCCTTCAATTTCATCTTCTCCAAAATCAAAAATGGCGGCCTTCCGATCACCGACCTGGCTCTCCAGAACCTTCTCGACCGTCGCTTCTCACCGTCTCCGCGTCTGCGTCGTCGGAAGTGGACCCGCCGGCTTCTACACTGCAGAAAAGGTACAGTTGTTTCTCGAGTGATTAGATTCTGAAAAGCTTTGTACTAGAAGTTCATAAAAGCTTTGAAATTAGTTGGATTCAATTGCCTTGTGTTTTTCTATGTCGAACTGAATCAGATGCTGAAGGCTCATCAGGAAGCTGAAGTTGATATCATCGATCGATTGCCCACGCCTTTTGGTTTAGTCCGCTCCGGCGTAGCACCGGACCATCCTGAAACCAAGGTGATCATATAATCGACTATTCCATTTAGTTTCGAAAATGTTGAGCAAAATTAATTTGACGTTGGTAGTTGAGAAGCATGAAGAGTAATTTGGAAGGCTTGTTTGTTGTAGTTTAGTGAGGTTTCGGTGTGATTAGAGAGGACAGTTTTACCTCTTATATGAGCTTATTTGTTATCAGAAAACTTGCAACAGATTGTGGTGAACCAGTTTACGCGTGTTGCGAAACACGAGCGCTGTTCGTTCTTTGGAAATGTCAATCTGGGAACGTCTGTTACCCTCCCTGAGCTCCGCGAGCTGTATGATGTGGTGAGTTGCTTAAGCTCAGTAGATATTGCCAAATGCTAGGCAACTGTATATGCTTGTTATGGTCATTTGTTTGACTGACCTTTTTGTGCAATTTGAGCAGGTAGTGCTTGCATATGGTGCTGAAAGTGATAGAGTTCTTGGTATCCCTGGAGAAGTATGTATTTTGGTTTTATTTAATGCAATTGCTGGTCACATTCCTTCAGTTGACTGCATAATAGAATTGAATTTGAGGATTGAAAAATTATACAGTTAGAGGGTTTCAAATTGTCTGTTGAACAGGAGGGCTAAATAAGATTTAGCCTTCACTATGATTTTAGGAGGATTTGGGAATTTCTTTTGTTGGGGTAGGGTGTGATCAGCTAAGAGATTATTGATGAAGAAGATCTCTATATAGACCAATATTGCGTATGTATCTGATTGGATATATTGCCTGTATATCATTCCAGGATTTGAGTGGCATATATGCAGCTAGGGAATTTGTGTGGTGGTATAATGGGCATCCAAATTGCAGATACCTTAATCCTGACTTGAAGAGTTCAGATACTGCTGTAATTCTTGGCCAGGTATGCTGTAGATAAATTGGCTTATCATGTAATGAGAAGTGAAAGTGAACTGTGACTTAAGTGAACTGTAACATGACAGGCACATTAAAGCATAAAGGTTTTACTAATGAAGAATTTTAACCCTATTAAAACCGCTCCATTTGCTTACAGGGAAATGTAGCTCTTGATGTTGCACGCATTCTTTTACGGCCAACAACAGAGTTGGCCACGACTGATATTGCTAGCCATGCTTTGTCAGCTCTAGAGAAGAGCACTATAAGGTTTTTTTTTCTCATCATCGGAGACATCCATTCCATAAAATGGCTGCTTTACAATATCTAAGTTTTGTTTTACGATGTCAGGAAAGTATATTTGGTTGGGAGGCGGGGTCCGGCTCAAGCAGCTTGTACTGCTAAAGAGCTGCGTGAAATTCTTGGTGATTGCCAACTTCTTATCATTGAATTGCTAAGTGCAACATAAGATTCTTAGTTATGTTGTAGACTCTTTTTGGATATAATATGGAAGAAATGTTGCCTTTGTTTCCCAGGTATAAAAGACCTGCATGTTCACATAAAGGAAGCTGATCTCCTGAAAACCCCTGCAGATGAAGTATATTCTCTTTCTCTCTTACATTGTTGGTGATACATTATGTCCCTTTATTGATAGTTAATTTTGTTTGTGGGTGTGGTGTCATTTGGTAAGGAAGAGATGAAAAGTAATCGAATTCGTAAAAGGGTTTATGAGTTGCTCTCTAAGGCTGCTACATCTAGACCTTCACACCCCAGTTCAGTCCCACGCGAACTCCACTTTGTTTTCTTTCGAAAGCCAGATGAATTTTTAGAATCTGGTGAGAGAATCCATCATGTTTCTGGTGTCAGACTTGAGAAGACAAAGCTCACAGGTAAATTTATCCTTCAGAAATCTTTGTGATGTATAACTGTTTATATGTTAATAATGCAGTAAACACAGTACTGAGTAACTGGACCACAGGTTCATCTGTAACCCTAATAGTTTTTTTTCCAGTCACTATGAAAGCTGTTAATAACAAGTAGTTGGTTTAAATTATTTGCTGTTGTAGTGCCAATGATAAGTTTCCTTCCTTCAAATTCAAACTGTAGGTGTGATCCCTGGAGAACAAAGGGCTGTGGGTACTGGACTATTTGAAGATCTCAGATGCGGGTATAATATTTTAAAATTTAAGGTTTATACAATTTCCTAGTAGTGACATGCATGTAATGTGTATGGAATTTCATGCAATGAAACCACAAGATAGGTTATATTTGTGTTATGAATTATGGTGAGAGTCTGATGCATGTGTCTTTCCTTTTCTCTGCAGGATAGTGCTAAAGAGCATTGGTTACAAATCAGTACCAGTTAAGGGCCTGCCCTTTGATAATCAGAAAGGTATATGGACGCTGTTAGTCGATCATATCATGTGCAATGGATTTAGTTGCCTTTAATCGGCTAACCTTAGAGCACACTGTCAGGATTTCAGTTTTTTTTTGAACAACTGTACCATTGAAAATTGTAATTTCATAGGAACTATTACCAATGATCTTGAATGTTGAACAACTTAGGTTTATCCAGGCGGAGATTCTCAATTGATGACACGAGGAAGTATTTTAACTGATCCTACATGCATGAGAGCAAGCAAACATAAACTGGTAGCTTTTTTTGCAGGTGTGGTTCCAAATGTTAGAGGGCGAGTTCTTAGTGATGCATGTGGAGATCCTCCACAGGTGGAGAAGGGTTTGTATGTATGTGGATGGTTGAAAAGAGGCCCAACTGGGATCATTGCTACAAACCTCTACTGCGCAGAAGAAACTGTAAGTGTCCATGTAAATGGTTAATGTCTGGTTAGTGAGTTTGGGATTTTAGTTGATTAGGTTGATCACCAGATTAGGTTTCCTCACTTGAGTTTTGTGGTTGATATGGCAGGTAACAAGTATATCTGAAGACCTTAAGCAGGGCATGGTGACATCCTCATCATCTAGCTCAGGCAGGGAGGGTCTTCTTCAATTGCTTGACAACCGAAATGTAAGAGTTGTACCATTTAGTCGATGGGAAAAGATAGACTCACGAGAACGAGAGCTCGGGAGTTTGGAAAACAAGCCCCGGAAAAAATTAGCCTCATGGGAGGAGCTTCAGGAAGTGGCAGAGGAGTAACTGAATGCATGTGAAGCTTTGTCTTTTATATGTAGATCTTCATTGTTCTCAAGATTCTTTAGTATACAAGGAAGTCAAGGAGTAGATTTCTATCTTACAGTTTATACGTTACAGTTTCCAAGTTCGTTATTGTAACTGTAACTTCGATGCAACCTATGGTGCTGAAAGTAACTTCGACCTATCCGCTGGATTAGACAGTCCTAAACCCACTTTGAATCCTACCATTGATGGAAGGACCCCTTGGCTCGCAGTTCATACCATCCTAGCACTACACCACCACATTCGTTTTGGATCGGAGGAGTGCAATAGTGCCAGATTTGGTTCATATTTACCTATATAACAGACGTGAAGCATCCTGTTCACAATTCATATTCACAGTTTCTGTTCATATTTTCTCGAACTGTTCACGCGCATGCCAAGCATGCGACTCTCTCCTCCCTCTCACACCCACACCCTCCCTCTCCTCTATCTCACACAGATCGCTCTCCTCTCTCTCTCATACCCAGAATTTGGTCTATCTCACACAGTTCGCTCTCCTTTCAATCTCTTTCTCGCTATCATCGAATCCGATACCATATCTCATCTCATTCATTTAAATCCACCATCATGCAAGGAACCCCAAAGCAACTCAGCGAAGCTCAACAAACCGACGGCGGCGTCGCCGTGTTGATGGAAAAACGCTGCGTCGTTCAGCAAGTAGTTTGTCGATCACTTTTGCTCTCTCTCCCGTTCCGATCTTCATTGATTTAAGTTTTTGTGGTTCGTTCAGATTTCAGGGAAGTTCGCTTACACGCATAGAAACTTCATCAAGGTAAACCGCCTCTCTCCTCTCTTTCCTCCTTCGTTTGATTGATGGGCATATTCAACGAACCATTTCACTGTCGCCGTTCGCTCTAACAGAGTTTGATGGTGAGCAGGATGACCACGTCGGATTCGGGTTCCGATATCCCAAATCCTAGATGTGCCGATGATGTCTATTTTGCTTGATTGGGTATATGGCCCGGTTCTACTGCTGCGAAACGATCACTCTCTCCACTCCACATCGATCACTCTCAGCCTCTCGACTGTAGCTTCTGTCTCTCTCTTGGATCATCGTTTCTTAGTTTGAGTTTGATATCAGGAAGCAATGGTTTTGGGTTTGCTTTGGACCGATCTATGTGTAATGATTTTGGTTCTTCTCCCGAGTAATGCAATGCAGCACCAACGTCTTAACTGGAAGAGTCACTTCATCGATGCGTTGTAAAATGGCTCCAGCTCTCACTCGGTGAGTTGAACGATTTGGGTGGTTGTGTTACTGTTTCTCTCTGTCGCTCTCTCCCTATCTGATTTTCATTTATTTTTCCCTGTTTTATGCGATGCATTCATGGTTTGTAATATATTAGGATTGGGTATTGACGAATGGGATGTGCGATGAAAAAATCTGAGTTTGAGTTGAAGTTGAAGTTGATCATGGGTAGAATTATCTCAAGTTCTAATTGAATTTTTGCTGTTTTGAAGGATCAATGCTGAACAGGACTTTTTGCAGATTTTGATGCCTGGAAATCTGGGTTAGCCAACTCTATTCTTCGGTAAGGAATGGAATTGAATTGAATTGGACAATGAGCGTAGTGGCTGTCTGCAAAACCTTAAGGTAGAATGCTTAAATTGTTATATATTACAGAAATGGTTCAATTTGGGAATTGTTATCTCTTTAAATTTGGATAATGACTGATCATTTTACTTTCCGGGTTTTGAAGAAGAAGAAGATAGAGAGTTGTTGAAGGAAGGTCTAAAAGACCTCTCAAGTACCCAAAGAAGATACATCGATCTCCTTCCGTATATGTTTCCTGGCTACTCCTTCATGAAGTAGTGTTTGACTTGCGATGCATTACTTTGCTATGCTATGACGGCTTGGATGGTTATGTTAATCAGTTTGCATGTTGGGTTATGTTAGTCATTGTGTTGCAGATTTATGTTTATAGATTTTATTTAGGTTTGTCAATGTTTAGGTTTATGTTGGATGCTTTAAATGAGTAATATATTGTTCAATGTTTTCCGGTATATTAAAATAGAACTTCAAGTTCAATTCAATGAATTGAACTTTAAACCTGATTAGCTCAATCTTTTGTAGAATGGCGAGCTTCTACAATGTTAGACTACTCATGGAGTCAAGGTATGCCAAAAAGACTTGATAAGTAGTTGTACTCGATATAAACTTATATCATTGATTTAAGTTTTTGGTAATCATATTTTTTCTCTTTTTTTTCGTTGATGCAGTGCAAAACAATATAGCTGTTTTTGGAGATACAAAGCTGGGGTTCCCTTCATTTCTTTCCAATCGTTCTGCTGTCGAGGTTCACATGGATGTTGCTTATGATCTTTCCGAGTAAAAAGAAAGTGTCAATCATCAATATAGAGCTTCCATTACCTGCATGATATCCAGTAAGTGATGAATACCATTGACTTTGTAACTGTATCTGTCTTGCTTTGGTTACCCATACAAATTGCAAACTGTTGTCTTTTACTTTAAGAATTGCTACAATTGCATCTTTATATAGTTTTGTATTATGTTAAGGTAACTAAATGATATATTGGTAAATGCATGCTGTGGCAAATCAACCATAACAATGTGTGAACACGGGAATTTCATTGGATATGCTGCAAAGGATCCATCTGGAATTCTGTTCCATTATGAATTTAGCCGCAGGTTCGTATTTTCAGATCAATCTTTCTTTGAAGGAACTGCACGAATCATTAGCTGTTGAGGTCACTTTTTAGTTAAATGTAAACTTATTTTCTGATGAAGACTTATGAATCTGTGTGTTCATTACATTGCCTGTCACCTAAACGTGATACTAAGCTTTGCATTGGTTTGATTTCATACAGATAATCAATTAGCAAGTCGTTTTTTTTGTCTAAGGTCGATGTTCTCTGCGCTATTCTTTTTCTTTTTCTTTTTTTGGATAAGTTATTTACTGCTATGTCATTGCGTCGTTTTAGTTCTATGGTAATATTGGTGATTTGGGAAGTGTATGCTTCGGAGGGTTTCACTCATACTTTGTTAGAGTCCTATGTTATTAGATCAAGATTTTTGAACCTTGATTATTTTTGACTGGGTTTCAGTTTGCTTTGATATGACCGAGTTTAATATGATCTTATGTTTTTTTTTCCCTTTTTTTCATGGAACCTCGCTATAGATTCCTATTTTAGCAATTGCAGATTTCACTACTAAAGTTGGATGTCGCTTATAGGTTGAATAGAAATGCTTAAATAAACATCTTACTGTATAACCGCGCAACGCGCGGTGAACCACCTAGTGCATTACAATTTTGAAGTTCCTACTCAATCAATTGGGAATAAGACTCCGGGCACCAAGACAATAAGAGAAATGTAACTCGGTATGATTTGACTTGAAGACAAACAACTTAACAATTCACATTTAGTGTACTACCTTGTAATTCAATGCATATCAAGCAGGAAAATGCAGTTGTTTTTTGTGTGCAGTGGACTAATCTTTAACTATGTACATTACCCTTTTGTGGTGATGATGAATCTGCAATAATAATGCCTCAGACTTACTTGAGTTTCCTGGAAGCAGAATAATTATCTGCAATTATAAGCACTATGTGTGAATGCTTTGGCTTCTGATGAATTGTGCCTGATGTGGTAATATTCATTTATAGTCATAGGGAGCTATGATTGTCCACTTGGGAGTGAAAGGTAGAAAAAAAATCTATGATATTCCTTTTGATGTTGAATCAAATCCAGCAATGGGTCAGGTGGGTGCTGTGTTGAAGATTCATGTTGTCCCCTTTCAGCTGTGTAAGTCTCTGGTTTGATTAGGACAACCATTTATGCACTTCTCTTTAAGGCTAGGTCTTGTTTGGTTAGCATATCCCTCAAGAAACCATATATATATATGTTTTAATCTGTGCCATTGAAAATTGCCACGACCGTGATCGTGATCGCACATTCAAAATTTCTGTGATCATGATCCCACATTCTAGTTCGAGTATTGAGGAGAAAGTTTAACTAGATTGATCCTCATCTCATTGGAACTACTAGAGGCGGCCAACTTCTGATCTTATCATCTTTTTGTAAGTTCATACCACACTGTAGCAAAGTGCAGGGCATCAAAGACCCCCAAACCTAATCTGAAAAAATGTGGGATTGAGATAGTCGAGAAGTTGAGGTTGGCCAAACCCTACAAAGAGCTTGACAGCAAGGATTGATGTGAATTCTTAAGGCTTCAAGTGGAATTCATCAAACTTCTCTTCCAAATTACAACACCATGCAAGCTTGAAACGACTTCGGTATCAACTACATATCATCCAGATTAACATGTAATCAAGTTTCTCATTTGATAACGTCCTCAAACTAACTCATCACTTGGATTAGATTAACATGATACAGGTTTGTTATGAAGTCCTGGGTTCTTAGCTATCTAGTAGTAAAATGAAACTGTCAACTACGTATATGTACATGTACTTGGGATTGATATTTCGAATTCTTGTGTCGGTAGGTATAGAGGGGTAAGAGAATAATTGATCGGAATGAAGCCAAAAACAGTCTGTGAATTATCTCAAGGAATAGGTGAAAATAGAGAAATCTAGGTTTATGAGAAGCAACTTGGCATGGCCTGATGGCCTTGAGTGAAAGATGAAAAATGCAGGTTGATGCATGCAATCATGCATGTTATTTTGTAGAGAGAGTGTTAATGCCTTTTTTGCTGGGTCTAATCCATCCCATGCCACTCCGCAACGTAACTCCGATCCGTTTGTCCCCCACCAACCCATCTCTTTATAGCCGTGCAAGGCTTTAGTGCCATCCACTCATTTGGCCACTAGTTTGATTTGATTGACGGACAATGGAATCCAGACCCATTACCATTTCCTTTCCGGATCAATTTTTAGGTACCTGACATATTTTATCGCTTCAGAATCTATTCAGAATCGATCGTTTATTTAGTTGTATTTGACATAATTATTTTATTCAAAAATTTAGTTACAATTTTTGAATCCTTTGTTTTTAAAGTGGTAAATTTGATCTAATTAGTTGTAAACATTATAAATAATTTTAAAAAAATATGATCATTGTGATAATATTGTCTTAAATGTTGTAATTTTTTACTCATATATATATCATAATTTTGATTATTAAAGTGATAAATAAAAATATGACATACTCATTGGGTACCATAACCTGTCATTTTCCTTTCCTTCAGCAAAAACAAAGGATTAGAGATGTGACTGTTAGTATTGCGTAATTAGTTGTACGATTAACATACTTATCCACTTAAGCAGATTAGCAACACCTACCGGACCACATGCAAGAACACCAAGAAGGCTCCAAATTCACTCACCAGACCCACCCCCTCCGGGCGCACACGCGCCCGTGGGGGGCGCACCCGAACATACGGATCACACACCAGCAGAAGCACACCAGTCCCACATCGAAGAACACCACCAGGTCCCAATCTCAACCACCTATATATATCAGGTATTTATTACAAGTAAGATCATCCCATTGATTCGACTTAAAACCATCGCAATCAATCTCTTATCCCACCATCTCACCCGATCCATATCACACTACTCGCACGTTCGCTTGACTGTTATATCCAATACATATTCTGACTTAGGCATCGGAGCGTTGAAGGCGGGCCACCCCGTCTCGACCCCTGACCGCCTGCTTCATTGTTGTATTCTTCTAACAGCTGCACCCGAACGCCCGAGGGAAGAAGGAAGCACCCGACAGGAGATCACGCACGCACGAAGGAAGAAGAGGAAGAGTCCGCCCATCCGAACAGCCCCACCGTTCGGACGCATCAAGGAGAGGAAGGAAGTCTATTTCTGTTGCTTCTGCCCCTTTACGCCCCCGCGCGTAATTCGGTAGAAACATCTGGCGCCGTCTGTGGGAAACTTACAAATTGCAAACCTCGTATAAACACCACCGACACCAAAGGTCCACATGCTCGATCCAATGGCTGACGGCAGCAACACACCCGGAGGAGGGACACCGCCAGGCTCACCGGAGCGGAACGCACGGACGACCATCAGGAGCGACGACGACGGGCGCATCAACGGCATGGCCCAGGAGTTGCGGGAGGCGGCGCTCGAGAGAGCAGAGGAGCGCCTGGCCCGCCGGAGAATGGAGGAGCGACTGGAGATGCTCATTGGCCGGCAGTTGGAGCAGTCCGAAAGAACCCAGGAGACCGCCAATGATGAGCGATACATGTTCACCAGGAACAACAGCCGAGCGTCCTCACCTGTGGAGGAGTCGACACCCCCGACGGACAACAGCGCGATCCTACGGAGGATGGAGGAGCTGGCAGAGGAAGTTTCACGCTTGCGCAAGGACAAGCTGGCCGGTCAGGGCGGGACGTTTGCCCCCCGGGTCAGCCCGTTCTCGGCACACATACTGGAGAGGGGGAGGGATCCCCACGCGAAGATAACGAAAATTGCTCGGTTTGACGGGAGCGGGGATCCACGGGCGCACGTGGACGAGTTTCGGTCCACCACGGACGGGACCCGATATTCAGACCCAACCTTGTGTTTCCTGTTTCAGGAAACACTGGCGGAGGAGGCACGGAGCTGGTTCTACGAGATCCCGCCAGGGTCCATTCACTCGTTCCTCGAGCTGGCGGAGAGTTTCCAGAGGCGCTATCGGCTCCAGGGGAGGTACAACACCGCGGGCATCCTCCTGAAGGTCCGCCAGGGGGCGGACGAGAGCTTGTCGAGTTATATCAATCGATGGAGGACGCTCGCGAGCACATGCAGGGACCTTGACAAGCGGGTGGCCAAGGTCGCTCTGATGGACAACCTGCTCGCCACCCCATTCGTAGAGAAACTTGTGAGGAAGGAGCATCTCGACTACGACGAGATCATGGATTTGATTGTGCAGAAGGCACTGGTGGAGACGCGGGTGTACGGAGCCGCCTCCGAACCCAGCTCCAGCAGACCCGGGACGACAGGTGCTCAACCACAACGGCCGGCGGACAGCGAGAGGCCAACCGGGGGCTTCAAGAGGAACCGAGACGTGTACCGGCGGAACTTCCAGAGGCCCTTCTACCGCGGGTACCAGGGCAACAACCACAACCAGGCGCAGGATGCCCGTTTTCCGCCAGCACCACGCTATCGGCCGGCAGCACAGGAGGTGTTCACGATCAACGGGCAATCACCCGAGTACCTGCTCCGCCTGCACCGACACCGGATACCGCCCCCAAACAACATGGCGAAGACGGGGGTACCAACCGGCCAACTCCCGGAGGTATGGTGCGAGTTTCACAACGCCACCACCCACCATACCAACAGCTGCATCATGCTGAAGAAGGCCCTCGAAGACATGGACGAGCGGACGATCGCTCCCAGGGCGGAAGGACAGCAACGCCAGGTGGGCGCCAGGACCCGTGGGACTATCAACACGATATCCGGGGGCAAGCGCAAGGAGAGACAACCGTCGCCCGACCGCTCGAGCAGGGATGTGCTAGCGATCGGGGCAGGGAGAGCGCCCAGAGCACGACGGAAGGAGGCGCCCACCATCAGCTTCACGGCGAAGGACGAGGAAGAGAATCCAAGGGACAGCACCCTACCGTTCGTGATCGACGCGATCATAGACCAATTCCTTGTGAGGAGGGTGCTGATCGACAACGGGGCGTCCGTGAGCATAATCTACTTCGACGCATACACGGCACTTGGCCGGCCCGCCAGCAAGATGACGCAGGACCACGAATGCATCGCCAGCTTCACGGGCGAGACCTCGTATCCTATCGGGAGCGACAACCTGCGGGTCGAGATTGGAGCGCTCGATTCCCCGCACAGCGAGATCCGGACGGACTTCATCGTCATGGACACCCCCTCCCCCTACAACGCCATACTTGGGAGGCCTGGAATTTGCAAACTGAAACTGATCATCGCAGGGCACCTGCTCTTGGGAAGATTCCCAACCGAGCACGGGATCGGGCACGTCCAGGGATACAACCAGGAGGAAACCTCGGAGACTCGGGGCAGGCAGGAGGTCCTTGCCTTGGGACCCACGGATCAGGAGGAGCGATCCATGCACGAGCGGCGCAAGGCCACACTTCTTGTAATCTGCTGAGGGCGAGGAACAGACCGCCCGATCATCCGAACAGGCGCATCTAACGGAAGAATACCCCGCCCACTGAGCATCCGGCATTCGGGGAAGTATGTTGTTTATTGCATTTGATCGTATTGTACTTGTTTCTCCTTCCGTTAGTTTGTATTTGCGCGTTCATTTGTCCTTGACCCGCCCGCCCATGTACTCGGGGGACTGGGGGACTGGGGATAGGCCACTGAATGCAATTTTGCTTTGCATGCTCGCACAAGTTAGTCAAAAGATGCCAAAAAAAAAATAAAAAAAATCAAGGCACACAGGCGGGAAGTAAAGAAATTCCATTCAGATTCAAAGTTATTACAAAACCCTACTCTATTACAAACCAAACAAAAAAACTACTCCACTCCGCCCGTCTCCACATCCATCTCCTCCCCTTCATCCGATGACACCGCTACCTCAGCTTCCGCCTGCTCACCAGGCTCCATCCGCCTGACCACTAGCTCGGCTTTTGGCTCAGCTTCGGCACGCTCCCTATAAGCATCCACCGCCCTCTCATACGCCCGACAGCCCGACAGCCTTTCGACCTCAGACTCCAGGAAGGCAACCCGGCGGTCTGCTTCAGCACGAACGCGCGTCAGCTCACCGCGCAGGCAATCCGCCTCGGCCATGGCCCTATCTCTGTCAATCTTGGCCAGAGTTTCGAGGGCAGCAGCTTCTCCCGCCCGGATATCCGCCTCGCTCACCCGAGCGACGTATCGGCGCACCAGTTCATTGGCCTTCTCCCTGGCTTCCACCGCCATATCCATCGCCCTCCGGTGCTTCCGCTCGCCAGCCCTGAGGCGTGCAAGTTCCGCAATCTCCCGCGAGCGGTAGCGGAAGGCCTGCTCCATCATCCGAGCGCAGGAACCAAACACTCCATCCAGCCCATCAGCAGGAGCTTCCTCAGCTGGAGGCAGCGCGACTGCGAGCACCGCATCCTCATTCTCCAGGACCTGGCGCACTCTCTCCACAGCATCATCGCCCGACCCAGGAGCGGGGCGGGGAGCGGAGTCTTCCTTTCGTACCCTCTTCCGCGCACGTTCCCAACTCTTCCCGTGCGGGGGAGACTTTGGCGCATCCGAGTCCAGAGGAGGATCTGGAAAACAAGCACTTGGGCCCGGATTCGGGACAACCGCCTGACTGGACGAAGGCACCACCACGAGCGCACGGCTCACCGACGTCCGCGCACGAGCATCCTCCCGCTCGGTCACATCACCATCCAGCACGACCAGCTGTTGCTCACCTTCTGCCTCGACTTGCGTCTCGGCTTCAGCAACACCGCCTGCCGGCAGGAGAAGAACATCCGCTTGTGGCACTTGGACAGGTAGAACAGGGGCATCCACATCGCCCGTTGGGGGCGCACGTTCAGCTTTTACCACCACACCCGATGGACCACCCAACAACCCAAGCATCCGGCGCTTGCTCACTTCAAATCTCTTCTTCGCTGCAAACGCACGCGCAGACAGGTTAGCACATCAGATACAACACTTTCACAACAGTTACAATATTCTACTTCACTACTCCGCGCCCTCACCCATACTGGGCGAGCGCGCGTTTACTGGGGGACTTCCGCCCGTCTTACCCCATGCGCGACCGGGCCAACACTTAGCCAGCAGACAGTAGACAAACACCAGAAATACCAAAACCCACAACAAATCAGATCTAATCCACCCCACCTCAAGAACAAGCCCTGTTCTTGAGAACAACAGAAAAAACCCAGAAAAAACCCAAACAACAACCAGAAACAACAAAAACAAACCCAGGGGGACTCACAGGCTTCGGACGACATCACTTGGTACACACGACGGCAACAAATTCCGGTAGAAACAGAGAGCACCACAACAGACCAGGTACAAGGAACGGAACGCAGGGAAATTTTTGGCAGAGCTTTTTTCCGAGCAGTGAAAGTGTTGGACCAGACACACCCCCCTACCCCTATTTATACCAATCGCTCGATCTCAGCCAGTCCACGCCAGCCGTCCGATATGCAACACCCACTGTAGGATTGGGACGCGTGGCACCACCCGGTCCACTTGCTTCTCCTCAGTAACCGTGCAAAACCCATCATCTTCCCGCCTTAAATTCAACCCTAGCACGACCTCCAACAGTCCAACACGTGTCAACCATGCAACCCTCCACGCGCCCACGCACATGACGCCTGCCCTTCGGCTCATCATGACGACAAGCAGCATTAACCACGACGCCAGCACTTATCACAGCAGTTTCCCAGGAGAAGACCAAACGAACCGTCACATCAACCATCCCACTCAATCAGCACATCACCAAGTTCAACACGTCAGACCACCCGCGCACGACTAAGCAAGGTAAGCACCACCGGGCGCACGCAATAACGGACGGGCAACACGGTTCACGCGGCAACAGGCATGGCGCGTAAACAATCGGCGAACGCCATTGGCGTTGGGTTCTCCCCGCACACACTAGCTCGGCCCTGGCAGGTTGCAGGCGCCGAGCCTACCGGGCGCACGGGCGTGGGATACGTTCCCCCCGCGCACAGACAATACAGGTTGCCTATACGAATGGGCAAGGGGCCCGTCCTCCCCTTGCAGTCCCTAGAACCAACGGGTGTGGGGTACGTCCCCACCGTTCGCACACAGGCAGGTCGGATAAGCGGCAGAGGCATGAAGTCCGCCCTCTCTCTGAGTATACCACAGTTCGATGGGCGGCAACAGGCATGGGGTCCGTCCCCTCTCTTGCGCACGCCATGGGCGCTACGGGCGTGGGGTTCTTCCCCTCCGTACGCCGCATTATTCCACGGTAGAGGCATGAGGTCCGCCCTCTCTCTGAGTATACCACAGTTCGATGGGCGCCCCGGGCGTGGGGTTCTTCCCCCCCCCGTGCGGCGGCTCATTCCTAGCAGAGGCATGGGATACGTCCCCTCTCCTGACGATACTTGATTGGCAAAACACGGGCGTGGGGTTCTTCCCCTCCGTGCCAGGCTAAGTCCTAATAGGGACGTGAGGTTTGTCCCCCCCTATAGGCAACGAGTAGGACGTGAGTGGTGGGTGCGCCCTTCATTCCCGTTCTCAAAAGAGGCAAGCCGACTTAGCGGGGCTAAGTTCGATGGGCGGCACGGGCGTGGGGTTCTTCCCCCCCGTGTGCGTACGTTAACGATCGATTCGCCGACTCGGATTCCGGTAAGGCGCGTGGGTCCGTCCCCTCCTTCATGGGTCCGAGACCGATGAGCGTAGACCGGGCATGAGGTCCGCCCTCTCCGGGCGCGAAATCTTCCCGGGTTAGGCGGCAGAGGCCTCTGCGCGCGCTAAGGCCGATGAGCGGCACGAGTACGTGATCGTGGGCGCTGTAACACTTGTAGGTCGCGGTTCTGATCGTCCCGTTGACGCTACAGCGTGCGCGGCAGCATCCCCGTTGACGTACGGCGTACGCAGTGTATCCCATAACTGGCGTACGGACAGCATATTGCATACACACACCTCATACCATACACTCACGCATCATATCATACTACACCTATGCATTTATATATCCATATACATATGTGCGTATCTGCCTATTCCTTACTTATATGCTTGTGTCTCTGTTCTGCAATGAATGTCCCCAAAACCCCACCCCATCTGGGCGCGCGGCTCCCAAGCATATATAGCACCTCGTGCTTGGCGGCCGGGCCCATAGGTACACCAACGCACGACCATACCACTCCACGGGCGCGCGGGTCCTAAACTAGCAAGATCAGTTTTAGACGCCGGGCCCAGGATACACGCACAGGTACATCATCGGACGAACAGGTACACACTCGGCCACCAGGTCCCGCTCCGTCATGCGAGCCCTTTCTTGACCGGAGAGTTGGGGGACTTGGGGGGTCACAGGATCATGACCACTGCTCAACCGGATAAGTATTCCTATTAATCGCACACCCTTTTTTCAACTCCCCAGTCAAGAAAGAGCTCTTTGACTTGGGGAATTGGGGGACATGTTAGTATTGCGTAATTAGTTGTACGATTAACATACTTATCCACTTAAGCAGATTAGCAACACCTACCGGACCACATGCAAGAACACCAAGAAGGCTCCAAATTCACTCACCAGACCCACCCCCTCCGGGCGCACACGCGCCCGTGGGGGGCGCACCCGAACATACGGATCACACACCAGCAGAAGCATACCAGTCCCACATCGAAGAATACCACCAGGTCCCAATCTCAACCACCTATATATATCAGGTATTTATTACAGGTGAGATCATCCCATTGATTCGACTTAAAACCATCGCAATCAATCTCTTATCCCACCATCTCACCCGATCCATATCACACTACTCGCACGTTCGCTTGACTGTTATATCCAATACATATTCTGACTTAGGCATCGGAGCGTTGAAGGCGGGCCACCCCGTCTCGACCCCTGACCGCCTGCTTCATTGTTGTATTCTTCTAACAGCTGCACCCGAACACCCGAGGGAAGAAGGAAGCACCCGACAGGAGATCACGCACGCACGAAGGAAGAAGAGGAAGAGTCCGCCCATCCGAACAGCCCCACCGTTCGGACGCATCAAGGAGAGGAAGGAAGTCTATTTCTGTTGCTTCTGCCCCTTTACGCCCCCGCGCGTAATTTGGTAGAAACAGTGACTGTTTAAAAATGACAACTAATTAAGTAAGCATGCACAATAATACGAAAGTCGAGTGAATTGTATGTCGAGGTTATGCAATTTACTTCAATTTCTAAATTCTTCGTTGCATAAAATACAATTAGAAAGAAACTTTCGATAATTTTCAGTTATGAGGGGGATAGACAATGATCAGCATTCTCGGTGTATTTTGAGATGGAGTCGATGCATCTAATTTTGTTTATTGAAATTGCCTACATTGTAATGGCCGGATTCAACACCAATCAAATCTTCTAATATTTCGACTACTCCGAATCATCAAAAATGAATCAAAGTATATCTAATTAATTAAAACATTCCGGGGATCCAAACGACAAAGGGAGAGACTGGTAGTTGGCTCTATTGCACAGGGAGCACGTGAGTTCTCTCTATCAAACTGCCGATTTTCTCTTCATGCTTTTTTTATTCCCGTTGGCAATTCATGTCAGCTTTCAAAAAATTCCCTCACTTTTCCTTTTCTCTCCGATAATGCAAACACCAAATCCGCCAAGACCTCCCAACAGCGATGCCCTTGCAACTATTTATTTTCCTCTTGGTCATTTCCCTTCCTCGTTCTCGTGCCCGCTGTCCCTATACACGTTCAACAGATACCTAAAACAATATACTACTCTCTACATAGCACCAACTCTTCATATATAATAATTGTTTCAAAAATAAATTGTCAACTTTATTGGATTTAAGATATAAAATATTGGATTAACAATGGTGGGAGAGGAAAGTTTGCCGGAGGCCTTTCTGTACCTGTCGGAGTTGCTGCCCACAAAAAGACTCATTAGACAAATATTAATCAACTTTTATAAAAAGAAAAGCTTATGAAACCCAAAGGTTCCATCTTTTTTTTCCTATTCTAAAATCAATTTCCATATACCTCCTCATTTTCCTTGTTTTTATTAATGTATACACAATTTCTGAGTTTACAGCCTTTACGGTATTTTAAGAGTACAGAGAGAGTGTATGTGTTCTGTGTTGGTATATAGAAACAAAAGAGAGAGGCAAAAACCTCAAAGAGAACCTTCTTCTTCTTCTTCTTCTTCAACATATCTCTAACACTTCAGCTCCATACATTCTTAAACAAGTTCCTGTCTGTTTTTCACTTGCTGTTCCAAATCTGCTCAATGCTATCTGGGTTTTGAAGGATTTTGATGTCTATGTCCTTAGAGCATGATTACATAGGCTTATCAGAGTCTAAAATGGAAGCCTCTGACAACAAGTCCAACAAGAGCTCTGCTTTGAACCTCAAAGCAACTGAGCTCAGGCTAGGCTTGCCTGGTTCTGAGTCCCCTGAGAGAGATAGTGGTTCTGGTGTTGAGGACATAACTGGGTTTTCACTCTCTCTAGTTAAGCCCAGCTCTGTGTCTGGAGCCAAAAGAGTGTTCTCTGACGCCATTGATGGAGCTTCTGGGAAGTGGGTTTTCTCTGGAAGTGGTGGGTCTGAGGCTGAGTTGGGTAAAGGTGGAAACTTGGTGTCTCCTAGAGGTGTTGTTAATGGAGGAAAGGGTTTAATTGCTGGGTCTGACTGTGTGAGTCAACCAATCTCTGCTGTGAAAGAAGGTGTGCAACAATCTCCAAAGCCATTGCATGAGAAGAAGCCTCAAGTTTCTGCTACTGCAGCAAAGTAAGTAGCTTTATTTCTTGTTCAATTTCTTGTTTCTGTGGAGAATTGTATGCAGAGAGAGAGAGAGAGAGAGAGAGAGAGAGAGAGAGAGAGAGAGAGTCAAATTTTGGTTGCTGAATTGCTCTATTTCGTTGAATCCTTCAGGGTCTCTCAATTATTGTTCATGTTATCTTAAAAATTAAGTTTGACATTTATTGTTTCTAAAGAAGCCTTCAATTGAATTGGGTTAATTTATTGGATGCCAGAATTGTCTGGATCTTTTTTTCCCCATTAAAATTCTATGCTTCCTTGCATGTGTATGTCAAGATTTGTTATACAAACAGTAAGACCTTTTCATGTATATCATCTTTTTAAATACAGTCATAGATGGCATTGGTGAGCACTTAATGGCTCTTGATTTATACATTCATGGCAAACTCTAATTTCTCTTATGGCATGTGTGACACAGGGCACAAGTTGTTGGATGGCCACCTATTCGTACTTTCCGGAAGAATTCAATGGCTTCCACTCCTGCAAAGAAGGAAGATAGTGCAGAGGGAAAGATGGGAGCAGGGTGTGTTTATGTTAAGGTCAGCATGGATGGTGCACCATACCTGAGGAAAGTCGATCTCAAAACCTATGGCAGCTATGTAGATCTGTCCTTGGCTCTGGAGAAGATGTTCAGCTGCTTTACAATTGGTAGATTCTCTTATTAACTCAATTTGTTCGTGTTCATCTTCCATACTGCTTGTCGGTCTGTCTGTCCCGTTACCACCTCTGCTAGTGCCTTTTGGGTTTGAAATCATTTCAAACAAAGTTAGGGACTGAAGCCGAAGAAAGATTGCTCCTTAAAAAATAGTTTTCTTAAGATAAAGTTCATTAGACCTGTCTTTAGTTGGGAATCTGGGTAAAGTATAAATCAGAATTCATGTAGAATTTGAATGACTAGGTATAATAAACTGTTCATTAGGACAGATCCAAAGATCAAAGATAATGTGGTCAGTCTGTACTCTCGATTAAATCCCAAGAGTCCAGTGCCACCAAAATCCTCATTTAGTTCATCTCAATTAATTCATTTCCGTGAGAGTTTTTAATACTTCACTGATGATGTAATTGAATTGGTCATGGTCAATTTGTAGTAACTTGAGAAAAAATTGTGAACTGATAATCTTTTATCCACCCCTAGACTCATCCCATAGGTTAGTGTTCTCAGTTTTACTTCTTTGATAATCATGCCCATACATTTTATATTATTGCATTCCTAAATCTATAAAAATGAAGACACATAGTGACCTACTTGATTCTGCGCATTCTCTGTCTTGTTATTCTGCATTCGTGATATTTCATTGAGAATGTTGATAACATCTCCAATTTGAAGGTCTTTTTTTCTTCCTGAAATATTGAATTTGCTCAGGTCAATGTGGTCCGCATGGAGTTTCAAGTCAAGATGGACTGAGCGAGAGTAGGTTAATGGACCTCCTCCATGGTGCTGAATACGTCCTCACTTATGAAGACAAGGATGGTGATTGGATGCTAGTTGGTGATGTCCCCTGGCAGTAAGTGTGGCTTTTTCCTACTAGACATTTGTAGATTATCTAATCACACTAGTTGTCAAGTTATTCTACTGCTAAACACACTATCTTTTCAGAAGTTAAAGAATATGCTACATTGTCATTGTTAGAGGTTTCCTTAGGGTCTGTGCTAATCCACAAGTCTTGTATTACATCTTTTCTAATGACTGCTTCCTGCAGGATGTTCACTGAATCATGTCGAAGGATGAGGATTATGAGGAGTTCGGAAGCCATAGGGCTAGGTATGTTATGTTGTCTCATTCGTGATCTATCTTTTGCTGAGTTGTTTTAGTTACAAAAGTGCTAAGAATACGTTATGAATTGATGGTTTCTGGTTTTGGCCTCGATAATTCCCATATTTTCACTTGGGCATTACTCTGATATAATGCTTGACTAGGATCCTCATGTTTTCTTATCTGTTTTGTTACAGCCCCGAGGGCCATGCAGAAAAGAAAAATAATAAGCGAGTGATGTTCGAGGTAGCTGCTGGCCTGCTGTTATGAGTAACCAAGGTGACACCTGAATGGCTCTCACAAGATGGATTTAGCTGTTATCCCGGCATATGTACTTCTACATATTGAATTAGGGTAACAAAAGTATGACATTCTAATAGGAAAATTGGCAGTGTATGTAAACGTGATCTGTTTAATCTGTTCTCTCCCCCAATAGTATTCGTGTATTCTTATGGTAGAGCTGCATAGCTACTATGTTTTGTACGAAGATGGATTGTTCGCCATAACATTCCTTTTGAACATAACAAAAGGAAATGAACAATGTAGTAATGAATTACCAGTATTACTAGTTTGGTGTGCTTACGCCTATGTGTAAGGTTGCTGAGAGGTGAAATAAATAAAAATAAACAGCAAAAATTTGGAATATTGAAAGCCATATATTTCTTTTCAGAACTATATAACAGACTAATGGACTCTTGTGTCTGTTACTTTTCTGATCTACATGTACTCTAACGAGGTAAATCTGCGCATCCTCTAGGCTCTAGCTAGACGAAGAGTTTGGGAGCATGCATTGTCCGATTTCTTGCGATTATGGAGAATAACATGATTTCAGGCGAAAGTGTGCATGCACGTTCCGGGGTTGATCGATCTTCGAGGAATTTGGACAATCATTGTAGGTGAAAATGTGAAAATGCATGGTTTTAGCCCGGAAATGGCCATGGTTTTTTGACATAACATGTTGAGCCTCACTTGCTTTACATGGCCTCTTGTGCATGGAGATTCTTGATTCTGTGTTGCTTTGTTTCGTCAAGATGAAGCTGAAGCAACTGGAAAGCCAACTAGGTGCTCTCCAACCCAAAGGTCCTCTGTTTCTATGGGACTCTGTATCTCTGTTTCTGCGTCTTTCAAACTTAGTCGACTACTATATAGGTTTTGAGCTTGGATATTATTCTGGATTGCTGGCTGAACTGGGCCCCACATTGCATCTCGCATGCTCTACGCTGTCTACTCTTTCTGCTCTTTTAATCTTTATCTCTCGTATCTTTCTTTATCTAAGAGCCCAATACTTCTCAAGTCTCTTTGCCTTTTGCTTTAATCTACAGTTTTACAGGTTAAAAATTGGGTGTAGAGTTATTCTGGGAATCATGTATGGCATAGCAAGTTAAAGTTCTCAACTTTTTTTGGTTTAAGTTTTATATTTTTATTTCTTTTGGTTATGGGTTTTAGGCAGGAAATTCGTTTGAGGATGTGTGTGACAAGGTAGTGGCTGATTTTGGCTGTGGCTGTGGTACATTGGGAGTTGCAGCTGCATTGTTGGGTGCAGAGTGAGTAGCTTCATTTTCTCTTGCCATAGTTCTTCATTGTTACTGGCATTTATTGTTTGATATTACAAGTGTTTGACTAAATTATGCGCCTATTTTAGTTGGTTTAATATGCTTGTGTTTACTGTTTGACAGACATGTGATTGGCATTGACGTCGATCCGGAGTCTCTTGAATTGGCATCACTAAATGCTGAGGAGCTTGAGGTATTTTCACGTTCCAGTTCTCTTGGTAGCTCATAGCTCTTTAGGCCTTGCAATGCCGAATGTTGTATATTTATTTATGAAATAATATAATTTAGTATATATGTTTCTCGTACAATGGTATTTCAAGTATACAATTCCTCCGTTCATTCTCCTTTTAGGCGATTGAATCATATATGTCTCTCTTTTTAAATTGTGGTAATCCTGCAGTTGGACATAGATTACATTCAGTACAACATCAAGAACTTGGAGTGGAGAGGTAATAGAATTGGTTTCTTCAGTGTACACAACATATTCAGGCATTTGTTTTCGAATATTATTGTCATCTCAGTCTCGATTTCTTATTTAGCTGGAGTTGTTGATACTGTTGTGATGAACCCTCCATTTGGAACTAGAACAAAGGGTGCCGACATGGATTTTCTCTGTGTGGCTTTGAAGTTAAGTCCAGGGACTGATCTCTGATCTCTGCTCGAGGATTTGAAAGTTAAATTGCATTCCTTCTATGTTGTTTGTTCTGATATAAATGTGTCCCTCACATCTTTGTTCTTTGTCAGGTTGCTTCTCAAGCTGTTTACTCGTTACATAAAACCTCCGCGAGGGATGTAAGTTTTTCTCTGCATAATGTTTTGTTACTAGAAAGACTATTCTATGTGAGTACGTCTAGTGATCAGCTTCTTTTTTGACAATCACAGCATGTCAAAAGGGCAGCCTTACAGCAGTTCAATGCTACCAGTGCTGAGGTTATATGTGTGGTGAATAAAGATTGATTTGCTCATTATAGCTTAATTTATCAGCTAAAACTCCCAGATTATATGCTCAGTCACTGTTACAACCTAAAGTACATGCTGGTTATTTTGATGAACAGTGTATATGTGTGTTGAAATGGTATTAAAGCTATTGTTTGACTTCTTTGTTGTCAGCTTCGGTATGTTTACTGCAAACATACAAGTTTCATAAGAAACGAGATGTGGATATTGCAGTGTACTCGTGGAGATTTGTTCCCAAGAATAAGCATGGTCAATCTAGCACATCTATAAGATTATCTATTACTCGTGTTTTATAGGTGAATATATACGTGTGAAATTTAATATAGGAAGTTAGGAACTTGCTTTGTTTTCTTCAAGATGTAACTGGATTTCTCTGTGGAAACAGCCATTTGTAGCAGTTAATTAAGAATCTTCAGGCGACCAAAGGTTTTCTCAACCTAATCATGATAACTGCTGTTGCTCGTATGGAAAATGCATTACTTTCAAGGTACTATTTCAAGGTGCAACAAAACAAGTTGTTTTACAGAAATAAGATACTTGAATGTGTAGGACTTGTATACTATTTCAAAAATGTCTCAATAGAATTGTACATCCATCATTGTGCAACTAAGTGAACAAACAATGAATAAAAACTTTCAAAAGGAAAAAGAATCGAGAGAGATGCTTAATGCTTCTCCTCTCTCGCAGTATATATGACAAAAATACTGTAGTAGCTTTTGTGATAGTATAACACAGATACATACTAAAACCAAAACAGGAAACAATCATCTCACTTGACCCATCCAAAACTAGTCTGCTAACTCCATGGTTCTATGCTTCGGCTTCTGATTTCACGTTCTAGACTGTCTCCCCAAGAGTGAACCGCGCGAACCGTCTTACTTTTATATTCTCTCCAAGAGCAGCAACAGTCTGCTTCACAAGGTCCTTCACCAGTAAACTATCATCTTTAATAAAAGGTTGCTCCAAGAGAGCAAGCTCTCCAAGCCTCTTTGAGATTCTTCCCTCTACAATTTTTTCTCTGATGTTCTCGGGTTTCGACAGAAGGTCCTCCCGCTGCATCTCAAGCTCTTTTTCCTTCTGTACAGTACTCTCAGGAATATCTTCAACAGACACAAACTGCACCTGTGGGCAGGCTGCTACTTGCATTGCCAGGTCATCAACCAACTCCTTGAATTTTTCACTTCTACCAACAAAGTCAGTCTCAGAATTTACTTCAATCAGAACTCCAATGCGAGCGTCGTGAATGTAGGATCCAATCCTACCTTCAGCAGCAAGCCGGCTAGACTTCTTTTCAGCAGAAGAAAGACCCTTCTTTCTGAGGTACTCCTGTGCCTTCTCTAGGTCTCCTCCAGTTTCAGAGAGAGCTTTCTTGCAGTCCATCATTCCTGCTCCAGTTTCTTCCCGTAGTTGTTTAACCAAAGCGGCCGAGACAGCTACAGCTGGTGCCCTGGAATAGGTGACATTTTGAAAAATGTAAATAAAGATCTGGCAGCAGCATGAATACATGTTGAACACATGAATGTCAAACGAAATCACTTACGTCTTGGCTGGTTCTTTAGCTTCTGCAGCAGGCTGTTCTTTCTCTGGTGTGGGTACTGGTTTTGCTGCAGTTTGTGCAGCCACTTCAGCTGCAAAATCCTGACTCCTTTTTTCCAAGCCTTCTCCAAGATTGAATCGCACAAACCTCTTCACTTTTATGTTCTCCCCAATGGTTGCAATGGTTTGCTTCACCCAGTCCTTCACAATCACCTTATCATTCTTAATGTAGGGCTGTTCAAGCAATGCCAGCTCATCAAGCCTCTTCTTGATCCTCCCATCAACGATTTTTGATCTAATCTGCTCTGGCTTTGACAGAAGATCTTCTTTCTGCATCTCAATTTCTCTTTCCTTGTTCACAAACTCCGCAGGAACATCTTCTGTAACAACATACTGGACTTGAGGACATGCAGCTGCTTGCATAGCTAGATCTTCAACTAGTTCCTTGAATATGTCACCCCGGGCTACAAAATCAGTCTCACAGTTAACTTCCAGCAAGATACCAATCCTGCTATCGTGAATGTATGAACCAATTCTTCCTTCTGCAGTGGCCCTGCTGGATTTCTTGTCTGCACTTGCTAAGCCTTTCTTTCTAAGGAACTCCTGGGCTTTAACAATGTCTCCTCCTGACTCTAACAAGGCCTTTTTGCAGTCCATCATGCCAGCTCCTGATTCATCACGCAGCTGTTTTACAAGAGCTGGTGATATAGTTGCTGTGATCCAAAACATATAGAATGAGAGACAGAACAATTGAGTATTAAGGTTTACTATCAATTACCTAAAACAGAACGATTCCAAACAAAACATAGTTTTCTACTCATGCGTTCACCACCAGCAATATGATTCAGTATCATAATTACCATCCTCATAATATTGCACAATAATTTTTGGATGCATAACATTGAAACTCCTTACCTTGCGTGATGTGTGGGTGTGGGTAAACAAATATACAGAAAGTCGTATCAGCACATGCATAACATAACGAAGGTTCGACACATGCCTATTGTCATCAGTTCTTTCTTCATAGAATTAAGTCAACATTCTTACAATTTCAACAGTTAACTTCTAGAAACAGTTTATGAGTCGATGCAAATGATATTCAGCACATAGTACCCCCAGCATTTAGGTCACTGTACTTACCTGACTTATGCTTAACTTATTGAAATGCATGAAAATGAGCAAGCAAATCAACCTTTACTCACCTCAAAAGTGACTAGGTTGGCTTTGTTACTCATCAAATAACTGTAATTGTTAGGAAGATCCAGTAATTACATACAGCAAAAAGAGAAAATATTGTACTTGGGTCTAGTCACAAATTGCATATGATATGCAAAAATTAGGTGTTTCATATATGTTGTTATCACCTTGGACTTGAAGATGCTTCTGGAATTTTCTTGAATGCAATATTACAGACAACTCTTGAATTTAAAAAAAAATGACGGAAAAAGAAACAACTTAAAAAAAAAAAAAAACCTTGTTATGAACCTTTTGTCTCTTGCGAAGAAGCAACATCTGGTTGCACATCTGAGCTAGTGATACTCCCACTTGTATCAGGAGCTGGTTGCACTTCCTTAACTTCAGTTTCTGGAGTTGAGGGAATTTCACTCTCTGCAGAAGGTGCTTCTGCCTGCAGTTCATCTATTGCTAATTTGTCTTTACTCCCTGTTACCTCTTCGCCTGTTGGGTTTTCTGATGACAATGCTTGACTAGCTATATCACTTGACGAATCTGGGTTTCCATCAGTTTCCACTACATCAGCCGAAGGAGACTCCTGAATTGTGGAGTCCGTAGTTGATATATTTTCTTCAGGATCCACAGTTTCAGAACTCACCTCTTCTTTTTGTATTTCTTGGACTGAGCCATCTATAGATTCTACTGTCTCTGTTGAGCTAGAAACAACAGTTTCCTGGTCCTCTTTGTCTGAGGCATCATCTATTCCACCGGCTCCCACGTCAGTCACCTCAGAAGGAGCAGCATCACTTTCAACGCTTCCATCCACCTCAGATTCAATAACATTCTGTGTTGATTCTTCTGAACTCTCTGGTATTGCAGTTTCTTTAGTTGCTTTCTCCACTTTCTCTCTTTCATCCAGAAAGGCAGCAATATCCTCGTTTTTGCGGAAAGCCAGGAGAAATGGGTTTGTTGCAGTGTGGATAACGCCCTGAGTAAACTGGGAATCTGACTTCAAAACATCTTCTTCTTTCTTCATTGTCAAGGTCACTTGTCCTCTAGTAATACGCAACACACGGACATTAACTTCTTGGCCAACCTCCATAGAGGTCTCCCCCAAAACGGTTGCAAATCCGTCATCAGCTTCCTCGGACTGAGGCAAGAAGCCTTCCTCCCCGTCAGGAAGAGATATAAAAGCACCAGCCCTGACCAAATTCTTCACCGTTCCCACTAGGTCCTGCCCCTTAGTAAACTTTGTAGTTTTCCTCCCCTCATTTCTTCTGTCTCCTTTATTTGGACCACCTCTTCTATCAGATCCACCCCTATCACTACTAGAAGAAGAATCTTTGCCTTCACGCATAGAAAGAGATATCCGCTTAGTCTCCATGTTGGCTTCAACTAATGTCACCTTCACCTCCTGCCCAACCGAAACAACACTTCCAACATCCTTTACGTAAGTATCACTCAGCTGTGAAACATGCACCAGGCCATCTGTGAAAGCTCCAAAATCAATGAAGGCACCGAATGGCTGAATTGATCTCACTTTCCCCGTAAAAGTTGCACCAGGAACTAGCTCCTCATTCTTCACAGGTGACATGTCACTTTGCCTACCAGGTCTTGAACGCCTTGATTGAGCTGAACTGGAAGTCGTATCAGAGCTGGAGGACTTTTCGGTAGTTTCAGCTGGAGCAGAGGCTTCAGTAGAAGGTTCTGCAACAGGTAAATCTGGTTGCTCTACAGCTACATCAGTCCCTGTGGCAGAGGCTATATAGATTCTAGACCTATGATGTACCGCGCATCTGGTGTAGTATAATGGGAACAATTTAACTGAGGTCGGAAAAGGTAAAAGGAAACTCTGGGGGCATACAGTATGTCTAGCAGATTTTCTAGAAAAATTGAATTTAGTTAAAGAATTGGTCTTTCCGGTGGTAAAGGCTGTTCCAGGAAATACTGAGACATTGCTGATAGAATAAGGAACTACAGGCGTCATATTGAATGGAGATGTAAGAGTTAAATCTTTCTTTAACACGAGCACTTCATCCCTTGCTCACCTGTAAACGACATCAAAATGCCAATTAATAGGGGAAAAATCATCTTGGAGTAAATGAAAATGCATACCATCAACAAAAAATGATACTCGACTTGACACATGCACAATTCAACTAAGTCATCAAAATCCTTGTAGCAAAAATATGTGGGTTCTAGAAGTAATCTCATTTCATATTTAGAAAGTGTACTCTGAGATGTTCTCTCAAGTTTCAACATTATCAATATTGCCCTGCATCAACTATGAACTTTACTCCTTAATCTCATCCCCTTGCTCACAAACCCCGCACACAAACAAAAAATACATATGTTGCATTGATCATCTCTTCAAATTCACTGCTGTGCGTAAGCTGGTCAATCAAAAATCTAACATTCACAGTATGTGAAATAAAGCCAAGTACTTTGGCAATTGGCAACTACACATAAGCAAAAGTACCAAACCGGTACCTCAATTCCAGCCTTAAACTCAAACCACCATCATAAACTCTACTAAGAAACACACTATCAATACTCAACTACATTAACAGTTTAAGCAAAACTCAAAACTAAGCAAAACAAACAATAACTAGTCCAAGTTTTCTCTTCCATTTCAGTAACACAGTATGCCAACACCAACAAATGCCATATGAATCAAAACACTCACGAACACAACTAACAAAGACAGGATAAAACCCAGTTTCCGAGAGCACCACAATCAGAAACCCATTACTTTCAAAATTAAACGAACACAGAAACTCAGTGAGAATTTTCAAGAAACCCAGATAGCAAATGAAGTCAAGTTTTGCTGTACCTTGAAAGCAAAACTGAGCGGAAGAGAGAGAGAGGAGTTTATGGGTGTGTACAGCTAGCTCCTCATATGGTATCAAATTGAATTGGTTATTACTGGTAAGGTGAGGAAAATGGAAGGTGGCACTTTAAATCCTTATCTTTGTTTCCACTGTCTGCTTCCTCGTAGATTAGGCCAGACATCCGATTCCTCCACGAAGCTCAGCGCGGCTCTCTCCGATTCTCATTTGGGCTATATTTGGCCCAGATAAGCCGGTGGATTGTTATCTGGGTCTTGATTTATGGGCCTGCACTTTTGAGCATTAGAATGTGGTTACTAAATTTACTAGTTACACGCAAGGATTTGATCAGTACACGCGACATTTACCTCGATCTTCACTTGTTTTCTTTTGTTCTTCTTCAAAATTTCTATTTCATGTCCATGTATACTGAAAAAAGTTAAGTTTAAGAGAATGATTTTGGTCATCCATTTCGCGCTAGTTTACACCACTTTTAACTACTTCAAGCTAGTTATAATAGTAACGGTAAAATCCATTGAATATAAGAATGTCTCGTAGACACGTACAATTTCGTTGTTTCGCCAAAGTAATTGTAGTAACAACATTATAATTACTACCAATTTCATCGGGCACAAATTGGAGTTCATGATCACAATCAAAGTGCGGGAAGTGTAACACGTGGATTCTCCAATATAATTGTTATTGTCCCAACTTGAATCACTTTAAAGGTATTGTGTTTTATCCAAAATGTCTCAATTACTATCGAATATGGTCCATTCACTTATAAATTATATTCTATTTGTCTCCTTTTCAATGTGGGATATTTTCTCTCTAACACGTCACTTCACGTGCAAGCTAACTTAAGTTTGTACGTGCAACAAATTCAGATAATCTTCTCGAGTCAGAACAAAAAACAAATTTAAATGACTCTCTCGTTCAAAGGGCATTTAGCTTAATCCATTGGTGGAAGAGTACACTAGGATACGAATAGCTAGTTTTATTGAGGAATCGCAATACCACATATGCATGCATGCATGCAAGCAAATCACAAAGGTGGATTCATACTTTACAAAACAAAAGAACAAAAACAAGTAGGCATACAGATATTGGGTGGGAAGCATATATAATTAAGCAAATTCCATAGATTCATCAAACACCACTGTTATAAATAAACAAAGTATACGAGCGTGGGTGGATCGGAGCTATAATTAAATAGTTTCTCCAGGAAGATGACATCACTGCTTATATATGGTTTCGGAATTTCTTAAGCAAACTAGGCAATATATTCCCACGTGGAAAAGCTACATATATTTGCTCATGGTGTACATGCATCATTTAATCAAGCTCATTAAAAATATCATATGCATATATGAAGAAGGTCATTTTGTTCTTTCAAATTAAAACGTAACTAACAAATTTATGTGTACGTTGAACGAGACAGGTACGATCATACAAGTCATTTTTCTAGTTTTGAGAATTAATACGTTTTTAGCAAATCCAAGTTATAGTACGTTGTTAAAATTGTAAGCTTTAATCGAGATTCAAGAGATTTTAAATGCTGTTTCAAAGAGTAACTGAACTATATGTACTTAACTTTCAACAATGATAAAACTTGTATGATTTTTATACAACTTTGTTGTTTACCACAAAAAAGACATTAACACTTAAATTGTCAGTATACAATACAAGCAGCAAGATCGTACATTAATCACTCCAATGAATAGAACGTTATGAAAGTTAATAGAAAATAAGCAATATTGGATGAAAGGCATCCAAATATATGTAAATAATGAAGAACAAGATTTAATGATCACATACATAGTATGTGAAGATTAGGGCAATCAAAGTGGGATTTTAAATCAAAACAAGATCAGAAATGATATCCAAGATAGATCATAAAAGCACTAGGGATGTTGGTTTTGGGATTAAATTTTGCTTCCAAAAGAGTACCTAAGAAGACAGTGAGGCGCAAAACTGCATTGATGTTCTTCATTTCCAAGTCATGAAGTAAGGGTTTAAAATTTTCTTTTTTATTTATCATGAATTTAACAAGTCTTGTAGGACTTGCATATCTAAAGAGGCCAAAAGTGTTGAATTGTGTAGAATCTCCACATGTGCCTACATTTATAATCCCCAATTATTAGAAATATTTTAGTGTGCACTTGCTTGTTGCTCATTTTGTATTGCTTAAGATACAAGAGAATCTCCCACCCAGGCTTAACATTGATTCATGGGTATTTCTATATATTTTTAGCTGAGCATTGGCTTCACTACTAGCATATGATATGAGATCTAGTATCAACAATGTTGGTTTCTTTAACTCAATGATGGTTATCAGTTTAAGAGCAAAACATACATACATGCATGCATGCAAGTTTTCACTCGGTATATTTAAGTGGAAGCATTTTCAGATATTTGACATTATATATGTCAACTTTTTGATCATATTTTACTATCTCCACCGTTTAGATTTTAGGTCATAATGTGTAGATCAAGCTTGTAAATTTTCAGCCAAAATGGTGATCGTTAAGCAGGTATTCAAAACTGCAATTGAAGTTCACAAATAAGAACGGTTCAAATTTGACAGATTTGGTTCGTCCATTAATTTAAACGTACTAGTTCGATACATTAACGATCACTATTTTAACTGAAAATTTACAAGAATTATCTACTCATATAAACCTAGTAGTTGGACGATGAAAATGATAAAATATGATCAAAAAGTTAACGTAATGTCAAATACCTGACAATGCTTCCACTCAGGTTACTTGAGTAGAAGCTTCCTTTTATATATATATATATATATATATATATATATATATATACGGGGCTTTTCAAATGCGGACGTCCGCACCGTGCGGACGTGGCTTTTCCGGCCACTTCCCGGCCGAATTTGGGTAAACTTCATTCTAGACATATGTACATACACCTGTGTAGATCATTTGTCTAGAAGAAACTTTTGGCTAATTCGATCTCTAAGGCCCTCAAAATCGCGTTTCAAAAAAACTGGACATAAACCGGACAGATTCGGCCGGGAAGTGGCCTGAAAAGTCAAATCCGTACCTACTGTTCACCGTGCGGACGTCCGCATTTGAGAAGGACTGATATACGGGGCTTTTCAAATGCGGACGTCCGCACCGTGCGGACGTGGCTTTTCCGGCCACTTCCCGGCCGAATTTGGGTAAACTTCCTTCTAGACATATGTACGCATTTGAGAAGAACTGTGTGTATATATATATATATATATATATATATATAGTCCGGTTATGTTTCAACAGCTAGCTAGAGCATATATATGTAAAGCACAGCACAGTTCATGCATAATCCGCCAGCTGAGACAGAAGCCTCTTTCAATTTGCGATCCGCACATACAGTACAATGATAAGGAAGCAGATCTCCTTCTAGGATTTCAGTACGTACACTTCTATACCATCTCTGTTTGAACTTTGAAGAGAAAAGATTTATGCCAATTCAAGAATGGATGGTTGTATACTTGTATATTTGCTTAACAGAGATGACTGTATATATCATTAATCTGTGGATCGAAGTTTATGGTTATGTACGTATCATATCATTTTCTAAATTCCAACCTCGGAAGATTTAGACATTTTTTCCAGCAAGAATCGCTGTATCATTACTGATCGAGCTGTATCATGCATATATGTATATGTGTGTGTGTATGAATCGTGTGAAAATTCTCTCCTCTGTAAGCTAGCATCATAAAAGCTGCAACATGGCTAGCCCATTGGCACAGTTCAAACAACACTGGAAGAAGCACGGCAACCTCCGTGGGGGTACCCCTATGGAGTTTATGTATAGGGAGTACAAGTGGCAGTGACTCGTAGTCCACTTCAACACCCAAAGGTCGAGGTATGCAACAGTACTCCGTTTGTGCTAACTTGTATCGTATTTGGCGAAAATAGTTTCCTAATTAATTTTTTTCACATATGTTCATCCAATTAGGCTATTTCTATAATAAACGCGGTAAACCGGGGAAAAAACACGAAGAACCATCATGGTGGTTCGAGATCATTTGCGGGTTGAATAGAGGAGGCCGCCCAAAACCCTAAAGTCCCCCATTTGGAGTATACATTATAGAAACCGTATCCTTAGTGCCCCGAAGATATTGTAAGTCTTATGCTCTTATAACTTAATTAACATATTTTCTTATATATCTCTAAATTTTTTTACATATGTTTACTGGTCCAATTTGTTTTTTTCCTTGTCAATTAGGCAAGAGTGCAAGTGGTGACTCCAAAGGTGTTGACTCAGATCGTGAGAGAGCAATGACCTAAGACCTAGGATGCGGACCTTCCCCAGGTCATCTCTTAAATTGATTAATCTGACCCGCTTGTAGCGGCAAGGATCATGGGTGAGGTTTTCCCACCACGGAGAAGCGACTACTACTGTAGAAGTCTGGGACAAAAGGGGGACGGGGCCTTGAAGTACTCTCCCAAATTCTCACGCAGGTCGGTAAGTTCGAGGTCTTCTCATCTACAGGAACAACTCTAGAGGGTGACGGTAGAGCATTAGAGGGTGCTGGAAGAGACTCGAAAGCGGGTGGAAGAGATGGAGCGAGCAAGATTAGCCGAGAAGTCTGCGATGACTTCATAGTTTCAGGATTGGACTGCACAGCTCCAATTATCTGGATTCCCGGTCCCGGCTCCACTTGCGTTCCCTTTTCCTGCCACGCGGTCGTAAGAGGATCTGAAAGATCCTGATATTAATGTCGATGTTTTCAATAACATCAACTTGGATCATCCATAGTTGAATTTGTGTAATATGCGTGAATTTGTGTTTTTTTAGTGAATTTGTAATGTGTTTTGCAATTTCGATCAATAATATTATGCAATTGTATGTTCGGGGATAAGAATTGCACATTTTCGGGTATTTTTTTCCTGAAATTTTCTACTATAGCTAATGACACTTTTCAAAGTCATCGACTAAGGTAAATATTATAGCTAGTGACTTGGTGTCCTGGTCGTCGGCCATAGTCACCCTCCGATCAACGCCGGTTGTTGACCGGACGTCGGGTATAGTCCTGACTATACCCGATGACACACATTCTGGTCGTCGGCCATAGTTTTGCCGAAGGCCTTTTACCGTCGACCGTATAGCCGACGACTGGTCTTGCTATAGCCATCGACTCTAGGTCGTCGGCTATAGTACCTGTTTTTGTAGTGTCATCTAAATTTTTTTATTTTTTTTATTTGAGGTAGCGCTAATTTCATTGAAGATAATAGTAATACAAAGGTTCACCAGAATGCCCGACCTGATAAAAAGAAACCTTATACAGTAAAATCTCGATAAATGAATATTCGATAAAGTAATAATCTCTTTAAAGTAATATAATTTTTCCCAAACCCGACTCGAGACCAGTTCATATTACTAGCAATCTTATTAAATGCATAAAATAATAAGTTTTTTGTAATTTCATTAGGCCTCTACGAATATATAAAGTAATAATGTAATTAAAAATATGTATTAAAATTGATAAAATACATTAAAATTAAATTTTCAGTTGATAATTTATATTTTTTTTGATGAGTTATGTTATTTTTTGAAAAAAGTCTCTAATGTAGCTAGTTTCTTCTTTGCATCGATCTGGACCAAAATAAATTTGGGGGGGGGGCTCAAATTTTATTTTTTATTTTTTATATATCGATAGTATGAAAGTACAAAAAAACACCTATATGTTATGTACGGGCCCGTAGTTGAAGTGACAAGGTATTTACTTCTTTACCCTATCAACCCAAGTTAGAAACCCAACTCTATCCGCACTCAGTGCGGTCGCTCATTGCCATCTCTGAGTCGCCATGTCACGCCGAGATCAACGCTCCACCAAGCGCGGAGTGCGCGGGGTTCTTGCCCTACCTTGCTGCCATTCCGATGGACAATACAAAGGAAGGGTGAAGAGAGTTGCGGAGAGGAAAGAGAGACTGGAGGGGTACAGGGGAAAGCCGTGAGCAAAGTCACGCCGGTGATCGGAACTCGGAGCACTGGGGAATCAAGGTATTATGCACACCTTATTCATATCATCTTCCTTAATTATATTCAGCTTTAATTTGTTGACGAAGAAAAAACTATTGTATAACCTGGTATGGAGTCCTGGACTTTCTTACTCAATAAACAAACATCCATATTCAAAATCCTTCACAGGTTTACTGGGAACTTTCATTGGGAAAACGAGTTGTAGGCTCGTAAGAAACATTACTTCACATAGAGAGTTTAAAGGTTACCGAACATTAATTTGAACCCATGCATGCATCTACCAGGTATTAAATAAACTAAGTAGTAATTAGTAAGAGAATAGCTAGCCTAATTAGTAGATTAGTTTATTAATTTACATAACAAATATCGACCCTAGCTATTACGACCATTACATGAATCATATATATGGATTAATTTTAGTTTAAAAAAAATGGATTAATTTCAATTCGACTAATGCACTACATACATATACGACACGTACTTGCAGCTTGCAATTTCCGGCAGAGCCGGATGTGAAACACAAGGCACATCACTATGTAGAATTTGGAGGCCGGATCCCCCACACAACCACATCCTAAAATCCAAGAGATCTTCATGAATAAATAGAGACAGCGCCACATTCAAATCTCATCACCAATTTCATAGTGATCGAGTTAGCAAGAAACCCAATTACAAACAAATCATTGGAAACTAACTCACCAGTAACCATGAACATGAAGTATGTGGTCGTGCTTGTCATAGCAATTGCAGCAATCTCAGAAGCTGCAGAGTACACCGTCGGAGACGACATGGGTTGGATGGTTCCTCCCACTCCCGACTACTATGCCAAATGGGCATCCAAGTATTACTTTGTAGCAAACGATACCCTAGGTAAAAAATCGAAGCATTAATTACTACTTCATTTTGTTTGTTCTTCCAACTATTTTAATTAGCTAGCTAGGTTTAAGTTTCTTGACGATGATATCTATCTCGTTATCATTTCTCCTTTGCAGATTTTAACTTTGCTGAAGGTGTGCATGACATCACTGTACTGTCTAAGGAAGACTTTGATAGCTGCAACATGGCTAGCCCATTGGCACAGTTCCCAGATCCTGGTGCACTTACAGTTATGGTGAGCGACACGTTCTACTTCACCTGCAGCTTCGGCCAGCACTGTCTTAACGGCCAGAAGGTGGCTATAACTTTTGCCTCTTCACCTATGCCTCCCATGCCGAGTCCAAGTCCTAGTCCATCTGCATCTGCTGGTTCCGATGGTGTTCAATCTGATTCGGAGTCCAAGACGTTCAAGTTTGTTTCGGCGAAGAAGGAGAAGAAGACTATCAATGGCAGGAAGATGATTTCTCTAACAATGGCCTGAAGTGCGTACGTGCATGCATGAGCAAAAGTCGATCTTGATCTGAATCAATTTAGAGTCCATGAGTCATGGTCATGTGATACAGTCAGAAACCATAAATAAGAAAGATGATCGAATACGATCACATTGTTATTCTTTTAATTACAATTCATAATTCATATGAAACTGTGTAAGGTATTTATTTTTTCAAATTTGAATTTTTTCTAGATACAGGTTTATGAATATTGGAGCTATGAGTCTGACATCAATTTGCCTTGGGACCAAAACAAAACACTCTCAAAGCGATTCGACTTAAAGAGGAAAGTTTGCTCAAGCATGAACAATGTGTGCAAATTAATCTCGGAGTGCTTACTATAATTTAGATTAGATTATATATAGCTACAATAATCACTAACGTTTGTCAACCCCGATTCGACAGAAGAGGAAAGATTTCTCATGCATGAACAATGTGTACGTGCAACTTAAGCTTGGAGTACTTACTATAATTTAGATTAGATTATAGCTCCTAAAGTTTGTCAACCATTCTTCTTCTTTTTCGTCGGTATTCACACTTTGTTGGTAACTTTGTCGGCATTTGACAAAGTTAAATATTTTACATAGACAAAGTGACCAAATTGATAGACAAACTTAATAAAGTTAAGTAATTTTTTATATATTTTATAAAATTCAGTTATCAAATTGTGACAAAATTCAGTGATGACCCTTGACTAAGTACTTTTCCAAGATTATAATATATATATATATATATATTGGACGGTAAGCGGACATTCACATTATCACATACATTTTCATGAATAAATTAAAGCTACATATATGCATGTCGGGAATTCGATCTAGTATGTTTTTATAATAATTTTATTTTATAAGCTCAATCCACAAAGGATATGTAAAGATGTGTGGTAGACTCGATCAAGTCGTCTAAAATATTGAAAAAGAAAATAAAATAAAAAAGTGTTACAGTACTATTTTCGAGTCATATTCTTTTAAAAGGCGAAAAAGACATAGGATTTTATTTTAAATCATAATTTATGAACGTAGTTATTTGTTAGGCAAACAATGCTAAGAAATTTAGAAATCCGTGGTAAAAAAATACAAAAAATTGGGGTCCTCAATATATTTATTGGTGTAGTTTTCAAATACTATTTTTTCTCACATTATCTTTATCAACATCACTTAATTAACAATTTATGTGACTACCCAAACATTAGAGAACTTATTTAATCTAACAATGAAATTGTAATTTCTATCATTTAAGATGCACGACTATATTCAAAACTCTTCTATCATTTAGGATTTGTGCTTGCTGCATGAGTGCTTAAGCATAAATAGCGAAACTCAAACATGACGATCGTCTCATTTCCAAATAATATGTCTGGATCGACATAGTTGATCATATATATATGGTTGTATCGTTTTCAAAAAACTATGGTTCTTTTCATTGTTTGATCGACTAATGTAGTCATATATATTATATCAATGTCATATGCGGATATTAAGTTTTACAAGTTGTAGCATTAGTTGCTCACTGTCATATTATATAGCTAGCATTGCCAAGCGTTATACATATCAATCAAAATTAATCGATGTTTGGTTTGAAGATTTAAGCAAAACATGATCGATGACGAGAAAAATGTAACCTCTGGATAATAGAAGTACATTCTTGCCTTAAAGATAATAAAAAAATTAATTAGATGGTCAAGGGATAAATACATATATGGAACTATATATATAGTAGAAAGGGAGTGTGATATTGGATCAAACCTTTATTCGATTCTTTTCATTCTTTAACTCCAACCACAAAGGGCCTGTAATAATCGAGATCATATCAATCCCACGCACACACACGTACGCACACCTAACAAATCCTTCCAATCCTCTCGATCTGCTCGATCTGCTCGATCATAATTCGAATTCGATAATAACCTAGTTAGTTCGGTGCATGAGAGTAGTCCCCGTGTGCTGTAAAATGAATCATATTAAATATGAGAATCTCATATTATATGGGATTTGAGTCTGATTTGGATGATATGGAAACTGCATGCTGGTGGATGATGGATGTCGCTTAGCTAGCCAATTAAGCTTTAATTTCTTCTCAATCAGAAACAAAAACAGCGATCGAGCTGAATTTTGATTTTGTAGTTTGCTCTCACATCGTGTGTGGCATGCATGGAGTAATCCACTCTGTAAGTTTGCATGTGCCCTAAATCTACAGTAGATATCATATATTCCCTTCATCGCTCTCCACTTTGCTTTGTCTTAACTATTTTAATCCATTATTTAATTGCTATATATAGGTAGCTGCTAACTCCAATCCCTTCCGATCATCAAATCAAACCGTATTAATATGCCTTCCCCACAACCCGCAGCCCCCCGGTTTAGTTTCACAAGCAACGACTGTATGAATAACATAAATTACAGTTTCTCTCGATCATATAAACACGTTATACTCAAACATGAACAAAACCAAAAGAATCAGAATAGCTTACGTACGAACCGTATTGATGGTGATGGACATCTTGATAAACTGAGGATAGCAAGGGCTTCTGTTCTCTACTGCAAGGATATTTCTCTGATGGGAAGAATTGAATATAAAATCGCGTAGAGACACAGGGACCTCACATCTTCTATATATAAGTTCAATTTGTACCTATTTATTATCAGAATACAAGTTGAACACTAAGTTATATTACAACATAAATAGTATCATATCAGTTGTAGAAAAATATGAGAAGTAAAACTGGTTGTACAGGCAACTATGTATTGATCAATCGAAGTGTCTGTACATTAATCAGAAGCTGCTATATATACAGCATGTACATAGAGAGCAATAAGGAAAATAATCTACAGAGATACATAGAATCTATTACAACGTGAGCAACAAGTAATTAAGCAACAGCAACAGCAGTAGAAGAACTAGGAGAAGGAGAGCAGTTCCAGAGAAGAACTAGGAGAAGGCGAAGGAGAAGCTGCATGACAATATGAAGATCTTTAATACTCCCCCTCAAGCTGGATCAAGAGCATCTCGAGAGCCAAGCTTGAACAGAAGACGATCAAACTGGGCAGAAGGTAAGTTTTTGGTGAAAATGTCAGCCAGCTGCTCACTAGATTTGATGTAAGCAGTAGACAAAACCTGGGACTGGACTTGATCGCGAATGAAGTGGCAATCCACTTCAATATGCTTGGTTCTCTCATGAAAAACTGGATTGGCAGCAATGTGCATTGCTGCTTGATTGTCACAATGGAGACGAATAGGAACAGAAGACACAATGCCAAGATCACTGAGTAATAATTTTAACCAAATTAATTCACAATAAGCAGTAGAGGCCATGACCCTGTACTCAGCCTCAGCACTGGACCGTGCAACCACAGATTGTTTCTTGCTCTTCCAAGTGACAAGGTTACCTCCAACAAATGTGTAGAAACCAGTAGTGGATTTCCTGTCGATGACATTTCCTGCCCAATCAGAGTCAGTGTATCCTTCAAGAGTGAAATGACCATGCTTCTGAAGAAGAATACCTCTTGTGATGGTGCCTTTTAGGTATCGAAGGATGCGTTTAACCAGTTGTAGGTGATAGGAATGAGGAGCATGCATGAACTGACTAACCATGCTAACAACATATGTAATATCAGGACGGGTAATAGTGAGATAAATCAACTTCCCAACAAGTTGTTGATAGGAAGATATATCAGTGAGGATATCACTGGTAGTGTTTAGATTGAGATCACTAGGGAGAGGGGATCGAGCAGTCTTGGTGTCTTGCATACCTGCCGTTGTAAGGAGATCACAAATGTACTTTCGTTGATTTAAAAATAGGCAGCCTGGAGAGTGATCAATTTCAATGCCAAGGAAGTACCTTAATTGTCCAAGGTCCTTAATGGCAAAGGAGGACTGAAGAGAAGCTTTTAAGGCTTGAATCTCAGTGCTGCTATCTCCAGTGATAATGAGATCATCAACATAGACTAAGACAACCAATTTGCCTTCAGTACCAGTACGAACAAACATAGAGGAGTCACCATGACTTCTTTTGAAACCTGAGGCAAGAAGAACAGAACTTAGTTTAGAGTACCAGGCCCTTGGGGACTGCTTTAAACCATAGATTGCTTTGTGTAATTTGCAGGCTATCCCAGGTGTCTTCTCTTGCTCGTGTCCAGGGGGTAATCGCATATAGACTCCCTCTTTTAAATCCCCATGAAGAAATGCGTTCTTGACATCCATTTGAAACAGCTTCCAGCCTTGATTGATTGCAACTGACAAGAGAACCCGTACAGTGTTCATTTTTGCAACTGGAGCAAATGTTTCAGTGTAGTCCACGCCAAAAGTTTGAGTGAACCCTTGAGCGACTAATCTAGCTTTATGTCTTTCAATTGTGCCATCAGAATGAAACTTCGTTTTGTAAATCCATTTTGCTCCAATAGCTTTGTGACCTGGTGGTAAAGGAACAATACTCCAAGTGCAGTTGTCATGAAGAGCTTGTAATTCATCTGCCATGGCTTTTCTCTAAACAGGAGATTTTGATGCTTCAGCAAAGGTTGTAGGATCTGAAGTGTTACACAAATGGTTGAGGAATGCCCTATGAGACTCAGAGACATTGTTTAGGGTGCACATATTACCAATGGGGTGCTTGGGAGTGTAGGATTCATACCCTTCCAATCTTACATTGGCTTTCCTAGTGCGACTAGGATATCTCTGAGGAGGAGAAGAATCCACTGGGAGTTCTATTTATGAGTTAACAACTTCTAATCTGTCATCTTCAATGATAGCAGCAGGATCCTCGATGTCTTGAGTAGGAGTTTCTTGAGGGTCTAGATGATTTTTATCAGGAAGAGGGGCATCAGTGGGAACCAGCAAAGGAACATCAAATACCTCATGTGGAAGCTCCCCCTGAAGGTTACTGTTTGATGCTTGAAAACCAGATTGCTCTTCATCAAATCTGACATCCCTGGTGACAAACCATTTTTGACTAACGGTATCATAACACTTGTATCCCTTTTGTGAGGAAGAGTATCCTAAGAACACGCATTTTGTAGCTCTAGAGTCAATTTTATCTCGTTGATGAGCCTGGAGATGCACATAGCAAACGCAGCCAAAAACACGAAGGTGACTGATGTTGATTTCTCTTCCTTTCAGAACTTGAAGTGGTGACTTGAAGTTGAGGACACTGCTAGGGAGTCTGTTGATGATGTAGGCAGCACATTGAACAGCATACGACCAGAATTGTTTTGGCACATGTGACTGTAGCATAATGGATCTTGTTTTCTCAAGAAGATCACGATTCTTGCGTTCAGAGACACCATTCTGTTGAGGTGTGCCTACACAGCTTGTTTGATGAAGAATGCCATGTTCACTAAGATAATCTTGCATGATCTTGGAAGTATACTCAGTTCCATTGTCAGATCTCAAAGCACCAATGTTAGAGGCAAAATGATTTCTTACGAGGTGATGAAAGTTCTGAAAACTTTGATTTACATCCTTTTTTGATTTCAGTAGGTAAATAAATGTGGTTCTAGAAAAATCATCAATGAAGGTGACATAGTATTTATAACCATCCTTAGATACAACTCGAGCAGGCCCCCATACATCTGAATGGACTAATTCAAACGGATGAGAGGCTCTAGAACCAGACTTGGAGAAAGGAAGCCGAGTAGATTTGGCTTTGTGACAAGTTTCACATTCAATATTATTGTTACATTTTGAAGGAAACAAAAAAGACAAGACATGGGAGGAAGGATGAGCTAAACGTTTGTGCCATAACGTTTGATGAGGGTCAGGAGACTTTGGTTTAGCAAGAAGACTCGTTGGCTGGCTGGAAGGGACTGAAATGTAGTAGAGATTGTTGAGGAAGAACCCTTTACCAATCGTGTTCAGTGATGTTTGGTCCTGTAAGATGACAGTACGAGTGGAAAAAGTGACAAGACAATTGAGTTGATTAGTTAATTTACCTACAGACATGAGTTTGAAAGGAAAGGTAGGAACAAACATGACACTAGACTGTATATGAGGGGAGAAAATTTTTAGTGTTCCTTTCCCAAGAATAGGCACAGTATGGCCATTGGCCACTGAAACATGAGAAGGAGTAGAGAAAGACTGATAATTAAGCAGAGAGGTTTTATCATTTGAAATATGGTTTGAGGCTCCAGAATCTACGATCCATAAATTTTGTGTTTTGCTAAGATTTAAGGCTGTAGAAATAGTTAGGATGATACCTGGAATATCTGTGTCTTTAGCTTGATTGGACTCAGCCAGGAATCCAGCAAATTTCCCTAACATGGCAGTAGCATCACTATCTTGAGGTTTGCTTTGCTTCTGTTGAATATATGAAGCAAACTCGTGTAACAGGCTGATGGGATTGGACGTGTAATCAACCATGTTAGTGGTATGACTAGTCTTGTAATTACTCTTGAGTTGATCTCGAGTATTTTCATTGAATTTTGCCTTCAGTTCAGGATATAGAATCCAGCATTTTTCCTTGAGGTGGCCTATACCTGTACGTCCAATTTTCTTGCAGTGAGTGCACACCAAATCAGGTCTCTTGCCTTTGTATGGTCTGCTACTTGAAAAAGCTCTAGTTTCAGAGGCAATAGTATTCTCAGTTTGCATAACCTTTCTTCTGGTTTCTTCTCTCTGAATTGTAGCACTGACAGAGTTCAGAGAAGGAAGTTCTGAGGCCATCAGTATATTTCTCTTTACATCCTCATACTCAGTCCCAAGACTGGTTAGAAGTTCGAAGATCTTATCCTCTTCTCCTCTCTTTAAAATTGTAGCAGCATCAGTAGTGTGTGGTCTGTAGACATCAAGTTCATTCCACTTTGCAGTAAGTTGTCCATAGTGTTCGATGAAGGTGAGATTTCCTTGTTTGAGAGCAGTGATTTCTTGCTTGATTTGAAAAACTATTGCTGAGTTGTTTAGATCTCCGTAAAATCCTTTGATTGCCATCCACATTTTATAGGCTGAGTCATAATATTGAAAGATCTGATGTAGTTTTGGCTCCATGGAATTAATGATCCAGGCTCTTACAAGTTGATCTTGAGAAAGCCATGTATCGAAATCTGAAGACTCGTCTTCAGGTTTTTCAGTTTTCCCATTGATGAATCCAAGCTTGTTTCTACCACCAATTGCAAGGGTTATGGCATTTGACCAAGAGATGTAGTTGTACTCATTGAGTAATGTGGATATGAGACGGGTGGAGTTTGTGGAGTTTTCAATGAATTCAGATTTAGGAAAAGAGGAAGATGAACTTCCAGTCATTGTGAAGAGGATAATGGAATGAAGATGAAATTGTAAGGAAACAATATACAGCGAAGCAGGTCCTATGAGGATCACTGCTCTGATACCATGTAGAAAAATATGAGAAGTAAAACTGGTTGTACATGCAACTATGTATTGATCAATCGAAGTGTCTGTACATTAATCAGAAGCTGCTATATATACAGCATGTACATAGAGAGCAATAAGGAAAGTAATCTACAGAGATACATAGAATCTATTACAACGTGAGCAACAAGTAATTAAGCAACAACAACAGCAGTAGAAGAACTAGGAGAAGGAGAGCAGTTCTAGAGAAGAACTAGGAGAAGGCGAAGGAGAAGCTGCATGACAATATGAAGATCTTTAATATCAGTGTACAAGGTGGATTAGGACTTGCAGTATTTATGTACTAATCCTGCAAGCAATCTAATAAGCATTCAATATGATTCTAACTAGTTGATCACATCACTTGAGCACCAAGTAATGTGCATGAGTTTAAGTTCCAATCTAACAATCTCTCACTGAACTTAACTCACTGCACTAATGCAAAGAAATTATAATCAACAAGTCACTGTAGTGGCCATGAATCACATCATGCTAAAGTCCAAAATTTAAAAGAAACCCTGCCATGCTATAATTACTAATGCAGAACTCAGAACCAAAAAGACTTATGCAAACCAGTTGGTTAAGCTAGAACCACAACACCAGCTCATGCAGCACACATGAGCTTCAAATATGGTAATGAGAGCTAATGAAATATACATCTCATCTCAAGTATCATTAATACTCTCTGTCCTACTGAATGGTTTTAAACAAAACCCTCCAAAATCACAAACACAGCAATAACACCAGTGGAACCATGTTTGTTTACTCTAAATAGGCAATAAGTGTAGCACAAATGCTATGCACTCAACATCCACTTGAATATACTGCAACTATTAATGACAATCAAATCCCATTTGAATGCATCAAAAACACAAGCTTAACCAAAATTGCAATTTAAAAAATGAATCTGAACTGAAATCCCTCAAATTTTATTGATATCAAACATTTACAAACTGTATAAAATTCTAAAACCTTGAAACAACAACAAACTGAACTACAATCAAAATTTATCCTTTTTCAAGTGGACACTCCCACTGAACTTAAGAATCTAGACTAGATAAAACTCCCATGTTCTCACAGTGTGTTTTGAACACACCAACAGCTAAAGACTTGGTGAAAGGATCTGCTAACTGCCTCTCGGTAGAAATATTCACTACATCTATCTCACCGTCTTTAACCCTCTTCTTCAGGCTATACTACTTTAAGTCTATATGTTTAGAATGAATTGGCCTCTTGTTGTTTTTACAGAAGAACACAAAAGCTTCATTGTCGCAATAAATTGTCAACTTTTCAGAAATCACATACTTTAAGACTTTAGTTTCCATCAGAAAGTTTCTGATTCAAAGTCCCTCACATACACCTTCAGATAATGCTATTACCTCAGTTTGCATGGTTGAAGTTGCAGTAAGGCCCGGCTTCATAGTTTTCCAAGCTACTGCTCCACCAGCCAACATAAAAACATAACCACAAGTAGACTTAGATGAACTAGGATAATTTCCAGCAAAATCATAATAAGTGTAACCCTCTAAAACTAAGTTTTTCACTCTTTTGTACACAAGCATATAATGCTTAGTTTTCTGCAGATATCTTAAAACTTTCTTTCCCGCATTCCAGTGTAGTATGTCTGGATTGCTTTGAAATCTAGAAAGAATACCAACTGAAAATGTCAAGTCTGATCTGGTACATACTTGAGCATACATCAGACTACCGACTAACCTAGCATATAATTTTTCTCTCATCTCTGCAATCTGAGCATCACTTCTAGGATTTTTTTTTCTTTGTCAATTTATCACCTTTGAACATAGGTGACTCACCAGTTACACAATTTTCCATTTCAAAACGTTTTAAAACTTTTGAAATATATGCATGCTGAGATAATCCCAAGAGTCCTTGACTCCTGTCTCTTTTTATCTCAATCCCTAAAATAAAATATGCTTCCCCCAAATATTCAAATCAAACTGCTTTGATCGAAAGATTTTAGTATCCTTTAGAGGCCTTATATTGTTGGATGCTAACAGAATGTCATCCACATATAATATAAGAAAAATGATGTTTTGTCCTATTGTTTTAAGATAGACACATTCATCCACAATATTTTCAATGAATCCAAATTTTGAAATGACAGAATCAAACTTCTTGTACCGTTGTCTAGATGCCTGTTTCAAACCAAAGATAGACTTATTGAGTTTACAAACTAAGTTTTCATGTCCTGGTTCAACAAAACCCTCTGGATATTTCATAAAAATGATTCCTCCAATTATCCATTAAGGAATGCTGTCTTAACATCCATCTGGTGTAACTCCATGTCAAATTGAGCTACTAAGGCCATGATGATTCTAAAAGAATCTTTTGTAGAAACAGGTGAGAAGGTCTCAGTATAGTCTATGCCTTCCTTTTGAGTGAAACCTTTAGCTACAAGCTTAGCCTTAAATCTCTCTATATTCCCTTTTGCATCCCTTTTAGTTTATAAAACCCACTTACATCCTATGGCCTTTTGATTTTTATCAAATTCAACTAATTCCCATACTTCATTTTTTCTCATGGAATCAATTTCTGATTCCATGGCTTCTCTCTAGTTTCTAGAATCATCACCTTTGATTGCTTCAACAAAGGTAATGAGATCAGTGTCTTCCTCCAGTGCCTTATCAATTTCTTGAGAGAATACCAAAAAGTCACTTTGGCCCCCCAAATGTAGGAGCTCTATCTCTTACAGGTCTTTTTGGAAGGGATATAGGAATAGGTACAATGGCATTTAAATTTTCTAAATTTCCTGCTTCAAGCACAGTGTTGTCAATATTTGCAAAATTTTGATTTTCTGCAGAATCTGTAACATCAAGAATATGTTGATCAAATATTAGCTTTAGTTCTCCTAGATCTCTTTGTTCAGATATGTTTAAATGTTCTGAAGACACATCTAATCTTAATGGCAATGGATTGATGTTGTTAGAATTTTGTGAATTTCTTAAGTCTTCTTCAACATCTTCAATTTCAATGAAATCTGAAGATAAATCTTCAGGACTTAAATTGAATGCAGACTCCCCTATAAAATTTATTTGATGAGTCTAAAAATCTCGGAGTATGCTTAGCTAAGTAGAGTTTAGACTTATCACAATAACCTATAAAATGACAGCTTATTGACCTGGAATCAAGTTTTCCCAGGTTTGGATTATAAATCCTTGCTTCTGCATTGCGGCCCCACATATGGCTGTGATTGAAACTAGATTTTCTACCACAACATAATTCATATGGTGTTTTATCTGAAGCTTTTGTAGGGGACCTGTTACAAATATAGTTTGCAGTCCTTAAGGCCTCACCCCACAAAAACTTAGGTAATCTAGAACCACACATCTTACTTCTAACCATGTTTAATAATGTCCTATTTTTCTTTTCTGCCACACCATTTTGCTGAGGATTATATGGTGTGGAGTACTGAGCTTTTATACCACATTCCTGAAGGTATAATGCAAAAGGTCCTTTCTTTTGCCCACTTTCAGTAAACTTTCCATAAAACTCTCCCCCTCTATCAGATCTCACCAAATTAATTTTCAAACTTAATTGAAGCTCAACTTCATCTTTGAAAATTTTAAAATAGTCTAAACATTGAGACTTTTATGATAAAAGGTAAATGTGACAGTACCTGGAAAAATCATCTGTAAAGGTTATGAAATAGACATTTTCGCATATGGTTCATGTTCTAAATGGTCCACAGATGTCAGTGTATTAAGTCAAGCAAATTTTTGCTTATGTATGTAGTTTTTCTGTTTAAGTTTGTCATTTTTCCTTTAAAGTATACATCACAGTCTTTTAGGTCATCAAAATCAAGTTTTGGCAACATTTCATTCTTAACCAAGGTCTTTAATCTTTCTTTGGATATGTGTCATAATCTTCTATGCCATAGAAATGGAGATTTTCATTGAATAAGGTTCTTTTAACACCTACAATGGTGTTTGTATCTGAACTGTTAGAATCCTCAATGCAAAATATAGATTGTGATGGCACACTGCTGTTAATCTGTAAATAACCATTCATACGTTTTCCTGAATCAACACACAATGAATTTCTAAAAAACTGAATTCCGTTAAGATAATAAAAGAAACTATATCCATTTGCAACCAAAAGATCAAAAGAAACTAAATTCCTCTTCATTGAGGGAATGTAACGAACATCATCCAGAAAAAGAAAATTGTCTTAACCCAAACAAAGTTTTAAACTGCCTATAGCTCTAACTGGTACACGCATTCCATTGCCAACCTTGATGTTAATCTCATCACTTCTTAGATTCCTCTTCCTTATTAAACCCTGCGATGAATTAATTATGTGTAAGGGAGGGCCTGAGTCAAGCCAATAGGTATTTGGCTGAGAGTCCATTAAATCAACTTCTAAAAAATAAAGGGAAGAAATATTAAGGGAATTAAGAATAGTGAAAGACTTATCATTCTTCTCTAACCATGCCTTAAAACCATTACAATCCTTCTTTATGTGCCCTTTCTTTTTACTGAAAAAGCACTTGAACTTAAATGACTATTGCTGGTTATTACTAAAGTTGTTACTAGAGTTTCCCTTAGTTGCAAAGGTTTTAAAACTGGCTTTCTTGGGTCCTAGCTTGTTCTTCTATTTGTTTTTGCCTACCAGGTTCACATTACTCCACTACTAGAAAAAGTATTTCAGACATCGGTTCAGAACCGATGTAAAAAATCATACCAGACCGATGTCTTAGTGGGTGATGTAAAAGATCGGCAAAAATGGGACATCGGTTAGGAACCGATGTCAAAGGTTACAATATAGACATCGGTTGCTTATGTATATCTCACTATTCCAGTGTGTGTAGGTACTTTCAAACATTCATATTTAGAGTGAAAGACCCAATGAAATCGAAGTCTACATTACAATTTATTACCTTTACATCGATATTCCATTTATAACTGATGTAAGATGTATGTTTTGACATCAGATTTTGTTTTTGTACCTGATGTTAAATATCGTTTTTGACATCAGATGTTGAGTTTGTACCTGATGTTAAAAACTAAATTTGACATCAGATTTTGGGTTGTTTTTGGTTTCCAGCTCTCATCTTATACATCAGATTTTGGCTTTGTACCTGATGTTGAAAATTTTATTTGACATCAGATTTTGGGTTGTTTTTGATGTCCAGTTCTCATCTTATGCATTAGTTATAACGATTTCTAATTCTCTCTAAGACAAATAGGAGGAACTAATTGGCTTAAATTAATGAGAATGATTCTCTCTTACAACCCCAAATTCAAGTTACAGTGCTGCCAAATTCAAGTTGTTTCAAAAGATGGATTACTATCCTATCCATCATCAAAATATTGAGACATATAACCATGCTAGCTATCCTGATCAGTTCCCTAGCTATATATCTACTCCGGCGCGCCACCATCCAAAAAATTGCTGCGCTAGCCATCCTGACTTTGATCCCTAGCTACTTATCTAATCCAGCCATCAATCTATCAACCTATCTAGCTAGAGCAAAGCTTGTATATAGTCAGCCACTTCAAGGTGCACCTCGTCAATTTTGGACTGATCATATGGCTTCCTCTTTTTTCCTGCCCATTGTCCAACAACAAGTACAAATTAATAAAATAAGCAAGGGCAGCACAACAATTATGCAAACCAGCAAATGAAAGTAGTATTCACTGTTAAGGTACAATTATGCAAATAGCAAATGAAAGCAGCAAGACAGATTAACCATTCATCATCTGTTTAACCAACATTAACACTAAGTAAACACTAATTAAGTAAACTGTAATTTCTGTAAACACTAACATGAGACAGAGACTGGCAACTACATACAAACTAACTAAATGACAATAATTACTCAATTGCTCCTGATTTTGATCCTAGGCAGATTAAAATGATTCACTACATCAGACATGACTATTTACACGAGGCTTTTTTGTCTCAGGATCCTATTAAAAATTTTCCAATGTGTAAGAGAGTCCAATATGTGTAAAACAATAGTAAACTGTAATTTCTGTAAACACTAACATGAGACAGAGACTGGCAACTACATACAAACTAACTAAATGACAATAATTACTCAATTGCTCCTGATTTTGATCCTAGGCAGATTAAAATGATTCACTACATCAGACATGACTATTTACACGAGGCTTTTTTGTCTCAGGATCCTATTAAAAATTTTCCAATGTGTAAGAGAGTCCAATATGTGTAAAACAATAGCATAATATAATGCTACAGATTTATAATCATAGAATGTGATGTCCAACAAGGGATAGAATGTCACCATTAAATTTCATGAGGGGAACAGAAGGTTATAAGTATGTGTTAGAAGACATGTTATTTTGCACAACAGCATGGGAGATTAGGGCCTAACATTCCCACTATAACACTATGCAAGAAGTTGAGGAGTTAATTATCAACTACCAACAAATAGAAACATAAGAAAGTAGTAGGTAGGAAATGAAAAGAAATCACTACGGAAGAAAGGATCACATATTCATATATCATAGTAATATTTAACATTAAGCTCATCGTTTTAACAGCATCAAATGATCCTCTTACAATGTTCTAATAAATAAACAAGCATGCCCATGTATAAAACAAACTGCAGCCTTATTAAAATACAAATAAAAAAGATAACTTGCTTATAACTTATGAGTGATAATCTTGTACCTCTTTTATTATCCCACACTTAGAGAAGACCTCAACAACCTGAAAAATACCCCCAAATTAATTTAAGCCACCAGAAAAAAGGTAAAGTCATAAAGAAAAAGTAATAATGATTTCCCTTACTTCCTCGACTGTGACATCATCAGGCAATCCAGTCACATAAACATGTGAATTGACCTTTAACTCAAACCAACTATCAGGAGGTTTATTAGGTTCCTGCATAACATTAAGACACAAGAAAGAGGAGTCAATTCAGCTGATACAGCTTCAAGAATTCTCTATACATAAAGCAGTTTAACTACATATATTAACGGAAACCAATCAGATCCCGTTTGTACATTAGACTTTACAGTGACAGTACACTTTCAATCAATAAACAATAATTAACCACTATCACATAGGTGAAAGGAGGTTAGAACCTTCTTCGTATCTTCAGCCTCTGACAATTTTCTTTTTGATGTTGGTTTTCCTTCATCTACCTCGTGGTTGACATTAGAGCCTTTCTCTTTGGAAGGATCAGAAACCTTTCCAGTTGCATTCACCTCTTCCCTCGAAGAGTCCTCATAAAGTTTAGCATTCATGAAGACTTCCTCTTCTTGCAAGAAAGTCATCTCCTCTACCCCAAACGTGCTATCCTATTAGACATTAAGTCAAATATGTATTCAAGAAAGAAAACATATAAGATTACAATTGTGACAAGTTCTGTGTGATAGTTGACTGGCAAAATATTAAAATTGATTCTCTTACCAGAGAAACATGCTTGTGGTGTGTTAGAACTACATTGACTAATCCAATTTTCTTATAATATTCAAAACTATTCTAACTCACTTTCATTTATCTTCAGCTTATATCAATCAATATTCACCAGCATTAAGGATCAAATAAGGGACATCAGGAACTTTGGGCTACCAATACAACCGACTTTAATAAACAACATCAGTAGCAAGAGGATCTATTTCTCTACAAAAGTACTTTGAATATGAACAATCTACCATAATGGACGATAAAGCTCAGAAGGAGAAAAGGGTACCATGTGACCTCGAGGTCGGGGTGCCGGAAATTCGAGTGCTGCTGGTACCGATTGTGATCGTCTTCTTCTTCGCGAACATGCGACGTGCTCGAAGACGACGACGTGGCGGCGCCGGAGGTGGAGTCTCTATGGATCAAAGCGTCAGTAGAGTTGGAAGACGACGAAGAAGTAGAACTCTCCGGCGGCTCTTCCATCATTTCGGGAGAGGGAAATTGAAATTAGGTTTCAGGAAACCCTAACCCTAAACCAGGGTGGAGAAGGACGAAGATGAGAGGATGAGGAGGAGTGTGTGAGAGAAGGAAGGAGGTCCATGGAGGGTGTGTGAGTAACGGAAGCGAGTCTACCAATCAGTCGTCTAGGGAAGAAGGGTAGTTGTGAATTGGTTTGTGAGAGAGAGAGAGGTCGAAAAAACCAAGTAATAGAACCCTAAGTTTTGGGAGGGATTGAAATTTTTTTTTCCCTCCAACATAACCCGCCCGACACTTGGGTTTTTTTTCGCGTTTTCAAAAACCAATAATGGGATACATAACATCAGTCTGACTTAAAACCGATGTAAATTATACAAATGACATCGGTTTTTAAAAATCTGATGTCTAAAAACTTTTTTACATCAGGGGTTTTTCCAACCGATGTTAAAGGTGCGATGTCTAAAATACTTTTTCTAGTAGTGCTCTCAGGTTTTGATGCTACTCCATAGGAAAGATCCTCTTTCTTAATCCTAGACTCTTCTGTAGAAGCAATGGCTATGAGTTCATTCATAAACCATTTGGCCTTCTGAGTGTTGTAACTGGTCTTAAGCTGCCCAAATTTGTTAGGCAGTGGCTATACTACAGTGTTTACAACGTACTTGTTGGCCATCACTATGTCCAGGTTTGCCAACTTAAGAGCTATGTTCTTCATCTGCAACAAATGCTCTCTGAACCCTCCAATTCCTTCATACTTAAGGGAATTAAACTATTGAGAAAGAGCTGCACTCTCAACCTTGTCAGATTCTTTAAATTTGTCCTCAATGAACTGTAGATAATCATAAGCATAGTCCACCTCAGGAAGTGTCCCAGCTACTGCATCTGAAATACAAGTCCTGATGATGTTTTTGGCTGAGTTGTTCTTCATATGCCAGTAGTGATAGGCTTTATACTCCTCAGGGTACTGATGTGTCTCTTCCTCTAAGATAGGGTCGGAACATTCTGGTAGAGGGCTATGTCTAGATCATGATTGTTGTTGAAGTAGGTATCAATTTGCCTACTCCAAACCTTATAATTGGACCCAAGTAAGAGTTCAATGGTGTTTAGAGTCAGAACTTGGTTGCCTAAAAACAAACAGAAAAAGGAAAAATTAGTAGTTCTTGTTGTTCTTGTTCACTGCAGTTTAAAACAAAAGAAAATCTCCAGGTTTGATGTTTTAAGTGTTTTATGTATGTGTTTTAGTCTTAACAATATCACACAGCAACACACCAAAACAAAACACTAAAAATTAAAAACTTGCAGAACATGTATATAAACACAGTACAATCATATATACACAAAATCATCCCATCACTGAAGTTGAATCCATATTATACTTTTTGTGATAAATATAGAAAACTGAAGTTGTATCATCAAACCACAAATTTAAATCTATGTTATAATGCAAAAACTCAGCACATTTATGGCAGAAGAAGATCTTACACTATTTGAATGTGAATTTAAATAATATGTATAATGCTATCAAGTATTTCAAAAAACATGCAACAATGCTTCTTTGGAAGCCACAATCCACATATCTTTAAAACATTTACACAAAAATGTTGAACCTGTTCTTTTAGCTAAATTGATTCACTGCAGTGTACATAATTTAATTTATGCAACATAACATCCTACTCTACAATGAATCAAAACTTCAACTCACATAAAATTCATGCTATATGTAAACAAGTGAACACTTAAACTTGAATATTATGCATGAATCAATTTTGCAGGGGGTTTTCATTGAAACTATATGCACAGGGAGAACAAAACATGTCTTTCAATAAAAAGAAAACCATCAGTATTCATTAAGCAGACAAGCAATAAGTCATTCAGCAATTTCACACGTTTGATTTCATTCACAGACATTCTTCATGTTCTTAATAGATGCTCAAAACATCCCAGCCCTAACCGAAATCAAGATCATACATGACTAGCCTTGGCCTCTACTCATAGCGCTGCAGTGTTAGCGGAAGTACAAAAATTTCATACACAAAAATTATTCGATATGAATCAAAACAATCCACATGTGCACAAATCACAATCAAAACACGTAAATTTCATCTGGTTAGATCTATCCTAACTTATTGGAACATCGGGAACATTCCTCTAGGGTTCTTTGTGATTTACAAAAACTAAAACAACCAACCTGATTGAGATATATGGGTTTTGAATCCCTTCCGAATTCGTTACTGAATTCGTGTACCTTGCCATATTGAAATCCCAGCCAGCGAATTGGAAAATTTTGGCCGTTGGGGTCAACGGTAAATTAAATCGCCAAAAATTGGAGTTTTCCAAATTATTGATCCTTGGCTTCGGCTTGTATGCGATATCATAGGCCCAATTTGTTGATTTCGGGCCTTTATTGAATTTTGGGTTTGGGCCCGAAAAATTGAAGTTCTGAATTTTTTTTTGTTCAAACATAAACCCTAGTGTTTTTACGTATGAGTTTTACTTCATCGATTTATATGATTAAAGAGCCAAAACTCTGATACAAATTGAAGAACATAAACTGAAGTTTGTCTTAATCATATAAACATGTTAGACTCAAACATGAAGAAAACCAAAAGAATCATAATAGCTTACCAGCTGCATTGATGGTGATGGACATCTTGATAAACTGAGGATAGCAAGGGCTTCTGTTCTCTGCTGCAGGGGTACTTCTCTGTTGGAAAGAACTGAATGTAAAATCGTGTAGAGACACATGAACCTCACATCTTCTATATATAGGTTCAACTTTTGCCTACCCATTATCAGAATACAAGTTGAACACTAAGTTCTGTTACAACATAAAGAGTACCATATCAGTGTACAATGTGGACTAGGACTTGCAGAATTGATGTACTAATCCTGCAAGTAATCTAATAAGCATTCAATATGATTCTAACTAATTGATCACATCAATTAAGCACCAAGTAATGTGCATGAGTTTAAGTTTCAACCTAACACTGTATACTACTACGTTAACGTAAAACAAAAATTAACCTGGTATACCTTAAACCAGTTTCTTATGAGCCATACCGATATACAATGTATAAACAAAAATCATTTTATGTTTTATGACCTAATTAGGTTAAAAGTATAGTAATGCATGGCCGGTTAAATATTAAATCACTTATAATAGTTAAAAGGATGATTCAATCTAGGGTACAAAGAACATGCACAAGTAGCTATACTTTGTAGGAGATGCAACTAAAAGTATGAGTCATATATCACCACCAGAAGAACTCACTTAGGCGACGAAATCTTGAATGATTTGTCGCCTAAGTAAGCGTAAGATGACGAACAATTTGTTTGTCGCTTAAATAAAATTTTCGTCATTTAGGTAGCGTTTAGACGACGAAAAACTGTTTCGTCCTCTGAGTTATGACTTAGACGAAGAATTATAAATTCGTCGCCAATTTCGTCATCTAAGTCACTACTTACACGACGAAACATATATTTTGTCGTCTAAAAATTCATCTAAGACGACGAATCTAATCTTCGTCTCCTAAAGACTTTCTTAGGCGACAAAATTTCTAACTCGTCATCTAAGTAAAATATCTAAGACAACGAAATAAGTTTTCATCGCCTAAAGCAAAACTTAGGCGATGAAGTCTATTTCTTTGCATAAGTAAATACCTAGGCAACGAAATATTCTGTTTAGGTGACGAAACATTTCGTCTAAGTGGAACTCAATTATTTAGACCAGATTTCCTATCCAGATCGCTTGTCCTCTCTCTCTCTCTCTCTCTCTCTCTCTCTCTCTCTCTCTTTCTCTCTCTCTCTCTCTCTCTCTCTCTCTCTCTCTCATCTCAACACCATCTCTTCGTCAACAAAAGCTCTTAACACCACCTCTGACCACAAATTAAATTTATATACGGTTTTCCCACCTCTAGAGCTCATGTTTACCCACATATCTCCTTATCGGTGAAGGTATAACTCGTTTATCTCAATTAATTTTTTTGAATTTAATTTCATACATAATAATGTACGGTGATGGAGTTATTCGATGAAATAATCCGGCGAAAAATTCTGACGACCATAATATAGCATGCATTAGTTGTTAGCTTGCTATATATTGTATGCATATCATGCATGTGTTGATTAATTATATATATAAATGAATAAATATTGTCAGCTAGATTAATTAGTTGATAATTATATATTACTCAGTTAATTTATGTGTAAATGCATATATTGCTATGTAATTGAATTATACATGATGAATATAAATTCATGTAAGGTAAGAATGATAAGATGTGTGACGACCCAGAACATAATCAGAAGCGTAATCAACTTAATCCATGAGGTTAGCGCGTAATCGCTGATTTTCGATTGTTGATTGAATCGCCAAACTTGATCGCGACTTAATTATTGGCTAAGAATTTGAGTTGAGTCTCTTCTCGAGAGTTGTTGTACGCGTGATTTCGAGTTCGTGAGCGGTTCCGGATTATTATTTCGACGACCGAGGAATATAATATGAATATTTGAAATTTCGGAGTATCGTCGAGTTTATCCATTTGTATTCGAGTCCATCCGAATTGTGATTGTGATCCGTTTTGGACCGTTGATCGACCCGAAGCGTAAATGGAATGATTATCGACTTGATTTGTGAGTTTCGTGATTTGTCGTGATTTTGACATAATCTGCTAATATGGCGGCCTTGTTAGTGACTAAATTATCGGGCGAGAATTTGATTTGGTATTCTTCGCAGAATTTGTAGAGAATTTAATTTCGAGCTTGTGGGAACTTCCGGAGGATTATTCCGAGTTACGAGGATTAAGTTATGAATATTTTCGACCGTTGATTATTTAATCGGATAAGCTTGTGAGGGATTGAACCGTTGACTTTTTATCAGATTTGTCGAAGTGTTTGACTTCGGGTGGAAATTGAAGAACTTGTCGAGATGAGTTTGTTGACACGAGAATTGTTGAAAACGGAATTACGATACGAAAGTTACGAGTGTTTGAAGTTTGTCGAAATGTTAATTATGGAAGTTTCCTAAAATAAAAAGTATTTAAACTGGGTTGCTGTTTTGGGAAAGTCAAACTATTCATTTATGTGGTTTGACTGAGTCAACACGGGGGAGGAGATGGAGTGCGACGGTGGAGGAGGCTCGCCGGCGGTGGGCTGCCGTCCGGCCACCTCCGGCCTCGGCTTAGGACCCATTCAACTCGCCTCGATGCCCTCAACCAGTTTCCGGCCACCATCATCGGCGGGGATGTTGGAAGAGGGGCAATTTCCGGTTGGAAATTGGAGAAATTTTGGGGTTTTTGGTCGATCCTTTTCCGGCCAAATCGTGAGGCATGAAGTACTGGGCTTTGAAGCTCTCATCACCACGAGTCTACCTATATATGTATGGCCTTTCAATTTTGCTTGTACATGGAGAATTGTTCGATTGAAAGTTTGGTTGGATTTCGGTTTTGCTTGAAATTGGACTAGTTAGAGTCAAAATTGATCTTTGGTGTAGTTATGGAAGTTGTTTGTTGGATGATTTTGAGTGGAATAGGTCTTGGTTCGCCGGAGAATTTCAAGGTTGGGTGGCGCCGCCGCCGCCGGCGGTGTTCAACGGCGTTCCTCCGGTCAAAGTTGACTTTTTGGGGTTTTCGACGAGTTATATGTCGTTTCACTTGGAATCGCGCCCCGATCGCAGTGATGAGGTTTGTTTTTCGAATTGAGCATCGGAAATTATAGCGAGGTTTTATGGTGTGATTATCAGATTTTCGACAATTCGTCGTTATTGAATTATATGTTTCCGAGAACGGTTGTTTCTTGTGTTATGATTTGAGGATTTGAGTTATATTTTTGAGCAGTGGATTTTATTATTATTCAAAGGTTCGTGATCGTTCGTTTGGCGAGGGATTTTCCGCCGGATCACGGGATTAACGCGTATTGCGTTACGCTCACCTGTGAGTGGACAATTTCTTTTCACTGATAATCGCGAGTCTTTATACACGTTTTAAGAGCATGAGCATGCATATGAGATTACGGTTTATATGAGCATGTGTTATACGATTATATATGGTAATTGATGGTGATATGGTTTTAGGATGAAATTTCATATATATGTGTGTTTTGACAGTAATTAGGAATGATTTGGATTAGGGTTATGTGAATGTATCAATGGTTGTGTCAATTATGATTTGGATGTAGGCTATGAAAGGACCCAGCCCCGATTTAGTTTCCTAAACCGGAATCAAACCCCTTCTGAAAACACGAACCAACAAAAACCATTAAAATTTCGGCAGAGTAACGCTACTAACACGGAATTGCCATTAACCTGCACCCGGAAAATACACTTCGTCATATGCCACAAAAGCCAAACCGTGGGCACCAATCCCATCCGGATTTCTCAATATCATATCAATATCAATAAACAGAAAACATAACTGTATAATATAGAAAATACGAGAAAAACCACGTAAAACATGTATCAGTATCGTATCAGAGCGACCTCTAGTGTATACATATACAAAATATACAACAGTAGACGAAACAAGAAACCTACTGGAAAACACAGGTAGCTCGAACAACTAGCCTCCGACCATGACGTGAGACACCAGAATTCGAACTGCAAACTGGGCACGGAAACCGAAAAGCACAGGGGAAAGACATGAAAACCGCACGGCGGCCTTCGAGACCACTCCCAAAGGCATCACCGTGGCCCCACGGTCTAAACCCCTCTAATCTCTGGCCACCCCCGTGGCCGGAGCATCACCGTCCACAAAACGCAAACCGGCCGGAAAAACCATGAATTCCAACTCAACATTTCTCCTTCAATTCTCAACCAAATCAAGAAATTCCAAGTTCTAAACTGTTTAGAATCACGAGGATAACATTTTACCTTCGAAAGTCGTGGCCTGAAACGGCCGAAATCAGCCAGTTCACCGGAGGAAGCCAAACGGTCCAATTTTTCTCCACGGTCAACGATGGTCAACGGTCACAGCTCGGTCAACGCCGGTCAAACTTCCCAAACAGCGTTTTCGACAATTTTTTGACTATTTCCGATATTTATACTCGTGTCTCGGGACGATCGACGGTTCAAAATGGATAACCATAACGATTCGGATAAACTCGATACGAACGGATAAACTCGTCGATATTTTGAAACTTCAAATATTCGTATTATATTCCTCGGTCGTCGAAATAATCATTTGGAACCGCCCACGAACTCGAAATCACGTGTATAACAACTCTCGAGAAGAGACCCAACTCAAATTCTCGGCCGATAATTAAGTCGTAATCAAAACCGGCAAACCACACAATTATCAAAAAACTACGATTACACATAATCTCATGAATTACGCTGATTACTGTACTGATTCTGGTTCGGGTAGTCACAAATCTACCCCCCTTAAAAAAATATCGACCTCGAAATTTATGTACCTATCAAGTGAACAGATGAGGATACTGTTCCCGCATACGTTGCTCAGTGTCCCAGGTGGCCTCCTAAACCGAGTGATTCTGCCACAAGACATTCACTAGCGGTATAATACGGTGCCTCAACTCCTGCTCACGTCGATCGAGAATCTGTACCGGCTCCTCTACATATGTCAAATCCTCTCGGATCGGTAGCTGCTGTGGCGCTAACACATGTGATGGATCTGAGATATACTTCCGCAACATCAAAACATGGAAAACATTATGAACACGAGCCATCTCAGCTGGCAACTCAAGTTTGTAAGCAACAACTCCAACCCTCTCGGTGATCTCGTACGGACTAATGTACCGTGGTTGAAGCTTGCCACGCTTCCTGAAATGCACAACTCCCCTCCATGGAGATAGTTTCAAGAAAACCCAATCGCCCACATCAAACTCGAGATTCTTTCTCCTCACGTCCGCATAACTCTTCTGGCGATCCTGGGCAATCTTCAATCTGTCCCGGATAATCTGGATATCCTCCATGGTGCTCTTTACCAGATCAGGGCCAACAAGCCATCGCTCGTCCACCTCACTCCAACACAACGGAGTACGGCACTGCCTCCCGTACAGGGCCTCGTACGGTGCCATCTCGATACTGGCCCGATAGCTGTTGTTGTAGGTGAACTCTATCAAATGCAGTTGTTGGTCCCAATTTCCTCGAAACTGCAAAACGCAAGACCGCAACATATCCTCAAGAGTCTGTATAGTCCGCTCAGACTGCCCGTCAGTCTGAGGATGAAAATCTGTACTGAAACGCAATCTCGTGCCCAAAGCTCGCTGCAATGCCTGCCAGAACTCAGAAGTAAACTGACTGTCTCGATCAGAAACAATAGATACAGGCACACCATGCAGTCGAACAATCTCCGATAAATACAGCTTGGCCAACTTGCCCACTGATATCTTCCCCGGAAGTGCGAGAAAATGAGCGGATTTCGTCAGTCGATCCACAATAACCAAATACCAGTGTTGCCAGTCGAAGTACGCGTCAACTGATAAACAAAATCCATGGTAATGTGCTCCCACTTCCAAACCGGAATCTCCAGTGGCTGCAATTTCCCCGCAGGTTTCTGCCTCTCCGCTTTAACCTGCTGATAGATCAAACATCGGCTCACATATGCGGCAATCTCCCGCTTCATGTTGCGCCACCAGTAATACGCTCGAAGTGTACGAAACATTTTCGTACCACCGGGATGCATCGCATACGCCGAACTATGGGCCTCATCCAGAATCTCCTTCTTCAGACTCTCGTCTTGAGGTATGCACAACCTGCCTCTAAAAAGCAACGTACCGTCGTCACTCAACTGAAACTCCGTAGGCACACCATTCTGTATCATGGTCTTCTTGCCCAGCAGGTAGGAATCTGAATCCTGAGTTTCCCGAACCTGATCAACCAACACGGGTCGAACCTGGAAACTGGCTAACAAAGCTCCCTCGTCATTCCACTCAAACTCGGCTCCCGTAGCCCGAAGCTCGGCTAACATAGATACTCTAGCCACACACACATCGAATAACGAAGCTCCGGATTTCCGACTGAGTGCATCGACAACAACATTGGCCTTCCCTGGATGGTACTCGAAAGTACAATCATAGTCGTTAATCAACTCCATCCACCTGCGCTGCCTCATGTTCAAGTATGGCTGCGTCCGCAAGTAAGTGAGACTCTTGTGGTCGGTGTAGATCTTACACTGGGTTCCGTACAGGTAATGTCTCCAACTTTTCAACGCTAACACAATAGCGGCCAACTCCAAATCATGGGTCGGATAGTTGACTTCATGTGGTTTCAGCTGCCTGGATCTGTAGGCTACAACTCTGCCATGCTGCATCAGCACACAACCAAGTCCCATCTTCAACGCATCACTATAAACCACGAACTCACCGCTATCGTCTGGTAAAGTCAGAACCGGTGCAGTAGTCAACTTTTCCTTCAGGAGTAAATAACTCTCCTCACAAGCATCGGACCACTCAAACTTGACGCCTTTCTTCGTCAACCTGGTCAGTGGAGTAGCAATCCGAGAAACATCCTGTACAAAATGCCAGTAGTAGCCTGCCAAACCCAAGAAACTACGGATCTCCGGTACGGTGGTAAGTCTACTCCAATTCAGCACAGCCTCGATCTTGTCAGGATCAACGCTGACTCCCTCAGCCGGTATCACATGGCCTAGAAACTTCACACTGTCCAGCCAAAACTCGCACTTGCTGAACTTCGCAAACAACTGATTGTCCTGCAAAGTCCGCAACACCGCTCGCAAATGCTTCTTATGCTGGCCCACACTCCTGGAATAGATCAAAATATCATCAATGAACACAATCACGAACTTGTCCAGAAACCGTCTGAACACCCGGTTCATCAAGTCCATAAAGGCTGCGGGGGCGTTGGTCAACCCAAACGGCATAACCAAAAACTCGTAGTGCCCATACCGCGATCTGAAAGCTGTCTTGGCCACATCAGACTCTCGGATCCTCAACTGATGATATCCGGACCTGAGATCAATCTTCGAAAAGACTGAAGCTCCCTTAAGCTGATCAAAAAATTCATCAATCCGCGGCAACGGATACTTGTTCTTCACTATAACCTGATTCAGCTTCCGGTAATCGATGCACAATCGCATAGATCCATCCTTCTTCCGTACAAACAAAACCGGGGTACCCCATGGCAAAACACTGGGTCGAATGAAACCCTTTTCTAGCAACTCTTGAAGTTGAACCTGTAACTCTTTCAACTCCGCTGGCGCCATACGATACGGTGCCTGTGAAATGGGTCATGTACCCGGTAATAGCTCAATAGTGAAATCAATCTCCCGAACTGGAGGTATACCCGGTAACTCCTCCGGAAACACATCCGGAAACTCGGAAACAACCTCAATACTACCAAGGTCTGGCACGGCCGCCGTAGTGTCTACCACATGAGCTAAATAAGCAACACAGCTCTTCTTCATCATCCGATCCGCTTTCATCGCGGAAATCAAACATGGTAATGAAGTGTTCTTCTGGCCGCGAAACAATATCTCGGAAAAGCCTGGTCGTCGAAACACAACCTCCTTCTTGTGACAGTCAAGCATGGCCCAATGTGTCTCCAAGAAGTCCATACCCAAGATCAGATCAAAATCGACGATATCAAGCAACAATAAATCCGCGGCTAAGCCATGGCCTCCAATAAAAATCTCATAGTCTCGATACACCCAGCCAATACTTACAATCTCACCAGACGGATACAACACTCTCCACAACCCCGGAAGTGGAGACGCAGGTACAGTAGCTAAAGATGATAGTCTATACGACATGAATGAATGTGTGGCACCTGGATCTAACAATGTAAGTACTGGAATACCAAATACATGCAACGTACCGATAACGACCTATGGTGAAGTTCTGCCTTCTCGCAAAGTCATGGCGTGAACCCTGGCCTGCCCGGCTGGTCGTCCACGCTGAAGCTGTCCCTGTTGTCCGCCCTGACCCGCAAACTGTACTGGTCTAGCTCCCGAAGTGGCACCTCGCTCTCCTTCGGAACTCTGGGCCGCATGTCCACCAATAGGCTGAAGATAGTCCCTCGCAAAGTGACCCTCCTGGCCACAACGATAAAAAAGGGTAGGGCCTCGCTGACAAGGACCATAGTGATGCCTGTTGCAGAAGTTGCAAAGTGGATACTCCCTCAGTACGACAAACGTGCCTCCGGTACGCCGAGGATAACTAGAACCGCTAGAACCCCCACTAGACTGTGGTCGCTGCAGTCGATCTCTCCTCCATCTCTGCCTTTGTCTCGATGCACTAGCTGGTGGTCGATATGGTTCACTGCCCGAGGATGAAGCCGAACCGGAAGTATCAGAACTCTGCCTTTTGGAAGGCCCCTGACTCGGTCCACCTTCCTCAAACCGTCTAGGCTGGTACCTCATCTGCCTTTCCTTCTCGATATCCTCACCTCGGAGTGCTGCACTGACAAACTCATCGAAGTTGTTCAGAGGCATCGTAGTCAGAGTCCCCTTGATGTTCAAATTCAAACCCAGCTCAAATTTGCGGCACTTGGCTTCCTCAGTAGCTACCATGTCACGCGTAAAACGAGATAAGCAGGTAAACCTGTCCCGGTACTCAAGCACAGACATACTGCCCTGTCTCAAGTTCGTAAACTCCTCATACTTCCGCTGCTGGGTAGCCTGGTTGCACTACAAGAAAACTGCACCTAGACCACGGACCATTTCCGTCGTCCAGGTGCAGTTCTCCGTCGTCTAAGTACTTGGACGACAGAATGTCCGTCGCCCAAGGTCCGTGCTCGAAGTGCTGTCGTCCAAGAACCTGGACGACGGAGAAATAGTTCTCCGTCGTCTAAGTTCACTTGGACCTCGGACATTATCCGTGGCCCATGTATTAACCTGGACGACGGAAACACTTATTATCCGTCGTCCAGGTGAACACCTGGGCCACGGATATTCCTAGCTTCTCCGTGACCCAGGTGTTCACCTGGACGACGGATAATAAGTGTTTCCGTCGTCCAGGTTAATACATGGGCCACGAATAATGTCCGAAACTCCGTGGCCCAGGTGTTCACCTGGACGACGGAAACACTAATTCTCCGTCGTCCAGGTGAACACGTGGGCCACGGAGAATGGCAGGGATTAGGGGTTAGGGGATAGGGGTTAGGGGTTAGGGGTTAGGTTTTAGGGGTTAGGGTTTAGGGGTTGGGGGTTTAGGGTTTGTGCACCTGGACGACGGATAACATAATCTCCGTCGTCCAAGTGAATAAATAATTAAAAAAAAAGAAAAAAATTAAATATTATTAAATTATTTTATTAGTAAATTAATATAAATAATGAAAATAATCGAAATTAAATAATTAAACTGAATTTTTAATATTAATAAATGTATTAAATAAATAATTAATATTTAATTACATACATGCACGTCCAAATTAAAAACCAATAAAAATTATAAATTATTGTTCGGAACTCGGAAATAAAGAAACGCGATAATTAACTAGCTAGCTAATACACTGGAGGAGCAGATGCGGGGCCGAGTCCTCCGCCTCCAGCCGGGTCGTTGTCGTCGGGGAATGGGTTCGGAGGAGGTTGACATTCTTGTCGATTTTGGCTCATCATCGCGATGAGTTGGGCTATTTGTGCTTGTTGTTCGTCAAGTCTTTGCTGCATTGACTGAGCGCGATCCTCCATCCGTCGATTCTGCTCCTCCATCCGTCGATTCTCCTCTCGTGCCAGTCGAGCCTCTTGAATGGCTGCTTCGGCGACGGCCGCTGCCTCACTCCTTCTCCGCTGCCCCGAACCTCCCGTATATGATGAGCCGGAGGTCGTCGACAAATCTCGTACCACCCTAGGCCCAAAGTGCCTAACCTCCTTGCCAGCTCTACGACAGTAGACCTCATCGGCGATTGCAATTTGGGTCTCTAAGGATAGAGGAGGCAGGTCTTCCGGCGGCACATCTGGGAACGCAAGCTGAGTGTTGGTCAACTCTTCTTGCGCACGCTCTATCGCCCTTGCCTACAAAAGAATAATTAATTTATTATAATGAAATCATATTTAAATAATAATTACTATAATTAAAAGCACATAAATTTAATAAACTTACGCCGCATTGACTCGCTTCATTATCGAGCCCTGGCGTCACGTACGCGTTTACGCTTGCATCCAGAAAAGGGTGTTTGGAACCCTTATCCTTGTGCTCCTTTGCTATTTGAATGAACTGCTTGGCGCCGGTAGTATGGTGTTTCTCCTTCTTCCCCCGGTTGGCTTTGTTGACACCGGAGAATTTCTGTAACACAACATAATTAAATCATTAAAAAACTAATAACTATAATTTAAATAATTCAATTATCTTAATTGAAATAAAAAAAAAAAATTAACACCTTAAAGGTCTCGTCGGCAAAGTGGTTACACAACCACTCCCACTCATCTTCTCTCTCCCCTTGCAGCTCTTCCGGGGGAGGCACGGGACCATGTTCTTGATAGTGCTTATGAAGCTGGTACTTCCAATTTTTGTAGATGGCGTTGGCGGTTTGGTTGATATGCCTCAACATTTCCGGTGTCGGATCCACCTCAAATTGTTCCTATCAAAAATGAATAGAAAATTATAATCGTATATTATGAAATTTTAACTAATATTAATTAACAATATAATATATAATAACTAACTTGGACGTATTACGTACCGAAAGATCTTTGAAGACTTTCGCCTTCTCATGATCCGGCGCCTCCTTCCAAGTAGGGGCAGTGAGACGAACCCGGTTACGGATGATTGACCCTATCCCATGCGCCGAGAGACTTGCGAGCTGAGCTGTGGGAGGGCCACCGGTGAATTCGTCGTACGGCAAGGAGATCTTTTTCCCGGTCGCCTTGCAAATACGCTCCGCTTTCCCTCCTTTAACCAGACCCCGAGTCCTTTTCGGTTCCGGGTCAGTGGGTGCCCTCCTTTGCCTACGGCGGGCGCTGAACATGATTGATTCGGCGGTCGAGGACGCCTGAGTACTGCCCGTTGATTGGGTACCGGGCGTCGGAGTTTGGAAGGGGTCGACGTAATCACCGCTCTCGATTAATGGAGGAGCGGGAATTTCCCCAGATGGCCGCCCTACGGACGGACCAGATGATCCGTCCGGATTGAGGGCGTCGTTGCCCTCCTCGGGAACCCAACCGACTTGGGCCGCCAACTGGCGGAGCATGGCATCTTGTGCCTCTTGTTGGGCTTTCTTCTTGCCGGATGTCGTCTTTGGCGGAGCCATTTAAACCTAAGAGTACGGTGTTAAAATACCTAGCTACTTACCATAATAATTACAACTTAAAATAATCTAGCTAATTAATTAAGTACGTTTAAGATTTAAATAGAGTACACTAGCTTGGCATTTTCGGTCGTTCAATGGACGTGCGACCCGCGCGATAAAGTGTAAATTTTCAATTAATTAGCCTAAATCGAAAAACATGGCCAGTTAGGGATAGAGATAACGCGAGAGGCAGGACTAATTTCGACAAAAGTCTTTCTTAGTCCAAATCCTGTCACCAGTCATAACCCGTTTCTAGACACCATGTCCGACATTCGGCTAATTTTTCAAAAATTTACACTCCCTCAAGTCCTTTGCAAACTCCGCCCTCAACCTCGTGTCCATAACTTCACTTAGGTTATGGTGTGCGGTGATGAAATCCACACATCACGAGGGGTTAAGGAGATAAGCTAGGAAAAGAGGCGCTATCTATTCCAAAGAGTGCGACTTAATTACGCCAAGCCTATGTACTAAATTTAAATCGAACACGTACTACTAATTAATTTACTAAAAAATTAACGTAATTACATGCAATAATTTATTTTTATTAATTAATCTAGCATGCAATAATTACAAAATTTAATTAATTAATAATAATAATTATTTACTTAATTAATGAATAACAATAATTATTTATTTAATTAATCAATCAATAACAATAATTAATCATTTATTTAATTAATAACAATAAATTTACAATTATTCATTTAATTAGTATTAAATAACAATAATTATGATTTAATTAAATAATAACAACAATTATTAAATTATTAAATATTTAAAACTAATTACAAAATTAATTTCAACTATTTAATTATATTTAGAATTTAATTAATTAATTAATTAAATTATTTTAATAAGAGAAAAATAGAAATGTACCGATTCGGAGTTTTCGGGAATTCGCCGGAGTTTTGTCGCCGGTGAGGAGGAATCGAACCACGCCGGAGTTGTACGTCGGAGCGTCGTCGCCGGCCGGAGGAGAACTTCAATATTCCCGGAATGAGATTGAGAGAGAGATGAGAGTAGAGATGGAGAGAATGTTGTATGGGATGAGGAAAAGAAGATGAGGCTCGGCCTATATATAGAGTTTCACTTAGACGACGGAGCACGATTCTCCGTCGTCTAAGTGAACTTGGACGACGGAAACGGTGTTTTCCGTCGTCCAGGTGAAGGGTTAAAATGTTTCGAAGCGGCGCGTAATTATTGGGCGGGACGTTTCACCCGCCATAAATTTGGACCTGGACGACGGATAACGTCATTTCCGTCGTCTAAGTGGAAATTCAAGCGGCGCCAAAATTTGAGGCGGTAAATCGAACCGCCATGATTTTCCGACTTGGACGACAGAAATGACGTTATCCGTCGTCCAGGTGAGAATCTGGACGACGGAAAATCACATTTCCGTCGTTCAGGTGAAAAACTCATTGAAAAAAAAAATAAAAAATTAATCGAACCGCCATGGTAAATTTCACATGGACGACGGAAAACGACGTTTTCCGTCGTCCTGGTGGTAACATGGACCACGGAGAACGTCATTCTCCGTCGTCCAGGTGAAATGTACGTTAAAAAAAATTTTAAAATTAATTCGCTATTAATTTAGCGATCTGTCATTGGAGTGAAATAGTCGACCAATATCGATGAACCCATCGTATATATGAACAGTTAAATTTGAACCTGAAAATAGATTTTCGTTTTGAAAGTTGGTAAGTATCGAGTAATCCTTACGAAATAAGTGTTCATGCGTAGAGGCTCATTTGCGACAGAGTATTAACGAAATTGAATTTGGCCAAAACAACCGTTGGATATGTTCGTCGTAACATAATATATAATTGTCTTCAAATGACCATAAAATAATAAGTTCGGGAAGGGTTTGATCGGCACAGTCAAACGCAAAACCGATAATTTCACAAACCGGAAACGTGGATACAAGGCATTTTCGCAACTCCGATTTTCGAACCGTCGAAGCTCACACACCAAGATATGTTTACTCTAAAGTCTTGACTCAAAAAATATGCATTGGAAGAACGTCTAGATGGTCGTTGTCTTAGAAAAAATTCCGATATCTGCACCTGGACGACGGATATGACAAGTTTCCGTCGTCCAGGTAATCACCTGGACGACGGAGAATTAGTGTTTCCGTCGTACAGGTGAATAGACCCTGAATTCAGGGGTTAGGGTCTTAGGGTTTAGGGTTTAGGGTTTGTGAACTTGGACGACGGATAATGGTCATTATCCGTCGTCCAGGTTAACACTAGGACGACGGAGAACTCAATTATCCGTCGTCCAGGTACACACTAGGACCACGGATAATTGAGTTCTCCGTCGTCCTAGTGTTAACCTGGACGACGGATAATGACCATTCTCCGTCGTCCAGGTGTATAGACCCCGAATTCAGGTGTTAGGGCCTTAGGGTTTACGGTTTAGCTCGTCCCCGGTCATTTGAGTGTCCGTTCAATTATTCTGATTAAAAAATATAATTAAAAAATTGATCGAATTAACGATCCGATCTGCTAGATTTAGGGACCAGGATTTAGGGTTTTATATGAGATTAAGATTTGGCGACAACCTGCAATTAATTTCTCTGTTGTCCAGGATATATATAAATACAATAATTCCAACAAATAATTACCAATTAATCTCCCTCGTCGTAACGTTGTACTCTTCGTCATAATCATCATCGTCCTCATCCCCGTTAGAGGACGGCTCATCCTCGTCATCGTACTCAACATCGTCCGACGAATAACCTGAGTCCTCGTCCTCGTCCTCTTCCTGCTCGTCTTCTTCATCTACCGCATCGATAATCTCATCTTCAGTTAGATCTGTACAACCATCAGGCATGGGTAACTGTTCACCATCTTGAACCAGGTCCATTATATCGGAGCGGATGACAGAAATATTAGGCTCTTGATAGGCAGGAATGTCTCTTTCTGGTTCAGCAGCATCGTCAGTCGTCGCCGGTGTCCCTTCAATTGTCTCTGTATTCCAAATTCCTCGGTGAGAGATATGGTTCACTATTTTCCACCTTTCACCGGCTTTCGGATCGTCGAGATAGAACACCTGTCGCACTAAGGTGGCGAGAGCGAAAGGCTCATCCTCATACCAGCTAGAGTTTGTATCGACTGATAATAGTCCCAGGTCTTCCTTTGTACGCTTGAACCATCTGCACTTGAATAGGAAAACGTTGACATCATTCCCGTAACATAGCTGAACCACATATACAATAGCCCCGTAATATAGATCATCGTCTTTCCCAACCGCTACCCCACTGTTTTGTGTTCTTCTTCCTTCGTCTCGGGCCAATGAATGGAACTTTACACCGTTCACAAAACATCCGGGATAAATATACCGGCTTCCATGCTAGCAAGTGCTTTGGCCATGACCACCACCCTCCGTGGTTTTCAGATTTTTGCAGATCAATCATCTGCGAAAAAGGGCAAATTAATATAAGGGTTTACTTTCTACAAACATATATGTATTTAAATAATTAATACCGAGCCGTACGTACGTACCCATTTGAAGAAATAATCGGGAAACTTCTTCTTAACCATTTTCTCAATCCACGCCATACTCTTGTTTTGATTTAACGCCTGAAGCCTCTCCCTGTATGACATCATGTACGGCTCAACTTCGTCACAGTCTCGCAACACTACCCAATGTGCCTCAATAAGTTCTTCCCGTGTTAACGATTCCTTTAATACTCCTCTAAACGGTCGGACGACATTGGTGACGACAGAAAGATTGATGCGGGCACTGCGATCGGATGCAGTGGGAGGTGGTGGATGTTTGAGGTACCTGTTGCAGTACGTAACACACTCATGCATTAGGTATGTCTCTGCTATTGAGCCATCCGGGGCCGACCTGTTTTTGACGAATGACTTATACTGTCCAAGCTGTCTACAAAATCAAACGTACAATAAGAATAAGTACATATAGCTAGCTAGTATATATATAATATCCAGTGGAACAAATTAACTAAGTACGTAGTACGTTGTACATACCTTTCTTGAGGATACATCCAAGTGTACTGGACCGGACCAGAAATGAGCACCTGCTCGGGCAGGTGGATCATTAGGTGAATCATGATGTCAAAGAAAGCAGGGGGAAAAATCCTCTCTAGTTTGCAAAGGATGTGCACAATTTGTTGTTGCAATTCCACCACATCTGACTTCTGTAATTCTCTGGCGCATAACCTCTGCCACCACCTGCACAATGCCACTATTGGTTCTACGACGTCCCGAGGCAAGTATGGTCGAATTACCACTGGAATCAGACGTTGCAGCATAACGTGATAGTCATGTGTCTTTAGACCAACAAACTTGTGTTGCACCTCGTCCACTGCTCCAGTTATAGTAGCTGCATACGTAGCCGGATAACGAACGCCCTTAAACCAGTGAAATACAGAACGTCTATGCGTCGGCTTCACTGTGTAAGGTGCATCTGGCATCTTGTTGTACACTCCTTTCCTATCCCTCCTCAACCACAATGGACGACGTAGATTCATTGATTCCAAATCTTTGCGCGCTTTGGGAGTATTTTTAGTCTTGAACTTAATACCGAGAATTGTTCCCACCACGCTGTCGCACACATTCTTTTCTATGTGCATCGCGTCCAAGTTGTTCCTCAGCTTCAACTTCGACCAGTAAGGGAGTTCAAAGAATATAATCTTGTGATCCCAATAGCTCAGATCATGTGGAGGAATTGGATTGCATTTCTTTACATCCGCGTCATTGCTCAACACACCAAAGTCGAAATAGCTCAACCTCTCTAAAATATCTTCGCCCGACCAACTACGAGGTTTAGGATTGTTCTCTACCGTGCCGTCGAAATGAGCTTCGTCCTGTCGCCACGGGTGGTCGTGAGGAAGCCATCTACGGTGACCCAAGTAACACACCTTCCCCGCATGCCAACTAGAGTTCACGTCGTCCAAACATATAGGACATCCATTATATCCTTTTGTCCTGCAGGCACCCAACATCCCATAAGCTGGAAAATCGCTGATCGTCCACATTACGGCAGCCCTCATCGTGAACATCGTGTCAGTGAATTTGTCATAAGTTAGGACTCCATTTTCCCACAACAGTTTCAGCTCGTCGATCAAAGGTCTGAGGTAGACATCTAAGCACTTCAATGGAGATTTAGGACCTGGAATTAGTACGGTAAGGAAATTAAATTCTTTGTTCATGCACATCCACGGAGGCAAGTTGTACGGCATCAGAATAACTGGCCAAGTGCTGACGGCGGAGCTATTACTTCCCCAAGGATTGAATCCGTCTGTAGATAGGCCGAGTCTAACATTTCTAACCTCTGAAGCAAAGTCTCCAAATTCTCTGTCGAAATGTTTGAAACCCTCCCCATCCGCGGCGTGTCGTAGGACATCGTCATCTATTCGCTTTTCTGCGTACCATCGCATCGCCTCTGCTGTGTGTAGAGACATGTACAGGCGCTGCAATCTGGGAATCAACGGAAAATATCTAACAACTTTCACAGGAATTATCTTTTTCGAACTCTTCCTATTCAACTGGAATCTGCACTGACCACATACGGGACAATAGTCCAACTCTTTATACTCTTTGTAAAATAACACACAATCATTCGGACATGCGTCAATTATCCTGTACTTTAGGCCGAGGCTGCTCAGGATATTTTTAACCTTATAATGAGATTTAGGAAGATTGTGATCATGAGGAAGCAACTTACATATTTGCTCCTGAATTTCGTCAAAAGCACTCACTGACATTTTGTGCTTCACTTTTATCTTCATTTGCTCCATCACATATTGCAACACATTCTCTCGACATCCAGGGAACACCGGGGTCTGCGCTTCAAGTAGCATCCGGTTGTACTTTTCCATCTCACTGGTGTCAGTGGCCAAGCTAGCTGCGGGGAATGTGTCATCATGCTCATTGGTGGTACTGTAACCTCCGTCTTGGTGTTGGTGTCCACCATGACTACATCCCGGAAACGCATCATGGACCAAATCTGCAGTTGGGTTGCAAGCTGGGGGTCCGGCACCACTGCCGCTGGATGAGGCACCATGATAACTGTACCCTAAGCTGAAGTCTGCTGCGCTGAACTCTATTGCTTCACCATGCTCGCTCCATGTAGTGTAACTCCACATCATACCATTTTCGTACAGGTGTTGCACCATAACATTAACCTCCGCATATTGACAATTAAGACATTTCTGACACGGACACCTGAAACGTTTCTTTCCCTGACCATGTTCTATCGCAAAATTCACAAATTCGCTAATTCCATCCATATACCGGACATCACATCTATTCTTCAACTTCATCCAACTCTTGTCCATACTGCTACAAAATATTATAATTAATTAATTATTACATATATATATTAGTCCATTAATTTACGCTTCATTAATTATACGTACTCGATCTACATCGATCCATCAGTTACCTACGTAATTTAATCGATCTGTACATATATATATAGCTAATTAATTACCTCCTTGCATATATATATATATATATATATGTACGCCATGCATGCATCTATTTCACTAAATATATATTAATTAATTAATTAAGCAAATTTTAACTGCGTACGTACCTGTACGTTGGCCTATAGCTTCTCGATATCTGTACGTTAATTGAGCTCCCGGCCCTTATCGATCCTGATTCTTCGATTCTCGACTTTCTAGCTAGCTAGCTAGCGCGCGCTAACTAGCTCGATCCCTTCTGCCTTCTCCCTTCTATCTCTCCTTCAAATTAATGGAATGATCGATATGAATTGAATTCAGTTTGGCATGCATCGGCCATGCATATATATAATGCTTCACTTAGACGACGGAGGAGGTGTCGATCCGTCGTCTAAGTGTTAGTACGTTACGCACTCGGACGACGGCGTGTCGGTCCGTTGTCAAGGTTATCACCTGGACGACGGAGAATACAATTTCCGTCGTCCAGGTGATCACCTGGACAACGGAAAAGACTCTGAGGTCCAGGTTACAACCTGGACGACGGAAATTGTATTCTCCGTCGTCCAGGTGATCACCTGGACAACGGAGAAGTCTCCGAGGTCCAGGTTATAACCTGGACGACGGAGAATACAATTTCCGTCGTCCAGTTTATCACCTGGACGACAGAGAATACTCCGAGGTCCAGGTTATAACCTGGACGACAGATATGATATTATCCGTCGTCCAGGTGATACTTGGACCACGGATCACTTTCCGTCGTCCAAGTGAAACTTGGACGACGGAATAATCACGGTTCCGTGGTCTAGGTTCACTTTTCTTGTAGTGTTGAAGTATCTTCCCATAAACAAATCTCGGAACAGAGTCCACGGAGTGTCAACTGGTACCCGATCGGTGCTAACCCACTAGAAGTATGCAACTGATTCAAGTAATCCAACTGCTGCAACTGTCATCTGCTCAGGGGTAAAATGTAGACGCTCACATACGCGTTCAACCTGAACCAACCATGCCTCACAAATCTCTGGATCAGCTGAACCCGAAAAGACAGTCGCACCAGCAGTACGAGCTTTGACCACAGGGTCAAAACGCTCCTCCAAACGCAACACTCGCATAAGCAAGTCGTGCGTCTGGCGATCCTCATCAGGATCCACTTCCCGATTCACACGGGGACCACGTCGAGGAGGCATCATACTGATACAAGACAAGTATTAGGTACAAGAAGAAGGAACGTAATCATGAGACCTCAGATATTTGAATATACACAACACCCGAAGCAATGATGAGTACCGCTGGCCAGTCGGGTCATCACTCCATACATGCTGTACGTACTCAAATACCCTAAGCGACACAACTACAAGAGTCTACAGAATCTGACAACCTAATGCTCTGATACCAAGCTGAAAGGACCCAACCCCGATTTAGTTTCCTAAACCGGAATCAAACCCCTTCTGAAAACACGAACCAACAAAAACCATTAAAATTTCGGCAGAGTAACGCTACTAACGCGGAATTGCCATTAACCTGCACCCGGAAAATACACTTCGTCCTATGCCACAAAAGCCAAACCGTGGGCACAATCCCAGCCAGATTTCTCAATATATCAATATCAATAAACAGAAAACATAACTGTACAATATAGAAAATCTGGGAAAAACCACGTAAAACATGTATCAGTATCGTATCAGAGCGACCTCTAGTGTATACATATACAAAATATACAACAGTAGATGAAACAAGAAACCTACTGGAAAACACAGGTAGCTCGAACAACTAGCCTCCGACCATGACGTGAGACACCAGAATCCGAACTACAAACTGGGCACGAAAACCGAAAAACCCAGGGGAAAGACATGAAAGCCGTTAGAGTGAGTGGACGAAAATAAATGTCTTTCGCCGAAATAATATATGTTATAATAACATATGCGAGTCAAAATGAATGAGTATGATATAGTACACGAGGTGAACCCAAACTCCTCCAGCGTACAGATCATGCATAGAAAAATCCCACGGGGTCACTCATGGACACATCCGTGCTAGTACAGTTCGAATCACGGGATCCCAGACCCACACGTGATTCTAGCCAGAAAGGCCTCAGGTCAGGGTATCTGTTCCCACCCGAAAATACATCGGCACAAGGAACAGAAATCTGTACCCACCCGGAAATACATCGGCATAAGGTGCAGTTCCCCCTGGTAGACATCCTCGGGGATCAGCCGGGATGCAAGTGTATCGATACAACCACATATACTAAGACTGTACTCTGTGTAAATCAAATCATAAATAGTTTCATGCATACGTATAAAGTATAATGTAAATGCATAATCGGAAAGCACATGCTCGTATAAGTCATAATCACAAACGTATGCTCATGCTCGTAAAATGAAATATAAAGACTCGCAATCAATCAGTGAAAAGAAAGGTCCACTCACAGACGAGCAAAGCACGCACTCGCGCTAATCACGTGGTCCGGCAGAAGATCCCTCGCCCGAAGCACGATCTCGATCCCCTGAATAATCACCAAAATATATCTGATCAAAATCATAGCTCACAACACTGAACCACACCTCGGAAACCAACCGTTCCTAGAAATATATAACACAGTGCAAAATAATCGACGAAATTCCCGAAATCTCCACTCAAAACCCTCGACTGAAAATCTGATACCCAAATCAACTCGAAAACCTCAAGGTGACGATCAGGGTGCGAATACAAGTAAAATGACATTAAAATCATCAAATTCTAAAAAGTCAACGGGTCGCCGGTGCTCCGGCGTTGACCGCCGCCGCTAGCGGCGGCGCGCCGTAAAACGGAGAAATTTCCCGGCGACCAAGCTCACCGAAGCTTCATCTCGACGTGTGCAACACATCTCTCAACTGTGACAAGGATCAATTCCGACGGGATTGGCCGGAAATCAGCTCGAAAGCCACGGATTCCTCCACCGCCGACGATTCTCCGATCTCCTCCGTTCTCCGTCCACAGCGCACGGCGGCCTTCGAGACCACTCCCAAAGGCATCACCGTGGCCCCACGGTCCAAACCCCTCTAATCTCCAGCCACCCCCGTGGCCGGAGCACCACCGTCCACAAAACCCAAACCGGCCGGAAAAACCATGAATTCCAACTCAACATTTATCCTTCAATTCTCAACCAAATCAAGAAATTCCAAGTTCTAAATTGTTTAGAATCACGAGGAGAACATTTTACCTTCCAAAGTCGTGGCCTGAAACGGTCGGAATCAGCCAGTTCACCGGAGGAAGCCAAACGGTCCAATTTTTCTCCACGGTCAACGGTGGTCAATGATGGTCAACGGTCACAGCTCGGTTAACACCTGTCAAACTTTCCAAACAGTGTTTTCGACAATTTTTCGACTATTTCCGATATTTATACTCGCGTCTCGGGATGATCGACGGTTCAAAACGGATAACCATGACGATTCGGATAAACTCGATACGAACGGATAAACTCGTCGATATTTCAAAACTTCAAATATTCATATTATATTTCTCGGTCGTCAAAATAATCATCCGGAACCGCCTACGAACTCGATATCTCGTGTATAACAACTCTCGAGAAGAGACCCAACTCAAATTCTCGGCCGATAATTAAGTCGTAATCAAAACCGGCAAACCACACAATTATCGAAAAACTGCGATTACACATAATCTCGTGGATTACGTTGATTACTCTACTGATTCTGGTTCGGGTCGTCACAGGCTATGGCAAAGTGAATGTGAATGATATGGTTTCTATGTGAATGTGTATGATACTGTTTCTTTGTGAATTATGTAAATGTGAATGGTATATATCAAGTTGGTAGGGTGGACTAGATATGCATATTTGGGTTGTTTTCTTAACACTTAGTGATGTGTTTAATATATGCTCAGATGAATCTTGAATATGTTTTGATGCATTTGATGAATATGGTTTTGTTGCATGAATGTCGTACGAATTTCTGATGTTGTAGCGCTTAAGATGTCTGGCGGGAGGAGGAGGATTACCGAAGAGGAGTGGAGAGCCTCATTGGAATCGTCATTCCAATAGTTAGGTTGGAATCAACGGTTAGAGCAAACCGTTGTGGCTTCCATGGCGCTTCCAAGCTCATCCACCATTTCCGTTGGTCCTAATGACCAATCGATAGAAAATGACAAGCAAGCCAACCCGTCTTCGGAAAGGGCATCCGCACAAGATCCTCAATCTTCTACTAATTCTTCTTGCACTAATGTCCGATGCAAAGCTAGGGACCCCTTAACCACGGCCTCCAAACATACTTTGGGAATTGCGAATGGAAGAAAACTCTAGTAGATAACCAAGAGGTTGGAGAAATGGATCGTCGTGACGTATGAAGTTTTCACAAAAGGCTCTCCGACCAGTGATCTAGCCAGTTTAACCTCGAATCAAATCGAGAATATCGTGCAGAACAAGATACGCATGATAACTCCTACTTGGGAATAGCTGGAGGAGTCTGAAAGGCTTAGAGTTATCCACGAATTCTCGGTAATATGGTGTATTTAATTTTATTGATTTTATAAATAATTACAAATTATAGGATTTAGGAATTAATTTAATCAGTTTTTTTCTTAGGTACACTTTGCCTTGGAGCCAACTATGGAGATGTCGGCAGCCGTAAACAAGTCATCCGCGGATGTTTACAAAAGATGGAAGTCACAGCTGCATAAGTACGCCCATAAACACGGCAAAGCCCCAAAGGAGTTCGAGGTGGAAAGGAAATCCGAGTGGGATTTGGTTGGTCAGTCACTTTGAGTCCGACAAGTTTGTGGTTCGACTTTCTTTATTTTTTTGGGATAGTTAATCAATCATATAATAGTTTTAAAAGTTATCCTAGTAATTAATTTTTCTGATTGTGAAACAGATAAGGTTGAGGGCGACCACAACCAACCGTTCGAAGAAGAACTACCACCACACTTCGGGCTCCAAGAAGTTCTTTTACATTACAAAGGAGCACAGAGATATAGGTTCGAAGCACCTGCATCTTGATGCCTCCGTGGATGCTTATTCTAGGCCTTGTCAAAAAGAAGATATCGGGAGTCAACACGCTGTAAGTAACACTTATTCTGAAATTGAATGAGTTTAATATTATTATTGGTTTGAAGAAATTGAATTATGATTATGACAATTAACTAGGTTGTACTCTTGGATTTTGGTTTAGATGACTATCATGATTATGAAGTTGAGAAATCCGGAAGAAAATCGGTGTCCAAGGTTTGTTATTTTGAAAATTAATTATTCGAAGTGTTTTCTTCCGTGCAGATGTTTGGTTTCCTCCATTTTTAGGGGAAGTTATGTCAAGTTTTTTTAGAAATCAACATTCATATATTGTTCGCTATATCCATTTCAGGAAAAACTGAAACAATTGACCGTTGATGTCGTGGTGCGCATGCAGGCGGAGAACCCGGAGTTGGCGCTCGAAGAGTTGCCTCATCTGTCCTTGGAGACTAAGATCGCCATCGCAGTTACAGATTTCGGTCGCTGAGCAGGCAAGGAGGTTTGTGGCCTTGGATGAGATGTCCATTGAGATTTGAGCCAGGTTTCGACGACTAGGCGATCTAGTATGGCAGCTGCCAAGGCTCAGCAGCCAAGGAGCAACCTCAAGCGGAAAACACTCGAAGTGAAGCGGCAAACGCTCGAAGTGAAGCGATATAGACTCAACTTGATGCTTTAATGATCTATCTCAATGTTTCGCCTTCCGCTTGTCAACCGAGTGTCCCGCATCATGATTCTGGAGCTGATGACGACGATATGAACAACAGGGGAATCAACGGGTCCAAACTCCCGCCAATGTCCATATTTCGGTTTAGTTTTCTACGTATGTAGTGTATTATCGGTACAATTTTTATGTACAATTTTTTTTAATATATAAAATTTGGGTTCATTAGTATTTTTCTTAATTTAATATTTAATTTTAATTTAATTTATATTTATGAAACTAATTATAAAAAAATTAAAATCCATAGCTTAGACGACCAAACCAGATGATTTCGTCGTCTAGGTTAAAATTATTCTCAGGCGACGACAAATAGGTTCGTCGTCTAAGTGACAAATCTTAGATGACGAATTGGTCTCTTTCGTCATCTAAGTGGCACATCTTAGACGACGAAATGTGTAACTCTAAGACGATGTGACTTTTTTGTCGTCTAAGTGTAACATTTAGGGGACGAAACTATTTCGTCGTCTAAGAGTTCTTAGACGATGAAAACTAGCCCAAGTTAAGTAAGACAACGAAAGTTTTCGTCATCTTACCCAGTAAGTATTCATCATCTAGTACTTTAGGCGACGAACAATGTTTCGTCACCTAAAATATCACTTAGACGACGAAACAAAAAAGTAGTGTCGTCTAAGTACTTAGGCTACGACACTTAGACGACGAACCTTAGGCGAAAAAAGTTTCGTCACCTAAGTACTTAGGCGACGAAACAAGCCACTTAAGCGACGAAAATGCTTCGTCGCCTAAGGTTTTCTGGTAGTGTGTGCATTGATGTTTGAAGGATAATGTGAACGATTTTTTTAAATTTTTTCTTAAGAAGGGCATGCAGTGCGGCAGCTCTCATGCTTTTACTAATGAAACTGTCGAATACATACCCGGGGGTGGGGGGGGAGGACGGGGACATTAAACCTAAACCTCGTATTACAATAAGCGCACTCAGAGCCTCTTGAATAATAGCAAGACAACTCCTACTAAATATCTATTCAAACACGCACCAATTAGCAGAGAGTGCGACACTAGCTACTATGTCCGCTTTACCAGAATGACGACATAGTAATGGAAAGATAACGCGACTAATGCGACGCATAACTACAAATTTTCCAACTTTCCACCTATCCTACCGAACGACAATCAAATCGTCGACACTACGTTTCATCCTGTCACTAGGAGGGCTTGTTCATTTAACATAATTTCCCCTTACTAGGGTAGAAAAGGCACTACGAGTGCACACACAGACAGCCCACATACGATGCCCGACTAACCTTAGCTACCTAGCATAGGGATTTATTATTGGTAAAAAAAATACTAACTATTAACCAAAACAAAAACAAAAAGTACTTAACAAAAAAAAATACATGGGCCTAGGGTAAAAACCCTAGCCCAACTCCACCAAAGCCCAAAAAAGAAGTAAAGATCCATGTTACTGTCTTGTGGTAGCCGCACCATCGCGAGCCTCCAAACGCTGCCCGGATCTGTGATGCATCTAGATCCGCCACCTCCTTCCTAACGACAAATTCTATTCTATGCAGACTCCATTACTGAACTATTCGAAAGCATATCGAACCAGTTCCAAGCCATGGAGGTCCGTGCTCCGTCCAAGACGCGCGCCGTAGAAGGAGTAGAGGCCGAGTGCTTTTCTACCATCCCCTCGCTGCTACCACTCGCCACCAGTCCACTCCCATATCCTCCTAAAGACACCGCAAGACCATCACCAAATCATTGCTCCCCTTTAACCTCCAACAAACTCTAGCAACCATCAATAGACGCAAACAACCACCAGGGAACAACAGCCCGTCCGGCCGCACCCACAGCACATCGGCAAAGCCAGAGGACGACGCCAACGCCGGGGCCGCCAGACGAGACAATCTTTAGTTTTAGGTTTTCTTTCAAGCACGTGATCCCAAAAAAAATTAGGCCTTCTATAGATTGCAATCGTGAACGAATTTTTTAGTTATACAAGCTATCACAACTCAAATTTGACTACTTAAAAAGGAAATTGAATCAAAATTTGCAGTTTTTAAAAAAAAAAATAATCTACTTATATATAGATATATATTCAAGGAGAAGATAAACATGAAACGTTGATCGACACCAGTAGTCGTTCAAATATTGGTACGTGAAACTATATACTTTGTTGTCATTCTCAATGTCAAGAAGCATGGCTTCCTCTTCTCTGCGTTTTACTAAGATATCATGGAGTAAGAGACTAAGAGTTATGGAGCTTATAATAGTAGTGGTACGTACGTCAGTGCCTGATGACAACGATACACATGGCATAGTATTAATCTGTGGCCACCCCGGAATCATCTTCCCCAATAATATAGGATACGTGATCGAATACCAAACCAGTTTAATTATACGGCTCATATTGTAGTAGTATAATATATAAGCCCTCAAGCTGGATCATATGATTCACTACATGGATTTTATAATTTACAAATGCAGTCGAAACTGTTGAATGGTATAACATAAACCTAGTAAGCTAGCGTAGTCTACTAAGTAATGCTGTTGTGTGTGAATGTATCTATATATATATATTGTATTGTACGAAATGACCTTACAATCGAGTCAGAAGAGGAATGCATTTTTCACAGGTATAGCTTCCACATATGGGTTGTCCACCATAACTTAGTGATGAATCTGATCGAGATGGTTGCATCTACACCACAAGAAGACCAGTGAAAGAGTTGTGATGAGCAATACAATTAATGTTTGAATTCGATATTCTTCTTCTTGAAGATGCAATTGGATTTGAGTTTCACATCAAATAATTGAACGTACACTTCCCTTTTCATTTTTAAAACCTAGATATGGATACGGTTCTTATACATATTTTGACCAATGGAGTTGAGCTTGACACACAAAATTTGAGAATAAAAAAGAGCCTGTTACGTGAAACACATGAATTAATCTGTGTTTCATTGCGATTTTAGAAATGCGCATTCATTTCGTCTTCAATTTTAGATGTCCAAGTACACATGCATGTCGATCATAAACATCTTGAAACATGCTTGGTTAAGTAATATATTAACCGTCACTACATTATCAAATCTCTTAAAAATTTGAGAACTCAATTAATTAGGATGTCTACTTCTTTTGCGTTTTTGTAATTTCAATCATTATGGGCGGAACAAAGACGAGAAAAAAACCCTATTTTCTTTGAACGCACCCCCACGCGCGAAATAAAAGTTTATTTTCAACAAGTTGCATCCGGCGGCCCGGCGTTTGGTGCTGGCCTCAGCCTCGTCAACGTCCATGGGTGCGGCCGGACGGGACAAGAATGACCTATGTCCTGTCGAGTTGCGCGTTTGCGGCAGTAGTTTCCTCGATCTAGGTTGCGGTGATCTAATGAGGCTGGGGTCGGCTGAGGGTTTTGGATTCGGCTTTGGTGGTTGGGCTATGTTTCTCAGGGTTGTTGGTATGGTTTCGAGCGAGTCGGAGAAGAGGGTGGATGGGGGAAGTCACGGGAGGCAAGGTAGGTTTTCAGCTTCCTCGATCGGAAGTTTGGGTTATCTTTGATTGGAATTGAATTTTTGTCTGAATTTGATTGGAATTTTCTGTTAGTGGTGATCAGATCTCTTCCATCGAGGTGGTCCAAGGTAGGTGGACTGCGGTGGAGGGCTCGGCTATAGCAGCGACGCAACTTTGGGGACGGTGACTTCATTCCGGGTCGGGTTGGGTTCTTGGGCCTGCTTGGTATCTACTCGGCCTCAATAAAAAGTTTAGGTATTGGCTCTTGTTTTGGGCCTGGCCCAAGCTCTTTTATTTCTATGTTTTATTGTTTTTTATTTTATAGTTGTTAATAGGTTTTCTTTAAGTTTATAAATAAGCCCACTCTATTTGGAGTGAGGGTTGGGCTATATGTCTCTGTATGCACCTTATGTGCCTCGTTTGTCCTAGTGATGGTGCGTGATATAGCGAAATAGTCACGTCCTTCTACTGGCAGGATGTAACGTAGTGCGACGACATAAATGTCGTTCGGCAGTATGGTTGGAAAGATGTTTTATTTGTAATGATGCATCGCTTGAGTCACGTTATCTTTCCATCACTATGCCGCCACATTTATAAAGTAGATAGAGTAGCTGTAGTTGCACTATCTGCTAACTGGTGCAGGTTTGAATGCATATGTATTAAGAGTCGTCTTGTGATTATCTGAGAGGTTCTCAATGTGTTTATTGCAGTACGGGGTTTAAGTTTTATGTCCCCACCGGGTATGTATTCGTCAGTTTCATTAATGAAGCCTTTTCCAAAAAAAAATCGATCATTATGTGCTACCGAGTGTAGGGAAATATATGCACAAACTCATAATCGATTCAATCTAGCTTATAACTATTTTGTTTTGTTTGAGATAAAGCCGTAGAATATATTGGATCTAGTAAATTACAAGGAGAACACTAATTAATGATATGATAGAAAGAACTCTCTAAAGTAACCTATACTATTACATGCTCAGCACAAGTAGTACCATATATAACATAAATTAACGAGCTAGATGTAGGGTAAATGACTAAAAAACTAGGGCCACACATCCTATCAAGTTATGCATCCCAAACTATAGTAGTGTCAGACGTCGCTCCTTAGCCTACTTCTTCGCAAGAGCAACTAGATCTAGTTCTACCTTCTTCTGTGGGGACTCCAATTTCTCCACCCTTATGCGGCTACTCGCTGCCACTGTCCCTGTGGCTATGTCCGGCACCGGGGTCTTCTCCCTGGTCAATCTCTTCCCCTTGATCCTGCACAGTCTGGGGTTCACCATCTATATGCAGAGATGCTCTATTTGCATGGGATGTTACACCACCGACATGTCTAGATGCTCCATCCACTTACGAAGCTTGTTTAGTATGGTGCAGCTCAAATCAGATGATATGAATCAAAGCCTTAGAGGCACTCCCTTTGCCATGCTGCGCTTTGGGTTACACCCCAGAAGGGGCTGACTGTGGAATACCAGGCGTACCCGTATATCGAGAACAACCACAATTTATTAGTGGGTCCCCCTCAAAAAGAAGGTTTCCCTGCATGTAGAACTTGTGTCCCATACTGAGCTCATTTCCTGAGCCCTGTGCATGTTCGCCATTTGGATCGCATGCATAGACTCGAGTGTAACCAATGTCTTGATATTGCCGCTCACCAAATTTCCACCTGGGACCACCACCAGTGAGGCCTAAGATTCCATGGGAATACTCCCCTGCATTACATGGCCTTTCTAAAAACCCAACGACACCGACACCGACACCTCTTGTTTCTCCTCTCTAGCATGTGCCACCACACAAAGTGCTAAATTTTTTCATAGTTGGGTTTTCAAAACCAAGAGTAATCACACAAGAGGAAGCAAGCCGAAATTTCTTTCTTACCACCATACCTCATCAAAGATCCACCCGAACAAAGATCTTCATTTAGCTCACCTTCAGCAATGCTAGATCAACATAATAGAAGATGTCGATGAAATCTAGCTTATACCTGATATTCGTGCTTAATTAGTTTGAGTCTTAGTCTTTTATATTTATTCTTTCTCCTTTTTTTTGCTCTATTAATTTTGAGGCTTACTTGCTATGAAATTCAAATGAACATCAATCTCTATACTGATATATCCTCTATGCTCAAACGAGCCAAACTGGTAAGATATTTCAAAATTATATTTTAAATTCGTCACTGCCTTCTTTTTACCCAACAAGTTTTTTTAGAAGTCGATAAGAATCCATTAATATGTGATAGCAGTACAGACTCCATTGAATTACACAGCCCGATACATACTACTAGCAAAAACAAGGATAGCACCGAAATCATAAAAAATTCGACTCTTAAAAATCTGGTCCCCCTGCACCAGGCCCAGGGTATAGTCTTTGACCTGGCTTTCTTCATTATGGTCTCATAAAAGAGAATCGCGTCATGTAAGAATTGCCTTGGTGTTGAAATTCACTACACCACGAATATCACGAACGCAACCTCGTCTCTCCAAAGTACGTCGCACAGTTGGTTGAGAGACAAGAAGGTCCAAATCCGACTGTGTCTCATCCAAGTCCACGTACCTCGATGGTAGGACCCACTCGATGCCCACTATTAGAGCGATAACGACGTTTCCTAGTGCCCTCAGGAATAGGCATCACCTCTAATCTTTCTGCTAATTCAATTTGAAAACTTGGTTAAGCTTGTCATCCAGTATCCTTGTCGCAATCCAATTATCATTCACTTGTTCCATACGGTTTCCCGCTCTACCACCATCCAGTATCCATGCATTACCACATTAACTTGGTCGAGACCCCAACCAGCCTCCTCCACTTTTACTTTCTCTTCCACATGTATCTTCTTTTCCAACTTTCCATACACAATGGGACAACGTACCATCCATAGCATGGCCAAAACTTCCACAGCCCATACAATAGTATTTCAACGTAATATATATACTCAATGTCATAAGTAATCCAAGCAGTGGGACCAAGATGCAAACTAAGATGCATCTCTAGCGGATTAAGTACGTTAGCTTCCACAAGGGGCCGAATCTTCTACTTGTCTCAAAGACGATCTTGGTTATAGTCCATAATTCAGCCTAAACAGTTGCCAAGCATCTTCCACCATTGTTTGACCTCCACTGGCACAGTAAGATCACCACCAGTCACCTCCACACGAGTCCAAACCTTGGCCTTAGTAACCGGTATAATGGGAAGCAGTGCTAAACTATCAAACTCTTGCAACACAATCGTAGAACCAGGGTTCACGATCCACATCCCTTCGAAAAGCCTCATTGTCTTTGAATTTGCCAATAAAACGGTCAAGTGTGCAAAATGCTAATGGTGCTTGAACCCTTTGCCACCCTCTAGATCCTAAGCATCCAATGCTTGAAGGAGAGAGGACGACGTGAATAATGGTGAATCCGTAATTAAGGAATGACAAAATAACCCGAACCTGCGGGTATCCGCCCAAACTGAATCCGAACGGACCCGATTATTAAGGAAAATAACTGGTATCGAGTCTTTACCGAACCAGAACCCGACCAAATGCTGGCGGGCACGGATATGCATATACCGAACCCGAACCCGATCCACCTATTTTTTAAAGGAAATTTGTTATTTTATAATTTATATATAGTTTTTAATATATTTTATAGGGAATAATACATTTATAATCTTATTTTTTATAAATATATTTTTTTTTCTTTCTAATTTTGGTTTGGGTAAATGGGTCGGGTTCGAGTATTAAATATCCAATAGATTCGGGTCGGGTGTAAATCGGAATTTAAAAAATTTGGATTCGGTTCGGGTCAGGTTCAATCGGACGGGTTAGTTTCGGGTACCCAAAATCCAACCCGACCCAACACGTTGCCATCCCTAGCCGTAATCCTCTTCTTTCTCCTTCGTCCCATCACCTATGTCGCACACCTCAAACGATGCCAGTTTTATCGGCGACGACAGTGTAGTTGGTGAGAGATAGCATGCCAAACCCGACATGTATGCTTACGTTCCAAACAAAGAGTAAATCAAGATGAAGTCATATTTAGAATCATAAGCAAAAATGGTAGAGAAATCAAGAAGATCGATCGAAAAACTATCAAACTAGGGTTTTAGGTAAGCGGCAAGGTTTAGGAAAAATAGGGGAAAATTAAGGTATTTCGATAACCACTTATTTTTTTAATTTTACCTCCCCAACAAGTGTATCCATACAAAAATGTAACGGGGTTTATGTGGTAAATTGCATGAGTTCACATATCTGTTTAAGAATTGGAGCATTTTGCACTTTCCACCACACAACGACTGATAAAATATGACCCACAGATCATGCGTGGAACAACTCAATTAGATTTGTTCCTTAGCCAATTCACAACAGTATACATACCCAATCTCAAAATCCTCCGTACACTTTATTGTAGTGTTGTGTCACGTGTCTATTTGGAGACATTCTGTCGTTTGGGGACATTTGAGGATGTTGTATCCAAAGTGTCATGTAGCGTATCAAAAAATATTTTTTTTAGACACTTCATAGACACTCGGGGATGTTCCCTTGACACTCGAGGACACTTTAGCGTGTTAAATAATACATATTTTTAAACGTAAATAAATTAGAAACATATTCATATATATTATATGTATTAGGAAGTGCAAATGTTATGGAGCTTGAATTTTTTTTCTCTAGACAAATCAACACTAGAAAGCCTATTATTTGGAACCTTAAAATGATGATAAAGAAGGTGTAACTAATCATCACATCATGAAGTTACATAATCTTTATGTCTTATTTGAATTTTTAATATTTTTTAATGACATATGGATTTCTAAGTTGTTATGAATTTTTAAGTTACATGATTCTTTATGTTGATGAATAATTTTGATTATTTTACTCAAATTTTTCTATATAATTATTAAATATTTTAATTTAATTTAATTTAATTTAATTATGGTGTCTCAGCCGTGCCCGTGTCCTATTTTTTAAGATTTTATAGTGTCCCCGTGTCCGTGTCCGTGCAACGTAGCCTCCATATATAGCTCGATCATTTTCCCGTTTTACCATTCATCCTTTTCTGGAAACTATTTGAATTTGAAATTAGCTGAACTGGGTAGCATACTCTGCATCCCAACCGACCACTCGATCATTTGTAGAGAAAAATCGATAGCTAGGTACGTATATACTTGCCTGAGATGCAAATATGTAAAAATATATATTCATTTTAATTCGTAGTAGACAATCGCAATCCCTATGAAGCTGCAAACAGATTTATAGAATCTGTAATTTAAGTGGTGATTTGGTCCAACTTCATAATGTGCTGTATAGTATACTAATTTCATTAGTTTTTTCCTTTCTTAATATGCTTCTTAAAGAGTGTTACAGCTGGGTCTTTTAGGGCACACTGTGTAAGCTGAGAGACAAATTTAATTTGATCATGGAAGCACTGGAAATCACATGCAATGTGGGACACACCTTAAGCCTAAGTCTAGCATAATTACTCAGTATGAATCTATTTATTTGATCATATGTCGGCCGTTAAGGAAAGGTTACGGAACAAATTAGTTGACAGCGTAATACTACAATAGATATGTTCTATATCTCTTATCTTTACTAGCTACAGTATATAGATCACAGTATATATAGTATATATATCGTTGAATTCATATCATATATAACAGTAGTTGACAACAACTAATCATAAATGTTATTGATAACTAGAATATTACTTTGATAACCAAATTTAACCGTAATAATCATTTGATATTACTTTTAATTGAGGATATTAGAAAATCAAATTACCACAAAATCATTCATGTTGTTTGAGTTTTTTAGAAAGAAAAAATAAATATCTATACAAATGATTTCTGTCCTAAAATTATATACATTAATTGCATGACAATATTGTTTGAACAAGGGGAAAAAACAGGGTCTTTGAAGTTTTGAAGGAAAATGTAAAGAAGGTGGGAATCATCAGCATATTTTTCATAAGAATAGTGAGGAAGAAAATGTTGAATGAGAAAGAAAAGAATTGCAGACAAACCAGTATGAGTTAATTAGTGACATCTAGAGCGCGTGGGGCAGTTCTTGTTTGGTGTTATATTCAATCCAAATATTTTAACACTTCAAATCATAGACAATCGCTTTCAAGCGGTAGTCTCTAAAGTCCACATCTAAAGAGGGGGGCAATCAATTAGTTTAATTGGGAAAATAATCTAGAACAATTATTATCATGTTTAATTATACAAATGAAGCAAATAGTATTTGTATATGGAAGCTCAAAAATTAAGGCAAAAGAGAAGGAAGAGAAAAAGAGCACAAAATCTAGGCATATAAAACATCGGAATCTACACACAATCTGATCCAGCGATGCAAAAATAACTGGGGCTTCCCCCAACAGGGTTTAAAACACCATCTGGTAGAGAGAGATCTCTCATTTCAATTCTCATCAGCTCGATCTTTTCTCTCTGATATCCTCTCTCCAATATTTGCCACCTAAGTTTGGGATTCGCTCAAAACCAAACACCCTCTCTCTGTATCTCTGCATCCCTCTCTCTTCCTCAAGGTGTAAATCTCTCTGTGTACGTACGTATACCAGAGGAAAGATCGATCATTTGTTTAAGAACAAGAAGATGGGGAGCAGTTATTTTGGGGATCAGCCAAACATGGGATCAGGCGGATCGTCTTCTAGTGCTTCGAGGAAAGGAAAGAAGAGTAATTCGGACAAGCCGAAACAACCTCAGAGAGGGCTCGGAGTTGCTCAGTTGGAGAAGATCAGATTACATGGTCAAATGGGATTCATGAATCCTTACCCTACTACTAACAATTTCATCAACAACGTATGTTAATTATTTCCTCTCTCTCTAATCTCTATCTTTCTCTCTCCTTTGACTAGAATATGTGTGATTATTCGGCTGCGAATTGTTGTTGTACGTGCAGAATCAGGTGGTGGAGGAGACGAGAGTGCAAGCAGCAGCTTATTCATCGTCTTTCGGTTCTTCGCAGTCATCTTCATCTCCCTCGGTCTCGTATGGTTTCCACCCCAACATCGTATGTCATTTTGAATTTTCATCAGTTATTACTTACCATATTCACATATGGAAACTAGATTATAATTTAGTAATTTGTATTCCTTTTGATTTAGTTCCTATATATGCTGTCTAAATCTTCTATTTTCATCGCTCTGATTTGTTGTTCTTTTGACTCATCATGCATATCTATCTTCAAATTTGTTCGTTATGTACATTTAATTTGTTCTAATCATCATTCATCAGTCATCGCCAATTAAATGCTTTGAATTCACATATTTAGTACGTTGTAGCCAAATACAGTTCTTTCTCTAAATGGAAATGGCCTTCTTTAGCTAGGGAGATTTATCTTAATGCATCAAAATTCTGTTGTTTATTCGTTAATCGACTCCAAACGGGCAAACCCTAGCTAGCTAGAAATCAGAAATCAAGACTTTGAAATAGTACGTAATCTATATTTTGAATTTGTTTTTAGTACATTATATACGTGAAGAAGGATAGTATATATGTGCCATCAGTGCCAACATTTAACTTGCACACGTATATCAATCTTCACGGCTCTTTATAATTAGACTCTAGCTGATCGATCCATTTATTTGTTGTGGTATTGATGCAGATGGGGCTTAATAGTTATGATCAGAGATCAAACATGATATATGGTGATCATCATTCCCAGCTTTACACTACAACACCAAGGTTTGTATTATCTCTCCATCGTATATATATAACCCGCTAATTAAATTCAACTAATTAATCTAGGACTCTTTTGATACTTCAACTCATTTCCGGCAACATATATATATGTCAATGATTCCTGATCTAAGTTGTGGTTAATTAGCAGATGGGAACCCAGCAATGCCATGTTAGAGACTACTCATCAGCAGTTTTTGCCAAGCAGCACTACCAGACATCTCCTCAATCCACCTGCGGTAATTCTAGAGGTACTTTATTATTACAACATAAGCACTCTCATTTCCTACTGTCATCGGTCTATTCACTTCACATCACTATATGTATATCGAACTTAGTCACTTAATTTCGGATTTTGATTTCGTATATGTAGGAATTTCAGCACAAGATGAACAAAATACATAGAAGTAACTCATTGGGCTCGAGCAGTCAGAATTCTGAATCAAGTGAGTCTCAAGAAGTGGATTTAGAGCTCAGACTCTCACTTTAATTAGCCTACATTTGATCATTTCCAGCCACTCGAGATCTGCGATAACAAACTGAACATGAAACTATCTTGAAGTTGAGCAAGGGAACGTAACAACAATGCAAGTTCATTTTCAGTTTCATGTGGATCGGAAGAACTCTTTTGCTCATGTAATGCAAGATGAAAAGGTTAAGAGATTCACTTTTTCTGCATAAGACAGGGATGACAATTTTCCTTTCGACCGATCATTATTTGCCAATGAAATGACGAAGTCATCACATATATACACCAGATTTAATTTCATTATGATTTAAGAACACCATAATTTAGCACTATATTAGCTTAAGTACTTTTTTTAATTTTTTTTATCTTTCTATCTATATATCTATCTCTCTATAAGAATGTTTGTATATGATCTGAGTCATATACACTATTCCAGCAATCACTCGAAGCGACGACTTTTTTTCGTCGCTTCACTACCTAAGCAACAGTAAGTCGCCGCTCGGAGGTCGTCTCTTCATTCTCGTCACTTAGATTTCAAATGACGAATATTGAACGTATCTTCGTCGCATGGATATTTCAAGCGACGACGGCAAAGTTCGTCGCTCCTAACCTAGCGACAAAAATTGAGTCGTCGCTTCACTTTTGTTGCGACGAACTTTGGTTCAAAATTTGTCCCTTCACATCAGGTTTTGGAGAAGAAAACGTGAGATGATAAAACTGAAGCGACGAAGTTTGGTTGTTACTTAGTTGTTCAAGCGACAAAGATTGAACAATGTTCGTCACTTCATTCTGTGTTACAGAGCAGAAAAACAGGTTGTGGGTATGATTTGAACCAATTTTCTTCGCATCCTAATAACACAATCCGCAAGACATTCTAATAACATTACGCACACATCCAACATAACACAAACACACTACATTTCACATACACGTAGTTTTCATCAAAAGTTACAATATGTTTCTTAACAACATTGTCCATTAATCTAAATACAAGAAAAAGAAAGGATCCTAGTCTTGGTCTTCCTCGGGAATACCTGTTGAAGCACATGATGATTTATCGACAACAAGGGGAGTTGTTGCGGCTACGGCGGTATTGTCACTCGGATTGCCTTGGGCCGAGATGACATCATTGAGGGAGGCCTCCAACCTTTTCATACGTTGCTTCATCTCTTCTTTCTCCATTTCCGAGGCTTTGCACCGCTCAGAAATTTCTGCTAGTTGCCTCCTCAATTCCTTAACCTCCCCATCGTTGCGGGGAACTCGTGCACCGCCTCTTGGTTTCGGCGGGCGTCTTAATGCACCCCCTAGACCTTGAAAATTGGTAAAAAAAAAAAAATCAAATTCAGCAATTTTGAGTGGTATCTAAAAACAAAAACACAACACAAAAAGTCAAGTGGTTTGTTAAAAGATAAACCATAAAAAAAATACCTCGTCCCCGGCTTCCCACCCAGATCCTGCTCGATTACAGCAATCTGCTCGTCGATGGTAACAGAGTTAGTCACGTGACGCCCGCCCGCTTCATCACTCACTCGACTAGCATACAGCTCATCCATCTTCCTCTTCACCGCTGCCTGCAAAAAAAGAAATGTCCAATAGATTTGTGTTATTATACTTTTTAATTCCAACTAAAAAACATATTCGCATAAAACAATCACTACAAGAAAACATCACTTAGACCACGGAAACGTAATTGTTCCGTGGTCCAAGTTACACCTGGACGACGGAGACTTCTCCGTCGTCCAAGTAACACCTGGACGACGGAGAAGATATTCTCCGTCATCCAGGTGATCACCTGGAGGACGGAGAAGACTCCGAGGTCCAGGTGTCCACCTGGACAACGGACCGACGCGCCGTCGTCCGAGTAACTTCCACTTAGACGACGTATCGACACCTCCGTCGTCTAAGTGAAGCATTATATAAGCCCGCTGCCAAACTCTCTTCATTCCATCCGATCCTTTCTTCATTATTCCATTCGAAGAAGAATTGAATGAGAAGGAGAAGGGAGATCGAAGGCCGAGAAGGATCAGGATAAGGGATCTCCGCTGACTAGCTAGCTAGCTTAATTAACTGATATCGAGAAGGCCAGCAGGTACGTACGCAGTTAAAATTTTCTTAATATATATTTAGTGAAAACGTACGTACATGCATGCATGGATGTTAGCTATATATACAGATTAAATTACGTACGTACGTAATTGATGGATCGGTGTAGATCGAGTACGTATAATTAAGCGTAAATTAATGGACTAATATATATATGTAATAATTAATTAATTATAATATTTTGTAGCAGTATGGACAAGAGTTGGATGAAGTTGAAGAATAGATGTGATGTCCGGTATATGGATGGAATTAGCGAATTTGTGAATTTTGCGATAGAACATGGTCAGGGAAAGAAGCGTTTCAGGTGTCCGTGCCAGAAATGTCTTAATTGTCAGTATGCGGAGGTTAATGTTATGGTGCAACACCTGTACGAAAATGGTATGATGTGGAGTTACACTACATGGAGCGAGCATGGTGAAGCAGTAGAGTTTAGCTCAACAGACTTCAGCTCAGGGTACAGTTACCAGGGTGCCTCATCCAGCGGCAGTGGTGCTGGCCCCCCAGCTTGCAACCCAACTGCAGATTTGGTCCATGATGCGTTTCCGGGATTTAGTCATGGTGGACACCAACACCAAGACGGAAGTTACAGTACCACTCATGAGCATGATGACACATTCCCCGCTGCTAGCTTGACCACTGACACCAGTGAGATGGATAAGTACAACCGGATGCTACTTGAAGCGCAGACCCCGGTGTTCCCTGGAGAGAGAATGTGTTGCAATATGTTATGGAGCAAATGAAGATAAAAGTGAAGCACAAAATGTCAGTGAGTGCTTTTGATGAAATTCAGGAGCAAATATGTAAGTTGCTTCCTGATGATCACAATCTTCCTAAATCTCATTATAAGGTTAGAAATATCTTGAGCAGCCTCGGCCTAAAGTACAGGATAATTGACGCATGTCCGAATGATTGTGTGCTATTTTACAAAGAGTATAAAGATTTGGACTATTGTCTCGTATGTGGCCAGTGCAGATTCCAGGTGAATAGGAAGAGTTCGAAAAAGAGAATTCATGTGAAAGTTGTTCGATATTTTCCCTTGATTCCCAGATTGCAGCGCCTGTACATGTTTCTACACACAGCAGAGGCGATGCGATGGTACGCAGAAAAGCGAATAGATGACGATGTCCTGCGACACGCCGCGGATGGGGAGGGTTTCAAACATTTCGACAGAGAATTTGGAGACTTTGCTGCAGAGGTTAGAAATGTTAGACTCGGCCTATCTACAGACGGATTCAATCCTTGGGGAAGTAATAGCTCCGCCGTCAGCACTTGGCCAGTTATTCTGATGTCGTACAACTTGCCTCCGTGGATGTGCATGAACAAGGAATTTAATTTCCTTACCGTACTAATTCCAGGTCCTAAATCTCCAGGGAAGTGCTTAGATGTCTACCTCAGACCTTTGATCGACGAGCTGAAACTGTTGTGGGAAAATGGAGTCCCAACTTATGACAAATTCACTGACACGATGTTCACGATGAGGGCTGCCATAATGTGGACGATCAGCGATTTTCCAGCATATGGGATGTTGGCAGCCTGCATGACAAAAAGATATAATGGATGTCCTATATGTTTGGAGGACGTGAACTCTAGTTGGCACGCGGGGAAGGTGTGTTACTTGGGTCACCGTAGATGGCTTCCTCACGACCACCCGTGGCGACTGGATGAAGCTCATTTCGACGGGACGGTAGAGAACAATCCTAAACCCCGTAGTTGGTCGGGCGAAGAGATTTTAGAGAGGTTGAGCTATTTCGACTTTGGTGTGTTGAGCAATGACGCGGATGTAAAGAAATGCAATCCAATTCCTCCACATGATCTGAGCTATTGGGATCACAAGAGTATATTCTTTGAACTCCCTTACTGGTCGAAGTTGAAGCTGAGGAACAACTTGGACGCGATGCACATAGAAAAGAATGTGTGCGACGGCGTGGTGGGAACAATTCTCGGTATTAAGTTCAAGACTAAAGATACTCCCAAAGCGCGCAAAGATTTGGAATCAATGAATCTACGTCGTCCCTTGTGGTTGAGGAGGGATAGGAAAGGAGTATACAACAAGATGCCAGCTGCACCTTACACAGTGAAGTCGACGCTTAGACGTTCTGTATTTCACTGGTTTAAGGGCGTTCGTTATCCGGCTACGTATGCAGCTACTATAACTGGAGCAGTGGACGAGGTGCAACACAAGTTTTTTGGTCTAAAGACACATGACTATCACGTTATGCTGCAACGTCTGATTCCAGTGGTAATTCAAGCACGATAAACAGAAGAACTATCTTGTCTGATCAGGTTCTTAACTCAAGCACGATAAAGTTTTTAACAAGTCATAACACGAAACAGATACCACAAATGAAAGACGTTCTGATCAAGTCTGGTGGCATGAGTGGACATAAGAAGATTACAGAGCGCCGGAAATAATAGAGGATGATTCAATCGTCAACGATTGTTATGCAGCAACTTTCCACTCATATGCACACATTAAAAAAAGAAGTGTACCCAAAAAAAATACGAGGAGTAAAGCCAGTTACCTTCCCAAGCACCGCAAAATTCCTCAGCAGGTGTACCCATATGCACAGAGCACTCTGATCCAGAATCTCTCTCTCCGTCTGTGTTACTTGTAAGTTGTAATACACATGTTGTCTTTTTAAGTCGGTGCAGCTTGCTTGAACAAATCATCTTTCATGTCCAAATCATCAGTCATACTACTAGTACCCAGTTTGACGTTACTGCTTCGAAGTCTGCCATTACTGGTGTCACTGTTGCACTTGACATACTAGGTAAAGTAGAAGTAAACGACTCATCCACTGAAGACGTATTAACCTTGGCCTCTACATTATTGACATCCCCATTCCCCTTCTTTTCATCTCCTAGCTTCTGGTGTAGGAATACATCCTGCTGTTCGGAGTAACTCTTGAGAAGGCATGGGCTGCGGCACTTGTGGACTTGTGGTTGACAATGTAAGGTGTTGAGGTAGGGAACAAAGTGGGTGATTCAGGTTGTGATGTTGTCAAGGGAGTGGCATACAGCACTGGCCTTATTGAAGGACGACAAGGGTCTCCTCTCCATTACCGAGGTACTATTCATCGCTTAATTGAATGCGAAATAAGCAACATCTTAACCCGAACTCTTCCTTCATCTTAATTCGATGCCGCTTCGAGGAGGACTCAGGAAGCGGCATCGAATGCGAAACAGGCTTAGAATGGAACAGACATGTGGACATATTTTTCTGAAGCTACAGGTTCTAACCTAAGTTGAGCTTTGATGGAGAAAATCGGCATGATTTTGCATCATGAAACATACAAACACCAAAAATAAGCAACATCTTAACCCGAACTCTTCCTTCAACCAACTCGATCAGTAGACCCAAGGCCACCACATTCACTAAATACAAATCACAAGCCAAGACCGTCACGTTCAAATAGCCTATCTAACGACTATGCATCACCAGACACATACTAACAAGCTCTTGATCCAATTCGATCAATAGATATCAAATTCTCAACTAAAAATGACCACGATTCTAAAAGACTATATATGCATCACCGAACAGCCAAAATGAAAACAAAACCCTACCTCCATAACATTCGGAATTCATTTTGATTGGTGTCAAGCACGTATATTAAGACCATCAGCTTTGATACATCAACTAAGACCTCCAGATTCTGATAACCTATCTAAAGGCTAGACATTATTCAAGTAATTCAACAGAATAAAGTCACAACGAGACCCTACAAACCAATAAGCACTCATACTCCATTTATATTGCTATGAAGCAAGCTACAACGTGACTCACTCATTTTGTCAATTCCAGAATATGCCAGAGAGAATGTCTGAATATCAGGGAAATTTACACCAGGGATCATCTCTTCAAGTACATCCTGTGCATGAGCTTGAAATTCCACTTGAGAGACAAATACAGAAGCATAATTATGTTGAAATTTGATAAAGTGCCACAAAGGTTTCTATCATTTCGAAACACGTTTAGAGCAGAATCAGCATTCTCCAAGCGATTGACCATAAAAGTCAATGATCAGCCTGATAGTTGAAAACCATTTGCTCCATCCTAATTGTGGATACATAAGAGTTTATCAACCAATTCACGTGCTAAGAGGGTCATCATATCATCCTTTGAATTGTGTAAATACGTGAAGAAAAAAAAGAAGCTTGTGAAGTGGGCATAGTCATGACCCTCAAAAATGTATTTTATGTGTGTTTTGAACTCTGCAAAGAAGCTAGCCAAAACCCAATCTCATATAAATATGACAAGCAAAGGACAATACCTAAAGACAAACAAAGCAAGACTCCAGAGTCCAGACCATAATTGAAGAATGTCACATACATAGCTTCCAATACTAATAAAAAGTGCAATCGGTATATACTACTTACTTGAAGAAAGTACAACTTTTATTGCAATTCCTCTAGTCAACATCACATAGATCGAGATCGTTGTTTATGTTCAATTGCCAGCTGATGTCCCATGGCATTGGACGCCGGCACATAGGACATGGGCGCTTCTCCTTTAGCCACCGGACAATGCAATCTAGATGAAAATGGTGTGCACAGGGCAAACAAGTGACAGGACTTTGAACTTGACCTTGTGCTGCAAAATCAAAATCATTCAAGCAGATAGAATAAGAGAGGTCCTCCTCCTGTTCATTATTTAGATCTGGGACAACTTCTGGAACCTTGTGTTAGTACACCATATTGTACATGTCTAATTAAGCATGATTAACGCTAAACATTGGCTTACACTTTATAAGCTAACGGAATGACTGACCAGAAAGGAACAACTTTAGTGAATAGACCTTTCGAAACTAATCAAGTCCTGACGGAACATGCACCATCCAAACCCAACGGATTAGACAAGTATTGCAGAGAAGGTAATGAAGGCTAATCCCACATCGAACAATAAATGTTCAACTAACCTCCAACCGCCCATTTAAGGCCACATTTATGGCAGGAATGAGGCAACGCATCTCACGCCAGTACTTTGCTAACACTATTATACTTTCAATTCACTGACTTAAGCATCGGAGTATCGGAGGCGGGCCGCCTCGTCTCAATCTCTAACGCACTTTGTAGATTGCAGTTTGATAGGAGAAGTGTAGAGGAAAGGGAGATCCATCATGAGCAATCCTCATTATCATCTTACTGTCCATTACCATCTTCTTAACGGAACTTGGTTAAAATAGTTGACGCCATCTGTTGGAAGCGCATCAATAGTAAACTACATTACCACATCAACACGAAAGCAACAATATGCATCATGACTGAGCTAGACGCAGGCAACTTCACCACACCCTTGATGGAGAAACAGAGACATGTCGAGGTTAACGCTACGCCATCCTCAAACGCAACCGGGATATTCTCCACCAACTTCGATGAGTCCGACATCAACACTCATCTTCTGAAGCAATTGGAAATGGCAAGAAGGGAGAGAGACCAAGAGCACCAAGCCAGAATCAGGGTTGAGGAGGAATTAGAGGCAAGATGCATCAGGAAGGATGACAATTACTAGCCGAAACCCTCCGAGAATGAGGATGACCTATCTGATGGAGAGGGGGGACGTCATGTTGACATACTCTCTGGCAGACGGAAGCTTAAAGGAAAAATGTATTCGAACCCTAGGGCTACCCAATCCCACTCGGAGGATCCAAGAGGGACCAAATGGAAAACAGCTTGTGATAGAACTCCTAGCCATAATTGACGCCCTGACATCAGAAGTGCGCCAGGGGAAGACTCAGAATCAGAATACGGCCCACATGTACACACCAAGATCAACACTGTTCTCTGCCAAAATACTCGGGGCAGGCAGGGATCGCCAAGCAAAATCCTTGAAAGATAACAAGTTTAACGGAAGGGGAGACTCGAGCATGCACGTGGACGAATTCCAATCGGCAATAGCAGGAAGAAACTATGATGATGCAACCTTATGTTATTTGTTCCAGGAGACTCTAACGGGAGAGACTAGGGATTGGTTTTGCGAAATATCCAAGGAGTCTATACACTCGTTCACGGAAATGACGGAGAGCTTCCTCAAACGGTACATGCTACAGTGGAAATACAATGTGACAGACAACTTGTTCAAGATCAAGAAGGGTGAGATGGAAAGACTTGTTACTATTTGGAGCCTGCGGTGGGCACATGTACATACCATAAAATCCTAAATCTGCAATTGAGCCATCCATTCTCAAATAGCATACTTTGCACCATGCCTAATTTTGTACACCAACAATTTTTAGGATCCAGATTAGCAAATGTAACACACTGGCTCTAACTCTTAATTTATGAGATTTATAATCCTCACTAGCTCACTAAATTAAATATATTATGAGAATAGATTTTAAAGAGCACAGTTACAGAGGTTGACTACAGCACACACAGTCACGTGTTGCTCATATGAATCAAGTTTACAAACAGTTACATGTCATTACAGATCAACAACAAATTCTATGCAATGAGAACTGCTAGAACAACTTATTTTACTGATACTAATTATTCTAAAAAAAGTTGATTACTAATTACTGATACAAATTCTAAAAAAAAAGTTGCCGGTAATATTATTGGGATACATTTATGTCGCCGGTAATGTTAAAAAAAAAAAAAAGACATTACCGGCGATTTTTCCGGCAAAAATCGCCGGTAATGTCCAAAAACATTGCCGGCGACATAAAAGTCGCCGGCAATGGGTAAAAATGTTGTAGTGATTACCGACAGGTTTTAGCCAGCGATTTTAGCCGACGACCCTTAAAAATCGTCGGCTATAGTCTCGTCAGCTATAGTGTGTCGGCTATACTATAGCCAACGATATTTTTGCCCTTTTTTCGTCGGCAAAAAATCTCGTCGGTTTTTTTTTTTTTTTCGTCGGCTATAGTGAAAATGTTGGTAGTGAGCTCCATGTTTCCTTCTTCAAGGTAGCAAGCTAGCTTCTGGTCACTATAAGATTTTCGCTTTCTAACCTCTGCAGCAGACACGTACTCCTGCACAAACAACAAAGGTAGACAAACACAAAATTGAACTCCCACAATAAAGTTCACAAAATCAGATCCCTGACTCCCTCCGTATCTCACATCTTTTATATATATACATATATATATATAGTTAGGTTATCAGTGACCTAATGTCCATATCCTCCTAAAGTTCAGATGCAAATCAATCACTTTGATTGCAGAATTTCTCGGATGTGATATTGTTTTGATTCAGTAAAAATATTTTCCCCTTGCGGATTCATATTATTAATTGATATAAAATCTATTGATACTATCCTTAACTAGATAAGGCAATAACATATCCTAATAATTAGGATGCCTTACCTTTGATTACTGCAGTGTCACAATTGTGAGTGATTTGCCGCAACCAATTACTTACACCAAAGCAAAGAAGAAAGTGAATATCGCAGAGATGGAGAAGTTGCAGATCTTCTTCGCCTTTGTCGTCCCTGTCGAGCTCGGCAAAGAGGGAAGTCAACTTCTTCTGGAGCTTCTTGTCTTCTTCCATGGTGGTTCGCCTCTTATGGTGCTTGTGCGGGTGAGGAGGTGGTTGATTGAGGTGCGAGATATGGGTTTTGAGTTGTGGAGGAGATATGTGAATACTGAATAGATGATATTGACTCTCATATATTGAAATCAAACCCATGCACATTCTTCTCAAATTACTCGGCAACGACACACTATCAACGCAAGTCGACGCCTTCTTCTGAATCAACGAAAACAAGCCTCTGAAACAAACTGAGCGACTCCGCTACTCCTCCATGTATCAGGTGTCCATTTATCAAGTAATTATGAGACGAAAGGTTCTCACAGGAAATTCATCGAACATGTGGCGTGCATATTTGAGTGAACTGCATTTTAGGGGATCTATGAGGAGCTTGATAAGACGTTGTTGTTGGAGGCATCGCAATCAACCTCCGGATGGCCTCGCACTCCTCCTTGTGCGATTGTGCCGCCTCTCGATCTTAGCCTCCTCCAGCTCATCGAAGGTTTGCCTCTTCCTCATGAGCGGAACCTCGCGGCCGCCGTAGTTGTCGCCGTCGTCGTCGTCCTTGTCGACTCGATGAAAGGGTTTTTACGAATATGGTGAGATAGAGAGATCGAGGGTTGAGTCGTAGAGATAAGGTCAAAATTCCAATGTACCCTCAAGTGTAGTCAACAGAAAATGAATAGTGAAATGGTGAACAGTAATTTTGATGAACAGCAAAAATGGGATCAGCATTGTTATATAGGAAATTTGGACTGTTGTAGTTTATGATAGGGCAAATAGTCTTTTAATTATGTCTCCTCTTGCATACAACGTACAACATAATCACAGTACAATCACATTACGTAATTCAATACATTACTATACCCTAATTGAACTGCATGGCCGCTATCATATATATATGATCACCCTGCACATTACCAAGGAACCGGACTAGTCCAGCATTGCAATTTCTGAATTTCATCTTAAGCAATAGTTACATTAAGTTACATCTAGCTAGAAGTGGCGTGTGGCCCAGGCCACTCCTCAAATTCACACAGCTGATCTGTAGGTAGATCGACTAGAATAGTACTCCATAGTTCATATCCAAGTTTTCAAATCGGCACTATCGAATATATATGATCGAGTACCCACAAATCGGCATTTCGATGGAGAGCTGTATCAATATTCTTTTATATATGCTCAATTGGTTCAAATGGATTAGATCCTATTTCATATCAATTAAAAGTAGTACGTTGACAAATTGTCACCATTCCTTGGGGGGTTGAAGACCTCTACAGCAAGCAATTGGTTCACTGGACATTTCAGATAAAGGCCAGGGTCTATCAAAAGGACAAAGCAAAATGAATTAGCATTATATCTCGGACAAAACATATATAGAAAGATCGAGTCTGTTTGTTGTGTGCATGCATGAACATGCTCGAGCATCGATATATAGCACACGAAGATCTAAATGATGAATAGTTACTGGACTATCAATTTTACAACCATCTGTGGCCGAAGGGTTCATGAGCGATTTTCAGCCGTAATCTCGGTCTTAAACACCGACTTGATCGACCAGAGGTACAACATATTCTTGCATGGATGATATATATTCCAAAAAATAAAAATATCAGTTGTGCCATATTTGTCGTTTGGTCACCTTTCCTTTTCGTTAGTTTTCTGTGCTAAAATTTGATACAGCAGCCATATGTGCCCCCGTGAAATGATCTGGTGCAAACTGCAAAGAGAATTTTAGGCTTTTGTTTCTTTTTCTTTTTCTTTTTGAGAGATGCCAAATGAACAAACAGTGACAACCAGATATATTATATTCTTTGCTTTCTTGGTTTTTTTTTGGGTAAAGAATTGTATCCTTTGTTTAGTTACCAGCTAATTCAGGAATCTCTTTGCATCATGTGAACTTATTCCCACCCCTAATTAGCACTTAACTAAATTTTTGCAAACAAGGATTACAAAGCAACCACAGGTCTTATTTTGGCAATCCTCTCGTTGCCTTCTGGTTTCTTTAAATTATAAGAGAGATGGAGAGGAAAACCAGGGTTGCAAAAGAGCTAAGAGCTCATAAAGCAAATTAACGTCATTGGAGAACCTCACGTACTCTTCAATGGCCACTTCACAGATGAAGCTTTTTTGCATCCTCCCTCTCCTTTTCATCTCTGGAATCAATGCGCAATGGCTAGGTTTCCCTTTCATTCCCCGGGGCTATGGTTTCCGGCCCGACATTCGCCATGAGGGAGGCTTTCAGATATTTAACCCCCAGGGCGTCACCGAAGACAACACTGCAGTAGCTGCCAGTTTAATTGCGCATAAAGCCAAGAACAACAAAGGCGGCGATCCAACTGACCCCGAAAACATGCCAGGCATAGTGGCGACTGAGCCTAGACCCAATGCCGTCGGCGACGCCAAGCCGATCAAAGCCGGCGGCGCCGGTGCTGGCATTCCCGACGCGCCACAACAGCCGGACTTGCCGGTCGCCTCCGCGGGTACTTGGGAACTTGTTTCCAAGGACTCCGGTGTGTCGGCCATGCATGTGAACTTGCTCCCTAACGGCAAGGTCATAATGTACGACGCCTCGGCATTCCATATATCGAACATCAAGCTGCCTAACGGAGAATGCTTTCCCTTCAAGACAGATAAGGGCGAGGACTTGACCGATTGTTGGGCTCATGGAGTTGAGTATGATACTAACACAAATGCAGTTAGACCACTCAAGGTACGTACGTTCTGTAGAGTTACATAAGTTCTCATACTTTCGCGTAAATGAACATTTGCATGTCAACGTTGAATCGGTAATATATAGATGTTTGTTTTTTTCTTCTATTTGCTAACTATTGTTTAAACTTTCTAATGCAAACAGATCACTACTGATCCATGGTGCTCATCTGGAGGGCTTACAGTGGACGGTAACCTAGTCAGTACCGGTGGTTGGATGGACGGAACGAGAACCGTTAGATGGATTGATGCATGCCCAGATGCCAAGTGCGACTTTAAAGATTACGCAAACGCCTTGGCAGAACCAAGATGGTACGTATATAATAACTTGAATCAAATTCCATGCTAATACTAAAATTGTACGTATCAATCTTGCAAGTGTGTAACTTGATTGCATTTGATTAGGTATGCGACTCAGGCAACCCTAGCCGACGGTAGAATGATTCTGGTTGGTGGTCGGAAATCGTACAGCTACGAGTACGTACCACCACAGGGACAAGTGAACAAGCAAGCAATCTTCTTCCCTCTCCTAGACGAAACCACCGACCTAGACGAGAACAATCTCTACCCCTTCGTCCACATCTCTACCGACGGCAACATCTTCATCCTCGCCAACGCCCGCTCCGTCCTCCTCAACCCCAACACCAACAAGGTCATCAAGGAGTTCCCCAAACTAGAGGGCGGGTCCCGCAACTACCCGGCCTCTGGCATGTCGGCCCTTCTCCCCATCGAACTCAACGAGCAGAACCCTCAGGTGATCCCTGCCGAGGTCATCGTCTGCGGTGGCGCCAAGCCCGAGGCCTACGGTCTCGCCGGAAAGGGAACCTTCCTCCCGGCCTTGGACGACTGCGCCCGACTGGTCATCACCGACCCCAAAGCTGCATGGCAGAAAGAGCAAATGCCCTCCAAACGTGTCATGGGAGACATGCTAAACTTGCCCACCGGTGATTTGCTCATCATCAACGGCGCCCAGGCAGGTACCTCGGCTTGGTTCTTAGCAGAACAGCCCAACTTGACTCCGGTGATTTACAACCCTAGACGTCCCGCTGGAAGCCGCTTCTTCAACATGGCCCCCACGACCATCCCTAGAATGTACCACTCCACCGCCACGTTGCTCCCCAACGGTAAAATCCTAGTGTCGGGCAGCAACACTAACCCTGGCTACGACTACAAAGCTAAGTACCCAACCGAGCTCCGAGTTGAAACCTACATGCCAGCTTACCTCGACCCGGCCTTGGACATTTACCGTCCCGTGATCAACGCGGCGGAGTCCGGCAACAAATTGAAGTATGGAGCAGCCTTCGGGGTACAGTTCAAGCTCAAGGACAAGATCACCAAGAACGACATCAAGGTCACCATGTACGCGCCTCCCTTCACCACTCACGGCTACTCCATGAACCAGAGGCTGCTGTCTCTAGCCAAGACGGAGCTCAAGCAAGAGGGACCTGGCGTGTACCGCGTTACGGTCTTGGCCCCACCAACCGGCGCGGTGGCTCCACCTGGGTACTACCTCGTGTTTGTGGTGCACCGCAACACAGTGCCCAGTGCCGGAATGTGGGTGCAGATTAAAGCTTAAACTGCACGTGTTACATGAAAGATTAACCTAGTTTCATTGATTTGGTCATTGATTAATTAAAACGATAAAGGAAAAGGAAATTAATTAGTGATCATCTTCTTCAGTCTTCTATATGTGGTTTTGCATGTTATGTACATCTTTTTTGTTGGACAATAATCGATCATCGATGTACGTACGTAGCTATGATATGATTGTCCTGAAACTACAACGTCCATCCAGGATCAATATATTGTTCATAATTATATAAAATTCTTTCATTCTTTCATTCATCTCTCTGTCTCTTTGTGCATTAGTAGGACATAAAAATGGTCTACAAAGTTACACTCTTTCATCCACGCATATCGATCTGTATCCGAATTTGTAAGCAAACTAGGTGAAACTCCGTACCTATGGCGCGGTTGAACGATAAGTTTCTACGAAAAGTGGATGATGAAATAGGAAGGAAAGAGGAAGAAGATATGTGATATAGGGTAAAATACAGAACATAAAATGAATAGAGATGTTTTCACTGTTCCAACCATTTATATATGTTTTCCTATGTGGTTTTCAAACAAAATAAACTTGTTTGAAGACCGTGGTTTTCATGTCAACAAAATTTGGCAGACTAAAATTCTTCAGGTAAGCATATCTATCTTTCTTTGGGAAATTCTTTTTGTCTATCCAAAATTGAGGTATTAAGAAATGCATTGTTACAGGTTGTAGGCACAGATATATCAGCTACCAAACAAACCACACCTCAAAGACCAACCAATTCAAGTTCATCTACATATGAACTAAACAGCTAGCTAATTGGCATGAGAGCGTCCCTGGGTCCCCAAAAATAATTTACACACTAACAATATCAGATCATCATAATCCGAGATCGTCATAAACAAACCCAGCTAACTACCCAGACTAAATATCATCGAGCCCACTAATCCACATATGAACTTCTCCACATCAAAGCCACAATTTGAGTTCATCAGCATTACAGAAATATAATTTTCAACACCTCTCACATTCAATCATTCAAACCATTTCATCATGGAAATCAGGAATCATCGATCATACCCAATAAGCCTACTCAATTAGATTGAATTTCGACAAACAGAACACTTCAATGATCAATACTTTATGATCCAAGACATCAAAATGAAGCAAGCAGATGATTATGTGTAAATCTTTCGGATCAATCAAAGTTTTAATATGCACTACGATTCTAGAATCATAGAAGAAGATTAAACCTTTGCAGAAAACGACAAATTTAAATGCCCGTCTGTAGCAGCTCCATATGTTGTTAGTTTGATGAGGACAATGAATGGTAGATGGAAAAGTAGAATTGATGATATACAACATATGATCCATATCACCACTATCTTAGATTGATCTCTAGCTAAATAGCTAGGCAATGCAACCAAACATAACTACCATGCCGGAGCTGGATCCACAGTCTGCCAACACTCCGCTGCTGGCCCGGCTCCTCCTTACCATCAAGCAGGATGCTTAGAATTCTAGTAAGACACCACAATTATATATATTCAAATTTCTTCTTTGCCTAGTTACATGGATTAAAAAGACGCCAAATTACATATTGAACTTCAACAATTATATTTGTATAGTTTGTGACTTCTATAAATAGTTAAAGGCCATATTATCACAGAAGAAAAAAAACAAAAACAAAAATAAAATAAAAAAACACGCCAGATTAGTCCTACAATCTTCGACATGTTTTTGATTGCATTATGACACAGTCACCACAAATTCTAAGATTCTTCATGATCCTCAAAGTTTGCCTAGCAGAAGTACTGATTAGTACATAAGCAATTGCCAAACACTCACTATGGTACTACAAAGCTTGCTTGTTTTCTTTCTGACCAATGTAGTGAAGCACATATCTAGAATTATAAACTGACATAAGAGAATGGTTTGCATGAGCTTAAATAACAGAGTTAAAGAAACCTTATTTGATAACAAAAGTGGAAAGAGAGGTGTAGTGAAAATAATATATTATCAATGAAACTGATATTTAGAATAGAAGGATAGCCCACCCGGAAGGCGTGGTTAGCTAATATACGTTAAAAATAATTGGAAATGATGCATAAATGAAATCAGGATTTAAGTAGAAATTTTTTTTAAAGATGAAACTTGTTAAAACAAAAAAAAGTTAACGCGGTGAATTAAACAAAATCTATATAAAGTTTTTTTATTGTAAAATTTAAGTAAAAAATAAAAATTATACTGTTAAAAAATAATACTGTGAAAATGACTTGTGAATGTCAAAAAGTAAAAGTAAAAATTAGAATTGTTAAAAAATAAAGTTCAAATGTAATACACAAAATTGTAAAAAAGTTTGGTAAAAAATTAAAGTTAAAAATTAAACTATAAAAGTCAAAAAGTAAAATATAAAATTGTAAAAAAAAATTGGTAAAAAGTTATATATAGCAAAAAATTAAAACTGTAAAAGTTAAAAAGTAAAACAAAAAATTATACCAAAAAATGATAAAAAGTTAAAGTAAAAAGGTAAAACTGTAAAAGGTAAAATTGTAAAATGGTTTGCATAAGCTTAAATAACAGAGTTAAAGAAACCTTATTTGATAACAAAAGTGGAAAGAGAGGTATAGTGAAAATAATATATTATCAATGAAACTGATATTTAGAATAGAAGGATAGCCCACCTGGAAGGCGTGGTTAGCTAATATACGTTAAAAATAATTGGAAATGATGCATAAATGAAATCAGGATTTAAGTAGAAAATTTTTTTAAAGATAAAACTTGTTAAAACAAAAAAAAGTTATTAAACAAAATCTATATAAAGTTTTTTTATTGTAAAATTTAAATAAAAAATAATACTGTGAAAATGACTTGTGAATGTCAAAAAGTAAAAGTAAAAATTAGAATTGTTAAAAAATAAAGTTCAAATGTAATACACAAAATTGTAAAAAGGTTTGGTAAAAAATTAAAGTTAAAAATTAAACTATAAAAGTCAAAAAGTAAAATATAAAATTGTAAAAAAAAATTGGTAAAAAGTTATATATAGCAAAAAATTAAAACTGTAAAAGTTAAAAGGTAAAACAAAAAATTATACCAAAAAATGATAAAAAGTTAAAGTAAAAAGGTAAAACTGTAAAAGGTAAAATTGTAAAATTTAGAACCGTAAAAAGTGTTAAAAAGTAAAAGTAAAAACTGTGAAAGTAAAACAGTAAAAAGTAAAAGTAAAAAAGTAAAATCAGATGGGAAAATACCAAAATGCCCCCTTTGAATAGTGTCTTATAAACAGTAAACCCTATACCGAGATTTGTTATATACTAAACTAAATTAAGGTAACAACAAATTAGAATGCTTGCACTAACATACTTCTAAAAATGCTTGGAGGATTTATATATATATGTAACAAAATGTTAAAAGAACCAGAAACATACTAGGTGAGAAGCTCATTATTAATATTTCGTGGAATTTACGGCTAAGAAAATCAAAAGATTATACAGACCCTACGTCACAACGTATTGTAGGCTTGTAGCATATAAGATCCGACGACTCCGTTGAGCTAAAGAGGACTGTTTGATTTTGTCTCCGCCAATAGGACAACTTGATTTTGTACTAATGAAACTCAAACTCAAAACAGAAATAGTAGGAACTAAGAGCATCTGCAGCTGCAAGGAATTTTGCCTGAAATAGCACTTCCCCTTCATGGGTCCCGCCTGAAATAGTCCTAGCCGAAAAAAATTGCAGCAGTGCTTTTCTTCCCCGGCAACCGATTGGTGACCTCGAGAAATTCCTCGGAGACTATCGAAAATTAATGGTGGGAGAGAATGCGTCCCATGATGGTGCCCACACACGTGGATGATGCCAGGTCGCGTGATTTTTGTTTCAACCTGGCACGTGTATAATAAGTGAATTTTTTTTTACATGGTAACTTCTTGGCGAATGAGAGCCCACCACATGGCGAGGTTGTCTGCCATATCTCTTCCAACGACTTTCTTGATCTGGACCATCCATTTTTATTCGAATTTTCTATCCGACGATCCAAATTCAATTAAAACGGCCATATTTCATAATAAATGGCAGAATTCGATAATTTGCTTTAAAAACCCTAATAAATTGCAAAAAAAAATCCCCCAAAATTGTAAATAACTCCCTACAATTTTTCTATAAATACTACTTTCATTTTGTGAAAATATTACTAAAAGCTAAAAAATTAAATCTTAATAATTAATAGGAGGTTCTATTCATGTTCTATTCATGAATTCTTATTTGTTGCACTGTTACGCCAAAAACATGAATAGAACCTCCTATTTTATAAATAGTGACAGAACTTCTTCAAATAGAAATTTTTAGGTTAATAGAAATTCTAAAACAAGTGTGTACGCTCTAATATAACTCTGCACAGGACTTCATGTCCGAGCAAGCGAGTAAGAACTCGTCGTAGGTCATAATTCACAGATTCACAGCTGTCCAGCCCCCCAGTTGGCTACTCACATTAGTAGTCCTAGACACGACTTTCTCCCTTTAGCTAACTCTTACCGCGTCCCAGCTAAGCTTCACTCTCATCTTCAACATCCCTTGTCCAATTTCTCTAGTATTTTGGCTACATACCATAGTTACACCAGGCCACTAAACAAACTACTTGCTCCATTTCAAAACCGTATTAAATTGGGAAGGTCAAAAACTATGACAGGGTCGTGGCTAGGAGCGCATGTTTGAAGGTATGTTGCGTTAAGCTATTTAAGGGCATCACGAATCTAAGAGAAGACATCCCATACCAAGTTTCAAATTTCAAACAACATAGATTGAATTCTAACAACTGGGGGAAGGAATGGCGATCATGCAAGCTTTCTTGATATGTCTATGCGCCATTGCTTTCCATCAAAGTCTAGTCGATGCAAATGCTTCAAAGAGTATGTACATCACTTGGGGTCAGCAACACGCTAAATTGGCAGGCGAGGATGTCACACTCCTGCTCGATCAAACTGCAGGTTTGAGCTATACGTACTTATTCTTTTGATTCATATAGCTAGGGCCTAGGTGCGCCAAGGCATTGCAGTACTTCGTAGACCAAAGCAAATGAATAGGCAATCGAACAGAGCATATATATGCATTATATTTGAACATTGCTAGGTATATAACTATATATAGTAGTACGTTTACACCAATCGTCGTGTGTATAGATACTGTTAGTCCATCTCGTCATGACATGCACTAGATTTGTATCGACAAAAATGATAAGAGATCGTAACTAGCTTTGCCTCCGATCAGTTTATGCAACCATGTTTGTCATGCATGCAGGATCTGCTGTTCAAACAAAGAAACCTTTCATGTTCGGAAGCATGGAGATGCTCATTAAGTTGGTACCTGGGAATTCTGCAGGGACAGTAACAGCCTACTATGTAAGTTAACGTGCACAAGATGCAAGCCTCCTCACAAATCATGAGCTTCTGTCTCATTTCTTTGTTACATAACTTATGAAATAGATGCACATTAAATTCCCTATGATCAAAAGAATAACAGATGCTACTGCATGTCCATACATTTTGCAGCTATCATCTACCGGAAGCAAACATGATGAGATAGATTTCGAATTCTTGGGAAACATTTCCGGACAACCTTACATTGTTCACACTAATATCTACACACAAGGAGTTGGCAGCAGAGAGCAACAGTTTTACCTGTGGTTTGACCCTACAGCCAATTTCCACAACTACACCATACATTGGAACCCATCCACAGTTGTGTAAGTATCTTTCTCAAAACCTTCTCCAAGTACACTTCATTTTTCACTGTTGTACTAGAGATACTTAAACATACTTGAATGCTGCTATCTATCTCTTAGTCTTTAAGATGCAAACCATTTCCATGTGGAGGCTCAACCTACAAAAAACATTATAGCTAGAGGCTCCATACCACATTCTATGTCATTTCACAGTATATATATTCCTGAGTCCTAACCTGTAACTTTATTTCTACGATTTCAGGTGGTACATCGATGGAATGCCGATTCGTGTTTTCAGAAACTACGAGAACCAGGGGATTAATTTCCCCAGCCAGCAAGGAATGAGGGTTTACAACAGCTTATGGAACGCTGATAACTGGGCAACAAGAGGTGGACTAGTTAAAATCGACTGGACCAGTGCACCATTCACAGCTAGGCTGCGCAACTTCAGGGCACGGGCCTGCAAGTGGAGTGGACTCACCAGCATTGCTTCATGCGCCTTACCAATCCGCGAAAACTGGTGGACATCCTCCGCATACAAGCAGCTCAGCAGCTCTCAGTTGAGCCAGCTGCAGTGGGTTAGAGCTAACCAAATGATCTATGACTACTGCAAAGACACTAAACGCTTCAACGGAAAAATGCCTGCTGAATGCTCCAAACAACAATTCTAAATCTGAGTCTAAGCATCTTCGCAGTTCTCTCAACTGACAAAAAATAAATGTTTTTGTGGTTTCATACGTTTCAAGTTTCTACATTTTTGAAATTTTACATTCTTTGTATGCAAACTTACACTTCAAGTTCAATTGAAAAAAAGAAAGTACCCTTTATTTCCAATAATCCAGTAATACATTCTAGCACAGAAATCTGTACAAAACACAATTCAGGAATTGCAAAATCAAACTATGAAATACAAAGCCAAATGCCCAGGACAATCAAAGCCGTACCGAGCGTGGCCAAACCCAGGTGGGTCTGTTCCCCCAAGAGCAATCCGAACACGGCGGTGGCGGCGAACGTGGTGGCATTGGTGACTGGGACGGCGAGCGAGATCGGAGTGTGGCTGAGAATGGCGAAGAATGTGGCCGAGGCGGAGAGGTTCACGGAGAACGGAATCGTGTACTGCCAGATTGAGAGGAGCTTGAGCCAACTCTTGAGGGAAGCGATGACCTTGTGGTTCGTCTGCGGCTGAGTAGCAGAGGACGACGACGACTTTAGGGCTTGGTCCCACAGGAGCGCGCCACGTCGCATTAAGGCGTTGGTGGCGCCCCAAACTAGGCCCACCGCGACCATCTTCTCGATGTCTCCGACCATTTTGAGTTTCAAGATCCGATCTTATTTTCTCGGTTTCTCTAGTTCTAACTTCTAACTTCAACAGTTAGAAACTTAGAATGAAACATGAACTGGACGACACCGTTTGAACATGTGACTCATGTCTCAGAGAGTCAAGAGTCACATGAACGACGTGTCGTTTATGCTGTATTGACTTAATCCCTTTCCAAATAGGAAAGTCCAAATGTCACCGTTTCTAATCCCAATGGGAAATGGACTCCTATTCCCTTGGGTAGAGGAACCGTAGCCTCTCGGGTATATAATGGGCGCAGCAAGCCATGATATTTCCATTTTCTATTAGGGATGAAGAAACAGGGATCAGAGATGAACATGGACGATTCCGAGGACTGGTGCTTTGTTTGCAAAGACGGAGGAGAAATGAGAGCGTGCGACTACGAGGGCTGCAACAAAGTCTATCATGCAAAATGTGTGGGAAAGAAGAGGAACCCTTTCCTCATAAGCGACAGGAAGTGGATTTGTGACGATCACTCTTGTTCGGTGTGCCGCTCAAGAGTCGACACGGGCTTCTCTTGCCTTCTCTGCACATATTCAGCATGTGAGAGTTGCTACGAAAATAGTGCTGATTCTGAGATCCAAGTGGTGAGAGGGAAGGAGAAGGTAGGACTCTGCGGGGATTGTCTAGAGCTTGTTAGGCTTGCTGAGGCCAACGCGGGGTATGACCAAAATGGAGATAAGTTAGACTTTGAGGATGTGGAGACTTACGAATGTGGTTTCAAAGAGTACTGGGAGGACCTCAAGAAAAACAAGGGGCTGACTTTAGGTGATTTCTGTTCTCCAGAAAAACAAAGGGTTTGTGAAAATGGGATATGTGAGGATAATGAAGATGACACTACGGTGAAAGAGCTTCTGGCACGCAAACACGCAAAGCAAAAATTAGAGAGCTCAGATAATAATGTAAAATTGTTCGATGAAGATGAAGATGAAGATGACGTTACACTTGGTGAGCGTGTCAGGCGCAGACTCAAGAAGCAAAAATTGGTGAGATCATCTGTTTCTCAAGAAAAATGTGAGGTAAATTGTGAAGAGAGGAATGAGCAAGGGATCAGTCCTAGTTCGGCTAGGAATACCGAAGTGAGTTGTTTTGCAGCCATACTTGCTAGTAATATGAAGCTCGTCTACTTGAGAAAGAGCTTAGTGCAAAAGCTCTTATCAAATCAGCCTCAAGATTTTGCAAAAAAAGTAGTGGGAAGCTTCATAAGAGTGGAAAATGACCCTGAAGACTACTTTCAGGGACGTTCTTCTCACCAACTCACACAAGTGAAAGGCATCATTAGGAAGCACGACACTAACGAACTTCTCCTGCAACTGTGTTCAAGAGACGTTCCAATTTCTCTTCTATCGGATTGCGACTTCACAAACGAAGACTGCGAAGATTATAAAGAAAGAGTGGAGAAATATCTGGTGAGGAGACCAACTGTTGTTGAGATTGAGCAGAAAGCGAGAGAGCTGCGGCAGGATATACAAATGGATTGGTTTGAGAGAGAATTGGCCCGGTTAGATAATAAAATTCAAATTTGTCAAGAAACAGTGCATGAATGGATAAGAAGAGAGTTACGTACTTTTTTAGAACTGAGAGAGAGGCTGAAGCAGCTGTGTGAAAGTGAAACGCTTTTTCAACATGTGCCACTAGTAATTCCAGAAGTCTTGGACTTGAGCACGTTATGATTTTAAAAACTATGTATTAATTCTTACTTCTTTGATTATGGTTGTATATATAGGAAAGCTGTCTTGGACTCCAGCTCCAGTAAGAACAGCACATAATTTGGTAATTTCATTGTAAATAGTTCAGAGCTCTTCAGTTAAATATAGCAATCGTTTGGATATTCATATGCCAACAGCCAACGTCTACTCCATTAACGTTTATTCTTTCCCATTCTAAATGTTTAACATTTCTTTCAAGCCAAAGAAACAATGACTTCAGTTGTAAGGAATGAATTATGAAGACTTAATGAATGATGACTCCAGATTTCCAGAGGCAAATCCAGAGCAATGAGAGTAGTGAAAAACAAAATCGGAAAAGAAAAAATGGAGTCAAAACAATCACAATCAGATGCATCAAAGCATGCCAATTGACAAACAAGACATCTTAACAACTAAGTTTAGACGATCGACTAGCGTGAATTTCCGAATAACTTTGTCCTAAATATACTAAAATCTTTTCGAAATGAAATGTAACTATACTACAATGTTTTATTACTCAAAATATGTTTGGTTTGTAATGGTAAAGTTGGTGAAAATAAGGGTATGTTATTCTTACGATCGACCGACGACTTATCTTGATTACTTCATTACTTGACCATATCCCCTACGGTATGGAAAATTCAATGTTCTCGAGTATTTCCAAAACCAATCAAAATCATGCCACCACATTTTGGAAGCTGAATCATCATTTAGTTTCTTATATATAAAAAGGGGGAAATTGTAAACTACAACTCCTATAATTGCAGGGTGTGGGCGCCATCTTTTGCAGCTACTCATGTCGATACGTTCGAGATCGTCGCCGTCAAGATTGTCAGCTATGATAAAAAAAATTTAAAGCGTAATGAACTGTGACTTGGTCAAGAATTGTGTGTGTTAGTTAATTAATCAATGAAATTTACTAATGAAGTTGACGTCGAATTCCGGTGAGTGCAGGAGAATAATTCGACGAAGCATCCACAATTGCTTTATGAGGCGAAGCTTTATCACATGCTTCAAGGAGGAGGTATGTACTGATTATATGAAAATGAAGATATAAAGACGTATATGTTTTGGTTGGTAAAGTGTGGAAATTGGGTTGTACGGAACTTGCTTAAGTAATTTTGTAGGTGGGATTCAGAGTATAAAACGGTCTGGGATTGACGGAGAGGACAATGTGCTTGTTCTTGATTTGCTGGGACCAAGTCTTGAGGATTTGTTTGTGTATTGTGGGAGGAAGTTCTCACTCAAGAGTGTGTTGCTGTTGGCTGATCAAATGGTATAGCCATATTTATTACATTTCCGTCAGGGGTTTAGTTATCAGCCACATTTCCCTTAAATGACGTATGTTTTCTTATGACCAGATTACGCAGATAGAGTCTATGCACTCGAAAGGATTTTTGCATCGAGACATTAAACCTGATAACTTCCTTATGAGCCTTGGTCGAAAAGCAAATCAAGTGAGGCATCTTGCTCTCTTCCTTTTATTTTTTCTTTACAACTGTATCTCAATGCTTCATCCAGCTTTTTATTTCTTGGTTTGATATGTCTGTTGGCGGTTATCTCGTCAGGTTTACATTATTGATTTTGGGCTTGCAAAAAGATATCAGGACTCCACCACCAATCGCCACATCCCTTATAGGTAAATTTCCAGTTCACTGGGATGCAAAGAGTCGACCTTTTAGAATTATGTCGATCCGTATCCTAACTGCTAACCTTGCCTCATACAGGGAGAACAAAAAGGAACTGCTCGTTTTGCAAGCTGCAATACTCATCTTGGAATTGGTAAGTTATCAATGCTGAACCTTATAAGATTTGGGGACATAAATACTCATCTGCCTCATTGTGTCTGTCATAGAGCAAAGCCGGAGGGATGATTTGGAGTCTCTTGGATATGTTCTTCTGTATTTTCTGTGAGGAAGGTATAAATTATCATATCTCATTCTTCGGTCAGCTGCTTAGGATAACAGTTTTGTCCTCGTGGGGGTCATAATTATAGAAGGATGTTTTAATGTTTGAATTACAGTTAAATGTCGTTAATTATACATAGGAAAACTCATACGGAATGAGATAGATGATTTGTTCCCTCTTAGGATGATTTCAATCTTGTATTATATTAACACATTTTCTATCTGCAGCCTTCCATGGCAGGGTTTAAAAGCAGCTACAAAAAAGCAAAAGTATGACAAAATTTGTGAGAAGAAGTTATCAACCCCTATTGAGGTATCTTTCAAACATCTTTTGGTCATATTCAAATTATCAACACAAGAATATCATTTGGTCTTTGAAACTTGTATATGGTGTCTGTTGGTCTAACTGTTGTCATCTAAAGGTTCTATGCAAGTCTCACTCAGGGGAGTTTGCATCGTACTTCATTACTGCTACTCTCTGACATTTGATCAGCGACCAGATTATGGATTCCTGAAACGTCTGTTCCGGGACTTGTTTACTCGTGAAGGTATGGGTATCCAGATTCTAGCTTTTTGATTGATTACTGTAGAGTTATTTCTCCACACTGCATACATCCTCTCCCTCTCGGCTTAGTAATTGTGTTACTCCGTTTGCCTGAAACTCCATGTTTCTCTGATTCTAGATATTTTTTTGGCAAATGGCAGGATATGAATTTGATTACATGTTTGACTGGACCATCATAAAGTACCAACAGTCACATAAGAATAAAACTCAGACTCAATTACCCGTAAGTGTCACTCTGCCAGTCAATACATTAGAACCTTTAAAAGAAAATTCATCACTGTTTCAAGATTTTTCTATTCACTTATTTTTGTGCCTATAATTTGAATGTCCACTTTGTCAGCCCGCTGCTGGAGGAAGCAACAGTCGTGTGATGCCAATGATTGTAGATAATCATCAAGGTTAGATCCTGCTGATCAATCAGCAACCTCGTATAACTAATTTCTTGCGTTTGAGGATGGATGTTAACGATAGTGTGATAATTAAATCAGTGTGAACCTTCTCGTGTTGTCAGAATTTTATCATGGGCGGTGTTTAACCATCCTTTTGTAGAGCTAGTAGCATTTTATGACTTATAAGCAGTTGTTTGCACTTTACACAACTTGAACTTTTCCTGTATAATAGTTGCTACCGCTACTTATGCATCTGAGGTCACGGATTGAATTAGATCAAGCAATGGCACAGGTCCTGGGGTCCGGATGCAATTCAAACAGCCCAAGAACAGGAACTTAAATTTTCCTCTTGAAAAGAATGTAAGTTACTATTATTGGATAAATTATTGGGTAAACATCTTTTTTTATCTTATTTTTGAGTTTAACTTGCTGTACATTGTTTTGCTATTGAACTGTCAGACTTTCAAATATTTAATATCTGGGCAAATTTCTCTAATATAGATTGCACCAGAAGCATACACTCCTCCATCACCTCAAGAAGGAATCAGACCAAACCTAATTTGCCTGTTGAAACTGCAAACACCAGTCATGGACATGGTAATAAAGTAGGTCATTCGGGTAGTTGGATTCAATCACTGCACCGCATCTCTTCTGTCAAGTGATCTACATGGTAATTAGTTTGGTTGGATCACTTGGATGCTTACCCAACTATGTTACTGTCAACAGTATTTAATGGTCCAAATTGCAATGCATCTATTGAGGATTATTTTAGTGATGCAGCTCTGGAGACATTGAATCAGTTCCCTGGTGACTAAAATTATGTTGGATGTTACCATAGAATTTCCAAAGCTTGGATTTATGTGCTGTACATAGATCTCATAAGTGTATCCGATTTTTTTTTCTTCTCTTACATGTATCATAGTTTTTCTTGTAACATAGTGGTGTGTAATACTACATTTCCCCATTCTTGTTATTAGGTGATAAACTTGTCTGCATCCCTTGAGAGGCTGCCGACTCTGTTTCTTGATGGTTGTTCGTAACATTGCTGTTGTAAATTGTAATCGTAAATATACCTTTTGAATGAAGTCAGGCCTGATTGGCTTTCTTAATTCTGAGCTGGAAATTGTATACTAGATAGCTTTGATTGTATCGTTTGTATTGAAGAGTAGCAAAAAGGTAATATACCCATAAATTGTTCGCCATTGATATTGAAAGTTTTATCTACAGAAATTCAGAAAATATGAGATTGGGATAGGACATATTACTTCTCTGCCCGTCTAATACCACAAAATCCCAAACTCAAAACTGTGCAGTGCACCAAAACCAATGGAGAATATAATCACAAATTAACACAATAACAACATTCCTATCGCATCAATGCTTCCCAAAATTTTGCTGCATTGTCTCAGTTAAGCTCGTGTGCATGCAAATATGTCAGCCCTGCTCCAATGACAGTTGCACTAGGTGTGTCATTTCTGGAACACTAAAATTGGTCTGTCGAATCCAGATTTGCTGCCCAACACGCTAGAAGTGATGTCTTCCACTGTTCTAAATCCAATCTGTAATCATGTCATATATCAGATATTGCAAGATCTCAACCAATAGTTGGTCAAAATGCCTTAAACATGATTAGCGTCTGAATTTTAAGTTGGAATATAAGAATGTAAGCAGCATACCTTGTCCAGAAGTATATCCTGGAACATCTGCGGATGAAATATAATATTCTGAAAATTGGTTTTGGCTGCCTGCAAAATGAGACAATAAGTCTTTAACTGAAATACAGTAAATGCCCCCCCCCCCCCCAAAAAAAAAAAAGGGTAGATCAAAGGCAGCTCGGTACAATATTTCTATGTGGACACCCAGAAAAATACTACAAAAAGAGAAGAGGGAAACTTACTTCAGAAACTTTATGGTTTTTATCATAAGACTTCCAGGGTTGAGGTTCCAGCACAAAAATGCCACCCTGCTAGGAAGGAAAAGAATTACTCAACATTTTGCCAAAGTCAGTATATGTGACTAAGCAATGCAAAATGCTAAAGGGTAAAATAATCACCGGACGAAGTAGTCTCCAAATCTTTGAAAATAGTGTAAGCAAGCCATCATCTCCCCAATTCAGATGAATCCATTTTGACACGCTCAAACTGAAAGTCAGGAGACAAATAATGGAAGGTCTAAAACAAAGAAACATAAGGGAAAAAACATTGACAACCAAATCAAATAAAGTAAATAGTATAATGCATGCAAATGCACTATATGATAATACAGACAATTTCTATTTTTGAGATACAAGACTGGATTAAATCCCATTCACTAGTATAATTAAGCTGAGACTTCATAAAGGTTTGCTAAGGAAGTACCGAGTTGGTCGTAGGTCACAACAGTGTTGATATTCAACTTAGACTGCTACTCTTTAAGCAACTATGGATAAACATAGCTGGTACAACTTAGATTTTCGAATATTTGAAGCTTTTTTCCTCCAGAGAAACAATTAATTGGCCGTATTATCTATAGTATACAGTCTTCTGATATCATATTCCTGTTCATTTACAAGAAAATTCTGGTAAAAAGATTGGATTGGAAATAGTATTATCTGTTTGTTACGCAACATATGGGGCAAAAGAAGCATCACAGTTTCTCTAATTCATACAGTTGAATGGCTACACATCAAGGAAACTTCTCACATCAAATCCCCTTTTAGGACTGACATATTATAAGAGATCAGCAAAAATCAGGAACTTACCATAGGATAGTATCATAATGCTTGTCAGGTGGTGGATCTTGACTATTAACAAAATCTTCTTTTCGGAAAGAGACTATCTCAGAGAGATCTATCTCCTTAGAAGAATGACTCATTGGGTTGTCCTTTGTCTCTTCGATTGGTGAGCCTTTAATACTATAATCTGACCCATTGGCACTCTCGCCAACCTCAAAATTGGAGCCATTTTCTGGTATCTTTTTGGCTTTCTCCATTCTCATAACTTTTCTGAGGTGCCAGTATGCATCCTGAACTCTGTCTGAAACATATATGAAAATTATGTCATCTAGGACTACACATGAACCTCAAGGCCTATCTTTACAAAATAACATTAGTGTGGACATATTACACATTACATATGCATGTCAAGTGAACTGTTTCCTTCAAGATGGAAACCCACATTTCATGTTACTGCTTAGTCCAAAACAAGTATGGCACCCCAAGTAACCCACCACAAGCAAACTAGGGTGATTTTGGGAATATAATTCATACTGAACAGTAGTATATGTGTAGAAGCTTCTACTGGCGTCTGTGCAATAGCATATATATGTGCATGGAAAATCTAAATACCGAATGCTACATCATTGCATCCTAAATACCATGCAGACTAGAGCTTAGCAAACAGTGTACATTTGGCCCAATGTGCTAAACAATATGTGATTGACAACAAATTGAAGCACAGACAGATATCAAGATCAAAAATACAATCTTACCAGGGTCAATGTCAAGTCCAAGAATACTCCGGCAGCAAAACTTTTTGGCTGTAGATATATACAACTGTTAATATCACAGAGAAAAAAAAAACACGCACACACACAGAGTAGAACCATATGGAAAACAAAAATATAATTTAACTGAATAATAATCAGAAAATCCACCACATTTCCTTAGTGGCTCAAACTATCAACATATTAAGCATTATTGCTTCCATTTTGATTAGAAGAAGCGAAAGACAATTATAAAAGATGGTTTATAGACTTGTTACTAAGAAATGCGTACCTATTTGAATAGTGACTAAGCCAGCATTGCAGCCAATGTCGAGACATTCCTTGCCTTGGAACCATTCCTTCTTGAAAACCTTCAGTCTAGGATCTTCCTCCGCATCTTGACTAAGCTAAAGCATCATAAACAACGAGCAAGGTTCAATCTTTGTACCGAGAAGACTTGTTATAATCGACTAAAGCAACCAAATTTGATCTCATGAAATTGCCTAAGCTTCAGTTATCAAAATTACAATCGGAACCTCGACAAATTTCATTGGCCGAAAAACGAAGCACACTTGAACGATGGAACTCTATCTATAATTCAGAATCGAAAAAGAAATAAAGTCGGTGGGTAGGGATTACACGATAGCCGTAATAGGCTCTATAGTTGCCGTAAGGGAAAATCTGCTTGCGTTTTTTGTTTTTGTGCTTCTGCGAATCCTTATGTTGTTGTTGTTCGGTTTTCTTCTCCTCTGTGCTGCACATGGCTGCCGGAGCTCAAAGGGCGGCTTTCCGGTTGGTTTTCGTTGAAGCAATAAGTTTTTGGCTCCAAGAGTGCTAATAAGGCTTAGGGTTTGGAAAACATAACTCAGAAACGAATAAGTACCTACGGGTCACCGAAGAGATGTGAGACTGTCGGGTCGGGTCGGGTCGGAATATTGCACTTGGTTCCTTTTTGGTAGATCGAGTTCATTAAACTTTATTGTAGCCCTGTGGTGGCCGGATATAGAAATAGAAATTTTCATTAACATTTGTGGTGAAAATCTCAGTCATTCATATTCAGAGAGAAGCTGTAAATGTGATGCAGAAGAAGAAGTCATCTGCAGCTCGGGCATTAGATGGAAATGGAATGTAACAGGGCTATATAGGAGTATCGTTTCGGTAATTTCATTTTTGTATTCATGAAACAGAAATCAACAGGTGAGAAAGTATCTCGAACTAAACTATAAGGCTGCAAAACTAATTACGAATATTTATTCGTTACACTGGTTGTTCGAATTTGATTTTGATTTTGATTTTATCTACAAAATGGGAGGGATTTCATACATTCTCTAAGAGAGTAGTAGCTTGAGCACGAGCTTTGAACATAAATAACACAACCTAGTACCAAAAGTCTCATCTCACTGACTCACTCACTCTAATTCCTTGAGGAAATCAACATTATCCACAAAAACCTGCAAAATGAAAAACATGAATCAGAATCATATCAAATCCTGTCAAGCATTTCCAGCATTTTGGCAACTTTACTGTAATACACATGCATAATATTGACTGATACTTGACCGTCCTCAATAAAGTACTCAGAACAATTGGGTCCTGTTTGCATGTATTTTCACTATTTTGTAACCAACAAGTCATCAACAAAAGCAAGAAAGGCATGAATCATACCGACTTCCAACCATCGGGGTCCAAGCAAGCAGTGATCTTGGTGTTCAGACCAGGTAATGGCCCAGGTTCCCGGGTGATCTTACCTCCGCAGAGTTTAATTGCTTCAGCAGTTTTATACACATCATCTGTGCCTACCGCTATCTGTTGAAAAATGACAAAATCACTCTACACAATTAGTCGAGTAGTAAATAACCAGTTAACCCAATACTCATGTGGTATAGCAAAAGTACACCAGTCGCAAGCAAAGGAACCAGAAAACAAAATAGAATTCTAATAAACATCCAAGTCTTAGAAATCGCACAATAGTGAAAAGCATTATATAAGTCATAACAGAGCAAACAAAAGGTCCAGGTTCTACCTGAGCATAAGCATTTCCTTTGTTGTATTCAGTGACTCCGTAGTTGTATGTCAACTCCAAAACAGCACTTTTGTCTTCAGGGCCATAACCCATCATTGCTATTGTATACTAGAAGAAATGAGCAGACATTATGTCATTAAGGTAGAATCTCCAATCCCAGAATCAAACAAACTCTTCTAGAAAACAAACACTCTAAATCAAAGAATTTAAACACATTGATGCAAAAAAGATCTGATACATAAACTCATTATTGGAAGTAGTGGCCATAGGATTTTGGTGACAAAACTCATCACCACACTTCAATCTAAATTCTCAATTCAACATAAAACTAAAATTATCCTTCAATGAAAGCGACATCATAATGAACCAGGTTTCACATCTAGAGCCCGGTTCAAACAAGTCTTTAGCAATTTCAGAGCAAAAACAGCCATACAAAGAATTAGTCATTAAGTGAAAAATGTAAGTTACCTTGTACTCTGGATTATCTCTCTTGCGAAGAAGCTCCATGCCAAAAGCCTAGATAGCAAGAAGGAGATTAAGGATGATGAACAAAACAAACTATCCTACAGGTACAAAATCAAAACATATTCTGCCCTAAACAACACCCACCTTTTCGTAAAAAGCTATGGAACGATCAAGATCACCCACACGAAGCATTACTTGACACAAGGGCTCAGGTGTGGGCCCTCTTTCCAATAGCTCAAACTTGTAACCATCAGGATCTTCAACAAATGCGATTATTGAGTTGCCACCTTTCACTGGACCAGGTTCTCGGGTTACCTTGCCACCTTTAGCTTTTACTAGTTCCACAGTCTTGGCAACCTAATCACACGAACACACTTACATCAGAATTCAGAAGGTGGTATTATCAATCCTGAACAGTCTCTGAAGGCAGAAACAAGTGGGTATGACACTACCATTACTGTATTCCTGAAATTCGTATAAAAAAAATAGAACAGGGACTTACATCCTCAACGGCAACACCAAAATGACCAAATGCGGTACCTATATCGTACTTGTCAACTCCATAATCTGAAAATGTTAAAGTGACATTAGTGTGTATATTTCAAGTACAAAACAAGCAGGTTTTCTTAAGCTCCAATCCCTACAAACTGGGAGAAGCTGATGAAACATAGTGAAGATGGCTTACTGTAAGTGAGCTCGATGACAAAGTGGGAGTCCTCTGGCCCATATCCAAGAAAAGCATTCGTATATCTTTCCTCTGGTATGTCACGTTTCCGCAGCAATTTCATTCCCAGGCACTCCGTGTAGAATCTGCAGCCATAACACAATTTGAATCAAATACTGCATTTTCTCCTTACCATAAACCATACAACTACAAGGACAATATGTACTTTATGGTCCTGTCCAAATCCCCAACGCGGTATACAACATGTAGGAGCCTCCGTTTGTCCTGCTTGACCCACTCCAGCACATTCTCGGGCGAAGCTGTAGTGCTTGCTTGTGCTGCATTCCCAGCAGCAACTACTCCCATGGCCTTACCGTCACTCCTCAACAGCTTAGTAGCTTTCACACCAAACGACTCCGACTGCGGCAACGCTGTTAAAACAAACTCAAGTCTTCATCAACAACTCTAAAACCATATAACCATCTCATATTCTCATACACTACAAATCCAAACACATTGCCACTGCCTTTAGGCTTACGTCACAATTCAGCTACAAAAAAAAAAAACTACAGTCCTATCTCCACAATCTAAACCATCACAATCCTAAGCTTCCTAGAGTCCACTACGTCATCACAACAGTCAAATCGAGAGCCTCGGGCTCGCTCAATTCAGCTACCTACGTCAGCCTAGGGTTTGAACAGAGGAAGAAGCTTACTGCTGCTGAGGTTTAAGAGGGAGAGCCGCCGAGGAGGAGCGAAGGCGGCGAGGGAGAGGCCGAGGCGGGAAGCTCCAGAGAACCTGAAGGTGGAGAGCGACGGTCTGATGGAGGACGCCGCCATCGGTATAATCCTCACCATCTGAATCTCTGACTAGACTGAGTCTGCACTTAATTTTTTGTCGTTTTGTGAGTGGAGGAGGAGAAGAAGAAGATGAAGAAAGTAAGGGGAAGGGAAAAGCCCCAGGTGGAGTGGAATTAGAGGAAGAGGTGTACAGAGACGCCTTTTGTATTCGATTCGGATTCGATTTTCAGATTCGCGTGGGGACTGTATGGAGTTGGGCCGAGGCCCGATGGAAATGAAAGGGTAGCCCGAAACGGAAATGAAGATGATTGGGCCGGTGACTCAGAAATAAACAAGTTTTGTCAGACGTGGCTTGATTTGGTGGCTGTGGTCCATCGATGCATGAAAAGCTTGCTTGTTATGTGGATGCATACCAATTGGTTAGGGTTTTCCGAATTTCTGCTGACAATTCGTCTCGACTTATTCGATTTGGTTTGATTCGAGGAACACGACATACATACTTTGATCGATCATACATTATTGATATATGTTGAGAATCATATCAAGATTACAAACATAATGAAAAAACAACTAAGGAAATTCATGGTGAACCGGCCTCTTCACTTACCAATTTAGGAAAGCAAAGGTTTTTCTTGATACAAAGAGAAGAAAAATAAATGGGAAAGCGCTAGAGAGAAAATCCTCTGGGACTATCCGTACCAAACTAATCAAAAACAACAATAGAACCGACTATAGAAGACAATGAATAGTGCACTTTAAGAAGATCCGATTCAAGCAAATTTAGTTAGGAAAGCAAAGGTGCACGGTTTTTTGTATAGCTAGATCGATGGGAAGGATCACAGGCTTAAGGTCGGCCAACTAAACCATATATTATTCGCATGATTGGCCATAAGACCATAATATTTCAGATTGGTTAATTAAATTAGGGCACTGATGTTCGCATTCCTACTTTTACTAAACACACTCCCACTATCTGTTTTCTGTGTATTTCCTAAACTACCTTGGCTTTGACCATCATCTCTGTTCTTCTGCAAAATATGATTGAAGTTACCAGGAAAGAGAGCATGATATACTAAGTAGCACTGATACGTGTATTAGCTATCGTATCATGTATCAGATATAGATACGATACGTGCTAGATATGTAAGAATACGATATTTGAATTCAAATATAAATTGGATTTGTGAGTATCCAAAATGGATACGTATATTTGTATTTAGATTAGATACTTTGAGTATTAAATATGATATTTTAGACACTAAGAACAGAAAAATATAGAAAAGAAAAACCCATGTTGCGATGTGGCGACGAACGATCAAGAAAAACCCCACCTTTCACGCTGTTATTTCTTCAAGAAGAGAGAAAAAGAGCTTCTTCTATGTTGAGGCCATGATTCAATTGTTATCTAGTAAAGCAATGGAGAAGGCTTTAGAGCACAACAGAGAGAGGGAGGTCTCTGATGCAACCAGGCAGAGCAAGACAGTCGCTACTCTGCTAGAAACAAAGTTAGCAGTCGCAACACCCCACTTTAATATATTTTATAAAATATATACTAATATTGTTTAAGGATATTATATTCCCGATATCTAGATTTATGTCTTATCTTAATTCACATAGAAGTAAATATTCTCTCAATCTCTGATTTTTATGGATATGGATTGTAACATATTGTAATGCTTATTTAAAATCATCTATCAATGAATAAAGTGCAGTTTCAGATCATATTCTCTGCGTATCTATTTTCTCATTTAACACGTTATCAGCAGTTCTTGAGTTGATAGCCAACTCAAACCTTAAACAGAAAAGAAAAAAAAACAAATCACCAAATTCATCACCATCGACACCATCACCAATCAAAATTGGTCTCCTATGTCATCATCGTCCATCGGTTCGTGAAGCTTGTTATTCCTACGCGACGAGCATTCTTCCCAATTTTCAACAAACTACAGTTGTGGTCATACCGAGCATAACACTCATCCTTCTATCCCTTTTGGATTTAGAATTAGGTTGTAAAACTTAATTACCGCAATACCGTAAATTAGGTTTAAATATCATAAATTATTATATGCATCTAGTTACTATGGATTAATGCAGGTATTAGTGAATGAGATTTAATCACCTCTTCCTCAAGGTTTAAGATTAGTGGTGGTCCTGGGGGAGTCACAATTATAGGTAAATATCACTGTTAATTGTGATTTCACATTGAAAAAAATGAAATTAATATTTTGTGACTTTGATTCAGTCATGATTTTATGCGATGCGGCTTTATAGGGTGTCATACTTGTTTTGGACAAAGCAGTAACATGAAGTGTGGGTTTCCATCCTGAAGGAAACGGTTCACTTGACATGCATATGTAATGTGTAATATGTCCACGCTAATGTTATTTTGTAAAGATAGGCCTTGAGGTTCAATGTAGTCCTAGATGACATAATTTTCATATATGTTTCAGAAAAGAGTTCAGGATGCATACTGACACCTCAAAAAAATTATGAGAACGGAGAAAGCTAGAAAGATACTAGAAAATGGCTCCAACTTTGAGGTTGGCGAGAGCGCCAATGGGTCAGAATATAATATTAAAAGGCTTACCAATTTCCTATATAACAATCCTCCTCCTCCCAAGTTACTATTCCTCGCCGGTTACTGTACATTTCCCTGTTCATGAGAGTTTTATTCTCCCCTTTTACCCGTGCAGCATGTGCGAAGCTCTCTCCTTTTCCTCTCCAAAGTTAAACCCTCGATCTCTCTCCTCTCTCTCTCACAAAATTCAGTTTGCTCTCCTCTCCTTTCGTTTCTCCCCGTTTGGTTGTCTATTGCTCCTCTCTCTCGCACGTAGACTTTGGCTCGCTCTCCTCCCTAGATTCACCATCTCTTTCGCTCCTCTCACCTTCCTCGCCAAGTGAGAGCGGTGAGTTCTCTATCTAATAAATAGAATCCGAAAGGAAGGCGGATGATGTTGTGGTGGCCAAGGTAGAGAGTGAGGCTCAAGTTGGTGGGGATGAGGTTTCGGTCAAGGAGGAGAATGGTCATGAGAGTCAGCGCCCTCCGAGAGGGGAGAGAAGGCGGTCCAAGCCAAATCCGAGGCTGGGTAATCTACCAAACCAAGCCCGAGGCGATCAGGTGGCTGCTGGGTGGCCGCCCTGGCTCACGGCGGTCTGTGGGGAGGCGCTTAACGGGTGGATTCCACGAAAAGCAGACACATTTGAGAAAATTGATAAGGTGTGTTTCCGTTTCCAGTATTTGATTCCCGCTTAGGTTCTAAGCCACTTTGCTCCAAATCCCTCTTTTTATTCCATTCTCTCCGTTCTTAAAACCTACACACTGAGCACGCCGATCCATCTCGCCCAGGTTCGTCGATTTTCTCCCATCAATTTCTTTTTGAATCTAAGTTCTTTCAATTTTGTTCATTGTTTGTATTCTGGGTTTCATCTATGTCTTGATCTCTCACCTTCCTCGCCAAGTGAGAGCGGTGAGTTCTCTATCTAATAAATCACCATGATTGATTTTTGAATCTAAGTTCTTACAATTTTGTTCATTGTTTGTATTCTGGGTTTCATCTATACTCTCCAGGTTGATCAATTTGCTTTGCTCTCGCTCTGTGTTTTCGCTCCTATCCTCTTCATCTCTCAGAGGTTCAAGAATCTAGACCAGCCCCTGGTAATTTCTGCGACTTTGTTCATGTTCTGTTTTCCGTTTCACTCTTATCTAGGTTTCTATCCTGTGTCTCCAAATTATCTAGATATATATATGCCTACAAGAATTTTGTTAAGTATGTTTGCTGAAAAGAATAGTCTTTATATAAAGACACCACTAGGACTGTGCACTGTTAGGATAGACTTTGACAAATCTTCCATTATGATTTGAATGTCTTTTGGGATCGGTGTTCTAAAAGTTTAGACGCTCATAATTTGGTGGAAACTAGGTTGCATACCTGATATAGGATAAGTACTCTTAAACCTCGAGTCTTTATCTCCATAAGCATCTTGATCAACCATTTAGTTGATAGTGCACACACCCAAATTACGTAATTCAACTTAGTCAAATTTGAGCAGCACCAATTTAGGTGTGTTTGACCAGCCCATATCCCCATTTTTCATTTTTTTGTTTTGTTTTTTGCTTGATTATGTGAGTTCTTGCGTACGTATTTTCACTCATTCTCACTCTGTCCCCATTTTTCATTTTTCAATCTGGGTAATATTTGCATACGTATCTTCAACCTGTTAGCATAGCAGGTAACATAGATTTGATTGATGGTATTTTTATTTTTGGTTCTCTTTCGACTTCAGTATGTTCTCACGTTTATGATATTACCATATGATGGTATCTAAGCTAGATTGGTACTCACTCAAACTTTGACTAGCTACCATTTATAAAAGCTTCACATAAACACATAAACAACTCTCGCCCAAGTCCCCCAGTTTTCTTTACGTACTATTTCCTGCCATTAAATTTTAGGGGAAAAAGTAGCATCCTTTCTCAGTTGACCTCTTCAATTTCACTCTGCATTTGGTATATATGATGATGTTCTATTTGAATTGTGATATAAAGTTTGAAACTGTATTGTATTCCTTTTTGAGTTTTGATGTCAAGTTTGAAGCTTTATTATGCTTAGTGGTGTAGGAGGAGAAAGCAATTATGGGTTGACCCAGATTGGTTTGAAGTTGCCAAGATATGAGCAGGGAGAGGTCTTCAGATTGGCTCACCAATTTTCAGGTATTACTTGGAAAAAAGAATCAATTTTTTTATGTAGGGTTTAGGTAAATACCTGATTATATTATTTTGGTTTCTACTCTACCAAAATACATCAATTTTGAATTTCTTTTTTGTTGAGTATAGCCTTTGCTAGCGGGTGATGGGAATGGCTTGCTACTTTAGTAGGATCTGTATAACCTGGTTAGCTCCTACTCAAAAAAGTAGAGTAGGATTGATGTTTTTTTTTCTTTTTTGTTGGGATCTCTCGCTTCTCTCAAAAGAACCAATTGAGGATAGATTGATATCTCTTTATCCTTTTTTTTGTGCTCCATAAATTGCAATTTCCCTGAATCTGATTACTATTCTTCTTCAACAAGTATCAAGGTATACATCTATTTTCCCTTTCATTGGTCAGTTCAGTTTTCTCCCTGCGACTAAATGTTCGTTTCTACACTGTACAGACCCTATGAGCGCTTATAACTCTAGCCATACCTGTGTCATACTCAATGCAATAACTCCACAGACTAAGGATTTTGAGACTGAGCAAGTACCTTTGCTGATTTGTCAGTTTTTTTGTTATTGTTTTGAAGTTTCAGGTTTTTAGAAATCTTATAAAGTTCTGCTTTCTTTGATTTCTTAACATGTATTATTGTGTGAAATTGAATTGTGATGACATACATGTTACACTTAATTGGTTAAGAAGCAGGACATAGTAGAAAAATATTGTAGGGGTATTCATAATCTCATACAGCAGGACAATTTTGTTTATTTTGTAGCTTTTATAAAGGTCAGTTTTTTTTAAAGAATTTGGTGCACTCTAATATGTGATAATCTGGATTCAGTAGGATTTTATTTATGTCTTCATTCTGTTTTGAATTTCAAAGTTGATGTTGCTTGCATGAATGTGATTAATGAACTTTCTTTGATTATGCTAATCTCTCTTTGTAGGTTCTCGAGACTAGGAGACAAGGTTAAGCTATATGGCACTCCATCCTACAGCCAGACAAGTTGAGAGGTTTCTCGAGAAAAGAAATCTGTCAGTGAGTTGAATACGCTTGACCCTCAAGAATATAGTGTAAGTTTCCCAACTGGATGAGAATGACTTTTGTTTTTGAGTGTACAAACTGTACAGTAGTTGTTATCTAACATATTAACCAAATGTTACAGGACAAAACTGTATGCTGCTTTGCTGGAATTGTGAGATTTACCGAAAACAGTGGGTGGTGGTATAGGAGCTACCCGGTCCAAAACTGCTACAAGCAGCTTCTAAAACAAGAATCAGAGGGTAAATACTCATGTGCACTCCACGGTCTTCAAAGGCCCAACCCAAGGTCAGAAAATACATGAATGGAAAATAATGTAGCGAAATATAGTGTAGTCTTTTTATTCCAGTAATAACAATGAAAAAATAATATATGCAAGGAAATCAAACATGGATTTATACTTTTGATTATTTGCTATGTTAATTTTCAGTCAACATCTTGCTTATAGACCCAATTAGCGATGATGGAATTCCTACATATATACCTTCTCACATCATTGCTTTGGTAATCATCTTACACATGTGGGTTGCTGAATTAGTTTTGTTTCACCAACTCATAATTGAAAGCTGATAAACTTATTTTTCTTCATAACTGTTGCTCTTATTATGCTTATATGTTGTCGAGTTATGTTAATAATTGGTCTTACTTTATTTAAGGTCGGTGTGGGGTCATGTAGCATTTAGCAGCATCCAACTAATGAACCCCTTCAGACCAAAAAAAAAACTGATTAACCCCACTAACTGGTTGGTTATGCTCCTAATAGCTGAGCTGAAACGAATACTTTGATTAGAAATCTGTTAGTCGTTGTAGCACAGAATCTACTCTGGACCCCTTAAAAGCACTATATATGCTCACCTAATACAGTGACAGTAACCAATTAGTCCCGGGGTGTGTTTGATTATTTTGGTTTCAACTCATCATTTCAATACCAATCCAATTGCTTATGTTATTTTTTTTATACAGTTATAGAGTTGGTATGATCATCGAAGATAAGGATGACCAAGCGAGGTTGGTCATCATGGGAAAGTAGGCTGAGGAGTTGTTTGGAGCCACCTGCGAAGAACTGCTCAGTAGGAGGTCTTATCCAACTGAGCAGACTTTGGCACCTGAGATAACAGACAAACTTGGAGAGGCTTATCTCTTTGAGATCAAGGTCAACTTCAAAAGCGACTTAGTAGTTCGACACATTCTTGGAAATCCAGCCCCATCTGTGCATCCAAATGTCCTTACACCAGCCCACCCACCTCATGAAAAGAAGCGGCCGAGTGAAACCTATGCAAGACATTGTTCATTTCTGAGTCGGAGAAAAAAAGCAAGAGGTAAATACCATAAAATCTGAAGTTTGGATATGCTGTAAAAGTTTCAGTCTTAAAGTTGTTAGTTGATTCAACAGTGTAATGATTACTAACCCTAAATAGTTTTGTCTATAGGCAAACAGATGATGAAGAATCATTGTTAGCAGCTCCACCAACAAAGGAGGAGTTTCAGGAGGTTTACAAGAAGCGGGACCAGCAAAAGAAAAAGAAAGATTGATTTAGCTTCAATCAATTGCAAGTGATTCCAGTAACTTTTATTGTTTGAGTTGTCATTTTTGTGATCCAATGACACTTCATAGAGTCTGCATTGGAGTTTTTGGTGGCACTAATATGTTTTTTGTGTGTGAACTCCAAATCAGACTCTTCATATCAGTTTTTCAATGTATCAGCTTTTAGTTATGTAACTTAAATTTTAGATGAGACTATGTATCAATTTATGTTCTTTGAAAGCTTTGATGTTTCTATCGGTTTGTACTATGGTTGATGTTATGTTACTCTTATGATTCGATATTTGTATGAGTTTAGATTTTGATTTTCAGTTCATACAGAATATATATTGTTTTAGTGATTACATAACCGCGCCTCGCGCGCGGGCTTTCAAACTAGTAGAAGAGACAAAGGACAACTCAATGAATCTTTCTTCCAAGGAGATAGATCTCTATGAGATAGTCTCTTTCCGAAAAGAAGATTTTGAAACAACAATATGTGCTCAAGAATGATCCCGCAGTTTTGTGGGCTGTTTTACTTGAAAGATTTAGCAATGTACATAATGTACAACTTTCAGAACTGCAAGAAAGATGTGATTTAATCCAGTTATTGGATTATCCAAGTATTGATGCTTTTAATCAAGCTATGTTAAAGCTTAAATTAGAGTTGAGTGTTTGTGGTATTATAAAGACCGATCAGACTATGATCAAGAAGTTTTTAAGCATCTTTCTTACCTCTATGGACAACCTTGCATTCCTATATCCCATGGATTATGTACAAGAAAGAATTAGACCATTTAGTGATCTCATGAAAGTGTTGGGCAAGAAAAAGAGAAATCGCGAGATCCTTCTCAACAATAATGCTAAACCAGATGGTACAAAACAAGTCCATAAGGCTAATCACTCTAGAAATGCACAAAAGAATAAGATGAACAATCGTTCTACACTTTATCAAAATCGTGGTGGTAAAAGAGGGAATAGCAAAGGTCATGGTAGATGAGGAAATAATCGAAATTTGACTTTGACTAGCCAAGACAATAACCAAAACAACTCCAACAAGAATCATTCTGGTCTTAGGACTGGAAGACATTCTTCAAATTTTGTTTCTACTTCGTGCTTGTCGCCTTGCTATAGGTGTGGTTCTACCAAGCATATGCATAAACAATGTCATGCACCCAAGATGCTTATAAGATGTGCATGCAGTATCTGGCACATGAGACTACACATCACTGAAGTTTATGAGATGGATGACGGCGGAGAAGCCCATATCATAGTAGCAGAAGACAAGAAATCAAGTCTTGAGACTTCGGATTCAAATTACTCTATCTATGAATTAGGCTGTTATTCCTGCTATGTAATCAAGTTTAGCTTTATTTTTAACTTGGTTGTAGCTATGGTTTCAAACTTACTGTAGTTGGTTTTGTTTTGAATAAGAACAATCTTTTGATGTAAGTTTTGATGTTGAAAAAGTAATAAAATTTTCTTCCTTTCGGTATTTGAAAGTGTCACTACGCCAAAAACAGCTATAGACAACACCTAATAGACAACAACAATAAGTTTGTCCATTGTCTGAAAAATTCAGTCAACACCCAAATAAAAATCATTGTCTGAATGTACCCAGATGTGCCAAAGAGACAATAGATTTTAATCAGCTGTAGATGGTAATATGTTCTAACAATACCCATTTTTTTCTATTGTCTGTGTCACCAGATTTAGACAACACTCTTTCTTTTTGATGTCCTATAATAAATTTGTATACAATAATTTATTTTTGTTGAATGTAGCTTTTTCAAACTATAATTTTTTTTTTCTTCATATTATGTCATTTCAGACAATAAATTTTGTTCGACTATATTTTAATATGTAAGTAAACAATAATGTGATTTAGACCAGGTTGTCTCGGCGGGAATCTCAATTTGGGTTCCCTTCTAACACTTGACCAAAATTTAGTTCTCCCTCTTCTAATTTGAGTTGACCTGCATTGACTTATTGAGAGTACATTAAGTGACCGACCAAAATCTGAAAAAGCAGACTTTCTCTCAAAATTCTCTAATATATCTCTCTTCAACCCAGAGCTAGCTCTCTCCCTATCTCTCTCATCTCTCTCAAAACCTAGAGCTAACTCGCCCTAGCTTAACCTAGTCCTCGCCTCCAGCAACCAAATTGATCTTAGTCCCTTCCTCTCTTCCTCATATCCGTTAGCACTAATGTCGTCACCTTCTATTCTCACTCTTAAGCCAAATCGACGAAGGGAAGCCGAATTAAGTATTCGACAAGTCGCAATGATTCAAGCCACATCGAGCATCAACTTCCACTGAGCTCTAAAGCTCTCCTCTACATGAGTCTATTTTCACTGGTCTCAGCCCAAATTCGACTTGAGCAAGCCACATCGACAAGTGAAGTTCAACCACCGAAACTGTTTCGAGGTATATCGAGTCCTGGTCTCTCTCTCTCTCTACGATTTTACAACGTCGTTTTTGTGACCAGAGATTCGATTCGATCTATGTTTTATTTTCGCAGGATTTCGATAAGTTGTGGCCCATCTTCGATTCTACGCAATCTTGCAATTTTTGTAAGGTGCAGATTTCTGTGGTTTTTGATTTTGATTTTGATTTTTGCAGGTGATTTGGTTTGTTTATTGAAATTTAGGTTTTGATTTGTGTTTGTTTTTGGTGAAGGTTGTGCAAGGGATTATTAGTGGCTCCAACTTCTGATGTTGATGAGCTGCCACAAGATACAATAAGAGGCTAAAATTGGAGATTCTCGTCTTTCTTTGACTAGGTTGCTTCATTTGAAGTAATTCTGTCCTTAATGTTCCATTCAGTTCACCAAGGAAAGTGGAAGGATGGTAGAGGAGTGCAAGCTCAGGGTTATCTATGTAACTCTGGGCTCATCGGGAAACTCAGAAGATGGAGCTTCTATGCATGGTCTCGATGCTAATTCTGTGAGTTTCATTGAAGCAATCAATTTTGGAATAACTATTTGTCTTTCGTAAAATATGAATGTATGACATCATGGTTGTATTTTTAGGCTAGGGGCCGAGACTTGGGGGAATAGGATAAGAGATTATGCAGCATATGGCATGAAGGTAATGAAGAAAATCCAAAGTTAGAAATGTTCACTAGGGACGAGATTTGGGCATCTTTTCATATGTTGATTTAATCAGCTTTGTGTGTGCCTCACCTCTAACCCTGGCATTCTGTCATGTTTACTTATTGCTAATTTTCTTTTATATCCTTTAGCACATGATATTCTTTGAACTGAATGGTACTCTAGCTATTCAGTTCGTGTGCGTTATAGTGTTGCTTTTGGTTGTGTTTCTGAGTAAGATGTGTAACATATGCAGAATGCTCTTATTCTCGAGGGAAAGGAGATGGGATCTGTGCTTTATACATATCACAGTTGTGTCAAAGCACTTCCTCAAGTCCAACTCTTCCTTCAAGTTAGTTTTGTATGGGAAATGCATATAGTTGAGCTGACTTGTATTTAACACGTGGATAAATGCAATTTCATGCAGCTTCCTGATTCAATGAAACAAAATCAAGTTGAGTTGTACCTTGAAACCTATCAAGTTCTGGGTTTATAGATGAGTCGCCTATGTGAGATTCAGCGATGGCAAGCATCAAAGGTACGAGTTTGTATAAACCTTTCTTTTACTCTCTTCCGTTGTAGTACTCAAGTTGAGTTATCACTAGATCATGGACGTCTTTCTCTGATACAGCTAGCTGCAGATATGCAACGCTTCTCAAGGCCCAAGAGACGCATCAATGGACCTCAGTAATTCATCTCCGGTATGTTAGATATTCATCGATATGCTTGAACTCAGAGCTACATATATGGCTATATCAACTTAAGTTTGTTTTTTTGTTCATTTACAGGTCCATGTTGAAGTTACTCGACACTTTGGTGCAACTTGGTCATCTGAAAAATGCAAAAGCAAGCATACCAAATAATTTCTCTTAGTATAAAAGGTAAAGCATTAATTAGTCCTTGTTAACTATGCTCAAGCTATATTCTTATCATATATTAATATCACTTTTTGTTATTTTTTCTGCATGCTTTTGACCTAATGTATTCTGAATTGTTTAGGACATTCACACAAGTGTGCAGTGGCATGATACTGATTCAATGAGAGAGGAACTGGATGACTTACAGGTGTGGCACTTCTCCCTTCTCTATCTTAGTATCGTCCTGATATACAAATTTTGATGGATACTAAAACTTTTCTCCAGATTTGAGATATTGTCTTATTTTCTCTCTTAGTTTGTTTTTGTAGTATGATATTACTGGCCATGAATATATAACTATTTCTCAATTATCTTCTACAGATTTTGCTTAGCACAAGATGGGCAATCTTGTTGAATTTGCATGCTGAGATGTTCCGTGTGAACAAGTATTCTGTGTTAATACAATTATAGTTTTTCATTATTTTCTTTCTGCTTATAATAATTTTTTTTATCTTGACGGGAGGTCATAATGTAATATGCCTTATTTTGTTATTACTACATTTGCAGTTATGGATACATGCTACTACTCTCTTCTGAGTTCCTTGACTCGATTTAGTGTAGAGGATATTCTTCAAGTTCTCATAGTTTTTGCTGTTGAGTCGCTTGAGCTGAATTTTGCACTTCTATTCCCAAAGCGACACATACTTCTTCGTATTCTACCGATTCTTGTTGTCTTAGCAACATCACCAGAAAAGGACAGCGAGTCACTATACAAGAGAGTGAAGATTAACAGACTGATCAATATATTCAAGGTAATGTATAGATATTTAGTAATAGAAAATTCAAGAAGGTGACTCCCTATCAGTATGTACTCCCTATCAATCTTTTAATTTTGTGTAGTTGACTTACCAATTTACCTTAATATCTCTATTTTGCTTTGGTAGTGGTGATAGAACTCCCAAACAGAAGGTGAAGTTGAAGGTTACCGAGGACAAGCTCTTGAACTTGATGCTAAAGGACAATGGGGGCCGACCTAGATCTGAGGTGATCGATTTCTTCTTTCTTAAAACTTTTGTTGTTGTTTTGACTTGACATACAATATCAACCGACTATTGGTGTTGGTCCTCATTTGTAGACAAAACTGAAAAGAGCTATCCAGTTGCAAGATTTGTTGGATGCCACAAGGATGCTTGTACCTCGTTCTAGGTATCAAACTTTACACTACTTTGTCACTGTTTTAGTAAAAGTGGCATCATATAAATGTCATTCAAATGAAGCTTAACATGTACTACTTTTCTTTTTTAATTTGATACAAAATTTATTCGCTAGCTGATTCTTATATCAAGAGTTTAAGACTGTAGAATACATGTTGACTCTTTACATTTCTAGACCAGGTCAAGAACGTGACAGTGAGGCAGAAGACTTCGAGCATGCTGAAAAGCTTTGTCAAGTTAAAGCAGTTCTTGAGGAGGTAATTCACTCCTCCCTGAAGTTTCATTTCTTTTTTCTGTCTAAAATTTCTTTACCCCTTTTCCTTTAGTTTATCCAGACTGAGTTCACCTCTTCTTGTATCAAGGTTCACTAGTGTCTAGTTCAGTGTCTAACTTGAATATATTACTTATCAATTTGTCCTGTGGCCTAATTATTCATGCAAATTGTTAACTGAAAATAATGTTCTCTAGCCTAACCCTTTTACTTATACCAAATTTAAGGGAATATTAACTCTTATATTGAATTTGGAGAGCAATCTGTTCTAGAAAATTGATGTGATTTATTTAAATTGTTTATTAATGGGGAGAATGTCCTGGTGCATACCCAAATAGACATAAATGTTTTCATTCTGATGTAAAATATATTTGATATTTATGTTGGTAAATGTGTGCTGATTTGACATTTCTCTGGCATTTATAGGAAGGTACAACTAAAACCACTGAAGTGGGTTAAAATTTCAAAGAGTAATGGTGAATGTGAGGAAGAATGTCCAGTTGAAGCTCCGATGGTTCTAAAGTACGGGGGTGTACTTACTCACGCTGGCAGAAAGCAGGTAAATTTTTTATCAATAAACTATAGTTAGTACATACAAGGATGCATAATGTAATATTGTTGTGTTTCATTTGACTTATGCTAGTTGTCTTAATCTTTTACTTGTTTGCAGGCTGAGGAACTGGGTAGATTCTTTCGGAATCATATGTACCCAGGTAATCATAGTGGCAGTTATTTTTTGTCTTATAAAACTATTTTGGTTGTTTAGTGAATGTTTATACATAAAGATCTGGTTTCCACATTTACTCTTTGTTGTGTTGAAGCTAATGAACTTGATCAAATCATCGAGGTTTGCGGTGACATCCATGATCAGCTTTTCAAAGTCTGAGGCTGATTTCTCCTACCTCCATAAATGTTTTACTTTAATTATCCAAAGACCAGAACAGTATCTTATGCATGGATCAGTTTTGTTAATATTCATTTACTTAATTGGTGTGGCAGGATGAAGCACATGTCGCTCTTGCATTTGAAATACCTGGTGGCTGGCGTCAAGAGAAACAAGCTATCATTTTGACTGTTCTCCAGGTACTACATGTATTCTTAAACTGTTTTAACTAATTTTGTGCTAGTGCAATGCAGAAGGTGGCAAAATCAGTTGCTCTTCTCAAGGTGACTTTGACAATTGGGAAAGAAGTGGAGGATTTAGTTGACATAGAGTACTGCACTATATATATCTCAGCTTAGTTAAACTTTAGTTGGAGGGTTGTTCTCCATGAAACACAACCTGCTTTTGTATAGTTTCGGCTTTTAGGATCGTATCAAACAGTTTTTAGGTACTTTTATATGAAGTGTATGAATGTATTTTACTTTTTGTTATTTGTAGATTTGACTTATGGTATGCAAGCTAGTTATATATGAATGCATGGTCTGTTATTGATTTGGTACAATGGATGTTAAACTTGTAATTGTTGCAAAAATTTTGTGCGATGCATTACGAGAGTGATTATTGACCAAATTGTTGAAGGCCAACACAACTTTAGTCAGAAGCATTGTTTGGTAACAACCAATTTGTCTAAAGCGAATTTTTTTATATAAAAAATACAATATTACTAGATATTAAACTGTTGAGTGAATTGATGTTATACTAAATAACATGGAAAATAAATATTGTCTGATTGAGAATAGCACAACAATGATGTCAAATAAATTGTTGTATGCAGGTGTTACATGTAATAGCACACTATAAAAGAGCATTGTAGGAATCCGAGTATAACAAGTGATGATTGTACAAAAGTATTGTTGGACTAAGACATTACTACAAAATAAACTCAATATTAATTGTGTGATAAATTTCCTCACAACAATATGACATAAAAAGTTTTATGTACATTTCAGACAATAGAAAAGAATACAAACACTATCGTCTCAATGTATGTACGCAACGATAACGATTACATGACCGTGGAATCGAAGCTTTCCTGACAATACTTTTAAATATATATATCTATTGTCTAAGTTTCATTCAGACAATGACATATTTTTCATTGTCTGATATGACTCATTACCTCAGCTCAGTAGACAACACCCAAACCCTATATCAGACAATGATCCAAAACCATTGTCTGAAGCTTTTTTTGGCGTAGTATGTTAAAAATGGTTATGTTCATACATATTGCTTACAGGGTTCAAATTCTACAAAATTCTATGGCATTATGATACCAAAGTATAATAAAAACGAGACAAAAAAGAGGACGGTTTGTTTCTGGGAATTTTTGACCCGTTGAGATTTTCCTCGACCCGTCGAAGGTATCACTCTGAAACGGTTTCTACATTTTTTCGACCCGTCAAAAAATAATGTAAAAAATCTTTCGACCTGTCAAAAGATGGTCCTTGGTCATATACTTTTGCATCTTCGACGCGTCGAAGACATGTCTCGTCCCGTCGAAGGATTACTTCTATCTCAAATTTTGACAATTTTCGACATGTCGTTGGTTTATTTTGACCCGTCGAAAATAGTTATCAAAAAATAATAAAAAAATTTAGGTTTTCCTTCGACCCGTTGAAGGTTTACCTCGACCCGTCAAAGGCTTACCTCGACCAGTCGAAAATCGGTATCGGAAATTCAATTTTGTTTTTGGGTTTATTTCGATACATTGAGTGATATTCACAACCCATTGATGGTTCTACCCAGAATTGGTATTTTTGATTTTTTGCATCGATTTTATCGACAAATAAAGGTTTAGAAAAATTCCAAAAACCAGAACTTCTGCACCAGATGTGGTTTTATATCGGTTTTTGTCATGTCATGGAACTTAACTTACAAGGGTCATTTTCACCGGTCAGATGTTGTTATATATCAAGTTGTTTTGAGCTATTGTCATAATATGATTAGCACCCTATAAGGGTTATACTCTTTGCCTTTTTTTTTTTCCATGTCTTGGATTCAAAGACGATTTACTTGACATTGGTATGTTGATGTCTGATGGCAACATTGAGTGTTATACACCTCAAAAGACTATTCAAACCAAGCTAAGTTTTGAAAACATCTTGTGCCAATGGTGTTCAATTAGAACAATATTGTGAGAATGAAAAAGAATTTTGTATGTACTTTTCATAGAATGCTGCCAAAGGCGCAATCTGGAAAAGTTTATGAGGAGTTGTGGTGGTTATATCTTACTACTGTTCGGATTATTGAATCCAATATAGTCACTTATATTACTATGTGTGACCTAGCTTCATATGAGTTTTTGCATTATGATGATCAAGATATTGAGAAATTCTTATGGTCATCGGTTCTTAAGAGCAAAGAAGCATGTGGGAATACCTTCTATTATCGGTTTAGATGAGGGAGAGTGAGATTTATCCACTCGGTCTAGACTCGGTCTCCAAGATGAGGGCAGCACACTACCGTGTGTTTTCCCCACCGGATGTTTTTATGGCAAAATCCAATACACATTGCTTGGTTTGCAAAGCTTGTTCATGTATGTAATACTGTTTACATGCATGACAGTCTTTTGTTGTAAACACAACTTTCATTCCCCTATAGATTCCAAGAATATATTTGTATGTATTTGTGAATCAATCAAACTGGTATGCAAACTGTTTATATATATGGTTTTGATTGCTGCATTGACACATAGGTCACACGTCTTTACAATCCACATGGTATGCTGCATTTGCAAAACTCTTAGCACAAATTATGAAGCTTCGGATTCAGCAACCGAACAATCTAATTAGGTCTATTAGATTGGATAATACAAGAGTTCCCCATGTTTAATCTTAGGATGGTCTTGCAGAGGCACAAATCAAGCGGCTTGTGGCCAGAGATTTAGTAATGTATACAAACTTACCGGTATCTGCTTGGGGATATGCAACGTTACATGCAGATATGCTTATTTATTTTGAGACCCGTAAATTGACAACCATTCAGTACATACAAGTTGGTAACTGGACATGAGCCAGATATCTCACATCTACGTATCTCTTGGTTGCCCAGTACATGTGCCTACTATGCTTTGACAACGTATAAAAATAGGTCATCAACGATGATTAAGCATCTATGTTAATTATGAATCATCAACGGTTGTTCGCTATTAAGAGCCTCTGACAAGAGATCTCTTTACTGCTAGTTTTACAGATAATCACTGTGATGAGAAATACTTCCCACCATTAAGGGGAGATAGGAATAAGTTCTTTCTTCTTAAACATCATAAAATGACGTAATATGTCTCCACTATGTCTCATCATGATTCCCACAGATCTCAGTATGAGATTGAAATGCAATGTATTCTTGATCTTCATAAAGTAGCATATTCGATGTCTAACTCCTTTACTGATATCATGAGAGTGGCGAGATCAATTATACATGCTGCAAATCCTGCAAGTTTGAAAGTCCCTAGAATTGGGTAATTTAACGCAACACCCGGGTAAGGTAGCGCTTCTCCTGCTCATAATGAGGGTGTAGCGTCGGTCAAAATCCACTGATGAATTGCTGGTGAAAAAATAATTCATCAAGGCACAACTGCTCATCATTAACAAATGAGATTGTTTTCTTACTGCAATTGTGTCTAGAAGTCGACATTGACAAACACTGGGGGACGCCTCATAGTCAATAACGATGTTAGTAAAAAAAGAAATCTTACAAAATTAAACAAATGCTAGCGGTAATATGGATGGTTCTTCCAGGATCGTTGATGATGCATTTACTTGTTATGTCACTGAGAAATTGACGACAATGAAGTGGAACCTTGCTTAGTTGCGCATTGTCAACATAAAGTAGATTGACCAATATGAAAATTTACAATCTAGGCTGAACTAGACTCTATTACAAAGGGCACATTTTGGGTATGGTAGTGTTATAACTACTGAATGGTAAGCTCGGTTAGATACAAATGAGTCTTTGGTTGGAAGCACAATGAGAAGAACTTATGGCACAAGAATCTTCTCAACGCCTTAGTATTGATTATGAAGAGATGAATTCTCTGGTTATGGACATCATTACTTTCCACTACCTTATCAGTTTGGTAGTGTCCAAAAAATTGAGTATGCAGTTGATGGATGTGGTTATAGTATATCTCTATGGGGATCTTGATTCAGAGATATATATGAGAGTGCCAATTGGCATAGTTATATCCAATTCAAGTAACTCTAAATCACAAAGTATTCATGGGATAAGATTGAGACGTTCACTACTCTAAAGTGACTACTTGATTGGGAAGGGATACAAAAACGATAAATTATGCCCATGCATGTTCAATTGATGAACGAGTTGTTTGAGATGATAGACCTTGGTAGAACTCGATTTTCTCTTGGTTTAAGTCTATGTTGTTAGAGGTTTAGAGATGGTATATCGAGTTAGTTGAATTCTTATTCACCAGTTTGCTTACGTCAAATCAGGCAATGGATAAAGCACACTCTATTAGCACACTAATAATTATTTGCAGTTTAGAACCCAAAATGATCAATTTCCTCTGGAAACATGATGGTGAAGAACCTTTGGAGATGAAATTCCATATCTTAGTGCGGTTAGAGCTTAGTTGAATTTGGCTCCGTGCACACATCCAGGCATTACTTTCTCAATCTGTGCCTACGCAAAGTCATTAGAATAGAGTATAGTACACATTCTGGTAATTGAAGGTAACCATTGAATTAGGCTTGTTCTTTCCCTACAAAGAATACAGACAGAAGCTTGAAATTCTCAAAAAATGGATGGTTGAATCGCAGCATGCAAGTTCTGGGTTTTTCGACCAGTCGAGTGGTTATCTCGACCCGTCGAAGGTAACACCCTGAACAAATCTCAAGCAAGCTTTCGACCCATCGAGTGAATTTCTCGACTCGTCGAAAGTAGTCCCCTGGATCGACCTGAAGCTTCCCTTCGACCCGTTGATGGAAGGCTTCGACCAATCAAATGTTTCTCCAGCAGTGAGCACTGTTCTCCAATTCAGTGCAATCCCCTACTCAGAGACACCTTGTGATGCCTTTGTTAGTTTTGCTGATGTTGAATATCTCTCTAACCCACATGAAGGACGATCTCAGACATGTTATATCTTCACAATGGGAAACACGATGACTTTATGGAGATCAACTAAGCAAACCTTGTTGCTATTTCCTCGAGTCATTCGGAGATTATTGTTTTACATGAAGCGATTAAGGAGTGTGTTTGGCTCAGGTCAATCATACATCATATTCGAGGATCTAGTGGATTACCTTCAACTACCACAACACCAACTTGTATCTTCGAGGACAATGCGACTTGCATTGAACAAATGAAGTTTGGATACATCAAGGGTGATCATACAAAACATATATTGCTTAAGTTCTTCTTCAATCAGCAACAACAACAGCTATTAAACATTCATGTAAATCAAGTATGTTCGGTCGATAATGCTGCAGACTTTTTTACTAAGTCATTGTCCAAATCTATATTTGCAAAGCAAGTGAGACGTATTGGTATGCAAAGATTGTCTGAACTCCAAGATTGAGTTATTGATTAGGGGGAGTTCATTTCGTAGACATCAGAGGCATTCTATATCACATGTGGTCGCTTATGTAGTTGATGCGTTGTACTCTTTTTTTCCTTAGACCAAGCTTTTATTTCTACCTAAGAGGTTTTTTGTTTGCTTAGCAAGATTTTTAGTGAGACAACATGTTATGCATCATTCATTATGATCTCAACACAAGAGGGAGTGTTTAAGGATATTATACTCCTAGTATCTAGATGTGTGTCTTGTCCTAATTAGCATAGAAGTAATTATTCTCTCAATCCCTGATTATAGGGATATAGATTGTAACAGATTGTAATGCCTATTTAATGTCATCTATCAATGAGTAAAGTACAGTTTCAGATCATATTTTCTGCGTATCTATTTTCTCTTTCAACAAATATTATATTTTTTTTATTATGTGTATCATTCTCGTATGTATCCTCTCTTTTTTTAGTTTGTCGTTTCTCCGTATTAAACCGTATCGTATCGCCATACTCATATACGTTTCGTTGCTATTTAGATGATATATATGACCACAAAGCTAGAGTTTGATCGATAACGATGATCAGCAAGCAGGTGTTAACTAAACTGCCATTGATGCCGGCAATGATGGCGGTCCTTCTGGCCACCTTGCTGATCAGCTTTGCACCACCGAGCGCCTCCACGGCCCGCCTTGAGATCCACGACCTGCGAGGCGATGACAATCCGAACCCATTCCTGAAGCGTTGCAGGGGTGGGCCTTGCTCGTACAACTCCGAGTGTCATCAAGGATGTATGTGCATGCCTCCTGTGTTTGGGTGGTGCCGAGGGAACTGCCCTACAGATTGCCCTCGCCCCACTAGATCGACCCCAAGTGCATGCATGCATGGGTGTAGCTAGGCTTCGAATAAGAGCCAGTTAATATATTTACTTTAATTCTGTATATAAGCCTTATAAGGTAGTGATCGAGCTCGATCGCAAGGAGTTAGTGATGGATTGCTAGCTGCGTGTGTGTAGCTGGTTTGTACTGTTGAATAAATTGGATCCAAAAAAAAAACAAGGAGAGCATGATATATACCGCCTACTTTTGTTTGCAGGCAATTTTTTGTTTATATTTTTCATCGAATTGTTCGATAAAATGGACTCGATCTCAATTTAGTTGTTTAAATTAGAATTAGGTCATAACGACAACAAAACTTATAAAAAAATTTCACAGTTTTCCTTAAAATCTAGAAACTCAAAATCTGCAAAAAAAAAAAAATCACACTTCTAAAATAGTCCAAAAAAATAAACCGTGGGGCACCGATTCTAATCCGGATTTCTCAAATCAACCAATTATTGTACAAACAATAAAATGAACAAATGTACTAACTTCAAAAGGTTACAAGGAATCCGATGATTATTTAGAAAAAGAACACAAACGGAAGCAAAATAAACATAGTATTCAGAGTGACTTCTAATTTACATAATATACAAAACTAGTAGGCTAAGCTAGGAACCTATTAGAAGAGCAATGTGACTCAAACTCTAGGCCTCTAACGATGATGTGCAACCACAGGATAGAAACTGCAAACTGAGCAATATAGGAAATCAAAAAACCTCGGGAAAGACATATAAAATAATAAAACTATTAGTGTGAGTGGACGAAAAATAATATTTTGTTTTAACATGGAAACTATAATTATTATGCCTTTCACTAGAAAATATACGAAAAAATAATGCGAGTCTAAAATTGTAAACATCAAGGTCAGATTCCTGGGACTCTTGAGTACTATGTGATGTGTGGAGGTTGTGACTTGGGTCAAACGACCTAAAGCCCTAAGACTGTCCAGGTCAGGTTCCTGGCCCTCCTTGGTACTACGTAAATCCTCGTGTCAGGTATCTGGCCCTCTCGGAGCGTCTCGGTGATCAGCTGAGAAGCCAGTGCATCGATGCAACAATTGTGACTATGCTATGTGTAAAACAAAATCATATGTGTCTCCATGCAAATACATAACTGTAATAATGCACAAATGAAAAATGCATAATTGTATACTCGCAAAACAACAGTGAAAATAAAGTGTCCACTCACAGTACACAACTAGCTCTGTGGTCTGGCGGAAGTTCCCTCGCTAAAATCTTGATCTCGGTTTCATGAATATATCATATAGTCAATTAATATTGAATTTTGATAAACAATGCGAAAATCAACTCAGAAACTACCCCGAAAACCTCCCAATCAATTTTGAATTTTTGCCTCGCCAGAGCCTGCCGTCGACGACGACCAAACATGGTTATGAGCGTTCGACCCAGTTGGAAATATATCAACAAGCCCTACAACTTTCCCAACTAGACCTACCTCTAACTCGCCACCGTTTGGCCGAAAAATGACCCAAAACCTCATGGCCCGAAAATTGTCGGAAATCATTTATGGCCAAATTTGACGCTGTCGTCGCTCCTCGGTCCTCCAAACTATAGGGTTTCGACCCCTAGGGTGAAACCCAACTGATTCTACCCTACCCCATCGCCGGAAAACTGCAGAAGCACTGCAGTCGATTAAACCCGAAAACTAATGGGTAAATCGAGTCGATTCATGTCCTAAAACAAACCCAAAATCTACCGCAATTGATTGAACCCGAAAACTAACGGGTAAATCGAGTCGATTCGTGTCCTAAAACAACCCAAAATCTAACAATACATACATGAATTGAAAGAGGGAGAGGTGAGCTTGAAAACTGTAACAAAATCACCGACAACGACGACGTTTTTCGGCAGGTCCGATATCGGGTGGGGTCGGCTCGTCGCGGCTCGTTGCTTGTGCTCGAATAGTTTTTTGTTTTGTTTTTTCCCTCTTTTTTTTGGAAAAAAAAAACCTTATTTATACCCTAAGCAGCTTATCAGATCAACGACTGAAATTTGTTCTGATCAAGATCCAACGGTCGAGACTAAACTGACCTAAAAAGAATTTCTTTTTAATATTTTATCACACCAAATTCCAAAAATCATAAAAAAAAATAGCTCGCTTATCCGAAAAATTTCCTGAAAATTCCTACAAGCTCGAAATAAAATACTCTACGACTTCTGTGAAGAAAAATAAAGTAAATCTCACTAGGTGAAAAAGTTGTTAACAAATCACACGATATGACTAATTAGCGATAAACATAGTTCGTGCTGATTTGTGTATAATTTTGGTTCGGGTCGTTACATTCGCTTTGCCTTCTATTTTGGTTAAATTATTTCACATAACCTTCTGTATGACACAGCCTACACTCCCACGCCATAAAGCGGCTATAGCGACCACCTGCTAACGGCAACCAGGGGCATAGTTTTATCACACCCAGAAGTGTCAAATCACACGGTTGAGTTGTGAGATTTGGCCAACAAGTCATGAGAAAGTTTGAATTTTTAAACTCTTGGTTATGAAGTATATGGTAAGATGACACTGCTCAGATTTTGCCATTTTCATCCACATGGTAAACATTGATTAGTTCAACAAAAAAATCATTCCTTATTATGGTATCAAATTCAGTTAAATTTTGTGTTGATTGCCGAATGGAGACTACTTCAGCTTAATCTTACATCTCTTCTCTTTATATAGATAATTATTTATCTTTCTAACCAAACACAATTATATCCTCATATTACCAACAATCGACTGAAATTACAAAAGCTTTTATCGACAAATTTTACAATAAGAGGAACGCAACCGTCAATTTGATACCTCATCAAGCTCTTGCAATAAGAACATACAATGAAAGTACTTTAGATGATGCACATGAAGAATTAAACTCGACAAATCAGTCATCAACTCACTAGTTTATTTGCTAATAACATTAGCGCTAATCCTAGTAGCTACCACAATAGTATAACGAACATTTTCTACAATGAAGATCATCAAAAATGACTTGCGAAACCAAATAGGAGACAAATGGATGAATAGCAATATGATAATATATATCGAAAGGGATATATATTCGATGGTATTAACAATGAAATAATGATAAGAAGATTTCAAAATATGAAGGCTCGTCGATAACAGTTATAAATATGTTTGAGATTTAGTATGCTACTATAGTACTTGTACTTTTTAATAAAAAAAACTGTTATAAATTATTTTATTTTTTGACACGGTTGAATCACTTTTCTAACACCACAACGGTAGATGTATCAGTGTTATATATGCCAATGCCAAGAAGATTCTGACGGACACCACCTCTTTATTCTGAGAACTAACGTCATCTCCAACTCTCCAAGAGTTTCTTCTCCTCTCTTGGTCAGTCTCGTTTCATAGGTGGGGGGATTACTGGCTAGCTAGATTTGTCGGTGCATAGTCAATCAATACGTAGTCCATTCCATATTATACTTTCTAAATTAAGAACGAAGCTTTCTCCAAATACAGAAGCAGATTGATTATACAGAATTAAAGTAAGTCTTGTTGAAACGTAAAATGTGCAATGCGTGGGTATTCATCTCCCAAATCTCAAGAAATCCTCCAACTACCACCGCCACTTCACGTTCGTTCCTCCCGTTCACCATTATTCTCATCAAAAACCCGTCCCATTCGACCTCTCGTCGTCGACATCGAGCACCACCGCGAGGATCACAAGAGGGAGAAGGAGCAGTTGGAAATTAGAATTGGACTTGGATCGGAAGCAGCAAAGGCCACGACGACCGACTTTGGTCACAACCTCACGGGGGTAAATTAGGAAGTATAAAGGATAAAAAAGATAGTGGGAGTGTGTTTAGTAACTGAGGAGTGTGAATATCTAACTGGTTTGTGGCGGTGGCCATTAAAGTTCGCACATTTTGGGGGAGTGTGATCTCCGTGGGGCTGGTCTGCAGATAACTAGTTTAATCTGCCAAGCTGATCATGCGACTTGATTGCCTAGAAAAGAAATCAAGATGAAGCTGCACGAGTCACGGCCCTCATCACCTCGATCGGCTGCCTCGATCATCAAGCCATGACTCATGCGCGGCGGCTTTAGAGCCTTCGCATGCACGGAATATATATATATATATATAAGTTTCTACGTACCTAGAAGGTACATCGTGCTTATAAATTCACATCCATCCTTAAGTAACTCTATTCGTGTCGGCTGCACTGGTTCCCTATACAAGTATTCATTTGTTCTACTTAGACTACTACTTAGACTACGTAGTACGTACTTGATAGCTCGCTTGTTGCATTTGATATAGATATACATTAATCAAAATTTATATACTATTAAATTTTTATAAAGTAATAATTTCGGATTCTACAAAATTTATTAATTTAACGTGGTATTAAATAATCAATAAATTAATAATTAATTAATTAATTAATAACATATTAATATAAAACAATTATGATTGTACTTTGTTTAATATATGTCATTTTTTAATTTTTTAATTTATTGTATGTACATTATTGAAATCCCTTTCAGTATGTTAACGTATCTATACAATAAAACTAGACTGCTTCACAAAATAAGTAAATTAACATCGTGAAACAAGTAGACTAAAATTAAACACAAAGTAGAATATTTCGCAAAACAAGTAAAATGATATCATGAAATAAGTATATTGATTTTTACCATATCAGTCTACTTATTTTGCAAAGATGTCTACCTTGTAATCATTTAATTTTAGTCTATTTGTTTCACGAGGTTAGTCTATTTAGTTTGCGAAGTAGTCTGCCTAATATTAATAAACCATCTATTTCTGTTGTATCGGTGCATTAACGCATGGAATAACTTTCTATGTACATTTGTAAATGTTTTGCATGAGAAGACAACACTAGATGAGGTCATCTTAGCTGAATGCGAGCGATCAGTGTCTAGATGAGGCATCTTCACTAAATTTTTGAGAATCGAGAATGACTGCTCCAGTCCCGACTAGCAGAAAGAAGAGAGGAACGCAAGAGGAGACACCACCACCGGAAGCTGGCGACAGCAGAACAACGAGTGACCATGTAACGGGGGTGTCAAAGTATGAGTCCCTGCAAAAAAAGGTGGCACTAACTCCAGTCGCTGAAAAGACAATTGGAGAGAAATATGTGTTGCTATAGTTTTGGGTACATAATTAGATAGGATGTAGAGCCCGAATTTTTTTGCAGTCATTTTCCTGCGTTTAGCGCCACTCTAGCCCGTTTAGTTATGTCAATGATATGCTTTTACTGAGCTACCGAGCACGTTGTAGTATATTTTGTTATAAGGAGTTCTTTCTATAAGTCGACAAACAGTGTTCTCCTATGTAACTTATCAGATCCAATGTATTCTATCTTTCATCTTTAAAAAAATATAACATTTGCTCTCCTATTCTATCAACAAATCCACTGTAGCACATAAAATGGATGTTAAGTAATCTTCCGGGTTCAACTCTCGGCAACGAAATTTGTTTTACTTTCCTTCATTTTATAGATATCTGAACATTTCTATAACATTTGATCTCCGATACTATTAACAAATCCGCGATAGCACATTAAATGGATGTTAAGTAATCTTCCGGGTTCAACTCCCGACAGATGAATTTGCTTTTATTTTCCCTTTTTTTCCCTTCATTTTTTCAAATATATGAACATTTATATAACATTTGGTAATTTTATTTGGTAGAATTCTTTTGAACTGAGGTTTTCTCTCGAAGAAAACCTCAGGGGGCAGTTGACTACTCCAATCAAGTTACACCTCGTCCGGCGGCGGCTGGGTCTAGGCTCGCCTTTAGGCCACACCCTTAACTTTTGGCTTGCTGTTAGACGGGTTTTTCTAGGCCTGGTTACTTGGGGTGTTCGTTGGAGCTATCATTTTTCAGTCTCGTTTTGGTGGCGTGGTGGACGACACAATTCATGGGTGAGGGGAAGATGATTGGGTAAGGAGGATCTTCGGGGCGACTAGTGCTGAGTTCTTGGATCTATTCCATTTCTCATTCGGGGTTGTGTTTTTGCAGGTTGGTGTGGCAGCTTGGCGAGGATTTCGGCAAAAATCTGACTTTGGGAGGGTTGCAGCGGTTAGGGTCGGGGGCTGTGGCCTTGATTGCATGCTCAATTTTCACGGATTGCGGGGAGGAGCTTGGCACTCTTGGAGGTAGCGTATCTGGTGTTTGGTCTGAGAGATTTGGGCTGGGGTTTAGGCCTTGGTCCCTAGTTTTACTATTTGGACCTGTTTCTTTAAGTCTAGTGGGCTTGACCCGAGTCTAGTTTTTTAGGTTACTATGAGCTCCAAATATTTATGGATACATCATTGCCTAGTTTAGATTTGTCTCTCCTAAAACAGAGGATTATTTTAGGTGTTTTTCGTTGTATCTGACCAGATTAATATATGCACCAGATGCATTATTTCGTCAAAAATATAACATTTGGTATCATGTTCTATTAACAAATCCGTTCTAGCCCATTACATGGATGTCAAGTAATCTTTCGGGTTTAACTTCTGATGGCTGAATTTGTTTTTATTTTCCCTTTTGTTTTCTTCATTTTTATCAAATATCTGAACATTTATATGACATTTGGTCTCCTATTCTGTCCACAAATCCATTGTAGCACCTTAAATGGATGTTAAGTAATCTCTTAGGTTCAACTCCTGGCAGCGGAATTTGTTTTTTTTTCTTTTGTTTTTCTTCATTTTTTTATTATCAAATATCTGAACATTAATATGATATTTGGTCTCCTATTCTATCAAAAAAATATGCTGTAGCACATTAAATTGATGTCAAGTAATCTTTCGGGTTCAACTCCAGGTAGCAGAATTTATTTTCCTTTTCCCTAATTTTTTTCCAGCTATTTGAACATTGATATAACATTTGGTCTCCTATTATATCAACAAATCCATTGTAGCACATTAAATGAATGCCAAGTAATCTTCCAGGTTCAACTCCAGGCAATAGAATTTGTTTTTCTTTTCTTTCATTTTTTTCAACTATTTGAACATTTATATAACATTTGGTCTCCTATACTATCAACAAATCAGTTGTAGCACATTAAAGGGATGTCAAGTAATCTTCTGGGTTCAACTCCCGGTAGCAGAATTCGTTTTTCTTTTCTTTTCTTGGGGAATTTGTTTTACTTTTCCCTTTTGTTTTTCTTCTTTTTTTTTTCTTTCAAATATCTGAATATTGATATAACATTTGGTCTCCTATTCTATCGACATATCCGTTGCAGCACATTAAATGGATGTCAAGTAATCTTCCGAGTCCCTCTCTTGGCAGCGGAACTTGTTTTTCTTTTCTTTAATTTTTTTCTTATATTTGAACATTTATATAACATTTGGTCTTCTATACTATCAACAAATCCGCTTTTCTTTTCCCATTTTTTTCCTTCATTTTTTCAAATCTCTGAACATTCATATAATATTTGGTCTCATATTCTATTGACGAATCCGTTGTAGCACACTAAATGGATATGATGTAATATTCCGTGTTCAACTCCCAACAACGAAATTTATTTTTCTTTTCCCTTTTTTTTTCTTCATTTTTTTTTCAAATATCTGAACATTTAAATAATATTTGATCTCTTATTCTAATAAAGCACATTAAATGGATGTTAAGTAATCTTTTGGGTTCAACTCCTGACAACAGAATTTATTTTTCTTTTCCCTTTTGTTTTCCTTCATTTTTTTCAAATCTCTAAACATTTATATAACATTTGGTGTACTTTTCTATCAACAAATTTGCTATAGCACATTAAATGGATGTCAACTAATCTTCCGGGTTCAACTCCCGGCATCGAAATTTCTTTTTCTTTTCCCTTTTATTTTCCTTCATTTTTTCAAATATCTGAACATTTATATAATATTTGGTCTTATATTCTATCAACAAATCTGTTCTAGCATATTAAATGAATTTTTTTCCCTTTTGTTTTTCTTCATTTTTTGTATTCCTTCGTTTTTTCAAATATTTGAACATTTATATTACATTTTACTTTCATTTTTTTCTTTCTAAATATCTGAACATTTATATAACATTTGGTCTGTTATTCTATCAACAAATCCATTGTAGCACATTTTCTTTTCCGTTTTGTTTTCTTTCATTTTTTTTCAATTAATATCTGAATGTTTATGCTATCAACAAATTCGTTGTAGAGCATTAAAAGAATTTTGATTATCTGCCGAATTCAAATCACTGAAGTGGACTTTCTATTAACAAAAACAGATCTTTATTAACAAATCTGTTGTAGCACATTAAATGAATGTTTCCGCGTTTAACTCCGGACAACTGAAACCAAAAATGTATGTACATAAACAATTTAAAATTCAATAAGCACATATGTTATAACTATAACGAATGACTCTTGGATTTGAATCTATCTCATTCCTCTAATTGTGGATATTTCAAATCACATACAAGATCATGTAGATCGGACTTTTTATCAATAGTGAGTGTTTAGATCAGATTTTTTATTGCCATTATGTAATTTAAATTTTTAAGAAATAAAAATACATTTTTTATTTAGAGATGATATTAAATAACATTACATGAAATGCAAACACACCAAATTAAACCACACCAAATTCAAATACATCAAATTCAAACACACATAATGCAAAAACATATAATTCAAACAACATATTTAGATTTGTTCACCGATCTCTAGAAACTAGTTGTGCTTCACCAAGTCTTTATGAAGCTCTCCATGGATATAAGAAGATTGGAGATCGACAACACGGTCACAAAATTGTTGTTCATCTCCATCCTTTCCAACTGGCTCAAAAGGAATCCGATTACCTTGTTCATCTACTGGCCTATCATAATTTGCGAAAGCACTTGATGAGTGTTGTAGATCTTCTTCTTCGTTCTCTTCAAATTCGTCCTCATCAAACTCTTCTCAACTATCATGTTATGCATTATGATGCAAGCCAACATAATCTATTTTATTACCTCTGTGTGGTGAGACCAAGTTGCATGACGAATCTTTGCCCAACGAGATTGCAAGATGCCAAAACACCTCTCCACATCTTTGCGGTATGCCTCTTGTTTCTTTGAGAACAACTTCTGTGGTAGAGTCTGATTGGAAATAGTTTTGACAAATGAGGAGTACCTCGGATAAATTCTGTTGGCCATATAGTAAGTGTTATGGTATGTCATATCATTGACTTTATAACTCTTTTACAGGCGTCTTCCGGCAAGGAGCGAATCGAAGATATCCGATTGGTGAAGCATGTTGATATCATTTTGTTCTCCAGGTACCCCAAAGAAGCTGTGCCATATCCACGCGTCATATAAGGCCACCGCCTCTAAGATAATAGTGGGACGCTTACACTGGCCCGAGTATGCCCCTTGCTAAGCTGTTGGACAGTTATTCCATTCTTAGTGCATGTAGTCGATACTTCGGATCATACCTGGAAATCCTCGATGTCTGGCCCTCCTTAGAAGTCGAGTGATATCTGCTGCATTTGAACTGCAGAGGTAAATGTCACAGTAAAGCACGTGCACTTAGGTACACCACTTCTTCAGGCATTCTAGTGTGGTTGATTCACCCATCCTTGTGTATTCAGCACACTGATCTGCGGTTGCGTCGTATGCCGACATTTGGAGAGCACTGATCATCTTTTGTTATGGAAGAAGTCCTTGCAATCCAGTGGCATTTGCTCTTTGACGCCAAAATGGGTCGTTGTTGCAAAGATCCGTGCATATACGATTGAATAAGTTCGAATTCATTCGGTACCTCCGACGAAATGCTTGCTCGTCGAAGACCAAGGGTTCGATGAAGTAATCTTCCATAAGATTCTGTTCCCTTGGCAGCCTCAACCTTTCTTCGTTTGAACGGCGGCGAGGTGGTTCATCATCGAACGCTGCAGCTACCATGACCGCGTCAATGACAAAGGCGTTAGCTATTTCTGCATTTCGTCGGCGTTGTTGTGTTCTCCATGTGAAAAAAGTGTTTAAACTAAAAGAATCTATCTTACTGATGTTGGAATGTGAAGAAATGTTTGAAGAAATAACAAATAATTTGTAGATGGTGTGCGAATATAAGCTGCCCGAGATGATTCTTTTATAGCCGATTCTAGGTTTTCTGATGTTTGTTAATGACGACACGTATCATCTTGTGGTTGGTCGGAAATCACATCGGAAATCTTCGGCAATTATTCACACGACAATGAAACATAAAAGTAACACGTGTCATCAATTGATTGATCGGAAATCTTATTGGAAATTTTGGCTCAATTATATAAACGATAACGATCATTAGTCCGTGACACATGTCATATCCTGGTTGGTCGGAAATCTTCGTCAATTATTCACACGGCAATGGCATGTGAAAGTAACACGTGTCGTCAAGTGATTGATCAGAAATCTTATCAAAAATTTGGTTCAATTATTTAAACGATAACAATCAGTATGAGTGACACGTGTTATCTCGTGTTTGGTCGATAATTTTATCAGAAATCTTATTCAATTATTCCTACAATAACAAGTCGTTTAAATATTGGTTTAAAATTTTTTTAAAAATAAATTAAAAAAAAATATATAATGAATAATAATAAAAAAAATTATTTTTAGCACCGTTGCATAGAAAATACCAACTGCACCGGCACTTCTTAAAATAGGAGGAGCGAGGGCAATTGCACCTCTCTCAACCGGTGCATATGGTCTTCCAGCTTGTCGCACGAGCAATTGTCCCACAAAAGCTGAAGCGACCACCACTGAGGCACTGACACAGACTCAGAGGAAGTAGAGCAGCCTAATCCACAAAACGACGACGCCGTGTCCCCACCACCACCACTCTCTCATATCACCGTCGTCCTCTACACGCGCAAAGCACCATATTATATACCAAACCCCTCTAAAAGGGCACCTCCACATTCTGGGCTTCTTCTTCATCTTCAACCTCCCCCGTCTCTCTCTCTCTCTGTTTCGTTTTCATGTCCTAAAATCCAACACCGCCCAAGCTTAGTAGTTTTCCAGTTGGGGCTTATATTTTATGATTATTTTTCTTATTTTGTAACTAGTTATTAAGGAACGTCATTTTCCCAATTCAATGGGCTCTATCCAACAGCTTTTGAAAATCTATGCAAAACATGTTGTGTGGGTCAGTTTCGCTTTTCATTCTCACTGTAGCTCTCTTGGGGGCAGCAGCTGCTCTGGAAGATAAGGTCTCCAGTGTGGACACCTTCATCAGCTCTCTGTCGAGCTGCTGATGTCGAATTCGGCATTTGCGTTGGTTCCGATCAATTATTGTCCTTGTCAATAGTAGTAATGGGTTGCGTGTATTCGAGGGTTTGTATCGGCGAGGTGAGTAGTAACAACAGTTCACGAGATGCGAGGAGGAAGGATGTACGGACTGAGACCCGAGTTTTCTCGGACGACGACGACGAGTTCGACCAAGAAAACTTCACCAGAGAAGCCGAAGCCGGAATCACTCGACTCTCGAGGGTCTCGGCGCAGTTTCTGCCGCCGAATGGGTCCAGAACCGTGAAGGTTCCTTCGGGAAACTTCGAATTGCGATACTCCTACTTGTCTCAGAGAGGTTACTACCCTGATGCTCTCGACAAGGCTAACCAGGACAGCTTCTGCATCCACACTCCATTCGGGACCAACCCGGACGACCATTTCTTCGGAGTTTTCGACGGCCACGGCGAGTTCGGAGCTGAATGCTCGCAGTTTGTCAAGAGAAAGCTCTGTGAAAATCTGCTCAGGAACACTAAATTTCATGTTGATGCAGTTGAGGCTTGCCACGCGGCATTTCTGGCGACGAATAATCAGCTGCACGAGGACACTGTGGATGACAGCATGAGTGGAACGACTGCCATTACCGTTCTGGTGAGAGGGAGAAAGATATATATTGCGAATTCTGGTGATTCCAGGGCGGTTATAGCCGAGAGGAGAGGGGAGGAGGTGGTGGCTGTGGATCTTTCGATTGATCAGACCCCGTTTAGAGTGGACGAGATGGAGAGGGTGAAGTTATGTGGTGCTAGAGTGCTTACATTGGATCAGATTGAAGGGCAGAAGAATCCGGATGTGCAGTGTTGGGGGACTGAAGAAGGAGATGATGGTGATCCCCCGAGGCTGTGGGTGCCGAATGGGATGTATCCTGGGACTGCTTTTACGAGGAGTATTGGTGATTCGATTGCTGAGTCGATTGGAGTTGTTGCCAACCCCGAAATTGTGGTTTTGGAGCTTACACAAAGTAATCCTTTCTTTGTGCTGGCCAGTGATGGAGTGTTTGAGTTTATTTCTAGCCAAACCGTGGTTGATATGGTAAGGTATCTTGCTCTTACTTTGTTGCAAATATCAAGAGTAGAATCTGTGAGAGTTATACGTCTTTGATCCATTGGAATTTTAGACAGTTTAGTTGCCAAATATATATTTTATTCCTTTTCTACTTCAGTGATGGATACATCAGTTGTTTGATATAGGAGTGGTTAGTTATGTAGTAAAACTTATGCACAAGAGAACTTGAAGAATGTTCATGAATAATAATTCTACTGTGTATGTTCGGAACCTGATGGGATTTAGCAGTGATTATCATGCAAGATGTACTGAATTTAAAAAACAAATGGTGAGGTAAGTTTACTGACAGGTACCTCTAAGGCGTAGGTCTGCTATTTTCACCTTTTAAAATAGCCGCTTTTAGTAAGAATCACAAACTAGAGTACCGCTGCTTCAGCGCATTACTCTTTCTGTTGAAATGCTTATATGAAGAATTTGTTAAGATGATCATCAACTTTAAGAAACTTTTTATTTCTAATTTAGGTAAGATAATGCAAACAAATAGAATAAAACTTGAATTTGATTTATACATTATTAAAAATCTTTCACATTACTATATAGGGAAAATAGCTGAAATGATCACTCAATTTTATCACAATTGACAATTTGATCACTGAACTTTAAAAAATATCAAAAAGGTCACTGAACTTTAACTTTATGTTTCAATTTGATCTCTTTGTGTGTTAGGCATAATGACTAAATTGATAGTAAAAGTTAAAGTTCAGTGACCTTTTTGATATTTTCTAAACTTTAGTGATCAAATTGTCGACTGTGACAAAGTTGAGTGATCATTTCTGCTATTTTCCCTACTATATAACCCCCTAAACTGTAAGGCGAGGGATATTTGGTCAATTTCTTGCAGTTAGATTCCTTATTTACCCCCTTTGAGTTTTCTTAATCTCTGCTACCATATATACAGGTTATGAAATATAAAGATCCCCGTGATGCTTGTGCTGCGATTGTTGCCGAATCTTACAAGCTTTGGCTGCAGTATGAAACCCGTACAGATGATATTACTGTGATCGTAGTGCATGTAGATGGACTTACTGATGTAAGAGGACTTGCTGTCCGTATTTTGATACTTTTATATCTTATGTTAACCTTATTAAACTGATCATACCTTATTTCTATAGACTACCACCGGTCAGTCAGTATATCCTGGTGCTGGTGCTGTTTTCCGGCCACCTGTTCCTCAAGTTGCTGAGGTTACAGGATCAGAATCTCCTTCACCCATGGGCATGGGCTGGAACTCGAGGAACCCTCGCATAAAACATGATTTGTCGAAGGCACGTCTTCGTGCAATTGAGAGCTCTCTAGAAAACGGGGACGTTTGGGTTCCTCCATCTCCTGCACACAGAAAGACCTGGGAGGAAGAAGTACTCATTTCTCATCTGTCTCGCTTTCTCTCCATTGTATTATTGCATGATAGAAAAGAAGTGGGAAGTTTCTCTAGTAAGTCTTGTCATGAAATCTTATTTGAAGCATGGTTTTTGTCAGGCACAAATTGAGCGGGCTTTGCACGATCATTTCCTCTTCAGAAAACTTACTGACTCCCAGTGCCAAGTTTTATTGGATTGCATGCAAAGGGTCGAATTCCAGCCTGGGGACATTGTTGTTAGACAGGTTAGGTTTCTATGTATAGTGTAATAGCCCTATGTGATTGTTCTGCTCCTATAATGTGCTTTTGGCATATGGATTAGGGAAATTAAAGGATTCATGAAACCAACAATTTGGTAGATAATTATATTAGATTATCATTCGGCATGTAATTCAATTTACTTGGAATTCTTTGACATCAGAGGAATATAAAACAATCTCATAGTGGCTGTTATAAGCAGGAAACTTATGTAAGACAAGCATAAATACGGGACATAAAGGTTTTGATGAGTGACCCCTTGTTTCATTGAAATCTGGTATACAACATAGTTAGATTACCGAGCAAAACGTAGTTTTTGCTACCCCTAGAATCCTAGATTAGCTGAGGAATTTCAAAAGTTTACTCTAGGGTGAAATGTCTTTGTAACAGTTACTAAATTTGTAGGGTGGTGAAGGTGACTGCTTTTATGTTGTTGGCAATGGAGAATTTGAGGTGTCGGCAACGCAGGTTTACGTATATCTTCTTCTGACGGTGCTTCATTTGGACAACTTATTAATAAGGTCCAATAATTTATGCCGACTGGTTGCAATTTAAACAGGAAGAAAAGAATGGAGAGGTTCCTCGGGTTCTGCAACGGTATACAGCTGACAAACTGTCATCCTTTGGAGAACTAGCACTAATGTGAGTCAGCTTAATATTTATTTCTTTGATTTGTCGTTGCACAAACTGATAACAATCATAGTTCCTGAAAATTGAAAACATGTTCTAGACACGTATATAGGTGTCGAAAACTATGTTTTACACATCCACATGTATTTTTTGTCTGTTTTTTATTTTATATATTGTTCAACTTCTTAATTATGGTGCCTGAGAAAGTGGGATGCCTAATAGCATGATGCGTTGGATTTTGGCTTTACGTAATTTTGTTTTTCACCCTCTTGTAATAAATGGAGGTTTCCTTTTCACTTAATTAATGAATATAGTATGCTGCAGGTATAACAAACCACTCCAGGCATCGGTTCGTGCTGTGACAACTGGAACTCTCTGGGCTTTGAGAAGAGAAGACTTTCGTGGAATTCTAATGTCGGAGTTTTCTAATTTGTCATATTTGAAACTGCTTCGGTCAGTGGATATTTTGTCGAGGTTGACAATATTACAGCTCAGCCATATTGCTGATTCTCTTTCTGAGGTGTCATTCACAGATGGGCAAACAATTGTCAATGAGGTATGATTGCTTGGTTAATGTCCATTTGCTCTGTCATCCTTATCTTACGTATATTACATGTATCTTCAGAATGAAGGCCTATTGGGATTGTACATTATCCAGAAGGGAAAAGTGAGGATTACATTTGACCCAAGTTCGGTTAGCAATCCAGTTGTCTGCAGTCTCATGTCTGACAATCAAAAACAAGGTGATAATCCTCAGAGTGGTAAAGAGATCTTAGTGGAGAAGACGGAGGGAAGCTACTTTGGCGAATGGATACTTCTTGGTGAACATGTTAATTTGCTAAATGCAGTTGCTGTGGGGGATGTCGTTTGTGCTGTTTTAACCAAGGAAAAGTTTGATTCAGTCATTGGCCCTTTGAAAAAACTTACTCAGGATGATCAAAAGTATGTTCATAAGTTTTAGATTAGCCTTCTATTTCAACTTTGTGGCTAACTTTGTAGCTCTGTGATGAAATATCAAATATTATTTATGTTATATTTTAATAACTCAAGACTGTTGCATAGCCCTGATACTAATTGTTGATGCCGCTGTATAGATCAAGTGATCAAACTTCGGAAACTATTACAGAAACTGCCAGAAGTATTGATATAACTGATCTTACTAAAGTGCAGCTTGCTGATATGGTAAGGTGTACAGTCCCCTCCCCTTGTGGGGGACATTGTGTTTATACATCCAAGAATAAACTAGAACTAGAATTCTCATCTAACGGGACGTTATGTCTTTCTTTTCCAGGAGTGGAGAAGGTGCCTGTATTCCACAGACTGCAGTGAGATTGGTGTTGTTCTTTTAAGAGATTCAGGTTGGCTTTCTTTCATTTTATGACCGTTGATTTATTTTTTGCTTATCTGGTGTCCTACCTACTTGATGGTAGTAGTCTATGTGAAACTCTGATTTCTTGTTCCTTCCTTTGGGATGGGAGAGACAAACCTGATAGTTAATTTCTATGCCACGCCGAGTCTCTGTTCAATTTGTTGAAGAGAAAAGAAAGAATTACCTCTTTCAAAAAATAAGAAAAACTTACCATTGGTTACGAAAGAGCAAACAAGTTGATTACACAAATTCTACATGAGTGGAATGCAATATTTCCAGATGAATCTATTCTGGGACATAAACTGATGCAAGGTCATCTTGTTGGTTTGATTGCCTATCAGAAAATTTGCTTACTTTGAAAAGGTTTTCAAAGCAGAAGGTCAGAAAGGTCGGAAAAGAAGCACAAGTATTAAAAGAGAAGGATCTAATCAGGAGCATTGGCCCTTCAGCTTGTGTGCCACAGGTCCTGTCCACTTGTGTTGATCAGACACATGCTGCAATACTGCTCAGTACATGCATTGCTTGTCCATTAGCCTCAATACTTCCCACTCCCCTTGATGAGCCATCTGCCAAATTTTTTACAGCCTCTCTAATTACAGCTTTACGGACTCTCCACAAGGTTCACTTTCTGCAAGTTGCATATATCCTCTCCTTGTCTTCTTCAACTCTTGCATTTCCTCGTATTTATTTTTGTTGACATCTCTGATTTGCATCTGTCTTTTCCAATTTCAGAATGACGTCCTATACAGAGGCTTGTCTCCTGATATTTTAATGCTGGACCACACAGGACATTTACAGGTCTGTTTTTTTTTATTTTTTATTGTCTTCATTGAAGCTGGAGACTGATGGAAGGGAGTTTGATGAACTTATCCTTGATTCCTACCTCTTTTTTTCTTTCTTTCTGTATTGTAGCTTGTAGACTTCAGATTCGGGAAAAAATTGTCTGGCCAAAGAACATATACAATTTGTGGGACGGCAGACTTCTTAGCGCCAGAAGTAGTTCAAGGAAAAGGCCATGGTTTCCCAGCTGACTGGTAATTGTCACTTGAGTGATGCATCACATGTTTATCCTAAAACTTGTAGCATTCCAAAGAGTGATGGATACATAAAAGGAAATATGAAACATTATGGTTGGGAGCAAAGACATTCAGATTTAATTATCAACTTAGCATAGTCCACAAGAGAAACTGGGAAAATTTAATCAATATCTCACAAAATTAGAGTTATACAACATACTTGCTATTAATGCTAGATAGTGAGTTTTCTAAGAAATTGGAAAGCTAGACGCAAATTTTCTTTTGGATATTTCAGGTGGTCATTGGGAGTCTTGATATATTTCATGCTACAAGGTGAATTGCCTTTTGGGTCATGGAGAGAAAGTGAGCTCGATACGTTTGCAAAGATTGCAAAGGGACAGCTTAAGCTTCCGCAGAATTTTAGCCCTGAAGTTGTTGATCTCATCACAAAGGTAATCTTTGAGTCATTTGTCCTACATATATTGTTCTTGCATTTTGAGAAGGTATATTTTTCATATTCAAACTCCTCATATCATATATTATAATTTGTTCAGTTACTAGAGGTTGATGAAAACACGAGACTAGGAAGCCAGGGTTGTGATCCTGCGAAAAGTCATCCCTGGTTTGATGGTATTGATTGGGAAGAGATCGCAGACTGTAGATTTCCTGTTCCTCAAGACATCACCTACCGCATAATGCAACATTTGGATAGTCACATAGAGGAGCACAGTATTTCTCAAGGTTCTCCCTCACATGATGAAGAGCTTGACATTCCAGAATGGTTTGATGACTGGTAGAAGGATGAAAAAGTACAGGATTCTCAACGTAGTAAACAATATTGAGCTGGGGCTTCGCTTTGCTTTTGCTGAACAATGAGAACCGCGGTCCCATTATACTTGACCTGATTGACATATATGTGACATTTCATAGGTTCTGCTGCTAATTAGCCACTGTTGAGGCCATTAATAGATTTCTCTTTATTTATTTTTCTTTTGTTTTAGGAAGAATTTCCCCATTCTGTAAATACATGTGTAAACAAATGAAGATCCTTCAATGCAGTTACAAAGTTGCCAACGATGATGATAATGATAATGAAGAACGTTATCAAAGAATCGCAAATGGCATTTTATTTTCAAGACTCCTGTATCAGTATCGGTCGGTCTCTGGCAAGTCTAATGTTTAAACTAGTTACAGAAAAATGAACCGATCAGGTGCTTAAACTAAACAAAGGACTCAAAGATCGAGTCCTACTATGATTATTTTAAGATCAAAGTTCTACAGTAAAACAAACATAATTGCATATTTATGAAGTACTGAGCAGACAACTTCGGTAAGGACAAAATACTAAAACTTAATAATTCTTGTAAAGATGAATCATAGGTGGTATCCTTGGAGACAAATGAAGCAGGCTCATCTCTTACGTCCAAGTTCATTAATTCTACAAATGTACAGCCTCGCTGTGACATAGAGTATATCTATTGCAACTCTTGCGCCAGCGATTTAGACAGGTTTAGAATATTGTACCAGGCTCAGCATATTATATACACAATCTGATCGGTCATATAGTAATAGAAGACATGGCTGAATTGACTTGCAACAACAGAGAAAAAAAGTTTAAAGGGTTGATATCATCCTTTAAGGTTCCGTAATTGCTCAAACTTTCAATGGTGATCGAGCACGACTTTAATGGTGATCGAGTACGACTTTAACTGACCAGGTGAATATTACCAGAAGGAAATGCATGTGAACACGTTCCTTTATTGGCAATGAAGGAAATTGTGTACTAAGAAAAAGTAAAGAACTTTGATTTGTATTTTTGATGGGAATGATGTATTGGAATATGTGTATAAACAAACAATTTTTGAGCAAGGAATCCATAGATTATAACAAAACAGTGTTTAAGGGTGTGTCTGATCTATTCCCTCTTTGAACTTATAAACAAAACTAGCTATTACCTAACAATCTCTATGAAACTAATGATTGCTTCCATACAAAGAAATGAAACATGTACTTGGAGATTTGCAATGTACCGCTTACACATTTGTAGAAGACAGCTGAGGCTGTTGATGAGATCTTTTCTCTCTGTTGGCAAACCACTGTACGGTTCTTTTGGCAATCGGCAACCAAAGCCGCCTCGTTCTTTCCTCGTTCACATTGTTGTCAAGCAAACTAGGCTCTTTCGTTCTGTTCTTGATGCCCCAATTTCCAAATCTAGAAAGACCAGTGATTTCTGACATTGATCTCTTCTCACCTTGGTTCATAGAGATCGAGGCATGACTAGTCCAATGAGTTGGTAGATTTGAAGCTGCCAAAGTATTAGTAGTACTAGTGTTCTTGTTCATCATTGTACCACTGACTTTGTTCTCAAACGATCTCTTCATCTCCATCTCCTCCTTAATCTTTGTAATTTCCTCATTTCCTGTTGCTAATTCTTCCCTCGGAGAAAGCTGTGCTGATGATGAAGAGAATCTATTGCTTGACAATGTGTTAAGCATCTCCGAGCTCAAGAACATGAGGTCCGAGGAGCTCACATTACTCCATCTGTTCTTGAACGCAAAATCCGACACAACAATTCTGTGCTTGTGCTTGTGCAACACCTTGTCACCATCCTCTTTCTTCTCCTCCAACACATCACCTCCTTCTTGGATCAACATTTCCTCATCAACACCCTTATCATGTTTCCGAAAGCTACTTCCAGCGCTGAACCTTGAAGAGCCGCCGCTTCTGTGATCTTCCTCTCTCTCCACAAAGAGCTCAATGTTTGAGTCCTCTTGCCGCTCTGAATGATTCTCACACAATAGTCTCATACTGTTTGAGTACGCAATGAATGCGAGGTCCTCAGCACTGACCTTGTGCCTGCAAAGTGGACAGCTTGAGTGCTTTTCGAGCCAGTGATCAATGCAGTCAATGTGGAAGGCATGTTTACATTTAGGAAGCAATCTAAGGACTTCGATGTCTTCAAACTTAGAAAGACAGACTGCACATTCCAGCCCTTCCTTTGACCCTTTAAGCGTTGAGAATCTGAAAAAGGGAAGTGCCTCTATCACTGTTTTGTCAATGCCTGAAAACCGAGAGCTTGCGCTGATACGCCTTCCTCCTTGCAAGTGATGGTTGTTGCCATGAGCAGAAACTCTCCTGTGACAGAACTTGGCATAGACTAACAGAACAAAAGTGAGGGCAAACATGATGGCCAGAATACTAATAACAACAGCAACACTTGGTTGGAATTCATTTTGATCCGTCGTGTCATAGTTTCCCATGGCTTGTGCTGCAGCATCATCCATGAAGAGCACAGAACTAAACAGAAGCAAACAAATCAAGCTCGGATGAAACATTGGAAATAAGCAATCTTTAATTAAACTGACCCGAAATCCTAATCATCTTTAACAAGCATTTTGTAGAAGGCTTGTCATAGCGTCTCTCTTCCCTGAAAGGGAATATATATCAAGGCAATCTGGTTTTGCGACTTTGGCGAAGAATTAGTCTTCTTGGCCGGTTTCTTCCTGGACAGTTTCTGGTGTGTCCTCATATGAACAATCTAACTTTATATAGAAGTGTCTTTAATTAAGATTGACTCTTGAGAAGTGATGACAAGGTGGGAGGAGATTAATTGTATTATAAATATCACCTACAACATCATGACATCATAGTGGTTTAAATATCTCAATCATTCATGAAGAAAACCACTAAACTAATGAAGAGGAAAAACCTGGAGTAAGAACTCTAAAACAACTTGTTATGATCCATGCATGTTCTTCGTTAGTTTGAGTCTTGTGGTGGATTAAACATGTTGTACATGTGTTCTTATATTCGCGATTTGACAGAATTTAGAGAGATTAAGAAGGTTTTCTTGTGGGAAATGAAAGTCAATGTTTATAGGTACCGCATGTTAGCAGCAATGCTGCATGCAACTATCATGCATTACGCATATATGGCTCAGAAAGTCGAGATGATCTAGTTGGACTTGGTTTTACGCGACCTCAGTGCATAGGACAGCAATGAACTTGGCTAATGCAGCAATATGCAGACCCGAACAACTACTTAGGATTTGATTACCAGTTGAAACATGTAAATCGTTGCCATAGATTTTCCAAGTCTGAAGAACATGAAGTGCCTCTTCATATCTGTAAACGAATCAGGATTTTCAACATTTCTCATTTTGGGAAGTGATGCTGTACTGTGTTTTCATTTATAACAAATATGCAAGTGTTTCAAAGACTGCACATGGAGGATGATGAGGAAGTGGGAAATCCAAGACAGTGACACGGGCATGGCTAATATTACGGGATGTGAAATAATATGATAATGAAAATGAACATCATGAAAATCCTTCTACTTCGACAATGAGAATTTCGACGTGTGACATTATTCCAGGCCTGCTCAATACTCCACAATGAACACATCCAATGAACTTGAGACATATTCAACTGAAAACCACTAATTCTAAAAAGAAAACAAGAGGAGAGAATATTAACACACAGGAATTATACAAAGTTGTTGGTTCCCTAAATTTTATATATACTTGGGAAACACTTAACCGTTACACAGCACATGACCACAGCGATTTCAAAATTTGTTGCAAGATCATATCCAAATTTCGAAGCACTTTATGAGAAAAGTAATGAACCTTGCTCAGGAACTACTAGAATAAAACAGAAATGTATGGCCTTTACTATCACAATAGCATGATGATAGAAGATTATCACTACAGTAGTAAAGAGATGAGATAAGTTGAGCATAGAAAGGTTGACAGGTTTCCTGACCAGGTATAATTTATTAATCTGGTTAAGCATAAGCATACTGCAGGCAAAGCACAGTATCAGCTCTGAGCAGAGGCAGCAGGATTGCCATTTGGGACTGCTGCCAAACCAGTGCCGCTTTCTGGATTTGAAGGCTCTTCACTTGCATGCCGCACAAAGTCTTCAGGGGTCATGTGTGAACCATGGCAAGCGCAAACTATCCTGATTTGGTTTGGACTGTATCTATAAGTTACACCAGAAATGGTCTGACCATTGGGGCCTGGACCTTTCGTTGAAACCCATGGTAGATTTGGGCATGAACCAGATCCCCCAAATTTTATGTCAGCAGCAATGCCTGGTTTTATAGCTGAAAAATCAAGAGAGAAATCCTCAGCCATTGAATGATCAGGGGCATCTTTTGTCCTTGGGTTCGTGCTGCTTACTTTCACATCTTCTGCTTGAGAAGAGGAACCCTCTTCAGTGACATGCAGTTTTCCATCACCTTTGGCCCGTTCTAATATCCTCCCATCAAATTGTGTAGCCTCAGATGTGTTATGTGAAACTGCTTGCATCACAGCTACATGAATACGTGAAGGACAAAATTTAAATTTCAACCATCAATACTTAAAAAAAGTGAAATCAATAGTGAATGACAGGAATTCCCTCTTAACAATACGTTTACACCTAAAATTGTCAATCCATAGTAAAAGTTACCTGAATTTGGTGGATTTCTACCAGCATAGTGAAATTGCTTAGTATGAGGAACACCCCAAGAATTATCCTTGTCCAATATTGGAAGCTGGACAGGTGAATAGCCAAACATAACTGGCAAGTTACCAGGATTCATGGGTTGAGTCCCCGACCGCTCACTATTTGCAATAGGTATCACCTGCATCATTCCAGGCATGAGATGGCCTGAAGTGCTGGGTGCGCCAACAGGGTTAGAATCTTTCATAGGGAGTGTGTTGGGCATATTCATCATGTTTACTGACTGCATTGAGAAAGGATTTCCATATGTCATGTTCCCAACCTTGTACTCATTTTCTGATGATATATTAAACCTCTTCTGCCCATTTAGGTCCACACCACTTGAATCAGCAAACCTGCGGAGGTCCTTCTGAGCATCAGCAGAATCGCCAGATCCAACGAATCGCTTAGAGCCATCATCATGCTTGGAGGTCAGCCTTGAGGCTGATCCCTCCACTTCAGAATCTGCCACATCTTCATTTTCAGTAGTGGATCCGTCTTCGGTTACGGAAATGTGGGATGCTCTTGATTTATCATGCATATCAGTGAAATGAGCCTCCCTCTCATGCTTCTTGTGATGGTTCATCTCTTCAAACAAAGTCTTGCGTTTATTACCAGCATCCATTCGCCTTTCCTCGGTTTCATCAGAATTGTTACATTTTGAAACCCAGGCTCCCCTCCCATTTAGGTTCATTGAAATGTCTCCATCACCATTGGCCTTAGAGAGATCATTAAAGAAGTTTTCCTTAGGTTTCACTGAATCACTTCTTTGAGAACTACTACTAGACTCTTGCTTCTGAGTCCCTCCATGAAGAAAATCTTTAAAGTCATCCGCTAGTTTGTTATCTCTATCACCTTCTTCTGCTCTAGCGTTTGAAGAGGCATCATTTTTACCCTTGGATTTCACAGACGATCCCCCGCCACAAGAAAGACCCAAGCTAAGCTCAAGTCCACTCTCATCCTCCATTTTTCTTTAAAAAGTCCTGTAATTTATGCAGGCTATATCCTTCAGAATATAGACACCAGAGAAATGCTTGATGCTTCAAAATAGTAATTCCAGCAAAAAAGTAATCTCATTACAGAATTCTACAAAAAGTAATGTCGAAATAATAAGCACTACCACATATACCAAATACAGACATGAGACGGTGAATTTTGTCTCTTCTTTAAACTAAATTATTAGCCGACAATTAAATCTATGAAACAAGAATTCCAGACTCTGCAATAGCGGAGCAACTCGTCAACATTTTCCACACTATTTTTACAATTGGCGATAGATAATCAACTAATCATGTAATTACCTACCGGAAAACTTAGGAGATCAACTCTTTCACAAACAAAGAATTTCTACACTTTGCTATCACACTTCCTACTGATAAGCTAAACAGCAACTGAAAATGAAATCGAGATATGCCAACTAATCAAATGTCCCTCATCATCCATTTGCAAAATTAAATACATTGGGGAAAAAAAAAAGCATTTACATGCGTATAATGTGAGAATTAAGATAACAAACCTTACATTTTCCAATATTCCTGATCTCATACACACTCCAAGTTATCGACTTTAACAAACTACAATACTACATATAGCTCATAAGAGCTGAGACAAATCATTATGAGAACTTAGGAACAATAAGTAGCATAAGACCCACCAAAAATTGAAGATAGCCCATTAGCCCAGATCTTCTATTACGCCTATTGCTCTATTCTTTAACAGTCGACTACATAAAAAAGTAAATACCAACTAAACTGAAACCTTGGAACTTTAACGAAACCCTAGATGGATAATCTGCCACTTACTGTGATTAGATCTTAATGGATGGAATTATCCAGATTTGACCAAACAAAATATGGATACCGATAGATTTAATCCACAAAGCTGAAACCTTTGCATGAGTATAAATAAGAACAGAAATGAAATAAGGAGAGAGAAAGTGAGACCTGAATGAGAAGAGAGATGATGACACCCCAAATCAAGCTGGTTAAAACTCCAGAGAGAGAGAGAGAGGTTGTTCAATTTGCCAATTTGGTACCAAGTAGTGGGCGAAATTGTTCAAGGCCACCTCGTTCACCTTATTTTTTATCTTTTTTCTTTTTTAATGTTGCTGTTTCGTTTTTCGCACGTGAATATCATGCAAACAAATTTTGAAATTTATCTTATTAACTTGTGTGGGAAGCCACCACTTTAGATAAGCATAAGCTTCATCTCAATGTTTTTCTTGGAGCTCTCCCCTTCCTTCAAATGTACTCTTCCTTCGAATCAACTATACGTTTTCTTATTCAATTTCTGAAAATCAAATAATCTTCATTTCATTTTTGTTCTCATTCTAATTTGTTTTAGGTTCTTTCTTTCTTTCTATCTTTTTTTTTTGACAAATTTAGTATCTATATTCGTACTACCAAAATATGTCTCATTATTTGGCCCTTCGGCCTTGAACCTTATTCTGATCCGTCCAATCTTTAAGGTCGAAGCTCAGTCCAGCCTCAACTTAGGGCGGACTGACCAAACCTCTTTTGAAATAAGATAGGGTCTTGGCTATACATTTGAAGCCCAGTCCAGCCTCTCGGCCCAACCCATTTGAGCCTCTTTGGCCTCACCCAGCCTTAGCCTCATAAGCCTCATCAGCCTGACTTCTTTTTAAAAAATAAAATAAAATAAAATAACATATAATATATTTATATCACTTTAAAGGCCTAGAAGTCAAACTTAATTTGCCCCATTTTGACAATTTTTATTAGAAAAGTAATGTAATTTATGTTTATTATCATGTTTTTTCTTATTTCTTTCAATTTTTCCTCTTATTCTCCTCAATGTGTTCTCCACACAAAAATATATATTTAAAATAAATATTATACATCAATAATAACAATACATTAAACTTTATATATATGTATTTTTTTCTTTCTTCAATTTAAGACTCATCTTGGCCCGGCCCATAAAGGCCGGCTCTCTTTAGCTTAGCCTTAATGGGCGGGCTAGGCTTCTAAATTGTGGCCACGGCCCGACCTCTTTATGTTTGACCGGTGACCAAACACATCCCAGCCTTAAACTTTAAATTTAGGGTCGAGTTCGGCCCAGCCTAGCCCATGATGAGGTCTATGCCAAAATTTTGTCCAATGTACTACAACGTCACTATTTTTGGTTCATTATATAAAGAAGAGTCTCTTCTTCTAATCTTATAGTACAAACTATTATATCGAGTGAGAAAACTAGCAGCTTCCTTAGTTAGTTTCTACAAAATTTATGAATTAATTTGGAGAAATTTTGTAATATTTTGCTTTTATTTTGTTCATGGCATGGGACGTTGTTCATGCGAAGATTAGAGAAAGCAAATAAAAATATATTAGAATGAGGGCAAAGATGTAATACAAACAAATTAATTTTTATAAATTAAATTAAATTATAAAAATAGTATGAATAGTAGTTTTGAGAAGAAAGGGAAATACAAATAACATCTTCCTTTTTCTTTTGAATAAAAATGTTAATTCTGAAAAAAATAGGATAAACCAAACAGATTGTTTTTCATCTCTTGTTTCAATACCGGTTACTGGTTAGAGCTTTGAAGTGATAACTAGTTTTTTTCTTTTTTAAATAAACTTCGTTCATGACAAACAAGGTCCGAGTGCAAGGAAAGGCCTGACCACTCAAAAAAGCACCAGAAAAGAAAATACCAGGAAAGCAAGAAAATACAAGATAAAACCTCTATCAATATTCCACCTTCCTATGCAGGCAGAGGAGGTACATGAAATTGTAGAAGTCCCAAAAGACAGTCAATCACTCATATACTGTTATGAGGACAAGGGCACCCATCGTTTCGAAAAACTCTAGTGAGGGTAGGTGGTGGCGTTGTCGCCTATCTCATGAGATCCACCGTCCTGTCTGCTAGCGATGCCGCCACATGAGCCACGTAATTCGCTTTCCGAGGAACCCAATTTCAAGTGAGATTAGAGAAATATATACTCTCTCTTTTTTCATAATCTCACAAATAATTGGATAAGTTGTCCAACACTTACTTACCACATCCTGCTGAAAGTCCACAATCACCTTCCTAGCACCAGAATCTACAATCACATCTTGTAGTATAATTGTCCTTAACAAGCCACAAGCCCATATATATCTATTGCTCTGGCCTCAGCTAACTTTGACAACTCACATTGTACATGGAAGCTCCTTCCATCATACTCTCACCATAACATCTAATCACCACACCAATGCCAGCTCTCATTGTAGTATTACACCAACAACATCATAATTGATTTTATAGAAACCAGTAGGAGGATATTGCCACCTAGTCATCTTTATACTAATTCTCATCTCTCTTTGTATACCAGGCAACCTCTCAACCCTCTCCAATTGTGGTAAATAGGGGTCATTACCCGCTGAATATTTGATGAAAATAAATATTAAGACACAAATAAACACTAAAACTAGTTTTCTGGCAGATTTAATCTATAGACATAAATTGCTTAACCTAAACTCAACCAAAAATTACGAAATTAATACTATACAGACTAGACACAGTGATAGACTACCACACAAAATTTTAGTTGATTTGGAGTTGATTTGATATATGAAAGAAATTAAAAAAATAGATGAATACAGAAAAATAGATTAATATTTATGACGAAAATCAATGAACAAATAAGCTAACGGGTTTGCTTTCCACCATCGTCACTCCATCTAGAAAAAATATGCTCAACCTAAAAATTTCATGACTATGGATGAAAGTTCTCAGGAAGATTTAATCGTTATGAACACAACTTATTACATAATCCTTATGATTACATCGATGAAGGAACGTTTATCACCGATGACTATGCCTCAAAGAACTCATAGGTCATAGACCCGGATTTACTAAGAGAGAGAATTATGATTTAGAAAATATGTGAGAATCTACAAGACTTCACAAGTACACTAAGGGTGTGTCTTGCTAGATCTAGGGTTTCTTATAACCAAAAAACTTGGCTTCTACTTTAGAGAGATTGAGGAAGATCAAGAACAATTGAGGTGCATCAAACTCTCATAGAATTAGATCCGTAAATATGAATACTAAGCGTGCACTCAAAGTATACAAGATAGAAATCATCAATAAAAAACCAACAAAGAAACCTCATCCAAAAACACAACAAAATTAGGTCAAAGTGTATATATTATCTAGACTTCATGTACGGGACTTCAAAATAGTCCCTTAACAAAGTATTTAGCTACTCATAGTGTATGAAAACGAATCCAAACAAACCATGAGAAAAACTAATACAAACGAAGATGAGAAGAATTGCTGCTATCGCAGTCTCGACTCGTTGAACTTGTGCGGCTGGAACTCCTTTGGTTGACTGCTCTTGCTTGCTCGTCTCTAGCTCCCCAAATTGCTGATTTTTTTCTTTCCCAAAACCCTAAAAAGAGTTTATATACTCACTTGATTGGGCTAGACCTTGTCCATTTAGGTTTTATCTTCTTCTATTTGCAAGAGACACCGCATCTTTATTTCTTTTTATACTAGGAATCCTCCATTTAACTCATTTTCTTTATTTCCTCCATAAACTTAGCAAAATAAATAAATATAAGTATTTTAACCAAAAACATAACAATAAGACCAAATATCAGGATCATTTAAGCATAATTTAGTTGTATAAAAATGCAACTATCACAAGCCACGAACTCCAAATAGTAAAGGCCTGCTCTCTGTCCTTCTTATCTCTTGTCTTCTCCAGAAAACATTTCAACCAATCCGCCAGTGTAGTGACAGTATGCTTCTTAATCTTCAATCCCAATGACATCCAAAACACACTGTATCAACCCATGGACACAACAAAATAACATTCTCCATAGACTCCTCACCATTCTCACATAATGTGCACCTAGGATTATCTCTAATTTTTCTGCAAAATAGACTGAGATTGCAAGCAATGGAATTAGAATGACATTGCCATAAGAAGCTTTTAATCTTTGGTAGAGTGTTGCACCTACACACCTCCTTCCACACATGCTTATCAACTGTGTTAAAAGAATGTCTTTGTAATGGACAATCAGTAGCATTTTGATGATTTATCCAATGATACCCACGAAGAAAGTCAAATAGTACGTTTCCATAATCTTGGAGAAAGTCAAACAGTTTTTGAGTGTTCCTCTTAGAAAAATACATTGTATCATCCACGAAGAATAGATGAGAAATCATTGAACAATCCCCTCCCAATTTGATCCTCAGTAACACTCCTTCATCCATAGCTTTCTTAACTCTGAGTGATAGTACTTCACTCACCAGTAAAAACAAATAAGGAGATAAAAGGTCTCCCTGCCCGAGCCCTCTCCCTGGTTTGAAGAAACTTCCATGCCTTCCATAAAGTATAACCGAATATGACATAGTTTTGACACACTCCATAATGAGTGTAATCCACCTTTCATCAAAACCAAATGCAGCTAGGGTGACCTCAAGGAAATCCCACTCTACCCTTTCATAAGCTTTCACCATATCAATTTTGAGTGCTGACTCATGCTTCCCACCTTCCTTCTTCAACTTAAGATAATGAAATTCCTCTTGGGCCACCGATATGTTGTCTTAGATTAACCGATTGGGAACAAAATCATTTTGGTTTATAGATATAAGGTTAGGTAGGATGACCTTTAGCCAATAATTTTGACAAAACCTTATACGAATTATTGCAAAGACTAATCGGTCTAAAGTGAGAAGTAGAATCCGAGAAGTAGAATCTGGGTGAGAAGTAGAAGTGGTAACTAGTTAACCTTCAGTCGATCAATGAGAATAGGAATAGAAGCCCAACAAATCAAATTCATTGTTAAAGCTATTGAAGCCCACCAATTGAATCCAGAGAATGAACATAATCAATCATGTATTGTAAGGCAGGGAAGAAAGAAACATTTATGGCATCCTTAGACATATTTAAAGGGGAAAATAACCGTGGAATGATAAATGAACATTGTCACAATCGATAGTTTAGTCACTGAAATTTCAAAAACACCAAAATAGTATGGTCCAAATTCGTCTGTCGATTTGGTCACTCCGTATTTTAAAAACTAAAAATTGTCACATGATTTCATTATAGGGATAAAGTTTTGAGGGAAAAGCACTGCAACATAAAAGGGAGAAGTGTGAAAACTGGTGATGTCCGAAATGGACGTAATACTTATATGTGAGATAATAGTTCAGTAACTATGTTGATGTTTTCAAAAATTCAGTGACTAAATTATCGATTTTAACAAAATTTAGTGACCATCATAACCATTTTCCCTATTTAAATAGGGGGAAGAAGAACCCCACACTCATTCTTGGCTCTAGATAATATTAATAAACATCGAGTTGAGTATTTTGGTAGATTTAAAGAGGTGAATTAACATTATAGGTATTTAAAAAGTGTTTAAGGATATTATACTCCTGGTATCTAGATGTGTGTCTTGTCCTAATTAGCATAGAAGTAGATATTCTCTCAATCCCTGATTTACAGGGATATTTATTGTATCAGATTGTAATGTGTATTTAAAAGTCATCTATCAATGAATAAAATACAGTTTCATATGATATTCTCTGTGCATCTATTTTCTCATTCAACACGTTATCAACAACTCTTGAGTTGATAGCGAACCCAACCCCTAAACAGAAAACTAACCCAAACCCTAAACACAAAAAGCCTCCACCGCTGGCATCCCCATCTCCGCCGCCGATCACCACTGTTGTCGCTAGAGCCCCACATCACCGTATTTTTGTGGACTCTTGCCTTTTACTTCAAACTTCATTCAGCGAAGTTTTCATACCGAGCATAACACGCTCAAGGCAAATCGATTAACCCTCTTCAATTTAGAATTAGGTTGCAAAACTTAATTACCGCAACACCCTAGATCTAGATCTAGATTTAGGTTTCAATACTGTGAATTATTAAATGCCTCTAGTTCCTATGGATTAATGCAAATTATGAGTGAAGGGGATTTCATCACCTCTTCCTCAAAGTTTAAGCTTAGTGACGGTCCTGGGAGAGTCACGGTTATTAATGAATATCACGGTTAATTGTAATTTCACATTGAAAAAATGGGAAGTCGATATTTGTGACTATTTGACAATCACGATTTTATGGGGAGTGGTATCGATTTTTGTGACCATACATCATGGATCATGTTTCTTATTCCCTAAGCTTGATATTAGTGATCGTGGTTCGAAATCGGTGAAACTAATTACATCTCTTGTCTTTTGTAAATGACTGAGCCAACAAGGCTGGAGTTAAATATCCTTGACATTCAAGGAGCATAATACCATAGATGGGTATCTGACGTGAGGAATACTATCCTCAGTAAGTGTCTAACTGATATCATCCAACCACTACCACTTGACAAGGAAGCCAACGAGGTGACCTTAGCCCGAAAAGCTCAAACTCTTATGTTTCTCAGGAGACATATGCATCCGGCTCTGAGGAAGTAGTACTTGCTAAAGAATGATCCCGCAGATTTGTGGGCAACTTTGCAAGAACGATTCAACAATATGTATGATGCACAACTTCCAGAGCTTATAGAAAAATGGGATAAAATCCAGTTATTGAATTATCCTAAGGTCAATGATTTCTATCCGGATATGCTGAAACTATAGTTTGAGCTTTCCATTTATGGCATTGTAAAGACCAACCAACCTATGGTCGACAAGTCTTTGAGCACCTTCCCTACTTCCATGGACACGCTCACTCATCAATATCGCACAGATTATGAGCAAGGAAGATTGAGATCATTCAGTGTCCTCATGAGTGTGCTGACTAAGAAATAGAGGTATCGCGAGATACTTCTACAAAATAATGTAAGGCCAACCGGTACAAAGAAAGTCCATGAAACCTACAACATCGGTGGGAGGGCACAAAAAGATAAAGGGAAACCATGTTCTGATCCTTATCAAGCTCGTGGTGGTAGAGGAGGTCATGGTAGATAAGGAAATAGTCGAAATTTGACTTGGACTTGCCATGACAATAACTCCAACAATAATCATTCTAATTTCGGTTCTAGGAATGGTGGGAATTCTTCACACTATGCTTCTACTTCCCGTTTGGCACCTTGTTATAGGTGTGGTGTGACTATTCATATGCACAAGCAATGCAGAGCTCCAAAGGATATCCAGAATGCCTATAAGATGTGTCCACAATACCAAGCAAAGAAAAGGGAGACACACTATGCAGACTATGAGATGGAAGATGGTGGTGAATTCGAAGACAATCTAGTTGTAGCAGATGACACTAAAGCAAGTCTTGAGATTTACAATTTTTAGTTAGTCTATGTATTAGACTCATGTCAATGCTATGTAATCAAGTTTAGTTTTGTATTTTGACTCTAATTGTAGTCATAGTTATTGAATGAGAACAATCCTTTGATGTAAGTTTTGATGTTGGCAAAGTAATAAAAATTTCTTCCTTTCGGTATTTGAAAGTACTAATTCAGAATGGTTATGTTCATACATATTGCTTAAATGGTTCAAATTCTATGGAATTATAACACCAAAATACCATAAAAACGAGACAAAAGAAAGAATGGTTTATTTCTGGAGATTTTTGACCCGTCAGGATCTTTCCTTAACCAGTCAAATATCACGCTCTGGAACGGTTTTGGCAATTTTTGACCCATAAAAAAATTAGTCTGGTTTTCATTCAACCTGTCGAATGTAGTCCTCCGGTACACAAAATAGCACTTTCGACCGTCAAAAAATTCTCTCTACCCATCAAATGTGTGTTTCTGTCTCCAAAATGTCACGATTTTGACCCGTCGAAAATTATCTTCAACCCGTCAAAAATGTTATCAGAAATCGATACGGTTTTAGGTTTTATTTTGACCCATCGATTGGGCGGAGGTAGGATTTCATCATGAGGGGGGATAAATTTTTTTTCAAGTAACTTTTTAATGATTTAGGAGCTAGGTATACAAGTTTGGAAGGGGGGGGGGGGGGTTAAGTTTCAAAATTTGAAATTTTACAGTAAAAAATTAAGCTAAAAATAATATTTTTCCAAAATTTTAAGGGGGAGAGGGACTGTAGCCCACCGTACCTTGTGTATAGCTATGCCTTTACCGTCAAAAGTTTTTATTACGACTCGAATCAAAGTTACGCACTTAGTGAACCATAATAAGTTTTATCGCAGATTAGTCGTACTACCGAAGTTATTAACAACTTTTTCACCGGATGAGAATTTGACTTGACATTCTTCTCAGAAGTTGTAGAGTATTTAATTTCAAGATCGTAGAAATTTTTGGATTGTTTTTTGGATATACGAGCTATTTTTAGTGATTATCGGAAGTTGGAAGGAGAAAATATGAAAATTAATTGATTTTTAGGTCGGTTTAATTGCAGCCGTTGGATTTTGATCATATAAATTGTGGACCTTTGATCTTTCCAACTGATTAGGGGTATAAATAGGTGAGTTTTTGAATTTTTATTTTCAGAAAATCAGGTAATTTCGTTCGGCCTTGACCTGTTTCTCCTTTGTTGACCCGAAACTTTGAACCCTACCCGAATAGCCGTTTCTGGCCACCTCCGGTGACGAGAAAGGTAGTTAAACGAGGCTCTGTCTTTTCTTGATTAGTTGGTGTGAAAGTTTTTGGGATACTCAGGAGTTTTGGGGAAATCCGAATCGGGTTTATCTCGTGGAGTCACCGTCGTCGGTGGTGGCACTCCGGCGAATATTGGAGGTCGAGAGATGGAGGATTTTGAAGCCCTCTCCCTTCTGAGTGGAACTGGATAGGTAACGTGGTCCGTCGAAGCTCTGTGGTGGAGCTTTGACTCCGTGACGTTTTTCGGCTAATTTTAGGGCTGTGAGTTTCGAGATCGAATTCCGGCCATGTGAGAGATTTTTGGAGTGCGTAAGCTTAGGGGTTATGTTGGGCTTGAGATTATGAATTATTTGAGGGCCGGAACACCGCCGTTAGTGGCGGTTGCCAAATTTTGAATCTGCGCCATTCACGGTGATTTTGGACCCCAACGCTGCTGAATGGGACCTCGGTCTAGTTATGGAAGTGGTAGGCCTCGTTGAGAGCTTTCCAACGAGGTGTCAACCATAAAAAATGGAGCACTTTGTCGGAGGCACGTGTGACCCACGCGACGCCATCCACAGCGGAGCTCTGACGAGGCAGTTTGTGAGATTTTTTGACGGGACTTTCGGGGTTATTTTTAGAACCAATTTTCATAGTTTTATACATATTATAATATCATATGATCCATATTTATAGGACATCATGATCGCGACCCTAGCAGTGAGGAAAATTCTGCTGGTGTAATGACCCGAACCTTGAGTATGTGATTATCAGCAAGACACGTGATTATCGTGAGTAGACTGTATATATGTGGTTTGTTAACGAATAAATTATCACTCAAGAATTTGGTTTGAGTTCCTTCGCAGAAATTATAGAGGATTTGATTTCGAGCTCGTAGAAGGTTTCGGAGGATTTTTCGGATAATCAAAGAATATAAAATGAATATTTGAAATTATCGCCGAGTTAGTTGTACTTATCCGACTGTGTTGGAGTTATCCGAGTCGTGGGTTTGGTCGTTTCACGACATATAAATATCGAATAGTCGTAAAAATCAGAAAAAATCACACATTTGGGCCGTTTGACCAGATTTGACCAGCTTTGACCGAGTTGACTCGGGTTGACCGGAGCTCCACCGAGCTCGTTTCCTTGCCGCCGTCCGACCCGGATTTTTCCGGCCACATCCTTGGTATGGTTAGAATCCCCTTGTGATTCTCTATTGGTTTATGCTTGATTTGGGATGAATTGGTTGTGTTTTGAGGGAGTTTGAACTCATTGAAATTCATGGATTTCGCCGGAATTAGGTGGCAGTTTTCGGCGAGTTTTGGTGTCGGGTTGGTTGGGGGTTAGGTTCCCCTTAATCCATTGAAGATTTCTGGGTATTTAATTTAGGATTTGGTTGAGGTTTGAGGGTGGCCGTGGTGGTGACCGAAGAGGGAGAACCGGCGAGATGTTTCGGGCCAAATTCTGGCCAGTAGAGAGGTTGGATGGAGATGAGGTTTTTTGGGTTTGGTTGGGCTTAAGGAGAGGATCATTTTGAGGTATGGCTCGCCGGAGAATGTCACCGTTGGCGGCGACGCCGGCGGCGGTCAACGGCGGAGCTCCGGCGAGGGGTTGACTTTTGTGGTTTTCAGAGATTTTTATGTTGTTTTGCTCGTAATCGCGCCCCGATCGTAGTCGTGAGGTTTTTGAGTTGATTTGAGTGAGTTAATTTGGGACGATGGTTGTTTGGGTGTATTTTGAGAATTTTTTTATCCTCGTCGATATTTCGAGCGATACGCTTTTCGAGAACGTGGGGTTCTTGGCGTATTTGCTCTGTATGTCAAAATTCATTATGTATTGATCATATCCCTGTTTTTCAGGTGATCGTGATCGAGTGTTTGGCGAAGGATCTTCCGCCGGGCCTCAGGGCTAGCTGTTATCTGTGAGTGGACATTTCATCCCACGTTGATTTACATACTTTGATTTTCACAGTGGATTTGCAAGTCTTTGAGTATGCTTTACGATTATGAATTTATGAGTATGCATTTATGATTATGCATTTTATGAGCATACATTGATTTTGAGGCACATGTGATTTGTTTTTACACTGAGTATGGATATATGATGCATCGATGCTAGGGCCTCTCGGCTGATCCTCGAGATGCTCCAGGAAGGTTACGACTTGTGAGCACCTGACCCGTGATACACAGTACCCGGGAGAGTTATGACTTGTGAGCACTTGACCCGAGCATATTGTAACTTGAGGGAAACGTACTCAAGTTACTACCTCCACACACAGAGTACCCTGGAGAGTTACGTCTTTATGAGCACTTGACCTGAGCTTGTTTGTTTTGACTCGCATGATTTTATGTGCATTTATTATGAAAAGCATGTTGGATTTATTTATGCGGCATATTATGATTTACGTCCACTCACTCTAACAGTTTTATTATTTATATGATTTTCTCTGGGCTTTTCGGTTTTCGCCGCCCAGATTGCAGTATCTTTACCCGTGGTTGCACGTCATCGCAGGAGGCCTAGAGTTCAAATCATACTTTCTTTCTAGTAGGTTCCTGATGTAACCTGCTAGTCTTATATATTTTGTAATTAGAAGCCGCTCTGAATACTTGTGTAGTGTTGTTTAGTTTGAGTTATAGTCCTGAATACTTTTTGGATTTCTTGTAAACCTTGTGTTTTATTATATATGTGGATTTTGAGAAATCCGGATGGACAATGGTGGTCCATGGTGTGTCTGGGAATTTATCTGTGAAGTGTAATCTTCTTGCAGGTTTTTGGTTTGTACGTTTTATAAGATAAACTCTGGCAAATTTTTTGTAAGTTATGGTGTCATTAGGGCCTAATTTCGGTTTAGGCAACTAAATCGGGGTTGAGTTCTTTCAGCTGGACCCCAACAGTAGTCGTAGACTTGTGAATGGACCTTTTATTTTCACAGTCATAACTTGTTCTTATTTTATCAATATGCTTTACAGTATATTCCAGAGCATATTTATTTTGGAGGTTTTTCTTTATGATGATATTAATTAGTTGCATCGATGCACTGACTGTTCGGCTGATCACCGAATAGTCCGATCAGGGGAGGTTAGGAAAAACATCTCGTTTGACCCATCACTTATATTTTCTTATAGATTGTCAACTCAGGTTAGGCCAAACACCTGGGCGACCACCTCCATTTTATTTCTGCTTTATGATTTTGAACTCGAATTATTTCACGGAAGTCAGGGGAAAGGAATGATAGTTCAGTTTTATCGATTTACACAGATTATGTTATTTTTGTCCACTCACGCTAACATTTTATATTTTAAATGCCTTTCCCTGAGTCTTTCGTTTTTCGTTGCCCAAGTTGTAGTGTAATCCTGAGATTGATTGGTTTTGTCAAAGGCTTTGAGTCCACCTATCATCTCTTCATTTAGTAGGTTTCAGGCCACTGGCAGACTATTTTCTGTGCATTATATGTTTATAGAAGTCACTCTGTATATCAGTTGTATCATGTTATTTTCAGTTACTCGAGTAGTAGTCGAGTTTACTTTCCTATGTATTCAAAACCTGTACATTGTAAATATGTTTTAAATTCCTGAGTTAAGTTTCTAGTTTTAGTTTATTACATTTGTTGAGAAATCTGGATGGACAATCGGTGGTCCACAGTTTGTTTTTGGGAATTTATTTACAAGTGTTCTCTGCTTGCAGGTTTTTGGTTGTTTCAGTTTCAAGGGAGGTTATGTCAAAATTTTCATAAAATTCATGTTATTATGGTTAGTCGTTAGGACTTAATCTTAGTTTACTAGTTAAACTAGAGTTGAGTCCTTTCAGTTTTCCTTGATCTGTCGAAGGTAAGCTTTTGTGACAAAATTTTCCAATTTTTTGACCCGTCAAAAGTTGTTATCGGAAAATCAAATTTTATTTTGGGTTTCTTTGACCCGTCGAGTGGTTTTTCTCAACCCGTCGAAGATGGCACCCGAGATTGATGTTTTTAATGTGTTTAACATCGATACTCTCTTATGCCATATCAACACTCTTTAAAAGTCACAAACGTTTGGTAAATCTTTAAGTATTTATTTAAAATGTTCGAATAAGTCTTGAAGACTAATTAAATCACAATATTTTGTAGATGTTTGAAAGCGAGATCGAGTGTCTAGCAGATAGTGATACTACTCATGCTATACTGCGGAATAGACAATTGTTTATAGGTCTTGTGCCATCATTAGTGACAACTATGATTAGTTCTGCGTCGATTATACAAGGGCGTGGGTCAGCACAACTGCTACCACATGGAACAAGAAATCATATCACTGATGCATTGTACGCACCTAAGGCCAATCGAACATTTCTAAGTTTTAAGGACATTAGAGCCAACGATTTACACTTGAAAACTCATTGTGAGAATGGAACAAAATTCTTATGCATAACTTCAGAGGAGTGCAATAGAACGCACACTTTGGGAAAGTTAGGGGCAATTCGTAGTGGATTATATCTTACTACAGTTCAGATTATTGAATCCAATGTTGTTACACTTTCTACTGTGTGTGACACGGCTTCATACAAGCTTTGACATTATCGACTGGGACACCTAGGTCATGATAAATATTGAAGAACTCTCATGGTCATCCATTCTTTCAAAGGAAAGAAGCATGTGGAACTCCCAAAACCCATCGGATTTGATGGTGTGGATGAGATTAACAATCTTAATTTGGTCTCAACACCTAGTCTTAATCCACAAGATTCATTTATGGCAACCTCTGATGCTCATAAATCTTTCCAGAAAGTTTGCTCGTTGACAAAGTTACAGGCTAGGCCTTCTTTTGCGGTTGACAACACTGAAAAATATTTCATTCTTACAAAGAATCCATAGTGACATTTGTGGACCTATCAAACCGGAATGTGGACTATTTAAATATTTTATGGTTTTGATAGATGCATCAACGCGATGGTCATACGTTGCTTTACTATCCACAAGAAATGCTGCATTTGCAAAACTCCTAGCACATATTATTAAGCTTCAGGCTCACCACTCGGACAATCCAATTAGGTCAAATAGATTGGATAATGTAGGAGAATTCACATCAACGACTTTTGATAACTACTGTATGTCAATTAGGATTGAAGTTGAACATCCCCATCCCTTATGTTCATTCTAAAAATGGTTTAGCAGAGACACAAATCAAGTGGTTGTAGCTTGTGGCCAAAGCAATGGTTATGCATACCAATTTGCCGGTATCTGCTTAAGGATATGTAGTACTACATGCATCAATGCTTCTTCGCTTAAGACCTGTAGCACATCCCCATTTAATGCGTACTAGTTAGTAACTAGATATGAGCCTTGCATTTCACATCTATGCATCTTTCGTTGTGCAGTGTATATACCAATTACGCATCCACAACTTACTAAATGGGCCTTTGTTTAGGCATATATGTTAGTTATGAATCTCCAACGATTGTATGTTACTTAGAACCTTCGACAAGAGATCTCTTTATTATAAGATTTGCATATTGTCACTAGAAGAAATATACTTCCCGACGTTAGGGGGAGATATGGATGCATTCATTTCGGTTGAACGTCAGGAATTGATGTGAAACACTCCTCCCACTATATTTCAAGAAGATCCGTGCACATCTCAAAGTGAGATTGAAGTGCAGCATATACTTGATATTCAAAAGGTAGCAGACTCGATGCCTGAATCCTTTACAAATATTGCCAAAGTGACGAGATCAAATATTCTTACTGCAAATATTCCTATAAGGTTGGAAGTCCATAAAGGGCAGTATAACGTTACTCCAGGGAAGAGTAACGTGCCTCTTGCCCATGTGGATGATGTAGCATCGGCCTGGACTCCCATCAGGAAGAGGGGGAGACCATGAAAGTTTATAGACGGTGAAAATGCAGACCATCCAAGTACAAACTTATCCTTTCATTATCAACATTGTGAATCTCACACATGAGATTATTCTTGACTACAAGTATGTCCTATAATCACAAATGGTATCTCTGGAGGACTTTTCATACCCATATGTGATATCAGAGAATGATGAAATCTCACTAACAAAAAATGATGCGCGCATTGTTATGGATAGGTCATCCAAGGTAGTTAATGATGTTTTTGCTTATTTCGTCGCTCAGGAGATTATTGACGACGATGAAGTGGAACCTCGCTTGGTTGCTGAATATAAGCAGAGAGCGGATTAGCCGAAATGGAAAGATGCAATGTAGGCTAAACTAGACTCCTTGAAGAAAATGCATGTTTTCGGTCTGGTAGTGCTATGCCCACCGAAGGTGAAGCTGGTAAGACATAAATGGGTCTTTATTCGAAAGTGTAATGAGAAGAATGAAGTCATATGGTATAAAGAAAGACTTGTGGCGCAAAGATTCTCTCAACGACCTGACATTGATTATGAGAAAACATACTCTTCAGTATGAACATCATTACTTTTTCTACCTTATTAGTTTGGCAGTGTCCGAAAAACTAAACATGCAGTTGATGGATGTGATGACAACATGTCTCTATGGAAACCTTGATTTAGAGATATACAAGAAAGTGCCAGAAGGTGTGGTTATACCTAATTCAATTAACTCTATACCACAGAGTGCTCATGTGATTAGATTGAAGTGTTTCCTATATAAATTGAAACAATTCGGTAAGATGTGGTATACACGTCTAAGTGACTACTTGATTAGAAAAGGGATAAAGAGAACGATGATTTATGCCCATGTGCATTCATTAAGAGAACAAGTTCATGATTTGCCATTGTAGTGGTCTATGTTGATGATATGAATATCATTGGGTCTCTTGATGAAATCAATGAGACGATTAGCTACTTGAAATCCGAGTTTGAGATGAAAGACCTTGGTAGGACTCGATTTTATCTTGGTTTGGAATTAGAACATTAAGTTGGTGTAGTACTTATGCACCAGTCTGCTTATATCTAAAAGATGTTTAGGCGATTCAACATGCACAAAGCACACCCTCCTAGCACATCAATGGTCGTACGCAATCTGAAACCTAATAAGGATCTGTACCATCTGAAAGATGATGATGAGGAATTATTGGGAGCTAAGGTACCACACCTTAGTGTTATCGAAGCTTTGTTGTATTGCGGCTTGCATTGAAGAATTGAAATTAGGGTACATCAAGTGTGATCATACAAAGCACATATCACCTAAGTTCTTCTTTAATCAACAACAACAATATATATTAAACATACAGGTGAATCAAGTATGTTCGGCTGATAATGCTACAAACTTGTTCACCAAGTCATTGCCCAAATCTATATTTGCAAAGCATGTGAGACACATTGGTATGCGAAGATTGTCTGAACTCCAAGATTGAGTTGCTGATCAGAGGGAGTTCATTTTGTAGACATCAAGGGGAGTCTACACCACATGTGGTCACTTATATAGTTGATGCATTGTACTTTTTTTCCCTTAGACAAAACTTTTATTTTTACCCAAGAGGTTTTTTGTTTGCTTGACAAGGTTTTTAGTGAGGCAACATGTTATGCATCATCCATTAGGATCGCGACACAAGGGGGAGTGTTTAAGGATATAATACATCTAGTATATAGATGTGTGTCTTGTCCTAATTAGCATAGAAGTAGATATTATCCCAATCCCTAATTTATAGGGATATTGATTGTATCAGATTATAATGAATATTTAAATGTCATCTATCAATGAATAAAATAAAGTTCCAGATCATATTCTCTGTGTATCTATTTTCTCCTTCAACAAAAAGTTAATTAGAGATGTAATTAGTACATAAAGTATGATGCATTCACATCTAAAATTAGCCTAAATCATAATTCACAAGTAGTTATTAACATATGTTATCTAGGGATAATAATGGGCAGGGTATGGTACAAATATCTAAATATCGTACCTATACCCAAGTCCATATTCTCTACGTGTACCTGCCCATTACCCGTAATATTATATTAGATATTACCCGTCCCCGTATTTATTTGATACTAGGATATCCGTACAATATGTTAATTTTTTTTTTAAAAAAAGGTATTATAAGCAAACGAGGAATTATCATCAACGGTACCTCACAAATGGACTATTCATCACTTCGGTACCTCACTTTTGAAAACTATCGCTTTGATACCTCACATTCAAATCATTACTAAGGATCAATACACTACCAAAAAAATACCTAAAATGTTTCGTCGTCTAAACAACAAAACCGTCGTCGAAGTGCACTTTACTCGACATAATCAATTTTTGTCGTCTAGGAACGTATCTTAAACGACGAAGGTTTTTTTCGTCAGCTGTTTCATCATCTAAGTTTTGTTTTAAACAACAGAATCAAATTTTGTCGTTTAAGTTACGTTTCTAGACGATGAAAGTTAATTTCGTCATTTTAACTTTTGTACTTAGACGACAAACTATGTTTTACGTCGTCTAAAACAACACGTAGATGAAAAAATCATTTTTGTCTCCTTAGTTTTTGTTAGGCGATGAAACTATGTACTTAAACGCCGAAATATTTCGTCATCTAAGAAAATCTCAATTATTAGATCAGATTCCATTTTCAGATCGACCATTTCTCTATCCCTCATCTCTCAAATTCTCTCAAAAACCTCTCAACACCTCCTCCGACAACAATTCCGATTTCTTTGGTTTTCCCACCTCCGGAGTTCTATTTTACCTATCTATCTCATTATCGGTGAAGGTATTAACACCATTTTCTCGGTTTCATTTTTTTAAATATAATTACATACGATGAATCATTCCGGCGATCTTGTTTGTGTGTGTGTGTATATATATATATATATATATATAGCACGTGAACCTAGCTAGTTTGTTTAATTGTGAGCTAACTAATTATTGTTTAACCTTGGTTGAAATGCATGTTGATTAATATCATGATTAAATAATGTTAGAGATCAATTAATTGTTAATTTATGGATTTAAATATGTCAATGCATGTATATATTATTGTGTTATGTAATTTAATTATATATAGAGTATCAGTTATTAATGTAAGTTATGAATGATAATTAAGAAGATTTTTTCTGTAATTAGCTAGATGAATATATATTGTAAGAATGTCAATTAATTTTTTGTTATCTAATTATGGTTCATTCGATAATTTTTATGTTTCGTTTAACTTTCACAAAAATATGGACAAGAGTAGAAGTGATGTGAGATATATGGATGAGAGTGAGCACAGTAAAGAAGTAGACTACAACTCAACACCAAAATTCAGCTCAAGGTACAGTTACCAAGGTGTCTCATCCAGCAGTACTGGTGCCGCTTCTTGAAACCCCGCTATGGATACAGTGCATGATGCTTTTTTGGAATTTAGTCATGTTACACACCAACACGAAGAGGGAGGTAATGATAATCCTATTTATAACACAGTCCTTACAGCCTTTCTAGACATTGATACTGTTGAGATTGATAAGTATAACAACAGGCTACTTCAAGCCTAGACCACAGTGTACGATGGATGTGAATTGAATGTCTTGCGCTCCATAATGACTCAAATGGTGTACAAAGTGAAGAACAAAATATCGGATGAAGGTTCTAATGATAACCAACAAAATATATGTGATTTTCTCCCTAAGGGTCACAACCTTCTTGACACCCATTACAAGGTAAAAAAGATCTTGAAGTCCCTCGGTCTAAAGTACAAGAAAATTCACGCGTACAAAAGTTTAATCATCTTTGATTTTGGTGTGTTGATCAATGACGATGATGTGAAGAAGTTTAATCCAAACCCTCATGAGGAGCTTAAATATTGGCACCACATGAGTAGTTTCTTTGAACTACCTTATTGGTCGAAGTTGAAACTCAGGAACAACCTTGATATCATGAACATAGAAAAGAATATGTGTGACAGCGTGATGGGAATAATTCTTGGTATTAAGTTTAAGACTAAGGATACCTCTAAAGCGCAAAAATATACTTAAATTATGAATTTACGATGTACCTTATGGTTAAAGAGGGATGGAAGACGTGTGTACAACAATATATTCTATGCACCTTACACAATGAAGCATGCACTGAGGGATACTGTAACGACCTAGATCTTGATTAGCACGTTAATCATCATTAGTCATGCTAATTAATGAGGTAGAAATCATACGTCACGTCTATCGAGGTTCGTTACGATTAAAATTTGACCTTTTATAAATTATGAATTTGTACTTATTTCTTCACAGAAATTATAGAGGACTTTATTGCGAGTTCGTACGTATTTTTTTTTATTTTTTTTCGAGGTTCGAGCAATTATTTATGAATTTTTGAAGTTTGAGAAGTAGAAAATTAAATTGAAAAATCAATTATTGGTGCATTATTTTGGGCCGTCAGATATGATGGTAGATTAATTTGGACCGTTGATTTGTTTTTAACCTAGGGTATAAATTCAAAAGATTCTACCCAAATGGGTAAAACTCCTTCTCTCGACCCGAATTCACGACATGACGGTGGATCCGGTCGGATTCTAGCCGACCGGCCACTTCGCCTTGCCGCACCACCTCAAATGGAACGCTCTCTCTCTCCTCGAACTTCCCACACCCCCAAACCTGACATGCATTGCATCTTAGAGAGGAATCGAGCCGGAGAAGTTTACGGGTTTCTCTCATCTTCGATGGTTACTTTCTGGCCGAAATTGGTAGCCAAGACTTGGGGGGTTTTTGTTCCTTGCACTTTCAGAAGGTAGTCACAACCGCCCTCAGGCCACGTCGTGGCCGTATGACACCAGCTGATCTCGAGGGAATCCAGAGAAATCCTTCGAATTTCGAGGTAAAATCCCCCAAGTCTTGCCTACCAATTTTGGCCGGAAAGTTGCCTTCGGCGATAAGAGAAACCCGTAAAGTCACATTCGGCGGTAAAATCCGACCACCTCTGATCATTTTCTTGATTTGATGTAGTTAGACAATGTGTATAACTCGTTGAGATCTTCAAAATGATGCATCATTTGCAGGATTTGGAGTTGGTTGATTCTGGCAGCACGTGGGCCCCACACGCGGCAGTGCACGGTAGAGCTTTAACGACCGAAAAATCAGAATTTTCATGGAAAGTTTTCTAAGCCATTTTGTAGTCATTTTCATGTTGTTCGACAAATTTGTTAATGTCTTGGCTTCGACACAGGATTCGAGGTGACTCGACAGTTTGACACGGTCGAGTGTCGTCTGTTGAGTCGAGACTCATCTTTGGTCGAGTTTGTTTGCAAGGCATGACAACTAGGATCAAGCTTGGGGTTCATCAATATGAGGAACTTGGGTAGCATCTCCCGTTGATCGAGTTGAAAATGTGAGTTTCCGATCGACATTCTGTCTCAGATTATTTTATCTACTTTAGTTGTACGACAGAACTTCCACTAATTAATTTAGATCTTTGATTTGGCTTAGGAGGATCGAGTAACATTTACGAGTTAGAGGATCGATTATGATTCTACAGGCGGTCCAGGTGAGTGGACCTTTGTTTTTCACAGTTGTGGCGAGTCATTATTATTTTGTTTACTGTGGTGCAAGTTTCGATTTCAGTTTTAGTATACATTTTTCAGTTTTTAGTGTTGAGGCTTGTGTGAATAGATTTTATTCATTGCATCGATGTATTAGTTACTCGGCTGATCCCCGAGGGCTCCAGGATGGGCTAGAGGCCCTGACCTGGGACATGACCTTGCACATATATTTATTATCTCGGATCAGAGGTCTTTAGACAATGCCTCTACTTCACTTGCCCCTTGAGATTTTATTTTGAATCGCTTAGTATTGTTTTATAGATCTGTATCGGTGGAAAGACATATACATATTTTTTACGTTTTCACGTATACTCGAGTATTATTTTTCGTCCATTCACTCTAACGATTTTTATGTTTTATATGACTTTCCCTGCGCCCTTCAATTTCAAATGCCAAGATTTTCTAGATTTGCTTTAGATGTCATGCGTGCACGTGGATTGAGGCACATCGGTACCCACCGTAGGATTGGATGTTGATCCTACAAGCTAGTAGTTTATTCTGATTAGTTAGCTTTATAGTTCTTACTGCTCTGATGTTTAAAAAGGAGTGTTTATTAGAATTGAGAAATAGTAATTGTAGACATTAAAGGGTGTTTAGGGCCTAAACTCGGTTTAGGCATCTAAATCAGGTTTGGGTTTTCATAGTTGGTATAAGAGTTTTAGGTTATATGTTCTGTAGACTGTACTTGGTTTCTTTCATTTTCGCGTTCAATTACACTCAACAATTCTGATAACACTAAACCAAGCATTAAATTAACAACCTAATATCTAGTCAAACGCATTCAATTTAGACCTTTTTTCTGTAGATGTAACTGAAAGGACCCGACTCCGATTTAGTTGCCTAAACTGAAATCAAACCCTTTCGAAAACACGACCTTAAATTTTTTTTTTCCAGAGTTCACTTTGGAACAAGACATACCATCATTAGAACTTTCAAAGAAACACATTTCGAATATTCCACAAAAGCCGAACCGTGGGGCTCCGTTCCCCATCCGGATTTCTCAACAACATATATATAATAAACTCAAAGATTTACAAGAAATCCAGGATCATTCAGGAGTATACTCAATTGAAAACACAGTATAAGTACTTAGAACGACACCTATATACAACATTTACAACGAGTAGGTCAAACAAGAAACCTACGGAAACTGAAAAGTGATCCGAACTCTATGCCTCCACCAATGACGTGCAACACTGGAACCCAAACTGCAAACTGGGCAACAGAAACCGAAAAGCCCAGGGGAAAGGTAAATAAAATCGTTAGAGTGAGTGGACGAAAATAAACATATGTCTTTCACCGTTTATATAATCATAAAAATGATGTGAGTTCATAAGTACATAAAAAGTCACCACTCCAGCGGATTTCCCTGCCAGAGTAGCAAGTCGGGTGAATCTCTCAAAGCTGACGGTGATAAACTAGGCGAATCTCTCAAGCCAAGTCGGCATATCAAGAAAATCTCTCAAGCCTGATAGATGGACTACCGGTGATCAGCCGTGTAGCCAATTGAAAGGACCCAACCCCGATTTAGTTTCCTAAACCAGAATCAAACCCATTCTGAAAACACGAACCAACAAAAACCACAAAAATTTTGGCAGAGTTTCTTTACTAACGCGGAATTGCCTTTACTTGCACCCGGAAAATAACACTTCATCCTATGCCACAAAAATTAAACCGTAGGCACCAATCCCATCCGGATTTCTCAATATCACAACAGTAATGTAAAGTAATAAATATAACTATATTTTACAGAAATTCGGGGAAAAATCGTATGAAAGTATACATCAGAATGCTCAGAGCGACCTCTAGTGTATATATACAAATAATAGGTCAAACTAAGAACCTACCATAAAAGAAACATCGCTCGAATACTATGCCTCCGACCACGACGTGCGACACCAGAATCTGAACTGTAAACTGGGCACGAAAACCGAAAAGCTCAAGGGAAAGACATATAAACCGTTAGAGTGAGTGGACGAAAATAAATGTCTTTCGCCGAATAATATATGTTATAAAAACATATGCGAGTCTAAATAAATGAATATAACATAGTACACGAAGGAGACTCAAATTTCTCACGCGTACGGAGGATGCAGCGTAAAACTCTGCGGGGTCACTCATGGACACGTCCGCGCTAGTACAGTCGGAATCACGGGATCCCAGACCCACACGTGATTCTATCCAGAAAGGCCTCAAGTCAGGGTATCTGTTCCCACCCGGAAATACATCAGCACAAGGTACAGTTCCCCCCTGGTAGACATCCTCGGGGATCAGTCGGGATGCAAGTGTATCGATACAACCACATAAACTAAGACTGTACTCTGTGTAAATCAAATCATAAATAGTTTCATGCATACGTATAAAGCATAATGTAAATGCATAATCACAAAGCACATGCTCGTAAAATATAATATAAAGACTCGCAATCGATCAGTGAAAAGAAAGATCCACTCACAGGTGAGCGTAACGCAATACGCGTTAATTCCGTGATCCGGCGGAAAATCCCTCACCAAACGAACGATCATGAACCCCTGAATAATCATAAAATCCACCGCTCAAAATCATAACTCGGACCCTCAAATCATATCACGAGAAACAACCGTTCCCGGAAATATATAATTCAATTTCGACAAAATCGTGAAAATCCGATAATCACACCACAAAACCTCGCTATAATTTCCGATGTTCAAATCGAAAAACAAACCTCACCACTGCGATCGGGGCGCGATTCCGAGTGAAACGACATATAACTCGTGGAAAACCACGTCGGACGAAAAGTCGCCGTTGCCGCCGGAATTTCAGACCTGCCCAGAAAATTTCATGCTACACATGGTTTTGAAGACCTCGACGATTCCAACAACTTTCCAGTTATAAGTTAAGGCCAATTTTGATTGGAAAACCTCCAAAAATCAACTCAAAGTTCCAAACCCTTACCAGAATTTCAAATCGACGGATCTCTCTTCTCCGGCCACAGCAACCCTCAAGACCACTTGCAATAGCTTCCTTACCTCGAGTCTAACAAAACCCCTCAAAGAGGAGCCACCAAATCGGCCGGAAAAGCCTCTTCCGACCACCACGAAATCTCGCTGGAAAATACCCAAAATTCTCAAACTTTGACAAGCCATAACTTCTTCATCCGGTAACCAAATTGAACGAATGACCTATCAAAAGAAAGAGGAGCTCAAGCCCAACAACTTTCATGAAGACAGCACAGTTAAAAGAGGCCGGAATCAAGCTCAACGAAGGCAAACAAAACTCGGCCTGGAATGGGTCAGTTTTGACCCACGGGTCAAACTGGTCAACGGGCCAGATTTCCCAAAATGGAAAATTTCCAAAATCGGCAAGTATTGTACCATATTTATATCGTACGCGTATCGAATCCCAAACGGATAAATACGACAATATTCGACGGACGAAAATATTCACAACTTATTCCTTGTAACTCAGAAAAATTCTCCGAAAGTTCCCACAAGCTCGAAATTGAAATCTCTACAACTTTCACGAAGGATCCCAAATCAAATTCTCGCCCGATAATTTAGTCGCTAACGAAGCCGCCATAGTAGCAGATTACGTCGAAATTACGACAAATCGCGAAACTCGCAAATCAAGTCGATAATCATTCCATTTACAGTTCGGGTCGATCAACGGTCCAAAACGGATCACAATCACGATTCGGATAGACTCAAATACGAACGGATAAACTCGACAATATTTCGAAATTTCAAATATTCATATTATATTCCTCGGTCGTCGAAATAATAATCCGGAACCGTCCACGAACTCGAAATCACGCGTACAACAACTCTCGAGAAGAGACTCAACTCAAATTCTTGGCCAATAATTAAGTCGTGATCAAGACCAGCGATTCAATCAATTATCGAAAATCTGCGATTACGCGCTAACTCACGAATAAAACTGATTACACTACTGATTCTGTTCCGGGTCGTCACACTAAAACATCTGGCTGAAAGGACCCAACCCTGATTTAGTTTCCTAAACCAGAATCAAACCCTTTCTGAAAACACGAACCAACAAAAACAACAAAAATTTTGGCAGAGTTTCGTTACTAACGTGGAATTGCCATTACCTGCACCCGGAAAATAACACTTCATCCTATGCCACAAAAATCAAACCGTGGGCACCAATCCCATCCAATTTTATCAATATCATAACAGTAATGTAAAGTAATAAATATAACTATACTTTACAGAAATCCGGGGAAAAATCGTATGAAAGTATACATCAGAATGCTCAGAGCGACCTCTAGTGTATATATACAAATAGGAGGTCAAACTAAGAACCTACCATAAAAGAAACATCGCTCGAATACTATGCCTCCGACCACGACGTGCGACACCAGAATCTGAACTGTAAACTGGGCACGAAAACCGAAAAGCTCAAGGGAAAGACATATAAATTGTTAGAGTGAGTGGACGAAAATAAATGTCTTTCGCCGAATAATATATGTTATAAAAACATATGCGAGTCTAAATAAATGAATATAACATAGTACACGAAGGAGACTCAAATTTCTCACGCGTACGGAGGATGCAGCGTAAAACTCTGCGGGGTCACTCATGGACACGTCCGCGCTAGTACAGTCGGAATCACGGGATCCCAGACCCACACGTGATTCTAGCCAGAAAGGCCTCAGGTCAGGGTATCTGTTCCCACCCAGAAATACATCGGCACAAGGAACAGAAATCTGTACCCACCCGGAAATACATCGGCATAAGGTACAGTTCCCCCCTGGTAGACATCCTCGGGGATCAGCCGGGATGCAAGTGTATCGATACAACCACATATACTAAGACTGTACTCTGTGTAAATCAAATCATAAATAGTTTCATGCATACGTATAAAGCATAATGTAAATGCATAATCGCAAAGCACATGCTCGTAAAATATAATATAAAGACTCACAATCGATCAGTGAAAAGAAAGGTCCACTCACAGGTGAGCGTAACGCAATACGCGTTAATTCTATGATCTGATGGAAAATCTCTCGCCAAACGAACGATCACGAACCCCTGAATAATCATAAAATCCACCGCTCAAAATCATAACTCGGACCCTCAAATCATATCACGAGAAACAACCGTTCCCGAAAATATATAATTCAATTTCGACAAAATCCTGAAAATCCGATAATCACACCACAAAACCTCGCTATAATTTCCGATGCTCAAATCGAAAAACAAACCTCACCACTGCGATCGGGGCGCGATTTCGAGTGAAACGACATATAACTCGTCGAAAAATACGTCGGACGAAAAGTCGCCGCCGGCCGCCGGAATTTCAGACCTGCCCAGAAAATTTCATGCTACAAATGGTTTTGAAGATCTCGACGATTCCAACAACTTTCCAGTTATAAGTTAAGGCCAATTTTGATCGGAAAACCTCCAAAAATCAACTCAAAGTTCCAAACCCTTACCGGAATTTCAAATCGACGGATCTCTCTCCTCCGGCCACGGCAATCCTCAAGACCACTTGCAATAGCTTCCTTACCTCGAGGCTAAAAAAACCCCTCAAAGAGGAGCCACCAAATCGGCCGGAAAAGCCACCTTCGACCACCACGAAATCTCGCCGGAAAACACCCAAAATTTCCAAACTTTGACAAGCCATAACTTCTTCATCCGGTAACCAAATTGAACGAATGACCTATCAAAATAAAGAGGAGCTCAAGCCCAACAACTTTCATGAAGACACCATGGCCAAAAGAGGCCGGAATAAAGCTCAACGAAGGCAAACAAAAATCGGGCTGGAATGGGTCAGTTTTGACCCACGGGTCAAACTGGTCAACGGGCCAGATTTTCCAAAATGGAAAGTTTCCAAAATGGGCAAGTATTCTACCGTATTTATACCGTACGCGTATCGAATCCCAAACGGATAAATACGACAATATTCGACGGACGAAAATATTCACAACTTATTCCTCGTAACTCGAAAAAATTATCCGGAAGTTCCCACAAGCTCGAAATTAAATTCTCTACAACTTTCACGAAGAATCCCAAATCAAATTCTCGCCCGATAATTTAGTCGCTAACGAAGCCGCCATATTAGCAGATTACATCGAAATCACGACAAATCGCGAAACTCACAAATCAAGTCGATAATTATTCTATTTACGGTTCGGGTTGATCAACGGTCCAAAACGGATCACAATCACGATTCGGATAGACTCGAACACGAACGGATAAACTCGACAATATTCCGAAATTTCAAATATTCATATTATATTCCTCGGTCGTCGAAATAATAATCCGGAACCGTCGATGAACTCGAAATCACGCGTACAACAACTCTCGAGAAGATACTCAACTCAAATTCTCGGCCAATAACTAAGTCGTGATCAAGACCAGCGATTCATTCAATTATCGAAAATCTGCGATTACGTGTTAACTCACGAATAAAACTGATTACACTACTGATTCTGTTCCGGCTCGTCACACTAATGCATCGATGCTAAATAAATAAATGCCATCACCGATAAAATAAACAATACTTTTTAAACGATAAATAATCTGAACATTGTACTGGAAACAAATACTGAAATCAAGAACTCGCAACAACAGTGTAAATAAATGTCCACTCACAGAGCAAAACTAGCCCTGAGGTGCGGCGGAAGATCCATCGCCAAATGCTCGATCTCAATCACCTGAATAACAGGGCCGGGATACGATCAATACATAAAGAATCACAACATACAGAGCTAATATGTCGAGAACCCCGCGTTCTCGAAATACATATCGCTCGAAATATCGACGAGGATTACAAAATTCACAAAATATACCCAATTAACCCTCGTCCCAAAATATAATACTCAAATCAACCCAAAAACCTCAAGACTACGCTCGGGGTGCGATTACGAGCAAAACGGTATAAAACTCCCAAAAATTCCAAAAAGTCAAAGCTTCGCCATTGACCACCGTCAATGGCGGCGCGGCGTCTACGGTGAGATTTTTCAGCGGGGAAAGCCCATAACTCTACTCCTCCCCAAGCCCAACAACTTTTCGTTCTACATCAACCTCCAATTCGAAACACACCGGCCGAAATCGAGCCCGAAACCCACGGCCTCCATGGATTCCGGTGAGCTCCAAACGGCGTCCAATCCCAAAATTCTTTCTCCCAAAATCATCTCTAGGTTTAGGGGAGCAAAACCCCCAACCCCAACGACCTCAAATCGTGCCGGAAACCACCACCCGAATCCGACAAAAACCCAAAACTTCACCGAGCTCGTTCTCCCCCAAAACTCCATCAATTCTCACAAAATCAAGTTCAAAACCATAGGAAATCATAAGAGGATTCTAACCATACCAAGATTGTGGTCGGAGGTGGCCGGAATCGGCGGGTCGGACGGCGGCAGCTCACGGTCATGGTGGAGCTCCGGTCAACGTGGTCAAACTTCCCAAATGTGACTTTTCGACAATTTTACGACTATTCCGATATTTATACGCGTGACCCAAGACGATCAACGGTCCAAAAAACGGATCGAAACCAAAACGGATAAATATAACTAAATCCAACGGTCGGAAATATTCATAACTTATTCCTCGTAACTCGAAATAATCCTTCGGAAACTTCCACGAGCTCGAAATCATGTACACAAAAACTCTCGTGAAGGAACTCATCTCAAATTCTCGCCGATAATTTAGTCGCAAACAAATCTGCCATGTCGACTAATTACGATAAACTGCGATTATTCGTGAATCTCGCGAATCAAGTCAATTAACATACCATTTTCGGTTCGGGTCATTACAAATCTACCCCCTAACAAAAATTTCGCCCTCGAAATTTACATACCTGCTAGCTGAAGAGGTAGAGATACTGATCTCGCATGTGCTGCTCTGTCTCCCAAGTAGCCTCTTCAACAGAATGGTTCTGCCACAATACCTTCACAAGAGGAATGGCTCAGTGCCGCAACTCTTGGACTTTCCGATCAAGTATCTGAACTGGTTCCTCCACGTAGTTCAAGTCCTCCTGAATAGGAAGCTGATATGGTGTCAACACGTGGGAAGGATCAGAAATGTACTTCCGCAACATGGATACATGAAATACATCGTGGACTTTGGCCATCTCGGAAGGTAATGCCAATCTGTATGCCACTGCACCAACTCGCTTAGTGATCTCATAAAGGCCTACATATCGCGGACGAAGTTTACCGCGCTTCCCGAAACAAACAACACCCTTTGAAGGAGAAACTTTCAGGAAGACCCAATCACTAACCTTGAACTCGAGATCCTTTCGTCACACGTCAGCATAACTTTTCTGTCGATCCTGAGCAGCCCTCAATCTGTCCCGAACGATCTGAACGTCTTCCATGGTACTCTTTACCAAATCAGGGCCAAAAAGCCATTTCTCGCCGACTTCACTCCAACATAAGGTGCCATGCTGAATAGTCCTCTCCGATTGACCATCTGACCGAGGATGAAAAGCTGTGCTGAAACGTAGTCTAGTCCCCATTATCTCCTGCAATGCCCGCCAAAATTCGGAAGTGAATTGACTATCCCGATCAGAAACTATAGACATAGGTACACCATGTAGTCTCACAACCTCTTTCAAGTACAACTTCGCCAATCTGCTCACGGGAAGCTTTCCTGGAAGTGCTAGGAAATGAGCTGACTTCGTAAGGCAGTCCACAATCACCCAAATACCAGTACTACCATCAGAAGTACGAGGTAACTGATACACGAAATCCATAGTGATATGCTCCCATTTCCACACTGGAATCTTCAAAAGTTGTAATTTACCTGCCGATTTCTGACGTTCTGCCTTCACTTGCTGACAAATTAGGCATTTGCTCACATACATTGCTATTTCCCTCTTTATGTTTCGCCACCAATAATGAGCTTTAAGTGTCCGGAACATTTTTGTACTACCCGGATTCATGGCATATGTGGAACAATGAGCTTCGTCGAGTATTTCCTTCTTCAAATCCTCATCTCTAGGCACACATAATCTCCCTCTGAACATCAAAGTGCCATCACTCCTCATCTGGAACTCAGTTGGTACACCATTCTGAATCAAATTCTTCTTGCTCAGCAGATACGCATCTGAATCCTGAGCCTCACGAACTCGATCAAGTAATACTAGACAGACTTAAAAACTGGCCAACAATGCTCCATCATCATTCCACTCCAATTCTGCTCCCGTTGCTCGCAACTCTGTCAAAAGTGACACTCTAGCAACCCGTACATGGAAGAGAGAAGCACCATGTTTCCGACTGAGAGCATCAGAAACCACATTAGCTTTCCTTGGATGATACTCGAAAGTGCAGTCATAATCGTTAATCAACTCCATCCATCTCCGCTGCCGCATATTCAAATCTGGCTGTGTACGCAAGAAAGTCAGACTTTTATGATCGGTGTAAATCTTACACTGTGCCCCGTACAAGTAATATCTCCAACTCTTCAATGCTAACACAATGGCAGCTAACTCTAGATCATGAGTAGGATAGTTGACTTTATGTAGTTTTAACTGTCTCGAACCATATCCCACCACATTTCCATGCTGCATCAAAACACAACCCAGACCTAGCTTCGAAGCATCACTGTACACGATAAACTCACCGCTATCATCAGGTAGAGTCAACACCGGTGTAATAGTCAACTTTTCCTTCAAAGTCAAGTAGCTTTCCTCGCAAGCATCAGACCATTCAAACTTGACCAATTTCTTCGTCAAACGGGTAAGCGGTGTCGCTATCCGTGAAAAGTCCTGCACGAATCAGCGGTAATAGCCTGATAACCCCAAGAAACTCCGTATCTCTACCACGTTGGTAGGTCTGCTTCAATTCAGCACCACATCAATCTTATCAGGATCCACGCTGACTCCCTCAGCTAATATCACGTGACCCAAAAACTTTACACTGTTTAGCCAAAATTCACATTTACTGAACTTGGCGTACAACTGAGCATCTCGTAAAGTCTGTAAGACTGCATGCAAATGCTTCTTGTGCTGCCCCACACTCCTGGAATATATTAGGATGTCGTCGATGAACACAATGTAGATAACGTCTGAAAATCTGATTCATCAGGTCTATGAAAGCAGCTGGCGCATTGGTCAACCCAAACGGCATAACAAGGAACTCATAGTTCCCATAACGTGACTGAAACGCCGTCTTGTCCACATCAAACTCCCGAATCCGCAACTAATGGTATCCAGACCTGAGATCAATCTTCGAGAAAACTGAAGCTCCTTTCAGCTGATCGAATAAATCATCAATCCGCGGAAGTGGATACTTGTTATTCACCATAACCTGGTTCAACTTCCGATAATCAATGCATAAGCTCATCGAACCATCCTTCTTTCTTACAAACAACACTGGAGCATCCCAAGGTGAAATACTAGGTCGAATGAAACCTTTCTCAATCAATTCCTGAAGCTGACTCTGCAACTCCCTCAACTCTGCGGGTGCCATACGATAAGGTATCTATGAAATAGGTCCGGTACCCAGAAGTAACTCGATGGTGAAGTCAATCTCCCTGACTGGAGGAACACCGGGTAAATCCTCGGGGAACACATCTGGATACTCTCAAACCACCGTAATATCACCAATGTCCAGTACACGAACACTAGTATCAACTACATGTGCTAAGTAAGTCTCACAACCCTTCCTCATCATCCGATCAACCTTCATTGCTGAAATCAAACAAGGCAAAGTAGTATTCTTTTCACTCTGAAACAAGATTTTCGGCATGCCTGGACTTCTAAAAACAACCTCCTTCTTGTGACAATAAAGAACAGCTCAATGGTTCTCCAAGAAATCCATACCCAGAATCACGTCAAAATCCACAATATCCAGCAACATCAAATTTGCGGCTAACCCATAACCTCCAATAAAAATCTCACAATCTCTATATACCCACCCGATATACACTACCTTGCCAGATGGATACAACACTCGCCACATACTAGGGAGTGGAGATGTAGGTATAATAGCCAATGATGCTAGTATATATGACATGAATGAATGCGTAGCCCCTGGATCTAGTAAAGTAAGAACTGGATGACCAAAAATGTACAACGTACCAATGATTACCTCTGGAGAAGCTTTACCCTCACGTAGAGACATGGCATGAACCCGGGCTTGTCCAGCTGGTCGTCCACGCTGGCCCCGATTCTGCTGACTACCCTGTCCAGAAGACTGTGTTGCACGATCACCAAAAGTAGTACCCTGATCACGATCAACACTCTGATCCGCAACACCACCAAAGTACCACGCTGAGGACACTCCCTTGCATAGTGACCCACCTGGCCACAAGGGTAACAAGTAGAGGGACTATACTAACACTGACCAAAGTGATGTCTGTGGCAGTTGTTGCGCAATGGAGTCTCCCTCGGTGTAGCTGGTGTGCTGAAGAAAGGTCGAGGATAACTCGAGCCACTAGTACTCCCACTCGAATGCTGCCTATGCGGTCGACTCCTCCTCCATCTATGACTCTGCCTGCCTAGCAGTGCTGGTAGGATATCTGTAAGGTCCATTACCCGAAGATGATGCTGATCCAGAAGTACCTGAACTCAGCCTCTTTGAAGCACCCTAACTAGGTCCACCCTCTTCAAGTCGACGTGTCTGAAACCACATCTGTCTCTCCCTCTCAATGTCCTCACCTCTAAGTGCAGCACTAACAAACTCATCAAAGTTATCCAGAGGCATAGTGGTCAAAGTCCCCTTGATATTCAGGTTCAGACCACCAACTCAAACCTCCTACACTTGGCTTCCTCTGATGCCACCATATCACGTGCAAACCGAGACAAACGAGTGAACTTATCCCGATACTTAAGCACTGACATACTCCCCTGCTTCAGGCTGGTAAACTCCTCATATTTCCGCTGTTGAGTAGTTGGATTGAAATATCGACGCATGAACATCTCTTTAAACATCGGCCAAGAAGTATCAATAGGTACCCTGTCTGTACCAACCCACCAAAAGTAGGCATCTGACTCAAGCAAACCCACTGCAGCTACTGTTTTCTGTTCAGGAGTAAAATGTAGGTGCTCACAAACACGCTCAACCTAAACCACCCAAGCCTCACATACTTCAGGATCAGGGGAACCAGAGAAAACAGTTGCTCCCGCTGTTTTGGCCTTAGCCACTGGGTTAATACGTTCCTCCAAATGCAATACTCGCATAAGCAAGTCACGCGTATGTTGATCCTCATCAGGATCCCCAGTCCGTTCAGCACAGACTCCACGTCGAGGAGGTATCCTAAGGATAAAAGATATTAGTCACAAGACAGAAATGATGTAATCATGAAACTTCAAACGTTTGGAAACATACAACACTCTAGAGCATTGATGATTATCCGCTGGCTGGCCGTGTCATCGCTCCTGAAATGCTGTACATTCTCAAATGTCCATAGTAACACAACTACAAGAGTCTACAGAACCTGAAACCTAATGCTATGATACCAACTAAAAGGACCCGACTCCGATTTAGTTGCCTAAACCGAAATCAAACCCCTTCGAAAACACGACCTTAAATTTTTTTTGCCAGAGTTTACTTTGGAACAAGACATACCATTATTAGAACTTGCAAAGAAACACACTTTGAATATTCCACAAAAGCCAAACCGTGAGGCTCCGTTCCCCATCCGGATTTCTCAACAACATATATATAATAAACTCAAAGGTTTACAAGAAATCCAGGATCATTCAGGAGTATACTCAACTGAAAACACAGTATAAGTACTCAGAACGACGCGTAGGTTAAACAAGAAACCTACGAAAACTGAAGAGTGATCCGAACTCTATGCCTCCACAAATGACGTGCAACACTAGAACCCAAACTGCAAACTGGGCAACAGAAACCGAAAAGCCCAGGGGAATGGCAAATAAAATCGTTAGAGTGAGTGGACGAAAATAAACATATGCCTTTCACCGTATATATTATCATAAAAATGATGCGAGTTCATAAGTACATAAAAATTCACCACTCTTGCGGATTTCCCTGCCAGAGTAGAAAGTCGGGTGAATCTCTCAAACCCAACGGTGATAAACTAGGCGAATCTCTCAAACCTAGTCGGCATATCAAGCGAATCTTTCAAGCCTGATAGATGGACTACCGGTGATCAGCTGCGTAGCCAATGCATCAGTGCTAAATAAATAAATGCCATCACTGATAAAATAAACAATACTTTTCAAACGATAAATAATCTGAACATTGTACTAGAAACAAATACTGAAATCAAGAACTCACAACAACAATGTAAATAAATGTCTACTCACAGAGCAAAGCTAGCCCTGAGGTCCGGCGGAACATCCCTCGCCAAACGCTCGATCACCTGAATAACAGTGAATAACAGGGATACGATCAATACATAAAGAATTACAACATACGGAGCTAATACGTCGAGAACCCCGCGTTCTCCAAAGACGTACCACTCAAAATATCGACGAGGATTACAAAATTCACAAAATATACCCAATTAACCCTCGTCCCAAAATATAATACTCAAATCAACCCAAAAACCTCAAGACTACGCTCGGGGTGCGATTACGAGCAAAACGGTATAAAACTCCCAAAAATTCCAAAAAGTCAACCCTTCGCCGGAGCTCCGCTGGCGGTGGCGGCGCGGCATCAACGGTGAGATTTTCTGGCGGGGAAAGCCCAGAACTCTACTCCTCCTCAAGCCCAACAACTTTTCCTTCTACATCAACCTCCAATTCGAAACACACCGGTCGGAATCGATCCCGAAACCCACGGCCTCCATGGATTCCGGCGAGCTCTAAACGGCGTCAAATCCCAAAATTCTTTTTCCCAAAATCATCTCTAGGTTTAGGGGAGCAAAACCCCCAACCCCAACAACCTCAAATCATGTCGGAAACCACCACCCGAATTCGGTAAAAACTCAAAACTTCACCGAGCTCGTTCTCCCCCAAAACTCCATCAATTCTCACAAAATCAAGTTCAAAAACATAGGAAATCACGAGAGGATTCTAACCATACCAAGATTGTGGCCGGAGGTGGCCGGAATCGGCGGGTCGGACGGCGGCAGCTCACGGTCACGGTGGAGCTCCGGTCAACGCGGTCAAAGTTGGTCAACGCAGGTCAAACTTCCCAAATGTGACTTTTCAACAATTTTACGACTATTCCGATATTTATACGCTCGACCCAAGATGATCAACGGTCCAAAACGAATCGAAACCAAAACGGATAAACACGACTAAATCCAACGGTCGGAAATATTCATAACTTATTCCTCGTAACTCGAAATAATCATTCGAAAACTTTCACGAGCTCGAAATCATGTACACAACAACTCTCGTGAAGGAACTCATCTCAAACTCTCGCCCGATAATTTAGTCGTAAACAAATATGTCATTTCGACTAATTACGATAAACTGCGATTATTCGTGAATCTCGCGAATCAAGTCAATTAACATACCATTTCCAGTTCGGGTCATTACAGTAGCATTGATAAGTAGGGTATCGTTATAAACCGGGGATTGAAGGGTGCATGTAATTATTGTGTATAAAGAAGGAGGGTATCGAATTGTATTGTTTCTAGCCTATCAATTCTACCTAAAAATATCACAATCACAAACTAAAATTTCTAGGACTTTAACATGCATAAAATCATAAACAAGCAATACACAAAAGACCCCTAAAAACTCTAATTCATGTTATGACAAAAATAAACCTAATTCTTATTTACAAGTGATCATCTTTTCTTCACCGTAGCAAATTTTTGAACTCCTCCTAATTACCTACGAAATTCATACTTCCAATTTTAAGTTTAATATGCATATATGTTTAAATTAAAGTGCAACTAAACGTCTAAACACCCTAATCACAAGTTCAATGACCCATATAACAAGAGGGGCTAAATGCATCATCTTCATATAAATCAAAGCATTAAGTACGTAACTTAGCATGCTTCACTCAAACTAGAACTATAAACATGTGGAAGATATATTAGAAAGAGTATTCAAAATCCAAATAAACAGAACTAAGACAAACAAAACACATAGATCAAACAAGATTAAATTGAGACTACGGAGCAAAGGTTTCATGGTTACACTTTTGTAGATTCACTAAACGCTAAAACCGCCAAGAATGAACTATGAAAAACCTATGGTATGATAGCTATTTGCAAGAACTAAACGTATACAAAGGCTAAAGATGGAAAGGGATTGATTTGGTGGTGGTGAACTAGTATTCAATTCGGCACTTGATGAAATCGGTGCTTGGAAAGCTTTAGAGAGTCTTTGGGTAGGCTTGAGGCTTGAAAAAGAGATCATCCTAATGAGGGTCCAGCCTTATGATTATATAGGCATTTACAAGTGGTTTTTCTCATAAAACTAGGTTTTCCTACTCTACCCGGGTAAATTTATCAGTCTAAAAAGAATAGCACTTTCACAGAGTTGTAGACCTCCAAAAATTATGATTCTTGGCTCAATAGAAAGAAGACTCAAAGAGATTTCCAACTATAGGTTGATCGTCATCTAAATCTTCCTGAACTTTTCCCAGTCATCTGTTGAAATTGAATGATCTGTACAGGAAGATTCCTTTTTCCTTATTTTGAATGATTTTCTTCTCCTATTCAACTTAGAAATCATTTTCTTGCGAAATCTTGTTCTCCACATTTTTTATCTGTCTTGGACTTAATCTTGGACTTCTAAAATAGTCTTCTAATTATGTTGGCCCATCTTGCATTATTTTTTCTCCAAAGACCTTCCAGAAGCTTCCTTTTCCTAGTTAACATAGGAAATATTGCCTAGTCAACCTAGGTCTTAATATTTTCTTTCTCTTTCTTCAGGGAATTTTTGCCGAAATTATTCCTCTCCATTTTTGTTGCGTTTAAGCATGCTTGTAGACTCTTTTACTCTGTCTCTTTTGTTCTATACCTAAAAATAACAAAATAAGCCAAAACTAATAATTCTAAGCAATTAACATAGTCAAATATAGAGAAAAATACATTAATTAATACACCTAAAATGCGTAGGTCAACTTCTGGAGTGATGGCCCGACTGGCCGGTGGATCTCCATCGAATACTCAAGGTGTTAAATGTCGTCGAATACGTGGCAGATGCGACTGAATACTAACCCCAGCCTATGAGTTAGTTTGCCTTTGTCACTATGCCTCGTGTGCGCCGACCTCAATCAGTTATTCAAGGTAAAAAGTTTTCAAGATAGATAGTAGTACCTTTAAGTTTCAAGTAGGCAAAATACGTTGAATTTCTATGCTTGCTTTACAGCGTTAAGGTATAGATTATCACACCAAGTCTAAGCACAACAGGGTATGTGATACCTAAGTGAGCTTAATTTAGTTCTTTTAGACTTTCGCTCGGTATATGGCAAGTTGTGTATCGACTGTCATGGTGTAAAGGTTATTTGTATGACGGTTATATATTTTCAAGTGCACTTAATATGCTAGATGGAATTTACGCTTGTAATGAGTATAGAAACTCTTGCGACACTTTCATTTCCTTGAGATGACTTGCAATTTGATGTCAACTATGTGATTTAAGTTATGAGTGATCCGATTGAGCAACAATAGCTCACAGTTTGTTTGTGGATTTGTCATATTGAAGTGTGGATCATCTTGCAGGTTTTGGTTGATCTTTAATATACAAGGAGGTTATGCTTAATATTTGGCAAATATTATATTTTGTTAAGTCGCGTAGTAAGAAGAGCGTTATGACAAGATCGATTGTGATTACGCTAACACCTTATGAGTCTCAATACGGCATGAAGTTGTCCTTCACAATAGGTGATGAACATGGCCCCTGCGCAAGGATGATATGCATACATCGAGAAATGGCTCTTCACAATAGGTGATGAACATTATGTTTGTGTGCAATATTAATGTAGAATTGAATAACTTGGATTGAATCGTGCATACCCTTTTTGATGAGGGTGTTCATTTCAACTTGTTCCATTCAGTCTTGACTCATTCCATTTCAGTTTGTTATATCCTAATACGTTACATTTTGGATAATTGCACGTCAAAGAGATCAATCCTCAACCTGATGGATTAAGAATATTATCAATGTCGTAGATGCAAGAATTATTATTTTATCGTCCCAGTTACATCGAGACCCGTGAATAGTTTTGGGAACAATGCACACTTATTTTTGTGAAGATATCGTATATGGCTTTGACTAATTTCGCTTCAATCTGATTAGTGTTGTTTCAATTGATTCTCATGTAGCTCTAACTGTATCTTCCACTTCATTATGTTTTATTTCTCAATTTTGTGCGTCGGGAAGGTTGTTCACCTGCCTTAACCAAGATTCTTGATATTGGTGTCACTTCGATATGTTGGGTTTCACTTGGTTCGATGCGCGCGGAGTCTCTAGAACTCGGGTATGTATAAAGTAGTAAAGTCACTCTTATATATGTTTTTTCTGTTGAGATTGTTGTCCCTAGTCGCAACTATTCTAAATCTTATCATCACTAATGGTTGTGAGCTTATAATTTCTTTGCCTAGTCAGAGTTACATCTTTTAGCTAATTCTGTTATTGAACAACAATTCGATTATTCAATATGAGGGTGGTTTGGCAATCGAATTGTTGAGTTTAAGATCTATTTATCATTATTGAACGTATGAGCAATATCATTTCATGATCAGTACTATATGTTTTCCCAGACTTGTTGTATTTGGAGAAATATTATGGTCGGTTGCATGTTGTGTTAAATGTGGAAGTTATGCCACTTTAAGCTGGATATGGGTTGTAGTGCGGGTATATGAGATTTGATGGAACTATTGTTGGGATGCAGATAATTGTATGTTAGTAAAACTACGAATTTGCAGGTTTTCAGTTCGACGAAATTTCTGTAGAAATTCCTTTGTTTATGGGCCATTAGAATTGCTTCTATCTTCTACCAGTTAACCAACTTTTTGTGAGATTCATCTTTTGGTTATGTTTGATGAGGCGAGAAACACTTTAAATAAAGAAACGAGTTGGTGGTGTCGTACACGCGTACATAATTACGTATGCGTGTACCAGAGGCTTAGAGTCCTATTTATGTCAGCCTTTGGATATGAGGGATATACTTCTTGCTAGCAAGTACATCTATCTTAGCATTTCGAAGTCTAGTTATATTGTGGTTTCATTCTTTGACAGCAGATCTAGCTACGACTAAATACTTCTCAGATGATGTTTGAGATACGAATTAAGATAAGTTCGTTGAGTTATTGTGTAGTTTATACCTCATGTGGCTATGTAAGGTTCAAGGTATGGGAAATTGCAAGTTTGAAAAATAAGTGTTGTGTACAATAGTATGAATTACAATAAATTTATTAAAATTTCACGCAGTATTTATGCAGATTTACAATATGAGAAAAAAGTTCAGCTTATTAGATGAGAGTCATGTCGTCTTTATTTGGAGATTGTAATCGATGACAAAAAATTTATTAGGGCGGTAGTTTGTAACGACCCGGACATTGATTAGTACGTTAATCATCATTAGTCGCGCTAATTAACGAAATAGGCATCATACGTCATGTTTATCGTGGTTCATTGTGATTAAAATTTGAATTTTAAAAAATTATGGATTTGGATTTATTTTCTTCCCAGAAGTTGTAGAGGATTTTATTGCGAGTTCATGCGTATTTTTGTTTTATTTTTCGGAGGTCCGAGCAATTAGTTATGAATTTTTGAAGTTTAGGAAGCAGAAAATTAATTATTAGTGAATTATTTTGGGCCGTCAGATTTGATGGTAGATTAATTTGGATCGTTGATTTGTTTTTTAACTAGGGTATAAATTCAAAAGATCCTACCCGAATGGGTAGAACTCATTCTCTCGACCCGACGGCTGATCCGACCCGGATTGCCGACCCGGTCAGATTCTCTCCGATCGGTAACCTCAGCTCGCCGCACCACCTCAAATGGAGCGCTCTCTCTCTCCTTAACCTTCCTACACCCCCAAATCTGACATGCATCGCGTATTGGAGAGGAATCGAGCCAGAGAAGTTTTCAAGTTTCTCTTGTCGTCGGAGGCGACTTTCCAGCCGACATTGGTGGCCGAGACTATGGGGGTTTTGTTCCCCGTACTTCCAGAAGGCCGTCGTGATCTCCCTTGGGCCACGTCGTGGCCGTACGACGTCGGCCGATCTCGAGGGAATCCGGCGAAATCCGTCGACTTTCGAGGTAAAATCCAACCACCTCCTCTCCTTTTCTCGATTTGCTATAGTCAGACAATGTGTATAACTTATTGAGATCTTCAAAATGATGGGTCATTTGTAGGATTTAGAGTTGGTTGATTCCAGCAGCGCATGGGCCTCACGCGCCACTGTGCGTGGCGGAGCTCCAACGATTGGAAAATCAGAATTTTCACTGGAAAAGTTTTGAAGCCATTTTGTAGCCATTTTCGCGTAATATCATGCCGTTCAACAAATTTGGTAATGTCTTGGCTTTGGCACAAGAGTCGAAGTGACTCGATAGTTCGACGCAGTCGAGCGTCGTCTTTCGAGTCGAGACTCATCTTCGGTCGAGTTTAGTTGCAAGGCACGACGACTAGGATCAAGCTTAGGGTTCATCGATATGAGGAACTTAGGTAGCGCCTCCCATTTATCGAGATGAAAATATGAGTTTCCGATTGACATTTTGTCTCGGATTATTTTATATTCTTTAGTTGTACGACAGAACTTCCACTAATTAAATTAGATCTATGATTTGGCTTAGGAGGACTGAGTACCATTTACGAGTTAGAGGATCAATTATGATTCTACAAGCAGTCTAGGTGAGTGGACCTTTACTTTTCACAGTTGTGGTGAGTCATTATTATTTTGTTTACTGCGGTGCATGTTTCGATTTCAGTTTTAGTATACAGTTTTCAGTTTTTAGTGTTGAGGCTTGTGTGCATAGATTTCATTCATTGCATTGATGCATTAGCTACTCGAATGATCGCCGATGGCTCCAGGATGTGTTAGAGGCCCTGACCTGGCATTCACATATTAGCTACCATGTTTCTGAGGGCTCCAGGATGGGTTAAAGGCTCTGACTTGATACTTACATATTAGCTACTCATTTTTTGAGGGCTACATGATGGGTTAGAGGCCCTAACCTGGCACATGATCTTGTACATATATTTATCGTCTTGGATCAGAGGTCCCTAGACGATGCCTCCACTTCACTTGCGCCTTGAGATTTTATTTTGACTCGCTTAGTATTGTTTTATAGATCTATATCAGTGGAAAGGCATATTACATATTTGTTACGTTTTCACATATACTCGAGTATTATTTTTCGTCTACTCACTCTAACAATTTTTTATGTTTTATATGCCTTTTCCTGGGGCCTTTGATTTCAAATGCTTAGATTTGCAGGATTTGTTGTAGATGTCATGCTCGTATGTGGATCGAGACATAGCGGTACCCACCGTAGGATTGGATGTTCATCATACAAGCTAGTAGTTTATTCTGATTAGTTAGCTTAGTAGTTCTTGCTGATCTGATGTTTAAAATAGAGTTTTTATTAGAATTGAGAAATAGTAATTGTAGACATTAAAGGGTCTTTAGGGCCTAAACTCGGTTTAGGCATCTAAATCGGGTTTGGATTTTCACAGATACTATAAATGTATTCAATTGGTTTAAAAGTGTTCAGTATCCGTCTAATTATGCAATGAATATATATCGATGTGTCAATGTTGGGGATCACAAGTTTTATGGTCTAAAGACTCATGGCTGTCACGATATGTTGCAATGTCTAATTCCAGCTGTAATTCTACCTTATTTTCCTAAAGAAATCATTGAACCAATAGTTGCATTGTGCAGATGGTGGCAGAGATTATGCACTAAAGAGTTGAAGAAGTCGGATATTCTCGAACTACAACTTGAAATTGTACATATCCTTTGCAAATTAGAGAGAATTTTTCCCCCTGCTTTCTTTGACATCATGATTTATCTCATGGTCCACCTTCCCAAACAAGTGCTGCTTTCTGGCCTGGTCTACTACACTTGGATGTGTCCTCAGGAAAGGGACAATTTTTACATGTAACAACATTTGTTAAACACAGTTTTTGTCATTTATATATATCTTTTTTCTTACATGCAGTAATGTGAAATAAATTTTACCTCATTGTTATAGACAACTCAAACAGTACTAATGATTCGTCAAAAATAAAGATGTTTCAGATGGCTCTATAGCCGAAACATACCTAATGCATGAGTGTGTAACATACTGCAACATGTACCTAAAAGATCCAGTCCAGACCACCTCCAATACACATGTTAGCCACAATCTTTCAGTCGTCACAGATGTTGTACGACCATTTAGAGTAGTATTAAAAGAAAATTTAACTCAGACAGAACTTAATGAAGCCCATTGAGTAGTGTTGTGAGACTGTGACGAGGTCGACCACTTCATGAAAGCTTACAGGGAAACAATTCGGGCATTTGAACCTGACAAGAGTGAACTTTGCATTGAAAGACAAGTTAAGAAGAGGTTCCCTAATTATTTCAATAAATGGGTATGTTAAAACCTCAGTCTATAGGTTTTGTGCTTACTTTATTTGACGTTGAGAAATTTGGATGTTGATTTTTTGGTGTTTATGCCTTCGTAGTATTTTTCCTTAGTTTTTGTATGCATGTAGGTTTATGGTTTTATTTAGTTTTAGGGGAATCTATGTCAAATTTTTGGTATGAATTTATTAATTAAATAGACATTCATATATCTTATTCACAATTTTGTAGATGAATGATCTACACAATTCGGATGGCTACGAGGGGGTGATCATGGGAAAAGCACAATTTGGCCCATTAGCTAATCAAATACTATATTTACCCCAGATGTTTTATCAATAGTGTAAAGTTTCATTCAGTCTACCGAGATGAAGAAAGAAGAACACAAAACAGTGGAATCGCGGTAGGACAAGGTGATGTTGTATATTACGGGGTTCTTCATAATGTCGTTCAACTGTTATATGGGAATGATATAGAAGTTTTTCTATTCAAGTGTAAACGGCTCAAGCGTACGAAGGAACATCTAGGTCTTATATCAATCAATACGAACTCAAGTTGATATGAAGATGAGCCATTCGTTCTTGCCACCTTAGTCAAGCATGTGTTCTATCTGGATGATCCAAAATTGGGTGCATGTTGGAAAATATTATGTAATATGTCTCCCTGAGGAATATGAAGTGCCACAACACTTGAAGGGACGTCAACATTAAACACTCAAGGGAATAATGTCGATGCATATCAAGAGCCTAATACTTCTATCATCCCCGACCCAAGGCAACTGATTCGATTTAACGAAATCTTACCCACACCTGATGCCGACACAGATCTTACTGAAAAGGAGATCGAGAACATATATACTATTATGCCTCTGAAGAGGAGTTGGAGAATGAATATTTCATCGTATATGATGATGATGATGATGATGATGATGATGATGATGATGATGATGATAGAGATTATGATTCTAAGGATCAAGAACCTGTTTAGAGTGAGGAGAAAGATGCTGATGAAGATTATGATGATGGAAGTTATTGATATAAGTGTAAATTAATAAGATTAAATTCGAACATAATTATTTAATTTGTACACGTACGAATTTGATGGATCGATCGATCGAATCAAATTGAATTTAGTTACAATGCACTCAATTAACAAGGTCCATTAGTATGTATAATACTTGTTCTGTCTTACAGGAATGATTTTGGAATAAACCGATGGAGGATGCTTTTCTGACGTAAGCTAAAATGCTCGTAACTTCGAAAATAGGTTTAGGATTAATAATTTACAATCGTTTTGTTTTTTTTTTAATTTTTGTCGATAATCACAAAACTATATCGATTGAAAACAAAACAAAAACAAATTCGCTTCAATTATTAACGTAAAGATTAAATATGACGGTTGATTTCTTAAGAATTTTAGGCAATGAACATTTATTTTCCTTCAAAATGATGTAAAAAATTAAATAAATTATGGCTTAGACGACGAAGTGTATTAATTTCGTCGTCTAAGACGTCTCTTAGATGACGAAATTTTTTTATTTCGTCATTGAAGGTTAAATTTCTGGTGGGTATTTCTCTGCACCAAATATTTGAGCCAAATTTTAAAACCCTCTTAAACAACGAAACAAATGAATTTGTCGTTTAAGTGATTTAAAATAGTCTTATGCGACGAAACATGGCACTTCATCGTCTAATTAAGATCGACTTAATTGATCTTCTTCCCCAGTCAGCCCAAAAAATTCCTAATCCCTAATAATCGATCCTCTCCACCTCTCTGCTGCCAAACATCTCACAGGGCCACCGACGAGGTCCTCTGCCACCATGTGTCTCTCTTAATCTCTCCATCTCATTCTTCGCACACCGAGGTCTTTCTCTCTCTCTCCCCTACAAATTCCAACCCCTAATTGTTTGACTTTCAGATTCTAGGTTAATGGTAGGATGGATTGTTGATTCTAGGGTAATGGCATATTCTAGGATTGTTGATTTAGCTACGGTAATGGCAGGTTGGATTATGTTGATTATAATGGTGATGATGGACTATGGTAGGGAGATTATTAGGGCTGTGGTAGGGTGATGATGGACTGTGGTAATGGTGGTGATGTTAATTTTGATTATAATGGCTACGATTATGTTCAATATTTTGATTATAATGGACTGTGGTTAGGGAGATTATAATGGACAATGGTGATGATGGACTGTGGTAGTGATGTTGTTTGTTAGGACAGTGGTAGTGATGATGTATATGTGTTGAAGCATGTTGGTTACGGTATTGTTTGACAATATGTGTTAATGTTGTCGTATGACTAATTAGGAATGGTTTTGCCGTTTTGGACAGTTTTGGTTAATGTAAATTATGGAGAGTTTGGTAGATATAGGTTTTGGACATAATGGTTTATGTTTGATTTTTGTTATAGACAGTTAAGATGCCGAATAGGCGCACTGCAGAAGAGAAGGATGCGTATTATCAATCTTTAGCACAACAAATGGGTTGGGCTCAACTGCAAACCCAACCATTAGATGAGTTTGGTATGGCTAGCGTGTCTACTAATAAGCCAAGGAGGGTTCCGTATTCTCCCAATGAAGCGTCGATAGACTATACAGTCGACGAAGAAATTCCAGCCCCAAACGCCTTGACCACATCACAATCGCCTCAATCTTCTGATGAAGATTTTTCTTGCATTAGCGCGACGACGAATCAGGAGGGACCCCTCATTTCCACTCCCCAGACATACTCGGGGAATTTGCAATGGAAGCAAAGCCAAGAACCTAAAAAGACAATGGGGGTGGGGGGGGGGGAGATCAATGTGCCGTTAAATACATTCACTGATGCCCTGATGGAAGGAAGCTGTCCAGTTTGACTTCTCATCATATCGGGGGCATTATTCGGGGCCACTTATGTATGATAGCTCCTTCTTAGGAAGAGCTCCCCGACGAGGACAGGTTCAACGTGTTCCGCAGACTCACGAGTAATAGAGTATTTTTTTGTAATTGATTACAAATTATAGGGTTTATTGTTCTTAATTTTTTAAATAAATTGTTTGTTAGGCACATTTTAATATCGATCCTAGTCCAGAGATGGTGGACTACATAAACAACACCGCTCACAATATCTACAAGGATTGGAAGTACTAGTTGCACAAGGAAAACCCCAGAAAGACACCAGAGGAATTCCAAAATGGAAGAGAAGACGAGTGGAAGTGGTTGATTGCATACTTTGAGTCCGATAAGTTTAAGGTTCGTAGTTCATATTCCTCCACGTACATTCTTGAACATCTTTTTTACCCAATAAATGAGTAGCTTGCAATTTCATAATTACACTATATAGTTTGGTATACACACAAAAAACTTTAAAGAATGATACTATCAAATTCTTATAATATATGCAAGTAACTATTTTCCTTGTAATTGCATAAAACCACTGCCATTTAGTCACCAAACTTAGAAGCCTTGCAATCATGTAAACAATAGTTATGTATAGCAAATAATCTAGTTCAATATGACATGTTGTATACATGATTTTTACACATACAAAGCTATGCTATAAAAGAAGACCACTAAAAAATAACATATAAAAAAGAGTATTGAATAATGAATAACTGCATAATAATTTATATTGTTGTGAAACAGTTAAGATCGGAGAAGAACACAAGTAATCATGACAAGAAGAATCTGCACCACAGATTGGGCTCCTGCAAGATTGTCAACATCATGTTGGAACACTGTCAAAAGGGTTCGAAATACCCGCTGATTGATGCCAGCATTTCTACTTACTCTAAACCCGAGCAAGACGAACATCTCGGGACTCAACACTCCTTAAGTAACAATTTTCCCAAATTAATTGAATTTAATTTTAATGTTGGTTATCCAAAATGTGGATCATGATTAATTAGAACATCAAATTTGGTTCAATTCTCTTGGAATTTGGTTTAGTTGTCTAAATAAAACATGATTATGAGCATAAGATAGTGGCTTTGTGTATTACAACAAGTGCTTAAGTGCTTTGTAATACTCAGTTGTGTTAGTAACATGTGTATTCTAATCTGATAACAAAGATATAAGTTTTTGGAAGTGTTTTAATCAAGGTAGTTTAATTGACTAATGAGCCCTGAGGTTGTCAACCAGTGACTTATAATCAAGAATGATTCTTCACTTGTGCATATATAGAGGTAAACTTTTCTAGGGGGTCCATTTTGTGATTATATGTGTGATACATAGGTAAATGAATTTGAGAAATGTGGATGGGAATCGGTTTTGAGGTTATTCGAAGTGTTTTGGTTTTCGTGTAAGTTTTTAGTTTCCTCCATTTTTAGAGGAAACTATGTCAAATTTTTTTTGACATTCATATATTATTCATGTTAATTTCAGAAAAGGTTCAAACAAATGGCTGATAAGAAAGTGGCTGAGATGCAATCACAGTTGCCAGAGATGACCCTTCAAGAGATGTCTCCTCTTTCACAAGAGACTGAGATAGAAATTGTAGATGCATTCGTCGGCCGTCAACCTGGGAATAAGGTTCGTAGTCTTGGACGGGTGGTCTAGCGAGATTTAAATAAGTCATTACTATTGGGGAGTCGGCGTTCGAATGTGGCGGCCAACGAGGAACGCGTACAAGCAGCCCATAAGAGTCTCGTAAGGCTCGAGAGGAGGCTCAAGCAGTGACAACTCGCATGGATCAAATGGATCAATTAATCCGCTTCATGTCGTCTAAGCTAGGCATAGATCCCAATTTTATTTGTCAGGCAATTATCACGCCTCACGATCCTCCTGGACACGATGACGATGATAACAGTCCGAGCACGGGGGGAATTAGCGGGGTCTAAACTCCTTTTAGTGTCGCAGGTTAGCGGGAGTTTAGTTATGTTTAGTATGTATATAATATGTATGTAGTTTTATATTTCGATCAGATTAATTATGTACAAATTTAATATCTAATATATTCGATTATTGTTAATTTTTGAATGAATTTATTAATTTTATATTGAATATATTCGATTTATTAATTTCTGAAAGAAAAAAAACTCATAAGACGATGAAAAGAAATTTGTCATCGTCTAGGTGTCAAATCTAAGACGACGAATTTTCATCGTCTAGGTCAGATGACAAACGTGATAAATTCGTCGTCGAAGTTATATTGCTTCGACGACAAAACTTTTCGGCATCTGAAACACACACTTGGACAATGAAATAATTTGTCGTTAAAAGTTTCAACTTAGACGATGACATATTTCGTCGACAAAACAAACTTAGACGTCGAACGTTTTCGTCATCTTGGCTTGTAATATTTTATCGTTTAAAAACTTAGATGATGAACGAATTTTCTTCATCTTACTAGCCACTCACTTAGGCGACGAAACAAAGAAAAGTTCTTCGTCTAGGTACTTAGAGGATGAATCTTAGACAACGATGGGTTCGTCGTCTAGGTATTTAGGCGACGAAAATGACTTCTTAGACCACGAAACAACTTCGTCGTCTAAGTGTTTTTTTTTATAGCGGTTGACAGGCGGCTAAATACCTATGCAAAGATACCTCATTTCCAGCTTAGATATATCAATGTAGTATGATAAATATGGGTTATCGAACACGAAGAATTGGTGAAACTAAATCCTAACACAAAACTAAAATGCTGACAGACTCGACTACAATACACTAAAAATACTACGAACCTACTCTAGATAGATTCAAATGGTATGAAATTTGGATACAACAATATAAACATAGTGGTGGACTACCATACAAAATTTGAGGGTTTTCTAAATTATTTTGGGTACCGAACTTAATCGGCGAAGCTACAGCTAATGCAGAATATAAATGCTGAAAGTAAATATGTTTATGAATGCAAATATTTTAACTATATGATTAATGAGTTAAGAGGAATGCATTTGAAAGGACCCAACCCTGATTTAGTTGCCTAAACCGGAATCGAACCCCTTCGAAAACACGAACCAACAAAAACCAACAAAATTTCGGCAGAGTTTCGTTACTAACGTGGAATTACCATTACCTGCACGCGGAAAATACACTTCATCCTATGCCACAAAAATCAAACCGTGGGCACCAATCCCATCTGGATTTCTCAATATATCAACAATAATGTAAAGTAGTAAATATATCTGTACTTTACTGAAATCCGGAGTAAAATCGTATAAAATATACAACAGAATACTCAGAGCGACCTGTAATGTATAATCATATAAGTATACCACAGTAGGTAGAACAATAAATCTACTGGAAGAAACAAGGTAGCTCGAGCACTATGCATCCAACCACGACGTGCGACACCAGAGTCCGAACTGCAAACTGGGCACGGAAACCGAAAAGCCCAGGGGAAAGACATGAAAACTGTTAGAGTGAGTGGACGAAAATAAATGTCTTTCGCCGAATAATATATATGTTATAAAATCATATACGAGTCCAGATGCATAAATAAAGAAATGGTACACGAGGGAGACTCTAACTCCTTACGCGTACAGAGCATGCATAAAAATCTCACGGGGTCACTCATGGACACACCCATGTTAGTACAGTCAGAACCACGGGATCCTTAGCCCACACGTGATTCTAGCCAGAAAGGCCTCAGGTCAGAGGTCTGCCTCCCCCCGGTAAATGCCTCGGATCAGGAGTCACAGCCTCCCCCGGTAAACATCCTCGGGGATCAGCCGGGATGCGAGTGTATCGATACAACATATATAACGATTGTACTCTGTGTAAACCAAATCATAAATAGTTCGATGCAAATGCATGAAACAATATATAAGTGTATATACGTAATATATACTGGTATAAGCATAATCGTATAACACATGCTCATGTAAATCAAAATCACGTATGCATGCTCAAGTTCGTAAAACGTGTAATAAGACTCGCAAACAATCCGTGAAAAGAAATTGTCCACTCACAGACTAGCGTAACGCGATACGCGTTAACCCGTGATCCGGCGGAAAATCCCTCGCCAAACGAACGATCACGAACACCTGAATAATCACAACCATTCCTCAAAATCATAACTCGACAATTCAAATCAAATCACGGGAAACCACCGTTCTCGGAAACACGTAATCTGATTACGACAAACTGTCGAAAATCCAAAAATCACACCTCAATACCTCGCTGTAAGTTCGGACGCTCAACTCGAAAAATGAACCTCCCCACTGCGATCGGGGCGCGATTTCGAGTGAAATGACATGCAACTTGTCGAAAACCCCAAAAGTCAAAGTTTGACCGCCGTTGATCGCCGCCGCCGGCGGCGCCACCACCAACCATGAAATTTCTCAGCGGAGCAACCCCTATTCCATGCAAAATCACCCACTGAGCAACTTTCTCAACTGCATCAAAGGCCAATTCACACTCTAACTAGTCCAATTTCGTGATAAACCGAATTGTCTCACAAATTTCACATCCAAAATTCTCCAAGCACAAATGAAATTAGATCACCAAACTTACGTGGTAGCTTCTAGGTGATGAGAGCTTCAAAACCCAGTCCTTGGTTTAGCTCGAATCGGCCGGAAAAGTGAAACCCGAATTCACCCAAACTTCATCAACTTTGGCCGGAAAAATCATGCACCTCCGGCGTCACACGCCGTGAAAGGGGGCCGGCACGGGGTCGAGGGCAACTCGGCGAGTCGAACGGGACCGGAAGCAAGCTTGGAGGTGGCCGGAAAGCCCCTCACCGCCGGCGAGCCGTGGCTCCGTCGTGACTCTCTCCTCCACCTCGGTCAAACCGAGTCAACATAGTCAACCATATAAATGGCAAGGTTTGACTTGCCCAAACAGGCAACTTCCATATATAGACTTACCCAAAATGGAAACCATCAAACACACTTTTCGGCAAACTTCAAATACCCGTAACTTTCTCGTCGTAATTCCGATTTCGATAATTCTCGCGGCAACAAACTCAACTCGAAGTATTCTTCAATTATCACCCAAAGTCAAACACATCAACCAAACCGATAAAAAGTCAACGGTTCAAACCAACACATGTTTAACCGACTAAACAATCAACAATCGGAAATATTCACAACATAATCCTCGTAACTTGGAATAATACTCCGGAGGTTCCCACAAACTCGAAATTAAATTCTCAACAACTTCTGTGAAGAAGCCGAAACCAAATTCTCGTCCGGCAATTTAGTCATTAAGAAATCCACCATTTAAACCCGATTACGTCGAAACTTCAAATATTCATAACTTATTCCTCGGTCGTCCAAATAACGATCTGGAACCGCCCACAAACTCGAAATCACACGTACAATGACTCTCGCGAAGAGACCCAGCTCCAATTCTCGACCAATAATTTAGTCGTTATCAAGTTCGGCGATTCAAACACTGTCGAAAATCTGCGACTACGCGCAAGCTCGTAGATTAAGCTGATTCCACTACTGATTCTGTTCCGGGTCGTCACAGCATTCCACCACCGTCATTCTATCTATCAAACACATACTTAATCTAATGCACATATCCAATCAATGAAAATTTTCAGGAAGATCGATAGACAATACACATCATATTACCTAATTTTTATGCCTATGTGAGTTTGTCATGGACCTCCCCCACATCTATCCCTCTAGTGAACCCGTAGTCATAGACCCCAAGTTTAACAAAGAATAAAGAATTAAGTTCTAGAAAAGGTTTGAGAATCTACAAGGGTTCACATGTACACTATAGGCCTGTCCTGCTAGACCTAGGGTTTCAATCACCCGACAGTAAAATCGGCGTATCACTATAGAGAATCCGGTGGAAGAACCATGATCTTCAGTCGTCGGTATCTCATGACAATAGAATCCTAGCATGCATACTAAGTTGGCCACCAAATCAAACATACAAAAATCCATATGGTGAGTCATATAGAAAAAGAAACCTCAATTGATTTGAATATGCAACATTAGATTAAAGTGTATGAATTAAAAAGACTTCATGTACAGGGCTTTAAGCAGCCCCTTAACAATGGTTTAGCTACTGAAATTCATAATTAAAATCGAATCAAAACAAGGCATAAAGTTTTACAGATCAAGAAAAATGAAGAACTGAAGCTGTCGTCCAGCTTCGATGGATCGAAGAAGGATTCTTCGATGGATCAAAATCGCCTCTGATTCCTTGCGACTGCTCTCCTCCTTTGCTCGAGTTTCTCTCCTTGATTTCTGATTAGCCTTCCCAAAAACCTAAAATAGGTTTATATATGTCCCTCAATTGATCTCCTAGAGTCCAGATTGGAATATGCTTCTATAATTGCACAAAACTCCTTCTTCAATCCGTATTGAGCTAGGAATCCCTCTTTTATTTTCTTTTCCTTTATTCCTCCACAAAACCTATAAAAAAAATTAAATGTAATTAAAATGCTCAATTAAATAACGACAAAGTAAATATAAGGAATGAAGTAAACACCAAATAGATGCATAAATATGCGACTATTAGTGGTACCTGCGGTTACCAACACCGTTAACTTATTAAATTTTTTTTTTGAAAAAAAAAATTTCAAATTTTAAAGGATAAATTTTTAAGGACAATACTTCATTGTGTTAGCACAATCTACAATAAAATACATGTTTATAAGATAACCATAAAATGGTAAACTAATTTACTTCTTTAAGGTTGTACGTAGTATCAAGTTTAGTTTTCTCATAAGAATCAGTACTAAACCTAAATAAGTAACTTTTGATTTAAAATTTAAGTTTTAATCTTGACTGCTCCTTTGTTTTATTTTGATCCAACAATTGTGTTATATCTAAAACTCTTACATGCTACTTGTTAACCATGAAACCTAACCTTGTAAAAAGAGAAGCTGCTTCCTCACAAATTTGACGACAAATATATTTTCATCTCTGATGAATGAAAACTTCAAATAGATAGAAATAATAGTCTACTAGTTTTATAATATGTTGTGTCATAATTGGTTAGTGTTCCATGCCGTGTATGGAGTCGATTGTACTCATTGGATGTATTCTGACCTTCTGATTCTATATTTGAATACTACAGAGTTATATAGATGTTCAGAGACACTTTCATATGCTTGTTTTTACATTCGATCCAGTTTCTTTGACGCTGCTGTGATCTATGTTTGATTACAGTTGAGATAGGGAGAACAGTGTCGTGATACCTTTAGTAGCGTGCAAAATACTAGTGTGTCTAGTGTCTGCTAACTATAGACAAGTTTATATTATAAGAAATTTTTATTGTCAATAGTTGTTCATCTTATTTGGGATGTAATTGCCAGGCTATTCATCCTATTTATTGTGAATAACCTTGTAGTCTTGTACTATTGAAACTTGAAAGGAAAATAGAATTGGTGTATTCAGAATGATTTAATAGTATGGTGACCAAGTGACTGTATTGTGCTGCCTTACCTCTACAATATTTTGACCAAAGTGTTAGATAGATTAAATCAGCATTATGCAACAATTCCACAATAAGATTAAGCTTAACTACGTTTAGTCAAAGTACAACACGAATCAGTTCCTAATAATGCCTCTTTTTTGCTTTTTTCTTTTTCGAACCGCCTATATTTGGAATGCACAGCTCTGTTTGTCTAAATATCTCCTAGGACCAGTATAAAATTTGCCTAGTCCAGGCGGTGTATCTCCTATGTCCCAGCAACAAGAGAGAACACGTACAACAGATGCAAGACATAGTTAATAACTTAATATGGGTTGTAATGACTACGGCCACGGTTACCGTCATTACCCTGCCTTCCCCGACTTGAACTGCCGCCACTTCTTCCACCTCGGGAGTGCAGTGGAGGGGCATGTGGTTGTCCTCCGGGCTGTTGCCTGGACAGAATATTCAGATCAACTTTAGTTGCGGTGCTTATATAAATTATAAAGGAATTTCAAATAGCCCATAGAGCTACAGAATTAACAATTCATGACTTTATAATGGCAGAAAAATAACAAGTCAAGTAAAATGAAGTAACATGCTCAAAAATAATCATCAATGAATAATACGATAGCACAAAACCAAACAATACTTCAGGAATGTTCAATTTCAAGATAGCCAATACATGCATCCAAGGAAGTCCAAGATATGATACTTACAAGACATGTCCAATACTTCCATTAGGCAAAAGCATAGGCATCATTGCCATGCCAGCGGAAGTTGGCCCCCCTTCTATAGATCAGTGGCTGTGAGAAATTGTTATCCATGTCAGCAACAATACAGTAAAAGTTTGCTTCAAGTAAACCCTAGAGTAAAATGAACCTTTTGTTTTTATCTTTCAAGATTAGCATACTGGAAATAAATGTAGTTGCGTCATTAAAAATTTTTAGCATGTCATTATATTTCACATATATTATATAACAAATGACGTTTTTATCAAATCAACATCTTCAACAATTTCATTTTCTTTAAAGAAAATAGGAAGTAAGAATACTTGTGTTAGGCTAGGCATAAGGCTCTCTAAACTAGACCTATATTTGATATTCTATGCTAGGATAAACCTATAGCTAGAATCTTACTTGTGCAAATCCTGCACCACCACCAAATCCATCACTTAAGCCACCATATGAACCAGCCCTTACCATGCCATAACCAAGATGTGGTGGATGATAGGTCCAAAGTGGGGCAGATTTTGATAATTTGATGCACTAGACGATTTTTGGTTTGCTTGTGGCTTTGCAAGAGAGCACTCCAAAACTTGTCCTATAATACACAGATAATTAGGGAACATAAATGTCCTAAAAATGTAACTATTGAGGGTAGTGAAAAGCTACAACTGTATAGGGATCATACAACCAATTTCATAAGTTTCACTATTATTTAGCACCTTCATAGCACTTGATCTGTCTGCAAAGTGCACAAAATCATATCTGCTATTTTTCTGTCTAGCTTTTGCTGGAGGGAGAACAACCTTTATGATCTTTTCATGATGGTCAAAAAGCTTTCTAAGATCGTCCTGAGTAATGCATTTTCATAGATTCTTTACATATATTGCCTTAACCTGATCAACAAATTCAACATAACATAATGCACACATTATTATCTTCATGTACAATAAAAGAAGTAAAATTCTTTTTCAACAACAATGTAACTCCCTACCCCCACCCACCCCATGATGCCAGTGAGATGTGTTGGTTACCATGGAAATGAGTACTAGAGTTTCACCTATTATTTCAAATTTCAAATAGTATAGAAGCTACAGAAATCTATGACCAATTAACACTAGATTAAAACTACAAACTCGCCAACAATCTTTTTATCATAAAATAAACAGACATTAGCACCAGGCACCTCTGTGATAAAATCTAAGCGCTAATGCATTCCAGCAAAAAGGACAAATGGCATAAACAGGGCGTTGGCCTTTGTTTTCTCTCTTGGTTCAAGGCTTGACGCCAGAGACGACGACGAATAATGAAAGGACCCAACCCCGATTTAGTTTCCTAAACCGGAATCAAACCCCTTCTGAAAACACGAACTTGTAAAAACCACAAAAATTTCGGCAGAGTTTCGCTATAACGTGGAATTGCCATTAACCTGCACCCGAAAACACACTTCATCCTATGCCACAAAAGCCAAACCGTGGGCACCAATCCCATCCGGATTTCTCAATATCATAACAATAATGTAAAGTAATAATCAAAACTGTACTTTACAGAAATCCGGGGAAAATCATATGAAAATATAACAGTAGTGTAATCAGAGCCACCTCTAGTGAATATATACAAAATATACAACAGTAGGCAAAACAAGAAACCTACTGGAAAAGAAAGGTAGCTCGAACACTAAACCTCCGACTGCGACGTGAAACACCAGAATCCGAACTGCAAATTGGGCACAGAAACCGAAAAGCCAAGGGGAAAGGCAAATAAAATCGTTAGAGTGAGTGGAAGAAAATAATCATGTGCCTTTCACCATTTATATATATCATAAAACAAAGCGAGTTCAAAAAATAAATGGAGGTGTCAGGCGAATCTCTCAAACCCGACGGTCAGGCGAATATCTCAAGCCCGACGGTGATAGACTAGGCGAATCTCTCAAGCCTAGTGGACACATCAGGGGAATCTCTCAACCCTGGATCTGGACTACCGGTGATCAGCCGAATAGCCAATGCATCGATGCAAAGTAAATGCCATCACCATATAAAATATAAAACAATACCTCCAAAAACAATAAATAATCTCAACATCGTACTGTAAATAAATACTGAAATCAAGAACTCGCTACGACAGTGTAAATAAAAGTCCACTCACAGATAGCACATCGCACAAACGCGCTAATCTCGAGATCCGGCGGAAGATCCCTCGCCCAACGTACGATCTCGATCCCCTGAATAATCACAAAATATAACTGATCAAAATCATAGTTCATTACTCTGTACCACACCTCGGAAACCAACCATTTCCGGAAATATATAACTCGATACAAAATAATCGACAAAATTCCCCAAACTCTCCACATAAACCCTCGACTAAAAATCTGATATCCAAATCAACTCGAAAACCTCAAGGTGATGATCAGGGCGCGATTACGAGCAAAACAACATAAAATTCATCAAAATCCAAAAAGTCAACGGGTCGTCGGAGCTTCGCCGTTGACCGTCGCCGCCGCCGCCAACGCGCCGTCAACCGGAGCAATTTCTCGGCGACCAAGCTCACCGTAGCTTCTCCTCCTCAAGCCCAACACATCTCTCAACTATGCCATCCACCAATTCTACCTCAAACCGCCGAAAAATAGCTTGAAAGTCACGAAACCCAAACCGGCCAGAAAACTTTCTCCGGCAAAATCCTCCACCGTGAGGTCATCTCAGCCTCCCAACCTCAAGGGGTCTCCTCCCTACCTCGAACCCATCATTTTCCACCAAAAACCTCCCTCGGAAAGTCGTCGGAGCGCCACCCCTATCAAACCTGATTCCGACTAAAATTTCAAGAATTTCAACTCACTCGTTCTCCCACAAATCAAAACCAATTTTCACAAATCCAAGTTCTAAACAGTTGCAAAGTTCAAGGAGAATCAAAATATACCAACATCAAAGCCGGAGGTGGCCGGAAACGGAAAGTCACCTGCGAGTCAAACAGTGGTCCGGTTTTCCCCTTCGGTCAACGCAGGTCAACGCCTCCAATTCTGGTCAACGACGGTCAAACTTCCCAAAATAGTGTTTTCGACAATTTTCTGACAATTTTACGACTATTCGGCTATTTATACATCGCGACTCGGCTCTATCCACAATTCGGATAACTCCTACTCGAACGGATAAACACGACTAACTCGGCGATAAATTCAAATATTCATAATATATTCATCGGTTATCGAAACAATTATCTGAAACCGCCCACAAACTCAAAATCACGCGAACTACAATTCTCGTGAAGAGACTCAATCCAAATTCTCGCCCGATAATTAGGTCGTGAACTGAACCGCCAATTCGATCAATTTACGGTAAACTGTGATTACTCGTAAACTCGCAGATTAAGCCGATTAACGTGCTAATTCTGATTTGGGTCGTCACAAATAAGCCACCGATTTGGCTTGGTCTGGGATCGGCATTTGGCTTGCATAACTTCGTTCTCGCGACTTTGATCTGCTGGCCTGAGGTCAACGATGCCGAAACTTGGAGAGAGAGAGAGAGAGAGAGAGAGAGATCATGGCTTTATCGTGAGAGCACTGGTCTGGGTCTAACATCCAAAATTACCCAAAACAACTTGCAAGAGAAAGACTGTCCATATAAGAAATTACTAAATATGGTTGTTAGAATTACGTTTTAAGGCGTCTGTTGAACCATAAGACTGTAAATAAATCTTTTAAGATGTAAATTTCTTAGTTACGTTCATTCTCAACCTTAAACTTGTAACTTTGACAAGTTAACAAAACATGGCATTACATTTACTTGTTTAGGTTTGCATAAAACCTTAACTCAAAACATATGTTTACCATTTAATGGTTAACCTGCAATATCAATTCACTTTTATAACATATTTTTTATTGTTGATTATGTTAACACACTGAAGTATTATCCAACTTTTAATTCATATTGTTTTCTTTCTAGTTTTTGTTTTCTATTCTTGTTCTATTACTTTTTTATTTTTTCTTCTCCTTAAAAATTGACATTTTTTCAATAATTTTTTAATAAGTTAACGGTGTTACTAACGGTAAGTATTAATCTTAGGTAGAGATTAAAATGTGAGGTACCGAAATGATAGTTTTTAAAAGTGAGGTACTGAAGTGATAAATGGTTCATTTGTGAGGTACCATTCATGATAAAAACGCTAAGCAAACACATCAATCCAAAGAATATAAATTGGTTTTGTGCAACAATTTTCTAAATACTAGTAACACAAGTCTAGTTTATTTAAAATTTATAGTAGAAGCAGGTAAACTAGGGTACTAGGTAATAAATGATTGTTTGCCTTAAAAATTTATATATGTTGTAGAGAAATAGCTGAAACTATAACTCTTTCATTGATAGAATACCTTATATATAAACTGATACAATCTGTTACAATAACTATTTCGATAAAACAAGGATTCTCTGAATCTTTAACTAATTTATTCCGTATCTAAATAAGACACAACACACACTAGGAATTACAGAGAATAAATCTCCTTAAACACTCCTCATTGTGTCATTTGCTTGAACAATGATGCATGACTTGTTGCCTCACTAAGAACCTAACTAAGCAAACAAAAACATCATGAGTAAAAAAAAACTTGGTCTAAGGAAAAAGAGTACAACGCATCAACTACAAAAGCTACTACATGTGACGTAGACTCCCCCTGATGTGTACAAAAATGTAACTCCCCCTGAATGTAAACTTAGTCATGGAGTTCAGATAACCTACACATACCAATGTGTCTCACATGTTTCACAAATGTAGATTTAGGTAGTGACTTGGTAAACAAGTCTGTAACATTATCCGTTGAACCAACCTGGCTCACATGGATATTCAACAGTTCACTACAACATTTTTGCCCATTACCGGCGAGATCACCGGAGACAAGGCCGGCGACCGGAAAAGTCGCCGGTAATGTTCAACATTACCGGCGACTTAGCCCGTCGCCGGCAATGTCGCCGGAATCTCGCCGGTAATGTTGCAAAACATTACCGGCGACTCCAACCGTCGCCGGCAATGTCTAGGGAGACATTACCGGCGATTTTCCGGCGGGAATTTCGCCGGAAATGTCTCCCTAGACATTGCCGGCGACGGATGGAGTCGCCGGTAATGTTTTGCAACATTACCGGCGAGATTCCGGCGTAAAGTCGCCGGTAATGTCTTCATTTCCGGCGACTTACTCCGTCGCCGGCAATGTGTCTTATATTAGATGCCAGATCGGGCAGCTCGATCATTCAATCATTTTGAGCGAAAAAAATCCAGAGAAATCGAAAGAAGGAAAACGTACGCTCTGAAATCGATCATTCGGTATATTGTCAAAATTAAGGCGGGCGTCGAAAACTCGATCACTCGGGAAGCTATTTATATAGGTACGTAGGTGTATATATACGTATATGTGGTATATATATATGTGTGTGTGTGTGTGTTGATCAAATCCAATTCGTGAGATATATATATATATATATATATATATGAAATGTTGTTGATGTACGGTCACCGAAACGAGAAAACAGCTTGTAGTTAATCTTGTGTCTGAATCAATGACTGGTATTATCGTATTGTTATCGGAGCCAGGCTTAACAGAGATTAGATCGATATATCATTGAGTACTATCATCGAGTACTGAATACGTACTATCATCGAGTACTGAATCGAATTCAGAGATTAGATCGATATATATACATATGCATGCATGTGTTGATTTAATTAGAGTTGAATTGAGAGATCACGTCGATTATTAGTAGTGAATGTGTGTATATATATATAATTAATACGTAAAATTGTTAGAATTTTCAGGATGGACAAGAGTTGGATGAGCCTCGAAAGATGGGATGTCAGATATCACGAGGGAATTAGGAGTTTTGAGGATTTTGTGAAGGCTAATTGTGGAGACACTACACTTCATTATTGCCCGTGTAAAGAATGTAAGTGTTTCAGCGATCGATTTCGATTTCCCATTGATAAAGTCCAGAGGCACCTGAGTAAATACGGGTTTTGGGATAAGTACACTTGTTGGATTTATCACGGTGAAACATCGGTAGCGGGTCCGCATGATCATGGACAATTTGGTGAGAGGGCCAGTCCACGCTATGATTATGGAGATTTTGCTGAGAGGGGCAGTTCATCCTATGATCCAACATCGATGTTAATCAATGATATGTTTCCTCATGAGAGCGGTGTATTTGCTGATGAAGCACCAAATGTCCCTCCCATCGTTGAGGGTTTCCCCCATATCGAGCCAGTCGAACCATTACCTGGAGGTCATGCCAACACAAGCGGTATGGACAAGTACAACAACCTGATTGCATTGCAACAGACTCCGTTGTACGACGGTTGTAGTAAGACTGTTCTTGAAAGTCTGATGGGAGTGATGCAGCTAAAAATGGAGAACAAAATGTCTGTCAAAGCTGTTGATTCTTGGTTGAAGTGGACTGCTTCGCTACTGCCACCCGGTCATCGTCTTCCTACCACTCATCATAAGGTGCGACATATCCTGAAAGATCTTGGGCTTTCCTACATCAAAATCCATGCATGCAGATATGATTGTATTCTCTTCTGGGGAAAAGATCTCGAAGACCTTGAAGCCTGCCCGGTATGTTTTACAGAAAGGTATAAGTTGACTCCTGCAGGCAACAAGAAAGCTGTGAAGATACTTCGATATTTCCCGCTTATTGATAGGCTGGAGCGGTTGTTCATGTGTGCTTTCACGGCCGAGGCAATGAGATGGTGGGCTGAGAGGAACTTGCCTGACGATGACACCCTTATACACCCTTCCGACGGAGAGGCTTGGAAGCACATGGTCAGGGAGTTTGATCATTTTGCAGCAGAGGTCCGAAATGTTTGGCTAGGGCTCTCATCTGACGGATTCAACCCTTTTGGCAACATGAGTCTTCAATACAGTATATGGCCAATTATTTTGGTACCGTACAACCTTCCACCATGGATGTGCATGAAGAAGGAATACAATATGCTCACTCTGTTAATTCCGGGCCCGGGTTATCCAGGAAAGTGTCTCGATGTGTATTTGAGGCCTTTGATTGAGGAGCTTAAGTACCTGAGTGAGTGTGGCCACCCCACTTACGATAGGTTCAAAAAGGAGATGTTCCAGATGCATGCCATGCTTGTTGGCACCATCAGTGATTTTCCTGCCCGCGGTATGTTGTCGGGCAACGTTACCAGGGGTTACAGGGCTTGTTCAGAGTGCATGACGGTTGATTGTTGCAGTCCTCATTGCAGTAAAATTGTCTCGATGCGTCACCGTTGTTGGCTTCCATATGATCACCCATTTAGGCAGGATCCAGACGCGTTTGATGGGACTGTTGAAACTGGTGTGGCACCCAGGCGATGGACAGGGGACGAAATTTTGGAAGTGTTGAATGAATACGATTTTGGCCAGCTGAGCAATCATCCTGACATAGTGGCGTCAATTCCAGACAAGCCCGAAAGGTATAAGTTTTGGACACACAAGAGCATATTCTGGGAACTCTCCTACTGGCCCAGGTTGCTTATCAGACATTACCTAGATGTCATGCACATAGAGAAGAATGTGTGTGAAAGTGTGGTGGGCACAGTTCTTAACTTGGAGGGGAAAACAAAAGACATCCCTAAGGCACGCATTGATCTTAAAGCAATGGGTGTGCGGAAACATTTGTGGTTAAGAGATGGTAAGAGAAAAATGCCGCAAGCTCCGTACACCGTAAAGCCGAAGCATAAGCATGAAATTTTTCGGTGGCTGAGTAATGTCAGGTATATATTCTTATGGCTATGTATGAATTTGTCCTTAAATTTTTAGCGGAGTATATATGGTTATATGCGAGAAATATAATTGGTCCATATATATGGCTTCATCTATATATATATGCAGGTATCCTTATGGCTATGCAGGAAATATAAGCAGGTGTGTTAACTTCCGGGACAATAAGATGTACGGATTAAAGAGTCATGACTGCCATGTACTGCTTCAACGCCTTTTCCCTATTTTCATTCGAGGGTACATGCCCAAAGAGGTGGTGGAGCCGTTGGTGGCCTTGTCAAGATTCTTTCAGAAGTTATGCACCAGGGAAGTTAAAAAAGCAGACCTGAGGGAGATGCAAGATGACATCATTTTTATCATGTGCAAGCTTGAGAGGATATTTCCCCCAAATTTTTTCGACATAATGCCGCACCTGATGATCCATCTTCCCGAACATCACTGATTCGATCATCACTGACTTCAACAAGTTCATCATCTGATTCATCATCAACTTCAACAACTTGTTTCTTTCCCTTGAATGTTGGAGGATGACAGTTACTTGAAGAGGCTGTGCTTACATGCTCTGAAAGACAAACAATTTCATTTAGACATTTAGTTGTTAGAACAACTCAAGAACATGACATTATTCTTCTTTGTATATTCTGAATCTTGTACATGATCAATATAGGAATTCAATGAGGATCTTTCATAGACCAATCTATGTTTTCGAATACATAGTTATATCTGTGTATATATTGCAGTAACTTCAAAAGGCACATCAGTTCAACAGAACTGATGCATTGGTTCACATTGGTTCACATTGGTTCACATTGGTTCACATTGATTCAGTCCCTGAACTGATGCATTGGTTGACATTGTTCAGATCAGTTTCTGAACACAGATGCATTGGTTCACATTGGTTCACACTGATGCATTGGTTCACAATCGTGGAACATTGGTTCACATTGATTCAGTCCCTGAACTGATGCATTGGTTCACATTGTTCAGATCAGTTTCTGAACACAGATGCATTGGTTCACATTGGTTCACACTGATGCATTGGTTCACATTGGTTCACATTGATTCAGTCCCTGTAAGTTCTATTTGTTTTCATTCTAAAAACACAGATGTTCTTAACATGAGTTTTGCAGATCTATTCGGCCCATCCCGATCCGACCCGTTTATTTTAATTCGGGATCGGGACGGGTCGGGACGACATAATTTTAGAGGTGTATCCCGACCCGATCGGGACGGGATCGGGACGGGTCGGGTTCGGTATCGGGATTTCGGTATACGGAAATTGATAATCGAAAATGTAGTCGGAAAATGTAGTCGTTAATCGTACGTATACGGAAATTGATAATCGAAAATGTAGTCGTTAATCGTACGTATACGGAAATTGATAATCGAAAATGTAGTCGGAAAATGTAGTCGTTAATCGTACGTATACGGAAATTGATAATCGAAAATGTAGTCGGAAAATGTAGTCGTTAATCGTACGTATACGGAAATTGATAATCGAAAATGTAGTCGGAAAATGTAGTCGTTAATCGTACGTATACGGAAATTGATAATCGAAAATGTAGTCGGAAAATGTAGTCGTTAATCGTACGTATACGGAAATTGATAATCGAAAATGTAGTCGGAAAATGTAGTCGTTAATCGTACGTATACGGAAATTGATAATCGAAATTTTAGTCGGAAAATGTAGCCGGAAATCGTAGACGGAAAATGTTGTCGGATATTCTTCGGGAAATAATGACATTACCAACGAGTTATAAGCAACTCGTTGGTAATGACATTACCCACGAGTTAACTCGTCGTTGGTAATGTCATTACCAACGAGTTGCTTATAACTCGTTGGTAATGTCATTACCAACGAGTTAACTCGTTGGTAATGTCATTACCCACGAGTTGATGTCGTTGGTAATGACATTACCAACGAGTTATAAGCAACTCGCCGGCAATGTTGTCTGGATAGAAACTGGGTGGTCGAGCCCGAGCTTCATTTCTCCTCCTCCTCCTCTCCCTCTCCTCCTCCTTCGGCGAAAACTAGTTCACCTCATCCTCCTCTCCATCTCCTCCGATCCTCTCCCTCACCTCCTCCTCCTCTCCCTCACCTCCTCCTATTTCTCCTCCTCCTCCTCTCCACCGAGTCATCTCCTCTCCTCCTCCGATCCTATCTCCTCCTCCCCTCCTCCCCTCCTCTCCTCCCCTCACCTCCGTCGCCGGCAAAGCATATCGGACTCCACCATGGCAGGTCCGATCCTCTCTCTCTCCCTCTCTCTCTCTCTCAATTTTTAATTATTTTTTTGCATGTGTATGTGTATGTGTATGTGTATGTGTATGTGTATGTGTATGTGTATGTGTATGTGTATGTGTATGTGTAAATTAATTAGGGTGCTTAGTTGGAAATTAGGGTGATAAGTTATAAATTAGCATGTATGTATATATGTGATGTATATATATATTTAGGTATGTGAAAATGAAGTGATGTATATATATATGTGAAAATTATGTATAAATGTGGTTTGGATGAATATGTGATGTATATATATGTGGAAATTAAACCTAATTAAGATGCATGATATATATATGTGTGAAAAATGTGGAAAATTAATTAGGGTTTGTGATTTGGATGAATATGTGATGGATAAATTTAATTAAGATGCATGATGTATATATATATACACATCGAATATGTATAGTCGTTAATTTAGGTGATATAGTTGTTAATTAATCGTATAAATGAAGGTGGAAATCGGGATCGGGACGGTTTAGAACCAGAACGGTTTGAAACCGGAACGGTTTGGAACCGGAACGGTTTGAAACCGGAACTGTTTGTAACCGGAACCGTTATGTTACAAATGTTTCCGGTTATAAACAGTTCCGGTTTCTAACGGTTCCGGTTCCAAACCGTTCCGGTTCCGATTTGGTATAGAACCGAAACGGTTTGGAACCGGAACGGTTTGGAACCGGAACTGTTTGTAACCGGAACCTTTATGTTACAAACGTTTCCGGTTACAAACAGTTCCGGTTTCAAACGGTTCCGGTTCCAAACCGTTCCGGTTCCGATTTGTTATAGGATCGGGACGGTTTGGAACCGGAACGGTTTGAAACCGGAACTGTTTGTAACCGGAACCGTTTGTAACATAACGGTTCCGGTTACAAACAGTTCCGGTTTCAAACCGTTCCGGTTCCACACCGTTCCGGTTCCGATTTGTAATTGAACCGAAACGGTTTGGAACCGGAACTTATTGTAACTGGAACCGTTATGTTACAAACGGTTCCGGTTCCAAACAGTTCCGGTTTCAAATGGTTCCGGTTCCAAACCGTTCCGGTTCCGATTTGTTATAGAACCGAAACGGTTTGGAACCGGAACGGTTTGGAACCAGAACGGTTTGGAACCGGAACTGTTTGTAACCGGAACCGTTATGTTACAAACGGTTCCGGTTACAAACAATTCCGGTTTCAAACGGTTCCGGTTCCACACCGTTCCGGTTCCGATTTGTTATTGAACCGAATCCATGACTATTACGATGTCCAGGAGGTTTTGCGGCTAATTGGCTTCGGAGAGGTTCCCGAAATAGTGGAGGGAACAGTAGTCAAGCTTCCTCCTCGCCCGCAGTTAGCAACACGCCCAGTGGGCCAATGATGACTGCTCGCACGAGAGCCTTGCTAGAGGCGCGAGCTGAGGAGGAAGCTGCACGATCAAGAGCCGTGGAACCGGAATTCGAGGCTCGAGCCTCAGTCTCTAGACGCTCAATCAGCAGACGTCCCTCCGGTGGCAGAGCCTCAGACGAGCGACAGTCAATGGGGGCATCAGAAACTCCCTCAATCCGAATGCCCCATATTCGGATGGTGCCTACTCCCGTTTCACGGGAATCATCTGAGGCACATGGTGGTGCTGGCGCCTCATCGTCCAGGCCTCGTCTATCTCCGCCGTCCGGTCTCTTCCTACCCGACGAGATTCCTGTCATCCCTGAATTCGATGATAGGGGGATGCCTGTTTATATTGAAGGACGGCCGGATTTCCTGACCGTGGAGGAAGCGTATAACTTCCTCCCGTTCGACCCCGTGTATCTTTGGAGTGTGAGGTGCACCAACCAACAAACGGACGATGCAGGTAAATTTTATTTAACATCAGATTGATTAATTAATTATTACTTAAGACTTGCGATTGGTTCAATTAATGATATCAATTTGTTGACATTGTTTTATTAGGCAATTTCGTTAATGGGACTGGAAAACGGAAAGGGGCTAGAGGCACCTGCACCGGGAAGAGACTTGAGCAGGCCACCGGCGGAAGGAAAACGCCCATAAGGGCCAATGAGGATGGCGAGGTGATCGAGGCATTCGACACCACGCGCAAATATGTCAGCATGGCCGGTGCGATCGTGCGGGACAAGGTCCCAATGCTTTGGCCAGATTGGGAATCTGTGCCTATCTACGTGAAGATGCAAGTGCATAATGCACTCAGTGTGAGTAAAATCGTATTTTCATTACGTAAATTTTACATTTATTAATTAAGTCCACTTAAATATATAATTTTACCTTTTATATATTCATATTGCAGGTGTGGTTTGACGTGGATGAAGTTCTTATTCACACGTGGGTAGAGCGTCAACTACATAATCGGTGATGTGTTTCGACTTATTTGAATATATATCGAGTTAGATTTTTGTTTATCAACTGTTTTAATATCTCTAACTTTTTTTCCTTGTTTTAGTATAGGTATAAAGAGTGGAAGAACGAGCTTTCTTCCCATTACACTGTATACAAGGAGCTAGGCCGAGGTTCTACCCCTAGCGAATTCCGGTTTAGGGAGTACGAGTGGCTGTGGCTGATAGCCCACTTCGAGCACCCCAAAGCTCAGGTATGCATCCTTAATATATCTTACAAGCCTAATGTATCGTATCAGATTGAAATAGTGTGAGATCTAATTTTTTTCCATATGTTTATCAAACAAGGCGATTTCGAAGACGAACCGGGCGAATAGATTGAAAAACACCAGGGCCCATCATGCAGGTTCACTCAACTACATGGGTTGGTCGACTAAGGCGCAGCAACAACAAGAAGTGAACCCCTTGGTGTATATTCATCAGAAGTTCTATCCGCAGTGCCCTGACGAAGCGGTAAGTCTTTCGCCTCTCCATGTGTTAATAAAACTATTGTCTCGATATTAATAGATGTTGTTAGTTAATACGTTGTTCATTTTCGCTTTTCAATTAGGCGAGAGTGGAGGAGGTGACCGCAGAAGTGACCATGAGTATAGCTCGGACTAACCATCCTGACTGCTCCGAGGAAGAAGTCACCCAGTATGCCTCTCAGATCGATCCGCTTGATCCCCCGATAGCGGCTCAGATCATGGCAAAAGCGTGCGGGATTGGAAAGAATACCTACTACTGTAGGGGAATGGGCTCGGCGGGCGAAGGAGTATTGAAAACCACTTCACAATACTCTACCGGGTCAAGAAGTTCAACTTCTAGTCGTAACCTCGCGGCGGAGCTTCATAGGACGCAGAGGGAGTTGGAGGAGCAAAAGAGGCAGATGGCCGAGTACCAAATGCAGCAGACACAGGTGCAGGCTCAGATGTACACATGGATGCGGACGATGTACGAGGCTCAGACTACCGGACAACCCTTCCCCACACCTCCCCCGGTCACGGTCCCTCCGTTCCCTAGCTATCCACCACCACCACCGCACCAGTCAACGCCAGAGCAAGACCAAGGTAGCCACCGGAATTCAAATGAGTACTTTGATTACTTCGACCCTGACCCGCAAGTTCCTCGACCCTGACCTGTAGTTGTAGTTAATTTTCGTATCGTCGTTGCTATTTGTACTGTACGTTGGACATTTATGTGTACTGTTGAACTTGTATGATTGTACGGTTTATGTCTTTCAATGCAGGTTCTGGAATTGGGCCCAATCCAGAACCGCGTTTTTTTTTCAAAATTTTTTCAGACATTGCCGGCGACATGGACCTCAGTCGCCGGCAATGTCACAGATTCCGGCCACGGCGGCGGAACCATTGCCGGCGACGGCGTCGCCGGTAATGTCGGAGACATTGCCGGCGACTCAAGTCGCCGGCAATGTTAACACCGGCGGGAGATTTCCGGCGACGTCATTGCCGGCGACTCGTCGCCGGGAATGACATTTCCGGCGAAAAAAAAAGACAAGGCCGGCGACTTCCCGTCGCCGGTAATGTCTCCTTTTCTTGTAATGAGTTGTTGTTGTTGTTGATTGAAGAAGAATTTAAGTAATATATCCTTTGTATTGTCACCCTTAATATAACTCAACTTCATATGTTCAATGCATGTCATATTATCCTCAAAGATGCAAGTGGGAGTTGCTGTAGTAGATGATAATCCACTAGACCCTCGAATATGATGAATGATTGACCTAAGCCAGACACATTCTCTAACCGCTTCGTGCAAAGCAATGATTTCTGAATGATTCGAGGAAGTAGTAACAAGGGTTTGCTTAGTTGATCTCCAAAAAATCGTCATCTTTCCCATAGTGAAAAACTAACCAGCCTATGAATGACCTTTGTGTAGGTCATAGAGATACCCAGAATCAGCAAATCTGACCAACACATCAACTAGTGTTTCAGAATAGAGGACTGCACTAAATTGAGAAATAGTGCTCCCAGCTGGTTCAACGTTCGATGGGCCAAAAAATTCCTTCGATAGATTGAAGGAATGATTCTGGTCCATTCAAGGTACAACCTTCGGTGGGTCAAGTGATTCACTCAATGGGTTGAAGGCCCTAGAACCTACATGCTGCGATTCAACCGTCCATTTTTCTGAGAATTTCAAGTTTCTCTCTGTATTCTTTGTAAGGAAAGAATAAGCCCAAGTCAATGGAACCCTTCAAGTGCTTGAAGATTTGTTTTACTCCATTTTAATGACATTGCTTAGACGCATGGCTAAATCGAACCAAAAAGTTCACTGAGAATGAAATATCTGGACATGTACACTGAGCTAGATACAGCAAAGCTCCAATAACATTCAGATATCTGGACATGTGCACTTAGCTTTCAAGACTCTTCATCGTCATCTAGCAGATGGTACAAATCCTTATTGGAATCTAGACTATGATCAACCATTGGAGAGCTAATAGGGTGTACTTTGTCCATATTAAATTGTCTGAGCATATTTTGGACATAAGCAAACTGGTGAATTAGAATTCCACCAACTCGATGTTCCAACTCTAATCCGAGACAAAATTGAGTCCTACTAAGGTCTTTCATCTGAAATTTAGATTTTAAGTAGCCAACCATCTCATTGATCTCATTAAGAGTCCCGATGATGTTCATATCATCTACATAGATTTCTACTATAGAAAATCCTAAACTTATTCTTTTAATGAACACGCAAGGGCATAAGTCATCCATTATTGTATCTGTTCCCAATCACGTAGTCATTAAGACATGTATACCACATTCTATCAGATTTCTTCAATCCATATAGTGAACGTCTCAATCTGATTACATTAGCACTCTGTAGTTTAGAGTTACTTGATTTGGGTATAGCAATGTCATCCGGCACTTTTATATATATCTCTGAATCAAGATCCCCATAGAGATATGCTGTAACTACATCCATAAGCTGCATATTTAATTTTTCGAACACTATCAAACTTATTAGGTAGCGGAAGGTGATGATGTCCATGACCGGAGAATACGTCTCCTCATAATCAATTCCAGGGCGTTGAGAAAAACTCTACGCCACAAGTCTAGCTTTATAACGCAAGAACTTATTCTTCTCATTACACTTCTAAACAAAGACATATTTATGTCTAACCGGCTTAACATTCAGTGGGTATAACACTACTGGACCGAATACCAGCCTTTTATTCAGAGGGTCTAGTTCATCCTGGATTACTACCTTCCAATTTGGGCAATCTACTCTACGTTGACAATCCACAATAGAGCGAGGTTCCACTTCATTGTCGTCTATGATCTCCTGAGTCATGAAATAAGCAAACATATCATCAACTAACATAGAAGATCTATCCATAAGAACTCGCTCATCATTTATTCTAAGCGAGATTTCTTTGTTCTCTGACATCAAAAAAGGTTCTGAAGCGTCCCCTAGACATGTCATTTATGATTCAAGGATATAACTGTAGTTAGAGACAATCTCATGTGAAGGATTCATAATGTTGATAATGAATGGATCTTTTTATGCCTCGATGGCTTGCCTTTTAACTGGCGGCTCATCAGTGGATTTTCTTGGTCTCCTCCTCTTCTCGATGGGAGCCGAGACCGATGCAACACCTTCCACATGGGCAGGAGGAACACTTCCTTGCCCGGTGTTGCCACTAATCAATCTCTTTTTTGGGATTTCCAACCTTCCAGGAACATTAGCAACATGTATATCCGATCTCATTACTTTAGCAATATCAGCAAATGAGTTATGCATAGAGTCTACTACTTTCTGAAGATCAAGTATTTTTTGCTCTTCTATCTCACTCTGAGATGTGCGTAGATCATGATGAGATATAATGGGATTAGACCACGTCAATGAAAGGGCCCAACCCCGATTTAGTTTCCTAAACCGGAATCAAACCCCTTCTGAAAACACGAACCAACAAAAACTATCAAAATTTTGGCAGAGTAACGCTACTAACGCGGAATTGCCATTACCTGCACCCGGAAAATACACTTCATCCTATGCCACAAAAGCCAAACCGTGGGCACCAATCTCATCCGGATTTCTCAATATCTCAACAGTAATGTAAAGTAATAAATATAACTATACTTTACAGAAATCCGTGGAAAATCGTATAAGAATATACATCAGAATACTCAGAGCGACTTCTAATATACATATACAAATAGTAGGCCAAACTAAGAACCTACCATAAAAGAAACATCACTCGAATACTATGTCTCCGACCACGACGTGCGACACCAGAATCTGAACTGCAAACTGGGCACGGAAACCGAAAAGCCCAGGGGAAAGACATGAAAACTGTTAGAGTGAGTCGACGAAAATAAATGTCTTTCGCCGAATAATATATGTTATAAAAACATATGCGAGTCAGGATGCATAAATAATCAAATGGTACACGAGGGAGACTCTAACTCCTCACGCGTACAGAGCATGCATAGAAAATCCCACGGGGTCGCTCGTGGACACATCCGTGCTAATACAGTCCGAATCACGGGATCCTAGACCCACACATGATTCTAGCCAGAAATGCCTCAGGTCAGAGGTCTGCCTCCCCCCGGTAAAGGCTTCGGGTCAGGAGTCACAGTCTCCCCCGGTACACATCCTCAGAGATCAGCCGGGATGCGAGTGTATCGATACAACAACATATACTGAGACTGTACTCTGTGTAAACCAAATCATAAATAGTTCGATGCAAATGCAATAAACAATATATAAATGCATATACGTAATATATACTGGTATATGCATAATCGTATAACACATGCTCATGTAAAACATAATCTCATATGCATGCTCAAGTTCGTAAAACGTGTATAAAGACTCGCAATCAATCCGTGAAAAGAAATTGTCCACTCACAGTCTAGCGTAACGCAGTTCGCGTTAATTCCGTGATCCGGCGGAAAATCTCTCGCCAAACGAACGATCACGAACCCCTGGATAACCATAAAATCCATTTCTCAAAATCATAACTCAGTACTTCGAATCATATCACGAGAAACAACCGTTCTCGGAAACACATAATCCAATAACGACGAATTGTCGAAAATCCAATAATCACACCTCAATACCTCGCTATAATTTTCGATGCTCAAATAGAAAAACAAACCTCACCACTGCGATCGGGGCGCAATTCCGAGCGAAACGACATGCAACTTGTCGAAAACCCCGAAAAGTCAACCTTGACCACCGTTGACCGCTGCCGCCGGCGGTGGCGCCACCCAAACATGAAATTTCCCGGCGGAGAAACACATATTCCACTCAAAATCATCCAACAAGCAACTTCCATAACTACACCGAAGTCCAGTTCTCACTCTATCTAGTTCAATTTCAAGCAAAACCGAAATTACACAAACTTTATTATCCATGAATTCTCCACGTACAAATCAAATTGGAACTCCATACCTATATTGTTAGATTCATGGTGATGAGAGCTTCAAAGCCCAATGCTTTAAACAACTCAAATCGGCCGGAAAAAGAACAACCAAAAACCCCAAATTTCTCCAAACTTTGGCCGGAAAAATCTTCTCCTCCGGCGTCCCACGCCGTGAAAGGTGGCCGGGAATGGGACGGGGAGGTCAAGCCGAGTCGGAAGAGACCAAGGCCGAGCCCTGGGGTGGCCGGACGGCGAGCCACTGCCGGTATGTCGTGGTGCTCCGTCGAGCTCCTCCTCCCCCACCGAGTTGACTCGGTTAACTCCCACAAATGACATGTTTGACTTTCCCAAACAGGAAACCTCATTAAATACTTACCCTTTTTGGAAACTTCCAAAATTCACTTTTCGACAAACTTCAAATACCCGTAACTTTCGCGTCGTAAATCCGATTTCAATAATTCTCATGGCAACAAACTCATCTCGACAAGTTCTTCAATTTCCACCCGAAGTCAAACACTTCGACAAATCCGAGAAAAAGTCAACGGTTCAATCCATCACATGCTTATCCGATTAAATAATCAACGGTCGAAATATTCATAACATAATCCTCGTAACTCGGAAAAATCCTCCAGAAGTTCCCACGAGCTCGAAATTAAATTCTCTACATCTTCCGTGAAGAATCCGAAATCAAATTCTCGTCCGATAATTTAGTCGCTAACGAAGCTGTCATTTTAACCCGATTATGTCGAAACTTCAAATATTCATATTATATTCCTCGGTCGTCCAAATAATGATCCGAAACCGCCCACGAACTCAAAATCACGCGTACAACAACTCTCGAGAAGAGACTCAACTCAAATTCTCGGCCAATAATTTTGTCGTGATCAAAGTTGGCGATTCAATTATCTGTTGGAAATCTGCGATTACGCATAACCTCATGGACTAAACTGATTACACTGCTAATTCTGTTCCGGGTCGTCACAGTCAATTCCTAACGTTGAACCAGAATAGATACATTCCCTCATCCCCCTAACATCGGGAAGTATGTCTCGTCGAAGTGACAATATGCAAATCTTGCAGTAAAGAGATCTCATGTCGAAGGTTCAAGATAGCGGACTATTGTTGGAGCTTTATAGCCAACATAAATTTCTAATCTTCGTTGATGACCCATTTTAGTGCGCCACAGAGGCGCAATTGGCACATATACTACGCAACTAAAAATGCGTAGATGTGAAATGTCAGGCTCATATTTAGTGACCAACTAGTACACACTGAATGGTTGGCGTGCTACGAGTCGAAAATTAAGAAGCATAGCTGCGTGTAACACTGCATATACCCACACAGAGACCGGTAAGTTTGTATGCATTACCAAAACTTGAGACACAAGCTATAACCACTTAATGTGAACCTCTGCTAAACCGTTCTGAGAACGAACATGAGGAACACAATGTTCAACTTCAATCACAACTGACATGAAGTAATCATCAAAATATTTTGATGTAAACTCTCTTGCGTTATCCAATCTAATAGACATGATTGGATGATCCGAGTGGTGAACCCGAAGCTTAATTATTTGTGCCGGGAGTTTTGCAAACGCAGCATTCCTTGTGGATTGCAAAGTAACGTATGACCATCGTGTTGATGCATCTACTAAAACCATGAAATATTTGAATAGTTCATATTTCGGTTTCATAGGTCCACAAATATCACCTTAGATCTTTTGTAAGAATGGAATATTATCGGTATTATCAATAGCAAAAAAAGGACGGACATGTAACTTTGCTAAGAAACAAGCTTTTCAAAATGATTGATGTGCATCAAAGATTGCAACATATGAATCTAGTGGGACAATGCGCGACGCCACAAAAGTATTTTGTCGGGATTGTGCTGCACTCATCTTGGAGATTGAGCCAGGAATGAGAGAAGTAGTCTCATCCTCCCCATCTAAACTGATGGGTTGAGGTATTCCCACATGCTTCTTTACTTTGAAGAATTGATGGCCATGAGAATTTTTCAATATTTTGATCATCATGTCACGACCTGGGTATCCCAGTCAAAAATGCCAAAGCTTATATGAGTCTGAATCACACGAAGTCGTGTGAGTCGCGACATTGGATACAATGATCTGAATCGTAGTTAGACATAAACCACTACGAATAGCCGGAAACTTCTCTAAAATGCACTTACGACCACATTCAACAGAGGTGATACACAATAGTTCTTTTTCATTCTGACCATATGTTTCCCAGTGAAACCGTTGGCGCGAATATCCTTGAAATTTAGCAAGGTTCGATTGGCCTTTGGCATGTATAAGGCATCAATGATGAACTGTACCATGAGGCAACATAAATTTTGCTGAACCACGCCCTTGAATAACCAGCGTTGCACCAATCATAGTAGTCACTGAGGATTTGTATGGAAAAATATCCATAAATAGTTGTTTATTCCGCAGAATTGTATGGGTAGTACCACTATCTGCAAGACACTTAATCTTGCCTTGAGACATTTACAAAAACAATATAAATAAGTGAGTCTTTCAACTAAAGACTAGGCGAACACTTTAAGTAAACACTTAAATATTTGAATAGGGGTATGACCCTTGGTGAGTGATATGGCATAAGTAAACCAATGTACAACCACATCTGGTTCAGAATTTCAGGTTGGTCGTACCACATTTGGTCGATTATTTTTTCCTAGAAATAGAATTTTGATTTTCCGATACCAATCTTCAATGGGTCGAAGAAAATCTTCGATGGATCAAAGAACTTGACCCAAGGCACTCCTTTGATGGATCAAGAAAGTTTCTCGATGGGTCGAATGTGTAAAATAGGGACCCAAGGATCACCTTCGATGGGTCGAAGGTGTTTTGTGTACAAATTTTCGATGGATCGAAAGAAAGTCTCGATGGATCGAAAGTTCCTTGAGATCAAAAGAATATCCTCTTTCGTGTCTCATTTTTATGGTATCTTTGTGTCATTATGCCATATGTAAATGTAAACATTGAACCATACATGTAATTTGTAGTGAAATAACATTCTCAACACATTCATATACTGAATATAGAGAAAATTTCATTACTCGCCAACATTAAAAGATAAAAAATACATCATAGAGGTTCTTATACAAAAACCAAGAAAAAAAATCTACTAAAAATGACTGAAAAAATAAGCCAAAAATAAACCAAAAACTTGAATACATGACAGAGATAACCGCATGTTATATAGGCTATTCAAAATCTGGAGTTACTAAGTCCTTCTCCTTATTCTCTTGAATAACGAGATTGGTGTCAACGTCCATATCTAAATCTCCAGCATAGATGGACTCCTTAGCCAAGTACTGCTTGTGCCTCTTGTAAATGTTATGGATTTCTTTACTAGCACGACACTGGTTGTGCATATGCTTTATTGAACCACACCAGTAACAGGTACATTTTCCAGAATTGGAAGACCTTTGCCCATCACTTGTCGAACCAGATTGGTTTTTGTTGGAGTTGGCATTCTGATCTCTATGCCAAGTCAGATTTTGGCTACAGCCTTGGCCACGCCCACGCCCTCTTCTCCCACCCCGTGGAGCTTGTCATCCACGCACATAACGTTCCAAACGAACATTTTTTGTCCTTACGGGTATTTCCTCCAGTTTGGTAACTCTCGGAATTTTTAGTACCAGCCGGTCTTGAGTTATTATTGAGGATGATCTCATGATGACTTTCCTTTTTAGCTAGGTTATTGATGAGATCACTGATGGTAAGAATCCTTCCTTATTCGTACTCGATCCGGTATTGATGAGCAAGGATGCTCATGGATATTGGGAAGGTGTTCAACGACCTTTCAATCATGTCATTTTCAGACTTTTCCACCCCACAGAAACTCAACTGAGACTACAGATCTAACATATCTTGATTGTAATCTTGGATCTTAGGAAAATTTAGAAGCCTTAGATTTTTCCATCTCGCAGTCAACTCAGGAAGCTGTGCATCATGCACATTGTTGAAGTATTGATTCAGAACATCCCACAAATTCAGGGGATCAATTTTCTTTAAATACTGCTTCTTGAGAGTTGGGTGAATATGACGCCTCAAAAATATGAGGGTTTGAGCTTTCACTTCATCTAATGGTGGAATGATATTTTGTCCAGGCCCAGCGAGTTTGATGGTGTTGCTGAGTCTCTTTTCGATGAATGTATTTTCTACATCGGAGACCCAACGGTGGTATTCCTTTCCTTGAAGATCAAGGATGTCGAATTTTGGCATAACCGGCTCATTCAAAGTCATCTAAAAAATACAAAGAGATTGAATTAGTATTGATCGAAGAACCATGATCACTAATAACAAGTTTTAATGAATAAGAACGTGGTCTATGATATATGGTCACAAAAATCGATTATCAACAAATAGTGACTCAAAACCACACCCAGAAACTGTGATAAACCTTCACATATTATTTATTTTCCTTTCATTTCTTTTCTAAACCGTGACTCCCCCAGAAACGTCACTTATACTCTATGGATATATGTCCATAGGAACTAGGGTACATATATGCAATAAACACAAATCACAATATCACAATCATAAGATTAGGGTTTTGCAGGAAGTAAGTTTTAATCTTAGATCTAAAGATTGACGGTTTAGTAAATTTACCTTGATTGGTGTCATGCTCAGTATGACCGGTACATAGTTTGGACGATGTTTGGGAAGAGCTCGTTTGACGCGGTTCCTAGGAAGTCGAGCAATCTTGTCGAAGTAGGGAGGTTCGTTTGAGCGTGTGCTACACAAGGAGGATCGCCGATTTGGTGGAGACCGGCGGTGAAGTAGGGTTGTCGACAGTGAAGTCGAGTATTCTAGGGTTAGGTTTTTTTTTTCTTTCTATGGTGATGGCTGCCTATCAACTCAGAGCGTGTTTGATAATGTGTTGTAGAGAAATAACTGAAACTGTAACTCTTTCATTGATATAATGTCTTATACAGAGGATGATACAATCTGTTACAATAATTATCCCAATAAAACAAGGATTCTCTGTATCTCTATCTATACTAAACCTTAGCTAACTAAGTCACGACACACACCAAAAGTTACGGAGAATAAATCTCCTTAAACAATATAAAAAATAAATTAATTTACATAATATTTATTATATAATAAATATGTAATATTTTAAAATTTAATATTCTTATTGGGTGGGTATGAGTTCGAATATTGAAATACCATATATGTCCCGTACTTATTCTAAAAAATTGGGTATTGAGTACACATGTATCCGTTACCCGTTTTTAGCCGTAATTATTCTCAATTAAGGTCGAATACCCGATAAATACCTTACCGATATTATTGTCTTCCCTAATGTTAACTACCTTGTAGTTCAAAGCTACAAAGAAAAACAGCTCTGGGTTCATAGTTGATAAATATTGAAACAAATTGGGTCAAGGGTCATGCCTATTATTCAACATTCATATACTACTAAGTCAACTTCTGTTGCTGCTCAATTCATCTATTTTCTCCTTATCCATATGAGTCAACTCCTCTAATTTCCCATCATTTTATGGATAAGTTTTCCGGTTTTCGTTCAGTTAAGCAAATCTTTTCAAATCTTACAATATGGAACGCTCCTGTAATACCAATCCTTTCAGTCACTTAATTTTAGTAACTTTATATTTTTACTTATAACAAACCTCAAGAACAAATGGCTTACAACTAATTTACAAGTGGGTGGGAAGTTGAGAAAAAAAGGGTGGGTGAGAAGTGTGACCCAAATTGTAGGCGAACTCTAGGTCAAGCACGATGAGGTTCATGACTAGCTCCTCCAGATTTTTAGTTTGTCTGGACGTAAAAGACATCCATTCAAGTTGAATTGTCTCTAAGATTCCATATAAATAATAATAATCAAAGTTCAAGACCATACTATTATTAATAACTAACACAGCTAGTCCATGCATGTCCTTCTCTAAATTTTCCAACTTGTATTTGTTTTATGGGTAGAAGTATAATATAGACTAGATACAGATAAGTAATGACTTTATTGGAAAAAAAAATGAGCTGTGTTTCTTGGGTTTGATATCATTGGGTTGACCAATAGAGCTCTATATAAGTTTCCCATACTCTTGTTAGTCTTGTACTCTTCTTAGTCTTCTACACCTTCATTCCCTTCTTTCAAGTTCAAGTTCTGGTTTTCAAGAGAGATAGTGAGAAATGGCAGGAGGGTTTGGAGGAGCAGAAGTACTTCATGAGAGGGCTGCACAGTATGAGTATAGGATTACATGGTATTTCATCTTTGCTTGCATTGTTGCATCTCTTGGAGGCTCTCTCTTTGGCTATGATCTTGGTGTTTCAGGTCGGTCTCTATTTTCAATTTTTCATTTGTTTTGCAATCTAAAAATCAATGATTGATTATCTTCCTCATTTTTGTGTTCCATATACTTTGTTCTGGGTATCTGTAAGGTAATTCACTAGTATCAGTAAAATCTTCTGCATGACCATACTTGTCAGATATACTTTTTTCTCAAAGGTTTTTTAGAATCAAGAGGACCGTACATGTATCCCTTAATATTATCTCTTAGATTACACAGAACATTCAGAACTTGAGGAAGATGAAGTTTGCTTTGTTTCCATACAAAAGTATGATGCTTTTACGGAATACTGTATACCGTTTCTGTATTTGCTCAAGTATACTGGACAGGATTTTGTTTCTTTTCCGTTTGATTTTTATATTATCACTTTCCAAATTAGTTCAAACATACCATCAGTGATGTTCTGCCTCACCTAACAATTGCACATATATCTTCTGTTTTGGGAAATTTTATATCCACAGAAAGAGAAAAATGTCTTCCTCTAAATTTAGATAGGCATTCACATGGATAGCTGCATAGCATTTCATGATGGAGTGACATTCGATGCGAAAGTGACAACAGTAATTTTTTACTTGCTATGTTAAATTTCAGGTGGAGTGACTTCCATGGATGATTTCTTGAAAGAATTCTTCCCCAAAATTTATAGAAGGAAGCAATTGCACCTCAATGAGACAGATTACTGTAAATATGATAACCAGATCCTGACACTATTCACTTCCTCTTTGTACTTTGCTGGCCTTATTTCGACATTTGGCGCGTCCTATGTCACCCGAAGCAAAGGCAGGAAGGCCAGTATCATTGTTGGATCAATCAGCTTCTTCATAGGAGCGGTCCTCAATGCTTCTGCTAAAAACATAGCAATGTTAATCTTTGGACGAATATTTCTCGGCATTGGCATTGGATTCGGGAATCAAGTAAGCCGAAACTAATGCACTTCAGTTAATGAGAGTTAGCACTGTTTTTGTGATGAATTCTCTAATAGCTTTGACTTCTTGTTTTTTATATAAAATCCAGGCAGTCCCTTTGTACCTGTCAGAAATGGCTCCTGCAAAAATTCGAGGAAGAGTGAACCAACTTTTCCAGCTGACTACCTGCTTGGGGATTTTGATAGCCAACTTGATCAACTATGGGACTGAGAAGATTCATCCATGGGGATGGAGATTATCCCTTGGTTTAGCTGCAGTGCCCGCGGTTCTTATGTTTGTTGGGGGTCTATTTCTTCCTGAGACCCCTAACAGTCTTGTAGAACAAGGTAGGTTAGAAGAAGGAAGACGGATATTGGAGAAAGTGAGAGGTACAACAAAAGTTGATGCTGAGTTTGCTGACCTAGTTGATGCCAGCAATGCAGCTCGAGCTATAAAGCATCCCTTCAGGAATTTACTTACACGAAAAAATCGTCCCCAGTTGGTTATTGGGGCATTGGGAATCCCTGCATTCCAACAGCTCACCGGCATGAACTCTATCCTCTTCTACGCCCCAGTCATATTTCAGAGTTTGGGATTCGGCTCAGGGGCAGCTCTCTACTCGTCTGTTTTCACCAGTGGAGCACTTGTTATTGCAGCACTTATTTCTATGACTTGGGTAGATAGGTTTGGCAGAAGGGCTTTCTTCTTAGAAGCTGGTACTGAAATGATATGCTGCTTGGTAAAGATCTGCCCTTATCAACGAGTTCATCTTTCTTTTAAAAATCTGTATGTATTGAATGGTTAAACTCACTAAGCTGTTCTAATTATGCAGGTTGCTTTGGCAATAACTCTAGCTCTGAAGTTCGGACAAGGAGAAATCCTCTCGAAAGGAATTGGAATCTTCCTTGTGATTGTCCTCTGCATATTCGTTCTGGCTTATGGAAGGTCTTGGGGTCCTTTGGGGTGGTTAGTTCCAAGTGAGCTATTCCCCTTGGAAACAAGATCAGCAGGACAGAGTGTAGTGGTGTGTGTCAATCTCTTCTTCACAGCTTTGATAGCACAGTGCTTCCTTGCATCGCTGTGCCATCTCCGATATGGCATTTTTCTACTGTTTGCAGGCTTGATAGTTGTCATGAGTAGCTTCATCTTCTTCCTCCTGCCGGAAACAAAGCAGGTCCCCATAGAAGAAATATATCTTCTGTTTGAGAAACACTGGTTTTGGAAAAGAATAGTAGGAGATGGGGAGCAAATCAAACCAAATGAAAAGTCAGCAGTAGTTTAGAATCTCTAGTACAAAGACATTATCCAGATTTCTTACTCATAGTTGGTTTCTAAATCCCGTTGTAGTTCTATAAATGATCAAGTATTCAAGTTCAACAGATGTGAGATGTCATATGTGAATATCAGTGCAGCAGCTACATCTAGCATTAACTTATATTCTGCCTTCACCCTTTATCAAGCCATATGATCAAGTTTTCTTTGCAGTGTTATCTGGCCACAGTCGCCCATTTTTAGACTTGATTTCAAAGTTCAAACGTTGAAATTAGATACTAGAATTCCAAGTATTTTTATATGAACCCTTGATAGATAGAACAAGGATGGACGAGCATAAAATCTTTGATCACTGGTGACCATGTGAACACTGTAGTTCTGACTATTACTCGATGATTTCTGTAAAATAAGTTCTTGCATGAACAACTTCATTTTCCCTACGTAAGAGCTAGCCATATACAACAGGGACAGACTTGTTTATTTCTAAATCCAAGTTCGCATGAATTAGTCAAATTCAAATTCATCACCTTCCTTCTCAAATTCAAATACATCCTCTTCTATATGGACTATCTGAATGGATGTATTTGATCGAACTTAAATATCCTCTACTGAATTTAGCAGTTAAAATAGATTCTAAGGACCAGTGTACGTACCTAATGATCTGAAAATGGATGCGTAAAAAAGAGCAAATGCATGTCAGATTATGGGGCAGGCACCGAAAATTCTATACAGCATTGCATTGCAAAAATTTACATCTACACAGTGCTAGTATGCAGATCATGCTAAAAGCTTAGCAAGTTCATCAACTCGCAGGCTTCCCTGTGGTACAACACTATCTAGAGGTACACCAAAATCTTGTGTTCTAGTCCTTGGAATATTAGAATCCTTCTTCACACTTCCCTTTTTTTCATACATTGTTATCTCATTCACTTCCAACACCGTGGATTCTTGCTTTTTCTTTCTCAACACTAACTTCTTGCTTGTTTGAGTTGCGGCTCTCCTGGGTCGACCCCTAAACACTGGCCCAGGTGGAGCAGTCTTGGCCAGAGCAACTGCCCTCTGATATATGATGTCAGCATCCAACAAAGGATCATCTAAAATCAGTGCACTCCCACTCGCAACAGCTTCATTCAAGAGTGATAGTACCTTCTCTTTATAAGTGGCACTCAATTCCGCATGCTCAATGAGATCTTGTGAGTCTACTGAGGCCTTTGGCGGTTCCTCATTACTACCAGGGGCCACCATGAGGGAATCTAACTTCTTTTCAGTGCAATTTTGTGAGTCTACTGGGGCATCTGGCGAACTCTCACTGGTACCAGGAGCCACCATGATGGAATCCGACTTCGTTTCAGTGTTTTCAATGTTCACTGGCAGGGTTTCATCTCCCACAATTGTAGTTGGTGATACTTCATCAGCATGGCATGTATCATCCAGTATGGTTTCAGTTCCTGATGTACTGGAAATCGTTTGTGGCTCATCATCAGCATAGCTGGTATTGTCTGGTATTGTTGAACTGCTAGAGACCCTGTTTCGCGATTCTGCTTCATCATTTCTGAAGCCTTGAACATCTGAAATGGTTATAGTTTCATCGGTGCCTCCCAAAGTTGAAAACGTAGCACCTGGCTCTATTGAAAGAGATGGATCTTCAGTTTCCTCTTCACTCACATGTTCAGAATCGGAAGAGGATGTACTGGTGTTGATCATTTCAGAAATTTCATCCTCGACTAAAGCTGTAAAAGCAGATGATGTCGACGCTTCTTTGCTTTTCACTGAGGGTGCAGTAGAAAGTGAATCATCAACATCAGATTCTTTGACTTCCTTGGGATTAGTATCTGGATTTAGGAAAGACTTCCATTCCCGGCCTCTCCACATAAGAATGTGCTCCCGTTCAAAGGAAATGAGCACACACGGGACAAGATCCTGCATTCAAACGATTAAGAAATTGTGTTACTCGTGTCTCATTGTGCTTATTACCATGATATTCAGAAAAAGAACAACTAAAAATAAATTAGCAAACCTTCAGTTTAGCACCTATTCTTCGGTAGTCACTCCCATTCATCCCTTGACAATCTATTCGTACTAGCTCACACTCTTCAAATGCCTCTCTGACATGGTCTACCAGGTCAGAGTATACTCCATTTTTACCTGTCCAAAACAAACCGGTCATTATCAGCATCAGTGTCGAAGAAATATAAACACTCTCATCATCGATCATCTTAAACATACACTAAGTTCAACAAAATTAGGAATTATCACAGTACCTAGCTTGCGAATTGGTATCAGATCCCTCCCCTTCTTGCGCATCACATTTGCTTCCTCAACCGTTAGGCCTTCAGGAGCCCGCTGAACCAATCTCGGATATACAGGAGTGATAGGTCTCCATAGCATAAGAGGAAACCGCGGCCGAGATTTAAAGTTGTAGTTTCTGCCACGGAAAAGAAAAATCACCCCACCTCTTCTGTAAATAATTTTCCCTCCAGTTTTGTCCTGTCAAAAAGCATAACACCAAAAGTATTACAAACTTGCTACACAAAAAGCAAATCAACCTAGAAACATCTGAAAGGCATAGAGAGTAAACCGTGCTCATGAGAAACTGAAACTCGAAAGAGCAAGGGCTAGCAGAGAAACTAACCTCTAGTTGCTCGCACACATTTTCCATATCGACTGTACACACTCCTTTACATTTGATCTTGCAAACCCTCCTCCGCTTCCAATGAGCATGTATATTATCCAGCATGTTGTGTGTCAATCCATCTCTACCTACATACAACACTCAATTCGACTCAATAACACTCTTGAAACTTGAAATCGATGTTCTCTTAAAGCAGAAAGGAAAACAATAACCAACTATTAAAGATGAATATGTGTGTGTGTGTGTGTGTATATATACCGATATTGAGTTGCCTCTTCGTTTTAACACAGCCGTTGACCAAGTCTTTGACCTCCTCGGCGGTCAGTGGCTCGCCCAATATCTCCTCTCTGGACCTTACATACTTGGGACCCGACCCGGGTAAATACGGGCCGGGTTTCTGCACCGTTTTAACACCTTTCTTATTGGGCGGCGGCAGCTGGAATGAATCGAACTCCTTGAGCTGCTTCTTGCTCGGCGGCAGTGGGGCCCTCCCAGTCCATGGCCGGCCCATCGTTGTTGGGCCAAACGGCGCGAAAGGCGGCTCACGGAGCTTAATGGGCTTCTGTTTCGGGGTCTCGGTGTAGCTGTACTTGAACTCAAACGGCGCGCCGTCGATGACGTACGACATTCCATCTTCGCCGACGGAGATTTGGGCTTTCCTGTCGATTTCGGGTCGGTTCTGTTCGGAGATGCTCGAGAGCTTTGTGGGCCTGATGACGCGGCGGAAGGCCGGGTGCGGCGAGGAGTTAGGGTTAGGGTTTTTGGAGTACTTGGATTTCTTGCCCGGAATCGAAGGGCTGGAAGGGTACGAAGGCGTGCCGAACGACTTAAATGTCTGGGCGGCGGAGGTGGTTGAGGTAACGTCGGAGTCGATGACGGTGGCGATTCTGTCGGCCGAGTCGAAGCGGCGCTCGCGGCGGATGTCGTCCTCGATTTCCTGCTGGGCGCGGCGGCGCTGTTCAAATTTTGCGGCGTTGGCGTTGTTCCACCGCGAGAATCGGACCTCCGTGGGCGGGCGATTATGGGCCGGGTTTGGGTTCGGGTTCAATGGCGGTGGCGCGAAAATTGGGCACGAGGTCGGTAAATTCAACGCCATTTCGTTTATGTGGGTAAGAGCCCAGAAGCATAAAGCTTTAAGCTTCAGGAGAAAGTAATCATCCTTAAAACGACGCCGTCTGCCACTTAATTTTTCAAGTTTCAGTTTTTTTCTTTTCTTTTTTCAAGTTTCAAGTTTCAGTTTTTGTTGGGAATTTCTGAGATAAGACTTCAAGTGATGGCTCTTGAAACGACGTCGCTGTTACAAATAGTGATGACGATTGAATAATGGCGCAAATGTAATTCTGATGGCGCAATTGTAAGATTCACTTTCATTGACAGTACAATACTGCCTCCACTTTCATTGCTGTGGTGTAAGATTCAGTGAAGTTGACCAAAGGCCTTACAGAGAGCAACAGAGGTCTATTCCAGCTACTCTAATTCTTCATTTCATCTTTACCCTATATTTATTGCTCTAATTTTGGCGAAATTTCAGTTGTTTGATGTAAAGTTTTGATCTTTTTCAGTTGTTTTGGAGTGGTATATATTATACAAACTACACAAATGCTTGACTCTGCAAATTTTGTGCTATGGATATTATTGCTGGACTAACCCAGAAACTATGCAACTTTGAAATCCGGAGACTGCTGTTTATAGTGGGTGTGGCGTTTGTTATTGTACTTTTGTCTGAGTTTTTTGAGCTTCCCTATGGTAACAAGTTTTACTTGTCACCTGCTGATACTGATTCAGGTTCATAAGTTACAGTGTTGGGTAATGTAGGTAGTTCAAATGATTCCGAGTCAAGGAAGTTTGATGTTGTTGGTGTAGTGGGACTAGTGGTTAATGGAACCGGTATTTTGGATTTAGAGAAAGAATCTGGGGATAGGAATGAGGGATTAGATTAAAAAGTTCGAAGTAGAGAAAAATGTGAGTAATGTAACACTTGATCAAGGTTTTCCGGTGGGAGTGAATGGAAGTGAAGATGAGATCTCTAGTGGCGAAAAGACAATAGTCAATGACAGACTGAATTTCGAAATGAAGCCGGTGTTGTGTCTGTTACATCTGGAGGAATCAATGAAGCTGGTCCAGGAAGCTTCAATGGAGATCCAGAGGGAAATCTCAAGCAAACAACTGAGATTCGAACTGAGGATAAGAAGATCGAGCCATTGCAATCTGGTCCGGGCACCTTGCATGATCACTCGGCAAAGACTAGCATTTCAACACTAAGGAAGTGGAATCCACGACAAATATCGATATTCCAGATGAATTCGCTATTGCTCCAAAGCCCTATTTCTTCTCGTTTAAAGGTATATTTGAATTTGAGCAACAAGGAATGGGTTACGGTTTCTGGATTCTCACTGTGCTTTTACTGGCTATAGAACCCGCATCGGTATTCTGCACGTGATCGTGAACTTCAATCTGCAAAATTAAAGATTGAGAATGCTCCTGTCACAAGGGACAATGCAGGACTAAGTGCTTCTCTTTTCCGAAATCTTTCCAAATTTATAAGGTAACATTGTTTTGTTGCTGAATCGATTAGGTGTATACATTTGTAATGATTGACAGTCTATGATTGCCTGTCAACTGCTTAAGCTATATCTAAGTTTTTGAATCTGGTACATTTTCTATTTCAGAAGTTATGACTTGATGGAGTAGAAGCTTAAAATTTATGTCTATAAGGAAGGTGAAAAGCCAATATTTCATCAGCCTTTGATGAGGGGGATTTATGCCTCAGAAGGATGGTTCATGAAACTAATCGAGGGAAATAAAAAATTTACTGTCAGGGACCCCCAAAAAGTTCACTTCTTCTATCTACCCTTCGATTCACATATGCTGAGGTTGATGCTTAATGGCACTAGTAAGCAGGGTCTAGAAAAGTATGAACCGCTATATTGGTTTGATTTCAAAGAAGTATCCTTTTTGGAACAGAACAGGAGGAACAGATCATTTTCTTGTTGCTTGTCATGACTGGGTAAGCTCCTCATTTTTCAATCTAATATCCATTTCGTAGTAATAGAATCACCAGAGCTTTACCCTTGTCATAATATTGCATAAGAAGTCTTTAGACTCATTAATATGTGATCAGGCAAGCACTGTGCATTAGTCCAAAACAACTATTGGTCAACGATATGTGCTTCAAGATATGTTTAATGACTAGGTAGATGCTAATAATGTAGGGTCATATTGTTCTAGTTCCAAAGGTAAAGGTTCTTCTGCCTGAGATGAAGAAATTTTTATCCCTTCTGAAATGCAATATATTTTTCATTATACTATCCTCAGTTCAAAGCTTATTGCACCCATGTAATCTGAATTTTCAGGCGCCAAAGATCACAATCAAGTACATGGAGAGTTGTATCAGATCTCTTTGCAATGCCAATGTTGCTAAAGACTTTAAAATTGGCAAGGACACCAGTTTACCTGTGACATACATACGTTCAATGTAAAAGATCGTAACTGAATATTTTAATATATCATAAACACGTAATCAATAATAAGACGAAAATCAAACATAGAACTTTATAGAACAATCACTGAATACATATATCAAAGTAATCGATATTATGAGTTTGATCTTCTATTCTCTAATGTCGTTAAGCACCTTCAATGAGATAGGTTCTAAATACTTTTTCACACGAGAACAGGGACCAAAACTCTCATACTTATAAGAATAGACTTGTGCATTTACCCATGACAGAGTCCAAGTCTAATTCCATTAGGTTTACTTAATGATGAGATTCATATCAGAATAAGTTGGACTTTAATCATGTATTTGATATACAGGTATATATGTACTAAATAAACAATCTTAATACGATTCTTACTAAATGACTTAGCTATTAACTTGTTGCATAAACGACTAGATACATAGTATTGTTGAGTCCTATTCTAACAATCTCCTACTAGGACCAACAATGCTCATGTTTCACAACATAGTTAATATCAGAATGCCAAAAAGTAACTTAAGGAGCTCGTGAATCGTATTAATGTTTAAAATCCAAAAACGCAATTCTGTCACATTAAAGTCACTACGGTAGAACTCAGAAAGAAACAACTTTATTATTCAAAATTGCCCTTTAAGAACCACTACAATAACATCTATAATGCACATGAATTTCAGATATGAAATATGGAGCAATTGTCAACGTATATCAACTTACAACCTATGTCAAATATCTCTTTGTCCTACTGAATGGTTTTCTTAACAAAAAAACTCTAAAATACAAACACATCTTTACACCAGTGGAATTGTGTTTGTCAACTGTAAAGGCTACATATGCAACACAAATGTTACATATCACATCCACTTGAATTAATCAAACTTGACATACTACAGAGTAAATGGATAGCTTTCAGACTTGTACCAAAGGTTGCAACACATCAAATCTGAAGATTTTCATTTTCATTGATATCCAAAAGTCAAGTTTACACAGAATATGAGAATAACTTCTCAAAACAAAACTGAAACAAAAAACAAAAAACTGAAACAAAAAATCTCTAACTTAATGTTTGCTCCCACCGAATTCAACAATTAAAACAACTATAATTTCCAAATAACCATTTTATCACTAGCTCATTCCAAAACTGAAGATCTTTATGCTTTAAATTCTAAATCTGTTTTTTCAATAACAGTGTACATACTTTGTCACAGTATACATGACAACCAGCATACCTGAAACATTTTTTTCTTAAAGTTTCGGTATTCATCAGAAAATATTTATGAGTCAAAGTTCTTTACACACACTCAAATTATTTCTTAAGGCTACCACAATTATAAAAGCATTTACATATAGACAGAACAGAAACTGTAAAGTTCTCTACAAAAACAGATACCAATTATATCACTCTTACCGTGAAATTCTCGTTAACTAAAATAACATTTAACTTTAATTTATCCTCTTATGTATCTCTTAATTAATTAACCCACAGACAGCCTAACTCCCACACATAATCAGCACACAGAACTTAATTTTCATGTTTTAGTGACCACTTAAATTAAGATATTGATTTAGAAGTTAAAAGACGGACTGTTGATTTTTCTAGACTTCTCTGGATGCAAAACTGATACTATTCAATTATTTTATCTTTGTCACATTACACTAAAGTATTTACAATGAACTATATCAAGAGTCTATCTACCAAATATAATACTTAGACTCTTCCTTGTTCATTCTCAATATAATTTTCACAACACTTTCCCCCCTTTTATTAGATTTCGCAATCTATATACCAAAATCTAAATGAAGATCAACTTCTAGTTTGTAATCTTAAAGACTGCGACATCAAATAAAAGTGTTAATGTGAAAATGTTGACAAATCATCTACGGATATGACAAACAGATATTTGAGATAGTTTCTTAGTCTCAACTTTAGTGAATGAGGTTTACAGTAGCATTATGAGAGAAGTGACGATGGAAGTGGTTTTAAAACTCAAAATTTCACTGAATTTCCTTTATTAGATGACCGTCTTAATAATAGTGTTTGTCTTATACGATTGTAAATATCAATATGACGTTCTTAATTCCTGAGTTAAGTAAAAGTCTAACTTAACAGTCATAGATGTAAATTGAAACTGATAATTCCTAAGGAGCAAACTCCAGAAATTTTTAAGTAGTTATTTTTACTGAAATTTGTTAAACACCAAGTTTTGTTTTCAGACTTGTTTTATGTTTCTAGCTAACATAAAACTAAAACAAACCATACTGATAACAAAAAATAAGTTTAACAAGCATATCCAATATTTATAAATAAATAACTAAATATATATAACAAAATACCCCAAACTGAAAACAATACTTAACACCACCTTTGGGCAGTAGACTAAGCATTCTGAAGTTTCTATATCAACAACCCATGCCAAGGTAATCTAACATATATAAGGAAGCAGTCAACACCTTTGGGCAGAAGAAAAGCTTCAAAATATCCGAATATCAGATTAATTAGCATGTTTGTTGCTGTTTTAGTTCTAGAAACCATGCTGACACACTTTTTTGGAAGAAAAATAGACATGAATTTTAAAACCAAATACACAAGTTTCAATCTGTTGTAAACTACATTGATTTGCTGAAAATATAAACAAGTTTTGCTTTGTGCAATATACTTGTTCATATAACTAGTAATTAAACCCAGATTTTGTTTATAAGAATTTAGTTTTTGGGTTATGTATATCAAGTTATACCAAAGCTTGATCAATAAACTAATTCTTATTCTGCAAAAGTTTCTTTGAAAACTGTAGAAATCTTGGGAGATAATCACATTAATAATCATTCAAAAAGAAAACTCACAGATCTGTAATCAATCAAATTATACCCGTTTACTTATGTAATTACAAGAAAATATCTATTTTCATTTGCTTTACAGTTTTTTGATTGGCTTTCCAATTAGTCCTTTAAGATCAGACAATCGTTTTCATTTTCTAAAGCCATGACAGACTAAAATGCCAATAAAATATATGATTGATGACAACAACCTTAATCTTTATAATGTAGCAAAGTGTGAGCATGCAAGTTTATTACGTTTCACATTTTTTGTAATCATTAATCAATTATTACAGCCACACATGAATAACTGAATCCAAAGTTGAATATAATCACTTTAGTAGAAACGTAAAACACATGCTTTAATATTAACTTAACTATAAGAATTCTAGCATTAACATACCTTAGCCTCTGCTACAGCGCTACAATTTAAAACTTAGCGGAAGCAAAATAGTGATTATACAAATGATAAAATATTCTGATTATTACCTCAAGTTGTATTTCAAAATGTGGAAACAGAAAAGAAACACTCAGTATCATCAATAGCATACGTTACTTAAAGTTAGAGTCAAAACTGAAGGTGAACTAAATGCATTTGCCTCTTCTGTGACAAAAGAACAAGATTTTCTTAAGTTTCCATATCACAAAACCAAAAGAATAAAACACTGTATGCAAAGATCAATCAACACCTTTAATGGCAAGAAGAAGAGAACTAAGTGAGCTTTATGTGTTTTAGTCATTTTCATTTGTGTGGTAATCATAAATTGTGTTGAACACAATCACAGTCCATGTATCCATAAGGTTTTTGGAACAGAAATTAAATCACCTTGCTTTGTGCAATACGTGTCTCAAAATCTAACCAAAAACTTTAGACTAGTTGTTGGTTTACTTTAAGTTTTCAACAATTACATAATGAAAATGTTTACCAACAGTATTTGCATTATTTCTTTAATAATTCTGTTCAGAACAATATTCTTTATACATGCTTTGTTATATAGAATTCTAATATCCCTGATGAATTCTGCAAACAATACAATTTATACATGCTTAGTCAAATTCTATGAATACTTAATTAATCTGTGTTCATTATCTATATCCAAAATGTCACAAATATCAAACTCCACATAACACTATTTATCATACATAATCATTCATATGAAAATCAATGCAATTTTGAAGTTAGTTTCATGAGACACTTTCTTTACTAACTTAATTGAAACCTTAAACAAATGACCAATCACAAATTCTCAAGAAATTCGAGATACTCACATGTGTGCTTTTTAGCGCTGCACAAAACAAAATTAACAGAAGCAGTACCAAATTCCCAGATTTGAGTAAGGAATAATTTCAGCCCCTTTTGTATACTCCGTCCATTCCGTGTTCTACGACTCTAGCAAAACATTATACACAACAATAGTGTAAGTATACGCAATCTGTTTACCTGCCCATATGAAAACTTAACACCAAAAACAGAATTCTATACATTGTGGGTTTCATCCCCTAAAGTTACAGTGTTCTTAACAACAATAGAGATCAAGAGAGTGCCCATTAGAAAACTTATCTGGACAGTTTTTGAGCAGTAGCGCAGCAACAAGCAAAACATAGTATAAGCAAAAACTACATCTTCCGGTCACAATTTTGTGTAGTTCCACCATTTGCTACTAGATAGTGAAGAAGTTGAAGATTGTTCCTGATGTGCTATGCGCTATATAACCGTATTCCACACCTTGCTTCTGCAGAGATTTTCCTCCAGTGGCTATGTACACAATATCCACACCAGGACCCCATCTGAGATTAGACATAGCAAAAATGAAGACTTAGGCATATCGAAATCAAAAGTGATACACTGGATTTCAAGAGGGCTCTTCTGAAATGAAGTTTAATAGCTAAAGCCCGAGTGAGACATTTATTCGAACAGCTGGTGGGCATGAATGATCAAACAACCAAATACTTCGGGTTCATCATAGAAGATGTAGCCCCAACAGTCCCAATGAACCGCTGCTTATCCCCAAAACAAACAACAGCAGGTGTCTCATGCTTGCACTCGTCATTGAGCACAGCATCAATACCTCTCTGCCTTGCCACAACCACAATACCGCTCTTGCTATCGAAATCAAAAACAAGCCAAAGATGATTGCATGAACTGATGACCAAACCAGGGGATCTTCAAAAGCCTTTGGTGATCGGAACAGTTGTGTGAAACGTGATGTTGGCCGAGCCAGTCATCACGACGGTTGAGATCGGACTTGCGGCATAGAGACCCTTCAAGGTTCAGGACTCCAGCAGGGTAGCTTTGAAATGGTTTCTGGATTGCCCACTATTGAAGCTGCTCGAACCGGAAGAACTTCACGAACCTAATAATATTCACCATGATGAAAACGGCGTCACTTTAGGCCGTTTGCATCGAACTCGTCGAGGCAGATGAAGTCGTTGCGTTCGGTGTCGAGCTCATCGGCGGAGACGGTGGAGCCGAGGCCTTGAGGACGTTGCCGATCTCAGATGCCAGGCGACGGCGAGACCCAAGTCTTCGGTAGGAGACCCTGAATCGCCCTGTGATAGCTATTGGATGATCCAAGGATTCTGGGAAGGAGTAGCCGGAGAGTGAGGCTGAGAACTGATATTCACCATGTGAGGCAGCTTTTCCCCAAAAACATCGATCTGTTTTTGAGAGGTTGAAAACTGATAATTGGACTGAGGTCTCTCTCTCTCTTGTTGTTGTTGGCAGAGATTAAGACGTGTTCCAAAAAGAAAAATAATCAAAAATCAATTTGATGTTTTTCCTAAATCCCATCGTCAGAGCCTAAGACCCAATATACATTTTTCCAGCATCATGAACATTTTTTAGCCAAAAAGATATTCTCAGCTTGCTTCTTAATTCTGAATTCTAAATTGATTTTCTTAATCGGTTTATGACGTATGAACGAGCCAAAGCTCTGATACCAATTGAAAGATCATAACTGAATATTTCAATATATCATAAACACGTAATCAATAATAAGACGAAGATCAAACATAGAACTTTATAGAACAATCACTGAATACATATATCAAAGTAATCGATATTATGAGTTTGATCTTCTATTCTCTAATGTCGTTAAGCACCTTCAATGGGGTAGGTTCTAAATACTTTTTCACACGAGAACAGGGACCAAAACTCTCATACTTATAAGAATAGACTTGTGCCTTTACCCATGACAGAGTCCAAAAATCTAATTCCATTAGGTTTACTTAACGATGAGATTCATATCAGAATAAGTTGGACTTTAATCATGTATTTGATATACAGATATATATGTACTAAATAAACAATCCTAATACGATTCTTACTAAATGACTTAGCTATTAACTTGTTGCATAAACGACTAGATACATAGTATTGTTGAGTCCTATTCTAACACATTGGAGGACCCTCTGGCAAATCTTGGAGGGAAACCGGCTTCAGAAAGATCCATTTTGGCCTTCTTTGCTGGGGGCATGCACGATTATCTCAGACCAATACTGCTACATTACTGGGAAAACAAAGAGCCATACATGAAAATCCTCGGCCCAATGCCAAGAGATATTGAAGGCAAAAGACTTTACCGGGAATACATGAAGAGCAGCAAGTACTGCATCTGTGCCAGAGGCTATGAGGTACACACGCCACGAGTGGTTGAAGCCATATTCCATGAGTGTGTACCGGTCATCATATCAGACAACAATGTTCCCCCATTCTTTTGAGGTGTTCAACTGGGAGGCATTTTCGGTTTTCATACAAGAGAAGGATATCCCTGACCTCAGAAACATCTTGCTTTCGATCCCCGAAGAGAAGTGCCTGATGATGAAGTCGGAAGTAAAGATGGTTCAACAGCATTTCTTTTGGCACAAGAAACCTGTTAAGTATGACTTGTTTCATATGATTCCACATTCAATTTGGTACGATGAATGTTAAAAAAAAAGTGATCGGGCGTAATTCGTTTTGTTACTGATTATCGTTCACCCGAGTACTTGGAAATACTTAGAGTCGTTATTTTTTAATTTTTAAATAATATGATAATTATTAATATATTATATATATCTCTACTATTATAAAACGAAGCGGAAAAGCTTCACTAAATTTAAAGTTGACAAAAATATCTCTTATAATAATAACTAAATTACAAATAAAAGAATATAAAGTAGAGAATTATATTGTAAATTTTTCTCCCACAGCACACTACACTCGTATGGGTGGGGATTTTTTTAGTATATATAAATATCATTAGTTAAGACAAATAATTAAAATTAAAATTAAATTGACTTCAAAATTATCAAAATCATTAAACACATAGTCCATACTCAAAGAAAAATATTATTAAATATATTTCAAAATAAAAAAATCACTCCATATTGTCAAACCCTCCAAATGAACTTCATATTAATATTTGTGTTTTATTTTGAGTTTTTAGATGTTTTCATTTTTAGAAATTATATTTATTTTAATATTTTTGTTAAAATGAGACTGATTCGGATCGATTAAGCGGATGATTCCGGTTTATTCGATGATTAATCAGAGATTACTCGAGAATTACTCAACTACCACTCAGGGATGAAGGGTAGACCCAAGACAATTTATTTTTTTACTGAATAATGAGTACTCGCCGAATACACGACTGATTCGGACGAGTCATCGAACAGTGGGTACAATAGAATTCATCAGATAGAAACCAGATAAAGGAAACAAAGGTTTTGGATTTTACTGGCACTGTAACTTCTGCTCGAATATTTGTAAATTTGTAGTTTTAACTGAAAGGAAGAAAATGATGCTACAGTAGCAAAATGTCGGTCCAACACTAATAACAGTGGCATTCCTGCAATTTAGGTATTCAGTGATGGCAAAAGTTTAGCGGCGGTGATTCCTCAATGTACGATAAAAGTCATAAAACTGTAAAAAAAAACGGAGCCCAAACAAAAACAAACAGAATTCATTTTATTTTTTATTTTCTTGCTCATCAATAATAGCGCTCTTTAAGATGGACTGGCTTCCATTTTTCAAAGACTAACGTACTGAGCTGGAACTGGAACTGTACTGAGCTAAAGTCTTCTTCTTTACTGGACTCTGTTGATAAGCTTCAGGTCAGTTTTTAATCTTTCATGTTAGTTTTTTCTAGCAAATGCTTTTGGGTGTTTTAAACTGTTGGATTAGATGTTCTGATTGTATTTAAATACGTATCTAGCTAGGTGCATATGACATTTGTGTTCATAGATATCATATTAGTAGAGAACTAGTAGAAAAAAGAAAGGCTCTTATGCTTCTGTATTTGTTGTTTCGATTGCGATTCTGGGTTGTCTGTAAATCCGTAATGCGTATATATGGTTGTGAAGAACACGCACCCATTTTGTTTACTTCGTAATTCTGTTGCTCTGGAATTTTATGCAGGGATTGGGAACAAGTTGATGTTATATACTTGAATTATCCTAAGATGACTGGGTAGTTTCTGCATTGTTGGTATTGCGAGGATTTAGTGCGCCTACTATGGAGTGCTCGATTCAACTTCTCAAGCTATGTCATGTAGAAACCCGGAGACGGCTTTTAGTTCTTGGTGTAGTGGCTGTTACTTATGTGATGTTTCAGTGTGCCTATTGCTACCCTACGAAAATGCCCTCCGGTCTCTACTGCCTCAAACTAAGATTCCGGAACAAATCACAGGTCGCTTCTTTGCTGTGGGTTCTTCTACCAAGCCTGTGATGGTTTGCAATCCTCTTACTGTAAGTTCTTCGGTTTTGATCGATGATGCTAGTGCTAGGTTTGGTGGGGTGGAAAAATATGCTGATAACTCTAGTTTTGGAGGAGAAATTGTGCATGATAGTGAACCCAAGGGAAAGGAAGCATATATGAAAACCTATTCGGTATTGGAAGAGAAAGGGGCAGAAAATACTTATCAGCATGATAAAGGTAGAAATGAAGATGAAAATATTCCATCTGAGAATGGTGTGGATATAAAAGTGAGTCAAGTCTTAGTCAGCATTAGCAATGAAGAAAATGGTACTAATGTAGATAAGGCCAATGAAGCTAGGGATGACTTCATGGAGCCGATTGAGTTATCAAAAGATGAGATTTCAACTGATAGTACTGTGGAAGAAAAAACATCTCTCACGACTAAGAATTCCAAAGGTCTCAAAAGTGCTTTTCCATCCTCTCATCTGCTTTTACCTGCAGCAGCTTCACTAAGAAACGGAACCAATTTAAGTCCCGTAATGTCAAATACAAGCTCTTTTGTTGGTTCCGCGTCCTTGGGGAGTGATGTTGTGACTATGAAAAATGGTTCTGTGGGGATGACAATTCCTGGGAAGAAGCAAATGAGATGCAATATGCCACCTAAGTCAATAATGTCAGTACATGAGATGAACCATACACTGCTGTGGAACCATGCTAAAGGACGAGCATTGGTACGGATGTAGCAAAATTGATGTTTTTAATCTAAGTGTGCTCTCAGTACTTTTTGTTTATGTAAGGATCCTAATTTTGTATTTGAATGCAGAAACCACGATGATCATCTGCGCGTGACCAGGATATTCTAGCTGTGAAGTCACAAATCCAGCATCCTCCCATGACAAAAAAATGGAGAACTTTATCCCCCTCTCTTTTGGAACGTTTCAATATTTAAGAGGTACGTGGAATCAAAAGTGTGGTTTACATAAGTTTTTTTCCCAAATCTGAAGTCATATAATCCATTTTGATGAAAGTGCTTCGTTTGCAAGAAAGTCACTTTTTTTGTGGCAATTAATGCATATTCCCAGAAGTTATGAACTTATGGAACGCACATTGAAAGTCTATATATACAAGGAGGGGAACAAACCTATCTTTCATCAACCAGTACTCAAGGGATTGTATGCTTCCGAAGGATGGTTCATGAAACTGATGGAGGGACATAAGGGCTTTTTTGTGAAGTATCCACAAAAGGCTCATCTGTTTTATATGCCATTCAGCTCAAGGATGCTACAGCTCACTTTGTACGTTCGCAACTCTCACAACCGGACAAACCTACGCCAACGTTTGAAGGATTATTCTGAAACAATTGCAGCAAAGTATCCTTACTGGAACGGAACTGATGGGGCAGATCATTTTCTTGTCGCTTGCCATGACTAGGTATGCTCACTATGCTTTCCACTTTTTAGCTTGTGCCTGGATAATAATCTTTTTATGAATATGAAGCACCCCATTTTAGAATCAAAGTTGTCTTTATTGAAGCAGGCTTGTTTCATCTCAGAATGAACATTTATTCTTCATATGATAAATGTGTGTATGACTGTCTGTATGTATATTTGACGTGAGAAATGGGCTGTTGTAGACTGCCTATGAAACTAGGCACCATGTGGAACGTTGCATCAATGCCCTCTGCAATGCTGATGTTACTCAGGGCTTCAAAATAGGAAGAGACGTCTCTCTTCCAGAAACATATGTTCGTTCAGCAAAAAATCCCCTCAGAGATCTCGGAGGCAAGCCTGCTTCTGAGAGGCGGGCTCTTGCCTTCTATGCTGGAAATATGTGCGAAAGAAATTCCAAACTTGAAGGACATACTTGTTTCAATACCAGAAGAAAAGTATCTTGAGATGCAACTAGCTGTAAGAAAGTTCAGAAACACTTTCTGTGGCATCCAAAACCAATCAAGTATGATCTCTTCCACATGAGACTTCATTCAATTTGGTACAATAGAGTTTTCCAGATTAAACTCAGATAACATTGCCGATGTTTAAGCATTTCTTGGCCAAAGTTTGTAAACTTGTGTCAGTTCTGTGTTCATGTAGTGGTATCCAATGTGTTTTCACCTTGTAAATTGTACTACTTCTAACCTGGGCTTAGACTAATGCTTCCATATATTGAGCTTCATGTCTATAATAAAAGTTTAAGAAAGTTTTTCGAGTTCCGAGAAGCCCAGTGAGTTCAGATGCAATTTAATCTTGCCTCAACAATAAGATTCTAACACGCCACCGTGTAACTTCCTCTGTCCTCCACACCTGGTTCATCATGTGGGCCCCCACACTGCATTCGCTGACTGTTTTCCACAAGCAGCAGGAATCCGCCACGTGGTACATCTCGAGCTACAGTAGCCTTTGTCTCATTTACTACTCGAGACAATCTCACTGGTTCGAAATCTGGTTTTTTCACAGTTGGTGTCGGTTAAAACCTTAAATTTCTGTTTAAAAAAAGAACGAAACTTGTCAAAGCAGAGATCTTGAGATTAAAGCAAAAGCAAAAGTAAACCAAAACTGGATAACGATGGTGATGAATTTGACTCCTTTTATCATTCGTTTCCCAAAATATACACTATGCTTTTGCGTTCCTCTCATTCTTTAAAGTTTGAACTTCAAATCTAAAACCAGCTTCTGGGTTCCTGCAGATTTGTCTCTTTCTTTCATTTGTGAGTTGCTCTATCTAATATCTTGGTTACATTTTGTGCTAGTGATGAAGGTTGCAGTGATATATATGCTTCACTTACTCATATGGGTGAATAGGGTGGTCATGGTTTTGTTCTGATTCTGTCAAAGTTTCAACCTTTTTCAGTCGTGCTGCAGGTCTTGTTCTAATTCTATCATGTTCATCCTTAATCGTTTTGTTTGTTTGTTGTATAATTCAGGAGTCCAGGTACTAATGGGTGATGTATATATTGAAAGTGATGTATCTGAAATGCGTTTAGCAGTGAGTACCTTTAGTCTTTCACCTTTTACGAATGTACATTGTTGATATAATTATGACTTATATGAGTTATGACTGAACATACTCATGTTAGCCTAATTGTGAGTTGGGCAGCTTGATACAATATTGCTATGTATACATCTGCAACTGTATTCATGCATCATAGAATTGGAGAGAGCTTTTTGTTGAGATATAAATCCCACGTTGGGAAATTGGGATCTTGCCTATGGGTTTATAAGGATTTGGGCTACTCCTACCATTGCCAATTGGTTTTGGTATGGAACCCAGATTACTTTATCACTTTTCTTGTTTTGTTCTGGTTCCTTCTTATGTTATCCGGTTATACCACTCAAGGAATGGATTGAAATTGTGGGACGTGAGGTTTTCTTTGAAGTTTCACTCCAGACATCTATATGTAGTTTTGTAACTTTGGCTCAGAATTGATGATTAGAGATCTAATGTATGTCCTTCTATCAGGCCTATAATGACACCGTGATGAACAGTAGTCTACTATTTGATAGTCTGGGGTTCTTCTCATCAATAGATGACATTTTTGACCATTTATTGATGTTGGCTAATTATATTGGTCAGCGATTTATTCAATTTGTAGGTGAGATATCTTGGTTACACATTTCTCTTTGTCATCTTACGCAATGCCTCTGATTTTTTATTGTTTTGTGTTCACAACTCTCACTATGTCCCAAGCTCAGTTCAGACGTGATTGTTTTCTCTACTATTCTCATTCCATAATGTCTCTGATATATATTATAGGGGATCTTGCCCTTAGAGAAGCTGATAGATACTTGGCAGATTTGGTGTCCATTTCTGGTGGACAGCTTTTTAAATCATTGGGACATGGGATCTGTAGATCATACTCTGAAGGTTCTTCCTTATCTTCAAAGCCATATATTTCTGGTCGAGGCCCTGAAATCTGTGAAAGCAGAGCCTCAGGCCCTGCATTGCTTGTAGATACAATATCTGAGATTGTAAAAATCAATTTCAGTCATGTGGCTGTACCGTTCATTAGTAAGGGGTAATACCATTCTTTCCAAATGAAAGTAGATTTTAATCTTTAAAGATTTTACTAAATTTCACTGATCATTAGAAAAGTTAAGTCTGGCAATTATTTCGTCTTATATATGCAATCCGTTCAATGAATTTCATGTGAAAGTGTTGTTGCTTCCACTTGATGTAGGTTGATGCTGCCATTGTATGGGATACACTTTGCCTGGAGGTTGGCAATGTCTTGTTGGAGATGTTCTTTCTTATATATTAGAAATGCTCATCTGAGAGTTTGTAGGTAATAATGTAGATTTCGATTTCGTCAACTTATGGATTCATGTGACATAATAAATGTTCTAGTTCTTATATCCAGTTTATTTTAATTAATATTACATTGTGTATCTAATTTGTTGCCTTTACGTATCTGTTTTCATTGTTTAGGAAGTTATATAGTTTAAAGGTTTGTTTTTGCATCTGTAGCATTGCATCTCGAGTAAAGAAAACATTGCGAGGTTCATCTGATGATATTGGATGGTTGCAGCGGATTCCTAGCATGCCTTGTGTGGAGGATGGTACAGAAAGATTCTTGGAATTACTTGCAGAAATAAGGTAGTATGAGTTCTGCTGAGGAACTTTGTTTAATGTTGTTACTGTTGTCTTTTTTCTTTAGGCTTATGATGGTATTAAGTATACAAATGGATCCATCTAATTAAATGTTTTACTCTTGTTATACATCATACTCCAGGAGAGGGGATCACACGCTACCTGACTCATTCGTTTATCTTCTAATTCCAGGTACAAGAATATTTGCCTTTTTCCGCATTTCTAACTTTGTTCTTCCCCATTATTCAGTACAATTATACATATAGTAGATTAGTAGGTGCCTAGCTTGCCCTATAGTTATGGGTATGTTGATTATTTGTTCAGGCCTCTTTAGCAATTACAGTCCCTTGTATTTTGTTGGAACTAAGAGATTCTTTTCAAAGATGGGTTTAGCATGCCATATCGCGAAAATTCACAGCGAGGTAATTAATATTTACTCAGTATCCACTTTAGAATGAATTTGACCTTGGTATGATCACGTATTTGCTACTGACTGAATGGTTTTATTGACAAAATTATTTGCAACTTTGCACATGGATCTTCTTGATTACCATTTCTACATGTTAGTAAGTCATCTTTTTTCTCTTTCCTTTCTTTTGCACAAAGGTATCGGTTGAGCACAACGCGTGGGAGCTCAAGCAATATATCGAGGAGCTCTACTGGGGATCCGGTAAGTGTGTGATGCTGCTAGGACACAGCAAGGGTGGTGTTGATGCTGCAGCTGCCTTGTCAATCTTCTGGAGTGATTTGAAAGATAAAGTTGCTGGTTTAGCACTGGTGCAATGCCCATATGGTGGCACTCCTTTAGCTTCTGATATTCTTCGTGATGGCCAGATTGCTGACAAAGAAGCCCGCAGGATTATGGAGTTTTTGATATGCAAGCTAATTAAGGTAATAGTTACTTGTTCATAAGCTTTTACACAACTACGCCTGAGTGACCTAATTAGACATATGCAGTTTGTACGTTCAGCTCTTAAACATTTGAAGTATAAGAGCTAGCCACTCTTGTTTCAATGGTGCTATATATAGTGAGAATATGAGTGAACTGCATATGCTAGCTTATTGAGGAAACAGTAAACACATTTCACGTATGTATCGTAGGGTGACATACGGGCACTGGAGGACCTTACATATGACAAGAGAAAGGAGTTCATCATGAAATACAAGCTCCCTACAGAGCACATTCAGCTCATTTCCTTCCACTCTGAGGCAAGCATTGCCCCGGGTGTCCTTGCCACTATGACTCATATAGCTCATGCAGAACTGCCATGGCTCCCCCTTCCGAAATTTGGCAATAAGGATACAGATAACATTGTTCAAGCAAGTCGCCAGATGCCTGTAGTGATTCCTCTATCTGCGGCAATGGCTGTGTGTGCACTCCACCTACAACTCAGGTATGGGGAGAAGAGTGACGGCTTAGTCACAGGCCATGATGCTGAAGTTCCAGGTTCAGTTGTAATCAGGCCAGACCGGAAACTTGACCATGCATGGATGGTTTATTCTTCGAGGAAAAAAAATCCTAGTGAGGCTGATGCGTCTGAAATGTGCGCGGCGATTTTGACTTTGCTTGTAGAGCTTGGGGAGGGGAAACGTATGAGCTGATGAATGCTTGATTGAATCCAGATCAGAATTGTTTGCTTTCGATTCGTTTTATTAAATTCGCTTTGATTTGTTTGATACATGTTGAATTAATGGCAGCAAATTTGTGCCTGCCAACTGAAAAATGTTGTAAACTTGAGCTTGTATCAGTTCACTGTGCGTGAGTAACAGAAGTACGTCGATCTTGTTACCATTGGACATACTGTTATAAATTCATCAACTCTTGCAAGTATGGGTGACACATGAACTCCATGTGATGCATGATGTGAACGAGAAAGATCACTAAATTTATAGGGAGTACGTTATGAGAATATATATTTATATATTTTATAGCTAAAAATTTAAGACTCCAAATGCAGGTTGGGTTTTGCTGTCTGCACAACTACTCCTCAAACGTGCTCTTCAATTCAGATATCGTTACATGGAGTTAATATGTGATCCAGAAACATCTATGGGCTACAAAGGGATTTGCAACAGATACTGTTTCCTAAATACTAGCTAGAAAATGAAAAATATAGAATAAGTTACTATGAATGGCAGCAAATTTCGACATCCAGGTTTAAAACACGAGGACTTCGATCTCGATCAGAAACTTATCCATATACATGCATCTATATATGCCACCCTTGTTCATAAGAGAATAGTATGACAACGTACTTATGTTTCTTCGCCGAAATTATAAATTAATTTGGCTTTTTGATACGTACACTAATGTACTCCATGATTTACACATTGTGAACTCTAAATTTCCTTGTGTAAATCAAACTAATCTTGACGTCCATAAGAAACCAGCTAAGCAATGATTTTGGCATCGAATTAAAATCTTGCTGGTGCTGTTGGGTAGAGACATGCACTTCACAATTGGCAGGACCCATGCATGTTTTTATTTCCAAGCTTTGCAATTAATCATTTACTATATATGCATGCATAAATTACTTCAAGCATTGTGTGGCCATGGAAGTGAAAGGTTCGACCTTAAGGACCCCCAATTGATCGATCGGTACGATTATTTTTCAACTGCATGAATGGAATGGAAACATGCAAAGTTAAAATCTTGTTGGCTAACTCCAGTTATCAGTTTAAAAAGCTGAGTATAGTACGTATGGGCCGGATAATTCAACTTATTGTTTAGCCTGTTTGTGATGTATAGAATGGCGTGGAATGAAGAACCCTGGTTAATGCATCATTTTCAAAGGCAAATCATGATGAAAAACTCATCGGCATGTCTTGGACTTTTCATGGGGAACAAATTGTTCGGGGCCCTTATAAAGATGAATATTATTAAGGGAAGTATATTATACTGGTTATACAAAAGAGAAATATATAACAGTCTTTGGATCATGATCATGAAGATGAAAACATAAAAGGCGAAGAAGGTTGGTTGACGAGTATACTAGAGGAGCTGAGGTGGTTTGGTACTTTGGTATGATGTTTGTGAGTTTGTCTTATGCCTACAAACAATCAAGGAAAAGCCATGGGCGATCTATTTTCTTCTTAATCAACGAAATTAGAAAGCAATACTTCATCTTGTTCTTTTTCCTTTTTCCTTTTGCATATCGGTGTTAATTAACTTATATTAATCCTAATATTAACTTCAGTTGGGAAAATATCAAATAATGTAGTGGCGGGTATAAAAACTGTTAGACGGGATTGTTGTCCTTTACGTAAAGCGCACTTTAGAGGAGTCGAATCCAATTCTCTAAAGGCTTGATTAATTAGTGACTTGTACGTACAAATTTTTAAGTATAATATATCTCGATCAGATGGTGTTTCGAGGAAATGAAGAAGCAGCATGTAAGCAGTACGCTAGTAAAAGTCTCTTTCTATACTTGTTTGTTAAGAAAAAGGACCACGAAATTAAATCAAACTATAATTATGAGAAAAGGGCTTATGATTCGTTCTCTATATCTGATGATTGAACACCTCTAAATCAAGTGAAATGAAATAGATCACGAGCAACAATATAGAGTACAGAATGAACAATGTGGCTGATGCATGAACTTGGTTTGTAAGAATCCACATCAACAACTTCCAGCTGCATCAGTTCAAAACCGATTAAAACATTTTTTTTTTCGATCAATCTGTAATTTGTTCATAGATGGATATGAAGGGTCAATTTTCGCAAAGTGGAATGTGAAATTGTTCATAAAACTCAACCCTATCTAGTTTGTTTGGACCTTCAATGGTTTCTGGGTTTTACTGCAACAGTTTACAGATGGAGAGGATTAAAATGTAGTAAAGACTAGATGATCGAAGAACGTAGACAACTGTTTGTGGGATACTTTATGGGACTCAATTACTCAAATGGTCCGATATACCTGTAATAAAGGCAATTTTGTCCCATGATTGATTTCAATTCATTTTCTAAGTTCTCCTAGTCCTTCCTGGATCTTAAACAAAACTAAACTTGCCGGAAAAGATCTGCAACTAGCTCGATGGATCAGAAAATAAAGAAAATAACTTTTCTGTAATAGAATAGAATAGAATAGAATATTGCATTTGGATTCTCTTTTCTTTCTTAATTATTTTCTGGGGGAAGAACTGCTTTGATTAATAGATAATTTATAATGTTATCCCCTGTGATTTGGAAGTGAATGGAATCAGTACCTCTCTGTGGTTGCTGAGTAGCTGGTACCTAAAAAATTAATGAAAGCTCCTGATCTTAATTATGCAGCAAGTAATTGGTAAGTACTGGTAAACCCTAATTGAAGTAGCTAGCTGCCCCCAACTTTCATGAGATGAAAAGTAGTAGCGCGCAAAACCACCGCTAATGAATAATTGATTAGAGCTTTTATAGGAGATACAGAATAGAAATATTGATGATGACCATCCGTAGTTGGCAGCTGAAGTTAAAACAAATTGTTAAACCTGAAAAAATTGAAGTAAAAAATTTGAGTCGATAACTACTGTTATTATTGTGTGATGAGGAGGTACAGGTACAGTATAGGTGAAAACTTTAAAGGAAAGATTTATGAGGGTAGTTAGTGAAGATTGGGTTTGGTACAAATACAACACTGCGGTAATCCGTAATCCTAACTGTCCCCGGATGTCTTCAGCCAGCCAGCTGTATTTATACATTTAGACCGTACAGTATACACTGTCATTTTCCGGACCTATTGCTTTCATACTGTCCCCGGTTTCCCCCTCTAAGATATTACCCTCATCTTCTATAAATACCATATTGCAGATCCAGAATTTACAACCACCAAAACCCATTTACACATAGAGTTGTTACCCATTAAGCCATGGGATTACTCATCGATTAAATAAGTATGTTCCAATTAATACTCCAAATTACTGTAGTACTCTCGACTTGAGAAAACAAAACGAAATCCCACGTTTTTCCTCTTAAAAAGTCCTCGAAAAGCTTCTCAGTCTCTCACCGATCTTCTCTCACGATTTCTCTCTAGTTTAAAACCTCCTTCTCGTCCTCTCTCTCTCCTTTCAAAGCCTTTTGGTTCGAACTCCATTTTTGAGTCGATACATACTTTTGCTCACTCACACACGCAAACAACACTACACGCCCTCCAACTCTATATTCTCTCCTCTCTCTCTCTCTCTCTCTCTCGCCCCATATAAACAGTCTGTTCTTGTTCTTGTTCTTGTTCTTGAGAGCTCCAAAAACCCAATTCCTGGCCAGACATTTCCATTTATAGAACCCAATATGAAGAAGAAATAAGAGTGAAGCTAGCTACAATAAGAATCTGATTCTTTGCTTCTTTCTTTCTTTCTTTCTTTCTTTCTTTCTCTGTGTTAAGCTAGCTCTTCTCAAAGTTCAGTCTTTTTGGTTCAAAGTATCAATCTTTGTCATCAATGATTAACTCGGATTCCTCTACCAGCAGCTTCAACTCCTCCTCACTCTCTTCTTCCTCATCCTCCTCTTCCTCAGCCTCCCCGCGCACGCCTTCATCGGGTCAGATTATTAATGACCTGGTACCCGGAAAGTCCGACCTGACCCGGGTCTTAAGCAACAAACGGGCCAGAGAGTCCGACTCCAACAACAACAACAGTAAGCATCCAGTTTACAGAGGGGTCCGAATGCGGGCGTGGGGCAAATGGGTATCCGAAATCCGCGAGCCCAGGAAGAAGAATCGGATCTGGCTCGGCACCTTCTCCACTCCCGAAATGGCGGCGCGTGCTCACGACGTCGCTTCTCTCACCATCAAAGGCGACTCCGCCATCCTCAACTTCCCCGCACTGTCCGGGTCCTTGCCCCGACCCGACTCCAACTCTCCCCGTGACATCCAAACCGCCGCCGCCAAAGCCGCCTCCATGGAAACCCTAAACATGTCACCGACTACTCCGCCGCAACCGCAACCGCCGACGTCGTCGTCATCGACATTGTCACAGTCGTCGTCGTCGTCGTCCTCGTTGGCCGTGACGAGCGGCAGCGCCGACGCCGGAACACCGGAGGAGCTGGGGGAGATAGTGGAGCTGCCGAGCCTGGGGACGAGTTACGAGTCGGGAAGCGAGTTCGTGTTCGTTGACTCGGCGGCGGCGGTGGAAGGGTGGCTATACCCGCCTCAGCCGTCGTCGTGGTGGCAGAACGGGTATTTCGGAGAAGAGTATGGGTATATTAGGAATTACGAAATGTTAATGCCACCACCAGCTGCCGAGTGTGTCGAGGAGGACCTCTTGTGGCTGCATTAAATTGTCCACCGTCACGGCGTCACCTGTTTTCAGCAAGGGCAAAGGCACTTTTGGGTGGCCGTGGCCACGTGTGCTTTCTTTATCCTGAATTAGTTTGAGAGATTTTCTTTTCTTTTTAGCTAAATATGGGAGTGCCCTTTCATCAAACTTTTGTTTTAGTGTGTGTTAATTTAAGGGCTGGCTAAATATACTTCTTGCTCCTCCTTCTCATCAACTCTGTTACGCTTCACCAGTGTTGATTTTCAGTGTGTAATGGTCCTCACTCTACACAAATAATCAGAAAAGCTTAGTATATTTCACCTAAAAATTTCAGTTATGTACAATAAAATGTGCAATAATTCAATAACAGATCAATTGCCTTGCAGCCTGTTTGGGAATTGCTTTTCACCAATCCAAAAGCGCTTTTGCATTTATACAAATAATTAGTTAAAAGTGATAATAAACTTTAAACAAAAATTACGTTGAGTTTTAAAAGCAGATAAAAGTAATTTTGGAGACAGGTGCTTCTCGAAAAAAAAATGGTTCTAAAGAATTTCAAAAGCGTTATAATCATTGCTCGTATTATGAATTACTCGATGGTATGTTAGAATTACAAATATTATTCTCAGAAATTAGTGTAAATAGTGATATCTTAAAACAATAGTTTTGCATTTAGAAGTAACTATTTGAGATTGAGCTAGGTGTGTTAATATAAGTTGGAAATTTCACATGTTGTGCAAAGACTTGATTTATAAATCAAAAGTACAGATTTGACAGGATACACATTACCCCTCTGGAGGGGGGTAGTTTAATTAGGCAAGTAGTACAAGCTCCTACAAATATATTTCTTGTTGATTTAGAGTACTACACAAATCTTTTAATAGAAACCCTATTTTGATTTTGTTAGATACATTATCAGCCACTTGTGTTTAGCCATGTGTGCATGTTTTAATCTATTACCATGTGAACCATACAATTTGTCACTTCACAAGAAGGAAAATGTCGGATTAAACATCTATAATATATGAATAAATTATTTTTCGAAGAAAAAAATTGGATCTAATCATATACAATGTATATGGTATATAAATTCAATTGCCTACATTTGTTTTTTAGAAAAACAACTCTACGGAAGAAAGACACAATTTTAGATTAATTGATGTAATTTTGGTCGTAGGTCAAGGCATCTAGAACAACGCTCTTGAGTGATAATAAACTCTTCTAACTTAAGAAAACACTCGTCAAAAAAACTTAGTAAAACGACTTCCTCGGTTTCCTCTCTCTCTCTCTCTCTCTCTCTCTCTCTCTCTCTCTCTCTCTCTCTCTCTCTCTCTCTCTCTCTCTCTCTCTCTCTCTCTCTCTCTCTCTCTCTCTCTCTCCTCCTCTATATCCTCCCGACGCTCAGCGAGGTTGACCTCGATTATTCGGATGATGATGATGATGATAAAGACCAAATGTGATACTTTGCTGTCGTCCGACTTTTTTCTGTCAACCCTCTCGCAGCTGATCGATTACAAGCATTCAAGATGCGGATGATCGACTTATGGCATCATGCAATCGAATTTGATATCATGGGGTTTACCAGGATTGCCGACGATTGGTTCATATTTAAGTTTCGGTCACTCGCCGATCATCATCGTGCGATTGCAAGCGGCCCATGGTATTTCAATTCTACTACTGTTGTTGTCCAAGCTATTGGGAAATTTGATGATCCCTTTGAGATTTTGGCATTCTGTTGCCGGGTTTAGGTAGTGGTTAGGCCACTCTCGAGTCATTTTTCTGCCAGCGTGCTACAAGAGAAGTGGTGTCGCCGCACAAGTAATGTTGTTGTTGATTATGTGGAATTCAATCAGCATGCCCTGTTTCATATGTTGAAAATGAGCTTCGGATGAAGGTTGATTTTAGCAGACCTCTGGTGGTAAGACCCTGTTTCTGATTTTCTGAGGTTTATGGTATGGATGTATTCTTGATGTATGAAAATATAAAAGACTATTGTGCAGATTATGGATCATTTGCGCATGGTGCAGAAGGTTGTCTTTTTTCTCCCAGACCAGGGCATGGTGCAGTGGAGGATATCGCGGGGCAATACCACGCTCATCATGATCTGGAGTCGTCAATGGTGGCTTCGGGTCAGGGTTGAAACTCAGGTCCGGTATCTGGCACTCCCAGGGCCACCACAGGGATTGGTGGGGCTTTGGAAAATTCGATGCAGCTTCAGATTAGAGAAGGAGGTAGCCGGTCCTCATCTATAACGACGCTCGTAGAATCAATGCAAAGGGCTCCAACACCTTTAGTTCATGTGATCAATCAAGGTGGTACCTCGTCTTCTCTGGCACCGGCTGCCACGGTATTTGGGGTTGGAGACTAGGAGGCCAATCAGATCTGGCCATTGGAGGAGCCAATGGCCACTATGAGGGCAATCCCCTCTATGGGGAGCGTCATGCTAACCAAGTTATTCTTTTACATATGGAACCCTCAGGTCATATACTAGTCTCAGGACCCTCAAGTCCAGTCAGGAAGCAGGTGACACACCTGGAGGTCGTCGAGAACTTTTTCGACTCTCTATTATGTCAGCTGTAGACAAAGTACATGTGCCTACAAGACCAGCTCCTCAATCAGTGCCTATCCTAGAGACGTCAGTGAGAGCTTCGGAAAAGGTCATGGACCAAGACTTGGAATTCCCAGCAAGTCAGCAACAAGCAAAACCTATGAAATTTACTGATGGAGAGCTGCAGGGTGCTAGAGATGAGCCTCCTAGTTCATCAGGGGGGTAAAGGCGGCAAGCGTCGCCGTTTTGAAGATAAGAAAGCCAAGTCCAAACTTGGCCCAGTAATTTCCACTACCAAGAAAGTCTCATCACAAAAGAAGACGGTTCTCCTCCCGTTTAGAATGACTGTCGAAGAACTCCGCTAATCTACCTCGCAGTAAAAATAGTGTCTAGACAACTAAGGAGCGGTGAACCGGAGTTTTCGAAGTTTTCGCACTACTCTGGTTTGTTTATCTAGGTGTATTTGTTTAAACTAACTTAGCATTGTAAAACTTATGATTTCCAATTTATCGGATCGGGTAATCCGATAAAATTTTATATTACAACCACTTTTGTTGAATGAAATTTTTGCCATCTAAAAAAACAAAGACTCATAAGTATGCCTAACTAGTCTATGCGCAACCCTATTATATATAACTTCATGGAGAAAAAAGAGAAGAGTTGCACTTAATCTACTCTTAATTACAGTCTCAATAAGGTTACCCGCGGGAGACAAGTCCATCTCCTCTCTCATACTATTTCACTAAAAAGCTTTGATGAAATTGCAAATAAATCTCATTGATGAGTTGCTCGACTGACAATTATTTCAGCTACTATACATGGGTCCTTGTGTTTTTCTGACAAGTGTATCTACTATACAATGGATACACATTGACTCGTTTCTTTGTATCAGAAATTAATATTCACATTGCCTGCAGGTTTATTTATTATTGTTATTATTATTTGCTATAACTGGCTTGTAAATATCGCAGAGAGAATCACCCCCACATTTACTTTGAAAATTTAAGAAATTAATGGCCTCTGAAATACGGCTACATATAAGACCTCAACCTAATAAGAGCTTCATGCATAGGGTTGGTTGTTAGGATTTTCTTTGTCCTTTGTTTATCAACTTCTTTAATGGATGCTAAAAATAGTTGTTGGTATTAATTTGAGCCTTTGTACTAGCTAAGACTGCTCGCAACCAAGTTCGTGTTAATGGCTATCATCAACTAGGGTACAAAACCTTGAGTTGTATCGGTCTAGTTCAGAAGTTCAGTTCACATGGAAGATGACCCCCAAAAAACGTTAACCAACAGTGGGATAACATATATTGTCTTCCTAGGAAGATTTCTATAGATTAAAACAAAGAATTAATGCCACTTCTTGTTTATTAAACATATGAAACTATGAAAGAAAAGCGAAGTAATATATACTTAAGTTCAATGACTCATGAAGTAATATTATTTATGCTCCTGAGGCTAGCTAATATACTGATTTCAGTTAGTTGTGTTTAGCTATCATCAAATAAATTGTATGTGAACTACATGGTAATTAAGTGTCCAATTTTAAATTCATATATAAAATAAGGGCAAACTTTAGTTTAGTATTTTGAGGTTTATGTCTTTCTTAGCTTTATGTCGCTACTTGAGGTTCTAAATTTTCAATTTACTACTTGATGTTTAGGTCTTTCAATTTACTACTTGATGTTTAAATTTTTCTTCATATTACTACTTAAGGTTTTTATTTTTTTTCAGTTTCCTACCTGAAGTTTCATTTTCTCATCACTTTTTATTTTTGCCTTAAAAAATATATAATGCAAGAGGGTATTTCGGTCAAGTTATTTATTTTTAATAACAAAAAAAAATTATCTTCTAAAATTGTTCTTCCTAACAAATAAGTTATATTAATTTTATAAAAAATGGTTGATTGACTTAATATGTCATTCTCACCCATGATTGATTAGGGCCATATGAATATATATTAAGACATGCATGGGCGACATAATTTGTTGGAACTCATAAATTTAGCTCGTTCGACAAACCTTTAGCTTTAAAAAAAAACTAAAATTGTTCTTTTTAGCAAAATAAGTGCAAGTAAAATTTAGAACATTAAGATCACTTATTTTGTTCAGAATTTTTTTTTAGATTTTTTTTTAAAAGCTAAGGGTTTGCCATACGAGCCAACTTTACGAATTTCCACAAATTATGTTACATATACGTCCTAATATCCATACCGCGCTAACCAGTTAAGGGTGAATATGACATATTTAACCAACCGACCATATATGTTTTAGAAAATTAAAATAACTTATTTTGTTAGGAAGAACAATTGTAGAAAATTAAATAAATTTCTCATTACAAATAAATAAATTGATCAAAATACCCTCTCACATTATATATTTTTTTAAGGAAAAAATAAAAGTGATGAGAAAATGAAACTTCAAGTAGGAAACTGAAAAAAAAAAAAAGTTTAGGTAGTAACATGAAGAGAAACACAAACGTCAAGTAGTAAACTGAAAAATTTAAAACCTCAGATAGTGACATGAAAATTGACCCAAACCTCAGGGTACTAAAGTACAATTTTCCCATAAAATAATGTACTAAGCACAACTAAGTGACTAACTACAAATGCCATACTACCAAATAGCATTTCTTGATCAACTTGGTTCTTTTCATGAGTTGTTTTGTCATAAAATTAAAAGAGAACGATACATGAGCCATTGAATCGGTACAACTCACCTCAACTAGGTTGAGCTTGTACCAGTTGAATTACACACAAACAGTGGGATCTACATTGAGAAAAAAAAATAGGGGGGGCCATTATTTGTGTATAATTCATCTGATTCATGCTCAACCCAATTGAAACTTTGGCGATTGAATTAGTGAATTGTTTTGTCATAAAAGTTGCACATGCAACTGTGAAATTCTCCCAAAAAAGGCTAGTACTATATATAGCTATAGCTCATGCAAGCCAAATACAGTATGCATGCATTTCACATCCCATTTTACATATCAAACACCCATACAAAAATCAGCCACAAACTGTATGCCTAGCAAATGAGAAAATTGCGCTCCCAGATCGACAGGGGAATGCATCATTTCAACAATATTACGAGAATTGGGATATGTCAATCACCGAATACATTGAATCTCATGGCATGCATGGATGCTATCCATGCACTAATCACATTTTTCATTTTTTTTTGTAACCTAGAGATTTCTAGGCTCAAAAAAAATTATTCGACCCATAGACTGCATTTTTCATATTGAAAATTGATGTTGAAGTAGCTGTTTGGTAGATGATCGACTAGAAATAAAACTGTACGTTATACAGAGTTCCTAACCAGATAACATCGTGATTTCTTAAAGTTTGTCAAATCCAAAGTAGAACATGGGTGAAAACCAGTTGAATCAAATTCTGATAAATATAAGTAGATTACACACCGATGGAATCAGACATTGATGTTAGTTTTGTAACCTTCTGTTTAACTTTTTTCTGTTCAGGAAAAATGAACAACTTTTTGTTCATATATATGTTACAAACGGCCAAAGGAGATGATGATGGGTTGGTAAGGTCGATTACAAAGAGAAGCTTTTCAATCAATTATAGAGATTTTCTAAAACCCACTAGTATCGAAGCAGCTGTTTTTTCACTAATCTGTGTATGGCTGGCTCCTCCATCTGTTTGATTAAAATTTCAAAAAGTCAAATATATACATATCGACCCCATTTGCTAATTTTGCATAGCTGGAAATGAAGCAATTATTTAGGACCCCATCACGAAGTTTTGTCATGTGACTGGGGATTTGATTTAATCTAACATCTTATCATTATTGTTTGCTATGATATATATATTGGAGAGGGAGATATCATTATAATTTTTACGTGGCTGAAAAGTAGTGTTCGATCAGGTCCTCAACATCAATCCGGTACCTTGTCAAACTGGAGAAGACATATGTCAGATCCTCATTTTAGCAGTGTAGAAGTGTAGACCATATATGGCTTAATTTAGTTAATTATTTGATGGCGTAGAAGAAATGGGTCGTGCTCCATCATATAGCTGCAGTATGCAGGTACAGAGGTACTGAATCACGGAGAAATTTGTTCATCGATTTGTTTCCTGCTTTGATCGATCACTAAGATTCCGAGTGCACGTTAGGAGGGGTCGTAGATTTCGAAACTAATTTATCCAAAAACACTAGTGGAACTACTCATGGTAGCTTGATATGCATAACATCGATTACTCGATCTATTGCCCATACATAATGAAAGCTTCTGTAGCATTTTTGTTGGTGAACTAATATTTTTAATTCAAATGAGACTAAAGTTACTTTGTAAATAAATTAGTTTTGAATTTGGAATTTATTCTAAAAACACTCGTGTGTAATTAATATACATTATGCATTTATGCATCATGATAGTGTGACCCATATATATTAGCTCGCATATCAGCCACAGATTGCGAACTAGATATTCTGTGGCATTATGGTTGTGGAGTCATTATGTGTCATGATCGATTTCAAATTAACTAACATATCCTAAATTCACTTGTGCACAATTCATCACGTACACTGAATGAGACTACTCAATCATAAATATAACTCGTGTTAATTAGCTTGATGTATAAGTTTAACAGTAATCGATCACAATGGCTTTTGTAGCATTACGAACAGTTGTGTAGTCAGATTTCTAGTTTAAAGAGAGATTATCGTAGCAATGAAACCCAGCTAATTGGTCGACAACTTCATTACATGACAACGCCACCAAATTTGAGTCCTCTTTTTCTTTTTCTTTTTTGAGGTACCTTAAACTCGTAACCTAAGCCAACTCACAACCTCGTTACTGCGTACTTATTGTTATTGTAATTAGAAACTTTAGTAAGAGTGAACTTATGTGTAAAGCAATCTAGAATGAAAAAAAATAAGCAAAAGGTATTGTAGTTCGATCTTTTTACCGGGATATGTTCTAGCTGTTGATATATTTAATTTTCCAAGGAATGTTGCAGACTGGTAGTTCTGATTTTAACCTAATGAACAATTTTTTTTAAGGGTCGATCAATAAATACACTAGAAATATGTGATAGTACAGGAAACACATAAAGTCCTGGTAAAAACATCAGCTAAAGTCCTACACATAAAGTCGCCACGCAAAGCGAAAACCGGCTCTATCAGACTCCAGTTTGTGACTTCCAAAGAGCAGCTCACCGATTTGTTTACCAAAAAGACTCTTCACCTCAGCACAATTACCTCTGTGACAACTTGATGTTCCCCAATCAAGTTGAGGAGGGGTGTTAACAATAGAGCTTAATTAGTTGTGCTTATTGTATGTTGCTTATCCACCTCGTGTCATTATTCTGGTGGTCTATCTTTGTATTTCATATAAATAGCTGAAGTCAGCTCTCTATTTTGTAATCTTGACCATATTTTCTTCTTGCTAAATATCAGAGCTTCGTTTTCTCTCTAGATTGTTTGAGATTCTTTCAGCGACATAGTCATTCAACATCCATATCCATCGGAAATAAAACAGTAGTTACGTTTTTTAGGAGATATTTTCTTGTGTAATGTCGGATAAGGGTAAAGATTGGATCTAAATGATCTCATAGAAGTAAATAAAATCCTATGGTAAAATGTTAACTAGACAGACTAAATCTCTCCCCTCATCATTGAACTGAACTGAAGGAGACATAAAAATATTGATTGACGCTCTTAACAATTGCATAGATGTCACCCCCCCCCGTAGAGATATCAGTTATTAAGATATCAATTATTATTTACGATATTAAACATCTTACAACCTTCTTCATATTATCTCACACCTTAGCTCATGCTGGTCATAGGATCTAGAACACACTACCCTTTGGTGTTCTAGTTTTCCCTCCTCATCCTCTAACTCAACTTTGAAGTTTGACCTAGTTGGTGGAAATTGTAAAAAAAAAAAAAAATCTCTAATTTTGTTATTTTTATTTTTGTATTGAAAAAAAATGGACGGATTAATTACGTGCATATCTAAATTCATACCTAATGAAGTACGTACTGATGCTAGTAAGAAGCTAGTCATCTTTTTCTGGTCAGATTCTTACTAGTAAATATCCGCTCATGATGCTTGAACAGGCGGCCTATATATAATGGTTTTTTATTAAAACGTCATATATATAAGGGTTTAGATGCTAATGTCCATGCACCATAAGTCAACATATAGAATCTGCAAATTCATAAACATAATAAAGCAATTTAGTTTAACTGCTTACTTCCACACAAAGTTAGTCAATTGAATATGCTATTTGTTTAGCGAGAATATCTTCAGTGTACCGGAGTGTATTTGCACTCATTAACAGATATTTAACGAATTTATATATCTTTTTAAGGGTAATACGAGCATCAATATATTGATGAATAAATGAAGGAGTATAACTGTTGGCTATGAGACCCTCAATTCCATTCGGGATGCTACCATGCTAGAGAACATTATTACTACTCTCTATTCCTAGTCTAGCTAGATTGTGTGTCAAAGTATTATTTTTTCTATAAATATGAAGTAATGTATAAATAGGAATTTACCGTAAGAGGAGAGAGATGTCATTCACTATGAAACCAAGACCCAATATGTCTTTTGTTGGCGTCATGATCGCACACACGAGCTCAAGGTTGTCTAATCCAATAACGAGAGAATAACCATGTTCGACAACCTCTTTACATGCTGCCCTTAGTGTAATAGCCTCTGCAATGACTAGGGAGAAGACTCTGTGTTGGTATTGTGAAAAATCTCCAAGGACACACTATATGATCCCAAAAAACTGCTCATAATTCAGCCACAAAACGCTGCTCATTGTATGCACCATCAACGTTCAACTTAATCCACCCAATTGGTGGCGGAGACCAGGGAAAGAGAGATCGAGCTTGCTTTTGCTTGATTTTAAAGACTTTCTACATAATAGAAAAGTACATGTTATATAACAGTTGGTAAATAAAATTTGACCCAGACAAATTTATTACAATAAAATTAAAATAAAATATATTTTTATTTATTCCTCGTGCTCCTTTCTCTCTCTCTCTTCCAAGAACAGCGATGCCATGCCTCTAAGAACATCCGCACCAGTGAGCAAATTTTGCTCAAGCAAATGGTGGACTCCACCACAAAAGCTTTGCTCAAGCAAAATTTTGCTCTTGCTCAAGCAAGAGCTCAAGCAAATTTTAGGACACAATATATGTCTTGTTTGAGAGCATCCGCACCGGTGAGCAAAATTTGCTCAAGCAAATGGTGGAGTCCACCACAAATTGCTTGCTCAAGCAAAATTTTGCTCTTGTTCAAGCAAGAGCTCAAGCAAAATTTGCTCTTGCTCTTGCTTGAACAAGAGCAAAATTTTGCTTGAGCAAACAATTTGTGGTGGACTCCACCATTTGCTTGAGCAAATTTTGCTCACCGGTGCGGATGCTCTAAGCTCCTCAAGGTAGCAGCCCCACTTCCAACCTCGACCCACCGCCGCCGCTCACTCCCGACCTCCCTTGGCTTCAAGCCCGTAGCGTGACCACGAGCTCCGCTCGGCCTTGCGTCGTCGCACCAGTGGTCGACCCGACATCCTCGACCCCAACCACCATCTCTGGCCGCTCCGATCTGTTGGGCTTGTCAACCCCTTGCAATCTCTCTTAGCCAGAAGACACGAGGTCGTGGTCGCAAAGACGGGGGCAGCGACTACCGACTTTTGTCGAACAGAGGAAAGATACTTTTTTTTTGTTTTGGTTAATTTTTTTTACATTTAGAATATCAACCCTTGAAGTTCATTGGACTGAATTTTGTTATTCTACTCCAATTCGATTTCAAATTTTCAAGTGTGTTCGGTTGATTTTTTTTAACTTTAAATACACTCTTGAAATAGTGTTTTTCTTCGGACATAATTAAACGACATAAACAAAAAAATTCTATCTTTATAAAAAAAAATATAATTCCAGAAAAAATCTAAATAAAAGTTTCTTATAAAAAGTACCGATTATAATTGTGTCGATGCTATAGCTTAATAACCCCAATCAATTTTTTTTTCATTATTTTGTACTGAACTAATATCTTCGAAGATTTGTTCTAATTGACTTCAATATAAATTTTACTCGTTTGAATATCAAGTATCTCTGTAATATCATAAATAGATAATGACAAAATATTGTGATTTTCATTATCAACGTTTCAGACAATTAAACCGTATAAAATGGACTTATTTGTGGTCATACTTTTCATTGACTAACGAAACACATATTTCTTGTTTCTAACATGGAGGAATAAATTGCTAATTCGACTATGAGATGTGATAATTGTGCAACACTCATACATATATGTCATTTAGATGAGAATTTTGTAATCGATCGGATAATTACGCCATGAACTTCATACTAACCATAGAGAACCTGAGTTTAAGGCTTTGAGTTTAAGGTATTAGGTATAAGAATTTGGATTTGGGTTTGGGTAACGAGTTCAACGTTTAGTATTTAAATATTTGGAATTCAATTTTGGGTATGTATAAGACTTAAAACTTAGGGTTTAGGGTTCAGGCTTAGAACTTTAAGATTTGAGGTTTAGGGTATAGAGTTTAGATCAATAAAGTAAATAAAGAACAAAAAACTAAATAAAGTGGTTCCCATATATTATTTACCATTTATCTTTGTTGAGATTTTTAAAATTATATTAATATAGTTAATATTAATGCTAGTGCCAAATAGTTGTTTGATTGAATGAATGGCTAGATTACATTTTAACTAGTTGGTGCATTTACACCTGACGCATGAAAGAATTTTTTTTCTTTAACAATTAATTTATATTATGTTCATTGTGGTCCTCCCAAGTCAATCAAATTAACTACCTGAAATCAATGAAAATCTAACTCGATATCTAGAAAAACCCTAGCTTTTCTCTCTAGAAAAACTATTACCTAGCAGTGCGTTAGTCGACCGGCAAATTCTCTCATGGCCGATTTCAAAATCTTGCTTTGGAATTGTCGTGGCTTGGTGAACAAGGAAACACAAGACGTTGTTGTGTCTTTGGTTAAAAAACGAAAACCTAGTATACTGTTTCTCTCTGAAAGCCTAGCGCTGAAGGTAATGGTGGATAAGGTGAAGAGGGACACTGGTTTCGATAGGGCTTACTGTAAGGAGCATTCTGGTGCTTCTAGAGGACTTGCGTTATTATGGAGAAAGGACTATCCTATTCATTTGAATACCGATGTCGAGATAGAGGAACCTAGCTCTCATAATTTATGGAGGTTTATCGAAATCTACAGTTGTGTTTGAGCGAGCGACCGAGGTCATACTTGGCAGTTGCTATGTACATTAATGGTGCTTAGCTCTTTACCGTATGTGGTAGGAGGAGATTACAATGAGCTCGTGTGTAATACCGAGAAGGACAGTGGTCTTTTACGTCCATACGGTCAGATGCCGTTTATTCAGAGAAGCTCTGGTAGAATGTAATCTTTGTGATTTGGGGTATATCGGCTCACGATTCACCTAGTTTTCCCGCTTGACTAAGGAGAGGCTGGATCAAGTCTGTCATACACCTGACATGCTGAATATATTTCCTTACTCCAGGGTGCTTACATTACTCCCATACAAGTTCGATCATCTTCCTTTAATGTTAGAGGTTGCAGCTATGCCGGTTGCCGATGAGAGGAGAAGACAGCGATTTCGTTTTGAGAAAATTTGGGCGGAGTATTCTGAGCAGCAAATAATTAAAGGTTGGTCTATCCCATCTACATGGGATCCTCTCGTACAACTTGGGTACAAAATTAAGAGCTCGAGGCAGACTCTTAGTTTGTGGAACTAAGGCACAATGAGACAAAAGGGTAACGAGATGAATTTATTGCAAGATAAATTGCATATCATGGCTGGATTATCGTATCAGGTTGAGCAGAACTATTAATTTCATGCTCTACAGGTGAGATATAATGAACTTCTATCTCAAGAAGAAACCTACTGGAGACAACGCTCCAAAACTCTCTACCTAAAAGAGGGTGATCAAAACACACCTTTTTTCCACAAAAAAGCCTTTAACAGGCGAAGTTGTAATACAATTAAGGGTATTGCAGATGATGATGGGTGTTGGCAAACAGATCCTTCCAAGATTGCTTAGGTGTTAGTCGAGTATTATGAAGGAATCTTCAAATCAGAGGGTACAGATGATATTGCTTTACAGGAGGTACTTCGGTGCGTGGAACCCCATGTCGAAGACTATATGAACTTTGATCTCCTCAAACCATACGTTGATGAGGAGATTAGGAAAGCTCTCTTTCAAATGCATCCATTTAAATCTCCTGGGGTGGATGGTATGTCCCCGTTTTTCTTTCAAAAATATTGGAGTGTTGTTAGTCACGGTATGTGTTTGGCAGTACGCAGTTTCCTTAATACAGGATCCATACTCCTTTCTTCTAATTTCACACATCTCACCTTATTGCCGAAAGGTAAGGAACCAAAAACAGCTAAAGATTATAGACCCATTACAGTTTGAAATGTGGCGTATAAGATTGGTTCCAAGGTTGTGGCTAATCGTCTTAAAAGATTTCTTCCTCAATTAATTTCTCCTATGCAGAGTGCATTTGTGCCAGGGAGAATGATTTTTGATAATTCGTTAGTCGCTAACGAAGTTGCTCATTTTCTTCATCAACTTCGACAGAGTTCAGGGGGAGGTTTCTTATCTTTAAAGTTAGACATTAGTAAGGCATACGATCGTCTTGAATGGAGGTTTGTGGAATTGATGTTAGGTAAATTGGGATCTGCAACAAAGTAGATTGAGATTGTGATGAGTACTCTAAAGACTGTCAGTTATTCGTTTTACATAAAGACTCTCTGCATGGTTACATTATTCCTTCACGGGGAATCCGTCAAGGAGATCCTTTGTCACCTTATTTATTCATTTTATGTGCAGAAGGTCTTTCGTCATTGATCAAGTTTGCGGTTTCAAATGGGGAGATTTTTGGTCTTCTCATGTGCCCTAATGCGTCTACTCTTCATCATCTATTATTTGCCGACGATTCTTTTATTTTTGGGGAAGCTATAGTACAGGAATGTTCTACATTTAAATGGTTACTAAATGTTTATGAAAAGGCTTCTGGGCAGCATATCAACTTGCAAAAGTGTAGCGTGGTTTTTAGTCGTAATGTCACCTTGAATGATTAGGAGGAATTGGCAGCGGTACTTGGGCTTCAAAGAGTCGATGATCATGGTCGGTATTTAGGGCTACCCTTGCTTGTGGGGCAAAGGAAGACTGCTATCTTTTCATATATTAAAGAAAGGCTTGTCAACAAGCTGGTTAGCTAGAGAGAAAATATGTTGAGCTCGGCCGAGAAGGAGATCTTAATCAAAGTAGTAGCACAAACTATCCCGACGTATGCCATGAATTGTTACTTACTTCTGAAAGGTATTTGCGAAGACATGCATGAATTATGTTGTCAATTCTTTTGGGGTGGTGATGAGACTACTCGCAAAATCTATTCGAGGTCATGGGATAAGATGTGTAGAATAAAGGAGGAGGGTGGTATGAGTTTTAAGAATCTGTATGCCCATAACCTTGCTATGTTTTCCAAACAAGGGTGGCGTCTTCTTAAGAATCCATCATCTCTTATGGCACAAATATATAAAGTCAAGTACCATCCTCGTATTCTGTTGGAGGCGGGGTTGGGGAGTCACCCTCCTATTCTTGGAGAAGTATCGTTACAGAAATGCAAGTTCTTCATCCAAGTTTGATGAGATGAGTCAGCAATGGGGAGTCTACTAATATATGGGAGTATCAATGGATTCCAAACGTGGTATCTCATGAGTTGGTACGTCCTTAGGATTGTAACCTCATTGTTGTTTCAGATCTTTTCTTGCCTAACCAAATGGCGTGGAACGAAAATCTCCTTCACTAGCTTTTCCCTAATGAAGTGCTACAACAAGTTATAACCATTCCCCTGAGTTCTAGAAGGAGGGCAGATTGTTGGTCCTAGAAGCTAACCAATCGAGGTATGTACACAGTGAAATCATGTTACCTTGTAGCTCGGGATATTGTCATCGGTTCCTTACTTGCATCATCATCTACAGGGGATAGCTTCAAACCTCTTTGGAAAGCTATTTGGTCTGCCAACATTCCTGATAAGGTAATAATTTGTCTATGGTGTGTCTGCAATAATATACTTCCTACACGTGAATGTTTGAGTTTTAAAGGGTACAATGACAATCTTTGATGTGTGTTATGTGGTGTTGCTTTCAAATCAATCCGACATCTCTTCTGCTTCTGCCCTACAGCGAAGAAAATCCTTAGTTCCAATCCATTTAATTTGCAAGTGGTGATGTCGGCGGCTTTTGATATCAAAGAATGGCTACTTGAAATGTTGTCTACACTTCTGAAACAGAAATTTGAGCAGTTGATGATGACTTTTTAGGGATTATGGTTGAATCGCAATGATCAACTTTAGAACAAGTCACAAAGAGGCGCAACAAGTAGCAGCCCATGCAATGGTGAGATACGTGGAATTCCAAGTTGTAAACGAGAAGCCGAAGTTGCCAAGCAATAGATCATCTCTTCTTCGTTCTCACTGGCAATCTCCTAAGGAAGGTATTGAAACTTAATATTGATGCTTCTTTTAAGAATAATGAGAGAGGCAATTGGGGTGTTCTTCGGGATCATAAAGGAATGTTGTTTTTGCTTTCCACTACAACCACGTGAATTCGGCGGCTCATGCAGAGATTAGAGCCATCAGGGATGGCTTAGATTTCCTGAACGGATTGGGAGTCATCGAAGTAGACATTGAATCCGATTGTCAAGTGTTAGTAGATTGGTGCTCAAATCTTAGTATGGATCTATCTCCTCTTGGGGGTATAATTGAAGATGTGAAGGAAGTTCTTTTACGTGAGCCAAGTTTCTTCTTAAAATTTGTACCCAGACATTGTAATAAAGTAGCTCATGTACTATCATGTCATGTTTATGATCCAAACATTCATAATGAATGGTTTGGTACCGCTCCGGACATAGTCCTAGATGCCCTTAATTACAACATTAACCGTATTACGTAATAAATAACCTTCCTTACTGGAAGGTTATTCCCTCGAAAAAAATGTCAAATTAACGAACTAATCATTCTCCGCTAGTAGTTTATTTATTATGTGAGGCATCGATATGCATCCTAGCTGCATTGAATAATCATGAAGACACCATTGGTCTGCGGCAACTGTTTTTACGAAATCGAATACTATTTTTAAACGCTTTCTAGATTCAATTACACTAATCTATGCCGTCCAGAGGACAATTATATTCTTTTATATATATATATATACTGTATGTGTACTAGTTTCCGTGGGGACCAAGGTTTTAAGCCAATAATTAAGGATGTTAAGTAATTAATTAATTAATCAATTGTATAGAACAAAAAAATTAAAATTTTTCTCATCCATTCAAATTATAAGAAAATCTTTCCTATTAGTCATGAAATTTTTTTAATATTATTATCAGTCAACTTACTCTAAGATATTTTATCTCATCCATCCAAGATCACCTAATCTCTCATATTTTCTTTTCTATTTTGCCCTCATATTTATGTGTTACAAAACTCACCCGATTTGAGTTGGAATTCAAATCTCGAATGAAGTTTTGATTTCGTGAGAGACACGGATTCAATTTGGATTGTTGAATGATGCTATGATTTCTCGATCTGCAATGGGAACAACAATCTGCGATTTTCTTTTCGATTCAAACAACAGCTAGGTTCGATCTCTCTTCTCTCTCTAGATTCGTTTTTGTTAGTTTTTTATTTTGATTTTGTATTTTTCATATGGTTTGCATTTTTATCTGTGAATTTGGATTTGTGAAGCTTTGTGATGTTGCTGATATAAAGTGTTTAATTCCTTGTTTTCGTTATGTTACAATATTTTTTTTGCGTGGAGATATATGTAAATTGTTGTGTATTTCTGGAAATTTGCAGATTTTAGGATCAATTGATAGTCAGTTGAGCTTCAATTGATAGTCAGTTAAGCCTCAACTGATAGTCAGTTGAAGGCTACTGTCTTTAAATTTGGGATGAACTGAATATGAGTTGACCCTCAACTGAGTATCAATCACTACAAGAAAAACGGACTTAGACCACGGAGCATTTCCGTCATCTAAGTGAAATTTTCCGTCGTCCAAGGTCCGTGTTCCAAGTGCTGTCGTCCAAGCACTTAGACGACGGAGAATAAGTTCTCCGTCGTCCAAGTTCACTTGGACCGCGAACGTTCTCCTTGGCCCAGGTAAACACCTGGACGACGGAGAACTACATCTCCGTCGTCCAAGTGACTACTTGGGCCACGGAGAATGATACGTTCTCCGAGGCCCAGGTAGTCACTTGGACGACGGAGATGTAGTTCTCCGTCGTCCAGGTGTTTACCTGGGCCTCGGAGAACGTATCAATCTCCGTGGCCCAGGTACTCACTTGGACGACGGAGAACTAAATATCCGTCGTCCAAGTGACTACCTGGGCCACGGAGAACGTATCAGTCACCGTGGCCAAGGTAATCACTTGGACGACGGAGAGTTAGTTCTCCGTCGTCCAAGTGACTTTTTAATTTAAAAAATAAATAAATTGTAATTAAATATTATTAATTTAATTTATTATTAATTGAATTTAAATAATGAAAAATGCTAAAATTAATTAAATAAACTAAATTTTGAATATTACTTAATTATTAAATAATTAAAATTAATTTGTACATACATGAATAATCGAAAAAACCCATAAATTAAAAATTAAAATATTGTTCGGAATGCAGAAAGAAACGAGATAATAAACTACCAGCTAGCTAATACACTGGAGGAGCAGATGCGCCGCCGAGTCCTCCGCCTCCAGCCGGGTCGTCGTTGTCGGGGTGTGGGTTCGGAGGAGGTTGACATACTTCTCGATTTTGTTGCATGAGGGCAATGAGTTGGGCTATTTGTGCTTGTAGTTCGTCAAGTCTTTGCCGCATGGATTGATTCTCCTCTCGTGCCAGTCGATTCTCCTCTCGTGCCAGTCGAGCCTCTTGAATGGCTGCTTCGACGGCCGCAGTCGTAGTCCTTGTCCGCTGGCCCGAACCTCCCGTAGATGATGAGTCGGAGGTCGTCGACAAATCTCGTACCACCTTAGGCCCGAAGTGCCTAACCTCCTTGCCAGCTCTACGACCGTAGACCTCATCCGCGATTGCAATTTGGCTCTCTAAGGATAGAGGAGGCAGGTCTTCCACCGGCACATTTGGGAACGCAAGCTGAGTGTTAGCCAACTCATCCTGCGCACGCTCTATCACCCTTGCCTACAAGCACATAATTAATTTATTATAATTAAATAATATTTAAATAATAATTACTATAATTAAAAGCACATATATATAGATATCACTTACGCCGCATTGACTCGCTTCATTATCGAGCCCAGGCGTCACGTATGCGCTTATGCTTGCATCAAGATAAGGGTGTTTGGAGCCCTTATCCTTGTGCTCCTTGGCTATTTGAATGAACTGCTTGGCGCCGGTAGTATGGTGTTTGTCCTTCTTCCCCCGGTTGGCTTTGTTGACACCGGAGAATTTCTGTTACACAACATAATTAAATCATTAAAAAATTAATAACTAAAATTTAAATAATTCAATTATCTTAATTGAAATAAAAAAAGTAAATTAACACCTTAAAGGAGTCATCGGCAAAGTGGTTACACAACCACTCCCACTCATCTTCTTTATCCTCACGCAGCTCTACGGGGGGAGGCGAGGGACCGTAAGTTTGGAAGTACTGATGGAGCCTGTACTTCCAATCTTTGTAGATGGAGTTGGCGGTTTGGTTGATATGCCTCAACATCGCCGGTGTCGGATCCACCGCAAATTGTTCCTATCAAAAATAAATAGAAATTATAATTGTATATATTATGAAATTATAACTAATATTAACAATATTATATAATAACTAAATTGGACGTATTACTTACCGAAAGATCTTTAAAGACTTTCGCCTTCTCATTATCCGGCGCCTCCTTCCAAGTAGGGGCAGTGAGACGAACTCGGCTACGGACGATTGACCCTATGCTTTGCACCGAGAGACTTGCTAGCTGAGCTGTGGGAGGGCCACCGGTGAATTCGTCGTAGGGCAAGTCGATCTTTTTCCCGGTCGCCTTGCAAATTTTCTCCACTTTGCCCCCTTTAACGAGACCCCGAGTCCTTTTTGGTTCCGGGTCAGTGGGGGCCCTCCTTTGCTTACGGCGGGCGCTGTACATGATTGATTCAGCGGTCGAGGACGCCTGAGTACTTGCCGTTGAACCGGTACCGGGCGTCAGAGTTGAAAAAGGGTCGACGTCATCACTGACAGAATTTCCCCAAGAGGCGCCGCCTCCGAACCAGATTAAGGGTCCGGATTGAGGGCGTCGTTGCCCTCCTGTTGAACCCAACCGACTTGGTCCACCAACATTCGGAGCATGGCATCTTCTGCCTCCTGTTGCGCTTTCTTCTTGTCGGATGGAGCCATTTAAACCTAGGAGTACGTTGTTAAAATACCTACTTACCATAATAATTACAAGTGCAAAATTTACGCTAATTAAGTACGGTTAAGATTTAAATAGAGTACACAAGCTTGGCTTTTTCGGTCGTTCAATGGACGTGCGACCCGCGCGATAAAGTGTAAATTTTCAATTAATCAGCCTTGGTTAAATCGAAAAACATGGCCAGTTAGGGATAGAGATAACGCGAGAGGCAGGACTAATTTCGACAAAACACCTATTGGTGTCGTCTTTCTTAGATCCAAAACCTGTCACCAGTCATAACCCGTTTCTAGACACCATGTCCGACATTCGGCCAATTTTTTGAAAATTTACACTCCCTCAAGTCCTTTGCAAACTCCGCTCTCAACCTCGTGTCCATAACTTCACTTAGGTTATGGTGTGTGGTGATGAAATGCACACATCACGAGGGGTTAAGGAGATAAGCTAGGAAAAGAGGCGCCATCTATTCCAAAGAGTGCGACTTAATAAACCAATCCTATGTACTAAATTTAAATCGAAGACGTACTACCATGCAATTTACTAGAAAATACACGTAATTATCAATTAAGTAAAACAATAAATAATGACAATAATAAATTATTATTTATCAACTAATTAATTATGAACTAATTACAATAATACATTTATTCATTTATCAACTAATAATAAATAATTACAATAATAAATTTAGTCATTTAATTAATTATCAACTAATTACAATTATGCATTTAATTAATTATTAATTACAATAATTAACCACTAAAAATTATTACAATTACAATAATAAAATATTTAAAACCAATTAATAAATTATATTTAGAATTTAATTAATTAAATAAAAATAATTTTAATAAGGAAAAAAAATAGAAATTTACCTCACCGGAGTAATCGGGAATATAGCCGGAGTTGAGTCGTCGGAGAGGAGGAACCACGCCGGAAAAATTGTCGTCGGAGCGTCGCCGGAAAAATTGTCGTCGGAGCGTCGCCAGAGGAGGATCGCCGGAGGAGAGGAGAGGAGAGGAGAGGAGGAGAGGAGAGGAGATGGAATGAGAAAAGGAGGGGGGGTGCTGTTCTATTTATAGAGTTTCACTTAGACGACGGAGAACTATTCTCCGTCGTCTAAGTGCACTTAGACGACGGAAACAGTGTTTTCCGTCGTCTTTGTGAAGGGTTAAAAATTTTCGAAGCGGCGCGTAATTAATGGGCGGGACGTTTCACCCGCCATAAATTTGGACTTAGACGACGGAGAATTGATCCTCCGTCGTCTAAGTGGAAATTCAAGCGGCGCCGAAAATTGAGGCGGTAAATTGAACCGCCATGATTTTCGACTTGGACGACGGAAAACTACATCTCCGTCGTCCAAGTGAAATTTTCATTGAAAAAAAAAAATTAAAAAAAAATCGAACCGCCATGGTAAATTGAACCTGGACGACGGAGAACGTCGTTCTCCGTCATCCAGGTTCAATTTAAATTAAAAAAAATTTAAAATTAATTTGCTAGGAATTTAGCGATCTGTCATTCGAGTGAAATAGTCGTCCAATATCGATGAACGCATCGTATATATGAACAGTTAAATTTGAACCGACGAATAATTTTTCATTTTGAAAGTTGTTAAGTATCGACTAATCCTTACGACTTAAGTGTTCATGAGTAGAGGCTCATTTGCAGCAGAGTATTAACGAAATTGAATTTGGACAAAACAAGCATTGGATATGTTCGTCGTAACATAATATATAATTGTCTTCAAAGGACCATAAAATAATAAGTTCGGGAAGGGTTTCATCGGCACAGTCAACCGCAAAACCGAGAATTTCACAAACCGGAAACGTGGATACAAGGCATTTCGCAACTCCGATTTTCGAACCGTCGAAGCTCACACACCAAGAATTGTTTACTCTAAAGTCTTGATGAAAAGAATATGCATTGGAAGAAGGTCTAGATGGTCGTTGACTTAGAAAAAATTACGATATCTGCACCTGGACGAAGGATATGAGCTTTTCCGTCGTCCAGGTAATCACCTGGACGACGGACATGATATTATCCGTCGTCCAGGTACTAACCTGGACGACGGAAAATCTCATCTCCGTCGTCCAGGTGTATAGACCCTGAATTCAGGGGTTAGGACCTTACTGTTCAGGGTTTGTGAACTTGGACGACGGAAAATGACAATCTCCGTCGTCCTAGTGTGTACCTGGACGACGGAGAATGACCATCTCTGTCGTCCAGGTGTAAAAACCCTGAATTCAAGGGTTAGGGCCATAGGGTTTAGGGTTTAGGTCGTCCAGGGTTATTTGTGTGTCCGTTTAATTATTTTGAATAAAAAAAATGAAAAAAAATGATCGATCGATCCGATTTGCTAGATTTAGGGTCGAGGATTTAGGGAGATAGGTAAAATACCCAAAAGGCGACAACCTGCAATTAATTTCTCCGTTGTCCAGGATATATAATTCGGATTAATTAATTAATTTAATTTAGTTTACGTACGTCGGTCGATCCGATATATCTGATCGAGCATGGACGCGTGTAATTAATTAATTAATATATATATATATACGTACATACATACATTCTCCTCCTTATAATATTAATTTATATTAATTTTTGATCGATGATGCATCGATCATATATTACAATAATTACAATAATTAATTACCAATTAATAATCCTTGTCGTATGACCGTACTCTTCGTCATAATCGTCATCGTCCTCATCCCCGTTAGACGACGGCTCATCCTCGTCATCGTACTCAACATCGTCCGACGAATAACCTGAGTCCTCGTCCGCGTCCTCTTCCTGCTCGTCTTCTTCATCTACCTCATCGATAATCTCATCTTCAGTTAGATCTGTACAACCATCAGGCATGGGTAACCGTTGCAGTAAGTAACACACTCATGCATTAGGTATGTCTCTGCTATGGAGCCATCCGGGGCCGACCTGTTTTTGACGAATGACTTATACTGTCCAAGCTGTCTACAAAATCAAACGTACAATAAGAATAAGTACATATAGCTAGCTAGTATATAATCTCCAGTGGAACAAATTAATTAGTTGTACGTACCTTTCTTGAGGATACATCCAAGTGTACTGGACCGGACCAGAAATGAGCACCTGCTCGGGCATGTGGATCATTAGGTGAATCATGATGTCAAAGAAAGCAGGGGGAAAAATCCTCTCTAGTTTGCAAATGATGTGCACAATTTGTTGTTGCAATTCCACCACATCTGACTTCTTTAATTCTCTAGCGCATAACCTCTGCCACCACCTGCACAATGCCACTATTGGTTCTACGACGTCCCGAGGCAAGTATGGTCGAATTACCATTGGAATCAGACGTTGCAGCATAATGTGATAGTCATGTGTCTTTAGACCAACAAACTTGTGTTGCACCTCGTCCACTGCTCCAGTTATAGTAGCTGCATACGTAGCCGGATAACGAACGCCCTTAAACCAGTGAAATACAGAACGTCTAAATGTCGGCTTCACTGTGTAAGGTGCAGCTGGCATCTTGTTGTACACTCATTTCCTATCCCTCCTCAACCACAAGGGACGACGTAGATTCATTGATTCCAAATCTTTGCGCGCTTTGGGAGTATCTTTAGTCTTGAACTTAATACCGAGAATTATTCCCACCACGCTGTCGCACACATTCTTTTCTATGTGCATCACGTCCAAGTTGTTCCTCAGCTTCAACTTCGACCAGTAAGGGAGTTCAAAGAATATACTCTTGTGATCCCAATAGCTCAGATCATGTGGAGGAATTGGATTGCATTTCTTTACATCCGCGTCATTGCTCAACACACCAAAGTCGAAATAGCTCAACCTCTCTAAAATCTCTTCGCCCGACCAACTACGGGGTTTAGGATTGTTCTCTACCGTCCCGTCGAAATGAGCTTCATCCTGTCTCCACGGGTGGTCGTGAGGAAGCCATCTACGGTGACCCAAGTAACACACCTTCCCCGCGTGCCAACTAGAGTTCACGTCGTCCAAACATATAGGACATCCATTATATCATTTTGTCCTGCAGGCTGCCAACATCCCATAAGCTGGAAAATCGCTGATCGTCCACATTACGGCAGCCCTCATCGTGAAAATCGTGTCAGTGAATTTGTCATAAGTTGGGACTCCATTTTCCCACAACAGTTTCAGCTCGTCGATCAAAGGTCTGAGGTAGACATCTAAGCACTTCCCTGGAGATTTAGGACCTAGAATTAGTACAGTAAGGAAATTAAATTCCTTGTTCATGCACATCCACGGAGGCAAGTTGTACGGCATCAGAATAACTGGCCAAGTGCTGACGGCGGAGCTATTACTTCCCCAAGGATTGAATCCGTCTGTAGATAGGCCGAGTGTAACATTTCTAACCTCTGAAGCAAAGTCTCCAAATTCTCTGTCGAAATGTTTGAAACCCTCCCCATCCGCGGCGTGTCGCAGGACATCGTCATCTATTCGCTTTTCTGCGTACCATCGCATCGCCTCTGCTGTGTGTAGAGACATGTACAGGCGCTACAATCTGGGAATTAAGGGAAAATATCGAACAACTTTCACATGAATTCTCTTTTTCGAACTCTTCTTATTCAGCTGGAATCTGCACTGGCCACATACGGGACAATAGTCCAAATCTTTATACTCTTTGTAAAATAGCACACAATCATTCGGACATGCGTCAATTATCCTGTACTTTAGGCCGAGGCTGCTCAGGATATTTCTAACCTTATAATGAGATTTAGGAAGATTGTGATCATCAGGAAGCAACTTACATATTTGCTCCTGAATTTCGTCAAAAGCACTCACTGACATTTTGTGCTTCACTTTTATCTTCATTTGCTCCATCACATATTGCAACACATTCTCTCGACATCCAGGGAACACCGGGGTCTGCGCTTCAAGTAGCATCCGGTTGTACTTATCCATCTCACTGGTGTCAGTGGCCAAGCTAGCTGCGGGGAATGTGTCATCATGCTCATTAGTGGTACTGTAACCTCCGTCTTGGTGTTGGTGTCCACCATGACTACATCCCGGAAACGCATCATGGACCAAATATGCAGTTGGGTTGCAAGCTGGGGGTCCGGCACCACTCCCGCTGGATGAGGCACCATGGTAACTGTACCCTGAGCTGAAGTCTGCTGCGCTGAACTCTACTGCTTCACCATGCTCGCTCCATGTAGTGTAACTCCACATCATACCATTTTCGTACAGGTGTTGCACCATAACATTAACCTCCGCATACTGACAATTAAGACATTTTTGGCATGGACACCTAAAACGTTTCTTTCCCTGACCATGTTCTATCGCAAAATTCACAAATTCGCTAATTCCATCCATATACCGGACATCACATCTATTCTTCAACTTCATCCAACTCTTGTCCATACTGCTACAAAATATTATAATTAATTAATTATTACATATATATATATTAGTCCATTAATTTACGCTTAATTATACGTACTCGATCTACATCGATCCATCAATTACGTACGTACGTAATTTAATCTGTATATATAGCGGACATCCATGCATGTATGTACGTACGTTTTCACTAAATATATATTAAGCAAATTTTAACTGTGTACGTACCTGTTGGCCTTCTCGATAACAGTTAATTAAGTTAGCTAGCTAGTCAGCGGAGATCCCTGATCCTGATCCTTCTCGGCCTTCTCCCTTCTCATTCTCCTTCTCCTTCAATTCTTCTTCGAATGGAATGAATTAATTAATTGATCGAGGATCGGATGGAATGAAGAGAGTTTGGCATCGGGCTTATATAATGCTTCACTTAGACGACGGAGGTGTCGGTACGTCGTCTAAGTGGAAGTTACTCGGACGACGGTGCGTCGGTGCGTTGTCCGGGTGATCACCTGGACGACGGAGATGGCATTCTCCGTTGTCTAGGTGATCACCAGGAGGACGGAGAAGCCTCCGAGGTCCAGGTGATCACCTGGAGGACGGATATGGTATTCTCTATCGCCCAGGTGATCACCTGGAGGACGGAGAATACCATCTCCGTCGTCCAAGTCCCACCTGGACGACGGAGAAGTCTCCGTCGTCCTAGTGTCACTTAGACCACGGAACAATTACGTTTCCGTGGTCTAAGTGTTGTTTTCTTGTAGTGAATTGACCCCCAACTGATACTCTGTTGAAGGCTGCCGTGTTTAGATTTGTGATGAACTGAGTATCAGTTTAAATTTGCTTTGTTTAGATTTTGTTGAACTGAATATGAGTTAGACCATTCTGAATAGTTCTGTGTTTCAATATTAACTTTTTATGTTATTATTTGTGCAATAGTATGCTATGAAGTTCTTGTATTCAGGGAAGAGATTATTTTTATCTTGTAATGAGCACATGAGTTATGCCATTGTTTTCAAGTACATTTGTCAAAGGTTTGAGTTCTGTCAAAGTGATGTAATCAAACTTGATTACTCACTTCCTAGATGCAGCAGTTGTTCTCTAAACAACGAGAATGATTTCAAGATGTTGCTGACTGGTGCAAATTTGTATAAGGTGAATTCTGTTGATGTCAATGTGTCTACGAATGGTGGAAGCACAAGCAAGAGATTTGATGCGGATGATGATGAGACCTCTAGTGTAATTGATGAAGAATATTACCTCACCGAGGCATATAGAGTTGAACCTAGCAAGATCTACTTATCGAAAGAGTGGGAGACTTACGTCCATTCCCAAGGGAAAAAATTTTGAGGAGATGCTGAAGAGTTTAGAGAAATTCTTACCAAGTATTCTATTCAAGTGGATTTCGAGTTTGTCTATTTGAGGAATGATTGGTATATGATTGTGGCCGTGTGCTCAAATGTTGGTATGGATCATTGTGATTGGCATGTTGCAGGGCACTCAAATTCCCTCGACGGATGTTTTATTGTTGATGACATCAACAACTTGCATACTTGTCAAGGTGTTATGAGGAAGTTGACTCATCCTTTGCTGAGTTCGAAGATTGTTAAGACTTGCATCTTGGAGGATATGACGTACAACATGGCAATAAAGTTGAAGGATATCATCAACAAGTAGAAGATAACATATGGTTTAAGTATATCCTACAAGGTTGCTTGGTTGGCGAAGAAAAGGGCCAAGGAAATGATTTATGGATCCGAGGCCGAATCTTTCATCAAATTGAGCTGGTATAAAGAGGCTGTTTTAGAGACTAACCCTGGCTCTACATTTATTTTGGACATGGATCAAGAAACTAATCAATTTCAGAGGCTCTTTGTTGCATATGCTGTCTATGTTGAAGGTTTCAAATACTGTTTATCCTTGTTATATGTTGATGGTACATTTTAGAAGAGCTTATACAAATGGCAGATTCTAGCTATAACTAGGAGGACAACAAACAAAGGCAAATTTTTCTTTTTATGAGCCTCAACTGATATGAGTTTTCAATTTATTGAACTGAATATGCAGACTTAGCCTCGACTGAGTGTCAGTTGAAGGCTGTTGTGTTGTGGTTTTATTGAACAGAATGTGTTTTAGCCTCAACTCAGTGTCAGTTAACCCCAAACTAAGTGTCAGTTAAATGTCAACTCAGTATCAGTTAAACATTATCTGTCGAGGAATAAACTAACTGAACTTTTTGTGTTTCTGTTTTGTGCTTAATGTGTGTAGGTTTCTTTCCTTTGGCAACGTGTGTATGTGATTCTAAGACAGAAGATAACTGGTTGTATTTCTTCCAACACTTGAAGAGTTTGCTGGAACCACAAGGTAGAGAAATTACATATATCAGCGATCATGGAGCTGGACTTTTGAGTGCTTACCTTTTCTTGGTAAAGTGTTTCTTGGTAATCCTTACCTTTTCTACTACAAGCATTTGGTACAAAATTTGATGGGCAAGTTTCAGTATACAACTGTTGAGCACAAAACTTTAGTGAGAGATCAATTTTTCCGGTTGGCATATTCATGTACTTACAAAGAATACCGTTTCCATTTGAGAGAGCTGAAAGAATTTGGTGGGGATTCTACTATAACTGATTTCTGAAAGACTTGCCTCCTAAATATTGCTGTCGTGCTTTTTTTTCGGCGATCCCGTTATAGAGTTATGGAAAACAACATTTCTAAATCTTTTAAATTCCTGGATTTCAGTTGAGCGCAAGATGCCGGTATACGCCATGCTTGACCAGACTCAGATCAAGATAATAGAGCTAATGGTTATGAGAAGAGATGAAGCTCTGCAATGGACATCACAACTCACTCCAGCAATGGAACAAAACTTGAAGAAGAAGATGGATGTGGCTCTGAAATACCATGTGCATTACTCACATACAAATGTGTATGAGGTGAGATCAAAGTACTCATACGTCGTCGACCTTGGATCTTGCTCTTGTTCTTGTCGGAAGTGGGAGATTGAATGCTTCCCATGTGCGTATAGTCGTGCTGATATGCATGCTTCCAAGGCCAACATCTTTGATTTTATTTACAAGCATTTTCATGTTGACTACTTCTTGAAGTGCTATGATTTTCCTATAATTCCAGTATGCAAAGCAGATATGGTTACTGTTGAGTCTTTGAATGATTCTTTAATACTTCCTCCCAATGTAAAAGGAGCACTGGGCAGGCCAAAGAACAAGGGGATCAAGTCTGCAAGAGAGATGGAGAAGAAGCTGACTCGATGTAATCGATGTCTGAAAATGGGGTATCATAACAGGACAACTTGTAATGAGCCTATGAATGCAGCTATTGCTGAGTAGAACAATTATTTCTTTTTAGCTTTAGGGTTGTTCTTTTCTTTTTTAGATATAGATTTGTTGAGTTGATGACTTTATTGGTAAATCATAGGGATATATCTATACCATAGTATCTTTTATTAGTTGTGTTTTTGTTGTTGAATATGTTAATTAGACCACTTGAGTTAAGAGTATATTGAATAAGATATGCAACTGAGTATCAGGTGACCATCAACTGACTATCAGGTGACCATCAACTGACTATCAGTTGACCCTCAGTTGATGCTCAGTTGACCCTCAACTAAGTATCAATTGACCCTCAACTGATACTCAGTTGAACCATTTTCAGAAAGTTGATCTGGGTTGATTTTTGAACCTCAACTGAGTATCAGTTGAGTCATTTTTAGAAAGCATCTGTATCAATTATTTTGAACTGGGTTGATTCTGAACCTCAACTGAGTGTTCGTTGACCCTTAACTGATACTCAACTGAACCAAATCTTTGAAGAAAAACAAAACTTGCTGATCATTCTTAACAAAACTCATCCATAAACAGAAATTATCATCCATAAAACACAACATTACATAAGCACAACATAAATAACAATACAACATAAACATAGACATTCTAAACAAAAACATAAAAAACCATAAAAACAACAACATTACATAAACTACAATAAACCAAATAAACCCATAAGTTCCCTTCCACTTCCTTGATCTTCAACACAATATCTGTCAAGGCTTCGATCTTCTTCTCCACTTCCTTGATCTTCATTATAACCTCATCAATCTTCTCTGTTACCTCATCAATCTTATCCATCTTCTTCTGAAGAGCCCCATCGTTCCATCCAAATTGACGGATTCCTTGCAAACTCGTCTCAAAGTTGACCTTCCCGTGGTGGTGATGATGGTTCGGCCTTTGGAGCAGAGGTTGAAGCGTTGGAGGGCAGCCTTGTTGATCAGCGAGTAGTACGAGCCTTTGTTTTTTATTCTGGGAGATAAGATTTCGTTTAGGGTTAGGATTTTCAGAGCAATGTGTTAAGAGAAAGTAAGAACTGATAGGGGCGTTTCCTTTTTATAAAGAGAATCAAAAAGTGAGAAGACGCGCGAGAGCCACGTGTGCGCTCTAATCATTGTGTCGTGCTGCCTTCTTAAAAATGGGCACGAAAATTAAGGTGGTTGTTGAGCGGTTATGAATGGAGGGAAGAGTCAACTGATACTCAGTTAACCCTCAGCTGATACTTAGTTGAACCATTTTTAGAAAGTTACTATGTTGAATTGGGTTGATTTTTGAACCTCAATTGAGTATCAATTGAACCCCAATCTGATATATTCATACCAAACTCTATTCAATCTGATATATTCGCATATCATTCTAGTTAAGTTTATTTTATTTTTTTGAGGAAAAACTTCCAAAGAGGAGGGGTGGAATTGAATTTAACTTATACGACTAATGTCGTAATACATGGCATCCCGAATTAGATCAGGAGCAGTGACAAACCATTCCATACATACCTCAAAATCATAAGCATGGTTGGCTAGTCTATAAGCAAATCTATTACAAGTTCTAGGAATAAATTGCAATTGTAAATTAGGAAAACCCTTGACAAATCTCTTGATCTCTTTAACCAGATTACTCAAGCTTGACAAGTCTGTTGCAACTTGGGAGATATAATCCAGCCTAACAGTACAATTTGACTCAACTATAGCTTTGGTTACTCCAAGAGTTTGTAGGAGAAGGAGTCAAGCGTGCAGACTAAGTAACTCAGCATGAAAAGCCGATTGAATATGGCTGTAGTACTTACTGAAACATGCTACGAAGTTGCCAATGGAATCCTGAATTACCCCGCCTCCACCTCCTATATGTGAGTCACCGAGTCTTCCAGAAAAGCCCCATCCATGTTTAGCTTGAGTACACCTTGTAAGGGAGTCTGCCAGGGGCGAGTCACCACAAGTTGTTGTATAGGAGTAGGTTGTGCCCTAGCCACTTGGTATTCATTGTAGAAGGCCATTACACTTGCCAAAATAGTTACAGCCAGTTTGGTTTTTTCTTTCCAAATCTTGTCATTTCGGTTAGACCAAATACTCCACAGGATCATCAACAATTGTTCAAAGGTATGCATGGTTAGAGCCACCGATTGTTCCAACAACCATTCCTTGAAATTGAAGCTAGGTGATAGGAGGATGTTAAGATTAAAAGGGTGTATCGATAATAAAGCTTGGACAGTAGGACAGTCATAGAAGAGATGTCGAGCTATCTCCTGAGGCTAAGAGCATAAAACACACCCCAACTCTCCAGAAAATCCCTTATAACTCAAGGAATCTTTTGTATGTAAAATGTTGTTTGCTGTTCTCCAAACACACATAACTACCTTTCCAGGAAATTTAGCTTTCCAGAGCTTTCTCTATAACTGCATGAAACCCGAAATAGACAAACCAAAGGCAATACTAGGGCTGTTGTGGAGATTTTGCGCGATCTAGTAAGCAGTTTTTACTGTAAACTGACCTCTCTTCTCCGGCTTCCAAGACAGCCGATCCACACTCCTACTACTGGTAGGAATAGCCAGAATATATTGCACCACTGCACTCGGGAAAAGGGTTGGTAGGAGAATTTCATTCCAGTTTCTTGTACCAGGCTAGAATAATTAGGACACTTTGGAAAATCTGCATCCCACCGGTTTGACTATAGGAGTCTGTTTGGCATTGGTATCTAAGTATCATTCCAAATATTGATCTGTTCACCATCACCAACATTCCAGATCACTCCCAAACTTAAAACTTTGGATGCCTCAATAATACTTTGCTAAGAAAAAGATCCGTCTTCCTTCGAATTCACATTCAAGAAGGGTGTATTTGGATGGTAGACTGCCTTATAAAGTCGAGCTGTTAAAGTATCATGGTTAGTCACTAACCTCCAACCTTGCTTAGGTGGCATAGCAAGGTTATGTACATGAACATTTTTAAACCCGAAGCCTCCTTCATTCTTAGGTAAACACATACGTTCCCAAGATCTCCAATGAATTTTCCTTGTCTCTTCATCTCCACCACAGAAAAATTGACAACACAGTTGATGAAGATCCTCACATAGACCTTTTAGCAATAAATAGCAACTCATTATGTATGAAGGAATCATTTGAGCCACTACCTAAATCAAAACCTTTTTCCCCGCTGAGCTCAAGAGCTTTGTTCTCCAGCTAACCAACTTGCTTGTTAGCTTCTCTTTAAGGTATTTAAACGTTGCTGTCTTTGATCTCCCAAAAGTGATAGGTAACCCTAGATACTTGCCATGATCCTCCACACATTGAACTCCTAAGTTCGAGGCTAAAGTCGCTTTCCTTGAAGACTCCACATTCATACTAAAAACAACACCGCTCTTTTATAAATTGATCTTTTGATCTAAAGCCATTTCATATAGGTAAGAATGTCTCGAAAAGATTCACTCTCCATAGTAGGTGCTTCCCCAAAGAGAAAAGAGTCATCTGTAAACAATAAATGATGGATGACTGACGCCTCTGGACACATTTGTAAGCCTTTAATCATACATGTTGTACTGATTGTGTGATAAGTGAGGACAAACCTTCTGCATATAGAATGAAAAAATATGGCAAGAGTGGGTCTCCTTGTCAAATACCCCGAGTGGGAACCAAATAGCCCGTCGGATTACCATTATGGAGAATAGAATAGCTCACCATCTTTATAGTTGCCATAACTATCTGAATCCAGTTTGTCTCAAACCCTAGCCGATCCATCATTGCTTCAATAAGGCACCACTCAAGCCCATCATAAGCTTTACTAATATCAAGTTTCAAAGAGAAGAAACCTTCACCCGTACTCCGGCGTAACCTATTCAAAAAGTGAGCAACTTCAGTGGCCACGAGGGTGTTATCTGAAATTAAGCGACCAGGAATGAAAGCACTCTGCAAAGTTGAAATAATGTGAGACAGTATTAATTTCAACCGGTTTGCAAGTACCTTGGATCCAATATTATAAACAACATTGCATCATGCAATGGGTCGATAGTCCATGGCTGTCTTTGGCTCTTTTATTTTTGGAATCAATGTCAAGTGAGTGAAGTTGGAAAGGTTTAGAATAACTCCTGTAGTAAGGAAAGTGCAATCAACGAGATAGACATCATATTGAACAATTTTCCAATATTTTTGGAAAAAGAAAGGTGACATCCCATCAGGACCATTAGACTTTGATGGATGCATCTAAAATGTAGTTGTCTTGATTTCCTCATCACCGTACTCCACTTTCAGTGAGAGATTCATCTCGTTGGTGACTTTCGGTTCAATTGTATTCAGAATCCTAGCCAAGGTATCTTCATCAATCTCTTCTGAAGCAAAAATCTGCCTATAATAGTTAATCAAAACATTTCCCACCGCTTGCAGATTCTCTTTCCAGACTCCATTTTGATCCTCCAATCCTCTGATAAGGTTGCGGCTTTGTTTATTGGAGGCTTTCCTGTGAAAAATCCTAGAGTTTTCATCTCCTCCCCTTAAGTATTGAATTTGAGACCGCTAACACCAATACGTCTCTTCCCGAGATAAAAGGTCATTATACCGAGCTTGTAAAGCTTTGAACTCAGCATATTCATCATTCGAGAAATGAGTATCCATGCTCACTGCCATATTCTTTTGCAGGAGCTCCATCTCTACTCTGTGTTGTCTAAAGACCCCTTGATTCCATTGAAGTAGCAGTTGACCCGTGCTCTTGATCTGCAGCCCTACTCGTGATAAAGCTATTTCAGTAACAGGCTTAGCCCATCCTTTTTGCACAATATCCTAGCATTCTGCATGGGATGTCCAAAGTTCTTCAAAGCAAAATTGTTTGTGAGTCCTTGTACTTTGAAGAGGCATTGAAGCTACATCAATCAGGAGAGGCAAGTGAGCAGACCCATCCGGAGCCAATACTCAAACCCTAAGAGTGTGGAAATAAATCCCTCTATGCCAAATTCTGACAAGCTCTATCAAGTCGCTCTTTGGTAGTGCTATTGTGCCATGTAAACTTGGAACCATTATATCCCATGTCCATCAAACCGCAATCCACCAAAGCATTTCGAAAGTCACACATCAACGCCATTCTTCTCCGAGGGCTTCCCGATTTCTCATGTTGAACAAGAATTTCATTGTAATCACCCGCAAAAAGAGTCGGAAGATCTATCTGCGAAAAATAGAAGTCGAAGAAGATCACACGTTTGAATCTGATCACTTTGATCCAAAAAGCCATAAATACCAATGAAAGGCCAATGGCGTCCCGAACCTGCTTCACCAATTTCGGCATCCATATGATATGCCGAAAAAAACGTATGTAGTGAGATCTTGTAGTCCTTCTTCCAGAACAAGGCCAGAACTTGAGCATCATCCGCTCTCTCCTTAATATACATACCATCGAAACCTAACTTATCCCGCACGGTATCCATGATTACGGCTGAGGCAATGGTTTCAGAGACGAAAATTAGGTTGGGGTTATTTTTCTTGACTAGGGTTATCAAGGCATCTTGAGTTTCTGTATTCACCAAACCTCGACAATTCCACGCAATAATTTTGAAGGCTTGCATGATTAAAAGGGATATGAGAGAGACGATGACCGATGTAAAAGAAGATCGCCGCTAGGTTTTGGAGGTTTCTAAACGGGAGAAACTTACAATGACCACTTTAAATTATATTGTCAAGTACAATTCAAAGTGATAAACTAGTTAAAATCTAAACTGTTAAGTAGAATTCTGTCAAGATCAATAAAATTTCTCTAATACTGACTACTTTTGTACAATTATTTCATTTCAGGCATTCTTCAAGTAATTTTGCATTCGATTCTCTGGTTTCCACGAAATATCTTATAATCTTGGCCTTCATCTAGTCCACTTCATCATTGTTAGGATCTCGTCTAGATGCAAGCGCCTCGATGAAATGTAAAACATATGCGCCACAATCTAACCTATAAATTCATTCATTTTAGTCATTCTGATTTTATAAAATATTTTTCTCTGATCTGTTTATTAATCAACAAGAGAACATAAAAGCCTTGTACGTACGATCCTTCATTCTGCTTAATGTGATCCACAAATTCACAAAATAGGTATTTCTCTATTCGAGATTCCTTTTCGATGATGAAGTTCCTTGATCTTCTTTCCATCTCTTTTATTGGACGCCTCTAAAAAACTAGTTCGCCTCCATCATCAAATATGGTAGCAACCTCTATAGTGTTTTCCACATCTTGGCTATCTTGATCTTTGAACAATAATGAATTTTTGATCTCTTCTAAGAATATACCAATGTGTTTCTTTTGTTCAATTAAGATGAATAAAAATATAAGTTCAACAACTCTCACTTGATGTTTAAACTGACATTCAGTTGAGCCTTAACGGACAATCAGTTGATATTTAAACTGACACTCAGTTGATGTAAAACTGAAACTTGGGAAAGAATAAAAATCTTACTATGAATTCCACATTCTTGTGGTTAGGTTTGTACTTGTTTAAGGGATTTTGTGTGAGTTGAAGTGGAAGATGCGCATCCGATAGTTGTCAATCACCATCAAAGAAAAGTGGTTATCTTGAAAATGGTTGACTGGAAGGAAGATGAATTCATAAGCAAATTCTTCCAGAAGCTTCATGTTGAATTGAAAATAAATGGTATTCTGGAACCCATTGAAATATGGGTCACAGAGACCCTTCCCTTTTTATTTGAACTTCAGCGCCTCCTTTTCATGGTTAATGATGGGACCCTGTAAAAGAGCCGAAAACATATTTTACTAATGAATGAGAAAACTAAAGAGCTTTTCATCAATCTTTTTTTGTTACTTACTCTGGAATAGATGCTAAGTATTAGGTATTGGAAGTTCAAATCAGCTTATATCTTCTCTTTGTAAGCATCAATTACCTGCGATAGTAAGACTCATACTTATTTGAACAACGATAGTAACAACAATAACAAAGAAACATACAACAAATCTATGAAATTCTCATCGATGAGGTCTATGATATCCTGAATACTGACAATGAGTTCACTGTTAGTAGTCGAACACCAATACGCAAAGCTGCAGAAACACAAAAAATAATTTAGTATTTGAGAATGACTGATTACCAGTTGACACTAAACTGATACTGAGTTGACCCTCAATTGACACTCAGTTGAGGTTCACCTGACACTCAGTTTATCCTCAATTGACACTCAGTTTGGTCATCAGAAATTCTTTGAGTAATCTGAATTGAAATAAGAGGTAAGTAACATACTCTAGGGTTATATCTTTGTTTATCTAAAAGAAATTCTTGATTTGCTGTTACTTTTCTTCAGTCAGGAGTATCCATGTGGCTGTTTTTTGATTGATACTCTCAAATTTGCACACATTTTTAAGCATTTTCACCTCCTTGTTCTCTTTCACTACTGGCTCTTTCTTTTTCTTCTTTGGTCTCTTCTTCACTTCTTCAGGCGTGTCGTAGCAGTAATTTTCCTTGTCTTGGAATTTTTTGTGCCAATTCTCTTGTACTACTTGACATCCCTTTCTATTGAACCAACTTCAACATTCTGAAGCTTTTCAACCATTTCATCGACCATCTCATATCTATGTGGCAAAATCAGAGTGATATTGATATTCTCATTCACCGGGGACTGCCCTTCATTTCCATTACCTTTATCCTCGGTGACTCACCAACATCTTCATTCTTATCCTTTTCTGGCCCATAGATATTCTCCGCCACCTCATCCCTTTCAGCCACTGTCTTCTCTTCTACATCGTCATTTTCAGGCACGGTCTTCTCTACTTGTTCCTCCTGCCTGATATTCATTGGTGTGTCGTTGTTTGTTTGACCTTCTACTTTGTTTGCGTCGTCAACATCCCTTGATCATTGACAAGCATCTTTGCTCTGCTGTTGGTGTTACATGTCAGTTGCTAACTCACCTCCCACTTTCTTTGCAGCCACAATTGTCAACTGCATCTTGAGCGTCGTCACTTGATTCTTAAGTGCCCTATTTTGTTTATCCTTTTGATCAATCTCAGCTGCCATTTTCAAGATCTGTTCATTAGCTTTGTCAAGCGTGCTCCATAGTTCTGCTGAATGCTTCGCAAGAGTCTTCGAAGTTTTGAGAAGATTCTCATACTTCTTTTGGATCTTCTCTTAGTCATCATTCTTGCTCAACTGATCAATTAAAGTTTGAAGTTTGGTAGTCAGCTCAGTGTTCAAGTTTTTCACCTCTTGGCTAGCTTGTGGAACCTATAATAAAGAGAGAAAAATATAACAATAAATTTCTAAAATATAACATAAAACAACTAAAGAGTAACCTCATTTTAATATCACTTCATCCTCAACTGACACTCAGTTGACCCTCAACTAAAACTCAGATGACACTCAACTGAGTATCAGTTTAGCCTCAATTGAGTATCTGTTTAGTTTTTATTGTGCCTAAACTGAGAGTCTGACAGAAATTAAATATCAATGGAACATCAAATCAGTATTAGAAACTTACCCATAGGTTGAATGTAAGTGGTTGTTGGTCAATCACATCTTCATCCTCATCGTTGGACAAGTTGATGAATTGATTTTCCCATGATTGACCTTTGAATATCAGTTCTTCTACAAGTGTTGGGTTTCTAGCCACCTCTTTCCAGTTGATGATTTCTTTGATGTTCCATTGGAGGAATATTGGTTCTTTTGTCTCTTTCCCACTAATCATCTTTTAGGCAACGGTGTTCTCCAAGAACTAGTACTACAAACACAAATGATGTTGATGTTATTAATTAGTCAGTATATAATGTCAAATAATTATGAAATAATTGATTACAAAAGTAAACAAAACAGTTGTGTAGGACTTACGTAGATGAGAAGTAAGCATCCCTGATATGTTGTTGGTTCTCCTTTTCTTCATCGTTAGGCCAACATACAAGAAATTCATAGTTGATGCGCAATCGTAGTTGTTGACGTTGTCCAGGGCTTCGCATATTTCTACTACATTCAAACTGATTCTGAATGTCGATTTTGAGAAGAACAATGTAACACATAGATACATGAGGAGCAATGATGCTATCTTTTTTGCATCTGCCTTTTTTCTTTTCTTTTCAACTCTCTGTCTAGAGCTTTATCTATGTCTATTTTCTCTAAGCTCTATTTCCTGCCAATGTCAGTAAAGATTGAAGAATGTAATTGCTTGTCCTTTTTCCTCAGGTATGCATCAAACACCACTCCTTCACTCGGCAAACCAAGGAGTTGTTGCTCGAATTCTTCTGTCATCTTCATTTTCTTATCCCCGAAGATGAACTGCGTTCCTTCATTGTCGTAGTGATTTAGAATAATCTCCAAATCCACTTCATTCTTCATTAATTGGTGTAATGTTACCGTCCCATCTTGAAAAGACTGCAACATTGGCTAGAAAATGGTTTCTCGCAGAAGATCCCACGTCTCATTTGGTATCTTCGTCACTTGAAGCATCTTGTAGAATGATGTGAGTCCACATCTCTGTTGCAAGTATCAAATTGTCGGTTCCTTCTCCTATGATGCCTTGATTTTAAGCTTGTTTCTGTCTACTTTCAGCTTCTTCGATTTCGTCTTCTGCTTCTGCACAGGAGAGCTCTCCTTCATATACTTCTTTCCTTTCCCATCATTTTTCCTCTTCCTTTTATTTTGAACTGGCCGGTAGTCTCACAATTAGATCTTTAATTATTGGATCTGATATCCTGGTATCCACATCAGACGTCAACGACGACATCCTAGTTATTAACAGAAAACAAAAATAAGTCAACTATAATTGAGGTCCAAACTGATACTTAGTTTACCCTTTACTGACACTCAGTTTACCTTCAACTGAGTATCATTTGAGATCAAATTCTATCAATCCCAGAAGAAACAAGAGCCTAAATTGACTATCAGTTGAGCCTAAACTGATACTCAGTTTACTCCCAACTAAGTGTCAGTTTAACCTCATATCACATCAAACCTAAAACAAACAAATTCAAATTTAAAATCGTGTCACACTCAAATCATATCATACCCTGAATAACTTCATAATTCCAACTATCAAACACAACACAACCTCAAATTCTATCGAAACCCTAAACTAATTTTTCATAAACAAATGAGAATAGATGTTGTAAACCTTAGTCGTAGTTGAAAGAGAATAGTTATTGTAGAAACTTACTTCGAGATTGAGAAGTAGTTCGAACAATTTGGTTTCCCCTTTCTGTCGAAGTTGAATCGATTAACAAAGATTTGAGTTGTTATTGCGAGTTGATCGACGACGAACTGACGACGATTCGATCAATGGCGACCGACGATTTGATCTGGAGAGAGAGAGAGAGAGAGAGAGAGAGAGAGAGAGAGAGAGAGAGAGAGAGAGAGAGAGAGAGTGAACAGTTTGATACGAACGATGGGGTGAGAGTTAAACTTAAGGGTACACTGATAATTTTGCTTAATAAGTGGGATGATGAAAATTCTCAATTTTTAGTGAGCTCAATCTTATTGCTAGATTTTCGGAAGAAAAAAAACCCTATATATTTATGCGATACCGCGGTATGCACATGGTTCTGTACAAGAAACCCTAGCCCTCTGTATCCGCTGAGGTTATTTGACGAGGTTACTTAATTTAGTATTTAAACTCGATCATATATTTCGTGCATGGAAAGACCCTGGTATTCTATAGCAGAATGCATGTGTCTCCATCTTATTATAATTGTTCTAGAAAGAGTAATTTCAGCGTCTTGTGTCGGGTTTTACTGTTCATCCACGTTACTATACGTAATACGTCTACATACAGTACGCTAGGACTTCATATCTGCTTGGTGTATACGTATACATCGACGTACGTACGTGAAACCCCAAGTTTTCAAAAGCACGATTTCACTGTCTCTGATTAAAGAAAAACGATCTTCATCGAAGCTGTGCCAAATGGAGAATACTGAAAAGGAAATTTTCCCTCTAGTACCCATGCATTATCCAAGCGTACGTATCAGGTGTAAGTTCCAAATAAGCGTAAAATACTAGACCTAGCTACAGATTATTTCTCGTCGCAACTAATTGGTTTCTATTGTGGAAATTAAACTTTCTCTTTGTAGAAACGATTTTAATGTTTAAGCAAAAGTATTATGTGGATTGTGGCTGGTTATGGACCGATCACATACGCGACATGACGTATCCAGTTATCGATCCACTGCAAGTGACAATGCAAGCATGCAAGAAACACGTGGAAGGAAGAAAACCAGATCTAAACGTCCATTTATAGATTCATATATATGTCAGACGTCTGACCTTTTACAATTATTATTTTTGTTTACTTAGCTATATTGATTTTGATGAATATCGATCGATCAGATCCATCATCCATGTGTGCAATACATGTCCTGCCCAGTGGAGCTAGCTGGATTATAAGCTTTGAAGACGGTTGGTATGATTTGATGGTACAATATTCCTGGCGATACTGAGAGCATGATCGATCTTTGTTCCGGCCATATGATTCGATAAAAGGTGGCTGTCCCCTTGTATATAATTGTTATGTTTCGAAATCGCACCATATATGGATCCCATGCCATCTTCATAAATAGGAGAAGTCTTGTACTACAATGACTGATCGATCGACCTGAATTATGGGGGCCTTGAGTTATCAGGTGAGACGAGACAACAATGCTCCAAAGATTTCTGGAACTCATCCTAATTTGGTTAGCTAGAGTCGATCGATCAACATGGAGATGACCTGATCCATTTTGGATCACTCTCTCGAGCTATCTATACCATACAATCATCTTAAAAATGAATTATTGATGACGAGTAGGGAATACTTGTACGTACTGCTTTTTTCGGTTAATTGTTCGGAATTAAATGAATAATGCACATTCGAGTGATCTCGGCATAGAAAATTTCTATGCATGCTAGCTTAACCACCTCTGGCTCGGAGGTGCTTTGGAACTCTGCCATTGTTGATGTACGTACGTAGTACACACACTGAAACCGATGGTTCTCATGGAAAGCAGTAGTTTTTGTAGGCTAGTTTCATCGCGGAATTCCACATTGGTTGTTTACTACGTACCTGGCAGATCGACTGGCATGGGTCATTATACGTGTATATCATCATAGGACGTCATTATTCAAACCAAATAGCTAATAATGATCTCATCTTAACTTTACTCGATTATATACACCAAGCTTGAAAGTACGTTCTTGATTGATCAACTAGTCTATGAAAAGGACACGCTAATCCGACTAATTATTCCCTTTTGCAGTCAATAAGTTTGACAACTTCGATCTACTTGTGTGATTAGCATTAGTCCACGATGTTAAAGCATAAAACTAATAAAACGCAATCAACTAATTGATCATATATATACACCGTACCAATTCAGATACAATAGATAATATTATCGTATATAATATATGTACAAGCTGCTACTAGCTTGTTGGTCGATCAAGGCTGACGGATAGAATCGCAAATTTGCATGCAAGGAGGCTAATTTTATACATAAACTCTCAAGTCAAACTAGCTAGGGTTGTGGATTAATTTATAGTCGATTTGCTTATATTTAGTGAATAATTTCGATTGTTGATTAATTTTGTCAATTTTGTAAAAATTGAAACTTCATTCCGATGTTTTAAAATGAAGTTACGCTTTGGATAACAATTATCAATATATTACATGTTTTGATTTTGCAATAAGCTAGGATATATATATATATATATATCAGTCTTTATCTAGAGCGTTTTGAAAAAACGGAGCGAAGTTTTATTTTTCATAAGATTGACAAAGTTGCTCAACGATTGAATCAGTCTTTGTCCAGAATGGAGCTCCGCTTTGAAAAAATGGAGCGAAGTTCTATTTTTCATAAGATTCACAAAGTTGCTCGGCGATTGAAACTACTCACCTTTAGATTACTATTGGACGATCGTGCTTACAAAAAAATCATCCCGATCGAAGATGATTTGACCACTTGATTGCTACATTAAACTTTTAAGCTATATCGTATGAACTGTATTCATCAAAAGTTGAATGTGATAATCAAATTACCAAATCATTTCCAATTTGACTGATTTTTTGCAAGCGTGATCCTTCAGTAATAATCTAGACAATAATTTGTTTCAATGATTGAATAGTTTTTCATCTTGTAAAAATCAGAACTTCGCTCTATTTTTCAAAGCCAATCTCCGTTCTATATAAGATTTGTATATATATATATATATGTATGTTCTCACAAAACTTTTATTCCTAGAGACCATATATATTGTTTAGAGTTATACAAGCATTTTTTTTTAAAAAAAAACACTTTTTAATCAAGTAGTGCTTATACTATGCTTTTCAAAGTAGTTCCAGACGCTTCTAAAATTCATCCGATCCAAGTCTTCTTTTGAATTTTTTGAATTTTTGAATTTATAATTAATGTTTCTTTTAAATCTTTATAAATCTAAAGTTGCTTGTAGGTATCACAATAAAAACCCTCAAGCAGTTGGCTAGCAACATTTCTATCGATTACAATTGTATGTACTTCGAACTAAATTACATGGGAATGATTGATTGATAGTTCATTTTACATCGCTATTGATGATCAATACCATGCCACTAACTTCAACTGTTAAATGGGGACGAGCTTTTGAAAAGTGGTAAGTTTAATTGGGTTCAATTTTCCATGTATACGCATGTTGTATGTGACCCCGACAACGATAAGAAAAATGTTGCGAAAGGTGAGAGACGCTAGGAATTTTAACTAGAGTGGCATTTGTAGGATCCGCAATCAGCTTTTAAGATATCCAAGTAGGAATAATTACCGCTGATTCGTTGTCATGTTTTCATATGATAGGTTCAACTTCTGCACGATTATCAAATCAAAACTAACAAACTAATGATGCAAAGGTTTTTCAGATAGAAAAACGCCCAGATTTTGTTTTTAAAAGAGAGTGCTTTCAGGAAAACACTGACCCCATGGATTTGTTGGAGCTTTTTAATCCATCCATACATATATGGTGTCTTTTCGATCACAAACTAGAGTCCGGCTTTATCTGTCCTCCACCTTACATATGAATCTTAAAGAGTTTTTTGACTGGTAGGTCATTTAAAATGAAAAAAGTGATTCAAAACTTACTCAAAGTTAAAAATTTCAAGAAGTCACATTATTCAAATATATGTGTATAATATTTTTGGAGTTCGAATAATTTATTACATACCACTAACTCAAAGTTTGCAATAATTATAATTTTTTTCTCTCAACCCAAGTCGTGAGATTCGATGGATCCAGTCTAACTTCAACGATGGCGGGTCCTCGCCACCAGATGGCCGCCTACATCGCGGTTGTACTGACCGATCCTCGACAAAGAACTGAGCCGCAACGCAGGCCCGAGACCGAGGCGCGACAGACGCCGACAACCCAAGATTGAGTCGCGAAGGACGCCTTCTACCCCTTGTCGACGATGACGTCTCTTAGCTCCGGCAAAATCTCTCGGTCTCGGGTGTGATTTGAAGTTAGTTGAAAGAATCTGTCGGTGCCCAAAGAAATTTTGGTTTTTTTTATACAGTTGAAAATACATAGTACATTTAATAAACAAAGATTGTACATTTTGTAAACGTTGACGATATGTTTAGAAAATGCAAATGGTATCTTTGCGATACATAAAGAAAATTTTATTTTATTTGTATGACACTGTGATGATATGTTTATGACACTGTGACGGTATTTTTATAACACTGAGATGATATTCTTAAAATTCTGTCATGGTATCTGTGATGACCCGAACCAGAATCAGTAGAGTAATCAACGTAATCCACGAGTTAGCACGTAATCACTGTTTTCCGTATATTGGTTGATTTACCGGTTTTAATCACGACTGAATTATTGGCCGAGAATTTGAGTTGAGTCTCTTCTCGAGAGTTGTAGTACACGTGATTTTGAGTTCGTGGGCTGTTCCGGAAGATTTTTCCGATGACCGAGGAATATAATATGATTATTTGAAGTTTCAGAATATCGACGAGTTTATCCGTTCGTATCGAGTTTATCCGAATCGTTATGGTTATCCATTTTGGACTGTTGATCGTCCCGAGATGCGAGTAAAAATATCGGAAATAGTCGAAAATTGTCGAAAATCACTATTCGGAAAGTTTGACCGTCGTTTGACCAAAGAAGAGGCGTTGACCCGCGTTGACCGAAGGAAGAAACCGGCCACCGTTTGACTCGTCGGCGACCTTCATTTTCCGGCCACCTCTAGCCTTGTTGTTGGTATATTTCGAATCCTTATTTGATTTCCTACTGTTTATAACTTGGAATTTTGGAATTTGAGGTTGAATTGAGGGAGAAATTACGAGTTGAAATTTGAGGTTTTCCGACCGGATTCGGGGAGGTTCGACGGCGACGCTCCGGTCACGGGGGTGGCCGGGGATTGGGGGGATTTGACTCAAGGGCCCACGACGGAGCCTTTGGGAGTGGCCTCGAGGGCCGACGTGCGCCGTGGACGGAGATCGACGGAGGAACAGCTTCGCCGGCCGGAATTGGATTTCTTGACTTTGTAGCTGATTTCCGGTGAACTGAGTTAGAATTGGACTTAGCCATAGTTGAGAGATGTGTTGGGCTTGAGGAAGAGAAACTATGGTGAGCTCGGTCGCCGGAAAAACTCTCCGGTTGACGGCCGGCGGCGGCGGTCAACGCCGGAGCTCCGGCGACCCGTTGACTTTTTGGAATTCAATGTTTTTAATGTCGTTTTTCTCGTATTCGTGCCCCGATCGTCGCTTTGAGGTTTTCGAGTTGATTTGGGTATCAGATTTTCAGTCGAGGGTTTTGAGTGGAGATTTCGAGAATTTCGTCGATTATTTTATACTGTGTTATATATTTCCGGGAACGGTTGGTTTCCGCGGTGTGGTACAGTGTTGTGAGTTGTGATTTTGATCAGATATATTTGCGACTATTCAGGGGATCGTGATTGTGCTTCGGGCGAAGGATCTTCCGCCAGGCCACATGATTAGCGCGAGTGCGCGTTTTGCTCACCTGTGAGTGGACAATTTCTTTTCACTGATAATCGCGAGTCTTTATACACGTTTTACGAGCATGAGCATGCATACGAGATTATGAATTATATGAGCATGTGTTATACGATTATGCCTACACAATTATACATTACGTTTATGCATTTACTTATTGCTTTATACATTTGCATCGAACTATTTATGATTTGGTTTACACAGAGTACAGTCATAGTATATGTTGTTGTATCGATACACTTGCATTCCGGCTGATCCCCGAGGATGTTTACCGGGGGAGGCTGTGACCCCTGACTCGAGGTCTTTACCCGGGGGGGGGGGGGGGGGGGTAGACCTCTGACCTGAGGCCTTTCTGGCTAGAATCACGTGTGGGTCTGAGATCCCGTGATTCAGAATGTACTAGCACGGATGTGTCCATGAGCGACCCCGTGGAATTTTTCCATGCATGCTCTGTACGCTGGAGGATTTTGAATTCACCTCGTGTACTATATCATATTTATTCATTTTGACTCGCATATGTTATTATAATATATATTATTCGGCGAAAAACATTTATCTTCGTCCACTCATCTAACGATTTTCATGTCTTTCCCCTGGGCTTTTCAGTTTCCGTGCCCAATTTGCAGTTCGGATTCTGGTGTCTCACGTCGTGGTCGGAGGCTAGTTGTTCGAGCTACCTGTGTTTTTCAGTAGGTTTCTTGTTTCGCCTACTGTTGTATATTTGTATATGTATACACTAGAGGTCGCTCTGATACATTACTGATACATGTTTTATACGGTTTTTCCCGGATATACTATATATTACAGTTATGTTTATTGTTTATTGCTAATGATATGATATTGAGAAATCCGGATGGGATTGGTGCCCACGGTTTGGCTTTTGTGGCATAGGATGAAGTGTTATTTTCCGGGTGCAGGTAATGGCAATTCCGCGTTAGTAGCGTTACTCTGCCGAAATTTTAATGGTTTTTGTTGGTTCGTGTTTTCAGAAGGGGTTTGATTCCGGTTTAGGAAACTAAATCGGGGTTGGGTCCTTTCAGTATCCTTACATTGTATCCTTATAACACTATCATGATATTTTTCTTATGTTATGTTGGTATCCTAAATGTACCATCGCAATGTCTAAAGGGTACTGTAACAGTGTCCTAAGTATATCATCATAGTGTTGTAAGGGTATTGTTACAATGTTCAAAGTATACCATTACAATCCGAAGTATACCATCACAACGTCATAAAGGTACTGTCAAAAAGTCTTAAGTATACCATCACAACATCCTAAGGGTACTGTCAGTTTCCTAAGAATAGCATTACAATGGCCTAAGGGTACTGTCACAGTGTCATAAGGGTACTGTCACAGAGTCCTAGGTATACTATCATAGTTTCGTAAGGGTATTGTCACAGTGTCTTCAGTATACCCTAAACCGTATATATTATACCCTAAACCCCTATACCATATACCCTAAATTCTTATACCTTATACCCTAAACCTTATACTCTAAACTATACACCCGACACCCTAAACCATATACGTACCCTTCTCTCTATTTCTCTAATATCATGGTATCTCATGAACGTGACATGACATCTTTGTTGATTGAGTTTGTGAAGAAAAAAAATGAAAAATAAGTCATGGTATTTTTACGAAGTTGAGTTGATATCTTTATGAACTACATTTGGTATCATTATGTACTGCGGTGGATATACTTATTTTTTAGTTTGTGTTAAGCTTGAAGAACAAAATGTTTTTTTTTTGCAAAAAAAAAAATTGGACAAAAAAACAAAGGGGTAAAATGGTCTGCGTGAAAAAAACTTTTATTTCAAATTGTAGGTTTTAAAGAGACTTTTTTGTCACTAAAATCATAGTGTAGTGACTTGTGGGTAGTTTCAAAGAAATTAAGTGACTTTTTGGGAAAATTGGTGATTTTTTAAGTGATTTTTGGGTAATTAACCTAATCTTAAAAGGTACATAAATACATTTCAGCAGCCTAACAATTTTTTGTTTAATCGTAAATATTTAGAATTCAACTTGTGAAAATAGAACATTGTGGGGCAAAAATAGTCTCACCCAATTCTTAACCTCGAAAAATAACTTGTGAATTCCTTTTTCAGAGGTTGGAATTTCTCAACACTTGATTGATTAAAAAACTTGTTTCATAGAAATTTGAGAATACTAAGTGATGGTTTAGTTTTGAAATTTGTTGTTGTGATCATAACATTCGAATTCATAAGAGCATCTCCAACAGTAAATTTATATCTATAGTGTTGTAGAGGAATATGATATCACTGAAAACTGTAACTCTTTCATTGATAGAATGCCTTATATATAGGTTGATACAATCTGTTACAATAACTGTCCCGATAAAACATGGATTCTCTGTATCTTAACTATCTTTATCAAGACTAAACCTTTTTTAACTAGGTCACGACACACACCAGAAGTTACGAAGAATAAATCTTCTTAAACACTTCCCCTTGTATCGATGGCCACAAGAATGATGCATAACCCGTTGTCTCACTAAAAACCCTTGCCAAGTAAACAAAAACCTCATGGATAAAACAAAAGCTTGGTCTAAGGGAAAAATAGTACAACGCATCAACTGCAAAAGCTAATACATGTGATGTAGACTCTCCCTGATGTCTACAAATATGTAACTCCCCATAACTGTAAACTCAGTCATGGAGTTCAAACAACCTTCGCATACCAATGCGTCTCACATGTTTCACAAATGTAGATTTAGGTAGTGACTTGGAAAACAAGTCTGCAACATTATTAGTCGAACCAATCTGTCTCACATGGATATTCAACAGCTGCTGTTGTTGCAGATTGAAGAAGAATTTCAGCAATATATGCTTTTTATTGTCTCCCTTAATGTAACCCAACTTCATATATTCAATGTATATCGCATTATCCTCAAAGATGCAAGTGGGTGTTGCCGTAGTAGACGATAATCCATTAGACCCTCGAATATGATGAATGACTGACTTAATTCAGACACATTCTCTAACCTCTTCATGCAAATTAATGATTTTTGAATGATTCGAGCAAGTAGCAACAAGGGTTTGCTTAGTTGATCTTCAAGAAATTGCCGTGTTTTTCATAGTGAAAACATAACTAGTCTATGAACAACCTTTGGGTGGGTCAGAGAGGTACCCAATATCAGCAAATTCGACCAACACATCAACTTGTGTTTCAGAATCGGAGACTGCAGTAAAACTGCTCGCAATAGAGGAGAAATTCGACGAGTCAAAGTCCTCGCTCGACGGGTCGAACAGATGTTCTTATTTGATCCAGGGTACTAGTTTTGATGAGTCAAAACCATTCCTCGATGGGTCGAAGGACACCTTCGAGTATCACAGCTTACTACCTTTGATGGGTTGAGAGATCTACTCGAATGGTCGAAGAGTCCATAACCTGCATGCTGCGATTCAACTATCCATTTCCCAAAAATTTTAAGCTTATTTCTTTATTCTTTGTAAGGGAAGAATAAGCTAAAGTCAATGGAACCTTTCAAGTACCTGGAGATTTGTTTTACTCCATTCCAATGACGTTGCGTAGGCATAGAGCTAAATCTAGCCAACAAGTTCATTGAGAAGGCAATATCTGAATGCGTTTACTAAGCTAGATACAACAAATCTCCAATAGCACTAAGAAATAGAATTTCAGCTCCCAAGATCTCCTCATCATAATCTAGTGGACGAAATGGATCCCTCTTAGGGTCCAGACTGCGAACAGCCATTGACGTGCTAACAATGTATGCTTTGTTATATTAAATTGTCTGAGCATCTTTTGGACATAAGTAGACTAGTGAATAAGAATTCCACCAACTGAATGTTCCAGCTTTAATCCGAGACAAAATCAAGTTCTACCAATGTCTTTTATCTCAAATTCAGATTTCAAGTAGTCAACTGTCTCATTGATCTCATTAAGAGTCCTGTTGATGTTCATATCATCTACATAGACTGCGACTATAGAAAATCATGAACTTGTTCTTTTAATGAACACGTAAGGGCATAAGTCATCATTCTTATATCCCTTCCCATTCAAGTAATCACTAGGATGTGTCTACCACATCCTACTGAATTGTTTCAATCCATATAGTGAACGTCTCAATCCGATTACATGAGCACTCCATGGTTTAGAATTACTTGATTTGGGTATAGAAATGTCATCCGACACTTTCATGAATATCTCTGAATCAAGATCTCTTAGAGGTATGCAGTAACCACATCCATAAGCTGCATGTTTAGTTTCTCGGACACTACCAAACCTATCATGTAGAGGAAAGTGATGATGTCCATGACCAGAGAATACATCTCCTCATATCAATTCCTGGGGCGTTGAGAGAATCCTTATGCTACAAGTCTAACTTTATAACACAAGACCTCATTCTTCTAATTACACTTCTGAACAAGGACCCATTTATGTCCCACTGGCTTAACATTCGATAGGCATAGCACTACCGGATCGAAAACTTGCCTTTTATTTAGAGAGTCTACTTCAGCCTGGTTTTCTACTTTCCAATTTGGCCAATCTGCTCTTCGTTGACAATCCCCAATAGAGCGAGATTCTACTTCATCTTCTTCTATGATCTCATTATCGACGAAATAAACAAATGCATCATCAACTAACATGGAAGATCTATCCATAAGAGTGCGCGCATCATTTATTCTAAGCAAGATTTCTTTGTTATCTGACATCACAAAAGGTTATGAGGCGTCCCCCAGATATGTCAATAGTGATTCAATGACAAAAATGTAGTCAGAGACAATCTCATGTTAAGGATTCACACTATTGATGATGAATAGATCTTTATGTGCCTCGATGACCTGCCTTTTAACCAGCGGTTTATTGGTGAATTTTCTTGGTCTCCTCCGTTTCCTGGTGGGAGCTGAGGACGACTCAACAGCTTCCACATGGGCGGAAGAACCACTTCCTATCCCGGTGTTGGTACTCACCAATCCTTCTTTCGAGATTTCCAACGTTGAAAGAATGTTTGCAACAGGTATATCTGATCTCGTTAATTTGCGATATTAGTAAAGGATTAGGCATAGAGTCTGCTAGTTTATGAAGATCAAGTCTTATTTGCACTTTCATCTTACTCTGAGATGTGCAAGGATCATGATGGGACATAATGAGATTAGACTGCGTCAATTCTTGACGTTGAACCAGAATAAATACATTCCTTCCTCCCCCTAACATAGGAAAATATATCTCAGTGAAGTGACAATCTGCAAATTTTGAAGTAAAGAGATCTCCTCTCGAAGGTTCAAGATAGCAAACTATTTTTGGAGCTTCATAGCCAATATAAATGTCTAATCTTTCTTGGGGACCCATTTTAGTGAGATGTGGAGGTGCAATTGGCACATATACCGCGCAACCAAAAATGTGTAGATGTGAAATTTAAGCTCATATCTAGTTACCAGCTTGTGTGCACTGAATGGTTGGCGGTATACGGGTCGAAAATGAATAAGCATAGCTGCGTACAACACTGGATATCTCCATGCAGAAATTGGTAAATTTGTATGCATTACCAAAGCTCGAGACACAAGATGTAACCGCTTAATGTGAGCCTCTGGTAAATCGTTCTGGGAATGAACTTGGAGAATGGGATGTTCAACTTCAATCTCTTCTAACATGCAGTAATCAACAAAATATTTTGATGTAAACTATCATGCGTTGTTCAATCTAATATACCTGATTTGATGATCCGGGTGGTGAGCCCAAACTTTAATAATTTATGCCAAGAGTTTTGCAAACGCAATATTCCTTGTGGATAGCAAAACAACGTGTGACTATCGCGTTGATGCATCTACCAAAACCATGAAATATTTTAATGGTCCGTATTCCGGTTAGATAGGTCCATAAATATCACCTTGGATCCTTTGTTAGTATATAATATTATCAGTGTTGACAACAGCAAGAGAAGAATGTGCCTGTAATTTTGCTAATAAACAAGCTTTGAAAAATGAGCAATGTGCAGTAGAGATTGCAACATATGAATCTGGTGGGACAACTCACGACGCCACAACAGTATTTTGTCGGGATTATGTTGCACTCATCTTGAAAACCAAGCCAGGAATGAGATGAGTAGTCTCATCCTTCCCATCTAAATCGGTGGATTGAGGGATCCCCAGATGCTTCTTTGCTTTGAAGAATGGATGACCATGAGAGTTTTTCAATATTTTGATCATCATGTCATAACCTGGGTGTCCCAGTCGAAAATGTCAAAACTTGTATGAGTTTGAATCACATGAAGTCATGTGAGTCACGACATTAGATCCAATGATTTGAACCGTAGTTAAATATAAATCAATACGAATAATTCAACAGAGGTTATACACAATAATTCTTTTCCATTCTCACATATGTTTCCAAGTGAAAACCGTTGGCGGGAATATCCTTAAAATTTAGCAAAGTTCGATTGGTCTTTGGCGCGTATAAGGCATCAATGATGAATAATCGTGTACCATGAGGTAGCACAAACTCTGTTGAACTAAGCCCTTGGATAACCGGTGTTGTACCAATCATGGTAGTCATTGAGGATTTGGATGAAAAAAGATCCACAAACAGTTATCTATTCCGCATAATAGTGTAGGTAGTACCACCATCTGCGAGATACTCGATCTCACCTTGAAACATATCGATTGGTGGTATGCTCGGTATGACCGGTACAAAGTTTAGACGATGTTTGGGGAGAGCTAGTCTGACGCAGTTCCTTAGAAGTCGAGCAATCTTGTCGAATTGAGAGATTTGTTTGCTCGTGTACTGCACAAGAATTGACGGAAGGAAGAAGGAGCCGATTTGGTGAAGATTGACGGTGAGGAAAAGTTGCAGACGGTGAAAGCTAGTATTTTAGGGTTAGATTTTTTTTTCTTTCTATGGTAATGGTTGACTATCAACTCAGAGTGTGTTTGATAACGTGTTGTAGAGGAATATGAGATAACTGAAAACTGTAGCTCTTTCATTGATAGAATGCCTTATATATTGGTTCATACGATTTGTTACAATAACTGTCCCGATAAATCAGGGATTCTATGTATCTCTATCTAGACTAAAGCTTATCTAACTAGGACATGACACACACCAGTAGTTACGGAGAATAAATCTCCTTAAACATATAGCTATTTTCAACTAAACAACTAAATGTAGCTCACCTGTTTTTTACTTCAATTTTAGTAGTTATAGCTAAAGCTAAGTTATTTTAAATACTTGAACCATTAAATCATTTGTTGGATAGTGTAACCAATTTTTGGATGGTGTGAGATATAACTTTTGAGTTATTTTCTCTCTCTTTTGTAGCTAAATATCGTTAGTCAAAATAACTCAAAGTCAAATGTAGCTTAATTTTAGCTACTATGTTGGAGTGGTTTTTAACTATATCAAAATTATAACTTTTAGCCACTCCAACAGATTAGCTAAAGCTAAACTACATTTAGTTTTAAGTTATATTCAGTAGCTATATTTAGCTAAGGAGGAGAGAAAAAATGACTAAAAATTATAATTTTTCAATGTTAACAATTTAACTATAACTTTCCCTATTACAACTGAAGTCAAATTAAGTTAACTAGATTTAATATTTTTAACTAAAAATAGATATAACTATGATTTCGTCCTTGGAGATGCTTTGAGTGACTCAGAATTGACAAGTGCCTCCATTTATAAAGGAAATCATCAATGCGATGGCCATGGGTCATGCATGGCATTATACTTGCTAAATTAAAAGGATATATCAATAGGAGTTGTAATCCTATCGATGGAGAAGTACAGCCAATCCCTGGTGTGAACTATATTCAGTGCTTGGTTATAAACAGAAGTATCCGTACAATGACAGAGGCCAGATAAATTTCTTCAAATTCAACATTAATTGTGGAGCATCGCAAGTGATCGATCAGGTATCCAATACGTGAACTACTGAAAATGAAAGAAAGAGATTGAGAAAGATGGAAAATTATTGACGACATTGTAAATTTGTAATCGCACCCATCACTATCGATAACTCTTTCCGTGTAGAGAAGGTCCCTGAGGAGTTATTATTCGAGCAATAAGTCCGTTCTCGATGAGGTAGCTAGGGTTCCATTATATATATCAATATATGTAACCAAATACCGCCACGTACCGTTTTGATCACCTTGGTGCAAGTTTTTAGTCTGAATTTACTCGGTATAATCGAATTTCTATATACCCGTAAACATAATTAACAAGATATATGTTTGGGCCTAAATAAAGAATTTCATTTTGGGTTTGGATGACCGAGGTCTATGCGAGCGGCCCATTATAATTAGTGGTGCTTGGCGAAGAGTCAAGTTATATAACGTCTGACGAGCTTCGCTAGAAGAAGACTTTGAGTTCTATTAGAACTGTGTCTTATTAGCTGGTTCAATGCGGCTATATTTCTGTCATAACTAGTTCAATTATAGATAGAACTCTTGGAGGAGTTATGATGGAATTAGAAGATCTATGAGTGATTACGACACGTATGCTGGTGTTGGATTCAGACTGTGATTACAAGAGTAGAATAATTTGACGTAGAATGAATGACTGTTATTAAGCGAGTATATAAGGAGAGCAAGGATCTTATGAGAAGCCCCCCCCCCCCCCCCCATCAATCAAACAATCTTGCTATACGCAAACAAACCTAGACGGTTATCTCGTCCTCGAGATTCCTATCTTCTTTGCAACCAGAAAGTCTAAGTGCTTGTCACCTATCGAGTGAAAGTATTGCGACTCCAAGGAAGCAATTGCAACCGGAAAGTTGAAGAGCGGCTCACTTGTAAGTTGGGAGCTTGAATACTCAAAGGGAGCGAGTGTTCTCAACACTCTGTTAAGAGATTGCTCTGCTTTGCACGAGAAAGGACGTGTGGAGTATCGATTTCAAGACTTAGCGAGAGATTCACATATCAAAGTCCTAGGTTTATGGGCAAAAAGGACCTATTCGAGCAAGGTTGGTGCTCTCCCTGTTCTAATCGCTTAATATAGAAGTCAAGCGGCTGTGATCAGTCCATATTTCGTCGAGAGACGGTGGCACGCCAGCATACGAAGCACAAGCAGGATAGACCGGCCCACGCGGTTAAAACATCCGAAATAAAAGAGACTGCTTCGCGAGAAGGATCTCTTCCCGAGAGATATTTTTGCATCGAACATTTTGGCACGCCCAGTGGGATCATATCTCTTTACATCTATAAGCGACAATTGAAGATCCTTATCGAAGGGTCTATCTTCAGTGTCGCAAACATCCACAACCGATTTACCGTGAACACACATCTACTGAGTGTCGTTCATTAAGTAGTCAAGCGATTGAAGTTCTTTTCGCTAATAACTACGACACCATGAATTTCCAATTTCTGAGTGAAGCGGAAACAACAGGGCTCACACTCGAGCAATACCTGGCTTATGCAGCCAGGCGAGATATTCACCAGACTAATCATCATCTGGCGGTCGAAGCGAAGATCGAGCAACAGGCAGAACTCCTCACCACCCAGGCCCACTTAGTTGATACAGCGACAGTTGGTATCGAGGCCATAAGGGCAGAGCTAAATCAAGATCGTGAGGAGAGAGAGGCCATGGGGGCCCAGGTGACTAGTTTGGTAGAAGGCCAAGATAAACTACGGATAGATATCCTTCGCCAAATGGAGAAAGGATTGGAAGAATACCGCCGGTACGCGGCGACTCTATCACAAAGGGTAGACAGAGACATAGGATCTCTAACCATATCCGTATCGGACTTGGCCAGGAAAACTAGGCAAGCAGAGTCTTTTCCTCTTGCTTGGGAGCAACGAATAAATAAGTTCTTAGATGATTGTAACATACAATTAGCTAAGATGCATGAAACTTACGAGACACCGTTTCCTCCGATGAAAGATGATCCCAACGAATGGCGTTGGCCAAAATTTTACAAACACCAAACCTTCCAGACTTTCTCTGGTGATGACGACGCAAATGCGGCAACACACTTGGCCTATTTTACTCTGCAGTTAGGCCAATTTGCCGAAGATGAAGGACTCAAACTAAGAGTTTTTGGTTCATCGTTATCAGGATCAGCCCTTGTGTGGTATACTAGAATAGAGAAGGGTTCGATCAGTGAGTGGAAGGATATGGAGGCCTTGTTTATAGATCACTTTGGAACGGCAAGGCCAGAGACTAGTGTTGGAAAGCTGGCTTCCTTGAGCCAATCGGTGATAGAAAGTCCAGTCACCTTCCTACACCGTTTCCGGTCAGAGTACAATCTATGTAAGACCCCTCTGAGCAAGGAAGAGGTGGTCGAGATGGCCAAGAATGGTCTGGAGGACACGTTCCATCAGCTATTCTTAAACAGCAAGTATTACTCTCTGAATGAGTTCATCACGGCTGTGACTAAAGCTCATAGCAACATGCAAGAGAGAGATAACAGAAGGAATGCGTCCAAAGGGACGTACAGTAGTCGAACCTACGACAGGTTGAAGCCAAAAACAGTGGCTTATATTGAAGGTGTAGAAGACCAGGAATCAGACTCTGATGGTGATCATGTGGGTGTTGTTGACTTATCAACAAACAAAGTTATAAAACCCCGCAAGCTCCAGAAGAATAGAGGTCCAATCAAACTCTCAACAGTGGCTTTCACTAAGCCAGAATTTGAGAAGTACACCTATGACGCCAACATGGCTCATGAAATTTTGGACGAGTTGTATAGTCTGTGTGTCGCCAAGGCAGACTTTGGACCACTTCCCACAGCTGAGCAGTTAAAGGGTAAGAAGTATTGCAAGTTCCATGGAGCATGGAACCACGTTACCAAAGACTGCATTAAGCTTAAAGATCAGATCCAGAAGTGGATCAATGAGGGAAAATTAGGATTGGAAGGGTCGTCCAAAATAGCTGCACTAGTGGATTCCGAGCCATTCCCTACTCCACAGGTGAATATGGTTGAGGTGAATTGGACATCACCTAATAGACTCCTTGAAGATACGGAGGCTTGGAATCAATCTTCCTATTTAGCCTATTCATTCAGATTGGATATGACAGAAGAATATTTCGATAGGCCTTAGGATATGGGGCTGATCTTCTTTTATCCAGTCTACAAACTCAGACACCTACGGTATACAGAGCCAGCCCAGCACTTTTGCAGGTTTCATAATCACTTTGGTCATCGAACAGCAATGTGTTCGACCTTGAGAGATAAAATACAGGGTTTGATCAGTTGGGAAGTGATTGTGATCAAAGACGGGGGCGAGATGGATTTCCACCCACAATATCTTCATAGAACACCATCTCCTCCAGTTACAACGTACTCCTCCTGCCAGTAGCACTTCCTCAGGGGATAGTCAAAATAAACCAACTCATGCGAGGAAGAAGTCCAGTCGAAGAGCTAAGCGAAATATAGCGTTTGTCCGACCCAAGCGGGCTCGCATAACATATGACGCGTCTTGGCGAGAGGAGATATTCAACGAGCTATGCCTAGAAGGAATAGCTGTGGTTCTTGACAATTGGGGAACACCTGACCCACATCCCGAGGATGTTAAGGGTTTGCCTTATTGTCGATACCACCATAAATGGGGATGTCACACCACAAGTGCTTGTCGAGATCTGAAATTCAAGATACAGCAGTTGATTGATGAGGGAGTGATAGAAATAGAACAGGAGCCTTTGTCAAACTTGACCACCCCCATGCCCATGGTTGGAATGTTGGAATTAACACGTGACAAATCAAATAAAAGAAAACAGTCCAACGACCAACCAACTGCTGGCGAGAATCCATCTTACACACCAAGGAATAAAGAAAAAGAAAAGGTGGATCCCAAGGCGGAATCGCCAGTAGCCCTTTGTGCACATTGTAAACTGAGAAGTGGACTGAAGATCTCTTATGAGGAACTGGCTCAGGTAGCCAAGTCTTTCCCAGAACTATTCTCGAGCACAAATCATCAGCCCCCACAAGCAAAACAAAGGGATACTCCAGCTCCCAAGCGCTCGCGAGCAACAGACCAAGCCATTCTGGCTAAAACACCTGAGTCTAAAGTTGCAAGTACGCTCGCGATGCCATATATACCTCCAGCTTCAAGAAATATTACAAAGGAGGATGTTTGGTACATAAGGGAAAAAGGAAAAACCGTGGAGGTGACTCCGAGCAAGAGGAGAAACCTTCAACGACGCTTTGGTAGGGCTAAGCAAGGACTGGATGCTTATGAGGCTGGCCTTATCAAAGAAGAAGATCTGGAGTTTCCTCCAGAAGTGTTGCAGAGGAGATTGAACACCCTTGCAGCAAACCCATTGGTGGTCTTTGGGAAGAAATCTCGCGAGCCTAAGGTGAGAGCCCAAAGACCAGGGGTTTTCGAGCGAAACCCAGAGCTAGGGACTAAAGGTAAAGAGCCTGAATCTACTCAGGAGATTCATCGTGAGACTACAAAAGACAGCCAGTAAGGAGACTCCTCACCTTTGAGGAAGACACGATGAAAACAGTAGGGCTCAAGACACCCCCTCAGGGAACAGGGGACATGAAATAACAGAACACTCCAAGCAAGCCTCAAGTCTTGCAATGGAAACCCAGGCCTTTGGTTGTGGAAGAACAAGCGAAGGCCCAAAAATTGATCCTTGCTCCCAGAGAAAAGATTCCACCACTACTACTACCAGCAGCCATTGATCTTACTCCTGAGGATCCAATACAGCAAGTAGCCCATCTCGAGGTAACTACAATGACTAATGAGGATGGACATCTGGCTGGAGATGATAACTACAATGACGATGAACAGTTGGTAGATTACGGTGAGGACGAAGATCTTGAAGCACTTGATTGTATCGAGGAAGACGCTTCAGCCATTAACATGGTGTATGTCTTATCCTCTAAATATGCTTTATCTCCGTCCCCATTAAAAGGTGAATCCAAGAACGTCAACAGCGTGGTACTACCAGATGAAGAGCCTGAGCTACCAAATGATTCAACACTGGTTGAAGTACCAGAGTTGGATTCATCACATACAAAATGTCAGATGACGTTCTCCAAGCCTATTATGGACATGGCCATGCACATGCGGCCGTTATATGTCACAGGACAAGTCCAAGGGATTCAATTGAATAAACTCCTAGTAGACTCATGGGCAGCGGTTAACATCATTACTGTTAAGGCAATGGCCTTGATAGGCGTTCCCAAGTCTGCTATCCAAGAGACCTCGCTTAGTGTCAGAAATTTTCAGGGTAGCATAACTAAAACTTTGGGAATTGTCTTCTTGCAGGTACACATAGGGTTGGCCTCAGGCACTTACACATTCTTTGTGGTCGAATGCACATCTCCATATAGTGCAATCCTGGGGCGTGACTGGATACATCGAAGCTACTGTGTACCTTCTTCACTTCATCAGCAGATGTTACTCTGGAACATGGAGTCAGGCGAGGCAGAGCTTGTCAATGCTGACCCTCGTCCATATTTCGTTTCTGCTAATGCATTGGAAGCCAGATATTACCACAGTGACTTTAGGCCATTGGAGGTATGTGGCGTCGATCACAAAGGCCGCCCAGTAGGTGTTACGGCCTCTGAATTAGCTCAGTGGGGTATACTTCAAGCAACTCAGGATAGTAAAAGACCCTACACCATTGAGCTACCATCCAGACGTTCTCCATGATTGGGTCTCTATCAGATATAGAGACCGAGGCTTGTCTTTCTCTATACGAACGCTTTCATAATTTTCTATTAGAGAGCCAAGCCTTTGAGAAGGTTCCAATGGTTGCAGCCTTGGAATACGTGGATGAAGACGTTTTGAAAGACTTTGAGGAGGAGGACGAGATTAAATTAGCTCCAGCAGCTCTAGATGATTTACCTCCCAAAGTCAAGGATCCCATCGAACACATTAATATTGGGACACATGAAGAGCCAATCTCTGTGGCTATTAGTACCTTCTTAGAGCCTGAGGAAAGACTCAAGCTTATTGAATTGCTAAAAGAATCTGCAGACTGTTTTGCAGAAAAATACGATGATATGCTTGGTCTGTCACCAGACTTGGTTTGTCATAATTTGCCCATCATTGAAGGGAAGAAACCTGTAAAACAGGAGATGCGTCGCATGAATACAGAAACAGCAATTCTAGTCAAGGAAGAGGTCGAGAAAATGCTCAAGTCAGGGATTATACGTGTAGCCAAATATAATGAGTGGATTTCCAATATAGTCCCAGTTAAGAAAAAGAATGGAAAGATGCGAGTATGCGTCGACTACAGAGACTTGAATAATGCAACCCCAAAGGATGCATACCCTATGCCAGTAGCTGATTTGCTGGTTGACTCAGTTGCCCGCCATGAAATGTTAACATTCATGGATGGCACTGCTGGTTATCATCAAATTCCAGTGGCTGAAGCGGATAGACATAAAACTGCGTTTCGGTGCCCAGGCTTTGCCGGTGTTTTTGAGTACGTGGATATGCCATTTGGACTTAAAAATGCAAGGGCAACCTACCAACGAGCTATGAATTTGATCTTTCATGATCTTATTGGTAAGACCATGGAGGTCTATATTGATGATGTGGTAGTTAAAACGAAACACAGAAGTGATCATTTTGAAGACTTAAGGCAAGTGTTTCTCAGACTGAGGCAACATCAACTGAAAATGAACCCAGCCAAATGTGTGTTTGGCGTCCAGGCAGGAGATTTCCTGGGCTTTTTGGTTCATCAGCGTGGGATTGAGATACCGGATGACAAGAAACAAGCAGTTCTCAATGCAGTCCCACCAAAGAGTAAGAATGAGCTACAACGTTTATTAGGAAAAATCAATTTCTTACGACGGTTTATTGCCAATGCTGCTGGGAAAACACAACCATTTTCCACATTGCTCAAGCTTCAAAATCAGAAAGACTTTGTTTGGGAGCCTATACATCAAGAGGCCTTTGAGACCATTAAAGCCTACTTAACAAACTCACCTGTCTTGGTTCCTCCAAGACCTGGGGTTCCTCTTAAGCTGTATATATCAGCTACTGAACTCTCCATTGGAAGTCTATTAGCTCAGGACGACACGGCAGGAGTTGAACGTGCTATTTTCTATTTAAGTCGTACCTTGAACGATTGTGAAACGAGATACTCTCCAATGGAAAGGTTATGCCTAGCCTTATACTTTTCAGGGTGTAAGTTGAGGCACTATATGCTTTCCTTCACTACGTGTGTTATTGCACAAACAGATTTAGTGAAGTATATGTTGTCCAGACCGATTCTCCGTGGACGCATTGGAAAGTGGATTTTGGCTTTGTCATAATTTTCTTTGCAATATGTCCATCAGAAGGCGGTGAAAGGCCAAGCAGTGGCTGATTTTTTGGCTCATCATCCCATGGAAGAGGTGGGTGAGGGGCCAGAATTGGATCTCGCTCGTATTGACTTGGCCCCCTGGTGTTTATATTTTGATGGGTCCAGTACGAGTACTATGGTTGGGGAAGGGGTAGCTTTGATCTCCCCACGCGGCCAAACTTATTCTTATTCTTTCAGGTTGGACTTCAAGTGCACAAATAATCAAGCAGAGTATGAAGCTTTAATCATTGGATTAGAACTTCTGATAGATATGGAGATCAATGATGTGCATGTCCTTGGAGATTCCCAACTGGTGATCAGACAACTCGAGACAAAACACAAGGCAGGTCCAATATTAGAACCTTATGCGAGGAGGGCCTGTGACTTATTAAAGTTGTTTACAGAAGTGGAGTTGAGCCATGTTCCTCGCGAGAAGAACTATGCAGCTAATGAGTTGGCTCAACTAGCAACGGGTATCAGTTTGCAAGATGGAGTACGTGAACGAATATTAAAGGTTGAAAGAAGAACCCTTCCATCTTTTATTGCATGACAAGAAGATAAAAATGAATGGTACGTTGCTACACTTGATCACATCGACAGGGATTGGAGGCAGGAAATCATTTCTTATCTCCAGGATCCTAATCATCCGGCTGACAAGCGGATTCGATTTTTAGCTCCCAATTATGTACTCAAGGACGCTGAGTTATATCGAAGGGGAGAGGAAGGCATACTGTTACGGTGTGTCTTTGGACGTGACGCTAAGTGGTTAATGAGAGAGGTCCATCTTGGGATTGCAGGGGCACACCAGGCTGGTCCCAAGATGAGATGGTTATTAAGAAGACATGGCTTTTATTGGCCAGGAATGCTCAGAGACTACATTACGTTCGCCAAAGGTTGTGAAGAATGCCAGAAACATGGTCCAGTCAACCATATGCCCAGAATACCATTACAGCCAATAATTAAGCCTTGGCCAGCTCGAGGATGGGATTTGGACTTAATTGGAATGATTCATCCCCATTCACCTGAAGGGCACAAGTTTATCATTGTTGCTACTGATTTCTTCACAGAATGGGTAGAAGCTCGACCGCTCAGGGTATCTTCTGCAAAGGTCATCCGTCAGTTTCTTTTCGAGGATATTATTTGTCGGTTTGGCATTCCTGAGAGTTTTGTTTCAGACCGTGGGGCTGCATTCATGTCTGGAGAAGTAGACATTCTAATGAAGGATCTTGGAATCCATTTTTTACACTCTTCTCCATACTATGCCCAATCCAATGGTCAAGCTGAAGCGAGCAATAAAATCATTCTTCATATCCTTAAACGAATGCTCGCGAGCAATGCCAGACTGTGGCATGAAGAACTTTTTAATACTCTGTGGGCTTATAGAACTAGTAAGAGGACACCCACAGGGACAACTCCATATGCATTAATGTTTGGGCACGATGCTGTTCTGCCTCTGGAGATCAATGTTCAGTCTTTAGGTGTGATGGAGCAACACAACTTGATCGGTGAAGACTATGTCTAAGCGATGTGGCAGGAGCATGAAGACTTAGATGAGAAACGTACCCAAGCTTATGATAGTCTACGTGCTGAGAAACAAAAGGTGGCTCGTGCCTATGACCAACGAACAAGGGGCATGAGTTTTGCAGAAGGAGAACTTGTCTGGCGAGTTATTTTGCCTGTTGACGAGAAAACTGAAGGACGAGGTAAATGGTCAGAGAAATGGGAAGGACCATTCATTATCGATCGACTGTTGGGTAAAGGAGCAGTACGTTTGCGAGATCGAGATGAAACTATACACGCGAACCCAATAAATGGTCGATACCTAAAGAAATTCATACAACCTGTTTGGGAGTATGATGATCCTCCAACTATAGCTTAATCTAGTTTATTTATGCTCTTGCATAAGTAAACTACAGGGGAAACACATACCAAGGATCATATACATTAAAATAGCCTATTAATGGGGTTAGGTTGCTAAAGCCTTTACTAGAGGCCAATTTTTTGTAATTTTTATGGTTTTTCTTCCAAGTCAAAGTTCATATTAGCCAGTTTTTGTGGCCTAAATTTGAGCAAACTATATATGAGTTTATCAATACAAAGAACTTTTACATCTCAAATATAGTATTACATTCAATACTTGGAAGAATACAAAGGCTTTGCGGCCTCAAGCTCTGATACCATATGGAAAAACAAACCTGAATCAACAACAGAGAAAAAGAAAACAGTTTGTTTTTCACAAGATCCTCTGCGTTGTTTGCCATCCTCTGAGGTAGATGAAGACCAAAACACCAAGTGGTAGGCTTTTCTGCCTTGAGAACGAATAAGTGGTCGTTCCAACTCACTATATAGACTTGTGGCTTCTGGCTTTTCTGGACGTGTTCCCATAAACTATCAAAAGAGGGAAAGCCATTCAGGGCTGTAAACTTTTCAGGGTCAAAATACCCAATGAAGGAACCATCAACTGAGAATTGAAGCGGTTTGATGTTCGCCTTCGAGATGGCTTCCAAGTCAAAATGCTGGTTTGGGTACTTGTTCGCAAGGGACTCGTCCTTGCATAATTCTTGCCACTCCTTTGAACCTTGAATTAGGAGGTCATCGAGCTAGGAGAGTGTAGGGGTGCTATATGGATTTGCACAAAACCAGTGTGCAATAGTGAAAGCTATAGTCGAGCAAGCACTGGACCCTGAGGCTTTGCTGCTCCTCTGATCAAAAGAGGCAAGGAAGGCTCGAGCAGTGAGTCTTAGTTGTTTGTCCCTGCTAACAACTTGTGAGTCCAGCCAAACCCCATTTTCAGCCTCTGGGGTCCTTAATCTAAGCTTCTTGGGTTTTGGGGACTGTTAAGAGATTGGGGTCAGTATCAGGATCAGTGATAAAATTAGTTTGTTCTGGATGAATAAACAGTTTGAAATACTTACAGGGGATCCAGAACGTTTGGTTCTTTTCTTCCTAAATGATTGAATGGCCATAGTCACATCCGGTTCAGGGTTGTGCTGTGCAAGGAAGAAAGGAGTGGTCAGTTATGATCCAAGAAGTTGCTAATATATATGGCAATTTTTGATAAAAAAAACATACATTTGGCCATGGGGGAGAACCTGTGCTGAGGTGTGGTTCGGTTAGTGCAGCCAAGTCTCTTTCAAGCGAGAATTTCTGGCTGAATTTATGAAAAATGGCAGCAAAACATAGGTCTGGCCCTTGGTTTCGTTTCTCTTCCCAGAATTGAGAGTACCATGTGAAATACGATGGGGTGACCGACCTTGATATCGACAGTGGCTTTGTTATTGTTGGAAGCAGCACCAGTGGAAAGCCAAAGTGTTCGTCGCGTACTTCTGTTGCAACAAGCTTGTTGTTTCCTCGCCAGAGAGTATACTTGTTAACAGAACAGGCGAGGGGCATAGGAGCATCCTGGCTGAGCCCAAACTGTCTGCAGAAGTGGTTTGGGGCATAGTGCTCATACCCGAAGTTGGCTGAGTCTGGGATTTGCAGGTCCTAGCAAGTGTTGAACTTAATGAATAAGTCCCTCGAGTGAGCATCCTATTCAGGGGAGGGCATGAATCCACTTGCGAGGAGGACAGGATAGCGACGACTCAAAATTTTCTCAACTGCAGTATGAGGAAAATCCTTATGCGAACAGAGATACTTAAAGCAGTCGAGATAGGACCATTGCTTAGTCCTGGGCATTGTGGAAACCAATGATTTGCCCAACAGCTTTTGTTCTTCATAATGAGGGGTTGCTGAGGGGCAGAAGAAGGGGAAGTAGATTTTCAACCAGAGTTCAAGCATTCACAGTGGTCCTGATTGGTTCAAATCAAGCTTTGATAAGGATACTCGCCTGAGGCCATAGTAGATGTAGGCGAGGATGGGCTCAACCAAGCTTAGTTGCTCACCGTTGTAAAGACGTTCAGCGAGGTTGGTCCATGTCTTGATAACCTTTGCAGAGGTTGAACAAAACAAATACTTCGATAGCCAATACTCCAGAAAGGCTATTCCTCCTTGTGGTGTATTCTTTTCCTCGCGTGCAAAGTGTTTCACCCAGGAGGAGTAGGATGGAGGACGTTATGTTGAGGCTTGGTTGGAAGTATGGTTAGAATCTTGAGGAGCCCAGTTGTTTCCAGAGGCAGGAACTCCAAAGATAGTATAAAGATCAAGCATTGTGATGCTTACATCCCCACAAGGGAGTCGGAAACAATTTGCTGTGCAGTCCCAGAAGCACATGGCTGTAGCAAATGGGGCTTTGTTACCCCCAGACGGAAGAGAGAAGCATAAATCGATAAGCTGGGCTATTCCGGCTACTACCCACCGTTCGATGTCTTGCCCACGGCGGTGCCGGTATCAAGCGAGGTCGTCTTGGCTTGAATGTGGCCACTTCCCAATAAGACAGAAAGTGTCTTTTTGAGTCCATTCCTTTGGGTCTGCTCTAGGGTCTGCCTGGAGTATAAGGGATGAATTGCAGATGGGCTTGCAAAGATATGTGAAAAGCTCTGGATTTAATGGAGAGTCCAGAAATGGACCAAGCAGACCTGTGTTTTCTATCGGGTCTACAGTAAGAGTGCAGACGGCGTCTAGATTGTGTCGTTTAGCGACTGCCTTGAGCTGTTTGGAGAATCTCTTGGCGTCAGGAGTTTCATAAGGGATGGAGATGTCTTTGCGAGGAGGCATTTTGTCTGAGGAATAAGGATTGACGGCGGTGAGAAGGAAAGGTTTGAACTTTTTGACTGAGAGAGTTAGAAAGTGCAGGGTTCTGAGCAGTTGAAAGGGTTTTTGTTGAAAGATGAAATTTGTGGATATGGACTGGTGCTCTTATAGAGGTGTCAGTCGAGCGTCATACGTTTTCGAAGAGTTGGTTGACGAGGCGTTCGAGTGATGGTATAGTGTTTCAAAGTCAATGGGCACATTGGTCAAGATATATTCAAGTCTTTTCGCTTGTTCAGAAAGTTTCCAAGTTCAAGACCTGAGGGGCAATGTTTGGACCTAAATAAAGAATTTCATTTTGGGCTTGGATGGCCGAGGTCTATGCGAGCGGCCCATTATAATTAGTGGTGCTTGGCGAAGAGTCAAGTTATATAACGTCTGGCGAGCTTCGCTAGAAGAAGACTTTGAGTTCTATTAGAACTGTGTCTTATTAGCTGGTTCTATGCGGCTATGTTTCTGTCATAACTAGTTCAATTATAGATAGAACTCTTGGAGGAGTTATGATGGAATTAGAAGATCTATGAGTGATTACGACACGTATGCTGGTGTTGGATTCAGACTGTGATTACAAGAGTAGAAGAATTTGACGTAGAATGAATGACTGTTATTAAGCGAGTATATAAGGAGAGCAAGGATCTTATGAGAAGCCCCCCCCCCCAATCAATCAAACAACCTTGCTATACGCAAACAAATCTAGACGGTTATCTCGTCCTCGAGATTTCTATCTTCTTTGCAACCAGAAAGTCTAAGTGCTTGTCACCTATCGAGTGAAAGTATTGCGACTCCAAGGAAGCAATTGCAACCGGAAAGTTGAAGAGCGGCTCACTTGTAAGTTGGGAGCTTGAATACTCAAAGGGAGCGAGTGTTCTCAACACTCTGTTAAGAGATTGCTCTGCTTTGCACGAGAAAGGACGTGTGGAGTATCGATTTCAAGACTTAGTGAGAGATTCACATATCAAAGTCCTAGGTTTCTAGGCAAAAAGGACCTATTCGAGCAGGGTTGGTGCTCTCCCTGTTCTAATCGCTTAATATAGAAGTCAGGCGGCTGTGATCAGTCCATATTCCATCGAGAGACGGTGGCACGCCAGCATACGAAGCACAAGCAGGATAGACCGGCCCACGCGGTTAAAACATCTGAGATAAAAGATACTGCTTCGCGAGAAGGATCTCTTCTCGAGAGATATTCACTACTGGAAATTGACTCATTGCCGGCGACTTGTAAGTCGCCGGCAATGTTTTTGGACATTACCGGCGATTTTTGCCGGAAAAATCGCCGGTAATGTCTTTTTTTTTTTTTTACATTACCGGCGATTTTTGTCGCCGGTAATGTCCGTCGCCGGCAATCTCTCGATGGTAATGTAAAAAAAAAAAAAAAAGACATTACCGGCGACTTCATTTATGTCGCCGGTAATGTCTTTTTTTTTTTTTTTTTTTTACATTACCGGCGACATAAATGTATGTCGCCGGCAATGTCTTTTCCGGCAAGACATTACCGGCGACTTACATTTATGTCGCCGGTAATGTTAAAAAAAAAAAAAAAGACATTACCGGCGATTTTTCCGGCAAAAATCGCCGGTAATGTCCAAAAACATTGCCGGCGACATAAAAGTCGCCGGCAATGGGAAGAAATGTTGTAGTGATTTTTGCATCGAACAATATATATACACAGTGTTGATGCTTTATACAAACTTAATTATATATTAACACAGGGAAATTCTATTTGCTAGTTTAGTTTTGTTGTATGCGTAAGGATGATCCCAACGGAAAAACATATACATGTGCATCCGTGCAGGCCAGACTCGCAGATCGATCATATGGACTAGCTATATTATCGAGATCGAGATCGAGTTGGGAACACTTGTCCTGTCCTTAAAGCTAAGCTAGCAACTCAAACAAAGTAGCTAGATCGAGAGACCACCGCGGCGTCGGCGTTGGAGCCGTGTTGTGGAGTGTGGACGGTGATGTTCGTATTAGGTATGGATCGATCAACGACCTAGCTAGCAAGCTAGCTGAATAATAGAATGGTCGACTGAATGGATGTATACGTAGTCGACACAGACAGCGACATGCATCGACATGCATGCAGCACTAGTTAATGTACTACTGGGTTTGTCTTCATGCACGTAGAAATCGGCAGTGACGTACTGTCGGCACCTCTACTGCCTCCGGTGATCGATCAGTCAACTCTCGTCTCCGCTTGATCCACTAGACAGAGCTGGAAAGTCGATCTATCACTGATTACCTTATCACCTGAGAGTGACGGTAAAAAGTGAAATGAAATGGTCCATCGATGGGCGCGATAAGTCAAATTTTGAGAGCGAGCTGGGGAGGAGAAATATTAAGGCCGATGGGGACGTATGTCCTAATTAATTTGAGTAATGTCCTTCCCGTATCGATCATCTCAACCTGGCTAGCTCAGTTGCTCAATTATTCGTTCTTACAACTTTCAAGATTTTGCAGCTATCTAGCTGTAAATCAGAGGAAAAAAAACATGATCGATTTCAAAGTGTCAAAGTAAATGCCGTGCATGCAGATGTACGTGGTCTGGTCTGGCTTCTTCACCAAGGCAATGAACACAAACAACCAATTACAGTAGGCCGGCCGGACTCCCACATCCTCCTTAAATTTGCCGCTCCACTAGTGTACTACCGTTTCTCCTTCATTTCATATGTTTGGGGCCCTATCTCAATTGGTGATCGATATATTTTTCTTGAAATCTAAGAGTGATATTATAGTGGTCAACGAACCATATATTCCACAAGTTCGAACTACCCTTCCATTTCGGCTGAAGTATGTGCTGCTTTTGGAGAAACATTATGTTCATGTTCACCTGTACACGTCGTAACCCCAATATCTTGCAAATCTGCATACGTACAGAACCAGTGTTAAATTCTAAGAGCAACTACAGCAGATTTTCTATAAGTCATTTTTAGCTAAAATATAAAGATTTTCTCTTAAAATTTACTCCAGCAGCTCCCTTATCTTATTAGCTAGTTTAGGGATTCCCTATATTAATTTCATATTTTCATCCCCTATTCTTATACCGAAAACCTGAATTATAGGTAACGAAATATTCAATATTGTAATTAATTTTTTCCTTCTAAATTGCAAATGTAATTAATAATTATATTAATAAATAAATATTTTATTATCAACCAATCAAAACTAAGCATGTGTTTAGATCTAACTACATTTTAAGTGATATTGTTGGAGTAAATTTATACAAGTGATTAGCTAAAATATGTTTCGACTTTATTTTTGAACAAAATAAGCAAACTTTCCATGACATTGTTGGAGTTGCTCTAAGTACACGTATACCACCAAAGCTAGTGCCTCTCTCTCTCTACTTTTTCTAGTCTCCCACTAATTATAAACTTAACGAGAGTACGTACGTACTCCTGGCCTTGGACTCACTCGCTCTAAGGATGAGAAGGCAATAATCATAGTAGTTGAACATCAATATGCATCACTAGTGAAACGATTCCATCATAACATGGAGGCCGTATCCATTTCTGGATATAAAATTGTGTGGAAAATCACTACCTAGCTACATATCACTATACTAGCTCGATCTCATCCTAGCTTTTATCACAAAAGGTCATCAAGATTTCAAGAGATCGACAAGAAAATCTAATCACATTTTCTAATGGAATGGTGATGCTAACATACACCATAACCAAAAGTTCATTTCATCCCGCCCTTAAAGCTATTTGGAGGTCGAGGCCATGCATGTACATTGTACGTCTTCGATCAATAGCGAAGGTGTCGCAATTGAAAGTTACAACTCAAACTAAAAGAGGAAACAATTTTGAGTGGAACTGTTGAATTCATGTACGTTTTCTACCTCCGGCATTATTGCGAGATGTACAAGAATAATCGATAGTGATCGATCGATATAGTAATCATAATGATTCCTCGGTTGATTAGGAGTTCACAACTTTGCATACATTAGTATGTACGTATACTGTATCAAATTTCATAGGTAAATAATATATATAATCTCAATTCCATTAGCTTCCATTTCCGCTAGCTCAGCCTAGTCTGCACTGCATGCTTTTGGAAAAGACTATGGTCATGCACTTCTGTAACCCTAATAGGCCAATTGATATTCTGCATACAGAACAGGTCTTAGATACCCTCCAACCGTACGTGATCGATACTATATATATCACCAAATTTGGCGTCTCGTCTCTTAGTCTACTTTTCCTGCTGGCCTCCCCCACTTTGAATCTTAATTTACGGTACTTATTCGTTTGGTCGACTACGATATTTGGACGGACTAGCTCGATCGATCATGTTTAAGAAGGCAAGCATATACAGTCAATAGAACTACAAAGCTAGATATATGCTTCACTTTTTTGATTCCATTATATACATGGTGATTCTGTAGCGCTTTAGCAGGACGGCCAATAGGAGGCACCCAATTCTGAATTTTAAAAAATGTGGAAACTCTCATGCTTTGTAATATAATTGCTCTTATCTCAAAAAGTCTTCAAGACGTACTCGAAGAAATCGACAAGAGAATCTAATTATTACTTATTCTAATGGAATAATGATGTTAACACCGTACCATAACAAGTGTTCCAACAGCGAAGTTTTAGTTATTGAAAGTTACAACTCAAAACTAAAAGCTAGAAGAACAAATGTGAGTGGAACACATGCATTTTCTACCTCCACATTATTGCGATACGTACCACGATTATCATTAGTGGTCATTCGAATGATACCTTTCTTGAACATATATGATTTAATTTGCATACATTTGTACGTACATTGTAACAAAATTTCATTGTAAAGTTTTACAAGCTGCATGCAAACGTACATTATATAGTTAAAATACAAAATAATTTCGAATAAAGCATTGAATAATTATTGAATAATACATACATAACTTCATAACATGGTATCAATAAAGCATCACAAGCTAAGAATTGAGCTAAATTAAAGTATAAACTCACTGCAAATCTGAGAATCAAAATAGACAGAGCTTCGCTATCATTGATCAAATAAAACATAAGATTGTCTAGTAGAATGCAGGTATTTATAGACCACAGAACAATTAAGCTCGATGGTGGGTGGTATGTGAGTTCTTGGTCAAATCAGGTATATATATGCATGGTGTCACGGCGGCGGCCGGCTGAGGCGACGACATCAGCTAGTGTGGCGACGGCGTGGGTTCTCAAATCAGTTCACCAAAGTGCTCCAAGCTGGGCTGTACAGGTCAAGGACTTCATTGGGCCTTGCATTTTCGGCTGTGTGGGTGGGCCTTCTATTTGGGTTCCAAGATTTTGTGTTTCATTTGGTGGGATCTTCCAACCCAATTGCGAGAGACTGATCGATGGAGTTCTCTCTCTATAAAGTCGGTGATTGCAGAGCAAAATTTGAAGACGGTGCTTCTAAAGTTTTTCACTAATATATAAAAGAAAAATAGGTATAATGATCACTGAAGTTTAAAAAATATCAAAAATGTCACTGAATTTTAACTTTGTTTATCAAATTGATCACGTTGCCCATTTTGGATATCAATTTTTTTATTTTATGGTGATTTTCATACTTCTCTCACTTATGCTATGTGCATTTTTCTCATAATCTCATATATATACGTAAAATATTTGACAAATTAGAATGTTTAAACTAGACAAAGTAATCAAATTGATAGACAAAGTTAAAGTTCAGTGACTTTTTTGATATATTTCAAAGTTTAGTGATTAAATTGTCGATTCTGACAAATTTTAGTGATCATTTGGGTCATTTTCCCATATATCTCTATTAATTAAGCAAGAAGAGGCTTTGACAATTATCACACGTCACTACCAGCATAACTACTATAGCCGACGAAGAAATTTAGTCGGCCTATTACCAAATCTCATCGGCCATAGCGTCGTTGGCAGAAGGTTGTCGGCAATACCTATAGCCGACGAGGTAAGTGGTTGTCGTCGGCTATAGTGTGGACTTTAACCGACAAAAAATAAACTCGTCCGCTAAAGTTCCAAATTTGAAAAAAAAAAATTACAGATCTGAATTTCTATTCCTAAAAATCCAGATCTACAATTCCTTCACCATCCATAATCACTTCACCATCCAGATCCTTCACCAAACCATAATCACTTCACCAAACCATATATAATTTTACCAAAAATAAAATTACAATTATATTTCACAAATTCAAAGCTAAAATATTAGTTAGAATTCTTTTAGCGGAGAGGGCGAGGCGACAGTGGCAGCGGAGGGAGAGGCGGCAGCGGAGAGGGCGAGGTAGAGGTACGAGAGGTGCGAGGCAGCGACGGTGGAGGGAGAGGTGGAGGTATATCATAGAGAGAGAGAGAGAGAGAGAGAGAGAGAGAGATTTTTAGGGTTTTTGAGAGAGGGGAGCGGAGGTCTGGGAATATAAAGCCTATGACTATAACCGACGATGTATAATGTCGTCGGCTATAGTATAGCTAACGAAATAATGCATAAAAATCGTCGGATATAGTCGGCACTATAGCCGATAATTTTTTTTCAGAAAAAATTGGCAACTTTTTTTTCTCATCGGTGTAATGACTTTAGCCGACGATACTCTTCTTTGTCTGCTAAAGTACAGTATAGCCGACGAAAAAATGTGTCGTCGACCTGTTTTTTTTAAATTCGTCGACTATAGTGTTTGTTCTGATAGTGCGTCAAACATTTATAATACCATAAACTACCATTTATAATATATAATTTCAATGCAGTGAAATTTAATAAAGAAATGACAATATAATCAAACAATATAAACATATTTCTCCCAACAAAAAAACTATCTCCTCTCACATTCATTGGATATGCTCTAGTAAATATATAATGTGCGTTGTGCTTCAATGTAATATGTGATATCACCTACCTAGGAGGTTCACTTTTGTTCGTGCATTTTTTGGGTGATTTATAACATAAACGTGACTTACATGTAAGATGCACTATGTACGCGCGCGTGTATAAGACAATATATCTTGGCTTAGCCTCATTTTTCTTGACTACCTTATATTAGAATTTCTTGCATGGTTTAAAACAGTAGTTGCTCTATTATTGTTTTAAGGATCAAATAGTGAAACGAACAATGAAAATGAAGAAGTCTAGAGATGTGAATTCATGTTTAGAATAAAAAGACGTGGAGTAGAGAGGACGGGTCGATTACATGATATGTCATGTCTAGTAGAGACTAGACTCACTAGAGAGACTAGACAGCAGTAGTCGGCCGATCCATGATGTTGACCTAAAAAGAAAAGAAGGATGGGATTGTTGACTCATCAGGGGTGAAAAGTTGGGGCGGTGCTGCTGAGCTTTTTATATATGGCGATCCAGAGAGGTGCGGCGTCTACCAAATCGAAAGTCGACACTTCAATCCCACGTGGTCAGGCGTGTAATTTGCTCTATTTAAGCTAGCTGTTCGAGAGTGTCCAAGTATGACGGGCTCGTGGCCTTACTCATTGGATCAGGCCTCACAGATTTCTTCTCCCAAATTTATGGGCCAACAATATCCTTATTTGGGCCAGCACTTACAAAATGTGGGGCTTTGAGTGAAGCGAACCGAATAGTCGATTACATCATTTACAATCAAAGTCATGGGTCGCAGCCATTATGAAACGTTACGTAGTAATTTAAAAACTGCCCTAAACCTCAGAGTGGTGAACAAGGATTTGGCTTTAATTGATTATAATGGTGGAGTAAGACTTGACCAATTCTTCTGGTATAAATGTATAATTGACTGCCTTAACGCGTAAGGAACGGCCATGAATCTATGTAAAAATTATAAATTCATACTAATCCAACCAGACCTAAGAATGGAAAGACTTCAGCATCGCTCGAAAAACAAGAGATTTCAGGTTAAGAAAATGTGCCAAATGGAAGATATGTTCAAATTACTTATTTAAAGAGCCAGCCAAAGTCTGCTAGTGCAGGCCTTGAGTTCCATTGCTCTGCTACCCAAGAATCTCACGCTGCCATTTATAACGTTATCTGCGCTAACTGCTATAGAATGAAACAATAATGCGTATATTTCTTCTGATTTCTTAACAGATATTTGGTCAGCTTTGATGCAATGTTTCATGCCTGTGACAGGTGAAAAAAATACATAGAAAGCTAGATATATAAATAGAAAACTGTTGGTGGGTTACATTTCATTTTCATTGGTTGAAATATAGATGGAGAGGTTGTAAATCTCTATTAATTAAGGCAAGGAGGCTTATGACAGTTTTGGAGAAGTTTAGGGCAGTTGGAGGTAGAACATTGTCAATTCCTATTATACCCATCCTCATAAAAATTAAAAAAAAACAAGAAAAAATGAGAGATTCAAACCCCTGAAGCGCTCAAACAAAAACCGTCGCGTCGGTTTTGGGCAAAAATAAAAAATAAAATACCCTTTTCAAGGAGCAGTTCATTTCCAGATTCTTGATTAAAATCTCTCCTCGGTCTCCGAAGTCCGAACCTTTCAATTCAAATTCCTCCTATTCTTTTCTCAAAACTTAAAAATCAAATTAAATGTCGGCTTCAACGGTATCCATCACGGCGACCCCGTCGACACGGCGGCGATCCGTCGTCGCAGTCGAGAAGAGGTCTAGCAACCTCGACTTCGTTGCCGCCGAACCCCACCAAACCACCACCACCGACCGAGCCGACGTCGCCGCCACCGCCGCGGCGAAAACCCGAAATCTGAGTCACCAGTCCGTTAAGCGAGACCGTAGTTGACCGCTCCGCTCAGACCAGAAGAACCGACGTGTCGCCGCCTTCTGGCCGCCGCTCTCGGAATGTCACACACGAGGTCCCTGTTAGTGACACTCCCTATGTCAGAGCCAAGAATGTTGAAGTAAGATTCTTAAGCCCTTTTCAGAACTTTTGATTTATAAGTTTGTAAGCATGTTAGTGTTTTCATTTGTGGTTTGGTATTTGGTTTTGAATAGTTGGTGGATAAGGATCCAGAGAAGCCATTGAAGCCATCAAGTCGTTGAGGCATCGGTGTTCCGATCAAGCCCAAGAGTCACTTGACAACATTCTTTTGGATCTCTACAAGGTACCAATCAATGCTTTATCATACACCCTTTAAGTTTTAGAATTGACTGAGAGTGTGTTTAATAGTTTCTGATGATGATTTTGGGTTTGGTTGTTTGTACAGAGATGTGGAAGATTGGATGATCAGATAGCATTATTGAGGCACAAGTTGTTTTTGATTCAACAAGGGATGGCCTTCAATGGAAAACGTACCAAAACTGCCAGATCTCAAGGGAAGAAGTTTCAAGTCTTTGTGGAACAAGAAGCCACTAGATTACTGGTATGATTAGAAATCCAAAAGCCCACGTTCTGTTGTTCAGTTTCAAACTTATCTAAGCAATATGAACCTAAATTTACAATGAGACTAATTGTATACTGGTTCTGTGTTATCAGGGGAATTTGGGATGGGCTTTGATGCAACAGAACAACTACATTGAAGCCAAAGATGCATACAAGAGAGCATTAATTATATGACAATTTGCATTAACGGTAGTTTTTGACTTTCAGCCGATGCTCATGGTTTCGACTGCTGTACGGTGGATTGCATGATGGGCGCTTAATTATTATATGTATTAAAATGTTGGTGAACTCGATTGATTTGGTCCTGCGTTTTCATGTTTCATGGATGTCTGCAATATTTTTTTCTGGGTATCAAATATAACTCACTAAACATGGGTCAGAGACTCAGAGTAGAGAGTAGTGTAGTGATTATTAAACCTAAGGCGGAGATTATAAAGCACCAAAATCTTCACTTCCCTCTTTATTTTTCCCCCAAAAATATTTCCCTCTTTCTTTCTTTGTTTCTTCCAGTGGAAGTTTTTAGAAACCTGAAACCACGAAATCTAAATTTGCTTGCAGAGATCGATCAGATTGAGTGAGGCGTTGAGAGAGATAAGAGAGATGTCGATGGAAATGTCCAAGGGACTACCCTTTTCAGTTGACACATGGAGTGATGGAGTCCATCTTCAAAGCGAAAGAGACGCCATTTCTTTAACACACGCACACAAAGACCACTCAGTTGGGATCTCTGCGCATTTCTCTACCCAATTTACTCTACCCATCTCACCAAAACCCTCCTTCTTCAACACTACCCCAAGGTTTCAGTTTTTCAACTATCCCATTTGTGTATTTGTGAAGGTTGAAGTTTCAATTTTTAATAATGAATTTGGGGTTTTTGTTTTTGCAGCTTGATGAGTCTTTGTTTGTGGGGATTGAGGTTGGAGAATCTATAGTCATTGATGACCTCGATGGAGCATTCACCGTTACAGCTTTCGACGCCAATCACTGTTCTGGTTGTTACATCTCTCATGAATTGTTAAATTGGTTTTCTTATTGCGTTTTGTGTTATTTGAAATGATCTTGCTCTGTGGGTCTGGTTGAAACATGTGATAGAGTTGGGTAATTTACATAAATGTGTTTCATTGTTATATTATTTGACCTCATATTGATGAAGCTACTGAATGGCCTACAAACCGATCAGTTCTTCATGTTTGTGCTTTGATTGATGTAGTGTATGCCATCTGTTCAGGTAGAACATTTGAAATTCCATTTATACCTTTATTTTTTATTAACTGAGGAAAATCTCTTTTAATTTCTAAAGGGCTTAGTTGTAAAAGCATAAGTCCTCCTGCTATTTCACGAAGAATGCTCGGCGGTGAAATTTCCCAAATCCAATCCCAGTTTCAAATCTCAACCCCAATCCTAATCCCAAACCCAATCCCAATCGTGGCTCCCAGAGTTTTTCCTTCCCATGTCTTCATCACTAACGTGCTCGATCCCCATGTGCTTCGCCTTCGCCTTCGCCGAGCCTATAACCACCCCAATTTCTCCGAAACGGTTGGGCCAAAACGGTTTGAATTGAGGATGGTGGGATTGGGATTGAATTGGGCCTTTTTGCCGTTTGGTTTGTGAATCCCTCCCAAGACTTGCGAGTTCAAGTCCAGCAGTCTTCGTCCTCGCCGTCACCGCCCTGCTCGGCCTTGAAGGTGACTAATCCCAAGACTTTCGACTTCCTGCACGATAGTATCTGTCGTGAGCAATGAACTTGGACAATTAAGTGAAGACGATATAATTGCACACTTTTAAGTATGCCACCGAAAAGTCGCACGCGCGAGCGCAACGCTTTTCGCACGCATATATGCGCGTGCAGGAAGGCTAGTATAATATTAAAGCATTCACGTACCTTTATTGGCTGAACCGCTACAACATTCAAAGCACCTCACTCCATTCTTTTTCAGATTTTCATTTATAGCCCAGATTTTCTCCTATTTGGTGATGTATATGACCATAACCAATATCTTAATATGATGAGCTCACAAGGACAAACTAGCAGAACCTGGAAAAGCTGGAAGTCGTGGGATTAAATCCAGGAAACAACATGGTACGTACCGACTCATGTTCCCCAATATATTCTGTTCAGTGGGCTCAGAGTCTCAGAGTACATAAACAAATGAAATCACCGGGGTCCTTCCAACAATTGAAGCCTGGAAATCAAATCAAGCAAGTCAAGAAAATCATTCCATTCATGTTGTTCCAAAACGCAGATTCACTATCTAGAACAAAGACATGGTCCTAGTCTCAAAAAACAGAGAGAGAGAGAGAGAGAGAGAGAGAGAGATATGATGACAAGTTTGACATCATAATTCCAAGTCAAACACCCTGCCCTGTTAACTGTTACATATGCTCCAACAAATGTTGATCCTCATTTTTAATTTCAAATACTTCCAACAACCCCATCGTCCCCAAAAACTCAAATCTCTCATCAAAACCCTGCTCTCTGTTTCCTTCCATCTCACCACAAAACCAGGCCCCATACAAACAAATAGTCTCGATCTCCATCTTTTTCTCAAATTCAGTGCCTTTCTTTTTTTAAAAACTAAAACTTGAGAGTAGTTCTTCCTTCCAAGTCAAGCAAGAACAAAACAAAGCAAACAGCTTTCTCTTCTTACTGGCCCGAAGTCTATTCCTTCATTCCGAGACAGAAAAAAAAATAAAAAATGGCCCAGATTATCAGAGACAGAGTCTTCGGTTCATTCGGCTCCAGACGACACACCAGACTCCCAATCCCAATCCCGATTCCGATCGAACCCGAACCCGAACCCGAATCAAAACCCAAGCCCATCATGCCGGTCCACCCGGCCGACAATCTCCCCAACCCGTTCGGCGACTTGTCTCTCTCGGACTCGGACCTCAGAGAAACCGTCTACGAGATCTTAGTCGGAGCATGCCGGAGCTCCGGCCCGAAACCGCTCACCTACACCCCACAGTCAGTCTCCGCCGGCAGCCGGAGCAGCCAGCCTTCCCCGCTCTCGTCGCTTCAGAGGTCGCTGACGTCATCAGCGAAGAAGGCTCTTGGTTTGAAGCAGACGACGTCGTCCAGGAGACTAGGCGGCAGTAGTGGTAAGCGGGCCGGGTCGGTTTGGGAGCTGATGAGGGTCCAGATGAGAGTTTCGGAGCAGACCGATACCCGAATCAGAAGAGCCCTTCTCAGAGTTGCTGCTGGTCAGGTTAGTATAGTACTGAAAGTTTTTAACTTTGTAATTTTTTCTCCGAAAATTTTGAACTTTCTGTTGCAAAGTGTAAGAAAAACATGGTAAATTTTGTTATCAACTGTTCACTTATTTGCTACTGAAGATCTTGGCCTAGTTGCTTGTTGTGTGTTAGTTTTGATCTGGATGTGTTAATTATTGAGGAGTTGTGTTTGTTTATCTGTGTGTGTTTTGTAATAGCTGGGAAGAAGGATAGAGTGCATGGTGTTGCCACTGGAGTTCTTGCAGCATTTCAGGTCTTTAGACTTTACCAATCAGCATGAGTATGAAGCATGGCAGAGGAGGAATTTGAAGGTTTTGGAACTGGGACTTGTGGTGTTTCCTCATGTGCCTGCGGATAGAAAAGACGAGGAGGCGGCTCAACAGCTTCGGAAGATTATTCGCGGGGTGTTGGAGAAGCCAATGGAGGCTGGAAAGAGTATAGAGACAATGCAGGCTCTCCGCAGCGTTGTTGTGTCTCTTGCGTGCAGGTCCGGTGATGGGACTGCTACGGAGATGTGCCACTGGGCGGATGGGTTTCCGTTGAACCTCAGGCTGTACCAGAAGCTTTTGGAGTCATGTTTTGACTTGAATGAAGAGACTGCTATTATAGAAGAGCTTGATGAGGTTTTAGAGCTCTTCAAGAAGACGTGGGTTGTGTTGGGAATAAACCAGATTCTGCACAATCTTTGTTTCGCTTGGGTTTTGTTTCATCGTTATGTTACAACTGGCCAAGTTGATAATGACCTGCTGATTGCATCCAGTAACCTGTTGGCGGAAGTTCAGCAAGATGCCAATGCCACAAAAGATCCATCTTATTTGAAGATTGTGAGTTCAACATTGAATGCAATACTGGGTTGGACCGAGAAAAGACTTCTTGCCTACCGTGATGTTTTCAACCTCGAAAATCTTGATTCAATGCAAAACATTGTCTCCCTGGGTGTATTATCAGCAAAAATACTCGTAGAAGATATTTCTCAAGAGCATCGAAGGAGGAGGAAAGAAGTTGATGTTGCTCGTGACAAGGTTGATGCCTACATAAGATCATCAATACGCACTGCTTTTGCTCAGGCAAGTTGTCATACTACTTTTCATTGACCGATGTGTGTAAGCAATGAATATATGCTAGAAATTTCGTTTAGTAATACTGTTGCTTATAGAGGATATACTGGACATCAGAGTGAGGAGCTTGCACTTGTAAATGTGATAATTAATCTCATTGTTTTTCCAGTAGTTCACACTTTATCTTCCCATGTTTGCAGTAGTACATTTTGCTCAAAGTTCTGTCTGATATCTTTGCGCAGAAATTGGAAAAGATGGGCTCCAGCAAGCGCACGTCGAAGAGCCAAAAGAATAATATTCCTGCACTTTCCGTCCTTGCACAAGATGTTAGTGAATTAGCTTTCAGTGAGAAGAACATATTTGGTCCAGTATTGAAGAGATGGCACCCTTTTGCAACAGGAGTTGCTATGGCTACCTTGCATTCTTGCTATGGAGACGAGCTCAAGCAGTTTGTGGCGGGTATTAGTGAGTTGACTCCTGCTACTGTACAAGTGTTGAATGCTGCTGACAAATTAGAGAAGGATCTTGTGCAGATTGCTGTAGAAGATTCAGTGGATAGTGAGGATGGTGGCAAATCCATCATTCAGGAGATGCCTCCTTATGAGGCTGAAGCTGTGATGGCTGACCTGGCAAAGGCTTGGATAAGAACAAGAGTGGACAGGCTGAAGGAATGGGTTGACAGAAATCTGCAACAAGAGGTATGTATTCTCCTTCAACAGACAATAACATGAACTGTGCTTCAGTTTCTCTCTAATGCACCACATTCAGAGATTAAGGAATTGTGTCCCATAGTGGACAGTTTTGTGAAGTTTCAGTTCCCCAACATGATGCGATTCAGCGTTTCATGATCTGATGTTTTGAGCTTTGTGCCATCAGGTCTGGAATCCACAAGCAAACAGAGAACACTTCGCTCCTTCTGCGATTGAAGTTCTACGCATTATAGATGAAACATTAGAAGCTTTCTTTTTGTTGCCTATACCAATGCATCCCAGCTTAATTCCTGAATTGAAGACTGGTCTTGATAGATGTCTTCAATACTACGTGTCGAAGGCCAAGACTGGCTGTGGTATATATTTTTACAAAGCGTCCTCTTCATTGAATTTAAAAGTTTTCAGTCACCGGTTTAATTAACATATCTTCGCTTTGATCTGTGCAGGGACCCATATTAGTTTCATTCCTACTATGCCTGCTTTGACTAGATGTTCAGCAGGTTCAAAATTTCATGGTGTATTTAAGAAGAAGGAAAGGTCACACATAAATCAAAAGCGGAAATCTCAGGTCGGAAGTACAAATGGGGATGGTTTGTTTGGTATTCCACAACTTTGTGTTCGCATTAATACTCTCCAGTATATACGAATGGAGTTGGGGGGTTTTGAAAAGAAGATAATTGCTCATCTTGGGAACTCAGAATTCACTAAAAGGGGTGAAAATCTTAATGGGATGGGCAATATGTTTGAGGTTTCAGCATCTGCTTGTGTAGAAGGAATCCAAGAACTTTGTGAGACAACAGCTTACAAGGTTATTTTCCAAGAACTAAGTCATGTTCTTTGGGATGGCCTTTACAATGGGGAAGTTTCCTCGTCTAGGATTGAGCCTTTCCTTCTGGAACTTGAGCAATTTTTGGAGATTATTTCGTCAACAGTTCACGATAGAGTTAGAACACGTCTTATTACAGACGTAATGAGAGCTTCTTTTGATGGATTCTTGTTGGTTTTGCTAGCAGGAGGTCCTTCCCGCAGTTTCACACAGAAAGATGCTGATATACTACAGGAGGATTTCAAGTTTCTGACCGATTTGTTCTGGTCGAACGGGGATGGACTGCCAGAGGATTTAATAGATAAGTTGTCAACCACTGTTAAGGACATCCTTCCTCTGTACCATACTGGTACTGATAGCCTTATTGAACAGTTTAAGTGTGCGACTCTGGAGAACTATGGCTCCTCTTTTAAGTTGCAGCTGCCATTGCCTCCAATGTCCAATGAATGGAATTCCAATGACCCAAACACACTTCTACGTGTCTTATGTCATCGGAATGATGAGCCTGCAGCAAAGTTTCTGAAGAAGACTTATAATTTGCCTACGAAGCTGTAATGGAGGTGATATGATGACAGATGCTTTGAGCCGAAATCAGTCCTTTTTCTGACTTGTGTATTGACGACATCACCGCTCAACAGCACCGGGATGATCTTTTCCAGTAAAAGATCTGTGCACTTGGGGGCAGGATACTCACATCAGCCACATGTATAACCTATTTATTGATCACAGGTAACATATGCTTGTTGTTTAGCTCTTAGTTAGTCAAGAATTTGAGGGAGGACTGGACATTCTTCTTGATGTAGAGGATTGGAATTTGTGATTTTCAAGGGTCTGAGAATGTTTTGTCACCGTGTTCTTCCACCTGGTGTGTTAATAAATGATGAGTATGAAGAATGCGGTGAGGTCCGTCAGATGTGGCAGCAGGCCAAGCACCACAGCAAAATTAACAGAACTGAATTCTTGCAATTGTTAGTTTCTTTTTCTGGATGAGAGCATTCTTGCCAAAGTTGTATTTTTGAATGTGTACATAAAAGAACAGAGAGGATAATATTAAAAACAAACGGAATATGATACAGATTATAATGTGGAACAATGGGATTGCGAGGTCTGCTACATATATAGCGGCAAAATATGAACTTCCAAGACTTTAGAACGTTAGAAACCTCAATCAATCAATCTGTGAAGGACTTTATATTGCCTAAGAAAACAAAATAAGTATGGCAAACCGAAAACAGTAATGAAACTAAAATGCTTTCATGAAGGACTGATTTCATGAGCCTTTTATTTTTGTAAGTCTTGATCGACTAGGAAACAGCTCTCTACGGCTTTCGCAATCCTGATGAAGCCTCTGCCGGACCAGATTTGGGAGTTCTCGATGTGCCACACTCATGAGCAGCAGCGAATTTCTGTAGGCTTGTTTTTCTTGATCCAGAAGTATTCACCACATCAAGCTTTTCAGGAACAGTTGTAATAACCTTTAAGGAAGATAGAGGCAACCGTCAACATAGAACATAATAACAAGCTAATGATATGATAGAATTGTGACACAGAAAAGACCCAATTCAAGTAACACAAACGTTGATGGAGTCATTTGAGTGTGAGATCTTTCTTGAAGTTCCTTGACTAGCAAGAGCATCAACTCCACCTCTTTGCTCAGTTTGCTGTGTTCCACATGACATCCTATCATTGAGCTTTTCCTTTTGGGAACCAGGGGACATTGTCATGTCCTTCAAAGACACAGCAAAATATTAGTATTCTAAAGAGTGAGCATTTTTTTAATAAACAAGCCAGATATATATTTTTCTACAATTCACAAAAGAGAGAAATCTATACCTTCATTAAGCCTGTTAACTTCTTTGAACACAGTTCATGTGGCGCCGCCTTAGAAGCACGGCCGCTGCTGGTGCCAGGATTCTGCACCAGCATTGGGACAGAGTTCAGCAATTCCTATTTGGCATCATCAGATACTTCTCCATCGCTGTAAACTTGTCCGTCATCATAAACCTCTCCATCATCATTGTCAGAAAGCTATTCCAATGACCTCATATCAAGCGAATAACGCAGAATCCCTCCAATGCCCCCAAAGCCTCGGCAGAATTGTGACCCTTCTTGTGATTTGTTGGTCACAAACTGAAGCTTGCAACCAAAGTTCTTATACTCATCAGCAAACCACTCCAACAATGACACCTTGTCTTGAACATCTAGTTCCACCTTGCTCTCCTCCTTGTTCAGATGTTTCACAACAACCTCACCATTAGTAGAGTCCTTCAGCACATACCTATTGATTTCCAAGCTCTCCGACACGATAAGTGTCTTCACAGCGCCCATCTCCAAAGCCTTTAGCGTGTCATCCAAGCCGAAAACATACTTTCCGGAGTCAAGTCTAATCTCTTCCAAGAAGTTGTCCAACAATTTTTTCTCCTGCACAAATTTCACATTGGACAAAATCTCACTAGACAAGTCAATAGCCTGATCAAAACCACTCTCTCCTCCACAGCCAACGCCTACAACGTTGTGTATCTTAGCCTGTAACCTTGCATCAAACTTGTCCGAACCACTCAACACTGTCTTAAAGTCGGCTGATCAGGCCAACCCTGCCACATTAGGCAGATTCGTGACCGAGTCGATGAAAAGCTTCGTACCATTCTCAGCTGCCTTGGACACATAGTTGTGCCTAGCCTCCTCTCCTAAACGAGCAAACCTCAAAGCCTACTGGCCCCCTCTCCCATGCTTCTTCGGTAGGTCTACATTATATTTGTGCAACACTCTCCTAGTGTTACCACTCAACGTACCAAAAAGCGTACCGTGGCCATCTATGACAATAAATCCAAACTTGTCGTCCGACTCTAAAAGCTGGTTTAGGGTATCGACGTGGAACTTGTTGTCACATACAGTAAGTGAAGAGAGACGTTGATCGGTTTGTGAGGCTCGAAGTCGATGGTGATCTTCTTCTCCTTCCTGTCTTCGGTGAGGATGGTTCCGGTGTAGAGGACGAGGCCGTTGGGAGGGACATTGGTGTAGAGCTTGAGGCGTTGAAGCGCCGACGTGATTGCGCCAAGGACGGACTGGCGATTGACTCTGGATTTGATGTTGGAGGCAGTTGAGTACTCGTTGTTTAACAATTTGGTGACGCGAGAGATTTGATCGCGTGGAGGTATGATGAGGGAGATCATGCTTGTGCCGTTGCCTCTGGAAGATTCGAGGCCCTTGATTAGTCTCTTGGTTTTCCACATAGAGATGTGCTTGTCGTGGTCTCCTGCCATCTCTGAAGAGTTGGGTAGACCTGAAATGACCATTGAGATCGATGAAGATGGCAGATCGAGAAGAAACATTTGATGTTTAATTATGAGCGGTGTTTTGTATTTATACCCACTCTCTTTTGCTTGGGGTTCAAGAAACGCGGTTTTAGAGCATCTCTAAATTAGAATGTCTTTTGCTCCAACGACAAATACTTTATCTACTTTAGAGATTAGAGAGAGGAGAAAGAACACATTAAAAAAAATCTACTCTTTTTTTTGTTGTTGAGATTACCGATAAAATTGATTGGACTGAAAGATTACAATGAGAACATCGAATCACCGATACGATATAAAGAACTCCCTAAAGTAATCTAAACTATTACATGTTCAGCACAAACCTATCACAGACATAATCAGACGGAACTAAATGTAGGATAAAAACTAAAAAAATTCGGAGCCCCACATCCTATCTAATTATGCATCTCAAGTTACAGCCCTATAAGATACCACCCATCAACCTGCACAGTTCCCCGTACGGATGGAGTTTCAAACCGTGGGACAACGTTGGACCTTCTTAAAGATGATGTCCGGTTCCCAAATCCGAAACCAGAAGTGCGTTCCACCAAAGCCAAAACTGCACAGCACATCACCAGGTCCTGGGCCCAACTCTCAGTTGTATTGTAGAGCTCATCAGCCCCTCAATAGAAAAGGCCTAGCTAGGCCCAGAAGTGAACAAGTTTCAACAAAGAGCTAGAGCCCAAGACAGGGCAGGCCCACAGGCCCAACAAGCCTAGCAGTACCCTAGGCTTTAGCCCTCTCCGACTCCGATCGCCACCTCTCCCATATTCTGGCCGACATCTCATCGTCCTCGCCGGCGCAAGGGCACCCTTCATCCGCCTCCGCCTCCTGTGTCCCGCCGACATGGGTACGTCGGCGAACAGTTGGTGGGCGATCCTTGGCCTTTGCCGCTCGGGCTTTGGCCAATCGCCTCCGTCACCTCATTTTGAGTCGACCCCGTCTAGGCCAACCCTTGTCTCCTCCCTCGCTCGAACCAGCAAGGAACACCACCATCAAACACACTACGATTCCCTTCCGCCACAGCCAGTAGTATCCCAGATCCAACCAACCGTTCACAGTCATCTCAACGTGCTTCCAAACTCCAGCAATTCCCGGCCGTCGCAAGGGAATCGCCTTTCAGAGCTTTTTAGCTTAATTGTGTGTGTATTTTTTTTTTATTAACTCTTCTTAGAATTCCTAAAATTTAATATTTATTTCCTAATTTTATGATTGTTCTCTCTTACTTACTATTCTCTCTCCTTTTGCTTTCTCTTTCCTAAATGGTGCTTAATTAAAATATAATTTTATAAGCTTAATCAAACTATAAACAAAACCATTAAAGTACAGAAAAAAACGATAGTAATTAGAGCTGGAGACATTTTCATAGGAGATTCCTACTTTTGTATCCCTATAATAGTAATTAGATTATCTATTGAAGATGCTCTTTAAAAGATTCTTACATGATTCAAACTCACAAGTCATAACTTCAGAACTTCGACAATATTTAACATAAATTATCGCTTAGTAGACTAACAGTATTTTAGAATGTTAGAGGGAAAAGAAGAAGAACGATCAATTTTCTGGTGACTAAAACGTTGAGCCGGGGTTTTCCAGTATTTTATCCTTCATTTGAACTTCTGAGGTATACAATGCAAAGTTGCAAGAACTTTTGAGCCGGGGTTTTCCAGAGTTCTTTTCAACTACCACTGTGTTAACTTGTGCTGTGAAAGAGTACAAGAAAAAATTAATCCGACGCAACAGCAAAATTGATCGTCCTTAGAATTTTGTAAGAAGTGACCAACTATGCCTTCTCAGCCTCTAGAGGCCCTCGCTGTCGTATACATATGTGAAGTTACAGATAATATAAGCTAGAAGTAAAGGGTATTTCATTGCCAAGGATTCCTTCTTGTTTCGCTTCTTTTTGTGCTACTCGTTGAGCTTGATTTCTGCCAAGACAACAAGCATTAGTATTCCGGGGAAGCAAAATTGATCTGAACAATAAAACTGCCAAACAGAAAATGATGAACTAATGAAACATACCGATTTTGATTTTTTAGTCTTTCCTCGGATCCGGTTCTTTGGCGGTTTTAGTTTGTATAACCGAACCATCCAATGGTGAGTTGTAAATACCTAAATCAATGAAAATCCAATACATTATTAAAAGGAGAAAATGTGTTTATGAGATAACGCTAAAGAGAAAACATATTGATGTACAACAAATTCTCCATTTCACAGTGAAATTTAACTAATATTTATAATTTGAAGGATAAAATATTGTTGTTTTTCTTCGTTCATCTACTTTAAGGGTATAATAGCAGGAGTCACATTCTGCACCTAGCGTCAAGATAAGATTTTAGAAAATCTGACCTCTTCAAAATGGGTAAGTTTGAAATATTTCTTTCCGATTTCTGTTTGCCTCACCCTATCAAAGCCTTTACCATCCGTGTCCACAAACCTGTAGAAAAAGAAGACCAGATATACATTACATTACCAACAACTAGAGCAAATAAGAACTTTTTCAGCATAATAAGTTTTGAGACCAATGCAGACCTGTAATAAGAGAGTTTGTACATGAGACTATTTAGCATGGTTGGGGTGGCCTGAGAGTCAATCCGATACTGACCATCCCTCTAATGAAGGAAAGACATGGTTAATGACTCAATACTGATGGTACCCAAAGGAGCGGAAATATAAGAAAGCAGCGAAGCACAAACTCACTAAGTAATCCGGTTCCTTGATATGAGGAAATACACCACCTCCAATACGGACCATCCACAGGAATTTATTGATATCATCACTGGAGTAACCGACAAGACCTGAAAATTAAATAAATGAATCAGAATAAAGTTTCACTTTCTTTTATAAGATCTCAACGTGGAAAAAGAGCCAACCTCCAAAAACAACGAGAACATATTTTACATCCAAAGAGTTGAAAATTTCCCAAGCAGCCTTTTCTGGAGAAGACATGGCAGTTCCAACTGTTGCAATATGTGTGTTGTTCCAGGTATTATTGTCAACAATGACAGTACGGTTAGCCATGGCAGTAGTTTGGTACCCATAATCCCACCAAGACGCAACCTGCAAAAAACAATTATAGAAAGCCAATAAATATTGGTTATATACTCATTTGAAAGAGGAAGGAATCCAATTAAATTCCTATTTCCCCTCCATAATGACATGAGGTCAGGAGTTGGGAGTAGGCTTCAATTATTAGCAGGTCCCTGTCCCTCGAGAAATGAGTTCAGATACTGATCACTAGTTGGGAATAATCCATGGAGAGAAACTCACTTTATCATCCACCTCAGTGTTGTGGCTTAGCCATGCATAAGCCTCTCTAAAATCATCAAAGACATGGAGACCATCATGTGATTGTGATGTTAGAACAATGGATGGAGCGGAATAAGCTTCTGCTGCTGCCCAGACACAATGAACCTACACAACAAACCATAACTCATTGTCACATGCTCTCTTAATAGTCAACATCCATCGGATGAAATCCAAAAGGAAAACAGGAAGTGCTTCGCTACAAACTCAGAAGTTCATTTTAATATTGATAAAATGGCTTTCTCTTTCTACACTTCTATTTAACAAGGTACTCCCCTTCATAATGTTATGCACCCATTAGCATACAAATCGACATAAGAAAATATTACTATACCACATAAAAGGCACCGAGCAGCACAAGTAGAAATATTGCAAGAATTGATCCCTCAAAAGGTAAAACCAGAAGCCTCTTCTCAATTTGAGATTTGATAGACGGCTTTTCTACAGATTCTTTGTCCTTCTTTCTGTTTTTTCTCGAGGGTCTCTCCTTTAATGTTTCTCCACTTTTATCTGTCTTAGGCACTTCAGGCAGTGGTACAGTGCTTTCAGAACTGGTCTCCCCTGCCTTGATGTCCTATAGAGAGAAAAAGATCAAGTCTAGTATTCATGCTTATATACAAAATTAGACTCACACCAACCAGCAATATATACAATTCATACTTACATCAACTGGTGAAATTCCTGGCAAACCAGGTAACTGGAACTTGATTGATCGTGTGAAAACTTCAAAAGCTTCGGAGAGAGCAATACCAGATGTGATACATGCTGCTGGAGCAAGTACTAACATTAGCCGTACCTGTAACATTGCCAAAGAGCAATATTTTACATGGAATAGCATGAAAGCTGAAGTTACACGACTATTTCAAATTACCGCCAATAGTTCTTACCATGACTCCAGAGAAGTATACTGATGTTACAATATAAAGGATGACAAAAGAGCTTGCATCTGATAAGGGTGAAAAGCAGGCCTAACAGTAAGAAATGAACCATTAGGAAAGAAAAAGGCAAGTATAAGGTAACTTGGGAAATAAATGAGAATTACAGTTATTTTGAAGGTAAAAATAAAAACAGTGTTTGGAGATCAGAATCTTACAATAATGCCAGCTGGCACCAAGAATGCCAACACATTAATGTCCATAAAGTACGAGGGCCATGTAGGAGGTTGATGCTCACTAACACTAGCAATAATTGGTATGTACTTGCTTGCATAAGTTCTGAAATGGAAGATTTGTATACATGTAAAGAGAAGTTGGAATGTTCAGGGACAATATTCAGCTACAACATTGACATGAGCTAATTCAAACAAACAGGTCATTTTCTACATCCCAAAGTTGGAATGAGTTGGTGAGGAGGGAGGGAGGGAGGATCACTTACTTTCCATAAGAATTCACTAAACTAAAGTTCATAGATGCTGTCATGCCATTTCACAAAATCATTTCGAGTTCAAATACCAGATGATATTTCCTGGGCCAGAGGCCCACCGAATAATGAAAGTAGACCCAGAGCACGATTTTGTGTTCATAATTAAGTAAGAGCTGGTAAATCCAATTTCAATTATACTCATAATGACATGTCTGACAACGATCATGCTAGTTCATCTGTAAAACCACAATTTATAAAACGAAAAACTATATGGATAGTGAATTTATCTACTTACGGATCAAGTAGACTTAGACTTCGGCCACTCCACCCCTTTGTAGGGCTTGAAGCTACCAAAGCTACCAGTACTGCTACGACAGCAATACATACTACCCTGAAAAATAAGTAACACATCAGGCATGAATATACCTTGATTAACATTGCATGAGATTGAACAAGTGAAACTTACGCGCCAATAGATAGAACAAGCGTCACAGCAACTTTGAACATTTTAGGAGTAAGAACACCTTTGATATAGTACACAAATGCAACCACATGTATGATAATAAAAACCTGTAGAAGTTACCAGCAAAAAAAAAAAAGTTAACTAATAGCAAACATAATCAAATACATAAGATATACTTCTTGTTTCTTTACAAAATGAGGAATAAGGGGCAGTCGTTTTATTGAAAGCATTTCTATTGTTAGCTGAAGGTGCTCTAATATACCAAGAGCTTCTGTGGAATGGTCATGCCACGCTTGCTCCCTTTCTTAAGCAAAAAGCACATATTGTTTTCATTACCATTACTACTTGAGTAGGCAACCCATGGCTAAGATAAACTCACTATAAATAATGAGAAGTTGATGACAAAAGGGCGTTGCAGAACACTCACCAAAAAGGATGCAAAATGTTCCGATGTCATGACTGCATTGAATCCAACTACAGGCACCAAAGCAGCTAATAATGTTCCCAGGACAATCTGCATCAGAAAAGTTATAAGGTTAACAGGAACCAAGAGATATCATCTTGCATTTAAAAATGAGTGTTATTGTTATGGCGCTTCCTTGGTAGTTGATGGAGATGTGCTATAATATTCAATACTCAGGAGTCATGACAGGCTTACAGTCATTACAAAGACAGGTAGAAAAAAGTTCCAAAGAAAATGAACCATGCACTTAACAAATTCACAATCAAAGAAAAGACTAAGCATTTTCTATTTTTCTTCACAACTGCACTTTATTGGAGGGGTTTTATAAGGAGCATTCCTTGTTAACCTTAGTTTCATCCAGACATACAAAACGAAGACATTATCCACAGTATTCATACTTTCTATGCTAAATGCATTCATTTCTTCAATCAAGAAAAGTTTCATATGCAATGATACTTACGAGAGGAGCATATGCTATGTACAGCCGCGATGAGTACCGACCAGTTACAATGCACATAAGCACATGCATTGGAATAAGATTGATTATAAATGTGTACCCTCCCCAAGAGCAAACCTGAAACATTGAAACAAAATGCAAGTACGTTGAATGCTATATGAATTAGATTTAAGCTTAAAAGGGCATAAAAAACCATTTGTAAGAACACTTACCATGTAAAAGTATGCTAGTGCATTAAGAGTTGCATAAAAGAGGGACCCTGTATTCAGTGTCTGCAATTAAAGTATCAAGTAGTCCGAAGAAACTGAAGCATGTTAGTAAATAATTTCATTCAGTCTGCAAAAATGCAAACGATATAACCATGGAACAGAAATCATATGCGAGATTATCCAAAAGGTAAGAGAATCAGATCATTTGTTTAAAGAAATCATTTCTTACATGTTAATGGTACCCCTAGAAAATGACATGCAGTTGTCTTTGGCAAAACCTAACCTTTATATAGAGATAGAAAGTGAAGATCAAAGCAAAGATCGCCACGGCTTCATTGTCATAGCTTCCAGCTACAGACCGAGAAATATATGATGGGACCTGAACACAAATACATAGGATTCAAACAGGACATTTCTATATATCATCCCATATATCGTAGAGAAGAATTTCATTCTTATAGTACAACATATTCCTACAACAGTAACAGCAAGAATTCTTTGGCTCAACCATATCAAACAGCAATGTATACAGATTCTGGATGCACATTCATTCAAAAGCTACAAAAGCTTTCCAAAATGTTATAACATGAGTCAGTAAACTTTGTCCCAGCACTGCCTACCTACTTTACATAAAGACATCTTTCAGGATAAAACATGCCAAGTTTTCAAAATTGTGAATTCATGCACAAGTGTATGTTTCTGTTTAGGCGAAACCCCAGAGTATTCCTAGCTAGGTGAATCTTTACATGCCAGACATGGATGTACATGATTTTTACAAATAAGGTCACCTATTGATGCCACTGATACGCTTTTCAAATTTTTTGTGACTATTTGCAGTGGCACTACATTAATATACAAACAAAACATTAAACAAATACTATTTACAAAAATATCAAATAGTTTACCATTGCAATAAGAACTGCAGCTGTTAGTCCAGCTCCAGCACCCTTAACTTCCTGGAAAAAAAATTAAAAAATATGTCACTAAATACCAAATCCACAAACTGCAGGAATTATCAACTTCTTAAAAAGGTCTGAATACAAACCCGAGTAAGAGAGTAAGTCGCCCAGGATGTGAAAGCAGAGAATACAGGCGCAGTAAATACACAAATAGTTTCCACAGAAAGAGGAATATTTAATGAATTCAACAACCTGATACAAGAGAGAAATATATCAAACTTCACAACCATTGGACTACTGCAGTTATCGGTTCTATATTATTCTTCTTTTTTGGGGTTGTGTACAAGCCATATCAAAGCCGAACACAACAAAAAGAGAGAACAGAAAATTGATGATATATATAAATGTACTACTCACCACCACATGGTTCCTGCTGTCAAGGTCAATCCAGGGTAAACAGTACCACCAATTACACGACCAAGAGGATACCTAAATTGCATCAAATTTACATTGCTCAATTATGTGTATATAACGCAAATGTCATGAGGTTTGATAAGCCATAAGAACTAGAAGAACATACCAAGTCCGATCATCAAACCAGTTCCAAAAATCATAAATTCCATTCTTCGTCAGAAACTGAAACAAAAAAAACACGGTTGTAATCTCCTATACCACTATCCTAGTTTTCAATCAGACCTAATTCAATAGAGATTTCATAGAGTAGAGAGAACGATACCAACCTGAGTAACTCTGTAATTGAAATATGGATCAAACTCGTGAATAACACTCTCGTATTTTATGACCTGTACATCAATTCGCAAGGCAACAAAACTGTTAGCACATAGCATATGTAACTATATCACACTTGCAACCATATATTGCAATTCTGAATCTCCATTTCACAAAACTGAGCCATAACGAACAACATACTTATACACTGTGATACTCTGCACAATATATACAAATTGTAGTATTGATGCACAGCGAAAGCAGTAGGATTGAGTTTGAACATTAACGAACGATTGGATCTAGAGAAAATCGGAAGTAGTAGGTGTAAATTGATGAGGGAGTAGCTTACAGAGAAGAGACGGATCGAAAATGCGAGAACGCCGATCAGGATGAGGATGAAGAAAGAGAGGACATTTCCGAAGGCATTCCTCAAGGTTGTACCGTTGGAGGTCTCGGAGCCCTCCATTGACGAACCGAGAGAGAAAGATGGACAAGAGTGAGGTCTCTGACTCTCAGACCTGTTGTTGGGCTTCGGAGAAAGAAGTAGACGAAATTACCCTTGAGATTTATCCGAAACCACGGAATTGTCCTTGGTCCTTTTATACGTCGCTAGAGGCAGGAGCGAAGCTTGTGATTGGTCTCAGACTACGCAATCTTGTCACGTGGCCGTGATGTGGTACGACGACCTTCAAGACTCAATTTTGATATGGGCCTATTGTCACAGTCACACCATCCATTTTACACTAGGTGGGAAGGACCGCGCGCGGCGCGGTTGAAAAGAAAAATACAATAAAAGAAAGAAGGATGAGTAATACTTTGGTATTATAAACTTTAGTAAAGAGTTGAATCATTGGTTCATTGTCCATTTGTAAATATAATTATGCTTAATTTGATCATTCTTTAATTGATATCCTATTTTTTCGTAGATTGAAGGGCCCAAAAAGTCGAATATAAACAAATGTATAGGATATATTTATATTCAAGTGTGTGCAAAGAATGGTGCCATAGTGTTATGGTTGATTGATGGTGTGATAGTCTTATGGTTGATTTATTCAAAGTAATGCATCACTCAATAAAATATGTTTTCCTCCTTCCTATTGAATACGCAAAATAAAAGCTTTGTAGAAGAAATTAATCATGTCTGATTACATACGAAATAGAACAAAAGGATCATGCAAAAATCCATCCGATTGTAGATAAAAGTTACAAAACTCAGCAGCAATTTCACATAATATAAGTTGGTTTTCAACAAAAGGAAGGCAATTTTTTTCGATGAGATGGACAACATTTCTTCACAAATAGACCTGCAAGTTTAGAATAGTTAATTAATTACACTTTTGAATAAGATATGAGAACAAAAGTAGAATGATGAAGAGATTGTAATATCACAAATGTAATCCTTTTTTATGCAATGAACAATTCTGTAATGACATATCAGAAGTTATACCTTGAAAAAATAATAATATTGAAAGCAAACCATAATTTCTCATTGGACCAGTGTTAAAGCAAGGATGTGATGAAATATTATTGCATATTTTAAAAAATATGAGGGCACTTTGGTTCTCAAAATATGATCATGGTGAAACAAAAAGACAAAATTTAAGAATTTGATTATGACTAATTATATATCATTTTGTATAGAAACCCATGTTGTCCATTATTGTATACATATTTCAAATAAATGATGACTTTAAGGGAATTGATAGTTCCTCATTTTGAAGCTGGTTTTGTATGATGAGGCAATTTAAATTTTTTATATTTTATTATATGGAACAGTAAGAGATCACAATGTCTTTTCTTTTTCTGAAAATATAAATATGGCAATGTTATGTAGTGATAATTGATTTAAATAAGCAAATAAAATAGAAGTTGAGGATGACCTGGATGTGAAACCATGTCAGAGGGCATTTGGCGCAGCTTGGTTGCTGCATATACATATGAGTCAAAGCTGTATGAGTTCAGGGCAACTACTCGATTCAAGATAAATAATTGTGTAACATGGGACAATAGTACTTACGCTGTCTCCACTCCATTGCATTCTCCAAACATATTTTTGAATCCAGTCAAGAGCTCTATTATTTCTTTTGTCTGGTTCACTTGTTCCACCATCAGATTTCTTATACCAGCGATCATGACATTGTTGGAATGCAATGTTGAATTATTCTCTAAATATTGTTGAATTGAATTGACAGATCAGTCCTAGTTTCTTTTTCTTTTGGATTGTCAACATCGACGACCTGTGGTGCCCTCACAGATTTAATGCAACCATAGAGATCTTCAAGTTCAAAAAGAATCATCAGTATGTTTCAACATAAGAGATAAATTTATTCATATAAATTTATAACACAGAAGCAAAACACCTGTTCACCTGCCAACAGAATTTGCTTCTGTGCCTCAGCAGCCAACTGTCCAAATTTTCGCAAATTGAAGGAATATTTTGGAAAATTGGGCAATTCCTCTTCAACTTCTTCAAACTGAGTAAATTCTGTGAAATATAAAATTGCATCATGGTCGGCAACTCTGTGCCTAGCAGTATCCTTCTTTGAAGCAAACTTTAAGACATCATATATCTTCCCCACTTGCATCAGTTTATGCATATGTGTGTAATAACATTCTTCAATCATTGCATGCATTGAAGAACCCTGCAATGAGAAATTTCCACATGTTAGAAGAATCAAATAATCAAAAAAGCACCAGAAATATATACCAAAAATTGCTAAATTCTGTAAACTAAGCAAGATTACAAATGTTGGATAATGAAAAAATCAAAAGAATAAATGTTGTACCACAAACAGAAGCCATAAATTAGCAATGGGAAAACCCAACACAAACAGAAAATTGACAACAAAGGCTGTTTTTGGTCCAACAAATCACTGACTTTTTCATCCACCAGGAGATAATGGAGTCCATTGTAGTCTGAGCTGTCAAACATTCGGGGCCTCCATTCTAATGCAGCGCGAACTCTGATAACGATACCGATGGCAGAATATGGCTTAATCTGAGCGATCAACTTTTTCATTTTCAACTGGCCTCCCAAGAACAACAGAAATTATGAGCAACAGAGAAGAAAACAAATGGGAAACATGTAACCAAAAATTAGGTTGCCACAGTTTGCATAACCAAAATCACAGCCTTAGATGAATAACATTTTGAAGATAAAACAATATTATTAAAAATGATAAGCGACACCCAAAAGAAGAAAAAACATTAGTAATAAACAGAGACATCACCCCAAGGTTTGAGTTCGATCAATGAATCAAAAAAAAATAAAAAATAAGGATCAATGATAAATACCAGCACATGAATCAATTAAATCCACAAAATTGAATTTATTTTTCCATACGTATTCAACATGAACACAAAGCTAACAAACATCATACAGATGATAGAATAGTTTGATGAATGGATTTTGAGTTCACCATAAACACACTATTTATAATGTAATCCTTCAAACCAGCCAATCAACCACAGATAGATTAAGAAATAGCAGCTGGCAAATGGAAAGTAGAGAAAAAGAAATACCTTTTGGGCAATTGCAATTCACCAGAAACAACACGCAGCCTGAAAACAAAACAAAAACAAACATAAAAATAAATCAGCGCACATACTCATACAATCTGTGTGACGAAGATGCAACGAAGAAAAAAAGGATCCATTCATGGAGCATCATAACAGACTTTGTTGACTGAAGCGATAGTTTTTCTCGTTAGCACCAGAAAAGAAAAGAAAAGGACAATTGCGCAAAATTATCGTTTTATAGGGTTGTTAATACCTTGGATCTGTACTGATGGTGAGCCAATGAAGCAAACGTCATTGGTTTGCTTGAGCAGTGAAATGAGATACCACGTCGCCATGTTTCTGACCAGATCGTGTATTGTATATCACAATTTGAGAGATTGCACGTGGTTAGATAGGACACAAAATCAATATGAAATGGATTCCAATGGCTGGGAAAAGCATGATTGCAGTGATTAGGTGAGAAAAAATATGGCTATCAATCTGACACAGAAGTGACCTACTCAGGAATGGATTGAGAGTGGAGAAAAGCAGGTGAAAAAATCCAAGATTTTCAGCCCGTTGTCTTAATCAAACAGGAGGAAAATATTGGGTAAGAAAAGAACGCTGATGGAAAGAGACGACACGGCGTTAGTTTAGTTAGCCAACATCTAATCCATGTGCTGCAAATAATAAAAAAATTCACTGGCAAAAATTTGGCCACGAATTCTGCCACAAAATGCAGTTCTAGCAGAATATATGATGACTTTTTTTCATAATTTGTGGATCACGCAATGAAAACTCTTGAGAGAACTCTAGAGCTAATATACATGTCTCCATGCCCCACGTATCTAGTGGTGTCTCAAGTTTATGGGCTTTATCATCATCTGGCAATTATTATAGTATTTATTGTATGGATGAATGAGAATTTGACTTAAAATTAAAATGCAAATTCCCAAATTTTTTTAAGCAATCAATCTACTATGGATTGTTGGTTGATGATTGTTAAAACAAAACATGTATAAACAATGATCTATTATCCCTTTAATTAATCAAGATGATCTTCTTTTGTTTCCTCTGTATAACATTAATCTTTGTTATTCTAGGAGGCCAAATCTAAATTTCATATTGTTTGTTCCGTCTTCAACACATATTTGCTACAAATGTAATATGGTTTTATATTGTGTATTGTATACATATGTGTAATGTGTATATGTTACATGCATACTATATATTTTGTAATACATCTTTATAAACTATATTTTTTGTACAATCATCAGGTAAATCATTACCATTTTTTATCATTATTTTAAGACCTTTTCTGGACGTCACTCTTGATAATGCCACATATAAATTGTCCGTGAGTAAAAACTGGTTCTGACAAATATATTCCAACTTGATTTAATGATTGACCTTGACTTTTATTAATTGTCATTGCATAACATGGTCTAATAGGAAACTGACGTCTTTTAAATGTAAATGGTCATTTAGTTTCAGTTGCTATCAATGCTATCCTTGGAATATGTACTTTTTGTCCAACATTACTTCCAGTAAGTATTTTTGCCTCTATCAATCTCTCAAACAATTTTGTCACAATTAATCTAGTGCCATTACACAAACCTCGTACTTGATCTAAATTTTTCAACAACATAATAGGCATACCAATTTTCAATATGAGTTCATGTGTTGGCAAACCACTAAAGTCAAGCTTATTCAAAAATTCCATAGGATATAAAACATTAATATTATCACTATTACCTGAATTATATGAAATAGAATATGAACTAAAATATGATTTGTTATTCCCAGGTAGTAATTTAATTGCATAATTATTGATTTCATGAACGATTACATTTTTGGGAGTTACAATAGCACGCTCTCTTAAATAATCTGCATCATTGTATTTGGTATCAAAATTGGGATAAGTTGCTTCAAAGATTGATTTTATAGGTTCAATCATAGAATCAACCAATAAATCTCTCGGTATATGAATCCAACTCACATCTGGATCATCAGTGGGCAATCTAGATTCCAATTGACCTTCACCTAACATCAGTATCCATTCGGCAAAATCTTTAATTCCATTTTTTTCAACAATACTTAAACCAACTGTTGACAATCTCATATTTTCAGTTAGATGAAATACTGCGACATTAGGCCATAAATATGAATTATTAAATGATGCTTCAATGACCTGTTCTTTACTACCACCTTGTACGACGGGCAATGTTTGTCTAAAATCTCCACCGAATAAAATTGTTTTTCCTCCAAATGGCTCTCCTTTTTTTGACAAAATATCGCGCAATGTTCTATACACCGATTCAATACACCATTTATTGCACATAGGAGCTTCATCCCACACTATTAATTCAGCTTTTTCAATTAAATTAGAAAGATTGCTTTGTTTTTTTATATTACAACTCGAATCTTTATCTATAATCGGTTTAATTTTGAAACGGGAATGAGCTGTTCTGCCTATCGGAAGTAATAATGAAGCAATGCCTGAGGAAGCAACAGCCAAAACAATCTTGCCCTCGGATCTCAATTTTGAAATTATAGTATTCCACAAAAAAGTTTTGCCTGTGCCTCCACTACCATGGACAAAAAATAATCGTGCATTCTTCTGTTCCACGGCTTTGATCACCTCATAATATATAATTTTTTGATCATTATTTAGTTTGGTAATCATGTCAGAATGTTGCAATTTCAATGTTTCACAATCAAAATCTAATTCTTCTCTAATAAACCTATTGTGAAGTTCATGTATTTCTTGTGTGTTTGTCATTGGTAATTTATGGTTTTTTAAACTGCTCGACGATAAATTAAACAATTTTTCAAGCTCATGTAGAACAGCATTCTTTAATTCATCGTCAGGTATGGTAAGATTTGACATTTTAAAATTTAATTTAATTTTGTATGATATGCCATCAGACATGTTAATCCAAAATGAATCAAACAAAGCTCGGGGATCCGAAACATCACAAAACAGAATAATCGTAACAAATAAATAACGAATTTGAGCAGAAGTGGCATCAAAAGTAGATTCCAATAATGCTTCCACACAAATTTTGTAAGAAATTGAGCATATGCTTCCAATAATGATTCCTTTGGGTCCATAATTTTTTATCATCATTCCACACAAATTTTGTAAGAAATTGAGCATATGTTAATTTTTTTGCCTTCTTATAAGTCATATTAGCTGCAAACCAAGCAGTCAACATTGTAGTCTCAACACTTGGATTTTGTAATACATTTTCAAGAGAATTAGCTTGATGAAAACAAATATTTTGTTCATTGGGTAGATGAATTTTCAAATACTGAACTGCAGGATACTTAGAATGAAATCTCAACACTTGGATTTTGTAATACATTTTCAAGAGAATTAGCTTGATGAAAACAAATATTTTGTTCATTGGGTAGATGAATTTTCAAATACTGAACTGCAGGATACTTAGAATGAATGGAAAATTCAAATAAACGCCAAACGGACTCATGAGGAGTTAAATATTGACAGTTGAGATAATTTTAGATTTCATCATTTATATTATCATGGACCAACACGCGAGCTCTATCAGGTCCTTTATTTATGTATTTGAATAAATATTTTATCAACATAGATTGAGAACATGATTCAACATTTATATGAGCATTATATCTCAATAACAAATTAGCATTATATGGTACAACATAATTATTACCAACCTGAACTCCTTTTTTAATCACAAAACGTGAATCATCATCACGGCGTCTATATTGAGGAGACTTTATTGCTTCAAAAATTGTGTTAGAAAGAAATGGTTTGGAAAATATTTTGTACATGATTTATCTTGCATACACGGAGAAGATGGATTAAGTTGACCGCAAGGACCATGAATCATAAATTGACTAACTATTTCAAACAATTCTGGACTAATATTTTTATCCGGCAATTCTGCTGAAATTATAGAATCTACATCAACTGCAGTATAACATTTGTATTTATTTTTGAGCCAAAATAATAAATGAGCATGTGGCAACCCTCTTTTTTGGAATTCAATTGTACACACATGAGCGCGGATTTCTCCAAAAGGTCCTCCATCTCTAATATAAGCAATCATATCATCCACTTTTATTTTAAAAATTCGACAAACAATATCAGGACGATCTTCAGCTTTGTAGCCTGGTTTTTTTTCGAGAAACCTCAAAATTTCTGGCCATTTCACATTGCACGTGAAAGTGATGAACAAATCAGGATTACCGTATTCTCTACAAATTGCCATTGCATCTTGATAATTACTCATCATATCTCTTAGACTTCCAATGTGAGAACCAGGAAGAAAGACTCTTTTTCCAACATCAGAACCCTGGATAATTCCATTCGAAACAAATGCAGATATATTATTCCATGTTTCACATCTCAGTTCTGGTTGATGATGTCTTATATATTCCAAACGATTTTCTTCAACAGTTGCATATGAATCGACTAAATATTGTTGAAATAATCTTCCACCTTTCAACAAAGTACTCGATTGGTTTATTCTGTCATGAATCTGATAACATATAAATTTATTCATTGTTAATTTTCTATTTTTATCATCACTTTTGCCTGCAATTGGTTTTAATTTCATGTTAATTTTAAATCCATCCTCTCCAAATGGAAAAAGAAGTGGATACTGTAATGACATTAACTTGGGATGAATTTTAGATATTCGTTTAAGCGTCCCTTCATTCGATCGAATGATTATATCTCTGTTAGAATTAAATTCACCTATATCACCTACAATTAATCCACAAATTTCAGGAGCAGAAGGTAATTCATATTGTTTCCCATCAGTTTTTTCACGATTAAGTATAGTTATATCAAAATTGGGCAATGATTGATTCTCGAAATCATCTCTTACAGATCGATACACCTTGGTTAATTCATTATATTGATCTAACAATTCCACTAATCCTTTAACAATATCAAAATCAATCTTCTTATTTGCCTTATTTGGATCAACATCGATTATTCGGTTTGAAATCTCATTTTCAGTATCATATACATATAACTGAGCATATTTAGGAGATTCTCCTTCTGACGGTAAAACAGAACCCATTAAGTGATGAACTTGTCCACATATTTTAAAAACATAAGGAGCTCCTCCATTATTAATGTTATGCTCAATTTTAGCCCCCATAGAAGAAAAAGCAAACATGGAATTATAAATCCTAATATTATCACGAAATGATATACTTTTTCGACCATTATTTGGATCTAACAATTCATCAAGAAATACAGGAGTTGGATATGACATTGGAAGTTCAATTTTGCCTTTTTCACAATAATGAGTATATATGAATTGATTTTTTTTCTTTTCTCTTCAATGCTTCAGCTGACCAAAATAAAGCAGTACAATGGCTGCATGCGTAAGTATCATCGCCGACATCATGATAACACACAATGCGATCTACAATTACAATTATCAAGATCTGTGTTAGATTCTTGACAACTAATCATGAAGATGTAATAAATAAATAATTGATCGATGATTAATAATCAAAAATAGTATTCCTCACCTCCATGGCTTTTCTGATATGATGCCTGGCCAAAAATAGTCCCTTGAAGACCTACATTAGGTGGAGAAAATTATGAGGTTATAAGACAAATGCAAAACCCAGAAATTTGAGAAGCGATAATACATGTAATTGAATACCAAGAAACAATATTCACGGGCAAAACACTATCATACGTTATGATACACCATAATTGATCACGACAATTGATCCGACGCAAATCCTCGAAATTTTTTTCTTGAAAATCTTACAATACCCGTGGCATCAATTGTTGTCACCAATGTGGTGCATACTCATAAAGTTTTCATCACAACATTCACCAATATTGCACCAACACTTACAGATGCAAAAAAAGCTATTACACATACAAAAAGAATCTAAAATTGAAAATGTCTACCAAATTAACACATCCTTCACCATGCCAAGGTCATATCAGGAATTGACTGCATATTAAAACACATCCCAACAAACATTCCTCGCAATTTATGGCCCTAAACTATATTTGTAACAAAATGACTGTAGCAAGTTGCAACAATCACATTAAATTTGTGCATCCAAAAATATATAACCAAAACAAAGAACTAACAACAGGGAAACACTAATTTGTGCAGCTTTAGATTCATTCAAAGAACGAAACAACGCTTTGACCAAGCAAAGCAGTAACTGACAACAAAAACATTAGTGCTTCTATCACTTAAGTCTGTATTATCATTGTGGCTACACTCTGCATACATTTGCCAATTTATCAGTAAAATATTACCATTATTTTACTATGACATTCAACATTTACGAAGGCCACTGTAGTTCCAGCATATAATGTGTATTGGCAAAAGTGCTGATATTAACATTATCATAAGCTTCAGACTGCTATTTTATGTAGTTTCCTGAGCTTTAGCAGCACATGTTTTCAACAAAACCCTTGAGACAAATTTTTTTACTGGAATAGTTTATGTTCTTATGTGTTAGTAGGGTTCAATGATTTTATAATGGCATGCCTAATTCTCCTTAACCTAAAGCGATGAAGTTCAACTCAATATTTGATCATAAGGATATACGAAAAAAATTTCAGGATCCAGCAAATAAAACTACAATGTTTTCTAATACCTGACATAACATCTTCAGTTTCACTGTCGTCGCTACTCTCTTCACATGCAGCACTTACTTCAGGATAGTTCAACTGTGACGTTCTCCCATAACCAATCGAGGATTCTCCAACAGTAGATTGAAGCAAATGTCGTTTCCCAGCGAAAAATCCCTGGTCCAATTCAGCACAATCCAACGATGCTGCTATCTCATTGCACACAGAGGATTCTTCAGAAGTGGTAAATAATAGACGTTGTCTCTTAGTCAAAGAGCCTTGGTCTAAATCACAACTCATCAAGGAACCTTGGTTTGAATGAGGATAGTCCAACAACGACGTGCTTCGTTTCGCTTTGTTAAAAAAGTTTACATTTCTTTTTGGCCCCATATCTACACAACAAATTTAAGCAACAAAATGCATATAAGTAATGAACACAAAATATGTGCACCATCAAGAAACATATTAAAACATAATCATTTCCATGTAATAAAATATGACATACAAAGTATGGACAATTATCACAACAAAGAAGAAAAAGAAAGGCATGTATGTGACTAAATTTAACATAAGACAATCATAAAACATGGCATATGCAGCATAGACAACAACATCATTTATATCCAGAGAAAATAATTGGTTAATTCTCAAAACACATTCAATTGTTCGACAACACTAAATGATTCTGAGTTTATCAGACATAACTAAAACAAAAAATTAAAAACACTGTAACAGCGTTTTTAGCCAATGCAATTAAAATCAGAAACTTTATTTTTCCAATACCACACCACTGGACACCGTAAGTCAATTTAAACACAGACCTGAATGTCGCGGAGAAACCAAAACAAAATATGACAATTGCCAGAGAAGCAGCACCAAGGCGATATAATGGAGTTTTTTTTGCATACAACATTTAGATTCCACACAACACAACAAATAAATTAAGAACCATAACAAACAATGACAAATACTGTAATAAACCAAATAACATAAATTAATCAAACAACACAAACAAAAGTTAATTCAACATATTTTCCATCAGCTCCACCAACAAAATTCCAAAAAGTATCCAAAATGAAGAAACTGTAATTCAGTCACAGATTGAACCACAACACACTTAAATACAACGCAAGAAATTAAAATAATTCTTTCGACATCTGACAGCCATCTAATTCATTAACCTTACACAACAACATATAAAAGAATTTGAGAGCCATAAGTTTCGACCATAATTATATTAATCAACGACCAAACTCTTCTCTCAACTTCTTTTTCCGGAGCTTTGCAACCCCAAACTTAATAAAATCCACATGTTAATACACCATATAATACTCACACCAAAAGAAGCTGAACTCGACAGTCTATTTTCCAACATAAAAGTTGCTCTGAAAGGAACCTGACTTTTTTAAATGACCATTTAAACAGGTTGTATCAAAGTTGGATTCTTAAAGGAAAGTGACTTTTTAAAAACAGGTCGAAAATCGGCATACCACCATAGTAGCCACACTACATACAATCAACAAAACCAATTTATAACATGCATGTATCAAAATTGAAAAACACACTCACACAATCAAAAACTCTTTACTAATTATGACCAGAACCAGGCTATATTCACCCAAATCTTTGCTAAACACACTCGCTCATATTTCGCAAAAAAAATCAAATCCATGACCCAATGTATATGATAACTGTACATTAGACCAAAAATTTAATGCACACAGCAAATCAATATAGCTAGCTACTGTACATAACTTTAAAATTTAAGGTTGCTGTATAATGGTAATACATACAATAGACCAAAGTTTGAACTATCTATATATTGACAATATATATTTTTGTATATACAGCAGACTAATATATATGGATACATAACATATATACTTTCCAGCAACCAATGCAATTTTCATATATATATGTACCTTCACATGTACAACAGTCTTAATAAACAGAATACAACCCTAAAAAAAAGATAGAAAAAAAGCCATTGAAAAAACTAAATTATAAGACACACACAGACAAAAATGCAAATCAGATGACACAAAATGTAAACAAACAAAAAAATCTAAATGAAAGATAAATTAGCACAAAAAAAAGAGAGGCCAAAGCCAAAAAGAAACCCAACAACTCATCACACGCAAATGGAACAGAACAAAAGCAAAACAATACGATCATGAGAGCCATCTGACTAAAGCACTGCAGATTCTGAACTTCAAGACCCCATTTTTACACAAAAAAATGCAATTTGTCTACTGTCAAGCAAAATATTTATCTAAATAAAATAAGCCTAATCCATGATTCCACCTAAAATACAATTCAGTCACATGCGCGCATAACGGGATGTGCTCAAATATGTTTTTAGCAACGTCTTCACCCTCTCAAACAAACAAACCTATAACGGGCTTTTTCTGATTGGAACCATACATGGATCACAAACATAACAGATCTAAGCACAAAACCAACCAAATATTAAATCACCATCGAAGATTAAATCAATGGGTCAAGTATCATACCAATCTGTGAGCAAGCTCGCTAGCTTTGATCAACAATAAGATTCCTGCAATTTCCAAACCACCAGACATAAGCTTCGTGAATTCACAGCAAGATTCATAAGAGACAAACCCATTGGAATCTCACAACACCACAATAAAAAATATGACCAAGAGTACAGCAAGCCAGAACAAAAGAAGACGAAATTTGGATCCTGCAATTACCCATCTAAATTTTACTGACCCAAAGTTCCCATACCTATCAAATTCATGATCCAAATCTGCGTTAATCTCATAAACACATTCTCATAACAAAGGTGAATTCTACATGGTGTATATTCACAGCACAAATAAAATGCACTTGATCTCCCATAATGTGAATGAACTTTGCCTTGTACAACACACCATTCCACATCAAAACAAAGACTCATGACCTCAAAATTGATTCCAAGTTTTCTTAAATTCACGTCAAGAATTAAAATTCAGCAGAAAAAAATAGGAGTCCCATACATGATAAATAATGAAATGTGAAACACCCAATATAAAAATAGGAAAAAACCAATGGAACCCACAAAAAAAAATTGTGGATCAAGCAAGATTCCCCAGATTTATGTATCTATTATCCATAAAACCCATAGAAAAAATATATGATCACTGTCCCAGATTATCATATCCAGCATGATCACAACAGAAACAAACATAAAAAAACAGAATCTTTTCTAAAACTGCCTCACAGAAACTGCCAAATTCACTGTTGATATCAACATCACATGAGCACACAAAAGGTTTTGCTATATATTCCCTCACATCGAATACACAAATTCCCAAACAAATCCAAAGAACAAAGACACAAAAAAACTTACCAAATGTAAAAAAACAGCAAATATAAGGGGATCAGCATTCCATCAATCTCATAGCCCCCCATACCAATATGATATTCTGAAGGTAAACAACGTAGCACCAAACAACAAATTATACAAAAACGAAACTAATTGACGCACTTCGCAAAAAGTCAGATGCATGTTCCAACAAAAAAGGAGCAGATACAGACTAAACCTAGAAACACCAAGGCACCCCAGCGCTTCAAAACGATGAAAAATAGTTTTGGGTTCTCTACTTCAGTCAACAACTCACTCAACATCAATTGCCACATAACTGTGGCTAAAATCCTAAGCATAAATGAGACATTAAATCAAAAAAATCGAACATAAATTTTTTAAAAAGACTCAAATATAGAAAACCAATTAGTAAGATCAAAACAAGGCCCAAACCAAAGAAATCAACGTCTCATCCATTAATTCAACCTCTTCCATCATCATAGACATAATTAGCACGCAAAAATATTCACATATTTGAAAATAACCACCTCCGATAAAGCATAACACATATTTCAGCATATCCCAAGACACAGCAGATGCACATCAAAATGCAGATAAAATTTGAGTTTTAAACGCTGGACTTTTTATTGAATAGATGAAATTAAGATTCATTTCCACCAACGGACCAAAACCATCATATAAAATATCACACCGCTGTCTCCACATCACACAAAACAGACAATTTCTTCCGCAACTGTCAAATTCATTGTTCTTTAGCATATAAAAAGTCCCACCACATATTCATTCCTACTGAATATATAAGTAAATGACTTCAGGGAACAAACACCAAGGAACTCACCCAAAGTAAAAAAATTTAGAACATAAACAGATCCGTCTTCTCCTATGTCCCACAAAATCACTGATAAACAGGCTCATTACTTCAATTTACAGAATTGACAAAAAGTCAAAAAATATATACATATATAGTCCATATTCTATTTCATATCCCCGCACCGACAATTAGAAAACTCAATCAGACATACACAACCACAACCGAAAAGATATGTTCCCCTGTGCTATGTAAAAAACCCAAAAATATGACAAAGTGTCTACCTTAACAGCACAAACATCAAAGGTTGCAAACTTTTGCTTCAAGTTCCACACCTGCGAAAGGGCGTAAACATTGAAAATGTCAATCTCAACACACAGACACAACAATAACACAAAACATATTCAAATATAGTTTGAGAAGACAACCCAGAAATCCAGTTTGAAAAATTGGGAAAATTAACACAATCTAATAATTGAAATACCAATGTTATACAGTTTATCAATCGATAGCAATCCCCTATAAATATATCACCACTAATGCTGTACGATTAATCAAAGCAGCACACATATTTGAAAGAACCAAAAACAAAAAAATTGACACCACAATAGAAATCAAACATACCCACACAAAACAAATGCAAACAGAGGGACCAAGCAGATTGACCCCAGAAAATACAAATAGAAGAGGAACCCAACCAACATACATCAATTTCATTCATTCACACACACGGAAAAATAAACGTTCGCGAAACGGGTACCCTCGCCGGAGATGAGAGGGAAAACGGCGAGTTCGAGAGAACCTGCACACGTAAATCAAAGTAGCACACATATTAGAAAGAACCAAAAACAAAAAAATTGACATCACAATAGAAATCAAACATACCCACACAAAACAAAAGCAAATCGAGGGACCGAGCAGATTGAGCCTAGAAAATACAAATAGAAGAGGAACCCAATCAACATGCATCAGTTTCATTCATTCACACACATAGAGAAGAATAAGCGTTCGCGAAACGGGTACCTTGACGGGAGATGACAGCAAAAAGGGCGAGTTCGAGAGAACCTGCACACGTATCGAGCAACGAAAATAGATAAGGATCGGTAGAGATCGGAATCGATGGGCACAGAAATCCCAAACTCAATTTCTGAGTTGTTTTTTGCGCTTCGATTTGCAAGGGAGATTGAATATGCTCGATTTCTGGGTTGTGTTCTCTGTTTCGATTTGCAAGGGAGATTCAATATGTTTTCAGTTATTGCGTGATGAGAGCGAGATCGGTAGGGAGAGAGGAGGTCAACGGAGATTGAATATTGCGTGATGAGACTGAGATGGGCAGGGACGGACATGACAGAGAGCAACTCTTCACCAACCCCCTCGCATGCTTTGCATACTTGCATTTTCTTGACTGAAACACCCCTATGAACAGGTAAAGCAATAGTGATTCCACAGGATGTTTGCCGATTGTTATATAGTAAATTTCTACATTTCTACATCTCTAAACTTGCAAATTTGCTCCTCTACACCAAATGCAATATAGCTTGCCGGCTCTACTTAGCAAACAATAAATCTTAAGTGAAGGTAACTGTAATATATATTGACGAATAGCTCACCTTGCCATACAAGTGTTAATGAGAATTGAGCATGCGACTTCTACAATATTGAATTTACATTTTGCAACATACCAATGTGTCACAACTCGCCGAAGAAGAAGGTTGGTTGATTAAGCCCCTTGATAGCATCAACATGATTTTTTTTCTTTTTTTCTTTCAGAACAATTGCACCAAAAAGTGTAACTTCATTTAATCCTTTCTTTTCACCTCGTTACTTTGGTTAACTAGAACAAAACATGAAAAAACGGGTGTATGTATAAAAAAAAACCGGGTGTCCTGAGCAAATTTGTAGTTTGTAATGGACTACTGGTACATGGCAAAGGTCCAAACAACATTGGTGATCCAACAATGACAGGCTCCCACACATAATGAACCAACCCAATTCATACAAATATATATATCTACCTAAAGAAAATTCTAAATTCCTATCCTCCATCTCTACTACAATAAATGGAAGCGTGAATTTTGGTGTCATCAAACATACCAAGTTTTGAACTTCTCAAAAAACCAAACTTGAAAATAATCAATTTTAACTCAAAATAGGTTTTCGATGGGCATGCAATATGGTAAGCATGAGAATATAATGGTAAAAGAGTAACTGGGCTACCGTCCAAGCCGTAGTAGATAATGGATTACGAGCAGTTTCCTGCAAAACTGTTCTCTTTCATAGGGATCTCCATTCATTAATCAAGTTGGAATTTACATTTTGCTATTCGATTGGTCACTTAAAGTACTTTGAAACCCCAAGCAGTTTGGCTTCTCTTGGTACAAAACAATTTCAGAAGAATGAACAATTGGAACACTGAAAGAGGAGAAGAGCAAACTTAAAATCCAGTCAGAGTTTTCTAATGTACTCAAGGGACTGATTCACACAAAAGTGAGACCATATTTATTTCATCCTAAAATGACTTTTTGATCTTAATCAACTATGAATTGTCGATGTTGGTATCAAATGTAGCTAGGTTGGATTCTTCCTAACAATAGAATGGAAGTATGTAACTTTGATTGTTCTTTGATCTGGGTATTTGTAGTTATTGTTTAGAAGCTTGATGGATAAGGAAATACAAAAATGTTGTTTGTACAAATATCTAATATATGACGTATGATCTATGAATTGATAGAGCAATGCATATAACAGTATTCGCATTAACAAGAGTGGTACTAAATATGTTGGTGGTACACAGGAATAAACAGTCAGATTATGATTTATCTATGTTTCCTTTGTATGGATTTCAAGTTTTCAACAATTATGTTTCTCTTTTGTTGAAGCCCTCAGTCTCGTTTCATTCGGTTGGGTTTGAAGTTAATATGTTTGTGTTCATATTTAGAGTTGGATACATTAATTCATTTGGAAAGCATTCAATGCAAAAATTAGGAACGGCTAATCTGCTATCAGACACGATCTGCACTGGACATAGATTGAGGACGATGTGGGAGTTGAAAGGATAATATAGGTGTGCATCGGTGGTGTCCGATCTCATATATCAGGTCATATACAAAAACCAAAATAAAGATTAGAAAAAATAAAACCAAAATTAATATCAAACTCAAGGTTTAGAGGTGATAATAACTAATTTTCTATCACTGCATATTAAACTTCCTCTTAGCGATTGACTGTTTCAATTTGGAAGCATAGGTATGCACATATTTACAATTTCTTTTTGGTATGTATCCCAGTTATATGAGGTATGCTCACGTTCCTTATGTTTAGTAGTTTAAAATGCACCTATAATTTTTTCTCCTTCCTTTTATTATGAAAAACATCCCTACACTCATTTGGAGCCATTTTGTTTCTTCTGCAATTATTTAGCTTATAGGGATAATACTCTCTTTGAGCTAGAGGAACAACCAACTTATGGTCATATTTTCTGAAACTCCATAATTTTGTCATTTGGTGGCTACATTGTTTAGACCTTTGTAGTAGTCTTTTGGTTGCAAATTAGACCTTATTATAAGTTTTATTTACTTTATTTTTAAGTCATCTTCCATTGCTGGATGTTTAGACTATATATTTTTGGTTGTGTTGCAAAATTGCAGTGTGATTTGCTAGATATGCATGTTGTAGTCCTGTTGGAGAAGGATGCTAAAGATGCATTGATATGTAAGATGTTTTAGCTAGATAGAATTAACTTAGAGACTAGATGTTTACTTGGAGTTTTAGGCTGCGAATTCTACTATGTTGACAAGTCATTATAAACTTTAGGGATAATAATCTCTAACAACTAGCAGCATCCCGTCTTTTGAATTAGGTTGTAAGATGATAAAATTTTAAAATGTCATAAGAACATCGAAAGGAGAAGCACATATTTTTTGTGCTGAAGTCGTATTTTGTTTTATTTGGTTCAATTTGTTTTTCTCCTAAAATTGTCGATTTTGCTTTGATTTTTTATTGAATGATTTTGTTTTGTTGTCATGAAAATAGATTGACAATCAATAAATATACTGATAATTCGCACGCGCGAGTGCAACGCTCTTCCGTTAATTTTAAGATTTAATTTTGTTTCTTTGAGTATATATTTGTTCAGAATAATGTTTAAGAGATGCATGTCTACCATTGTTGTATTATTTGAATAAATTTAGAGTAAATGTGAAAAAAGGTCTGTTGTGTCCTTCAACAAGCTCTACTATTGGTTGTGTATAAAGAAAGGTCTACAGTTGATTGTGCATGAAGAAATGTCATTTTTTTCCTTCTCTTTCTATATACGTACAATCTTGTCTTCCATTATGACATATATAATGTAGTTTAATTGTATTTTTTTTCATTTTTTTGGCATTGACATTGTGCTCTATGTATGAATTTTCTGATTGTTTCTTTTGCAGGAATATGACATCACCGCCAACCAAAGAAAAGGGTAAACGGTGTAAGGAGACATGTTTCGATATTTTCACCAGGTGCGTAAAAAAATGTTATTTGATAATAAAGCCACACCCTTGAAAGGAAGTTGATATTCAAGTATTCTAAAATCTTAACCTCTTCTTTATTCCTCTTTTTCAGGTTTAATACATCAGTGTCAACTAAAGAAAAAGGTAGAAGATGGATTAAGGAGACGTGTTTCATCATCACCTGGTTGGTATAAAGGGATTTCAGTAAGAACAAATACCACTAATTTGAGCAAGTTTATCTTGAAAGAATGGAATAAGAAAAAAGACGAGCAATATGAAATTTATCAAATCTCAGTTTTTTTTCATTTTTGTCCCTATTTTCACATTCAAATTAAAGAAGTTTAAATAATATTCTGCCTACTCTTTATCTTTCGTATAGTTGGTGCCAAAAATATGCAATTAAGAAGTTGAGGTTGCAGCCAGATTCATACATTATACGTGTATGTAAATTTTTTTTGTGAATTAGGTAACTATTGATTCAATTATTATTTTTTTAAAAGTAATGATGATATTATAATGTGTAATTCTCTATTTTCATCATTACCTATGATATAAGTAACTCTCTCACAAGTTTTATTATGTGAGCAGGAACACAATTGATCGTAGACAAGTTTTTCTTAGCTAAGGTACTTCAAATTCCTTTATTGAGTGCCATAAACATATTTAGTTAACATTGAAGCAGTCACAATTTTGAACAAGTATGTGTTTCTTAAACAGTTTTACAACAAGCGTATATCTCTTTGTATCCAAGAATCAATAGATAAAATCAAGGTGATTACATCGTAATTTTTAATTTACTCAATATTTGTAAAATAGTAAAAATCTATTAATAGATGGTCTTACTACAGAGTTCTTCATGTAATTGGAATAAGGCTGTTGCGATTGACGAATATTATGATTTATTGGTATGTATATACAATCTTAAATTTCAAAATATGTCTGCAAAAATAGTAGTATTAATAACTTTTTTTTTGGGGGGGGGGGGGCGGTTATTTCATACCATATTCTCAATTTATATTTGTAGTTACAAAAAAAAGTACAAGGCAATGATGGATGGTTGACATAGACTGATGGGAGATGATGAACATTAATGTGGATATGTAGTTATCATGCATATAGGTTTGTGTAAATCGTGATGTAGTTTTGATATTGTGTTTAAGATTTAAATGTGCAAAGTTAGTTGACACGATATATAATTTCATAAATTCTATGTTGTATTATCATTATTGAGATTATTGTAGCTTTTAAGCTGACATATTTAGTGTCAGAATGTAAAATATTGACAGAAATTATGGGTCAAGTTACTTCATTAAGTTTGCAATCACGAGATGAGGGTCATGTAGGGTTGGTATGTATTTGACATTCTTAATATAGGAGTTTAAAATTAATAGACTATTAGTTTTAATCGTAGTTCAACCTCATTGTGGTTTACTAGGAATCTACCAATTTTCATTCACAAGAAATACAAAGACAAAGCCTCAGAGAAGAAAGAGAAGAAAGGCAAAATATGGATATAACTGAAGGAGAAATAAGTTTGTCATCACATTCACAACTACACAACGAGAATCAAGTACATCAGCTCGAAGACATGCCAGATATCAAATTCGAAGAGCAATGGAAAACACAAGTGTGCCAAGTCAATCTAATTTGATGGATGGTAACATACTAAAATTTTGTAACAATGAACATGGTCTTTCGATGTTTGAATAATTTGTTAACATTTGAAATATAGGTGTTCAGCAAGACGATAAGGCCAATGAACACAATATAGCAACTTCTCAAAGAGAGAGTCAAAGAGTTAGATGACGAACAAATTAAAGCAATCATCGAAACTCAATGACTCAAGAACAACGAGATTTTTATTTAGCTCAATGTCATGCTAATTATCATGATAATCAAATCCAATCGCATCATACAACTTCTACACCTCAAACATTACATCATGGTTGCCAGGCCCATCCGCATCATGAGAACAATGTAGGAGTTCCAAATAGAATGCGCTTGACACATATACGACAACAAGCACGATCCACAGAGCAAACAACATATCATGAGGACAACGTACAAATTCAAAAGAGAATGTGGTTGACAAATATAAGGCAACTAGCACTGTCAAACAGGTTATTTGTGTTGAACGATATGGTTAATCAGAACTCAATCAATGATAGTGATCAAATTGTGGGCAATGAAGGTAAAAAGTTTAAGACACCAGTTAGTTTTTTTTAATATTGACCTGTATCTTTGAGCTAAATATTTTATTATTATAATTAACCTCTTTTTTTTAAAAAATATAGCTGTTGTGCAAGTACGAACTAGACCTAGAGAACAGCGTATCTCTCATAATTGTGTTCAAATTTTTCATGAGAATATTGGTGTGGCAAGACTTCATTTGCAAATACTGAACACATGTCGACATTGTCGCGCCCGTCTATTTCATCGGGAAAGTGGAGATATGTGCTGCAAAAATGGGGCCATAGTCCTTCCTCCAATAGAAGCACCTCAAGAACTAAGAGATCTATTCTCTGCTGAAACTCATGAAGGAACACATTTCAGGCAAAATATTCGAGCACATAACCATGTATTTTCCTTCACATCAATGAGAGTCAACGTCGATAGAAATCTAGCGACAAGGAGGTCTACTTTCACATTCCAGGCTCAATGATCCATATATCATAAGATATGAAGTCTTCTCCCGGAAGGGGATAATAGACCGAGATTTCTACAGTTGTATATATATGATACTGACCATCAAGTGGATAATCGTATGCTGGAAAATGAATCATTGCATAGAGATTTGGTTGAAAAAATACAAGATATTTTAAATTGTCACAACTCATTCACTCAACAGTTTCATCACTTGGCTTAACGCCAAGACTTAGAAAGTTGTAGACTCATCATTAAAGAGCAACCTGCAAACCAACAACAGTACAGTTGCCCTCAGCATCACAGGTTGCTGCAATATTAGTGGGAGTAGATAATGTCGAACATTTAATGGATCATGATATCGTGATACAGATAAAACACGGTCAACTTCAAAATATCCAAGATTGTGTTGGATTTTATGATCATTTGCAATATCCACTATTACTACCATATGGGACATACAGATGGGACGTTAATAGTCAAACAAATCATGGAGGAAAATTGACATGTCGTGACTGCTACACATATATTCTACAGGCGACTATTCTATTTCTTCTTTTCAATTTCAATTCAACAATAACATATACCATTCAATAACATGATTATCGTTGCAGATCCGTCAAGATGACGAATCAATTTTACACCGAGGAGGTGCCTTTTGCAACAACATGTCGTTGATAATTAGGTCAAAATTGAAACGCAAAAGCTAAGATGGGTTCGTACTAATCAGAGTACTCTACGAAAAGAATTGTATGATGGACTGACTCGCTACAAACTGGCAAAAATAATGCTGGTATGAACTTCAGTAGTCTCTAATATTTAGTCGATTTTTATTTATTCAATGGTGAGTACTAAAGTACTTTTAATTAACAATAGGTAATGTTGGCCGTCGAACCATTTTGCCATCCTCTTTCATTGGAAGTCCAAGGGATATGCACCAACGATATCAAGATGCAATGACTTTGGTCCAAAAGTTTAGAAAGCCTGATATTTTTCTCACAATGACTTGCAACCCTGGCTGGGAAGAAATACTAACTGAGTTATTACCTGGCCAAGTACCACAAGATCGTCCAAATTTAGAAACACATATTTTCTGTTCCAAGTTTGAACAACTAAAGGAAGACGTTATCAAAAAGGGAGTTCTTGGTGAAGTTTTGGCTTATGCATATGTCATCGAATTTCAAAAACGTGGACTCCCACATGTTCATATGCTTCTTATGTTAAAGAAAAATGATAAGCTAAATAGTCCTGATGATTATGATAAGATTGTTCGGGCTGAGATACCAAATGCAGAAGAGGAGCCAGAATTGCACAACGTAGTATTGAGGCACATGTACATGGTCCCAGTGAGATACATAAGCGCACTGCTCCATGAATAAAACATGGGAGTTGTAAGCAAGGTTTTCCAAAGTCATTTTCGCATACCACATTTCAAGGAAATGATTCTTATCCAGTATACCGTAGGCGAGATAATCGCCAGGTTCAATCTGGTAGGACAGATAACAGTTGGATTATTCCTTACAATCCTTAGCTACTTGCAAAGTATGATTATCATATCAATGTTGAAATCTGTTGCAACATTAAGAGTGTGAAATATTTGTACAAGTGTGTGTACAAAGGTCCAGATAGAGTGATGTTAGAAGTTCGTCGTGAAGCTAATCAAGACGAGATACGAAACTTTGTTGATGCAAGATGGGTTTGTGCACCGGAAGCTTTATGGAGGATCTTCAAATTTTTAATGAACCGAGTGTATCCTTCGGAGGAATGATTGCAAATTCATCTTCCTAACTGGCATATAGTGTTCTTTAATGTATATGAAAGGGTAACTGATGTGGTCGCAAACGATAGAAACTCGATGATGATGCTTACCGAGTATTTTACTATGAACATGTACTATGAAGATGCACGTGCGTACTTATATCGAGAGTTCCCTGAACGATTCTTCTAGGTTGCAAGATATAAGCAATGGCAACCAAGGGAGACCAACCAAAAAGTCATCAGAAGAATATATACGATGTCGCCTCCCAAGGGAGAAAAATTCTACCTATGTGTTCTACTTAATCATGTCAGAGGAGCTACTTCATTTGAAGATTTAAGGTCTGTGGATGGCGTATTGCAACCAACTTTTAAGGAGGTCGTTGAACAACGGGGATTGTTAGAAAATGATGATAGCATTCGACAATGTTTGTGTGAAGCTTCATCAATCCGTATGTCTTCGTCGTTAAGAAGATTGTTTGTAACAATCTTGGTATATTGCGAGCCCTAAGGGGTGCGAAGTTTGTGGGATGAATTTTTGAAATTCATGATCGAAGACTATCCTTCTTCAAGCACCATTGACACCACATGTATTACAAACTGACTTTTGCGAGACTTGAATGGATTGTTTTTGCAGCATAATAAGTCTATCTCAAACTATGATTTGCCAAAGATGATTGAAGACGTTGATGAAGAGTCAGAATTTCCAAGATTGATACAAGACTAAATTTCAATAGATTTTCCTCAACAAGACCGAGAAGCAGTTAATCATTTGAATGTTGATCAAACTTTTGCATAGGACACTATACTATCGGCAATCGAGAGTAAAAGTAGCGCCCTATTTTTTGTTGTCGACCCAGGAGGAACATGAAAGACTTATCTATATCGTGCACTACTAGTAACTTTGAGAAGCAAATGTCATATCATATTGGCAACATCTACCTCTGGTATATTAATTCCAGGTGGAAGAATAGCTCACTCGAGGTTCATAATCCCACTCAATCTTTATGCGTCTTCCATATCTGGAGTTGGTAAAAATTCAGATTTAGGTGATCTAATCAGACTATCATCAGCAATTATTTGCGATGAGACTTCGATGTTACATAGATATGCCTTTGAAGCTATTGATCGGAACTTTAAAGATATCATGGGCCGTGATAACTTGCCATTTGGAGGAAAGGTGATGATGTTTGGCGGAGACTTTCGACAAGTTCTCCTTGTTATACATAGAGGCACAAGAACAGAAATGGTCCAAGCAAGTTTGGTTAATGCTTCATTCTGGCCTATTATAAAGATTCTGCGTTTAAAACAGAATATGAGATCTATCAATGATCTAGAATTCTGACAGTTCTTACTTGATGTCGGTAATGGAGATGAACCAAATGTGATTGATGACATGATATGATTACCTTCAAGTATAGTCATACCATGGGAGGATGAAGAATCAATCAACCAATTAATAGGTCAAGTTTTTCCAAATCTAAGTTCCCATGTAAATGATACAACATACATGGTTGACATGACAATAATTACTCTAAAGAATCTTGATGTTAACATACTCAATGAAAAGATTGTAAAGCAGTTTCCATGATCATAACGCATCCTATATTCTTTTGATTCAGTGGGGGATGATATCAGAAATATGTATCAACAAGAGTTCTTGAATTCAATTTCGCCTTCTGGAATGTCACCGCATCAGTTAATTATCAAGAAAGGGGCTCCCCTTATGCTTCTAAGAAATATTGACCAAAAAATTGGGTTGTGCAATGGTACAAGACTTATTTGTCGTGTACTGTATAACAACCTCATTGATGCTGAGATTTTATTTGGACAATCTACGAGAACAATAGTCTTCTTACCGAGAATTGAGTTAAAAACCACTGAGAGTGCCAGACTTCCTTTTAAGTTGAAAAGAAAGCAGTTTCCTGTCAAATTGAGTTTTGCACTGACAATCAACAAATCACTAGGACAAACAATACCAAATGTTGGTATTTACCTTCCAAATCATGTGTTTAGCCATGAATAGTTGTATGTGGCTCTATCAAGAGGAGTTTCAAAGGTCACCACTAGAATATTGGTGAAGAAGGGATCAGTAGAACACGAGGAATGGTTTTCACAACAAACGTTGTGTATGGAGAAGTTTTGCTACCCTACGATTAATCCTGCTTTAAAAGATACACGTGATGTTTGTAATACTTTAATGTTCACGAAAATGAAATAAATATTTAACATGTATATATTCGTATGACTATGGTATCTTGAACCCTATCACTGTTATAAAGACAAATGCAAAATATCGAATGACGAAGATGATAATCACAAATATGTGGCAGGTGATGATTGACTGAATGATGGTGAATGTAGATACATATTATGTTTTAGTCGTTTCTCTTCGAATATTTTCTGTTTTATTTTACGAACAATATATTTGATATTGTAGTAGTTGAGTTATATATTCTGTGAAATTAAATTCCACAGTTTACAATGAAATATGCAACAAGTCACGAGTCGACGCACTTCCGCGCATATGCGTGTATACGAAGGCTAGTTTAAATAAACAGAAGAACAATTACGTGGTCTTTTTTATCATTTTTCTCTTTCTTTCTCCGATATTTCTGTTCTGAACCTCGCCGAATTGATTAGAGCCGCCGCCCCTAGTTCAGAAAATCTCTCGCCGCCGTTAAGGTCTCTCTCTCTCTCTCTCTCTCTCTCTCCGCTGCTTATTATCTCTTACTCAATCTGTTTTAGGTCGTTAACTAATTACTGTCCCTCGTGATTTAGATTTAGGGTTTTCCGGTTCCGTGTTGACTTAGTAATCTTCGAATTGGAGTCGGTTTAAGTCGGCCTTCATTTCTTATATATTCGATTGAATCTGGATGAGTTCGAGCTGATTGTGAATCGGTGTTAAATATTTGGCTTCGGGTTTTTGTTTTGAATAGGTTTGATCACGATGGCGGCTCTAAAGGAGCTTCTTCCGCCGGCGAAATCAACCACCACGACTTACTACGACCACTCGAACGATCCGTGGTTCAAGCAGCGATTCAGTGCATCTGCCGAGGCCGAAAAGGCTGCTGTTGTGAAGCCGCCCAAGCCTGTGCCACCGTATCTAAAGCGTCAGGGCTTCGTTCCAAGGAAAGTAGAGGACTTTGGAGATGGGGGAGCTTTCCCCGAGATTCATATAGCTCAGTATCCCCTCGGCATGGGGAGAGACAAGTCTGCGAAGCCTGGGACAAAAGTTCTTCCCGTGACAGTGGATTCACGGGGGAATATCTCATATGATGCCATTGTAAAGCAGAACGAGAATTCGAGGAAGATTGTTTATTCTCAGCATAAAGACATTGTGCCAATGATTTTGAAGAATGAGGAGGATGCTATGAGCGAGGATGAGGATGAGGAGCGGCAGAAGGAGATTGAGGAGACCACAGCCGAGACAAAGGCTGCGCTCGAGAAGATTGTGAATGTGAGATTGAGCGCAGCGCAGCCAAAGAACGTGGCCACACAGTCAAATGATTCTAAGTTTATCAAGTATAAGCCGTCACAGAAGTCAGTTGCATTTAATTCAGGTGCCAAGGAGAGGATTATTAGAATGGTGGAGATGCCTGTTGACCCACTTGAGCCTCCAAAGTTCAAGCATAAGCGTGTTCCAAGGGCTTCAGGGTCCCCACCTGTGCCGGTCCTTCATTCTCCTCCTAGACCAGTGTCTGTGAAAGATCAGCAGGATTGGAAGATTCCGCCTTGCATATCAAACTGGAAGAATCCAAAAGGGTATACAATTCCGTTGGACAAACGTCTTGCAGCTGATGGGAGAGGCCTCCAGGATGTTCAGATTAATGATAATTTTGCAAAGCTTTCTGAGTCCTTGTATGTGGCAGAGCAGAAGGCTAGAGATGCCGTTGAACTGAGATCTAAAGTTCAGAGGGATATGGCGCAGAAGGAGAAGGATAGGAAAGAGCAGGAGCTACGAGCGTTGGCTCAAAGAGCTCGTTCTGAGAGAACAGGGGCAGCACCTCCTGCTTCCTTTGCAATGCCTTCTGAGAGAACAGCCATGGATACAGATAGAAGAGGGGATTATGAGCATCCGAGGGAAAAGGAGACAGAGTACCCGAAAGAGTCAAGGGAGGAAAAAGAACAGAGGTTGCAGCGTGAGAAGATCCGTGAGGAGCGGCGTCGAGAGAGGGAAAGGGAGAGAAGGTTGGAGGCCAAAGATGCCGCAATGGGAAAGAAGAGTAAAATCACCAGAGATAGGGATCGTGATGTTAGTGAGAAAGTTGCCCTTGGCATGGCTTCTGCTGGAGGTGCAAGAGGAGGAGAGGTCATGTACGACCAGAGGCTGTTCAACCAGGAGAAGGGAATGGACTCTGGATTTGCTACTGATGACCAATACAATGTTTACGACAAGGGCTTGTTTACTGCTCAGCCTACTTTATCAACCTTGTACAGGCCGAAGAAGGATACAGATGCTGAGATGTATGGAGGGGCTGATGAGCAGATGGATAAGATTATGAAGACTGATCGCTTCAAAGCTGATAAAGGATTCTCTGGGGCATCTGAGAGTGGTGGTCGGAATGGACCGGTTCAATTTGAGAAAGAAACTGATGATCCATTTGGTCTCGACAAGTTTATTACAAATGTGAACGAGGGTAAGAATGCCTTGGATAACGTTGGCAGAGGGGGTACTATGAAGGCAACTGCTGGGTCTTCAATGCGAGATAGCTCTGATACTGGTTCTGGTAGAAGTCGTATTGGGTTTGAAAAGGGAAAGGGTCGTTAAGCAGAGGCATCTATCGACTTGTATGGAGTGGATCCGCATAGCCTTTGGTGTTCACTTTTTCCTTTTGTGTTTTTAGATAAAGTCCAAAACAAGTTTAAAGTTCTAGTTTCTTGTATTTCTCTGGGTTGTCTCTGGTTGTACAATGATGAGTGTGTGATTCCTTTCATTGTGGACGATATATGGTCGTACCTTGAGTCGTGAAAAGGCTCTAATTGTATTGTTCTTCCAGGTTTACCTTGTTCTATCTACATCGGCTGCTGTAACAATAAATTGGTACACACACCTAGATGTGTATAGCCAATTGTTCAACACAAGGCAAAGCATCTGCAATGCCAATTGTCCAGGGATTCAACAATGACATAGCTGGTGACCAAGTAAAGCACTATAGCTTTGAAACATTTGCGGTCAAAAACTAAGAGAAATCATTTGACAACTGACAATTATACAATCTTGAATCATTGGAAGGATTCTTAAATTCACTTCATAAAATTAGTATGGAAGATGAGTATAGTAAGTCTACAGATGGATTAAATAACATGGATTCAAGCAAGCATTGAAAACTGTTCAATAAATTCCCAAGTTCAGCTCTTGGGACAACCATATTTCCTGTTCTCCGGTACTGGGCAGCCTTTGAACAAGTATCCCAAAGCATGAGTCATGAACCAATTGGCCTGCTTTTTGTCACAAGTAAACAAACATTAGCAAATAAACACACATTTTTAGAGATATTCACTACTAAGATATTGGTGAATGTAATAAACAGCCGGGAAAGCGCACCTGCGGCTATCTAATGCTTTCATTGAAATTATATTGACGCATGAAGCCAGGGGAACTATTTGGCAAACATATGAGAATCAATTTGCTGAATATTCGGGAAGATGTATCTCAATGCAGCAGAATAGTTTGGAGATTTTGCCTGAAAAGGAATTAATGATCAAATTTAGATAATGTTAAAAGTGTACAAAAGACATCTACCAACATACTTTTGATATTCATCAACAGAAAAGGAACATACCAGACATACGTTACTTATGCCTATGTGTAATGTGTGTTCTAGGGAAGAAAACCGAAAGAGCTTTATAAGGACTTATTCCTATGCTTTACACTATCGTGACTTTACTCACTTAAAGATATATGATTATCTGCCCTTCATTGCTACCTTTGCAGATGAAACTCTAGGTGAATCTCATAAGATTAAACCCAACTTATCTCATAACCCAACATCAGACTTTAGAAAACTATGGTAATGCTGCTGCAACAACTATCTCACCACATCTGAAATTGTTCTGGAAAGATCAAGTTCATAAGTTCTTAAACTGACCAGCTAACATATGTTGTAGTAGCACAGTTGTAAAACCATTAAAGAACTTGAAGAGAATCATACACATGGATTGTGTTCGAGATAAATAGTAGCCAGACTCTCTCTTGAACCAACAACAGCCTCGGCAATGCCTTCGACTGACTCTATCTGGTTGTCATTAAGCCACAGGTCTTCTAACCTACACACAAGATTCCCATAACCAGGTAAGAATCAACTATTAAGGTGTCAACAGTGAGAGTTCATTGCCAAGACTGACTAAGAGGAAAACGCATACATGGTTAGGTTTTCAATATCATTCACTGATGTCAGCTTGTTGTTTGATACATCTAAAACACGCAGGTTAACCAATGTTGAGAGGCCTTCCATTTTGGAAATACCATTATGGCTCAAGTACAGTTCCTCAAGCGCGACGCAGCCCTGGAAAATAGGTCGCACCATTATTTCGCACCAGAATTTATGGCTCAAGTACATCCATGTTAACAAAAGCATTTAAAAAATGGTGTATGAACCACTCACCTCAAACCCTGCCATCGAAGTTAACCTATTGCTCTGCAAGCTAATCTTCTTGATGCATTTCAGGCCACATAGATTCACTACCTTGATACGATTCCGTCCCAACCACAGCTCTAGTAAGTTTGTCATGTTCTCCAAACTCTGCATCACCTATTTTTCGGCACCACAATTACACCTTCACGAAAATGCTTCATTTTCCACATACAATCAAAACACAATGATATGCACTAACCCTTAATCTGTTCGAACCGAGCTCGAGAATTTGAAGTTGATGGAGGTGCTCGATCTCCTCGATCTTCGTGACTTCATTTTTGGACACATAGAGTTCCGTGAGGCTGCCGGAGACCTTGGATAGTCCCTGCAACGATGTGATCTCATTAAACGACACGTCGAAGACCAGAAGCTTCTTGAAGATGCTGGCGTCAGGTACCTTCGTCAGCTTATTGTCCCTCAGCACCAACTCCTGCACAAAGAAATTTAAATTTCATATCTCATTTCATTTCATCAAATTCAAAATTTCATATTGGTTTTTCAATTTCAGACGGAAAACTAGACCTCGAGGCCGGAGAGGGAGGTCCAGGAGGAGATCGGGTCGACGGCGGCGTCATCAATGAGGTTTTGGCGGAGGGAAAGCTTGGTGAGGGAAGAGAGGGTTCCGATGCGACTGTCCAAGGCGGAGAGGCGGTTCGCGGTGAGGTCGAGCTCGGTTAGACTCGGAGGTAACTCGACCGAGTCGAGGTCGTGGAGTTGACAGCTGGTGAGGTCGAGGACTGTGGATGAAGTATCCCCGACGTCCTCCGTCACGGGATCGTTGTGATTCGAATTCACGGCGTTGTCGTCCATCTTTAGGGAGAAGAATGGTTACTACACTAGTTGCGAGGTTGCGTCTTCTTGTTGCCTCTCCAGTTTTTTTATTTTTTCTTTTCTTTTTTCCTTAGCCGTCTAAAGTCCCGGGTTAACCCGGCCTCAACCTGTTTAAAGTTCCGATTAGAGTCTAGAAGGTCCGAAGAACCATTTTACGATAAAATTTCTATAAATGAATAAGTTCGGGACTCGAGAAAATTATTACTTTAATGAATTTATTATTTTATTGATAAATAAATAATTTATTGTTGTAGGAGAAAGTAGAATAGACAGAAAGTTGTTACTCTTCTCATTGATAGAATGTCTTAAATATAGGCTGATACAACCTGTTACAATAACTATCCCGATATAACAGGGATTCTCTGTATCTATCTAATCAATATCTGTATCTAATTAGGACAAGACACACACCGGGATTAATGGAGAATAAATCTCCTTAAATACTCCCCCTTGTGTCGATGGCCATAAGAATGATGCATGACTTGTTGTCTCATTAAAAACCTCTCTAAGTAAACAAAAACATCATGGGTAAAACAAAAGCTTGGTCTAAGGGAAAAATAGTACAACGCACCAACTACTAAAGCTACTACATGTGATGTAGATTCCCCCTGATATCTACAGAAATGGAACTCCCCCTGACTATAAACTTAGTATAGGAGTTCAGATAATCTTTGCATACCAATGCCTCTCACATGTTTCACAAAAGTAGATTTAGGAAGTGACTTGTAAACAAGTCTGCAGCATTATCAACAGAACCAAACCGGTTCACATGGATAATCAATAACCGCTGCTATTGCTGATTGTAGGAATACTTTGGCGAAAAGAACTAAGTATGACACCCTTAATGGAACTCTACTTCATTGACTCAATGCAAATGCATTATCCTCAAAGATGCAAGTTAGTGCTGTCATAGTAGATAATAATCCACTAGTTCCTCGAATGTGGTGTATTATTGTCTTATACCAGACACACTCATCAACAGCTTTATAGAAAACTTTAATCTTTTGAATAATTCGAGATAATAACAACAAGGGTTTACTCTGTTGTTCTCTAAGGAACTGCCATGTTTCCCACGATGAATAACATGTATGGGAACATCCTATATATGGGTCAGAGAGGTACCCAATATCAGCACATTCAACTAACACATCAACCGGCGTTTTGGAATAAGGGATAGCATGAAAACTTGTCCGAAACAGGACGGATTTTCGACGGGTCGAGGAAAATCCTCGACGGGTCGAAATCCTCAGAGTGAGTTCAACTTTCTCTTTTCCGAGAATTTCATGCTTCTCTCTGTATTCTTTATAAGGGAAGAATATGCTCAAGTCAATGGATCACTTTAAGTACCTGAATATTTGTTTTACTCCATTCCAATGACTTTGCGTTGGCGCATACTAAGAAGGCATGCATATCTGGATATGTATACTGAGCTAAATTCAATCAAGCTCTAATCATACTAAGATATAGAATCTCAATTGCAAAAGTTCCTCATCATCATCTTTCCAGATGAAATTGATCCTTTTGGTTTTCAGACTGCAAACAACTGTTGGTGTACACATAGGGTCTGCTTTGTTTATAGCCTGATTAGACATAAGCAAACTGGTGAATAAGAATTCAACCAACTCGATGTACCGTCTCTAAACCAAGACTTAATCGAGTCCTACCAAGGTCTATCATCTCAAACAATTTGTTCATATACTGAACACGCATGGGCATAACTTTTCATTCTTATATCCCTTCCCAATCAAGTAGTCACTAAGACGTGTATACCACATCTAACCGGATTATTCTAATCCTTATAGTGGGCATCTCAATCTAATCACATGAGAACTCCATGGTTCAGAGTTACTTGATTTTGGTAGAACTATACCATTTGGCATTATCATGTATATCTTTGAATTAAGATCCCCAATGAGATATACAGTAACTACATCTATAAGCTGCATATTCAGTATTTTGGACACTACCAAACTAATAAGGTAGCGGAAAGTAATGATGTCCATGAACGGAGAATACATCTCTTCATAATCAATATTAGGGCATTGAGAGAATCCTTGCACCACAAGTTCTTCTCATTGTGCTCCCAAACAAGACTCATTTGTGTCTAACCAGCATATCATTTGATGGTTATATTATTACCATATCGAAAACTTGCCATTTGTAAGAGAGTCTAGTTCAACCTAGATTGCAACTTTCCATATCGATCAATTTGCTCTACATTAACTGTTGACAATCTGCAATAGTGCAATGTTCCACTTCATCATCGTCAATTGCTGAGCGACGGAATAAGTAAACACATCATCAAAGAACATGGAAGAACTATCCATAATAACGCTAGCATTTGTTTCACTTTGTGAGATTTCTTTGTTTACTGACATCGTCATTGACTCTGAGGCGTCCCCCAATGTATGTTGATGTCGACTTTTAGACACAATTGTAGTCAGAAACAATCTCATGTGTTGATGATGAATGGTTGTGCCTTGATGGTTTGCCTTTTCAATGGTAACTCATTAGTGGATTTTGATCGACGCTACACCCCCACTATGGGTAGGAGAAAACACTACCTTACCCGGGTGTTGCGTTTAACTTGCCAAATATCAGGGGCTTTCAACCTTGCAGGATTTGCAGCATGTATAAACGATCTCGTCACTGTCATGATATCAGTAAGAAGTCAGATAGTGAATCTGCTACTTTTCGAAGATCAAGAATACATTACACTTCAATCTCAAACTGAGATGTGCATGGATCATGATGAGACATAGTGGGGATATACCACGTCAATTTCCGACGTTAATCCAGAATGAAACCATTCTTATCTCCTCATAACGGCGGGAAGTATGCCTCATCACAGTGACTATCTGCAAAACTAGCAGTAAAAAGATCTCCTGTCAAAAGTTCTTAATAGCGGACAAACGTTGGTGAACCAACATAGATGCTTAATCAACGTTGATGACCCATTTGCATACACAGTGGAAGCGTAGTAAGCACATGTATCGTGCAACTAGAGATATATAGATGTGAGATATCAAGCTCATATCCGGTTACCAACTGGTACACACAAAATAGTTGACGGTTTTATGGGTATCAAGCGAATAAGCATAGCTGCACATAACATTGCATATCCCCAAGTAGATACCGGTAAATTAACATTCATTACCATAGTTTGGCCACAAGCTTGAACCGCTTGATTTGTGCCTCTGCTTAACTCATTCTTAGGAAAGAACATGGGGAACCGGGATATTCAACAACAATCCCAATCAATATGCAATAATCAACAAGGTATGTCGATGTAAACTCTCCTATATTAAACCAATCTGAACGACCAGATTGAAACGTTTGAGTGGTGAGCCCGAAGCTGAATAATATATGCTAGGAGTTTTGAGATGCAGCGTAGCATGTGGATTTCGAAGACGTGTGACCGATGCGTCGATGCAGCAATCAAGACCATAGATAAATAGTCTGCATATTGGTTTGATTAATCCACAAATAGATTCTTGGAATCTATAGAGAAAGAAAGATGTGTCATTAACCAAATATTTTCATGCGTGTAAACAATATTATAGCATTACAAACATAATCAAGCTTTGCGAAACGAGCAATGTGCATTAAAGATCACAACATATGAATCTTCTGGGATAACGCACAACGCCTCAGCAGTATTTTGCACGGATGGTGATGCACTCGTCTTGGAGACCGAGCCTGAACTGAGTAGAGTAATCTCAGTTTCTCCATCTAAACCGATGGTTTTAAATATTCCCACATGCTTCTTTGCTCTTAAGAACAGATGACCAGAAGAATTTCTCAATAGGTTGATCATCAAAGTGCAAAAGCTTATATGAGGCTAAGTCACGCATAGTAATATAAGTGACTGCATTGGATTCAACGATCCAAACCGTAGTAAGATATAAACAACTACAATGCCTCATAAACTTCTTCAGATTGCGCCGTTGGCAGCAGTCTACGGAGATTTAGACACAAAACTCTCTTTCATTCTCACAATGTTAAGTGAAGAACGTTGGCATGAAAGTTTTCAAATTTGATTAAGGTTCGAATGGTAACACTCAATCTCGCCATTATATATCAACCAAACAATGTCGATAAAACAGTCTTTGAATCTAAGACATGGCGAACACTTTAAGTCACTACTTAAAGATTTCAAAAGGATTTAACCCTTGTTGAGTGCTGATATAGTATTATAATACCTAAATACAACCGATGTATAACAACATCATATCGATCAAGAAGACCGTTGTATTTGAAGTTTTAATAGTATGACATAGACGGATGTAACTCCATTTCTGGTGCTGAAATCCAGGTTGGTCGATTTAGACCAACAATTTTCCAACAGAAAATTTCAAATTTTTTCGATGTTTTCTAATAAAACCGATGTATAAACAACATCATAAGCCAATGAAACAGATGAAAAACTCATCTAAAAACATCATATTCAGATTGGATTTTCGACTGGTCAAAGAAAGGCCTCGACCGGTTGAAAAAACCCAAAATGAACTTGTGATTTTCCGATACCAGAATTTCGACCGGTCGAGAAAATTTTCGACGAGTTGAAAATGGACCATTTTTGGGACAGAGTCGTGGCATCAACCGGCCGAAAATTGTTCAGTTCAATTTTTCGACGGGTCAAATTTGAACCAATGTCGGACAAAAGCGTGGCGTCGACCGGTCGAAAATTGTTCAGTTCAATTTTTCGACGAGTCGAATTCGAGCCACTTTCGGACAGAAGCGAGGCATCGACCGGTCGAAAATTGTTCAGTTCAATTTTTCGACTGGTCGAAGCTGCTCTGTGCACTACTTCAATTTTTTTCAACGTTTTTTTTTCTTTGTCAAAATGGTATCTTGGCTTGCTTTTTGCCATATGTGTAAATATTGAACCATACATAAGAATTGTATGAAATAGAACATTCTCAACACTTTCATATACCGAAAAAATAGAGAAATATTCATTATACTGCCAACAAATAACATTTACATCAGGGATGTTCTTATTCCAAAATCGACTAAAACAAAGTCTCAAAACATGACTCAAACCAAGTCAAAAATAAAACGAAACTGGATTACATAGCAAAGACATGAGCCTAATACATAGACTACTCAAAAATCGAAGTCACCAGACTTCCTTTTGTATTGCCTGCTATAATAAGATTTGTTACAAAGCAATCTTGCATCTCATAAACTTCAGTGAAATGAAGTCTCATGTGCCAGATATTTTCTTGCACTTCTTGTAGGCATGTTGAAGATCCTTGGGTGCACCACATTTTTTTTGTGTGCATGTGCTTGGTAAAACCACATCTATAGCAAGATGATAAGCACAATAATAAAAGCAAAATGTGAAAAATTCCCATCATTCCTAGAACCGGAATTGGAATGATGCATATTTGAGTAAAAGCTATTGTCATGGGGAGTCCAAGTCAAGTTTCGACTATATTCTCTACCATGAAAATTGTCATGTCCTTCTCTTCCACCATGGTTATTTGTAAGGCTCAGAACGATTGTTCCATTTTTTTCTTACATGTCTTCCCACTAATGAGGTAGGAAGTGTACTAATAGACTTCTCGATCATAGCCTGATTAGTCTTTATAATGCCACAAATGCTCAACTCTTATTGAAGCTCTAACATTGCTCGATTAAAAGCAAAAATATTTGGATAATCCAATAACCGGATGAAATCTCATCCTTTTCCCAGTTCATAAAGTTGTGCATGTTGCACATTGTTGAATTTTCATTTGCAAAGTCACTCACAAAACTGTGAGGTCATTCTTGTACAAATACCGTTTCTTTAGAACTGGATGCATATGATGCCTCAAAAGCATGAGGGTTTGAGCTTTGCGAACTAGAGTTGGTGGCTTAGTACCAGGTGGTAGTAGTGGCTGGATTGTAACCGTCAGATTCATACCAAGAAACGTATACGAAACATCTGACATCCAACGATGATATTCTGCTCCTTGAAGATCAAGGATATCAAATTCAAGCCTTATCGGCACAAAAAAATGTCATATACAAGAGAGACATGAGATGTTGATTAGTATCGATCGAAAACTACGATCACTAATAACAAGTTTCAATGAGTAAGAATGTGATCCATGATATATGGTCACAAAAATCGATTATAAACGGTGGCAAAAACCACACCAAGTAACTGTGACTAACTGTCACATAACATCGATTTTCAATCGTGACTAACTGTGACTAACTGTGACACACGATTATAATCCCGCTCAGTTGATGAATGTCAACATAGAGGAACATGATGTTTTATTTGAAATGATTGAGGGCTACGATCACGAAACTTTCAAGTTTCCAAAAATCGTGGTCCATGGTGCATGGTCACAAATTCGATGATAAAACAGTGGTAAAAACCACACCCAGCGACCGTGACGAACTGTCACATATAATCGATTTCTATTTTCTTTTCTTTTCCAAACCGTGACTCCCCTAGGACCGTCACGTACACTCTATGGATATATGTCCATAGGAACTATGGTAAAACATGTAATATTCAACGACTCATATCACAATTATCATCAACTTAGATCTAGGGTTTTGCGGTAAGTAAGTTTGCTAGATCTAGAGATTGACGGTTTAGAAAAGTTTACCTCGAGGGTGTTATGCTCGGTATGAAAACTTCGTTGTGAAAGAAGTTTGAAGAGAGGGAACATGTCCACGAAAATTCCAGCAAAAGGAAGATTTCTTCTTCTTTTCTTCTTTTTGGGCAGACTGAGCTTCGTGCACTCGAATACCTATAACTTTCTCTAGACACCTTAGAATTGAGATTTTCTGGATGTTCTAGAAACTAGACATCTAAGGCTTTCCATGCATATGAAGATTGATTTCTGGTTAGTTTATAACTGGTCACAATCTTCTGTAGAAGTTGGCTGAACTGCACATGCTTGATTTTGGCTGAAGAAGAGGAAAGAGGCCGACGGTGGTCGACGGTGGAATGAGCTGTAGGTGGCGGTGGTGGTCGGAGGTGATCTGACTTTTTTCAAGGTTTATGGTTTTTTCTATTAACTCTGGAACTCGTGCTGATAACGTGTTGCATGAGAAAGTAGAATAGACAGAAAATAGTTACTCTTCTCATTGATAGAATGCCTTAAATATAGGCTAATACAATCTGTTACAATAACTATCCCAATATAACAGGGATTCTCTGTATCTATCTAATCAATATATGTATCTAACTAGGACAAGACACACACCAGGATTAATGGAGAATAAATCTCCTTAAACATTTATTAATTTATCGGGACTTTAACAAAATTATTTCTTTTGAATTATCATAATGAAAATGATATATGATAGAAATCAACTACTAATAAAAAGATCATCGAAGGAATAATGAATCTTCATGTTGAAGATGATTATGATCCAAATTACAGTTCTGTTATACTGATTGCTTTTCTTTAGGTGGCATTTCAGCCACAAATTTACTACCTTGAATATCTTTTTGCTACAAGCTGAAAAGAAAATTACCAAATGTGGTGCACACATTACAAAAGATCAAAGATGAAATTAAATTTGGTCTAGATGTGCAAAACAATCAGACTTCAATATAGTTTTATTTTCAAGATATAGCTAAAGTGATCGTAAAAATAAAAATTCTCCTATGAAGATTTATTTTTTTAATGTATTTTTATATATTTTTAAATTAAATTATTAATTTATACATCCATAGGGACCTAAAGGAATTAGAAAAAAGTTCTTCCCTTATGCATTTAGTGAGGTTACTAGTAATATGAACTGGTCATGAGTCGGAACCAGAAAAAAAAAATATTATTTTAGTGAGATTATTAATTTATCGAATATTCATTTATCGAGGTTTTATTGTACTTTCATTTCCATCACATCTATACTATTCTTTAAGAAAAACATAGTTGTTTCCATCTTTTGCCAATTCTTCCAAAAATACCCTTTTTAGTATAGATCCTTCTAATATAGGAAACAATTCATCACTAAGGTCTGAACTTTTGCAAAGTCCTCAATGTGATTCCATAATTTGAAAACTATCAAAGTGATGCCTAGAGTTTCAAAATCATATCCACGTGATTCCTTGTTACAACCCGAATCATAATGACACGTTTATCAGATCGTGTTACGCGTTATCGCGGATTAATTGCGTAATTGGGGTTGTTAACGACATTTTCATTGGGCAAGAATTTGTGTTGACTTCCTTCATGAGAATTGTAGACTATTTAATTTCGAGTTTGTGAAAATTTTCGGGGAATTTTTCGGATAAGCGAGCTATTTTTGATGAATTTATGAAGTCGGTAGGTGAAAATAATAATAAGAATTAATTTTAATTGTTAGTTTAATCTTTGCCGTGAGATCTTGATCAGGATTAATTTCAGCCGTTTATTTGAGTCAGGTATGAATACGAGTATTAATACGGAGCATTTTTGGAAAGTTTCCATTTTCGACAACCCATACGTACGAGACCCGTATCACCATACACGACCCGTTTCAATTCATCCGACCCGAACCGCCGATTCTGGCCACCTCTGGCAACGCCACAGGTACCATTCGAAAGATCTTTCCTACCTCTATCGATTGGTATATGTGTTGATAAGTTTTGTTTGCGTTTTGGATGCGAATCGTGGAAGTTTTCTGGCCGGGTTTCGGGTTTATCGGACGGCGGCATTTCGACCGACGTTGGACGGTGGATGGTTGTGGGTTTTGCTCCCCACACTACCAGGAAACGATTGCCACCAGTCTCGAGCCACGCCGTGGGCAGATGGCGCCGATCGGCCGAAGGGAATTCTCGGCCGAATTCCGTCAACTTTCGGGGTGTTTTCCGACCACCTCCGATTAGTTTTTGGGTTTGTCAAAGTTATGAAAGTTATTGGGCTTGTTATGAGCTTTTGAATGGTGTATCATGAGGGTGTTGGATGTCGTCGAGTCCAGCAGTCAATTCCTTCAGCAGTATGTTCCAACTCACTGTCAATATGTCTCTTGTGTTATAGAAGTCACTCTGGATACTGGTTCAGTAATATTGTCTTAGTGATACTCTTGTGAATAAGTTGTCACTCGTATAGTAGTCGAGTTGAGTTTCTTTATATGTGGATCAGTATATGCTGGAAGTATGTTTTCAAATTTTGAATAAAGTATCAGGTTTGATTCAAGTTTTATGTTAAGAAATCTGGATAGACATCGGTGGTCCACAATATTGTTTGTGGGTTTATCTGCGGAGAGTCAGTTTTCCTTGCATGTTTTTAAGTGCCTCTTTTATAAGGGAAGTTATGTCAAAATTTTCACAGAAACTTGTAGATTATGGTCAGTCATTAGGGCTGGATTCTAGATTACAAGTTAATCTAGGGTTGGGTCTTTTCATGCCTCGAGCCATTTTCCGTCGAATAGCCGTTTATGTCGCTAACGTGACAATTTTTTTATATGAAAACTGAGGGGAAAGACACTAATACTCTTAATATATTTTTTGTAATTTTGTATCTCTCTCTCTCTCTATATATATATATATATATATCTAATTCAACAACAACCACCGCGCTCTCCTCACTCGCTCCTCAATCTCACCGAACCACCGCCACCACGGCGGTGGCTCTACCAAATCACAGATTAACTATGACAGCCGTAGGGTTTTGGAATAGAGCAAGCTCTACGACTTTGTCGCGACCTTCGCTCGTACTCTTCTCGACTGCGACGCTACTGTTTGCTCAAAAATCGTCACAGCCAAAATTAGGACGAGCGGTCGACTTCTAGTTCAAAGTGTCATTCTGATTGACATGAGGGGTGCCAACTCGTGGCCTGTAGGTCAAGCGAGGTTTTGATAGATTGCACTGGATTTGACTCTTCAAGTGATTGATGGCCGAGGAAGGAACCCTCTCGGTCATTGGTCTGAATGCCTTATACGAAAATACTTTACCAAGGCACTAATCTTGGTTCTCGATCACGTCCAAGCTCTGAGTGAACTTGAAAGTGTGTGTGACCAATGAGAAATCAACCGAGTTGATGTACTCACAGATCACAGTAAATGTGAAGGTGAAGTGGACTCGGTCGTCAAATCTTTGTGAGGTGATGTGTACATGAGTGAACAACGAATCGCATCAACCCAATCCGGGCTGGCCGATAGAGATCGATGAGTAGAGAGTGCTAAGTTAACAAACTACTCTTAGATGCAAGGAATCGAAGTCCAAAAACTAAAGAGCAGAAAATAAATTGCAAGAAAGTAAAGAATAAGAATGTTAATGGCGAAAAGTGAATCTGTATTATCAAAGTAAAGGATGAACAAGGTAAAGCATCTAAGTATACGAAAGATAGAAAAACTTGTATGTAAGTCTGTGTGTTTGGTGCAGGACCCCTTACAATGTGCTATAAATGTTATATATATACAATTTGTATAAAATCCTAACCTAACCGACTTGTCCATCCAGCCAACGAATCCCAATAGAACTCAAACTCCTTGATTTTAGCCAAGTAAAACCTTTCTTATCTCGACCATCACTTGATACATTCCTTCTCGGACTCAGTCACTCCTTGATTCGATGACATCCGTCCATTAAAACTTGATTCGGTTAAACACTGTCTTTACTTTAAAAGTACTCCTTATTCAAATGGCACATTCCTATCAGTAGACTCGAATCCAACTCATTCTCGGTCAAAGCCCAAAAAGTCATTCGACCAACTCACATTTGAGCTCAACTCATTTTAGTCTCCCAGCCTTTATATGTCGGTCACCTGGATCCATCATGCCCAAGTGATAAATACTTAGTTCTCTGGGTCAGACGTCCCACTTAGCCCGTACGATAAAATGTTATTTTTATAGAACACCAAATGAATGACGTTGGTCAAAAAATGAGTTGGCGTTAGTCACCGTGAGTGTCGGTCAAAATAAGGCATTGGCCAAAATGGCATAACTTCACCAAGCAAAATGATGATCGCCCAAGCAAAATGTTAGTCACTTAAGTCGGCCGAGAAACTTGGTTGCCTAAGCGAAATGAGAGTCGACCAAGTAAAATTGGAGTCGACTGAGTAACTTGGTCACCCAAGCAAAATGAGTCAGCCAAGTTGGCCGAGTTGGCCAAGTAAAACGAGTAGGCCGAGTCGACCAAGTAAAATGAGTCGACCAAGTGCGTCGGCCAAGTAAAATTAGAGACGTCCGAGTGCGTTAGCCATGCAAATTAGAGTTGGCCAACTGGAAATTATAATGCATTGGTCAAAATAACATTGGTTATCATAAACCACCTTGAACCTTCTTTGGCCGACTACAAACATTCATCGGTCGATGAACCGCTTCCAATCACAAAGTTGGGTACAAAAATTGCCCCCCTAATCTCATGAGCTTTGGCTCGCAAGACAAATGGTTATGAGACTAAAGCGTGAAAATCAGCTTCACACTTGGCCGTATCCTTAAGTCGCCAACTCACTCTTGACCATATATGGTTAAAGTCACTAACTCACTCTTAACCATGTGGTTGAGGTCACCAACTTTACATCTGACCGTATGGTTGGGTATAAACTTCACATTTGACCATATGGTTAAGTAGCTGACCTCACATTTGACCGTATAGTTGAATTTCAATCTTCACACTCAAATGTATGGTTAAATTGCAACCTCTACACTCGACCATATGGTCGAGTTGTGTCAGGCTAATGAATAGAGTCGATCGAGTGTCAATCAAACGAATTGAGTCAGTCGAGCTAACTGGAGTCAACCAAGTAAAATGAGTCAGCCAAGCAAAATGTGTCGTCCGAGTGTAACAACCAAACTAATTCAGTCGTTCCTACAAAAAGTCACCCATGCAAAAGTTTCACATGCACAATGTCACCCATGCACAAAGTCGCCCTTGCACAACGTATCACCCATGCAAAAAGTTTCCCATGTATAACGAGTCATCCATGCAAAAGGTCGCTCATGCATAAAATTTCCCATGCAAAAAGTTGCCCATGCCAAACGAGTCACCCATGCAAAAAGTCGCCAATACAAAAGGTCGCCCAAGCCAAACGAGTCGCCCATGCAAAAGGTCACTCATGCCAAATGAGTTGGCCGAGTGAAGGAGGTTGGCCGAGCAGGCCAAATGGAAGGAGTCACCAGAGTTGACCAAGTGAAAGAGTTGGCCGAGAAAAACATGTTCACCCGAGCAAAACAAACTCGGCCAAGGCAAACGAGTCACCCAAGCCAAATGGGCTCAGCTAAGGTGAATGAGTCGCCCAAGCCAAACTAGTCGGCCTAGTTGGCTAAGTAAAAGAAGTTGGTCGAGCAAAACGAACTCACCCGAGCAAAAAAAAATCACCTAAGGCCAATTATTTGCCCAAGGCAAAAAAGTCACCCAAGCCAAACGTACTCGGCCAAGGCACACGAGTCTTCCAAGCAAAATGAGTGTCGGCCAAGTACAGAAGTTGGTTGAGTAATGAAAATCGGCTAATATGACGTTTAGAGATAAGATCAAAGTTATGCATAGAAGAGTAAAAAATGAAGCTATCACCTTTTACTGATCTACAATTGATCGTCTGAATTTACAATCTTGTCACTCGGCCATCGAAACAACTCGAACATTACAATCGACTAAAACACATTAGTCGAAAGACTCTCGCTCTCTCATCTCCCAAATAGTCAGGTAATATTTCTTGAGGAATTGATCATTTATATGCGTGTTATGAAGTTCGTCGTCTTCATCTTTGAATCGATATGCACCTTTACCCAGAATTTGGTGAATGACATATGGACCTTCCCACCCTGGCGACCACTTTCCGAATCGCCCGTCTTTAGTTCCTATAGGTAGAAATGCTTTTCACACTAAATCACCTTCCACGAATGACTTAAATTTGACTCATTTATTATATGCATGAGCCACAGTTTTGAAAGAATGAGGCCTCAAGAGCTCAAGATGAATCCATTGAAGTGTGACTTTGGTGTGTCGGCAAGGAAGTTCTTGGGTTTTGTAGTCCACCGAAAAGGTATTGAAGTGGAAGATCGTCAGAACAAGGGCTATCAGAGAAGCACCTCCACCATCCAATAAGAAAGAGCTCCAATCTTTTTTTGAGAGGTTAATTTTTTGAGACGGTTCATCTCTAACCTGGCTAGGAAGATTCAACCATTTTCATCACTTCTTCGACTCAAAAGTGAAGCCGACTTTGTGTGGAAAGAGGAGCATCAAAAACTTTTGACGAGCTCAAACGATATTTATCCAACCCTCTAGTGTTGGTACCCCCAGTTTGCGGTCGGCCATTGATGTTGTATAAAAACTTTAGTTCGCCTTTCAGATTGTAATTCAACAATACATTCAAATGTGAGGTCATCTACTTAACCATATGGTCAAATGTGAAGTTTAAATCCAACCATACAGTCAGGTGTGAAGTTGGTGACGTCAACCACATGGGCAAGAGTGAGTTAGTGACTTTAACCATATGGCCAAGAGTGAGTTGGTGACTTAATGATACGGTCAAGTGTGAAGCTTATTTTCGCTCTTTAGTCTCATAACCATTTGGCTTGCGAGCCAAAGCTCATGAGACTAGGGGCAATGTTTGTACCCAATTTTTTTTATTGCAAGTGGTTCATCAGCCGATGAATGTTTGTAGTCGGCCAACGAAGGTTCAAGGTGGTTTATGATGACCAATGTCATTTTGACCAATGCCTTGTAATTTCTAGTTGGCCGACTCTAATTTGCATGGCTAACGCACTCGACCTTCTCTAATTTTGTTTGGCTGACGCAATCGACTCCTTTTACTTGGTCGACTTGGCTAACTCATTTTATTTGGCCGGCTCATTTTTCTCGGGTGACCAAATTGCTCAGCCAACTTCAATTTTACTTGGTTGACTCTCATTTCGCTTAAGCGACCAAGTTTCTCGGCAGACTTTTATTGTACTTGGGTGACTAACATTTTGCTTGCGCGACCCTCATTTTTCTTGGTGAAGTGATGCTATTTTGGCCAATGCTTATTTTAACGCCAACTCATTTTGTGACCAACGTCATTCATTTGGTGTCCTATAAAAGTAACATTTTATCGTACAGGCTAAGTGGGACGTCTGGCCCAGAGAAGCAAATATTTATTACTTGGGCATGATGGATCCAGGCGACCGACGTACAAGGGCTGAGCAACAAAAATGGGCCGAGCTCAAATGTGAGTTGGTCAGATGACTTTTTGGTCTTCAACCGAGAATGAGTGGATTCAAGTCTACTGATAGGAATGCGCTAATTAGATAAGGAGTACTTTTAAAGTAAAGATTATCGTATTTGACTGGATCATGTTTTAATGGACAGATGTCATCGAATCAAGGAGTGATCGAGTCCAAGAAGAAATGTATCAAGTGATGGTCGAGATAAGAAAGGTTTTACTCGACTGAAATCAAGGAGTTCGAGTTCTATTGGGATTCGTTGGCTGGATAGACGAATCGGTTAGGTTAGAGTTTTATACAAATTGTATATATAGAACCTTTATAGCCCATTGTAAGGGGTCCTGTACCAAACACACAAACTTACATACAAGTTTTTTTTATCTTTTGTATTCTTATGTACTTTACCTTGTTCATATTTTATTTTGATAATATATATTCACTTTTCGCCATTTACATTATTGTTCTTTACTTTCTTTCAATTTATTTTCTGTTCTTTAGTTTTTGCATTCGATTCATTGCACCTAGGAGTAGTTGGTTAACTTAGCACTCTCTACTCATCGATCTCTTTCGGCTAGTCCAGATTAGGTTGATGCGATTCGTTGTTCACACACGTACACATCACCTCACAAATATTTGATGACCGAGTCCACTTCACCTTCACCTTTACTGTGATCTGTGAGTACATCAACCCGGTTGATTTCTCATTAGTCACACGTACTTTCAAGTTCACTCAGAGCTTGGACGTGATCGATAACCAAGATTAGTGCCTTGGTAAAGTATTTTTGTACAAGACATTCAGACCAATGACTGAGAGGGTTCCTTCCTTGGCCATCAATCACTTGAAGAGTTAGATCCAGCGCAATCTATCAAAACCTTGCTTGGCCTACAGGCCACGAGTTGGCACGCCCCACGTCAATCAGAAGGACACTTTGAACCAGAAGTCTACCGGCCATCTAAATTTTGACCGTGACGATTTTTGAGCAAACAATGGTTGACTCGAGGTGGTGTTGAGAATGGTGGGTCTCTTTGGAGAAGAATCTGCCGGTGGTGGACCTGTCGGAATAAATGTAGTGGTAGTAGCAACACGGGTTGTGGAGGCAGGTATGGTTGCAGAATGGAGTGGGGTCGTGTCGGGGGACAAGGTCACAGGCGAAGTCATAGCAGTGGTAAGGGGAGAATGTGGAGGAGTGGCGAGCGAGGAAGGCGAAGACATGGTTGTGGCAATTACGACGACATGCAGAGCAGCAGAGCCAGACGAGATCGATGTCAGTTTCGGTGACAAGGAGGCGGCGTTGTGGCGGAGAGGCACCACGTTGATACGATTTTGAGATTTTGGACACTAATTTGATAGTTTTTAAAGTGTAGACATACATTTAGGACTTTGCAAAAGTTCAAACCTTAGTGATGATATTTTTCCTCTAATATATTAAAGATATTAACGTAAATAACAAATTAAACATCTTTTTCTCCTACTATTTCTCTCACTAACCAGTAACCATTTCCTCTCTTTCATTACAATAACCAACTCGCACCAAAACAATCTGTTCTTTTAAAAAAAACAAATTAAACCATTTGTATTACCATTTTACACGGTTAAAATTTACCATTTTTAAAAATTGATACTTAATACACATACATAGTGTGGGTACCTTTTTCTAGTTCCTATGAAACAAACGAAGCCAAAGCCAACTCTTGGGACTATGTTAGTACATTCATATTAGTCTTGTTATTTCAAATATAAAGTTAAATTTGATTAATTTTCAACACAATGTTCCAACAAATATACTAAATATAAGCTAAATATAACTTTTTGTTAAAAATTCTAATTATATTTAGGGGAGAATTTGACTCAAAATTAATTTCTCTTCAATTCCTACATTCTTATTACGTTTTTTCTTTTTAATAAATTTAACTAACAAATATGACTTAACTGTAACGGATAATGTTACCACCAGATATTTACTTACGTGAGACGAAAGGAAAGCCTAGCGGCCCCAGGCCATCAATTCCTTGTTGTCTCTTGAATGAGTTGAATCTTGATTGATGTTTAATCGGGCTGCATCATTAAAACTAGGCAAGTTGCCAAAACACTATAGTAGAATTCTAGAATTGCTTGATGGCTGGGCCGGTTGCTCGTTTTGGGCCAGTGTGGATGGTGAGTTTATTTTTGGGCTGACATGATCAAATGAGTTCCGGAGTTTCCCCGATCTCATGCTTCTTCCAGTGCAGATGACTCGGGGAATTCGCAGGTAATAGGTCTCCATCATCATAATCTTCATCTTCATGTTTTGGGAACGCCAGAAAGGTACGCTAAGATCAGAAGCCCTCTACTTGAGTTTGGTTTCCAGTTCTCCGAAGTTTCTTTCTTTTCCTGCATCTTATTACCGTGTTTTGGGGATCCAGTTATTACTTGATTTGATTTTCTAGTCTGTGAGCATTATTTAGAGAACGATAAGGAACCCCATTCGCACAGGACCCAGACTACTTTAAAATAAAGTTTCCCAAATTAGTTTTCCATCTCCCTGTGGGATTTACATTTGTGATTCTTTTCGTTCGAGGTTATCCTAATCATACGAGGAGTATGATATGTTTCCTCATTGCTTAAGGTGGATATATTCACTCTACAGTTTTTGTATATATAGGTGATCACTTGTTATCTTCTCAGGCCAAATCTCTCACTCTCACTCCTTAACAGAATTTGGCGAAATGAACAAGTGTAGTAGACTAGAATCTTCGAAATGGGCACCAGCTCTCTCCGTGGATCCTGCGTTTGTCATTCTGGATAAGTTATTGGAACCCATAGACCATGTTCATTTTGCTGCTGTTTGCAACCTCTGGCGTTCTCTTGCAAAACACTACAATCGTACAACACGGCGCTGGTCAAAGCTGCATCTTCCTCCCATGCTCCTCCTACCCGGGCCAGACGTGCTCTATAGCCTATGTGAAGGACAAATTTATGACAAGATTCACCTAACAAAGCCTGGGTGGTTGTGGCCATCTTCTTTCGGGCTTGTAGATACTATGGCTGTGGCCGTGGTTGGCTATTCCAATTGCGTTTCTTAGGAGATCTATATCGTTGTTTGAATCTCCTGAACCCATTCACAAAAGAGGTATGAGAGTTGATGTTTCCTGACAGGGGATGGACCAATCCAGCGACAATGCTTCCCCCAAAGCTCATCTTGTCCGGGGATCCCTCCGTAAATGGGGACGACAACTTAATGCTTGTAGGGTTCTACACAACACATTCCACCCTTGGTTTCACTAGAGGAAATCATTTGCTTTGGAGTAACGTAGAAACCATGGAAGGATATGCGATTACTGATGCTGTGTTCTACAGAGGTCGGGTGTACGCAGTTGACAAGAATTATGGAATGATTGTGTCATTTGATGTTGAAAGCTGCAGTCCTGGCAAGTCAACAAGGGCAAAGATACACCACGCTACTGGTATGAAACGACGCCCATGTTCTCAGGCATATCTCGTGCAATCGACCAAAGGAGAGCTTCTGCATGTTCGGCGATTTTTGAAAGTCCACAGAGAATGGGATCATGTGACCATGCCAGTGACTCGCAGTTTTGAGGTTTACAAGTTAGTGTTTGATGACAATGGATCTGTTGTAGAGCAGGTTGAGTTAAAAAGCATTGGCGATCAGACTGTGTTTGTTGGCAATGGTCAGTCAATGTCGGTTTCAGCCTCAAGCTTCTCTTGCTGCCGACCCAACTCCATATATTACACAAGCGATTCGATAACTTTGGAAGATTATTATTTCAATTTTATCGATTGCCATCAATGCGATATGGGAATTTTCAGTTTAGAGAGTGGAACCACTACTCCATTACAGTGTTATCCTTCTTCGGAGTACAATCTTTTAGACCCTGCAATTTGGATTCTGCCACCAATAACTGGGTTGTGCTAGCTCCAGCTCCAGCTCCCCCTCGCAATTTTAGATAAGGTTAATTCTGATGTTTTTTTCCGATTGAAAGGTTGATTCCGATGTTCCTGTGCTTTCTTAAGAGAAGAGGTAAGGTTTTATGTCCCCCTCTCGCCTAGGGCTGGTCTCTTCATCCCTGAAGCGGATTGGCGTAGTGTCAGCTTCGTCCTAAAGCACTTGGTTTGTTATTTATAAATAAAGTTATTTGTTTTATTTGTATTTAACTTGTTGACACTCTGTTGCCTTGTATCCAATACTTTGCCCTCGAAAAAGCACCTAAGAATGAGAGGGAATAGCTTGTTTCTTGGTTCCTGTTTTCTGTCGATAATGACAAAATCAGTATATTACACTATGAAAGTAGAACCAGATGCATGTATATCAAACACTGAAAAATATAAAAGTAGAATAACCACAACACTATGAATAATGGAATCACTGTTATTAAGAAACTATATTTGAGTAATATGACAATGTGTAGTTGCAACTGTGCCGTAATACACAGAAACCAGCAGCAACTAACGATACTACTTAAAACTGTTTGAGAATCAGAACCCTATCTAAATCTCAACAGGCAATGAAGCCATCTACAACAACAATCCACAAGTGATTAAAGACCTTAGACTTCTGCAACTAAAAATGAGATCACCAACTAAAGATAGTACTCACAACTGTTTGAGAAGCAGATGCCTATCTCAATCTCAACAGCAATGAAGTCATCATCTACAACAAGAATTCACAAGTCAATAAGACCTAAAGAACTTCGGCAACAAAGCATTAGATGCCAAGATCTAAAGAGAGAGATCTCATCAAGCCAATAGCTCCCCTCAAGTCGTTCCTCAAAATTAGGGCCGGCTCGTTAGACCCGAGTACTGAAGAACCCAAATTGAATTACCTGAAAATTACGGATTTCGGTCGGGTCCTTGAAATAAAAACAGTATAATATGTTGAACCCGGACTGAACTCAAAGTTTGGGTTCAGGTATTGTTTTCATAAAATAGTTAAACCCGAAAAAACCAAATAAAATTTTAGTAAGACACATGTCACATTTTAATTGGTTACTACAACAACATTTATTTCAATATAACCTAATAATTAATAAGGCCACCTATATAATGCAACCTTAATTTTAATAGATTTGATTGTATACTTATTTAACTGTCATTAAATTGCTAATTGAAATTCTCTATTCTAAATTTGTGTATTTTGTGGCTACTATAATTCTCTAACTCTTATTTTTATATTGTGCACACTTGAAGTGTTGTAATAGGCTATAAAGATCTAATGAATTTATCTTTCTAGTATAGTGGAATTATGTATTATGCATTATAAACTATGTACTTTGAGATTGTGTATCTTCAATTTTTTTCAATCTATAATTTTGTTAGAACCCGAAATCTGGCAAATCTGAACTGTTCGGGTTGGGTTGAATTCGGATTTGCTTAAAAAATTACTCAACCCTAACCCGTGTTGTACAATTCGAATTCGGGTTTAGGTCCTATTATTTTATACACAAATCCGAATTAAGCTAGGCCTACTCAAAATGTTAGCCTCAGCCGCTAATCTTGCATACTGACCCTCAGTGAGATCTGGTGCAGCCACCATGGTTGCCAAATCCTGCAACATTGTCCTCAAGAACCGCTCTCATTCCCTCGATTCTGCCAAGGCAGACCTTAGTTCACCTTCTGTGTTGGGTTCCAAAAGAAGACCCCACTCAGCTGCATACTTCTTCATGCTGTCACGTTCGTGATTCGTTCCATGAAAGACGCTCAACTTGGTCCTTCCTCCAATTGTACTTCAGCTTAAGCCCCAGTAAGGTCTTCATCTGACTCACATTGCTTACAGGCTTACAGCAATTACTTCTCGCTTAAGCAGTTTCTTTAGGTAGTTGGGCCTGTCAGCAAGTGCCCATCTCATTTTTTCTCTGGTGACACATGTTTCCTTGTATAGTACAGCATAACCCGCTGACGTTGATGCTTCAGCATCTGTTTCTGCAGCATTGTGTGCCTCACAACTGTTTAGTTGAAGTCTTAACTTCCTCGCTACCTCTCTTCTTGACAACAGCAGGTAATGATTAATATCCACTTCACACTCATGTAGGTATCTTCTGAATGCAACGTACTCCATTATGATTCAATTATCTTCAAAGATTTTATTTTTTTTAAATTAAGGGTCAGTAACAACAGACTAACAGCTAATAAATGTGGCAGAACCGCAGAACTGACACAAACACGACCCCTGATCCAGAAGTACCGAAATTCTATTTCTGAAGATTTAAAACCAACAGTAAATCATGAAAAAAAAACTATACCACTTCACTGGTTCTAACACTGCTTTATATCACTTGAATATTAAAAATGAAAAATTTGTTTTCTAAGGTTGAACAACTGAAATTTGTATCTCAGAGAATTTGATAATCACATGCATATCACAGATCAAGCAAAGAAAGGGATTAATACTTTTAAAACCTATCTTAGAGCAATTCAAAAAAAGAGCAGCAGATATCAATCATAGAAGTAAAACACAAGTCCCTGAATTCTAATCACAATAAAACCATCAATTATATACCATGCTTTCTAAAACAAAACGTTGGGCATCAAAATAGACAATCCAGAACCTTTACTCAATATATGCCACACAAGGATTATATACATAATTTAGTTGTTCCAACAAAATATAATGAATTACGTAGATATAAATGCAAAAAAACCCTAAAGCTTATAACTTTAGTAACCAAGAATGTCTGTTGATCATTAATTGTAACATATTAAAACCCTAAACCCACCAGGTATCAATTTATATTCTTTTTTCCTATTCAATTCAAAAGGCAAAAGAAACCAATGTAATAAAACCCACCCTAATTCACAGGGCATACCCCCATACACTAAAAATTCCCAATGTTCCCAATCTTGAACTGAAAACCCTATGTAACTGTGTTTAATACTATCAATTCTGAACAATCAACAAAATACCATCGTCAAAACTCTAAAGCATTGAAACTCTAAACAAGAATGTTGATCATAACTGGTAACATAATCAAACATTGAAACCTATCAATTTTCTAAACAACAATGTCCAACGAAAAAGAAGACTGAAGCAGAAGAACTAACCGAAAGAAAAACAAGGTGTCGACAAAGCACTGGGTTGAATAGAAAGCCCCTTTCTCTCTTTCTATGGATTTGGAGTTTTTGACAATGAGAGATAACCGCTCTGCTTTCTTTTGCTTTCTACTCTGCTGTAAAATCAATTAAGAAAAAGGCGTACAAGAAGAAGAAGAGATGAATGGCGGTGGGGTTACTGTGGACTTCTTTAGCAATGGACCGAAAAGCCCCTTCCTCTTTTTCCCTTTAAGAGGTCTAATTTATATAAGATTTAGTTTTTGTCAATTTTTTTAATTGTGGTTTTTTGGCTAAATTTTTAGTTTTTATTTTGTTAGAATAGAAATTAAAAAAAAATCTTAAAAAATTGTGTAAAAAAATTAAAACAAAATCTAAAAAAAAATTGTTGCTTTTTAATTATTATATTTATTCTAATTTCAAACACTTTAATTAATTCATCAAAATTTTCAGAAAATTTATAAATATACGTCTATAAATTTGAAAAGGTATACTCGATAAATTTGAATGCAACACAAGAAGAAGTATTATAAGATAGAAACACAACCTCAAATATATGCACATGTACGTAAGCATATGTGTGTTAACTAGGGGTGGGCGCAGGTTAAATCGGTTCGGTTTGAAACTCAAACCATAACCACTCCACTTGTCGTGGTTTGCTAAAAATGCAAACCACAACCGTTTTGCTTATACGGTGCACTACATTATCAGTGCGGAGCGATACGGTTTCAGTATTTAACCAATATTTAGTAATTATAAAATAACAAGTAAACTTAAAAATATGAATATTATATAATCAATGTCTAAGAGACTAAGACTATCAACAATTTAAATATTACATAATCATTAACTTAGTCGTGGTGAAAATGGAGAAGTGAGTAAAACGTCTTTTATATTTATTTTTTAAATCTTAGAACTGTGAAGATTAAAAGTGACAAGAGGGTTTATAATTAATTAGTAGTTCCAATATTTATATATTATTAAGATTTTGAGTCAAGTTTGTCATATTCTCACTTTTAAATGGTTAAAAATAAATTAGATAGAGGTAGATTTCTATTAAATATACTAATTAAATATAAACATAATGAAAAATTATATTATATATATTAAAAATTTAAATGCGGTGTTGTATATTCGGACGGTTTGGTTGCTCAATCAGCAACCACCCGTTAATTCGGTAGTGTTGTGGTTCGTCGGTGAACTTACACCCACATTATTCGGTGTAGTTCCCGTTTTACAGTGCAGTTCCCATTTGTAAAACGGTTTTTGCCCAACCCTATGTTTAACCTCCAATATATGTTTGAATATTAATCTATGTTTAGTTAAAATTTATGTCCTAAAAAATGTAAAATATTTTTTCAAAAAATTTAAGAGAGATAAAATCCCATGTATGAGATTACTATCTACGTCTAATTCTAATAGAAAGGTAACATATCTCAAATGTAAAAATACTTTCATAACAAAGAAGAAGGAATTTCAGAAAATGTACCTATACAATAATTATGATAAGATTAAAAAAAGTAAATGAAGTGTCTTTTTACTTCTTGTTTAAAGTCAAAAAAACGAAGTCTTGCAGTTTGCGAAACAATGGAAAAAATAACGGTAAAGACTAAAGATCACATAGATGGAAAAAGAAACGATGGTTATTTCTTTCGTTTAACGGAATTATTTTCTCATCTCAGACCAAAAAATTAAAAAATTAAGATGGTTCTTGTTGTCTATAATACCCTCTTATTACAGATAACTTCTTATTAAAAGTGAGTTACATCCAGCTTCTCATCAACATCTGATACTCTTAAACGTAGTAGCTGTAACTACCGTTATCACATCATGTCCTCTTAGTATGAGAACCACCTACAAAACTGAGGCACTTTTTACAATCTACAGATTGGACTTGGTGCCTGGTCTACAGGAGAGCGATCACTCGAGCTAGGCATGCAATGAAGCCATTTGTAACCAATCGAAAGCACAAGCAGACTGCAATATTCGCAGCCAAATTCTTTGGGCAGGATAATTTACACCATGTCCTCTTTCTTTCACTGCATTTCCCAAATAACTAGATCTACAAGTTGTCTTCTATTTCATCTGGTACAAGTAACCTCTCAATGGCAGCCTGTTGAACATCAACTGATGAGAATCGATGGCAGTACGGCCAAAACTTTGAATATTGCAGGTAACATATAACCATCTATAACTGTAAATGCAGTAAAGCAGCCGAAAAAGCCAATCACCTTAATGGCAGTGACATCGGTTGTAGACGGTTTCAAATCCAATGCAATACCAAAATGAAGCATTGCCTTGTCGTGCATGTTTCGCCGCTTATAGATCCTGCCCATCAAAGCATGTACACTACTTTCACAGGGAGAATATTCATTAAGCTCCTCCAAGACTGCTAAAGCTTCATCAAACTTTTCTAAGCTCATTAGTATATTAGCCTTTTGATACATGGGAACAGGATTTTTCTCATCTGCTTTAATAGCCTTCTCCATTATTGCTAAAGCTTCGTCACTTCTCTGACATATACAAACACAATTGCAGCAACATAATTTATTAGTTAGTATATATAAAACGTAAATTTCCTGATGATGTCAACTTAAACTGATATAGCTTACGGCACCTGTAAAGCATGTAATGCTGTGCCAAGATTTGAAGCAATAACTGAAGAACAGGGATTTATTTGGTTAGCCATCCGAAAGTGATGCTCTGCAAATTCAAACTTCTCTTGCCGAAAGTAAATCATCCCAAGCCCAAACCACGAGTTATAATGCCTTGCATCAAGACGGAGTGCACTCTGATAGCTCTTTATTCCATTCTCAAAATCATCAAGAGCTACATATCTAGAACAAGGTCAGAATTATCAGAGCAAGATAATTAAGGATTTTAGGAGATTTAACCTGTATATTAAAAGGTTAGAAGGAAGAAAGAGAAAGAAGATGCTGGATCATACTCATGACCACAGAGGGTATGTGCATATGTGAATTTTGAGTTAAGCTGAACAGCTCGCTGGAAATTCTTCAGAGCAGTTTCATGATCTTTCTGCAAGCTATAGCAATTTCCCATTGCACACCTACAATTCAGTAAGAATATGGAAGTAAAAAAAAAGTAATTATGCAATCAATAAAGACATAACAAAGTCTAATATCTATGGCCTGCTATCCTAAACTGGAAGAGCAGCATCTTCAACAATGTTCACAGAAACTCAAAGATGATTGAATACAACAAACTGAGATGGTAAAAAAATAGTTCACAGCTCAAATGAGAACAGTGAAAAGAAAGTAATTAATTACAGCACAATTTGTGCTCAAAAGCTGAATAATCAATAGGTTTAAATTGGCATTAGAATACTGCGTGGGAGTAGTATATCTACCAAGACTGTGGAGCTAGGCGATCCGTTGATAAGAGCTCTTGTGCCAGGTAACTTAACTTCATGTCTTCGTTCAAAAGCTGCAAAGGGAACAGTTTCAGAGAAGCAATTAAACATGTGTCGGCTGGTTGTACAGCTGTAATACAAACCCGAACTAACAGAATCATGAATAGAGATTAAAAAGAAAATGTAAACCCTTGAGCAGTTGAATTGTTACAAGTAAATCAGTGGGAACTCACATAGAGAACTGTAGAATATATATCCATTCCTTCTAAACTGTACGGTGATGCCTGACGAGCCAAACTGAAGGCTCTATCAGCTTCAAAATAATCTAGCAATTCAAAATAAGCTTTTCCAACCTGCAATTGAACAAATACCAAAATAGACAGTTATATGCAGGTATTGAAATGAAACATGGATAATTTGAAGGAGAGCAGAGACATGAAATGGAATATCAGTTAGTAATGTGCATGGGATTATTGAGAAATAGGGTTTAGGTTTAAAAATTATGACTACAGCTAATTCAGAATCATTCTTATCAATTTGAACTTTTCATGATGGTATTTTAGCCAAAAAGACCGGATGATGAGATATACATCTGCTAATGGGAATGAACCAGGTTCTGATGACAAACACAGGATATCATACAAACAATAAAAAATTGTAAATCTCCTTTTTCAAGTTCTTGACAATAGTTTTTAAAACCAAGTAAATTTCTAAAGACCTCTATCATCAAATGATCCTGCAATAGAACTAAAGATGATGATTACAAACAACAGAAAATGGGGAAGATGGAATCCTATGCTACATATCAGTAGATTATATGCATGTGAACAATGTAGTCACAGCAGGTTATGGTATAGAAATCCATCCCAGAACTTTTGAACAGCAGCAGAATGTACCTGGCAGAGTACCCAGCCTGTGTTGTAATGCCTGTATGGAAGTTTCAGATAAACATTCAATGCATCCTGCATATGACAGATCGTAATAACCAATCAAGCCTAAACCAATGAATTGAAAGTATCAGACTTGGTTTATTTGCACTAGCCATCTAGTACCTGGCACCTGTACATGCACGAAAGCCTATAGCCTTCCCCAAGAGTTCTCAAAAGGCTCAATATTTCTGAACCGCCGCTGGTAACTCTTGAAGCATGCATAAAACTCCCACCAATTGGCAACGCTGCTCCTTCTTGCTCTAGATATCTGGTATCATTAGTTGGAGTAAAACCAGAAATAGCTGTTGTATTCGATCGGGAATCATCCAGTGTCTCATTCCGTAATCCTATAGAAGACCAAAGTTAAATTTCAAAATTATTAGCTGAAAATGAAACTTAACTAACCACTAGAACAAGACTTATATTTTCCTTATTCTTTTTAACTTATGTCAGAAGAACATATCAAATGGACTTAGCAACTACATTGAAATACAGTTGTTATAGGAAGTTTTTAAAATCTGAGTATACAGAAACTGTTTCTGCAGAAGGATAATTAGATACAATGGTGAAGAACGGCATCGATATGCTAGTATATTTCACTTTCATATAACTGATAATGAATTTTACATCACCTTCATCAAAGTTTTCATTGGTCCACGGCTGACCCTTACGACTTGCCAAGGAGCGTGTTACAGAGCCCAGCTTAGAATTTCCAATATTTTTAGATGAATTGGTTGTTCCATTTCCGGATGCCATTGACGCACTAGCATTGGTGTTGGCACCTGCTTCGGCTGCAAGTCTATTGCTCCTTCGGTTGCCAGAATCAAAGGATAGTCTACTTGAAATCTGAAAAGATAACTTGTAGTCAATGATCTGAAAATATTACGGAATCAATGTGACAATGTGAGTGAATAACTGCAATGAAGCTGAACAGAAATGTATATCTTCAAGAAGAAATATAACTTCTTTGTAAATCCCCATTTTGCAAGAAAGAAAAGCAAAAGCATAATGTATAGAGACTATTATAATGGTTTCATAGGTCAAATTCCAAAACAAGCCCAATTGGAAGTGACAATTTCATAATAAAGGCTACCAGGAGTCACAGCAAAATGAACATTACAAAACAACAGCTGAAATCGTCAGAGCAGTATATCAGAAGAGGTTTTGAGATTTGGTTCAAAACACACATCCGTACACAAACAGAATTGAACACTGAAACATAATTTTAGAAAAGCACTATAAACTATATTACTACCTACACAGTACACACACTAAGAAAAGTCGACATTGTCAAAATATGGCTATGTATGAAAGCAAAGAATATGATTCTTCATACCAAACGAATAGCTGACTCATTGTTAGCTACCTTTCGAAGTTTTCCTTCATCAACGAACTTTCTCCGAGGAGCTTGAATGGTTGAGTTCACGGTTGACCTAGGAGAGCTATCACTGCCTGAGCTGAGGTTCAAGCCATTTGGCAAGGCAATTCTACACACTGGCGGTGGAGCAATACCTGACAACTGCAAACAGAACATCTAAAATCAATGGGGATGCAACATTGAAAAGAAATATCGCATGGATGTGGGGATGAGCAGAGCTAAGTTCCAAAGTTTCAAGAGAAAAAAGAGATCAGATGGCATTTAAGCCTCTTCTGTTATTATTTCAGAGTGGGTCCTCAAAGAAATGAAGCATTATATGTACAGCAGAAGCCAGCAGAAATTAAACTTCCAAAATCCTATGTAGCTTTAAAGATTCTCACGTTAGCTATGCTTATAGAGGTGTGTGAGTATTGGTTAGCAACATGCTTCTTAACGTAGCTTTCTTAATTAAGAATTGATACCCCATAAGAAGCCAAGATCCCTCTAATTTTTAGCAAGGGTATTGCACATAGAAATGAAATTTGAAAGGAAGTGCTGTCTCCTTCCTTCCTGCCAATCCTTACTAAGTCCTGAGGACTGCCCAAGCCCTATCCTGCACATAACCCAAAAACCAACCTCAAACTAACTAAGTTCCTCACTGTCAAGCCTATAAATCTCATGTTTCAACCCCTAAATTGCATTTGTATGAATATTCGCAACCTATCCTATATTATCTGACAAAAGCTATGAGTAAAGTGAGAGAGAAAATTTAGCAATATGTGAGTGAACTTCAGAAAAAAATAATAAGTAAAACTTTCTATTACCTGCATAGGCATTGGTGAAGGAGTATTATAGAAAGATAGGTTTGAGCTGCCATTTGTAGGCTGACTAGAAACTCCTCCCAATATAACATGAGAATTTCCAGAACTATCTCTCATGTTATTTCCTTGCATGAATTTCATTTGTCTTGGACTAACATCTTCCAAGCTACAGTTCCTTCCAGAAACTAAATTACAATCGTCATTTATGGCGAGTAAATTTTGAGAAGCTATTCCATGATGTAGATACTGCTTTTGTATCAAAAGAACAGCAGCTTCCCCAAAAACCACAGCTGCTTCATCAGCAGAGCCTGGAATATAGAAAACACTAGGCCTTTAGACTAGGCTCTAAGAAACGTTTGTCCACTTCTCAACTTGAAGTCTTGAACTGCCAAGTACTTCCATATATGAAGCTTAATTCCTATACCTCATAGTTCGATAATCAGTTCGAATCATAAGAGGGAATATATCGTATTGAGACTTCCCCAACATTTAGAAATTATCGACTCGTAACTGGATACTCTCAGATTACCAGGTAAATAAACTACATAATTTAAAATATAAATAGTGTGCCAGCTGAAATGTACGATGATATTCAAATTGATATCTAGGAACATGTAAGTTGTTGCACAATGACGCTTAATAATATTGCATACTTTGACACTATTTCACACTTTCATGCAGTAGTAACAAACATCGATTGTGAAACTCTGTACATACCCAGCACACACAGTTCTTCATACGCAACCCACAATGTAGGGTCTAAAGTCAAAGCTTGCTTAAAGTGATGGATGGCACTTTTCCTTCTATCTGTATACCTAGATTAAAGCATACAAGATGCAATACATGAGGGCATTTATAAATGTACACAAAATACATGAAAGAAGAGCAGCAAATGGGAATCTTTATACCATGTGCAGAATATCTATGAGATACAGAAAATAGAATATTTGTAAAAATGACACTTTACTAGCAGTAAGATGCTGTTAGGCACAAATGATGCAGATTGTTATAACAAAGATATTTCTGACAATCTGAAAATTGGAGAGATCTCATTGATATCAATACTTATACAGGCCCTTTAAAGTCATTATAGGCCACTATAGTAACAAGTCCATCAAAAAATCATTATAAGCCACTACCAAAACAAGTCCTTCAAAAAGTGATTATGAGCCGCTACCAAAACAAGTCCTTGGAAGAAAAAAAAAAGTCTTTGGCAAAGGTACTATATGGCCCAGAGATTGCTCCAGAAGAAATCACACCTATAAATGAGCCCTAGAAGGTAATGACCAGCAGCACCATTTGGAACCTGCATAAAGAAACAATAAGCAATTCATCCTTTTGTTTAGAACATATGCAGAAACTGACAAGTGATGATCCTAACCACATTTGCAATTCTAACAATATAACATGCCTAAACTGCCTTTTTTTTAATCAATGTCTCAAAAGGGTATACATTGCCCATTTCAATCCCTCTTGGGTACAAAGCACTCAAATCCTACTTCAAGAGATCATATGCGAATTTTGACATAAAGCTCGCAAAGATATACAGCTCCCAATACCTCTGCACTAGGCTCATTAGAGGGGCATAATGCTGCTTCTGCTTCACTAAGAAGATTCATCTGATAGCAAGACATTGCAAACAAGTAGCGTGATTGAGCCAGTTGTGTTCCTTCACAAAGAATCAACATAAAGAGGATCAGAAATACGATGGTAATACATGTACATATATAGCTGAAAGTATACTCAATGAGTAGCTTACCCTTTAGAATATGGTATGCCGCATAAGCTTGATTGCTATGCAAGTAACAGCCAGCCAACAATTGCAAATTTGTCTGAGATAAAACACATTGTCAGTGACTCCATAGAAAACGAGCAAAGCTCTAAATCACAGCACAACACCCCTCCCACCATAATGGCAACCTTTCAAAAAACACAAATAATTTCTGCTATTAAACTGAGACATATCATCAAGCAAGTACATCTCCTCTCAAATATATAAAAGTACATCACCCCCGGGTAACGAATGCCACCGAATTATACCACTGCAGAATCACTTTGAACTTCAACAAAAGCAACAAATACAGTCCAAAAAGCTACAATGGTGAAAGCTAACATACAAACTACAAGCATCTATTCGAACTCCACGTAATTAACCATCCTCCAGTTCAAAACAATTACTCACCCTGTGAAAAATCATTTTAAAATGTCGAACATATTTTTAGAAACAAAACTATCAAATCCTAAGGCTCAATTAGATGAAATGAACTTGTCAGCAAGTAAAACGGAGCATAACAAAGCGGTGGTGCGTCCCTCCGGTCAACGTTAAGCGGTGGAGAGAATCAATTCGGAATATTCCTGCGTCTTAATTTGCTAGGGTTTTCGCAGAGGCGGCGGAGAGAAAATTAGGGACGGCGGAGGAAGGTAACGAACCTCGGAGGGAAACTCGGCGCAGAGACGCTCGCAGAGGAAAATGGCGTTGCGGTGGAGGAAATCACGGAGACTGTGGTGAACACAGTCTCGGAGGACGGCTTCCATGGCTGCTGCCTCTGCTTCGGTAAGTGAGTGACGACGAATCGGAGAGATGAGGAAGAAGAAGAAGAAGTGGGGAAAGGGGTTTTGGGATTGTTGGGTTTCAAAATGCCGGGCGGCACGTGTGTGATCTCCCCCATTTCAAATCACGCCTGAACTCGCACACCTCCTCCATTTTTTGTTTTTTTGGTGCCGCTATTCACAACCTATATATTACTCTTCCCACCCTATTTTAATTTATTTTTTAATCTTTTTCACACTGCACCCCACAAGTCTCTAATCTCATTTTGTATAAATTGCTCTACCATTTTTTGCTCTACTGTTGTGTCATGTGAGTAAGACCTCGTTTAACTACCCTTTCCTCAATTGTTGATCTTGTTTAATTACCTCCTGCTCAGTTGCTGCACTGTAGACCTGTAGTGTTAATTCCCATCAAGAGCAACAATCTACGATCTGGTATGGGAAGAAAACTCATTACCTCTCCGATCAAATCTGCCAAGGATAAATTTGCACTTTTCCCGGAATTTCTAAAGATGAGACGGTGAGATTGATGGTGGGTAAATCTGCATTAAGAGTCATTTAATTACCTCGTCAAACCGAGAAGTCGGAACCGAAGAAATCAGTGGTGTCGATCTAACCAATGGCTCAGGTTTATATGAGTAAGTGGTGGGGTGGACAAAGATTAGACACATTGCCTTGCTCTACCTCCTTTTTTTTATTTTTTTTAGATGAAAGATAAAAATTGACTGGGTTGATAGGTTAATAGGAGAACCCCGATTACGAGTCTAATAGAAGGAACTCTTTAGACTAACCTATATTATGACATACTCAGTACAGACCGATCATCACATAACTAGACGGACTTAAACGTAAGGAAATGATTAAAAATATCATGACCCCACATCCTATCTAATTATGCATTCCAAAGTTACAGCCCTATGAGATACCTCTCATCGAGCTGCACAAGTCTTTGTGCGACCAAAACTTTTAGCGTGGAGCAATGTTGGACCTTCTCAAATTCAGAACCAAAAATGCGTTACGTTCCACCAAGACCGCATGGCCCAGAAGACCCCATCAAAATGCAATTGATAAGCCCAACATCCCATCATCAGTGATAGTGGCCCAAAAGTGATTAGACCCAAAGCACATTTGGAATCCTAATCTCCCACATCTTTGGGGACTGCACACCAGCTGCCAACACCCACACGATGTTGTTGGCGTAGTGCCGCCGCCGAGTCATCGCCGTGGTCTGGTCTTCGCCGGCTCAAGTACGCCTTGCTCTAGCTCCTTGATGCAAACATGACACAGTTGAAGTCCCACACAAACCATTGTCTTGGACGTTGTGATTATGTGATTATGAATTGATGCAAGTGGCAAATGCCCCAATGACAGATTGCGTATATAGATGCTCTAGTTTCAACCTAGTAGAGAAGTGAGAGATTCCACTTATACAGAACAAGTGAATGAAGAAGATAAAAGAAGAACAATAGCGACAGGATCCTAAATTCGTTTGTTTGGCTTTTGTTATTTGCCTACCAGTGGCTATGCTCCCTCACCTTCCCGACATTATTGTTCACAAAATTTTCCGACTCATTCCTACTAAACTTGCCTTGCGTGCAAGTATTGTTTCTAAACAGTTGCAGACCGTGTGGTCCTTAGGAGTTCCCTTACTAGATTTCGAGGACGAGGCAGACCAGGTTAATGAAGATGATGATGAAAACCTCATCCGCAGTAGGAATATGAGGTTCATTCAATTTGTGGAAAGTTGTTTGAGACTTTGTGAGACAAACAAGGTGTTGGATCCCTCGGAGAGTTTCAGGCTTCGAATGAGATACGATTGTGACTTCATAGATGCTACTAGGATAGACAAGTGGTTGAGTTTTGCAGTTGTTGAGAGATGTGTTAAAGAGTTAGATATCAGCATTCAAAGAAAACATGATGATGACCATCTGATCGAGAGCACATACTACAACATACTGCAGACCATTTTCAATTCGAGATTTCTTACAAGCCTCAGTCTGGAGCATGTGATAATGAAGGAGAATTGTCCTATAAGCCTACCAACGTTGAAAACTATGTCCCTTTATGCTGTCATGTTTGATTGCCGCATGGGTTTGGGTATATCAATTTGGAAGGACTGCCCTTCTATCGAGCATTTGTCACTGACTTTGTGCAGTTTTAGCTCAAATCACTTGCTCTGCTATTGATGCGGCGATGTCATAAGTTCCAGTCTCAAATCCTTGCAGGTTATGCATTGCAAGTTTAAGGCTCTTCTGGTTGAAGCAGAGAATCTTGAATCGTTTATATGCACTTCAGATGATATTGATACGCTCCACCTGCTTCCAGGATACTCCAAGTTGAAGTATATCAATGTTAATGCTCTGCATATGTCTAATTTTGCAATTCCTGTGAGATGCCGTGATAATTTGAGGGCCTCTATAGATACTCCAGCTGTCCGAGCTGTTGTATATGATGGTTATATACTGCCTAATTATGTAATTTCAATGAAAATAGCTCCACATCCTTCTCTTGCAGTTCTCATGCTTAATTGGGATGATGAGGAAGAACCTACATGGCTAGGTTTTCCTGCTTGGAGAGGTTTTCTTCAAAACTTTGGCTGCTGCAAGAAAGTACAGTTGAATATTCATCATGATGTTATTGCTAAGGCTCTCACGTTTCCAGAAAGTTTCAAGAATAGCTCACACCCCCATTGCTTAATGTCGGGGAACTGCACATCTCTATCGAACGACTTCGTTGTCCGCAGACAGTGGCCACAGATTTCTACTTGATCAAGTCTTTGCGTTGGATGGCACCATATGCAATATTTAGATTAACTTACTGGGATGATGTTGATGGAAGTGATGAAACTTCAGAATACGAGGAAGATGAATTATCAAGTCATTAGCTTAAATTTTGGTTCAATGTTCTTTTCTTGCACCGTTGGTGATTTCCATTGTATGTACCTTCTTTGTCTTTCTAAAAAAGATTATGTCAATGTTATACAAAAAGTAAAAATTGGTAAAATACAGTTTAACCTTGAACTATACACCAAACTAGGTCTTTGTAGCAACCGAGATGTTATTATCGGATTGCTCAAACTAGAGCAAGTACAACACAGAAAGACACACTACAACTTCACTGGGTTGTGTGAAAATGATCCTGGATTTGCTAAAAGAGGTGTATGCTTAATTGACATCAATCCCAAGACCACAGATCCTGAGTGAGTTGCAAAAAAGGAGAGGGGGAAACCTGTCAGACAGCCAAGTGACCACCCCAGACTTGGGTGAACCTAGCTGAGAACGATCATCTACAGCCATGATGACCCAAGGATCGCCAGCTGTTAATCACGCTCTGATCACATGGCTATACTTCATCCACCAGGTTTGGATTCCTATCTCCTTAGAAGTCAAGGATATAGAGGTACTTCCCTATAGAACAGATCCTGTTCAAGTAAGGTCGTGACCCATTTCTCCGTGCTTCTTTCTTTGAACAGTAAGTGGTTTCACTTGTGAGTGATGTGGGAGAGCTTCACTTGACTAGGACTTTGCTCAGTTGTTCTCTTTGCTAAATATGAGCCTAGCTTGCATATGGCATTAGTTCTATCTACCTGATGATGCATTTTGAATAGAATCTGAAATGAGAAACCAAAAGCATATACCAGCCAAACAGAAATGAAGTAGTGTATGAGAAACTATTGTCAAACGCCGCGGAGACTTGCAAGCCAGTGCCAATAAACACGTCCAAATCCTTCAATGTCCAGCCCTCCACGGGATCAACCTCTTATCTCCACTCAAGTTTGCACTTGCCTTGCCTTCCCATTTTGGTGGTTGTTGGTCATGAGCCATTTGAGATCTAATAAGACTGGAAGCTTGGTTTCATGTGTATTATCTCTTATGTATATATCTATATATAGATAAGAGAGTGTACTGGTGGTATACACAATAATGCAATTTACTTGCCACATTTCCAATGTGATGCATCTTCATGCAACATGCCCGATTACATTGGCACAAGTACCACGTGAGAGATATGAAAGATGCTCCTGTCGGAGGAAGAATGTGTTCAGAAAAGGAGGAGCCAATATGTACACATTGCTGCTATTGGTCTTATTCATTCATCATGGTAAACTGGTAAAGCTCAAAGATTGAAACTGTTTCCTCTTCTTACTGATACCAAACACTCATTTGTGTGTTATAGCAAGAACGTATATTGTAACGTATTTGAAAGTAATCCGTACAACATCATTTAACAAAAAGAACAATCTAATTCGACTCGATTTAGACTCTCCCTTCCTATCGTGGATAACATATCGTGAATAACACTGTACCTCAAAATGTTAAGGAGCTTTGTCAGTTAAATATCTGAAACTGAACTGCCTCTTCGTGTAGTTCCTGTCACACTATTGATGCTCGGAGTATCTACATGAACACTACTTTGGGAGTTTCCTTCTGCCTTAGGTTCTGTTTCTTGTGCCGCGATTTTGCTTCCAGCCTCAAAATCAGTACCACCTCCTCTAGCGATAACTTCTTCACTTCTGGGGATTTCATTGGTTTGACTTTGATTGTGTAGACTTGAATACAATTCATCATGACTGATTTCACCTTCATCACTTGATCCAGTCACTCTAGATCCTATGATATCATCACCATCTATCGGGACACCATTCACATCATCAAAGCCACGGACTCCATCTACAGCTGAATTTTGGTCCTCAAGAGTGTCATGCTTCCTTTCAGTGGTTATAATTAAGACCTCATTGTTACCATTAAGCTCCTTTGCCTTTGACTCTTCTTCCATGTCCCATTCATGTCCTCGATCATTCTGACTAACACCAGTAACATGTGATTGTTGCTTCTCGTCCTCTCCAACTTCATCATGACTCACATTCTTCACATCTTTCTCACCCTCCGGATCAAACTGTTCATCATCACGCCCTACTTTGGAATCTCCTTCTCGCGCTAATTCTTCATCGAGTCCCACGACTTCCTTACTCCCTGTAGCTTCGACATCAGAATTATCATCGGTACTATTCAGCCCTTTGTGGTCCAACTCCGGTTTGTTTTCACTTTCTTTCCCCTCATGTCTATCATCATTTACATCAACTCCACCTCTTACTTCATCCCTTACATCTTCCCCAGCCATATACGAACCACCTGCATTCACTTTACGCCCCAACACTCCAGAACCCTGTTCTTCAATAACCTTCTTCTGCACACTTCTACTGTAGTCTTTGTCATGAGACTGCTTTACTTGGTATAGCAACCAGAAGCAAATCGCCAAAAGCGACGCGATCTGAAAAACTAGCTTTAGCCTCAACCCTTTTGGCCTCTGGCTTCGGGCATTCGACTGGGAATTCATCAAAATCTGCACTATACCTGCTTCCAAACACAATGAGGTCCATAAATTCATCACCACAAAAATAAAAATTGAAACATGAAAATTAAATATCTGCAATTCTAAAAAAGAAAAAAGAAAAACTATCTACAGAAAATCAATCTTCCCTTCCCTCATAACAAATTAGAACTAGATCTATCTAACATACACTGATCGAGTGAGTCAGTGAACGAGTCTAGATCAAAAGTCAAGGCTCAAAAAAATGAAAAACATGTGACACGAATTTAATTACAGGTTCACAACCCTAACCTTTAATCTTATTAACAGCTCTTCTAAGTAATGATTCAAACACTTTTGAGCAGTAATTCACAACATAAATCGGAAATATAAAACAGAAAACTGGGGAATTGAAACTGAGAATATAGATGAGTTACTTGTTTTGTTAACGAGTATAAAGAATAAAAGAGTTACCTTGTTGGCTGATTATCAGTAACGGAAGGACGACGAGCCGTGGAGCTGCGGCAATAACTTGCAGTAGGAATTTTCTGCGTGTTTTTCATAGCTGGGTTGCTTTGGACTGGAAGAAAAAAGGGTCGAGGAAAATCCGAGATAGCAGTTAATATTTTGGCGTGTGATTCCGAATATACCCCGCCGACCAAGTGGTTTGTGGGTTCGGGTATATGAAAATATGCCGACGTAGAGAGGGTAGTTAGGAGAAGGGAAGAGGGGGCTTCGTGAATGACGTGATGCCGAGTGCCGGCTCTCACAGCCGATCTGAAACCGCTTTGTTTGTTCGGGAATAAAGTGACGGCCACATGGAGCTCAGGAGTCCTGCCGGATTAAGCCCATTATAGACAAAGGCTTAAAACCCAGAAAAGCTCGATCAAAACTTATCATGTTGCTGGAGAAAAGTACCGTCGACTGAAATTATAACCATTCTCATTGATAAAATATCATATATAGGCTGATACAATCTATTATGATAACTGTCTCTGTAAATTAGGAATTCTGTAATAAGTATCTAATCTAATCTGTATCTAATTATGACAAGTTACATATCGAGAATTATGGAGAATACATCTCCTTAAATACTTCTCTTTGTATTGATGACCTAAGGAATGATGCATAACTTGTTGTCTCACTAAAAATGTCACCAAGCAAACAAAAACCTCATGGGTAAAACAAAAGCTTGATCTAAGAGGAAAAAAGTACAACGCATCAACTATAAAAACTATTACATGTGACGTAGACTTCCTCTGATGTCTACAGAAATGTAACTCCTCCTGACTGTAAAATCAGTTTTGGAGTTTAGATAACTTGTGCATGCCAATGCGTTTCACATGTTTCACAAATGTAGATTTAGATAGTAACTTGTAAACAAGTCCGTAACATTATCTACCGAACCAAACCGGTTCACATGGATAATCAATAACTACTGCTATTGCTGATTGTAGGAGTACTTTAGCGAATTGAATTAAGTATGACATTCTCAATGTAAACCAACTTCATATGTTTAATGCAAATCGCATTATTCACAAGAATGAAAGTTGGTGCTGTCATAGTAGATGGTAATCCACTAGACCCTCGAATGTGGTGTATTATTGTTCTAAATCAGACACACCCATCATTAGCTTCATAGGAAGCTTTAATCTTTAGAATAGTTCGAGGAAGTAGCAACAAGGGTTTACTTTGTCGTTCTCCAAGAAATCGCCATGTTTCCAAGATAAATAACCTGTATGGGATCATCATGTATATGGGTCATAGAGGTACCCAATATTAGCAAATTCAACTAACACATCAACCAGTGTTTCAGAATAGGGGTTAATATGAAAACTACTCGTAGCCTGCACATCTTTCGATGCATTGAACTATTCATTCGATAGATCGAAGGAGTGATTCTGATCCGTCCAGGTTACATCCTTCGATGGGTCGAAGGGAAACCTTCGATGGATCGAAGTACCTATTCAGGTAGTTACTGTTCATTGCATTTGAAGTGTCAAAAACTATGCTCAATGGGTCAAAATGGCCAGAATTTGAATGTTGTGATTCAATAATCCCTTTACCAAGATTTTCAAGCTTCTCTCTGTATTCTTTATAAGGGAAGAATAGGCCCAAGTTAGTGGATCACTTCAAGTACCTGAAGATTTATTGTGCTCCATTCCAATGACTTTGCGTTGGCGTATACTGTGAAGGCATGTCTGGATATGTATACTGAGCTAAATTCAACTAAGCTCTAATCACACTAAGATATAGAATCTCAGTTCCAAAAGTTCCTCATCATCGTCTTTTCAGATGAAATGGATCCTTTCGGGTTTCAGACTACAAACAACCATTAGTATACTAATATGATCTGCTTTGTCCATAACCTGATTAGACAGAAGTAAACTGGTGAATAAGAATTCAACCAACTTGATGTATCGTCTCTAATTCAAGACTTAATCGAGTCCTACCAAGGTCTATCATCTTAAACAATTTGTTCATCTACTGAACACGCATATGCATAACTTCTCATTCTTGTATCCATTCTCAATTAAGTAGTCACTAAGACGTGTATACCACATCCTACCGGACTACTCTAATCTAGATAGTGAACGTCTCAATATAATCACATGAGCACTCCGTGGTTTAGAGTTACTTGAATTAGGTATAACCATGTCATCCGGCACTCTCATGTATATCTCTGAATTAAGACCCCCATAGAGATATACTGTAACCACATGTATAAGCTGCATATTCAGTATTTTAGACACTGCAAAACTGATAAGGTAGCGGAAAGTAATGATGTCCATGATCAGAGAATACATCTCCTCATAATCAATACTAGGACATTGAGAGAATCCTTAAGGCATAAGTTCTTCTCATAGTGCTCTCAAACAAGATTCATTTGTGTCTAACAGACATACTATTAGATGATCATATGACTACCATATCAAAACTTGTCATTTGTAAGAGAGTCTAGTTTAGCCTAGATTGTAACTTTCCATATCGATCAATTTTCCCTACATTAACCGTTGACAATCCTCAACAGAGCAATGTTCCACTTCATCATCGTCAATTACTAAGTGACGGAATAAGTAAACACATCATCAACAAACATGGAAGAACTATCCATAATAACGCTAGCATTTGTTTAAATTGGTGAGATTTCTTTGTTTACTGACATCATCATTGACTCTGAGGCTTCCCCCAGTGTATGTCAATGTTGACTTTTAGACACAATTATAGTAAAAAATAATCTCATATGTTGATGATGAACGGTAGTACCTTGATGGTTTGCCTTTTTACCGGCAACTCATCAGTGAATTTTGATCGATGCTACACTCCTACTATGGACAAGAGAAAACACTACATTACCCAGGTGTTGCATTTAACTAGCCCAATATCATGGATTTACACCTTGCAGGATTTGCAGTATGTATAAACGATCTCGTCACTCTCACGATATCAGTAAAGTAGACGGGCTTAAAATATGATACTTTCTAAAGATCAGGATTACATTGTACTTCAATCTCAAACTGAGATGTGCGGGGATCTTGATGAGACATAGTGGGAACAAACCACGTCAATTTTCGACGTTAAATTGGAATGAAACCATTCATATCTCTCCCTAACAGCGAGAAGTATGTCTCATCACAGTGACTATCTGCAAAACTAGCAGTAAAAAGATCTTCTGTCAAAAGTTCTTAATAGCTGACAAACGTTGGAGAATTATAACCAACAAAGATGCATAATCAACGTTGATGACCCATTTTTATACTCTGTGGAAGCGTAGCAGGTACATGTACAGTGCAATCAGAGATGCGTAAATGTAAGATATCAGGCTTATATCCAGTTACCAACTGGTACGCACTCAATGGTTGGCGGTTTATGGGTATCAAGCGAATAAACATAGTTGCATGGAACATTGCATATCCCCAAGCATATACCTGTAAATTAATATACATTACCATAGTTTTGGTAACAAGCTTGAACCGCTGGATTTGTGCCTCTGCTTAACCCCTTCTTATGAAAGAACATGGGGAACCAGGGTATTCAACAACAATCACAATCAATATGCAATAATCAACAAAATATTTTAATGTAAACTCTCCTATATTAAACCAATATGAATGACTAGATTGAAACGTTTGGGTGGTGAGCTCGAAGCTGAATAATATGTGCTAGGATTTTTGAAATACAACGTAGCATGTGGATTGCAAAGACGTGTGACCGATGTGTCAATACAGAAATCAAAACCATAGATAAATAGTCAACATATTAGTTTGATATATCCACAAATAGTCTTGGAATCTATAGAGAAAGAAAGATGTGTCTTCAACAAAAGATTGTTATGCATGTAAATAGTATTACAGACATAAACAAGCTTTGCAAAACGAGTAATGTGCATCACAAATTACAACATATGAATCTAGTGGGAGAATGCACAACGCCATAATGTATGTTGCCGGGATGGTGCTGCACTCGTCTTGGAGACCGAGCCTGAACCGAGTGGAGTAATCTCAGTTTCTCCATCTAAACCGATGGTTTTAAATATTCTCACATGCTTCTTTGCTCTTAAGAACAGATGACCATGATAATTTCTCAATAGTTGGATCATCAAAATGCAAAATCTTATATGAGACTAAGTCACGTATAGTAATATAAGTGACCGCATTTGATTCGATGATCAAAACTGTATTAAGATATACCACTACAAATCCTCATAAACTTCTCCAGACTGAGCCGTTGGCAGCATTCTACGGAGATTAGACACAAAAATTCTCTTTCATTCTCACAATGTTATGTCTGAGTGAGAAACATTGGCACAAATGTGTTCAAATTTGAGAAAAGTTCGAATAGTGACACTCAATCTCGCCATCATATATCAACAAAATGATGTCAATCAAACCGTCTTCAAATCCAAGACATGACGAACACTTTAAGTGAATACTTAAAGATTTCAACGAGTATAACTCATGTTGAGTGCTGATATGGTATTATAATACCTAAATACAACCGATGTATAACAACATCTTATGATCAAATAGACTGTTGTATTTTAAGGTCTATGACATGACATAAGCTGATGTAAAACCACATCTGGTGTCGAAATTTTTTCGTCTTTTTTTTTCTTCTTCCAATGAAACCGATGTATATACACATCTAAATCACCATAATCCGGGTAGGATTTTCGATGGGTCGAAGAACAAATTTTTGATGGATCGAAATTCCCGTGAAAATAGACCTGAGAGATGCTTTCGATGGATTGAAGTATATTGCTTCGATGGATCAAAAGAACTCAAAATAAATATGATTTTCCGATACTAATTTTCGATGGATCGAAAATAATTTTTGATGGGTCAAAGAAAATGACCTGAGGCATGCCTTCGATGGATCGAAGGAATGTCTCGATGGATCAAAAATTGTAACCAAAGGGCCTTAGGATAAGCTTTGATGGATCGAAGTACACATTTTCGATGGATCAAAAATGTCAGAAAACGATCCGTGGGATAGCTTCGATGGATCAAAGTGTAATACTTCGATGGATCGAAAACTCCCCAAGTTCAAAATAACATCCTCTCATTTGTCTCGTTTTTACCGTATCTTTATATCATGCTGCCACATATTAATAAACATTGAACCATACATAAGAGTTGTATGAAATAGAACATTCTCAACACTTTCATATACTGAAAAAATAGAAAAATATTAATTACTGCCAACAAATAACAATTACATCATAGATATTATTATTCGGAATACTAACTAAAACAAAGTCTCAAAACATGACTAAAACAAAGTCAATGATAACGTTACGAAACTTGATTACATAACAAGAACATGAGCCTAATACATAGACTACTCAAAAAATCGAAGTCACAAGACTTGCTTTTGTATTGTCTGCTATAATAAGATTTGCTACAGAGCAATCTCCCATCTCATAAACTTCAGTGAAGTTAAGTCTCATGTGCCAAATATTTCTTACACTTCTTGTAGGCACGTTGAATATCCTTGGGTGCACAACATTGTCTGTGCATGTGCTTGGTAAAACCACATCTATAGCAAGATGACAAGCACGAAGTAGAAGCAGGAATGTGAAAAATTCCCACCATTCCTAGAACTGAAATTGGAATGATTCTTATTGGAGTTGTAGTGAATGTTGTCATGGCGAGTCCAAGTCAAATGTCGACTATGCGTTCCTCTACCATGATCATTGCCACGTCCTCAGTGTCCATCATTGTTAGTGTAAGGCTCAGAACGATTGTTCCTCCTATCCTGATATGCATTCCTACCAGTATTTTATGACTCATAGATATTTTTAGTAATGGCTGGACGAGCATTATTGGTGAGAAAAATCTGGCGAAATCGCTTGTTCTTAGCAAGCACACTTATGAGATCACAAAATAATCTGAGTCGTCCTTGCGCATAATCTATGCGATATTTGTGTGCAAGGATGTTCATGAAGGTAGGAAAGGGGCTTAAAGACTTCTCGATCATTGTCTAATCAGTCTTTATAATGCCACATACACCCAACTTAGATTGAAGCTCTAACGTAGCTTGATTACAAGCATAAATATTTGGATAATCTAATAACCGGATGGAAACTCATCATTTTCGCAGTCCAGAAAGTTGTGCATAATGCACATTATTGAATTTGGTTTGTAAAGTCACCCATAAAACTGTGGGGTCATTCTTGTACAAATACTGTTTCTTTAGAACTAGATGTATATGACGCCTCAAAAACATGGAGGCTTGAGCTTTGCGAACTAGAGTTGGTGGCTTAGTACCAGATTGTAGTAGTGGTTGGATTGTAACCGTTAGATTTATACCGAGAAGCATATACGAAACATCTGACATCCAACGATGGTATTCTGCTCCTTGAAGATCGAGAATATCAAATTAAGGCCTTACCAGCTCAATTAATGTCATTTACAAAAGAGACATGAGATGTTGATTAGTATCGATCGAAAGCTACGATCACTAATAACAAATTTCAATGAATAAGAACGTGATCCATGATATATGGTCAGAAAAATCAATTATAAATGGTGGCAAAAACCACACCTAGCAATCGAGACTAACTGTCACATAACATCGATTTTCCCTTTTTTTTCTTTTCTAAACCGTGACTCCCCCAGGACCGTCATTTATACTCTATGGATATAGGTCCATATGAACTAAGGTAAACATGTAATAACACAACTTATATTACAAGATCAATAATCCTAGATTTAGGGTTTTGCGGTAAGTAAGTTTGATCATAGATCTATCAATTTAGAAAAATTGACCTCGAGGGTGTTATGCTTGGTATGAAAACTTTGTTGTGAAAGAAGTTTGAAGAGAGGAAACACGTCCATGAAGCTCCAGCAGAAGGAGGCTTTCTTTTCTTCTTCTTCTTCTTTTCGTGCAGACTGACCTTTGTGCATCCAATGGGCCACAACTTTTGCTAAACACATCCGAATTGACATTTTTCAGATTTTATGGAAACTAGACATTTGGGGCTTTCCATGCATATGAAGATAATTCTCTGGTTCGTTCTAAGCTGCTCGCAATCCTCTGTCGAAGTTGACGGTTATGCACAGGCTCAATTTTTGCCAAAAATTCAGAGATTCTGGGAGAATGAGACTTAGATTAGTGGTGATGAGCGGTAAAGGAGGGGCTGCCGACGATGGAAGTTTAGTGTTTTAGGGGTTAGTTTTTTTTTTTCTTCCTTTGGTGGTGATGGCTACCAACTCAGAGGGTGTGCTGATAACGTGTTGTAGGAGAAAAATATGTAGACTGAAACTGTAACCATTCTTATTGATAAAATGTCTTATATATAGACTGATACAATTTATTACAATAACTGTTATTGTAAATCAGGGATTCTGTAATAACTGTCTAATCTAATCTGTATCTAATTAGGACAAGACACACATCACAAATTATGTAGAATTAATTTCCGTAAATATGTCGAGGTAGAGAGGGTAGTTAGGAGAAGGGAAGAGGTGGCTTCGTGAATGATGTAATGCCGAGTGCCGGCTTTCGCAACCGATCTGAAACCGCTCTGTTTGTTTGGGAATAAAGTGATGGCCACATGGAGTTCAGGAGTCCTGCCGGATTAAGCCCATTATAGACAAAGGCTTAAAACCCAGAAAAGCCCAATCAAAACTCACCTACACACATCCTGGAATTGTTTAATTATTTATTTATTTTGTTGAGAAAACACACAAACTGGCCTTGGAAGTCTATGCAGTAGTTGATGATCAGATAACCCTTCAATCTGAAATATGCACAATACGTTATATACAACAATCAGGCTTAGTTTTATGCATGACTTGCTTTTTGAACGGTTTTATTAACAAGAATTCGAGACCTTGAGAGGTAACCGAGCTAAGCGATCGATATACTAGTTGCTTTCAATTGCCATTTTGTTGTGTAATGCTCACAGTACTCATCCAAGCAAGGAACTCTTATTAAACATAATGCATGTTTTCGAAAATTCATGTAGAGAAGTCCTTATTTATTAGGTATTCACACAAACAATTATGTATCTTACTCTCAACATGCAAACTTCATCTTCCTTTCTAGATATTATATTTTAGACGAAATATGGATAAAGTGTGAGTCACAATTCGCCATGTTTGTGTATAGATTAGAGGAAGATATAATAAATAGAAGTTTAGAGCAGTATGTCAGTCATGACGAACTTCTTTCGACAGCAATAGTCGAACCAGCTGAAATGTACCCCGTCATTCATTAAATAGAACATAAACGTTTTTGGATCAATAAACGTACGTCCACAAATTAAACTTGTTGAGAAACGTTAGGCATGCAAAAGCGAATTGAACTTATTGATCTAGATCGATCAGTTCTTTGTACGTATCTTAATTTATTTCCGATCCTTTTCAATTCATTTCGATATATCTCAATATGGGTAATTAACCGTAATTCTTGTACGTCCATGCTGACCATGCTTGCACTAACTTCTTCGATCTGTTCTCCATGGAATTGAAGCAATTGACTAGTACTAACAGAGTGGCATGCGTTCCCTCCACTCCTCTGATCTAGCTGCTAGCTAGTTTACGATACATGCATGAATTGCAAAGCCATATGTGATATGTGGCCACGCACTAAAAGAAGATGTAGATCGATCGCAAGCTACTAATATATACCTCCTAATCATGATGGTGAAGATAAGCTCAAGCTCTGCAATTTAATGCAGACGACGACGTTCTCTCAGGCAGCCAAACACCCTCATGAATGGGCCACATGGCAACTGTATAAGGCATTCCATTATAGAGGAACTCACTCAACCTGTTCAACGTCGACGATGATAGTCATTATGAGTGAGAGCTAGATAGCTAGGGTTTGTCAAGACAACAAATCGACGACTTTGAAAAACAAAGATAGACACGCAGCTTACACGAAAATTACAACGCTGAATTTAGGTGTACGTATATATTATCATCCCTCGCCGGCCGGACCACCAATAATTTGGGACACTTCAATATCTGAGCTGAGGTGCACTTTAAATGAAATAATAAGATCGATAATGGGAAACAGATTACTTTTGTAATTAATATTGAAGGAAAAATCGTCGAGGTAGCTGCATCATGTAGACGCCGAAAAATTAGTCACTCTTTGTTGTATATGCCCTAGCTAGCTAGCTAGCATGATCGTTCCTTATGACCAACTTGTGTTCCTATTGAATTTTCATGTCGTCTTCAATCTGTTTTAATTTCTTCGTTTAATTACATGTTTGGGCAATTATAATTATACCATTGAATTAGTATTAGTATTTGCATGTTTCTGGCCTTGCATGAACAGTTAAAAGATCGCATAAGACAATATCTATCAAACTTGCTGCACCGAGAAAAAATTAAATATCTACCAAACTTGATCTGATCTTAACCTTGGTAATAATTAATCCGAACTCACTGAAACTATGACACTACAACGTTTCGTCAGTCTCAGTACCCGTTAGATGAGATGCACTTAGACGACGAAATAGAATTCGTCGTCTAAGATTTTACTTAGACAACGAAATAAGCATATTCGTCGTCTAAGTGCATACTTAGATGACGAAACTTGTGTCATCGTTAGAATACACACCCAGACGACGAAATTGAGATTTTTGTCGTCTAAGTGAAAATCTTAGACGACGAAAATATGGTATTACGTCGCCAAAACTTAAACCCTAAACTTTAAACCCTTTCTCCTAAACTCCGGAAACCTTTATACGAAGAAACCCTGGATTTCGTTATTTAAGTAGTACTCAGACGACGAAAACCAAACACGTTCGTCATCTAAGTAGAGTTTCACCAGATGCCCTTTAAGAGCACGACCATATATACCATATTAAAATGTATTTTTTTTGTCGAGGGCATAGAGTAACAATTTTTTGACTGTGAGTATCGACGGTTCAAAAATCGGAGTTACGAAGATTTGTATTTCAACGTTTTCGTTTCGTTGAAATTTCGGTTTCATGGTTGACTACGCCGATCAAACCCTTAACGAACTTCGTATTTACTGAAAATTCATCCACTTACATATTATGTTATGATGAATATATCCAACGATTATTTTGTCCAGATTCAATTTCGTTAATATTGATAGGGAGTGAATATATACACACGAACACTTAAGTAATACAATATGAATAGATATATAACAAGTTTTTAGTCTTAAATCAAATTTTTATGTTAAATTTTAATTAATTTTTATATAGTTGATAACTTAAATTTTTACGACAAGACAAACAACTGTAACTTCGAAAACAGGTTTACGAATTATTTTTTACGACAAAATTTGCGTCTTTTTCGATAATCACTAAAATTCATTCGGTCACAATCTAAACTAATTCTAATTTGGTTGATTTTTTTCTACAATATTTTATAAATGTAATGGTTACATCTGGGGGTTGATTTTTTAAATAATTTTTAAGCAAATACTTCATATAAATTTTTCAGATATTTTTTTTTTTTAAATTATGTGTTTCGTCGTCTAAGTGATAAAAAATATTAGGCGATTTTTTTTCCGCCAAAAACTTTGGAAAAAGTTTAAATCACTTAAACGACGAAATTAGTAGATTTCGTTGTCTAAGTCAAAATAATTAGGTGATTTTTTTCCGCCAAAAATTTTGGCAAAAATTCAAATCACTTAGATGACGAAATTAGTATATTTCATCGTCTAAGTCAAAATAATTGGAGGGTATTTCTTCCCCACTAAAATTTTGCCAAAAAGTTAAATCACTTAGACAACAAAATATAGCAATTTCATCGTCTAAGTGAAAATAATTGATGGTATTTTTTTAAAAATTAAAGCACTTGGAAAACGAAAATTAGTAGATTTCGTCGTCTAAGTCGTTTAAAACCTTTTAAATTCATTATTTTCTCAATCTCTCTTCATTTTTTCCTCTCTCAATTCACTCTTATCTCTCTCTCTCTCCCCCCTCAATCAAATCACCCACCATCATCACCACCACCATCATCATCCACCATCATCATTACCACCACCTCCCGGCACCACCACCGTCGCCGCCACCACCAACACCACCACCCGACATCACCACCGTCGCCGCCACCGCCACCACACACCACCACATTCCACCGCCACCACTGGCGCCGCCACCACCACCACACACCACCACCGCCTATAAATAGTTTAGTTTTAGGTTAATTTAGTTTAGATTAATTTATTTTATTATATTTTAAATTTAGTATTTAAATACATAATAATTTAAATTATTTATTCATTATGAATTTTGTATTATTATTAATAATTAGCATTCAATAAATTTTGCAATATTATGAATATTATTATACAAAAAATTAAATATGAAAAATTCACAAAATGTTAATTATTAAATTATTAATTAGCATTTCATGAATTTTTTCATTTAATTTTTTTTTACAAAATCATCCACTTAGACGGCGAACTTATAGTATTTCCGTCATCTAAGTGGTTTCGTTTAATTTTTTTTTTTGACAAAATTAAGCACTAAGACGATGAAATTTTTTTGTCATCTGAGTGAGTGTTCACTCAGACGACAAAAGTAAATCCGTCGTCTAAGGACAACAAAAGTAAATCTCGTCTAAGTAAACACTTAGACGACGAAATTTTTATTTTTCGTCGTCTAAATATTTAGACGACAGCACTTAAACGACGAATCTTAGACAACGAAAATTCCATCGTCTAAATACTTAGACAACGAAAAACGTCACTTAGACGATAAAATTATTTCGTCGTCTAAGTACGTTTTTCTGGTAGTGTAATATGACATGGTCGAATGGTTCTTCTGCATGCCAACTAAACAATTATCAAGTTTTAATTTTAGAGTACGTACTCCATTGAGTGCTCAACGAAATTTGTCTAGTTTGCTTTGTTTGTTTGTGTTTTTGCAATGTTGTAACAAGAGATCGAGTGCAGAAACCACGTGTTTATGGTGAGTAAGATGTGTTTCTTAATAACTGTATAGATATTAATTTACTCTTTATATATCTATACTATTATTTAAAGAAAGGGGTGGTGTTTTCCCATTTTTACCATTTTTTTCGAATTTGTCATTTTCTTTTAGTTTATGAAATATAATTTGAGGGCTTGATATATCGTAATTGACAAATGAAATAAAAGGAAAAACAAAAAATAAATCCCAACTTTCTCTCTTACTTTTTCTTTCCAATATCGTCCTGGAATATACCTGTTTTGTTTTCGATCTAATTTGCATTTTGCAGTAACTAACCTCCTATTAATCTATATAGTTATTAAGGAAAGAGAGATTGTTTCCTCAATTTTTCCGTTTCTTTCGGATATACCCTTTTCACTTTAGATAGTTTTAATAGACGAAAGTTATTGTTGTAATTGCTAAAATTAAAATTTAAAAAATTATTTTAACTATACATCTTCCTTATTTCTTTCTGCAAATGAGTAAATAACTACCCATTATTAGGGTTTCTGCTGCCGACGAATCCCTTTCTTTTTCTGGTGCTCCGCCACCTTTCTAAAACCGAAGATTGTTTTCTGTAACACGATTGCTCTGAGCTCCGTCTCTCTCGGTAAGAATGGAAATTTTTCTCGTCGACGTCCTTTGCATTTCGCTCTTTTCCTTTTGTTCTCTTTCTATGAGGGCTTATGGCAGCTTGGTGGTGGTGCTCGGGTCAGTGTAGCCTGTTTGGTTTGGGAAGGAAACTCTCGGATCAGTGCTGGCATTTGAGTTGGGTCGGTATGGTGTAGCGTTTGACCTCCTGGTTATGCCCCACGGGTACTGGGATCCTAACGACGGTCGAATGGTGAGCCTCGAAAGTGGGATAACGATCTCGTATCATGACTTATTGTCGGGGCGACGGTGTTGGAGGTCCATAGAAGGGCCTCACCTTAACCGAGTGCGTATCAAGGTGTGGAAACGGTGCTCGAGATGGCCAGATTTTGTGAGAGATGCAACGGGTCGAACTGGCGAGGAGAGGATTGGTGGCGTCAACAATCGAAGGCTGAGGCTATCAGTGGCCATTCGTTAGTTAAGGTTTTGCACTGGTGGGCTTTGGGCCTGCTCTCTCCAAAAAGGGTGGGATATTTGATTTGGACTGGGCCACATTTTGTGGGTTTAGATGTTGATCATCCTCAAATGGGCTACCTTACTCTTTCTATGGTCTACTTATTGGTTGTTTGTTTTTGCTGCCTTAGTCCCTCTTGCCCCTTAGCATTGGATCCGAGGTATGTACTACCGTAACAGAGGGGGTTTCTAGCTAATTAAGGATTGGAGCACCCAAAATTTTGACAGTTACTCATGCTACTCTGGTTTATTAGTTTAGGGCATATTTGTCATATTGTTATCAGGTGTAGTGGTACTTTAGAATTTCTATCTATGCGTGTCGGGTAATCCGATAGAATTCTGTACTGTTACTAACTTTGATCCTATAGTGAATAATTTTGCGCCCCCTCAAAAAAAAAGTATCCATTATTCCTTCTCCAAAACTTCATGTTGCATTAACATTAGAAAAAGGGAAAAACACAAACATTTTTTTTTTATATTTGAAAAACAAAACTGATTTTTTATTTCATATGCATCGCATGTGTATCTTTTTCTAGTTTGGGTTTAAATTTTTCAATCAAAATATGCACACATCGAGTCTGTAGTGTCTATTGTATCAACCGATGGACAAAAATAAACTAGAACATACACATACTACTCGCGACTACCAAATAGTACTCTTAATTTTGTATACAAACTATGTACTTTTGTTTATAACCTAATTTAAAGTGTCTATTGATTGAGATAAGTACAATACAGAACCAGCCAAAATTTTAAAACAAAGATTTTCACTAAGGAAAAAAAGTCACACACAGGGTTTGAACTTTCGCCGTGATATCAAATGATGTCTAAACTTCAAATCGAGTCATGACGGATCAGAAGAGATAAGGAGTGGCCCGAGAAATATTCCTTAATCGAGTCATGACCGACCAGAAGAGAGAAAGAGGCCGACTCCTGCGGCCCATTAATGAATAATAATCTACCTTTCCTATGGAGGAAGGGTTTCTTGACGAAGCTTATCTCTAAGAGTCTTAGACTATGAAATAAGGTAAAAGACATGGGAACCGAGCAGTTAGAGTTGCTTAGCAAGTCTAATTACGAGGAGATTTAATATATAGAGGAGCATAACACCGAAGAATGGAGCCCTTGATCACATACAATTTGCTATCGGCAAACCACCTTCTCATCTCGAGAAACTCTTGCAACCAGCGATCAATAGAGTTATCACCCGAAGAGCGTGAGATTATTGCAATTCAAGGACACATACAAACACAACCGACAATCAAAGGCTTGTCACCAAGAGGAGTGAGAGTCTGGAGATTCAAGGATGCAACCACTATGTTCTCAACACCGTGTCAAGGGGATTGCTCTGCTTTACACCAGAAGGAGTGTAGGGTATCGATCTTCGTGGCTCAGCTAGAGACGCGAAAACCACAAGTCCTAATGTCATTTAGGCAAAAAGGATCCATTTAAGTGGGGTTGGTGCTCTCCCCGTCTTAATCTCTTTTAAGAAGTCAAGTAGCAGTTGCCTTATAAATCGACTAGTTCGTCGTACGACGGTGGCACGCCAGAGCATGAAGCACAAGATCGAGAAAATAGACGGTTTGAATCTTTCTCAGTAACCCTAGGAAATTTTGGTACCAAACATTTTGGCATGCTCAGTGGGACAAACTTTTAGCGTCTCTAAGCGAAAATTGGGAATCCTTATAAAAAGGGATACCCTCAGTGTTGTAAACATCTCCAACCGGAGTACCGGGAATGTGACAACCCGAAACAGAATCAGTATTGTAATCGGCTTAATCCATGAGTTTACGCGTAATCACAGTTTTCCGTAAATGAATCAAATTGGCGGTGCAGTTCACGACTTAATTATCGGGCGAGAACTTGAGTTGAGTTTCTTCACGAGAGTTGTTGTACGTGTGATTTCAAGTTTGAGGGCGGTTTTGGATAATTATTTCGACGACCGAGGAATATGTTATGAATATTTGAAATCAAGGAGTTTCGTCGTGTTTATCCGTTTATATTTGAGTTATCCGATCGTATCGAGCTGCGCGTATAAATATCGGAAATAGTCGAAAAATTGTCGAAAAACACTGTTTGGAAGTTTGACCGGCGTTGACTGAGGTTTGACCCGTTGACCACCGTTGACCCGTGCAGATTTTGACCTGGTTTGAACTCACTGGCGGACTTGCCGTTTCCGGTCATGACTTTGGAAGGTAAAAGATTCCTCTCTTGATTTGCAACTGTTTAGAACTTGGATTTGCTTGAATTGGTGAGGATTTGAGAGAGAACGAGGTGTGTAAAGGTTGCCGGAATCAGGGTGGTTTGGACGGTGGTGCTCCGGTCACGGTGGTGGCCGGAGATTTGGGGGTTTCGACTCGTGGGGCCACGACGGTGACTTTGGGAGTGGCCTCGAGGGCCGCCGTGTGCCGTGGACGAAGATTGACGAAAAACAGGGGATGCTAGCCGATTTGGTTTTTGAATTTCTCGAGCTGATTTCCGGCGATTTCGGCCGGAATTGGAGGTTGGTGTAGTTGTGAAATATGTTGGGCTTGAAGAGGAGAAGCTTCGGTGAGCTTGGCCACCAGGAAATTCCTCTGGTTGACGGCGCGGCGGCGGCGGCGGCGACGGTCAACGGCGGAGCTCCAGCGACCCGTTGACTTTTTGGAATTTGATGATTTTTATTTCGTTTTACTCGTAATCGCGCCCCGATCATCGCCTTGAGGTTTTCGAGTTGATTTGGATGCCAGATTTTTAGTCGAGGGTTTATGTGGAGAGTTTGAGGAATTTCGACGATTATTTTGTATCGAGTTATATGTTTCTGGAAATGGTTGGTTTCCGAGGTGTGGTACAGTGTGATGAACTGTGATTTTTATCAGTTATATTTTATGATTATTCAGGGGATCGAGATCGTACGTTAGGCGAGGGATCTTCCGCTGGATCTCGTGATTAGCGCGTGTGTGCGCTGTGCTATTTGTGAGTGGACCTTTTATTTACACTGTCGTAGCGAGTTCTTGATTTTCGTATTTATTTACGATACGATGTTGAGATTACTTATTGATTTTGGAGGTATTGTTTTATATTTTATATTTTATATGGTGATGGCATTTACTTAGCATCGATGCATTGGCTACTCGGCTGATCACCGGTAGTCCAGATCTAGGGTTGAGAGATTCCTCTGATGTTCCCACTAGGCTTGAGAGATTCGCCTAGTCTATCACCATCGGACTTGAGAGATTCGCCTGACCGTCGGGCTTGAGAGATTCGCCTGACCATCGGGCTTGAGAGATTCGCCTGACCATCGGGCTTGAGAGATTCGCCTGACCATCGGGCTTGAGAGATTCACCTGACACCTCCATTCATTTTATGAACTCGCTTTGTTTTATAATATATATAAATGGTGAAAGGCATATGATTATTTTCGTCCACTCACTCTAACGATTTTTTTTGCCTTTCCCCTGAGCTTTTCGGTTTCCATGCCCAGTTTGCAGTTCGGGTTCTGGTGTCTCACGGCTCAGTCGGAGGCTTAGTGTTCGAGCTACCTTTTTTTTCCAGTAGGTTTCTTGTTTTGCCTACTGTTGTATATTTTTGTATATATATACACTAGAGGTCGCTTTGATTACTCTGTCGCTATACTTTTATATGTTTTTCCCCGGATTTCTGTAAAGTACAGTTTTGATTACTACTTTACATTATTGTTATGATATTGAGAAATCCGGATGGGATTGGTGCCCACGGTTTGGCTTTTGTGGCATATGATGAAGTGTGTTTTCGGGTGCAGGTTAATGGTAATTCCAGGTTATAGCGAAACTCTGCTGAAATTTTTATGGTTTTTGCAAGTTCGTGTTTTCAGAAGGGGTTTGATTCCGGTTTAGGAAACTAAATCGGGGTTGGGTCCTTTCAGGGAACACGCTTCTTCTAAGTGTCGTTTTCTTACTGAGAACGCGATTGAAATAACCTTTGGAGTCAAACGTTATTCAACGATGGACTTGAACTTCTTAAGCGAAGAAGAGATTAACCATCTAAACTACAAAGACTACAAACCGTACACCGCCAGGTGAGACGAGCGGTTTGGAGAATACTTTACCTCTATTGAGCAAAGGATAGAGGGACAAGCAGAGTTGCTTGCCACCAATGGTGAGAAAACAAATATGGCGACAGCCAAGATCAAAGCTCTAAGGGCCGAGTACAATAGAGGCCTAGAGGAGCAGGAAACTTTGAAAGCTCAGAGCGGAAGGTCAAGAAATAATGCATACAGAGCTTCTACGCATCTTGGAGGAAAACCAAGCGAATCAAGCCAGGGCAGTGGCCGATTTTTATAAGAGGATAGATAGGGACATCTCATAACTAACTAAGTCTGTTTCTGACCTAACTAGGAAAAAAAGGCAGGCCAAAGTGTTTCCAACCGCTTGGGAGGATCGTTTAAAGAAATTCATGGAGGAGTGCGATATACACATCGCCAGAGCACATGAGCCATACAAGACTCCCTACCCACCTTTGTAGAAGGATGCCGTTAATGCCTGGTAGTGGCCACGACACTATAAATCAATCAACTTCTAGAACTTCATAGGCGACGACGAGGTGAATGCAGCGATACATCTGGCATATTTTACTCTGCAGTTAAAACCATTCGCGGAGGACCCAGAACTAAAGTTAAGGATATTTTATTCTTCATTATCTGGATCAGTGCTCATCTAGTATATGGGCCTGGAAAAGAGGTCCATAACGGAGTGGTCGACGTTGGAGGCATTGTTCATCGACCATTTTGGGACAACAAGGCCAAAAACGAACATTGGAAAGTTGGTGGCCATGAACCAATCATCATCGAAGAGACCGGTAGCATTCCTTCACCGATTTTGGTCCGAGTATAACTTGTGTCAAGATCCATTGGGGAAGGACGTAATAGTTGAGATGGCTATTAACGGTTTAGAAGATCAATATCACAATTTTTTCTTCAATCACAAACATCTCACCTTGAATGAGCTGATTGCTACAGTAACGAAAGCTCACAATACCATGCAAGAAGGGATAATGTAACAACCCGAATAAAAAATTACGCGTAAATCGGCACAAATTAGATTTATCGCTAATTAATCGTATCGTGTGGTTTGTTAACGACTTTTTCACCGAGTGAGAATTAGATTTTATTTTCTTCATAGAAGTCGTAGAGTATTTTATTTCGAGCTCGTAGGAATTTATGGGGACTTTTTTGGTTTAGCGAGTTATTTTTTTATGATTTTTGGAAGTCCGTGTGTAGAAAATATTTAAAAGTATTTATTTTAGGTCAGTTTAATCTGAACCATTGGATCTTGATGAGATCAAACCTCAGCCGTTGATCTGATCAAGTGCTTGGGGGTATAAATACATAGAAAAATAAGAAAATATAGAGAAAATACATAATCCGGATGACCCGTATTGCCGGAGACGCAACCCAACCCAACTATTCCGGCCACCTCTGACGACGTTCTAGGTATAAAATTGAAGCCCTTTATCTCTTGAGTAGTTTTGTGGGTTCAATTATGATTTTTAAGGTGTTTAGGGTTGAACCCGAATCGAGTTTTAGGGTTTGGAATTGTCGTCGTCAGTGACGGCGTTCCAACGAGTGTTGGAGGCCGTAGGTTGGGGGTTTCGACTCCCCTCAACCTCGTGATGCTTTCTGGGTGGTCTGTTTGGACCGAGGTGGCGTCACGGCGGAGGTGTGACAACGAGGACATATCAGTCAGAATGTTTGGACCGTAACTTTTGAGCCAATTTTCGGCCACGACGGTGGTCAGATGGTGTTGGCCCTTTGGGCAATGTTGTTAGGCTTGTTGAGAGCTTTTGATTGTTGTATTAAACGCTCCCATCAGAGCTGTCACCATCAGAGGTGCGTGTGGCTCACGCGCGCGCCATCCACGGCAGGGCTCCGTTGAGGCAAAAATCCAAAATTGACCAGGGGGTTTCTGGGATAGTTTCAAAGTTCATTTTTGCACGTTTTTTTTAATTCAAGTATTAAATAAATATGTTATTTTTATTCAGGAGACCGTGATCATGATTTTGGCGAGGGGACTTCCACCGGACCACGGAGCTAGCTTTGTACTGTGAGTGGACACTTTATTTTCATTGTTGTTTGGCGAGTCTATAGTTATACGTTTACAGTTATGTACTTTACAGTTATGCACTTTTCAGTTATGCATTATTATAGTTATGCATTAGCTTGGAGGCGTACAACATATTGTTTTACATAAAGCATAGTCACAGTTATTGCATCAATGCACTACCTCTCGGCTGATCCCCGAGATGCTCGTGGAGGGTTAGGGACCTGGCCCGAGGATTTATAGAGCAACCAGTAGGGTGAGGAACCTGACCTGGGCAATATTAGGACTTGAAGTCAGATGACCCAAGTCGTAGCCTCCACATATTTTATAGTACCCAAGAGTACCTGGATGATCATATTTTTAGACTCGCATTATTTTTATGTACATTTATAGTTTTCAGTTTTTATTATTTTTGTCAACTCACTCTATCAGTTTTATTATTTTATATGTCTTTCCCTGGGCTTTTCGGTTTCCTCCGCTAAGTTTGCAGTTTGTATCCTGTGATTGCACGTCAACGATGGAGGCATAAAGTTCGTGTCACTGTACTCATCTAGTAGGTTCCTAGTTTAACTTGCAAGTTCCATGTAATATGTAAATTAGAAGTCGATTTGAATAATGTATAGAGTTTACTTCCTCTGTGTTGTATTTTCCATTAAGTCTTCAGATTTCTTATCATCTTTCTATAAGCATTTTATATTTCTAGTGGATTCAGTGTTTGTTTGATTTGAGAAATCCGGATGGGATTTGGTGCCCACGGTTTGTTTTTGTGGACATTATTGAAGTGTGTTTTCCTTGCAGGTTTTTGGGTTTCTTGGTTTTAGAAGAAACTCTGGCGAATTTTTTTATAAATTCACTTGTCGTTAGGGCTTAATTCTAGTTTATGTAACTAAATCTTAATTGGGCCATTTCAGATAATAAACGTAATTCCTCAAAAGGAACTTATGCATCAAGATCTTATGACCGATATAAGCTAAAAACGGTGGAGCAACCACTTTTTCTGGTTCAACAGACCTTGAAACATGTGAGGCATGGATAGTCCAGTTGGAGCGAGTATGTGAACGACTTCACTTCACTCTAGAGCAGATGACGGTAGCATCGGTTGGTTTACTTGAATCGCATGCTTACTTTTGGTGGGCTAGTACTGAGCGGGTTCCTGTTGACGCCTTATCGCCTACATTCAGAGAAGTGTTCATGCACCGATATTTCAATCAAGCTACTCAGTAGCGGAATATGAAGAGTTTACCAGCCTGAGGTAAGGCAGTATGTCAGTGCTTGAGTATCGAGGTAAATTTACTCATTTGTCTCGATTTACGCTTGATGTGGTGGCAAGCGAGGAATCCAAATGCAGGAGGTTTGAGTTGGGTCTGAATCTAAACATCAAGGGGACATTGACAACTATGCCTCAGGATAATTTTGATGAGTTTGTTAGTGCAACAATCAGAGGTGAAGATGTGGAAATGGAGAGACAGATGCAATTTCAGTCTCACCGCTTGGAGGAAGGTGGACCCAGCCAAGGTCCTTCGAAGAGATTAAGTTCAGGTACTTCGGGCTCAACTTCTTCTTCTGGCAATGGACCTTATAGATTTCTTACTGGTACATCTTGTTAGAGTAGGAGCCAGAGATGGAGGAGGAATCGACTTCAGAGGCAACAATCAAGCGGGAGTTCTAGTGGGTCGAGTTACCCTCGACGTTCATATAACACACCAACTGCACCGAGAGAATTTTCATTGTGCAATATCTATAATAGGCAATATCTGAATTTTCAAGGTGTCAGTCGTTGTCATCGCTATAGCCAGGAGGATTTGCAAGGGAGTGTCCATAATTAGCCACTTTTGGTGGTTCTGCCGCCCAGAGTTCAGGTGGAGATCAGAGTACCACTTCTGGAGTTCGGCCAGCGCAACCCATAAGACAAGCAAATCAGCAGAACCGCAATCAGCGTGAACGACCATCTGGGCATGCCTGAGTGCATGTCATGACCATACGTGAGGGCAGAGCTTCCCCAAAGGTTATTATCGGTACATTATATGTTTTTGGTTACCCATTCATTACTTTACTAGACCCAGAGGCTACGCATTCTTTTATATCGTATAGATTTGCATCTTTGGCCACTATACCCGCCTTTCCATTTTCGGGTATGTGGCGAGTGTTTTATCCACCCGGTGAGGTTGTGTGTGTCAGATGGGTATATATGGACTATGAGATTTTCGTAGGAGGTTATGAGTTAGTTACGGATTTGATATTGTTAGACATTATAGATTTTGATATAATTCTGGGGATGGACTTCTTAGAGGCTCATTGGGCAGTCTTTGATTGTAATAAAAGGAGGTAGTCTTTAGAAGTCCAGGAATGCTAGAAATCTTATTTCATGGCGAAAGAAATACTTCTCCACCTTGTATGATTTTGATAATGAAAGTGGAAAATATGTTAAGGAAGGGTTGTGTGGCATACTTGGCACATGTGATTAACACTGAAGTTTGTGTGCCGAGTATCGGGGATATTCCAGTGGTTTGTGAGTATCCAGATGTTTTTCCTGAGGATTTATCTGGTCTTCCTCCTGTGAGGGAGATTCATTTTATCATTGAGTTACTTCCAGGTTCTGGTCCTATTTCTTAGGCACCATATCGAATGGCCCCAGCGGAGTTGAAGGAGTTATAGGTTCAACTGCAGGAGTTGATCATTAATGGTTTTATTCAACCCAGTGTTTCATCTTGGGGTACTCCCATGTTGTTTGTAAGGAAGAAAGATGGTTCAATGAGGTTGTGCATTGACTATCGAAAATTGGATCTAGTCACGGAGAAAAATAAGTATCATTTACCGCGGATTGATGATTTATTCGATCAATTAAAAAGAGCTACATTTTTCTCGAAGATTGATCTTAGATCGGGATACCATCAACTTCGGATTCGAGAATCAGATATTTCTAAAATGGCCTTTTAATCATGCTATGGGCATTATGAGTTTCTTGTTATGCCTTTTGGCTTGACAAATGCCCCAGCTGCTTTTATAGACCTTATAAATCGTGTCTTTAGGCGATACTTGGATAAGTGTATCATTGTATTTATCGATGACATCTTAATATATTCCAAGGATGAGAAGCAACACCGGAAGCATCTACGTGTTGTTTTGCAAACTTTGCAGGATTCCAGTTGTATGCAAAGTTTAGCAAGTGTGAATTTTGGCTGGATAATGTGAAATTTCTTAGTCAAGTGATTTCAGCTGAGGGAGTTAGCGTTGATCTAGATAAAATTGTGGCGGTGTTGAATTGGAGCCAACCCACTAGTGTAACTGAAATGAGAAGTTTCTTGGGTCTAGCAGGTCATTATCGTCGTTTTATACAAGACTTTTCGTGAATTGCGACTCCGCTCACCCGATTGACTAAGAAATGGGTCAGATTTGAGTGGTCTGATGCATGTGAAGAAAGTTATCTGACGTTGAAGGAAAAATCGACCACGGCACCAGTATTGACATTACCTGATAAAAGTGGGGAATATGTTATTTATAGTGACACTTCAAAATTGGGCATTGGTTGTGTTTTGATGCAGCATGGCAAGGTTGTTGTGTATGGTTTCAGACAATTAAAGCCACATAAAGTTAATTATCCCACACATGATCTTGAGCTTGTTGCCATTGTGTTGGCACTGAAGAGTTGGAGGCACTACTTGTATGGAGCGTAGTGTAAAATTTATACTGATCATAAGAGTCTCACTTACCTTTACACTCAACCAGATCTAAACATGAGGCAACAAATATGGATGAAGTTAATTAATGATTATAATTGTACTTTCAAGTACTTCTCGGGAAAAGCTAATATTGTGGTCTGAGAGATTAATGATTATAATTTCCGACCTGTGTTGTTTGATCAGGTCCGAGAGACCCAGGATGCAGATCCCTATTTGTTGAGTAAAAAGAATATGATTCAGAATGGCAAACCGACAGAGTTTCGACTAAGGAATGACAGTACTTTAATGTTCAGAAGAAGACTATGTGTTCCTAGGAATGACGAGTTGAAGAAGGAAATACTTGATGAAGCTCATTGTTCATCTTATGCCATGCATCTGGGCAGTACGAAAATGTTTCGAACACTTAAAGCTTACTACTGGTGGCGTAACATGAAAAGAGAAATAGCAATGGACGTGAGTAAGTGCCTTATTTGTCAATAGGTGAAGGCAGAGCGACAGAAACCTGCTGGAAAATTATGACCATTAGAGATTCCGGTTTGGAAGTGGAAGCATATAACCATGGATTTTATATATCAACTACCTCGTACATCTAATGGTAATACTGGCATTTGGGTAATTATGGACCACCTTACGAAATCATCTCATTTCCTAGCTCTTCTAGGAAAACTCTGTGAGTAAACTAGCAAAACTATATATGGCAGAGATCGTGAGGTTGCACGGAGTTCTTGTGTCTGTAGTTTCTGATCGGGATACTTAGTTCACATCAGAATTTTGGTGAGCTTTGCAAAAGGCGTTGGGGACTAGATTACACTTTAGTACAGCCTTCCACCCTCAGACTGATGGTCAATCGGAGAGAACCATTCAGACTTTGGAGGATATGTTGCGATCCTAAATTCTACAGTTCAAAGGAAATTGGGATCAACAGTTTCATCTGATTGAATTTGCGTATAACAACAGTTATCAGGCCAATATGGGGATCGCTCCATATGAAGCTTTATATGGAAAACAATGTCGAACTCCATTCGCTGGAGTGAAGTAAGGGAAAGGTGGCTTATTGGTCTTAACTTAGTGAAAGACATTGTAGAGGACATTCAAATTATTTGAGACATGTTGAAGGCTGCACAAGACCGACAAAAGAGTTATGCTGATGTAAGGAGAAAGGACATCGAGTTTAACATTGGTGATTGGTTATTTTTGAAATTATATCCTTGGAAGGGTATTGTGCGTTTTGGGAAACATGGCAAACTCCGTCCACGTTATATCGGTCCGTATGAGGTTATTGGTCGATTGGGTGCAGTGGCGTATAAGGTAGCACTACCTTCTGAGATAGAAAGAGTACATGATGTGTTCCATGTGTCTATGTTGCAGAAATACATTTATGATCCATCTTATGTTCTGACACCTTATCAGTTCCCTATACGGGATGATTTGACTTATGTGGAAGAGCCAATTCAGATTCTTGATTAGAGAGTCCAGGAACTATGTCACAAGACCATTCTACTTGTGAATGTCTTATGGAGGAACCATGCAGTTGAGGAGGCTACTTGAGAACCAGAGCAGTTGATACAAGAGTAGTACCCTTATCTCTTTTATTAGCAAGTATGTAAATTTTGAGGACGAAATTTTTATTAGGGGGGTAGAGTGTAACAACCCGAATAAAAAATTACGCATAAATAAACACGAATTAGATTTATCGCTAATTAATCGTATCGTGTGGTTTGTTAACAATTTTTTCACCGAGCAAGAATTAGATTTTACTTTCTTGACAGAAGTCGTAAAGTATTTTATTTTGAGCTCGTAAGAATTTACGGTGAATTTTTCAGTTTAGCGAGCTATTTTTTATGATTTTTGGAAGACCGCGTAGAGAAAATATTTAAAAGTAATTACTTTAGGTCGGTTTAATCTGAACCGTTGGATCTTGATCAGATGAAACCTCAGCTGTTGATCTGATCAAGTGCTTGGGGGTATAACTACGGTGGTTTACGGTGAAAATACATAGAAAAATAAAAAAAATACAGAGAAAATACATAATCCGGACGACCCGTATTTCGGGCGACGCGACACGACCTGAATTTACCTGGCCATTCTGGCCACCTCCGGCAGCATTTTAAGTATGAAATTGAAGCCCTTTATCTCTTGAGTATTTTGGTGGGTTCAATTGTGATTTTTGAGGTGTTTAGGGTTGAACCCGAATCAGGTTTTAGGGCTTGGAATCGCCGTCGTCGGTGACTGCGTTCCAGCGAGTGTTGGAGGTCGTGGGTTGGAGTTTTTGACTCCCCTCAACCTGGTGATGCTTTCTGGGTGATCCGTTTGGACCAAGGTGGCGTCACGGCGGAGATGCGAAGGCGAGGGTATATTGGTTCGAATGTTTAGACCGTGTCTTTCGGTACATTTTTCGGCCACGACGGTGGTCAGATGGTGTTGGCCCTTTGGAGAATGTTGTTGGGCTTGGTGAGAGCTTTCGATTGCTGCATTGAATTCTCTCATCAGAGCTATCACCATCGAAGGCGCGTGACGGCCACGCACCGCCATTCAAGGCAGGGCTCTAGCAAGGCAAAAATTCAAAATTGACCGAGGGAGTTTCCGGGATAGTTTCTGAGTTAATTTTCGCACGTTTTATCGAATTCCAGTATTAAATGAATCTGTTATTTATTCAGGAGACCGTGATCATGATTTTGGCGAGGGGACTTCCATCTAACCATGGAGCTGCCTTTGTACTGTGAATGAATACTTTATTTTCACTGTTGTTTTGCGAGTCTATAGTTATGTATTTACAGTTATGCATTTTACGGCTATGCACTTTTCAGTTATGCATTATTATAGTTATGCATTAGCTTGGAGGCATATAACATATTTTTTTACATAGAGCATAGTCACAATTATTGCATCGATGCACTGCCTCCTAGCTGATCCCCGAGATGCTCTGGAAGAGCCAGGGACTTGACTTGAGAGCTTTCGATTGTTGTATTGAACGCTCCCATCAAAGCTGTCACCATCAGAGGCGCGTGTGGCTCACGCGCCGTCCACGGCAAGGCTTCGTTGAGGCAAAAATCCAAAATTGACTGGGAGGTTTCTGGAATAGTTTCTGAGTTCATTTCCACATGTTTTATCGAATTCAAGTATTAAATAAATCTATTATTTATTCAGGAGACCGTGATCATGATTTTGGCGAGGGGACTTCCACCGGACCACGGAGCTAGCTTTGTACTGTGAGTGGATACTTTATTTTCATTATTGTTTGGTGAGTCTATAGTTATACGTTTATAGTTATGTACTTTACAGTTATGCACTTTTCAATTATGCATTATTATAGTTATGCATTAGCTTGGAGGCATACAACATATTGTTTTACATAAAGCATAGTCACAGTTGTTGCATCGATGCAGTGCCTCTCGGCTGATCCCCGAGATGCTCCGGGAGGTCCAGGGACCTGGCCCGAGGATTTATAGAGCATCCAATAGAGTGAGGAACCTGACCTGGGCAATATTAGGACTTGAGGTCAGATGACCCGAGTCATAGCCTCCACATATTTTATAGTACCCAGGAGTACCTGGATGATCATATTTTTAGACTCGCATTATTTTTATGTACATTTATATTTTTCATTTTTTATTATTTTCATCTACTCACTCTAGCAGATTTATTATTTTATATGCATTTCCCAGGGTTTTTCGGTTTCCTCTGCCCAATTTGCAATTTGTATCCTGTGATTGCACGTCAACGACGGAGGCATAAAGTTCGTGACACTGTATTCATCTAGTAGGTTCCTAGTTTAACCTGCTAATTCGGTGTAATATGAAAATTAGAAGTCGCTTTGAATACTGTATAGAGTTTACTTCCGTTGTGTTGTATTTTTTATTCAGTTTTCGGATTTCTTATCATCTTGTATAAACATTTTATATTTCTAGTGGATTCAATGTTCGTTTGATTTGAGAAATCTGGATTGGATTTGGTGCCCACGGCTTGTTTTTGTGGACATTATTGAAGTGTGTTTTCCTTGCATATTTTTGGGTTTCTTGATTTTAGAAGAAACTCTGGCTAATTTTTTTTATAGATTTAGTTGTCGTTAGGGCTTAATTCCGATTTATGCAACTAAATTGAGATTGGGTCCTTTTAGATAATAAACGTAATTCCTCAAAAGGAACTTATGCATCAAGATCTTACGACCGATATAAGCCAAAAACTGTGGCTTACAATTAAGACCCGGAAGACAAGAGCTCAAGTTCTGAAGACGGTCAGGTATACGCAATAGATCTAGCGTCAAATAAAGTCTTGAAACTGCATAAACTGCAGCAAAATAAAGGTTCTTTGAAACTCTCGACAATGACTTTTACCAAGCCAGAATTCGAGACATACACCTATGACACCAATATGGCTCATGTAATTCTAGACGAGTTCTTCAGCTTGCGAGCCGTCAAAACAGACTTCGGCCTATTTCCTACTGCCGAGCAGTTGAGAGGGAAGAAGTATTGTAAGTTTCATGGCATGTGGAACTATATGATCAAGGATTGCGTGAAATTAAAGGACCAGATCCAAAAGTAGATTAATGACGGCAAGCTAGTCTAGGAAGCACCATCTAAGACGATCTCTTTGGTGGATTCAGAACCATTCTTGGACACTCAAGTTAATATGGTACAGATCAATTGGCCATCAACAAAGAACTTAGTGGAAGAATCAGAAGGCCTCACAGACAAAAATGTGCAAATTTACCCATGCTATACCTTTCAACATGACAAAATGGATGAGATCCTAGATGAGCTGTTGAGAAACAAGCTCATCCACTACTAGCCGGTCTGCAAATTAAGGGTTCTCGACTATATTATGCTAGGTGAGTGTTTTGTAGATACCATAACCAGTTCGGACACAAGACATCTTTGTGCTACGCTTTGAAGGATATGGTACAAAGCCTACTCGACTATAATATTATCGGATTCAGCCAAGAGGGTGTCATAGATTGGAACCTGCCAATTTTTCCACATTTCCACACGAAACTACATCCAAGCGTTTTGATTCCCTCAAAAAAATCACCCAAACCTAAGTAGTGCAAGAGGAGATCAAGACAGAAACAAGAGTGTCAAATCACCTATGACGTATCCAGGCGAGCTGAAATCTTCGAATGCCTAGTCCGGGTGGAGATAGTAATGATCCCAGATAATTGGGGATCTCCCGTGCCAGAGCCAGAAGAAGTAAAAGATCTCCCTCATTGTCGCTTCCACAACACATGGGGATCACATTCCACTGATCAATGCATAAGGTTGAGGCATAAGATTCAGCAGTGAATAGATGATGGAGAGATAAAAATTGAAGCGGCCGCATCAAATCCCAAACTTAAGGGAGATATGGTTGTCAGTATGTTGGAGTTGACAAGGGGCAACCCAAAAAAAAGGAAACATACTCTTGACCTTCAGACCAGGGGTGATGATAGCTCGAGAAAGCAGCCGGAAATAACGACAAAAGGAAAACAAAAGGTAGATCTAAAGGCAGAGTCACCAGTGGCTCTATGTGCTCGTTGTAAATTCCATTATGGACTCAAGATCATATATGAAGAATTGAATGAAGCAGTCGCAGTTTGTCCGAAATTGATTACAACACCCGAGCATAATCAACCAAATAGCCTAAGGGATATTAGCCGAAGAAATTCATAGGTTTTCAAGAGAAGGTGAGCAGCATATAAGTCTCCCAGACCAGAGAAACCTGGAGTAGCTGTAGTAAACTCACTCGCCAAGTCGTATGTGCCACCGGCTTCAACGAATATTACTAAAGAGAATGTATGGTATGTAAAAGAGAAATGAAAGACTGTGGAGGTAACTCCCAGCAGGAGATGAAATCTGCAGTGACTCTTCGGAGAAACTAAGAGTGCATTGGAGGCTTTAGAACTAGGCTTGGTGCAACCAGAGCAATTAACACACTCTCCGGAAAAGATACAAAAGATAGTTGAATGCTTTAGCAGCTAACCCTTTGGTAGTCTTTGGCGAAAGTCTCGGGAACCCAAAGTCCGGACAGCCAGACCAAATGTCTTCGATCGCAACCCAGATTTTTTGGGCAGAGAGAGGATACCAGAACCTATGTCTGAGGTTCCCCATGATCTCAGGAGCATACAACTAACAAGCAACATGGCCACGTTGGTAATGAGAGAACTGTTTCACTGAACAGTCTTGCTCAAGGCCACGTTACTTCAAGTAAGACAACAGGACTTAGATGGAAACCAAAGCCACTAATTGAAGAGGAAAAGAAGGAAATGGTTAGCCTAGATAAGTATGCACCCACTCATCAACAGAGGAGCACCGGTTAGTTTTCACCAGCCAACATCGAACCTACACCTGAGGACCAAGTCCAGGAAGAACATGTGGCTGCCTTCAACATTACACATGACACGAGCATGGAAGAATAGGAAACTGGAGAAGGAGTCAAAGACAATGATGAGGATTTGGTTGACTATGAGGAAGATGAGGAAGCTAAAATGCAACAGTATGAAGAGGAGGTAGATGTTAACGTCTTGTCTGTTTTACTTTTTAAATTTGCGAGTTCCTCGACAAACGTTGACACCAAGTCGACCGGAAACATAAACAGCTTTGCAACTACCGAGAAAGCAGAAGACAAGTCGGACCAGCAGTTGCTCACTAAGCAACCAGAAATTGACTTATCCCTCTGGAAAGCATATATGTTATTCGCCAAACCTACACTGAACATGGCTATGCATATGGGACCACTGTATGTCACGGGTAAAGTCCAGGGTGTCCGGATCAACAAGCTCTTGGTAGATTTGGGGGCAGCTATCAACATCATAACCGTTAAAGCTATGGCACTATTGGGCATTCCCAAGTCTACCATTCAGTAGACAACATTGAATGTCTGAAACTTCCAAGACAACATATCTAAGACATTAGGAATCGTCTTCCTACATGTACATATTGGATCAATGGTTGGTACGTATACGTTCTTTGTGGCAAAATGTACGACACCATTTAGTGGAATCCTGGGAGGAGATTGGATTCACCAAAGCTACTGTGTGCCATCTTCTCTTCACCAACAGATGGTGCTCTGGAATATGGAGTCAGGCAATGCGGAAATCATTGATGTTGATCCACGTCCTTACTCCGTCTCCGCCAACACTTTGGACGCCAATTACTACAACAGTGACCTTAAGCTACTGGAAGTGTGTGGCATAGATAACAAAGACCGCCCCATAGGGGTGATGACTTCTGAATTAGCTTAATGGAGAATTATTCAAGTTGGCGAGGAAAGTAGTCGCCCTTTTACTATTGAGCTACCACTTCAGCCACCATAATATTAGAGCCTCTATCAAGTATAGAGACCGAAGCTTGTTTCTCTCTTTACGATCAATTCCATAATTATTTAATGAAGAGCCAAGCCTATGCGAGCATTCCAATGATTGCAGCATTGGAATACGTAGACAACGATGTACTGCCTGAATCAAATGAGGAGGAGACAATCAATAGATGATACCCTCATAAAGTTAAAGATCCCATAAAAAAAATTAATCTTGGGACTTTAGAACAGCCAATAACTACGGCTATAAGCACCTTTTTGCAGCTTGAAGAACGACAGAGGCTAATTGAATTGATACGGAGTACTCTGATTGCTTTGTAGAGAAATATGAAGACATGTTAGGTCTGTCGCCAGACTTAGTATGCCATAACTTACCCATCATAGAATGGAAGAAGCTCGTGAAGCAAGAGATGTGTCGTATGAACACAGAAATAGCAATTCTAGTCAAAGAGGAGGTAGAGAAGATGCTCAAGTTAGGCATCATCCGTGTAGCCAAGTACAATGAGTGGCTTTCGAACATGGTCCCAGTTAGGAAAAAGAATGGAAAGATGGGAGTCTATATCAACTACCGAGACCTTAATAATGCAACCCCAAAGGATGCATATCCCATGCCAGTAGCAGATTTGCTGGTAAATTCTATAGCTCGCCATGAGATGCTATCATTCATGGATGGGACAGCAGGATACCATCAAATCCCCGTGGCAAAAGCCGATAGGCACAAGACAGCATTTCGATGCCTAGGTTTTGTAAGAGTATTTGAGTATTTGGACATGCCATTTGGACTCAAGAATGCCGGGGCAACTTACCAGTGTGCGATGAATTTGATCTTCCATGACCTCATTAGAAAGTCCATGGTGGTCTATATCGATGATGTGGTGGTTAGGACGAAATGAAAAACAGATCATATTGACGATTTGAGGAAGGTATTCATTTGTATGAGGCAATATCAACTGAAGATGAATCCAGCAAAATGCATTTTTGGTGTGCAAGCAGGGGACTTTTTAGGATTCTTGGTCCTTCAGCGAGGAATTGAAGTTCCAGATGATAAGAAAGAAGCAGTCCTTAACGCTATCCCGCCAAAGAATAAAAAAGAACTACAATGTTTGCTGGGAAAAATCAACTTCCTTAGGTGGTTCATCGCAAACGTTGCAGGAAAGACATAGCCATTCTCACCCCTGCTCAAGTTATAGAATCAGAAAGACTTTATATGTGAGCCTATTCATCACGAGGCTTTCGACACCATCAAAGCATACTTGTCTAACCCACTAGTCTTGGTTTCGCCAAGGCTAGGCATACCTCTCAAAATTTATATCTCTACTACAGAGCATTATATTGGGAGCTTACTGGTACAAGACGATACTGCGGAAACTGAACGAGCTATTTTCTACCTTAGTGTACGTTGACAGATTATGAGACATGGTAGAGAAGTTATGCCTAGCCTTGTATTTTTCGGGGTGAAAACTGAGGCATTATATGTTGTCTTTTACCACTTGCATGATTGCACAAACTGACCTAGTAAAGTACATGTTGTCAAGGCCCATACTGAGGGGCAGAATTGGGAAGTGGATCCTAGAATTTTCTGAATTTTCATTACAATACGTGCCATAAAAGGCAATGAAGGGCTAGGAAGTGGCTGATTTCCTTGCCCATCATCCAATGTTGGAGGCTCGTGAAGGTCCAGAGTTGAGTTAGGGCGCATCTTACTCACTCCGTGATACTTATACTTTGATGGTTCAAGTACTAACACCATGGCTGAGGCGGGCATTGCCTTAGTCAACCCAAATGGGGAAACTTTCTCTTACTCCTTCAGATTAGACTTTCGATGTACGAACAACCAAGCGGAATATGAAGCACTCATCATTGGGCTGGAGATACTGCTACATATAGAAGTTACGAAAGTTCACGTGTGTGGAGATTCTCATCTCTTAATTAAGCAATTGGAATCAAAATACAAGGCCGGGCCAATCTTAGAACCTTATGTAAAACGGGCCTGTGACTTGCTCAAGTTGTTTATTGAAGTACAATTACGCCACATTCTTCGCGAGGAGAACTACTTGACAAATGAGTCGGCAAAGCTAGCAACTAGAGTAAGCATACATGATGGCGTACATGAACGAATTTTTAAGGTTGAACAACTCACACTGCCTTCTTTCTTCGCTCGACAGGAAGAAAAATAATGAGTGGTACGTGGCAACATTAGATCACATCGACATAGATTGGCGGCAACCTATCATCTTCTATTTCCAGAATCCTAACAAACCGGCAGACAAGCAGATCCATTTTCTGGCTCCTAATTACGTACTCAAAGAAAACGAGTTATACAGATAAGGTGAAGATGGTTTACTATTACGGTGTGTGTATGGACACGATACTAAAAGGACAATGAGAAAAGTACATCTAGGGGCAGCACGGGCACACCAGATAGGTCCAAAGATGAGATGGATATTACGGCGTCACGGACACTACTGGCCAGGCATGCTTAATGATTGCCACACTTTCGCTAAAGGTTATGAATACTATCAAGCACATGGTCTAATTAGCCATTTGCCTAATATTCCCTTACAGCCGATCATCAATCCTTGGCCAACACGAGGATGTGCTTTAGACTTAATTATGATGATTCATCCTCACTCGTCAGAAGGACATAAGTTCATCATCGTGGCTACTAACTTTTTCACCAAATGGGTGGAAGCTAGGTCTTTAAAAGTGGCTTCTGCAGGTACCATTTACCAGTTCTTGTTTAAAGATATACTTTGTCATTTTAGTATACTAGAATGCTTCGTGTCAGACAAAGGGGCAGCCTTCATGTCTGGCGAAGTCGACACGCTAATACGAGATTTGGGCATACATTTTCTACATTCAACACCATATTATGCCCAATCCAATGGCCAGGCAGAAACGAGCATTAAGTTAATTTTGCATATCCTTAAATGCATGCTCGCTAGCAATACCCGCATGTGGCATAATGACTTGTTCAACACACTTTGGGTGTATCAGACAAGTAAAAGGAATCTAATATGGACGACCCCTTATGCATTGTTGTTTCGACACGATGACGTACTGCCCTTGGAGGTGAATGTGCAGTCTTTACGTGTTATGAAACAACATGATCTGTTGGGCGAAGATTATGTGCATGCAATATGGCAGGAGCATGAAGACTTAGATGAAAAGCGGCTAGAAGAATACGAGCACTTATGTGCTGAGAAACGAAGAGTTTCTCGGGCTTATGACAAGTGTACTAGAGGCATGAGCTTTGCAGAGGGGGACTTAGTCTGGAAAGTAGTACTTCCCATTAGCTAGAAGATCGACGGACACAGTAAATAGTCTGAAAAATGGGAAGTCCCATATATCATAGATCGCATCCAAGGCCGTAAGGCTGTGCATCTCCGTGATAGAGATGGTATAATCCACGCCAATCCTATAAATGGCCAAGTTCTTAAGAAATATGTGCAGCCAGTTTGGGAATGTAATGACCTGCCAACAACAGAGTAATTCGGTTCATTTAGGCTCATACTCAATCACTCGCCTGATTGAACTAAAGGGGCATAACATATAGGGGGTCGGTGTATCCTAACTCAGGGCTAACGACAGTAGCCAAATATCAGAATTTTTTCTAAACAAAATTGTTCTAAATTTTAAAGCCAATTTCTGTGGCTAAAATTTTGTCTTGTTGGTATATTTGTTCTTGATTAGCCAATCCATATGGGAACATTTTCCGAAGTTATCAAAAATTAACAACATAGTGGGAAAAGATTGACAATGTTAAAGCAACAAAGTGCATCAAGCAGTTCCTTTATTTCTGAAAAGGGTTACAAAGGCTTTGCAGCCTCAAGCTCTGATACCATGAGGAAACAAATTTTACAATCGTTGGTATTGTTGAAATAATCAACCTCAATAGCACTCATGTCAAATATGCATAAATGGAAACGAGAGTGTCAAAAAGACCAGCGGCTCCACTAGAAAATGGAGAAGGACCTCAAGAGACAAAAGAAGAAAGAGGAATTGGAGACAAAACCTCAAGGAAACTAGTTCAGCAGTTCAAAATGACGAAGAAGGAACAAAAGGGCAATGGATTTTCTCTTTTGTCTCTTTCATCATTGGAGCCGATATACCAATTTTCACCTTGGCGTCCTCTCCCAGGAATTGAACCAAGTGTCGGCCACATGTCACCAGGTACTTCTTTGAATCACCCTCCGCGTAAGTGGGGAGTGGTAGCATAACCAGCTTTGTGTTCTTCCTCACCAGGAGTACTTGCACATTTGGATTTGTAGTCTCTATGAATGCAAATGTAGGGTTGTTACTAGCGACGAAACTGGCGCAACGTTATCCCCGACGTTTAGAATTTGCTACTCCACATTAACATGGAATAGCTTTACCAAGGATTGACCTGGACATAGATATCACTATCTAGCCTAGGTTCAAACATGGATATCACTATCTAAGGTTCAACGATGCAATGACTTTATCCGGAGGTTACTCTTTGAAGAAGAAATGGAAGAAATACACTGAGAGCGATTGCATTTTGGCCTAAGCGTGTTGGAATGGACAATATGAAGAACCATGGTGATGTTCATAGGGAGAAGTAAGCAGAGAGGCTTTGTATCCGGATGGAGCGGTTAAAATCCATAAATCAGAGTTCGTCGTTGGATTGAGGACAGATGTTTGTTAGTGATTCAAGGAGAGTGACGGTTCGTCCATCCGGAGACAATGGAGTAATGGTAATTGATTCCCGGAGTAGTTGAGCGTGCCTCTTGGAAATCAGAAGATTTGATGCGACGAGAGGGCACAATTTGGATTTCAAACCGACATTAATCCTAGTTATGAGGATTGACCAGGAGAACCAAACGGCAGCAATAGAATCAGATTGGTTCGGATATGGGCCAGCTGTAGTTGGGTTTTTGGTTATCAATTGGGCCTATTCCTAGGGCCCACGAGAAAATCCATAAGATAAGTAATTATGAAATATAGAGCTGGGCCTGGAGGCCCACAAAAGATAAAAAGAGATCAAGCACCTAGAATACTAAAGTATTATCATTAATTCGAAGTGTTTAAAGTACAAAGGACATGCCTAATATTGGTGGCCTAAGGATTACAACACGAGGGATTTCCTTTTCATCTCTACTTTGAAATGCTCAAAGTCACTCCAAGCGGAGCCATGCGTTTTGCAAAGAGAGTCAGCGTCATCCTCAGCTTCGATAAGTTTGTTGGTTTGGCTCGAGGTCTGATCAAGTAGTTGTTTAGCGCTCGCGCAAGTAGAGTTGGCATCGGCCCGTAAGAGCTCTATCTAAACTTGGAGAGCCGCCAATTCACTTTCTTTAGTGGCCAGAGTTGCTTTCTTGGAAGAAGCACTTCAGAGCAGAGTTTGAACTCTTTCTCGGTCTTGATTGATTTAACTGACCATCTCACCAACATCAGCTTCCTTATGTTCCAGGCGGTGCTTTATGTCAGCCTGGTTGACATACAGCTTGTAGAGGTCGTGAAAACCTTGGTCGAACTGAGAGATTATGAAGAAAAGTTCGCTAGGGGCAGTCTTTGTCAAATCCACCACTTTATCCAACATGGCTTTGATGTCCTCGGGGGTGTCCAAGTTGGCCTTGAATAGATCCTTGATGGCGGCTTGGGGAAGAACAATCTCAGAAGGGATATGCTCTATCGTGACAAGCTTCACTGAGAGTTCTTCTAGACTTAGGATTTGATTTTCCAAAATGACCGCTTGACTGGTGGGACCGAACGAGGATGAGACCTAAAGAATTACAGCTCGCTTGTCGGTCGTAGTCTTAGCAGCAGCTGCGAGAGTTCAACATGTCACCAAGAGAGTTTCAGGCTCTGTCTCCGAGGATTTGTTGGCAGAAGACACCAAGTATCTTGGATCGTGTTTAAGAAGCATAAAACTTAGAACCAATAGGGGGAAGATGAAGAGCAAAATCAATTGAATTTGCATACCTCCGTCTTGCCAGACATGTGTGAGCCAGGCGAGTAGATAATGTCATGCACCATCTATTCCAAAACTATGTTATGCTTGTCGGGCACATCTTGCTCCTCTGGGGGTTCTTAGTTAGTGAGAGAGACCACTTGCCCATCTTCCATGGCTTGCTGCTGCTCTGGAGTATAATACATGGCATGATATGAAAAAGGAGCATCAGCAAAACCAAAATGGAATGCACCTTGGTCATTAACATTATTGTCTCCTTCGTCCATACCATAATGGCAGTGTGCTTCATCCTCACCATTTTAGGAATTTTGAGTTTGAAGCAAGACAGTTTCCTCAACAAAATCAGCGACGTGGTGAATGAGCTCAAATGTCCAAAAGATCGTCGAGGGCATTCCCGGCAATTATTCCCTCAATGTTGGTAGCAATGGCCTCTTCTGGAGAATTGAGCACGTCCTAAAGATTAAGATGGAGAAGCATACAATTAGGAATCTAATAAAAACTTTATACATGAGTAGTTGAAGAGGGTGATAAAGTACCCGGTTTGGGGACGAGGTTGTTGGCTAGATAGGCTCGCGCGATGGTTCGAAGCTGGAGAATGGGCAGTTAATTTCCTTTGGAAAAGTGGGGGTTACGAGAGTGACTCTAGTAGTATCTGTCAACAAAGAAAAAGGCGCCAAGGGCGCTGATGTTTGGCATGACGGTTCATCCGGATCAAGTTGTCCCTCTCGAGCATTCTCAAAGCTAAGCCGCCAGCGACGTTGTTTCCGTTTGCCAGAGATATTGGCTGGCGAAGCATCTCTCTGCCATTTCTGAGACCTTTGGAATAGGATGGACGGTTATATTTGAAAAATTAATATGAACATTGGGTATAGGATATGGCTACTTACAGTCTGAGCTTGATCTTGTTCCTGTTTTGGATCCCGTCTTTGTTTTGGTTCTTGTTCGTCCGCAGTGCCATACTCTTCGTTGGGGTTAGAAGGACCATCTTGTTCATAAATCCGTTCGGGTTTTCAATAGGAAACATTAGTGTAAATCCAAGTTATTTCCAATACTTGTGGCAAGAGTTGGATATGGATAACAGATGAAGATACGTACCATAGGCCAATGAGTGTCTTCATTTGGGTCTGTAGGGACATCTTTCAGTGCTTTCTTGTTGAAACCATTGATAAATCGTGCCTTGAAGTCCTTGAAGATGGAGGTAAAGAGAGATAAAGGCTGAGTAAATCTGAGGCTATCCCAAAATTGTGCTTTCCACGCACGGTAGTGCGGGGTCACCTTTATGGAAGGAACAAGAGGAATAACTAGTTCTTCCTCGGGAAGCAGCACTGTTGGAAAACCAAAGTGTGGGTCTGTAACGTCAGATTCTAAAGAGTGAGAAGTGGCTCCCCAAATACTATATCGATTCACCGAATCAACCAGTGGCATAGGGGCACGCTGAGTTAACCCAAGCTGCCTAGTGAAGTTATTTAGAGCATACAACTCGTATCCAATTCTGGATGAATCCGGGACTAACAAATCTCCACAAGTGTGACTCTCGAAGGCATAAAGCTAGTCTCTAGCTCTGGCGGGAAGTGACGGTCCAAGATGGTAAAGACTGAGTTTGTTGGTTAATGATTGTGTGAGCAAAAAGTGGCGAAGCAGGTCTGGTAAGTCTAACCTTCGAAAGCAAGAGGGGTCACCAGAGTTTGCCCTAGAAGCTTTTCTGCTTCGAATGGCGGTACCTCTGGGTGTTGAAAAATTGGAAAATACATCTTGAGCTAGAGATCCATCATCCACAGAGGGCCAGGTCTGTTGAGTTGAAGTGGCGAGAAAGAAATCTATCTCAAGCTGCGATAGATGCAAGTGAGGATAGATTGTGCTAGACCCATTCTTGTACCCTCAAATAAGCACTCGACGAGGTTCATCCAGCATTTGTTAACCTTCTATGAAGATGTACAGAAGATATATTTGGACAACCAAAACTCAAGGAAAGCTATACCTCCTTGGTTGGATGTGTTGCACATGAAACGAGTGACCTAAGAGGGGAAAGAGGCAGGCCGATTGAGGCTGGCTACGTCTGCAACCTTGGCGGAGAAGTCTTACTTCAAGACAGGTTTGGGGATGGGTACCCCAAACATAGTAAGAAGATCTAGCAATGTGATACTTACATCGTCGCAAGGAAGACGAAAACAGTTGCAGGCGGCGTCCCAAAAGCACATGGCGGTGGCAAATGGAGCACGATTTCCTCCACTGGGTAGTGAGAAGTAGAGGTCAATGAGGTCTGCAATGCCAACCACTTGCCAACGAATGAGGTCAATTTCTCAACGCGTTACGTACCAAGTTCTCTCGTTATCGGACGTAACAGGCCATCTACCAATCGAGCAAAGGGTATCTTTGTTTGTCCACCCGATAGGGTCAGCACGGTTGTTTTCCTGGAAGATTAACGCTGAATTGTAGTACCCAGATTGAAGAGTCAAATAGAGGGCTGGAGTGATAAGTATAGCAAGAAATAGACCCATACGGCTGGTGGTGGTATTTGAGATTTTAAGAGCGATCACAAGGCCTAGGTTTCGCCGGACAATGTCGGTACGAACGGCTGCCGCGAAAAGGTCAGCACCCTCTCGCGTGAGTTCTGGGTGTTCTTCACGGTGAGGCGGCATTTTTTTGGCTAATAAAATAATAACAACAGCGGCGGAGGAAGAAAGTTTAGCTTCAGAACGAAGTTTGATGATTGAGAAGTGAGAGAGTTGTGTTGAGAATCAAACTCTGACAAGACGTGTGCTCTCTCATATGATGTCATCCAAAGTGGTGCAGCTTTTCAGAGGAAGGCCTGACATAGCATTTGACATGGAAAGTTACCGTTTGGATGGAAACGGTATGTCGTTAGGGAAAAACAAGCATCTTCGATTAATATTGAAACGTTATCTCAAGGCTTAAGGGGCAATGTTTAGGCTCAAGATAAACTATCTTATTATTGGGCTTGGGAGATTGGATCAGGCGAGTGGCCCGAGAAGTATTCCTTAATCGAGTCATGACGGACCGAAAGAGAGAAGGAGGCCGACTCCTGCGGCCCATTAATGAATAATAATCGACATTTCCTATGGAGGAAGGGTTTCATGGAGAAGCTTATCTCTAAGAGTCTTAGACTCCGAAATAAGGTAAAAGACATGGGAACCAAGCAGTTAGAGTTGCTTAGCAAGTCTAATTATGAAGAGATTCAGTTGAACTGAAATACGAGCACCGTTTCCTATATATAGAGGAGCATAACACCAAAGAATGGATCCCTCGATCACATACAATTTACTATCTGCAAACTACCTTCTCATATTGAGAAACCCTTGCAACCAGTGATCAATAGAGTTGTCACCCAAAGAGCGTGAGATTCTTGTGATTCAAGGATGCAAACAACCACAACCAGCGATCAAAAGGCTTGTCACCAGGAGGAGTGAGAGTTTCGAGATTCAAGGATGCAACCACTGTGTTCTCAACACCGTGTCAAGAGGATTTCTTTGCTTTACACCAGGCGGAGTGTGGGGTATCGATCTTCATAGCTCAGCTAGAGACGTGAAAACCACAAGTTCTAAAGTCATTTAGGCAAAAAGGATCCATTCAGGTGGGGTTGATGCTCTCCCTGTCTTAATTGCTTTTAAGAAGTCAGGTAGAAGTTGACCTATAAATCGACTATTTCGTAGTACGAAGGTGGCACGTCAACGCACGAAACACAAGATCGAGAAAAGATACGGTTTGAATCTTTCTCAGTAACCCTGGGAAATTTTGGTGCCAAACAAAAAGCTTATGAGTTATGACAGACAAGAAACGTAAACATAGATATCTTTATAGGGATCATTTGAGGGAGCTCTAGTTTTTCACAACAAGAAAGAAAGAAGATGGCCATCGGTTAATGGATTGGCCATTAATTTATCATGCAGGTGTTGTTAGCTACTCAGGCATCTCTGTGACGAGAAATGAAATTCGCCAGCTGTCTCAAGAATTAGAATGTTCAAAACTCTAGGTTATATTGCTACAAGGTGATGCTGAGATAAATGGCATCCAAAATACTTTTCTCTGACATGCAAATGCAATGAGGATCTTATATCTGAGGGACACTGGAATTTCTTTCTTGCCTGCATCAACACCGCTCCAAACCCGTCGCCCAAATTGATTTGGGCACCCAAACCTAACCTCATCAACTTCTTCTCTTCCTCTCAACGAGCTTCTGCTCCTCTCTCCTCCCCCAAATCAAAGTCGACACTCCAAGCACTACTACAATACTAAGCAAAAGCCACACACAAATTTGCCACCAATAATAGAATGGTGGGGTCAACTTTTATTACTGTCAATATACCCATTATTTTCATCAATATACCCATTTTTCACCAATATATCTATTTTTGCCACCAATATACTCATTCTTTCCACAAATAATGTGAATTGTCACCCCTTTATTGGTCACAAACAACCCAATTATGGATGCATTGGTTCACCAAGCTAAATATCCATTAATGTTGTTTGTCACCCCCCTATTGACCACTTTTGAGTGTGTGGCTATTGCCCTATATTGTAGTAGTGAAGACAAGCATCGCCGATCATCACTAAATCGCCGCCGCCAAGTGCTGACCTTCCCAGATGGACTGTGCATCGTCGGGGATCAACCCTCGAAGGTGGTCACGGTAGAGATAAGAGCTTAACCTTCTTGTATGTATGTATTGCTGGAGGAATAAAGCTAGTTTTAGTTGGAGAAGGTTTCGGTTGGAATTTGAGTACAAGAGGCAAACGATTGAATGAGCTCGAGGGTAGAGGTTTGTGGGAACTATGAGCTAGAAGTGTTCGGGTAAGGGTGGTGAGAATACTCGGTGTTGAGAATTGATTGAGGGTTTGGGCAAACATGAGACTCTGGAGTGGTGAAGGCAAGTGGGTACATAAGGGTGGATGGGTAGGGATTACCCGTTACCATGAACATAAGTACCAGAGTTTCTTCTTCTCTTCTTCCTATTCTCCTTCTCGACCACAAACCAAAATTGAGTTTCGATCTCTAGCTATTATCTATTGATTTTGATCGACTTGATTACTTGATTGATTGGCTAATTTTATGGGCATTAGCCTTAATTAGTATTTTGGGGAGCTCCGGCTATGGTATTTGAGGATGCATCGTCGCCGAAATTTGAAAATGAGGCTGTGCGAATCTATATGCACCATCGCCAGAGAGAGAGAGATTTAGAAAGAAAAAAAATTGAAAAATTACAAAAGTATTAAAGTCATTTTTTTCTTGTTTTCAAACAAAAAAATTGACATGTCATCAGTGTTAATAGAGTTGTGACAAAAAATAGCTCTGGGCATCACGTAGATATAGTTTCGGGAGCTTGGGCATCACTTTGATAATTTTTAAAGTTCGGACATTATTTTGATACCACGGCGAAAACTCCGACCTTATGTGTGACTTTTTTTTTTCTTTTATTAATCATTATAGTTATAAAGCTTTTCTCTCCGATCATCCCATATTTTCATTTTTTTTTCAAGTTCAACTTTCCTCACATAGTAATGTGTAGGTTACTCATTTCAAAAGAGGGGTACAAAATATTGAAGTACCTTGATCTTTAGGGAAATCTAATATTTGAGGGGTACAAAATATTGTACCTTGCTTTTTAGGAAAATCTAAGAGCAAGAGGTGGGTCCGGCCAGATTGTGGTTTGCTCGAGCAAGAGGAGTAGCAAAATTTATTCCAGTGATTGCATAAGCAACTAGCGGATCTCACAAAAATTCTGTGTATTTTCCTCGAGCATTTTCCTCCACTGCTGCATATGGTGATTTTGCTCGAACTTTTTCCGCTCGACCCCACCGTTTGCTTGAGCAAGACTGCTATCGATGCAGATGCTTTAATATTTGACATCAGGGATCTTCCCAAATATCTTTAATCATTGAAGGTGATGGCATCCTTACGTAATTTGGCTCCAACATAAGGACCTTCTAGAAATCCACCCTTCCTCCACCATACAAACCATTACGAAATCAAAAATCAAACCTGAATTAGAATTTACAAACCCTCCACATTTCCTATCACTTTGGAACCCAAATGACCTTCCCCATCCATAGCGCGTGATCCACAATCTCTCTCCATTGTCTTTCTTGTAAACACACGCACGACATCAGAGACTGAAACACTTGCCCACCAATATACTGTTTAAGATTAAAACGGTTATTAATAAAATTATTAATTCCAAGGGCCTTTATATACCTCTCCCTCTTCCTCCTCAGAAGCTCGTACCAACAAAAAACACTCTAATTACTACCCCCCCCCCCCCCCCCCCCCCCCCCCCCCCCCCCCCCCCCCCGCCGCTACTAAGCAACTCTCTCTCTCTCTCTCTTCAAAATGGAAATTGAACCATGCCCGCCTGTGGTGGCCAAGAAGCTTTGGAACCTAGTACGAATAGTGTTCTTCATGTTGCGCAAGGGCATGGCCAAAAGCAAGTTACTTGTCGACCTCCATTTGATGCTCAAGCGCGGTAAGCTTGCCACAAAAGCCATAGCCAATAACCTCGCCATGCTACACCACTCCTCCAACTACTCTTGCCGCTCCAACGACGCCATTTCGTTCGTCACTCCCCGCGAGTACGAGTTCAGCTGCAGCAACAGCCCTGCCGTCGTCATCCACAACCCTTTCAAGCGCAACAAGCACGGCCACCACCACGGATATTTCTCGAAAAGTGCAACTAGAGCCGGCGTGTACCAATACGACGACGTTAGCACCGCGGCGGCAGTGCAGAGGGTGTTGGAGATGATTAACAATGAGATGGCCGTGGAGGCGTCGCCGATGGTGACGCTTCCGGGGTTCGGGAAGAGCCCGATGGTGAGGCAGCTGAGGATAACGGACTCGCCGTTTCCGATCAAGGAGGAAGGGGATAGCCAGGTGGACAAGGAAGCTGAGGAATTTATTAAGAAGTTTTATAAGGACCTCAAGTTGCAGAAAAGGACTTCTGCGATTGAATCGCCATACCGTGCTTTGCGTAGTCGATGAGATATGAACCTTCGGAAAACTTACCTCTATGGGTTAAATCTGAAATCTTAGTATTGCATGCGATGATCGAGCAGCTAGGGCTACGTACACACACACACACACCTTCTTTGAGTGCATGGTTAATTTGTATTTTTCTTTTTTCTTCTTGCTTTTATGATTTGCACATAAAGATTACTCACACACGCAAGGAATTTTTGTATGTAGCAGATACTTTTATCTTTTGTAATGCATGTTTAGATTTTTGCACAAGAACATAGCTGTGGATATCCGTTAATATACTTAACCGTCCATGGAGGATTCAAGATTGCATATAGCCAGAGCCCGGAAGTAATATCGACAACAAATAACCTACGCGCACAATAATTTTGCACGAACGGATCAATTAAGGATTGGATCGATGAAACTGCTCTTGAGTTGGAGTAATAAGCGAGATTAATTAGTGTGTTAATTTGGTCTTCCAAGTTCCAACAATCACTTAAATAGTTAAATGTCTTCATGTGTTTGTAACTTTGCATGGTGAAAGAGAAAAGGCAAAGGCGACCTCCTCGTCTTTTTATAAAGCTAAACCAATATTGTACGGTGTAGACCAATTGCATGGGTTAAAGTGACTTTGAGGAGAGCTTTGTGTTTGGCTTAATTGGCTCGATAATGGGGGTGGAATTTTAATGTATTGCCTTTCGAGGTTGGTGAGTAGGAGCTTTGGGTTTATTAGGGCCTAGGGTTTTTGTCTGCGTATATTGTTGTGTTCGAAAGTGATACTAGTGGTTCTGGTCCGAGTTTTTCCATTAGGTTGTTGAAGGGTCACTACTCACTACCATTTGCATAAGGAACGCTACAAATTTTCAGTCACGAAAAATTTGCCATTGCCAGGAGGAAGTTAATTTCTTATACTGGCATGGCCTCTTGTTATTTTAAGTGAGAAAGACGGGAGAGACTGAGAGGATTGAGAGAGCTATATATATGTGTATCATCATTCATCAACGAATTGCATGCAATTGACCGGTTGGCAACAATTTTATCTTCAGCCAGAGTGATCTAACATCATGATGCTTAATTAAGGAGTGATAGGTCTAGTTCCCCTATTAGACATCCTCCTTACAAACTAGTCCTGGTATTGTCAATCAAGGCAACATTAGACATCTCCCTACAAATTAGACATCGATCTCTCTCTGTTTACGTAAGTACAAGAAGCAAACAAAGTATTTTCAAAAGAAAAAGTGATAACTAATGCTAGCTATTTGAAGATCGAGTCTGTGAAAAATCCATATGTGATGCATGCATAGTAATCGATATTATATATGTATATACTTGCATGCCAAATTTGTTTGTTAATTTATTCTAAGAGTGTATATGCCAATTCACTATTGGGGAAGAGATCGGAGACGACAAAATTTTATGGTCGCCTCTGATCATTTTTTGGTCGCCTCGATGAGATGTGACCAAGTCTTCGTCGCCAACGCCTCGTCGCCTGAGATTTGTCCCTTCACTATTGGGGCGACGAAGATTGATAAAATTTCGTCGCTTCATTTTAACTGACGCGACAAAGGCAATCTTCGTCACTTCGAATTTGTGCCTCAAAGATAGGAGTTGTCGCTCCTCTGTTTAAGCGACCAACATTGGTGAAAATGGGGCGACGAAGATTGATCAATCTTCGTCACCTCATTTACACTGAAGCGACGAAAATTGAGCAATATTTGTCACCTCATTTACACTAAAGCGACGAAGATTGATCAATCTTCGTCGCTCCATTGGGTGAAAGGGAAAAAAAATAATTAAATATTAACGTATCAAGTTACGACAGTTCACAATTTCAAAGCACAATATATGATAAACGAACTCATTTAACCACAAATCAAGTCATATAGAAAAATAAACCACAAATCAAAACGTACATAGTTTATACAAACCCTAAATACTATTGTTCACAAAGTAGACTCATGGTCGGGGACGGCATTGCAGCTGGATTGCGTGCCAGGAGCAGGTGGAGGAATTTGAGCTTGTTGACTCCCAGTTTGGATCGATCGCATGAAGGCCTCCATTTGTTGCACCCTTTGGGCGAGGTCATTATAATCCTCTCTGGATTTGCGCGCCTCCTCTTTGGCTTCAGCGACCTCCCTTTTCAGGGATTGGGTTTCCTCTACCCGGGGCCCTCCTCTGGGTTTGGGGTCGCGTGTGACTGCGCGCCCCACCCCTGTCACGTCGAACAAGAACAAATAAATATGTTTGAATAGTACACAAAAAGTGAGCAAAACGTAAATCGAGATAAACGACCACAGATTTTATAGTATTACCTCTTATAGAGGTCCCGGGCCTTGAACCCACATCTTCCTCTATGATATTTATTTGTGTATCAAGAGGAAGATGATGGTCTCAGGAAATCACATCGCCGTCATTGTCACCCGTTGCACTATCTTGTTGCGACAAGACTTCGTCGAGTCTTCGCTTCACTGTCGCCTGTTCAATTAAAATATATTAATTAAATAATATTACAATATGGTAAACAAAAATAATTGTAATAACGTAACGTAACATATTTTCACTCACCACTTTCTCAGCCGCATTCTTGTCCGGTTGGTATACGTCAATCCAAGTCTGGACGGCCGGCGCTCTATGACCCTCATTCTCCAACACCTCGTTTCGGTATGAGAGGACGAGGGATCCCGAATGGTGGTTGAGCTGCTGCTCCTTGTTCTTGTTTCGGTTTCCTCGATTCCGTTCACACAGTTTCTGCCACACAAAATGATCATTTTAAAATAAGAATAGATAAACATGTAAATTTTAAAATTGTTGGCGAAAAACTGTGCGGATAGTTTATGAAGCTCACTAGGTAAGTAGGGTCTTCGAAGTGGCCTTTTAACCAGGCCCATTCTTCTTCCTTCCCTAGGAACTCGGCAGGAGTCTCCTGGCTGACATGGAGATAATGATGATGACAATCATGCTTCCAGTCCTTGTATATTGTTTGTGCCGTCGCATCTATAAAGTTCCAGATCTTCACATCAGTCGCCAGGATGTCATAGTTCGTCTAGCACAAAAATTTAAAATGTGTTAATTAAAAATTATAATTACATAAACCATAAAGTAACAAACTAAGCTAAGCGCAGTAAGTATACCTTGATACCGGCATTGACGATTTCGCGTTGCACATCGCTAAGTGACAAAAAGCTAGGCGCAAGCATTGGAACTTTTCCACGTATGATGCTACGTACCAATATCTCGGGACATCAGACTTCTAAACTTTCTCGTCGCAGGCCCCTGATGCCTCGTAGAGTAAGCCACCTGTAGTCGCTTATTGTTGTTCAGCCGGACGAGGTACTCAGTCTTCGTTCCGACAACGACCCCGCGCTGCATCATCGTCAGATTTCCGGTTGCCATGTCCACCATGTCAGGGAGTTTGGTCTTCTTGCACCGGATGCTGAGGGCGGGAGGGCGCTCTGAGGCAGTAGTGGCGTCGCTGTTTTTCACTAATGGAATGGCGCCCTCAAGCATTGGGGCCAGCGTGAAACCCCCTAAACCTTATGAATGATGTCCCGACGGGGTCCCGGATTGTCCCGTAGGGCAGCCCGACCCGGAAGGACCCGCTCCGCTCAATTCTTGCCTCGCCTTCGCCGCTGCCACCGCCGCTGGAGCGCCGCTTTCCTCTTTTGGTGACTTGTACTTCCGGGAGCCATTCTGTTAAAACATTAAAAAAATGTTTATGAAATGCATATTGTTTGTGTAAAATATGTACAGGTGCATATGTACAGTAGAGTATTGTGAGCTGTAACTTCAAAACGTATGAATAAACAAACTCCAAAATCCAATCAAACCCAGCAATATAAGCAATAAGGACCTACGAGAACCAAATAAACAAAAGATCAGTGCATGACATGTTTCAACGTTCAAGTTATGAAGCAATAGACACAATTGGAAACAAAGAAAAATAGCGAGACACTGGCAAAATCACTAACATGATTCCTAAGTATACCAAAGAATCATTACATAAATACTGTATTATGGGAGACATCGTTTTACATGATAGAGGTATATCCTATACAATTTCAGAGTCGTATACATTAAAAACAGTATTATCATTCAAAGCAACAGCCCTGAAAAGCTTTAAACCCACAAACTAATATCAAGATGAACCATCACTTAGAAGATTAAGCTTACTCTTGAGGGTGATGCTGAGGGTAGCTCAAGTGCTGGCCTTGAGGACCTTGGTGGTTTCTCCTACATAAGTCTGTAAACCAGTGAGAAAAACTATTGTAGAAAGATATATATATATATATATATATAAACATACAAAAACACCTGCCTTACAAGTTCATACTTGCATACACCCATAAACACCTGCCTTGCAAGTTCATTAAGCTGTCAAATTGATTGTTAAACAAAAACAGTCCAAGACAACTGTCAAAACAGACATAACAAATTATCTGACAGTAGTATTAACAAGGACAGGTTTACTACATGCCTAAATACGTTCTGTATGTAGTTTTGATATTTTCCAATCTCTTGGCATGTTCACACAATTTTAATACTCCAAAATTAATTGATTCCTGAAATTGTCAAAAGCTCACGGCATGGTATAGTACCTGTGTGCCTCCTATTCTATTGGCTAGTTACATTACCTGTGGCTATCAAGAACAGCATAGCATGGTATCAACTATCAACATCTCAAACAAGAACTCATAACTAGAGGCTTGCTCATAACTATAGATGAAACAAACAGGAAAACAGGTAAAACACAGGATAATTCTATATGTCAATGGATCAACAACATATAGAGTGAGCAGATTAGGCAGGGCATTTACACAAATAGGTGGTGTGCAAAACTGAACACAACATCATCAGTACCCAATCTAAAGACGAACGCTCTTTCTGGGGAACAAACATTTCAAGTGGTTCCAAAATCAAACTACTCTATCTATACAGTTGATACTTTTTATTACGAGCAATCTCAAGTAAAACACAGGACTTTCCGACTGTAAAACAACGCAATTAGTTTCTATGTTTTCTCATGAAACTCGAAAAGGGTCCAAAACACAAGGAAGCAAATGGAAGATTTAACAAAACACATATCAAAGAAACTTACCGGAGCTTTATAAATGTTGGGAAAAATAGCCGCCAAATCCAACAAAGCTGATTTAACAAAACACATGTCAAAGAAACTCATCGGAGCTTTATAAATGTTGGGAAAAATAGCCGCCAAATCCAACAAAGCTGCTAAGTGAGGGAAAGAGAAGCAAAGATGATCCAAGGAAAATGGCACACTCTCGGGTTTCGATGATAGAAGAGATCTAGGGTTTCGATGATGAGATTGGGGATGGAGGAGAAACGAAGAAGAAGAGAATAAGAGAAAACTGATTAGAGAATGAAAGAACAGATCTGTGATCTGGAATTATAATCACACCGAGGCGACGAAGATTGAAAACTTGGTCGCTTCAATACATTGAAGCGACGAAGAATGCAATATTGGTCGCTTCAATGTATTGAAACGACGAAGAATGCAATATTAGTCGCTTCAATACATTGAAGTGACGAAGAATGCAATATTGGTCGCTTAAATACATTGAAGCGACCATGTGAATGCAATATTGGTCGCTTCAATACATTGAAGTGACCATGTGAATACAATATTGGTCGCTTCAATGTACTGGAGCGACGAAAATTGAAGACTTCGTCGCTTCAATGTATTGAAGCGACCAATATTGCATTCTTCGTCGTTTCAATGTATTGAAGCGACTAATATTGTATTCGCAGGGTTACCTTCGGGATCCATACTTGGTCGCCTCATTGACTATTAACCCTAATCGAAGCGACGAAGTTGTCAATATTGGTCGCCTCATTGACTATCAACCCTAACCGAAGCGGCGAAGGTTGCAATCTTCGTCGCTTCAATGTCAACCTAAAATGGCATTAAATTGGGTTTCAAATAGAGGTTTCTATCATCATTCATACTATATTAAACCAAAAATTTAGGATGTATGAGCCAAACAGCCACTGCACAGTGCTTTATGGAGTTGGCCAAACCGACAAATAACAAGATCCTAATCATGTTTCGATCCTAATAGAGTTTTGTCCACTTTGATACTATGTAATGTAACTAATTTTAAGCTGCTAGTTAGTTCTCCACCTCAAATTTCAAGTACTTTGGACTAATATATTTAAGATTTGATGCTTCTTTGTAAAAGAATATATATTTGATGCTTCAAATGCAAGGTTACAGATTGCTTCCAAACCAATCAGACGATCGAGTTAGTATATATTTTTCAAATAAATAAAAAAAAATATGTAGATATGTGTTCCAAAGATGTGTATATGTAGCTAGAAAGATTGATGATTCTTGAAGTACTCTGTAAAACCACTTCTATAATATATCTTTTCGAAGAAGAAAAAAACAGTCAGTATTTATGTGTTCCAAAAGATTCGTGATTCTTGAAGTGATATGTAAAAACACTTCTATAATATATCCTCGAGGTAAATATGAGTTGCATACTTGCATGTAGTGTGCATACATTAGCTAATTAATTGGATGCATACACTAGCTTAAAAAACGTGGGCGACGAAGATTGCTCAATCTTCATCGCCCCAGATTGATCGAAGCAACGAAGACACTTCTCATCGCTTCATATTGGTCGCCTCAGTTTTATTAAAGCGATCAAAATCATTTTTCGTCGCCCCAGTGGAGTTGAAGCGACGTAAGTCATTTATGAGGTTTCTTTGTCGCCTCATTTTAACTGAGGCGACGAAGAAACTTACCTTCGTTGCCTTGGCTCTCTCCTCTAGTAGTGATTTGACATTATTTTTAGAAGCTTTATAGGGTCGGGAGAAACAACTCCACAAACTATTGAGGAAAAGACTCTTAATTCCTTTCAAGTTTTCCCCTGGTAATTATTTTAGTTGTATCACTTGTATGGCTCACTTGCATGTATATGGTATATATACGGATTATACGCTTATGTATATGACATATACTCGTTTACATTACTTATTAATGGAATTACAGAAAAATAACATGACACTAGTTAACTCTGATGATCATGATTGCTTCCGTCTCTCGATCAAACTACGTACAATACCGATCGTTGTCTTGCACCAAATCAAAAAAAGAAAAATTAATACCATGCATTCTGTGCTTATCACGAACTTCAGGTTCCTAAACTTTGTTTTCCATTTTCCCTGCACATTTATTCCACTTTGTCTTCCCTTCCAACTGTCTTTAAAATGTAGGGGTGGCAGCTGTAGAGTGTACATCTCGCTTTTCCGCTATTAAATTTCATGTTCTGGCATGGCATTGCTTCCAGAAATTCAAAACCTGAAACAATGCCCCCATTACCCAATAGATCATGCATCATACGTTAGCTGTGGATCGATCGATCCAAGCATGCAGTTCTACAGCTATATAATAAAAACTTCAGCCCTGCATGCATAGACTTGCTGTATATAACAGATACAAAGCTATTCGTAAACAAACTGAAAAGTTCATCTCTGTAAATTAAACTACGTACTCGATCGATTGAGCTAGTGAGCTTCTTCTTACTTTTAATTTTATCGTATGCTGTCGGCCTGACGGATCGACTGGCATGGGAGGGATTAAAATTGGCGGTGAAAAGAAGAGGGAGCCAGCGGTTAGGTCAAGTAGGTGAGAGATTCTGATGGTGTGTGTTGCATGATTTTTGAAGAGTCTCTCTCAAGCACTAAAGAGCCTCTATGTATAGATCGATCCTTAGTCTCTTTCTTCTCCCTTAGCCGTGCTTATCCTGCATTTGCAAACAGACTATGTAGAGATCATCACAAATATTATTGATGTTTCTTCTTTATTTTTGTTGTATATAGTTTGCTCCTCTGGAAATTCGTAGAGCCAATTGGCATGTATGCCAACCTTGTAGACTCGTGCCATGCATGATTGTTTGAAATTGGACCTGTTTGATTTCGACGCAAGATTATTATCAAGCACCACTTTCTCTTTCAGTTCATTAATTATAATTTGACTATTAATTAATAGTGTACGCTATTATATTTCTATCAATTATGCATGAAAGCTAGCTCGATCTAAGATGGTTTTGGGGTTCTATTGCTTGGGTGTGGCTGCTCCATAGAGCTTCATTGTAGCTTCTTTAATTTCTTTTCTTATTAAAAAAAGGTTTCTATTGCTTGAAGCTCAAGGTTCTAAAACTATTGCGTGTGATGGGTTGATGGAATTGAAGCGGTTCACAATGAATTTGAGTGTTTGACATGGATATTTTTTTTTTTTTTGGAATTTGGAAACCTACAAATTGTAGCTTCGAAAAGCTTAGTTCTAGCATGTAATTGTTACATTTTATTTTAGTCTTGTTTTGTGTGTGCCTTTGGCTTGACAACATCATGTTATTTTTTTTTCCAAAGAACATCGATGTTTTTTTTTTTTGATCGAAAATGTTACTTTTCTTAATGGATTGAGGGGTGTTACAAAAAAAACTGGATCCAGTATTAACATTGGACTAGATCAATTTGGTCAACTTGCAAAGTAAGAACAAACTTGGGCCTGAGCCCATCGAACCATCCCCAAAGACACCTCTACCACGTGGCAAACAAAATGCCCGGATCTCTCTCATCGTTTTCACACCTGAACAAAACAAACCATCTTCCTACGCCAAAATATTAAGAAAGAAACCTTTCCCAACTAACGACTCACCTCCTTCAGAGAGTTAGATACGACGTCGCATTCAGGTCGCCGGAGAACATTGAACTCTGCGAGTTCGAGCTAATCGGAGTTGCAACGACATCGTTTGCTGATCTCGCACATTCGCGAATGGAAGCTACATCACTCGTCTGTCTCTAGGCCCACGAATTTTGTCGTCGCAGATCCGAATTCGGTTCCATCGCCAATGGCTTCGTGGCTCAAAGCTGCAGAAGGTTCGTTTCATTTTCTGTTATGTCTCATTATTTCTGTATTCTCCACTTTTGTTGTTGTTTGGGTTTTCAGTTTTTCACTAAGGTATGCAATGTGTTTAGGTTTGATTACTGTGTTTGAAATGTAGAGAAAAATCGTGAATAATGGCATAATGCAATGTAGGACGACATTTTGGCTTAATAATCTCATAATAGCAACTTATGTTTAGATGTAGTATTGGTGCCATTGTTCAATGAAGCAACTAGATTGGTATAGTTGATATTATGGAAGGCTTTCGGTATCTCTAAATTGATGATTGAATACTATCAGAAAAACGTTAAACATTATACCGAATAACTATGAGCTATACAATTAATATTGAAATTAGCAAGTCAGGTTTAGATTTACTGGAAAGAATGAGCTCGAGGAAGTTATTGTCGGTGGTGTTTGTTTTAGACATGTGTTATTATCACTGCACTGACACTCCAGCAGGCTACACATTGAGTGATTTAATAGAATGCCTAATATATTGTCCTAAGTAATTTTGTTTATATAGGTAGGAAGCTAGTGTTATCAGTGAAGTCTTGTATAACTGTGTATGTATTACCATGTGATGAAAACTTATTATGTCGGTTCGCAATTCAATATTTCTTTCTTGGTATAGAAGACATGTGCATATAACACTTACTAGTTCAGCTCATTGCTTTTCACTAACAAAAAAACTCGGATCCCAAAAGTAAGAGCTTGTTTAACCATCTTAAACACTTATATTCTCTATCATCGAAGTCTCATATGATAATGTTTTACCTTTATGAACAACAGCTTGTTCTCTTTATTTGTGAAAGTCATAATGCTTTTTCTTTGGCCTCAGATCTGTTTGAAGTTGTTGATCGAAGGGCAAAGCTGGTTGTCAATGACTTGTCGGATGAGCAGTTGGCTTCCCATGCTCTTGGTATAACTTGTGATTTGTGCTAGCATCTTTATTAACCTCCTACTTCTTTGACCATAGATGATTCATCCCTCTGAACTGTGTTGGCATTCTTACTATCTTCTGATGACCCGAACACCATCAATCTGTTGCTAACTTTTATTTACGTGTGTTTTCAAAGAAGCTTCTAATGGGCAAGGATCCCAAGCCAAGAGGACAAAGAAGAAGACCAAGGTATCTCTCACTTTACCTGTGTACATAGTATTTTTCACTTACAGACACAGATGTTGGTGAACTATTATCTCTCACATATGGTGTTTTTAGGCTCAGAAGAGGCAGACAATAAGGGAATCTGAAACAAGCTCTCCTAGTAAACTAGATGCTTCAGAAACAAGTAATTCTGCAGGCAAACAAGTTAATGTACTGACTCCACAAGTAGATGCGATGGCTGAAAAAGGTAGTGATGTCCAGTTAAATAACAATGATGGGACACCCTTTGAAAATCCTATGATCCAAACAACTAATGAGCAGCAGCAAGATCTCGAGAAAGACTCGAAAGATACTCCTTTAACGGAGACACCAGAAATTGGAGTCAGAGAAACTGATGCCGGTCAACTGGAAGCTTCATTAGTGCGCACCGATGGGGAAGCTGTCACATCATCTTTAGATGGTGAGCTTGTGAAAGAGATTTCCTCAGGTGGTCTGGAACATTCTTCCCCTTCATATTCCAAAGAGAATGAGGTTGTGCATGAAAATAATCAAGTTCAATCAGTTGATGCTGCCCAGGAAAAGGGATCTAAAGGTGCAGATGTTCCTCCAAACTTTGACATAGAGACATCACAGTCTATTGCTCCTGATGTCCCTAATAACGACAAAAAACAGTTGGAAGTTGCTGATGGCAATGAGGAACCAGTCATTGAGAGAATTAAGCAACTTGAGCATAAAGCTGGTAGTTCACCCATTAAAGTACAGGAACAAGATCAACTTGAGGAGGTAAGTTATTTATTATGGGGAGAACATTCATATAGCTCATTTGTAATGGACATAAATTGTGCTACCTTATATTTTAGGCTATTATTGAGTAGTATCTTTAGTTGGTGTACAGGCTCAAGGACTGCTCAAAACTGCTGTTTCCACTGGTCAGTCTAAAGAAGCAAGGTTAGCAAGGGTAAGCTCTACTGCTACTTTGTACCTTGAATTAATATTTTACACTATGGGCTTGAGAAGCTGATTAAGCAGAAAGTCTTCTGGTTAAATGTGTTTTTTAATCCTTTCCATCCATGATTAGGTTTGTGCTGGACTTTCATCCCGACTTCAAGAATACAAATCTGAGAATGCACAGCTAGAGGAACTTCTTGTGTCAGAGGTGAGCCACTTTTCTATTTCCAGTTGAAGTATTATGTGAATTCTTAAACATAGATGCACATGATATTCTACTATTGATGTCATTGACTGCTGTTTTTTGTAGAGAGAATTGAGCAAGTCATATGAGGCCCGCATAAAGCAGTTACAAAGAGATTTGTCAGCAGCCACAAGCGAAGTGACAAGAATAGAGTCAAATATGGTTGAGGCCTTGGCAGCCAAGAATTCTGAAATAGAGGCACTTGTCAGTTCTTTGGATGCACTTAAGAAGCAGGCAGCTATATCAGAAGGAAATCTTGCCTCGCTGCAGGTTCATTGTACTAACCTAATATACTTATTAATGCAGCATCTTTCTTTCTCATGTCATTTTCTCTCCCTCCCTTTCTCTGCAACTATCAGTGGCATGTAGAGAAAAGAGACTTCATGAATACTTGGAGCTTGTTCGTATGAAGTACTTTGGTCATTTCCTGTTCAGTATTTTTTATTGTTTTACTCTAACCTACCTTTTATGGTAATCAATTGAATATTGAATGCTCTGAGTTTGGATTTGGTCTAGTAATAGTTTTTAAATTTTTTTACCAAATCAGGCGAACATGGAATCTATAATGAGAAACCGAGAGCTGACGGAGACCAGAATGATGCAGGTTAGATTTTTATTTTTTCTTATGCTTCATTGCATATCAATGGGTCTGTAGCATATACTATTCTTATCATCAAATGTTGAATGAGTGAGAGTGTCTTTTTCAGGCTGTAAGGGAAGAGTTGGCTTTGGTAGAAAGGAGAGCTGAAGAAGAGCATGCGGCGCACAATGCTACGAAATTGGTTTGTACCGAGAACAGTTTCTAAGTAATAATTTTCTTCCTTTTCTGGTTATTGTCTTATGGCTGATCATTGCTATGGTAAAACAGGCTGCTATGGAAAGGGAAGTAGAATTGGAACATAGAGCCCTTGAGGCTTCCACAGCCCTTGCAAGAACTCAGGTAAAGTAGAAGTTCCAAATTTTTAACTCATTGTCTCAAGTGATACATCAATATTGTATCAATGAGAGAAGTTTTCTATGCTTCATTATCTCGTTCTATGTCTAAGGCTACTAAATTCTTAGGCTGATATGCAAGTGCATTTTTTTTTCATCTCAAATATTTGAAAATCTTTAGATTCCTTACATTGGGATTTTTCTGTTGCTGAGCTTCACCCCGATATTTATATAAACACCTCAGAATTAGAATCTGCTATAACCACTTCTTTGTTTACACAGCACTATCTCCAAGTTTTTTTCTTTGACTGAAATTTTCTCAATTTTGAGTTTGAGCATGGTTTGCTGAATATCGCAAGTGCTTTTTTATGTAGAGAATAGCGGATGAGAGGACAGCAAAGGCATCAGATCTTGAGCAGAAGATGGCTTTGCTTGAGGTAGAAAATACATTTTACATCCTTCATCAGAGTTCATGCTCAATTGCAGCAAGAAGTTCGTCTTAAGCCCCTGTTAAAACTAGCTCTAAATATTTTCAGGTTGAGTGTGCCAATTTGAACCAAGAGCTGCAAGATTTGGAGGCTCGTGCTCGGCGTGGACAAAAGAAGCCTCCAGAAGAGGCAAATCAAATGATTCAGGTATTCCTTTAGTCAGTTTCATTTGACCCTTTCTCTCCATTTTAGTTTAATGTACCTACTGCTAACTCTTAGATGCAGGTATGGCAGGAAGAAGTGGAACGTGCACGCCAAGGCCAGAGGGATGCAGAGGGCAAGCTTTCTACCCTAGAGGTAAGTGTGTTTCTTGCATGATAGCGTTGTTATAATTGAGTTTTAAATTTCTTTGCCTCTTTAATTTACTTGATTTTTGAGTTGTAACACTAACTGATATTTCAATTTAGGCCGAAATTCAAAAAATGAGAGTTGAAATGGCTGCCATGAAGAGGGATGCTGAGCATTACTCACGTCAGGTAATAGACCTCAGTTTTTCAATACTGATCTCTCAGATATTTGATGAATTGATGTCATTTCTACTTTCCATCTAGTTCATGTTAGATGTCGAGATCCTTTATGCATGTATCATATATGGTCAAGTATATACTGGTAGATCAGAACAAAGCACACTAGGGTTGGCTATACATTGCAAAGTTTCATTCAGACTTATGTAATCTGTCAATCTAGTGGCTGCATTTTGATCAGACCAACCCCTTATAATATGATCTTCCTCCTATAATGACTAACGGTGCTAGATTTCACATGGGAATTATGCTAATTATTGGCCATACTTGCCATCTTGCAGGAACACGTGGAACTAGAGAAACGCTATCGTGAACTGACTGATTTATTGGTATTTTAAATATCAATTTAAAAATACTAATCTACGTTGCCATTTACATATTGAGGCTTTTAGTGATTAGTTATTTTGTATTTATTCAGTACTACAAACAAACACAATTAGAAACCATGGCCAGTGAAAAAGCAGCTGCAGAGTTCCAATTGGAGAAGGAATTGAAGCGTCTCCAGGAAGCACAGGTTTGTCACCAGTTGTTTTTTGTTAATTTGCTTGGTAAACTTTGACTCATCCACTATAGTTTCCTTTTTGTATTCTTTATATGACTTCATTTCATACCGATCAGGTAGAGGCAGAAAGAAGCAGAGTTTCCCGCCGGGCATCAGCATCCTGGGAAGAAGACACTGAAATGAAGGAACTTGAGTATGTTCACTCTTCAATAAACCCATCTATGAATTTCCCAGATTTTTTGGCATTCTGGTAGTGTTTTTTTTCTTAAATGAAATTTAATTGCTTTTTAAAGATGTCTTTACATTTTTTTTCCCTATTAAGAAGAAACTTTAACTTATAAAAAAGTGTGAACTTGTATGAAGATTTGAGGCTGTGAGAACTTCTTTCTCATCTGTACTCATTTCAAATTTACAGACAACATCTATCTCAACTAAACTCAGTAATAGTTGTCAAAATGTTTGTCAGTTCATTTCAACTGTGTTCGAGTATGTTTCTTTCATTTTCTTTTTCCTGCCACTCTAATCCTTGTAATTCCTGCATCTTATAGTGATAAAGCGAAGAACTCACAAAGCTGCCTCTTGTTAAATCAATCTTTTTAGTCTTGGCCTTTATCTGTCCGGACAACTTTAACTCTCACTCATATGCCAAAGACGTTTATTTGTATGTTGCCATGTGGCTTTGTCTCTGGATAATTGTTTTATCTTCGTAAACTTATTGCAAACTTATGTTTGCAGGCCTCTTCCTTTGTATCATCGTCATATGGTTGGGGCAACCATGCAGGTAAAGTCGCTTTTATGGTTAAACTTCACTATCTGGATCAACCTCTCAAGAACTCGACTTTAAGTTTCTCCTTGTCTCTTGCAGTTGCAGAAGGCAGCGAAATTATTAGATTCAGGAGCTGTCAGGGCCACCAAATTTCTTTGGCGGTATCCAACAGCTCGAGTCATCTTGCTATTCTACCTGGTAAAACATTTGGATATTCTTTGAAAGACATACTTTGTAGAGTGAATCATCATGAAATAACTGTAATAAACCATCTGCAGGTATTTGTGCATCTGTTCTTGATGTATGTGCTGCATCGCCTTCAGGTATTGATATCTTTGCAATAACGTACAGAAGGGAATATTGAGCCTATATGATATCAACATGTATAGTATACAAATGTTTTGATTGTGTATCTATTTGCAGGCACAAGCAGATGACTTTTCTGCTAGAGAAATTGCAGAATCGATGGGACTTGCTAACACTAACTTACCATGATTTGTGAGTTGCTCCACGTGAGAAGCTACTCCCTCAAATATCTTCCAAGTTGGACAATCGTAAAATATGCCTCGAATGAGTCACCTAATTATGAGAAGTAAATGGGAGCGAATCTTTTGATCATCCGGTGACGGTAGATATAGTTGGTTCTATCTCCATTATTTTTGTCCGGAGGATGTGCACGTCATTTGTTGATATGTGTTGCAGATAATAGAATATAGGGGTTGCCTCTTTCATCCAGATAACGAGAAATGCTCTATCTTGTACATTCAAACTTGCTTCTGCTCTGCAGATGTGAAATTTTCTTATACAGATATGCTGCTGCTGCTGATTTATTTTTTTAACTATATTGTCGCCCTGTAATTTCTGGGGAGTTTCTTGTGACTTATGAAATGTCAAATACTGTATATTCATCATTATCAAGATTTATAAATTATTTTTTAGTATCACGTTGCACTGTATTTCTGTTGGAAATTTGCAGATCCAATAATGGATCTACTATTCTACTCTGCAGTTGTAGTAACTTGGATTCTGCTACCAAGTAGCAGTCTCTGCTAGCTCGCTCTTTATGCAATTCAATCGTGTGCCTGTATATAACATGATCGTCAATTTAAGTAAGTGACGATACCCAAACTAGATTTGTGATTCTCATCTAAGATTTACTATTATCCTACCCTGATCAATTATTCACCTTCTTCACAGGTCATATCTATCGATCAGCAGTTAACAAAAGGGGAGCAACTCTCCCCATGGATCTTGCTTTCGTATTTCTGGATGGGTTACTGGAACCAATCGACCATGTTTGCCGTTTGCGAGTGCACTTTGCTGGGCAAAGCTTCTTCCTCACATTGTCGTCCTACCCCGGCATATGTACTCTAGCCAATCTGAAGGAAAAATCTACAATAAGATTCACGTAACAAAGCCACATTGGTTATGGACTTGTGGTCATCGTTGGCTAGTACAAATGCGTCACCTGGTTCCTTCATTTGTTTCCTGTTACTGGGAGTTCTACACATTTGTCGCCAAACCATTGTACTCTTCCAAGACCCTCTCTCGCCTTGAATTCATGAGGAAAGCAGCACCAGCGGGGCTTTCCTTCTTGAGCATGACGCCATGCCCATTCGGCAAGAGAAGTGTGTTCATCGCCTTCATTGGCTGCCCTACTGGTTGTCAGCTCCAGCAGGATGACCCCGAAACTGTATACATCGATCTTCTCACTCACTCGCGTGGTATGTGCATATTCTGCGATCACAATTTATAACAAAAAAATGATTACTAAAACTGTTATACACGTGTTAAGAAATAACACACTGTTTTAGAAAATACGATAAAGTATAGAAGTAGTTTGAATCAATAAACTGTGTAACTTTATTAATGAAGAAGCAACTCCTTTATATAAGAGAGTACAAGAGGTGCAAACAGGAAAGTAATCTTATTACATCTCTGGATAAGAGACACTGCCATATTCTGTGATCTCCACCATAACTACGTACATCAAATATTTTACAACACTTCCCCTTGTGCAGATGTATAGTGGTGACGCTTCTTCATTTGCTTCATTGATGCCTCATCAAAAAACTTACCGAGCCAAAAATCTTTGCAGGAGAAAATCGGTTTCGCCAAGTAAAAAAAGTGTAGATCATCGTAAACGATGATATGACATATAATCATGTTGTCTCATTTGCTAAGTAATAAAAACTCAGTGGGATAAAAAACAACCTTAGTTAAGAAAAAAGAGTACAACGTGTTCTTCACATCCAGAAACGCTCATGAGCATGTCAGACTCCCCCTGATATCAACATCCAGGGTAGCTTGAATAAGCTGAGCAACCCTATGCTCTACATATGCTTCTCAAATGTGGAATTTGGCCAATGACTTAGAAAGTTTGCCACATTATCCTCAAATCAAATTTGGTCAACCATAACCTTAAGGAATTACTATTGTTTGCTGACTATAGAATAATTTATGCGATATGTATTTGGTCTTGTCGCCCTACATGTAATCTAGTTTCATCACCTTGATGCAAGCAACATTATCCTCATAATGCATGTAGGTTCATCATTGGTGATTCATAAACCACTTGATCTTCGATATGTGCACTTATGGATCTCAGCCATATGCACTCCATAATAACTTCATGTTATATTAATAATCTCAACATGGTTCGAAGATGTAGCGACAAGAGTCTGCTCTCTAGACTTCAAGATATCGTGGTGTTACTCATGGTAAAGACATAACGAACTTGGGAACAACTTTTGTGTGGATCAGAGAGATATCCAACTTCAGCAAAATTTGCCAACACATCACAACGATTGTTGGTGTAGGGGGTGAAGGGTAATCAACGCCACTCTCTTTGTGATGCCCTTACTTCCAATGCAACTCTCTTTGTGGTCTCTATGTAGGGATAGATTAAGCTCATATCTTTCATACTCTTTGATACTAAAAGATTGTCTTTAAACCATTCCAATGGCATTGCGTGGGTGCATAGCTACATCTAGCTATTAAGTTTAATAAGAATGAGGAGCTAAGTCTTGTGTATTATGCTAAGTACACTCTTGCACTTAGATTAAGCACTTTAACCTCTAACACGTCTTTGCCGTCATCCCTTGGACGAAAACAGATCCCTCTAAGGGTTAAGACTATAGTAGATCATGAGAGTACTCATAGACCTCACTTTATCATCATAAAGTGCAACATATCTTAGAGTATAAGCCGATGATGGAAAATCTCATCATTACGGTGCTCGAGTTCCCGTCACTAGCTGTGACTCCTTTATTCGAGACAAAACCGTGTCTTCCCAAGATCTTTCATCTCAAATTCGGATTTCAAACACTTTGCAAATCCTGAACTTGTCTTATAAATGAACACGCATGGGCATATCTCTTTCTAATCAAGTAGTCACTTGGTAAACGTTTTAATCTCATTGCAAACGCGCTCTGTGGTCTAGAGCCACTTGATTTGGGTAAATGAAGTCCATCTGAGACATTCATATCTATCTCTTATTATAGATCCCCATAGAGATACGTCATGACCACATTAAGCTGCATCTCAAGTTTTTCGGAAACTACCAAAGTGACAAGGTAGTGGAGTGCAATGACATCCATTATGAGAGAATTTATCTCATCGTAGTCGATTCCAGAGCATTGTGAAAAGCCTTGCGCCATGAGGCGATTATAATATCTTTTTTCTTATCACGCTTTCTAATAAAGACCAATTTCAAGAGGCTTTACACTTAGGTGTGTTGGCATCACCAATCCAATGACCTTTCTCTTTGTTAGTGAACATAATTCAATCTGGATCGCTTCTTTCCATGTAGGCCAATTGCTACTACGTTCGGGAGTTTCAACGTAGATATGTTCGATGGGTCTCAAAATTCCATGCTCTCATGTACACTAGTGTAATTTGTACTTTGTAGAGATCTTTATATTATGAGTAATTGGTTTTAACATTAAGGCGTCCCTCAATGATAACCATATAATGAAATTGAGTATCAATGATCAATGGATCATATTGTGTCAAACTCACTCCATTCCTTGGACGAGTATTTATCGAACATGTGGGTCTCCTACACTCTCCAGTACATGGCCTATGACGACACTAGGACATTTTGTGACGTCACCATGCCACATTCTATAGTGGCAGCGCCATAACCAACTTCTTTTTGGTGGCAACATGTCCTTTCAAAAGGGGATATAAATCCTTACAGGCATGTTTGCAACAAGTATATGTGATCTCGTCACTTTTACGATACTAGAAATATATCAGGCATCGAATCTATTACGTTCTATCATTTGGGGATCATGATGAGACATAGTGAGGACACGACCCTTCTTGTCGTTCTTATTTGAACATGCTTGTTCTTATCTCCCCCTAACGATGGGAAGACTGTCTCATCAAAGTGACATCAACAAAACTAGTGGTAAAGAGATCGTCTGTTAAGGTTCTCATAGCGGATTCTAGTTGAGGACTCATGTCCAACATATGTATTCATCCGTCTCGATTGACCCATCATAATGTGTTGTGGTAGAGCAATTTTGGCACATATATGCGTAAATGTGAGGTATTATCTTCGTACACAGTCACTAGCTGCACAAAACAAGATTGAGTAATGGTGTATCGTAGATGATGTAGTGTAGCTGCACTGCGATATTGCATAACCGTAAGCAGAAATTATTGGTGTGTATCACCAATGTCTAAGCTACCATCGTAGTCATTTTCCGCGAGACCATTTGGGTTTGTTTATGAGAGTATGATACCAATATCAAATCTCAATGATGTGCAATATAAGTCATCGAAATACTTCGATGTAAAGTTTCTAGAATTATTAAGTTGAATTGACTAAAGATTTTATTCGACCATCGAATGTCAACCACTGTGACAATTTTTTCTGTTTTTTGACCCATCAAAAATGAGTATCGAAAAAAATGGGATGATCCGGGTAGTGAGCCCACAGTCATATATATGATCTGAGCTAGAAGTTTTGAGCAGCATTTCAAATAGATGATAACACGACACATGACCAGTGTGTCTGTATTATAACCAACACCACAAAACATCTTAGTGGTCCGCTAGTTGGTTAAATCGTTATATAGAATCACCTTAGATTCTACTAGTGAGAACATATGTGTCCTTTACATAGGATGGTCTCAATCATAATCTCTTGAATGAGTGATCTTTGCAATTATAAGTGATGAGCCTTTGAAAATAATTAATGAGGATTTTGGTTGAGGCTTAGAGTCTCCATGGACTAAGGAAGCAGAATAGGAGACTAGCACGCCATCCTCAACGTTTAGTTTTTCTCCTCTTGAGGGAAGATGCATCGATCACTAATCGACATTTGGACGATGAAGCCACCACTGAATGATGCCCAACTCTAATACCTTATGAACCATCTCTGGTTCTTGCTTCCTTTCACTCGAAAGAAGGGATGTTCGATTGACTTTCTCAAAATTTGGATCATCAGATCATGACTTGGATGTCCCAATTTGTCGTATCAAAGCCTATACATGTCTGAATTCCTTAAGTCATCTCACATGACATTATTTGATTATACAACTCTCTTTTAGTAGTCTTACATAGCCCATCTGGTTGACACATAAGTTTCTCTAATGTTCGGATCATACCGCAATCATTAGAGATAATGCAAAGGAACTCATATTCATTCCCACTTGAAAATTGTTGGCATAGATGATGATAAACCCATGTCCATTCTCATAATATAGAAACATAATCGACAATGCACAAAGTCGATATAAGTTGTCTATGTCATAACATAGTATATGTAATTCCCGCTTTAATGAGGCATTCAAAGTTCTCGGGGAAAAATATTTGCAAAGAAACAAGTCTTGCATGAAGAAAAACCGAAAAAGAACTCAAAAATTCAATTTTATGGGAATCTGCCTTCAATCCATCGAAGAGCCTCTTCTGGTTGTTCCCTCGATCCATCGAGGTACTCTTTTGATCCATCGAAGGGCTTTATCGGGTAGTTTTTTCGATCCATCGAGGTACACATTTGATCCATCGAAGGTCCTCCTCGTGTTTTCCTCAGGTTTTGGCCTTCCTCGAGTCTAGTTAACCTCCATGTAATTAAATAAGAATAACTTTTTCTAGAAAATATCTTTTGGTGTTCCAGATGAAGTTCTGGAAACTAGACATCCGTAGCTTTCCAAGAATATATTACTCATATTCTTGATTGTTCTAAGTCAATCCCAGTTTTATGTCAAATCCAAGTGATCTGCACGGCCAATTGTGTTATGTCGATTTCTGACATTTGTCTAGTAAAATGAGCATAACCTTTTCTAGAAAATAGATATCGACGAGCCAGACATAGTTCTAAAAACTAGAGGTCCATATATTTTCAACCATATTCCATCCATATGTTGGTTTATTTTAGGAAAATTCCAGTTTGTCGTCAAAGTTAACTGATCTACAGAGCAGATTTCGTTATACCCTGTTTCTGACCTTTGTCTAGTAAAATGGGCACAACTTTTTCTAGAAATTAACTATCGACAATCTAAAGGTAGTTCTGAAAACTAGACATCCGTATCTTTTCATCCATATACTACTTATATGCTGATTCTTTCTAGGAAATTTCCAGTTCGTTGTCGAATCTGGTTGTTAGTGCAGAAAATTCTGTTTTTCTGCGTTTTCGGGGATTTAGAGCACTCTTAGCTATCCCAATTGATACATGGACGAATTTGCAAGTTTGTTAGGACATCTAAAGTCGTTTGGGTAGCTCTTTTCACTTATAACCAGGTAAAGAGAGATTAACGTAGGTGGGAAATAAAGTCCGCTCAAATACCTTTATCGAAAATCTCTTTTTCTAGACATCACAAATTACTAAGGTGAGCCCTAGTAAACGATAGGTTTGTAGCAAACACAAAGCATGTATATTATACAAAAAAATATAGATAAGCCTGTTATTAATAAGTCAATACAATGCATTTTATTAATAATGCCAACGAGAATACATCAAAGTTTACTAATCCAAAGTAATTGACCAACATTGTCAAAACATAATACTTAGGTACACATGCCTTTATACATGGAAAACATAAAGCTCTATTCAAAATTCAGTATCTCTTCAATCGAGTCTCTGCCAATTTTGAAGTGTGCTATGTTTAGATTCGCATTAGCCATAATGGCGGTTCTCAAACCCTAGAAGAGCCTTCAACATCTTTTTATCAATGTTTCAATCCATGTTAAATGGACTCTATCTGGTGAATTCCATCACATCTGAGTTTTTCCTTTTCTCTTTTGTAACTTTTACTTATCGATTAGTCTTTCTTAAACCTATTTAATTTCTTCAAATATTTCCTAAAGTGATACTGTTATAGCATGTTAAACACTGATATATCTTTCACAATGTTATGATTAAAAAATCTTTTAAACTCTTGAAATAACAGAATATGAAATAAAATTCATGCATGAGCGCAAGTTCACATGTTACTGTGTGCCCAAGTGAATCACTGCAACCGGTGCAGATCACTGCAACCGGTGCAAATCACTGCAACCGATGCAAATCTCTTATTGAATCATGCAACTTATCACATCGCAAGTTCTCTGGTTGCTCTAGGAATTTCTTTAATAGCAAGAGCAAACCAAATCCATTAATAGCAAGAGCAAATCAAATTTTGGATGCAGCAATACACAAAATGCAAGAGCAGAGACTATTCATCATATTGTAAAATGTTATTAAATTATTTACCGGATAGATTTACGACCAATAATAGTGTGACACGTATCATTTTTTACTAAATAAATATACCATATTTCCTATAATATTTTCGACTAATAAAAACGTGACGCGTGTCATTGCCACTTGTCGTTATCGGCAAAATAATTGGATTATATTTTCGGTAAGATTTTTGACTAAAGACGATATATGCGACATGTGTCACTATCAAATAGCATTATCGACAAAATAATTAGACCATATTTTCAGTAAGGTTTTTATCCAATGATGATGCGACACGTGTGTTCATATTCAAAGATCAAATTATCTACAATTGGCCATAAAATGTTTATCTATCACTCATTCTATACTCATACCATCTACAAGTTTCTTCCAATCTGAGCAAATAACCCATCTCTCTAAACACTTATCAAGATTTCCTACATCATCACTCTGATGAATCCTTTCAGCTTCCACAATTTTTTCAGGCGGGGGCAATAACAAAACCAAGAGGATGACGATATGGAGCAATCCTTTGTCAATAAGGTAGTCATGGAGGAAACACAATACAATGATGAACCACTAGGTCGTGGTTAACGTCATGGTCGAAAACCGAATTGACCAAGACAGAGGGAGTTGAGGGGACATAACCTCATGAAAGATTACTTCATCGAACGCCCCATCTTCAACGCGCAAGAATTTTGACAGAGGTACGAAATGAGCAGAGACCAATTCAACATTATCATGAAGAATCTCTGCAACTGCGATCAATATTGGCATCAAAAAGCAAACACAACTGGAATGCTAAGGCTTCTTCTCCAACAAAAGATGACCAGTACTCTACGAATGTTAAGGTACGGGGCAGCCGCGGATTAGTGTATTGAAATTACAAGGATGAGGGAATTGACTACCCTGAAATGTATGCAGGAGTTTTGCTTCCAAATGGTTGACCTTTATGGTCTAAGATACCTCTGCACTCTAACATCGGAGGACTTCACTCGGCTCCTAGATAAAGGCCAACGTCGAGGCATTTTAGGTATGATTGGAAACATTGACTGCATGCACTGAGAATTGAAGAACTTCCTAACCGCTCATCAAGGGGCATACTTAGGGCGAAAGGATCGTCTCACTATTATCCTAAAGGTGGTGGCCTCGTATGATACGTGGATATGACACAATTTCTTCAGGGTGCCTGGAGCTAAAAATGACATTAACGTGCTCCACCATTCTGATGTGTTCGACTAGATCCTTGCTAGAAGAAGCCCAACTACCATCTATGAAGTCCACAGAGAGAGGTACTTCAATGCTTATTATCTGGGTAACAGAATATAACCAAGGTACTCTACATTTGTCAGAATAATTTTCAATCCCCAGTCGCAGCAAGATAAGCTCTTCGTAAAGAAACAAGAAACATACCAGAAAGATGTGGAGATGTGCTTTGGCATCTTGCAATCTCGTTGGGTAATTATAAATCATAGTTGTACATTGCACAAGAAATCGGTAATCACATCCATCATGTTAGCTTGCATCATATTGTATAACAAGATTTTTGAGAAAGAGTTCGTGGAGGAAGAGTTTGAGGAGAATGAAAAAGAAGACATGCAAAACTCATTGAGAGCTTTCCAGGTTTATGATGGGCCGGTGGATGCACAAGGGAATCAAATTCATTTTGAGTCAATGAGAAGAGATGAACGTATTATACAACGTTTTCATGACTGTGTTCCCTATCTCGAATCCGTTTATATCCATACAGAGCTCTAGAAGGACTTGGTAAAGCACAACTGGAGGATGAAAACCGATGAAATGCTCTAAATATGAGTCTAAATAAGTGAGTTTCAATTTTATTATGTGTTTTCATTAAGAGTGTGTTTAATTTTAGTATGTGTTTTAATTTAATGTGTAACAAATATGTTTTTCAATTTCATATTAATAAATAAATTGTATTTTTATTTCTAAAAAATTTAAATTACATAATGACAATCAAAGCCTAGATTTATTCTTATTACAATACTATAATTACTATGGAAAGAGCACGCCTGGGTGATAACAATCCGAATATGTTCAATTGGTAGCTTCTCATTCATTAAGGATTTCTAGTTTCCTCTTGGTAAAATACATTTTTTAGATTGGGGTCAAGCCTCCAAATCCATTGTCATGATCCTTGTTTCCTCCGCTTTTTTCTTTAGTTGGAACTCATCGGTCGCCCTTGTTTCCTTTCACTTTTGAATTTCTATGTACTTTTTGTAATTATTAAGTTCACTTTCATTATGAATCTTCCTCGAGGTATGTCACGATACTTGACCACTTGCAATAGTATGCAAAACCTCTACTCGTTGCTCAATAAGAGTCTTACTTTGTTTCTTTTGCCGCCTTGCTTCCTTTGCCACCTTGCATCCTATTGGTCTAACCAGACTCGAGGGAGCGGCCACATTGCTTTGAGATGTATCATTTAGTTCCTCGTTACCCAAATTGATGATTGAAGATGATTCGGTAACAGAAGGAGTAGCCTCAAACCTGCTTGCATACGGAGACAGAGTAGTTTGTAGTACCTCAACATAAGTTGGATGATCCTTAATCACTTCGTAACATGCAAAGTGTGTAAACGGTTTCTTCTCGGCCGAATAGTAAAAGGATTGAGCTTGCTTGATCTAACAAAAAATAAATATTAGTTATAAAGGACCATACAGAAAATATTGCTCGATCTACATAATTTATTTCATATAATCAAATAAAATTGATATCATATATGATAAAAGAATAGAAACTTACTTCATCCATATGCGAAGTTCCGCTAGCTATACGCATCCATGCATCGTGCAAACAATTGTCCCATTTTTGTAAGAGTAGCTTGAACTTATTGTAGTGAGACAAAAGCACGATTTGACTCCTTGACTCCTTCAGAGGAGTTTTGTGTTGGCTCCCAATTTAGCATATAATTGGCATGAATTGTCTTCCACAATTTGTCCCTCTTTTGTTTGTTGTCGTTGTATTCATCAACGCTATGACGTGCGAAAGAGATGCACATTTGTAAATCTTCGGAAGGAAACCAATGAGTGTCCTTTTTTTGGAAAAAATGCTCAAGAAAATGAGAAAAGAGATGGAATGGGATGTGAAATTTGTTGTGCGCAAATTGGTGTGAGTTGTGAATATAATGAAGTAGTATTTATAGGAAAAAAATTAGGGTTATTTTTTTTTTACAATTTTTAAGGATTTATTTACATTTTTTTGGGGTTTATTTTGCAAATATTTTGCAATTTACCCGTTACTGAAAAAAATGGTTGTCACAAGTGAATGTAAATCATTGGATCAAAATTTTCTTTTGAAATCAATGGCTTAGATTAGAGTCTCGTTACAGCTTAAAAAGACTGAAACCTAGGCCACATATTACATTTCTATTGGTCCGTAACTTTCTGTAAATTTAATTTTTTCACCTTTTTCCTGACATAAAAAAAAACTTACGCGTCTCACGTCACCCACGAGGTGTGGGATCCTCCAGACGCTCGCGCAAGTACCGGAGCAAATTATGCTCGAGCGGTTGCTCGAGCTCTCGATCAAGCAGCAGCCCGACGATTTTCACCGCTGCATCATCGATTTTCGGTTGCTTGAGCACCTCCCGGCTGGACCGTCTAATCGAGCAAACTACCTCCCAGTGCGGATGCTCTTAACTTCCAAAAACTGTAGAGCTATGCTCGTTTCCCTTGGTCCTATACAGTTGTACTTGCTCGAGTTGCTCCAACAAGCTTCCCTAGCCAGAGACATTATGTCATTAGCGCGCCTCACCGTGTCTCTCAGACAAGACAAGCGGTGTGCAAAATTTGTAACTCTTGTGACACGTTTACTTATTTGGAATCAGAACCAACTAAAATCGGAATCACAAGGAATCCGAATGAGAATATGTCATTTCTATTTAGTTGTTTACTTACTATTTGAAATCATATACAGGAATCGAAATTAAAACTAATTTGATTATTGAAATACCCCTACAAAACAATAGCTATATTTTCATATTCAATAACTTTTTTTTTATGAATTTGAGCAAAATTTATTGGAAAAATGATTAAAATTATACCGACATAAGAACAAATCACTAAATATTAGAGCCGGCCACAAATCCCGGTCCCGTCCCGATCCCGGCGGGATTTGAAACTAAAAATGTCCATCCCGTCCCGTCCCGTCCCATCAGAAAAACAACGGTATAGGACCCGGGACTGAAATTTCCCGTCCCGTTAGGCTCGTCCCGTCCCATATATAAATTAAAATTGATCTTGACCGTTGATTTTAATTTTGTATTGCTATGTTTTTAATTTTGTATTGCTATGTTTTTAATCTTGTATTGCTATTTTTTTAATTTTCTTCTTTTCTTGTTAAACTTATGATATGTGAACTTGTGTAATAGATTTATGGATGTTATTCTTGTATGTTTGATATTATTAGGTTATGGATTGTGACTTATGAATGTAAGCAAGTTGTGTAATTGTAATTAGATCATAGATGCATGTTGTGATTTATGAATGTAAGCAAGTTTTTCTTCTTTTTTGTTTCCAATTTTGTGGTGGGATTGGGCCCGTCCCGTCCCGATCCCGTCCCGTCCCGTCCGGGATTGGGCCCAGCGGGATTTACTCTCAAAATGTAAGACCCGTCCCGATCCCGTCCCGCGTGTAACAACCGGGACGGGACGTGGGATGACCTCAATCCCGTCCCATGCCCAGCCCTACTAAATATCAAAAAACGAAACCGAAACGTCAAATTTAGCAAACTTTATAGCTAAACAGAGCTTCAAATTCAACAAAATAATAATTATAGTACATTTAGAAAAATTTGAAATATAACAATTCGTAATAACAACTTAGAAATAAATTAAAATATCATGTCCAAAGAAATGAGAATCATTTAATAATACATAAGGTTCTTTAAAAAAATGTATACGGAAGAATATTATTTTTGCAAAAGTTAATTTCAGGAGAAATGATTCTCAAACCCACATTTCCTATTGAGAATCTAATTTCAGATTTATTCGAGAATGATTTCTGATAAAGTGGTGAGTCTCACCTCCATTCCGATTTTCAAATATGTAAGTAAACACTGAAATTCTCTGACCCCAAAAAATCATTCCCCAAATATTTGATTTCCATTTTCACGTCTGGGGGAAAATTAACGTACCCGCCCATTTTTTGAAATGAGTTTTGTTGGTTATTGGTTGTATTATTGAGACGTGAGTATGAATAGACAGACACGCATGACTCAGTTTGATTTGAAATGTGATTAGACAAGAGAGAAGGAAGAGAAAAGAGTACCTACCTCAGAACTTAAACAGTAAAACCATGTGTTTATTTAAAAAAATAAAATAGTAAAACCATGTGAAATATGGGGAAATGCTCAAAGGAGCTTGATTCCTCTTTGGTAAATCAAACCTCAGAGCCTATTGAGGATCTTCGAAGTGTGTTCGTATTCGGTACACTATAAACCCAATATAAGTTCAACAGCACCAAAAAAAAAATTGATGTTTTGTAAAGTTGATGTTTGTGATTCCATTCCATTTATAAACCTTCAAAGGTACGTTGTTTAATGATTACTGTTTGAAAAAGGAAAGACTAGACCTTGGTCATTAAGTCATGTAAAGTTGATGTCTGTGATTTTCCATTCCATTTCACAGTGCAGTATCTGCATCTCTTTTTTCTTTTTTTTTGGAAAGAGGTATCTGCATCTTTAGAAGAGCCTTCAAAGGGATGTTGTGTACTTTTGAAAAAGGAAAGACTAGACCTTGGTCATTAAGTCATGAACACCCATAAGTGTCCTACACTGGTACACTACTAGTAGTTCAAATATACAAGTTTACTTAAGCCTCGGTGAAGAACCATCGCGAATCCTCACTTATTAATCAAAGAACCGGCCAAATAATTCCGGCGGAAAAATGATGAAGCGCAGTTGGAATGAGCAACAAGAACCAGAGGTGCTACATCTACCTCCGCAAGTGGACCACAAGCTCCGTCAAATATGTGAAGACAAAAAGCAACCTTGGCCGGACGATGAGGTCCGACGGCAACTCGTCTCCGTCGGCGAGAAATCGGCAATTGATATCCTCGAGAAAATCGCCGCCAACACCAAACCAATCAAAAAAACTCTCAGCCATTACATTATATGGATGATCAGACACCGCTCCTCTTCTCCTTCTCCTTCTCCGACCAAAACGGTGCGTTCCGTCACTCCTCAGCGACTCATTCTCAGCCCTCCAGGTAATAACAATAATGTAGTACCAATTTTGATGTAGGGGTCTAAAGGTTAAAGCTTTGTTTGTGTCTGTCGAGTGTTTGATTATATTTCTGAGATGAAGACTGTAGCTTTTTTCATGTGTATGATGTTTACTCACTTTACTCTAGTAAAGACTGAACCTTTTCCATGTATATGATGTTTAATGAAGTAAATATTGAAGCTTTATTTCATAGCGTGTGTTGTGTGCGCGTGTGTGACGGTGCAGGTGAGGAATGCAGCAGAAGTGGACTGAGGGGACAGTCGCCTTATGGTTGCTCTGGCTCTCCCTCTAAAGCAGCACGCACTTTGTATCAAAGCCCGTCGCCGCCGTGGCCGGCTTCTGTTGCTCGTGGACAGCATGATGAGAGGTTTCATGGTCTGTAGTCTTTTTCTTTCTTTCGTTTTTTTCCAAGTTTTGTGCAGTTGTGTTGTGTTCAGCTGAGTTTTTGTAATGGTGTTGAAGGTTTTGGTGTAGGTGAGGGGTTGGGTGAGCCATCACTTGTTGCGCAATTACCTTATTCTCCAAATAAAGGCGCATGTACTCATTATTGTGAAAGTCTGTCTTCTCATGTACATGTTTGTGAAAGCTTTCAAGGTTGGTTGTGTTTTGATTCCTTAAATTGATTCACTGCGTTGTTGATGTTTATGATTATGTTAAGAGTTTTTGGTGCAGGTGAGACACTTAGTGACCGATCACCTGTAATTGGACAATCAGTTCATTTTTCTGCTTCTCAATTCCAAGCCGCAGGCACTTCTTCTTATCAAAGTTTGTCTGCTCCTGTACCAGGTGCTGAGAGGTTTCAAGGTTGTTTTTTTTTTTGGTATTTCATGTTGGTTTTCATTGTTGTGGCTGGTGGTGTTTCAGGACATGTTACAGGTTTTGGTTCTCCATTCCAAGCCACAGACACTACTCATCTAAGTCTGTCTGCTCCTGTACAACTTGATGAGGGGTTTCAAGGTTCGTCATATTTGGTTTCTCAAGTTGATCGGTGATTTATGACAATAATGACATAAGCTGAAGATTTTTATGCAGATGGGGCAAGTGACCGATCACGAGTTATTGGACAATCACATTGTTCATGTGGTTCTCCATGTAAAGCAGCCGACACTTCCTCTTATCCAAGGCTGTCTGCTCCTGTACAACTTGGTGAGAGGTTTCAAGGTTCATTATACTTGAGGGTATTTCAGTTTCATGCATTTTGTATGGGTCAGTGGTGTCTTATGTTCGTTATACTGATCGGACATCTGTTCTAAGACCGTCTGCTCAAAGTCCGTCATACTCTCATTTCGATACTTCTCATTGTGGTCGGTGATATTCCATGATTATATTAAAGATGTTGCTGGCTTAGTTTGAGTGTGTGCTGGTGCAGGGGACAGTGTCACTAGGTTCTCTGACAAACCTAGATACCATGCAGAAGCACACTTAGTAGCTCTAGGAGAACTTGAATTCAGAAAACAATTTCTGATATTGAGTTATGCTGGAGAGTATGGACCATGTGTTTTCCTTTGCTTCTTTGGGATCTAGTTTTGCTTATATCATTTCCCTGTTCTTGGGTAGTCATTTTGTTTTTATTTGTCAGAATGAAGTTACAAAATCTCGTAGCACCGGAGGACATTAGGCATTGGAAAAATTTACCAATGTCAATGTTTGAGAACAAAGTCTGGGAAAATTTCGGTCGAAAATGTATCAGTCCTGAGGACCGTCGATTGGTAATAACAATACTACTTACCGTCCTATCTAGAATTATACCTGCATGATGACCCTTTTATGTTTTAAAAATATTGTAGAGCTTTGATTGGGATTCTGGAAGCACACATGTCTATCATTGTTACGTTAATGTGGATGGGAGTTACACATTCAAGGTTTGTCGTTTGTATGTTTACTTATTCACAAAGTTTTATGCATTACAAACTTGTGTTTACATGCTTGCATATGCATACACTAGAAGAGCAAAATTTGATAAGTTACTAAGAGAACAGTGATGTAGATGTTGAAAAATAATGTGGCTTCAGGGAAACTACTGAGGAAATTAGGTAGATTACTGGTATCCTTGTTTTGTATCTTGGAGGTTACAAGTCTGAATCTTACCCTTTGAAGTAAAATCCTCATGAGTTGCACTTCTCATTTTAATACACATAATAGATGAATATGATAGTAGCACACTGGAACATGCTTGTGCTAATTCCCTTTCTTTGTATGGTGAAAAATCTGCCGGCAATCTGTAATTATTTTTTAGTACATGATGATTTGTGTGTATATGTCTTAAGCAGTTCAGTAACAAATGATACTTAATATGTAACTTTCAAATAAGCAATTGACTGCATTCCATGCATTAATTTCCTTTCAGTATTATGTTCACAGTACTGTTGCCAGTGTGACTGCTTGTTTTGCAGATATTGTAGAAATGACGTGTTTCCATTTTTCATGACTTTTTAATTCAGGGCCCGTATTTATACAAATTAAAAAGAACACTCCTACAGAAAGTATTAGGCGATGATAATGTTTTAATGGTGAAGTTTGCCAAAGAGGTGATGCAGAGAGGTCACAATATTCCTTGCGATAATAATTATGCCACATATATCAAGGTTGCAAGGGAAGGGATTCTTGTTGGTTTGCGACGATATCATTTCTTTGGTACGCTTCTAATGCCTTTACAGCTCGCATAATGAATTTGAACTTCCAAAGTATGATATGTGTTACTAATCTAACCATTTATTCTGCAACATTCTTGATTATTTTCATAAATTAGATTATCTCTTATAAGATAATAGATTATTAGAGGTCCTTGATCCACATTTCTTTGATTAGAACTCTGAATACTTTGCTTTCATGGGTTTAACTCTTTTGATTGGTTTGTAGCTTGTGTATAGGTTGTTGGGTTTATGCTAAATTGTATGCACTCAAGGGAGTACACCTTCATCTATTCATAGCCGAGAAGTTGAGCACAAATGTGTGGACTAGGCACAAAATTTTAAATCGGCGCATTAGAAGGATAACTCTTTTTCAAACAACTGAAAAATAAAAGATTCAGATTTTAATATAAAGGATTAATGGACGAGTTAAACCATGCATTCACAAAAAAACTGTTATATAACACGTATTTGAGTAGAAATTTCACCTACTGTTATATATGAAATTCTGAATAGTTTTTCGATGTCAAATCATGTATGTGGGTCTATAGTAGCAGTCAGACATCATATTTGCCTCAAGGGTCTTCTTCTTTTATGTTCAAGATAGGCCTTTCATATTTTCAGATATTCGGGCCATTTTATCACATGAAGTTCTTGAACTGATCTATCAATTTGTTCCTGTTGTTGTTGTAGTACAAAATTGTTGAGAATCCTAGCCACATCAATAATCTGTCTAATTTGAAATGGTTATGATCCAGTGTTCAAAGATGGTGGTAATGAGGAAAAGAACAAGAATCCAACTTCATCACCTGTGAAGTGTTACTTTGTTCGAATGCACTCTGAAGCAGCAATAGACAAAGGTGTCAAGTATATATTATCTAATAAAACGATGCATGAAGCCAGATGTTTTTTCATGCATGCACATACTCTGGCTAGTATCGATAACTACATGGCTAGGTATGTGACTTTTATAGAACAATCTTTTTATATTATTTTTCTTTTTCCACGGAAGCATATTATTCTAAAGTACCATCCTCTTGGGGGATCCAGATTTTCACTCATTTTGTCCAAGACAACAAGCTTAGAAGTAGATTGGTCACATGTGAAGGTTGAACACATTGATGAAGAATACTGTTTGGTATGATTCTTAGAACTTTGCTTGTCAACTTTCTTATTACATTTATATTTCCTTTTCTTTCATTCTTAAATTTTACATGCCGTTTAGTCTTAATGTTCTCTTTTCTTTGCCATTGCAGGATGAATTTGGTAGTTGTATCTATAAAGATGGAAAACCTCTTATTCATACAGATGGAACCGGATTTATATCTGAGAATTTGGCTTTTCTTTGTCCTAAGATAGAAGTGAAAGAACAGTCTATAATAAATGAACACATGAAGGTTTGTAATTCTAAGTTTCTGTTAAACTAATAATATTTTCTAAATTATCGTCGAATCATCTTCAACATTAATGCCATCTGACTTTTCAAGGTAGATGTTTCCGAATAAGTGCTTGCCAAATTTATAGTATGTAGTTTAGCAGATAATATCTGAGACTAGGAGGTTTTCGTGGCTGCCATTTAACAATAAATACAGGTGTCCTGGTAAATGAAATGGATTATGTAAGGAGTGCTTGGTATCATTTCTTTTGATATTGTTTCTGGGACCCAGTATTGTTGAGACTTAAATTGTAAGATTAAACATACAAATTAAGCAGGGATATTTGTCCTACACTTATCATATCACTGTATGGATAAACAAAGTTAAAAAATTATGTGCTTCCTCAGTATGTTCTTTCTATTCTGCTTCATTGTTTCTGGAATGGCTTATCTTATGATTTGTGTGATCTAGAGAATTCGTGGTCCTGATGAACTTGAGGATAATGATATGGGAAAGAAAAGGCCAGGTTTTAGAATGGAAGAACCGGTAAGGGAAAGTACTATTTGCAATTTTTGTCTCTCTTGTAACACTCTGTTGTGCTGACTTAGTTCCATTAGTGGGTCTACTTACTCTACTATATATTCTCATTTTTTTTTTTGCTTTTGATTTTACTCTCCTCTTGTAGCCTTTGCTGATACAGTGCCGGCTTTTTCACAAGGGCAGTGCTTCTAAAGGAACTCTTCTTGTCAATAAAAAGGTATTTGGTCTGTCAATTTCTGATATGAGCATACTGTTTGTTGTCATCTTATGAGCACAGAATGCATCTTATCATTCTCTTGTTCTTTTTGCAATGTGCACCAGTTTCAATATTAATATCAAAATCTGCAGCTTCAACCAAACACAATCCAGATTAGACCATCGATGCTTAAAGTTAAGACAGATCCAACAATTTCCAATAATCAAACAGTGAACTCGTTGGAAGTAGTTGGCACAAGGTATATCATGATTTAATTATCATCTATGCATAGTTCTCATTGATTTGCTCCCTGCAGTTGATATGAAATCAATTGTTCTCTATCAATTTGGTAATTACCAAATGTTGGATATATATTTGAAATGACTTTACATATTTCATGTGTTCAATAATGAAATATTTCCAATGTAAAATTTGAACAAAACAAGAAAAGGATTTTTCATTTGTTTATGTATTTATAGTAACTTTTATCCTCTTTTTTATTTTATTTTATTTTTTTATTCCAGTACTCCTCCTAGGAACACACACTTCTCAAGGATTTTAATTGCACTTCTAGTGCATGGAGGGGTACCAGAAGAATTTTTCATGCAGATACTTAACAAAGCTTTGGAAGATGCTCATGGTGTTTTCAGCAAGACACGTGCAGCACTCAAAGGTGGTGATTTTAGAGTACTTAGTTGAGCTAATAGACTTCCCTTGTATTCTTTGTTTTGTGTTTCTGGGAAAACTTTGAAGCCAATTCCTTGCTTTGATGTCTGATCTCAGTCCCACGAGCCATTTTCTGTTCTCTTCATGTTTTGTTATTTGACTTATTTCCTTTCTTCCTTCATTTCTTTTCAGTCACTGAGAAGTTTGGTGAGATGGATGACAATTTCTTGGGAAGATTGATGATCTCATTTGGAATACCTCTAGAAGAATCGTACTTGCGGTATCGACTGTCAGTCCTGATGAAAGAAGAAAACAAGAGTCTTAAAAGAGGGCGACTTTATATTCCTGACTCCTACAATCTGATGGGAACTTCTGATCCAACTGGGACTTTAAAAAATGATGAAGTCTGTGTTATCCTGTATGTAAGATTTCTAATATGTTTGCCCTTCCCTGAAATATGAAAAATTAAACTCATTCCAAATTGTGATATCATACTTGTTATTTTTTACTCTTTAGTTAGATTTAAATTCAAATACTCCTTCGGCTATCCTTCACATTTGGATAGTTGCTAATCCACTCATTTGGTTATAATGTATAATTTTTTCTCTTGAGAGGCTCTTCTGTGGTCTGATGTAGTAAGGATGGACAACTGTCGGGCAAGGTTCTGGTGTATCGGTATCCAGGCATACACTTTGGGGATATTCACGTTCTAAAGGCCACCTATGTGAAGGAGTTAGAATCTGTTGTAGGAAACTCCAAATATGGTATTTTCTTCTCTTGCAAAGGTTCACGGAACATTGCTGATGAAATGGGTGGTGGAGATTTTGATGGTGATCTCTACTGGGTCTCAAGAAACCCTCAGGTAAGTTCATTCTTCATTTAGGTGTTCTAGAATTGCATATCCAATAACTACAAATTTTATTATTCATACCTCTCTACTATCATGTGTTTTTACTTGCTCCATATTTATTAAATTATTAAAATGTACTGTCCATTTCTTGCTAAGAAAACACAAAGAGTTTGAGTCTTTATACATTCATTTGAGTGGTTTGTATAGCTCGTTTGTGGTTTTTGTACACATACCCATCTCTAGGTCAGGATTTGTTGGATGCCAAAAGTAAAATAAAATAAACAAAGTACTGCTCATTATTTTCATTACTTATTTAAAAATCTAAATGTCATCCAGATTTTTCTCATATATTTAACACATAGTATTGCTTCAGCTATTGGAGTTGTATAGACCAAGTGAACCTTGGATTGAAGCTTCATCATCAACTGAAAGAAAAGATCCCAGTAGAAAACCAACTGAGCATTCACCAGAAGATCTAGAAGATGCTCTCTTTACATCATTCTTGACAACTAGGTTTGAGCCAAGGTATGCAGCTGACTGTACAATATTTTGTTTACATTATCTGGTTTATTACTTCCACATTCTAGGTTAGATTTGTTCCTAGAGTGTTGAAAATCAATGTTTTGTTCACATTTTTAGGCTTATTACTTCAGATTGTTATTTTTTCAACCGAAAAACAAAAATCTTCAGATCGTTATTATATCAGGCAAATATGTGAAAAGTTAAAACTCATAGTTGCAACTTACACAAATCAAATTGATCAGTTTCCATCCTTCTTGATATCCTATTGGATGGTTTCTAAGAGTCCGAGTCATTATTCTCTGACTATATTACACAGTGTACAATACTGTTCATTCTTTTGTTATTCTTGTCTATCATGGGTCTTATGATTCCAGTGCTCAAAACAGTCTCTTTTGAATCAGTTTCGCCATGAGCGAGGCAGCTGATAACTGGCTGGCTTGGATGGATCGCTTCTTAACTCTTGGAGATGATAATATTGATGAAAAGAATGATGTGAAGCAAAAGATACTGAAATTGGTTGATTTATACTATGCTGCTCTCGATGCAGCGAAGAAAGGTGTAAAGGTCAGCTGATTTAAAGAATTGGAAGTGGAATTTGATAGCTAGTTTTTTATCATTGAAAATTTGTATTGCATGGCTCTTGATCTTCGATAGGCTATTGTTGTGTGTTTGGAGTAATTTGCGCATATTGAAACTACTTTTTCCTTCTGTGTAACAGGTTCTAGTGCCAAAGGAATTGAAAATCTCATGTTTCCCTCATTACATGGAAAAGAATAAATTTTACCAATCAACCTCCATCTTGGGATTAATTTATGACAGGGTGATTGACCATCAGACAGAAGACCGTTCTCTCAAAGGTGATACAGTACAGGCATTCTAATTTATAGTTCAGGTGGTTGTTACCATCCTAATCCTTTATAAGATATAAACAATCATGCTGATAATTCTCTTGTTACCCGCATGCAGAAGTCGAGAAACTTCCTATTTTTGATGAAAATGAAGTCCCTTATGCTTGCTTGGACAAATGGGAGGATCTTTACCGACAGTATAGGAGTGAGATGTCCTCTGCGATGAACGACAATGATAAAATGGGCAAAAATCAGTCGGCCGATATGATCATAAGGAAATATAAAAAGGTAATCTTTGACCTTTCTACATCTATGCTTTCTTTAGTTTGCTTCTGTCTTTCCAAATGCTTTTCCTTCCACTTGTAGATTCTGTATGAGGCTGATGACTTTGAGCAGAGTAGAAGGCTGGTGGAGGAAGTATATAATGAGGCACACGCTATATATCATGTGTGCTATGACCATGCTAGGAGGGTCGAAAGCGTGAAGTCATGTTCATTTGCTTGGAAAGTTGCAGGTAAAGCTCTGTGCCAGCTTCACGCCAGGAACAACAATGAGAGGTGCTTTACAATGGTCTCCTCTGTTTTGAAGGCAATTTTGTAACCGGAGAAAATTTAACAATTTGGGCACACTCTATCATATTTGTGTATATATATGTAGAGCAATTTCGCTTTTCCGGTCCAACCAGCTTCCCGATTCATAGTTGGTTGTCCACTACTGTTTACAAAAATTAAAATTTCTTGGTTGTTGCAGGAGAAAAGTATGTAAGACTGAAAAAATTATTTTTCTTTCATTGATAGATTGTCTAAAATATAGGCTGATACAATCCGTTATAATAAATGTCTTGATATAACAGAGATTCCATGTATCTATCTAATTAATATATGTATCTAAGTAGGACAAGACACAAACTGAGAATTATGAAGAATTAATCTTCTTAAATACTCTCTCTTGTGTCGATGACTTCAAGAATGATGCATGACTTGTTGTTTCACTAAAAACTTCGTTAAGCGAAAAAAAACATCATGGGTAAAACAAAAGTTTGGTTTAAGGGAAAAAGAGTACAACGCACCAACTACGAAAGTTATTACATGTGATGTAGACTTCCTATGATGTCTACAAGAATGTAACTCCCCCTGACTGTAACTTAGTTCAGGAGTTTTGATAACCTGCTCATACCAATGTTTCTCACATGTTTCACAAAAGTAGATCTAGGAAGTGACTTGGTAAACAAGTCCGCAGCATTATCAACGGAACCAATCTGGTTCATTTGGATATTCAACAGCTGTTGTTGCTGATTAAAGAAGAACTTCGGCGATATAAGTTTTGTATTGTCACTCTTAATGTAACCCAACTTCATTTGTTCAATGCATGCTGCATTATCCTCATAGATGCAAGTGAGAATAATAACAGTAGATGGTAATCCACTAGACCCTCGAATATGACCTATAACTGACCTAAGCCAGACACATTCTCTAACAGCTTCATGTAAAACAATAATTTCATAATGATTCGAGAAAGTAGCAATAAGGGTTTGTTTTTTTTATCTCCAAGAAATCGTCGTGTTTTCCATAGTGAAAACATAACCAGTCTGTGAACGACCTTTGTGTGGGTCAGAGAGGTACCCAGCATCAGCAAATCATACCAATACATCAACCGGTGTTTTGGAATAGGGGATATCATGAAAACTGTTCGAAACAAGACCATTTTTTCAAGGGTCGAGAGAATCCCTCGACGGGTCAAGGGAATCACTCTGGTCGATCCAGGGTGCAGGTTTCGACGGGTCGAAATCTCCAGAATGCGTTTCAACTTTCTCTTTTCAAAAGAATTTCATGCTTCTCTCTGTATTCTTTGTAAGGGAAGAATAAATTCATGTCAATGGAACCTTTCAAATACCAGAAGATTTGTTTTACTCCATTCCAATGATGTTGCATAGGTGTAGAGCTAAATCTAGCCAACAAGTTCACAGAGAATGCAATATCTAGAAGTGTGCACTGAGCTAAATACAACAAAGCTCCAATAGCACTAAGATATGGAATTTCAGCTCCCAAGATCTCCTCATCATCATTTACAAGACGAAATAGATCTTTCGTGGGGTCCAGACTGCGAACAACCATTGTTGTGCTAACAGAGTGTGCTTTGTCCATGTTAAATCGCTTGAACATCTTTTAGACATAAGTAGACTGGTGAATAAGAATTTCACCAACTCGATGTTCCAGCTCTAATCCGAGACAAAATCGAGTCCTATCACGGTCTTTCATCTCAAACTCAGATTTCAAGTAGTAAACAGTCTCATTGATCTCATTAAGAGTTCCGATGATGTTCATATCATCAACATAGACAGCTACTATAGAAAATCTTAAACTTGTTCTTTTAATGAACACGCAAGGGCATAAGTCATCATTCTTGTATCCCTTCCCAATAAAGTAGTCACTAAGACGTGTATACCACATCCTACCGGATTGCTTCAATCCATTTAGTAAACGTCTCAATTTGATACATGAGTACTCCATGGTTTAGAGTTACTTGATTTGGGTATAGCAATGTCATCTAACACTCTCATGTATATCTCTGAATCAAGATCACTATAGAGATATGCAGTAACCACATCTATAAGCTGCATATTAAGCTTTTCAGAAACTACCAAGCTTATTAGGTAGCAGAAGGTGATGATGTCCATAACGGGAGAATACGTCTCCTCATAATCAATTCCAGGGCGCTGAGAGAAACCCTGCGCTACAAGCTTAGCTTTATAATGCAAGGCTAGACCTCATTCTTCTCATTACGCTTCCGAACAAAAACCCATTTATGTCCAACTGGCTTGACATTTGGTGGACATAGCACAACCGGACCGAAAACTTGCCTTTTATTCAGAGACTCTAGTCCAGCCTGGATTGTTACCTTCCATTTCGGCCAATCTGCTCTATGTTGACATTCAACAACAGAGCGGGGTTCCATTTCATCGTCGTCAATAATCTCCTGAGCGGCGGAATAAGTAAACACATCATCAACTACCATGGAAGATTTTTCAATAAGAACGCACACATCATTTATTCTAAGCGAGATTTCTTTGTTCTCTGACATCACAAAAGGTTCTGGAGCATCCCTTAGACTTGTCAATTGTGATTCAAGGACATAACTATAGTCAGAGACAATCTCATGTGAAGGATTCACAATGTTGATGATGAATGGATCTTTTTGTGCTTTGATGGCCTGCATTTTAACCGGCGGCTCATTAGTGAATTTTCTTGGTCTCCCCCTTTTCTTGGTGAGAGCCGAGGCCAACACAACACCTTCTACATGAGCAGGTGGAATGCCTCCTTGCCCGGTGTTGCTACTAACGAATCCCTTTTTCGGGATTTCTAACCTTGTAGGAACATTTGTAGCAGGTATATCCGATCTTGTCACTTTAGCGATATCAGCAAATGCGTCGGGCATAGAGTCTGCTACTTACTGAAGATCAAGTATTCTTTGCACTTCCGTCTCACTCTAAGACGTGCGAGGATCATGAAGAGATACAGTGAGATTAAACCACATCAATTCCTGATGTTTCACCGAAATAGAAACATTCATATCTCCCCATAACAGCGGGAAATATCTCTCTTCAATGAGACAATCTGCAAATCTAGCAGTAAAGAGATCTCCTGTCGAAGGTTCAAGATAGTGGACCCATTTTTGTGTGATGTGGAGGCGCAATTGGCACATAAACTAATAACCAAAAATGCGCAAATGTGAAACATCAGGCTCATATCCAGTTACCAACTGGTACACACTGAATGGTTGGCGGGCTACGGGTTGAAAATGAAGAAGCATTGCTGCGTGTAACACTGCATATCCTACGCAGAGACCGGTAAATTTGTATGCATTACCAAAGCTCTAGACACAAGCTGTATCCGCTTGATATGAGACTCTGCTAAACCATTATGAGAATGAACATGAGGAACGAGATGTTCAACTTCAATCCCAAGAGATATGCAGTAACCAACAAAAGATTTTGATGTTAACTCTCCTGCATTATCCAATCGAATAGACTTGATTGGATGATCCGAGTGGTGAGCCCGGAGCTTAATGATTTGAGTGAGGAGTTTTGCAAACGCAGTTTTCCTTGTGGATAGCAAAGCAACGTGTGACCATCGCGTTGATGCATCTATCAAAACCATGAAATATTTAAATGGTCCGCATTCGGGTTTGATTGGTCCACAAATATCACCTTGGATCCTTTGTATGAATAAGATATTGTAATTATTATCAATATCAAAGGAAGGACCTGCCTGTAACTTTGTTAAAGAACAAACTTTGCAAAACGAGCGATGTGCAGCAGGGATTGTAACATAAATTGGGTGGGATAATGCACAATGCCTCAATAGTATTTTGTCGGGATGGTGCTGCACTCATCTTGGAGACCGAGCTAGGATTGAGAGGAGTAGTCTCATCCTAACCATCTGAACCGATGGAAGTAGGTAATCCCACATGTTTTCTCCCTCTAAAGAACAGATGACCATGAGTATTTTTTAAGATTTTGATCATCATGTCATGACCTGGATATATATCCTAGTCAAAAATGCCAAAGCTTGTATGAGGCAGAATCACATGTAGTAGTGTGAGTCATGACATTGGATTCAATGATCTAAGTTGTAGTTAGATATAAACCACTACAAATAGCTTTAAAATTCTCTAGAATGCGCTTGATGCCACATTCAACAGAGGTTATACACAATAGTTCTTTCCCATTCTCACAATAAGTTTCCAAGTGAAAACTATTGGCACGAATATCCTTAAAACTTAGCAAGGTTCGATTGACCTTTGGTGCATATAAGGCATCAGTGATATATAACTTTGTACCATGGGGCAACAGAAACTTTGCAGAACCATGCCCTTGTATAACAGACGTTGCACCAATCATGGTTGTCACTGAAGATTTGTATGAAAAAAGATCCACAAATAGTTGCCTATTCCGCAGAATGGTATGGGTAGTACCACTATCTGCTAGACACTCAACTTCGCCTTGAGACATCTACAAAATTAATGTAAATACGTAAGTCTTTGTACTAAAGACCAGACGTACATTTTAAGTATACACTTAAAGATTTGAATAAGGGTGTGACCCTTGTTGAGTGCTGATATGGCATGACATAAACCGATTTATAAACAACATCTGGTGCTGAAATCCAGGTTGGTCGATTTAGACCAACAATTTTCCAACAGAAAATTTTAAATTTTTTTCAATATTTTCCAAGAAAATCGATTTATAAATACATCTAAAAACACCATATCCGGGTAACATTTTCAACGAATCGAGAAAAATCCTCAACGGGTCGAAGAAAAACCCAAAATAAAAGTTGATTTTCTGATACCAGGTTTTCGATGAGTCGAATTGCTGTCCAGTGGCGATCCTTCGACGGGTCGAAGGGAAAACCAAAAATGAAATTGAATTTCCGATAAAAAAATTTCAACGGGTCGAAATTTGTAACAAATCCATGTCATCGACAGGTCGAGACAAAATGAAACGATCAACGTTGGAATTTTTCGACGGGTCGAAAATTGCTCAATGATCAATTTTTTTCTTCGTTTTTAGGACGTTTTGAACGTATCTTCGCATTGTTTTATCATATATGTAAAGACATCGAACCATACATAAGAATTGTAAGAAATAGAACATTCTCAAACTCTTTCATATACCAAAAAATAGAGAAATATTCATTACTGCCAACAAAAATACATCATAGATGTTCTTAATCAAAAACAAGACAAGCGTCGTAATAAGTTTAGCCGAAAAGTAAGCTAAAAACAAAACCAAAAACTTAAAAAATTACAGAGACAACGCTTTTTATATAACCTTAATCAAAATCCAGGGTAGCAAGATCTTTCCCCTTGTCTTTTGCAAGAACGAAATTGATGTCAACCTCCATGTCTAAATCTCCAGCATAATTCGACTCTTGAGCCAAATATTGCTTGTGCCTCTTGTAGATGTTCTGGATTTCTTTACTAGCACAGCACTGTTTGTACATATGCTTAGTAGAACCACATTTGAAACAAATGTTTCTTCCAGAATGTTAGGACTGTTGACCATTAGGAACTGAACCAGATTGGTTCTTGTTGGAGTTGGCGTTATGATCTCTATGCCAAGTCAAATTTTGGCTGCGGCCTTGGCCACGCCCACGCCCTCCTCTACCCCCACGTGGAGCTTGTCCACCACGAGCATAAGGTTCTGAACGAGCAACCTTCTTGTTTTTACGGGCCTTTCCTCCAGTTTGATAACTCTCAGGCTTTTTGGTACCAGCCGATCTTGAGTTATTATTCAAGATGATCTCATGATGCCTCTCTTTTTTCGCAAGACTATTGATGAGATCACTGAAGGTAGTAATCCTCCCCTGTTCGTACTCATTCTGGTACTGATGAGCAAGAATGTTCATGGAGGTTGGAAAGGTATTCAACGAACAGTCAATCATATCGTTCTCAGATTTCTCCACCCTACAAAAGCTCAACTTAGACTGCAGATCCAACATTGCTTGATTAAAATCTTGTATTTTGGGGAAGTCCACAAGTCTAGTGTTCTCCCATCTTGCAGTCAACTCAGGAAGCTGTGCATCATGCACATTATTGAAGCGCTGTTTCAGAACGTTCCACAATACCATGAGATCTGTTTTGTTTAGATAATGCTTCTTGAGAGTTGGATGAATATGATGCCTCAAAAACATGAGAGCTTGAACTTTTGACTCATCAATGGGGGGCATGAGATTCGTTCTAGACCCAGAGGGTTTGATGGTGTTGGTCAGTCTCTTTCCAATGAATGTAGTTTCCACATCTAAGACCCAACGGTGGTATTCCTTGCCTTGAATTTCAAGGATGTCGAATTCTGGCCTACCTGATTCATTCGAACTCATTTATAAAAACACACAGAGATGTTTTATCAAGAACGATCGAAAACTACGATCACAAAAACTTTCAAGTTTTATTGAATAAGAACGCACTACAACATTTTTACACATTGCCGGCGACTTTTAAGTCGCCGGTAATGTCCAAAAACAAGGCCGGCGATTTTTGGACATTACCGGCGACTTAAGTCGCCGGTAATGTAATTTTTTTTTTTTTTTTTTTTACATTGCCGGCGACATGAATTTATGTCGCCGGTAATGTCTCGAAGCTAAAGACATTGCCGGCGACATAAATTCATGTCGCCGGTAATGTAAAAAAAAAAAAAAAAAAAAAAGACATTACCGGCTACATAAATAAAGTCGCCGGTAATGTCTTTTTTTTTTTTTTTTTTTACATTACCATCGAGGGATTGCCGGCGACGGACATTACCGGCGACAAAAATCGCCGGTAATGTTAAAAAAAAAAAAAAAAAAAGACATTACCGGCGATTTTCCGGCGAAAATCGCCGGTAATGTCTAAAGACATTGCCGGCGACTTAAAAGTCGCCGGCAATGTCTCCAAATGTTGTAGTGACGTGATTCATGATATGTGGTCACAAAATAGATTATAAACGGTGGCAAAAACCACACCCAGCAATCGTGATTAACCATCACATATGATCGATTTCTCTTTTCTTTTCTTTTCTAAACCGTGACTCCCCCAGGATCGTCACTTATACTATATGGATATAGGTCCATAGGAACTAGGGTAAATATGTAATATAAAACAACTCATACTACAATTATCATCAACTTAGATATAGAGTTTTGCGGTAAGTAAGTTTGATCCTAGATCTAGAGATTGATGGTTTAGAAAAAGTTACCTCGATGAGTGTTGTGCTTGGTATGACCGGTACACTTGTTGATCGATTTGATGTTGAACCTCGTTTGAAATGGTTCTTCGGAAGTCGAGCAATCTTGACAACCTAGGAAGATTTGAGTAGCTTGTGCTTGTGACTTGGGCTGCCGACAGTGAAGAGAGAGATGCCGACGGTGGTGGTCGGCGATGACAAGGGCTGCAGGCGGTGAAAGCCTTTTGTGAAAGTTAGGTTTTTTTTTATTTTGGTAGTGATGGTTATCAACCCAGAGAGCTGCTAATAACGTGCTGTAGAAGAAAAATATGTAAGACTGAAAAAACTCTATCTTTCATTGATAGAATGCCTTGAATACATACTGATACAATAAATATCCTGATATAACAAGAATTCCATATATCTATATAATTAATATTTGTATCTAAGTAAGAGAACATACATACTGAGAATTAGAATTCTCCTTAAACATTGGTAACAAAAAAGACCAACTTTTTGAATTAAAATGAAGATAGCAAGATCCTTATTTTGAGGGAAATACTGCTTGCAAAACTAGGTCCGATATGGTCAACTTTTGAGCAAAGATCGTATCGGAGCGTACAAAAACATGCCGAGTACAACTGTTGGAAAGTAGCGTTCTAGGTAAGTGTGAATGGAGTACAAAAGAAGCTTCATCAGAATTAGTCAAATAGATTCTCTCTCTCTATCTTGGTCACTCAGTTTCAAATTGTGCAGAAGCGCGAAAACAACAACAGCCACTTACCAAAAAGTCTCTCTCATCAACATCAACTACACACCATGACGGTCACAGTCGTCGACCTCGTCAGCCGAACTGCCACCGCGTGCAGGAATTGCTGGACCAAGTATGCAACCACAAAAACCAGCCTCAGCCGGATGACGCTCTTGACTTGCTTGATCAACAACACCAGAACTCCCACCAGAACCTTCGATGGATTCATCAGTTTTATGATCAACAAGAAGCTTGAGAGTAATAAACCCTCTTCGTCTTCGAGAACAGTCTCGACTTACTTGCATCGAAGTCCCTCTGCCTCCTCAGTTACCAGTCCTCAAGGTCAAGGTTTGGTCTTTTACTTTGTGATAATCGATCGGAGCAAACTTCTGTTTTTCAGTTTGATTATGACTCGATCAGTTTGTTGTGTTGTTGAACAGGTTGGAGCTTCTGGACTAGGTTCCTCTGGCTCTCCTGTACATACTTGTTGTCGATTTCAAAGCCCAATTCACATCCCATCTGCTTCTTCGGCTACTCCTCGAGGTCAGACTTGTATCTTTGATTTGATATGTTGTCATGCTGATCAGTGTATGAAGGAATGTGATCGAGAGTTTTATTGCAGGTGTCTCTATCCATGGTGGTGGTGGTTCTCCTGTTTTGAAGCAAAATGGAGACTACAGTGAACAAGCACTCAATTACTTGCCTCCTCAAGGTTTCGGTACTCCTCCACATCAAGGACCTTCTTCTCCTGAGTACTACTCCGATCCGATTTTGGCGTCAGCCTCAAGGTGAGACTCTTACTTCCTACGATGCCTTTCATTGTGATTGAGCACATGTATGTATGAACCTCAGTGTCTATTGGTGTAGCTGAACCTCACAAAATGTCCCCGGTGACAACGAGCAATGTGCAATCAGTTCCCTATACATCGCTTTCTCCTTATCAAATCCTTATGGCTCCTTCTACTTCTGCTGCACAAAATTATGATAGTGATCAAGGTCAAATTTCACTAATGAAGGTTTTTTAAGTGACATAAAGGTATTTCTGTCTCCTTGTGAGCTTGACTGTACGCTGCTGCAGGTGTGACTCCATCACCGGTGAAAATGTGCAATGAGAAAACGTACTACTCATCTGCTTCTTCTTCATCTTCGAAAGATGTTCGTCGTATTTCTCCTTTTCATATTCCATCTGCCTCTCCTGTCACTCCTGTAAATCTTTATAAGAGTTTTCAAGGTCTGACTCTAAGTAACCCAGTTCGGGACCATCCTGGAAATCATGGTCAAGCACACTTAGAAGCTCTGGGAGAACTAGAGTTCAGAAAACAATTTCTGATATTGAGTTATGCTGGAAGGTTTGTGACAACTTTTTCTTGTTCGTTCCTTTTGTTGCTTATTTTGGTTTAGTAGCTAATCTTGATTAAAATGTCTGCCTGCAGAAAGAAGTTAAAAGATGTTATAGGGGTGGAGGATATTAGGAGCTGGAAAGATTTGCCAATGGTCAAGTTTGAGACCAAAGTTTGGGATGTTTTGGGTTAAAAAACTGTTAACAAGACTGACCGACTATTGGTGATTATCACTCCCATTTTTCGCTTCTGCCTATTAGTTCTTTACAGTTCATAATCTGTACTAATTGATTTATTCTGCTCTGTGTTAGCTGTTATTCTAAGCACAAATTTTAAAAACTAGTACTACAAAGTTCTGCACATGTTTTGTTTGTTTCCTTTTTTTAGAAAAGAGAAAGAAGTTCTGCCTTGTACTTTTTGCATCAAACTGACCACTTGAATTGTAGCTTATCTGATTTTAAATCACTCATTAGGCACTTCACTATATGTGACTATATCTGAATATAATGTACCGGGTGTATTGTAGTGTTCTGATTGGGATTCTGGAAGAACACACCTGTATTACTGTTACATTTCCTTAGATGGAAGCTACATGTTCAAGGTTTGTTTCTCTACCCTCTCTTTCTCTTCGATAGCTGAGCAAAGAGCACTTTAAACATCTATAAAATCAGAATAAGAAATTACCAGTGAATCTGTTAATGATCTCTTTGTTGATGTTGTCATTGTTATCAGTTTTGCAGTTGTTGATAGGTTAACATATTCTATTTCTATAAATACAGGGTCCCTTTCTAAACAAAACAAGAACTGTCCTACAGAAACAATTTGGAGACGATAGTGTCTTGATTGTCAATTTTACCAAATGGAGTTCCAGTATTCGTTTCGATAACAATTATTGTACGTATAGCAGGGTCATTAGAGAAGGCATCCTTGTTGGTTTGCGGATATATGGTTTCTTTGGTATGCTTTTCAAGATTTCATGTTGAATTCTGTATTTCCAGTGTTTGAAATGTTTCACTTACCCCACTTTGTAGCACCTCAAATGAAATTATAAGTTTAGTTTAGTGCTTGTTTCAGTAGAATTCATAACAGACTGCCGAATTCGTATGGTTCATTCCTTTGATGTTACAATAATTAGAAAGACAGTAATGCGCACTCATGTGTATCTGATCCATAGTAGTAATTACCTATCATAGCAGAATTGGGTATCTGTATATCAAAAATTCTATTCATCTTCTGTTCAAGCAGTTCCAGCTGTTTTTGAGTAATGTAGATTTATTATCATTTCTCTCTGTATTATGGTTGTGAGTCAGTGTTCAAAGATGGTCATGACGGAAAAAAGAAGATAGGGCTCAAAGAGTCAATTTCATCACCTGTGAAATGTTATTTTGTCCGTGTAGATTCAGATGCTGCAATTGATAGGGATAAAGACTACATATTATCTGGCAAAACAACGCAGGAAGGAAGATGTCTTTTTGCACATGTACACACTGCGACTAGTTTGGCCAACTATATGGCTAGGTATGTACATGTTCATGGAATTAAAATCTAATTTTAGATGTATAGAAGCATTTTCTATTTTAGATTCTGATTACCGTTGTTGCTGGGTATGCAGGTTATCACACATTTTGTCCATGACATTTAGTCTAGAAGTAGATTGGTCTGTTGTCAATGTTGAATTCATTGAAGAAGTGTTCTGTTGTGTATGATCATTTTAATTACTTTTCCGTGAACATTTATGCCTTCCTTGATTAGGCTTCTATTTCCTTTACTATATTGTTCTTTGCAGTGTTTAAAGAAGTTGGATGGTTATATTTGGTTATTTTCCTCTTTTTTCACTTTCTTTAGTTAATCTTTGTTTGCAGGATGAATATGGTAAGGTCATCTCTGTAAATGACAAAGCTCGTATCCATACTGATGGCACAGGATTCATCTCTGAGGATCTGGCTTTACTTTGTCCTGAGATAGTACGCAAAGCAGAATATAGCACTGATGAACACATCGAGGTTTTTCATTCTGTTTTTGTTTGCTTTTGGATTTATGTACATTACTTGAAGCTGTAATTACTATATACTGAGTTTATCTTTACAGTCTATCTCAATGCTTGAGCCAATCTGAATTTATGGGTGCAGTTCCATGTGCTTGTCTTCACTTCATGTGCATGACTTAATCTTTCATTTGTGCTTTAGGGACTTAATGGTCCTGATGATGAACTTGATGATAACGTTCTGGAATGGAAACAGCCATACTCTAGAACTCGTGAACTGGTATGTGGATGTAGTATTGCAATTTTTATTCACTTTTAAATTGTACACTTGCAAAGAGGATTCTCATTTTCTGTGTGCTTTTGTTTTCTCCCTCCCTTTGTAGCCTTTGCTCATGCAGTTCCGACTTTTTTACAAAGGCTATGCAATAAAAGGAACTTTTCTTGTCAACAAACTGGTATATTTTCTTCCACATTGTTTTGTCCTATTGTTATAAGAACAGTATTTCTATGTCTTTCTGTATGGTGGACTGATCGAGTGTGAGACAGATTTAGAGAGATCTGTTTAATGTTGGAAATTTTGTGTTTGTGGGTAGGGGTCATCATTTGGCCCGTGGGCCTCGTGGGCCGGTGGAGGCCCGCAAGCCCGTGGGCTAAAAGCCCGGCCCGGCCCGTAAAAAAGCCCGCAAAAGCCCGCCAAGGTGGTTGGTGGGCCGACCATGGTTTAGAGATCTAAACCCCGGCCCGCGGGCCCGGGCCCGGCCCGCCAAAAGCCCGTCAAGGCCCGTTAGGCCCGGCCCGTCAAAACCTGTTAGGCCCGGCCCGTCAAAGCCCGCACACATATTGACATATATCATTAAATTATTTAATGAATTTTAATCATTATACAATTTATACCTAGTTAATGTTTACCTACACACATATTGACATATATATATATAATATAGTGACTAGTAGTCTAATAGACTAATACTATATAGATATATATTTTACATTTGTGTATATATATTAATATATTACATATAGATGGATAGATTGAATATTTGAATTCCATATATAATTAAATTTGTGTATCTATTTTACTATTAAGTCATTATTTAAAGTTTAGCATAAGTTGGGGTTTAGGTTTAGGGTAAATTAGGGTTTAGGAGATTAAGATTTATGGTAAGTTAAGGTTTAGGAATTTGAGGTTTAGGGTAAGTTAGGGTTCCGGTTCTAGGATTTTATTGTAATTTTTTTAGGGTTTAGGGTTTGGGGTTTAGGTTTTAAGGTTTAGGGTTTAGGTCCAAAATTTATAAAAATTAGGGACAGCCTACTTAGAATATTATGAACAACCAATCCGACATTCAATTTTTTATATATATAAGATAGTAGTACGTATATCATTATACCTACACTTATATATATAATATAGTGACTAGTACTATATATATATTTTTTATATTTGTGTATGTTTATATTAATATATTACATATACATATATTGATCAAATATTGGAATTCCATATATAGTTATATTTATGTATCTATTTTACTATTAAATCATTGTTTAAAGTTTAGGATAATTAAGTTAGGGTTTAGGTTTAAGGTAACTTAGGGTTTAGGGGATTGAGATTTAGGGTAAGTTAAGGTTTAAGAATTTTGAGGTTTAGAGTAAGTTAGATTTTAGGTTTTAGGAATTTTGAGGTTTAGAGTAAGTTAGGGTTTAGGGGTTAGGGTTTAGGGTTTAGGGGTTAGGGTTAGGGTTTCATTGTAATTTTTTTTATCGATTTACACTGTAAAACAGTAAATATAATAGATGGTTCAGATTAGATTTTGTAATTTTTCAATGGTGAGAGTTTAATTGAAAGTGTGTGAAATGACATCAATACCCTTCTCTTATATATTACTTATTTTTCCATGGAGAAACTTGATAAATTAAATTTTTATATCAATTTTTTTGACACTATGAGATAGATATGTAATTTACAAGAATGTGTGTTAAAATTTTTATTTTAAAAAATTTCTTTAGGGATGGGTAATTTATGTTTTAGTTGTAAGGGTACTACGGTCACATTTAGCGAAACTCATAGATGTAGGTCTAAATCAAGTCCAAAATTTATAAATTTTTAACGGCATGCTTAGAATATTATGAACAACCAATCTGACAGTCAGTTTTGTAAAATGATGATACATGATCGATTACGTTTCACAAAGGACTTTCAACCCATATAACCAAGGAATAAAGGTAAGAACATTAGTGTGCATGTAGAGAATTCAAGCAATATAGGAATTAAAAATGTTTTAACAATAAAGAAGGCCATATATAATAGTTCACCTTGTAATAAAAGACACCGTACGTAAAAATTAGCCTAATCGAAGTACGTTTGGATCCCAGTCAATATAATTAAACAAAATTTGTGAAAACACTAAAATACACTCATCTTATTTTCCTTATTTTCCTATGGGGGGAGTAGATAAATCAATTTTTTATGTCAATTTTTTTGATACTATGAGATAGATATGTATTCCATAAGAGTATGTGTCCAAAATTTGATGTTAAAAAATTATTTTCGGGAGGGGTAATTTCCGTTTTAGTTGTAAGAGTACTATGGTCACATTTGGCGAAATACATGGATCGATGTCTAAATCAAGTCCAAAATTTATAAAATTTTAAAGGCATGGTTATAATATTCTAACCAATCAATCTAATGGTCAATTTTATAAAATAATTAAACATGTCCGATTAAGTTTCACAAAAGTATTTCATTCCATATAACAAATGAACAAACGTAAGAATATTAATATACATATGAATAATTCAAGCAATATAAGAATTAAATATGTTTTAATAATAAACGAGGACATGTAGAAAACTCCATCTTATAGTGATAAACATCGTACGTAAAATTTAGACTCGTCGGAGTACGTTTAAATCCCAGTGCATGGATAAAGGTTACGTTTATTTTGAAATGTCTTAATTTTTTAATAATTAAAGCCCGATAGGCCCGGCCCGCAAAAGCCCGCAAAGGCCCGGCCCGCAAAAGCCCGCAAAGGCCCGCAAAGCCCGCTTGAATGGGCCGGGCTCGGATCCTTATATAAAAGATAAAGCCCGGCCCGGCCCGGCCCGCATATATTAAAATGTTGTTGAGGCCCGGCCCGGCCCGGCCCGTGCCGGCTATACATGGGCCGGGCCGGGCCGGGCCGGGCTTTTGCCGACCCCTATTTGTGGGTATGGCAAGAGAAGGAAAAATGTTTCAAAGGCACATAAAAGTTTACGCTTTCCTGTAGACTTTATTTTCCCCACTATTTAGTGAGCAAGGTGAAATAATTAAATAAGTCTTTACGATACAATGAAGTCTAACAACTTGTTATTGTTGCTTGTCGGTTTGAACTAACGAAAATCATCCTAAAACTCGATCAAAAGTTTTTTAAGAGGCTTGATTAGAAACTAAATTTGCAGTATATTGTTTCTAGATTTCGTTTAAAATTAGGGAATGATGTAGAACCTGAAAGAAACTAAAAGAGAGAAAGAGAAATGAAGTTCTTGGTTATGTTAATCTGCAGAGAATTACTTATATTTATAGAAGTGATTATGCTTTTTCACCTTGAAAGATTGCATCTTTCTGGTTATCTTCCAATGAACATGCATTTTCATTAAGAGTTGTATCTATTTGGTTTATTTTTATTAGACTTATCTCTACACTAAGAGTTGTATCTATTTGATTTTCCATTGGACATGTCTGTTACTTTTTAACAGGCAAACATTTTGCTATTTTTATTTTATATTGTTAAAAATTATTCTAACAATTCTTCACCATTTTTAAAATATAAAAATATTTTAAAACAAAATTTATTTTGAAAACGTTTGATAAATCCTTTAAAAATGTTTTGAAAAATCATTGAGTAAATTCTCCAAAAACTTGGTGCATAAATTAACGTGTTTTGTGAACTTGAATCTTACCTTAGTGAGAACACATCAAAGTTAAATCAAGATAGCTAAGTAGCTTTGCTTTGAACTTATGATCTTATTGTGATCTAACCGGACACATTTCACACACTAGTTTTCTACTTCTTTCGAGTGTTCTTAAAGCCAACACGTGGATTGACATTACGTCTATATCTTTTTCAAGAGTGTTTTAGAGACTAGCCTAAGTGGTATAGAAGGCAGCATCACCTTCTACACTCGTATAGGTAAGTATGTAGTACCCATATAACTAAAGTATTTTTCGTCATGTTTATTTAGAGTTTTAATTATAACCCAATTTATACCATTCATTACATGTACCAAGCACTTTAATTTTTGGATGGATACAAACATATAATAAAATTATATGTTTATTAATTTCACTTGAGTGCTTACAATCACTATATATGATGTACTTTACTTATTCAACTCAAGGACAAGATGTTTCGAGTGTTGAGTTGAGTTTCTATCATCGATGATTAAAAGTTTAGACTTAATTATCTCATTTGATGTATCATCCAATAAATCCTTACAAATTTAAAATATGCAAGTTATTTTGTTAATTGGTTATTAAAATTAATTATCCATAACGTTAAAGTTCAACGGATTACAGCGTCTCTTTAAATAGTCTTATATAGCTATGTTTCAAATCAGTATATCATTTTTACCTTTATATCTCTAGTAAGAAGCCCTTGATAATTAAGACTATCAAAGAACTAAATATCATATCTTTATCCTTATGATCCATCTAAATATCATATCTTTATCCTTTTGACATTAACTAATATTCCGTTAAACTTAATTACTCTAAATGATATAAATACTCATTATATGCATATGAGTATTTCATAATCCACAAACTATAGACATCATCAAATGTAATACTTGTTTATAATGAATATCATGCAATTAAATTTTTACTAAGATTGTATTCCGATATTCATAAAAACAACTAGCTAGTTGAAATATCTTAATGATATTCCAACTTAAATGCATATGCATTTAAATTTTTTAATTTAAAACGATACATAAAGGTTCAACGAAGTGCACATATATAAAATCATATCACTCATGTATATACATAAGTCGGCTATGCATATATGAACTTGATATGAGCATACACTTAACATAAATTATAATTAACATACATTCTTTAAATTGAAACTGGAAACACACAAACGATCAAACTAAGTAAATGTAGCAAATAAAGATGTAAAATGAAAATATATGTCGCACTTAGTATCAAAATATCTATCATAACATACATATCAATGTATTATTCTTAGTCACTGAAACGTTTGTAAAGTTCATAAACAAACTCAATTTTTCTCCCAAAGTGCATTCACTACTTCAAATACTATTGCCACAATTTTCTCCTTGGAGTTAAAACTTATTTGTTAGTTCTTCAGAATACGGCAATATTTCATGATGTGATCACGTTTTTTACAATAGAAGCAATTCACTGTCTTCTTGTTTGATTTGAATGATCTTTATTCTATCGAATCTATTTTTTTCTATTCTCATGATTTTTTTTGAATTGATTAGATTCATCAATAATCAAATTATTATTAATAGAAAAAGAATGATCGATTTTCTCATTAACGCATCTTCTATTTTTATATGAAAAGAAATAGTTCAATCTTTTGCAGGTTATTTTGTATTCCTTTTCAAACTGAAGATGATGACCCAATTATTATATAGTTAAGCCTTCTATGAAGATGGAAGCTTCTTCTTGATAATAAGACATACTAATGAGTGAATCTATATGCATAATGTTGAGTGAGCAAATAAAATATATGAATGATTTCACGATATTGCTTAATAATAAATTTTGTATCTACCATTTCATATTTAAAAAATTTAGAAATTATAAAGGATTTAATTGTAGGATTCGTAGAAATGTATTGCTCTTCCAATGCGCCCTATAATTCCTTTGACGTCTCCTTGCCTTTGAAGTGAGAAACTAATTCATCACTTAGAGAATTATATATGTAGTACTTACATTGTTCGTCATCTTGATCCCATTTGTCTCGTACTTGTTTCATGGATAATATCCATCTTCAATTTCTTCGGGTCTTGGTGTTATTAGCACGTAAACTATCTTTAGGCATGTAAGCACGAGATGAATCTTTTTTCGCTATTTTTGAAATTATTCTTCATCAAATTGATCAAGTTTCATTGTGGAAATTCATTTTTGCTTTCCTTCGAAGTTGCTATTCCAAAAATAAAGTCTAAAGATTGTTGAAATTTTTTTGTTTGTAGGTATGATAAGAGAAGGAAAAGCGCTTCAAAGACACGTAAAAGGTTACGCTTTCCTTTAGATTTTATTTCCCCACTACTTAGTGTGCAAGATGGAATAATCAAATTAACTTTTAGGATACAATGAAGTCTAGTAACTTGCTATTGTTGATCGTCAGTTTGCACTAATGATATCAAAGATTTCTCAAGAGGCTCAAGGTTACTAGAAACTAAATCTGCAGTATATAGTTTCTAGATTTTCTTTAAAACTAGAAAATGATGGAGAACTTAAAAGAAACTAAAAGAGAGGAAGTGAAAAAAGGTTTGGTTATGTTAATCTGCAGAGAATTACTCCTATTTATAGAAGTGATTATGCCTATTCACCTTAAAAGATCTGGTTATCTTCCAATGGATATGTCTTTTTATTAAGAGTTGCATCTATTTGGTTGATTTTTAATGAACATATCTCTTTACTAAGAGTTGTATCCATTTGATTTTCTATAGGTCTTGTCTGATAATTTCCAACAGACAAACCTTGCTCTCTTTGTTTTATATTGTTGAAAATTATTCCTACATTTAACACTCTCATTTTATGACTCCAATCGTATGGATATTATTGAATGTTCTCATGGGAGTCTTCTAATTTTTTTTCTAAAGTAATGCAATCTAAAAGGTCTATGCTTGATTAGGAACATTTCTTAGTTCTTTAAAAAAAAAAGGAACACTTCTTAGTTCTGAATCTCTTGACTACTAGTTGAATCCTCCTTCTCATTAAATGGTTAGGTTCTAGTTATATTTTGAAATTGAACGTTTTCCATTTTCAAAATCAACAATTTGCAGCTGCCACCAAAAACAATCCAGATTCGACCATCAATGACTAAAATAACTCCAGATCCATTTATGCCAGATGGTCAATCAGTGAATTCACTGGAGATAGTGGGAACCAGGTATATCCATCATATGTGAAACTTCATACTTTCATTGTTTTCTTCCCTGCAGTTGATGTGAAATTTCATATTGTCACAGTTATCATTCACATAGATTCAATACTATTTCTCCAGTTACTTTACACATTGAACAAAGTAAGAAAACAACAGAGTTTTGCACAGTACCATAATTTACTTTTATTGATTCGCTATTATGATGAGCTTATTTCAGTAAGATTTTCTAGGTAACTCTACTATATTCTTCTAATATTAAATATAGCTTGGTTTATCAGAAGCAAGAGTGAGGGAAGGAAGGAAGGAAAGAAAGAAAAATATCCAAGGAGTTTCGAGTTTGAGAAGGATCTCTGCTCTGATACCAGATAGAAGTTTGTAATTTATCTGCGTATATTCAACTCTTAGAGAAGAGTTTAGATAGGCTAAAAATTGATGTTATGATGAAGAAATGAAGCCGGAGCTAAACATAAGTGAGCACTGAATGTGGATCATCTAGGTTGACGGTTACGATACAATGACATTAATGACAATTAAAATGATTCATATTTTCATATGCAAGAAGCCAAATAATAATCATTGAATGATATTCAAGTCTCTTAGAGTGACAGTCCATTAATCAGAAGTAATCACCCATAACTTGACATGAGAGAAAATTGACTATATTATTTTGCTTGTCTAGATGACGACTTTGATTAGACTCATTAGAGGAATTAGTTGTGAGTAAGGTTTCAAATACAAGGTGTATTACCTATTTCTATCATCTGTTATTTAAGACGTAAATTTTAACTTAAACTTTTAATTTGCAGTAAACTCATGAAGAAGTCATTTTTGTCAAGGAACTTAATTTCACTCTTATACCATGGAGAGAATACTTCATGGAGTTACTTGTAACAGCTATGAAGGAGACTCGTAGTGTTTTCAGCAATAAAAGTGCAGCATTCAGATGTAAAAAAGCTCCATGAAATTTCTCATTTCTTTTCTTTTGGAATATTTATTAGATCATATTGACCATCATTTTCTTTTCTTTTGTTCATCGGTTAAGTTGCAGTCCTACTTCTTTATGTTCTACTTGTTTTTTGCTCATATTTCGTACTTCCTTGATTGGTTCAATCGGTTCCTCTGTTTCTGTATTTGCAGTTTCCCTTAGATATGGTGAGATTGATGACAATAGTAATGTGGCGAAAATGATCTCCTGTGGTATTCCACTTGAAGAATCATATATTCAATTCAATTTCGTCTCTCATTTCTAGAGAATGTAGAAAAGAAGAGTCTTAGAAGAGGGAAATTTTTTATACCGGACTGCTGATCCAACAGGGTTATTGGAAAGAGATGAAGTTTGCATCATCTTGTGTGTTAATTGATTTCTGTTATAACCCTCTGTTAGATAAATTGGTTACATTCAATATCTGTTACAATGTAGCCTGATTCAGTTGAGACGTTCATTTGGTATTACTTCATATCGCCCTCATTATCCATTACTTTCTTTTTTTTGGATATATGGTAGTGATAAGGGACCACTGTCTGGGGATGTTCTAGTATACCGGAACCCTGGTGTACACTTCGGTGATATTCATGTCCTAAAGGCTACCTATGTCAAGGAGTTGGAATATTTTGTTGGAAATGCCAAATATGGTATATTCTTCTCTTGCAAAGGTCCACGTTCAGTTGCTGATGAAATGGGTGGTGGAGACTTTGATGGTGATCTGTATTGGATCTCTAGAAACCCTCAGGTTAGCAATTGCATAGATTATGTTGCTCACTTTGTTTTGAATTCAGCATACCAAGCTACTTAATTACTATTATGTAGTTTTCCATTTTCCTTTGATGTCCATGTTTTATAAAACGTTCTTATGTATCAATGTATCATTCATTTAAGAAATAAACTATTACTTATAAAAGGTTTTGACATTGGAGAATTGGGCATACTCGTAATTCTTGTCTAAACCATCATCTCAATGTTGTTCTTTAATCAATTAAAGTAATTCTAATTTTCTTTATATATGTATCACTCATTATTGGAATTACTTCAGTTATTGGAATCGTTCACACCAAGTGAACCTTGCATTGAAACTCCAGCCACTCTTAAAGGAGATGGTGAAAGACCATCTGGGCTTTCAAGTGATCATCTGGAAGAAGCACTCGTCAAACTTTTCTTGAAGACTAGGTATGAACCAAGTTATGTTTGTATCTATAGTCTTTCTCTAGTGTTGGTAGGACCCGTAATCTGACAATACAGTTCACACTTAACAGTCCTGTTATTCTGTGTTTTTTGTTATACAAGATCAATTATAAAGTTCTAAACTCTGTAATACTCATTTGCAAAATCTGATTTCAGCTACGCAATGAGTGAGGCAGCTGATAATTGGATGACTCAAATGGATAAGTTTCTAACTTTAGGAGACAGAAGTATTAGTGAGAAAGCCGAATTGAAGGCAAAGATTCTTCGATTGGTTGACTTATATTATGATGCTCTTGATCCACCAAAGAAAGGTTCAGAGATCAGTTATATTTAACATTCAAGTATTGGAATTGGAAATAGCTAGTTTTAGAGCATGCCTGGTAGGATCCTTTATTCTTATTAGTGCTTTCAAGTGACTGGCTGTGCCTTGAGAATTGAGGCTAAGCTTACTTTCTGTGTCTCAGGTTGTAATTCCAAAAGAATTGAAGGTGATGGAGTTCCCACATTTCATGGAAAAGGACCCTAAAACTAATAAGTCCTACATATCTACTTCCATACTGGGATTACTTTGTGATAAGGTCAATGAATACGAAACAGTGGACAGGTCTCCCAAAGGTAATACAAGATCTCATTTTATTAGCTGGTTCTTAAGTCATTGCCCAATAAATAATAAGAAAAGTTCAGCATGCTCTTCCCTTGTGCAGAAATCCAAAAAATTCCTCTTTTTGAAGTCAACGTCCCAGAGATCTGCTTGACAAAGTGGAAGAAACTATACCAAGATTACCGGCTTGAGATGATCTCTGCTGTGGGAGCCAAGGATGAGCAGGGAAAAGATCTGGCAGCCATTAGCGTCATAAGAAAGTACAAAGAGGTAATATATGACCTCTGAATATTTCATGCATCTCAATAACAAATGGCATCTAAATTCACCTACTGCATTTATATGGTAGATTCTATACGAGGCTGAGGAGTTTGAGGAAAGTGGAAGGCACAGGCAGCAAATATATAACGAGGCACTCGCTATATATCACGTCTGTTATGACTATGCTATGACCGTTAAGACCGCCAAGGGTGTAGGAGACGTTGGAAAATGTGGCTTTGCCTGGAAAGTTGCAGGTGACGCTCTATGCCAGCTTCATGAGGACTTGAGTCTGAAACCAGGCGAAAAAGCCATCAGAATTGTACCATCTGTGCTGAAGGAAATTCTGTAAGTGAATGTAGACTGATAATAACATGCTTGACTAAGAAAGGACTTACGGACTAGGAATGTTGTATATATATATATTGTAAAAAGTATGTAATGTGTATATCTTAATGTACATAGGTTAATGAAAAGCAAGTGATCCCAAATGACTCAAGAAAGGACCATAATTATATAAAAATGACAATTTCCCAAATGTCGTCCCTAGTAAAAAGCCAGAGACTTGTCTAACACCAATGGTTGTGAACAGAGGTTGTTCGGTGGATTTCAGGATTTACATGCTTTGCTATCAGAAGGGTCCAATCTTTTTCCTTTGATGTCCATGTTTCGTAAACTTTATAACGTCTGAGAAAAGATTTACTTATTACAGATACTGAGATAGCCACTATATATTGGAGCTTTCCTTCAATCCATCCTGGCATCTTCAATCATCAACAAAAAATACTCGAAATATTTGGCTGGCATATAAGAAGGTCAGCTGGTTAATGGGTTTGTCTTGCCAATAATATACGGCAGGCCCATGACATATAAAAGATGACTATTACAATGCCAGCCCAACTAGGTAGGACAAACCCATTAACCAACTGACCCTATCAGCATATTCCCAAATTATTTTTGAACATGTCCACTTTTCTTTTACGACGATATTGGCGCAAGGACAATAACCCACTTATCGCAAGCAAACCAGAAAAATAGGCCTCATCATTTGGTCAGTGGGTCTCCGAGGCCCGAGAAGTCCAAACTCGACCAGGTTCGAAAAATGCCTGTAATAGTCTCGACTTGTGGAGTCATGGGCTGTAGTTGGGCTTAGTGTCTCAAGTTCAGCCCGAAAGGCTATTTTGTATTTTTAATTTATTAAATTTAATATATGGATTATAATTTATACTTTTATAAAAAAAAATTGTAATAAGATAAGGAAACAAGCTACCAGAACCACTATATCCGGAAGAAGTGTATCTGGAATAAACCCCAAGATTTCCAAGTCTAATACATCCAGAACATGTATACCACCTGAAAAAGACCATGTATGGACTTAAACAATCCCCTCGGGCATGGTATGACAAACTATCTTCCTACTTGATTAAAAATGGCTACATCAGAGGTTCTATTGACCTGACACTTTTTGTCAAGAGCACATACTGCTAAACATGTCATTCTTGTACAGGTTTATGTAGATGATATTATTTTTGGATCTACCTCAGATGAAATGCTGAAATAGTTCACCACAATGATGATCAACAAAGGTGTTCCAAATGAGCCAATTTGCAAAATTGAATTATTTTCTTGGGTTGCAAGTGCAACAAAGAAAATATGGACTTTTCATTTCCCAAACTAAATATGTATTGGATTTAATTAAAAAATTTGGAATGGAATCCTCTTCTTCTGTTCGGAATCCTATGGAAACTTCATGCAAAACTAACGCTGATCTGATTGGTGTCAGTACTGATCCTACTTATTATAGAAGTATGATTGGAAGTCTCCTATATCTTACTGCTAGCAAGCATGACATCTCTTATAGTGTAGGAGTGTGTGCTCGATATCAAGCCAATCCAAAGGAATCTCATGTAAAAGCTGTCAAACGCATTCTACGATACATCTTTGGGACATCTAATTTTGGCATCCATTATTCCTTTGATTCTGACATTGAAATTGCAGGATATTCTGATTTCGATTGGGCAAGAGATGCTACCGATATAAAAGGCACATCCGGAGGAAGCTTTTTCGTGGGAAATAATCTTATTTCATGGTACAACAAAAATCAAAATTGCGTATTCCTTTCCACTGCTCAAGCTGAGTACATTGCACCAAGAAGTTGCTGTACGCAAATGCTATGGATGAAGCACATGCTTCATGACTATGGTTTCCCACAAAGTAAGCTCTCTTTATTTTGTGATAACACTAGTGCTATAAACATCTCCAAAAATTCAGTTTTACACTCTCGCACCAAGCACATAGAAATTCTTTATCATTTCATTAGAAGCCTAGTTGAAGAAAATTTGCTTGAACTGGTGTTTATTCCCACTGAAAAATAATTGGCAGGCATTTTTACCAAACTACTTGATAATCATCGCTTTGAAAGCTTAAGGCAATCAATCGGCGTGTGTTCTGCAACTTGATCATCTCTTCAAAAGAAAATTTCTATTTTCTGTTTGTAATTTTTTTTAAATAAAATTTATTATATATATTTTGGCATGTACGAGGTAAAATCGAGTGGTTATGGATACACTTACTTTTGTATTCATAAATGCATGATTATGCATTATATTATTTGTGTATCACAAATGGTCCCAACATCCAATTTTCATGCATACATCATTCAGTGGTATGCTTAAGTGAAACTTATTTGTTTGTGGTCCGGTTTAAGCTTGAGTTTTTTTTTAAGCAAAAACTTGAGTTAGCCCAATTCAGTTTCTCTTTATATAAAAAAATTGGAAAATTATTATTAATTATTTTTGCTAGTCTTTGCTTGAGTCTGAAGCACCTTATCCTTTGGAGCATCCTCGTTATGCTTAGTACCCTAAAATCTTCTGATTTGGGAAATACTGATAAGTTCTTCGCTACATATTCTCAAGCAATGATCCCTGAAATTTATTCTATCCTTTGATGGATTCGAGATGGTAATCATTTGAGTGTCCTTGTTACACATATTTCCCAAGGTCAATTGATCTAGGAGTCAATGATTACCCTCCTGCTACATGAATCTAGGAGGACGATTTTTCAGATGAGCAAACAAATATTGCACAAAATAATTAAAAAACGGAAAAAATAATTTGTGGCTAACTCTTACACAAAAAGGGGGGAGATAATAGATCTCATTGGGGAACAAATAAAGCTACCCCATGAACAAATGAATTTCTCTTTACTATGCCACATGCATTCATTCTCCATTACTTTTTTATGGACCACATGTGATACACTCATAATATAATGAGAAATATGCCTATGAATACCTTTGTAAGTGGGTCTATTTTCTGATTTTACCAAATATAGGCTTGGTTTATTCTCATTTGAAATATCTCAAAAAAAAAAACGGGGGTTTTATTTTTACTCATGTACATATGTACATATTTCTTTTTGAGGAGATCATCACCTTGTGTATCATTATACCAAGGTATAATTATCAAGTGGTCTGTCACTTTTGAGCCATCACCCCATGTTCACTCTCCAACTGGTTTGGGTCCCTCAAATCAAGTTACAAGGAGGTACACTATAAGAGGACCAAGAAAGACAGTGGCTCCTGTGATGCCACGTTTAAATCCGAATTCGGATCATGAGGAGGAAGTTTCTCCGATGAAGGGAAAAACTCCGGTAAAGAAAGGCAATGCTCCAGCAAGCAAAGGCAAAGCTCCGGCCTCCACCTCCGCTGCCGCAACTACTCGAGCACGACGTGCACCGGCCACCGGGACTGCCTCGACTAGCACCTCCAAAACCCCTCGAGCCCACAAAGTTTCTAGTGAAGTATTCAATTTACCTATTCCTCCAGATCACCACTTTATCACTACCAATTCCAAAGCTTTATATATTGGTGTAACCATAGCTAGGCCGGTGATTCTTGAGAAGCCATTTAACTTTGATAGTCTCCCTCGTGATTGAAAAACTAGGATGGGTAGATGCTCTGAAATCCTTACCTAGAGTAAATTTATCTCAAGTTAGGGAGTTTTATGCCAACTATCCAAGTAGCATGCCAGATAAGGTTGATTTGCAATCACATGCATCTTTCTTTATGACTGTTAGAGGGAAACCAGTTGATGTATCCCCTAGGGCCATCAAGAATGCTTTAGCTCTTCCCACTACTAAGAGGAAAATTCTTAAGCATGTTAGGAAGTTCGTTGTTAACCTAAACATTCATACCCTAGTTTGTCAATTCTACTCTACCCCTCCGGTTACCATGTTTAGTGAAACCCACTTCCAAAGTCAATTTATGACGGAGTTCTATAAGCTTATGGGTTTTCTGGTGCGTGCCATGCTTTCCACCCATACTTAATCATCTAAAATAACTTTTAGGCAAGTCGGTCTTATTGCTTATTTTGTTTCGGGAAATCCTACCCTACCTGTTGAGTTTTATATCTACCATTCCGTTAGGAATTCGGCTTTGGATAACCAAACCAAGCAAGGCACCTCTTTGGTATTCTCGGAAGTAATTACCCTTCTTTGCTTGAACTCAAATGTCCTACAGACATGATGATTGATTCTCCGGCTTTGGTTGACTAGGACATGATTACCTAATTGGTAGGCCAATCTTTGGTTCATGTGGAGCATTTGGAGATCACTTTTCTCAAGCGTGGCCTAAATGAGATGAAAGAGGCCTTTTGTGTCTTGAGGAATGAGATGCAAACATCTCTTAACCGGACTCACCAAATCCTGCAAACTAGACATGGATATGTCTCTTCAGAGGATAGCTTTGCTTCCTCCCATCCTCCAGCAGATTCTGACAACCCTGCTGTTTCTGAGGGGGAGCCGATTGTAGGTGGTTCTGGTGGGTTATCAAAGGCCGATGACTCTGGTTATGTTAACAATGAGTTCAATGATGATGATGCCGATGATGAGTGTCATGACCACCATGATGATGAGGATGCGGATTCTTCCGAGGCCGTGGATGAGATCGACGATGAGTCGTCTTAGTTTCCCACTACTCTATGTATGTTTAGTTATTTTCTATCCATTCTAGGATATATTTTTATACCTTTATGGCTCTAAAAAGATGCCTTTTTGCCTTCACATTATGAAATGCATATTTTTTTTGTACCATTTGGCATACTCTGCCACAAAGGGGGAGAACCTAGTAGGTTTTGGTTTTGTTCATATTTTGGTGTAAAATATTTATACTTGTTGGAGTATGAAAAATTATGTTTGTTTATGAGATTTTCTTGTGATAAAATATACTATATCTTGTCATCCATTCCTTGTTGGTAAAAGTTTATTATTGCAGGTCATGAAGCCTTGATGATGAGAAGATATGTTTTTGGTAGAGAATGCCAAATGAGGAGATTATTGGCATGTTAATATTGGCATGTCTCTAATTAATCAAAAACATGGATCAATTAAGCTATGCAAGGGTTATCATCATCCAAGTCAATAATCAAGCAATTGATTATCAAGCAAATTGCTCAAGATCACAAGACTTTTGTCAAGATTATATTCAAGACAAGTTGCCGATAAAGGTAAATGGTATGCACCTACATATCATGTCATTTCATCAATCAAGCTTTTCTTGTGCATATATCCAAAACTTTTCGGTAGGTTTATATATACAAATGAGAGAAGTAGGTTGTCTCCTCTTTGTTTCATGGAGTAATGTTTTTTCTCCAAAATCCTCTTCCCCTTTGCTGTCCCAGTTGGACATAATAATAAAAAAGCCTTGCTTGTTCCTTTATCCAAATTTTTTTATAAAGTGAGTCGTTGAACTCTTAACTTACAAGTTTTGGTCATTCAAAGCTTTTCCCTCTCTACTTTTCGGTAGGTTTTCAAAGGTGAAAGAAGTAGGTTGTTCTCCCCTTGTTTCATGGAGCAATATTGTCTCCAAAACCTCTCTTCTCACTTGTTGTTCCGGTTGGACAAAACCAAAGTAAAGAGAAAAGCTTTTCCTTATTTTGTGGAGAACTATTTGATTCACATTTATTGTGAATGGCCAAGATTGAATTTTGTTCTCCACTTGCAAACTTTTGGTGGCTATAAATACCACTACAAAGAAGCCATTCGATACTTGAAAAAATTTAGGTAGAGTTAGAGTGTTGGTCACTTCCTTTCATGTCCTCTTATACTCTTGCATGAGTTAAGAGTTTATCTTGGTTTTCAAAGAGTTTTTCATTTCTTCATGCAAGCATAAAAAACTCTTCTATGCTCCTACATTGTCTAAGAGGCTTTTATCAATGTTTTTCTTTCTAGAGATTTATATCCCTAGGCAAGCCCATAAAAACCTTTTTTATACTCTTGCATTTGCTAAAAGTCATCTTGTTTTTCAAAGAGTTTTTCGGTTTTCCAAAACTAGCATAAAAACTCTTCTTTGCTCCTACATTAATTTGCTAGGAAGCTTTTTAAAAACAAGATTTCCCTTCTTGAGATTTTAATATCTCCATAGGAAAGCTCACAAAAACCACTTTCAAACTTGCATATTTTCGCATTGCATATCATGGGTTGAAATGAAGGTGCAATTTCGTCGAAAACATTCTTGAGAGAATTAGTCGTTCGAGTACTAAGTTCTAGGAGAAGCTTCATATCCACTGATGTTGTAAATACTTATTCTGGCGAGAAGAGAGATAGATTTTAGACTAGTTGTGCGAATACTAGTAAGGATATAAGAGTGTCTTTGTATCCTGAGAGCCGCTATCTTGTAGAGAAATATGTTTTACATAGGGATGGTAACCCCTTGTTATGGCGAGAAGATAGATATATCTTAGTCTAATTGTGCGAATACTAACAAGGATAGAACATCATCTTTGTATCTTGAGAGCTATTGTCTTGTAAAGAAAAGTGGTTTACATAGTGGAAATGTTTGTCCCTCAAAAGTTAGGGGCACGCAGTTTTCTATCATAGTACAGGATTTCTGCGTTAAAAAAAACATCCATGTGTTATTTATCGCTTTCCTACTTATTGCATTTTGACCAACTTCGTTACTGGTAATTCGGGATAGAAACATTCTCTGCTATTCTCGAATTAACACTTCAACGAATTTTTTTATAAAAGGGTCTATTCAACCCCCTCTAGGACCTTCATTGTTCCCATGAACATTTCAGTGCTGGCGTGCTGCTCAAAGTCCGTCATCTTCAATTTTTCCTTCGCAATCAGTTTATTCTGACGTAAAGATTCAGATCTTCCAACAACATCGGATGAAGAAGCGGTATAAACATCTCTATAGTGAACTGAACTATTCGACTAGGAGGATACCAATCAATAACATGATATGAATTCACAGAAGAAATAGAGTGGTCTTTATTTCAGCAGAGTAAGCGACCATTATGGCGAGAGTAGATCACATTGTCATGTACAACAAAGTAGAACAATCTGAAATAATTTGCTTTATTCATCTGATCTGGAAATTTATGCTAGCTGATCTTTAAAAGAGGACTCATCTCTGGAGCTGTAACAAAATCACGTTTGAGTTGCCTCATAGACATTCAGATCAGCATGAGTATCATAATACCGCTGGCTCATATAAGTCTGACACACGATTTGGGGAAACCTGGAAAAGTAGACAAATGAAGCAGAGCTAAGAACAGTAAGAATATCGTTTCAAATGCTTTCAAATCTACTTTTACACTCAGTATGCAATCCATTGATGTTAAGTTCTTAACTGCATATACTTAACAGTATGATACTTGTGGTCACAACTTACTTGGGAGGGTTTTCTTCTGATTTGCAGGTTGGCAAGCACTCAACAAGACAATCAAGAATGCAATCTGCCAACAAAACAAGGAAATGAAATATTTCAAGCCCTCTCTAATGATTGTCATATGAAATGAAAAGAATTAAAACATAATATATTCCGATAGACCAAAATAGAAGAAGACCAAGCTCAGTATTGGAGATTAAAGATATAATAAGAAACAAAGTCTAGACTTTGGCAGCACATGAAGAAGCTGATCGATTATCTGGAAACCAGTAGAGGAAAAAGAGAAGGGGGGAGGACTTACAGAATATCTGTTTTGACCATTCCCGACAACTCTATGCAACGTGGACCTGAGCACAAAAACAAGCAGGGACTTGTATTACACCACAGTTGGTTATAGCAATCTCAAAAGTACAATGCACAATTGGTGTAAGGAGTCAAATGAGTAGTAAAGCTCATGAAAGTATCTAAGGGCATATAAATGTAGTTTGGTGTTGTCGTAAGTTATAACTAAGAGAGATATAATACCTGAAGGTACAGTTGCTCCAGCGTTCTAGCAGGTCACCTAGATTCACTATAAATGCTCTGCAACAGGAAAAGAAAGAGACAGAAAATTAATGTTACTATGCTCTCATCTTATTCAGTCTAATAATGAGTCAACCAGGGGAACCACCCTATGGACAACTACACTAATTCAATCTAATCAGTATCTACCAGAGTTACAATGACAAACCCTTTTATTGGAGAAACATGTTCCCACACTTGAGGTTTAACATCCCTATCCTTGCATATCTGCGATGACAAGTCGATACGGCATTAACAAAGTTTTACCGAGTTCTCATTCTATATATAAATACAGACTATAGCACCCTTCCCTTACTTGGAGACCTGGGACCTCATCTGTTGCCAGGAGGGTGATAAAACCAAAGTCAGAATGAGCTCCAGCTCTAAAAATCCCCTTGCCTGGTTCGGAAATTGGACCTTTATAAAAAAGTGATGAACTAGTTAATTAACTGATTCTGTTCATGAAAGGCTCCAAAACTTCAGATGTAGGAGATTCCACCACCATAGTGCAGTAAGCGCAATGTTGCCATAGCCTCGCCAAGCATTTCTTGTCTATAAAAAATGTGACCATCTAGATCAAGAGCAAGCGCTATGAGCCTAGCAACGACTTTTGTTTGCCTCCTCTCTGAAACAATGGAAATGGAAAGTTGGAAACAGCTTAATACTCCTACCTTTTCACCTAGCACATACCAATCATTCAAATTGCCTCGAGAAAACATGTATAAATATTCTGTCTAGTAAAATAGACAAAAACTAGATGCTATAACTTAATCTCAAACGCATTGGATAGTTGCACACGAATACTTGATAGCATGCCTGTACACTACTGACACCTTAGATTTAGGTTTCTTTTAAAAAAGTATACAACTTACAATGCCTGTACTCTTCCATGGTGTCCCTCCACCCAGGCAACAGATCTACAAGAACATATATAAATGAACCAATAACGCACTTTTTATCAATTTTAATTATCTTGGTCGATCAAATACCTGGTTCTGGCCAAATATTAGGCCCAAAAATGGTCATCTTCAGCCTCGTAATCCCCTACATACCAACAACCAATTCTCACCAAACCAGAACAAAGACCCACAATTTCAATCAACTAGGAAAATACAGAAAAACCATAGTGCCTTGTTTTACAAGTCTTTTCTAAGTCAGATATGAACCGTGAACTTGATTTTCTGGGTCGAGTTTCACATCTAAGACAGGGGAATATCCCATGTGCTTCTTGTTCCTCAAAAGCTTCATTTTTTCATTCAATGGTAAACTGAACAACCTCTTGCTCTGTGTGAAAACTTGGTCCATGAATTCCTCGGTAATTCCATGATTCAACACGTAGAAGAAACCGCAATTTAAACATGCCTAGACCCAGAATCTGATTAGTTTTGCTGCTTTTGCATCAACTTTTTGGTATATAAGAAAGACATGAAAGTTTGAAACTTTTATATGGCCAACCTATTTGAGTAGAGATACAGATCGCTGTGTATCAGAGTTGGAGAGATCAATACAGTTAAGGGCCAAGACTGTTTGAGCTTCAGCACCGTTTGTGATTCCGTTGTCCATTTGCAGATGAACTAAGCTACCTGTAAGTATGTGGATGATGAACTATGAACTTCGCAGAAGAAGGGAGGATAGATTAAAGAGTATATTGACCGGTCACCTTTTATCTGATACCAGAAGAAACATGCCAAAGAGTCAAAAGACTCGTCTTCACCAGAACTCATAAAAAAAAATAGAATAAAAAAGATAATTAGAAGACATATGGAGTACACCTGCTTAATGATTTATGGATTACTTGGCCGGCTCTCTCTTTTCTGGGTTCATTGTGGTCCTCAGATAATCAATTTGAGCCGTGTATATATAATTAAGATGCAAAACGTCTTATATTCTCTTACTGGAATTCTTACCGGAATGAAATTGTTTGGCTTTGATTTTTCTTTAATCAGGTCGCTGCGAGTGGAGTAATCGCAAACTGTTTTTTTTGCATCCGTGTCTGTTGTTGTGCTGTGTGCGAGGCGTGCCACTGCCGAGGGTAGAATGTTGTAGTATAGTGCGCCGCGTAGTCTCTGTTTCTTGTCAAGAGATTGGAGCGAGGAGAGCACCAACCTCGCTTATTGAGTCCTACTTGTCTCTCTGCTGAGCCACAAAGAATCGATACTTTACACCCCCGGACAAGTATAAAGAAGAGCAATCCCAAGGACGTAGTGTTGAGAACACCGGATACTGTGACTTCGTAGATCTTAAGAATCCCCACGCTTTGTCGGGTGGCGTAGATCCTGAATTTGCTGTTGCCGGTTGGTTAGCTTGAGTGAACCTTCAAATCTCCATGTTCTGTCAGGTGGTCTAGATTTTGAGTTCGCTGGTCGCTGGTTGTTTATTCGTGGTGAGTAAGATTTGCTGGGGGTGCGCAAATTTGTGTATGTGTGTAGAGATCCGCAAATCTGCTCTGCTTCGTCTATTTATAGAGGTAGGTACTCTGATCCTCCTTGCTTAACAATGTAACATTTATTGATTATGAATGATATCCTGCCTTTTGATTCCCTAGATTATTTAGGAATCACATAGATTTCTTTCTAGATTCGCACCTAGATATCTTTCTAGATTCGCAGCTCTTTATTGAGTTACACGCAGCTGGCCCATTTTATCTCCAAGGCCCAAAAGTATCGGAATAAATGTTTAATTTATTTTGGGCCCAAACATTGTCCCCCCCCCCAGACCTCGAGATTAACCCATGGGCAACCAAAGGGGTCTTGATGTGACGTGCCGCCTCTCCAATCAGCGGTTTTAAAATAGTCTCGCACTAGGCTACTCAAGTGTTTTTCTTTGAAAATCGCGCCGTCTATTTTCGACTCTTTTAAGCTTCTTCAGTCATCTTTCTCTTTTCACCTTCTCTCCGAAGTTTTCTTCAATCCTGGACTTTGAATTCGTAAATACTCTCTGAATTTTGATTTTCCTTCATTTTCTGCAAATGGATCCTTATCAAAAGTTATGCCCAGACGTTTCTGAGAAGGATGTGGAAGCCTTCCGCGATCATATGGACCAATGCCTTCACCAAGACCAGGATACCCCTTATGCGTGGGTCGATTTAACGATGGGGGATGAAGTTATACTGAGTCCGACCACTAATACGACAAGGGTCTCCTCTATGCTTGATTCATCTGTACATCGTCCTCTGTTGGTCGTTCGAGGTGAAGCTGCTGCTCCAATTCAATGGGATCAGAAAGAGCTCGATGTAAAATTGGGGAAATGACCAAGCACCCTAGCTGAAGAACTTCAGTGGTATCAAGAATGCAAGTCTCTTGATGAAGAGCTTTAGCAACAGGTTGATATCTCGCACGCTTTGAATTTATGCTTCCATCTTCCCCAAGGTGGGAATCGTGCCGCCGCTATTACGGCCTTATGTTATTGGGAGACTAATAGCAATAGTTTTGTTATCCCATTTAGGCATTTGAGAATTACCCTTCTTGACGTGGTTACTATCACTGGCCTGCCAACTGCAGATGAGCATTTTCTTCTTAGTGCTCTAGATATCGAGTCCTTCCCCCTTTCTTCTGATCCTGCTCGCTCTACTATCAGCATTGCTTACTTCAATTGGCGCAAACACTATAATACAGAGGAGTTTTAGGCTACTCCTTCCTCTGATGACCAGCGGACGAGGAACGCCTATGGTGGCTTTGCCTTTTTGGAATTTTGGCTATGTCGCTATGTATTCTGTGTCGCTGCAGACAGGATCACCAACATATTTACTAAGACAGCTGAGGTGTTGTACAATGACTACTGCCTTGGCCTTGCGCAACCTACATTGGGCGCCTTATACCGTGGACTTGGATGGATTTCTCTAAACCATTCAAGCTTAAATTTGCAGGGCCTATTTGGATTCTATCCCTATGGTTGCAAGTTTATTTCCCTAAGTTTCGCAGCCCACACCACAAAGAGTTTTCCTTTGAAGAAGTAGTAGGAAAATCCTTGGCTCTCGCTGGGGAAACGGAGCTGTTGAGTTACTCGCAGTGCTTCAACTACCTCTGGGGTCAGAAACTGTTCCCTAAGGACATGGCTGAGTTTGTAGTGATAAGAAGATTCCCTGCTGAATTATCGACCGGATTCGCAGTGACCCCTCGTCAAGCTCCCGTTGTAAAGAAACTTTTTGCACAGTGTATCACCTGTGTGGACATCATTGTCCCTAATGCTGTTCTGTGGATAGAGCTCTAAGCACCCAACCATTTTTCTCGGCAACTGGGGTGTAAGCAAGGTCTCCCCTGCCCCTTGATAGAATCTCGTAATGGCTACACCTCTTGGAGGACCTGCGTAGAGAAACCATCCGCAGCCATCGTTCAAACTCTCGCTACTCCAACCTTCCCACTGCTGGATCTATCCGAATTCCATCAGCACTCACTCTGCGTGACCTATTTTGCGGTTGAGGAATGCCATGAATGAAATCGGCGCCACTACGGTGAAATCTGGGCGCAGTCTAAATCTGAAGTTCTCCGCACCATCTTTCCCGCCTCTTTTCTAGATTACTTCAAAAAGACGGTGGATAGGAAGACTGTATGCCCAAAAAAATCAAAAGGAGGTAGGCCAAAAGAGGAAGGAGCGAGAGATTAGTGCTTCTCCTCATTCTGTCTCAAAACACAGTAAACTCATGGGTGCGAGCCTCGCTGTTGCTTCCTCTGCTGTGAAAAAGACTGCGAAGGAGGCTGCTGCCAAGAAGAAGAAGAAATAAGCCGTTGAAGCATGGGATGATGAAGATGGAGATTCAAACAAAGAAGTTCCACTGGTTCTCCTTGTCTCAAGATTTTCACCCTCTTAACATCCTCTCTTTCCTCTAACCTTCAATCTTGTTCTTCTATGGTTCAGACTCGCCGCTCTTATCGTAATACTGTTAAGGAACGTAAGCAACTGCCAGAGGATGAGGTGAGCAACAAGTCTCCTTCTATCGAGTTGATGCCTGACAATGAGTACTCAGAAGAAGACTTGCTTTTTAAAGCTGTGCAATCCAAAGGCAAGGGTGCTCAACCAGTTGCCATTCCTGAGCCTTTTTTCAGTGCTACGAGTACATCTGGAGACTTCCCGGCCTCTAAACCTCTAAATGCAGGTCTTTTCAGCATTGTAGATGAAGAAGCTCAACGTAAGAAGTTCCTTGAGCAAGTCTATGATCAACCTATTGATCGACTGGTTTTTGCTGCGACTGCCACCGCCGAAGGGATAACTATTACAGCGGGTAATGAAGAACCTCTGAAGCAGGTTACTGAACCTGAAGAAGATAATGAAGCCCTCAGCGCCGCCGTTGTACAGATTTCCTCTGCTGCTGAGGTATCTACTTCAACTTTATCTTCCTTAAAAGATTCGTACTTTTCTAACCACTGTTTTTGGTTATGGGATCTCAGGAAACTGTTCAGGAAGAGTTAGCATCTACCCCTGTTGCTGCGGATGTAACTCCTGCACCGGTGGATGAAGAACAACTGTGCGTTCCAGGCGCCCCTGCAACTACTCTGGCCACAAAGACTGGTCACGTGAAATTAACTGTATTGCACTTCCCTTGAACCACCAAACCTGGTTCGCTTCCCTTTCATCAGGATCTAATTTCTACTTATTTTCCACAGTTTTCAACTGAAGCTCCTTCTCCTCCCTGTATCAACACTACACTATATGACGACCAATCTCCTCCTCGTCTATCTCAGGTATATTCTAACTCTACTTGTGTGAGTTCTCGTTGTGTGAGTTCTCTGAGCACTTCTTAACTCCCTAAGTATAGGTTTTCTCGCATAAGGATCCAGGTACCGAGGAGCTATCTCTTGATGAGGGTGAACAGAGACTTGGGGATTTCTTTGACGTCATCCGTGGGTATAACAAAGTTGCTACCCCCAGTCAATGACTCTAGCCCTTCCGGCTTCTGCAAGGGGTAGCGAGGGAATAACCAAGACCTTGCGAGAGGTGGCAGAGATATATAAGGATCTGGTCCATTATGAAAAAGATCCTCCTGAGGTTCAACTTGCTACTGCTTTCCTTTGTGACCTATGGACTCTAAATCTTGAGAATGAATCTGTATGTTAAGAGCTCACTGTCCATATTTAGACAGCTCGCCGCTCTATAGAGGGAGTAGATCATGCTATATTAAATAGAATGGATGAAATTCTACTCAAACTTCCCATCCTCTATGACATTGTTGTCTTTGCCACCCATGAGCGCAACAAAGCTATTTCCCTCCGTGTAGTTCATAATCATAAGTGGAAACGTGACTTAGACAAAATCACGAAGATGGGGAAAAGCTATGAAGGTAAATGGGTATACATTCTTTCTATACGTGCAGAGTTTACCAAGCTCTAGGCTAAGCTGCGCGAAAAGGAGGAAGAATTCTTTGGCAAGGAACAGGCTGCGATTGCTCTCCTCAATGCAGAAAAGACTCAATCTGAAAGTGTTCAACAAACTCGTGCTGCAGCTGCAAATGCTGAAAGAACTTGGGCCATTGCGCAGGCCCAGTACCTCCAAGAAAAAACTAGTCTGCGAGCTCTAGGCAGCTCCATTATGAAATTTTTGAATTTTTATTGACTAAGCCCCACATATGGGCTCTTTATATTATTTTGTATAAACTCTAGCTTAGTTTAATTTATGCTCTGTGGCCCATGGCCTTAATCACCTACTATGCATCTTTACCAAAGAATGACTTCGCGCCTCCAAAGATCAACCCGGTCATTTGGAATATCTGCCCGTCTTTAATGGCTCATATCTCTATACCTCGAAACAGTAAGTTTACAGCCCTTCAAGAGATGCGCAGCTCATTAATTGAATGCCAAACCCCTTAATTGCCATATTGAATTGATGCAACGCTCCGGGTCCTCCTATTCAAAGCCCCTTAGAATCTTTAGGCCTATAAATAGCTTGTTACTTCTCTTCCTTACCACAAGCTCTTTTAGTGGTGAAGATGGCTTCCTTAGTTTATAGTCTATTTTTTCCTTGATTTAAGGTGAAGCATCCAGATCTTGTAGTTTGCTAGATGTTTCTAGGTCGAAGTACCAAAGCTCAAGCATGGCTTAGGTCGTAGTACCAAAGCTCAGGCCCTTTAGTTTTGGACTAGTTCTCAAACCTTTGAGAATTAGTAGACGATGGTTGATATGAGCACTTACTAACTCTATCCCTGTGACTGATCATCCTAGTCTAGTGCATGCTCCCACTCACTTCCACTACAGCTCCCCTTAATTTCGGAGTGGAGCGCCTAAGATCGTGATCAGAGGGACGGCTTTGTTGAGCCGCTAATGTTGAGCGGGTGCAAGTATCCCAAAGTCTTCCGGAACTGAAGGTAGATCTAATCCCCAGTCAATGCTCGTCCAACGGTGTAAATCGGGGACACTGGTGTTCAGTTGGGATAGATCGAAACCACTTTCTACGATTATTTTTTTTAGCCAGAGATTGTTCATTTGATGTATGGTATCAGAGCTAGAGGCTGCAAAGCCTCATGTTGTACTTTTCAAATTGATAAAATGAAACTCTGTATTTTCTTACTATTTGTATCTTCTTTGTGACAACAGAAATACGAACTCCATTAGTTTGCCCACTAGACTTTGGTCGTAAGCGGTTGTAACACTTGGAAGAATCACATAAAAAGACTCAACGCAAAAAACTTGAAATTTTGCAGTATTTGGCCACATGAACTAACTTGGGACATATTGGTTGCCCCCCTAGTTTTACATGAAGTAAGCCTCTGTGGTAGGCTATAAACGAATGCAAAACTAAGTAGTTGATCCCTCGCGTATCTCGTACTCCCAAACTGCCTGTCTGTACTTATTCAAAAATCGGCCGTTAATGGGGTTACAATGGACTTCACTGCCAATGTCACGCAGCTGGAAAGCTCCATTGCCTAAAATTTTGTCAATAATGAAGGGTCCTTCCCACTTCACAGACCATTTACCATGTCCCTCATGCTTCTCTCCCAAAGGCAAAACTATCTTCCAAACTAATTCTCCCTCTGTAAAGCTAAGTCTACGGGTACGGCGATCATAACAGCAAGCTACTTTTTGTTTCTCTGCGAGTAAGTTAGTGAAGGCATTGAGACGTTTGTCGTCCAAATCCTCGAGCTCCTGCCACATTGCTTGCACGTAGTCTTTACCAATTAACTGATGTTGATCCATGACTCTGAGTGATTGGACATTGATTTCTAATGGCAAGACGACATCATGGCCAAACATTAAAGCATATGGAGTAGTCCCGGTAGGACTGCGTTTAGAAGTGCGATACGCCCACAAAGTGTTGAATAACTCTTCATGCCAAAGCTGGGGTTGTCTGCGAGCATGCGCTTAAGGATGTGGAGGATCAATTGGTTGCTTGCTTCAGCTTGACTATTAGACTGTGCGTAATATAGTGAAGAATGCAAAAACTTGATTCCAAAGTCTGTTATTAACCCCTCTACGTCTCCGGACATGAATGTGGTACCTCGATCAGAAACGAAGCACTCCGGAATCCCAAATCGGCAAATAATATTCTCATATAGGAAATGCCGAATAACAACGGCAGATACCACTTTCAAAGGCCTCGCTTCGACCCACTTACTGAAGAAATCCGTAGCAACAATTATGAACTTATGCTGCATAGAAGAATGAGGATGAATCAATCCGATTAGATCTAATGCCCACCCTCATGCTGGCCATGGCTTGATGATTGGTTGCATAGGAATATTGGGAATAGGATTGACTGGTCCATGTGCCTGACACTCCTTACAGCCATTTGCAAAAGTAATACAATCCTTTAATATTTAAGGCCAGAAATAACCGTGTCTCCACAAGAGCCATCTCATCTTCGGGCCAGATTAGTGAGCTCCGCAAACCCTTAGATGTACTTCTCGCATTAGTCGTTTTGCTTCAATCCCAAAGACACAAATCAAATCCACGCCCTTTTCACCCCGTCCGAATAAATCATCACTAAGGAGAACATAATGTCGAGCAAAATACTTGATCCTCTTGTCTACTGGAGAACTAGGATCCTTTAAATATGCGATAATGGGATGCCTCCAATCTTCATCGATGGTTCCAAGTGTTGTGACATACCATTCATCTTTTTCTTCTTTTCTAGTCATGAATGAAGGCGATGTACGAACTTCCACTCGCATGAGTCACTCATGTACATCATCGACCAACTCGATCCCTGTAGCGAGTTGAGCTAACACATTTGCTGCAAAGTTCTCCCCTCATGGAATATGAGTAAGGTCACGTCTATGAACAACTCCAATAACTCGCTAGCCCATTTTACATAGGCTCAAGAATTAGACCTGTCTTAAACGTGGCCTGGAGTTGCCTGATCACGAGTAGCGAGTCCCCCCAGACTTGGATCTCTATGGCACCCAGATCCTATAGAAGCTCAAGTCCAATGATTAATGCATTGTATTCTGCTGCATTGTTGGAACAATTTTATTTGAGACGGAAAGAATAGGAAAACGTTTCCCCCTGCGGGTTGACCAACGCTATCCCGGCCCATGCGAAAGCACTTGTACTAGATCCATCGACGTAAAGCTTCCAAGGAGCCAAAGAGATATGTGATAGCTCAAACTCCCTTTGCTCTGAGATGTCTTCCATAGGATGATGAGAAAGGAAATCGGTCATTGCTTGGCCTTTAACTGCCTTCTGCGGAACATATTGTAATGAAAACTCAAATAGCGCGAGAATCCATTTTCCTATCCGTCCTTGAAGTATAGGTCGGGCTAACATGTATCGAACCAGGCCTGTTTGTATGATGACGAACGTTATGAAAGACAACATGTAATGCCTTAATTTATAGCCGGAGAAATAAAGAGTAAGGCATAGCTTTTCCATCAAGGTATATCTATTATCGCAATCCGTGAGGGTTCTGCTTAAGTAGAATATGGCTCGCTTTGTCTTCACCTCGTCGTCTTGTGCCAATAAACTCCCTATAGAGAATTCAGTTGCTGAAATGTAAAGCTTAAGTGGCACTCCTTTGCGTAGTGGTACCAAGACTGGCGGATTGACTAAGTAGTTCTTGATCGTGTCAAACGCCTCCTGGTGAACCTGTTCCTATACGAACTCCTTTTCACCTTACAATTTGAGTAAAGGTGCGAAGGGTTTGGTCTTTCCTGCCACGTTTTCAATGAACCTTCGCAGGAAGTTGATCTTTCCGAGTAGCTGCTGAAGCTCACATTTGTTCTTTGGATGGGAAGCTTTAAGCACCGCTTCCTTTTTATCATCTGGGACCTCTATGCCCCACTGATGCACCAAGAAACCATGGAAGTCTCCTGCTTGTACCCCAAAAACGTACTTGGCAGGGTTCATTTTGAGCTGATGTTTCCTCATCTGCATGAATACCTATCGTAGATCTTCTACATGAGTTGATCGCTACTTCAATTTGACTACAACATCGTCAATATAGACCTTCATTGTATCACCGGCTAAGTTGTGGAAGATGTAGTGTATCGCTCGTTGATACGTTGCCTCTACATTCTTCAGACCGAATGGCATGTCGACGTATTTGAACACTCCTAACACCCCTGGGTATCTAAACGCAGTTTTGTGCCTATCTTCCTCAACTATCGGGATTTGATGATATCCCGATGTGCCATCCATAAATGAGAGCATTTCGTGTCTTGCAATCGCATCAAAAAGCAGATCAGCGACTGGCATTGGGTAAGCATCCTTCAGTGCAGCTTGATTTAGGTCCCTGTAGTCTATACATACTTTGATTTTGCCATTCTTTTTCCGTATTAGAACTATGTTAGATATCCACTCCGTGAATTTAGCCACTTGGATAACTCCAGACTTCAACATTTTTTTGACTTCTTCTTTGACCAATGTCGCTGTCTCTGGATTCATCCTCCACATTGCTGTTGGACTGGCTTTCTTCCCTTTGCGATCAGGAGCTCATGGACAACCAGTTTTGATGAAAGCCCTGACATATCTTCAAATTTCTCCGCAAAGCAGTCTTTGTACTCGAATAAGAGATCAACAAGCCTCATTCTTTCTTCAGGCTCGAGAAAAGTGTTGATAGCCACCTCCATTGGCTTAACAAGAGTTCCCAAGTTATTCTTTTCAGTGGGGTCTCAAACTTTAGGCGGTGTATCATCCAAGGCCGCAGGTGCGAGCTGGATGATATCCTCCTCTATTTCTTCCTGCTAGATGTCCTCATTTATGCCCTCTGTCATGGTTATGGTTGGCAGACAATCATAGGCTTGTGACTCAATCATATAGGTGTACAATTGTGCATATAGAGAAGCAAAAGCCTATGCCTCATCTTCCTTGGATGGACATATCATTGATGGCTCGTGGAGGCTAGCTCCAAAACGTAGGGTCGTGTTTTGTCCTCTCTTGCTTGCACGATTCCTCACCAAGCTAGTTTTGAGGCCGTTACTCCAACCGGTCGGCCCTTCTTGTCGATGCCACACACTTCCAATAGCCTAAGATTTCTATTGTAGTAATCAGCATCCAGTGCATTCGCAGAGATTGAATATGGCCGCGGATCGGCATTGATTATATGCAACTCAGATGTCTCCATATCCCATATGAGGAGCTGTTGATGAAGCGATGACGGCACACAATAACTCCTATGGATCCAATCTCTTCCCAATATTGCACTGAAAGGTGAATTGCATTCAATGACGAAGAAAGTATGGGCCTCTACGACGGGTCCAACCTTAACTTCTATGAATAACAAACCCAAGGTCTGCGAGACAGTCCCTGCAAAGTTTTTGATTGTCATGGTCGTTGCTCGAATAGCTGATCTGGGGATACTCAACAATGTCATTGCTCGAGTAGTTAAGATGTTTACCGCTGCACCGGTATCTACCATGACCTTACTAAGTTGAATACCCCCTATGCCCGCGGTGATGTACAATGGTCTCATATGCGAGGCTATCGTAGCTGTCGGTTTAGAGAACATCATGTAGGACTTCTGCATCGAAGGATCCACAATTGGTCCATGTTCCTCTGGTTCCTCACGTTCCACCAAAGGTAATCCTTGAGCACTCTTGTTCAGGAAGGCTATGTGTGCATTCTTAGCTGGTTTGGCAAATTTGGCCGGTAGCAAGTATACCATACCGACGTGTATCTCCTCAGTGTAGACCTCATCCAGGTCCTCACAATCTTCCCCGTAATTAACCAACTGCTCATCCTCGTCATCTACCTCTGTTTCTACTAACAGTGGGTCCTGCGGCCGCTCCTCAACCAATTGCTTTCGTACATAAAACTTAGACCTCGGTTTCTCTGCAGTGTTCAATTTGGCCGTGAGTCCTAACTCACCAACCACTACCTCTATGTCATTGTCCCTAGAAGCAAGAAGAGCGAGCTTCTTTTTCTCTTAAATTACCAAAAGTTTTGGCTTCCATCGCAACACTGGCTTCTTCTTCGGCTTATCAGCTAGTTCTGCCTTGGGTTCGATGCGCTTGAAGACTGATTTCCGCACTTGTTGTCTTCAGCTATCTCCCGAGCCCTTTTGGGAGCACGCTATGTCTCTTCATTAGGCTGTGCTTTCTCGATTCGGAAAAATACACTGGGCCTGGATGTTTGCACCTTTGGTCTGCTGGAGACTTGATCAAACGTAATCATGGGTATGGCTGCGAGCCTGTGCATCCTTATTTGAATCTGCTATGGTGACTCCTTCAACTACTCTGGCTTGATCAAGCTTATATCCAAAGCTTCCAAAGTTCTCTTCGTCGCTCTGAATTGACGCTGCAACTTTGTTTTCCTAGTCGGAGTCATTTCCATTATTTTTCCCCCTGACTTCGCGTACCAAACACCTTCTTTAATCACCGCTCAGCTCACAGGAGGAATATAAGGTTTGCTCGACTCCATTTGCTGCCTATCATCGGCGGTCCCAGCTTTCTTTCCGGCCAGTAGCATACGTTTGAACAGATTTGACTCCGTGACCACTGTCTGTGATTTGTTCGGGATTGCCGGTTGATAATTTGTTGGCAGAGACTTGACTATTGAACCCATTCGTACAGCATTCACAAATTCTTCATAGGTTATCTTGAGACCACACTCCACTTTGCAACGAGTGTAAAGCACTACCGCAGTTGCCTTTCGACAAATCTCTTTTTGCTTCCCTTTGGGCTCTTTTTTGCTACTGCTGCAGACGACTACCTCGTCGGTGGCTCTAAGATCTAACGTTTGCTTCCGCTTGGTTCCCCCACCTACCAAGATACTTCTAGAGTGCCCATCATGAAAGACCCTGCATGAGCCTCTTTTTCCTCATGGTCCGGGAGAACGATATCTCCGTCATCTATCCATCACTGGATCTGTTCCTGCAATGTCGTGCACTGGTTGGTATTGTGCGTCCAGGAATGATGGAATTTGCAATACAATCCCTTCTGCGGAAGAGTAGCCATAGGGTTTGGCACATTTGCGATACCAGTTTTGATCACCTCCTCTAAGATTTCTTCCAGATTATCTCTGCGGAACCCGTCGATGGTGTTCGGCTTTACCAGCTTTACTGCTCTTACCGAGGTGTCTGCGAAAGGTTGTCGATCGAGTAAAGCAATTTGTGGTGATGCATCAATCACGAGTTTTCCTTCATTAATCCACTTTTAGATTTGATCTTTTAGAAATCCTTAGTCGTGTGATTCCACATGTTGTGGAACTTGCAATACGTCTTCTCTTTGAGCTGTTCGGCAGTAGGGAATGCTCCAAAGTCTAACTTGATCAATTTTCTATCAATCAAATCCTCTATGATCTCATGCGTGGCATTCGCGTCATACATATAGAATTCGTATTTTGATTTCTTGAATGCACTAGTCAAAACCCACACCGGTCCCTTTGAAGGAATTATCTTTTTTGACTTAATCGTGTGCTTGGCGATCAACTTCGGACCAGCCACCATTGCGTCATCCGAGTCATATCCATCAGACTCCTCCTCTTCTTATATAGCCGCAATCACCTTAGGGCGTTCCCGATAATGAGTCTTTAGAGTATACGTTCCTCTAGACACGTTTCGCCTATTATCAGCCTCTTCGTACGCAGCATGAGTCTGAGTCACGACGTCATGATATCGTTCAACAATGTGAATCTTGCATTGACATACTTTGTGTGTAATCTTTCCTCGAGTCCTCCTACTGTGATGTCCACCAACTCTTCTATGGTACATAAAGTTCTGCTCTTGGTGTAATCAGTTCGGAATCGGTGTAGATACGCTACTGGTGATTCACTTGGCAACTGTACCATTTGGCACAGCTTACCGAGCTTCACAGCCGGTTCAGACCCGCCAAAGTGCTCAGTAAACAATCTCTCCATCATTGCCCAATCGCGGACCGAGTCCTGCGGTAAGTTTGTGTACCAATGCAATGTTGCACCTGATAGTGAAGACGCGAAGATCCTTAACTTGAACTTGCCGAGTCTACCCCATGGACCACACTCGACCCTAAATCGGGCAATGTGGGTAGCTGCTGGCTCCATTCGCTCTCCGCTGAAGCAAGTAAATGAGATAGGCTGGTAACCCTTTGACCACTTCCAACCCAGCGGTGGTGGTGGGAAGGGATCGTTGTAGGTTATCGGAGTTCCTCCCGCACCTGGAAGCCGCTGATTTATGATGTGGTTGATTCTCTCTTCTAGCTCTCGCTCAGGGTTTGCTTGCAGTTGAGGTGGAACTTGGACGTCATCATCCCTGATGTCCTCGTCATCGTGGAAAAAAGGTTCTCGCTCCCCTAACCTAGCTATCGTTGATCGACGTGAAGTTGGCTGTCATAGTATTGGTGAGGTTAGCAAGGGCTGGAATGAGAGCATTAAATTGTTTGCCTTTATTAGCACGCTTAACCTCTCGAGTCTCGTAAAGGCAATCAAGTCTATTTTGAACTCTGGACACTGTCCTGTCGCTAGCTTCCATGTTGTTCAGAATTCGTTCCATGTTGGCGTTTCACTATTGTTCTTGTTCGAGAGAGAATTCCTTGTAGGCCTCAAAGTCCATGGCCTTTATCTCCTCGACGTTCTTAAGTTCTGACGATGATGATAACGATCAACCTTTAGTCATCGTCACACCGAACCTCTATATCACTTTTTCGTTGCTTAAACCTCTGCAAGCGGCTGAGTTATGTTCTCGGAACGTGGGTGCTTGATGTTTAAGGCAACTCATGAAGATTTTGCGGTACATATGAATGATTTGAAGACACTACCTGAGTCCCACTGAGCGTGTCAAAATGTTTGGCTTCGATTTTTCTCCAATCAGGTCGCTACGAGTGGAGTGATCGCAAACTGTCTCTTTTTGTATCCACGTATGTTGTTGTGCTGTGTGCGAGGCGTGCCACTGCCGAGGGAAAAATGTTGTAATGTAGTGTGCCGCATAGTCTCTGCTTCTTGTCAAGCGATTGAAACGAGGAGAGCACCAACCCCACTCGTTGAGTCATACTTGTCTTGATATAAGACGTAAGCTTCGTGTCTCTCTGTTGAGCCACAAAGAATCGATACTTTACACCCTCGGGCAAGTATAAAGCAGAGAAATCCTAAGGACGTAGTGTTGAGAACACCGGATAGTGTGACTTCGTAGATCTTAAGAATCCCCATGCTTTGTCGGGTGGCCTGGACTCTGCTGACTTCCGTCGTCATAGCTCGAGTGAATCTTCGAATCCCCATGCTCTGTCCGGTGGCCTAGATCCTGAATTCGCTGTTGCCGGTTGGTTAGCTTAAGTGAACCTTCAAATCCCCACGCTCTGTAGGGTGGCCTAGATTTTGTGTTCGCTGGTTTTTTACTCGTGGTGAGTAAGATTTGCTGGTGCACAAATTTGTGTATTTGTGTAGAGATCCGCAAATCTGCTCTGCTTCGTCTATTTATAGAGGTAGGTACTCTGATCCTCCTTACTTGACAAGGTAACATTTATTGATTAGGAATGATATCCTGTCCTTGATTCCCTAGATTATCCAGGAATCGCATAGATTTCTTTCTAGATTCACAGCTAGATGTCTTTCCAGATTCGCAGCTCTTTATTGAGCAACACGCAGCTGGTCCATTTTATCTCCAAGACCCAAAAGTATCAGAATAAATATTTAGTTTATTTTGGGCTCAAACAGATACTAAAGAAGAAATACTGTATGAATATACCCTTACATTCGCCCGGTGATGAAAATGTGAGCCATCTCCAACACTGATCAGTACATTGTCAAATCCAAACTATGCGGCTATCTTATTTTCTAATTTCATTTTAACAACACTAATTTGATAATTTCTTCGTATTTAGACAGATCAGTATGAGTATCACTGTAGCGCTGGCTCAGGTAAGTGTGACACAAGATTGGAGGAAACCTGGCCAAGTACACAAGTGCAGAAGTACATTTTAGTCAACTGCTTTCAGTTGCAAAAGTAAGTATTATTGTGCAAGCATGAGGATACTCACTTGGGAGGGTATTTTCTGATTTTCATGTAGGCAAGCACTCCACAAGACAAGCATGACTAGGTTCTACAAAGTATGCAATCTGCCCAAAATAAGAGGAATTAGATTATCAACTCCATTAGAGATAAAACAATGTGTGTTATATGTGAAGTCAAGGAATCTAGCCAATGCACAATCCAGATGCATAAGAAAAACCATCAACTGATATCACAATCTAAATTAGATGATTAATTTAGCCATACAAAAGGAGATTAAAAAAGAAGAGGATCAGACAGAGTATCTCTCTTGACCGTTCCCTACAACTTTATGCAATGTGGACCTGAAAGCAGGAACATATGTCACACAATAATATGGGAATTCCTAAAATGCAGATAGGACTTGAGGAAGTGCCGAGAAGGAATTGCAGAGCGCTTAGAGCCGATAGCATTCCATTTATATGAGAAGATATAAATGCAGTTTGGACTATAGTAGTAGCATATACAGTACTTGAAAATACAGTTGCTCTAGTGTTCTAGCATGTCACCAAGATTCACTATGAATGCTCTGCAAAGAAAAAAAAGAAAAGAAAAAAGGTTAGAATGCCTTCCCTCTGAATTAAAATGGTATGTGCATTATATCAGGTATTCTGATTGTTTCTACCGGATTACGCGGGACGTAACCAGCAGAAACAAGTACGAGTAATCTTCTCTTTTGGACGTCCGAACGTTCGGGCTGTTCGGATGATCGGGTACTCTCTCTTCAGGTGTTCGGGTTGACGGGTATGCAGATTCGCGTATTTGGCTTCAGCTGTTAGAAGAATACAACAAACTAGCGGTCAGATGGTCAAGATAGGGTCGGCCTTCCTTCAACGCTCTGATGCCTAAGTTAGATGATGTATTGGGTATAACAGTTAAGCAAACGTGTAAGAAAGTAGGTTGGAGTATTTAAGATTGGAGTCAATGATCTATCTATCCTCTTACATGTAGTAAATGCCTTACCTATATAGGTGGGTGAGATTGTTGCTTGCTTGTGCTCTTCGATGTGGGATAGGGCTGCACTTGCTGTCATATGGGCCAAGTAATCGGATGTGCGCTTGTCGGGCACGTGCCCGGTCGGATGGGCTCGGTCTTGCGAGTGAAGTTGTAGTCCGCCTGGTGGTCTTTCGAATGGTCGGGTAGGTGTTAATTACTTGTTTAAGTGGGTAAGTATGTTTAATCTATGAGCTAATGGTGCTATACTAACAAGTCCCCCAAGTCCCCAAGTCAAAGAGACCTTTCTTGATTAGGGAGTTGAAAAAGGGTTCGTGCGATTAAACAAATACTTATCCGATTGAGCAGTGATGCGCGGTCCTGTGACCCCCAAGTCCCCCAACTCTTCGGTCAAGAAAGATCTCGCTTGACGGAGTGGGTACTTGTGCGCCCGATCGTGTACCTGTACGCGTGGTCTTGTACCTGGGTACCCGACTCTCAAACGAATCTTGCTGTTTGGAGCCGTGTGCCCGGTCGTGTACCTGTGGAGCCATGTGAACGAATATGTATGTTGTGTATGCGGATGTAAGTCAGTATGTAGGGGTGAATATGTAGATGTATGCGGTACAGATATACAAGTAGGTATGAGTGAATGAGTATGTGAATGTATGCGGATGTATGTATGATCGTGTGATGCGATTGAGTGATGATGCGGTTTGAGTGAATGAGTGTTGATGTATGCGTGTATGTGGATGCATGGATGGTTTCGAGCCACTTATCCGGCCCCGCAACGAATGTTACTGTCCGGAGTCTGCCAAGGACAGGCCTTCGGAACGGCCTTTCTTGAGATGCATGGATGGTTCCGAGCCACTTATCCGGCCTCACAACGAATGTTGCTGTCAGGAGTCCGCCAAGGATAGGCCTTCGGAATGGCATTTCTTGAGATGCATGGATGGTTCCGAGCCACTTACCCGGCCCCGCAACGAATGTTGCTGTCCGGAGTCTGCCAAGGATAGGCCTTCAGAACGGCCTTTCTTGATGCATGAATGGTTCCGAGCCGCTTGTACGGCACTCCCGAATGAGTCTTGTTGTTCGGAGCACGTCAAGAATGGGCCTCGGAACGGCCATGCTGTTAGGTGCCTGAGAGGAGATCCTCACTTTCGGCGCCGACCTATCGTAGCGTCAACGGTGGGGCCCCGACAGTTACGTACATATGGTGCAGCGCGCACGGAGAGACATGGACAGCGTGCCCGTGCCGCTCTTCAGTTTAGCGCGCGCACGAAAGGAAACTTGCCGCTATCGTGCCGCCTAATTTGGCGAATGGTGGCGTTACGCCTTCGGAAGAGATGGGGCTACTCCTGAGTCGGCCATCATTCGGCGCGTGCTCCGAAAGGAAACCTGCCACTTTCGAGCCGCCCGAATGGTCCTGCGGGTTGCGCGCCCCGGAAGGTAACGCGTGATGTTAGCCACTTCCGTATCGCGTAGCTCGAACGATGGGTCACCTCTTACTGGGTGTCTAGGCGCGGACTACACCAGCGGCCGCTTGTGACCCGGCTTCGCCAACAGAGCCAGGGAGACGATACCACTCGCCGCCTACTTGTCTTCATTTAGCGCACGCACGCCAAAAAGGAAACGCGGACCGTTAGCCTCTTTCGGGATGCCTAAATAGTCTTACTTTGAGCGCGCACACGCCGAAAAGAAACGCGTGATGTTAGCCTCTTTCGGGATGCCTCAATGGTCTTGCACTAACCTGGTGGGGTGACGTTTACTTGCATGTGAGATCGTAAGGCGCTTGATCGTGTTGGTGGTGCATGCGATAGTCCGAATGGGGGGAGAATCGTGACGTGCGTGTGCGTACATTGAGTGGGGTGATCTGACTGATGGGACGATTGGAGTGACCCCTTTCAACTTCTCCTTGGAAACCACTGGGGGTGTAATAAATGCTGGTGGCGTAATAAATGCTGGCAGGGCAGGCGTAATAAATGCTGGCAGGTCACGCACGTGGGAGCGTGGGAGGTTGCATGCCTGACACATGGCGAGTCGTGGGAGATCGTGCTAGGGTTTGAAACCGAGACGGGAAGCCGAAGGGTGAGCGCGGTTACTTAGGAAGGGAAGTAAACCGCCTCATGGATACGTGTCATCATCTGACGTTGGCCACGCGAAAAATGAACGGCAGGCGTTCGCTTGCGTGTGAGGTCGGAGCAGTATAAATAGGCCTTCGGAGAACCATCTTCTCCCACTGTCTTTTACTTTCACTGAAACTCTGAAGAAATTACCTTGCTTACCTGTTCTTGCTTTTGTTGTGTTCTTGCCGGATTTCAACATCGACGTTTATCTTCAACCGCAATCTTAATCTTTGGTGAGGCTCTAAATCTAATTGTATTGTTTTTCGTTCTGTTTTTGGTTTGTCCGGTTTCCTTTCTGTTTTTGTTTGCACGTTTTCTGGATTTTTCTGGGTTTTTGTCTCAAGAACAAGGCGTGTTCTTGAGGCCTACCTGTTTTGATCTGTTTTGGGGTAGATTTCTGGGTTTTTGTTGTTTGTGGTGGGATTTTTTTGCTAAGTGTTTGGGTGTTGCGTGCGTGCGTCTTTTCTAGGAGAATAGAACCGATAGAAATTTAGAGCGACATGTCGCGTGAGCGGGTATATGTTCCGGGGGTAGGGTGGGTTAGCTGTAGTCCGTGCATGAGCTGATCAGACTCCGCGTCCGACTCCGTGATGAGTGTAACGCCCTTGCGGTATGTACCTAATGGTAATTCTCCTGTCGTGCAGTCGATGGAAGAGTCACGAGTGCGAAGAACCGTGACTGACGATGTCGGGGTGGGGGATGCTTCTGAGTCGTTGGGGTCGGAGGGGGGGGGTCTTCCTCGTCGGGGCCGTGGGGCGAAGAGCGTGTGCAATGGGAGTCTGTCATGCCCCAGTTTGCGGAGGGCGGGCGCGTGCACTGGGCGTGCTCCCCGACAGAGTACCGGTGCAGGAGCCCGAACGAGCACCGTCAGTGAAGGAGATGGCGCGATGGGCACGCGACTATCACATTATTTCGTCTGTGAAGTTGAAGATTCCTGGGAAAGCCGAGACGTTCACGCGGCCTCCGCCCGGCCATATGTGCGTGAGTGAGTTCCACCTGAAGGCGGGTATTAAGCTGCCTCTGCACCCGTTCTTCAAGTACATGCTAGCCCTGTTGAAGATTTCGCTTGGCCAGTGTGGGCCAATGCTAACCCGCACGTTGGTGGCGTTTTTCAACATGTTCCGCCTGAGCGGGTTGGAGCATCCGACGCGGGCGGAGTTCCTTCATTTCTTCCGCCTCAAGCATTCTTCCAGCCGAAGGGACTCGGGCACCTTCACTGTGGAGCCGCGGGTGAAGTGGTTGTTGGTCGATCCGCCCAGCTCGTCGACTACTCTACGTACGATCAGTTGCCTGGTGGGCGGTGACTGGGAGTTTGGTGCATTCCCTCCTGAATTTGCGGCTAATGCGCACCGTATTCATCGAGTCCCCCAGCGCTTTCATCCTCTCAATACGAGCGAGTATCCGATGACGCCTACGGAGGAGGCCAGGGTTGCTCGCCTGAAGTTCGTTTTTGACCCGACGCCCGAGGCGAGACACTTCTGGGTAGCGTGCCATTGGGATCTGATCAAGCGCACGCGTCTGGCCCAAGCACCTAGTCTGTCGGGCATCTGATACCTGCCATTTTTGCATGTTTATGTATATTTGATAACTTTGTTACTGACCTTTCGTTCGTGTTTGTTTGTAGCGAAAATGACCAAGTCCAAGGCCACCGAGAAGGACGAGGCCCTCCAGCGCCACATGGAGTTGCTGTTAGCGAGCGCTGAGAGTGTGCGCCGGGTGGTTGATGAGGGGCGCGGTGGGTTGGTCCTGGGGGATACGGTCCAGCCGATGATCCGGACGCCGGATGTTGCTGACCATGCTCTTGCCCTACGTGCGGCGTCGGGTTCTGGAGCTGCTGCCACCGTCGTCCCACGGGTGCCTGTTGCTGGTGCGGTTCCTTAGAGAGCCAGGCTTCCTCTGCTCGTGGGTTTCTCTGCTGCTCGGGGTCAGAACTGGGTTGAACGGGATCACCTCTCCAGTGAGAAAGAGCAGGGGCAGGCGGAGCGCGATTAGAGGCGCGTGGAGCAGAGGGATCGACGAGAGGCCTCCCTGAACTCGGGCTTGCGGGGCCGGGCCTCTCAATCATCTAGTGGTGTAGATCTCTTTGCCGGTTTGCCTGCTCGCGAAGGTGGGGTCGAGCGTCTAGCCAAGCGCTCTTGGATGGATGTTGTTGGCATTGCGGCGGTGGAAGTTGGTGGGGAGGCGTCTCGTGCCCTTCTGGAGAATCTTCGCCAATCCCTGGGCGAGGGTGTGGGATCACTCCAACACCTGCTACAACTGGGGAGGCGTCTCGTGCCCTTCTGGAGAATCTTCGCCAATGTGTGCGCCAAGCTGCAGCATCAACTTTTTTGAAGGCTGAACGTGATAATGCTTTGGCTGAGGTGGAGCAGGTGCGCGCTAAGGCTGCCAACCGCGTGGCTGAGATGGAGTCCCGTTTGATGGAGGCCGAGCGTTGTGCATGAACGAAGGATCAGGTCCAGTTAACCCAAGCGGAGGTTGTTGTCGCTTTCAAGGAGTCGGATGAATTCCTTGAGTTGGTGACGGCCGAGGCAGAGGAGCAGGTAACTGCTTTTCGGGTGGCTGTGTCTCCCTTCATCGAGGTGGAGCGCTATCGGGAGCATCTGCGGGCGCAGACGGGTACTCGAGCGGCTGGCCCTTCCACTGAGGAGAACACTGAGAAGCAGCCTGATGAAGAGCAGGGGCAGCTCAAGCAGGCGGGTGCTGAGGCCGTGGCGGAGGAGCGGGTGGCGGATGCGGATGCGGAAGTAAAAGTAGTGAAGTTGTAGTTATTTTCTTTGTAGCTTGTAGATAGGATTTTGTAACTGGTCGTTCATGCCCCTTAAGTAATGAAGTTTTCCCCCTTTTTTTTTCTTTATGCGTGTGCCTGCTTTTTTTTGCTCTTTTTTTTTTCAAAATAGTATTTTCACCAAGTGTTACATCAAAGCGAATAGTCTATCCGCAGTCCCCGAGTATCGGGTGGACGGATCAAGAAAATACATAGCGTAATAAAAAGGACTTAATGAAAGTACTTCCGTAAATGCTGGATGTTCCATGGGTGTCGTAGTCGTTAGCTTTGCATATCCCATAGGTAGAAGGTGCTGGGGCTTACAACCTCGTCCACGACATACAGGCCTTCCCATGATGGACGGAGTGCTTTGACCTTCTGTTGTATTGCCTTCATGACCCAGTCCCCATGTTGGATCGGTCGAGCCCGAATGCGTTGGTTGTACAATCAGGCGATTCTCTGTTTATTCCCGGCATTGTGGAGATGTGATGTGTCCCTCCTCTCTTCTACTAGATCGATGTTGAGTCGTAGCCCCTTCTCGTTCGTGCTCGGATCGTATCCCTCGATCCGCGAGCTCTGGCGGGTGATTTTTAGAGGTAGCACAGCCTCGGTTCAGAACGTCAGACTGAACGGGATTTCGCCCGTGGCCGTATTGGTGGTTGTTCGGATAGACCATAGGATCTCTGGGATGATCTCGGGCCAGCGCCCGTATCCTACCTCCCCGGGCTCAATATCCTCGATCTTCTTCTTTATGCCTGCCTTGATTATTTTGTTTGCCGCTTCTACCTGCCTGTTTGTCTGAGGGTGTGCTGGTGATGCGAATATGAGCTCTGTTCCCTGCCGTTTGCAGAAAGCCCTGAGCCGAGGGTTGTTGAATTGTGGCCCGTTGTCTGTGATGATGTTGATCGAGGTCCCGTAGCGACAGAAGAGGAACCGCCAAAGGAAGCGTTCTACCTTTTCTGTCGTGATTTTTATCATTGGCTGGGCTTCGATGAACTTGGTGTGGTAGTCGATGATGACGATCAGGTACTTGTACTGCCTTTGGATTTTTGGAGTTCCCCGATTAAGTCCAGTCCCCACTGCGCGAATGGTACGGGCGATAGGAGGATTGAGAGAGGGACAGCGGGCGCATGGTAGTGGTGTGCGTGCAGCTGGCACTGGTGGCATTTGCTCGTCAGTATCGTGGCATCTGCATGGATGGTGGGTCACCAGAATCCACATCGGAGGGCCTTATGTGCGATTGATCTCGCTCCTGCGTGGTGGCTGCACGTGCCGGAGTGGATCTCTTGTAGAATTGCGTTGCCCTTCATCGGGGTGACGCACTTGAGGCTCGCCCAAGTCTTTCCTCGCCGATAAAACATGCCATCCCTTATGCTGAAGTTTGCTGCTCGTGCGACGACGGTCCTGGCTTCTCGCTTGTCTTCTGGTAATTCCCCCTTGCCTTGTATGCGATGAGTACATCCATGTAACTGTGTTCGTGCGGTTCGATCGCCAAGACCTGTTCTGCTCCTGAAATGCTTGGTCGTCGCAGTACTTCGACGATCCACTGTCCTAGTCTGGAGTGGACGGGAGCCGTAGCCAATCGGGCCAGCTTGTCCGCTTTCGCATTGAGTCCCCGGTGTATGTGGTTGATGTTGACGTAATTGAACCTGCTGATCAGTGCTCTCACGTGTCTGAGGTAGGTGATCATAGACTCTCCTTTCGCCTGGAATTCTTCCTCGACCTGGCTCACCACCAGCTGTGAGTCGCTGAATATGTTTAGGTTGAGCGCCTCCGAGTTCTTGGCCAGCTGTAGGCCTGCGATGAGCGCCTCATATTCAGCTTCATTGTTGGTTGTCTTGAATTCAAATTTGAGGGCGTACTCTGCGTTTACCCCTCCTGGCCCGGTTAGGATGATCCAGGCGCCGCTCGCCTTCTTTGTGCAGGATCCGTCGACGTAGAGGTTCAACTCAGACAGTGGTCTTGCTTTGATTTCTGGCTTTTCAGGTGCCTCTACCGTCGGGCCGTCGGGTGCGCCGGTCGGCGTCGCCTCTTCTTCTGTGTATTCGGCGATGAAGTCTTCTACTGCCTGCCCTTTTATTGCTGTTCGGGGCTTGTACTGGAGGTCGAATTCGCTAAGCTCGATTGCCTATTTCGCCAGGCGGCCACTGTGGTCGGGCGATTGGAGGATCTGGCGCAGGGGCGCGTTTGTGAGGACGTGGATGCTGTGGGCTTGGAAGTATGGTCTCAGCCGTCGGGCGGCGGTGATGAGTGCGAGTGCCATCTTTTCGATCATGGGGTATCGGGTTTCAACGCCCGTCATGCCTTTTCCTGAAAATAAAACGGGCAGTTCCGTGCAGTCCTCCCTGCGGACGAGGGCCGAGCTGACGGCCGTGAGGGAGGCAGCCAAGTAGACATATAGTACATCTCCTTGGATGGGCCTGGATAGGAGGGGGATCGAGGCCAAATATTCCTTGATTTGGAGGAATGATGCCTCACATTCGGGCGTCCATACGACCTCTCGCTTGTTTGTCGTTCGGAGGGCCTTGAAAAAAGAGCGCATTTGTCCGAGTAGCGAGATATGAATTTGTTCAGCGATGCGAGTTTGCCCTTGAGGCTCTGTAGGTCCGCCTTTTTAACGAGCGGCTTCATGTCGATGATCGCCCTCACCTTGGCAGGCGAAGCTTCGATACCCCTCTAGCTGACGATGTATCCCAAGAATTTGCTGTTTGTGACCTCGAATGTGCATTTGGTCAGATTCAATCTTATGCCGTTTTTGATTAGGACATCGAGCACAGTCCCCAAGTTTTGGACATGGTAGACCGCCTGGACGCTTTTCACGAGTATGTCGTCCACGTAGACGTCCACGATGTTGCCTATCATGCCATGAAACATTGCGTTCATGAGCCTCTGATATGTGGAGCCTGCGTTCTTCTGTCCGAAAGGCATGACGACGTAGCAGTACAACCCTTTGTCCGTGACAAAGCACGTCGCCTCTTGGTCTTCGGGGTCCATGAAGATTTGGTTGTATCCCGAGTACGCATCCATCATCGATAGGAGTTCGTGCCCGGCTGTCGCGTCCACCAGCTGGTCGATCCTCGGTAATGGGAAGTTGTCCTTGGGGCATGCCTTATTGAGGTCGCTGTAGTCGATGCACATCCTTCACTTTTTATTGCTTTTTTGTACCATAACAGCGTTGGAGATCCATTTCGGGTAAATCTGATGCCTAGCAGTCGGTTCACCTCCTCGTGCATTGTTGCGTAGTGTTCTGCCTTGTATGCCCTTCGCTTTTGCTTCACCGCCCTCGCACCGGTATTGACGCTTAGTTTGTGGGATATGACGCTCGTGTTGATCCCAGGCATGTCCTTGTACGACCATGCGAATACCTCCTGCTTCTCCTTTAATAGTGGCACCAATCGTTCGGCTATCGCGGGCACCAATTGGGCTACCGGATTACGCGGGACGTAATCAGCAGAAGCAAGTACGAGTAATTTTCTCTTTTGGACGTCCGAACGTTCGGGCTGTTCGGATGATCGGGTACTCTCTCTTCAGGTGTTCGGGTTGACGGGTATGCGGATTTGCGTATTCGGCTTCAGCTGTTAGAAGAATACAACAAACTGGCGGTCAGATGGTCAAGACAGGGTCGGTCTGCCTTCAACGCTCCGATGCCTAAGTTAGAGGATGTATTGGATATAACAGTTAAGCGAACGTGTAAGAAAGTAGGTTGGAGTATTTAAGATTGGAGTCAATTATCTGTCTGTCCTCTTACCTGTAGTAAATGCCTTACCTATATAGGTGGGTGAGATTGTTGTTTGCTTGTGCTCTTCGATGTGGGATAGGGCTGCACTTGCTGTCATGTGGGCCGAGTATTCGGATGTGCGCTTGTCGGGCGCGTGGACTCGGTCTTGCAAGTGAAGTTGTAGTCCGTCTGGTGGTCTTTCGGGTAGTCGGGTAGGTGTTAATTACCTGCTTAAGTGGATAAGTATGTTTAATTCATGAGCTAATGCTGTACTAACACTGATCGCATGTCTTCTTTCAATCTTCCATAATTGACATAGAGTAGCTTCACAGTATACGACCAGCCAATGCACGTAACTATAAGCACATATGAATTACCCAGACCTAAACTACTCTGGTCTTAATTATCAATGTCCAATTATTGGTTGATATAACTAACCCTTTTACAGGTGCAAAATATTCCCACAATTGAGGTTTTACATTCTTATCCTTGCCTATCTGCAATGAAATAAACAAGTTCAAATCACATATTCAAAAACGCAAAAGTTATCAGTTACAAGCATAGCTAAACCTCAGATCCGCCTTCTTACTTGAAGACCTAGGACATCATCGGTTGCCAAGAGGGTAATGAGACTCTAGTCAGAATGAGCTCCCCCTCCGAAAATTACATTTGATGGATCCGAAACCTTGCATATATACAGCAAGAAAAGCGCAACAGTTTCTCAGGTAAGTTAAATGGTAGATACTTGATAGGGTTCTAACAGTTTGGATGAAGAATAGACCTTCATAGTGTAGTAAGCCCAACGTTGCAATTGCCTCACCAAGCATTTCTTGTTTATCAAAGAAATGAACGTCTAGATCAAGAGCAAGAGCTATGAGCCTACAACTGCTTTAGCCACTTCTCTGAAACAATGTACACGAAACCATCCGATAACTATACTTATATATCAACCATTCCAGAAAAGGAAAACCAAACTACTTATACCAATCATCTCAAAAAGTTTTGCGATGCCTTAAAGAAAATGTTCTCACTGACATAACCTTGTCATCACAGTTGCAAACTAAAATATTCTGTTGAGCAAATTTGCAAAGTTGTCATGTAGACATGGAATCTAATCAGACTTCCTACATATGAATTGTTTTCATCCCCTGAAGCATATACATTTTAGCTGTCGAGTAAAGAATGTACAACTTGCCAGGTTTGTCTATGAAATTTTTCCATGGTGTCCCTCCGCCCAGGCAACACATCTACAAGAACATCAACAGGTATCAGAGATCAATAACATCACTCGATTGAATCAAATGATTCATACTCATTTGATTCATACTTGATATGAAAAGCAGTAATTACCTGGTTCTGGCCAAACATTAGTACCATAAAATGGCTTTTCCGCTTGTGGGTTATCTTCAGGTACAACAACTCCAATGTAACACCCTTCCTTGTAATCTCCTACTAATCAAGAACCATTTTAAAATCAAATTAAGAGCAAAGATCCAATTTTCAATAAAAATATATATATATATATACACACAACTAGGAACTAGCAGCAGTAAGATTGTTTTGTTTCTGAGTTAATTATATGAGAACAAACCGTGAACTTGGTTTTCAGGTCGAGATGCTCATCAAGAACAGGAGTATATCCCCTGTGCTTCTTGTTCCTCAAAAGCTTCATCTTTTCACTCAACGGTAAACTGAAAAGCCTCTTGCTCTGTGCAAATACTTGGTCTATGAATTCCTCGGCAATTCCATGATTCACCACGTAGAAGAAACCGCAATCCAAAACACGCCTGGACCCAGAATTATTTGATCAGTTCGTATCACTTTTTTGTTGGTAACTAAGCCAACACAAAAAACATGAAAGCTTGAAACTTGTTTGAGTAGAGAGACGGATTGCTTTATATCCGAGCTAGAGAGATCAATACAGTTGAAGGCCGAAACGGTTTGAACTTCAGCACCGTTTTTGATTCCGTTGTCCATTTGCAGATGAACTAATGCTACCTTTGGATAATGGAGTACTGCTTTTGGGAAAAAGAATGGAGAAGAGATGGTGGAGTATATATAGCTATTTTAACTTTTTAACTGATAACTACCAGCACAAAAGAACCTGTGTCTTCCTCAAGATTAGTGGCAATTTGGCATTATTGAGAGAGTAAAATTGCTTCTTCTTCTTTTTTGGTTAATGAAACTTCTCATTCAAACAAGCCAAACAGAGCAGGAAAAGTAGCTACAAGGCCATGCTACTAGCCATAAAAGAGAACAAGAAAACAACAACACAGACCGACAACGAGCATTCCCAATACCACCTGGTACAAAGGTCAGTAGAGGTAAAAGGAGGGAAATGCAAACACAAAAATACACAGCAAGCCAACTGAGGAGGGCATGGACATCCATCACTCCTTAGGACACCAGTCAATGAAGGTGGTGGCTGTGTAGCCCATCTAGTAAGATCCACCCTCATGTCATCCAGCTTAGCAGCAGCATGAGCTGCTCCATTAGTCTCACGAGGAATCCATCGCCATTGAATCTTTTCAAAACCTCTGCTTGCTCTCCAAATGTCTCGAAGTATAGGGTATATCCTCCAAGCACCAGCCTTTCTTTCATCAGAGAGAGCCTCAATGACCTCCTTTGAATCAGACTCCATGATCACCCTCTTCACTTGCAGCTCTATAGCTCTCCATGATCCCCAACGGTGGCCGATCCACATAGTTCTTTTTTCTGGATGCCTCCTATCATTGTTTTATTATGGTCTCTGATTACCACTCCCAGCCCAGACTCCAAAGTGTTAGGCGACCAGCTACAATCACATTTGATTTTGTCCCAATCCAGCGGGGGAGGGGACCAAACCGTACTTCTCCTAGTACCACTAGGAGTCATCTCCCAACCCTTTGCCACAAAAAGCTCACCCATTAACTTCATAGCAGTACGCATAGTTGTCAACGGATCAATTCTTGAAACCTTGAAGACAAAATCACACCGAGTCGATCTTCCAGATTTGCCAAGTCAAAAAGGCTATCATGCTCATAACTCTCCCTTTCTCTTCTAAGCTCCAGCCGCAATCCAGAACCTTCCGGAGCCAGTCACCAAGATTAGTAAAGTCCACCTTGTTGATCCTTAACCCAAGAGGAGAAGACAACCACACTAAATCAGTCCACTCACATAGAAAGAAGACAAGCTCCATAGATTCTTCCTCTCTGTCACAAATAGGGCACATAGGGGAATGCCTCAACTTCCTTTGGTAGAGATTTAAATTGCAAGCAATGGCATAGTTAAGGGACCTCCATAAAAATAATTTGATCTTAGGCAATGTTCTGATCTTCCAAACATGCTTCCATGCTGACTTGGGGATAGACACAGAACTGAAATTGTGTGTAGGAAGATTTCTCGAGACAGAATTATGATGCCAGTGGTATGGTATCCGACGTTACTGAGTAGGCTCCATTTTTACTCCAATGCCAAATGAGTCTATCATCTTCATCAATAGCTCTAATCGGTAACCTTCTAATCCTTTCCAGTACATCATTACTCACCACACCACTGATTGCCTGAAGCTTCCATTCCCTGGTATCTTGGTCAATGATCTCAGAGACTAAATGAGGACAGTTGTCCATCAAGCTTAGATCTTCAATCTCACAAACAACCTTCTCACCATCAATCCATCTGTCCTTCCAGAGATTTATACTCTTCCCATTCATGACTTGCTAGCTGGAGCCATTCAGCATAATATCCCTAACTTGCAGAAGACTTGACCAACCCCATGAAGCTCTATGACCCTTAACTGCCTGAAAGAAGGTACAGTTTGGAAAATACCTGGCTTTTAAAACTTGTGCCCAAAGACAGTTCGACTCATTTATCAATCTCCAAATTTGCTTAGCAATGAGGGCCAAATTAAAAGACTCCAGGTTACGGAACCCTAGACCCCCCCTCTCCTTTGGTTGTATTGCCAGCCTTTCCAGTGAATTTTATTACCAGAATCCGAAAATCCCCACCAATAATTACTCATCAAGGAATCTAGCTCAGAGCACAAGTTTTTTGGAAATTTAAGCATGACATCGCATACGTTGGTACAGCCATGGCAAATGCCTTTAACAATGTTTCCTTCCCCGCCAAGGAAAGACACTTTTGCTTCCAACTTGAGATCTTCTGACTGATTTGCTCCTTTATAAAACCAAGTGCTTGTTTATTCTATCTTCCCCAAATCACCGGCAATCCAAGATACTTCCCCGGATCGGAAGTGATAGGTATACGCAACAAAGCACTCATAAGATACTGCATCTGAGCTGGAGTGTTTGGAGAGTAAAAAATGCTGGATTTTTCGAAGTTTACTCATTGTCCAGACGCTCTGCAATACTCATCAATGATCATCAAAAAACTTCTGCAGTTTGAGAGGGTAGCTCTTAAGAAAAAAACCACATAATTTGCAAAGAACAAGTGTGAAAGTGTAGGGCAACTATTGCTCAGCTTGACTCCCCTCAAAACTTTGTCCTCAATAGCTTTAAATATTTTCAGTGAGAGGACTTCACTAACAAGGAGAAAAAGATATGGGGACAGTGGATCCCCTTGTCTAAGGCCCCTCTGAGGACTAAAGAATTTCCCTATTTTGCCATTAAGCACCACTGCGAATGATACCGTAGATACGCACCTCATAATCAACTTCACCCACCTTGCATCAAAACCAAATTTGAGAAGAGACATTTCCAAGAAATCCCACTCTACCCTGTCATACGCTTTCAACATATCAATTTTCAATCCAAGCTCATGCTTGCTGCCCCTTTTTCTTAGATTTAGATAATGAAATATCTCATGAACCAAGCTAATGTTGTCTTGAATCAACCTCATAGGAACAAACGCATTCTGGTTTTGAGAGATAAGACTTGGAAGTAGCACCTTCAACCAATTAGCCATAGCTTTTGCCATAATCTTGTAAGAATTATTACATAGGCTGATCGACCTAAATTGAGAGGCTGTCTCCGAAAATGGCACTTTGGGAATCAACGCAATATGCGTTCTGTTCTTCTCCTCCAGGGCCACTCTTCCTTCCAAAAAATTAATTGTAGTATCCACCACAATCCCATTAACAATCTCCCAACACCTTTGGTAGAAGATTCCAGGATAACCATCTGGCCCAGGTGCTTTTAATGCTCCAAGCTGATGAGTAACGTCTTTTATTTCCTCCACTGAAAAAGGCAACAAAAGGTTCTGATTCATCTCCCTAGTAATGACCTGCTTTACCCCCTCAAAGTAATTGCCCCAGGATCTATTTGCACAAGAGGAGTAAACCTCAGTAAAATGAGCTTTAAAAGCCTTCCTAACATCCACATCTCCCTCAAACCAAAGGCCGTTACTCATTTTCAGTTTAAGCACTTTGTTTTTCTGTCTTCTCACAGCGGTGGTTAAATGGAAGTATTTGCTGTTAGACTCCCCCTCCTTGAGCCAACCAACACGAGACCTTTGTTGCCAATACCTCTCATCCATGCTCCATAAGTCTCTGAGTTTCTCTGAGATCACCAATTTCTTATCAACACTAGTGCCACTATTATCTCTCTGTAATTTCCCCGATTCTTCAAGGCAGGTCTGAATCTCCACCCTATTATTTGGATACTGAGCCTTGCTCCATGCCACCAATTTGTTTCTGCAACGAGTTAAGTTTTCCCTCCATAGAACCTGATTAGTATAGGGTCCATTCCTCCTCCAGTTGGCATCAATGATCTCCTAGCACTCCTTGTCCTCCAACCAGAAGGATTCAAACTTAAACTACCCCCTTTCCTAGAGTAAACAGGAAAGCATTCCAACAGTATGGGGCAATGATCTGATCCCAAATGGGGAGGTGCGTAATCTTTGAGTCCGGCCAGTTGAGAATCCAAAGCTCATTGAAAAGACCCCTATCCAAGCGTTCTTGCACTGTAACTACTCCACTTTCCAATCTAATCCAAGTAAACTTCGGACCACAGAAAGAGATTTCGATAAGCTCGTTCCTGTCCATGAACTCCTTCAAGTACCGATGACACCTCTGATTCCATCTTGCACCCCCACTCTTATCATGTTGCCATATAATCTCATTAAGATCGCCAATTATCAACCAAGGTAGATCATCATCCCTACGTTGAATATCAAAAGATTGCCAAAATTGCTCCTTGTCCCTAGAGTAAAGAGGGCCGTATATCCAAGTAACACGAACTTTCGCTATACCTCCTACTTGACCAATAATTGGGTCAATGAAGTACTTTGAGTAGTTAACCACATCCACTACTAGACTGTCATTCCACCATAGGCACAAACCACCAGCAGTACCTTCTGGACTGATAACAAAACTTTCTTTGTATCGACATTGATCTCTAACTTTCCTCACATAATTATCTTCATTAAGAGTTTCACTCAGGAATACAAAACCAGGGTTATAAGAGCGAGTGATCCCCTTGAGGCGATGAACTGTGAGAGGTAACCCTATCCCCTGACAATTCCATGAGAGATAGCTCATTGGGACCTAGCAGCTGTCAAGGGCCAGCTGCCATCGCCCTGAGAGTTGGTCATTCTCTCATTACCTTCTGCTTTGTTCACCATCATTTCACCCACTTCAGCATTCACATCCTTCCTCTCATCACTTGACTCTTTTCCCTTCTTGTTCTTCCTGGTATGATACACCTTCTCCTCAGCATTGTTGCCTCCTCCTCTTTTAGATAGTCTGAGGCTAGGGTTGGGGTTAGTTTTTCGTCAACCTTTTTTTACTGCAATTGGTTGCTCCTCCGTTGAAACCACCTTGCGCTTGGTCCTTCTCAGGGCCTTCTCATTAACAACACGTACCCATATTGTTCTCTATAATCTGCATCCCATTCTGAGCATGTTGTACTTCAACCTGTGAGGATGAAACAGAGATATTGACTGGAATAATATTCTCATTGATCTCACAGTAGGAATATATACAGCAACTTTACATACAACATATGTTTATGATCCCTACAATCATGCTGTCAATGATACAGATCTGTTACGCTAACTACAATCTAGGATTACAAAAGGAAACCATATATTTACTATTAATACTAGGATATGGCTGATTACACTTTCCTACACTCCCATCAAGTTGGAGAGTGGATGTCTTGCACTCCCAACTTGCGAACCATAGGCATGAAATCCTCCTTTCCCGAAGGCTTAGTCAAAACATCAGCTAGTTGGTTTGCAGAATTCACGTACCTTGTCATTACGGATCCATCTTGAATCTAGCTTATTCCTTATGTAGTGACAATCCATCTCTATATGCCTTGTACGTTCATGGAAAACAGGGTTTGCTGCTATGTGTAATGCAGCCTTGTTATCACAGTACAACAATGCAGGTCCTCGATGCAAAACTCTCAAGTCTCTGAGTAAATAACAAAGCCATGTCAATTCACAACAAGTTCCTGTCATTGCTCGATACTCTGCCTCGGCTGAAGAAAGAGAGACTATTTTCTGACGCTTCGACCTCCATGAAATTAATGAGGGACCTAGGAATACACAGTACCTTGTTGTAGATCTTCTCATAAGTGGACATCCTGCCCAATCCGAGTCACAATAGGCTCGAAGCCTAAGATCATTAGTTGAATAAAAGAAAAGACCTTGGCCAGGCACTGATTTCAAATAGCGCCAACCCGTAAAGCAGCCTCCTAATGATCTTTTCGAGGCTGGTGCATAAATCTGCTCAATACATGGACAAAATACATAATATCCGGCCTTGAAACTGTGAGATATATCAATCTCCCAACTAGTCGCCTATATCGCCCTGGATCTTTGAGCAACTCACTCTTATTGGACAACTTCAAACTGCGTTCCATTGGAGTATTGATAGGAGCAACCCCTAATAGCCCTGCATCCTTAATGATGTCTAAAGCATACTTTCGTTGAGAAATAAAAATGCCATTCTTAGATGCAGAAATCTCAATACCAAGAAAGTACTTTAGGTTACCAAGATCCCTGAGGCAAAATTTATTATGTAGAAACTTCTTAACAGCAGCTATACTCATTGGATCATTGCCCGTAATCAAAATATCATCAACATAAATTAAAAGGGCTGTAAAGGACTTGCATTGCTTCTTGATGAACAGAGAGTAATCGGCTTTTGATTGTACATAACCGGCTGAACAGATAACTTCGGAAAACTTCTCAAACGATTGACGTGATGCCTGTTTTAACCCATATAGTGACTTGTGGAGACGACAAACCAAGTTTTCCTCCCCCTATCGCCGAAGTCCTGGTGGTGGAGTAATGTATATTTCTTCTTGGAGATCACTGTGGAGGAAGGCGTTATTAACATCGAGTTGGTGTAGGGGCCAACCACGAGCAGCGGCCAAAGCCAATACACAACGAACAAAGATAATTTTGGCTATGGGAGAGAAGGTATCCTGATAATCAACTCCTTCCAAATGGGTAAGTCCTTTCGCCACAAGCTGCGCTTTGTAGCGTTCTACTGATCCGTCAGACTTATGCTTGATCTTGTAAACCCAACTACATCCATTGGGCGACTTGCCAGTCGGAAGAGAGGTAAGTGACCAAGTGCCATTGTCCTGGAGAGCCTACAATTCATAATGCATAGCCTCTTGCCATTCAGGATGAACAACAGCCTCCAAATAGGACTTGGGTTCTGTAGCACTACTGACTTGAGCAATAAAAGAGTGATATGCAGGTTTACATCTATGATATGAAACATAGTTGGCGAGTGGGTAGCGTGTACCTTTGAGAGGACCTGGCGTTAAGGAAGGCGATGGGGTGGAGTAAACATAATCCTTGAGCTTAATCGGTGGCGCGGTGGCGCGGCTGGAGCGACAGAGTGGTCAGGCGACGGAACAGGAGGTTCAGGAGGAGGTGACTCTGGAAGAGGAGGGTCGAGGAGTAGGGTGGGTGAGGTAGGCGGTGCAGGTTGTGAAGGAATAGAGGCTCCCGATGCGGCGGTGACCAGAGGAAGCAGATCAACGACTATTGGTGGTGATGGGGTTTTGGGACGGCGCACGTAGGTGTGAATGGTGGTCGGGTGAGGAGAAGATGGCAGCTCGGGATGTGAAGGGGAGGACGGCGGTGTTGGCGGCGCGTGAGGCTGATCAGGAAGTGGAGATTGAATGGTGCGAGAGGAGTTGGGAATGGAGACAGAGGCAATGTCTAAGTCAATGTTGTTATGGGTCAACAAGGGAGTTGGGTCAGTAAGAGAACCCAATGAAGGGGCATCGTAATTGGGCTGGACTGAGGCAGAGGGAAAGGTATGTGAAGGTGCAGCGGAATTAGTATGAGCTAAGACATAAGGAAAAGTATTTTCATGGAATTTCACATCTCGACTAGTAAAAATCTTTTTAGTCGATAGATAAAATAATTTGTAGGCTTTTTGATCAGTAGGATAACCAAGAAAGATGGAAGCAGTGGCACGTTGATCAAATTTGTGAGAAGTGTGAACATTAGCGGCATAAGCAAGACAACCAAATACACGAACATGAGAGTAAGAAAGGGGTTTGGAATAAAGAAGTTTGAAAGGAGTTTTGAAAGAAAGAATTGGTGAAGGTAACCGATTGATGATGTGTATAGTGGTGAGAGCACATTCTCCCCAAAATTGTGAAAGGAGTTGAGCATGAAATTTTAAAGCAAGGGCCACTTGCAAGATGTGACGATGTTTGCGTTCCACAACCCCATTTTGTTGAGGCGTGTAAATACAAGAATGTTAAAAAATAACACCATTATCTTGAAAGAAAGAATGGAGGGAGATAAACTCCCCGCCATTATCACTTCGAAAAGTTTTAATGCGAGTCTCAAATTGGGTGAGAGCATAGCTAAAGAATTGTTTCAAAAGTGGTTATGCTTCATGTTTGTGACGCATTAAAAAGATCCATGTGAAACGTGTATAATCATCAACAATGGTAAGAAAATAGTAGCACTAGAAAGAGAAGAATGTCGATAACAACCCCAAATATCACAATGTATAATATCAAAAGGCTTTGTAGATGAGATAGTACTAGTACCAAAAGGTAAACGACTCTGCTTAGCCAAAGAACATATGTGGCAAGCATTATTTGACTCAACAGAAAAATTCAAAAAGTTCTTAGCAATAAAAATTAGACGAGTGGGTGATACATGGCCTAAGCGATTATGCCAGAGATCAGTGGAGGAGATGGAGAGGTTGCAGGCTGGTTGGTGTGTGGAAGGTTTGGTCAAATGATTCTCCGTCGCTAATGCCACCAAATAATATAGTCCATTACGTTGTTTACCCAAACCAATCGTCTTCCTCGTAACTAGATCCTGCAAAATACATCAATTTCGGAAAAATGTCACCGAACAATTAAACCTCTTGTCAAACGGCTAACTGACATCAAATCAACTTTGAATGTAGGCACCGATAACACATCATGCATATAATAAACTGAATTTAGAGGCAATGACCCTTTCGCAACAATGTCTGCTTTGTCTCCACTAGGCAACAGTACAGGTTGTAAGGAACAATTTTTATCCTTGCAAAATAATTTAGATGATGAAGTAATATGGTTCGTTGCTCTGCTGTCAATAATCCAATTGTGAAAAGTGACTTTAGACAAACCTGATTTTTTTTACCCCATTTGCTTTGGAACAAGTGCCTTCACCTTGATTTTGAAGAAGCGACATGAGCTGCTTGAGTTGTGCCTCTGACAAGGAAATTGTAGGCCCCTTCATCGAGGTTGACGCCTCTGAAACTTGGTTTGTTGCAGGGAAGCCTCTCTGCCTATTCGAATTTGGTGTGACGACCCGAAACAGATTGAGCAGTGTCATCAGCTGGGTCCGACAGATTATGAGTTAATAGCAGATTTCCGATAATGGATTTACTCGCCTGGTTTCTTAACGACTTAATTACTGGCCGAGAATTGGAGCTGGGTCTCTTCTCGAGAGTCGTTGTACGTGTGATTACGAGTTCATGAGCGGTTCCGGATCGTTATTTGGACGACCGAGGAATTAAGTATGAATATTTGAAGTTCGGATTTAAATGGTGGGCTACTTAACGACTAAATTACCGGACGAGAATTTGGTTTCGGTTTCTTCACGGAAGTTGTTCAGGATTTAATTTCAAGCTCGTGGGAACTTCCGGAGCATTGTTCTGAGTTACAAAGATTTAGTTGTGAATATTTCCGTTTGTGGGTTATTTTGTCGATTTAATATGTGTGGTGTGAACAGTTGACTTTTTCTCCGATTGGTCGATGTGTTTGACTTCAGGTGATTATTGAAGAACATGTCGAGATGAGTTTTTTTCCGCAAGAATTATCGGAATCGAAATTACGACGAGTAAGTTACGGTTATTCGGAGTTTATCGTAAATTAATTTGGAAAGTTTCTATTTTTGGAAGGTCTATATATGGTAGGTTTCTATTTGTGGCAAGTTAACTATGCCATTTTGGGAGTTGACCTGGTCAACTCGGGTTGACCATGGTGGAGAGAGAATTCGACGGTGATTCAGGGTGGCTTCACGGCGCGACGGCTTCCGGCCACCCAAGGCCTCGGCCTAGGGCTAGTTCTGCTCGGCTTGGCTGCCCCGTGTGGATGCCGACCTCCCTCCACGGCGTGGCTCGCCGGAGGAGCTCGATTTTCCGGCCAAAGTTTTGATGTTTTGGGGTTTTTGGGTGGTTATTGTTCCGGTTGATTTGAGCTACAAAATGGATTGGGTTTTGAAGCTCTCCTCTCCACGAATCTAACCATGTAAGTTTGGAGTTTCAATTCGATTTGTGCTTGGAGAATTTTGGATTTGAAATTTTGGGAACATTTCGGTTTTTCTTGAAATTGGATGAGTTAGAGTGAGAATTGGCCTTTGTTGCAGTTGACAAAGTTGCTCAGTGGATGATTTTGAGTGGAATAGGGGTTGCTCCGCCGAAAGATTTTCATTTTGGCAGCGGCGCCGCTGTGGACGGCGGTCAACAGTCAACGGTTTGACTTTTTGGATTTTCGACAAGTCGCATGTCATTTGACTCAAAATCGCGCCCCGATCGCAGTGGGGAGGTTCGTTTCTCGATTTGAGCATCCGAATGTATAGCGTGGTATTGAGGTGTACATATACGGATTTTCGACGATTCGTCGACTTTGAATTACGTGTTTCCGAGAACGGTGGTTTCTCGTGATTTGTATTGAATTGTCGAATTATGACTTTGAATAATGGACTTTGTGAATATTCAGGGGTTCGTGATCGTTTGTTTGGCGAGGGACATTCCGCCGGATCACGGGTTAACGCGTATCGCGTTACGCTAGTCTGTGAGTGGACATTTCTTTTCACAGATTGTTTGCGAGTCTTTTATATATGATTTACGAACTTGAGCATGCATATTGATTATGATTTTATGAGCATGTGTTTTACGATTATGCATATACAAATATACGTATACGAATATACATATGTACATATTATGTTTTAAGCATGTGCATAGAAAAGATTTATGATTTGGTTTACACAGAGTACAGTCTCAGTATATGTTGTGGTATCGATACACATTGGCTTCTCGGCTAATCCCCGAGTACGCTCCGGGAAGGACAGATATCCTGACCCGAGGCCTTTCTGGTTAGGAATCACGTGTGGGTCTGGGATCCCATGATTCAGACTGTGCTATCGCGTGGTAGTCCATGAGAGATTCGGCGATATGTTTACGATGCATGCTCTGTACGCATGAGGAGTTAGAGTCTCCCTCGTGTATCATTTGATTTTATGTGCATTTGACTCGCATATGTTTTAATAATATATATTACTTGGTGAAAGACATTTATTTTCGTCCACTCACTCTGACGTGTTTCATGTCTTTCCCCTGGGCTTTTCGGTTTCCGTGCCCAGTTTGCAGTTCAGGCTCTGGTGTCGCACGTCGTGGTCGGAGGCATAGTGCTCGAGCTACTTTGTTTCATCCAGTAGGTTTATTGTTCTACCTACTGTGGTATGCGTATATGATTATGTATTAGAAGTCGCTCTGAGCGTCCTATTGTTTATGCTATATGATTTTACACCAGATTTCAATAAAGTATAGATATATTTATTGATTTATTTTACTGTTGATATATTGAGAAATCCGGATGGGATTGGTGCCCACGGTTTGCTTTTTGTGGCATAGGATGAAGTGTATTTTCTGCGTGCAGGTAATGGTAATTCTACGCTAGTAACGAAACTCTGCCAAAATTTCGAAAAGTTTTTGTTGGTTCGTGTTTTCGAAGGGGTTCGATTCCGGTTTAGGCAGCTAAATCGGGGTTGGGTCCTTTCATTTGGCTCTAAACCGGTCTTTGCCTTGGGATGTCCTTGTGGGTATCCATTCAATTGATAACAGTTTTGGACCCAATGGCCCAGTGGATTGCGACCGATCTGTTCTGAATAAGAGCTGTGAGGATGTCCTCTTCCCGAGCCGTAGCGACGTTTCTCTTGATTTGTTTGATCAAATCGGCGTCCTCGACTGGTATTCTCTGACTTATCTTGCTTGGACCTTCCTGTGCCCATCGATGAACCAGATTTGCTGCTGCTTCGAACTGCCATGGCTGCACTACTACTGGAATCATTTGCAGCATATGTAGAGCTGAGATGCCACTATTTTTCTTCTTGAGAAACAGAGGAATAGGCTTGGCGAATTGATGGAAGAGGATTCATTAGGAGGATTTGCCCGCGAACAACACTGTAAGAGTCATTCAAACCCATCAAGAATTGCATCAATTTTTGTTGATCTTGTTGTGCCCTATGTACTGTGTCACTGTGAGAAGCTAGTTCATCCCATAGACCTTTCAGTTTAGTGTAATAGGCAGAGACTGAGAGTTGCTCTTGATGGAGACAAGCAATATTTCGCTAAATCTCAAAGATACGAGGTGCATTGTTTTGAGAGAATCGTTCACGAAGGTCTTCCCAAACTTCATGAGTAGTAGGGTAGTAGATCACACTATCCGAGGTTTCTGGATTGAGAGTATTAATGATCCAGGAATGAACCATGTCGTTGCAGCGCGACCAAGTTGCATAGTTGACAGGATCCAAAGCTTATGAGGGTGCTCTGATTGTGCCATTGATGAAACCTAGCTTATTTTTGGAGTTCAAGGCTAGGGTCATGGCTCTGCGCCAAGATGAGTAGTTATCTCCATTCAAGATTTTGGAAGTCAGAACCAAACCTAAATGGTCTGAGTGATGAGTGAAAAATGGATCTGAATTGTAGGGATCAGTTTTTGGTGTTTCAGAGAATGAGGAATTCTTATCAGGTTTTGGTGTTTCAGAGGATGAGGAATTCTTTCCTTCGACCATGATGATTTGTGAGACAAAAGATAGCAACACGAGAAGATAGGGTGCGGCTGGAAAGAGAGTCAGGATTTTAGTCCCGCTCTGATACCATGTGAGGATGAAACAGAGATATTTGCTTGAATAATATTCTCATTGATCTCACAGTAGGAATATATACAACAACTTTACATACAACATATGTTTATGATCCCTACAATCATGTTGTCAATGATACAGATATGTTACACTAACTACAATATAGGATTACAAAAGAAAACCATATATTTACTATTAACACTAAGATATGGCTGATTACACTTTCCTACACAACCACGTTCTCAGGTTCTTCCGTAACTTCAGTAATCGATAAGCCACTGTTTCGATTGCTAATGAGCTTAGGTATTACATTTGGGTCTTGGGCCACATTGTCAGCACCAAAAGGATAATATGGGCTGCTATTTAAAGTAATCCAGCCTTTGTTTGAAAGCCCATATGGATATCATGGCTGGGTCAGTCCACCACTTATCACCAATCTGAAGGTCATCCATTGCATTAGTGAGGTTCCCATTTCTGTATACCACACCTGAAGAATTTAAGAGTTGGAATCACAGTTTGGGAGGAGAACAATTCTCTCTATTTCATCTGTGTATTTATTACAGAACAAGTATCATGAATATATAGATTACAATATATGAAAGAGGGGACACAGTTGTCCAACGGTTTCAATCAAGAAGGCAATGTCACACAGACCAAGAGACTGCTAGAAAAGAAGGTGCAACCAGCTAAGCCTATAAAGTCAACTTGAACTGAAATAGAAGGACTACTCCTAGTTCAAATAGAACTAATCTTCAACACTCCCCCTCAAGCAGGATCCAACGGATTGATGGAGCCAAGCTTGAGCATCAGAACATGAAAAGGAACTGTAGGAAGAGGTTTGGTGAAGATGTCAGCCAATTGATCCTGACTTCGAGTATACACTATTTCAATGGTTTTGGACTGAACCTGATTTCTTATGTAGTGGCAGTCAACTTTAATATGTTTCGTTCTCTCATGAAAGACAGGATTGGACGCAATGTGCACTGTAGCTTGGTTATCACAATGTAGGAACATAGGACTGGAACTAGTAAATCCCAAATCATACAGCAAGCTCTTTAACCAGATCAACTCACAGGCTGCTGAGGCCATAGCTCGATATTTTGCTTCTGCACTGGATCTTGCTATAACTGTTTGTTTTTTACTTCTCCAAGAGATAATGTTGCCTCTAACAAATGTACAAAAACATGTAGTACTTTTCCTGTCTACTTGGTTTCCTGCCCAGTCTGCATCCACATAACTATGGATAGTCGTGTGACCATTATTCTTCAATAATAGGCCCCTACCAACAGATCCTTTCAAGTAGCATAAAATGTGTTTAACAATGTTGAGATGAAACTCAGTTGGGGCATGCATGAATTGACTGATGATACTCACACTATAGGAAATATCTGGTCTAGTAATGGTAAGATATATTAGCTTACCAACTAGTCTTTGGTAGCTGCTGATGTCCTTAAGGGGTTTCCCTTCAGTTGCCAAGTTAAACTTACAGTCTAAGGGAGATCTAGCTGGCTTACTATCCTGCATATCTGCCTCTTTAAGGAGGTCCATAGTGTACTTTTTTTTATTCAAAAATAAACCTTTGGATGAAGAGGCCATCTCGATACCTAGAAAGTACTTAAGGACCCCCAGATCTTTGATGGCAAATTTGCCGTGAAGATTTCTTTTTAGAGCATCAATTTCTGTAAGACAGTCACCTGTGACAATCAAGTCATCAACATAGATTAAAACAATTAATTTTCCCTTCTTTCCACTTCTAACAAAGAGAGAGGAGTCAGCATTACTTCTGCAGAAACCAACTTCCTCCAGAACAGAACTAAGTTTTGAGTACCATGCCCTTGGAGATTGCTTCAGACCATAAATAGCCTTATGAAGCTTGCACACCATTTCAGAATCATTTTCTTGAGAGTGACCCGGTGGCAATTTCATGTAAACTTCTTCTTCAAGTTCACCATGAAGGAATGCATTTTTTACATCCATTTGGTGAAGAGACCAGTTTTGGTTTACAGCAACAGACAACAGAACCCTGACAGTGTTCATTTTAGCCATAGGTGCAAATGTTTTTGTGTAATCCACTCCATAGGTTTGAGTGAATCCACGAGCCACTAACCTTGCCTTGAGTCTCTCAATTCTACCATCTGAGTGAACCTTGCTTTTATAAATCCATCTACTACTAACAACCATTTTTCCTTTGGGGAGCTTCATAATGCTCCACGTCTGATTCTCATGGAGGGCATTTAATTCTGCATCCATTGCTTGTCTCCATTTTGTTTGAGAATTTGCCTCTTCAAAACTTTGTGGTTCATGACACTTGTCAAGAGAGGCCAGATAAGCAGTGTATGGTGAAGACGAATTTCTGTAGTCAACAGTACTGGACATGGAGTGTTTGAAGGAGGCAAAAGTAACATAGTCTTGAAGTCTTGAGGGTTTGTTTCTGTTTCGAGGAGGATTTCTCCTAATAAGGGTAAGAATAGCAGGTACAGCAGGTTCAACTACTTTTGCCACAATAGTTGGATCAGTCTCATAATCCTCTACTTTAGCATTGTTAACATTCAAGTCAGCCACACTTTCTTCAAGAATTGACAGACTATCTGGAGTAGGTACTGGAGCAGTTGGAATATTGTCAGATGACACATTAATATAAGGCAGTGGAAATAACTCAGCATAAAACTCCCCCTTACTGTTGCTCTCCACTCTTGTATTAAAGAAGGGGTTGGTTTCCTCAAACTTAACATCTCTGGAAACAATCAGCTTTTTGGAATTGATGTCATAGCACTTATATCCTTTCTGAGTTGAAGAAAATCCCATAAATGCACACTTGATAGCCCTAGGTTCTAGTTTGTCTCGATGGCCGGTTTGTATGTGAACAAAGCATATACATCCAAATATTCTCAAATGGGATAAGTTTAATTTTCTTCCTTTCAACACTTCAAGTGGAGACTTGAAGTTTAGAACCCTGCTAGGTAGTCTATTGATGAGATATGCAACAGTCAACACACCTTGTGACCAGAATTTTTTAGGAACATTCATCTGAATCATTAGAGCTCTAGTCTTCTCAAGCAGGTCTCTATTTTTTCTTTCAGCAACCCCATTTTGCTGTGGTGTGCCTACACAACTAGTTTGATGCAATATTCCATGTAGATTTAAGTATTTAGTCAGATTATTGGACATATATTCAGATCCATTATCTAATCTCAGGTTTTGGATTTTTGCAGAAAATTGAGTGTCAACAAATTTGTGAAAACTGTAAAAGACATCAGCTAATTCACTCTTAAATTTCAAAAGGTAAATCCAAGTAATCCTTGTAAAATCATCAACAAAAGTTACAAAATATCTGAAACCATCGAAGGATTCTAGAACAGGTCCCCAGATATCTGAGTGGATGGTTTGAAAAGGATGGCTTGATCTGTTCAGAGAGGAAGCAAAAGGTAATCTAGTTGATTTAGATAAATGACATACATCACACATGATGTTGTCATCACATAGGTTTGGAAATAAACTTGACAAAACTTTGTCTGAAGGATGGGCCGGTCTCTAGTGCCACAGCTGATGATGATGATCTTGGGAAGAAGAGAGACTATGACTGACTTGGAGAGCTCTGCACTTCTTAGGAAGATAGTACATACCATTTAGGAAGAAACCTTCACCAATCATCCTCTTGGTGATGATGTCCTGAAACACAACTTTGTGAGGATAGAAGGTGACAAAACATTTTAGATGGTTTGTGATTTTTCCTACTGATAATAGCTGAAAGGGAAATGAGGGGACAAAGAGAGCCTCAGTTGGTGTTTCTGACTAAATTTTAATCTTCCCTTTTCCACACACAGAAACATTTTTTCCATTTGCAACAGACACATAAGAGTTCAAAACTTTAAAATCAACTAAATCAGATTTATGGTTTGTCATGTTGTCTGTAGCACCTGAATCTACTATCCAATAATCATCATCAATACTTAATTCTAAAGCAGTGGAAAAAGATTGAGTGATACCTGGGATATCAGCCTTAGGGACATGTTCAGCATCAGCTAGGAAACCAGCAAACTTCCCCAATAATGCAGTATGATTATCTCTTCCAAAATCAGTTACTTCATCTCTTCTAAGCTGTTTATGTTGGAGGAATGATGCAAACTCATTGATCAAGGTTACTAGATTAGAAGTGGAGATCTGAGGTTCCTCAGAAGTGGAGAGTGTCAAATTTGCCTTATGTGTGGAGTTGGACCATGGTTTCACTGCATTCTTACCCTCTTTGACGTATTTCTGTTTTAGTTCTGGATGCAGTATCCAACACGTATCCTTGGTGTGACCTAGGTGACTGCAAAGGTCACACTTCAAGTCTGGCCTCCTTCCTTTATAAGTCTTGTCATTGACAGACTTTGCAGTGTATGCTCTAGCTTCAGAACCACTAGGTTTAGCTTCTAGATTCATCACCCTTTTTTGCACTTCTACACGTTGGATAGTGGCACATACACTTGCAAATGAGGGAAGGTCAAGATTCATCAGTATGTGGCTCCTCACATCTTCATATTCAGAACTCAAACTTGAGAGTAGTTGGAAAATCTTGTCTTCTTTAGCTCACTTGATAAGAAGAACATAATCAATGGTGTGAGGCCTGTAAAGATTCAGCTCATTCCACATACGGGTTAGAGTTCCCAGATGCTTAACAAAGGAATTCCCTTCTTGTTGAAGCTCAGCAATATCCTTCTTTAGTTGAAAGACTCTGGCAGCATTGTTCTGGTTTCCATATATTTCTTTTAAGCTTTTCCATAAGTGCATGGAAGATTCAGAATAGTTGAATATATCAGCTATCTTTGGTTCCATAGAGTTTAGGAGCCAAAACATAACTTGCTGATCCTTACACAGCCAAGTATCATAACCATCACTGAGTGCAGCATGCATGGCAATAGCACCATTCACATATCCTAGCTTAGACTTCCCTCCAAGGGCAAGAGTAATAGATCTTGACCAAGGAAGGTAATTAAACTTAGTGAGTACAGTTGAATAAAGGCACAAATTTGTGTTTACCTCTTGCTCATAAGATATTGCAGCAGAATTATGAGTAAACTCCAGGGATGACTCTTCTGTTTCTGGCATTGAAGCAAAGAGACTGAAGATGGATGCAGGTTTGGAGTATACAATAAGAATCAAAGAGACAGGACACTTAATGTTCATATTTTGATACCATGAAGAATTTAAGAGTTGGAATCACAGTTTGGGAGGAGAACAACTCTCTCTATTTCATTTGTGTATTTATTACAGAACAAGTATCATGAATACATAGATTACAGTATATGAAAGAGGGATTCAAGCAACAAGGCAATGGCACACAGACCAAGAGACTGCCAACCAAAAAAGGAGCAACCAGCTAAGCCTATAAAGTCAACTTGAACTGAAATAGAAGGACTACTCCTAGTTCAAATAGAACTAATCTTCAACAACACCCTTCGTGTTCGGATCCCAAGGATCGAAAAAAGAATTTTTGACTAATTTGACGAGTAAGGTGAGGTAACGGTCGAAAGTTGGGGTCAACCTCCTCCCTATACTTTCTAGGGTTGCACTCCGCCACCCCTCGCTGTGAGAGCACCCACATGGGTAAAATCGAATAGGAGGAGCAATTTGAGGAGGAGCAGGCACTGTTTGAGGTGGAGCAGTCACTGTTCATCGAATAGGAGGTGCAGAAACTGTTTTTCGCGCAGCGGTGTCAAAAAATAGCACGTGCTATTACTGTTCATAATTTTTTTTTTTAATATTTTTTTTACTAATAAATTTTTACTCCAATAAGACAACACATATTTGTCAATTTCGTCGTTACGCGATTAGTGATAATGACAAATTTGTCATTTCATACAAGCTTTTAAAATCGACTATTTTTCATAAATAAATTTGACTACACTTTCTTCGTGAGAGTTGTAGAGTATTTCATTCCGATCTTATAGAAATTTTCGCATAATTTTTCGGACACTCGAACTATTAATTATGAATTTCAGATGTATTAGTCAATTTTAATTTTAAACAAAAAAAATATAGTTGGTTGAATCTGGACCGTCCAATCAGAATTTTTGATTTGAAATGGACGGTCCAGATCAATCTGACCGTTACTTTTTTTTTTAACCCGGGCTGCCACGTGTCAGCTTCTGATTGGCTGGTAAATTTTTTTTTTTACTTTTACTGGCGCGTGTCATCCACGCGCCTGGTAGAAAAAAATTTGAACCTTGCTGACGTCACCCACGCGCGTGGATGACGTCAGCTCGGCTCGTGCAGCAGATCGAGCAATCGCTGCTCGAGCAGTTGCTCCTTCCTCCGGTCAACGAGCAGTCGCCGTGACCCTTCTCCCCCGCTGCATGTCCTTTCTGGTCTTGCTCGTGCTACTGGCTGATGGGGTCCACCTCCGGCGAGCTGCTCGTGCCACCTGCGGTGCATATGCTCTGATAGGTCACCATGTGACATCGCTCCCCTACCAGACAAGTCCACCTCAGTGGCACACTCGTCAACGTTGTCCTTGGGAATCGAAGCTACCTCACCTCTACGCTTCAAACTATCCTCAGGGAGAGTATTTGTCGGAACATACGGATATTCGATCGAAAAATGCCCCTGAGTGTAAATAGCTCTTGCCGGCGCCTCTGCAACCAAGCTTTGATCAGACACCACTTCTAGCTTTACCAGCAATGGGTTTATCTCCCTGTTACAGTCTTGGACGATATGCCCTAGACGTCCACATTGATAGCAAAACCTCTTAAGGTTTTCATATTTGAGTTTCACCTTCGTCGATGAACCATTCCTCCTGGGTAGGCTACAGAATGTGGCTAGAGGCTTTCTGGCGTCAATATCAACCCGGATCCTCTAATAACTTCTATCTCCCACTTTCTTCGGGTCCTCTGCTTCAAGAACAGCTCCGAGCATAGATCCCAGCCTTCTACCATTCTCCTTGAGCAACTGGTCCTTTGGTATGCCATGAGCTTGGACCCAAAAGATAGCACAGTTTGACTCAATTTCCTCTAGGGCATGATAGTGTGGCCATGGACGTACAGAGAAACAATATCCTTTAACATTTCAAGGATTTCTAATCAGAAGCCTATGTGCCAACTTTTCCGAGCCAACCGTAATAGCATAAACATTTCGGTTTACAGGGAGGACTCAGATCTGGCCAAGTTGTTTCCACATAGCCTGAATAGCAGCTTTGATTCCCATCGCACTTGGTTCTTGGTCTGTAATAAGCATCCCAACCAGATCAATGCCACCTTCAAGATCAAGCATGTCCACACTGCTTTCGAAGTTGCAGGACATGGCTTCAATTATTCTTTCATCCTTGTAAAGGATTTCCATCCATCCTATTCGATGATGACGCCATAGTAGAAATAGACTCTACACCAACAAACCACAAAGGGTACACAACTAACTCAACAGAGTAGTAAAGATGGGTAATAAAAGCTCCCTTCAGCCCGACCAGACACAAGTTGAAGAGACCAGCAAAAAACTAATCTAAGACAGCGACAGAGACCAGTAGAACCTGGTAAGGAAGTTATTGTTTTAACACAGTAGAAATTTCCTCCTTTTTGTAGATCTACCAAACTCAAGGAGTGGGGATCGAAGCTCAGAGGAGTGAATTCAATCTCAGGTATTACACCTAGAGAAAAGCCTGCTACTTTCGTAAACCAACAACCACCAAACAGTTCCACAAATAGATCTTAAGCTATCAGAGGAAATAAGGAGAAGAAAGGAATGATTGTGAGGACCAGTGTAGATGTTTCAGGTTTGGAGGATGTTTGAATATCTGGAACACCAATTGACAAACAACTCAACACATGGTGTTCATTTTGGGCCGATGTCATTTAGTGTATAACAAAAGTAGAAAGTAATTAACAGTTTTTATTAGGGGTGGATTCTTCTGCCGCCTACCGACCGATGACACTCAGTTATCCTAAATCTTGAACCATATCGTTCGGTAACCGAAAAATTGGCAACCGAGAATTCGGTGATGTCTGGTTGCTAAATGAAGAAAGTTAGACCTATAAAATCTAAAGGGTGAAGATGGTGGCTATGGGAGCGTAAAAAATTGTTAATGACTAATACCTCCACAAGAACAAATCACAAATCAACACGCATTTGACACGTCAGATGCTTGGGGGGGGGGAGGGGGGGGGGATTGGTCACTATAAAAGATACTTTGATGCTTAAGTCACTAAGAGGTCTTGCAAGCAGAAATTCGGTGCTCATAAAGTGAATGAATCAAATGAAATGTGCGAACTAGTAATTATACTTTATAGGCATAAATTTCCCTCAAAAATAGGGATAACGGCGTGGGCCTCAAAATTCAAAACAACATGCGTCGAGAACTTCTCCGTGGCATTAGGCGCAAGCCACTCACCTACCTTTGCACGTTTTCTAGCATTACCTCAAGGCCACTGAATTCCCGTCATCTTGTCATCGATGGTTCTTGACTTGGTCATCCTCGCTCATAAGTTTACCAAGGATTCAAGTTCAATTTCAGGGGTTTCAAGGTTTGGGATTTCAGGAAGAAAAAAATTGGTGGTGGTAATTCAGAGTTTCAATTCAAATCAGGGTTTTTCAAATTCCAGGAATTCGACTCTGATACCAAGTTGAAAAGTATTTCAGGGAGAATTCAATGATTTCATTCATCCCAATTTTGGAGTTAATATAGCTTTACTAGTAGTGTCCCAAAAGAAAAAAATATCTACACAATCATGTCATATCTATAAGAGTTCATTCTAATTACAATAGGAATATATTTTCCAATAAATTGTAGCTAGATCCTGCACCGATTAACTTCATAAACGATGTTGTTGTCGTCGTCGTCGTCGTTATTGCTAAACTTCATTGTTGCATGACTTCTGAGAATAGATCCATATTTGCAGTGCAAAGTCTCATGGTCACGGCGCAAAGCTTCAAGTTCACATATCAGATGCTCAGGACTACTAGAGGTTAATGAAAGAAGGTCAACTTCAAGGCGTAAAAGCTCCCTTTCTCGTTGGAAAATATCACATTGATGGCTAAGCATCTCTTGTTCACATCTCAGAATGTCACCGGCATGGCCTAAGGAGTTAATGCGACGGAGCAGTCTCACGGTTATGGATTGGGTTTTGGGCCCGCATGCTCTGGATATGAAGGTCTTGTGACATTAGAGCAACCGCACCGGTTGCATCCTCTCGGAGGAATTCCTCCAATTTTAGTGGGGGCCCGAGGAGAAAATAGGAATTTCTGGCTTCGGCGACGTGCAGCGGTGACGAGGGGACGCCTTGACCGATTGACGACGAGGAGAAATTCCTCCCAGGCGATCGAAAATAGGAAGCCGGAGAGAACTTCCCCTGGCGGAGCCCATTCTCGTGGGTGACGTCAGGCGGCAAGGAAATTCTTTTAACAGAGGCAAACTCGTCAGCGTTTCACTTCTCCTCCCTCGCCAAGTCTGCCACCTCCTTTAATACAAACGCACCGCTTAATTGTAGCTGAAACGATCGAAGAAGCTCGAATTGGGAATTGTAGAGGAGCGTTCGTTTTAGTCCGGTACCGGAGATCGGAGCTGAGATGGGTTTCAGTATGGGCTTCTTGGTCGGAATATTCGGAGTTCTGATTCTCTCTCACGCCGCGTATGCTACCATCCAGTGTAAGCTCCGCTATTCTCCAAATCTATAATGAGCAATTATAGTTTCTAGGGTTTTCGTAGTGATTGGTAATTTTGGATCGTAGTTGAGATTGGGTTGATTTTATGGTTTCAGATAGGAGCGTGTTGAAGATTATAGAAGAAGAGTTTTCAGGGCCTCCGTTCACTGTAAGATTAAGAATTGAAAGGGTAAAACTGGGTTTGATTTTGTTGAAACTGTTTATGTATCTGAGAGTGGTTTGTTCTGGAATACAGGTGGTGGCGGAGTTGCTTCTGGGGTTGGTGCTGAGTATGTGGGAAATTGAATGAAGGGTCTGAATATTCAGGCTTACTGTTCTTGATTCTGGGTTTACATGCTTAATTAGAATGCATTAAGTAGTTACTTTTTATGAACGAGTGTAACTTTAGATTGATGTTGGTGCTACAGTTAGTAGGAATTTGAGCATAGCAAAACAAATTCAAGTGGTGATTGTGAAAACCGGTGTTGGTGATAATGTACATGGTTTTGAATTCCTACAATGCCGGCACTGCCTATTAATATACCGATAGCTATACTTGTAAAAACTTTAATATCTCATACCATCCCAATGTTAGGTTTCAATGACAGAGCAAGCCTTTGATGAAACAAAGAGTGTACAAGAACAGAAGCAACAAGAAGTAGAAGACCCGGAGCTGTATCAGCTTCTGGTTCCCAATGTGGAAGACCTTCCGGTCGTCCCTCCCTCTGCTATTGAATCCAATTTCGTCTCTTACTTTGCTCCAGGTTCTTACTGAATACTAGACCGTTGTATGTTGGATACTCTGTGTTCTATAGCATGATCATAACAAAGTATTTTGGTTAGGTCTATATTGATGATTACCAAATCTTTCTTCTTGTTTGGTGCAGCGTTTATGATACTGATGATAGTGCCATTGCTCTATGAGAGTCTGGAGGATACTGTGGACAACTTCGCAGAGATAAAAATGAATGAAATGAAGAAGCAGTATGCTGTGCTGGATGAAAAGGTTCTGCAAAGTCTCAAGAAGAAAGTAATTTCTTACAAGAATAGTAAGCAACATTAATCATTTCCCAGAAAAGTGCTTAGTAGTTTAGCAGTCTGCCTATTTACCAGGTTCTAATGGAGCCTTGTATCTTCATATAGTTGGTACAGTGTATAATTCATGCGTGCTCATTTTATTACCTTAATTTTTCTGATCATGGCAGTGATGAGAATGTAGCAAAATCTATGTTTTTTCTGTCTGTTAGAGTTATACTAGTATACTATTGTTTAGTTTTCCTTCAGCGAACCAACACCATGCTTACAAGTCGGAAGTAAAAGTTAAATCACTTAATTGTTTACTTCTCTTCAAGAATTCATAACTAGAATTTATATTACCTGAGATGCTAACCTCTCAAAACTACTCATCAGCTACATGCATCGATCAACTCCGACTCTAGCTACTATAGATGATACAAAATCCATGTAGATTGAACAAAAACACACACGACGAAAAGAAAGAAGGAAGATTTACATTAATCGGAAATCTTATTGGAAATTTTTACTCGTCGGAAATCTTATCGAAAATTTAGTTGGACCCCCGTATGCTACCGGCATACAAAATTGATTCAAAGCATATTAACGCGCGTCTAAATAGGACTTCCTATTACTTGAAAATTGGTTGAAAATATTACCCGAAAATAAAAAATTAAAATTTTAAATAATAATGAATAGTAATAGGAAGTCCTATTTTTAGCACCGCTGCACGAAAAACAGGAATAAGACTTCCTATTGAAGAGGAATTCCTCAAATGGGTGAGGAATTCCTCAAAATAGGACTTTCTCTCCATTTCATGGGTGCGGATGCTCTTAGTCCCGATAATACTACTATCGAAGGAGAATGACATTGTTTCTAGCTCTACAATGTCACAATGAGCCAGCCAATGAGCTCGAGAGTCAAGTCCGCAGTTTTTTGGGTTTAATAGGATATCTATGCTTACTTTAAACGTAAATAAGAAATAGTCCCCAAGTAATCAAGGAAGTTAATTATTAATTAAAGCTAGCGTCGGCAGGGGGCGGAGCAAAAATTTTATATTAAGGGGAAAGGGGCCAAAAAAATTCAATGTGTAGTACTTAATAATTATTTAATATTATGAATAGTGTATATTAATATTTTTTTAATATATATAAGATTTATTCGAGTTAAGTGAATAAATTAGGAAGAAAAATACAAGTTAATAGTGAACAACTCAAAATTTTTAACTAGTATAAATCTTTTATGTAGAGATTAAACATATATTAGTGGGTTTTTTTAATTTACTAAGAAATAGGCCAAGATACTAAAAAACAAAAAGAATTGTATAATAAATAAGGTGCATCTAAATAACTAATATATACAGTTTAGAGAATTTTTAAGAAATAGAGGAGCCAAATTATAAATTATGGGTATTTTTTTATTGATTAGAAAAAATTAAAGAGGTAAAATGATAAATATTAAAATTAGGGGCAGGGCAAGAATCATATTTCCTATACAATACTATTGAGCTTTGAAAAATTTGGAGGGGGGGTGGTTTTTACGGTGCAAGTATAAATATATGGTACGTATGGGGTAATCCTAATATTGCTAGGAAAGGAAGAAAATTAAATTAAAAGAATAAGGAATACTATGCATATATATGCTTTTGATCAGAACGTACATCAAAGCCGTGGCAAGCCATCTAATCATTGTATATGAGTGAATGTACATAAGATACACGTACATCGATCGTTCCTAGCTAGATAATTGTGCAGCGGCAATTAGGGCAAGATTTGGCCCCGGTGAGCCACTTTGATAAGCAGTTTCGGTGGAAGACATGGCTGCACGGGGTTTGCTTACCGCTATTACTACCTTCAAAACTTTCGCTGCAAACTGTACAAACATCATCGTCCATCGTCGGCATTGCCGTTGGCATCTTCTCTACCAAAAGAATGGAATTAAGGTTGTTCAGAGACTCGCGGACCGTAATGTTCAATATTTGAATGGAATTGCTCAATGCGTTTTCAAGATTACGAATCACAGTGCGGTTTCCTCCTGATGCTCCTAGGTTGTTAAGCATGAAACGAAATTGTTGCAAGTCGTGCTCTAATGCCACACTCTGTTGGGGTATGTCTACTTCTGGATGGATGGTTTCCTGACTTGACGACATCGTTTAGCTGACTTAGCTAGACTGATCTCCTGGCTTCTGCCCCCAAAAACGATGAAGATAATTAAACAGAATGAAAGATAGAAAAGGATTGCTTACTTCACAAGATTGAATGAGTGATTGTAATCATATACGGGAAAGAAATATGAAAGGAATAAAGTGAGGTGAGCTCTTGCCCATTTATAGTTTTCTTATACCCCGTCTATTAGGAGACCCAAATGCAATCCTCTACAAATTAGGATTTCAAACTTGGAACATGATATTGATTTTTTATATATATAAATATATAGTAGTTGTTTAAGGAAAGTATATTCTTGGTATCCTGGTGTGTGTCTTGTCCTAATTAGAGTAAATGTAGATATTATAGCAATCCCTAATTTATAAGGATATAGATTGTAATTGATTGTATGCTTATATTTACGGTCATCTATCAATGACTAAAGATACAGTTTCAACGTACAGTTTATTCGGTTACTTTTCTCCTTAGTCATCACTCGAACCCTAAACAGAAAAAACACATAACCTTCATCACCACTGTCACCGTCAGCCTTCCTCACCGTCGATCATCACCGTTGTTGACCACTATCGTCGCCGACCTCACCTCTTGTAGTTCTCCTTTCTCCTTGTTCCAAATCTTTTTCATACCGAGCATAATATCCTCGAGGTAAATTTTCTATCTTTCTTGGATTTAGATATTAGGTTACAAAAATTAATTACCCAAATATCCTAGATCTAGGACTAGATTTAGGTTGATCATTACCGTGATATTTATATATGCCCTAGTTTCGATGGACTAATATATGTTATAAGAAAAGACTATTTCATCACCTCTTTGATCAAAAGTTTCATATTAGTGAAGGTCATGGGGCATTCACAGTACATCTTGGTTCTTATTCTCTAAATTTGATAGTAGTAATCGTGGTTTTCGATCGATACTATTTATCTCCTTTGTCTCTTTTGTAGATGACTACTTCAACTGAGCTGACTAGGCTTGAATTCGACATTCTTGATGCCGATGAAAAAGAGTACCATCGATGGGTTTTTGATGTGGAAAAAGAAACTCACCGAAACAATACACACCAACTGATGAGAATGATATTCAACCAACTGTAGCTCATAAAGCTCAAGCCCTTATATTTTTGAGATGTCATATCTATCTACTTCTGAAGAAGCAGTATTTACAAAAGAATAATCCTAAGGATTTATAGGACATTTTGAGGCACCGCTTCAATAATGTGCATGACCCACAACTTCCAGAATTACATGCAAGATGGAACAATATCTGGTTATTGGATTATCTAAAGGTTTCTCAATACAACCAAGTTATGTTGGAGTTATAATCAGAGCTGAACTTTTGTGAAGTTCTTAAGACTGATCAGGATATGATAGAGAAGTCTTTGAACACCCTTCATTTCTTTTATGAGTTTATTGTCTCATCAATACCAGATTGAGTACGAGCAAAGAAGAATAATCTCTTTCAGTGATCTCATTAACATCCTGGCTAAAAAGGAAAGACATCCTGAGATGATTCTCAACAACAATGCAAGGCCCGCTAGAACTAAGAAAAAACCTAAGAATTACAACACTAGTGGGAAGGCACATAAGGAAAAGAAGAACAACCATAGTGGGTACCACATCGAAAACAGTCTTGGTATAGAGATCAGGGCACTGACTCCAACAAGAATCAATCCAATTCTGATCCTAGAAATGATGGATTTTTTTTCATACTCTGCTCCATCTGGCACGTACCCATACTATAGGTGTGGATCTATAAAGCATATGCACAATCAATATCGTGCAAATAAGGATATCCAGAATGCCTACAAGATGTGCACAGAATACCTCGCAGAAGAGTAAAATTTTACTGAGATTATGAGATGGAAGAAGACTATGATGTCAATCTCATTGTAGCATATGACAAGAAGGAGAACTTTGAGACTCCAGATTTTGATTAGGCTATGTATTAGGTTGTTATTTCTGCTATGTAATCAAAGTTTAGTTTGTTTTGGCTTGTTTTTAGTCATGTTTTGAGACTTTATTTTTAGTCTTCATTTTTGGAATAAAACATCTTTGATATAATTTTTGTGTTGGTAAAGTAATGAAATATATTTATTTCGGTATATGAAAGTTTTGAGAATGATATTTTACTTTATAATGCATGAATTGTACGAACTATACAAAGTTACATGGCAATATGACAACAAAATACCAAATAAATGAGAAAAAAGATAGCGTGTTCTGATCCCAGACGTCTCGACCCGTTGAGACAACGCTTCTGGATTGTTTTTGGCATATTTTCGATCTGTCCAAATGGTTGCCTTATTTTTCTTTGATCTGTCAAAGATTGTCCTCAGTTCACATTTCTAGCTACTTCGACCCATCGAATGTAAGTCTCGACCTGTCGAAGGCACGACCTTCATTTTCTATAGACACAACTCTCATTTCTCCACAGATTCCAAGGATATATTTGTGGATCAATCAAACCTGTATGTGAACTATTTACATATGCTATGGCTTTGGTTGCTATATTGGCGCGTTGGTCACACGTCGCATTGATATGCACAAGGAATATTGCATTTGTAAAAACTCCTAGCACATATCATTAAGCTTCAGGATCATCACTCGAACAATCCAATCAGGTATATTAGATTAGATAATGCTAAAGAGTTTACATCAAACTATTTTGATGAATACTGCATGTCAATTGGAATTGATGTTGAACATCCCGTTTTCCATGTTCATTCACAGAACAATCTTGCAGAGACACAAATCAAGCAGTTACAGCTTGTGGCCAGAGCATTAGTAATGCATATTAATTTATCATTATCTGCTTGGGAATATGCAGTGTTACATGTAGCTATGCTTATTTGTTTAAGACTCATAACACGCCAACCATTCAGACGTATACTAGTTGGTAACTGAATATGAGCCTTACATTTCAAATCTACGCAACTTTGGTTGTTGTTAAGTCCATAATTATGGGCTAATTATGTCCGTAAGTCCATGTTTATTACTTACCCTTTATTAATAAAGCATCATTTTTATTATGTTTCTTTGTTATGCTAGGAAATGAAGGATTGACATGGAAACGATATAAGAAATGGAATTTAATCATTTTTTGAAGAAGTCGATCGTATTTCCGAGGTCCTTGGAGAAGATGGAGCAAAACTGAAAAAATGATAAAAACTCAATGTCGATCAATGGTCAAACTCTGGTAAGTCATCACTGGTCAATGGTAAGAGTCAAGTCAAGTTGAGCCACGACCCAAGAGTCCAAGCCCACAAGGAAGATATTCTGAGAGATGGATGCACATGCGAGTCACATGACTTGATGTGAGTCACGCATTAGGACCACCTAAAAGCTTTAAGTTTAAGATCATGTCTAAGCATCTTATTTTAAATTTTAAACACCTAAAATATCTCCTTGGAACCTATAGGGTCGAGCTCCCCTCTCTCCACACACATCTCTCACCTCATTTCTCACTTCTACATAATTTTAGCATCTTTCCTTAGCTCACAACCTTTCATTATCCCTTTAGTTCTCTCCTTCACCTCAAACACTCTCTCTATCACCACCAAAACAGCCCCTTAAAGTAGAGCTATCTTACTTCCCTTAAGGTCCCTATCCCTTTCCTCATCCTCCCCACTTGATTGTACACTCTTCTTTGGGTAATTAAGCTTTTGCCCCTCTTATCTCACCACTATCTCAAGTTGAATGCATTTGGGAGCCTAGAAGATGGAACTTGAAGACCAAGGATATCTTAGCTTGATTGGGAGTTCTTAGGTTATCTCTACATCTTTCTATCTCTTCAATTATGTATCTAAACTTGCTTTACATTATGCTTAGTGAGTAGTTGTGTTTTGGAAAGTTAGAGCTTAGCCCTAGCCAATTTGTTATACATACAACTATGTTTTGAGTGATGTAATTGAATTTGGTTTAGTGTATTATATGTTGTGAATGAGTTTGATAGCTTGTGATGTGATTGTTGTGACGACCCGAACCAGAATCAGAGGTGCGTTTGGCACGATTCTCGAGATTTGAGTTTAGTTGCAGTTTTGCGATATTATGTAGTTTGCCGATTCGATTTGCGACTTTTTTTTCGGTCGAGAATTTGGGTTGAGTGTCTTCACGAAAGTGGTAGAGTACGTGATTTCGAGCTCGTGGGCGGTTCCGGAAGATTTTTCCGATAACCGAGGAATATTTTATGGTTATTTGAAGTTTCGAGTTTCGACGAGTTTATCCGATTGTTTCATGTTTATCCGAATCATTTCGTATTTTCATTTCGGACCGTCGATCGACCCGAGGCTCGAGTATAAATATCGAAAATAGCCGAGAATTAGTCGAAAACTTCATTTTGGGCGTTGACCAACCTGGAATTTCGTTGACTTTCCATATTTGGAAAGTGAGCCATCGAACCGAAAGGGAAAGTTGCCATTTTGGGAAGTCACCGTCCGGCGACCGGATTCCGGCCACCATCCGCCACGGGACAGGTATGGTTCGATCCCTCTCGTGATTTCGAGTATGTATGGCTTTGGTTTGAGTGGAATTAGTTCCGTTTTGATGGAACCGGATTAGGGCCGAGTTGGCAAAGTTCGCCGGCGACGGTGGAGGTGGTTCCGGCGTGTGTTGGGGGCGAGGTTATTGGGGGTTTTGCTCCCCACACCTTGGTAAAGCTCACTGGGTGTTTGGATTTGGATGAGATGAGGTTTTGGGGTGAACCCGAATGGGGGTTCGGTTTGAGATTTTCGATTGGGTTTGGTGGATTTGAGGTAGTTCCCTTGTGAATTGGCTTAAGTGGTAGAAGAGGAATTGATTTAGCTCATCAAGACCTTGAAATCTGGAAACTTTGGCCTTGAAATTCCACCGTTGACGGCGCGCCGCCGGCGGCGGCGGCGGTCAACGGCCGGAAAGTTGACTTTTTCAGATTTCGATGTAATTAGTGTCATTTTTCTCGTAATCACGCCCTGGTTATCGTACAGAGTTTTTTGGGTCGATTTGATTAGCCGATTGTCAGTCGAGATTTCGAGTGGGGATTTCGAGATTTCCGTAATTTATTTTGTACTGCATTTCACATTTCCGGGAACGGTTGGTTTCCGTGCATCAGTACAGTGTTGTGGATTACGATATTGATCAGTTATGTTTATATATATTCAGGAGATCGAGATCGAGATCGAGATCTGGATCGTGATCGTACTTCAGGCGAGGGAACTTCCGCCGGACCACGAATTTAGCGCGAGTTCGCGCTAGCTGATCTGTGAGTGGACAAGTTTATGTTTTCACTGTTGATTTGCGAGTTCGTGAATTTTATGATTTCCGTATTTAATTATACGATGTTGTGATATATGTTGTTTCCGGAGGTATTGTTATATGTGTTTATTTGTGATGGCATTTAATACATCGATGTACCAGAGTTGAAAGATTCCTCTGGGCGGGGTTGAGTGGTCCCCTGCGTGCCGCCAGGGTTGAGTGGTCCCCTGGCCTATCACCGTCAGGTTTGAGCGATTCACCTGACGTCGGGTTTGAGAGGTCGCCCGACAACCTCCGTGTATATATATTTATATGTGTTATGTTTCTTCCGAATTCGCACTGTTTTATATGGGAATGTGTATAATTGGTGAAAGGCATATGATTATTTTCGTCCACTCACTCTAACGTTTTTATTTGCCTTTCCCCTGGGCTTTTCTGTTTCCGTGCCCAGTTTGCAGTTCGGATTCCACTGTTTCACGTCGCGGTTTAGAGGCTAGTGATCAGAGCTATCTGTGTTTTCCAGTAGGTTCTTGTTTCGTCTACTGATGTATATATTGTATATGTTTTACTTTAGAGGTCGCTCTGATACGTTCTGATACTTGTTATGCGGATTTTCACGGATATATTATATATGATACAGTATTATTTACTGTTTATGATTCATATATTGATGTTGAGAAATCCGGATGGGATTGGTGCCCACGGTTTGCTTTTTGTGGCATAGGACGAAGTGTTAATTTCTGGGTGCAGGTTATGGTAATTCTACGCTAGTAACGAAACTCTGCCCAAATTTCGAAAAGTTTTTGTTGGTTCGTGTTTTCGAAGGGTTTGATTCCGGTTTAGGTAACTGAATCGGGATTGGGTCCTTTCATTGTGGTATGTTTACATGTTTGGGCTTGATTCAATATTTTCATATTCATGTCTTAGCCATGATTAAGTTGCAATATATTTAGAGAAGCTAAAAATGAACTTAAGGTTTGGTTTTCATTGGTTTTGAGCATGGACCAAAGCCTTCTTGAAGTCTAAATGACTCAAGGAGCTTCGATCAAGCTTACATTGACTTGAAAGGGCTTTGTAGCTAATCCTTACTTCTTCTAATTCATGTTATAAAAGGTATAGATTAGGAAAGTTCATTAGAACCTACTTCTATATTCTCTAATAGGGACTTAGGAAGGAAAGTCATTCATATTCATCATAAGTGAACACATATTGAACTCATTAGGCATGTGGTAAGATTATGATACGATTCATAATTGAGTTGCATTCTAGTTTCGGTTTGCTTTATATTTGAATGTTGGATTGAAACACTTCTAGTGCCCTAATGGCCTAGAAGATTCGGTTCACAACCAATAGTGAGTCGAAATGATCACAAGTTGGACAAGTACGTGTGAACCGAACTAAACTCATAACTTAGATATTGCTTGTACATTGAATTGGCTAGTGGTGACATCTCTAGCCAACCAAAGATTTACATTATTTTGTTTTGTTTTGTTTTACTTTATGTTTTCACTTAATTTAGTTAGTTAAATAACCATCAACTGGACAATCATTCATTGTAATTACAGCACCCCTTGCATAGTTAGGTCATCAAAGGACTTAGCTAGGTAAAATATATTTCTACATTTTACTTTAACTTTAGTGTCATGTTTTGTGTCTAGTTAATCCGCGATTTCAAGTGCTTAATCGAGTCAAGCTAAGGAGTTTAAGTGGTCAATCTTCATGGGTTCAACACTCGACTTCCTTGCAAATACTATAACTTGACTCCATACTGAAAGGACCCAACCCCAGAAAAAATAGTAATCTAGGATCACGCCCTAACGACAAGACCTAAACTCCAGATTTCTGTAAAAGTTTGACATAATTTCCTCTACCAAGTGAACTACCAGAAAACTGCGAGAAAATCACACTTCGAATTTCTCACAAACAATACCGTGGATCATTGATGTCTATCCGTATTTCTGAATAATGTGCGGAAAGTAAATTAATTAAAATGCTGGAATAATTATACAAGAACTGAAAATTCATAATCCAGCATTACTAACAATTTATTACCAACACTGAAAAGTATTTACACCACTAGTGTTTAGAGTGACTTCTAGGAGTAGAATAAAACATATGAAAATACACTGCTAGTGGTTATGATAACCCCGTGAACTCAAAGCCTCTAGAGATCAAAATCCAGCTCATGAGAAGTACTGCAATCTGGGCATGAAAAACAGAAAGGCCTAGGGAAAGAAATATAAAAACATTAAAACGTTAGCGTGAGTGGACAAAAAGTCATAATCAGTGTAAAATAATAAAATATTCTATCTGTGCCTTTCTGCAGCTACTACATAAAAACCTGCAAGTTCTATAATCATAAACGGTATGAACATAGAGGTGGCCAGACGATGGGTTTGACCTGACCTCCCCTGGCAAATCAATATAAAAACCCAGTGATGGGCTAGACGAAGTGTTTGTCCTAAGCTCCCCTGGCAGACCAGACAAGGTGTTTTCCCTAACCTCTCTTAGCATACCAGACGAGGTGTTTGTCCTAACCTCCCCTAGCAGACCGGACGAGGTGTTTGTCTTAACCTCCCCTGATCAAGACTATCCAGTGATTAGCCATATAGCAAGTAAATCGATGCTACTACTATACCATCACAAATAAAAACCTCCAAATAAACGCTAAGAAAACATACCGTAAAGCGTAAAGCATAAAAATGAACTCGAAATCAACTGTGAAAATAAAGATCAACTCACAGTACTATGTCAGGATATTCATTAAGTCGTAACCTACTAATCTTAGTGTCACGCTGAATGAAAATCCGTCTTTTAGTAAGCGTATATAAACAGCTGGTTAGTACAATAATCATCCGACACGGTCCGCTAACTCGTAATCCTGAAAACATGATTTTAATTAATATCTACTCGTCGATATTCATAATGAATGGCTAAGCTCGTAATCCTACGATCAACAATATTGAGAATCTTGCATTCTCAAATTATGCATTTTCTGACTAAAAACGTACTTAGTCAAATTCTGAATTTAGTTCATTGCATTCCTTCACTATAACTAAACTTTAGAGTCGCAACATAAATCTCAAATCTCGAGCAACTCGAATTTAAATCGATAGTCGGATCATCCGTTAAAAATATTGTGAAATTAATTAATTATTACCCGATTAAATATACGTCTAAATTAATCGAATCCATATCCAAACAAGAACCTCACCATTGCGTTCATCACGAAATTACGAGCGGAAGGACATAAAATTTTGTCAAAAAATCCACCTCGCCAGAGCTCTGCCGCGCACGACGACGCGTGGGGCCACGCACCTTCACTGGCGGTGGCCGAAATCCCACCGGCTCCAAATCGAGCAACCTATACATCAAAATGTTCATCTCAACAAATCTAACAACATTGTAGTACAAATCAATATCAAAATAAAATCGAAAATTGACGAAATCACCGTTGAAGTTCAAACCCTCGTTGGAAATTCATTTTCTCCGTCCGCCGGCTTCCGGCCATGGCAAAGGGCCGAGACTCATTACCAACGAACTGGCTCATCTAGTGCTTCAAATCCCCTCTAGGTCCGACGTCCAACACCGCCGTGAGAATTGCCACCGTCACCGTGAAAATCCACCCAAATCCGGCTGGTTTCTTCGCCTCGATTCATTATCCTCCGGCCAATAACACCGGAGATGTTGCCATCAAACAAAAGAGGAGGTCGAACTCAACCTATTGCCACCAAAATCATGGTCGGAGGTGGCCGGCCAGAGGCTTACCGCCGGTGAGAACCTCACGGCGGAAAAACGGGTCTGAAGGGTGGTCAACACGGGGTCAACTAGCCTTCCCAAAATGGAAACTTCTTCCCTTTCCCAAAATAGAAACCCATATTTATACATGCGATTTTGCGATAAAACTTTTTCCGATATTTTCGTAAAATTTTCGCTGAGTATAACTTCTTCGTCGTAACTTTGATTTCAACACTTGACGTGGCCACGAACTCGTATCGATAAACTCTACAACCTTAGCCTAAGAAATTTCTTGAAAGACATAATCGATAAATTCTCGATAAATTTTCAGCAAAATTTACCAATGGTAAAAACTAATTACCAATGACGATTAACGCAATTAATTAGCAACTAACCGCATAAGTTTCAATTATCGCGTAATATTATTCTGGGTCGTAACAATCTACCCCTCTTCAAAAAATTTGCCCTTGAAATTTATACATAAATGTACAACAGAAGAATTTCCAAATTATTGATCTAGCCACGACTTCAAGCTCATAAGAACAACGCAACTAATAGAATGATCCATAAACTTGTTACTAAACTAACTTCTCATCAACATGTCATGCTCAATAAATCTGAAGTCATAATAACTACTCCATATAAATCTGATACCAGGAACGACATAATTCAAATTCGGTAACGTGTACTCTAAAGGCTTCTGATAACCATGCCAAAACTAATGGCCAAATTTACCAACATACTTTAACTCTATCGGCTAGACCTACCCAAAAATGCACAGACCATGGTCCCACAAAGATAACTGCATGGGTAGTGGTATGGTTCCAACATAGAAGTGACACACAAATCGCCATTAGAACCGAGCACCAGAAACTAACTGAGATGTCCAACCACGAATACTCACCCATAAGGTGGATATTAAAACCACCAAATCACAAACAGGGGACTCAACAAACCCGTTAAAAATTGCAACCAACATGGGTAAATGGTCGATTTACAACGAATTTAAAATCATATACAGTTCTCAAAATTATTAATGAAAAATTGGGCATAACCTCATCTAAAACATAAGGAACTCAAAAATATGAAAAACGAAAGTATTTCAATAATCTCAACACAAGAATATAAACTGTAGGCTCCACAACCTATTCGCATTCCTCATAAATCAACAACGCTATAACATAATTATAAATCACTATTATCTAACTGAATCCATGAATCGTACTAATCACCAAAAAATCTTCACAATTCATCACTCCCAAAGGCATACTACCTAAACAAATATTCATATAACCATAAAGAGGCTCAAAAGAAAACATTCGTAGTAAGCTTCAAATAAACCCAAACCATAGGCTAGAACAAGGAAGCCAAACTGATATCACAATTTACTACAAATTGGAGATATAAACTCGGCATTCCATCTGATGTTCTTGAATAGTCGCCACTATTATGTCAATAATATCTAATATTTTTGCAGTCAGAGCAACTAACAATGCATAACCTGAACCTCAGCATTTGCTCGATCATTTCCAGAGCTCAAATACTCAAGCTTAAAAACCAACTTTCCCCACAGTTGTACCTTAATGATTCAGCCATATGGCTAGCACAAGAACATAACTACTGCTGACATTAGCCAACAGACCCTAAGAAATTAGGCATAAGCCACCAATACATATATATGTATGGCGACACAATCAGTCCATTGAAAATAATATAATATAGGGGCGTCAAACTTATACCAAAGTATCATCTCGATTGAATAATCGAAATACTACAACTTTCCATGTCGTATCATCGTAGATATTATAATTCCTCTGACACTGGATCAACAACTTAATATAATTAATCAGAAGATCAGAGTACTACGAAATCCAAGAAATGCGACAGTTCTCGATAACATGCAACGTTAGAAATTTAAATTTTATAAAATGGAAGAAATAAATTAAATCATCATCACCAAGCATAACCCTGGTCTGAATTCACGCTCGTGGAAAAATCCTCATATACTTTTGCACGTGACAAATGTCGAGTTATCAATAGGAAGTTCCAAATCATATCTAGGAGAAATCCGGAAATCATACAACATACAAATTTAAAATCATACCCATCAGCTACTAATCCCCATGTACAACTGTAATGCTCGCGAACCCATATCCAAAATTGAGCTGAAACGATTTAATCTATGCAACATAACATACGCCTCACCGGTCCAATATTAATATAGTATATTTTTAGGTTAGTGGCATGAAACGAATGGTACCCTTCACAAGGGAATGTGTTCATGATATAAAATGAACATAAACAAGATAAGAAACAACATAAGTGAAAATATTTTTAATTAACAAAACTGAATTATTGGAATTCCTCAAAGAATGAATGAGTTTGGAAGAAAGAATATCAAGATTAAACAAATCATTGACCCCTGGTAATGGACATTTGTTCTTTCCCAAAACTTGATTCAGTTTCCAATAAGCGATGTGTAACTTCGTTGAACCACCCTTCACATTCACAAATAATATTGAGGCTCCTCACAGTGAAATACTGGAACAGATAAAATTCTCATCAATCACTTTCTGATGTTAAGTCTACCACACTCGCAACTCAGCTGGAGCATAACGATAAGATACTAGAGTTATAGAATTGGTACTTGATAATAACACAACAATATAATCTTTCCCGAACAATAGGTAAACCTGGTAACTTCTTAGGAAATACATCCGCATACACACCAACTACTTCAATTGAATCAGTGCAGGAAGTAGGGACACAAATTTTCACGACATGTGCCAATTATGCGGTACATCCCTCCAACAACATCATCACAGCCTTTATGGCCGAACCCAGGCACAAAATAAAATGTTTGCCTCACCACAGAGCTAAACTTCAGGCAAACCGAACTCTGAAACACCACTTTTCAATAACCGTTTACGAACGCTTGATGATGGTTCAAGAACTCCATGCCTAAGATTAAATCAAAACCTACTGGTTCCAGAAGTACTACATCAGTAGACAAAATAAAACCTCCGAACATTATACTTCATCTCTGTAAAATAATTTAACTAACAACACCCCACCAGAGGGATAAATTTACTCACCACAATTCCGGAGAAGATGTGGTAGGTACGTTGACTATAGACGCTAGCCTTACCGCTAAAAACGAATGTGTCACCCACCAGGTCAAACCAAAATATAAAAAACATAATCGAAAACATTCAACGTTAAAAAAATGACCTCCAAAGATGCTCGGAGCTCCCGCAGAATCATCCGGTGAAGGCGAGCTTGACCTGACAATGGTGCCTAAACCGGAATCAAACCCCTTCGAAAACACGAACCAACAAAAAACGTAGAAATTTTGGCAGAGTTTCGTTACTAACGTAGAATTACCACTACCTGCACGCGGAAAATACACTTCATCCTATGCCACAAAAATCAAACCGTGGGCACCAATCCCATCCGGATTTCTCAATATATCAACAGTAATGTAAAATAATAAATATATCTGTACTTTACTGAAATCCGGAGTAAAATCGTATAAAATATACAACAGAATACTCAGAACGACCTCTAATGTATAATCATATAAGTATACCGCAGTAGGTAGAACAATAAACCTACTGGAAGAAACAAGGTAGCTCGAGCACTATGCCTCCAACCACGACGTGCGACACCAGAGTCCAAACTACAAACTGGGCACGGAAACCGAAAAGCCCAGGGGAAAGACATGAAAATCGTTAGAGTGAGTGGACGAAAATAAATGTCTTTCACCAAGTAATATACATTATAAAAACATATACGAGTCCAAATGAATAAATATAATAAAATACACGAGGTAAACTCATACTCCTCCAACGTACAGAGCATGCAAGTAAAAATCCCACGGGGTCACTCATGGACACGTCTGTGCTAGTACAGTCCGAATCACAGGATCCCATACCCACACGTGATTCTAGCCAGAAAGGCCTCAGGTCAAGGTAACTGTTTCCACCCGGAAATACCTCGGCACAAGAAACAGATAACTGTACCTACCCGGAAATACATCGGCACAAGGTACAGTTCCCCCCTGGTAGGCACCCTCGGGGATCAGACAAGATGCGTGTGTATCGATACAACAACATAAACTACGACTGTACTCTGTGTAAACCAAAACATAAATATTTCGATGCAAATGCAATAAACAACATATGAATGCATATACGTAATATATACTAGTATAGGCATAATCGTATAACACATGCTCATGTAAATCGAAATCTCATATGCATGCTCAAGTTCGTAAAACGTGTATAAAGACTCGCAAACAATCCGTGAAAAGAAATTGTCCACTCACATACTAGCGTAACGTAGTTCGCATTAATCCGTGATCCGGCGGAAAGTCCCTCGCCAAAAGAACGATCACGAACCCCTGAATAATCACAAAGTTCATTTATCAAAGTCATAACTCGACAATTCAAAACAAATCACGAGAAACCACCGTTCTCGGAAACACACTATTCAATTACAACGAACTGTCGGAAATCCGATATTCACACCTCAATACCTCGCTGTACTTTTGGATGCTCAATTCGAAAAACGAACCTCCCCACTGCGATCGGGGCGCGATTTCGAGTAAAATGACATATAACTCGTCGAAAACTACGCCGGGCGAAAAGTCGCCGCTGTCTCGTTGCTGGAAAATCCATACATGCCCAGAAAAATACATGGCATACTTGGTTTTCAAGATCTCGATGATTCCAACAACTTTCCAGTTATAAGTTAAGGCCAATTTTGACCGGAAAACCTCCAAAAATCAACCCAAAGTTCCAAACCCTTACCAGAATTTCAATTCGACGGATCTCTCTCCTCCGGCCACGGCAACCCTCAAGACCACTTGGAAAAGCTTCCTTGGCTCAAGGCTAACAAAAGCCCTCAAAGAGGAGCCACCATCTCGGCCTCCACGCCGCCACCCGAAATCAAGAAAAACTTGCCGAAATTCGTGAACTTTGCCGATTGAATTCTTCCTCCTCCAGCCACCCCACGGGATGATCAACCTACCAATCCGAAGAGGAGCACGAGCCCAACATTTCTCAAGAAGGAACCCCGGCCAATCGTGGCCAGAAAATGGTCCAAAAATCACCAAAACCGAACAGAAAACATATGGCAAAACGGGTCACCCATGACCCATGGTCAACCCAATCAACAATATTAATTTCAGCTTTGACTTTCCCAAAATGGTAACCTCTATATATATACCTTCCATTTTAGGAAACTTCCGTAATTATCTTTTCGACAAACTTCAAACACACGTAACTTCCTCGTCGTAATTCCGATTCCGATAATTCTCGCGGCAACAAACTCGATTCGACGTATTCTTCAATTATCACCTGAAGTCAAACACATCGACCAAACCGATAAAAAGTCAACGGTTCAACCCAAACACATACTTTAACCGACTAAATAATCAACAATCGGAAATATTCACAACTTAATCCTCGTAACTTGGAACAATGTTCCGGAAGTTCCCACGAGCTCAAAATTAAATTCTCAACAACTTCCATGAAGAAGCTGAAACCAAATTCTCGTTCGGTAATTTAGTCGTTAAGAGAGCCACTAATTTAAGCCGATTATATCAAAACTTCAAATATTCATAATTTATTCCTCGGTCGTCCAAATAATGATCCAGAACCGCCCACGAACTAGAAATCACACGTACAACGACTCTCGAGAAGAGACTCAGCTCCAATTCTTAGCCAATAATTTAGTAATTATCAAGTCTGGTGATTCAATTATATGTCGAAAATCCGCGATTACGCGCAAGCTCGTAGATTAAGTTGATTACACTGCTAATTCTATTCCGGGTCGTCACAAATCCACCCCCCTTAAAATAATTTCGACCTCGAAATTTCCGAGTTTGCCGACTGAAAGTAGGAATACTGCCTCTGCACACAGCTCAACTCTCCAGTGGCTACGTCAACTGAACAACTCTGACAACAGACTCCACAATAGGAGATAGCTCCGTGCTGAAATCCCTGTACTCTCAATCTCAAATCTGAACTGGCTCCACACAATCGTCAAGTGTTCCTGCATAAGGGACAGATAGGGTACACAACACGTAACAACCTGAAATGTAGTTCCGCGACACGGAACACAACATACACAAAAGCCAACACTATAGGCGATGCCGAACTATACGGCACAACACAAACTCGCCTATGACCACATACGGATCAAAACAACATGGCAATTCACAACTCAACCTGCTCACATCAACATAGCTCAAATATCGGACTCGGGCAATTATCAACCTGTTTCCGCTAATCCGAAAATCTGTGGTAGTACATTCCACTAAATCAGGATCCAACGTCAGCTCAGATCCAAACTCTACAGAACCTATAACCTAAGGCTCTGATACCAAGCTGAAAGGACCCAACCCCGATTTAGCTCCATAAACCGGAATCGAACCCCTTCGAAAACATGAACCAACAAAAACTTTTCGAAATTTGGGCAGAGTTTCACTACTAACGTAGAATTACCATTACCTGCACGCTGAAAATACACTTCATCCTATGCCACAAAAAGCAAACCGTGGGCACCAATCCCATCCGGATTTCTCAATATAACAACAGTAAAGTAAAGTAGTAAATATATATGCACTTTACTGAAATCCAGTGTAAAATCGTATAGCGTATTCAATAGGAAGCTCAGAGCGACATCTAATACATAATCGTGTACGCATATCACAGTAGGTAGAACAATAAACCTACTGGATGAAACAAAGTAGCTCGAGCACTATGCCTCCGACCACGACGTGCGACACCAGAGCCTGAACTGCAAACTGGGCACGGAAACCGAAAAGCCCAGGGGAAAAACAATAAACACGTTATAGTGAGTGGACGAAAATAAATGTCTTTCACCAGTTATAATATATGTTATAAAAACATATGCGAGTCAAAAGTATAAACAACAAATAGTACGCGAGGGAGACTCTAACTCCTCACGCGTCCGGGTACACGAGGGAGACTCTAACTCCTCACGTATACGTACACGAGGGAGACTCTAACTCCTCACGTGTACAGAGCATGTGTATAAATCACACGGGGCCACTCGTGGACGTATAACAACATATAAATAGTAATCACATAACACATGCTCAATATAAACATAATCTCGTACGAAAACTCATATTCGTAAAATCATAATCATACTGCATATTCAAGCTCATAAAACGTATATAAAGGACTCGCAATAATTCCGTGAAAATAAACTGTCCACTCACAGACTAGCGTAACGCGCATCGCGTTAACCCGTGATCCGGCGGAATGCCCCTCGCCAATCAAACGATCACGAACACCTGAACAAACACAATGTCTAATACTCAAAGTCATAATCCGACAACTCAAATCAAATCACGAGAAACCACCGTTCTCGGAAACACACAATTCGAATACGACGAATCGTCGAAAATCCATATATACCACCTCAATACCTCGCTTTACGTTCGGACGCTCAATTCGAAAAACGAACCTCCCCACTGCGATCGGAGCGCGATTTCGAGTCAAATGACATGCGACTTGTCGAAAGTCAAAAAGTCAACTCGTTGACCGTTGACCGCCGTCCACGGCGGCGCCACTGTTGACCGGAGAATTTCATGGCGGAGATACCCTTGTTCCACTCAAAATCACCCACTGAGCAACTTTGTCAACTGCACCGAAGTCCAATTCTCACTATGGTAGCTTGTAGGTGAGGAGAGCTTCAAAGCCCAGTAAAAATTGCAGCTCAATTCGGTCCAAATCGAAGAACTCGAATCACAAAGTTTTCCCTCCATTTTGGCCGGATTTTTCTTCCATTTCCGGCAAGCCTTACCGTTAAAGAAGGCCGGAGTCACCCTCAAGGGACCAAGGCGCATCGAATGGGACCAACCCCGTCCCACGGGGTGGCCGGAATCGATCGCCACCGCGAGCCACCGTGCATCCCGTCGCCAACTCCTCTCTCCACCGAGTTGACTCGGTCAACTCGGTCAAACCCCATTATGGTAAGTCTTTTACTTGCCCAAAATAGCAGGTTGCTATATATAGCCTTTCCCAAAACGGAAACTTCATAATTATCCATTTCGACAAACTTCAAACGCGCGTAACTTTCTCGTAGTAATTCCGATTCCGATAATTCTCGCGGCCACAAACTCATCTCGACATATTCTTCAATAATCACCCGAAGTCAAACACATCGGCCAATCGGATAAAAAGTCAACTGTTCAGCCCAAACACATAATAAATCGACTAAACCAACAACAAACGGAAATATTCGCAACTAATTCCTCGTAACTCCAAATCATACTCCGGAAGTTCCCACAAACTCAAAATTAAATTCTGAACAACTTTCGTGAAGAAGCCGAGACCAAATTCTCGTCCAGTAATTTAGTCGTTAAGTAGCCCACCATTTAAATCCGAACTTCAAATATTCATAATTAATTCCTCGGTCATCCAAATAACGATCCGGAACCGCCCACGAACTAGTAATCACACATACAACGACTCTCGAGAAGAGACCCAGCTCCAATTCTCGGCCAATAATTAAGTCGTTAACAAACTCGGTGATTCCAATAACCGTCGGACAACTGCGACTACGCAGTAACTCATCGATCAAGCTGAACATACTGCTGATTCAGATCCGGGTCGTCACAAATTCACCCCCCTTAGAAAAATTTCGACCTCGAAATTTCCAAGTCTGTTGGTTAAAAGTAGGAGCACTCCCTCTGCATACTGCTCAACTGCCCAGTGGCTACATCAACTGAACAACTTTGGCAACTGACTCCACAATAGGAGATAGCTCTGTGCTGGAATCTCTGTACCCACAAATCACAAATCTGAACTGGCTCCACACAAGCGCCACGTGTTCATGCATAAGAAACAAATAGGGTACACAACACGTAACAACCTGAAACATAGTTCCGCCACGCGGAACACAACACACAAAGCCAACACTATAGGCGATGCCGAACCATACGGCATAACACAAACTCGCATATGGCCACATATGGATCAAAACATCAAGGTAAATCACAACACGACCTGCTCATACCAACGAAACTCAAGCATCGAACTCAAAAAATTATCAACTCATTTCCGCTAATCTCACAGTCTGTGGTAACACACTCCACAAAATCGGAAACAAACATCAACTCAAATTCAAACCAAACTCACTCCAACACAATGAAGTACAACATCGTTCCTCAAAACGACATCAAACAATATCAAAATCACAGTGGACAACAACCTGATACTGCAAACAACCTCGAACAGCTGAAACTGCTGGTCCCGAATCCTCCGGAACTGCAACACCGAGGTCCACAACATGCCCTCCAAGGCCTGAATAATCCTCGAAGATCGCTCGCCAATCTGAGGATAAGAATCGGTACTAGCTCGTAATTTGGTCTCCAATGCTCGCTGCAAAGCTCACCAACACTTAGTCGTAGCTGATCACCTCGATCGGCAAACTGGGACACAGGTACACCACATAGATGGACAACCTCCATCAAACACAGCTATACCAGCCAACCACTGGAATCATCTCCGAAAGTACAAGGAACTGTACTGAGTTCGTCAAATGATCCACAAAGGCCCGACAACTGGTATCACAACCAAACTGTACACATACACACACAATCACAGCAGCAACCGTCACATCTAACCGGAAATCTCAAATGGCTAACACATCTCGGCAAGTCTCTGCCTCCTAGCCATCGCCAATCGACGAATGTGGCATCAGCACACACAAGCTGCGCTCGCACAAGCTGCTATATCGTTCTTCATGTTGTGTCACGAGTAGTAACTCGAAATATCAGACACATCTCTGTACCACTAGCGTCAAACGCGCGCAAAATCACGAGTATCAACATCACCACACTCAAACACCGCTCTCGTAGCCCACACTCGACTAATACAGAAACTCGAGTCACACACACATGAAATCTCGACTCTCGACTAAATGCATCAGCAACAACATCATCCCAAACGGATGGTCAAAGTACAACCACTAGCCTTTCTCGAACAAATTCAAATGTGCAGCCATAGTCGATAGTAGACTCCCTTCATCTACACTGCCTCAAGCCCAAATCTGGCCGAAAAATGCAAGTGGATGAAACTCAAATGATCAGTGCACATCCTACACTGCTCTGCACGCCATAGCTATAGTATCTCCAACTCTCTGGTGCTAACACAAGGACAGCCACACCCAAATCATACATAGGATACGTAACTTCATAAGGTTTCCACTGTCCGTAACCATGAGCCATCGCTCTGCTACACAGCATCAAAGCACAACCAAAATCTATACCTCGATGCATCGCCATAACCCACGAACTCGTCACGATCGTCAGGTAAGGTCAACACCGAAGCAACGGTCAACCATCCTGCAGGAGTAAGTAACTCTCCTCGCATGCATCGAACCACTCGAACTCTACGCCTTCTCCGTCAATCCGGAAAGTGTAGTGGCAATTCGGAAATATCCTGCACAAAGCCGTCGGTAATAGCTTGCTAAACCCAAGAGACCTCTGATCTCTGGTACAATGGTAGGGCAATCCCCAAACCAACACGGCTTCTACTGGTCAGGATCCATGTCAACTCCCTCGGATAGCATCACACAGCCCAAAATCTTCACACTAATCAACCAAAACTCGTACTGGCTGAACTTCACAAACACAAGATCGTCTCGCGAAGTCTGCAAAACCGCTTGCAACTGCTTCAGGTACTGGTCCACACTCCGGGAGTACATCAGGATGTTGCTGACGAACATGGCCGCAACTCGTCCAGAATCGTCTGAACACCTGGTCCATCAAGTCCACACAATCTACAGGGGCATTGGTCAACCAAACAGTGTGACCAAGAACTCCTGATGCCCGTACCGAGATCCGAAAGCTGTCCAAACCACATCTGACTCATCGGTCCTCAACTGATGGTATCCGGACCCGAAATCAGTCTTCGACAAGACTGAAGCTCTCGCAAGCTGATCAACCAATCGTCAATCCGAAGCGGAGGATACTTGCACTCCCCTGAAGCAAATCAAGCTTCCGGTAGTCAATGTACCACCATGTCGAACCATCCGATATCCGTATACCCAAATGCAAAAGCACACACACAAGTATGCGGGGTCGTCTAAAATCTCCTGAAACCTCATCCAGCAACTCCTGGAGTCGAAACTGTAACTCCATCAGCTCCGCTGGCTCCGAACGACAAGATGCCGGTAAAATGAGTCCAGCGTCGGGTACAAACTCAATGATGTAGTCGGTCTCCTGAACTGGAGGAACACCTAGTAACTCCTCCGGAACACGCCAGGAAACTCGGAAACCACCTCAATGTCACCCATAATGGGCACAGCAACCGAAGTATCCACAACATGGGCTAAGCGAGCAACACAATCCGTCTCCATCATCCGCTCGATCATCACCGCGAAACAGTATCTCGGGGAAATCCGGTCGTCGAAACACAACCTCCTCCTCAAGGCACTCGAACACAACCAAATACGTCGTCGGTATGTCCATACTCACAATCACACCAAAACCACGATGTCCAGCTACAACAAATCCACGGCTAAACCATATCCTCCAACAGGGATCTCGTAACCTCCGGATGGATGCAACACTCTCCAAGACCTCGGAAGTGGAGATATAGATACAATAGCCATGGATATCAAACAACAGCAACCTCGGAGAAAAGTCTGTCCTCAACAAGGTCATGGCACGAACTCCAACATGCCCAAATAGCCGCCCACATCAATTGCGACTTACTGAATGGCTCGTCAAAATGGTACATGGATCAAACCACATGAATAGCATCATGATCTCCTCGTAACTCTGAGCTACCGAACCGCTACAACAGCTGGCTGAGGGCGCTCCCTCGTAACGTGACCCTACTGGTCACCGGAACAGCAACCGAAAGTACTCCTCGAACACAAATCACCACAACACCTGCTACGTGAAAGGATCACTAACGATCACCTGAACTCATGCCGCAGGAGCAAGTCCACTACATTATGATCTCCGCCATCACTAAACGGACCAACAGAGGATCCTCATCATAATCGAAAAGGCCACAGCCTGATGAAGTCACTGATCCCGAAGTATCAAAACTCAACCACATCAAAATCTCGACTAAATCCACTTTCCTCAAACTGTCACATCGAAAACCGTGTACACCTTTCCTTCCTCAATAGCCTCGCCACTGAGTGTAACACACTAAGCTCCTCACAGATGTCTCGAGGCAGAACAGTCAGACTCTCTCTGATGCTCAGGTTCAAACTCATCTCGAATCTCGTGCACTGCTTCCTCTGAAGCCACATAACACGTGCAAACAGTAACAAACATGTGAACAAAGCATCTCTGCCTCAGGTGGGTAAACACTCCACATTCAATTGCTGGATAGCCTGATTAAACCATTACCGTATACACTACACTCTGAAGGTAGGCCGTGGAGTCGCAACTGGAACTCACACAATATCAACCCACCAAACACAACAATCTGACTCAAGCAAACATCACTGCCACAAATCTCAGCTCTGAGGCAACATATAGACGCTCATATACACATTCCCAGGTAAACCGTGCCACACAATTCACTGAACTCTGAATACTCATCTGAATCCACTGTTCTCTGGCAAATCGCGCGTCGAATGATCCTCAACTGGATCTACAACCGAAACGACACGGAAAGCACGTCAGGAGGCATCCTAATGAATACAATATCGTTCACAACAAGTGGAACGTAATCATGGAACTTCAAATATTTGAAAGCATACAACACCCAGAATTTGATGATTATCCGCCGGCCGGTCGGGTCACCATTCCAGACATGCTGTACATTCTCAAATATCCTTAGTAAACACGACTACAGAAGTCTACAGAACCTATAACCTAAGGCTCTGATACCAAGCTGAAAGGACCCAACCCCGATTTAGCTCCCTAAACCGGAATCGAACCCCTTCGAAAACACGAACCAACAAAAACTTTTCGAAATTTGGGCAGAGTTTCACTACTAACGTAGAATTACCATTACCTGCACGCTGAAAATACACTTCATCCTATGCCACAAAAAGCAAACCGTGGGCACCAATCCCATCCGGATTTCTCAATATAACAACAGTAAAGTAAAGTAGTAAATATATATGCACTTTACTGAAATCCAGTGTAAAATCGTATAACGTATTCAATAGGAAGCTCAAAGCGACATCTAATACATAATCGTATACGCATATCACAGTAGGTAGAACAATAAACCTACTGGATGAAACAAAGTAGCTCGAGCACTATGCCTCCGACCACGACGTGCGACACCAGAGCCTGAACTGCAAACTGGGCACGGAAACCGAAAAGCCCAGGGGAAAAACAATAAACACGTTAGAGTGAGTGGACGAAAATAAATGTCTTTCACCAGTTATAATATATGTTATAAAAACATATGCGAGTCAAAAGTATAAACAACAAATAGTACGCGAGGGAGACTCTAACTCCTCACGCGTCCGGGTACACGAGGGAGACTCTAACTCCTCACGTATACGTATACAGAGCATGTGTATAAATCACACGGGGCCACTCGTGGACGTATAACAACATATAAATAGTAATCACATAACACATGCTCAATATAAACATAATCTCGTACGAAAACTCATATTCGTAAAATCATAATCATACTGCATATTCAAGCTCATAAAACGTATATAAAGGACTCGCAATAATTCCGTGAAAATAAACTGTCCACTCACAGACTAGCGTAACGCGTATCGCGTTAACCCGTGATCCGGCGGAATGCCCCTCGCCAATCAAACGATCACGAACACCTGAACAAACACAATGTCCAATACTCAAAGTCATAATCCGACAACTCAAATCAAATCATGAGAAACCACCGTTCTCGGAAACACACAATTCGAATACGACGAATCGTCGAAAATCCATATATACCACCTCAATACCTCGCTTTACGTTCGGACGCTCAATTCGAAAAACGAACCTCCCCACTGCGATCGGAGCGCGATTTCGAGTCAAATGACATGCGACTTGTCGAAAGTCAAAAAGTCAACTCGTTGACCGTTGACCGCCGTTGACCGCCGTCCACGGCGGCGCCACTGTTGACCGGAGAATTTCACGGCGGAGCTACCCTTGTTCCACTCAAAATCACCCACTGAGCAACTTTGTCAACTGCACCGAAGTCCAATTCTCACTATGGTAGCTTGTAGGTGAGGAGAGCTTCAAAGCCCAGTAAAAATTGCAGCTCAATTCGGTCCAAATCGAAGAACTCGAATCACAAAATTTTCCCTCCATTTTGGCCGGATTTTTCTTCCATTTCCGGCAAGCCTTGCCGTGAAAGAAGGCCGGAGTCACCCTCAAGGGACCAAGGCGCATCGAATGGGACCAACCCCGTCACACCTCAATACCTCGCTGTACTTTCGGATGCTCAATTCGAAAAATGAACCTCCTCACTGCGATCGGGGCGCGATTTCGAGTGAAATGACATATAACTCGTCGAAAACTACGCCGGGCGAAAAGTCGCTGGCGTCGCCGCTGTCCCGTCGCCGGAAAATCCATACCTGCCCAGAAAAATACATGGCATACATGGTTTTGAAGATCTCGACGATTCCAACAACTTTCCAGTTATAAGTTAAGGCCAATTTTGACCGGAAAACCTCCAAAAATCAACCCAAAGTTCCAAACTCTTACCGGAAATTCAATTCGACGGATCTCTCTCCTCCGGCCACGGCAACCCTCAAGACCACTTGGAAAAGCTTCCTTGGCTCGAGGCTAATAAAAGCCCTCAAAGAGGAGCCACCATCTCGGCCTCCACGCCGCCACCCGAAATCAAGAAAAACTTGCCGGAATTCGTGAACTTTGCCGATTGAATTCTTCCTTCTCCGGCCACCCCACGGGACGATCCACCTACCAATCCGAAGAGGAGCACGAGCCCAACATTTCTCAAGAAGGAACCCCGGCCAATCGTGGCCGGAAAAGGGTCCAAAAATCACCAAAACCGAACGAAAAACATATGGCAAAACGGGTCACCCATGACCCATGGTCAACCCAATCAACAATATTAATTTCAGCTTTGACTTTCCCAAAATGGTAACCTCTATATATATACCTTCCATTTTAGGAAACTTCCGTAATTATCTTTTCGACAAACTTCAAACACACGTAACTTCCTCGTCGTAATTCCGATTCCGATAATTCTCGCGGCAACAAACTCGATTCGACGTATTCTTCAATTATCACCTGAAGTCAAACACATCAACCAAACCGATAAAAAGTCAACGGTTCAACCCAAACACATACTTTAATCGACTAAATAATCAACAATCGGAAATATTCACAACTTAATCCTCGTAACTTGGAACAATGCTCCGGAAGTTCCCACGAGCTCAAAATTAAATTCTCAACAACTTCCGTGAAGAAGCCAAAACCAAATTCTCGTCTGGTAATTTAGTCGTTAAGAGAGCGACTAATTTAAGCCGATTATATCAAAACTTCAAATATTCATAATTTATTCCTCGGTCGTCCAAATAAAGATCCGGAATCGCCCACGAACTCGAAATCACACGTACAACAACTCTTGAGAAGAGACTCAGCTCCAATTCTCGGCCAATAATTTAGTCGTTATCAAGTCTGGCGATTCAATTATCTGTCGAAAATCCGCGATTACGCGCAAGCTCGTAGATTAAGTTGATTACACTGCTAATTTTGTTCCGGGTCGTCACAGGTCATCCTTCTGACCTCGGTCCTAATATGCTGGTGTCAGGGTGATAGAGTAGGTCTAACTCCTGATATAATTATCTGATCGCCACATGAACTTAGAGCTAGAAATGCACTAGAGGTGTCCCTCTATGGACATTCCCACGCAAATAGGTCCACAAGATCACAACGGTAACATACTAATACCCCCAACGAGCACTACCCAGAACGATATTTATGGAAAAGTTACATAAAATAGAATCTCTATGTGCTGGGAATATAAAACTAGATTCATCGGTACACATTCTAAACTCTCGTCTCTGGAGTCGACTGCTCCTCCATCTTCGAAATAACTCGAACGATAGGCACTAGGAGCTGAGGTATGAAATTCCTTGCCAGAAGATGATGTGGAACCGATTATGTTATAACATCTACTTATTGAATATTTTTGGCGGGGTCCACCTTCCCCAAATCAACAATTAACACCCCGCACAAATCGAGATCAAATCTCACATTAAACCTTAGCACGGACACATTTATCGAAGTCCGTGTATGGCTCACTCGCCACAATTGAAGAAATTACAGGTCATAAGCCATGCTCAGACCACCATCATTTCTCCCTCACTGTTCTGGCAGAACAGATTACAAATCAGAATAGGCAATAAAAGCAGTCTCGATACACCATAGCTTCCTCACCTCATCTGCCTTCTTAGAAAGCGACACCTCCAAAAGTTCGTTGATCTCAGCTCACAAGGTTGCAACTTTCCGCCTCACGATGCACATTCACCAATGATAGGAATGGTCCTGTAGTAGATCGACAACTAACTTTGTCCTCTGCTCAGGTATTAGCTGATGACGTATACGTTCGCAAACCCTACCAATCTCGATAGGCCAATTCTCACATACCACCAGGTCGTGAGAACTAGGGAAAGGCACAACACCTACCTTATTGGCCCGATTAACAAGATCGTCAAGATCCTCCCGTGGCGCTGAAATCATGCGTGTGAATAACTCACGTATCAGCTAGCCAATTACTGCACCTCATCTCGAAAAGCTGGATGTTGAGGCATAATTATCTACGAGTCCACCACTACCAATTAGGCCACAAAACTAGACCAAGAAAACTGGCTCAACTAGAAGACTCTGGACACTTAACAATGCACAACACTTGAAGGTGATGGGGATCCGCCGGTCGATCGAGCCACCCCTCCCGGGAATGATATACGCTATCAAATGTCCAAACTGATCTGACTAAGGAAGTCTACAAAATTTGTAACCTAATGCTCTGATAACAACTGAAAGGACCCAACCTTAGATTAACTAGTAATTTAAAATCATGCCCTAACGACAAGACCTAAACTACAGATTTCTGTAAAAAAAAATTTGACATAATTTCTTCTACGAAATGAACTACCAGAACCTGTGAGAAAATCACACTTTGGATTTCCCACAAACAATACCGTGGATCGCTGATGTCCATCTAAATTTCTCAATAATGTGCAGAAAGTAAATTAATTGAAATGCTGAAATAATTATACAAGAACAGAAAATTCATAATCTAGCAATACTAACAATTTACTACCAACACTGAAAAATATTTACACCACTAGTGTTCAGAGCGACTTCTAGGAGCAGAATAAAACATATGAAAATACACTGCTAGTGGCCAAAACCTATAGGAAGGTATGATAATCCGGTGGACTCAAAGCCTCTGGAGATCAAAATTTAGCTCAGGAGAAGCACTGCAATCTGGGCACGGAAAATGAAAAGGCCCAGGGAAAGGTAGATAAAAACATAAAAACGTTAGCGTGAGTGGACAAAAAGTCATAATTAGTGTAAAACAATAAAATATTCTATATGTGCCTTTCCACAGCTACTACATAGAAACCTGCGAGTTCTATAATCATAAACGGTATAAACATGGAGGTGGCCAGACGAGGTGTATGTCCTAACCTCCCCTGATCAAGACTATCCTATAATCGGCCGGATAGCAAGTGCATCGATGCTACTACTATACCATCACAAATAAAAACCTCCAAATAAACGCTAAGAAAACATACCGTAAAGCATAAAGCATAAAAATGAACTCGAAATCAACTATGAAAATAAATGTCCACTCAGCGTACTATTTCAGGATATTTATTAAGTCGTAATTTGCTAATCGACGTAATTATCCGACACGGCCCGCTAACTCATAATCCTGAAAACATGATTTTAATTAATATCTACTCGTCGATATTCATAATGAATGGCTAAGCTCATAATCCTACGAGAAATAATGTTGAGAATCTTGCATTCTCAAATTATGCATTTTCCGACTAAAAACGTACTTAGTCCAATTCTGAATTGTGTTCATCACCATTGCGTTTGTCACGAAATTACAGGCGGAATGACATAAAATTTTGTCGAAAATTTCACCTAGTCGGAGCTCCGCCACGCACCACCGGCAGCGGCGACCGGAATCCCACCGGCACCAAATCGAGCAACCTATACATCAAAATGTTCATCTCAACAAGCGCAACAATATTATAGTACAAATCAACATCAAAATCAAACTGAAAATTGACGAAATCACTTGTGAAGTTCAAACCCTCGCCTGAAATTCATTTTCTCTGTCCGCTGGCTTCCGGCCATGGCAAGGGCCGAGACCCATCGCAAACAAATCGTCTTATCCAAGGCTTCAAAACCCCTCTGGGTTCGACTTCCAACACCGCCTTGAGCGCTGCCACCACCACCATCACTGTGAAAATCCACCCGAATCCGACCGATTTCTCCGCCTCGATTCGTCTTTCTCCGGCCACCAACCCCATAGATGTTGCCACTAAACAAAAGAGGAGGTCGAACCCAACCGATTGCCACCAAAGTCATGGTCAGAGGTGGCCGGTCGGAGGCTCACCGCTGGTGAGAACCTCACGGCGAAAAAATAGGTTAAAAGGTGGTCAACGTGGGGTCAACTGGCCTTCCCAAAATGGAAAATTCTCCCCTTTCCCAAAATAGAAACCCGTATTTATACCCGCGATTTTGCGATAACATATTTTTCTGATATTGCTGTAAAATTCCCGCTGACCATAACTTTTTCTTTGTAACTCTGATTTCAACACTTGAAATGGCCACTAACTCATATTGACAAACTCTACAACCTTATCCTAAGAAATTTCTTAAAAGACATAATCGATAAATTCTTGATAAATTGCCAACGAAAGTTAGCAACAGTAAAAATTAATTACCAACGATGATTAAGGTAATTAATTAGCAACTAACCACATAAGTGCCAATTATCGCGTAATATTATTCCGGGTCATAACACGTATACTTGCGGGAAATAGAAATTCACTTAGCCTTAGACTAATCAATACTCAAAAGGATGATGGGATAAATCTCTTCAACAAGTTTTTTGCGCCGTTGCCTGGGATTGATTTCACTTTTATTTCTTAGCTTTGAATAGCCTTTGATTGCGGTATAACCGGACATTTTGTATGACAATTGTTGTTAGCTTTGTAGTTTTTCTTCATTTTATCACTTAGAACTTTGTGTTCTTTGTCCTTAATCTCTAAAATACTTTGGTTGATACTTTGGGATAAAATTGTGCTAGAATTTGTGCTTCTAACCTTTTTACAGGACATATTTTTGATCCATCGAAGGATCACCCTTCGATCTATCGAGAGTTTCTCTTGATCCATCGAAGGGTATTCAGAACTTTTACCCAAGGCTTGGCTTCGATCCATCAAAGCTTATTGTTTCGATCCATCGATGGGTGTGTTTTGCTTGAGGTTGCTTACTTATCCCTACCTCTTTTACCTTATGTATTTATATTCTTTAGAGTATATCTACGTAGTGTCTTACTTTCAAGCATAGTAATTAGTGTGTCTGGATCTGGCAAACCTAATTTTCGCTACACCTTAGATCATTAAGACCTTATCACATTTGAACTCTTGAAGTGCTCATTGATGTTTCCTTGAGGGGAGTGTTAAAGAAGCACCATGGAAGGCCTTCAAGGCTTTGAGAACTTTGAGAGTTTGGAGGACTAGTATCTATCGGTTGCTTAGTATGATTTTAGTTGTCTTGCCTTTGAATCCTCTTTTTGAGGAAGAATTCATCATGGGCGAGGACATCATTGAAGCAATTCCTTTAAGGGATAATGCTTTACCATCTTTGTCAATGTATACCGATTGCAATGTTCTTCAACCTTTAGCGGGTGAATCTTTTGAGATAAAATCTAGTTTTCTCCAAACCTTACAAATCTTCATGGGACATCCACATTCCGATCCATATCCTCACTTGTTGGAGTTCCAGGAAGCATGTACAAGGTTTAACATCCGGAACATGGATCCGGGACAATTGAAGATTAGGGTATTTCCTTCGAGTTTACAGGCTAAGGCAAAGATATGGTTCAACAAGCTTACTCCTAACTCGATTCGCTCATAGGAGGCGATGCAATGCAAGTTCATCACCAAGTATTTTCCACCGGGGAAGATAAATGAGAGAAGGACAAGGTTGATAAGATTTTGTAAGGAAGATGGAGAGTTGTTCTATGAGACTTGGGAGCGTTTCAAGTAGCTCGAGCTTGGTTGCTCTAACCACGGTCAAACCCAAGATATGTTATTATCTCTCTTTTACCAAGGATTACTCATGGAGATGAGAAGGAAGATTAACAATGCATGTGGAGGAGATTTCATGGACAAAACCACGACTGAGGCTCATGTTCTACTTGAAAAGATGTTAGAACGGTTTTCCTTATTGGATGTCAAGCCCAATGTTCAACAGCCGGAAATATCAATAAGAGAAGCCACATAAGCCAACCAGGGAAGTAGGTATGAAGTCAAGGGAGCCGCATATGCACAAGAGGATGCCATCAAGCGACTTGAAGAGACCATAAACAAGATATTTAACCTTTTGTTGAAGTAAACTTGGAATGGAGGCTATGTTAATCAAATTGCGGAGACTAGTGTGGCACCTTGTATGATTTGTAAGAGTGTGATGTATGAGGCTTCATGTTGCCCACATCAAGGAGACTATCCAGAGACTATTGAGGAGTAGAAGTACATGTCATTGGGTGCACACAAAGGAGCACTCCAAGTTGGCATACCAATTCCATTTTCTCATGGGATGATCCTAGCCAAGCCAATCATTATGGTCAAGCAAATAGTCAAGATTTAAAGCATGCAGCTACCGAAGTTACAAGGGTTAATGGAGAGTATGTTAATTATATGGGAGGCAATTTTTGCCAACCACAAGCAACTTTCTCTCCAATACCACAACAAGCTTTAATGCAACAAGCACCTCCACCTCGAGGGGAATTGTCAAAGTCTAACTTGGAAGAGTTGATGACCAAGCTATTTTCACAACATGAGATGCTTCTTCAAAGAAAATTAGAAGCTCATAAGCAGAGGACAAGAAGATTTACTTGGATATCTCCAAGAGCTTAATGAAAGAGAACAAGGAGATCCGGAAGGAGAACCAATGTCTACTCCGGAAGATGGAGGAACAATTAAGTCAATTTTCAAAGGCACATCGAGTTCAACAAGGCGGAAGGACCAACGAATTCCCGTCTTACAATAAAAAAGATCAAAAGCATCAAGGTCAAGTGGTCAATCCGGTGTTGGCTACCAGAAGAAGATATCAAGATTATGGTGATGCTCCCTTGGTAGAAAGCGATTGTGAAAGTAATGATGAGGAGGACGTAGGCACCTCAAGTGCACCTAGCGTACCTCTCGAATTTGATAATGAAGTCAAGTGGAAGCATGATGAGGGTCAAGACTCAAGCCGAGACTAAGGTGAACCCAGATAAACTTAAGTTCTTACATTTTCCTCAAGCTAATGCTAAAGGAAGACCACAAGCTATGATGGAACGAAAGGCAAAAGTTTTCAAGATATTCAAAGAGACTACATCGATTCCAACACTACAAGCTTATAGTGTTGATGTAGTGGAAAGCAAAGCCAATAAGTTTAAAGAAGTCAAGGCACCGGATAGGGGCAAGCGCCGTGAAAAGAAGAAGAAATTGAAGCTGAACAAGCTTGAGAAACCGACATTAGTAGTTGGTAGCAAGGTCACCTTGAAGAGACTTAATCCATTGAGGAGTGTTAGTTACAAGTTGCTTGAGCTATGTCCTCAAGGAGCCATCCAATTGATAAATTTGAAGAATGGGAGAACTTTCAAGCTCCATGAGACACAAATTGAGGTTTTCAAGCCAAACACGAAATGGATTGCGAAAGTCTATCACTTTAAGGACCAACCATGGTACTTTGAGTTCGAGCTTCTACAACCGACAATGTTAATGTCGATAAACTTGAACCCATGATAATCGGACACCATTGGTATGTTACAGGAATAAGTGTGAGGTTAGAGGAGTATAGAACGTTGTGGAATAGCATGAGAGTCAAGAACTTAAAGAAGGGTAAAATTTAAAAAAATCCTCAAAGGCCAATCACTCAACCCATCGAAGCTAACCTGAGGCGGCTCTACTTCGATGGATCAAAGGCCAATCTTCTGATCCATCGAAGCTTTATGCTCTTTTTAGACTCATGGCCCTACTTCGATGGATCGAAGCATACCTTCGATCCATCAAGGTTTCTTACCATTTCAAGATTTTCAAGCCTATTTGGAAGACCAAGAGCTTGGGACTTTGAGGCATGGAGTATAGAGTAATCCCTTAAGGCCAAGACCAGTCCGAGAGCACCGTTGGAGACTCATGACCAACCCATATGCACCTTTGGATGGCGAGGCCTAACTTGGCCTTCGTCGGTTTACATATTCATGAATATGGAGCTTAACGGTCTTCAAAGAGTTTGCATCCTCTTTCTCCCTACTCTTTCTTTACTTCTTAGTATCCCATGCATATGTTGAAAATGATGCTTAGTGTATTGTTTGCAGTCACGTAGAATGTGGTAGTTGTGTGTAAGTGTGAGGTCCCCTCATGTTTTATGCTTGTCAATATTGTTTTCCTTTGAAATGTGATTAATACTCATGCCCCCATTGTGGTTGATATGACTCTAATAGCTTCATTATTTCTTAGAAACTATATGGCTCTTTAAGTGTGAATGCATGCTAGTTGTTATGCCTAGGAGAACATGTTTCAGGAAAATAAAATGTGAAATGATGATGTCTTTGCTATCTTGTGTACACTTATGTTTACTATGTGGTTTGATGCAAATTGAGGACAAATTGATTCTAAAGTGTGAGGTAGTGAGCTAAATCCTATCACTCTTTATCCTAAAATCCATAAAAATTTGAAAATTTTGAGAAAATGTAATGCAAAAATATGTGTGTTTTGGTGTGTCTGTGTTCTAATAATGGTTCTCAGTGATTAAATTGAATTTATTGCTAGTGGATTGCATGAATTTTAAGCATGTGTGAAACAAAAATGGAAACAATGCATTTTTAATCGGTTGAAAAGCATATCTCCCTCAAAATGTGTGCATGTGAGAAAAACAAGGATTAACATGTTTCAAAGCTATCATTGCCTATGTGAGCTTTTTAGCCAAATTGTGTATGACTAACTTATTTAATGCACCATTCTTTCAGGTGTGGTATCAATTGGTTATGTATGATCAAGATTTTTCTTTAAAGCATGCAAAGTATTTTTCCGAAATATGAGTAATTTTTAAAGATGATAGAGGCATTATGATCATCACTATGGCCAAATAGCTTTTGAACCTATAATGCAATATATCCTTTAGTGAGCCTATTTGAGATTTTTAATACTTAGTATTTTCTTTCATGAACATCACAAATACCTACATAGCTTAAATACTTACCATATTCCTTAACTCGGCAAACTAGTAAGCGATGATGAAATCCTATTAGGATGCGGTTTTAGTTTTGCAAAGAATGTCAAGAGATAAATGTGAGGTAGAGGTGGTCTTGGGTTGTCAATGTTTATTGAGTTGTTGAGTAGTCAAAAAGAAAGTACCAAAGAAAAGAAAAGAAAAAGAGAAAATAGAAAAAGTTTCACAAAAATAGTGTGTGTTGTGCATAAAGAATAAGTGGTTTGAGAAGTGGTTTGATGGTAACACCTAGGAGTAGTTTAGAGGTACTTCAACTTGTGAATTGCTTGTTAGGTTTCTTGGTCTTTGATTATCCTATCCATTTGTTTCGATTAAACCCCTCTTCCTTAAAGCCCAATTACAATTTAAATAAAAGTCCTCTTGATTTGAAACTTTTACGTGTGGAATGGTTGGAGTAATTGATTGAAGATCAAGCCTATGGAAAACATGTGATCAATTTGATTTTTGAGTGCAAACACTAACTTTATAAACACTTGAGTGCATTGAGTGATTTCTTGTCACTTAGATGATTAGGAACATATTAGTTTGAATACATCTCAATGCATGCATTTGGTTTTACATGTACCATGTTTGGCTTATTAGACATGCATTTATTCCATATTCTAATTATGCTTAAGAAAAGTTCAATCCATTAATCATGGTTCTTTGAGAGAAAATATTCACCATTCAGGACACCTACATGCTTTCGTGTTTAGTCTTGCAATTCTTTTGTACTTTGAGTCTAGCTTAGCTTACTTTCTTTTATTCTTTGTTTGCTTTGGGACAAGAAAATTTTAAGTGTGAGGTAGTTTGTTAGGTCCATAATTATGTGTTAATTATGTTTCTAACTTCATGCTTATTACTTGTCCTTTATCAAAAAAGCATCATTTTTATTATGTTTCCTTGCTATGCTAAGAAATGAGGGATTAGCATGGAAACGCTATAAGAGATGAAGTTTAATCACTTTTTGGGGAAGCCGAATGCATTTCCGAGGCCCTTGGAGAAGATGGAGCAAAAGCTAGGAAACGACGAAAAGTCAATGCCGGTCAATGGTACACTCTAGCCGATCAACGGTCAAACTCCAGAAAGTCATCATCAGTCAATGGCAAGAGTCAAGTCAATTTGGGCCACAGCCCAAGAGTCCAAGCCCACAAGGAAGATATTTTGAGAGATGGATGCACATGCAAGTCATATGACTTGGAGTGAGTCACACATTAGGACCACTAAAAGCTTAAAGTTTAGGATCATGTCTAAACATCTTATTTTGAATTTTAAACACCCAAAATATCTCCTTAGAAACTATAGGGTCGAGCTCCCCTCTCTCCACACACATGTCTCATCTCATTTCTCACTTCTACATAGTTTTAGGATCTTTCCTTAGCTCCCAACTTTTCTCTATCCCTTTAGCTCTCTCCTTCACCTCAAACACCCTCTCTATCACCATAAAATCAGCCCCTTAAGGTGGAGCTATCTTGCTTTCCTTAAGGTCTCTATCCCTTTCATCCTCCTCCTCACTTAATTGTACACTCTCATTTGTACGATTAAGCTTTTCCCTCTCTTATCTCACCTATACCTCAAGTTGGATGCATTTGGGAGCCTAGAAGATGAAGTTTGAAGACCAAGGATGACTTACCTTCATTGGAAGTTCTTGGATTATCTCTACATCTCTCTATCTCTTCAATTATGTATCTAAACTTGTTTTACAGTTTGCTTAGTGAGTAGTTGCCTTTTAGAAGCCCTAGCCAATTTGATGTACATACAACTATGTTTTGAGTTATGGAACAGAATTTGGTGTAGTGTACTACTACATGTTGTGAATGAGTTTGATAACTTGTGATGTGATTGTGGTATGTTTACAAGTTTGGGCTTAATTCAATGTTTTCATATTCATGTCTTAGCCATGACTAAGTTGAGATATGTTTAGGGAAGCTAAAAATGAACCTAAGTAAACTAGTCACTCACCTAAGGAAGATAATCATATAAACATGACTTAGGTTGCATTTGAGAAGATGTGATTAAGGTTTAGTTTTTATTGGGCTTGAGCATGGCCTGAAGCCTTCTTGAAATCCAAATGACTCAAGGAGCTTCAGTCAAGCTTACATTGATTCGAAATGGCTTTATAGCTAATCGTTACTTCTAATTCGTGATCTAAAAGGTGTGGATTAGGAAAGTTCATTAGAATCTACTTTTATGTTCTATAATAGGGACTTAGGAAGGAAAACCATTCACATTCATCATAAGTGAACACATATTGAACTCATTAGGCATGTGGTATGATTTGGATAAGATTGGTAATTCAGTTCCATTCTAGTTTTTGTTTTCTTTATATTTGAATATTGGACCGAAACACTTCTAGTGCCCCAATGGCCTAAGAGATTTGGTTCACAACTAATGGTGACTCAAAATGATCACAAATTGGACAAGCACGTGTGAACTGAACTAAACTCATAACTTGGATATTGTTTGTACATTGAATTGGCTAATGGCGACATCTCTAGCCGACCAAAGATTTACATTGTTTTGTTTTGTTTTACTTTATGTTTTCACTTAATTTAGTTAGTTAAACAACCATCAACTGGACAATCATTCATTGTAATTACACTTTCCCTTGCATAGTTAGGTCACCAAAGGACTTAGCTAGGTAAGATATATTTCCACATTTTACTTTAAATTTAGTGTCATGTCTTGTGTCTAGTATCCATGATTTCAAGTGCTTAATCGAGTCAAGCTAAGGAGTTTAAGTGGTCAATTCTCGTGGGTTCGACACTCGACTTCCTTACAAATACTATAACTTGACCTTGTATACTTACGGGTAAGAAAAATTCACTTAGCGTTAGACTAATCAATAGTCAGAAGGTTGAGGGAATAAATGTCCTCAACAATTGTGCTATACATGTTCTTACTACGCCTCCACTGCCAAAAATAGGTCCTCAATGAAGATTAGGTATTTATGTTGATTATGAATCTCCAACGATAGTTTGCTATCTAGAACCTTTAACAAGAGATCTCTTTACTACTAGATTTTCATATTGTCACTCTGATGAGACATACTTCTCTCCGTTAGGGAGAGATAGGAATGGTTATATTCTAGTTATACGTCAGGAATTGAAGTTGTCTGTCCCCACTATGTCCCATCATGATCCCCGCACATCTCAAAGTGAGATAGAAGTGCAACATATTCTCGATCTTCAGATAGTAGCAGATTTGATGCTTAACTTTTTTACTGATATCATGAAAGTGACGCAATCGTATATACATGTTATAAAAGTTCCGCAAGGTTGAAAGTCCCTAAAAGTGGGCAAGTTAAGGTCACACTCGAGCAAGGTAGCGTTTGACAAGTCCCGCCCCAGATTACTGTAGTAATCCAGGGTAAGTCTTGCGGGACCCGTATTAGAGTATGTAGCACCGCTTATTCGGTACTAGATACTCTAGCATGAGCAACATTGAACTTCAACTGAGAAACCTACAAATAAAAGAGAAGTTGTAGACTATCATACCTCGTACTCTGGACGGTCACAACTTCAGCTGGCAAATCTGAAAACTAGGCAATTTAAAACAAATGGCCCAGGGAAAGGCATAAAGACCTAAAACGTTAGAGTGAGTGGACAAAAATCATTAGTTGTAAATCTATAAAACTCTAACTATATGCATTTCCACTTATTTCTGTTAAATAATGTGAGTTCTAACTCTTGAAGTGGCCCCCCGATCACCCCAAAACTCAACTCTGATAGTTAATCTGAAGTGTCCATCTGTGGACACTCACATATAAAGTGACCCCTGAGGTCACAAAGGTAATAAACTGAAGACCTAAACTGACCATTCAAAATTCGCTTCATAAGTGGATAATTGGCCGATCAGAAGGAAACCTTCAAATTTTACTCAATTCTCTTATTACTGAAATTTTATTGAAAATTTTGCCATAGTTTCCCTTAAAATTCTAAGAAACTCAAAAACCTATATAAAAGAACACTTCGAATAATCACATTCCAAAAATAAACCATGGGCACCATATCCCATCCGGATTCCTCATAATCCAAAAGAATAACATTATGAACATAAGTCACTGCTACTTGTTTGAATTTATGAATCATAATTATCACTAAATCAAATATCTCCACAATTCATAACTCCCACTCAACACACTAAATAAACTAAAATCCACCATACCATAAAGAGACTCATAAGAAATTATCCGCAATATGCATCTAATAAACCTGAAACTATGGGCGAATGCTAGGGAGTCAAACTGTCATTTCAATTTGCTACGAATCTAGAGATATAGACTTAACATTTCATTTGAAATAAAATATAAAATTTACTATAACAATTAACTTAATCAACAATAACTACAATGTATTGGAATTCTCATGCGTTCACCTGATTTTTACCTCCGTAGCTCCCATTAATGTGGATGGATTCCCAAAAGTCTTACTATTATCTCCCAACTCACTCCAATATGAAGGTATCAACTCGGCCCCTTAAATCAACGTCTAACTAGTCATACCAAGCCACATATCCACTAATAATGGAAATTGATGTCAATGCACAACTTGAGTCTATGCATTTGCTTGATTATCCCCGGGACTCAAATACTCGAATTTATAAACTAAACCGCACCCAAAGCTGAACATTAATGGTTTACTTAAATGGCTCAAACAAACATATAACTACTACTGTCTAGAGCCGAAAACTAGATGAAAATTGACATACACGTATGCCTGCAATATCTGTATTGAAGGTAATAAAACACTGGGGTGCTAATCTACATATCAGATTTCCATCTTGAATTGAATAATTGAATTGTTGCAACTTCCCATGTTGTACAACCATACATATTGTAATTTCTCCTGATACTGGATCATTAACTTACAAAAAAAAAACTAATCAGAAGATCAGACAAATAACATTAATCAGAACTTGCACTTTCATGTATAATTTTTATATACTCTTGCGCGTGTTAAACACTTGTTCATCAGCATGATGGCTATATCTAGTCTAGCGAAAATTCTAAAATCATGTAACAAACTAGTCTTAAATCCCACTCATTCGTTAAAGATCTCCACGCATACTTGTTATACGTGAAAATTCTTGCCAATTATCGGGCTTTAGCGGTCCAATCTCCACGGCATATCACACTGATCCAACATTGATATAAAAATCTTTCCCCTCATAAACTCTCTCGATTCAAAACCGGAAAAAAAAAATCGTTTTCAAACTGGTTATATATCACAAAATGTAATTTTGCAAAGAAAAATGTGTTCACGACAAAAAAAAAACCAACACGGCCAATTTAAGAAAAGGTAAGAGTGAAAACATTTTAGGTTAATCATAATTCAACAAAACTGAATTACTATATCCAAAATAGTGGATGAGTCCCCTTCCTTTTCTATTACGCCTCCATTTTGTCACTCTGATAGGTAATAATAATGTTTATCCCACGTAACGAAAGAAGTTAGTGCCAGAATCTAAGATCAATCCTTTAAAAATGAACAAAGAGTCGAATTAAATAAATTCGCACGTGAATGAATGAACTTAAATCCCCTACAAGGGGGTAACTAACACGCCACACGGTGGTATTAAATTTGGCTGAAGACATTGCTAACAGAATGAACCATGACGTCCCAACAAATAACACAATTTCTGGAAATGGCGACAAGTTTCCATTATTGATAAAACTTAAAGTTGCTTATCTAATAAGAAACAACGTCAACTACTTAATTTAGATATGAAATTGTCTCTCGGTACCATACTAAAATATAGTTATCCTTGACACCGACGTTAATGTCCAACCGGAGTACAAATAAACCTAACAATAATGCTCCACGGATAGTATCCTTTCGTTTTCCACTGCAACTCATACCTATACTCAATAACTCACACACAACATAAATTTGGAGGAAGAAAGCTCCAAGACATTTCTTTAAATACTAACGATAGTGACCAACAAAAAAAAGATAGTGATATGTCAAATACTTAGGTCGGGTCGAAATATTAAAAGTTGAGTCAAAGAATAAACATATGACTCAAAAGAACTCACTTTCGGTAAAACACAAACTCTACAAGAGATCAAAGGATAAACTAAACCACTACCATAACCTCATATTCAATTTCACGATCATAGCTTTTCCTTCATACTCTATTCGTTTCATCCGCACCTATGGGACCACATCTTTTTTTCGAAAGGAGAAGAAACACCTTAACCTGTAACACTACTTGTTAAAGCCGAAGAACTCATTGAAGTTACTAATTCGAGGATCAATAGCCCAAGGTATGTCTGTCGTGGTCAACCTGATCATCAAGACCATTCACTAATAAACCTTTCTTCATATAGTTGTCATCATTGCTCCTTTATCCACATTTGTTCTCACGTCCATGACTCTTATCTACAAATAATTTTGAAATTGGAACAGAAAAAACAAGTATTGGAAAGAGATGTACTATTACCCAATAGAGCAATAAGAATCCGATGTATCATCGCGAAATGTCACCATGCTCTTCCAGAGTTTCGACGCGATTACTAATTATCAAGTCCCCAAAACTCAACCAGTGCCTCTAATTTCTAGTCGGACAAAAGGTGAAAGTAGCTTGAATGAATCTTAGACAAGGAGTAATTAGAAAACTGGAATGAATGTAGGTATTTCACTATATATATTCTAACAAGAATCAAATGTTACATATAAAATGCAAATAATTTTCAACGAATATTGCTGGACATCACATAAAAACTAGGGGTCGATGTACCTACTACTCTAACTCATTCAACATCATCATCGTTGATGATTTGCACTGCTCTAAGTCGTGCACTCAACTAGTGCCATTGTCGAATATACACAAACACGAGGTGTAGTTGGAAACAAAGAATTCGTGATAGTGCATAGTCCATTGGGAAGAAGTTGTTCTAATACTTAACTCAACAAATTCGCGTGCATCCGTTCCGTTGACACAAGTCTCCTCGCCGAACTTACAATCTTGAAAACTCGATTATTTCTAACCACCCTATTCCACTGAGCTTAAAGGAATGTCCAAGCACTTTCAAAAATCTGATATGTGAAACAAAATTCCAAGTCTAATCTGTTAGGCCTACCTTTTCATCTAAAGGTCAAAAACTAACTCGTCGTAGAAACTATTTACTAACGAGTGCAGATGCTGAAATCGTCGATCACGTCCATGAGGCATGACACTTAAGGAACAATAGATTCAGAAGACTACCCTATATCATCAGTGTCACTGATACCCAAGGGTATATGATAAGTTCACTGCAGTCAGACCATCACACTCTAAGCATCACTAATGATATATGATTATCGATAAGATCTGAAAACCTAATGCTCTGATACCAATTAAAAATACCCGCCCCAGATTACCATAGTAATTCAGGGTAAGTCTTGCAGGACCCGTATTAGATTATCTAGCACTTCTTATTCAGTACTAGATACCCTAGCACAAGTAACCCTGAACTTCAACTAAGAAACCTACAAAGAAAAGAGAAGTTGTGGACTGTCATGCCTCGTACTCTAGACGATCATACTTTAGCTGGCAAACCTGAAAACTGGGCAATTTAAAACAAATGGCCCAAGAAAAGGCATAAAAACATAAAACGTTAGAGTGAGTGAGCAAAAATCATAAGCTGTAAATCTGTAAAACTCTAACTGTATGCCTTTCCGTTGATTTGTGTGAAATAATGCGAGTTCAATTGTAAATCTGAACCCTAATGGAGGTGGTCACTCAAGAGTTTTTCCATAACCTGAATCGACAATCTGTATATCAAAAAATTTAGATGATGGGCTAGACGAGGCAACCTGACCTCCTCTGATGATCAGGCAAGGCACCCTGACCTCCCCTGACTAGACAATCCGGTGATCAGCCAAACAATCAATGTATCTATGTAACTAACTAAAGCTATTGATCTACGAATTTTATGCTCAATTATTAATATATTTCTCTCTACATTTGGATGAGTTATGACCTTAATATTCTAATTTATAATTTGTTTTATTGTTTTAGGTCAAAAATAAAGAGCAAAGAATACATGAGGTAGAAATGAGCTCAAAATATGCTAAAGAGGAAGTTCCTAATTCCGAAGAAGAAATGGTTCCCAAATAGTTTCTAAAATGAGTTCTCCAAATGGTGTCAAGAAATAGCAACCCAAATGACAACTGAAAATGATGTCAAATGGTGCAAATGAAGATGAAGCATTTCTCCTGCTAGGGCCAGGAAAGAAGAAAAATGGCGGATCAAGCAAGAAGAGATGGCCGAATCATATGTATCAAATATATCTCATATATGCCTAATATAAAGCACAAAATATATTAAATGAATAAGGCAAGATCAGCCAAGATATTCCTTGGAGTGCAAGAAGAACAATATCAAGAAGGTGAAGATCGTTCATGCAATAAGGAAAGAATATCTAAGCTGCAGACCTGTAACTTCAAGAAATCGCCAAGGATGTGAATCAACTATAAACATAGTGATGTTATACCTTTCTGGAAATCTCTTGAAGTCCTCTTTCTAACGAGTTCAAGATCATAATTTTCTGAGCTCTACAACTCCCCGAATACTCGTTTGAAGACAGACTGGCATATTTACCTGGGTACACTAGGAAAATCTAGTTTGGAGATGAAAGATTCAATTCTTCATCTATAAAATAAAGGGATCAGCCTCTTCATCAACATTTCTCATTCTTAAAGCTAAAGCTCAGCCAAAACACTTCCTCTCCTCCAAAATAGAAAAATTCTCAAGAAGGCCGCCACCCTCCAAGCACCATCAACACCATCCTCAACCGAGACTTTCGTGGAAATCCTAACTGTCTCCTCCATCCTTTGAAGAGTCATCTACACCAAGTAGTCAAGGGAAATTCCAAAACCAAAAAGTATATTTTTGACTTCTTTTCTTTTCTTCTTCTTGTATGAATTTCTGGTTATTATGGATTGGTTTGAAGAAGTATTTCGGTTGTATAACTTACATAGATTTCAGTAACCTTCCATGTGTTCTAGTATTTTAGTTTTTAATATGCATGTGTATTTGTACTTAATGCTTGATTTGAATGCAGGGCAATCCCGGTCTAGATTATTGATGTGTTAAATGCAGGGTAATCCCGGTTTAGCACTAAATTGTGAAACTATGCATGTGTTTTGTAGAACTAAATTGTTAGAATTTCGTTGGTATTTTTTGATATACATGTTATGAACGAGTTAGGAGAATGAATGAGTTGATCACTTGTACATAATAGTGTAGTGTTTATTTTTGGTCTAGTAAGCATGTTTTGGATTGTATGTTCTTAATTTGTTTCTACTTGTCTATGAGTGAAGCATGTTAGAATTTAGGATTTCTGAATATGTTTACTTACCAATATTTTGTTCTTATTTTTGTAGTTAATTAAACCAAACTTTTAAACCCTCATTACCTTTACTTTTATGTTTATAAACCGTGTCATGCTTAGTACCCTCAACCCCAGTTAAGAATGATCCCTACATATCAATGCTACATCTACAAAGAAGGGTTTTAAATTGCATACGTGTGAACTATGTGTTGAGTGTCTACTTTGTATTAATATTTGATGCATGTTTTACGCGTTATCAGCCATCACAAAGAAAAACCTCCAAATTTAAAATGTTCTAAAAATATACTTTAAATTAAATTAAAATACTAAATTACTGAAAATTGAACTTGCTACAACTGTGAAAATAAAAATGGTACAGTCATAGTACTGCGTCGTGATTCTCATCCAGCCAAAGCATGTCTGTTGATATTTCTAAATATTTTTCACTAGCTGCTAATACGTCGTCCTGAAACAACAATTATTATTTAATAACTAATCATCGAAAACCATAATGAATAGCTAAGCTCGTAAACTAATGATCATTATCGTCGAGAACCTCGTATTCTCAAACGACGTGCTTCTTGGACTAATGACGAGCTAATCAAATTCTAAATTCAAGTTCTTGAATCCTTTTTATAGTCGCAACATATTTCTTAAACGTTACGCGACTTGAAGTCGAATCGACAATCAATTCCATAGTTTAATATCATCGTAATTTGTTTAAATAATATCCGATTAATCGCAAGTTATAATTTACAATGTCCAATTCAGTTAAATAACTTCTTCATTATATTTGTTACATAATTAGGAGCAAAACGGTATAAAACTTTTGTCGAAATTCATTTTCGCTGGAGCGCCGTCATGAACCACCGCCGACACCACCGGTGAGTTTTTCCAGGGGAACAAGGCCAAAACTGCTCAAAATCAACCCAACAACACAATTGTATTCTACCACAAAGTCGAATTAATTTGCATCAGAAACAACCCAATTTTACCTTTGAAATTCGGGTTCCCAAAATTCTTCAAAATTTCAAACCTTCGGTTCTCCCTACTCTGGTAGAATTGAAATGTGTTTTTTGTGTCACTAGCTTTATGGTGATGAGGGCTTCAAAATCCAGTAGGTCTCATCAACCAATTCAAGGTCAAGATTGACGTCCCTAAAACCTAGGGTTCTTGAAGTTTTTTTAGGTTTCCCCTTGAAATTCGAAAGAAATTATAGAGAGATAAATATTTAGGTTAGATGGAAATGATATAGGAGATCAAGAGGAAGAGTTTGATACCTTGACATGCCGGATTGGTGACGGTTCAGTGGTGGTGGATCACTGGCGTCAAGAGAGGAGCCGAAAATGAGAGAGAGGCACGTGGGAGAGAGAGATAGAAAAGTCATACCAAAATGGAAGGTCTTTGACTTTCCGTTTTTGGAAATATGTATTTATACTCGCGACTAACCGAATGCGTAAATCGTTAAAAACTTTCACTGACTATAACTTCTTCGCCGTGACGCCGATTTTAACATTTCACGTGGCCACGAACTCGTCTCAATAAAGTCTACAACTTTTCTCAAAGAAAAACTTTGAAAAACTTAATCGATAAATTTGTGATGAAACGCCAGGGATAGTTACCGACGGTAAAAACTAATTACCATCAACGATTAACGTTTAATCAAAATAACAAGTAAATCTCGGGTCAGGATTTTACAGTTTCTCTTGCCCATAGTGGGGGTGTAGCATCAGATAAAATCCACTGATGAGCTGCCGGTGAAAAGGCAAGTCATCAAGGAACAAAATGATTCATTCATCATCAACACATGAAATTGTTTTTGACTACTATTATGTATAAAAGTCGAAATTGACAAACACTGGAGGACGCCTTGAATTCAATAACGATATCAAGAAAGAAAAAAATATCAACAAGTTAAACAAATGATAGCGCTATTATGGATAGTTCTTCTATGTTCGTTAATGATGCATTTACTTATTCCGTCGCTCAAGAATTGACGACGATGAAGTGGAACCTAGCTATGTTGCAGATTGTCAACATTGAATAGATTGGCCTAAATGGACAGTTGCAATACATGTTAAACTAGACTCGCTGAAAAAGGCAAGTTCCGGCCTAGTAGTGTCAATGACGATGTCAGGAAACAAAAAAATCTTATTAAGTTAAATGAATGCTAGCGATATTAAGGATAGTTCTTCCATGTTCATTGATGATGTAATTACCTATTCCGTCGTTCAAGAATTGACGACGATGAAGTGGAATCTATGTTGTAGATTATCAACGTATAGCAGATTGGATGAAATGGACAGTTGCAATACAGGTTGAGCTAGACTCGCTGAAAAGGCAAGTTTTTGGTCCAGAATGATAAGCCGATTGAACATGAATGAGTCTTTGTTTGAAAGCACATTGAGAAGAACTTGTGCCGCAAGGTTTTTTCAATGCCCTAGTATTGATTATGAGATGTATTCTCCGGTCATGGACATCATTACTTTATGCTACCTTATCAGTTTAGTAGTGTCCAAAACACTCAGTATGCAGCTTATGGATGTGGTTACAGCATATATCTATGGGGATCATAATTCATAGATATACATGAGAGTGCCATATGACATGGTCATACCTAATTCAAGTAAATCTAGACAACGGAGTGCTCATGTAATCAAATTGAGACGTTCACTATTATAACTGGCTACTTGATTGAGAAGGGATATAATAATGATAAGTTATGGTCATGCGTGTTCATTAAAAGAACAAGTTGTTTGAGATGATAAACCTTGGTAGGACTCAATTTTGTCTCGGTTTAGAGTTATAACATCAATTTGGTGGAATTCGTATTCACTAGTGTGCTTATCTCTAAGTCAGGCGATGGACAAAGCACACCATCTTAGCACACCAATGGTTCTTTGAAGTCTGGAACCTAAAATGATCGATTATGTTCAAAAAATGATAATGAGGAACATTTGGAGCTAAGATTCTATATCTTAATGTTGTTGAAGCTTTGTTATATATAGCTCAGTGTACACAATCAGACATTACCTTCTCAGTCTATGTCTATGCAAAGTCATTGAAATTGAGTAAAACACATCTTCAGGTACTTGAAGGGATCTATTGGCGTAGGCCTATTCTTCCCCAGCAAAGAAGCAAGAGAGAGACTTGAAATTCCAGTAAATGAAATTGTTGAAATGCAGCTTTCTGATTCTGGGGCGTTTGACCCGTTGAGAGCTTCTCTCGACCAGTGGAAGACTGCTTCTTGGACAGATCAACAGGAGTCACTTGACCTTTCGAGTGAGACCTTCAACCCATCGAAGGATGCTCCAGCTACAAGCATTGAACCTCATTTTAGTGCAGTTCCCTATTCAGAGACACTGAATGATATATTGGTTAGATTTGTTGAAGGGGTCCATTGACGTGGGTCTATTCTTTCCCTATAAAGAAGCAAAAGAGAGACTTGAAATTTCGGTAAATGAAATTGTTGAAACGCAGCTTTCTGATTCTGGGAAGTTTGACCCGTCGAGAGCTTCTCTCGACCAATCGAAGACTGCTTCCTGGACAGATGAGCAAGAGTCACTCGACCCATCGAGTGAGACCTTCGACCCATCAAACGATGCTCTGGCTACAAGCATTGAACCCCATTTTAGTGTAGTTCCCTATCCAGAGACACTGAATGATGTGTTGATTGGATTTGTCGATGTTGAGTATCTCTCTGACCCGCATAGAGAACATTCCAAAAATGGTTATGTTTTCACTTAGGGTGGGAATCAATACGAACGGTTCAGCATTTGGTTAAAACCAAAATCAAACTGAAATATTTCTTTTGGTTCAGCTTGATATAGTTTTTTTTATAAAAAAAAATCGTGATCATTCGGTTCAATTCAGGTTTTCTTCGATTTTTGTTTGTTTTTGTTTTTACATAATGCATAGAAATAACAACTTTTTCATAAAATAACTAAAAAGATGTCTAAATAAGAGAAGTTTTCGAGTCGCCTAACACTTTGATTCCTCTATATAAGTGAACTTGACGAGGATTGTGCATAAAGAAATTAAGAATTGAGGAATTTAGGGTTTTTATTTTGCATGTATATATAATATATTATAAAATCCCCAAAACGACATAAGTTTTTGCATACTTTGATTTTTCGGCTCAGTTCAGATTTTGAAATTAAAAACCGAAATCGAACCAAATATTTTTGTTTGGTTTTTCTCGATTGGATTTGTATCGGGTTTGGTTTTGGCCTGATTTTTTTTTTTCAGTTTTTGGTTATAATGTCTCGCTCATAGTTTTCATTCAGGACCCGAAGTCTCTCTCTTCTCTATCACGTGGTTTCGAAACAACAGTCGCAAGACACTACTTGAACCCGTTCTCTGCTACAGAGTGCAGAGGGATCCGAGTGGCTGTCATTAGAGAGAGTACTAGGAAGGAGGTGATGGAGAACTGGAGATGAGGTGGAGTGAATCAAACCAACCCCATAAGAAGAAACAACAAAATCTAATTCACCATCATCACCATGTATACAACAATAAAAAATAACCAATCAACCACACAGTGATTCAAGTATGCAGCAAATTGTTCACCAACAAATTAAAATTTGAAGCAATCCACACTGAATCAAGTACCCACTTAAAGTCAACACCAAAGATAAAAAAAAACTGCAAATTTTTAACACATCAACAAAAAACCACGAGAGAAAAAAACTTAAAACTTGCTAGATCAATCAATCGCAAAAATCAAGCACCCAACAAAATTTTACCAAAATAAAAATCTAAACTTTGACTAATAAAAACAGAATAAAGAACAAAATTGAGACCTTGGGATTGATATTCCCAACTGTAACTTTAGAAGGAGAATTGTCAGCCATGGATGACGAAGAAGATGGGTGAAAGTCGAGGGCCGTCGACGAAGACACTCCATCAAGTAAATGAGAGAGAGAGAGAGAAACTGAAACCTTGGGATTGATAATCCCAACTGTAAATTTAGCAGGAGAATTGTCAGTCATGGATGACAAAGAAGATGGGTGAAAGTCGAGAGCCGTCGACGAAGACATTCCATCAAGTAAATGAGAGAGAGAGAGAGAGTCTGTAATTTGGGAAAGAAGATCTGGGAGATTTTGAGAGTGAGAGAGATGAGACGTTGAGAGAGTGACGAGAATAAGAAGAATAGAGGGAAGAAAAAAGAAGGAAAGAAAACAAATCCTGGCTGTCCATTAAATCAGACGGCCAAGATGATTGAGTTAGGTGATGATTAGGTCCTCCTTGTTATGAGAGAATCTGAATCCTATACAAAACCAACAACGAGTTGATATTAGTTAAGTGGCCAAGGCAGCGTGTCACTCCACTTACCACATAAGTTCAAAACTCTATCAACCCCCAAGCCTTCTATCATTGATTTATTGTAATAAAAAATATATACCAAACCAATAAATAGAGTAAACAAGATCCCACTCGTGAGAGTGCAAAATTTTTGTAACGATCCATGGCTGACAAAATTTTGGCCCAAAGTTGTTTCCATCCGACTGAACAATCCAAATTCAAATTTTACTTGTGTTACTTGAAATGTCCAATATCGTAACTTCTTTAATGCCTCAGAACCTAATAACCTCATGAACCGTGAATTACCAATCACCACAAACGCAGGCATGCACATTTACAAACGCAGGCATGCGCCTTTACAAATTGGGGCTCCACATACCCTTGGTGGGGGAGGGAGCAAGCTAGGTGGAGGAGGATCACCCAAGAGCAGCCTATTGGTGCTCGACACCGAAGGGGATGTTGGTGAAACAAAGTAGTGTGAAGAGCAAGCCACAAAGACGACTGCTGCCAAACCCTAGCAAAGGACGCATGCATCATCCGTTTATCTTACAACTCTTTAAGTATCGTAGATATTTTCATCTTTATGAGGTAATTAATCTGATAAATTTGGTGATTTATGTATTAACATTTGTAGTGAATTTTATATATAATTTGATGTAAGTTCATCATACTTTATTATTAAGAATTGAATAAATGAGAAATGTGAAAAGTTACTAAAAGTACGATTATTCTATCAATGAATTAGTACACTACAAGAGAAACAATTTTTTACGATAACACGAAGTGTGTCGCAAAAGATAGGTTCGCGATACACATGCGCATGTCGTAAAAGGCCACGTCATAAAAGACCAATTTTACTCACAACATAAATGTGTGTCATAAAAGACATATAATATGCGTCATAAAAGGCATATATGTACGTTGTAAAAGACGTCTATAAACGTCGTAAAAGATCTATCTAGCGTGCCGTAAAACACCAATTAGAATGTTTCAAAAGATAATAAGTATGTCGTAAAAGACATCTAAAGTATGTTGTAAAATATCTATTTTGGTCTCGTCTCATTTAATAGAACTATTCATTCTAACAACAAATAAGCAAACTAACTTGCACATTCATTCAACAAAACAAGAAACTGTTGCAAATGCAATACATGGCTCAAATGCATAACATGAACTGCAGGAGATCCTTTAAAAGGTTCAAAGACAATTGTAAGAGATATACAAATCTCTTGTTAGTTAGATTACAAGACCAAGTACACCAAGAACTTGTTTCTTAAAAACTCTCATAATCTAATTCCAGTTAAGTGTGCATGTTATCAATTAAAGAGGCCTCAATGTGACTTCACCTACAATTCGAACGAGAGATGAAACCACCCAGATCATTGGCATCTATGTGCACAACATTGTCAAATACACTGAAAGTCAAATCACTTCATCATCAACAAGCTACATGTAATCCACAACATTCATAACTCAAAATATAATTATTCATAGTTATGAAGAAGTCAATCGTGCATTTATCTCATGGAACTAGAATAGTCACCTGCAAGTAAGAGAGCGTAGAACAGAGCAGTGAAGAATGACTACATAGCTTTGATTGTGTGAGTGAAGGAAACAATGCAAAAAAATTTCGAGACTGATGTTAGTGATTTTTCGAGCTTTCCCATTGTGCGTGCTAGAGCCAAAGGTAGAATTGTTGCAAGCTGCCCACTTATGTATCAGTAGATTATTAGTAGCCCTACATATAACTCACATACAGATTTAGCTAAATTGATTACAATATGGCTGCATCAATCATATTATATATGGTAGTATACTTATATATAATCAATAGTACCTGTGAGCAAGTGATCTTTAGTTTCGGATACAGGTTTAGAGATCACATCAGATAAGCAGAAGTAACGGATCTCCTACAATACACATGGGACAAGTTGCGGAAAACAAGTTGGAAGAAAAAGGTAAGGTGTATTTGAGTTTGAGACCATATCTCATGTTGCAATGAATTATGATTCTAAAATATCTAACACTATTTTAACAAAAATAACTACATAAATACACACCACATTGCTAAGTACTGTTTATGAATTTTAAAGTACAACAACATATTTATCACTAGTAGTATTAATTAATAAGAGGAATGCAGAACAATTAAACTAAGGAGAATATAAAGGCACTTAAGTGTTACAAGCTTCTTAAACTAGTCTCTGATTTCTCTTCTTGTGAAAGAAGAGAGAAAAATCAGAGATGACTGCGGGGACACAAATAGATAAGTGAACAAAGCAAAGAAAAAATTTCCTTAACCAAAAAAAAGGCAGAACATATTGCTCAAATGATCTTTTTTTTTCAGATAGATTTCATTGCCAATCCACATTTTATTAAACATCAAATCAGCACAAACCCAAAAGCTATGCCTCCAAACCCATTTTTACGCAAGGTTCCATAATAGCCTCTCAGTACTCTTTACACAAAAATAAATCACAAACCATTTTAATCGAGCAACTCCAGACTTAAAAGTTTATTGATACGCTATTCTTATAAGCACAACGCACAGCTAGAGTAACTTCCCTACAATCAGAATAAATCACTTCAAGAAGACCAATTTTATCATATCCCGAAGGAACCTAGAGTCAGTTCCATCATATCCCAAAGGAACCTAATCAACTAACACATCTCACAAAACAGCATTGTTATAATCTTACTCTTAACAACTCTTAGTAGGAGTTTCGATGTACATGCGAGAATAAAACTCAAAACATTATACATTATACATGATTAGGCAGTCAAAACATAGAGATAAACATATTTTCCTTTACTGTGTTCTTCTCTAAATCTATCAACCAAACGAGGCCTAGAGATAAAAGAATATGAGAACCTTGGGCCAAGAGACGGCTTTGAAAAGCTACTAATTCCAGCCCAATATTTTTCGAGAGGTCAAAGGCATAGTGCTTTCACACTCTCATTTTTCTTTAGTAAAAGCGCATTGTTTTTCTTGTGTCAACAGGTTTATAAGTTCTAATCTATGCCCGGGAATACAGTAATTGCGAACCTTTTGGGTCAACGTATAATATTTTAGACTGAGTCGGGCTTCTTGCCTGCACCATAATCTATCCCAATGACTATTCTGAGCTGGACTAATTGGGTCGACCTTGGTTCGTGCGCCGTTGACTACTTATTAAGGTCTAAGTCTTTAGTTAGAACTACATATTAGCCTAAAACAAATAAGCCAAGTTAGTGTAGATCTTTATTAAATACTAATAGTATCTCTAACAGTACTTGTAAAATCACAAAAATTATTATTTTAGCGAAAAAAATATCTTTTTTTAACTCCAACAACTCTTATAAATTATCTGTATCCTATATAAAATAGAAAAAATGGATAGAGAATCTTTATATCTAAAAAACTCTCAAAACTTGTATATTCATAACAAAACCTTTAAAATTTATTGTCCACCTACTATAATTCATTCTCTTTCCTCAAAAGAGCACGTTTTAATATAAAATTTTGAGTTTGATATATAATATTTAAATAAATTCATTAAATTATAAAAGAAAACATTTAATTTTGTATTATAGAATAGAAGAGCTGTTGGAGTTGAGATCATTTTATTTTATAAATTTTGTGTTTTCATCTTGTATAATAGAGAATTTTTACAAGAGATGTTGGAGATGCTCAAATGAAGCCAGATCACCGGCAAATATCTGATACTAAAGCAGGCCTAGTCTGCTAATGTTTTTGGAGCTATTTATGGCAAATATCATTGTTTAAATATAAGAAAAAAACATGTAAGAAAAAAGAACATTCATATAATACAAAACCCTAATGGCTTTGTTGGGTTTCCTTCGATCTGCAATAGCTGCTATCTATATCGTGTTCTCATTGCGATTTCCATGTAACATCGCTTATATCTGGCAATGCCTCTAGGGCATCTCTGCTTGGTGTCGATCTCCCCTCCCCCTCTCATCACGGATGACTTAAAGCCACAGTGGGTTCTCTCCGAGATATTTCTTGGTCTGAGTTCGGTTGGGGCTTGAACCTTCGTGCACGGCCAATGCGAGCTAGGCTGAAGGAGTTTTCGGGGGCGACGTTGACTCTTGTTGGTGCAGAGGGGGTCGACAGTCCAAGGCAAGTGATTCCGACATGTAGGCGATGCTTGTTTCGATCTAATGCAATAGCCTTTTGGTTTAGTGCAGCCACCAGACGAAGATGCCTTGGGTTCGTGGATGGCTTTGAGTCATCCAATGGCAGTGGACGGAGTTCTGTAGCAGCGGCGAGTTAGGGTGCCAGAATTTCTGATCGGTGGCGGTGGTGCAGATTAGCTTCTAGTGGAGATGGTGATGAGATGGCTCGGTCTTTCCATGACGGACCAATTTCTGGGCCTGGTAGTGTTGGGCTGAATATGCTAGGGTTTCAGTGATCTACTTGGGTCTGAGACTCAGGTGAATCTTCTTTCTGGCACACTATTGGTGTTGAGTGGGAAATACTTATGGTTTTAAGGTTTATTACTTATATTCGTCTCATTCGGATTACGAGTTTCATCAAGGTAGACATACCTACCACAATTGCGTACTTAGGGGAGTGTTTATTTCTATTTATGGTACTTAGGGGTGTGTCTATTTCTATTTATCATTGATTCTCATGATCCCAAAGAGATGCGTGTACGCATACATTTTTCAAGCTTTATGGTTTTAAAGAATAGTGCTAGTGTTTGTAATAACGTAGCACATATATTTACCTATAATTGTGCCATTCATTATGAATAGTTCACATTTGCTCCAGAGCATGTTCTAGATGCCATCGATTATGACCCTAGTCGTATTTATTTAATAAAATGACCCCCCGACTTCTCCGGAAGGTCATTTCCCTCAAAAACATTCATATAATATTAATAAACCACCTAACATAATATTTAGACAACTAAAGACGTAATTTTGAAGCCTAAAATAGAATAACGGTGGTCTAATCCATTAAACAAACCAAAAATACATGTTTCCTCCCAAACCTCACATCGGAACCATCGCCTCTCAGCCGCCGTCACAATAAGCTGTCGCCTCTATCAAGCCTCGTCGCATTCCTTGTCGTCCCAATTCATTCATCTCAGTTCTCTCTCTCTCTCTCTCTCTCTCTCTCTCTCTCTCTCTCTCTCTCTCTCTCTCTCTCTCCACTGCTACTTCAAAAATCCTTGCATCTTTGTTCCCTCTCGAACCTCACACCAGAACCATCGCAGCACAGCTCGTAAGCCCCCACCTTTATCAAGCTTCGCCGCATTTGTTGTTGTCAGCCACCGCGCCTTGAAGGCATGACTCTTGAAACCTGCGGTGCATCTGTGTTGTAGCGATTTCGCACGTAGTAGTAGCCAGCCGCAACAATAGCTCGTTGTCGACCGCATCCCCACCATCCCACCTCTCTCCTCCGCCGTCATCCATGAAAGCCAAGCTCTGTCAACTGTCCATATAGCTTGGAACCTAGCCACCACCTTCTCTCGACCTCACAGCCTATTTGGGCCAAAATTGTCAGATCGCCACCTCTCTTTCTTCAGCATCCCAACCCTTGCGCTCCACCCTCGACGACGTTTGTGCCTTCAGCTTCCAAATGTGCCTCTACCACTATTGTTGGATTAGATTGTAATTTGCTTTTTATTTGTGAATTTGATTTGGTTTGTAGTTTTGATTGATTTTAAGTGGTCATTGCTACTTTATGTTTTGCTCTATGATTTGGATTAGTTTTGACAAAGTTATTGATGTTGTGATGCTATAATGTGGTGTTTGGTTTGTATTTGGAATAGATTTGACAGTTTGTTGTTACTCTTTAGTGTAGATGATGCAACCTTGTTAGTACGGAAGTGCATAAGTTTTAAATGTAGCAATTTTTTCTTTTTAGTAGAAGATGCGGTTTTTATCATAGTAGCGTGTCTGTGTTTTTTTATAGTATCAAGGGTGAATTTCGTGTGTTTTTTCTCTAAAATGTACCATTTCTGAAGCTGATACTATTTCTAATAGATGATTTTAGTTTTTTGCAAATACAAGCATGTAAAAATTGTTAGTATCATGTTCATGGTTTTCATTCAACTCTTTGGAATTTGTTGCTACTACCTATTTCAAATTGTTGGTGCTACACTTTTTTTCAATCATTGTTATTGTGTTTCAAATTGTTGTTGATACATTGTTCACATTGTTGTATTGATTGTTGAACTACTTTTGCATTGATTGTCGAATTGCTACTAAACTCTGAATTGACTTGAAAAAACTTTAGTAGCAGCTTGACGAAGTGACGACGTTTCAGTAGTAGTTCGACTAATGATATAGTAACCGCTTGATGAACAATTCAGTGACAGTTTGACAAAAGATTCAGTAGCAACAAGATGTATGATTTAGTAGCACCTCAATGAAAAATACAATAGAAACTCAATTAACTATTTAGTAACAGCACAACAAACGATTCAGTAGCAGCTTGAGAATGATTGATTTAGTAACATTTAGACGAAACTTCAATAACAGCTTGATGAACAATACAATAGTATATTCACAAACAAGTTTTTTAGTTTTTTTTATTCAGCGAAACAATTGCAGCAACTCATTCAAAGTTCAGAAGCAACTTTAATTAAAATTCAATATCAATTTTTCGACAAAATTCTATATCACTTTGGTTCTTTAAATTCAATGGCACTTTCCAATGTTAAGAAACTTTAGTATCACTTTCGTTATAAATACAATAAAATTCTGAGAACGAAGCAGTAGCAACTTGAAATATCTTTAGTAGCAGCTTGACGAACTATTCAGTAGCAGTTCAACTAATGATTTAGTAACAGTTTGATAAATTACTCAATGGTCCTTCATGAATAATTTAGTAGCAGGTAGATTAACAACTCAACGAATAATTTATTAGCATATCGGCTAACCATTTAGTAGCAGTTGGACGAAATGATTCAGTAACAACAGTTCAAAAAACACAATAACACTTTGAAAAAACACTACAGTAGCAACACTTGGAAAAAACACAGTAGTAACAGTTACAAAAATATAAATGCACTAACACTATAAAAATTACACAATAACAGTTAAAAACATTACATCACCTTAAATGCACGGTAACAAAACTGAAAAATGCTGCTACCACAAAATTCAGAAACTATAATAAGTTTCTAACTTTTCATCGTGGCACTAGAGAATAACATTGGTACTAAACACTCAAAGATGTTACTTAAAAACAAAAGGACTTAAAGATGTAGATATCTAGTTCTAATTTTATAGTATCAATCGATCCTTTTGTATAATATATCTTCAAACCTTCTGACGCTACGCTTTATTGCTGGTAACAAACTATCACACCAAAAATTAGAGGCTTGTTTTCTTAAGAGACATGATTTAAGGGATGAAAAGTAATTAGTATGGCTTCATCATAGTTTTTTTATCTTTGAATCACAATCGTTGGATGTTTTCATCACTTTTCATCATTAAATTGTGTCTCTTAGGAGATCAAACTTGCCAAAAACTTGATAAAACAAAACAAAAGTAGTAGAATGTGTTTTCAACAGTAAACTTCACGATCTTCCAACGCAGTCAACCGAAATCAAAAGAGAACTACATTTGCTAAGAGGCATAACATGCCGACTATAGATGGACAAAATCTTGGACATAACCTTACACCTTCTTTCATATATTTTTTATTCTCTGGACAACAATGAGTACACACAGTAGCGACAAACTTGTTTCCTATATATATACCAGGTCTGAGCAGAGGCGAATAAAAGAGCAACCTTGCAAGGTCGCAAGCGCAGGCTCACGACAGCAGTGGTGAGTGACGAAGACCATGGTTGTGCTGCTGTGTTTTGGGGAGCGCAGACAACCATATCAGCGTGGCTTCGAGGGTGTGGTGGTCGAAGACGGTGAGGTCAAGATGCGGCGATGGGAGAACGCAAGGCAACGGCTGTGAGGTCGGGAGGCGGCGATGCTATACGGACGTGGAAGGCGACATTCAATGCTACTACAATTTCTTGCCATCATAGAGAGAGAGAGAGAGAGAGAGAGAGAGAGAGAGAGAGAGAGAGAGAGAGAGAGAGAGAGAGAGAGAGAGAGAGAGAGAGAGAGAGAGAGAGAGAGAGAGAGAGAGAGAGAGAGAGTTTTGTTCTATCAATTTTTTCCAGAAAAGTGTTTATATACTTAGAATGTGAGGGTATAAACATAAAACCCACGTTGACACGTATCAGATCCTCTGTTATTTGTTCTTAATCTTACATTTTTGTCTTTAAGTGTTCAAATATTGTCTCATTGTTCTTGGGTGTATGACACACTTCCATCTTGTCCTTAAGAGTAGTTTGGTATTGTTTAAAAGGACTAGAATCCAAGTGTTGGTAAAGACCACTATCAAAAATATTTTTCAAGAATCAAGAAAGGAAATTATTTTAGGCCTCAATAAAATCATGATATACAGGCTTCAAATCCTACATGACATGTTACATCTATATACATCATTAATGACTTTCCACGTTGTGTAAACATCAAATTTGTCAAAAAACGATCATACTACTATATCTAATGGCTATCAAACGATTCATTTTTCAATATCACCTCTACAAGAATTTATTAATACATTAATTGTACTAAAAATTGTGTTTGACTCCAAGAGGAAACTTGAATGCCAGAAACTAAAAAGAATGAAAACCCAGTTGTATCTCACTAACACAATGAAATATTCTTTCACACTTGAGTTCTAGCTACTATCACTGTCGACGATGGTGAATCAGCAGACAATGTGGGATACTATGAAAGGACCCGACCCCGATTTAGTTGCCTAAACCGAAATTAGGCCATAACGACAATAGAACATACAAAAAAAATTCTAGAGTTTCCTCTACAAATCAAGGAAACCCAAAACTTGCATCGAAAAATACACTTCTAAAATAGTCCACAAAATCAAACCGTGTGGCACCAACTCCCATTTGAATTTCTCAAATTAATCAACTACTGAATTCAAAAGATTACAAGGAAAACAGTGATTATTTAGAAATACAACACAAAAAAAGCAAACTAAATATAGTATTCATAGCGACTTCTAATTTACATAATATACAGAACTAATAGGCTAAGTTAGGAACCCAATAGAAGAGAAGTGCGACTCGAATTCTAGGCCTCCGATGATGACACACAACCTCAGGATAGAAACTGCAAACTGGGCAATAGAAAACCAAAAAGTCTAGGGAAAGACATATAGAATAATAGAACGGTACTGTTTGAGTGAGTGAACGAAAATAATGTTTCGTTTTAAATTGAAAGATATATCTATCATGCTTTTCTCCAAAGAGTATATATAAAATGGTGCTAGTCTAAAAATGTACATGCCCAGGTCAGGTGTTTGTCCTAACCTTCCTGGGTATTGTGTAATGTGTGGAGGCAATGACTTGAATCAATCATCCTCAAGCCACTAGAACGCCCAAGTCACGTGTTTGTCCTAACCCTCCTGGGTGATAAGTAAAACATGGGTCAGGTCATTGGCTCTCCCGAAACGTCTCGAGGATCAGCCGAGAAGTCAGTGCATTGATGCAACAACTGTGATTATGTCTGTGAAAACAAAATGTTGTATGCCTCCAAGCTAATGCATAACTGTAATAATGCGTAACTGAAAAATGCACTACTGCAAATGCATAACTGTAGACTCGCAAAATAACAGTGAAAATAAAGTGTCCACTCGCAGTACACAGCTAGCTCTGTGGTCTGGCGGAACTTCCCTCGCCAAAATCTCGATCACGTTCTTCTGAATAAATTATATAGCTTATTAATATCGAATTTCGATAAACAGTGTAAAAATCAACCCAGAAACTACTCCGGAAACTCCCCAGTCTATTTTAAATTTTTGTCTCGCTGGAGCCCCACCGTGGACGGCGGGGCGTGGCTCTTACGCACCTCCTCAAGCGGACTCACGTGCCTCCGGCTACAACAATCTGTTGGGAGCATTCGACCCCTGGTTGGAAATATCTTAACAAGCCCTACAACTTACCCAATTGGACCTACCCATAACTCCCCGCCGTTTGGTTGGAAAACGTCCCGAAACCTCATTGCCCGAAAATTGTCAAAAATTGTTTCAAGCCAAAATCGATGCCGTTGTCGCTCCTCGGTCCTCCAAACTATTGGGGTTCGACCACTGGGGTAAAACCCAACCAATTCCACCCCATCCCGTCGCCGAAAAATGGCTAGAGCACTGCCGTCGATTAAACTTGAAACCTAACGGGTAAATGGAGTCGATTCGTGTCCTAAAATAACCAAAATCTAACAATACATGCATAAATCGAAAGAGGGAAATGAGAGCTTCAAAACCATACCAAGAACGCCGACAACAATAGTGTTTTTTGGCGGGTCCGAAATCAGGTTGGGTCGGCTCGTCGCGGGTTTTGCCTGTTCTCGAAGAGTTTTTCTATTTAGATTCTCTCTATTTTTTTTAAAAATACCCATATTTATACCCCTAAGCTCCTGGTCACATTAACGGCTGAAATTTGTTCTGATCAAGATCCAACGGTCGAGATTAAACTGACCTAAAAGAACTACATTAGCGATTTTGAAGCCCACTCTCCTAGGATTCGATTTCTACCAATCGAGCAGCACATCTCGTCCAGAGCACGGCGTATGAACGTCGTCGGATTCCAATGAGTTTCTGAACCTTCAAGGTTAATTTTTTACGACTTAAGCTTGAAATTGGTTGTTGAGCCAATTGTGAATATTGTTGCTATTGTTGCATAGATTTTGGAATGGTGCAACTTGAGATGATACTCATTGCCTATCTTCCTTGCATATGGGTCCCACGCGCCATAGTGCGCGGCAGAGCTCTGATGACCAGAAACTCCAGTTTCAGCATGAAGGTTCTAAGACATCTTTTGTTGAGTTTCCTATAGTTCATTTGAGAATATGCATATTGATCAATCGTTTCGTGTGGATAGGAATTCGAGAAGAGATCGGCGATTGAACCTTTCGATGATTGAGTCATTCTCGGTTACCTTCAAGTGCATTTATCGATGAACACAGTTTGAGGTAACGTTTTTTTATGAACAAAAGTTATCAAGTTATGCTTCTCGCACAATCATTCAACTAGTTATAGAATTGTAGTTTATCGATTGTCAAAGGAAAGTCGTGTAACATTATCAAGTGAGGGAGATCGGGAAGCTATTTAATTAGGTGATCCAAATGAGTAGACGTTTACTTTTCACTATTGTGTATGCAAGTAATATATTTTATTATATTTTCGATGCTAGTTTTATTAGAACCCGACCCCAATTTAGCAATTTAAACTGGGATTAAGTCATAATGACACTACTAACTGGAGTTTTCTATCAACACAATATAAACCTTCACGTAAAATAGCGGAAACGAAATTGAAAGTATGCTTTTCTAAAATCCACAAATCAAGAATCTTCACAAACTTAAAAAAAACATGCTTAGACAGTTAGACTTCAAAGCTACTAGATATTCTAAACTAACTAACTAGCTAAGCTTCTAGCCTGTAGGATCAGTGGCAGATCCTACAGTGGGTTTATGTTATGCCTCGAACAACATGCACATTCAATCTTTGACAACTCTGGGAACTTGGGCATTTGAAACCAAAGGGCACAAGATTTTATGCACGATAATTAACGTTTATTGTCTACATTTTGACTATGTTAATTGCTTAATATTATTAGTTTTGACATATTTTATTATTTTTAGGTCTTTGAACAAAAGAGACGGAATAAAGAGGTATACAAACAAGCAAGACGCGGCAAAAATGGAGGGAAGGAATTCGGCCAAGAAATCCAAGATGAAATTAGAGGAGAAAAATAAGTTTTTGGTTGATCGACTAGGAAAACATTTCCTATGTTGACTAGGAATTCAAATCTTTTGAAAGAACCTTGGAGAAAGAACAAAGCAAGATAGGCTAATATAATTAGAAGACCATTTTAGAAGCCCAAAATTAAGCCCAAGTCTGGCCAAAATGTGGAGGAGAAAATATGACAAGAAGAGGATTCTCAAGTTGAAGAGGAAAAGAAAATCTATCAAGAAAAGGAAAGAAGAATATGCATGTGCAGAACAATTAACTCGAACGGACGACTGGGAACAACTCAAGAATAGTTAGACGGAGATCGACCTATGGTTGGAAATCTCTTTCAGTTTCTTTCCAAAGAGCCAAAGATCATAATTTTGGAGGTCTACAACTCTGGAAAAGTATGATTCTTTACAAGCTACCAAGTTTACCCGGGTAGAATAGAAAAACCTAGTTTGGAGAGAAAAACCCAATTGTAATGCCTATATAAGCAAGGCTTGAGTTTCTCATTAGGGATCACTTATTCTATAGCCAAAACACTACCAAGAAAATCTCTCCCTCTCCACAAAAGCAGTCCCTCTCATACAAAGCCGAACTACACCACCTCCCACCTTTATAGCCTTCTTCGCCAACATATAGGGTATTACGATTGTTATTCTTGAAGAAGGTGATCCTCCATAGAGTGTAGGGGATCCCGATCTCTCCACTAAATGTGTCACATGCATCACACTTCTATCCATAGGGTATCCCAAAGAGAAAAAAGTGTAACAATGACGTCTTTACTCCGTAACTCTTATTTGTATTTGCACATTAATTTTGTGAATTGGTTTGAAGTATTTTAGTTTTATGAATTATATGTTTTTTAATAATCTTCCATGCGTTTTATCATTCGATGTTTTAATATGCATGTGTGTTCGTTCTTAATGCTTTGATTTTAGATTTAGGGTATCCCGAGTCTAGGTCAAAAGATGTATAAGATATCCCGAGCACAAGTAAAATAATATGCATGTTAATTGAGAATTATGATGATATAATTTCGTAGATTTTGAGAGATATATACACCACGATCGAGTGAAGGTGAGGAATAATGTGATCACTTGTAAATTAATTAGGTTTATTTTTGTCTTAAATTTGATTTAGAGTTTTAGAGGTCTTTTGTGTATTTGCTTGTCTATGAGTCAATGCATGTTATGGTCCTAGAATTTTTTGTTATGTTTATGACATTTTTAGGTAGTAATTAGATAGAAAATATAGGTAATTAAAATTCATCTCTAAACCCTAGTTAGAACGATCCCTACTTGCTAAAAATACTACTACATCTATAGGATTTTAATTGAATGTATTAGATTAGGTATTAAGTGTTAATTTGATGCTTAGTTTTAGCGTATCAGAAAGACATTCTAAAAATAGAAAATTGTTAGAAAGAGTGGACGGAAATCATATAACGTAAGAAGAATATTAAAATTTACTTTTGTGCCCTTCCACTAAATTTAAGTGGAAAACTAGTATGCGAGTACTAAAAATCATCAGACGAAACTGAATAGCGGAGAATAATCATGAGGCAGACTCTGAACTAAAAATGCTAAACGTAGAATATTGTTTTGACTGACTGAGAGTTGAATCTAAATTGAAAGTTTAAATCTAAAGTATCTAGCAAAAACAATAACCGAGGTATTTACATCTCTAACCATCAGAATTGAAGTCAACTGTCTGAGAACTGAATATGAATCAGAATAATCAAAACGGAATGACTTGGGCATTTGACATTTCTAGTCATCGAAACTCAATTCACTATCTCTATAATGAAATAATTAGAAGGAAAAGACTGAGGTATTTGACGTCTTTAGTAATCAAATCTCATTTAAGAACTTAGCATCCAGGACGACACGTGACTCGAAGAAATAAGGAGGCGATGATGACTAGTAGTGAACTATAACCCTAGTCATCCTTATTATCTGGTAGTGAACTAAAACTCCAGATTATGCATCAGTAGTGAACTACAACCCTGGTATAGTTATCTGAGGGCCAATCAGGTAGCATATATGCGCATATATATAATAATCTCAAATAAATAGCCTCTGTGACTACTGATTCATCTCTTAAGAACAACACATGAACTAAACCAGTGGGATTGACATGTCAAGTGAAATCGCTAATTATACTAAAAATGCTAAGAATAAATCGTAAACATAGGTCGTTATAGTACTCAAATCGTAAACATAAGTCGTTATAGTACTCAAATCACAAACATAAAATGTGAGAAAATTTGAACTAAAGAAGCTGACCATGTTGAATTAATGGGAAAAGAAGTCGAACATCTAACTATAATAAGCTTCTAGCTAGTATAATGGAAATCATAAAACCATAATTATTGAAAACAACAACTTAATCACCGAGTTAGACTCCACGCCCTAGACTGCCCTCATTGTTCTCCTGTGACTAACCAATAAGCTAAACTCCATCAATGAATAGATAATTCTAGTGTAACTACATTAATAGATCTATGTCCAACGTAAAATCATTGGAAACGAGGCTGAAGCATACATAAAATGACCTTTGTTAAATAAATTAGCTCATGTCATTGGAGCTCCGCCGCAAAGGCTCCCTCGCTGCCACCAATGGTGGCCACACGCTGGCCAAAATCAATCACCTCTGATTCCAGCTATTGATATGTCAAAACAAATCTTGTTTTAAGCCCAACACATCTCTCAACTATACTTAATCCTAAATCTGACCAAAAGACATCAAAAGTTACCTCAAAATATTTCGAAACTCGCCAGAATCCCACGTCGCAATTTCGCCGACAATTGACCTTGTCTTCACTTCAGAGTAGTTGAAGCTAGCATGCCGGGGTTAAAGGAAGTCGGACCAGCCATGTGAGACTGCCTGAAATCGACGGCGACAGCAGCATGCTGGAGACGGTGTAGACCGGAGAGAAAGCTCTTTGAATCTCCCTCCACGATATGCTGCTGATGGAGATGAGGGTAAGGGAAGAGAGAAGAGAGGAAGAGGAAATTTTTTGACTTGGAAGATGACCTGCGGTGGCCGACCAATGAAGTTCCCGGTGGGTTAAAAAATTAGGTTGGGTCATGCCGCAAAGAATCAATCCGGGTCGTGAGATTTTGGTTCTACCCTCCAGGAAAGGAATTTTGAATTTATACCCTAGGGCTAAATGAAATAAACGGTTCTGATTGATTTACTGTTCGAATTTATACCCTAGGGTTACATGAAATCAACTGTTTGAGAAATGGTATATTTCTATTTTTAATTTCATTCTTCATCTAACTTTCAAAATTATAAAAATTTGCTCAAACCTCCGAAAAAAACAAAATAAAAATATGTACAAGCTCAAAATAGTTTATTCAATAACTTCCGTGAGGAAAGTAAAACTAAAATCGGAACTTTTTAAAAATCGATTTAAAAAATCGCGATGAAATAGAGTGTCAATAAACACGTCAAAGTAGAATTAATTCATTTAAACTTGACAAACAAGATTAGCTCGATAATTTAATATGGGTCGTTATAATCTATCCTCCTTATAAATCTTTCGTCCTTGAAATTTATGCATCCAAATTTGTCAACTAGATGGGTGAGACACACACAATTGTCGCTCCTTGATGCTATGCTTCTCAACTGTGTCATCGCTAGCGGGACGATCGTTTCCAAAGATTCTATGCTAATTTCTCGACCTAGACAAACTTTTCAAGCTAAGAAATTCACTGATATGTTATGACACAGTGGTTTGAGAAACTTGTCGATCTCGTAAATTCTGGAAAAATATGCTATTAAACCGCAACACGAGTTACTATGACTTAAAAAATTTCACGGGCCTCGAAAGTACGAATCTGACTCTACTTTGCTTCCTGAAACTAACTTCGCTACTCCATCAGTGGAATCTTTGAATTACTATACTATTAACGAAAGGAAAACCTTTTCTCCGCAAAAGTACACAAATGTATTAGCAAATTCTAAAAGCTCTCGTTGTCAGTAGCTAAATGCTCGTCTCATATGTGACTGAAATGTAGGGAAAATTTTCTGCGTCGACATCCTGACATATTAGAGTCTATTACTGATCCTTATCTGAAACTACATATATGACCAACACTTGTCATGGCAAGTACTACCGTTGTAAACAAATCACAACATTGGTAAACACCAAATATAAACCCTATGCCACGCTTTTGAAGTTAGTTAATTTGTCTCCGCCGAATACAGACACTACATTCATTTTAAGGTCCATTTTAAGGTCCATTGAAAGTACACAAATTGATTCAAAATATTGTACAACACATAATAAAAAAAATTGGAAGAGCACATAATACAAAATTCCCGCTGCAATGCGCAAGGTGTTTATAAGAGCTGTTAATCGGTACAAACTATTCGGTTATTAGGTTGAACCAAAGACCGAACTGAATTTTTTAATCAGTTAAGTTCGGTTCGATTCGCCTGATTTTAAAACTGAAACCGATCATAAACGGTTCGGTTCGGTTCTGTTTTTTTGTTTTGTTTTTTTTTTTTCTGTTTTTTATTTTGGAAATTTTTTACGAATACTTTTTAAAAAAAAATACTGTTTTTCCGAAACATTATAGAACTTTGATAATTACTATTTTTTCAAGAACTTCATATCCAAAGTTCATATCAAATCTAATCAACCTATAAATCTCATGCAAGATTACAAATTGAAATGTCTAAATGTCCATGCAAGATTACAAATTCAAACCTACAGTAGCCGTAAATTAAACTAAACTACAATAAATATAATTACAGTCTAATTTTATAATAGTCTATAGTCCATTTCAATAAAAATACAATCCAAGTATCAAATAAAAATACACTCAATTCTCAAGTCATACTCCACCGTTCTCGCACAAGTTTTCTTTGGCAACTTAGCATTCCCTTTCTTCTTCAACCTTTAGTAGCACCAATAATAATTGTTAAGTATCGACCTATGACACGTATCAGAATATGTTCATGGCAATGAATCAATAGCATAAGACACTAGGCATAAAGAATGTTAAAATTTAAACATGCCAATAACAGACGGTCTAACACAATGAGTTGAATCGGTTGATACATAGGATCAAACTGGAACATCAATAGTTTAATACTTTGAAGAGTCTAATTCTACTCTTAGCTTAGGACTTTATACATTCCAAATTAGCTTATGAATCAATATTTTAAGACATCTTTTGGAGGCGCATTTTGGGACGCGTTTTTAAGCGAAGCGTATGAAAAATGTTCAAGGCGTTTGCAGAGGAACGCAAATCACCGGAGGCATACGATTTTCACGAGGAGGCGTGCACTTTCTTATGGAGGCGTCAAAAGGTGTACACCTCTCGTCGGAGGTGAGCGCTTCAAGTGTAATTTTCAGCTACAAGCAACAATGCCGTTTCGTTTTGGGTTCGTTTAATACATATATAAGAACCACGTGCTTTCAAAGTGTATTTATACACTGCTTTGTTGGTTCACAGCCGAGTGAGCCGACAAAACCCTAAATCCCTAAATTTTCAAATTGCAAAAGTGAAGTCGGTTGATTTTGGTGTTAAAGGACGCTTCAGTCGTGAAGGAAGCAGTGGTCTACTGGTCTTCGGCATGAAATGAGGATTTTCAGGTTAGTGAAACACAATTGAGTCAGCTGTGGTTGTGTTGGTTATGTATATGTAGGAATTAGGAAATACAGGTGTTTATGAGTTCCAGTGAATCGCTTTTGGGGGGTGCAAATGGGGCATTCAAATATATCTAACATCTATTTCTCCATAAACAAGTGAGTTGGCAACACTGCAACAGTACAGAGTGGGTTCCTCTGAGATTTTGATTTGAAACATCTACATCTTTACAGGTTTGTTTGTGTGCTAGTTCTGAATTTTCAAGGTTTCCTATTATGTCTGTTTCGTGTGGTTGATTTATGTGTGTAGTTTTTATTTTGTAATATTTTGTAATGAGTGAACAACATGATTCCATTAAGAGGAATTTTGCTTGAAAGTATGCTTTGAAATTGGATTGGGGGGAAATACACAAAATCAAAATGTAACTATTGCCACCAAATCATTAGTGAGGGGATACATAGAGTTAAGTAGTATTTAGCTCACACTCATAAGGGTGTGAAATGTTGTCCATTAGTGCCGGAAGAAGTAAAATTAGAATGTGCTCAAGCTTTGAGAAAATTTCAAGAAGGGAAATAGAGGGAACATGAGTTGCATTTTGAAATTGGGAAGGGACCAGGAGGGAATACAAGTATGAAATCATTAGATTGTGAGGACACTACTGGAGAACAGCTACCAAGCGATGAAAGTAAATTTCTTCGTCACTAGAGACACACTGAGGCGATGAAGAACGCATTGGTAGCCTCAAAAATACCACATGTCGCTTTAAGGTCCTTGAGGCGGCCAATATTTTTGTACGTCGCTTCATAAACATGATATAACCAAATTTAGGTATCTGAAGCGACGAATGGAAACTTGGTCACTTGGAAGAGATCTGATGCGACGAAGATTGATCAATCTTCGTCGCCTCATTTTTTTAAACTGGAATTGTTCTCCTTCTTAAAGTCAAACCCTTTATAAGGTTGAAATTTTGGAAAAATAGGTCATCGTGTTCTGGACCTGTTTTTGGCCGATTGGGAGATAAATTTGAAGAAATTGAGAAAGAAGGTTATTCTTGCCATCCATTTGATTCTTAAGTAAGGTTAGTTTGATTTTTATCTCTTTAACCCTCTTTATGACCATATTATATGTTAATTGAGAAGTAAAATTGATGTTTATGTGAAATTTTTTAAGTTGAATTGAATTTGGTCTTATATTGTACTTTTAGTGTTTGAATCATTGAATTGTGATAAATCATGTTATGGGTTCATCAATAATGTTTGAATTTTGGTTAAATTTAGTGAAATTTGTGATGATTAGTGTAGATTAGGCTTATTGGTCTCAATTAGTGGTGTTATTAGTGTTAATGATGAAACCGAGCGTAGAGTTATATATAATTGTGGTGTTTATCAACTTAGAACTCCCGTTTGAGAATCAACTAGTCATCTAGTTGATCAAGAGGAGTTGTTGATTCTCGAATTGTCCTTTTTTTGAACATTTTAGGTGAACATGACTTTGTTGATCCTTTTGCTATTCATGTGGTTTCATTTTCAGTTTTGGGATATGGTTTCGACAGTGTTTCCTTACAATGTTCCTCGAGTGCAAATTAGATTGTTTAGATATGTGTGCACTTGGGGAACTATAGGGAGATGCTGCCAAAATTTCCCTAAACTGGAATTGAAATCCATGAGTGCAAGAGGGTTGACAAATGTCATGTTCTCCTAAAAGGGATAGGACTCTACCCGGAGGCATAAGGAGAAGAAGTGTGGGGACAGGTTTTGGTTGTATCATAAATGTGGTGTGGTAAGCTTGTTCATATTGATTGTTTCTGTTAACAGAAAACATGGAAGGACACCCAGACAAAACCTAGATGACATATCCTCATACTGGTCCAAGGTATATCACAGGCATATTCGAGTTTATGAATTTTGCCTGACGACATAGTAATGGAGCCGATTATCACTTCTGCTCGTGCAAATGTTGTAAGAACAGTCCGTTCAAGGTTACTATGGATACCATGTATCAACACTTGTCACACAGTGGTTTGAATTCAGATTATACTGTCTGCATGCATCTTCACGCAGAAGTTTCAAGTGAACCGACAATGCTCAGTCTCCGAAGACAGTGGCTTCAAGATAGAGTCAGTCCTTTTAGTGGTGTTGGTCCTTCAGTGAACCCGTAGTTGGAGATTCTACATGAAGCATATCTGTATTATCCTAGATACCATGCAGATGCACCCCAACAATTTATGGAAGATACTTCTGGCATCAACTTCAATGACATGGTAGATGATGATTATGAAAAGTATGATAGATTATTAAAGGAGTCACATACCCCACTATATGATGGCAGTTATGAAACTGTTTTGAGTGCCATATTAGATGCAATGGAAATGAAAAATGAAAATGGATGGTCGGACACAAGTGTTGACTCTTTATATATTTACATTAATAAACTTCTTCCTAAAGGGCACACATTCTCCTGTTCATACTCGAGAATTAAAAAAATCTTGAGTGATTTTTCACTTGGTTATGAAAGAATTGATGCATGTGACTTCAATTGTGTGTTGTTCAGGGGGGGGGGGGGGGTGGGGGCGCTTGTAAACGAGAGGATTTGTCTAGTGTGTAATTGTGAAAGATATAAGCCATATACGGATGACATTCCCAAAAAATCATTCGTTACTTCCCTCTGACACCAAGGTTAAAACGTCTGTTTATGTCACCACACACTGCAAAGCATATGCGATGGCTTGGGAGAGGATATGTGTGGCTGGTAGCCTCAGCTACCCAGCTGATGGAGAAGCGTTTCAACATTTTGACAGAACATTTCCAGGTTTTGCACGGAACTGTAGAAATGTGTGCCTTGGAGTTGCAACAAATAGTTTCAATCCATTTGGAACAATGAGAACTTTGCATAGTATATGGCCCGTTGTTATGATGCTGTACAATCTACCACAGTCAATGTGCATGAAGAAGGAATATAATATGCTATCGGTGTTGATTCCGAGCCCTAAATCTCCTGGAAAATGGCTTAGTGTACTCATGGAGCTATTGATCAAGGAGCTAATACATTTATGGGTTGTTGGAGTCCATACTTTTGATCGAGTAGACAATGAGGTATTCCTGATGAAGGCAGCGGTGATGTGGACTATCAGCGACTTTTCTGGTTTAGGGATGTTTGCAAGTTCAACGGTAAAAAGGTACAAGGTATGTCCAATTTGTCTAGATGAGCTGACTTCAGAGCATATATGTGGGATGATAGTTTATGAAGGTCATCATAAATGGCTCCACCAAGACCAACCGTTGCGATTGAGTAAGGCATTTAACGGGAAGGTAAATTTTGGCGGAAGACTCTTTCAGAAGAATGGAGATGAAAATTTGAAGGACGTTAGGTCACACGTTTGCCCCATTCTTAGCCAACATGACGACTTGAAGGTGCAGTACAATCCGAATAACAGACAGTGTTGGACTCACGACGGCATATTTTGGAAGCTGCCTTATTGGTCATCATTGAAGATCAGAAATTGCTTAGATGTCATGCACATTGAAACAAATGTGTGTGACAACATCCTTGTAACCATTTTTGCAATTGATAAGAAGACCAAAGATGGTCCAAAAGCTCGCGTTGCTTTAAAGAAGAGGAATGTGCACAAAAACTAATGGCAAAGAGAGGGTGACAAGGCGATGGTGAAGGTTCCTCATGCACCTTTTTTAGTTAAAAATGATGCTCTAGAAAATATGTTCGAGTGGTTCAGGGATGTTAAGTATCATCTTGGTTATGCAGAAAGTTTGAGAAGTAAGGTCAAAGTTACACCCCTGTTAAAGTTTTATGGATTGAAGACACATGATTGCCATGTATTGTTTCAACATCTTCTTCCAGTGGTTATCAGAGGGTTCTTGCTAGATAACATTGTGAAGCTATTGATTGCACTGTTAAATTGGTTTCGTAAATTATACACTAGGGAGCTGAAGAAAGAGGTTGTGTGTGAAATGGAAACTGAGATAGTGTTGATTCTCTGCAATTTGGAGATGATTTTTCCTCCATATTTTTTTACATCTATTGTTTATCTCATGATTCATCTGCCAGAACAAGTATTGCTTACAGACCCAGTACACTATACATGGATCTATCCAATTGAAAGGTATAATACTTTTGCACTGCTAATATAATGTTAGTTATGTAATATGTAGTAACCATTTACATGATATTGAAGGAAATTAGGTCAATATAAAAAGTCAATGAGGAATACACGTTACCCGGAGGGTAGTATTGCAGAATGGTAACTCGTACAGGAGTCGGTGACGTATTGTAAGTCTTGTCTCAGACAGGAAGACCACGAAGAAATTGACACTTCCCCACAGTGGAATATTAGCAGTGTTTCACAACAAATAAGGCTAGAGATTATGGAGACTCGTAGCCAGTTTAGGATAACTGAAGCAGAGACTGCTGAGGCTCACTGACAAGTTTTGGAGGAAATAGACGAAATTAAACCATACCTAAAAGAACATCTCACAAGGTTCAAGGCTAAAAATGGTGAAGATTTTGACGATTTTCGTCATTAGAGGAGTTCTCTTCTATGGTTCCTAACATGGGTATGAAAACTAACACTTATCTTTCACTTATCTAACACTTATCTTTCAAGTGTCTCTCAAGGATAAAAATAAGGACCATAGCTTGGTGCTAGGGATAAAGTCATTAGCCCAGCAACCTCAGAAATTCTGAGTTTTTAAGTCGTGTTATGTGAACGGTGTCAAATTCACATCGTTTGATACAGATCAAAGAACCGTGACTCAAAATAGCGGTGTCATGATAAACAATGCATCTAATTTACGGGAAATCGAAGTATGATTCATTATATATGTAAACAATGTATATATGTGTCAGATTAATTTATTCAGTTGCACATAACAGTAGCTATTATCCGTACAACTAATTCTGTTTCCAACTGGTCTGCTGTATAGCTTTCTCATAGCAGTAGCCACTACTTGAGCACTACTTGAGTTACAAATTTATATAATGAGTTTTTAGATAACTACTGAGCTAGTCAAAAGGGTTCATTTCGGCTGAGGGTTCCCATAGCCCTTTGCAGGTTTTGTGGCTTATATACCAAGTGTTTTATTTCCATTTCTTAATCTCATTTTTTTAGACTTTCTGCTTGGATGTAGTACCTATATACTTGTATATCGAAGTTTTGCTTTTTGTTTTTGTCCTGGAGACTATAAGTGTTGTTTACCAAATGACTGTCATCAAAGAAAATTGTTATACAAGTAGTACTGTTGAGAAATTAGTTTCATTGTTTCAATAATATATGCATTCATTGGATATTTCTGAATTGCTGTAATGCTAAGGATCCCAGATTTGTGGACCAGACTTTTCAACCAAATGATGGTATATATAATGACTTTTCCATTTTGCTTTTTCCTTTGTGATTGAAGATTAGGTTTCGAAGACATTGTATACCTCTGTAATATATACATTACACATTTTTTAGAAATTACATAATGGCTCCTGAGAGTACGACGCACCAGATGAGAAAAGCGGCGCTCGAGCGTCGACAAGTCGCGGCGGTTACCGCAGAAGCGGAGGCTGCTGCGGCGGCGGCTGGGGTATCCACCGGCTCATCTAAGCCTCATCCTCAGCCTCGTTCCCAATAGGAAACGCCAGTCCCACCGCTCGAACACACTACACCGTCAGTGGAAAACAGCGCTGCGGTATCCACCGGCGCCACTATCGTATCCTCCGGTAACTCAGAGCTGCCGCTCACCCTCAACAACCGTTACAAGAAGACTAGACTTCCAGGTCCACTGCTTGTCTCTCATTTTTATGTTACTGATTTGGTTTGGTAAATGTATAATTGTTGGTAATATTGATTTGAGCAGACATGGTGGACATGACAACTGGAAATACGATGAGGATGCAGAGCGGGGTCGTTGTCGGCACAATGACTGAGTACTTCTTCAGGCTGAACAACAATCAGCGACTATATATGCCTTACTCTACAAGGCATCGAGGGCCTGCGACGAGAGAGTGGAGAAGCCTTATGTCCAAAGACATTGGCAACATGATCCGCAGCAAAGTTCTCGTGCTTGCGCCTAACTTTTTGGGACTTAAAGATGAGCACCGCGACATCGTCAATACAAGTACTGAGGTATACTTTCTGCGCTTAGCTAAATTTGTTAATTTAGGGTTTATGTATTTAGTAAAGAAAATTAACACATTTTTATTTTATGTGCTAGACGAACTATGACATCCCAACAACCGAGGTGGACATGTGGAACTTCATAGACTTGACGGCACAAACCATATACAAGGACTGGAAGTATGATTGTCATCAGCATTATCTCCACGTCAGCAAGGAGACTCCTGCCGAGTTCCTAGGGAGGGAAGAAAAATGAGAGTGGTTAAAAGGCCACTTCGAAATCCCTGATTACCTGGTAAGCTTCATAACCTATTTGCAGAGTTCTTCGGCATGATTTTAAATTTAAATATTTATCTATTATTATTGTTAAATTATACTGTTTTGTCTGGTAGAAATTGTGCTCACGGAACCGAAGAAATAGAAACAAAAATAAGCAGCAGCAGCTCAACCACCATTCGGGCTCCCTCACACTCTTATACCGGAGCGAAGTGTTGGAGAAGAAGGGTCATAAAGCCCCGGCTATCCAGACTTGGATCGAAGTATATGAGCCTAACAAGAATGCGGCTGAGAAAGTGGTGAGCGGACAATAATTATTACTTTTATTTTTGTGTTTACCATATGTTTAATATTATTTAATTATTATGTTTAATTTCATTGAGCAAGCGGCAATCAAGCGAAGGCTTGACGAAGTATTGTCCCAACAAGATGATGCAGTGATCGAGGACAACGGCAATGTGGTTTACCAAGAGTTTCTTCTTCCTCTTGATATGCAAATAAATACCATAGAGGAAGAGATAGGTGCAAGGCCCAGGACCTCTATAAGAGGTAATATATAACATATAGTCGTTTATCTCGATTTTCATGTATGATCGCTTTTCGTGTATGATTGATACATATTTATTTGTTCATGTTTGTCGTGGCAGGGGTGGGGCGCGCGATCACATGCGAGCCCAAAACTAAAGGAGGTGCCCGGGTGAACAACAATACTGCGGAAACTGAGACACTGAAAAGGGAGGTCGTGGAAGCGAAAGAGGTGACGCGCAAGTCGAGCGATGATTATAATGCGCTCACTGAGAGGATGAGAGAAATTGAGGTCTTAATACGATCTACCCAATTTGGGGGTCAACAAGCTGCAGTTCCTACCCCCGCTCATGGCACCCAATCTAGCTGCAATTTGCGTGCCGACCAAGACTTCCATTTGTGAACAATGGTAGAATGTATTTGTATAGACATCAAACTAGTACGTTTAGATTTGAGGTTAATTTTTGTATATGGATGATTGTGTGTGTTGAATGAGTTTGTTTTGTGCATATTGTGTGTTGAGAATGATTTTGTGCACATTGTGTGCATAATTGTGTTTTGTCGTAACTTGGTACGTAAAAATTAAAATAGTTTTTTTTTACTATCATCAAATGGAGCGATAAAGATAGATCAAACTCCATCGCTTCATATAACATGGAGCGACGAAGATAGGTCAAACTCCATCGTTCTATGTAACATCCTATTCCAGATCTTGGTCGCCCCAACCTCACAAATATTGGTTGCTCAATATAGGAGCGATAAAAAAACCTCCTCCAATCTTCGCCGCAATATTAATTGGCAACCAACGTGGCTTCATTGCTTCAGTGATCCTTAGCAATGAAGATTTATAAAAGTACATCGCCAAAGGGTAGAGAGACGAATAGAAGGCGACGATGCTTAATGGACGAAGAGAAGGTCACTAGACATTGAGGCGACCATTACACTGCTTGGGCAGTGAATAATCTTCGTCTCCTCATTTCCGGCCTGTAGTAGTGGGAGGATGAAATTAAAGGTGATGTGGGAACTGTACCTGAACCTAAGATGAAAGGACCCATGGATAGACCTGTCATATCAACTGCTTGCCAAACTACTTTAAACTCTCAAGTGAAAAAAGCTGGAAGACAAGAAGTATGTCGCATTGTTGGTCGCTTTGTTTATAACGGTGCACATGCTTTTAACATTGTTAACAATCCTTAGTTACCTATGGTGAATGGAATAGCAAAATTTGGTATAGGGTTCAAGCCTCCTTCTATGCATGAGCCGAGAACTTGGATTTTGAAAGAAGTTGATGCAATTAATCGTGAGAAGGTAGAGCACCAAAAGCTTGGGTTAAATGGTTGCATTATAATATCTGATGGTTGGACAGATGGAAAAAGTAGGATGTTGATAAATTTTCTTGTGAATAGCCCTCATGGTACTTGGTTTCTAAAATTAATTGATGCATCTCAAGCAATAAAGAATGGAGATTTGCTGGTCAAGTACTTGGATGAGGTCATTGAAGAGGTTGGAGAGAAGAATGTGGTTCAAATAACTACAGATAATGCTTCTAATTACAAGAATGTAGGGGCTAAGCTTATGGACAAGAGAAGTAAATTATGGTGGACACCATGTGCTGCACATTGTATTGATCTAATGCTTGAAGATATCAACAAGCTCAGAACTTTTGAGAAGACACTACAAAATGCTAGGCAGGTTGTGAAGTTCATTTATGGGTATTGTTGGGTTCTTGCACTGATGAGGAAATTTACTGCTGGTAAAGAGATTTTAAGACCAGCGGTAACACATTTTGCCATTTCTTTTCTTACTTTACAGAGTTTGTATAAGCAAAAGCAGCCACTTGAAGCCATATTTACTTCTAGAGAGTGGGCAGAGAGCTCTTGGGCTAAATCTAGAGAAGGTAAAAAGGCTTCGAGAACCATAAAAAATGAAAATAGGTTTCGGGGTCGTGTTTCTGTATGTATAAAGGCAGTCATTCTGCGTGTATGTGTTTTGAGAGAAGTTGATTCAGAGGAAAGAGTAGCTATAAGTTATATATACGAGTTGATAAATGCAGCCAAACAAAAAATAAAAGTTGGAATGAGACATTCAGAGAGATTATATATGCCTTTTTGGAAGAAAATGGACGTTAGATGGACTCCACAACTTCATCAACCCATACATGCTGCTGGTTATTACTTAAATCCTCAACTTCGTTTTGAAGCAAACTTCTCAAATACACAGGAAGTGAGGGTTGGATTGTGCATTTGCATGACAAGAATGTTGGATGAGAAAGACCTACTTGATGCCGATCAACGGTTGGATATCTATAATGCTCATGAAGGAGGTTTTGCAAGTTTCATTGCAAAAGAAACCATAAAATCTCGATCTCCATGTTCAAATATTTAGTTATTTACCTCCGTATATCCTTTACTTTTTAACATATTTGATTGACATGTGTACTAATATGATTTATTATTTGATACTGTAGCCAAATGGTGGACTCGTTTTGGGTCATAAGCACCAGATTTGATGAGTTTTGCTATAAAGGTTCTCAGTCTCACATGTAGTGCGTCTAGATGTGAAAGAAATTGGAGCACGTTTGAATCGATAAACTTGATCTTTATCTAAGTTTTTAATATCAGATATATGTTATCAAATTTGATGTATGATAGTGAAAGAGCTATATTTCTATATCACATTTTTCTTTGATAACTATAGATTCACACAAAGAAAAGGAACAGGCTGCAACATCAAAGACTAAATGCTCTTGTCTATGTGAAGTACAATAATGCCTTGAAGGAGCGAACTCTTAGAAGAAAAGCAAAAATTGATCCAATTCTAGTTGAAGATATTTCATCTAATGATGAGTGGATTGCTGAGATAGGAGAACCTTTTGTTCCAGTCAGTACTGATTGGCTCAATACTGAAGAATTATTTGAAGTTGATGCCATAAGAAATGTGTCCTTAGATTCATATGAGCAATTCACTCGAGAACCAGTTGTTGATGAACCTCTTGATCAGAATTTTCAAGAGCAGCCTACTCATATTAAGCCTACTCATATTGAGTCAGACCATCATGATTTATCTCCTCCTCATTTGCCTTCAAAACGAACTCGTGTGCTTACTTCAAGAGCTAATGCTTCATCTTTGAACTTATTCAAGAAACAAAAGCTAGATGTTGCAAGTAAGTAAAATACTCTGATAATTTAGTCATCTAACAGTGCATTTTTATTCCCACTATGATAATTTGGTCTTCTAACAGTGCATTACTTCTACTAATTAGTCTTCAAATTTGAACTTTAAATTTTATTTTGATACATAGGTATAAGTAGAAACAAGACCAAAGCACCACTGAATTGTGTTGCAAATGGCAGTGATGATTATGATGAAGTGAGGGATAATGGTTGTTCTGATGTCAATGGTGATGATAATGATGATCAAGCAAGACCTACAGCTTCTTGGCTAAATAATCTGCCTATTGATGATGATAGCGATATTGTTCTGAGTGATAATGATGATGAGTAAATGTTTGATATACATGAACTAGTCCTATCTTTTGGGTTACATAGCATTTTGTATGATATTGTGATGATGATCGATGATCAAGCTAGATTTGCATCTCCTTAGGCTTAGTACTGCTTTTTGATGGTGATATTGATCTAGATGATAGTGATGAAGAGGAGCGAGATTTGATAATGGAGTAATTGTATTGGATATTGGTAGAATAGTTTATCAAATATGATATTGAAGATTCATTTTGATGTTATTTGACCTATTTCAGCACTATATATACATTGTATTTTTTTTATCCTTCAACCTTACACCAAAGGCTTACGCCTCTACGTCTCAAGGCTTATGCCTCGCCTCGACGAACCTAAAATGCCTCGACTCACATTTTCGCCTCTAAAAATATTGTTATGAATAAGTAAAAACAAAAACAACCAGGTCTTCTAAATATCTAAATGTAAGACATTGAATAGGGTGATCAACTACCTAAAGACTGTTACATACTGTAGAAAGCAAGGTGATAGTTGCAAAAAGAGTAAAGCATTTCATATAATTTTACTCTAAAAATCAGAACAAACCAGATGCAAGTGAGCTCTTTTATAGAATATTTTATCTTCTTAAGATCCAATTGCTTGAATGAAGTGCTCCACCTGCCTCAGATTTGGCTGAAAAAGAAGACATCCACATAAAAAACCAGATGCAAGTGAGTTCTTTTATAGAATATTTTATCTTCTTAAGATCCAACTGCTTGAATGAATTGCTCCACCCGCCTCAGATTTGGCTGAAAAAGAAGACACCCACATAAAAATTCTCTAAGAGCGTGTTTGGCAACGAAATCTTGAGGTGGGATATGACCATTTTAAGGGATTTCAAAATCCCATTTGTGAAATCCCTTGTTTGACAAAAAATTATGTTAGAACTTGAAAATGCCGGGATTTTAGAAATAATTTAAAGAAATGCATTTTCTTTAAGAAAAATAGAATTTCGCGGTTCCGCCTATTTAGGCGTCATTTCAAAATCCCAAACTCGATGCGCAAACATGCGATTTCACCTCCATTGATCGTCGATGTCTAGGTTTGCTCTCCAAGATGGGCTTCTCTTCTATTGTATAATCTAGGGATTTAATAGTTGGAATCTATTATTTTCAATCTCCAATTTTGAATTGGTTTGTTTTGTGTATTCTGTTCTATGGTTTTCAAATCTACTATTTTTGGGTTGGTAGCTTTTATTTGTTGATGAACTGAAATGGATCGATTTCTAGAATTGGGTTGCTAAAATTTACGATTTCATATATTAATATGCTATGAATCGAGTTTCTTGGTGCTTTAGAATTGTTTTTCATCTTTTGTCCAATGAATGAAGTCAAGAGTGAAAGCTGAAACCCACAAGAATAAAGTTGATTGATTCATATATTGTCTTTACTCTTATGCAGTTTGTCACATACAACAAAGTAAATAGTTTTATGTTGTTTCTCTATAGAGATAGAGGATCGCCAAAATTCTTATAATCCTTGAGTTCTTGTCGGTTTCATGAAAAAGTTGTGAAAGAATGTATGAGGAAGCTATTTGTTGCTAGATTGCTTCCTAAACTTTGTCGTTAAGTTGATGTACTTTAATCAATCAAAGGGTGATGATATGTATTATGGTAAAGATGCTGATGAATTTGAATGTGAATATGAATTGGTATAGTTGAATTTGAATGTTTTTTTTTCTTGTGAAACTTAGCTAGGTGAAAGATTTGCATTTCTCAGATGTAAAACATGGAAGCAAAGCATAGATGTGACATTATTTCCATGAATAGCTCTGACCATTTAAAATGAACATGTTCTAGCTATATATATATGCATTTGTAAAATTTAAGCTCAAATGTATGTGTTTTTGTAAGTCCAAGAAAAATAGCTATTTGAGCGTGAGAAATGCAGTCCCAACTTTTTTGTTGTGAGCTTTTAGGGTACATGCACCACCATCATCAACAACATCATATATCCAATGTCAATTCAAGTGTTTTTGCATTTTGGTATTTGTCGTATGTTTTATATTTATGCAGAGTAGGGTGTATAAATTTCAAAAATCATTGGGGTGTATAAACTTCAAAAATTGTTTACTTACAGAGTCATGTCTGTAATTTCAGTTGATCTTGGATGAGCATTTCATTATATCTATGAAATCCTACTATTCGATCATGTACTTCATATTTGCATATCAGTACGTCCTTACCGATATCCTACTATTTTATTCAATCCCTCAATTGAGTAATCTTGTAATCTGTTGCCTGGAATATGCTTTGTCATTGCACAAACTGAAACAATGAAGACTAGGTGGAAAATTATGTAGCTTTGTTGTATTGTATAGATGGAAATAGCTAATGACGTATTTCATGATCATCTGACTGTCTCTAGTTAAACTCAATGACATTAGTCTATTATTTAGCTCCTTGTGACCAATTTGTTCATCAGGGTCATGTGGATATTGATAATATAATCTATATCATGAATGCTTTCTCACATTTATGTTCTTCCTTGACAAACTTCAGGAATGGCTTGAAGACGATTATCCAACATATGCAAATGGTCTCATCCCACATAGCAAAGTTCATCCTTTCTTATTTTGAAAAGAACAAGTTGCATGTTAGTATATTACTTGGATTATATATTGTCTCAAATTTTGAAGACAGTCGATGGTCATGGCCTTGATTTTATTCGGTTATGTTACTAATGTCTGGAACCTGTGCACTTGTTCAAGAGGGAAGATGTGAGTATGGGAATGTGAGTGGAGCAATACAACAAACCTAAACCAATGAGTATGTGCAGAGTATGAAGTTCCCCCAATTTGGATGCTTTGAAGACTATTACATTGCACATTATCAATCTCAAAGGCACATTACCTATGTCGTCAACTTATAGCGGAGGTCTTTCGAGACATTTTATTATTTTGGCGACGGTAACACCATGGCCAAAAAAAATTATTTTCCATAGTACAAGGAAATATTGTATATTTATTTCAAAAAAGAAGAAGGAAATATTGTATATAGTTTATGTAAGAATAAAAATATATATGAGTGAAGTCGATAAAAATTGGGTTAATTGGTTTTTTTGTTTTTCAAAATAAACGTAAAAGCATAGTCCATGTGGAATCTCAAATTCACAAACTAATTACCCAAACAAGTCATTTTCAAAATCTCTCCTTTTAATCCCTTCATTTCAAGATTCTATCATCTCAAAATCCTTCATTTTGAAATCCCTTGGAATCTCAAAATTCAGTTGCCAAACACATTCTAAAGAGATATACCAAACTCTGTATGAGTAAAGTATTCAACAAATCAGTTATTTACCTAGTCAGGACCGGCATCGAGCACTCGATTGTGATTGCAGGAACTCAATTGAGAGCGGGGTTGGCGTCGAGAACTCGAGTGAGAGCGAGATTGGTTTGGGGTCACCTGACGGAGAGAATAGAGTGAGAGGGGGAAGAAAATTAATCAATGACGGAGACAGAGGAAGAAATGGAGTTGCCCGGCAAGATGCCATGAAATCGGCGAGAATTGATAGTCTATGACTCTGAGAGAGAGAGAGAGAGAGAGAGAGAGAGAGAGAGAGAGAGAGAGAGAGAGAGAGAGAGAGAGAGAGAGAGAGAGAGAGAGAGAGAGAGAGAGAGAGAGAGAGAGAGAGAGAGAGAGAGAGAGGCCGTGCGTCTGCTCTATAAAGGTTTAGAGCAACTCATCAACAAAAATGTAAAACGATCTTGTTCTAAAGTAATTCGGTTCGATTTTCTCTGATCAAAAAATTGAAAATGAACTGATTTTTTTCGGTTCGGTTCAATTTTTTACTTTTCGATTTAATTTTTATTCGGTTTTAATTTTTTTTAATTTCGACTCAATTTTTTTTTCCGATTTTCGATCCAGAAGTGACGGGGCTGTGTTTACTTCGTAGCCTCATAGTTTGTTTAGTGATGATTCTTTTCTAAAAATATTTAGGATTGCTAACCACTCCCTTAGACTATATTGTTCTCGATCGATTATATATGATAGAGTACTAGAACACGCTAAGCCGACAAATAATAGAGCCTACAACATGGCATGGCCTAATTTTGGTAGTAATTATAGCAACCCAAAGCTATAGCTTTGCCAAATAAGCTTTCCTTTTCTTGTCGATCAACACGTTCAAACATGCAAATAGTCTACTCAATCTTATTAGCAATTCAAGTGTGTACAACACTGATCAATCAATTCAAGCCATACAAAACTACATTGTGATTTACATATGAACTCCGGTACTTATAGTCAATGGGATTATCGTCATACCGAAGTTAAGTCTTTCATAAATGGACTACTAACGATGATGTCTAGTCCATATAACAATTCATCGACACATCTAAACACCACGTATAAACATAAAAATGTCACAACGTAATTAAACACGACTGGTTAACATTTAACACTAAGATGTGTCGAGTTATTAGTTTCCATAAAAGAGGTCAAATTCTACCTAATAGATTGGGCCCATTCCATGGCCAGCGTGCCACTTAAGACATGATGTACCCATCATCTATACGGTCCACCTCATGCGTACATCAGATTCCTCATGGATAGAGCAGTAACCATCCTCTACACTCCCTCTCCATCTAAAGCACATCCAATATCGAATACACATATGCCACGTCATCAGATGGATTGGCTAGCCGCTTATGGAATGACAGATCATGCCTCACTTTGCGGGTGTAGGGAGAAACTGCAACAGGTCAAAGCATGGGAACAGAGCTCTTCCAACGTGATAGGGCCATTCGAATGACGGACACCTAGCGGTGCAGCAAAAAGCAAATGAGTACGACTACAGAGGATACGTGTGTCATCCAACTTTGGGTAACCCCCTCACCACGTGTCACCCTATTAGCTCTCTCTCCTTCTCCTTCTCGTCCTTTATTTTATCCCGTTCTCGCTGTTTTCTCTCCTCTTTCGTCTCTCTACTTTCTTTCTTTCTTTCTCGCTCGCTCGGCGCTTTGAGAGCATGGATTCCATAGACGACGCCGAGCAGCAGCAACTTGACTCACTCGAACTCGCCTCCACAAGCTCCAGCCTCTCTTCGATCCTCACCGCCGACGACTCATCGAAGATCGCCACCAGCAGCTCCGGCGAGTTCTCGAGAACAACCACCGGCAGCTCCGGCGAGATTCCGGCGCCTATTCCGGCGCCGTCTATCAGATCGAAGTGCGTGGGGAGGAATAATAAAGGAGTCACATGGGGGATGACTTCAGTGATCGGACGGCGGAGAGAGATGGAAGACGCCGTTGCGGTAATTCCGGGGTTTATGACTCGCACGTGCGATCATGTGGGTGGTTGCTCTGCTCCAAGCTCTGAAACCTCCTCCGAGATCTCCCCCGTTCATTTCTTCGGCGTTTACGACGGTCATGGCGGCAGTCAGGTACTCTCTACTGATTATGTATCTTTTTCATTTTTTCTTTTATGGGAATCCGAGAAGATTGGATGGAATAATTTGGTTCGTTTGTTTTCCTCTATTTTTTATTTTATATTTTTGAATTATGAATATTTATACTGGAAGCTATGATTGCTTTAAAGAGAGGGCGACACGTGGTCTGCAAAGAGTGGTTTTCACTGATGTTTTTTCTTTTTATTACGGGCGGGTGTCGTTTTCGGCGAGGACACGTGTCGTTATTTCTGTATGAGAAATGCTAACGTCACTGGCATACCTTGTCTTTCGTCACCTGCGTATCATGCAGGAGACGACCCTCCTGGATTATGAATTAGTTATCTTTTGGTTTATTCAGTACTATTATTTTTTAGTTTAATTATTTTACAGAAAAAAGAAATGTAGATTATTAATGTTGGGGTATTTGGTAGCTGATGGGGAGCCAGATGTGTTGTTTGAGTGATGATGAGGTGGAGTCAGCGAGATCATATTGGTTCCATTTTTGTGGGACCTTGCTTGGCTGTGCTCTTGTGGAATTTTTTAGATTTATAATGAATGGACGGTGGGATCTTGGGTCCCCTTTCTCTAAAAATCTAAATTTTATTGTGTGATCGTGATTCTGTGGCCTCTTTCATATGTCTCACCGGCCCTATAATAATATTTTACCGCAAATAATTTGCCAAGTTCTTCATTTTTCTGTTATTTAAATGTTGATGGAGTACTTCAAAAAAAAAAGTACGACTTTCTTTCAATATGTCAGAACTAGGAAAGAGCAAGTCTTTCTGGTATTTTGAGTGGAAGGAAGACTTTGAAAAGGTTAAAGATATTTCCTATTGCATATTAATTATTTGAAGATTTTTTTTACAGACATGGTTATACAGTTTTATCGGATTTGTATTACCGGTTGTGAACTTGTGATAGAAAAAACCTTCTCTAATGAAGTCCAGTTTGTTGCATTTGGCGTTCTGGTTATTCTGCTTATAACGAACTTATATTTCTGCATTTGACACCATTGTATGACACAGGTGGCCAAATTTTGTGCTGGGAGAATGCATGAAGTAATAGCACAAGAGTGGGATCGAGAGAAAGTTGATGGCGACGAATGGCAAAGGAGATGGGAGACCACTTTCTTAGCTGGTTTTGAGAAGGCTGACAGTGAGCTCATGTCAAATGCGCCTGAGATGGTTGGATCAACTGCAATTGTGGTCGTTCTATCTGGTTGCCAGATTATCACATCAAATTGTGGTGACTCCAGGGCAGTTCTGTTCCGAGGGACAGAAACAATCCCTCTAAGTGTTGATCAGAAGGTCACATTTGTCAATCTTCTATACTTTGAATTTTTTTTCATAGATTTAAAGAAAATGTGTCGTCCTTATCTTGTTACTCCAGTAATCTTTTAATCATGCATGCATTTCGTTCTAAAGTGTTGCTTCTGCTAGCATGTCATCTTAATCATTTATGACATCTACTTTACTGAATCCTTGTTTGCCTCTATAGCCCGATAGAGAAGACGAGCTCATAAGAATTGAAGGACAGGGAGGGAGAGTGATAAACTGGAATGGCGCAAGGGTGCTCGGTGTTCTTGCCATGTCAAGAGCTATAGGTTTTCATCTCTATTTAGCTATTTATTCTACATTGTAGTGATTGTACTGCTTTATTTCTTATAGTTAAGCAAATCTACTGTTAAAATATGCTCTTAGCACAAGGATTATACAAAATGCAATCTAGAATATGGTTCGTGATACCCTTGCAGAAGGGACTTGTTATTCATTCAGGGTGTCGGAGTTGATAATTATATGTTCTTGTAAGTACTGTAGCAGTGTTCAAGTAAATGATGTAGTACTACAGTCTTGCTGATTGTTGTTTCAGCTTAAAAGAAACATCATTTTTATTGTCTACTTAGAATGGTGGTTATGTTTAGGTGATCGATATCTAAGGCCTTGGATAATTCCAGTTCCTGAGATTACATTCACAGCCAGGACCGATGAGGATGAGTGTTTGATTTTGGCAAGTGATGGACTCTGGGATGTCATGACCAATGAAGAGGTTGGGGAGGTGGCACGACATCTTTTGAGAAGGCGGCGAAGATCTATGTCTTCAAGTACTGAAGACATTTCTGCAGCACAAGCCGTTGCCGATCATCTCACTGATATAGCATATGGAAGAAATAGTAGCGACAACATATCCATCATAGTTGTTGACTTGAAAGCAAAAAGAAAACGCCAGCCAAGGCAATGAAGGGGCTTGGAGTAGCATCCAGTTCTTTTCTCAGAGATGAAGCTCGATCAGAAGCAAGGCAGGAAAGATGTAGTGGCAGAAGTTCCCTGTGTCGCTTGGCTGCCTATGATTTGACCTGTACAGACCACAAAGCTGACTCTCAATCATCCCTTCCAACTGTCACAGCTGGAAACTGATTTGTTACTACGAAACACTAGATCAATCCTTAATTTTACTTGGTTTGGTCGTGAGGAGTAACTGATCACTATGCAAACAGCATATCGTGGGATTAAATTTGCTTGAAGATTTCCTTTTAGCTATTTGCTGTTTCTTCCTTCTAACAGTCATGTTCCAAGGTTCGAGATGGAATGCAGTGGTGGAGTATTTCCGAAGTCACCACTTTGGCTCATGGCAGCTTCAGTAGTATGTGTGACTTCCCAATTTGATTTCCCTAATGAATGGTGTATCCTAGTAACTATTTGTTTCTAAAGAATAGATTACTTTGCTCTACATCAAAGGACTGAAGGGACTAATAGAATTCTTCACAAATTTCTTCAAATTGTATTAGCACCGTGTTCATTCGTTTGATCATAATGCAAAACCATGTCTTGTGTTACTAGTTCTTTTGTGAAAAGTTGAATTACTTAGAAAGCCTGTAACAAAATATGAAGTTTCAAACATGTGCCGGCGGATGTAGGAGTACTTATTTTGTCCCACATCGAATAACAAGGCCCAAATATGCGCTGTATATATCATTACCCTGCAACACGTAAAATTTTGCGGTGACATCCGATAAAATTAGAATGATATGCATAAATCGAGAATGCAATCTACACTATCATACTTCTGTAAAACTCGAGCTGGACATGTGGGTCGTACTGCTGAGAATTTTGTGCTCGTATGAATTGGTTATATTCCAGATTGGGTTGGTCTATCTTAGTTTCTAGTTTCGACAAAGAATTTAGGCTTTACTTATTAGTAAGAACTTGCACACCAACTGTTCGATGAAATGCCTCTGAGGTTTATTTTGTTATTCTTATGCAGCCATGCTGAGTATTTTCCCTCTCTTCCTTGTGCATCAAAGAGCTGAACAACTTCAGATTTTACAAGTACACTTTAATATGCGGGACAAGTCCACTTGCTCCTCTCTACAGGTATCTCTACTTGCTCAAGTCTATTCCTATGACCAAGTCTGCTAGGACTAATGTGTAATATATGCGTACAAGTTCTTTTTGATGTAAATAGGCATATAGCTGTTTCTCCACCAATGTTGGGAACTCCAGTGTTGTATCATATGGGAATTGTTATAAATGGACTATTTTCATCTATTGGAATTCAATCCATAGAAATATTGCTAAATTGGGATCAATTTGGTGGATTAGAAACTTGAATGCCAATAGAAACAAGTAAATAATCTTGATGGAGTAATGTAAAAAACCGGGGGAAGTTTTTGACTTGGCAGATTAGAAACAAGTAAATTGGGATCAATTTGGCGGATTAGAAACAAGTTGGGATCAATTTGGCGGATTAGAAACTTGAATGCGTATCCAAATTTTCGACACTTTTGCTATAGAATTCACTCCCGAATCCATATCGTTAATAAAAGAAGAGAAAGTTTTGACAAAATCTGCACACATTAATTTCATAATCTGCCGAATACATACTGTGTATGGTGCGTGTGGTATTTGCAACGAACATCGGTTGACAGTCACGTGCGCATGCAGGTGAATGCTCAGGGCATACTTATCAAATTTTGGCAGAATTGCATGCCATAATTGGCTACATTGCTTTTTTCACTTTTTTTGCACTCTGTGTCACCTAACAAGAAAATGATAAACCAATTTCTGCTCTTTGGATTCTGTAATCTGGACTTTTCAAAAACGATTTAATGCATTGTGTTCGATGCAAAAATATCTCTCGCGGAGAGGTTCTTCTCGCGAAGCAGTCTCTTTTATGATTTCGGATGTTTTAACCGCGTGAGCCGGTTTATCCTGCTTGTGCTTCGTATGCTGGCGTGCCACCGTCTTTCAACGGAATATAGACTGTTTACAGCCGCCTGACTTCTTATATAAGCGATTAGAATGAGGAGAGCACCAATCCCACTCGAATATGTCCTTGCTGCCTAGTGTCCTAGGACTTGATATGTGAATCTCTAGTTTAGTCTTTGAAATCGATACTCCACACTCCTATTCAATGCAAAGCAGAGCAATCCCGCTGACAGAGTGTAGAAAACACTGCTTCCTTCGTGTGCGCGAACTCTCACCCTTATGTGACAAGCTCTTCGACCTTCTGGTTGCAAAGAAGATAGAATCTCGAAGACGAGATGTCTGTCTAGGTTTACTTGCGTATAGAAAATGTTTTGTATTTGATCGGGAACCTTTTCTACAAGGCTCTTACTCTCCTTATATACTCGCTTAAACAATAGTCATTCACTCTGTTTCAAACTCTTTCTGCTCTCGTAATCACAGTCTGAATCTAACACCAGCATACGTGTTGTTGTCCTCGTAGATCTTCTAATACTATCATAACTCCTCTAAGAAGTCTATCTAAAATAGAACAAGCTATGATAGAATCCAAGCCGCGTGGAACGTGCTAATTAATAAGACATAGTTCTTAACAGAACTCAAAGCCTGCTCCTGGCGAACGCTCGCCAGGCGTTGTTCTCACTTGACCCTTAGCCAAGCCTCTATAATATAGTGGGCCACTCGCGAAGACCTCGGCCATCCAAGCCCAAAATGAAATACTTTATTTTAGGCCCAAACATTGCCCCTCAGGTCTTGAACTTGGAACTTCCTGAACAAGCGAAAAGACTTGAATATAACTTGACTGACGTGCTAAGACTTTAAAACGGTATCCCATCACTCAAACGCCACGTCACACAACCTTTCAAAAAAGGTGTGTCACTCGACTAACACAATATAAAAGCACCAGTCCATATCCACAAATCTCATTTTTCAACGAAACCCTTTCACCTACTCTGATCCTACACTTTCTAACCCTCTCAGTCAAAAAGTTCAAACATTTCCTTCTCACCGCCGTCAATCCTTACACTCCAGAAAAAATGCCTCCTCGCAAAGACATTCCCAACCTTTATGAATCCCATGACGCTAAGAAGTTTTCCAAACAACTCAAAGCCGTCGCCAGACGACACAACCCAGAGGTTGTTTGTACCCTTTCTATAGCCCCTGTTAAAAATACAGGCCTTCTCGGTCCTATTCTGGACACTCCACTCGATCCAGAGCTTTTCAATATCCTCTGCCAACCAATCTGTAGCTCATCCCTCATAATCCAAGACAACCCCAGGGCAGACCCAAAGGAATGGACCCACAAAGACGCTCTCTGTCTTATCAGAAAATGGCCACACTCAAGCGCAGAAGATCTCGCTTGGTACCGACACCACCGTGGGCAAGATATCGACCGGTGGGAGACAGCTGGAATAGCCCAACTTATTGACTTATACTTTTCTCTCCCAGCTGGAGGCAACAGAGCTCCTTTCGCCACAGCCATGTGCTTTTGGGGCTGTTCGGCTAACTGCTTCCGTCTTCCATGTGGTAATGTGAGCATCACAATGCTCGACATGTATACCATATTTGGATTTCCTGCTTTTGAAGATATCTGGTCTCTTCAACAACACCACAAAACACCAATCCAAGCCTCCTCTGAACGCCCTCCTTCCTACTTCTCCTGGATGAAACATTTTGCTCGCGAGGAAAAAGACACGGCTCAAGGAGGAATAGCCTTTCTGGAGTACTGGCTAGCAAAGTACCTCTTCTGCTCAACCTCCGCCAAGGTCACTAAATCCTGGATCAACCTTGCTGAACGCCTCTTCAATGGTGAACAACTAAGCTTGGTTGAATCCGTTCTCGCCTACATCTATTATGGCTTAAGGCGAGTCACACTATCAAAGCTTGACCTGAACCAACTAGGACCACTTTGGATGGTAGAGCTCTGGTTGAGGATCTACTTTCCTTTCTTCCGTCCCTCAACACCTCCTGCCCACGAAGAACACAAGCTGCTGGGCCAGACATTGGTCTCTGCACCACCCAGGATCAGACAATGGTCCTACCTCCACTGCTTCAAGCACCTCTGTCTGCATAAGGACTTCCCAACTACAGCAATTGAGATAATCCTGAATCGTCGCCACCCTGGCCTCCTTGCGAGTGGATTTATGCCTTCGCCAGAACAAAGCACTCTTGTGAGAAACCTTTTCATTCGATTCAACACTTGCCAAGACCTGCCAGTTCCAGATTCAGCCAGCTCCGGGTATGAGCTCTATGCCCCAAACCACTTCTCCAGACAGTTTGGGCTCAGCCAGGATGCCCCCATGCCCCTCGTCTGCTCTGTTAACAAATATACTCTTTGGCGAGGAAACGATCACCCTCTTGCAGCAGAAGTGCGAGACGAACACTTTGGCTTTCCAGCAATAATGCTTCCACCCATAACAAAGCCACTAGTGATTTCTCAATCGGTCACCCAGTCGTACCTCGCATGGTGCTCCCAGCTTTGGGAAGAAATACGACACCAAGGACCGCTCTCACGTTTTGCTGCCATCTTCTATGACTTCGGCCAGAGATTTTCGAATGAAGAAGACTTGGCTGCAATAAATGGATCATACTGGAACATAAAGTCCACTCCATGGCCACAGGTATGCCCCTTCACTCTAAAAATTGCCACATGAATTAGCAATTCTTCGTATCTTAACTGACCACCCTTTTCTTCAACCTTCCTTGCACAGAACACCATTGAGCTAGACGTGACTGTGGCCATTCAGTCTCTCAAGAAGAAAAGATCGAACCCCTCTGGGTCCTCTGTAAGTATTTGAACCTGCTTTTTCCCCAGAACAAACTGATTTTGCCACTGACCCTGTAACTAACCTCAATCCTTTAACAGTCTCCAAAACGCAGAAAGATTATACTGAAACCCAAAGGGCCTCAAAGTGGAACTTGGCTAAATATAAAAGTCACCAGCAGCGATAAACAAGCAAAGCTCCAAGCTCGAGTCTTTCTTGCTTCATTTGATCAGAGGAGTGACAAAGCCTCGGGGGCCAGTGCTTGCTCAGCCGTAGCTTTCACCATTGCACACTGGTTATGTGCAAACCCGAACAACATGCCCACGCTCTCCCAATTTGACAACCTCCTGATTCAAGGTTCAAAGGAGTGGCAAGAACTATGCAAGGACAAGGCCCTTGCAAGAAATTGCCCAGATCAACACTTTGATCTGGACGTAATTTTGAAGGCTAACATCAGACCACTAAAGTTCTAATCTAATGACTCCTTCATTGGGTATTTTGACCCAGAAAAGTTTACAGCTCTAAATGGCCTCCCTTCTTTCGATGCTTTATGGGAGCAAATCCGGAACGGCCACAAGCCTTGAGTATTCATAGTGAGTTGGAACGACCATTTCTTCGTCCTCAAAGCTGAAGACGGAGCTTATTACATAATAGACTCACTGGGAGAAAGGCTTTCTGAAGGATGTTGTAAAGCTTTCATTTTGAAGTTCGATGATTCCAGCATCATACTTGACAATGAGGATCATGATACAGGCCCTGAAATCATCAACAGTGCTAAAGAATGTTGTAAAAATTTCATAGCCCAATTTTTGGCTGGAATCCATCGAACAGAACTTGAGGAAAAAGAGAAAACAAAGCCTGTTTATTCCGCCGTTTTGTTTTGGCGTTTGCAAATTGAAGTCCAATCTTGCTTCATTCCTTCCTCCTCTGGTGAGGGCACCAGCACTCAAAATGAGCAAGTCATTTCAGAGCCTGAGCGTCAAATCTTCTCTTCGCCAGAGCACTTAGTCACACAACCACTATTTTTGGTTGAGAGTAATCCAGAACGCGAGGAACCGAGTCCTTCCTCGCCAGAGCTCCAAGTTCAAGCAACTGAAGGAACACAATTATTGTCTCCCCAACAAGTAAGAACTTTCTATACTCACCTCTGGATTAATGATTTCTTAATTGGTCCTGACACTTTGTTATTCATACTGTAGTCCAAACAAATTCCTGTGGACCCAGCTGTTCGCGAGATAACCTCCAACAGTCCCAAGAACTAGATAAGCTCATCAGGCCAATCTCCTATAATGGCCGCCGAGGATCAGCCTAGCAGTCCCCCAGGTGCCAACGATGAAGGTCCTGTACCTCGAATCAAAGAAAATCTTATATCAACTTCATCGCAAGAAAGCAACCCTCAACTACTCAGTGTGCAAGAAACTACCACAAAGTTACAAGAGCTTGTAGGCAAACTGGGTACGCTGAGCACTCCTTCTGACACTGATGTCATGCTTCGAAAAATTCTCTCTGGGCCCTTGGATTCTCCACCAGACATTCAAGCTGTCTATGAGCAAGTGAAAATCATGAAGGTCACTGCCCCAACACATTTCATCCCTCGTCTAGATGAACTTGAGGAGAATCTCTCTCTATTCCTGAGTCAAAATGAAGCCTACCATCGTCTAAAGCTCGAGGTCGAGCGTAAGAATGAAGCAGCAGAGACTTTGGAGCGACAAACTCGAAGAGAGAAGGAGGCAGCAGAGACTTTGGAGTGACAAAATCGAAGAGAGAAGGAGAGAATTCAGAAAATATTGGAGGATGACTCTACCCAGCAAGAAACTTTAGCAGCCAAGCGGGCCAGAATAACTGCTATTAAAGCTGAATTTGCCTCCCTTGAAGCCAAAGTAAGTGCACTGGAAGCTAACACCCCAAAGCGTCAGGACATAATGCACCAAGTTATGATAGAAGGCGAGAGCCAAGCTCAACTCCTACAAGAGGCACGCGAAGAAGCCAACAATGCTCCCCAAGCAGCTCAACAAGCCTGGGTGGCCTCAGAGATTGCCAAAATCTCAGTAAAGAACTTTTTCCTCCTATTGTAAATCTTTTGGGCATCAGATGTAGGTCCTATTTATTTGTCCAAAACTATTCAACTATTTATGTATTTAAATTGATTCCGACGACAAAGCATGAATTGGGTCCAAAGACCACATTGGGCCTCTCTAATAAGCTCATTTTCACCTTTAATCCAGCCTCATATTTAAGCTGTAACTGTTTTGACCACTCTGACTGTTCAACAATAAATGGAATTTTAATTCTAAGCTTGGAATCCGTATCGCGTCAAACAATCAAAATCTTTTGAAATACGTTTCACCTGCCCCAGAAATCTCTTCATTTATCATGCACTTCTTGCGGGTAGATAAACCGTCTTCGTGGTCCACTTTAATTTGGACACGTGTTCTCTATTCTTAGGTGTAATTACTCTCGCGAAGCCATACCGTTGTGACTCCTGGCTATAAAAGGTTTCCCTTCCCTTGTGTTATGAATCAACTCTTTCGCAAGAATGAATTACCCTTCTGACTATTTGCTCTGGTCTTTCTATCTAAAGAAACCTCCAGATAAATCCTTCCATGTTGTGTTCCTTAGATAGCAATATCCACGTCCAAACCTGGACTAGATAGCAATATCTACGTCCAGGCGTTGCCTTGGCTATCCTAACTTGAATCAGTGGAAGAAGGGAGAAGCCACAATCCCGAGGTAGAGACCTCCTCGTCTTCCTCCAGTGCACCTGCTCGGTGTCGATATGCATTGGAGGTGGTAGGCCTCTTGAATATGGCCTGTAAAGATGAGGAAAGATATGGGCGTCATCCCGGGAAAAAAGGGCAACAAACGCCAAGTCTAGTATAAAGAATCTTTTGATCAAATGAACTAGCTTCCTTGGCGTTTCAAATCCTCTCCATCCCCTCGCCGAGGTCGATATCCACGTGTATATATTTGATACATCGACCCCAAGGGATGGCTATCAACTAAGAGGATTTGTGAGAAACAAACTATTTTATCTTTCTGTTCTGTTGTTGATTCATAGTTTGTTTTTCCGCATGGTATCAGAGCTTGAGGCTGCAAAGCCTTTGTATTCTTCTAATATGTTGAATGTAATATTTTATTTGAAGCACAAAAGTTCCTTATATTGATAAACTCAGATTTAGTTTGTTCAAAACTCAGGCCACAGTAACTGGCTAACATGAACTTTTTGACTTGGAAGAAATACATAAATTTTCTAAAAAAATTGGCCTCGGATACAGGCTTTAGCTATTTAGCCCCATGAATAGGCTGTTATGATGTACATGATCCTCGGTATGTGTTGCCCCTGTAGTTTACTCATGCGAAAGCATGAATAAACTAGATTTAAGCTGTAGTTGGAGGATCTTCATACTCCCAAACTGGTTGTATAAATTTCTTGAGAAAACGACCATTTATTGGACTAGCGTGTATTGAACCATCTCGATCTCGCAAACGAACATCTCCTTTACCCAACAATCGATCGATAATGTATGGTCCTTCCCATTTCTTTGACCATTTTCCTCGTCCTTCAGTCTTCTCGCCAACAGGCAAAATGACTCGCCAGACGAGTTCTCCTTCTGCAAAACTCATGCCCCTGGTACGTTGGTCATAGGCACGAGCCACCTTCTGTTTCTCAGCACGTAGACTATCGTAAGCTTGTATACGTTTCTCATCTAAGTCTTCATGTTCCTACCACATTGCTTGTACATAGTCTTCACCGATCAAGTTGTGTTGCTCCATTACTCGTAAAGACTGAACACTGATTTCTAAAGGCAAAACCGCATCGTGCCCAAACATTAGTGCATAAGGAGTCGTACCTGTGGGTGTCCTCTTACTAGTCCTATAAGCCCACATGGTGTGAAATAGTTCTTCATGCCACAGTCTGGCATTGCTCGCAAGCATCCGTTTAAGAATGTGAATAATGATTTTATTGCTTGCTTCAGCTTGACCATTGGATTTGGCATAATATGGAGAAGAATGAAGAAAGTGAATCCCAAGAGCCTTCATAAGTGTGTCCACTTCTCCAGACATAAACGCTGCCCCTCGGTCTGAAACAAAACTCTTAGGAATGCCAAACCGACAAATGATATCTTCAAATAGGAACTGGCGGATGGCCTTAGCTGACGATACCCTGAGAGGTCGAGCTTCAACCCATTTTGTGAAGAAATCAGTAGCCACTATGATAAACTTGTGCCCTTCAGATGAATGAGGATGAATCATTCATATTAAGTCCAAAGCCCATCCTCGAGCTGGCCAAGGCTTGATTATTGGCTGTAATGGTATTCTGGGCATATGGTTGACCGGACCATATTTCTGGCATTCTTCACAATCTCTTGCGAATGTGATGCAATCTCTGAGCATTCCTGACCAATAAAAGCCATGTCTTCTTGTTAACCATCTCATCTTGGGATCAGCCTGATGTGCCCCTGCTACCCCAAGGTGGACCTCTCTCATTAACCGCTTGGCTTCACGTCCAAAGACACACCGCAACAGTATGCCTTATTCTCCTCTTCGATATAACTCAACATCCTTGAGCACATAATTAGGAGCTAAAAATCGAATCAGCTTGTCTACCGGATTATTGGGATTCTGGAGATAAGAGATGATTTCCTGTCTCCAATCCATGTCAATGTGATCAAGTGTAGCAACGTCCCATTCGTTTTTGTCTTCTTGGCGTGTAAAGAAAGATGGAAGGGTTCTTCGTTCAACCTTTAATATTCGTTCGCGTACTCCATCTTGCAAACTTACACCCGTTGCTAGTTGAGCCAGCTCATTGGCTGCATAGTTCTTTTCGCGAGGAACATGACTCAATTCCACTTCTGTAAACAGCCTGAGCAGGTCACGCGCCCTTTTAGGATAAGGTTCTAAGACTGGGCCTGCTTTATACTTCGTTTTAAGTTGCCTGATCACTAGTTGGGAATCTCCATAAATATGCACATCGGTGATTTCCATATCCAACAAAAGTTCTAATCCAATGATTAAAGCTTCATATTCTGCTTGATTATTTGTGCATCTGAAGTCCAACCTAAAAGAATAAGAAAAAGTTTGGTCGCGTGAGGAAGTTAAAGCTACTCCCGCCCTAGCCATAGTACTCGTACTGGACCCATCAAAGTACAGACACCAAGGAGCCAAATCAATACGAGCAAGGTCCAGTTCTGGCCCTTCAACAACCTCTTCCATTGGATGATGAGCCAAAAAATCAGCCACGGCTTGGCCTTTTACCACCTTCTGGGGAACATATTGCAAAGAAAATTCTGACAAAGCCAGAATCCACTTCCCAATGTGCCCCCGGAGAATCGATCTGGACAGCATGTACTTCACTAAAACTGTTAGTGCAATGACACACGTAGTGAAGGAAAGCATATAGTGCCTCAATTTACACCCTGAAAAGTATAAGGCCAGGCAGAGTCTTTCCATTGGAGAGTATCTTGTTTCACAATCGTTCAAGGTACGACTTAGATAGAAAATAGCACGTTCAACTCCTGACGTGTCGTCCTGAGCTAGTAGACTTCCAATGGAGAGTGCGGTAGCTGATATATACAGCTTGAGAGGAATCCCGGGTCTTGGGGGCACCAAGACGGGTGGGTTCGTTAAGTAGGCTTTAATGGTATCAAAGGCCTCTTGATGTATAGGCTCCCATGCAAAGTCCTTTTGATTTTGAAGCTTGAGCAGAGTTAAGAATGGTTGTGTCTTCCCAGCAGCATTGGCAATAAACCGTCGTAAGAAATTGATCTTTCCCAATAAACGTTGTAGTTCTTTCTTACTCTGTGGCGGGACTACATTAAGAACCGATTGTTTCTTGTCGTCCGGTATCTCAATCCCACGCTGATGAACCAAAAAACCCAGGAAATCTCCTGCCTGGACGCCAAACACACACTTGGCTGGATTCATCTTTAGTTGATGTTGCCTCATTCTGAGAAACACCTGCCGTAAGTCTTCAAAATGGTCACCTCTGCACTTCGTTTTGACTACCACATCATTAATATATACTTCCATGATTTTACCAATAAGATCATGGAAGATCAAATTCATTGCTCGTTGGTAAGTTGCCCCTGCATTCTTAAGTCCAAATGGCATATCCACATACTCAAAAACACCTACAAATCCTGGGCACCGAAACGCTGTTTTATGTCGATTTGCTTCAGCCACTGGAATTTGATGGTATCCAGCAGTGCCATCCATAAACGTCAACATTTCATGGCGGGCAACTGAGTCTATCAACAAATCTGCTACTGGCATGGGGTATGTATCCTTTGGGGTTGCATTGTTCAAGTCTCTGTAATCAACGCACACTCGCATCTTTCCATTCTTTTTCTTGACCGGGACTACATTAGAAAGCCACTCATTATATTTGGCTACACATATGATCCCTGACTTGAGTATCTTCTCGACCTCTTCCTTGACTAGAATTGTCGTCTCTGTATTCATGCGACGCATCTCTTGTTTCACAGGTTTCTTCCCTTCTATGATGGGCAAGTTGTGACAAACCAAATCTGGTGACAATCCGGACATGTCGTCGTATTTTTCTGCAAAACAATCTGTGTATTCTTGTAGTAATTCAATAAGCTTGAGTCTCTCCTCAGGCTCCAGGAAGGTACTGATGGCCACCGAGATTGGCTCTTTATCTGTCCCAAGATTGATGTATTCAATGGGATCCTTGACTTTAGGAGGTAAATCATCTAAAGCTGCTGGAGCTAATTTAATCTCGTCCTTCTCCTCGAAGTCTTGTAAAACATCTTCATCCACGTATTCCAAAGCTACAACCATCGGAACTTTCTCAAAGGCTTGGCTCTCTAGCAGAAAATTATGAAAGCGTTCGTGTAGAGAGTGACAAGCCTCAGCCTCTATACTTGATAGAGACCCAGTCATTGAGAACGTTTGGATGGTAGCTCAATGGTGTAGGGTCTTTTGCTATCTTGATTTGCTTGAATTATACCCCACTGAGCTAGTTCAGAGGCCGTAACACCAACTGGGCGGCCTTTATTATCGACGCCACATACCTCTAATGGCCTAAGGTCACTATGGTAATATCTGGCTTCTAACGCATTAGCAGAAACAGAATATGGTTGAGGGTCAACATTGATAAGTTCTGCTTCACCTGACTCCATATTCCAGAGTAACATCTACTGATGGAGGGAAGAAGGTACGCAATAGCTTCGATGAATCCAGTCACGTCCCAGAATTGCACTGTATGGAGATGTACACTCTGCTACAAAGAATGTGTAAGTGCCTGAGGCTAGACCGATGTGTACCTGTAAGAAAACAATGCCCAAAGTCTTAGTTATGCTACCCTGAAAATTTCTGACGCTCAACGAGGTTTCTTGGATAGCAGACTTGGGGATGCCTAATAAGGCCATTGCCTTGACTGTGATGATGTTCACCGCTGCCACCGAGTCCACTAGGAGTTTGTTTAACTGAATCCCTTGGACTTTTCCTGTGACGTATAACGGCCGCATGTGCATGGCCATATCTATAGTGGGTTTGGAGAACATCATCTGTCCTTTCGTGTGTGCTGAATCCAGCTCTGGTATTTCGGTTGATGTCGGACCACTTGTTAGATCCGGTTCTTCTTCTGGTAATACCAAGTTGTTGACAATTTTGCTTGTAATGGATTCAACTGTCGAGGCTGACGGAGATAAAGCGTATTTGGAGGATAAGACAAACACCATGTTAATGGCGAAATCGTCTTCTTCAATGCAAACTTCTGCTTCTTCATCTTCGTCTTCACCGTAATCCACCAACTGCTCATCCTCTTTGTAGTTGTCAGCTTCAGCCTGATGTCCGTCCTCATTCGAAGTTGTAGTAACCTCGAGATGAGCTACCTGTTGTAACTGACCCTCAGGAATAGGATCAATGGCTGCTGGCAGTAGTAATGGTGGATTTTGCCCCTTGGGATAAGGAAACAGTTGTCGGGCCTTCTTTTGTTTTTCCACAATTAAAGGCCTAGGTTTCCATCGCAAGACAGGGGGCTTGCTTGGAACGTTCTGTTTCTGAATGTCCTTCTTTCCCTTAGGGGATGTCTGTAGCCCTACTGTTTTCATCGTATCTTCTTCAAAAGTGAGGCGTCTCTTCACTGCCTTCCGTTGTGTAGGTTCACGATGAATCTCGGGAGTAGATTCAGGCTCTTTGCTTTTGGGTCCTAATTCTGGGTTTCGGTCAAAGACTCATGGTCGTTGGGTTCTCACTTTGGGCTCACGAGACTTTTTCCCAAAAACCACCAGTGGGTTCGCTGCAAGGGCGTTCAATCGCCTCTGCAACGCTTATGGAGAACACTCCAGCTCTTCCTCTTTGATCAAGCCTGCTTCATAAGCCTCTAGTGCTCTCTTGGCTTTTCCAAAGCGTCGTTGAAGATTTCTTCTCCTGCTTGGAGTCACCTCAATGGTTTTTCCTTTTTCCCTTACGTACTAGACATCCTCCTTTGTAATATTTCTTGAAGCTGGAGGATATATGGTCTCGCGAGCGTACTTGCAACCTTGGACTCAGTTGTTCTAGCTAAACTGGCTTTGTCTGTTGCTCGCGAGCGCTTGGGAGTTGGAGTATCCATTTGTTTTGTTTGCTGGGGCTGACGATCTGCATTTGAAAATAACTCTGGGAAAAACTTGGCTGCATCAGCCAGTTCTTCATAAGAGATCTTCAGCCCGCTTCTCAGTTTGCAATGCGCGCAAAGGGCTACTGGCGATTCCGCCTTGGGGTCCAACTTTTCTTTTCCTTTAGTTCTTGGTATGTATAGTGGATTTTCGCCAGTAGTTGGACGATCGTTGGATTGTTTTCTTTTGTTTGACTTGTCATGCGTTAGCTCCGACATTCCAACTATCATCGATATGGAGGTCGCCAAGCCCTGCGAGGGTTTTTGTTCTATCATTATTATTCCCTCGTCAATCCATTGCTGTATCTTGAACTTCAAATCTTGACAAGCACTTGTGGTGTGGCGTCCTCATTTATGGTGGTACCGACAATAGAGCAAACCCTTGACATCCTCAGGATGTGGGTCGGGTGTTCCCCAATTGTCAGGAACCACAGCTATTCCTACCTGGCACAGCTCGTTGAATATCTCCTCTCGTCTGGACGCGTCGTATGTGATTTGAGTCCGCTTAGGTCGAACAAATGCTATATGTTGTCCAGACCTCCGTCTTGATCTCTTCTTCGCATATATTGGCTCAATTTGGCTACCCCTTGAAGAAGTGCCGACGGTAGGAGAAGTTGCAACTGGAGGAGGTGATGCCCTGTGAGGATACTGTGGGTGGAAATCTACCTCGCCCCTGTCGTTGATTTCAATCACTTCCCAATTGATCAATCCTTGGATTTCATCTCTCAAGGTTGAACACATTGCTGTTCGATGACCAAAGTGATTATGAGACCTGCAGAAGTGCTGGGCTGGCTCTTTGTACCGTAATTGTCTGAGTTTATTAACTGGGTAAAAGAAGATCAGCCCCATGTCCTTTAGCCTATTGAAGAATTCTTCTATCATATCGAGTCTGAATGAGTAGGCTGAAAATGATGGTCGATTCCAGGCCTCCGCACCTTCGAGATGCCTATTAGGTGATGTCCAATCCACCTCAACCATATTCACCTGTGCGGTAGGGAAGGGCTCGGAATCCACTAATGCAGCTGTTTTGGACGATCCTTCCAGCTCTAATCTTCCTTCGTTGATCCATCTCTGGATCTGGTCTTTAAGCTTGATGCAGTCCTTTGTGGTGTGGTTCCATGCTCCATGGAACTTGCAGTATTTTTTGCCTTTAAACTGCTCAGCCGTAGGAAGTGGTCCAAAGTCTGCTTTGACTACACGCAGACTATACAGCTCGTCCAAAATTTCATGGGCCATATTGGCGTCATAGGTGTATGTCTCAAACTCTGGCTTAGTAAAAGCTACTGTTGAGAGCTTGATTGGGCCCTTACTCTTTTGAAGCTTGCGGGGTTTTAGAACTTTGTTTGTTGACAAATCAACGGCACCCACTTGCTCGCAATCAGAGTCCGACTCTTGATCGTCTACACCTTCAATATAAGCCACTGTCTTTGGCTTTAACCTATCATAGGTTCTGTTATTGTACGTCCCCTTGGATACATTCCTTCTGTTGTCTCTTTCCTGCATGTTACTATGAGCCTTAGTTACAGCCGTGATGAGCTCATTCAAGGAGAAATACTTGCTGTTTAAGAATAGCTGGTGAAACGTGTCCTCCAAACCATTATTGGCCATCTCGACCACCTCCTCCTTACTCAGAGGGGTCTTGCATAGATTATATTCTGACCGGAAACGGTGCAGGAAGGTAACCGGGCTTTCTGTCGCTGATTGGCTCAAGGAAGCCAGCTTTCCTACGCTGGTTTCTGGTCTTACTGATCCGAAGTGATCTATGAATAAGGCCTCCATGTCCTTCCATTCACTGACCGAGCCCTTCTCTATTCCTGTATACCATACAAGGGCTGATCCTGACAACGATGATCCGAAGACTCTTAACTTGAGTCCCTCATCTTCGGCAAATTGCCCTAATTGTAGAGTAAAATAGGCCAGGTGTGTTGCTGCGTTTGCATCGTCGTCGCCAGAGAAAGTTTGGAAGCTCTGGTGCTTGTAGAATTTTGGCCACCGCCACGCATTAGGATCGTCTTTCACCATTGGAGGAAACGGTGTCTCGTAGGTTTCATGCATCTTGGATAAGTGTATGTTACAATCGTCTAGGAACCTATTTAACTGTTACTCCCAAGCAAGAGGAAATGACTCCGCTTGTCTAGTTTTCCTGGCCAAGTCCGATACGGATTTGGTTAGAGACGCTATGTCTCTTTCTACCCTTTGTGATAGAGTCGCCGCATACCGGCGGTATTCCTCCAAACCTTTTTCCAATTGGTGAAGGATATCTATCCGTAGCCTATCTTGACCTTCCACCAAACTAGTTACCTGGGCTCTCATGGCCTCTCTTTCCTCTCGATCTTGATTTAAGTCAACCCGCATCAATTCGATTCCAGCTGCCGTTGCATCTATTAAATTTCTCTGGGTGGTGAGAAGAGCTACCTGTTGCTCGATCCTCTCCTCGAGGGCCAAATGGTAATTAGCCTGGTGGCTATCGCGCCTAGCCGCGTAAGCCAAGTATTGTTCGAACGTAAGTTCTGCTATTTCCGCTGCATTCAAAGATTTGAACGTCATGGTGTCGAAATTGTTAGCGAAAATAACTTTAACAGCTTGATTGCTCAATGAACGACACTGACTAGATGTATGTTCACGGTAAGTCGGTTGTGGATGTTTGCGACACTGAGGGTAGACCCTTCGATAAGGATCTCCAATTTTCGCTTAGAGATGCTAAGAGATATAGTCCCACTGGGCGTGCCAAAATGTTCGATGCAAAAATATCTCTCGCGGAGAGGTCCTTCTCGCGAAGCAGTCTCTTTTATGATTTCGGATGTTTTAACCGCGTGAGCCGGTTTATCCTGCTTATGCTTCGTATGCTGGCGTGCCACCGTCTTTCAACGGAATATGGACTGTTTACAGCCGCCTGACTTCTTATATAAGCGATTAGAATGAGGAGAGCACCAACCCCACTCGAATAGGTCCTTGCTGCCTAGTGTCCTAGGACTTGATATGTGAATCTCTAGCTTAGTCTTTGAAATCGATACTCCACACTCCTATTCAGTGCAAAGCAGAGCAATCCCGCTGACAGAGTGTTGAGAACACTGCTTCCTTCGTGTGCCCGAACTCTCACCCTTATGTGACAAGCTCTTCGACCTTCTGGTTGCAAAGAAGATAGAATCTCGAAGACGAGATGTCTGTCTAGGTTTACTTGCGTATAGCAAATGTTTTGTATTTGATCGGGGACCTTTTCCACAAGGCTCTTACTCTCCTTATATATTCGCTTAAACAACAGTCATTCACTCTGTTTCAAACTCTTTCTGCTCTCGTAATCACAGTCTAAATCTAACACTAGCATATGTGTTGTTGTCCACGTAGATCTTCTAATACTATCATAACTCCTCTAAGAAGTCTATCTAAAATAGAACAAGCTATGATAGAATCCAAGCCGCGTGGAACCGGCTAATTAATAAGACATAGTTCTTAACAGAACTCAAAGCCTGCTCCTGGCGAACGCTCGCCAGACGTTGTTCTCACTTGACCCTTCGCCAAGCGTCTATAATATAGTGGGCCACTCGCGAAGACCTCGGCCATCCAAGCCCAAAATGAAATACTTTATTTTAGGCCCAAACACATTGTTCTATCCTGACTACTTTCTCATAATATAAATACGCTGGTGTCTGGCCACATTAATTCATCACTAGTAGGTGTTCTATTTGAGAGCTAGCAACCATGGGAGATATCGGTATATTGAGCAAACAACTTGCCACCATAAGGGATTCCTTCTTCGAAAAGGTTTATTTTTCTTCCTCGAATTCATTTTGGTATTAGAAACATCTGTGAACACTACTAATTGGTTATAACATGTTCACTATGCAGAAAATGCTTGACGGACAATTCGTGCAACTTGAGGAACTTGAAGAAGATGGAAATCCTCACTTTGTTGAGGAGATTCTGACCATTTTCTTTGGGGACTCGGCCAATCTGATATCTGGCCTGGAACTTGCTCTGTGAGTACTGCTACTAGTACCATTACTACAACATTAGTCTTCTATTTAAAGCCTAATTCACTTCTACCTAAAATGCATATGATAATGGCTAATAGTTTATGTCTTCACGGCGAGAGGTAGCCCTTGGATGTCCAAACATTGGATGAGCATCTGCATCGGCTCAAAGGTAGCAGCTCCAGGTAGGAATTCAACCATTATGTTCCCTTTTTTAGATGGTGTCACCTTAGCATATTAATTTTGTCCATTTTCATTACCGGTCTCAGCGTTGATGCCTCCAAGGTGTTCGCCACAGTCAACCAACTGAGAAAGCTTCTGCAAGAAGGCGACACTCAGAGGTGAAATGGACCACTTCTCATATAGCTCATATTTCTTTACTTTTGATTGATAACCATAGAACATTAATAACTATGTTTATTGAAGCATGTGTATAGATTCAGGGCCATTTTTCACTTCCTGAAAGATGAGCTTGAGAAGCTCAAAAAATCCAATTTTGAGCATTACTTTCAGGTCTCTTTCTCTCCTACACACAGCAGCTGATAAGCTGACAAGTTCTCCCTCGAATTTTAAATAAATCACTTGGGCAATTATATGTTTTGTGTTCCTTTTTAGCTGCGCCGTCAAGTCAGTCTTCCTGAGACTTCTCAGCTCCCCAAGTGAAGCACAATGATGTAATGACTGCAGTTCAACTATGAAGTCGGCTATCTACAGTTCAACTACGAAGTGGGCTATCTATATATAGTAGTCTTTATTGCTTGTGTTGTGGTTTTGTGTCTGAATTAAACAAGGACACCTTAATGTAAATGGTGTCCCCTGAACTCTTGTTATCTGCACTAGCAGAGAGAATAATTATATATGAACTTCTATTTGCATCAAACTAGTGTGTCCATTTGAGCTCAACAGTTTACACCAACGGCATACATACTCCATTATATGATACATATGCTACCATATCAAGGTTGACATGTAGCAAGGTTGAAGAAGACGCCACGCTTGTGCTTGAGCTGTGCATAGGTCCCTCTCTCCACCACCTTCCCATCTTCGACAACTGCAATCGTCTCGAGGTTATTTATGGTGTTGAGTCGATGTGCTATCGCAATGGTGGTCCTTCCAACCATGATTCGGTCCAGTGCTTCCTGCACTAGGTGTTCTGATTGAACATCAAGAGCTCTTGCAATTGCTATTCTTTGCTTTTTCCCTCCTGATAGCTGCACACCTCTTTCACCACATTCGGTCTCATACCCATCTTTCAAGGCTCTACACCCCAAAACAACACAGTTTTAGACACACTTAGGCACAATATTAGCACATAAGGATATAACAAAAGCAATTCTATTGCTATGTACTTACGAGATGAATTCGTGAGCATTAGCAGATTTGCCAGCCTCAACGATTTCATTTTCCGAAGCATCAAGCTTCCCAAACATTATGTTGTCGCATATGCTGCCAGAGTATATCACCGGCTCTTGGCTAACAAGGGCAGTGTGCTTCCTATACCATTGAACATCTAGCTCCCTTATATCAATTCCATACACCTTCACTGACCCTCTAACAACATCATAGAACCTTTGTATCAGTCCAATCACAGTTGACTTGCCACAACCACTTTTCCCAACAAGTCCAATGCGTGTGCCGACCTTGACCTCCAAGCTAAACTGGCGTAGCACTACGGTTTTTGGCCTGCTTGGGTATGCAAAGTCAACTTTCTTCAGTTCTATCCTCCTAGTTACCTTCTCTAAACTTGATTCCACTAGTACCATCTTCATCCCTAACCTGAAAACAGAACTATATTAATTCATGTGACAAATAAAAAAAAAAAGGTTAGATTATTGCTTGTACTGAGCTACTGATTTGTCACTTACATTATGAGACCCTGGAATTAGTGAATGCCTGTCAACAATCTCAAACACAGATGCCACTGCAGTAGCGCCTTTGGCTAAATCAGAAGTCATACTCCCAGCTTCTGCTATAACTTTACCGGTGCTGACCAAAATGAAAAATGTCTTGAACACATCCCCTGCTGAAATTTGTCCTACTTGAACTAGTTTACCCCCATACCAAAAGTCTAGAGCCCATGACATAAAAGTTAGGCATTGAGCTGACCCCATTCCAATCCCAGCCAGCCATGACTTCTTCCTTGCCTCTTTAATTCCTTGGTGCCTCCTGAGCTTTGTCTAAAATTTTAAGAACTTTCCAAATATCATAGCAATTGTGACGGCTGAAGTGGTTTGGATTAACAAAGAAACCTTGTCTGCCACAAGGGACCTGACCATGGAAGCCTCATTGCTCAATCTAGAGCACAATGCACCGCTTGTGTTGTTCTCCTCATCGAACCAAGCTATTTCAAAGGTCAAGATCATTTCCAACATTTGCAATCGGATTCTTTTCGTCAGCTTCTCTCCCATATAAGCAAAGTTGTAGTGTTGCAACAGATTTAAAGTCATGGAGACTAAGGATAGTGCAGAGAAAATCAAGGAATATGTTTCAATTCGTGCTCGCATTTCTGCATGACTTTGCACATAAACAGCTGATATCATACCACCTACAGTGAGGGCATATATAGGTTGGACAGATCCAAAGGCTATGGCTCAGAGGCTACCAATCAGGCCTTGCTTCCATTCAGAGGAGTTTAAAGTGAGTAGGCGGTAAAAGGAAGGTGGGGGATGAGACACTACAGAATGTACTGGGGTCTCAATGGCTAGTGGTGATTTTGCAAACATGGCAAGGCTTGATCTTGCTCTGCTTAACCGACCAGCACTGCTTCTTGTGACCGAAGACATGCGTGCATCCGAATATTGGTCTTGGTCTACATTGTCAAATGTGCTGAACTGTATTTGTATCTTTGCTAGTTCTACATACTGCCCATTTTGAAGGTTGATGAGATCGTTGTGTGCGCCTATTTCAATGATGCAACCTCCACTGACCACCGCAATGAGGTCTGCATTGCGAACTGTAGAGAGCTTGTGAGCAACCACCTGATCAGTTCATAAAAGAATGTGAGATCATGCAGGTAACGAAGTACTAATGTTTAAAGCATCTGATCTCATTGTTACAATCAAGGTTCTTAAAAACGGCCTAGGCGGCCGCCTAGGCTCCTGGAGAAGGGTTGTCGTCCCGATTTTAGGCAAATCGGCGAGTGTAGGCGGTAGGCCGTTTTTTGGCCTCCTGGGTGGCGACTAGGCGGCTAGGCGGACAAAAAACGTTTTTTTTTAAAAAACTGAAAAAAACTCTATTATCCTAAGTCATTTATAGCCGCCCGTGAAGAGACTGAAGACCCATTCTCTCTTCTCAGTTCTCTTCTCAGTTCTCTCTTCATCTCTCATTTATCTCTCCATGAAGACTGTGTCAACTCTCACTCTCTCATCTATATCTCTCATCTCTTCGTCTCTCATCTCTGTCTCTCCTCTCTATCTATCTCTATTCTCTCCTCTCTCATCCCCTCCAGTCTCTCCTTCTCTCAGACTCTCACTCTCTCATTCCCAGTCAGTGACGATTCGGCAAGGCACGTCGGTAAGGCAGCTTCGCACAGCACTGTTGTTGTTCAGTCTTCGCAGTTTGCACGCCGACAAGGCAGCTTCGCACAACACTGCTCTTTACTGTTTAGTTTTCAGGTTAGTTCATTGAATTTGAACTTGGTAATTGGTAATTGTCTGATTGATGAATGATGATTGATGATTTACTGCATAAAAGAAATGTGACAATGTGACCACATTCCTTCAGTGAATTGGACTTGTACAAATGGAGCAGACTTATACCTTGATACCTTCACACTTCACAGAATGTGAAGATGCTCCAAATGAGAGTTAAAATACAATTAGATTTTATACCAAAGAAATAAACAAAGAATTATTGACAGAGATATATAACAAGCCGTTTTTTTCACCTATATACAATTTATTTTCAAGCATCCCTACTTTTCAGTTTTCACCTTTCTGTTCTCCCTTGTAAATTCGTCATCATGTTTCTAAAATGTCTGACATTCATTAATGTTGTTCAGAAGCTTCATCATGAAGTTGAATCTAACATCAGGTGAGGTCTTGGGCTGAGGCCAAGTTGCTCCTTCAGGCACCTTAATAGATTTGAAACCTTGACCTCTGTACAGTTTTATGACTCTAGGATTGTTCAAATCGCAGTGCAATGCAATGGCACAACAATCCTAGGCTTGAGCTTCTGCCTTTTCTATTAGCCTTTTACCTATTCCTCTTCGTCGAAACTTCTCCCGAACAGCAACGTTTGATACATACCAATCCTTCAATCAAAACATCCATCAAATTATGTACATAAGAATGCATGCCAGACGAACCATTTGATCAAACATTTCTTCATAGTGAACTAATGTTGCTCTTGTATTGCTTATATCCTACTTTGTTCTTGAGGGTCACTGCTAAGTCTACAGTACACAGCTAAGCTCTCATCTATATTGTATGGTTGATCTAAGAACTAATGCCGCTTTTGTATTACAATGGCAAACAAACAAGTTTGTTAGTTGATGAGTGATGATTGATGAGTGATGACTTTGTTAGTTGTTAATTTGAGTGACACCTGTTAGTTTGTTCATTCACTTCAATGAATTGATAATTGTTACTGTTGTTGTTAGTTTGATATTGCTAAGTTGCTGAGTTGCTGTTGTTGTTAGTCTGCTTGCTCTGTAATTACCAATGTCGATTTGATATTTGCTGAGTTTCTGCTGTTGTTAGTTTGAATTACAGGAAAATATGGCAGGCACTACTTCTTCCGCTGCATCTAATCCAATTCTGGAGCTGAGTAGCCAGAATATGTCAATCTTGAAGGCTAATTCAACTGATATGGGTTGGGAATATGCAGTTAAAGCTGATCCTACAAATCCTGATAGATTGAAGTGTTTGTTGTGTAATAAAGTAGTAAGTGGTGGAATAAACCAAATTAAACGACATATTGCAAACATCAAGGGGAATGTTGATGGTTGTAAGAAGAGTTCGGATGAGGATAAAGTGAAATGTATCAAAGGTATTGAAGATGGGGGAAAGAAGAAGAGGCAAAAGTTTCTCTTTGAAAAAGAATTGAGGCAAGAAGTTGTTATTGAAGAAGATGAAATGGAAGAGGATGGATCAAGTCATGAGACAAGAAGAAAGAATCGCTTTCTTGGACCTATGGATTGTTATGCATCCGCCATTGATCCCGATTCTTTATTGGATGAAAGCAAGAAAATGAAGCAAAAAAATATCAATGATTCACTTTTCAAGGAAAGAACACATAATGTGCATCAATATTTGGCTAGGTGGGTGTATGAAGCCGGCCTTCATTTCCATGCCATTGAGAATGATAGTTTCAAGAGGTTTGTGGAAGCGGTTGGGCAATTTGGCCCGGGTTACAAACCACCAACCCAATACCAATTAAGGGAGCCATTGTTGAAGGAAGAGGTGGAGAGAACTAAGAGCATATTAAAGAGGCAAGAAGAGGAGTGGGCAAATAATGGTTGCTCTATCATGACCGATGCATGGAGTGACCGGAAAAGAAGAAGTATCATGAACTTGTGTGTTAATTGTGCGGAAGGGACAATCTTTCTTTCTTCTAAGGAAGCATTGGATGAGTCACACACCGGAAAGTATATTTTTGAATATGTGGACAAGTGCATAGAAGAATTTGGGCCATATAATGTTGTTCAAGTGGTGACGGATAATGCTTCAAACAACATGGCGGCGGGAGATTTGTTGAAGTTGAAGAGGCCAACAATATTTTGGACTTCTTGTGCAACTCACACCATCAATCTTATGCTTCAAGGAATTGGCACCCAACCTAAATTCAAGAATATGATTGATAAGGCAAAGAGTTTCACCATCTACATTTATGCACATCACAAGACTTTGCACTTGATGAGAAAGTATACAAAGAAAAGAGACATAGTGAGGCCGGGAGTCACAAGATTTGCAACCGCTTTCCTTACTTTACAAAGCTTGATGGAGAAGAAGATTGAATTGAGATCTATGATTACTAGTGGTGAGTGGAGTGAAAGCAAGCATGCAAAGAGTGCAAAGGGGAAGGCAGCTGCGAGTATTGCTTTGAGTCCTCCTTTTTGGAATGGAGTAAATCTTTGCTTGAAGGTGTTTGCCCCTTTAGTCAAGGTGCTTCGCCTTGTTGATGGGGATCGGAAGCCATCAACGGGATTTGTGTATGGAGAGCTACAAAAAGCTAGAGAAGAGATTAAGAAGACATACAAAAATCAAGAAGCTCACTATCGTCCAATCCTTGACATTATTGATGGGAAAGCCCGTGAACGACTTGATAATCCATTGCATTTAGCGGGATACTCCTTGAACCCTTATTACACATATGTTGATCCAAGCATTATAAATGATGGAGTGGTCATGCATGAGTTTATTGAATGTGTGGAGAAGTTCTTTGGTGATGATCTTGATATTCAAGATATATAAGGTGATAAACGTAGAATTGCACAAGTACTTGAAGAAAGAGGGTTCATTTGGAAAACTTATCGCTTTGAAGGGATGCTCATAAGATAATGAAAATTATAATCCGAGTAAGAAGACTTCATAAATTTTTTATTTTGTCATTAGTATTGTTTATTTGTTTTGCTTTTGTAGTTTTGACTAATTAATAATGTTGATGGCTTTCTATGTTTTTGTAGTTGGTTGGTGGAATATTTATGGAAATCAAGTACCAAAATTGTAAACGTACTTTGGCTAAAAGAATACTTGGTTTGACAACAAGTTCATCCGGATGTGAAAGGAATTGGAGCGCTTTTGAAGGGGTAATTATTTGCTTAATTTATATAGTTTTGCACTCATAGTCTCATAATATGATAATTTACTGTTTTTAATCTTTATTCTTAATTTAGATTCATACAAAGAAACGAAATAGACTTGACGCAACAAGGTTGAACAATGTAGTCTATGTACAATTCAATGCCAAGATTCTCAACAAAAAGAAAAGAGAGAAAGAGAAAAATGTGGATGTTCTTCTTGCTAGTGAAGCTACTAATGCACAAGGTTGGATTGTTGATGGTGGTGATGAGGATACTTTGTCCGATGTCACTAATGAAATGGTTGAATATGATTTAGGAGTCGATAGTGGCTTAGAACCTAGGAGAAGTTCTAGGATGCAAGAAATAAGAGAACTTGAAGAAGATTTTGATTCGGACGAAGAGGAAGAAGAAACTATGGATTTTGATTTTGACTCCGATACCGTAAAAGTACTTGAAGGATATGGAGAAGAAGAATTGGAGGAGTAGGCTTGCAAGAATGTATTTTTCTTTATTTGAATTGTTTTTTGGACATTGTTGCCTAGTTGGTGAATTGTGTTTTCTATGTTCGGATTTTCTTAAAGACATTATTGTTTAATTGCATTTCTCACTTGCATCAATTACATTATCGTTGAAATGTTGAATTGTATTTCTTATTTTTCTTAGAACATTGTTGTTAGTACATTTTTAAGGACATATGTTATGTATTTTCATTATTTTCAGCATTATATGTTGTTTTTTTTCATTATTTTTAGACATTAATCACATTATAATACATATTTTAATTGTATTTATATAATTATTTGTTATTAAAAAATAAAATAAATACAAAAATATAAATCCGATTATTCCCCGATTAATCCCTGATCAATCCCCAATTAATCTTTTGGACGCTGTCCGCCCGACTAGCGCCCATCGTTTTTTAGAACCTTGGTTACAATACTTACCAATGTGGTCCTTCCAATTGATGCTTGATCAAGAGCAGTTTGTACCAGTAAAAGAATTATAGGGTTCTTGATGATTGCTTTAGCAATGGCTATCCGCTGCTTTTGTCCCCTTGATAAAAGCGATCCTCGCTCTCCAACCTATCACATACCACTAGCCATGTAAAAACCTAAGAGTAATATTTCTAACAAGATACATATTGCCATGAACAATCATTTTCAGCTAAGGACATTCTCACTGTATGGATTTTTCCGTTTACTTTATTTAGACATCAAATCATGACAATCAAGATCACTCATGCTATAGATACTATTTCAACTAAGTCACTTACAAAATTTGAGTCCAATCGAAAATCGTTTGGCCATTTGATTCGCTATTTATATATCGGCAGCATTTATCCGACGCTTCTTATTTGTTTGTAATGATTATCATTTTGGATGATCAAACGATTACCAAATTGGCTAAAATTTTGTAGGTCTACACCTTAAAGGGATATCTATAACATCATCGTTTAAATAGTTGAAATCAAATGTGAAATGATCAAAATATTCAAATCCGCATTATACGCACGGTAAGGATGTCCTTACCTGATAATCTCTATTGTCATGAATATATATATATATATACACACACACACACACAAAAACACACACACACTAAGTACCTTGGTTGCATAGACTTCAGGAAACTACCTTGTGAAATTGTGGGCATTAGCAGCCATAGCTGCAGCTGTGACTTCATCCATATTGGCATCTAGCTTCCCAAACATGATATTATCCTTTATTGATGTACCAAACAAGGCATGTTCTTGACTAACAAGTCCTATTTTTGATCTTATCCATTTCAATTGAAGTGTCTTTATATCAACACCATCCATCTCAACAACTCCATCAATGGCATCATAAAATCGTTGCACCAATGCAATTGCCGTGGATTTGCCACTTCCACTGGCTCCAACAAGAGAAATTCAATGGTTTTCCCTGCTTCAACTTTGAGATTGAAGTCTTTAAGGAAAATGGACCGGACGAGAAGGGCATGTGAATCTGACATCTATAAATTCTATTTTGCCTCTACTGTTGTCCAACACAAGCATTTTTGTGTCCTCACCATCGATCAATGGTTTTCTGTCAATCCTGTCAAATATGCGTGATACAGCAATAGAGGCTTCTGCAAAGTACCTCAAATCTGGAAGCGCCATTCCTAGAGATCTGCATTACATTAGTTCACCAGATTTTAATTGAATAATGTATGCATAACTTATTGTTCTAGAAATCTGGAAGTACCTCAAGTCCTAACTTAACATCATGAAAATACCAATGCCTTGTAATAAATTGTCAGTTAGTCTTGCACGAAAATACTGTTAAGACATAACCACTAGTACCAATACCTTGAACTAAAAGTAACAGAACTTGAAAAGAAAAAAAAAACAATGACAAGAATAAAATGGAATAAGTCTACAGTATGACATGCATGCTACAACCAAGACAACACATAACATCCGTTCATGATCATTACAGTTTTCGAAAAATTCCTATAGTTAATTCATCTTTACCAGGAAACTAAGTATATATGACGTTAACTAGTTGTTTGCTGTGAGTGAGCATAATGCATTTCAAGTGCTAGAAAAAAAGTAGCGTTAATTTTAGTGACTTTATGAAATGATTGTCTCTAAGACGTACAAGTGGCTTAATATCAATTTTCACTTTTTGTGTAGCACCTTCTCTCTTTTGGTGTAGTTATTATTTGTTCTTACTTAGCACGGTTTTCTCAGCAAATTAAGAAAATAAAAATTAAAGGCAAAATGCATGAGATGGGAAAGTACATACAGTCCACTCAATATGAAGCTGGAGATCCCAGCAGCATAGATCCTACCACCACTTTCACCTTTATACATCACCAAATGGCTTCCATACCAAGCCAGAAAGGCCCATATTGCAAAAGACAGCCCTGTGCTTCCCACGGCTAGACCTTTCGCAGTGCCTTGCTTGATCCCCAGCCGGCTTGTTCTCTCCAAAATTGCTGCGTATTTCTCCACAATTGTCCCCTCTGCTGTGAACGAATATACAGTTTTTATGGAGCTCAGAGCTTGCTCTACGATGGTATTTGCATTACTATACTCCTTGTATGACTTTTTAGACAAATAAAGAAGGTATTTTCCATAGATCATTCCGGGTATGATCAGGAGAAGTAGTGTTGGAAATGCTACTAAGGCTAGTCTCCAAGACAAGAAAGTTGAGAAAGCAAAACCGGAGGCGAACACTGAGGTGTGCATAAAAAATATTGGCACCTGATCAACATTGCAAAACAAATTTAACCACAAAAATTTGATTATGGCTTTGAGATAATGGAAATCTCGTACTATGGATGGAAATGATGTTTCAACTGTTCACATATGACTACTTATTAAGGTAAATTTGTACATAAAATTGATATCCAAAAGATGAAAATTGAATTGAAAGTTATAGAACTCAAAACTTTGATTCAAAATTTTCAATTAACAACGCTTCATTCGATTAATATTAAAGCAATTGAGTTGATCGACGATGAGTTTACCTTTTCACTCAAAACTTCTTGTAGATGAGAAGTGTCTTTTGATATACTGTTTGTTTGTATAGCATGAGTTGTCCGATTAATATACTTATCCACTTAAGCAGGTAATCAACACCTACCAGACCACCCGAAGAACCACCAGGAAGGCTTCAACTTCACTCACCAGACCAACCCCATCCGAGCGCACACGCGCCCGACAGGCGCACACCCGAATGTGCGGATCACACACCAGCAAGGGCACCAGTCCCACATCGAAGAACACAAGTGAGCCCCAAACTCAACCACCTATATATGTAAGGTATTTATTACAGGTAAGATCATCCCATTCGTTCCATCTTGACGAATTCACTCCAACTACACACTATCTGCGTGCACGTTCGCTTGACTGTTATATCTAATACATCATCTGACTTAGGCATCGGAGCGTTGAAAGCGGGCCACCCCGTCTTGACCCCTGACCGCCTGTTCATTGTTGTATTCTTCTAACAGCCGCACCCGAACGCGCGCACCCGATCATTCGAGAGAAGAGGAAGCGCCCGAAAGAAGAGTCAACCGTCGGAAGAAAGAGCCCGTACGCCCGAAGAGAGAGAAGAGCGCCCGCCCATCCGAACGGCCCCAACGTTCGGACGAGGAGGAAGAAGGAGTACTTGTATTGCTTCTGCCAGATTACGTCCCCACGCGTAATTCGGTAGAAACAGTTGGCGCCGTTTGTGGGAAGCTTACAAATTGTAAACCTCGTATAAACACCACAAAAACCAAAGGTCCACATGCTCAACCCGGTGACTAACGACAGCAACACGCCCAACGGGGAGACACCGCCAGACTCACAGGGGCGGCACGTATTAGCGACCGACAGGGACGATGGCGAGGAACGCGTCAACAGTCTGGTCCAAGAATTACGGGACGCGGCGCTCGAGAGGGCAGAGGAGTGCCAAATCCGCCAGAGGTTGGAGGAGCGGTTGGACGCACTCGTCAGTCAGCAACTAAGGCAGCACGAGGAGACCCAGGAGACCACCAGCGAGGGGCAACACCCGTTCGGCGGGACCAGCGACCGGGCGGCCCGAGCGCCCTCACCGGTGGAGGAATCGGCGCCCCCGACGAACAATGCTCTGATCCTTCAGAGGATGGAGGAGCTGGCGGAGGAGGTCTCGCGCCTGCGCAAGGACAAGCTGGCCAGTCAGGGCGGGACGTTCGCCCCTCGGGTCAACCCATTCTTGGCGCATATACTGGAGAGGGGAAGGGACCCCCACGCGAAGATAACAAAGATCGCTCGGTTCGACGGGAGCGGAGATCCGCGCGCGCACGTGGACGAATTCCGATCCACCACGGACGGAACCCGATATTCGGACCCGACCCTATGTTTCCTGTTCCAGGAAACGCTGGCGGAGGAAGCACGGAGCTGGTTTTACGAGATCCCGCCAGGGTCCATCCATTCATTCCTCGAGCTGGCGGAAAGCTTTCAGAAGCGCTATCAGCTCCAGGGCAAGTACAACACCGTGAGCATCCTCCTCAAGGTCCGTCAGGGGATGGACGAGAGCCTGTCGAGTTACATCAACCGATGGAGGACGCTCGCAAGCACATGCAGAGACCTTGATAAGCGAGTGGCCAAGGTAGCCCTGATGGATAACCTACTCGCCACCCCATTCATAGAGAAACTAGTGAGGAAGGAGCATCTCGACTACGACGAGATCATGGACCTGGTCGTACAGAAAGCGCTAGTGGAGACGCGGGTGTACGGGTCCGCCTCCGAGTCTAGCACCAACAGACCGGAGGAGAACGCCCAGCCTCGACGGCCCTCGGCCGACGGAGGGGCACCAACCGGAGGGCACAAGAGGTACCGGGACGCGCAAAGGCAAAATTACCAGAGGCCACCCTCCCGCTACAACGACAACCGCCACAACCAGACGAAGGGACCAGCACAGCCGGGAGTCCGTCTGCCACCAGCGCCACAATACCGACCAGCGGGACAAGAGGTCTATGCGGTCGATCACCAATCCAACGAGCATTTACTCCGCCTGCATCGACACCGGATCCCACCACCAAACAACATGACGAAGGCGGTGGCTCTGACCGGCCGACTCCCGGACGTATGATGCGAATTCCACAACGCCGCCACCCACCGTACCAACAGCTGCATTATGCTAAAGAAGGCCCTCGAGGACTTGAGGGACGATCGGGTCACCCCTCCTAGGGCGGAAGAGCGACAGCGCGAGGCAAACATCGGGACCCGTGGGACTATCAACACGATATCCGGGGGTAAGTGCAAGGAGGGGACGTCGACGCCCGATCGCTCGTGCAGGGAGGTACTGGCGATCGGGTCGGGGAGAGCGTCCAAGATGGGGAGGAAGGAGGCGTCCGCCATTTGCTTCACGGCGGAAGACGAAGAGAGAAACCCGAAGAATAGCACCCTGCCGTTCGTGATCGACGCGATCATCGACCGATTCCTCGTGAAGAGGGTGCTGATTGACAATGGGGCGTCCGTGAACGTGATCCATTTCGACGCGTACACGGCGCTCGGTAGGCCCGCCAGCAAGATGACACAGGATCATGAGTGCGTTGCCAGCTTCACGGGCGAGACATCGTACCCAATCGGGAGTGACAGCCTCTGGGTTGAGATTGGCGCACCCGACTCTCCACACAGCGAGATCCGAACAGACTTCATCATCATGGACACCCCCTCCCCGTACAACGCCATACTCGGGAGGCCGGGGATCAGCAAACTGAAGATGATCGTCGCAGGGCATTTGCTCTTGGGAAGATTCCCAACCGAGCATGGGATCGGGTATGTTCGGGGATACAATCACGAGGAAACTGCAGAACCCCGGGGCAGGCAGGAGGTTCCCACCTTGGAACCTACGCCAGGAACGGAGGTACCGGGCGATCCACGCGACGGGCTGACGGCGCCACGGGCGAGACTCCGTTCAGCCTGACATTCGGCACGGAAGCTGTGCTACCCCTGAAGATTACCCATTAGAACCCACGGATCGAGGGGTACGATCCACGCATGAACGGTGAAGGGCTACGTATCAGCAATAACCTGCTGGAAGAGCGAGGAGACATACCGCATCCCCGCGAACGCCCGATCGTTCAGCCAGCGCATCCGGGCTCGACCAATCCAACTGGGGGACTGGGGGCAATCCGGCAAGGGATGAAGACACCCCGTCCGTGGAAGAAAGCGCCAGCACTTTATTACCTCCGAGATATGTAGGGTCAACGACTACGGACGGCTGGGCGCACGTTCGCGCGAGCCATTCAAAAGATGCCAAAAAAAAAAATCCAGGCAAAGCACACGCCCGGAAAGAAGTACTTTATTAATGGAAGGCACAAGGCCCGACTACAAAAATTTATCCCATTACAAAGAAGAAGAAGAAACACCCTACACTACGCCCCCGTGTCAACATCCAACTCCTTAGCCTCCTCCGACGACGCCACCCCAACAACTTCCACCTGCTCGCCCGGATCCATCGCCTGATCACCGGCTCCAGCTCCGCCCTAGCAGGTTCTCCAGAAGGCCCCTCTCTCTTATACGCAGGAACCTGAGCGCCCGCCCGTCTCTCAATTTCAGACTCCACGAACGCTTGGTACTCATCCATCTTCAAAAAGGGACCCACCGTTGCCTGGAACGCAGCCACCTGTTCATCCACTTCCGCTCTGACCAGTTGGCGGAGGTCGTCAGACTCCTTGAACGTCGCCACGGCATCCATACGAGCAACACGATCAGCCTCCTTCAGCCGAGACTCTGAGAGCGCCTCCCGGGTGGCTGCTTCAGCACGGACGCGCTTCAGCTCGGCGCGCAGCCGCTCCACCTCGGCCACGGCCTTGTCCCGCTCAGCAATCACCACAGCTTCACGGGCGGCAGCTTCGATAGACCGGGCGGTTGCCTCATCCGCACGGACGGTGTACCGGTGGACCAATTTGTTGGTCTGTTCGAGCTGCGCCGTGACCCTGTCCGTCATCCTCCGCTGCTTCGCGCCCTCGGCCCTGACGCGTGCCAGTTCCATACCCTCCCGCGAGCGGACGCGGAAGACCTGATGCAGCAGGCGGGTGCACGCAACGAATACCACATCTAGCCCGTCGAGAGCAGCATTCTCCAGCGGCTGCAACATGGACCCAAGAGAGGCAGCCCCATCCACCAGCGCACGGCGCAAGGCATCCACAACTTCAACATTCGTCTCAGGAGCAGGGCCGGGAGGGGAATCTTCAGTCCGGGCGCGCTTCTGCGCACGCTCCTCACCCTTCCCTTGCTCGGGAGACCGTGGAGGACCCGAAGACGGAAGCAGGGGATTTGGAGAGCAAAAGTATCGTGGAGGATTAGAAGGTTGACTCGAAGACGGAGGCGCGACGGGCGCACGACTTGAAGACTAAAGCGTACGAGCAGCCTCCCGCCTGTCCCCGACATCATCTCGCTCGGACTGCTGCTGCTCGCACTCCGCCCGGGCCTGGGCCTTGGATCCAGCAGCATTACCCGGTGGCGGGCGGGGAACATCCGCTTGTGGCCCTCGGACGGGCGGGGCAGGGTCAGCCACGTTGGAGACAGGGGTCTTGGGCCGGGTACTGTCCCCCGGGACGAGTACGCCACGACCGTCATCAACCACCTTGTGGACCTTCACGGCAATATCCCGCAGTGCGAGCAGGCGGAGCTTGAGCACGTCATCCTTGTCTATCACCGTGGACTTCGTCATCTTACCTACAGAGCACACAAACGGAAGGTTAGCAAACAGCAGGTACTCGTTCGTATCGAACGTACGGAAGGACTGGGGGACTCGATCCCACGGGCTGGCGTATCACAGACGGCAGAAAGGGGGGAATTCCACCCATGCGGGTGGTCCAGTCTGCTCGGACGGAGGCCAAAACAACACCACCAACGATCGGTTCCTCGTGAGCCCACACCATCCGGGGCAGATTTGGAGGAGCGCCAGGATATATTGGAGAAACGGGCGGACATGCAACACTTAGCAAAAGAGAGTAGGGGAGGGGCAAACCACCAGAAACACCAAAAACCTAAAATTCCTACCCCACATAAAATCAAACCCGGCACACCTCAAGAACACGCCCTGTTCTTGAGATGCAAAACCCAGAAAAAGCCCAAAAACCCAGAAACACACCAACCAAAACGGGGAACAACAGAAACGGGATGAGAGCCTCACCAATTCGGTATTTCGTGGCCGGGAGGAGGAACGTCGACGAAGGAACTCCGACAAGAAACAAAAAACAGCAGAGATCCGAGGGGAACGGTGGGCAAAATAAATTTTTGCAGCGTTTCGGCAAATCGTAGACGGTGAGGAGGAAAACGACACCATGCCCCTATTTATACTGATCGCACGACGTCAGCCAATGAACGCCAGCCGTCCATTCTCGCGTGTCCACCGTCGGATTGCAACACGTGGCACGGGGCGGTTTACTTGTCCTCCTTAGTAAACCGTGCCAACTTTTCAGCTTCCCGCCTTAAATTCAAAAAACTAGCACGGTCTCCCACGGCCCGACACGTGGCGTCCATGCAACAGCCCACGCGCCCACACGCCGGACCTCTGAGCTCCAAGCAGTTATCACGACACCAGCATTAAAGATGACGGCTCGCATTTATTACACAATGATTCCCAAGGAGCAGTCAAAAGGAATATCACCTCGAAACATCTCGTCAAAGCGCCACCAGCTCCAAAGCAAGACACACCACGCCACATCTCCCGCCAGTCGATCCAAACGCACACATCACCCGCACGACCAGAAAACGAAGAGCGCCCGCGCACGTACAAACAAATAACACCGCCACGGGCGTAGGGCACCTCCCCCCGTACGCACACCGGTAAGAACTGGCAAGCCGGATTAGGTGCCAGAGGCATGGGGTCTGTCCCCTCTTTGCGCGCGCTAAAACTGATAGGCGACACGGGCGTGGGGTTCTTCTTCTCCGTGTGCGTAACGTTAACAATCCAAAATAAGTCCTAGCAGAGGCATGGGATCCGTCCCCTCTCCTGGCGAACTAAAATCGATAGCCGGCAACAGGCATGGGGTCCGTCCCCTCTTTGCGCGTGCTAAGCTCGATGGGCGGCACGGGCGTGGGGTTCTTCCCCTCCGTGCGCCAACTAAGTCCTAGTAGGGGTGTGAGGTCCATCCCCCCTATAGGCTCTGAGGCTGATAAGCGACGGAAGTGGGGTACGTCCTCGCCGTACGCGAAAGTACAAGCCGAATTAGGTGCCAGAGGCATGGGGTCCGTCCCCTCTCAAAGGCGCGCGACTAAGCTAGATGGGCGGCACGAGCGTGGGGTTCTTCCCCTCCGTGTACATAACGTTAACGATCGACTCGCTGACTCGGAACCGGCAGGGGTGTGGGGTCCGTCCTCTCCTTCAACGGTCCGAGACCGATGAGCGTAACCGGGTGTGGGGTCCATCCTCTCCGGCCGCGAAATCTTCCCGGGTTAGGCGGTAGAGGCCTCTGAGCGCGCTAACGCCGAAGGGCGGCACGGGTACGCGTTCGTGCGCGCTGCAACACTTGTAGGTCGCGGTCCTGATTGCACCGTTGACGCTACAGCGTACGCGACGACATCCCCGTTGACGTGCGACGTACGCAGTGTCACCCCAACGCTAGCATTACGACCAGCATTTGCATACATTCACACATCATACCATACATTCATGCATCATACCATACATTCACACTTGCATACCTATATATCTGTTGTACTTAATCATGTTTACAAGACCAACTCCATCCAGGCGCGCGGCTCCAAAATAGCAAGTCTTGTTTGGAGGCCGGGCCCACAGGTACACGAACGCACGAACAGGTACACGCTCGAACACGCAGGTCCCACTCCGTCATGCGAGCCCTTCCTTGACCGGAGAGTTGGGGGACTTGGGGGTTACAGGACCACGCACCACTGCTCAACCGGATAAGTATTTTGTTTAATCGTACGGACCCTTTTTCAACTCCCCAGTCAAGAAAGTTCTTTTTGACTTGGGGACTTGTTTGTATAGCATGAGTTGTCTGATTAATATACTTATCCAATTAAGCAGGTAATCAACACCTACCAGACCACCCGAAGAACCACCAGGAAGGCTTCAACTTCACTCACCAGACCGACCCCATCCGAGCGCACACGCGCCCGACAGGCGCACGCCCGAATGTGCGGATCACACACCAGCAAGGGCACCAGTCCCACATCGAAGAACACAAGTGAGCCCCAAACTCAACCACCTATATATGTAAGGTATTTATTACAGGTAAGATCATCCCATTCGTTCCATCTTGACGAATTCACTCCAACTACACACTATCTGCGCGCACGTTCGCTTGACTATTATATCCAATACATCATCTGACTTAGGCATCGGAGCGTTGAAGGCGGGCCACCCCGTCTTAACCCCTGACCGCCTGTTCATTGTTGTATTCTTCTAACAGCCGCACCCGAACGCGCGCACCCGATCATCCGAGAGAAGAGGAAGCGCCCGAAAGAAGAGTCAACCGTCGGAAGAAAGAGCCCGTACGCCCAAAGAGAGAGAAGAGCGCCCGCCCATCTGAACGGCCCCAACGTTCGGACGAGGAGGAAGAAGGAGTACTCGTATTGCTTCTGCCAGATTACGTCCCCGCGCGTAATTCGGTAGAAACACTGTTTATCACCTCTGAAGTGGTCGCTTCCTGCGAATTGAAAAATCCAACTTCTTGTCTAAGAACAGCTTCCAAGTACTTGTATCGAATCTTGAGCACCTGCCTCTCATTGGTTTTGCTCCAACAATAACCTTCTGCAACCATCAATTGGTAATAGTCACTTTAGGGATTTGGATCTCACTTTGCTTAAAACGAATCATACTTCAAACTTTGGAATCCAACCCAGGTTTCTTTTGGATATCAAAACGACGGACTGTAATTGATATCCAAAGGAAACCTGGGTTGGATTCCAAAGTTTCCGATTTAGGGCTCCCCACATGGATCTTTTTTTTTTCCTTTATCTTTCTAATTCCTCCTTTTCATTAATTGCTTTCTATACCTAAATTTGTGGACAGATCGATGCTGTCAGCGAATTAGGAACACAATGAACTTGTTTTAGTTCTTTAATATCGATCCGATTAAATTAACACAAAGAAAATGTTGAAAACGTGAGAGAGCGAGGTTTGAAGGTTACCCAAAAAGGCCACCAGCAATACTGCTAATCCCAAGTAGACAAAGTACAAACTGCACTGTTAGAGAAAGACAGTGGGAAACAACATGGAAAATGTGAGACACGATTTAGTTGATTTAGTGTAAAGGAAAGGAAAGGAAAAACCAAGAGAGAGTCTTGAGTTGAGTAGAGGGTTTGACTCAAGTCAACAAGAGTACTAGGTGACCGTACCTTTTCAACCTCTTCCATCCACTTCCCATGATTATTATTCTGTTGGGTCTGATTCTGACCGTAACCCAAATTGTTCATAAGACGGCTGGCAAAGAGCAACAAACAGTTAGTAGACATGCCATCTCCGATGGCTCCGATTGTTCCGAAAACCATTAGCAGAATATCAACTCCATCAGCGTATCTGAAGATTTTGAATATTGAATCTGCAGACTTCTTTTCTTCTTTCCTCTCGCGACTGATGCTCTCATTCTTTTCCGGAGATCCCATTTTGCTTCTCAAACACTAGATCGATCCGGCCGGTCTAGATGATTTGAAAAAAGAAGAAGGAGAAGAAGAAGAAGGGTTGCAGCATACAAATTTATTGAAGGCTAGGATTGAAAGGCACTTATTAGCGGCTGGTTAATCAGCTCAAAAAAATGAGATGCAAATATGGATATTTATATATAGCAAGAAGCAAAGTGTGTAGGTTTGGTGGTTTCTTCGAAGCAACAATAATAATATATTTGTGATGAACTTTTTGTGCATGCATGTGAGTGAATGATGTGATGGAGACTCATGGTGGTGTGGCTGTAAGCCTGTAAGTTGCTTTCAAGTTTTAACTGCATGAGAGCACAAGGGCTCCCCATTTGTACTTTTGTACGTCGACTTGTGGTCAACAAATTAAAATTGACTATGACCATGCCCCGGAGAGGTACGTACTAGTACTACTTTTTGACCAAAAAAAATTACTACTGGTTTGGATATTGCTTTGAGACCTAGCTAGCCTTGCCCCTCTTTAATTTGTTCATTTTGTTTGGTCATTTTTAATCCATGCCATTATTCACCGAAGACATGGCGGGAAGCGGAGTCTGAAATCTGAACCTTGGGCTCCAACTGGCTAGCTGCTGCATGCCATTTCATCGATCTTAGGGCAACCTCGCTTTACTTTAGTGGGAAAGTGCTCCACAATTGCAAATTAATGGCCGGAAACAGAGACCACGACGACCTAAATTTGCAACAATATATGAATTATATATATAGTTGGAGATGAGAAAGAGGACGGGAAACATTCTTTTCCTTTACGTACCTTTTTGTTTTTCTTTTCTCCTTAATTAGCCTGTTGCGTATGGAACATTATTGCCATCTTCTCTCTCAATTCTAAACCCTCGATCAAATGGCTTCGAATTAAGACTCAAAAGAAAACTCTATTATATTTATGTTATTCTTAATTGTCTGAATTTAGCTAGAAATCAATCGACTTTAATCGTATGATCGATGAGGTGTAAATGCTTTGGTCCTTCTTTCATGCATCTAAGATATATATGTTGGTTAATTAAGTAAAGACATGCATACGACATACTATTCTACAAATGTGTCTAGCAACCACTACTGGAGGAGAGAATCGGGGCGACGTAGTTATATTTCTACGTCGCTCCAATTTTCAATGAGGCGACGTACATTGCCTTTGATAAAAAGTACGTCGCTTCAACAAACTGAGGCGACATAGAATCATCGTTGTCGCTTCAATAAAATAAGGCGACTACTTTTTCATTCGAAGCGACCAAACTCATCTACGTCGCTTCGAATAAAATCTAGGCGACGTAGATTGCTCAATCTACGTCGCCTTGATTTTATTCGAAGCGACGTAGATGAGTTTGGTCGCTTCGAATAAAATCGAGGCGACGTAGATTGAGCGATCTACGTCGCCTAGTTTTTTTTTAATCTGGATCTACTCTTATTCTTAAAGTCAAACCGTTCATAAAGTTAGAATTTTAGAAAAACAGTTCATTCGCGTTCTGCAGCTGTTCTTGTGCGATTTTGGGAGAAATTTGAGGAAATTGATAAAGAAAGTTGGTCTTGCCATTGATTTGATTCTTGAGTAAGGTTAGTTTGATTTCTATCTCTTTAACCCTCTTTATGACCATAATATATTAAATTAGAAGTGAAATTGAAATTTTGGTGAAATGTTTGAAGTTGAATTGAATTTGGTGTTATGTTGTAGTTTTAGTGTTTGAATCATTGAATTGTGGTAAATCATGTTATGGGTTCATGAATAATGTTTGAAATTTGGTTAAGTTTAGTGAAATTTATTGATGATTAGAAGTGAAATTGAAGTTTTGGTGAAATGTTTGAAGTTGAATTGAATTTGGTGTTATGTTGTAGTTTTAGTGTTTTAATCATTGAATTGTGATAAATCATGTTATGGGTTCATGATTAATGTTTGAAATTTGGTTAAATTTAGTGAAATTAATTGATGATTAGTGTAGATTAGGTGTATTCGAGCCTTAATTAGTAGTGTTATTAGTGTTAATCATGAAATCGAGCGTATGGCTATATATAATTGTGGTGTTTATCAACTTAGAACTCCCGTTTGAGAATCAACAACTCATCTAGTTGATCGAGTTGAGTTATTGATTCTCGAATTGTCCCATTTTTGGACACTTTAGGTGAACATGACTTTGTTGATCCTTTTGCTATTCATGTGGTTTCAGTTTCAGTTTTTGGATATGGTTTCGACAATGTCTCCTTTCAATGTTCCCCGAGTGCAAATTAGGTTGTTTAGATATGTGTGCACTCGGGGAACTGTAGGGAGATGCTGCCGAAATTTCCCTAAACTGGAGCTGAAACGCATGGGTGCAAAAGCGTTGACAAATGTCGTGTTCCCCTGAAGGGGATAGGACCCAACCCGGAGGCATAAGACGAAGAAGTGTGGGGTTTTGGTTGAATCGCAACTGTGGCGTGGTAACTTTGTTCATATTGATTGTTTATGCAGACAGGAAACATGGACGGACACCTAGACAAAACTTGGATGACATATCATCGTGCTGATCCAAGGTACATCACAGGCATATTCGAGTTCATGAATTTTGCCCGGCGACATAGTAACGGAGCCGATTATTACTTCTGCCCGTGCAAACGTTGTAAGAATGGTCCCTTCAAGGTTACTATGGATGTCATGTATCATCACTTATCACACAGTGGTTTGAGTCCGGATTATACAGTCTGGCACCTTCACGGGGAAGTTTCTGGTGAACCGGCAATGCTCAGTCAACGAAGACAGTGGCTTCAAGACAGAGTCGGTCCTTCTAGTGGTGCCGGTCCTTCAGTGAATCTACAGTTGAAGATTCTACATGATGCTTATCCCTATTATCCTGGATACCATGCAGATGCACCCCAACAATTAGTGGAAGATAATTCGGGCATGAACTTCAATGACATGGTAGACGATAATTATGAAAAGTACGATAGATTATTGAAGGAGTCACAGACCCCATTATATGAAGGCAGTGAGGAAACTATTTTGAGTGCCATATTAGATGCAATGGAAATGAAAAATGAAAATGGATGGTCGGACACAAGTGTTGACTCTTTATGTATTTAAATTAATAAACTTCTTCCTAAATGGCACACATTCCCCTGTTCATACTCGAGAATAAAAAAAATCTTGAGTGATCTTTCACTGGGTTACGAAAGAATTGATGCGTGTGAGTTTAACTGTGTGTTGTTCAGGGGGGCGCTTGTAAACGAGAGGATTTGTCCAGTGTGTTATTCTGAAAGATATAAGCCATATACGAATGATATTCCCAAAAAAATAATTCGTAACTTCCCTCTAACACCAAGGTTGAAGCGCTTGTTTATGTCTCCACACACTGCCAAGCATATGCGATGGCTGGGGGAGCGGATATGCCTGGCTGGTAGCCTTAGCCACCCAGCTGATGGAGAAGTGTTTCAACATTTTGACAGAACTTTTCCAGGTTTTGCACGGGACTGCAGAAATGTGCGCCTTGGAGTAGCAACAGACGGTTTCAATCCATTCGGAACAATGAGAACTTTGCATAGTACATGGCCCGTTGTGGTGATGCCGTACAATCTACCACCATCAATGTGCATGAAGAAGGAATATAACATGTTATCAGTGTTGATTCCAGGCCCTAAATCTCCCGGAAAGTGCCTTAGTGTTCTCATTGAGCCGATGATCGAGGAGCTAATACATTTATGGGTCGTTGGAGTCTATACTTTTGATCGAGTAGACAATGAGGTATTCTTGATGAAGGCAGCGGTAATGTGGACTATTAGCGACTTTCCAGGTTTAGGGATGCTTTCGGGGTCAACTGTGAAAGGGTACAAGGCATGTCCAATCTGTCTAGATGAGCTAACTTCAGAGCATATATGTGGGAGGATAGTTTATTAAGGTCATCGAAAATGGCTCCACCAAGATCACCCTTGGAGATTGAGCAAGGCCTTTAACGGGAAGGAGGAGTTTGGCGGAAGACCCTATCAGAAGAGTGGAGATGAAATTTTGGAGGACGTTAGGTCACACGTTTACCCTATTCTTAGCCAACATGAAGACTTGAAGGTGCCGTACAATCCGAATAACAGACAGTGTTGGACTCACGAAAGCATATTTTGGAAGCTACCGTATTGGTCATCATTGAAGATCAGACATTGCTTAGATGTCATGCACATTGAAAAAAATGTGTGTGACAACATCCTTGGAACCATTTATTCGATTGATAACAAGTCTAAGGATGGTCCAAAAGCTCGCGCTGCTTTGAAGAAGAGGAATGTGCGAAAAAACCAGTGGCAAAGAGCGGGTGACCAGGGTACGGCGAAAGTTCCTCATGCACCCTTTTTAGTTAAAAAGGATTATCTAGAAGATGTGTTCCAGTGGTTCAGGGATGTTAAGTATCCTCTTGGTTATGCAGGTAGTTTGAGAAGTAAGGTGAAAGTTCCCCGTCACAGTTTTATGGATTGAAGACGCATGATTGCCATGTCTTGCTTCAACGTCTTCTTCCTGTGGTTATCAGAGGGTTCCTGCCAGAAAACGTTGTGAAGCCATTGATAGCACTGTCAAATTGGTTTCGTCAACTATGCAGTAGGGAGCTTAAGAAGGAGGTTGTGCGTGACATGGAAACTGAGATAGTGATGATTCTCTGCAATTTGGAGCTCATATTTCCTCCACATTTTTTTACATCTATGGTTCATCTCATGGTTCATATGCCCGAACAAGTATTCCTTACAGGTCCAGTACACTATACATGGATGTATCCAATTGAAAGGTAAAATGTTTTGTTATTGCTAATATTATGTTCGTTATGTAATATGTCGGCAATTAGGGTTTATTGTACTAATCTTGAGTGGTGTTTTTGCAGGCAATTAGGAAAATATAAAAAGTCAATGAGGAATACACGTTACCCGGAAGGTAGTATTGCTGAACAGTACCTCGTACATGAGTCGGTGACGTATTGTAAGTCTTATCTCAGACGGATGGACAACGAAGATATCGACACTTCCATAGCTGAGTGGAATATCAGCTGTGTTTCACTCTTAGTAAGACCAGATATTATCGAGACTCATCGCCAGTTCAGGTTGACTGAGGCAGAGACTGCTGAGGCTCACTGGCAAGTCTTGGTGGAAATAGACGAAGTCAAACCTTACCTAGAAGAACATCTCAGAAGGTTCGAGGCTAAAAATGGTGAAGATTTCGGCGAGCTTCGTCGGAGGAGGAGTTTTCTTCGATGGTTCTTAACATGGGTACATATGCCTATTAATTCTTGTAAGGTTCTTTGAGGGTTTATAACACTTATCTCTAACTTCTCTTAACACTTATCTCTCAGGTGTCCCTTAAAGAAAAAAACTCGGACCCGAGCTTGGTTGCAGGAATAAAGTCATTAGCTCAAGGACCTCAGCAATGTCGGGTTTATAAGTCGTGTTATGTGAACGGTGTCAAGTTCACATCGTTTGATAGAGATCAAAGAACTGTGACTCAAAACAGCGGTGTCATGATAGACATGGGTTCATCCAAGTTCTACGGCCATGTTAACCACGTGGTCGAAGTATTATATGCAGGCCGTATGCCAGTGTTGTTGTTTAAGTGCACATGGCACAACTCCGAGGACCCTGAAGATCTTGACATCGTTATAAAAGATCATGGACTGATATTAGTGAATACAAACAACAGTTACTATGAGGATTCACCCTTCATAATTGCAACCAAAGAAAAACAGGTATTCTACATAGACGATCCAAAGGCTGGTGGTACTTGGAAGGTAGTACAAAAAATGTCGCACCGCAATGTCTACAGCGCCGAAGTACTGGCCATAGATGAAAACATATCGCGTACAGGAGATCATATATTCGAGCCTTACCAAGATGACACTCCCACGGTGATACAATTTTACCCAGATTTTCAAGTACTTTTGGACGAAGATGGATACGAGGACAAGGACGAGGAGGACGATGACGAGGACGAGGACGACGAGGAGGACGAGGACGACGAGGACGAGGACGAAGACGAAGACGAGGACGAGGACGAAGATGAGGACGAGGACGAGGACGAGGACGAAGACGAGGACGAGGACGAGGACGAAGACGAGGACGAGGACGAGGACGAAGACGAAGACGAAGACGAGGACTAAACTAATATTATTATGAATTTGAAACCTAAATTCGTATTTTCTTTAAAGTATAATTTATGTATTCGAGAAAATATTACTAACTTTATAATTCTAAACTTCATCGTTTCTTTCATATTCAGTTCATTACCTTTCCATAAATAAATTGAAGCGACGAAGAATTCAATCTTTGTTAGTATCTCTAATTTTAAGCGACGTATATTGATCAATCTACGTCGCCTCAGTGTATTTATTTTTTATTTTGAATAAATGAAGCGACGTAGATTGATCAATGTACGTCGCCTCAACATATTTATTTTTTAATTTTTATTTTTGAATAACTGAAGCGACGTAGATTGATCAATCTACGTCGCCTCAATGTATTTATTTTAATTATAAATTAAATACAATGAAGCGACGTAGATTGATCAATCTACGTCGCTTCAGTTATTCAAAAAGAAAAAAATAACAATTATTTATGAAGCGACGTAGATTCGATCTTTGTCACTTCCAATAATTTCAAGCGACAAAGAACTCCATCTTCGTCGCTTCAACATGTTAAAGCGACGTAGATACTCATTATTTGTCGCTTGAAATTATAGGAAGCGACAAAGTTTGAGATCTTCGTCGCTTTAACATGTTGAAGCGACGTAGAAAGCAATCTACGTCGCCTCGTTTCCTTTATAATTCCAGAATCACAGTTGCTTTCTTCTTCTTCTCATTTCGTTTCCTTCTCACTTTACCTCTGTTCGACCTCGCCCCAAAGCCCTAATCCCAAACCAAATCGATTGAAACCAAATCGAATCCCGTCTTCTTCCTCCACCAAACCCGAAACCATCTTCTTCCTCCCCCTCCCTCACCGTCGAATCCCGGTGTGGGAAAAAAGGACAAATCAAAGTTTGGGTTTTGACCTAAAATCATCATCATCCATCTCTTCTCAAATTCTCCTCCCCAAAACCCACCGTTTTCATCAAATCAAATTATATCTCTCTGCCGAGCTTCTCTTCACTTCATTGAAGATTCTCTAGTAATCGAATTGTTCGGGTGCGTACTACTCTCTTTACCCACAATTTATGTTTATAGTGATTATATGAATCAATGTGTTTGCATTTGGCTATTGGAATGGAATGGAGAATAGTTTGGACTTAGATTATTTGACCGACTGTGTTTGCATTTGGGTATTCAAACTTATATAAACATTGACAATTTCATATGCTTTTCTGCAAGCTTTTATGGGTTCATTTTGTGCTCTCAGATATTTAGTTTAGAAAACTACTGGATTTGAATTCATTTTCTTCAAACAGGCTATTCTGTTCAACATGTTTAGGTTACTGGTATTCAAGGAAGATAATGAATTACAGAATAATAATCCATCCCTTTACAGATGTGGATGGAACTTCAATTCAGGTTCATTACTAATCTATCAATACTTGTGATTTCAGAAAGAAGAAGCATTCCGGGTCCGTGTAGCTAAAGCAAACGAAGTGAGCCAACTCGAGAAGGTATGGTGCGACATTCCGTGTAATCTATCAATGTGTAGTTGATGTCCATGTGTAGAAGTTGCTGTCCATGTGTAGAAGTTACTGTCCATCTATCATTTTGATTGTTTAGCTGCTGAATGTTCATGTTTAGTTGCTTTTCATGTTTAGGCTTTCATGTGTACAATCATTTTAGAGAGTTTATCCCATATCTAGTTGCTTTTTAATCTATAGAGTTAAGGTTTTGTATCTAGCTGTGTATATTAGCTCTTATTCGTAGTTTTCGGTATCGAATTATGCTGTTAAAGGTTCGTGGTGTTATGCGTTTGTGTTATCATCGTTGTGTTATGCTGTTAAAGGTTGAACGGTGTTATGCGTTTGTGTGTAGTAAGATTGAAGCACCGAGTAGTCACTATGCTAAGTACTTTGCATTAGTTACTTTGTATGAAAAGAATGTTGTTTTAATTGTACTGATTATATGAATGTTGACTTGTTACTTTGCATTAGTTACTGTTGACTTGATTATACTTTGCATTAGTTACTGTTGTTAGATCATTTGGTGCAATCTTTTGATTAAGGATTAAGGGTTTGGTTAAATGATTGTAGTACTCTCGGGATTAAGGATTAAGGGTTTGGTTAAATGAATGTACAATATGCTACTGTTCTGATTAAGTGAGGTAGATATGTGTATTTTACATATGTCGTTTCTAATGAAATGTGGATAAAATTGATGGGAGTTAAACAAAGCATAGTCTTGAGTTACTTTAGTGGAAATTGTTTAGCACTCAAATGTGGAGAACTGATTGAGATTGGAGAGGTTGTAATTAGAAAGGAAGATTTCTCGTAGACTGTTTTGAATTTGTTAATCTTATGTGATTATTACGTGATGTTTCTATCGTTTCTTCTTTGTCACTTTTATAATTTGATTAGTGATAGATTAAGTTTTGGCCATAATTTGATAAGAGTAGTTCACTCTTAATAGATTAGTTGATACAGAATGGCTCCTGGAAATACTGGATACCAGAGGAAGAAAGCGGCGATCCAGCGTCGTGAAGCGGCCGCGGCAGCAGCTGCGGAGGCGGCAGCTGCGGAGGCTACGGAGGCGGCGTGGCGAGCATTCAGCAGAGATGGGGCTTCCGGGTCGGGTTGCCCCACGGGACAATCTGCGACCCGACGATTCCTCAAGTAGGGGTTTTAACGCCCGCCCCAAACCTTGAGGATGCGATTCCTTAAGTGGATGACAGCGACGCCACTACGGCGTCACAGCATCCTCCCGCCCTCAGCATCCGGTGCAAGAAGACCAAACTCCCCGACATGGTGGACATGGCAACCGGAGATTCGATGACGCAACAACGCGGAGTCGTTGTCGGGACGAAGACGGAGTACCTCGTCCGGATGAACAACAATAGGCGACTACAAGTCGCTTACTCTACGAGGCATCGGGGGCCTGCGACGAGGGAAATGAGGAGTCAGATGTGCAGAGACATCGGTAGCATCATCCGCGGAAAAGTTCCAATGCTTGCACCTAGCTTTTTTGGACTTAGCGATTTGCATCGCGATATCGTCAATAGCAATATTGAGGTATACTTACTAGCCTTAGCTTACTTACCTACTTTATGGTTTATGTAAATATAACTTTTACATAACGGAATTTAAATGTCTTGTGCTAGACGAACTACGACATCCCGGCGACTGATGTGGAGATGTGAAACTTCATTGATGCGACGACGCAAACAATCTACAAGGATTGGAAGTACGATTGCCATCAACATTATCTCCACGTCAGCCAGGAGACTCCGGCCGAGTTTCTCGGGAGGGAAGACCAATGGGCGTGGTTAAAAGCCCACTTCGAAGACCCTGCTTACTTGGTGAGCTTCATAAACTATCCGCACGGTTTTGGTAGCCAACATTCTAAAAAAATGCATGTTTATCTATTCTTATTTTAAAATGATCTTTGTGTGTGTGTGGCAGCGATTGTGCGAACGGAATCGAGGAAACCGAAACAAGAACAAGGAGCAGCATCTCAACCACCATTCGGGATCCCTCGCCCTCTCGTACCGAAGCGAGGTGTTGGAGAAGGAGGGTCATAGAGCGCCCGCCGTCCAGACGTGGATTAACGTATACCAGCCGGACAAGAATGCGGCTGAGAAAATGGTAAGCTCAAATAGATTCACGTTACGTTATTTCAATTATTTTTGTTTACTATATTGTAATATTATTTATTTGATCTATTTTAATTGAGCAGGCGGCAGTGAAGCGTCGACTCGATGAAGTCTTGTCGCAACAAGATAGTGTTGCGGGCCCAGTTGACGGCGATTCGGTTTCCCAAGCCCAGCATCTTCCTCTTGATACACAAATAAATATTATAGAGGAAGAGGTGGGTTTAAGGCCCGGGACCTCTATAAGAGGTAATAAATCTCTTAAACCACAGTCGTTCATCTCGATTTACGTTTTGCTTTATTTTGGTTTACCATAGAGTATACTAATATTTGTTCTTGTTCGACGTTACAGAGGTGGGGCGCGCTCTCACACGCGACCCCAAACCGAGAGGAGGGGCCCGGGTACAGGAAAGCCAAACCCTCATGCAAAAGGAGATCACTGAAGCCAGAAAGGAGGCGCGCAGATCGACCGAGGTGGCGCAGAAGGCCATAGCGGATTACAGTGCGCTCGCCCAAAGGATGCAAGAAATGGAGACCATGATGCGATCATTCCAGGCTGCGAGTCAACAACCTCAAGCTCCTCCACCACCTCCTGGCTCGTAAACTGTATCTAGGCTTTGTATAAACTTGATTTGTGTAAACTTGATTTGTATAAACTTTTTACGTTTTAATTTGTGGCAATTTTTTCTATATAACTTGATTTGTGGTTGATTGCGTTTTTGTGGTTGAATGGGTTTTTATGTTTGAAAATTGCAATAGGTCGTGACTTGGTACAATAATATTTAATTTTTATTTTTTTTTATTTTTGAATAAATGAGGCGACGTAGATGGAGCAATCTACGTCGCCTCATTTTCTAAATAAAGAACAAAAATAAAAAATAAATACATTAAGGCGACGTAGATTGCTCCATCTACGTCGCCTCATTTATTCAAACATAAAAAAAATAAAAATTCAATACAATTAAGCGACGTAGATTGCTCAATCTACGTCGCCTCATTTATTCAAAAAGAAAAAAAAATAAACATTAAATACAGTGAAGCGACGTAGATTGATCAATCTACGTCGCGTTATTTATTCAAAAAAGAAAAAAAAATAAATATTATATACTTTGAAGCGACGTAGATTGAGCAATCTACGTCGCTTTGTTTATTCAAAAAGAAAAAAAATTTATTAAATACATTGAGGCGACGTAGATTGCTCAATCTACGTCGCTTTGTTTATTCAAAAAGAAAAAAAATAAATATTAAATACTTTGAAGCGACGTAGATTGAGCAATCTACGTCGCTTTGTTTATTTAAAAAGAAAAAATAAATAAATATTAAATACATTGAGGCGACGTAGATGGATTAATATACGTCGCCTCATTTATTCAAAAAAAAAATTAAAAATAAATAAAATGACGCGACGTAGATTGAGCAATCTACGTCGCTTAAGTGAGATATAAATTGAAGCGACGTAAAATTCTTTACGTCGCGTGAAATCAAATGAAGCGACGAAGATTGGTTCTTTGTCGCCCCAATGGTGGCGTGATCAATCTGAAGCGACAAGATGAGGCGACGTAGTTTTGGTCACAATAAATCGAGGCGACGTAAAATCCAGACGAGACGACCACCTATCTACGTCGCCCCGATTCTCTCCTCCAGTAGTGAACTCGATCATATATACAATATATATATATATTGTGTGTGCATTTATACCAATTAATTAGTTAAACAAACTAGCTAATTAATTCATGAGATAATACCCGGCATATATAATCTTGAATCATACAGCTAATGTGTTTGTTTAATAATTAATATCCTATGATTGTAAGAGATAGATTTCAATCTGGCTCCCTGCCGTCCATGGTCCACCATTTTTGTCCAAATGCCATTTCTGGAATCATAATGAAAAAGCACTTAAAGCAGTACGTATACCCGACATGGAACGCTTCACATTTTCAATAAAAGAAAAACGAAAAAATGAACGTTTTTACCTTATTAGTTATTTATAGCTAGTTAATCATATTTTCAGGTACATTAAGGCAGTGGTGGATCTTGAGTTCGAATCTTAGGTGGGTGAAAAAAGTTTCATGAACGATGAGTGTCGGAGACATGCAACTGATCCATGGACGAAATTAAGAAAAAAAAATTGGTCAAGCAATACCGAAATCAACCGGTTTTTTAAAAACATACTTAGAGCAAGCCCAGCAGTTATGTCAAACCAAATTGTCAATTTTGAATTTTAACGTATGATGTGGTAAATGACAAATTGGTGAACTTTTCCATCCAACAGATAGGCCAAACACTAACAGCGTAATCATTATAGCCGATGAATTTTTAAAAACTATAGCCGACGAGGTTTTTTTTTTCCGTCGGCTATAGTACTATAGCCGACGAAAAAGATTTTTTTTTCTGAAATAAAAAAGTCGTCGGCTATAGTACTATAGCCAACGAAAACGAATAAAAAAACTCGTCGGCTATACTATTACCGACAGGTTTTAGCCAACGGACTATAGCCGACGATATTTACTATAACCGACGACTTTTTTATTTCAGAAAAAATGAAATATCTTTTTTGTCGGCTATAGTACTATAGCCGAAGAAAAAAAAACTCGTCGGCTATAGTTTTTAAAAATTCGTCAGGTATAGTGATTACGTTGGTAGTGAAAACTTAATAATTTTTTATTAATATCAAAAGCAAAAGTATGTTAAGTGGAGAGGGAGAGAAGGAGGGAGAGAGATAATGAAGGGAGTAGAAGAACAATAAAGAAATCAATTTTGGAAAATCTGTTAGGTTGCTCCTCATCTGCCTTTTGTTACCGTTGTAATTCCCCACGTCGGATTTGGCAGATCCGCTGGGGTTGCTCTTATAGATTTATGTGAGAATTTTAAGTTAAAAACCATGAAAGAAGTACATAATATCAATCTTTTTTTATAAATAGCTTATAGAAACATAATTTGTGGTGAATTTTAACAAACATTTGTGTAGTGATCTTACACAATTTTTATAGAATGTATCTGCCTACACTACCAGAATATGTACTATAGCCGACAACATTTGAAAAAACCAGCCGACGATTATTCAAGTCGTCGGGTATAGGTCACTATATCCGACAACACAATTAAGTCGTCGAGTATAGTCAAAACTATACCCGACGACAGCTATAGTCATCGGCTATGATATTATAGCCGACGACCACCCTCGAAGTTATCGGCTATGCTGATGAAACTATACCCGATGACCTATAAATTTGTTGGGTATAGTTTGACTATACTTTAGCCGACGACTTCGTTAAAGTCATCGGCTATAGTTCCTTTTATACAGATCTAGGCAGCAGCTCGACCATTTGAAAAGAAATCGCCCAAAAAATCCCAAATGGCTCTTAAATCGTGGGTGTCATCGGAAGCTGCCCAAAGAGAGTTCGTGATACTCTCCCGCTATACATATATAAAGGTATGTTTGTATATATATGTGTGTGCTTAAATCGTGGGTGTCATCAGAAGCTGTCCAAAGAGAGTTCGTGATACTCTCCCGCTATACATATATATAGGTGTGTGTGTGTGTGTGTGTGTGTGTGTGTTATTATTGTTGATTTAGAGTTGATTATATATATAGATATGAATGAATTGAATGTGAAGATTTTGAGTTATTTGTTGTGTTTTAGTTGAGTTGAGTTGATTTTGAGTGAATTCTTGATACATATATATATATTTATGTGTGTTAATTTGTAATTAAGAATATATATATATATATAGAAAAATTAATGTAATTAATTTGTGTTGATATTGTTGATGTTGAGGTGATCGATTAATGTTGATTTTGAGTTATTTTTTAGTTGAGTTGATCGAGTTGATTTTGAGTTGAATTCAATGAAATTATGTATATAAATATGTTAATCGTTGATATATATACATATATGTGTGCGTGTTAATTTGTAATTAAGAATAGAAGAATTAATGTAATTAATTTGTAGGTTAAAGAGATTTATAGGTATAATGTTAAATTTTTAATTAGTGTATGTATATATTAATTTATGTATATACAGTAGGAATTTTGAGGATAGACAAGAGTTAAATTTTCCTTCCAAAATGGGATCGAAGATATGGCGTTGGAATGTGGAATTTTGTGAAATATGTGAAATGTAATGCGAAGGAGAATACAATTCATTATTGCCCGTGTACACAATGTCAGTATCGCAACGATTTGGTTCATTTTTTCATTGATATAGTACGGGAGCACTTGAAGAAAAACGAGTTTTGGGATAAGTACACATGTTGGATTTATCATGGTGAAACATCATCAAGGGGTCAGCATGATCATGGGCAATTTTCTAAGAGGGCCAGTACATCCAATGATCCAACAATGAGATTGCTCAACTATGTGCTTCCTTATGAGAGCAGTGTATATGCTCAAGTACAAGATACCTCTGTCGACGTTGAGGGTTTCCCTTTTATTGAGTCAGTCCAGCAATTACCCAGAGTTGTCAACACTACCAGTATTGATAAGTACAACAAACTAATTGTCTTCCAACAGACCCCATTGTATAACGGGTGTAACAAGACCGTTCTTGAAAATGGTCTTGGAAATAATGAAAATCAAAGTGAAGAACAAATTGAGTGTCAAGGTTGATGCTTATCTGGAGTTCACAGATTTGGCATTGCCCTCTGGTTATCGTCTGCCTACCACTCATCTTAAGGTACGACATATCCTGAAACATCCTGGTCTTACCTACATCAAAATTCATGCATGCAGATATGATTGCATTCTCTTCTGGGGTGAAGATGCTGAAGGGAATGATCTTGAAAACCTTGATGCATGTCCGGTAGGTCACACCGATAGGTATAAGTTGACTCTTGCAGGGAATAAGAAAGCTGTAAAGGTACTTCGGTATTTCCTGCTGATTGATAGGCTGGAACGGTTGTTCATGTCTGCCCACACGGCCAAAGCTATGAGATGGCACACGGAGAGGGATTTGCCTGACGATGATACCCTCATACATCCTGCAGACGGATAGGCTTGGAAGCACATGGTTAGGGAGTTTTCTCATTTTGCATCAGAGGTCCGAAATGTTTGGCTCGGGTTTTCATCTAACAGATTTAACCCTTTTGGCAACATGAGTTTTTAATACAGTATATGGCCAGTTATTTTGGTACCGTACAACCTTCCTCCATGGATGTGCATGAAGAAGGTATACAATATGCTGACTATGTTGATTTCAGGGCCAGGTTATTTAGGAAAGTGTCTCAATGTGTATATGACATCCTTGATTGAGTAGCTTAAGTACTTGAGTAACGTTGGTCATCCTATATGCATGCCATGCTTGTTGGCTCCATTAGTGATTTTCCTGCCCGCGGGATGTTGTCGGGCAACTTTACCAAGGGATACAAGGCTTGTCCAGAGTGCATGATTGTTGATTGCGACAGCCCTCATTGTAGGAAGATTGTCCAGATGCGTCACTGTTGTTGGTTTCCACATGATCACCCATTTCAGGAGGATAAGGAGGCATTTGATGGGATTGTAAAAACATGTGTGCAACCTAGGAGATGGACGAGGGATGAAATTTTTGATGTACTAAATGAATACGATTTTGAGCTGCTCAGCAATCATCTTGATGTAGTTGCAGCAATACCTCCCATACCAGACCGGTATAAATTCTGGACGCACAAAAGCGTATTCTAGGAACTTCCGTACTGGTCTAAGTTGCCCATCAGGCACTACCTATATGTCATGCACATTGAGAAGAATATCTACGAAAGTGTGGTGGGCATAGTGTTGATTTAGGAGGGGAAAACTAAAGACGGTCCGAAGGCATGCATTGATCTGAAAAGAATATATGGGTATACGAAAATATTTGTGGTTGAGAGAATGGAAGAAAAAAATGCATCAAGTTCCTTACACCGTCAAGCCTGACCAGAAGAATGACATTTTTAGGTGAATGGATAATGTTAGGTATCCTTCAGGCTATGCAGGCAATATAGGGAGGTGTGTTAACTTCCGGGATAATAAGATATACGGATTAAAAAGTCATGACTTCCATATACTACTTCAACGTCTCTTCCATGTTTTCATTCGATCATACCTGCCCCTTCAGGTGGTAGAGCCGTTAGTAGCATTGCCAAGATTCTTTTAGAAGTTATGCACTAGAGAAGTGAAAAAATCAGACTTGAGGGAAATGCAAAAGGACATCATTTTTATCATGTGCAAATTCGAGAGGATATTTCCCCCAAATTTTTTTGACATCATGCCTCACCTGATGATCCATCTTCTCGAATAATTATTGCTTACTGGTCCATTACACTACACTTGGATGTATCTCATGGAAAGGTACGTACAATTCAACATATGATAAATTGGCATGATTCTTTTATATAATTATGTATTTTCATAATCCTCACATGAACTTTACAATTTGATAGACAACTGAGGGACTACAAAGGTTATATGGCTAATAAATCCACACCAAAAGCATGTATAGGTAAAGCATATCTTGCGCACGAGTGCGTAACGTACATCAAGATGTATTTAGGAACGTTGGAGGACCCTCCACAACATATGTCGGTAGATGAACCCCAGTTCAATTTTTCTATCCTCTCGAATGAAGTTGAAGTATATGATTTGTTGTCAAAGTCGTACAAGTTGGAACTGTATGAGCTAGTCATTGCCCACTGGTGGGTATTGATAAATTGTCCAAAAGTTCAATACTAGAAAAACATCCATCTAAACTGCTCTGCAGTTGCTGGTGATCTTGAGTACCACAATAGGGAGTTTGCAAACTATTTTGGCGGTTGGGTACGTGTTTCAAATTGATTTAGTTATATATATATATATATTCATAAATCAATGTGAAGATTATGAGTTAATGGTTGTTATTTTTATCTTCAGATGAATCATGCACAATGTGATGGTGACCCACACTGGTCACACAAATAGAGGCGATAAACGGAGAACACAGAATTCTGGAGTAATGGTGCATATTGGGCAGAATAACATTGACTATTACAGTGTTCTCCATTTAGTGGTTGAACTAATTTATGGGGATGGCATGACCGTACACTTGTTTAAGTGTAGATGGTTTGATACTAACCTTGAGAATACAAGGACCGATAAAGACGAGATTTTTTTCGGTGAATACTGCTACAAGCTGGTATGAGGATAACCCTTTTGTTTTTGCCACATCGGTAAAACAAGTGTTTTATCTAGATAATCTTGTGCACAAAGGGGCGTGAAAATTAGTCAACCATGTTGTTCCTAGAAACATATATAGTGCTACTACACTTGGTGAGGTTAACAAAATTGAAGAAGTGACTGCATACCAAGAACCGAAAGTAATTGGTATTTATGAATCCTCTACAATTCGCCTAAATAATGTGAGACCCGGTAGTGTGGTTCGACTTCCGTGGGCGGATGTAAGTCTTATTGATGTCCTTCCAAACGAAGACAACGAAGACTCCGGTGACGAGTAGCGGCACATATTACCGGAAATTAACTACGACACCGATCCAGATTCAAGTGATGATTCTGATTATGAGCCTTAGTTAAACATGAATGTGCGTTTGTTAATTAATTAAATGTGTGAGTTGATAATGAGGATGTCGTTGAAATGTTTGTTTCATTTTTTTTATACTATTAGGTAAACAGGTGTTACTGCGAAACAGGTGATTTTTGCCAAAGAGGCATGCCTTTAAATTTTTTTATATACTATACCCGACGACATGCATAAAAGTCGTCTGGTATAGTTAAAAAAATATTAAAAAAAGCATACCCGAAGACTTAATGAATGTCGTTGGGTATACTATAACCGACGACATTCATTAAGTCGTCGGGTATGGTCAAACGTTATAACTAGAAAAGCCAGCCCAAGACCTCACTTCTTCGGCCTCTCCTCCTCTCCCCCAAATCGTCCCAAACCCCCGAAGTCTCTCCCCAAACGTCCCAAATCGCCGGAAAAGCACCCAAATAAGATCAATCCCTCCAAAATAGGTTCTCTCTCTCTCTCTCTCTCTCCCCCCCCCTAAATTTTAGGGTTTCTACTATTTAGAGATTTTAGTTTGATGTAAATAGGATTATGTGAATGTGTATGAGTTTTGATTATGGGCTATGGATTTTGTGATTAGGTTATTAGATTGGGTTAATTGAATTTGTGTATGGAATTTTTGATTGGGTTATTGAATTTTTGTATGGAATTTGTGATTGTGTTATTGAATTTTTGTATGGAATTTGTGATTGGGTTATTGAATTTATGTATGAAATTTGTGATTGGATTATTGAATTTGTGAATTTTATGGAATTTGTGATTAGATTATTGAATTTGTGAATTGTATGGAATTTGTGATTGGGTTAATTGAATTTGTGAATTTTACAGAATTTGTGATATATGGAATATGTGATTATTTTGAGGGAATATTATGTGAATTTTGTGATTTTTTTGTGAATATATGAAATATGTGATTTATGTATGAATTTTGTGAATTTTGTGATTTATGTATGGAATTTGTGAATTTTGTGCTTTATGTATGAATTTTGTGAATTTTGTGATTTATGTATGGTTTAATTTAAATAGGGTTTAATTTAATTAGAGTTTAAATAATTAGGGATCATGAATTGGTTAAGTCGGAAGAGTTCGAAGGGCTCTAACAAAGGAACCGGGTCTAGCAGCGATAGTTCCTTATCCGCCTCTATAAGTAACACTTATAGCGGCCCGAGGACCTCTCGACACCTTCATCTACTTCAGCAGCTGCAACTAGATGTAGGGGCCTGTCGACCTGCCTGCACAAGGCCGCTTTTCAACGAAGGCGCCGCTCCCTCGCCGCAGCCAGCCGTCTCTACGGGTCCCGTATATTTAGGTGTCCGTATGTCTCCCACCTCCCGGCCAACGGCGCCTACTCCCTCGTCGCAGCTGTCAGCCTCTAATGCAGGTCCTTCAGATAGTTCTTCTACGAGGACACGTGGTGGTCCACCGCCACACCTCTTCATGCCCGATACGATACCATCTATACCTGCGCTCGATGATCGGGGAGTGCCCATTTTAGAACAGATTGGTTACACTACCCCGGAAGAGGCATACTTCTATGTGTTGTTTGATACATCTCTGTATAGTGCGAGGGTATCAAATACATAGACGTCCGAATTGGGTAAATATTACCAAACTTAGTATTTAATTTGAAACTCATTATTACATAATGAATATACCGCTTAAGTGGTTATGATGAATTTTTTTTCCCTTCTGTTAGCCGACACCGACGCTGGAGGTAATGAAAAAAAGAATACTAGAAGCACGGTCAGTGACAAGCTACTTGACAAGGAGGTCAACGGCAATGGAAAAGTGGTCATACAGACCAATTCGAATGGAAACGTGATAGTATATATGAATACGCGGAAGTACGCCGGCATGGTAGGGAGTATAATACGAGACAGAGTGTCGGTTCTATGGGGAGAGTGGTCATCCGTGCCACAATGTGTGAAAGACTTTGTGAACAATGCGTTGTCGGTAAGTTAATTATATATTCATTATGTATAATTTTCTTTTATATATTCATTATGTATGTCTACCATTTATATATTTATTTATATATACATTGCAGCTGTGGTTTATTGTGCCGGAGGAGCTCAAATACACGTGGGCTGATGAGGTGCAAGAAAGAAGGTGATGAGATATGGAGTTAAATTTTAGACATTTTGTTGATCATTTATATGTCAATTTACTCACTCATACCTCCCATATATAGGTACAGAGAGTGGAAGAGTGAGCTCAAACGGCACTGGAAGAAGCACGACAACTTCCGTGGGTGTACCCCTATGGAGTTTATGTATAGGGAGTACGAGTAGCAGTGGCTCGTAGTCCACTTCAACACCCCAAAGGTCGATGTATGCAACAGTACTTTGTTTGTTCTTACTTGTATCGTATTTGGCGAAAATAGTTTCCTAATTAATTTTTTTTCACATATGTTCATCTAATCAGGCTATTTCTGCAATAAACGCGGTGAACCGGGGAAAAAACACGAAGAACCATCATGGCGGTTTGAGATCCTTTGTGGGTTGGATGGAGGAGGTCGTCCAACACCGTAAAGTCCCCCATTTGGAGTATACGTTACAGAAAGCATATCCTCAGTGCCTCAAAGATATTGTAAGTTTTATGCCCTTATAACTTATTTAACATATTTGTTTATATATCTCTAAAAAAAATTACGTATGTTTACTGGTCCAATTTTTTTTCCCTTGTCAATTAGACGAGAGTGCAAGAGGTGACTCCGGAGGTGTTGACTCAGATCATGACAGTGCAATGGCCTGAGACCCAGAATGCAAACCTCCCCCAGGCCATCTCTCAGATTGATCAATCTGACCCGCTTGTAGCGGCGAGGATCATGGGTGAGGTTTTCCCACCACGAGGAAACAGCTACTACTGTAGGGGTTTGGGACAAAAGGGGGACGGGGTCTTGAAGAACACTCCTGGATTCTCACGCAGGTCGGTAAGTTTGAAGTCTTCTCATCTACAGGAACAGCTTCAGAGGGTGATGGCAGAGCACCAGAGGCAGGCGGCAGAGCATCAGAGGGTGCTGGAAGAGACTCGAAGGTGGGTGGAGGAGATGGAGTAGGCGAGATTAGCCGAGCAATCTGCGATGGCTTCATGGTTTCAGGATTGGGCTGCACAGCTCCAGTCATCTGGATTCCCGGTCCCGGCTCCACCTGCATTCCCTTTTGCTGCCATGCGGCCGCAGAAGGATCTCGAAGACCCTGATATTAATGTCGATATTTTCAATAATATCAATTTGGATCATCCATAGTGTAAGTGTGTAATATGTGTGAATTTGTGTCTTGTTAGTGAATTTGGAATGTGTTTTTCAACTTCGATCAATAATATTATGCAATTGCAGGTTCAAGGATTAGAATTGTACATTTTCGGATATTTTTTTCCTGAAATTTTCTACTGTAGCCGACGACACTATTCAAAGTCATCGGCTAAGGTAAATACTATAGCTGACGACTTGGTGTCCTGGTTGTCAGCTATAATAGCCCTCCGGTCAACGCCGGTTGTTGACCAGTCGTCGGTTATAGTCCGGACTATACCCGACGACTCACCTTCTAGTCGTCGGCCATAGTTTTGTCGACGGCCTTTTGTTGTCGACCGTATAGTCGGCTATGACTAGAGGCAACGACAGGTCTTGCTATAGCCGTCGACTCTAGGTCGTCGGCTATAGTCCCTGTTTTTGTAGTCCTATATGTTGACACGAATAAGGAAGACTCATTTCGAGGGCAAATACTATGAATATTGTTTTCTATAACTATCCTTATAATAAAGATAATAATAAAATATATGAGGTACTAAAATAACGAAGGTGCTATTTGGTGGACTAAAATCTCAGATTTCCTTCAGACTATCTATGGTCAAGATCTTTCGGGTATGCCTGCTTATAGATTATGTTAGAAAGTTTATTTCTTTCTTGTGTATAGGATTTTTGTATTGTTTATAGAGATGATTTTCGTCTTTGTTTTCATCCTATGACTGTTTTATCTTATCAATAAATTGTGGGTCTGAGCGAGGAGTTACCTCAGTTCTGGCCTATTTCTCAATATATATATATATATGAGGGAACATATATATGAGACTGTCACATGGAGGAAAAGTAGTGGCAACGCTTTTATTCTTGAATCGACTACGTACGGAGCTATGGAGTTATACTGATCCAATGGTTTAAACCAAGAAACAATTAACTTTGCCTTCCTTTGAGTCTCCTCCTTTCCCCTGCAAATTTTACCGATGATTTTGCCTAGCAGAACAAAAATTAACACAGGAATTGCAAAAAACTTGTCCAGTGGCCATTGGATCTGCGATCACTTGCATCCGCCTCTGCATTAAGGTGAAACATGTTTAGACAAGAAATAATTATTCTAATATATACACCATTTCGTCGGTCCTTAGTACAAAAATTTATAAAGGGGTATGACTTGAGTGAACTTGGTTCACCTTGAACCGCCTTCATTCTCACCGTCCAGATTACATGGACGATAGATAATCATAACTGCTTTTTAAAATTTTGATTTGGTTCAAGACCATTTCATACGAGAACTTCTCCAAATATTTCATGTGTACGTACGAATTTGGTTGTTAACTGCGGGGCGTTTTGATGCATGTGCTTCATTTTGGACATGTGTAAACCTTAAACAAACTACCAAATCAAAGAAAATTTGACTTAATTAATTATGTTGGATCCATGGTCATATATATGGAAAAGTATGACTGTTCATTTCACCAGAAAAAAGAAAAGAGAAAAAACTGATGTTAGAGTGGTAGATGCCATATTTGGAGCAAAGCAAAAGCAACATGATATTGTTCTTCAAAATATCTACTTGGCACTGAATTAGTTTTGCGAAGTCGTGATCATCCTAATGATTTCATTACATTAAATATATATAGGCCGGGGGTCCTTAACTTGATGATATTTGGTTATGATTTGCAGGGAAATCGATCATATATATTTTTGTATTAATGTATATATGAATCAATTTAAGATTTTATAAGTGCACGAGCCACCGACACGAATCTATATACTTTATATGTAATTGGCCGGACTCACGATGATGATCTAGCCCTAATTCTTCGATTTCTACCAAGTGATGTTGTAGTATATATATGTCGCAAAAGAATCTCATACATATATTAAAAGAAATCTCTGTATTTATCAGGTTGACCCGGTTGAAAGAATGATCCCTAGCTAGCCTGAAGATCGAGTACTATAATGTTTTCTGTTCAATTAATATAATTAGCCAGCACGTACACATGCAAAAAGGACTATATACGTAGTTTACTGTACTAAAACTTATCTACAAAAGATCGAATCAAACAATGAGGCAACTTTACATTTCTCATCGATCGATCCACTACTGGAGGAGAGCATTGGGACGACGTAGTTACATTTTTTCGTCGCTCCAATTTCAATGAGGCGACGTAGATTGCCTCAGATATTAATTACGTCGTTTTAACAAATTGAGGCGACGTAGATTGATCTTGGTCGCTTCAATAATATGAGGCGACCACTTTTTACATTCGAAGCGACGAAGATTAGTTTGGTCGCTTCGAAAAAAATCGAGGCGACGAAGATTGAGCAATCTTCGTCGCCTCGTTTTTTTAAAATCTGGATCTACTCTTCTTCTTAAAGTCAAACCGTTCATAAAGTTAAAATTTTAGAAAAACAGTTCATTCGCGTTCTGGAGCTGTTCTTGTGCGATTTTGGGAGAAATTTTAGGAAATTGAGAAAGAAGGTTGTTCTTGCCATTGATTTGATTCTTGAGTAAGGTTAGTTTGATTTGTATCTCTTTAACCCTCTTTATGATCATAATATGTTAAATTAGAAGTGAAATTGAAGTTTTGGTGAAATTTTTGAAGTTGAATTGAATTTGGTGTTATGTTGTAGTTTTAGTGTTTGAATCATTGAATTGTGGTAAATCATGTTATGGGTTCATGAATAATGTTTGAAATTTGGTTAAGTTTAGTGAAATTTATTGATGATTAGAAGTGAAAATGAAGGTGATGTGAAATTTTTGAAATTGAATTGGATTTGGTCTTATGTTGTAGTTTTAGTGTTTGAATCATTGAATTGTGATAAATCATGTTATGGGTTCATGATTAATGTTTTAAATTTGGTTAAATTTAGTGAAATTAATTGATGATTAGTGTAGATTAGGTGTATTCGAGCCTTAATTAGTAGTGTTATTAGTGTTAATCATGAAATCGAGCGTATGGTTATATATAATTGTGGTGTTTATCAACTTAGAACTCCCGTTTGAGAATCAACAACTCATCTAGTTGATCGATCGAGTTAAGTTGTTGATTCTCGAATTGTCCCATTTTTGGACACTTTAGGTGAACATGACTTTGTTGATCCTTTTGCTATTCATGTGATTTCAGTTTCAGTTTTGGGATATGGTTTCGACAGTGTCTCCTTTCAATGTTCCTCGAGTGCAAATTAGATTGTTTAGATATGTGTGCACTCGGGGAACTGTAGGGAGATGCTGCCAAAATTTCCCTAAACTGGAGCTGAAACGCATGGGTGCAAGAGCGTTGACAAATGTCGTGTTCCCCTGAAGGGGATATGACCCAACCCGGAGGCATAAGGCGAAGAAGTGTGGGGTTTTGGTTGAATCGCAACTGTAGCGTGGTAACTTTGTTCTTATTGATTGTTTATGCTGACAGGAAACATGGACGGACACCCAGACAAAACTTGGATGACATATCATCATGCTGATCCAAGGTACATCACAGGCATATTCGAGTTTATGAATTTTGCCCGGCGACATAGTAACGGAGCCGATTATCACTTCTGCCCGTGCAAACGTTGTAAGAACGGTCCGTTCAAGGTTACTATGGATGTCATGTATCATCACTTATCACACAGTGGTTTGAGTCCGGATTATACTGTCTGGCACCTTCACGGGGAAGTTTCTGGCGAACCGACAATGCTCAGTCAACGAAGACAGTGGCTTCAAGACAGAGTCGGTCCTTCTAGTGGTGTCGGTCCATCAGTGAACCCGCAGTTGAGGATTCTACATGATGCATATCCTTATTATCCTAGATACCATGCAGATGCACCCCAACAATTAGTGGAAGATAATTCGGGCATGAACTTCAATGACATGGTAGACGATGATTATGAAAAGTACGATAGATTATTGAATGAGTCACAGACCCCATTATATGAAGGTAGTGAGGAAACTTTTTTGAGTGTCATATTAGATGCAATGGAAATGAAAAATGAAAATGGGTGGTCGGACACAAGTGTTGACTCTTTATGTATTTACATTAATAAACTTCTTCCTAAAAGGCACACATTCCCCTGTTCATACTCGAGAATAAAAAAAATCTTGAGTAATCTTTCACTGGGTTACGAAAGAATTGATGCGTGTGAGTTTAACTGTGTGTTGTTCAGGGGGGCGCTTGTAAACGAGAGGATTTGTCCAGTGTGTTATTCTGAAAGATATAAGCCATATACGAATGATATTCCCAAAAAAATAATTCGTAACTTCCCTCTAACACCAAGGTTGAAGCGTTTGTTTATGTCCCCACACACTGCCAAGCATATGCGGTGGCTGGGGGAGCGGATATGCGTGGCTGGTAGCCTCAGCCACCCAGCTGATGGAGAAGCGTTTCAACATTTTGACAGAACTTTTCCAGGTTTTGTACGGGACTGCAGGAATGTGCGCCTTGGAGTAGCAACAAACGGTTTCAATCCATTCGGAACAATGGGAACTTTGCATAGTACATGGCCCGTTGTTGTGATGCCGTACAATCTATCACCATCAATGTGCATGAAGAAGGAATATAACATGTTATCAGTGTTGATTCCAGGCCCTAAATCTCCCGGAAAGTGCCTTAGTGTACTCATTGAGCCGATGATCGAGGAGGTAATACATTTATGGGTCGTTGGAGTCCATACTTTTGATCGAGTAGACAATGAGGTATTCTTGATGAAGGCAGCGGTAATGTGGACTATTAGCGACTTTCCAGGTTTAGGGATGCTTGCGGGGTCAACTGTGAAAGGGTACAAGGCATGTCCAATCTTTCTAGATGAGCTAACTTCAGAGCATATATGTGGGAGGATAGTTTATTAAGGTCATCGAAAATGGCTCCACCAAGATCACCCTTGGCGATGAGAAAGGCATTTAACGGGAATGTGGAGTTTGGCGGAAGACCCTATCAGAAGAGTGGAGATGAAATTTTGGAGGACGTTAGGTCACACGTTTACCCTATTCTTAGCCAACATGACGACTTGAAGGTGCCGTACAATCCGAATAACAGACAGTGTTGGACTCACGAAAGCATATTTTGGAAGCTGCCTTATTGGTCATCATTGAAGATCAGACATTGCTTAGATGTCATGCACATTGAAAAAGATGTGTGTGACAACATCCTTGGAACCATTTTTGCGATTGATAAGAAGTCTAAGGATGATCCAAAAGCTCGCGCTGCTTTGAAGAAGAGGAATGTACGAAAAAAACCAGTGGCAAAGTGCGGTTGACCAGGGTACGGCGAAAGTTCCTCATGCACCCTTTTTAGTTAAAAAGGATGATCTAGAAGATGTGTTCCAGTGGTTCAGGGATGTTAAGTATCCTCTTGGTTATGCAGGTAGTTTGAGAAGTAAGGTGAAAGTAAGTTCCCCGTCACAGTTTTATGGATTGAAGACGCATGATTGCCATGTGTTGCTTCAACGTCTTCTTCCTGTGGTTATCAGAGGGTTCCTGCCAGAAAACGTTGTAAAGACATTGATAGCACTGTCAAATTGGTTTCGTCAACTATGCAGTAGGGAGCTTAAGAAGGAGGTTGTGCGTGACATGGAAACTGAGATAGTGATGATTCTCTACAATTTGGAGCTCATATTTCCTCCACATTTTTTTACATCTATGGTTCATCTCATGGTTCATCTGCCCGAACAAGTATTCCTTACATGTCCAGTACACTATACATGGATGTATCCAATTGAAAGGTAAAATGTTTTGTTATTGCTAATATTATGTTCGTTATGTAATATGTCGGCAATTAGGAAAATATTGTACTAATCTTGAGGGTGTTTTTGCAGGCAATTAGGAAAATATAAAAAGTCAATGAGGAATACACGTTACCCGGAAGGTAGTATTGCTGAACAGTACCTCGTACATGAGTCGGTGACGTATTGTAAGTCTTATCTCAGACGGATGGACAACGAAGATATCGACACTTCCCCTGAGTGGAATATCAGCTGTGTTTCACTCTTAGTAAGACCAGATATTATCGAGACTCGTTGCCAGTTCAGGTTGACTGAGGCAGAGACTGCTGAGGCTCACTGGCAAGTCTTGGTGGAAACAGGCGAAGTCAAACCTTACCTAGAAGAACATCTCAGAAGGTTCAAGGCTAAAAATGGTGAAGATTTCGACGAGCTTCGTCGGAGGAGGAGTTTTCTACGATGGTTCTTAACATGGGTACATCTAACTATTAATTCTTGTAAGGTTCTTTGAGGGTTTATAACACTTATCTTTAACTTCTCTTAACACTTATCTCTCAGGTGTCCCTTAAAGAAAAAAACTCAGACCCGAGCTTGGTTGCAGGAATAAAGTTATTAGCTCAAGGACCTCAGCAATTCCGGGTTTATAAGTCGTGTTATGTGAACGGTGTCAAGTTCACCTCGTTTGATAGAGATCAAAGAACCGTGACTCAAAACAGCGGTGTCATGATAGACATGGGTTCATCCAAGTTCTACGACCATGTTAACTACGTGGTCGAAGTATTATATGCAGGCCGTATGCCAGTGGTGTTGTTTAAGTGCACATGGCACAACTCCGACGACGAGGAAGATCTTGACACCGTTATAACAGATCATGGACTGATATCAGTGAATACAAACAACAGTTACTATGAGGATTCACCCTTCATAATTGCAACCAAAGAAAAACAGGTATTCTACATAGACAATCCAAAGGCTGGTTGTACTTGGAAGGTAGTACAAGAAATATCGCACCGCAATGTCTACAGCGCTGACGTACTTGCCATAGATGAAAACATATCGCGTACAGGAGATCATATATTTGAGCCTTACCAAGAGGACACTCCCACGGTGATACAATTTTACCCAGATTTTCAACTACTTTTGGATGAAGAAGGAGACGAGGACGAGGACGAGGACGAGGACGAAGACGAGGACGAGGACGAGGACGAGGACGAAGACGAGGACGAGGACGAGGACGAGGACGAAGACGAGGACGAGGACGAGGACGAAGACGAGGACGAGGACGAGGACGAAGACGAGGACGAGGACGAAGACTAAACTAATATTATTATGAATTTGAAACCTAAATTTGTATTTTCTTTAAAGCATAATTTATGTATTCGCAAAAATATTTCTAACTTTTGAATTTGTAAAAAATAACACAAAATGAAGGATAAGAGGCGACGAAGATTGCAATCTTGGTCGCTTCAAATGATTTAAGCGACGAAGATTCACTACCACATATTTAACCATTGCCGGCGATTTTTAAATCGCCGGCAATGTTTTTTATCATTACCGGCGATTTTTTCCCCAAAAATCGCCGGTAATGTCTTTTTTTTTTTAACATTGCCGGCGATTTTTCCGGCAAATCGCCGGCAATGTTCCGCCGGTAATTAAAAAAAAAAAAACATTGCCGGCGACTTAAATGACTTACATTTAAGTCGCCGGTAATGTTAAAAAAAAAAAGACATTACCGGCGACTTAAATGTAAGTCGCCGGCAATGTCTTACCGGCAGAACATTGCCGGCGATTTGCCGGAAAAATCGCCGGCAATGTTTAAAAAAAAAAAGACATTACCGGCGATTTTTGGGGAAAAAATCGCCGGTAATGATAAAAAACATTGCCGGTGATTTAAAAATCGCCGGCAATGGTTAAAAATGTGGTAGTGATTGCATTATTGGTCGATTCAATACATTGACGCGACGAAGATTCCATTTTTTGTCACTTCAATTAATAGAAGCGACGAAGATTTCATTCTTTGTCGCTTCAAATTTGAGGAAGCGACGAACAATGAAATCTTTGTCGCTTCAATTTATTGAAGCGACGAAGATGTCAATATACATCGCCTCGTTGGCTTTATAATTCCAGAATCACAGTTTCTTTCTTCTTCTTTTCATTTCGTCTTCGTTTCCTTCTTCAAGGCTAATCGACCTCAGCTCACCCCAAATCCCTAAACCCGAAATACAAATCCCTAAACCCGATCCCCAAAACCCTAAATCCCCTCTACCTCAACCCTAAATCCCCTCCCTCCCCTCCACCAAAACCCTAAACTCGCCGTCGAATTCGAAGCCGAAACAGTGGATCGAGAAACCTCTCTAATCATCTTCTTCAAAGCTCTGTAATCATCTTCTTCGCTCTCTAATCAGCATCTTCAAATCTCTCTAATCATCTTCTTCAAAGCTCGGTAAGCATCTTCTTCTTTTTTCAATTTTTTCCTTTCAATTTTTTTACCTTTCCATCGGTGTATTATATCAAAGCATGGAGTTGTGATTTGTATTGGACTGTTGTGATTTATGCTAGGAAGATGTGATTTATGTTGGACTGTTGTGATTTATGCTAGTGTAGGAAGATGTGATTTATGCTAGTGATGTCATTCATGGAGTTTAATTGCGGATGCTTCAAGTAATCCAGCTTCTAGTTTCAACCCTATCATAAATTTATCTGTCTAATGACTCTGGCAACTGACTCATCCTATTTTCAAATGAAAGACAACTTTCCTGAGAGTGGATTAGAAATGAGGGTGGTCAATTCCATGGCTTCATGTAGCTTGGAATGGTTAATGGCAAGTGAAAACGATGCAGCTTGGATTTATGCTAGTGTTGTCATTCATGTGAACGATGATGTGATTCACAGTTTCATTCGATGATTGAGGAGTTATGATTCATTTGATGATTGAGTAGAATTCAAGTTCATTGCAACTGTTTAGTATGAGTTATGCATATATGTGCAGGGTCATGTTGCAACAGTTCTATATTGCAACCGTGTAATCACTTTGTTTTTAGACTTTGAATTCAGTACGTGTAATCACTTTGTTTTTAAACTTTGAAGCATTCGAATTCATATCATGGTCAACCGTGTAGGTTTGTTTTGGTAGAAATCTTGGTATGAGTTATGCATGTACGTTGATGGATACATATTAGAAGTCTGATGTACGTTGGTATGAGTTATGCATGTAAAACATGTGTAGGTTTGAAACTTTGAAGCATTTGGTATCATATTTAATTTCATCGTGTAGGTTTGTTTTGGTAAAAATCTTGGTCGGTAAAGCATGTTTTACGAAATTGATTCATATGTTAACTTCAAGTGGTAGTTGTGATGAGTGTGTAAAGGTTATGATTAAGTTATTGGTTAGCATCTATTGATAAAGTAAAAGAACATCTTGTAGGACTTTATTGCTTATATTGCTGGGTTTGGTTGGAATTTTTGTTTAATGTTTTAACAGAATGGCTCCCGGAAATACAAGTCACCAAAGGAGGAAAGCGGCGATCCAGCGTCGTGAAGCGGCGGCAGCTGCGGAGGCTGTGGAGGCGGCGTGGCGACCATTCAGCAGAGAGGGGGCTTCCGGGTCGGGCTGCCCCACGGGACAATCTGGGACCCCGACGATTCCAGCAGTATGGGGTTTAACGCCTGCCACAAACCTTGAGGATGCGATTCCAGCAGTGGATGACAGCGACGCCACTACGGCCTCATAGCACCCTCCCGCCCTCAGCATCCGGTGCAAGAAGACCAAACTCCCCGACATGGTGGACATGGCAACCGGAGATCCGACGACGCAACAGCGCGGAGTCGTTGTCGGGACGAAGACTGAGTACCTCGTCCGGATGAACAACAATAGGCGACTACAAGTCGCTTACTCTACGAGGCATCGGGGGCCTGCGACGAGGGAATTCAGGAGTCTGATGTCCAGAGACATCGGTAGCATCATCTGCGGAAAAGTTCCAATGCTTGCACCTAGCTTTTTGGGACTTAGCGATTTGCATCGTGATATCGTCAATACAAATATTGAGGTATACTTACTGCCCTTAGCTTACTTTGTTACTTTACGGTTTATGTAAATATAACTTTTACATAACGGAATTTAAATGTCTTGTGCTAGACGAACTATGACATCCCGGCGACTGATGTGGAGATGTGGAACTTTATTGATGCGACGGCGCAAACAATATACAAGGATTGGAAGTATGATTTCCATCAACATTATCTCCACGTCAGCCAGGAGACTCCAGCCGTGTTTCTCGGGAGGGAAGACCAATGGGCGTGGTTAAAAGCCCACTTCGAAGACCCTGCTTACTTGGTGAGCTTCATAAACTATCCGCACAGTTTTGGTAGCCAACAATTTAAAAATATACATGTTTATCTATTCTTATTTTAAAATGATTTTTGTGTGTGTGTGGCAGCGATTGTGCGAACGGAATCGAGGAAACCGAAACAAGAACAAGGAGCAACAGCTCAACCACCATTCGGGATCTCTCGCCCTCTCGTACCAAAGCGAGGTGTTGGAGAAGGAGGGTCATAGAGCGCCCGCCGTCCAGACTTGGATTAACGTATACCAGCCGGATAAGAATGCGGCTGAGAAAGTGGTAAGCGAAAATATGTTTCGTTACGTTATTACAATTATTTTTGTTTATCATATTGTAATATTATTTATTTAATATATTTTAATTGAGCAGGCGGCAGTGAAGCGAAGACTCGATGAAGTCTTGTCGCAACAAGATAGTGTTGCGGGTGACACAGACGGCGATGCGGTTTCCTAACCCCATCCTCTTCCTCTTGATACACAAATAAATATCATAGAGGAAGAGGTGGGTTCAAGGCCCGGGACCTCTATAAGAGGTAATACTCTAACAAACCACCGTCGTTCATCTCGATTTACGTTTTGCTTTATTTTTGTTTACTATTCCAATACTAATATTTGTTCTTGTTCGACGTAACAGGGGTGGGGCGCGCTCTCACATGCGACCCCAAACCGAGAGGAGGGGCCCGAGTAGAGGAAACCCAAGCCCTGAAAAGGGAGGTCGCTGAAGCCAGAGAGGAGGCGCGCAGATCGGGCGAGGTGGCGCGCAAAGCCAGAGAGGATTTTAATGAGCTCGCTCAAAGGGTCCAACAAATGGAGGCCCTAATGCGATCATTCCAGGCTGGGAGTCAACAACCTCAAGCTCCTCCACCACCTCCTGGCTCGTAATCGAGCTGCATTCACTACAAGAAAATGAAACATTACCGGCGAGATTCCGGCCAACAAGGCCGGCGACCGGAAAAGTCACCGGTAATGTCCATCATTACCGGCGACTTACTCCGTCGCCGGTAATGTCGCCGGAATCTCGCCGGTAATGTTCCAAAACATTACCGGCGACTCCAACCGTCGTCGGCAATGTCAAGCCGAACATTTCCGACGATTTTCCGGCCGGAATTTCGCCGGAAATGTGTGGCTAGACATTGCAGCGACAGTTGGAGTCGCCGGTAATGTTTTGGAACATTACCGGCGAGATTCCGGCGTAAAGTCGCCAGTAATGTCTTCATTTCCGGCGACTTACTCCGTCGCCGGCAATGTGTCTTATATTAGATGCCGGGTGCGGCAGTTCGATCATTCAATCATTTTGATCAAAAAAAATCCAGAGAAATCGAAAGAAGGAAAACGTACGCTGTGAAATCGATCATTTGGTATATTGTCAAAATTAAGGCGCGCGTCGAAAACTCGATCACTCGGGAAGCTATATATATAGGTAGGTGTATATATACGTATATGTGGTATATATATATATATGTGTGTGTGTGTGTTGACACTACCAGAAATGGAGACATTACCGGCGACCTGCCGTCGCCGGCCTTGTCTTTTTTTTTCGCCGGAATTGACATTACCGGCGACTTGTCGCCGGCAATGACGTCGCCGGTGATTCCCCGCCGGTGTTGACATTGCCGGCGACGGGAAACGCCGTCGCCGGTAATGTCCGAGACATTGCCGGCGACTTGAGTCGCCGGTGATGTCTCCGACATTGCCGGCGACTCAAGTCGCCGGTGATGTCTCGGACATTACCGGCGACGGCGTCGCCGGCAATGGCAGCGCCGCCGTGGCCGGAATTTGAGACATTGCCGGCGACTCGAGTCCATGTCGCCGGCAATGTGGGAAAAAATTTTGAAAAAAAAACGCGGTTCTGGATTGGGCCCAATTCCATAACCTGCATTGAACCGGATAAACCGTACAATCATACAAGTTCAACAGTACACGTAGCAAAGACAGTCATACAAGTTCAACATAAATGTCCAACGTACAGTACAAATAGCAACGACGATAAAAAAATTAACTACAACTACAGGTCAGGTCCAGGAACTTGCGGGTCATCAGGGTTGAAGTAAGCCATGTACTCATTTGAATTCCGGTGGCTACCTTGGTCTTGCTCTGGCGTTGACTGGTGCGGTGGTGGTGGTGGATAGCTAGGGAAGGGAGGGACCGGGACCGGGGGAGGTGTGGGGAACGGTTGTCCGGTAGTCTGAGCCTCGTACATCGTCCGCATCCATGTGTACATCTGAGCCTGCACCTGTGTCTGCTGCATTTGGTACTCGGCCATCTGCCTCTTTTGCTCCTCCAACTCCCTTTGCGTCCTATGAAGCTCCGCTGCGAGGTTACGACTAGAAGTTGAACTTCTTGACCCGGTAGAGTATTCTGAAGTGTTCTTCAATACTCCTTCACCCGCCGAGCCCATTCCCCTGCAGTAGTAGGTATTCTTTCCAGTCCCGCACGCTTTTGCCATGATCCGAGCCGCTATCGGGGGATCAAGCGGATCGATCTGAGAGGCATACTGGGTGACTTCTTCCTCGGAGCAGTCAGGATGGTTTGTCCGAGATATACTCATGGTCACTTCTGCGGTCGCCTCCTCCACTCTCGACTAATTGAAAAGGGAAAATGAACAACGTATTAGCTAACAAAATCTATTTCCATCTTCAAAAATATTTTTATTAACACATTGAGAGGCGAAAGACTTACCGCTTCTTCAGGGCACTGCGGGTAGAACTTCTGATGAATATACACCGACGGGTTCACCTCTTGTTGTTGCTGCGCCTTAGTCGACCAACCCATGTAGTTGAGTGAACCTGCATGATGGGCCCTGGTGTTTTTCAATCTATTCGCCCGGTTCGTCTTCGAAATCGCCTTGTTTGATAAACATATGAAAAAAAATTAGTAACTAACTATTTCAATCTGATACGATACTTTAGGCTTGAAAGATATATTAAGGATGCATACCCGAGCTTTGGGGTGCTCGAAGTGGGCTATCAGCCACAGCCACTCGTACTCCCTAAACCGGAATTCGCTAGGGGTGGAACCTCGGCCTAGCTCCTTGTATACAGTGTAATGGGAAGAAAGCTCGTTCTTCCACTCTTTATACCTATATTAAAAGAAGGAAAAAAAGTTAGAGATAGTAAAACACTTGATAAACAAAAATCTAACTCGATATATATTCAAATAAGTCGAAGCACATCACCTCATATGTAGTTGACGCTCTACCCACGTGTGAATAAGAACTTCATCCACGTCAAACCACACCTGCAATATGAATATATAAAAGGTAAAATTATATATTTATTCGGACTTAATTAATAAATGTAAAATTTACGTAATAAAAATACGATTTTACTCACACTGAGTGCATTATGCACTTGCATCTTCACGTAGATAGGCACAGATTCCCAATCTGGCCAAAGCATTGGGACCTTGTCCCGTACGATCGCACCGGCCATGCTGACATATTTGCGCGTGGTGTCGAATGCCTCGATCACCTCGCCATCCTCATTGGCCCTTATGGGCGTTTTCCTTCCGCCGGTGGCCTGCTCAAGTCTCTTCCCGGTGCAGGTGCCTCTAGCCCCTTTCCGTTTTCCAGTCCCATTAACGAAATTGCCTAATAATACAATGTCAACAAATTGATATCATTAATTGAACCTATCGCAAGTCTTAAGTAATAATTAAGTAATTAATCTGATGTTAAATAAAATTTACCTGCATCGTCCGTTTGTTGGTTGGTGCACCTCACACTCCAAAGATACACGGGGTCGAACGGGAGGAAGTTATACGCTTCCTCCACGGTCAGGAAATCCGGCCGTCCTTCAATATAAACAGGCATCCCCCTATCATCGAATTCAGGGATGACAGGAATCTCGTCGGGTAGGAAGAGACCGGACGGCGGAGATAGACGAGGCCTGGACGATGAGGCGCCAGCACCACCATGTGCCTCAGATGATTCCCGTGAAACGGGAGTAGGCACCATCCGAATATGGGGCATTCGGATTGAGGGAGTTTCTGATGCCCCCGTTGACTGTCGCTCGTCTGAGGCTCTGCCACCGGAGGGACGTCTGCTGATTGAGCGTCTAGAGACTGAGGCTCGAGCCTCGAATTCCGGTTCCACGGCTCTTGATCGTGCAGCTTCCTCCTCAGCTCGCGCCTCTAGCAAGGCTCTCGTGCGAGCAGTCATCATTGGCCCACTGGGCGTGTTGCTAACTGCGGGCGAGGAGGAAGCTTGACTACTGTTCCCTCCACTATTTCGAGAACCTCTCCGAAGCCAATTAGCCGCAAAACCTCCTGGACATCGTAATAGTCATGGATTCGGTTCAATAACAAATCGGAACCGGAACGGTGTGGAACCGGAACCGTTTGAAACCGGAACTGTTTGTAACCGGAACCGTTTGTAACATAACGGTTCCAGTTACAAACAGTTCCGGTTCCAAACCGTTCCGGTTCCACACCGTTTCGGTTCTATAACAAATCGGAACCGGAACGGTTTGGAACCGGAACCGTTTAAAACCGGAACTGTTTGGAACCGGAACCGTTTGTAACATAACGGTTCCAGTTACAATAAGTTCCGGTTCCAAACCGTTTCGGTTCTATAACAAATCGGAACCGGAACGGTTTGGAACCGGAACCGTTTGAAACCGGAACCGTTTGAAACCGGAACCGTTTCTAACATAACGGTTCCGGTTACAAATAGTTCCGGTTCCAAACCGTTCCGGTTCCAAACCGTTTCGGTTCTATAACAAATCGGAACCGGAACGGTTTGGAACCGGAACCGTTTGAAACCGGAACTGTTTGGAACCGGAACCGTTTGTAACATAACGGTTCCAGTTACAATAAGTTCCGGTTCCAAACCGTTTCGGTTCTATAACAAATCGGAACCGGAACGGTTTGGAACCGGAACCGTTTGAAACCGGAACTGTTTGTAACCGGAACCGTTTGTAACATAACGGTTCCAGTTACAATAAGTTCCGGTTCCAAACCGTTCCGGTTCCAAACCGTTCCGGTTTAAAACCGTTCTGGTTCTAAACCGTCCCGATCCCGATTTCCACCTTCATTTATACGATTAATTAACAACTATATCACCTAAATTAACGACTATACATATTCGATGTGTATATATATATATACATCATGCATCTTAATTAAATTTATCCATCACATATTCATCCAAATCACAAACCCTAATTAATTTTCCACATTTTTCACACATATATATATCATGCATCTTAATTAGGTTTAATTTCCACATATATATACATCACATATTCATCCAAACCACATTTATACATAATTTTCACATATATATATACATCACTTCATATTCACATACCTAAATATATATATACATCACATATATACATACATGCTAATTTAGAACTTATCACCCTAATTTTCAACTTAGCACCCTAATTAATTTACACATACACATACACATGCACATACACATACACATACACATACACATACACATACACATGCAAAAAAATAATTAAAAATTGAGAGAGAGAGAGAGAGGGAGAGAGAGAGGATCGGACCTGGCATGAATTTCCACCTACAATGGTGAGGGGAGGAGAGGAGGGGAGGAGGGGAGGAGGAGATTTTCGGAGGAGGAGAGGAGAGGGGATCGGTGGAGAGGAGGAGAGGGAGAGGAGGAGTAGAGGATAAGGAGGAGGAGTGGGAGAGGAGGAGGAGGAGCACATACACTCACCGGACCGATTTGGGAGGAGGAGAGGGAGAGGAGAGGGAGAGGAGGAGGAGAGGGAGAGGAGGAGAAATGAAAGGCTCGGGCTCGATATGGGGGAAACCAGAAAACATTACCGGCGAGTTGCTTATAACTCGTTGGTAATGTCATTACCAACGACTTCAAGTCGTTGGTAATGTCATTACCAACGACTTCAAGTCGTTGGTAATGACATTACCAACGAGTTATAAGCAACTCGTTGGTAATGACATTACCAACGACGAGTTAACTCGTGGGTAATGTCATTACCAACGAGTTGCTTATAACTCGTTGGTAATGTCATTACCAACGACTTCAACTCGTTGGTAATGTCATTATTTCCCGAAGAATATCCGACAACATTTTCCGTTTACGATTTCCGGCTACATTTTCCGACTACAATTTCGATTATCAATTTCCGTATCCGTACGATTAATGACTACATTTTCCGTCTACATTTTCGATTAATGATTTCCGTATACGTACGATTAACGACTACATTTTCCGTATACGTACGATTAACGACTACGATTAACGACTACGATTTCCGTATACAATTTCCGACTACAATTTCCGACTACATTTTCCGTATACGTACGATTTCCGACTACAATTTTCCGACTACAATTTCCAACGTACTAAGGATGATAATCGTAATCATCTTCATCACTTGAGTCTGACTCGGTTTCATAGGTAACCTCTGGCAATATGTGCCGCTCCTCGTCATCTGAATCAGCGTCAACTTCATATGGATTAACATCGAGAAGTTCTGCTCCAGTAATTCGAACCACACTCCCAGATCTCACATTATTAAGGCGAATCGTAGATGATTCCGGAATGTCAAAAGCGTTCGTCTCTTGGTATGCAGTAACTTCCTCATCATCTGCGGTATCACCAAGTGTGGCAGCACTGTATATGTTTCTATGAGCAACATGGTTAACCACCTTCCACGGGACTTTGTTAAGAAGATCGTCCAGGTAAAAAACTTGTTTTACTGATGAGGCAAGAACGAAAGGGTCATCTTCATACCAGGTAGTAGCAGTATTCACCGAAAATGTTCCGTACTGATCGGTCCTTGTGTTCTCCGGGCTAGTATCAAACCATCTACACTTGAACAAGTGCACTTTCATGCGGTTCCCATAAATTAGTTCAACAACTGAATGAAGGACACCGTAATAGTCAACGCCATCCTGCCCACCATGGACCATCACCCCACAATTCTGTGTTTTCAGTCGGTCGTCTCGATTTTCACATATAAATTTCACGCCATTGACCTGACACATCGAGTAAACTTTTGAAGCAATCGGTTTCATCGCCAGGACCCTCAATTCGTTTGACCACTCTGGGCAACCATCATCTGCTACATGGTTCATCTGAAAACGTCCATATATTAATACGTACAGAAGAAATTATGTCATCTTGAAACCACAAAAGCACGTACATACATACATGCTATGTAAGGATATATATATAAAAATAGACATATACACATATACTTACCCATTGACCAAAGTAGTTTGCAAACGTCTTGTTGTGGTAATCAACATTTCCGGCAATAGCAGGGCAGTGAAGATGATAGTTTTTCCAATATTGTACTTCTTGACAGTTAATCAGTACCGACCAGTGGGCAATGGCTACCTCATTTCCATCCAACTTGTACGACTTTGGCAAGCTTCCCTGTACTACCACGTCACTGGAGATGATAGAAAGGTTGAACTGGGGTTCATCTATCGGCATATGTTGTTGGGGGTCCTCTACATTTTCGAGGTACACTTTGGTGTACGTTACACACTCGTGCGCAAGATATGCTTCAGCGATACACCCTTCAGGTGCATATTTATTCTTCACATAGTCCTTGTAGGCTCCCAATTGTCTACAAGTTAACAAGTACATGTTAACTTACTTAACCAGAAGTCATTACATATAAAAACCATAGGCAAACCAAATTTATGAATCATTTGTACCTTTCCATGGGATACATCCAAGTGTAGTGTACGGGACCGGTAAGCAACAATTGTTCGGGAAGATGGATCATCAGGTGCGGCATTATGTCGAAAAAATTTGGGGGAAATATCCTCTCAAGCTTGCACATGATAAAAATGATGTCATCTTGCATCTCCCTCAGGTCTGCTTTTTTAACTTCCCTGGTGCATAACTTCTGAAAGAATCTTGACAAGGCCACCAACGGCTCCACCACCTCTTTGGGCATGTACCCTCGAATGAAAATAGGGAAAAGGCGTTGAAGCAGTACATGGCAGTCATGACTCTTTAATCCGTACATCTTATTGTCCCGGAAGTTAACACACCTGCTTATATTTCCTGCATAGCCATAAGGATACCTGCATATATATATAGATGAAGCCATATATATGGACCAATTATATTTCTCGCATATAACCATATATACTCCGCTAAAAATTTAAGGACAAATTCATACATAGCCATAAGAATATATACCTGACATTACTCATGCTTATGCTTCGGCTTTACGGTGTACGGAGCTTGCGGCATTTTTCTCTTACCATCTCTTAACCACAAATGTTTCCGCACACCCATTGCTTTAAGATCAATGCGTGCCTTAGGGATGTCTTTTGTTTTCCCCTCCAAGTTAAGAACTGTGCCCACCATACTTTCACACACATTCTTCTCTATGTGCATGACATCTAGGTAATGTCTGATAGGCAACCTGGGCCAGTAGGAGAGTTCCCAGAATATGCTCTTGTGTGTCCAAAACTTATACCTTTCGGGCTTTTCTGGAATTGACGCCACTATGTCAGGATGATTGCTCAGCTGGCCAAAATCGTATTCATTCAACACTTCCAAAATTTCGTCCCCTGTCCATCGCCTGGGTGCCACACCAGTTTCAACAGTCCCATCAAACGCGTCTGGATCCTGCCTAAATGGGTGATCATATGGAAGCCAACAACGGTGACGCATCGAGACAATTTTACTGCAATGAGGACTGCAACAATCAACCGTCATGCACTCTGAACAAGCCCTGTAACCCCTGGTAACGTTGCCCGACAACATACCGCGGGCAGGAAAATCACTGATGGTGCCAACAAGCATGGCATGCATCTGGAACATCTCCTTTTTGAACCTATCGTAAGTGGGGTGGCCACACTCACTCAGGTACTTAAGCTCCTCAATCAAAGGCCTCAAATACACATCGAGACACTTTCCTGGATAACCCGGGCCCGGAATTAACAGAGTGAGCATATTGTATTCCTTCTTCATGCACATCCATGGTGGAAGGTTGTACGGTACCAAAATAACTGGCCATATACTGTATTGAAGACTCATGTTGCCAAAAGGGTTGAATCCGTCAGATGAGAGCCCTAGCCAAACATTTCGGACCTCTGCTGCAAAATGATCAAACTCCCTGACCATGTGCTTCCAAGCCTCTCCGTCGGAAGGGTGTATAAGGGTGTCATCGTCAGGCAAGTTCCTCTCAGCCCACCATCTCATTGCCTCGGCCGTGAAAGCACACATGAACAACCGCTCCAGCCTATCAATAAGCGGGAAATATCGAAGTATCTTCACAGCTTTCTTGTTGCCTGCAGGAGTCAACTTATACCTTTCTGTAAAACATACCGGGCAGGCTTCAAGGTCTTCGAGATCTTTTCCCCAGAAGAGAATACAATCATATCTGCATGCATGGATTTTGATGTAGGAAAGCCCAAGATCTTTCAGGATATGTCGCACCTTATGATGAGTGGTAGGAAGACGATGACCGGGTGGCAGTAGCGAAGCAGTCCACTTCAACCAAGAATCAACAGCTTTGACAGACATTTTGTTCTCCATTTTTAGCTGCATCACTCCCATCAGACTTTCAAGAACAGTCTTACTACAACCGTCGTACAACGAAGTCTGTTGCAATGCAATCAGGTTGTTGTACTTGTCCATACCGCTTGTGTTGGCATGACCTCCAGGTAATGGTTCGACTGGCTCGATATGGGGGAAACCCTCAACGACGGGAGGGACATTTGGTGCTTCATCAGCAAATACACCGCTCTCATGAGGAAACATATCATTGATTAACATCGATGTTGGATCATAGGATGAACTGCCCCTCTCAGCAAAATCTCCATAATCATAGCGTGGACTGGCCCTCTCACCAAATTGTCCATGATCATGCGGACCCGCTACCGATGTTTCACCGTGATAAATCCAACAAGTGTACTTATCCCAAAACCCGTATTTACTCAGGTGCCTCTGGACTTTATCAATGGGAAATCGAAATCGATCGCTGAAACACTTACATTCTTTACACGGGCAATAATGAAGTGTAGTGTCTCCACAATTAGCCTTCACAAAATCCACAAAACTCCTAATTCCCTGGTGATATCTGACATCCCATCTTTCGAGGCTCATCCAACTCTTGTCCATCCTGAAAATTCTAACAATTTTACGTATTAGTTATATATATACACACACATTCACTACTAATAATCGACGTGATCTCTCAATTCAACTCTAATTAAATCAACACATGCATGCATATGTATATATATCGATCTAATCTCTGAATTCGATTCAGTACTCGATGATAGTATTCTCCTTTTTTCAATTCAAAACGTATTTGACTGGGTAGGAGGAGGCTCTGTTAAGCCTGGCTCCGATAACAATACGATAATACCAGTCATTGATTCAGACACAAGATTAACTACAACCTGTTTTCTCGTTTCGGTGACCGTACATCAACAACATTTCATATATATCTCACGAATTGGATTTGATCAACACACACACACACATATATATATACCACATATACGTATATATACACCTACGTACCTATATATATAGCTTCCTGAATGATCGAGTTTTCGACGCGCGCCTTAATTTTGACAATATACCGAATGATCGATTTCAGAGCGTACGTTTTCCTTCTTTCGATTTCTTTGGATTTTTTTCGCTCAAAATGATTGAATGATCGAGCTGCCCCATCCGGCATCAAATATAAGACACATTGCCGGCGACGGAGTAAGTCGCCGGAAATGAAGACATTACCAGCGACTTTACGCCGGAATCTCGCCGGTAATGTGGCCTAGACATTACCGGCGACTCCAACCGTCGCCGGCAATGTCTAGGGCACATTACCGGCGAGATTCCGGCCGGAAAATCGCCGGTAATGTGCCTTAGACATTGCCGGCGACGGTTGGAGTCGCCGGTAATGTCTAGGCCACATTACCGGCGAGATTCCGGCCACATTACCGGCGACGGAGTAAGTCGCCGGTAATGATGGACATTACCGGCGACTTTTCCGGTCGCCGGCCTTGTTGGCCGGAATCTCGCCGGTGATGACTCATTTTCTTGTAGTGTGATCAAATCTAATTCGTGAGATATATATGAAATGTTGTTGATGTACGGTCACCGAAACGAGAAAACAGCTTGTAGTTAATCTTGTGTCTGAATCAATGACTGGTATTATCGTATTGTTATCGGAGCCAGGCTTAACAGAGCCTCCTACCCAGTCAAATACGTTTTGAATTGAAAAAAGGAGAATACTATATCATCGAGTACTGAATCGAATTCAGAGATTAGATCGATATATATATATATATGCATGCATGTGTTGATTTAATTAGAGTTGAATTGAGATATCACGTTGATTATTAGTAGTGAATGTGTGTATATATATATAATTAATACGTAAAATTGTTAGAATTTTCAGGATGGACAAGAGTTGGATGAGCCTTGAAAGATGGGATGTCAGATATCACGAGGGAATTAGGAGTTTTGTGGATTTTGTGAAGGCTAATTGTGGAGACACTACACTTCATTATTGCCCGTGTAAAGAATGTAAGTGTTTCAGCGATCGATTTCGATTTCCCATTGATAAAGTCCAGAGGCACCTGAGTAAATACGGGTTTTGGGATAAGTACACTTGTTGGATTTATCACGGTGAAACATCGGTAGCGGGTCCGCATGATCATGGACAATTTGGTGAGAGGACCAGTCCACGCTATGATCATGGAGATTTTGCTGAGAGGGGCAGTTCATCCTATGATCCAACATCGATGTTAATCAATGATATGTTTCCTCATGAGAGCGGTGTATTTGCTGATGAAGCACCAAATGTCCCTCCCGTCGTTGAGGGTTTCCCCCATATCGAGCCAGTCGAACCATTACCTGGAGCTCATGTCAACACAAGCGGTATGGACAAGTACAACAACCTGATTGCATTGCAACAGACTCCGTTGTACGATGGTTGTAGTAAGACTGTTCTTGAAAGTGTGATGGGAGTGATGCAGCTCAAAATGGAGAACAAAATGTCTGTCAAAGCTGTTGATTCTTTGTTGAAGTGGACTGCTTCGCTACTGCCACCCGGTCATCGTCTTCCTACCACTCATCATAAGGTGCGACATATCCTGAAAGATCTTGGGCTTTCCTACATCAAAATCCATGCATGCAGATATGATTGTATTCTCTTCTGGGGAAAAGATCTCGAAGACCTTGAAGCCTGCCCGGTATGTTTTACAGAAAGGTATAAGTTGACTCCTGCAGGCAACAAGAAAGTTGTGAAGATACTTCGATATTTCCCGCTTATTGATAGGCTGGAGCGGTTGTTCATGTGTGCTTTCACGGCCGAAGCTATGAGATGGTGGGCTGAGAGGAACTTGCCTGACGATGACACCCTTATACACCCTTCCGATGGAGAGGCTTGGAAGCACATGGTCAGGGAGTTTGATCATTTTGCAGCAGAGGTCCGAAATGTTTGGCTAGGGCTCTCATCTGACGGATTCAACCCTTTTGGCAACATGAGTCTTCAATACAGTATATGGCCAGTTATTTTGGTACCGTACAACCTTCCACCATGGATGTGCATGAAGAAGGAATACAATATGCTCACTCTGTTAATTCCGGGCCCGGGTTATCCAGGAAAGTGTCTCGATGTGTATTTGAGGCCTTTGATTGAGGAGCTTAAGTACCTGAGTGAGTGTCCCCCACTTACGATAGGTTCAAAAAGGAGATGTTCCAGATGCATGCCATGCTTGTTGGCACCATCAGTGATTTTCCTGCCCGCGGTATGTTGTCGGGCAACGTTACAGGGCTTGTTCAGAGTGCATGACGGTTGATTGTTGCAGTCCTCATTGCAGTAAAATTGTTCAGATGCGTCACCGTTGTTGGCTTCCATATGATCACCCATTTAGGCAGGATCCAGACGCGTTTGATGGGACTGTGGAAACAGGTGTGGAACCCAGGCGATGGACAGGGGAAGAAATTTTGGAAGTGTTGAATGAATATGATTTTGGCCAGCTGAGCAATCATCCTGACATAGTGGCGTCAATTCCAGACAAGCCCGAAAGGTATAAGTTTTGGACACACAAGAGCATATTCTGGGAACTCCCCTACTGGCCCAGGTTGCTTATCAGACATTACCTAGATGTCATGCACATAGAGAAAAATGTGTGTGAAAGTGTGGTGGGCACAGTTCTTAACTTGGAGGGGAAAACAAAAGACATCCCTAAGGCACGTATTGATCTGAAAGCTATGGGACTGCGGAAACATTTGTGGTTACGAGATGGTAAGAGAAAAATGCCGCAAGCTCCTTATACCGTCAAGCCGAAGCATAAGCATGAAATTTTTCGGTGGCTGAGTAATGTCAGGTAAATATTCTTATATATGACTATGCAGTACGGAAATTGGTTTGCCTTTAATTTTTACCGGATTATGGTGATATGCGATAAATATAATTGTTGCCTATGGCTATATATATATATATATATACATGCAGGTATCCTTATGGCTATGCAGGAAATATAAGCAGGTGTGTTAACTACCTGGACAATAAGATGTACGGATTAAAGAGTCATGACTGCCATGTACTGCTTCAACACCTTTTCCCTATTTTCATTCGAGGGTACCTGCCCAAGGAGGTGGTGGAGCCGTTGGTGGCCTTATCAAGATTCTTTCAGAAGTTATGCACCAGGGAAGTTAAAAAATCAGATCTCAGGGAGATGCAATATGACATCATTTTTATCATGTGCAAGATTGAGAGGATATTTCCCCCAAATTTTTTCGACATCATGCCTCACCTCACGATCCATCTTCCCGAACAATTGTTGCTTACCGGTCCCGTACACTACACTTGGATGTATCCCATGGAAAGGTACATTTGGTTTGCCTCTGTTTTTATATGTAAAGTCTTAGTTTTACCCCTTTTAACATGCACTTGTTAACTTGTAGACAATTGGGAGCCTACAAGGACTATGTGAAGAATAAATATGCACCTGAAGGGTGTATCGCTGAAGCATATGTTGCGCACGAGTGTGTCACGTACACCAAAGTGTATTTGGGAGCGCTTGAGGACCCCCAACAACAGATGCCGATAGATGAACCTCAGTTCAACCTTTCTATCATCTCCAATGACGTTGTAGTACAGGGAAGCTTGCCAAAGTCGTACAAGTTGGATGAAAATGAGGTAGTCATTGCCCACTGGTCGGTACTGATTAACTGTGAAGAAGTACAATATTGGAAAAACTATCATCTTCACTGCCCTGCTATTGCCGGAAATGTTGATTACCACAACAGGACGTTTGCAAACTACTTTGGTCCATGGGTAAGGGTATATGTGTATATGTCTTTTTTTTATTGCCATTTTCCTTATATAGCATGTGTGTACGTACGTGGTTTTGTGGTTTCTATGTTCATAATGTCTTGTGTGGTTTCTTATCGTTTTCAGATGAACCATGTAGCAGATGATGGTTACCCAGAGTGGTCAAACAAATTGAGGGTCCTTGCGATGAAACTGATAGCTTCAAAAGTTTACTCGATGTGTCAGGTCAATGGTGTGAAATTTATATGTGAAAATAGAGACGACCGACTGAAAACACAGAATTGTGGGGTGATGGTCCATGGTGGGCAGGATGGCGTTGACTATTACGGTGTCTTTCATTCAGTTGTTGAACTAATTTATGGGAACCGCATGAAAGTGCACTTGTTCAAGTGTAGATGGTTTGATACTAGCCCGGAGAACACAAGGACCGATCAGCACGGAACATTTTCGGTGAATACTGCTACTACCTGGTATGAAGAAGACCCTTTCGTTCTTGCCTCATCAGTAAAACAAGTGTTTTACCTGGACGATCTTCTTAACAAAGTCCCGCGGAAGGTGGTTAACCATGTTGCTCATAGAAACATATACAGTGCTGCCACACTTGGTGATACCGCAGATGATGAGGAAGTTACTGCATACCAAGAGCCGAACGCTTTTGACATTCCGGAATCATCTACGATTCGCCTTAATAATGTGAGATCTGGGAGTGTGGTTCGAATTACTGGAGCAGAACTTCTCGATGTTAATCCATATGAAGTTGACGCTGATTCAGATGACGAGGAGAGGCACATATTGCCAGAGGTTACCTATGAAACCGAGTCAGACTCAAGTGATGACGATGATTACGATTATCATCCTTAGTACGTTAATGATGTAGTCGGAAATTGTTGTCGGAAATATGATGTAGTCGGAAAATGTAGTCGAAAGTGTAGACGGAAATTGTAGTCGTTAATCGTACGTAGACGGAAATTGATAATCGAAATTGTAGTCGGAAAATGTAGCCGGAAATCGTAGACGGAAATTGTAGTCGTTAATCGTAGACGGAAATTGATAATGGAAATTGTAGTCGGAAAATGTACGTAGCCGGATATCGTAGACGGAAATTGTAGTCGTTAATCGTACGTATACAGAAATTGATAATCGAAATTGTAGTCGGAAAATGTAGCCGGAAATCGTAGACGGAAAATGTTGTCGGATATTCTTCGGGAAATAATGACATTACTAACGAGTTATAAGCAACTCGTTGGTAATGACATTACCAACGAGTTATAAGAAACTCGCCGGCAATGTTTTCTGGATAGAAACCCAGTCGAGCCCGAGCCTTTCATTTCTCCTCCTCTCCCTCTCCTCCTCCCAAATCGGTCCGGTGAGTACAAAGTAGCTCACCTCCTCCTCCTCTCCCTCTCCTCCTCCCAAATCGGTCCGGTGAGTGTATGTGCTCCTCCTCCTCCTCTCCCACTCCTCCTCCTTATCCTCTACTCCTCATCTCCCTCTCCTCCTCTCCACCGATCCCCTCTCCTCTCCTCCTCCAAAAATCTCCTCCTCCCCTCCTATCCTCCCCTCACCGTTGTAGTCGGCAAAGCATTGTAGGTGGAAATCCATGGCAGGTCCGATCCTCTCTCTCTCTCTCTCTCTCTCAATTTTTAATTATTTTTGTGTATGTGTATGTGTATGTGTATGTGTATGTGTATGTGTATGTGTATGTGTAAATTAATTAGCACCATGTGTATGTGTATGTGTATGTGTATGTGTATGTGTATGTGTATGTGTATGTGTAAATTAATTAGGGTGCTAAGTTGGAAATTAGGGTGATAAGTTCTAAATTTATATGCAATGGAAATATATGTGATGTATATATATATTTAGGTATGTGAAAATTAAGTGATGTATATATATGTGAAAATTATGTATATATGTGGTTTGGATGAATATGTGATGTATATATATGTAGAAATTAAACCTAATTAAGATGCATGATATATATATGTGTGAAAAATGTGGAAAATTAATTAGGGTTAGTGATTTGGATGAATATGTGAAAATTAAATTTAATTAAGATGCATGATGTATATATATATACATCGAAAATGTATATATGTTAATTTAGGTGATATAGTTGTTAATTAATCGTATAAATGAAGGTGGAAATCGGGATCGGAACGATTTAGAACCAGAACGGTTTTAAACCGGAACCGCGCGGAACCGGAACCCTTTGGAACCGGAACTGTTTGTAACCGGAACCGTTATGTTACAAACGTTTCCAGTTACAAACAGTTCCGGCTTCTAACGGTTCCGGTTCCAAACCGTTCCGGTTCCGATTTGTTATAGAACCGAAACGGTTTGGAACCGGAACAGTTTGGAACCGGAACTGTTTGTAACCTTTCCCGTTATGTTACAAACGGTTTCGGTTACAAACAGTTTCGGTTACAAACAGTTCCGGTTTCTAACGGTTCCGGTTCCAAACCGTTCCGGTTCCGATTTGTTATTGAACCGAATCCATGACTATTACGGTGTCTAGGAGGTTTTGCGGCTAATTGGCTTCGGAGAGGTTCCCGAAATAGTGGAGGGAACAGTAGTCAAGCTTCCTCCTCGCCCGCAGTTAGCAACACGCTCAGTGGGCCAATGATGACTGCTCGCACGAGAGCCTTGCTAGAGGAGCGAGCTGAGGAGGAAGCTGCACGATCAAGAGCCGTGGAACCGGAAGTCGAGGCTCGAGCCTCAGTCTCTAGACGCTCAATCAGCAGACGTCCCTCCGGTGGCAGAGCCTCAGACGAGCGACAGTCAATGGGGGCATCAGAAACTCCCTCAATCCGAATGCCCCATATTCGGATGGTGCCTACTCCCGTTTCACGGGAATCATCTGAGGCACATGGTGGTGCTGGCGCCTCATCGTCCAGGCCTCGTCTATCTCCGCCGTCCGGTCTCTTCCTACCCGACGAGATTCCTGTCATCCCTGAATTCGATGATAGGGGGATGCCTGTTTATGTTGAAGGACGGCCGGAGTTCCTGACCGTGGAGGAAGCGTATAACGTCCTCCCGTTCGACCCCGTGTATCTTTGGAGTGTGAGGTGCACCAACCAACAAACGGACGATGCAGGTAAATTTTATTTAACATCAGATTGATTACTTAATTATTACTTAAGACTTGCGATAGGTTCAATTAATGATATCAATTTGTTGACATTGTATTATTAGGCAATTTCGTTAATGGGACTGGAAAACAGAAAGGGGCTAGAGGCACCTGCACCGGGAAGAGACTTGAGTAGGCCACCGGCGGAAGGAAAACGCCCATAAGGGCCAATGAGGATGGCGAGGTGATCGAGGCATTCGACACCACGCGCAAATATGTCAGCATGGCCGGTGCGATCGTGCGGGACAAGGTCCCAATGCTTTGGCCAGATTGGGAATCTGTGCCTATCTACGTGAAGATGCAAATGCATAATGCACTCAGTGTGAGTAAAATCGTATTTTCATTACGTAAATTTTACATTTATTAATTAAGTCCACTTAAATATATAATTTTACCTTTTATATATTCATATTGCAGGTGTGGTTTGACGTGGATGAAGTTCTTATTCACACGTGGGTAGAGCGTCAACTACATATGAGGTGATGTGCTTCGACTTATTTGAATATATATCGAGTTAGATTTTTGTTTATCAAGTGTTTTAATATCTCTAACTTTTTTTCCTTGTTTTAATATAGGTATAAAGAGTGGAAGAACGAGCTTTCTTCCCATTACATTGTATACAAGGAGCTAGGCCGAGGTTCTACCCCTAGCGAATTCCGGTTTATGGAGTACGAGTGGCTGTGGCTGATAGCCCACTTCGAGCACCCCAAAGCTCGGGTATGCATCCTTAATATATCATACAAGCCTAATGTATCGTATCAGATTGAAATAGTTAGTTACTAATTTTTTTCCATATGTTTATCAAACAAGGCGATTTCGAAGACGAACCGGGCGAATAGATTGAAAAACACCAGGGCCCATCATGCAGGTTCACTCAACTACATGGGTTGGTCGACTAAGGCGCAGCAACAACAAGAAGTGAACCCCTTGGTGTATATTCATCAGAAGTTCTATCCGCAGTGCCCTGACGAAGCGGTAAGTCTTTCGCCTCTCCATGTGTTAATAATACAAACGTTTTCGATATTAATAGATTTTGTTAGTTAATACGTTGTTCATTTTCGCTTTTCAATTAGCCGAGAGTGGAGGAGGCGACCGCAGAAGTGACCATGAGTATAGCTCGGACTAACCATCATGACTGCTCCGAGGAAGAAGTCACCTAGTATGCCTCTCAGATCGATCCGCTTGATCCCCCGATAGCGGCTCAGATCATGGCAAAAGCGTGCGGGACTGGAAAGAATACCTACTACTGTAGGGGAATGGGCTCGGCGGGCGAAGGAGTATTGAAAACCACTTCACAATACTCTACCGGGTCAAGAAGTTCAACTTCTAGTCGTAACCTCGCAGCGGAGCTTCATAGGACGCAGAGGGAGTTGGAGGAGCAAAAGAGGCAGATGGCCGAGTACCAAAACATGGTCCAGCAGCAGACACAGATGCAGGCTCAGATGTACACATGGATGCGGACGATGTACGAGGCTCAGACTACCGGACAACCGTTCCCCACACCTCCCCCGGTCCCGGTCCCTCCGTTTCCTAGCTATCCACCACCACCACCGCACCAGTCAACGCCAGAGCAAGACCAAGGAAGCCACCGGAATTCAAATGAGTACATGGATTACTTCGACCCTGCCCCGCAAGTTCCTCGACCCTGACTTGTAGTTGTAGTTAATTTTCGTATCGTCGTTGCTATTTGTACTGTACGTTGGACATTTATGTGTACTGTTGAACTTGTATGATTGTACGGTTTATGTCTTTCAATGCAGGTTCTGGAATTGGGCCCAATCCAGAACCGCGTTTTTTTTTTCAAAATTTTTCCAGACATTGCCGGCGACATGGACCTCAGTCGCCGGCAATGTCTGAGATTCCGGCCACGGCGGCGCTGCCATTTCCGGCGACGGCGTCGCCGGTAATGTCTTGACATTGCCGGCGACTTGTCGCCGGTAATGACAATTCCGGCGAAAAAAATAGACAAGGCCGGCGACGGGAGGTCGCCGGTAATGTCTCCATTTCTGGTAGTGATTGCCGTCCCCCAGCATTAGTCTACTGTGTGATAGGTCGCTTTGTATCAAGGCTTTGTATAACGTTTTGAGTTGTGGCATATTTTTCTATATAACTTGATTTGTTGAATGAGTTTTTGTGTTTTTAAATTGCGATAGGTCGAGACTTGGTACAATAATATTTTTTTTTTATTTTTTTTTCTTTTTCACTCAATGAGGCGACGAAAATTGATCATTCTTCGTCGCCTCATTGAGTGAAAAAGAAAAAAAATAAAAATTAAATACATTGAAGCGACGAAGATTGATCAATCTTCGTCGCCTCATTGAGTGAAAAAGAATAAAATAAAAATTAAATACATTGAAGCGACGAAGATTGATCGATCTTCGTCGCTTCAATGTACATGGAGCGACGAAGATCGATCAATCTTCGTCGCTTCATTTAGTGAAAAAGAAAAAAAAATAAAAATTAAATATAGTGAGGCGACGAAGATTGATCAATCTTCGTCGCTCCATTTTCAATCGAAGCGACAACATTTATATTTTTGCGGCGAAAAATTTAAGCGACGTAGATTTTTTTTGTCGCTTCAAAAAAAATGAAGCGACGAAGTTTTGCAATCTTCGTCGCCCAAATGGTGAAGGGATCAATCTCAAGCGACGTATCGAGGCGACGAGAAAGTGATCCGAGGCGACCATGAAGCTTCGTCGCCTCGAATCTCTTCCCCAATAGTGATCACGTACTTTGATCAATCAGGTTCCAATTAATTATCATCAGAAGTGCAAATCTGTGTGTGCAAATCTGTGTGTGTGTGTATATATATATATATATATATATATATATATATATATCCACTGTCCGGATTTCTCCGCACAAACTAAGGTTGTATTGTTCTTATACAAGATCGATGTGTGCTAGCTGATCGAGTATGTGGAGGTATTACAGATGGTAATGGTTATGAGCCACTAAAAAGAACTTAAATTTGAATCCAGATAAAGCTCATTATCATTCTTTAATAGATAGGTAGGTCGACGACTCGACGACTCGACACTCTACTGAATTGAATACCCATGCCACAAAAGCTTATGCCGCGATGTCTTTGTTTGGTTTGTTAAGAAGCATATGAAACATGTGCCCTAAATGAAGTTTTAAGTATTGGTATGGTTTGAACTACTAATTAAGCTGGTAGGGCTTCCACGATTGAAAAGAGTTTAAGTACGTACTTTTCTATTATAATTAGCGAGAAGTTTATTCATTATTCGCGGCAGAACCCTAATGAGAGTGTCTGTGTACGTAGAATTGAAGTTAGGATGGCAATCAGGCATCAGCCATGGCCTATACGGCTATATAGCGATTCGGAGTATGTCTTTATGTAATATATTGTTAATAGATTTTAAGGTTTAGTTTGAGACGGAGATGAAAATATTAAATTTTAAAAAAATATAGTTTAGAAAAAGTAATCATTTATTTGTTTATTTAATTGTAATTTTTGCATTTAGAAAATAAAAATAAACAGTTTTTCTTATTTTACCAAACAGGGCCTTAATGAATTTGTTAGAATATGCTTTGAATCAGGGTCTCGCGAGTAAGAGTCTTTGGCGAGCAGTCTTTAGTGAGGAGAGTTAGAAGTCATTGGCCAGCAGGACTACTACTCAGGTTTTCGTAAGGAATAGGGATTCCTCAGTCATGGTTTAGGATTCCTCTGACGTTTGGGTTTGAGATTCCTCTGGTATAAAGGACTTTGCTAGGCTATATATATACAAGGTTATTAGCTAAGAGAGGTGTGAATAAAATCTGGTTCTATCCTATAGGTTAGGCTTAACCTAGTGTGGTAGATATTCTGTATACTGTAATCCTAGGTTGTTTAACCCAGTGTGTTATTCTGTAATCTGGTATTCCTCAAGATAATAAATTTGTTCTCCTTCTGCCGTGGACGTAGCTAACTCGCGTTAGTGAACCACGTAAATATGTGTTCTTTCTTACATTCGTTGCTTCCGCTATAACAAACCGGTATCAGAGCTTAGGCTCAGGATGTCCAGGGTGAATGTGAAGATCGACAAATTCACGGGAATGAGCAGTTTTAGTTTATGGCAGATCAAGATGCGTGCCTTGTTAAAGAAACAAGCGTTGTGGGTGCCGCTGACAAAGAAGGCAGTGGGTCCCGAATCCACTGGGATGGCCAGTCTGAAGGAGAAGGCACACTCAACAATCATGTTGTGTCTTGCAGACGATATCATCACCAAAATCGCAGAAGAAGAAACTGCATCTGGTCTGTGGTTGAAGCTTGAGAGTCTATACATGACGAAGTCTTTAACCAACAAGTTGCTTCTGAAGCAACGTCTGTTTGGTCTGCGTTTGCAAGAGGGTGTGCCTCTGAGAGATCACTTAAATAAGTTGAACACAATTCTCTTAGAATTGCGTAATATCGATGTTAAATCGATGATGATAAGGATGCTGCCTTAGTTATGTTGGTATCTTTACCCTTATCATGTGAGAATTTTGTGCAATCCTTTATTGTTGGGAGAGACACGGTGACTCTGGAGGAGGTTAGATCGTCTCTTCATACCATAGAGTTGCGCCATAAGGCGACTAGTACAAGTTCAGATAATCAGGCTGCTGGGTTAGTATTCAATGGAAGTAAAGGACATGGAAACTCGGATAAGAGGAAATTCAAGAAGTCAGGTTTCAAGGGTTCTAAATCCAACGATGTCTATAACTACTGTAAAAAGAGGGGACATTGGAAAAGGGAATGTCCAAAGAGGAAGCAGTAGGAGAAACCAGCAGGTACTGCTACTGTAGCAGAAGATGACACCAAGTCAGAAGAGGATACTGCCATAGTTGCTAATGAACATGCACATCACATTGATGTGTGGGTTCTAGATTCTGGAGCGTCTTATCATGTATGTTCGCGCAGAGAGTGGTTCACAACCTATGAGCAGGTAAATGGAGGCAATGTTTCTATGGCTAACAGTGTTGCTTACAAGGTGGTTGGAATGGGCTCAATTAAAATACGGACACATGATGGTAAATTTTGTACATTGAACGAGGTTAGGCATGTTCCACGTATGACTAAGAATCTGATATCGCTAAGTTATTTGGATAGCAAGGGGTTCAGTTTCAAAGGAGAAGGCGGAATTCTATGTGTGTGCAAGGGTTCAAATATGGTTCTAAAAGGTGTCAAGCGGGGGACTTTGTATATCATACAAGGTTCTACGCTATCAGGTTCTGCTGCTATTGCATCATTGGAGGTTGACAAAGAGGATATGACCAAGCTATGGCACATGAGACTCGGTCATATGAGTGAACGAGGGATGCATACTCTAAAATTCGGCTAGTATGATTTTAATGAGTTCTGCAGGAACGTAGGGATTGTTAGGCATCATACAGTCAGGGACACACCGCAGCAGATGGTGTGGCAGAACGGATGAATCAGACACTTTTGGAGAGAGCTAGGTGCATGCTCTCTAATGCTAGCGTTGTATCAGAGAATGGTAGTGTTGAGAAACAGGTAGAGCAGCAAGTCACTCAAGATGAGAGTGAACCACAGCAAGGAGATCAACACTGACATTCAGAATCAGAGCCACTAGTAGTTAACCAGCATAGTTTGTCTCTTAATCGGTCTAGGAGAGCAAATTTTGGGAAGCCTCCTACAAGGTATGGCTTTGAGAACATAGTGGCTTATGCACTTCATGTTTGTGAAGAGGCAGATCCTCGTGAGCCATCCACCTACAAGGAAGCAGTTACATGTACTGAGTCTGCCCAATGGGAGATGAGATGAGAATCACTTCAATGGAATCACTTCACAAGAATCAGACTTGGGAATTGGCCAAGCGACCTCGGGAGAGAAATGTTATTACTTGCAAATGGATTTTCAAGAAGACGGAAGGGATGTCACCTACTGAGGGTATCAAGTATAAAGCTCGGGTAGTTGCAAGAGGGTTTCATCAGAAAGAAGGTGTAGACTACAATGAGATTTTCTCACTGGTGGTCAAACATACATCTATCAGGTAGCTACTAACCATAATCGCACATCAGGATTTGGAACTTGAGCAACTAGATGTGAAGACAGAATTTCTACATGGAGAGTTGGAAGAGGAGATATACATGACTCAGTCAAAGGGTTTCCAAGTTCTTGGTAAGGAAGATTATGTTTGTAAGTTGAAGAAATCTTTGTACGGACTAAAACAGTCACCGAGACAGTGGTACAAGAGGTTCGACAGCTATATGATGGAGATTGGCTACACCAGCAGTCCGTATGATTGTTGTGTATACTACAACAAGATATCAAATGAGTCTCTTATTTATCTGGTCCTGTATGTAAACAATATGTTGATAGCTGCAAAGGACAAGTCAGAGATTCAAAAGTTGAAGGGTCTTCATAGTGCTGAGTTTGAGATGAAGGATTTGGGTGCAGCTAGAAAAATTCTAGGAATGGAGATCTACCGGGATAAGAGTCAGAAGAGGCTGTTCTCATCACAGAAGGATTATATTCAGAAGATATTGTCAAGGTTTGGCATGTCTACAGCAAAATCCTTAGATACTCCAAGTGCAGCAAACATTCATTTGTCTACTGCGTTTGCACCTAAATCTACTGAGGAGAAGGAGTACATGTCTCGAGTTCCCTATGGTAGTGCAGTATGAAGCTTGATGTATGTTGTGGTTTACACTAGACCTGATCTTGCACATGCTGTCAGTGTTGTCAGTAGGTTTATGGGTGAGCCTGGTAAGAAGCATTGGCAAGCTGTGAAGAGAATTTTTCGTTACCTTAGAGGTACGTCTGATGTTGGTCTCATCTATGGAGGTGATACAGAGTGTTTAGTAACTAGTTATTCAGATTCAAGTTATGCTGGAGATGTTGACAGTAGAAGAACCATGATTGGTTATGTTTTCACTCTTTGTGGGTCTGTTGTTAGTTGGAAATCTACTCTGCAGCCTTCAGTGACTTTCTCTACTACTGAAGCAGAGTACATGTCATTGATAGAGGCAGCCAAGGAGGAAATATGGTTGAAAGGACTGGTTAGTGACTTAGGTCCACATCACGATCAGGCTACAGTGTATTGTGATAGTCTGAGTGTAATCTGTATAGCCAAGGATCAAGTTCCTCATGAGAGGACTAAGCACATCGATATCAGGTATCATTTTCTAAAAAGTGAGAAGAGAATCAAGGTGAACAAGGTGGGTACTGCTGATAATCTAGTAGACATGTTCACCAAGCCGGTTCCATAGAGCAAGTTCCAACATTGTTTGGACTTGCTGAATGTCAGAAGCTGTTAGTTGCCCGTGGGGGCAACATCAGAGGTCCTTCATTGGGAGGAAAAACATCTGGGTTCGTCTTTGAAGGAACAACATCCGAGGAAGAGGAGAGTCTGGTACATCTAGTTCATCTGGTTATCTGGAAGAGGATTCAAGTCAAGGTGGAGATTTGTTAGAATATGCCTTGAATCAGAGTCTCGCGAGTAAGAGTCTCTGGCAAGAGAGTCTTTGGTGAGTTGTCTTTGGCGAGGAGAGTTAGAAGTCATTGGTGAGCAGGACTACTACTCAGGTTTTCGTAAGGAATTGGGATTCCTCAGTCATAGTTTAGGATTCGTCTGACGTTTGGGTTTAGGTTTGGGATTCCTCTAGTATTCAGGACTCTGTTAGGCTATATATACAAGGTTATTAGGTAAGAGAGGTGTGAATGAAATCTGGTTCTATCCTGTAGATTAGAAACCACGATATCAGATGTATACTTTGAAGGCATATTCTAACAAATCTGAAAGGACTGGTTGTACTATGAGATTGTAACAAGTCAAGGTGTTGTTAGAATCTGAAAGGACTGGTTGTACTATGGGATTTCTCTAGTATTCAGGACTTGTTAGATTTGTTAGATTTGTATACTTGTTAGACTCTTACTCGCGTTACTGAAAGGACTGGTATCCTGGAATGTATACTTGCTTTGAAACTTGCTTTGGTATCGTGGTCGTAATACAATCAGAGGATTCAAATTTGGTTATTACTGAACTTTGAAACTTGCTGTATACTGTAATCCTAGGTTGTTTAACAAGTGTGTTATTCTGTAATCTGGTATTCCTCAAGATAATAAATCTGTTCTCCTTCTACCGTGGACGTAACTAACTCGCGTTAGTGAACCACGTAAATCTGTGTTATTTCTTACATTCGTTACTTCCGCTACAACAGAATTCATCAAACGCTCCATCCATCATAGAAATTAGTACGTCGTTCTTAATTAAATTTGTATTACGACCACGATACCAAAGCAAGTTTCAAAGTTCAGTAAGAAACCAACTTCAGTTTGCTTTCATCTTATGCATGCTTGGTGGCTTTGGTTTTAATGAAAACCAACGTACAAATATTATGCTTTTTGTACGAGTCTTTGTTGCTGTGAGGCTCCTGAGATTAATAATGAGGGATCCGACTAACATCACAGCTAGCTAGTTGACGAGTAAGAACCAATTAAGCAGTTTACGCATATGATTAGCGTGGCAGTGGAACTAAGAGTATATATCTTTAATTATTTTGGTATAAATTATCTATTATAGAGGATGAAATCACAAAATTTTTATATAAAAAAAATAAAAAGCTTGTTAGTTCCATTGTAGCTCGTGGTCAAGGTATTAAATATTTTCATATAAATTTAATGAATCGATATGAATATGATTTATTTATTCAAATAAAATTAAATCTCATATTAAATGTTTTTTTTTTTAATTTTTTTAAGGAGAGAGTGAATTTTATTAGACAAATATTTAATTTTATAATTTTTGATGAATATATAAATCTTAAATTTTCTATAAATATATGTTTTTTTTATTTCTATAGAATTAAAAATAGTTTACGATAACTATTAGAGCTAAAAGATTTTTTTTTATAAATTAAATAAAGATAATTGAAGATTTACAAGAACGATGTTGAAGATGTTCTAACAAATTAACCTAATTAAAAAGTGGCTGGGATCGATTAAATATTAGCAACAACAGATTGGTTCTACGCACTTTAATTTGAGTCCGATCCGCATGTTTTTCTTGGTCGGGATTGTTCATATATTGTGTTCGATTAGTACAGAAAAGGTGGTAAATTAACTATATGTCCCCCAGGAACTCGATCACCAGTGATTGACACAGCCACACAGGCATCGATCACGAGTATGGCGACACAGAAAGATAAAGAAAATTGGGGGGCGGGGGGGGGATACAATATGCATAGATAGAGCTCCATTATTCTCATCTCTAAAGCAAAAGTAACGTCATTCTAATTTTCCATCACATCAAAGGTAAACAAAGACTTTGGCCCTGCTTTTCAATTTTCTATGTTTTCATCTGGATATATAAGATTATAGGTGCATAATTTTTTCACATACATGCATTCTATTACTTGCATTGTTTTTTTTAAACAAAAGAAAAAAGCTCAAATCATAGATCGGTAATCATGATGAAAAATATTTTAGGTAGACACCCCACTAAAGACATTGGTTTTCCTAAAGACACTGCACGAAACGATTAACTCACATATCTCTACTATAATAAAGTCAAGCGCCTCTTTGATGTCATTCAAAATACAAAAATAGAGAAATCCGAAAATATCCATTGGATTAAAAAAGACGTACATGAAAATAAAATTAGAGAAAGAGGGCAATGCCGTAAATGCTCGAGGAATAATAAGTAAAAACAATGACGAAGAGAGTAATTTTGCTGATAACAACAGACTCAATATGCCATAAAGTAGTGGAAGCATAATCCAAAGAAGGAATCGATCTAACTAACTATACCTGTATACAAATGGCTATCCCTCTTTGAAGCACAAAGACATACCAAGCAAAAGCGAAATCGATTTAGAATTCTCTCTGATTGACGAGTAAGAATGATAGCATCAATTGAATTGTTTGTTGAATGAGTTGATTTCATTTGGGGATTTAGCATGTTTGGAGTCAATGCTTCAATTGGTGTTTGTTTCAATTTCGCATCAATTGTATATTTCATCATGTAATGCAGATGGAGCAAGCTTTGACTTGCTAACCCATTTGCACATGGTTGAAAGTGTAACTAAAGGTTTGAATTGTCTTTAAACACCTCCGAAGCCAGACAATGTTTGTATGCTAAATGGTTCCATATAGGTTATCGAGTGTTTACAAGAAAAAGGTCTTCATAAAAAGGTATATAGTTTCTCTCTGGATGGTTACAGTGGTTTCTATTCCACGTTGATAATCATGGAAAAATAAATTATTGGGTCTTTTTCTTGATAATTAGAAATAGAGATGATGTACTTTTTTTTGAATCGAGGAATTGTTCTTTTCTGTTCACAAATGAGTTATGAGATTGGGACTCATTTAAAATTGTCCTGTGGTATCTGATCTTTTAGAGAATAACACTTTTGCTTCTGCAGTTGGATCCAACCTCTAGAGGAACACTGGAATACAAATTCTTAGCGGTGAGTTACAGTGAGTTATACAAACAAACTACATTGTTATTAGGCTTATGTATGACCGAACAACCCCCCCCCCCCCCCCCCCCCCCCACCCCCACACACAGAGATATTTGATATTTTTGGTGATATGTCTGATCTAATGCAATTTACATATATTTTTGGTGATATGTCTGATCTAATGTAATTTATAGAAATTAATTGATGTCATATGTTTATTTTCCGTTAAGAGAGTAGGAATAAAAAAAATCACTCCTACTGTAGTTACTTTGTTCTTTTAGTGATACAAATACAATGTGGAGCTAACTTTCTATTTTTTTATTTGATGGATGCTCATGGTTGCGCTAGCTAAGTTAATTTTTCTCTTTTTCATTTGCTTTGTTAATAGAGATCTGATCAACATGTACTATTGCCAAGCTTCTAACTTCAGCTTCATCATCATGTCAATATTTAATTGGCTCTACATGTATATATGATTTACACACGTCTGATATAAGCCATGATTTTAGGTCATTTTAGCAGTGAAGAAGCTAGTTGTTCCTTCAAGTATGCCGCAAGCAGCAAGGTTCCAAACAATTTTTCAGTGGGGGCGTTCTTAAGTCCTGTTATATGGAGTGAAGCTACAACCCTTAAAGTGGAGAAGAAAACTTCTTGTTGATGAATAACATATTATGTTTCTACGTTATACATAAGTAGTCCAAAACAAAACTGACATTTCTAAAAGGGAAAAGCGGATTCTTTATAAGACTGGCTGGTACTCTGAATTTTTTATAGCGAAGAAAACTCTTACGCACACTCTTCATTTTGTATGTTAATTAAGTCATGATCCTATTTTTATTTTCGCTATCATAGTGCTTTATAGAGCCCAGTCTGTTTTGTTTCATCTATTAATCTTCATTATTTGGCTATGTCGTGATTTGATTGGTATGTTTTCCTGTATATCATGGTATGTTTTTCCTCTTGGCTGCCTCAATCATGAAGTGTGTGAACGTAGCTTCATCCTGATCAAGTAGGCAAATTTTTCAAGAATTATTAGTAATTGAGATATACGACACTTTCGCACGCGCATGCAAGAATGCTAGTGTGACTAAAGATCTATAAATTGAGAGAAAAAAAATATTTAAAAAAATATGAAAAAAAAGTTGGCATGATTGACGGGCCAAGGTTGGGATGGGGAAAATAAAAAGCACCGTCATTTTGCTACAGGTTGTTAAAGTGCTCTGTTCCTTTTTGTTTTCCAGTTATAGCCAAGCACAAGTAGCCCCAATTCAAAGATGTGGAATCTCACACTAAAGCCTAGAAGTCGACAAGCCCATGTGAACTCCCAATTACAGTTTCGTCATTTTCTAAAGAATTAACTAATTAAGCCACAAAGCTTCTTATTGTATAAGCTCCTTTCCTTTGCTACAATGAAATGGAACATAGTTATTCATGTTACATAATGTTACAACAGAATGGCATCAGTGAGCTCAACTGCACATTCGTGAAATGTATTTGAGCAGCTAATCCTGTGAGCTCGTAAGAGAATCGTCAACTGTATGTTAGCATTGCTGCGAGAAAAAAAGAGCTTACACTGTATGCATGTCTGTCGAACCCGCTCTTCCACCACTGAGAAAGTTAAAAACCTGCCTCAGATTGCCCCTTGATGGCCGGGCATTTACAACATATTTGCAGATAGTAACAAGTCTTCTCCGCATTTCCAACTTAGTAATACACGTCTCACTGAAGAAGTTTCCACCATCAAATGTTCCTATTGAAAATTCGGAAGATTTCTTAGATCAGACGACAAATGATTGAAGGATTGCAGATAGAAAGATAGCAAAACAACATTCAAACTAAACAGTTCCCACGCCAAAACAGTCTGCACGAGTCTGATTATAAGCTAAAACAGAAAGTGATATATAATCGACATGCATTAGCAGAAGTGCATTTTGCAGCTATGTGCTACTGTTCTAACTTTACAAGGGATCATGACAATATATGTAGATGCACGGAGGGAAAAACGAGAATTTGGAAGCAAACCAATAATAATCTTACCTTCATCATCAAATAATGTTGTCAAGATTGCCAGACAGATGCATACACTGATGTCTTCCCCTACAAGCACAGAATAATGGTACATATCAATACCCACTAGTTCAGGCCATCTATGCCCAATTGAATTGTGATTCAAAATACTATTAGCATACATAGGCAAATCATTGTGTATTTTTACCGTTTTCGCAACAAATTAGAAGCGTCCTCCTTTGGCTGAGGTTCAACTTTGCAAAGTTCACCGCGGAAGGGAGATTATTTAACAAGGAGAAGCGATCAAACTTTGATGTCTGCCAAGACTCCAAGAGTTAATGGAATGAATACATAATGAAAAATAAGAATCAGAGAAAGCAACTATTTTATAGACTCACCACCATCGGAAGATGCAAATATGCTTTAGGATCGGTAGAGATGGACTCCTTATCACAATGTAATATGCAGTCAACTTTAGATACTTTGGCTGCATGAAATAAGGAAAATCAATGGATGACTAAAATGGATGAAAAATACAAAGAACAATGAATACGTAGATAATTAATTGGATAGAGCTAATGAAAGCTAGATGGAAAGTAGAAAACAGAACAGCCAACAAGAAGATATATGAATATGTGACAAGAATGCCTAATGTGAAGGGTATAGTTGTATGAAATTTGTGTTCGATTTTGAATGCTATTAAACAATAGGAGTTCACAACGCAACATACCCTTTTGAGATGTGCCTACAGCAAGGTTAGTTGAACCAAGCCAAGATATAACAGAATCTTCATCAGATGAATTTTGATCAATATTTATGTTTGCAAGATCCACAGCTAACTGCGACTCATCGTCGTTCAAATAATGATCCGAGCTTGGTACCAATTCTGTACCCTTGACAAAGATCTGAGGAGCATCTTGTCCTCTTCGAGCACGATATACTCTATCCTTCTCGACTATATCAGCCACCATTTGATTACACACTTCAGGCCCTGCATTTATAATATCACAGGCACAATTCCAGAATAGACTAGGTGTTAACCCCCTCGCCCAACTTTCTTCATCATCGCCAGCTCCTGGTATATAATTCCAGCTGAATTCAGAACTAGTCCTGCGTTGAACAACACCACTCGAGGAAGAGGCAGATACAAGAATGATAGGCGTAAAATCCCAGGACTCGTGGTCTGGAACTTCATTCAACCATATGACAGTCTTCTGAGATATCCATAGAGGTCGTAAGGGCTTCTTTAAACAAGAAGCAAGAGAGCAAATATCGGCTCCACATCCGTCCAACTGTTGAGTCCATTCATCTAATCGGTTCTCGATAGATGCTCTCTCTGTTCCGGAAACCCAAAGAGGAAGATGCAACGAACAATCCCACTCATCAGGAATACACCCTGTATCTTCAAAATGCTCATCAGAAGTTCTAGACTCCTAAACCAAAAACGAGATAAAATGTCACAATCTTGACAACAGTCCAAGGTAAGACAAGATTGGTGAACCAAAATCTCTAAGATGCAAATAAAATTGACCAATTGATCACACGCTTACATTCGAATAAGTATTAATGTACATAAGCAACTTACAGACAGAGCACAGAAGTAAAAACTTCTATGATTTATAGTCTTTGAAAACCACATGACATGCGAAAGTCCAATACAAATTCATCAAATTTCACAATGAAATAAGAACAAGCTGAAAATTTTCCACAAATCTGATAAAAGGTTGAACCTTGTTTTTCCTAAGCTCACCTTATCATTAACCGGAGCACTGCGCATCATTCTGTTCCTATAGTTTCGAATAGAACGGTTCAAAACGCAAGTCCAAATCGGAATCGTCTTCGACATGCTGTCTGGAAACCGCTTCCCTCTCCGAGTTGCATCCACAATGAAACACCCGCCCTTCTGTCCTATCGACCCAATTCAACGCCAAATCAGAATCCAAAGCACAGCATCAACAAGACAAAAACAGAATATAACAAAACAGAGTAATTAAGTAAAGCTTGTGCCTGCGAGCTGAGCGACGTGGAGATTAAGCCTGGAGGTGTTGAAGGACCAGTTGTTGTTGTGGCCATCGGTAGACTTGAAGTAACACGTGGCGTGGAAGGTTCTGGAGTACCAGAGACCACATCGGAGGTTGGCGAGGAGAGGAAGGTCCGGCCAGAGCTGGAAGATCTCGCCGACGAAGACTGAGTCGTCGTAGATGGATCTGAGTGCGTTGTAGAGGGTGTTGTCCCTGCGCTTAATGGTTCTGGCTACTCTGTATATGCTCAGCTGCCCAGTATCCTCGTCGTCGTCCATGGCTGACTACTAGTCTGTGATTTGGCGGGGTCGAATAGAAACCGGGAAACTAAACTGATAAAAGGCTCTGTAGCTGCCGACGACATCATAAGATAGATACGTTTGTAGTTTTGTACTATGTTTCACTTGGGAGAGTAATGTGAAAGGTTTATTTTTTTTTTGGTTACAATACTGAAAGGTTTTTGACTTAATAAAAAAAGAAAAATTATCGGTCCAAATAATATCAAAATAATGTTCCGAATTTTAAAATAACATTTTTGTGATGTCATTAAATTCGATGACAAGTATTTTTTTTACTGAAATTAAAGACGAAAAGACTTTAATGCCCTTATCATTTTTAAAAAAAATTTGTTTTCTCTCCACACCGCCCTGAACGAAACACGTCCGGGCTTTGACCTCCTTCCGGCGACCATCTTGGCTTTGACCGCTGCCCTCTCCGTTCAGGACCGAGAGGTCCTCGCCTACCTCATCTCCTACACCAACAACAACAACGTCTACAACAAGGCTCACAAGAAGGCGCATGAAGCGGCTCCGATGTCACACTGCGACTGCTTTGGGTGCTACACGAGCTTCTTGGCGCGATAGGATGCGTCCCCCAATCGTCAGCTCATCCATGAAATAATCGAGGCGTACGAGGAAAAGCTAGCTGATAAGAAGAAGAAGAATCCCAAGGTTAAGAAAGTGAGGAAGAAGAAGGATGAGTCAAAGGTTGATGTTGGTAATTCTCCGGCAATGAAAGAGGAGCTGAAGAGTGAAGTGGATGTGGGAAGTTGTGATGGTGATGAAGAAGGGAGGAGAGGATGAGCTCCGAGCTGAGGCCAAACTCGAGCGCGAGGGCGAGCCACGAAGAGTTTTGTGGAGCGAGCGTTTGAGATGGTGAGAGCGCGCGGAGGCGAGGCACGGGCCATGGAGGCGGCGTCGTGTTGCGACGAGGCAGACCATGAAACTTTCTTGACAAACACCACCACCACCACCACTTTGTGATGTGAAACCAGAGCTACTACAAGGAGTAACATTCAAATTAGCAATGGGCTTCCCTAACGGGTAAACTCTCACAGAAGCCCCCTTTCTGATTTTGCCAATTGCACTCTTCATTCCGCAATTCTGTTGTTTTGTGACCAAACCCATTTCGAATATAGGGATTCCCATGTCAATGGTATTCGCAATTGAACAATTCCACGAAGAAATCAATCTGCAGATTACAAATAAGGGTTTTGGGGAAATCGAAAGACAGAGACTTGGGAGCCAATCATAGAGTAATTGATGATTAAAGAGAATGATCAAACAGATAACTTCTAAGGATATGATTCTCCTTCTGAACTGGGTTCCATCCTATCGAAGCGATCGAGGGTTTTGCACTGAATCCACTGATACAGAGAGAGAACAAATTTTTTTAAAAAAAATAGGGGCGTTAAAGTCTTTTCATCTCTGTTTTTCGAAGAAAAAAAAATTGTCACGTTATCGAACTCGACCAAGCTATGATGGAAATTGCCGGAGGCATCACGAAAATACTATTTTAAAACTCTAGGCATCACTTTAATAGGTTTCAAAGTGTGGGTATCACATTAAGAACTTTACAAAAGTTCAAACTCTAGTGGTGAATTTTTTCCTAAAAACAAATACGAATGCTATGTTTTTTATTTTCTTTTTATCAATGAATACAAATACCATGTTAATGAGCTTGCGACTGGTCGCTCAAGAATTCTAAAACCCAAAACCATAGTACTTTGCCTCCTTCGTGGAAGCCGGAGTCGTCGGCTAGGGATTGTAGCGTGTTTTGCTCACACCGACGCATTTTGGCCTCATTCTTTTTTTCTCTCCTTCTTTCCCCGCTCGGGTTCTTCATACGTGTCTTCGATTAAGGTTTCAGTATGGGTGAAATTGAAATTTTGGCATGGAATATGAAAGATTTTGGTGTTGACCCTAAGATAGATGCCCTTCGGTCGCTGATCCTTGTCAAAAAGATGAATGTGGTGTTTTTGCAGGAAATGAAATGCAAGCAAAAAACCAAGTTCGATTGGATCAAGCGTCACCTGGGGTTACGGCAAGGCTTGATGAGTGAGTGTTATGATACCAACATCGACAGCCTCATGCATTTTTGGACAGATAAGATCGATCTTCATTATAGAGACCACACTATCCATGGTTCATCGATGTGGAAATACATGTTCCCTCTTCGATCGGTGATTCTTGGCAGTTTACAGGTGTGTATGCACTATGTTTTGGCATCAAACATGGACTTTGCTACGGGCTCTTGCACAATGTTTAGGTCCCTCTCGTTGGTGTGTGATATGGGACATCAATGAAATGATGCATTCATCAGAGAAATCAGGGGGACTGGTAAAGGCTGGATTGGCAGATGAATGACATGAACTAATGCATGGTGGACTACGCTCTTGAGGATTTAGGTTGTACGGGTAGGATGTTCACTTGGCATGATTCGGAGACATAATGTCGTTTGGACAGGGCATTGGCCACGGCAGATTGGAGACAACAATTCCCGAAAACACGGGTGATTCATCTTCCTCCTATTGGTTCTAATCATAATTCGATTCTACTAGTTGCTAAACAAGAGAAAGAGATCCGGTTTTCAGGTAGACAACATTTCTTCCGGTTCGAGGCAATGTGGGCGGATGAGGATACTTGTGAGGATGTTGTAAGGAATGCTTGGCAGTGTTCCGATAGAGGTTATCTACAAGCCAGTTTGTTTCCAAAGTGGCTAATACCCGAATTAATCTAAAATAGTGGTTGAAGGACATTTCCGATAGCAGGAAACAAGAACTAGCGGATATTTAGACAGAGTTGGCTACGTTCCTGAACAAATCGTTTGATGTTGCGGATATTCTGAGATGGAAGGAGTTGTATGCTAGATAGGAAGTGTTGTTACAGTAAGAATCTACTTATTGGTTGCAGCGCTCGAAGAGTGAAAGGATAAGGAAAGGGGATAGGAATACTAGTTATCTACATCGACAAGCCTTCAACCACAAACAGAAAAAGTAGATTAAAGGCTTATTTGATGATCAGGGTGTGTGGCAAGATACACTGACCGGTCTTAAGGGCATTGTTTTGGGGTACTATACTAATCTCTTCAAGGCGGGGGACATTACTCTTTAGAAAATGAAACCAGTTTTATCATCTTTCAGCCCGATGATAAATGAATCTATGGTAGCTTCACTCACAACTGACTATACAGATGAGGAGATTCGTGCTGCACTCTTTTAAATGGGATTTAATAAAGCACCAGGTCCTGATGGTATGCTCCCTCTCTTCTATAAAAATTTTTGGGACATTATTGGCCCAGATGTTACTGATACTGTGAAGGAATTCCTCGTTACAGGGCGACTATTAGGCAAATTGAATCATACTCATATTTGTTTACTTTTAGAAGTTCCTAAACCAACTACGATTAGCGAGTATCAACCTATTGTGCTGTGTAATTTCATTTTCAAGATCTGCACGAAGGTATTAGCAATCGTCTCAAACCACTACTTGATCAGATTATTGACCTCTGTCAGAGTGCATTTATTCCGAGTAGATTGCTCACTAACAACAAACTTATGGCAAATGAAGTGACACATTATCTATGGATGGAGAAACAGGGTGACTCTAGGTAGATGACATTGAAACTAGATGTGAGTAAGGCATACGACCATCTGGAAAAGAGTTTTCTCCGAGCTGTTATGCATCGGTTGGGATTCCCGTACCGTTGGTTTGATTTGGTGATGACCTATGTGACTACGGCCCAATACTCTTTAGTCATCAATGGCTCACCACGAGGTCAGATAATTCCTATATGAGGTCTCCGTTAAGGTGATCCGATCTCTCTTTATCTATTTTTTCTATGTACTTCAGGCCTATCAACTTTAATTTGCAGGGCACACCATGCCAAGGAGCTCTATGGTATTAAGGTTTACAGAAGGGCACCGGTGTTGAACCATCTATTATTTGTGGACAACAGTCTTCCCTTTGCCACTGCATCAGGAAGGGAATGCGATTCAGTTAACGAACTCTTACAGGTTTATGAGACAACCTCTGGCCAATCAATCAATTACAGTAAGAGTAGTGTTTACTTTAGCCAAAACTTAGATGCTGGTAGTCAAGAGGAGCTGGCTAGAGTGTTAGGGATGGAACTGGTTCCATTCCATGAAAAGTATATGGGGTTGCCAACGCACATTGGCCAGAGTAAGAAAAAGACGTTTGCTTATGTCAAGGATAAAGTCCGGGATAGATTGACAGGTTGGAAAGATTCTCTCCTTAGTGTTGTAGATAATAAGGTATAGATTAAAGTAGTAGCACATACACTACCCAATTATGCAAATGAATTGCTATTTACTTTCGAAAACATTCTGTGAGGAACTTTATCAACTTTGTGTGGACTTTTATTGCGGTGATACGACAAAAAAGAGGAAAATTCATTGGTGCACCTAGGACCATATGTGTCGACCGAAAGATCAAGGGGTTTTAGGCTTCTGGAATTTATACGCCTTTAATCTGGCCATGTTGGAAAAGCAGCTCTAGCGTGTGCTCAAGAATCCAGATTCCCTGGTCAGCCAAATCTATAGGGCAAAGTATTTTGATTCGTGCTCCTTTTGGGAAGCTAAAGCAAGTGGTTTTGCTTCTTATACATGGCGTAACCTTTTAGCTGCTAGGCCGGTATTAGACGGTGGAGCTCGTTGGTTAGTAGGCGATGACACCTCTATTACGGTTTGAGAAGACAACTGGTTATCTTGTCCTGGTCAATTTAGGATAGATACACCGTCGAGGTACTCTACGATTATCCGCTATGTTTTTCAATTTATTTTTCCCCCTCGTAAATGGAATGTACCCCTATTAGAAAGTTTCTTGAGTCTAACAGATGTAATAACAGTATGTTCTTGGGATCATATATGTTGATCTGACATTATACGTCAAAGGGAGAATATAAGGTTAGTTCTGGTTATATCACTGCTTGAGATCTAATTGTGTTACCGCAATAGAATGTCCCAATTCCTAAGTCTCAGTCAAATCTGTATAAACATTTGTGGGATGCCCAAGTGGCCTTACCTGCTAAGGTTTGTGCTTGAAATGCCTGAAAAGGTTTCTTACCCATATGCATGCGGTTGAGGGCAAGAGTGGTTTATGTCAATTCAAGTTGTCCATTTTGTGGGGCGGGGGCGAACACTGAGTTACATTTATTCAAAGATTGCAGTTACACTCGGTCGTTGGTCCAAACAATAACATCTAGTGTTGGTAACACTATTGATTCGTTTGCTGCTTGGTTCCTAGAGTGTTAGACAGGTTTTCCGGCAAACCAATTTGCGAAGTTGATCTCTATGATGTGATTTTTTGGAAAGCATGGAATGACAAGGTTTGGGACTAGGTGGAGTTTGTGGAAAATACAATGTGTATTCAGATCCTAACTTGGCATAAGCACTGTCTTTTTGTCAACCGGAAGCCACCGAAACTTGTGCGACAGTCTCAGCGATGGAAGGCACCACCAATAGGTCGTTATTGTGTCAGTATGAATGGGGCTTTTGATAGAGTATCACCCAGAGGAGGAATTAGTATAATAGTCTGGGATTGGTTTGGTCGGTTCATTATGGGACTGGCTCGGCGTGTTGAAGGACAATACTCACCTTTAACTTGATTATCGTGAAGCCGATCCAAGATGTGACCTCTATAACTGTGAAATTTTAGGATTCCATGGAAGACGTAAGGGATCTGCTAGCGCAGACTCCAAATTCTTTTTTTGTTCATCATCACAGATAATATAATAGAAGCCCATGATTTAGCTAGATGTGGACTACTTAATACGGTCAATCCCACAGTTTTCTTTAATGCACATGCCTTTTTAGAAGGCATGCTTGTTGCAAATTTCATTAATTGTAATGAAATTCGCGTTTACTTAACAAAAAAACACCAAATACCATGTTAATACTCAATATCATTCAAGATTGGGAAGATGATGGTACATGCATACATACATACGGATTCCTTCTCCAGTATGAGCCAAAACTCAATTGATATGCCGATGTTTGGATCTAACCATTGTATCGCCTAGCTGGTTTGGTGGTCATTCTTTGTTTCTTAACGTGTTTCCGGAGATTGTTCTGGCTCATCTTTCTTTTTCTATGACTAGATGTAGGAATGTTTAGTAGGCGTTCTATGGCTAGTGGCTCTGTGGGTATGAATGTATGATTAACCGTACCGAATTGTACTACTCCCCTTTGTTCGGATAAATGGCCACTTTGATTGTGCATGTAGTTTAGGTGAAGCTAATTTTCTTAGGAATTACTCGAGTGCTACCCACAATAATGTTCGACAATATATAAGTGGTATTTCAGATGATACTTAATTTGTGCTGTAGTGAGGCTTTTTCATTAGTTTGATCTGCACGCATAAACTAGACTAGTGTCCTAGGTCGTCAATGGATATGACTTTAAGCACAATTATGAAGCCCAAATATGGTCTTTAGAACCGGATCTTGCGGGTTGGGCTAAGTATTTTTATAAATTTCGGGTCGGGCCAGGCCGGACCTAATTGTTTTCTACATAAAAACAGTTTTCGACGTACTAGTCGCAAATATGTGATCAATACTCAAACATCAAATCAAATTCATATAGTATTTTCAAAACAAAAAATAAAATATTTATATATATATATAAAACTAAATTAATTCATTAAGGCTAAGTAGGCAAATTAAGAATCTAAGAACATTACAACATTATTTCCTTACTGTAATTTTTTATATATAGGTGTAAATTATAATCTATATATTAAATGTTAGAAATTAAAATATAAATCGGGCTTTCGGACCGAACTTTTACAGGCTGGGTCAGATTTGAGACACTAAGCTCAAGTTCGGCCCATAGGTCAAGTCTATTGCGAATATTTTTCGGGCCGGACCCAGCTTAAATTTCTTGAGCTTTGCAGGCCCGCGGGCCAAATGATGAGGCTTATAGTGTCCCAAACCATGCTATACAATACACCAATGGCTAATTTGATTCACAAACAACTTGGGAAAGAGAAAGAAGTTAATGAAATCCGATCCACACATCCTGACAGCCAATACAAGCAGAGTGTACATTCGATGAAGATCTATTCTTGACTTCTTTGTGAAGACCAGCTAACTACAATCTCCATCAAAGGATATTAGTCATTATTGTACGTGCTTAAGAGTTTCTATTTTTTGCAGCATTCTTGAGTCCTGAAGTGGCATATGATGCTGGACTGATGGCCTTTCGTATTTTGAAGACGTTCCAATCAGTGTTAGCACAATGCCCTGCAGTAGCAAACACATGCTCAGTTGCTTCACCTGCATCCTCCCCATACCTTGTGCTCAAGAAAAGCAACACATATTAGAACAAGAATATATCCATTAGCTGGAGTGACCAAATCTGGTCACCAAATAATGTGATAGTATGCATGTCAGACAACTTGGTTTCAGGCCTTTTAGCTTAGAATTATGGTAAATTTACCTTTTGCTGATCATTCTACTAGCACCAGCAGAAAGGGCTTGTTTTTCGGCAACTTCAGCAGCATCCAAAATCTTGTCTGCAGGCACGAGACTAGTAATGTGAGTTGCTATAGATCCTTTCCACTAATGTGTATGACAAGTGAGTGGGTACTTACTGATAGCATCAAGTGAAGCCAAGAGGACTTGTCCTGGAACCATGTTTAGGAATGCCTTCCCTGCTTGAGATCTAACCACAGGAGTCATCACTGATCCGGTCACAATACCAACCCCATCAAGCATAGACTTGCTCAACTTTGATGTCATCTTTGACAACCTTCTAACACTGAAAATACCAACACAAGAAATTGCTTAAGGAGAAGAGGTAGTGCAAGTCATCGATCTTCACCACCAGCTCGTCTTTGGTCAAGGGCCAGGAGTTCTTCTCCAACTTTGATTATGGTGGGCAGTGAGATGCTCTCGTCGAAAATGTTCTCGAGAATGAAGTCGCCGACGGCCAGCTCCAGGGCTTCTCCTTCTTCCACGAGATGACCTCTGCATTCTGGGATTTGTAGGAGGATTTGTTGCTGGATGTTTTTGGTGGAGGCTTCTTGGTATTGCAGAGTCTGATGAGTAGTAGTATCAGTAATTTGATCGTTGGTGCTGGATTTGGGTTTGGATTTGGAACCACAGGAACCGAAGCTACCAATGGCTAAGCTAGCTAGCTTACTTTGTTCCGAAGGAAATTGTTGGTGTTTGGCTTTAGGCTAAGCTAGCTTTGTATATAGAAAGATGAGTAAATTACACATAAAGTCATTTTGAACTGTTCTCTTCCAAATAAGGCCACTCTACTCATAAAGCCATTATTATACCTAAAACTACACTATTAATTTAAACAATTATAACCATATCACTATTATTAAATTTCTTACATTTCTTCAATCTAGTCAGAACTAGCCTTCATCATGTCATTGTTTCACATGTTGGCTCCTGCCTGGTTACTGCTAGCGGACTCACTGTTGACTGGCCTTTGGTTAAATTTTTTTTTTCGTTTGATGAACAGTAATGCACTACTATTATGTAATGAAGGTACTACTACCATGTAATGAGGGTATTACATACTATTATCGTGTAATGCAGGTACTAGACACAACTACCTTATAATGTAGGTACTAGTACCATGTAATGCATGTACTAGACACTACTACATTGTAATGAATGTACTACTATCATGGACTGTAGGTACTACTTACTAATATCAGACAACTCTTTTCTTTCCACCTTTTAGACGGTAGTCCGCCTCCTAGGGGATTAAAACGAGTATGAACAAGTAAAAACAACTCATTTGTTCCACCTTCTGGGCGGTAGTCCACCTCTTAGGGGAGTTTAAATGAGTTTTATGAAGATGCATGAAAACTTGAAGTTTTGTGGGAAACCATAGTTTATTTATTCCAACATGGTTACAAGCTATAGATCCAGAGCCTCACTCTCTGGTAAACAACTATAAGCTTTTTAGCCACTTATAGTAATAGACATACTAACTCGAGGATAGAGAAGCTGAACAGTTACTTCGACTCTTCACTCGCTAAACTCTCAGGCTTTCTACTCTCAGATAGAATTCTCTCGTTTTGATTTTTGATGCTCACTCTAAGACTTGATGCTCTTTATATAGATAGCGGACTTCAAAACGGAACTGAAACACAAACTAATAATAGTGAATCCACTAGCTATAGTGCTCTGATGCAGATAGGGCATCTGATGTCCTCCATTGTCTTCTTTCGGAAAGCAGATTCTCAGGATAAAGATGTGTCCCACTAAGAGAAATAAGACAATACAATTTTACCTGTCTTTTATAGGTCATCATATACTTCCGAGTTATCTCCAAGATAGGGTTTCATACCTCATTCTTCTTCTTGTCCCGTTTTCCTCCATATCTGTATCTATATACATCTGGTAGCTTCTTTGTCTCTCGATCTTTTAGGGCCAATGAGTACAGGCGAGGGAGGAATCTATTTCTTTCTTTTTCAGGGCAATGAACAGATTACTTGTGACGGTCTTTGGATGGTGATATGTAGTGACTATTACCTTTTCCCCTAACGCGAGAAACGTAATCTCTTAATCTTCTTCGATTACTTTCTTGATATACTCCAACTCCATAGCCTTCATCCATGGGATGCTAGAATTTGAGTTTCCGTTGTATCTGTCGCATGTTGACTCAAGATACTGCCCCTAGATGATTCTGAGTAATGGTATGGAGAAATATATTCAATCTCTCCATTAGATTTCTGCACTCATTCTGGGGGTGTAGATTTGAACTTTAGTCTGAGAATGCAGTTGCTCTTTCTGACATTCTTAAATGTATTGTAGATAATCGCTGACAATCCCTTTAGATCTTCATTTGTATTTGTCCATAAATCATGAACAAATCCATTCTCAACTAACCATAACTTGTGCTCCTACGGATGTTTACTCTGAACATTAACTAAATATCTTCCCAGGAAGGGTCCTGGGACAACGAAAAGGGTGTCGAGGAGATCTTCATCGAGTGTATGTGTGTCAATATGTCTGTGAAATTTGAACCATTCTGATTCTTTTAGCGCCTGGATAGAAACTTTATCACTCTCTGAAGTTCTAAAGTACGGTGCTACTGGTTCATTGACTACGATCGGTGGTTTCTTCTTTTGTCTTAGTTCCATCGCCAAGGCCGGCGTCCATGGTCTCTACCATGAGTCTTTTGTTGTTTTCCTGGAAGGAAAACATCAAATTATCTAACAGTGCCCTCTGGTGGGATGTTAGACTTTGGTCAGTCTAGAAGATTGCTTCTGAGAAAGTGTTCAGCTGGTAGCTGAAGATGTTCACGTAACTTGTAGGAAAAACTCTGCTTTTTGGCAAAGCATCAGCCTTGAACAATCTTGATAAGCCTTTACCATTTGTCGTTTGAGATGGGATAGCCAATCATTTCCCCTGGAATTAATCAGTTAAGGCTAGTCTTTTTGGACACAGCAAAAAACATTTGAGGACCTTCTCAACAGATTCTTCTTGTTGGTTGGACTCCTTTCCTAGCCTTCTGCTTTTTGGGTTGCGACCTTCGTCGTCTCTCTCACTTCTTCTATACATGGCCATTTCCCTTATTAAAGCGTCTGGAAGATAGTTCTTGTTTCTTGCAATTAATTCCACATCATAATCGTATTGGTTAAGGAATAATTGCCAATTTTCTATCTTCCCATATCAGTAGCTTTATCAAGTTTGAAGTTTTTGAAAATTTTCACTCTGGCGCAATATGTTCTCACGGTGAAAGGTTCGCCTAAAAATGCGGGAGAATTCTCGATTGTCTTTTTGATGGCTAGAATTTCCTTTTCCCCTGTAGGATAATTCTACTATGCAGTATTGAACTTTCCACTGCATAATTTTAAAATCTTCTCAGTGTTAGTGCTTCGCTCTCTTCCCAGTACTACACCTGCCCAAAAGTTGTCACTAGCATCAATTTGAAGGATAATTTCTTCATTCTCAGGATAATTTCTTCATTCCCTTCGGGTTGATAAATTGGTGGTAAATTCTTGCATAGTTCTTTGATTTGCCTGACGATTTTTTTGTCATCTTTTGTAAACTTTCAAGCTCCCTTTGAACTTGTTTTGGGCGACAGAATTGCTGTTAATCTGAGAATTTTTGGAAGGAAGTCTCTTCCATAATTTATGACTCCTAAAAATCTCTGTACACTTTTGGCGTCAGGAATCCTGTTTGGGAATTTCCAGACTTTCTCTAGGATATGCGGCTGAAGCTTGATGAGTCCGTTCTTTATGTTGATCCCTAAGAAGTCAATTTCATCTAGGACGAGAAAGACTTTCTTTTCTCCTAAGATGATTCCATGTTGGACGATGAGCTTGACTACTTCAAAGAGATGATTCATATGTTCTTCTTTGCTCTTTGAGAACACAAGAAAATCGTCTATATAGACGACACAGAAGTCTGCCACTTGCTTGAATACGTTGTCCATTTTTCTCTGAAAAATGGATGTAGCTTGTTTCAACCCGAAAGACATTACTAGCCATTCGTAATGTCCTTGTGGGGTCCTAAAGGCTATAAGATGAATGGTGTCAGGATGCATTTAGACTTGCCAAAATCTTGTTTTCGCATCAAATTTTGAGAACACCTTAGCTCCTTTGAGCCGGTTAATTAGCACTCTTGCTTGTGCTATCTGGTAACCGTCTTTTATGGTCTTCTTGTTGACGTCTCTGTAATCTATCACCATTCTTGCCTTTTCGCGAACTTCTTCTGCATGATTTCTGACATAGAAAGCTGGAGCGTGGTAAAGACTCTTTGATGGTCTTATCAATCCCTTTTCTAAGAGATCAGCTATATCTTTTCTGAACTCTTTGATCTTCTTCTTTATATTAGGGAATAGATTTTATGTGACAAATGTAATTCATGCATGTAGTTTAAGCTCACAGACCACTGAATCTTTTTCCCAAAACTTCAGAGGATTGATATCGATATTTTGTCTGAGCATTTCTTTAATTTCTCCAAGGGTGTGCTTTTTCTGCTTTTCGAGTTTAGCCTTGAAGTGCTTGAGATTATGCTCTCTTACGAATGCTACTTCAACTGTCTCATCTTCATCTTCTGACGATTCTTCACTGGGCAACTCTTGTTGCATGTATTGGTTGTCGGAAGCCTTATAAAATACATAGTAGTGATACTTGTCTTGGTCGTGAAGCGGTGTAATGGTAGGATCTCCATTCTCGAATTTAGTCTTCATATTAGGCTTTTTGAAGTTCTTTACTTTGTTTTTGAGGGTTTTCTCTAGTTTACACCTATCACAATCTCTCCTGAGAATGTTGTAGACCGTGTGCTCTTTGAGTTGAATTCTAATAGGGACTTGAGGTGAAGCATCTGGATACTTGAATTCTTTGTTGCCGTGAAACTTACAGAATTCTATTTCATCATAATCTCTTGATGATGATAATGATGATGATTCCTCGATAAGCAACTCATCTTGTTGCTTATATTGCTGTATGGTTTCGAATCTTGGTGTGTATCCACCATTATTCTACTATGATTTCTGATATTGCTCTGTGAATGTTGGACTAACAATACTTTTGGCTTCTTTGAGCCTCCTATCCAGAAGAATTTCTGATTCTTCTCGAAGCCTAATAAGTTCACTTCTGGCTTATGGATAAAAGTTTGTTGTAGCAGGAAATCATTGCTAATTAGAACATCGGAGTCTTGGCCTTTTAATTGCCAAATATTTTCAATGATAAATGTTGCTCCTCCTATTGAGACTTGAAATTTCTTGGCAACTGTATTCATGAAGATTCTTCTTTGTTCTACAGTTTTTTCAGTTGCACTTCTTTTTGGATCAGTTATCCATAACTCTTCTGGTATAACAAACTTTTTTGCTAGACTGAAACCAGAACTGTTATCTAAAAAGGCGTGTAGATGATACTTCTTATATCCTGGAAACTTTAATCCAATTTTCATGTAGTTATTAAATATACTTGTAGAGATAGTTGCTACCTTGCACAGATTTTGTTTTGAAGAACTTGCTTCCTCTTCTGTGAAAGGATTCCATTGCTCTTCTTCACAGTCAGATACTACTTATTCTTTCGTATCATGGACTGATTTATAGTGTTCTTCTTCATAGTCAGATACTACTTCTCGTTTCGTATCTTGGACTGGAATTTCTGCAAATACTACTCCTTTTTTAGTAGTATCAAACTTTGTCTTTTCTAAATCTCTTTCTAGAATTCTTTGCTTCTCTTCTTCTTCATCGAAGTAGTCGTCATACTCTTGTTCAATAATCTGATTTATTGAACCTTTCTTTGTCTTTCTGCTTACTTCAGCTATGAAGCATTCTTTGTGATATCTTTTCCCTAATGCTTCACAAAACATGGAGAGTCCATTCTTTTCTTTGCATCGACAGTACTCGCAAATGAATGATCCCGGATTGACTTTGTAGGAAGAAATATTTTCTTCCTTTGTGCTTTCTTCCCAATTCTTTATCTCAAGAAGATAAACCTTTCTAGCTAGGTTCATACTCTTCTTCATACTCTGTTTCTGATTTTTCTGTCGATTTGTCTTCTAAACAAGCTGAATAGACATACATCTCTTCATCATCTTCTGATGAATAGACTACCTTGTAGCCTTTCAGATTTTCTATCTCCATGGCTTCTTTATACTCTTTAAGAAGAGCCTTTGACCTTCTTTTCTCTTTCTTGGGACATTCGTTAGCATAGTGCCCTTCGGCCTTGCATAACCAACATCTGCAAGTTTTCTTCTTTTCTGGCTCTTGATGGAATCTTGTCTTCTTGAAAAATCTCTTTCTGGGATTTGATTTTTCTCTTCTGTAGTTGGAGCTTCTTTTGAACCTCCAATTCTTCCTTCCGTTTCTCTTGAAACATTTTTGGAAGTGTTTTTTTCTTATGACTCTTCTCTTCGCATCCCCAGTTGGTTGGCGCATCTATCATTTTGGAACAGAAGTCACTTGTTCCTCTGAGATGCTTCTTGGCTGCTTTTGCTCTAGTGTTAGCTTTACACTGTTCGCGCATCAGCTACCTGATTCTTTCTGCAACTCCTCCGACTAAAAACCTCTCTAGAGGTCTTTCTTCTATACTTTCTCTCATAGTTGTCCTCCAAGGTTCAAGAAGTTTCCTATAAAGGAAGTGTACCAAGTCGGCATTTTTCAGTTCTCCTATCGTGTAGTAGTAATCTTGGAATTCGTTCAGATATTCCTCGAAGTACTTCATGTTGCAGATCTTGAAAGCAACATGTTGGTTTTTTGTATCTCTTTAATTTTTTCTCCAACATATGAGATTTTTGTGCAGAATTGATCATACAGCAGAGTAGCAAAAGTATAGGGATTCCTTTCATTCTTTATGTCTTCTAGTCATTGATTTTCCCTGATTATTTCTTTGAAAGGAAAATAGTACTTCTTTGCCATTCCTAGGAGAGTTGGTTCATATACAGTATGCAAGTCTTTTGCTTCAAATCTTCCGTAGGTTGTGCAGGCTGACATAAGTAGACTAGCTGTCCATTCGTCAATGGCTTTTTTCTTGTCTAGAGTTTTGTCCAAATAGAGCCATACTCCTAGTTGGGTGATTGGCACCTATTAGGACTATAATTATGTGCTTATTACACTCATAACTTTATGCTTATGACGTTTCATGTTCTTGCTAGGAAATGTGGAGTTGGTTCAGAAATGTATTAAATATGAAGAATTAGATACTTTTGGAGAAGACGTATACATTTCTGAGGTCAACATAGAATTTGGAGCAACTTTGGGAAAATGACAAAATAGCTTCATCGAAGGTTGCCAGATGTTGCCCAAAACCCATCGGAATTTGCCTCAGCCGGCCGGCCCACTTTGGCCGGCCCAATCACATGGAGTCCAACCCAATGGAGGACTATTCAGCCCATCTATACTTACCAATCTGATTTGGAGAGGAAGAGAAGAAGTTAGACCACATGATGTCATTATTTAGGAGCTTAGCCTTTCATAGCCTAAAATAGTGGATCATGGTCTCCTTAATTCAAAGTCAACATTTAGATCTTCCATCTCACCATTTTCTATCATTTAAGGGTCCATATTTACCTCCCTATTCAGCCCAAATTCGAGCTCCCCCCTTTGCACCCAAAGATACCACATTTTCATTTCACTCATCTTTACAAGTTTAAAGCCTCTTTCTCTCTAGTTTTATCTCTAGATTCTCTCTAGGGTTCTTGGTGAGTTCTCTAGAGAGAAGCTAGATTTCTCTACCCTTAATCCTTTCCTCCAACCCTCTACAAATCCAAGAGACCTAGCCTTGAATTCTTTGGCCGAACCTCTTCCACTCTCCCTCATCACCATCCCTCACTTTCTCCTCTCATCTTTGCCTCCAAGGAGTGTGTGATTCTCTAGAGCTATAAGAAATAGGAAGCAATCCCTCTTCCCCTTGGCTTCTTTGAGTCCTAGAGGTTGCCTCTCCTCCTCTTAAAGACTTGGTGTTTGTTGAAGAAGAAGAAGTGAAGCTAGAAGAGCTTAAAGTCACTTGGAGCTTTGCTAGGGACCCTTGGTTATTTTTACTCTCTTTTACCTCTTAAACATGTATCAAATCTTGTATTTAATTATGTTTAGCGAGTAGTCTCTTTTGGGAGGCTAGGTTAGAACCATAGCCATGTGATGAACAAACTATGTGTTGGTTATGTATGACTCTTGAATTGTGTTGTGAATGAGCTATTGTGTGTTTGTTGATGTTTATGTGTTTGAGCCTCATGTCTATTTTTGTTATGCATGTCTAAGCTAAGACTAAGTTGAGATATGTTTAAGGAAGCTAATAATGGACTTAAGTGAATTAGTCACTCACCTAAGAAAGATAAGCATATAAACATAATTAGGGTATTATTCTATGAGATTTACCTTGAAAATTGGTTCCCTAGCACCTAGCATGGACTAGAGCTTCTTTGAATCTTTATGGACTTGAGAAACTCTAGTCAAGCACACATTAATCAAAAATATTATTAAGGCACATTGTAGAATTTCTTAGCTCGTAACTTACTAATTACGAGTTGAGGGATTCACTAGACAACCCCTCGGATCTTCCAATCAAAATTCGAGAGGGGAACATTTCTACATCTTTCACACGATTTACTTGTTGACTTCACAACGTGATATACTATTGGGATTCAAGTCTAAATAGCTTGGGTCTTGGTTCCACTTCACGATAGTCTTCAATGTTGGGTCTTTGTTTCTTTACTTCTTTGTTTTTTACTTTATATCGTTAAGTATCTGCCATAAGGATAGTTTCATATATTGCTATTCTTGATATGATCTTTTGACAAAAAATTTAGTAAAGGCCTATTCACCTCTAGGACCTTCATTCGGAGATCCCTTCTGCGTGCTTGTTTGCTTTGAATTCACATTTGACACTAGCATTTTTATGTCTGTTCAATAATTGTAGGTCTATGACCTTACACCATATGTAGAGGTACACCCGGGTGGTGATACGATCCTCTCACATGCTGGAGATGATTCAACTGCTGGGTTTTATAGGTAATGAGTTATATTGTGGACCTTCATTCGGAGATCCCTTCTGCTTGCTTGTTTGCTTTGAATTCACATTTGACACTAGCATTTTTATGTCTGTTCAATAATTGTAGGTCTATGACCTTACACCATATGTAGAGGTACACCCGGGTGGTGATACGATCCTCTCACATGCTGGAGATGATTCAACTGCTGGGTTTTATAGGTAAGGAGTTATATTGTGATTATTTTTCTTTTCCGGGCCATTTCACTTTTCACAACCATCACATGATGCTTTGAGTTTGCGCTGATAAAATTTGGTGACAATGTCTCATGAGCTGGTCTTCACAAAGTGTTTGGGTTACTAGTGTATGTGCATATGTCATTGGACAGAATGACAGTGTTTTATAGTGACTTTCTCAACCCTCATGGATGTATGGATGTAACTTATACAGTTGGCAGAGTCCATGTATATTAAAGAACCGCTAGTTTTGAACATATATTATGTGTTTTAACTTTTTTTTCTTGGTGCAAAATTGTAGTCAGACCTCCATCTTCATAGATATCTTGTTTACATGAAATTCTTTGAGAACCTGCCAGCTGTAGTGTACATTGTGTTAGTTTCCAAAACAGCTAGAATACTTAGTCTCTAGTTGTTAGAATAAATCCCTTATGTCTAGGGGTCTTTGTTGTTTAATAGGTCGTTTCTGTTTCCTGTAATCGATGAAAATCCTCCTGAGATCAAGGAGGTACAGTTTGTATTGTAAAGGCTATTTAAAGCCTGAAGTAAATAAGAACAGAGTAGAGCTTTTGTTCTCCTAATTATATTCGTTGAGTTTAGTTACTACTGTGTTTCTGTCAATTTGGTATCAGAGCCCCAACAAGGGGCCTGACTTGAGTAAGGAAACACGAGAGATTTGTGAGTAGTAAACAGAGTGAGGAAGAGATGTCCACTGAAAAGGACAGCATGCTGAGCATTCCCAAATTCGATGGAGATTACGAATTTTGGGCAATGCTTATGGAGAATCTACTACGTTCAAAGGAATGGTGGTCATTGGTGGAAACTGGCTACGTTGAGCCAGCAAGGGGAGAAGTTTTGACTGGTGCTCAAAGAGCAACTCTTGCAGATCTCAAACTGAAAGATCTGAAGGTAAAGAATTATCTCTTCGCAGCCATCGACAGAACGACGTTGAAAACCATCACAGAGAAGGATACAGCTAAGCAACTCTGGGATTCTATGAGGACAAGGTTCCTAGGTGATGAGAATGTGCGTAATGCACAACTGCAGATCCTGAGAAGAGATTTTGAAATACTTGAGATGAAAAGTGATGAATCTATCACAGATTACTTCTCAAGAGTGGTGCCAGTGTGTAATAGCATGAGCAACCTAGGAGAGATCTTGGATGATTCCAAGATCGTGGAGAAGATCCTGCGTACACTCCCTTCAAGCTGGAATTTTGTGGTATGCTCCATTGAAGTCTCGAAAGACATTAAAAGTCTTTCAGTAAATCAACTGAGAAGTTATTTACTGGTTCACGAACCAAAGCTGCAAAAGAGAAGGAGCAATGAAGAGGAGCAGGCCCTGAAGGTGACTTTGAAAGAAGGAGGCTCGAGTGGAACACAAGGAAGAGGAAGAGGGGGACCATTCAGAGGGCGTGGTCGAGGTCGAGGGAGACTAGGGTTTAACAAAGCCCTAGTGGAGTGCTATAAATGTCATAAGTTAGGACATTTTCAGATCGAATGCCCTAGCTGGGAGAAACGAGCAAACTACGTATAATTCAACGAGGAAGATGAGCTTTTACTGATGTCATATGTCGATCTACAAGGGTCAAAAATGGAGGATCTGTGGTTCTTGGATAGTGGATGCAGCAATCACATGACTGGAACGAAGAAGTGGTTCACAACGATTGATGAGAGCTTCCGACACACTGTAATGCTCGGATGACAGTGCAGGGCAAAGGAAGCATGAAGATTAAGGTTGATGGTTTGACTCAAGTAATTCAAGATGTCTACTATGTCCCATAATTAAGCAACAACCTTCTAAGCTTAGGGCAGTTACAAGAGAGGAAGCTTATTATTCTCATTAAAAATAACATATGTAGAATCTTTCATCCGTCAAGAGGGCTCATCATTGAAACTTCAATGAGTGCCAATCGGATGTTTGTGATTCTTGCACAAGAGATAAGCTCGGATTCATGCCTTCAGATGAAGACTTCAAGTGACGCACATCTCTGGCATTGCAGATATGCGCATTTGAATTATAAAAGTTTAAGGACTCTCAGCTACAGAAAGATGGTAACAGGTCTTCCTCATATTGGCTCCTCTAACAAAGTATGCGAGAATTGTCTCGTTGGGAAACAGAAGAGAGATTCATTCCCGAAGAAAAGTTCATGGAGGGCTTCAAGGAACCTGCAGCTGATACATGCCGACATATGTCACCCAATCACTCCGATTTCAAAAGGAAGTAAGAGGTATTTTCTCAGTTTCATTGATGACCATAGCAGAAAAATGTGGAGTTATTTAATTGCAGAAAAATCAGAGGCGTTTCACACGTTCAAAAACTTCAAAGCCAGTGTTGAGAAAGAATCAGGCTTGTCCGTGTGCTGTTTGAGGACGGATCGAGGAGGGGAATTCTGCTCAGGAGAGTTTAATGATTTTTGCAAAACTCACGGCATCAAACGACAATTGACAGCAACCTATACTCCTCAGCAAAATGGAGTGGCAGAAAGGAGAAACCAAACCGTCATGAACCTAGTTCGGAGCACACTGTCAGAAAGGAGGATGCCTAAAGAGTTCTGGGCAGAGGGAGTCAAGTGGACAACCTACATTCTCAACCGTAGTCCCACTACAGCCTTGCAAGATCAAACTCCAGAAGAAGCATGGAGTGGTCTCAAACCTAACGTGAAACACTTCAGGGTGTTTGGGTGTATTGGACATGTGCACATACCAGAAGCAAAGAGAACAAAGTTGGATGACAAGAGTTGCAAGTGCGTCTTTCTTGGAATCAGTGAAGAATCAAAGGCTTACCGAATGTACAATCCCATTTTGAAAAAGATCTTTGTTAGTAGAGATGTGGTCTTTGAAGAAACAGAGAATTGGGATTGGGGAAGGAATATGGAAGGAGTGAGTACGACTTCCAACGTACTCACTTGGGAAGATGATGGAGATTATGTGCCTGATGAGGAAGAGTTTTCTCAAGAAGCAGCAGCAAATATTTCACCTGAACTTGGACATGTTTCTAGAACCAATCAAGCAGGGAGCTCATCAAATGTCTGTGAAGAAGTGGAGAGACCGAGAAGGGAAAGCAGACCTCCCAGCTATCTGCAAGATTACGAATCTGGACAAGGGCTTTCATATGAGGAAGCCTCTGCTTACTTTCTCGATGCACAAGCACTGCAAGTCGTTACTGCACCTGATGACCCTACAACATATGACGAGGCTGCGGCATATCCCAGATGGAGAGAAGCCATGAAAGCAGAAATTGATGCCATTGAAAGAAACCATACCTGGGATCTGTCTGAGATACCTAAAGGTATGAAAACTATTGGTGTTAAATGGATTTTTAAAACTAAATACAATGAGCATAGTGAAATAGATAAATGCAAAGCCAGATTGGTTGCCAAAGGGTATGCACAAACGTTTGGTGTTGACTATACTGAAGTGTATGCACCGGTGGCGAGATGGGATACCATCCGAATTATCATTGCAACTGCGGCATACAAGAATTGGAGCATATTTCAACTCGATGTGAAGAGCGCATTCCTACATGGGGAGTTGCATGAGACAGTGTACGTCGACCAGCCGCAAGGTTTCATAAAGAAGGGAGATGAAGGGAAGGCCTACAGACTAAGAAAGGCTCTTTACGGCTTAAAACAAGCCCCACGAGCCTGGTTTAGCAAGATTGAAAGCTATTTCATCAGGGAAGGATTTGAGAAGTGTGATTTTGAGCACACTTTGTTTATCAAAACAAAAAAACAAGGTAAAATTCTTATTGTGAGTCTATATGTTGATAACTTGATCTTTACTGGAAATTGTGAGAATCTGTTTCTCAAGTTCAAGGAGTCGATGAAGAGAAACTTCGACATGACAGACCTTGGGAAGATGAGATACTTCCTTGGGGTTGAGATATTGCAGAGAGAAGAAGGTATCTACATGTGTCAAAGAAAATTTGCAAAGGAGATCCTTGAGAGATTCAAGATGGACAGGAGCAATGGAGTGAACAATCCTATTGTTCCAGGAGTAAAACTTTCCAAAAAGGGAGGAGGAGCAGCTCTGGACACTACACTCTACAAACAAATAATAGGTAGTTTGATGTATCTTACAGTCACTCGACCTGATTTAATGTTTGTAGTGTGTCTTGCAAGTCGTTACATGGCAAATCCTATAGAAGCACACTTTCAGGTGGTTAAAAGAGTTCTCAGATATGTGAGAAACACTGTAGAGCTCGGGCTCATGTACAAATGTGGAGGAGGAAAAACATTTCAGGCATATACAGACAGTGATTACGCAGGGGATTTGGATGATCGGAAAAGCACTTCTGGATTTGTGTTTTCAATGGCTGGAGGAGCTGTTTCTTGGAGCTCAAAGAAGCAACCCATTGTTGCATTATCGACAACAGAGGCAGAATACATTGCTGCAATATCATGTGCAACACAAGGGATTTGGATAACTAGAGTACTTAACAAGCTAGGAGAGAACCATGAAGAATGTATCACAATCAAGTGTGATAATAGCTCCACGATTTTAGCTATCTAAAAATCCTGTACTTCATGGACGTAGCAAACACATTGAGGTACGATTTCATTACTTAAGAGAGCCGACTGGGGAAGGCAAAGTGAGACTGATACATTGTGGCACGCAAGATCAAGTGGCTGACATCATGACCAAACCATTGAAGTTGGATACGTTTGTGAAGCTGAGGAAGATACTTGTCGAAATACCGAAATAAACTGCTGTGCTTTCAGCATGCAGTTTAGGGAAGGAATTGTTAGTTTCCAAAACGGCTAGAATACTTAGTCTCTAGTTGTTAGAATAAATCCCTTAAGTCTAGGGGTCTTTGCTGTTTAATAGGTTGTTTCTGTTTCCTGTAATCGATGAAAATCCTCCTGAGATCAAGGAGGTACAGTTTGTATTGTAAAGGCTATTTAAAGCCTGAAGTAAATAAGAACAGAGTAGAGCTTTTGTTCTCCTAATTATATTCGTTGAGTTTAGTTACTACTGTGTTTCTGTCACATTGTAATTGCATTGGCAAGCTTGCGGCGCCATGAAGTTGCTGACGCATTTCGTATACTTTCATTTTCATGTTTTGTAGGCCACAGCATGCTAGCCTAGTCTATGACATGGTTCACGAATTTTACATTGGAGATTTGGAGCCTGGAGCAGCCCCAGCTAGTTAGTCATTAGATTGTTGGTAGGATGTACTTCTACATTAACTATCAGAATTTTTTCTGTACTCAAACGTGTTCTAGGTGGCTTCCAAATCGTTTATTCAAACATGTTCTAGTTGTGGCTTGTCCTCCGAAAGCTCCGAATTGATATGTTTGAAATCCAGCTTCATTTTTCTAAGTATTAAATTATTAATGTGTTTTAGTGACCGTTTAATCATCTGTGAATTGTCCCATATTTTAGCGTAGTATAAAGACTGCTCGCGTGTTTCTTTTCGACATCTTACACTTCTTCAAGTCAGTCTCTGATTCGAACTTTACTGATTATAACACTTACTAACGGGATCAAAATGAATGGAAAAATGGATATAGCCAAGATACTTCAGTGACTTTAAAAACATTGCAAATCACATCTCCTACCGACTATTATCATGAATTTCTGTATAAGAATTTGGGCTACAAAACAAAAGAACTGGGCTGAGGACAGAATGTGAGTTAGAAATCAACCCAGACGTGTAGGCTGAGGCTGAAGAATCAAATGGATTTGAGTGGGGATTTAAATAAAGGAAAAATTATTCATATCGTCGTCTGTTTTTGTTAAGATACGCTACTAGATATTTGATATATACAAAATTATCATTCAATTTTAGTTTAGATATATCAAAATAGCCGCTCCGTATATTTTGTTTGTTACATATATGACATGTGAAAGGTAAATATGTCATTTCTATTCATAACTTCTTAATATTTATAAAAATACTATTATCATTATTTTCAAAAATTACAGATGTGCCATTGCATCTCTCTCTCCCAAACTTTTTGTCGTCGTCTCTCGACCGACCGCCGCCATTTCTCGATCGCCGGTCGCGCCTCTGCTCCTCCTCCATGCCTGCGGATATGCTCGACCTCTAAGCTCGTCTCCTTCAGCCCGACCTCGTCACCTCAAGAGAGCGCCGTCCAGATTTCCCAAATCAAGCAGGAACCCTCGCCGCTGCCCAACAGCGCTTGGAAGTCTCTACTCAATTGCGTCTGCAATCGCGCGGGTTCTCTCCATAGTCACAAAGTCGGATCTTGGTCGACGCAACTTGGGGCGGAAGGTGCGAGCGATGTAGCACTGCAGCAGGTAAGGCGTGGTTGTGTTCTGTACCTTAGGCTTGGCCACGCGGTCTTGGCAGAAGCGAGCAAGTCTGCTCATGGTGGCGCGGTGAAGCTCGATCTCGGACGACACTCAATCTCGGACATCACGCCAGTGCCTCTCGATCTCGAACGTCGCTCGACGCGAGGTTCACAATGGAGATTTGTTGACCCAAGTCTGAATCGATCCACACCACCCCTATGGGACCTTCAACCATTGGCCGGAGATCGGAATATCTCCAGTAAATTTTGCAACCGCGACTGGATAACTCAAACACCGTGACTGGGTAACTCAGACATCGCAAGTGACTAACTCAAGTCGCATCTAAGTGATATAAATACTAAACAAAGTTTTCTAATTTTCTTCTTTCGTCACAGAGGGATAATACCCCTAAACATAAACGAAATATTCTTTTGTTTAACGTCCAAAATGACGGAATGACCATTTTGATATACGCGAACTAAAATTGGGTGACCATTTCGATATATGTCAAACATCCGGTACTAAAGTGTCTATCTTTGTCAAGATGTGTGACTATAAACAATTTTCCCTTAAATAAATGAAGCAAGAATGCCTAAAAACACATTAATCAATAACCAATAATTGAATCGCCAACCAATCCAACCCCAACAAAGCTACCTTCCAACATCCTGGCCATCCATCCGATCTCGAGAGCTGGGCAAACTGATCACAAACTGATCACAAAGATGTTTCACTTGAACTAACCAAATCTGTTAGCTATCATATTTCTTTGGTTGATGCCATTGTGCCAAACTTCTGGCCAAAGAGCTGAGGAATGACAACTTTGGAGGAGCACCTTTTTTCCCTAAATGCTTTCCTCCTAAGTCCGTGTATATTGGACCCATATCCTTGCTTCTGTCAATCTTCAGTGCAAACATTTCAGGCCAAGTCAGGAAAGAACTTTTACTTTGTATCATGTATAAAGTAATGTGTCATATTTTTGAAGGAAGGCCTTAGTCAGCATACCTTGAAGATCTTCCCTTCCTTCAAGTGATATCGTATACCCGACCAATTGATAGACTGAGTAAAATGAGAACGGAAGGCAGAGATAGGGTACAAAAAGTTATCTACAATAAGTGCAATAAATACCTGCAAAATGAAACCGTACGCTCATATTAGAAAGTAGTCAGAAAACCAATTACCATCAAGAGGATGTATAGATAACTCTGAACTGAAGTTTGGATAGTTCCATATATGGTTGACAGAACTAGGATACTTACAAGTCCCCAGTTATAAGTAGCAAGTGAAAGTTTAGGTGCCTCTGGTGATAACATGTTGCATAGAAGGACTTCTATCCTTGTCAAGTTCCACATGGAAAGAAGTTCCACAATAGTGCATACAGCTAGGCAGCCTACCAATTTCAAACCTGAGGAAAGGTGTTTGCAGCAGTCAGTACTGCCAAGAGGAGAAAACCAAAAAAAAATAACTCGAACTAAAGGACGTCAAATTTCTCAATTGTAAAGATATAACCCCAGATATGAACATATCATCATCAAAGGTGAAGAACATTGACCAAAGAAATAAAATTAACACAAGTTCAAAAAAAAAAATTAAAAGGAAGAAAAGTTATTGAAACCTCGATTTGCAGTAGACTGTCTAAACTACCCACCTAATGAATATGGAGTTACTGAAGCGCAAAATGAAGATGTTTTCCTATACAGGACTTTTCCCACAAATATTCTGTAAGTACTAGTGATCCCTATCTACTGGAAATAGTAGGGTTCTCACCACCAAACGTGAAGGTTGTTTCCTCCATCGAATACCCCTTAATATACACTCGTAGGGCTGCTGTGACATGAATCATGGCCATCAAGTACGGTGTTACAAAACCCCATGAAAGATAGCAGTGAACAGTAAACAATGCCCGGTTCATAATCCAATTGACCTTCGTTAAATATGATTCCAAGACGAATGTCTGCTTCCTCAAGTAATTCCAATACCTACATGAGAAGTCAAAATATTTACTTAGGCCAACATTTGATGCATGAAGTTTGTTAGTTTTGATTAGCTGAAGAATTGTGCATCACAAACCTTGAGAAACTAAGATCACTTGCAAGGGGATGAGGAAAGACAGCAACCGGAGGTGATGTGATAAGCCTCTTATGAGCCCCTGGAAATGACCAATAGCATCAGCAATAATTGACAGTCGAAACAAAGTTACAAAGAACCAGTGGCGAAAGCCTTATACCCTAAGATCAATACACCTATGCTTACTGAATGAGATTGAACAAAGAATGTCAATGAGTATATACCAGCTATAGCTGCAAGAGTCATATCATCAGAGTAACCGCCATCTCGAAGACCTGAGACCACACCATAGCGATCAAGTCTAAAGTCATCCGCATGCATCTGCAAGCAGCTCAAATAGTTAGGATAGAAGCTCTAATTTATTGTAAGCAAGAAATCAAGGTGGCTGCTACTTACCATCATGCAACCTCCCCACAGAAAGAATGTCCTTCCACCGGTAGCAAAGCCCATTGAGCAAGGCTGTTGACAACATAAAATCCAGATATCAATGAGTCAGACTGGTATATGCTCCCCGACCTAATATAATTTTCAAGCACCCAAAGCTCTAATCTATGCCACTACTGTTTATCTAATTGTGCTTTATCTTATTTTGAGAACATTTGTATTAGATGTGATACAAAATGACATATAAAAGACTTGTCTAATAGCATATGCATTAATGTTAATTTACAGACGGACGGAAGTGTAAAAGACACATTGAACAACAAGTAGTCGATGGTTCCATACCATATGATATTCATAAATGCAGTAACTCCCTAGAGTTCCAGAAGGCAAGTCGAGAGGGTATCCAGTTTGAATAAATATCTGCACATCATTTCAACAGAATCAACACCATATACACTTAACTTACAGCAAAAACCAAACCAAAAAAAGGAAGGAGAAGAAGGCTAGAAGATAGGCTAAAATATTTAGTCTCAGCATACAAGGATCATACTTCAGGATTTTTCTCCATCTCAGTAGTTAGGGCCCCAATTGACCCAGGGTGGAGCCTAACATCGTCATCTAGAAATAATACATACTTGGTGTCCTGCATTTTGTCCACTCCAACCTACAGCATGACATCACCATCTATTAATTGACAATTTCACAGGAGCACAAGAAACTAAATACATAAAACCCAAACAGGAAAGAAAGTTTGAGTACAACAAAACAATGTCTCAAGCCACATAATCATATATCCATGTGAATAATAGAAAACTTAAATTGTATCAAATATTTGATACTGGACAGGCATAATAGCACAAAATGCATTAGCTTGTTGTTCAATTAACTGAATGTGGTAAAACTAGATATGTAGTTATGTACCAATTGATTGTGAATCTTTTGACTACAGGTTGTTGAAAGACCGGCCACAATAATCTTTGCATCAACCTCATCCTGCAACAGAACCATGGCAAACAGGGAAAAGAAGTTAGTATATTGATTTAGTTTCACCATGAGTAACTGCAATGATATCCACAAGTAATTTAGGCATCCAGGCATATGTTATGACACTGTCTTTTGCTTTTCAGATTATTAGAAGATTTCATTCAATATGATATAACTATACCTTAAGCTCTGATATTAGCATAGATACAGCATGGTAAGCAGGGTCTTCTGTACTTTCCACCACAAATAGAAATTCTAAAGGACCGCCATAGAGAGATGTGATCTGTGTTCATTAATAAAACAAATACCATGACAAGTGTTAGTAAACATAGCTCAGTAACTAGAGTTGATTCAATGAACAACATCATCTCGCAAACCGAAAGCATAAACAGGTCTTCACCTGACTTCTCCAATTGTGTAAATTGTGTTCTCCAAATCCTTTCAAAGGCATAACAACAGACACTTTCGGCAGGTTGATCTGATTCGAGTGCTCAAGTTCCTTGATATCTTGGCAAAGAAACGCAAAGCTATTTCCACGTCTCATACTGTCCTTCATTCGTTTAATCTCTCTATTCCTGAACCGACCAACAGAAGACAAAAAGAACACAAAACAAATGAACTCCAAACACAAACTGAAGCATAAAAAGTGAAGAAGCCATGTCCAAATCCTACGCTTCAAGTACCTGACATAAGCTGCGCAAGCCCACCCAAAAGCTAGAGTCAAACAAATTAAGCATCCCTGCAGCACCAAAAATGATATTAGATATGTACAGCCACTCAAACACCATGATATACTGGTCTATCAGAAACATGAGAAATTGCCAATACCTATACTTAAATCCAAACATAACCTAATCAGTTTAGCAATTCCAGGTTAAATACGACTAAAAATCAAATCTTTGACTTCAGTTATCCGCCTAAACACCGAAATCTCACACGAAACGTAACCAAATTTCACACATGAATCTAAAATCAACCTAAATCGTCCGAAACGATTGAAAATGAAAACTGCCGCCATAAAATCAAAACCAAAACATTTTCAAAATTCGAGTCTCAAAATCACCAATTTCACAATCCGAGTTCGAAGTTTATTAAGCGACATTAATAATTTGATTTATATATAAAAAAGAGCCATGATTTTCTCAGGTGAAAATTTCAGAGAAAAAAAGAGAGACCTGGATCTGAAACAAACCTGGAGCTGAATGAAGACGGCGAAGGGACTACAGAGCCTGGGGCTGAGCGAGAAGAGAATCAAATCGAGAGGATCCAATGCAGACATTGTTGTTAATGAAATTTTGAAATTTCAAAATTCGAACAAGACGGCCCTCTCTCTCTCTCTCTCCCTCTTTTTTCTCCGGAGATTTTTCAATCGGAGACAAAAGAGAGAAGGACTCTCTCCCAAAGGTCTCGAATTTCACGCGGACATTATCCTCGGAGATTCGACCGCCGATTGAAATCTCCAGAACGGCGTCGTATTAACGGAGAGAGATTAGAGAGAGAGGGAGAGAGAGAGAAAAGGAGGCTAGTGTGACAGAGCGGGTAAGTTTATAAAATTCGAAGCAGAGAGCGAGGAGAGAAAAAACGAGAGCAGTGATTGGCTGTGATGATCTAAGCCTGCCCTCACCCTCATTGACCACACAACAACGCACAGCCAGAACAACACCATTCAAATCATTCAAAATCCAATTCTCTTAATTCGCTCCCCTCCCCCCCTCTCAGCTGGCCGAGTTCGTTTTTTTAAGGTAAAGAAAGAAAAGAAAAAAAGAATTTTAATTTTAATTTCTGTTATTTATAGGTTGATGGTGAGCTGGGGATTGAGACCTCCCCCCTAGCTAAAAGGAAGATACCTGTTCCTGATCCGAATCTGCAATAACGATGTTTCACTGTCGTCGTGTTTTCTTGCTAAACTCTTCTCCTATTTGCTTATCCTACATTCCTACTCTTCCCATTCCCAAGTTTGATTCTTTTTCTCTGTGTTTACAATGAAAATCAGAAATCCGGAAATTAAGGAAAATGATTTTGTCAATTAGATTGATTGAACGATTTGAAATGACCGTTATTTATGATCTGAATCTAGTTAATGTTTTCGCGATCGTTACAAAATCTTTATCTATAATAAAATGTGAAATGTATAATTAAACACAATACACAACGATATTCTTATCTGGACATAGACTTATTCAAGGAAGAAAATTATTGGTGGTAAAATTCTTTAAAACACAATTATGCAATGGACTATGATGGAAACACTGCAAGAATAGAATGATTTTGATTGATGAATTTGAACTCACTGTAGCACGTACTCAACCACAGAACTTTGCACTTTGTGGTTAAATATTGCAATTTGAAGCTAGGGTGAATTATTGCAAAGAGAGATGCGTGCACGCTAGCTATTCAACTCTGTGAGAAATATATACTACATTACATGCACCAGTCATGACAATAATTTGGATATATAAACATAAGAGAGGGAGGTGCTAGAAAGCTCACCATAATTATGAAAGACCATGATGCTCATTCTTTGGGCCTAAATAAAGAATTTTATTTTGGGCTTAAATGACCGAGGTCTATGCGAGCGGCCCATTATAATTAATGGTGTTTGGCGAGGAGTCAAGTTATATAGCGTCTGGCGAGCTTCGCTAGAGGAAGACTTTGAGTTCTATTAAAACTATGTCTTATTAGCTGGTTCTATGCGGCTTAGATTCTGTCATAACTGTTTGGTTTTGTTTAGAACTCTTGGAGGAGTTATGATGGAATTAGAAGATCTATGAGTGATTACGACACGTATGCTGGTGTTGAATTCAGACTGCGATTACAAGAGCAGGAGAATTTGATATTGAATGAATGACTGTTATTAAGTGAGTATATAAGGAGAGCAAGGATCTTATGAGAAGCCCCCCCCCCCCCCCCCTCCCCCCCTCAATCGATCAAACAATCTTGCTATACACAAACAAACCTAGACGGACATCTCGTCCTCGAGATTCCTATCTTCTTTGCAACCAGAAAGTCTAAGTGCTTGTCACCTATCGAGGGAAAGTATTACGACTCCAAGGAAGCAATTGCAACCGGAAAGTTGAAGAGCGGCTCACTTGTAAGTTGGGAGCTTGAATACTCAAAGGGAGCAAGTGTTCTCAACACTCTGTCAAGAGATTGCTCTGCTTTGCACGAGAAAGGACGTGTGGAGTATCGATTTCAAGGCTTAGCGAGAGATTCACATATCAAAGTCCTAGGTTTCTAGGCAAAAAGGACCTATTCGACCAGGGTTGGTGCTCTCCCTGTTCTAATCGCTTAATATAGAAGTCAGGCGGCTGTGATCAGTCCATATTCCGTCAAGAGACGGTGGCACGCCAGCATACGAAGTACATACAAGATAGACCGGCCCACACGGTTAAGACATCCGAGATAAAAGAGACTGTTTCGCGAGAAGGATCTCTTCCCGGGAGATATTTTGCATCGAACATTTTGGCACGCCCAGTGGGACATAAAAAATAATAACATATACTTCACCCAATTCTCGTGTCTCTAAACAAGATACCACTATTGTGTCAAAATCGAACATTTTGGCACGCCCAGTGGGACTTAATATCTATTTGCATCTATAAGCGACAATTGGAGATCCTTATCGAAGGATCTATCCTCAGTGTCGCAAACACCCAAAACCGATTTACCGTGAACACACATCTACGGAGTGTCGTTCATTAAGTAATCAAGTGGTTGAGGTTATTTTCGCTAACAACTTAGACACCATGTCTTTCCAATTTTTAAATGAGGCGGAAATAACAGGGCTTACGCTCGAACAATACCTGGCTTATGCAGCCAGGCGAGATGTTCACCAGGCTAATCACCAGTTGGTGCTCGAACAGAGAATCGAGCAACAGGCAGAGCTTCTCACCACCCAAGCCCAGTTAGTTGATACAGCAACAGTTGGTATCGAGGCTATAAGGGTAGAGCTAAATCAAGATCGAGAGGAGAGAGAGGTCATGGGGGCCCAGGTGACTAGCTTGGTAGAAGGTCAAGACAGACTACGGATAGATATCCTACGCCAAATGGAAAAAGGATTGGAGGAATAACGCCGATGCGCGGCAACTCTATCACAAAGGGTAGACAATGACATAGGATCTCTAACCAAATCCGTATCCGACTTGGCCAAGAAGACTAGGCAAGCGGAGTCTTTTCCTCTTGCCTGGGAGCAACGGTTAAATAAGTTCTTAGATGATTGTAACATACAACTATCTAAGATGCATGAAACTTACGAAACACCGTTTCCTCCGATGAAAGACGATCCCAACGAGTGGCGTTGGCCAAAATTTTACAAACACCAAACCTTCCAAACTTTCTCTAGTGATGACGATGCAAATGCGGCAACACGCTTGGCCTATTTTACTCTGCAGTTAGGCCAATTTGCCGAAGATGAAGGACTCAAATTGAGAGTTTTTGGTTCATCATTATCAGGATCAGCCCTTGTGTGGTATACTGGAATCGAGAAGGGTTCGATCAGTGAGTGGAAGGATATGGAGGCCTTGTTCATAGATCACTTTGGAACGGCAAGGCCAGAAACTACTGTTGGAAAGCTGGCTTCCTTGAGCCAATCGGTGACAGAAAGTCCAGTCACCTTCCTACACCGTTTCCGGTCGGAATACAATCTATGTAAGACCCCTCTGAGCAAGGAAGAGGTGGTCGAGATGGCTAAGAATGGTCTGGAGGACACGTTCCATCAGCTATTCTTAAACAGCAAATACTACTCTCTGAATGAGTTCATCACAGCTGTGACTAAAGCTCATAGCAACATGCAAGAGAGAGATAACAGAAGAAACGCGTCCAAAGGAACCTATACTAGTCGAACCTACGATAAGTTGAAGCCAAAAACAATGGCTTATATTGAAGGTTTAGACGACCAGGAGTCAGACTCTGATGGTGATCATGTGGGTGCTGTTGACTTATCAACAAACAAAGTTATAAAACCCCGCAAGCTCCAGAAGAGTAGAGGTCCAATCAAGCTCTCAACAGTGGCTTTCACTAAGCCAGAATTTGAGAAGTACACCTATGACGCCAACATGGCTCATGAAATTTTGGACGAGTTGTATAGTCTGCGTGTCGTCAGGGCAGACTTTGGACCACTTCCCACAGCTGAGCAGTTAAAGGGTAAGAAATATTGCAAGTTCCATGGAGCATGGAACCACGTTACCAAAGACTGCATTAAGCTTAAAGATCAGATCCAGAAGGGGATCAATGAAGGAAAATTAGAATTGGAAGGGTCGTCCAAAACAGCTGCATTAGTAGATTCCGAGCCATTCCCTGCTCCACAGGTCAATATGGCTGAGGTAGAATGGATATCACCCAACAGACATCTTGAGGGTGCGGAGGCTTGGAATCAACCATCCTTTCTAGCCTATTCGTTCAGGATCGATATGATAGAGGAGTTCTTCGATAGGCTAAGGGACATGGGGCTGGTCTCTTTTTACCCAGTTACTGAGCTTAGACAATTACAGTATAAAGAGCCAGCCCAACACTTTTGCAGGTTCCACAATCACTTTGGTCATCGAACAGCAATGTGTTCGACCTTGAGAGATAAAATCCAGGGTTTGATCAACTGGGAAGTAGTTGTGATCAAAGATGGGGGCGAGATGGAATTTCACCCAAAATATATTCATAGATTATCAACTCCTCCTGCCAGTGGTACTTCTTCAGGGGACAGTCAAAATAAACCGATTCACGTGAGGAAGAAGTCCAGGCGAAGGTCCAAGCGAAATATAGCGTTTGTCCGACCTAAGCGGACACAGATAACATATGACGCGTCTTGGCAAGAGGAGATATTCAATGAGCTATGCCTAGAAGGAATAGCTGTGGTTCCTGACAATTGGGGAGCATCTGACCCACATCCTGAGGATGTTAGGGGTTTGCCTTATTGCCGATACCACAACAAGTGGGGATGTCACACCACGGCTGCTTGTCGAGATTTGATGTACAAAATACAGCAGTTGATCGACGAGGGAGCGATAGAAATAGAACAAAAGCCCTTGTCAAACTTGACCACCCCCATGCCCATGGTTGGAATGTTGGAACTAACACGTGACAAATCAAATAAAAGAAAATAGTCCAACGATCAACCAACTACTAGCGAGAATCCATCTTACACACCAAGGAACAAAGGAAAAGAAAAGGTGGATCCCAAAGCAGAATCGCTAGTAGCCCTTTGTGCACATTGTAAATTAAGAAGCGGACTGAAGATCTCTTATGAAGAACTGGCTCAGGCAGCCAAGTCTTTCCCAGAACTATTCTCGAACACAGACCATCAGCCTCCACAAACAAGACAAAGGGATACTCCAGCTCCCAAGCGCTCGCGAGCAACAGACAGTTTGGCTAAAACACCTGAGTCTAAAGTTGCAAATACGTTCGCGAAGCCATATATTCCTCCAGCTTCAAGAAATATTACAAAGGAGGATGTTTGGTATATAAGGGAGAAAGGAGAAACCGTGGAGGTGACTCCGAGCAAGAGGAGAAACCTCCAACGACGCTTTGGTAGGGCCAAGAGAGCATTGGATGCTTATGAGGCTGGCCTCATCAAAGAAGAAGACCTGGAGTTTCCTCCAGAAGTGTTGCAAAGGAGATTGAACACCCTTGCAGCAAACCCATTGGTGGTCTTTGGGAAGAAATCTCACGAGCCTAAGGTGAGAGCCCAACGACCAGGGGTTTTCGAACGAAACCCAGAGCTAGGGACTAAAGGTAAAGAACCTGAATCTACTCAGAAGATTCATCGTGAGAGTTCAAAACGACAACCAGTAAGGAGACGCCTCAACTTTGAGGACGACACGATGAAAACAGTAGGGCTAAAGACACCCCCTAAGGGAACATGGACCATGCAGAAGCAAGATACTCCAAGAAAGCCTCCAGTATTGCAATGGAAACCCAGGCCTTTGGTTGTGGAAGAACAAGCGAAGGCCCAAAAAGTGATCCGTGCTCCCAAGGAGACAACTCCACCACCACTTTAACCAGCAGCTATTGATCCTATACCTGAGGATACAATGCAGCAAGTTGCCCATCTTGAGGTCACTACAAGATCTAGTGAGGATGGACACCTGTTTGGAGATAATGACTACGACGACGATGAGCAGTTGGTAGATTATGGTGAGGACGAAGATCTTGAAGCACTTGCCTGTATCGAGGAAGACTCTTCCACCATTAACATGGTGTATGTTTTATCTTCTAAATATGCTTTGTCTACGTCAGCACCAAAAGGTGAATTCAAGAACGTCAACAGTGTGGTATTACCAGATGAGGAACCAGAACTGCCAAATGATTCAACACTGGTTGAGATCCCAGAAATGGGTTCATCACACACGAAAGGACAGATGATGTTCTCCAAGCCTACCATTGACATGGCCATGCACATGCGGTCGTTATATGTCACAGGACAAGTCCAAGGGATTCAATTAAATAAACTCCTAGTAGACTCAGGGGCAGCGGTTAACATCATCACCGTTAAGGCATTGGCCTTAATAGGTGTTCCCAAGTCTGCTATCCAAGAAACCTCGCTTAGTGTCAGAAACTTTCAGGGTAGCATAACTAAAACTTTGGGAATCGTCTTCTTGCAGGTACACATAGGGCTGGCCTCAGGCACTTACACATTCTTCGTGGTAGAATGCACATCTCCATATAGTGCCATTTTGGGGCGTGACTGGATACATCGAAGCTACTGTGTACCATTTTCACTTCATCAGCAGATGTTACTTTGGAACATGGAGTCAGGCGAAGCAGAGCTTGTCAATGCTGACCCTCGTCCATTTTCTGTTTATGCTAATGCATTAGAAGCCAGATATTACCACAGTGACCTTAGGCCATTGGATGTATGTGGCGTCGACGGTAAGGGCCGCCCAGTTGGTGTTACGGCCTCTGAATTAGCACAGTGGGGTATACTTCAAGCAACTCAAGATAGTAAAAGACCCTACACCATTGAGCTACCATCCAAACGTTCTCCATGATTGGGTCTATATCCGATATAGAGGCCGAGGCTTGTCTTTCTCTACATGAACGCTTCCATAATTTTTTACTAGAGAGCCAAGCCTTTGAGAAGGTTCCAATGGTTGCAGCCTTGGAATATGTGGATAAAGACGTTTTACAGGACTTTGAAGAGGAGGCTGAGATTAAATTAGCTCCAGCAGCTCTAGATGATTTACCTCCCAAAGTCAAGGATCCCATCGAACACATTAATATTGGGACACATGAAGAGCCAATCTCTGTGGCTATTAGTACCTTCTTGGAGCCTGAGGAAAGACTCAAGCTTATTGAATTGCTAAAAGAATATGCAGACTGTATTGCAGAAAAATACGATGATATGCCTGGGCTGTCACCAGACTTGGTTTGTCATAATTTGCCCATCATTGAAGGGAAGAAGCCTGTAAAACAGGAGATGCGTCGCATGAATACAGAAACAGCAATTCTAGTCAAGGAAGAGGTCGAGAAAATGCTCAAGTCAGGGATTATACGTGTAGCCAAATACAATGAGTGGCTTTCCAATATAGTCCCAGTAAAGAAAAAGAATGAAAAAATGCGAGTATGCATCGACTATAGAGATTTGAATAATGCAACCCCAAAGGATGCATACCCTATGCTAGTAGCTGATTTGTTGGTTGACTCAGTTGCCCGCCATGAAATGTTAACATTCATGGATGGCACTGCTGGTTATCATCAAATTCCAGTGGCTGAAGCAGATAGACATAAAACTGTGTTTCGGTGCCCAGGCTTTGCCGGTGTTTTTGAGTACGTGGATATGCCATTTGGACTTAAAAATGCAGGGGCAACCTACCAACGAGCTATGAATTTGATCTTTCATGATCTTATTCGTAAGACTATAGAGGTCTATATTGATGATGTGGTAGTTAAAACGAAACACAGAAGTGATCATTTTGAAGACTTAAGGCAAGTGTTTCTCAGAATGAGGCAACATCAACTGAAGATGAACCCACCAAATGTGTGTTTGGCGTCCAGGCAGGAGACTTCCTGGGATTTTTGGTTCATCAGCGTGGGATTGAGATACCAGATGACAAGAAACAAGCGGTTCTCAATGCAGTCCCACCAAAGAGTAAGAAAGATGTACAACGATTATTAGGAAAAATCAATTTCTTACGACGGTTTATTGCCAATGCTGCTGGGAAAACACAACCATTTTCCACTTTGCTCAAGCTTCAAAATCAGAAAGACTTTGTATGGGAGCCTATACATCAAGAGGCTTTTGAAACCATTAAAGCCTACTTAACAAACCCACCTGTCTTGGTTCCTCCAAGACCTGGGGTTCCCCTTAAGCTGTATATATCAGCTACCGAACTCTCCATTAGGAGTCTATTAGCTCAGGACGACACGACAGGAGTTGAACGTGCTATTTTCTATTTGAGTCGTACCTTGAACGATTGTGAAACGAGATACTCTCCAATGGAAAGGTTATGCCTAGCCTTATACTTTTCAGGGTGTAAGTTGAGGCACTATATGCTTTCCTTCACTACATGTGTTATTGCACAAACAAATTTAGTGAAGTATATGTTGTCCAGACCGATTCTCCGTGGACGCATTGGAAAGTGGATTTTGGCTTTGTCAGAATTTTCTTTGCAATATGTCCCTCAGAAGGCGGTCAAAGGCCAAGCAGTGGCTGATTTTTTGGCTCATCATCCCATGGAAGAGGTGGTTGAGGGGCCAGAACTGGATCTCGCTCGTATTGATTTGGCCCCCTGGTGTTTATATTTTGATGGGTCCAGTACGTGTACTATGGCTGGGGCAGGGGTAGCTTTGATCTCCCCACGCGGCCAAACTTATTCTTATTCTTTCAGGTTGGACTTCAAGTGCACAAATAATCAAGCAGAGTATGAAGCTTTAATCATTGGATTAGAACCTCTGATAGATATGGAGATCAATGATGTGCATGTCCTTGGAGATTCCCAACTGGTGATCAGACAACTTGAGACAAAATACAAGGCGGGTCCAATATTAGAACCTTATGCGAGGAGGGCATGTGACTTATTAAATTTGTTTACAGAAGTGGAGTTGAGTCATGTTCCTCGCGAGAAGAACTATGCAGCTAATGAGTTGGCTCAACTAGCAACGGGTATCAGTTTGCAAGATGGAGTACGCGAACGCATATTAAAGGTTGAAAGAAGAACCATTCCATCTTTCATTGCACGACAAGAGGATAAAAATGAATGGTACATTGCTACACTTGATCACATTGACAAGGACTGGAGACAGGAAATCATCTCTTATCTCCAAGATCCTAATAATCCGGTCGACAAGCGGATTCGATTTTTAGCTCCCAATTATGTACTCAAGGAAGCTGAGTTATATCGAAGGGGAGAAGAAGGCATACTATTACGGTGTGTCTTTGGACGTGACGTTTAAAGGTTAATGAGAGAGGTCCATCTTAGGATTGCAGGGGCACACCAGGCTGGTCCCAAGATGAGATGGTTATTAAGAGGACATGGCTTTTATTGGCCAGGAATGCTCAGAGACTGCATTACGTTCGCTAAAGGTTGTGAAGAATGCCAGAAACATGGTCCAGTCAACCATATGCCCAGAATACCATTACAGCCAATAATCAAGTCTTGGCCAGCTCGAGGATGGGCTTTGGACTTAATAGGAATGATTCACCCTCATTCATCTGAAGGGCATAAGTTTATCATCGTGGCTACTGATTTCTTCACAAAATGGGTCGAAGCTCGACCCCTCAGGGTATCTTCTGCAAAGGTCATCCGACAGTTCCTATTTAAAGATATTATTTGTCGTTTTGGTATCCCTGAGAGTTTTGTTTCAGACCGTGGGGCTGCATTCATGTCTGGAGAAGTAGATACTCTAATGAAGGATCTTGGGATCCATTTTCTTCACTCTTCTCCATACTATGCCCAATCCAATGGTCAGGCTGAAGCGAGCAATAAAATCATCATCCATATCCTAAAACGAATGCTCGCGAGCAATGCCAGACTGTGGCATGAAGAAATTTTTAATACTCTGTGGGCTTATCGAACTAGTAAGCGAACACCCACAGGTACCACTCCTTATGCATTAATGTTTGGGCACGATGTTGTTCTGCCTCTAGAGATCAATGTTCAGTCTTTACGTGTGATGGAGCAACACAACTTGATCGGTGAAGACTATGTCCAAGCGATGTGGCAGGAGCATGAAGACTTAGATGAGAAACGTATCCAAGCTTATGATAGTTTACGAGCTGAGAAACAAAAAGTGGCTCGTGCCTATGACCAACGGACAAGGGGCATGAGTTTTGCAGAAGGAGAACTTGTTTGGAGGGTCATTTTGCCTGTTGGCGAGAAAACTGAAGGACGAGGTAAATGGTCAGAAAAATGGGAAGGACCATATGTTATTGATTGACTGTTGGGTAAAGGAGCAGTTCGCTGGAGAGATCGAGACGGTACGATACACGCGAACCCAATAAATGGTCGTTACCTAAAGAAATTCATACAACCCGTATGGGAGTATGAAGATCCTCCAACTATTGCTTAATCTAGTTTATTTACGCTTTTGCATAAGTAAACTACAGGGGCAACACATATACATATCGAGGATCATGTGCATTACAATAGCCTATTCATGGGGTTAGAAAGTCAGGGCTTGTACTCGAGGCCAAATTTTTGTAATTTTTGTGGTTTCTTCCAAGTCAAAGTTCATATTAGCCAGTTTTTATGGCCTAAGTTTTGAGCAAACTGTATATGAGTTTATCAATACAAGGAACTTTTACACTTCAAATAAAATAATTACATAAAAATACTTGGAAGAATACAAAGGCTTTGCGGCCTCAAGCTCTGATACCATATGGAAAACAAACCTGAATCAACAACAGACATAAAAAGAAAATAAGTTTGTTTTTCACAAAAGCCTCTGCGTTGCGAGCCATCCCCTGAGGAAGTTGCTCTTGGAAACCAACTTAAAAAGAGATCGACCTCGGTGAGGATGGGGAGGATCTGAAAAGAAGGAGGTGCATCAGGACAAAAGACCTATGCACCTGCCTTGGCGTTTGTTGCCTTCTTCCTAAGGTGATGTCTTCATCCTTTCCCGTCGTTGTAGGCCACATTGAAGTGGTATACCACTTCCAATGCATATGGACACCGAACGGGTGCACCGGGGAAAGGTGAGGGAGTCATCACCTCGGGATTGTGGCTTGTCCCTTCCTGATTCCTTTAATCTGGGACAAGCCAAGGCAACGCCTGGGCATAGATATTGCTATCTAGTCCAGGTTTGGGCATGGATATTGCTATCTAAGAAACACAACATGGAAAGATTTATCTGGAGGTTTCTTTGGGTAGGAAGACCAGAGCAAATAAACATTGAGGTAGTTCATTCTCGCGAAAGGACTGGTTCATAACACAATGAAAAGGGAAATCTTTTATAGACAGGAATCATACCGGTTTGGTTTCGCGAGAGTAATTACGCTTGAAAATAGAGAATACGTGTCCAAAGGAGAGTGGACAATGAAGACGGTTTATCTACTCGCAAGAAGTGCATGATGAATGAGGAGATCTCTGGGGCAGGTAAAGCGTATTTCAAAGATTTTGATCGTTTGACGCGATACGGATTCCAAGTTTAAGAATTCAATTCTATTTATTGTTGAACAATCAAAATAGTCAAAATTAATTACAGCCTAAAACGGGGCTGGAATGAAATTAGGAAAAGGGCTTATCGGAGAAGTCCAATTTGATCTTTGGACCCAACTCAGATTTTGTTGACAAAAACTAATTTGAATATATAATTGGTCTAGTGGTTTGGATCAAATAAAAGGCCTACATCTGGGGCCTAAAATTTTACAATTGGAGGATATAACTTTTTATTAAGATTTTAGTTGTCTCTGAGGCCATCCATGCTTGGTGTGCTGCTTGGCGAGCATTGTGGGCGTCTTCGCGTGCCTCTTGTAAGAGTTGAGCTTGAGTCTCGCCTTCCATCACAATTTGATGCATGCTGTCTTGATGCTTGGGGATCTCAGTTTCCATTGCTTTTATTTCAGCATCAAGGGATGCAAGTTCAGCCTGGAGGGCAACTCTTCTGGCACGTTTAGTTGCTATTTCTTTTCCTTGGCTTGAGACGTCCTCCAAAATTTTCTGAATTCTCTCTTTCTCCTACTGAGTCCGTCGCTCCAGAGTTTCTACTGCTTCGTTCTTACGCTCAACGTCGAGTGCCTGGCATTGAGAGGCTTCGTTTTGACTCTGGAGTAGGGAGAGATTCTCTTCAAGCTCATCCAAGCGAGGGTGAAAGTCTTCTGAGGCAGTAGTTTTCATGGCTTTCACTTAGTTGAGGACATCTTGAATATCCACTGGAGAATCTAGGGGTCTGGAGAGAATTTTTCTAAGAGAAACAACGGTGTCAGAGGGAGTGCTCAGTGTGCTCAGTTTGCCTACAAGTTCTTGTAGCTTGGTGGTTGATTCTTGAACACTGAGTAGCTGAGGCTTATTCCCTTGTGATGAAGAGGGGACAGGATTTTCTTCGACCATAAGTATGGATTCTTCATCGTTGACACCTGGGGCATTGTCAGGCTGATTTTCAGTGGCCATTGCAAGTGGCTCGCCTGACGTGTTCGCCTGGTTCCTGGGACTGTTGGGTATTGTCTCGGGAACGTCCAGGTCCACAGGAACAATTTTGGACTACAATATGAATAACATGTCATGTTAGGACCAATCTAGAAATCTATAATCTAGAAGTAAGGGTACAGAGTTCTTACTTGTTGGGGAGACAATGGCCGTGTTTCTTCAAGAACTTAAATTTGTTCCTCTGGCGAGGAAGGACTTGGTTCTTCGCCTTCTGGTTTGTTCTCGACCAAGACTTGTGGTTGTTCAGTTATGAGCTCTGGCGAGGGGATGATTGGTTGCTCAGTCTCTGGAATGACTTGTTCATTCTGGGCGCTGGGACCTTCGCCAGAGGAGGAAGGAATAAAGCAGGCTTGAACTTCAATTTGCAGACGCCTGAGTAAGACGTCAAGAGTTACAGGATTTTCCTTCTCTTCCTCCTCGAGTTCTGCTCGATGGATTCCAGCAAGAAACTGAGCTATAAAGTCCTTGCAGCATTCTTTGTGGCTGTTGAGGACCTCATGGTCTGTAGTCTCGTCTTCGTTGCTATATATGGTGCTGGAATCATCGAACTTCAAAATGAAGGCTTTACCGTGTCCTTCAAGAAGCCTTTCTCTTAGTGAGTCTATTATATAATACGCTTTGTCTTCAGCTTTGAGGACAAAGAAGTGATCATTCCAACTCACTATGTAGACTTGTGGCTTTTGTCTTTTCTGGACGTGTTCCCATAAGCTATCAAATGAGGGAAAACCCTCCAGAGCTTTGAACCTTTCAGTATCGAAGCACCCTATGAAGGAGCCATCAGGCGAAAACTGAAGTGGTCTGATGTTTGCCTTCAGGATGGTGTCCAGATCAAAATGTTGGTCTGGGAACTGGCTCGCAAGAGACTCGTCCTTGCATAATTCCTGCCACTCCTTGGAGCCTTGAAGTAGAAGATCATCAAATTGGGAGAGTGTAGGGGTGCTGTATGAATTTGCACATAGCCAGTGTGCAATGATAAATGCCACAGTTGAACAGGCACTGGACCCTGAGGCTTCGTTGCTCCTTTGATTGAATGAGGCAAGGAAGATTTGAGCAGAGAGGATTGCTTGTTTATCCTTGCTGGGGACCTTAACCCCCATCCAAGCTCCACTTTCAGGCCCTCGTTTCCTCAATTTAAGTTTCTTGGATTTTGGAGACTGTTCAGAGATTGGGGTCGGTATCAGGATCAGTGATAAATTTAGTTGGTTTTGGATGAGTAAATAGTATGAAACACTTACAGGGGAGCTAGAACGTTTGGTCCTTTTCTTCCTAAATGATTGAATAGCCACAGTCACATCTGGTACAGGGTCGTACTGTGCAAAGAAGAAAGGAGTGGTCAGTTATGATCCAAGAAGTTGCTAATATATGTGGCAATTTTTGATAAAAACATACCTGTGGCCATGGGGCAGAACCCGTGCTGGGGTGTGATCCGGTTAGTGCAGCCAGGTCTACTTTGAGTGAGAATTTCTGGCTGAACTTATGAAAAATGGCAGCGAAGCATTGGTCTGGCCCTTGGTTTCGTTTCTCTTCCCAGAATTGGGAGTACCAGGTGAGATACGATGGGGTGACCGACCTTGATATCGACAGTGGCTTTGTTATTATTGGAAGCAGCACCAGTGGAAAGCCAAAGTGTTCATCACATGCTTCTGCTGCAACATGCTTGTTGTTTCCTCACCAGAGAGTATACTTGTTGACAGAACAGGCGAGGGGCATAGGAGCATCCTGACTGAGCCCAAACTGTCTGCAGAAGTGGTTTGGGGCATAGAGCTCATACCCGGAGCTGGCTGAGTCTGGGATTTGCAGGTCCTGGCAAGTGTTGAACTTAATGAATAAGTCCTTTGAGTGAGCATCTTGTTCAGGAGAAGGCATGAATCCACTTGCAAGGAGGCCAGGATGTCGACAACTCAGAATTTTCTCGACTGCAGTATAAGGGAAGTCCTTATGCGAACAAAGATGCTTGAAGCAGTCGAGATATGACCATTGCTTAGTCCGAGGCATGGTAGAAACCAATGATTGGCCCAACAACACTTGTTCTTCATAGTGAGGGGTTGCTGAGGGGCAGAAGAAGGGGAAGTAGATTTGCAGCCAGAGTTCAACCATCCACAGTGGTCCTGATTGGTTCAAATCGAGCTTCGATAAGGATACTCGCCTGAGGCCATAGTAGATGTAGGCGAGGATGGGCTCAACCAAGCTTAGTTGTTCACCATTGTAGAGGCGTTCAGCGAGGTTGGTCCATGTCTTGATAACCTTGGCAGAGGTTGAACAGAACACGTACTTCGATAGCCAATACTCTAGGAAGGCTATTCCTCCTTGTGGTGTATCTTCTTCCTCGCGTGCAAAATGTTTTACCCAGGAGGAGTAGGATGGAGAACGTTCTATTGAGGCCTAGTGGGTTGTTTGGAAAGAATCTTGAGGAGCCCAAATGTTGCCAGAGGCAGGAACTCCAAAAATGGTATAAAGATCAAGCATTGTGATGCTCACGTCACCACAGGGAAGTCGAAAACAGTTTGCTGTGCAATCCCAAAAGCACATGGCTGTGGCAAATGGGGCTTTGTTACCTCCAGGCGGAAGAGAGAAGCATAAATCAATGAGCTGGGTTATTCCGGCTATCTCCCACCTATCGATGTCTTGCTCACGGCGGTGTTGGTACCAGGCGAGGTCGTCTGAATTTGAATGTGGCCATTTCCCGATAAGACAGAGAGTGTCTTTTTGAGTCCATTCCTTTGGGTCTGCTCTGGGGTCTGCCTGGAGTATGAGGGATGAACTGCAGATGGGTTGGCGAAGATAGGTGAAAAGCTCTGGATTTAATGGAGTGTCCAGAAATGGACCGAGCAGACCTGTGTTTGTTACAGGGTCTATAGTAAGAGTGCAGACGGCGTCTGGGTTGTGTCGTTTAGCGACTGTCTTGAGCTATCTGGAGAATTTCTTGGCGTCAGGAGTTTCATGAGAGATGGAGATGTCCTTACGAGGAGGCATTTTTTCTGGTCTGGTGGAATGAGGATTGACGGCGGTGAGGAAGAAAGGTTTAATCTTTTTGACTATGAGAGTTAGAAAGTACAGGTCTCTGGTTAAGTGAAAAGGTTTTTGTTGAAAGATGAAATTTGTGGATATGGACTGGTGTTCTTATAGAGGTGTCAGTCGAGCGTCATACTTTTTCGAAGAGTTGGTTAACGTGGCGTTCGAGTGGTGATGTAGCGTTTCAAAGTCAATGGGCACATTGGTCAAGATATATTCAAGTCTTTTCGCTTGTTCAGAAAGTTTCCAAGTTCAAGACCTGAGGGGCAATGTTTGGGCCTAAATAAAGAATTTCATTTTGGGCTTGAATGGCCGAGGTCTATGCGAGCGGCCCATTATAATTAATGGTGCTTGGCGAGGAGTCAAGTTATATAGCGTCTGGCGAGCTTCGCTAGAGGAAGACTTTGAGTTCTATTAGAACTATGTCTTATTAGCTGGTTCTATGCGGCTTAGATTCTGTCATAACTGTTTGGTTTTGTTTAGAACTCTTGGAGGAGTTATGATGGAATTAGAAGATCTATGAGTGATTACGACACGTATGCTGGTGTTGAATTCAGACTGCGATTACAAGAGCAGGAGAATTTGATATTGAATGAATGACTGTTATTAAGCGAGTATATAAGGAGAGCAAGGATCTTATGAGAAGCCCCCCTTTCAATCGATCAAACAATCTTGCTATACGCAAACAAACCTAGACGGACATCTCGTCCTCGAGATTCCTATCTTCTTTGCAACCAGAAAGTCTAAGTGCTTGTCACCTATCGAGTGAAAGTATTACGACTCCAAGGAAGCAATTGCAATCGGAAAGTTGAAGAGCGGCTCACTTGTAAGTTGGGAGCTTGAATACACAAAGGGAGCAAGTGTTCTCAACACTCTGTCAAGAGATTGCTCTGCTTTGCACGAGAAAGGACGTGTGGAGTATCGATTTCAAGGCTTAGCGAGAGATTCACATATCAAAGTCCTATGTTTCTAGGCAAAAAGGACCTATTCGAGCAGGGTTGGTGCTCTCCCTGTTCTAATCGCTTAATATAGAAGTCAGGCGGCTGTGATCAGTCCATATTCCATCAAGAGACGGTGGCACGCCAGCATACGAAGCACATACAGGATAGACCGACCCACGCGGTTAAGACATCCGAGATAAAAGAGACTGCTTCGCGAGAAGGATTTCTTCCCGAGAGATATTTTTGCATCGAACACTCATAAAGAACACTCATAAAGCCACCAGTCCACTAATTTTAAATTTTCTACCTTACTCGCATCGGATTCAAATCTCGGACCCACGAAATTATACTTTTAGATGAAGTAGCGGATATTCTGTTTCTTTTGGGGATCATATTCAACCAACAATAGAGTACGTACTTATTACTTCAAACAGTTTTGCTAAGGATTATGACGGTTATATCTAAATCCAAATTGATCTATATATATGTTCACATGCATGAAAATATATTAATGTATAACAAAAGAGAAATACAATAATCTACAAAAAAAAAACGTTAGTTAAAAATTAGTGACGTGACGGGACTCATCACAATAATAAATAATATTTTTCGTATACTTCTAAGTTCTAATTAGCATAATTTTTTCTCTCTCTTAGTATATAACATCTTATACTATCAAGAAACGACTGAACCTATTATGACCATATTAGAGCATCTGCATCGGTGCATCGTAGCACAAGCAGGAGGAGGGAGACGGGCCTTACAGTAGCGACCGTTCGTTGACCGAACTATAAAGCATCGGGAGGAGCAAGGATTGCTCGCTCAAGAGCACGAGTACAGGGGAGGAGCAGGGGGAGGGAGACGGACCCTGTAGTAGCGACTACTCGTTGACCGCTGGAAATGCTCTTAAGGTCATCCCACATAGGTCCAGTTATTCTTGTTCGAATAGGCCTAACTTTTACTAATATATAATCGGATGTATTTTCCTTTTGTAAACTATCCAAGATATATATATATATATATATATATCAGATCTACTTTATCTCTTTAGCTTCTTTACTTTTCCGTTCTTTTATTTCCTTTTCCAATGACGTAGTCCGGCTATAATCCGGGAGATCCTAACTATTGGTATCAGAGCCGTTCGGTTCTGAGCAGACCAGCAGCATACTACGATTAGTACTCTGGTACATATGTTCATGGGTACGGTTTCCACGAGTACTTTGGTGCAGTCGACTATTACCACTTCGTCAGTTCACATATGGGCGAGGTGGTTTATCCGGCAGTGCAAGGCTGCATCGTCGACACTTTAGTGGCATTTCAACAATCCATGAATGAGTGGAATGAAAATTTCAAACTCGCGACTGGTCGAGTACAAGAAGCACTCACTGCAAAACGCTTGGTGATTCAAGCTTTAGCATATTCCATACCGTCTGATCCATATGCACCGGAAGACCCTACACCTCCACAACCATGGACGGTGGTTGATGGATAGTTCAGGTTATATTTATTACTGGAACACTGAAACTAATCAAACCCAGTATGAAAGACCCTACCCACCCAACCCTCTATACCCACGTGACGAATTCACTGCTACTCCTACTCAAGTGTTAGGTTTGCTCGACGAATCAGGCATGATGCGACGTGAAAGTGCAAGAGGCAGACCCGATGTTGCTCAGATTGCTTCTGTAACCATGGAGGCTTGGGTCCAATTACCCGACCAAGAAGCCCATAGTGATGTCGGTAACGATTGCGTACGCGGTCTCACACCTTCGCTCCAAAACCCAACACTAGAAGCTACGCTTATCATCACGGTCAATTCCAAGAGTGTCAGTCATCACATATCTTCAAGAGTGAAGGCGAGTTTGAAAATGACAACTATGACGATGAAGAAGCAGCGTGGGTTAGATGTCTGTCACCGAAAATTCCATGCACAATCAATGAACTCAATATTGGATTTGGCCAATTTAACAGGCCGTCTCGTCTCTGGACACAGGCAAGACCAATTTTGCGGTGGTTCAGGGAAGCAACGACATCGCTCTCCTTCGATTACGTCGCACACAGATTTGGTTGTGTTCCTCGAAGCTGAGCAATATCCCAATTCAGTTTCCATTTGGACAATTGAAGTAGTGAATTATTGTCATTCTTCTTCAAAGAAGCCTTTGTTTATTACCCAGACATGCACTACAATTGGCAGTGATGTTACATCAATCATCCATTGGTGTTACAATGGAGGATTTGACACTGTACACATGGAATATCAGGTACTTGCTTCGACAATTCCTAAACCCCAGCTCATGCGAACAGTGCTCCTGGATAACTATGGTGATATTGGCCAAATTGTGAGTTGTTATGCATTGGGAGATGTTTATTATCTTGAGTGTGCATTTGAATTGGTTCGATATGGTCATTTGTTGCACTATGATAGTGAACAAGGGAGATTACCTCTTTCTTGTTGGTATGAGCATCTTTCGAAGAATGCCTGTTTGCAATTTGTTCAAAATGGGAAAGTCTTAGAGTCAAAAATGGTTGTTGGAAATTTTGTTGATCTACTATACATATATGTTTTTTATGGTAATGAGTTTCCAATGTCACATGTGCATTTTGTGTTGTTGGCTTCAAGCTCCAGTATGTGTGGAGGCGCAACTATGTACAAGGTAATGGTAGAATTTCTTCAAGCAACTAGATTCCAAACTGTATTACCTGATAGGGACATTCAAGTGAAGATTCTGCTTTCCACAAACACATGGTTTTTTAAAATTCCTATGCTTCCTTGTAACGTGTCTGAGTTATTGATAAGTAAAACCCTGAAATTAGTTATTCCTTTTTCAAGCCAAGGTTTCATGGTGATGCTGGCTCTTGGTAGTGACTATTCTAATCCAAGCTCAATGATAGCTACTGGTCACGTGGCAATTATTATATGGCTTAATTGTCTAACTAGTGTGTTGCCTTTGATATAATTTGCAACGGATAGTCTTTCCTTCCAGAGCTATAGTTTGTTGTTTGATATTAATTCAAAGAGAGCCATAAGTTTCAGCTATAGATTCTACAACCTGATAATTCAACTCCAAAGTCTCAGGTACATGTTTAAAACAAATGTTGGCAAAATGAGCCCGTTTTTGCTCGTTGAAGTGAAGATGGAGCTCTCCTACCAAGACATTCTATCTAGACTAAGATTTACTGATAATCTCGGGAAGCATAAGATAGTTATCCACCAATTACTTGTTGAAGCAGTACATCTCAGAATCCGGGTCCATTTGGTGTAATGTATCAATTTAGTTTGCACCTCTCAAGAGCATCAAATTTTTATCGTTGATGCTGAAATGGCGAGGAATTTCCCTTCAGTGGATACTTTTGCTTCTAGATTTGGACTGCTAGGTTATATATAATTATCATTGGTTTGCAGCGATTGTCAATGAATTCCTTTACCGAACCATGATGGTTCCTATACTGACATATCCAAATGTACTTGTACTTTGGATGAAGTTCATGGTGGAATGTGTGCAAGCTAATTTTGGTCCAGGATACCATAACAAGGGTCTAAAAATTATTTCACATGCTTGCTTATATCCACAAGGTACTGGACTCAAAAGAATTATTATCATTCTTGAGCTGCCGTATTCTGAGAAAGGGATGATGAGGCCAACAATTTTGTCTTACTGTGCTCCTTCTATGCTACTATTTTTTATGGCTTTATTGCTCTTTCATGAGGTTAACGCCTCCAATTTGAGCCATTGCAATTTTCTGCTGGAAAATGACATCAACTTTTCAATATTTCATACATGGTTTACTTGTTTCAAAGCAGCTGATACTCACATTCTGTTGAAAGTGAATTCTATTGACTGTGGTAATACACATATGGCTCATGGTAATGGAATTGTTGAGCAGTTTGGGACTGGTATCCAGGCTTTGCCTTGCTATAGTGACTAGTTGGAGCAATGCGTTATATTATACATGGCTCTTGCTGAGAATCCATAGTCTTACCCTGGAAGCAACTTCCGTTCAACCCAGATCCCTCTTCACCCAAATCACTAATGTACTAATGTTCTTAGTGGTCTGCGTTGTCACTTTAGCCGAACTTGAGGCTTGGAACAACTTGGAAGCTTTGTCAAAACATTGGTCTTTCTCTATTGGTGCAACTGACCTACTGATGCCAAACCAATTTACTTTACAATTACCGCTTGTTTGTGATCTTGTACTTTAGGAGCAGTCCATTTCTTTGTCATTGGGTCAAGACATTCATATTGATACTCCAATCATTAGTCTTTCTGATTTTGACTAGTTGTACTACCTATTCTTCTTGGCCTGGATGATTTTGTTTGCGTTCGGCGGAGAAAGCTCACTAATAGCCCATGTCTCCGCCTTGGGAAAGAACCATGTACACTAAGTACAACCTACAAAGGGAATATATATGATCGATAACGAACCTAATTTATTTGTTCTTGTTTCAAAGCCAGTCAACCAGAGTGGAGAAAACTACTTGCATGTGTATTACAAGTTGTCGATAACACATCCCATATAGTCATACTCATATACAGTATGTGTTGTATAATTGAGATGTGGTTCCCTTGTCTAGACTGTAATAAATTTCCATATAGTCGTAAGACTGTAACGGAGAAGTGGTTCCCTTGTCTAGACTGTAATAAATTTCCATATCCCATTCAAGACAAGGGACCAAATTCGGATTATCATATACCTTATTTCTCGGTTCGCAAGTGTAATATATGGAGTTGGGTAGGCACCAAGAGAAGCTCGAGGCTTAAACCGGCATCGACTGACTGTCACCAATAATCATAGCTCATCTCCGATGCTTTCTAACTCGACCTGCTCTACAACGCATTCATTGTCATCAAAAACCAACTTGTAAACCTTGAAACAGCTAATGACGTGCAACTGATTCCCTTCTCCAGTAGTTCTCCGTGTTTTACAAATCTCCGAACATGCAAAAGCTCTCCTTTGGTCGATTTCCATCAGATATGCTTGTTCTCATACTGATACCGGTTGATGTAGGACGAGGAGGGGGGTCGATTTAAATGGAAAAGTGTAAAAATAAAGAAGCGATGAAGAATAAAAAAGAGCGATTAGTTGATCGTTAATTTACGTTTTATGAGGTTTTTAGTATCTGGAATATTGAAGAAGTTATGGTTTTGGATCTTTCGAGTAGCAAGAGCAAACTGTAGAGTTTGGACAGTGTAGTCGATTTGATATAACTTTGGGCAAGAGTCTCCGTTTTGGACCGATAATACCTTTTTGGAATGAGATTGACGAGATCTCCACAAATCACTTTAGTGAGATCCTCAGATATTAGCAATTTAATTACGATTGTATCTTCTGATTCGAGATTTAGTGATCAAATGTGGGTTTTTATATTTTGTATTGATTTAGGAATATATTTTCCTTTTTTAGATTAGATTACTTTCTTTTTAAGTGTAGAAGAGTTATTGTTAATTAGGTTTAGAACTCTTACGTGTAGATACATATACAAGCATCCTTAAACTATTGTAATAGAAGAATTTTTTATGATATATAAAACTTTGAGATTTTCCCAATTTTCTGGTGAATTCAAGTTCTTCTCGTGGATTTGAGAAACTCTAGTCATGTGGATTCGAGGCGATCCGTTGGTGGATTCGAATGTTATATTTTTACTGCATCACCGGTAGGCACGACCGTGGGGTAGTGCATCTAGCTTTGCCCTTGTGGACTTACCAGGACTGCAGCTTTTGACATCAAACGACACAATCATTCCAAATTTTGTGTCAACTGCATACACTCGACCTCTGTAGAACACAACATCAGTAATCGCATATCCTAACACAATTTTTACGGTACTCCAAAGCAAGTGATTTCCTCTAGTGAAAGTGAAACCAAGAGTGGAACGTGTTGTGTAGAACCCTACGACCATTAAGCTTTTCTCCCCATTTACGGAGGGATTCTCGGACAAGATAAGCTTTGGGGGAAGCTGTGTCTTTGGCTTCTTGGTCCATCCTCTGCCTCTTTTGTTCAGGAGATCAAAACAAGGATTTGGATCTCCTAAGTCACGCAATTGGAATAGCCAACCTAGGCCACAACCATAGTATCTACGAGCCCGGAAAGAATATGGCCGACCAAAACTGACCATGCTTTGTTAGGTGAGTCTTTTCGTAAATTTGTCCTTCAGATAGGCTATAGAGTATAGAGCATGTCCGACCCGGGTAGGAGGAGCATGTGAGGAAGAGGCTGCTTTGACCAGCGTCGTGTTGTACGATTGTATTGTTTTGCAAGAGAACGCCAAAGCTTGCAAACGCCGACAAAATGAACATGGCCCATGGGTTCCGATAACTTATCTAGAATGACAAATGAAGGATCAGCAAGGAGATTTGCTGCCCACTCCGAAGATCCTAAACTAGTACTAATCTTTCTACGAGACATATTCGATCAATCAGTGTTCTCTTTTTCCTGTCAAAGTATAACTTGAAGGCATGATACAACTAATTACATACCTATTATATACTCTCGCAATTTACTATATAACAATCTTAAAGCAGACTTGGCGCTGTTGCGAACACTATTCATACTATTCCAATCGTGTGATGTGTGCGAGCTCATTACTATTCTGGATAAGAATAGCTTTTCTCTCCGATCTGTGATCTCTCCTCTCTTTATCTCTCTCGTATCCTTTGTTTCCTTTCGATTCTGGCAATCTTTGGCTCCAGATTTCCTCTCTCTCTCTCTCTCTCTCTCTCTCTCTCTCTCTCACACACACACACACACACACACACACACACACACACACCTCTGCTAGAACTAGCTTATCTAATCAAAGTCTGCTTAATTTTGAGCAATTCAATTGCGGATTTCATGAGGTTAAAGAAGGGCGTCGATGGTAGAACTGGGGAGTTGCAGACTGTTGTCGTCAGCTATAAGAAGAAGTTCCTATGGTCTCTTTCGAAGCTGCCTTTTGTTCAGGTATTGAATTGGGTTTGAATTTTTTTTTATTCTTTTTGATGTGTATGTTTTGGGTTTGCCAAGTTTGAGTTTGATATGTTTGTTGATGAGTTTTGAATTTTGATTACTAGGTTTGAAATGGCAATAAAGATTGATTTTCAACCAATAGATAAAAAATTGAAGACAGTAACCATTATAAAAACTTTCATGTTTTTTTCTTTCTTTTAAGTAATCTTTGTTTCATCGTTCTTCTCTTTGTGAAACCCGTTCGTCTTGCACTACTTGGAGGAAATGAAGGTCCTAAGCTATACGAATGATCAGTTTAGAGCCTGTGTTTTATAACCTAATAGTTAGTTTCAGTTCTTGGTTGCACTAAGGAGTAACTGGAAAAGTGTTATGTTCTGTAGGATGAAGCGTAGAAATTTAGCAATGCCGATGTTTCCCCTGATGTTATCACCTATGATACATTACTTAAGGTCCGTATATATACTCTTCTTTCACTTACTCTAATGAATTTAAATGAAGGTTCATGTATTAGAACTAGCTGCTTAATTTTCCATCCACTGAAACATTGGCAGCTGCTTTCATTTGTTGGCAAATAAAGTTGAAGTCTCAGTTCTTATTAAGTGTATTGTGAAAGTGATTTTGGTATTTTGAAGATATCATTATGGCTTATAAGATTGTTTCAGAAATCAGAGCATATATGAGGTTCAAAGCAATGCCCATGTTGGAATTGTTTCAGTGCAGAGACCAAGGGAGCAAGTGGCAAATGCAGAGGCATTGTTAGATGAGGCCTGTGAGGATAAAATTTGAAACAAAGAGGGTTGTAGCAGTATGACAATGGAAGATAAGGAGCGATGATGTCTTTGTAGCAAGGTATTTAATTATAACCTTCATTTTAATGGGAGTGAAGTTGAACTAATAGATGTTTGCAATTTGTTTGATTAGAATAAGTTGGCAATTTGTGATATATAATTCCGCGAATCTTTGTTGTTGTTGCAAGAACCTATTAATTTTAATTTAGTTCAGTTCTTGAAGAGTTGAAATTCCATATGTGAGGCAAGGTGATTGTTTTGTCGAAAGATTTTCCAGTTTTTGCAAACTTTGTTTTCAGCTTTGGGTTTATAATCATTTGTTGTTCATAAAGTTGGGATCCTAAAAGCTTTCAAATTAATATTAATGGGAAATGATTTCTTTTGGCTATCAAAAGACTTAGAATTTTGTTTGTGAGCTGCAAATCTTGGGTGAATATGTGTTTAATTTGATTATGTGTCTCTTTTGGTTCAGATTCAATAACATCACTTTTTTCCTCTTTTAATCAATTTCTTATTTTAAATTATTTAGTGCTACTTTTATAATCCTCACTTCTGTCGATCTTTTAAGATGGTTTGAAAATATAACTCTGAAATTCATACGTACTAATATTTGTTATGAAATTTTTTTTATAGCCATCTAAAGATAGTCTCTTTGAATGTAAAATACAAGATTAATAGTCTCTTCTAATTCTTTAAATCAATTACAATCTTTTTGAATCAAAGGTCGATAATTGTTGATTTTATTTCCTCAACGTTAGAATTTAGTGATGAAAATTGAAAGTGTGGCTTTGTATTGTTATGTTGGCCCTAATACTGTATCAGTTTTGAAGTTTGAAATTCTGATCCTATTTTTGGGTCAAGAACATTGTGAGAAGGGTTTGTTTATTATGCTACAAAGACCAAAAGTAAGATGGTGGCATATAGTCCTCTTGGCTCAGTTTTTGCACATATGCCTTTTCTTTACGGTAATGAAAATAACATATGGATTTAATGGTTCAGTTTTGTAAAAACCGCTGCTCCATGAAATTAAGGTCATAATCGTTTAGTATTCAAATACATTTTAACTATTCTGTTCTCTAGGATATGGATTGTATGATTTTTATGTTGGGTTAGGATTCAATCATGGATTGTATAATTTGTTTGATGGGTTTCAATCTAATCTTGATTAATTTGGGTGTTGGGTTTGTCGTGGATTACTCAATTTCTCCTAGTGTCTTCAAAAATCTAATTTTTATTTCAAAAGAATCTTTATTTTTTTCTTTCGATTTCACTTCGTTACAAAACCGTGCCTTGGCACGGACATTCAGACTAGACAAAGCTGCTAAAATTTGGTTATGGCATGGTTTCATTTAATTTTAGAATGGGTTGGTTTCTTTTCTTAAGGTTTTCTTGGGTTGGTTTCTATTAACTATGAATTATGGACTATTCACATTCTCCAGGGTTTTATGTTAGGTGATTTTATTTCCACTATAATCTGTTTAACAATCCTCATTTTTTCATTTAGTTTGATTTGTTTTAACTTATGATAATTTTATTTTTCGGCAATAAGTAGATACTGGTTAGTTTAACTGGAAACTTAATTAAAAAACTTAGCATACAGTAGCTCTTGATCAATGTTTTCATATTTCTCAACAGATAATGATAATATGGTTATGATACATTCTATGCCTACTTCATTCTGTGCTTGCAAGGTTTTGCTGGATAAAAAGTTAAGGTTTGTCTTTATCTTCTGTTGGTGTTCGTCATTATCCTCTATTGGTGTTTTTTTCCTTGCTCTGGATTTATTGTACAACTTAGGTCTGATTTTATAACTGAATGTGATTACAAATGTTTTAATTATGTGCCCTACCACGTTGTATGGGGATATTTTGCTCTTCCAATGAAGCTAAGTATACTAATGTAAATGTTGAACCTAGGGCCATAAAATCTATTTAGAATACCCGTAGAACTTATTTCTCTGTTAAAGTAGGATGGGCATGCATATTAGGGCCACCACTGTCAGGAATTTACATAGGGCTTTCATAATTAATTTGTGTTGAGTGATTTGAATGAACAACTTGAATTTGTGCTTCATAAAAGAAAAAAGAGAGTTCAATCTTATTTTCTATATAAACATATGGTCTGTAATTAAGGTGCAATTGCTATATATGCCTTTTTTTTCCTTAAAAATCAGTAAAACTGCGGTTGCTATGAATGCCTTAATTAGAGTTTTGAATTCAAAACTTTAGCTCAATCATCTTTTGTATTGTACAATTTTGCTGTTGAAAGTCAAAAAACGTGATTCAGTCTTTCTGTCTAGAATAGTGTCAGCAGTTAAAGTAATAAGCTTATTTTAGTAAAAATAATTGTCCTACCATCTACTAACACGCCAACTTAAAACCTAGCCCTCGATCAAACAACAAATTACAATGTTCAAGGGAATTACCAGCTTTGTTGTATGGTTAATTTGTGATCTATAATCGAGTTTGTGGTTCAATTTGAGTGAAAATAAATCAAAGTTCTTTTGTAAGTGCAAAAAAAATATAAGAACTCTTTTTGTATGTTTTGGGTTGAAGAAGAAGATGATATACACTACAAGAAAAACACACCTAGACCGCCGACCATTTTCGTCGTCTAGGTGAGCATTTTCGTCGTCCAAGTACCTAGACGACGGAATTTCCGTGGTCTAAGGTACGTCCTCCAAGTACCGTTGTGCAAGTGGAACTTAGACCGTGGAGATAGGTCCGCGATCTAAGTTCCACTTGGACGACGAAAAATGACTGTTGCGTCGTCCAAGTTGCACTTAGATCGCGGAAATAGTCCGTTGCTTAAGTTTCACTTGGACGATGGAAATGGACATTTCCGTCGTCCAAGTGGTTACTTAGACTAGGGAGTTTTTGCGTGGTCTGAGTGAGAACTTAGACCACGCAAAAACTCCCTAGTCTAAGTGTTCACTTAGACCACGGACATCTATTTTCCGTAGTCTAAGTGAACACTTAGACCACGGATATCTAGCTATATTCCATAGTCTGAGTGAACACTTAGACCACGCATAAGAATATCTCTGTAGTCTAAGTGATTATTTATTTATTTTTTAATTAGAATTTAAATTTAAAGTGAAATATTAATAATTTAATTAAAATTCTAAATTCTAAATTCTCATTTAAATAATAAAATAATAATTAATTAATTAAAATACTAAATTATCATTTAAATAATTAAAATTTGTACATACATCAAATTAAATTGTTCGGAATAGAAAATACAATATCAGGATAAACTACGTAGCTAGAATACAAACTACTAAAATACAGGAGGAGCAGACGCGCTGCCGAGTGCCCCGCCTCCAGCTGTGTCGTCGTCGTCGGGTATGGGTTCGGAGGAGGTTGACACTGTTGTCGAGCCTGATTTTCCATGAGGGTGATGAGCCGGGCTATCTGCGCTTGTTGCTAATCAAGCCTCTGACGCATAGATTGTGTTTCCTCCAGTGCGAGTCGAGCCTCTTGAAGGGCTGCTTGCACTGACGCATCCCGAGCACCTCTCCTCGCCGAACATCCCGTAGATGAGTCAGACGACAAATCTCGATGCACCTTCCGTCCCATCCTCCTAACCTCCTTACCAGCTCGACGAACGTATACCTCATCGACGATTGCAATTTGGCTATCTATCGATAGAGGAGGCAGGTCTTCCGGCGGTAAATCCAGGTATGCAAGCCGCATGTTGACAAATTCCTCCTGCGCCCGTTCTACTAAGCTCGACTGAAAATAATAATAATAATAAATAAATAATTATAAATTTGTACGACAATTTAATAAATAATAATTAAATAATTATTATGCTAATTAAGAAGAAATATATACGACACTTATGCCATATTGACTTGCTTCATTGTCAAGCCCAGGGTGTTTGGAGCCCTTATCTCTGTGCTCCTTGGCAATTTGGATAATCTGGTTGGAGCCGGAGGTATGATGTTTGTCCTTCTTCTCCCGGTTGGTCTTGTTGATTTTCGAGAATTTTTGTTGAACAACATAAATCATTAAAAAAATTAATAAATAACTAAAAAAATAATAATTCAATGGTGTCAATTTAAATTAAAAAATAATCACCTTATATTCTTCTGCTTCGAAGTGGGTGACCAACCATTCCCACTCATCTTTTCTATCCCCACGTAGCTCTACGGGGGTAGGCACTCTGCCGATATCTTCATAATACTTATGAAGTTTGTACTTCCAATCACGATAGATGGCGTTGGAGGTGTTGTTGATGTGACTAAGAATTTCCGGTGTGGAATCTACCTCATATTGTTCCAATAAGAAAAAAATAAAAAATTATAATCATAAATATTATGAAATTACGATTTTTATTGGTTATTAGAAAATAAATTTAAAATTGTACGTATTACATACGGAAAGTTCTTTAAACACTTTCGCTTTTTCTTCGACCGACAACTCCTTCCAGGTAGGCGTAATCATACGAACCTTGTTGCGAAGGATTGACCCGATGCTATGCGAGGACAGACTAGCTAGCTGAGAGGTGGGAGAGCCATCAGTGAAATCGTCGTACGGCAACTGGATCTTTTGCCCGGTCGCCTTGAACAACTTCTCAGATTTTCCACCTTTTACAAGTTCTCGAGACCTTTTGGGTTGAGGGTCTGTCGGGGCTCTCTTGACCTTGCGCCGTACGCTGTAGAGGATAGACTTGAAGGAGGCCGACGATGTCTGAGCACTTTCTGACTTTAACGTCGGACTGGAATGGGCGTCATCAGTCGCCGCTGTCGAAGGACCAGTTGAAGGGTCCGGAGGAGGCGCAACGTTGTCCTCCTCTAACTGCCAACTGACTTGCTCTACCAAGCGTCGGAGTAGAGTATCTTCAGTCTCTTTTTGGGCTTTTTTCTTACCCCACGGGGCCATTTTAACCTAGGAGTTGTTAAAATATTATTACCATAATAATTATATATAAAAATTTACCATAATTACTAAATTAGGTATAATTATCAATTTATTATTTTTAATAATTAAATAATTAATAAATTACCATAATTAACCATTTATTATTTTTAATAAATAAATAATTTCGGCATGCATTATTTACAAGTATTGAGTGCGCCTAAGATTTAAAGAGAGTACACTAGCTTTGTCTTTAGGTCGTTCAATGGACGTGCGACCCACACGATAAATTATAAACTTTCAATCAATCAGCCTTGGTTCAATCGAAAAACATGGCCAGTTAGGGATAGAGATAACGCGAGAGGCATGACTAATTTCGGCAAAACACCAAGAGGCTAACCGGATCAATGGTATATACTCTATTGGTGTTAGTCTTTCTTAGATCCAAAACCTATCACCAGTCATAACCCGTTTCTAGACACCATGTCCGACATTCAGCCAATCTTTCAAAAATTTACACTCCCTCAAGTCCTTTGCAAACTCCGCCCTCAACCTCATGTCCATAACTTCACTTAGGTTATGGTGTGCGGTGATGAAATCCACACATCACGAGGGGTTAAGGAGATAAGCTAGGAAAGGAGGCGCCATCCATTCCAAAGAGTGCGACTTAATCAACCAAACTTATGTACTAAATTTAAATCAAAGACTACATTTAACATATATAACTGAAAAATAAAATAAAATTGTAAGTATAAACAAGTATTGAATTATAAATAAGTATGCAAATTTCAAATATACACATGCTTTCTATTTACACAATGTCACATATTCACAAACAACACATGCAAATTTACAGAATCGCGCAAAATTGAACACAACCGCTTGTCGAATTTTTCCAAAATTATTGGCTAGTTCGAATGCAATGTCATAATAAACAATTTATTATTTTTAATGATTCAATAATTTACCATATTTACTACAAATTTACAACAATTACAACAATAATTACAAATTTTATTTACATGCAATAATAATTACCAATTATAATATTAATTTAAAGAATATCTAATTACAATCATAAATATAATTTTCAATACTTATAATAATAATTATCATGCATTTACAATAATTAAAATAATTAATTACTTTATTAATCATAATTATCATAATTTATAATAATTTACTATAATTACCAATTTACTAACTATTATTAATTATTACTACCAATTTATCAATTATTACTAATTTATTTTTTTACTAATTAATTTACTAATTTATTAATAAAATTAAAATTATGTTAAAAATTTTAAAAATACCGGAAAGAGGAGTCGCCGGAGGGACGCCGGATTTTTGAGAGAGAGTGTGAGAGAGAGAGGAGAGAGATGATTTGAGAATGGGATGAGAAAAAAGGCTCGGCCACGCTTCCTTATATAGAGGTTCACTTACACGACGGAAACGGGTGTTTCCGTCGTCTAAGTGAACCGTTTCAATTTTTGGAACCGGCGCCCAATAAATTTGGCGGGTGGGAGTAAACCGCCTTAATTTGGGGAACGTTTCAAATTTCACTTAGACTACATAAATAGGCTTCTCCGTCGTCCAGGTGAAACCGAAATTTATATCAACTGTAAAACCGAAATTTTTACAAACCGGAAACGTGGATACACGAAAATTCGTAACTCCTATTTTGAAACCGTCGAAGCTCACACTCCAAGAATTGTTTACTCTATGGTCTCGATGAAAAGAATATGCATTGGGACATGGTCTAGATGGTCGTTGTCTTAGATGAAATTATGAAATTTTCACTTGGACGACGCAAACGTGTGTTTGCGTCCTCTAAGAACTCACTTAGAGGACTCAAACGTGTGTTTGCGTCATCTAAGTGAAAATTCCTTAATTTAGGATTAGGGCCTTAGGGTTTAGGGTATACTTAGATGACGGTTTGACCCTTTTGCGTCGTCTAAGTGCTAGTTTTAGGATTTAGGGTTTAGGATTTTATGTATGTATAATTAATTACTATTTTGTTTAATTACCTTAGTATGGACTACGAAAAGTCGTTCTTTCGTCCCCGTGTTAGGGTTTCGTGAAATTTAATGTGATTCTCGATCGATCAGATTCGATCCTCTGGATTAATTAATTAATTTTAATTTACGTCGGTCGAAGTGACCACACTATTTAATTAATTATTAAATTAATTAAGTACAAAATTAATAGTTGTACATACTCCTCCTCATAATATATATAATTAATCGATCATGCATCATTACAATAATTATAATAATTAATTACCAATTAATATTTCTCGTCGTTATATTGTACTCTTCGTTATAATCGTCATCATTCTCATCCCCGTTATCCGATTGCTCCTCCTCATCATCATACTTAACATCATCCGACGAATATCCTGAGTCCTCGTCCTCATCCTCATCCTGCGCCTCTTCTTCATCTACCTCATTAATTGCATCAATAATCTCATCTTCAGTTAGATCCGTAAAACCATCAGGCATGAGTAAGCCTTCATCAACTTGAACCAGGTTCATTATGTCGAAGCGGATGACAGAAATATTAGGCTCTTGATAGGCAGGAATGTCTCTTTCCGGTTCATCAGCATCTTCAATCGCCGGTGTCCCTTCAGTTGTCGTAGTATTCCATATTCCTCGATGAGAGATATGGTTCCTTATTTTCCACCATTCACCAGCTTTCGGATCATCGAGATAGAACACCTGCTTAACTAAGGTGGCGAGAGCGAAAGGCTCATCCTCATACCAGGTTGAGTTTGTATCGATTGATAAAAGTCTCAGGTCTTCCTTTGTACGCCTGAACCATTTGCACTTGAATAGGAAAATGTTGACATCATTCCCGTAATATAGCTGAACGATCTATACAATATCCCCATAATATAAATCATTGTCTTTCCCAACCGCTACCCCACTGTTTTGTGTTCTTCTTCCTTCATCTCGGGCCAATGAATGAAACTTTACACCGTTCACAAAATATCCGGGGTAAATATAGTGTTTAATCGGCTTCCTTGCTAGCAAGTGCTTTGGCCAGGACCACCACCCCCCGTGATTTTTGTAGATCAATCATATGGGAAAATGGGAAATATATATAATTACTTAAAGGGTTTACTTTCTACAAACATATATATATATAAACTTAATACCGAGACATACGTACATACCCATTGGAAGAAATAATCGGGGAACTTCTTCTTAACTATTTTCTCAAACCACGCCGAACTCTTGTCTGGATTTAACGCTTGAAGCCTCTCCCTGAATCCAATCATGTACGGCTTAACTTAGTCACAGTCTCGTAACACTACCCAATGTGCCTCAATAAGTTCTTCTCGTGTTAACGATTCCTTTAATACTCTTCTAAACGGTCGTATGACATTTGTGACTACAGACAGATTGATGCGGGCACTGGGATCGGAGGCGGTGGGAGGTGGTGGATCTTTGAGGTACTTGCTGTAGTAAGTAACACAGTCATGCATTAGGTATGTCTCTACTATGGAGCCATCCGGGGCCGACCTGTTTTTGACAAATCCTTTATACTGTCCAAGCTGTCTACAAAATCAAACGTTCAATTAATACATTGTAGAATAAGTACATATAGCTAGTAATCTCCAGTGGAACAAATAATGGATCAAAAAACCTGTATAATTAGTTAGTTGTATGTACCTTTCTTGAGGATACATCCAAGTGTACTGGACCGGGCTAGAAATGAGCACCTACTCGGGCAGGTGGATCATTAGGTGAATCATGATGTTAAAGAAAGCAGGGGGAAATATTCTCTCTAGTTTGCAACTGATGTGCACAATTTGTTGTTGCAGTTCCATCACATCTGACTTCTTTAATTCTTTGGTGCATAACCTATGTCACTATGTGCACAATGCCACTATTGGTTCTACGACGTCACGAGGCAAATATGGATGAATTACCACTAAAATCAGACGTTGCAGCATAACTCGATAGTCATGTGTCTTTAGACCAACAAACTTATGTTGCACCTCATCCACTGCTCCAATTATATTAGCTACATACGTAGCCGGATAACAAACGCTTTTAACCCAGTGAAATACATAACGTCTAAGTGTCGGCTTCACTGTGTAAGGTGCAGCAGACATCTTGTTGTACACTCCTCTCATATCCCTCCTCAACGAAAAGGGACGACGTAGATTCATAGATTCCAGATCTTTGCGCGTTTTGAGAATATCTTTAGTCTTGAACTTAATATCGATAATTGTTCCCACCATGTTGTCCCACACATTCTTTTATATGTGCATCGCGTCCAAGTTGTTTCTCAGCTTTAACTTCGACCAGTAAGGGAGTTCAAAAAATATACTCTTGTGATGCCAATAGCTGAGATCATGTGGAGGTATTGGATTGCATTTCTTTACATCTTTGTCATTGGTCAACACACCAAAGTCGAAATAGCTCAACCTCTTTAAAATCTCTTCGCCTGACAAACTACGGGGTTTAGGATTATTCTCTATCGTCCTGTCGAAATGAGCTTCATCTTGTCGCCACGGGTGGTTGTGAGGAAGCCATCTACGGTGACCCAAGTAACACACCTTCCCCGCTTGCCAACTAGAGTTCACGTCATCCAAACATATATGACATCCATTGTATCCTTTCATCCTGCAGGCTACCAACATCTCATACGCTAGAAAATTGTTGATCGTCCACATTACGGCAGCCCTCATTATGAACATCGTGTCAGTGAATTTGTCATAAGTTGGGACTCTATTTTTCCACGACAGTTTCAGCTCGTCGATCAAAGGTTTGAGGTAAACATCTAAGCACTTCCCCGGAGATTTATGACCTGAAATTAGTAGAGTAAGAAAATTAAATTCATTGTTCATGCATATCCACGGAGGCAGGTTGTACGGCTTCAGAATAACTGGCCAAGTGCTGACGGTAGAGCTATTACTACCCCAAGGATTGAATCTGTCTGTAGATAGTCCGAGTCTAACATTTCTAACCTCTACGGCAAAGTCTCCAAATTCCCTGTCGAAGTGTTTGAAAGCCTCCCATCCGCGACATGTCTCAGCACATAGTCATCTATTCCCTTTTCTGCGTACCATCGCATCACTTCTGCTATGTATAGAGACATGTATAGACGCTGCAATCTGGGAATCAATGGAAAATATCAAAGAACCTCCACATGAGTTTTCTTTTTCGAACTCTTCCTATTCAACTCATATCTGCACTGGCCATATACGGGACAATAGTCCAAATCTTTACACTCTTTGTAAAATAGCACATAATCATTTGGACATGTGTCAATTATCCTGTCCTTTAGGCCGAGACTGCTCAAGATATTTCTAACCTTATAATGGGATTTAGGATGATTGTGATCATCAAGAAGCAACTTACATATTTGCTTCTGAATTTCGTCAAAAACACTGTCTGACATTTTGTGCTTCACTTTTATCTTCATTTTCTCCATCACATATTGCAATACATTCTCTCGACATCCAGGGTACACCGGGGTCTACGCTTCAAGTAGCATCCTATTATACTTATCCATCTCACTAGTGTCAGTGGCCAAGCTAGTAGCGGGGAATGTGTCATCATGTCCATGAGTGGTATTGTAACCCCCCTCTTGGTGTTGGTGTCCACCATGACTAAATCCCGGAAACGCGTCATGGACCAAATCCGCAGTTGGGTTCCAAGCAGGGGGGCCGGCACCACTGCCGCTGGATGAGGCACCATGGTAACTGTACCCTGAGTTGAAGTCTGCTGAGTTGAAGTCTATTGCTTCACCATGCTCGCTCCATGTAGTGTAACTCCACATCATACCATTTTCGTACAGGTGTTACACCATAACATTGACATCCACATACTGACAGTTAAGACATTTTTGACACGGACACCTAAAACGCTTCTTTTCCTGACCATGTTCTATCGCAAAATTCACAAATTCACTAATTCCATCAATATATCGGACATTACTTCTATTCCGCAACTTCATCCAACTCTTGTCCATACTTCTACGAAATTTAATAATTAATTATCATATATATTAGTCAATTAACTATTCTATATATACAGATTTTCAAGTAATTATTAAACTATTATATATATACAAATTTTCAACTACCTTAATTAAATTAAATTATTAATTAATTACCTTCACACCTTTATTAATTATTGGTGAATATACGTACTCTACATCAATTACTTTAATATGTCTAATATGCATGCATGTATGTACGTACGTTTTAACTAAATATTAGCCAAAATTTTAAACATCCATGCATATCTACGTACTACTTGTCTATATTAATTAACTAATATATATATATCATCAATTACCTAACTTAATTATAAATATATATTAGACGTACTAGTTAATTAACAATGCAATCAATCAAACGTACAATCAATTATATATATAAACGTTAATGGTGCTGAGATATTAACTACGTACGTACCTAGTCTTCTTCGATATATGGCGGATTGATGGTCGGAGCCGGAGATATATATATATATATATATATATATATATATAGTGCTAGCTAGTTTGATCGAATTGCATGATGTACATGTGAGGAGAGTCTGATCAAGAGAAGAAGAGAGTTGAGACGATGAGGATGAAGTTGAGACGAGTGAGCAGAGATGAAGAGAGTTCGGCATGGACCTTATATAATGCTTCACTTAGACGATGGAGCGTCGGTGCGTCGTCTAAGTTATCACTTAGATGACAGACTTAGGTTGTTTCTGTCGTCTAAGTGGATACATGGACGACGGACCTAGACCCCATCGTCCAAGTGGCCACTCAGACCATGGCGTATCGGTCCGTTGTCCAAGTGGCCACTTGGACGACGAAAAAAGTTTTTCCATGGTTTAAGTGTAACTTAGACGACGAAAATTTACGGTTCCATAGTCTAAGTGCGTTTTTGTTGTAGTGATAATAATTACAACATTAGATTATATACATCGTTTCTAATCTATTTAATGTATTATGCAAGGGTTCGAGGTTATATGCATCAAAGTGTCAGCCATGTCATTGTGCTATTGATCAGGGCCTGTTGTCTTGCATTGTTTTAATTTCTACTCAAAATTCAGATATTAATGTGTGTCATCTCTGAGTTATGTGTGTGGTGAAAGAAAGAAATAAGTATATTATGGAAACTTAAAACTCATATAGTACAGTTCTTGAGTTTTGGATGTACCTTTGCAGTCCTTAGTAATGCCATGAAACAAGGAGTTACTCTTTTATATAATTTTATTTGGCTTAGAAATTTGATGAAGGTACCCTAAAAAACATTGAAAACGAACCTTTTGATTAGAAATGTTAAAGTTTCAGTGTTGTTTCACATTGAACCTTTGAAAGATTGAAAGGAAATGATTTTAATTTCCTGCTTATAAGTTATAACATCATGAATTTAAGGATATTGAGAACATTGACATTTGCACACTTTTTTTGGAGAAGTACTTGCTAAATATGATATGGTTCTTTTATGTATAAGCTCTTTACTGTAAGAATCCTAACGATCCAATTTATTTTCTGGATTCAAGTGCTTAACAAATTGGAAGTTAACTCTAATTATAAAACCTCATTTAGGTGGCTGGATGCTGGGACTAAGAGTGGGTATTTGGAATTTGGAGACTTGCTTGGCTTTTGACCTCTTTCTTTTGATTGTTGTGTGAACTGTGAAGCTTTGAGGTAGGGAAAATAAGACCTTCTTTATAACATTGATTCGGGATTTGTGGTATTTGGATGTGATAGAATTGAGATGTATGTTGGTTGTTTTACATGAACTTTTTCTACTTGATTGCTTTGTGCTGAAGTTTATTTGCTTGATTTATGTTGGTTTGTCGTGTTTGTGGTTTTTCTCGAATTTCAGCACCTGAGAACTGAAGTTTAAAATGGAGTACGTTTAAACTGTTCTGTTTTTGTATGTAAACATCAGATTCATATCAGTTGCTTTGTGGTATTAATCTTTTTTGTTCATGTTTCAGTTCATATTAGTGGTTTTGTATTTGCTGTGTTCTTTTATTGATGTTGGACTATTTACTGGTAGCTTTAGTATTTCTGTTTGTCTCTTTATATTGGGTTTACAAGATCTAAAGTTTGTATAGTGTAGTGTGATTCTAGGTTGGAACTTCAAAGCACTGTTTCTTTTATGGTTTTAACCTTCTAGCTATTCAGAGCTATATAAATGATTATTATCCATTTTATATGATGATTAACGGTCAGGCCCGAATCTCCCATTCTTTGCTTGGTCTAGCAGTGCCCTTGGTGACATTGTCTTTGCCTATCCATACTCAATTATTCTTTTTCTTCAGATTCAAGTATGATTTCTACTCTTTTTAGTTTTGAATTATAAAATATCATTTAAATCAGTATGATAAGTAACCTCGAAGCTAATATTAAATTTTGACATTTGGTGATATTGAATAGGATACTTTAAATTTTCTTCCACCAAAGTATAAGACAATGAAGAGTGTCTCCACCATTACCATCTTCTTTGCAACCTTCTTCTACCTCTGTTGTGGTTGCTTTGGTACCTGCGCCGAGTAATATTAAGTTTAAGTCGGAGATGTAATGTAATATTCTAAAAAATTAATGTAATTCTATATTAAATGGAACATGAATAATGTTTCTATATGTTTCTATATAAATCATTAATAACTGTTTTCACAAAGGCATTCCAATTATAATTATCATTTATACGTGTTCACTCACTCCAAACCAATTCTGTGATTCTTACCTTAATAGAAGAACAATCTTCTTTTCTCAACTCCCACATCTTTTATTGGAATACATTCTTCTTCCTCCTTATATGCTTATTACATATTTCTTACCTGTTTACATGTAAGATCGATACATTTTTTTATCAAGTCTGATTCTACGATTTCTTCAAACCTAAAAATTGATTCCAATGACACCATGCCACAAATGATCCTTGTTTTTTCTTTTACTTGTGTTCTAATTCCAGCACATACTAATTCAAAATTGAAGCAAAAGACGAATCTTTCGATATCATATCCAAAAGGTTTCGATTTTTTGAAAGAGTTACTTCGTCAATGCCAGATTTCAAAGAACTTGTTTTTTCTACCACATCGATCTCGTTCCAGCATATCCATCTTGTATATTAATCTACCATTATTTTTTCTCTTAGGAAATTTAGTAGTGGATTTTGTTATAGAACTAGCTTAAAATTAAAAAATTAAAAAATTAAAAAGGAAAACAATTAAGGTTTCTTTTTGACGAGAAAACGCATCATAGTGCATTATATTGATAACTAGTCAGATACATCAACACACCTAGAATAACTTTCTTTCTAAAAATCAAATTTAATCTAGGTAATGATGCATCCATCGAACACTTACGAGCATAGAAAAAATAGAAAAGAACTAAACTCGAGTCCAAATCCGCTAGAAGAAAGACATAAGCATAATTGGAAAACTAAAAACCTAAACAAGCCTTAAAAAAAATAGCCCACAAAATTGGGCCCAAGAAAATTTATCCAAGTAAGAACTCTCCATGCGAACACCAAAACGTCGTCACTCCCACTGAACACCGATCAGCCCTTGACCCACCTCCCCGATGCTATCAGAGCAACCTTCGCGATCACACACCTCAACCGCCACCTTCCTCCACACATCTGGTCAAAATTGGTCGCCGCATCCCTGTTCGCAATAACACCCCAACAACCAAGCAAAACCCAAATCGATGCCAACCCAGCCCTCGGCTTCAGCAAAAAATCAAAACCCAGCAGCCAAGCATTAGATCGATCTGTCAATCACCGTCCTGGTTGTACCTGATTTTTTCACGTCGGCCTGTTAAGCCCAATTGTCGAAGGAGCGGGGTATATTGGATCTTATTTTTAGCACATCAGCTTTCAGATATTTTAGCCGATGAATAAGGTAAAAAGTCTGCTCATTATTGATAATATTTGATAAATTTTGATAATTATCTTGTTATTATTATGGGATTTATCGAGTATTAATATTAATTAGAGACCTAACTGAATTGGGACATGAAGAATATTCCTTCAGAGATTGCTATCAAGATGGGAACGTATCTAGATCTCTTTAGGGGCATGCACATGATATTGTGATTTAATGTAAATTAAAGAGATAATCTGTCTCTTAAAACCGATTAGTTTTGTTTAAGAATTTTACTTCTCCACCAAGATTCCTACTTGTATAAATAGGATCTCTCTAACACATTGTAAAAGGTCATCGACCAACAAAACACATCAATACAATTTATCTCTATTCCAAATGCAATTTCTTCATAGTTAAATATATCTTTGTTTATCGCTTTCTTTTCATTATGCACTTAGTCGTTATAGATTTTTATTATTCAACTCTTATTTACATGCACTTTAGATTATAGTATTTACTTCTTGATATATAGTTTATGCATTTTTTTACTTTTTCTAGCAACTTTATATCAGAACAGTACAAAAAGAAACGCTGGAAAATCATTATTCACTAAGGCAAGAGAATTCAGAGACTGAGAAAGTTCCTTCTTTGACCCACAATTGTTTAAAGGAGACAGATTTACGAGCAAATATATCAAAACCTTGTTTGACCAACAGGCCGCGAGTTGGCACGCCCGTGCATCAAAAGACTTTGTGAGATCTATCGGTTGTCGACAAAGGCTGTGACGATTTTTGTGCAAACATTTTTGGCACACTCGGTGGAACGCTAATATTTTAGGCGTATTCACCATGAGTTTTATAAGCCAAATTTTAACGGCTTTAATTCGATATACAATTACAATGGCCAGCAAGATAGTTGTATTGAATATAACAATACTGTTGTTGATTCGATTAGCCGTGTCAAGTTGTAGATTCATCAAATGGCCGAACATATTGAAAAATCATGGAGGAAATATCCAGAAATTCACCAAATTTGGTTGAAGAATAAGGAAGAGCTAATTGTGAAGAGAAAGAAGGAGGAGGAGGACTTCAACAATCTTCAACGAAAAAGACAAGAAGAATTTGAAGAGGAGTATAAAAAGCGTCAAAAGAAATATAAAAAAATATAAGAGAAATACAACAAGAAGTTACAAAAAAAATTGGATGAATTACGCGCACGAAGAAAAAAATTAGTTTTTTCTCCCACAACTCTCCAACAACGAAAATCTGAAGCAACAAGCTTACACTCTATTGATGAGAAAGTGGTAGAGATATTACATGTGTCAGAAGATTTAATTGAAAAAGAAGAGGCCGACAAAAAAAAATTTATTTGGCTGAAATAAAAGCCGTGACCGAAACTATACAAGATGAAGTAGACCATGACGACAATGAGCGAGAAGACCATCAAGTGATTATTGTCTTGAGTGAGCAAGTCGTACACTTCGATATAGAAGTTTCAAAAGAAGTGAGTTATGATGATTTGGAGAAAACTGAAAAGGATGAGCTTGTAATAAATGATGATTTGGCAAACGCGAAACTGGTTCCTGAAGATGTTGCTCATTTTCCAATTTTTCATGAAGAAGTGAACTTCTCTGTGGACTTCAACAAGGAGGCTCTGTATGAAGATACAGAGAATCCTTTTTTATTTGAAGAAATCGTGCATATTGATATGGTGATAGGAAACAGAGCCGAAATAGAGATTATATCAAATTCGGCTAAACCAGGGTTTGGAAACATGATTGGCCAATCAAGTACAGCACGAGAGCTTGAGGTTTTTATTTGCATAATGGACAAAAAACATGGATATTGGATTGGAGGCGGATGCTCAATATCTCCTCTCTTTTTACATGAGATATCAGCCACGATTACAGTTAAGTCATGGTTTAAGGTAAAACATAGATGCCCTCCTCCTATCCATCTTTGCTTAGTTCTCCTTTCTATTAAAAAAAAAACGCCATGGAGGAAAGTTTCACACGGGTTGATGAGATGAATTAAACTACAATCAATATGGCCGGATCCTTGTCAATGGGCGTAGTAGGTGATTTGAAGACATTCTTCTTGATCAATGAATGGGCATCTTGCCATCTTGTAATAATTGGTCAGATCCTTCATCCTTGCTTCAATAAGGTGAGCAGATTACATTTCCTTCATTCGGCCACAGTAGCCGATAGATATGGCAGCCACAAATACCAAATTAGATATGAGAGACCGATGTTTGATTATTGGTCATTACAGTTTCGATGCAAAGGCGGACTTATGTAAAATTGATGACTATATTTTATTAGTTTGTTAATTATTCGGCAACATAGGTCGAAGGTTAAGAAATTAGGGAGGTTATGTTTATACTTATTTTTGTACGTTGGCTTGTTAAATTCAATTGTCGAAGAAGCTGGCTATATTAAGTCTTATTTTTAGCACATCGACTTTCAGATATTTTAGCCAATGAATAAGGTAAAAAACCTGCTCATTATTGATAATATTTGATAAATCTCGATAATTATCTTGTTATTATTATGGATTTATTGAGTATTAATATTAATTAGAGACCTAATTAAATTGGGACATGAATAATATTCCTCCAGAGATTGCTACCAAGATAGGAACGTATCTAGATCTCTTTAGGGGGATGCACATGATATTGTGATTTAATGTAAATTAAAGAGATAATCTGTCTCTTAATACCGATTAGTTTTGTTTAAGAATTTTACTTCTCCACCAAGATTCTTACTTGTATAAGTATGACCTCTCTAACACATTGTAAAATGTCATCGACCAACACAACATATCAATACAATTTATCTCTTCTCCAAATGCAATTTCTTCATAGTCAAATTTATCTTTGTTTATCGCTTTCTTTTCATTATGCACTTAGTCGTTATAGATTTTTATTCTTCAGCTCTTATTTACATGCACTTTAGATTATAGTATTTACTTCTTGCTATATAGTTTATGCATTTTTTACTTTTTCTAGCAACTTTATATCAGAAAAGTACAAAAAGAAATGCTGGAAAATCCTTATTCACTAAAGTAAGAGAACCCTGAGGCCGAGAAGATTCCTTCCTCGACCCATAATTGTTTGAAGGAGTCAGATTCACGTGCAAATATATCAAAACCTCGCTCGACCGACATGCCGCAAATTGGCACGCTCGCGCATCCAAGAAGAACTTTGTGAGCCAAAATCCATCGGCCGCCGACAAAGGCCATGATGATTTTTGTGCAAATACATCCGAACACCATCGCGCCACCTAATGCCAGAGAGAGTACCAACAAAAGCCATAATTTTGGCCACAATCGACAAGCCATCAGGCCATGGACTTCTCACCCTGCGACCACCCATAAATAGAGGCTCTACCTAAGACAACCACCAAATTAACAAAGGTGATGAAAAGACGTAGCCGCCACTAGAAGAAAAGTCGCAGAGAAAGAGAAGAAAAAATTTAGCCGCCACTCTAAAAATTTACTTATTACAAATAATTTTTAATTTACGAATAGATGAACACTAGAAAAAGAACCTTGGCTCGTCAGTGGATACGTTCAACACTTAGGCCATGGAGCAAATTCAATGCTCAAATGGCTTATTATTTAGGAGAGAAAACACATTTTCTCTCCAAATAAGGAGTACTGGGATTCGAACTTGGTTCGTCAGCAGATAAGTTCAACGTCTTAACCAACAGAGCAAATCTCAAAACTATTTTTACAAAATTTTACCTGTCGCAAACAATTTTTAATTTACGAATAGATGAGTACTAGGATTAGAATCTTGACTCGTCAGTGGATAAGATCAACATCTTGGTCATGGAGCAAACCCAATGCTCAAATGGGGTATTATTTAGAAGAGAAAACGTATTTCTCTCTAAATAAGGAGTACTAGAATTCGAACTTGGTTCGTTAACGGATAAGTTCAACGCCTTGACCTACAGAGCAGCTTCAATGCTCTTTAGAAAAACAATTAAGGTTATTAATTGATAGAATCATGGTATAATTTATTTTTAAGGGAAGACAATTAATATTCGATTACAAGAGGAAATCTAATTAAGGTAATGAAATGAAACAAAATAATTTAAAATTTAATTATAAAAGGGCAAGATTGGAGGTTTTATTTTCAAAATATTGCCAAAATTTCAAATTATATGCCATATATGATTTGAGGCTTCCATATCATGGCCTTATTGTGGCCCTCTAGCATTACCTTGTCTTAAATATTGTAAATTATGGTTCAAATATATTGAAATTTTAGTTCTCATGAGGTAAACGAGGGCATGACATCCCCCTTAGGTACCCAAGAAGGTCTCACACACACGTGGCCGTATATGTATGTGAGAACTAAGAATAGATGTGTAACGCGCAGGGCAGGACAGTAGATTTTTTCTTTCTTTTCAAAATGGAAATAATTCATTATGATATTCTCAATGTTTTAAAAAACAGAATGCAGATACAACGCGAAAATTAAAATCAAGAGCCTCACATATGTGAGAGCCTAACGCCAAACACACGCATAAAAACAATGGTTTAACTTATAGATGCATGCAAAAGTTTGGATATAAAAAGCGAGCAATTATATACACAAGAGATCGCAGTCTGTTATGAATATTGCTATTAATTATGTAAAAGTATTTACGTCATTTTACAAAGGTTACATCTCATTCTATAATCAAGATCGCAACAAGGAAACTCATCGCAACAGTATAGTGAAACAGTACATTACAAACAAACAAGGTAAACGGCCGGGGACATAAGTCTTACAGGCCGCTTTATGAAAGAAACCATGCATGCATATAATGAAGCACTACTGGAACATCTAATTAGATTTGACTTGTATTGTGAGGGAGAGCATGCAGGATAGCACAGCCCATTTATTGGTGGCAGCATCCAAATTGTAGGTTCTTTTGGGCAGGGGCGTAGCCAAATAAAGCTTAACAGTGTCAAATGACGCGGGCGAGCTATTAATCACAATCAAATAAACAATGTAACTTTTACAGTTTTCAAATAATTTGTCTATTATTTGGACAAAATGACACCGCTGTAGTTAGAATAATTAATAAGCTATTTACGCATATATGATGGAGATTTCATATTAGACTATGATTCATGCATGTAGTTAGGTCTTACCTTATTAGATTTCTAAATATAATCATCAATTTTTTGTCCATCAATTAATCAATTTTTCATATATATTTTTTTTCAAAATGAACATAAAATATATACATTCAATGGTATCATAGTATTAACAACGAAATTAATATGAGAAGATTGCAAAAATATCGAGACCCATTAAGGAAAGTAATTATTTTCAAAAAATTAGTATGTCATTACATTTGACAATTTTTTTGTATGATTTAATAATAAAAAAATATAAAACTTAATATATTTTAATTTTGATACGACTTAGTGACATTTCTGGCTAGGCCATTGCTTTAGGGTAGTCCTCTGAACAAGGGTAACACTCTAATGGAGAAGTGGTTCCCTTGTCTAGATCGTAAATTCTCATATCACATTGATGTCAATCAGGGGCGGAGCCAGAAAATCTATCAAGGGAAGGCAAACCAAGTGTTTAATTATTATTTTTAATTAAATTAACACATGGTATTTCAACCTATAAAATTCATCCACACTAATTTAGTTCATAATATATACTTGGAAATTTGTTCACCATTTTCTGTTAAAAGATTAGCATTGCACTCGAAGCGAGATGGAGAATGAAAGACAATATGCAGAATTGATATAAATTGATTGAAAAAGTATGAAATCGAGAAGTAATCAATGAAATTATTCTGTCACTCAATCATTTTAATATTTGTCAATGAATTATTTGAATAGAGTATTAATTTGCTTTAGAGAAATAAGGTAGAACTTCTTTTGAGTAAGCTATGATCTTTGATCGAGGTTGTAAGCGTGAATAAATAGAAAGAAACTAAAATAATTTAAATACGTACTTTAAATAATTTAAATACGTACTTTCATAATACGATTAGATTACGCAAAAATTAATAATATGAAACTTTAAGACTAGGAAGGATGAAATCTTATTATATTATTTGAAATTTTGATTTTGAAAAAAAAAATTATTTAAAAAAATACCTCTTCTTAATATTTTATGATTCAAATTCAAGAGAGGGCATTTGCCATGCTTGCCCTACACTAGCTCCGCCCTGACGCCAATGGACAATTTTCAGATAACCATCTCCCAAAGTTATTGGTTCGCATGTGTAATATATGGAATTGGGTCCGCACCAAGAGAAGCTCGAGGCTGAAACTGACATCGACTGACTCACCAACAAACACAGTCTCGTCTCCAATGCTTTTTAACTCAAGCTGCTATACACAACACATGCATTAATTGTCATCAAAAACCAACTTGTAAACCTTGAAATTGAGAGTGACATGCTGCTCATCCAGTTCTCTCTGTGCTTCTAAAGATCTCCGAACATGCAGAAGCGCTAGCTCTCCTTTGGTCAATTCTACGAGATATGCTTGACAACAGGGACGCTGTTGTTGGAATTTTGTGGGACTTTAGTTCCACATAGAAAATGTATAAGGACTCTTACCCCTAATAAGGGATACCCTATGTTAGGTATTAAATGGAAGTGAGCTTGGGTGAGGGCCTTGGGCCTTGGGGCTTGGGGCTCTGGGGACTTAGTTAAAATCAGTATACGTTTTGAATACTGATCCTTTTTACGTAAAGACGTAATTGTTCATCGAACAAAGACGACGTTCTGCCGAAACGGAACAAAGACGACCTTTTGTTCAAAACTCCGAACAGGCGTCATTCGTCTATAAAAGAAGCTTGAAGGATCAGCATCAAACCACTGAAAATTCGAAATACATCTTCCTTATTATCAAGAGAAAAACACATATTGAAGTTCGAAATAGAATTCAAGGGAATCTGCAACACCTTGAATTTGAGAGTTGTATCCTGGGAGACAGACGTCAAGACGATTCCACAAGCAGAAGTTCAGGGACGAATTTCTGTCTTAGGACATTGCGTTAAGCGAGCCTCTCTCAAGAAACAAGTTAGTGAATTCAAATTGTTTTCTCTGTTTTGATCTCATACTTCATCCAAAGCATTCAATTAGAATTTAATTCTCTGCTATTTAAGTTTCATTAAATTACGTATAGTAATAATTACTGTGATTCATACCTTGATCCATACTTATAATACATATTTTATAACAGCTGTCTCATGCCAGAATTGTGTATCTTTACTCTTGTTGACTTACCACGACTCCAGCCTTCGACATCAAACGGAAAAAGGAGATTCAGGAGATTCGGCCCTTCTGAAATACATTTTACATAAAGTGCGGATAATCTTGTTTGTTCGATTAATCCATTGATAATAACAACTGCCACCACATTACTAAGTTAATTAACACCGTCAGAAGGTGTTCGCCCTAATATGCCAAAAAAAAAAACGGTGATACCAAAATATTTTTGAGATGAACTGAAGAACAAAGCAATGATCTTGTCCATGGCTCAGTATCTATCCAATCTGGATAGTTGCAGATTAGCAGATACATGATGGGCTTGAACCAAATAAGATTCTATTTATTTACTCACTTAGGCTTTCGATCACCTCGGGGTTATAATCTATAATTGATGACAAACTGTAAATCAAGCTAGGAAGATTGCTAGGTTATAGAAGAATTTAAACCAACCCAGATCTCAAGAAGCTTAGTCCATAGCAAAATCTTGTTTCAAACCGATCATCATTTAACCTAATTATTTATAAATATATGAACCAATCGAGGTTTCGTATTGGGATCATTCGATCAAGATTTTCTTGAATATATATAAATATGATTATGTTTAGTTTCTCGATTCTCCTACACAATTGTTATTGTGTTCTTCTGGGTTTGTCCATAGTTCATAGATTGCAGAGGAGTTTGAGTGTTTTATTCCCAAATATCACAAACCTATTTCAACGATTTTTCCCTCTTTCTACTTTGTTTGTTCTTGGCAGAATGGGTTAACGCCAAGTTCACTTCATCTTCACTTAATTTCCCAAAATACCACTTATTAATGTAGTGGCAGTTGTTTGTATCATTAGATTTGCTGAATGAGAACAAGATTACCCACACTTATGTAAAGTGCACTTCAGAGGAGCTGAATCCCATCAAACGACACAATCTTTCCAAAAAACTTGTCAACTGCGTACACCTGACCTTTGTAGAACACAACATCAGTAATCGCATATTCTTCCCTGATTTCTGCGGTAGTCCAAGACATATGATTTCCTCTGGCGAAACCAATGATGGAAGCATCGATGTTGAACCCTACGAACATTAAGTTGTTGTTGCCATTTACGGACTAGACGAGCTTTGGGGCCGTCGGGCCGATCAGAGCTGTGTAAATGGTTTGCTCCATGGAGCCATCAACTCTCGTACCTCTTTTGTGAATGGGTTCAGGAGATCGAAACGAGGATAATCGGGATCGATATACACACGGAGACGCATTTGGACTAGCCAACCATGGCCACAACAATAGTATCGACGAGCCCCGAAAGAATATGGCCACGTCGCTATTAGGTGAATCTTGTCGTAAATTTTTCCTTCAGATAGGCTAAAGAGTACGTTTCGCTCGGGTAAGAGGAGCATGGGAGGAAGAGGCTGTTTTGACCAGTGACGTGTTGTAAAATTGTAGTGTTTTCCGTGACAATGCCAAAGCTTGCAAACAGCAGCAAAGTGAACATGGTCGACGGGTTCCAGTAACTTAATCAGAATGACAAACGCATGAACCATAGGGAGACTTGCTGACCACTTTGAAGATCCTGAACTAGCACTGGTCTTTCTACGAGACATGTTCAGGTAATTCTTCTGTAACTGTCAAAGTATGACTTGAAGACCTGAACAACTGATCACCTACTATATATATTTTGTAAAACTTCCTTTGCCAATGAGGAAACAATATTCGGGCTTCTCTCATAGGATTAGGAAACAAGGAAGAAGGTGAGAATCACAAAACTAATTTATAAAAAGAAAATGAGAAATTAACTTTGCATTTTCAAGACTCAAAAATGAGTTTGGTGAGGTAAATTACGAAACTATCTAAGGAAATAATATTCATGTATCCAGGTATGTGTCTTGTCCAAATTAGCATAGAAATATTTTCTCTGTTAGTACAAGCATTTATGTTGTGCCCTTTTTGTACACACTTGTTAGCAGAAACCAAATAGTGCACACAGAATAGTGCGCAAGTAAGAGAAAAAAGGAATACACCAAGTCCCACATCAAGGGATGAGTGGGAAGCATGTTTCAGAGCAAGTATAAGGTAAATTAATTATCATTAAATAAAGTTAAGCAATAACTACTGTCTTAAATATACTCATATCCTCGTCCCTTATTCTCAAAGCTCATTCTTACTTAATTAAGCATCAGAGTGAGTTAGGCAGATCACCCTGCTTTCACTTCTAACGCTTGTTTATCATTTCAGTAGCATAGCGTAGATAGGCGAACCATCTACCCCCAACTTCCCCCTTTTGGTGTTTCACCAATGTCCGTCGAAAAATCAGTAGAAATATTTGGCGTCGTCTACGTGTTTTTTCTCCCCTAGATTAGCCAAAGTCTGCGCGTTCTCCCTTAAGCTATGGAGCAGATCTTGTCACACCCCCAAATTCGGGGTCAATATTATACTGAAATATGGTATTAGGATTTGTGATGTGAATAAGAATCCCAAATCATTTCAAAAGTTAAGATGTCTGAATAGTACATTTATTGAAGAGTGAAAACGTCAATATTAAAAAAATCAGAGTTTATGAAAATAATAGTCATTTACATTTATTCAATTCGAAATGCAAGTAGAAAATAATTCGTTTATTTAGTAGGCGACGCGTCCTATTTTCCGCAAGCATTCTACTCATCACCTGAAAACATAAAGGTGTAACATCATGAGTCACACTGACCTAGTAAGTATAGTTTACAAGCATATACTTGATTATCTCTAAGAAACATCAAACCGAACAACCAAATCAAAAAGGTTAAATAATCAAAACCGGTTATTTTTTTCTTACTTATACTTACGTCTTTATAATATATACGTATAGGTACATAATATACATGCACAAATTCACATCTACACACAAACACGTCAATACTTCCAAGGTAAATTCTTTTAGATTAACTGGCATGGTAATTACTCAAAAAATCATGTGCTTAGTCACAAAATACTAACACACATGTAAAACCACAGCATACTAAGACCACCTTCTAAAGCATGTATACCCTCGGTTTGACATAATTCATTCCGAAGAGTATAATAGTGCACTATATATATGTAGGGAGTAGGGCCCTTGGCTAACACCCACAATCATGAAACACTTTACCATCAATTCACTTAAGCACGAGTTAATTCGTACTTTACATCAGACTTCACACCTCAATCGTAACGACCACAAACAAGTCTTTAGTTAAGACTATGTATATATAAATCATTGAGTATATATCTATATCATAATCTTGTAATAAATATATATGTAATAGAATTCGTAAAGAAAGGATGATCAAACTAAAATGCATTTAGATAATTAACAATTTTGGTCCAAAAGTTTCATTCGGTGGTAGTCCGCCCGAAATCTTCCATTTTTTTCAGATTATACTTGAAAGTCAATAGAGATATCAAATAAATAAACTTGAAATGAAAGTACAAGAAACAAAATTAGTTATCATCGGTTCAAAAGTTTTATTCGGTGGTAGTCCACCCGAAATCCTCCATTAGTCCAAAATCAAACATAAGAAGTACATAATGTGAGCAAGTAAATGAACTCAAAGTAAAAAAAATACATAAGATAAAATTATTAATCCTTGGACCAAAAATATCATTCGCCGGTAATCCGCCAGAAATCCTCCATTTGATCCGTTTTATAACAAGTCCATATTATTTTCAAATTTGGGAATTGAGTACACCATCTCGAAGTGTTTTTCGAGAGGAATCCAACAGTAATAGTCATAAGGTCATGTAGGGAGTTCTCAAGTTCAAAAACAAAGATGTTTAGCAACTGTCCAGAAATGGTTACGTTTGGTATTAAGCTCATATGTACAGATTAATTAGTTACTAAATCTTAGCCAATGCCATTGAAGCTTTTCATATTGATAGTTGAACTCCTAAGGTTTATGTTAATATAAAGAACACTGAATTTGGTTAAGATTAAGGATACTCCTAAGGTTTATGTTAATATAAAGAATACTTCAAGTTAAAATCACTTTAAGAGTTTTCGAAGAAGATTAAGGAAAAGATTAACAAAATTTGTTTTAGCCATAACTTCCTCATTACTTAAACCTTTTTAAGTGATTCAAAAGCCAAAGTTGAATTACTTTTTGTGTAGAATCTAATTATGTAAAAATATTTGAGTAATTAGAACTTTACTAGAAACGAAAATATTAAGCTATACTAATGCTCATTATTTCCCTTTTATTCTTAGCTATGCACTTTGATGTAATCCTAAAGATAAAGAAGTATAGGAATGCACTCATGTACTTACTCAAAAGTTACAGTACATGAATGAGTTGTTTGATTAACTCAAGATTGCCTTTTTGGAGCAAAGGAATAGTTACTAAAGTATGCTTAATAGGAAGGTTATTGGTATATGACTTTAGGTGTGTTGCATTGCAACTTTGAGAGAGTTTCAATCGGTGAAATCTTGATTGAAATAGTGTGTGATCATATTGAACTCAAGGGGGTATAAATAGGCTTGGAGAGAAGACATGAAAAATAGATTCACAACCATTTTTATCGACTTTTGTAGATAAAGAGATAAGAAATAGTTAACCTACAACTAGAGGTGAATTTGACTTGTAAAAACAATAGTAATGTGGTTAGAAATTTGATTGAATTGTGCACTTGATACTATAGACATGTACGTAGAGATCTGTGAATGTGAATGTAGAATAAATAGGTGAAGAAAATGTGTGGTTTTACTAATAAAGTGTAATATAGTGTAAAAATGAAAAATAAATAAACCAATAATAATTAGCACCAAATTAGTATTGAATTGATACATAAGCATGACCTCTAATAGTATTAATTGTAATCTTAAAACACAAAATTTGATTCGGAGAACAGATATGAACAAGGAGAATTTGGTCATTTCGCTAAAATTTCATTTCTGAAAATCGCCTATTTGAAATTAGGGTTTCTTACTGTTTCTAGCTCGAGTAAAATTATTTTTATTATTTTTACTAACCAACGGCATGAAATGTTTCGCGAATTCAGTTTCAAGGTCTCGAACCCAAGACTAGGGAGTACTTGACTTGAACTTGAATATCCACTGAATCATTTGTTTCATTATGTTAATGTTTTTTCTAAAACTCGTTTTTATACATTGTCTTCTTTAAACAATATGTTATCGAATTTCTAAAGGCTATAAGGATAAACTAAATTATGGTCATTTCTAAGTTTAATGAGTCATATAATAATCTAAATTATTATACTAATTTTCGGGGTATTACAGTCTACCCACCTTAAAAGAAAATTTGTCTTCGAATTTTACGTATCTAATTCCCTGAATAAGTGTCGGATTTCTTCCTCATCTCCAACTCCAACTCCTAAGAAGCCTCATTCTCATCACGTTGATTCCATTGTATCTATACAACTAGAATCTATTTTTTGTGGAGCTTCCTCACCTCTCGGCCCAAGATGTGCACAAGTGCTTCATTGTAAGTGGTAGCTTCCCTAACTTCCAAGGTGCTATGATCCATGACATGTGACTTGTCCGACCTGTATTTCCACAACATGGATACATGAAAGACATTATGTACATTGGATAGGTTTAGTGGTAGACCTATTCGGTAAGCTAGATTACCAATTTTCTCGACAATCGACAAATGCCCAATAAATCATGGAGATAACTTAGCGTTCTTCTTCCCAAAACGGATAACTCCTCGCATGGGCGAAATTTTCCGCAAGACTTGGTCTCTATTCTTGAATTCAACATGTCTTCTATGCCGATCCACATTGCTCTTTTGTTGGCTTTGTGCTGTTTTCAGGCACTTCTTAATTAAAGTGATAGTCTATACAAAATACTTGATAATGTCAAGTCCTAGGAGAATTTCGTCTCCAACTTCAGCCCAACACATTGGGGTAGGACATGGTCTCTCATAAAGAGCTTCAAATGTTGTCATTCCTATGCTCGAGTGATAACTATTATTGTATGCAAACTCGATCAAATACAGGTGTTCCTCCCAACTTCCTCTGAAGTCTAAGATGCATGATCTAAGCATATCTTCGATCACTTGATTGACACTTTCAGTTTGTCCATCCACCTGAGGATGAAATGGAGTGCTCATATCTAGCTTTGTTTCCATAGCTTCTTGTAAGCTAACCCAAAATCTAGAGGTAAATCAGGCATCGTGATCAGAGACAGTTGAGACAGGAACTCCATGAAGACGTATTATCTCTTTTTGTACATCTTGCTTAAGACATCAATAGAATATGTTACTTTAATGGATAGAAATTGTGCTAACTTTGTGAGGCGACCAACGATAACTCATATTGCATCATTTCCCTTTTATGTCTTTAGCAATCCTATGACGAAATCCATGGTGATGTTCTCCCATTTCAACTCCGGAACCTTGAGGGGTTGCAAGAGTCCTCCTTTCTGCACGCGCTCTACTTTTACTAGTTGGCATGTAGGACATTTAGAGATGTATTTTGTGATGTCCCTCGTCATGTTGTTCCACCTTAAGTGTGTTCGTAGATCCTTGTACATTTTCACTCCTCCAGGTTGAACTGTGAACTTCGAACGATACACGTCATTTAGTATTTCCTCCTTCAACGGTAAAAATTTTGATACGCAAAGTCTCCCTCTAAAGCGCATTCCTTCTCCATCTCGTATGCTCCAATCCTCAGGGTATTTTTCTTTCATTTCTCGAACATACTTCACAAGATATTCATCATCTCCTTGTGCTTGGATGATTCGGGTGATAATAGTAGGTTACACTACTATTTCCAACGAAAGTTCTACCCACAGTTGGCAATGGACTAAGATTGTACTCAATAAGATTTTCTAGCATGCTCCAATTTTCCCTCAAAAGCAAGGCAAGGTGGCCATTTGGTTTTTGGCTTAGAGCGTCAGCCACTACATTTGTTTTCCCTGAGTGTATTCTACGGTGAAATCATAGCCTTTAATCAGCTCTATCCATCATCATTGTCACATGTTCAAATCTTTTTTAGAGAAGATGTACTTGAGACTTTTGTAGTCAGAGAATACATCAAACCATTCTGCGTACAAATGATGCCTCCAAACCTTTAAGGCAAAGACCACAGCAGCAAGCTCAAGGTTTTTGCGTGGGATAATTCTTCTCGTGTGGCTTTAACTGTAGAGAAGCATAAGTGAAAGAACCCAACCCTAGATTAACTAGTAATCTAGGATCATGCTCTAACTATAAGACTTCAACTACGGATTTCTGTAAATTTTTTGACATAGTTTCCTCTATGAAGTGGATTACCAGAAACCTGCAAGAAAATCACACTTCGGATTTTCCATAAACAATACCGTGGATTGCCGATGTCCATCCGGATTTCTCAATAAAATGTAGAAAACAAATTAATTAAAATACGAGAATAATAATACAGGAACTGAAAATTTATAAACCAGCAATACTAACAATTTACAACCAGCACTAAAAAACATTTATAACACTAGTGTCTAAAGCGACTTCTAGAAGCATAATAAAACATAGGAAAATACACTGTTAATGGGCATAAACCTACAATATGATAATTCGATGGACTCAAAGCCTCAAGGGATCGAAATCCAGCTCAGAAGAAGCACTATAATCTGGGCACTGAAAACCGAAAGGCCCAGGGAAAAACATATAAAAACATAAAAAAATTGTTAGTGTGAGTGAAAAAAAACTCATAATCAGTGTAAAACAAGAAAATATACTAACTGTGCATTTCCACCAATTTCTATAAAAATATGCGAGTTCAACAGTTATAAAACTGTAAAAATTGTAGAGGTAGTCACACGAGAACTCCTGACCTCCCCTGACTAGTAGCTATGAAGAATAGAATAATAGGCCAAACGAGGTATCCTGACCTCCCTTGCCCGGTAGCTATGACAAATAAAAAAGAGAGGAGATGGGTCAGACGAGGCACCATGACTTCCCCTTACGGGTCTGACGAGGTAACCTAACCTACTTTGACCAGGGATTATCCGATGATCAGCCGAATAGTCAGCATATCGATGCAGCTAGCCTATAAGTCATCACAAGAAAAAACCTCCAAATTTAATCTGGTCTAAAATATACTGTAAACTGGAAACTATAATCTGTAAACTAAAAGTGCAGTGTGAATATAAATCTCTGAACTCATAAATGACTATGAAAAATAAAAGTCCACTCACCGTACAATGCTGGGATATTCATAAAGCCGTAACCTACTGATCGGCATAATAATCATCCGGGATGGCCCACCAACTCGTAATCCTAAAACCACGATTACAATTAAAATTTACTCGTCGACATTGAATACCTAAGCTTGCAATCTTACGAGCAATAATGTCGAGAATCTCGCATTCTTGAATAACGTATTTTTCAATTAAAAATGAACTTAATCAAATCCTGAATTTAGTTCTTTACATTTCTCACTATAAATAAATTTTAGAGGCGCAATATAAATCTCAAATATCAAGCGACTTGAATTTAAATCGATAGTCGGATCATCTATTAATAATATCGTGAAATTAATTATTTATAATCCGATTAAACGCACTTCTAAATTAATCAAGTCCAGATCCATTTGAGAATCTCACCATTGCGTTCGTCACGAAATTACAAGTGGAACGACATAATTTTTTGCCAAATATTTCACCTCGCCGGAGCTCCGCCACGCAAAGCAGCGCGTGGGCTATGCACCACCGCAGACGGAGGCCAGAATCCCATCAGCATCAAATCGAGCAACCTACACATCATATTGTTCATCTCAACAAGTCCAACAACATCCAAGAAGAACACAACATCAAATTCCAACCGAAAAGCATTCAATTAGTTGGAAAACCAAAAACCCACTGGAAATTTCATATCCTCTGTCCGCGGGCATCCAGCCACGGCAAGGGCTGAGATGTGTCGTGTTCGACTAGTCTCGTTTGGGGCTTCAAAATCCCCCTAATCTCGACATCAAACGCCGTTGTGGGCACCGCCACCGTTGCCGAGAAAAACAGCCCTGAATCCCCCAATTTCACCATAGCGATTCTCTTTCCTCCAGCCACCAACGTCGGTGATGTTACCACTAAAAAATAGAGGGGCCTAAGCCCAGAAAAACCCGACACATTTCTTGGCCAAACGTGGCCGGCAGAAATCTCACCGCCGGTGAGAAACCGACGGCGAAAATGGGTTGGGAGAGGGAGAGTCAACGCAGGGTCAACCCGATTGCCAAAAGGGGAAACTTTTCTCCCTTACCAAAATAAAAACCCCTATTTATACCCGCGATTTTACGATAAAATATTTTTCGATATTATCGTAAAATTTTCGCTGACCATAACCTCTTTGTCGTAACTCTGATTTCAACACTTGACATGGCCACAAACTCGTATCAACAAAGTCTACAACCTAATCCTAAGATATTTCTTGGAAAAAAAAATTGATAAAATCTTGACAAAACGCCAACGAAAGTTACTAATGGTAAAAATCGATTACCATCAATGATTAACATAATTGATTAGCGACTAATCACATAAGTTCTGATTATCGTATAATGATATTCTAGGTTGTAACAATAAGCTACCACCTTTCAATTTTTTACAAGGACACAACTGAGCCCTTGATGTGATGCATCGCTATAGATTTACAAAAGAGACTCCACTTTTGAGAATTGTGAGAATTGGTGACGTTGTCATCTTCTCCTTCAATTTCTTGAAGGCTCGCTTGCAATTGTTATCTCATACGTACTTAACATTCTTCTGTGTCAACCTCGTAAGTGGGAGAGCAATTTGTGAAAAACCTTTTATGAATCTTCGATAGTATCCATCAAGGCCAAGAAAGCTTTGTACTTTGGTTGGGATGTTAAGAGATTTCCTTTCTAAGATTGATTCAATCTTAGCAAGATCCATTGCTATGCATGACCAAGATCCATTGCTATGCCTGATCCATCCAAAATATTTTTATTATTTTTACTAACCTACGACATGGAATGTTTCATAAATCCAGTTTCGTGGTCTCAAACCAATGACAAGGGAGTACCTGACTTGAACTTGAGTATCCACTGGACCAATTGCTTCATTCCATTAATGTTTCTCTAAAGGTCATTTTTATACATTGTCTTCGCCAAACAATTTGTTATCAAATTTCGGTAGGCTCTAAGAATAAACTAAATTAAAGTAATTTCTAAATTTAACTAGTCATATAATAATCAAAATTATTATACTAATTTTTGGGGTTGAAAGAACCCAACCCCGATTTAGTTGCCTAAACCGGAATTATATCCTAACAACACTACAACCTTTTAAAAAAAAATTGCCAGAGTGTACTTTATAAAATAAGTAAACCAAAAACCTGCAATGAAAACACACTTCCAAATAGTCCACAAAATCCAAACCGTGGGACGCCAATTCCCATCCGGATTTCTCAAAATCATAAACTACTGAATAACAGTAAAAATATTTCTTTACACATATTATTCAAAATCCAGTAAGTACTCAAAAAACATCACAAAAGAAAGTATACTAACATAGTACTCAGAGCGATTTCTAATTTACAATTATACGAAGCTAGTAGGTTAAACTAAGAACCTACTAGAAAAGAACGGTGACTTGAACTATAAGCCTCCGACAACGACGCGCAACCACAGGATAAAAACTACAAACTGGGCAAGAAGTAAACCGAAAAACCAGGGAAAGGCATATAAATACTAAAAACTGTTAGTGTGAGTGGACGAAAATAAAATTTCATTATTTAAACTGATAGTAATAAATATAGCATGCCTTCCACAATAAATATGCAAATAAATATGATGCGAGTCTAAAAACTGCGGGGTCCCACTCTCAGACACCTCCGCCTCAGTGCAGTCTAAATCACAGGATCCCAGACCCACACGTGATTATATAGTCAGAAAGACCTCGGGTCAGAATATCTGTCCCCCCTGAAGCATCTCGGGGATCAGCCAAGCATGCCAATGCATCGATGCCGTTAGTATCACTGAGACTGTACTCTGTGTAAAACAAATCATATTTGTTTCCATGCACATGCATAATCGTAAATGCATAATCGTACGACATATAATCATAAAATGCATAATCGTAAATACATACTCGTACGTGCATAATCATAAAATGCATAATCAAGACTCGCATGCCAATCAGTGAAAATAAAATGTCCACTCACAGTATACGGCTAGCTCGAAAGTCCGGCGGAAGTTTTCTCGCCAAAATCTCTCTCGCGGTTTCCTGAATAAATAATAGGTTCGTTTAATTTCGGAATTCGATAAAAAGCGTGAAAAACAACTCAGAAACCATCCCGGAAACCCCAAGGAAAAAATAGAATTTTTGACTCGCCAAAGCTCCGCCGCGAGCGGCGACGCGTGGCCGTCACGCGCCACCAACGGCGGTGGTGCGTGAACTACACGCGCCTCTGGCAAAAACAACTCCGATGGGGGTGTTTGACCACTCGTTGGAAAGATCTCAACGAGCCCAACAACTTTTGTAACTGGACCATGGTCCAATTCGACGACGATTGACCGGAATTGGACGAAATCGATCAGAAAACGATTTTCCGGTGGTCGCCACCAAACGATCCTCCCACCAAGTCCAATCAAACCCTTAAACTCATGCACCACAACTCTCCCTCATATGGCCGGAATTTGGCTCGAAAGCCAAGAGCCCAAAATTGGCCGAAATTCTTCAAATCGCCGAAGCTCTATCGTGGGGCTTCGACGAACCAAAAGGCCCAACCCAAAATAACTAGGGGGAGGAGAGGATCCTTTCCCGCCTAACCCCTATCCCCGAAAACCACCGAAGCACCGCTCCTCGTCAACGGCGAAAACCGGGTAATAAACCCGATTCGGGTTAGCCCAAAACCTGATCAAAACACACAACTCAATACATGAATCCATAGAGGGAAGGAAACGATTCAAAACCTTACCCAGAACGTCGACAACAATGGAGCGGTGCTCTGGTGGTTTGGATCGTTACAATTCTACCCCACTTAAAAAAAATTTTGCCCTCGAAATTAACACACCTGTTAGTTAAAAATATAGGGGTACTGTTCCCGCATGTGCTGCTCGGTTTCCCAGGTGGCTTCCTCAACTGCATGATTTCTCTACAAGACTTTCACAAGAGGAATGGCTTTGTGATGAAGTTTCTGAACCCTCGAATCAAGAATCTAAACCGGCTCTTCTATATAAGTCAAATCCTTCCGAATAGGAAGCTGACGAGGTGCTAAAACATGAGATGGATCAGAAATGTACTTCCGCAGCATAGATACATGGAACACATCATAAACCCTGGCCATCTCGGAAGGTAGTGCCAACCTATACGCCATAGCACCCACTTGCTCAGTAATCTCATACGGACCAACATAATGTGGGCGGAGTTTACCACGTTTCCCAAACCATACAACACATTTCCAAGGAGATAATTTCAAAAACACCCAGTCACCAACTTTGAATTCCATATTTTTTCTCTTCACATCAGCATAACTCTTTTGTTGATCTAGTGCAGCTTTCAATCTGTCTCGAATAATCTGAATGTCTTCAACAATACTTTTCACCAGATCAGGACCAAGAAGCTATCTTTCCCCTACTTTACTCCAACATAACGGAGTTCGACACTATCTACCATACAGAGCTTCATATGGAGCCATACCGACACTGGCCTGGTAACTGTTGTTGTACGCAAACTCAATCAAATGTAACTGTGGATCCCAATTTTTCTTGAACTGTAACACACATGATCGCAGCATATCTTCAAGAGTTTGAATTGTCCTTTCTGATTGGCCATCTGACTGAGGGTGGAAAGCTGTACTAGATCACAGTTTAGTCCCCAATGCTTTCTGCAATGCCCGCCAAAATTCAGAAATAAACTGAGTATCCCGATCTGACACAATTGACACAGGCATACCATGTAATCGAACAATTTCAGACATATACAACTTCGCTAATTGACTCACAGAAAGTTTCCTGGGAAGTGCAAGGAAATGAGCTGACTTCGTAAGATGATCAACAATTACCCAAATCCCAGTACTGCCACTAGATGTACAATGCAATTGATATACAAAATCCATAGTGATGTGTTCCCATTTCCACACTCGAATCTCTAATGGTTGTAGTTTCCCCGCAAGTTTCTATCGCTCTGCCTTCGCCTGTTGACAATAAGGCACTTACTCACATAGGTTGCTATTTTCCTCTTCATATTGCGCTACCAATAATAAGCTTTAAGCGTCCGAAACATCTTCGTACCACCTGGATGCATGGCATAAGCAGAACAATGAGCTTCGTTAAGTATTTCTTTCTCCAATTCTGCATCTCCTAGTACACACAATCTCCCTCTAAACATTAAAGTGCCATCCGTCTTTAATTGGAATTCTGTTGTTTCACCATTTTGAATCATGTTCTTCTTACTTCGTAGATAAGAGTTTGCATCCTGAGCTTCACGAACCTGATTTAACAATACTGATCGAACCTGGAAACTGGCCAACAACGCTCCATCATCATCCCATTCTAATTCCGCTCATGTAGCTCGCAACTCAGCTAATAGTGGTATTCTTGCTACACGTACATGAAATAGGGAGGCTCCAGATTTTTGGCTAAGGGCATCAGCAACAATATTAGCTTTTCTCGGATGATACTTAAACGTACAATCATAATCATTAATCAGCTCCATCCACCTTCGTTGTCTCATGTTTAAGTCTGGTTGAGTTCGCAAATAAGTTAGACTCTTGTGATCGGTAAAAATCTTGCACTGTGCTCCATATAGGTAGTGCCTCCAGCTCTTCAATGCTAACACAATGGCAGCTAGCTCAAGATTATGTGTGGGGTAATTAACTTCATGAGGCTTCGATTGTCTGGAACTGTACGCCACCACCTTGCCATGCTGCATCAAAACACAACCAAGACCCAACTTCGAAGCGTCACTGTAAATGACATACTCCCCACTGTCGTCTGGTAATGTCAACACTGGTGCAGTAGTCAACTTCTCTTTCAATATCAGATAGCTTTCTTCATAGGCATCGGACCACTCAAATTTAACTCCTTTCTTCGTTAATCAAGTAAGTGGAGTCGTAATCCGTGAAAAGTCCTGTACAAAACGGCGATAATATCCTGCTAAGCCCATAAAGCTTCTTATCTCAGATACGCTGGTATGTGTACTCCAATTCAATACTGCCTCAATCTTGTCAGGATCAACGCTAACTCCGTCTGCCGAAATCACATGGCCCAAAAATTTCACCTGATCCAGCCAAAATTCACACTTGCTAAACTTCTCATACAGCTGTGTATCCCATAAAGTTTGCAAGACGGCCCACAAATGCTTCATATGCTGCTTCACACTTCGGGAATAAATCAGGATATCATCGATGAACACAATCATGAACTTATCCAGATAACGCCTGAAGACTCGATTCATGAGATCCATAAAAGCAGCTGGGGCATTCGTTAAACCGAAAGGCATAACAACAAACTCATAATGTCAGTACCGTGATCGAAAAGTTGTTTTAGGAACATCAGATTCCTTAATCCGTAGTTGATGATGTCCAGACCTCAAATCAATCTTTGAGAATATTGTAGCTCATTTAAGTTGATCAAACAAATCATCAATCCATGGCAAATGATACTTGTTCTTTACTGTGACTTGATTCAGTTTCCGATAATCAATACATAATCTCATAGAACCATCATTTTTCCTTACTAACAACACTGGAGCACCCCATGGTGAAACACTAGGCCGAATGAAGCCTTTCTCAATCATCTTCTGCAACTATGTCTGCAATTCTTTCAACTCTGCTGGAGCCATTCGATATGATGCTTGTGAGATCGAACCAGTACCCAGAAGCAACTCAATGGTGAAGTCAATCTCTCTCATCGGAGGAAGACCAGGTAAATCTTCAGGAAACACATTTGGGTACTCACAAAATACAGAGATATCCTCAATATTTGGCATATAAACATTAATATCAATCACATGAGCCAAATACACCTCAGAGCCTTTCTTTAACATCTTCTCAGCCTTTACTGCCGAAATCAAACAAAGTGGAGAGACATTTCTTTCACCGCGAAACAAGATTTCTGGCACGCCTGGACTTCTAAAAACTACCTCCTTTCTATCACAATCAAAAACTGCCCAGTGAGTCTCCAAGAAATCCATCCCCAAAATCACATCAAAATCCACAATATCCAGCAACATCAAATCCGCGGGCAACCCTTAGCCTCCTATAAAAATCTCACAGTCCCGATAAACCCACCCGACACACACTACCTCGTCGGATGGATACAACACTCGCCACATACTAAGGAGTGGAAAAGCAGGTATAGTGGCTAATGACGCTAATCTATATGACATGAAGGAATGCGTAGCCCCCGGATCTAACAAAGTAAGAACTGGAATACCGAAAACATATAACGTACCAATATTGCCTTCAGGGGAGGCTATGCCTTCTCTCAGGTTCATGGCGTGCACACGAGCTTGTCTAGCTGGTCATCCACGTTGACTACGACTCTGCTAATCTGCTTGCCCAGAAGACTGTGTTGTTCGATCTCCGGAAGTTGTATCCCGACCATGTCTGCTACCTTGAGCTGCAACACCTTCCGAAGTGCCTCATAGCAGACAATCCCTCATAAAGTGACCCTCCTGGCCATAGCGAAAACAACCAGTAGTGCGTTGCTGACACAACCCATAATGTCACCTGTTGCAAATGTTGCACAATGGAACATCTCTCTATAGAGTTGGTGTGCCAAATGAACGTTGAGGAAAACTTGATCCACTAGAACCCACACTTGCTTGCGGCCTCTGAGGTCGATCCCTTCTCCATCTCCGACTTCCCCTCTGACTAGATGAGCAAGTAGAAAATTTGTAAGATCCACTACTCGAAGAGGATGCTGATCCAGAAATACCAGAACTCAGCCTTTTTGAAGGACCCTAACTAGATCCACCTTCCTCGAAATGGCGAGACTGAAACCGCATCTCTCTCTCTCTCTCTCTCTCTCTCTCAATATCTTCACCTCTGAGTGTGGCACTGACAAAATCATCAAAGTTATCCCGAGGCATAGTTGTCAAAGATCCTTTGATATTCAGATTCAGGCCCAACTCAAACCTTCTGCATTTTGCTTCCTCTGATGCAACCATAACACGCGTAAATCGAGACAAACGGGTGAACTTATCTCGATACTCAAGCACTGACATATCTCCTTGCCTCAAATTGGTAAACTCTTCATATTTTCTTTGCTGGGTAGCTTGGTTGAAATATCAGCGCATAAATAAGTCCCTGAATGTAGGCCATGGAGTATCAATGGGAACCCTTTCGGTGCCAACCCACCAGAAATAAGCCACCAGAAATAAGCATCTGAGTCCACCCAACAACAACAACATTCCTCTGCTCAGGAGTAAAATGTAGTCGCTCACAAACACGCTCCACTTGGACTAACCAAGCCTCACATACTTTAGGATCAGTAGAGCCAGAAAAAGTAGTTACTCCAGCTGTTTTAGCGTTTACTACAGGGTCAAAACGCTATTCTAAACGCAAAACTTGCATAAGCAAGTCGTGCGTTCGTTGATTCTCATCAGAATCCCCAGCACTATCAACACGGGCTCTACGTCGGGGAGGCATCCTAAGAAAACTAGACATTGGTCACCAAAACCAACAGGGTGCAATAATGATACCTCAAACATTTGAAAGCATACAACACTCAGAGCATTGATGATTATCCGTCGGCCGGTCGGGTCATTCCTCCAGAAATGCTGTACATTCTTAAAGGTCCTTAGTAACATAACTGCAAAAGTCTACAGAACCTAAAACCTAATGCTCTGATACCAACTAAAAGAACCCAACCCCGATTTAGTTGCCTAAACTGGAATTAGATCCTAACAACACTACAACCTTTTAAATTTTTTTGACAGAGTTAAATTTATAAAATGAGTAAACCAAAAACCTGCAATGAAAACACACTTCCAAATAGTCCACAAAAGCCAAACCGTAGGATGCCAATTCCCATCCGGAATTCTCAAAACCACAAACTACTGAATAATAGTAAAACTATTTCCTTACACATATTATTCAAAATCCAGTAAGTACTCAAAAAGCATCAGAAAAGAAAGTATACTAACATAGTACTCAGAGCGACTTCTAATTTACGATTATACAAAGCTAGTAGATTAAACTAAGAACCTACTAGAAAAGAACGGTGACTTAAACTCTAGGCCTCCAACGACGACGTGCAACCACAGGATAGAAACTGCAAACTGGGCAAGAAGGAAACGAAAATCCCAGGGAAAGGCATATAAATAATAAAAACTGTTAGAGTGAGTGGACGAAAATAAACTTTCATTATTTAAACTGATAGTAATAAATATAGCATGCCTTCCATAATATATATGCAAATAAACATGATGCGAGTCTAAAAACTGCGGGGTCCCATTCTCGGACGCCTCCACCTCAGTACAGTCTAAATCACGGGATCTTAGACCCATACGTGGTTATATAGTCAGAAAGACTTCAGGTCAGGATATCTGTCCCCCCCCGGAGCATCTCGGGGATCAGCCCGAGCATGCCAATGCATCAATGCCATTAGTATCACTGAAACTGTACTCTGTGTAAAAAAAATCATATTTGTTTCCATGCACATGCATAATCGTAAACGCATACTCGTACGACATATAATCATAAGATACATAATCGCATGTGCATAATCATAAAATGCCTAATCAAGACTCGCACGTCAATCAGTGAAAATAAAATGTCCACTCGCGGTATACGGCTAGCTCGAAGGTCCGGCGGAAGTTCCCTCGCCAAAATCTCTCTCGCGGTTTCCTGAATAAATAACATGTTCATTTAATTTCAGAATTCGATAAAACGCGCAAAAAACAACTCAAAAACCATCATGGAAACCCCAAGGAAAAATTAGAATTTTTTACTCGCCAAAGCTCCGCCGCGTGGCCATCACACGCCACCACCGGCGGTGGTGTGTGAACCACACGCGCCTCCGGCGTAAATAAATCTGATGGAGGTGTTTGACCACTCGTTGGAAAGATCTCAATGAGCCCAATAACTTTTGTAACTGGACCGAGGTCCAATTCGACTGCGATTAGGCAGAATTGGACGAAACCGACCGGAAAACCATTTTCCGGTGGTCGCCACCAACAGCGGCGAACGACCCAACAAAACGATCCTCTCACCAAGCCCAATAAAACCCCTAAACTTACGCACCACAACTCTCCCTCATATGGCTGGAATTTGGCTCGAAAGCCATGACCCCAAAATTGGCTAGAATTCTTCAAATCGCTGAAGCTCTGCCGTGGGGCTTTGACGGACCAAAAGGCCCAACCCAAAAGAAATAGGGGGATGAGAGGATCCTTTCCCCCCCAACCTCCATCCTCGGAAACCACAGGAGCACCGCTCCCCGTTGGCGGCGAAAACGAGGTAATAAACCCGATTCGGGTTAGCCCAAAACCTCATCAAAACACAGAACTCAATACATGAATCAATAGAGGTAAGGAAGAGCTTCAAAACCTTACCCAGAACGCCGACAATGGTGGCTGAAATCAACGAGTCGAACTCAAAATTTCACAACAGGTCGTGGGCTTTACGGGTCGTGTACGTATCCCTCGTATACCAGACTTGTACCGTATTGTACCAAAATTCCCATATAAATACAAAAGGTATCTGATCAGATTAATGGCCAAGGATTGATCTAATCAAGATTCAACAGTGCAAAGTAAACCGCCAAGAAAATATCAAAAAATACATATTTCACATACGAACTTCCAAAAATCGAAAGAAATAGCTCGATAACCCGAAAAATCCCCCGAAAATTTCTACGTGCATGAAATTAAATACTCTACGACTTCTGCGAAGAAAGTCAGATCAAATTCTCGCTCGAAGAAAAAGTCTTTGACAAAATTTCACGAGGTGCATAATTCGCGGAAAACCTAAATCGTGAAAGTTAGTGTAACTTTTGGTTTGGATCGTTATAGGGGTATTACAATCCACTCTCAACTTCACCAGTCCAGTTCTCTAGCACCTGGGAAATTCAGACGGTGAGGTCCCATCCAGCTCAGCCATGCCTACACTACTTGCCCTAAAAAAAGCAAGCAAGGATGTCTCTGTTCGCCTCCTCTGCGAGTTTGGAGCTCCTTCTCCATGAGCGCAACATTGAGCTCTCAGCCAGGCAGGAACTTTAGAATGCCTTAAATCCCCTATGACAGAGTCGTTCAGAGCATGACTCCGCTAAGAATCGTCACGATCCCCCGATCATTCAAATCCCGCCTCCGCTTCACCATCTTTTGTTTTCGGGTCTGCCTTCTCCTTCAGAACTGACCACTCCTGATGCAGCCACCCAAACTCTGTCCCGGTTACCATAGTTAGAGGCTGAAGTTTTCCAAGGATGCCTCTTGCATCAGCAATAAATGAATGCAATTTACACACCTCATACGACTCCCTTCTCTACGACCATTAAGCGAATTGGGTGCGATTTACAAGCCAAGGCTCCCAAGGGCGCCATATTCTAGGCGGGATGACCCAAGCGTTCATTTGGACAAGTTCCTATCGACAATTGTGGGACGGCATCTCAACGGCACCACCTTGTGTTACCTCTTCCTTGAAACCCTAATAGGCGAGTCATTGAAATAGTTCTTTGAATTGCCTGAAGGTTCCATTGACTCCTTTGTTGATTTCCCAGATGCCTTCCTCAAGCAATATACATTGCAAGGTAGGTATGATACAACTGATGCCTTGTTCACAATCAAACAGGTGGAGCACGAGTACTTATCTTCCTTCATCAGGCTATTTCGGACGGCCACCCAATTATGCCGCCATTTGGACAAGAAGATAGATTTTGTTGCTCTAATCCAGGGACTAACACTTTTCCCATTCAAGGAGAAAATTGTCAAACACCTACATTCCTTGGATTACGATGAGCCCGTTGACATGGTTATCGAAAAGGCATAGATCACCAAGTTTGTGTGTGGTGGCCAACCCCGCCCATGAAGTGATTACCTATGCCCACATGGCAAGGCTCCACACCCTCACTAGTTCAAATGGAAAAATTTCGTTCATAATGACATATGAGATACCCCACCTGCCCAACATGAAAACCCTCACCATAAGCCCAATTTCACTACTGATCACAACAAGTAGGTGAGGTAGCAGGCCCTAGCCTGAACAATATTCATTGTTGCTAATGCAATGTACACTGAGATCTTAGCCAACAACAAGGTGCTCACTGGTGTTCTGTCCCTGCCCAGACGACGAGCATCGTCCTTGCGTAAGACTGGCAAATGGTGTGAGTACCACACTAATGATTAAATATGGAGGAGTGCTTAACTTTGAATAAAGTCATCCAGAAGTTATTTGACGAAGGTAAACTGGACCAGTACAAAGTAGACAACCTACCAACACGGTAGGTTTCGCTCATAGAACCACGGGTGACGATCAACCCCATTTTTGGAGGAAAAAGGAAATCCTATGATGTCAAGGAGGTATTCAGTTTATCCGCAGAAAGTGGTGTCAAGGCTCATAAATGCTCATGGAATCCTATCACTTTTTTGGAGGCAGACGAATGTGGTATGTGCCCAACAGACGCACCATTTGTCATTGACCCTTAGTCGATCGCTTCAAAATTCAGCGCATTCTGATTGATTCAGGGGTTGCAACGAATATCATGTTCTTACTCGCTTGCAGAAAACTTTGCCACCTGCAAAGCAAATTGATACAGGATAATGAAAATCTAATGGGTTTTTCGGGCGACATATTATACCAATTAGGTAGTGACTCCATGCAACTATGTCTGGGAGTGGCAAGGATGCCCTAAAAAGAGGTTACCACCGACTTTGGCATCTGTGACTTACCATCTTCTTACAATATCATACTTGGGAGTCCTGCTTTGATGAAGGTCAAAGTAATATTGGCCCCACACATGCTTTACCTTCAATTTCTCACCAACTTCTGTACCGGTTCTATTCGTGGCGCGCAATTCGTCGAACGCCCGATTAACCCTCGCACAAGGAATGTCATCCGACAGGATATCCTAGCTTTCAAAGATAAGAACGTGGTTGTTATAACTCCGGACGACCCAAGGTATGGTGTGAATTCTATCCACCCAACTGGGGACAAGAAGAGCCTGGTCGACGTTCAGGTCTATCTAAATCATCCTGAGCAAACAACCAAGATAGGTGCTCAGTTGAGCCCTAAAATTGCTAAGGACCTTACCGCTCTTCTTCAAGAATATAGGGAAGTCTTCGCCTAGTCTTTTGTTGATATTTTTGGTATTTTTGTTGACCTCATTTCCCATAAGCTAAGCATAAATCTAGGAGTGCACCCTGCCAAACAAAAGAGGCACACTTATGATGAGAAAAGGTATGCAACAATGCAAGCAGAAGTCGAACTCCTACTTAAGATTTGTTTTATACGCCCAATGAATTATCCAAAGTGGATTTCGACTACGGTGATGGTCAAAAAGAGCAACGGTATATGGCGTATGTCTGTTGACTATACCAATTTACACAAAGTGTGCCCAAAGGACAACTTTCCATTACCCTGCATCAATCAATTAGTGGACGCCACAGCTGGTTATAACCTATTATCAATGATGGACGCATACTCCGGATACAACCATATTAAGATGCACCCAGACGACCAAGAGGCCACCACGTTCACAAAGGATAAGGGACTGTATTGTTATAATATTATGTCATTTGGCTTAAAGAATGGTCGCTCCACATACCAACGATTCATGAATTTCATTATGGAAGAAGTAAACTGGGTGATCGTTGAGTTTTATGTGGATGATATACTGGTCAAGAGAAAAATCACTCATGGGCATGTCGACAACCTCCGTATAGTGTTCCAAATCTTATTGGCTCGGGCCGTTCGCTTGAATCCAGCAAAATGCACATTTGGCATCATGACCAGTAAATTCTTGGGCTATGTTGTAAGCCAATGAGGGATCGATGCAAACCCGGCTAAAATCCAAGCGATTATGGAAATGAAAGCACTATCCATTAAAAAAGAGTTACAAAGTCTCACAAGGAAGCTGACATCCTTGAACCGTTTCATATGTCGCTCGTCAAACAAGTGTGAGCCCTTCTTTAAAGCTCTACACCTCACTAACAAGCGTGAGGTGCAATGGACGCCAGAATGTGAAACCGCCTTTATCAGTCTGATGTACTACCTAGCCTTATTTCCCAAACTGTCCCGCCCAGTAAAGGGAGAAATTTTATTCTTATACTTGGCTGCTTCGGTAACTGCTGTCAGCTCAGCCTTAGTCAGAAAAGAGAGCGATAAGGAACTCCCATTCTTCTCTGTTGGAAAAAGACTGATAGATGCTGAGACTTGATATCCCGCCCTCGAAAAGGTCGCAATGGCACTCGTTATGGCTGCTAGTAGACTCAGCCTATATTTTCAAGCGCATAGTATTCATGTACTCACCAACTTCCCACACCAGCAAATTCTCTAACCGCCCGATCACAGTGGGCGCTTAAGAAAGTGGGCTATCAAACTCAACGAGTTTGACATTGAATACAAATCTTGCACTGCTCTCAAAGGTCAAGCGGCCCCGGATGACAAGACCCACCCAGATTACCGTAGTAATCTAGGATAAGTCTTGCGAGACCCGTATTAGAGTATCTAGCACCGCCTAATCGGTATCAGCTACCCTAGCACAAGCAAACCAGAACTTCTACTGAGAACCTAGATAGAAAACAGAAGATGTGGACTATCATGCCTCACACCCTGGACAGTCACGACTTCAACCTGTTAAGATGCAATCAGGGTAATTAAGAAAAAGCTCAGGGAGAGGCATAAAAACATTAAACGTTAGAGTGAGTGGACACAAATCATAATCATACGATATGCATAAAACTATAAAAGTATAACTGTATAACTTTCCACAATTTCTGATAAAATTGATGCAAGTTCAAAATATCGTAAAACTAAAAGAATATGGAGGTGGTCACCAATGTGTTTGCCCTAACATGAGTCAACAATAAATAAAACAACAAAAGTGATAGGATCATCCAAGGCGTTTGTCCTAACCTTAGATGATTCAGGGTCAGACGAGGTATTTGTCCTAACCTTCTATGACCGGACTATCCCGTGATCAGTCGAATAGTCAGAGCGTCGATGCAACTAACTAATACCATCACAAAGTAAACCTCCATATTTCAATTCACTGAAACATACCGTAATATATACTATAATACTGAAATGCTGAAAAATGAACTCGCTATCGACTCACATTACTGTGTTGTAATTTTCATCTAGCCAAATCTTGTATGTTGAAGCTTCTAAACATCTGTCACTGGCTGCTAATATGTCATCCTGAAACAACGATTATTACTTAATAACTAATCGTTGAAAATCATAATAAATATCTAAACCTGTTTACCAACGAGCATTATCGTCGAGAACCTTGCATTATTGAATAACGTGCTTCCTGAACTAATGATGATCTTTCATCAAATTCCAAATTCTAACTTTTGAATACTTTTTTTTTTAAAGTCGCAATATATTACTTAAATTTTACGCGACTTGACGTCAAATCGACAATTGATTTCACTATTTAATAATAACATAAAATCATTTAATTAATATCTGATTAACCACAAATCTTAAACATCAATTTCCAAACTAATTCAATAAACTCTTCATTATATTTGGTACACAATTACGAGCAAAACAATATAAAATTTTTGTCGAAATTCATCTTTGCCAGAGCACCGCCGTGAACAACTGCATGTAGCGGCGGTGCGACGGCACTGGTGACTTTTCCCGGCGACCCGAACACCAAATTCTTCCTCTCAACAAGCCCAACAATTTGTTTAAGTACAGTCACAGCCAATTCGGCCGGCAACCCATCCAAAACCGGCCAGAAACCTAATTTTCCAGAAAATTTAAATCCCGATTTCGGCACCGTCAAGCCATGTCGGAGCTCGAGGCCGGTCGGGTTTTAGTCCCACGAGGGTGGGTTACAAAATTTTTAACCCCTCGTCGCCGTTAAACGTCACCCCAATCGACTGCGATTTGACAGCACGTGCCGATCGAAGATCGACTCAAACTTAAACAAATTAACTTGTAAATGCATAATTTCAACACCCAATACAATCCACACGTTCCAAGGGTTCAAACCATACCTCAATCGTCGACCAAATCGATCGGCAACCCACTGACTCGAAACCTAGGTTTCCACTACTTTTCCTCTAGAAATTTCGGCTTTCTCCAGCAAATTCGACGATGGAGACCATAGGGGAATGTAAGGGTGTCCTAAGATGAACATTTCATACCTGGATTGTCCGGTTTGGTGGCCGGATGGCGATGACTCGCCGAAGCCGAACTCAGCGGTGATTCTGGGTCACCAGAGTCGGTCAACACGAGTCCACCCGCCCCTGCTCAAAATGGAAGGTTTTGACTCTCTATTTTGAGAAAGTCATATTTATACTCCCGACTAACAAGCATCGTAAATCGTTAAAAACTTTCGCCGACTGTAACTTCTTCGTTGTAACTCCGATTTTAACACTTGACATGGTCACAAGTTCGTCTCGGTAAATTCTACGACTTTTCTAAAAAAACCTCTAAAAACTTAATCGATAAATTTTCGACGAAACGCCAGCGATAGTTACCGACGATAAAAACTAATTACCCTCAACGATTAACGTTTAATCAAAATATCAAGGTAAATCTCGAGTCAAGATGTTACAATCTACCTCCCTTAAGAAAATTTCGTCCTCGAAATTTACACATGCACATATATTAGAAAAATTCCAATAGTTACTGCTTCTGCATGCATTCATTAAGCTCGTAAGTAATATCTATAGCTATTAGAATTATCCATAACACTGTTATCATGTTAACATCTTATTACAAAGTCTCGCTTTTCAAATCTCGAGTCAAAATCGACTACACCTTATAAACCTTATACAAAAGACGTCATAATCCGAATTTTGTAACGTGAGTACATAAAAACATCAGGTATCCATGCCAACACTAGTGGCCAGTTCTACTAGTATAATTGAGCTTAAACGGTCAGTCTACCAGTCACCACTTATGATAAAATGACTATATGAGTAGTTGGGCGGTTCTAACTCCTGAAGTGGCCCCCTAATCACCACCGAAACCCTGCCCCGACAGTCTATCTAAAGTATCTCTCCGTGGACACTCACATATAAAGTGACCCCTAAGGTCACATAGGTAATAAACTGAAGACCCAAACTAACCATTCAAAAATCGCATCATAAGTGGGTAATTGGTCGATCATAAGCAAACTTTCTAAACTTACTCAGTTATCTTATTCCTGAAAGTTTACTGAAAATTTTTGCAAAATTTCCCTTAAAAATTTAAAGAAACCCAAAAACCTGTATAAGAAAACACTTCGAATAATAACATTCCAAAAATAAACTATGGGCACCGTATCCCATCCAGATTTCTCATAATAAAAAAGAATAACATTATGAACATAAGTCACTGTTACTTGTCTGAATTTATGAATCATAATGATTGCAAAATCAAATATCTCCACAATTCATAACTCTCATTCAACATAATATATAAACTAAAATCCACTATACCATAAAGAGGTTCGTAATAAATTACTCGCAGTATGCCTCTAATAAACCTGAAACGATGGGCGAATGCTAGAGAGTCAAACTGTCATCTCAATTGACTACGGATATGGAAATATAGACTTATCATTCTATTTGAAATAAAACATCAATTTTATTATAACCATTAACTTAACCAACAGTAACTATAATGTATTGGAATTCTCATGCGTTCACCTGATTTTCACCTGCGTAGCTCCCAATAATGTGGATAGATTCCCAAAAGTCTTACTATTATCTCCCTACTCACTCCAATATGAAGGTATCAACTCAGCCCCTTAAATCAACGTCTAACTAGTCATACCAAGCCATATATCCACTAATAATGGAAATTGATGTCAATGAGCAACTTGAGTCTTAGAATTTGCTTGATCATCCCCGGGACTCAGATACTCAAATTTGTAAACTAAACCACACCCAAAGCTAGACATTAATGGTTTACTTATATGACTCACACAAACATATAACTACTATTGTCTAGAGCCGAAGGACTCGATGAAAATTGACATAGGCCACAACTAAACATGCACATATGCCTGCAATATCTGTCCATTGAAGGTAATAAAACACTTAGGTGCTAATCTACATATTAGGACTCCATCTCGAATTGAATAATTGAATTGCTGCAACAAACTAGTCTCAAATCCCACTCATCCGGTAAAGATCTCCACGCATACTTGTTATACTCGCAAATTTTTGCAGATTATCGAGCTTTGGCGGTCCAATCTCCACGACATATTACACATCACACTGATCCAATGTCAATATAAAAGTTTTTCCACTCACGATTCAAAACTGGAAGAATTATGCTTTCAAACTGATTATATATCACAAAAGGTATCCTTGCAAAGGAAAATGTGTTCACGACATAAAATAAATACGACCAATTCAAGAAAAAGTAAGAGTGAAAACATTTGAAGTTAATCATAATTTATCAAAACTGAATTACTAGAATCCCAAAATAGCGGATAAGTCCCGGCCTATTACTGGAGTAAAATTTAAATCTACAAAACGAGGTAAACACGAGAAGAGTTTTATCATTTATACGTCGTGGTAAAGACTACTAAGGTGTCCCCTTCCTTTTCCATTACACTTCTGTTGCGTTTCTCTAGTAGGTAATAACGATGTTTATCCATCGTAACAAAATAAGTTGGAGTCAGAATCTAAGGTCAATTCTTTTAAAATGAACAAAGAGTCGAATTAAATAAACTTGAATGTGAATCAATGAACTTAAATTTCCTACAATGGGGTAACTAATATGTCACACAGTGGTATTAAGTTGGCTGAAGACATTACTAATAGAATGGAACATGAAGTCCCAAAAAAATAACACAATTTCCAAAAATGGACGACAAGTTCTTATTACAGAAATAACTTAAGGTTGCTTACCTAGTAAGCAACAACGCTAACTACTTAATTTTGATATGAAATTTTCTCTCAGTACCATACTAAAATATAGTTATCCTTGACACCGACATTACAACTCTTATCTATACTCAACAACTCAAACAGAACACAAATTTGGAGGAAGAAAGCTCCAAGATATTACTTTAAATACTAACGATAGTGACCAACAAGAAAAAGATATTGGTATGTCAAATACTTAGGTCGGGTCGAAACAGTAAAAGTTGAGTCAAGGAATAAACATATAACTCAAAAGAACATACTTTCGGTAAATCACAAACTGTGGAAGATATCGGAGGACAAACTAAACCACTACCATAACTTCATCTTCAATTTCACGATCATAGCCTATCCTTGATACTCTATTCGTATCGTCCGCACCTATGGGACCACACTTTTTTCTCGAAAGGAGAAGAACACCTTAACCTATAACACTAATTGTTAAATCCAAAGAAATCGTTGAAGTTACTAATTCGAGGATCAATGGCCCAAAGTATGTCCGTCGTGGTCAACCCGATCATCAAGACCATTCACTAATAAATCTTTCTTCATGTAGTTGTCATTATGGCTCATTTATCCATATCTGTTTTCATGTCCATGATTCTTATCGAAAAATAATTTTGAAGTTGGAACAAAAGAAATAAGTACTGGAAAGAGAGTTACTATTACCCAATAGATTTATGAGAATCTGATGTATCGCCGTGAAATATCACCATGCTATACTAGAATTTCGGCGCAATTGCTAGTTATTTAGTCCCCAAAACCCAACTAGTGCCTCTTATTTCTAGTCGGATGAAAATTTTAAATATCTTGAATACATCTTAGACAAGGAGTAATTAGAAAACTAGAATGAATGTGGGTACGTCACTATATATTCTAACAAAAATCGAATGTTGTATATAAAATGCAATGAATTCTCAAAGAATATTGTTGGACATCACATAAAAAAACTAGGGGTCGATGTACCTACTGCTCTAACTCGTTCAACATCATCATCGTCAATGATTCATACTGGTGCCATCGCCGAATATACACAAACACGAGGTGAAGCTGAAAATAAAGAATTTGTGATAGTGCATAGTCCATTGAGAAGAAATTGTTCTAATACTTAACTCCACAAATTCGCATGCATTTGTTTTGTTGACACAAGTCTCCTCGCCACTTACAATCTTGGAAAGTCGATTATTTCTAACCACCTTGTTCCATTAAGCTTAAAGGAATGTCCGAGCACTTCCGAAAATCCAATATGTAAAACAAAAACTCCAAGTCTATTCTGTTAGGCCTACCTTTCTATCTAAAGATCGTATAGATATATAACTCGTCATCGACACTATTGTAGGTGTTGAAGTTGATGATCATGTCCATGAGGCATAACCTAAAAGAACTACATATTCAAGAGCTACCTGATACTTTTAGTGATACCAATGCCAAAAAGGCATACGATGGAATCCGCTGCAGTAGGACCATCACACACTAAGTATCATTAAAAGTATAAGATAACCACCAAGATCTGGATACTAGGCTCTAATACCAAAATGATTTTCATCCAGTCAAAGCCCATCTGTTGACACTTCTAATCACTAGCTACTAACATGTCGTCCTGAAACAACGATTATTACTTAATAACTAATCGTTGAAAATCATAATGAATATCTAAGCTCGTTTACCAACGAGCATTATAGTCGAGAACCTCGCATTCTCGAATAATGTGCTTCCCGAACTAATGACAAGTTTTAATCAAATTCCAAATTCTAACTCTTGAATACGTTTTTTTAAAGTTGCAACATATTACTCAAATGTTACGCGACTCGAGGTTGAATCGACAATCGACAGTCAACGCGGGTCAACCCACCCCTTCCCGAAATGGAAGGTTTTGACTTTCCATTTTGGGAAAGTTATACTCGCGATTAACGAACCGTAAATAGTGAAAAACTTTCGTTGACCGTAACTCTGATTTTAACACTTGATGTGGTTACAAACTCGTATCGATAAATTCTTCAACTTTTCTCAAAGAAATACCTCGAAAAACTTAATAGATAAATTTCCAATGAAATGCCAACGATAATTACTATGGTAAAAACTAATTACCATCGACGATTAACGTTTAATCAAAATAACAAGGTAAATCTCAAGTCAGGATGTTACACCAGACTTCATTATTGAATATATTGGCCTTGAGCCCGCCTAGTCCACGAATGTCACACCCAATGAAAGCACAACCAACCCCGCCCAAATCATTCAGAAGTCCAAATGGGATTTATTTTTGGACAGGTATAGGAACCAACAAGCAAGTGGCGCAGGAGTCATTCTTACCGGTTTTGTAGGCGTCCATGTTAAGTCTACACTCAGATTCGACTTCCTAGCCTCAAACAATGAGGCGGAGTACGAAGCTCTCATTACAGGACTCCAACTAGCCCACCAATCAGCCGCTCGAGACATCAATATATTTAGTGATTTGCAATTGGTGGTAAATCATATCAGAGGAGACTTCGAGTCTAAGGACAGGCAAATGAATGCCTACTTAGCACCTACCAAATTCTTACTCAGAAAAATAAAGTCTTACACAATCAAGTAGGTCTCTCGCGCCCAGAACGCAAGAGCCGACATATATATGCTCGCCTGATTAGCTACCGCCCATTCCACTATAAAAGACAAGCGGGTTGAAACCTTATTGAAGCCAAGGGCCGCCAGAATTTTTTCCGAACTATTGATGGTGGCGCTTGCCGAGCCAAGATATATGGACCCCATATATTTGTATAAGACAAAAGACATTCTCCCGCCCAACAAAACAGAAGCACGTACAATCGTTGCTCAATCAGCTAATTTCAGTATTCGAAGCAGGCAACTGTACAAGCATTGGTGCACATGGCTGAACCTAAAGAGTGTCACTCCGGAAACCGGGCATGGGATATTAGTAAAAGTTCATAGCGGGGTGTGCGGACACCACATTGGCACTTGATCTCTTGCCCATAAGATTCTTTGCAGTGGGTTCTGGTTGTCAACAATCCACACAAGTGCAACCTGCATGGCAGAGAAGTGTCATGAAGGTCAGTTACACAGACACAAGCACCACTTGCCAGTCGTCCCGCTCTCCATCATCATTTCACCTATACCCTTCACCCAATGGGGACTTGACCTTATTGGTGAGCTGCCCAAAACAAGAGGTCAGTACAAGTACATTGTCATTATCATTGACTATCATACCAAGTTCATTGAGGCGGAGTTGCTGGTATAGGTAACTACTGAAAAGATCATCAAGTTCCTATGGCGTACACTTTACTGTCATTATGGCGCCCCATCAACATTATCACTAACAATGGACCTTAGTTATACAATGATCATGTCAAAACTAACTACTAAATTAAAAACTTAATATTCAGCAAAGACATAATACAATTTAAAACCCTTTTGTGTTGATGTAGCATTGGTAAATAGGGTATCAAGCTTAACCGCAGATTGAGGATGCATGCATGACTGCACTAGGTTTAGGGGGGGTTTAATGGTTTGATTTATTAACTACGAAAATAAGAACAAAACATGGCAAGTAAACGTATTCAGAAACTCTAGACTCTATCATGCTTTAACTCATAAATAAGCAAAATAAAAAAGAACATAGAATCCTAAATATGCTTACTAGACCGAAAATAAAACACTAAACTAAATTATATACATGTGATCGACTCACTCTAATTACCTTTACTTGTTCATAACTTGTAAGTCAAACAACATCAATCGAAAAATCCTAACTTCTCAATTTTACAAAATACATGCTTATATTTATTTTTAGTGCTCGGGATTGCCATATACACATACCATTGATTTAGACTCGGGATTGCCTTATATCTAAGCCAAAGTATTAAGCATAGATAAACATGTATCATAATAACTAAGAAACTAGAACACATGAAAGATAGTTGAAATCGAAACAAGTAAAGAAAAACCAAAATACTAAAAAGCACTTCATAAAACCAATAATTCACACAAGGAGAAGCTACAAGGTAAAGAGGAATCATGTCACACTTTTTAGTCTTCGGGATTGCCCTATGGAGCTAAGGTGTAAACAACTCTTCTTCACTGGTGGAGACACTCGGGATTGCCCTATATGTCTATGGAGGCAGTTTGTGGTGGTGGATGATGGTGTAGGCTACTTCTTCGAGAGTTTCTTGGCTTCGTGGAGAGGAGATAGTGTTTAAGGAGAGTTTTAGGCGTCTAGAATAAGTGATGATGAATGAGGAGCCGTGCTCTTGCTTTTATAGATGAGAAAATTGAATATTTCCACTCCAAACTAGGTTTTCCTAGTGTACTCGTATAAATATGTCAGCCTATCTTCAAACAAGTATTCTGGGAGTTGTAGAGCTCAAAAAATTATGATCTTATACTCGTTGGAAAGAGAACTTCAAGAGATTTTCAGAGAGGTATAACATCACTATATTTGGAGTTGAATTGCATCTTTGGTGATTTCTTGAAGTTGGATGAGCTGGCAGGAGGATTTTTCCCTTCCTACTAGGAGTAGGGAAATCTTCTTCTTTCCATATCTTGCATTCCTTCTTCTCTAAGTTGATTTGGATGATTATACCATATCTTGTGTATATATTTTGGTCTTCAAATCAGGCATATATGATCTTCAAATAATCTCCACCATTCCGGCCACCATGTGCTTTCCTAGTTGATCAACGCATTTCATACTTGATTCTTAACGCAATTCTCTCTACATTTAACTTTGTTTTGTGCTTAGTAAATATGTTTCTAACTTACTTTATGCTTTTAGGTAGAAATAAAGGAGAAAATAATAAAGGAGGCGATTTGGAGCTAAAAGCGTGCTAAGGAGGAAGTTCCTAATTTCGGAGAAGAAATGGTCCGAGGAATGGTCTTCAAATGGTTACTAAAATGCTTTCCCACATGGTGTCAAGAATTGAAGACCAAATGTCAAAAGAAATGGATACCAAAATGGTGGACAAAAAGATGAAGACATTTCTCCTGCGCGACCCAGGAAAGAGCAAATATGGCGGAATATATGGAGCATATAATGGACGAATTTTGGAGGATATTCCATGAAGATAAATACCTGATTTGAGGGCCAAAATATGTGCAAGAATATGGTATATTCGGCCAAGAATTATTAGGGACTAAGGAATGCAAGATTTGAAGATATGAAGATTTCCTTTTCCTTGAAGAAGAAGAAAACAGGGAAGCCAGGTCACTTAACTTCTAAAATCCGTAGTAAATCCAATTCAATTCCAAATATATCGTTTCTTATATGGATTTTATAGCCCTTTGAATAAGCTTTCCAATGAATCAAGAATCGGAATTTTCCAAGATCTGAAACTCTGGGAAAACGCATTTGAAGACAGACTGTCAGATTTGCCCGGGTACATAAGGAAAGTCTTGTTTTGGTAGGAAAAACCCTACTCTTCTCCTATATAAAGGGGAGCTCGACTCATTCATTCTCATCACTCATTCTAGACGCCTAAGCTCAGCCTAAACACTACTCCCTCTCCAAAGACTCAAGACGCCATACAAGAAGAAGGTTACACCATCCTACCGCCTCTAAACTGCCTCCATCGGCATATAGGGCAATCCCGAGTGTCTCCTCCACCAAAGTAGAGTCGGCTACACCTCAAGCTCTATAGGGCAATCCCGAGGAGTCAAAAAGTGTAACTCAATTTCTCTTTACATTGTAACCCCTTTTTGTATGAACTCTTGTGTTTAAGGAATGGTTTTATTATTTCAGTTTTCTACACTTGTCTTGATTTCAATTGTCTTCCATGTGTTCTAGTTTCTTTAAATTCTATGATGCATGTTTATCTAATCGTAATGCTTTGGCTTAGATATAGGGCAATCCCGAGTCTAGATCAATGGTATGTGTATAGGGAAATCCCGAGCACGAGAATTAAGTGTAAACATGTGTTATGTGAAATTAAGAAGTTAGGATTTCGATTGACATTGTTTGATTGCAGGTTACGAAGGAGCAAGGGTAAGTATAGATGAGTCGATCACATGTAAATAATAGCTTAGGTTTATTTTCGGTCTAGTAAGCATGTTTAGGACTTCTTTGTTCTTAATTGTTTTCTACTTGTCTATGAGTGAAGCATGTTAGAACCTAGGATTTCTCGATATGTTTGCTATGCCATGTTTTAGTGTTTATTTTCGTAGAATACAAAACAACCTTTTTCAAACCCCCCTTTTTAACCATAGCGTAAATATGCATGCACCCTCAATCCCCGGTTAAGAACGATCCCTATTTATCAATGCTACATCTACACCAAGGGTTTTAATTGTTTATGCGTTTTTGTTGATTGTTAAGTGTTAATTTAATGGTTGCAAAAACGTGTATCAATTTTGGCGCCGTTGCCGGGGATTGTAAAGAATTGTGTGTTTATGCTTGTAAATATGTGAATATGTGTAAATAAGTGTGTATATGTATATGTAAAGTGTCGAAAATTTTTATACATGTTCATAATACGTTCCATTCTAACGTTTTGTTTTTGCAGCCATGTAAATAGGTACATATTAAAGGAAGTCTTCGATTTGCATTGAGTACGCAAGTTTGGGCGATTAAGTCTCACTCATTGGAATAGATGGCGCCTCTTTTTTTTGTTTATCTCCTTAACCCCTCATGATGTGTGGATTTCATCACCGCACACCATAACCTAAGTGAAGTTATGGACATGAGGTTGAGGGCGGAGTCTACAAAGGACTTGAGGGAATGTCTTTCTCAAAATTTTGGCTGAATGTCGGACATGGTGTCTAGAAACGGGTTATGACTGGTGACAGGTTCTGGATCTAAGAAAGACTTGCATCAATGGAGTATATACCAATGATCCGGTAAGTGGATGAATACTTGTCTTTGAGTAAGAAATCTTTGGTAACTTGGTGTCTAGAAGGTGATGGTTTCTATGACGGGTTTTGGATCCGAGATTTCAAATCGGTCCTACCTCTCGTGGTCTCTCTTGCCAACTGGCCAAGCTTATTAAAGTTGCCCAAAGAAGACAAGGACTAAATCTACTTTCCATGATCGGTAAGCCTCGGGATGCATCGTCGAAATTAGTCCTGCCTCTCGCGTTATCTCTATCCCCAACTGGCCATGTTTTTCGATTGAACCAAGGCCGATTGATTGAGAATGTACATTTTATCGCGCGGGTCGCACGTCCAATGAAAGACCTAAAGGCTAAATGAACGTATTCTCTTTAAATTGAAGGCGAAACTCAATGAACAAAATACTTGTGCATATTACTTGTAAATTTCGCGTGCATTCTAACTTGTAAATAATTAACCACGTTGCATATAGCTTGCATAACCTGCCGGCGGCTTTGTGATGCTCGGATTTCATCACCGGGTACCCTAACCTAAGTGAAGTTAGGGACATGAGGCCAAACGTATGGTCACGTTTGCATCATGTATTTAGCACGTAACTTTGTGTTTTTTCTGCAGGTTCTAACATTTTCTCTTATGCATTCACTTCATATTTCAATTAGGTTCTTGTTTGATGCATTTGAATGACGATTTAATTGTTTTGAGCATGAATTTGAATGAAACGTGGTGTGCTTGCATTACTCTACTTGTATATATATATATATATGTTTCTAAATCTTTGCATTGTAAATATGCCTAATTTTGCAGACAACGTGTAAATTGAGTCTTAACTTATTCTATCAACTTTGCATTCATTTTAGGGAGTCTAAAGCCTTGCATTCACGTTTACAATTCTTGAAGTGTCTTAACTTAGTGTTTTACAGCTTTCGTGTGTTTTTGGTGTGTTTTTGGTTTTTTTTTCTTCGTGTGATTTGTTTTGGTGTGATTTTGTGTGTTTTTATTGCTTTCTTTTAATTTTCAACGTTTTTGGTTAGTGTCTTTTGATACTAACACCATTTTTGAGGAGGAAGACTTAGAAAAAGATCCGGCTACTAAAGATGCCGAGAAGAAGGAAGAATGTGGCTCCTCACGCCACTAAGGCACAACCCTCATCATCACAATCTGCCCCAAACAAAGGTATTAACTCTATCCCTTCAAGTTTGGTTAATACTAATGCTTTGTTTGCTCGTGCACCATTCCCACATAGGTTGACGAAATCTAAGAAAGATGATCAATATGAAGACATTTTGGACATCTTTCGGAAGGTGCAAGTAAATCTGCCCTTGATCGAGTGCATAAAGCAAGTGCCTATCTATGCAAAATTTCTCAAAGAGTTATGCACCCAAAAGAGGAAAACGAGAGCGAAGGAGGTTGTGAAGGTGAATGCAACTGTTTCAGCGGTTTTACAGCGTCGGTTACCCCCCAAATTGAAGGACCCGGGGAGCTTTTCTGTTCCTTGTGTGATTGGTGACAACAAATTCGAAGATGTTATGCTAGACCTTGGTGCATCCATCAACGTAATGCCTTATTACTTATATGCATCTATGGATCTAGGCGAGCTCAAACAAGACAACGTCATCATTCAGCTAGCCGACTGTTCGCATAAGTATCCTAGGGGATACGTTGAAGATGTTCTTGTGCAAGTCAACAACCTGATTTTTTCAGCGAATTTTTACATTGTTGACATGGAGGAGAGTCCTTTGAATACCACGCCATTGCTACTTGGACGACCTTTCATGAGGACTGCAAGAACGAAGATAGATATGTTTGAGGGAACGTTTTCCATGGAGATTGATGGAGACAAGATCGAATTCAACATATTAGATGCCATGAAGGTTCCCGCGGCAAGTGTACATGCCATATTTTCGATGGATATGGTAGAAGAGGCAGCTCAACAACACTTAGACACCATTGGAGATGATGAGCTAGACATTGCCATACAAGAAGGAGCGGGGTTGACTCGACTTGGGGATGAAGCCCTTTTTGATGCACTTATAGAGATTTTGGAGCCTAAGATCCTTGAGATGGCTATGGCACTCAATGAGGCTCCACGGATTGTAAATAGGCCACCTCCTATTCCGTTGGCCTATGGAGAAAACAAGCTTGTCCCATCCGTGATTAAGGCACCGGAGTTAGAACTCAAAGTGTTACCGGCTCATTTGAAGTATGCTTACTTAGGAGAGAATGACACTTTGCCGGTTATCATTTCATCATCATTGGAGGAAGAACAAGAGGGCAAACTCATCAACATGCTCAAACGTTATAAAACAGCAATTGGATGGACCCTTGCCGACATCAAAGGCATCAATCCGGCCACTTGCGTGCATCGAATTCTACTCGAAGATAGGGCTAAACCTTCGAGAGAAGCTCAAAGAAGACTCCATTCACCAATGATGGAAGTAGTGGAGGAAGAATCTCTATTTGAACCGGCCACATCAAATGAATGAAGAACTCTCAAGTCTAGGCTGTAAGACGTTATAAAAACAAGCGCTTGTTGGGAGGCAACCCAATGGAGGAAATCGCCAAGGCTTTGTTCTCTCCTCCCTTATCTTTTTTAATTTCGTTGTTTATTTACTTTCCTTAGCTAAAATTTTCGTGGATCTCTCTCTTCATACTTAGTTCTATGTTTCCTTTAAATACATTGAGGACAATGTAGAGTTTAAGTGTGGGGGAGGGGTTTACAACTTTATTTGAGTCGTAAAATTTCAAAATCGGGCGGACAATGGAACTTTCCGGCGGATGATGCCCTAAAAAAATTATTTTATGTCTTTCTATTTAACTTAGGATTTTTAAAGAGTCTTTTTCATTTTTAGGATGCCCTTAGTTAGTCTATGATGAAAATGGACCGAAAAGAATACATATGGCAGTGAATAAGCACTAAACTAATTTTCTTGTGATAAGTGAGATATTTTGATTGTCATAACATGTAGTGGATATGGTTTGATTAAACATGGTATAGATTTCGCATGTTAGAATAAGTTTTAAATCATACAAACCTAAAAGTGAGTTTTTGAGCCTACATTACTTCATTTGAGAGTGAATTTCGTGCATATGGTTTTCAAAAACAAAACATGCCTCATCTAATTACTTGCCATAGATTTTAATGAACTAGAGATTACTAGAACTTACTCATGTAGATTTACAACGCTTTTAAGTTGATATATGCTCTGATTTTGGATATGATTAAAGGCAAATTAGGTTACCACCACTTAAACCAAATGGCCTTGTGTCCTTTTGTGCGCACGAGTTGCGACACCCCTAGATTAGCCCCTTTGAGCCCACGTTTAGCCTTTCTTTCATTACCACATTATATCTAAACACTTAGCCTAGTGTAGAGTTCCTACCCTTGTTCTAAAGACTTGGTGAAGAATTTCGAAGCTAGCACAATGAAAGTGGCGTGAAAATGATGAAAAGATGTGTGTATAGGGATAGACTTGTCCAACAAATTTTGTATTTGAATGCCAAAATTTTCGAGATAAAAAAATAAAAATAAAAAAAGAAGAAAAATGTATAAAGATCTCGAGGCATTGTGTTTAGATTGTATAAGTTTGGATTAATGTCCCCTATACTTATGAATTTGGAGATTACTATGAATTGAAGGCCCAAAAGTGAAGAAATATGGCCTTTGTCCTGTTCATAAAGCTCAAATGAAGTTGAGAATGAAGTTAGGGCCCAAAAATATGAAAATTGGCCCCCGATCTTGAAGTTTGACACAAGAAGAAGTGTAGAAAGGATGAGCCACGAATTTGAAGAATTCTAAGTGCTAAACTAAGTTTTTGGAACGTTTTTACACCACCACTTATCTAAATTTCGAATGCCTTAGCCTTAGCCTCATTACAACTTTTCTAAAGTCCTTTATGATCCTTAAGATGAGTAGCCTTCAATTGGTTGAGTAAGTTACATGAGTGAGCATATGGTGTGGTTCATTTGTGCAAGTAATTATGAGGTATTTCGATGCAATACATATACATTTTGAGTGAACCTCTTTTCATGAGTGAAAATATGATGAGAGCATCCATGTGAGATTGATTTAGACTTTTTCGAAACATGCATAGCTTTAACTTCACCATTGTTTTCTCCAAGTCCTACTTGTTCATGACATGATCATATTTCTCTTATCTCTCGAAAATTTGTGACTTTTCCACTATGGAATCTTGTGACTCCATCGCCATATACTTAAGAAAATTTCTGAGACAAATTGTGCTAAGGGCGTAGAAGTTGTTTTTATTTAAGTCCATGGAATTTTTTCAACGTGGAGGGGCTAGCTCTAACGTTGGTTTTATATTTTTAGTCTTTCTTTTATTTAGTTTTTGCTAGGGACTAGCAAAGTCTAAGTGTGGGGGGTTTTGATCAACGCATTTCATACTTGATTCTTAACGCAATTCTCTCTACATTTAACTTTGTTTTGTGCTTAGTAAATATGTTTCTAATTTACTTTATGCTTTTAGGTAGAAATAAAGGAGAAAATAATAAAGGAGGCGATTTGGAGCTAAAAGCGTGCTAAGGAGGAAGTTCCTAATTTCAGAGAAGAAATGGTCCGAGGAATGGTCTTCAAATGGTTTCTAAAATGCTTTCCCACATGGTGTCAAGAATTGAAGACCAAATGCCAAAAGAAATGGATACCAAAATGGTGGACATAAAGATGAAGACATTTCTCCTGCGCGACCCAGGAAAGAGCAAATATGACGGAATATATGGAGCATATAATGGACGAATTTTGGAGGATATTCCATGAAGATAAATACCTGATTTGAGGGCCAAAATATGTGCAAGAATATGGTATATTCGGCCAAGAATTATTAGGGAATAAGGAATGCAAGATATGAAGATTTCCTTTTCCTTGAAGAAGAAGAAAACAGGGCAGCCATGTCACTTAACTTCTAAAATCCGTAGTAAATCCAATTCAATTCCAAATATAGCGTTCCTTATATGTATTTTATAGCCCTTTGAATAAGCTTTCCAATGAAACAAGAATTGGAATTTTCCAAGATCTGAAACTCTGGAAAAACGCATTTGAAGACAGACTGTCAGATTTGCCCGGGTACATAAGGAAAGTCTTGTTTTGGTAGGAAAAACCCTACTCTTCTCCTATATAAAGGGGAGCTCGACTCATTCATTCTCATCACTCATTCTAGATGCCTAAGCTGAGCCTAAACACTACTCCCTCTCCAAAGACTCAAGACGCCATACAAGAAGAAGGTTACACCATCCTACCGCCTCCAAACTGCCTCCATCGGCATATAGGGCATTCCCGAGTGTCTCCTCCACCAAAGTAGAGTCGGCTACACCTCAAGCTCTATAGGGCAATCCCGAGGAGTCAAAAAGTGTAACTCGATTTCTCTTTACATTGTAACCCCTTTTTGTATGAACTCTTGTGTTTAAGGAATGGTTTTATTATTTCAGTTTTCTACACTTGTCTTGATTTCAATTGTCTTCCATGTGTTCTAGTTTCTTTAAATTCTATGATGCATGTTTATCTAATCGTAATGCTTTGGCTTAGATATAGGGCAATCCCGAGTCTAGATCAATGGTATGTGTATAGGGCAATCCCGAGCACGAGAATTAAGTGTAAACATGTGTTATGTGAAATTAAGAAGTTAGGATTTCGATTGACATTGTTTGATTGCAGGTTACGAAGGAGCAAGGGTAAGTTTAGATGAGTCGATCACATGTAAATAATAGCTTAGGTTTATTTTCGGTCTAGTAAGCATGTTTAGGACTTCTTTGTTCTTAATTGTTTTCTACTTGTCTATGAGTGAAGCATGTTAGAACCTAGGATTTCTCGATATGTTTGCTATGCCATGTTTTAGTGTTTATTTTCGTAGAATACAAAACAACCTTTTTCAAACCCCCCTTTTTAACCATAGCGTAAATATGCATGCACCCTCAATCCCCGGTTAAGAACGATCCCTATTTATCAATGCTACATCTACACCAAGGGTTTTAATTGTTTATGCGTTTTTGTTGATTGTTAAGTGTTAATTTAATGGTTGCAAAAGCGTGTATCACTAGTCCGAGTAGGAGAAATGTCTTCATTTTTATTTTGTACCATTTGGCATCATTTTCATTTGTCATTTGGATTCCTAATTCTTGACACCATTTGCATTCCTAATTCGAATAGGAATCCTAGTCAAAGTAGGAAAATACCATTTTTTCTAGTCAAAATAGAAAACCTCCATTTGCTGCGTTTTAAGCTCATTTCCACCTCTTTTATTAAAAACCTAAAAACAACAAAGTAAGTAAATATACAGAATAGTAAGGTCAAAACTAAACTAAACGTAAAGAAAAAGACGTTAAGAATCAAACATAAAATGTGTATATCAATTTTTTCCCCACTTAGACTTTGCTAGTTCCTAGCAAAAACTAAATAAAAGAAAAACTATAAATAAAAAAAACACACAAACCCAATGTTAAAGCTAATCTCCATGTTGGAAAACTATAAGGAATTTAAAAACTTAAATACTAAAAACCTTTCTAAGCCCTTAGCTTAAAATGTCTCAGAAATTTTTTAAGTGTAAGGCAATGGAATCACAAGATTTTAGAGTGAAAGCTCTATAATTTTGAGAGATAATCAAAATATGATCATGTCATAAACAAGTAGGACCTGGAGAAAAAAATGATGAAGTTAAAACTATCCATTTTTGGAACAAGTTTAAATCAATCTCACATCGATGCACTCATCATATTTTAATTCATGAAAAAGGGTTCACTCAAAATGTATATGAATTGAATCGAAAACCTCATGGATATGATGAATTACTTGCACAAATGAACCTAAACCATATGTTTACTCATGTAATTTACACAACCAATCAAAAACTACTCATTTTAAGGATCATAAAGGTCTTTTGAAAAGTTATAATGGGGTTGCAGCTAAGGCATTCGAAAATTTGAATATGTTATGGTCAAAAACGTTCCAAAGACTTACTCTAGCACTTCATCAATTCGAGCTTAATCCTTTCTCATGTATCAAACTTCAGAAATAGGGACAAATTTTATCTTTTGAGGCCCTAACTTCATTCTAAACTTCACTTGATCTAAACTTTCACACTTATAACATTTTGCCGGAGAGTTTTTTTTTTATTTTTTATCTTTTCTTCATGCTCTCGAATTTCTTTTCTTTCTTCTCTTTTTTTGTTTTTCTTCTTTCAGCAATCACACTTTTTCAAGCTTTTGGACAAGTCCTCCCTTGATTTGCATTCTTTCATCATCTTCATGCCAACTTCCATATGCTAGCTTCGAAATCTCTTCACCAAGTCTTTAGAACAAGGGTAGGAAGCTCTATACTAGGCAGAGAGTTTAGATATAAATGTGGCAAATGAAAGAAAAAACTAAACGTAGGCACGAAGGGTAATCTAAGGGTGTCGCAACTCGTGTGCACAGAAGAGACACATGATTTTTTGGTTTAGTGGTGAAAAACCTAAATGCCTCTAATGATATCCAAAGTCAGAGCATAAATCAACTTAAAAGCTTTGCAAATCTACATAAGTAAATTCTAGTAATCTCTAGTTCATTGAAATCTATGACAATCAATTAGATGACACATATAGCTGTTTTTGAGACATATGAACAAAATTCACTCATCAAAGAAGTAATGGACTCTAACATCGGATGAAGTTTTCAATGCTCTCAAGGTATCACTCACTACAGCCTCGGTCCTAGCCATCCTAGATTTCTCCACGCCATTTACAATAAAGACGGATGCTAGTGGCTTAGGGATTGTTTGGGCTTGAAATAAATATTTCATATTGGGCTTGAATGGCTGAAGTCTTGACGAGCGGCCCAAGAATGGCTGAAGTCTTGGCGAGCGGCCCGTGAATTATAAGGAAGCTTGGCGAGTAGCCGAGTACAGGAAATAGAGTTCAGTTAGAACTGTGATTTATTAGTTAGCTGATTCCATGCGGCTTGGATGTTTATCATTTCTGTTTTATCTCAGATAGGTTTCTTTGATAGAAGAGTTGTGATAGTATTGAATATCTTTAAGGATTAATAACCCGTGTGCTGGTGTCGGAGTTATATTGGGATTCTAAGAGCAAGAACAGAGGAAGTTTAATAGAATTGAATGACTGCTGGTATGCGAGTATATAAAGAGAGTAAGAGCTTTGTGGAAAGGGTCCCCGATCAAATACAAAACATTTGCTATACGCAAGTACACCTAGATAGACATCTCGTCTTCGAGATTTCTATCTTCTTTGCAACCAGAAGGTCAAAGTGCTTGTCACCTGTCGAGTGAGAGTATTGCGACTCCAAGGAAGCAAATTGCTACTGGAGTTGAAGAGCTTGTCACATGTAGGCTGAGAGTTTGGATACTCTAAGGAAGCAAGTGTTCTCAACATATCGTCAGAGAAGTTGCTCTGCTTTGCACGGATAAGGGCGTGTGGGGTATCGATTTCGAAGGCTCTGCTAGAGACACATATCAAAAGTCCTAGGTTACTAGGCAAGAAGGACCTATTCGGACGGGGTTGGTGCTCTCCCTGTCTAAATCGCTTTATACAGAAGTCAGGCGGCTGTAAATAGTCCATATTTCGTTGAAGAACGGTGGCACGCCAGCATACGAAGCACATGATACAGGATAAACCGGTACCTGCGGTTAAAGCTATCTGAACCTGTTAAAAGAGACTGTTTCGCGGAAGGATCTCTCCGCGGGAGATATTTTGTGCTCGAACATTTTGGCACGCCCAGTGGGATATCTCTTTGCGTCTCTATGTGACAATTGGGGATCCTTATCAAAGGGTTTACCCTCAGTGTCGGAAACACCCACAACTGGCTTACCGTGAACATACATCTACCCTGTGTCGTTCATTGGGTATTCAGGCAGTTGAAATTATCTTCACTAAAGACTTCAACATCATGACGTTTAAATCTTTGAGTGAGGTGGAGATAGCGGAACTCACGTTCCCAGAATACCTAGCTTATGCAGCTAGGCGTGATAATCACCAAGCTAATTACTATGCGGCTCTCGATGAAAGAATCGAGCAGCAGGCGACTCTTCTCACTACCCAGAGCGACTTAATAAATACTGTGACAGCCGGAATCCCATCAATACGGGTAGATTTCAGTAGAGACCGAGAAGAGAGAGAGGCCATGGGAGCCCAGGTAGCTAGTTTTGTGGAAAGTCAGGATAAACTACGGATAGAAATCCTCCAACACTTGGGATCAAGTTTGGATGAATACCGCCGGTACGCGGCGACACTATCTCAAAGGACAGATAGGGACATAGCGTCTCTAACCAAATCCGTATCTCACTTGGCAAGAAAGACTAGACAAGCAGAGTCTTTCCCTCCTGCTTGGGAGCAACGGTTAAATAGGTTCCTAAATGATTGCGACATACATTTAGCTAAGATGTATGAAACATATGAGACACTGTTTCCTCCCATGCAGAAGGACGATCCTGATGCATGGCAATGGCCAAAATTTTACCGGCATCAGACCTTCCAGACTTTCTCTGGTGACGACGATTCTAACGCGGCAACACACTTAGCATATTTCACGCTGCAATTGGGGCAGTATGCCGATAATGAGGGACTCAAATTACGAGTCTTTGGATCGTCTTTGTCAAGATCAGCCCTCGTATGGTATACGGGAATAGAAAATGGCTCGATTAGTGAGTGGAAGGACATGGTGGCCTTATTCATAGATCACTTTGGAACGGCAAGACCAGAAACCAGCGTTGGAAAGTTGGCTTCCTTGAGCCAATCGGCGATAGAAAGTCCAGTCACTTTCTTACACCGTGTCCGGTCAGAATACAATCTATGTAAGACCCCACTTGGTAAAGAAGAGGTGGTCGAGATGGCCAAGAATGGTTTGGAGGATACGTACCACCAACTATTCCTAAACAACAAGTACTTCTCCTTGAATGAGCTTATCACGGCTGTAACAAAAGCTCACAGTACCATGTAAGAAAGAGACAACAGAAGAAATGCATCCAAGGGGACGTACAATGCTAAGTCTTATGATAGACTAAAGCCAAAAACAGTGGCTTATATTGAAGATATAGACGACCAAGAGTCGGATTCTGAAGGCGAGCAGGTGGGTGCTGTGGATCTAACAACAAGTAAAGTATTAAAGCCCCGAAAGCTTCAAAAGAATAAGGGTCCAATCAAACTTATAACAGTGGCTTTTACTAAGCCAGAGTTTGAGACATACACTTATGATGCTAATCTGTCTCATGAGATCTTGGATGAGCTATACAGCATGCGCGCTGTTAAAACGGATTTTGGATCGCTTCCTACAGCTGAGCAGTTAAAGGGTAAAAATTACTGCAAGTTCCATGAAGCATGGAACCATATTACAAAGGACTGCATCAAGCTTAAAGACCAGATCCAGAGATGGATCAACGAAGGAAGACTTGAGCTGGAAGGAACGTCCAAAACAGCAGCATTAGAGGATTCTAAGCCTTTTCCAACACCTCAGGTCAATATGATTGATGTTGATTGGTCATTATCTGACAGGCGCATTGGAGGTAGGGAGGACTTCAATCGATCTGTCTTTGTAGCCTACTCTTTCAAATACGAACAAATGGAGGATATCTTTGATAAGCTAAGGGACATGGGTTTGATCCGTTATGCCCCGGCTGCTGAACTCAGACAATTACGGTATAAGGGTCCAACCTAGCACTTCTGCAGATTTCACAATCACTTTGATCATCAAACAGCAAAGTGTTTGACCCTGAGGGATGAAATCCAAGGGTTTATCAATTGGAACGTGATTGAAATGAACGACAAAGGAGAAGTAGAATGACATACTCTATACCCGCATAGGTCATTACTTTCTCCTGACACAACTTGTCTTACCATCGAAACTTCTTCCCATAGCAACCAAACTGAACCAACATATAAAATGAAGAAGTCAAGATGGAGGCCTAGACGCAATATTGCATTTGTCCGACCTAAGCGGACTGAAATTACTTACAATGCGTCGAGGCGAGAGGAAATATTTGAAGAGCTAGTCCAAGTAGGAATAGCAGTGGTTCCTGATAATTGGGGAGCTCCAGACCCACATCCTGAGGATGTTAGGGGTCTCTTTCACTGTCGATACCACAATAGGTGGGGTCGCCATTCCACAAGTGCTTGTCGTGACTTGAAGTTCAAGATACAACAGTGGATTGACGAGGGAGAAATAATGATAGATCAAGAACCCTCGCCAGGCTTGGCGACTGACTTATCGATGACGGTTAGGATGTTGGAACTAACACAAGACAAATCCAATAAAAGGAAACAACCCAACAGCCATCCAACTACTAGCGGGAGTCCACAAAGCAGACAAACGACGAAACCAAACAAGGGAAAAGGAAAAGTGGACCCAAAAGCAACGTCGCCAGTAGACCTTTGTGCTTATTGTAAACTCAGAAGTGGGTTGAAGATCTCATATGAGGAATTGGCTGAAGTAGCTAAATCATTCCCAGAACTATTTGCACAAGCAGATCATCAACCTCAACAAGCAAGACAAAGGGACACTCCGACTCCTAAGCGCTCGCGAGCAACAGAAGTGGTTAGTACTGTACACAGATCCGAATCAGAAGTTGCTGACACGCTAGCAAGACCATATATACCTCCAGCTACAAGAAATATCACTAAGGAGAATGTTTGGTATGTGAGGGAGAAAGGAAAAACTATTGAAGTGACTCCAAGCAGAAGAAGAAACTTTCAACGACGCTTTGGGGAAGCCAAGAGAGCACTAGAGGCTTATGAAGCAGGCCTGCTCATAGAAGAAGAGCTGGTGTGTTCTCCAGAAATGCTGCAAAGGCGGATGAATGCCCTTGCAGCAAACCCATTAGTGGTTTTCGGGAAGAAGTCTCGCGAGCCCAAAATGAGAGCACAAAGACCAGGTGTCTTTGACCGTAACCCAGAGTTAGAGTCTAAAGGAAAATAGCCTGTACTGACTCTTGAAGATCATCGTGAAGTTGCACAACGGAAACCAGTGAGAAGACGTCTCACTTTTGAAGATGACACGATGAAAGCAATATGGTTACACACACCTCCTAAGGAAGGGAAAAGCATTCAAAAGCAAAAAACTCCAAGCGAGCCCAAGGTCTTGCAATAGAAACCAAAACCTTTAGTTATGGAAGAACAAAAGCAGGTCCGACAACCCGTTTCCCGTCCAATGGAGCAAGATCCAGCACTTCTCATGCCAGCAACTGTTGATCTTATACCTGAGGATAATTTGCAACATGTTGCTTCTCTTGAGCTCACTACAAATTTGAGTCTCGAGGTGCAACAGGCTGGGGGTGACAACTGTGAAGATAATGAACAGTTGTTGGATTACGGTGAAGGTGAAGAAGAAGGAACTCAAGAGTACATCGAAGAAGAGGATATCACTGTTAACATGGTGTATATTTTATCCTCCAAGTACGCTTTGCCTTCACCAGCAACAATGGATGATTCATTCATGAGCGATAGCGTCAATAATGTGGTAGTACCAGACAAGGAACCAGAACCGAAAGAAGACCTAGTACTTCCCAAAGCACCAGAATTTGATTCATCCACAAAGGGACAGATGATGTTCGCCAAGCCTACTATAGAAATGGACACGCACATGCGGCCGTTATATGTTACAGGGAAGGTCCAAGGGATACAACTAAACAAACTCCTAGTGGACTCAGGGGTAGTCGTAAACATCATCACGATACAAGTCTGCTATCCCAAGTCTGCTAAACAAACTCCTAGTGGCCTTATTAGGCATTCCCAAGTCTTCTATCCAAGAAACCTCACTACACGTTAGAAACTTTCAGGGTAGCATTTCCCAGACTTTGGGCATTGTCTTTTTACAGGTGCACATCGGTCCAGCCACCGGTACGTATACATTCTTTGTAGCAGAATGTGCAGCTCCATACACTGCAATTCTGGGGCGTAACTGGATCCACAGGAGCTATTGTGTACCCTCGTCCCTCCATCAGCAGATGTTACTCTGGGATATGGAATCTGGTGAAGCAGAGATTATTAATGCTGATCCTCGTCCATATTTTGTTTCTGCTAACTCATTAGAAGCTAGTTTTTACCACAGTGACCTCAGGCCATTGGAGGTATGTGGCGTCGATAGCAGGGGCCGCCCAGTTGGTGTTACGGCCTCTGAACTAGCTCAGCGGGGTATGATTCAAATCAATCAAGATAGTGGAAAACCCTGCACCATTGAGCTACCATCCAAACATTCTCAATGATCGGGTCTCTATCAAGTATAGAGACCGAGGCTTGTTACTCTTTACACGAGCGCTTTCATAATTTTCTGTTGGAGAGTCAAGCCTTTGAGAAGTTTCCAATGGTTGCAGCATTGGAATATGTGGATGAAGAAGTTTTACAGGACTTGGAGGAAGAGGAAGAGATTAAATTAGCTCCAGCAGCCCTGGATGATTTACCTCCCAAAGTCAAGGATCCCATTGAACATATTAACCTTGGGACAACTGAAGAGCTAATCTATGTGCCTATTAGTACCTTCTTGGAGCCTGAAGAAAGACTTAAATTTATTGAATTGCTACGAGAATACGCTGATTGTTTTGCAGAAAAGTACGACGACATGCCAGGAGTGTCACCAGATTTGGTCTGTCACAACTTACCCATCATCGAGGGAAAGAAGCCCGTCAAACAAGAGATACGTCGGATGAACACAGAAACTGCAATTCTTGTCAAGGAGGAGGTCGAGAAGATACTCAAGTCAGGGATCATACGAGTAGCCAAATACAATGAGTGGCTATCCAACGTAGTCCCAGTCAAGAAAAAGAATGGGAAAATGCGAGTGTGTATTGACTACAGAGACTTGAACAATGCAACCCCAAAGGATGCATACCCAATGCCAGTAGCGGATTTGCTGGTGGATTCAGTAGCTCGCCATGAGATGTTAACATTCATGGATGGAACTGTTGGCTACCGCCAAATTCCAGTGGCTGAATCAGATCGACATAAAACTGCGTTTCGGTGTCCAGGATTTGCAGGAGTATTTGAGTACGTGGACATGCCATTTGGACTTAAGAATGCTGGGGCAACCTACCAACGTGCAATGAACTTGATCTTCCATGATCTTATCGGCAAGACTATGGAAGTATATATCGATGATGTGGTAGTTAAAACGAAATGCAGAAGCGACCATTTTGAAGACTTACGGCAGGTGTTTCTCAGAATGAGGCAACATCAACTAAAGATGAATCCAGCCAAGTGTGTATTTGAAGTCCAGGCAGGAGACTTCCTAGGTTTTTTGGTTCATCAACGTGGGATTGAGATACCGGACGACAAGAAACAAGTGGTACTTAGTGTAGTCCCACCAAAGAGTAAGAAGGAGCTACAACGTTTACTAGGAAAAATTAATTTCTTACGACGGTTTATTGCCAATGCTGCTGGGAAAACACAACCATTCTCAACCTTGCTCAAGCTTCAAAATCAGAAAGACTTTGTATGGGAGCCTATCCATCAAGAGGCGTTTGATACCATCAAAGCATATTTAACGAACTCGCCAGTCTTGGTTCCTCCAAGACCAGGGGTTCCTCTTAAGCTGTATATTTCAGCTACCGACCTTTCTATTGGAAATCTATTAGCTCAGGACGACACGTCAGGAACTGAACGGGCTATTTTCTATCTGAGTTGTACCCTGAATGATTGTGAAACAAGATACTCTCCAATGGAAAGAATGTGCCTAGCCTTGTATTTTTCAGGGTGCAAACTGAGGCATTACATGCTTTCCTTCACCACATATGATATAGTACAGACTGATCTGGTGAAGTATATGTTGTCCAGACCCATTATCCGGGGACGCATTGGGAAGTGAATTCTGGCTTTGTCGGAGTTTTCTTTGCAGTATGTTCCCCAGAAGGCGGTTAAAGGCCAAGCAGTGGCTGACTTTCTGGCTCATCATCCAATGGAGGATGTTAGTGAGGGGCCAGAATTGGACCTTGCTCGTATTGATTTGGCCCCTTGGTGTTTATACTTTGATGGGTCAAGTACGAGTACAATGGCTGGGGCGGGAGTTGCATTAGTTTCTCCACACGGCCAAATTTTTTTTTATTCTTTCAGGTTGGACTTCAGGTGCATAAACAATCAAGCAGAATATGAAGCTTTAATCATTGGGTTAGAACTTCTACTAGATATGGAGATCAATGATGTGCACGTCTTCGGAGATTCCCAACTAGTGATCAGACAACTTGAAACCAAGTATAAGGCTGGACCAGTCCTAGAACCATATGCTAAACGGACCTGTGATTTGCTCAAGTTGTTTACAGAGGTGGAGTTGAGTCATGTTCCTCGCGAGAGGAATTATGCAGCAAATGAGTTGGCTCAACTAGCAACAGGGGTGAGCTTGCAAGATGGAGTACGCGAGCGGATATTAAAGGTTGAAAGAAGAACCCTCCCATCTTTCATTGCTCGCCAAGAAGACAAAAATGAGTGGTACGTTGCTACACTTCATCACATTGATGTGGATTGGAGATAGGAGATTATCTCTTACCTCCAGAATCCTAATAATCCAGTAGCAAAGCAGATTCGTTTCTTAGCTCCTAATTATGTGCTCAAAGACGATGAGTTATATAGAAGAGGAGAGGAAGGCATACTTTTACAGTGTGTCTTTGGCCGTGAAGCTAAGCGATTAATAAGGGAGGTCCATCTTGGGATAGCAGGGGCACATCAGGCCGGTCCCAAGATGAGATGGTTACTTAGAAGACATGGCTTTTATTGGCTAGGAATGCTCAGAGATTGCATCACGTTCGCTAAAGGTTGTGAAGAATGCCAGAAACATGGTCCTATCAACCATATGCCCAAAATACCATTGCAGTCTATAATCAAGCCTTGGCCAGCTCGAGGATGGACTTTGGATTTAATTGGAATGATTCATCCTCATTCATCTGAAGGGCATAAGTTCATCATAGTGGCTACTGATTTCTTCACAAAATGGGTCGAAGCTCGACCTCTCAGGGTATCGTTAGCCAAAGCCATCCGCCAGTTCTTATTTGAAGATATCATTTGTCGGTTTGGTATTCCTGAGAGTTTTGTTTCAGACCAAGGGGCAGCATTCATGTCTGGAGAGGTAGATGAGCTTATGAAGGATCTTGGATTCCACTTTTTACACTCTTCTCCATACTATGCCCAATCCAATGGCCAAGCCGAAGCAAGCAATAAGATCATATCCATATTCTTAAATGGATGCTTGCGAGCAAGGCCAGACTGTGGCATGGAGAATTATTTAACACCCTGTGGGCTTATAGAACGAGTAAAAGGACACCCACAGGTACAACTCCTTATGCATTAATGTTTGGCCATGATGCTGTCTTGCTGAAAGGACCCAATCCCGATTCAGTTACCTAAATCGGAATCAAACCCTTCCGGAAATACAAACCAACAAAAAATTTTCAAAATTTCGGCAGAATTTCGTTACTAACGTGGAATTACCATAACCTGCACGCGGAAATTAACACTTCGTCCTATGCCACAAAAAGCAAACCGTGGGCACCAATCCCATCCGGATTTCTCAACATCAATATAATCAACAACAGTAAATAAACTGTACTATGTATATATGTATATCCGTGAAAATCCGCACAACATGTATCAGAATGTATCAGAGCGACCACTAGAGTAAAACATATACAATAGGTACATCAGTAGGCGAAACAAGAACCTACTGGAAAACACAGATAACTCTGATCACTAGCCTCCAAACCGCGACGTGAAACACCAAACCTGAACTGCAAACTGGGCACGGAAACCGAAAAGCCCAGGGGAAAGACAGTAAACACGTTAGAGTGAGTGGACGAAAATAAATGTCTTTCACCAATTAATATATATGTTAAAATAACATATGCGAGTCCAGGTAAATGAAAATAATAAAATACGCGAGGTAAATATCATACTCCTCCAGCATACTGAACATGCAAGTAAAAATCTCACAGTTAGAACCACGGGGTCCCTAGCCCACACGTGATCCTAGCTGGGTAGTACAGTCAGAACCACGGGGTCCCTAGCCCACACGTGATTCAGAACCACGGGGTCCCTAGCCCACACGTGATTCCAGCCGGTGACATCCTCGGGGATCAGCCGGGATGCAGTGTATCGATACAACAACGTAACTGAAACTGTACTCTGTGAAAATCAAATCATAAACAGTTCGATACAAATGCATGAAACAGTATAAAAGTGTATGCATATTCCTATACGTATATCCGTATAAGTATAATCGTATAATCGTAAACACATGCTCATATAGTCTGAAATCTCATACGCATGCTCAAGTTCATAGATCACATAAATGACTCGCAAGATTTCCGTGAAAAGAAATTGTCCACTCACAGATGAGCAAAACGCGCACACGTGCTAATCTCGAGGACCAGCGGAAGATCCCTCGCCAGAAGCTCGATCACGATCCCGATCTCGATCTCCTGAATACATTCACAAAACATAACTGATCAATATCGTAATCCATATCACTGTACTGATGCACGGAAACCAACCGTTCCCGGAAATACGAAATACAGTGCAAAATGAATTACGGAAATCCCGAAATCCCCACTCGAAATCTCGACTAAAAATCGACTAACCAAATCAACCCGAAAACCTCCGTACGATAACCAGGGCGTGATTACGAGAAAAATGACACTAATTACATCGAAATCTGAAAAGTTGACTTTTTCTCGCCGTTGACCGCCGCCGGCGGCGGCGGCGAGCCGTCAACGGTGGAGTTTCTCGGTGAAATTTTCCAGATTTCAAGATCACACCATTTCGAACAATTTTCCCTTCTACCACGCAAGCCAATTCTAAGCAGAACTACCTCAATTCTTCGAAACCAAATCGGGATACCCAAATCGGATCCCTAATCGGGTTCATCCCAAATCACCATCTCCGATCAAATTAAACACACCTTGAGGTTCAGAGGAGCAAGGGGAGTCTTTCCCCCCTAACCCCCACCTCCAAACCTCGCTGGAACCACCACCACCATCCTCGGCGACGAGCACAAAACCGACCCAATTCGGGTCCAACACAAACGTGAACAAAACTCATCAAACCATACATCAACGTACTCGAAATCACTCAAGGGTTCTAACCATACCTTCCTCGAAGTCCAAGATGGCCGGAATCCGGTCGTCGGACGGTGACTTCCCAAACGGGAAACTTCCCCCTTTCGGCTGCTGGTCCACTTTCCAAATATGGAAAGTCAACAAGATTCAAGTCGGTCAACGCCCCAAAGTAAAGTTTTCGACTAACTCTCGGCTATTTTTCGACTTTTCGATATTTATACGCGTCCCTCGGGTCGATCAACGGTCCGGAATGAATATACGATGTGATTCGGATAAGCTCGAAACAATCGGATAAACTCGTCGGAACCCGAAACTTCAAATAATCATAAAATATTCCTCGGTTATCGGAAAAATGTTTCGGAATCACCCACGAACTCGAAATCACGTACTCTACACTTTCCGTGAAGACACCCAACTCAAATACTCGACCGAAAACAAAGTCGCGAATCGAATCGGCAAACCACATAATATCGCAAAACTGCAACTAAAACCAAACCTCGAGAATTGTGCCAAACACATATCTGATTCTGGTTCGGGTAGTCACACTTGCCTTTGGAAATAAACGTTTAGTCTTTGCGGGTGATGGAACACAACCTGATCGGTGAAGATTATGTACAAGCGATGTGGCAAGAGCATGAAGACTTGGATGAGAAATGAATACAAGCTTATGATAGTCTATATGCTGAAAAATGAAAGGTGGCTCGTGCCTATGACCGATGTACCAGGGGCATGAGTTTTGCAAAAGGAGAACTCATCTGGCGAGTCATTTTGCCTGTTGGTGAGAAGACTGACGAACGAGGAAAGTGGTCAGAAAAATGGAAAGGACCATACATTGTCGATCGACTTTTGGGGTAAATGAGCAGTTCGTTTACGAGATCGAGATGGTACAATACACGTTAATCCTATAAATGGTCGTTTCCTTAAAAAGTTCATACAACCAATCTGGGAGTATGATGATCCTCCAACTGTGGCTTAATCCAGTTTATTCATGCTAAAATTCTACTCGCATGAGTAAACTGCAGGGGCAACATACAGGGATTATGTACATCACATCAGCCTTTACTTGAGGTTAAATCTTTAGTTAGAGCCTATTTTTGAGGACAAATTTTAAATTTTTTGTATTTCTTCTAAATAAAGAGTTCGTGTTAGCCAATTACTGTGGCCAAAGTTATGTACAAACTACATCTGAGTTTAACAAATAAATTTACATAAGGAACTCTTTGCTTCAAACAAAAGATTACATTCATCAAATAGAAGAATACAAAGGCTTTGCGGCCTCAAGCTCTGATACCATATGAGAAACAAACTACAAATCAGCAACAGAACAGAAAGATAAAATATAGTTTGTTTTTCAAATCCTCTTAGTTGATAGCCATCCTCTGGGGTCGATGTATCAAATATGTACACATGTAGAGATCGACCTCGGTGAAGGGATGATGAGGATTTGAAACGCCAAGGAAATTAGTGCATCAGATCAGAAGACCCTTTACACTAGACTTGGCGTTTGTTGCATTTTTTCCCGGGTCTGAGGCTCCTATCTTTCCCCCTCAGTGCAGCCATGTTCATAGGGTTTACAGCCGCTATGCTATTGAAACTGAGCGTGTGCACCGGAGGAAGACGATGAATTTTTCAACGTCGGGATTGTGGCTTTCCCTTCTTCTACTGACACAAGTTGGGATAGCCAAGGCAACGCCTAGACGTAGATGTTGCTATCTAGTCCAGGTTTGGACGTGGATGTTACTATCTAAGGAACATGACATGAAAGATTTTATCTGGAGGTTTCTTTAGGTAGGAAGACCAGAGCAAAAGAACAAGAGGGGAGTTCATTCTCGCGAGGAAGTTGGTTCACAAAACAAGGAAATGGAAACCTTTTATAGGAAGGAGTCACAGCGGTAAGGCTTTGCGAGAGTAATTACACCCAAAAATAGAGGACACGCGTCTAGCTAGAATTGGACCACGATACGGTTTATCTACCCACAAAGAGAGCGTGATAAATGAAAGATTTTTAGGGCAGGTAAAACGTTTTTCAGGGATTTGATTGTTTGACGCGATACGGATTCCAAGCATGGATTTGAATTCCATTTAATGTTGAACAATCAGATCAAACGAACGGTTGTAGCTTATAAATGAGGCTAGTTTCATTGGAACAAGTTAGGACCAGGCCTAAATATTCACGTTGTTGGTCCCAATTTACACTTTATTTCCAAAATTTGGATTGAATGAATAATTACTCAAAGAATTTTGGATCAAATAAAATAGGGCTTGAATCTTGAGGCCCATTAAATTTACAATAAGAGGGAAATTTTCCTCACTGTTTCTTTGGAAAACTCCAAGGCTACCCAGGCTTGACGGACCGCCTGGCGAGCGTTTCTTGCTTCTTCTCGTGCCTCCTGCATGAGCTAAGCTTGGCTCTCGCCTTCCATTACGATTTGGCCTACATTACGTTTAAGGACATCTGCTCGCAGAACATCTATTTCAGCATCGAGACTGGCAAGTTCAGCCTTGAGAATTTCTTTTCTAGCCTCTTTGTTCCTTATGGCTTATTCTTGAGTAGATGTGTCCTTTAGAATCGCCTGGATTCTCTCTTTCTCTCTTCGAGTTTGACGCTCCAATGTCTCTGTTGCTTCTTTCTTACGCTCAGCCTCGAGCTGTAGACATTGGTAGGCTTCACTTTGGCTCAAGAGTTGAGAGAGGTTCTCCTCAAGTTCGTTTAGGCAGGGAATGGAGTCTGCTGGGACGGTGGCCTTCATGTTCTTGATTTGGATGCAGACGGCTCGAACATTTTGAGGGGAATCCAGGTCCCCAGATAAGATGTCCTGAATAGTGACATCATTGTTAGAAGGAGAGCTCAATGTACCCAATTTGCTTACAATTTCTTGCAATTGCACTGTCGCTTCTTGTGGTCTGGGTAACTGAGAGGAGGCTCCTTGTGATGAAAATGGCGCGGTAACTTCTTCAATTGTAGACTTAAGATTTTCATCATTGACATCTGGATAACTAACAGGCTGACTCTTGGCGGCCGTTTCAGTCGTTTGGCCTGATAGGATTGGTTGTTCCTTTGGAGTTGTGGGAGTTATCTCATATGCTTCGGTGTCCACAGGAACGCTTTTGGACTAGAATACAAATAAATGTTATCAGGATTAATCAGAATTAATAATTCAGAATGGAGTAAGTTAAAAGGTTCTTACTTATGAGGGAGACAATGACTGTGTTTCCTCAGTTGCTTGAATTTGGAGCACTGGCGAGGAAGAAGTTGGGTCCTCGCGTTTTGAATTAACCTCGACCAATGGCAGTGGTTTGACAACTGAGTGCTCTGGCGAGGAAGGGATTTGCTTTTCTGGCTCTGTGATGACTGGGTCATCCTGAGTACTTGTGCCCTCGCCAGAAGAGGAAGGAATAAAGCAAGATTGAAACTCAATCTGCAAGCGACGGAATAACACGACGCTATCAACAGGCTTGTTCTTCTCTTCTTCCTCGAGTTCTGCTCGATGGATTCCAGCTAGAAATTGGGCTATGAAGTCCTTGCAGCATTCTTTACCGATGTTGATGACTTCATGACCTGTATCATGATCTTCACTACCATATATAATGCTGGAATCATCGAACTTCAAGATGTAGGCTTTACAGCATCCCTCAGAGAGCCTTTCTCCCAGTGAGTCTACTATATAATAGGCTTCGTTTTCAGCTTTGAGGACGAAGAAATGATCATTCCAACTCACTATGAATACCTGAGGCTTTTGGCTCTTCTTGATCTGCTCCCATAATGCATCAAAAGATGGAAGACCACTCAGGGCTGTAATCCTTTCTGGGTCGAAATACCCAATGAAGGAGTCATCAGATGAAAACTTCAGTGGTCTGATGTCGGCCTTCGAAATAACGTCCACATCAAAATGTTGATCTGGGAAAGCGCTTGCAAGGGCCTCGTCCTTGCATAATTCTTGCCACTCCCTGGAACCTTGGATCAAGATGTCATCAAATTGGGAGAGCATGGGCAGGCTGTTAGGATTTGCACATAACCAATGTGCAATGGTAAAGACCAGTGCCGAACATGCACTTGCCCCGGAGGGTTTGTCACTCCTCTGATCAAACGAAGCATAGAAGACTTGAGCTTGAAGTTTTGCTTGTTTGTCCCTACTGGTGAGCTCTGTGGCTAGCCAACCTCCACTTTGAAACTCTTTTGGCTTCAGGTGGATCTTCCTGCGCTTCTGAGACTGTTAAAGAAATTGGGTTAGTTACGACTCAGTAACAAAAACAGATATTTTCCTGGGTAAATGAATGCAAATACTTACGGAGTGCCCAGAAGGATTGGATATTTTCTTCTTAAAAGACTATAAGGCCACATTCACGTCTGACTCAGGGGCGTGCTGTGTTTAAGAAGGAAGGTTGATCAGTTACAATATCAAAAATTGCTAATACATGTGGCATTTTTGGATGAAAAGGCATACCTGTGACCAGGGTGATGTGCTTACATTCCTGAAGGTCTTGCTGATGACAGCCAAGTCCTCTTCATTTGAAAATCTTTTGCCAAAATCATAGAATATAGAGGCAAAGCATGCATACGGTCCCTTGTGTCGTATCCCTTCCCAAAGCTGGGAGCACCATACTCGGTACGACTCGGTGACCGAATGAGAAATCACTAGTGGCTTTGATATGATAGGAAGCATTATTGTTGGAAAGCCAAATTTTTCATCTTGCATTTCTGCTGCAAGAGGATGACATGTTCCTCGCCAGAGAGTATATCTGGTCACAGAGTTGGCAAGGGGCATGGGTGCATCATGTGTGAGCCCGAACTGTCTGGAGAAATGGTTAGGGGCATACAGTTCATACCCGGGGCTCGCTAAGCCTGGGACTGGCAGGTCCTTGCAAGTGTTGCACTGAATAAAGAAGCTCCTCGCGAGAGCGTCTTGCTCTGGCGAATGCATAAATCAGCTCGCAAGGAGGCCAGGATGGCAATGACTTAGTATGATGTCAACTGCTGCAGTTGGAAATTCTTTATGCAAGCAGAGATGGTTAAAGCAGTGATATAGGACCATAGTCTGGTCCTAGTTGGTGCAGAAACCAACGACTGGCCCAGCAGCTTCTGATCGTCAAAGGCAGAAGGTGCTGATGGGCAGAAGGAAGGGAAGTACATCCGCAACCAGAACTCTACCATCTAGAGTGGCCCTGGTTGATTAAGGTCGAGATTTGAAAGTATGACTCACCTCAGCCCGTAGTAGATGTAGGCGAGAACGGATTCAACCAATCCCAGTTGTTCACCATCAAATAAGCGTTCGACAAGGTTGGTCCAGCATCTGTTGACCTTTGCAGAAGGGGGACAGAAGATGTACTTCGATAGCCAGTACTCTAGAAAGGCTATTCATCCTTGGTCGGTGTCTTTTTCCTCCTGTGCAAAGTGCTTTACCCAGGAAGAATAGGAAGAAGGACGGTTGAGGGAGGCTTGGACTGGTGTCCCACGGTGTTGATTGAGCGACCAGGGGTCCGCAAATGCAGGAACTCCAAAGATGGTGTATAAATCGAGCATTGTAATGCTTACATCACCACAGGGGAGATGGAAACAATTGGTTGTACTAATAGGGATGAATTACAGATGGGATGGAAAAGGATATTGAATAGCTCTGGATTTATTGGAACATCCAGGAAGGGACCAAGAAGGCCAGTACCTTCGTTTGGGTCTATAGAAAGGGTGCAGAGGGCCTCTGGGTTGTGTCGCTTGGCGACAGCTTTGAGGTGTCTGGAGAATCTCTTGACGTCTTGGGTTTCATGAGGAATGGAGATGTCTTTGCGAGGAGGCATTTTTCTAGATCGGAAAAGATGGATGGCGGCGTTAAGAATGAAAGGTCTTGGCTTTTTGATCGAAAATGTTGAGAGTGCAGGATCAGGGCAAGTGAAAAGGTCTCGTTGGGGAATGAGATTTTGTTGATGGAGACTAGTGCTTTTATATTACGTCAGACGAGTGATGTAACTCTTCGAAGAAGTCGTGCAACGTGGCACTTAAAGTGTTATGTTACCGTTTGGTTTAACAGCGCGTCAGTCGGGTAATATTCAAGTCTTTTCGCTTGTTCAGGTAATTCAAGTTCAAGATTTGAGGAGCAATGTTTTGGCTTGAAATAAATATTTCATATTGGGCTTGAATGGCTGAAGTCTTGGCGAGCAGCCCAAGAATGGCTGAAGTCTTGGCAAGCGGCACGTGAATTATAAGGAAGCTTGGCGAGCAGCCGAGTACAGGAAATAGAGTTTAGTTAGAACTGTGATTTATTAGTTAGCTGATTCCATGCGGCTTGGATGTTTATCATTTCTGTTTTATCTCAGATAGGTTTCTTTGATAGAAGAGTTGTGATAGTATTGAATATCTTTAAGGATTAATAACCCGTGTGCTGGTGTCAGAGTTATATTGGGATTCTAAGAGCAAGAACAGAGGAAGTTTAATAGAATTGAATGACTGCTGGTATGCGAGTATATAAGGAGAGTAAGAGCTTTGTGGAAGGGGTCCCCGATCAAATACAAAACATTTGCTATACGCAAGTACACCTAGACAGACATCTCATCTTCGAGATTTCTATCTTCTTTGCAACCAGAAGGTCAAAGTGCTTGTCACCTGTCGAGTGAGAGTTTTGCGACTCCAAGGAAGCAAATTGCTACTGGAAAGTTGAAGAGCTTGTCACCTGTAGGCTGAGAGTTTGGATACTTTAAGGAAGTAAGTGTTCTCAACACATTGTCAGAGAAGTTGCTCTACTTTGCACGGATAAGGGCGTGTGGGGTATCGATTTCGAAGACTCTGGTAAAGACACATATCAAAAGTCCTAGGTTACTAGGCAAGAAGTACCTATTCGGACGGGATTGGTGCTCTCCTTGTCTAAATCTCTTTATACAGAAGTCAGGCGGCTGTAAACAGTCCATATTCCGTTGAAGAACAGTGGCACGCCAGCATACGAAGCACACGATACAGGATAAACCGGTACCTGCGGTTGAAGCTATCCGAACTTGTTAAAAGAGACTGCTTCGTGAAAGGATCTCTCCGCGGGAGATATTTTGCGCTCGAACAGGGATAAGTGCTTTGTTATCCCAAAACCAGCATCCCATCTCTATCCTTAGCCAAGCCCTATCTCCGAAGAATCAACTTCTCTCGGGAGTACGACAAGGAGATGATCGCGATCCTCCACGTTGTGGAAAAATGGCATACGTACCTCCTCGGTCATTCATTTAAAATCTTCATCGACCATCAAACATTGAAGCACTTGTTGGACCAGCGCCTGAGCACTCCCTCTCAACAACATTGGTTGGCTAAGTTATTGGGGTGTGACTATACTATTGAATGCATGGCAGGCCATCTAAATACTGCAGGAGACGCATTGTCATGCCGACATGAAATCAGTTCAGTGCAGTCCATTTCTAATCCAGTTTTTTATTGTGTCTCTAACCTAATGGTCGCTTGCAGTCAAGACAAAGAGGCTCAGAAGATCATATTGGTCCTCAAAAGTAATACACCAGTGAAGGCAAGGTTCAAACTTATGGGTGAGGACTTAATGTACAAAGAGAGATTTTTTGTACGCTACGGACTGGAGAGGCAAGATCACGTGGGAATTTCATTCATCAAAAATGGCTGGCCACTCAGGTTTTCTACGCACTCATGCTAGATTATCAAGAAATTTCTCATGGCCTGGAATGAGAAAGGATCTCAAAACGTTTATAGCTCTCTGTGATCAATGCCAACGCCAAAACACTGAGAATACACACCCTGCTGGCCTGGTGGACCCCCTTTCCATTCTAGAAAACACTTGGTTTGGCATTTCTATGGATTTCGAGGAAGGGTTGCCTCTCTCAGACGCATTCAACTCAATCATGGTCGTATGGACAGACTATCTAAATATACTCATTTTATCCCAATTACTCATCCCTATTCCGTAGCTACCATTGTAGAAATATTTATGAAAGAAATTTTTCGCTTACACGGGATGCTGAGATCAATAGTCAGTGACCGAGACCCAGTTTTCATCAACCGTTTCTGGGAAGCCTTCTTCACTCTCCAAGGTACAAAACTATGTCGGAGATCTGCGTACCACCCCCAGTCAGACGGCCAGACCGAGCGCGTGAACCGCTGCCTCGAGCATTTCCTCTGATGCTCCATCTAGGACAATCCACACTCTTGGAGCTCTCTCCTTCAATGGGTCGAGTACTGGTATAACTCCACCTTTCACGCGTAGATCCAAATGTCTCCATTCCAGGCACTCTACGGCAGACCACTGACTCATATCCACTAAATCTTCCCGGCACTTCAACGATCGCTTCCATTGATCAAGGTCTCCGATCCAGGGATGCGCTTCTTGCCCAACTGAAATCCCAAATGTCCTTGGCCCTTGGCACAGAACCGAATGAAGCAGCATGTAGACAGTAAGCGCTGTGAAGACTCAAACCCAAGCAAAACTCTGATATTTCTGAATGACAAGCTTCTTAAATTCAAAGCAATCTTTAGGCTTAAATAGCCTTACAAACTAACTGAATGAGAAAAGATAACACCCATGTTTTTCAGTCCTAGGAACGTGGTACACTAACCGGAAGAGTAAATCAACACAAAGTAAAAGGTCCTAAGGAATAGGACTTATTAACATAAACAACAAACCCTCCTAAATATCAGCTAACTTATTCAAAGTCTGACTACTTCAACATATTCCTCCCTTAAACTGCTCTGCATTCAGCAGGCAGTTTACTTCAGAAGTTGCAACAACACCGAGCTGCCTCCTGAGCTTTTCAAAAGTCTGCCTCCTAAATATCTGCTACTTAATCCTTTGTTGAACAGTGAAGTAAACTCACAACACCATCACTAGTAAGAGTACGAAGGAATTGAAACCTTACATCAATGTGTTTGCTCCTCTTGTGCAGCACTGGATTCTTTGATAGCTCATTGGTGGAATTATTGTCACAGTACAATATTGTACTCTTGTCTTGAGGAAGCCCAAGTGCTTCAAGTAACCTTCTCATCCAAATTCCCTGACAAGCACATAATGCAGCAGCAACAAATTCTGCTTCGGTGGTGGATAGAGTTACAACCGGCTGTTTCTTCGAAGACCAAGACACCGCTCCACTTCCAACTACAAACACATATCCAGAAGTGCTCTTTCGATCATCAAGATCTCCAGCATAATCACTGTCAGTGTAGCCAAGCAAATTCACTTCTCCACCCCTTTTGTAAAATACTCCCAAGTCCAATGTACCTCTCACATACCGAAGTACACGTTTTGCAGCTTGTAAATGCAAATTAGTGGGATTCTCCATGTACCTCCTAATTAACCCCACAACAAACATCAAATCCGGCCTTGTTACTGTAAGATATCTAAGGCTGCCAACAATTTGCTTAAACACCGTAGCATTAACTTTGAACCCCGTTGCATCTTTCACCAACTTCGAACCAGGAACAATTGGATTTCTGACTGAATTACTCTCCATCATCCCAAATTTCTCAAGTACATCTGCTGCATACTTTCTTTGACTGATGAATATCCCTTCTTCAATTTGCACAACTTCCACTCCAAGAAAGTAGCTCATCTTGCCCAGATCAGTCATTTCAAACTCATCCATCATGGATTTTTTAAAACTTTCAAACATCTCCACATCATTACCAGTGAATAAGAGATCATCCACATATAAGCATACTATGAGAATTCTGCCTTCTAAACCATACTTAACAAACAGAGAGTGTTCAAAAGGGCACCTTTCAAAGCCTTCTTTCATGAAGTATGATTCAATTTTGGAGTACCATGCCCTCGAGCCTGCTTAAGGCCATATAAAGCCTTCTTCAATCGATACACTTTGTGCTCTGCTCCCTTTTTCACGTACCCTTGAGGCTGATCAACGAACACTTCTTCAAGCAGCTCACCATGGAGAAAGGCGCTCTTCACATCAAGCTGAAATATGTTCCAACCATTTTGTGCTGCGATTGAAATCACCAATCGGATCGTTTCCCATCTAGCAACCGGAGCAAACACCTCATTGTAATCAATACCATGTTCTTGTGCATACCCATTCGCCACCAATCGAGCTTTGTACTTGTCCACTCCCCCAAGCTCATTTAGTTTTGTCTTAAAGACCCACTTAACACCAATTTTCTTTGCACCAGCCGGCAATTTTACCAATTCCCAAGTTTCATTCTTCTCTATAGCTTGGATTTCAAGGTTCATAGCTTCACGCCACTTCTCACTCTTCACAGCATCTTGGAAAGAAATCGAGTCCATGGCTGCAAACAGGATCAGATTATTCACTTCGTCTTCTCCTTCTGACATGCTTGCACCAGCCGCACTTTGGCCCGACAAACCCAAATCAAATCCGGTAACATAGTCCTCCATCCAATATGGAGCTCTTATATTCCTCCCTTGAGCTTGGATAGGTGTAGTTTGATTCGACAAGCCCGGAGATGCTTGAACACTACTCCCTTGAACTAAGCTAGGTGTACTCTGTTTTGAAGATGAACCCGGAGATGCAAGAACAACTTTAGCTTCCTCTAAAACTTCTTCTTCCTCATGCTCACTGTCTTCACCTTCACTATCCTCATCTTCTCCGTCTCCCCATTCTAGCACATCCATGTTCATTTCTTCCACACTCATTTCCCAGTTCCAGCACTCATCTTCCTCAAACACCACATCTCTACTGACTACAATCCGGTTAGAGATAGGATCATAGAGCCAATACACCTTGGATTCAGCACTCACACCGAACATCACACATCTGAAGCTTTTGTCATCAAGCTTGACTCTCTTCTTGTCAGGTACATGCACATGAGCTACACATCCGAAGACACGGAAGTAATCCACTGTAGGTTTGATGTCACTCCATGACTCTTCCGGTGTCTTGTCCTTCACCGCTACTGTTGTGCTTCTATTCATAACATGCACACACCACTGAACTGCTTCGGGCCAAAACACTTTAGGAACTTTCTTCTCTGACAGCATACATCAAACCGAATTCATTATGGTTCTATTCCTTCGCTCGGCTACCCCATTTTGTTGCGGAGTATAAGCTGCTGTAAGTTGTCTCCTAATGCCATTCTCCATACAAAAATTATTAAACTCAAAAGAAGTAAACCCCCCTCCCCTATCTGTACGTAGGCATGATATAAATTCACCACACTCTTTCTCAACAAATTGTTTAAAGCTCTTAAACACCCCAAATGCTTCAGACTTCTCACATAGATAATAGACCCAAATTTTTCGGCTAAAATCATCAATAAAACTAAGCAAGTACCTTCTTCTGCTGCTTGATATTGGTGTGATCGGTCCACATATGTCAGCATGTACCAATTGAAGCTTCTTACATGCCCTCCATGAACTCTTCTTTGGCATCCTTTCTCGGTGTTGCTTTCCAATTAAACAATGAGCACAGACTTTGTTTAAAGCTGTGAGTTTAGGTAGTCCTTTCACCATCTTCCTATTTTCCATCACTCTCAGACTCTTACAATTCAAATGACCAAACCTACAATGCCATAAGTGGGAGACATCTTCTGTAGCAGCTTGAAATCAAGTAGGAGTAAAAGTTACCGAGGTCTTACTAGGCAGAACCTTGGCAAGGAGCACGAACATCCGATTTGTAGTCATTTTTGTTTGCACAATCAGCCCCCGACGTGGATGGTACAGCCTACATTCTCCTTCTTAAATCAAGAAAGCAATCCCTTTCTCCTGAAGTTGTCCCATACTCAGTAGGTTATTCTAGAGCTCTGGTATGTAGTACACATCAGTAATCACTTGTGAGAATCCTTCAACTGCCAGTCTGACATTGCCTTTTCCAGTGACTTCCATTTTCATGTTATTGCCAAGCTTGACCGTCTGCTGAAAACTCTCGTCCATGTGTGAAAACCATTTTTTGTTTCCACACATATGATTTGAGCACCCCGAATCCAAGAACCAGACATCATCTCTTTCTGAGTCATGCAGCTCCACTTGTGCCATCAATACCAGCTCTTCATCTTCATTTAATTCAACATAATTGGCATTGTTTTCCAAGTTAGGACACTCATATTGGAAGTGTCCTAACTTGTGGCACCTGTAGCATTCTATAAGTGCCTTGTTGAAGGGCTGCCTTCCTCTACCTCGGCCCCTTCCTCTGAATGCTGCTCTGCCTCTTCCTCTACCACTGCTCCTATCTTCAATGGAGACTTTCAAAACCTGCTCTTCAATGGTACGTTCATGCCCTTTCATTCTCTGCTCATGCACTAAGAGACTCCCTTGCAATTCATCAATGGTGAGTTCCTCCAAGTCATTTGATTCCTCCACAGAACAAACAACATAGTTCCATTTCGAGGTCATAGACCTCAATATTTTTTCAACAATCACAACTTGGGTCAAAGTCTCACCATGCATTTTCATTTTGTTGGCAATAGTCAGAGTACGTGCAAAGTATGCATTGACTCCCTCTCCTTCCTTCATCTGCAGAACCTCAAACTCTCTCCTAAGAGTCTGCAATTGAGCACGCCTCACTCTCGTGGAGCCTTGGTATTTCTGCTTCATTGAGTCCTAAATTGCTTTTGAGGAACTCTTGTCGAGAATCGTCTCCATGATTTCTCTATCGATCGCCTAAAAGAGAAAATTCTTGATTCTCAAATCCTTAAGCTTTGCCTCCTCCACACTCCTGCACTGTGCTTCACTTGCTTCAGCTCCACGGGCTACTTCCGGAATTCCTTCTGCCACCAAGGTCCAGTATTCTTTGGACCTCAGAAAATTCTCCATCGTCATCGACCAGTGATCATAGTACCCCTTGAATTTGGGTACGGCACTCAGTTTCTCTTGAGACGTCGACATCTCAAACTCACACTCACTGTTTCCCTTTCCCAATCTCTCTCTGTTTCTCTCTGCTCTCAATCAGGCCTTCTTTCGAGTAACTCTGATACCAGAATTTGTGAAGACTCAAACCCAAGCAAAACTCTGATATTTCTGAATGGCAAGCTTCTTAAATTCAAAGCAATCTTTAGGCTTAAATAGCCTTACAAACTAACTGAATGAGAAAAGATAACACCCACGTTTTTCAGTCCTAGGAACGTGGTACACTAACTGGAAGAGTAAATCAACACAAAGTAAAAGGTCCTAAGGAATATGACTTATTAACAGAAACAACAAACCCTCCTAAATATCAGCTAATTTATTCAAAGTCTGACTACTTCAACAAGCGCACAGATCGTGAATGCTGAAGGCGACTGGGTTTTCCTCAAGCTTCATCCATATCGGCAAAGATCACTTGCAACTCGCCTATCACAGAAGCTGGCTCCTCGCTTCTATGGCTCGTTCTTGATTACTGCTCGGACCAGAAATGTGGCGTACCGTCTCTAATTGCAGGAATAATGCAAGATGCATCCGGTTGTTCACGTTTCTCTCTTGAAATGTCGATTGGGCGCTGACACCCCAATGACACCCACACTTCTACCCTTGAACGACAACGACGTGATTGATCTCAAGCCGAAAATGGTGCTCGACATGGGAGGAAGAGAAAGAGGAATGTCACAATCTGGTTGGGGAAGCTGGTAGGATTACCAGAAGAGGAAGCCACAAGGGCAACGGCCCAAGACATGGTCAACAGGTTTCCCCAATTCAGCACGTGAGGGAAAACGCCTTTTGAGAGGGTGGGATTGTTAAGAGAAGTTACCTAGGGCCACAGTATATTTTGTGTTAGGCCCATATTATCTTTTGTCGTTTCGTTGTTGCAGACTATTTACCTAAGGTTGTAACTTGGAGAGAGCATATATGAAATCAATCAACCTTTTATCTATCTTTTCTCCCTTTTCCAATTTCCCTGTACTGTTGTTCTTTACACTCTGATGTTTGACATCAGAAAAATATACACAAGTATTTAGAAATAGAATGTAACCCCTCATGCACTTCTAAATTGAGATATATATATATAAAACTTTATAAATTATATTCTTAATAAAAAAAAATTATATACAATAAAAAATAAATCAAGCTAATTCTAAAAAGATTATAACATATTTACAATTCAAAATTTGCAACACCCGGAGGCTGGGTGCTCGTCTTACACTCTTACTTTATGGGTTAGAATTGGGAACGGATCTCTCCATCATCCATTTAGAGGTTGAATCTGATTCCTTTGTTCTGTTAAAGTTGCCTGACCAGGGACGTGTAAGCAATTCCTTTTGTACCAAAAGTAAAGAAAGTTAAAAAACATCTGTCCCTTTCCAATAAGGCCTAGGATACCCTGAAGAGGCCAATGAGGTCATGCATATCAGTATATGCCGTGCAGGTTTGCTCGTTCAAAGAACAAAGGATTGAAGTTGGAACGTTATAAATAGTTTTTTTTTCGATGGCCAACGTTATAAATAGTTCCAACCGATAAAAGAACTCATTCCTATGTGGTGTCAAATTAAACAGAACAAAAGTACGGTCCCGATTCATTTTCGGTATATATATATAGAACACTACACACATCAGTCAAAAACCGCCGTCTCTGAATAGCTTCCTTCTTTTCTATGATGATTTCCATTTAGAAATGTGATTGACTAACATTTGGAACTTTTGTAAACATAGATATGTGAGATTCATGCGCACAGTATATATAGCTTGTCAGAATCAACGGTTGTCAACCACCCAGCATGACACGTTGACACACATGGTACGTACGGAGCTGTAGAATCACTAGAATGTGGTATTGGATTTGGAAAAGTGTAAAATTTGACCAACGAATCAGAATATCAAATCAATCAATTAAAATCTCTGATAAGTTCGTCCATGGCGGTTACTTTGAACTACTACATCTTTGCTAAGTCGCTCTCTCTGTTTTGCAGTCAATTCTGGCCGGGACAACACATCAAATTGTACAAGAAACAAAACTTGGTCTCTAGAACCCATAAAGGAATTTGTATTTGGTGTGCTTGACGAGAACGACGTTAGCTAGTGGTGGACGATGTCCCAAATACCCATTCTCCTATATAATTAAGAACTAGCTTTAAACAAGAGAGAAATTAAACGTAGGAAGTGTACGTTTTTATATCCCACCATCAACATTTGATAGCTAGGGAGATATAATTAATGAACTTGAATCGTTTCTGACTCGATTTATAAACGTAGTACGTAGATTTGTATTTTGTAATGATGTATATATAGTTTGGTATAAAAATTAAGGAATTTGCGATGACCATATGTGAGGGACGTCAAAATAGAAAGCATCTCATATATATAGATCGATCGCCAAAAGAAGAAAGCATCTACATATCAAAACCTTGTTGACTAATCAAATATCAAAAGAGGAGCAGAGATTGATGGGTATCTGAAAATTATGTATGTGCCACGTCACCAACCACCCTTCTCACTGCTTCCTGGAAGGCAGACTCGTCCCATTCGTTCCCCTACATATCAAAAACAAAATTAATTAATCACTAATTAAACTAATTATTCAATGTTTAAAGTGTAAAGACCCTCTTTCCTTCTCGGTTCCTTATACTTTCTTCAATTTTTTATTTTTATTTTTAAATTTCATGCTTAATTAGTATTATGTTAATTAAAGTTAAAGAATTTCCTAGAAACGCTAGGAATTGAGTTTAGGTCTACGTTCTTTCACATGTAGATAATGCTTGGTACGTTGGTTCAACTTCTAATTTGGATCACGTACCTGATCATGATCAACTCTTATTCTCAAGACAACGCGATTGATGTTAGGATTTGATTCTGTTTTCCAAGTACTTGCTTCCATGGACATCAAGCTCACATTCTCAACCTGCGTCAGGAATTCCAATATCCGAATTACCATATCTTCGGTTGAGCTTTCTCCGGATCTCACAATAACTTGCAAGTCAACAATTCGCTGGTGATCTTGATCTGTGGCCGTGCCGGATACATCCGTAAGCGTAACACTAACTCTCTCGCTTGAAGAGGAGCCAGCTGCTGCTGCTGCCTCTTGTTCTTCTTCTTTAGCCTTAAGCCTTGCAGCTGCCTCTAGCTGCTGGTTTCTATTACTAAGCTCATCTACTTGAGCTTTTAAGCTACTTAAGTACTCCCTTGCAGTTGTAAGCACTGATGCTTTGTCTTTCTACACAATTCAAATTAAACATGATGTTACAACTTACAAACAAATCGTTACATCATCATCGTCTGTATATGGCCGGCTTCATACTTAATAATAGATAGTATAAATGTACTCCGTACCTTGGTTCCTGGAGGAAGTAGGGTTCTCAAAGAATGAAAGCTTTCGTTAAGTTTTTCGCGGCGTTTGCGCTCAGATATCATATGATGCAACTGGCTGGTTGTGGGGCGTGTGGCAGCTTGCGTACCTTGATTGCGAATTCTCAATGAATTCAAGCCTCTCAAAAAGGAAATAGATCTTTTCATCATAGTTTGGTTACGTACACCTAAACTGGTTTGTGTTCTCGGGGCCAAAGACTTTGATCTATAATTCTTGAAAGCACTGCTGGATTTTGGGTTTAGATTGGCATGATTACTAGGACTAGGAGCAGGCGAGGATACTATTTGGTGTGAAGATGTAGAAGGGGATGGGGATAGGGAAGGTGAAGGAGAAGTTAGAACTGCAATTATGGCTCTTGTAATTTCAGCATCTTCAATCTCTGGAGCTGGCAATTGGGCGTTCCCTCGAATTCGAGAAAATGCTTGCATGGCTTGTTGATGAGGACTAGAACTATAACTACTACTAGTAAATATATTTGTAGTTGGTGATACAACTGGCTGCAATAATGAGGTAAAATTTGTAGTAGCAAAGACTTGATCAGCTGGGATATGGAGAGAAGTAGTAGGACTTGTAGATGTTTGTTGAAGAGTGTTGAAGAAGCAGAGAGACGAGTATTCGGGGCTATCCATGGTTGAGAGTGATCTTAAAGATGAAGAAGACGATGAAGGTGGGTTTTGATGCTCAATGTTTACCCTGGTACTGCTAGGAACAACTACTTCGGTTGTATGTGGAGATAGTTGTGATGATCTAGAGAAAGCTTCTGGTAACATCCAGCTTCTCATGATGAGCTCCTTTTTCATGTTCATCTACACATATATATAGTAATTAACAAAAATGGCTAAGTTTCAATTATACTAATAAAATGTCTGTTGGTTACGTTATGGAAATGCGTGCAATCTAGCTAGACTTACTTGAGACACATTGGAGAAGCCAAGCTCAATCTCTCCACTCTTGCACCCCATGAAAACTGCAGTCTGTATAAGAGATCAAAAGGAGCAGACAATGAGTATATTCTGTATATATAGAGTGTTTGTGTATCTTTGAATGAATTATGAACATGAAATTAGCATACCTTAATCTTTGCCTCGCGATAAAATTGCTTTTGAATTTCAATTGATGCCACTCTTTGGAGGTCCATTTCTTGCAACTCTACATATGCAAGACTATTCCGGAAAGCGAAACCAGGAACACATCTGATCAAAATCATCAAATACAGATGATAATCGAAGAAATTAATTAGGCTACTGCATGCATGTAGAATGTAGATATATATAACATTACGCAAAAATGTTTGAGAGCTAATACGTAATATGAACTTACTCGTTCTGGACCATATTGAACAATGACAACCGATACTCGTCAAAAAGCCTCCGAGCTCGACTCATTCCGGAAGACGAGGTAGCTGGTTGGTTTTCTTCATCATAAACACCATCAAAATACAATAAACAGCTGCATATACACAACCAACATATACATCTGAGTGCCTTATTTTCTTAATTAGTACTTGTAGCTACAGAGAGAAAGGAAATGTATGTATGTATTATACGTACTTGGGAATATATGACTGCCATAAGCAAATGTAAGTGCAGCTGAAAGACTGCATGATAAGTTTGAGAAAATTGGCACGAGTGCCTGCATCGAGCTGGAAGGCAGCAGTGTCCATATACACATGCAATGGAGGCTGATCGATCGATCAAAACCCAAAAGTGCTAAAGGCTGATCGATCAAGCGAGAGATGCCTTTCGATCCCTTTCGCTTTGCTACAAGTAGTAGGCCAACGTATTGCGATCGATTCGATTTGTTTGACTGTGTTCTTGCTGGTCTTTCATGACCTTTTCGAAAGATATGCAGGAAATCTAGAGAGAATAGAAAGAGTCGATATTTATGTATATATCCTTTTAATAGGAACTAGACTGTATCTACGTAATAATTATATAAGCTGACACAGATAGAGTTGAAAGTTGCTGTTGGGAAGAACAAGAATGAAGAAGAAGAGCCAAGGGCAGCTACGTACCATATTACCTCATCACAGAGAGAGATTGAGAGAATTCAGATAGAGAGAGCTGGCATGGTTTGCTTTATAGGAATATAGGAAGTTGCCGAGCAATGGGATAGATATATAGCAATGGAATTTTGTACAGAGTGGTAGTTTGAGAAATTGTGTATGAGATTTGAAAAGAGAAAAGTAGTAGAGGTCAAAGTCCACCAACATGACTCATATTGAATTATACGCATTCACAGCCACTTGTGTGAAAATAGTCAAGGGAGGAAAACAGTCAAGGGAGGAAGGCAGGTTTTAGGGCACGTTTGGTGCACGGGATTGGCTAGCACTAGAATTCACTGTCTTTGATAGCGCCGGTGCCCAGCGTTTGGATCGCCTCCGTACAATATTCTGAGTTCCAATATAGTTGAACTCAGAATAAGCCTAGCGTATCCCAGACTCCCAGAGACCCAATATCGAAGTCCTTCAATCTTCTGCGGCCTCAACGCCATCATCGTTCGTCCCCAGAGATCCAACCCCAACTCCAATCGCATGTGGCCAGTGGCCTTTCTCGAGTTTTGCATCGTCTCAAACACCCTTACATCGAAACTCGTTGCCGCTCCTCTCCTCAAGCAGCACAGTCAAGTCGTGTTGTTGTAGATCCGCCGTAGTTGATGAAGAACTTGGTTTGTTTCTTTGTTAATCACTGCCAGTATAGACCACAAGTATCCACGAATTCTTGTATTGATTTTTTTTTTCTGAGTAAGTTGTTCTTTTGATTCTCAGTTTGGGCATGTGATGAATCTTGGTAGTTTTGAAGATCAAAGAACAAACTAAAGATCACTGGGTAGTTTTGAAGAAGCTTTTTCAGTTTTGAACAATTGATTTTCAAGTTTGGGCATTTGAATAATCTGGGTTGTGGAGACAATTGAAGATCTGGGTAGTTTTGAAGAAGCTTACTAATATAAGAGAGGGAGTGATCTCTCTGCTTTACCAAACAGGGGTCACAGTGCTAAATTCTCTTGGATAGATTAAGAGTCCTGTCCAGTACCGGGTTCCAAACGTGTCCTTAGTCTATAAATTCTGTCCCTTTCTCTCCTCGACTACTCATTTTAGATGAAAACTTTTACTCTCTATATAATATACCCCAATTCGCACATGCAAGAATAGCATTCATACTATCTCCATCCCACAATAAACTTTTACATTATTTATTTTCACCAAAAGTAATAACATACTGAATTAAAAAAGTTAAGCTAACTTTGCCTTTGTATCAAATTAATTTACTTAAGATTTCAGTACATTAATGCACTGTAGAGAAATTAAACCTTTGAAGAAACATAGGTCGACTTTCAATTAATTGTTAATCCAATATGTTAGGAGCTTAATTATAAGTAGCAATGCATGCCACAACGTACAGTCGTAAGAGGTTTCCATGACGTTAATTCGTTTCTTCAATGCAAAGAAATTAAAGGGGTCTACACGTACTGGGGCTTTGTTCGATCAGTTCATCTACTCTATCGGCCACCAAGGGAATCGAAGCTTCTCTTGACTAGATACAGCTCGATCTCTATATCTAAGTTACTAGTTAAGTAGCAGTTGGAAACTTTTGAGAGTGCGCTGAACAAGATCGGGTATCTTGCTACAATTCAAGCTCTCCACGTTGACTATTACTTCATTCACACCTTAAAAATATCTGTGCATCATTAATCTTATATATACCATTCCATCACTCTAGAAAGTTGACAAGTCCTAGGACTGTACTGCTGGAAATCCAGGGACATGCAAGCACGTCACCCTCGACAAGTTACCTACGTATGGACAATTAGAGCTTAAGGTTTAATTTTCACAAACTCAGACATTTAAATGATAACATGGTTAACCTTCAGCACAGAACATTCAAAAGATACAGAATTGAAACCTTGCAAATGAAGAACACAATAAAGAACAATGAAGAACTCAAAGCTCAGAAATCTATTAATCAAAACCTTATCTTATCCAACAAGTAATCTGATCCTTATATATGGATCACAACAATTGTGTGCTGCAATGCCAGCTCATTCTCTACTGTCGAACCTTTCACGTGTCTAAATCATCTATTCCAATACATAACAAACTTAACAGAAAAACTACCTACTGTTAGCCACCTCACTGTTTTCTGTTATCACTGTTAACACACCCCCTCAAGCTCAGCAAGGATACCAAGCTGAGATTGTTACAATGATAGTTGAATATAGGACTATGAAGACCTTTGGTAAGGATGTCTGCAGTTTGTTCTGTTGTAGGCACATAATGTAGCAGCAAATCATGTTTCTGTACCCTTTCTCTTACAAAGTGAAAGTCATTGTCCAGATGCTTTATTTTGGAGTGAAAGACTGGATTTGAAGCTAAGGCCAGTGCTGAGAGATTGTCACATCGAAGGAGAGGAGGTCTTGGAATTTTAATTTGCAAATCACATAGCACATGTCTAATCCAGGATATTTCTGCAGCTGTGTTGGCAAGAGCTCTATATTCAGCTTCTGTGGAGCTTCTGGATACAGAACCTTGCTTCTTTGATTGCCATGATATAGGACATGAATTGATGTAGATTATAAATCCAGTTGTTGACCTTCTGTTATTTATTTCACCTGCCCAATCAGCATCACATAATTCTTTAATACAGACTGCTGGTTCACCAATCTGTTGATCTTGATGTTTGTAGAATAGTCCCTTATGCAAAGTACCTTGAATGTATCTCAGTATTCTTTTTACTGCAATAAAATGAGCTGTAGTGGGAACTGACATGAATTGACATGCAGTATTAACTGCATAGGCAATATCTGGCCTTGTAAAGGTAAGGTACTGCAATGCTCCTACAATGCTCCTATAAAATGTAGGATCAACCAGGGGTTCTCCATCAGTTTTGAGCATTTGAGAATGAGGAAGACATGGTGTGGAGCAAGGTTTGGTAGACTGCATTCCAGCTCTAACAAGCAAGTCTTCTGCATATTTTTTCTGACTCAGAAATAATCCTTCTGGTGTGTATGACACTTCCAGACCAAGAAAATAAGATAGAGCTCCAAGATCTTTCATTTCAAAGACTGAATTCAACTCAGTGATTATTTCTTCCATCCCTTGATTATCTGACCCGGTTATCACAATATCATCTACATATAGTAGAAGAACAACAATTCCTGCAGTGCTGCTCTTAATGAATAGACTAGGATCAGAATGAGAGAACTTAAAACCCAATCCAGGAAGAAAACTTGTAAACTTTTCATGCCATGCCCTCGGAGCTTGTTTGAGTCCATATAAGGACTTCTTTAGCAAGCAGACATGCTCAGGATGATCTTTGTCCACAAAACCTTGAGGTTGTTTCATATATACTTCTTCCTTAAGATCTCCATGTAGAAAAGCATTTTTCACATCTAATTGTCTTAGTTTCCAGTTGTGAGTGGCAGCAAGAGCAAGTATCATTCTTACTGTACTATGTTTTACCACTGGACTAAAGGTTTCATCATAATCTAAACATTTTTCCTGAGAAAAACCCTGTGCAACCAGCCTTGCCTTAGATCTAGAGACAGTACCATCTTGATTTTTCTTTACCTTATAAACCCATTTACTGCCAACAATATTTTTCCCTTGTGGACAAGGTATAAGGGACCATGTACCTTGCCTTTTTAAAGCAGCGATCTCTTCCTTCATTGCCTCTTCCCATTCTGGTTGTCCTGATGCAGCTCTATAATGTTTAGGCTCATGAACATCTGTAATGTCAGTTACTGCAGTGAAACCAGCAAAAAAGGGATACTCATTGTAAAGTTTCTGTTGAACAATAGATGAGAATACACAGTACTCACTGAATGTTTTCTTTTTGACAATTCCATTCTTGGCTCTTGTCAACATGGAGTGTCTGTTATAGTCTTGATCCTCAACAAATTGATATTCAGGATTCTGAATTATATCATCTATAGCAGGATCTAAGAGGATGTTACCATTGTTAACAATAACATCTTCTTCATTACCTTGTTCATTATGATGAAAATCATCATTGTTTGGAACTCCTTCAGCTGCTGTATCATTACTTCCATCACTGTTTGAATCTTCTTCAGCTGCAGTACTGCTATAGGTTTCCTGCATGCTAGCTTCATTCACATTTTCATTAGTATCAGTGACAAAATCAGGAGAGTCATTTTGCACACTAGCTTCACTAACAATTTCAGTATCAGAAGAGTCTTGACTTTGAGAATGAGCTTGAGAATCATCATTTCCATCATTATTTTGTGCTACTCCAATCCCCCCTTCAAAAAGTGTGGGAGAGCCAACACTGGAAGAATACAAAGGTGAGGGAGCAAAAAATGTAGAAGATGGAATAGAGGGGGCTAGAGAAGGAACAGAAGAAGGAGTGATGGCAAAAGGGAACACAGATTCTTGATGCAATACATGTTTACACATCCAAAGCTTATTCTGAGGAATATTATAACAAAACACCCCTTTATATCCCAGAGCATAACCAAGAAACACACACTGTACAGACCTTGGTTCCAATTTATCCTTAGCATAAGGTCTAATGTAAGGGAAGCATACTGAACCAAAAATTCTCAGATTCTGTACAGCAGGTACCTTATGAAATAATTTCTGAAATGGGGATATATGATGAAGAGATTTGCATGGCATTCTATTAATCAAATAGGCAGCATGAGATACAGCATGAAACCAGAAGGCTTTTGGTAAAGAGGCAGCTACCATAAGAGTGACAGAAGTGTCAACTAAATGTCTATTCTTCCTCTCAGCAAGACCATTCTGCTGAGGGGTATATGGACATGATCTGTAATGAAGAATTCCTTTGGATGACAAAAAATCTTGGAAAGCATTACTTATATATTCACCCCCTCCATCAGACTGAAGGATTTTAACAGATGCACCAAACTGAGTCTGAACAAGTGCACAGAATTTAACAAAAGTAAGAAAAACATCTAATTTATTTATCAAAGGATAAATCCAAGTGAATCTGGTACAGTCATCAATGAAAGTCAAGTAATATCTGTATCCTTCAAGAGAATGACAAGGAGCTGGTCTCCATACATCAGAGTGCAGTTTCTCAAAGGGTTGTAAACTATGACTATCAGATTCAGAAAAAGGAAGTCTATGCATCTTTCCTTGAATACAATCAGTACATACAGACTCAGATGTATCAGAACTACACTTGATATCAGAAAGGGATAACATTCTAGCTGTGACTTCAGAAGAGGGATGTCCAAATCTTTGATGCCATATAGTGTTTCGGATCACACCTCCAACATAGGCAGAATACACTGCTTTATTTGAATTCTGTAACTTTGGACTTTTGAACAGAAAAAGGCCTTCAGGGTTGCTCTTTCCTTGGTACAGTAGCCCCTTTGTAATCTTGTCCTGCACACATATATCTGTATCATCAAGTGTAATGAAGCATCTGTTGTCCTAGCAAAGTTTAGTGAGTGATAAAAGATTGACTGCTAGCTGAGGAACATGCAACACATTACTAAGATGAAAAGTATGAGAAGAAGGAGTAATATTAGATGCACCAATATGAGAAATAGCAAGACCTGAACCATTCCCAATGGTGATATGACTGTCACTGTTGTATGGCTGAGCAATAGTCAAGTTCTTGAGGTCAGAAGTCATGTGGTGTGTAGCACCAGAGTCTCCAATCCACACATCCTGATTGGTTCCAGAAGAGCTTGCCATATTCCCAGTGGCCATAGCCCTGGAGTGAGCAGTCATTGCTGTCAGAGAAGAGGGTGGTTCATCACCTTGATATGCAAAATTAGATCTATGAGTGTAGTTCAGAGCACCATGACCTTTAAGACCACATATCTGGCATGACACAACTGACTGAGATGGATGGTCTGACCCAACATGAGTTCTGTAAAAGCAATTTACAGCAGTGTGACCCCTTTTGTAGCATATCTGACATTCAGGTGTTGAGCCATTATCATTTCTGTACACTGGAGGGTTTGAGGAGGAAGATGTGGAACCATGATGAGAAGGGTTGGTTGATCATTTCTTATGGTTAGGATTTTGAAAACATGTGTCAGCAAAATGTCCTTTCTTATTGCAGATTTGACAGGAGTGAAGCTGAAAGCAGGTATCAACAATGTGACCTTTCTTGCCACAGAAGGAGCACTCTCCAGTATTGCCTTTCTGTCCCTTGTCAGATCCTCCAAACCCTTTGTCAGAAAATTTCTCTCCTTTGTTATCTCTTTGAGACCAGTTTCTTCTATGTTCACCATTAGTAGAATCACTTCTTGCAGCCATTGCACTTATGGTGGAGTGAGGTCGAAAAATGCCTTCCAAATCTCTTTCAGCTGCAAGTAGCTGAGTTCTGAGATCTCTGAGTGAAATGGGAGACTCTCTTCCCCTTAGCACCATCATAATCATTCCATATTCTTCAGGAAGACCATTGAGAGCAACAATGATTATGTCTTCATCAGCAATCAGTACTCCAACTGATAGAAATTGATCTCGAGCACTCTTGATTCTTAGAAGATATTTCTCAATTGAGTCATCTCCTTTCTGAATGGTTTGGAGTTCAGTCTTGAGTTGCATGATGTTAGCTCTGGAAACTGTTGAAAATCTTTCAACAAGGGCATTCCATGCTTCATGAGATGATTTGCATCCAATGATGATATCCATGATATCATCACTCAGTGTGGCCATTAGTAAGCTCAAGAGTGCCTTATCTGTTTTCTTCCACAGCTTATAAGCTTCACTGATTTCTGAAGTCACTTCACCTTCTTCAGTTAGATTGTACCTTAGAGGAGATACCTCAGTTCCATCAAAAAAGCCAAACAACTCATTTCCTTCAAGGAGAGATTGAAACTGAAAGCTCCACTTGATGAAATTGGATTCACTGAGTTTCACAGTCAACATGCTCAGCAGAGAATTGATTGGAACGTGACTCAGTTTTGAATTGTTTGCAGTGTTACTCAAGTCAGCTGCAGATTGCTGACCACTTGCAGACGTAGAAGGTGCCATGTCTTTCTGTAATTTTCTTAGCAATAAAACTCAATATGAAGATGTTTGTACTCACACTTACAATCTTCACAAAATTTATAGCAACACAACACTGACCAAATTAATCACACAAACATAAGCTCTTATCACAGAGTTCTCTCACACAATATGCACACTGCTATTCTGCTATTCTTCTCAAATTTTATTAACTCAAGCTCTGAATACACTGTTTTTCTTCACTGATTTTCCTTTAAACCAAGTTCTTCTACTCAAACATTATCACAGTCACTCTTCTGAATCAAACAATCACTTCTATACTTAACAATTCAGCAACAGTACTCTATCATATCAGATTTGCATCAGAACTGCAAGAAATATAGAGAGGGACTTAGAATTCAGACCTGAAATCTGAGATTTTACAGAACAGATCCAAATCAAGTGCTGCTCACGAATCTGAGATGCTATTCCAAACCCTTGCACTCGATGCAAATCAAATCTGCAATATAACAAGTTTTGATAAAACCCTTGCTTGTTAGTAATCAAACTTACTCAGTCGAAACATGAGAGAATAAGCAGCGGACACTACTCCAGAGCTAAGATTGCTCTGATACCATGATAACATGGTTAAGCTTCAGCACAAAACATTCAAAAGATACAGAATTGAAACCTTGAAAATGAAGAACACAATGAAGAACAATGAAGAACTCAAAGCTCAGAAATCCATTAATCAAAACCTTATCCTATCCAACAAGTAATCTGATCCTTATATATGGATCACAACAATTGTGTGCTGCAATGCCAGCTCATTCTCTACTGTCGAACCTTTCACGTGTCTAAATCATCAATTCCAATACATAACAAACTTAACAGAAAAACTACCTACTGTTAGCCACCTCACTGTTTTTTGTTATCACTGTTAACATTAAATTGGTCCAATTTGTATCGTAGAAGTTTGATAATTTAAAATTTTGATTAATTAATAATTTTGTTAAAATAATATTTTTTTTATCGATTTCGATTTGGGAACAACGTGTTAAATTAATAATTCGCTAAATTTATAAAATAATAGATATTTGAGAATTTATATAGGCCACATGCAATATATAAATTAATAATGCATTAATACATAGAATTAATTACTCCCTCTATGATGACTTCATGAAAAATGACTCAATTGTGATTTGTTGCTTCTTGAAATTGATATCAACTTGAATTTGATTTTAGAATTTTCTTAACATTGTAAGAATTTATAGTGTTGTCTTCTCACAAAAAATTTACAAATGTAGGAAAATTCTTCCATGCGTTAACGCATCGATACAATATAATTAGATGGTTTATTAATATTAGGTAAACTACTTCACAAACAAGTAGCTAGACTAAAATTAAATGGTCTACTATCACAAGAAATACAACTTTACAAAATAAGTAGACAGACATCATAAAAATCAGTTTATTTATTTCATGATGTCATTTTACTTGTTTTGCAAACAGTCTACTTTGTGTTTAATTTTAGTCTACTTGTTTCACGATGTTAATCTACTTATTTTGGGAAGCAGTCTACCTAACATTAATAAACCATTTATTTTTATTGTATCGTTGTGTTAACGTACTGAAGGGACCTCAATCATGTATACACAATTAATTAAATGATGTACATTGAACAAGGTACAACTATAAATTAATAAGTTATTAATTAACAAATAAATTAATAAATTATTAATTTATCGATTAATAATAAAAAAATTTCAATCTCGAAGTTATTAATTTATAGAGGCTTAACTGTATACAATTTTAATTTGTGGTGTTTTCACTCAAGAAAAAAGTGATACTTTATGAATATTAATCGAGTGATGTTCAAGTGATTGGATACTTATGAGGTCTTAAGGCCTAACTTTGTTGTGTTAATGTGATGAGGAAATTTCATGTCATTTTAAATAGTTTATTTGTATTAATTATGTTTTGTTTAATCGAGATTTATTCTCCGTAACTTTTGGTATGTGTCATGTTCTAATTAGATAATGTTTAGTCTTGATAGAGATAGAAAGAATCCTTGTTTTATCCTGACAGTTATTGTAATGCATTGTATCAGCCTATATATAAGGCATTCTATTAATGAAAGAAATACAATTTTCAGTCTATCATATATTCCTCTACAACTCTTTATCAAACACGCTCTGAGTTGATAGACAGTCATCACCACAGAAAAAAAAAGAAAAAAAAACCATAACCCTAAAAACTATCTCCACCATCGGCATTCATCTCTCACTGCCATCACCGTCGACTTCTCTTTCTTCCGACGATCTTCATAGTTCGTGATCCTTGTGCAGTACACACTCAAATGAACCTCCTAATTCGACAAGATTGCTCGACTCCCAAAGAACCGTGTCAGATGAGCTCTTCCTTCACGTCATCCAAACTCTATATCGGTCATACCGAGCATAACACCAATCAAGGTAAATATTCTAAACCGTCAATCTTTAGATCTAGGAATAAAACTTACTTCCTGCAAAACCCTAGATCTTAGGATTGTGATATTGTGATTATTGCATATTCGTGCCCTAGTTCCTATGAACATATATCCGTAGAGTATAAGTGATGGTCCTGAGAGACTCACGGTTAAGAAATGAAATTAAAAGAAAGGGAAATCGATACTATGTGATGGTTAATCACGGTTTCTAGGTATGGTTTTGCGCCATCATTTACTGATAATCGATTTTTGTGACCATACAACATGGATCACGTTCTTATTCATTAAAACTTGAGATTACTGATCGTGGTTCTTCGATCGATACTAATTAAATATTTTTTTCTTTTGTAGAGGAATTTGAACGAGACAGCTAGGCCAAAATTCAACATCCTTGATATCCAAGGAAATGAATACCAACGTTGGGTCTCCAATGTGGAAAACACATTCATTGAAAAGAGACTCAGGAACACCATCAAACCCACTAGGCCAAATGTCTTTCCACCATCAGATGAAGCAAAATCTCAAGCCCTCATGTTTTTGAGGCATCACATTCATTCAACTCTCAAGAAGCAGTACTAATAGAAAACCGATCCCCTGAGTTTGTGGGATGTTTTGAAGCAACGCTTCAACAACGTGCATGATGCACAGCTTCCTGAGTTGACTGATAGACAGGAAGCTCTTCAGCTTCTGGATTTTCCTAAGATCTAAAATTACAATCAAACAATGTTGAATTTGCAGTCTGAGTTGAGTTTCTGTGGGGTGGAAAAGTTCGAGAACGATATGATTGAAAGGTCGTTGAACACCTTTCCAACATCCATGAGCATCCTTGCTCATCATTACCGGCTCGAGTACTAACAAGGGAAGATTCTTACCTTTAGTGTTCTCATCAATAGCCTAGCTAAAAAGGAAATGCATCATGAGATCATACTTAATAATAACTCAAGACCGACTGGTACTAAAAATTCTGAAAGTTACCAAATTGGAGGAAATATCCGTAACGAGAAAAAGAATGTTCATTCAAAACCTTATGTGCATGGAGGACGTGCCCCACGTGGTGAGAGAGGAGGGTATGGATGCGGTTGAAGCCACAACTAGAATCTGACTTGGCATAGAGACCAGAACGCCAACTCCAACAAGAACCAATCTGGTTCGACAAATGATGGGCAAAGATATTCAAATTCTAGAAAATTCACATGTTACCAGTGTGGTTTTACAAACCATATGCACAAGCAGTGTTGTGCTAACAAAGAAATCCAGAATATTTACATGAGGCACAAGCTGTACTTAGCTAAAGAGTTCAACTATGCTAGAGATTTCGAGATGGACATTGACACCAATCTGGTGATTGTAGAGTAAAAGGAGGCGGACCTAGTAACTCTGCATTTTGAATAACCAATGTAAAATGTGGTTATCTCTATGAAATATTCAAGTTTTTGGTTTATTTTTTTTGCTTATTTTCACTCATTTTTTTAGTAGACTTTTGTCTTGGTTTTTGGATAATAACATCTATGATGTAATTTTTCTAGTTGGTGAGTGATGATTTTTTTTCTTTCCATTTTTCGGTATATGAAACTTTTGAGAATGTTATTTCACTACAAATTAAGTGAATGGTTCATTGTTTACAATTACATATGGCATAATGACACAAAGATATAGTAAAAATGGGACACAAAAAGAGAATGTTTTGATCTCAAGAATTCTTCGACCCATCGATATTTCTCTCGATCCTTCGAAGACCACGTTCAGGATTAGTTTTTGCACCTTTCGATCCATCGAAGGTAATCCTTGGTTACCTATGTTTAAACCTTCGACCTGTCGGGATTATTCTCGACCCATCGAATGAGCGCTTCTATCTCCGTCTTTATCCAACTTTGGCCCGTCAAGACATTCGTTCGACCTATCGAAGGGGTGCTTCTGGACAAGCTTTTGACCCGTTGAACCATTTATTCGACCCATAGAGAATTGGTATCAAAATTTAAATTCTATTTTGGGTTTCCTCGATCCGTCGAGGGATTCATTCGATCCATTGAAGGATGTACCCAGATTTGGTGCTTTCAGATGTGTTCTACATCTATTTTTATCGCACGATAATGGTTTAGAACAATGTTTGCATGTCATATCAGCACTTAAAAAGGGTCACAACCCCTATTCAAATCTTTAAGTGTCTACTTAAAGTTTTCGCCTGGTCTTTAATTAGTTCAAAGATGCACTTATTTACATTATTTTTGTAGTTGTCTCAAGGCGATATTCAGTGTCTTGCAAATATTTAAATGTCTAACCACACCATTACGTGGAATAGGCAGCTGTTTTTGAGGATCTTTTTCCATACAAATTCTCAGTGCCTACCATAATTAGTGCAACGCCTATTATCCAAGGGTGTAGTTCAGCAGAGTTTTTATTGCCTCGTGGCACAAGATTATTCATCATTGTTGCCTTATACGCAGCAAAAGCCATTCAAACCTTGCTAAGTTTCAAGGATATTCGAGCCAATAGTTTTCACTTGGAAACATATTATGAGAATGGAAAAGAATTATTATGTATAACCTCAGTTGAATGTCGCCGTAAACACATTCTAGAGAAGTTTTCGGCTATTCGTAGTGGTTTATATCTAACTACGGTTTGGATCATTGAATATGATGTCGTGACTTACACGACTTCGTGTGATTCAAACTCATACAAGCTTTGGCATTTTCGATTGGGATACCCAGGTCGTGATATGATGATCAAAAAATATTGAAAAACTCTCATAGTCATCCATTCTTTAGAACGAAGAAGCATATGGAAATCCCGCAATCCATCGATTTAGATGTGAAAGATGAGACTACTCCTCTCATTCCTGGCTCAGTCTCCAAGAAGAGTGTAACACAATTCCGACAAAATACTGCTGTGGCATCGTGCATTGTCCCACCAGATTCATATGTTGCAATCTCTGATGCACATGGCTCGATTTGTAAAGCTTGTTCATTAGCAAAATTGCAGGCATACCGTTCTTTTGTTGTTGACAACACTGATAATATTTCATTCTTACAAAGGATCCAAGGTGATATTTTTGGACCTATCAAATCGGAATGCGGACCATTCAAATATTTTATGATTTTGGTAGATGCATCAATGTGATGGTCACACATTGCTTTGTTATCCACAAGGAATGCTGCATTTGCAAAACTTCTGACACAAATCATTAAGCTCAGGGCTCACCGCCTAGATCATCTAATTACGTCTACTAGATTGGACAACGGATGAGAGTTTACATCAAAATCTTTTGATGATTACTGCATGTCAGTAGGTATTGAAGTCTAATATCTTGTTCCACATGTTCATTCGTAGAATGATTAAGTAGAGGCTTACATCAAGCGGTTACATCTTGTGTCTTAAGCTATGGTGATGCTTACAAACTTACCGATTTATGAGTAGGGATATGCAGTGTTGCACATAATTATGCTTATTCATTTTTGACCTGTAGCCCGCTAACCATTCAGTATGCACCAGATTGGTAACAGGATATGAGCCTAACATTTCACATCTACGCATTTTTGGTTGCACGGTATATGTGTCAATTGCGCCTCCATAGCACACTAAAATGGGTCCTTAACAAAGATTATGCATTTATGTTGCATATGAAGCTCCAACGATAGTTCGCTATCTTGAACCTTCGATAGGAGATCTCTTTACCACAAGACTTGCAAATTGTCACTTCGATGAGACATACTTCCTGACGTTAGAGGGAGGAAGGAATGTATCCTTTCCGATTCAGCGTCACGAATTGATATGGTCTAATCCCACTATGTCTCATCATGATCCTCACACATATCAGAGTGAGGTAGAAGTTCAAAGAGTACTTGATCTTTAAAAAATAGCAAACTCTATGCCTGACTCTTTTACTAATATTACTAAAGTGATGAGATCAGATATACATACTGCAAATGGTTTTGCAAGGTTAGAAATCCCGAAAAAGGGATTGTTAGTGCCAACGTACACCAGGCAAGGAAGTGTTCCTTCTACCTATATGGAAGGTGTTGCGTCGACCTTAGCTCCCATAAGGAAAAAGGGGATACCAAGAAAATCCATTGATGAGTTGTTGTTTAAAAGGCAGGTCATCAAGGCACATAAAGATTCATTCATCATCAACATTGTGAATCTTTCACATGAGATTGTTTCTGACTACAATTATGTCCTTGAATCACACTTGGCATGTCTGGGGGATCCCTCAGAACTTTTTGTGATGTCAAAGAATAAAGAAATCTTGCTTAGAACAAATGATGCACACATTCTTATAGATATATATTCCATGTTAGTTAATGATACATTTTCTTATTCCGTCGCTCAGAAGATTATAGACGACGATGAAGTGGAATCTCGCTCTATTGCGGATTGTCAATGAAGAGCGGATTGGCCGAATTAAAAGAACAAGTTCATGATTTTTTATATTAGCAATCTATGCAGATGATATGAACATTATTGAGATTTGAGATGATTGGCCACTTAAAATCTGAATTTGAGATGAAGGACCTTGGTAGGACTCGATTGTGTCTTAGATTAGAGCTGGAACATCGAGTTGGTAGAATCCTTATTCACTAGTCTGCTTATGTCTAAAAGATGCTCATGCGATTTAATATGGACAAAAGCACACCCTGTTAGCACGCCAATGGTTATTCGCAGTCTGGACCCCAAGAAGGATCCATTTCATTCGCTGGATGATGATGAGAAAGTTTTGGGAGCTGAAATTCCATATCTTAGTGTTATTGGAGCTTTGGTGTACCTAGCTCAGTGCACACGTCCAAATATTGCCTTCTCAGTGAACTTATTGGCTAAATTTAGCTCTGCGCCTATGCAACGTCATTGGAATAGAGTAAAACAAATCTTCAGGTACTTGAAGGGTTCTATTGACTTGGGTTTATTCTTCCCTCATAAAGAATATAGAGAAAAGCTTGAAATTCTTGAAAAAAGGATGGTTGAATCGCAACATGCAGGTTCTGGGCTCTTCAACCCGTCGAGTAGATCTCTAAGGTAGTGAACTGTGATAACCCGAAGGTGTCTTTCGAACCATTGAGGAATGGTTTCGATCAATCGAAACTGGTAACCTAGATCGAACAAGAGCATTCGTTTGACCCGTCGAGAGAGGAATTCGACCCATCGAGTTTCTCCCATACTGCGAGCAGTTTTACTGTAGTCTCATTTTTCAAAATACCGGTTGACGTGTTGGTCGGATTTGCAGATGTTGGATACCTCTCTAACCCACAAAAAGGTCATTCACAGGCTGGTTATATTTTCACTATGGGAAATACGATGATTTCTTGGAGATCAAGTAAGTAAACCCTTGCTGTTACTTCCTCGAATTATTCAAATATTATTACTTTGTATGAAGCGGTTAGAGAATGTGTCTGGCTTAGGTCATTCATTCATCATATTCGAGGGTTTAGTGGATTACCATTTACTACGATAGCACCCACTTGTATCTTTGAGGATAATGCGGTATGCATTAAATAGATGAAGTTGGGTTACATTAAGGCTGACAATACAAAACATATATCGCCGAAATTCTTCTTCAATCAGCAACATCAGCAGTTGTTGAATATCCATATGAGCCAGGTTGGTTCGAGCCCAGTTGGTTCGGCGAATAATGTTACAGACTTGTTTACCAAGTCATTACCTAAATCTACATTTGTGAAACATGTGAGATGCATTGGTATGCGCAGGTTATCTGAACTCCATAACTAAGTTCACACTCAGGGGGAGTTACATTTCGGTATACATCAAGGGGAGTCTATATCACATGTGTTAGCTTTTGTAGTTGATGCGTTGTACTATTTTTCCTTAAACCAAGCTTTTATTTTACCCATGAGGTTTTTGTTTGCTTGGCAAAGTTTTTAGTAAGGCAACATGTTATGCATCAATATTTAGGCCATCGACACAAGGGGGAGTGTTTAAGGAGATTTATTCTTCGTAACTTCTAGTGTGTGTTGTGTTCTAGTTAGATAAGGTTTAGTCTAGGTAGAGATATAAAAAATTCCTGTTTTATCGGGACAATTATTGTAACAGATTGTATCAACCTATATATAAGGCATTCTATCAATGAAAGAATTACAGTTTTCAGTCTATCATATATTCCTCTACAACATGTTTAATATAAAAGTTTGGCAAACCCAAAAATATCCCTATGTTATTTAATTTCCTGATCGATAATCATCCTTAAAAATTCACCCTTTATTCTTATATATGAACTGCATTGATGACTTAAGAACCCTGGATATTAAAACCCAGAAACATATCCTTGAACCTAAAAGCTAGTGCCTAAGAAGCATCTCCAAAGAGACTCCCTATTAGAGCTCTTTGGACAAATAATAGAGAAAAGTTAAATTTTTCTACCTCATTCATACTCCCTATTAGACTCCTAAAATATAGAGACCCTTAGAAGCTCATAAATTTGAGGAGAGGAAAATTGGCTCTTAAGGTTTTGAGACATTGATTGAAAGTAATTTATATATTATTAGAATAATTAAAACGATGATCATTAGAATTTATAGAATTTAATTTATTAAGTTTTCTATTATTTTTAAATCACATCATTTCAAACAAAAATATTATAAATTCAAACTTGTAATCAATAGTTTCCAAACAAATACTTATAAATTTGTAGTTAGCATATTGAACGAGGATGTTGAACACGTTAAATTACGACAAATAGAAGAATATGAGGGGGTGGGGGAATCATGTTACTCAACACTACTGGGATGTCTCCAATTCTAGTAAATTATTATATATGAGACACGTCAAATGAAAATCATTGTAAAGTGAAGCGAATGTGAAATGAACCCTTAAATATGACTTTTGTAAGTTGTAAAATTTATCGGGTTGTGGTTATATATCCTCCGATATTTGTTTTACTTAAAATAAATGTCATAACACTTAGCATAAATAAGTGGTAGCCTTAAATAATAAAGATTATGAAATTATTTATATTATTTATTCGTACTAGGGAGCACCATATCATTGGTGATATCTTCCTTCCCCCAAACCTGCATGTTGACAATTATCTCGAGTGAGTCTCTTAGACCATCTCCAATGGAACTCCCTTTTGGAGCTCCTTAGATAAATACTAGAGAAAAATTAATTTTTTCTACCCCATGCATTCATGCTCCCTATTAGACTCCTAAAATAGGGAGACCTTTAGAGCATCTCCAACGAGGCTCTCTATTAGAGCTCCTTAGCCAAATTATAGAGAAAAGCTAAAAAAATTCTCTCCACCCATGTTCTCCATTACACTCCTAGGTTAGAGAGGATGCTAAGAGTTTCTAATTCCGAGAAGATAGAAATGAGCTCCTAGAGGCTCCTTGTAATTAATTAAACTAAATTTATTGTTTGTTTTTCCAAAAACTTGCCATAAACTTGAATTCATCCTCTCTACTTTTCTAACATGGCCGGAGCATAGAATTTTTCGCTGTCTAAAAATTTATCTTTTAGCTATATTTTCAACAAATTTATTGAAAATATAGGGAGCATCATTGAAGATGCTCTTAGGAGCTCCTAAATTTGAGGGAGAAAGAGGCTCCTAAGGTTTTTAGAACATTAATTGAAGTAGTTTATATATGGTTAAAATGATTTACATGATGATTATTATAATTTATATAATTAAATTTATTAAATTTTCTATTATTTGTATTTGGGTAAAAAATACATTTTTGTAAATCAAATAATTTTTAAACAAAAATATTATAAATTCAAACTTGTAAATCAATAATTTTCAAACAAAATTATTATAAATTTGTAGTTTATATATTGAACGAGGATCACTACCACATTTCTTATCATTGCCGACGACTTTAAGTCGTCGGCCTTTCTCCATATATCGCCGGTGATACTTATAACCGACGACATGTCGCCGGTTATAAGGTCGTCGGAAGTAATCCGTCGGTGATAGTATTACCGACGAGATATTCAAGAAGTCGTCGGTGATACTTCAAAGGTATCACCGACAAGATAACGTCGCCGGCAATGGAAAATAGCATCACCGACGAGTTACGTCGTCGGTGATGAAGCTCCACCGGGGTCAACATGTTTGACCGCCACATTTATTGCCGACGACATTCTTCAAAAAGTCGTTGGTGATAATGAAGAATCTCGCCGGAAATTGGAAGTTATTGCCGACGAGATAGGTCCATCTCGTCGGCAATACCCGGTGACATTTTACAAAAAAAAAAACAGGTTCTGGATTGGGCCCAATTCCAGAACCTGCAATGAAAAACACAAACCGTACAAATACACATCCAACAGTACACACATAATTGTCCAACAGTACAAACAGCAACAATACAAAAATAAAATACAACTACACTAAGAGTCAACGAAATCCATGTTGATGAAATCATTTGAACTCCGGCGGCTACCTTGGTCTTGCTGCGACGGCTGCGGTTGTGGAACACTGTGGAACACAGGCATCGGTGGAGGTGTGGGGAGCGGGTGTCCGGTAGTCTGGCACTCGTACATCGTCTGCATCCATGTCATCATTTGTGTCTGCTGCTCGACCATAACTCGGTGTTGCTTGACCATCGTCAGGTGCTCGGCCTCTCTGGCTGCCTGCTGCTCGGCTAATTGCCGCATCTCCTCCACCACCCTCCTTTGTTCCTCTAACACCCTCTGCATCCTCTAGAGCTCCGCTGCTAGGTTAGAGTTCCTAGAAGAAGTTCTTGACCCGCTAGAGTATTCCGAAGTGTTCTTCAATACTCCTTCGCCCGCCGAGCCCATTCCCCTGCAGTAGTGGATATTCCTCCCAGTCCCGCACGCTTTTGCCATGATCTGAGCCATTATAGGGGATCAAGCATATCGATTTGAGAGGCATACTGGGTCACTTCGTCCTCCGAGCAGTCAGGATGGTCGTTTTGAGCTATATTCATGGTGACCTCTGTGATCGCATCCTCCACTCTCACATAATTGAAAAGCGAATATGAATAACGTATTATTAAACAAAATAAATTAATAGAGAAAAATAGTTTTATTAACACATGCATATGTGAACTATAAAATAATGAGGCCAAAGACTTACCGCTTCTTTAGGGCACTGCGGATAGAACTTCTGATGAACAAACACCAACGGGTTGACTTCTTGTTGTTTCTGCTCCCTACCCGACCAACCCAAATAGTTGAGTGAGCCTGCATGATGGGACTTGGTGTTTTTCAATCTGTTCTCGCTGTTCGTCTTGGAAATCACCTTGTTGGATAAACATATGTCAAAAAATTAGTAACTAACTATTTCAATATGATACGATACATTAGGGTTGTAAAATATATTCAGGATGCATACCTTCACTTTGGGGTGCTCGAAGTGGGCTACCAGTCACAGCCACTCATACTCCCTAAACCGGAGTTCGCTAGGGGTATCACCTCAGCCTAGATCCTTGTACTTTGTGTAATGTTTTGAAAGCTCGTTCTTCCACTCTTTATACCTATATTAACACCAGAAACAAATGGTACCGATATTAAAACACTTGATAAACAAAAATCTAACTCGATATATACTTAAATAACTCGAATCACATCACCTGATATGTAGTTGACGCTCTGCCCACGTGTGAATAAGACATTCATCCACGTCAAACCACAGCTGCAAGATGAATATATAAATGGTAAAATTATATATTTTTGCCTGCTTAATTAATAAATGTAAAATTTACGTAATGAAAATACGATTTAACTCACACTCAGTGCATTATGCACTTGCAACTTCACGTAGCGAGGCACACATCCCCAATTTGGCCACAACATTGGGACCTTGTCCCGCACGACGGCCTAGGACATGCTGGCATACTTTCGCGTGGTGTTTTGTGTCTCGATCACCTCACCAAGCCCATTGACCTTAATGATCGTTTTCCTTCCCTCGGTGGCCTGCTCAAGATTCTTCCCAGTGCAGGGGCCTCTAGTCTTTCGTTTTCCATTGGTATTAACGAGATTGCCTAATAATACAATGTAAAAAAATCGAAATTATTAATTGACACTATTTATAGTCTTAAGTAATAATTAAGTAATCAATCTTGTTAAATAAAATTTACATGCATCGTCCGTTTGCTGGTTCATGCACCTCGCACTCCAAAGATACACGGGGTCGAACGGCTTGAACACGTACGCTTCCTCCACGGTCAGGAACTCTGGCTGTCCTTCAATAAAAATAACCCTCCCTCTAGCATCGAATTGAGGGATGACAGGAATCTCGTTGGGCACGAAGAGACCAGACGACGGAGATAGGCGAGGCCTGGACGATGAGGCGCTTGCACCATCTGCCTCAGATGATTTCCGTGAAAGGGGAGTAGGCACTGGGCCAATAGGGGCATTCGAATGGAGGGAGTTTTTGATGCGCCCGTTTAGGGTCGCTCGCCTGAGTGTCTGTTACCTGAGGGTCGAGGCTGGACTGAGGGTTGCAAGGATCCAGATTGTGCAGCTTCCTCCTGTTCTCGCGCACGTAGAAAAATTTGTGTGCGAGCATTCATAATAGGGCCGCTGCGCGTGTTGCTGATTGCGGATGAGGATGCTTGACTACTGCTCCCTCCACTAGATCTAGTCGCTCTCTGTTTGTTGCCCCCCACCCAATTTGCCGCAAAATCTTCTGCACATCCAACAATTAAACATAACAGCCAAAGATATATTCTATATGCCAAAAATAACCAACACAAAAAGATATACACAAAATATCCTACATATCATTACCAAAATATCAATTAACCAAAAAAATCAAAAATATCATTACCAAAATCATTATCAAAAATATCATTACCAATTTATCATTATCAAAAATATCAATTAACCAAAATATCAAAAATATCATTACCAATATAATTATCAAAAATATCAATTAACCCAAATCTTAATTAACCAACACAAAAATAATTTTACCAAAATATATTCTACATATATACACAAAATATCCTACATATATTCTACATATATTCTACATATATACACAAAAATATCCTACACAAAATCATATTCTACACAAAATCATTTTCTACACAAAAAATTATACCAACACCAACTTAATTATACCAACACCGTACCAACTTATACAAATTTACACCAACTTAATTAAAATGCATACACCAGCTTAATTAAAATATCATGTAATTAAAATTGAAGATTGAAAAATCTAATTGAGAGAGAGAGAGGGGGAAGGGACCTGTCATTTTTCGGGTTGAGAGAGAGGGCGGCGGCGGTGCTCGAATTCCGGCGGCCGGAGGGAGGGGAGGGGGTAGGGGAAGAGGGAGGAGGAGAGGGGAGAGGAGATTTGGGGTTTTTTTGGGGGGAGAGGGGAGAGGGGAGAGGGGAGGAGGAGAGAAGCGGAGGGGAGGGCTGATTTTGGCAGGGTCGGCGGCGAGAGGCGGAGGGGAGGATTCTAGGGTTTTTTTGCTCGAGTTTGAAGAAATGGCTCCTGCCCTGTCGGGCTGGAATATAAACAGGACTATCACCGACAAGTTAATAAGCAACTCGTTGGTGATAGTATCATCGACGAGTTTAACAAGCAACTCGTCGGTGATAGTAGTGTGATTCCCAAATTTCTTCAACAAATAACGCCATTATCGAAGGCTCTGTGTTCATTTTCCATTTTAAGTCTAATGTAGTATAAACACTGATGTGGCTGATCGATATGACGTTGGCTACCTTTTTGTAATTTACGAAGCTGTGCGAGTTCTTCTATTTCGGTGATAGTATTTCCGACTCGTCGTTCATAACAAACATACATGCACGTTTATATATACTAAAATACGTACATCATTAACGTACTAAGGACGATAATCATAATCATCTTCATCACTTGAGTCTGACTCGGTTTCATAGGTAACCTCTTGCAATATGTGCCGCTCCTCATCATCTGAATCATCGTCTACTTCATTTGGATTAACATCAAGAAGTTCTGCTCCAGTAATTCGAACCACACTCCCCGATCTCACATTATTAAGGCGAATCGTAGAGGATTCCGGAATGTCAAAAGCATTGGGCTCTTGGTATGCAGTAACTTCTTCATCATCTGCGGTCTCACCAAGTGTGGCAGCACTGTATATGTTTCTATGAGCAACATGGTTAACCACCTTCCACGGGACTTTGTTCATAAGATCGTCAAGGTAAAACACTTGTTTTACTGATGTGGCAAGAACAAAAGGGTCTTTTTTATATCAGCTTGTAGCAGTATTCACCGAAAATATTCCGTACTGATCGGTCCTTGTGTTCTCCGGGTTAGTATCAAACCATCTACACTTGAACAAGTGCACTTTCATGCGGTTCCTATAAATTAGTTCAACAACTGAATGAAGGACACCGTAATAGTCAACGCCATCCTGCCCACTATGGACCATCGCCCCACAATTCTGTGTTTTCAGTCGGTCGTCTCTATTTTCACATATAAATTTCACGTCATTGACCTGACACATCGAGTAAACTTTTGAAGCTATTGGTTTCATCGCCAAGAGCCTCAATTCGTTTGACCACTCTGGGTAACCATCATTTGCTACATGGTTCATCTGAAAAAGATAAGAAACCACGTACACAAGAAATTATGAACATAGAAAAAGAAAACCATGTACACACATGCTATATAAGGACATAAAAAAAAATATACACATATACCCTTACCTATTGACTAAAGTAGTTTGCAAACGTCCTGTTGTGGTAGTCAACATCACCAACAATAGCATGGCAGTGAAGATGATAGTTTTTACAATATTGATCTTCTGGACAGTTAATCAGTACCGACCAGTGGGCAATGGCTACCTCATTTCCATCCAACTTGTACGACTTTGGCAAGCTTCCATGTACTACCACGTCATTAGAGATGATAGAAAGGTTGAACTTGGGTTCATCTATCGGCATATGTTGTTGGGGGTCCTCTAGCGCTCCCAAATACAAGTTGGTGGACGTTACACACTCGTGCGCATGATATGCTTCAGCGATATACCCTTCAGGTGCAGATTTATTCTTCACATAGTCCTTGTAGTCTCCCAATTGTCTATAAGTTAACAAGTGCATGTTATGATACTTAAAAAATAAGAATTTATATATAAAAACAGAGGCAAACACAAATGTATGAATCATTTGTACCTTTCCATGTGATACATCCAAGTGTAGTGTACCGGACCGGTAAGCAACAATTGTTCGGGAAGATGGATCATCAGGTGAGGCATGATGTTGAAAAAATTTGGGAAAAATATCCTCTCAACCTTGCACATGATAAAAATGATGTCATCTTGCATCTCCTTGAGGTATGATTTTTTAACTTCTCTAGTGCATAACTTCTGAAAGAATCTTGACAAGGCCACCAACGGCTCCACCACCTCTTTGGGCAGGTACCCTCGAATGAAAATAGGGAAAAGGCGTTGAAGTAGTACATGGCAATCATGACTCTTTAATCCGTACATCTTATTGTCCCGGAAGTTAACACACTTGCTTATATTTCCTGCATAGCCATAAAGATACCTGCATATATAGCCATAAGCAACAATTATATTTCTTGCATATAGCCATAAGCAACAATTATATCAATTTTCTGCATAGCCATAAGAATACCTGACATTACTCATCCACCCAAAAATTTCATGCTTCTGGCTCGGTTTGACGGTGTAAGGAGCTTGGGGCATTTTTTTCTTACCATCTCTCAACCACAAATGTTTCCGCAGTCCCATAGCTTTCAGATCAATGCGTGCCTTAGGGATGTCTTTTGTTTTCCCCTCCCAATTCAGAATTGTGCCCACCACACTTCACACACATTCTTCTCTATGTGCATGACATCTAGGTAGTGTCTGATAGGCAACCTAGGCCAGTACGGGAGTTCTCAGAATATGCTCTTGTGTGTCCAAAACTTATACATTTCGGGCTTGTCTGGAATTGACAACACTATCTCAGGATGATTGCTCAGCTGGCCAAAATCATATTCATTCAGCACATCCAAAATTTCATCCCCTGTCCATCGCCTGGGTGCCACACCCGTTTCCACAGTCCCATCAAAAGAGTCTTGATCCTGCCTAAATGGGTGATCATCTGGAAGCCAACAACGGTGACGCATCTAAACAATTTTACTGCAATGAGGACTGCAACAATCAACAGTCATGCACTCTGAACAAACCCTGTAACCCCTGGTAACATTGCCCGACAACATACCGCGGGCAGGAAAATCACTGATGGTGCCAATAAGCATGGCATGCATTTGGAACATCTCATTTTTGAACCTATGGGGTGGCCACACTCACTCAGGTACTTAAGCTCCTCAATCAAAGGCCTCAAATACACATCGAGACACTTTCCTGGATTACCCGGGCCTGGAATTAACAGAGTGAGCATATTGTATTCCTTCTTCATGCACATCCATGGTGGAAGGTTGTATGGTACCAAAATAACTGGCCATATACTGTATTGAAGACTCATGTTGCCAAAAGGGTTGAATCCGTCAGATGAGAGCCCTAGCCAAACATTTCGGACCTCTGCTGCAAAATGATCAAACTCCCTGACCATGTGCTTCAAAGTCTCTCCGTCGGCAGGGTGTATAAGGGTGAAAGAACATATGAACAACCGCTCCAGCCTATCAATCAGCGGGAAATATCGAAGTATCTTCACAGCTTTCTTGTTGCCTGCAGGAGTCAACTTATACCTTTCTGTAAATTAAACATACCGGGAAGGCTTCAAGGTCTTCAAGATCTTTCCCCCAGAAGAGAATACAATCATATCTACATGCATGGATTTTGATGTAGGAAAGCCCAAGATCTTTCAGGATATGTCGCACCTTATGATGAGTGGTAGGAAGGCGATGACCGGGTGGCAGTAGCGAAGCAGTCCACTTCAGCCAAGAATCAACAACTTTGACAGTCATTTTGCTCTCCATTTTGAGCTGCATCACTCCCATGACACTTCCAAGAACAGTCTTACTATAACCGTCGTACAACGGAGTCTGTTGCAATGCAATCAGGTTGTTGTACTTGTGTTGACATGAGCTCCAGGTAATGGCTCGACTGGCTCAATATGAGGGAAACCCTCAATGACGGGAGGGACATTTGGTGCTTGATCAGCAAATACACCGCTCTCATGAGGAAACATATCATTGATCAACATCGTTGTTGGATCATAGGATGGACTGGCCCTCTCAGCAAATTGTCCATGATCATGCGAACCCGCTAACGATGTTTCACCGTGATAAATCCAACAAGTGTACTTATCCCAAAACCCGTATTTACTCAGATGCTTCTGGACTTTATCAATGGGAAAACGAAATCGATCGCTGCGACACTTACATTCTTTACACGGGCAATAATGAAGTGTAGTGTCTCCACAATTAGCCTTCATAAAATCCACAAAACTCCTAATTCCATGGTGATATCTCACATCCCATCTTTCAAGGCTCATCCAACTCTTGTCCATCCTGAAAATTCTAACAGTACTATATATTTATGTATATACATTCACTACTAATTAATTAAAAAATCATCATTACATGCATGCATCTATATATATATATATATATATATATCTATCATTAAACTAGCTACACTAATTTAATTAATTCTTCGTCTATATATATATATATATCTCCCTAAACAAAAGTTGACCCATGCATATAAAAAATATATATATACCAACAATTCCCAATTACAAATTTACATGTATATATATACATATTAATAATTAATCACAAAATAAATTTATATACATATATATATACACACAAGCATATTTTCATCGAAATCATCTCAAATCAACTCAAAATCAACAGTCAATCACTCAAAATCAACAATATAACAACTCTATTTGCATATCAAACCATTAATCTCAACTCTAAATCAACACATATATCTAAATCAACACACATGTACATCGATCCACATATATATACGTACCTAGCTATATAGCTTCACGAGTGGGTTTTGGATGTCTTTTGACAATACCTAACGATTTCAGAGCGTTTTCCTTCTTTCTCACTGGATTTTAGTAAAATGAATGAACTGCTGCAGAGTAGATCTGATATAAGAGTTATTGCCGACGATTCATTAAATCGTCGGCTATAGGGAGATTATCTCGTTGGTATTCCGGCTAAAACATCGTCGACCATACTACACATTATTGCCGGCGACGAGAAAGGTATTGCCGACGAGTCGTCGGCAATAATGTCATTGCCGGCGATGAGGAAAAACAATTGCTGGCGATTGAAAATTTCGTTGGTAATGCTTATTATTGCTGACGATATCATATATCGTCGGCCTTTGTTTTCCCATTTCATGGGCAATGGGAAGAAATGTGGTAGTGGATGTTGAACGTACTAAATTTGCGACACAGAAAAGAACAAGGGGAGGAGATCGAGAATCATGTTACTCAACACTATTGGGATGTCTCCAATTATAAAAAATTATTATGAGGCACGTCAAATGAAAATCATTGCAAAGTGAAATGACGTAAAATAAAGTCTTAAATATGACTATTCTAAGTTGTAAATTTTTTGGAGTTTTGATTATATGTCCCATGATACTTTGTTTCCTTTAAAATAAAGGTCATAACGCTTAGCATGAATAAAGACTATGAAATTAATTATATTATTTCTTTGTAATTTTTTGTTGAAAATAAATAGTTTAAAAGTTTAGTGAAATTATTAAAAAAAAACATTTGAAAATAGATGCATTAAATGTGGCTCCTTATTTTTTTTGTATGGTTGGAGCACAATTTTTTTGACTCTCTAAGAGAAACTCTAGCAGATCCATTAAACGTAAGTTTCACCAATAATATAAGGATTTTGATCAAATATTAGCTCCAGTAGATCCCATATATCCTTTTTCATAATTGGAAATAATTTCATGTTTTCATCCCTTATTCTTATACCGAAAAGTAAAAATATAGGCGATGAGAATAAACATAAATATAGGCAATGAGAATAAGCATAAATATAGGCGATGAGAATAATTTCTTTTTATGTTGCATATGTAATTAATAATTACATATATTTAATGATTATTAAAAGCTAACCAATCAGAATTAAGTATTTGTTGAAGTATAGCTAAATTCTTTGTAACATTGTTGGAGCAAAATATCAAATTAGATTAGCCAAATTAACGCTGATGTCTATATTTGAACAAAATGATAATTTTTTAAGTGACATTGTTGAAGATGTTCTAAATATTTTAACTTTTAGTTATTTTTTTAATAATTTTGTTGAAAAAATAGAGAACAACATTAGAGATGCTCTTACTCGTCTTCTTATTGGTTATTTTTAGCCACAATATTCTACTACTGAAAAAAAATCCATTGATTGAAGTTCTGCTCTATAAACAGAGAAGAGGACAATCACGCACTCTCAAGAATAAAAATCGTACTAATAAAGAAGATGAACTTACATATATAGGTATAAATAGTAATAACAATTAATTGAAACCGCCATCGATCAAATCAAGAGAGCTAGAGCCCAGAATTGAGAACACCAACTGGAAAACGAAAGCCACTCAAAAAAGGTATGTTAACAAAATATTGTTGAAAATAAAATTCATGAAAAATGATAGGCAATCAAATGGATAAAAAAAATAATGACATGGGATATAGAGAATGAGGTTCATTTTAAGGTCAACAATCATTTTTCTTTATTTCTTCAAGCATAACAGTGAAAATACGGATTAAATAGGAGATTATCTGTGGAACAAATGCTTGAACGATTGAGGCCTCTTAATTGTTGTCGTTGATGAATCGTCAAAGGTGGGACTTAGCAAGCAACAAGAGAAGAATATTAGCCACGAATTGGTATGTAATTCTTTTCTCATCGTATGGTCCTCCATTAGAACGAATGCATATTTTTTCTGTGCCAAATCTCTCTTTCACTATATTCGTTAGTTCAAATCCAATGAACTGAAATAGCGCGCTAAACGCCTAAACGTCATGATTTATTGTTTCCTCTCAGTTGGCTTGTACAGGCATCGGAAGACTAGGATTTTCAATTACCAGTAATATGAGAATTCCGCCGTGTTCACACCGATACGTACACATTGATATATCTTCTTAGCATCTTCTATGCCCCTCGTGGGTCTTCCAATCCTTTCTGAGTTTGATTTCCGACGATGATTACAAAACAAATACTTGCCATCGAACTAGCCTTGTTAATTTAAATATAAAATTTAATTTAATTAACTTTCGACACAATATTTCAACAAATATCTTAAAATTAAGTTAAATATAACTTTTTAACTTGTGCCGTTAAGCCGCGGAATGGTCATGCTTAGGTGCCCGAGAGGAGATCCTCACTCTCGGCGCCGACCTATCGTAGAGTCAACGATGGGGCCCTCGACCGTTACGTACATGTGTTGCAGCGCATGGAGGGACAACGACAGCATGCCCGTGCCGCTCATCGGTTTAGCGCGCGCACGAAAGGAACTTGCCGCTATCGTGCCGCCTAATTCGGCGAATGGTAACGTTACGCCCTTGGAGGAAATGGGGCCACTCCTGAGTCGCCCATCATTCGGCACGTGCTCCGAAAGGTGCGTGCCGCTTTCGAGCCGCCCGAATGGTCTTGCTGTTTGCGTGCCCCAGAAGGTAACGAGTGACGTTAGCCGCTTTCGTGCCGCGTAGCCCGAACGGTGGGTCACCTCTTACTGGGTGTCTAGGCGCGGACTCGCAAGCGGCCGCTTGCGCTCCGGCTTTGCCAACAGAGCCAGGGAGACGATACCACGCGCTGTCTACGGTACATTTAGCGTGCGCACGCCGAAGAGCGGACGAGGACCGTCAAACTCCTTCGGGACGCCTAAATGGTCTTGCTTTGAGCGCGTGTACGCCGAAAGGAAACGCGTGGCGTTGACCTCTTTCGGGACGCCTCAATGGTCTTGCACTAACCTGGCGGTGTGGCGTTTACTTGCCCGTGAGATTGTGGAGCATTTGATCGTGTTGGTCGTGCGGGCGATAGTCTGAATGGCTGGAGTCGTGACGTGTGTTTCCTTGCCTTGGGTGGGGTGATATTCTGTCTGACCAGACGCTTGAGGTGACATTCCTTTTGACTTCTTTCTGGGAATCGTTGTGTAATAAATGCTAGCTGGCACAATAAATGTTGGCGTGCCCTGTGTATTTAATGCTGGTGACATAGTAACTGCTCGAAGGTCAGGCATCAGGCGCGTGGGAGCGTGGGGGTGCTGCATGGCTGACACGTGGTGAGTCATGGGAGATCGTGCTAGGGTTTGAAACCGAGGCGGGAAGCTGAAGGGTGAGCGCGGTTACTTAGGCGGGTAAGTAAACCGCCTCGCTGACACGTGTCACCATCTGACGGTGGACACGCGAAAAATGAACGGCTTGCTCCCTGTTCACCGTTTTCTAATTTTCTGAGTTGCTTTCTTGCCAGAGTTCTCATTGACGTTCATCTTCTCAAGCTCTAATTTAAACTTCTGGTGAGGTTTCGAACTGTTTCTGTTGCTTTTCCGTTCTATTTCTTTGTTTTCCGGCGTCCTTTCCGTTTCTGGTTCTTCTTGTTTTTTCTGGGTTTTCTCCTCAAGAACAAGGCGTGTTCTTGAGGTAGGGCTTTTTTTGATCTTTGTTGGGGTGGATTTCTGGGTTTTTTCTTGCTTTTGGTAGGATTTTTTTTTCTAAGTGTTTGTGGGTTTTGCGTGCGTGCGTCTAAGAGATGGAACCGATAGAAGTATCGAGCAGCATGTCGCGTGAACGGGTGTACGTACCGAGGGTGGGGTGATTTAGCTGTAGTTCATGCACGAGCAGATCGGACTCCGCGTCCGACTCTGTAATGAGTGTGACGCCCTTGCGTTATATCCCTAATGTATCTCCTATCGTGCAGCCGATGGAAGAGGGACGCGTACAAATGGCTGCCGAGGTGATCGGGTTGGGGGATTCTACTTCTTCTTCGGGCTCGTCGGGTAGGTCTTCCTCTTCTAGGCCGTGGGGTGAGGAACGAGCGCGCGAAAGGGGTCCCTTGCCCCAGATGGCGGAGGGTGGACGCGTTCACTGGGTGTTACCGGATGGAGTACCCGTGCAGGAGCCCGAGCGTGCGTCCTCGGTGAAGGAGATGGCGCGATGGGCGCGTGACTATCATATTCCCTCGTCCGTGAAGCTGAGGGTCCCGGGGAAGAGCGAGACGTTCACACAGCCCCCGCTCGGTCACATATGCCTCAGCGTATTCCATCTGAAGGCGGGTGTCAAGCTCCCTCTGCACCCGTTCTTCCAGTACATGCTGGCGTTGCTGCGGATCACGCTCAGTCAGTGTGGGCCCATGCTGACCCGAACGCTCGTGGCTTTCTTCAATGTTTTCCGCCTGAGCGGCCTCGACCACCCGACGCGGGCGGAGTTCCTGCACTTCTTCCACCTCAAGCACTCCTCCCGACGAAGGGATTTGGGCACCTTCACCGTGGAGCCTAGGGTGAAGTGGTGGTTGGTCGACCCACCGAGCTCGTCGACCTCGTGGCGCACGATCAACTGCCTGGTTGGGGGTGATTGGGAGTTCAGGTCTTTCTCCCCAGAGTTCGCGGCCAACGCCCACCGCATTGATCGAGTCCCCCAGCGTTTCTACCCGTTAAACACCAACGAGTACCCGATGACACCTGTGGAAGAAGCCAGGGTTGCTCGTCTGAAGTATGTCTTCGACCTGGCACCCGAGGCGAAACACTTCTGGGTGGCGTGCCACTGGGACTTGATCGAGCGCACACGTCTCGCCCGAGCACCCGGTCTGTTCGGGCTCCAAATGCTTGTATAGTTTTTGCATGCATATGTAGTGTACTTGATAATCTGCTTACTAACTTTTCGCTTGTTTGTTTTGCAGCCAAAATGACCAAGTCCAAGGCCACTGAGAAGGACGAGGCCCTCCAGCGCCGAATGGAGCTCCTGCTGTCGAGCGCTGAGACCGTGCGCCGGGTTGTCGATGACGGGTAGGGTGGGCTGGTCGTTGGGGATACCGTCTAGGCAAGGATTCATGCGCCTGATGTGTCTGATCATGCCCCTGCCGTGCGGGCGCCTGCCGTCATCATTCCCCGGGTGTCGGTTACCTCTGCTGCTGCTGAATGGGCCGTTCGTCCGCCTCCTGGAGGGTCATCCGCTGCATAGGGCCACGACCGGTCGGAGCGAGAGCGACTTGCTAGCGAAAAGGAGCAGAGGCAGGTCGAACGCGTCCAACGGCGTGTGGAGCAGAGGGACCGGCGAGAGGCCTCCCTGAACTCGGGCTCATAGAACCGGGCTACCCAGTTTAGTGATGCAGATCTCTCTGTTGGGTCGCCCGTTCCTGAAGGTGAGTCCTCCCGTCCCCAGAAGCGCGCGCGCGCGGATGCTGCTGTTGCTGCCGGAGAGGGTGATACGGTTGGTCTTGCTGTCCAGGCCATCCGTCAAGCCCTTGGCGATAGGGTGTCTTCGCTCCAGCTGCTTCTCCAGTCGAGCGCCGGCCCTGCTCCCGACAACCTTGAGCGGGTCTTCAACGCGTGCACCAAGCTGCAGCACCAAATCTTTTAGCTGTGCGCGCGAGAGACCTCTGTGAAGCAGACGAGCTTGAAAGCGGAAGCTCGTGAGGCTGTCGCGGCCCGGGAGAAACTGCAGGCTGGGCTTTCCAAGGCCAATGAGCTGGCAGAGCGGAAGGCCACCCGGAGCAGGCGGACGGAGCAGATGAGGCGGTAGAGGAGCGGGCGGGCGCAGACATGGAGTAGTTTTTTTTTCTTTTCTCTCTTTTGTAATAGTGTAGGTTTTGTAATTAGCCTCGTGCCTTTTTAGATCAATAAAGTTCTCCTTTTCTTTCCGTACGTATGCTTGTCTCACAATTCTTTTCCTTCCGTACACATAATTCTTTTTGCTCTTTTTCACCAAGTGTTACATTAACGCGAATAATGGATCCCCAGTCCCCGAGTAGGCGGATGGGCGGATCAAGAATATACAAACGTAACAACAAAAAGAACTTTGATGAAATAAGTACATAATATAACAAGATTTAGTGAAAGTACTTCCTCAAGTGTTGGATGTTCCATGGGTGTCGGAGCCTTTGACCTTGCATGTCCCTAAGGTAAAAGGCGCTCGGGCTGACCACCTCGTCCACGACGTATGGACCTTCCCACGATGGACAGAGTGCCTTGACTTTCTGCTGTATTGCCTTCATGACCCAGTCCCCTTGTTGGATTGGTCGAGCCCGAATACGCTAGTTATATAATCGGGCGATTCTCTGCTTGTTCGCGGCGTTGTGGAGATGTGCCGTGTCCATTCTTTCCTCCAGTAGATCGTTGTTGAGTCATAGCCCCTCCGTGGGCTCTGGTGGGTGATTTCTAAGGGTAGTACTGCTTCGGTTCCAAACGTCAGGCTGCACGGGGTTTCGCCTGTGGCTGTGCTGACGGTCGTTCGGATGGACCATAAGATCTCTGGGATGACTTCGGGCCAGCACCCGTATCCCGCATCCCCGGGCTCGATGTCTTCAATTTTCTTCTTGATGCCTGCCTTGATGATCTTGTTTGCTGCTTTGACCTGTCCGTTCGTCTGGGGGTGCGCGGGTGACGCGAATACGAGCTCCATTCCTTGTCGCTTACAGAAGGCTGTGAGTCGAGGATTGTTGAATTGTGGCCCATTGTCTGTGATGATGCTGATCGGGGTCCCGTATCGACAGAAAAGGAACCGCCAGAGGAAGCGTTCGACTTCCTCTGTCGTGATCTTTATCATCGGCTGAGCCTCGATGAACTTGGTGTGATAGTCGATGATAACGATCAAGTACCTGTACTGCCCCTTCGACTTTGGGAGCTCCCCGATTAGGTCCAGTCCCCACTGTGCGAACGGAACTGGCGACAGGAGGATTGAGAGTGGGACGGCGGGCACGTGGGACGGCGGGCGCGTGGTAATGGTGTGCGTGCAGCTGGCACTGGTGGCATTTCCTCATTAGTGTGGTGGCGTCCGCGTGAATGGTGGGCCACCAGAATCCGCACCGGAGGGCCTTGTGTGCAATCGATCTTGCTCCCGCATGGTGGCTGCACGTGCCTGAGTGTATTTCTTGAAGAATTGAGTTGCCCTTTGTTGGAGTGACGCACTTGAGGCTCGCCCAGGTCTTCCCTCGCCGATAGAGTGCGTCACCGCGTATACTGAAGTTCGCCGCTCGTGCGACGACGGTCCTGGCCTCTCGTTTGTCCTCTGGTAATTCCCCCTAGCCTTGTACGCGATGAGTACGTCCATGTAGCTCCGTTCGTGTGGTTCGATTGCCAGGATCTGCTCTGCTCCCGAGATGCTTGGTCGTCGCAGTACTTCGACGATCAGCTGTCCTGGTCCCGAATGGACTGGAGCCGTGGCCAGTCGGGCCAGCCTGTCAGCCTTGGCGTTGAGTCCCCAGTGTATGTGGTTGATATTGACGTATTGAAACTTGTTGATCAGTGCTTTTGCGCATTTGAGGTAGGCGATCATGGACTCCCCCTTTGCCTGGAATTCGCCCTCGATCTGGCTCACCACTAACTGTGAGTCGCTGAATATGTTTAGGTTGGGTGCTTCCGAGTTTTTGGCCAATTGTAGTCCTACGATGAGCGCCTCGTATTCGGCCTCGTTGTTGGTTGTCTTGAATTCACATTTGAGAGCGTACTCCGCGTTTACCCCTCCGGGCCTAGTTAGGATGATCCCGGTGCCGCTTGTCTTCTTTGTGCATGACCCATCGACGTAGAGGTTCCACTCCGACAGCGGTCCCCCCTTGACCTCTGGCTCGTCGGATGTCTCTACAGTCGGGCCGCCGGGTGCACCGATCGGTGTTTCTGCCTCTGTGTACTCGGCGATGAAGTCCGCCACTGCTTGCCCTTTTATCGCTGTTTGGGGTTTGTATTGGAGGTCGAATTCGCTTAGCTCGATCGCCCATTTCGCCAAGAGGCCGCTGTGGTCGGGCGATTACAGGATCTGGGGCAGAGGCGCGTTTATGAGGATGTGGATGTTGTGTGCCTAGAAGTATGGCCTCATTCGTCGGGCAGCAGTGATGAGTGCGAGCGCCATCTTCTCGATTGTGGGGTATCGGGTTTCAACGCCCGTCATGCCGTTTCCTTAAAAGAAAACGGGTAGCTCCGTGTAGTCTTCCTTGCCGATGAGGGCTGAGCTAACGGCCGTGAGGGAGGCGGCTAGGTAAATGTATAGTACTTCCCCTCGAATGAGTCTGGATAGGGGTGGGATCGAGGCCAAGTACTCCTTGATCTGGAGAAAGGATGCTTCACATTCGGGCGTCCATACGACTTCCCGCTTGTTCGTCGTTCAGAGGGATTTGAAGAATGAGGCGCATTTTTCTGAATAGCGAGATATGAACCTGTTTAGTGATGCGAGCTTGCCCGTGAGGCTCTGTAGGTCTGCTTTCTTGACGGGCGGCTTCATGTCGATGATCGCCCTCACCTTGGCGGGTGAAGCCTCGATTCCCCTCTGGCTCTCGATATCGACCATTCCTGATGAGGACGTCGAGCACAGTCCCCAAGTTTTGGACGTGATCGACCGCCCGATTGTTCTTCACCAGTATGTCGTCCACATAGAAATCCACAATGTTGCCTATCATGCCATCAAATATCGCGTTCATGAGTCTCTGGTATGTGGAGCCTGCGTTCTTCAACCCGAATGGCATTACGATGTAGCAGTAGAGGCCCTTGTCAGTGACAAAGCACATCGCCTCCTGATCTTCGGGGTCCATGAAGATCTGGTTGTACCCTGAGTACGCGTCCATCATCGATAGGAGCTCGTGCCCGGCCGTCGCGTCTACCAACTGGTCGATCCTTGGTAGAGGGAAGCTGTCCTTGGGGCATGCCTTATTAAGGTCACTGTAATCGATGCACATCCTCCATTTCTTGTTGTTCTTCTGCACCATTACGGCGTTGGAGATCCACTTCGGGTAATCCACCTTCCGGATGAACCCGATGCCCAGCAGTCGGTCCACCTCCTCGTGCATCGCCGCATAGTGCTCGGCCTTGTATGCTCTCCGTTTCTGTTTCACCGCCCGCATGCTGGTGTTGATGCTTAACTTGTGGGATATGATATTTGTGCTGATCCCGGGCATGTCCTTGTATGACTACGCGAACACCTCATGCTTTTCTTTCAGTAACGTGATCAGTCCTTCGGCTATCGCGGGCGTAAGTTGTGCGCCGATCTGGATCGTCCTCTCCGGATGGTCGGGTGATAGCTGGATTGTCCTTAGTTCTTCGCATTCGGGGACGGGGGATACCGCCATCAGCCCGTCGCGCGGGTCATCCGGTGTCTCCGTTTCTGGCACAAATTCTTCCAAAGCCAGGACCTCATGCCTATTCCCGGGCTTTGCTGCCTCCTCGTAATCGTAGCCCCGGACGTGCCCGACTCGGTGCTCCGTCGGGAACCGGCCCAGCAATATATGTCATGCGATGATTAACTTCAGCTGGCTGATTCCTGGTCTTCCTGGTATGGCGTTGTATGGCGAGGGCGTGTCCATGATGATGAAGTCCATTCGGACCTCGCTGTGTGGGGAGTCGGGGGCACCGATCTCAACCCGAATGTTGTCGCTCCCGATTGGGTATGATGTTTCACCGGTGAAGCTTGCGACGCACTCGTGGTCCTGCGACATTTTGTATGCAGGTCTGCCCAGAGCCGTGTACACGTCCAGATAGATCATGTTCACGGACGCCCCGTTGTCCACCAGCACTCTCTTCACGAGGAATCGGTCTATGATCGCATTGATCACAAACGGTAGGGTGCTATTTTTCGGGCTTCTTTCCTCGTCCTCCGCCGTGAAGCTGATGGTTGGCGGCTCTCTCCTTCCTGCTTTGTTCATTCTTCCCGCACCGATTGTCAGCACCTCCCTGCTCGGACGATCGGGCGACGAAGTCCCTTTCTTGCGCTTTCCCCCGGATATCATGCTGATAGTCCCCCTGGTCTCGATGTTTGCCTCCCGCGGGCGATCCTCGGTTCTTGGGAGGGCGATCCGTCCGTCTCCCTGCATGTCCCTGAGTACCTTCTTCAGCATTACGCAGTCGTTGGTGTGGTGAGTGATGGTGTGGTGATATTCGTACCATCGGTCCGGGGTCCGACCGATCGTGGTCTTCTCTTTTGAGACGTTGTTTGGTGGTTGGATATGCTGTCGATGCTGGCAGAGTAGCTGCTCGTTTGATTGTCGATTGATTGCATAGACTTCTTGCTCGGCCGGTCTCTCGGGATTGGATTCCCCGTGGTGCTGGTGCTCTTGCCCGGTCATTTCGGGCGCCCTGGTGGCTACGGTAGGTTGGCCTCTGGTTGTTTTGTTCGTGCGTACCCCGATTTCACTTGTAACTCCCGCTTGGCTCTTCCCTGTCGTCGGTGTTCCGTTGTAGTTGGACGTTCGCACTTTCTGGCTGGTTGGCGTCTGGTCTGGGGGCAGCCCCGTATACTCGCGTCTCTACTAGCGCCTTCTGTACGATGAGGTCCATGATCTCGTCGTAGTCGAGATGCTCTTTCCTTATTAGCTTCTCTACGAATGGTGTTGCAAGCATGTTGTCCATCAGGGCGACCTTAGCCACCTGCTTGTCGAGACTCCTGCATGTGCTCGCCAGCGCTCTTCACCGGTTGATGTAGCAGGATAGGCTCTCATCCGTCCCTTGGCAGACTTTCAGGAGGATGCCCGTGGTGTTGTACTTGCCCTGGAGTCTGTATCGTCTCTGGAAGCTCTCCGCCAGCTCGAGGAACGAGTGGATGGAGCCTGGTGGAATCTCGTAGAACCAGCTCCTTGCTTCTTTGGACAGCGTCACCTGGAATAGGAAGCACAAAGTTGAATCCGAATACCTGGTTCCATCCGTGGCGGATCAAAATTCATCGATGTGCGTGCGGGGATCCCCATTTTCGTCGAATCGAGTGACCTTCGTTGTTTTCGCGTTTAGGTCCCTGCCCCTCTCTTGTATGTGTGCCGAGAACGGGCTAACCCGGGGGTGAACATCCCACCTTGCCCGGCAAGCTTGTCCTTCCGCAAGCGTGAGACTTCCTCCGCTAACTCCTCCATCCTCCGAAGGATCAGGGCGTTGTCTGTCGGGGGTGCCGATTCCCCTGCTGGTGTGGGCGTGAGGACCGCTCGGGGGTCGGTCCTCCCTAACAGGTGTTGCTCTTCGTTGTTGGCGGTCTCTTGGATCCGTTCGCGTTGTATCTGTTAATGGTCGACGAGCGCATCCAATCGTTCTTCCAGCCTCTGCCGGACCTGGCGCTCATGGTCCCGTTCGAATGGTGCCTCTTGCAGCTCCTGGAGCAGGCAATCGACGCGCTCCTCGCTGCTGCTGCTTATCCCTAGCTCCACTACTTGACGCGCCCGTGCGCTCGGGGGTGTTTCTTCCACGGGCATGTTGCTGACGTTTGTCTCCTGGGTATGCATGTGGGCTTTTTGGTTGGTGGTGTTTATACGAGGTTTGCAATTTGTAAGTTTCCCACAGACGGTGCCAACTGTTTCTACCGGATTACGCGGAACGTAATCAAGCACAAGCAAGTACGAGTAATCCTCTTCTTATCCGAACGGTCGGACTGTTCGGATGCTTGGGTTCTTCTTCTCTCTTTGGGTGTTCGGGTTATCGGACTTGTGTGAGTTCGGCCTCAGCTGTTAGAAGAATACAACAACAAACGGGCGGTCAGATGGTCGGGACAGGGGTGTCCTGCCTTCAACGCTCAGATGCGTAAGTTAGAAGATGTATTGGATATAACAGTCGAGCGAACGTGCTAGAAAGTAGGTTGGGGTGTTTAATGCTTGAATTGAATATATCCTTACCTGTAGTAAATGCCTTACCTATATAGGTGGTTGAGATTGTTGCTTGCTTGTGTTCTTCGATGTGGGATGGAGCTGTTTTGCTGCCATGTGTTCCGAGTATTCGGATGTGCGCTTGTCGGGCGCGTGCCCGATCGGATGAGCTCGGTCTTGCGGGTGAAGTTGTTGCTTGCTGGGTGGTCTTTCGAGTGGTCGGGTAGGTGTTGATCATCTGCTTAATTGGGTAAGTATGTTTAATTAACAAACTAATGCTGCTATACTAACAGTTTCTACTCTGTATATAAGGGTAGGAAGGAGCAGTTGCTCCTGCTTCGGGGTTTATTTTCTGCAACAGATTACTCGTCGCAAAACGGAACACTAATATCCATCCGTACTCTACCGACAACTAACTCGTAGAAGAACTGGGGCTTAAGCAGTAGTAAATATTAAGTACAGGGACAAAAGTACAATCTGACCAAAACATCAGGGCTGAAACACAATTGACTATAGTTGCTACGATTCCAAACCCCAGCGGAGACTAGAGACAGCTCTGTAAGCAAAGGCCGCAGAGTAACTTCCATTATCTTCATCAATAGTTACTCTTAGTTTCTATTGAGCTGAGATTCTTCGACTTTCACTTAGCTTCTGATCACCAAATTGCTTAATAAAATGGCAGATGCTGCACTGAACCCAGGTCAGAAATTACAACCTATGATTCCATATCTCACTCATTATGCTCTCATTTTCTGTGTTAGTTTCAAGAACTACAAACTACTAGCATGTCTATTTTATATTTCTTTTGAAGAGGCCGTGTCAAAAACGGTTAAAATTGTCTGATTGTGAATGTTTCAGTGACCCAGCAGCAGAAGAGAATCACTGTAACCAACAAACATGGTGAAAAGCTTGTGGGTTTATTACATGACACTGGCTCTGGGGATATTGTAATCTTGTGCCATGTTTTACAGCCACCAAGGTTGGTCCTTTTCTTCATTTTGGATTAAGTTTGATAAGGGAAAGGCTTCTAGATTTTCTTATATATCTCTCTAATTATGTTGACCTATCATGAAATTTCGATAGTTAGATACTGATTAGTAATCATACCATCATTACCATGTAATATTATGTAAACAAGATATCCCCATGTAATTGCATGTTAATAGCTTATAGATAGGAAAAGTACAGTTGGCTTCGTTTTGGAAACTTTTGACAGGATGTTTCTCTTCATTTACAGGAAGACCCTATTATGGTGAACCTGGCTGTTGCGTTGGAAAAAGAAGTAATTAGCTCATTCTGTTTTGATTTTTCTGGAAATGGGCAAGTAGTATAGAAGTTGAGACTCTTGAATGTGACTGCAACTTAACTTCTTTAATCTCGTAGTTGTAAGTGTGTCTCCATATTTAGTTGCCAGGCTTGTGTTATCAATTGTTATGAAGATAAAAGTGTTGCGATGACTGATTTAGTTGTAATTTTTTACTTTATGAAGGGAAAGTGAAGGCATCTTTGGTATGGGAACTATCGGAAAGAGGCTGACGACTTACATGCCGTAGTTGAACATTTTTAGGAAAGCCGTGTAGCAAGTGTGATTTTGGGGCACAGCAAAGGTGTGTTGGTTGGCTTCATGATCTGTACGTTAAATTTTATAGTTACTAACTGTGGAAAACATTCTATTGTACAGTCACACTCATACATGAAACTTTGGGGTGATACTCATTTGAATGTGTGGAACGTTAGTTAAACTTTAGGGCTGATGCAAAAAAAAAAACCACACTTCAGGGAGTCTCCTTCCTAAAAAAATCTATAATTTTTTTAATTTTTTTTAAAAAAGGAAAAAATTCATATATGGTACTCGGACTTTTATTTTCAGGTCAATTTGATACTTGAACTTATAAATGTCTGCTAGTATTGTGGTTTGGAATTCATTACAGAACTAGGTTATGTAATAATAAGATTAAAAAAGAATTTATCAGTATGATACCTCAAGTTTTAATTTCATATCAATGAGGTACCTACGCCTCTTTTCTGGCCAGTCTCCGTCAACAATAAGGGTAGATCAATTCATTGATCAATTTTTGGACGGAAAATAACAGTTTTACCCTTTACTATTTCTGTTATTATTATTCGTCTATTTCTAATATCCTCTCTCTCTCTCTCTCTCTCTCTCTCTCTCTCTCTCTCTCTCTCTCTCTCTCTCTCTCTCTCTCTCTCTCTCTCTCTCTCTCTCTCTCTCTCTCTCTCTCTCTACAGCACCTGTGCCTGGTGAATTTGGAGCAGAAGGCATCAAGACCAGGGCGGCACACTGATGACAAATATCCGATAGACTGGGTGTTCTGAGCACTGAGAAGATCTACTACTAGTCTACTAGATTAATTGCCTAATTGGGATGCAAAATCAATCATCTCCATCACGGACTCTGCTTGCATTACGATCATTAGCAAATGAAGGTACACGAACACCGTACATGCAGTCATGACTCTTTAGTCCGTATATCTTATTGTCTTTGAAGTTAACACATCGACTTATATTTCCAGCATAGCCTGAAGGATACCTGACATTACCCATCCAGCCAAAAATTTCATTCTTCTGGGCAGGCTTGACGGTATAAGGAGCTTGTGGCATTTTTTTTCTTCCCATCTCTCAACCACAAATGTTTTCGCAGTCCCATCCTTTTAAGATCAATGCGTGCCTTCGGGCCGTCTTTAGTTTTTCCCTCCCAATTCAACACTGTGCCGACCACACTCTCGCACACATTTTTCTCTATGTGCATGACATCTAAGTAGTGTCTGATCAGCAACTTGGACCAATACAGAAGTTCCCAAAAAATACTTTTGTGTGTCCAGAATTTATACCTGTCGGGTTTGTCAGGTATTGACGCCACTATCTCAGGATGATTGCTGAGCTGCCCAAAATCGTATTCATTTAGCACTTCCAATATTTCATCCCCTGTCCATCTCATCGGCTGCTCACCTGTTTCCACAGTCCCATCAAATGCCTCCATATCCTCCCGAAATGGGTGATCATGTGGAAACCAACAACGATGACGCATCTGTACAATCTTCCTGCAATGAGATCTGCAACACTCAACAGTCATGCACTCTGGACAAGCCCTGTATCCCCTAGTAACGTTGCCCGACAACATCCCACGTGCAGGAAAATCGCTAATGGTGCCAACAAGTATGGCATGCATCTGGAACATCTCATTTTTGAACTTGTCATAAGTGGGATGACCATGCTCACTCAAGTACTTAAGCTCCGCAATCAAGGGTCTCAAATACACATCGAGACACTTTCCTGGATAACCCGGCCCTGGAATTATCATAGTGAGCATATTGTATTCTTTCTTCATACACATCCATGGAGGAAGGTTGTACGGTACCAAAATAACTGGCCATATACTTTATTGAAGACTCATGTTGCCAAAAGGGTTGAATCCGTCAGATGAAAGCCCCAGCCAAACATTTCGAACCTCTGATGCAAAATAAGAAAACTCCTTCACCATGTGCTTCTAAGCCTCTCCGTCAGCAGGGTGTATAAGCGTATCACCGTCGGGCAAATTCCTCTCGGCCCACCATCTCATAGCTTCAGCCGTGTGTGCACACATGAACAACCGTTCTATCCTATCTATCAACGGAAAATACCGAAGTATCTTCACAACTTTCTTGTTTCCGGCAGGAGTCAACTTATACCTATCTGTACCACATACCCGGCATTTATCAAGGGATTCAACATCATTCCCATAAGCATCTTCACCCCAGAAGAGAACACAATCATATCTACAAGCATGGATTTTGATGTAGGAAATGCCAAGATGTTTCAGGATCTGTCGCACCTTACGATGAGTGGTAGGAAGACGATGACCGGGGGGCAACAACGAACCAGACCACTTCAGCCAATCATCAACAGCCTTCACACTCATTTTGTTCTCCACTTTGAGCTTCATTACTCCCATAACACTTTCAAGAACAGTCTTATTACACCCGTTGTACAACGGGGTCTGTTGGAAGGTAATGAGGTTGTTGTATGAAATGACCCAACCCCGATTCAGTTACCTAAATCGGAATCAAACCCTTCCAAAAGTACGAACCAACAAAAAATTTTCCAAAATTTCGGCAGAGTTTCGTTACTAACGTGGAATTACCATAACCTGCACGCGGAAATTAACACTTCGTCCTATGCCACAAAAAGCAAACCGTGGGCACCAATCCCATCCGGATTTCTCAACATCAAAATAATCAACAACAGTAATTAAACTGTACTATGTATATATGTATATCCGTGAAAATCCGCACATCATGTATCAGAATGTATCAGAGCGACCACTAGAGTAAAACATATACAGTATGTACATCAGTAGGCGAAACAAGAACCTACTGGAAAATACAGATAACTCTGATCACTAGCCTCCAAACCGCGACGTGAAACACCAAACCTGAACTGCAAACTGGGCACGGAAACCGAAAAGCCCAGGGGAAAGACAATAAACACGTTAGAGTGAGTGGACAAAAATAAATGTCTTTCACCAAGTAATATATACGTATAAAATCATATGCGAGTCAGATGTATAAGTAAAGAAATGGTACACGAGGGAGACTCCAACTCCTCACGCGTCCGGGTACACGAGGGAGACTCCAACTCCTCACGCGTACAGAGCATGCAATATAAAATCGCGGAATCACTCATGGACTACCACGCGATAGCACAGTCTGAATCACGGGATCCCAGACCCACACGTGATTCCTAGCCAGAAAGGCCTCGGGTCAGGATATCTGTCCTTCCCAGAGCGTACTCGGGGATCAGCCGAGAAGCCAATGTGTATCGATACCACAACATATACTGAGACTGTACTCTGTGTAAACCAAATCATAAATCTTTTCTATGCACATGCTTAAAACATAATATGTACGTATATGTATATATTCGTATACGTATATTCGTATAAACATAATCGTAAACACATGCTCGTAAAATCATAATCAATTCGCATGCTCAAGTTCGTAAATCATTCATAAAAGACTCGCAGTCAATCTGTGAAAAGAAATGTCCACTCACAGACTCTCGAAACGCGCACACGCGCTAAACTCGTGGTCCGGCGGAAGATCCCTCGCCAGAAGCACGCTCACGATCCAGATCTCGATCTCGATCTCCTGAATATTCACAAAACATAACTGATCAAAATCGTAGTCCACAACACTGTACGGATGCACGGAAACCAACCGTTCCCGAAAATACAAAATGCGGTGCAAAATGAATTACAGAAATCCCGAAATCCCAACTCGAAACCTCGACTGAAAATCGGCTAACCAAATCAACCCGAAAACCTCCGTACGATAATCAGGGCGCGATTACGATAAAAATGACACTAATTACATCGAAATCTGAAAATTTGACTTTTTGACCGCCGTTGACCGCCGCCGCCGGCGGCGGCGCGCCGTCAACGGTGGAATTACAAGGCCAAACTCTCCAGTTCAGACCACCTCAACCTCACGAACAACTTTCCCTTCTACCACGTAAGCCAAATCACATCACAACCCTTCCAAAATCAAGCAAACCGAGCAATTTTTCTCACCGGAAAACCCAATCGGGTTATAGGCAAACCACCACCAAAACTGAATTAAAACATAGGGGAAGTAACCTTAGGGCAAAGCGAGGTGAAGCCCTCACCCCTCGGCCACCAATGGTCACCGGAAAACCCCCCACCGTTAAGGGCGAATTCCGGCAAGGTAACCCAAATCGGGTTCCACGAAAATCTCACCAATTCACCACCACACACACATCAATCAACTCGAAATTGAACAAGGAACCTAGCCATACCTTCCTCGAAGCCCAAGGTGGCCGGAATCCGGTCGCCGGAAAACAACTTCCCGTTTGGGAAACTTCCTTTATCGGTCAAACTGGTCAACTTTCCAAAACGGGAAAGTCAAAGCAATTCGGTGTTTTTGCGACTATTTCTCGACTTTTCGATATTTATACACGTCCCTCGGGTCAATCAACGGTCCAAAATGAAAATACGGAATGATTCGGATAAGCTCGAAACATTCGGATAACTCGTCGGAACCCGAAACTTCAAATAATCATAGAATATTCCTCGGTTATCGGAAAAATCTTCCGAAACCACCCACGAGCTCGAAATCACGTACTCTACCATTTCCGTAAAGACACTCATCCCAAATTCTCGACTGAAAACATAGTCGCGAATTGGCTCGACAAACCACACAATATCGCAAAACTGCGACTAAAACCAAATCTCGAGAATCGTGCCAAACACACCTCTGATTCTGGTTCGGGTCGTCACATGTACTTGTCCATACCAGCAGTGTTGGCAGCTGTAGGTAATTGCTGGACTGGCTCAATATGAGGGAAGTCTCCAACGGCAGGAGGGATATCCGGTGCTTGAGCAAATATACCGCTCTCATGAGGAAACATATCGTTGATCAACCTTGTTGTTGGATCATTGGATGTACTGCCACTCTCAAAAAATTGTCCGTGATCATGTTGACCAACTGATGAGCTCTCATCGTGATAAATCCAACATGTGTACTTATCCCAAAACCCGTTTTTCTTCAAGTGCTCCAATACTTTATCGATGTGAAAACGATATCGCTCGCTGCGACACTGACATTTCATACACGGACAATAATGAATTGTCATCCCTCCATAATTAACCTTCACATATTCCACAAAACTTCTAATTCCACGGTGATATCTTACATCCCATCTTGGAAGACACATCCAACTCTTGTCCATCCTGAAAATTATAATTGCATGTATATATACCCATGATCTTATTAATTAAAACTTCATAGCTAGATATATATATCGATCTATATTTATATATATCGATATTCAAACAATAAATTACATAATTTAATTATTCGATCTACTCGATCCCTAACTAGCTAGCTAACTAGCTACACTACCACATTAAGTACCATTGCCGGCGATTTTTTAAAAAACAAGGCCGGCGACCGGGGAAGTCGCCGGTAATGATCATCATTGCCGGCGACTTGCTCCGTCGCCGGTAAAAAGTCTGAAAAGTCGCCGAAAATGTGTCAAACCATTGCCGGTGACCTATTCCGTCGCCGGCAATGATTGGGCAACCATTTCCGGCGAAATTCCGGCCGGAAAATCGCCGGCAATGGTTGCCCAATCATTGCCGGCGACGGAATAGGTCGCCGGCAATGGTTGCCCAATCATTGCCGGCGACGGAATAGGTCGCCGGCAATGGTTTGAAACATTTCCGGCCCCTTTTGGCCGGAATTTCGCCGGTAATGACTCCATTTCCGGCGATTTAATGAATCGCTAGCAATGCCTCTTATATCAGATGCAGATCGTAGCAGCTCATTCATTTTGATAGAAAAAAATCTGGTGAAATCGAAAGAAGGAAAACGCTCTGAAATCCTTCGGTATTGTCAAAAGGTGTCGAAAACTCACTCGGGAAGCTATATACGTAGCTATATATAGGTACGTATATACGTATGTATATATATATATATATGTGTGTTGATTTAATTAGATCGATATATATAAATATATATGCATGTGTTGATTTAGAGTTGGGATATCGAATATTGGTTTGATACGCAACTAGAGTGGATATATTGTTGCTTTCGAGTGATTGACTGTTGATTTTGAGTAGATTTGAGATTATTTCGATGAAAATATGTTAATTTGTGTATATATATATATATGTATGGATATAAAATGATTTTGTGAATATTAATTGTTAATATGTCTATATATATACAGGCATGTTAATTTGTAATTGTGAATTGTTGGTATATATATATTTTTTAATTTATATGCATGCATGGGTCGACTTTTGTTAATTAATCGGATGAATTCGAATGTAATTAATGATGATTTATTTTATAATTAGTAGTGAATGTGTATATATATATATAGTACGTAATATTGTTAGAATTTTCAGGATGGACAAGAGTTGGATGAGCCTCGAAAGATGGGATGTGAGATATCACCAGGGAATTAGGAGTTTTGTGAATTTTGTGAAGGCTAATTGTGGAGACACTACACTTCATTATTGCCCGTGCAAAGAATGTAAGTGTCGCAGCGATCGATTTTGTTTTCCCATTGATAAAGTCCAGAAGCACCTGAGTAAATACGGGTTTTGGGATAACTACACTTGTTGGATTTATCACGGTGAAACATCGTTAGCACCCGCATGATCATGGACAATTTGGTGAGAGGGCCAGTCTACGCTATGATCATGGACATTTTGCTGAGAGGGGCAGTCCATCCTATGATCCAACATCGATGTTAATCAATGATATGTTTCCTCATGAGAGCGGTGTATTTGCTGATGAAGCACCAAATGTCCCTCCCGTTGTTGAGGGTTTCCCTCATATTGAGCCAGTCGAGCCATTACCTGGAGCTCATGTCAACACAAGTGGTATGGACAAGTACAATAACCTGATTGCATTGCAACAGACTCCGTTGTACGACGTTTGTAGTAAGACTGTTCTTGAAAGTGTCATGGGAGTGATGCAGCTCAAAATGGAGAACAAAATGTCTGTCAAAGCTGTTTATTCTTGGCTGAAGTGGACTGCTTCGCTACTGCCACCCGGTCATCGTCTTCCTACCACTCATCATAAGGTGCGACATATCCTGAAAGATCTTGGGCTTTCCTACATCAAAATCCATGCATGCAGATATGATTGCATTCTCTTCTGGAGAAAAGATCTTGAAGACCTTGAAGCCTGCACGGTATGTTTTACAGAAAGGTATAAGTTGACTCCTGCAGGCAACAAGAAAGCTGTGAACATACTTCGATATTTCCCGCTTATTGATAGGCTGGAGCGGTTGTTCATGTGTGCTTTCACGGCCGAAGCTATGAGATGGTGGGCTGAGAGGAATTTGCCTGACGATGACACCCTTATACACCCTTCCGACGGAGAGGCTTGGAAGCATATGGTCAGGGAGTTTGATCATTTTGCAGTAGAGGTCCGAAATGTTTGGCTAGGGCTCTCATCTGACGGATTCAACCCTTTTGGCAACATGAGTCTTCAATACAGTATATGGCCAGTTATTTTGGTACCGTACAACCTTCCACCATGGATGTGCATGAAGAAGGAATACAATATGCTCACTCTATTAATTCCGAGCCCGGGTTATCCAGGAAAGTGTTTCGATGTGTATTTGAGGCCTTTGATTGAGGAGCTTAAGTACCTGAGTGAGTGTGGCCACCCCAATTACGATAGGTTCAAAAATGAGATGTTCCAGATGCATGCCATGCTTGTTGGCACCATCAGTGATTTTCTTGCCCGCGGTATGTTGTCGGGCAACGTTACCAGGGGTTACAGGGCTTGTTCAGAGTGCATGACGGTTGATTGTTGCAGTCCTTATTGCAATAAAATTGTTCAGATGCATCACCGTTGTTGGCTTTCATATAATCACCCATTTAGGCAGGATCCAGACGCGTTTGATGGGACTGTGGAAACAGGTGTGGTACCCAGGCGATGGACAGGGGAAGAAATTTTGGAAGTGTTGAATGAATATGATTTTGGCCAGCTGAGCAATCATCTTGAGATAGTAGCGTCAATTCCAGACAAGCCCGAAAGGTATAAGTTTTGGACACACAAGAGCATATTCTGGGAACTCCCCTACTGGCCCAGGTTGCCTATCAGACACTACCTAGATGTCATGCACATAGAGAAGAATGTGTGTGAAACTGTGGTTGGCACAGTTTTTAACTTGGAGGGGAAAACAAAAGACATCTCTAAGGCACGCATTGATCTGAAAGCTATGGGACAGCGGAAACATTTGTGGTTAAGAGATGGTAAGAGAAAAATGCCGCAAGCTCCTTACACCGTCAAGCCGAAGCATAAGCATGAAATTTTTGGGTGGCTGAGTAATGTCAGGTATATATTCTTACGGCTATGCAAGAAATTGGCCTTAAATTTTTACTTATATATGGTTATATGCGAGAAATATAATTGTTGCCTATGGCTATATATATATATATATATATATATGCAGGTATCCTTATGGCTATGCAGGAAATATAAGCAGGTGTGTTAACTTCCGGGACAATAAGATGTACGGATTAAAGAGTCATGACTGTCATGTACTACTTCAACTCCTTTTCCCTATTTTCATTCGAGGGTACCTGCCCAAAGAGGTGGTGGAGCCGTTGGTGGCCTTGTCAAGATTCTTTCAGAAGTTATGCACCAGGGAAGTTAAAAAATCAGATCTCAGGGAGATGCAAGATGACATCATTTTTATCATGTGCAAGCTTGAGAGGATATTTCCCCCAAATTTTTTCGACATCATGCCTCACTTGATGATCCATCTTCCCGAACAATTGTTGCTTACCGGTCCCGTACACTACACTTGGATGTATCCTATGGAAAGGTACAAATGATTCATACATTTGGTTAGCCTATGTAAATTCTTAATTTTTAAGTATCATAACATGCACTTGTTAACTTGTAGACAATTGGGAGCCTACAAGGACTATGTGAAGAATAAATTTGCACCTGAAGGGTGTATCGCTGAAGCATATATTGCGCACGAGTGTGTAACGTACACCAACGTGTATTTGGGAGCGCTTGAGGACCCCCAACAACAGATGCCGATAGATGAACCCCAATTCAACCTTTCTATCATCTCCAATGACGTGGTAGTACAGGGAAGCTTGCCAAAGTAGTACAAGTTGGATAGAAATGAGGTAGCCATTGCCCACTGGTCGGTACTGATTAACTGTCCAGAAGTACAATATTGGAAAAACTATCATCTTCACTGCCCTGTTATTGCCGGAAATGTTGATTACCACAACAGGACGTTTGCAAAATACTTTGGTCAATGGGTAAGGGTATATGTGTATATATCTATTTTTTATATCCTTATATAGCATGTGTCTACGTACGTGGTTTTGTGGTTTCTATGTTCATAATTTCTTGTGTGGTTTCTTATCGTTTTCAGATGAACCATGTAGCAAATGATGGTTGCCCAGAGTGGTCAAACGAATTGAGGGTCCTGGCGATGAAACCGATAGCTTCAAAAGTTTACGCGATGTGTCAGGTCAATGGCGTGAAATTTATATGTGAAAATCGAGACGACCGAATGAAAACACCGAATTGTGGGGTGATGGTCCATAGTGGGCAGGATGGCGTTGACTATTACGGTGTCCTTCATTCAGTTGTTGAACTAATTTATGGGAACCGCATGAAAGTGCATTTGTTCAAGTGTAGATGGTTTGATACTAGCCCGGAGAACACAAGGATCGATCAGTATGGAACATTTTCGGTGAATACTGCTACAAGCTGGTATAAAGAAGACCCTTTCGTTCTTGCCACATCAGTGAAACAAGTGTTTTACCTTGACGATCTTCTGAACAAAGTCCCGTGGAAGGTGGTTAACCATGTTGCTCATAGAAACATATACAGTGCTACCACACTTGGTGAGACCGCAGATGATGAGGAAGTTACTGCTTACCAAGAGCCGAACGCTTTTGACATTCCGGAATCATGTACGATTCGCCTTAATAATGTGAGATTTGGGAGTGTGGTTCGAATTACTGGAGCAGAACTTCTCGATGTTAATCCATATGAAGTTGACGCTGATTCAGATGACGAGGAGCTGCACATATTGCCAGAGGTTACCTATGAAACTGAGTCAGACTCAAGTGATGAAGATGATTACGATTATCATCTTTAGTACGTTAATGATGTACGTATTTTAATTATAGTCGGAAATTGTAGTCGGAAAGTATAGTCGGATATTCTAGTCGGAAATTGTAGTCGGAAATTGTAATCGGAAATTGTAGTCGAAAATTGTAGTCGGAAATTATAGTCGGAAATTGTAGTCGGAAATTGTTGTCGGAAATTGTTGTCGGAAATTGTAGTCGGAAATTGGAGTCAGAAATTCTAGTCGGAAATTATAGTCGAAAATTATAGTCGGAAATTATAGTCGGAAATTCTAGTCGGAAATTCTTGTCGGAAATTCTTGTCGGAAATTCTAGTCGGAAATAATAGTCGGAAATTATAGTCGGAAATTATAGTTGGAAATTCTTGTCGGAAATTATAGTCGGAAATTGTAGTCGTAAATTGTAGTCGGAAATTATAGTCGGAAATTATAGTCGGAAATTCTAGTCGGAAATTCTTGTCGGAAATTCTTGTCGGAAATTCTAGTCGGAAATTCTAGTCGGAAATTCTTGTCGGAAATTCTTGTCGGAAATTCTAGTCGGAAATTATAGTCGGAAATTCTTGTCGGAAATTCTTTTGCCGGGAATCATTATCATTACCAACGAGTTGATAAGCAACTCGTGGGTAATATCCTCGTGGGTAATGACATTACCCACGAGTTGCTTATCAACTCGTTGGTAATGACATTGCCCACGAGTTAACTCGTAACTCGCCGGCAATGGTGATGTTTTAATTTCCAGCTCGGGCAGCTCCTCCTCCCCTCACCTCATTTCTTCACAAACTCCTCTCAAACCCTAAAATCTCCCCCTCTCTTCCTCACCTCGCCCCCAAATTATATTCCTCTCCTCAAATCTCTCCTCCCCTCTCCCCTCCCCTCATCCCCTCTCCCCTCTCCACACAAACACCCAAAAACCCCAAATCTCCCCTACCTCTCCTCCCCTCCTCCTCTCCTCCTCCCCTCCTCCTCTACCTCTTCCCCTCACGGAAATTCTCGGGAAGCCCACTTGGAGCTCAACCATGACAGGTTCTCCTCTCTCTCTCTCTCTCTCTCTCTCTCTCTCTCTCTCTCTCTCTCTCTCTCTCTCTTTCTCTCTCTCTCTCTCTCAATTTTAATTTCATTTTTATGCATTTTAATTAACATGATTAATTAAGTTTTGGGTGATGATTTAATTTTTGATAATTTAAGGTGATGTATACATGTGATGTATGTATGTGGAAAATATTTGGAAAATTTAATTAAGGTGATGTATATATATATATGTGATGTATATATGTGGAAAATTTTATTAAGGTGATGCATATATAGGTGATGTATATATGTGGAAAATTGCTAATTAAGGTGATGTATGTGATGTATATATGTGATGTATGTAATTAAGTTTTGATAATTTAAGGTGATGTATATATGTGGAAAATCTTTAGGTAATTTAAGGTGATTTGGGTGGATTAATTGATATAGGGTTATATTTTGATAATTATATTCGTAATGATCGATATGATATGATGCAATTTAATTTAATGTTTAATGTTTAATTTAATGTACGATATCATAACCGCATTTAGAGCCGTTTGGAACCGGAACCGTTTGGTTTGGAATCGATAACCGCTAGAACCGGAACCAAACGGTTCCGGTTTCAAACGGTTCTGGTTTCAAACGGTTCCGGTTCCAAACCGTTATCGGTTCCAACAATTAGTCCTGGATTAGGTTGTATGAAAAACCGGAACCGGAACCGTTTGGAACCGGAACCGTTTGAAATCGGAACCGTTTGGAACCGGAACCGTTTGGAACCAGAACCGTTTGGAACCGGAACTGTTTGTAATCGGAACCGTTTGAAACCGAACGGTTTCGGTTCCAAACGGTTCTGAGTTCAAACGGTTCCGGTTCCAAACGGTTCCGGTTCCGATTTGTCATAGAATCGAATCCATGACTCATTGTTGGAACTGATAACTGTTTGGAACCGGAACCGTTTGAAATCGGAACCGTTTGGAACCGGAACCGTTTGTAACCGGAACCGTTTGAAACCGAACGGTTCCGGCTCCAAACGGTTACGGGTTCAAACCGTTCCGGTTCCAAACGGTTCCGGTTCCATCCTTAATTTTCATAGAACCGAATTTAGGACTAATTGTTGGATGTGCAGGAGGTTTTGCTACAAATTGGCTTGGAGGCATCAAACGGAGAGGTTCTAGAAATAGTGGAGGGAGCAGTAGTCAAGCTTCCTCAGCCGCAGTCAGCAACATGCGCAGTGGGCCAATGATGAATGATCGCACACAAATGTTGCTAGCTGCGCGAGAAGAGGAGGAAGCTGCACGATCCGGATCCGTGCAACCCCCAGTCCAGCCTCGAGCCTCAGTCAGCAGACCCTCAGTCAGCAGACCCTTAGACGAGCGACAGTCAACGGGGGCATCAGAAACTCCCTCCATCCGAATGCCCCCTATTGGCCTGGTGCCTACTCTCGTTTCACGGGAATCATCTGAGGCAGATGGTGCTGGCGCCTCATCGTCTAGGCCTCGTCTATCTCCGCCGTCCGGTCTCTTCCTGCCCGACGAGATTCCTGTGATCCCTGAATTCGATAATAGGGGGAGACCTATTTATATTGAAGGACGGCCGGAGTTCCTGAGCGTGGAGGAAGCGTACAACTTCATCCCGTTCGACCCCGTGTATCTTTGGAGTGCGAGGTGCACCAACTAGCAAACGGACGATGCAGGTAAATTTTATTTAACAAGTTTGATTACTTAATTATTACTTAAGACTTACGATAGGTTCAATTAATGATATCAATTTTTTGACATTGTATTATTAGGCAATTTCGTTAATGGCACTGGAAAACGGAGAGGGGCTAGAGGCACCTGCACCGGGAAGAGACTTGAGCAGGCCACCAGGGGAAAGAAAACGCTCATTAGGGCCAATGAGCATGGCGAGGTGATCGAGGCATTTGACACCACGCGAAAGTATGCCAGCATGGTCGGGGCCATCGTGCGGGACAAGGTCCCAATGCTTTGGCCAGATTGGGAATCTGTGCCTCTCTACGCGAAGATGCAAGTGCATAATGCACTGAGTGTGAGTTAAATCGTATTTTCATTACGTAAATTTTACATTTATTAATTAAGTCCGAATAAATATATAATTTTACCGTTTATATATTCATCTTGCAGGTGTGGTTTGACGTGGATGAATGCCTTATTCACACGTGGGTAGAGCGTCAACTACATATCAGGTTATGTGATTCGAGTTGTTTGAGTATATATCGAGTTAGATTTTTGTTTATCAAGTGTTTTAATATCTCTAACTTTTTTTTCTGGTGTTAATATAGGTATAAAGAGTGGAAGAACGAGCTTTCTTCACATTACACACAGTACAAGGAGCTAGGCCGAGGTTCTACCCCTAGCGAATTCCAGTTTAGGGAGTACGAGTGGCTGTGGCTGGTAGCCCACTTCGAGCACCCCAAAGCGAAGGTATGTATCCTGAATATATCTTACAACCCTAATGTATCGTATCACATTGAAATAGTTAGTTACTAATTTTTTTACATATGTTTATCAAACAAGGCGATTTCCAAGACGAACCGGGAGAATAGATTGAAAAACACCAAGGCCCATCATGCAGGTTCACTCAACTATTTGGGTTGGTCGAGTAAGGTGCAGCAACAACAAGAAGTCAACCCGTTGGTGTATATTCATCAGAAGTTCTATCCCCAGTGCCCTGAAGAAGCGGTAAGTCTTTCGCCTCTGTATTTTGTACTTCACATATGCATGTGTTAATAAAACTATTTTTCGATATTAATTTATTTTGTTAAATAATACGTTATTCATATTCGCTTTTCAATTAGGCGAGAGTGGAGGAGGCGACCACAGAAGTGACCATGAATATAGCTCGGAACAACCATCCTGACTGCTCAGAGGAAGAAGCGACCCAGTATGCCTCTCAGATCAATCCGCTTGATCGCCCTATAGCGGCTCAGATCATGGCAAAAGCGTGCGGGACTGGAAAGAATACCTACTACTGCAGGGGTTCGGCGGGCGAAGGAGTATTGAAGAACACTTTAGAATACTCTACCGGGTCAAGAACTTCAACTTCTAGTCGTAACCTCGCAGCGGAGCTTTAGAGGATGCAGAGGGAGTTGGATGAGCAAAGGAGGCAGATGGAGGAGATGAGGCAGATGGCCAAGCAGCAGACACTCAGAGATGCCGAGTACCGGGGGATGATCGAGCAACACCGACTCATGGTCCAGCAGCAGACACAAATGTTCACCTGGATGCAGACGATGTACGCAGCTCAGACTACCGGACAACCGCTCCCCACACCTTTCTCGGTCCCTGTGTTCCACAATTATCCACCACCGCAGCAGTCACCGCCACAGCAAGACCAGGGTAGCCACCGGATTTCAAATGAATACATGGATTTCTTCGACCCTGACCCGAGAGTTCCTCGACCTTGACGTGTAGTTGTAGTTTATTTTCATATTGTTGCTATTTGTACTGTACGTTGGACAATTATGTGTGTACTGTTGAACTTGTATTTCTACGGTTTATGTTTTTCAATGCAGGTTCTGGAATTGGGCCCAATCCAGAACCGGTTTTTTTTTTTGATAAATTTCTCCAACCATTGCCGGCGACTTGGACCAAAGTCGCCGGCAATGGTCCTCATTTTCCGGCCACGGCGGAGCAATCATTGCCGGCGACTTGAGTCGCCGGTGATGATTGAACATTGTCGGCGACTCAAGTCGCCGGCAATGACGAAGGACATTACCGGCGACTTGAAAAATAAGTCGCCGGTAATGCTTTCACCGGTGGCCAATTTCCGGCGAGAAAAAAAACAAGGCCGGGTCAAATGTGGTAGTGCTAGCTAATTAATTACAAATGAACATATATATATATATATAGTCGTCTAATTATTCTACTAACTCGATCCATAATTATTCATATATATATAATTTCGTCTAATTTAACTCGATCAAAATCAAAACATTCGATCAATCAATTAATATAAATATATATTATTATAATTCCCATAATTTTAATATATATATATACACACACATACACCCTAACTATATATAATCGATCACAAAAATCTAAATATATATATAACCACACTATAATTAATCACAATTAACCGAAATATCACAATAATCACAATATATATTATACCCATAATTAATAATCACAATTAATCCTATAATAATCACAATATATAATAAATTAAATAAATTAATCACCCTAGCTATATATATATTCACAATAATCAACACAATAATTACGTACTACTCCAACTCAACTATCAATCACGTACTCAAAATCAACCATCAATTACTCAAACTCAACCATCAATTAACTCGATCGATCAATATATTCAAAATCAACATCAACAATTGATCAACACACACATGCATATATATATATATAATATTAAGTACGTACCTATATATAATGAATCACGAACTCATTCTTGACAGTTTTCGACATCACCCAAAGATTTCAGAGCATTTTCAGTTTTCGCGGGAGATTTTTTTTGAATGACAGAGCTGCTGCCCAGAATGGATCTGAAATAAGAAACTATAGCCGACGATACCAAAAAATCGTCGGTAATAGTTAAAAAAAGTCGTCGGTAATAATGGAAAACTATACCCGACGATTTTCCGGCCACTATAACCTACGACAATAATTTCTAGTCGGTAAAAAAACTATAACCGACGAGGTAATCCTGTCGTCGGTTATAGTTCACTATAACCGACGATGAGGGTTCTCGTCGGCCGTTTTTTGGGCATATCGTCGGTTATAGTGATTCTTCTGGTAGTGTGTCTCCATGTTGACTGCACAACCTTAGCACTACTGTATTTGTCACCCTAAACTTCGTAAACAAGACTATTAGAGTTCATCACTCTCCATTACCTTCTTAGATTAAGTGTTTCAATGAGTTTTTCTTCCATCCTCGATCCCATTATAGTGTGCCATTTTTCAGATTTTTTTGTTGTTGTTGCTTTCAATCCTTTCCATCACCTTTCTCTTAGAAGAGGAGTAACAGAAAAAAGGAATGAAACAGTGCATTTTACAGATACCCTAGAAAAATAGAATGAAACAGGGTGTAATGGATGACTTGATTTCATCAGCAAGATAGAAGACAACAGGCAGTGCACGGAGATGTAGTATCCAATTGTTGAAGCACTTTGAGATGTTATTTGTCATTTTTTCATACCTATCTTTTTCAAAGAATGCAGCACACAATTTTTCCTTTGGGAGATCCTTCAAGAAATAATTGATGGATCCATATCCACCTTCTAGCTTCATATGGTTAAGAATGAACTCATATTGTCTTTAATTTCTTGCATATGCACATTTCATGAAGAGGTCAGAAATTCTATCCTTCAAGGGTCCTCTAAATTTTTCTTTGAGGTTAGCAACCAAGTGCCAAAAATAGTAGCCATGCGCTCATCATTAGGGAACACCTGTGTAAGAGAACTCATAATTCCATTAGCACGATCTGAGCAGAATGTTATTTTCCTTCGAGTATTAGTTTCCAGTTTGATGATGTATCTATCTATCTCATCTCTTAAGTTCATCAAGAACCACCTCCAGTTGCTGTCATTTTTTGCATCAACTATCGCAAATACAATTAGATACAATTCTAGAAATTTTTTTAAAGTTAAAGATCATTGTATAGTTAATAGTGAATGCAGTAAATAAAACAAAGAAAGCTACCTAAAGAGCTATTCGCATAGCTATCCAATCATTTATCCATGAATTACCTTGGTCCGTATCTTTTGCAGAGGCCCCCATGATCTGTCATTTATATTTGTTCGTCAGGAAACTTCCATCAACAAACATCATGGGTCTACAGTATTGGAATCCTTGCATGCAAGCACCGAATGACACAAAAAGACGCTGAAACATTTGTGTTTCCAGATCAACATCGACAACAACTTTTGAGTCAGGATTTATTTTCATTAATTCGTCTCGAACCAGAGAAGGATTATGTATGATTCTATTTCGTTTCCATGGAATGAAGTCATTGCTAATTCATTGACATATCACACCATCTTGTAAGGGACTTTCAGGCCAAAACTCTCTCTGATTTTTGTCTGTAAGTCCTTGGCTCCCTTATTAGGATCAATGCGCAGGTTGTTCTTAACGATTGCTAAGTATTAAAGAAATAATAAGTTTTAACTATAGAAAATAATTGACACAAATGAATTACTCTTAAGACAAATATTTCAACAGCTAGTTATGTTAGGAAAAATGTCTCATACCTGACAATAGAAGATATCATCATCTCACTGGGTTGCTTATGCACCTTCTATTTGTATGAATGCTTATTGTTGATTTCAGTGATGTAAAATGATCAATTCAACCGATATAGTTTTGCCTTTACAGACCATTAGCATTTATCGCGTCCTTTGTATTTGCAGTATACACTTACGCGTGTCGGCTCATTCTTCACATATATAAACTTGAATCCACTTTCAATTGAGTACTTTTTGAGTCTCAGCCTAAATTCAGTCACACCATCTAAGAATTTTTGTCTCTTTTCTTGTATCAGTTTTTCCCATAGTTTTGTCATGTAATCATTTGTTTCCTATTCTCGAAAATATCCAAAACCAACGTCAACAACATTATTAATTTTCATGTAGCCATCCATCTGCACATCATGCCCTGAGTTTTCATTCTGTGGGTTACAAATTGATTGGTTGGAACTCACATTTATAGTTTGCTGGAAAGAAGAAAAGTATACACGTTTAGCTTGACAAAATATGCAAATAGATATTCAAACTGATATGCAAACTGATATTCAAATGAGTTTTGGATGTTCTACCTCATTCATGTCATTGATTCTGATCTCAATATATTTTGAATTGAGCCTTTGGAGAGAAAGTATCATAAAAAACACATCATGATTTGTTTCCAGAAAAAAAAAATTGTTCATCCTCTTGTGGGATACAGTACTTGTACATCAAGTTTGAGTTATTCAGTGATTAATTTGAATCATTGATTGACAGTATCCAAAATATTAGTAAGCGTGATATCAACACTTAAAATATCCATCACACATTCTCGACCGTGAATATATTTCAAAATGATTGGAGATAGTGTTGTTGAGATTGAATATGCTGCAGAAAAACATTAAAAAGTTGTTAAAGAGTTGAAGAAATGCATGTAACGGTTTTGGTTAACTAACAGTTAGGTCTGATACTTACAACATATAGGTTATCAAAACAAATAAACAAACAGATAGTCTAACAGATATCCAAATAAATATCGTCAGAACCAAAATCAGATCCAGGCCTAATTAAGTAGATTTCGATCTCACAATGTTTATAGTTTGAGGAGCAAATTGATTAAGTTGATCATTACTTTCATGAAATCGAGTAATACAACTACGAACGGAAACAGTTTCGTGCAACATCAATTCAAATAATTTATCAAATACAAAATAGAGTGAAATTGGATGTACAACAGAATTTAACATATGAAATCATCAATTGTGTCATATAAATTTCTCTCTCTCTCTCTCTCTCTCTCTCTCTCTCTCTCTCTCTCTCTCTCTCTCTCTCTCTCTCTCTCTCTCTCTCTCTCTCTCTCTCTCTCTCTCTCTCTATATATATATATATATATATCCCTTCCACTAAAGTATACTTTTTTTTTGTCATTTTCAGGTATAGGGCATTAGACAAACTTTTCGATCATATTTTAACATCTCTACCGTTCAAATATTAGGTCTATATGAGTAGATTATTCTTATAAATTTTCATCCAAAAAGGTGATCGTTAAGGTATCGAACTAGATTAAATCAAGGAACGGACCCAAATTTGTCAAGCCTGAACCGTTCATACTTATGAACTTCAATTGCAGTTTTGAACACCTTAATGATCACCATTTTGGCTGAAAATTTATAGGCTTGATCTACACATTAAGACCTAAGATCTGAAGGGGGGAGATGGTAAAATATGATCGAAAAATTGGTGTAATGCCCTATACCTGAAAATGACCAAATATATGTGGTGGAAGAGTTTTTGTGTGTGTGTGTGTGTGTGTGTGTGTGTGTGTGTGTGTGTGTGTGTGTGTGTGTGTGTGTGTGTGTGTGTGTGTGTGTGTGTGTGTGTGTGTGTGTGTGTTTATATATATATATATATAGAGAGAGAGAGAGAGAGAGAGAACTGCTTAAACACGTCAAGAATTCCAATTAGGAAGGAAGGGCAAAATCGGCAAATCAAACATAGGTTTGATAACTTTTTGGAATTTTTTTGGGAGAAAATCATGTCAGCTAACTTTTTTAGAAAAATGGGTCATAAGTTAGGCATTTTTTACTATGGTGTAATAAATTGGATTTTTTTGGAAAGCAAATGTGTTTTTGGGATTTTAAATAATTTCTTCATAAATTAACTAAAAACTCAAATGTCAAAATATACTATCACATATACAAAGACGAAATGTGATATTCTTTATCTTTCCAACATCATGATCTTAATCTTAAATTGTCACCGAATTTTCAATTTACATTTTCATTTTCTTGATTTTCTTCAACATTCATTGTTCAATTTCTCAAGTTACGTTGTTATTTCCATAAAAGAATGGAGTTTTTTATTATTTAAAAACAAGAATTACAAACATTTATATAGGAATTTTGTATGTATTATAATGGATAACTTAATATATATGTTAAATTAGTTGGTAGATTAGTATTGAGAGAGGGAGAGAGATTTTCCTGAGTTCATATAAGGAGAGGACTCGTGTATTTCGGGGTGGCTTGCCTGTCATAGGTGATGTGTAAGAGTAGAGATGTAGAGAAACAAACCAAATTTTCCTAAGCACCAAAGAGTTGCCATGGAGACAAATATAGGCATGCATAACTGACAAAGATACAAAAATCTTCTGGAGTCTGGCAGTCTGCATATATAATATAGAAACCAATCAGTGAAGTGAAAGAATCTTAAAAATCTATTGCAGAATCAAAGCAACCAGCTGCAAAGAACTGCTCAACAGGAGATTCGACACTACCGAACAGACTGCCATTAGACATCAATGACAGAATTGGACAGAACTTCCAGTTTGAAATCAAGGTGAATTTCAACAGTGAACTGGTTTTGAGAAACATTTTGGTAATCCAGCAGCTTCGCAGTCAGGATAAATTCAATAGCCAAACACCGTGGCCCTAGAGAAGCCTCATTCGGAAATTAACGAAACGGATGATTCATACATGTGCAATGACATTGTTCATATCAGATTCTGAAAAGAAAACAAAGAGGTAACTCCGATAGAACATAAATTTAGCTGCATTCCCTGTATTTCACAACATTAATTGCATTTACAGCATTTACTATAACATGTTGTTTTCATTAAATAACAAATAGGGACTTCTCTGCTGAGGGTTTTTCTATTCATACTCATGAGTTTGACAATTTGTCTTATGATTTGAATGACGATTACAGTGTGCTATTCTTGACCAAAGTAAAGGTGTGTATGGTTAGTTTGCATGGTCAATATGGCAAACATGTTACTTTTCTGATATTGGATTACACTAATGATAATAACATTATGGCAATGTTACTGCAGGAGGGAATGAGGTTGCTTTTGTATGCCTTCACCTATGGTGACATGCGTACCAGTGTCGATCTGAACGAAAGCCTTGAGCTACGCTTAGGGAAAGTCGGCCTTTATGGAAGTGATCAAGAAGAAAGGATACATGATTATTAAGGATCAGGTACTCATATCCTGATTTCTTTTCAGCTCTGCTGCTAATTTGCCATTTTGTTTCTTGACACTGACATGTTGCTGTACTTGTAGGAAGTTATGATTGTCGTGTGATGGAGGAAAATCTACGGTATCTCATGAATACTAATATGCACAAAGAACGCCTCAAGCTTGACAAAGATTACCGGTAGACAAACTCATACCAATCCCATCTTCTGTTTCCATTTTATGGTTTCCGATTTCACTTGCATCTTCTGCATGACCAAGGAAGGGTATTGGTGATTCTGTACAGGCGTGTTGATGGTCCATGGATCTGAATATGATGTCAAAGGTCTTGGGGGAGAGCGAATAGGCTCTTTTCAACTTTTTCGCTTAAACTGTTTTCGAGGATAGTAGGGTAGTAAACTATCCCGATTCACAGATATTCAAGTACTTGAAATGTAAAAGCGACAAGTAAAGAGTAACACTAAGAGTTTTTCTTTAACGCAGAAATCCTGAAATCATGGAGAAAAACTGTGTGCCCCCAACTCTTGAGGGACAAACATTTCCACCATGAACAACACTTCTTTACAAGACTCTTACACTCTAGGGATACATAACCCGTATGCTATCCTAATCAATCTCTATACTAGTTCTACAGAGCTACACTCTCTCTTGTACCTAAGTGTTTACAAATGAAAGGATTTTGGAAGACTCATCTAAGAACTTAACTATTTGTAAGCTAATTCTTCATCAGTAGCTTATCGGGTTGAAGGGAAAGCTTAGAGAGAAAATGTAGAATCAAAAACGATTTAGAAAGATGCACAAAAGACTCACTCACTCAACCAAAAAGCAACGGCTAAACATTTGTCTATATATATATATATATTGGTTGAGAATTCAGCAAAGTGATAGCACACATGGATAGTGACATAAGCCAGATTTTGGATGTTTGTCGATTGGCAATTTGTGTGATGTGACAAGTGCAGAACATAAGCCAATAAGAAAGGACAAACCAAAGCTTTCCTTAACCATGTCTAAGTTTCAAAAGAAGACAAAAACATTCTTCAACTTTCTCTAAATAGAGGCTAAACCATAATAGGGCAAAACCTCTTTTCCAAAAAATAAAACATCCAGCCCACATTTTGGTTTTCACAAGAACCCAGCTGGAAATAATTTTGCAAACCCCAACGAGAAAAGTCACGGGTTGCAAAAAACCATTTTCCTATACAGAAAAGCTTCTTAGGTACCAAGTATAAATAGTCAGACCTAGAAATAATTTTGAATTCTAGATCTCTAAATTTCAGAACAAAAGACAGAGGTATAAGTTGACATAGGTCTGCTGATATGTTGCTTCTTGTATCATGAAAAGCCAGATGGTTTTCCTTTCTCAACACACATTGAAACCAAAGTCACAGGTTGAGAAAAAGCATGATTTGAGATACAAGCTATCTAAACCTTTTGAGTAGTAAGTCAATACACATAGTCGTCCTAAAAAGAGCCTTTTTCAACTGGTTGGGAGTTTTGAAAACGAGCCACTAATGGATACAAATATCTTAGGGCAAACCAGACTATTTTAGGATAGGTGGCAAGGATGTCATCCTCAGTAAAAAAAACATGATATGCACATGCATGCTTTTACCTGATTTCCATGAGATTAGTAGGCTCTTCATTTCAATCTTCTTCACTTGTTTTATCAGTCATTCAAGCAAGGTATGTTTTGTCTTCAATAAGGATTGCTAATCAACAATATGCCTTCAATCTCCCCATTTCGCATTCCTTATCAGAACACACATTTATAATAAGTGTACTAGTCCTAAGAGCTAGTAGCCACTTCAGTGTTGTAGAGAACCTGCACAAATTCTCACAAGAACAAGTGAAGAAACAACATCATAACAATAAATGCCCTACAATTAGTTCTCCCCCTTTTTGGCAAGAAATGACAAAGAGAACCAAAGAACAACCAACAATCTGGATGTTGTTCAAATATAACAATGGATGCATCAAGGCGGTCAACATACTCCCCCTCAATCATAGCAACCTTGCTTTTTATGAAGAACTCAGAATCAGGAGAGGTGGAAGCAGATGTATCCCCAACAGAATGGTTAACATATCCAACCGAAAGAATTGGCAAAATGACTACATGTAAAGAGTTAGATACATCAGACAAAATGTAGGCGAGACCCATAACTATGCATGTGTTAAGAATAGGTGGAAAAACACCTACCATGGGGAACAATAAACAATCTCCACATAATATTATGAGAGGAAACTCAAAAATTATGCATCAATGCAAGAATTTGAGCATGTTTGATGTATCAGAACTCGATCCATAGTAGAGCAAAGGAGATGGGAAGAACACACAAGTCATCAATCAACAAAAAGTAACATATTGCAAAGTCTTTGAAAACCTAAAATCAAACGAACCTGGTACCAATGCATATACCAAGACATTGAAATCTTCCCCTCATAGAGTGCATGGATTAAAAATAAAGAGAGAAACACTAGAAAAGAGAGTAGAATTGATAAGACAAATCCTGAGATAGAGAGAGGCAGTCATATTCTCATAGCAAAAAAGTTTACGCATAGACTCACAAAGCATGACACCAATTTTTCAGACATCTTAGTGGCTCAAATTTGACACATGAAAGTATGACTGCAAAGAGAACATCATTGGCATGGTCCTAAATCAGTTCTTGGAACATCAAGATGTGTGTGTGTGAGAAAGCTTGACCCATGGGGAAACTATGGATCTTCAAATGAGATGAGAGATAGTAACCATGTGTCATTGTCACAACCACACTTGTAGCGTCATAGAGTAACGACTTTAAGGGACTTTGTCACTATTGACTCTTTGGGCATTAGCCATTTTAGTTCAAGGCATTTTGCCACTTTAACTTGGCTAAGAGATCATTTGAGAAATCGTCATCATAGACCCAAGTAGCAACATAGTTATCATTGACTCATTGAGCTGATGCTCGAAAGGGCAATATGTGTAATAATGACATTCAGTAGATAACTAGGTCAGACCCATCAAATGATAGAATATATCTCAGGGATCCCCACTGGTTCCATAAAGGTGCACCAAGTGATAGACTAGCTCATAAATTACTCAACATATTCATTATTTATTCATCAATCAGATCTTCTTCTAGAACACGACATTTCTAAAGTAGCACATCTCATCTTAGTTTTCTAGCTCAACATGGGACACCCCACAAGGTTCACCTTTGTGATAAGTAAATCTATGTAGTCCCAAAAGTGATTTAGACCACAAATAACAAAGACCTTGAGGTATAGATGCATACAATCAAGCGAGAAATGCAGCAAATCAGACTAAGAGAAATGAAATATGGACACAAAACTTAGGTTAAGTTCAAAAATGATCCTGAGGATACATAAGTAAGCTCATATCCCAGACTACACAAGTCCAACTTTTGTTGCTTTTCATTTCCTTTTTTTTTGACAATAAACAAAGAAGAAATAGAAGTGCAGAAAATAAAACCAACTTAGAGAGAGAGAGAGATCATGTAATGGTGCACACACCAATAGCCTTTCTAAGACTTTCGACATGTAAGTTGTCAATTTGATTTCGTGAACATGCAAAATAGCCTAGTGATCTTCAATAGGAATAAACGACATTGCAAACATTTTATTTTCAACAAGATTCTTAATGAAGTGATATCTCAAAGTGTTTTGTGAGGGCGAAGAACAAGATTGTTGGAGATATTTTTGGCACTTACAGTCACTAAACAGAGAAAACTTACCTGGCACGGCGCCAAGCAGTTATCACGAAGCATATACTTCACTTGCATGTATTGCATTCAAGCATGATTGCCCAATGATGTTGCGATCCCAATGAGTTGTCTGAGGATGGCATAGTCCATTTTGATCCTCCTAGTAGAACACCAAACTCAAGGTACTCGATAAAGATAACTGCACAAAGTTTGTGGAGGCCACAGTACGATCCTTAGTAGATTTTCCCTTTCTAAGAGAAGCCCCACCATGCCCAGATGAGAGAATAGGTGGTCTTGAATCACGAGCCAGTTAGGATGGCAAGAGAGAGTCAGATTCTAGATTTGAACGAGCTTGCTTCCACTGATATGCAGAGATCTCATCTATCCTAGAGAGTCAAGATAAACTCTTCGTTCTTTATTGATTCTCAACTTCGCAACTTAATGATTCAATCATTGTCCTTTGGCCCAGGATTGCAAACCCATTTGCGATCCTGTATCCTACCAGCTTCTCACCATAAACTACAATCCCATTGATATCTCAAGTAATCACCAAGATTTCCTATCAAAGAAATCTGAATAGCAGCCTTTTTTTTGTTGCTTTCCACCTACTTCGAGATAGAGGTTGCAACTGGTATCATTACAACACTTTTTTGTTCTCCTTCTGGGACGAATCTTGTGCTTGCTATCCCATCCAGCAACATCTTATTTGCCTTTAGACAAGGTGACATCCTTTGGTGACAGACATAACATGTTGAGATGACTGATATGCTTTGAAACTCTCATATGCATTCAGTGATGATAGAGTACCATCATATCCTTTGAGATGGAGAGAGTGATCATAGAAGCATCTTGGGACAACAGAAGAGACGTCTTGAAAAGATAGAGCTAAGCATCACTTGTGATTAAACCCAGCGACGAAGGGGTCCAAGAAAAGCTCCCAACAACCAACACATTGAAACTTCAGGATTCTAAAAGTACTATCAATCCCGCTGGTCCAATATGAGAGAGACTTCAAGTTCGACTGCAATCCAGAATGACTAAGCCTGAAGCTGCATGAACCACCTTGTTATGAACAGCTCCAAGAAGATTTCAAATAGATCTGTTTGTTCATCCAAAGCTCCATTTCAGGATTCCAACATAGCTTTCTATCCCACACCCATCATTTGATTCAGCTTGTACTCGAATCTTTTCAATCATCGACATTCATCAATCATGTATTGAGTATGATGTACCATCACTTAGAAGCAGAAAAAATCTTGAAGCATGGTGTAGTACGAAGAATAAAGATTTACATAATATTTGATCATATTAATGAATAAGTGTAATGAATCTTATCAATCATACAACAACGAGAGCACAAGGCTTCAGACACATAACTAACTATCAAAATATTGTCACAACAATCAACTCAACATCATTGTGTGCTATCTGCAATACCTAGAAGATCTACACATGCAATAGAAGAAACAAATTAAATAAAGAATTTTTTTTCTTATTGTTTTGACACGAAATCCATGCATTGCTCAGTTCATTAAACGAACAACCTTTCTTCCAAAATAGAACAGAAGATGATAAGTCGTAGAAGTCAACAAAGTAAACTGAACCTAGAATAGAAATATGTTTGCAATCCCAAAAGATACTGAATACTAGATCATATGCTCTTGTAGACTTATATTCTAATTAAGATCATGCTCATCAATATCATTTAAACTCAACCTCAGCATAAAACAGATGTCATGGAAGAAACATAACGATAAGACATGCATGAGTCATACATTAATATGAGATACATAATTTGAGAATGCATGAAACTATTCTAATTATGCAACAATAACATATGACAAGAACTATGATACATAATCAAATATGTACATATATAATACGAAGAAGATCAGAGTTCAATCACTAATACGAGAAGCCACAAGATGGCTAGGTTCCGTTCTTTGCAAAATTACTTACTAACCTGTTAGCCTTATTCTGAGTCATTATTGGTTCATCAATCTTACCAATCACATCAGAAGATGAATGATCCTTATGTACTTGCCTTTTTCCAGTGAAATGAGTTTGTTGGATAGCAAGTGTCTGATCTATCCCGACACGTTCTGTTTCAAATGTTGCGTCCGAGGATACATCATCTAGGACAATATTTTGCTCATCAATGGGAGTGTCTACTATCCTGCACCTAATAATTTCTGCCTTAGCACCATCGCCACACACTACTTCATCAATGGGGTGTGTGTCATTCATTGATGAGAACCACTTGCTATCTCCGTTCATATGCTTGGAACAACCACTATCCATGTACCAAAAAACATATTTTCTTGTTGATAGAGAAGTTAAGGCAACATTACATAGGGCGACAATCTTCCGTCCATTCGTTGGGGCTGCCCTGAATCTTGACGAGAAGCAAACCGCGTCTTCTTCTTGATTTTTCTTGACTCCAGTTTCTTTAGGAAGGGTGGTGGTGCTGGTATCCTGAGTCTTCGAACTTGACTTTCTAACCCAAGTTAGGATGCTTGACTTCTTCTTCCGATTAGCGATGGCAAGTGACTAAGCAATCCTGATCAACTCTTCTAGGGACTTTTGAAGAGATGTAAGGAGATCGTTGCTCTGAAGAGTTCTTGCACAAGAAAGACTTCTTCATAATTTGTAGCAAAACTTGCGGATATGCCCACTGTTCCAGCAATGGTAACACCTAGGTGGGTGAGACTTTCCAAACCTAGGAGTTTTGGGAGCTTCAGCCTTTTTGATCACCAGTTTCATAGGAGGCCTTCCCAAGATAGAACTTGTACTCTTGACAAACATAGTCTTTCCTAGGTTCTTAGATTCTTCTCCATTCATAAAGCCCAAACCCTTCTTGTTACCATCCACTTTTCCCATCTCACACAGTTAGGATAGCTTTTCCGAACCAATGGAGATCTTTGTGAACTGAGCTTTGGTTTCTCTTATGGATTCTTCCAGTGCCAATTTTTCCTTAAGAGATTTCACTTGGTCTTCAAGCCGAGACTTATTTGATTTCCATTTTGACTTTCAGGATACATATTTCTCTTGTATCCTAGAATGTGTCTCCTCACTTTTTGAAAGTTCATTGGTTAGAACCTCAACTTTAGTGAGCATAGACTTAGATGCAACACAAAGCTCAGTATACATGTCAAGACCCTCATCATCAGAATCTTTATCCTCAAGAGACTCATCTAATGTGACCTTAGTGACAAAAGCAACATTTTGATCTTCTTCTTTTCAGATTCGGAGGTCAGATCGGAATCACTATCCCTCCAAGTTGCTTTGAGCATTCTGTGGGACTTGTTTTTTCTGTTTGCACAGTAAATAGCCCTATGTCCCAAGCCATTTCACTCAAAACACTTGTTGTTCTGCCTTGAGATAGAAGCAGACTTGGTATTCCGATTTTAGTTGAATCATTTTTTTAGAAAACCTAGAGCTAGATCCTTTAGAAAAGTTCCGATTTGAGTTGAACGGCTTTCTTTTTGAGTTCTTAAGAAATTTTTCAAATTTTTTTGTCATGAAGGTAATTTCATCAACACTATACTCAACATGTTCAGGAACCTTTTCTTATTCGGTTTTAACAGTACTTAAAGCAACACTCTTTTCATTTTTGGTTCTTTTCTTAAGTGTCTCATAAGTTTTCAAGTTGCCAACTAGCTCTTCTAGAGGATAAGTATCTAAATCATGAGTTTCATCTATAGCATTCATTTTAGAATCAAAGAAGGGAGGTAGGGTACTTAGAAATTTTCTAACAATCTTCTTAGACTCTATAGCCTTTCCAAGACTATGACACTGATTAGTTATACTAAGTACACGACCAGAAAATTCATCAATTGACTCATTTTTCACTCATAGACAAACCTTCAAACTCAAAAATAAGACGTTGAAGTTTTTGTTGTTTAACACGAGAGTTACCTTCATGAGTGTTGACAAGCACGTCCCACACATCCTTGGCAGTAGGGCAATGGATGATCCTTTGACGTTCTCCTTCAGACAAGGCGTTAAAGAGACAGCTTAGAGCTTTAATATTTTCTCTAGCCAGATCCTTGTCAAGCTTATCCCATTTAGATTTTGGCTTTGGGATTTGAACAAGAGAGCCTTCTGCTTTCGGCTTTGTGGGATGTGACCAACCTTCCTCTACAACTTGCCATAACAGACCATCATCTTGGTAGGAGATGAAGGCATTCATCATGATTTTCCATTGTAAAAAATCATGTCCATCAAGAAAAGGAGGGACATTGATGGAAGAGCCTTTTTCATGCTTCATCTCTGGTCCTCAGATGATCTCACTAGCAAAAGCTAGTGGCCGCTCTGATACCACTTAAAGGTCCTGGGGGAGTGAATAGGCAATTTTCAAATTTTTCGCTTAAACTGTTCTCGAGGATAACAGAGTAGTGAACTATCCCGATTCACAGATATTCGAGTACTTGAAATGTAAAAGCGATAAGTAAAGAGTAACACCAATATGTTTTTCTTTAACGCAGAAACCCTGCAATCAGGGAGAAAAACTGTATGCCCCTAACTCTTGAGGGACAAACATTTCCACTATGAACAACACTCCTTTATAAGACTTTTGCACTCTAGGGATACATAACCAATATGCTATCCTAATCAGTTTCTATACTAGTTCTACAGAGCTACACTTTTTCTTGTGCCTAAGTGTTTACAAATGAAAGGATTTCAGAAGCCTCGTCTAAGAACTTAACTATTTGTAAGCTAATTCTTCATGAGCAGCTTCTCGGGTTGAGCACTTCCATACCAATCTCAATGGAGTGCACAATGCATATGATTTTTAATGAAAACTGAGTTTGTGCAATACTCTAAGACTTACATGCAGTAGAAGGGAAAGCTTAGAGAGAAAGATTAGAATCAGAAACGATTTAGAAAGATGCACAAAAGACTCACTCACTCAACCAAAGAGCAATGGCTAAACATTTGTCTATATATATTGGTTGAGAATTCAGCAAAGTGATAGCACACATGGATAATGACATAAGCCAGACTTTGGATGTTTGTCAATTGGCAATTTATGTAATGTGACAAGTGCCGAGCATAAGCCAATAAGAAAGGATAAACCAAAGTTTTCTTTAACCATGTCTAAGTTTCAAAAGGAGACAAAAGCTTTCTTCAACTTTCTCTAAATAGAGACTAAACCATATATAATAGGGCAAAATCTCTTTTCCAGAAAATAAAACATCTAGCCCACATTTTGGTTTTCACAAGAACCCAGCTGGAAACAATTTTGCCAACTCCAACGAGAAAAGTCACGGGTTGCAAACAACCATTTTCCTATACAGAAAAGCTTCTTAGGTACCTAGTAGAAATAGTTAAACCTAGAAACAATTTTGAATTCTAGATCCCTAGATTTCATAACAAAAGACAGAGGCATAGGTTGACATAGGTCTGCTGATATGTTGCTTCTTGTATCATGAAAAGTTAGCTGGTTTTCCTTTCTCAACACACAATGAAACAAGAGTCACGGGTTGAGAAAAAACATGATTTGAGAGACAAGCTATCTAAACATTTTGAATAGTAAAATGTTTTGAAAACGAGCCACTAACAGATACAAATATCTCAATTCAAACCAAACTGTTTTGGGATAAGTGACAATGATGTCATCCTCAGTGAAAAAACATAATATGCACATGCATGCTTTTACCTGATTTCCATGAGATTAATAGGTTCTTCATTTCAATTTTCTTCACTTGTTACACAAATCATTCAAGCAATGTATGTTTTGTCTTCAATAAGAATTGTCAATCAATAATATGCCTTCAGATGTGATCCCCGTTGGAAATGCACTAGAGTTTGCCAAGATTATACTAACACAAGTACAGCGAGAAGAATTGGCATCAACTGTTTTGGACTTCCTGAAGGCATCCTTCCACGAGGACAAAGACTAGTTCCAAATAGATACTGTAGGCCAATAGTATATAATTCTCACAATGTCATGGTCTTGCATCATTTGTAGATAATGTGATGATATCAGACAATTTGGACTTACACTCATTCTGTACAATGACAGAATCCTCTATTATCAAACGGGTTCTTTATGATGTTCTGTTTCCTTTTCTTCATTACCTTAATATCTGTTATGGTGAAAATGAAGATTGATGTCACACAAGGAATACCATTGTATATATTATACGACAAATTAATTTCATTGAAGAAAAAAACATCTTGGCAGCTAAAAAGTGCTGCATATAATGTTATGCTGCACCTGCATATATCATTAGTATGTGGATCGTTCTAAACTCTAATTACAATCAATTCATTACACCTATTTACTCTATTCTGCATACCAAAATTTGGTTTCCTTCCGGCGGCAATATGAAGTTGTTTTCCATCTTTACCAGACATCTACTATCTTCACCTCTGAAGTATCAACCGTTGAATTGCTGAACTGCCCTTGTAAAGCTTCCTAGCTTTCACTCAGCTCTACATTGCAGCTGATCTACCGTATTGTTGGATATACAAGTGCTTGGATCTCGGCAATCATCTGAGGAAGGATCATATAGGACCACTTGTGCATTTCCTCAGCATTGTAGAAGTGATCATCTTTGCAGACACCAGCAGTGTTACAATCAGGTGGAGGCATACTATACTGGTCCAATAACCTCATTGCCATCGCCGTTATCCTCATTGCCACTATCATATACTTCAAGATATGCTTCTTCCCCTTCATCCTGGTTTAAGAAAAATCCAAAGCAACTTATTATTTTAATCAAATCTAACAAACCTGTTCCAATTGAGTTACCAAGTAAGCAATACAGAAATCACAGAGAAAACAAGAAACTTGAGAAGAGGCAAGTGAAAACCATATTTTCCTAAGTAATCCAAAACTAAACTAGTATATTCACGTATATTTACGTACCTCTTCACTGTCACTGGAGGAAAGAGAATCATATGATGTTGAATCCGAGGTTCTTCCATCATCCATCGCTGTCCCATTTTCCATTTCGTCCTGAACAGCATAGAATGATAGATTATAAGTAATAATACAACACACTCACCATACAATATGTTACGAAGCAACATATATCTTACTAGTTCGGATTTCAACAACTCAATTCTCTCCTGCAAGTCTGAGAGATGATGCTTCAATCCCTGCATACATGTATTAGACTGAAATAGTAGGCATTGTTTATGACGATATATTAACATTGTTGTTTAGTTATAAGGTCACCTCGCGTCTCTGCAGTTCAATTGACCGAGCCAATGCCTGTCTTCTTGTCAACAAATTCCTAGGCCTCAACGGAAGAGGGCATTGATAGTTCTTCCCACGATATACAATAATTGCATACCCTTTGGTAGTTTTATCTAGAGATACTAGCAAACCCCCACTCTCCGCTTCCAAAGAGATTGCGATATGCTTGACTTGCTGATATTTTTTTCCTCTCACTATTATCTTCACCAATTCTCTATGCTTCCAGTGCAAGTGCATATTCTCTATTGTACCAGAGTAAACATCTCGCCTCCCTGAAACAGATATCACTCAGCATTCAACTCTCTCTTAGAAATTCATGAAAATTTAAGTGCAGTTGTTGAAGTAAACCTTACCTAAAAGTAGGAAGGGTTTCATACTGAGACCAATCTTACGAAACAAAAATCTGTCCTCATCTGTTAGAATTTCCAAATCATCAGGTAGATCTGCTGGAATCAAATTTTCCTGCACTTTTGCTAAAGCCTTTTCAGCCTTTCTGAACTTCCCTTTTGCCTAGGACCATCCATGGTTAAAAATATGTCACATTTACAAATTTCCTACAGAAGATATCCGAAATTATAATGCAAGATATCTGGACACATTGAACATTTGACTTACAAGAGCCAATTTCTTCTCAAGGAGTCTAACAAGAGATGCACATTTAGTCAAAGTTGAATCTCTTGTTATCTTATCGACATCTTGAACCGTCAGCTGGTTTCTCCAACGAGTGGTTGCTGCCAAGGTCTCAGCAAGGGTTCCAGCAACTAATTGGCCATCAGAAGCTTCGGATCTTGATTCAATGTAGCCAGAGGTCATTTGGCGTGCCCGTTCCTCCTCATCTTGTAGGAGATCTCTTATTTCTCTCCTCTCTTTCAGTACTCCAGTAACAACAGGTGGCAAGAAGTCATTTCCCCGGTAAAAGACAATAAAATCTTTGTTTCTAGAGAGAAGTGTACCCCCTGTCAATCTCTGCATAAATGCGATGGTCATTAGCAATGCAAGGATCAACAAATTGGGTCTATATATCAGGGCATCATAGGATTAGAACTTTTATAATAGGAAGATAAGTCGACAGTCTCCAAATGTTAGAAAAAAAGAATTAAATGTAACTACCCCCAATATGTGTACTTGTGGATTCATGTAATTATTCCTTATTCAAGTAGCATTCACAAGGTTTCACCTTGAGTTCTTCGGCCATTCTTTCATTACTTGTGTTCTGTACTCCACGTTTGATGGCTATCTTTGCAAAAACACATTTCTCCCACAGCTTCACCATAGCCTTAGCCAGACCTTGCAGTTCTTTACTCCTTCCTGCAGCATTTAATTGCACGCAGAATACTTTAGAGAAAAGTATTTGGTTAATGAATATAAAAACACATCAATATGTCTTCCATACCAAGAGCAAAATGTGGAGGCGCAGCTCTAGCAAGCTTACGGAATTTGGTCATGTCCTTGTCTCTCAGACCACGTTTCATTCCATAAGGAAGAAGTCTGAAGGGAGTTTTATATCCAGGAACCACAGGAGGAAGCAAATCAGCATCCACAGGCAATGGCTCACGGCCTATCCAATCCTTAAACCGTGGACCCAACTCATCTAACAAAAGGTTTAAATCACTCAACTCCAAGAGTTCTTTTTCAGATAATTCCTTTAAATACTTTGGAGAATTGGGACTCAGAATTTCTGCAGTTCTATCCACATTCTTCACTCTTATATTGTGTGTGCCATCAGTTGTGACGTTATCCTCTGAATCTTGCAACACAGGCGGAGCAGTCCGGCTCTGTTTGGTAAATGATTTTACGCATGGAAGATTATACGATATTCCCCTGTATAACACTACTGAACTGCCTGACCTCCATATAACCAAACCTCCAGTTTTACTCTGCACATACACAAAAGATAATTCTAAATAAGTTGCTATAGAAGTCAAATCTAGCACAAAGCTTACAAACAGTATATATGCAACTTGAATCAACATCCCTATTGCATCTTAGGATTCAAAATTTTCAAATAATGCAAGTCAGCTCAGACTAACTTAATAATCAATTACGATAAGCCAATGACACTAACCTCTAAAATACCATGAGTTCTTCTCATGTTAAGTGACAGAGGCTCTTCAAACTTCAACTTGATCACCTCATCCACCTTCCACTTCTCATGTATAGCATCCACCAAAGCCTGTGTAATACCTGCAGCCCCGACTTTAGTCCTCTCCACCATCCTCAAAGAAATGTTCCTCAGCCTCTTTAACTCATGCTCCGGAATCGATGCCTCAGCCGAAAGCGTGTTACTCCACTTCTTTCTAATCCTATCTCCTTCCCCATCCAACTGACCTTCTCTCTCCCAAGGCAACCTTCCAGAAGCTCGAAAATCAATACCAGAAGACACTAAAGTCTCCACATTTTCATCGTTCTCCCTATCCCCAGATACAGTTTCATCCACAGCAACCCCAACTAAGCTTTTCGAAATCACTTTCTCCTCCTTCAAAACCCCAACTGAAATTCCACCCGCTTCTCTATCCATTATGACATTCCTATCAGATTTCATTTCAAAGCTTCTCGAGTTTATCTTCTTTTCATCTTTGAAAACCCCAACTGAAATTGCATCAATGTCTCTCCCCAATTCACCATTTCCACTAAACACTTGCTCAGCTCTTTTCGAAACCACCCTCTCCTTCTCTCTCGAAAACCCAACTGGAATTCTATTAATATCTCTCTCTAATTCAATTTGATCACCAAAGTTTTGCTCAAAGTTTTCAGCTTTTGTGGAATTTCCATCAAATTCTCTCTCAAACTTTTGAACTTTATATATTTCAGGCTCAGAATCAACCTGGGTCTTAAAGGGTTTGCTTCCTTGATCCCATGGAGCATTAACTACTCTATTTTGTAATGAAAAGCTTACTTCTTTATTCACTGGTTTAGACACTCTAACCTCTAATGGAGGCACTTCTTCTTCTTCATCTTCTTCTTCATTATCATCATCTTCTTCTTCTTCGAGTTCCTGCTGCTTCTGCCATGGGAACTTTTCTCTTGGAGAATCGACTTTCATGGACCATTTGTTCTGAATTTGCTGGAAGAAGCTTGGCCTGGGCTTTCTCTTCTTCTTTGTGGGCTCAACAGCTACTCTAATTCGCTGAGTTTCAATTTCCACAGTCTTGCACGAAACTCTGAACTTATGAGCTCTGCATGGTCTGTGATTCTGAGGCTGTAGAAGAACAAAGTGTAGAGAGTGAAGAGCATTGAAGCTGCGACAAGGTGAAGTAGTAGCGGATGGGTTCACTGAAGATAAAGACAGTAGAGCCATAGTTTGTGATGTTGAAAACGGAAGGCTTATTATACCAGACGAAACGGTTTTGGGTTTGAGATTTGGGACCAAGATAAGTTTCAAGCACAGAGCCCAGGGCCCAACATGAAGGGAAAATATCTCAAATGGTACCCGAGTATCACTCAATTAACTTTTTGGTATCTGATCTTTTAAAATTATTCAGACAGTACTTGTATTTATGTAAAGTGATCTAAAATAATACCTTATAAGGGTAAAATTGTCAAAATACTATTTAAAGTTTTTTTAGCATGTTTACATATTATCATGTATTTATTAAGTGTAGTGTACTCATAATTTATTTATTCTAACACCTACAGCTAAAAATCTATCGTCAATACTCTAAAGTAAATAGTTATCTCTTAGCAAGAGTTGAAAGAAAAATTGCTTTAGAGCAATCTTTTTTAGCTGCTTGTCTAAAAGATATAGACAAATTTCCACTACAAGAAAACAACATTTAGACCACGGAAACGTAACTGTTCCGTGGTCCAAGTGACACTTGGACGACGGAGACTTCTCCGTCGTCCAGGTGTTAAGTCTCCCTCGTCCAAGTGTCACTTGGACGACGGAAAAGACCATCTCCGTCCTCCAGGTGATCACCTGGACAACGGACCGACACGCCGTGGTCCGAGTAACTTCCACGTACTTATACGACGTACCGACATCTCCGTCGTCTAAGTGAAGCATTATATAAGCCCGATGCCAAACTCTCTTTCCATCGATATCCGATCGATCCTCAATTCATTCCATTCGAAGAATAATTGAAGGAGAAGGGAGAAGGAGAAGGAGAGTGAGAAGGGAGAAGGCCGAGAAGGATCAGGATCAGGGATCTCCGCTGACTAGCTAGCTAGCTTAATTAACTGATTTCGAGAAGGCCAGCAGGTACGTACGCAGTTAAAATTTGCTTAATATATATTTAGTGAAAACGTACGTACATACATGCATGGATGTTAGCTATATATACAGATTAAATTACGTACGTACGTAATTGATGGATCGATGTAGATCGAGTACGTATAATTAAGCGTAAATTAATGGACTAATATATATATGTAATAATTAATTAATTATAATATTTTGTAGCAGTATGGACAAGAGTTGGATGAAGTTGAAGAATAGATGTGATGTCCGGTATATGGATGGAATTAGCGAATTTGTGAATGTTGTGATAGAACATGGTCAGGGAAAGAAGCGTTTCAGGTGTCCGTGCCAGAAATGTCTTAAATGTCAGTATGCAGAGGTTAATGTTATGGTGCAACACCTGTACGAAAATGGTATGATGTGGAGTTACACTACATGGAGCGAGCATGGTGAAGCAGTAGAGTTCAGCGCAGCAGACTTCAGCTCAGGGTACAGTTACCATGGTGCCTCATCCAGCGGGAGTGGTGCCGGACCCCCAGCTTGCAACCCAACTGCAGATTTGGCCCATGATGCGTTTTCGGGATGTAGTCATGGTGGACACCAACACCAAGACGAAGGTTACAGTACCACTAATGAGCATGATGACACATTCCCCGCTGCTAGCTTGGCCACTGACACCAGTGAGATGGATAAGTACAACTGGATGCTACTTGAAGCGCAGACCCCGGTGTTCCCTGGATGTCGAGAGAATGTGTTGCAATATGTGATGGAGCAAATGAAGATAAAAGTGAAGCACAAAATGTCAGTAAGTGCTTTTGACGAAATTCATGAGCAAATATGTAAGTTGCTTCCTGATGATCACAATCTTCCTAAATCTCATTATAAGGTTAGAAATATCTTGAGCAGCCTCGGCCTAAAGTACAGGATAATTGACGCATGTCCGAATGATTGTGTGCTATTTTACAAAGAGTATAAAGATTTGGACTATTGTCCCGTATGTGGCCAGTGCAGATTCCAGGTGAATAGGAAGAGTTCGAAAAAGAGAATTCCTGTGAAAATTGTTCGATATTTTCCCTTGATTCCCAGATTGCAGCGCCTGTACATGTCTCTACACACAGCAGAGGCGATGCGATGGTACGCAGAAAAGCGAATAGATGACGATGTCCTGCGACACGCCGCGGATAGGGAGGGTTTCAAACATTTCGACAGAGAATTTGGAGACTTTGCTGCAGAGGTTAGAAATGTTAGACTCGGCCTATCTACAGACGGATTCAATCCTTGGGGAAGTAATAGCTCCGCCGTCAGCACTTGGCCAGTTATTCTGATGCCGTACAACTTGCCTCCGTGGATGTGCATGAACAAGGAATTTAATTTCCTTACTGTACTAATTCCAGGTCCTAAATCTCCAGGGAAGTGCTTAGATGTCTACCTCAGACCTTTGATCGACGAGCTGAAACTGTTGTGGGAAAATGGAGTCCCAACTTATGACAAATTCACTGACACGATGTTCACGATGAGGGTTGCCGTAATGTGGACGATCAGCGATTTTCCAACGTATGGGATGTTGGCAGCCTGCAGGACAAAAGGATATAATGGATGTCCTATATGTTTGGACGACGTGAACTCTAGTTGGCACGCGGGGAAGGTGTGTTACTTCGGTCACCGTAGATGGCTTCCTCACGACCACCCATGGCGACAGGATGAAGCTCATTTCGACGGGACGGTAGAGAACAATCCTAAACCCCGTAGTTGGTCGGGCGAAGAGATTTTAGAGAAGTTGAGATATTTCGACTTTGGTGTGTTGAGCAATGACGCGGATGTAAAGAAATGCAATCCAATTCCTCCACATGATCTGAGCTATTGGGATCACAAGAGTATATTCTTTGAACTCCCTTACTGGTCGAAGTTGAAGCTGAGGAACAACTTGGACGCGATGCACATAGAAAAGAATGTGTGCGACAGCGTGGTGGGAACAATTCTCGGTATTAAGTTCAAGACTAAAGATACTCCCAAAGCGCGCAAAGATTTGGAATCAATGAATCTACGTCGTCCCTTGTGGTTGAGGAGGGATAGGAAAGGAGTGTACAACAAGATGCCAGCAGCACCTTACACAGTGAAGCCGACGCTTAGACGTTCTGTATTTCACTGGTTTAAGGGCGTTCGTTATCCGTCTACGTATGCAGCTACTATAACTGGAGCAGTGGACGAGGTGCAACACAAGTTTGTTGGTCTAAAGACACATGACTATCACGTTATGCTGCAACGTCTGATTCCAGTGGTAATTCGACCATACTTGCCTCGTGACGTCGTAGAACCAATAGTGGCATTGTGCAGGTGGTGGTAGAGGTTATGCGCCAGAGAATTAAAGAAGTCAGATGTGGTGGAATTGCAACAACAAATTGTGCACATCATTTGCAAACTAGAGAGGATTTTTCCCCCTGCTTTCTTTGACATCATGATTCACCTAATGATCCACCTGCCCGAGCAGGTGCTCATTTCTGGTCCGGTCCAGTACACTTGGATGTATCCTCAAGAAAGGTACGTACAACTAATTAATTATACAGGTTTTTCGATTCATAATTTGTTCCACTGGATATTACTAGCTAGCTATATGTACTTATTCTTATTGTACATTTGATTTTGTAGACAGCTTGGACAGTATAAGTCATTCGTCAAAAACAGGTCGGCCCCGGATGGCTCCATAGCAGAGACATACCTAATGCATGAGTGTGTTACTTACTGCAACAGGTACCTCAAAGATCCACCACCTCCCACTGCCTCCGATCCCAGTGCCCGCATCAATTTTTCTGTCGTCACCAATGTCGTCCGACCGTTTAGAGGAGTATTAAAGGAATCGTTAACACGGGAAGAACTTATTGAGGCACATTGGGTAGTGTTGCGAGACTGTGACGAAGTTGAGCCGTACATGATGTCATACAGGGAAAGGCTTCAGGCGTTAAATCAAAACAAGAGTTCGGCGTGGATTGAGAAAATGGTTAAGAAGAAGTTTCCTGATTATTTCTTCCAATGGGTACGTACGTATGTCTCGGTATTTAATTAGTAATTTATATACATATCTATCATGTTTGGAGAAAGTAATTAAACCCTTATATTAATTTTCCCTTTTTCGCAGATGATTGATCTGCAAAAATCTAAAAACCACGGGGGGTGGTGGTCATGGCCAAAGCACTTGCTAGCAGGGAAGCCAATTAAACACTATATTTATGCCGGATGTTTTGTGAACGGTGTAAAGTTTCATTCATTGGCCCGAGATGAAGGAAGAAGAACACAAAACAGTGGGGTAGCGGTTGGGAAAGACAATGATCTATATTACGGGGCTATTGTATATGTGGTTCAGCTATGTTACGGGAATGATGTCAACGTTTTCCTATTCAAGTGCAGATGGTTCAAGCGTACAAAGGAAGACCTGGGACTATTATCAGTCGATACAAACTCAAGCTGGTATGAGGATGAGCATTTCGCTCTCGCCACCTTAGTTCGGCAGGTGTTCTATCTCGACGATCCGAAAGCCGGTGAAGGGTGGAAAATAGTGAACCATATCTCTCATCGAGGAATATGGAATACAGAGACAATTGAAGGGACACCGGCGACGACTGAAGATGCTGCTGAACCAGAAAGAGACATTCCTGCCTATCAAGAGCCTAATATTTCTGTCATTCGCGACGATATAATGGACCTGGTTCAAGATGGTGAACGGTTACCCATGCCTGATGGTTGTATAGATCTAACTGAAGATGAGATTATCGATGAGGTAGATGAAGAAGACGAGCAGGAAGAGGACGCGGATGAGGACTCAGGTTATTCGTCGGACGATGTTGAGTATGATGAGGAGGATGAGCAATCGGATACCGGGGACGAGAATGATGACGATTATGATGATGACTACTTAACTAAGACGAGAAAACTTAATTGGTAGTTGAGTATGTAATTATTTTAATATATGATGCATCATCGATCAATAATTAATATAAATATTATAAGGAGGAGGATGTATATATGTACGTAGATCTTAATATTTTTGTTCTTAATTAATTAATTACACGCGTCCAGGTTATATAATTATATATTACGAGAGATTAATGAAATAAATATTTCAGAAATTATACTATATTATTCTATGATTAATTAATTATATACGTTGATCGACATGTGATAGTATTATTGTGAGCACAAATGTAGTGTATATATATATATATATGTCCGTTCAATTACGGCGTTAAATCTATATATCATGCGAGAAGGAAAGTTCATACATAAATACGTACCTTGAGCTATCTCCCTAAATCCTCGACCATAAATCTAGCAAATCGGATCGATCGATCATTTTTTTAATTTTTTTTTATTCAAAATAATTGAACGGACACACAAATAACCCTAGACGACCTAAACCCTAAACCCTAAGGCCCTAACCCCTGAATTCAGGGTCTTTACACCTGGACGACGGAGATGGTAATTCTCCGTCATCCAAGTTCACAAACCCTAAACCCTAAACAGTAAGGCCCTAACCCCTGAATTCAGGGTCTATACACCTGGACGACGGAGAATCTTATCTCCGTTGTCCAGGTGCAGATATCGTAATTTTTTCTAAGACAACGACCATCTAGACCTTCTTCCAATGCATATTCTTTTTGTCAAGACTTTAGAGTAAACAATTCTTGGTGTGTGAGCTTCGACGGTTCGAAAATCGGAGTTGCGAAATGCCTTGTATCCACGTTTCCGGTTTGTGAAATTCTCGATTTTGCGGTTGACTGTGCCGATGAAACCCTTCCCGAACTTATTATTTTATGGTCCTTTGAAGACAATTATATATTATGTTACGACAAACATATCCGACAGTTGTTTTGTCCAAATTGAATTTCGTTAATACTCTGCTGCAAATGAGCCTCTACTCATGAACACTTAAGTCGTAAGGATTAGTTGATACTTAACAATTTTCAAGACGTAAAATTATTCGTCGGTTCAAATTTAACTGTTCATATATACGATGCGTTCATCGATATTGGACGACTATTTCACTCGAATGACAGATCGCTAAATTTCTAGCGAATTAATTTTAAAAAAAATTTTAACGTAAATTGAACCTGGACGACGGAGAATGACGTTTTCCGTCGGCCAGGTGTTCACCTGGACGACGGAGAATGACAAGATCCGTCGTCCAGGTTCAATTTACCATGGCGGTTCAATTTTATTTTTATTTTTTTTTCAATGAAAAATTAACTTGGACGACGGAGATGTCATTCTCCGTCATCCAGGTGTTCATCTGGACGACGGAAAACGTCATTCTCCGTCGTCCAAGTCAAAAATCATGGCGGTTCGATTTACCGCCTCAATTTTCGGCACCGCTTGAATTTCCACTTAGACGACGGATATTGAATTCTCCGTCGTCTAAGTCCAAATTTATGGCGGGTGAAACGTCCCGCCCATTAATTACGCGCCGCTTCGAAAAAAATTTAACCCTTCACTTAGACGACGGAAAACACTGTTTTCGTCGTCCAAGTGCACTTAGACGACGGAAATTAGTGCTCCGTCGTCTAAGTGAAAGCCTATAAATAGAACAACACCCCCCCCCTTTTCTCATTCCATCTCCTCTCCTCTCCTCCTCTCCTCTCCTCTCCTCTCCTCCGGCGATTTTTCTCCTCCGGCGACGCTCCGACGACAAATTTTCCGGCATGGTTCCTCCTCTCCGACGACTCAACTCCGGCGATATTTCCGATTACACCGGTGAGGTAAATTTCTATTTTTTACCTTATTAAAATTATTTTCATTTAATTAATTAATTTCTAAATATAATTTAATAATTAGTTTTAAATATTTCATTATTGTAATTATAATAAGTTTTAATTAGTGGTTAATTATTGTAATTAATAATTAATTAAATGCATAATTGTTATTAGTTGATAATTAATTAAATGCATAAATTCATTATTGTAATTATAATAATTTAATAATTAGTTTTAAATAATTCATTATTGTAATTAGTTTTAAATAATAATTATTGAATATAATAATTAATTATATTGGTAAATGAATAATTATTATTAAATGCATGATAAATAATAATTCATTATTGTCATTATTTATTGTTTTAATTAATTGATAATTACGTGTATTTTCTAGTAAATTGCATGGTAGTACGTCTTCGATTTAAATTTAGTACATATGCTTGGTTTATTAAGTCGCACTTTTTGGAATAGATGGCGCCTATTTTCCTCGCTTATCTCCTTAACCCCTCGTGATGTGTGGATTTCATCACCGCACACCATAACCTAAGTGAAGTTATGGACATGAGGTTGAGGGCGGAGTTTGCAAAGGACTTGAGGGAGTGTAGATTTTCGAAAATTGGCCGAATGTCGGACATGGTGTCTAGAAACGGGTTATGACTGGTGACAGGTTTTGGATCTAAGAAAGACGACACCAATAAGTGTTTTGTCGAAATTAGTCCTGCCTCTCGCGTTATCTCTATCCCTAACTGGCCATGTTTTTCGATTTAACCAAGGCTGATTAATTGAAAATTTACACTTTATCGCGCGGGTCGCACGTCCATTGAACGACCGAAAAAGCCAAGTTAGTGTACTCTATTTAAATCTTAACCGTACTTTAGCGTAAATTTTGCACTTGTAATTATTATTGTAAGTAGGTATTTTAACAACGTACTCCTAGGTTGAAATGGCTCCATCCGGCAAGAAGAAAGCCCAACAGGAGGCAGAAGATGCCATGCTCCGAATGTTGGCGGACCAAGTCGGTTGGGCAACAGGAGGGCAACGACGCCAATTCGGACCCTTCATCTGGTTCGAAGGTGGCGCCTCTTGGGGAAATTCCCTCTGCCCCATTTATCTCTGGCGGTGATGACGTCGACCCCTTTTCAACTCCGACGCCCGGTACCGGTTCAACGGCAAGTACTCAGGCTTCCTCGACCGCTGAATCTATCATGTACAGCGCCCGCCGTAAGCAAAGGAGGGCCCCCACTAACCCGGAACCGAAAAGGACTCGGGGTCTCGTTAAAGGGGGCAAAGCGGAGAAAATTTGCAAGGCGACCGGGAAAAAGATCGACTTGCCCTACGACGAATTCACCGGTGACCCTCCCACAGCTCAGCTAGCAAGTCTCTCGGCGTATAGCATAGGGTTAATCGTCCGTAGCCGGGTTCGTCTCACTGCCCCTACTTGGAAGGAGGTGCCGGATAATGAGAAGGCGAAAGTCTTTAAAGATCTTTCGGTATGTAATACGTCCAATTTTAGTTATTATATAATATTGTTAATATTAGTTATAATTTCATAATATATACGATTATAATTTTCTATTTATTTTTGATAGGAACAATTTGTGGTGGATCCGACACCGGCGATGTTGAGGCATATCAACCAAACCGCCAACTCCATCTACAAAGATTGGAAGTACAGGCTCCATCAGTACTTCCAAGCTTACGGTCCCGCGCCTCCCCCCGTAGAGCTGCGTGGGGATAGAGAAGATGAGTGGCAGTGGTTGTGTAACCACTTTGCCGATGACGAATTTAAGGTGTTAATTTACTTTTTTTTTATTTCAATTAATATAATTGAATTATTTAAATTTTAGTTATTAATTTTTTAATGATTTAATTATGTTGTCTAACAGAAATTCTCCGGTGTCAACAAAGCCAACCGGGGGAAGAAGGACAAACACCATACTTCCGGCGCCAAGCAACTCATTCAAATAGCCAAGGAGCACAAGGATAAGGGCTCCAAACACCCTTATCTTGATGCAAGCATAAGCGCATACGTGACGCCTGGGCTCGATAATGAAGCGAGTCAATGCGGCGTAAGTGATATATATATATATATGCTTTTAATTATAGTAATTATTATTTAAATATATTTCATTATAATAAATTAATTATTCTTTTGTAGGCAAGGGTGATAGAGCGTGCGTAGGAAGAATTGGCTAACACTCAGCTTGCGTTCCCAGATGTGCCGCCGGAAGACCTGCCTCCTCTATCCATTGAGAGCCAAATTGCAATCGCGGATGAGGTCTACGGTCGTAGAGCTGGCAAGGAGGTTAGGCACTTCGGGCCTAAGGTGGTTCGAGATTTGTCGACGACCTCCGACTCATCATCTACGGGAGGTTCGGGGCAGCGGAGAAGGACTCAGGCTGCGGCCGTCGAAGCAGCCATTCAAGAGGCTCAACTGGCACGAGAGGAGAATGAGTCAATGCGGCAAAGACTTGATGAGCAACAAGCACAAATAGCCCAACTCATCTCCCTCATGCAACAATCTCGAGAAGTATATCAACCTCCTCCGAACCCATACCGCGACGACGACGACCAGGCTGGAGGCGGGGGACGCGGCGGTGCATCTGCTCCTCCAGTGTGTTAATTAGCTAGTAGTTTTTTAATTATCTCGTTTCTTTCCGCATTCCGAACAATATTTTCATTTTTATGGGTTTTTTGGATGTGTATGTACAAATTAATTTTAATTATTTAATAATTAAGTAATATTAAAAATTTAGTTTATTTAATTAATTTTATCATTTTTCATTCTTTAAATTCAATTAATAATAAATATTTAATTACAATTTAGTTTTTTTTTTAAATTAAAAAGACACTTGGACGACGGAGAACTTAATCTCCGTCGTCCAGGTTTTCTCCGTCGTCCAAGTGATTACCTGGGCCACGGATATTGAACAATTCTCCGTGGCCCAGGTAATCACCTGGATGACGGAGATTACGTTCTCCGTCGTCCAGGTGATTACCTGGGCCACGCATATTGTCCGCGGTTCAAGTGAACTTGGACGACGGAGAACTTATTCTCCGTCGTCTAAGTGCTTGGACGACAGCACTTGGAGCACGGAGCTTGGACGACGGAGATTCCGTCGTCTAAGTACTTAGATGACGGGAAATCTCACTTAGACGACGGAAACGCTCCGTCGTCTAAGTTCGATTTTCTTGTAGTGTTCAAGAACATTTACATGAACTATCCATATGAGCTTGCTGGTTAGATCTGCAAAGTTACTGGTATCAGAGTTTGTTATAGATCAAATTCCAAAAGATGAGAACAACATCTAAGAAAATAATAGAGAAATTAGATTCTCTATTATATCTGTTTGATGCGAGGCATCAAGAATCTTTATCAGAGATCTCTAGATACAAAGAGTATCTAGAAATTCTTCCAGCAATTAGTATCCTATTACAGAAACTGGAAACTAAAATGGATGCCAAAATCATCTGGATGACAAGAAAGATTTATTAACAGTTGTTAATAGTAAAATTGAAGGACTAAATCTTCAACGGATGAAGATCCTTGACTATGTTCAAATGATAGCCCAAGAACATAAAAAGTCGAGCGACAGTCCACCTCGAACAATCATTAGGAAAACTAATGACTTTAAACCTCTACAAGTTCCAAAAGGGAACCCATCACCAAACCCATTTCTTCTAGATTCCCCAACATGTCTATCAAGTATCAGATTTCAAGAATGCAAAATTGAAGATATTCGTAACATAAACATGTTACGTATCTTCAAGAATAAAATGGTACAACTGTTGAATTCAGAAGAGTTTGAATTCAATGAAATTAAAAATAATGTTCAGAATGCTTTGATCCCGAAGTTTGAATCCAATCAGATCTACAAAAGAGGAAATTTTGACATGTTGGATAGCCATCAGTTCAAAATCCTTGAATTTACTACTCTAACAACAACAGAAGAAACATATCTCTTTCTGGTAACACTTGAAGTGGTTGCCAAAGCCAGAAAAAGAACCTACAAATTTATACATATTGAAGTAGTCCAAGTTGACATAAAAAATTACTTGCCAGAGAAGACATAAGTTGTTCAGTTTTATGTGTCTTACAGGACAATAGACTGATTGATTTTCAGAAAAGTCTTATGTGAACCCTCCAAGCATCGCTATGCAATCAAGTTACATATTTCAACTGCATCCCAAACTTTTCAACTAGCCTGACTGACGTTGCTTACTGTTTACGAATGAGAGTCAAAACAGATGACACCTCAATGAAAGACAGCATACAAGAGCTTGTTGTAGTTTATAGAATCTACAATAAATTAATGAGCATAACAGTAGAACCAAAGACCAAGATAACAAATATCTCAGGTCTTACTACTGGATTCCTCACAAATCCTAAAACTGATTCAAAGCAAATTCATAAGGTTACATGGGATGAGGTAACATTTTCACTAGAGTGGAAGTTGTCTGATCCTAAAGAGAAGCCGGAAAATATGAAGGCAGCAGTCTATGAAAACAGAAGAACTGGAGACATTAACCTTAAATTCGAAGGACATAGAAACAATGATGTATCATTTGAAAGCTTTAGGGGTGAAAGTTCTAGATCTTTCAGAAGATGCAGCTCTACCATAAAAAATGGTACTAGAAGTATCATAATTTCAATAAGAGAAGAAACCAATCCAGTGATGGAAGAAGATTTAGATTCTAAATTAGAAAGAGACATCAGCATGCTAAATTCTGAAAAATCAAAATTAGAAAAACTCTTTAAGCTTTATGAGGAAGCAGAAGAGTGTAAAGATTCATCTCGTCTGGAACAATTGATCAAAGAGATTGAAAGTTTCATATTCAAAAAGAAAATAAAAGTCATTCCTTATTAAGAAGTGAAAATGGAAGAATGAAAGCCTTCAGGAACCACAGAAACCACCATCATCAAAGTTGGTGGAAATATAAGATTTCCAAGCATGAAAGGTCATACGGGAAAGAAGGGAGAAAGAAGTTCCCGAAAATCCATCCCACATGATAATACACCAAAGGTGGCAATTCTGCAATTTGGAGTATGGCTTGACCTAGACAAATCTCTAGACAAGAAGAAATCCATATATGAATGGGTTGCTAGCCTCTTCATGGTATCTTGTACCACCTATAGAAAGTTTGAAGCACCAAACTAGCAAATAATTTATGAATCAACCCTCTTGAGAATGACAAAAAAGTTCTATTTTGCCTTAAAGAAACTTTCAAAGGAAAGAAATAGTTGGAAAGAAAAAAGCCTAACAAGTCTCCATATACTTTTGCGACTCCGATTTATGAACAATTATGTGGAGATATCTCATATGTTGGAGACAAAGCTAAAGAGTTAGCAAAAACCAACATATGTGCTTTCAAAATATGCAGTATGAAGTATTTTGAGGAATATCTTAATGAATTCCAAGAATACTACTACACGATATATAGGAGAATTAAAAAAATGTCGACTTGATACATCTCCTAGATAGAAATCTCCCTAAACCTTGAAGAGCAGCGATGAGAGAACACATAAAAGAAAAACCTCTAGAAAGGTTTTGTTTGAGGAGTCGTAGAAAGAATCAGAGACAGTTTCTGCCCTAAAATCGTTGACAATGCAAAGCTACACAAGGGCAAAAGCTGCAAAGAAATAACTCAAAGGAATTGACAATTTCTACCCTAAAATCGTTGATATTCCTACCAATTGGGGATGCGGCGAAAATAAGTAGAAAAAGAAAGGGAAGCATTTCCATAAACATTTCAGAGGAAACGAGAGGAAGAATTGAACATTCAAGAAAAGCTCTAATTACAGAATAGAGAAGTAGGATCCAAGAAAGAGATTCTTCAAGAAGAAAATTTTCTCTCAGGAAACAAAAAAGAAGAGAACAGGTAGGCGTTGGTTATGCAAGGCCGAAGGGCACTATGCTAACGAATGCCCCCAAAAAGATAAAAAGAAGTTCAAAAGCTCTTCTTAGAGAATATGAAGAGGTCCTAGACATGGCCAATATGAAAAACTACGAAGTAGTCTATTCAGAATATGAAGATGATAATATATCTGTCTATTCAGTCTGGACAGAAGATGAATTGTCAAAAGAATCAGAGACAGACTCTAAAGAGGAATATGAACCCATAGGGGTTTAGCTCCGATCCTTGAAATAAAAATTAGGAAGAAAGAACTAAAGAAGAAAAGATTTCTTCTTACAAAGTCAATCTCGGATCACTTGTCTGTGACTACGTACTGTCATTGCTATGAGAAGGATGGCCTTCCCATGTTTTGTGAAGCGTCGGAAAAAACGTATCATAAAGAATGGTTCATAGATGAAGTAAAATAAAATGGTTCAATAAATCAGATTATTGAACAAGGATATGAAGATTACTTCTATAAGATAGAAGAAAGACAGAAAAATCTAGAAAGATATCTAGAAAGAATGAAGTTCGATACTACTACTGAGAAAGAAGAAGTAGTATCCATAGAAAGTTAAATTTGTGAAGAAGAACAATGCAATCCTTTTACAGAAAGGGTAGAAGAAGAAAGTTCTTCGAAACAAAATTTGTACAAAGCAGAAACTGTTTCTACAAGAAGATTCAGTAACTACATGAAAATTGGATTAAAATTTTCAGGATACAAGAAATATCATCTACATGCCTTTGTAGATAACGATTCTAGTTTCAGTCTAGCAAAAAAGTTTGTTATACCGGAAAATCTCTGGACAACTAATCCAAAAAGGAGTGCAATTAGAAAAACTTTAAAAGGAAGAAGAATTTCCATGAATACAGTTGCCAAAAATGTTCAAATCTCGATAGGAGAAGGAATCTTTGTAATTGAAAATATTTGGCAATCAAAAGGCCAAGATTCAGACATACTAATTGGCAATAATTTTCTTCTATAACAAACTTTCATCCAGAAGCCAGAATTGAACTTATTAGGCTTCGAAAAGAATAACAAAATCTTTTAGACCAAGAGGATAAAAGAAGCAAAAAGTGTTGTTGGTCCAGGATTTACAAAGCAATATTAGAGATCACAATTCAACAGAATAATGGTAGATATACACCAAAATTCGAAACGATATTGCAATACAAGCAACAAAAAGAATTACTTGTAGAAGAATCATCAGATGACAAAGAAGAAGATGAAGAAACAACCTTCATTCATGAGCATAATCTCAAGTACTTTAAGTTTAAGCTTGAGAAACAGAGGACACTTACACTTGGAGAGATCAAGAAAATGCTCAAACAAAACATTGACATCAATTTTCTGAAGTTCGAGGAAAAAGATCCAGTGGTCTGTGATCTTAAGCTACATGACATGAATTTTATTTGTCATATAAAAGTAATCCCTCAATACAAAGAAGAAGATCAAAAAAATTCAGAAAAAACATAGTTGATCTTTTAGAAAAATGATTAATAAGACCATCAAATAATCCTCATTATGCTCCAGCTTTCTATGTCAGAAATTATGCAAAAGAAATTTGCGGGAAAGCAAGAATGGTGATAGACTATAGAGATGTCAATAAGAAAACCGTAAAAGATGGTTATCAGATAGCACATGAAGAGTGATAATCAACAGGCTCAGAGGAGTCAAAGTGTTCTCAAAATTCGATACTAAATCAGGATATCTGGCAAGTTAAAATGCATCCTGACAATATTCACCTTACTGCCTTCGGAACTCACAGGGACACTACAAATGGTTAGTAATACATTTTGGGCTAAAACAAGCTTCATCTAAGCAAGTGGCGGACTTTGGTGTCGTCTATATAGATGATATATTAGTTTTCTCAAAGAATAAGAAAGAACACATGAATCATCTCTTTGAAGTAGTCAAGCTCATAGTTTAGCAAAGAATCATTCTATGCCGAAGAAAAGAAAGTCTTTCTCGTTCTACATGAAATTGACTTCTTAGAGATGAACATAAGAAATGGGGTTATCAAGCTTCACCCTCATATCTTAGAAAAAGTCTGAAAGTTCCCGAACATAATTCATGATGCTAAAAGTCTACATAGCTATTTAGGGGTCATAAACTATGGAAGAGATTTCCTACCTAAGATTGCTGGATTAACAACAATACTGTCCCCTAAAACAAGCTCAAAGAGAGTTTGGACATTTACAGAAGATGATGAAAAGATCGTCAGGCAAATCAAGGATTTGTGCAAAAAATTTCCTCCACTACATCAACCTGAAGAAAATAATGAGATCATTCTTCAAACGAATGCTAGTAATAACTTCTGGGCAGGAGCAATGCTAGTGAGAGCGCCATGCACTAACAATGAGAAAATTTTAAAATTCTGCCGTAAAAAGTTCAATTCTGCAAAACAAAATTATTCCACAGGGGAAAAAGAAATTCTGGCAAAAAAATAATAATTGAAAATTCTCCGCCTTTTTAGGAAAATCATTCACAGTGAGAACAGATTGCGCCAGAGTAAAAAATTTCAAACTTTATAAAGCTGCTGATAGAGGAAGATTAGCAAATTGGAAATTATATGAATTAATTGCAGGTAATAAGAATTATCTTTCAGACGCTTTGACAAGAGAAATGACAATGTTCTGAAGGAGTGAAAATGATGACGAAGGTCGAAATCCTAGGAGCAGGAGGCCAGGAAAAGAACCTGAACAACAAGATAAGTCTATTGAAAAGATTCTTAAGAATTTTTTGCTGTGTCATAAATGACCAGCCTTAACTAACCAATTCCAGGGGAAATGATTGGTTATGCTTTCTCAAACAATAGACGATATAGACTTATTAAGACCGTTGAAGGCTACTGCTTTGCCAAAAACAGAATTTTTCCTACAAGATTTGTAAATATATTCAATTATCAACTTAGTATCTTCTTAGAACCAATTTTCCAGACTAACCCAGGTCTAGTATTTCACCAGAAGACTTTGGTAGACAATTTAATATTTTCCTTCTAGGAGCAAGATAAAAGGTTTATGGTAGAAGTCATGAATGCCTTAGCTGAAGAGCTGAGCCAAAAGAAAAAACAACAAAGTGTTGTTAATGAACCAACAATGTTGTACATCAGAACCCTTGAAAGTGCAAGGGTACCGATTAAGGCACTAAAAGAGACAGAATGATTCAATTCCATAACATCATTGGAAGACATTCACCCAGATCAATTCTCCCTAATACACTTTTCATAGTTCCAATATCATTCCTAAGAAGATATGTAGTGAATGTTCAAAGTGAACATCCTCAAGAGTATAAACCGTGTTTGGATGAAAATGGTTTTGTTCATAATTTGTGGAGAAAAAAAATTATGATCTCAAGGGATTGCTAGCTACCATTTGTAATATAGTCAAGAATATAAAGAAGAGCAACAACATTCTTAGACACAAGTTCAGATCTACACCTCCAGAATAAGTGCAGAAGTCCAATGGAGAAACTATGTATATTTTTCCATATCACTATATCATAATCATCCAAGGTCAGTATCTAGAAGCAGCTTATGCTGGATATAATGGAGCTCCAAACTCTAGTATCTCGTGGATGCAAGCAATGAAATTGGAATACGTCAAGAAAATAATCGAATAAGATCAAGAGATTACTTTTTTTGCTTCAGGAGAGAAAATAATTATCACTGCCTATGACCACCCAGACTCCTTAATCAGTGATCTGTTTGTTGTCCATAAGAGAAAGAAAATAGATTTCACCCTTGCATGTGCCCAGTGGCTCAAAAAGATCGAGAAAGAAAGGCACTACAAGATGTATGTTGATACCGACATATATGGAAGAAAATGGAACAAGAAGAAGGAATGAATTCAAAGAACCCTATCTTGAGGAAAACTTAGAAATATAAGATGACCTGTAAAGATAGGTGAAGTTGTATTATCTTTTTCTTAAGTGAGAAACATCTCTTATCGTGAAGGAATCAATTTTCCAAAAGAAAACAATAGAGGAAAGCATAAACCTAATCAACATGGGGGAATCAATTTTCCAAAAGAAAACAATGGAGGAAAGCATAAACCTGATCAACATTGGGTCACTATCCTTAGTGGAGCTACTGTTCCTTGTGTGCATTTCAATTCCATTTTGAGTCCGCTCCCTATAAAACAAGTTTTGAGTCTTAGTTCTAGGCATCGAAAATCAAAATAGAAGAAGTCAATCTAAGAGTAGAAAGTCTGAGAGTTGAGTATGTGTCGAGAGATAGAATCGAAGCAACCTGTCCAATTTCTCTATTTTCAATTAAGTATGTCTACTACTATGAGTGACTAAACATTTTATAGTTGTTTACCGGAGAGTAAGGCTCTGGATGTTTAGTCTGTAATTTTGTTAGGATAAATAAGTTATGGTTTTCCACTACAATTTCTTTCAAATCGTTACATATATGTTTATAAAAAACTCATTAAACTCCCAAGAGAAGAGGATTACCGCCCAGAAGGAGGAAAAAAGTGAGTTAAACTTGTTCTGTTGTTCATACTCATTCGATCCTCTAAGAGGCGGACTACCGCTTAGAAGGTGGAAAAATTAGGTTGCTTGTTATTACTGAACATATTTTCTTAAAAGCTTTGCTTATTTTATTTTATTTTTTCGGAGAAAAATCACCCTTAAAAAGAAATATTCAGCAGTGAGTTTGTATGCATAAGTAATCTAGTAAGGCTGAAATCTATAGGTGAATTCGTGACCTGACAAATGCTAGTTTTTTTTTGAGGTATTTTTCTTTCCTATAAGTATTTATTAATATACCAGGAACATATTAGGTAAAACATAAATAATTAAACCACGTAGGTACTATATGGAGATATATGTTATAAGTTCAAATACTATCTGGGCAACTACCTCCACATATATATAGGTCGGCAAACTTGCCTTGCAGATCCTCTTGACAAAGATGATCTTCCATTGCAAACAGGTCCAAGAAGATAACAAAACTGAAGCAGCAGCCACACGAAACTAATTAAAGTTAACTACAACAGAAAAACAGGGGTAGAGGAAGAAATCGAATAGAAGAAACCCTAAATGCTAATTCAGAGCACATTGTTTAATTTTTGCTCGTACCTTCGAGAAAGGCAGTAATACGAGTCACTGCACCTATCAAAACCAGGTGTACGTATTATTGTTATGTGACTGGTGTCTTCTTCCTACAGATATAATGCTTCATAAGTTGTTGGAACCAATTGACCATGCTGGTTTTGGCTAGGGTTTGCAAGGAATGGTATTTTTTTGTGAAAGAGTATAATCGAAAAACGCAGCCCTAACATTGCCCTGGCGCCGTAAGATAAATACTCTCGTATTCACAGTTATTTCAATCGATTGGTCCAAAAGGCACTTGACTAATCGATGTGTGTGTGTATGGTCACCAAATTTTGTTAGGTAGGTTCATTTCTCGGGAGGGCGACTTATACTGTCAGCCAAAAGATCTCGGGAGGCCGACTTATACTGTCAGCCATTAGAATGGACACTCAGAAAGATTTCACTTCTTTAGCCAACTTGAATGGTATTATGTGGTCAAATAATGTACCTGTAGAAAAATGTTTAGAGGTTGTACTTGCCATAGGACTACATCAGGTGATGTTTGCCTTTAGTATTCGGCTCCTCTAAAGTGTATTCCACGTATAGTGCATGTAGCTCTTCTCATTGTTTCATCTAATCTAACGGTCTTTATCTTGCCAACAAATTAAATTCAAAATTAGTCTAACTTTAAGGTTAATTTCTATTAACTCTGTTACGCAATACGTATAGAAAGAAAAACTGACGATCAAACACTTCGTGATCGAACAAAAATAAGAACATCAACCCTAGTTTAAGGAATTGAGCAGTTTCGTGAGATTCAGTTTCTTCAAACTAGAAGTTGGAAACTACTTAATCGCAGCAACAAAAGTAAATCACGTACTTTTGACTTGCGTATACTGATATACATATTGAAAGTGATAGTTGGCTGGACCTCTCTCCTCCTTACAATTGCCCTTTCTCCCATATTTTCAAATGGAAACTTGTCAATGGATGAGAGAGGGCTTGGCAGCGTTTCCATCGCATTCAATCTTACGCAATATTGATTAAATAGATCAAGAATTTACTGAACTCGGCAACGCTAATTGTTTTAGGACATTCCAGTCATTGCAACATCGCCAGATACCTTCGAGCGAGAGTTATATAAACCTTCTTGGTGTCATAAATGATTTAGGATTTACGGAAAGGAAAAGCAAATTAGGTGAAGAGCACGTATACGTACGAGTTGCGCGCTCAGCAACTTTCCTGATCTTAAGTTAGGGTTTAATAGCAATCTATATTTTTCAGATCTTACTGGATCTTTGTGACTTATGAGTTTGGATACAATTTTTCTTCTGTTGATCTCATATGATTTAGCGTACAAATTATGTTTTTTTGTGTGTGTAACGGACTAATGAGGCTAACCGGAGAAGTTAACCCCGTTAATATGAATTTCTTAAAGATAAGAATTTAATGTGGTGGCAAGATAAACACCGTTAAATTAGATGAAGCAATGAAATTAACCGCACGTAAAGTGCACTTCAAAGGAGCGAAATCCTTACCTTTAAACTATGATTTTAAATTGCCAATGCATATACATGCATGAACACTATTTCCTTTTTACATAAATTGGACAGCTAGCATGAGGAAAATTAGAGCAGTAGAGACGTAGAGTTGCTTTCATGTACGTAGTGATTCTTAAATTATTTATATATAGGGAGGGAGAGGAGCCCTCTTTTCTTTTAGACTATCTCCAACCACTAGAGTTTTTATACCTCATAATGAGTTTTGATAAAAAAAATTCTTCTCCAATGGTGAAAAATAAAAATCTCATACTTAATATTAGAGAATTTATACTTTAAATAAGATCTCAAAATAAATTCTAATTAATATAAGGTACGTATGAGATTCAAATTTATAATTTATTGGTGAGCTAGATAGGAGAGAAAAAAAATGAGGTATGCTATGATTCAAGATGACAGTTTATCTCATTTGTATGTATAAATTTTTTATGGAGAAGATCTTAAATAAATAATAATTTTTAAAAATATTATAATAATATATGAAATTTTAATGTTCAGAGAGATTGTCTTATACTTGATGATGGATGCGATTTTATATTGTTTATAGTGCAGGTGCACAAAGCTGAGGGGGAGCATATCATCATGTGACTTGAGGATTCTCTCATATAAATCAATTAGATGCTTTTGTTTTCACTTTCAAAAGATCTGAATGATTCACACTGTGAATGTCTGGATCTTGTCCAGTAGAACCAAAGACGATGGAACACATTAGTTGATGGAGGCCCTTAGCTTTCTATGTCTCCTAGTTGCCTGCAAGCTACATTTCAGTCGGACAAATTTACTCTACAGCTTATTAATTATAATTAGAGTTCAAATTATATATATATTTTACTGGGCTTATATAATTCATGGTTAATAAGGCCGGATAATTCATGGTTAGCGTGCATTGGACATGTACTTGTCAACATCTCAACAAACTTAATTTTGAGTCTAGATGAACAGCTCCGCATACAGAGAACTTCCAAGAAACCAACCCTAGCCTTCAATGAAAATGGACTACAGTTCATGTCAGTTTTCATGACTAGCTTCAAAAACTCTCAAAAATTGCAAATACATACGTGCCCAAGAGATTACATGAATCAAACTCTTTGTTGCATGATATATATATATATATATATAACTAATGAAAGCTATGAGTCTTTTCTGTGGAGCAAAATTCAATAATTTCATCTTTGGTTATTCTTATTATAAAATATATGCACTCGTTGTATGCAAAACAACGAAAATAAGGTCTAGGAGGGTAAAACTTTGTTTATGGCATTTTCTTAATTTTATGGTTTTTTTTAATGAAAATTAGGACTAACTATGAACATTTTTGAAAGTTCATATTTTGGTAAGACTGATGACACTAAAATTTTATATTTTGATGAGACTAATGACACCAATCAGAGCGTTTGGCTTTATTAATACAGATATCGTAAATGATTGAGGATAAAGGTTTCTAGATTAATCCATAGACTAAAAGGGCATAGAATTGAAATGAGATAAGGTGTACATTCACATTGTGAAAGAGATGTCAACCAAACGCACATGCATGATTCTTTGATAGCTAGCCAATGACTTTTTCTGAAGATTGGTTATAAAGGAAACTAGTGCGATTCCCCTCTCTACTTATTAATTTGTCATCTATGAGAACGTGCAAATCTTAAAGGGAAAAGGACGTACACGGTGTCCCTATTTCCGAAAACGGTACGTTCTATCTTGACAATATCTCACTCCTCTCAAGTGCTAAGCGAACTAGATCGATCGAAAACCGCTGGCAAGTGCTGTCTTTCCTAATTCTCCCTGTCTGGAAAATGGAACAGTGAGAGAAACACTTTCATTAGATTAAGCAGGAAGTAAGGAACTGGTCACCAAGAAAGCCGATCCATACTGTATTATTTTAGCTATATATATGTAGGCTAGGGTTAATTGGCTGCTGCTTATTATTCTGCTAGCTTATTCGATCTGCTTGATCAGCTAGCTTCTGCTTAATTATTCTGAGTGCTGCATGTAGCTAGGTATCTTTCAATTCATTGTCTAACTCATTGCCTGCAGGCTGTAATAAGATTGTTGGGGACATTCTTTTCGCTTTATTCACAAAATCCAGCGCCATGTCTTGTGCAGATTAACCCTAATTTACTGCTCTGTAGCTTCAATAATTATTCAGCAAGCTAGATCCAAAAAACAGATCGGTTGAAGCTATCATTTCCCTTACTGTTGTAAAAACCAGACAACGTAAGCACTGGTTTACATTATTGGAAGAGCTACTGTACGTACGTATGAGGGTCAATTAAGATGATTGATATGGTATAGCTATTAGAGTGGTCCTGATCGATTCGATTTGAATCGGTAGTGCGCCCGCAGAGGGTTGAAATATAAGAGCTAGCATATTTGCAATTATGCATGCCTGGTCTTCTCCGGCCATGGAAATTTCGTGAAGAAATAACCAAAAACATTCCCCGTGTCATTGTATGCTAATTAACCATTCACAACTTCATGTTTGAATGGTTTCCCATTCAACTTTTATAATACGTACACGTACAATGGTTGCTGGCCAGCTTCGTCTCATGTCCACGAAATTGCTCAACGATCGAGTAATATATCCTTGACAAGAATCTAACATTTATATATATATATATATAGTACAGAGGAACACGGGTGCTGGCATGGCCTTTGAATTCCATGTCTGGAGTTCCTGACAAGCTTGATAATCAGGTAGAACTGTCGAACTTGATCACTGCATGTGGCGTTCAATCTAAATGTGTACCATACATGTATAGATAAACTGAGATTAACAAATTAACATATCATACATCAATTTACATTTTTAATTTATTAAATTGTCCTCAAAGTTGTGAAAAGTTGTGAAAGTTATATATGTTCTCAATTTATATACAAAAGCTAATTTTGTTAAATTGTCCTCGATCAATTTACATACTAATATTTTACGAGATTAAGAAAGAAAAATCTGTATTAACTAGAGAGATACGAGGCTTGCGCATATTCTAAACTGCTAATATATATGTTCACCCGACCGTTATTCAATTCATCTTCATGACGAAAGGTGGTACATGCGAGAGCCAGAGCCAGGAGGACTACTACAGTTGATCTGAGATTCATGCAGACATGCCGGAAAAATTATATATAGAATTGATCGATATAAAACAATTAACAATCAGCTGGATTTCAAATTAAACCAATACGCTACTAGCTAGCTAGCTAGCTAGCTAGCTACCTTAATCTGCGTAATTCTTTATGAACAAATTGATAAGATCATAAGATCTTCGAGCTCTACCAACACAGATTACACTTATTCCTTGATATTAAAAATCTTTTGTCCTGGTGAAAGTATTTTCTTGGGATCAAATAGTTCTTTTCTCTTCTGGAAAGTTTTCCATTTCGATCCAAAATGGCTCATCCAACCTTGCTGTGTTTTGTAGTCTGGAAGATACTGCTTAACATCAATACCAGCTCTATCACAGAACTCTAATATCTCTTTGTTTTGATCATCAAATGCCTTCCATTCATCGAACCCGCTTGCATGCAAAAACCCTACAGTATAAAACACATCTTCGTCTGGTACAACTGCAGACATCCTCTCATCCCATCTGCATAATAGTTCATTTTAAAGGATCAATTATTTTTTTCAAAAAAAAAGGGTCAATTATTTTTATTCGTAATTTAATTTGTCTTGTTTTCTTTTTTATTATTGGTTAAAAAGACAATTTATCTTACTTGCTCTTGTTCATTGGGTAAACGAGGACAGGTCCTGTGGTAATATTGTTCTTCAGAACAATGTCCTTGAACACACCTAAATCAAACTCCGAGATGCGGCTTTTTGGAATGAACATATTAAGCCATGGATGAGGAACATCCCACAGTCCTTGTGACTGAAACTTTAGCTCTCCCGTTCGAACTCGGTTAAGAAATTCGACATAGGAGACATCATTTTCGAACATAAATCCCGGAAGATAGCTCAACCCTTTCAAAATATTTTGAAGCTCCTGATGGAAATATCAAAAACGTATTAGCCTTTAGATTAAAAGGGTTAAATTTTGTAAAATTACTACAAGGTATAATCTATTTTTACCTTATCGATGGTCGATTCAGAGTGTTGGTCATAATATTTGGCAACTTCTAGGCAGTATATGATGCCATTTTTAGTTACCTGGGAGATAATTCTTTCGTGAGAAGCTTGTGGGAAAAATGAGGAAGCTCGCCAATTATCCGGGGGACCTTGGTTAATTATAAGGGAGCCTTCCAAATAATCAAGGGCATTCCTTTGTTGTCTCCCATTGATTGAGATTAATCGTTCTTGGTCTTTGGAGAACGCAGAGAAGTCACTGTAAAGCATTCGCACCCACTTGACCTACACAAAACCAAAATATATTCACCAAATAAATTTAGTGGAAAGGAACACATAATAGAACTTTAATCGATCTATCGTTTGTTAATGATGTTGTTTTTATGTTAGGACAAGCACCCTTAAGTTTCAAGGACCAAATTATGAAGGGAGTCGCTCATGGGGTCCGACCCAAGAATTCAAAGAAGAAATTAAAGTCGGGAACAAATAAAAATGGTCCTTCTCTGATGGCTATTGATTTACTTTCACGTTTAAGTGGCATGGATATAACAAGAAGAGTTGGTTTTAAATTACTTGGGTTGTGGCTTTGAACATACCAGACTTGTCAAGGTCTTCGCTAATTTGCTTAATATAATCGATCAGAAAGACAAAGGTCCAAGTCAATTTATATATGCCTGCGCGGAGTATATATTAAACCATATAAATATGCATACCATTTTTGGGGCAGGTTCTAGGGCTATTCTGGCTCTGGATATGATCCCAAATTGTCCCAAACCTCCAAGGACAGCGTAGAAAAGCTCCGCGTTGTTGTTTGGGGAGCAAGTCACAAAATTCCCTTCTCCTGTGAAGATCGAACACAAAACCCTAATTAGTTACCAAGTATAAGAAACAGATCCCAAAAACAAAATAATTTCTTTAAACCAAAGTTCGAAACTTTTAAATGAAGATCTAAACGGCCTTGATAAGTAGTTTAGTGCTGTGATTATGGTCATGAGAAAGGGTGCTAATAATCAATAATCCTCCCCCTAGCTAACCCGTGGGCTCCAGTGGAAACTAAAGCTTGGAAAACAACTTGTTTTATTTATGTTTGGCAACAACTATTTTGTATCTCTTCTAAACAATGTTGTCATCGATCACACTGATCCCCAAATCAGACAAATATTATCTCTGATAATTATTATATATATTACGCACAATAATTTGTTACTACGTGCTCGAGTGTGAACAGAGAGCTAAGCTAGCTGAAGCTATAGATCATATATACGTACCAGTGACAACATCCATTTCGTAGACATTGCTGATCTGAGGACCAAACCGAAACGCCTGTCCGCCGATTCCGGCGTTCGACAGCGTCCCTCCGATGGTCAAGTACAAGTAGTCAGTCCACGACACCGGCGACAGTCCGTGTTCTAGTGTCGTATGCAGAAAATCCACCCAGAGCTGCTCGCCACCAACATCGGCGTAGTAAAACGTCACGTCGTCGTCGTCGCTGTTAGTGTTCTTGGAAAAGACTTGGATTCCCGAGCCGTGTTGGCGTCGGTGGTTACGCAACGAGGACATTTCCACGACGACGCCGTTGCGGGCCATGGCCTGGCCACGTGTCGAGTGGCCCTGGCCTTTGGCGGCCACGCCGAACGGGACGGAGACATTGTTGGCGAACTTGATGAGGGATGTAATGTCGGTTAGGGAAGTTGGATAGAGAACGGCCGCAGGATTTTCGGAGTGGATGTGGCCGTAATCTGTGGAAGCCAATCGAATGGCTTCGGGGTCGTCTCGGAGTTTGTATCCTACGGCGGAGGAGCTGACGTGGCTTATGATGAAAAGAGCTATGAGGTATGTTTGGATCAATATTGAGTTGTCAACCATTGAAAATGAGAGAGAGAGAGAGAGAGAGAGAGAGAGAGAGAGAGAGAGAGAGAGAGAGAGAGAGAGAGAGAGAGGAGAGAGGAGAGAGGTAAGGTGTGTTGGAGATAGAAGAGTGGTGGAAGAAGGGGTATATATAGTGGTATAGGGAAATGAAGCTGCATGAGGAGGGTGGAAATCTTTGGAGGGCAGGAGAATGAAATCTTTGGCGTTTGAATCTGTTGTAATAGTGTCAATACTCAGTTATGTGTGTGAACGACGTCGTAAGAGGACGAGCTAGGGTGAAAAACTGAAAATCTTTTGAGTGGCAGGCAGGGAATGAAATCTGTGACGTTTGAAAATGTGGGTGGCGAACGACGTCGTAAGCCGCGCTCAACACCTAATGGTTATCAAAGATACGCAAAGGACAAGACTTGGATTCCATCATTTATTCATTTCCAATTCCCTTCTTTCTTTTTCTTGTGATATCATGAATACTGTAACTCTTGTACAATCTTTGCAAAATTTATCATGGGTTTTTCAAAGTGTATGTATCACAAAGCATGCATGTGATTCACTACAACATGTGATCATCACCTTAGCAAAAAAAAAAAAACATGTGATCATCACGACGAAGATTTCCAGCAATCTACAAAATTGTTACTATGACTCTTATCAATATAGTGATCGATCGAGTCATTGTTTAATTCTTTGGATACATTTAATTAATTTGAACGTTACGGTAAGAAGAACATGGCCGTGCACAAGGACAGAACAACTGAACAAAGAAGATTAAATAGCTTGATTTGTGAGCTTAAATTATCTTGGGTCGTTGAATGATGATCCTCTAGGTCAAGGCACGTCAAGTTTGGTCAATGTGCAATATTTGGGTTTAACTTTGTTATTGTCTTTGTTTACCAAGTTTTTTAAGGATGGATGGAGGGTGTGCATGGTCGAAATTTGGTAATCATGAAAAGGATCCTGCAGATTCGTTAGGATTTTGAGATTCGGACCGGGGAATGAACTTTGTGAAACAAAAGAAATGTGGGAGACAGATACCGGGGAGATTGTTCTCCCCAATATATCAAAGATTTGTTGTGTGTATCTAGAACTACAAGTCATGGGTTAAAGCCACTGGGGATATAATTACAAGCTCATGGTTTTCCATATGTCAATTCGAATTTCCATTTTGTTCGATCTGTTGCGTAAGTACATGTTCTTACGCAGATCAGAGAACAGAATGGAAAGCAAATCTCAAAACGACTCTCACGAAGGTAGGTTCAGTCTTGCTAACCATGCATGCATATTCATGAAGGTCAAAAAGTACATACTTTATACTTATAATCGCTTAAGCTCACCTAGGGATTTGTTTCACATTCTTAGCTAGTGCGTGCCAGGGTCTACTCTGCACCATTTACAAGATATATATTAATATATATAATTTAAAAGTTAGTTCAATAAAAAATTCACCCGCACTTAAAAATATATATATATATATATATATACATATACACGATAACAATACACATTAACAGAGTCACGTTGAGAATAAATGAAACCAAGATCCTCCCTTGAGATTATATAATTAAACTTTGTGTGGATATTATCTATTAAGAAGATCCAGCAGAGTGAAAAATTCTTCTAATATTGATATGGTCGTATCTCAGTACCACTTTTGATCAAATAGTCCCCCCCCTTATACCAAATGGCCCCATTTTTGTTCTTTCTAATTCTTCTCCTAAGTTTTGGCTCCCTCTCAAAAAAAATTCTGGCCCCGGTGTATATGTATGTAGTCATTTTCTGCTAATGACCTCCTTATTTATCACAAATTTCCTTAATTTGACTCACTTTTAAGTCATATAATCACATCTCCGTAATTTAGTTTATAGATCACTTCTGCAAAACTTCATCTAATTAATTTGATGATCGTTTGAGCTTCCAAAATCGTGATTTGCCACATATAACCATTAACGATTTTGGTTGGACATACTACAATCCGTTTATTGGTTTGATCTAGTTAGGCACCTTAAACATCATCAAGTTAATTAGAATAAAAATTTGCAAAGTGATCTATACACTAGTATCTAGAAACTGAATGGTGAAGATATAATTATGTTTCCAAAAAGTAAGCCAAATCAAGGAAAAATAAATAAAAAATCCGCATTTTTCAAGAAATGCAGGGATCATTAGCAAAAACCTTACTGATATACAGTGCTCTTCAACTAAGGACCTCCTTATTTATTGAAAAATGAGGATTTTCTTAATTTGACTCACTTTTATTTAGATCATATAATCACATCCCCACTATATATTCAGTTTTAGATATTAGTGTATAGATCACTTATACAAAATTTCATCCAATTTGATGATCCTCAAATTGGAAGATCAAACAATCATCAAATTGAATTAAATTTTGCAAAAGTGACCTATAAACTAGTATCTAGAAACTGAATGGTGGAAATGTAATTATGTTTCCAAAAAGTGAGCCAAATCAAGGAAAAATCAAGATATCCACATTTTTGAATAAATGCAGACGTCCTACATTGATCAGCAATATATATATACACATAGATCCTATCAAGTGCCAAGTTTCACACTGAAACTTCGGTGTGAAGTTTTATTTTACCCAAAATCATCAAAACAATTAAAAAATTGAAACACTCATTTTTTAAATACTCATGCAAGGATCGTGCTTGCAAAATTTTAACTCAATAAGAAGTATTTTGACCATTTGATCTTCACATTATTTAATAATGCACACAGATTCTCCGATATAGCTCAAAACTTGAATGTGGTGATCAAATAGTCGAAACAACTCTGATTGAGTTGAAATATTGCAAACATGATCCTTGCATGGGTATCTAAAGGATAGGTAATTTCAATCTTCAATTTTTTTGTCAATTTTGCGTAAAATGGAACTTCACACCAAAATTTTAATGTGAAGCTTTGCACTATATATATATATATTACAAAAAATTACCTTTTAATTTTATACATTTATTGATCTATTTTTTTAGGGGTTTATTGATCTATTTTCATGTATAAGAAAACAAGGAATAAAATAAGCATGCAGATTGAATCCCTTGAGTAATTAAATCGAAAAAAAAAATTGGTCTCAATGTGAGGATCCAGTTTCAAATTGACCAATTTAAAATTTAAAAAGTTGATAATTTATTGTCAAAAATAGCATTTATATATATATATATTTTTTAAAGGAGGGTTTGCGGCTACCCTTAAATTTCTATTAATGAAATGGTAGAATATAAGGGAGAACACAAAGGCTAATTAAACTCCAGACAAAAAGAAGCATCTGAAATACTATCAGGTGACTCAATTACACTGTATTCTAAACTGCACCATTTAGCAAAAAGTGCAACATTGGTTACTCCATTTGCTTTACAAATAAGGCGACATAGTCATAGAAAGATAACACACCTATGACAATGCATTGATTCACTTTGAACAACTTTCCCACTATTCTGCCAAACGGGACTTCCGTCAGCACTACATTTCATCCTGCCACTAGAAGGGCGCGCCCATGGTATGAACCAACGAACATCTTGACCTAGAGCAGACAAGACACCAAATATACACAACTCGGGATAAAACCCACTTCTGCCTACCTTATTCGGGAGTAGGTTTATTTTTAAATTAAATACTAAAGACACAATAAAGAAAACAATAAAAAACACAAGTGTTTGGGTCAAGCCCATTAGTTGATCCTAAGCCCAAACTTTTATTAGGGCAATATGAAGAAAAATGGGCCACTGGACACAAGTCCCACCCGAAATGATACATTCGTCGTCCAAGTCGCTTTGCCGCCGCCACAACCGAGTCGCCCTCCACCGTCCATCACTTGAGGGTCACCGAGAAGAAGAAGTGTTCTTTAACATCATAAGGACATCACGATAAGAAACAAGCACCTCGTTGCCTCCCAAAAGCAAAACCCCGACGCCAACCAAAATAGAGATCTCCACCCCCGGCCCTCCATTCGACCTGATTGCCACCCCACAATCAAACCCGAATAACATAGACCACCATCCCAAGCCGATACCTAAGCCAACAACCACCACTCCTCCATACGACCACCACCTCAGATCTGCAAACTCATGATCGAGGTCACCACCGCCGAAACCAGCCAACCTCATCGAACACAGGTCCTCCCACCCCGTCCGGCCGCACCCACACACTCTGGTGAGGCCACAGGCAACGCCAGCCGTGGGCCGCTAGACGAGACTGTCAAATGTCAAGACTGAAACTTTTTGTATCGCGCGTGAGATGCGCGTTCTTTTAAATAGCATTTATATATATATATTGGGTGTGTTTATGATTACTTTTAAAATGTCTAAAAGTGCTTTTGGATTATTAAAAATAATTATACATAAATAGATAAAAATAAAAAAGTGATTTAGTTGAGTTTTGAAAACACTTAGAAGTATTTAAGAAGTACTTTTTGATTTTAAAAACACTTTTAAATATTTTTAAAAGCGCTTCCAAATTTGTAGATATCGATTACAACAATAATAATTTTATCAGGTCATCGAAATTGTACATTTCGGCTTAAGATAAAAGGGAAAGAAAATGACAGCACTACTCGTATATATATGCATGCATTATCAACATTTAAACAAGTTTGAAGCTAATGATCAAGAAGAGGTTCATAATTTATAATGAACGAACATATATTAATTAGTGTCTAGTCTACAGTCTGCTAAACGACTTTTGAGTGTTTTGCATGCATTGATAAAAATATAGCAAGAAAACAACATCATGCCATGCATGCACACGCGAGAATCTGTTTGGCGCTGCTCGTTTAGTTTGTTTCATAGCGTAAGGATTTATCATGTTGATGATTAATTGCAACAGCTCGAAAATAACTGGTGAACCATCTAGAGTCTTATAAATTATGTTTAAATTGATTTGCACGTACTTCATGTACTTTTTGTTCTGCAGTCAGGTTGTCCGTAGTTCTAATTTCCATGTTCTAATTAAGTTAAGGTTTAATTAGTTCGTTGGACTACTTAACAAATATAAAATTATATACCCCCATTAACTAACACATAAATTTTTGAATTAAAGATCTTACAAGTACAAAATTATATGCAATAGACAAGTTTATTTTGTTTGGAGAGCTATAAGATGTCCTTTTATTGTTTAAGAATGAAATCGTGACCCATGCATGTGCATCAGGCTTAATTTGACGCTTAACCTACAATGATCCTTAATGAACCAAGAAGAGTAATGTATGCATTTGAATTTTCGCTTTAATTTGAATCATTTACTTATATAATCAGAAATATTGCATGTCATTGTATATTGTATATGTGAGGTCATTGTCCGGGACGGTTGGAATGAACTTGGTTCACCTCATCCAATATCAATCACACCGTCGAGATTACTTGGACTGTTTATGATTCTTAAATTTTTTTAAAATTTTGCCTTAATATATATATGATGAACCCGATTAACATGAGAATTTCCCTTCATTATCACTCTACAAATTGATAAGTATCCAAGTTAATTAGCTTAATTTCCATTGTGAAAACATGCAGCGACACTAGCTAGCATAACTTTGCACAATTGCACATGCATGCCTAAATAGTGATAGTTAGGTCATATACCTAACAAAAAAATGGATCGAGAAATACCGGCAGAAAAAAGTTGGTCGTGTCTTTGGAGCCTAAAGTAGACTAAAACGTACGAACGTACATCACTACCGTGCCCCAGCTAGGAGGCAAACAATCGAACAGTAGTATCTAAATCTAAAATTCTATATGATGACTTTGGAAACACTCTTAATCATTATAGAATTTAAATATAATATAACGAATGTGATTAGAGTACGTAGTGCTGTGTATATATATGAAATTCTAAATGTTCCTCTTTTCCAGATCGATGCATATAAGAGCATCTGCAATTCCTCAAAACATGAGGGTGTCCGCCAGAAAATAAGAATTTTAGGGCAGAGGCGACGTGCAGCGGTGCTAGGAGGTTGACCGATTGGTGACGAGGAGGAATTCCTCCGTGCCGTTTGCAAATAGCAATATGGAGAGGAATTCCTCCTGGCGGAGCCAACGCATATGGGTGACGTTAGGCGGGAAACCATTTTTTTGAATCTAGCGATTGTATTACACGTACTAATAACAAAGTATTTTTTTTACTGGATTAACCAGCCAATGACAGTCCGCCACATGGGAGGCTATCGGCCAGCGTAATCCAGTAACGGCTATGCTAATCTGGACGGCTCAAATTCAAAGTTTGGATGATCGGACTCATATTCAAATGCAATGGCTACTGTTGGTTCTGAAAATTTCAGAACGGATATTACCAAAAATACTCCGAAAAAATTCCAAAAAAATTTCTAATAACCCCATACTATTTTTCTATAAATACTACCTTCATTTTTCTAAACACTTCAAACCAATTTGTGCATAACAAACTATCCTCCTCCTCCCTCTCTTCCCTCTCTCTCTCACAATATCTTTGGTTTTTTGTAAAAGATGTCCACCAATTGGATCATTTCCGAAGATATACAATTGTGCATATCATATTGCCGTCATAGTGTGTGCCCTATCTCCGGCAACAAGCAAAAGGTCTACAAATTATGGGAAAAAATCTATGCCGATTACCAACAAAATTGGGTGATGGGTCAAGGTGAAGTGAGGGTGGAACCTAGAACCCAAAATGCACTTAACTCTCATTTTGCTAAGTTGAAGTCAAACTTGTCACAATGGAAAGCGGCGCTTACATATGCAAGAAGAAATCCGGCGGAAATTTGCGTGATGAGTTAATGATTTATTTAGGTTGTTCCTCTCAATTTTAATTAATTTTATGAAATATAAAATGTAAAATATTAATTCGTCACTTGTATTTTTTTTTGTAGTTAAGGAAAGCTCAAACGTTTTATGTGGGCAAAAAAAAGAAAGAGTTTACGCACTTTGTGTATTGGGAAGCGGTCATGGATCATCCTATTTTTAGAGTCGTCGAAACTAGCACTCCACCTTCTTACCATTCCAACTTCGAAGCTACTCCTCCCGTTATTGAAGTGTCTCATATCGTCAACTTAGATGAAGATGAAGTGATTCCAACATCACAAAGCAACCTTCAAGGTACCTCGAGTCTGGCTAGACCTCAAGGAGTGAAGGCGGCTAAGGAAGCAAAAAGAAAGGGAAAGAAGTCAATGACACCGACAAATAAGGTTATAGATGGGACTTTGAAGAGCATTGCAGCTAATCAAAAAATGCTCACCGATTGGCAAAAGGCAAATGAAGAAAATCAACGAATGTTTGATGAGAAAAACTACAAATTGAGGGCACGAGAGGAAGAAACAAGAATCATGACAATGAATTTCGAGGCCATGACCTCAAATTCAAATAGGTACTTCATGAAGAGGAAAGAGGGGATCCTTAAGCAAGTAGATAACGATGAAGAAGAAGTTGGCGATGCAAACTTTACAAATTTTTATCATCCCCGCAACCTTGCTTTTAGTGATTAGTTTAGTTTGTCTTAAAAATAAATCTATGATTGGCATGTCATTATGTAATTTAAATTTTCAATAAACAAAAATGTACTTTATTTAAATCATAATTAAATGCAAACACACAAGATTAAACTTCAAACACATTACATGAAATCATAATTAAATACAAACACATAAAAGGGAAACACACAAAAGGGAAACACACAAAATTAAAACACACAAGATGCAAACACACATACATCGCACACATTATTTAGAGATGTTCATCGGTTTCAAGACACCAGTTGTGCTTCACTAAGTCTTTTTGAAGCTCTCAATGGAGATAAATTGATTGTACATCGACAAGACGGTCGCTAAACTGTTGATGATGTTGATCTCTTCCAACCGGCTCAAAGGGAATTCGGTTACCATTTTCATCTACCGGCCCATCATAAACTGTGAAAGCAGTAGCTGGATTTTGTAAATCTTCTTCCTCGTTCTCCTCAAAATCGCCATCCACAAATTCTTCCTCAACAATCATGTTATGCATTATGATGCAAGCCAACATGATCATTTTCAATGTCGATTAGCGATGACACATAGCTGAGTAACGAATAATAGCTCAACGAGATTGCAAGATGTCAAAGCACATCTCCTCATCTTTGCGATATGCCTCTTGTTTCCGTGCGAACAGTTCCTGTGGTTGATCCTGGGGATTAGAGATTATCTTGATAAACGAGGAGTACCTCAGATATATTTCATCAACTAGATAATAAGTGTGGTGGTAAGTCATACCGTTGAATTTATACGTCGATTGCGGGCTTCTTCCAGCAAGGAGCGCATCGAAGACATCGAAGCTATTGAGCACATTGATATCATTTTATGCTCCAGGCATGCCGAAAAAGCTGTATCATATCCACGTGTCATATGAGACCACCGCCTATAAGATTATGGTCGGACTAGCCTTCCGCCCCGAGTATGACCCTTGCCAAGATGTTGGGCAGTTCTTCAATTTCCAGTGCATGCAGTTGATGCTTCTAATCATACCAAGAAATTCCTGCTACCTCGCCCTTCTTAAAAATCGAGTGATGTCTGTTGCATTTGGAATGCAGAGGTAACGGTCTTGGTAAAGCAAGACCACTTGTGTGCACCACTTCTTCATGCATTCTAGAGTTGTTGACTCCCCTATCCTCGTGTATTCAGTACACTGATCTACAGCTGCGCCGTACGCCAACATTCGTAGAGCACCGTGCGACCTTTTGTTTGTTGCCAGAGATAGGGCATACACTATTACGACAATATGATATGCATAATTGTACATCTTCCGACATGAGCCAATTGGTGGACATTTTTCGCCAAAAAAAGAAAGAGATTGTAAGATAGAGAGAGTAGAGAGGGAGGAGGAAGAGAATTTGTTTTGCACAAATTGGTGTGAAATATTTGAGAAAATGAAGGTAATATTTATAGAAAAATAGTAGGGGATTTTTAGAAATTTTTTGGAATTTTTTGGGATTTTTTTCGGGGTAATTTTGGGGTAGCCGTTCTGAAAAATTCAGAAATTCAGGTAGCCGTTGTGTTTAAATCTCAGCCGTTGGATTGGATTTCAGATTCAAAATGGACGGCCCAGATCAATCGGCCCGTTACTGATTTTACTGGGCCGACAGCGTGCCATGTGGCGCTTTGTGATTGGTCAACGGTAAAAACGTTAAAAAAAATTACTTTTTACCGCCTGACGTCAGCCTTGCACGTGGCTGACTTCAGCGAGAACGTCTGCTTTGGCCATCGATTTCAGAACGTCTGGGAGGACGTTCTCCTCGTCAACTGTCGGTCTCCTCTCTCTCCCACCTCCGCTGCACAACCCCAGCACCGAGGATGTCCTCCTTGCCCGCGGGCCCGAGGATTTTTGGGGAGGATGTCCTTCGTTTTGGTCCATCGCTGCAGCTGCTCTGACTGAAATTTCTAATTCAAGAATTCCTGATCTAAGAGAAATTCTTTAATAAGTACAGATGCTCTAATGTATACAAGCTCGATCGACAAAGAAATATGAAAGTAGAAAGTGATCACATTTTTATTTAGGTTAAGTAGTTCTAGCCCCCGTGAGGACTGCTATCGCAAGGATTGATTCTAGTTTCTTGCCAGAAATTCACGTAACATAGCATGCATGTTGATTAATTGTCAAATCTCATTGATGGAACTGCCAAATCCTATTGATTGGACTCTGATTTTTAAGTTGAGGATTCTATGTGGAACAATAGTCATAGCTGGTTAGGGCATCTCCAATGGTGAAGTCCTATATGAAGTCCTAAACCTATTTTTAGGACTTCATTTTGACATTATTCATTTAGAACTTCAATCATCTCCAATGGTTAAGGTCCTATATGAAGTTCTAAACCTATTTTTAGGACTTCAATCATCTCCAATGGTTAATGTTTTATCTCAAAGTTCTAATTTTATATATTTAGACTTTGTAAAATATAATTGTACATAATAATTAATAATTATATTAATTTAATAATATAATTGTATAGATATCCGAGTTTGCGGGATTACTTTATCTACCACGTGTAAAGTATCAAAAAATCGGACAAGATTTCAGACAAGATTACGCTATCTACCACGTAACTTATCGAGATATCGATCTAAATTTTGTTCAACACGTGTCAACGTGTAATTAATTGACGAGATTACGTTATCTGCCACGTGTAGAGGTGAAGCTCTTCGAAGATCATGTTTATCTTCTATAAAATCGGAGCATTCACTCTTTCATCTCTCACCAATTCACAACCACTCCTCCCCCCACACAAAGAAATTGTGGTTTCTTAGTAATTGTTTTCATACCATTATTTTTGTTTTCCGTCATGAATAGATTGTGGAAACTATTGAAGAAAGAGGAAGCCGAAGATGTTCAAAGAAGGCAACGTCAATCCCTCTTGATGTCCGCGGCATCCCACCAAGTGGAGATGATGGAAGAAGATGAAGCCGAAGGTCAATGGGGTGGTTCTTCGGAAGGGCGGAAGTACATATTAAGGGAGCATGAGATGATGGATCAATGCTTAAAATCTCTTTACTTCACTGAACCATGTAGGTTTGACGGTGACACTTTTCGAAGGCGCTTCCGTATGTCACCGTCTCTCTTTGACAAAATGATGTGTAGCGTGGCCAACCACGACCCGTATTTTGTACAGAAGATGGATGCCACCGGCAGACTCGGCCTCTCCACCGAACAGAAGTTAACATGCGCTATGAGGATGCTCGCATACGGTCTACCAGCTGACTTGACCGATGAGTTTCTTGATATTGCTGAATCCACTGCTCTTGAAGTGTTGGATCATTTCACAAGGGCAATATGGGCTGTGTACCGCAAAGACTATCTCTGCACACCAACAAAGGCAGATCTGCAGAGATTGACGAACAAAGCTGCAGAACGTGGATTTCCAGGTATGTTGGGTAGTCTTGATTGTATGCATTGGCAGTGGAAAAATTGTCCGGCTGCTCATGCCGGGCAGTTCCAAGGCCACAAAGGAAAATCTAAAATTATCTTAGAGGCGGTGGCTTCGTATGATACTTGGATTTGGCATGCATATTTTGGACTTCCAGGTTCTCTCAACGATCTCAATGTCCTGGGAATGTCGCCGTTGTTCGACGAGGTGTGCAGAGGTGAAGCTCATCAAGTGACTTTCAAGGTAGCCAACAGTACGTATCATCAAGGTTATTATTTGGTGGACGACATCTACCCTAATTGGGCAACTCTTGTGAAAGCAATAAAAAATCCTACCACTCCGGAGACAAGATACTTTACAAGGATGCAAGAGGCGTTCAGAAAAAAACGTGGAGAGAGCATTTGGTATCCTCCAAGCGCGTTTTGCAATTGTAAGGGGCCCAGCTCGTTTATGGAGTAGGGAGAGGCTCCAATACATCATGATGACGTGCATTATTTTGCACAACATGATTGTAGAGGATGAGCGTGCCGAAGATGAGCAATATGATTTCGACATTGACGACATCCCAATGCGTCCAAGAAAAGCTGATATATATGATAAACCTGCTTATGATGATGAGGTGTATCGTAATCCTCAACTAATGCATGCATTTATACGTGATCGTTACAAGAGGACTCGGTGTCCAGTGATATGTGGGGAACTAAGATCGGATTTAGTTCAACACGGCTGGGCTTTGAAGAAGTGGCAAGAGCGCAACCGTGACTAATTTTTAATTCGTGTGTGGTTGTGTATTTTTATTCTTGTGGTTGTGTATTTTTAATTTGTGTGTGGTTGTATGTTTTTAATATTGTGTGTGTGCATGTAATTTATAAGTACTTGAATGCATTTAACTTTGTGTGTGTTGTATGCATTATATATTATGTTAAAACAACAATACCAATTAATTTATAAGACCATAAAAAAAATACACAACAATACATAATTAGTTAAAAGTAATTCGAAAAAACAATATAAATGAAGCAATAGACAAAATAAAACAAACTAATCACTCTTGATCATCATTTTGCATCCACGCCGTTTGATTGAGTGGAAGATATGGGGAAGAACTTGATCCGCCGTAAGGAGGTGTAGATGCTTGAGGTGTAGATGCGGGTGCCTCCAATTTCTCTCGCTCAAGTATCTTTCTTTGTTTCCTCTCCTAATATCCTCTTTTACATGGTGAATATATACTTGGATCCACCGCCATTGTGCGAGCATCTTCCTCCCTTTGTTGAGCCGCCATTGCCTCGTGCATAAGTTGTTCCCTTCGTGCAAACTCTCGATCATTTTGATCGGCAAGCCTTTTCATTTGAGCATGAATACTCAATGTTAGCTCTTGATTAATTTTCTTCTTTGCTGCTTTGGCCGCTTTTTGTCCCATTGGACGCTCGTGCCTAGCTTTAGATGCCACGCTTGTTGTTGCTTGATCTCCGGGCGAATTGTTATCATCCAAGTTGGTAGGAGTCTCACAATTTCTAATATCCTCATCCATTGTTGGCGGACTTGAAAATTTAGGTGACTCCTTCAAGATATCCCAACAATGCAAATATGCGAAATGCTCTCCATGGGAATCATCGAAGTAGTACCCCTTTGCATTCCTTAACTACAAACATATATAGTAGTAATTATTTAATTTAATATCATGAATTATTACTATAGTTTAAGTGACAAAAAAAATACTTACGTCATCTTGATCATTTTCGCCACTCGCATGATTTTTGATGGCTTTATGCATTGCTTGGCTCCATCTCATACTTGCGGGATTGATCTTCTTCCATCGAGATTCGACACTTGTTTGGGTTTCTTGTAGGTGCGTTCGTTGGCTTGATACTTTCAAAATGCTCATATATAAGATCCTACAATGTTCCACCAGATTGATTAGTGCCGATGGCGGCATCTCCACCAATATTCAACACGGCCACGCACAAAACTCTATCTTCCGCCTCTTTCCAATTTTCCAATCGTGGTGCCCTAGGTTTTGGTGAAGCTCTCTTTGGACCCATGGTGTTGAACAAAGAAATGGTGTAAGAAATGGTGTGAAATGAATGAAAATTTGGGTTGATATTTATAGGGAACAATTTTACCTAAAACTCAACGGAAAAATCCCCCAGGATTGTTTGCTTTTAAAAAATAATTGTCCGGCTGACCGTTGATTTCAAAAAAAACAATTGGAGATTAAAACTGAAATCCAGCCATTGATTTCAAACTGAAATCAATGCTGACCGTTGATTTCAGTACCGTTGCTCTGCTCGCCAACGGCTACTTACCCTTCAAGTGCGCGGGTCTCGTTCTGCTGCTGCTGTCCCCCACTCGCCTCTCCTGCCAGAGCGTGCAGCGCGTCATCCAGGCTTGGTATCCTCCAGCGCGCGAGTGACCGGGCCAAGCCTTTCTCCAGCGTGTCATCCTTTTTCTGCTAGGGTCACTGTCAGCCAGTCGGGTCCCACACCTCCATTGCTAGATCGCGTCCTATCTGGGGTGCTATTTTAGCACCTGGTTTGGAACCCCAAGCTAGATTAATAGGATTTAGAACTTTACATTTTCACAATTGGAGAGAGTTTTTCTTCTACAAAACTATTTTTCTAGCTCTTAGATCTCCCCATTGGAGATGCTCTTACATTATATATATATATATATATATATATATATATATATATGGAAGTACTATCAGAAGTTCAGAACCAGTTAATAATCAACCGTAGCCATTAGGTTGATAATGCAGATGAGATTTTGAAAGCTCAAGTACGATTTACATAATTTATAAATTGGGGTCTTCCAGCCGCATCCTATAGTATCGACATTGTCTCATTAAATCTTTTTAGCAATGACATGTGTGAAGTTTTATCCCTCTAATTTACTCAAACATATCTATGTATTTGCACAAATTTGAATATTCGTTACTTTGTTGTGTCAAGGTCTAGCTATATACATTTTCTATGTATATATTAGCATCGAGTACACAATTGTAACTTAATCCCATGGTCAGGGAAGATCCTGTATTAGGTAGGATCTCGATTCGACTCCATGACTCTAACGATGATGACCTAGATGGATGAGAATTGATAGCATACTAGGTGGCTACCCGGGAGGTTTTAGATACAAAGTGATTATAATTTGATCAAACAAGATATTGATTCCTCTATACAGGCTGCGGCTATTTTTGTACGTATTCATTATTATAATAATTATGATATAGCTCTCGTCAATTTTTACACTGATTATGGCTACATATGTAGATTTGAGAGGCAATTCACGACCCACGAGTCTCTTGAAGTGTTCCTTCAACAATCTCTTGAGTCGTACTCTCAGATCTTCTTGCGAGCCATTCTTGACTTGCGATTTATTATTGCCAACACACACACAAGCAAAGATCAACACCAATTCGTTTAAAGATCTCAACGTTATTAGTATCTGGATTGTAATTGAGAAATACAAAACTTACCGTAGAAGAGAAAAAGAGTTGGGTTTTAGTTTGTGGGAGTTAGAGCATCTCCAACAATGTCACTTAAAATTTTCTTATTTTGTTCCAAAATATAGCTCAAACCTATTTTAGCTAAGTATTTGTAAAAATTTACTCCAACAATATTACTCATAATTTAGCTCAATATGAATAAATATTTTGTTTTGATTGGTTAATAAAAATAATTAACATTTATTAACTTAGAAATTGATTACATTTACAATCTTTTAGGAAACAATTAATTACAATGTTGACTTTTACATCACCTAAAATTCAAGCTTTAGGTATGGGGATAGGGGATGAAAACATGAAATATAGGGAATCCCTAAAATAGCTAATGTGATAGGGGATCTCTTAGAGCTGATTTTAAAGCAAAAACCTCATATTATAGATAAAATTGACTTTTAGGGGATCTGCTGGAGTTGCTCTTAGGTAGGTAGATGTAGACTTTGCAATAAGCTAATGCCCATTTGTTATCCGTATGAAAAACCACTTCCTTTACCTGAAAAAATAAACCATACAAAAATCATTAACAGTCTTCCACTATTAGACCATAGCAAATACTATCTACCAATTTCTCAAATGTAAACACACACATTGCCATTCCCAGTTCATATAACCACTCCCAATTAGCTCTCTTGGGTATTCCTTATACCCATAAACTACTTTCACTCAAGTAACAGTGAGCCAGTGTGAAATAAAGACTCAAAATTTATATGAAGTTATACATAAAGACTCAAACTTTCTTCATTTGAGATCATACTCATGAAGCTATATTCACTTTTGAATCGAATAGGCAGAGAAAAAAAAATGTGGGAGTGAGGGAGAGACCTTGGTACCAATCTCGGAATTGAAGTTGTACTGTTCGAGAGCGGAGTAAAAGGTGTCGAGATTAAAAGAGATTACTTTCATAGGGGTAGTACGACATCGTTCTTAGGTTTTTTTGAAAATTTCTTTGAGCTCGAGGCACTCTTTGGTCTGTAGCACTACAATATTTTTTAGTATTGCCAGCGATTTTTCCCCCAAAAATCGCCGGCAATACTTTTTTTTTTATTGCCGGCAATTTGCCGGAAAAATTGCTGGCAATAAAAAAAAGTATTGCCGGTAATGAAAAAAAAACTATTGCCGGCGACTTCCATGCAAGTCGCCGGCAATAGTTTTTTTTTTTCATTACCGGCCAAATATTGCCGGCGATTTGTCGGAAAAATCGCCGGCAATAATAATAATAAAAAAAAAGTATTGCCGGCGATTTTTCCCCCAAAAATCGCCGGCAATACTTGAAAAACTATTGCTGGCGATTTAAAATCGCCGGCAATACTAAAAAATGTTGTAGTGCAGGATGACTGAAGCAACAGCGACAATGGGGAGCAACATTCCTAAGAGTAACATTCCAAGTCTAAAATTTGTAAAAATTATTTTAGAGCAATATTCCTAGGAAATGACACAAAACTATACGAGACATATGCAGTACAATCATATGCAATTGGAAAAATATATGTTGTTCATAACTTGGAAAACTACACGACTGTGCATACATGATAGAGTAAAGTTATATCTTGGCTACTTAGTAAGGTGCTAGAATTAAGTCACTGGAACTTCCAAACTCATGTTGCTAAATTTGGTAGGTCATGATCTTCATTTGTGCATAACTTTGAATCTGCACATACATATGTATCCAACTATCAAACAGCAGATAAAAACAGTATTTTATCGAATAAAGTACCTTGGTCTTCCTATTATCCCGCCAGTCTACTGGATTAGCGAAGAAGGCTTCCCATAATTCTTGTGTGGTTTCAGTGTGCTTTGTGAAGCTATGGCCAGAGCTTCTACCTGCAATAACACAACCAATATATACGAAAAAAAACTGCTATCCTGTTCTCCACGATAACTCACATTACGGAAACCATGACTTGCTTGGCGTAAAAGAATCAGAGTCTTGACCATTCACTGATGTCAAAGGGAAACTCCTTTCTACAAAATTCAGTTGCTGAACAATAACCTGCATAGATTTCCATAAACACCATCATTTCCATACAAATCAGCGGCAAAATAACAATACAATTAGTGAAATTATTGAAATAGATAGCTGAGAAGCCTAAGAACCTTACCTTATAGTAAGTCTGATGTTTGCCCTCATTGGTTTCAACAGCATCAGAATGCAACCTACCGGACACTTACATCTGAAGGTCTTTCTCTACATGATAACTCATCCCAAAATGTTAAATTGATCCTGCAAAAACCAAACAGCTTCAAATCCTAACATACAATGATACATGTATATTGAGTTCTTATGTGGAGTTCTTTGGGTTCTAGTCTTTGGGTTCAAGTTGAGTTCTTTTGTTATACCAAATCCTTAAGGGTTATACCTGGTCTCGGGAGTCTGGCAAAAGGACGAATCAGAATCTAAAAAATGGTTAGGATCAACGAAGATTGAAGCTGCAACTGTGGATCCAATCAATCGAATGATAGAGTCCAAGCAAAGTGATGTTGCAATCAGTGATCAAAAACATACAATAGATAGATATCAAACAATTTAGTTCAACATCTAGAGTAAGTTCTGTCAAAAATGATCCTTATGAACTATTTTTTTCCTTTCAAACCTTGGAGCACTTACTGAACTTTATGTGTAGTGCAAATCAAACCTTGAGTTTCACCACGAAAGGTCAAAATTTATAGGCACTTTCCAGGTTATAATAAGAGAGACCGTATAATATCTCAATGTCATTCATGATAAATTTAGGTCATTAAACTTGATGCACTTTTCAGGTCATTCACGATAGTTCTAAATGAAAGGTTAGAACTACCTCATGTTCCTAATCAGCCTCTTAAACATTGAGTTTCACCATTACATTTTTTACTCTCTCTTTTTTCCCTTTTCAAACTCTCAACCACTTTCTAGGTTTACTTTCATTTTGGTATGAAAAGAAATAATAGAAGGAAAAGGAAAAGAAAGTACGTACGTAAATGTACAACTCTATCTATAAACAAAATATATACGAAAGAATGCTCACCAAAACACAATGCGTTGATCTCGGCTCACCAAAAGCACCAACAACTAAACTCCAATGCAATCCAAACTTGTTAGCCGAGATCAACGCAGAAAGACAAAAAGAAAACATGATAATTAGTACCACAATGCAGAAGAAGAAAAAAAAGACAAAAGAATAAAAAACAGAAAAATGCTAACCCAACGAACTATTAATTAGTTATATATGATGTCAACAACATATGAAATATCATGAGATTGCATTGTTTGAACTATATAAAAGCAATATATATATACCCAAACCCCTTAGGAAGCTGTATCTGAATCGAAATCAGTGTCGATTCAAGTTAGCTAGCTTGATCTTCCTGGATGGAAGTCGATATGCATGGACAACTTAAAGGATGTCAAATATAAAACCTTGAACAATTCAAGTATAAGGACTAGCTCTGATGGCGAAGTAGCTAGCTATCTTGGTGAAAATGATATAATCATTAAAAAGAATACCGATCTCTTTGGCGCGCACTTGTCCAGCTAGATATGAATCTGGACTAAACACAGTTTTTTTTTTCTTCAAATTGTGGACTTTGAAGGGATATCGTATTAAAGATTTAGGGTACGTATCAATTGTAGCATGCATAGAAATGGCAATGCAATTTCCATTGCATTTCTGGATGTCGTCCGGACGCTTCTTCATCAGCTAGCACAGAAACAAAAAGAGAAAGAGAGAGATTTTCACAGACAGAGATGAATAAGCCTCGTGGGGTGGGGGGACTATCTAAGATACTCCAAATCTTTTATAGGGATCCAGGTCAAATACAACACAGGATCACGTGGTCCAAATATGAAGAAACAAACAAGCATGTAGAGCATTATATATCTAAGATTTGAAAGTTTGGTGAACTATTTATTATATTGTGTATGGCACAATATTTTTTAGATTTGTAATCAGGAGGCTTATTCTCACGTTTTATTATTATATATAAGAAAAATATACATTTGACATAAAATCAAACTATGTAAAATCTATATTATTACTAACTAAATCGATCTCATCCTCCGAGATCCGCTAACTTCAAACTCATTAACAACCAAATCATTATCAATTCTATCGGCATACTATCTTTTAATGTAGAGAACTATATTATCGGCATACTGTCTTTCAATGTAAAGAACTATGGAGTGACATGAACCATTTAAGGTCGAATCTCCAACCTTGACTCCCACTCTTAGTAGAGACTTGATTCACACTCAACTCAGGTTGAAACGGTCCCATAACCACATATGATCTTCGAATATTTTCACGATCATTCAAAGGATATGAACAAATTGGTCTTCTCAGTCCTGGATCACGTTCAAGGCAACTCAAATCAAAATGACATTCTTCTGATGGAATAGATGGCAAATGATCAACATGATCATCATTAACAAAATTAGGGATGTCATTAACCGAATTTTCTGTCATGGATATACTTCCACTCCCATTCCCACTCTCACCTGAAAGGACCCAACCCTGATTTAGTTTCCTAAACCGGAATCAAACCCTTTCTGAAAACACGAACCAAGAAAAACCATAAAAATTTCGGTAGAGTAAGGCTACTAATGCGGAATTGCCTTTACTTACACCCGGAAAATACACTTCATCCTATGCCACAAAAATCAAACCGTGGGCACCAATCTCATCCGGATTTCTCAATATCATAACAATAATGTAAAGTAATCAATAAAACTATACTTTACATAAATCCGGGGAAAATCGTATAAAAGTATAACATCAGAATGCTCAGAACGACCTCTAGTGTATAGTTATATAAATATACCACAACAGGCAGAACAAGAAACCTACAAGAAGAAACAAGGTAGCTCGAACACTATGCCTCCGACCAAGTCGTGCGACACCAGAGTTCGAACTGCAAACTAGGCACGGAAACCGAAAAGCCCAGGGGAAAGACATGAAAACCGTTAGAGTGAGTGGACGAAAATAAATGTCTTTCACCGAATAATATATGTTATAAAAATATATGTGAGTCTAAATGCATAAAAATCAAATGGTACACGAGGGAGACTCTAACTCCTCACGCGTACAGAGCATGCATCATAAATACCGCGGGGTCACTCATGGACTCCCTCGCGCTAGTACAGTCTGAATCACGGGATCCCAGAACCACACGTGATTCCAAGCCAGAAAGGCCTCGGGTCAGGATATCTGTCCCCGCCTGAGCGTACTCGGGGATCAGCCGAGAAGCCATGTGTATCGATACAACCCTGTTCACTGAGACTGTACTCTGTGTAAACCAAATCACAAATACTTTCCATGCACATGCATAAAATGTAAATGTATGTATGTTCATAAATGCATTTTCGTAAATGCATAATCGTAAAACACATGCTCATAAAAATCATGATCATAACTGCATGCTCATGCTCGTAAAACGTATATAAAAGACTCGCAGTCAATCCGTGAAAAGAAATGTCCACTCACAGATGAGCGTAACGCAATTCGCGTTAATCCCGTGATCCGGCGGAAAATCCCTCTCCAAACGAACGATCATGAACCCCTGAATAATCATAAAATCCATTTCTCAAAATCATAACTCGACACCTCAAATAAAATCACGAGAAACAACCGTTCTCGGAAACATATAATTCAATATAGACGAAATCGTGAAAATCCGATAATCACACTACAAAACCTCGTTATAATTTCCGATGCTCAATTCGAAAAATAAACCTCACCACTGCGATCGGGGTGCGATTCCGAATGAAACGACATATAACTCGTCAAAAACCCCAAAAAGTCAACTTTGACCGGAGCACCACCGTTCACCATCGCTGAGGGCGGGGGCGCAACCCAACCGTGAAATTTTCCGGTGACCAACACCTATTCCACTCAAAATCATCCAACAAACAACTTCCATAACTACACCAAAGATCAATTTTGACTCTAACTAGTCCAATTTCATGCAAAACCGAATTCCCACAAAATTTGCAATCGATCGATTCTCCATGTACAAGAAAAATTGAAAGGCCATACATACATAGGTAGCTTCGTGATGATGAGGGCTTCAAAGCCCAGTGCTTCAAGCCGCTCGATTTGGCCAGAAAAGAATCAACCTAAAACCCCCAATTTCATCAAAGTTTCGACCGGAATTTCTCACTCCTACGGCGTCCTCGTCGTCGATGGTGGCCGGAAAAATAAAGGGGAAGTCGAGGCGAGTTGAACGGGTCCAAGCCCGAGGCCGGAGGTGGCCGGACGGCAGCCCACCACCGGCGAGCCGTGCCTCCACGCCGTCGCACTCCTCCCCCCCGAGTTGACTCGGTCAACTCCAACAAATGCACAGTTGACTTTCCAAAAGAGGAAACCCACTTAAATACTTTCCAATTTCGGAAACTACCATAATTAACTTTACGACAAACTTCGAATAAACGCAACTTTCGCGTCGTAATTCTGTTTCCAACAATTCTCGCGTCAACAATCTGATCTCGAAAAATTCTTCAATTTCCACCCGAAGTTAAACAACTTCAACCAATCCGATAAAAAGTCAACAAGTCAATTCATCACAAGCTTATCCGATTAAACGATCAATAGTCTAAAATATTTACAATTTATTCCTCGTAACTCGGAAAAATCCTCCAGAAGTTCCCACGAGCTCGAAATTAAATTCTCTACAACGTTCACGAAGGATCCGAAATCAAATTCTCGCCCGATAATTTAGTCGCTAAGGAAGTCGCCATATTAGCAGATTACGTCGAAATCACGACAAATCGCGAAACTCACAAATCAAGTCAATAATCATTCCATTTACGCTTCGGGTCGATCAACGGTCCAAAATGGATTACAATCACAATTCGGATAGACTCAAACATGAACGGATAAACTCGACAATATTCCGAAATTTTAAATATTCATATTATATTCCTCGGTCGTCGAAATAATTATCCAGAACCGCTCACGAACTCGAAATCACGCGTACAACAACTCTCGAGAAGAGACTCAACTCAAATTCTCGGCCAATATTTAAGTCGTGATCAAGCCTGGCGATTCAATCAATTATCGGAGAACTGCGATTACGCGTAAACTCATGGATTAAGCCGATTACACTACTGATTCTGTTCCGGGTCGTCACATCACCGCCACTCCCAAACTCATTATCATTCCTTTCACCTGATGAATTATTTATTGTAAACCATGAAAGAAATTTTTGTAACGTTTGAGTTTACGTTGATCCACCATTATACTCAATGTGTCAAACCTATATAACATTTTGTATACTTAAATAGGACATTATAGTTTTACCACTATATAAAAAAGAGAAAAGTGTTTGGTTTCATACAAGCAGTGTATATTTAATAAGCAAGCAGTAACTTGTACCCAAACAACTTCACACTTTCATACAATCAATTTTGTCGATTTGATTCACTTGATTGCAAGTTCCCAATTCAACTTAAAGTTCCGAGTGATTGCAAGTTTCCAAATATCAATGTAATCACAAAATAGAAATTGTATATCAAATAAGAACAAAAAAGAATCACCTCATTTTCTAGTTCTATAATCAAAATATCAGGCCTCAAAATAAAAAATAAAGTTACTATACCACAGATCTATACATTGATCAATTATTAACAATTCAGATCTCAAACAAGCACAAAACAAGCAACAATAATCATCAACACACAAATTAAAGACCAAAAACCATTAATCAAACCAAAATTCTCCGAATCAAAAATCTCAAAACCTTAATTTCACAGAAAAAACAAATAATTAGAGAGAGAGAGAGAGATCTAGATACATGAAGTACAGACAAGTTCTCGACGTAGAATTGGCTGATGATATCGTTGAGGTACTTGTTCTGAAAATCAAGATATCAAGATAACAATTCAGGAGGAGGGTTGATCAGTGCAGCTCAACGACTACAGCAAGAGATCGATATGGCTACAGCGAGTGAGCGAGAGATTGAGATTGGTGCGGCTACAACAGTACAACAAGAGTCGAGAGATCGATTCGGGTGAGAGAATGAAAAAGTTGAAGGGTTGGGCTCTATACTTATTTTTTTTAAGCCTAAAACTACAGTTCATAATGTGACTGGGCTGGATCCGCCCCTCACCTGTGTCACATACTTTCCATTGCAAGCTACAGCTAGCAATAATTCCGCTCCCTGTGCATTGTCAAATTAAATTTATCAATGTTCTTAATTAGAACTAGTGCAAGCTACAAATTAAGCTCGCATTGATTGTGTTCTGAAACTCGATGTATAAAAGTTATATGCATGCGTGAAGTTAATTTCAAGTTGATTAACCAATTAAGCCATATCATTCTCAACTTGCACGGATCACAAGTATTCTTATCAGACATAGTGGCCGATCAGAAAATGATACATTCGATCGGAACAAATTATCCGACGAATTGAATTGCCTCGACATGTAAAATTAGACATGCAACGAATGTATAATTAGACACTCATATGAAACTCTCAAAGCATGCAAAATTAATTAGTTCGTAGATCTGTCATCAGCAGCCGCCGTAGCAAGTGATCAACGTACATTAATTTCAAGGTGCAGCTTAAGCTTGTAGATGATGGTAAAGAATAGAAAGGGTGGGGGTTTAATTGGGTGCAAGTGTGCAACTATGTCCGCACATGCATTGGTTTTGCACAATTACGTAAGAATTGAGTACGTAGGAAAATAGTGCTCTGGTAAAGTTGGAGAAAACGAAGGTACATCGATCGTGGGCGAGTTGAAGATTTAGCAAGATAGCTTTAGTACTTGGTGACCAGTAGCGGAGTCGGATTAATTTTTTACCAGGGTTAGTTGTAAGGATTGCGGTGTAGTATTGTGCAGTGTATAATTATTTTTTTTCGTAAACTTTATTACTTCACAATGATCGTATTCTAATTTCACTACCACAATAAACACTATAACCGACGAGATCTGTAAAATTATAACCGACGAGATAAAAATCTCGTCGGTTATAGTGGCAAAAATATATTTTTTTAATTTTTTTTTAAAAAAAATAAAAAATCTCGTCGGTTATAGTACTATAACCGACGATAATGGCTAAAAATCTCATCGGTTATACTATTACCGACCCCCTTTAACCAACAGACTATAACCGACGATGTTTAAGGGTCGTCGGATATAGTCCGTTGGTTAAAGGGGGTCGGTAATAGTATAACCGACGAGATTTTTAGCCATTATCGTCGGTTATAGTACTATAACCGACGAGATTTTTTATTTTTTAAAAAAAATTAAAAAAAAATATTTTTTCCACTATAACCGACGAGATTTTTATCTCGTCGGTTATAGTTTTACAGATCTCGTCGGTTATAGTGTTTATTGTGGTAGTGTTTGTAATTGTATGTTATCTTCAATTCTTACAAAAATGTATAAATTCACTAAATTTTTAATTTTCAACTTGAAAATACTCAAAAAAAATAAATTGAGCAGCACCGAAATAATATCAAAACTAAAAATAAAGAGTTTAGACAAGCATTGAATTCTTGAGTTTGCGAAAAAACTCATAAAATTTTGTTGATAAAAAACAAATGGGGTTGTAGCTTCAAGAATGTATCATCAAGAAGACAGAGTTGTGTTGTAAAGAGTCGAGTCGCGAATAAATAGGAGAGAAAAAACTCTTACTTGAAATATATATTTTTTTTTCAAATGAATGAGATTGAGGTTTTGGGTTTTAAATAATTTTATTGGGTTGAATGAATGAGTTTTGGGTTTTAAACAGTGTTATTAGGTTGTACTCATTAAAACAAATTAGGTGTATAAGAATTTTTTTTATTTATTTCAAGATTAATAATAATAAAAAATTTTAACTTCTCAAATTCTGACCGGACTTAAATCCTGGTAAACTTGGTCACAGCTCCGCCGCTGTTGGTGACGCGGTCTGTATCATGCATGGAACTGATGGAAGTCCTTTAATTATCCAAACACAAGGCATATGTAATTATCCAAGAAAAATTGGATAATTGATGGAAAGGTTGCTGGGGCTACCACAAACACAAGGCATATGTAATTATCCAAGAAAAATTGGACCCCATATCCATTTCGGGATTTTGTATCGTGATTGTATGCAAGCCGGAAATGGTAATGGGAAAAAGCTCACCAATACCCGTGATGTACGTTCTGATGGAATTATATTGTACCTATGCAGTTTCGAAGATAAGAAGCTGTTCTCGACCATATGAATTGAATATCTTTGTTTTCATCTCGTCCATCATGATCTGTTTACTGTATGCAAGATATTCCATCAGTTTAATTATTGCAACTTGCAAGAGTTGCATGCATGAACTTTTAAACAAAAGATAAATTAAATTAATTAGCAGTGTAGTGAATTTATCGATCATGTACTCAAGATTTATCGATCAACAAACATATATCCGACACAAAAGATTTGTATGATCATCGATTGTTTAGAGTTTAGCTCTGAGCAATGAGCAATCACGTACCTGGATATGGAATTCCTTGCCATGCCAGAAACATGCCTGTCAACCAGTAAACATGCATGTCTAGATGCCTGGAAGTATGTTAATCTCAGTTTGTGTGGTTAGTTTTTAACATCATCTATGTACGAGAGAATCCATGCAATGAACGTCGGCACGACATTCCAACGGACTAGAGAGTCCGAGTGTGAGAGATTTGCTTCTATCAATTGGTACTAAGCTACTGTGATATCTTAGTGTGTACCTCTTGCCTTTCTTCAGATTCCTTCTTTCCCACAACATGTTTCTCTTTCGGTTCTCACTCACCATTTCTACAGCTTCTACAGTTCTACTAATTTCGTGTGTTGTCCATGGATCGAGTGGGATCTTTTCCAGTGAGCTTACGTGTGATCGTGTATTCTGTGCACTATCATTAGCTGTTCTTGCATGTGTAACATTTTGCGTCCATCATGTTTATGGGACTTTATGCTATTGCAATTGTGCGCAACAAATTAAAAGCAATCAATCAGTAGAATGTTAGAAATGAACTAAAACTCATGTACATTACTTGGTGCATAGACAATGTGATCAACTAGTTAGAATTATATTGTAAATGCTAATTCATGTGCTTGTAGGATTAATACATCAGTACTGCAAGTCTTAGTCCACATTGGACATTGATATGGTGCTCTTCATGTTGTAAAAAGAACTTAGAGTTCATCTGGTATTCGATTATGGGTACCGGCACCAGTTGAACCTATATATAGAAGAGGTTAGGTCTCTGTATCTCTACGTGATTTGTATTCAGCTCTTCCCATTAGAGAAGCCAACTACAGTAGACAGCAGAAGCCCTAGCTATCCTTATATCTGCAAGATATCACCGTTAATACAGGTGGTAAACTACTTAGATCCTTATGGTTTTGTTCATAACTGAGTTTATGTGTTTATATGTTGAGATGAACATCATGTTATGTTCTTTAATTGGTATAAAAGCATTGACTCTTTACTCATATAAATCGATTAAGTAAAAACTCATACGTAAAAACGTTAGGGTTTAAGTTTGAACAAAAAAAAAATCGGAACTTCAATTTTTTCGGGCCAAAACCCAAAATTCAGTAGGCCCAAAACAAATTCAATATGGGCCTGTGATATCAATCGTATCACACAAAAGCCAAGCCCAAGATCAATAATTTGGAAAACCCCAAAATTTAGGAATTCAATTTACCGTTATTCTCTAACAGGCAAATTTTTTCGATTTGCTGGCTGGGATCTTAGAGAGGCAAGTGCGCGAGTTTGTTGATGAACTCAGAAGGGATTCAAAGCCCATATCACAGTCAAATTAGTTTGATTAAACATGTAAATTGCAAGAACCTAGAGGCATCGCCCCGGTATGCTCATAAGTTTTAAAGTAGATGGTGACTAGAAGAAATTTACATGTTTTGATTGTGATTTTGAGCATCTGTGTAATATTTTGCTTGATATTTATTGATTGCTACATGTGAAATTGTTTTGCTTCTGCTAACATTGTAGCGCTGTGAGCCTCATGTGTGATTTTAATTTTGAACTGATGAGATTTGAGCATCTACTTAAAACATAAGGAATGTCTGTAATTGAAGTCAAAATATGAAATTTCTAATTGACTTGTTGGTTGTCTGCTTCTATGAATGTGGATGGTCTTCTTTGTTTGAAAAACATGTTTTGATTTTTTCCAATAGATTCAAGGAAAACCTTCTGCAAAATCAATCCATGTTTAAAATTCAAGATTAAGTGCATACTTGTTTGCATATAAAATTAATTATATGCAAGTTGAAATCCTGATTTGTTGTAGAGTAAAATATTATTTTTCACGAAGCAAATTATTTTTACAATATAGTGAATAAATTTAGCTAATGGATAAGTTCAACGTACACTTGTATCAATGTCTTGTAGATATGTGAATTGTGGCTTCCAAATAAGCATTGTTGCATGGTTTTGAAATATTTGACAGCATTATACATATTATGTTAAATTCACATTCAAATAGTATAAGATCTTCTTCTGTCATAAAGGTGTTGAGAACCTGCATAATAACACTACCAGAAAAACTCACTTAGGCGACAAAGCAGATTCATTGCCTAAGTGTTGTTTTTTGTTGGCCAGGTACTTAGGCGACGAAACTTTCTCCGCCTAAAGTTCGTTGGCTAACAATCGTAGCCTAAGTAATTAGGCAACGAAACCACATGTTTTCACCGCCTAAGTGAATCTTAGGCGACGAATCAAATGTCGTCACCTAAGTACTTAGACGTAGAAATATTACTCCTCTAAACACTTAGACGACGAATACATAGTCATCGTCGAAGTTCTAAGACTTAGACGACGATTTGGTTTCGTCGTCTAAGTGTTTCACTTAGACAACGACGGCTGGTCGTCCCCTAAGATACACTCACACGACGACGTGTTCGTCGTTTTGTAAGTGTAACCACTTAGGCGACAAAATCTGTGTTTCGTCGCCTAAGTAAACACTTGCACAACGAACGGTTCGTCACCTAAGTGATTCACTAGGACGACGAACCAAAATGTTTCGTCGCCAAAGTTGAATTTTTAATTTTTTTTTCTCAATTATAAATTAAATTAAATTTAAAATATATAATAATCTATTAAAAATTAATAATCTAATAATTAATTAATAAAATATTCATTAAATATAAAAAGTGTACGTACATCAATAGAAATAATAATAAAATAACGAAACTAACTACTAAACTAAACTAGAAGAAGGAGTAGGAATCACGTCGCCGCTCGGATCGTCGTCGTTGAGGCCAGGAGTGGGCTCGAGGGGGGGGGGATGACACTCATCATCAAGATTAGGAACGGGCAACCCTATTTCCCTGCAGGCCTCGTAGAAGGCATCCATCTTACGGTTGTGAGCTTCAAACCGCACCTCCACCGACCTCGAATGCTCCAAGGCGCGTTATATGTCTTTATGTTCGTATCGACTATACGGACATAGTCGTGAGGTTAATTACCCTTTAAGCTTCATCGCCCCAGTGGGTGAGCGGTGGTGATGAGGGTTTCCACCAGTGGTGGTGCAACGGATGAAAAAATTATGTTTGTCTTATATCGTTACGATCATTTCATCATAACAGATCTATTGAGTAAGTTTTTTTTTTGACTAATTTAGTCGAAATTGTTTTCGGATAGAGTACTTCCTCAATTTATCTGTTTATTTATTGATTTTGATGATTTTTGACAAGGGCCAGGCCATCACAATACTAGTGAGTTTATGCTTCTGAACACTTTGTATCTTGAATCTGTACATGTGTTCGAAAACAGCAAAACTCATGAGATGGCACGGGGAAGAATGCACGGATGATGGTGTATTTAGACATTCTCCGATTCTCTTGCATGGAAGGGTTTTAACACAACTAACCAAACTTTTGGTGAAGGGATTCGTAATTTTAGACTTGGTTTAGCAACAGATGGTTGGTCATGAGATATAACACATAGTGCTTGGCCCATTATATTGTTACCTTACCTCTTACCTCCGACGATGTTGATGAAGCAGCCGTTCATTCTTCTGGTCTGTCTAATAGATGGACTTGAAAGACCTGGTGATAAGATTAATGTTTATATGAAACTAGTTGTCAAATAACCTATGATGCATGCAAAAAGGAAATGTTTCAGATGTGTGCAACCAATACTATGGACAATTAATGATTTTTCAGCCTATGTAAATTTGTCTGGGTGAAGTACCAAAAGGAAATATGCATGTTCATGTTGCAATTCTAATATTGATTCTTGTTGGTTGAAATAAGGAAGTAAACACACGTATGGATGCCGTTGTCGGTGGTTGCCAGAAGACCATAAGTATCGAAAAAATGAGGTGACATTTAATAGAGATTTAGAATATAGAATGAAGCCTCAAACATTGTCTAGAGTTGAGCTTCTCATGCAAATGGAGGCTAATGACATCCTGACAGATTACAAAATAGAGGATTTAGAAAAGAATAAAAAAAGAGCAAGCAATGAAACGTGGTAAAAAGTCTGTGAAGACTTATAATTGGAAGAAGAGAAGCATACTTTTTGAGCTGTCATACTAGAAATTCATCATGATACGGCACAACCTTGATGTGATGCATGTGCAGAAGAATATGTGTGACAATGTGTTTTAGACAATACTAGGTGCTGGAAAAAAGAGCAAGGACAACCTCAATGTTAGCTGGACCTGATCTAGAACAAATGGGAATAAGACCACATCTATGGGTGAAGCAAAGAGAACCCGGGACTGAATATGCTCCCACTGTTGAATTTGAGATGAGATGAACAATGAAGGCAAAGACTTCTTCTTAGGTGCGTGGAAGTAAGTTAGTATGCCAAAAGGAAGTGCTTCTAATATTTCACGAAGGGTGCGTATGCAAGATCATAGTCTTGGAACTTTAAAAAGCCATGATAATCAACTTTTATTACAGTAACTGATTCCTTTAGGTGTAACATGTTCGCTGCCTAGCCATGTTGTTCAAGTGTTAATTGACTTAGCCAAACTTTTCAAGCAATTGTGCTGTAAGACCAATACTCTACAAGACTTGGAAAATGCCTGTGATAGCATTATGGTTACACTGTATAAGATGGAGAAGATATTTTCACCATCTTTATTTGATATAATGGAGCATTTGATTGTTCATTTGGTTGATGAAGAAATAATTGGTGGTTCAGTGGTGTTTTGGTGGATGTTCCCAATAGAAAGCTATTTGGGAGATTTGAAGAAATATGCGCGTAATAAAACTTATCGTGAAGCTTCAATGCTAAAGGTTGATGGAGCAGCCTATGAACTTTTGTACTCAATATCTTAATAATGTGGAAAACAAGTGGAACAGAGCATTGAGGAGAAGTAATTCTAATGACAGAGAGGGAGAGAAAGATAGATACATAGGTGGATTTTGTTCCATACAGAAGCCATCACACCATATTTGAAGTACATATTTCGGCTATAAAACCTTATATAAGTTGCTTTTCAACTGCCTATGTAGATAAAAAATGAATACCATGTTCTGAATATTTTTCTCTAATATTTACAATACTTGTAGTGAGCATCTTGCAGTCATTCAAAGTCAACATCGTAATTCAAATGAACATGTTTAGGGTCTTCATTTTGCTAATTTTGTGGCTTGTTTTGAGACGAAAGTATGTAAAGTAGTTTTGTTCAAATGTGATTTTTGTATTCTGCTTGTTTATATGTAGTAGTTTTGAATTGTTTGTTTTCTGTTATTATGAGGTTATGCTCTACGAAGTACAACTGATGCCTTTTTATCTGAGAAACTTATCACTTTGTCTATCCACCCTTAGAGTAAGGCACAAAGTTTTACTTCATATACTCTCAATGGGTACTTCTTTCGTATTAAAAGTGTTGATAACTATCAGTCAACTTAAAATAGTGGTGTAGTTTTCAAAAGGTTATGGTGCAGATGCTAGCTCATACTATGGGAGTTTGACTAAAATTATTAGAGTGAAATACTCAGATAAAATTAAGTATGTACTATTCCGATGTGAATGGGTAGATCCTTATGTAGGGGTTAAAGTAGATCAATTTAACTACCCTTTAGTTAATTTCAGACGTTTGTTGTACCGAAATGATCGAATAGGGGATGAACCATTCATTTTGGCATTTCAAGCACATCAAGAGTGGTATGCTCCGGATCCCTTAGGACATGACTGGCTGAATGTCACTTCAGTGCTCTCTCGTGACTTTGAACATGTGGCAGTGAACAATTCAGGAGAAGCTCAAATGGTAATACTGAATTATTGAAGAATGAGAAAATGATATTTATGTGTAGTTTTGGTATACTGAATTATTTTGGGATGTCTTGTTTGATATTGGAATGTATTATAGTTTAGGTTTAACTATGATGATTTTGAATCTAAATGCTTATATACTAAGTAATATTGGATTATTTTGCTAGTTTCTTATATGGTGTAGTTTAATGCTTGTATGGTATTAGTTTTACTGCTCCTTATAAAGTTTTATAGTTGCTACTTATAATATTTTTAAACTGTAACATCATATGTTATGATGTTATCTTCTGTCAATACAATTGTTAAGATTTCTTCCATCCATGTCACAGATTACAATGAAAAGAAAGAGAGTGAGTCGACCTCGCACCATGTCTAAGATTCTTAGTGAAAATGTGTCTGATGATATATCCAACATCAATAGCAATGTCTCTCATCCATCTCAATCACAGTTTTGTGTACCTCGCACCATGTTTGAGGTTATGAGTGCACGCAAGTCTAGAGGCTCATCCAACACCATCTCCATAGGTTCACAACCACCTCAATTACAACTTTGTGTACCTGTGACACCAAATCCTACTCAACTTCAATTTCTACCACTTGCGTCACAACCAGATTTGCATGTAGTTGTCTTACAAATAAATGCAAAATGCTAGAATTTTAATTTTCTTACAAATAAATGCAGTAGTAGAAGAACAAGCTAACGCCCCAAATACTAGAGGACATAGTAAAGGATTTCCAGAGTGGAATACTGGAGTTAAAATTTTCATTGACTTTGATAAAAACTTTCAGCCGGTAACAGCTAAATGTATGCAACTTAAGTCCCAGCTAGACCAGATTGTACCTGGTGGACGCATAATTCCTCTAACACTTCTTGATTGACCGTATGTTGATATTGATGTGAAAGAGAAAATCTGGGAAGACATTAAGGTATATGTTTCAGCTAAGCTTCTGTATAAATTTCTATATAAGATTTTGACATATATATATAAGCTTCTTTTATATACATATATAAGCTAAGCTTCTGTAGGTTGTAATGTATGTATATGGCAGAGCTATAAGTTTCTAATATTTGATTGATTTGATTGTTTGCTACTAGTTGTAGGATAATTTGGTGTATGCTCCTGAAAAATACAAGTGAGTGTGTTTGAAAACTTGTAATATGCTCTGGAAGGATCATAAAAGTAAAACAAAGACTAATTTCTTTAATAAAAGAAGAGGGGATCCAAATTTGATCAATGACATTCCTCCACATGTTGTTGACGAGCAATGGCCTAACTTTGTTGCCTATTGGAGAAGTGATCTTGTTGAGGTAAATGTGTAGGCAAAGTTATTGTTTGTACATTGTTGTAACATTTTAGTATACTGATTTTTGTATTTTTTTTTATAGAAAATATGAAAAAGAAATTCTACTAATCGAGAGCATCGAGGACCAGTTGATAAGACCGGTAGAAAACCTTTTGCTCAGTTGCGATATGAGGTATTCACAAATATTCAGTTAGATGGAACAACTTCTGATACTTATCAACTTTTGAGTTTCTTATCTATTTTTCACATGATAGATGGAACAAAATAGAAAAGAAACTAATAAGATTTTGTGTGGATCAAGGCACGCAAAAAATATTATCCAAATGTTATCATGACCATGGTATGTATGCAATAAATTGGTTCTTTCATTCTTGAGGCCTCTGGATATCTATTTACTCTTGTTGGTTTATTTTTACATGAATGATGAATATAACAAACGACTAAATTTGGAACTTGAGGACCAACGTCACCTCATAGTTGTGAAAGATCGAGTATTCCATGAATTTTTTGGAAACGATGTGAAAGGACCCAACCCCGATTTAGTTTCCTAAACCGGAATCAAACCCCTTCTGAAAACACGAACCAACAAAAATCATCAAAATTTCGGCAGAGTAACGCTACTAACGCGGAATTGCTATTAACCTGCACCCGAAAAATACACTTCAACCTATGCCACAAAAATCAAACCGTGGGCACCAATCCCATCCGGATTTCTCAATATATCAACAGTAATGTAATGTAATAAATATAACTATACTTTACCGAAATCCGGGGAAAATCGTATAAAAATATACATCAGAATACTCAGAGCGACTTCTAGTATAGATATACAAATAGTAGGCCAAACTAAGAACCTACCATAAAAGAAACATCTCTCGAATACTATGCCTTTGACCATGACGTGCGACACCAGAATCTGAACTGCAAACTGGGCACGGAAACCGAAAAGCCCAGGGGAAAGACATGAAAACTGTTAGAGTGAGTGGTCGAAAATAAATGTCTTTCGCCAAATAATATATGTTATAAAAACATATGCAAGTCAAATGCATAAAAATCAAATGGTACACGAGGGAGACTTTAACTCCTCACGCGTATAGAGCATGCATGGAAAATCTCACGGGGTCGCTCGCAGACACATCCGTGCTAGTACAGTCCGAATCACGGGATCCCAGACCCACACGTGATTTTAGCCAGAAAGGCCTCGGTTCCGGGGTACTGCCCCTCGCCGGTCAGGTCGGGGTACTGCCCCTCCTGGTAGGCATCCATCGGGGATAAGCCGATATGCAAGTGTATCGATACAACAACATATACTGAGACTGTACTCTGTGTAAACCAAATCATAAATAGTTCGATGCAAATGTTTAATGCAATAAATAAATGCACATACGTAATATATACTGGTATAGGCATAAACGTATAACACATGCTCATATAAATCATAATCTCGTATGCATGCTCATGCTCGTAAAACGTATGTAATGACTCGCGATTAACAGTGAAAAGAAATTGTCCACTCACAGGTGAGCGTAACGCAGTTCGCGTTAATCCCGTAATCCGGCGGAAAATTCCTCACCAAACGAACGATCACGAACCCCTGAATAATTATAAAATCTATTTCTCAAAATCATAACTCGAATCCTCGAATCAAATCACGAGAAACAACCGTTCCCGGAAATGACATATAACTTGCCGAAAGCCACATCGGAAAATCCAACATGCCCAGAAAATTTCATGCTACACATGGTTTTGAAGATCTCGACGATTCCAACAACTTTCTAGTTATAAGTTAAGGCCAATTTTGACAGGAAAAAGGTCCAAAACTCACCTTGAAAGTATAAACCCTCGCCGGAATTTCACATCGACGGATCTCTCTCCTCCGGCCACGGCAACCTCTCAAACCACTTGCAATAGCTTCCTCTCATTGAGGCTAACAAAACCCCTCAAGGTAGAGTCACCAACTCGGCCGGAATCACCGCCTTCGTCCACCGCCGAACTCGCCGAAATTTTCACAAACTTTGCCGATTCAATTCTCCCTCCTCCGGCCACCCCACGGGACGATCCGCCTACCAATCCGGAGAGGAGCACGAGCCCAACATTTCTCATGAAGAGACCCCGGCCAATCGTGGCCGGAATCAAGCTCTAAAATTGAGAAAACCGAACGGCATCCAAACGGGCAAAACGGGTCGCCCATGACCCGTGGTCAACCCAGTCAACACCCACTTTCCCAATATGGCAGGTTTCCAAAAACGGCAAGTATCATTTCCGTATTTATACCGTACGCGTATCGAACCCCAATCGGATAAATACGACAATATTCGACGGACGAAAATATTCATAACTTATTCCTCGTAACTCGGAAAAATTATCCGGAAGTTCCCACGAGCTCGAAATTAAATTCTCTACAACTTCCGCGAAGGATCCCAAATCAAATTCTTGCCCGATAATTGAGTCGCTAACAAGGCCGCCATATTAGCAGATTACGTCGAAATCACAACAAATCGTGAAACTCACAAATCAAGTCGATAATCATTCCGTCTACGGTTTGGGTCGATCAACGGTCCAAAACGGATCACAATCACGATTCGGATAGACTCGAACATGAACGGATAAACTCGACAAGATACCGAAATTTCAAATATTCACATTATATTCCTCGGTCGTCCAAATAATGATCTGGAACCGCCCACGAACTCGAAATCATGCGTACAACAACTCTCGAGAAGAGACTCAACTCAAATTCTTGGCCAATAATTAAGTCGTGATCAAAGCTGGCGATTCAATCAATTATCGGAAATCTGCGATTATGCATAACCTCATGGATTAAGCTGATTACACTGCTGACTTTGTTCCGGGTCGTCACACGATGTTCATATATACTATCGCACTATTGGTGGTGGAGTTCATCCTTGCATGGTGTATCCCCAGGAACCATTTCCTCTTCAAGTAGCTCTAGTAGCATGTTCGAGAAACATAAAGAGTTCTTCAGAGAGATGATCAAGGTTAAGATGACATCTGTGCATGCTCAACTTGATTCATTAGAGAACAAGGATAGGAGATAAACTGGTGTACCGGGAAAGGTTTGTACCATTCAGTGACATTTTGTGTTGTTTTGATATCTATTTCAAGTGTTCAAAGTATGTATGTATATATATGCAGGGTGTGCCAGATGCCACCAGTGTTTATAACTTTGAGAGAGAGTCCATAGGAGAGGAAGCAACCCCATCTCATGAAGTAAATCATCTTAGCAATATCAGGTTTACATCTTTCACTTTTATGCAACTTCCTGAGAATATTGTCCAAATATTTTCATCAATCAAGTTTAGTATACTTCAGTTTTTGGATACATTCTATCTATATTTATTGGCATCGCAAATGCTTTAATGATGATATGTAAACTTGGTACTGAATCAGTTATGTTTAAAGATGATAAGCATGCTCAAAAATAATTATTACAATTATCTTGTTGGTGTTTCGGCATTGTAATAATAGAGGATTATGCTGGCTATACTGGATTAAGATTTCATCTTGTTACTTTTTACTTGCCATCAAGCCGATGCCTCTGAAGGCGCAGCTACGTGGGGAAACGACTTGGGTTAACTTAAGGTAATGATGGTAGAATAAAAAAACATGGTCTGACTTGTAGGTTTAGATATATATTTTGAGGAACGTTTGTTTGAAAGTGATGTTTTAGTTTGGTTGATCTGAGCTCTTGGTATGTTTGCTTGCATGTTATATTCTTAAAATTGGAACAAATCTGTAGTTTTTATTCAATGATTGACATATTAATCATAGATTGATCCTCTTCTTTTTCTGTTAGTCCTCAACACCCTTATGAGATTTGAACCCTCTCGGGCTCATCTTTAGTCTCCATCACTTGCTCCTTGTGGTGAATATGGATGTCATTTAACTCAAAAACTAATCACAACACTATGCATTAGCCCAGACAACCATGAAATAATAATGGAAGCTTCCCCAAACTTTATGTACACTCAACTGTCAACACTAATAGTTTATGTCTATCATATTGTTCATTAATCTATAGCTTCATTCGTGGGAAACAGTAGGCTCTATATGATTAGTTTGATGATAAGCCTAATACGTACTTCCATTTTTTTACTCTTGTTCTCTTGTATATGAACTTGGTGATGGTGTTGAAAAAGAAAGAGGAATCAGTTATGTTTAAAACTGTGTAATGACTCAGTTGTGTTGAAAGTTGTGTAACTGATCAACCAATTTTTGTTTTTTTGTTGTTGAAGGAATTGAAGAATCAAGGTACAACAAAGTCAAGTGTACATTGTTGATATTTTGGTGATGCAGATCAATTTGGTGATGTACTGTGGTTTGTCTACAATGTAGTGCAGTAATTTACTAGTTTGAACACTTAAAAAGCATTCTAAGTACTGATGTTGTTTAGTTTGGTAATGTATTGTGATTCCAGACTTGCTTTTAACCTATGTTGCACGAAAACAAGTGCGGGTATGTGGAAGTAAAACGTTTAAAAATGTGGAAGCTTTTTGTTTGAAAAATCAATGAAAGCGGGTACGCGAAAGAAGTGCAATATATAATAATATTTAATATGTATTAAATAAAAAATATGAATTTCAGTTGTTCTCAATTTCATTTCAAATACATAACTAATGAGGGTAACATTATTCTAAAAAGTTTTAAAAAAATAACCCCATTATTTCTTTTGAAAGGGATAAGAATCATAAGAGGCATATTATACAATGCAATTACATTACTCTTCAAATTTTCTTTCAAAATTAACGCTCTTTAATAATAGGTATTTATATTAATGGCACATGTCTAGGTTAAACAAGATTGAACTCATCCAACATTACCTTTTCTCTCAACGAGCACCACAAGTTATGCCACTGATGCAAATTTTATAATAAATTTTGGATTTATTGAGCAACAAGAAGCCGTCATCTTCTCCCTCTCTCTCTCTCTTGTTTATTTCCCTCTCTCTCGCACATTTCCAATGTTTCCACGAGTTCTGACGAGTTCTAATCAAGAGAGCTTCTCTTTTCTTTCTCCGCCGAGCTCCTTTATCATCTTTTCAAATGTTCTTTCACACTTCCATAAACTACAGTAGCATGCTTCCATATCTAAAAACACGAGCTTCCGACACAAATCCTATTCGAACTTTTTTGGGAGCGCGATTCTGACCGCTTCCTCGTGCTTCCAACGCAAGAATCTGACAAGGTTGAGACTGCAGCTCTTTCTCAATAGTTCAATTCCCTTAAGTATGATGGGATTAGAGAAATCAGAGAGCATTTGTTGCAGATAGAGAATATAGCTCTTAAGTTGGCAAACCTAGATATAGTAATGGAAAATTAGCAAGTTGTGAACACTGTCCTAGAGTCACTGCAAAATAAATTTGGGTAGCTTAAGACCAGTTACAGCACTCAAAAGCCAAATAGTCTATGAATGAACTTATAGCCATTACTTCTGCAGAAGAGTCAACCTTTTAATTTTAAGTGTTTCTTCTGTAAGAAGAAAAGGCACATGAAGAAACATTGTATTGAGTTTAAGGCATGGTTAGAAAAGAATGGTAAGTGTCTTACTCTTTTAAATTCCATTATTATTCCTTCTTTTTATTTATTAGAGGTAGATTTAATTGATCATCAACCAAATACCTATTGGCTTGACTCAGATTCCCACTTACACATAGTTAATTCACTGCAAGATTTAATAGGAAAGAAGAATCCAAGAAGTGATGAAGTTAACATCAAAATTGGCAATGGGATGCACGTAGCAGTTAGAGCTATAGGATATTCAAAGCTTTATTTCGGTCTAGATAATTTTCTTTTTCTACAAAATGTTCATTACAATCCCTTTATGAAGAGGAATTTCTTTTGATCTTTTGATTGACAATGGATACATTTTCTTTTATGATTTCAATGGAATTTAGATTTTTTAAAGGTTCATTGTGTGTTGGTTCTGAAAAATGTGTGAATGGGTATTTAAAAATTAATTGCACTTTACCATCACACTCTATTTACTCTATTGAAAGTTCAGATCACAACAATATTACAGAAACAAAAATGACCCTTTTTAATGATAGATTTGCTTTTCTATGATATATATAGGAAAATTATGACAATATCCAAAGAAAGATTAAGAATTTTAGTGAAGAATAAAATGTTGCCATAATTAGATTTTACTGACTTAAAAGACTGTTGAATGTTATAAAGGTAAAATGGCAAACTTGAATAGAAAGGTGCACATAGAAGCAACACTTTGTTGAAATTGATACACACTAACATTTGTGGACCTTTCAGAACTCAAACCATATGTGGAAATGTCTATTTCATAACCTTTACAGATGATTTTTCAAGTACTGCCATATTTATCTTCTATCAGAGAAATCTCAATTTTTAGACTATTTAAAAATTTCAAAGATGAAGTTGAACTTGAGTTAGGTTTGAAAATTAAAATGGTGAGATCTGACGGGGGGAGGTAGAGTTTTATGGGAGGTTCACTAAGAGTGGTCAAAGGAAAGGACCATTTGTACGTACTATATCTTCAGAAAAGTGGTATAAAATCTCAATAAACCACACCCTATAATCCTTAGCAAAATGGTGTTGCATAAAGGAAAAATAAAATATTACTAAACATGGTGAGGAGTATGATATGTGGTTCTGGGTTGACTAGATGTTTGTGGGGTGAGGTATTGAGAACTGCCAATAGGTATCCCACAAAACTTCAGATAAGACACCGTATGAACTATGGTGTGGTAGGAAACCCAGTCTCCATCATTATCATCTATGGGGTTGTAGTGCAGAAGCAAGGATTAATAACCCAAATATGGGAAAACTTGATTTCATGTCAATAAGTTATCATTTTACTGGATACTATGATAAATCTAAGGGTTTTAAACTCTATTTAGCTAAACATTCTCCAAGAGTTTTTAAGACACGTCAAGTAAAATTTATTGGAGAGTCAACATTAAATGTGAGTCCTGACGATTTATCTTTTGAATTCATTGCAGCTGAAGAAAATGTTGATGACTTATGACATTCATAAAATCCAAATAACATAAGCTCATTGCCACTAGGACCAGATATGGCTTCAGTATCAACAAACATATCTGAAAATAAGGATTTGGGGGAATTAGAGCCAATGTTTTATCAACCTATTCTTGATATCACAGATACTGCAGAAAATCAAGTTTCTTCGGAAACTGTGCACACTGTAACTGAAGAAGAAAATTTAGAAATATTAAATATCACTGAACGTAAACCAATATCCTCTCCTAAAAGGCTTGTATGAGAAAAAGCTCCTACATTTGGAGGCCAAAGTAATTTCTTGGTGTTTTCTCAAGAAATTGATAAAGCATTGGAAGAAGACACTGATCCCATTATCTTTACTAAAGCTATAAAGGTTGATGATTCAGGAAAATAGAGAGAGGACATGGAAGCAAAAATTGATTCCATGAGTCAAAATGATGTATAAGAGTTGGTTGAGCCAGATAAGAATCAAAAGGTTATAGGTTGTAAATGGGTATTTAAAACTAAAAGGAATGCAAAAGGGAGTAAAGAGAGGTTTAAAGCTAGGCTTGTAGCTAAGGAACTCAAAAAGAAGGGAAAGACTATACATAAACTTTTTCACCTATTTCTACAAAAAAACTCATTCAGGATTATAATGGCTTTAGTAACTCATTTTAATATGAAGCTACACTAGATGGATATTAAGACAACTTTTCTTAATGGAGAGTTAAAGGAGACCATCTTTATGAAACAGCTAGAAGACTGTGTGAAACCAGAACAAGAAAATTTGGTTTGTAAGCTTAACAAATCTATTTATTGTCTAAAATAGGCATCTAGACAATAAGAAGTTTGATTCTATCATTTCAAAGTTTAGTTTCACTGTGAATATTGTATATGGGTATGTCTATTTTAAAACAATGGGAGGAAGCTTCATTTTTCTCATTTCATTTGTGGATGACATACTGTTAGCATCCAGTAACATAAAGCTTTTAAAGGATACTAAAATATTTTTATCAAAGCAGTTTGATATGAAAAATTATGGGAAACATCCTTTGTTTTAGGAATTGAGATTAAAAGAGACAGAACTCGAGGACTTTTGGGGTTATCTCAGCATGCATAAATTTCCAAAATTTTAAAACGTTTTGGAATGGAAAATTTTGCAAGTGAGTTACCTATGTCTAATAGTAATAAATTGACAAACAAAAAAAGAACAAAAAATCCTAGAAGTGATGCACAGACAGCAGAGATGAAAGAAAAGTCATATGCTAGGTTAGTTGGTAGTCTTATGTATGCTCAGGTATACAATAGGCCTGACTTGGCATTTTTAGTAGGCATTCTTTCTAGATTTCAAAGCAATCTAGACATACTACACTGGAATGCTAGTAAAAAATATATTAAGATATCTGCAAAGGACTAAGCATCACATGCTTGTATATAGAAGAGTGAAAATTTTAGTTTTAGTAGGCATTCTTTCTAAATTTCAAAGCAATCAAGACATAGTACACTGAAATGCAGGTACAGAAATATTAAGATATCTGCAAAGGACTAAGCATCACATGCTTGTATATAGAAATGTGAAAAACTTAGTTTTAGAAGGCAACACTGTAGCGAGCCAAACCCAAATTAGCGACGTAATCTTCGTTATTCTAGTTAATTATTGAGATAATCTATTTATCAATATTCCTCGCATCGTGGTCGTACGACGTCGGTTAGATTTGAACGAATTTCAGTGAAATCCGCCGACTTTCAAGGTAATTTTCGATCTCTTCCGGTTTGTTTTAGACTTAGGCTTAGTTTTAAAGGTTGTCTAGCGTGTTGAGAGCTTTGAAATGGTGTATTAATTATTGTGATCAGAGGTAGTCGATTCTGGTAGCGCATGGTCACATTGGCGGCGTGTGGGGCCCACGCATCATCGTGCACGTCGGAGCTTTGGTGACCAGAAACAATTTTTGTCACGGGAAGTTTTCTAAGCTGTTTGTTAAGGCTTTTGCGATTGTTTCCTCTATTTCGATGGATTTTTGTAATGCTTTGGCTTGTGCACTAAAATCGGGGTGACTCGACACATTCGACGCTATTAATAGTCATGTGTCATGTCGAGGCTGAATTTCTTTTAAGCTCAAGTAGCACAACATGAATAATGGGACCGAGCATTTGATTTTTCGAGTAACGATTCACAATTTTGAAAGTAAAAGTGAGTTTCCGATATAGTATTAGTTTCCCTTTCTCTGTTTTAGCTACTCGATCAAAATACTCTATTGATTTATTTAGATCTACGATTTGGCCTAGGAACTCCGCGTACGACTTATGAGTTAATAGATCGACGACTACTTTTTTGCGGATCCAAGTGAGTGGATAATTTACTTTTCACTGATTGTAGTGAGTCTTAGAATATGATTATGCATTTATTTTCATAAAACTTTATGATTTATGATTCATGATTACATTTATGTTTATGTATGGAGGCATTTATGTTATGCTTTATGATTTATGTGCACGTTATGTCTATGATAATGCATCAATGTATAGGTCATCCGGTTGATCACCGAGAGTGGCCTCCAGCGGGACACTTCACACATCTTAGGACTGGCTACGAGTACGAGTATTTTATGATGACCTTCATACAATGTTATTTTATCTCTTAGTCTCGCTGTGTTTTTATATTGTCATTTATTTCGGAGAAAGTCACAAACACTTTGTTTTATGTTATTTCAAGATTATTGTTTTTCATCCACTCACTCTAATAGTTTCCATGTTTTTATTATGCCTTTCCTTTGGGCCATTTGGTTTCAACTGGCCAAGTTATAAGGTTTTGACTCAGGTTAGACGTGCACATAGATCGAGGCATAGCACCATCCCTCGTAGGATCCGAGGTTGATCATACAGTTTGTGTATTAAGATAGCACAGTTTGTATAACTTGTCTAGTTGCTCTGAGGTCGCTAACAGTATCTTGATCTTATTTCTATCTGCGAGTTAATATGAGAAAGAGTTTCTTTAATTTATGAACATAGATTTATGCGTTGTTGGTTCTGTTATGTTTAATATGTGTAGGAACTAAGTGTCGTTAGGTCCTAATCCCTATTTAGGCATCTAAATCGGGATCAGGTTCTTTCAATTGGTATCAGAAGTTTAGGTTATAGTTTCTGTAAACTGTATTATGCCACTTTTATTTTTGTGTTCGATTACGCTCAAGATCTTTCAAGTGATAGCCCGACCGGCCGGCAGATCCCTATCGAATAGTCAAGATGTTGAACGGCATTGAATACGTAGCGAATGCGGCTAAGTACCAACCCCAGCCTGTGAGTCAGTCTCTCTTAGTCCATATGCCTTCTGTGCCCCGACCTCAATCTGCATTATAAGGTAAAAGTGTTATCAGATGGGTAGTAGTACACTTACCCCTCCACACTAAGTTTTGCGCAATAAGGTTTGTTATATCTTTGCGAGCGAGTTTTAATTCTTGAGACTTTCACTAGATATTGGGTGAGTTTGCAGTCTCCACCTCTGAAGTATGAAAATTAAGATGTGTATCCACCCTCCCGGTTTCAAAGGTTATTAGTATCAAAGTTATAGATTTCCGATGTGATATCCTGAAACTTTTATATAATTAGTAATATTTACGTATGATTCAAGTTCGATTTGATGTTGCGGTAAAATATTCTTACCGTTGGTAAGCACCTAGGTGTCTCGGTTTGACTTTTTATCGAATTGTCGAAGTCGATTGAATTTTTGTAAAAATCATAGAATTTTGTCGATACGAGTTCATGGACGCGAGAATCGTTAGAATCGGACTTACAGATCAGGAAGTTATTAACGATGAAAGTCTGTCGTAAGTTTTTCATAAAGTTATTAAAATATTACTATTTTTGGAAAGAGTATTTAATTGGGAACTTACCCCTTTTGGGAAGCAACACTGTTTTGGGGAGTTGACCTCGGGTCAACTCATCCCTCCCGAGCGGAGAGAGAGAGTTTGCGACTGTGAAGCGGTGCGCCAACGATGGAGCGCTGTCCGGCCACCTCTGACCTGAAAATTTGGTGAGTTCAACTCGTTTAATCTTGCTCTACCCATTCCTGGTTTTTATCGACGACAAGTTTGCTGGAAGAGAGAGAATTGACTGAAAGAAATTCAAAGGTTTCAAGTGGTTTCGGCTCGCCGTCTCCAGCTTGGTATTCCGGTCAATTTTAGGTATAATCGAGGTCATGAGAACCTCCTTATTAGTTGTATAAGCTTGTATTGATCGAAATTGTAGGTATTGCACCGATTCGATTCAGAATCAAACGATTCCATTTTGGGTGGTTTCTGGTGGTATTTGGCGGCAAGGATAGAGGGGTTATACTCCTCTCCCCTTCCAGATTCATTTAAGAGTAGTCTTGAGCTCCGTCGTGGCTCAACGACAAAGATAGGAGCCGGAACCCGATTCTGGCCATATTCCTTTCGGGGCCGATTCCGGCCAAACATGACGGAATCCGCCCTAGGTCATTTTTTTTAATGTTGTTGGACTCAATGAGAGCTTTCCAGTGATGTATTAATCGCCGCCATCTGCGGTGGTCGCTGGTGGTGGCGCATGGGCGGCACGCGCCGCTGTCTGTAGCGATGGGTGGCCGGAATTTCTAACCAAAAAACTTTATTTTCCGGAACCTACCAAATTATATGTTGTTAGATTCGTATCGACGATACGAACATAGTCGTGAGGTCTAAATTATCATTTAAATTTTTTCGTCCCAGTGGGTGGGCGGTGGCGATGGGGTTCGTCACTAGTGGCGGTGCGGGCGACGAAGAATTAGTTTTGTTGTGTATCGTTATGACTGCTTCGTTGTAATCAATTATCGTATCTATTTTTTGAATGATTTAGTCGATTTGAGTTTCATATCGAGTACTTCCTCGATTTATCTTATTATTTTATTATTTTATTCATTTTGACGATTGTTAACAAGGATTGGATCGTCACATTCGATTAAAGCCTTAATGTGCTAGTTAAAATTCATGTCGATTACGAATATTGAACTCTTGCTATGCTTTCATTTTCTAGAGGTGACTTGCGATTTAATGTCAACTATTTAATTTAAGTTATAAGAGACTTGATTGAGCAACTATATATGGCTTTTGGTTTTGTTTGTGGACTTGTCATATTTATAGTGTGGATTATTTTACAGGTTTTGGGTGATCTTGAAATTATAGGGAGGTTATGTTAAATATTTGGTAAATTGTATGAGCTATGTCGAGTCGCGTATTATAATGAGCGTGATGGAATCATTGTTTTTTATTACACTAACACCCCATAAGTCACGGTTTAGCGTTGAGATAGTAATTGAGTAGCTATGTCGGTGTGCTTAATGTTGTTGCCTTCATCATGCTCCATTTTCCCGGACTCTTTAATTACGTTTAACTGCTAGCTTCGTGTGATATTTAAAGCTTTTAAGCCCTTTAGTTCCGTCTAATTTTTTTCAACTTCGAGTGTTATATTAGTGGAACTAAACGCATTTCTCAGTCAATAATGGGGGTCCCTTCGGGGACATTTGATAAAATTGGGGTCCCTTCGGGGATGTCCCATAAAATTGGAACGATATAGAGAAGATTAACATGGTCACTACTCAAAGATGACACTTTTGGATCGAGAATTGGTCTTAGTGTGTGAAGCCACTTAATGTACGTTATCATTACTCATTTTCTAATGGAGGACTTGGGATGTGATGTGCATACGTTCTCAGTGAAATTGTTTTGTTCTCGTTGCATGCAACTTTGATTAGCTCTGCTGTTGTTAATTTGTTTCACCCTATCATGTTATGATTATTCACTTTTATGTCATTCCATCTTGTCATGTTGTACTCTCAACAAGTGCGTCCTAAAGATTATTTATCGATCTCTCTGATTCTGAATGTATCATTGTCGTAGATGCCAAGATTCATTGTTGTACTAGCATAGCTACATCAAGACCTTGTAACAGCCTTAGGATTGTTGAGCATAACCATTTTGGTAGAGCAGTCATGTGTAGCTTTGGCTAATTATGTTTCATTCCAGTTGAAGTTTCACTTGGTTTCATTCTCTTTCCTTTATCCCTTCTATTTTTTTACCTAAGTTCCTCGATTTTGTTCATCGAAAAGATTTACCCATTTTAACCAAGAAAGTTATTCTGGATTTGGGTGTCACTTTGATATGTTGGGTTTCGATTAGTTTGATGCGCGTGGAGTCTCTCAAATCGGGGTGCATATGAAGTAGTATACTCACTCTTGTATATGTCTCTTTTGTAGAGATTGTTGTTATTTCTATCAAAATTCGGAACGGATTAAGGCAGAAGAGCAATGGATATGGGGTAGATCTCTCTTGAGCGTTTGGACGTTAATCTGCGAATGCTCCGCTATTCTGCAAAAATAAATAATAAGCGTTAGGAAGTCAAGACACAATTGGCCCGCCTTCCACTATCCAATGCTTAAGTCAGTAGTTGATATGACAAAAAGCGTGAATGAACAGTGGTTTAGATGTTAGATACCTTTTTCTGGGAGTAAATACCTTCCTATTATGGGTAGTTGAGGTTGACAACATCTTTCAGTCCTCGATGTGGGGCTGCTGCAAGAGAGGGTATTTCGATATTTCGGCAACTAATTCCATAAGCAGGCAGGCCAACGCGCGTGATTGTCTGTGTGGTCGAGCACGTGCGGCATACATCCTGCAGATGGATTCACCGAATTACCCCTGGTTGTCCCTTTGCAAAGCTGTTTTGGCTATGTTAGGTACTATGTAAGGTATACTTTTCTAGGGTTAGCACATGACATACTAACAGTTTTTTAGTCACAACCATTCTGAATCTTAGCATCAATAGTGATGGTGAACTTATCATTTCCTCGCCTAGTCAAAGTTCTATCTTTTAGCTAATTCTGTTATTTGAGCAACAATTTGATTATTCAATATGATGATGGTTTGGCAATCAAATTCTTTAGTTCAAGATCTATTCATCATTATTGAACATATGACCAATATCGTTTTATGATCAATACTATTTGTTTTATCAGACTTATCGTACTCGGAGAATCATTGAGAATATTATGGTCAGTTGTATGCTGTGTTAGATATGGAATTTGTTCCACCTAAAACTAGATATGTGTTGTAGTGCAAGTATGTGAGTTTTGTTGGAACTTTTGTTATGATGCAGATAATGGTATATTGGTAACTATGAACTTGCAGGTGTTGGGTTCGACTAGAAAAGAATGGGTCATGCCAAATTTTTGATAGAAATTCTTTCAATTTTGGATTTGGGATTTCTCATTTTCTTTTGAGATACGATTAAATGTGGGATTGTAATGGAGGCCGACTGTGTATTACTTCGTAGCGAATACCTTCCGACGAGATGTATTTCATCGCCACGTTCGGCAGAGTCATGCGTGAATCTCTTAATGCGTTTGACAAGTCATGAAGCATTATAAATGCACTAATATGTAGGTGATGCCAATGAGTTTTTTCGTACACAATATATCGCACATGTGACCTAGAGACTTAGGGTCATCTACTATGTCAACATTTTCAGGAGACGAAGAGTCTATATCCAAATATGTGGCTTGGTCATTGTACTTTGATATCTATCGTTATTATGATTTGATTTATGACAGTAGATTTAACTACAACTAGTATTTTTTTTAACATGACTAGAAGGATATGAGTTACGATATATTTAGCGACCTTTCGTAAAATATTTATGCGGGAACTACGATATGAAGGAAATTTTAGCTTACGAGATATGAGTCATTATGCATAGTGTTTGATATTATGCTTGTCTTAAAAATGTTTATTTTCCGTCCACTCACTCTAATCATTTTTATGTTTCTATATGTCTTTCCCTTAGGCCTTTCGGTTTCCAATGTCCAGGTTGCAGAGTCTCAATTAAGGTCAGGCGTGCACACGATTTGAGGCTTAGTATCATCCATCCTAGGATTTGAGGTTGATCCTACAGTTAGTGTATGATGTTAGCATAGTTTGTATAGCATGTCTAGTTGCTCTGAGGTTGCTAACAGTATTTCGATCCTATTTTTGATCAGCGAGTGGATATGGGAAAGAGGTTCTTTAATTTATGGACTCAGATTTATGTGTTGGTTTTGTTTTGTTTAATTAGTATGTGTAAGAGTTAAATGTCGTTAGGCCTAATCCCTGTTTAGGCATCTAAATTGGGGTCGGGTCCTTTCAGTTGGTATCAGAGATTTAGGTTATAAGTTATGTAGACCGTACTAGGTCGCTATTGTCTTCGTGTTCGATTACACTCATCTCTTGAATGATGGACCGACTGGCCAGCGGATCCCCATCGAATACTCAAGGTGTTGAACTTCGTCGAATACGTGGCAAATGTGACAGAGTACTAACCCCTGCATGTGAGTCATTTTGCCCCACTCGCTATGTTTTGTGTGTACCGACCTCAATCTCTCTTCTCTTAAGTTTAAGGTAAAACGTTTTATCAGAAGTTTAACGGTACTTTAAAGTTTCAAGAACTCTCCATATGTTGATTTTTCATTCTTGTTCTACAATGCTTAAGTATATGTCTATCACGCTAGAGTTTCAAGCATGACAGAGTATGTGGCTTAAAGGTTAGCATGTTATACTTGTTGCAAAGTTTGTTCTAGAGTTAGCAAAATGTTGGGTTACATCTCTTCGAACGTTAAGATTTACGTGTATAGATCTATGAGGTGTAAAATATTATTAGTATGACGAGCAATAGAGTTTCGTGTGTATTATTCTTATGCAACCTATGTTGGATATAGCCGTGGAAACTTTAGCGACGCTATCGTCTTCTTGAATAGTTTGTTTATTTGAGTTGTGTTAGAAAGTGGAATCTATAGCCAATTCTAGTCAGGATGATGGGTCAACTTCTCTAGTGACAGTTAACAAATTTCCATGCTTGCGTACAATGGTCAGTTTGTCAAAGTGAATTAAATTGTACTTGTGTTATCGCTTTCGTGCTATGTTTGCAGTATGAGTTCCAGGTATTTTAAGTCAAAAAAAATTTAGATGGACAACGTTGGGTCACTATATGTTTATGGGGCTTGTCCTATACAAAGTGTGGATTTCTCTACAGGTTTTGGTTGACTTTGAATTTATAGGGAGGTTATGCTGAATTTTTGGTAGATTCTATGTAATAAGTCTTGCACTATTGAGGTACATCACGACAATATCGTTACGACTTCCTCACCATCTTAATCGGCATGGTATATTTTTGAGGCGTGACTTAATGACTAAAGGGACGGGTCTTCATGCACAATGCCTTCCATTTCTTCGTGATAATTCTCGTAATTTCTCTCGTTACGTACAGTGTCATAATTTCGTCAATCACTTCTAGCTTTTCAATATTTTGTTTCACGTTCAATCTCTCAACTTTATGCTTCATGTTCAGTTAGATTCTATGGATTGAAAAGTTAGTGAGCGAGGAACCATCTGGGTTATCTTGTCAGTGGTTAGTTTCTTGTGGGGACACCCAATAATTCTCGAATAATTAGGGGGAAAGTTAACATAGACTATGTTTTTGATGACATGTATATATTGAGGAATTTTTTTGAATATGAAGTCCCATACAAAAAGACGTTATGATTCTCTGTATCATGTATGAAAATTGAGTAATTAGGAGTGTGTTGCGTATCTTATCTCATTGAAGTCACGCCAATTTAATTAATTCGTTCATTTTGTTTTGTTTTGTTTTGTTTTGTTCCAATTCATGTCGTTCTGCTACATTATGTACTCGTTAGCGTGTATCAAGAAGAATGATCATCAATCTGCAGATTCTGTAATATCATTGTTGGCGCAGACGCCAAGGTCTATAATAGTATCAATTCGGTTATGTCAAGATCTTGTAATGCGTCGAGAATATCACTCATAACCCCTTTGGGTGAACTTTTCATCTATAGCTTCGTCTAATTTCCCTCATTTCATTTAATGATGCTTTGTTTATTCCGCGAACTTCTTTGAGTTTCTTTTGTCGAGTTATATTTCTCGATTTTGTTTGTTGAGGAGATTCTTTGGTTGGCTTAACCGATTGGATTCTCGAAACTGGTTTCATTCTCATACGTTTGGTTTCTCTTAGTGTAGTGCACGTTAAACCTTTCAAACTGAGTTGTATATGAAGTAGTAAAGTCACTCTTGTACATGTCTCTTTTGTCGAGATTGTTGTCTCCTCTCGCAATCATTCTGCATCTCATCATCAATGGTGGTCGTGAACTCATCTTTTTCTTGCCTAGCCAGAGTTTTATCTTTAGCTAACTCCGTTCTTGAGCAGCAATTCAATTATACAATAAGAGGGCTAGTTGGCGGACGAAGTCTTAAGTTCAGGATCTATGGATCATTATTGAACTAATGAGCAGTATAGTTTGATGATCATTACTAAGTAATTTATCAGACCTAATGTGTGCGGGGATTATCGAGATTATTATGGTCAGATATGTAGTTGTGTAAGCTACGTAAATCTGGATATATGTTGTAGTAAAAGTATATGAGTTTTGTTGGAACTAGTTATTCTGATGCGGATAATTTTATGTTGGTAAACAACTATGAATTTGCAGGTTTTAGGTTTGACTATAAACGAATGGCTCATGCCAAAATTTCTGTTGAAATTCTTTCGTTTAGGGGTCATTGAAATTGTCTCTTTCTTCTACAAGTTAACCAACTTTCTACGAGATTTGTATTTGGGGGTTACGCTCGACGAGGTGAGAAGCACTTTGAATGCATTAACGAGTACGTGGTGTCATACATGATATTACGTATGTGTGTACCAAATGCTCAGAGTTTCTTTATGTCAGCCTTTGGATAAGAAGAATAGATTTATTTCTAGCGAGTACACTGATCTTGGCGCTTCGGTATCTAGCCATATTTTGATTTCATTCTAACTATGATTAATTACTTCTTGTGAGATGTAAGAGATACGAATTATGATAAGCTTGTCGAGTTTTGTGTAGTCCATACCTCGTGTGGCTATGTAAGATTCAAGATACGAGAAGTTGCAAGCTTAAACAATGAGTAATATGTACACCGTATGAAACACGATAAGTGGACTATCTTTCTTAGAGTGTCTATGCAGGGTCAACGATATGAGAAATTCATGGCTTGGTAGTTAGGAGTCATAGCGTATACTAAATTTTATTAAGCTCATCAATCTTCTGGATTATTTTTTCCGTGCCATTTATAGAAGAGATCATGACACGGTAAGATCACCATTTCTGAAGATGGATGTTTTCAATAGTAGACTCTTTCATTTCTGTGTTCTTTGAGGATATTGATATTAACCAATTGATTCGTTTCGTTAAGGTATAAGATGTGGAGATGTGTGTTGCTAGAAGACTATTGGCTAAATGCCAACTTTATGTAACATTAGGTTAGACCAAGAAGATGGTTAAGTTATCATGGGGGTAGTGGTAGTGTTTCGAATATGTTGGAACTAATAGTAAATACCTCTATTCGTGGAGACGATTACGGAGCACTCAACTACATTAGTCACATTTTTGCGATCACAAGTAAGTAGTTTGGCTCATTAGTTTATTTGTCTATTGGAGCTACCACGTGCTTTTGTTCAAGTGTTAAATCACAGGTTTAATTAATACATGTGTCTATTCTAGTCATCAATGTTTTGGCGAATCGCCAATACAGCAGTTATGATACCGAATTATCTCTTCGTTTTCGTACAGAGCTATAAATTTCGAGCCCTGAACCTAAATTAGTGAGTTAATTATCGTTAATCGTGTTAACTAACAAGCTAAGCTATACGTCATGTTCATCGAGATTCGTCGCGATTTAAAATGGGCTTTTTATAGGTTATGGTCTTGGATTTTCTTTCTTCATGAAAATTGTAGACAAGATTATTGCGAGTTCGTTCGTATTTTTATTGAATCTTTCGGAAGTTCGAGCTAATTTCTATAAATTTTAGAAGTTTATGCTAAAAAATAATTAAATGGGAAATCTTCAACTGGTTGAATATTGTGGACTGTCTGATCATCTATCGAATTAATCTCAGTCGTTCATCTCTTTAAGTTATTACCAAGATTAATTGGGAAGGAAAGGAGATTTGTTTTCTTTACACCATCTCTCTCTCTCTCTCTCTCTCTCTCTCTCTCTCTCTCTCTCTGCGATGAGCCAAAATCGACAAAGAACACCGTCGGTGTCAACTTCGACATCAGGCCGTCTCCGACCGTGGCTTAGCCGAAAACGCTTCCCACTTCCACCCTCGAGCTTTTGATTTACTGTCTCACCGGTGAGGAATTTTTTTACGGCAATGGGTGGAAATTCCATGGGGTTTTTGAAGCCCGTCGTCCCAGTAATCGAATAGGACCAGTCGTGCGTCGCAACTCGGCTAGAGGATTTCGGCCGCACAACGTCAGATTTCGGTAAAAAAAATTACCTTTCGAGGTAAATTCTGGCTGATAACTTTGGTTCTAGAAATTATGACTTTGATGAAAGATGTTGTTCTTGGAAGTAGCTTTAAAATGGTGTATTAATTGCAGGGATCAGAGGTGATCGTTTTTAGAAACATGTGGCCGCCGGAAGTGGCTACGCATGGGGCCCACACGTCGTCGTGCATTACAGAGATCTGACGACCAGGAACGTAAGATCTTCACTGGAAGTTCCCTTATCCAATTTACGATGATTTTTTATGTAGTCGTGTAGAATTCGATCAATTTTTGTAACGTTTCATTTTACGCACAGATTTCAAGGAGACTCAACCTTGACATTGTTGATTGTCGTATGTCGAGTTCAAACTAGCTCTATTGAGCGATACGACACGGTGATTTCCATGAAGACGTGTTTTTTTTACTTTGAGAGGCGAGTAAGAGTAGCGATTAACAAATATTGGGGTAAGGTAACTTTTTCGATCGACATCTTATCTCGGATTCCTTTATCTATTTTAGTTACAAGATTGAAACAATTTATTATTGATTTATATTTCGATTTGGCCTAGAGCATTGAGTACGAATTATGAGTTAGTGGATCGACTATTGGATTTCTGAAGAATCAGGTGAGTGGACATTTTGTTTTTCACTGCCGGTGCGAGTAGATATGTATGTTTATGATATCACTTACGTCATGCTACTATGATATGTCTTAATCTTATGTTTATGCACGGAGTCCCTATGATATGGTTTTAATATTTTTACAGACAATATGTCTATGTTTTTGCATCAATGCATCCACTCGGCTGATCCTCGAGTGACACCGGACAGGTCACCGCATGCACCTGAGCTTGCTACATTTATGATTACAATGGCTAGAGTATTTATGCTCTAGTCATATGCTCGACACATTTATGTTGTTTTCAATTCTCTAGACACGTTATTCTTTTATCACCACAAGAAAAAACGTTTTTGGCGATAACCAAATTGTATCGCTGAAAGTTTAAATTCCTCTCTAAAATGAAATTCCAACGAATTTTGAGTCGTCGCTAGGTCCATCACCCAATTAGTCTGGGGGAATGTAAAAAGTGACGAATAACTTATTTTGTCGCATTTTCTATTAGCGACGTAATTGATTCGTTTTATATTATTTTTGGCGACGAATTCGAGTGTGTCACAAAACATAAAAATGACGCTTCACTTTCGTCACAAATATTGAATGCAACGTTTAGCATTTGTCGAAAATATCAAATACGACGCATGGCGTTATCACAAATACCAAATGCAACACTTGACGTTTGTTGCAAACACCAAGAACGACGCTTGACGCTGGTCGCTAAAAACAAAGTGTGAGGTTCTATGTTTGTTGCAGAATTCAAATGCGATACTTTGTTTTTGTCAGAAATTTCAAAAGGGAGAATTTAGTTTTTTTGTAATTAATAAATTTGACATTTCATTTTTTTCACAATTATTATATGTGATATTTGACGTTTGTCGCAAACATTGAATGCGACGTTTGACGTTTGTTGATAAACTCTCGTGCGACATTTGACGATTAGTTGGTTGGTGGGTATCTTTTCACAATGGATTATTGATACACTTTGCTTCAAATTCTAATTCAATGGTGGCCATATGAACTTTATAAAATACAAATATAAGAAGTGAAAGAAGAATTATATTATATTATTAAAATTTGTGATGATACAAAAATAAAAGATGACATAATGCATCACGGAGAAGCTTTTTCAATGGCTAGTATCTACTAAATATCTCACTTGGCTGAGGCTCATTATGAAAAACGCCTTTTGAAAGGTACTTTCCAACAATGAAATGGTGAGATTAGCCGTGGGGAGCCAAACCTATTTTTCTTTGTTGAGGTAGATCCGTTGAAGGTGAAGCACCATTAAAAAGGCAATGACCTAACCCGAAATTGACAAAGTTAATGAGTTGCTTCCTTCAAAATTGACACCACCTTCAAGAAAACAATCAATATTGACAAACTTATAGAGAGAGAAAAAAAACATTCAAAATTTATTAACCCGAATGAAATTTAGTTCAATATACATAAGAAGTAGAACCAAATGTATACCTAGAATTGCTTTACATGTATAATCAAACTCTTATTTTGGGGTCTAAAATCAAACTCAACTAAAGGTAAATCAATACAAGACAGCAATGCAAATCTTTTTAATCTTCACATACCTTGAGAGACCTTGTATTTGGCCTTGAAGACAAATAGATTTATTGAAGTAGTTGTTTTGGGATTAAAGTGCCTCTCTCTTTCTCTCTCTCCTTGTGGCTCTCTATCTCTCCCAAAATGACATAATCAACATGTCGTTATATTCATATAAAAAATTATTTTATAAATATATGGTATATTTTTATATTCTAAAACTATTTCTTTAATGTAATTGTATGATATTAATTTCCTTCCTTTTTATACGAACCATACTATATATATATATATATATCAAAAAGAATCTTATCATTTTGTTTATTTTAAAGAGTAAAGTATATAATACTTCGTACACTTAAATTTGAATAACGGATGCTTTCAAAAAGAAAATTGAATAACGGGAGAAAATCAAGTAACTGTCTAATTTTATATCAAGAAGTTTTAATTAACTGAGGATCTTCAATTAAAATAAATATACTTCCTACTAGCTTGTTGCAAAACTTGATTCATCTTAAACCTTAAACTCTTAACCCTTAACCATAAACCTTATAATTACCCAAGCCCTGCACTCTATGCATCATAGATATTTTAGGTAGGTCACTTTTCTTTTTCTTTTGAATAAGATTAGATACGCTATAAGTCATTCTTAAAACTTAATTTATTAGATCACCAATTTGTAATAAGTCGATTAGTATTACGGTTTGAACATATATAGTATGTGATAATTTAAGAAGTACGACGTTGCTAATTAGTCTCACACTTTTAATTCGAACTTATAAATAAGGTTTTACAATAATAGCCCCATAGATGTACTTCATATAAGTGACTAGTTATGTTAATATAAGGGGCATTTGTGACATCTAACACCGTTGTCGCCAAATAGGTGTTCTGCGAGAAAGGTCAATATATTCGCCTCATTAACTATCAGCGACAACTAATATAAGTCAATTTGTATATACATTCAGCGACAACTCATAAAAATCGCTGTTGAATATGTCTTTTGCGAGGATGTTTTTTTTCTACCACAGTAAACATCAACAACAACTCGTAAAAATTATCATTGAATAGGTCTTCTGCGAGGAAGTTTTTTTTGCCGCATTAAATATTAGCGACAACTCATAAAAGTCGTCGTCAATAGGTCTTCTGCGACAAAATTCTTTTTTGCCACATTAAATATTTGCGACGACACGTATTGGTTGTCGCCGAATAGGTGATTTACGAGGAAGTTTTTGTTTGTCGTATTAAATATCAGCGTCAATTCATATTAGTTGTCTCCTAATAGGTCTTTTGCAAGGAATGTATATTTGTCGCATTAAGTATCACCGACAACTCTTGTCAGATGTCGCCTAATAATTCTTTTGCGAGAAAACTGTAGTTGTCGCATAAACATTTGGCGACAAATTGTAAAAATTGTCGCCAAATAGATCCTTTGCTAGAAAACTGAAGTTGTCGCATAAACATTTAGCGAAAAATCATAAAATTCACCGCCAAATAGGTCTTCCGTGAGGAAATTTTAGTTGTTACAAAAATATTTACGGACACGTCGTAAAAATCATCGCCAAATAATTAATCTGTGAGGAAAATTAAATTGTCACATATATCGTCAGCAACGAATCATAAAAATCATCGCCAAATAAGTTTATCGACGAAATTTAGTCGCCGCTGAAATATAAAGTGATATTTTCTACTAGTTGTCGCTTATTTACTATTTAGCGAGAAAAATGGTCGTTGCCGATAAGATCAACTGCGACGACTTGAAATTTTCTCGCAAATACTGACTTTCAAAGACAAATTCATGCTTGTCGCAACTTCGCTCGTCGCTAAATGTGATTTTTTTGTATTGTATTATAAGTTTACGGTGAAAGGCATAAACGCATGTTTTACGATTTCTTACAAATATTTATTTTTCGTCCACTCACTCTAGCCGTTTTTTTGTTTCTATATGTCTTTCCCTTGGATCTTTCAATTTTTAATGCCCAGGTTGCAGAGTCTCAGCTGAGGTCGAGCGCGCACACGATTCAAGGCATAGCATCATTCATCGTAGGATCTGAGGTTGATCCTACAGTTAGTGTATTAAGTTAGCATAGTTTGTATAGCATGTCTAGTTGCTCTGAGGTCACTAACAGTATTTCGATCCTGTTTTTGATCAGCAAGTGGATATGAGAAAGAGTTTCTTTAATTTATGGACTCAAATTATGTGTTCGTTTTGTTTTGTTTAGTATGTGTGGGAGTTAAAGGTCGTTAGGGTCTAATCTCGATTTAGGCATCTTGGTTATGTGTTTATATTGGATGGAGGAGCAATAACTTGGAAAACAATGAAGTAAAAACTCACTGCAACTTCAACAATGCAATTTTTGGTAATTGCATTGAATGAAATAGTATGTGAATGACTTTGGATTAGAATTTTTTTGTTAGAAACTAAAGTTTTGAAGTATGTGATTTCATAAAAATTGACTTATTATTGTGATAATGAAGCTATTGTGTTTTTCTGTGAAAAGAGTAAAAGATCATCCTATTCTAAGTACACATACTTAAAGTACTACAATATGAAAAAGAGGGTTAAAGATGGTGAAAGGACCCGACCCCGATATAGTTGCCTAAACTGAAATCAAACCCCTTCTGAAAACATGAACTTTCGAAAATCATAAAAATTTTGGCAGAGTTCCACTATATCGCGTAATTACCATTAACCTGCAGCGGAAAATACACTTCATCCTATGACAACAAAGCCAAACCGTGGGCACCAATCCCATCCGGATTTCTCAAAAACATATCATAACGTAAAGCAATAAACAAAGCTGTAGCTTTACAGAAATCCGGGAAAATCATGTGAAAATATAAAGATAATAATATTCAGAGCGACCTCTAGTATATACATATATACACAACAGAAGGCCAAACTAGAAACCTACTGAGAAGGAAAAGTGGCTCAAATACCAAGCCTCCAACCTTGACGTGAGACACCTGAATCCAAACTGCAAACTGGGCATTGAAAACAAAAAGCCCAGGGAAAGACATATAAACTGTTAGAGTGAGTGGACGAAAATAAATGTCTTTCGCCGAATAAATATATATATATATATGTTTATAAAGTATATGCGAGTCTAGATGCATAAAAATCATATGGTACATGAGGGAGACTCTAACTCCTCACGCAAACAGAGCATGCATCAGAAATCTCGCGGGGTTACTTATGGACACATCCGCGCTAGTATAGTCTGAATCACGGGATCCCTGATCCTCACGTGATTCCAGCCAGCAAGGACATCGGGTTAGGGTATCTGTCCCCCCCCCCCCCCCCCCCCGGCGCCGGTAGAGACCTCGGGTCAGGGTAACAGTCCCCTCCCGGTAAACATCATCGGGGATCAGCCGGGATGCTAAGTGTATCGATACAACTACTACTGAGACTGTACTCTATGTAAACCAAAGCATAAAGGTTTCCATGCAAATGCATAAAGCGTAATGTAAAAGCATACTCGTAATGCATAATTATAAAGCATATTCGTAAATGCATAATCATAAAACACATGCTCGTATAATTCATAATCATAACTGCATGCTCATGCTCGTAACACTTATATAAAAGACTCGCAACCTACACTGAAAAGAAATGTTCACTCACAGACAAGCACAACGCAAAAATGTGCTAATCCCATGATCCGGCGGAAGATCTCTCGCCAACCGTACGATCCCGATCTCCTGAATAATCACAAATACCACTTATCAAAATCACAATTCAAAACTCTGAACCACACCTCGGATACCAACCATTTCCGGAAACATATAACTCAAATATCAATGAAATCGTCAAAAATCCCATAAATACTCTATTTATCCCTCGACACAAAATCCACCACCCAAATCAACTCAATAACCTCAAGACTACGATCGGGGGGCGATTACGAGTAAAACGGTATAAAACTTCCCAAAATTCCTAAAAGTCAACTTGCCGGAGCTCCACCGTTGACCGCCGCCGCCGCCGCATCAACGGTGGCTAAATCCGGTAAAAATTTCCATATCACATCTACTCCTCAAGCCCAACAACTTTTCCTTCTACACCAACCTCCAATTCGAAACCCACAGGCCGGAATCAAGCTCGAAAATTCAAACCTCCATTAATTCCGGTGATCTATTCCGGCGAGCTTCAAACGGCCTCCAATTCCAAAATTCATTCACCCAAAAGCATCTATGGGTTGAGGGGAGCAAAACCCCCAACCCCATCAACCCCAAAAATGGCCGGAAAAGCTCACCCGATTCCGGCAAAAAATTTGAAACTTTATCAAGTTGGTTCTCCCTCAAAACTCAACCAAATCAACTCAAACCAAGTTCAAAACAATAGGAAATCACGAGAGGAAGCTAATACCAAGCTTGAGGTCTGAGGTGGCCGGAATCAAAAAGTAGATCGGTGGTCAACGACGGTGCCAAAATCCTTCGGTCAACGTTGGTCAAACTTGGTCAAAGGTCCAATTTTAGTCAACTCGGCCCAAATGTGACTTTTCGACAATTTTACGATTATTTCAATATTTATACTCAAGACTAAAATGATCAACGGTCGAAAATGAATCGAATCCAAACGGATAAACACGATTAAATCTAATGGTCGGAAATATTCATAACATATTCATCGAACATCGAAAAAATCCTCGGAAAACTCCTATGAGCTCGAAATCATAAACTCTACAACTCTCGTGAAGGAACTTATGTCAAATTCTCGCCCGATAATTTAGTCGCAAACAAGACCGCCAAATCGATTAATTACGACAAACTACGATTATACGTGAAACTCACGAATTAAGCCGATTAAGTACCATTTCCGGTTTGGGTTGTCATAGATGGAGAGATTGAGGTATTGAATATTCCGACAGAGAGATAGCTAGTAGATCCTTTTACCAAACATTTAGCAATTAGTGTGTTCAAGGCTCACTGTGAGAACATGGCAGTTTTAGCAAGTCTAGATCCTTAGGTTCTATGAGAGTATCCACTTGTAAAGAAAATTTTTGTTCAAGTTCAAATTCTTGTTGTTTAAGTTATTTTTGAGAAGTTTTCTCATTTCTGTAAACTTGTGATTTTAATGATAATTGAGGTATTTTAGTTTATGTTCCAGTGTATTGTAATTTTGGTTAAGCTTATGTATCTGAAATATACTCAAACAAATGGGATTTGATTGACTTACGTTTGAAGTTTACAATATATTCAAGAGGATGGTGAATGTATAGCATTGTGCTGCACTTGTTGCTTGTTTTCAGTGAACAAACATGTATCCACTAATTTTTAAGTTATGTTTGTGATTTTGGAGGTTAAGATGTATGTTTCATTAGTTCTCATAGCCATATCTGGAACTTATGTGTGTAAAAGCAGCTGTTGTTGTGATCTTCAATTAACTGGTTTAGATAAATCATTTTGGTTATGGGTTTTACATCAGTAATTATAGCATGACAGAGTTGTATTTGTTCTGGACTTTAGCATGATATGATTCATGGTCATTTCAGTAACCTTTTTATTACAAAGTTTGTGCATTAGTATAATAAGTTAAGTTCAGTGGGAGATTATTAGATATGAACTAAACCTCATGTATATTATTTGGTGCGTAGGCAATGTGATCAACTAGTTAGAATCATATTACAAATGCTTATTCATGTACTTGTAGGATTAATACATCAATATTGCAAGTTCTAGTCCACATTGTACACTGATATGGGGCTCTTCATGTTATAATAGAACTTAGAGTTCAATTGGTATATAATCGATTAGGAAAAAAGTTACCCACAGAGTTTGAACTTTCGCCTTGGTATCAAAATGATGCCCGAAGTTTAAAAACTATTAAAGTGATGGCCAAACTTACGAAACTATATTTACGTGATGTCTAAAGCTATTTTCTATCACGGCTCTATTAACACGAATGACGTGTCATTTTTTTGTTTGAAAAACAAGGAGAAATGACTTTAATACCCTTATGTTTTCAGTTTTTTTTTTGTTGAAAAAAATCTCCCACAGGGTCTGAACTTTTGTCGTCGTATCAAAAAGATATCCGAACTTCAAAAACAATCAAAATGATGCCTAAAGCTATATCTACTTGCACAAAATTACTATAGGCACCCCCAAAATTGATTTGGGCACCCAATTTTTTTTCTCTCTTTATCTCTCTCAACATAAACATAGTAGCTGTGAGCCCCCCATGGCTCAAGCGCTCTCTCTCTCTCTCTCTCTCTCTCTCTCTCTCTCTCTCTCTCTCTCTCTCTCTCTCTCTCTCTCTCTCTCTCTCTCTCTCTCTCTCTCTCTCTCCAACTCCTCCAACCCTAGAGTTCCAATCCCAATCGAAAAAATCTAGGCGAGCCTCTCCGAGCTCTGAAGACACCGTACTCTCAACCTCAATTTCATATTTGAAATTCAACAAGAGTAGCTAACAACCTAAGAAAATCCAACAAGAGTAACTAATAAGAATCTCCTGCAAATTATATTTGAAATTCTCAAAGTCGTGGTCATCAGTTTCACATTCAACTACTTATTCCCTTTGAGAACTCATTTGATGAGACATTACCTGTAATTTAACCATGCCCTTCATCTACTACAATCTCACAAACCCTAATTACCTAGGACGACCCCTAAACAACAAGACCCATAATCTTTCACGTCGAATTTAGAGAACCAGATTGTAAAAGAGCCACCTTTGGATCCGAATTCACCGATCCGAATAGCAAAAGACCCATCTCTTTCATCGAACATGTCGACCCAGAACAACGTTGAGAACAATTCTGATGATGATGCAGAGGCAGTGCCTCCTCGGCTTGAATTGGTGTCTTTAGTGAGAAAATGGATGATATTGAACTAAGAAACACAGGATGGAGGTGGGAAGATGAGGCCCCTGGAGGCGCAAGGCTATAGTGGTGAGTGTTACAAGGGGCTGCGAGGTGGCGATTCAATGGTGGTCGAAACGGCTAGCCACAAGGCCGAGCTCCAGGAAGAGGCGCCACAAGCTTTAATGCTCGATGGTAAGGAACTAAGTGCGGATTGAGCTTGAGCCATGGGGGGCTCACTGCTATTATGTTTATGTTGAGAGAGAGAAAGAAATTAGAAAAAAATTGGGGTGCCCATAGCAATTTTGTGCAAATAGATATGGTTCAAGACCGACATCACGTAAACATAGTTTCGAGAATTTAGGCATCACTTTGATTGTTTTTGAAGTTCGGACATTTTTTTTATGACAATGAAAGTTCACACGCTGTGTGAGAATTTGTTTCAAAAAAACATTTGAAAAATACAAGGGTATTAAAATCATTTTCCCTTGTTTTCAAATAAAAAAAATGACACATCATCAGTGTTAATAGAGCCATGACGAAAAATGGTTATAGGCATCAGTTTCAAAAATGTAAGCATCACTTTGATAGTTTTTAAAGTTCGAGCATCATTTTGATATCACGACGAAAATTCAAACCCTACATATAGATAATTTTTTTCCATTCAATTATGGGTAGGCACTAGTTGAACCTCTATATGTTGTATTTAATTTGCATTCAGTTGTTCTTCCCATCAGAGAAGCTAACCACAGTAGGGAGCAATAGTACTCCTAGCCATTCTTTTATCTGCAAGATTTCTATCACCATTAACGGAGCTGGTAAGTTACTTTTTTGTTCATAATTGAGTTTATGTGTTTATATGGTCGAGATTAACTTCAGGTTATGTTCTTCATAGAATTTCATGAACTTAATTAGAGGGCACATGCATGCATACAGCTACAGATGCGTAGAGCTAGTTCTTCAGAAAACTTGCATCTGGACAGAATTTACCATGTCATGGACTTTGTCATATCCATTCCAATTTGCATGCAAGGGTCTATATTTCTGTGCCACCATGGACCAGTCTCATGACAATCCTTGTTGTGAATGAGATAGCTTAGTTAATTACCTAGCTAACGAATTTTCTAGCAGACATGAAGGCTACAATTTTACTGAGCAATAAATACAGATAATCAAAGTTTTGAAGCCCATATATATGTAATGTGATGCAGCAGAAAATATATTGTTGAAATCTACCAACGGATTGTTTTGAATCCATAAGATTAGGATTTCTCGAATCCACGAGAATAACTGGAATCCACTAAAAATTGAGAAAATCTCAAAATTTTATATAATATCAAAAAAGCTTTCCTTTACAATAGTATAATGATGTTTATATATACATTACACAAAAGACTTAGAAATAAAGTAATCTAATCTAAAAAGGAAAATATAATTCTAAATCAATATAAATTATGAAACATCTTAAAATCATTAAATCTCGAATCAGAAGATGCAAATGGAATTTAATGGCTAATATCTGGAAAGCTCATTAATGAGTCTTGAAGATCTCGTCGTTCCCATTCTGAAAAGGTATCATCCGTCCAAAATAGAGATTCTGGTCCAACGTTGCAATCATCCAGTTAAACAGTCTAAATCCGATTGTACCAGCTGAAATGTTTAAAACCATAATTTTTTTAATATTCCAGAAACTAAAAACTTCATAAAACGTGAATTACCGATTAACCAACCATTTTTCTTGATTATGTATTGCTTCTTTATTTTCACTATTTTCTATTTGAATTTACCTTCCTTGTCCAGCATCATGACGTGTGTACGTAGAGTCGTAGACTTTGAGTCTCTGACTTGAATGACTTGGTCTTAATTAACCATCATCCCAGGCAATAGAAGCTTGTTCTCTCTCTCTACAGCTGGTCTTAATTTGGTAGATAGTGCCAATCTTGATGCGTCTAAGACCAAGAACTTTCAAACGTCCAAGCTTCTTGTCTTCCGCTTGCTTGGTGTGTCTGGAATCTAATCTAATCTAGTCATGAATTTTCAGCATATGCTAATTACATATTGGAAATCAAACAGTAGTGTGAAGATATCGGTGTATGACGTACATAAGTATATCTTGGTTTATTCAAAAAAAAAAGTATATCTTGGTCACAATCATGTTATGAGATCTGTGAAGTCATTCTATAAACGAAACTTAATTAGGCCTAGCGATGTAGACATCAGATGACTAAAAAAAGAAGAAGAAAGAATTAAAAGATGTCCTAGCCTCTTGTCTATCTTTTCTAATTTAATTTCTTCCTAAGCTTTTCTTTAGGGTGCGGCCATTGACATCTCACATAACTAACTACCGTCCTCGAGGTTAATTTGAAAGTTTCAGAGCTCACATTAATTATTGATCTCCCAAGATATATGTTAGGGTTACTATTCGTCGTCATCGTAAGTAGACGTGAGAATCATGCTTCCATACAAGATCCTCATTACTCCAAACGAACAAGACATTTACGTACGTACACACACACACATATATAACTGGTAAACATCATGCATCGATATATATCAACAATTGAAACAAAATCTTATTGCTTATGGAAGCAAAATCAGTTTATGTTGTCCCTTGAAAGGCGAAGGGGTATATATTTTCTCAGATGCCGCAATATTTCAAACGCAAGATCTGCTCAAATCGGAAGTTACATGACTTCATGAGAATCAAATTATATCCAAGGAAAACTACAGTTACTAACGGGGTGTATTGGATTGAGATTTTAATAGACAATTTTGGAAAGTAAAAGTCTGGTGGTATTGGATTGAGACTTTTTAATAAATTAGATAAGTCTGGTGGTATTCGATTAGGACTTTTAAGATTTTTTTAAAAAGTCCATAATATCTTCTGGTATTAGATCCAGACTTTTAAGAGGCAATAAATTGTCTGGTGGTATTGGATTGAGATCAAGATTTATAGGATTTCATGACAAAATGGATTGTTTCAGACTTTTTAGTGATAACTATAAATACCAAGACCCCAAAATTGTCTTGCCCTTTCTCATCAGACTTTTCATACTCACTCAAGACATTTTTTTATTAGGGTTTTGAACATACGCAGAGGCACTGACTCTTTTTTCTGAAGAACAGCGCCTATTGTTCACGTTGAAGCTCAATAATCTGGTGCAAAGGACAATTCACGTTGAAGGTAAAATCTCATCATGTTTTTGTTGCCAATAGATTATTGTTTTCCTTATTTTAGGAGATATTTGTCAGAAAGAACAACTTTTACAAATATTTACATCCAACAAATATTCAGAAATCATTGATATGTACATGGGGATCAAAGAATGTATAGCTCCAGGATATTTGAACAACTCTATCTTGACCTATTGTCATTTTTCAAAAACCGTACATATTACTTAATCCTTTTAACATGGCTTCTGGCAATCCCTTTTTATCATGGATGTGACCAGTATACAACTTGCACGTTATATTAATTTGCAAGTTACCAGTATACAACATGGCTTCTGGTAATCCTTTCGTCATATTAATTTGCACGTTACCAGTATACAACTTTTCCAAATATCAATAGAACTTTGTCAGTTTTTTGGCCTGCATATATACTGTCAATTGTCACGTTCTATGTACTATAAAATTATGCAGTTATTTTTCTGAGATTGTAAAAGAAATTTGTCTATAAACTAGTGCTTGTGGTCCTAGTTGTTGTCCAGAATTGACTAAAAATATATGATTGGATGAATTGATATTGTACTACTAGTTGAGATGGAAATGGGGGATTCACAAAATGGAAATGGCAAAGGAAAGGGAAAAGCTGATACCTATCAACAGTGGACCATGGATGATAGCAACTTGTTGTTGGGGTTGTTGGCTGAAGCTATGAAAAATGGGTTGCGTGATGCGAATGGATCTTTAAGCAAGCTTAATGTAGAAAACTTCATACTTCCTCGTCTTAATGCGAAAACTAGGTTTCCCAAAACCTATAACAATTACCTGAGCCGAATGAAATGGTTCAAGAGTCAATATAACAAATTGAACGAGCTGGTGCGTAACACCTCCGGTTTTGGTTGGGACCTAATTGGAAAGAAAGTCACGGCTAGTGATGAAGTATGGGAAGAATACTTGAAGGTGAGCTTAGTTCATGATTTTCAATAATTTTGGCACCCTGTAGTTACTATAACATTTTATGTGTAGCTGATATATTAACAAAATGTATGTTTTTTTTTCTAGTCCCACCCAAGCCACAAGAAACTTCGGACAGAATGTAGTGTTGATTATGACGACTTGCAACTTGTTGTTGGGGTTGGAACTGCTACTGGGAATGGCTCAATGGCATTAGGTGCTGATGATACTGATGCAAGTATATTAGGGAATGAAGAAAATACAATTTCTGGGATGGAAAAGTTTCCATATGATGCTGCTAGCAATGCTTTCATAGCACCACCAAATAATACCTTTGACGAGTCCTTCCAACCTTCATCACCCCTCGAACCTTCTTCTCCTTTTGAGGCCCCTTTAGGCTCAATGTTTAACAAAGAAAAGACAGGTCAGAGTAAGCGAAGCAGATCCGAGTATGAAGGGAGTTCAAGCTCTAACGGGACCAACAATCATGCAAGGGTTCTAGATAATCTTTCTATAGGCATTGATTCAATTTCTACCAACTTCGAAAGGATCTACAATCTGATGGAGAAAAGAGAGAGAGACAGAGAGATTGAGAAAGAAACTACAATATGGGATGCTTTAAAAGATATACCAGATTTGGACAACAATACTCGTTTCAGGGCTGTCGAGTTGCTTAACACTAAAACAAAGAAGGACATGTTTTTTAAGATGACACCAGAAGAACGATCAGCTTGGATACTCTTCAACTTGAAGTTGGCAACATAGTGTTTTTTGAAAGTTATTAGGAATGTTATTTGGAATTTTCTACACTTTAGTTGAACTAGATGTTGGGTTTGATGAACTATGATGCCAGTTTGGATTGTTGTAGTTCGAATGTTTTGAAAGTGTGTTTTAGTTTACCTTATATTTTGGCTGATATAATTGTTATTTAGAATTTTCTACAATTTAGTTGAACTAGACCTTGGTTTGATACATTGATGGATTTCATTTTTCTTTTGCACAGGATGTATAGAGGTAATGATTTAGAGGATGAAGAAATGAATGATGATGAAATGAGTGAAGAAGAAGATAATGAAATACATGAGTTTTATGAAGCCATCAAGATTTTGGTGATGGCAGTTCAAGCAGTAATACATGTGGTGAATGAGCTTAGGGTTATTGAGGCTGGTAGACAAATTGAACGTCCACTAAACCCGCGACGAATCAACAATGTTTTTGGATATAACTATATACATAGGGCATTGAATGATGATCCTGCAATATTCCGAAGAGTATATAGGATGTACCCTGATGTGTTCTGCAAATTGTGCAACATCCTTAGAGAAAAAACACACTTGGAAGATACAAGGTTTATTTGTGTTGAAGAAATGTTTGGACAATTCCTACAAATTGTCGGCCAAAATCATCGTTATTGTGTTATTCGCAATAATTTTCGTCGATCACAGTTCGCGACTAGTGAAAATTTTCACAAAATGTTGAAGGCTTTGAATACATTGTCAAAGGACATGATGGCCAAACCCGGACCAATGGTGCCTGCTAAAATAAGGGAAAATACAAAGTTTTTCCCTTATTTCAAGGTAAGTATTATACTATTTCATTATATGTAAATTGTCATTTGTATTATTCTTGTATTTCATGTATCTAAATCATTACCATCATCATGCTTTATGTTATCTTAGGATTGCATTGGAGCTATTGATGGGACACATATTCCGGCAACGGTGATGGGACGTGATAATAGCAGTTTTCGTGATCGTCATGGAAATATATCTCAAAATGTATTAGCAGCATGTAACTTTGATTTGGAGTTCATGTACGTCATTGCCGGGTGGGAGGGTTCAGCTCATGATTCCAAAGTGTTAAATGATGCTTTATCAAGGAGGAATGGACTTAAAGTCCCACAAGGTAAATGTTAGTTTTTTAAAAAATTTAAAATATAATATAATTTTAAATAGCCAATGATTTATTGTGTGGTACTGTTGGGTAATAACTGCTGGTCGTGTATTTGTAATTAGGTAAATATTTCCTAGCAGATTGTGGATTTGCTAATCGACGTCAATTTTTAGCTCCATATCGAGGTGTGCGGTATCATCTCCAAGATTTTGCAGGTAATGGGAATGATCCTGAAAATGGAAAAGAATTGTTCAATCTCCGCCATGCGTCTTTGAGAAATGTGATCGAGAGAATATTTGGCATTTTTAAATCCCTGTTCACCATTTTTAAATCGACACCTCCATTTCCATTTAAGACACAAGTAGAGATAGTGTTGGCATGTGTAGCGCTCCACAACTTTCTTCGCAAAGAATGTCGATCTGATGAATTTCCTATTGAAGGAGAATCTGCATTGTCATCATCCCCGATTGTTGAAGAGGAACTTGATGAACTAGTTTCACAAACTCAGGAGCAGCAGAGAGAGGATGCTAATGCATGGAGACTAAACATAGCTGACCATATGTGGAGAGAGAGATATTAGCATATTGATTTTTCTTGTTGGTTTAAAACTTTTGAATATGTTCGTTTATTTGCTCTTCTTTTCCTCTTTTGTTTTTTGCTGGTCTAATTTGATTATCAGTAAAATTAGATGAAGTATTTAGTTCAATATGGTTTTAATAAAATTAGATAAGGCCTGTATGATGGTTTTTTGATCGTAAGGTTATATACCTGTTAAAATGACGTTAGACTTGTTTGGGTTTTTTCAGATTAGGCCTGCTAGCTAGTTTGGGTTTTTCAACTCAGGCTTGTGTGTTAGCTAGCAAATTTATAAAGCCCATATTTCAAAAAGTCCAAAAAGTCTTTAAATAAAGTCTAGATAATCCTAATAGTCTATAAATAAAGTCAAAAGACTCTTTTTAAAAATTCCAGAATCTTGAAAGTCTAGTCCATATAATCCTAATAGTCTTTAAAATCCTACAAATCCATAAAATCTTGACACTCCAAAATTGTCTATTAAAATCTCAATCCAATACACCCCCCTAATAGTCAAATTAAGAAATAAATAAGCAATGATTTATTCAAATTATTCAAGTTCGACTGGTTCGGTTTCGAGTTTCATTGGTATGACTAGCTGAGGGTCGATCTGCCTCGACATATGGAGTGTCAAAGATTTATAGCAGTTGAATTAACGACAAGTGTGGTACGTGGACTCTAATATAATCAATATTGTCCCAACTTGAATCACTTTTAAAGTGTTGGGTTTTATCAAAAAACTTCGGTTAATGTTGAGTTTGGCCCATTCATTTATAAGTTATTTTCAATTTGTTTTTTTTTCTAATGTAGGATCTCTAATCTAACAATAGCCAGCTAGCTAGCAACATTTTCTCTGCACAATGTCCAACCTCCCCATGCCAAAGTCCTATACTCATCTACGTTTGGAATGAATATATGATTAGCACTACATGCAGGCATGGATCGATTAAGTTAAAAGAGTAGTGGCATGGGTCGGGCTTGTGTCAAGTCTGAAACTCGATCTGAACCAGGCTGTTGATCTGAGTAAATGTACAAACTATCTGGTTGATAGAAAGTGACAACGTAACAGGACGCACAAATCCAACCTTAAATTAGAATATGGAACACAGATTTTCTTCAATTCACATGATATTTAATCAAATATTATCATCAACAAAATTACAAATACAAAGTACGTCTCACTCTCAATGCATGTCTTGTCCCAGTCATGACAAAAGTGATTGATCTTCCTCTCTGTACGTTGTGAATCTTGCCAATCATTCTTGTATTTTAATTTGTTGTGGGACTATATATTATTCATATGTTATCTTAACATTTACCAGGTTTCTTATTTTTTAAAGAAATTTATAACAAATCCAACTCCCCCCTATTTTGTGAACATGGTTAGAGCACTACGTACGTGTACACACTCTTTTTTGCTCCTTAGAGCATTTGTAATGATATTTTTCATATTTTCTTTTATAATTTTGATAAATTTATTAAAAGTATAGCTAAAAGTTAAATTTTAGGAAGCAAAAAAATTTGTGCTCTAATATTTTTTTTTTTTTTTTTGAGGGGGTCGATCAAAATCCATTATAAGAAAAAATAATATAATACAGGACTTTACTGGATTACCCGGCTCGACAACGAGAAATCTTATTGTACTACTACACTAGGCAAACATGGTGTAATGCAAGGCCGTATACTAATTAACAAACCAGAGTAGCGCTAGTAATTGTCAAATTTTTGGCGCATCACTCGTTAATTAGCTAGGAACTCCATCTACCATACGACAAGGGCTCCCGAATTCCACACCCTAGAGCCATAGCCTGAAATAAAGGCCTAGAGTGTGAGACCAATACAAGCACATTCACAAGCCTTAAACAGGCCAGAAGACTTAGTCGATGTCCAACATCCCATACACCAGCCTACAAAATAGCCACCAGGCCATCAACCCAAATATAGTGTTGAATAATTGGACCACAGGGCAAGCCTAAACGGGTTGGACTCCAACCCCCATAGCTTCGACTCTACCACACTAAAATGGTCAGGGTTGCCAGCACTGCCGCTGCTCGCTAGCCCCGTCCTCGGTCCCAGGTCACGCCAGCCCATCGCATACCTCCCTTAAACCGGCCTCGGATGATTCGCCACCCCCAAACCACCCGAGTCTAGGGCATCGTCTTGGATCCAGCACCCGACGATGCTGCCCTACGGCCCCACCAACTAGATCAACTGCTCGTTTATCTACTGATCGGCAACCTCACAGCTTGAAGACCCACCACCTGCACCAAGACCGCCCACATAACCAATGTCCCAACCATACCACCACGACCTCCACCACCAAAGATCGGAATACCGACACCAACATGAATACATAGGAGGAACTAGAGAAGAAAATAGGAATAGAAGAATAGTCGTGAACAAGCACACAAAAACCCTAGTCGTGAGGCATCAGGCATAACTCTCTGATTTCTTAACCAAGAAAGTCGGAGCCCAAGATAGTTGACTCAATCAGGACATGTAATAAATGTCCAACCGTGTTAATAGTATAGGTACTACGAACTCACGTTCATGGTAAGTAAAATGCAAAACAAACAGGAAATAAGTTTAATCAATGCATAAAAAGCCTTATGAGCTCATTTCTCTCTCCTCAGATTTAGGAGCTCCTAAAGTTCTCTCTATTCTAGGAGTCTAATAGGGAGCATGAATGTGGAACAAAATTTTGACATTTCTCTGTTTTTTATTTAAGGAGCTCCAATAGGGAGCCCCATTAGAGATACTTTTAGAAGCTACTTATATTTTCAACAGATAACATGCTAAATTTCATATGTTTTCATTTGATAAATGAACACATTTGAAGTTATTTTTCAACATATTCATTGAAAATATGAAGAACATCATTGAAGATACGAAGTTATTTTTCTCACATAAAGTCTCGCTCGGGTGCACTATAAGAAGAGGGGGCATATATATATGTGGATCATACAGTACTTCAGTACTTTTTTATGATTTATTAAAAAAGTACATGGCGACATCTGATCACTGTACCGTATACATGAAAGGTATTTATTACATGTATTTATTACAGGTAAGAGCATTTATTCCATCTCAACACATTCGGAATCCAAGCATTAAACACTCCAACCTACTTTCACGCACGTTCGTTTGACTGTTATATCCAATACATCTTCTAACTCAGGCATCAGAGCGTTGAAGGCAGGCCAGCCCTGTCTCGACCCCTGACTGTCTATTTGTCGTTGTATTTTTCTAACAGCCATACCTGAACGCACGTATGCGTCAGCGAATTCCATCTGAAGGCGGTGTACACCATATCTGATTTTTAATTTTATTTCTTTTTGCAAAAGGAAGAAATGTCATGTACACGTATCTAACAATTTACAAAAACACTAAACATGATGTATAACATAAACCAACAGAATCTATTCAAGACTACGGATCGGAGTCGGAGCACCATGGACAACTGAACTACCCAGCTCACACTACCAGCTATCTAGCTGGCACTACAAGTCATCAATTAAAAATTCTTTGTCCTGGGGCTAAGATCTTTTTTGGATCATACTTAACCTTCATTTCCTGGAAGCTTTGCCATTTTGCTCCATAATGGTCTATCCAATCGTTCTGTGTTTCATAATGGGGAAGGTACTGCTTGAAAAGAATCCCAGAATCTTTACAGAATTGTAGTATCTGAGCATTTATTGTATCATATGGCTGCCATGCGTTGAGTCCGCTTGAGTGCAAAAGCGCTACAAGATAGAAGTTATTCTCTTCTGGTATAATTGCAGACATCTTATTATTCCACCTGAAAATTTTTAAACAAGAAATAAGTTTTAGTATACTCAGATCAGGGACAGGTTATAGTACCCAAAGGTGTGTTATACCTTTATTTATTAGTTTAAGAACCAAAATTACAATAGACATGAACAAAAATTTATAAAATTTAGGACAATATTATTACAATTATCACATTTTTTTAGGATTATTTATAATATTTACAACTAATTAGATCAAATTTACAATTTTGAGAACAATTAGTTCAAAAATTGTAACTAAGTCTCTAAATAAAATATATCTCAAATACAACTAAATAATCCAAAAAATAACTCATATTACCACAATGATCACCAAATTTGTTCTCAAGTGATAAAATAAAATTACTATACTCTTGAGTACCTAAAAATGATCATACTCGATCAGTTAGAGAGAAAATAATACAGTATCACGATGGGAGTTATATGTTTTTTGTTATACTCACGCATTTTGGTTCATGGGGTAAATGAGGATAAGAGCATCCGGAAGCTGTTGTTTGAGAAGGATGCCTTTGAAAACACCGGTATCAAAGTCCGCAATTCGTGATTTCGGTACGAAGAGATTGAGCCATGGATGAGCAATATCCCACAGTCCAAGTGACCGGAGCATTACCTCTTCGAGGTGCACTCTGTTTAGAAAATCGAAGTAAGAGACTTCTTGCTGGAATATAAATCCGGGAGCGTAGCTCAACCCTTTAAGCAAAAAGGCGACAACCTATATATATGTATCCAATGTAGGTTAAGAAAATAAGTTACTTTCAAGAAATCAAGAGAGCAACTACGTTTGAAATATTATCAATGAAACTTGAAGAAGAAAAAAGTGTGTGACGATGTACGTACCTTGTCTATGGTAATTTTTCGAGTGGCGTCATCATAATACTTGGCTAATTCAATGGTGTAAAGGATGCCATATTGTTTGAGTAGAGCAGATATTCTTGGTTGATCAGCAGGTAGATAGAAGGAAAGGTCTAGAGGACCCTGCTTCAATAGAACGAAACCTTCTACGTAATCGAATCCATCGTTTCCGATTCTTCCATCGGAAGAGATTAAACGCTCCTGGTCTTTTGTAAATGAAGAGAAGTCGGTGTAAATTAGTCGTATCCATTTAGCCTGCCAGACACAAGTTCACCACACTTAATTAGTCAGCATGAACTATTCTCAAATCCTATTCGGAAGTAGTTTACTGTAATAGGAAGTTAGGAACGAAAGCAAATTAAAAAGTTGACATTACCGTTTTGGGAGCTGCCTGTAGGGCAACTCTTGCTCTGGTTATTATGCTGAATTGGCCTAACCCTCCGAGAACCGAATAGAACAGTTCAGGAGTCTGGGTTGAGGAGCAAGTTATTAAATCCCCTTTTCCTGTATAAAAAAAGATTTAAAAATGTCATTTCATGCTGTATATGCATGCGTATAGATACGTAACAATTCAAAACGCTTGTTCAGGTATGTTTTTAAATGCAATATATATTGCTCTATTTGAATATTTTGACCATGCCAGCCATACAAGGCAATGTTGGATTAGGACTTCCATTCAAAAGCTTTGATGAAGCGACCAAAAATATAAACCAAAACGTATGAATTCAAAATTTTACCCGTTATGACATCAAGTTCATGCATATTGGTGATCTGAGGACCATAACGGAACGTTTGACCGCCGATGCCGGCGTTACTGAGCGTTCCCCCGACGCTCAGGTAGAGGTAGTCAGTCCACGAAAGCGGTGAAAGACCCTTATCAAGTGTTGCACGCAACACATCAATCCAAAGTTGCTCGCCACCAACATCAACGTACCACCCCAAAGAATCGCTCCACGAGATCACAATTCTCGGCCCGGAGCTATTCAGAGATGCCATGTTTATGACAACGCCGGCATGAGCAAGCGCCTGTCCGCGAACAGAGTGAGCATGGCCTCTGGCGGCTATGCCGAAAGAAGTCGAGCCATTGTTTGCAAACTGTAGTAAGGTGGCTATATCGTCTGTTGAATTTGGATAGAGGACTGCGGCTGCAACGTCTTTAACAATCTGGCCGTAATCTATAGAGGTCGAGTTAAGGGACTGTGTGTCGTTACGAAGCTTAGATGCCACGTCAGTTGGTAGTCCGAGTTGGCCAGTCACGGCGGTTGAGAGCATCAAGAACCCTAGGGCGAGAAGGAAAGGAGTCATGAGAGTGTAAAAGTCAGCCATTTTTGTAAGAGCTAGAGAGGTAGGTTGAAATAAGAAGGGGAAGAAAGGTGGTATTTAAATAGGTAGAAAATTTTAAAAAAAAATTAAGAACACAAGATCTTAGGGTCGGATTTGGAAGCATGCATGGAGCTGTGTTAAGCCGTTAACTAAACGTCGGTTTATGGCCGGCCAACTTGGTATGCTTTTCCAAACCTACGCAAGGAGAAAGTGTACTAATTTAGATCAGTAACATAGCTAGCTACGACCTTTTTCGACGTTACGTTAAGGAGTAAGACCCTAATAATAGTACTAGATATTGTTTCTCTTGAAATGGTCGGTTTTGTATAGCTAAGCAGCGTGACTTAAATACTTGTGTCAATGCGTATAGTTCTGACTTTAAGAGGAAATAGTCACCCTATATAATATTGTTTTACAAGCCATTGTGATACTTGGTATCTGATCTCTCTTTGACTCTCGCTGTCCATTTGGATTTCGTATCATTGCGCACCTATGCAAACAGTGGACTTCCAAACCTACGTTCTAAAATACCACTACCCATTTACCCCAAACTCCCAAAGGGTTAGTGCTGGGATAAAGGAATTATATACACCAAATAGGCAGATGTCAATTGAGTTTACCTATGTATCAAGAAACATCGTTGCACCGTGTTCTCCATGATCGCCGACCATGTCCTTCACACACTATCTACATGCCATTTCCACAGCCGGAAGCATGCGGACGAAGAGCACCAACAAACAAACATGAAACATCCCCCACCCAACCATGCAACCATCCACGATAAACGCCACCCCTTCCATTCAGGTCACGCCCCAAACCAGCTTGAAAGCAGGCTGGCCATTTGAGTCTCGACACCAAAATTCGCCAAAGCATCCGCCAAGATTTACCTTCGCGGAAGATGTGAGTCGCTTTGAACATCTTTTGACGCATCCTGAACTAACAATTCAACCCTCAATGCATAGAAGTAGGAGACTTGATATAATCAACAAAGAGCCCGTCTCCAACGGTCCAACCAAACAGAGTGTTCGTATACATCTTAATCAAAACAGTCTTCGTTCCTACAAGAAATGGGATTTGCTGTCGGCTGGAAGAAATTATCTACAACCAGAACATGATTTGAAGTACTCAATCTTCAATTCTTCATCTCTTGTAACAATAAAGGTCGCAATGAATAAGTGAGAAAAAAATCGCAATAAGACTGTATCAAGAGCTATTTTACTGCTTTAAAGCAGAATAAGAGAAGTGTGGAAAGCTTCTCCCGTGGTTTGGCAAACTTCATGACCTACACTGATATCCTGTAGTTTGCAATGGCTGGAAGATAAAATTGAGATATGAAATCATTTTTCATAACCCAAAATTTTGCATGTGTTTCTGATTCTCTATTTGCTATACTCAGATTACAGGAAGCCCAGCCAGTACTGCAACACAATGATAAACTATGTTGACATTCAAATTACTGCTTGGTAATATCTGACACACAAAGACTGAGTGTACCTGGCATGCAAAAATTGCCCCTATACAACACAAATTATAGATGCTGAAAAACTGTAAAAATATACTGTCCTTGTTCCAAGATACAACAATCTTGAGAGGGGGCAAAAATCTAACTGGCCAGAGGAATCTTGGACTGTCAGGCAGCTCTCTTTTACTCTGGGAGCACACTAATCATGTTGAAGCTTACACCAACAGGACGGAGATACCATGCTCGAATTTATTTGTGTGCATGAATACCAATCAAACAGCTGGGACTTTTCTGCCATCTTCGATAAAGAAAATTGCAGATGTTGGGACCTGAGAGAGGATGAACGGAAACAATGGGGAACAATCAGACAATGAACCTTTAATCATTGGGTGCACATACATCTTTCCTGGTATTAAATCGAGTTCATGTTCCCCTCATGACATGTACAGTCAAGAACTTCAATTTCAAAGAAAAGTTCAACTCATTTTCCATACCAAATGCAACCACAAAAAAAATAAAAAATAAAAAAAATGTACAGAGAAGGCCACTGATTTTAGAAGTTCACACTGGACTCAATAATGGGATCTTCTGTCAGGTCAAACATGGTCACTCCACAAGCAGATTCTATCATTCAAAACTAAATATGGTTTTGGCCTTCTATGGAATATTACCTCCAGTGCACATGTTTGACAGAGTATGAAAAAAAAATTTGATATGCTGATTAGGTATCATTACTAGCAATTGTTAACCGGGACAGAGTTAGACTTATGTAAAGTACAATATGGCAGCACTAGGAGACAATCATGTTCCATGGTGGATATGTCCAAAGGTACATTTTGGTCACTGTATATATTGTCATGATGTAGTTTGCAAACTTGTTACTATGGTTGTGATGTTGATGTAAAGTTTTAGAGTTTGATGATCCTATGGAAAATTTGAAATCACAGAGCTATACTAATGTTTACACACTTGAGTACTTAGTAACTCCACTAACCTAGAGTATTCTACAAAAAGCAAAAATAGATGAACTTTCTTTTGGCACCTTCTGAAGAAAAGTTTACAAACTAATAAACACAATTGAAACCAAAAATTGAAACTGTGGCTTACATCAGGCCATGTGTCTGTAATGAACTCCACGATGTCATAGAATATATCTCCTTGAACATCAATTTGGTCCTTCTCAGTTGACCCCTGAAAAAGAGAATCATACCACAATAAGGACCTGAAGTTGAACAAATTCCACAATCACTATTTAACTCTTATCACCTTAACAACCGAGGCCCCAGTAGCAAACTTTTTTCCCATCTTCTTTGAAGCATCACTGAGTTTGACACCTGACAGTGAATTGAAGACATCACTTGATGATTGTTTCAACAAAACAGGAATCGGAAAATAGACACCATGAAACCCTCATACAAAACAGCAAATATCTCACCAAAAAGCTCCAGTCCTTTGACAGTGGTGATACATTTTCGCTTATTTCGTGTAACCTTCTCGATAATAACTTCTAGCTTCTCCTAGAGGAAACAAAAAAAAAGAACACAACTAAATGTAATGTCCGTAATTCAAAAGTTCCGACAGGAAATGCTGGGCGTAACTAGTTCACACTCGCATAGGATAAGTAAGTTTCCATCACTCTTACCTTTTTCTTAACCTTCCCACCAGGAAGACGCTTGACCTCTTCTTTAGGTGCTGAATTTCCACAGCCAAGGACCGAAAACGTCATTATATCGTTAAACATGCTTAATTTATCTTAACAAACTAACTTAAACTAATAATGACAATACTCATCTGATGACCGCAAACTCATAACTCATAGCATGACAATTACAACTAGTAAATATGTACACATACGTACATACAGCTCACAATACATGCTTGAATTCATACAGCTACAGATAGAATTATACCTGAAGAAGCAGTAGCACCGTCTCCACTTCCGAAAGAGATGCCGGTGGCATTCAATTGATCAGCTACTTTATCAGCTTCCTTAGCATTAGCATCTGCACAAATTTATCAAACAAAAACGAATATTCTCTATGAGATATGAAAAAAGTATAAACGGCGATTGAAATCGAATACATGAAATTAGGGTTAGGGCACGAGTAGAGACCTTTGACGAGATCGGGGTAAATCTCCGGGGCGTTTTGGATCAACCAGGGCTTGCATTTCTCGAAATCGGGTCCGAATTCACAGTACTCGGCTGGTAAGCTGCACACGGCGCAGTACAGTACGCGAACCGGTTGGGGTTTTCCCGCCATATGAGCTCAACCGACCTCTCAAACCCCCGTTCTTCTTCGCTTTCGCTCGCTCGCTCGCTCTCTCTCTCTCTCTCTCACTGTAATTGGGAAAGGTTAAAACGCTACGTTTGGGCTACGCGATCCCCTCAGTTTCTGAAGGTGGTGTCACGACTTTGATGACGATGGGTTATATCACTTATATGTAGACTGTTGGACAAGTTTGCAGTTCTAGACCCAATTAGAATGCCCAAAGTGATGCTAGTCATACTTGCTTGGGCCATGTTGGCCCATGTTAGAGGTGATCAGTATTTACTAGACAAACAACACAACGAGTGTGCACCAATTTCAATCATAATTTTCATCCAAATGAAAACAATTGAAATAGATAAATTCAATTTGATAGTCAGTTATTGTAAATCAAATCGGAAAATGCAGCACACTTTGCAGAGGAAAAAGAGAGGCGAAGTTTTCATAATTGGAGGCTTGAGGGTTGTCGTACCACCTTCTTTAAATAAAAAAAATAAAAATAAAAGAGGGGGAGGAGGAGGAGGAGAAGGTGTAATTGTATATTTAGGTGTATATTCTTTAATTAGGTAAGATTATGTAATTGATTTGGTGCAAGTAATTTTCTTCTAGAACTATAAGTATGCTTGTATATATACTCAATTCGAGATTGATCAATATATCAGAAAATTCCTCAAACATGTGTGTTCTATTTGACTTGGCATCAAAGCCTAAGTTGATTATGGCAATCTAACCTATTTTTTTCGCTGCGAATCTTATCTGATCTGACCTGTTCGATGCGTCAAAAGAAGCTCTCGACCAGTCGAAATCTGAATATGTTTTTTCTAGCGATTTTGTTATCTAATCTGTCTTCTGAACTTGTTTGCAATTGATCTTACATTTCTTGGAAAACAACCTGAAGTTACACGTGAACAGTTGATGGCTCTTCAGAATGAGAGCACAGGTTTAGGAGTAAAACTGGATGGCACAAATTATCAGTTATGGCGAAGATTGATGAGGATGCCTCGTGAAGGTGTTGGCAAGTAAGGATATGTTGCAGGCACCCTACCACGACCCGAAATTGCTAAAAAAGAACAAACTCTGTGAGATATTGCAAATTCCAATACGATGATTCTTCTCCTGAAATCCATGACAAGACCAGTTATGCTTTTCTTCTCTGGCTATTCTTCTTCGAAGGCAATCTAAGATGTTGTTGAGACCACGCACTATGATGGGAATGATTTTGCAAGGGTACATGAGTTAATGTGTCAAGCTTGCTCCACTACCCAGAATGGTCAGCCTATTGTGCATTACTATGCAAACCTAAAAGCTATATGCCAAGTACTGGATGAAAGGAATCCAAACTCTATGACTTGTATCTTGATATTGTGGTACAAAACAGATCCAAAGATAGGATGTGAGTCCACATCTTCCTGAAGGGATTGAATTTGAAATTTGTTACTGCCAAAGGACAGCTACTACGACAAGCCACACCACCAACTCTGGAACAAGCTTATGCTTATGTCCACAAGGATGAGTCTAATCAGCCTAAAGAGTGTTAAGCCTCACATTGCAATCTAAGTCTCAACAAGGCTGGAGGCCCAAGAACCAAGACAATCAACTTCGAAACCAACCTTCTCATGGACCAAATCTGAGTAAGGTGCAGTGCTTCTACTGTAAGGAGTTTAGACACTAAGAGAACTCATGTCCTCAAAAACCAAGTCAATGAGGCACCTATGACAAAAGTCGTGGTAGCAAGGCTACAATTCAACTTGTTCAAGAACTGATTTCTTTGGAGTAGAAGGATAAGACCTCACTACATATATTCACTACAAGAAAAACACACTTAGGCGACGAATCATTTTCGTTGCCTAAGTGGCTTTTTTCGTCCCCTAAGTACTTAGGCGACGAAATGTTCGTCGCCCAAGTTTTGTCTCCCCAAAAAATTCACCTAGGTACCTAGATGACGAACTGATTCATTTTGTCGCCTGAGTACTTTCTTAGGTGAAAAAGTGGTGCGTCGTCTAAGTATTTGGGCGTCAAAAAATTGTCCCTCTGAACGACAAAAGGTTTTCGTCGTCTCAAAGACCTCTTAGACGATGAAATATGTTCATCATCTCAGAGGCCATTGCGACAACGAAAACATTTTGTTGTCTAAAAGACCACTTCGACGACGACGTTCTGTCGTCTAAATACCCTACTTAGATGATGAAGCGTGTTCGTCGTCAAAGTGAATGCACTTAAGCGACGAAACACGTCTATTCGTCGCCTAAGTTAATAATTATGTTTTTTTTATGAATTAAATAAATAATTAATAATACTTTTAAAAAGTATAAATTAATATGAAAGTGAATTATATTAATAAAATATTCATTAAAGTAAAGAAAATACAAGTTTAGTTTTTATAAATTAAAGAAAATACAAAACTAAACTACTGGGGGGGTAAACAGGCCGCCTATTCCGCGTCGCAGGTCTGATCATCATCGTTGGGCCCATGAGGAGGGGGAAGACAAGAGTCATCGGGAACGAGCAACCTCACGTGTGCACACATCATAAAGAAGTCGGTCATCCTTTGGTTTTGCTCGTCCAGCTCCCCCTGCATCGACCTGGTCTGCTCCCAGGCCCAATCGGCAGACTCCTGTGCCAATCGAGCCTGCTCTTGTGAGGCTCAGACCGCCTCAACATCGACCCCACCTCGCCTACTAGACAATGATCTAGAGGGCTGGGAGGAAAAATCTGTAAGGACTTTCCGTCCAAGCCCACGAACCTCTCTGCCAGCTCAATGGCCGTAAACAGCATCGGCGATGGCGATCTAGCTCTCCACCGATAGAGGGGACACCTTTTTTGGTGTCATGACAAGGAGGGTAAATATCTCTCAAAGATACCCTATTCAACACCTGGATATATCAATGTAGTAAGATAAATAGGAATTGTCGAACACAAGGAATTGGTGAAACTAAATCTTAACACGAGACTAAATGCTGACAGACTCGACTACAGTATACTAATAATAATACGAACATAAGCTAGACAAACTAAAATGCTACGAAATTTGGACAAAATTAACTAGACGCAGTGGAGGATTACCACACAAAATTTGAGGGTTTTCTGAGTTGATTTGGTTACCGAAATAAATCGGCTAAGCTACAGCTAATGCAGAAATCAGTAAATTACAGAAAGTAAATTGTTGGAGGTAATCAATGAGATATGAATGTTAAGAACTTCTATCCACCTTAGACATACTTACGACCTCCCCAATATAATTAAACTAACCATGGATGAATACTCCCCACACAAGAGCTTTGGTTAAGTCATTTTGTGTATTACACTCTCTTACTTGGCATGAAAGAGGGAGGGACAATCCGCTTGATCTTGATCCTTACTTAACCGACTTATACATATGGTGATGTAAGCCTAGAGAACTGAAGTCATTATGTTCTAAGAATGTTTGAAGAATAACAAAGCTTCAAGGGTTGATAAGGTGGTCACCATTACATCACTAAGGCTTGTTTCACACAAATTCATGTTTGTCTCTAGAGAATATGCAATGATAAGGTGGTCATACACATAATCAAGACTATAGATCCTAAACCATGCATCTAAGCGTGCACTCAAAGAAACATGAACATAGAAATCTTAAGGAAAGTCTTGTTTTGGTAGGAAAAGACTTAATCTTCTTCTATAAATTAGGGAGCTCGACTCATTCATCATCATCACTCAGTTTAGATACCTAAGCTCTGCCTAAACACTATCTCCTCTCCACGAAACCAAGAAATCATCCAAGGAAGTAGCCTTCGCCGCCGTCCGTCACCACAACAACCTCCATTGACATATAGGGCGTTCCTGAGCGTCTCTTCCACTAAAGAAGATTCAGTTATACCTTAGCTCCATAGGGCGATCCCAAAGACTAAAAAGTGTAACATGAATCATCTTTACTTTGTAGCTTCTCCTTGTATGAACTATTGGTTTAGTGAAGTAGTTTTTTGTATTTCGGTTTTCTTCACTAAAAACATGTACTAGTTTCTTAGTTTTTATTTTGGTTTAGATATAGGGCAATCCCGAGTCTAAATCAATGGTATGTGTATAGGGCGATCCCGAGCACGACAAATTATGAGCATGTGTTTTGTAAAATTGAGAAGTTAGGATTTCGATTAATAATGTTTAACTTGCAGGTTAAGAATGAGTAAAGGTACCTAGGATGAGTCGATCACTTGTATATATTAGCCTAGTGTTTTATTTTTCGGTCTAGAAAGCATGTTTAGGATTTTATGTTCTTTAATTGTTTCTACTTATCTATGAGTGAAGCATGTTAGAATTTAGGATTCTAAATCTATTTGCTGGCCATTATTAGTTTTATATTCGTAGATAATAAAAATCAACCTATAAACTCCCCCCATTAAACCATAGCATAGTCATGCATGAACCCTCAATCCTTGGTTAAGAACGATACTCTATTTACCAATGCTACATCTGCAACAAAGGGTTTTAATTGTTGTGTCTTTTCTGATTTCTAAGTGTTTAATTTAGTAGTTAGTTTTGGGCATATCAATTTTGGCGCCGTTGTCGGGGATTGTAAAGAATATGTGTGATTTCGTTGTGTAAATATGTTTTTATTTTCTGTTTTCAGAACTGTGCACTTCCCTGTTTTGTGTAAATTACTAGACATAGCTAGAGGTCCCTTAAATATCTCAAAGTTTACAGAATTGTTTGTTTTTATGTCTTGTTTGTGCCTGTAAAATTTAATTGCATTCGGACAAGCCAATAAGTTTGTAAAAATTTGACAAGCAAATGTGATCAACTTTGCGCGATTCTGGAAATTTGCATGTCTTCTTTGTGAATATGTGAAATTGTGTAAATAAAAACCATGTGTATATTCAAAATTTACTTAATTATTTATAATTCAATACTTGTTTATACAATTTAATTTAATTTTTCAGTTATACATTTTAAAGGTAGTCTTTGATTTAAATTTAGTACATAAGCCTGGTTAATTAAGTCGCACTCTTTGGAATAGATGGTGCCTCTTTTCCTTGTTTATCTCTTTAACCCCTCATGATGTGTGGATTTCATCATCGCACACCATATCCTAAGTGAAGTTATGGACATGAGGTTGAGGGCAGAGTCTATAAAGGACTTGAGGGAGTGTAAATTTTTGAAAGATTGGCTGAATGTCGGACAAGGTGTCTAGAAACGGGTTATGACTGGTGACAGGTTTTGAATCTAAGAAAGACTAACACCAATAGAGTATATACCATTGACCCGGTTAGCCTCGGGGTGTTTTGTCGAATTATTCGTGCCTCTCGCGTTATCTCTATCCCTAGCTGGCGATGTTTTTCGATTGAACCAAGGCCATTCGATTGGAAGTTTATACGTTATCGCGCGGGTCGCACGTCCATTGAATGGCCTAAAGACCAAGCTGGTGTACTCTCTTTAAATCTTAGGCGCACTCAATACTTGTAAATAATGCATGTCAAAACTGTATGTTTGTACTTATTTAACTTGTAAAGGATTAACCACATTGCATTTTAGCTTGCATAACCTCCTTACGGCTTTGTGATGCTCAAATTTCATCACCGGGTACCCTAACCTAAGTGAAGTTAGGGACATGAGGCCAAAAGATAGGTCACGTTTGAATCATGTATTTAGCACGTAACTTTGTGTGTTTTCTGCAGGTTTCTAACGTTTTCTCTTATGCATTCACTCCATTCTTCACTTAGGTTCTTGTTTGATGCATTTGGATGACGATTTGAGTGTGTTATGCATGAATTCTATGCGAATATTGTGTGCTTGCATTTTAATGTGTATATATGTATTTCTAACATTTATTCTAAGTCTTGCATTGTATATATGCCTAATTTTGCAGAAAACGTGTATATTGTGTCTTAGCTTGTTTTTAGATCATTTAAATCACTTTGCATACATTTTAGGATCTTTAGAGCCTTGCATTCATGTTTAAATTACTTAGAAAGGTCTAAACATCATAACTTAGTGTTTTTAAAGTTTTTGAGTCATGTTGGTGCGTTTTTGACTTCTTTTCTTGCGTTTAGTTTGTTTTGGTGTGTTATAGTGTGTTTTAGTTGTTTTCTTTTAAATTCCAACGTTTTTGGTTAGTATATATCTTCTATTTCTTGTGTATTCTTTTGATACTAACACTTGATCTTTGGTGGATGATCAGATTTCTATGAATGTCCAGCTCCCACTCGACTCCTAAAGTTGATCTCCGAGTACTTACAAACCGTTTGGCAAGCTTGAGGTTACAAATAGTTCCAAGGAAGCAAGTTCTCAACCAACTTATCATTGAGGACGGTTTTGACTCTCCACATTCATCCCATCACTTCACCGATCATTTTTTAGAAGAAGAAGAGCCAGAGATGGCCGGTGTCAATCCAATCAAACCTTTCATCAATGAGAGGCGATCTCTTCGCCAAAGTACTTGCTCAACCGAATGGAGTAGCGGTCCTTCGTGCATTCGATTTCCAACCCCTCAAGAGGACAAGAAGGACATCGAGTTGAAGAGTGGCTTCCTCCACCGTTTACCAATCTTCCATGGGCTATCCAATGAAGATCCAAACATGCATATCAAACAATTCCAGTTCATTTGCATGAGTATGAAGCCTTCGGATGCTGATGAAGAACTCTTCAAGCGCAAAGCTTTTCCTTTTACATTGATAAATAGAGCTCAAACTTGGCCATTGGAACTTCTGCCTAATTACATCACGACATGGAAGCAACTTGTAGACCTGTTATTGGCTAAGTACTTTCCTGCCTCAAAGATCACTGTTTTGAAGAAGAAGATCACAGGAATAACTCAAGCACCGGATGAATCCTTTTGACAGTACTATGATCGCTTCAAAGTTCTATGTGCCACTTGCCCTTCCCATGGTTTTTCCGAGACAAACCTCATGAACTACTTCTATGATGGTTTGAAACCGATTGATAGAGAGCTTCTTGATGCCACTGCAACCGGAGCATTCATGGATTTAGATGACACGAAAGCTCATACATTGTTGGAGAACCGAGCAAATAATGATGCTCAATATGGGATGGCTCTAAGGAAAATAGTAGCCGAAGCTAGTTCAAAGCAAGGGACGGATGAGAAGTATGACAAGCTAGCATCTATGCTAAAGTAAGTGCTTGAACTCGAGACCAAAAGAGCCAAGGCAAGTCTAGGACCTGTTTGTGGCGTTTGCCATATGCAAGGGCACTACAATGATGAATGTCCTAACATGAAGGAGAAAAATAATGAGGCGGAGCAAGTGAATGCTATTGGCGGATATCAAGGAGGCCAACGTTACAACAACTATAACAACAACAATTTTGGCAACCGAGATCATCCGGGTTTCAAGTGGAGTAGTAATGAGGGATGTTTAAACCCTCCGGCACCTCAACAAGGCTATCAACGTGCTCCATTTCAAGCAAGGCAGCCAATGCTTCAAGCTCCAATTCCAACGATGCAACAATCTCCTCTGGTCCAACAATTTACAAATCCGGACTATGACAAGATGTTCACTCAATTGTCCGCTTAAACACAAGTTCTCTTAGAGGGACAAGCAAAGCAAAATGACACGTTGGAAACACATGGCCGAGACATCAATGATATCAAAAAGCAAATGGGCCAACTCCTGGACTTCATCGGCCACTTTAGAGATTCCGGCCACCTTCCACCTCAACCACAACCACCAAACCTGAATGTAAGTGCAATAGTTACTAGGAGTGGGAGAACGTTGGCATATCCTTTGCCAAAGACAAGCAAGACACCTCCTCACGCCATTTTTGAGGAGGAGGACTTAGAAGAAGATCCGGCAACTCAAGAGGCCGAGAAGAAGAAAAATGTGGCATCCAACGCCACAAAGGCTCAAGTCACCACACAATCTGCCCCAAACAAAGGTATTAACTCTATCCCTTCAAGTTTGGTTAATACTAATGCTTCGTTTGCTCGTGCACCATTCCCATATAGGTTGACAAAATCTAAGAAGGATGATTAATACGAAGACATCTTGGACATCTTTCGGAAGGTGCAAGTAAATCTTCCCTTGATTGAGTGAATCAAGCAAGTGTCTATCTATGCCAAGTTTCTAAAAGAGCTATGCACCCAAAGGAGGCAAACGAGAGCGAAGGAGGTTGTGAAGGTGAATGCAACCATTTCAGCGGTGTTGCAACGTCAGCTACCCCCCAAATTGAAGGATCTGGGGAGCTTTTCCGTTCCTTGTGTGATTGGTGACAATAAATTCGAAGATGTCATGCTAGACCTTGGTGAATCTATCAACGTCATGCCTTATTACTTATATGCATCCATGGAGCTTGGCGAGCTTAAGCAAGACAATGTCATCATCCAACTAGCCGACCGTTCTCATAAGTACCCTAGGGGGTACGTTGAAGATGTTCTTATGCAAGTCAACAACCTTATATTCCCAGTTGACTTTTACATTGTTGACATGGAAGAAAGTCCATTGAACACCACATCATTGCTACTAGGGCGTCCCTTCATGAGAACTGCAAGAACAAAGATTGATGTGTTTGAAAGAACATTTTCCATGGAGATTGATGGAGAGAAGATCAAATTTAACATCTTAGATGCCATGAAGGTTCCTACGGCAAGTGTTAATGCTTATATTTCAGTGGATATGGTTGAAGACATGGCGCAATGCCAATTAGACACCATCGGAGATGATAAGCTCGACATTGTCATTCAAGAAGGAGCGGGGCTGACTCGACTCGGGGATGAAGCCTTTTTTGATGCACTAATCGACATAGTGGAGCCAAGGATCTGTGAGATGGCTATGGCACTCAGTGAGGCTCCACGGATTATCGATAGGCCACCTTCTATTCCGTTAGCCTATGGAGAAAACAAGTTAGTTCCATCCGTGATCAAGGCACCGAAGTTAGAACTCAAAGTGTTACCAGCTCATTTGAAGTATTCTTACTTGGGAGAGAATGACACTTTACCGGTTATCATTTCATCATCATTGAAGGAAGAACAAGAGGGCAAGCTCATTCGTGTACTCCAAAGACACAAAACTGCCATTGGATGGACATTTATCGACATCAAAGGCATCAATCTGGCCACTTACGTGCATCGAATTCTACTCAAAGAAGGGACTAAACCTTCGAGAGAAGCTCAAAGGAGACTTCATCCGCCTATGATGGAAGTCATGAAGAAGGAAATGATCAAGCTCTTGGATTGTAGCGTCATATATCTGATTTCGGACAGCCGATGGGTCTTACCCATGCAAGTTGTTCCTAAGAAGTCCGGAATCACTGTGGTGAAGAATGTGGAGAATGAATTAGTGCCACAAAGAACTGTAACCGGCCATAGAGTTTGTATCGACTATAGGAAGCTCAATGTCACCACTCGCAAGGACCACTTCCCCTTGCCATTCATCGATCAAATGCTTGAGAGGTTGGCGGGTCATGCTTATTATTGCTTCCTCGATGGTTATTCCGGTTACAAACAAATCAGCATTGCCGAAGAAGATCAAGAGAAGACAACGTTCACATGCTCCTTTGGAACGTTTGCATATCGACGCATGCCATTTGGACTTTGCAACGCACCATGTACATTTCAACGTTGCATGCTTTCAATTTTTTTCCGATTACATAGAGAAATTCATAGAAGTTTTTATGGATGACTTTAGTGTATTTGGGAGGGATTTTGATGCATGTTTAGAAAACTTAGAGTTAATATTGCAAAGATGTGTTGAAACAAACCTAGTTCTTAATTGGGAGAAATGTCATTTTATGGTTACTTAAGGGATAGTTTTAGGACACATAGTTTTGAAAAGAGGAATAGAAGTTGATAAAGCTAAAGTAGATCTTGTGCGGTACTTACCCTTTCCGACTTCGGTTAGAGAGATACGTTCTTTTCTTGGCCACGCAAGTTTTTACAGGAGGTTTATCAAGGACTTTTCCCACATATCTCGTCCCTTGTGCAAGCTTCTACAAAAAGAAACTCCCTTTGTGTTTAATGATGAATGCCGAGCTGCCTTTGACAAATTGAAGGAGCTTCTCACTAGTGCCCATATCCTTTGTGCATCGGATTGGTCTCAACCATTTGAACTTATGTATGATGCTTCCGACTACGCCGTTAGCACTGTTCTGGGACAAAGGAAAGACAAGAAGCCCTACGCCATATACTATGCCTCTCGAACGCTCGATGATGCTCAAAGTAATTATACAACAACTGAGAAGGAGATGCTTGCTGTGGTGTTTGCACTTGATAAATTTCGATCATACTTGTTGTAAAGCAAGGTGATTGTCTACATGCATCACACTGATTGAAGTATCTCATGGCGAAGAAGGATGTCAAGCCACGCCTAATTAGATGGATACTTCTACTCCAAGAGTTTGACATCAAAATCAAGGACAAGAAGGGAGTAGAAAACGTGGTGGCTGATCACTTGTCTCAGATTGTCCATGAAAAAGAAGTCGTTGCAATAGAGGAAAATTTTCCAGATGAACAACACTTCGAAATTCAGGTAAGTGCTTCTAAAACTCCATGGTATGCGGACATAGTTAATTACTTAGTTACCAATCAGTTTCCATCTTCCATGCATAGTTCTCAATGCCAAAAACTTAAGAGTAATGCTAGGACTTTTATTTGGGATGAACCTTACTTGTGGAAACAATGTTCGGACTTAGTAATTAGAAGGTGTGTCCCGATAGTGAATTTCAGTCCATTCTTGAGTTTTGTCATAATGGTGCATGTGGAGGTCATTTTGGTTCTAGGAAAACAGCCTTGAAATTATTAGATTGTGGATTCTTTTAGCCTAACATTTTTTGTGACTCTCATGAATTTTGTATTAAGTGTGATAGGTGCCAAAGATCCGGCAACATTGGACCATGAGATCAAATGCCACAAAAATTTATCCTTAATGTCGAAATCTTTGATGTTTGGGGCATAGATTTTATGGGACCATTTCCCATGTCTAACGATTACACTTACATCTTACTCGCCGTTGATTATGTTTCAAAATGGGTGGAAGCAAAAGCCACCCGTACTAATGATTCGCGAGTTGTTGCAGATTTCGTTAAGGCCAACAGTTTTATAAGGTTTAGGATGCCGCGCATTCTAATCAACAATGAAGGGAGTCATTATTGCAACAAGACGGTGGAAGCGTTATTGAGGAAGTATGGTGTCACGGACAAAGTATCTACACCGTACCATCCTCAAACAAATGGAATGACTGAAGTCTCGAACTGTGAGATCAAGAAGATCTTGGAGAGAACCGTTAAGTCTAACTGGAAAGATTGGAGCCAATGCTTAGATGATGCATTATGGGCATACCGAACTGCCTACAAAAGTCCCATTCGAATGTCACCTTTTCGATTAGTTTATTGGAAAACATGTCATCTTCCGGTGGAGCTAGAACACAAGGCATGGTGGACTATCAAGAAATTCAATATGGATTGAGACGAGGCTGGTTTGCATACAAAACTACAACTTTGTGAGCTAGAAGAGATAAGGAATGATGCTTTCAACAATGCTTGGATCTGCAAGGAGAAAACGAAGGCCTTTCATGACAAGATGATCCGTCGAAAGGAGTTCACAATCGGCCAGCCAATTTTTCTCTTTCATTCAAGACTTAAACTTTTTCGGGCAAGCTACGCTCTAGATGGATGGGACCTTACATTGTCATCGAAACCTTTTCCCATGGAGCCGTCAAGATCAAGAGCCCAATAACCGGCAATGAATTCAAGGTTAATGGCCATTGGTTAAAGTCATATCATTCATCTTTTCAGGAGACGGGTTTTGGATGTGAGAAAAGATAAGCTCGAAAATCACTCCTACCTCTCTTGGTCTCTCTCGCCAACTGGCCATTTTACTAAGGTTGCCCAAAGAAGATGAGGACTAAATCTACACTTGTTTGAGTGTCTTGAGTCTTTTTTGTTTAACTTAATGTTTTAAAGAGTTTTTAGGATGCTCTTAGTTAGTCTATGATGAAAATTAACCGAAATGAATACATATGGCGTTCAATAATCACTTAAACAATTTCTAGTGCTAATTGAGATATTTTGATTATCATAACATGTAGTAGATATGGTTTGCATGTTAGAATAAGCTTTTAGATCATATGAACCTTAAAGTGAGTTTTTGAGCCTACATTATTTCCTTTGAGAGTGAATTTCGTGCATTATGTCTCAAAAACAATACATGCCTCATCTAATTGCTTGCCATAGATTTCAATGAACTGGAGATTACTAGAACTTACTCATGTAGATTTGCAAAGCTTTTAAGTTGATATATGCTCTGATTTTGGAGATGATTAAAGGCATTTAGGTTTTCCACCACTTGATGAAAAAGCCATGTGTCCCTTTTGTGCGCACGAGTTGCGACACCCTCAGAGTACCCTTTTGTGCCCACGTTTAGCTTGTTCTTTCATTTACCACATATGTATCTAAACACTTAACCTAGTGTAGAGTTTCCTACCCTTGTTCAAAGACTTTGTGAAGAGATTTCGAAACTAGCACAAAGAAATGGCGAAAAGATGATGGAAGAATACAAAGGAAGGGAAGACTTGTCCAAAAGTTTGAAAAAAAAGTATGATTGCCGAAAATACAAAAGAAAAAAAATTGCGAGCAAAAGAAAAAAAAAAGTGTGCAAACTCTCCGGCAAATGTTCTAAGTGTAAAGGTTTGGATAAGTGAAGTTTAGAATGAAGTTAGACCCAAAAAGATGAAATTTGGCCTTGTTTTTTAAGTTTTGGCACATGAGAAAGGATGAACTCCAATGGATGAAGTGTTGACTAAGTCTTTTGAACATTTTTTATCACCACATACCTAAATTTCGAATGCCTTAGCCTCAGCCCCATTACAACCTTTCTAAAGTCCTTTATGATCCTTAAGATGAGTAATCTTCGATTTGTTGAGTAAGTTGCATGAGTAAGCATATGGGTTGGTTCATTTGTGCAAGTAATTCATCATATTCATGAGGTTTTGATTTAATTCATATACACTTTGAGTGAACCCTTTTCATGAGTGAAAATATGATCATGCCATGTGAGATTGATTTAAACGTGTTCGAAACATGCACAGCTTTAATTTCACCATTGTTTTCTTCCAAGTCTTACTTGTTTATGACATAATCATATCTCTATTATCTCTCGAAATTACTGAGCTTTAAACTCTTAATTCTTGTGATTCCATCGTCATACACTTAAAGAAATTTCTGAGACATTTTTGCTAAGGGATTAGAAGTGTTTGTATTATTTAAAAGTCCTTAGAATCTTCCCAATAAAGAGATTAGCTCAAACGTTGGTTTTTTGTGTGTTTTCTTATTTTTAGTCTTTCTTTTATTTAGTTTTTGCTAGGGACTAGCAAAGACCAAGTGTGGGGGAATTTGATCTACGCATTTTATGCTTAATTCTTAACGTCTTTCTCTTTACATTTAGCTTTGTTTTGACGTTAGTATTCTTGTTTCTTACTTACTTTGTTGTTTTAAGGTTTTGAATAAAGGAGATTAATAAAGAAGGTGGAAATGAGCTCAAAACGCAGCAAATGGAGGTTTCCTAATTCGACTAGGGAAAATGGACTTTTCCTACTTTGACTAGGATTCCTACTCGGATTAGGGAAGTAAGAAGGTTCGAGATCCCAGAAGTGTCGCGGAGCTGAAAAGTGAAGTTTCCTAAATCAACTAGGAATGGCATGGCGGAATGTTCCGGAACGTGCAAAATGGTCCGAGAAATGGTTTTTAAATGGTTACTAAAATACATGCCCACATGGTTTCAATAATTTGAAACCATTTGCCAAATGAAATAGATACCAAAATGGTGCAAATGAGGAAGAAGACATTTCTTCTGCACGAACCAGGAAAGAGCAATATTGCCGAAATTATGGAGATCCTTGGAGCCGAAGTTATGGAAGATATTTGAAGATTATTTTTACTTGATTTAAAGGCCAAGGAAGATTGGAGAATAAGGAATGCAAGATTTGAAAATATCAAGATTTCCTACTCCTTGTAAAAGAAGAAAATCTGGGATGCCAGGCCACCCAACTTCAAAAGGGCACTGAATATGCCAATAAACTCCGAATTTAATGATCAGATATATTATTTGATATCCTTTGAAGTCTTCTTTCCAACGAATCAAGAATAATAATTTTCTGAGGTCTACCGCTCTGGGAAAATGAGTTTAAAGACAGGCTGTCAGATTTGCCCAGGTACATAAGGAAAGTCTTGTTTTGGTAGGAAAAGACATAATCTTCTTCTATAAATTGGGGAGCCCAACTCATTCATCATCATCACTCATTTTAGATGCCTAAGCTCTGCCTAAACATTATCTCCTCTCCACGAAACCAAGAAATCCTCCAAGGAAGTAGCCTACGCCGTCGGCCGTCACCACATCAACCTCCATTGACATATAGGGGGATCCCGAGTGTCTCTTCCACCAAAGAAGATTCAGTTATACCTTAGCTCTATAGGATGATCCCAAAGACTAAAAAGTGGAACATTAATCATCTTTACTTTGTAGCTTCTCCTTGTATGAACTATTGGTTTAGTGAAGTAATTTTTTGTATTTCGGTTTTCTTCACTTATTTCGTTTTAAACTGTTTTTCATGTGTTCTAGTTTCTTAGTTTTTATTATACATGTTCATCTATGCTTAATGTTTTGGTTTAGATATAGTGTGATCCCGAGTATAAATCAATGGTATGTGTATAGGGCGATCCCGAGCATGACAAATTATGAGCATGTGTTTTGTAAAATTGAGAAGTTAGGATTTCGATTAATATTATTTAACTTGCAGGTTAAGAATGAGTAAAGGTACCTAGGATGAGTAGATCACTTGTATATATTAGCCTAGTATTTTATTTTTCGGTCTAGTAAGCATGTTTAGGATTTTATGTTCTTTAATTGTTTCTATTTGTCTATGAGTGAAGCATGTTAGAATTTAGGATTCTAAATCTATTTGCTGGCCATTATTTGTTTTATATTCTCAGATAATAAAAACCAACTTATAAACTCCCCTCATTAAACCATAGCATAGTCATGCATGCACCATCAATCCCCGGTTAAGAACGATATCCTATTTACCAATGCTACATCTACAACAAAAGGTTTTAATTGTTGTGTCTTTTCTGATTTCTTGTGTTTAATTTAGTAGTTAGTTTTGGGCATATCAGTATTGGGTTGCGCTTCTATACATCATTGTCATTGGTCAACACACCAAAGTCTAAATAGCTCAACCTCTCTAAAATCTCTTCGCCAAACCAACTACGGGGCTTAGGATTATTCTCTACCCTCTCGTCGAAATGAGCTTCAACCATTCGTCACGAATGATCGTGAAGAAGCTATCTATGGTGACCCAGGTAACACACCTTCCTCACGTGCCAACTAGAGTTCACGTTGTCCAAATATATAGGACATCCATTGTATCCTTTCATCCTGCAGACTACCAACATCCCATACGCTGAAAAATCGATGATCCTCCACATTACGGCTGCGCTCATCATGAACATCGTGTCAATGAATTTGTCATAAGTTGAGACTCCATTTTCCCACAACATTTTCATCTCGTCGATCAAAGGTCTGAGGTAGATATCTAAGCACTTCTCCTGAGATTTAGGACCTGAAATTAGCAGAGTAAGGAAATTAAATTCCTTATCCATACACATCCACTGAGACAGGTTGTACGGCATCAGAATAACCGGTCAAGTGCTTACCGCAGATCTATTACTACCCCAAGGATTGAATCCGTCTGTAGAAAGTCTGAGTCTAACATTTTGAATCTCTGCTGCAAAGTCTCCAAATTCCCTGTTGAAATGTTTGAACGCTTCCCCATACACGGCGTATCTCAGCACATCGTTATCTATTCCCTTTTCTGCACACCATCGCATCGCCTCTGCTGTGTAGAGAGACATGTATAGACGCTGCAATCTGGGAATCAATGGAAAATATATAACAACCTTTAAAAGAATTTGGTTTTTTGAACTCCTCATATTCCCCCGGTTCTCATATATGCACTGGCCACATACGGGACAATGGTCCAAATGTGCATACTCTTTGTAAAATAGTACACGATCATTTGAGTAGGCGTAAATTATCATGTACTTTAGGCCGAGGCTGCTCAAGATCTTTCTAACCTTATAATGTGATTTCGGAAGATTGTGATTATCTGGAAGCAAATTACATATTTTCTCTTGTATTTTGTCAAAAGCACTGTGTGACATTTTGTTCTTCACTTTTATCTACATTTGCTGCATCACATATTGCAACACAGTCTCTCGACATCCAGGATACATCGAGGTTTGGGTTTCAAGTAGCATCCGGTTGTACTTATCCATCTCACTAGTGTCAGTGGCCAAGCTAGCAGCGGAGAATGTGTCATCATTCCCATGAGTGGTATCGTAACCTCCCTCTTGGTGTTGGTGTCCACCGTGACTAAATCCCGAAAAGGCATCATAGACCAAATTTACAGTTGGTTCCATGAAGGGGCGCCACTACCGCTTGATGAGGCACTATGGTAACTGAAATTTGGTCCTGAGCTTAAGTTTACTACTTCACCATGCTCGCTCCATGTAGTATAACTCCACATCATACAGTTCTCGTACAGGTGTTGTGACATAACATTAGCCGTCACAGACTGATGGTTAAGACATTTTCTGCAAGGACACCTGAAATGCTTCTTTCCTTGACCATGTTCCATCACAAAAACCACAAATTCTCTGATTCCGTCTATATACCGCACATCAATTCTATTCACCAATTGTATCGAACTCTTATCCATATTTCCTGCATACATAATAAGTTAACAATTATATATCATATTAATTATATTTTTTCAACCAATAACTAATTAATCTAATATACGTACTATATATCTATATATATATACTATATATAGCTAGCTAACATACTACGTACCTAGCTTATATTAATATATATATATATATATTTATACTATATATATACTATTAATTAATTAACCTTAACGTACTGCCTAGCTTAATTAAACCATTAATTAGCGCGCTCATAGATTACCGATTAGCTTAATCTAGCTAGCTAACATGTTTTAACTAATTATATAATATAATATATATATATATATATTACTATTAATTATTAAATAATTAACCAATTACCTTACAATTACGTACATTAATAATACAATACAATACTTACAACAAGCTAGTAATTAAGCTACCTAAGATCGCCAGAAACTATGTACTCGCTAGAATATTTGTGACAACCCGAACCGAAAATTGTATGTTTATCGGCTTGATTTGCAAGTTTCGTGATTAGTCGTGGTTTTGTCGTAAGTGGTCGTTATAGCGGGTTTGTTAACGATTAAATTATCGGGTAAGAATTTGTGATGAGTTCTTTCATGAGAGTTGTAGAGAATTTAATTTCGAGTTCGTGGGAGTTTCCGGAGGATGATTTCGAGTTACGTGGAATAAGTTATGAATATTTTCGGCCGTTGGATTTTGTCGTGTTTATCCATTTGGTTTCGATTCATTTTGGACGGTATGTGTATGGTATAAATACGGTATGAATACGTGACAATTAAGGAAACTTTCCAATTTGGGAAAACTGGGTCGTTGACCCGCGTTGACCACGGGTCAAAACTGACCCGTTTTGGGCCGAGCCTTTGTTGTCGTCGATGTGCTATTTTTCGGCATCTTTTGGCCGTGGTTCCTTCATAAAATTTGTTGGACTTGAGCTCCTCTTTCTTTTGATAGGTGTATCACTCAATTTGGTTTCCGGATGAAGAAGTTATGGCTTGTTAAAGTTTGGGGAATTCCGGCAAATTTCGCCAGTGACGGAGGTGGCAGAGATGGCGGCGATGGATGTCGACTTGTTAGGTGTTTTATAGCCCTTGGGGAGAGGAAAATTTTAGATGTGGTCTTGCACCTTGTCGTGGCCAGTGGTGGCAGATCGGAGTTAATGAATTTCAGCGAGGGCTTTCGACTTCAAGGTGAGTTTTGGAGGTTTTCCGGTTAAAATTGGGCTTAGCATGGAACTACAAAGTTGTTAGAAATGTCGAATCTTCAAATTCATGCGTAGGTTACAATTTTCTGGGTCGATGAGTTTTCCGGCGGCCAGCAGCCCCGCTCGCCGCCGTGCGCGGCGGAGTTCCGTCCGAGGTGGTTTTTGACAAGTTTTATGTCATTTTGCTCGGAATCGCACACTGATCGCAATGGTGAGATTTATAGTTTTAATTGGGCAGCGAAATTTGTGCCGAGGTTTTATAGTGTGTTTATTGAATTTTCGACGATTTCGTCGATATTCGAGTTATATGTTTCCGGGAATGGTTGGTTCTCGAGATGTGGTTCAGGGTTTTGAAATGTGATTTTGAAAAGTGGTATTTATGATTATTCAAGAGATCGTGATCGTATGTTTGGCGAGGGATCTTCCACCGGATCACAGGATTAAATCGTTTTGCGTTGTGCTAGTCTGTGAGTAGACATTTCTTTTCACTGATTGGTTGCGAGTCTTTTATATACGTTTTACGAGCATGAGCATGCAGTTATGATTATGATTTATACGAGCATGTGTTTTATGATTATGCATTTACGAATATGTTTTTATAATTATGCATTACGAGTATGCTTTTACATTACGCTTTATGCATTTGCATGGAAACCTTTATGATTTGGTTTACACATAGTACAGTCTCAGTAGTAGTTGTATCGATACATTTAGAATCTCGGCTGATCCCCGAGGATGTTTACCGGGGGGGAGCAAATACCCTGACCTGAGGCCTTTCTGGCTGGAATCACGTGAGGATTAGAGATCCCGTGATTCAGACTGTACTAGCGCGGATGTGTTCATGTGTGACCCCGAGGGATTTTCGATGCATGCTCTGTATGCGTGAGGAGTTAGAGTCTCCCTCGTGTACCATATGATTTTTATGCATTTAGACTCGCATATGTTTTTATGAACATATATATATATTCGGCGAAAGACATTTATTTTCGTCCACTCACTCTAACAGTTTATATGTCTTTCCTTGGGCTCTTTGTTTTCAATGCCCAGATTGCAGTTTGAATTCAGGTGTCGCACGTCGAGGTTGGAGACATAGTATTCGAGCCACTTTTCCTTTCTCAGTAGGTTTCTAGTTTGGCCTACTGTTGTGTATATATGTATATACTAGAGATCGCTCTGAGTACTATTATGTTTATATTTTCACATGATTTTTCTGGATTTCTGTAAATCTACAGTTTTGTTTATTGCTTTACATTATGATATGTTTTCGGTTTTTGAAAGTTCACGTTTTTAGAAAGGGTTTAATTCTGGTTTAGGAAACTAAATCGAGGTTGGGTCCTTTCATCTTGGTATCAGAGCATTAGGTTTTAGGTTCTGTAGACTCTTGTAGTCGTGTCTACTAAGGGTACTTGACAATGTACAGCATGTCGGGAGCGATGACCCGACCGGCCGGCAGATACTCATCAATGCTCTGGGTGTTGTATACTTTCAAATGTTTGAAGTTCCATGATTACGTCCTGTTTGTTGTGAATAATGTCTTATTCATTAGGATGCCTCCTTGACGTGGTTTCCGTGTTAGTAGGGTTGTGGATTCTGTTGAGGATCAGTCGACACGCGACTTGATAAATGAGTTGTGGGTTTGGATAAGCATTCTAGGTTCAGAGATATGTGTGGCATGGTTTGTCCGGTTGTGTGTGTATGGGCGTCTATATGTTGCTTTTGAACAGAGGATTATGGTAGTTGATGCTTTGCTTGAGTCAGATCATTGCATTTGGTGGGTTGGTATTGTGTGAGTTCCTGTTGAGACTCCATGACCTACATTCAGGGTATTGTTTATACGGTAATGGTTCAATCAGGCTACCCAACAACGGAAATATGGAGTGTTTACCAACCTGAGGTAGAGATGTATTGTTCACATGTTTGTCCCAGTTTGCACGTGTTATGTGGCTTTAGAGGAAGCAATGCAGGAGGTTCGAGATGAGTTTGAACCTGAGCATCAAAAGGATTTTGACTGTTATGCCTCGAGACAACCGTGATGAGTTTGTTAATACTGCACTCAGAGGCGAGAACATTAGAAGGAAAGTCAGATATGGTTTCAGTTTTGTTGGTTTAAAGAAGGTGAACTTAGTCGTAATACTTTGATGAGATTAAGTTCAGGCACCTTGGGATCAGTAGCTTCATCAGGCTATGGCCTTTTCGATTATGTCGAGGGTCATTTAGACAAGGCAGAAGACCCGTTTGGAGAGGAAGTAGATCTCAGAGTAGTGGGACTAGTTCCTGTGGCATGAGTCAGGGTGGTCGTTGGTGATCCTTCCACACAGCAGGAGTTTCCATTGTCCAACCTTTACAGTAGGCGTCACTGTGGTTTGTGTCAGAGGGGCATTCTCAGTTGCTATTGTGGTGGCTAGAAGGGTCACGTTACGAGGGAATGTCCTCAGTCAGCTGTTTTAGAGGTTCTGCAGCTCAGAGTTCAGGAGGAAACCAAGGTACCATTTCTAGAGTTTGACCAACGCAGACTTCTAGACAAGTTAATCAGCAAAGTCGCAATCAACATGGACGGTTAGTTGGACATGCCAGAGTTCATGCCACGACCCTATGTGAGGGCAGAGTTTTCCTGAGGTGGGGTATCGAGACTATGAGGTTTGCAAGAGGTTGTGGACTAGCTGCGGAGTGGTTGTTCGTCGCAAGAATGTTGCAGTCCTTTGACGTCCAATCGTGCTAAAAGATCTTGTTTAGAGGTGAAAAAAATGCTTCTCTACTATGTGTGATTTCAGCAATGAGACTAAGCTGATGATGAAGCAAGGATGTATGCCGTACTTGGCACATGATCGTGATGTTGAGGTTGTTGTACCTGATGTTTGTGATGTTGAGGTTATCTGTGAGTATCCAGATATTTTTCAGAGAATTTATCAAAGTTGAGGGAGTTGCAGATTCAACTTCAGGAATTGTTTGAGGAAGACTTCATTTGATTTAGTGTTTTACCTTGGGGTGTTCCAGTATGTTTTATGAGGATGTAGGATGGTTCGATGAGGTTGTGCATCGACTATCGGAAGGTGAATCAGGTTTTAGGGAAGAACAAGTATCATCCACTTCGGATTGATAGCTAGTTTGATCAGCTTAATGGAGTTTCAGTTTTCGGAGATTGATTTCAGATGTGAGTATCATCAGTTTCGATCAGAGGGTCGAGTTTGAAATTGTCAGATACCTGTGAGGAGAGTTACGTGTTATGGTTAGAGGAGAGGTTGATTACTGCGCCAGTGTTCACATTATGTGATGTCGGTGAAGTGTATGTTATGTATAGTAATGTTTCAAATCTAGATTTTGGTCGAGTTGGGCTGCAGCATGGCAATATGATGGTATATGGTTCCAGGCAGTGGAAGCTTTATGAAGTTACGTATCATATGTATGATTTGGGAGTAGCTGTCTTTGTGTAAGCATTGAAAAGTTAGAGACATTACTGCTATGGCGTGCAGCGCAGTGTAGGATGTACATTGATCACTTGAGTTTCATCTACTTGCATATTCAGCCAGATTTGAGCATGAGGCGGTGTAGATGGATGGGGTTGGTTAATGTGGTTACACTTTGAATATCGTTCAGGGGTATTGTTGCTGATGCACTTAGTCGAAAATTTGGAAGTTTCTATGTTTCATGTACGTGTTGCAAGAATCTCATTGTTAGCTGAGTTGCGAGCTACGAGAACTGAGATAAAGTGAGATGATGAAGCATTGTTGGCTAGTTCCAGGATCGACCTGTGTTACTTGATCAGGTCTGTGAGGCTCAGGATGCGGATTCCTACTGGTTGGACAAGAAGAATGGGATTCAGAATGGTGTTCCAGCAGAGTATCAGTTGAGGAATGTTGGCACTTTATCGTGCAGAAGGAGACTATGTGGGCCCAGAGATGATGAATTGAAGAGAGAGATGCTTATTGAAGCTCATTGTTCTACGTATGTTATGCACTAGTGGTACGAAGATGTATCGGATACTTAGAGTTTACTACTCGTGGTGCAACATGAAGAGGGAAATAGCAGCTTATGTGAGTAGATGCCTCATTTGTCAGCAGGTGAAGGAAGAGAGACAGAAACTTGCTGGGAAGTTACAGCCATTGAAGATTCCCGATTAGAAGTGGGAGCATATCACTATGGATTTCGTGTATCAGTTACCGCGTACTTCGGATGGTAATATTAGTTATTGGGTCATTGTGGACCGTTTAACGAAATCAGTTCATTTCCTTGTATTTCCAGGAAAGATTTCAGTGGGCAGGCTGGCAGAGTGGTATTTGGCAGAGGTTGTCCATTTGCATGGAGTGCCTGTGTCCCGGGTCGCTGATCGAGATAATCAGTTACAACAGAGTTTTGGCAGGCATTGCAGTGAACATTGGGGACCAGATTACAGTTTAGTGCAGTTTTTCATCCTCAGATTGGTGGGCAATCTGAAATGATTATTCAGACTTTGGAGGACATGTTGTAGTCCTGTGTATTGCAGTTCAGAGGAATTTGGGACCAGCAGTTTCATTTGTTCGAGATTGCTTGTAATATCCGTTTGCAGACCAGTATTGTTATGGCATTGTATGAAGTTGTGTATGAGAAACAGTATTGCACTCCATTGTGTTGGAGTGAGTTAGGAATGAGATGGCTTTTGGTCCTGATTTAGTGGAATGTGCTACTGTAGACCTTCGGATTAGCAGGGACAGGTTGATAATTGCTCGTGATCGGCAGAGAAGTTATGTAGATGTGAGTAGGTTGAGTCTTGAATTTATGGTCGATAATTAAGGTTTTCTTGGAAAGGTGTGATTTGTTTTGGGGGTGTGGTATATTTTACCACGTTATTTTGGTTCGTATGTGATCATGGGGCGAGTTAGTGTTATAACGTATAGTTTGGCATTGCCTGTAGCGTTGGCCAATGTGTATGTTGTATTCCATGTGGTGGAACTACATTTTAGTTTTATTGCATGTTTAGCACCTTATCAGTCCCTATACAGGAAGACTTGACATTTGTGGAGGAGCTAGTTTAGATTCTGGATTTGAGGGTGTATGGATTACAACACAGATATATTTTCTATTGTGAAAGTCTGATGGCAGAGTCATTTAGTTGAAGTAGTCACTTGGGAGGTTGAGCAGTATGCAGAAGCAGTGTCCCTACTTTTCAGTTGGCAAGCTTGGAAATTTCGAGGTCGAAATTTTTGTAAGGGGGGGTAGATTTGTGACAACCCGAACCGGAAATGGTATGTTTATCGGCTTGATTTGCGAGTTTCGTGATTAATCGCGGTTTTGTCGTAAGTGGTCGGTATGGCAGGTTTGTTAACGACTAAATTATCGGTCAAGAATTTGTGATGAATTCTTTCACGAGAGTTGGAGAGAATTTAATTTCGAGTTCGTAGGAGTTTCCGGAGGATGATTTCGAGTTACGTGGAATAAGTTATGAATATTTTTGGCCGTTAAATTTTGTCGTGTTTATCTGTTTGGTTTCGATTCGTTTTGGACGGTACGTGTACGGTATAAATATGGTATTAATACATGACAATTAAGGAAACTTTCCAATTTGGGAAAACTAGGCCATTGGCCCGCTTTGACCACGGGTCAAAACTGACCCGTTTTGGGCCGAGCCTTTGTTGCCGTTGATGTGCCATTTTTTGGCATCTTTTGGCCGTGATTCCTTCATGAAAGTTGTTGGGCTTGAGCTCCTCTTTCTTTTGATAGATGGATCACTCAATTTGGTTGCCGGATGAAGAAGTTATGGCTTGTTAAAGTTTGGGGAATTCCGGCGAATTTCGCCGGCAACGGAGGTGGTGGAGAGGGCGGCGATGGGGGTCGACTTGTTACGGTTTTTGTAGCCCTTGGGGAGAGGAAACTTTTAGAAGTGGTCTTGCACCTTGCTGTGGTCGGTGGTGGCAGATCAGAGTTAATGAATTCCGGCGAGGGTTTTCGACTTCAAGGTGAGTTTTGGAGGTTTTCCGGTTAAATTTGGGCTTAGCATTGAACTACAAAGTTGCTGGAAATACGAGATCTTCAAATCCATGTGTAGGTTGCAATTTTCTGGGCCGATGAGTTTTCCGGCGACCGGCCGCGGCGTCCCCGCTCGCCGCCGTGCGCGGCGGAGTTCCGTCCGAGGTGGTTTTCGACAAGTTTTATGTCGTTTTGCTCGGAATCAGGCACTGATCGCAATGGTGAGGTTTATAGTTTTAATTAGGCAGTGAAATTTGTGCCAAGGTTTTAAAGTGTGTTTATTGGATTTTCGACGATTTCATCGATATTCGAGTTATATGTTTCCGGTAATGGTTGGTTCTCGAGATGTGGTTCAGGGTTTTGAAATGTGATTTTGAAAAGTGGTATTTATGATTATTCAAGAGATCGTGATCGTATGTTTGGCGAGGGATCTTCCACCGGATCACAGGATTAAATCGTTTTGCGTTGTGCTAGTCTGTGAGTAGACATTTCTTTTCACTGATTGGTTGCGAGTCTTTTATATACGTTTTACGAGCATGAGCATGCAGTTATGATTATGATTTATACGAGCATGTGTTTTATGATTATGCATTTACGAATATGTTTTTATAATTATGCATTACGAGTATGCTTTTACATTACGCTTTATGCATTTGCATGGAAACCTTTATGATTTGGTTTACACATAGTACAGTCTCAGTAGTAGTTGTATCGATACATTTAGCATCTCGGCTGATCCCCGAGGATGTTTACCGGGGGGGAGCAAATACCCTGACCTGAGGCCTTTCTGGCTGGAATCACATTAGGATTAGGGATCCCGTGATTCAGACTGTACTAGCGCGGATGTGTTCGTGTGTGACCCCGAGGGATTTTCGATGCATGCTCTGTACGCGTGAGGAGTTAGAGTCTCCCTCGTGTACCATATGATTTTTATGCATTTAGACTCGCATATGTTTTTATGAACATATATATATATTCGGTGAAAGACATTTATTTTCGTCCACTCACTCTAACAGTTTATATGTCTTTCACTGGGCTTTTTGTTTTCAATGCCCAGATTGCAGTTTGGATTCAGGTGTCGCACGTCGAGGTTGGAGGCATAGTATTCGAGCCACTTTTCCTTTCTCAGTAGGTTTCTAGTTTGGCCTACTGTTGTGTATATATGTATATACTAGAGGTAGCTCTGAGTACTATTATGTTTATATTTTCACATGATTTTTCTGGATTTCTGTAAAGCTATAGTTTTGTTTATTGCTTTACGTTATGGTATGTTTTTGAGAAATTCGGATGGGATTGGAGCCCACGGTTTGGCTTTTGTGGCATAGGATGAAGTGTATTTTTCGCTGCAGGTTAATGGCAACCGCGTGTTATAGAGGAAACTCTGTCGAAATTTTCGGTTTTTGAAAGTTCACGTTTTTAGAAAGGGTTTGATTCTAGTTTAGGAAACTAAATCGGGGTTGGGTCATTTCAATATTTTACCAGATGTACGTACGTACGGTATTAAATTCAAATAAATGATTCGTGGGAAACGAGTTAATACGTACATTCGATCACCTAGAAGGAGAGTAGGGGTTGATGAAAAATTGCAATATTTAATCGATCAATATTTCGCGATGATTTTTTCCCGGCCGGGATCGGTCTGCTGGGTAGAGAGAGAGAGAGAGAAGTTGAGAGAAGTTGAGAGAAGTTGAGAGGAGAGGGTGAGATAGCCCGTGGGGAAAAGAAATTGATTGAACTAATAATTGATTAGTTCCGTTGTCTAAGTGATACGTTTCATCGCCTAAGTGGCCACCTAGGTGACAACCACACTATCATTGCCCATGTGGCATCTTAGGCGACGAAAAATGTATGTCGTCACCTACATGACGACCTAGGCGACGACTACACTGTCGTCGTCTAAGTCACTGACATTACGTCATTTTAGGTTTCTTCTTAGACGGCAAAATGACGGGTTTGTCGTCTAAGATGTTACTTAGGCGACAAAATAAGTGGTTCGTCATCTAATGTATAACTTAGGCGACCAAGTACATGTTTCTTGACTAAGTAGACTTTTCTGGTAGTTATTTGTTCTCAGAAGAAAAAAGGTAAAATTAGTATTGCATTAAAAATTTATGGCTTTACTATACATGGATAATTGATTTTGGTGTATATGATCTTTGATAAGTCCTTGTTTTCAAGTCTGTCTTCATCTCCCATACCTGAAGTATCCAATGTTAATGGTGTGTCTTTCCTGGTCTTAGGTATATGGTCAATCCAAGTTACTCCAACTATTATCTTACATAATGTTCTATATGTTCCTTCTCTATCTCATCACTTGTTATCTATCTCTGAGTTGAATTCACTAAACAAATGTTTAGTAACATTGTTTCCTATGTATGTGATCTTTTAGGATATGTCATCTCAAGCGATAATAGGCAAGAGAAATCTGAAGGGGAGACTGTTTCACTTAAATTGCTTTACATCGGGGAAGCACGAGCACCGTCACCAAATGTTGCATTGACATTGAGTTCTGATAAAGTAAAGGAAAATTGGCTATGGTATCGTGGGTTAGGTCATCCATTTTTTGGGGTCATGAAGAAATCTATGTCATCTTTATTTTTGAGAATAAAATAGTCATGTCTCCATTGTGAAACTTAAATAAGTCACATTTCCACTTAAACGTGAGACCTTAAATCCTAATTAATTAGAGGGTTCCAATGTTTGGAGGCTCAACCACTAGCTTATTTGCAATGGTTAGCTCTTGGAGATTTTGATTGCCTGCAATTAATATAAGAGGACATCTATGAAAAGCATTGCAAATGATCTAATGGTTCTTGCTAAGTTGGGTGTACTTGAGAAATTTTGATAAATGCCCACTTTGAAGCCTTTAAGATGATTTTTACCCAACTTTAGAAAATAATTGAAAACTAACTATTTATTGGGATAAAATGACTATAATACGCTCTCTTTTAATTTCTTTCATAAATTCAGTCATTTGCAAACAAAGAATAAGTGCCTGTTTGAGATTGTTTTTAGAATCCCTAGAAGCGCTTTTGAATTTATAAGAAAAATTAGTTATAAATAGAAGAAAAAAAATTAAAAAAGATTTAGTTGAGTTTTAAAAGTGCTTAAAAATGATTTGAAAAGAAGATAATAGATACTTTCTGATTTAAAAGCGTTTTTAAAAAATTTCTAAAATATTTCTAAAACTCCAACAAACAATTCCGACAGACCGTAAATCCCTTTGCCGAAGAACTTTCTCCCCCCGCTGACAATTTGAGAATTATACTATGGTGAGAGCTTGTTTTGACCCCACCAATTCAACGATTCATCAATAAAACACCGCAGCAAATTGTTGTTTGCTGGTTAGTATTTTTTTTGTAATATCGATGTGGGGGCTTAAATTTTAGTTTTGCGTACTCTTGTTTAGTTTAAATAATATATTGATGAGACATGCAAATACATAAAAATATAATTAAAAAAATAGAGTCTCATTTAAAATTTCACAGAGGACCCCCATAACTCGAGGCCAATCTAGATATCGGTCCACCATATAATACACAGTCGAACAGAACAAAACAATACAATTCAACATATATGCAAGTTTTAAACTATTCGATCTAGACGATAGCTAAGTGAGATTATTGTTGAAAGTTAGAAGGGATAGATCGAAATTGGGAGCTAGTAAATATATGCATCGTATTCCAAGGTCAAATAACTATCTCTCAGAAAGTGTACGGAATAGATTCAATTTGTAATCGAGGAACGAGCTAGACAAGCTACGACCTTCTAGCTCGGGCAACAAATTCTTTTGCGTTTGACGACATCGATACAATACAAAGGATATACTAGCTATTTGGAAGGTTATAACTCTATTTCATTCCACAATATTTTAGAAGGGGAGCTTTCTCCAATTCTAACTTCAAATTTCGGAACTTCAACACCGGCTCATATTAACATTTCTCAAGGAGTTTCAATACATAAAGAATTTTCAGATTTGAAAATCTCAAGAAAGAATCATTCATTATTTGTTTTTCCTTCTTCTTCTTTTTTTTCAAGAAAAAGAAAAATATTCTACAAGAGTTGACCTAGTTAGATTATAGTAATTTACGGCATGCATGGCAATTATTATCTGGACGTTAAGTCTTATTAAAAGACCCTATAACTGCCACTTTTTAACTCAATTTGGTTGAGAGCTCATGCATTCCTACTTTGGTTTTCTTTAATCTACTACGGTGTTGCACTTTGGACTCCATCAAGAGGCCAAATTTTTCAGGGCCAACTTTGCATATAAAATATATATATATATATATAATTGGAAATAAAATCTGATGTAACAATTTAATTAATGGTGAAAAAAATCTCAACCGTTTGGAGCCTTGGATGTTAATAATTCACAAAAATGTCAAAATTTCAGTAAAAAATAGTATCCACGGATCTGAACCCTTGTTTTTTTTGCCAACTGTTGTTCGAGATGACCTAAGTGATTGTGACATTGTAATTCCATAGTTTGATGAGGTGCAAATTGTTACACAGGAAGTACGTACATCATCAATATTCACTTACTAACATACTCTCATACTCTCAAATTAAACCTCCTGAAATGATTAAAAACGGTCCACAAAATGCAAACAAATAAAACCCACCATGGAAAACTTAGAGCAAATAAAATTAAAGTTGATTAATTAATTCTCTTGAGCATTTCTCTGTAACGCAAGATCGAGTCGAGCCTTTGCAACTTGAGCTGCTGCTTGAACCTGTTGATGAAGTCGTCACATTTCGCATCAACTCCTTCTCCTTCTCTTTCTCCTTCTCCTTCTCCTTCGTCATCTCCAAACGACGTCGTATGCTCCATCCTTCGTGGCCGGACACTGATGTTGTCCTTCTCTTCAACTCCTACCAGCTTCGATTTCTCGCTGGCGGACTTCTTTATCACCTTCTCGGGTCGGGTTTCCGGAGCTCCGGAAGCCCTGTCAGACTTGCTCCGATGAACCAGATGGTCACGCTTCGGGTTCGGGTCTCGGGACCCGGTTGGGCGAAGAGCTTTAACTTCCCGGTCGGGTTGGTTGAATTTGTAGATAGAAGAGAACTCCATCGACTTGAGCCGGGTTAAGAGAGAGGGAGTCCGGACTATTTCGGTCGGGTTATCTTGAGCCGGGTGTTCCGTTACGTGATCTGGTTGGTACTTGTAGTTGGAGAATTTGATGGACCTGACCCGGTCCAAGAGAGACGGAGTTCGGACAAGAAGTTGGGATGAGTCGAAGAGACCGAGCTGGTCGTGCTGTAACTGCTGTTGTTGTTGGTTTGGCTTTTTGTTGTTGTTGAAGCGGTGAGAGAGGACGATGGTGAGGATGGTGAGGTTGAGGAAGAAGAAGAGAGAGGTTGGTGTGAACCAGGCGAGGAGAGAAGCCCATAACGTTGATGATGGGTCTGCCATGGTTAATTATGCTGATCGATCGATCACTCTGGTCCCTCCTCCTCCGCTTTTGCTTTTGCTTTTCGGTTTCTGTGAGTGAGAGGTTGTTTTCTGTGGGAGCGAGAGAAAGCAACTAAGCAGGAGATGGGGTGATGAAAATGGAGAAGGGTCTTTTCCTCCTTGTGACTGATGAAACGGCGATGATGGAGGAGGACGTGTATATAAGTTTTATAACTCTCTCTTCTTGTTGTGACGTTTCCTTGTTTGCTAGCGTACGTGAAACAGGAACAAGATCAAGCGACCTGTCACCATGCACCACGTGTTATTTGTTTTTGTTTTTGTGTTTTCATCCGTTGATATTTCATAAGGGGCTTTACGTTTTTTACCCTTTAATGCCTAAGAGCATCCGCACCCATAAAATGGGTGAGGAATTCCTATTTTGAGGAATTCCTCACCCATTTGAGGAATTCCTCAAAATAGGAAGTCTTATTCCTGTTTTTCGTGCAGCGGTGCTAAAAATAGGACTTCTTATTACTATTCATTATTATTTAAAATATTAATTTTTTATTTTCGGGTAATATTTTTCGGAAATTTCCAAGTCATAGGAAGTCCTATTTAGACGCGCGTTAATATTCTTTGAATCAATTTTGTATGCCGGTAGCATACGGTGGTCATGCTGGACGTAGGTTTTTTGTTGAGCATACATTCGTTATAACAACGTGTTTATTATTATTCTTTATTTCGTTGCGATTCAAAAATGACATTTTGTTAAGTTATGATTTTTGACTCATTTTCTTCACGAAAGTTATAGAGGACATTAATATGAACTCGTCCGTATTTTTCTTGAATTTTTCGGAAGTCCGAGCTATTTATTATGATTTTTTTAAGTTTCAGAATAGGGCGTGCCACGTGTCTTGTTCCGATTGGTCCGTCACTTTCTTTTTTTTACTTTTTAACCGGGTTAAAAAAAAAAACGTCAGCCTGGCGTCACCCACGTGCGTGGGGCCCACTAGGCGGACGTTCCCTGCTTCTTCCTCAACCGAGGACGCCGGCGAGGACGATCCTCGCGTCAACGTCCGGTCAAGGCCGCTTCCTCCCCCCGCTGCACCGTTCTCTCCGGCCGGACGTCCTATTTCCTCTGGGTCCCACGCCGGACGTCCTTAAAATGCAGCTCCGCTGCAGATGCTCTAAGTGAAAAGATAAGTAAGGAGAGTGGAAGGAGATCGATCATACTTTAAAAAAATATATATATTATTGAATTTCAGAGTTAAGATTGCAGATGTAGCATGGACTAAAAAAATAGATCTATTAAATATTACAAAATCAGATTCATTAAATGTGTGTTTTAGGGTTCTTTGATATTTTTATAATGGTTTAATCTCATGGTTCGTGTTCTTGCTACGTATGCGTATGCATATTTTTTTTTCTCAACATATGTAGTTCTTACAATATGTTTTTTATTTATTAATCAGTTGGTGTTGTGTTTTTATTATCTTATAATTTTTTAAAATTTATGAGAAAAAAGTTCTATTACTACATAATCAAAATTACTCTCTTATATAAGATAATAAAAACACAACACCACCTGATTAATAACTAAAAAAACATATTGTGAGAACTACATATGTTGAGAAAAAAAAACATGCATAAGTAGCAAGAACACAAACCACGAGATTGAACTATTATAAGAATATCAAAGAACCCTAAAACACATATTTAATGAATATTATTTTGTAATATTTAATATATCTATTTTTTTAGTTCATGCTACATCTGCAATCTTAGCTCTGAAATTCAATAATATTGAAATCAAAGGTTTGCAACAGCCAACAGGGGTTTGATCAAGATACTTGAATTGTTGCATCTCTTATATATATGATATATATATATATATATAGACACACACACACTTGATCGAGTAATCACTATCGATTGCTTGGTATATCCAAGCCAGCACGGAGAAATTTTTTGAACTGGCTTCAAGCTTCAATTCCCAGGAGAACGATGATCTTCTGGTGTATATATAAGGATTGTCGTGTTAATGATATAATTATAGTTGTATAAGGAATTCTTATATGTCAAGAGTATAATTGTATTTTTATTAATATTAGATGTACAAATGATATTACTTACATCTAATATTAATAAAAATACTCAAGATGTCACCGGTAGAATTTGAGATCTCCATCTCATGACTTCATTGAAGCCTAAAATGATTTCTCACAATATATATTACCACTTTTGAATCTAAATCAAATACATTTAATTTACAATGTTAATTAAATCGAGGCGAAATAGAAACGCAAGATATGTTGGAGCTAGTTAGGATCTAGACATTCATCCCGTGATATTGTAATTCTTAACTTAGTTAAGCAACAAAACCATAATGGCTATTGTTGATAGGATTGTTAATCTAGCTAGAGTATGAATGTTTGTTAGTAAACCATCCTTATTTTGATCGATTATTGGCCTGGGTTAGCTAAACCATAAGAGATTTTAAACTATATTAATTTAAGTGTATAATCTATATTATTCACTTACAAACGTAAATATATAAATACAGTAATTCTATCGACAAATTAAGCTGCCGAATATCAGGAACAACATATTGATATTTTGTTGTCAAAAACGCATTGAGATGCTGTTCATTTTCTTGAGTCACCCTACCGAACACGAAAATCATTATATAAGACCAAAAGATCAGCAAAGGAAATCTCTGGAACATAACCAACCTTTGACTTATTATCAATGTGCAATCGAATATTTTGCAGGACAATAAATAGTTCGGTTCAAAATCAAACTAAGAGTTATCTCAGCTGAAATGTAGCTAGCTAGCTAGTGATCGATCGATATATAACTTGATCGAGCAACAGTAGTAGTGGACATTTTAGTATCATTGCTACCAAGACTAGGCAAGGCAGCACAGCATGACTGTGCATGGATAGTATGGTGCGTTGTCTGTCTAATTAATTTGGACGGCATATACCATATATCGTGTGCATCATAATCAAATACTCGTTCACTTTCAAACTTTAACCAAACGTGCACGTTCATGTAATGATTTTAATCCTTAATTAGTTGAACATATACTTGGACTCAATTTAATTAAGAAGGCTAGCCTAAATTATGTTTGTGCCGTTTATTCAATTAATTTCTACTTTTGAAATGAGTTCATTAGCACATCGAAATGATAGAGTTTTTGAAAGACAAAAATCACTTCGGGTACATCAATGATCAAATAAGAACTACCTACATTCACGATACGATGAATATCATAACATGTTTGTTTCTTTCGTATTGAATCGATGAATTATCAAAACTAGAATCACGTGAATTTTGTCTTTTGTATTCTACAAGTTGTAATTTTTTTTAACTATACACAGTACTGGAGGAGAGAATCGGAGCGACGTAGTTACATTTCTACGTCGCTCCGATTTTCAATGAGGCGACGTATATTGCCTTTGATAAAAAGTACGTCACTTCAACAAACTGAGGCGACGTAGATTGATCTTAGTCGCTTCAATAAAATAAGGCGACGTCTTTTTCATTCGAAGCGACCAAATTAATCTTCGTCGCTTAGAATAAAATCTAGGCGACGTAGATTGAGCAATATACGTCGCCTCGATTTTATTCGAAGCGACGAAGATTAGTTTGGTCGCTTCGAAGAAAATCGAGACGACGTAGATTGCTCAATCTACGTCGCATAGTTTTTTTTAAATCTGGATCTACTCTTCTTCTTAAAGTCAAACCGTTCATAAAGTTAGAATTTTATAAAAACAGTTCATTCGCGTTCTGGAGCTGTTCTTAGGCGATTTTGGGAGAAATTAGAGGAAATTGAGAAAGAAGGTTGTTCTTGCCATTGATTTGATTCTTGAGTAAGGTTAGTTTGATATATTTGTATCTCTTTAACCCTCTTTATGACCATAATATGTTAAATTAGAAGTGAAATTGAAGTTTTGGTGAAATGTTTGAAGTTGAATTGAATTTGGTGTTATGTTGTAGTTTTAGTGTTTGAATCATTGAATTGTGGTAAATCATGTTATGGGTTCATGAATAATGTTTGAAATTTGGTTAAGTTTAGTGAAATTTATTGATGATTAGAAGTGAAATTGAAGTTTTGGTGAAATGTTTGAAGTTGAATTGAATTTGGTGTTATGTTGTAGTTTTAGTGTTTGAATCATTGAATTGTGATAAATCATGTTATGGGTTCATGATTAATGTTTGAAATTTGGTTAAATTTAGTGAAATTAATTGATGATTAGTGTAGATTAGGTGTATTCGAGCCTTAATTAGTAGTGTTATTAGTGTTAATCATGAAATCGAGCGTATGGTTATATATAATTGTGGTGTTTATCAACTTAGAACTCCCGTTTGAGAATCAACAACTCATCTAGTTGATCGAGTTGAGTTGTTGATTCTCGAATTGTCCCATTTTTGGACACTTTAGGTGAACATGACTTTGTTGATCCTTTTGCTATTCGTGTGATTTCAGTTTCAGTTTTGGGATATGGTTTCGACAGTGTCTCCTTTCAATGTTCCCCGAGTGCAAATTAGGTTGTTTAGATATGTGTGCACTAGGGGAACTGTAGGGAGATGCTGCCGAAATTTTCCTAAACTGGAGCTGAAACACATGGGTGCAAAAGCGTTGACAAATGTCGTGTTCCCCTGAAGGGGATAGGACCCAACCCGGAGGCATAAGGCGAAGAAGTGTGGAGTTTTGGTTGAATCGCAACTGTGGCGTGGTAACTTTGTTCATATTGATTGTTTATGTTGACTAAAAAATAGAAGGACACCCAGACAAAACTTGGATGACATATCATCGTGCTGATCCAAGGTACATCACAGGCATATTCGAGTTTATGAATTTTGCCCGGCGACATAGTAACGGAGCCGATTATCACTTCTGCCCGTGCAAACGTTGTAAGAACGGTCCGTTCAAGGTTACTATGGATGTCATGTATCATCACTTATCACACAGTGGTTTGAGTCCGGATTATACTGTCTGGCACCTTCACGGGGAAGTTTCTGCTGAACCGACAATGCTCAGTCAACGAAGACAGTGGCTTCAAGACAGAGTCGGTCCTTCTAGTGGTGCCGGTCCTTCAGTGAACCCGCAATTGGAGATTCTACATGATGCATATCCCTATTATCCTGGATACCATGCAGATGCACCCCAACAATTAGTGGAAGATAATTCGGGCATGAACTTCAATGACATGGTAGACGATGATTATGAAAAGTATGATAGATTATTGAAGGAGTCACAGACCCCATTATATGAAGGCAGTGCGGAAACTATTTTGAGTGCCATATTAGATGCAATGGAAATGAAAAATGAAAATGGATGGTTGGACACAAGTGTTGACTCTTTATGTATTTACATTAATAAACTTCTTCCTAAAGGGCACACATTCCCCTGTTCATACTCGAGAATAAAAAAAATCTTGAGTGATCTTTCACTGGGTTACGAAAGAATTGATGCGTGTGAGTTTAACTGTGTGTTGTTCAGGGGGGCGCTTGTAAACGAGAGGATTTGTCCAGTGTGTTATTCTGAAAGATATAAGCCATATACGAATGATATTCCCAAAAAAATAATTCGTAACTTCCCTCTAACACCAAGGTTGAAGCGTTTGTTTTTGTCCCCACACACTGCCAAGCATATGCGATGGCTGGGGGAGCGGATATGCGTGGCTGGTAGCCTCAGCCACCCAGCTGATGGAGAAGCGTTTCAACATTTTGACAGAACTTTTCCAGGTTTTGCACGGGACTGCAGGAATGTGCGCCTTGGAGTAGCAACAGACGGTTTCAATCCATTCAGAACAATGGGAACTTTGCATAGTACATGGCCCGTTGTTGTGATGCCGTACAATCTACCACCATCAATGTGCATGAAGAAGGAATATAACATGTTATCAGTGTTGATTCCATGCCCTAAATCTCCCGGAAAGTGCCTTAGTGTACTCATTGAGCCGATGATCGAGGAGCTAATACATTTATGGGTCGTTAGAGTCCATACTTTTGATCGAGTAGACAATGAGGTATTCTTGATGAAGGCAGCGGTAATGTGGACTATTAGCGACTTTCCAGGTTTAGGGATGCTTGCGGGGTCAACTGTGAAAGGGTACAAGGCATGTCCAATCTGTCTAGATGAGCTAACTTCAGAGCATATATGTGGGAGGATAGTTTATGAAGGTCATCGAAAATGGCTCCACCAAGATCACCCTTGGAGATTGAGCAAGGCATTTAACGGGAATGAGGAGTTTGGCAGAAGACCCTATCGTAAGAGTGGAGATGAAATTTTGGAGGACGTTAGGTCACACGTTTACCCTATTCTTAGCCAACATGAAGACTTGAAGGTGCCGTACAATCCGAATAACAGATAGTGTTGGACTCACGAAAACATATTTTGGAAGCTGCCGTATTGGTCATCATTGAAGATCAGACATTGCTTAGATGTCATGCACATTGAAAAAAATGTGTGTGACAACATCCTTGGAACCATTTTTTCGATTGAATCGAAGTCTAAGGATGGTCCAAAAGCTCGCGCTGCTTTGAAGAAGAGGAATGTGTGAAAAAACCAGTGGCAAAGAGCGGGTGACTTGGGTACGGGGAAAGTTCCTCATGCACCCTTTTTAGTTAAAAAGGATGATCTAGAAGATGTGTTCCAGTGGTTCAGGGATGTTAAGTATCCTCTTGGTTATGCAGGTAGTTTGAGAAGTAAGGTGAAAGTAAGTTCCCCGTCACAGTTTTATGGATTGAAGACGCATGATTGCCATGTCTTGCTTCAACGTCTTCTTCCTGTGGTTATCAGAGGGTTCCTGCCAGAAAACGTTGTGAAGCCATTGATAGCACTGTCAAATTGGTTTCGTCAACTATGCAGTAGGGAGCTTAAGAAGGAGGTTGTGCGTGACATGGAAACTGAGATAGTGATGATTCTCTGCAATTTGGAGCTCATATTTCCTCCACATTTTTTTACATCTATGGTTCATCTCATGGTTCATCTGCCCGAACAAGTATTCCTTACAGGTCCAGTACACTATACATGGATGTATCCAATTGAAAGGTAAAATGTTTTTCATTGCTAATATTATGTTCGTTATGTAATATGTCGGCAATTAGGAATTTATTGTACTAATCTTGAGTGGTGTTTTTGCAGGCAATTTGGAAAATATAAAAAGTCAATGAGGAATACACGTTACCCGGAAGGTAGTATTGCTGAACAGTACCTCGTACATGAGTCGGTGACGTATTGTAAGTCTTATCTCAGACGGATGGACAACGAAGATATCGACACTTCCATAGCTGGGTGGAATGTCAGCTGTGTTTCACTCTTAGTAAGACCAGATATTATCGAGACTCGTTGCCAGTTCAGGTTGACTGAGGCAGAGACTGCTGAGGCTCACTGGCAAGTCTTGGTGGAAACAGACGAAGTCAAACCTTACCTAGAAGAACATCTCAGAAGGTTCGAGGCTAAAAATGGTGAAGATTTCGACGAGCTTCGTCGGAGGAGGAGTTTTCTTCGATAGTTCTTAACATGGGTACATATGCCTATTAATTCTTGTAAGGTTCTTTGAGGGTTTATAACACTTATCTCTAACTTCTCTCAACACTTATCTCTCAGGTGTCCCTTAAAGAAAAAAACTCGGACCCGAGCTTGGTTGCAGGAATAAAGTCATTAGCTCAAGGACCTCAGCAATGTCGGGTTTATAAGTCGTGTTATGTGAACGGTGTCAAGTTCACATCGTTTGATAGAGATCAAAGAACCGTGACTCAAAACAGCGGTGTCATGATAGACATGGGTTCATCCAAGTTCTACGGCCATGTTAACTACGTGGTCGAAGTATTATATGCATGCCGTATGCCAGTGGTGTTGTTTAAGTGCACATGGCACAACTCCGAGGACCCTGAAGATCTTGACACCGTTATAAAAGATCATGGACTGATATCAGTGAATACAAACAACAGTTACTATGAGGATTCACCCTTCATAATTGCAACCAAAGCAAAACAGGTATTCTACATAGACGATCCAAAGGCTGGTGGTACTTGGAAGGTAGTACAAGAAATGTCGCACCGCAATGTCTATAGCGCCGAAGTACTTGCCATAGATGAAAACATATCGCGTACAGGAGATCATATATTCGAGCCTTACCAAGAGGACACTCCCACGGTGATACAATTTTACCCAGATTTTCAACTACTTTTGGACGAAGAAGGAGACGAGGACGAGGAGGACGAGGACGAGGACGAGGAGGACGAGGACGAGGACGAGGAGGACGAGGACGAGGACGACGAGGACGAGGACGAGGACGACGAGGACGAGGACGAAGACCTAAATTCATATTTTCTTTAAAGCCTAAATTCGTATTTTCTTTAAAGCATAATTTATGTATTCGAGAAAATATTACTAACTTTATAATTCTAAACTTCATCGTTTCTTTCATATTCAGTTCATTACCTTTCCATATATAAATTGAAGCGACGAAGAATTCAATCTTTGTTAGTATCTCTAATTTTAAGCGACGTAGATTGAGCAATCTTCGTCGCTTCATTTATTCAAAAATAAAAAATAAAAAATAAATACATTCAAGCGACGTAGATTGATCAATCTACATCGCTTTATGGAGCGAAAAAAATAAAAAATAAAAAATAAAAAATTTATACATGGAGGCGACGTAGATTGATCAATCTACGTCGCTTGAATGTATTTATTTTATAATTAAAATAAATACATTCACGCGACGTAGATTGATCAATCTACGTCGCCTCCATGTATAAATTTTTTATTTTTTTCGCTCCATAAAGCGACGTAGATTGATCAATCTACGTCGCTTGAATTTATTTATTTTAATTATAAATTAAATACAATGCAGCGACGTAGATTAATCAATCTACGTCGCCTGGTCTATTCAAAAAGAAAAAAATAACAATTAGATATTCAGTTCACTTTCGTTTATTTATCAAGCGACGTAGATTCGATCTTTGTCGCTTCCTCTAATTTCAAGCGACAAAGAACTCCATCTTCGTCGCTTTAATATGTTGAAGCGACGTAGATTGAATTATTTGTCGCTTGAAATTAGAGGAAGCGACAAAGTTTGAGATCTTCGTCGCTTCAACATATTAAAGCGACGAAGATGGCAATCTACGTCGCCTCGTTGACTTTATAATTCCAGAATCACAGTTGCTTTCTTCTTCTTCTCACTTCGTTTCCTTCTCAATTATTTTCTGTTCGACCTCGCCCCAAAGCCCTAATCCCCAAACCAAATCGACGTCGCCCCAAATTGAAGCTCCCTCCACCAAATCGACCTCCCCAAATCCCTAATCCTGAAACCAGCCACGCAATCTCATCCATTCCAACGCATCTTCCCTCACTCAAGGAGAGCCTCTCAACTCTCTCTCAAGGAGAGCCTCTCAACTCTCTCTCCGATTTCATCTTCCCGGCGAATCTCGGCGGCGAATCTCGGCGGCGAACGGAGGTCAAGGTCGAGTGATTCGAATTGCTGCGACGGTCTGAGCCTATAAACCCTAATTTCTTTCTCTCAGTTACCAATTTTGTTTGAATTAGTGTTAAAAAATAATGAATAATCGAATTTTTGTGGCTTGTATATATCGATTTGTGACTCTATGCTTTTGTTTCATTTTAGGTTACAATTTATTCTGTAAATCGAGATGGGTGCTTGTGGGTTATAAGATTTTTTTGTGGGTTATAAGGTTTAATTTGTTGAAAGCAAGTGGATGGTGTATCTGAATTTGATATAGTTTCAAAAAGTCCTAATGTCATTTTGGGTTGGTAAGTTGATTTGTTTGAATTCTAACTCATGTGGGTGTTTGGTGAATTGCTTTTTTTACAATGAAATTTTGTGATTTCATTCATGACTATGAGTGTTGTTGTTCAAGTTAGCATGGAGGAACAACTATGGATATGTGTTTATCTCTAATTATAGAATGAGAACTTGAGAGTTTGAGACTAATGTTCAGGTGTGATTGACGTTTTAATGAGTCTGAAGTCAGAACCATTATAGAGTTTGAATCATTTTGTTTGAAACATTGGATTTCGGCGGTTTTTTTTGTTTGATTGATTGGAATGATGTCGTTTGTTTGGTATATAATTCCTCTTTGTATTTCTTTTCTTTTGCAGAAGCAGGTAGCGTCAATCAAATCCAAGTCCTCTTGGGAAATACAAAACATAAACTAGATACCATATTCGAAGTCGTTTCATCCATCTTGCTTCCTCTAATCTGTAAGCATCTTCTTCTTACCTAATATCTAGTTTTTCTTTCAATTTTTTCAAATTGAATCGGTGGAATGATTCGGTGAAATGAAGATGTGATTTGTGTATTATATGTGATTCAATACTGGGAAGGAAGATGTGATTTGTGTTGGTATGGAATTTCAGGGATGTGATTTAGGATTTACAGTGGTTTATATATTTATAAAGATTGGGAATTGTAAGATGATTTACAGTTTACACTGAAAATTAAACCGAAGCTATACATAGAATAATTGACCAATATAATTGAACATATCAAATGTGTTGTGCTTAGTGTTGTGCTTAGTATTGACAGTTTCAAAGATGTGCATATCATTTTGTGTATATATATGTCAAGGATATGCCTATCATATGTTGATGGTAACCATGTGAAAAAGATGATCAACCATTCCAAAGTTGTTGATGTCCAGTCGAATTCAATCTTTGAGTACTGTGTGAATGCTGGCCATTGATTCATTACTTTTTATTAAAATGAATTGTTTGCTAATTTGTGAGCTAATTGATAGCGTAAAAGAACTGTTTGTGAGTATAGATTAATTTATGTATTAAGTATTAGGCTTGGTACATGTACTTCATACTTGATAAGAATAGGTTTTGATAAGAGTAGGTTTGATTCTTTGTCACTTTTATAATTTGATTAGTGATAGTTTAAGTTTTGGCCATAATTTGATAAGAGTAGTTCAATCTTAATAGATTAGTTTTAACAGAATGGCTCCCGGAAATACTGGATACCAGAGGAAGAAAGCGGCGATCCAGCTTCGTGAAGCTGCCGGGGCGGCAGCTGCGGAGGCTACGGAGGCGGCGTGGCGAGCATTCAGCAGAGATGGGGCTTCCGGGTCGGGTTGCCCCATGGGACAATCTGCGACCCCAGCAGGTGGGGTTTTAACGCTCGCCCCAAACCTTGAGGATACGAGTCCTCAAGTGGATGACAGCGACGCTACTACGGCGCCACAACACCCTTCCGCCCTCTGCATCCGGTGCAAGAAGACCAAACTCCCCGACATGGTGGACATGGCAACCGGAGATCCGACGACGCAACAGCGCGGAGTCGTTGTCGGGACGAAGACGGTGTACCTCGTCCGGATGAACAACAATAGGCGACTACAAGTCGCTTACTCTACGAGGCATCTGGGGCCTGCGACGAGGGAAATGAGGAGTCTGATGTGCAGAGACATCGGTAGCATCATCCGCGGAAAAGTTCCAATGCTTGCACCTAGCTTTTTGGGACTTAGCGATTTGCATCGCGATATCGTCAATACAAATATTGAGGTATACTTACTGGCCTTAGCTTACTTACCTACTTGTAGTAAATGTAAATATAACTTTTACATAACGGAATTTAAATGTCTTGTGCTAGACGAACTACGACATCCCGGCGACTGATGTGGAGATGTGGAACTTCATTGATGCGACGACGCAAACAATCTACAAGGATTAGAAGTACGATTGCCATCAACATTATCTCCACGTCAGCCAGGAGACTCCGGCCGAGTTTCTCGGGAGGGAAGACCAATGGGCGTGGTTAAAAGCCCACTTCGAAGACCCTGCTTACTTGGTGAGCTTCATAAACTATCCGCACAGTTTTGGTAGCCAACATTCTAAAAATATGCATGTTTATCTATTCTTATTTTAAAATGATTTTTGTGTGTGTGTGGCAGCGATTGTGCGAACGGAATGGAGGAAACCGAAACAAGAACAAGGAGCAGCAGCTCAACCACCATTCGGGATCCCTCGCCCTCTCGTACCGAAGCGAGGTGTTAGAGAAGGAGGGTCATAGAGCGCCCGCCGTCCAGACGTGGATTAACGTATACCAGCCGGACAAGAATGCGGCTGAGAAAGTGGTAAGCTCAAATAGGTTCACGTTACGTTATTTCAATTATTTTGATAATGCCATATTGTACTATTATTTATTTAATATATTTTAATTGAGCAGGCGGCAGTGAAGCGAAGACTCGATGAAGTCTTGTCGCAACATGATAGTGTTGTGGGTGACACAGACGCCGATGCGGTTTCCCAAGCCCATCTTCTTCCTCTTGATACACAAATAAATATCATAGAGGAAGAGGTGGGTTCAAGGCCCGGGACCTCTATAAGAGGTAATAAATCTCCTAAACCACCGTCGTTCATCTCGATTTACGTTTTGCTTTATTTTGGTTTATATTCCATTACTAATATTTGTTCTGGTTCGACGTTACAGGGGTGGGGCGTGCTCTCACACGCGACCCCAAACCGAGAGGAGGGGCCCGAGTACAGGAAACTCAAGCCCTGCAAAGGGAGGTCGCTCAAGCCAGAGAGGAGGCGCGCAGATCGAGCGAGGTGGCGCAGAAGGCCATAGAGGAGTACAGTGCGCTCGCCCAAAGGATGCAAGAAATGGAGGCCCTAATGCGATCATTTCAGGCTACGAGTCAACAACATCAAGCTCCTCCACCACCTCCTGGCTCGTAATCGAGCTGCATTGCCGTCCCCCAACATGAGTGTAATATGCGAATCGAACAATAGTATCTAGGCTTTGTATAAACTGTTAAGATTTTGATTTGTGCCAATTTTTTCTATATAACTTGATTTGTGGTTGAATGCGTTTTTGTGGTTGAATGGGTTTTTGTGTTTGTAAATTGCGATATGTCGTGACTTGGTACAATAATATTTAATATTTTTTTTTCTTTTTGAATAAAGGAGGCGACGTAGATTGAGCACTCTACGTCGCCTCATTGTGTAAATAAAGAAAAAAATAAAAATTAAATACATTGAGGCGACGTAGATTGATCAATCTACGTCGCCTCCTTTATTCAAAAAGAAAAAAAAATTAAATATTAAATACAATGAGGCGACGCAGATTGATCAATCTACGTCGCCTCATTTATTCAAAAAGAAAAAAAATCAAAATTAAATACATGGAGGCGACGTAGATTGATCAATCTACGTCGCCTCCTTTATTCAAAAATAAAAAAAATAAATATTAAATACAATGAAGCGACGTAGATTGAGCAATCTACGTCGCCTCATTGTGTAAATAAAGAAAAAAAATAAAATTTAAATAAAATAAAGCGACGTAGATTGAGCAATCTACGTCGCCTCATATATTCAAAAAGAAAAAAAAATCAAAATTAAATACATTGAGGCGACGTAGATTGATCAATCTACGTCGTTTTATTTATTCAAAAAGAAAGAAATATAAAAATTAAATACAATGAAGCGACGTAGATTGATCAATCTACGTCGCTTTATTGAGCGAAAAAGAAAAAAATAAATAAACTGAAGCGACGTAGATTGATAAATCTACGTCGCTTCAGTGAGCGAAAAATTGAAGCGACGTAAATTTGTTTACGTCGCGTGAAATCATCGAGGCGACGAAGATTTGGTTCTTTGTCGCCCCAATGGTGAAGTAATCAATCTCAAGCGACAAAACGAGGCGACGAAGATTCGGTCACAACAAATCGAGGCGACGAGAAATCCATACGAGGCGACCACCTTTCTTCGTCGCCTCAAATTTCTCCTCCAGTAGTGACATAAGAGTTACGCTCACTACATCAATGACATTCAGAAGCCACAAACGATTATTCATAATATTATTTAAAGTGGGTTACTTCAACTAACAGGTAAGAGTACCACTAGAAAGTATACTATTAAGTTATGGATTGGTTCAAGTCGCAACAAAGAAATAAGAGTAAAAAAATTAAGTTAATTTCCCCGAAAAAAACGGCTATTCATAACAATTAATCATATATATGATCATAATATGTAATCAACATCTTTCATATCTATACTATATATTAAAAAAAAAGTGGTTGTTCTCCCTTTTTTATTATTTTCTTCTCATTATACCCTTTTTTGATAGGTGTAAAAAAGTATATGAAGGTTAATAATATAATTAGCAAAATAAGAAATAAAAACTGAAAAATATATATTTTTTATATTTTGCCACGTACAAGTTAATTTCCAGTTTTTCATTATTTTCTCCTGAATTCTAGCTTAATTATTAACGGCACGTTCAAAGAAAAAAACTGAAAAAAAAACTAACTATTTTACTTTAAAAAAAAAACTCATGAAGAAAACTGTCGTAATAGTTACTTTAAAAAAAAATTATAATCACAATAAAAATGATATTCCACACTCATATGAATCTATTTTCCCTCCAGTAATATATTTACTATATAACAATTTTGGTGCAGCCGGTGTACTGTTCACATGTCCTGTTCATTTCCCTGTTGCAAATTGTCTTTCTTGTAATTTTCTTCTTAAACGTGGGCGAAATGAGCGAGCGAGCTGCATTTCTCTTGGTTGCTTGCTTGACCTGATCCTCTCTCTCTCTCTCTCTCTCTCTCTCTCTCTCTCTCTCTCTCTCTCTCTCTCTCTCTCTCTCTCTCTCTCTCCACTGCTATTGTTTGTCAAACTTTCTCTCGTCTAATCATAGCTCTCATCTCTCAATTAGACTCTCAGCCTCTTAATTGGCTCAACCGGCGAATCGAATGACCCATCTTGTCGCACCTTCCATTGCTGCCGACCAAAATAAGTTCCGTTTTATCTTTCACCACTCCAGCCTGGATACTGTTCACAATTACTATTACGTATTGTTCTTTTGATCATTTTAAAAAATTTGTCGTGCGAAGCATGCAGGCTGTCCCTTGCAACCTCATTGTCTTTATTCCCAAATTTTCTCCTCTCTCTCACTGTTCTCTTGTATATTTCATAGTTCAGGAGCTACGTATATATCGTGTTTGATTAATTGATAAATTTCCTCATGATAACTTCTGTTAAAGACCATGATCCAGCTGCTGCTTCTCAAGTCCCACGTACGTACCTTTAAATCATTGCATGCAGTGGATGAAATACTAAACTGCGCGCATGCGACCGCCCTCCCAGAAAAAAAAGCTGAACGAAGCCTTTCCTTTCTGGGTGCAGTTTGCTTGCCTATAAGGAAATTAATCGAAGAATATAATCCAGCTAGAGTTGTGATTCGGCAGAGCTTTATGGGCAACTGACTTGCCTCCCACCCAGACCTGTAATCATTTACCGCTTAGATTAATGTAGAGAAAGGTCTCCTTTTTCTGTTTTACAAAGTGAAAGCCAATTAAAACCCCAGTAAACAACTAAGCATGGTTGACGTTAAGTTCATATGTTAGACTAACCCAATTAATAACTTCTAAAAAAATAAATAGTCCATTGAACATTAAAGTTGCTCAATGACCAATGTGTTGAACAATTGAACTTATTCACTGATGAGTCAAAGTTCTAATCCTAGCACTAATTTGGTTATAAATTGAAAATTATTTGTGACAAGTTTAAGACTTCAACCCCTTTGGTTCCGCTTCTTTGCGGAGACGACTTACCCTTGGCTCTGTTTCCGCAGAGACGATTAACGGATGAACCTTAGGGTTTCGGTCGCGTCTTGTTAGCATGGCGACAATCTCGATTTTGGTAGGATTTATGGTTGGAATGAGGTGTTTGGTTGGCTTGGGTTGGTATCAAATCATGGATCTCGGTAGAAGGCGCAAATCAGAGGAGGAGATGGGAGGAGGTGCTCAGTCTGGGGTTGTGCCTGGCGGGCGGCGAGCAGCGAGCAACTATGATCGGTGATGGTTTGACAGCTAACAACGGATTTGGTTGGGACTCTGATGACGGTCGAGGCACTAGAACTCGAAGGGTCCTCAGCTGGCGACGACGTCATCTTTGAGTGGCGGGTGCTGGTCAGACGACGACTTGGCCTCAGCAGGATCCGGTAGTGGGTCGGGAAGGAGCAGATTTTCGTCGAGCGACAGTGGCCGCTTACGGCGGCGACACAGAAATCCTAGGCCAATTCTCTGGTAAGTGGAATGTTGGCAGCCTCTATTGGGTTTGGGCCCTACTGTTTGGATAATTGCTTCCTCTAGTTTGGAGTTATGGCATATCAACTTGGGCTTAAGAATATACAGGGCATGCAAGCCCTTTTATACTTCCTTTTGGCTCAATATTTTGGACCTGGGTGAACCAACTCTCCAAATCATCGTATTGTCGGGCTTATTCGTATCTTGTGGTAGTTGTTTATTGGGATGGGACCCGAGACCTTATCTCCTGATGAAGAGATGGTGGCCTAGCTCGTTAACGAGTGATGCATAATGAATTTTTGACAATTCTCGTGTTATTCTGGTTTACTAGTTAAGTTTAGAACATGACTAAATAGTTAGTATAATATTACGTTACAAGTTTCATTTTATCGGACAAAATAATTTTCGATAAATTTTGTACTACTATCATTTTTCAGAAATGAAATTTTCGCCTCTAAAAGAAAAAAAAGTCCAATAAACTTATGATTAAATTAATTAAACGATGCATGTGATCGAATACTATAGAGACAAGAGAAGACCAAGACCTTTGTAAAGTATCAGACCCGAGTCAACAGACAGTACATGTGAATCGCAGTATATAATAGTTGTTTGTTTTTGTTTTTTTTCACGTGTGAAATAAAACAGTGCTCATCCGCACTTGGAACTTCAAAAGAGAAATTAAGAAGGCAATCTCAAAGCCCTCGATCTCATTCAAGCAAAGGAAACACGGAAAAGGGAGGAAGCAAGCAAGAGTCCCAAATTGAGATATGAGAAAATGGTCATCTTGGAGTCAATTTTTAAACTCCCACACTTCCCCTTTCAAGTAAGTTTCTTAACCATTTCAAGTTCAACCTCTATCTTTGGAAGGATTGTGTTAACATTTAAGTAAGAATAAAAATCAGTCATCTCTATTTTCACCATAACATGCTTTAACGGTTTAACCTAATCGATCCTCATTGTTTCATGGCATCAATGGCATTGAAAGAGAACTATATATATCAATATATGTGACTGACTCTTGCTATAATACCAAATTATTTTAAGTCATAATGAAATAACATTATTCTCCATACATGTACGTTAAAGTTATGGTCGAGTGTGAACGTACGTACATCAATCTAGTCTCTAGCTAGTCACTATTCACTAACGATCAATACTCACTAACTTATTCAGAGAAGTCTGGGAGTCCCATCCATGATGAAAATCATTTGCTGAAATCAATGTAGGGGTCATTGTTGTACCATCTACTTACGCTTTTGTTCTTTTGATTTTTTGTTGTGCAATATTTTTCAAAGGTTTTCTTGAACCCCTTGTAAAAACAGACTAAAATTAACCCCCTTAATTATCGAAATAATAGATAGAGTATATCATAGTTCAAAAAAATAGTACGTCTAAACGACCGTTTAAGTGGTGTTTAAACGGTATATGATGAGAGAATTAAACATTTTGAAGTTGAATAGCCTATTAAGCGGCCAACTTGGCCTGATTTTTTTTGTTTGAATTTTTTTAATTAATCAAAAAATTAAAAGAAATTATGAAAACCTAATTTCACAAAAATCTGAACTTGATGAGGATGCATTTAAAGGGTTTGGCAATATGGAATGATTTTCTTGTTTGAAAGACATTTTGTTATGCTAATATTTGAGTGTTGAACTATGTGTTTATTGGACGGAAGAGATGATATCTCTATCATAGCAATCCATTAATGAAAATTAATTAATTATTTCAAATATTAGTATTTTAATTATTGATTAATGTCTAAATTTTGGAATCTGGGTTTTACTTCAATTCTTCTCGGTTCTTCTTTTTCTTCGTCTTCTTCTTCTTTCAGTCTGGGTTCATCTTTTTTCCTTTTCTTCCATTCCCGTACTTGTCATCTAGCTCTACAATTTTCATACATTAATCACCATCCAATCATTCTTTTTAAAATTAGTTTTGGAAAGTCAATCAATCAACTAAAAAGTAAAATTGATCACAGATGTATGAATAATACTGAATTAAAGTAATCTTCAAAATTGGAGTCAGAGTTATTGTCTTCGTCAAATTCAAGGACATCATTGTTGTAGAGAACAGATAAAACTCTTGAAGAAGAAGAAGAAGAAGAAGAAGAAGAAGAAGAAGAAGAAGAAGAAGAAGAAGAAGAAGAAGAAGAAGAAGAAGAAGAAGAAGAAGAAGAAGAAAAGCATTGTATAAAAAGTTCGATGTCATTAAACCCAACCCTTATTGTTTGATCATTTTCATAACATTCTTTTGATTTAATCATTTTATCTTTTAATTAATGGTATTTTATATATATTTAATATACTAATAATTATAATATTATTTTATAAATAAAAAGAACCATTTATGTTTAATCCCGATTAATCACTGATTAAATGGCTAAACGATTCACGACCGATTACCATTTTTTTGAACATTGGAGTATACAATGACCACTCTACAGCGGACTACGACGATATTGATCAAAGCATTGTATAAAAAGTTCGATGTCATTAAACCCAACCCTTATTGTTTGATCATTTTCATAACATTCTTTTGATTTAATCATTTTATCTTTTAATTAATGGTATTTTATATATATTTAATATACTAATAATTATAATATTATTTTATAAATAAAAAGAACCATTTATGTTTAATCCCGATTAATCACTGATTAAATGGCTAAACGATTCACGACCGATTACCATTTTTTTGAACATTGGAGTATACAATGACCACTCTACAGCGGACTACGACGATATTGATCATTGCTTAAACTAGCCTAAACAAACTCCATACTACTATTATACGACATTCTTTAACAATTAGCACTGTAAACCATACAGACTCGGTCAGTGGTCAACGAACATAACCAAACCACTGACCGAGTAATTACCGAACTACTCCAGTGGAGCCATGGCCTCAAAAGTTGAGACCTCCATCACTACCTTTTATCATCATCAGCCTCAACTTGTTTACTTCTCATATAAAGTGTAGTACAATAAAATACTGCACTGAATAAAAAATTACCTGTAATAATATTCATTTTATTTAACAATTCTTACTCTATAATTACTTCTTCATTTTTTTGGAAGTAGGATATGCGGCTGCGTACCCTTAAACAACGATTAATGAAATGGTAGAAAGGGAGGAGGGGGGGGGACATAACGCTTAATCCCTATAAAAAGAGAAACACCCGAAATATTACGAGAGATTGAATACATTGTATCCTAAACTTCACCATTTAGCAAAGAGTATATCAATAGCTAATCTATTTGCCTTACAATGATGATGACACAATAACATAAATAGAACACGACATCGACGCATCAATTCTCTTTGAGCAGTTGTGACGACTTGACCCTTGTCGAAAATCATCAAAATCAATAAATAAAAAGATAAATCGAGGAAGTACTCAATCCGAAATAAATTTTGACTAATCTAGTTGAAGAACCTATACAACAAACTAGTTACGATGAATCAGTCATAACGATACAAGACAAACCTAATTTCTTCGTTGGCTGCACCGCCACTAGTGACAAACCCCGTCACCACTGCCCACCCATTGGGTCGATGAAATCTAAATAGAAAATTAACCTCACAACTATATTCGTATCGTCGATACGATCCTAATGGTATATTACACGACTCATTCCCGAAAATAAATTTTCCAGTCACGCGGCGGCGACCCGTGGACCCCATGCGCCACCACAGATGACCACTGCCGGCGGAGACAAATGATACATCAACGGAAAGCTCCTGTTGAACCAAATATATTGTCTATAGAAAAGGCCAATTCTCACATCTAGAGGTCCAAATCGACCTCAAATGCTTCAAAATCACAGACTCGCCGGAATATCTTTCCGACGAGGCAGCGACGTAGTCGAGCCACAGTTAGGCTCGCGGCTAGTCCCAATTGGACCGCGAGGAGGCAAGGAGCAAACCCCCTTGAGCCCGACACCTAATTTCTATCGAAAATTGCCGAATACGGCCAAGACCAAAATCGGGCTTGCCGAAAATCGTTTCACGTTATCGTTTTACGTTTGAATTATATTGTCATATATAATATACTCTCAGATTAAGGAAATCGAGAACACCTTGTCCATGATGGTAATCTTATAGTCTCATATCGTCAAATATAATATCTCGAATAAAGGAAATCGAGAACACCCTATACACAGATAAATTTATATCATCTCATATCATATATCACCTCGAGTTAAAGAAATCGAGGACACCCCATCTAAAAGATGGTAATCTTATATATATGTATATTCTCGAGTTAAGAAAATCGAGAACACCCCCCGAGTTAAGAAAATCGAGGACACCACCTGAATTAGTTTTGGGTATTGTACCTCAGGGAGGTATAATCTCAACTTAACTATGTACCCATAAATAGGCCACAATCAGAATTTTAAACCAGCATCGCATCTTGGCGGCCTCACCAATCTGTGGCAGCCTACCCATATATCTTATATATAATCATATATATACAGTCAACTTTTCCATTTCTCGTATAGTAATTTTTGTTTATAGTCATAATCGTAATCGTGACAATTTTGTAATTTCCGATGAATCTTGTTGGATTCTAATCAAGTCAAACTGATTATCAATCATGATCATCAATCATATATTTGCATCGATATGCAATTGATCATTTTTTATATACTTATACAAATATTCACAAGTTTAATAGGATAGTATAGTTTTCCTTTTCATTGATCGTTGTAATATCATCTCGTTTCTAATTCGTTTGATAACTATTGTTGTCGTTCCGTTACCACTTTTGTAATGGTATCGATTTTTTTCTTGTTTCAAATGTTGTTCGTTTTAGCACAATGTACATAATTAATATAATATTCAAAAATATATCAATAAACAAATATCAAGATATATGTATCGATAAATGAATATTGATAAAAAAAATAACAATAAAATATAATGATAAAGTAAACTGTATATCTATGACAAGAAGTAAAGAACCGCGTACCTCAAATTTAGCAAAGACAATGCCTAACCACTTCTAGTCCATAACCACCAAATTTTATCTTCGCGAGATTCACAAGAACACAATTCACAAATTTTTAGACTTATGCTTTCACGACTAACTCTAGAACACAAAACACAATGAAAGTGAAGTCCGAGGGTTGAATCGTGCTTTGATACCAATTGTGACAACCCGACCCTTGTTGAAAATTGTCAAAATCAATAAATAAAAAGATAAATCGACGAAGTACTCAATCCAAAATAAATTCGACTAATCTAGTCGAAGGACCTATTCAACAAACTTGTTATGACAAATCAGTCATAACGATACAAGACAAACCTAATTTCTTTGTCGTCTGCACTGCCACTGGTGGCAAACCCTGTCACTACTGCCTACCCACTGGGTCGACGAAGCCAAAACGGAAAATTAACCTCACAACTATATTCGTATCGTCGATATGAACCTAACTATATATTACACGACTCATTCCCAAAAATAAATTTTTTCGGTTACGCGTTGCCACAAATGCCGACTGTTAGGTCCATAATTGTGTTCTAATTATGTTCATAACTCCATGCTTATTGCTTATTTTCTATAAATAAAGCGTCATTCTTATAACGTTTCTTATTCATGCTAGCTAGGAAATTGGGAGTTGACATGGAAACGCTCTTAGAGATGAAAATTAATCACCTTTTGGAGAAGCCTAGCATATTTCCTAAGTCACAAGAGAATTTGGAGCAAATTTGAAAAAAAAAAGACGAAAAGTGATAGCCAGGAAGTTATCGGAAGCTGTCGAAAAATCTTCGAATTTATTCATGGCCGATCGGATTATCAAACATGGCCCAAACACTCTAATGTAGGCCCAAGGGAAGGCCCAAATTACCTAGATAGGAACACTAGCAGATTTGGTTAAGTGACATACAATTTGAATTTTGGCTCTATTAGGCATGGTTAGGACTCTAGCTAGAAGCCAAAAAAAGGGGATCACAAATTGTGGCCCTTGGATCAATCCATGAGCTTGGGCTTCTATTGCTGACATATAAACATCTCTTTCCAGGTCTTCAGATACAACCCAAAGCGGTTTGCCTGTTCTTTATGCATAAACCCTTGCGATGGTTTCGCGCAGCTGGAGCATTTCCTCCGCCTCCAGGATAAATTCTCCCGTCTGTGCAACATAAAAACCACTAGCAGGCTAGTGGATCATTACCCTGATCATATAATATATTAAAAAAATGTTTCTTTTATCTCGCATCATCAAAGTTAAAGGTGAAGAGATAAAGAATAATAAAAAAAAGATATAATTGAACAACTGTACAAGCATGTTTTACGGATTGCATATGGCTCTATAATGGAATTCGCTTTTTTTTACCTCACCTTATTATCTTACTCATATTCTTACTTAAATTGAAGAAATATAAAATAAATAAATTATAGGGTAAATCAGACTTAGGTTGTACGATCCCTCCGTCACCCCAGAATGAAAGGGGCGATTTCGTAGTTCTTAGTCTGTGAAGATACGTTGTTAGGTGCTCCGTTTTATTTTCCCATTGAGACCGAACATAAACCTATGCTCGAGAGATAGCTGTCCATATACTGATAAGAGATGTCTAGATTCTCGAGAAGAAAGGAGCCGTGGTGGTCCCTCCCGGATCGCCCGAATCCCACGAGTGAATAGAAAATTGGATCTATATTGGATCTCACCTGAATTGCCCCATCTATCCTCCTGCGGAAAGGATTCTTGTTTAGGCAGTTCATACTATCCATACATAATGTTTTGATCTAAGATTTCAATTCTTCCATGTTTCAGCAGTAGTTAGTATATTGTTCCATGGAGCTAAGGTCCAAAATATGGAAGAAACAGGTGTTTCCACAACTCTACCGCCCCTATTTTCTCTCCCATTACTCCTCATGGTCAAGCTCTCCAACATCACCATACACACCATACTTCATTTTACTTAATTTTTCCTAGTTTTGAGATATTTTCTCTCTAGTTTTCTCTCTAGCTTCTTTCTAGGGTTCTTGGTTGAGTTCTCTAGAGAGAAACTAGATTTATCTTTAAATCTTCCTCCCTTTCCTCTTCTATAAGCTTGAAGACACTTTGGAGCAAAGAATGTGAAGTTAGAAGCACAAGTGTAGACTTAAAGAAGCTTGGCTTGCTTTGGGGAGATTCCTTGATTATTTCTTCATCATATTTACTCTATTAATGTATTTTAACTTGATTTTAATTATGTGTAGTGAGTAGTCCCATTTGGGAGGCTAGGGTTTGAACCTTAGCCATTTAGACAAATGATGTTTTGACTTATGTTTTAGTGTATGTTATGTGAAGAATGTGTTTGTGAATATGTTTACTATGTGTTTATGGATGTTTATGTACATGAACTTCACGTATGGTTTCATTTATGCAAATGTTGACTTTAGCTAAGTTGATGTATGTATTAAGGAACTAAAAATGGGACCTTAGTTGAATTAGCTACTCACCTAGGCTAGATGAACATGTAAATATGATTAAGGTCTATTCCGAGAGGGTTTACCTTAAAGCTTGATTTCTGTAGCACTAAGAAAGGACTAGAGCCTTCTTGAGTCTCAATAGACTTAAGGAGCTTTACTTAAGAAAACATTAAATCGAGAGGTTATTGTGGCTACTAGTGGGTCTTTTAATTCGTTACTCAAAATGTGCGGATTGGGAGATTCACTTAAACTTTCTTTCGGGTCCTCCAAAAGAGGTTTGGGAAGGGAAACCTTCCACAATTATCACATGGTATGCTTGTTGATTTCACTCACGTGACATTAGGTCAAGATGTAAGCCCGAGATGGCTTAGGTCTTAATCTAGGTTCACTAAATACTTCAAAGTTGGACTCAAGTCATCTAGAGTCCGAAATGGCCTAGGAGCTTGGGCTCAAAACCAAACGAGACCCAAAAGGTTACGATTTGGACATCCACCCGTGTGAAATGAACTTTAATTATATACATAAATCGGGACATTGTTTGAGCATCAAGTGGTTAGTGGGGAACTCCCTAGCTAACTATCTTCCCTTATTGTGAATTTGTTGTTAGTTAATCTCTTTGCTTAGTATAATTAACCAATCAATTAGATTGTATAACCACTCATTGTAGTCTAAGCATCCCTTGCAATGCTAGGTCTCTAAATGACCTAGTAGTGTGAGATATATTTCTACATCTTGCTTTAGTTTTAGTGTCATGTCTTATGTCTAGTTTATCCTTGATTTAAAGTGCTTAATCGAGTCAAGCTAAGGAGTTAAGGGGTCAATCCTTGTGGGTTTAACACTCGACTTCCTTACAAATTCTATAACTTGATTTCGTACACTTGCGGATGGAAAACATTGTATATACTTATGAGCTAAATAATAGTTCACAAAGTGTAGGGGTAGTTTCCTTCGAATACCGGCACGTGGACCCCACGTGCTACCACCGGCATACGGAAAATGATACATCAACGAAAAGCTCTTATTGTGCCAAATCTATTGTCTAACTACAGCAAATGCCAATTCTCACATCTAGAGGTCCAAATCGACCTCGAAAGCTCAAAAATCACAAACTTGCCAGAAAATCATTCCGACGAGGCAGCGACACCGTCTAGCCATGGCTGGACTCACGGCTACTCCCCATCAAACCGCAAGGAGTGAAGCCCCCTTGACCTCGTTACGTAATTTCTACCGGAAATTGCCAAACATGGCGAAGACCGAAATTGGGTTTGCCGAAAATCGTTCGATTTCCCAAGCTAAACCAGCTCAAAAACACAATCACAAACCACAAACACAATCAACATGAAAAACCTAGTTGATCGAGCACCAAGTCGTCGCCGTAAAACTCGCCGACGTCAAATTCGAATTCGAACCCGAAAACCTAAAACTTTACCTCTTCGAATCTCACTCAATAGGTCTCCAATATCCAAATTGGTCATGGGAAAAGAAAGGGGCTGGAAGAGCTACCATTTCCAACGGTGTTTGGTGACCGGAGATGGTCGGACGTCGCTGTTCTACCGACGAGCACCTCAACGTCGGTTTGTCGCCTCAGGGAGAAGAGTCAACGCGAGTCAACCCAATTACCCAAAATGAAAAAGTTCCCATTTCCAATTATGGAAAGCAATATCTATACTTCAACATTTACGGTATTTGATTTTTGATATTTTCTTCAAACTTTCGAGTACCATAACTTTTTCGTCGTAACTTCAATTTCGACGTTCTTCGTGTCTATGAACTCATCTCGAAAAGTTCTACGATTTCTATCTGAAGTCAACCAACTTTGATAATTTAAAAAAAAATTAACTTGAGACCTTTAAATATTTACCGACAATAAAAATTAATTAATGCAGTCTCTAAATCGAACTCGAATTATTCATAAATATTATAGATTATCTAAAAAGGTCAGGGTATTACAACAACTTTCCATCTATGTTACCGACAGGATTACTATCGGCATTATATCTCACCCTATCAATTGGAGGAAGAATCCATTCGACAAACATAAGAATGCCACAACCTAAGGAATAATGTCACAACTTAGGATGCACAATGATGAATGAAAAAAAAATGATTTGATGCCCAAAAGATAGGGTCACTTTACAACTGGGCTTAAATATCAGATCTTCAAGCCCAACTCAAAACATAACTTCTGTTACCAATTAGGCCCATTTATACTACCGGAAACACCTTTTTTTTCAGACCGCGGCAAATCCATCTTCAACCTCCAAAATCGTCATGGCTTCTCCCAAAATCTTACTATGCGGCGACGTTTCCGGCAACCTCAAGCAGCTCTTCAAACGTGTTGTCTCGGTATCTCTCTCTCTACTCTATTCTACACTTTTATTCACATATCTTATTCAACTTTACTACTTCTTAATTCTAACCCTGTAAATTGAACTTGGTTCTAGGTCAACAAATCCGCCGCCGGTCCGTTCGACGCGTTGTTCTGAGTCGGAAAGTTCTTGCCCGACGCGGCTGAGCAGCTCGACGAGTTCTCAGGTTACATCGAAGGCCGAGCCGAGATTCCTCTCCCGACCTACTTCGTCGGCGACTATGGCGTCGGCGCCACTAAGTTTCTATTGGCTGCAACCAAGGACTCCGCCAACCAAGGCTTCAAAATGGACGGCTTGAAGCTCTGCAACAACCTCTACTGGTTGAAAGGCAGCGACAAATTCACTTTCCACGGTAAAATTTTAGTTACTCATCACTGATTCACGGGCTGGTTAATTTACTAGTGCATTTTTTAGTTCTGTTATGAGTAGTGATCAGCTTAGCTGAGTTCTTGCTCCAAGTTTAAAAGCTGGAATTTTACTAGGGGACACTTTTCTACTGTAATTATTTGCTGGTAAAAAATGTACAGGGAACTCTATACTGGTTGAGTTAGAATATATGCGGATAGTTTATACTATATTTCTGCTTCTGTTTATAACGGATTTGTTGAACTTGGATGTAGGGTTATCTGTGGTGTATTTATCTGGTCAGCAATCCTCTGATAGTCAACAGTTTGGGACTTACAGTCAGGATGATGTTGATGCATTGCGAGCAATTGCTGAGGATCCTGGGATCGTCGGCTTGTTCCTAACATATCCTTTGTTTTCTTAGAAGTTAGTACTTGCATTTTGGATGAGAGATGGAGGTTTCTACTTTTATAGTCCTGGACTGTTTTTGTGGTTTCCTTGACCGATCATTACTAACAAATGGCCTAGTGGGGTTACAAATAAAGCAGCTACGTCTGATGCTCCCCCGGGAGCTTCTGAGTCTTTTGGCACAGACTCTACTGCGGCGGAGTTAGTGGCCGGGATCAAACCACGGTACGGTATTATGGAGATTATTGCATGATTTACTCTATTTGTTAACCTGTACAAGTAGATTTTGCATTCTTCATTGAGCTTCAATGGTTCTGATCAATATTTGTGCTCTGTGGTAGCTATCATATTGCAGGCACAAAAGGCGTGTTCTACGCACGTGAACCGTACTCTAATGTTGATGCTGTGCACGTGACCCGCTTCATAGGTCTTGCTCCCGTTGGAAACAAAGATAAGCAGGTTTTGTTTCCTGAGCAAAAATTTACAATGATTGATCCTGTATTTTTTTATCTTTTTTGTTGCTTGGCCTTATATAACGCTCCCCATATTTCCTCTGCTTCTCAGAAATTTCTTCATGCCCTTCCCCCTACTCCAGCATCTAGTATGTCTGCTATTGAGATTAAGACAAAGACGCCAAACACTACCTTGTCTCCATACACATTTGTTGAGGGAACATCGAATGCCAAGGAAGGTGCAAAGAGGTCTAGTGATAGTGTTTCTGATTCTGATTCACAGTTTTGGAGATATGATGTCTCCCAGAAAAGGCAGAAACATGGAGCAGGAGATGGTAATAGGTTGTGCTTTAAGTTTGTATCCACTGATTCTTGTCCACGAGGGGAAACTTGTCACTTTCAACATGATATGGAAGCAAGGGAACAATCGTTGAGAGGTGTTTGCTTCGATTTTTTGAACAAAGGAAAGTGTGAAAGGGGTACTGATTGCAAATTTAAGCACAGCTTACAGGAGGAAGGGGAGAGCTTTTCTCACAAAAGATGCACCGGAAGTGCTACCAGGTTGGTGTTTGAATGTCACACCTTTTTCTTTTCTTTTTTGTCTATGCTTTCTTGGTGTCAAGATGGTGCGTTTGACACCAAGTACTTTCCACTAATATGTTTTTTATTCACTATCCTGCTAGTGAGTTACAGGTCAACAGAATACTGGTTTTGTTTGTCAAGCTCCAAAATAGTCACATCTATTTATCAGTTTAGGGGAGCATTACTACTGTGCACTTGCTAAAGGCCCACTTATTGAAGACCGTGTACTGCTAATCCCCATTGAACATTCACCCAATACCATTTCTCTACCCTCGGAATGTGAGGTGGAGCTCGGTAAGTTCCAGGATAGTCTGAAAAATCTCTATAAGAAACAAGGAAAAGAAGTGGTTTTCTTTGAGTGGGCTTCAAAACGCTCAAGTCATGCCAATCTTCAGGCAAGGATTGTTTGTTTCAAAATTATATCAGGTCAGTGTCCTGCGTGGATCACTTACACTGTTTCCCTTTCTTTAGGTTGTTCCTATTCCATCAGCCAAAGCAGCTAATGTTCAAAATATATTTCACTTAGCTGCTGACAGGCTCGGGTTCAAGTTTATGACCACCAAAGGTAAATTCAAGTGCAAATATGTCAAGATTCCTATCTATATGACAGGAGAATTTTGTTCCCCTTAAAACTTCGGTCAAAATACCGTGCCTGATATAGACGTAGTATTGTCTTGACTCTCAAGTATACTTATGAGATATTGCTTAGCTGTAGTGTATTTATCTGCGGTGTCTATTTGTTGCAGTGGGCAACAGTTCTGATGGGAGAAATTTGTTGAGGACACAGTTCGACCCAAAATTTAGCTTCTTTTATGCTCAACTCCCTGATGGTACAGTCCTATCACATGTTATTGAGGAGAGTGAGAAATTTCTAGCTCAATTTGGACGTGAGGTGAGCACATACCCTGCCAATTTTTCCTGATATCTGTCACGTACTTGGGGTTGAGTTATACAAGCAGTTTCTTATTTTGTTCTTAATTTCTTTTCTCTATAAGGTTCAGTGATTGCTGACTAAGATTATAAAGATATGAAACCCATCATCCTCTGTTCCAGATTCTTATCCTAAGATATAATTCGTGCTGCATGCTACTTGTGCAATCCCATAATTTGAAATACAATGGCTAATGAAATATTCTGCAGGTTATGGCAGGTTTATTAAACAAGGCTGACAGGGCTGATTGGAGGAATTGTACAGATAGCAAAGAAGAGGAAACAAAGATGGTAGAAAAGTTCAAGAGTGAATTTGAAGTGTTTGATTCAAACAACTAATTCTTCCCTGGATAGGAATGTAGACACTGAGTGACAGTAATGTGATCTCAAATGTACTTTGCAGTTTCACCGTGTAGCATGAAAATGTCAAGCACCTCTCAGTTGTGAGAACCAAAGCCAATGGTAGCTCAATCTATGTCAGATTTTGTGACTTCTTAAGTTTTAACAGTGCCCAGGTATGGCTATTAAGTTGGATACCAACTAACCCCGGACGGTCTTGGTTCAGAGATCCAAATGCTGATTCTTTAAGGGCAAATTTTCTTGCTTTGAAAATGGCTGCATTCGGCACTTGTAATTTTCTGTCATCTTCACTCTATTAGTCGCTTCCATATCAGAGCCCGATATTAAATTCAGTTCAAATTTTGGTAGACCTCCTTTTAAAAGATTTCTGTCTTTTGTTTTTATTCGTGGATTATTCTATACGGTACTGAATGATGCGAGTGTATAAGGCTGTGTGGCCGACACATGCTGGACTCTGTTCATGAATCAAATTATAGAACTATTGATTATTAATATCATCAGTCATTTTCTACATCATTGTAATTCTGATCTACAAAGCCTCTCTGCAATGACCAAATTGGTCAGCTGCCGTGATCGCATGATAACAAAATTGACATTCAAATTTCAAGATGTATTGACATAAATTTTTGATTCCAAGGGTAAAATTTCAAGTGTTTTGATCTCAAACCTTTGGTAGTTCAATCCGGAAATGATCATAAAACTCTTTGGGACCTGTGATCGTGTAACACTACTGGAAATATCAGAATATCGACAAATATGTCAAACCTTGGTCTAACTAACACTATCGTGGTCCACTATGCTTCTGAAAGCTCTGAGAGTCTCAGGGTCCAAAATATCATAATGATCCATCCTTGTGCCGTACGGTGCCAGCTAGTTGAGAGCTTCGTGTCATTCAGTGCTTGTTGAGACACATGATGATTGAAACCAGAGGAGCCAACAAGAGTGCAACATGATTTGTTCAGATCCCATATCTACGTGAAGAGCTAGGTAAGCTCCTTTTCTTTTCGGCCTTTGCAAAGCTGCAGCCCTGCACAAAAGCAGCTATCAGTGTCCTATGAAGTACGCCGTGCATTACAAATAAGCACCCAGAATTATTTGTTGGAAAAGTAAGTGATATTAAATTAAATATAATAAAAGAAATATTAATTAAATAATTAATTAATAAATTACAAATATATGAATGATCAACAAATTTTAGGTAAGAAGATGAACTAAGTTGAGTCACGTGTATCACACGCCTTCCTTAAGAACTTTTACGCCGTCTACAAGCTTGTATGATGTTGTTCTTCCAAGATGAAACAACTTCAAAGTTTTGTACCGCAGCACAAGAACTTCTCTTCGAACTGAAGAATACCTTTCTCTATCACCGGATTTTGCTCTGAGTTAAGAGAGGGAGAGAATTGATCAGAAGAGGAGATTGGTTCTGATGGGATGAAGAATGAGGGAGGATGGAGCCTCTATTTATACATGGAGGAGATGGAGAATGTCATAATGGCTGGCGACCAAAAGGTTGTGAGTTATCACTCATTAACCATGCAACATAAATCCGGCAAATAACCACCATAACCGGCGAAGTTGAAAGGTCTCGAGGAATGCAAAAAATCTTTCCTGAATGCAAAAGGAAACTCGTGTGGCCCGGCCCAAATCGGAACGACATTCGTGTCCACAAAACGCGAGCGCACACAAGTCCACATCGCATACTCATTTCACCCAAGATTTGCACCCCCCTGCGCACGTGAGAGAGAGCTTCTCTACTCACTTACTCAAGGTATACTAAGGTGCAATCATATATAAAGACCTCTACATTTCTAATTTCTCCCATGTGGGATTACATTCCTTCCTTTTGTTTCAAGTAGCCATCTTTGGGTGACAATTTCTCATTCACCCCTTAACCAATTTAAACAAATGAATACATAATCTTTATGTACTTTTGTAGGAGAACACAAATCCATGTTTCCCTCACATCAAAATTAAGTACAACACACTCAATTATTTTGTTTAAATTATCATATAAAAATGGTAAAAAAACCACAATTTTCCAACATTATTTATACAAATTCTTCCTTGGGATTTTGTTCATGTATTTGTGTTTCTACTTTCTATTGGTGCATGAATTTCTTCTTTGACCTACTGCACATTGAGATCACACAAACTGAAATTGAAAACCCTTTTCTATTTTATGATGCGTTTCGTCTTCATTTGTTAGGTGCAAAATGAAAATGGCCATGCATATTTAAATATCTTTGGAGAAGCTAAAATGCTAAATCCTCCTCGAAAGGAGCGAATAACGAAACATGAATACAATGATCGGAAATGGAAAGTAATGAGGCCGTCCCTGTTTTATATCTCCAATCTTCTTGAGTGAAAAAGGGTTTGCTTCACTAAGAAGACGGCTCAAAGAAGCTTTGTGAAAAACAGTAACATGGCGCCACTTTCGTTCTCACACACTAAATCTAACACACAGATGGAGTGAGTAACAAGGAAACTATTGGATCACAAGGTAGTTTTCCTCCACTATGAAGCGATCGAAGAACACAAAATGATTGTGACAATGAAACCCAATATTACTAGTGCATGTCTACTATTGGATCCGTGAAAGTCGCTCAGGAAAAGCAGAACGTGTCTGGGGACATAATGAAGCACTCTGAATCTAACCAACGAGGGTTGGTTCAATTCAGTTGGTAATGCTCGTCACAGTAAAAAAACTCGTATAGATATTTGATGGTCCACTGTGAATGATATCTGGTCCAAGGTGTTTTCAAATTTGGGTAAGATTGTTTTATATTTTAGAAATTTTTTAAAATCTTGATATATTCAATCTTAATTTTAAATAATCATTATATTTTTTTGATGTATTCATTCAAAATTTTAAACAATCCATAAAAATTCTGTGATATTTAACAATCCTCGGATTTTTAAGGATTGTTTACATACAAAATAATTTTTTGAAATCAGGCCTCCAACTCAAGAAATTTCCATGGATTTTGATGAATTTCAAAATAGAACACCCCTCTCTCTCTCTAATTTTTTTTCAACAAAGATAACGTCCTTAACATTTGCTTTCATTACTATTTTCTCATTGTTTGATTTCATTGATGATTTCAACTACTATACTTTTGTTAATTTTTTTTAAAGGGCTATATTTTCGATAATTAACTTCTATATGATATAAACTTTGATCTAGTTACTGCGATTTTATAAATATGATTAAAATTATCCTCAAAATCTTATTTTATAACAATGAGACGTTTTCGTTATCTACTGGTCTATTCTAATTTAAAATATTGAGTGATCCATTATAGTACATACAAATTTTCTCATATAGAAGTGTTTGCAATTCTTATTTTTAAACAATAAAGAACTTCATTTTCTACGAAAATGACAACATTACTTGATAATGGAACAATGAATGTTAAAGAGAATCAAAATAATAAAAAAGTGAATTAAAAATACAATGACGGTGCCAATTCAAGAGTGTAATCATTATGTTGGAAAGATAAAGAATAATGCATTTCGTCTTTGTATATGTGATAGTGTATTTTGACATTTGAGTTTTTGGTTAGACTTTAATTATTTGAGCAATATTTAGAAATCCAACCAAACCCTTATAAAACAATACAAAAGAATTTTTTTTCAAATCCATGTGAAATTAAAACGAGGGTAAATTACACATAAGGTCATTCATATAAGATTTATACTAGATTAGGTCACCCAACATTTTTATCCCAAATCAGGTCATCCCTATAACACACACACACACACCCACACACGCACGCATGCAAGCGCGCACACACACCCACACACGCACGCACGCACGCGCGCGCGTGCACACACACACACACAAACATAGTAGTGAAGCCATGGCAGAGACAAAACACAAAACCAGAAACGAAGGAAGGAGCAGGAATGATAACATCAATAAAAAGCCAAAAATGAACAAGAGAGGCAAGAGCGTCGATAAGAGAGAACGAAAAGGCCCTCATATTCCTAACGACTCCGACGAAGAGATCAGTTCCGACAAAGAGCTTTTAGGCCAGGATCTCTACGAATATGAAGAGGCGACGCCAGAGATGGAGTCCTGGAAGAACCACCGGTTCGACCCCATCGATTACGAACTACCTAAAATTTTTAAGGTCTAATGGATCGGAGTTTGATTTTATTCAATACTAGTTCATAGTTTGCTTCTCCAGTTCTATAGATTATTACCTAGATTGCTTTGATAAATTATGTGATTGCTGGATCTAGGGTCTATTTATGTTGAAAATCAGTGGTGTGCTTTGGTTGTTATGCAGTAGTGTTTACGTTAGTCTGCGATAATGTGTATGTTAGTCTGTAGTAGTGTATACAAATTGGTGTGCTTTGGTTGTTACACAGTAGTGTCTACGCTAGTCTGTGGTAGTGTATATGTTAGTCTATAGTAATGTATATAGATTGGTGTGCTTTGGTTGTTACGCAGTAGTATCTACTGTAGTCTGTGGTAGTGTATATGTTAGTCTGTAGTAGTGTATACAGTTTGGTGTGCTTTGGTTGTTTGCGAAAAACTAATTTTCTTTCTTTATAATAATGGTGATGACATGCATGGCAGTACTGATAGTGATCAAAGACATGAATTCAAGTCGAAAAGGAAACACGATAGGGTGACAGAACCTATCGATGCCGAACGTGAGTTGAGGTCAAAAAAAGACATGATAGGCCGACAGAACCAGTGAAACGCCAACTGAGATCCCAGAAGGATGCTGTTGTAGCTGAAAAAGGTAAAGGAAATTCACCATCTTTGTTGGTCAAAGTTGTGAAGGGAAAAAAGAGGAAGACGGCGAACCAAGACGCTCAGTTCGACTACAGAACATGAAGAAGGCAACCGAAAGCATCAAAGTCCAAGTAGTAGTGTAGTACTTTCTGTTAGGGTCTGATGTAGTACATTGTGTTACAAAATAGTAGTACTTACCATGTTTTAAAGTAGTACCCTGAATGTTTTGGAGTAGTGCTTACTAGAGACAGTAGTAGTACATTGTGTTACAAAATAGTAGTACTTACCATGTTTTGAAGTAGTACCCTGAATGTTTTGGAGTAGTGCCTAGAGACAGCAGTAGTACATTATGTTATAGAATAGTAGTACATTGTGTTACAGAACAGTAGTCCCCCATTGTTTCACTCTCTCTCTAAAATTTTGAAGAAGACGAAGAAAGTAAGGTTAATATAAATAGATAAAAAGTATAATGACCTTATGTATGAAATATACTTTAATTGACCTTATATGTAACTTCATGTTAAAACAATATGTGAATTTAAAATAATCCACAACAATTCATAAATTATATATATTTTTTAAAATCTAGATTAAATACACCGTCCTAAAATCATGGGGAGTGCGAGGGTTAGTGGCCTGTGAAAATCCAATAATGCTCTACTCGTCTGATTATATGTACATATATGATGCAGTGGCCAAGTTTCGAAAGGAACCGATTCTTCTCGGGAAAGAGTTGTTGTGCAAACAGTAATTTTGTGTTTTCTAACTTTGTAGGGTAGTTGTGGTTTGATCAGAGAAGTGTGCTTATATTCAACCAAATGGAGCAAAGTTCAACTTGGCAGTGTTCAACTCAATCAACTGGAAAAAAGAGAAAATCTGCTCCCACCAGTTGGGCAAAAGGTTTCTACTTTGACCCTTTTTAATTTTCCTTTTCTTTTCCTTTCATTCTTTTGAGCTCAAGGTTATTGGTAGTTTGGTACTGCTAGTATAATCGTGATGGACCCATAAATTCATGTTTTTCTGGTAAGTGGTGAAGTCCCCATTTGAATTGAGCTTTCTTTCGTTATACAATCTTATTCTCTTTGAGTCAATTCATCGAACATTTCTTTTTTATATTTTTGAGTCGTAATATTTGAACAACTTTAATAGCATCCAAACGTGTATTTAACATACACTACTCTATAGTCTCATATTCCATTAACCCAGCCTAAACACGTTGTGTCGGCTTTGGTTTCCAAAAATTGGTGCATCCTTAACACATTATCAAGATCATTGTCAAACATTTGTCGTCTTCAAGTGTCATTTTGGCACTACACAAACCCCAAAAACAACCCCAGTCCACGGAGTCGATAAATAGGGATACCCTTTAGTCATAGTCATTACAAATTTAGACAAAGTAACGGGCACAATGGGCTCCATTATAGCAACCCTTCAACTGTGTGGCTCTTTATAGGCTTGAGACTTTGAAGTCGGAACCGCAAAATTGTTTCGAATCGAATCGAATAATTCGGTTCGATTATAAAATTTTAGAATATATATTTTGTCAGGAATTGAATCGTATTCAAATGGTTTGATTCGGTTATGGTTCATTATTTTTATTTTACAAGGAACCGTCGAGAATTGTATATAGTCCATATTTTAATTAAATAGTAGAATTATGTCATTATATCATTATATATGAAGGATTTGTTATTTTGTTTGTCACTCAAATCATTAAGTTGATGATCATATGTCACATATTAGGTAAGTCATTTGTTATTTTGTTTATGTCACTCAAATGACTTATTTGGTAATAATTATATCATGGGTCAACCCTTTTTTGTGAAGTATGATATTTTTATTTGTTTATATCACTCAACACCAGAACTAAGAAAAATATTTGTATGTTAATGTTAATTAGTAAATGTGATGATGAGTATAGACTTTTATAAAGTAGAAATAATAATCACAGATTTTAGTTCGGTTCCAAATAACTTTGCCTTTCAAATAAATAACCGAACCATATATTCATCGAACGGTTTAATTCCGATTCCTGAAAATTATGGTCAGAACCGAATCGTTCCAAGGCCTAGCTCATCATTCACTTCTCCGATTTTATTCCAAGTTTTTCCTTACCATTTCTGGTCTCCAAGTTTTAGCTAATTAATTCAACAAAATTAGGCTGAATAGCATATTCTGTATTATAAGGTGCCTGTTTCTGTTCCATAAGGTAGTGAAGTCAAGTCCACAAAGTAGTTTGGAGAGCCTAAAATTTAAAGATTACTGGACCCCATAAATAAATACTCACATCAACCCCATTCATGAAGAAACTCATAGTTGCAGTTATATATAATATGTTCAGACCTCTCGCACTGGTCCAGCTCGATCTTGGAGCTGTCAAAAATTCAAAATATTTGTATTGTTTTCTGGGTCCTGGACAAATGTCTGTGACATATGAGAGAGTGTATGATGATGTTTTAACTAACTAAAACTGTTTCTGTTACAAAGCCTTGTTCTTCAGTCTATATCTTTGTTTTGAGTAGGAAAGAAAAAACTAGTAGTCAGCAAAAGAAAAACTTACTTTTTATCTGATAAGGATGCTGATAGCTAAACCATATAGCAAACCAATTACCATGTATTAAAGAATGGTTAAGTAAGTTATCCAGATCAAGGAAGGCAGAGGAGAGGGCGATGTGTCCAACTGGGATTTGACACAAGCTCAATGAAAGTCCACTATCTATCTCCATGGCCAACCAAGAATGGAAAGTAACCACAACAAGAACAAGAAGAATAAAACGAGTAAAAACCCATTAACAAGATTCCAAGAATTTCAACCCCAACTAATGAAAGTTTTGTACTTTGTTCGTTGCCCATTAAAAATCTGCCTCCCCCAGCTCCCCCCCCCTCTCTCTCTCATGCCCACCCAACCTCCCCCCTCTCTCTCTTGGTTACAAAAGTCTGTTTCTTTTAGCAGTACCGTAAGGTTGTGTAGTGAGTGTATTATTAGTATTAGTATTATTAAATTTTTGAATCACTGGTTTTGCTTCAAAGTTTCCAGTTGTGTTTTTACAACTCATGTCTGTAGAAAAGGTTGTGTCTTTCATGGAAGTCTCAAAGCAGCTCTGCATATTTCAGAGCTTTGGTGAAGCTAGAGAATTATTAGCTCTTTTCACCAAACCCAGTTCTGGGTTTTTCTATAACCTTCTTTCTTCTCATTGCTTCCATCTCACTACTTGTGGGTCTTTCTTAATCTGAGTCACAACCTTTTGTTCTTGCTTCAAGTTATCGAATAATTTAACTTTTCATTTTTGTTACAATTTTTATTATTTTATTGGTCTCTGATTACTTCATCATTGAGAGAAGTGGGAGTGTAGAGAGATTTTGAGATTTGGAGTTGTATGGGATGGTGATGCCAGCTTTTCTCCAGCTGCTTAATCTCTGCGTCATTGGCTTTGCTTTAGTTCTCCAAGGATCTACAGGTCAGTTTTTAAGCTTCATGAATCTTAATTCAATGTTTGATAGAATAACATCAGAGCATTAGAATGTAACAGTGCATGTGAAGATGGATTTGAAAGCGTTTGTGTTTCAGCAACATTGCTGTGATCTGGGTCTCTATTGTTTGTGTGCAAAAACCAGTAATGTAGTTCCCTAGGACAAGAATGATCAAATGCTCTAATCATATCAACTCAATTAACTTTTCGGCACTTTGATCTGATAATCTGCTCATCTTATTGAATCCTTCTCTCTTATATAGTATTGTAATTTGAACTCGCAGTGTGTCAGTGTATAATGGTGGCCCGGATTGTAATGTTCTGTTTGGGGAATCTAATCATGGTGCCTCTATTGTATTTTGGGTTACATCTTGATCTGGCAATGTGTTACCATTGAATACTATAAAAGAGTAATGTATCTCAAAGTTGTTGAGTAATTAAAGTATGTAACTCAAAGTTGTTTCAGGCAAAGCTTGAATGTTATGAAAGCTTAAGTATCAGATTTTCACAGCTTGTTTATGCCTTTACTTGCTTTCAGGATTGAATCCATCACCATCACCAGAACCTCTCTCCGTGAGTCCTCCAATCGAAACAGCACTCGGTCCTATTCCTGACCAGAAGTCATTCGGAAGCAATGTACCAAGCCCAGCATTACATCCAAATGGTAAGTTGTTACCAAGTTAAGTTAGTCGCATGATTATCAATTTAGAGTAGAACCACTCATGGAGCTCTAATTTGACAATTCAGGGTCCAAGTTGCCTTCTCCTCCTGCAATGCCACCTCTTATGCCTCCCCCATTGCCCCCAAAAAAGGAAGGACAAGAACCATCCATTTCACCAAGTACTCCGGTAGAGTTGCCGCCACAGAATACAGCTCCTCCACCATTAGATGTACAAAGTCAAGCACCTTCCGTGCTGCCACAGAATACGGCTTCTCCACCATTAGATGTACAAAGTCATGCACCGTCCATGCCACCACTGAATACAGCTCCTCCACCATCAGATGTACAAAGTCGTGCACCATCTGTGCTACCAACTGTTCCCCCCAATAAGGAACCAATGAATAATGGTCCTATCCCAGTGCCATTTGCTCCAGGTATATGACTTGCCATGGTAATTTTTGTGATGATTATGACGTTGAGTTGGTTTCAGTGTAGCTGAGAGGCTCACATTTAATATGCAGTACCAGTTGAAACACCTCCGAGGAATGTACCACCAGTTTCACCAGTTATCAATTCAAGTACACCAGAAATTTCACCATCAAAAAGTTCTCATCAAGGACATGCCCCTGGAAAGAAGGATCCCATACAAGAGAAAATTTCTCCAGGTAGATACAACATATGGCAGTGAATATAATGTTTCTCAGATATTAGTATTTACACATACTTCGTATCAAATTACAGCACCTGTTTCATCACTGCCGAGGGCATCCGGACCAATTCCTTCCGTAGTCCATTCTACCGCACCGAGTGTACCACCAACTATATTACCCGGTACACCTTTGTTCCTTCGTATCTTTCTTCTTTTGAAATATCATTAGAGGAACTAGCTAAACTGACCATTTCTTGTGCTCCTTAACAATGCAGTACCAGTTGCACCACCAAGTAGACTGCCACAAATCCCACCGTCAAGTCATCCAGTTACACCAGGAGAATCTCCGTCCACACTTCCCGGTATTTCTTCAGAAACAACTTATATTAGGCTATGAAAAATATAAAAAAATCCGCTAGTCCAATAAACTGTACTTTTAAGAGGGAGTTGTCTCTATATCAATTCCTGAAAAAGCTCGTCGTGTGCTTATACTTTCAAAATATTGAGGTAGCAGATCCTGCAGTCTCTCCTGTATCATCTCCTCTTCCTAGCATCATCCGGAAAAAGGATGTAAAGCCGGTTGCTGCAGCACCATATGAAGCTCCGAATCCATCTCTTCCCTTGGGCCATTCCCCAGCTACAGGTATAGAAAAAACACATACTTCGAACGGGTTGGAACTTAGAAACTTTGTGTTGTCTACTTTGTAATTCTATGTTCGCTGCTCTACTGTAGCTCCATCTGTCAATAGACCTGTGGTATCATCTCCTACTCCTAGCATCAATAGGAAAAGGGATAAATTGCCAAGTGTTGCACCACCAAATGAATCTCCCAAGCCATCACTGCCCACAGTTCTTACCCCGGCCATAGGTATCGCAATGTGCATATTTCTTATATCTGGTGCCACTTGAAAGTATTTCTTGGCAAGTTTACATTTCTAGTTTCTGTTATCTTCTGTAGCTCCTGTTGTCCACGCACCAGTGGTGTCATCTCCTACCCCCAGCATCAATAGGAAAATAGGTCCAACACCAGTTGTTGCATCACCATATGAAGCTCCCAAGCCGTCATTACCCATGGCTCATAACCCAGCTAAAGGTATAGACAAAGAAAGTGCATAGTTAAATATGGGTCGTTACTTGAAACTTGGTACAGTCAAGTTTAATATCCTGCGTTCTGTTCTCTTTTGTAGGTCCGTCTGTCCACATACCTTTGGTATCATCTCCTTCCCCCAGCATTCATGGGAGAAAGGGTCGAACACCAATTGTTGCATCACCATATGAAGCTCCTAAGTCATCACAACCAGTGGTCTCTACCCCAGCTAAAGGTTTAGAAATCTACAAATTAATTGCAATGTGGAAATACGTGTTTTCAATTTTATAAATATAGGTTTTGTACTTTGCTGCAGCGCCTTCTGTCCACAAACCAGTGGGACATTTTAAGCTTGCTCCTGCACCATCTGATTCATCCCCTGAACCTCCTTCTGATCAATCATATCGTTCTCCTGCATCACCGCCTCCAAGCTCATTCCATCGTCACACAAGGAAAAACATCGCCAATCCTTCTGCTCCACCATCATATTCAGTTTCCCCTTCCACTTCCAAACAGCAAGGTTTGATGTTTTACCTGAATTACATGACAAGTATAATTTTGTGGCTAGTTATATACTCATTCACACACCCTGGAATCATCATTTCCATATTTTATAGGTCCACTGATTTCACCAGCGTCAGTTCATACATGGATGAGAAGACACTATGCTCCTCCACCCTTATATCCAGGTTCCAACGCATTATTGTCCTAGTCCTCCTATCATCCGAATAACAGAAACTTGGTTTTTCAACTCTAATACAATACCTACCTCTCAGGGTCTTCAGCACCTTCATCTGATTTACCTGTCACTCCCCGAGCAACCCATGTTTCACCTGCTCCTTCTCCATCTCTAAAAGATACATCAGACATTACCCGAAGTAAGAAATGCTCATTTCTCTGGTTGGCGTTATTAACTGTTTATCTCACGTGCTCGTGTCTCTTTCTGTATACTACAAACTAACACTGACTATATGTTTACTATTAGTAGTGCCCCCGAATCTTCCTCCATTAGGGTCTTTATCAATGAGTCCAAAGGTGCCACCTCTGCCTCAAATTCATTCATTACCACCTCCACCTCCCAATGAAGGTATAGATCTAGAAAATTTTCATCACCTATTGGTTTCCACTATTCTGATCCTAATATATTCTTCTTTAAAGTAAGTCTAATGCCTAGATTCTTATTGTTGTAGATTGTTCAGCACCTATTTGCGTAGATCCCTACACAAACACCCCTCCTGGTTCACCATGTATCTGTGTCTTGCCCATGCAAGTTGGACTCCGCCTTAGTGTTCCTCTGTATACTTTTTTCCCATTGGTCTCAGAGCTAGCACAGGAAATAGCTGTGGGGGTTTTCATGGAACAAAGTCAGGTTCGTATAATTGGAGCTAATGCAGCTACTCAGAACACAGAGAAGACAGTAGTCCTTGTTGACTTAGTTCCCCTAGGAGAAACATTTGACAACACCACAGCATTTTTGACTACCCAAAGGTTTTGGCAAAAACAAGTTGTTATAAAAGCTTCCTACTTTGGGGCCTATGAAGTTCTATATGTGCGCTATCCAGGTATATATTACTACCAGGTTCTCTCTCTGTGTATACATATCAGTCTCCATTCTGTAATAGTGTATTACCAATGACTTTGATCTATATGTATAGGTTTACCTCCATCTCCACCTTCTTCGGATGCTGATGTAATCAATGCGGGACCATATCCTGGTAATGGCAATATTGCAAGGGCAAAACCCTTTGGGGTTGCTGTGCCAAAGAGGCATAAAAATGGGCTTAGCAGTGTCATAATTGCTATCATTGCTCTGTCAACCTTTGCAGCCATTGCCTTGTGCTCTGTTGCAGCTTGGGTTTTCCTATTTAGACCCAGAGATCGTGCTTCTCAAGTATCATCAACTCCACGAACTTTGTTACCCTCTATTGGGAAACGATCAGGTACTAAGATTTGCATGAATTTGAATTTTGTGAAGCACTGCTACATCAAGTATTTTATAGATTGAGAAATGTTCAACAAGTTCAGCTGTGGTGGATCCACAGTACACTATCCAAATTAGCATTCATAATATATGAAAGAATCTATATTTTGGCAGGTACGGCTGTGTCTATGAGGGATAGTAGGCACAGTTCTGCGTCATTATCATTCGGATCAAGCATTGCCACATACACAGGATCTGCTAATACTTTCAGTGCAAGTGACATATCAAAAGCTACCAATAATTTTGATCCAGCAAGAATACTTGGGGAAGGTGGCTTTGGGCTTGTTTATAGCGGTGATCTTGAAGATGGGACAAAGGTTGCGGTCAAAGTTCTCAAAAGAGATGATCAGCAGGGTGGTCGGGAGTTCTTGGCTGAAGTTGAGATGCTCAGTCGCCTTCATCATCGAAACTTGGTCAAGTTGATTGGCATATGTGTAGAAGAGCACCGCTGCTTGGTGTATGAGCTCATTCCTAATGGCAGTGTGGAATCTCATTTGCATGGTATTTTCTTTTGTTCTTTGTTTGGCCTTTACTTTGAATTTGCTAGCTGAAGCATTAATTCTTTCTGACATAAGCTAAAATTTGTTTCAGGAATCGACAAGGAAACTGCTCCTCTCAGTTGGGGTCCTCGGATGAAAATAGCACTCGGAGCTGCTCGGGGTCTGGCATATTTACATGAGGATTCCAGCCCTCGAGTCATACACAGGGACTTCAAATCCAGCAATATCCTGCTGGAAAATGATTTCACACCAAAAGTGTCAGATTTTGGTTTGGCACGGGCTGCGTTGGATGAAGAAAACAGACACATATCTACTCGTGTAATGGGAACTTTCGGGTATGCAATCTCCTTTGAAGAGCATTACTAGCATGCTCATTTTCTGATATCTTTTTTACCTATATATACCAGTTCCTTAATTTGTTGATGTTAAATCTCTAAATTTATGATTATATTCAGGTACGTGGCTCCAGAATATGCAATGACGGGACATCTTCTTGTCAAGAGTGATGTGTACAGCTATGGAGTTGTCCTTCTAGAACTCCTAAGCGGAAGAAAACCAGTAGACATGTCACAGCCGCCCGGTGAAGAAAACCTGGTTGCGTGGGCGCGTCCACTGCTCACAAGTAGAGAAGGACTGGAAACACTCATAGATCAAAATCTAGGATGTGATGTCCTGTTTGACAGTATCGCCAAAGTAGCGGCTATTGCTTCAATGTGTGTACAACCAGAGGTGTCACACCGTCCTTTCATGGGGGAGGTTGTTCAGGCCTTGAAACTGGTGTGCAGTGAGTTTGACGAGGCGAAAGAGATAGGTTCACAGTGTTCTAGCCGAGAGGATTTGTCCATTGACATGGCTGCTGGAGCAAGTACTGCCTCGGAACAGCCATATCATTTCGAGCGCCAATATTCTGCTCCTACTTATGATTCGGACCTCGATGTAGAGAGGGAAGCATCATTGCTGAAGATGTTCAGTTCATCGGCGAGAAATGGGAGGGAAGATTCTGAATCATTTCGAAGGCATTCGAGTTCAGGTCCTTTGGGAACAGGAAGAAGTAATCAGTTTTGGCAGAGATTGAGATCATCTGGTGGTAGTGTGAGTGAACATGGGTTTATGTACAAGTTATGGCAATGATCCCCATTTTAGCGCAAGGATGAAGGATTCCTTCACAGATTTCTCCTTGGGGGGAAAACCGGAAAACACTCTTCTGTAAATAGCACCTAACTCAGAGTTTGTAAAGGTACGTTGTTGAAGAAGAAAGATCTGCTCAAAAGGTTGAGCCTAGGTGATAGATGTATTTCACTTGTTAAATGAAAGAGTGTCCAGAAAATAAGTACTATCAAGTCCACGTCATACTAACGTCCGGGAATGGTGTGCCATACTGCTATAATGGTCAAAATCACTTTTTTTTTCCTGGGTGAATCCTTCTATGGAACTAGAAAAATTATCGAATAGACAAAGAAAAAAAGCTTTTTGGAGCACACGACTCGATATCAAGACTATCATTAAACTTGTACTACAAGCCTTTTGGAATTTATAGAGAAATTCTAGTGTGACTAGAAAAATTATCGAACAGACAAAGAAAACAGTTTTGGAGAACATGACTCGATGTCAAGACTATCATTAATCTCATACAACAAACTTTTTGAAATTTATAGAGAAATTCTAGTGTGTCGAACAGAGATGTGTATAAATCCATTTGCCTCGAAAGTAATTGAGATGATGACATCTGTTAGCTTTCGAACGCATGACATGGATCAAACATTCCGTGACAAAACCCAATAGTTCTACTGAACTACTTGTCAGTGATTACACCAGCTACAAGATAAATGTACATTGACAGGAAAAAAACTACAAATTGCTAATATTTTTAAGATTTTATTAAAGGGAGGTTCTAGTTACACCTCCAAATCTACTTAATACACCTCCTATGCTAAGTACACCTCCACTTCACTTTTTGACATGCTTATACTTCTAAGTTCACCTCTTCATTCTTTACCAAAATACCCTTTTACTAGTGGAGTCTGTGCTGTTTGAAAACTGGGGTGGTTCCAATGGATCCCAGAAGGCAAAGTATCGATCACTTATCTTTAACCTGAAGGACCAAAAGAACCCAGATTTTCGTAGAAAAGTTCTTGGAGAAATCGAGGCAGCAAGGCTTGTAGACATGTCGACAGCAGAGATGGCGAGCAACCAGAGGCAATCAGAGTATAAGAAGCTTGAGGAGAAGGCATATTGTTTGAATGTGTGCGCGGAGCTGCACCGAAAGCTACTACAGATCAATTCAAATGTGGTCGTTGCGGAAAATGCAAGACAACCTACTACCAGATGCAAACCCGGAGTGCGGATGAACCCATGACAACCAATGTAACATGTGTAAACTGCAATAACCGTTGGAAGTTCTATTAGAGCGAGTCTTACTAGGAGCTGTGTGGATATTTTGATGCCAATTGGCTTCGTAAGTTGAGTGTCTCTTCTCATTGTGCACTAGAATTAGAGCAGTCTACAATGGGGAGGTTCCCATTTCAGTACTGTCATGTAGAATTAGAGCAGTCTACAATGGGGAGGTAGTCAATTACGAGCTAGCTATTCAATGGAGAAGAAACACGAGACTTTTGTAGGTGACAACAGCTCATCAAGGGTTCGGCATATGGATTCTGGTGACGGTGTTCATGATCCATGTATTTGGTCAACTCCAGGAGGAGGGTGTAAAACTGATCTGGGAAAGAGGATATTCTGCAACAGATCGTTGAACATGAAGAATATTGTTGCAGTTGGGTTTGATATGGATTATACATTAGCACAATACAAGCCAGAAACCTTTGAATCACTTGCATAGGAAGGCACTGTCAGGAAATTGGTATATGATTTAGGGTACCCACGTGAGGTATGTCTTATCATTCTGTTTTCTTATTTGTGCCTTCTCTTTGATGGAAAGACCTACTATCAGTTTCAAAGTTATTGTTTCTTGGATAATATACTTTTCTTATGTACTCTTAAATGTGAGGAATGTCCATTATGTTGATTAGAACCACTTACCTCATGTAGTTGCTGGGCTGGACATTTGATTGGAAGTACATGGTGATTTCCATTAAGAGCATGGTAGTTTCTTCAAACTTCCTGACAGTACCTCACGTGGGTACCCTAAATCATATACCAATTTCCATGCAGAGTTGAAGTGTCTTTGGTTTTGCTCATGGAGATGGGAAAACACAAGTTTGGTTGCGCATTCATGTGACGCAAAGAACATTCCATAATGCCATGCATTTTGTGGTTTGAGTGGTATTTAAGTTTGTAAGTTAATATAGTTGTACTTTTATGTCTTTTTATATCAGTTGACAAAGTCAACAAAATTAGGAAAAAAGAATGGAGGTGTATTAAGTAGATTTGGAGGTGTAACTAGAACCTCCCTTTATTAAAAAAATGTGAAGACTTTTAGAGTTTTGGTATCAACTGTCGTACAACGACATGTCGTAAATAAGAACTCTAAACGACCCAAGTGATCAAATACACACACTGAGCTTCTCCTTCTTCACTTTCCCGAATCCTACACTGTTCGATCCACAAGACCAAAACCCAGAGAGCGTCAACGACTTTCATTCTCTCTCTTCTTCAATGGTAAGCTCACCACTCCAGAATCGCTTCTTCGTTTTTCACTAATCTGATTCTAATGTTTTCGATTGCTTTTGTTTTTTTTTTCAAGGCTCCGAAGCCCATCGCCAGTCCAGTGTCGGACGCGTGGTACCCAACCCTAGCCGTCGTCATGCTCTCCCTCGGCCTCCTCTTCACCGCCTCCTTCTTCATGTGAGTCCGATCCATCCGCCATTGCTAGATCTCTCTCTCTCTCTCTCTCTCAATTTCATTTAATTTCGCCACGATATTTTGATCGGAAGTTTTACAATGTTTTGAATAAGCAAAATGAAAAAATTAGTATTTGACCAATTTCCTTAGTAGAAAATGCTGAACCAAATTTTTACGGGCAAATCTGCTTAAAGAAGAGAATTTGAAGGCAGAAAGGTTATGAGGATGTTTATTGAGAGACTTGGTGGTTTGTTAACTTTGTTTGGTCAAATGTACTATCTTTTAACAAATGCTTTAACTAGTTTCATGAAGGATCAAAGTTTAAAACTCTAGAAATGCAAGACTAGAATAAAAAGTTTAGAATAGTAGATTACTTTGTTAATTACAAGGCTGCTTCTATCTGCACAAGTTTGGGAGTAAAGGCATCACCTTTATAACCAATAGTAGATGTGGATTCTTGGCTCATGAAAGAGCTGCAAAGCGCTTATGCTTAAGGTTAAGAAGTGTCTTTGAGTTTCGGGGTAAAAGAGTAATGGTGTGAATCATCAGCATTCAACAATTTTTGGCCGATTGAGGTGTTGCATTCAAGCATTTCACCTTGCATCAGCTTTCTGACTTTTTGTATATATTCTTATTTTCTGTATTTTATTCACTCAATATATTCTGTGAGGATCATAGAAGTTAATGGTGTAAATTTGCAGCTATGAGGCGACTTCTTCCAGGAAAAGCCGCAGTCTTGCAAAGGAGCTTACCACAGGAGCTGTGGCCTCTGTTTTCTTGGTGCGTTATCAGTCCAAATCCTCTACTATCTACCCAAATTATACGATCACTCATTGGATTGATCTTTCTAACAGTCCATCTCTTATTGGTGTGCTGTGCAGGGTTTTGGATCGTTGTTCTTGCTGCTTGCTTCTGGCGTTTATGTCTAAGACTATGAGTTCAAAGGAGGATTTTATTAAGAAAGACTAGATTTATATGATGGATAATTTTATTCACGTGGCATCTTAATATGAGACAAATTTCAATATACAGGCCTACTGCCTACCGTGTTTGAATTGCTTGTTTAATTTACTGTCTATTAGGGTATGGAGTTCAGCGTTAAAACACACAGAGGTTCTTAACTCCTAACCTAAATGTTGCCAATATATACATGAGGGTAGCCTAAGTCTAACAATCCAGGTTGTTACATGTTCTGCACTGCAACACGATTGAATGACGAACATACAGTTTCATTATATCGAATACCTTTAAACTCGAAAACCAGGCTGTGATTTTCCCTCTATTAGTTTTGCTTCTGAAAATCTGTAACTCTTGTGGCGATCCCTATTTCATCGAAGAAACTCGAACTCAAATTGTTTCAACGCTTCCAAATGTACCAAAAAACTTACCAAACATGAAAGCTTCATTTTATTTCATTTCAGCTCTTCAACTCCTCCTACACTCGGAATCCCTGAAAAGATGGTGACGCGTGCGTGTCAGATATATTAAACGCGCGTGAGTGAACCGATACAGAGAGAGAGAGAGAGAGAGAGAGAGAGAGAGAGATAAAAACCAAACAAAGAGGGAAAAGAAACGGTTGACAGTAGTTAGCTAGGGTTCATTTTCTCCGACTGAAACAATGGAGACTCCGTCGCAGCAGCAGCCACTGCAGACTCCGGCGACGAAGAAGAAGGAGACTCGCGGCCGAAAACCCAAGCCCAAAGACGACTCACAATCCGCTTCGAAACTGAAAAAGGCCCAACAACAGCAGAGCAGCGTCGACGAGAAGTACACTCAGTGGAAATCTCTCGTCCCTATTCTCTACGATTGGCTCGCCAATCACAATCTCGTCTGGCCTTCTCTCTCCTGCCGGTAATCTCTTCTCTTTAAAACCCTAAACCAGACAAAACATAAAGACTCAATTTTTAGGGTTTCGGATTCTGATGATTTCTGCTAATTTTGTCAACAGGTGGGGCCCGCAGCTCGAGCAAGCTACTTACAAGAATCGCCAGCGCCTCTACCTCTCTGAGCAGGTCATTTTTTAATTATTATAAAAAATTTCAATTTGAGTGTGCTTAATTTTTACTGTGTGTATGGTGCATTGGTCTGGTTTTTTGTGTGGAGATGTATAGGCTCTTGTCAATTGATTAGTACTGCAGATCTGTACTTGAAAGTGTGTGTCTGGACTCGAAGAGATTAAAGAAACTGTGGCTTTGTTTTGTTTTGTTGGCAGACTGATGGCAGTGTTCCGAACACGCTGGTTATTGCGAATTGTGAGGTTGTCAAGCCTAGGGTTGCAGCTGCAGAGCACATATCTCAGGTTCGCGTCGTCCTTTTTCTTTCTTTTTGAATTTTGCATGTGGTGTGGTTTTTCTGGTAATGTCGTTTGACGATTGTGTTGGTTTTTTCAGTTTAATGAAGAGGCTCGCTCACCATTTGTGAAGAAGTACAAGACCATCATACATCCTGGGGAGGTATGATTTTGCAGTGTCCTTGACATGTGTTTGTGGATTCTTTTTGGCTCTTAGATTGTAATGGAAGATTTTCACTTTCATATAGTAATTTCATCGTTTGAATTGACAGGTAAACCGAATTAGAGAACTTTCTCAGAACACTAAGATAGTGGCAACACATACTGACAGTCCTGATGTACGTATCTTCCATCCTTTGATTCAGATTGATATATTATATATTTGTTCTCAAGATTTTGTTAGTCTATGCAATTTAACTCATTTGGGACTTATATTCAGGTGCTTATATGGGATGTTGAAGCTCAACCTAACCGTCATGCTGTGTTCGGGGCTACAAACTCAAAGCCGGATTTGGTATATTTTACTCTGATAACTCTTGTCCAGTGTAATCTTATTTACTAATTTTCAATTTGGATTGATTAGCTTCTGTTGTAGCTTCTCTTTTCAAGTCCTGACTGTTGTATTCTATCAGATCTTGACTGGACATCAAGACAATGCAGAATTTGCTCTTGCATTGTGTCCAACTGAACCCTATGTGCTCTCTGGAGGTGGGGAACCTTTGCTACCGCTGTGTTCTTTAGACTTATGGGCCATGAAGATCCTTATGCCTTAAATGTACACCTTTTTTTTTATAGGCAAGGACAAAACCGTTGTTTTGTGGAGTATCCAGGATCACATAGCAGCATCAACCACAGATCCAGCTGCAACTAAGTCTCCTGGATCTGGTGGATCAATTATTAAGCCTGGAGATGGTAATGAAAAGACAGCTGATGGCCCTTCTGTTGCACCAAGGGGTGTCTACCAGGGGCATGAGGATACAGTGGAAGATGTGGCATTTTGCCCAACTAGGTAATGTGTTGACTGTAGATGAATTATGTTGAGTTAAATCTTCGACTAGGTAACTTGTTACCCAACAAAATGGATTTTGTGCTTCCTTATCTACAAGTCACATTTCTCTCGTGTTTCAGTTATTGCACACCATATCTGCTGCAATTTCCATAGTTATTAAAGGCCTTACATTTACAACCCCCCCCCCCCCCCCCCTAATGATTCTACATCTCAACTATAGTTCGCAGGAGTTCTGTAGTGTTGGTGATGATGCCTGCCTTATACTATGGGATGCACGTGTGGGTTCTAGCCCTGCGGTGAAGGTAATGCATCTCATGCTTACCTTTTTTTTTTCCTCGTATGGTGTGGGCAAAGTCTTGTCAACCAACCCCAATAACGTAACTGCTGTGAATAGACTGCTGCCAGCGTATATCTTTGATGCGCCCATCTGATTCTTTGAAGATTTATTTCCTTATATTTCATCACGCATATCGATTATGTCCAAGAGTATTTTTTCTGAATGAAGGATAGACTTTCCATTTAGAATACCTGATTTCACGTGTGGTAGTCTATTTCTCCCTCTTGATTATGTGAGGGCATCACAAGATTAGAAGTTGAAGCATAAAAGTCCAGCCTGTCTTGGGATGCATTATTGTCTCCTGGTTATGTGAATTTAAGTGAGAATCCTCATTCTGCATGTTTAGAAATATTCTTCTAGCCTGAGTGGAATGATTTGGGTAGAAGTTTTTACACTGAGCAAGATTTAATTTTTAATTTTACTTGGTTGTCTTATGTGGTGTTGACCTGGCAGATGGTAATATTGTTAGTTTTTGTTCTATGCTGGAATATATTTGGGGATAGCTTCTGGTATTGTTGTATTCGGAGGCAACTAGAGTTGGTGGCTATTGTTTTCATTGCATCATTTCATTTGTATTCTTTGATCTTGCTGCATTTAACTCAGCCAAAAGGACCTTTTGCTCTTTATTACCGTACACGTTTGTGCTTCTTTCTGACTAACAGGTTGAAAAAGCGCATGATGCTGATCTTCACTGTGTTGATTGGAATCCCCATGATGATAACCTTATTTTAACAGGGTATGATTTAGTGTCTAGATTTCCATCATTGCCAATTCTTGGATATTGATTGTGCCTTGATGTTTTTATAAACTTATTTCTATGTTGGCATAAATCTTAACAGGTCAGCTGATAATTCTGTTCGCATGTTTGATCGTCGGAAACTTACTTCTGATGGAGTTGGGGCACCTATACATAAATTTGAGGGTCATAAAGCAGCTGTTCTTTGTGTCCAGGTAAAGTGCTTCATGGTTTCTCTTTGTTAGTATTAAATATTTCAAGTAAGTACACTTTTTTATAAGAACTGTGCATGCATTTTTGTTGACTTTGCTCATACTAAACACATCTCCATTTCAGTGGTCTCCAGACAAATCATCCATGTTTGGAAGTTCTGCAGAGGATGGTCTTTTAAACATTTGGGATTATGACAAGGTATGGAGTTTTCCTTTTTCAAAGAGAAAAGTTGGGATTTAGAAAATAATAATTAAAATACCAATGGTGAATTTATGTCACTGTTTTTATTTATTAGTCTTCATATGAACATAATATATTGCAGGTCGGTAAAAAGGAGCAAACTTCAAAGAACCAAAGTCCTCCTGGTTTGTTTTTCCAGCATGCAGGGCACAGGTATGCGAATTCCTCTTCCAATTAATTAATCTGAACACGACAAATCTTTTCCAACTTCTTATGTGTAGACTATTAAATATTTGTTCTTAACGATCAAGCTTATATGTTCCAAGTCTTGCCTAATTTCACATGATTTACTTTACATTTCTATGCAGAGACAAAGTTGTTGATTTTCATTGGAATGCATCTGATCCATGGACTGTCGTCAGCGTGTCCGATGACTGTGATACTACTGGTGGAGGCGGAACACTGCAGGTATCTATTTTTTCGATTTTCAATAGAGTTGTTCCAGCCTATATTTATCTTAGATGTTTTTCAGAGCCTTTAGTGATGGAGAAGAGAAGTTGGGGAATGAGTTCCTTATGAGTCATGATAAGTTGATTTGAAAACAGTTACTGATATATATAACTGGCAAATGTCTTGCAGATATGGCGCATGAGTGATTTGATCTACAGGCCTGAAGAAGAGGTTTTGGCAGAGCTTGAGACATTCAAGTCGCATGTTATCTCTTGTGGAAAGCCTTGATTTGTCGACTCTATTAGATTCCTTAGGAAGAATTCCTTTGGTAGCTTTTACTTATGAACATCCAACTGTTATGTTAGAGTTAGTGTCGTATGATCTCCTAGGTGTGCTGTTAGATACTTGCCTATCGGATGTGTAATGTGTAAGAATCAGAACGAGATTGTCTTCACGCTTCCATGTTCCAAGTACTTTTCATGTGTGTAGTATCTAGAGACCTAATAATTCGAAAAAAACGACTAGAGTGGAAATGGTCTTGAAAATGTTACAACTGGATACTTGTTTCTATATCAGCAGTTCTCTGACTTCTCTCATGTGCTTAAACGGCATAACAAATTGGCTTTTTATAGAAAGTGCTTGCAGAAGCGACACGCGTTATTTGAAGCGACATGATATATTTCCCTGGGATTACACTCTGCAACTCTGTGTTCTCTTCGACTTTTGGCATTGTTTTGCACGTTGGCGATTGACCCAAGAAGCTTCGCAGATACTAGTCAGCTTCTCAGTATCTTTCTCACAGCGAGCGATGTTGGTGATGATGATGCTTATACTAACTCTGCTGCACACAAATAGCAATGAAGAATCTTGTAATAATTCTCAGCTTGAAGAAAAATGCAGAGCCTCTTCATCATGGGCCTTGTTCTTTCACTTGTACCTTGGTCTTACTCCCACTCATTCTATGGCGTTGCACCTCCCGATTATAAGAACAAGGTATACACTTTCTGCTTTGAATTCTTCTTCTTCGAACTGGGTCTCAGTTGTGATATCAAAAGTTTAAATCTTTGGTGCTTTTCTGAGAATCTGATGAAATGTTCGTACTGCATTGTAGAAAAGTACTACTTTTTTAGACTTTAACCCCATTTCCCATTCTGGGTTGTTACAGATTTGGTTATAATCTAAAGCTGCATGTTGTTATTATAGGGAGACTTGCTTGAAGTGAAGGTTAATAAGCTTTCGTCCGTCAAGACACAGCTTCCTTATGACTACTATTCCCTCAGTTTCTGCAAGCCACCAGTAATTGTGAACACTTCTTTAAGCATTGGGCAAATTCTTCGAGGTGACCTCATCAAGAGTTCAGTGTACAATGTGAGTTTTTGCAGTTGGGAACTTGATGCTGATTTCGAAGTTTGTTATGTGTATAAGTGTTAACTGTTTCTTTAACTGTTGGATTTCGTGAACCAGTTTATGTTGACTGAGGCAGAATACTGCAAGGTAGCATGCCGAGTAAAACTGGATGAAGCTACTGCCGAAAGGTTCAAAAAGAAAATCAATGATGAATATCAAGTTAAAATGTGAGTATATAGAGAATGTTTTCTCATAATGATATGATGTGAAAAATGATCAGCTCTAGGGAAGTACTACACAGATTAGTGTCTGCCGATATTCACCATTTGTTTGTTAACATTGGCAGGATTCTTGATAATCTTCCTGTCACTTCCGCATACCATATGTTTGAATTTCAGGATGGGGGTGATCGAACTATGATATATGTGCCTGGATTCCAAATTGGGTTGAGTGGATTTTATGCTGGAGTAAGTTTACTTTCTTTCCTAGTTCTTTGTTTTGCAGAATTCTTGTTGCTATATGTTAACATTCTGATTCACTGGCACAGAGCGACGAGGTAATGCATTTCATCCACAACCACCTGAGCTTCAAAGTGAAGTATTATGAGGATCCAGAGACTGATTTTGCTCGTATTGTCAGTTTTGAGGTTAAGCCATACAGGTTCAGTATTTAGTTGTCAACTTGTGGTCCTTTTCAACTTCGGTTTAAACTCTTCACTGTATGTCATCAATGTTTTTGTACATTAGTACATTATCTCTTATGACTTTCTGTTATTCTCCGTGGCTATATTAAACAGCATTGTACATGAGTACAAGGAGTGGGATGGTGAGAAAACTAAGTTGCTCACATGCACCCTGGGCACCAATATATATGATGAAGGTAACTATTCCCCACAAAGGGTTGATACTGACAAAGAAGTTGTCTTCACATATGATGTAACATTTGAGGTAGCCTCATTTCTCAGCCTGTCTTTTTGTTCCCCCCCTACTTCAGTTCAGTTTGTAATCCTCATATTTCCATCTGTACAGTCCAGTGATATTAAGTGGGCATTGCGTCGAGACGCATACCTCTACAGGGATGATCAAGTTCATTGGTGTGCTATGATCAACTCATTGATAACTGTCCTCTTCCTTTCTGGAGTGGTAGCTATGGCTGTGATGAGAACTCTGTACAAGGATATTACCATGTACAATCAGTTGGAGACAGAGGAGGAAGCTTGGGAAGAAACAGGATGGAAGCTGGTCCATGGAGAGGTCTTCAGGCCACCCATCAATGCTACTTTATTGTGTGTTTGTGTTGGGAACGGTGTTCAAGTTTTTGGAATGGTGCTCATCACAATGATATTTGCATTGCTTGGTACATTTTCTCCTTCAAATCGAGGTAGGTTGAACATACCTATGGTTCCTTTGTGGATGGTCATGGGCATATTTGGGGGATACTCCTCAGCACGATTGTACAAAATGTTCAAAGGCACAAAGTGGAAGAAGATTGCATCGATGACAGCCTTCATGTTCCCTGCTATATGTTTTGGAGTGATGGTCATGTTAAATGCCTTGATTTGGCGGGAAAGATCTCGTGGTACAGTTCCTTTTGGGGTATTATTTTCCTTGATATTTTTGTGGTTTGGTGTTTCAGTGCCATTGGTTTTCTTAGGCAGTTACTTTGGGTTCAAAAGGCCAGCAATTGAGGTTCCTGTCAAAACTAACGAAATCCCAAGACAGATTCCTAAGCGAGCATGGCACATCATAAAGTCAGTTTTGTCTATGCTCAGTGGAGGATTTATACCATTTGGAACTGTGTTCATTGAGTTCTTCTATATCATGAAATCCATATGGCTGGACCAGGTCTACTACTCTTTTGGATATCTCCTCATAGCTTTTGTTATCCTTCTAGTCGCATGTTGTGAGATGACAATTCTGCTATGCTACTACCAACTTCGCAGCGAGGATTATAATTGGTGGTGGAGAGCATATTTTACTGCTGGCTCCTCTGCTCTCTACATTTTCTTATACTCCATCCTCTATATGTTGACTAAACTGGAGATTGAAAAGCTTGTTTCCGTCACCCTTTATTTCGGCTACATGTTAATTGGATCCTTTGCATTTTTTGTCTTGACGGGAACAATTGGCTTCTACGCTTGCTTCTGGTTTGTCAGGAAGATCTATGCTTCTGTGAAGTTTGATTAATCCAGGGCCATCACATATGGATGCAGTTCAGCAACACTGCTGGCTGCGACAAGTTGTAGACTTGTAAGGACCTCAGACTGTCAAAGCTGAAGGGAGCTTGTTAATGATCAGTGAGAACCATATGGGATAATACCCTCCTTGTTTTAATTTTGTCTGATAATTTGCCAACTGCCATATTGGGTGGGATTCAGAATGAGATAAAAAATAAGAAGAATGAAATCAAATTTTATACTTATTTGTTATGTTTTTTTTTCTTCATATAAGACCACGAATTAAACCGAATCTGATGTGAATGTTGATTATGTGTAGTATTCTGGTGTTCATTTAACTTGACAGTTTCGAAAATGAGCGAAATTTCTAATGTGGGTGGAGTGAGTGACGTTATCCCAAAAAAACAAACAAAGATAAACCAAACACTAGTCGCGGACTTCTCTGGGGTGTTCTCACCGAAGCATCCCATCTCCGATGAAAATCTTGGCCTGGAATGTCAGAGGCCTCAACAACTCGGCTGCGTTACAGGTTGTGAGGCGTTTTCAACAACAAAAGCATCCATCAATTCTCTTTCTCAGCGAAGAAAAGGTGGAGGACATGGAGTATATGAATCAACTTAGGTTCGAGTTTGGGATGCTGATCTGTGAAGCAGTATCAAGTGTTGGTCAGTCAGGGGCCTTATGTTTTGGAACGATGGAGTTAGGGTTGAGTATCGTTCTAAATCGTTAAATCATATTGACGTAGTTATACATGGAGATGAGGGGTATGGATCTCGCTCGAGACTAATAGGTTTATATGGCCATCCGAGGATGGCGGAGAGGCAGCAAACCTTCGACCTTATGTGCCAATTACGTGACGAGTGTTCTCTGCCTTGCGTGCTCATTGGCGACATCAATGAGCTTTTGAGCAATACCGAATCGGAGGGAGGGAGGTGTTTGGCGACCAGAAGCTCAAACGCAACGATTTCGTGACAGCTTTGTCATATTCGGAGCTTGTGGATCTAGGGTTTACGGGACATCCGTTTACTTGGAGAAGGGGTCACCTCGACCGCGCTGTTGCGTCACTATCTTGGTGTGATATTTTCCAGTGTGCCTCTGTGGAACATCTTGCACTGATTCATGGGGATCATGTACCTTTGCTTCTTCATACAAGGGTCAGGGAAGAGAGTAGTAGTAGTAAGCTAGGGAAACATCTATTCCGTTTCGAGAGCTTTTGGGCCAGTAATGAAAGCTGCATATGGGCGGTGAAGAATGGATGGGGTAATCCAGTTCAAGGCAATCCCATGTATTGTGTGGAGGCAAGAATCAAGAACACATGTTTCTCCCTTCAACATTAGCAGAAGAGTACTTTTGGTAATCGGGTGCGACAAATAGAACAAATAAGGAGTAGATAAGAGGAGTCGCAGGGGCTGCCACTGTCAACGGAGTCTCAAAATGAGCAGTTGGAGTTGTCACATAATCTTTAAGTGTTGTTAGCAGCGGAGCATGAATTTTGGAAGCAATGGACGAAGGTGCTGTATCTTAGAGATGGGGAGGAGAATAATAAATACTTCCATCAAAAGGCAAGCAATCGTCGAGCAAAGAACAACCTTAAATGGTTGTTCGATGCAAATGGAGTATGGCAGGAGAGTATGGAAAATATGCAAGGAGTAGTAGAAGACTATTTCAAGTCCAAGTTTACCTCTGTTCCTATTGACTATGGACGTCAACAATCGGTTGTGGAGCTCCTAGTGTCGAAGGTGACCAGAGAGATGAATGATAGCCAAACGGCACCGTATACGGCTGAGGAAATCCGGTTAACTCTCTTCCAAATGTAGCCTACTAAGGCACCGGGGCCAGATGGTATGCCGCCCTTATTTTTCTAGTAGTATTGGGAGGAGATTGGAGCTGATGTGGTTGAAGGGGTGCAGTCTTTTTTCAGTTCTGGTCAACTTTTGGGGTCTATCAACCATACATATATCTGTTTGATTCAAAAAGTGACCAACCTTACTTCGGTTGCCGAGCTACGTCCGATTTCTCTTTGCAACGTCGTATATAAGATATGCTCCAAGACTATAGCTAAGCGGCTGAAGAAGATATTGGATACTATTATCTCCCATTTCCAAAGTGTCTTCGTACCCGGAAGACTTATATCCGATAATGCAATGGTGGCGAATGAGGTATCCCATTACATACACAATTGTCAATCTTCAGTCGACGGTGTGTTCTCTCTCAAACTAGATATGAGTAAATCTTAGGATCGAATGGAATGGAGCTTCTTGGAAGCAGTTCTCCTGAGACTTGGTTTTGATGAAAGTTGGGTACACCTGATCATGCAATGTGTCTATTGTACGCTATTCTTTTCTAATTAATGGTCAACGTCGAGGATATCTCATACCTAACAGAGGCATTTTTGCCAAGGTGGCCATTTGTCCCTTTATCTGTTCTTGTTACGTACTGAGGGGGTGCTAGAGGGTATCCGAGTTTGTGATGGGGCGTCGGTGATTCATCACCTCCTTTTCGTGGATGACATTGTTTGGTAAATCGAATGTAGTGGAGGTCAGCCATATTAAAGAAGTGTTGCAAGAATATGAAGCTGTATCGGGCCAGAAGACTAACTTCTCCAAGAGCAGGTCCCGTAGAACAATAAGCAAGCTCTAGCGGCACTGTTGGGAGTTCAAATTGAGGCAAATCATGATAAGTATATGGGGCTTCCTACCTACATAGGAAGAAAATGAGTGGAGACCTTCCACTATATTAATGAGAAACTAAGCAAGAAGCTAGAGGGATGACAATGTAAATTGTTAGGCAATGCGGGCAAGGAAATTCTAATTAGGGTTGTGGCGCAAACCTTACCATCATATTCGATGAGTACGTTGCTTCCTTTTGCCACAAACAATTTGCAATTCTCTGCACCAAATGTGTGCTAAATTTTGGTGGGGAAGCTTGTCGGATAACCGAAATATTCATTGGATACCTTGGGATAAGTTGTACACTACAAAAGAAGAAGGTGGTATGGGGTTTCGTGAATTACAGGATCATAACATAGCCCTCTTAGCTAAGCAAGGTTGTCAGATAATATGCAACCCTGAGTCTCTGGTAAGTAGAATTTATAAGGCATGCTACTACCCGAATTTGGATTTTCTTTTGGCCCCTGTGGTAGGTTCCATTTTGGCGTGCTGGAGGAGCATTGCCTCTGGCCGTGACTTATTAAAGCCAGGTTTGAGAATGCAAGTTGGCTCGGGGGAGTCTATAAGGATTAGAGATTCGCCCTGGATACCAAGGCCTTTCACCTATAAGCCAATTCGTTGATGGTCAGCGAGTTAATTACCCCTTGCAGGCAGTGGAATATGCAGCTACTCAACCAATATTTTGATGTTGACGATGTTACATTAATTAGTAGTCTGGTTTTGAGTTCACGCCAAGCAGCAGACCGATGGTCATGGACTTTTGAGCATAGCAGTCTCTTTACAACCAAATCAGCTTACAAAGCTACAAGAGCTATGCGTCACGAAGCTAGTAGCAACAATGATTTTGGTGGTGGGAGATGGAAGAAACTATGGCACTTACCAATGAAAGGTAAAATTAAGCAGTTTATTTGGAGGGTTGGTTCGGCGATCCTTCCCACCAAATCTCATCTTCAAACATGGCGAGTCCCGATTCAAGGAGGATGTGTTCTATGTGAAAGGTCGGAGGTATCAATTGAGCATGTATGCATGGACTGCCCTTGTGTAAATGGGGTATTACGCAAGATTCCAGGTTTGACTAGGAAAGTGCAGGACGCAAGTCGAGGCTGGTTTGATACTTGGCTGTTTTGGTGTTGTGATCATCTCGATAAGGAGGATCTGGTTACACTCTTTACTACTCTTTAGTGTGTCTGGAAGGAGAGAAATCAACGCATGTGGAAAGGAAAATCTAAAGCAGTGGAACAAGTTGCATTCCATGCGCAAGTGTGTGTTCCAACTTACAAGGCAATGCATCCCCCTAGAATCTCGCTAAAGTAATACTCTTTTGCGGTCTCGATTCGGACCAGTTCATATATATTACTAGCAACCTTGCTAAATGCATAAGATAATAACTTTTCTTTAATTCCTTTAGGTCCATATGAATATATAAAATAATAATTTAATTTAAAAATATATAAAAATACATAAAAATTAAATTTTCATATGAGAATTTCTATTTTCATGATCACTTTAGCTATATTTTGAAAATAAAAACTATATTGTAGCCACTTTCTTTTGCGCATCTAGACCAAATTTAATTTCATCTTTAATCTTTTGTAACGTGTGCACCACATTTGGTAAAAAATTTGTGAGTTTGTACCAAAAAGTTATTCAATGTAAATAATTAGTACCTCAAATGTCACTTGAGAAAAAACTATCAGTATAATACTCACTAAAATAATAATTTCTGTAATCCGAGGTTATCATCTATAGAAGGTTACCGTAAAATGGTGGTTCTTGGGGCCTTGGACACTCTAATCGGAACTTTAAACACGTTGGGGCCGGGTTAACCCGGGACTTTAGACGGCTAAGGAAAAACTGGAGAGGCAACAAGAAGACGCAACCTCGCAACTAGTGTAGTAACCATTCTTCGAATCACGACGATCCGATGACGGAGGACGTCGGGGATACTTCATCCACAGTCCTCGACCTCACCAGCTGTCAACTCCGAGTCTACCCGAGCTCAACCTCACCGCGAACCGCCTCTCCGGCCTCGAGGTCTAGTGTTCCGTCTGAAATTGAAAAACCAATATGAAATTTTGAATTTGATGAAATGAAATGAGATATGAAATTTAAATTTCTTTGTGCAGGAGTTGGTGCTGAGGGACAATAAGCTGACGAAGGTACCTGACGCCAGCATCTTCAAGATGCTCCTGGTCTTCGACGTGTCGTTTAATGAGATCACGAAACGCTATGTGTCCAAAAATGAAGTCACGAAGATCGATCGAGCACCTCCATCAACTTCAAATTCTCGAGCTCGGTTAGAACAGATTAAGGGTTAGAACATATCATTGTGTTATGATTGTATGTGGAAAATGAAGCATTTTAGTGAAGGTGTAGTTGTGGTGCCGAAAAATTGGTGATGCAGAGTTAAAATGATTCAAGATTGTATAATTGTCAGTTGTGAAATGAGTTCTCTCAGTTTTTGACCGCAAATGTTTCAAAGCTTTAGTGCTTTACTTGGTCACCAGCAATATTATTGTTGAATCCCTGGGCAATTGGCATTGCAGATGCTTTGCCTTGTGTTGAACAATTGGCTATACACATCTAGGTGTGTATACCAATTTATTGTTAAAGCAGCCGATGTAGATAGAACAAGGTGAACCTGGAAGAACAATACAATTAGAGTATATGCACCCATGAAAGTGGAGAGGAAGTCATATTTTGAGGAATTCCTCACCCATTTGAGGAATTCCTCAAAATAAAAAGTCTTATTCTTGTTTTTCGTGCAGCGGTGTCCAAAATAAGACTTCCTATTACTATTTATTCTTATTTAAAATATTTTTCATTTAAATCCGAATAATACTTTCACCTAATAACTAGCCGACACGTGTCATTCCGGATCATATAATTGGTAGCGGATTTCCGATAAAATTTCCGACCAGTAATTTTGAGACACGTGTCATGTCTACGTGACGGTGTCGGCAAAATTATTGATTAAAGATATTTGGTAAGATTTCCGGTAAGATTACAAACCAATGGGAATGGGACACATGTAATGTCTACGTGTCGATGTCGGCAAAATTATTGATGAAGATATTCGGTAAGATTTTCGGTAATATTTTCAACCAATCGACGGTCGACACGTGTCGTTATCTAAAAAGATCTGGAAATTCAAAATGGCTATAAAAGAAAGAGCTATGAGAGAGGTAGACTCACACCAACTACACATCACTTGTAGTTCTACTCGTATCTGAGCCACTATAAACATTTCTTCACATTTTGGTTTCATCAAGATGAATCCCATGGGTTTCGGTACTTTTTTCAGTAAGAGGCGACAACAACACCGGCAAAATGCAGAAATTGCTAATCAATTCGTTATCAACGCGGTGGCGGTTGATGCAGCATTTGATGATGAACCACCACCACACCGCCGTGCAAATCAACCAATGATGAGGGAGTCCAGGGGCCAAAATCTTATGGGAGATTACTTCATCGAACGCTCAGTCTTCACCGACCACGAATTTCATCGGCGGTTCCGAATGAGCCGAAATATATTTAACCGTATAATGAAAGACCTCTGCAACAACGACCACTTTTGGCATCAAAGAGCCGACGTCATTGGAATGGTCGGACTACTTCCCCAACAAGAGATGACCGGTGCTATTCGGATGTTGGCCTACGGCTCAGCTGCTGATCAGTGTGCCGAAATCACAAAGATGGGGGAATCAACAACTCTGGAGTGCATGAAGAAGTGGTGCAGCCAAGTTGTAGAGCTTTATGGTACCCGTTACCTCCGCACTCCAGATCAGACAGACATCACTCGACTTCTAAGAAGGGATAGACATCAAGGATTTCCTGGTATGATCGGAAGCATTGATTGCATGCATTGGGAGTGGAAGAACTGCCCAACCGCTTGGTCCGGGGCGTATTCAGGGAGGAAGGGTCGTCCAACTATCATCTTAGAGGCAGTGGCCTCATATGACACATGGATCTGACATAGTTTCTTCGGGGTACCAGGAGTTCAAAATGATATCAACGTGCTCTACCAATCAGATGTCTTCGATGCAGTGCTTGCTGGAAGACGTCCGGCTGCGACTTATAAAGTGAACGGTATGACATACCGTAACACTTATTACCTTGCTGACAGGATATATCCAAGGTACTCCTCGTTTGTCAAAACGATTTCTAATCCTCAAGATCTTCCACAAAAGATTTTTGCGAGGAAGAAAGAATCGTACGGCAAGGATGTGGAGAGGTGTTTTGGCATCTTACAAGCTCGTTGGGGGATAATTCGTCATGCAGCTCGGTGTCACCACCTTTCGACGTTAAAAAGCATCAGGTTGGCTTGCATTATAATGCACAACATGATCGTTGAGGAGGAATTCATGGAGGATGAGTTTTAGGAGAACGAAGAAGAAGATCTCCAAAATCCATCTACCGCATTCACAGCTTATGATGGGCCAGTGGATGAAGGGGGAACCAGATTCATTTCGAGCCGGTTGGAAGAGATGGACAAAATAAGCAATGGTTTAGGGACTGTCTTGTAGATCTCCAATCTTCTTACATCCATGGAGAGCTTCAGAAGGACTTAGTTAAGCATAACTGGTTTCTTGAGACCGGTGAACAACTATAAATATGTTGTTTTAAATGTTTGTTTACATTGTTGTGTGTTTGAATTATGTATTTCTATTATGTGTGTTACAAATTTTGTAATGTGTGGGAACATCATGGAAATAAATAAAGTGCATTTTTATTTCTTCCAAAGGGAAAGTACATAACTTATAATTTAAATGCTTGGAAGTTGAAATTACATAAACTTATAATTTAAGTGCTTGAAATAAATAAAAGGGGGTAATTTAAGTGCTTGGAAAAAGGGGGCGATAACAATTGGAATAGCCTTCTTCGCTAGTTTCTTCTTCAACCCCATCTAATTGAGAAAGGATTTTGGGTTTCCTCTTTGTGAAATACCTCTTAGATTTAGGAGTCATAATCTCGGTATCCATTGACATAATCCGAGTTTCCTCCGCCAAAGCCCTTAATTAAATATCTCTCTTTTGAAGGGCGAGTTGCTCTCGCATAAGGGAAACCTCAATTGCATCACTATCTTTTTGATTGCGACTATAAGATTTTTGATTTGCCGCAATCCTATTCAAAGCCTCGGCTCTTTCATTAATAGGCGTCATGCCATTTTTTTTTTTCGCTTTCTTAGCCGCTTTCACTCCCATAGGACGCTCCAGAGAAAAGGGAGCTTGGTTGCTCATTGGTGTGGCAAATGCATCATCCTCCTCCAAATTGACGGTGAGAGGCATTGAGCTTGCGGGATGTGATGATGAGTTAGACGGAGTAGATGATAAGTAAGGCGGAGGTGTACTAGCCTCGACATGGATGAAGTAAGGATAATTCTTCACCACTTCCCAACAAGCAAAGTCTTTAAACTTTTTCTTCTTTTTTGCCACATAAAATGATTGAGTACATCTCATCTAAATAATAATAATAATAACATGGAATAAATAACTTGTAATTCATAAAGAAAATTAAATAAAATGGACATAGCTTATATTAAATAAAAGGAAATAAATAACTTGTAATTCATAAATATCATGAAATAAATAACATGTATTTCATAAAATTTAGACAACATAAGTTGAAACAATATGGTAAAAACTAAAAAAAAAAATTAGAGATCAAAAACATTACCTCATCGTGTATGTTGGAGCCGGAAGATGCATTCCTTCGTTTTAAAGAAAGAGCACTACCCCAAACTTTCAAATTCGGCATCAATTTTGCGAAACGAGAGGATAATGCGTTTTGAGTCCTAGCTTCCGGCATCGATTCACCATAACCTAGCTCCCAATTCTCCTTGAAATCGTTATAAACATTTTCCCACAATTTGTCCACCTTTTGTCGATTTTCGGTGATGGAATCAACGCTAAAACGACAATAAGAGATGCTCAATTGTACATTTTTTGAAAGAAGCCAATTTGTTGCCATTTTTTCCCACAAAAAAGAAGAAGAGGGATTTAGAGGAGAGATGGAGAGAGGGAGAGAATGAATTTGTTGTGCACAATTTGGTGTGAGAAATGAATGAAATGAATGTAGTATTTATTGAAAAAATGTAGGGGCTCATTTGAAAATTTTGGGGGATTTTTTTGCAATTTTTTTGGATTTTTTTTGTAATTTTTTCATTTTAGACCGAAGTGGCCGTTGCATTTAAATATGGGCTGTCGGATGGCTCATATCCGTTCGAAATGGACGTCCGAGATCAACTTAGCCGTTGATCTGTCCGTTGCTCAGGGAGTGCCACGTGTCGCCACACGATTGACGAATCATTTTTTTTTACTTTTTTACCAGCGCGTGTACTACACTCGTCGGGTAGAAGAAGAAAAAAGGCGTCAGCCTGGCGTCACCCATATGAGTGAGGCCCACCAGGCGAACGTTCTCTCACACTTCCTCTCCGGAGGACGCCAGCAAGGACGTCTCTCGCGTCAACGTCCGGTCGTCTCCCTCCCTTTCCCCCGCTGTACCGAATCCTCACGCCGGACGTCCCATTTCCGGCGGGCCCCTTGCCGGACGTCCCCAAAATCCCTCCTTGGTGTAGCTGCTCCCCCTCCCCCCCATAATCAAACCACCCACCATCATCATCACAACCACCACCCGACACCACCACCGTCATCGCCACCACCACCACCACCTACATCGTTGCCTCCACCACCACCATACACCACTACCACCTACAACGTCGCCTCCACCACCACCACACACCACTACCACCTACGACATCGCCTCCACCACCACCACATTCCACCGCCTCCACCGGCGCTGCCATCACCACCGCCGCCTATAATTAGTTTAGTTTTAGATTAATTTAGTTTATTTAGGTTAGATTAATTTATTTTATTATATCATGATTTTGTATTTAAATACATAATAATTTAAATTATTTATTCATTATGAATTTTGTATTATTATTTAATAATTAGCATTCAATAAATTTTGCAATATTATGAATATTGATATACAAAAAATTAAATGAAATGATAATTATTAAATTACTAATTAGCATTTCATGAATTTTTCATATAATTTCGTCGTCTAAAATGTAACGTACACTTAGACGACGTACTTATAGTATTTTCGTTGTCTAAGTGGTTTTGTTTAATTATTTTTTTGGACAAAATTAAGCACTTAGACGGCGAAAATACTATAAGTTCGTCGTCTAGGTGTTCACTAAGATGACGAAATTTTTTTGTCGTCTAAGTGTTCATTCAGACGACAGATTCAGACGACAAAAGTAAATCCGTCGTCTAAGTGTTCACTTAGACGATAAAGTTTTTGTTTTTTGTCGTCTAAGTACTTAGACGACAGCACTTGGACGACGAACCTTAGACGAGGGAAATTTCGTCGTTAAGTACTTAGGCAACGAAAAACATCACTTAGAAGTGCATTTTTCTGGTAGTGTTATATTACTTCTTCTTATGTTGCTTCCAAATTTATCGAGTATACCTTTTCAAATTCATAGACGTATATTTATAAACTTTTTGAAAATTTTGATGAATTTAAAGTGTTTGAAATTAGAATAAATATGATAATTAAAAAGCAACAATTTTTTAAATTTTAAGAATTTTTTTATACAATTTTTTTTAAGAATTTGTTTTAATTTCTATTCTTAGAGGCAGTGACATCATATGACACGTGGATCTAGCATAGTTTCTTCGGGGTACCAGGAGCTCAAAATGATATCAACGTGCTCTACCAATCAAATGTCTTTGATGCAGTGCTTGCTGGAAGAAGTCCGGCTGCGACTTATAAAGTGAACGGTATGACATACCGTAACACTTATTACCTTGCTGACAGGATATATCCAAGGTACTCCTCGTTTGTCAAAACAATTTCTAATCCTCAAGATCTTCCACAAAAGCTTTTTGCGAGAAAGAAAGAGTCGTACCGCAAGGATGTGGAGAGGTGTTTTGGCATCTTACAAGCTTGTTGGGGGATAATTCGTCATGCAGCTCGGTGTCACCACCTTTCGACGTTAAAAATCATCATGTTGGCTTGCATTATAATGCACAACATGATCGTTGAGGAGGAATTCATGGAGGATGAGTTTTAGGAGAACGAAGAAGAAGATCTCCATTCACAGCTTATGATGGGCTAGTTGATGAAGGGGGGAACCGAATTCATTTCGAGCCGGTTGGAAGAGATGGATAAAATGAGCAATGGTTTAGGGACCGTCTTGTAGATCTCCAATCTGCTTACATCCATGGAGAGCTTCAGAAGGACTTAGTTAAGCATAACTGGTTTCTTGAGACCGGTGAACAACTATAAATATGTTGTTTTAAATGTTTGTTTGCATTGTTGTGTGTTTGAATTATGTATTTCTATTATGTGTGTTTCAAATTTTGTAATGTGTGGGAACTTCATGGAAATAAATAAAGTGCATTTTTATTTCTTCCAAAGGGAAAGTACATAACTTATAATTTAAATGCTTGGAAATTGAAATTACATAAACTTATAATTTAAGTGCTTGAAATAAATAAAATGGAGTAATTTAAGTGCTTGAAAAAAGGGGGCGATAACAATTGGAATATCCTTCTTCGCTAGCTTCTTCTTCAACCCCATCTAATTAAGAAATGATTTCGGGTTTCCTCTTTGTGAAATACCTCTTGAATTTAGGAGTCATAATCTCGGTATCCATTGACATAATCCGAGTTTCCTCCGCCAAAGCCCTCAATTAGATATCTCTCTTTTGAAGGTCGAGTTGCTCTCGCATAAGGGAAACCTCAATTGCATCACTATCTTTTTTATTGCGACTATAAGATTCTTGATTTGCCGCAATCCTATTCAAAGCCTCGGCTCTTTCATTAATAGGCGTCATGCCCTTTTCCCCTTTTTTTTCGCTTTCTTGGCCGCTTTCACTCCCATAGGACGCTCCGGAGAAGAGGGAGCTTGGTTGCTCATTGGTGTGGCAAATGCATCATCCTCCTCCAAATTGACGGTGAGAGGCATTAAGCTTGCAGGATGTGATGATGAGTTAGACGGATAAGATGATAAGTAAGGCGGAGGTGTACTAGCCTCGACATGGATGAAGTAAGGATAATTCTTCACCACTTCCCAACAAGCAAAGTCTCTAAACTCTTTCTTCTTTTTTGCCACATAAAATGATTGAGCACATCTCATCTAAATAATAATAATAATAATAATAACATGAAATAAATAACTTGTAATTCATAAAGAAAATTAAATAAAATGGACATAGCTTATATTAAATAAAAGGAAATAAATAACTTGTAATTCATAAATATCATTAAATAAATAACATGTATTTCATAAAATTTAGACAACATAAGTTGAAACAATATGGTAAAAAAAAAAAATTGGAGATCAAAAACATTACCTCATCGTGTATGTTGGAGCCGGAAGATGCATTCCTTCGTGCGAAAGAAAGAGCACTACCCCAAACTTTCTAATTCGGCTTCAATTTTGCGAAACGAGAGGATAATGCGTTTTGGGTCCTAGCTTCTGGCATCGATTCACCATAACCTAACTCCTAATTCTCCTTGAAATCGCCATAAACCTTTTCCCACAATTTGTCCACCTTTTGTCGATTTCTGGTGATGGAATCAACGCTAAAACGACAATAAGAGATGCTCAATTGTACATTTTCTGAAAGAAGCCAATTTGTTGCCATTTTTTCCCACAAAAAAAAGGATTTAGAGGAGAGATGGAGAGAGGGAGAGAATGAATTTGTTGTGCACAATTTGGTGTGAGAAATGAATGAAGTATTTATTGAAAAAATGTAGGGGCTCATTTGAAATTTTTGGGGGATTTTTTTGCAATTTTTTTGGATTTTTTTTTGTAATTTTTTCATTTTAGGCCAAAGTGGCCGTTGCATTTAAATATGGGCCGTCGGATGGCTCATATCCGTTCGAAATGGACGGCCCAGATCAACTTAGCCGTTGATCTATCCGTTGCTCAGGGAGTGCCACGTGTCGCCACACGATTGGCGAATCATTTTTTAAAACTTTTTTACCGGCGCGTGTACTACACTCGCCGGGTAGAAGAAAAAAAAGGTGTCAGCTTGGCGTCACCCACGTGAGTGGGGCACACCAGGCGAACGTTCTCTCACACTCCCTCTCCGGAGGATGCCAACGAGGACGTCCCTCGCGTCAACATCTGGTCGTCTCCCTCCCTTTCCCCCGCTGTACCGAATCCTCACGCCGAATGTCCCATTTCCGGCGGGCCCCTTGCCGGACATCCCCAAAATCCCTCCGTGGTGCAGCTGCTCCCCTCCCCCCCCCCACCCCCACAATCAAACCACCCACCCACCATCATCACAACCACCACCCGGCACCGCCGCCACCACACACCACTACCACCTACGACATCGCCTCCACCACCACCACCACCACCGCCGCCGCCTATCATTAGTTTAGTTTTAGGTTAATTTAGTTTATTTAGGTTAGATTAATTTATTTTATTATATTATGATTTTGTATTTAAATACATAATAATTTAAATTATTAATTCATTATGAATTTTGTATTATTATTAATAATTAGCATTCAATAAATTTTGCAATATTATGAATATTGATATACAAAAAATTAAATGAAAAATTCATGAAATGCTAATTATTAAATTACTAATTAGTATTTCATGAATTTTTCATATAATTTCGTCGTCTAACATGTAACACTTAGACGACGTACTTATAGTATTTCATTTGTCTAAGTGGTTTTGTTTAATTTTTTTTTGACAAAATTAAGCACTTAGACGACGAAAATACTATAAGTTCGTTGTCTAGGTGTTCACTAAGATGACGAAATTTTTTTGTCGTCTAAGTGTTCACTCAGACGACAAAATTTTTGTTTTTCGTCGTCTAAGTACTTGGACGACGAACCTTAGACGAGGGAAATTTCGTCGTCTAAGTACTTAGGCAACGAAAAACATCACTTAAACGACGAAATTGTTTCGTCGTCTAAGTGCATTTTTCTGGTAGTGTTATATTACTTCTTCTTCAGTTGCTTTCAAATTTATCGAGTATACCGGCCTTTTCAAATTTATAGACCTATATTTATAAACTTTTTGAAAATTTTGATGAATTTAAAGTGTTTGAAATTAGAATAAATATAATAATTAAAAAGCAACAATTTTTTTAAATTTTAAGAATTTTTTTATACAATTTTTTTTAAGAATTTGTTTTAATTTCTATTCTTACAAAATAAAAACTAAATATTTCGCCAAAAAACCACAATTAAAAAAAATTGACAAAAACTAAATCTTATATAAATTAGACCTCTTAAAGACTTAAAGTGGAAAAGAGGAAGGGGCTTTTCGGTTCATTGTTAAAGAAGTCCACAGTAACACCACCGCCATCTTTCTTCTTCTTCTTTCTTCTTCTTCTTCTTCTTCTTCTTCTACGCCTTTTCCTTAATTGATTTTACAGCACAGAGTAGAAAGCAAAAGAAAGCAGAGCGGTTATCTCTCATTGTCAAAAACACCAAATCCATAGAAAGAGAGAAAGGGGCTTTCTATTCAACCCAGTGCTTAGTCGCCACCTTCGTTTTTCTTTCGGTTGGTTCTTCTGCTTCAGTCTTCTTTTTCGTTGGACATTGTTGTTTAGAAAAATGATAGGTTTCAATGTTTGATTATGTTACCAGTTATGATCGACATTCTTGTTTAGAGTCTCAATGCTTTAGAGTTTTGACGATGGTATTTTGTTGATTGTTCAGAATTGATAGTATTAAACACAGTTACATAGGGTTTTCAGTTCAAGATTGGGAAGATTGGGAATTTTTAGTGTATGGGGGGGTATGCCCTGTGAATTAGGGTGGGTTTTATTACATTGGCTTCTTTTGCTTTTTGAATTGAATAGGAAAAAAGACTATAAATTGATACCTGGTGGGTTTAGGGTTTTAATATGCTACAATTTATGATCAACAGACATTCTTGGTTACTAAAGTTATAAGCTTTATGGTTTTTCGCATTTATATCTACGTGATTCTTTATATTTTGTTGGAAAAACTAAATTGTGTATATAATCCCTGTGTGGCATATATTGCGTAAAGGTTCTGGATTGTCTTTTTTGATCCCCAACGTTTTGTTTTAGAAAGCATGGTATATAATTGATGGTTTTATTGTGATTAGAATTCAGGGACTTGTGTTTTACTTCTATGATTGATATCTGCTGCTCTTTTTTTTGAATTGCTCTAAGATAGGTTTTTAAAGCATTAGCCCCTTTCTTTGCTTGATGTGTGATGTGCATGTGATTATCAAATTCTCTAAGATACAAATTTCAGTTGTTCAACCTTAGAAAACAAATTTTTAATTTTTAATATTCAAGTGATATAAAGCAGTGTTAGAACCAGTGAAGTGGTATAGTTTTTTTTCATGATTTACTGTTGGTTTTAAATCTTAAGAAATAGAATTTCAGTACTTCTGGATCAGGGGTCGTGTTTGTGTCAGTTCTGCAGTTCTGCCACATTTATTAGCTGTTAGTCTGTTGTTACTGACCCTTAATTTTTTTTTAAAATTCTTTGAAGATAATTGAATCATAATGGAGTACCTTGCATTCCAAAAATACCTAAATGACTGTGAAGTGGATATTAATCATTACCTGCTGTTGTCAAGAAGAGAGGTAGAGAGGAAGTTAAGACTTCAACTAAACAGTTGTGAGGCGCACAATGTTGCAGAAACAGATGCTGAAGCATTGACATCAGCGGGTTATGCTGTACTATACAAGGAAACCTGTGTCATCAGAGAAAAAATGAGATGGGCACTTGCTGACAGGCCCTACTACCTAAAGAAACTGCTTAAGAAAGAAGTAATTGCTGTAAGAAATGTGAGTCAGATGAAGACCTTGCTGGGGCTTAAGCTTAAGTACAATTGGAGAGGAAGGACCAAGTTGAGCTTCTTTCATGGAACGAATCACGAACGTGACAGCATGAAGAAGTATGCAGCCGAGTGGGGTCTTCTTTTGGAACCCAACACAGAAGGTGAACTAAGGTCTGGCTTGGCAGAATTGAGGGAACGAGAGCGGTTTTTGAGGACAATGTTGCAGGATTTGGCAACCATGGTGGCTGCACCAGATCTCGCTGAGGGTCAGTATGCAAGATTAGCGGCCGAGGCTAACATTTTGAGGAACAACTTGAGGGGAGCTATTGGCTTGATCAGATCTCTCTCTTTAGATCTTGGCATCTAATACTTTGTTGCCGAATTCTTGACTTGTGAATTCTTGTTGTAGATGATGAGTTGATTGCTGTTGAGATTGAGATAGGCATCTGCTTCTCAAACAGTTGTGAGTACTATCTTTAGTTGGTGATCTCATTTTTAGTTGCTGAAGTCTAAGGTCTTTAGTCACTTGTGGATTGTTGTTGTAGATGGCTTTATTGCCTGTTGAGATTTAGATAGGGTTCTGATTCTCAAACAGTTTTAAGTAGTATCTTTAGTTGCTGCTGATTTCTGTGTATTACGTCACAGTTGCAACTACACATTGTCATATTACTCAAATATAGTTTCTTAATAACAGTGATTCCATTATTCATAGTGTTGTGGTTATTCTACTTTTATATTTTTCAGTGTTTGTACATGCATCTGGTTCTACTTTCATAGTGTAATATACTGAATTTGTCATTATCGATACAGAACAGGAACCAAGAAACAAGCTATTCCCTCTCATTCTTAGGTGCTTTTTCGATGGCAAAATATTGGATACAAGGCAAAAGAGTGTCAACAAGTTAAATACAAATAAAACAAATAATTTTATTTATAAATAACAAACCAAGTAGTTTAGGAAGAAGCTGACACTAGGCCAATCCGCTTCAGCGATGAAGAGACCAGCCCTAGGCGAGAGGGGGACATAAAACCTTACCTCCTACCTCTTAAAGAAAGACAAACCATACTTATAAGAAAGCACAGGAACATCGGAATCAACCTTTCAATCGGAAAAAAAAAACATCAGAATTAACCTTAACTAGAATTGCAAGGGGGAGCAGGAGCTAGCACAACCCAGTTATTGGTGGCAGAATCCAAATTGCAGGGTCGTAACGATGGTGCACCGAAGAAGGGTAACACTGCAATGGAGTAGTGGTTCCACTCTCTAAACTGAAAATTCCCATATCGCATTGATGGCAATCGATAAAATTGAAATAATAATCTTCCACAGTTATCGAATCGCTTGTGTAATATATGGAGTTGGGTCGGCAGCAAGAGAAGCTTGAGGCTGAAACCGACATTGACTGACCATTGCCAACAAACACAGTCTGATCGCCAATGCTTTTTAACTCAACCTGCTCTACAACAGATCCATTGTCATCAAACACTAACTTGTAAACCTCAAAACTGCGAGTCACTGGCATGGTCACATGATCCCATTCTCTGTGGACTTTCAAAAATCGCCGAACATGCAGAAGCTCTCCTTTGGTCGATTGCACGAGATATGCCTGAGAACATGGGCGTCGTTTCATACCAGTAGCGTGGTGTATCTTTGCCCTTGTTGACTTGCCAGGACTGCAGCTTTCAACATCAAATGACACAATCATTCCATAATTCTTGTCAACTGCGTACACCCGACCTCTGTAGAACACAGCATCAGTAATCGCATATCCTTCCATGGTTTCTACGTTACTCCAAAGCAAATGATTTCCTCTAGTGAAACCAAGGGTGGAATGTGTTGTGTCGAACCCTACAAGCATTAAGTTGTCGTCCCCATTTACGGAGGGATCCCCGGACAAGATGAGCTTTGGGGGAAGCTTTGTCGCTGGATTGGTCCATCCTCCCCTGTCACGAAACATCAACGCTCGTAGCTCTTTTGTGAATGGGTTCAGGAGATTCAAACAACAATATATACCTGCTAAGAAACGCAATTGGAATAGCCAACCATGGCCACAGCCATAGTATCTACAAGTCTGGAAAGAAGATGGCCACAACCACCCAGGCATTGTTAGGTGAATCTTGTCATAAATTTGTCCTTCACATAGGCTATAGAGCACGTCTGGCCCGGGTAGGAGGAGCATGGGAGGAAGATGCAGCTTTGACCAGCGCCGTGTTGTACGATTGTAGTGTTTTGCAAGAGAACGCCAGAGGTTGCAAACAGCAGCAAAATGAACATGGTCTATGGGTTCCAATAACTTATCCAGAATGACAAACGCAGGATCCACGGAGAGAGCTGGTGCCCATTTCGAAGATTCTAGTCTACTACACTTGTTCATTTCGCCAAATTCTGTTAAGGAGTGAGAGTGAGAGATTTGGCCTGAGAAGATAACAAGTGATCACCTATATATACAAAAACTGTAGAGTGAATATATCCACCTTAAGCAATGAGGAAACATATCATACTCCTCGTATGATTAGGATAACCTCGAACGAAAAGAATCACAAATGTAAATCCCACAGGGAGATGGAAAACTAATTTGGGAAACTTTATTTTAAAGTAATCTGGGTCCTGTGCGAATGGGGTTCCTTATCGTTCTCTAAATAATGCTCACAGACTAGAAAATCAAATCAAGTAATAACTGGATCCCCAAAACACGGTAATAAGATGCAGGAAAAGAAAGAAGGAAAGAAACTTTGGAGAACTGGAAACCAAACTCAAGTAGAGGGCTTCTGATCTTAGCGTACCTTTCTGGCGTTCCCAAAACATGAAGATGAAGATTATGATGATGGAGACCTATTACCTGCGAATTCCCCGAGTCATCTGCACTGGAAGAAGCATGAGATCGGGGAAACTCCGGAACTCATTTGATCATGTCAGCCCAAAAATAAACTCACCATCCAGACTGGCCCAAAACGAGCAACCGGCCCAGCCATCAAGCAATTCTAGAATTCTACTATAGTGTTTTGGCAACTTGCCTAGTTTTAATTAAACATCAATCAAGAGACAACAAGGAATTCATGGCCTGGGGCCGCTAGACTTCCCTTTTGTCTCAAGTAAGTAAATATCTGATGTTAACATCATCCTTAGCGAGTATATAAGAATCGAAGAAAGAAAAATGAACTATGAGTCAAATTCTTTTTTAAATATAATTAAAATTTTTAACAAAAAGTTATATTTAATTTATATTTAAAGTATTATTGTTGGCACATTGCGTTGAAAACTAATTTAATTTTACATTTGAAATAACAAAGCTATTGGGGATTTTCTAACATAGTCTCACAAGCTGGCTTTGGCTTCGTTTGTTGCATAGGAACTAAAAAAATGTACACGCATTACGTACGTGTATTAAGTAATCGATTTTTAAAAATTGTAAATTTTAACCGTGTAAAATGGTAATACAAATGGTTTCAATTTTTTGTTAAAAAAAAAAAGATTTTTTTGGTGTGGGTTGGTTATTTCAATGAAAGAGAGGAAGTGGTTACTAGTTAGTGAGAGAAATAGTAGGAGAAAAAGATCTTAGATATGATGCCTACACTTTAAAAGCTATCAAATTAGTGCCCAAATCCTCTAAATCGTATCAACGTGATGCCTCTCTGCCGCAGTGCCTCTTCCTCGTCGCCAACACCGGCAACGATCACTTCTAGCTCCGCCTGCCCTCGTAACTGCCACCACCATGGCTCCGCCTTCCTTGCTCGCCACTCCTCCACATTCTCCCCTTACCACTGTTATGACTCCGCCTGCGACCTCGTCCCCCGACCTGACCCGACTCCATTCTACAAGCACACCCACCTCCACAACCCGTATTGCTACCATTACACTTACTCTGACAGGTCCTTTGCCGCCAGATTCTTCTCCAGAGCGACCACCACTCTCAACGCCACCTCGGGTCAACTCGCCACTCTCACTGCTCTATCTTTCGGGTGCGGGTTTAAGGTGTCGAGTCCTACTTTGACTAGGTTGAGCTTCTGGTTAGTAAGGAAGATTTATTCATCTGTGAAGTTTGACTAATCCATCGCCCACCATCTCTAATGTGGATGTAGTTCAGCAAAAGGGCAAAAATCCAGCTATTCATATCCGCTCTAGGAAACTCATTTTGTATAGAAGCCACTTGGGGTCTAAGTTGTATTGTCTAAGATACAATCAAATTATTTTTGTTAAATGTACTATATCTCAGTCCATGCTCCATAGTGTGGCCTTTGGCAAGTGGAAAGCATTCACGGCTGGTAAATGTTTGGTTTCAATCCATGTATAACGTAGGCGAGACTTTTGAATTGAATTGGAGAACTCAGAACTCTCTAGCAGAATAAAGCAGTATTGAGAATTTTGATTTTTGACAATTAATTGGGTGGATAGTAAATTAAATCGGAGGTTCAAGTTCCACAAGGGTACGAAGCCAACTTTCCGACACATAGTGGCAGGCAAAGTAGGAAAATGGATAATGGGTTGGTTAAATGGTTTAGTTTTTTGAAATGAGCGAAAAGGAAATGGAAGTGTAACTAACAATGCAAGGCTTACATTTGCATATGGAAAAATGGCATGTGTCAAAAACTCAAACTGAGCCAAAATGCACAAAACAATGATCTATCTTTGACGCAATCATCTAATATTACTTGATGAACAAAAGGTGTTAAAGGGTAGCTTGTAAAAAAAACCTAGAGAGTTCCAGGAAAATTGGAACGAGAGCAGCCAAATCTTCTCGTAGTGGTTCCTACCCTGTCTGGCGGCGCGTCACCTAGGCATCATCGTCGGACGGGGGAGACTGGTGTGGGGGTGCGCCGGCTCAGTTTTGAAGGGAGATAGAGGTCGAGTCGAGCAGATGTGGTGGAGAGGCTTTGGAGTTCGGTGGAGAGACTCGCAACCACCATGGAGGGCTAATAAGGCGGGGCTGCAGTATGGCGGTTCCCACTTGAGGCCGAAGTGGAACGAACAAAATCACTGGAGCGAGAGGTACCGAGAAGTCCATCCGGGTCGGAGTATGGAGAGATTCTGGCTCAAGGCGTCCGACGGGGTTCGTGGGCGGCTAAAGGGGTCGACAGACGAGGGGCAGTGTTGCGGTTCGTCGGTGAGTCGGGTGAGTCTGTAGTGCGATTCTGGGGTGGCGTGGAAGGGTTGGTGCAACCAAGTCGGGTTGGCTTCCCTTGTGCGGGTCAAGTGTTTGGTGCGGGTGTGGGCTTCTTTCTCTCTTTGGGCCTGTGTCGTTAGGCTCCCCTTTCAAGTCTCCTTTCTTTTTTTTCAGTTTGTTTTTAAGTTTTTGTGTTTTAAGTCCTACAATTGAGGTAGGGATAATAAGGGGGTTAGGTCCCACTGTGGGCACTTTCTGTGTCGCTCTAGGTAGTTTCTATTCATTGGCGGTTGTGTGTCTGCTCTGGGTTGGTGGCATGTTGCTAGTCTTGTCAACTAGCTGTTGCCACCTAGTGGTAACGTGAAACTGAGTGCCACTGGAGTCTTTTTTCAATGGCAACATAGTGAAGAAGCTGTTTCAGTGGTAACTATGCTTAGCTGTAATCGTGTTGCAGATCTAGTTATTTTCCCGGTATGTCATTACATTTTTGAAACAAATAGAGTAGCCTGTTGGGTGTTCTTTGCTAGTGGTGTTTAGTTGAGTACTTGTTCTTTGTAGAGGTTTATGTTATTATTTCAGAATATTTTCTAGGTGCTTATTGTAATCAAGAGTTAAGGTGCTCTGCCTCTGGTAGTCTACAATTTCATCGATTAAGGCTTGGGGTGGCCGACCCTTCTTTCAAAAAAAAAATTACTTGATGAACATGAAACATGTTGTACATGTCAAACTTAAGTAAAATTAGTGTTCGAAAACACAGTCTACACAGCCGATTAATCGGTGTGTAATCGGTAATCGGTAAGAAATTGCATAGATTAAGGTCTGAACGGCCCCCTACACAGTGAACTGTGTAAAGACCGATTAATCGGCCGATTCACCGATTAATCGATGTGTTACACTGCCTACACAGCCAGATATTTTTTTTAATGAGAAATCAAAATTTAAAAATAACAACCCAAAACCCAATTTTATTTTTTCAAGAAAGATTTGCCATGGAGTGATTTTCTTATTTGAAATGCATTCTCTTATATTTATTATTTTAATATTAAACTATGTGTTCAATTTTGATTACTTTCCTAACATTTTTTTTTACTTAATCATTATACCTTCTCCAATGATGGAGTTTTAAATTTTAAAGTTAAAATTGTCTAAAAGTTAAATATAGCTAGACTATATATAACTTGTGAGATAGTAAAAAAATTACTTAAAAATTAAATTAGACTAAATTGAACGTTAAAACAATAAAAAACTGAAAGATGGAGAATATGACTTCAAGTCATTTTCTCTCCCCACTTTTGATAAATATAATTTCAAAATTTAACTCAAAGTTACATTTAATTAACTTTGCTTTAGGGTACCCGTTGGAGTGATATTTTACGTAAAAAAAGTTAAAATTTGACTTTATTTGTGAAATATGGTATCGTTGGAGATGCTAATGATCTTTTAGATATTTTTTAATATATTACTAATTATAATATTATTTAATAGATAAAAAAAATACCGATTCCGATTAATCTCGATTAATCACAGAGTAATCAGTTACACAATAATCAGTACCATAACGATTCGTGTCCGAATACCGTTTTTTTAACACTGAGTAAAATATTTGCATAGAAAAGATGTACGTACTACAGTATGTTGTTTAGCTTTATGCTAGCTATAAATGAATAAATCTATAATCCACCCTATATATGCATATCTTTATCCCTGATATAAGTTGTGTCGTCAAATATACTAAACGAGAGACGCACTTCTACGTTATGTAGTAATTTGTTAGTAAAGAAAAAAGGAGAATTAGATCAAACGAAAACATTATATGTATCAAGGGAATAATGTGGCCATTTTCTAATGGTATGTAACTTCGCCAATTTATCATTGAGAAATGCAACAAATTGACATGAATCAAATTAATTGCGAAATTATGGTATTTGACGTAAAAGTGATGTAATTATATCGAACTTAAAAGGGATATAATATTTCCCAAAATTTCAATTCGAACCATATATTTAGAGGTGGGCGTGTATTAAATTAGTGCGGTTTGAGCAACCACCCCACTTGTTGCAGTTTGTTAAAAATGCAAACCACAACTGTTTTACTTATTCAGTGCACTATATTATCGGTGCGGAGCGATACGGTTTCAGTATTTAACATATATTTAGTAATTATAAAATAACGAGTAAATTTAAAAATTTAAACATTGCATAAACAATGTTTAAGATTATCAACAATTTAAATATTACATAATCATTAACTTAGTCATGGTGAAAATGGAGAAGTGAGTAGAGCGTCTTTTATATTTATTTTTTTAAACCTTAGAACTGTGAAGATTAAAAGTGACCAGAGAATTTAGTAGTTTCGATATTTATATACTATTAAGATTTTAGGTCAAATTTGTCATATTCAATGGCTAAAATTAATGAAATTAAGAACTGCGTGGAAGAGAAGCACCGGTACCCCTGCTTGGATTTTGATTTTGATTTTGATTTGGGCTTGGAATGGGACAACGCCGCGCTGGCCAGGTTCGTAGGCGAAGACTACCTCAACTGATCTACTACTCACAGCTAGCTAGCACCACCATTGCTACTAATTTTTGAATTTCTCGTTACTAATGTGTTTGGTTAAATTTCGTTTGGGTTTTTGTGATCTCTGTTATGGCTGTTATAGCGGAAGCAAATAAATGTAAGAACAAACACAGATTTAACGTGGTTCACTAACGCGAGTTAGCTACGTTCACGGCAGAAGAAGAATAGATTACTTTATCTTGGAGAGAACCTGGTTTACAACAGTATAACACACTAGGTTAAGCCTAACCTAGGATTACAGTATACCGAATATCTACCAACGCTAGATTAAGCCTAATCTACAGGATAGACCCAGATTACAGAGATATTCCACCACCCCCCATTAGCTAATACCCAACTGGGTATATATAGCCTAACAGAGTCCTAAATACCAGAGGAATCCCAGACACACACGTCTGAGGAAACCTAAACCAGAATGATTAAGGAAACCCAATTCCTTAATGCCTGAGGAATCCTAGTCCTAACGAAATCCTGAGTAGAAGTCTTGCTCGCAAAGGGCTTCTAACTCTCCTCGCCAGAGACTTTCGCCAAAGTCAACGCTCGCCAAATACTCTCTCGTCAGAGATTCTTCCTTGCTCGCGTACCTCACATATGCCAACGTGCCTTGCGTATGCCAATGCGCCTCGCGTACGCCGACGCGACTCAAGATTCAAGGCATAGACTAACAAATCTCCACCTTGACTTGAATTCTCTCTCCCAAGTAATCAGATGTACCCGAAGTACCAAACTTCTCCTCTGCCCCCCAAATGTCATTCCTCCAAGAAACGAACCCAGATGTTCCCCTCTCCCAGAGAAGGACCAGACGTTGCCTTCTCCCAGAGAAGCAACCCAGGTGTTGCCCCCAACGGGCAACTAACAACTTCTGACATTCAGCAAGTCCAAGCAATGTTGGAACTTGCTATGCAAAACCGGCTTTGTGAACATGTCTGCTGGATTATCAGCAGTACCCACCTTGTTCACCCTGATCCGATTCTCGTTCCTCAGAAAATGATACCTGACATCGATGTGCTTAGTCCTCTCATGATGAACTTGATCCTTGGTCAAACAGATTGCACTCAGACTATCGCAATACACTATAGCCTGATCATGATGTAAACCCAAGTCACTAACCAATCCTTTCAACCAGATTCCCTCCTTGGCTGCATTTGTCAATGCCATGTACTCTGCTTCAATTGAAGACAAAGTCACTGAAGATTGCAGAGTAGCTTTCCAACTAACAACTGACCCACCAAGAGTGAAAACATAACCAGTCATAGATCTTCTCGTGTCAACATCCCCAGCATAATCTGAATCTGAGTAACCAGTTACTAAACACCTTGTATCACCTCCATAAATGAAACCAACGTCAGACGTACCACTAAGGTAACGAAAAATCCTCTCCACAGCTTGCCAATGCTCCTTTCCAGGCTCACCCATAAACCTACTGACCACACTGACAGCATGTGCAAGATCCGGTCTAGTGCAGACCATAGCATACATCAAGCTTTCTACTGCACTACCATAGGGAACTTGAGACATGTACTCCTTCTCCTGAGCTGAATTAGGTGCAAACGCAATAGACAAGTGAATGTTTGCTGTACTTGGAGTATCTAAGGATTTTGATGTAGACATGCCAAACCTTGACAATATCTTCTGAATATAATCCTTCTGTGATAAGAACAGCCACTTCTGACTCTTATCCCTGTAGATCTCCATTCCCAGAATTTTCCTTGCTGCACCCAAATCCTTCATCTCAAACTCAGCACTGAGAAGACCCTTCAACTTCTGAATCTTTGACTTGTCCTTTGAAGCTATCAACATATCGTCTACATACAGGACCAGATAAATGAGAGACTCATTTGAAACCTTGTTGTAGTAAACACAACAATCATACGGACTCCTGCTGTATCCAATCTCCATCATATAGCTGTCAAACCTCTTGTACCACTGCCTCGGTGACTGTTTTAGTCCATATAAATATTTCTTCAACTTACAAACAAGATCTTCCTTTCCAGGAACTTGGAAACCCTCTGGCTGAGTCATGTATATCTCTTCCTCCAACTCTCCATGCAGAAAAGCTGTTTTCAAATCTAGTTGCTCAAGTTCCAGATCCTGATGTGCAACAATGACTAGTAGCACCCTGATAGATGTATGTCTGACCACAGGCGAGAAAATCTCATTGTAGTCTACACCTTCTTCCTGATGAAATCCTCTTGCAACTACCCGAGCTTGATACTTGAAACCCTCAACATGCGACATCCCTTCCTTCTTCTTGAAAATCCATCTGCAAGTGATAACCTTTCTCTTCTGAGGTCGCTTGGCCAATTCCCAAGTCTGATTCTTGTGAAGTGATTCCATCTCGTCTCCCATTGCAGCAAGCCATTGGGCAGACTCAGTACATGTAACTGCTTCCTTATAGGTGGATGGCTCGCGAGGATCCACCTCTTCAGCAACCTGAAGTGCATAAGCCACCATGTCCTCAAAACCATACCTCGTAGATGGTTTTCCAAAATTTGCTCTCCTAACCCGATTAAGAGACAAACCATGCTGGTTATCTACTAGTGGCTCTGATTCTGAATGTGAGTGTTGATCTCCTTGCTGTGGTTCAACCTTATCTTGCTGCTTCACCTGTTTCTCAACACTACCATTCTCTGATACAACACTAGCATTAGAGAGCATGCACCTAGCTCTCTCCAGAAGTGTCTGATTTGTATGTTCTGCCACACCATTATGCTCCGGTGTGTCCCTGACTGTATAATGCCTAGCAATCCCTACATTCCTGCAGAACTCATTAAACTCAGACCAGCAAAATTCCAGAATTTGCATCCCTCGTTCACTCATATAACCGAGTCTCATGTGCCATAGCTTGGTCATATCCTTCTTGTGAACTTCCGATGATGCATCAGCAGCAAAACCAGATAGCGTAGAACCTTGTAGAATATACAAAGTTCCCTGCTTGACACCTTTCAGAACCACATCTGAACCCTTGTAGACACGTAAGATCCCGCCTTCTCCTTTGAAACTAAACCCCTTCTTGTCCAAATGACTCAGAGATATTAGATTCTTAGTCATGCCTGGAACATGCCTAACTTCGTTCAATGTACAGAATTTACCATCATGTGTCCGTAATTTAACTGAGCCCATTCCAACAACCTTGCAAGCCACACTGTTGGCCATTGTCACATTGCCTCCATCTACCTGCTCGTAGGTTGCGAACCACTCCCTGCACGGACATATATGATAAGACGCCCCGGAATCTAGAACCCACACATCATCGCGATGTGCATGTTCATCAGAAACTAGAGCCGTATCCTCTTCTGAATTGATGTCATCTTCTGCTACAGCAACGGTCCCGGATGGTTTCTCCTGCTGCTTCCACTTTGGACATTCCCTTCTCCAATGTCCCATTTCTTTATAGTAGTTACAGACATCGTTGGATTTAGGACCCTTGAAACTTGGCTTCTTGAATTTCTTCTTATCCTTGTTTCCATGTCCTTTACTTCCACTGACTACTAACCCAGCAGCCTGATTGTCTGAACCTGTACCAGTTGTTTTATGGCGCAACTCTCTGGTATGAAGAGACGATCTTACCTCCTCAAGAATCACCGTATCCCTTCCAACAATAAAGGATTGCACAAAATTCTCATATGATAACGGTAAAGATACCAACAGAATTATGGCAGCATCCTCATCCTCGATCTTAACATCGATATTACGCAATTCTAGCATAATTGTGTTCAGCTGATCCAAGTGATCTCTCAGTGGTGCACCCTCTTGCATACGCAGACCAAACAGACGTTGCTTCAGAAACAACTTGTTGATTAAAGACTTTGTCATGTATAGACTCTCAGGCGTCAACCACAAACCAGATGCAGATTCCTCTTCTGCAACCTCGGTGATGATATCATCTGCAAGACACAGCATGATAGTCGAGTGTGCCTTCTCCTCCAGACTGGCCATCTCAGCGGACTCGGGACCCACTGCTTTCTTCATCAGCGGCGCCCACAACCCTTGTTGCTTTAACAAGGCATGCATCTTGATTTGCCATAAACTGAAACTGTTCCTCCCCGTGAATTTGTCGATCTTCACATTCACCCCGGACATCCTGAGCCGAAGCTCTGATACCAGTTTGTTATAGCGGAAGCAAATAAATGTAAGAACAAATACAGATTTAACGTGGTTCACTAACGCGAGTTAGCTACGTCCACGACAGAAGAAGAATAGATTACTTTATCTTGGAGAGAACCTGGTTTACAACAGTATAACACACTAGGTTAAGCCTAACCTAGGATTACAGTATACCGAATATCTACCAACGCTAGATTAAGCCTAATCTACAGGATAGACCCAGATTACAGAGATATTCCACCACCCCCCATTAGCTAATACTCAACTGGGTATATATAGCATAACAGAGTCCTAAATACCAGAGGAATCCCAGACACACACGTCTGAGGAAACCTAAACCAGAATGATTAAGGAAACCTAATTCCTTAATGCCTGAGGAATCTTAGTCCTAACGAAATCCTGAGTAGAAGTCTTGCTCGCAAAGGGCTTCTAACTCTCCTCGCCAAAAACTTCCTCGCCAGAGACTTTCGTCAAAGTCAACGCTCGCCAAAAACTCTCTCGCCAGAGATTCTTCCTTGCTCGCGTACCTCACATATGCCAACGTGCCTCGCGTACGCCGACGCGACTCAAGATTCAAGGCATAGACTAACAATGGCGGTGGAGTTGTAAATAGTGTTAAACCACAGTTTATAGTCTAATTTTAAATTACTGAAAATTAGGAATGAACAGAAGAAAAAGAGGAAGAATATTGGTTACTTTGGTAACTGGGTATGTACGTATGGTAGTTGGTTTACTGCTAATTACCAAGCAGGTGCTAATTGGTAACTATAAGCAAAGACTAGTATGGTTTCGTTTTCGTTTTCGTTGCCTTGATATATCTGCAGCCAATTTTTGAAATTGTTTGCTCAATCAATTGATTGTTCGGATTTGTTCCCGAGCATTCCGTTTAATCACACCCCATTTAAGGACTTAAGGTGGTCGGTTTTACATCTTGGGAGGCCGAGATTGTTTGAGGTCTGTGGTGGAATATGAGACTGGCCAGAATAACAAAGATGGTGGTGATCGTCGATAGATTATATGATCTCCTCGTTTTTATATGCACCCACCCACCAGCACCGAATGAGTACACACAAAGAGGTACACATAGTACGTCGTACTTGTCCTTGTCGATCTTCTAGTGCCCCTGCTTTGCGTTTAGTCCTATACCTTCAGATTATGGACGTACATGGCAATTTGTTTCGTTCGTCTCTTTGCGGCTACATTGCACTAAGCTAAGGCCACCTCGAGGACATGCATGTGACAAATACATATCTATATAGAAATGGAATTTGGATGTTCGTTGATATAGTGTATGATCGATCTTCGGGTGAGCAGAATAAATCTCAAGAGTTAATGTACAAGAAAAAGGAGCAGAACTTGGTCAGTCACGTCCCTCGAACGTAGAGCTGGCTTACAATTTTTGTTAGTAGAGATGGCAATATTTCAGAATTATATTGTATTTGTCTACCTAACTTCGTATTGGTTGGGAGCGTCAGAGACCTTACACAAGTAAGTATTTCTCGGGATGAAGGGAGAGACCGAGAGATGTTTGCTTACTTGTGTTTTGGTGCTAGTATTCAACTTTTCATGGTTATTGTGCATGGCAAAGAGTATGAAATAAATGGAAGTGTCAGACCCCAATGACCGATCAAAATTCTTTCTATATTTCTTGGTTCACTTGGTATTTCGACCCAATTTCCCAATGTCGACTTATCATCTTGGTCAGGTTGGGGTTTTGCGTTTTTAAGGCCCATATCATGGGCCCCTCTCGCTCGGGACACTTGAAGCCCAAATAAGAATAACTGAGCTTTTTTATTTGGGCCTTCACTTTTGATTTTGATATATATTTCTATCCAGCCCACAACTTGCTGCAGGTTCCCTCCTAAACTAGCTAGGATTAGGAGTGTACCGAGGATGCGCACCTCTCTCGCAAGGCTAAAACAGCCGCCTTCGTCACCTGAAAATCAGAAATGATATCACGGCCGCCGTCGATGACCTACACCATGGTATTCGATTGGTTGCATTCGTTTTCAAGTAAGTTGTTCTAGCTAGAAATCTCTTCCTTGTTGTTCTCTGTACACGAATATATTCTTGCACCAAAAAGCTCGCACTCATATTACCTTCTTCAAATCATTCGCTAACCATCGCTGCTTTTACCATTGTTAAACCCAAAAAGGTAAAGGTGATTCGGAGATTGAATCCATCATTAGATCTAATTAAGTCGGTGATATCCAAACCAGTCAAACCAAGTAGTAGGGGTACCCAGCAAACAAACAAGCGGGAAAGAAGGGGCAACTTTGTGGCTCAAGAACCCTAATCCTAAGTCTATTGGTCTAGGAGCTTTTGACTTGAAAGGGGGGTTCTTTAGTCCCCAGACGATGATAATTATAATGCAAGGCCACTACAGTTTCACAAACATATATGTAGATGGAAAAAGATACTGCTGGTCTATCGAAAAAACAAAAAACCGGCAATGGCAATCGGATTGTATACCTCTTACATGATTAGTATGTATAACTCTTACGTAAGAGAATTATCAATAAAATCTCACCCATTCATACATATCATTTACTCTACACATGCACTCTCTCAAGCCTTATACCTTTTTTCCATCATAATGTGGAGTCCATGTTGATCTTTCCCTAACAATTATTTTTATGAAATGCAATACACTAGAATTGAATGATCACATAGTACTAAGAGCATCTCCAAAGGAAATGTTAGAATATGTCTTGAATCTGGTATGGCGTCAGTATACGCAGGTCTCGCTAAGGCAGATGTCTTTGGCGAGAGGGTCGCAAGGAAGAATCTCTGACGAGAGAGTCTTTGGCCAGCAGTCTTTGGCCAGCAGTCTTTGGCGAGAAGAGTTAGAGTCTCTGGCGAGCAGGACTACTACTCAGGTTTCCATAAGGAATATGGATTCCTCAGTCATTCTGGTTTAGGATTCCTCAGACGTTTGAGTTTGGGATTCCTCTGGTATTCAGGACTCTGTTTGGCTATATATATACAAGGGTATTAGCTAAAAGAGAAAAAGGTGAATGGAGTCTGGTTCTATCATATAGATTAGGCTTAATTTAGTGTGGTAGAGATATTCTGTATTCTGTAATCCTAGGTTGGCTAACCTAGTGTGATACTCTGTAATCTGGTATTCTCCTAGATAATAAATTTATTCTCCTTCTGCCGTGGATGTAGCTAATTCACGTTAGTGAACCACGTAAATTTGTGTTTGTTCTTACATTCAATTGCTTCTGCTATAACAAACTGGTATCAGAGCTTTGGCTCAGGATATCTGGGGTAAATGTGAAGATCGACAAATTCATGGGGAGGAACAGTTTCAGTTTATGGCAGATCAAGATGCGTGCCTTGTTAAAGCAACAAGGGTTGTGGGAGCCACTGATGAAGAAGATAGTGGGTCCCGAATTCGTTGAGATGGCCAATTTAGAGGAGAAGGCACACTCGACAATCATGCTGTGTCTTGCAGATGATATCGTCACCGAAATCGCAGAAGAAGAATCTGCATCTTGCTTGTGGTTGAAGCTTGAGAGTCTATACATGACGAAGTCTTTAACCAACAAGTTGCTTCTGAAGCAACGTCTGTTTGGTCTGTGTATGCAAGATGGTGCACCTCTGAGAGATCACTTGGATTAGCTGAACAGAATTCTGTTAGAATTGCGTAATATCGATGTTAAAATCGATGATGAGGATGCTGCTCTAATTCTGTTGGTATCTTTACCGTTATCATATGAGAATTTTGTGCAATCCTTTATTGTTGGAAGGGATACGGTGACTCTTGAGGAGGTAAGATCGTCTCTTCGTACCAGAGAACTACGCCATAAGGCGACTGGTATAGGTTCAGATAATCAGGCTGCTGGGTTAGTAGTCAGTAGAGATAAAGGACATGGAAACTCGGATAAGAAGAAATTCAAGAAGCCAAGTTTCAAGGGTCCTAAATCCAACGATGTCTGTAACTACTGTAAAGAAATGGGGCATTGGAAAAGGGAATGTCCAAACAGGAAGCAGCAAGAGAAACCATCAGATACTGCTGCTATAGCAGAAGAAGACACCAATTCAGAAGAGGATACGGCCCTAGTTTTTGATGAAAATACTCATCACAATGATGTGTGGGTTCTAGATTCCGGGGCGTCTTATCATATATGTCCGCACAGGGAGTGGTTCTCAACCTATGAGCAGGTAAATGGAGGAAATGTCTCTATGGCCAACAGTGTTGCTTGCAAAGTGATTGGAATGGGCTCAATTAAATTATGGACACATGATGGTAAATTTTATACATTGAACGAAGTTAGGCATATTCCACGCATGACTAAGAATCTGATATCTCTGGGTTATTTGGATAACAAGGGATTTAGTTTCAAAAAAGAAGGCGGAGTTCTACGTGTCTGCAAGGGTTCTAATGTGGTTCTGAAAGGTGTCAAGCGGGGTACTTTGTATATTATACAATGTTCTATGTTATCGGGTTCTGCTGCTGTTGCATCATCGGAAGTTCACAAGATGGATATGACCAAGCTATGGCACATGAGTCTCGGTCATATGAGTGAACGAGGGATGCAAATTCTGGAATTCTGCTGGTCTGAGTTTAATGAGTTCTGCAGGAATGTAGGGATTTCTAGGAATCATACAGTCAGGGACACACCAGAGCAGAATTGTGTGGCAGAACATATGAATCAGACACTTCTGAAGAGAGCTAGGTGCATGCTCTCTAATGCTAGTGTTGTATCAGAGAATGGTAGTGTTGAGAAACAGGTGGAGTAGCAAGTCACTCAAGATGAGAGTGAACCACAGCAAGGAGATCAACACTCACATTCAGAATTAGAGCCACTAGTAGTTAACCAGCATAGTTTGTCTCTTAATCGGTCGAGGAGAGCAAACTTCGGGAAACCGCCCACGAGGTATGGTTTTGAGGACATGGTGGCTTATGCACTTCAGGTTGCTGAAGAGGTGGATCCTCGCGAGCCATCCACCTACAAGGAAGTAGTTACATGTACTGAGTCTGCCCAATGGCTTGCTGCAATGGGAGACGAGACGAAATCACTTCACAAGAATCAGACTTGGGATTTGGCCAAGCGACCTCGGGAGTGAAAGATTATTACTTGTAAATGGATTTTCAAGAAGAAGGAAGGGATGTCACCTGCTGAGGGTATCAAGTATAAAGCTCGGGTAGTTGTAAGAGGGTTTCATCAGGAAGAAGGTGTAGACTACAATCAGATTTTCTCGCCAGTGGTCAGACATACATCTATCAGGGTGCTACTAGCCGTAGTCGCACATCAGGATCTGAAACTTGAGCAACTAGATGTGAAGACAGCTTTTCTACATGGAGAGTTGGAGGAGGATATATACATGATTTAGCCAGAGGGTTTCCAAGTTCCTAGAAAGGAAGATTATGTTTGTAAGTTGAACAAATCTTTATATGGACTAAAACTGTCACTGAGGCAGTAGTACAAGAGGTATGATGGAAATAGGCTATAGCAGGAGTCTATATGATTGTTGTGTTTACTACAACAAGGTTTCAAATGAGTCTTTCATTTATCTGGTTCTGTATGTAGACGATATGTTGATAGTTGCAAAGGACAAGTCAGAGATTCAGAAGTTGAAGGATTTTCTCAGTGCTGAGTTTGAGATGAAGGATTTGGGTGCAGCTAGGAAAATTCTAGGAATAGAGATCTACAAGGATAGGAGTCAGAAGAGGCTGTTCTTATCACATAAAGATTATATTTAGAAGATATTGTCAAAGTTTGGCATGTCTACAGCAAAATCTTTAGATATTCCAAGTGCAGCAAACATTCACTTATCTACTGCGTTTGCACCTAAATCTGCACAAGAGAAGGAGTAAATGTCTCGAGTTCCCTATGGTAGTGCAATAGGAAGCTTGATGTATGTTATGGTCTGCACTAGACCGGATCTTGCATATGCTGTCAGTGTTGTCAGTAGGTTTATGGGTGAGCCTGAAAAAGAGCATTGGCAAGCTGTGAAGAGGATCTTTCGTTACCTTAGAGGTACGTCTGATGTTGGTCTCATTTATGGAGGTGATACAAGGTGTTTAGTAACTGGTTATTCATATTCAGATTATGCTGGAGATGTTGACATTAGAAGATCTATGACTGGTTATGTTTTCACTCTTGGTGGGTCTGTTGTTAGTTGGAAAGCTACTCTGCAGCATTCAGTGACTTTGTCTACAACTAAAGCAGAGTACATGGCATTGACAGAGACAGCCAAGGAGGGAATCTGGTTGAAAGGATTGGTTAGTGACTTGGGTCTACATCACGATCAGGCTATAGTATATTGTGATAGTCTGAGTGCAATCTGTTTAGCCAAGGATCAAGTTCATCATGAGAGAACTAAGCACATCGATGTCAGGTATCATTTCCTGGGAAGTGAGAAGAGAATCAGGATGAACAAGGTGGGTACTGCTGATAATCCAGCAGACATGTTCACCAAGCCGGTTTCGCATAGCAAGTTCCAACATTGTTTGGACTTGCTGAATGTCAGAAGTTGTTAGTTGCCCGTTGGGGGCAACATCTGGGTCCTTCTTTAGGAGGGACAACATCTGGGTTTCTTCTCTGGGAGAAGGGAACATCTGGGTTCGTTTTTTGGAGGAACGACATCTGGGGCAGAGGAGAGTCTGGTGCTTCTGGTACATCTGGTTATCTGAAAGAGGATTCAAGTCAAGGTAGAGATTTGTTAGAATATGCAGTGAATCTGGTATGGCGTCGGCGTACGCAGGTCTCGTTAAGACAGATGTCTTTGGCGAGAGGGTCGCAAGGAAGAATCTCTGGCGAGAGAGTCTTTGGCGAGGAGAGTTAGAGTCTCTAGCGAGCAGGACTACTACTTAGATTTCCGTAAGGAATAGGGATTCCTCAATCATTCTGGTTTAGGATTCCTCAGACGTTTGGGTTTGAGATTCCTCTGGTATTCAGGACTCTATTTGGCTATATATATACAAGGGTATTAGCTAAAAGAGAAAAAGGTGAATGAAATCTGGTTCTATCCTGTAGATTAGGCTTAATCTAGCGTGGTAGAGATATTATGTATTCTATAATCCTAGGTTGGCTAACCTAGTGTGATACTCTGTAATCTGGTATTCTCCTAGATAATAAATATGTTCTCCTTCTGCCGTGGATGTAGCTAACTCACGTTAGTGAACCACGTAAATCTGTGTTTGTTCCTACATTCAACTGCTTCCGCTATAACAGGAGAGTCCTAAACCCTATATATATAACTTTGGGTGAAATTCATGCTCTCCAATGGTTGAAATGAAGGATCTAAACCCTATGAAATATAGCTTGGGGTGCTAAAGGAAGTCCTAAAATAGATCTTCCTTTAGGACGAGATCTAAAAATGGATAGAGAGAAGTGGTGGGGCAGTTGGCGCAAAGGAGGAGTGGTAGGGCAGTTGGCGCAAAGGAGAAGTGGAGAAGAGAGAGATTTGGAGTCTGAGACATGTTTTGTAGCTGGTGTGGCACAAACTCTCGCTAAAGGAAGGCAGAAGTGGGAAGGACGACACGCGACGCGCTAGAGTGAGAGAAGAATGAGCGACAGGTTGCAGACGTGGGACCCGCCCACGTGATCCATTTCCTTTAGTTGCAAACCCTCTTCCCAACCCAACGACTCTGAAATCGGACGACCTCAGTTGATTTGAAATTGAAATCAACGGCTGATCCAAATTTCAGTTAATTTTTTTCCATTACTGATTCTGATCTCACGGTAAAGGATATATCTTGAAATCGATCCAACGATTATTATTCAATCAAACACTTATTTTTCATATAACAGTCAGAAAAAAATAAGAAAAAATTAATAATGCATATGTCACTCAATTTTTTTTTAAAATTAATATAATTATTATTTATCATGTACAATTATATTTTTCAAAATTTAAAGTATTATTAAAAACAACATTAAATAAAGTTATCTAAATATATAAAATTAGAACTTTAAGATAAAACTTTAAACTATTAGTGATGATTGAAGTCATAAATGAAATGTCAAAATAAAATCCTAAAAATAATTTTAGTACCTCGTATAGAACTTTGTCATTAAAGATGTCCTAAAAGACCTAATAAGTTCAACCCAACATTATTTGCTCAATGATGTCGTTCCCTGGCTATTTTATGTATACCCCATTCCAGTCCCATCATTCTCCTCTCAATTCATCATCATACAGCAACAAGAAAGCAATATATGTCAATATCATTCTCAGCAAAGCAAGTATAAATATAAGGACACCTTTTTATTTTTCAGAAGAAAAAATGCTTAATCGATATGTTCATTTTTTGCTGTTCTGTGGTTTGTGGAGTAGTGCTCAAGACTTTAAGCTATAAGCATTGCTTTCCTTCAAGAAATAAGTACAATTTATGCCCTTTTCCTACTATTGATTTGGTCTATAAGATTGTCATATCTGCACTTCCTTTGATGAAGATTTAAAAGAAAGTTTGGGATATGGTAAACAATGGAATGGTAAGGTTTTTAACAATTAAAGGAACTGAGAAAATGTGATTGTCTATGCGTCAATTGGCTTAGTTTAAAAATAATAACAAGCTTGGGTCATAGTATAAAAATGCAATCATGGTGCTTAGGGCCATCAAGATTCGTTGTTACCTTTACTTATCTAGCATACAATCCAAAGCATAAGTTGACCACAATATCCCAATTGTTTATAGCTTAGGGTTGATACACTACCGATCTCATAAGAAACGAAGGAGCCTTTATAGCAGTACTCCTAGAAGTGCTAGAAAACCATTTTTTTTAGAAGATAAAGAATAGATATCAATTAATCATACACGTTACAAATTATTCTAATTCTTGAGTATGGTAAAATTGTTGTACAATTCGAAACATATGTAGGAAGGGGGATTGTATTTCATTAGAGTAGACAAGTTTACTATTGATCAGTCAATTTAGGATCATAGAGACATGACTTCGAATCTTAACTATTTTGTGCAGTCGATGAAGTTTGGAAAAAAAAATCCTTTTTTTTTTTTAAGAATCCCAAGTGGCCACCATGAATTCATGAATGATAGATCAGTTTGGTGAGTCTGCCCCTTCCCCAGCGTCCATGTGAAGGGTTGGTGAGAGGCCCTATCATCCTTTAAAAAGCTTCAGATGTTTCTGGCCGCTGGGTATCACAAGTTTTAATCTTGTTGCTTTGCCTCTGAGTAACTTCTGCCTCACTGAGATCTTTATGTCCAAGCAGTAAAATTTGGGGTACAATGATATTTTGGACATAAATGGCAGCAGCATTTAGGGATACTAGCACAAGATTTCATCAGCACTGGTCATTTAGGTATATTGAGCCATATAATTGGGTGGGGGGCGTCGGGGTCTGTTTTTGCATACAACTCAAAGAAAGTAGACCCCTGTCTTCATCAGAAAATTAAATAAAGTCTAGTCCTTTAAGCCAAATACCATAGAAGAGCATAGATTGCATAGACCTCCTTATAAATTCCTCATCAGTAATTCAATCTCACCTCACAGTTCTTCATCACTTCCTCTACACACCCTTTTGTGCTCATACCCTCTCTTTGTAAAGATTCAATCTTTTGTTTTTTTTCTTGAGCTGAAAAAAAGATTCAAACTTTGAGGAGCAAAAATGGTGGCCAAGAAACCAAGAATTGTGATAGTTGGAGCAGGAATGGCTGGTGTTACAGCAGCTAACAAGCTCTACACAGCAACTGGGTTCAAGGACTTGTTTGAGCTCATTGTTGTGGAAGGTGGTTCAAGAATTGGTGGCAGAATAAACACTTCTGAGTTTGGTGGTGACAAGATTGAGATGGGTGCTACTTGGATCCATGGCATTGGAGGCAGCCCAGTTTACCAAATTGCTCAAGAAATCAATGCCCTTGAGTCTGAGCAGCCATGGGAGTGTATGGACGGGTCCTCCGACGATCCCAAGACCATTGCTGAAGGTGGTTTCGAGGTCAGTCCATCTCTGGTGGATCCCATTTCGAGTTTGTTCAAGACTCTCATGGATTATGCTCAGCGGAAGAAGGTGTTCGGCGGAAGTCCTCAACTAGATTCAGGGGAGCTCAGTGTTGGTGGGTTTTTGAGGAAAGGGCTTGATGCTTATTGGGCTTCGAGGAAAGGCGAAGAAGAGATCAATGGCTATGGTGAATGGAGCAGAGCGTTGTTGGAAGAAGCCATATTTGCTATGCATGAGAGCACCCAGAGGACTTATACTTCAGCTGGTGACTTGCTGACTCTGGATTACAATGCAGAAAGTGAGTACCAGATGTTCCCAGGTGAAGAAATCACCATTGCTAAAGGTTACTTGAGCATTGTTCAGTCACTAGCCTCTGTTTTGCCACCTGATGTGATTCAACTAGGCAAAAGGGTCTCAAAAATTGAATGGAAGGCAGAGTCTAGTAATGGCTTTGATTCAAGGCCTGTGAAGCTACACTTTGATGATGGGTCGGTTTTGGTGGCTGATCATGTTATTGTAACAGTTTCTTTGGGGGTACTTAAAGCTGCTATACACCAAGATTCGGGTATGTTCAGTCCTCCCTTGCCTAGTTTGAAGGCCGAAGCGATATCAAGGCTCGGATTTGGTGTTGTCAACAAGCTGTTTCTGCAACTGAGCTCCACCCATGTTACAAAAGGCCAGGATTTCAGCAAGTTCCCATATTTACAAATGGTGTTTCACAGAGCAGACTCAGAGTTCAGGCTTAAAAGGATTCCTTGGTGGATGAGGAAGACAGCTTATCTATGTCCAGTGTACCACAACTCAAGTGTACTGTTGTCATGGTTTGCAGGGAAAGAAGCACTTGAGCTTGAATCACTCAATGATGAAGAGATCATCAATGGGGTCTCAGCAACAATCTCTAGCTTTCTATCAAAACCCCACAAGAATGAGAAAGAGAATTCTCAGTCACAATTAGGCAATGGGCATGTAAACCATGATGAGAAGAACTCTGAAGTGAAATTTTCAAAGGTGTTGAAGAGTCAATGGGGTACTGATCCTTTGTTTCTTGGATCCTACTCCTATGTTGCTGTTGGATCAAGTGGTGACGACTTGGAAACCATGGCAGAGCCACTGCCAAAGCTGAGCAACTATGATGAGGCTGCTGCTTGTGTTCCTCCACTTCAAATTCTGTTTGCAGGGGAAGCAACGCACAGAACGCACTATTCCACAACCCATGGAGCTTACTTTAGTGGTCTTAGGGAAGCCAATAGGCTTCTCCAACATTATCACCACCACCATGTTGGGGTTTAGAATGACTTAGTAAGACTTTTACTTGTTTATTTTTGAAGATTTATTGTTATGATATTAATCATATATCGTCATTTTGATCATTGTTTCTCGTTAACTATAAGTGGGTGGGAGAGTAAGCAAATTAGGGAGGGATCAAAGATTAAGAGAGAGATATGGGAACAATTTGTTAGATGTATTGCATGAACTAAACAAGCTTCTTTCATTTTTCCATTGCTTTCCCTGCTCATTGTTAGTAATCTTTTTTCTTCTTCATTGTCATTGAGAATCCAACATGTGACATTTACACTGAATTCTACAGGTTATCAATATTGACATCTTATCAGTTATCACAACACACAGTCATAGTGCATTCTAGATTTCTAGAGTCATTAAATAGTTGAGATCAAGTTTGAGAAGTACACAGCAAGAGGGTGATAGAGCTTTGGATGCCACCTCTCATCGCTACCAAGTGTCTTGTTTTTGTATCTCAATGGACAGGATCCGATAAAGCCGCCCTTTCCAGCTAGGATTCTTTCCACCAATTCCTTTCAATGCCCATGACACTGTGTTCTTCAATCTACAACCCAATACAAAGCCTTTTCCTGGACTCATTTCATCATTGAGGTCTTCTATTTGTTTTCATGTTCATATTTTTCTGAGTCTCACTCTGAAATGTGAAATGATACATCTGTTAGAGGTAGACCTTTGACAAATTGGGACAGTCAATGAGCTGGTGATTTTCACAAGAAAGTGTGGGACAGACACCAAGCTCTCTCCCATGTCCCATATGAGCAATTCTTGTGTTCTTAGAGGCCAAAAGAGGGCCAGTCATACCCAGTAACCCATTGTCTTTAACAATGAGATAAAATGTTGAAGTCACCATAAACAGTGAAAATTATAATAGAGATGCTTGTTGGTTGTACGATCTATGATTTCCTTCATAATTGAACAGAATCCCTCTTGAAATCAGAATCATCTATTTGAAGTGATATTATTATTGCAGATTTGCAGGACCCAATTCCAGGTAATTGAATTTTATGCGGGCAGACACACACGTGTGTAGGGGGTGGGCGTGATTTGCAGGACAGATAATGAGACAGCTGCAGGACAGATAATGAGACAGCTGAGCTCTTGGGCTACCTTCAGGACTAATGACTTAATATAGTCCTTAAATTAGTAAAAAATTATCTTTAACTCAGAATAGGATTATACTAAAAATATTAAATGTACCCAGATTGGGTCAAAGGTTGGGTTATATATATAACCCTGGGTATAATTCTGAGCTATATTTTTGTGGCAACCATAATTGTACTTAAATACTAAAAAATTGATGTTTCTAATGACTAATTTTAATTTTAATTAGTGTTCATGTCAATTTAAACGTTATGGTGACATCATTTAATTAATAAATTAATTTATTTTAAGTTTTTAACTTCAATAATAATCACAATATTTTTTAAAATAATATAATCAAAATAATAATTTATCATGGGTAATACTTTAAAATATTAAAAATATATTTTTTAAAAATTCAGTAAATATAATATATGCAACGGTAATATAATAAATAAATACAAATAATGTAATATTTTAAAATATTAATAATAATTTATTTGTTAAATAAATTATCAATGAATATAATAAATACAATGCAATTAAAATATTAGTATAAATATTAATGGTAATATTTTCAACAATTAAATTAAATACAATGATAATTTTTCTTCTATAAATATATCGTTCTTATTTTCAAACTGTTCCTCATATTTTCCCTTTCATTTCTCCCATATTCTCTTTCTTTCTCTAAATATGGTCTCCACCATTGAATATATATATAAGTTTAAAAATTTGAATTAACAAAATAATATAAAAATTAAAATTATTACCCTTACGAGTTAGAGACGGTACAAAATATAACGCTCACTATTAATTAAAATAATATATTTAAATGAATAAATTATAGCCTAAACCAAATATAATCTTTCAAAACGAGATACATATAGCAGTACCAGTTGGTACCAGATTTCACTACACAGCAAATCCTACCCTTTGCTAGAGCCTAGAGACACTAAAATACTGTCCACTACACAAACAAATTTACACCCGATTCTCTGTCGAAATGTGCTTAGAGGCCTACTTCATAATAGCTTAGAAATATATCAAAGTTCAGCTCCTCATTCAAAGCCCTTGGGCCTACTCCATAATAGTTTAGATATTAGCAATCAGTAGCTCCAGTTCTTAATTAATGAAAGCTAACCTCTTTCTTTATAATTGTGAGTAGGGTTAGGACATTGTGACAGAAAATAAAAATAAAAAAAATTATCTCGAATTGAGTGGTGTCGAATAAAATTGAACCTGAAAAAAATCGAACCGCAAAACATCGAAACCGAAAAAACTATAAACAATTGGTTTGGTTTTGGTTCTAAATCATCTAAAAACCAAACCGAACAAAAAAATCGAATTATACAAACGGTTCAAACAGTTCAGTTTTTTTATGTTGCTACAAATAGCTAGTACCCTTAGAGCTAGTAACCACATTGTGTTCAACCGAATTATTTGCTCATTGCTTATTGGTACTAAGTTCTGAAATAAACTCGTTTCTTTTATGTTATCTAACATCTCGTGCAACTTAACTTAGAGCATCTCTAATGGGGCTCTCTATTTGAGCTCCTTAGATAAAAAAAATAGAGAAAAACCAATTTTTTTCTACCCGATTAATGCTCCCTAATAAACTTCTAAAATAGGGAGACCCTTAGGAGCTCATAAAGCTGATGAGAGATAAATGGATTCCTAAGACTTTCGGAACATTAATTGAAGTGTTTTATATTTAATTAAAATGATTTTCAATATGAATTATATAATTTCTAGAATTTTATTTATTCAATTTTCTTTTATTTGTAATATATACTCTTAAATATGATTCTTTTCTAAGTCGTAAAATTCATCAATTTTTGGTTATATGTCAGTCCTATGTTTCGTTTCCCTTTAAATAAAAGTCATACCATTTAACATGACAAAGTGGTAGCCTTAAATAAAAAATACTATGACATTATTTTTATTATTCTTCATAATTTCTACTAAACATAAATTAAATTAAATTATGAGAGAATATTTTAAATACATTTGAAAAGAGATGTATCAAGTTTGCTTCCTATTTTTCTAGTATGGTTGGAGCCAAAAATTTTGCTTCCTAAAAATTCTACTTTTAACTATTTTTTCAATAAATTTATTTAAAAAATAGAGAGCATATGCTCTTATAAGTTCAACATCATAAATAGTGAAAAGAACCTTGCTAAAATGGCTTTAGAAGCTCTCATTTTAGCTTGGTTGATATATGTAGATTCTTTTACGAGTCTAAGTTATGAGTCTAAGAGTAAAGCGAGAGTCTTAAAAATTTGTCTTCTTTGGATACTAGCCTTTATGCCCGTGTGGAACGCGTCACGTTTGCGCGTGCGAAAGATGTCGTGCTCGCGTATGAATTGTTGTATATTTATTAAGTGTGTACACTTATATTGTTAGTGTATTGCCTCAGAACATGTGAACTTCATAGGAAGTAGGCTGATATTATTTTGCGCAATTAATAATTCCACATTGGTTATTCTTCGTAACGTCGGTGTATTTAGCGAGATTGTGCAATTATACTATTTTATGAAATATATAGTTCAATCACTACTACTTTTGGTTACCCAATCATGGAGACGTATGAAAATGAAACGGAAAACATACGAAAAGAAAGTAGTAAAATAAATATAAGAAATTTAACTACAATAATGTCGTGATCTCTAATGAAGTTCAACCACATTCTTCATCATGTAGAACGACTTGCCACTCCAACTACAAATAAAATATAGAAGAGTTATTAATAGAGATTTATAAACAGTCAGAGACATGTATATGTAGCATAGAAAGTATTACATAATTACCTCAGTTACTCGCAACAATTTTTTTTTACTTTTTTCATAGAACTGTACAACATACAAATATATTGTCAGAAAGTTTTAAACAATTTTACGTAGATCATCAATGCTTATGTCTCGTTTAAGTAAAAAGTTATTAAATAAATATTGATTTTATCGACTTTCTCATACGTCAACCAACCGAAAATATTGAAACACGTCGAGTAGTAGTGGTTTTGTCCATTTGAATTATATTTGTACCTAAGAACAAACATAAAAACTTATAGAAAACATAAAAATTGCAAATAATTTGGTAAGTAATTGACATCAATATGTTAAACAAATTGGATATACTTAATGAGATGTAGGATTATTTGTATCTGAAGGCTACAAAACCTCTTTAAATATCACATTCCTAGTATATACACTATCTTGACTAAATATGGATCCTTTTTTAACCAGAATCTTGGTAATGGACTCTGATGTTCCCCTCGACAATGCTACATACAATTGGCCATGACAGAAAACATAATCCGGGAGGTATACACCAATGTGAGGAATTGCCTGACCTTGAGACTTGTTTATAGTTAAGGAGAAGCTCAATTTGACTGAAAATTACTTTCTTATGAGTTTGAAAGGTATACCAACATTATCGAGTGGGCTCAACGGGATTCGAGGTAGAAAAACTCTAGTCTCAGCAAACTGTCCAGTTAGAATCTCAACATCTAAGAGATTCTGATATGAACCACGACATAACAATCGAGTTTCATTCATCAATCCCAAGTTTGGGTCGAAATTCCTCAAAAGCATAATCGGAGCACCTATTTTTATGGTCAACTTATGTGGTGAGAGCTCTCCAATTGTTATTGAGTTCAAGAACTCATGTTGGTATAAATTTCTGGTGTCGTCTTGTACTGAGTCAAAAGAATAAAACGTGATTTGTTCACAGGGAAATATGTTGATGATATTTTCATTTAACATATCCCCATCATCATTTAGAGAAGTAATTAATGCTCTCTCCACCATATAACTTGTATCATATACATGATCACCCAAATTGGGAAAGATTTCATCAATGATTTGATTGATAGGTTGATCTCCTACCCATGGAATCACCATGGATTGTGGTAACTTTATCATTTCACCATCTAAGACATTTTCATTGCCATCGCCAACACGAAGTAAAAAATATGAAAATTGAGCGTCATTGAAGGATCTCATATTACGTTTCAACCTAAACACCTTTGTTTGTCCCCAAAATGAAGATTTCACAATTGAAACTTCAATGAGTTGAGACCTGGTTCCTTTCGGAACAACTGGAAGCACTTAACGAAAATCTCCACCAAAAATCATTATCTTTCCACCAAACGGTAATCGAACATCTGTTATGTCTCTAAAAGTCTGATTAAGTGCTTCAAAGACATCTCTATGTGTCATGGGTGCCTCATCCCAAATGATTGCAGTTGCAGTTCTAACTAATTTAAACAGATTAGAATGTTTATTTATAAAAGTTGGGGTTGATGCATCTACGTGAAGCGGAATACTTAACCTAGAGTGAGTTGTTCTATCACAAGACATATTAATTGCAGCTATTCCAAATGATGTTGTGGCTAAGACGATACGATTTATTCTTCTTAGATTAGCCAATAATGCATGGTATAAATATGTCTTTCCAGTTCTACCTAGACCGTAAAAAAAAAATAATGCAGTACCCTCACTTTCCACAGCAAGTATTATGGTATCGAATATAATTTTTTTATCGTTATTAAGGTGGCCTATTGCATCAATGTCTACTTATGGGACTGGTACCGACATTTCATCTTTAATACATCTTGGGATGCCTCAATTTTCTTCTAGTCCACTTGTCATTGCAGGAAGATCAAACTGTCCAACATTTTTTCTAAATTATTCCATCATTTTGTCTAACTCACGCAATAACTTGTTTATATTGACCAAATTATTAGTTGAAGGATAATCTTCCATCATAAAAGGATAGAACTCATCGCACAATTTTTGAACACCAGTTGGTTGGTTGTAAACCAAAATTGTGACAAACAATCTTCTCAAGGTTGATGGCATTCTAACTCTTGAGGCCCCTAACACACAATCTCAAATACTGTTATCATTCTGTAGCAAACCTCGTCTTTCAGCTGCTTGCTTAAATGTTGGTTGTAAAACATCATGGATGGTAAGTAATTCATGAAATGATCTTGGTCCCCTAATATGATTGAGGAGTACCCGTAGATAAAACTTTTCATCCTTTGACGGTGACAAACTGTATATTCGCCCAAGAGCCTTATAGTTGGTTATTGTTTTAGCCTAATTTTTTTTTCTATCCCACCTATAATGTTCAGGAATTTCTCGATACAAATACACTGTAGCATTCACATCCCTTTGGTCGAGACATAAAAATTCAGTAAGCATTGATTTTTCTGCATTTTCATCTTCCAAAATATCCTCCACACTTTCATCTGCATTGAAGTTTATTTATTTCATGTTGGGGAGATGTATTTATAACCGTTCTATTGTTGGATATATTCGGTTCAGTCCAAATTTAAATATCCTCCATAAGGTTTCAAGTGCGCATACCCACCTTGCATCAACAAATTGACGAATTTCATCAAAATTTGGATTAGACTGAAGCTCTAGTGCAACTTTGTCAGGACCATTGTAGATGTACTTATACAAATACTTGGCACTTTTGATGCTCGCACATATTTCAACATTGATGTGACAATCATATCGTAGTAACAACCATGGGTTGTAAGGAACTACCCAACTGTTATCAATTGTTACATCACTTCGTATTCTTAGAGGTACAGGTGAACGATCAGATCATCTTCGATATATAGGATAGGCTTCAGTTCCCTGAACAGTGTAATTTGAAAATGATTTAGGGTATCATTTACTATATTTACCTCTTTTCATACACGAAAGGGTTCTGTTTACGGCTCCACACAGACCATGAATCATATGTGTACACACTGCTTCATACAGTAGAGGTTCTTCTTGCTCATGCGGTATCTCTGCTCTAACAATATGGTCATATTCATCAGGATTATTAAGCTTATCACCATCTTCTAGCATGATCAACATATGAACATGCTGCAAACCCATTTTCTGAAATTTAATGACAAAAGCATGAGCAACCACACTTCCCAACACTCCCCCTTTTATGATGTCCTCTTTTAAATGTTTGAACTTCGTATGAAACACTCGTGTGACTAAATCTGGGCGATCTTGGGGTGTTTGACCGGGGAGTAGTTCATCTCTCACTTCTTTCCAATTAGGATTGCAAGTCATGGTGATGAAAAGATCTGGTCTTCTATATTTTTGAATCAAAGTCATAGCATCCTGATACCGTTGATACATGTCACGCGGGCTCCCAATAAATGAAGATGGCAAAAAGATTCTCTTACCGACATTACCTGTAATTTGTTACATTACGATGGTGAGCTGGCTATTCAATAAAATTTAATTAGTACATGGAGTTATATAATTTTAAGTTTGATGGTAATATGCATTTATACCTGCATTGTTTTCTCCTGCATGTAAAGAGTCTTAAAGTCCTTGTCAGGCCTCTCTCCAAAACTTACCTTGATTCAGACGAAAATATCTTAGTTTTTGTGATTCAATCTTTACATAATTATCTACTACATATTGTTGAAAGAGATGTCCACCTCGATGTAAAATATTGTCATGACCTTGGCGTATCTACAAAATTTAGATTATTAACTATGTTTTACGGCATGTTGCTATGTTAGAAAGGAAAATAAGAAATAATAGATACTAACCCGTAACACATATGAGTAATAGTCACAACAACTCATAGACTTTCCATTATTTTCTTTAGTGTTAATGTCCCATCCATATGACCCATATGGTAATAGTAACAAATACTTCATGAGATCATAATATCCCACAGAGTCGTATATACTCTGAAGTTGTCCAGAAGCAGTTTGAATCGCAAAGTCTCTCTCATTTGGATTTATGTTGTCCCATTCTACTATAATAGCAGCAACATGTAATGCTGATAGTAGGTTGTATTGATAACGATCAGAAGATTGTTCTCTTAAGATCAATATACAATTAGGCAAGTCTTGACGTTGTTCGAGACGTCTTAGTGTATGAACATATGGGTTATATTGGTTGAGAATATGTTGTATCCTCTCAACCATGTCCCTCTCCAAAACACCACTTTCTGACAATCTATTCTCAAGTTCTTGGTCGGTGCTGTATATATAAGTTTGAAGATATCGTGGTCGTCTCCCATCAACTGGTAGAAGACCACAAATCTTATGGTATATAGAACCTTGAGCCCTGAATGTGTAATGTGATCGAATGTTGATTCTTTCATCAACATAAATGCCCATCAAGGTGAAAGAAAAAACATTGTTATAAGCACGAATGTTTTGTCTAAATCTCTTTCCCATTGTTGTTTGGTCACAGAATAGATCAAGCATTTCTTGGGGACATTGAATTAGAGGTAGACTTATTCCCTTGTTCAGGCAACAGAAACTTGATGTTTCTTTATAAAACAACCATGCACTGCACTTGAGGCATGTTCTCAGTTGTGGCAATTGACTTATTGGCACTCCTATTTATTCGTGACAATTTCTTGCGTCATTGGAACTTTTCCTTGCTCTCCTTGTTCATTGTATTGGAGTGACTCGACAATAAAATTTCACCAATTTGCACGCTCTCACTATTGTTTACTTCTTCATCAATAAACATACTTTGCTCCATTATAGTTCTCACTGTAATATTTGGTTCTTCTAATGTTTAAAAAATAAATACAGAAATTAAATAAATATTTTGTAATGCTTCAATTATATTGCTATTATTTATCTTTTCATCACATGTCATATATATAGCAAGGGTGAAATACCTGAACCCTCTTCATTTATATCATTTGTAGTAGGTTGTACTTGGTTACTATCATTTATCTGTATCCCTTCAGAACGTGCTCGTTGCCTGTTGTGAGTTAAGCGCACTCTTGCAACTCCTTCACCGCAAATGTTATTAGCTTCTATAAATAAATTGTCATAATAAAATGTCAATAAGAAAGTAAATGAACACGACCAAGTGTAAAAAATAAATGTAGTCAACATTACCTATATTATTTGATTGTGAATCTGGGTGATCATCGGTAGATTCAACCATGAGTCATTTTCCTTGAGCATGATCTCGACGTCGTGTCAAATAAGTTTGATATTGTTCAGGACTCAATGTTTCTCGCCATTGTCGACTACTTCGAGCACTTGAATTATTTGTTTGATTTATAACTTTTTAATCTGACACTAAACAATATATGTTTTATTCGCTAAAAAATAATATATATTTTGATTTTTTTAATTGTGAAGCCACAAAAAGTAACCAAATTATTTATACAATTTTTTTTAAGTATCACTACAAGAAAACAGCACTTAGACCACGGAAACGTAATTGTTCCGTGGTCCAAGTGACACCTGGACCACGGAAAAGACTCCGTGGTCCAAGTACCACCTGGACGACGGAGAATACCATCTCCGTCGTCCAGGTGGTCACCTGGACCACGGATTCTTTTCCGTCGTCCAGGTGATCACCTGGACCTCGGAGTCTTCTCCGTCCTCCAGATGATCACCTAGAGGACGGACCGACACGCCGTCGGCCGAGTACGTAACGTACTTCCACTTAGACGACGTACCGACACCTCCGTCGTCTAAGTGAAGCATTATATAAGCCCGATGCCAAACTGAATTCAATCCTCGATCTCTTCATTCCATTTGAAGGAGAAGGGAGAAGGAGAAGGGAGCTAGCTAGCTAGAAGGCCGAGTACGTACGTAATTGATGGATCGATGTAGATCGAGTACGTAATTCAAGTGCAGATGGTTCAAGTGTACAAAGGAAGACCTGGGACTATTATCAGTCGATACAAACTCGCACTGGTATGAGGATGAGCCTTTCGCTCTCGCCACCTTAGTTCGGCAGGTGTTCTATCTCGACGATCCGAAAGCCGGTGAAGGGTGGAAAATAGTGAACCATATCTCTCACCGAGGAATATGGAATACAGAGACAATTGAAGGGACACCGGCGACGACTGAAGATGCTGCTGAACCAGAAAGAGACATTCCTGCCTATCAAGAGCCTAATATTTCTATGGTCCGCTCCGATATAATGGATCTGGTTCAAGATGGTGAACGGTTACCCATGCCTGATGGTTGTACAGATCTAACTGAAGATGAGATTATCGATGAGGTAGATGAAGAAGACGAGTAGGAAGAGGACGCGGACGAGGACTCAGGTTATTCGTCGGACGATGTTGAGTACGATGACGAGGATGAGCCGTCGTCTAACGGGGATGAGGACAATGATGATTATGACGAAGAATACGGTCATACGACGAGGGAGATTAATTGGTAATTAATTATTGTAATTATTGTAATATATATATGATCGATGCCGGTTTACGGTAAGAAATTAATCCGAATTATATATCCTGGACAACGGAGAAATTAATTGCAGGTTGTCACCAAATCTCAATCTCATATAAAACCCTAGCTAAATCCTGGACCATAAATCTAGCAGTTCGGATCACAGGATCAATTTTTTAATTATATTTTTGAATCAGAATAATTGAACGGACACACAAATGACCGGGGACGACCTAAACCGTAAACCCTAAGGCCCTAACCCCTGAAATCGGGGTTTAGAACTTGGACGATGGAGAATGGTCATTATCCGTCGTCCAGGTACATACTTGGACGACGGAGAATGGTCATTGTCCGTCGTCCAAGTTCACAAACCCTAAACCCTAAACAGTAAGGCCCTAACCCCTGAATTCAGGGTCTATGCACCTGGACGACGGAGAACGTCATTCTCCGTCGTTCAGGTAATCACCTGGACGACGGATAACTTCATATCCGTCGTCCAGGTGCAGATATCGTAATTTTTTCTAAGACAACGACCATCTAGACCTTCTTCCAATGCAAAGTCTTTTCATCAAGACTTTAGAGTAAACAATTCTTGGTGTGTGAGCTTCGATGGTTCGAAAATCGGAGTTGCGAAATGCCTTGTATCCACGTTTCCGGTTTGTGAAATGATCCGTTTTGCGGTTGACTGTGCTGATCAAACCCTTCCCGAACTTATTATTTTATGGTCCTTTGAAGACAATTATATATTATGTTACGACGAACATATCCAACGGTTGTTTTGTCCAAATTCAATTTCGTTAATACTCATGAACACTTAATGAAAGGACCCAATCCCGATTCAGTTACCTAAATCGGAATCAAACCCTTCCAGAAATACAAACCAACAAAAAATTTTCAAAATTTCGGCAGAGTTTCGTTACTAACGTGGAATTACCATAACCTGCACGCGGAAATTAACACTTCGTCCTATGCCACAAAAAGCAAACCGTGGGCACCAATCCCATCCGGATTTCTCAACATCAATATAATCAACAACAGTAAATAAACTGTACAATGTATATATGTATATCCGTGAAAATCCGCACACAACATGTATCAGAATGTATCAGAGCGACCTCTAGAGTAAAACATATACAATATGTACATCAGTAGGCGAAACAAGAACCTACTGGAAAACACAGGTGACTCTGATCACTAGCCTCCAAACCGCGATGTGAAACACCAAACCTGAACTGCAAACTGGGCACGGAAACCGAAAAGCCCAGGGGAAAGACAATAAACACGTTAGAGTGAGTGGACAAAAATAAATGTCTTTCACCATTTAATATATATGTTTAAATTAACATACGCGAGTCTAGGTAAATAATAATAACAAAGTACACGAGGTAAAACCATAATCCTCCAGCGTACTGAGCATGCAAGTATAAATCCCACGGGGTCACTCATGGACACACACCGTGCTAGTACAGTCTGAATCACGAGGTCCTTAGTCCCCATGATTCTAAGCCAGAAATGGCCTCGGTTCCGGGGAAACGCCCCTCACCGGTCAGGTAGGGATAACGACGCCCCTCCTGGATGGCCTACCATCGGGGATCAGCCGAGAGGCAATGTGTATTGATACAACAACGTAACCAAGACTGTACTCTGTGAAAACCAAATCACAAACAATTCGATGCAAATGCATGGAACAATATAAAAGTATATGCATATTTGTATACGTATATCCGTATAAACATATTCGTATAATCGTAAACACATGCTTATATAATCGTAATTTCGTATGAAGTCTCATGCTCGTAAAACCATAATCATGCTGCATGCTCAAAATCATAAATCACATAAAAGACTCGCAAGATTTCCGTGAAAAGAAATTGTCCACTCACAGACTCTCGAAAACGCGCACACGCGCTACACTCGTGGTCCGGCGGAAGATCCCTCGCTTGAAGCACGATCACGATCCAGATCTCGATCTCGATCTCGATCCCCTAACATATTCATAAAACATAACTGATCAAAATCGTAGTCCATAACACTGTACTGATGCACGGAAACCAATCGTTCCCAGAAATACGAAATGCAGTACAAAATGTATAACGGTAATCCCGAAATCCCCACTCGAAATCTCGACTGACAATCGGCTAACCAAATCAACCCGAAAACCTCCATACAATAACCAGGGCGTGATTACGAGAAAAATGACATTAATTACATCGAAATCTGAAAAGTTGACTTTTTGACCGCCGTTGACCACCGTTGACCGCCGTCGCCGGCGGCGGCGCGCCGTCAACGGTGGAATTCCAAGGCCAAAGTTTCCAGTTTTCAAGATCACACAATTTCGAACAACTTTCCCTTCTACCCCGAAGGCCAAATCCAAACGGAAGTCCTCCAATTTGCCCAAAATCCGATCGAAATACCCATCGGAAAACCCATTCGGGTTCGAGCCAAAACCTAACCAATTTCAAAACCAATCATGTGGGAAGCTTCACAAGGTTAAGGGGAGTCAAACCTCTCTAACCTCCACCCTCAAAACTGACCGGAACCACCGTCACCATTATCGGGGACGTAGCCCGACTCGGTCCAAAACGGGTGCCCCAAAATTCTCATCAATTCTCAACATACTATATATCATTCAACTCAAAATCATGCAAGGAATCTAACCATACCTTCCTCGAAGTCCAAGGTGGCCGGAATCCGGTCGCCGGAAATCAACTTCCCGTTTGGGAAACTTTCCCTTTCGATCCCTTGGTCAGCTTTCCAAATATGGAAAGTCAACGAAATTGCAAGTGGTCAACGCCCAAAATGAAGTTCCCGACTAATTCTCGACTATTTTTCGACTTTTCGATATTTATACTCGTCCCTCGGGTCGATCGACAGTCCAAAATGAAAATACGAAATGATTCGGATAAGCTCGAAACAATCGGATAAACTCGTCGAATACCGAAACTTCAAATAATCATAAAATATTCCTCGGTTATCGGAAAAATCTTCTGAAACCACCCACGAACTCGAAATCACGTACTCTACGTTTTCCGTGAAGATACTCAACCCAAATTCTTGACCGAAAACCAAGTTGCAAATCGAATCGGCAAACCACAATATATCGCAAAACTGCGACTAAACTCAAATCTTGAGAATCGTGCCAAACGCACCTCTGATTCTGGTTCGGGTCGTCACACTTAAGTCGTAAAGATTAGTCGATACTTAACATATTTCAATACGTAAAATTAATCGTCGGTTCAAATTTAACTGTTAATATATACGATGCGTTCATCGATATTGTACGACTATTTCACTCGAATGACAGATCGCTAAATTCCTAGCGAATTATTTTTTAATTTTTTTTTTACGTAATTTGAACCTGGACGACGGAAAATGACCATCTCCGTCGTCCAGGTTCAAAAATCATGGCGGTTCAATTTTTTTTTTGTTTAATTTTTTCATGTAATTTTCACTTGGACGACGGAGATGGTCATTCTCCGTCGTCCAAGTCCAAAATTATGGCGGTTCAATTTATCGCTTCCGTTTTTGGGACCGCTTGAATTTTCACTTAGACGACGGAGAATTCATTCTCCGTCGTCTAAGTCCAAAATCATGGTGGTTCAAAACGTCCCGCCGATTAATTGGCGCCGCTTGAATTTTTTTGAAACCGCCACCTAGACGACGGAAAACACTGTTTCCGTCGTCCAGGTGAACTTAGACGACGGAGAATAGTGCTCCGTCGTCTAAGTGCAACTCTATAAATAGAGTTGCACCCCCCCTCATTTTTTCATCATTCCATCTCCTCATCTCCCTCTCCTCTCCTCTCCTCTCCTCCGGCGATCCTCCTCCGGCGACGCTCCGACGACATTTTTTCCGGCGTGGTTCCTCCTCTCCGACGACTCAACTCCGGCGAAATTCCCGAAAACTCCGCTTCGGTACATTTCTATTTTTCCCTTATTAAAATAATTTTTATTTAATTAATTAATTAAATTCTAAATATAATTTAGAAGTAGAAATTAATTTATTAATTAGTTTAAATATTTAATAAATTATTAATTATTGTTATTAATTTATTAAATCATAATTATTGTAATTATTGTAATTATTTATTATTAGTTGCATGATTAAATGAATTTATTATTAAATTTATTAAATGAATAAATTATTATTCATAATTTATTAAATGAATCAATTTTTTATTAAATGCATGATAAATAAATATAAATTATTGCATATAATTAAAAATTAGTAGACAATATTTATGTTTATTTTCTAGAAAATTAATTAGTAGTACGTGTTCGATTTAAATTTAGTACATAGGCTTGGTTTATTAAGTCGCACTCTTTGGAATAGATGACGCCTCTTTTCCTTGCTTATCTCCTTAACCCCTCGTGATGTGTGGATTTCATCACCGCACACCATAACCTAAGTGAAGTTATGGACACGAGGTTGAGGGCGGAGTTTGCAAAGGACTTGAGGGAGTGTAAATTTTCGAAAAATTGGCCGAATGTCGGACATGGTGTCTAGAAACGGGTTATGACTGGTGACAGGATTTGGACTAAGAAAGACTTTTGTCGAAATTAGTCCCGCCTCTCGCGTTATCTCTATCCCTAACTGGCCATGTTTTTCGATTTAACCAAGGCTGATTAATTGAAAATTTACACTTTATCGCGCGGGTCGCACGTCCATTGAACGACCGAAAATGCCAAGCTAGTGTACTCTATTTAAATCTTAAACGTACTTAATTAATTAGCGTAAATTTTTAAGTTGTAAATATTATGGTAAGTAGGTATTTTAACACCGTACTCTTAGGTTTAAATGGCTCCGCCAAAGACGACATCCGGCAAGAAGAAAGCCCAACAGGAGGCAGAAGATGAGATGCTCCGAATGTTGGCGGCCCAAGTTGGTTGGGTTCAACAGGAGGGCAACGACGCTCTCAATCCGGACGGATCATCTGGTCCGTCCGTAGCGCCCTCTGGGGAAATTCCCGCTCCCCCATTCATCTCGAGCGGTGATGACGTCGACCCCTTCCAATCTCCGACGCCCGGTACCGGTTCAACGGGAAGTACTCAGGCGTCCTCGACCGCCGAATCAATCATGTACAGCGCCTGCCGTAGGCAAAGGAGGGCCCCCACTGACCCGGAACCGAAAAGGACTCGGGGTCTCGTTAAAGGGGGCAAAGCGGAGCGTATTTGCAAGACGACCGGTAAAAAGATCGACTTGCCGTACGACGAATTCACCTGTGGCCCTCCCACAACTCAGCTAGCAAGTCTCTCGGCGCATGGGATAGGGTCAATCATCCGTAACCGGGTTCGTATCACTGCCCCTACTTGGAAGGAGGCGCCGGATCATGAGAAGGCGAAAGTCTTCAAAGATCTTTCGGTACGTAATACGTCCAATTTAGTTATTATATAATATTGTTAATCTCGGCCTAAAATTTCATAATATATACGATTATAATTTTCTATTTATTTTTGATAGGAACAATTTGACGTGGATCCGACACCGGCTATGTTGAGGCATATCAACCAAACCGCCAACTCCATCTACAAAGATTGGAAGTACAAGCTCCATAAGTACTTCCAAGATGTCGGTCCCGAGCCTCCCCCGGTAGAGCTGCAAGGGGAGAGAGAAGATGAGTGAGAGTGGTTGTGTAACCACTTTGCCGATGAACAATTTAAGGTATTAATTTATTTATTTTATTTCAATTAAGATAATTGAATTATTTAAATTGTAGTTATTCATTTTTTAATGATTTAATTATGTTGTGTAACAGAAATTCTCCGGTGTCAACAAAGCCAACCGGGGGAAGAAGGAGAAACACCATACTATCGGCGCCAAGCAGTTCATTCAAATAGCCAAGGAGCACAAGGATAAGGGCTCCAAACACCCTTATCTTGATGCAAGCGTAAGCGCGTACGTGACGCCAGGGCTCGATAATGAAGCGAGTCAATGCGGCGTAAGTGATATATATATATGTGCTTTTAATTATAGTAATTATTATTTAAATATGATTTCATTATAATAAATTAATTATTCTTTTGTAAGCAAGGGCGATAGAGCGTGCGCATGAAGAGTTGGCTAACACTCAGCTTGCGTTCCCAGATGTGCCGCCGGAAGACCTGCCTCCTCTATCCTTAGAGAGCCAAATTGCAATCGCGGATGAGGTCTACGGTCGTAGAGCTGGCAAGGAGGTTAGGCACTTTGGGCCTAGGGTGGTACGAGATTTGTCGACGACCTCCGGCTCATCATCTACGGGAGGTTCGGGGCAGCGGAGAAGGAGTCAGGCTGCGGTCGTCGAAGCAGCCATTCAAGAGGCTCGACTGGCACGAGAGGAGAATGAGTCAATGCGGCAAAGACTTGACGAACAACAAGCACAAATAGCCCAACTCATCGCCCTCATGCAACAAAATCGAGAAGTATGTCAACCTCCTCCGAACCCACACCCCGACGACAACGACCCGGCTGGAGGTGGAGGACTCGGCGGCGCATTTGCTCCTCCAGTGTATTAGCTAGCTAGTAGTTTATTATCTCGTTTCTTTCCGCATTCCGAACAATATTTTAATTTTTAATTTATGGGTTTTTTCGATTATTCATGTATGTACAAATTAATTTTAATTATTTAATAATTAAGTAATATTCAAAATTTAGTTTATTTAATTAATTTTAGCATTTTTCATTATTTAAATTAAATCAATAATAAATTAAATTAATAATATTTAATTTCAATTATTTTTTAAATTAAATATTCACTTGGACGACGGAGATTATGTTCTCCGTCGTCCAGGTGAAAAACACTAAACCTAACCCTAAACCCCTAACCCCTAAACCCTAAACCCTGTCGTTCTCCGTGGCCCAGGTGTTCACCTGGACGACGGAGAATTAGTTTTCCGTCGTCCAGGTCAACACCTGGGCCACGGAGAAGCTAGCATTATCTGTGGCCCAGGTGTTCACCTGGACGACGGATAACTAATTCTCCGTCGTCCAGGTGAACACCTGGGCCACGGAGAAACGAGCAATGTCCGTGGCCCATGTAGACACCTGGACGACGGAGACTTAGAGTTTCCGTCGTCCAGGTGTCTACATGGGCCACGGATAATGTCCGTGGTCCAAGTGAACTTGGACGACGGAGCCCTAAATCTCCGTCGTCCAGGTTCTTGGACGACAGCACTTGGAGCACGGACCTTAGACGACGGAGATTCCGTCGTCCAAGTACTTAGACGATGGAAAACTGCACCTAGACGACGGAAATGGTCCGTGGTCTAGATGCAGTTTTCTTGTAGTGTATGTATTCCATTGCTTCTTAAAGATTAGTAGCCATATGAATCCATTATTTTCAGAAGGACAATAGTTAAAGAAAAATAAAAAATAGGCAAAAACATTTTCTTCAACCACACACTCTCTCTCTCTTTCTCTCAACTTTGAGTAAGACGTCATACTCGTTAATTTTTTTAGTCGTTAATTATTGTAACTATTTTTTATTCAAAATCTGTTCAATACTGTATATAATTATAGCTAATTTTTAATTATTTTAGTCATATGAGCTGAATAATATTGTTAGAGGTAACATAAGTTATATTTTTTTGTAAAGTCAGAGATAGTCTACCTAAACTAAGTCTAATATTTTTTGTGCTTGGTGCTTTGTTTAAAATATGATTAGAGAAATAGCTAAATGGGTATTAATGGTTAAAGATACATTGGTGCAATAAGTGCAAAATATAGCCAAAAACCAATGCATAATGAATAATTGAACATAAGTGCAAGATAAATTATTTGTTGCCTTGAAGAAGCAATGTATGTAATAATTGGAGATTTATAGTTATCAACTAACGGTTATATTACTTATATACACATACACTTTTGAATTTTAGTAACATACAATGGCTAACACTTCCTTTTTCTTTCCCATGCACCTACTTATTAGTAAGAAAGTAGATCTCAAAATTAAACCCAAAATTGATGAGAACTATTCCTCCTATTCCGCTTTAACTAATGAACAACAAAAAAATTTGGCAAACAAAATCAATTTTAGAACAACTAATCTTCATTTACACGGAGGCCGCATAAAGCAATGGAGTGCAAGTTATGTCAATGATTATTGTAGAACAATAAACAAAATCAACTACCACTTATGATTGATTGCTCTTTTGTCATGTATGTACAGCGAAAAACTCCCACCATAGAAAGCTCTTTCAGTGGTGTTATTAATTGAAACTGTCAACACAAAGACAAACGTTTTGATTGAATATGATCGGTTAACACTGATCACTAACATTCAAACTAAAAACAGACCACCAAACTAACCTTGAGTGAATCTGAAAACTCTAATTGAATTCTGAGTTTGTCTATTTGATTTCTTCTTCTCCCTTCTCGATATCCCTTGCACACAATTCAACCACTAGCCCGGCACCGTTGTAGATCACCGTCTGCCTAAAAAATTCCTTTAAATCTCCATCCCCCTTAGTACACAACCACAATATAAAGCTGTAATCTGCAAGGAAAAAAACCAATGAATGTTGATATTCATTGAAGTACTAAGCAAAATCATATAAAGCATATGATCATTGGAATCGAGTATGTACGTTTACAAAAATTACCTTGAGTAAACCTTGAGTTACCTTACTTTCAGTTAAATATAAGTCGAGCTCATGAACTTTTGCTTTTAAACATTGAACTGATTTTTAATCAAAAAAATTATGTCAACAACTTAGTCAACCACTTAGAGAGTGCATAGGTGTCCTACACGCTAACTCCTCTGCATTGCTCTATTGATTGGTTCTTTAAATCACTTCTGTACATGCACATAAGTTCTTCAATCCTTGGAAAAAATAAAACAAAAATCATAATTTCTTCAATAATAATAATAACATGCTTCCAATATCATAACCTGAAAGTCTATGCACCATATATATCAGTCAGCCTTCAATTCTCTCTTCTAATCCAAAAAGTCCGCCGAAAACAATCAACCGAGAAAGGGAATTGGGAACAGTTCCTTGAGAGAGAAAATTTTCACTTGAGAGAGAAATTTTTTACTTCTCAGAACGTGGAGGGGTTAGGATGGGGTAATGAAATCGTGCATCAAGTGATCAGAGAAGAGAAGATAAATTTTGCATAGTGTGTGATAACCGCACGGCAGTTTCCGATCTTCTCTCTTATAGTTTCTTTTTTCCTTTTTTGTGCTTTTTGTATTTTACCTTTTTGTATCCATAGATTATTTTGTTTCTTTGGTTTAAACATTTACGACAGGCAGAGACAAAAATAGGTATTTTGAAAGTTTTACTTCTTAACTATCGCAAAAAAAATTTCCTTAATTAATAGAGATTTATGCGTGTTTTGCAAATGATCCATTAAGGTTTTGAAACTATTCTAATGACTTCGATTTGTCCTCATCAAGGTCCACAATTCCCTTGATAATTGATGTGTATGTATGTTTGCTTATACACCAAAGTAAGAGAAGGAAGTCACAAGATTTATGGGCACTAGCTATAATTCCTATAAATGTTGCTGTAGTGGGAGATTCTCGACTCATAACTTCTGCTAAGGTTTTGTGGCTCGAAAGGTATTAAGGGTATCTATTTGGAAGTGGTGTATAGTCCAATCAAGTGAGGTATTCTATTCATAAGTCATTAGAGTGAGACTCTCTTGCTCTATTATTGTTTGTAAGATTTGCAATGGCCTAAAAAGACTTGGCCCATGCCACTTGCTGTCTCTTTTTGCCTCTTGTGGGCTTCAGTCACTCTTTGATGATCGTGCAAATCACAGACCATCTGTCACCAAGTCATTGTCTGGTTCTTAAACAAACCACTGAGAATCTCAATCTGTTGGCCCCACCCCCACCCCCACCCACAGATAATCCAACGTGTTTTTTAATTTACTTACCTTGACCATCTTTTGACCATGATGATCATCATTATGTACATGCTACATGAAAGAAATTATAAGATATTGAGTATTTGAGTCGACAATGAACATCAAGCGATTACACGACCAATTTGAGTCAAAGATGAATATTAAGTTATTACATGAAAATTTGAATCGAGTGAACACGCACATATATGAAAAAAAAATTATGATATTTGAACTTACTCGATCTTATCAACTTGATACTTGAATTTTTAAATATATTATTATGATACTTAGACTTTAAAAACGATATCTTGGTGATACCTGTTACCAAATTTTTTATCAATCTCCATCAATTGTGATGTCATGCAGTGGCGGCTCCAAAAATTTATTCATGATGGAGTAAAATACAAAGAATTTCAAAAATTTATGGCGAAGGAGGGCATATACCACTTAAAATTTCAAATTAATTGAAAAATTGTATAGTAAAATACATGTATCTAGCATTTGAGTGGGGCATCAACCTCCCATTGTCCCTTCATAAGTCCGCCAATGATGACGTGGCAAATAAAAATTTCAAATATGAAAAGTAAACAAGTAATTTCAAATACTAGGTACCTCAATAATAAGTATTATTTTAAAAGTTTTTTTATTAATATCTCATATTTCTTAATGATTATTTAAATAATTATTTATATTTTATTTTTCTTTATTATGGTCTCACCTTTCAAAGATAAAAAGAGTTGAATAACCTGAGATTCGAACATTTGACTTACGAATACATATAATCGCTCTACTACCATACCATGAGAACTTCAAGTAAAAACAACACAAATACATATACTTATACAAAGGGTGACCCACTCATGCCTCATCCTCACCCCCTCACTCCGACAACCCAAATATGTGTGTGTGTGTGTGTGTATATATATATATATATATATATATATATATATGATATCACAAGTGATGCCGCAACAAACCAGTATAGTACAACTTCTATGGTTACCCATGTTGCTAAGTTGAGAACCCATGCTTCAGTTAAGCGGCTTTTGTGCAACAGATCAAGGTGGGGGTGAAGGTGGCTTTGAACTGCTGATCTACTGCCTCATGGTTGCACCTCAATCTGCTGAACGCAAGTCGAGCATCTCAGCCGTTGTGCGCAGCCGAAGCATGGGTGCTAAATTAGAAACTTAGGTGTCTAAAGCAGTTGCACTAGGTTGGTTTGCGGCAATGTCATTTGCGGTTGAGAGAGAGAGAGAGAGAGAGAGAGAGAGAGAGAGAGAGAGAGAGAGAGAGAGATTCGGGTCGTCGGAGTGGGAGGGAGGCATGTGTGGGTCACCCTTTGTATAAGTATATGTATAGACTTCCAGAAATTCGCACTTAGACAACGAAAAATTTATTCGTTGCCTAAGAAAATTTTTCGTTGTCCAGGACGGACTTAGACGATGAAATATAAATTTATCGTCTAAGAAAACACTTGGGCGACGAAAAATTAATTAGTCACTTGTTTCGTTGTCTTAGAGATATCATAGATGATGAAACCCAGTTTCATCATCTAAGTACAGTACCTCAGACGACAAAAAATGTATTCGTGGTCTAAAAGTACAATATAGAAGAAAAAAAATTATAACTTCGTCATCTTAGAAGTCGTACTTAGACGACGAAACACTGTGTAAGTCAAACTCAATTATTCAGATCAGATTCTATTTTCAGATCAAGCATTTTCTCTCTATCTCTCTCTCTCTCTCTCTCTCTCTCTCTCTCTCTCTCTCTCTCTCTCTCTCTCTCCCTCCCTTTCGATTTATACCGGGTTTTCCATGTCCAAAATTCTAGTTTAGCCACCTGTGTCCTTATTCGTGAAGGTATTAACTCATTTCTCTCGATTAATTTTTTTGAATTTAAGTATGTATGTAATGTGATGGAGTTGAAAGGACCCAACCCGATTTAGTTACCTAAACTGAAATTAGACCCTAATGAACCTACTAATCAAAGTGTCTATTCAAATTACACAAGAATCGAACTGGAGATCCAAAGCTCAAAAGCCATAAATGAAGGAACTATTTTTCTCATACCAACTGAAAGCTATAAATAGCAACTATAAACTATTTGCGACATCAGAGCAGGTAGACATTCTAAACTAACTATGCTGATGAAAATACTAACTTGTAGGATCTATCTAAGATACTATGGTAGATACCATTATGCCTTGATCTGCGTGTGCGCGTGACCTCAGAAAAAACTTTGCAAAGTGGGCAATTTAAAATGAAGGGCTCAGGGAAACACAGATTTAAAATGTTAGAGTGAGTGTACGAAAATAATTTTCATTTTAAACTAGAAAATATAATTATTATGCCTTTCACTATAAAATATACGAGAAATGATGTGAGTCTAAAAAAAAGTAAACGTCCAGGTCAGATTCCTGGGACTATTGAATACTATGTAACATGTGGAGGCTGTGACTTGGTTAAACAACCTCAAGCTGTAAGACTGCCCAAGTCAGATTCCTGTCCCTCTTGGGCAAGGTTCTAAAAAACGCTAGGCGCTAGTCGGGCGGACAGCCAGCGCCTAGCGCCCAGAGGATTAATCGGGCGCCTAGGCGGTTTTTTATTTTCTATATATTTTATTTATTTAATTAAAATAATTATATAAATACAATTTATAAAAAGCATTATTATGTTCTAAAATAGCAAAAATACTTCAAAAATAGACAAAATGTTCAACAACAATGTTCTTAGAAATTATAAAAAAAAAACAATTTGAAAGAAACAAAATAGATTCTTGCTAGCCTATGCGGCTATGCCTCAAATTCTTCTTCTCCATATCCCTCTTGCACTTCTTCTGTGTCGGTCTCAAACTCAAAGTCTATTTCATCTTCTTCCTCTTCATCCGATACAAAATCATCCTCATGAAGTTCTCTAATTTCTTGAAGTCTAGAACTTCTCCGAGGCTCTAAACCACTACCCACTCCCAAATCATCTCCAACCATTTCACTATTAAGATCCGACTCAACATCTTCATCACCACCATCAACAATCCATCCTTGTGCCATAGTTGCTTCACTAGCAAGTAGTACATCCACATTCTTCTCTTTCTCTCTTCTTTTCTTGTTCATAATCCTTGCATTGAATTGGACATACACTAGATAGGTTACAAAAAAAAAAAAACTATAATCGGGCCAGGAAAAGAAAATAAATTGGGCCGCCCAGCCAGCCCACCCAGGCGCCGCCTAGCTCGCCTAGGCGGCCGTTTTTTGTGCCAGCGCCGAGCTTCAACGATTTGGGCAAAATCGGAACGGTCCCTTGCCGCCCAGCGCCTAGGCGCCGCCTAGGCGGCGTTTTTTAGAACCATGCTCTTGGGTACTATGTACATCCTTGGGTTAGGTCCTTGGCCCTTCTAGAGCGTCTTCAAGATCAGCCGAGAAGCTAATGCATCGAGGTAACAAGTGTGACTATGCTATATGTAAAACAAAATCATATGTGTTTCCATGTAAATGCATAACTGTAATAATGCATAACTGAAAAATGTATAACTGTAGACTCGCAAAATAATAGTGAAAATAAAGTGTCAACTCACAGTACTGTGCCATGCTTTCCAACAAGCCAAAGCATGTCTGTCAGCGTTTCTATATGTTTGTCACCGGTTGCTAATATGTTGTCCTGAAACAACGATTATTAATTAATAGCTAATTGTCGAAAGTCATATCGAATAACTAAGCTCGTTCACCCAACGAGCAACTCCCGTCAAGAACATCGCATTCTCGAATATCGCACTTACCGGAATTCTCACAAGCTTAATTCCAATTCTAATATGTGAACCTTTAATTCTCTTTGAAAGTCGCAATACGTTGCGCAACACAAGGTCGAATCGATGTTCAAATCGACTGATAAAAAAAATTGTAAAATCGTTTAACTATCATTGATTAATTCTAAGTCCACACCAGACTACGTCCAATGAATTTAATAAACTCACAACACATTCCCAGTGTCGAAATGAATCTAACAATATAAAATACGATACATTTCGAAAACTAATTTTTCCAATCACGTGCTGCCACAGATGGCGGTGGGCGCCGCCCACGCACCATCACCGGCGGCGGCAGAGGATAATAGCTAGCCAAAAAGCTCTCAGCGAACCCAATGTTTTCTCCTAAAGAACATATGCCCAATTCTGGCTATTTTGGCCAGAATCGAGCCCGAAAACTCCATGCCCAAAATATCTCTGGCGACGCAGCTCCACCGTCGAGCCACCATGGAGCTAGAGATGGGTCACGTTCGACTCACCATGACGAGGGAAGCAACCCCCAATCCTCGCCGGCCGAAACCACCGGGAACGCCGTCCACGATGGCGCTCGATTCAAACTTGACGGAGATTAATCGATCTCCTCGAATCTACCTAAAAAAATGCAATTATACAACCTAACACATACCATCACATAGAGGAGAGAGAGAGAAATTGAACCATACCAATTTTGATGGCCAACTCGCCGGAAAACTCATCGGCCCAAAACCTAGGTTTTTCTAGCTTTTTTTTCTCAAAATCTAGCTACCTCCGGTCAAATTGGGGAAAGAAACCATAGGTAAATGAAAGAGGATGTCGAGATGATCATTTCCATACCAAGATCAGCCTGTATGGTGGCCAGATGGCAAAGCCCCATCGGTGTCGAGCTCGGCGGTGATTTTGGTTACCAAAGCCGGTCAATACGGGTCAACCCGTCTTGGACCCAAATGGAAAGTCTCCCCTTTCTAAAAATTGTAAAATTGGTATTTCTACTCGCGACTAATCAATTTTGTAAATTGTATAAAACTTCGGCTGACCAAAATTTCTTCATTGTAACTCTTATTTTAACATTTGATGTGGCTACGAATTCGTCTTAACGAACTCTGCAACTTTCCTCAATAAAATTTATCGAAAAACTTAACAAATTAGATTTGGTCAGAAGGTCATCGATATATATAAATACTAACGATAAAAACTAATTAATTTCCTCAATTAGCATTGTCGAAATAAGATCAACTTGTTAAACAACTCAACGAACAGATATTTACCTAAAAATCTGGGTACGGGTCGTTACAATCTACCCCCCTAATAAAAAATTCTACTTCAAAATTTACTCTTATCTTAGTAAAAGACTGATGCGTAACGTTTCCGCATGAATTCTTTTAGCATGCTAGAACATTCACAACCGCGAGGATTATCCCAATGTGAACTCTATTGGTAATTTCTACTAATAAAGTCGAGATGTCCAGTCAGTCCAGCCTGACATCCATTCCGATTGCGGTTTTGATATGCCAACTGTCTGAGTAGCGGTACAACTCTAACTTTTGAAGTTGCTCCCCTATTACCACCAGAACCTTGCACCAAAACCTACCTGAGGTGTCCCTCCGCGGACATTCATATAAAGTGACCCCCAGACCACAAAGGTAATCAAGCTGAGGACCCAAACCATTCTAAAGCCGTAACATAAATGGGCATTCGATCGATCTTAAGCAAACTTTTAACCATACTCAATTATCTTATTCTTGAAGATTCTACAGAAAATTTGGCATTATTTTCCCTAAAACCCAAAGAAACCCAAAAACCTACATAAAGAGAACACTTCGAATAACAAATCCCACAAATAAACCATGGGCACCGATTCCCATCCGGATTTCGCATAATAAAAATTAAGCCACACTATGAATATAAACCACAAGTACCCATCCAAGTTTGTGCATCAAAATGATCGCAATACTAAATATCTCCACAATTTCTATAACTCTTGTTCAATAAACAATAAGAACTAACTTAGATATCAATAACTATAATGCAGAGAGGCCCAAAAGAAATCACCTGAGATTTGCCTCTAATATGCCCAAAACTACAGGCAGACTCCAGAGAGTCAAACTATCTAATATGAAACTATGAACTATGTATCCTAGCTCTGTGTAATCCTATTAACATGTACTCTAACTGAGATGAATAATTAATACTTCTGTATATCTTGAGTATTGAAACCCAAAGCAACCAGTTTCAGAATTCAAGTACCTCAATCTGTAGTAGCAAATGCTACACCAAATCTGAGCACCAATAGCTCATATAAAAATGTTTCTACTATTGTCCAACGCTAAAAGATTCATTGGAAAATATATATATGTCTTTGCTTAAAATATCTGTCCACACGAGGTTGTGAACTAAAGAGGCGTTAATTTACATACTAGGACCCACTCTCGAATTGAACAATTGAATTGATTCCACTACCCTCATTAAACAACTATAGGAATTTGTGATTTCCTTGGCACACTAGATGCTTAACCAATGAGAACTAACCAGAGGACAAGAATGTTATACGGTCCAAGAAACGTGACAACTCTCTAGCAATAATCAATGACAAGACTATATCTTCGTTGAACACAAATCTAAAACTCGTTGGAAGTTTGCATTTTCGAGTGTTATTCTCATATATGCTCCTGCAAGTGATGATTGCTTGGTCATCTGCATAATGCTATTCTATTTGGTCTAGCGTGAATCTGGAGATCGTGCAATGTATATCAAATCAAGTCATACTCATTTTTCTCTAATCTCAGCACGTGCTTATGATACACACTAGTCCTTACCAATTAGCGAGCTTTAGTGGTCTCCAATTTTACCAGCATAATACTCAACATTCTAATACATAATGATGATATAAACACTTTCGCTTTCACTAACCCTCACAATTCATAACTGGGAGAATCACATTCTCGAGATGACTGCACATCTCTAACGACATCTTTATAGAGGGAAGTGTGTTCACGATATAAAATGAACACATGTTTTTGAAGACATTGTTGTAGAGAAACTTAAGGTTAGTCCTGGCTAACAAGACTAAATTAGTAGAATCACAAGATAGTAAATGAGTCTCCACTACTAACGTTAATTTGAAACTATTTGCACATCGGGATGACCACGTGGTGATTTAATAAAATTTCACATTGTAGTCTGAAGCAACTATCTCCCTCAAGCACTACAAATTTACTCCATGAAAAAGCGTTAAACAAGAGGATTGAACGCCTGAAATGAAATAAGTAAACACTCCAACGATATTGTCTGGCTGAAATCGTTGCAGATTGCGATGTAAATGTGAAGTTATAGGATAGTAACATAATCCACAAACACTGATAGAGATTGCTTGGAAAAGATGATGAGAGATCTGATAGTTAGGTCGGATCGAACTAGAGAGTAAAAATAGGGTTAAATAAAACTTACTCTCGATAAAACACATGTTCCCCCAAAATTATTAGAGGATCAATTTGAGCTCGACCATAAGTTTCATCTTCAATCTCACGACTATGGCACTGCATCTTTTCCCTATGGAAATGAAAACACATTAACCCAAAACACTACATGTTGAAGCCATTGAAATCGCTGAAATCACCAACTCAATGGCCAATGACTCCGAGATATAAAGTATATCCATCGAGGGTAATCCAATCACTAAGTTCATTCCTAAGGAAACCTTACATCTTGTAGCTGTCATCACAAACACCTCGTCTACTACAATCCATGACTCATAACGGTCAAACAAATCTGGAATGAAGGAAAGGACGAAACAAGCACATGGAAAAGGGTTGTTGACACCACATAACTAAGGAAAAATGATTATAAGACTAATAAATGTTGTATTGCTCCTCAAAGAGAAACCCTATAACTCGACTAATATTCGAGTTGATGCCACGGGTCGATAACTAGACAAATTACTGTCACTGAATTGTCATAGAGCCACACAATAGACCTGATAAAAAGTGCGTAGTAATGCTCATGTTGCAACCGTAAGACTAAGAAACAATGCAGATCATCAATATATTCTTGTTCTCTATGCACATGTCGAAAAAGAAAATCAAAACCTGAATGAAGATACACGGTATGCAATCATGGTGGTGAAGTATTCGGCTGATACCATCGCAGAATGGACACCACCAAAAAGTGGGTGCTGAATACAAGGCGTTCACCATACTACTCAAACAACGTGAGGAAACTGGTCCAATACCTGACTGCTCAGTCCCCATGCAATCCTAACGTTGGCATATGTCTCCTCACTGAATTTACATTCTTTAGGAACCCAAATAATTCTAATCTTTTCATCACATTCCGCTTAACGTGAAGAAATGCCTAAACACTTCCATAAATCTGATCGAGGTTAGTGCACACACGACATAGTGACTAGGGCACATTGACTCACAGGCTGAAGTTTGTACTCAGTCACATTCAGCACGTATTCAATGACGTTCAACACAGTGAGTATTCGATGGGGATCCGCTGCAGTCAGGCCATCACTCTGGAGGTGTTGAGCATAACCGAACACTACAACGAAAGAAACCAAGTATAGTCTACAGAATATATAACCTAATGCTTTGATACCAACTGAAAGGACCCGACCCCGATTTAGTTACCTAAATCTATACCCTAACGACCCTACTGATCAAAGTGTCTATTCAAATTACACTTGAATCGAACTGGAGATCCAATCTCAAAAGCCATAAATGAAGGAACTGTTTTTCCCATACCAACTGAAAGCTACAAATATCAACTATAAACTATTTACTACATCATAGCAGCTAGACATTCTAAACTAACTATGTTGATGAAAATACTAACTCGTAGGATCTACCTCGAATCCTACGGTAGATACCACTATGCCTTAATCTGCGTATGCACTCGACCTCAGAAGAAACTCTGCAAACTGAGCAATTTAAAACAAAGGGCCCAGGGAAACATAGATTTAAAATGTTAGAGTAAGTGTACGAAAATAATGTTTCATTTTAAACTAGAAAATATAATTATTATGCCTTTCACTATAAAATATACGAGAAATGATGCAAGTCTAAAAAAACGTAAACATTTAGGTCAGATTCCTGAGACTACTGAATACTATGTGATCTGTGGAGGCTGTGACTTAGTCAAATGACCTCAAGCCGTAAGACTTCCCAGGTCAAGTTCTTGGCCCTCCTAGGTACTATGTAAATTCTCGGGTCAGGTCTCTGGCCCTCTCGGAGCGTCTCGGGGATCAATCGAGAAGCTAGTGCGTCGAGGCAACAACTGTGACATGCTATGTGTAAAACAAATTCATATGTGCCTCCATGCAAATGAATAAATGTAATAATGCATAACTGAAAAATGTATAATTGTGAATGCATAACTGTAGACTCACAAAACAACACTGAAAATAAAGTGTCCACTCACAGTACTGTGCCGTGCTTTCCAACAAGCCAAAGCATGTCTGTCAGCGTTTCTATATGTTTGTCACTGGTTGCTAATATGTCATCCTGAAACAACGATTATTAATTAATAACTAATTCTCGAAAGTCATATCGAATAACTAAGCTCGTTCACCCAACGAGCAACTCCCGTCGAGAACATCACATTCTCGAATATCGCACTTACCGGAATTCTCACAAGTTTAATTCCAATTCTAATTTGTGAACCCTTAATTCTCTTTGAAAGAAGCAATACATTGCGTGACACAAGGTTGAATTAATGTTCAAATTGACTGATCAATAAAATTGTAAAATCGTTTAATTATCACAGATTAATTCTAAGTCCTTACTAGACTATGTCCAATGAATTTAATAACCTGACTAACACATTCCCAGAGTCGAAACAATTTATTGTGACACTTAGATGATGAAAACGTTTCACCATCTTAGTTGTTACACTTAGACGGCAAAATTGTTTCGTCGTCTAAGCTAAATTACACAACGAATATTTTTCATTTTTTTCTGTAAAATTTTGTTGTCTAGGAACTTAGACGATGAAGTTTTTTTCGTCACTTAAGATGTGACTAAGATGACGAAACATTTTGGTTTCGTCTTCTAAGTACTTGCACTACGACACTTAAACGATGAAATTAAATTTAGACGACGTCGTCTAAGTACTTTTTTCTGGTAGTGGTATGTGTAGTTTTTACATAAAGTTCTTATGGGATGGTGGAAAAGGGATTGATATACTTATATGTAATAAAGAAAAATAAAATATTAAAAACTATTAAAATAATAATTTAGAAATATGAAATATTAATAAAAAATTATTATTAAAGTGACACTGTACTTGAAAAACAATATCATTGAGGTACATAATATTTGAAATTACTTGTTTACCCTTCGTATTTGAGAATTTGGTTTGTCACGTCATCACAATAGACGGAGATTAATGGAAAATTGGTTCCAGGTACCACCAAGATACCGCTTTTAAAATCCAAGTCTCACAATGATGTGTTTGAAAATTTAGGTATCAAGTTGATAGGGCCGGATAAGTTCAGGTAATATAGAAGAAATTTTTATATTATATATATCAAATGTATGTCAGAAAATAGATTCTAACTTTAGTCCACACCTGGCATGTAATTAAAAGTAAAAAACAATAAAAAATAATAATAAAAGAAAAAGTGATTGTAACACATGAAGTTTAACATCACCTAATCACAGCAAAATAGCCAAAATGCCTCATAAATATGTCTGTAATTGTCACTCTACACTCTAAACTTTTAATTGTGAACTTTTTCCTCCTCAACTAGCTTGGAAACATATGTCGATTTGCACCACATCCGTCAATTTTGACTGTATAATTATATTTTTGTATTTTTAAATTATATTTTACATACATTAAATAATTGTTTCAGTATTTTTTATTTTTTTAATAAAATATTTTTGTGCTCTAAATCTTTGCTTTGAGTATTTTTGTTTTTATTTATTTATTGTTTTGGCATATTAGTAGTAATCCGACGAGCACTAATATATTAAATAGTCGTGGAATAATAAATAATATTGTGTTCTAAATTAATTAATTTTTTCCGTCGTAGAATATATATAACTTTGAAAAATTAGTTGATAACTATTGAATTTTAATTTAATAAATAATATTAAAATTTAATTACTCAAAAAGACAATTATTTTTTTACATGATCTCATTTGGATGGGATCTGTATGGGGTGCAAATTGGCAGTTGTTTACAAGATGATGAGGCAAAAGTTTGTAATTAAAAGTTTAGAGTGTAATTGGCAATTACAATCATGTTTATGAGGCATTTCGGCTACTTTGCCTCTAATCATAGCTGCAGATATTTTGTATCAGGTAGATGACTGATATATAGATATATATAGGGAGGATCAAGTGAGGATGTCCTTACTATACGAATTGAGCGGATTTGATTATTTTGATCATCTCGCATTTGATTTCAACAATTTAAACCATTGATGTTATAGATATCCGTTTAAGGAGATGACCTACAAAATTTCAGCCAATTTGGTAATTATTTGGTAATCCAAAATGGTGAAACATTGCGAACAAATTAGGAGCGTCTGATAAATGCTGTCAATATATAAATTGCGAATCAAATGGCCAAACAATTTTCGATTGAAATCAATTTTTGTAGGTGACTTATTTAAAGTAATATCTATAACATGAGTGATCTTGATTGTCAAAATTTGATGGTGAGGTAAAACAAAAAAATAAGTACAATGGAGATGTCCTTAATTGAAAAGGACTGATATATATATATATATATATAGAGTTGTTTTGACCATTTGATGGTGAGGTAAAATTAATGAGTTGTTTTGACCATTTGATCACCACATTCAAGTTTTTAGCTAAATTGGAGAATCTGTGTACATTGTTAAACAATGGGATGATCAAATGGTCAAAACACATATGATTGATCTGAAATTTTGCATGTATAATTTTTGCATGAGTATCTAAAAAGATGAGTGATTTAAATTTTTGAACTTTGTAATAACCCGGACCAAAATGGCGTACTTAATGACTTGAATTAGATTTATCACGAATTAGTCGTGAGTGTTAGATCATTAAAAGATTTTTTAATCAATTTAGAATTTGACTTCAGTTTCTTCTCAAGAGTAGTAGAGAATATTATTTCAGGAAATTTTTCAGATAATCGAGTTAATTTTTACAAATATTTGGATTTAGGTGAATTTTAAATAAGGAAAGGAATTTATATTTTGTGATTAGATCCCTAAACCATAAATCACATCAGGCTCGACCCGTTTCACCTAAGACGACTCGGGTAGCCACCCGACCCGACCAATTTGTCCGACCTGCCAAAAAACTCAACCCTTGTCGGCGTTCTTGGTATGGTTTTGAAGCCCTTAATATCCTCTTTCATTTTTTGGGTGCGTTGTTGTGTTTTGGTGTGTGTGGTGTGCAAATCTACGAGGTGAACTCGCCAGAATTCGGGTGCAACGGACAGCGGTGCTACGGCGAGTGATTGTCGTCTGAGGTTGGGGGTTCTTGTATCTGTCTCCCTCTTGCGTCGTTTGCATATAGTTGTGAGCTCCGGGTGGTTCGACGGCGGCGCTATGATGCCGGGAAATTTTTAAGGTAATTCGGGCCGCCGCATTTCGGGACAAGTTCAAGCCGATCTGAGCCAATTTTGGGGTAGGTTCTTTAGAGAAGTTGGTTGGGCTTGTTGTGAGGAAGGGTTTGGGGTATGGCTCGCCACCATTGCTAGCAGTCGGCGGTGGTTGGATCCGCCGCCTGTGGTGGCTATTTCGGCCTCTTCACCATATAATTGGACTCCGGCGAAGAAGGGAAAGTTGTTTCAAATTACAAGAGGAAGCTAGACATGTAATTTAGGGGTCGTCAGAGCAGGTCGCCAGAGGTAGCGCGTGGCGGCCACGCACCCTCGTCCACAGCGGAGCTCTGGCGAGGTAGAAACTTAATTTTTATCAGCAGGTTTCCAGGGTAGTTCTTAAGGTGGTTTCATGTACTTTATTGAATTACCTCATTGAATGATTTAGTTAGTTTTGATCACGAGACCGTGATCGAGATTTAGGCGAAAGGACTTCCGTCAGACCTCAAAGCTAACTGTTTACAGTGAGTGGACACTTTTATTTTCACAGTCGATCAACGAGTCTTTATTATTTATATTCGGTTCATTTTGAGATTTCAGTATTCAACATATAATTTGGAGGCTAGTTTCATTTTCAGCTAGTTTTGCATCGATACATTGGTTAGTCGCCTGATCCCCGAGTGGCTCCAAGGAAGGAACATCACTTTCCCCATGGAATTCACGTCGTCTTTGTGTCAGGAGTCACCAGACGACTTTAGGTGGCCAGAGGTCTAAGAACTCTGGTCATCACCTCCACTAGCAGATGATACTCGAGAAGGGTCAGGTGTCCCTCTTAATGTATCTTTTATTTTTACAGTATCTTTGACTTGTCACTTTTTATACCTTTATCAACGGAAATGCATATTATATAATTTGCTCACTGTATACTCGATTATTAGATTGTTTCCACTAAGACGAGTTCGTGGATGCGAGAAATGTTAAAATCGGAGTTACGACGAGAAAATTATGGTCAACAAAATTTTGACGAAAATGACAGAAATCGTATTACCGTAAATGTGCGGGTATAAATAGGAGTTTCCATTTTTGGAAACGGGAACCTTCCATTTTTGGAAAAAGTGGGTTGACCCATGTTGACCAAGCTCTCTAACGGCCCAAATCGTCACCGAATTCGACAGAGGTGGTGCGGCGGATTCCGGCCACCTCCGGCCGTAAAATTTGATTTTGTTGGTAAACTTAGAAATTATACATCTGTGATTGTTGTGAGGATGAAGGATCGAGATGGTTGACGGTGAATCAAGGAAGAGAAGGAAATCAAAGGTACTGAGAGATTTGGTATAAATGTTGTCCATAAAAAATGAGGTATGTTTTCTCCCGACTTAAGTGGAAATGTGTGTTTAGTTTATCAATTTTTATCGATATGGATCAAGTATGATTTTATCTTTAGTATCTATGTTGTGTTGCAAAGAATGTAAACTAAGAATTATGAAATGAATATGTTAGGAATGGTTCTCAAAAATTGTGTATCGATAGGAAGATTTTTGCACTCGACAATAATATGATTCTATGCATTGTTCATCTACATATCTGACAAGATAAAAAAAGTTGTAGTCAATTACTTGTATTATAAACATGTTCATTATGTGTTATATGATTGAGATGAATTAATGAATATGAATTCAGATAGTAGTTATTCGTGTACATAGGCGTGTTATTATAGTTTTTTGTGTAAATTATTTTGTGAATATAAATTGCGCACGAGCAATTTCAGACGTTTCATTGGAAAAGTGGTTTCAGGATTTGAGATACAATTACGACTTATACCTGGTTTAATTTGATTAAACTATTGTGTTCTACTGATTTTGTTGATCTCTTGCGGGATGTTGGATCCCAATTCTGTTAGATATCAGATATCAAATTAAGTAGGGATTATGCCTCCCAGGGGTGGAAGACCCAAACCCCGATTGGAGCCCTTTTGTAGGGTAAAGATATCAGATTCTAACAAAGGAGGGTGAAGACAGAAAGAAATGGATACAGAAAGATGGATATGAGTATGTGATGCTTGTTTGGCACGAGCATATGAGATTACTGGGCTTGTTTGGGACAAGCGATTAAGTATATTGAGCTCATTTGGTATGAGCTGACGGCTTGAGCTCCTTGTGATTGATGATTGATTAAGGGTATGTATTGTGTTGTCAATCGTACCAGGTCGCGAATATAGTAAGAGAATGCATTTGATGAGTTCATGGAATTGAATGAATACACTAATGGGCAATGTACGTTTACAACCTTATCGATTATGATTTGATGATAAATTTTAATGGCTATGATTCTTGATATCAACTAGATTTGATTCATATATGTACATGTGAATGATGACTGTTATGATTTGAGTGTGGATTCATGAAATGAACATATGTGCCTATGTGCTTATTTGTGTTTTTACAATGTTGTGATTTGACTTTGAAACTATGGTTATTGATTTTAGCGATGATATGTTGAATATTGTATTGATCAAAATTCTGTGTATAGTTGAGAAATTCGGATGGGCATCGGTGACTCAGGGTATATGTTGAGAATTGTATTATGAAGTGTATTTGGACATTTGCAGGTTTTTGAATTTGTAATTATAGGGGAAACTCTGCCCAATTTTTTGCAGAAATATTATGCAATCTTTGATTTATAATTTCGAGGGAGAAATTATTTTAACAGAGGTAGACTGTGATACACCGACATTTTTATATAATTGTTAATATTTATGAATAATTCGAGTTCGATTTAGTAGCTGTGGTAAATGATTTTTACCATTGATGAGGGTCGAGAGGTTAAAGGTTGACTTTTATCGAATTATCAAAGTTGGTTGACTTTGGGTGGAAGTCGTAAAATTTTTTGAAACGAATTCGTGAACGTGAGAAATGTTGAAATCGGAGTTACGACGAGAAAGTTATGGTCAGCAGAATTTTGACGAAAATGTCAAAAATCGTATTATCGTAAATGTGCTGGTATAAATAGGATTTTCCATTTCTGGAAACGGGGATCTTCCTTTTTTAGAAAAAGAGGGTTAATCCGCGTTGACAGAGCTCCAGCGGCCCAAAATCGCTGCCAATGTCAGTGGAGGCGATGCGACGGATTCCGACCACCTCCAGCCGTGAAATTTGTAGGGTTCGATGCGCCTTGTTGTCCTCTATCACCTAGTGACCATGTTTACGGTGATTGATGGCGGAGGAGACCGAATTGAAGCCGAGAAAAACTATGTTTTCGAGTGAAATCGGTCGTCGTCACCGACGACACCTCCGACGATGATTGAGGTATATTTTGAATGTTTCTGATGTGTGGAATGATATGGGTTGTTGAAATTGTAATTTGTAGGTGAAATTGTGGTCGAATCATTACGATTTTCATTCAGAATTTTACACCCGAACCCCGCCATTGATGGCGTCGATTGGGGGCGTGAGGTAAGGGATTTTGTAGCCCCTGCCCTTGTGATTCTTTTCTGACTAGCCTCGAGCTCCGGCGTGGCTCGAGGGCGCTAGAATCGGGATTTGAAGTGTTTCAGCGAATTTTGATCCGTTGACTTTTGGGGCTAATCACCTCGTTCGGAGTTAGACATCAGTGTAGTTAGGAAAGTTGTTGGATTTGAAGAAGGAAGAGATTGATGTGTCAAACCACCATCGGTGGTGGTCGCCGGTGGCGCGTGAGCGGCACGCCTCGCCGTCTGTGCCGGCACGTCTGACCTAAAAATGTTTCTGAAACTAGTTGAGTTATATATCATTAGATTCGTATCGTCATGGGGAAATGTGAGGTTAATAATGCTTTTATGCTTTGTCGTTCCAGTCGGTGGATAGTGGTGACTAGTGTCGCTATCGGTGGCGGTGGCGGTGCGGGCGACAGAGAACTAAAATTACCTTATGTCGTCATGTTTGTGTTTACCCTTTTGGGTTGTCGACGAATTTTCTAACTTGTAATCGGTTTAGTTTAATTTTAGTCGATAATTTACTAGGTTTATTCGAATAATTTATCAATTTGACGATACTCAACAAATGTCCAGTCATCACAGTTTCTCATTACCTAGTTTGCAGTTTCTATCCTGTTGTTGCACGTCATCGTCAGAGACTTAGAGTTCGTGTCACATTTCTTCCCAAGTAGGTTCATGGTTTAGCCTACTAGTCTGTATATTATGTAAATTAGTAGTTGCTATGAATACCATGTATTAGTTTGCTTCCGCTTGTGTTGTATACCTAAATGGTCATCAAATTTCTTGTATATTTTTGAATTCAGTATGTTTATAGTAAAATATGTAGTTTGCTGAGTTGAGAAATTCAGATGAGCATTAGTGGCTCACAGTATTGTTTGTGGGACTTGTTTTATTCTTTTAGAACTGTTCTATTCGTGTATGTTTTTGATATCTTTAAGTTTATGGGGAGATTATGTCAAAATTTCAATAGAATTTGGCGTTTTCTAATGAGTCTTTAGGATTTGATCGCGGTTTACTAATTAAATCAGGATTAGATCTTTTTAAATTATTTTGTCGATTTTACATAAAATAAAACTTCACACAAAAATTTCAATACAAATCTTCGCACTCGATAGGAACTATATATCAACTTGCAACAGCCGAATCCGATCGCATTTGGCAACACCAATGACAAAGGGACAGATATGATCGAGTTTGCTTTTACTTGCTTTCGATCTTCTCGATCAAATCTAGCTACGGGTCTCCCATTTCCCTCTCATAGATCGATTCTCATTGATCGTTTCATATATATTACTGGTGAAGTTTCTGACACCATGCTTTGGCTACAGCCAGCCTTGTAATATTACGGTAGTTGTATCATGAATTGACCAAACGTGCAAACTGTTCGGTTGACAGTGCAACATGTAAGTCAAATTACAACTCGATCATTTCTTCATCATATGATCATATGACTGGTATTCCAATCTTCCTGTCAAACTGGAGTTGCCAGAATTATAAGAAATTTACAGAACTTCACGGCCCAATGATAACATAAAATGGATCTGTATAGTTTACAAAAAAAAAGAAAAATTGGTAGGAGTATATCAACGAGTTAGTGTGATGTATGTCCCATCTCTTTTCAGATTTGAGAATAATTGTCTTCCGCCTTTGGACAACACATTTCTTTTGCTTTATGTGTCTTATCAAAAATTCTTTAAAAATCCCAATGAATGTTCTGCTTTTTTTCCCTAATCTTTAGATCGAAAGTTCTGTTATATCATACATTATTTGAAGCTGTCTCTCTGCTTTTCGTTATTTTCTCTTCCAGTGAAGCAATGATGCTCAGAGCTGAGATAAACTAAAAAGTTCATTAAGCTTATCCTGTTAGTATCTTGGATTTGCTTTAGCAAGGCAACACAAGAGCACTCCCTTGAACAAAAAGTAATGCTCGGTATCTGTAATATCGTGGCAGACCATTCGCGATTCAATTGTGTGTTTAACTGTGGGACTTTATTCTATTATCTAAAGACTAATATGGTCTAATCTTTTATTACAAATTGGAAACAAACAAAAATAATAATTTTGTGAAGGAATCTAGCTAGGTACTAGTACTACTCGTAGAGAGTCGGGTACTGGGGACAAAGCTAGGAGGAGTGTGTTTTGGAGGCTTCAAAACCAACAACGTCTAGTTTCTAGCTCCTATTATCCTTATGGAAATAAAACAATGTCCTTGAGCAAAATTCAGAGCACCATGTTGTACTGATTTGTCTTGTCGATGGATGATGGTCCATCCATGTTTAACCAGTACGCTGCAGACGACCGAATGTTGCATGGATCTGAGGCAAAACTTTGGCAAGTCCATGATTCACCATCTCACCCCGTAAATGCAAAGATGTAAATTAGGCAAAATTTACCATCAGCTCGATAGTGTGGAGATCGAGATAACTTGATATTCGACGTTGATGAACGTTCATAACCCCGCCACCATTATTGGCCTAAAGTTGTTTACTTAGTTTGTCCCACGAAGATATCGTGCTTAAAAAAGATGTCATCTGATTTTTCTCTCTTGGTCTTGCGTTAATTTTATTTATGGGCCATGGTCGTACTGTGTGCCAGCCCAACAGTGCTGAGGTTAAAAATTGTCTCAATTTGGCGCGAACTCACATAACCGTCGGCCGCTGTCTTCTCCACCATGACCTCAGTGCCGGAACTGACTGATCTCTTCGCCCGGCTCGCTTCCCACTTAAACGACACGTCGTCGCCTCACCACACTACCAAACAAGACCAACACTCGGCTGCGCTAGATCTATCCATTTCCATTCTGAACCAATCTCTCAACTTTAACGACGATTCTAGGGTAAGGGTTCTGGACACGGTCCTATCTCTCATGTGCTTCAAAGCACCCCAGGTTAGCTCTCTCTCAAATTTTCGATCTTTTCGTAAACCCTGATCTGTTAATTTAGGGTTTCTTATCTGTTCTATTTTGTTGTAATTAGGTTTTTGATTCGGTAGTTGAGTATTCGGTGAAGACAATAGTCACAGTTTTGTTGTCCTCTATTCACTGTAATGTCTTTTCGTCTCCGAAAGATGAAACCTTGATGATTGGGAGCTCAATTTCTCACCTAGATTGTTGCAATTTGATTGAAGCTTGTGCTGAGATTCTTGGGAAATTGGAGGAACATGGTGGGTATATTCCCAATTCTAGCTTACATTTTGTTTTCAAATTGGGGTTTTACATTTTGTTCGCATGGAGAATAGTACTTATTTGATTGAATTCTAAGATGATTGTAGTTTAAATATTTTTGAAGGTGAGCTTTCGGATTCTTTAGTGTGTGCGGTTGTAAGAGTTGCAAGTTCTGTATCTGTGCACCGGCAGCTGTTGACACCAATTCGTGATGCAAACTCGGTGGATGGAATGAATACGTTGATTTCAAAGGTGCTGTGTCATTTGCCTAGAGAAAAGTTCTTTGAGAAGGATAAGATAACTCTCAGGTACTTGGAATTGGGTTTAGGACGAATTTGGTTAGAGTTGGTTTGTGTTCTTGTTAGTTACATATTTTGGGGATTCTGTTGTCTATGCAGATTGCTGGTGTGGTATCTTGACCCTCTAGTTTTCAAGCGCGACATTTCAAACATTTTGCAGGACGCCATGAGTAGGCCATTCCTTTGTTTACGTAAGGAATTTTATGAGAGTGCTGAGTGGCGTTCCATTATCACATCCTTGGTGCTATCGCCGGTTATGTTTGTAGAGGCCAGAGCTTTGTTGCACAGATGGTTTCTTGTCACGTGAGTACTTTTCTCAACAACAAGAGTGTTTACATTCTGTCTGTAAATATTTGGTTGTTAATCACTTCTCATCGTTTTGTACTTTTGTTACTATACTTTTGCATCAGGGGTCTGGCTTCTGTGCTTGAGCTTTTGATTCAGTTGGTCTCAGTAACATTAGATGTGGTTTTGAGGCCCATGTTCTGGGGCATATCAGCGGAAGTGGGAGTAAGGTTACCTTTTTCTAATGCTTATTTTCCCTACAATCACCAGTTGTTGAGGAACTTGGCTGGACCCCTCTCCTATAGTGGTTTCCTAAAATTAATACACGAGACAAGTGAACCACCTTCTGCCAAGACTCGACTTTATTCAACCATTGAGCCACCGAGACTGGAGGTTGCGACAGTTGATGACAAATCCATCTGGTAATTTTTTACCCCATCTTTGAATGTGAAAAATATGGCATACATTCCATCTCAGAGTGTTACAGCCAGACTGATCCACATAATTTTGCATAGTAGGTCTCTGGCGATCAACTTCCCCGATTGGTTTTACTATGCTTCTGCATTGCTCTTCTCGGAAAAAAGTTCTCACGACACTTGTCATCTAGCATGCATAGTGGGGGCATCCAAAGTTGGGAAATCACATTATGAAGAAATATCTCATATTACTGCAGCAAGGTACATGGCCTGGATTTTGAGTCCTGCTAGTAAAGCTCACGAGGATTTTCTGGCTGATTGTTTGATTAAAATGTCAGATTCTTTGGCCAAACCTTCAAATGACAAAGATGCATTCTTCAGCAAGAAGAGACTCAAGAAAGTTAAACTCTCTGAAGAGGGCTATACTTCCACTAGAGAGTATGATTATCAGACTGTGGCAGTTTGGCTCAATGATTTTGAAAATATTTGCACAAGGTATTGCAATGAAACTGTTAACAGTTCTGTGTCATGTGAATCAAAATCATCCGGTGGTCTGGGTGTGCAGAAAAATATCCTGTTTCGGAGAATCGCGCTGGGAATCGTGCTTGGTTGTTCCCATCATCTCAAAGTAGATGAAACGGAACTGCTCCTGCATTACGTTACCACTGGTAGAATTTTTCAATCGAGGGAAACAAAGACTTCAAGATTGAAGCATGTAAACTGGAAGGCAAAAGGGCATAAGAACTTAATTACATGGAGTGATGAATGTAACCAAAAGGAAGTTGTGGCAGGTGCCTGTCTTGTCTTCACTTTAACTGATATTGCTGAAAGTATGTCTTCTTTACTGTTTGAGACTGAAGAAGCTGGCATAGAATTTATTTGCCGGGTTAAAAGGCAAGTCAGCAGATACTTGATAAAATGCATCAATAGATTGATTCAACTAAAAATTGACGATGAAAATAGGATGGTGATGGATCTTTGCTGTAGATTGGAGCAGTGGAGGCTTCAAGGACAAGTAGTTTTAGAGCTTCAGAAAGATGTTGACGATGTCATTCATGTCTTAACTCAGAGATTTGCTCACTGTGTATCTGAATGTGAAGCAAATGCAAAATCTGTACATTTAGCCTAAGTTATGAATTGAAAAGAGAACAGGTTCTGCACGAGCTTTGAAGTCGAGCATTTCAATGGAAACAATTGCATTACTATTTTGTAGCTGTTAGAGTAAGACTACGAACTTAACATTTAGTTTAAGGTATGATCGTATTATTGTGATGTAACTGTCATCTGTACATGAATGAATCTAATCATGTTTACTCCACATGTGGAATTCCAGATGGTCGGAGGACTCATTGTTATACCAGGCCTGCCCTAAGCTTTCATAGCTATAGCTGCGTGCTATCAAAGAGATTTTAGTCGGATCCCCACCCCATTCTTCAAACACGACCAGTAAATTCTCATTTTGGCTCAACCACGAGCGCGGAACATGGTACCTTAAAATAACAGAAGGTATGTTATGAAAACTCTAATTCACATTGCTAATGCAGGGATTACTAGGATGAACTTTGCTTACCATCTCTGAGAGGGCTGGCCACAATTTATTCGGCATTTGTTTTCTGTGTAAAATCCGGCATAATAACAGTTGCTACATCTACCATGAGCTATATATCCAGGCCAGTGTCGTCCGATGCTCTGACCGTTGATCCATACTTGACCTTTTCCCATGCTACCCATATCTAAAGCTACTGGAGCATTGCCTGGTGGTGCTTGTAAAGTAGTCTGGAAGTATCAAATATCACAGCACAAATTAGCATCATCTTTTGTATTAAGCTCTGGAGTATCATAGACATGAAACTAAGTTGACTTACCTTGTACCATGTGAGGGGCTGTTTTAGAGCCAATGATGGTCCTTCTAACCATTCAACAGAAGAACTCCCTTTATCAGTGTGTAGGCTTAAAGCTTCACCTGTCATACCAATCTGTTCAATATAAAGTCATCAATCTTGGCTTCAATTCTGAGTGGTTCAAGGAAAAGGAAGCTTTGTAACACTGGAAAAATGGAAGACAACAAACCTTATATGTCCATTTCCACTGTGACATGTCCCATGTACCGGAATTCAGACCCTTCAATGTGACTGGTCCTAGAATTCCGGCGTTCCATGTCTCAAATTGCACACCTAACATTCTGGATTCATACCAACAGCAAAAGCAGCAATGTCAAGTGACATCTTAAACAATGTATCAGAAAACCGTGATCAAAAGAGAGAATGAAGGTACTAAGTACTAACCGGCAGACCAACGGTGATGCTTAACAAAGCTAGCTTGTTGATGCCAGCTCTAAGCTTCACATTGTCACTAAATCTTAATTTAGGATTTGCCAATCCTGCATAAACAGTTCCTACAATACGGAATTACGGATAGACAATATTAAAAAAACTTAAGCTCATTTAGTGAAAACAGGACATGGATTTACATACAGTGGCATCCTATTTATGTACCTGATAGTTGGCCATTGATGAAAACATGCAAGGCATGCCCAGCTGAATCGATAGTCATTAGAGGGTAAGATCCATTCTTTAAAAATTCTTCATCAGGACCTATTGTGATACTGAGTAACAGAATCTCAGACCAGTTAATATAAGTATTAACCTAGGATAAGAAAATTGTAATATAGAAAGGGTTGGCTTTAGAAAACTTACTCAGTCATGTACCATAAGTAATCTGTAGTATCCTAAGTCATACTTTTTTGTTCATAAAACCCATCATTTGTAAATGTATTGTCATCAGTAGATGAGGCAGCCTCTTCGGTGTACGCCTGCCACAAAAAGGTAGTGTTAGTATGGCATTAGTTGTCCGATTAAATATACTTATCCACTTAAGCAGGTAATCAACACCTACCCGACCACCCGAAAGACCATCAGGAAGGCTCCAACTTCACTCACAAGACCAACCTCATCCGAGCGCGCACGCGCCCGTGGGGCGCACATCCGAATGTGCGGATTACACCAACAGAATCAGACCAGTCCCACATCGAAGAACACCATCAAACACCAAGCTCAACCACCTATATATGTAAGGTATTTATTACAGGTAACGACATTCTGAATCCCAGCACTACACTCTACACGCTCGCACGACTGTTATATCCAATACATCTTCTGACTTAGGCATCGGAGCGTTGAAGGCGGGCCACCCCGTCTTGACCCCTGACTGTCTATTCATCGTTGTATTCTTCTAACAGCCATACCCCGAGCTCGCGTACCCGCACACCCGAAGAGAATAGGAAGCACCCGACCATCCGAACAACCCCAACGTTCGGACGTACAAGAAGGAGGAGGAGTACTCGTACTTGCTTCTGCTAGATTGCGTCTTGCGCGTAATCCGGTAAAAACAGGTAGTATCTACCGGTGTCATCTTCACCAGTGGGCTCTGGCCAACCTTTACAAAGAACAATCTTTTGTTTGGATACATAAAAGGAGAAGAAATTGAAATTGAAGTTTCTTAAAATAATCAACTATGTTCTCCTCACCACTGCAGTGTTGAAAACTTCAGTTTTGCAGTCAGGGAGAATGCTTATAGACCAAGGTGGAAGCTTATATTGCTTACTCCCAAAGCTCACTCTTGCTGAGTAATTTGTGTCTTTATTTTCAAGAAATGCAGCGCATCCAGAACTTGAATTGTATACATGAGCCTAAAACAATTAGTCATGACTTTGAGAATCATAGTATATTTGAAACTAGCATAACTTTTGAAGATGTAGTTACAAACTTACAATCTAGGTAGCTGCAAAACTTTACCTCTTGATTATTTCCAAGTGACATACTGCAGGATCAGTAGCCACTAAAGCTGCCTCAGCTAATTTGATGGCTTTGTGCAGATATTTCAAATGGCTCCACTTTGGCTCCCTTGGTAGTCCTGGCATACACAAGCAAATCAGTACTCATCGATACTCAAGAAGCACAACATACTTACTCTAGGATGATGCTGATCAAATGTATATAGTAAGGTAAGGATCATATCTGCATACCATATTCATCTAGAGGTGCATCATAGTCATAGCTAGTTGCAACGAAAAGACCAGAAGTTCGATCAAAATTAGTGCCTCCATGATACTGGAAAAATGGGAAGAAAAGACAGTAAGTACCAAAAATATATTCCCTATTTAACAACTTGAACAGAAAAATATTCGGGTAATTTCAAAGCTTACTAACCATGTAATAGTTAGCAAAAGAACCGCCATTTTGTATAAACCTTGCAACTGAAAATGCCAAGTCTTGTGCAGGTCTAGTAGGAACTGCTCCACCAAACTCAGTATACCTGTTTAGAGGCAGAGTAGAAAAAGATTGAAGAACAATACAAGAACGCAAATGAAACTTTGGCTTGTGCAAGCAAACTGGAAACATGTGTGACATGCCAGCCAGTCCAGACTTCAGTCCACATTTTGGGTTTGTACATCTTGTTTGGCGTAAATTTTTTGCAGTAGAAACCATTGCAAGTATCAATCTGTCATAACAGATTATTCTTGTTAGATCTTGTAGCATGTTTCTTTGCCACAGATATACTATTGAATCGCTTACTGTCAAAATCAGCTAATTTAACTGACTTATAAACTATAAACTTATGCAAAAAAAATGACAAGCTAAAGTAGAAACATGTTGAGAAGGATATGCAGAACATTCAGCTTACAATTGGGTCGGGGGCATCTTCTTGCTTGCACATTATCCATGGGACTCCAGTGTCAAGACCGAGAGCCATATGCGCCGTCCATTTGGTATATGCCTTACCAGGAGGACCAGTTTCCCACTCCACCGGTCCTAACTCATTTTCTATCTGAGATAGAATAATAGGGCCTTCTTGAGGCTCAAACAACCCTTCTGCCTTCATCATACCAACAATCTTCTCCGTAAATTTTTGCATTGCTGCCTTGAATGGCTCATTATCTGTTCTAAACTCAATTCCCTGAACATACTTCAGCCAAACTGGGAATCCTCCAAAGTTCCATTCAGCACAAACGTAAGGGCCAATTCGGAGATGAACATACATGCCTGCTTTCTGTACCAGCCTGATGAACTTAACCAAATCATATCTTCCCTCAAAGTAATATTGTCCTGGAGAAGGCTCGTGCCCGTTCCAGAAGACATATGTCTGTATAACATCTAAGCCTCCATCTTTAGCCTTCTGGATTAAATCTGGCCACATCTGTAATCAAACACCAAAATAAAACTTAAGTAAATTTAAATTCCAAAAGGGATTCACCAAAACCAGCCTAAATACAAACTACATTGTACTATTAGTACCTCAGGTGTGCTTCTAGGATAGTGGATGGAACCAGAAATCAGAATCCTCTTCTGTCCATTAACTATAACAGCTCTGTGGTCATAACTCACAGATGCTGTAGCAGATGAAAGCCATGAAAACAGAAACAATAGCAAGAACATGTTGGCATTGGCCCTCAACTTGTTACAGTTCCACATTGACTGCACTACATCCATAGACAAAGAAGATGATGAAACAGTCACAATCTCAAATCCAAACATCAATGACACTTAAGTCTCTCAAGTCTTAACCAAACCAAGATCATGAAGAGAAATTATTCTAAAAAAAGTCTGAAAGATTGCAGGTGGTTTGAAACAATGGGAGGCTGTATGTGCCAATTTATATTTTCTCTGTTTCCTATTTTCCTAGACCAAATAAGAAGGCTTGAACAGCAAGTAATGAACTTTATCTTATCCTTCAGACCAAAACAAACTTATCTGATCATCTTATCCTCTTTTAAGCATGTTATTACTTGCTAACTGAAGCACCAGGCTAGTAGCACTAAGACCAACTGAACCATAACATCTAGCTCTTTGAAGCTGTGGGTTACTTCTTTCCTTATTTAGGCTCTGTGGAATTCATTCAATATTAAGCATTAGTTTGCGTCTTGGTAAAGGCATGTGGTGGGTATTCTATTACGTGAAGCATTTTTCAGGCTTAAAATTCGTCACACGCGTTATGGCTTGTAACCAGATTGGGTGCCTTCCACTGCTGCTTGTACTCAGCTTTCCTTACACAATCCTTTTCCGTTTTTCTGCAATCTGCACCAAAATGAAGAAAATGGTTTCCTAAAATAGAGTCCATTGAGTTTTGCATTATGACGAAAGTATATCAATTATGTTACCATGCCAACTCATGAACCTGAAAGAAACGACCCCGTGTGTCATGCATAATGTAAATTTTCGATATAAGAAAAGAGAAAATAGTTATAAATGTCACTGAAGTATGACCCGTTCTAAATTTTGCTCATACAACAAATATCACTTTGTTCACTATCGAATTACACTTTTACTCGTTTTGCTCACTCCAAATTTTGCAAAATTTAGCGTTTTGAATTCGAGTTATAATCGGTCAAGGAAACTTATTGGGCATTGTAGCTCTCTTTCTTGTGAGTCTTTTCATACCAAGGTCGAGCCTCAATTCATCCTGAGGAAGAAGAATTGAAGATTTGAAGTTTTTTACTTCAAAAGTTAATTCAACCACTTTCATGATGAATTAGACTTAGGTGTAGTTGAGAAAATTGTTGTTTGGTTGATTTCGCACAGATTGAGCTCCGGTTCGCCGGAAATTGGAGTGACACTGCCAATTTCTCCGGTTTGGAGTGATCAAAGTGAGTAAAAGTGTAATTCGATAATGAGCAAAGTGATATTTGCTACACATGAGTGAACAAAGTTTAAAACGAATTATACTTGAGTGACATTTTTAACTATTTTTTCATAAGAAAACATACTATTTTTTTAAAGAGTAATCGTTCGACCAATTGATTTCTGCCCAAGTAGATGCCAAATAAGCACCAAGTAAACAGAAGAGAAAAGTCGGAAGAAGAAGAAGAATAGACATATTTAAAAATCGAGCTGGCAATTCCAAACTGTAAACAAGACTGAAGAACTGGATTTGATATCACCAGGAATCAAAGGAAGAAACAGGATGAATATTAGAAACCAATATTTTCTGGGTTTGACTTCAGAAAGAGAGTACCTTTCGGCTGTAGTTCTTGTAGATCAGAGAGCAGGAATTGGGCGGGGGATGACGTTTTCAATGTCATTAGCTTCTGAAAGAGAAAATGGCTACTTGTATTTAGAAATGTGATAGAATTTTGTCAACTATTGCATCACGGGTCTGGCTTCTGAAATTGATCTTCTACTTCAGTTTGTCACAGACTTGGAGTGATTTTATAAGCAGCAAAATCTCCACAGGTGATCAGGGTTCACTGGTGTACTAAAAGTACTTTCTAACGAAGACAGATTTCACCATGATATGAGGGTCATAAGTATAAACAGAAAATTAAAAGTTACTCAGAAGTGATATTTCTTCAATTTATTCTTGCAAGCAAAAAGAAATTTGCCTTGCTCCTCCACACTAATTTACAGATACAGAAAATGCTTGCGCATTTCTAAGGGCTACATACTTTGCATGCAGATCTAGTATACAATACCTATGCTTGGCTATGTATTTATAATTAAATATTTTCACTATTTACATTTGGTTGTAAAAGTAAAGGCCTATATATGTATTGATGTTGAGTTAATATGAAACTCCATTATTTTTGTAATCTTCAAATCTGTTGGATCTCTCCAAAAACTTCAGAAACTCAACTCCTTGCTACCAAAGCAATCTTGGTCGGATCACCACCCCCTTCTTCGAACACAACCAATAGATTACCACTCGGCTTCAACCATGAGCGAGGAACATGGTACCTGAAGCAATAGATCTATCATGACCATATTCGAATACATAAAACTACCGCAGAGAAATGAAGAGGATGAACTTTACTCACCATCTCTGAGAGGGCTGACCACAGTTTGTTCGGCATTTGTTTTCGGTATAAGTTCCAGCATAATAGCAAGCGCCACAACTACCTCTTGCTTTATATGCAGACCAATGGCGTCCAATGCTATTACCATTAATCCACATTTGGCCTTTTCCCATGCTACCCATATCTAAAGCTAGTGGTGCATTTCCTCGTGGCGCATTTAAAATAGCCTTGTACCATGTAAGTGGTCGATTCTGAGCCAATAGAGATCCTTGAATCCATTCGACTGAAGAACTTCCACTAACAGTATGGAGGCTCAGGTCTTCCCCTTTCATACCAATCTGCTCAACACAAGTCATTAAATCTTAGGTTTGATTCTTGCTATGGAGAGATAAGAGGAGGATCGTTTGCTGGTGAAGAAAGCTAGAAGACAAAAAAATTTAAAAACACAACGAACCTTGTATGTCCATTGCCATTTTGACATATCCCATGTTCCCGAGTTCATGCCCTTCAATGTCACCGGACCTAGAACTCCGGCATTCCATCTCTCAAAATGCACACCAACATTCTGATTTTCATAAGCACAGAGAGAACATAAATGTCACATTCAACATACAGTTTCTTTTAAAAACCATGACCACAACAGAGAACTGAGGCTACTAACCGGAAGACCAACAGAAACACTAAGTAATGCCAGCTTGTTAATGCCAGCTCTCATTTTGATACCCTGTTTAAATTCTAACTTGGGGAACTCCAGTGTTCCATAAGCAGATCCTGCAGTAAAGGTAGATTACATGCCAAGTTAAGCTCATACACTGGCAGCGCCAGATGGATAGAAGTAAAAAAAAATCTTCTTTCAAACTTGCATTTACCTGATAGTTGACCATTGATGAAAACATGCAAGGCATGTCCAGCTGAATCAACAGTGAGGACAGGATATTGTCCGGTTCTTAAAAATTGTTCATTGGGACCTATTGTAATACTGAGAGACCAAAACCTTGATTAGTAACTTGGAAAAACAAAAATCATGAAAAAGACTGGATAAGATCATAAAATACTTACTCAGTCATGTACCACAAGTAGTCTGTAACATCCCTAGTGAGACTTATTTGCTCACGAAGTCCGGCCAATGTAACTGCACTGTCATCATTGGCAGTGGCAATATCTTCGATGTAAGCTTGCCAAGAAAGGGAAGCTACTGGTGTCATCTTTGTTGGCGGGCTCTGACCAACCTTTGCAAAAGAACAATTCTATGTCAATATACCTTAAAAATGTCCCAAGTAGAAATACTAAGTAGAGAGGAGAAGTTTTGAACTGAGAAACAAAAGAATCTTGATCTTCTTCTCACCCTTGCAGTATTGAAAACTTCAGTTTTGCAGTCAGGGAAAATACTTATTGACCAAGGTGGCAGATCATATTGCTTATTCCTAAAGGTCACTTTGGCGGAGTATTTTGTGTCGTAGTTTGCGAGGAATGCAGCACAACCAGATCTTGATTGGTATACATGAGCCTACAAGTATTCAATCATCACAATGAGAATCACAGTAAATATCTAAGAAGCGTGCTTCAAGTATTTACAACTTTGTCTATTTTTTCAAATAACTCCACTCTGGAAACCCATACCTCTTGATTGTTTCCAAGTTTTGACACTGCAGCATCAGTAGCCACTAAAGCTGACTCAGCTGATTTGATGGCTTTGTGCAGATATTTCAAATGGCTATACTTTGGTTCTCGTGGTAATCCTGGAATGAATAAGCAGAAGTCATTTTTAGGTTCAACTTTATAACCAAGCCACAGTTATTGGGAATATTAAATGTCTAAAAGTAAGGATTATCTCCCATAAATCTATTACAACCTAGTCTTTCATACTAATCTCATATTTGCATACCATATTCATCTAGAGGTGCATCATAGTCATAGCTAGTTGCAATGAATGGGCCCCCAGCAGTTCGGCCAAAATTTGTTCCTCCATGGTACTATAACAAAATCAGATGGTAAAAGTCAGAAACTTTTTACCAGCATCGGTAACGATTAATTTGGCTTGGATACATTGAGGACAAATATTGACCAACCATGTAGTAGTTGGCAAAAGAACCACCATTTTGTATAAACCTTGCAACTGAAAACGCCAAGTCTTGTGCAGGTCTAGTAGGAACAGCCCCACCAAATTCTGTATACCTGTAAAAGTGTAAAGTGTACACAAAAAGTCAGAAACAGGAAACATTTGAAGAACCATACAAGAAGAAGCATCCATAACAATAAATTGTGGATTGCAGCAGTCGAAGCAACATGTGAGACTTACCAGCCTGTCCAGATTTCTGTCCACATTTTGGGCTTATAGACCTTGTTTGGTTTGAAGTTTTCGCAATAGAAGCCATTGCAAGTATCGATCTGCCACATAATAGATGACAAGGTGTCAGATAAGGATAGGAATGCCTCTAGTCTTCCTGTTTGTAGGGAGGTGCAATCTTGAAGCTTTGTTTATTGATTTTAATGGCATAACTTATTGCACAGTACAGATTCAGTGGCTAACTAAACCAACCAAAATAAATGCACCAGCAAAGTCTCAAGCTTTGCAAAGATGAGTCCTTTAAACTACAAATAATGTGAAGATGATGTTTGACCAAATGACTATGAGACTAAAACAATCGATCACCAAGCTAGTGTGCGGACTTGTTCATCTAAAACCATATTCATAAGAAACTCCTAGACTGGGGACAAACACAGCAATGGTGTTCAAAACCCACCAAGAAAATAGGGCCACACTAAATGAAAGACAGATATGCAGTTCTTGTGAGAATGACTTGAAAGCGTTAACAAGAATGTCTAGAAATAGCTTACAATTGGATCAGGGGCATCTTCTTGCTTGCACATAACCCACGGAACACCGGTGTTGAGACCCACAGCCATTTTAGCTGCCCATTGCGTGTAAGATTTACCAGGTGCACCAATTTCCCACTCAACAGGTCCAAATTCATTTTCAATCTGTCAAAATCAAGTTGAAGAAAATATAGTCTTTAATAACTTCACTCTTTGACTTCCCCAATATAAATAATATCCATAAGTCCATAACCAAGGAAAAGAACACTGTTAAAAAATAGATATTTGACCCAGTTCTGGAAACATAACATAGAGCTCATTGAACAAGTTTACTAACTTGGGACAAAATTATGGGACCTCCTTGAGTCTGGAACAGCCTTTCTGCCTTCATCATATACACAATCTTCTGTGTAAATTTTTCCATTGCTGCCTGAAAAATTTCAATCATAATCAAAATTAGCTAATTTTTTAATTAAATATAAAAGGAGCATTATATGGGATGAAAGATTCTTGGTGCCCCAACCATGAAAGGACGGTTGTCTGTTCTGAAAGCAATTCCGGGAACATATTTCAGCCAAACAGGGAATCCTCTGTATTAAAAACAGAGCAAAAACAGAGTCATGAGTATGGCCAAGTTTAACTTGAAAAAAAAAAGACTTCAACTTTGATCATATATTGGATTCTTGAATATTTACCCGAAGTTCCATTCAGCACAAATATAAGGACCAATCCGGAGATGAACATACAGGCCATGTTGTTGTGCCAGTTTGATGAACTTGACCAGATCATATCTATCCTCAAAATAATACTGAAATTTTGAAGAAGAAAATAAAGAAGACAAATAAAGGTCCCAATCAGTAAAAGCATGGCTATTTTGCAGTTTTGCAGTAGAAAAACAGAAAACTAATAATGCTTTTTGGATAACTTACTTTTCCTGGACTTGGTTCATGCCCATTCCAAAACACATAGGTCTGTATAACATCCAAGCCTCCATCTTTAGCCTTCTGAAACAAATCCGGCCACATCTGCAAACCCAGCAACACCAAAAAAAATTAGATAAAATATAAATAATAGCTTATATGATTCCCTTGAAACCCCAGAATTGGTATGAACTACATTGGCATAACAGTACCTCAGGTGTGCTTCTGGGATAGTGAATAGACCCAGAAATGAGAATGCTTCTTTTTCCATTGACAATAATAGCCCTGTGGTCATAACCCACAGAGGCTGAAGCAGATGAGAGCCATGAAACCAAAAAGAGTAGCAGAAACATGTTGGCCTTGACCAAGAACATGTTAGAGTTCCACATTGTTTAAGAAAAATCTAACGAGAACCCAGGACAGCTCTGTAGAAAAGCAATTGGACTTGAATTTAGTTTGTCTGGGCTTTGGAGTAGAATAATATATGGGGATTTGTTCTTGGTTTTTGCACACACACGCTTTCTTTTTTATGCTTTTGATATTTAAAAAAAGAGAGAACAAAACAGAGAGTGTTGCAGGAGTTGCAGTGTTATGGATTTGATGAGAAATGAGAGGGCAGAGAGTTTGGTTTGGTTTAGTTTAGTTGCTGGCTTCGCAACTGCTTTATAAAGACTCAAGGAATGTAACTATGCAACGGAATTGGACCCACTTCTCCGTTTGGGGTGGCATTAGTGCTAAAATAACTTCATCAAAGTTAAACTGGTTCAATTTACCATAAACATTATTCGTTGAGTCACGGATTAGAAAGTGAAGACATAGAGACCCGAAAAATGTCAATTTGCTCCTACGAGTTTTAACAGTGTTTATACATATGAGGGTTAGAGGTGGGGTTTTTGTACTTGATGAACCATTGAGGATTGACTCCTAGACCAAACGGGAAGGCTATAAAGCAAGTAGTATATATGAACTTGGCTTGAAGGTAGATAATATACCATTCTAACCAGGGTCTAGCTAAAGCAATTAGACTAGCTACCTATCTTTTTCTCGTTTAGTACATGGTGTGGAATGGTGGATTATGTTGGCTAAGTATTAAAGTATAGATACATTAGAATCATTTTGTGATTAAAATTGATTTATTTTATATTATAGATATTCTATTCATATTAGAAATATATGTAAAGTTGTATATATACCAAATTCGGGAATGAATGAAAGCATTGCATTCTATATTTGTAGATATTCTATTCTTATTAGGAATATGCATTATAAAGTTGTATATATATCAAATTCGTGAGTGAATGAAAACATTGCAGTTTAGCCTAAACACTTATTCTTATACTTTTCTACTTGGCTTTAGAGCCAATCCTATAGATATGCCGACAAAACTCTATTTTTTTGTCATTCACTGCACCTAAATTCTGCTGTTATGGATGGAAAATCCGACTTTGCTGTGATTTCTTCTCCCAACCTCAACTTCAACCCTCCATCCACTACCATAAAGAAAACTCCTCTTTTCTCATTGGAGTTCTCTTGACATATTTCAACTACTCTATATGGGCTCCTGTTATGCATATACGCATTGAGGGTGCAACAAGCTTGGATTCCTTACCGATGATTTGCTTGACCTTACTGTTGGCACACCCCGAGTATATTACTGTTGATTCCTATTATCAATCAACAAGAAGGTGAAGAGTTTGTTGATTGATAAATTGTCTTCATTTATCATCAACCACTATCTATGTCTCAAGATTGTTGCTAAAATTTGGTCTGCCTTGCGCCGCACCTACTATGATGATATGGACTTTATCCGCATCTATGAGTTGCACCGTCTCTGCTTCTCCACCAAACAAGTTGGGTGACCTCTCTCTGTTTACTATAATGAGTTAATGGCGTGGCTAGAGGAGCTTGATCAATGTGTTGCCTCCTTCTCTAATATCATGTCCGGAGTTGTTCAAGACAATGTCTACCAATCTATGCTCTGGGTTCACATGTTCTTAGAAGGCTTGGATCTTGAATTTGAATAGATTCAAGGAGAACTACTTCGTCGTGAGGAGTTATTGAGTCTTGATAAGATATATGCTCATGTTCACCAGGCTTACACTGATCACCTTACTCACTTCACTGGTTCTACTCAGCCTGTTGTCATGACCACTACTGTCGTCGTTCCACCACCCTTAATGCCGACACTAGAAGCTCAGGCCACCGTGTCTAATCGGCGGCCTCCATCCTCCTCTCGCTCCTTTGGCTCCTCTAGGTTTGGTGTTCGCCCTCCAAACCCATTTGCTAACTATATCTGCCCACTGTGCAAGGATAAAGTTCACTCCAAGGACAACTACTTTTCTACTATTGGATATTCTGATTGGTGGGGTAATCGCCCATGCAAGACTCTTCCTTCCACAAGCACTTTTATCGAAACTGTTAAGATAGTCCAATCAGGTATAACAGGTAAGGCCTCTCTTGCTACATCTTCTGGGAATAGTGCTTGGATAATTGTACTGGTGCTTGGATAATTGACACCATATAACTAATACCCCTAGTTTAGTTCATTATATTCATTCCTCTTCTTTACTTAGTATCTCTACTATTGATGGTTCCTTCTTCTTCTGTTATTGGTGAATGCTCTGTCACTCTTTCTCGTAATTTAACCATTGATTTAGTTTTAGTTGTTCCCTCTCTTGCCTATAACCTTTTATCTTTTAGTCAAATCACTATGACTCTCTCTTGTTCTGTCACGTTTTATCTCAACTTTAGTGTATTTCAGGACATTCCAACATGGCATATTCTTAGTTATGGTACTAGAAGGGGGGAGTTTTACTATCTCAATTTGACATCTAGTGGAGAAAAGCAGCTGAGTAACCTGAGTTCGTTGAGTCAAGACAATAGTGTTAGCTATTTGAATAAGGCCAAGGAAACCATTTGGGTCATCTTTCTTTTGGATATCTTAGGAAGTTACAACCTCATCTATTTTCAGATGTTGATGAATCTGAATTTAAGTGTGATGTGTGTAAATTGGCTAAGAGCCACCGTATTACCTATTCTCCAAGTTTGAATAAATGCTCAGTTCAATGTATGAAAGTTCATTCTGATGCTTGTGGTCTTGTTAGGATTTCCACACCAACTGGCGCTCGTTATTTTGTCACTTTATTTGTTGAATGTACCCAGATGACATGGGTTTCGTTGATGACCAACAAGAGTGATGTGTTCTCTTGCTTCACTGAGTTTCATAAGATGGTGACTACATAAAACCAACAGCCTATCCAGATTCTTCAATCTGACAATGGAGGAGAATATATTAAAGGCGCCATGTTTACCTGTCTAACCTCTCATGGGATTTGTCACCAAACCTCTATTGCTTATACTCCTCAACATAATGGCTTGACAGAACACAAGAGTAGACAGTTGCTGGAGGTTGTTTGTGCTTCATTGTTTGACATGAATGTGCTTTATTAGGGTGTGGCTATTATTTATGCTGCTTATTTGATCAACCATACTTCTTTAGGTGTCATTGAGTCCCACAATCCTTACCAGAAGTTACAAAAGATGTTGAATGTCCCTTCCCTTTCTAATCTTGAGCCTAGAGTATTTGGTTGCACTGTGTATGTTCATATTCAAAAGCTTATCCGTGGTAAACTTGATCATTGTGCTTTGAAGTGTGTTTTCATTGGCTATGTTGACTTCAGAAAGGTTATTGATGTTATGATCCTCTCACCAAGAAAACTCATGTCTTCTTTAGAGAATCTGAACCATATATATTACTCAGGGGGAGTTTCAGAGTCTTCCCTTCAGGGGAATAGAGGATGTGAAGGAAATACTTTGAATTTTCCAGAGTTTGAAGACCTTGAATTATAGGAGAAACATTTTTGAGGGGGCGGTACTTTTGAAATGGAGTCTCCAGTACCAGTCTTCGACTCGTCAAGCCCTTTGTCTTTACCCGTCAAAAATAGTGCATTTGAAATCCAGGGGGTGATCATCGACCCGTCGAGCCCTCAGTCTCGACCCGTCAAAATTGACAGAGAAGAATTATCAATTACACAGCATCAAGATAGTAATAAAGAACTTGCTCCCCTTTCTACGTCATCAACTGAGATCTCTGTTCAGAACACTCCATCTGAGGTACGTAAATCCAAACAAATTACCAAGAGAATCCCTAAACAACAATATGAGCCTATTATAGATGTTAAGGTCCAAAAAAGTGCAAAGCACTCGTGATGCATTTTGGTACCGGTAACCGATTAGCCAATTACTCAGGGAGTACTTGGGAGTACTCGAAGTCCCTATTTTATAATTTAAAACTAGTAATATAATTATTAGTTTATTATATATGTATATAAAATGTCATTTATTAAAAGATAAAATAATTAAAATAAAAATAAAATGTCATCAAAGGATCAAAATCATTAAACACAAAGTTCAATACTAAAATAAAAACATGAGAACATGTATTTCAAAATAAAAACTCACTTATATTGCGAAACCCTTCAAATGTATCCTCATTTTCTTCCACTTCATATTAAGAAATAGGTCTTTTGTTTTGAGTTTTTAGTTTTAGAAAGTAGAATAAACAAAAATACAAACAAAGAAAGGCTGATTTAGGTCGAGTAAGCAGGCGATTCAGGCTGAGGTGGTTGATTCGAGCTTACTCTGGAATTACTCAAGTTGCCGCTTAGGGATTTGGAGTAGGCCCAAAGCCGCTCATTTTTTTACTGAGTAGCGAGTACTCGGCTAATTCAGCCGATTTTAGAACAATACCTATTGCTAACTATATTTCCCACTATAGATTGTCTGAGTCTCATGCACTTGTTGTTAGTAAATTATCTTCAGTATCTATTCCTAGCAATGTACATGATGCTTTGATAGATCCAAAATATAAGCAAGCTATGAATGAAAAACTAGGAAACTTGCAGAAGAATGAAACTTGGGACATGGTTCCTATGCCACTTGGTAAGAAGACTGTTAGATGTCGTTGGTTGTTTACTGTGAAACTAGCTTAAAGTTGATGGGAACATTGATCGCTATAAATTTAGATTGGTTGCCAAGGGTTATACTCAGAAGTATGAAGTAAATTTCCAAGAGACTTCTGCACGTGTTGCCAAGATTAATACTATAAGAATTTTATTGCCCTTGCAATGTGTTATGATTGGCTTTTACACCAGTTTAATGTGAAGAATTCTTCCTTAATGGTGACATAGAAGAAGAAGTATACAAAGATACTCCACCAGAAATCAGTTGCAAACCAGGTAATGAGGAAAATGTGTGTCGCCTGAAGAAGTCTCTATATGGTTTGAAGCAATTACCTAGGGCTTGATTTGGACGCTTCTAAAAGGCAATAAAAAAATTTGGGTATTGTCAGTGTATGTGACGACCCGAACCAGAATCAGAGGAATATTCGGCACGATTCACGAGATTATGCTTAGTCACAGTTTTACGATAAATGTGTGGTTTGTCGATTCTATTCGCGACTATGTTTTCGGCTGAGAATTTGAGTTGAGTGTCTTCACGGAAGTTGTAGAGTACGTGATTTCGAGCTCGAAGGCGGTTCCGGAAGATTTTCCGATAACCGAGGAATATAATACAATTATTTGAAGTTTCAGTTTTCGACGAGTTTATCTGATTGTTTCGTGTTTATCCGAATCATTTCGAATATTCATTTTGGACCGTCGATTGACCCGAGGCGCGAGTATAAATATCGGAAATAGTCGTAAAATCGTCGAAAAACACTGTTTGAGTTTGACCTGAGTTGACTTTCCCGTTTTGGAAGGTTTGACCGTTGACCGAGTGGAGAAAGTTTCCGTTTTGGTTCTTGCCGTCCGACGTCCTTTTTCCGGCCACCTCCGACCTTGTGGAAGGTATGGTTCGCTTCCTTGTGTGATTTCGAGTTGAATGATGTTTGAATTTGAGAGAATTGATGGAGTTTTGTTGTAACCCGAATCGGGTTGTGATGCCGGAGTTCGCCGGAGTTGGGAGGTGGTGCTCCGGCGAGTTGTGGGGGTGGAGTTGATGGGGTTTCAGCTCCCCTAGCCTAGGTAAAGCTTTCTAGGTGGTTTATTTTGGGATTTGAAGTGGTTTTGGGGGCAACCGGTTAGGTCACCGGAGATGGAGTTCCGAGCTGTTTCGAGGCAAAATTGACCCAGTTCCGGTGTGAATTGGTCTTGGTGCTAGTTAAGGAAAGGATTGGGCTCGTGGAGATCTTCTGATCTGGAGAATCTCGCTGTGGGATTCCACCGTTGACGGCGCGCCGCCAGCGGCGGCGGCGGTCAACGGCGGAGCTCCGGCGAGGGGTTGACTTTTTAGATTTCGGTGTTTTTAATGTCGTTTTTCTCGTAATCGCACCCTGATTATCGTCCAGAGGTTTTCGGATTGATTTGAGTAACCGATTTTCAGTCGAGGATTTCGAGTGGAGATTTCGGGAATTCCGTTAATCATTTGTACTGCATTGCATATTTCCGGGAACGATTGGTTTCCGTGGTTAAGTTCAGAGTTGAGGATTATGTTTTTGATCAGTTATGTTTATGTATATTCAGGAGATCGAGATCTAGATCGTGATCGTGCTTCAGGCGAGGGATCTTCCGCTGGACCACGAGTTTAGCGCGAGATTCGCGCTAGCAAATCTGTGAGTGGACAAGTTTCTATTTTCACAGTTGATTTGCGAGTTCGTGGATTTTATGATTTTCGTGTTTATTTTATACGATGATTGAGATATATGTTATTTTCGGAGGTGTTATTATATGTTTATTGGTGATGGCATTTATTGAATCGATGCTACCAGAGTTGAGAGATTCCTCTGGCCCAGAGTTGAGAGATTCCTCTGAAGTAGGGTTGAGAGATTCCCCTGAGTGCCGCCGGGGTTGAAAGATTCCCCTGGCCTATCACCGTCGGGTTGAGCGATTCACCTGACGTCGGGCTTGAGAGATTCGCCCGACAACCTCCATATATATATGTGTTGTGTTCCGAACTCGGGCTGTTTTACATTGAGTATGTATATTAACTGGTGAAAGGCATATGTTTATTTTCGTCCACTGACTCTAACGTTTTTATTTGCCTTTCCCCTGGGCTTTTCGGTTTCCGTGCCCAGTTTGCAGTTCGGATTCAGGTGTTTCACGTTGCGGTTGGAGGCTAGTGATCTGAGTTACCTGTGTGTTTCCAGTAGGTTCTTGTTTCGCTTACTGATGTGTATATTGTATACGTTTATACTAGAGGTCGCTCTGATACATTTTGATATATACTTGTTTATACGGATTTTCTCGGATATACTATATATAGTCCAGTATATTTTCTGTTATTTGATATGATATGATGTTGAGAAATCCGGATGGGATTGGTGCCCACGGTTTGGCTTTTGTGGCATAGGACGAAGTGTTATTTTCTGGGTGCAAGTTTATGCAATTCCACGTTAGTAACGAAACTCTGCCGAAATTTCGAAAAGATTTTTGTTGGTTCATGTTTTCAGAAGGGGTTCGATTCCGGTTCAGGTAACTGAGTCGGGGTTGGGCCCTTTCAGTGTAACTCTGATCATACCTTGTTTATCAATCACAAAGATGGTAAGATTACTGTCTTGAATGTGTATGTTGCTGATATGGTTGTTAGAAGAGATGATCTAGTGAGATGGCAAGTATCCAGAAACAGTTGTCATTGGAGTTTGATATGAAAAATCTGGGTGACTTGAAAAACTTCTTGGGAATTGAAGGGCACACCTGGTAAATGGTTGTTATTTGCGAGACATAGTTAGATGTGTGTTTCAAGCTACACTGATGCAGATTGGGCTGGTGATCATACTAATAGGGCGTCATTGGTGGGCGTTTGGTAACTTGTCATAGTAAGAAACAAAATGTGATTGCTTGTTCTAGTGCAGAAGTTGAATACTATGGAATAACAAATGAAGCATGTAAATTATTGTGGATCAGGAATGTGCTCAAAGAGTTAGGCTTCATGCTTCGACAGGCTTTGGATTTACATTGTGATAGTACAGCTGTTGTTGAGATTGTTCATAATTCTGTACAGCATGACAAAACCAAGCATGTGGAGGTTGATAGACATTTCATAAGGGATAACCTTGACAAGAAAGATATTCGGTTCCCTTTTTTGAATTCTGAATAACAGTTAGTTGATGATCTTACTAAAGGGTTGTCACATGAAGCGTTTAGTTAGTTGGACAAGTTGGGCATGATTGACATCTAGACTCCAACTTGAGGGGGAGTGTTGACAAGTATTAAAGTGTAGATACATTATAATCCTTTTATGATTAGAATTGATTTATTCTTTATTGTTGATATTCTATTTTTATTGGGAACATGTCTTGTAAAGTTGTATATATATCCAATTCGACAGTGAATGAAAACATTGCATCATACCCTTGTGTTTAGAGCAACTCCAGCAGATCCCTTAAACATCTATTTTTTCAATAATATGAGTGTTTTGGCTAAATTTATACTCCAGCAGCTCCCCTATAACATTCTATATTATAAGGAATCCCTAAATAATACAATTTCATCATCTATTCCTATACCAAAAACAAAGAATATAGATAATAATAATATCTAACATTGTAATAAATTGTTTTCTTTTATGTTACAAATATATTTAATTCTTTAATATACTTACTAAACTATATTGATCAACCAATCAAAATTTAATATTTATTCAAATATAACTAAATTTTAAGGTTTAGTTGTGGGAGGAAAACTATAAAAATGTGTAGCTAAAATGACTTTGTGGTTTTTTTTAGCACAAAATAAGAAAAATTTAAATAATCTTCCTAGAGATGCTCTTATACTTTTCTACCGATTCCTCTCCCAATATATTACACTATCTCTAAGGTAATTGGGTTAAGTAAAGCATTTTAATTACTAGCTCGTTGTCGTCGTTGAAGACCATGACAGATGCATCTGAAGAATAGGGTCAGCAAAATTGACTAATTTTAATTTGTTTGCATTTCTTGAAAGTCACTGGTCTTTCTTACACCAAAATGTTCTTACAGGAAACATTTGTTCAATTCTTTAATGTATGTCCAAATTAATCGATGACGTGCATAATGCATGCTAGATAAATTATCTGAATTATTGTTCTCTCTAGTCCAATTGATCTTTCTAATGCAAATGTGAAATGTAGTCGATCTTCTTATAAAATATTTATGAATCGACCTGCTAGAGCTTATCGATCTGCTGGAGCTTATGTATATATATGAGCATACACAAGTTCGAAGTTTGGCTTGTATTTAGAGACAAGGGTCTAATATTTGAACAATCAAAGACTAAATTTTATAATTGAAGACAGAAGCTTAAGATTTTTATAAGTGTCACCGGATATTTTTTTAATCTTTATACCTTATGTATCTTATATATAAACAGCTTTTTTTCAAATAAATAAATAAATAAAATCAAAATTGCACGATCAAAGCCAGAGCTCTACTCGAGCTCTCTTATATATTTCTTCAGTATCATCTGCTCGAGCTCCAGCTTCATCCTAGTTTCTGTCTGTATTTCTAGTGATGATCTCGAATCTGATGATTTTTAGAAGGATTATTGTGTTTTAAAGGTGCGATTTGACTGTTTTGATGCTATTTTGAGTTGCAGTGATTCAGATTGGGTTTAGTTCCAATTGGAGCATCGAGTGTTCGATTGTTGAAGTCGGTCTTCTCGTTTTTATCAATGAGTTTTTTTATTCTAGCAAGTGCTTGCGTTTTTGATTTTTCATTTTGTGTGTAAAAATGTAGTATTGGTTCACATGTTTTTGATGTATATGTTGTTCATTGATTGTTTAGGTTTTTGATTGTTGCAGCTATTTTGTTCGTTGACGACTTGTTTAAGTTGCAGTTATTAGTTTATGTTTGGAATGTGTCGATGATTTTGTTTAGTAGCAGTCGAAGTCTATCTTGCTGATTTTGAAATTCTATTCCAATAGCATGCAGTTGGTTTGTTGTGTTGTTGTTTGTGATTTTTTTTGCAATTTTATTGTAACAGTGATTTTTCTGTTTGTTTGAGGTTGATGCTACTTTTTTCTAGTAACAACTGATGTTCAGTAGTAGTGATTATTTCTGTTGTTGTTGTTACTGCAGTATCATCACCTATGATTGCAACTCGAGTAGTAATGCTTTTTTTTATGCCTTTTTTTTCCAGCAGCATTGTGTTTTTTGTGCAGAGATTTGTTCTTTTCAGTTGCAGCTAGTGTCTTATTTTTTTAGTATCAGTAGCAAGTTTCTTTAGGCCGCGGTGCTACGACACGTTGCTTAATTTGATAGTTAATAAGAAAATAGAAAGCAACGTGCATTCTTAGTATCAATGCATGTTACATATTTTTAGTATCAACGTGACTTTTTGAAGACTGTTCAGTGATTTTTTCAGTAGCAGTGCCTTCTTCAGTATAAACGTGGCTTTTTGAAGTTTGTTCAATGATTTTTCAGTAGCAGTGCATTTCTTAGTATCAATGCATGTTGCATTTGTTTAGTATCAGTGCATTTTTTGTATCAACACGGCTTTTTTGGAGACTGTCCAATATTTTTCAGTAACAGTGCATTCTGAGTATCAATGCATGTTACATTTGTTTAGTATCAGTGCCTTTTTAGTATCAACGTGACTTTTTTGAAGACTATTTACTGTTTTTTTTAGTAGCAGTGCATTCTTAGTATCAATGCATATTACATTTCTTTAGTATCAGTGCATATCAGTGCATCTCTCAAAGTCATGTTTAAAATGTATAGTAGCAGTGATTTTTCTGCTTTGTTTGAGGTTAATTCTACTTTTTTCTAGTAAGAGCTGATGCTCAGTAGCGGTGATTTTTTCTGTTGTTGTTTTTGTTACTGCAATATCAGTATCTATAATTTTGTTTATGTTTTAGGTTTAATATACATTATATTTTTTGTCTCTGTAGCAGTGACTTTTCTGTTGTTTGAGGTTGATTCTACTTTATTCTAATAACAGCTGATGTTCAGTAGTAGTAATTTTTGTTGTTGTTGTTGTTGTTACTGTAGTATTAGTATCTATAATTTTATTTATGTTTTAGGTGTAATATACATTATGAATGTGTATTTGTTCTGTTTAGTAACAGATTTTTCATATGATTTTTTTATATATTTTTTGTCTCAGTAGCAGTGTAAGGTTTATACTTTTATTTAGTTGATGTTTTATTTTATAGCAGTGATTTTTTGGCAGCCATGTGTTTTTGTATGCTCCTTTGGCAATTTTTGATAACAATATAATTTAGATTTGTTGGTCGTGGTGCAATGGCAAGCTGCTTGTTTTATTTAAGTTTATATGCATTTTTTTTTGAAATAAATCAGCAACAATATGAAGTGACATTTTTATGTTTCATTTTTTTTTGTAGCAATGTTATTTTCAAAGCTTGGAAAGTTTACTTATGGAATAGAGAGTGTGCTTATCTCCATCATTATGGAGACAATGTTCGACATGTTGTGCAATCAACTATGTTCCAGATTTTGTAACTTGAAGTTAGAGAAGTTCATATTGAGGTACTCGTTCAACAATTCGCCTAATACTCTTTTGGACTCAAATGAAGACATCAATGCAATGGTTGAGTTATTTGAGTATCTTCCCAGTGCTAGTGGTATAGATATTCACACTACAAGAAAACTGCACCTAGACCACGGACCATTTCCGTCGTCTAGGTGACGTTTTCCGTCGTCTAAGTACTTGGACGACGGAATCTCCGTCGTCCAAGGCCCGTGCTCCAAGTGCTGTCGTCCAAGCACCTGGACGACGGAGAATTAGTTCTCCGTCGTCCAAGTTCACTTGGACCGCGGACATTATCCGTGGCCCATGTATGCACCTGGACGACGGAAACGCTAATTCTCCGTCGTCCAGGTGACTACATGGGCCACAGACATTGCTCGTTTCTTCGTGGCCCACGTGTTCACCTGGACGACGGAGAATTAGCGTTTCCGTCGTCCAGGTGCATACATGGGCCACGGATAATGCTAGCTTCTCCGTGGCCCAGGTGTTCACCTGGACGACGGAGAACTGATCCTCCGTCGCCCAGGTGAACACGTGGGCCACGGAGAATGGCAGGGTTTAGGGTTTAGGGGTTAGGGGTTAAGGGTTAGGTTTAGGGTTTTGCATCTGGACGACGGAGAACATAATCTCCGTATTCCAAGTGACTATTTAATTTTAAAAAAATAAATAAATTGAAATTAAATATTATTAATTTAATTTAAATAATGAAAAATAGTCAAAAATAATTAATTAAACTAAATTTTTAATATTAATTAATGTATTAATTAAATAATTAATTAATTTGTACATACACATCCAAATTAAAAACCCACAAAAATTATAAAATATTGTTCGGAACTCGGAAATAAAGAAACGCGATAATTAACTAGCTAGCTAATACACTGGAGGAGCAAATACGCCGCCGGGTCCTCCGCTTCCAGCCGGGTCGTTGTCGTCGGGGTATGGGTTCGGAGGAGGTTGACATACTTCTCGATTTTAGTTCATGAGCGCGATGAGTTGGGCTATTTGTGCTTGTTTTTCGTCAAGTCTTTGCCGCATTGACTCATTCTCCTCTCGTGCCAGTCGAGCCTCTTGAATGGCTGCTTCGACGGCCGCTGCCTGACTCCTTCTCCGCTGCCCCGAACCTCCCGTAGATGATGAGCCGGAGGTCGTCGACAAATCTCGTACCACCCTAGGCCCAAAGTGCCTAACCTCCTTGCCAGCTCTACGACCGTAGACCTCATCCGCGATTGCAATTTGGCTCTCTAAGGATAGAGGAGGCAGGTCTTCCGGCGACACATCTGGGAACGTAAGCTGAGTGTTAGCCAACTCTTCATGCGCACGCTCTATCACCCTTGCCTACAAAAGAATAATTAATTTATTATAATGAAATCATATTTAAATAATAATTACTATAATTAAAAGCACATAATTAATATATCACTTACGCCACATTGACTCGCTTCATTATCGAGCCCTGGCGTCACGTACGCGCTTACGCTTGCATCAAGATAAGGGTGTTTGGAGCCCTTATCCTTGTGCTCCTTGGCTATTTGAATGAACTGCTTGGCGCCGGTAGTATGGTGTTTCTCCTTCTTCCCCCGGTTGGCTTTGTTGACACCGGAGAATTTCTGTTACACAACATAATTAAATCATTAAAAAATGAATAACTACAATTTAAATAATTCAATTATCTTAATTGAAATAAAAAAAATAAATTAATACCTTAAATTGTTCATCGGCAAAGTGGTTACACAACCACTCCCACTCATCTTCTCTCTCCCCTTGCAGCTCTACCGGGGGAGGCACGGGACCAACATCTTGGAAGTACTTATGGAGCTTGTACTTCCAATCTTTGTAGATGGAGTTGGCGGTTTAGTTGATATGCCTCAACATAGCCGGTGTCGTATCCACGTCAAATTGTTCCTATCAAAAATAAATAGAAAATTATAATCGTATATATTATGAAATTTTAACTAATATTAAAAATATTATATAATAACTAAATTGGACGTATTACGTACCGAAAGATCTTTGAAGACTTTCGCCTTCTCATGATCCGGCGCCTCCTTCCAAGTAGGGGCAGTGATACGAACCCGGTTACGGATGATTGACCATATCCCATGCGCCGAGAGACTTGCTAGCTGAGCTGTGGGAGGGCCACCGGTGAATTCGTCGTACGGCAAGTCGATCTTTTTACCGGTCGCCTTGCAAATACGCTCCGCTTTGCCCCCTTTAACGAGACCCCGAGTCCTTTTCGGTTCCGGGTCAGTGGGGGCCCTCCTTTGCCTATGGTGGGCGCTGTACATGATTGATTCGGCGGTCGAGGACGCCTGAGTACTTCCCGTTGAACCGGTACCGGACGTCGGAGATTGGAAGGGGTCGACGTCATCACCGCTCGAGATGAATGGGGGAGCGGGAATTTCCCCAGAGGGCGCTACGGACGGACCAGATGATCCGTCCGGATTAAGAGCGTCATTGCCCTCCTGTTGAACCCAACCGACTTGGGCCGCCAACATTCGGAGCATGGCATCTTCTGCCTCCTGTTGGGATTTCTTCTTGCCGGATGTCGTCTTTGGAGGAGCCATTTAAACCTAAGAGTACGGTGTTAAAATACCTACTTACCATAATAATTACAACTTAAAAATTTACGCTAATTAATTAAGTACGTTTAAGATTTAAATAGAGTACACTAGCTTGGCATTTTCGGTCGTTCAATGGACGTGCGACCCGCGCGATAAAGTGTAAATTTTCAATTAATCAGCCTTGGTTAAATCGAAAAACATGGCCAGTTAGGGATAGAGATAACGCGAGAGGTAGGACTAATTTCGACAAAAGTCTTTCTTAGTCCAAATCCTGTCACCAGTCATAACCCGTTTCTAGACACCATGTCCGACATTCGGCCAATTTTTCAAAAATTTACACTCCCTCAAGTCCTTTGCAAACTCCGCCCTCAACCTCGTGTCCATAACTTCACTTAGGTTATGGTGTGCGGTGATGAAATCCACACATCACGAGGGGTTAAGGAGATAAGCAAGGAAAAGAGGCGCCATCTATTCCAAAGAGTGCGACTTAATAAACCAAGCCTATGTACTAAATTTAAATCGAACACGTACTACTAATTAATTTACTAGAAAATAAACGTAAATATTAATTAATAATTTTTAATTAGATGCAATAATTTATATTTATTTATCATGCATTTAATAAAAAAATTGATTCATTTAATAAATTATGAATAATAATTTGTTCATTTAATAAATTTAATAATAATTTCATTTAATCATGCAACTAATAATAAATAATTACAATAATTACAATAATTATGATTTAATAAATTAATAACAATAATTAATCATTTATTAAATATTTAAAATAATTAATCAATTAAATTCTACTTCTAAATTATATTTAGAATTTAATTAATTAATTAAATGAAAATTATTTTAATAAGGGAAAAATAGAAATTTACCGAATCGGAGTTTTCGGGAATATCGCCGGAGTTGAGTCGTCGGAGAGGAGGAACCACGCCGGAAAAAATGTCGTCGGAGCGTCGCCGGAGGAGGATCGCCGGAGGAGAGGAGAGGAGAGGAGGAGATGGAATGATGACAAAATGAGGGGGGGTGCAACTCTATTTATAGAGTTTCACCTAGACGACGAAGAACTATTCTCCGTCGTCTAAGTCCACTTGGACGTCGGAAACAGTGTTTTCCGTAGTCTAGATGGCGGTTTCAAAAAAACTCAAGCGGCGCCAATCATTATTAAAAATTAATCGGCGGGACGCTCTGAACCACCATTATTTTGGACTTAGACGATGGAGAATGAATTCTCCGTCGTTTAAGTGAAAATTCAAGCGGTCCCAAAAACGGAAGCGGTAAATTGAACCGCCATAAAAATTGGACTTGGACGACGGAGATGGTCAGTCTCCGTCGTCTAAGTGAAAATTACATGAAAAAAATAAACAAAAATAAATTTGAACCGCCATGGTTTTTGAACCTGGACGACGGAAAATGACCATCTCCGTCGTCCAGGTTCAAATTACGTAAAAAAAAATTTAAAAAATAATTCGCTAGGAATTTAGCGATCTGTCATTCGAGTGAAATAGTCGTACAATATCGATGAACGCATCGTATATATGAACAGTTAAATTTGAACCGACGATTAATTTTACGTATTGAAACATGTTAAGTATCGACTAATCTTTAAGACTTAAGTGTTCATGAGTAGACGCTCATTTGCAGCAGGGTATTAACGAAATTGAATTTGGACAAAACAACCGTTGGATATGTTCGTCGTAACATAATATATAATTGTCTTCAAAGGACCATAAAATAATAAGTTCGGGAAGGGTTTGATCGGCACAGTCAACCGCAAAACCGATAATTTCACAAACCGGAAACGTGGATACAAGGCATTTCGCAACTCCGATTTTCGAACCGTCGAAGCTCACACACCAAGAATTGTTTACTCTAAAGTCTTGATGAAAAGACTTTGCATTGGAAGAAGGTCTAGATGGTCGTTGTCTTAGAAAAAATTACGATATCTGCACCTGGACGACGGAAATAAGCGTTTCCGTCGTTCAGGTAATCACCTGGACGACGGATATGAAGTTATCCGTCGTCCAGGTGTATAGACCCTGAATTCAGGGGTTAGGGCCTTACTGTTTAGGGTTTAGGGTTTGTGAACTTGGACGACGGATAATGACCATATCCGTCGTCCTAGTATGTACCTGGACGACGGATAATGATCATTCTCCGTCGTCCAAGTTCTAAACCCCGATTTCAGGGGTTAGGGCCTTAGGGTTTACGGTTTAGGTCGTCCCCGGTCATTTGTGTGTCCGTTCAATTATTCTGATTCAAAAATATAATTAAGAAATTGATCGATCGATCCGAACTGCTAGATTTAGGGTCCAGGATTTAGCTAGGGTTTTATATGAGATTGAGATTTGGCGACAACCTGCAATTAATTTCTCCGTTGTCCAGGATATATAATTCGGATTAATTTCTTACCGTAAACCGGCATCGATCATATATATATTACAATAATTACAGTAATTAATTACCAATTAATCTCCCTCGTCGTATGACCGTACTCTTCGTCATAATCATCATCGTCCTCATCCCCGTTAGACGACGGCTCATCCTCGTCATCGTACTCAACATCGTCCGACGAATAACCTGAGTCCCCATCCGCGTCCTCTTCCTGCTCGTCCTCTTCATCTACCTCATCGATAATCTCATCTTCAGTTAGATCTGTACAACCATCAGGCATGGGTAACTGTTCACCATCTTGAACCAGGTCCATTATATCAGAGCGGACCATAGAAATATTAGGCTCTTGATAGGCAGGAATGTCTCTTTCTGGTTCAGCAGCATCTTCAGTCGTCGCCGGTGTCCCTTCAATTGTCTCTGTATTCCATATTCCTCGGTGAGAGATATGGTTCACTATTTTCCACCCTTCACCGGCTTTCGGATCGTCGAGATAGAACACCTGCCGAACTAAGGTGGCGAGAGCGAAAGGCTCATCCTCATACCAGTGCGAGTTTGTATCGACTGATAATAGTCCCAGGTCTTCCTTTGTACGCTTGAACCATCTGCACTTGTATAGGAAAACGTTGACATCATTCCCGTAACATAGCTGAACCACATATACAATAGCCCCGTAATATAGATCATTGTCTTTCCCAACCGCTACCCCACTGTTTTGTGTTCTTCTTCCTTCATCTCGGGCCAATGAATGGAACTTTACACCGTTCACAAAACATCCGGGATAAATATAGTGTTTAACCGGCTTCCCTGCTAGCAAGTGCTTTGGCCATGACCACCACCCTCCGTGGTTATCAGATTTTTGCAGATCAATCATCTGCGAAAAATGGCAAATTAATATAAGGGTTTACTTTCTACAAACATGAGCAATATGTATTTAAATAATTAATACCGAGACGTACGTACGTACCCATTGGAAGAAATAATCAGGAAACTTCTTTTTAACCATTTTCTCAATCCACGCCGAACTCTTGTTTTGATTTAACGCTTCGTCACAGTCTCGCAACACTACCCAATGTGCCTCAATAAGTTCTTCCCGTGTTAACGATTTGTTTAATACTCCTCTAAACGGTCGGACGACATTTCTCACGACAGAAAGATTGATGCGGGCACTGCGATCGGAGGCAGTGGGAGGGGGTAGATCTTTAAGGTACCTGTTGCAGTAAGTAACACACTCATGCATTAGCTATGTCTTTGCTATGGAGCCATCCGGGGCCGACCTGTTTTTGACGAATGACTTATACTGTCCAAACTGTCTACAAAATCAAACGTACACATTACATAAGTACATATAGCTAGCTAGTATATATATAATCTCCAGTGGAAGAAATTAATTAATTAGTTGTACGTACCTTTCTTAAGGATACATCCAAGTGTACTAGACCAGACCAGAAATGAGCACCTGCTCGGGCAGGTGGATCATTAGGTGAATCATGATGTCAAAGAAAGCAGGGGGGAAAATCCTCTCTAGTTTGCAAATGATGTGCACAATTTGTTGTTGCAATTCCACCACATCTGACTTCTTTAATTCTCTGGCGCATAACCTCACCCACCACCTGCACAATGCTACTATTGGTTCTACGACGTCCCGAGGCAAGTATGGTCGAATTACCACTGGAATCAGACGTTGCAGCATAACGTGATAGTCATGTGTCTTTAGACCAACAAACTTGTGTTGCACCTCGTCCACTGCTCCAGTTATAGTAGCTGCATACGTGGCCGGATAACGAACGCCCTTAAACCAGTGAAATACAGAACGTCTAAGCGTCGGCTTCACTGTGTAAGGTGCATCTGGCATCTTGTTGTATACTCCTTTCCTATCCCTCCTCAACCATAAGGGACGACGTAGATTCATTGATTCCAAATCTTTGCGCGCTTTGGGAGTATCTTTAGTCTTGAACTTAATACCGAGAATTGTTCCCACCACGCTGTCGCACACATTCTTTTCTATGTGCATCGCGTCCAAGTTGTTCCTCAGCTTCAATTTCGACCAGTAAGGGAGTTCAAAGAATATACTCTTGTGATCCCAATAGCTCAGATCATGTGGAGGAATTGGATTGCATTTCTTTACATCCACGTCATTGCTCAACACACCAAAGTCGAAATAGCTCAACCTCTCTAAAATCTCTTCGCCCGACCAACTACGGGGTTTAGGATTGTTCTCTACCGTACCGTCGAAATAAGCTTCATCCTGTCGCCACGGGTGGTCGTGAGGAAGCCATCTACGGTGACCCAAGTAACACACCTTCCCCGCGTGCCAACTAGAGTTCACGTCGTCCAAACATATAGGACATCCATTATATCCTTTTGTCCTGCAGGCTACCAACATCCCATAAGCTGGAAAATCGCTGATCGTCCACATTACGGCAGCCCTCATCGTGAACATCGTGTCAGTGAATTTGTCATAAGTTGGGACTCCATTTTCCCACAACAGTTTCAGCTCGTCGATCAAAGGTCTGAGGTAGACATCTAAGCACTTCGATGGAGATTTAGGACCTGGAATTAGTACGGTAAGGAAATTAAATTCCTTGTTCATGCACATCCACGGAGGCAAGTTGTACGGCATCAGAATAACTGGCCAAGTGCTGACGGCGGAGCTATTACTTCCCCAAGGATTGAATCCGTCTGTAGATAGGTCGAGTCTAACATTTCTAACCTCTGAAGAAAAGTCTCCAAATTCTCTGTCGAAATGTTTGAAACTCTCCCCATCCGCGGCGTGTCGCAGGACATCGTCATCTATTCGCTTTTCTGCGTACCATCGCATCGCCTCTGCTGTGTGTAGAGACATGTACAGGCGCTGCAATCTGGGAATCAAGGGAAAATATCGAACAACTTTCACAGGAATTCTCTTTTTCGAACTCTTCCTATTCAACTGGAATCTGCACTGGCCACATACGGGACAATAGTCCAACTCTTTATACTCTTTGTAAAATAGCACACAATCATTCGGACATGCGTCAATTATCCTGTACTTTAGGCCGAGGCTGCTCAGGATATTTCTAACCTTATAATGAGATTTAGGAAGATTGTGATCATCAGGAAGCAACTTACATATTTGCTCCTGAATTTCGTCAAAAGCACTCACTGACATTTTGTGCTTCACTTTTATCTTCATTTGCTCCATCACATATTGCAACACATTCTCTCGACATCCAGGGAACACCGGGGTCTGCGCTTCAAGTAGCATCCGGTTGTACTTTTCCATCTCACTGGTGTCAGTGGCCAAGCTAGCTGCGGGGAATGTGTCATCATGCTCATTAGTGGTACTGTAACCTCCGTCTTGGTGTTGGTGTCCACTATGACTACATCTCGGAAACGCATCATGGACCAAATCTGCAGTTGGGTTGCAAGCTGGGGGTTGGCACCACTGCCGCTGGATGAGGCACCATGGTAACTGTACCCTGAGCTGAAGTCTGCTGCGCTGAACTCTATTGCTTCACCATGCTCGCTCCATGTAGTGTAACTCCACATCATACCATTTTTATACAGGTGTTGCACCATAACATTAACCTCCGCATACTGACAATTAAGACATTTCTGACACGGACACCTGAAACGTTTCTTTCCCTGACCATGTTCTATCGCAAAATTCACAAATTCGCTAATTCCATCCATATACCGGACATCACATCTATTCTTCAACTTCATCCAACTCTTGTCCATACTGCTACAAAATATTATAATTAATTAATTATTACATATATATATATTTGTCCATTAATTTACACTTAATTATACGTACTCGATCTACATCGATCCATCAATTATGTACGTACGTAATTTAATCGATCTGTACATATATATATAGCTAACATCCTTGCATGTATGTACGTACGTTTTCACTAAATATATATTAATTAAGTAAATTTTAACTGCATACGTACGTACCTGCTGGCCTTCTCGATATCTGTACGTTAATTAAGCTAGCTAGCTAGTCAGCGGAGATCCCTTATCGATCCTGATTCTTCTCGGCCTTCTAGCTAGCTAGCTCCCTTCTCCTTCTCCCTTCTCCTTCAATTCTTCTTCATATGGAATGAAGAGATCGAGGAATGAATTCAGTTTGGCATCGGGCTTATATAATGCTTCACTTAGACGACGGAGGTGTTGGTACGTCGTCTAAGTGGAAGTACGTTACGTACTCGGACGACGGCGTGTCGGTCCGTTGTCCAGGTAATCACCTGGACGATGGAGAATACCATCTCCGTCGTCCAGGTGATCACCTGGAGGACGGAGAAGACTCCGAGGTCCAGGTGATCACATGGACGACGAAGAATATCGTATCTGTCGTCCAGGTGATCACCTGGACCACGGAAAAGACTCTGTGGTCATGGTGACCACCTGGACGACGGAGATGGTATTCTCCGTGGTCCAGGTGGTACTTGGACCACGGAGTCTTTTCCGTGGTCTAGGTGTCACTTGGACCACGGAACAATTACGTTTCCGTGGTCTAAGTGCTGTTTTCTTGTAGTGTCATGTTATAGATGTTAGTTCTTGATGTAAATCTTTTGTTGAACACCCATCTTGTGCCGATACTGCTTGTGGGACTACTGTTTCTTTTGCTTTGAGGATCACATATCATGAGAAAGGAGATGTTATTGATGATGAGATCAGTAGCGACGACTCAAATTATGAGGAAGACAATAACTTGATATTGACAATTTTGTGTTAAGGAATAATAAGAGGAATTTTTTGTGTGCTGAATGGGCAGAATATGTACTAGAGGTTGGGCAGTTCTATAATGGCAGAGTTGTTGAGTTCAGAAACAAGCTGTGCAAGTTTTTTGTTGAGAATGGTTTTGAATTTGATTATGTGAAGAATGACCAGTTTCATGTTACAGCTGTTTGTGCGAAAAGGGAGAGTGATCATTGTAAGTGGTTTGTTCATGCTACTTTGTGTGAGACTAATGGTTACTTTTATCTAAAGAAGCTAGGTTCTGATCATACATGTGTTTGTGTGATTTCTCATAAGTTCCCTAAAAGGCTTAGTGTGCATGTTGTTGTTAATATTGTCGCTGATAAAGTTCGATCTGATCCGTTGGTTAAGCCAAGGCAAATTATGAGAGATCTCAATGATACTTTTGGTTTGAAGATTCACTGCCATACAACATATTGAGCAAGAAACTCTGCCAATCGAGCTCTCAATGGTGATGAAGCTACTGGATATGCCATGTTGCCATGGTATACAGAAGCATTACAACTAACCCTAGTTCTCATGTTGTTCTTGAAGATTATTAATGGAGGAAGGTTTTTGCATTTGTTTGTATCCTACCAAGCATTTATTAAAGGGTTTCAGTTTTGTTATCCATTGCTTTTTCTGGATGGTACCTTCATCAAAAACAAGTATAAAAGGATGCTTTTAGGTGTCTGCGCAAAAAATGGTAACAAAGGTATGCTTGTTTTTTAGTTCTGTTTTTTCCATCATCAATTATGTACTCAGTATGCAACATATAGTAGTAGCAATAGCAATCCCCTCATATTTTTTCTTTTCTACAGAAATATTTTCAGTTGGATTTGCTATTGTTGATACTGAAAATAAAGAAAACTGGAGGTGGTTTCTTGAGCAGTTGGCTATTATATGGGCTGAAGATTATCAAAACATTGTTTTCATGGCTGATTGTAGAAAAGGACTTCTTGATATGGTGACTGAGGTTTTCCCAAATTCTTCTCACTCCTACTGTTATAAGCACTTGAAAGATAATTTGAATGGAAAGTATTCTAGTTCATTTGGTGCTGATTTCAAGAAAGCAATTATCAGGATGTTTAGCAATTGTGTTTATACAAGAACCATGGAGATTTTTGATCGAAGAATCGAGGAATTTAAAGTTGTTGGTCATGGTCCAGCTAAAGACTTCCTTGAAAACTTGCGGTCTGAAAATTATGCTATTTCGTATTTTCCAGGGAAGAGATATGGTGAGATTAGTAACGTCCTTGCCGAGAGTTACAACAATATGATCAAGGATGAGAGGTGTATGCCACTACCTCTACTGGTTGAGAACATCCGTATTAACTTAATGGAGAAACTTAATTTCTCATAAGAAACATGTGTCTTCACAGTGGCAGGGTGTCTTATGTCTGAAAATGGAGAAAAAGTTTCGTAAGAGGATTGACACTGGAAGAAACTGGAAGGTGAGATTCTTTTAATATGAGTGGTTTTTTTTTGCTTTCTTTACAGTATCTAATTCACACTTAGTAGCATTTTTTTGGGATTCTGTGTAGGTTATCCGTTCCAGTGAGGATGTTTTTGAGGTTATTACTGAGGATAGTAGCTTTATGGTGCATCTTGCTGAAATGACTTGCTCGAGTAATTGATGGCAGTTTTGATGCTTTCCCTGCTCTCATGTTGTACAAGCTATCAAAAAGGCACAACGTCTTACTTACTCATATATTGAAGACTATTGAAAAACTGAGTACTATCGACAAGCTCATGCCTTCCCCATCTTTCTAGTTCCTAATTTGGGTAAACCCTCCCCACATAGTTTAAGAGATGGTGCATTGTTACCTCCTATCACAAGGATGCCTCCTGGAAGACCGAGGACGAGAAGAATTAGGTCTTTTAGAGAATCATCAAGGCATATGGTGTGTGGTCGATGCCATCTGCTTGGACATCATAATAGTCGTTTGTGCAATGTCTCGCTCTCATGAATAGCATACAACTGTCTGCATATTTTATGATTTTGTGATTGATTCATATTGATTGATGTTACGATAATAATTTTTGAATTTTGATTTTTTGGCATGGTTTTCTTTGATTCAGTAGCAGTGACATTGATTTTTTTGAATTACTCTACTTTAATGATGCAGTGACATTAATGTTTTATTCATTTTTTTCATGTGTAATGAATTGACATATTTTTTCTAGTATCAACGACGTATTTTTTTACTCTAGTAGTAATGCTTCTTTTTTATGCCTTTTTTCCCAGCAGCATTGAGTTTTTGTGAAGAAGTGTGTTCTTTTCAGTAGCAGCTAGTCTTATTTTTTTTAGTATCAGTAGCAGAATTTTCTAGGCCGTGGTGCAGCGACACGCTGCTTAATTGGATAGTTAATAAGAAAACAGAAAGTAACGTGCATTCTTAGTATCAATGCATGCTACTTTGGTTTAGTATCAAAGTGGTTTTTTAAAGTCTGTTCAGTGATTTTTCAATAGTAGTTCCTTCTTTAGTATCAATGCATGTTACACGTTTAGTATTAATGTCTTCTTAGTATCAACGTGGCTTTTTGAAGACTGTTAAGTGATTATTTCAGTAGCAGTGCCTTCTTAGTATCAATGCATGTTACAGTGCCTTCTTAGTATCAACATGGCTTTTTGAAGACTGTTCACTGTTTTTTTTCAGTAGCAGTGCATTCTTAGTATCAATGCATGTTGTATTTGTGTTAGTATCAGTGTCTTCTTAGTATCAACATGACTTTTTTGAAGACTGTTCACAGTTTTTTTCAGTAGCAGTGCATTTTTAGTATCATTGCATGTTACATTTGTGTTAGTATCAATGCATATCAGTGCATCTCTCAAAGTCATGTTTAAAATGTATAGATATGTATTAGTCCATATCATAAGTACAGATTGACTAATTTTGAGTTTCACTTCAGTAGCTGCCGAAAATTGATTTAAGTAGCAGCTTTCATATATTCAGTAGCAACTTGAGCATAATAATAGTAATATCAGTCTCAAATGTTAATTTTTTTTACAGACATTTATATATGTACTACATTCTCTATACTATAGTACTAGCGGATATATCACATGCCCCATGTACTTCGACATATAACTCTCATTGTCATCCATGAACTCAGTCAGAATCTTTGCGTGATATTTGAGCACATCTTGTTTTGGAAATGTTTCTGGAATTGGCTCCCCTTTTGAAAGTTTCTCCATGAAGTTCAGCAAAAAGATTCCACAGTATTTACTGCAAAATACAAATAATAGAATGAGTTGGTAAGGACTCAAGGTTTGGTTTTGTAGCAATAAAGAACAATATCAAAGGAGAGATATTTTTTCAACTACTTATGTTTGGCCCCTGCCTTGCACGTGTCTGATGATTTGTGATTGGGAAAACAAATGTGTATTTTTCATCCAGTTTATGCAAGCTATTTAATTTTTCATTCACATATTGTTGGGACCAAGACCATTTAGTTTTATCTTTCTGTAATCATAAATAAAAAAATATTATCATAATTTTTTTAGTAGTAGCATTGAACATGCACATATGTTAAATAAGTTCTAGGCATACCACTGTTATTGCTCTGTTGTAGTCTAGGTCTTCTGCACATCCTTCTATCTACCTTGTGGAGTTGTAGTGCGTCCATTGTCTAACGCTTGTGTCAAACACCAATAGGTTGAAGTGGTTGTCAGACTTTGTATGCATAATTGGGAAAAACAGAATTTCCTTCCATTCCAGACTTTCCATTGTCTCTATTCGAATCATGTCCTTGTAAACGTGTTCATAGTTCTCATGTGAATCGCTATTCCAAGCTTTACAGTTTTTTTTTTCAGTAGCAGTGCATTCTTAGTATCAATACATGTTACATGATTAGTATTAGTGCATATCAGTGCATCTCTCAAAGTCATGTTTAAAATGTATAGATATGTATTAGTCCATATCAGAAGTACATATTGACTAATCTTCAGTTTCACTTCAGTAGCAATTTAAAATTCATACAAGGATGTGCAATTTATATTGATATTCAAGTAACAACAACGAATACAATATCATCACATAATTAAACACAATATCATCTCAAATTCAACAAAAATAATGTCAAAATCGAAAGTCAAACATGCTTGGAATTTCGACAACCCAAACTTAGTAGCAATTTCTGGTACAAATCCTTGCTGAAATAGACGATTTTTAGCAACTGGTATGAATTCTGCTGCCGCCCTCTCCCGACTTTGCCGACTCAGTCGGGGAGGGGGGGTTAGGGGAGAGAGAGACTGCTACTACGTTTTTTGGGGTAGGGATTCTGTATATATAAAGAGGGTAGAATTATCTTTTTAATTGTTATTGATACTACTTTTTTGGCCTGAGCCCGTATCCTTGGTTGTCTAAATTATGTTGTAGTTGGATTTTTTGTATTTAACAAACTTACCTTGTCTTTTGCTGTGTTTCTCTCTCTCTATATATATTACTTTGAGAAAGTTAAATATGTGATTTTGAGAGAGAGACTGCAACTAAGTTTTTTGGGGTAGGGCTTCTGTATATATAAAGATGGTAGAATTATCTTTTTAACTGTTATTGATACTACTTTTTTGGGTCTGAGCCCGTGTCTTTGGTTATCTAAATTGTGTTGTAGTAGTGTTGTAGTTGGATTTTTTGTATTTAACAAACTGACCTTGTCCTTAAATGTGTTTCTCTAAATTGTGTTGTAGTAGTGTTGTAGTTGGATTTTTTGTATTTAACAAACTGACCTTGTCCTTAACTCTCTCTCTCTCTCTCTCTCTCTCTCTCTCTCTCTATATATATATATATATATATTTTTTTTTTTTTACTTTGAGAAAGTTAAATATGTGATTTTGAGCTATCGAGTTTGACGTTTCATGTACTATTCCAATAAGTGGCGAAGGCAGCACTAAGTCTGGGAAGGCCAATGTCACCCTTGAAATTTTGGGGAAGAACAAAAATCTATATATGTATAATACTGAATATTATATGTTTGCTATCTTATTCAATTAATATTGAAATTTTCTTTATTAAATCGTCCTTGACACTATATTCATGTTCTCTATTAAAACTTTTTAACTATCTTTTCTTGAAAACAATTCTCCATCTCTCTATCTACTTCAATCTGTCATTTTCTCTTTGCAATTTTTTCTTCATCACCTCTCTCTCGTAATTAGTCTCTATAATCATCTTTTACATAATGATCATTCTTTGGAAAGAATGAATTATTCACGTACAAGTAAAAGTATATATCATCAAAACTCTCAAGTTTTGCTTTAAAAAAAAAATCAACTTCCCCGATTAGAGGTAACAAAAACAACAAAAAGAGTTCGTTATACCTAAGCGTAATTTCTAGCTCCACCACACTAATTACAATGATAGACAATGTCAACGATTGTTCTATTTCATCAGGCAAAAAGAAAAAAGCTAGAATTGAAGGATGCATCAATTAAGAGCTATATATACATTGATCGATCGCTCTTTTTTAACATATAAAAGAAATAAAGCAATGCATAGTGATTGTCCATGCTCGCAAAGAAATCTGTTATATATAGTATTGTTTGAGGACGAGAAGTGGTGGTATAAAGAAAGAGAAGTAGTACTGCCACGCATAAATATGTATGAGAAGAAGCTTGCGTAGTTGTATAACTCAATATAAAAAAACAAGACCTACCAAAGATCTGGATTTCATTTAAGATAAGGGGATCGTTTTCTTTTATATTAAAACATATAAGAAATTTGACAATGTGAGATTCCAAATTATTGGTTTAGGATGCGGGTGATCCGTCGATCAAGAAACTTGTTTCCCAGTTCCATTCATTTCCTTTAAAACCATATCATTCACATATACTTGCATGGATCCACCTACTTGTTGAAAACTACGATCGGTTGATTGATTGTCATCTTTATAAAGTATATAGACTCGTAGTACGGATATATGTGGTGATCACATACACTACTGGAGGAGGAAATCGGGGCGACGTAGATAGGTGGTCGCCTCGTATGGATGTTACGTCGCCTCGTCTTGTCGCTTCAGATTGATCACGCCACCATTGGGGCGACGTAGATACAATCTACGTCGCTTCGTTTCATTTCACGCGACGTAAATAATGTTACGTTGCTTCAATTGAAGCGACGTAGATTGATCACGTCGCTTCAACTGAGGTGACGTAGATTGATCAATCTACGTCGCTTAATTTTATTTATTTTTAATGTATTTTTCTTTTTTTAATAAATTGAAGCGACGTAGATTGATCAATCTACGTCGCCTCAATTTATTTAATATTTATTTCATTTTATTTTTGAATACATGGAAGCGACGTATATTGATCAATCTACGTCGCTTCAATTTATTTAAAATCTATTTTATTTTATTTTTGAATACATTTAGGCGACGTAGATTGACCAATATACGTCGCTTCAATTTATGTAAAATTTATTTTATTTTATTTTTGAATAAATTGAGGCGACGTAGATTGATCAATCTACGTCGCCTCAATGTATTTAATATTTAATTTTTTTTATTTTTTAATAAATGAGGCGACGTAGATTGAGCAATCTACGTCGCCTCAATGTATTTAATATTTTTTTTAGACAATGAGGCGACGTAGATCGAACAATCTACGTCGCCTCATTTATTAAAAAATAAAAAAAATAAAAATTAAATATTATTGTACCAAGTCACGACCAATCGCAATTTACAAACACAAAAACGCATTCAAACTGCAGATACGCATTCAACCACAAAAACGCATTCAATCACAAATCAAAACGTTAAAAGTTTATACAAATCAAGTTTACACAAATCAAGTTTATACAAATCCTAGATACAGTTTACGAGCCGGGAGGTGGTGGAGGAGCTTGAGGTTGTTGACTCGCAGCCTGGAATGATCGCATCATGGCCTCCATTTCTTGCATCCTTTGGGCGAGCGCATTGTAATCCGCTATGGCCTTCTGCGCCACCTCGGTCGATCTGCGCTCCTCCTCAGTCGATCTGCGCGCCTCCTCGGTCGATCTGCGCGCCGCCTCCTTGGTTTCAGCGATCTCCTTTTGCATTAGGATTTGGCGTTCCTGTACCCGAGCCCCTCCTCTCGGTTTGGGGTCGCGTGTGAGAGCGCGCCCCACCCCTGTAACGTCGAACAAGAACAAATATTAGTAAACTATATCGTAAACCAAAATAAAGCAAAACGTAAATCGAGATGAACGACGGTGGTTTAGGAGATTTATTACCTCTTATAGAGGTCCCGGGCCTTGAACCCACCTCTTCCTCTATGATATTTATTTGTGTATCAAGAGGAAGAGGCTGGGGTTGGGAAACCTCTTCGCCGTCAACTGGGCCCGCAACACTATCTTGTTGCGACAAGACTTCATCGAGTCGACGCTTCACTGCCGCCTGCTCAATTAAAATAGATAAAATAAATAATATTACAATATAGTAAAAGAGCAATAATTGAAATAACGTAACGTGAACCTATTTGAGCTTACCACTTTCTCAGCCGCATTCCTCTCCGGCTGGTATACGTTAATCCACGTCTGGACGGCGGGCGCTCTATGACCCTCCTTCTCCAACACCTCTCTTCGGTACGAGAGGGCGAGGGATCCCGAATGGTGGTTGAGCTGCTGCTCCTTGTTCTTGTTTCGGTTTCCTCGGTTCCGTTCGCACAATCGCTGCCACACACACACAAAAATCATTTTAAAATAAGAACAGATAAACATGCATATTGTTCGAACGTTTGACCAAAACTGTAGGTTCGTTTATGAAACTCACCAAGTAAGCAGGGTCTTCGAAGTGGGCTTTTAACCACGCCCATTGGTCTTCCCTCTCGAGAAACTTGGCCGGAGTCTCCTGGCTGACGTGGAGATAATGTTGATGGCAATCGTACTTCCAATCCTTATAGATTGTTTGCGTCGTCGCATCAATGAAGTTCCACATCTCCACATCAGTCGCCGGGATGTCGTAGTTCGTCTAGCACAACACATTTAAATTCCATTATGTAAAAGTTATATTTACATTTACTACAAGTAGGTAAGTAAGCTAAGGCCAGTAAGTATACCTCAAGACTGTTACTGACGATATCGCGATGCAAATCGCTAAGTCCCAAGAAGCTAGGTGCAAGCATTGGAACTTTTCCGCGGATGATGCTACCGATGTCTCTGCACATCAGACTCCTCATTTCCCTCGTCGCAGGCCCCGCATGCCTCGTAGAGTAAGCGACTTGTAGTCGCCTATTGTTGTTCATCCGAACGAGGTACTCCGTCTTCGTCCCGACAACGACTCCGCGCTGTTGCGTCGTCGGATCTCCGGTTGCCATGTCGACCATGTCGGGGAGTTTGGTCTTCTTGCACCGGATGCTGAGGGCGGGAGGGTGCTGTGACGCCGTAGTGGCATCGCTGTCATCCATTTGAGGAATCGCATCCTCAAGTGGAGGGGCGGGCGTTAACATGGGAGCTTCTGGAATACTCGGGGTCGCCGATTGTCCCGTGGGGCAACCCGACCCGGAAGCCCCATCTCTGTTGAATGCTCGCCACCCCGCCTCCGCCGCCTCCGCAGCTGCCGCCGCGGCCGCTTCACGACGCTGGATCTCCGCTTTCTTCCTCTTGTATCCAGTATCTCCGGGAGCCATTCTATTAAAACTAAACTGTTATGTATTAATTAGATGATTTACTCGTTTGTACTTCTATAATGCTATAGTTATCATCACAAAACACATATAGCTTATCGCATTCGCACAGGAAGAATCACATTCATATGTTTCCTTAGAACCAAACCCTTAATCCTTAATCCCGAGAATACTACAATCATTACGCATATGTTTTCATTTAACCAAACCCTTAATCATTACGCATATGTTTTCATTACGCATATGTTTTCGATCATTACCCTTAATCCTTAATCCCGAGAATACTACAATCATTACGCATATGTTTTCATTTAACCAAACCCTTAATCATTACACATATGTTTTCATTTAACCAAACCCTTAATCCTTAATCTCGAGAGTACTACATATTCGGTGAACCAAACTCAATTTTCAATATATCCTTATCATTACAAAACACAATACACATTCGGAATCATCATCATCATTTTCAATCACATTCGGAGTCATCATTATCACAGAAGTAGTTCGGAATCATTATCACAAAACACATTCGAAATCATCATCATCACAAAACACATATCTTACATGAAAACAGATTGAAAACACATTCGGAATCATTATCAGATTGGAAACACATTCAAAACAGATTGGAAACATTTCATAACTATCCAACATATGCAAACTCATCCAACATTCCCTAACCATCCAACATATGCAACTGAATCAAAACAGGAGCAACTGGGGAAATCATCAAAACCCAGCTGCGTCCACACACTACTAATTCAAACAACAACAGACTAACGAATTCACCTTGTCAATCACCTAACACAAATATGATTCACACTTAGCAACACGATTTCCAACTAAACAATCAAAATGATAGATGGACAGCAACTTCTACACATGGACAACAACTTCTACACATGGACAACAACTACACATGGACACATTGATAGATTACACGGAATGTCGCACCATACCTTCTCGATTGATAGACTCACTTCGTTTGCTTTAGCTACACGGACCCGAAATGCTTCTTCTTTCTGAAATCACAAGTATTGATAGATTAGTAATGAACCTGAATTGAAGTTCCATCCACATCTATTTACCATTTGCAGTTCAAAATTGAATTAGTCAAAACAAACCATGACAAAAAAGGGATGGATTTTTATTCTGTAATTCATTAACCTAAACATGTTGAACAGAACAGTTGATGCAATTGATATGCTGCTTGAAAACAGATTAGCTACTGAACATGCTGCTTCAAAACATGTTAAATTGAATCAAAACCCTAAAATTTGCACCCTGTACAACAGTCATACATGCATATCAGTAAATATATTTCTTAACCCCTTAGCTTAACTACAGTTTTGAACTATTTCTCTACTGATTCTCAACAAGTCTAAGTCTACACAGAAAAGAAAAGCAAGACTGGAATAGAAATACAATACACCATTTTCACAGTTTGAAAATCGTAGTTCGATACCTGAGATTGTGCCCGAGTAGTGGCGTCGAAGATGGTTTCCAGAAGATGAGGGGGAGGAAGAAGACTTGAATCGGGATTCGACTGTGAGGGAGGGGGAGGAAGAAGCTCCACCGTTTCAGGATTCGACGGTGAGGGAGGGGGAGGAAGAAGATGGTTTCGGGTTTGGTGGAGGAAGAAGACGGGATTCGATTTGGTGGAGGAGGGAGCTTCAATTTGGGTTTCAATCGATTTGGATTGGGATTAGGGTTTGGGGCGAGGTCGAACAGAGGTAAAGTGAGAGATAAGTGAAATGAGAAGAAGAAGAAAGCAACTGTGATCCTGGAATTATAAAGGAAACGAGGCGACGTAGATTGCTTTCTACGTCGCTTCAATATGTTGAGTATCTACGACGTAATTTTCAAGCGACAAATAATGAGTATCTACGTCGCTTTAACATGTTGAAGCGACAAAGATGGAGTTCTTTGTCGCTTGAAATTATAGGAAGTGACAAAGATCGAATCAACGTCGCCTCAACATATTTATTTATTATTTTTTATTATTAAATACATTGAGGCGACGTAGATTGATCAATCTACGTCGCTTCAGTTATTCAAAAATAAAAAATAAAAAATAAATATGTTGAGGCGACGTAGATTGATCAATCTACGTCGCTTCATTTATTCAAAAAATAAATAAATACACTTAGGCGACGTAGATTGATCAATATACGTCGATTAAAATTAGAGATACTAACAAAGAATGAATTCTTCGTCGCTTCAATTTATTTATGAAAATGTAATGAACTGAATATGAAAGAAACGATGAAGTTTAGAATTATAAAGTTAGTAATATTTTCTCGAATACATAAATTATACTTTAAAGAAAATACGAATTTAGGTTTCAAATTCATAATAATATTAGTTTAGTTCTCGTCTTCGTATTCGTCTTCGTCTTCGTCCTCGTCCTCGTCCTCGTCTTCGTCCTCGTCCTCGTCCTCGTCCTCGTCTTTGTCCTCGTCCTCGTCGTCCTCGTCGTCCTCGTCCTCGTCGTCCTCCTCGTCTCCTTCTTTGTCCAAAAGTAGTTGAAAATCTGGGTAAAATTGTATCACCGTGGGAGTGTCCTCTTGGTAAGGCTCGAATATATGATCTCCTGTACGCGATATGTTTTCATCTATGGCCAGTACTTCGGCGTTGTAGACATTGTGGTGCGACATTTCTTGTACTACCTTCCAAGTACCACCAGCCTTTGGATCGTCTATGTAGAATACCTGTTTTGCTTTGGTTGCAATTATGAAGGGTGAATCCTCATAGTAACTGTTGTTTGTATTCACTGATATCAGTCCATGATCTTTTATAAGGGTGTCAAGATCTTCAGGGTCCTCGGAGTTGTGCCATGTGCACTTAAACAACACCACTGGCATACGGCCTGCATATAATACTTCGACCACGTAGTTAACATGGCCGTAGAACTTGGATGAACCCATGTCTATCATGACACCGCTGTTTTGAGTCACGGTTCTTTGATCTCTATCAAACGATGTGAACTTGACACCGTTCACATAACACGACTTATAAACCCGACATTGCTGAGGTCCTTGAGCTAGTGACTTTATTCCTGCAACCAAGCTCGGGTCCGAGTTTTTTTCTTTAAGGGACACCTGAGAGATAAGTGTTAAGAGGAGTTAAAGATAAGTGTTATAAACCCTCAAAGAACCTTACAAGAATTAATAGGCATATGTACCCATGTTAAGAACCATCGAAAAAAACTCCTCCGACGACGAAGCTCGTCGAAATCTTCACCATTTTTAGCCTCGAACCTTCTGAGATGTTCTTCTAGGTAAGGTTTGACTTCGTCTGTTTCCACCAAGACTTGCCAGTGAGCCTCAGCAGTCTCTGACTCAGTCAACCTGAACTGGCGACGAGTCTCGATAATATCTGGTCTTACTAAGAGTGAAACATAGCTGACATTCCACCCAGATATGGAAGTGTCGGTATCTTCGTTGTCCATCCGTCTGAGATAAGCCTTACAATACGTCACCGACTCATGTACGAGGTACTGTTCAGCAATACTACCTTCCGGGTAACGTGTATTCCTCATTGACTTTTTATATTTTCCTAATTGCCTGCAAAAACAGCACTCAAGATTAGTAACATATTTTCCTAATTGCCGACATATTACACAAGATTAGTACAATAATATTTTCCTAATATTAGCAATAACAAAAAATTTTACCTTTCAATTGGATACATCCATGTATAGTGTACTGGACCTGTAAGGAATACTTGTTCGGGCAGATGAACCATGAGATGAACCATAGATGTAAAAAAATGTGGAGGAAATATGAACTTCAAATTGCAGAGAATCATCACTATCTCAGTTTCCATGTCACGCACAACCTCCTTCTTAAGCTCCCTACTGCATAGTTGACGAAACCAATTTGACAGTGCTATCAATGGCTTGACAACGTTTTCTGGCAGGAACCCTCTTATAACCATAGGAAGAAGACGTTGAAGCAAGACATGGCAATCATGCGTCTTCAATCCATAAAACTGTGACGGGGAACTTATTTTCACCTTACTTCTCAAACTACCTGCATAACCAAGAGGATACTTAACATCCCTGAACCACTGGAACACATCTTCTAGATCATCCTTTTTAACTAAAAAGGGTGCATGAGGAACTTTCCCCGTAGCCAAGTCACCCGCTCTTTGCCACTGGTTTTTTCGCACATTCCTCTTCTTCAAAGCAGCGCGAGCTTTTGGACCATCCTTAGACTTCGATTCAATCGAAAAAATGGTTCCAAGGATGTTGTCACACACATTTTTTTCAATGTGCATGACATCTAGGCAATGTCTGATCTTCAATGATGACCAATACGGCAGCTTCCAAAATATGCTTTCGTGAGTCCAACACTGTCTGTTATTCGGATTGTACGGCACCTTCAAGTCTTCATGTTGGCTAAGAATAGGGTAAACGTTTGACCTAACGTCCTCCAAAATTTCATCTCCACTCTTACGATAGGGTCTTCCGCCAAACTCCTCATTCCCGTTAAATGCCTTGCTCAATCTCCAAGGGTGATCCTGGTGGAGCCATTTTCGATGACCTTCATAAACTATCCTCCCACATATATGCTCTGAAGTTAGCTCATCTAGACAGATTGGACATGCCTTGTACCCTTTCACTGTTGACCCCGCAAGCATCCCTAAACCTGGAAAGTCGCTAATAGTCCACATTACCGCTGCCTTCATCAAGAATACCTCATTGTCTACTCGATCAAAAGTATGGACTCCAACGACCCATAAATGTATTAGCTCCTCGATCATCGGCTCAATGAGTACACTAAGGCACTTTCCGGGAGATTTAGGGCCTGGAATCAACACTGATAACATGTTATATTCCTTCTTCATGCACATTGATGGTGGTAGATTGTACGGCATCACAACAACGGGCCATGTACTATGCAAAGTTCCCATTGTTCCGAATGGATTGAAACCGTCTGTTGCTACTCCAAGGCGCACATTCCTGCAATCCCGTGCAAAACCTGGAAAAGTTCTTTCAAAATGTTGAAACGCTTCTCCGTCAGCTGGGTGGCTGAGGCTACCAGCCACGCATATCCGCTCCCCCAGCCATCGCATATGCTTGGCAGTGTGTGGGGACATAAACAAGCGCTTCAACCTTGGTGTTAGAGGGAAGTTACGAATTATTTTTTTGGGAATATCATTCGTATATGGCTTATATCTTTCAGAATAACACATTGGACAAATCCTCTCGTTTACAAGCGCCCCCCCTGAACAACACACAATTAAACTCACACGCATCAATTCTTTCGTAACCCAGTGAAAGATCACTCAAGATTTTTTTTATTCTCGAGTATGAACAGGGGAATGTGTGCCCTTTAGGAAGAAGTTTATTAATGTAAATACATAAAGAGTCAACACTTGTGTCCGACCATCCATTTTCATTTTTCATTTCCATTGCATCTAATATGGCACTCAAAACAGTTTCCTCACTGCCTTCGTATAATGGGGTCTGTGACTCCTTCAATAATCTATCGTACTTTTCATAATCATCGTCTACCATGTCATTGAAGTTCATGCCCGAATTATCTTCCACTAATTGTTGGGGTGCATCTGCATGGTATCCAGGATAATAGGGATATGCATCATGTAGAATCTCCAACTGCGGGTTCACTGAAGGACCGGCACCACTAGAAGGACCGACTCTGTCTTGAAGCCACTGTCTTCGTTGACTGAGCATTGCCGGTTCACCAGAAACTTCCCCGTGAAGGTGCCAGACTGTATAAGTAGGACTCAAACCACTGTGTGATAAGTGATGATACATGACATCCATAGTAACCTTGAACGGACCGTTCTTACAACGTTTGCACGGGCAGAAGTAATAATCGGCTATGTTACTATGTAGCCGGACAAAATTCATGAACTCGAATATACCGTTGATGTACCTTGGATCAGCACGATGATATGTCATCCAAGTTTTGTCTGGGAGTCCGTCCATGTTTCCTGTCAACATAAACAATCAATATGAACAAAGTTACCACGCCACAGTTGTGATTCAACCAAAACCCCACACTTCTTCGCCTTATGCCTCCGGGTTGGGTCCTATCCCCTTCAGGGGAACACGACATTTGTCAACGCTTTTGCACCCATGCGTTTCAGCTCCAGTTTAGGGAAATTTCGGCAGCATCTCCCTACAGTTCCCCGAGTGCACACATATCTAAACAACCTAATTTGCACTCGGGGAACATTTAAAGGAGACACTGTCGAAACCATATCCCAAAACTGAAACTGAAATCACACGAATAGCAAAAGGATCAACAAAGTCATGTTCACCTAAAGTGTCCAAAAATGGGACAATTCGAGAATCAACAACTCAACTCGATCAACTAGATGAGTTGTTGATTCTCAAACGGGAGTTCTAAGTTGATAAACACCACAATTATATATAGTCATACGCTCGAAATCATGATTAACACTAATAACACTACTAATTAAGGCTCAAATACACATAATCTACACTAATCATCAATTAATTTCACTAAATTTAACCAAATTTCAAACATTAATCATGAACCCATAACATGATTTATCACAATTCAATGCTTAACACACTAAAACTACAACATAACACCTAATTCAATTCAACTTCAAACATTTCACCAAAACTTCAATTTCACTTCTAATCATCAATAAATTTCACTAAACTTAACCAAATTTCAAACATTATTCATGAACCCATAACATGATTTAACACAATTCAATGATTCAAACACTAAAACTACAACATAACACCAAATTCAATTCAACTTCAAACATTTCACCAAAACTTCAATTTCACTTCTAATTTAACATATTATGGTCATAAATAGGGTTAAAGAGATACAAATCAAACTAACCTTACTCAAGAATCAAATCAATGGCAAGAACAACCTTCTTTCTCAATTTCCTCTAATTTCTCCCCAAAATCCCCCAAAACAGCTGCAGAGCTCGGGGAAACTGTTTTTCTAAAATACCACATTTATGAACGGGTTGACTTTAAGAAGAAGAGTAGATCCAGATTTTAAAAAAACGAGGCGACGTAGATTGAGCAATCTACGTCGCCTCGATTTCATTCGAAGCGACCAAACTAATCTACGTCGCTTCGAATAAAATCTAGGCGACGTAGATTGCTCAATCTACGTCGCCTAGTTTTTATTCGAAGCGACGTAGATTAGTTTAGTCGCTTCGAATGAAAAACTAGTCGCCTCAGTTTTTTGAAGCGACGTAATTCAATCTACGTCGCCTCAATTTTTTTAAGCGACGTACTTTTTATCAAAGGCAATGTACGTCGCCTCATATAAAATCGGAGCGACGTAGAAATATAACTACGTCGCCCCGATTCCTTCCTCCAGTAGTGATACAATAGGATATGATCTTAAATTATTTGTACATAAACATATATACGCTATTTACAACTAGTGTCTTTATTCTCGAAATCTGACAAGAGTGAATGCTAATGAAGTAGTCTATGTAGTTTATATTTCTCCAATTTGCATATTTTGTTGGTAATTAAGAAGTGCATGCAAGCTAGCTAGACAACACTAATCTTACCATGATCAAACTGTCAACCATGCCGCATTAAAAGTGAACACTAAATTGTTGCTTACGCCTAGGTGGGCCCGACTCATCTAATCTAGCTAGTAATTCCATTGATAAATTAAAGAGCAAAGTTTAGATCGACAAATTTCATTAATGTTTGCTGTTCTAGCTCGAATACGGTTACATAGATCAAAATTTTAACAAATTAAAGCCTCTTAATTAACTCTACAAAAGTGAAGCAATTTTCTCATACTCAGGCGAAATGCAACTATATATAAATGGAAGTATTAACTTCATTATAATGATTTTGATACTCTTGATAGCTCAAGATGGCATTTGAAGCAACATCAAGCATGTCGATCATTTGTCACAACGTAGAAGTTAGTTACTTTACTTGCTTGAATTGTTCATGACTCTATATATGACTGGTTTCAAATGTCAATCGATATCACGGATGGTCTGAGGCATAATTTGTTCTGGCTTCAATCAATATATAGTTGTCAATATTAGATAGCATTCCTCTTTCTAAAAGTTAGAACATAAAATGCACAGGTTTGTTGGATTTTGGCCTTCATGTCTATTAAAATGGCTGAATCAAAGTAATGAGAATAAACTTTTCGAAAGAGAAAAGAAAAGAGAATTATTATTATGGGATTGAGTTGGTGTAGATTCATTAGAATGGAAGTTTGATGAGGTGACTAGTGACATTGTATACGAGAGTGCAAGACAATGAGTCTATAATTTTTATTTGATAAGAAATATACAATTTCAATTGCATAAATTCAAACTTGTAATTCTTTTTCATATCTAGCTTCAGCTACTCGAGATCGGTCCAATTTCCGATTGATTAGTTAATTATAGCACTACAGTACGTATGATGTTTCTAGCTAATTAATTGATGAAGGAAAGACTTTATATAGAGAACAAGAAAAATCGAGATTAATTTTATTCGAAGCTTAACTTTGATCATTAGAATCCTCATTTGATTCTTATGGTGACACACAGACACAAGGTCTCAAGCTAGCTGTAAGGCATCCATGACATACATTAGACGACCCCAATAATAACGTACATTAGTGCGTAGTTGTTTCTGAATCCAAAATCGTCAACTTGAAGTTATACGTTTTTAATTCATGACATAGCCGGATGGATTACAAGAAAGACATAATCTGCATGAAATAGTTTTTCTTAATTCATGGCAGGTGTTGAGTGACTTTCAAATGTGAAAAGATATCTTCTCGTCGTTTAATTAAGGGTATTTGATTCAAAAATCACCTAGAACTAAGGCCGTTTAAACCCAACAACAGAGGCAGTGTTTATGCCTCTTTCTGTTTCTCCAGTCCAATTGTTACATGTATGTTTTGCCAAGATTTTTTTTTTCCATGAAATGAAATTACTTGGAGCATCTCCTAAGACATCCGAAACCCAAATTATCAAACAACTGCAATCTAGCCGCCGCATGAGGAAGATAATTGGTCCATGTTCTATTGCCGTAAGTTATGTGTCCACGATTTGCAAGTTTATCAGCTACAAATTTTGTTTCTCTGAAAATGTGCTTGAAAGTAATGTTGTTAAAGGTTCCAGCCAAGAATTGAATATTCGTGATAATTAAAGTAAGTCTTCAGAGAAGTTTTCATTTATTTGTGACACAATTGATGATGAGGAGTGGGTCTTCCTCGACAATGATGTTCTCAAAATCAGCCTCTTTGGAGTAAATTAAATTTTATCTAAGGGCTTGAATTTCAGCCAAAGAAACGTTTGAGTTGCCAAAGATGAAAACGAAGAAAAAAAAACTATGGGATTGTTATCTATATTATTATTTTAGAGCTAACAAACATAGAAAAGTTCAGACAAATTGTGCTTAATTTGTCGACTTTTAGTTAGTTAATTTGAAAGAAACAGATTTACTACTAGTCGGTTCGATCAGTGAGGGAAACACTACTACACAGTACTTACTTCTTTCTCCGTTGAACGCACTTGACCCACTTGTACCTAATAATTCTAAACATCAAAAGGCCGGAGGCCTGGAGCCAAACCTAACAAACTCTTTGAAGAAAAAATTGGCTCCAAAAGCGGTGAGATGGGTGCAGCTTCGTTTCGTAGTATTTCCATGTACGTTGTTGGTTTGCCGATCCCCTCCCTATCAACTCGAGACTAGGTTATGTATGTCTTTGTAACTCAAGTATGAATCCAATTCACAATTGAATAAAGCTTACGTACTCCATTAAAAAAAGAAGGTATGAATTCAAATATAATGAAGTTTACGATTCATATATTATTATGTAGGAGTTTCTCTATGGAGGGACTTTATAGTGAAAACTTGGATAGTACCATCTAATGAATAATTTATAAAACTCAATTATCGATCAGATTTTGAAGATTTTGAATGTTAGATGTTTAACTATATATGAGTAGATCATTTTTGTAATTATGAACCAAATAGAAAATCATTAAGGGATTCATAATCATAGTTTATCAATTATAAACATGAACGGTTTAAATTTGACAAATTTAGTACATTTATTAATTTTGTCTTGTTCGATGCCTTAACGATTTTCAAATTTGATAAAAATTTACAGAAATGATCTACGTTTATATAGCTAAATATATAACGGTTGATCTTCTGAAATATTATTGGAAAGTATATTTTATATAAACGTACTTACCAAGTCTTCATTATAGAGGTCCTCAATGAAGAATTCTTTGTGAAGAATTATATTTGTACAAATTTATAAAGTAGCTAGTAGATTTTCTACTTGTTAGATTGTGTCGAGACAATTCAATTTGATGACTACTTTTGTAAATTGCTTCTTTGTCTCAGGATAATGAATGTACTGTATAGCTTTCCAAGCATTTGGCTAAGATCGATTATTTTTTTTGATACATTAATTGGCTAAGATGGATGAAGTTGTAACATTATATAATATCTGTCGACCATTAAGCTCAAACTATGGATAATATATAACGATTAGAGGATGATGAGGACGATTCATGATATTATTTGTTTGCTATACATCGCTCTCTCTTTGTGGGCCGTGCTCATCCATATTGTCCCACGAAGTTGTGACCTTCCCGATTTCATATTCATCAGTAAAGTCGTTAAGAGCATTCCCACCGGGAGGGCACGGCGAGGACGTCCGGGGGGGTGGCCCACCGGTTTGAGGACGTCCGGCGAAGAGCTGGGTGCAGCGAGGGGTTTTGATGACGAGGACCGACGGTTGACCGAGAGGACGTTCGGGGAGGCGTCCTCGGCCGAGCACGCGAGGAGAAACGTCCCAGCTGGCGGGACCCACGCCACGTGGGTGACGTCAGCATGACCTTTTTTTTTTAGGGTAAAAAAAAAGTAAAACAGTAAAAGTAAAAACTGTCAGCCAACCAGAAGCTGACACGTGTCAGCTTCTGGGAGGCTGACAGACCAACGGATCTGTTGATCTCAGCCATCCATTTCAAACGGATCTAAACTGATCCGACGGCCCAAATTCAAACACAACGGCCACTTCGGCCAGAAATCAATTAATTGCAAAAAAAACCCCAAAAAATTGCAAAAAAATCCCAAAAAATTGCAAATCACCCCCTATATTTTTTCTATAAATACTACCTTCATTTCATTCATTTTTTACATCAATTTGTGCACAACAAATTCACTCTCTCCCCCTCTCAATCTCTCCATCTATCCTCTAAATCCTTTGTTTATTTTTTGGGAAAAAAATGTCAACAAATTGGCTTCTTTCGGAAGATGTGCAATTAAGCATATCTTATTGTCGTTTTAGTGTTGATTCGATTACCAGAAATCGTCAAAAGGTCGACAAATTATGGGAAAAGATTCATGGCGATTTCAAGGCGAATTGGGAGCTAGGTCATGGTGAATCAATGCCGGAAACTAGGACCCAAAACGCATTATCCTCTCGATTCGCAAAGTTGAAGGCGAATTTGAAACTTTGGGGTAGTGTTATTTCTTTCGCACGAAGAAATGCATCTTCCGGCTCAAACTTACACGATGAGGTATTGTTTTTTATCTCCATTTTTTTGCAAGTTATTTTTGAAAAAATATTTAATATAAGTTATGTCCATTTTATTTAATTTTCTTTATGGCATGTTCTTTAATTATTTAATTTTTTAGATGAGAAGTGCTCAATCATTTTATGTTGCCAAAAAGAAGAAAGAGTTTAAGGACTTTGCTTGTTGGGATGTGGTGAAGAATCATCCATACTTCATCCATGTCGAAGCTAGTACACCTCCACCTTACTTATCCTCTACTCCGCCTTACTCATCAACACATCCCGCAAGCTCAACCGCCACCGCCGTCAACTTGGATGAGGATGATGCATTTCCCACACCAATGAGCAATCAAGCTCCCTCTTCTCCGGAGCGTCCTATGGGAGTGAAAGCGGCCAAGGAAGGGAAAAAGAAAGGAAAAAAAGGCATGAATTCAACAAATGAAAGAGCCGAGGCTTTGAATAGGATTGCGACAAATCAAGAAGCTTATGGTCGCAATCAAAAAGATAATGATGCAATTGAGGTTTCCCTTCTTCGAGAGCAAATCGCGCTTCAAAAAAGAGATATCGATTTGAGAGCTTTGGCGGAAGAGACTCGGATCATGTCAATGGATACCGAGATTATGACTCCTAAATCCAAGAAGTATTTTACCAAGAGGAAAGCCGAAATCCTTTCTCAAATGGATGAGGTTGAAGATGAAGCAAGCGGAGAAGGCTATTCCAATTGTTATCGCCCCCTTTTTCCAAGCTCTTAAATTAAATTACCCACTTGTATTTTTTTCAAGTATTTTCCCTTCAAGCATTTAAATTATGTAGTTTCCCATTAAAATAAATAAAAATGCAATTTCTTTATTTCCATCAAGTTCCCACACATTACAAAAATTATTTAACACACATAATTCAAACACACAACAATGCAAACACACATAATAAAAATACAACAATTAAGACAACATTTTTATAGTTGTTCACCGGTCTCAAGAAACCAGTTGTGCTTAACTAAGTCCTTTTGAAGCTCTCCATGGATGTAAGCTGATTGGAGATCTACAATACGCTCATTAAACCGTTGTTCATTTCCATATCTTCCAACCGGCTCGAATGGAATACGGTTCCCCCCTTCATCCACTGGCCCATCATAAGCAGTGAATGCGGTAGATGGGTTTTGGAGATCTTCTTCTTGGTTCTCCTCAAACTCATCCTCCACGAACTCGTCCTCAACGATCATGTTGTGCATTATGATGCAAGCCAACATGATGTCTTTTAACGTCAAAAGGCGGTGACACCGAGCTGCATGACGAATTATCCCCCAACGAGCTTGTAAGATGCCAAAGCACCTCTCCACATCCTTACGGTACGACTCTTGCTTTCTCGCAAAGAGCTTTTGTGGAAGCTCTTGAGGATTAGAAATTGTTTTGACAAACGAAGAGTACCTCGGATATATCCCGTCAGCAAGGTAATAGGTGTTACGGTATGTCATACCGTTCACTTTATAAGTCACAGATGGACTTCTTCCAGCAAGCACTGCATCGAATACATCTGATTGATACAACACGTTGATATCATTTTGAGCTCCTGGTACCCCGAAGAAACTATGCCAGATCCACGTGTCATATGAGGCCACTGCCTCTAAGATGATTGTTGGACGACCTTTCCTCCCTGAGTACGCCCGGACCAAGCAGTTGGGCAGTTCTTCCACTCCCAATGCATGCAATCAATGCTGCCGATCATACCAGGAAATCCGCGTTGTTTAGCCCTTCTTAGAAGCCGAGTGATGTCTGTCTGATCTGGAGCACAGAGGTAACGAGTACCATAAAGCTCAACCACTTGGGTGCACCACTTCTTCATGCACTCCATAGTTGTTAAGTCCCCCATCCTTGTGATTTCGGCACACTGATCTACTGCTAAGCCGTATGCCAACATCCGAAGAGCACCGGTCATCTTTTGTTGGGGAAGAAGTCCGACCATTCCAGTGGCGTCGGCTCTTTGATGCCAAAATGGGTCGTTGTTGCAGAGGTCCGTCATTAAACGGTTGAATATATGTCGGCTCATTCGGAACCGCCGACGAAAGTCGTGGTTGGTGAAGACCGAGCGTTCGATGAAGTAATCTTCCATAAGATTATGGTCCCTCTCATCCCTCAGCCTTGGTTGATTTACATGGCGGCGTGGTGCTGGATCATCATCGAATGCTGCATCAACCGCCACTGCGTCGATAACGAATTGATTGTTCATTTCAGCATTTTGTCGGCGTCGTTGTCGCCTCCTATTGAAAAAATTAGTGAAACCCATAGGATTCATCTTGATGAAAGGGAAATGTGATGAAGTGTTTAGAGAGGATGATGAGAAATGTGAAGAAGTGTTGGTGTGAGTTCTTCCACTCCCATAGCTCATTCTTTTATAGTCATTTTGAAGAACCAGATTAGATTAGATAACGACACGTGTCGACCGTCGGTTGGTTGAAAATCTTACCGAATATCTTTCGCAATTATTTTGCCGACACCAACACGTACACAATACACGTGTCACATTCTCGTTGGACCGCAATCTTACAAGAAATATTACCGTCCTATCTTCATCAATGATTTTGCCGACACCGACACGTATACATGGCACGTGTCTCAAAATAACTTGTCAAAAATGTTATCGTAAATCCGTAACCACTTATATGTTCTGGGATAACACGTGTCGGTTAGTTATTGGGTGAAAATAATATTCGATATTTAAAATTTCAAAATTTTAATTATTCGTGAATAGTAATAGGAAGTCCTCAAACAGGCACCGCTGAACGAAAAACTGTTTGAGGACTTCCTATTCTGAGGAATTCCTCAAAATTCTGAGGAATTCCTCAAAATGGGGCTTCCTCACATCCTCCATGGGTGGGAATGCTCTAATATATCCTTTCTGGAACCGAAAGCATGCATGCATGCACTGCGTAACCGAATCCATCAAAGTTGGATTAGTTTGCTAAACTAGCCACCATTAATTCGAGGATGATGATACCGAATATTAATTAGTCCTTCGATTAATATTGTGGTATATATTTAATTGATATTTTTGGTTAGTTGCGATTAATTGTTGTTAAATCTACATTTCTGTATATAATTAAAAAATAGTTGAAATCAAATTTACTATTAAATACAAATATTATGATAACTGACTACAGCTTACTATGAACTAACTTACCATGAACTCACTGATCCATAATTGTAGTTTTTGATCAGAAACTTTAGGATATGGATCATAAATTTCGCTACAAAAATCCATGAAAATGCCACATTAATTGGTTGCTCCATCATATGTACATAGCTGCCATAGCTTGGATGTATTATATGGGACCCTAGCCTTGATACTAAATAAGACAACCTTCTTATTGCTATCATGCAGATATTGATGCAAAACTACGATGATAGGAGAGCAGCTAGCAAATACAAGACGTTTAAGGTTGGCCTAACAAAATGGAGAAAAAGGGAAGATCAAGCCGGCCGGGGAGGCGGGCCTTTGGCTAGTTTAATTTAGTTGCAAAGCAAATTGAATTAGGGCATATCATATCAGCAGCTGCAGGTTTCTTTCTTGTTGTGGATGAGTTTGCCAACGTTGTATGATGAGGGCCATGCATATTGGCTGGGACTTTTATCCAAACTTGCTTCTTTGGTTTTGTGGAGGGTGTTTCTACCGGATTACGCGGGACGTAATCAAGCAGAAGCAAGTGCGAGTGATCTCCTTGCGTCCGAACGTTCGGGCTGTTCGGATAATCGGGTGCTTCTTCTCTCTTCGGGTGTTCGAGTTAACGGACAATTGCGTGGGTTCAGCCTCAGCTGTTAGAAGAATACAGTAACAAACGGGCGGTCAGATGGTCGAGACAGGGGTGGCCTGCCTTCAACGCTACGATACCTAAGTTAGAAGATGTATTGGATATAATAGTTGAGCGAACGTGCTAGAAAGTAGGTTGGGGTGTTTAATGCTTGAATCCAATATCCTTACCTGTAGTAAATGTTTTACCCTTATAGGTGGTTGAGATTGTTGTTTGCTTGTGTTCTTCGATGTGGGATGAAGCTGTTTTGCTGTCATGTGGTCCGTGCATTCGGTTGTGCGCTTTGTCGGGCGCGTGCCTGGTTGGATGGGCTCGGTCTTGCGGGTGAAGCTGTGGTCCGCTTGGTAGTCTTTCAAGTTGTCGGGTAGGTGTTGATCACCTGCTTAATTGGGTAAGTATGTTTAATTAACGAACTAATGCTGCTATACTAACAAGTTCCCCAAGTCCCCAAGTCAAAGAGATCTTTCTTGATTGGGGAGTTGAAAAAGGGTTCGTGTGATTAAACAAATACTTATCCGATTGAGTAGTGATGCGTGGTCCTGTAACCCCCAAGTCCCCCAACTCTCCGGTCAAGAAAGGGCTCGCCTAACGGAGTGGGTACCTGTGCATCCGATCGTGTACCTGTTCGGGTGCTTCTGTATCCGGGCGTACGACTCCCAAACGAATCTTGTTGTTTGGAGCCGCGTACCCGCCTGTGGAGCTATGCGGATAGGTATGTATGTTGTGTATGCGGATGTATGACAGTATGTAGGAGTGAATGTGTGTATGTAGTACAGATATACAAGTAGGGATGAGTGAATGAGTATGTGGATGTATGCGTTTGTGTGTATGATCGTGCGATATGATTGAGTGATGATTGAGTGGATGTGTTGACGTATGCGTGTATGGGATGCATGGATGGTTCCGAGCCACTTACCCGGCCCCGTGACGAATGTTGCTGTCCGGAGTCCGCCAAGGATAGGGCTATGGAACGGCCTTTCTTGAAATGCATGGATGGTTCCGAGCTGACCCCGACTCCCCAACAAATCTTACTGTTTGGAGCCGTTAAGCCTCGGAACGGTCTTTCTTGATGCATGGATGGTTCCGAGCTGACCCCTACTCCCCAACGAATCTTACAGTTTGGAGCCGTTAAGCCTCGGAACGGTCTTGCTTAGGTGCCCGAGAGGAGATCCTCACTCTCGGCGCCGACCTATCGTAGTGTCAACAGTGGGGCCCTCGACCGTTACGTACATGTGTTGCAGCGCGTACGGAGGGACAACGACAGCATGCCCGTGCTGCTCATCGGTTTAGCGCGCGCACGAAAGGAACTTGCCGCTATAGTGCCGCCTAATTCGGTGAATGGTAACGTTACGCCCTCGGAAGAAATGGGGCCACTCCCGAGTCGCCCATCATTCGGCGCGCGCTCCGAAAGGTGTGTGCCGCTTTCGAGCCGCCCGAATGGTCTTGCTATTTGCGCGCCCCTGAAGGTAACGAGTGACGTTAGCCACTTCCGTGCCACGTAGCCCGAACGGTGGGTCACCTCTTACTGGGTGTCTAGGCGTGGACTTGCAAGCTGCCGCTTGCGCTCCGGCTCCGCCAACAGAGCCAGGGAGACGATACCACGCGCTGTCTACGGTACATTTAGCCCGCGCACGCCGAAGAGCGGACAAGAACCGTAAAACTCCTTCGGGACGCCTAAATGGTCTTGCACTAACCTGGCGGTGTGGCGTTTACTTGCCCGTGAGATTGTGGAGCGTTTGATTGAGTTGGTCGTGCGGGCGATATTTCGAATGGCTGGAGTTGTGACGTGTGTTTCCTTGCCTTTGGTGGGGTGATATTCTGTCTGATGAGACGCTTGAGATGACATTCCTTTTGACTTCTTCTTGGGAACCGTTGTGTAATAAATGCTAGCCAGCGCAATAAATGATGGCATGCCCTGTGTATTTATTGCTGGTGATGTAGTAACTGCTCGAAGGTCAGGCGTCAGGCGTGTGGGAGCATGGGGTGCTGCATGGCTGACACGTGGCGAGTCGTGGGAGATCGTGCTAGGGTTTGAAATCGAGGCGGGAAGCTGAAGGGTGAGCGCGGTTACTTAGGTGGGTAAGTAAACCGCCTTGCTGACACGTGTCACCATCTGACGGTGGACACGCAAAAAATGAACGGCTGGCGTTCGTTCGTGTGTTCCGTGCGATCAGTATAAATAGGGCTCTCTGGTGTCGTCTTCTCCATCACTTTCATATTTACTGAAGCTCTGCAAAATTTACCTTGCTCCATGTTCACCGTTTTCTGATTTTCTGAGTTGCTTTTTTGCCAGAGTTCTCGTCAACGTTTATCTTCTCAAGCTCTAATTTCAACTTCTGGTGAGGTTTCGAACTATTTCTGTTGCTTTTCCGTTCTGTTTCTTTGTTTTCCGGCGTCCTTTCCGTTTCTGGTTCTTCTTGTTTTTCTGGGTTTTCTCCTCAAGAATAAGGCGTGTTCTTGAGGTAGGGCTGTTTTTGATCTTTGTTAGGGTGAATTTCTGTGTTTTTTCTTGTTTTTGGTAGGAATTTTTTTTCTAAGTGTTTGTGGGTTTTGCGTGCGTGCGTCTAGGAGATGGAACCGATAAAGTATCGAGCAGCATGTCGCGTGAACGGGTATACGTACCGGGGGTGGGGTGGTTTAGCTGCCCCAACTGTTTCTACTGGATTACGCGGGACGTAATCAAGCAGAAACAAATACGAGTGATCTCCTTGCGTCCGAACGTTCGGGTTGTTCGGATAATCGGGTGCTTCTTCTCTCTTCGGGTGTTCGGGTTATCGGACTTGCGTGGGTTCGGCCTCAGCTGTTAGAAGAATACAACAACAAACGGGCAGTCAGATGGTCGAGACAGGGGTGGCCTGCCTTCAACGCTCCGATGCCTAAGTTAGAAGATGTATTGGATATAACAGTTGAGCGAACGTGCTAGAAAGTAGATTGGGGTGTTTAATGCTTGAATCTAATATCCTTACCTGTAGTAAATACTTTACCCATATAGGTGGTTGAGATTGTTGTTTGCTAGTGTTCTTCGATGTGGGATGGAGCTGTTTTGCTGTCATGTGGTCCGTGCATTCGGTTGTGCGCTTTGTCGGGCGCGTGCCTGGTTGGATGGGCTCGGTGTTGCGGGTGAAGCTGTTGTCCGCTTGGTGGTCTTTCGAGTGGTCGGGTAGGTGTTAATCACCTGCTTAATTGAGTAAATATGTTTAATTAACGAACTAATGCTGCTATACTAACAGAGTGTCTTATAAGGGGCTCCAGATAATCTCCTAGTTATCGATTGCTTGGATGAATTGAAAAGAAAGCCCGGCTGGTGCTGCTAGGTTGGTTGATGATAAGGTGCTGCTGTTATCTCAAGCGATTAAATACTATCGTTAATTCTCGATTCTGACCTGAACCTTCTAGCTATGGCAAAGCAAGAGCTACGTACCTTCAATTAATTTGACATATCGATGGATCTCATGGAAGTAGTTAAACGAATGTTTTTGTTGATTCCTTGTGTTATTATCTCTCTCTTCATTTATACTGTACATACGTTCTTCGTCGTTTTAAGAACTTAAGTATACATAAATGTACGTACTTAACATATTTAAACCTATAAGCAAACAAGATCGACGTAGACTTCATCTGGAAGGTCTTCCAGTTTTTGGTTCTTAAATGGGCAGCCACAAGCAATGCGTATCAATCTTACTTTTCAATTTTGATCGCCTAATCAATATCAAATTAATTTGTATTTTTATTTTCCTCAAATAACACATGACGATGCACTCTTATCATATTAAATTGTAATGTATATGTGTTGAGGCACGCGTGAGTCATATATGATCTGTCGTCTCGTTTTTCATATATGATCTGATATGAGATAGTCTTGTACATTACGCCAACTTGTGTATGATCAGTTCAAGCTAAGCCATCCAAGTCTTGTTTATCACTTCGTCTCATTGTTGTATACCCTCATAATGAAGTTTGGACAACAACTAAAAGTTAAATGTTACCTTTTATACTACGTACTATAGTCAAGTTCAAGTACGATTAATTGACGTAATTGTCTCTCAAATTTTAATATAATTTAACATATCATAACATACGATGAAACATTAAAACATCGACGATGATAATATTGTTTGGGTCTGAGATAAATATCTTATATTGGATTTCGAGGGCTGCATTTGACGAGCGGCCTGAGTAAAATAGCAGGGTTTAATTCCGTGTTGGGTTAAGACTATAAATCAAGATGACTGATCCACGCGGCCTAATAAGTATCAAGTCTTTCCAACATTGGTTAGGTTTCCTTTGTGAAAGAAATTGGGATAGCATTAAACTATATAAAGATAAGACCGTGTGCTGGTGAACATTTAGAGTTATATTGAGAATCAAAGAACTGAAGACATACAAGTGAACCAAGATACGACTATTGTGCATTATATAAGGAGAACGATAGCGACAGAGAAAGATCCTCCTTGATCAAATACAATTTTGCTACACGCAAATACATCTCGTCAGAGAAACCTTGTAACCAGACGATCAAATTGCTTGTCACCTATCGAGTGAGAGTATTGAGATCCAAGGAAACAACGAAACTAGAAGAGTGAAGAGCTTGTCACCTATCGAGTGAGAGTTTGGAGATCCAAGGAAACAACACCCCAGTGTTCTCAACACATCGTCTAGAAGATTGCTTCACTTTGCACTTACAGAGAGAGTGTGGAGTATCGATTTCCGTGGCTCTGCTAGAGATACGAAAAACCCAAAGTCCTAAGACACTAGCCGAGAAGGATCCATTCAGACGAGATTGGTGCTCTCCCCACCTAAATCGCTTAGTCAAAAAATCAGGCGACGCAGCTATACATTCACATTCTGTCACGAGACGGTGGCACGCCAATACACGAAGCACATTAGAATAAAATCGATACCTACGATTATATTATCCAAAATCTATAAAAGAAACAGTTTACAAGAGGCTCTCTGCGCGTTCTTTGCTAGGGAGATTTTAGTGTCAAACAAATATATTTGATATTTGATCAATTTACGTTATAATTCTTCATAGACACATAAAAGTAGGACATGTTTATACACAATCCAATAATATCAAAAACATCAACTTGCACGTCCACATCTTTGACACTGTCATTTGAACCTTTTTTTTTTGTTATAATTCACTGTCATTTGAACTTTGATGCCGCCCAATCATCCTATTCCCAATTCAAGAGACAATCTTCATGTTTCATCAAAGATCTTAAAGAGCAATATATATGGTAATATGGGGCCGCCAGAAAACAGGAAAGCTAAAAAACGGTTGAATATGGGAAAAGAAAGTAGTGTATTTTTCTAACAGAAAATTGATGTGTAACAAAGGTAAGAAAAATATTCATGTCGACTATAAGGCATGTTATATGACTTTGACAATAAGTTTAGTAATCAGTATTAGGTATATATGCAATTGAAACTTAAACCAACTTCTCAACTTATTTCCTAATTGACAATGAGGGTTTGAACATACACCATCGATCTCAGCTCGGTCATTAATTTAACCCAACTAACTCCACCTCCAACTTCACAAGTCTCCAAGTCGATCTAGAACCAGTGTCTGCTTTCAATTTTATTGACAAGATAACTGAAACTTATTTGTTGCGGTAGTCGAGCAGTACCTAGCAACCACTTTCCCAACCAATTCGATCGAATGCAAAGTTCTCCTTATAGGAGAAGTTGGCCACACACACGGCTCAATCTTCCCATGTCATGCTTTTTTTGGGTTAAGTCGTTGGCAAATAGTCCTGGCCGGTTGCAATTGGAACAAAACCAACTAACCATCAAAGGTATGGGGCATGGAAAAATGGGTTTTGCCGCTTTCTTTGTTACTAGCCAAGACCAAACTTACCAATTCACGTCTCCTTTTGATGACATGTTGTGTAGCCACCTTTGGTGAGTTCCGTCTAAAACAAGGAAGGTTCAAACTTTGGCTTTACCGTTTACATAAGCTAGTGGTCGATCAGATTTCCTATCAATTCCACAGTAATAAACTTTATAGTTATCGATCAACCAATCAGTATATATATAAGCTAATGCTTCTTTTTGATCCATTCCTCGGTCATATATATGATGTAGATCGATCGAGTTGTAGAAGAAGAGGGAGAGGATCGGATCGGATCGGAGGTAGAGAGAGAGAGAGAGAGAGAGAGAGAGAGAGAGTTCCTTATCTCGTGTGTATTTCTCAAGGGTGGTCAGTTACTCGATTTGACACATATGATAGGCCTATCTATGATGACCATTTAAACGCTACCCTAGTATACTCTGGATGTTCAATTTAGGCTTGGCAGTTGGCAGGAGTGGCATCACAATCCACAATCTTATGTTTTGATCCGATCCTTTACAACTGTTTGGCCCTGAAATAAATATTTTATATTGGGTTTGAAGGGCTGAAGTCTTGGCGAGCGACCCAGATAAAATAAAAGCTTGGCGAGCGGTCGAGTGGAGGAACAGAGTCCGTTTCTAGGTCAACTTAGGACTGTGGATTGGGATTCCAGGATAGCTTGTTCATGCGGCTTAATGTCTATCATACATTTTCTATTTCAGATAGGTTTCTTCTAGTAATGGAGTTGTGATAACATTAGAACTATATAAAGAAAAGACCCGTATGCTGGATGGTGTTAGCGTTATATTGAGATTCAAAGAGCGAGAGCAGAAGAAGTTCAAGAGAATTGAAAGACGACTACTGAGCATTATATAAATAGAGTAAGAGCATTGTTGATAAGGTCCCCGATCAAATACAAAACATTTGCTATACGCAAGTATACCTAGATATTTTGTCAAGAGATTCTATTCTTTGCAACCAGCCGATCAAATTGCTTGTCACCTATCGAGTGAGAGTATTGCGATCTAAGGAAGCATAGCGACTGGAAGGTTGAATGGCTTGTCACATATCGAGTGAGAGTTCTGATATCTAAGGAAGCAGTGTTCTCAACACATCGTCATAGGGATTGCTCTGCTTTGCACTGATTAAGGGAGTGTGAGGTATCGATTTCTGGGGCTCTGCTAGAGACACAAAAATCTGAAGTCCTAGGTTACTAGGCGAGAAGGACCTATTTTGGCAAGGTTGGTGCTCTCCTTGTCTTAATCGCTTATCAAGAAGTCAGGCAGCTTTAGTTCTATATTTCGTTGAGAAACGCTGGCACGCCAACATACGAAGCACATACAGGATAAACCGATACATGCGGTCAAACTATCCGAAGTCAATAAAAGAGACTGCTTTGTGGAAGGATCTCTCCGCAGGAGATACTTTAGCGTCAAACATTTTGGCACGCCCAGTGGGACAGTTTTTGTGTCTCTAAGTGACAATAAGGGATCTTTACCGAATGAATTACCCTCAGTGTCGCAAACACCCACAACCGGCTTACCGTGAACATACATCTACGCGGTGTCATTCATTAAGTAATCGAGCGGTTGACATTATCTTCGCTAAAGACTATCATCCAACCATGTCATTTAAATCTTTGAGTGAAGCGGAGATTGCGGAACTTACGTTCCCGGAGTACCTAGTTTACGCGGCTAGGCCCGACGAACATCAGACTAACTACTATACGGCTCTTGGTGGATTGAACAACAAGCAACTCTTCTCACTACACAAGGCGACAGAATAGACACGGCATTAGCTGAAATCCAAGCATTACGGGTAGCGCTCAACAGAGAATAGGAGGAGAGAGAGGCAATTGGAGCCCAAGTAGCAAGTATCTCAGAAGGTCAGGACAGACTATGGATTGATATCATACAACATTTGGGAACAAGTTTGGATGAATATTGCCGGTATGCGGCGACACTGTCTCAAAGGACAAATAGGGACATATCGTCTCTAACTAAATATGTTTCTGACGTCGCCAGAAAGACTAGACAAGTAGAGTCTTTCCCTCCTGCATGGGAACAACTGTTAAATAGGTTCATGAATGATTGCGACATACATCTGGCCAAGATGTATGATTCATATGAGACACCGTTTCCTCCCATGCAGAAGGACGATCCAGATGCTTGGCAGTGGCCAAAGTACTATCGGCATCAAACCTTCCAGACTTTCTTTGGCGATGATGATTCCAATGCGGCAACACATTTAGCATACTTCACACTGCAGTTAGGGCAGTTTGCCGATAATGAGGGACTCAAACTACGAGTCTTTGGATCATATTTGTCAGGATCGGCTCTCGTATAGTATACGGGATTAGAAAAAGGTTAGGTCAATTAGTGGAAGGATATGAAGGCTTTATTCATAGACCACTTCGGAACAGCGAGACCTGAAACCAATGTTGGAAAGCTGGCTTCCTTGAGCCAATCGATGACAGGAAGTCCAGTCACCTTCCTGCACCACTTTCGGTCAGAATATAATATATGCAAGACTCTACTAGGTAAAGAAGAGATAGTAGAGATGGCTAAGAATGGTTTGGAGGATACATACCACCAGCTTTTCTTGAATAGCAAGCACTTTTCCTTGAAAGAGCTTATCACAGCTGTAACTAGAGCTTATAGTACCATGCAAGAATGAGACAATCGAAGGAATGCGTCCAAGGGAACGTACACTACTAGGTCTTACGACAGACCAAAGCTAAAAACTGTGGCTTATATAGAAGATATAGACAACCAAGATTCGGACTCTGATGGTGAGCAAGTGGGAGCTGTGGATTTAGCAACAAATAAAGTTTTAAATCCCCGCAAACTTCAAAAGAATAAGGGTCCTATCAAGTTTTCGACAGTGGCTTTCACTAAGCCAGAGTTCAAAACGTACACGTACGAAGCTAATATGGCTCATGAAATATTGGATGAGCTCTATGGTATGTGAGCTGTCAAAGCAGATTTCGGACCTCTCCCTGTGGTTGAGCAGTTAAAAGAAAAAAAATATTGCAAGTTCCATAGAGCATGGAACCACGTTACGAAGGACTGCATTAAGTTGAAAGATCAGATCCAAAAATGGATCAATGAAGGAAGACTAGAACTAGAGGGAGTAACCAAAGTAGCTGCATTAGTAGATTCAAAACCCTTCCCATCACCTCAAGTTAATATGATTGATCTCGAGTGGTCATCACCCGATAGTTGTATTGGAGGTGTGGAAGATTGGAATCGGCCTGTCTTTTTGGGATATTCTTTCAACTTCAATAAGATGGAAGAGATTTTAGACAGACTACGGGACATGGGTTTGATCTTTTATTACCCAGTACTTGAACTCGGACATTTACGGTACGAGGGTCCGGCTCAACATTTCTGCAGATTCCATAACCAGTTTGGTCATCAAACAGCAAAGTGTTCAACCTTGAAAGATAAGATTCAGGGGTTGATCAACTGGGAAGTGATTAAGATCAACTACAAGGGAGTGGTGGAGTGGCATCCACATTACAAAAGGGCATCACCTCCTCCCTACACACCATTTTCTTCCCCCGACACCGTTTCCGCTTGTGATGAATCTGAACCAATCTACAAAAAGAAACGGTCAAGGCGGAGGCCTAGACATAATATTGCATTTGTCCGACCTAAGCGGGCTGAAAAAACTTATGATGCGTCTAGGCGAGAGGAGATATTTGAGGAGCTAATCCAAGCAGGGATAGCCATAGTTCCTGACAATTGGGGAACGCCAGACCCACATCCTGAGGATGTTAGGGGTCTACTTTACTGTAGATATTATCATCGATGGGGTTACCATTACACGAGTGCTTGCCGTGATTTGAAGTTCAGGATTCAACAGTGGATTGACGAGGGAGAAATAATGATAGATCAAGAGCCCTCGCCAAGCTTGGCGACCGAAATATCTTTGACGATTGGAATGTTGGAATTAACAAGAGAGAAATTAGGAAAACGCAAACAGACCAACAATCATCAAACTACTGGCGATAGTCCACCAAGCAAGCAAATGACAAAATCAACGAAAGGAAAAGAAATAGTGGATCCAAAAGCAGAGTCGCCAGTAGCCCTTTTGTACTCATTGTAAACTCAGGGGCAGGTTGAAGATTTTCTATGAAGAATTGGCTGACGCAGCTAAGGTCTTCCCAGAGTTATTTTCGCAGACAAATCGTCAGCCCCATAGCCCACAACGAGCAAGACAAAGAGACTCCCCAGCTCCTAAGCATTTGCGAGCAACGGAAAGGGTTAGTGAAGCCAAGAAATCTGAATAAGAGATTGCTGACGCGCTCACCAGGCCATATGTCCCACCATCCTCAAGAAATATTACAAAGGAAAATGTATGGTATGTGAAGGAGAAGGGAAAGACCATTGAGGTAACTCCAAGTAGAAGACTGAATCTTCAGCGCCGATTTGGAGAAGCCAAATGAACATTAGAAGCTTATGAAACATGCCTGCTCAAAGAAGAAGAACTGGTATGCTCCCCAGAAACGCTGCAAAGGCGATTGAATGCTCTTGCAGTAAACCCCTTAGTAGTTTTTGGGAAGAAGTCTCGTGAGCCCAAAATGCGAGCACAACGACCAGGTGTTTTTGATCGTAACCCAGAGTTATGGACCAAGGACAAACAGCCTGAACCTGTTCATGAGGATCGTCGTGAAGTCATGAAACGTAAGCCAGTGAGACGACGATTTCGATGATGAAGCAATGGAAACAATGGGGGTACATACACCACCAAAGGAGGGGAAACGTGCTCAAGGGCATAACACTCCAGGCGAAACTTGAGTTTCGCAATGGAGACCAAGGCCTTTAATCATAGAAGAACAAAAGAAGGTTAGTCTTAACCAGACTGTTCCCCATCCTAAAGGACGAAGTTCTGAACTACTTATGCCAACAACCATAGATCCTATACCTGAGGATCAGATGGAACAGGTTGCTTCTTTGGAGGTCACTGCAACTTTGGACCTCGAGGGACAGAAGTCTGAAGATCACAGCAGTGCAGATGATTAAGAGTTGTTGGACTACGGTGAAGATGAAGAAGCTGAAGAATACGTCGAGGAGGTGGATACCATTGTTAATATGGTGTTGATTTTATCCTCCAAGTATGCTTTGCATTCACCAAAATCAATGGATGAGTCACTCGCTAGCGGAGGCATTAATAATTTGGTGGTGCCATAAGATGAACCAATATCGACAGACCAGTTAGCACTCACCAAGACAACAAAGTTTGACTCATCAATGACAAAGGGACATATGACATTCGCCAAGCCTACCCTGGACATGGCCATGCACATGCGGTCATTATATGTGACAGGAAATGTCCAAGGAATCCAACTCAATAAACTTTTATTTGATTCAGGGGCAGCGGTAAATATCATCACAGTCAAAGCAATGGCCTTGTTATGCGTTCCCAAGTCTGCTATCCAAGAGACCACCCTCAATGTTAGAAACTTTCAGGGTAGCATTTCCAAAACTTTGGGCATTGTCTTTTTGCAGGTACACATCGCTCCAACCACCGGTACGTACATATTCTTCGTAGCAGAGTGTACAGCTCCATACAATGCAATTATAGGGCGTGACTGGATCCACCGGAGCTATTGTGTACCTTCGTCCCTCCATCAGCAGATGTTACTTTGGAATATGGAGTCGGGAGAAGCAGAGATTGTCGATGCTAATCCTTGTCCATATTCCGTTTCTGCTAATTCTTTGGAAGCCAGTTATTACAATATATAGTGACTTATGGCCTCTGGAGGTATGTGGCGTCGATAACAAAAGCTGCCATGTTGGTGTTATGGCCTCTGAGCTAGCTCAGTGGGGTATAATTCAAGTAAATCATGATAATAGCAGACCCTACACCATTGAGCTGCCACCCAAACATTCTCAATGATCGGGTCTCTATCAATTATAGAGACCGAGGCTTGCTACTCTTGTACGACCGCTTCCACAATTTTCTGTTGGAGAGTCAAGCCTATGAGAAGGTTCCAATAATTGCAGCATTAGAATATGTGGATGAAGATTTGTTGAACGACTTAGAAGAGGAGGAAGAGATCAAATTAGCTCCAGTAGCTCTGGATGATTTACCTCCTAAAGTCAAAGATCCCATTGAAATAGTCAATCTTGGGAACGATAAAGAGTCAATCTTTGTGGCCATTGGTAGCTTCCTAGAGCCTAAAGAACGACTAAAACTCATTGAATTGCTACATGAATAGGCTGATTATTTTGCAGAAAAGTATGACGACATGCCAGGACTGTCACCAGATTTGGTTTGTCACAGCTTACCCATCATAGAGGGAAAGAAGTCGGTGAAACAAGAAATGCGTCGAATGAACACAGAAACAAAAATTTTAGTCAAGGAAGAAGTTGAAAAGATGCTCAAGTCAGGGATCATACGAGTATGCAAATATAATGAGTGGCTATCTAACGTAGTCCCGGTCAAGAAGAAAAACGAAAAAATGCGAGTGTGTGTTGATTATAAAGACTTGAACAATGCAACTCCAAAGGATGCATACCCAATGCCAGTAGCGGATTTGTTGGTGAACTCAGTGGCTCGTCATGAGATGTTAACATTCATGGATGGGACGGCTGGTTATCATTAAATCCCAGTGGCAGAAGCAGACAGACATAAGACTGCGTTTCGGTGCCCAAGATTTGCAGGAGTATTTGAGTACGTGGACATGTCATTTGAACTCAAGAATGCAGGGGCAACCTACTAACGAGCAATGAACTTATTTTTCCATGATCTTATAAGTAAGACTATGGAAGTCTGCATCGATGATGTGGTAGTTAAAATCAAATGCAGAAGCGATCACATTGAAGACTTGCGGCAAGTGTTTATCCGAATGAGGCAACATCAACTGAAGATGAATCCAGCTAAATGTGTGTTTGGAGTACAAGTAGGAGACTTCCTGGGATTTCTGGTTCATCAACATGGGATTGAGATACCGGACGACAAGAAACAAGCGGTGCTTAGTGCAACCCCACCAACCAGTAAGAAAGAACTACAACGCTTATTAGGAAAGATTAATTTCTTACGACGGTTCATTGCCAATGCTGCTGGAAAAACACAACCATTTTTTATGTTGCTCCAGCTTCAGAATCAGAAAGACTTTGTATGGGCGCCTACCCATCAAGAGGCGCTTGAGACCATCAAAGTATATTTGACAAACCCGCCAGTCTTGGTCCCTCCAAGACCAAGGGTTCCTCTTAAGCTGTATATTTCAGCTACGGACCTTTCTATTGGGAGTTTATTAGCCCAGGACAACATATCAGGAACTGAACGTGCTATTTTCTATCTCAGTCGTACCTTGAACGAGTGTGAAACGAGATACTCGCCAATGGAAAAGTTGTGCCTGACCTTGTATTTTTCAGGATGCAAGTTGAGGTATTACATGTTGTCCTTCACCACGTATGTCATAACACAAACAAATCTGGTGAAATACATGCTTTCCAGACCCATTCTCCGGGGACGGATTGGGAATTGGATTCTGGCTTTGTCAGAGTTTTCTTTGCAATATGTTCCTCAGAAAGCGGTTAAAGGCCAAGCAGTGGCCGACTTTTTGGCCCATCATCCAATGAATGATGTCAACGAGGGGCCAGAACTGGAACTCACTCGTATTGATTTGGCCCCTTGGTGTTTATACTTCGATGGGTCAAGTACGAGTACTATGGTTGGGGCAGGAGTGACATTAGTCTCTCCACGCGGCCAAACTTTTTCTTATTCTTTCAGATTGGACTACAAATGCACAAATAACCAAGCGGAGTATGAAGCCCTTATCATTGGCTTGGAACTTTTATTAGATTTGGAGATCAGAGATGTGCACATATTTGGAGATTCCCAACTAGTGATCCGACAACTTGAAACCAAGTATAAGGCTGGATCAGTATTAGAGCCATACGCTAAGCGAGCCTGTGACTTACTCAAGTTGTTTACTGAAGTGGAGTTGGGCCATGTCCCTCGCGAAAGGAACTATGCAGCAAATGAGTTGGCTCAACTAGCAACGGGGGTGAGCTTGCAAGATGGAATACGTGAACGTATTTTAAGGGTTGAACGTCGGACCCTGCCAGTTTTCTTTTCTCGCTAAGAAGATAAAAATGAGTGGTATGTTGCTACCCTTGATCACATTGATGAGGATTGGAGGTAGGATATTATTTCTTATCTCCAGAATCAGCGGATTCGGTTTTTAGCTCCTAATTATATGCTCAAAGATGATGAGTTGTATAGAAGAGGAGAGGAAGGCTTACTCTTGCGATGTGTCTTTGGACGTGAAGCTAAGCGATTGATGAGGGAAGTTCATCTTGGGATAACAGGGGCATACCAGGTCGGCCAGTCCAAAGATGAGATGGTTAATACGACAACATCGCTTTTATTGGCCAAGAATGCTCAGAGATTGCATCACGTTTGCAAAAGGTTGTGAAGAATGCCAGAAACATGGTCCCCTCAGCCATATGCCCAGAATACCGTTACAGCCTATAATCAAGCTTTGGCCAGCTCGAGGATGGGCTTTGGACTTAATTGGAATGATTCATTCTCATTCATCAGACAGGCATAAGTTCATCATCGTGGCTACTAATTTCTTCACAAAATGGGTTGAAGCTCGACCTCTCAGGGTATCATCAACAAAGGCCATCCGCTAGTTTTTATTTGAAGATATTATTTGTAGGTTTGGCATTCCTGAGTGTTTTGTTTCAGACCGATAGCGTTCATGTCTGGAGATGTAGACGAGCTTATGAAGGACTTTGGAATACATTTTCTACATTCTTCTCCATATTATGCCCAATCTAATGGTCAGGCTGAAGCAAGCAATAAGATCATCATACATATCCTTAAATGGATGCTTGCGAGCAATGCCAGATTGTGGCATGAAGAATTATTTAACACCCTGTGAGCTTATAGAACAAGTAAAAGGACACCCACAGGTACCACTCCTTATGCATTAATGTTCGGCCCTGATGTGGTCCTGCCTTTAGAAATCAACGTCCAATCTTTATGGGTAATGGAACAACATAGCCTGATCGGTGAAGATTATGTGCAAGCAATGTGGCAGGAGCATGAAGACTTGGATGAGAAGAGAATACAAGCTTATGACATTTTGTGTGCTGAGAAACGAAAGGTGGCCCGTGCCTATGACCGGTCTACTTGGGGCATGAGTTTTTGCAGAAGGAGAATTGGTTTAGCGAGTCATTTTGCCTGTTAGCGAGAAGACTGACGGCCGAGGAAAATGGTCAGAAAAGTGGGAAGGACCATACATCGTCGATCGACTTTTGGGTAAAGGAGCAGTTCATTTACGAGATCGAGATGGAACTATTCACACTAATCCTATCAATGATTGTTTCCTTAAGAAATTCACACAACCGGTTTGGGAGTATGAAGACCCTCCAATTGTGGCTTAATCCAATTTATTCATGCTCATCCCATCTCACTTGTATGATTAAACTGAAGGGGCAACACACAGGGATTATTTGCATCATAATAGCCTATACTTGGAACTAAATCTTTAGTTTCGGCCTATATTGGAGGCCAAGATGTTAATTTTAACTAAAATATTTTCTTCTAAGTCAAAAGAGTTCATGTTAGCCAAAGCACTGTGGCCAAAGATATGTACAAACTACATCTGAGTTTATCAATATAAATTTGTTGTTTACATAAGGAATTTTTTGCTCTAAACGTATTACATTATTCAAAAGAATACAAAGGCTTTGCGGCCTTAAGCTCTGATACCATATGAGAAATAAACTACAATCTGCAACAGAACAGAAAGATAAATACAGTTTATTTTTTCAAATCCTAAAACAGTTGGTAACCAGTCCTTGGGTTTACATGTAAAATATGCACACATGGAAAAGAGAGTGTGACCTCAAGAGACAATAAATAGAGGATTTGAAATGCGAAGGAATCTAGTTCAACATATCAGAAGACCATTTAAACTAGACTTGGCGTTTGTTGCCTTTTCCCAGTTGAAATCCATGTCTTTCCTCTTCAGTGCAGCCATGTCCATAGGGCTTGCAGCCTCTATGCATCTGGAAACTGCGCCGGTGCCTGAGAGGAAGATGAGGTGAGTTGTCCCTCGGGATTGTGGCTTCGTCATCCTGTACGTGGATACACAAGTTGAGTCAGCCAAGGCAACCTCTGGACGTAGATATTGCTATCTAGTCCAGATCTGGACTTGGATATTGCTATCTAGAGTATACAATATGAACGATTTTATCTGGAGGTTTCTTTAGATAGAAGAACCAGAGCAAACACATAAGAGGGGAATTCATTCTCGCAAAAAAGTTTGGAAGGTTGATCACAAAACAGTGAAGAGGGAAACCTTTTATAGAAAGGAGTCACAACGGTAAGGCCTTGCGAGAGTAAATACACCCGTTAATAGAGGACACGAGTCTAATGGAAATTGGGCCATGTTACGGTTTATCTACCTCCGGAGGAGAACATGATGAATGAAAGATTTTTGGGGCAGGTAAAACGTATTTTGAAGATTTGATGGTTGACGCGATACGGATTCCAAGCTTGGAATTAAAGTCCATTTAATCCGGATTATCAGAACAGGCGAGCGGTTAGAATTTATAAATGAGACTAGTCCCGTTCGAATAAGTTCTTAGAAGGCTTGGTTCTGAAGCCCAGTCTTGGTGTTCAAGGCCCAATTGACACATTGTTTCCAAAATATGGACTGAACGAATAAAATATTCAAGGATTTGGGATACCAAAAAAGGGGCTTAAAATCTGTGGCCCAGTAATTACAATAGGAGGGTTTTTTCCCTCAGGGATGCCTTTGCGATTTCAAGAGCTAGCCAGGATTGTTTGAATATTTGTAGGGCGCATGTGGCTTCTTCTTTTGCATCCTGTAATAGTTGAGCTTGGCTCTCTCCTTCAATCATGAATTGGCACACGGATGCTTGATTTCTAAAGGTATCAACACGCAAACTGTCTACTTCAGCTCGAAGCCCAGCCACTTCAGCTTCAAGGATAGCTAGTTTAGCTTCTTTGGTTGCCAAAGTTTCTTGCTGGGTAGACGTGTCCTTCAGGAGGGTCTGGATTCGTTTATTTTCTTCTTGAGTCTGGTGAATCAATGTCTCCACTACCTCTTTCTTACGCTCTGCCTCGAGTTTTAGGCATTGGTGGGCTTCACTTTGACTCAAGAGTTGATAAAGTTTGTCTTCAAGCTTAGGTATATGATGAATGAATTCTACATGGGCAGTAGCCTTTAGATCCCTGACTTGTTCGCGAGCGTGTTTGATGTCTTGAGGAGAGTCCAGGTTGTTGGAAAGATTTTTTTGAAGGGCGATACCAATGACTAAAAGAGAGCTCAGTGCACTCAACTTAGTAAAAATTCGTTGCAAGATTAATGCTTCTTCTTGCGATTGGAGTGCTTGAGAGGAAGGTCCTTTTGATGAAGACGGTGCAGTAGTTTTTTCAGTTACAGTTTCAGGGTCTTCATCACTGACACATAATGAACTGGGAGGCTGATCCATAGCGGCCATTACGGGAAAGTTGAGAAGATTGGAACTGGCCTTGCAAGCTTGTTTTTTCCTTTGGACTTGCTGGTAAATCAGGAACCATCTCTTTGATTTCCAAAGGAATGTTTTTGGACTAAAAAGTAGTAATACAAGATGTCAGGGCCAGTTGGAAGTAAATAAAATACAGAACGGAGTAAGCAAGTAAAATTCTTACTTGAATAGGGAACAACTGTTGTGTTTCTTCGGTTGCTTGAAGCTTGTGCTTTGGTGAGGGAGGAGTTTGGTCCTTCAATTCTAGAATAACCTCAACCAATTACTGTGGTTCTGTGACTTGAAGCTCTGGCATGGAAAAAATTTGAATTTCTTGCTCTAAAATGACTTGGTCACTTTGAGCACCTGTGCCCTCGCCAGGCGAGGAAGGAATGAAGCAAGATTGGAACTCAATCTGCACACGCCGAAACAGAATAGCAGTATCAACTGACCTGTTCTTTTCTTCTTCCTCGAGTTCCTTAAGGATGATTTCAGCCAGAAACTTGGCTATGAAGTCTTTGCAGCACTCTTTGCCGCTATTGATGACTTCCAGTCCTATATCATGATCTTCAGTTCCATACATGATGCTGGAATCATCAAACTTTAAGATATAGGCTTTGCAGCATCCTTCAGAAAGCCTTTCCCCTAGTGAGTCTATAATATAATAGGCTTCTTCAACTTTGAGGATGAAGAAATGATCATTCCAACTCACTATATACATTTGAGGCTTGGTGCTCTTGCTGATGTGCTCCCATATCATATCAAACGATGCAAGACCATCCAAGGCTGCAAACCTCTCTGGGTTGAAGTACCGAAGAACCTTGGACTAGGAGGTTATCGAATTCAAAGACCGTGGGCATGCTGTTTGGATTTGCACATAGACAGTGTGCAATGGTGAAAACCAGTGCTGAGCAGGCGCTTGCCTCGGAGGCTTTGTTACTCCGTTGATCAATGGTGGCATGGAAGACATGAGCTTGAAGCTTGGCTTGTCTATCCCTGCTAGTGATCTTTGTAGCTGTCCAGATGCCACTTGGAGGTTCTTCAGGCTTGGAGTGGGTCATCCTGCGCTTATGGGACTATTAAAAGGTTGGGCCAGCTATGGTTCGGTGACAAAATTGAAAGTTATTTGTTCTAGGTAAATGATTTGCAATACTTACTGATTGCCCAGAAAGATTGGACCTTTTCTTCTTAAAGGATTGTAAGGCAACAGTCACGTCTAGTTCTAGGGCGTGCTGTTATATTTATATTTTTTAAAAAGGAAGGGTTAGCCAGACATAATATAAGAAATTGTTAATACATGTGGTATTTTTGGATGTAGAAGTATACTTGTGGCCAGGGAGTTTTACTTGTGTTCTTATACGATTTCCCAATAACCGCTAAGTCTTCTTCATTTGAAAACCTTTTGCCAAAGTCATAAAAGATGGTGGCAAAACGGGCAAGCGGTCCTTTATGTCGTACATCTTCCCAAAGTTGGGAGCGCCAGACTTGGTACGACTCAGTGACTGAGTGAGAAATCACAAGTGGCTTCGTCAAAACAGGAATAACCACTGTTGGAAAGCCAAAATGTTCATGCTGCACCTCTGTTGCTATAGGGTGGCTTGTCCCTCGCTAAAGGGTATATTTGTTCACAGAACAAGCGAGGGGCATAAGAGCATCTTGAGTGAGCCCAAGTTGTCTTGAAAAATGGTTTGGAGCATAGAACTCATACCCGGGGTTCGCAGAATTAGGGACTGGCAGGTCCTTGCATGTGTGATACTAAAGGAAAAGGTTCCTCACAGGGTCATCTTGCTCTGGCGAGGGCATAAATCCGCTCGCAAGGCTGCCAGGATGACGACTAACAAAATTACTTCAACTGCTGCGGTTGGAAAATCTTTACACAAGCAAAGGTAGTTGAAGCAAACTAGATAGGACCACGCTCTAGTTCTAGTTGGTGCGGACACCAAGGTTTGGCCCAACAGCTTGTGTTCTTCAAAATGAGGTGTTGTTGTAGGGCAAATGAAAGGAAAGTACATCCGCAATTAGAACTCTACCATCCAGAGCGGCCCTGGTTGATTAAGGTTGAGCTTTGAAAGGACGACTTGCCTCAGACCATAATAGATGTAGGCGAGGACAGAATCAACTAAACCCAGTTGTTCACAATTGAAGAGGCGTTCAGCAAGGTTGGTCCAACATTTGTTGACATTTGCGGAAGAAAGACAGAAGATGTACTTTGATAGCCAATATTCCAAAAAGGCTATACCTCCTTGATCGGTGTCTTTTTCCTCCTGTGCAAAATGTTTAACCCAGGAAGAGTAGGAGGAATGACGATTGAGAGAGGCTTGAACTGGTGTCCCGGTTTGGTGATTATGTAACCAGGAGTTTTCAAATGCTGGAACTCCAAAAAGAGTATATAAATCAAGGATAGTAATGCTCACATCACCACAGGGAAGGCAGAAGCAGTTGGTGGTGCAATCCCGAAAGCACATGGCTATGGCGAACGGTGCTCTGTTGCTACCAGCTGGGAGTGAAAAGCACAAGTCAATGAGTTGGGTGATTTCAACCGCTTCCCATTGATTGATAACTTGTCCGCGACGATGCCGGTACCAAGCGAGATCCTGCGTTTGGGTGCGGCTATTTCCCAATTAAACAAAGGGTATCTTTGTTTGTCCATTCTTTGAGTTCTGCCTTGGGATGTTCTTGGACTATCAAGGCTGAATTGCAAAGGGGTTAGCAGAGAAGATTGAAAAGCTCTGGATTGATTGGAACATCCAGAAAGAGACCAAGTCGGCCAGTGCCTTCATTTGGGTCTATAGTTAAAAAGATGATTGTCTCTAATTTCTGTCTTCTGGCGACGGCTTTGAGGTATCTGGAGAATTTCTCAGCGTTACGCTCTGAGTAGGGAATGAAGATGTCTTTACGTGGAGGCATGTTTTGATCGGAATAGATGAACAGCGGCGAGAATGAAAGGTCTTAGCTTTTGACTAAGGAGGTTGAAAGTGTAGGGTCAAGGCAAGTGAGAAAGTCTTGTGGGGGAATGAGCTAGAGATTTTGTTGTTGTGGACTGGTGCTTTTATATTACGTCAGTCGAGTGATGCAACTTTTTAGAGGAGTTGTGTAACGTGGCACTCACGTGTGATGTTACCGTTTGGTTTAACAACGCGTCATTCGGGTAATATTTAAGTCGTTTCACTTGCACAGGTAATTTAAATTCAAGACTTGAGGGGCAATGTTTGAGCCTGAAATAAATATTTCATATTGGGCTTGAAGGGCTGAAGTCTTGGTGAGCGGCCCAGAATGAGCTGAAGTCTTGGCGAGCGGCCCAGATAAAATAAAAGCTTGATGAACAGTCGAGTGGAGGAACAGAGTCCGTTTCCAGGTCAACTTAGGACTGTGGATTGGGATTCCAGGATAGCTGGTTCATGCGGCTTAATGTCTATCATACATTTTCTATTTCAGATAGGTTTCTTCTAGGTAATGGAGTTGTGATAGCATTAGAACTATATAAAGAAAAGACCCATATGCTGGATGGTGTTAGAGTTATATTGAGATTCAAAGAGCGAGAGCAGAAGAAGTTCAAGAGAATTGAAAGACGATTACTGAGCATTATATAAAGAGAGTAAGAGCATTGTTGAAAAGGTCCCCGATCAAATACAAAACATTTGCTATACGCAAGTACACCTAGACATCTTGTCAAGAGATTCTATTCTTTGCAACCAGTCGATTAAAGTGCTTGTCACCTATCGAGTGAGAGTATTGCGATCTAAGGAAGCATAGCGACTGGAAGGTTGAAGGGTTTGTCACATATCGAGTGAGAGTTCTGATATCTAAGGAAGCAGCGTTCTCAACACATCGTCATAGGGATTGCTCTGCTTTGCACTGATTAAGGGAGTGTGAGGTATCGATTTCTGGGGCTCTGCTAGAGACACAAAAACTCGAAATCCTAGGTTACTAGGCGAGAAGGACCTATTCTAGCAAGGTTGGTGCTCTCCTTGTCTTAATCGCTTATCAAGAAATCAGGCAGCTTTAGTTCTATATTCCGTTGAGAAACGGTGGCACGCCAGCATACGAAGCACATACAGGATAAACCGATATCTGCGGTCAAACTATCCGAAGTCAATAAAAGAGACTATTTTAAGGAAGAATCTCTCCGCGGGAGATATTTTAGCGTCAAACAACAACAGTCGACAACCTCTAACAACATCGATCATTTGGGGCAAATCTTTGTACTAGGGTCTTCAGCAAACGCTTATTTCTTACTTCTTGAAATTAGTAAGCAATTTTACAAACAAAAGAAAGAGTTGAGTATAGTTGGATCACGTTTTTTTTTTTTTTTGAAAAATACGTTTAAGTATTGTTGTGTCTTGTGAATTATGATGTTATAAGATGTATTAGAATATGTTTAGGGTGACTTCTCGTGTAATTATGCACAACAGAAAACAGTAACCCCAATCGGAAGTTGCCTATATTTGTTTTTAACAAAAGCAGTAACATGAGCGCAAGCCGGCAGGTACTGTACAGAACCAGCAAGCAATCTAGGACCAAAGGCTCAAGAAGCCTACAGATGCTATCCAGTATCCAAAACATAAAGCCCAAAAGACCTACTAAGCTCAGAAGGCCCAACTTTATGGGTTCGTGATGATATGCCTGCCTGCCTCGCTTGATCTCAATTCTCATATTTCACCAGCATTGCTTGGTACTTTAGTACGTAGCCCAAAAAAGGCAAAAATTATGCATGGGGAAGGAAATATATTTTAACAATGGGAATTCAACGAGACTTTAAAGGTAAAAAAATTGATTAATCTAAGGAAAAAATTTAGATGAGTGACTTTTGGTAATAACTTGAGAGTTGTTTAAGGATATCATACTCATTGTATCTAGATGTGTGTCTTGTTCTAATTAGCATAGAAGTAAACATTCTGTCAATCCTTAATTTATAAGGATATTGATTGTAACATATTGTAATGCCTACTACCAGAAAAACTCACTTAGACGACGAAGTAATTTCGTTGTCTAAGATTCGTCGCCTAAGTGTCGTCGTCCAAGTACTTAGACGACGAGCCAAAAATATTTTGTCTAAGTGACATATTAGGCGACCAAGCATTTTTCGTCATCTAAAGTCCTATATGACGAATATTTACTGAAAAAGGCAACAAAAAATTTTGTCGTGTTACTTAGCTTGGATGACGAAACTATGTCGTTGTATAAGTGTTCTTAGACGACAAAATAGTTTCGTCGTCTTAGTGTAACCTTTAGATGATGAAACTATTATGTCGTCTTAGTGTTACTGATTTCATCATCTAAGATGTGTCACTTAGATGACGAAAGATGAGGTTTTGCCGTTTAAGTGTCTAAACCTAGACGGCGAACCTATCCGTCGTTGCGTGAGTGTAATTTTTTCCTAGATGACGAAATCTTATAATTTTTTTATAATATTGTAAGTTGTGTATTTACGAAACCTAGACAACTTAGATTTCATCGTTTAAGTTGTGTATTTTTTTATAATTATTTTCATAAATATAAATTGAATTAAAATTAAATATTAAATTAAGAAAATACTAATTGAACCCAAATTTTATATATTAAATATAAAAATTGTACCGATCAAAATATACATTACATACGTAGAAAACTAAACCAAAATATCGACATTGGCGGGAATTTGGACCCCGCCGATTCCTCTGGTGTTCGGATCGTCGTTATCTGGTTCAGAATCCCAATGCGGGACACTCGGTTGACAAACAGAAGCCGAAAGTTTGAGGAAGATCATTAAAGAATCGAGTTAAGCCTATATCGCTTCACTTCGAGCGTTTACTGCTTGAGACTGCTCCTTGGCCGCTCGAGCCCGCTCCTCAGCCGCTTGGAATTGTTCTTTGGTAGCTGCCATACTTAATCCCCTAGTCACCGAAACCTGGCTCAAATCTCGATGGAAATCCCGTCCAAGCCACAAACCTCATTCCCAGCTCGGTGACCGAAAACTGTATATGTGATAGCGATCTTAGTATCTAAGGGCAGAGGAGGCAACTCTTCGAGCGTCATTTTCAGGTTCTCCGACTGCATGCGCGCCACTGCCTCGACGGTCATTTGTTTCATTGTTGCCTGAAATGGATATCGTGAACAATATATGAATGTCGATTTCTAAAAAAAAAATTGACATAATTTCCCCTAAAAATGGAAGAAACAAAAAACCTGCACGGAAGAAAATATTTCGAATAACGAATTTCCAAAATAACATACCGTGGACACCAATTCCCATCCGGATTTCTCAACTTCATAATCATGTTTAATATAACAAACTAAACCAAAATTCAAGACTACAACCTAATTAAATGTCCAACTCATAATTTAATTTCTTCAAACCAACAATAATATTAAACTCATTCAATTTCGGAATAAGTGTTACTTATAATGTGTTGACTCCCGATATCTTCTTTATGCCCAGGCCTAGAGTAAGCATCCATGGAGGCATCAAGATGCGGGTGCTTCAAACCCGCATCTCATGATCCTTTGCAAGGTACAACATCTTCGTGGAGCCCAAAGTGTGGTGGAACTTCTTCTTCGAACGATTGACTGTGTTCGCCTTTGACTTTATCAGTTTCACAACCAGAGAAATTAATTACTAAGATAACATATAAAAATATTATATGAATAACTAACCAAAAGAAAAGAAAGACGAATCACAAACTTGTCAGACTCAAAGTAGTTGATCAACTAGTCTCACTCGAGTTTCCTTTCCTCCTCAAACTCCTCTGGGGACTTGCCGTATTTCTTGTAGTGCTTGTGCAACTTGTGCTTCCATCTCCTGTAAACATCTGTAGCCGACTTTTCTACAACTACCAACATCTCCGTAGTTTGCTGCAAGGAAAAGTGTACCTAAGAAAAAAAAAGTTATGATTTATTTGTAAACCCTATCATTTGTAATTATTTATAAAATAAATAAAATTAAATAGACCATATTACCGAGAGTTCATGGACAACTCTGAGCCTCTCAGACTCCTCATGCTTTCCCTGAGTAGGGGTTATCATACGTATCTTGCTCTGTATGATATTCCGAATTTGAGTCGAGGTCAAATTGGCAAGCTCCTTCGATAGAAGACCTTTGGTGAAAACATCATACGTCACATTGATCTTCTTCCCCAGCCTCTTGGTTGTCTCCTTGACTTTTCTTCCATTCGTAATTCCCCGAGTATGTTTAGGGGTCGGAGCTGAGGGGTCTCTTCTGGTTTCTTTGCATTAGACGCTAATCCAACAAGAATTGGCAGAAGACTGAGGATCTTGTGTGGATGCCCCGACATCCGAAGACGGATTTGGTTGCTCGTCATCTATTGTCGGCTGGTTATTAGGAGCAACAGTAATGGTGGATGACCTTGGAGCTGTAACGGTTTCCTTTGACCGTTGACCCCAACCCAACTGTTAGAATAACTATTCCAATGCAGCTCTCTGCTCCTCTTCGATGAGCCTCTTCCTCCCACCAGACATCTTAATTAGTATCTATTCAACAACCGAAACCATATATGCAACATTTACTCATCAAAACATTTAAGGTTTCTTTAAAACACATCCATACCAAAAACAACACAACCATTATGCCCATTAAAGAAACATCAACACATTACTGTCACAAACCATTCATATAAACCCTTCCTAGTTTACCATATTGTCTAAAACCAACATCAACACATACTGTAAACACTTATTGACCTATCCCTAACCATTACAGTTGCAATTCACACTAGCTAAATCTTCATCAATAGCAATTCACAGTAGGAAAATCTCCTATTCACAATAGCAATTCACACACAATTCAAGTAGTATATTCAATCTAGTAATACAACATTCACAACTATCAACATTTCAGCAAATACGCAAAATTCAAATTCAACTATTGATAAACACATATATCAATTCGGCAAACCATTCATAAACAGTAACATAATCAACAAAATTCAGCAAATATGCTAAATGATCATTCAACTATGGATCAACACATACATCAATTTGGCAAACCAATAATCTAAACAGTAGCACATACATATAATTCACATTCAAAAATTTATTGCATAATACGGGTAATTTGAATCAAATTATGGAGCGAGAGAGAGAGAGAGAGTAACCAAAAGAGAGAAGGTCTAGATCGGTGGCGGTCGGAGAGATTGAGAGAACGACGGCGGTGAGAGGATAGAGCGAGAGAAAATAGCCAAGAATAACCTTGATGAATGATGGCGGTTCAGATGAATGGCTAAGGTGAAAACAGGAGGCAACGACGTCGGAGGGGAGGTAGGTGCCGGCCGCGTCTGAGGGGGAGGCGGTGTTGTACGTGCTCGGGGTTGACAATCTTGACTCGGTGGGATTTGGTAATGCTGGAGGTGAGGAGGAGTGAGAGAGAGAAAGACGACGGTCGGAGAGCGAGGTCACCGTTCACCAATTTTGGTCGAAGATCGATCTAGAAATTGGAGGCAGTCAGTTTAGGGAATTTAGGGATTTATAAGTTTTGGGCAAACTGATCGATTTTGGTGAGTTATTTAGAGACCCTTAGCCGACGAAGGCTGGCCCATTTCGTCGTCTAAGGTATTTTTAAATTTTCACTAAAATATTTGGCGGATGCGAAAACCCCCCATATAATTGACTTTAGGCGACAACAATATATTATTTCTTCATTTATACGTCCATTTAGGCGACGAATATTTGTAGTTTCGTCACCTAAGTGTAAATTTTATTTATTTTGGATGAAAAATCAGGAATTAAATATTTTGGCTACAAGCGTGAGAATTATAAGAAAGAAATTGTCATATGTATCCGTTGTATTCATATGACATTGTAGGAAAAAATTCAGCCAATTTGGAATGTGTTCGTGTTCGATCGATGTAATTTTGTTAATATCAACAAAAGTTTAAAAAATAGAAACGATTGTAAATTATTAATCGTCAAACCATTTTCGACGTTATGAGCATTTCCACTTACGTCAAACTTTATATACCAATTAGATATAAAGTAAAATAATAATATGATGCCTTGATTAACGAGTTAATATATGTTATACATCTACTAATGCTGTATAACTTAAGTGTTCGTGTGTCTCTATTCACTCCACATCAATATTAAAGAAATTAAATTTGGACAAAACAACCGTTTGATATATTCATCACAACATAATATGTAAGTAGACAAATTTTCTGTCAATATGAAGTTCGTTAATGGTTTGATCAATCTAGTTAACCAAAAATAGAAATGTCAACGAAACGGAATCGTTGATATCCAAATCTTCGTAACTCCGATTTTTGAACCGTCGACACTCAACAACTAAGAACTGCTAACTCCGCCTAGAACGAATATAATCCACAAACTATATATGTACACATGATCGTGCTCGTACAATGTCAGTTAGTGTAAAATTACTTAGACGACGAAACATGTACACTTTGTCGTTTAAGTGACTTTTAGACAACGAACATCTAGACTTTTTTCGTCTAATACTTTTAGGGTTTAGGGTAAAGGGTTTAGGATTAGGGTAAAGAGTTTAGGATTTTTAGGTTTTTGAAGGGTTTAGGGGACAAAACTATTACTCTTTCGTCGTCTAAAAATCACTTAGACAATGAACGTTTCGCGTTTTCGTCGTCTAAGTATAACTTAAGCGACGAAACTGGTTTGTTTCGTTGTCTACATGTAATTCTTTAACAAAAAAACATCCTCATTTGGTTTATTCCAAAATCATTCGTGTACATTCCATAACAAGAGTATTACACATACTCTAAATGAACCTTGTTAATTTAGTGCCTTGTAATTAATACAATTAATTAATTGATTCGAAATATACAATCGATCCATCAAATATATTCATGCTCGTAAAAATTAAATAATTACATAATTATGTTCGAATTTTGATCTTAATTATTACACACACACACACACATATATATATATATATATCAATCACTTCCATCATCATAATCTTCATCAACGTCTTCCTTCTCACTCTGAAAAACTTCTTCATCCTCAGAATCATAATCTCTATTATCATCATCATATATGATGAAATCTTTATCCTCCAGCTCCTATTCTAAGACATAAATGTTGTCTGGGTCCTCTATCTTCTTTTCAGTAAGATCCGTATCGTCTTCAAGTATGGGTGGGTAAGATTTTGTTAAGTCGAATAAGTTGCCTTGTGTCGGAGATGATAGATGTATTAGGCTCTTGATATGCATCAACATTATTCCGTTGAGTGTTTAATGCCGACGTCTCTTCAAGTGTTGTGGCGTTCCATATTCCTTAGTGAGATATATGGTTAACTATTTTTCAACCTATACTCAATTTCGGATCATCCAGATAGAACACCTGCCTGACTATGGCGGCAAGAGCGAATGACTCATCTTCATACCAACTTGAGTTTGTATCGACTGATATAAGGCCTAGATGTTCATTCGTATGCTCGAATCATTTACACTTGAATAGAAAAACATCTATATCATTCCCATATAGCAGTTGAATGACGTTAACAAGAACCCCATAATATACATCATTACCTTGTCCTACTACGATCCCACTATTTTGTATTCTTCTTCCAGCATCTCGGTAGACTGAATGAAACTTTACACCCTTGACAAAACATCCGGGGTAAATATAGTGTTGGATGGGCTTATGAGCCAATATGTTTTTGTCCCATGACCACTACCCCCCGTGGTCAGAGGATTTGTGTAGATCATTCATCTGCAAAAGTGTAAACAAAATAGATGAATGTTTTCTTAATAAATTCCTACCAAAAATTTGATATAGATTTCCCTAAAACTAAAGGAATCCATAACCTACATGCATGCACCAATTTAGGAAAACCACTGTGAATACACAAACACCAAAAATAATATCCAGATTTCTCAATGTCAAATAAAGTAAGCACAAAACCTATAGACTAAGGTTTTAAAATACCCATTTTAGAAAATAATCAAGGAACTTCTTCTTAACTTGTTTTTTCACTCTTGTCCGGTTTTTCGGCCCGACTAAACTCCCTGTATCGATTCATGAAATCATTGACATCGTCACAGTCTCACAATACTACCCACTGGGTTTCATTAAGTTCTGCCTGAGTTAATTTTTCTTTTAGTACTCTAAACGATTGTACAACATCTATGATAACTGAAAGATTGATGTTGCCATGTGTATTGGAGGCGGTTTGGACTGGATCTTTGAGGTACATATTGCAGTATGTTACATACTCATGTATTATGTATGTTTCGGCTATAAAGCCATCAGAGGTAGATTTATTTTTGACGAGTCATTTGTACTGTCCGAGTTGTCTACAACAATCAGGTAAAATTTATTTCACATTACTGCATGTACGAAAAAAGATATATATAAATGATTAAATTGTAAACATTGTATATTTTCTGAGGATACATCCAAATGTAGTAGACCAGACCAGAAAGCAGCACTTGTTCGGGAATGTGGACCATGACGTGAATCATGATGTCAAAGAAAGTAGGGGGAAAATTCTCTCTAATTTTTAAAGGATATGGACAATTTCGTGTTGTAGTTCGAGAACAGCCGATTTCTTGAAATTTCTGGCGCATAACCTCTGCCACCATCTGCACAATGCAATTATTGGTCCAATAAAATCTTTAGGAAAATAAGGTCGAATTACCACTGGAATCAGACTTTGTAGTATAACGTGACAGTCATGAGTGTTTAGGCCATAGGACTTGTGATCCCCAACATTGACACATCGATATATATTCGCTGCATAATTAGACGAAAACCGAACACTTTTAACCAGTTAAATACAATATTCCTCAGGGCAGGCTTCACTATGTAAGGTGCATCGAGCATTTTACTGAAAACGTTGTTTCCATCCCTCTTTAACTACAAGGTACGGCACAAATTCATAATTTTAAGATCTTTTCGCGCTTTAGGAGTATCTTTAGTTTTGAGCTTAATACTGAGAATTGTTCCCACTATGCTGTCACACACATTCTTTCCTATGTGCATGACATCTAGGTTTTTCCTAAGTCTCAACTGAAAGGACCCAACCCCGATTTAGCTCCATAAATCGGAATCAAACCCCTTCGAAAACACGAACCAACAAAAAATTTTCAAAATTTCGGCAGAGTTTCGTTACTAGCGTGGAATTACCATTACCTGCACGCGGAAAATACAGTTCATCCTATGCCACAAAAATCAAACCGTGGGCACCAATCCCATCCGGATTTCTCAATATATCAACAGTAAAGTAAAACAATAAATATAATAGTACTTTACTGAAATCCGGTGTAAAGTCGTATAACATAAACAACAGATTTCTCAGAGCGACCTCTAATGTATAAACATATAAGTATACCACAGTAGGTAGAACAATAATCCTACTGGAAGAAATAAGGTAGCTCGAGCACTATGCCTCCGACCACGACGTGCGACACTAGAGCCTGAACTACAAACTGGGCAAGGAAACCGAAAAGCCCAGGGGAAAGACAATAAACACGTTAGAGTGAGTGGACGAAAATAAATGTCTTTCACCAGTTAATATATGTGTTTAAAATAACATATGCGAGTCCAGGTAAATAAAATCAATAAGTACACGAGGTAAAACCATAATCCTCCAGTGTACTGAGCATGCAAGTATAAATCCCACGGGGTCACTCATGGACACGTCCGTGCTAGTACAGTCCGAATCACGGGATCCCGGACCCACACGTGATTCTAAGCCAGAAAGGCCTCGGTTCCGGGGAAACGCCCCTCGCCGGTCAGGTCGGGGTAACGCCCCGCCTGGGATACCTACCATCGAGGATCAGCCGAGAGGCTAGTGTATCGATACAACAACGTAACTGAGACTGTACTCTGTGAAAACCAAATCATAAACAATTCGATGCAAATGCATGAAACAACATATAAGTGTATGTATACTCGTATACGTATATTCGTATAAGTATAATCGTATAATCATAAAACACATGCTCATGTAATCCAAAATCTCATACGCATGCTCAAGTTCGAAAATCATATAAAGACTCGCAAACAATCCGTGAAAAGAAATTGTCCACTCACAGACTAGCGTAACGCGTATCGCGTTAACCCGTGATCCGGCGGAAAGTCCCTCGCCAAAAGAACGATCACGAACACCTGAATATTCACAAAATCCATTTCTCAAAATCATAACTCGACAATTCAAATCAAATCACGAGAAACCACCATTCTCGGAAACACATAATTCGAATGCGACGAATCGTCGGAAATCCGATATGTACATCACAATACCTCGCTATACTTTCGGACGCTCAACTCGAAAAATGAACCTCCCCACTGCGATCGGGGCGCGATTTCGAGTCAAATGACATGCAACTTGTCGAAAATCCCAAAAAGTCAACATTGACCGCCGTTGACCGCTGCCCACGGCGGCGCCGCCACTGACCGGAAGATTTCACGGCGGAGCTACCCCTATTCCATGCGAAATCACCCACTGAGTAACTTTGTCAACTACAATAAAGGCCAATTCTCACTCTAACTCATCCAATTTCACGAAAAATCGAATGTATACACAAATTTCAAATCCAAAATTCTCCTTCCACAACTCGAATTAGAACTCCATACTTACATGGTTAGAATCCTTGAGAGGAGAGCTACAAAACCTAGTCCAAATCATAGCTCGAATCGGCTTGAATCACCAAACCCGAATCACAAAGTTTTCCTCCATTTTCTCGCCGGAAATTCTTCCTCCACCGTGGACCATGCCGGAAAATGAGGCCGGGGCTAGACTCGTGAGGTTGAGCCGAGGAGAACGCGACCTGAACCAAGCCACGAGGTGGCCAGAAACCCCTCGCCGCCATGGAGGCGGTGAGCCACCGTCGAACTCTCCTCCACCACTCGGTCAAACAAGGTCAAACAAAGTCAACCTTCCATTTCAGTCAATGACTTCCCCAAAGGGGAAACTGCTATTTATAGACTTTCCCAATTTGGAAACTCATAATTATCCATTTCGACGAACTTTGAACACCCGTAACTTTCTCGTCGTGATTCCGATTCCGATAATTCTCGCGGCAACAAACCCGTCTCGACATATTCTTCAAGAATCACCCGAAGTCAAACAAGTCGGCCAATCAGATAAAAAGTCAACGATTCACACCAACACATATTAAATCGACAAAATAACCAACAATCGGAAATAATCACAATTTAATCTTCATAACTCAGAATAATGCTACGGAAGTTCCCACGAGCTCGAAATTAAATTCTGAACAACTTCCGTGAAGAAGTCGAAACCAAATTCTCGTCCAATAATTTAGTCGTTAAGTAGCCCACCATTAAATCCGAACTTCAAATATTCATAATTAATTCCTCGGTCGTCCAAATAACGATCCGGAACCGTCCACGAACTCGAAATCACATGTACTACGACTCTCGAGAAGAGACTCAGCTCCAATTATTGGCCAATAATTAAGTCATTAACGAGCCTGGCGATTCAATCAACTGTCGACAATCTGCAACAATGCGATAACTCACGTATACAGCTGATCATACTGCTGATTCTGGTCCGGGTCGTCACATCAACTTCGACCAGTAAGGTAGTTCAAAGAAAATACTCATGTAATGTCAATATTTAAGCTCTTATGGAGGGTTTGGATTAAGCTTCTTCACATCATCGTCATTGCTCAACACACCAAAATTGAAGCCGATTAATAACTAAAAAATCTCTTCGCCAGACCAATGTCTGGGTTGCAGATTATCCTCTACTTTCCCATCGAAATCATCCTTATCGTGTCTCCAAGGGTGATCATGAGGAAGCCATCTACAGTGACCCATGTAACACACCTTCTCCACGTGTCAACTAGAATTAACGTTGTCCAAGCAGAGGCAGGATAAGCTTTGTACCCTTTGGTTGTGCAAGATGTCAACATCCCATATGCAGAAAAATCGTTGATTGTCCACATTACAGCTGCTCTCATCATGAACATTGTGTTGGTGAACTTGTCATATGTTGTGACTCCATTTTTTCACAACAGTTTTAGCTTGCTAATCAATGGTCTAAGGTACACATCTAAACACTTTTTAGGAGATTTAAGACCTAGAATTAGCAGAGTAAGGAAATTAAATTATTTGTTCATACACATCCATGGAGGCAGGTTGTACAACATGAGAATAACTGGTCAAGTGCTGACGACAGTGCTATTATTACCCCAACGATTATACCCATCTGTAGAAAGTCCGAGTCTAACATTTCGAACATCTGCTACAAAGTCTTGAAATTCTCTGTCGAAATGTTTAAAAGCCTCCCCATCAACCAGATGTCTGAGCACATCGTCATTTAGTCTCTATCATTCTGGGTATCATCTCATTGCATATGTTGTGTTTAGAGATATATACAAATGCTGTAGTCCGGGAAATCAACGAAAAATAGCGAAGCACCTTCACAACAACCTTTTTCTTCGAACTCCTTTTATTAGACTTACACCACCTGGACTTGTTGCATATAGGAAAGTAGTCCAAATGTGCATTCTCCTTGTAAAACAGTACATAATCATTTTTGCACGCGTCAATTTTCTTGTACTTTAGACCGAGGGTACTCAAGATCTTTTTTACCTTGTAATGAGAACCAGGAAGCTTGTGACCCTTAGGAAGCAAATCACATATGTGATGCTGGATATCGTTAAAACTATAATCGAGATTTTGAGCTTCACTTTGTACTCCATTTGAGTCATTATGGACTGCAAGACATTTAATTCACATCAATCATACACCGGGGTCTGGGCTTGAGGTAACATGTTGTTGTACTTATCCATCTTAGTAGTATCAATGTCCAAAAAGGCTGCATGGACTGTGTTATAATTAGGATTATCATAACCTCCCTCTTCGTGTTGGTGTGTAGCATGACTAAATGCCGGGAAAACATCATGCACCAAATCCATAGCAAGGTTCCAAGAAGAGGCGCCACTACCGCTGGATGAGGCACCTAGATAATTGTACCTTGAGATGAAGTTTGGTCCTGAGCTGTAGTCTAATACTTCATTGTCCTCACTCCATATAGTGTAATTCCACATCAAACCGTGATGATATGGCTTTTCTGTATGGACACTTGTAATGCTTCTTTCCTTGACTATGTTGCATCGCAAATGAAATAAACTGACATATTCTGTCCATATACCTCACATCACTTCTATTTTTTAAATGAATTCAATTATCGAATAAACCATAAATAGTTTGGAGAAAAAATTGTCATTCTAACGATATTCCCATTAATTACGGACGAAATCATCTTATTATTCTTGATTTACATTAATTAATATTCATCATATATAATTAAATTACATAGCAATATATTTACACATAAATTAATCCGGCCACATATCAAAATATAATCATCAACTAATTAATCTAACATGTATTCATCAGTATATATAATCAATCAACGCATGCATGATATGCATACAATTTATAGGTAGCTAACAACTAATGCATGTTATATTATGGTTGCCGAAATTATTTGCCGGATTATTTCACCGGATAACTCTATCACCGTATGTTATTACGTGCGTAATTAAATTCAAACAAATTAATCGAGAGAAACGAGCTAATCCCTTCACCGATAAAGAGATATGTCAGTAAACTTGAGCTCCAGAAGTGGGAGAACTGTATATATATAAATCGAACTTGCCGGAGGTGGTGTTGAGAGATTTTTTTTTGACGAAGAGATGGTGGAGAAAGAGAGAGAGAGAGAGAGAGAGAGAGAGGATGAGCGATCTGGATAGGAAATCTGATCTAAATAATTGAGTTTCACTTAGATGACGAAATATTTCGTCACCTAAACAGGATATTTCGTCGCCTAAGTGTTTACTTAAGCCATGAAAAAGACTTCGTTGCCTAAGTTCTTCTTTAGGCGACAAAAAACCATTTCGTCATCTTAGATGTTTACTTAGCCGACGAGTTAGAAATTTTGTCGCCTAAGACAGACTTTAGGAGATGAAATATATATTTTATCATCTAAGTGGTGACTTAGACGATAAAATTAGCGACGAATTTATGTTTCGTCATCTAAGTCATAACTTAGATAACAAAACTTTTTTTCGTCGTCTAAATGCCACATATACGACAAAAATTTTACTTAGGCGACGAGCTAATTTTTCGTCGCCTAAATTTTACTTAGGTGACGAGTCGTTTAGGCTTTCATCGCCTAAGTGGAGTTTTCTAGTAGTGATCTATTTAAGGTCATCTATTAATGAATAAAGTACAGTTTCAGGTCTATCTCTTGTGTGTCTATATTTTCTGATTCAACACGTTCTTAGCAGCTCTTGAGTTGATAGCCATCACCCTAAACCCTAAACAGATAAATACCTTAAGCCCTAAAACACTACAATCATTGCCAGATTTTTCCCCGCCGTTGGAGCACATCGCTGGAGTGACTTTAGATGAGTGACTTTTGGTAACAAATTAAGAGTTATTTAAGGATTTTATACTCCTGTTATCTAGATGTGTGTCTTGTTCTAACTATCATAGAAGTAGATATTCTCTTAATCCCTGATTTATAGAGATATTGAATGTAAGTTTTTAACGGATTGCAATGCATATCATCTATCAATGAATAAAGTATAATTTCAGATCTATCTCTTGTGTATCTATATTTTTTTCCTTCAACAAGAGTAATGTTTTTGGTAACTTTTTGCAAGTTTTTTTTTGAATTAAGGAGTTTGTCACATTAAAAAGGTTACATTATATATAGATCCACCCTAACGGGCCCGATCGAAGGAACACAACATTCCTAAAAATTTTTTTGTGTCTTACTAAGTTAGGCCGAAATGCAATCTCTGGTATGAAGCTCACCATACGTATCCATTCTGACCCGTTTATCCGGCGGATCTCTAATAACTAAATCCGGATTTGGATCCCCCGGATCGATGGATTAACAGAGCGGATCCTTACCAATTTCTCAATATGCTAATTACTAAACTTATCTCATTTATCAATATGTTAGCTATTACCCAATACGTAAATGACCTTGTTATATAATAAAAAAAATCATTAAAGACAACCGAGATACACAAAAATAATAATTTTTCTTCCAATTTTCATTGTGAACATAAATAAGAAACAATACGATTTGGTTTATCAATCATTTAATTGATTAGTATTGTTATATATCTTTGATAAAAACATTTAGTTTTTTTAAATGACTTTTAGATTACAAACATGGGATATATGTATATAAAAAATATGCTTAATGAATTAAAAATATAAACGGGTCAAGTCATTAACGGATCAAATCACTTGAGATCCAAATCCAATCCGTTTAGTAACGGATCAACAGATTCGTGTCACAAATGGATCAACGGGTCCAAAAATCAGATCCAAGTCCGTTTAATAGACACGGGTTCGGAGCGGGTCTGGATCAAGATAAAATAACTCGACCCCGATTTAGTTACTAAATCGAGATTAGGCTCTAACAAAATAACTTAACTTCATAATGAACCAAAACATGCACTTGGAAACACACTTTGAAACAATTCCCAAAAACAAATCGTGGGACGCCAATTCTCACCCAGATTTCTCAAAACACTTAAATTATACAACACAATATTTTCACTCGTTAAACCAAAGGTACTACATTAGAACTGAACTCATACACTGAAATAGTAATCAAAGAGGTACTTGAGCTTGACTTACTACATACAGCGGAAACAAAACACGAAAATTAGAGCGACTTCTAATTTACATATGATACGGCTAGTAGGCTAAACTATGAACCCTACTAATGATGGAAAATGACTCAATCTCTAAGCCTCCAACGTAGCAACCTCTAGACAGATACTACAAATTGGTCAACGTAAACAGAAAGGCTTAAGGAAAGACATAGAAAACATAAAATCGTTATAGTGAGTGGACGAAAAGTAATAACAGTTTATCATAAAAAGATGGTAAAAGTAACTCAGATGCCGTTTCACTAGTGTATAATAAAAATACTATGCGAGTCCATAAACAATAAATAAATATCATCTGGGAAGTTTACCATAGCCCAAAGATGAAAAAAGATCATTTGGGACATTTGTCGGGTTTGTCGTGGCCTAGAGATGATCAAGTGTTGGGGGGGGGGAGAGTTTATCGTAGCCCAACTCGGAGCTACTTGGGGATCAACCGAGTAACCGACAGATTGATGCAAACAACCGTACTATAAAATAACCTCCAACATGACTAAAAGCTGAAAAAAAATATATATAACCTCCATATATAAATGAGCTCAGAAACTAAAATAACTGAATCATAAATAAATCATAAAGACTCGCATAATGCCTGTGAAAAGAAAGGTGTCCATTCACAGTATAAGCACTACAACATTTGGAGACATTGCCGGCGACTTTTAAGTCGCCGGCAATGTCTTTAGACATTACCGGCGATTTTCGCCGGAAAATCGCCGGTAATGTCTTTTTTTTTTTTTTTAACATTACCGGCGATTTTTGTCGCCGGTAATGTCCGTCGCCGGCAATCCCTCGATGGTAATGTAAAAAAAAAAAAAAAAAAAAGACATTACCGGCGACTTTATTTATGTCGCCGGTAATGTCTTTTTTTTTTTTTTTTTTTACATTACCGGCGACATGAATTTATGTCGCCGGCAATGTCTTTAGCTTCGAGACATTACCGGCGACATAAATTCATGTCGCCGGCAATGTAAAAAAAAAAAAAATTACATTACGTCGCCGGTAATGTCCAAAAATCGCCGGCCTTGTTTTTGGACATTACCGGCGACTTTTAAGTCGCCGGCAATGTGTAAAAATGTTGTAGTGAAGGTTAGTCCTACTGTCTGACGGAAGTCCCTTTGCCGAAGTTCTGATCATAACTTCCTGACTAACAAGAAATCTCTCAATATCGATGAAACAAAGGACAAATGGTCTAAAAAGAGCCCCAGAAATCCATCTCGTAAAATTGAGCTTTTGCCTTTCTGGAGCTCCCCCGTGGACGACGGCACGTGGTTGTCACGTGTCGTTCCCAATGGCGACACTTGACATATCACCTGAATCCTCTCAACGAGCACTATAATTTCCTCAATCACTAGTAGAAAAAATGCTTCAGACGACGGTTTCTAAGCGTCATCTGACATGTGTTCTGACCGTCATATATTGCAGAGTCATCTGTTGAAATCGCTTTAGATGACGGGCAAAACATGAAAATGACTGTCATATACCGATTATAAGGATGACTGTCATATTATTCACACGACGGATGACATTCATAGTGCCAACTAATGCAAACATGCGTGTGCATTCCTATGTCTAATGGGACGTAGTTAGATGACAGTCGACTATCATGTAAAGTTCCTTGTGACCTTGGTCATTTCGTCAAAGAGAGCGTTATCTGATTGCTTCTCATACGTTAGTCCTTCTATCATATTGTACATCGTCTAGTTTCTTCTCAAATGTCAGTCCTTCTATCAAATTGTACGTTGTCTGATTTCTTCTCAAATGTCAATTTTTTTTATACATTTATGTGTCTCATAAGAGTTTGGATCAGACAAAAGGCTTTTTATTATGGTGACCATTCTCTTTGCTTTCTTTCAACCAAATATACAATGCATGATTCACAAATACACCACATGAACATTAATTTAAAGAGAAACACATAATCATAGTTTAAAGAAAGGTCAAGTTATAATAGAATGCCTAAACAAAAGTTTAGTAAGCAAATCACAAAGAATAATGAACTCTACAATAAAACAAAAAATTAGTTAATCACATCAAATTGAGTGTCTCAAATTTACCTTGTGCACCAAATTTTTCGAAGGTCTGGTTCGAGAAACAAGCACCGCCTCCACCACTATTTGTTGCTGCATGCACCATCTACACCACCCAGCATGGCAGCAAAAACGACGGCCAACCACCACGTCTCCGACTACCACAAAATGAACAACATAAATCAAAATCCACAAAAAGAGCAATATAGATCCAAATATTCATCTTAACAAGAACAACAACATTATGAGCATCACAAAGCCGAATTTTTAATAATAAAGCTATAAACTACCTCTAAAGCTCGAGGGGCCCTAAAACTTTAGAACTCGAATATCCAATCTCCGATCGATTGGGAAGGGCTTTTGGCGTCTTTTGATTTATGGAAGAAAGGGTTGGAGGGCTGGAAGGCTTAAGGCTGAGAAGGACATAAAGCAGAAGGCGGAGGTGTCGACACAATCTACTACTTGGAGAATGTCTAGTTCGAGGTTTGGTGGTGAGGAATGGGATGTAGAAGAGGTCTACATCCTCTTGTTTATGAACTCTGATAAAAGACTTGACCAGCCTCTTAGGCTTCAGCGATATTAGATCGAACAAGAGCCTGTAATCGACGGAGTGCTGCTCGATGAGGCGATGGACGGGGCTACCGTTGGTGGTGAGGTTAAAGGTGCCCTTATACGACGTTATGAACAACTAGAAAAATTTGTAGGTGAACTTGGATGACATGTCGTAAATGTAAGCCTTAGTGGTTGGCCGTATAGATTGGAGGAGGAGTAGAGTTGGTCGGTCTCGGTTTTGATATAGAGGTTGTTGAGTTGTTTGGGTTCATGAAACGACGTCGTTTTAGGAGGAGGAGGAGGAGTGTCAATGAAGCACTCTATGAAGACCACTAAGGAGGTTTCGAGTTTAAGTGATAAGGCCCGTTGGAGTAGAGAGACAAGAGGATGAGAAAAATGAGGGATAGATCCGCAAGAAGTTGGGTCAGTTTCACGGTTTGTGATTTGGTGCAGCGACAAGACTAGGGTGGAAGGAAGTGGCAACATTTTTTTCTTTTAATAGAAATAAAGGAATTTCATTTGGTAGAGAGAGAGAGAGAGAGAGAGAGAGAGACGTCTGAAATCTGTTTATTTTTGTTCTTTTAGGGTTTAGGGTACGTTTAGGGTTTAGAATTAGGTCTAGAGTTTAGGGTTTAGAATTTGTTTTACCTGGTAAGATAGATGTGAATTCTACGACAATTCCATCCAATGGTCAAATTTACGAGAATGGTTAGTTTTAGGCAATTTACAAAATTTGGCGTTTAAGGTAGCAAAAGAAATGTTAAATCTTAATTAGACGAAAAATGACTGTCATATGATTTAACGCATATTTAAAAACCTTATTAAAGTTAGATGCCCACTCATGTACATATGAAAATACTGCACATGAGGCGGTATATGTGGAACTTTTTTAGTCAGATTATGTCTTAACTCAGACGACAAACGACTGACATCTAATTGAAGAGTGCAATCTAGTGAGCTCCCTTGGAGAATTTCACACATGCATTTTTCGCCAATTAGGTACTCTCATCTATTTGAATTGTCAAAAAAATTACAAAGTTTTTGTCAACCATTCAGACGACGATCGACCGACGTATGATTGAATGATTTATTCAAGTGAATCCCTTTGGAGGATTACCTGTTTGTTTGGTTATTCGCCAAATACTCATATGACAGACAAATATCATCTAACTTAGGTATAATTTTTGAATAATCAAAATTTGAAATGCCCACTTTTGAAAATTGTAAATTTTGGATGTCGCCTTTAAAAACTGAAAAAATGTACTAAGTAAAAGAGCATGCAATGACGGAGAGAAAGGAACCGACGTCTGTTTATTTCAAAATCATTCAGATGACAGACATTTTATTTCTATCATCTGAGAGGCGTCATGTGAAGCAATTTTTGTACTAGTAAATGACCCCAACCCCAAATTCAGTGGCATTGAGGCCCAAATCACCGTGACAGGCGGTGTTCCTCTCGTCGGTGATCATCACCAATAATGATGCTCTATACCTCAATCGAAAGCTAACATCAAGCCCAACCTAATCTTCAACTACCCCGGACCCTCAAATCGGTAGCATTAAGCCGCTACGAGCTCCAAAAGTCGACGTGGCAAAAATCGCCGGTTGAGCTTCCCAACGTCGAAACTCCACTGTGAAGCCTCAATGGAGCTCATGGTCCACACCAAACAACATAGGGGAAGGAGACCTCCTCAACGCTCCAACCCCTGTCACCCATAACTCGTCGGAGCCCCTCAGTCGACGACAACGGTACTCCGACGAGATTTTTCTCTCCTCAACGCCTGTAAGAGTAAATCAAGCCTAAAAATAAGAAGTAGAGATCAAGAGCTTCAATTTTATACTTTAACCATCATCGATGGTGATCGACTAATGAAGATTCTGGTTGGTCGAATCGTCGGGTTTGGTCGGGCACGGCGCAGATTTCTCCGTTGCTGAATGGGCCGAGCACCCGAAATCAATAGGCTAGGGTTTCTGTTTAAACTCTTATTTATACCCCCAAGCTTCTCCTTGAATCAATGACCCAAATTTGATCTCAGCCAAAATCGATGGCTAAGATCAAACAGCCCATAAAAAACATGTTCTTTTTCATTAATTCCAAAAGCAACTTTCAAATTCATGAAAATGAGTTCGAGTATCCGAAAAATTCACCGTAAATTCCCACAAGTTCGAAATAACACTCTCTTCAAATCTTGAGAAGATAGTTAAGTCCAAAGTACAACGGATAAGAAAATTGTTGATAAACCCTTAAGTTAGACGAATCTATAATAACACAGATTACGAGACACTAAGTATGATATTTTGGTTCAGGTCATTACACAAGATATGCCCCATTGACAGGTCTAGCCACCAAGCCCTAACATAGAAACTAAAACAACCTATATAAAATACCACATGGTTCCCAAGTTCATATTCAGAAGGGATATGAACCCAAAATCTGGGTCCAAAACTCAGCTAAAGCCCATAACCTATACAACATTAACACCTCAGGTTGCCATAGCCACCGCACAACCTCATCGCCAACAGAAACCCATGCCACCTCTATCTCTACAAACACTTGAAGCCTCCAACCACTACCACATCGCTGCGACCATGAAGCCTAGCCTCCCACACTTGATTGGTAAGGATCTGCCTGAGACGCAGTGCACTCGCACAATCCCAAACTAGTGTTTGCCTCCACAAGAACCGACGCATGAGAAAAGAGAGAGGTTTCAGTCGAGCTCTTCTTGGCCTCAACTTAGTCATAACCATCGATGCCATCAATTGCACCACCAACTCGAAGCCCACTCCAGCAAAGGAACCCGTGCTTGATACTCCACGAATCTAGATACTTGGCACCACCACAGATTCATCACCTCTAAAAGGAGGCAGCCAAAGTTGTTTCGCGATGGAGCCAAGATGCTGCCGCCAAGACCCTAGCATGGTGGAAGAGAGCTTTCGCTCTCAACATTGTGGTATGCCCTTAGTTTGTTAGTTTGTTAGCAAAAATGTTAATTTTTTTACTAACTAATTTGGCATTTAATACTAATTACGTCAATAAAACAGACAAATAGAATTTGAATTTAAATTTTGGTAACTCCTATTCTATCTTCATTTCCTTACCTAAAATAGTACTTCTCTACCAATATAACTCCCAGAAAATGGGAAAATAACATCATCATCAACATCAACATCATGATTTCACGTATCTTTTTCTTCTTCGTGTTTTCTCTCGATGTCTCCTCTTCCATTGCTTCACATGTTCAAGACTTCTGCTTTGCAAACTACATAGCTCCCCAAAGCCCTGCAGGCTATTTATACAAAGACCCTGCAAAGGTCACTGTCGATGATTTTGTCCACTCGGGCCTAGGTGTTCCTTCCAACACTTACAAACCTTTATAACTTTGGATTCACAGCCGCATTTTCCTTCAACTTTCCTAGTCTCAATGTCCTCGGTGAAGCGGTAGGCTGGCAGACATAGACGTAGGCGGAATTTCCCCTATCCACTCTTACTGCAGAGCTACTGAGGAGGTGGTTATTGCGGAGGGAGGTTCTGTACTTGCAGGGTTCATTGCCTCCGATAACAAGGTTTATCAAAAGATTTTGAACAAGGGGGATACCATGGTTTTTCCACAAGGCTTGTATCACTACTTTGTGAATCAGGGTAACACTTCGACCTCTATATTTGTTGCTGAGAAGATTTTGAACAAGGGGGATACCATGGTTTTTCCACAAGGCTTGTATCACTACTTTGTGAATCAGGGTAACACTTCGACCTCTATATTTGTGGCTTTCAGCAATGAAAACCCAGGTGTCCAAACCTTTGATACTGCATTGTTTAAAAATGATTTGGTTGCCGATGTCATAGCAAAGACTACCTTACTTGATCCTGCTCAGGTGCTGAAACTTTAAAAGCTTCTTGGTGGGACTAATTGAGTATGATTTGATGGACTACCTTATGTTTGGGTCCAAGATAAATATTTCATATTGGTCTTTGAATGCTAGATTTGGTGAGCGGCCCAAGTAGAATAACATGGTCTATTTCCTTGTTGGGTTAAGATTGTGGCTGATCCACGCGGCTTAATAATTATCAAACCTTTCCTGCATCGGTTAGGTTTTACTTTATGAAGGAATTAGGATAGCATTGAACTATATAAAGATAAGGCTGTGTGCTGGTGAATATTTAGAGTTATATTAAGAATCAAAGAGCTGAAGACGTACAAGTGAATCAAAATACGACTACTGTGCATAATATAAGGAGAATGAGAGCGATAGAAAAGATCCTCCTTGATCAAATACAATTTTGCTATACGCAAATACATCTCGTCAGAGAAACCTATAACCAGACGATCAAAGTGTTTGTCACCTATCGAGTGAGAGTATTGAGATCTAAGGAAGCAACACGACTAGAAGATTAAAGTGCTTGCCACATATCGAGTGAGAGTTTGGAGATCCAAGGAAGCAACACCCCAGTGTTCTCAACACATCGTCATGGAGATAGCTCTACTTTGCACTCTCTACGCGTTCCTCGTTAGGGAGATTTTAGTGTCAAACATTTTGGCACGCCCAGTGGGACTTTCTTTTTGTGTCTCTAAGCAACGATAGGGGATCCTTACAAAAGAGAATATCCTCAGTGTTGTAAACATCTGCAACCGGTATACCGTGAACACACCTCCACTAGGTGTCGTTCATTGAGCAAGCAAGCGGTACGGTTGAAATCCTCTTTGCTAAAGAATATCACTCAACGATGTCGTTCAAATCTTTGAGCGAAGCAGAGATCCTGGAGATCACACTCCAAGAATACCTAGCTTACCCGGCTAGGCATGATGAGCATAAAAAAAACTCCTATACGGCTCTTGGTCAAAGAATCGAGCAACAAGCAGACCTCCTCACTACTCAGGGAAAAAAGGTAGACTCAGCATTGGCCGAAATTCAAGCTCTAGGGGTAGAGCTCCACAGGGATCAGGAGGAGCGAGAAGCGATCAGAGCCTAAGTAGCAAGCCTTGCGGAAGGTCAAGATAAACTACGGGCTAACATCATGCAAACCTTGGAAAGAATTTTAGCTGAATATCATCGACAAGCAGCGACACTGTCTCAGAGGACAGACAGAGACATACCATCTTTAACAAAATTCGTCTCTGACCTCACCAGGAAGACCAGGCAAGCAGAGTCTTTCCCGCTAGCATGGCAGTAGAGACTCAACAGGTTTATGAATGTCTGTGACATACACCTCGCTAAGATGTATGAATTATACGAAACTCCATTCCCTCCAATGCAGAAAGTCGACCCAGAGGCTTGGCAATGACAAAAATATTACCGACATCAGACCTTCCAGACTTTCTCTGGCGATCATTATATTAACGCAGTGACTCACCTGGCGTACTTTACTCTGTAACTGGGGTAGTTCGCAGATAATGAAGGACTCAAACTAAGAGTCTTTGGATCATCCCTGTCAGGATCAACCCTCGTTTGGTATATGGGGTTGGAAAAAAGGCTCGATCATAGAGTGGAAAGAGATGGAGGCCTTGTTTATCGATCACTTCGGGACGGCAAGACCATAAACAAGTGTTGGAAAGCTAGCTTCCGTGAGTCAATCAGCTACAGAAAGCCTAGTTACCTTCCTACACCATTTCTGGTCAGAGTATAATCTATGCAAGACCCTATTAGGAAAAGAAGAGGTCGTTGAAATGGCCAAGAATGGCTTGAAGGATATGTACCACCAACTATTCCTTAATAGAAAATACTTCTCCTTGAACGAGCTTATTACAGCTGTAACTAGAGCCTACAGTACCATGCAAGAATGAGACAACAGAACAAATGCGTCCAAGGGGACGTATACTGCTAGGTCCTACAAAGACAGTTGAATGCACTTGCAATAAACCCTTTGGTAGTCTTTGAGAAGAAGTCTCACGAGCCTAAAGTACGAGCAGAAAGACCGAGCGTTTTTTATCGTAACCCAGAATTATGGGCCAGAGACAAGACACCAGAACATATACCTGAGGTTCATCATGACATACGAAACATAAATAAGCAAAACAATGTCTTAGGTTTGACAATAAAGCAATGCAAATGGTGGAGTTGAATAGTCCATAGAGGAAGAGAGAACACGTCAACGGGCATGTCACTATGAGCGAGACCAAAGGCCTACAATGGCGACCAAAGCCTTTGATCGAGGAAGAAAAGAAGAAGAAGGCCAGTTTGGACAAAGCCTTTCCCCCACTTCAGAAGCAAAGCTCTGGCTTATTTATGCCAACAACCATAGAACCTACATCTGAGGTTCAGATACAGTAGGTCGCTTCCTCAGAGGTCACAACAGACATAGATGTAGATGATGGGAAGCTTGAAGATGACATCAACGAGGATGATGAGGTGCTGCTTGACTACGGTGAAGATGAAGTAGATAACATACACGAGTATGCGGACGAGGTAGATACTAACATTAATATGGTATTTTTGTCTTATCCTCTAAATACACAGATGCTTCGCAGAAGACAACAGTGTTTGAAGCAACCCCAAATAAAGATGTGAATAACCTGGCAATGCCAGAAGATGAAGCAAAACCTTTGGAACAGCAGGTGCCCGCCAAACAGTCATAGGTTGATTTACCATTAACAAAGGGACACATGACGTTCGTGAAGCCCACTCTAAGCATGACCATGCATATGCGACCATTATATGTGATAAGGATGATCTAGGGGGTCTAAATTAACAAGCTATTAGTGGACTATAGGGCAGCAGTGAACATCATCACCGTCAAAGTAATGGCACTATTAGGCATTCCCAAGTCTGGCATCTAAGACACAACTCTAAATGTCAAAAAATTTCAGGGCAGCATATCTAAGACTCTGGGGGATCATCTTTCTACAGGTGCAAATAGGTCCAGCCACCGGAACATGCATATTCTTTATAGAAGAGTGCACATCTCCATACAGTGCAATTCTTGGACGTGAATGGATCCACATGAGCTATTGTGTGTCATCATCCCTTCACCAGTAGATGGTACTATGGAACATGAAGTTTGGCGAGGCAGAAATTATTGATGCAGATCCTCGTCCATACTCTGTGTCTGCCAATTCTTTAGAGGCCAGCTATTACAACAGTGACCTCAGACCATTAGAAGTATGGGGTGTAGATAACAAATGTCGCCCAATTGGTATAACGGCCTATGAACTAGCTCAATGAGGTATTATTCAAGCAGACAACGATGGTAGAAGGCCTTATACCATTGAGCTATCATCTAAATCATCTTAATGATAGAGCCTCTATCGAGCATAGAGGCTGAGGCTTATTACTCTCTATACGAGCGCTTCCACAACTTTTTAATGGAGAGATAAGCCTACGAGAGTGTTCCAATGATTGCAGCATTAGAATCTGTGGATGAGGACGTACTGAATGAATCAAGCGAGGATGAGGAGATCAGACTAGCACCAGCTGCCTTAGACGATCTACCTCCTAAGTTAAGGATCATATTGAAAGGGTTAATCTTGGGAGTTTGGAAGACCCAATATCTGTGGCTATTAGTACCTTCCTAGAGCCTGAAGAACGACTGAGGCTTATTGAATTATTAAAGGAATACGCTGATTGTTTTGCAGAAAAATACGACGACATGCCAGGACTGTCACCAGAATTGGTTTGTCACAGCTTGCCTATTATAGAAAGAAAGAAGCCGGTAAAACAAGAGATGTATCGAATGAATACAGAAACAGCAATACTAGTAAAGGAAGAAGTTGAAAAGATGCTCAAATCAGGGATAATATGGGCGGTCAAATACAATGAGTAGCTATCAAACATAGTCCTAGTCAAGAAGAAGAATGGCAAGATGCGAGTCTGTATTGACTACAGAGACTTGAATAATGTAACCCCAAAGGATGCATACCCAATGCTAGTAGCAGATTTGTTGGTAGACTCAGTGGTTTGTCATAAAACGTTATCAAATACCAGTGGTAGAAGCAGATAGACATAAGACCGTATTTTGGTGCCCAGGTCTTGCAGGAGTATTTGAGTACGTGGACATGCTGTTTGGACTCAAGAACGCTGGGGCAACCTACCAGTGAGCGATAGACTTGATCTTCCATGACCTTATTGGCAAGTCCATGGAGGTGTACATCGATGATGTGATAGTTAAAACGAAATGCAGAGCAGATTACATTGAAGACTTGAGGAAAGTGTTTATTCGGATGAGACAACATCAGTTGAAAATGAATCCAGGTAAGTGTGTATTTGGAGTACAAGCGGAAGATTTCCTGAGATTTTTAGTTCATCAACGTGGGATTGAAATACCGGATGACATAGCGATAACATTTGCTTGGTTCAATACAAGTCACCGCCTAAATAGACTACAGGGGCATAACATAGGGATAACATAGATCTCTAAGCGGCCAATTTTCGTGGTTTTTTCAGGAACTTGACCAATTTTTATGGTTAAGTTTGTTTTCAATAGTTGTTAGTCTATAATGGCCAACCTCTATGGCCAAATCCATATACAAACAATGTTTGAGTTTATCAATACAAACGAAATTTGCAGAAGGAAACTCTTTGCTTTGAATATAAACAAATTACATTGAAACATAAGAGTACAAAGGCTTTACGGCCTTAAGCTCTGATACCACATGAAGATAGGCTATGATTAGCAACAGAAACAAAAAGGGAAAGATACAGTTTGTCTCTCCAAATCCTCAAATTGTTGATAACCAGTCCCTGGGTACACGCATCAAATATGCATACATGGAGAAGGACCTCAAGAGACAAAACAAAGTGGATTTGAAGTGTCAAGGAAGCTAGTTTAGCAGCCCAAAAAGACTGCTGGAAGCAAGTTGGCGTATGATTCCTTACCCCGGGTTGAACTCTCTGTCGTTCCTCTCTAAAACGTCCACGTTCATGGGACCTACAGCCTTCATTGCATAGAAAAACTGAGAGGTTGCTGGCGAAGAAGACAATGCGAGGTCATCCCCGACGTTTAGACTTTGTCACCCTGTAGATACTTAGGGTGACTCCATCAAGGAATCACCTGCACATAGATATCACTATCTAGTCTAGGTTAGGACATGGATATCACCATCTAAAGCCTGTAGTATGGGAGAATTTTATCTGGAGGTTTTTCCCGATAAGAGAGCTAGAGCTAACATAGAGAAAGGGATTTCATCGAACAAAGAGGCTTGGAAGATATGAATAGCAACAGAGAATGAGGATGGCCTTTATAAGAGGAATACTACATTGAACCGTACCGGCAAAGCTTCTCGAGATTAAACGTACCCGTTAATTAAGGACACATGTCTAATGGAGATTGAGCAAAAAGTCACTATCTACCCCGAGATGAAGGAGTGATAAGTAAAGATTTTTTGGGCAGTTAAACGTATATCGAAGATTTGATTGATGGGACAACGCGTTACGGATTCCAAGTTTGAAATTAAAGACCATTAAAGTCGAATAACAATGGTAAGCGGGCAATTGGTTTCTGTAGAAGGCCCACTACTGTTAGGGTGATCCATGACAGGCCTATGTATGAGGCGCAGCAGTATGTTCAAAGCCTAAATGAAGCGCAACAAATACCAAAATATTCAAATTAACATTTTGATCAAATAAAAGTACTAAAGCTAATAAAAGTATTGTGAAAATATCACAATATAGAAAGAAGGAGAGGGCTTAGTTTTTGAGGCCCAGTAATTACAACGAGAAAGTTTTGTTCTTTAGAGATGATTTGAAAAGCTCAAAATCTCGCCAAGCTTGGTTGTATAAGTGTAAAGTGCTCATGACTTCTTCCTTAGCTTCTTGCAGCAGTTGTGCTTGGCTTTCTCCTTCCTCCAGGAGTTGTCGAACATTGGCCTGATTGGAGTGAGCTTTTGAATGTAGGTTGTCCACTTTGGCTTGGAGAGCGACCAACTCAGCTTCCTTAGCATTCAGAGTTTCTTACTGAGATAAAGTATCCTTCAGAAGTGTTTGGACTCGGCTATTATCTTCCTGCGTCTAATGAGCCAACATCTCCATTTCTTCGTTCTTTCGGTTTGCTTCTTACTTCAGACGTTGATAAGCTTCGTATTGATCTTGGAGCTGGCAAAGTCCTTCCTCAAAGTCAGACATGGTCTTGGAAAGTTCAGCAGGGGCAGTGGCCTTTAGTTTTTTGACCTATTCTTGAGTCTGGTTGATACTTTGAGGGGAGTCTAGGCTAGCGGAGAAGAGTTTCTGGAGAGCAATAGAGGTAGGAATGGCAATGGCCGGAAGGGAGCTTAGAGTGCTAAGCTTAGTCGAAAGCTCCTGCAAAATCAAAATTTGATCTTGGAAAGTGAGTACTTGACTGGAAGGCCCTGATGATGAAGAAGGAGCAGTAGTTTCTCCATGTGAGATATTTTGTTCTTTATCAACACGATTTAGCGAGTTTGAGGGATGTGCCATTTTGGCCTTTGACTCAGGCTCAAGAGATCGAGGGGGGATAGGCATCTGTAGCTGATCTTGAGAGGTCTTGGAAGAGATAGCCCTACCTTCTGAGTCAACATGCTGTTCAGAATGGACTATATGACTACTCAGAAAAGCGGGTGTAGACTAGAAGGAAATGTGAGGCGTCAGGATTTAATCAAAAGAGTTAACATATAGAAGGGATAGACAAGTGGAAGTTTTACCTGAGGTAGGGGCAAGTCAATGGGCACAACCAATTGCTATGGTTCCTTGATTACATTGACCTAGAGCTCTGGTAAAGGCGAAGCTTGAGTTTCTGGTCTTGGGATGACTTTGTCATTTTCGGAATTGTTGTCCTCGCCAGAGGGGGAAGAAAGATAGCAGGATTGGAGCTTGATTTGTAAACACCGAAAGAGGGTTAGATGATTAACTGTTTCTTTCTTTTCTGCCTCTTCTAGCTCTTTGAGTATTATCCCAGCTAGAAATCTTGTGATAAAGTCTTTATAGCATTCTTTCCCGTTGTTTATGATTTCTAGCCCCGTCTCATTGTCCTCGCCTTCATGCATTATAATAGAGTCATTGAATTTTAGTACGTAGGCTTGGCTGCACCCTTCGAAGAGCCTTTCCCCCAATGAATCAATGATGTAGTAAACATCTGCTTCGGCTTTGAGGACAAAGAAATGATCATTCCAGCTCACTAGATATACCTGAGGCTTTATGCTTTTGCTGATGTTATCCCATGCTTGATCAAATGACTCAAGATCTTTCATGTTCGCAAACTTCTCTGGACTAAAGTATCCAATGAATGAGTCATCAGAAGAGATCTTTATTGGCCTGATGCCTTCCTTCAGAATTGTCTCAAGATCAAAATGGTTGTCAGAGAAGGAATTGGTGAAGGCCTCGTTTATGCAGAGTTTCTGCCATTCCAAAGAACCTTGAACAATAAGGTCATCGAATTCAGATACTGTTGGCATAGCATTCGGATGTGAGTGCAGCCAATAAGTAATGGTGAAGACTAATGTTGAACATGCACTTGCCTCAATGCTTTCTTACTTCTTTGATCGAAGGAGACAAATAAGACATTAGTTTGGAGTCTAGCATATCCATCTCTGCGCATAACCTCTGTCGCTTCCTAGCTAGCGCTTGGGGGGGGGGGGAGGGCTTACAAGGCCAAGGGGGACACCAAGGTTGGCTAAATTGAGTTCTGTTGAGAATCATCTTTGCGGGCGGACCTTGGAACCTCGAATTCGTGGAGAGTCTCCAGAAGAGGAGTCAGTCTTAGTGCGTTTTTGTGACTGATAAAGGATAAGCAAGACACTTGTAATTAGTGAGACAGTAAGGGCGATGAACATTGGTAAAAGATTTTGATACTTAATAACTGGCCAGTGGTGTATGACTTTTTCTTCTTTGGAACTTTTGAGCTAGCAGCAGGGTCTGTTTCTAAGGCATGCTGTTGATTACAATAAGAATAAGGAAATTGGTCAAACGCTATTAAGGAGTTGTTAATGCATGTGGCAAAGTTAACATGGTTTTATGATGAATAGGGTAAGAAGTATACCTGTGGCCAGGGAGTGTCGTTGCTATTTTTTTATAGCTTGCCTATGATGGCCAAATCTTCTTTATCAGTGAATTTTTTGTCAAGGTCGTAAAAGATGGTGGCAAAAAGAGCAAGTGGTCCAACCCGTCGTATGTTTTCCCAAATCTGAGAATACCAGACCGAGTACGTTTCTGTGACTGATAGAGAAATGGTGAGTGGCTTCGTCAAGGTGGGGATTGTTAAGGCTGGGAAGCCAAAGTGTGCATTCTGTAGATCATGCAATGAAGAATGGCCAGATCCTCGCCAAAGGTTGTATCTGTTTAGAGAGCAGACAAGAGGCATTGGGGCCTGCTGGGTTAACTCAAGTTGCCTGGAGAAGTGTTTGGGAGCATATAGCTCATACCTATGACTTGAAGAATCAGGGACTAGTAGGTCCTTGCAGGTGTGGCTATGAAGGAAAATGATCCTCCCAGAGTCATCTTGTCCTGGCGAAGGCATGAATCCACTGGCGAGGTCGCAAGGGTGGCGACGATTCAAAATGACTTCAACTGCAGCGATTGGGAAGTTTTTTTGGGAGCAGAGGTGTGGCCCAGAAGTTTGGAAGTTTGATAGGACCATTTTCTAGCTCCAGAGGATGCGGTCGCCAAGGTATGGCGCAGAAGTTTGTCTTCTACGAAAGAAGGGACCTCGGAAGGGCAGAAGAAAGAGAAATACATTCGCAACCAAAACTCTACCATCCAGAGTGGTCCTGGTTGATTAAGGTCGAGTCTCAAAATTATAACTCGTCGCAAGCCATAGTAGATGTAAGCGAGGACGGATTCTGCCAAGCCCAGCTTTTCATGATTGAAGAGGTGCTCAGCAAGGTTGGTCTAGCATTTGTTAACTTTAGCAGAGGTGGGACAGAAAATGTATTTGGATAGTCAGTATTCTAGGAAGGCTATGCCTCCTTGATCGGTGGGGCTTTCTTTCTTTGCAAAGTGATCAATCTAAGCAGAGTAAGATGGAGGTTGATCCTTAGAAGCTCAGACTTAAGTGCTGTGTGTATGATTATGGCACCAGATATTGCTAGATATAGGGACTCCGAATAAAGCATTGAAGTCGAGGATAGTAATGCTTATGTCGCCTCAAGAAAGATGGAAGCAGTTAACTGAGCAATCCCAGAAGCACATAGTGACGGCGAACGGGGCTCGGTTACCACTAGCAGGAAGTGAAAAATATAGGTCAATAAGTTGAACAATACCGGCTGCTTCCCATCGATCAATATCCTTTTCGCGACGAAGTTTGTACTAGGCGAGGTCTTCCTTGTTTGGGTGTGGCCATTTACTTATAAGACAAAGGGTGTCTTTCTTGGTCCATTCTTTGGGTTCTGCCTTTGGGTTTTTTTTTCTGAAAAATAAGGGCTAAGTTACAAAAAGGAAGACGAAAAATAGGATAGAGCTCTGGCTTTATCGGAGTTTCGAGAAAGGGACTAAGCAAGCCGGTGCCATTGCTTGGATTAATTTCTAGATGGATGATAACTTCTGGATCTTGCCGTTTGGCGATGGCCTTAATATTTATAGTGAGGTTTATGACATCTTGTTCGGTGTATGAAATAGGTATGTCTTTGCGAGGAGGCATGGTGTTTGATCGGAAGAGACGGCCGGCAGTGAGGATGAAAAGTTTAGTTTTTTGGAGAGACTGAAAGATTGAAAGTGAGGCAAGTGAAAGAGTTCTATTAGGAAGTGGAGACTGATTGATGTGGACGTGCACTTTCATATTACATCAGCTGAAGTGGAGTGACTTTTTAGAAGGGTTGCCTAACGTGGCGCTTGCATGTGATGTTACCGTTTAGAGTACTAGCTTGTCGTTCGGTAAGATTCAAACATTTTCGCCTACATAGATAATTTAGACTTGAGGGGAAATATTTGGGCCCAAGATAAATATTTCATATTGGACTTCAAGTGCTAAATTTGGCGAGCGACCCGAGTAGAATAATAGGGTATATTTCCTTGTTGGGTTAAGACTATGGTTGATCCACACGGCTTAAGAATTATCAAACCTTTCCTACATCGCTTAGGTTTTCCTTTGTTAAGGAATTAGGATAACATTGAACTATATAAAGATAAGACCATGTGCTGGTGAATATTTAGAGTTCTATTGAGAATCAAAGAGCTGAAGACGTACAAGTGAATCGAAATATGACTACTGTGCATTATATAAGGACAACGAGAACGATAGAAAAGATCCTCCTTGATCAAATATAATTTTGCTACACGCAAATACATCTTGTCAGAGAAACCTGTAACCAGATGATCAAAGTGGTTATCACCTATCGAGTGAGAGTATTGAGATCCAAGGAAGCAACGTGACTAGAAGATTGAAGAGCTTGTCACATATCAAGTGAGAGTTTGGAGATCCAAGGAAGCAACACCCAAGTGTTCTCAACACATCGTCAAGGAGATAGCTCTACTTTGCACTTACAGAGAGAGTGTGGAGTATCGATTTCCGTGACTCTGCTAGAGACACGAAAAATCCAAAGTCCTAGGATACTAGGCAAGAAGGATCTATTCAGGCAAGGTTGGTACTCTCCCCGCCTAAATCGCTTAGTCAAGAAGTCAGGCGACACAGCTATTCATTCACATTCCGTCGCGAGACGGTGGCACGTTGACACACGAAGCACATCAGGATAAAACTGATACATGCAGTTATATCATCCAAAATCTATAAAAGAGACAGTTTGCAAGAGCCTCTCTACGTGTTCCTTGCTAGGGAGATTTTGGTGTCAAACACCTTACTTGTAATTCGTTTATCAAAGATATGTTAACTGAAAATGTGTATGTTGATCTTATTTGTGTTCGATCAGCCCTGCTCCATTTTTGTTTGCTTGCCCTATTTCTTGTCCTGGAAAGTTTAACTTTAACTCGATTTTTTTCTTTCTAACAAGACCTTAAACTCATGAACGTTTCATGTTCAAGAGTACTCTTCGATCTTTCCCCTAGCTAAAAACATCGTAATTCCCTTTCAAAAAGAAAAAGAAAAAGAAAAAAAAATAAGAACATTGTAATTCCGGAATCAATTATGTAAAAGTATTTAGGCTATATTTCTATCACATGCATGCCCAAAAGCTTCTACATTTTTATGGATTCAAAATATGGTATTTAAGCTAGCCCATTAGGTTTGGTCTAAAAAGGCCCAAGAAAGCAAGGCAAGCAACAGACACACGTGCACTAATTTCTATTATAAAAAAGTTGAACGAACCCATTTTTCGTTCTCTACTGTTCATTTTATTGTTCCTCTACTTGTTCACACACTTGAGGGCACAATCGAAATTTCAACCTTCCTCAGCTTTCACTAACCTGTGTCATTCTTCTTTCTCCACCTCCAGCTTCTCTATATTCGTCGATCTCGCAACACGACTATCACAAATCCGAGTCCATCGCAATTCCTCGCAAACCCTTACATTACGCTGTGTTTAGATGAAGTATTTTCAATTCTTGTTGGAATTTATAAATAATGAGAATTCTAATTCTATGATTTCAAATGTCATTACTTTCAAATTCTAGCATTTGGATTAATTCTTAGAAGGATTTAAAATGATAAAGGAATTCAAACTTTTATATGTAATTTGAGAAAATTGTAGAATGACACCTAAATTTGAAAGAATTGAACAAGAGAATTGTGAGCTTCAATTCTCCTGAATTTTAAAAAGTAGAATTTGCTAAATTCTTTAGAAACTTATCCAAACAGAAGAATTTAAGGAAAAGAATCGTTAATTGCTAAAATTTGTTTAAATTTCCTCCATATTTCTTCATCCAAACACACTCTTAAGGACTTTTGTGGTTTCTATATATCCTTCATCGTCTCTCATTTGCTCTGAGGATTAGGGTATAAAATCTCCATAGGGAGAGCACATAGGTTTTGGAATACAGCTCAACTCTATTTTAGACACTTATTTTTGTAAGTACTATTTTGTTGAAAACTAATCATTCAGTTATAATATATCATTGCATTTACATGGTTGATTTGGCATTTCATTGAATTTCGTTATTGTTTCTTGCTTCCACGTTTTTCTTTGCATGTAAATGTTTTGTCTTTTACTTTATGACTCAATTAATTTGTAGATTTATTGACTTTGGAGTTAACAAAGCCTCAATCGATGAAAACCAGTGTTGATACATGGAATGCAAGCTCAGGGATTTTTATGTATGCCGTGGATGATTAGTGCATCTTTCCATTATATTATTTTTGTATAAGACCACTCCTAATTGATTAGTGCATCTTTCGCATAACTACCAAATATGCGATTATGTCATTGACCTGATACTCAAGTCATGTAAACTGCTGATATGGTACATGAGAATGTTTCTTATATGACTCTTAGAGTATATATATTGTGTTTTTAATGTCGGGTTAAATAGCTTAGTTTCTTAGCTCAGTGTATTAAATTTGATGCTTAAGTTTGACTGAGTGAGTATTGGATTTCATTGTCACTGTTCAAATTTCTCTAGAATCTTGAACTATCAATTATGTTTCTTACATTGCCTAATTCTTAAGAAAATAGTTCAGAAAGATTGAGATACGGATTTGTTTTGTTTTACCTTTTACAATTGCATTAGCCGAGTCTACTTTATGTTGATCAATGTTACTAATTAAGTTTGGTTGTATACAATTTGTCTTTTTTCTATTTTCAGCTATATAAATTTTAAGGAGTAGGTTAAATAGAATATAATTTGATCACGCTGTTGATCAATTAGTAATGGTTTCTAACCAAGTATCTAATGTTTAGCAAACCAGTCACTCTATGTGTTTGCTTTATTTTTTTAATAGTGAAAATCAATTAGAAAGTTGTCAAATTCTTTGTTTTGTGGGTTAATTTGTTGAATTTCCTTCTTTGGTCATATTCTAAATTTTACAGTTGGGTTTTAGTTATTGAAGCAATTGATTGTGGAAAAGAGTGTCAAGCAGTACAAGAGCCCCCGACATCTGCCTAAAAGTAACTTTGAACTTTTTTACATGTCTTCTTTTTAAGTTGGGGAATTGAGTGAGAAAGTGAACAAAAGGAAGACCAGTTAAACAGTCGAGAGATTTTTTATTTTATTTTTTTATAGCGATATATGTGCTTTCAGATAGAGTGACCAGAGTTCTTCTGTAGTTTATTCTTCTTTAAACTTAGTTGTTATCAAGACAAATGAGATCCCAACCAGTATGACCATGATCATTGGGCATAATAATAACAATAATGCGGTCAACTCACAAGAATTTAAAAGTCTAAAGCCATAAACTTTACTTTCTAATAAGCAGTTTAATTTCTATTTACAGTAGGTCCATCTCAATGTTAGAATGCTTATGTTTGGGTTTAAGAAGTGTTACATTAGCAGTAACATGTCATAATCAGGATTCATTGAGACCTTTAAATTTATTGATCCTGTTTTAAATTTCAATGTACTCCTAGTTTGCATGAATCTTTCTTTGATCATGTTGATCTCTCTTTGCAGGTTCTCTAAACTAGGAGACAAAGTCAAGCTATTTGGCCCACCCTCCTACAACCAGACAAGTGGAGAGCTCAGTATAGAAAACAAGAAAACGGTGTGTGAGTTGAATACTCTCTATCTTCAAGAATACATCGTAAGTTGCCTAAACTATATGACAATGGTTTTTGTTTATTTTTAGAGAAGAACTCTATAGAAGCCACTACGAGAAAAAGCAACTTAGATGATGAAACAGTGAAGGTTTCGTCGTCTAAGTCGACTTTAAATGACGCCAATAAATTGCATCGTCTTAAAAAAAATTTCGTCATCTAAGTCACACTTAGACGACAGAAATAAGTCTTTGTCGTCTCATCCCTTACTTGGATGACGCAAATTACACACAGTCCGTCGTCTAAGTGACTACTAAGATGACGCACCGATGCTGCGTCGTCTAAATACTCACTTAGACGATAAATACTCATTTCCGTCGTCTAAGTAAACACAATTATATATTGTGCCAGATTCTTTTCCTCTTCACTCGCTCATTCTCATTTTCATTTTTATTTTCATTCTCATTCTCATTCTCTCTTGATCAGACTCTCCTCACACGTACAACTAGCACTATATATATATATATATATATATATCTTCGACTCCGACCATCGATTCGCCATATATTAGTGAAGGTTAGGTACGTACGTAGTTAATTTCTGACAATATTAATTGTACGTTTAATTGATTACATTGTTAGTACGTCTAATATTTATAATTAAGTTAAGTACTTGATATATATATATATATTAGTTAATTAACTAGTATGCACGGATGTTTAAAAATTTGCTTAATATTTAGTTAAAATGTACATGCATGTTAGATATATTAAACTAATTAATTGATGTATAGTATATTCACTGTTAATTAATAAAAGTAATTAATAAATATTTTAATTAATTATACGTTAATAAGGTAGTTGAAAATATGTATATATAATAGTTTAATAATTACTTGAAAATACAAATATATAATAGTTGACTAATATGGTAATTATTAAATTTCGTAGAAGTATGGACAAGAGTTGGATAAAGTTGCGGAATAGAAGTGATGTCTGGTATATGGATGAAATTAGAGAATTTATGAATTTTGCTATGGAACATGGTCAGGGAAAGAAAGGTTTCAGGTGTCCTTGCAAAAAATGTTTTAACTATCAGTATGTGGAGGTTAATGTTATGATGCAAAACTTGTACAAAAATGGTATAATGTGAAGTTACACTACGTGGAGCGAGCATGGTGAAGCAGTAGACTTCAGCTCAGCAGACTTTAGCTCAGGGTACAATTACCATGGTGCCTCATCCAGCGGTAGTGGTGCCGGCCCCCCTGCTTGGAACGCAACTGCGGATTTGGTCCATGATGCATTTCGGAGATTTAGTCATGATGGACACCAAAACCAAGAGGGAGAATACAATATCACTCGTGGGCATGATGACAGATTCTATGTTGTTAGCTTGGCCATTGACACTATTGAGATGCATAAGTACAACAGAATGTTACTTGAAGCCCAGACCCGGTGTACCCTAGATGTCGAGAGAATGTGTTGCAATATGTGATGAAGCAAATGGACATAAAAGTGAAGAACAAAATTTCAGTCAGTACTTAAAATGTCTGTCAGTGCTTTTGACGAAATTCATGACCAAATATATAAGTTGCTTCAAAATTTTTTACTGTTTTTCTCCATGTCAGATATAGATGCTTTATATTCGAATCATGTTAAGTCACTCTGGCTATGCATCTAATCCGGTTTCTTGGTGTATGGGGTTGACAAATTCTATGAAACATAAACTGCCTTTCAATATTAAGTTTAAGCTTCATTTTCCATGAGATGAATAAATATGTCAAACATTTTTGACATGACAATTTTTTTTTTTGAAAGGTTGACATGACAACTTTCAGTTGATGGAATGTGCTTCCTCTATTTCTATAAATTTCCAAATATATGTAGTCATCTACCAATAAATTACCAGTGAGATTTTCTTATGCAGTTATAAAGTATACATGATAATCGAAGACAAGGATGGTCAAGCCAAGCAAAGAAGTTATTTGGTGCCACCTACCAAGACTTGTTCAGTATGAGGTTTTATCCAAGTGAGAAGATTTTGGCATCGGAGATAATGGAGAAAATTGGACAGACTTATCTATTTGAGATCAAGGTCAACTTCATTAGCAACCCGATGATTTGTAAGATACTTGAAAATCCAGCACCACTTGAACATCCAAATGTCCTCACACCAGCCTACCCTTATGAAAAGAAGTGACACAATGAAAAGTTGTTCATAGACTTTGTTCCTATTGGAGTCTAAGAACAAAACCAAGAGGTAAATGCTATACAATCAGTCATATTATATTCCTGTTGAGAATTGAGAAATGTTGAATTCAAATGTATTTAGGTAGCATATAACTTAACTTTACATGCCTATAGCACAAGTGTATTATAACAGAAAAAGAGCAAGTGATCATGTCTTATGCTATGTATCATTAAATATGTAATTGTGTCTTCCATAGGTGTTACTTCAATCCAAATTATTATGTGTTGCACTAGTGCGTGCGGAATATTTTGGCTTTTGTTATCTCACTTTGATGAATATTCAAAAGGTGTATGAATTTCAATATTGGTCCTAAATGGTTCTATCTATAGGGGCAACTAAATGATGATGAATCATCTTCGATAGCACCACCAACCGAGGAGGAGCTAGAGAAGGTGAAGAATCATCAATAGCAGCACCACCAGTCAAGCATGAGAAGAAAAAGAAAGATTGATGATCCATATCAATCACATGGCATGTGCTTTTCGTGAGCACCTTTAGAGCAAACTGCTACTAATTGATGTTTTAACTGCCTTTTTGTGGTACAAGGACAGTTTATAGTCTGATCTAGAATTTTCTATGACACTAAGCAGTGTTTTGCGTGGAAACTCTAAATCAGACTCACCTTAAATATGAGCGCTCTTTGTTAGTGAATCATCATTTAGTTGTCTGTTTTTCTCATTATGCATTGTATTATTCAGCTTCTGTTGTTTTTAAACTGAACTTTGATAATTCAATCAGTTTGTACTCTGGTATTTAATGTTACATTACTTTAATGATTATTTGTTATTTGCATGAGTTTGAACACGATATTTGAGTTTGCTGGGTTCCAAAAATAATTACAATTGTGAGGAGCTGTGTTCTTTTTTATTATCAATTTGTCAAGGATATCTACTATTTCAATAATGGTCTTTTTGATTCAGTTTGTGAAGGATATCTACTGATAGTGGTTGTGTTTTAACATTTGGTGTATCTTTGTTAGTATGAACATTCTGCTTGCTTGGGATGGTTCCCGGTTTCTTATATTTGTACTTTGTCATATTATAAATGATAAACCTTTAAGCTTTCAAACCAAAGAAAGTGGTGGCTGTGTTAGTTGTTAACCAAATTTTGTTTGGATTATCATATTTATGGCCTAATTTTATGTGTACAGTTTGGACTAGCTTTGTTGAGTACAAAGATTGACCAGAGTTATAAAATCTGAACACCTTATGTTCTTCAAATAGAGTATTGTAAGGATCTACAATGCTACATATATATGATGCTGCTTATAAATAGAAATTGTGTTGGTTTTAGAATAATAAAAATTGGATGTTGACAAATGACACAAATGAATGTTGCATGAATTTAACTATAATTCTCATTTGCAAAGTCATCTTCTAAGTTTCGATGATTATATAACCGCGCCTCGCGCGCGAACTTTCAACCTAATCATAAAAGTTTCTGAAAATATTAGTACTGCCATACTGGTGAATTGTGATTCGTGTGAATGGGGGAGGCTGAAGATTCAATACGAGGCTGGTCGGTATATTTTCGGACCTTTCTTCATCTCATAAGCTAATTTACTTCGGAATTTTAATCGATTTTGGTTTCTATGTACCTACGTAAGACCGGCCATTTGGTTAAAAACTTAAAAACCCTGAAGACCTGAAGGATGGATCGAAATTCAGTTTTTTCTTATAACTGCCCAAGATATATAAGCAGTTTCTCCAAGTATGTTTTTTCCTGATTCCTTAATTTGATTATGTTGTTGGCTATAACATACATCTTGTATACATAGTTTCTCTGTTTCTGTGACCTACATTAGATTTCGTTTCAGATATAAACTAATGGCTAGCCATTTTCATTCTTTATCGTTGCTATTTTCTTAAATTAGTTTCAATCCAGTTTTCTTGTCGATCTGTATCAGATATAGACCCGTTTGGCCATTTCTTGCGTTCCTCTGTTTCGGGTCTAGAGTTCCTTGTTGGATAACTATATATGCTATTACAGATTCACAGCAGTATTACTTCATCCTATTTCTTCTTCTCTCTTTTTTCTCTGTGAGTTAAAAATGTCGAATGTTCATTTCGGAAATAGGAAAAGATCAATCATGTATTCATCATGGTGGGTTCTTTTGATCGTGTCGACATATCATTATGGACCACAGCAGCAGTGTCTCGTGGTAGTTAGTACTAATTTTATGAGCTGGGTAATGGAAAAAGTGTTAATTTACCTTAGCTAGCTACCTCTTCGATCTCTATGAGCTCTTCGCTTCAGTAACATAACGAGAGATATTGCAAGTTGATCATCAGCAGGGTAGTAAATAAATTAAATTGGGGAAAATAGAACGTTAATCATTCAGCTATGACTAATTCGACATTTTAGTTACTCACTTTCAAGACACTTCAGTCAACTTAGTCACACTTTAATCACTTTGAGGAGTGATTAGAATGATATGTTAGAAAATAAAATAAGTTATAAGTATGGATTAAATTTATGAATTATTATATATATATATAAACGTAAATTATACATCAAAATTAACGAAATCAAGTGACTAAATTATATCTTATTAAGATGATTTTTTGTATGTATGATTCTTGAACATTAATATACACAATGCGTGGTTTAAATTTCTGAACAACTTTCTTAATCTTATGAAAATATAAACTTTGCTCTGTATTTTTAAAGCGAATCTCCAATCTAAATAGAATATATATATATATATATATATATATTGTGTATAGGCTCCCGTATGCAAAGCGTATCTGGGGCAAGAGATCGATCGAGATCTATCGGGAGAGTAAGGTTGGGGCGCCGTTGCTATTGAAACGATCCTGTCATGTATATTAGTATATATGATATTGATCCCATTGCATGGTGATCATGCAGCTCGATCATGCATGGTTGTATATGGTCCCTCATATATTGAGGCACACTTGTATGAAAACTACGCATATTTGGACGCACGCCATATTAGTGACAAGAAACGATTATACAAGATAAATTTTTCTTGACAAGAGTCTCAATCAAATGTGTTGCAGCTTCAACAGGGCCAACATGTACAGGAGTGAACCATAAACCGCATACGTAGCTTGCCTCGTGATCATAAATTATTATGTGCTTCTGAGTTCTGATCCAAGTTTGATCCATTCGATATCATCATATATGATATATATATATATATGATACTATCATATCATATATATGTGACTATGCACCCGATTGATCTAGAATTTCTTCTCTGTGTACCTTCATTCTCGTTGTTTGGTTTGTTCTAATTGCCATCACATGATTATTTAATGAAACTTTTACATGCTAGCTCTACCATCAATTTCAGATACTCGATGAAGGTCTCATGTACCTAACAACACAAAGATTCTCTACATGTTAAACTCAGTTGATTTAATGCTACCCGATCTAAGGTTGACTCGGACAGGAGACTTAGTTTTAATGTTGTGGGGAGAAATATCTACATTCTTGGTTAGTTTGTAAAGCTTATGATTTGTTAGGTTCAATCCAGCTAGGTAAAATTAAAGTCCGTATATAACACTAACTAACTACTCGGATGGGAGGATGATCGATCAATTGACACCAATGATCGTGAGCCATATCTTTAATATGAACTCTCTTATCAAAGATGGACTTAATTATAAACAATGGTTTTGGATTTGGATTATTGTAAGGATTAAGTCTAGGTTTCAAAATGTGGGCCACGCATGCGGATTCCTATATGAGCGAAATGTTGATAAACCAAGAGATTTTCTTAGGTATCTTTTGTCTTGGAACGGTGGAGTTAGAATTTTATAATGAGAGGGTTAATAATTATTTTTTAAATAAATTTAAATATGGTGTAAAAGTAAGATATATAAATTTAGGGGACTAATTTTCAAAATTTTAAATTTTATCCAAGAAATTAAGCTATAAATAAAAGAATTTAAAAAATTCGGAGAGCAAAGAGGAGGCTGTAATCCACCGTAAATGATGTGTAGCTACCCTTTTAGTGTCTTGTAAGATCTACAAGATACTAGCATGAAAACGAGCTAGGGTTTTCCAACTCTTCAAGTAGGCTACCTATGTGAGATGCTATTTGGGATTTTGTATATATCCTCTCGCTTGCTTTTGGCATGTTATTGTACGTACAACAGTAGATCTTGATAGTCCACCCGGCCGCTAGATACATACATACATACATTTCTTGTTAATAATTAAACAGATGGCGTATTGTTTCTTATTCCATGCATAAACACGCGCTCTCTTGTTTGAAGGAAAGACAGAGCTTTTTATATAACACTTTTAAATTTCGATCTTTAGCATTAATATAACAAATTAAGGAACAAGCTAGAGGAATCTAATTACACAGATCGAGAGGTGACTGAAGATGTGACATGATGAATGACAATGTACGATAACAGTAACTCAAGTCTCTCTCGCTCGTAATAACAGAAGTTAAATACGTACAAATAAATAACTGGGATTTTGCTTTCTTTAATTGCTCTTCTTACTTTTCCCAACCAATAGACAAATCAGAGAAGTTTGTTTTTCATATGTAGCAGGTTGTTTATGAGTCTGGATGTAGTTAATTAATAGCGCGCGCATATATAGATGAAAACTGAAAGTAACAGTAAACAGTCCAAGCTGAATGAATAAATTTACATAAGGAGCGATGTTGATGGATACGCAAAAACATGTGTTTGTGTGCATACTGCAGACGAAAAAAGAGTACTAACTTATGTCTCACAGAGACAAGAATCACTGATAATTGCTTCTCAGCTCACACATATATATGCCTACATGCAGCGCAACTGGGATTACTAGCTAGCTGTTTTGATCGTTCACGTGAGCTGCTCAAGGTTGACTAAGGAAATGATCAAAATGTAAATTAAATATCCTTTGCAAAGTTCCAAACTGGCTAGTCGGTCATAGATTCTTCACCAGACCAGTCCGTCAAATTCCTATATATTGTAGCTTCTCTGATGGCTAGTTCCTATGTGTAGAATGATATTTATACATGTATACCGATTGAAACGTTGTATTTAAAAAAGAGTAAATTATATATATAGAAAGGTGTGGGGAGGGGGTTTGGTCCCTTGCCTGCAAAAGCATTCATTTCCTTTTGGCAATACTAAGCTGAGGGATCGAGGAGGACATAATTCCATCCCCACAGATGCAATATATTCATAAAAAAGAAAACCCTAAACTCTCAGATCTCTGCCTATGGATGAACTAACGTTCATCGAATAAGTCAGTTTTGATCAAGTAACATAATACAAAGAAAATATAGAGCAAAATATACACATCCTGATCGGGAGTCCCATCCATCGCTAGTTGCTGGTAGAATGAAAGTCGGTCGATTTGATCCCCTCTTGACTAATTCATTTAAGAAACTCCGAAAATCATCTATGGTGATTCGAACTTCTGGCTTCTTATTTATGGTAATATCAGATGGGGCAGACTATTGTATCGAAAGAGTATATCATATTTATTTATCACTTTGAGAACTAAAAATACAATATATATGAGCAAAAATTTACAACATTTAAGACAATATTACCACAATAACCACATTTTTTTAGGATTATTTATAATGTTTAGATTAAATTTACAACTTTGAGAACAATTAGTTTAAAATTTGTAACTAAGTCTCTAAATAAAGTAATTATCTCAAATACAATTAAATAACTAAAAAATAACTCATATTACCACGATGACCACCAAATTTATTCTCAAGTAATAAAATAAATTTTTCTTACCCATTGGATATCAGATAGTCACTATCACAATGGTAGTAGCTAGTTTTATATATATATATATACACACACACACACAACACACACGGTGCTTAAAGGTGAATGAAACCAATTAACTTCCCGGCAAGGAAATTAAGAACAAATTATACAAGAAACAATCCTCTTTGACATCCGGTACGAATTAACTTGAATGGCTGGATTTGATAGACAATTTGTGCTAACCTTGATATCCCTTGAGAAGATGACAGCCTTTGGGTACGTAAGCATTCCTATACACTAATGAAGTTCCTGGCTTTTGCCTATATATCTTTTCTGTAAGGATTAATTAGTGATGTTAGGTATTGAGATGATGATCAGTTTAGCGAAGATGAGCAGTGTGGCGATCTGTAATCCTATAGAATATGTGGCTCCAATCAGATCTCGAGTGTGTAGCATTATTAATTTTGTATACTAACTGGGGGCCTGGTTGTAGCAGCAGATAGGGTTTTGATCAATATGGGGTCTGTGTAGTAGCATTCCACACATCTCCTTTTGGCTTGTCTTTTTGAGCTTGTTTTGTTTGGCTGTCTAGAAATCACGTGAATGTCTTATTATTAAAGCTCTAGCTATGTCTCTCTCTTTCCGTTGCCAGTCCAACCATCATTTCCTCTTTAAAAACCCTTCACCACTCTACTGCTTAGGCCCTTTTGCCTCTCCTTCTCTCTCTTGATCTCCCTCTCTCTATGTCTGCTTTGATCTAGCTTCCACCTTTACTGGAGCTCATAATTCAGATCATTGACTACTGCTCTTGTTAATTTGCTGATCGATCTCTTCAATGGCTCCGCCTTTTCTTGAGCTCGGTACAATTGGAAGCCATGATCGTGATCACTATGATCATCATCACCACGACCTCTTCAACTATCTGGAACCTCAATCTTCCTTTTCATCCACAGCTTCCTCTCTTTCCAGTTCACTATTCCTAAGTCCAGCTCAAGTCCAAGGACCAATATCTGATCACTACTATAGAGAACCACAGAATTTTCAATTCCAGCTGCTTGAGGTAATTTGATTTTACGTGATCCATCAAGGCACATATATATGATTGATAATTAGTGCCTGCTTTAGTATTTGTCTGACCACTTTGATCATTTTCTTATAATTTTAGGCTGATCGCATTGTTTCGTATGGCGGATCATATGATCAAGATCAAACCCTTGAAGATGAAGGTGTGAAAGGCTCTCTGATCAACTTAAATATTGATTCCAAGAGTGATGCTGATGATGATCACAGAGACAATGAAAATCAAAGTACTCGTGCTGAGAGTATTTCGGTTAAGTGGATGTCTTCAAAGATGAGGATCATGCGAAAGATGACGAACCCGGATTACACTGTAAGCAGTACTCCTGCTAGGACTACTGCACCAGTTAACTTCACAACATCACACAACTTTGAAGAACAGAAACCGCATCCATCATCACCTATGGGAACTGATCACATCTCCAACAACATGAACCCGGTTAGGGTTTGCTCTGACTGCAACACTACCAAGACACCTCTGTGGAGAAGTGGACCTAGAGGCCCTAAGGTACTAATTAATCTCCTTTACTTAATTCCTCTCTGACTAGGTGCACCTTTTTATAATTTCGTTATAAGCGATCGAATGTTATATCTTACTCTGATGTTTTTGAAGAGAAAAGTTAAACATATTTTGTTAGTTTATATATATCTTAAGTACGTACAAAAATAAAGCTATATATGTATCATCAGAATTCTAAACATGCTGTAACTTATACAATATATTTATGTTGGATTATTAGTCACTTTGCAACGCCTGTGGAATTCGGCAAAGGAAAGCAAGGCGTGCCATGGCAGCTGCTGCTGCAGCCGCAAACGGCACAACCCTGGCAGTGGAGGCTGCGCCATCTATGATCAAGACGAGTAAGGTAAAACTTAAAGACAACAAAACTATTCCGTTCAAGAAAAGGTCCCACAAACTTACTACTTCCCCATCACCTCGAGGCAAATCAAAGACCAAGCTTCGCTTCGATGATTTCACCGTTAGCAGTATCAGTCAGAACTCTGGCACTACTACAGATGCTACTCCGGCCACCACCACCACCACCACTTTTCAACGAGTTTTCCCTCAAGACGAGAAGGAAGCCGCGATCCTGCTAATGGCCCTATCTTGTGGACTTGTTCACGGTTGAGAATTGATCGAGCTTCCACCCTAATATTTTCCTAATCGATTCCACTATGTTTTGTAGTACTATTTTAGCTAAATTAGAACTAATAGATCGATCGAGTTAAAGTTAGATAGATCGAGTGAGCGACAAAATCAGCGAGGAACTAAGTTTAATAAAAGACAAAATAAAAGTTTAACTATGTTGTGATCCTAGGAGTTACGAGAGCTAAATTTGTGTAATATCTTGGACAAGCTAGTTGATAATTAACCATATTGCTCCTTGTTCCACTCTATGTATGTTTTATTGTGTAATTGATCGCCATCATATACCTAATAAAATTGTCCTAGTTTCTGCCACGCCAAATTAGTACTACTCATAGCTTCATCTTGAGATTGTCTTCTTGTTCTTTGTTTTCCAGTGTTAACGGTATATAACCCAGCTGGATAGGGTTCTTCGTTTTCTAACGAAATTACTGACCAATGCCTTTCAGTGACTAACTAATCGGTCGACGCCAAGTTGTCAAGCTTTATAATGTAGGGTGGCAACAAAATTCGAGTCACATGATCAGTAAAATGTATAGTACTGCATGTGCAGAGTAGGGCACGATTATTGAGGGCTGCAGATCGATTTTCCAGCACACATACCTACATAAGTACAAGTTCCATTAAAACTTAATGACCCGTGGATGGATGGATAAAATTGAAACTATATAAGAGATGAATGGCATGGATACCCAACTTTAAGGTTTTAATTTGATACACTAGAAAGCAACAACTGGACTTTTTACAGCGTTTTCTTGTCGTTGCTTTTTCTCTGAAGAGAAGCTTTCCAGGCCGGCCTTACTGGGCTAGCAAAGTAGCAATGATGATGGTGATGATTCAGAGTAGACGGCAACAGCTTTTTTAGGTAGGAAAGGTCACCTAGCCTAGACGACTGTGTACTATACTCTTACTGTCTCTGGGCAGAGCCGGCAGACAGTATTGTCTGGATTCGAACCAGCTGATCGATAATGGAGCTGTTGATCTATCGAGGAGCTCTATGGCTTTGGATACTACTCTTGAAATGGCAGTAGTACAAGGAGAGAGCGGCTGAACTTACTGCATGTAGCTCTGTGAAGACGTACGTGCCTCTGCATGCCACAGATCATGATCGAGCTGCCTATATATACGTAGTTACAATATTCAAGTACTTTGAAAGGGATAAGATTAAGTTAGATCGATCGAACTCAGAAGTACTTGGACAGTGAGTTTTCCGTGGTGGTGTGGATGCATAACGTACTACATTAGAGATCGAGATCTGACCAATTAATCATTTCGCAATTATAATTTTGGTGATGATCAAATTTGTTCTGGATTTTGTTGCTTTTGTTTCTTACGACGACCAAAAGGTACACGTACTGTAATAAGATTTCGTATTCAAGCTTATGTATGTATGCGTGTGCATATATATTCCCAAAACTTGTCTCGAGCGATTGAAGGGAAAAGGATCGAGGCTCATAGGGTTTTCCGGCTTTGTGTTCGATCTGTTAATGTGATCGAGTTCTTCTAGCAGAGAGGTGATGTATATATATACAGATAGCTACCATATGTATATATATATGTAGAATTCAGGCTGTAAATAGTTTTAATTTACCATCTGTTTAAGGATATTATACTTTTTGTATTTAGATGTGTGTCTTGTTATAATTAATATAGAAGGAGATATTCTCTTGATTACCGATTTATAGGGATATGAATTGTAACAATTTGTAATGCTTATTTAAGATCATTTATCAATGAATAAAGTACAGTTTTAGATCATATTTTCTGAGTATTTATTTTCTCCTTTAACATGTTATTAGCAGCTCTTAAGTTGATAGTCATCAACCCAAACCCCTAAATACTACAACCTTCCACCGCCGGCCTCCCTCCCTTGCACGACTCACCACCACCGCCGCCGGCCACCTTGATGTCATCGGAGCTTCCTCCCGCCGACTTTTGTGGACTTTTTCTCTTCAAAATTTTTACACAACGAAGTTTTCATATCGAGCATAACACCCTCGAGGTAAATCGACTAACCTTCTTCGATTTAGAATTAGGTTGCAAAACTTAATTACCGCAACACCCCAAATCTAGGTCTAGATTTAAGTTTAAATACCATGAATTATTATATACCTCTAGTTCTTATGGATTAATGTAGGTATGAGTGAAGGAGATTTAATCTCCTCTTCCTCAAGATTTAAGATTAGTGACGGTCCTGGGGGAGTCACGGTATACATGAAAAAAAGGGATGTCGATATTTTGTGACTCTGAGTCAGTCACGGTTTAATGAGGTGTGGTATGAAGCCATGGGATTTTGCATTGATTTTTGTGACCATACATCATGAATCATGTTTCTTATTCCCAAACTTGATACTAGTGATCGTGGTTATTTCGATCGGTAAACTAATTCATCTCTTATTTTTTGTAGATGACTGAGCATGCAAGGCCTGAATTTGACATCCTTGACATTCAAGGAGCATAATAGCACATGTGGGTCTCAGATGTGAGGAATACTCTCATCGGTAAAAGACTCACGGATACAATCCATCCAATACCAGCAGGTCAAGAAGTCAATGATGAAACCAAAGCAAGAAAATCTCAAACTCTTATGTTTTTTAGGAGACATATTCATTCCACTCTGGGAAGACAATACTTGTTAAAAGATGACCCCACAAATTTGTGGGTAACTTTTCAACACAGGTTCAATAATGTGCATGACGCAAAGCTTCTATTGCTATAAGAATAATGTGATAGAATCTGGTTATTGGATTATTTTAAGATATATTATTTTTACCAAGATATGCTGGAGCTACAATCTAAGCTTGTTGTATGTGGAGTTGTGAAAACATTGAGCACCTTCCCTACTTTTTCGGGTAATTTGATGCACCAGTATCAACATGATTATGAACAAGGCAGATTAAGATCTTTTAGTGATCTTATGAGTGTGCTGGCCAAGAAACAAAAGATATAGTGCTATACTCATCAACAACAATAATAGGCTAACAAGTATAAAGAAAGAACATAAGACATATAGCACTGGTGGGAAAGCTCGGAAAGATAAGGGGAAGCAACATGCTGAACCTTATCAAAATAATCGTGGTAGACGAGGTAATGACAAAGGTCATGGCCGAGGAGGCTACAGTCAGAATTTGATTTGGACTCGCCAAGACAATGGCCATAACAACTCCAACAAGAATCCATCAAGTTCTGGTTCTAGGAACAATGAATTTTTTTTTAAGATCTACTCATTCATCGTCTGGCTTGACACCTTGTTATAGGTGTGGTTCAAACAAGCATATGCACAAACAATATCGTGCACCCAAAGATGTCTAGTTAGCCCATAAGAGATGCAAGCAGTACATGACACATGACACCAACTACACTGCATATCAAGATATGGATGACGTTGGTGAAGTTAACCTTATAGTAGCAGATGTCAACAAACCCAGTCTAGAGACTGCGAATTCTAATTAGTTTATGTATTAGACCCATATCCCTACTATATAATCAAGTTTAGCTTTGTTTTTGACTTTATTTTTTCAGTCATGGTTATTAATTGAATAAGAACAATCTTTTGATGTAAGTTTTGATGTTGTCAAAGTAATAAAATTTTCTTCTTTTCGGTTATTGAAAGTGTTAAGAATGGTTATGTCTATACATATTGCTTAGATGGTTCAAAATCTAAATTTTTTTTATGGCATTATGACACCAAAGTATAATAAAAATGAGACAAATGGAGATGATGGTTTGTTTCTGGGTATTTTCGACCCGTTAGAGTTTTTCCTCGACCTGTCAAAGGTAGTACTCTGGAACAGTTTCTACATTTATCGACCCGTCGAAAATTAGTTTACAAAATCTTTTGGCCCATCAAAATATGGTCCTCGGCCATATGTTTATGCAACTTCGACTCATCAAAGCCCCATCCTGACATGTCGAAGGCATGCTTCTGTCTCAATATTGATATTTTTCCAACCCGTCGATGGTATTTTTTGACCCGTCGAGAAATCGGAAAATAAAAATAAAAAATATTTTTTTCTTCGACCCGTTGAAGGTTTACCTCGACCCGTCAAAAGATACATTTTGTCTCAAACATTATTGAATTTTGACCCGTCGAAAATCGGTATCGGAAATTCGATTTCGTTTATGGGTTTATTTCGACTTGTCGAGCATACTACCCGAAATTAGTGTTTTTGATGTGTTCTATATAGGTTTTTTTTTCGATAAATAATGGTTCAGAAAAATTTCGACCAACTTGGATTTCTGCATCGAATAATGATGTAGGTTTACATCGGTCTGCTTATGCCATATCAGCAATCTTTAAGGGTCACAACCCTTTGGTAAATCTTTAAGTCTTTACTTAAAGTGTTTGATAATTCTTTACGACTAATTAATTCAAATTATTTTGTAGATGTTTGAAGGCGAGATCGAGTGCCTAACAAATAGTGGTACTACTCATATTATACTGCAAAATAGGCAACTGTTTATAGATTGTGTGCTATATACATCATCAGTGACAACCATGATTGGTTCCGTGATGGTTATACAAGGGCTTGGTTCAGCACAATTCTTGCTACCACATGGAACAAGAATTAATATTACTGATGCACTGTACGTGCCTAAGACCAACCGAACTTTGCTAAGTTTTAAGGATATTAGAGCCAACAGTTTATACTTGGATACTCATAGTAAGAATGGTAAAAGAATTCTTATGTATAACTTCTGAGGAATGCGGTAAAAAGCATATCTTGGAGAAGTTAGCGGCAATTTATAGTAGTTTATATCTTACTACGATTTGAATCATTAAATCCAATATAGTCACTCTCTCTACTGTGTGTGACTCGGTCTCTTATCAGCTTTGGCATTACCAACTGAGACATCCAAGTCTTGATATAATGATCAAAATATTGAAAAACTCTCATGGTCATCTATTTTTCATAGCAAAGAAACATGTATAAATTCTCATCGGTTTTGATGGAATTGATGAGATTAACATTGTTAATCTGGTTTCGACTCCTACGTTGACTTCAACACCTAGTGTTGGTTTACAAGATTCATTTATGGTAATCTTTGATGCTCATTGCGCATTTCGCAAAGTTTGTTCATTAGCAAAGTTACAAGCTAGGCCTTCCTTTACGGTTCTTACAGAGAATCTATGGAGATATTTGTAGACCTATCAAACCGGAATGCGAACCATTTAAATTTTTTATAGTTTTGATAGATGCATTAACGCGATAGTCACACATTACTTTGTTATCCACAAAAAAATGCTGCATTTGCAAAACTCCTAGCACATATTATTAAGCTTCGGGTCCACCACCCAAAAAATCCAATCAGGACAATTAGATTGGATAATGTAGGAGAATTCACATCAAAGACTTTTGATGACTTCTATATATCAATTGGGATTGAATTTGAACATCTTGTCCCTCATGTTCATTCACAGAACGATTTAGCAGAGGCACAAATCAAAGGGTTACAGCTTGTGGCCAAAACAATAGTTATGCATACTAATTTTTCGGTATCTGCTTGGGATATGCAATATTTTATACAGAAATGCTTCTTCTCTTTAGACCTGTAGCACGCCAACCATTTAGTGCATACTAGTTGGTAACTAGATATGAGCCTGATATTTCACACTTACGCATATTTTGTTGTATAGTGTATATGCCAATTGCATCTCCACAACGCACTAAAATGAATCATCAACATCGATTAAGCATATTTGTTGGTTATGAATCTACAACGATTGTCCGTTACTTAGAAACCTTCGACAGGCTATCTCTTTATTGCAAGATTTGTAGATTGTCACATTGAAGAAACATATTTCCTGACGTTAGGGAGAGATAGGAATGCCTCCATTCCGGTTGAACGTCAGGAATTGATGTGGAAAGCTCCTCCCATTTTGTTTCAAGAAGATCCATGCATATCTCAAAGTGAGATTGAAGTGCAACGTAAACTTGATCGTCAAAAGGTAGTAAACTCAATGCATGGCTCCTTTACAGATATTGTCAAAGTGATGAGATCAGACATTCTTGCTGCAAATGTTCCTGTAAGATTGGAAGTTACTAAAAGGCGGTATAACACTACTCCAAGATAGAGTAACATGACTCTTGCTCATGTGCATGAAGTAGCATTAGCCTTGGCTCCCATTAGGAAGAGAGGGAGACTAGAAAAATCCATAAATGAGCTGCCAGCAAAAAGGCAGGCCATCTAGGCACATATTGATCATTTCATCATTAATGTTGTGAATCCCACACATGAAATTGTTCATGACTACAATTATATCCTAGAATCATAAATGACATGTCTAGAAGATGCTTAAGATCCATATGTGATGTTAGAGAATGGTGAAATCTGACTAACTAACAACGATGCGCACATTGTTATGGACTGATCACCCAAGGTAGTTGATTATGATTTTGCTTATTCCATCGCTTAGGAGATTATTGATGACGATGAAGTAGAACCTCGCTCGATTGATGAATGTCAGCAGAAAGCGGATTGACCAAAATGAAAAGAAGCAATGCAGGCCGAACTAAACTCTCTGAAGAAAAGACAGGTTTTTAGTCAGGTAGTGTTATGCCCACCAAATGTGAAACCGGTAGGACATAAATGAGTCTTTGTTTGGAAGCGTAATGAGAAGAATGAAGTCATGCAGTATAAAGTTAGACTTGTGGTGCAAAGATTCTCACAACGTCCTGGCATTGATTATGAGGAGATATACTCTTCTGTTATGGACATCATTACTTTTTGATACCTTGTCAGTTTGGTAGTGTCCGAAAAACTGAACATGCAGCTGATGGATGTGGTGACAGTATATCTCTATGGAAACCTTGATTCAAAGATATACATGAAAGTACCGGAAGGCGTGGCCATACCCAATTCAAGTAAATCTACACCATGGAGTGCTCAAGTGATTAGATTGAAGCGTTCACTATATGGATTAAAACAATCTGGTAAGATATGGTACACACGTCTAAGGGACTTCTTAATTAGGAAGGGATACAAGGATGATGATTTATGCCCATGTGTGTTCATTAAGAGAATAAGTTCAGGATTTTCCATTGTATGGGTCTATGTTGATGATATGAATATCATTGGGTCTCATGATGAAATCAATGAGACAGTTAGCTACTTAAATTTCGAGTTTGACATGAAAGACCTTGGTAGGACTCGATTTTGTCTTGGTTTAGAATTACAACATCGAGTTGGTGGAATACTTATTCACTAGTCTGCTTATGTTCAAAAGATGCTCAGGTGATTTAACATGGACAAAGCATACACACTTAACACATCAATGGTCGTACGCAATCTGAAACCCAATAAGGATCCGTAGCATCTGAAAGATGATGATGAGAAATTATTAGGAGATGAGATACTATACCTTAGTGCTATTGGAGCTTTATTGTATTTAGCCCAATGCACAAGATCATATATTGCATTTTCTGTGAACTTGTTAGCTCAGTTTAGTTATGCGTCAACACAACGTCATTGGATAGGTGTAAAGTACATCTTAAGGTACTTGAAGGGTTCCACATACTTGAGCTTGTTCTTTCCCTACAAAGAATACATAGAGAAACTTGAAATTCTCGAAAAATGGATGGTTGAATTGCAGCATGCAGATTCCAAGGTTTTCGACCTGTCGATGGTATTACTCAACCCATCGAATATTGCACTTTGGATGGACCAAGACCATGCTTTCGACCCATCGAAGGAATTGCCTGACCCATCTAAAATTGATCCGTCTGTAAGCACTATTCCACATTTCAGTATAGTCCCCTATTCAGTGACACCTTGTGATGTCTTGGTTGATTTTGCTGATGCTATGTATCTCTCTGACCCATACAAAGGATGATCCCATATTGGTTACGTCTTTACAATGGAAAACACCGCGATTTCATGAAGATCAACTAAGCAGACTCTTGTTGCTACTTCCTCGAATCATTCAAAGATTATTGCTTTACATGAAGCAGTTAAGGAGTGTATTTGACTTAGGTCAATCATACATCATATTCGAGAATCTAGTGGATTATCTTCCACTACCAGAACACCAACTTGTATCTTTAAGGACAATGTGGCTTGCATGGAACAAATGAAGTTGAGATACATTAAGGGTGATCATACAAAATACATATCACCCAAGTTCTTTTTCAATCAGCAACAACATCAGTTGTTGAACATTCATGTGAATCAATTATGTTCAGTTGATAATGATGCAAACTTGTTTACCAAGTCATTTCCCAAATCTACATTTGCAAAGCATATGAGACGCATTGGTATGCGAAGATTGTCTGAACTCCAAGATTGAGTTAATGATCAGGGGGAGTTCATTTCGTAGACATCAAGGAGAGTCTACATCACTTGTGTTCACTTTTGTACGTTGTTGAAGCGTTGTACTTTTTTTTTCCTTAGAGCAAGCTTTTGTTTTTACCCAAGAAGTTTTTTTTGCTTGCTTGATAAGGTTTTTAGTGAGGCAACATGTTATGCATTATTCATTAGGATCGCGACACAAGGGGTAGTGTTTAAGGATATTATACTCCTGATATCTAGATGCGTGTCTTGTTTCAATTAGCATAGAAGTAGATATTCTTTCAATCCTTGATTTATAGGGATATGGATTGTAACAGATTGTTATATCTATTTAAGATCATTTATCAATAAATAAAGTATAGTTTCAGATCATATTCTCTGTGTATCTATTTTCTCCTTCAACACCATCATGTTAAATTAAAAGAGAGAAAATATTTAACACTTTAACTATTTGATTATGTAAAGTTGCTTACCACAAGAATTTATTAACATGTAATTCTACGAAGAATCACGCCTAAACTAAACCCTAGATAGGGTTTAGGGAGCTCGAGTTGCGACATTTAATCCCATCCTTTTTGATTTGGTGGTTGTCCAATGTCAACACCCGAAATTGACAGTGAACATCGGTTTATGAGTTGTATGTTGTTTGTTCTCTGTCTTGTTCTCGTCTCCTCTTTATTTATGATAACGCGTAAAACATGCATCAAATATTAACACAAAGTAGACACCCAACACATATCTCACACGTATGCACCTTAAAACCCTTCTTTGTAGATGTAGCATTGATAAGTAGGGATCGTTCTTAACCGGGGATTGATGGTACTAATGGCATGACAACGTTTGTAAACATAAAATAAAATGTATGGGGGGTTTGAAAGTTTGGTTATTAATCTACGAAATATAAAGACAAAACATGGCAGAAAACACATAGAGAAACCCTAAGTTCTATCATGCTTCAACTCATAGACAAGCTAAAACAAACAAGAACATAGAATCCTAAACATGCTTTCTAAATGGAAAATAAAATCTAAGACTAACATATTTACAAGTGATCATCCCGTCTAATTAACCTAGCCGATTTCATGCTAGAAGACTTTAGTAGACAACGAAATTCATAACTCTAAATCTAACTACACATGCTTGTTTATTGTATAGAAGTGCAACTCAGCGTCTTGACGTTGTTGCCGGGGATCGAACCCGGGCCGCCCGCGTGACCAGCAGGAATACTTACCATTATACTACAACTAGTGTCTAAACACCCTAAAGAATTTCATCTTAAATAAGTTCATCGAAACCTGCAAAAGAGAGGGACTTAGCGTATCATCTAGAACATGGCATCAAAGCATTAGACTCAAAACAAATATATGTAAAAGACTTAGAATTATAAACATATGGAAGCTACAAAAGAAATCAAAACATATAGCTGAAAACCAAACTGATTCTTCATCAAATAACCGAAACAAATCCAATACAAAACCAAAGAATGAAAATAGAAGGTCATGGTTACACTTTGAATCCGTGAATCGCACTGCAACTCTAGGTGCTTGATGACTTCTAGGGAGGATGGTTCTCACTTACAAGGGACTTAGCGTATTGTGAGTGATCCGAGGCTCGTTGAGGCTGAACACTTCGGCTTTGGAGAGGCTGGACGGCTTCTTTGTGGAGGAGAGGTATTTTTGCAGAGCTTTGGCTTCTAAGATGGGTGATGATGATGAATGAGTCGAGCTCCCCAATTTATAGAAGATGATTAAGTCTTTTCCTACCAAAACAAGACTTTCCTTATGTACCCGGGTAAATCTGACAGTCTGTCTTCAAACACGTTTTCCCGGAGCTATAGAGATCAGAAAATTATGATTCTTGATTTGTTGGAAAGAATACTTCAAGGGCTATCAAATAACATATCTGATCATTAAATTCGGAGTTAATTTGCATATTTGGTGCCCTTTTGAAGTTGGGTGACCTGGCAGCCCAGATTTTCTTCTTCTACAAGGAGTAGGAAATCTTGATATCTTCAAATCTTGCATTCCTTTTCCTCTAAGCTTCCTTGGCCGAATATACCATATATTTTAACATATTTTGGCCCTCAAATCAGGTATTTATCTTCATGGAATATCCTCCCAAAATTCGTCCATTATTTGCTCCATATATTCCGCCATATTCGCTCTTTCCTGGATCGCGCAGGAGAAATGTCTTCATCTTCTTGTCCACCATTTTGGTATCCATTTGCATTTGGCATTTGGTTTCCAATTCTTGACACTATGTGGGAATGCATCTTCGTAACCATTTTGAAAACTATTTATTCTCCGGAATTAGGAACTTCTTCCTTAGCACGCTTTTAGCTCCAAATCGCCTCCTTTATTATTTCCTCCTTTATTTCTACCTAAAAACATAAAGTAAGTTAGAATCATATTTACTAAGCATAAAACAAATTTAAATGTAGAGATAAAAACATTAATAATCAAGCATCAAATGCGTAGATCAATTTACGGAGAGCTCACATTTTTTTTGAATAGACTAATCGAAACTTTGTATTTTATGAGATTCACGGTATGAATTCTTATTACTGGATTATAACTCACTAACCGAAGTCTCACCTTGATTAAATAGGTAATTCGGTCTTGAGTCATGAGATTATGCTCCTTTATCAGTTGTCTGAAGATGGTTGATGCTGTTATGTTTGGTTATCAGCTTTATTCCTTTTCAAGACCAAGCGGGAAGAAATGGAGTTGGAAGATCAGTAACTAGAGCTTGGGATGGCATAATACCTAACGTATACTAGTGTATTGCAAGTAAGAATAATTTCTTTGGTGAGATGTTATTTGTTTTTGTTCATTGTTTTATATTGTTTTGTTGGCTGTGTCTTTCTAAATTCTTTTCTTATCAGAAAACACAAGGTGGATGATTATGTACGCAACCACATAAAATTCCCTGCTGTAAAAAAGAAGCGAAAATTGATCTCAGAGTCCATTGTAAACAGAGAGCAACCTGTGTCTATGATGATAAATCCTTTATTGGGAGAATCATTCCGAGAAAACAAAGTCAAAGAAAAGGAGAAGCCATCTTTTGCTACAGAGCTTGAGAGTTTGGATGCACGTAATACAGATAAAAAGAGGAGGTAGCTCTAGTCTACTTCTCCTTTTTCTATTGGTACCTGTACTTTTTACCTCCATCTAACATATTACGGACAGTAATAATAGCATCATACTAATTTGATGATTAAATATTATGCTTTATGTGGTTCTGAAGTGAACTTCTTGGTATTCAGAATTTTAGGATTAATGGAAAAGGCTTCATCTTCATTAACCATGAAGGACATTATAAGAAAGCACCCAGTGCCATCTGATCATGCTTACTCAATGAAAGATGTATTGGAAACAAAAATGTCTCTGGCAAAGGTCGAAGTGTCGACTGAGGTACGTGTATTGAAAATTTTCAAGTGTGATTTTGCTCTCTATGTATGTACCTTTAGAGGCTCTAATTATTGATTTTGTACCTTCATTTCTGCCTATTTAAGCTGTTCGAACAGCACTGCGCAAATAGATGAAGGGTGCAGTATCGAAGATGCCGAAGCTATTTATGGGCCTGAGGTTTTTGAACAGATTTTTAGGTGGAAGGTGGATGCTTATACTGGCCATGTTATATCCAAATTTACTGCTTGGGCAAACACTGCATAGCTTGATATTCTTCGTTCTAGTTTCTAGATATCCTTCTAATGCTATCCATGTTCTAGATTCTAGTTGCTTTTATTTTTATTGAGAGGATCATAAATGTAGAATGATTGCGCATAATGTTCATATCTACGTCGATACAGGTAAAGTTGAATGTTTATCTCGGTCCTTTCCTTCATGGCATGCGCTACACATCCTTTGGTCGCCATTTTACAAAGGTGGAGAAACTAGAACAGCTAATCTGGTTGTGTGATAATTTGATAGCTATATTAAACTTCTATATTTCAAAACAATGCACATTCTTCAAAGTTGCATTTATAAACTGTGCTCATTCACTTTGATTTGTAATTTAAGAGGATGAAAGTCTAATATACATTGTATGCACTTGTGTAAATCCGCAATCTTTAGTAAATAAGTTGAAACACCTAAAATTTGACTGGCATGAATAAAACTGAATGAGTAATTCTTAATTTTTTATTATCCTTAAATAAGTGCATAGTTTCATTTTCACTCTAATTCACAAGTACCTCTTCGGTTCTTCCATGTATGGAATTCCATTTGTATAATGCATTGTTATGCCATTACGACACTAAGTTCCCCTGCATTGCAACAAAATCAATTTGGGGACAGTCTTGAAAATATACTGAAAAGTAAATTTAAGTTGTGGTTTATATTTTATAATGTACCTCGTATCCCATATTCTTTTAGCAGTTGAATTACTGGCATGTACTATATGATTTTTGCCCTCTCTTAGAGAATTTTAACAAATTAGGTATATCTTTTATGGTTTTATCCTTGTTATAATTTGAATATGTAAACTACTTTTAAATGCAGATTGTAGATAGGCTCCATTGGTATGTGAAGACTGGAGATACGGTATGATTTCGTGTTTTTTTGGGAACTGCTTTAAGTGCTTTTGGATATCTGAAGTATATACACGGAATAGCTTTTAAATGTTGGATGACCATCAAATGTTACTCATAATTTTTTTTACTGAAAGAAAAACCTATCCCATTTAGAAAGGTTATGTATCCCTTTATTCCTTTAAATACTCTCAGTCTCGATCACAAAAGCATGCAGAAGTTAATATTTACAAATGACTTAATCTATGCTTACCCACCATTGTGTAATTTGGTTAGACACCTACGGACCTACCCATTGCACCCTGTAGTGAGCAAGGGACGTGCTCTCTCATACTATCTCGGGTAGTAATGAGTATACAATTACATTAAAGATCGATGATAATTATACTTCATATTGTTCTCTGATGTGGTGTCTTAACATCATGTTATAAGTTCTTAATCTCTTAGCAGTCACTTGCATTTATCTGGATTAGATGCAATTTTTCAGATAAAACTTAATAAAATTACAAAGGTTTCTTGCATTTATTGAAATGATCAAATCATGTATCCATGAGTACTTGGCAAAAGAAACCAAATCGTACTCGGGTCCATTGCTTTTGAAGTAGATTTCCAAATAATGTGATTTAAGGAAATATATCTTCCTAACTTGTGAACTGTTATGACTTTACACAGTTGATTATGATCTCAATACCTTTTGCTGTAGAAACAGTGAGCATGTTATATTTGGTCAACTTTCACTGTCTTGAATTATATTATGCATACTTTTTTCCGTGATTTCAGTCCTTATACTAGAGCAGTGAACAGAATGTTGATTTTGGAAATTAGCTTAAGATTATAATTGCTAAAGTTCTTTGTACTCTGTGTTACATATAAGTAGCGTAATTAGTTTTTTCCAACTTTCACTTTAAGCACCCAATTTTGTTATTATCCCATTGAGCAGATTGTGGACTTTTGCTGTGGTTCTAATGACTTCAGTGTGATGATGAAAAACAAGCTTGAAGAAACGAGGAAGAATTGCTACTATATATAAGAGCTATGACCTCTTTCAAGCAAAGGTACACATCATTATAAATTCTAAAAATCCTAATTTATGCCAAATCCCATACGTACATCATCAGATGATGATCATCTGACTACTCTACTTAACATCATTTATGATCATGTGATTAAATAGAAACACCAGATTGATTTATGTGATTTTGAAATTTTATGGAAGATCTCAAATAAATACGAATAATCTTAATTAATTAGCTTTTGTGGACTTGGAAGAGCTGAAGAGCTGAAGTCTTGAACCGTGAACCATACGACATGTCGTTCCACCGAACACCCAGTTTTTAACCGCGTTTACTCCTTCACCTGGTAAATCAGCTTGTCGAATCCTAATCAAAAGATGAGAGTATCAGAGAGAGTTTCATCTGCCATTCATGGCTTCCTCGCTTACTTCTTCCCAAACAGTCAAACCAGAAAAAAGCCCCTGCTGATCTCACACATGCCGGAGCCGCCGCCGCCGCCGCCTGTGCCGACCGAGCATCTCGTCAGGCGCTCCAAGTTCATTTGGCGAGTCCTCATGGTCTCCAATCTCGCTCTCGGAGGTTAGCTCTCTCTTTCATTGAAAAAAATTCTGGGTCTTTAACAGTCTTGGGTTAGATTAAAGTTTGAGTCTTTGAGCAATGTTGGGTAATGGGTTTTGTTTACTTGAGCAAAAGCTTTGATTATGTGATGTGAGGATGTGTTGGTTTTTAGTACTGTGCGCAATGTGTTTGATCAATTGACCCAGAGATGTGATTTAACTGTTACTTTAAGCTGGGGTAATTTATTACATTGTTGTGTGTTGCTATGTTAGAAATATCTAAACATCCCATAGAAAATGTGATGGCAGCTATAAGCTAGTTTAGGGATCTAGCACATATTACAGCCATGGATCTGTAAAGTAAAAAAAAAGAAAAGATGACTGTAGAGAGATACAGAGGAGAAAAATGCATATGACAAATCATTTATAAGGAGTTTGGATGGTGTAGATTGGTTTCGCCAATCACCGATTGATCTCAAAAGCAGTAGATGTGTGCTAATGGGGAGTCTACTTGGTTATAAGGAGAAGTTAGAAGGTTAAAAGTGTGATGCTTAAAATCTGAGCTGTATTAACTTGACATGGAATGTGTACTTGGTAACCAGAAATTAGTTTTGAACAATGACTGAAAAGTTTCCCTTATAGGGTAAGAACTACTTTTTGTGCCTGGTTATGATACTGGAGTTGGTATTGTCTTGAACCAGTACGCTGAGGTTCATTCCCATTGAAGTGGAAGATCATTGACATGAAACTCCTCATAAAAATAATTTGCATTGAAGACGAGGTTGTTATTGTTGTTGTTGATAAATAGTCATCTTGGTATGAAAAGTCTCTGCATCCTTTTTATTTGTATGTGTTATGAGTCTATGAATGACTTATATGAGTGGACCGGCTACCCTGTATCATTATCCATTAGGAAGGACTAGTGCCCTCCTTACTGTGATAGTTTGGGGCTATTATGTACCACCCCCGTCCGCGCTATAGCCACTTTTCAAGTTTCCATCTCTTTTCCTTTAGTGATCCATTCTTAAGCCAGCAACATATGGTTAGATTACTTCGCTTCGCTTTGATGAGGATGTTATCATTGTGATCTGTAGCACATGATATCGCTACAGTGTGACTAACAGGTGTAGTCAAATTTGTAACTTGACCTCGTTCCATAAGGAGTGGATACTAGTAGAACTTAAAGTTATTGACTGGAAAGACATTGGATCTCACTGACTCGAACCTGACCTCTTGCAGGTTACATGTTTATTGGGGCTAAGAAGAGAGATGTAGGCACTGTGAATAAGAAGAAAGCCAAGGAAATAAGCATTAAAAAGCACAAAGCTGTAGTTGAAGAAGTTCCCTCCCCTCCTCCAGCTCCTCTTCCAACAACTCGTACGACTTCTGAGACATGGGATTTGTGAATATGCAGCTGCCTAGTCCTGAACATCAGCAACACAAACTTTTCAAGTGGATGCTGATAGTAAAAGAAAGTTGAAATCAAGAAATCCAAAAAGGAAGAGCAAATTAATGAAGAAAACTTTTTTCTTGACTGAAAACAGTACAGATAAATCTTACAGAACTTGGATGTTCTTATCTTGGGTGATGAATACTGAAGTAGATTGCTTTTCAGTGGCTTTTTGTTCTTGTTTTCTTTCGACTTCAGCAAATATTTGCAACATATTAGCATGCAGAATGAAGTTTTGTTGTGGGAACGCGCTACGAGATATTATTAATGTTTGCTCTTAATGAATGCATAGTATAGAATGAGGAATCAGACGCAAAACTGAGTTGCATACTCAAATACAGCTTTCTTCTGATCACATTCAAACTAGACTATCAGAAATGAAGGATGTGTGTGTGATCATGATGTAGTCTTAACACTTAAAGAAAATAAAATTCACTCTGTTATTAACTCAACTGAAGCATAACTCATCTCATAGATCATATAGCTGGGAGTTGGGACCAAAATTATGTATAGAATGACTGGACAGAGATAATTTTTTTGTCTTTTTGCCTTTTGAGCATTTTGAGTTTGAGAATTCAATAGAAGACCCTACCAGTGTAGCAGTCATACTCCCTCCGCTAACTACATCCACACTTTGAGTTTGAGTTTGAGAATTCAATAGAAGACCCTACCAGTGTAGCAGTCATACTCCCTCCTCTAACTACATCCACACTTTTCAATCAATCCCATCTTCCCTCTTGATAACTGAAACCATTCATCAGAACTTAGAAGCTTGCAAACCGTACGTGCTGGTCTCAAACAATCACACTTCCATTGCAAATTTTGCCTACAATGCCAGGAACAATCATAGTTTCAGGTACTAACATCTTGTCTTGAATTAGATTTCAATCATGGACTTCACATTATAAGTTATGTCTAATGTTTGTTTATATGGTCACTGAATCTTTTTAGTTCTTGAATTCATGGACCTTCCATCTTCATCACCATCCTCTTCAATATCAATCAAGGGTAAGCTTTTGTTTTTCCTTTCAAGTCAGTAAGTCGGCTCTCTTCAAATGTTGTTCTGAAAACATATTCACATGCAGTTTCTTTGGGGCCAAAATCAGAGTACCAAACTTGGGAGAAGAAAAACTTGTCCTTGTAATGATGACCTTCACTCATTTTGTTCTTACATGCCATTATTCTTGACTTGGTACCTAACTGACTAATTCAGTTTTTGTTCATGTACAGCCCATTGGCGACTCTTCGTGACAAACTGATTGTTCTTCTTCATGACTCTGAGGGAAATGAGATATCAGAAACAGGTTTGATATAAGAATTTCCTCTATGAATTATGTTTCTAATGCTAACTGGGGCAATTGTGTATATAATCAATTATCTCTAAGACTTGCAGGTATTGAGACCAGGTCCATAGTTGAGAAGGGTGTTTGGGATGACTACTTTCCCCTCAAAGGAGGTGGGTTTCTACATATGAAGTTTCAGTTTGTACTCAATGAAGAAGAGCGCAATCGAATCCGTATGATGGTACTCTTATGTAATACTTCTCTAATTGTTTTCTTGACAACTAATTTTAGTTTGTAGTTTTGCACTCATGTTATTGTCAATGTGCTTGCAGCGAGAATCTGCAGTAAAAAAAAACCATGGGGAGTTCTATCACAGCAGTCCCACTACTCTGCAAAGTATTCCTAGTGCCAGGAGCAGTTTTGCATCATTAATGAGTCTTGACAATGTGATCACAGGTTCGGTTTTCTTCTCCTCCTATAGCAACAACATATATAGACCGTAGGTAGTTAATGTCTGGAGTGAATGCTTTTTGGTATTCTGAGGGCCTCATATTCTAATTTGCCATATATGCATCCAAAGGTGTTAGCCAAATTTGTCTGATGTGGCAAGTCCAGACATGGAACTTATTTACTTTTCATGATGAAAAAGTTAAGGGTGATCTTTTCGTTGTTGAAGTGAAAATGAAATTTCATATGTACTGTGGTGAGTTCGTTAACGATCATTGAACCTGTTTTAGAGTGATGCAGATAAAAATGAAGATACTTCCTCAGCCATCACTGTGCAGCAAAGAGTTCATCTATCTCCAGCTGAACTGAGTCCAGTGAAGTTAGCTGATAAGATTGATGTTCAACCACTTCCTGCTAAGCTATCTGCCAAAGTCAATTATGTGGATGAACCTTTAACATTATTAAGAAGCTCACCACCAGTTGTTGGTACAAAAAATGTTTCAAAGCTTCAGGAAGATAAGCCTCATAGACATGAAGAGACTTCATCAGCCATTACTGTGCAGCAAAGAGGTAATCTATCGCCAACTGAACTGAGTCCAGTGAATCTAGCTGATATGATCCATGTTCAACCACTTCCTGCTAAGCTTTCTTCCAAAGCCAGTTACATGGATGAACCTGCAACGTTATGTAGTGGCTCACAGTCAGTTTTTGGCACAACAAATGTTCCAAAGTCTCAGGACGATAAGCCTCATAGAAATGAAGAGACTTCACCAGTTATTACTGTGCAACAAAAAGATTATCTATCGCCAACAGAAGTGAATCCCAGGAAAGTAGTTGGTAAGATTGATGCCTTGCCACTTCCTGCTAAGCTCCCCGCAATGGCCAGTTCCGTGAATGAACCAGCTAGGTCATTAAGAGGCTCTCAACCAGTTTTTGGTACAACAAATCGTCCTAAGTTTCAGGAAGATGAGTCTCAAAAACTTGAGGAGCAGATCCCACCAGAGAAAACTCCAAGAAACGTAAAGAACATGATCAGTGCCTTTGAAACAGGTTTATCTGAGGTATGCCAGCAGACTATATATCTATATGTATATGTGACTACTATATATCTATATGTATATATCTGATGATATTCCATATTAGTAATGTGTGATGTTTGCTTCAATGACAGGATAAGAAGCCTAAAATCAAACCAGCAACGACGAAAGTTCTATCAAACAGAGCTAAAATAGGTGATCCCCCCAACCAGCACTTGAAACAAGTCAAGAAACTCAATACAGAAACTTCAGAGGAGGTAGCCAGTCCTTCGGCTTCAGGAAAGTTGCAAAATGAACTGGCATGTGGTCAAAGTGGTGAGGAAACTTCTTCACTTGGAGATACCAATGGGACTAAATCATCAGGTGAAATAGCTATGAAGCGTCGGTTCAAGCCAACACATCAAGGAGTGGACATAAAACAAGATAATCTCCTTAAGGATTTGAGTACATCATCAACATCCCAAACAGTTGAAGTTCCAAACAGGTTTCTTGATGAACAAGAACACATACCAATTATAGATGGGACAAAATCATCTCATGAAATAGCTATGAAGAGTCAGTCCAAACCAATACATTTGGAAGTGGACATAAAACAAGATAAGCTCCTTAGACATATGAGTACAACATCAACATCTGAAACAGTTGAAGTTCCAGAAAGATTACTTGATGAACAAGACCACAGACCAGTTATAATGGAAAATCATCAGCCAGAAATCTCTTCCACAAAACCACAAAAAGTTGACATACAAGGAGTTCCAGCTCAAGTATGTACTTCAAAAGCAAACTATGAAGATAGGCACAATCCCTTTGAGAGCTCTGGTGGATGGATTTTTCCTGATGAGGCAATGCGACTCTGTATAACAACTAGTGGTAAAAAGGTGATGGATTTATTGGGACATTGTACTGTGTTGAAGCCACATATCAATCAAGAAACAAAGAGTTTTCCTCCACCAGAAATTGTACAAGACCAGCAGGTATCTGAAGCTTCCTGCTGCATGACCTATCATATCATTTTGATAAATGATTTCATCATCTATATCTGAATCACAACATGAGAATGAAATTCCTATTTGTAATTGAATAACGTGACTGTATTCTAATAATTGTGGTGTAGTGATACTGGGTTTATGAAACTTCATTCATTGTACAGGATAATGTGGATAGCAGTAATGCTACTCAAGCGAATAATAATGAGAAGAATCGTAGATCGAAAGAACTACACGAGGTTGAGAATTCAGAAGAAACAGACGCTTCTGGTGTGGCAGTTGGACAGGTTATTTTTCTCTCACAAATACCAAACACAAAAGTTTGTTCTTGTTATTCTACTAGGTGCTGTATAGTTCTTAAATGACTTCCTACTGCATAAATGTACTAAGAATCTAGGGGTATACTAAAACTCCTAAAAGGCTACTGTTTGAAAGTTCAGATTAAATGAGTTAACAGAGATATATAGTACCAACTGCATGTTAGTTATGGGTGCTGATCGATATATGTATTTAAATTGTGTTATATTTCAGGCAATGAAAGTTGCAATAATGTTTGGATTTGGAACTCTTGTTCTCCTCACCAGACAAAGGAAGAATAGGTAAGCATTAAGATCATCAGCAGGAAGAGTATTTGCTCTCATTTCTCCAGAAATCCAGTGATTATAGGAACGGACCTCTTTTTGTTGCAGATTGAATTAGGTTGTGGATACTCTTTAGTCATGATCCATTTGTTGATGATTCAGATGACCTATATACATACTATATAAAAGTTCATTTGTTTTTTGTTTTGTTTTTTTTATGCTGCTGAATTGGCAGCTAGTATATATACTTGCTTACGTGATCGATCTCCGGGTCATTTTTGAGAAATTTCTGTATTGCACCATGTTGGGAATAACAAGGAAAAGGTGAGTTACAGGTTATCCTAGGCCAACAAGGAAAAGGAAAGGACTTGGATATCCAAATTCATTTGACATTTGTCATATCATTATCCCTGCAGGACCAGGATAACCTAGAACAAACCAAGTTGGGATGAGGAAACCATCGGGACATGGGAATACTCAATTTACATAGCTGATATGCTCCATATATATAAGACGGTAGAGTAGATCTCATTTCCACATCTTCACTTTCACATCCAACGTTCAACGTACGCTTATTCACAATGGCTGCTTCTGGTCTCAAGTACAAGTACTATATTAAATTCTAGGAAGATCGCATCGCAACCAGAGTCACTTCAGATGCAGCTTCTGTAAAGGTATGGATCGACAGGACTTATTACCATCACGGTGACAGAATCCTAGTTGGTCTGGATACTGAATGGCAATGGGACTCTAATACCGAAGATTTCGAAGTTGCTGTTCTTCAACTCTGTGTGGGAAATCATTGCCTTATCTATCAACTGACCCCCTTGGAAAGTACTCCTGAATCTCTTGAGCATTTTCTCAGCGACGAAAATTTGACCTTTGTCGGTAAGCAAGTTCAAGAAGACGTGACTCGTCTGGCTCGTAAAGGGTTATACGTATCGTATGCCATGGATGTTCGTCACATGCTGCAAAGAGGTACGACGACAGTAGCTACAAGCAAATGGGATTGAAGACGTTGGCGATGGAGTTTCTGAACAAGGAGGTGGAGAAGGATAAGAAGACTACAAGGAGTCGTTGGGGTAACAATGAACTCAAGTACTACCAAGTCGAGTATGCATGCATCGATGCTTTCGTTTCGCTTCAACTAGGAATGAAACTAAGAATGCCCTACTACTCTGCTGAAGAGAGAATGGAATCTTTCGCCGAGACAAAACAATGGATCGATGGCCTTCCATCTAGAAAGTCCAATCGCAAGAAGAATCGCATCATGCAGCAGGAGAAGACTGCACTCTCGTTCGCTGATATTTGGAATTTTAGCGACATTGTAGCAACCGGCTGGGACTGAATGTACTAACTAATATCAGTATGTCTGCTAATTAGGATTAACCGAGAGTTTAGGTTGTGAAAAAATTATTTACAAAGAAATAGATCGAGGGCAGCAGATTAAGAATTCGAAAAGTGTAAGCAAACTGTGAAAATAGAGCTATGTATTTAAGGTAGTTGATCATTAGTAGTTTGTAGCTAGACACGTACTCTTTGGTTATCATCCATTTTGAAGTGAGGGAAGAGTTAAAATAGAACAGTGAAAACACCATGCTGAGTTCGGTTTGTTCGATCTGTACTTATATATAATCTACATCTGCATGTTGATCAAGTCAATATATATAATCATCGATTTAGTTCATAACTTCATATCTTGATTATCTTCATCAGTTTGTATCCGTACGTAATGAAAGACATGCATATCTGGTAGACGAAAGGACGTTGGAAGATAGCAATTAATTAAGCACAAACTGATCGAAAGATCATTTTATACTTTATAATACGTATAGATTTTCTAACCAAACCATCCAAGTTTGATATTATAATTAGAGAAATGATTTCACGCCTTGACGAAGGAAAACATTTTCAGTCTCACCTTCAGTCCAGGTCAGATTTCTGACGTGCAAATAGTATTTCAATATGTGGCAATGCAGGCTGACACACAATTTGCTTTTCACTTGTACCCTTTTATTAATTTAATAGAAAATATCAAGTAAGCAAAAAAAAAAAAATCAAATGAAAGAAAAAAACAAAACCCAGATCTGGGTTTTCATTGTTGTTGATCAAAATTCAAACCCTCTCGAGTGCCGCCGACTCTTTAATAAGATCTATATGTAAAAATTCAAATTTTTATTATCATGATTTCACAATAGATCATTAATACCTTATCAATTTTGAGTAAAAAATTAAATTCGATGGAGAACCCGATCTAGTTTACTATTATGCAATTCCATCTCTATCATAGATCACCATCATCCTCATCACCACACCAGTACCTCGTTATGCTTCATCAGTTCATCACACTACTCTCTCTATCACAATGAACGACAAACATATCTCTTCCTTAAACCACCAACACCCCAAACTTTGTAGCCTTTCCGTCTCTTTTTTTCATCAACACTTGCTCCAAAACATGCTTGGGTACGACAATAAGAGGAAAGAGATTGAAAGGATTGAAGAACAGCCCACAAAGCATCTTCGATTATTCTCCAAGATTATTATTTTGTTAGAATTAATTAGTACAAGGATATAAATTGAACGGTATATGTGTGTCAGCTTACATTGCCACATGTCGAAATATTATTCGCTTGTCAGAAATCTGAACTGACAGTCATATTTAAAAATTTCTCCTCAATGAGGCTATCCACATCATCTGATTATATAGTTTAGAATTCTTATTTTACCTTTTATTTTTGTTAAATAAATAAGCCAAATAACTCTATTAAATAAGGAATTATATATCTTCAATTAAAAAGCATAATATGTTAAAACCTTTATCGTCTTTCTCCTTCTTCTTAGAAAATCTGAAACCCTTTGATTCAGCCTAATTCCTGACCATAATTCATTGTATAACTCAATTATTGGGATATTGCTTATTTGATTTTCACTAAAAATTCTCACCAAAAGAATACATATCATGATATCAATTGGTTGTATGATGCATCTAAAACAAAGATATAGAGAAATCATGGAACAAATCGCAAGACTTTTATGAAAGTTTTAGAATCACAATTCACAAGTACTATATATAATCTAGAATATGTATAATCAAACTATGAATTTGCTTATTATTATCATGCAATATATTGGCAAATGATAACTTGAATTATTCTATGAAAATCCACCAACATACCTAGTTGGCCATGACATATCACTACAAAAAAAACTCACTTAGTTGACGAAGCTTTTTTATCGCCTAAGAAGCAATTTTCGTCGCTTAAGTACCTAGACGACGACATCTTCGTTGTCTAAGATTCGTCGTCTAAGTACTTAGACGACAAAACAATTAAATTTCATCGTCTAAGATTCAGTTAGAGGACGAAAAATTTATTTTCGCCTAAGGCCTTAAACGACAAAATAATATGGGCTGAGACGACGAAACATTCTGTCGTCTAATTTAACTTAGATGATGAAATGTTATGTTGTCTACGTTGAAATTTTGGACGACGAAATTTTTCGTCTTCTAAGTGGGAACTTTAACGACGAAATTTTCATCATCTACGTGTATGTTTAAAACAACAGAATCTTTCGTCGTCTAAGTATATTGCTTACACGATGAATTTCTCAAGTGCGTCGTCTAATAAGGCTGACCTAGACAACGCCAGTTTTCATTTCGTCGTCTTATGTTGTTTTTTTCTTTCTAAAATTAATAAATCGAATATATTAAATATTAAATTAATAAATTCATTTAAAATTAACTAATAGTAATTGAATATATTAGATATTAAGTTTGTACATCATTAATCCGATCAAAATATAAGAACTACATAATATATACATACTAAACCTAATCTCCGGCTAACCCGCGACACTAAGAGTTTGGACCCCGCCGATTCCCTCCATGCTCGAGCCATCATCATCATCATCATGTCCAGGAGAATCCCAAGGAGTGCCAAACGACTGAAAAATAGAATTGGGATCTATGCCTAGCTTAGCCGACATGAAGCGGATTAATTGATCCATCCGAGTTGTCGCTGCTTGAGTCTCCTCCCGAGCCTTATGAGCCTCCTCTTGGGCCGCTCGAGCATCCTCCTGGGCCACTTGTATTTGCTCCTAGTTAGCTGTCGCATTCAAATGCTGATTTCCCAATTGTGATGACTTGCTCAAATCTTGCTCGACTCCCCATCCAAGAGCACAAATCTCCTTCCTAGGTCGATGACCGAAGACTTCATATGCAATTTCTATTCAAGTCTTCTGCGAAAGAAGAGGTATCTCTTCAAGCGCCATCTCTGGCAACTGTGACTGTATCTCCTCCAGTTTCTCGTCGGTCATTTGTTGCAACCTCTCTTGAAATTAACATGAACAATATATGATTGTCGACAAAAAAATTGACATAGTTTCTCCTAGAAATGGAGGAAACCAAAAACCTGCACGAAAACCAAAACACTTCGAATAACCTCAAAACTGAATCTCATCCGCATTTCTCAAGTTCACTTACCTATGTATCACACATATAATCACAAAACGAACCCCCTAGACAATTTATCTCTTTATGCATAAGTGAAGAAGCGTTCTTGATTATAAGTCACTGGTTGACAACCTCAAGGCTTATTAGTCAATTAAACTACCTTGATTAAAACACTTCCAAAAACTCATATCTTTGTTATCAGATTAATTTTACACATGTTACTAACACACAACTAAGTATTACAAAGCATTCAAGCACTTGTTGTAATACACAAAGCCACAGTCTTATGCTCATAATTATGTTTTATTTAGCCAACTAAACCAAATTCCAAGAGAATTGAACCAAATTTGATGTTCTAAATAATCATGATCCAAATTCTGGATAACCAACAGTAAAATTAAATTCATTTAATTTGGGAAAATTGTTACTTATGGCGTGTTGAGTCCCGAGATGTTCGTTTTGCCCGGGCCTATTGTAAGCAGAAATGTCGGCTGATATTAGCGGGTATTTCGAACCCTTTTCCAAGTATTTCAATGTCATGTTAAGCATCTTGTAGGAGACCGATCCGTGGTGCAGCTGCTTTTTGTCATGATTAGGTCTATTCTTCTCTGATCTTAACTGTTTCACAACAATGTAAATTATTATGCAATTAATCATTATTCAATAGTCTTTTTTTATATGTTATTTTTTAGTGATGTTCTTTTATAGAACTTGATAGTATCATTCTTTAAAGGTTTTTTGTGTGTATACCAAATAGAGTGTAATGATGAAATTGCAAGATGCTCATATATTGGGTAAAAAAAGATGTTCAAAAATGTGGAGGAATATGAACTACGAACCTTAAACTTATCGGACTCAAAGTGTTCTTTCAACCACTCCCACTCGTCTTCCCTTCCTTTTTTGAACTCCTTTGGTGTCTTTCCAGGATTTTCCTTGTACGTCTTGTGCAATGCGTACTTCCAATCCTTGTAGATATTGTGAGCGGTCTTGTTTATATAGTCCACCATCTCCCGACTATGATCATAATTAAAATGTGCCTAAAAAATTATTTTAAAAAATTAAGAACAATAAAGCCTATAACTTATAATCAATTACGAAAAAATAAATTAAATGCTCTACTACCATGATTCCGCAGAACACGTTGAACCTGACCTCCTCGAGAAGCTCTTCCCAAGAAGGGGCTATCATACGTACGTGTCCCCATACAATACCCCCGATTTGATGAGCAGTCAAACTAGTCAGCTTCCTTCCTTCCTTCAAGGCATCGGGTGAATGCATTAAACAACATATTGATCTTTTTCCCTCCCATTGTCTTTTTTAGGTTCTCGGCTTTGCTTCTATTGCAAATTTCTCGAGTGCGTGTAGGGGTGGAAGTGAGAAGTCCCTGCTGTTTCTGTTTCATCGTCTCGCGCTAACGTAAACAGAATCTTCATCGATCAGAAGATTGATGCAGTTGTGGCGACATTAAGGCGTCCTGTGATGGAATTATTTTGTCAATTGTATAGTCTGTCCCAGCTTCATTGGGAGCATGCAAAATCCTCCCTACAGGCACGCTACTCGTTCTGGACTCATCTAACGGTTGGGTTTGAGGTTCAGCCCAACCCATTTGTCGTGGTAGATATTGATAATACGCATCATTCGCTTCTGCTGTGTGCCTCTTCGGCATCTTAATGGTCTACAACAAAAATCAAATATCAACTATTATGTCTAAAACTTATATCTACCAAACTCTCCATAACTTACATCAACCAATTTAGATCGGTACAAAATGGCAAAACCATTCCTAATTAACCATACGACAACATTAACACATATTGTCAAACAATACTGCAACACACATGCTTCAACACATATACATGTCAATTCATCCGCTCAAATGCAAACACACAAACAACAAACCTTAGCACAAACCACAAATCGGAACAGTCCATTACATCATATGTTTTATCCAAAATTATAGCCCAAACTAATATCATCACTAACATAACCCGAAACAATATATATCACAAACCTCAATCACAATAGATATTATCACAATAACAATCATTCAAATTCCTTGTAACCTTAATCAATCCTATATCACAATAGATATTACAGTAGCAATCCAATATCGATTAATCATCCTTAATCACAGTAGAATTCATTAAATTCAATCATTAACCACACCTGCATTAATCATCAAATTCAAAACATCAACCATTGCAGAGAGAGAGAGAGAGAGAGAGAGAGAGAGTCATCACAATTGGGTCGGGTCCAGTGAGGTGAGGACTGAGAGAGAGGACGACGGCCGCAGTGGTGGGGCGGTGAGGGCGGCATCGGTGGGTTAAACAAGAGAGAGAGCCAAAATAGGTGGTGAGGGGGGAGGCGGCATTGGCGTTGGTGAGAGCTAAAATTGGTGGTAAGAGGGGCAGTGAGGGTGGCGTTGGTGGTGGTGGGGGGGGGGGGGGGGGGGGGGGTCGGCGTCGGTGGGACTCGGAGGCAACGTCAGCGATGTCGCTTTCAAGAAATCGGAGGGAATGGAGGTGTTTTGCTAATTTGGGGAGTGGTGGTGTTCTGCTAATTTGGGGAAAATGATCGAACTGCCTAGACTTATTGAAGGTACTTAGGCGACGAAACAAGACAGTTCGTCTTTTTAAAATTTCCCTAAAATATTTGGTAGGGGCATTTGACCCGCCAAATAATTGACTTTAGATGACGAAACATGTTTATTTTGTCGGCTAAGATCCCACTTAGGCGACGAGAGTACAGTGTTTCACCACCTAAGTATATATTTTCTTTATTTGGGAGAAAAATCATAATTTAAATATTGAGGATACATGCATAAGAATTATAAGAAAGTAACCGTTAGATGTAACTGTGGTATTAATATGACATTGAAGAAAAAAATTGAAGATTTTGAAATGTGTTCGCATTCAATCGATGTAATATCGACTAAAGTTTAAAAAATGGATACGATTGTAAATTTTTAATTGAAAAATCATTTCGGACACTACGAGCATTTCCACTGATGTTGATATTTTATATACCAATTAGATATAAATTATTGAAAATTTTACATGAAAGGACCCGACCCCGATTTAGTTGTCTAAACTAGAATTAGGCCCTAACGACGACTGGATCTACAAAAAATATGCTAGAGTTTCTTCTGAAATTCAAGAAACCCAAAAACCTGCAAAGAAAACACACTTCTAAAATATCAACAAAAATAAAACGTAGGCGCCAAATTCCATCCGGATTTCTCAACACAATCAAGTTATGCTAAACAACGCTTTCACTTGATAAACCAAAATAATTACAACATAATTGAACTCAAATACTATAAAAGTACACAAAGGGTACTTGGTCAAGACTTTCAACATACGGCAGAAACAAAACATGAAAATCAGAGCAACCTCTAATTTACATTAATACAGCTAGTAGGCTGAACTAGACACATATTGAAGATGGAAGATGACTCGATCTCTAAGCCTTTGATGTGAACCAGCAACCTCAAACAGATATGGAAAACTAGGCAATGTAAGCTGAAAGACACAGGGAAATGCAATAGAAAATATAAAAAAACAGTTAGAGTGAGTGGACAAAAAGTAATAACTATTTATAACAAAAAACTTTGAAAGTAACTCACCATGACTTTCCACCAGTGTAAAATACTATGCGAGTTCATAAACAACAATACAAATCGTCTGGGGAGTTTACCGTATCCGAAAGACAATAAAAGACCAATAGAGGCCGTGACTAGAGTACTCCAACCTCTAGCCATTAAGAGTTGTCCGGGGAGTTTGGCATGGCCCAAGGACAACCCTAGATCATCTAGGGCATTTGTCGTGGCCCAAAGATGATCAAGTATTGGGGGGGGGAGTTTATCGTGGCCCAACCCGGAGCTACTCGGGGATCAGCCGAGTAACTGACGCATCGATGTAAACAAACTGGTTATAATATAATAACCTCCAACATAACCGAAAATTGAAAATACATGTGTAAAGCCTATATATATAGCCTATGCATATAATAAACTGATAACGGAAATCACTGAATCATAATAAATCAAAAACTCACATAATGACTGTGAAAAGAAAGGTGTCCACTCACAGTATACGGCTCGTCCTGTTGTCCGGCGGAAACTCCTTCGCCAAAGTTGTGATCGTAAATTCCTATTCACAAGAAATCGTTCAATATCACGTATCGTATAATAAAGATAGCTTGTACTTAACCCTGAAAAACCCCTCCAAAAAAACTCAGTCTCTGCCACTTCAAAGCTCTGTCGTGGACGGCGGCTCCGACGACCGATTCTGGCAACCATAAATCTCACTTATTCTGCTTCCTCTCAACAAACCATACAACTTCACCTTCTTTGCCGGAGGAAGATTAGGCGACGCCTTGGCAGAAACCACCGCCACTGCCCCGATATACAAATTCTGGAGACTTCCACCAGCGACGGCGCCACACCCCTCCAAATCTTCCTCACGCCTAACCCAAACCAATCCCTAGCCTCACTTGCTCCAACTCTCCTTGAATCGCCAAGAAAACAGCCCCAAAATTCGGCGATTCAAAAATACCTAGAATTGGGTTTCCTTCGTCGTACCTCGGAACCATAGTGGTTCGACTCAAAATCAAAAACCCCACGTTTTCCCCCTAACCCCGTCGCCTAAAACCTACATGAGCGCCGCCTCCGACGGCGACAACGTGTGGCAGTCATGGAAAAAGTACTTGTTGGCGCATAAGTCAGTTCAACTCTATATTTATGACGGATGTTTTTTCAATGTTGTAGAGTCTCATTCAGTGGATCGAGATGAAGGAAAAAGAACACAAAACAGTGGGATTGCGGTTGGGGAAGACGATGGTGTATATTACGGGATTCTTGTTAGTGTCATGCACCTACTTTATGGGAATGATATCAACGTTTTTCTATCAAGTATAAATGGTTCAAACGTACGAAGGAAGATTTAGATATTTTATCAGTAGATACGAACTCAAGTTGGTATGAGGATGAGCCATTCGCTCTTGCCACTTTAGTTAGGCAGGTTTTCTATCTGGATGATCCGAAAGCTGGTGAAGGATGGAAAATTCACTACCAAAATACCTTGGTTAGAAGACGAATGAATTTCATCTCCTAAAAGACCTATTCCCGTCGGCTACTAGCTTGAACAATGAATTTTCCGTCGGCTAAGGTCTGTTGGCTAAGCAGTGTCACAAACAAATTTAGCCGACAGAATTTGAGAAAAATGTCGTCGTAGTTTCTTCTTAGAGGACGTAAAAAATAGCGTCGTTATACTTAATTGTGACGGAAATATTCCTTATTGGATGACAACAATAAACATCGTTTAGATACTTTGTCAGCCGACAGATTTGTTTCCGTCGCCTAAATGATTATTTTTTATAAAAAAATAAATTTAAAATATTAATTATTGACTTAGGCGAGGGAATTTAAATTCCGTCGTCTAAGAGGTTATTTAAAAAAAAAATCATTAAATCCTAATTAATTATTATATGTCAGTTAAGAATTCATGAGAAAATCCGTAATTAATATATTTTAAGGGTGGTGGTGGTGGCGGAGGCGGTGGCGGCTTTTTTGTGTGGTGGTGGTGTTATGGTGGTGGTGTGTGTGGTGTGGTGGTGCCGATCGAGGTGGTGGTGGTGTGTGGTGGTGCCGAGGTTGTGGTACCGTGGTGTGTCGTGGTGGTGGTGCCGTGGTGGTGGTGGTGTCTTGGCCATGGGGGTGGTAGTGGTGGTGGTGTGTAAGGTGTGACTAAGAGAGAGAGAGAGAGAGAGAGAGGAAGAGAGAGATAGCTAGGTGAGATGGGAGACTCTGAAAAATGGTGAATGATTTGGGTTTTATAAAGGACCACTTAGGTGACGGAACAAAGCATTTTCGTCACCTAAGTTATTTGAATTTTTGCCCAAAAATTTTTAGCGGAAGAAAAAACACCAAAATTTTCAAGTTAGAGGACGGAAATACCAATTTCCGTCGTCTAAGTTGCCTAAATTTGAAGTTAGGCTACGAAAAATAGGAAGATTCCGTTGTCTAAGTCATTTGAATTTTTGGCAATTTTTTGAGTTTTGGAAAAAAAAATGGCGGTAAACAATAAAATTCACTTAGGTAACGAAAAATAGGAAGATTATGTTGTCTAAGTCATTTGAATTTTTAATAATAATTTTTTGAGTTTTGAAAAAAAAATTGGCAGTAAACAATAAAATTCACTTAGGCGACGGAAACTTTAAATTCCCTCGCTTAAGTGTTTACAATTTTCCCCAAAAATTAGTCGGAAAATTAATTCTAAAAAAATGTAGAAAAAAATAATAAAAAATACTTGGGCAACGGAATCTTTAGGATTCTGTCCTTTAAGAGATTTTTAAGCGACAGAATATTTAGGATTCTGTTGTTTAAGGGATTTTTTTTTCATAAATTTCTGAAAACTTAATCTTGGGTAGTTCCTTAAAAATTATCAAAAAACAGCCATCTGATGTAAGCACTACATTTATACAATATAATTAAAAAAATCAAACCAATTTGGATTAGTTTAGAATTCGATCGATCAAATTTAGTGATTATCGAAAATAGTTAAAATACGAAAATGATCGTAAAATATTGAAAGACAACAAAACGTAATGTTGATACCCACTTACCCAGATTTGGATGCATCATGCTAATCCAGCAGAGATTATTTTTTAAAATTCTCTCTTCACTTGCTCCATTTAATACAAGATTACAAGCTATCAAACCCAGATTTGATGCCTCACCTTCATCTCGTAAATTTGTACGAACTCGAACTCAATCTGTGGATTTTAATGATTGATCGAAGAAAGAGTTTATTAGTTTTATTTTATAGAAACCCGGAGACTGAAATCTCGGAATAGATGAAGTTTGGGATGACTATAAAGCTTGTTTGAATTTAGGAGAAGAAGAATGAGAGTCGCTGAGCTTCTAGAAAGAAAGGAACTAAGGGGGTGTTTACTTACTTGGAATGGATATAGAAAATCAGAAATCGATTCTAATTGATGAGTATTATTGTGTTTACTTGTACAAACTGAATTTGGAATGAAATGAGACCCACACTTTTATCAGAAATCGATTCCTGAAGAAACCCTCGACTTGATACCCAAGTAGGGTATGTACTTGTAATGCAATCACCTAGAATCAATTTTTATACCCAAATTACCTATATTAAAATTCATAAATTTCAAATTGTCCTTCACTTTTAAAACAAAAATTCTATTCATAAGCTTTTATTGTGACTTATGATAATTAGTTTACTTTTACTTTTATATTTTGAATATTGTTACTATAAATTTGTAATTTGAGGGGAAGACTCGTGATGATATGTAGAATTGTTGCTATGTACATATATTTGATGGATGTAGTAGTAATTTACTTAAATTTCATTCCAATTCATGAGATAGATAAAAAACACCAGTGAAAGCTGGTAACATTCTTATTCCATTTCCTTATGGATGGTAAACAAGTGAATGAGAATGACTTATTCCCTTACCAATTCCTTATAATAGCCATTAATTTTGATTCATTTTCATTAACTAATTCATTCCAGGTAAGTAAATACGCCATAAGTTTCTTGAGTTAACGGCAGACATCAATGCTCAGAACCAATTTTTAATTATTTTATTGATAATGGCTTATGTGGCTAAACAACCTTTAGATATATAATGGAGGGTCAATATCAGAAGTCAAGGATAACCAAGGGAGTATCCAGACCCAGTAATCTCATCAACCCAAGCTCGAGATGTCGATCACTAGCAATCGAGCCCAACCTACTATTGACAATGCGATCGATAAACTAGATGGCCTTGCCTATTTGACCCCAATCTCAATATAAGACTCCTTCTTTGCCTACATAGTCTGAAACCATAGCTAATGTCGACGTCCAAAAAAAGTCACCAAAAAATCTACCCAAGCATAGGGGATAATCATCACACGATCAAGAGACAAGAACACATGTGAAAGCCTAAACCGCAAAGAAACAAGTAGCCCACTCTACCGATGCTACTCCTCCCTTGACATTGTGTAACAAAAGTGAATTACATGAATTTGCTTACCGTAAAACCCTAATTCCTCCAAGGGGTTCCTTTCTCCAAACCATAATATACAAGAGAATTATGCATCACATTCATCTGCCATGCCGGGCCTAGGAGACCCACATGATTTCTTTGAAGTGACAAATCTCATTAAAGTCACCAATAACTAGAGCTGGCTGTCGAATCACGCAAACCCTGAACCAAACCCGATCCCGTCTCAATCCCGCAAAGAAGGAGACGGGACGAAGAGTAAATTTTTTACTATTCCGTCCCAACCCGTCCGGCTTTTTAGAGACGTGATCGGGTCTTGATTTTGAAATCTCCATAAACTCGTCTTGTCTCGTCGCACATAATATATTTTGTCTATTTTATTATTTGTTTTATTAAAAGTTAACATATTAAATTATCAAACAATTAGAAATATTCAACACAAAAATGAAAGTACCATACAATGATCAAAATATCACAGTACTTGTAATATGAACTAAATGTATCAATTAAACTTTTACTGCTTTTAATTAAACTTAAGTAAAACACTATTTAATTAGCAGACATCATTTCGGAGACGTTACTTGCATTTGTGGTCCATTTACGATGCTCAAAAATACATTCAAAATCGATCACCTCATGATCTAGTAATCATATAGCTCAATACACAAATGTATGGTAAAACGACTCTTTTGTAAAACGACTCTCATTTTTATCTCGTCCTCCCTCAAAAACCCTAGCTGCCCCTACCCATTTTTCAATCCGATCTCCCCCCTCCCTTTTCCAATTTCAAATTAGATGTCATAGTTGTTAGCAAAAGTGCTCGGGCTTAGCACTTTGTACACACTTGGCCGAAAGTAGGAAGCACACGAGTAAAGAAAAATAGGAATGCACCGAGTCCCACATCGGGGGAGTAGCTGAAAGCACTCCCCGGGGTAAGTATAAAGGTAAATTGCCTATTATTAAATAAGTTTAAGCAATAACACCTGTCATAAAATATATTACCATTCTCAGTTCACATTCTCTATTTCAACTACATCCTAACTTAATCATCGGAGTGTGTTTGGCGGGCTTCCCTGCCTTCACCTCTGACGTTCGTTCCTTGTCTTTACAGCTTAGCCTCAACCAAGCAGAGCAATTCGCTCAAAAGATTGTCATTTATTCTTCTAGTGTTTCACTAGTTCTCGCCTAGATTCTGGTAGAAACATTTACTGCTGTCTACGGGTTCTTTCTCCCCCGCATCAACCATAGCATGTTCGCTCTTCGCTAAAGGTATAGAGCCAACCTCCGCTCTCGAATTTACTACCCTAGCCGCCCAACACCTGAGGGCGCTAAACAACAGCATCCCGGCCAGTTCATCCTTACTAACCCCACCCGCCCCCGAAAAATCACCCGAAGACATCTCCTCTCGTCTACTCAGAGAACTCGTTTTCCTCTGCCACGAGCGTGACACCAAGTGTTCAACCAGGCATGAGCTACAAAATTCCTTGGACACTCTATGACAAGATCGCTCTGAGCAAGGATCAGCTGAGCACACCGCCCAAGTTTCTCGTGATTCCTCAGTCATCCAGATAGCGACTTAGCTCCACAACCTACTTTTTCCCGATCCACCCCCTCTACCAAAGTCTGCTACCCAAGATGCGACCTCTCAAATACTCTCCCGCTTAGCCGAATTAGAGGCTGAGATCCGACGGGGACGCCTGGCTTACTAGAAATGAACAAACACGGCCTATAAACCCCGCAACACCCTATTTTCTGCCTCAATCACACGTAGTGGGCGAGATGTTCACGCAAAGGCCCCAAAGGGTTCTAGGTACTCTGGGCAGAATAATCCAGGTGTCCACCTAGACGAGTTCCTATTCGCCACTGCGGGACGAGAACTAAACGATGCCACCCTGTGTTACCTACTCCATGAAACTTTGACGGGCGAGTCATTGAAGTGGTTCTTTAAGCTGCCGGAGGGATCCATTGATTCTTTCGCCGAATTTGTATATGTCTTCTTCAAGAGATACAGGTTGCAGAGCAGATATGACACTATCAATGCCTTATTTGCTATCCGTCATGTGGAGCAGGAACCCTTATCCACCTTTATTGGCAAATTTAGATCAGCTGCCCAACTCTGTCAAAATTTGGACAAGAAAATGGTTTTTTTTGGCCTTATCCAAGGACTAGCGCCTACCCCGTTCGAAGAGAAAATTTTCAAGTGCTAGCATTCATTGGATTATGAGGACCTTAATGATATGGTCATCGAAAAGGCGTGGATACACAAGTTTGTATATGGAAACCGACCCCGCCCTCCTCAGCCATGACAGGATTACACCACCCCCAACTCATAGGACAAAGCTCAATTTCTTAACCAACCAAAGAGACAGAAGTTCCACCACAACGAGTGTCGCGACAGCAAACCCGCCCAAGGTAACAATCATCCGCCCTGACAAGAAAAATGCCCACCACAGGCACAATTCAACAGTAGATAACAATAGGCAAGCACAAAAATATCAACCACTCACCCAACCAATCTTCACAGTGGCAAATGCCACCCATGTGAAAAATCCTAGCCAATAGCAAGATACTCATTAAGGCACCAGCCCCTCCTCGGCAATGCCGTAATCCATAACATCGGGAAGTGGTGTGAATACCATTCCAATGAATCTCACAACACAGAAGAATGCTTAACATTGAAAAATGTCATCCAAAATCTACTAGATAAAGGCAAGCTTGACCATTACAAAGCAGGCAGATCACCACTGCATCACATCTCGCTTATCAAACCCCGAGGAACGATAAGCACCAACTATGGTGGAAAACAAAAATCATGTGTTCCTCAGGACGTGTTCAGTGTATCCTCCAAAGGCGGTGCCAAGGCCCAAAGAATATCGTGGGGCCCTATTAGTTTCTTTGATGCGGATGAATGCAACGCCCGTCCCACTAACGCGCCTTTTGTTATTGACGCCCTGGTCGGCTGCTTCAATATCCAGCGTGTCTTAATCGATTCTGGCGCTGCTGCAAATATTATATTTCTCCCACCTACAACCAACTTCATCACTCGCAGAGCAAATTGATACAAGACAATGAAAAACTCATGGGTTTCTCAGGCGATGTTGTATACCCTTTGGGTAGTGATTCCATAAACTTGGGTCTGGGAGTGCTGGGGATGCCTTAAAGAGAAGTTACAATGGACTTTGTCATTGTCGTCCTGCCCTCTTCAAGCAACAACATATTGGGACACCCTGCATTGATGAAACTAAAGGTAATCATCGCCACACACATGCTTTACCTTCAATTCCCCACATACTTCGGCACCGGTTCTGTGCGAGGTTATCAATTTTTCGAGCGCCTAATTAATCCTCGCATAGGGAAAGTTGTCTGCCAAGTGATCCTGGCCCTTAAGGATAAAGACGAAGTTGCAACAACTTCAGACGATCCGAGAGATGGTGTAAATTTAATCCGCTCAGCGGGAGATAAAGGCAGCTTGATTGAAGTTCAGATGAACCTAGATCATCTTGAGCGGACAGTAAAAATAGACGCCCAGCTGAATCCTGAAATTACCAAGGATCTTACCGCCCTTCTCAGAGAATACAAAGCTGTATTTGCCTGGTCGTATGCTAATATGCCTGACATATCTATAGATCTTATTTCTCATAAGCTTAGCATAAATCTAGGAGCACACCCAGAGAAAGAGAAGAGATGTGCCTATGATGAGGAAAAAGATATGCTGCCATGCAGGCAGAGGTAGAGCACCTGCTCAAGATTGGTTTCATCCGCCCAGTGAATTATCCGAAGTAGATATCGAATAAAGTAATGGTAAAGAAAAAAAATGGTACTTGGCACGTGTGCATTGATTACACCAATCTAAACAAGGCATGCCCAAAAGATAGCTTTCCATTGCCACGCATCAACCATTTGGTGGACGCAACAACCGGTTATGAGCTACTCTCTATGATGGATGCATATTCGGGCTACAACTAGTTAAGCTGAACCCAGATGACCAGGAAGCTGCCACGTTCACAACAGACAAAGGTCTGTACTGTTATAATGTTATTCCATTTGTGTTAAAGAACGTCAGCTCCACATATCAACGGTTCATGAACTTCAATATGGAGAAGGTGAATGGGGTAATCGTTGAAGTTTATATGGATGATATACTGGTCAAGAGCGAGATGGCCTAAGGGCATGTCGCCAATCTACGCATTGTGTTCCAGATATTATTAGCGCGGGATGTCCACCTAAACCTGGCTAAGCAAGTTCCTCCTTCCCTGCCCTCATCTCCAGGTGTGCACTCGGCCGCTGACAGCTAGATCCGCCCTCGTGGCCACCAGTTTGTTATTCCCTCTGCTCCACCGCCTGACCATCCTCGTCTTTCCCCAGATCACCCACTTCCTCTTCTCTCTGCTCATCCATCGATATCATTCGCTCTCCTTCATGAACAGTGGCTATAGGCATCAACACGGGCTCTTTCCACACCACCTCAGATGGGACGAGTGTTTCCTTCATGACCCCACTATCTGTGAACTCGCCCACCTCTCCTGGTTGCGCTTTCTGGACTGTGATTGCTTGCATCATTAGCCTTTCTAAATCATTCTCCATCCCCTCCATCTTCTTGATTGTTGATGTCTTTTGCACTTTTCCTACAAAACAAACGTTACCCATGAAAAAAAACTATGCCTTAAAAATGGGAACTACAATCTAGCTTCATAATCAACCCGCTTACTTGGTCGTCGTCGGCTTAGGCCAGTTTGTTCCAAAATATCCCAATGATTTAGGGCTATAATTGAGTGGTGGTCGTTTTCTTGCCCCCCCCCCCCCCAAGCATATGATATCTTTCAAAGACGATGTCTCTCTTCTTTGCAGCGAGAATCTTTGATTACCTACATCAAGAACACGGACATATGGAAAAATGATAATCTAAAACATGCATTGCAAGGTATTCACCTAAGTTTTCTACTTATGGCTTGAAAAGACATGGGGACTTGATGCATATTGTCCCTCGCCTCCAAACTCACACCTGTCCCAAACTCCCATTCCTAGCCTACTAATACAACACCCCACCTCCAGATGGACGTGAATGTAGGCATGTTATCGAAGAACCACATATTTCCCCTATGGGTAAAGGTGACAGTACCTTTGTCTCTCACCCCATTTGAGTACCCAAGGAAAAAAATTGACATAAACTCGATGGATGTAGGATGCTCAAACCCTAACATATTGAACAATGCATAGTACGCTTGTAGCACCTTGATTATGAGCGGCCCACATTGTTCCAGTGACAAATTTGGCCTCGCCAGCATGTATTGCATATATGGGTGTAGTGGAAGTGTAAACCCATGCCGAAACTGATATATATACATGCAGGTAAACCCTTCTGGAGGCTTTACCGCCGATTCCTCCCCCCTCCCCCCCCCCCCCCCCCCCACATGAAAAACACAAGTCATTCATCCACCCAACCAACATCATACTCGCCCATCTCTCCTAACCGCTCAGACTACATATGTGTCCTCACACTTTCATAAATATCTTACTATGTTCTTAGTGTTCTTAATGTTCTTGGTTTTCGTCGCCTAAGTTAAAAAATTTATCGTCTAAGTGTACTTAGACGATGAAACATAAAGCGTCGTCTAAAAGAGAAAAAATTCGTCATCTAAGAAATGTTTTAGATGACAAAATTGATTTTTGTCGTCTTAAAAATATCTTCGACGACAAAAACAAATGTTTCATTGTCTAAGATCTGACAATGATGACGAAATCAGAATTCGTCGTCTAAGTTTGCACTTAGACGACGAATATTTTTATTTTGTCGTCTAAGAACATATCCTAAACCTAAACTCTAAGCCTTAAACTCTTTCCCCTAAACACGGAAAGTCTTAGGCGACGAAACCCATTTTTTGTCGTCTAAGTAGAGTTTCACAATCTGAACTCTAAGAGAATGACTATGTATACCAAATAAATATTTTTTCATCGAGGACATAGAGTAAACAATTCTTGGATTGTGAGTGTCGACAGTTCGAAAATCGGAGTTATAAAGATCTATATATCAACGTTTCCGTTTCGTTGAAATTTTTGTTTTATGGTTGACTATGCGGATCAAACCCTTAACGAACTTTGTTTTGAATGAAAATTCATCCACTTACATATTATATTATGATGAATATATCCAACGGTTGTATATAAAAAAAATTCATCCCCTTTTTCACAATTTCTCAAAATCTCTCTCAAACAATACACACCACCACCACACGCCACCACCACCACCACGGCACCATCACCACCACAACCTCCACCACCACCACCACTTCCACCACCTCGACACCACCACCACCAATATTAAATTATCTCCTAATTATAATTTTTGTATTAATTAATAATTAACATTTAAAATATTTAATTATGATTTATTTAATTATTTTTAAAAAATTACTTAGACAACAAAATCAATAGTTTCATCATCTAAGTTGTTTATTTAATTTATTTAATTAAAATTTACCACTTAGACGATGAAAAATAATCGTCGTCTAAGTAGATTTTTTATTTATTTTATTTTAAAAAAATTGACACTTATGCGACGTATAATCTAAGATTCGTCGTCTAATTGGTTTAACTTAGGCGACGAATTATTTGTTTCGTCGTCTAAATTCTCACTAAAATGACAAAAAAAAATCGTCGTTTTTTCATTTATTTTTTGTCGTCCAAACATTTAGACAACGAAGTTTATTTTGTCTTCTAAGTACTTAGGCTATGATTTTTAGACAACGAACCTGAGGTGACGAAAAAATACACATAGGTGACGAAATTGCTTCGTCGCCTAAGTGTGTTTTTCTGGTAGTGACTATACCCCATTTCACCTCACTTATTATGTTCTCTTTTACACAAACCCAATTTTTTTTTACCTTTTTTACCCAGTCTCATACAAGATACTTTATTCCTTAGAAAAAGCCTACACACTTTGCATAGAATCAACAACACTAAAACAATCTCAACACAACAACATGATTTTTTTTTTACCTTATGCATGGTTTTTGAATTTTCATATATAGCAACCAAGTATTTCTTCTCTTCTTCTCCTTGGCTTCGCTCTGCTTCTTCTCTCACTATTGTTCACCAAAAGTCTAAAATGTAGAAACAGACGAGTTATCCACCTCTTTATATCTTCCTTTGAAAACCCTTGAAACCAATCAGTCCATGCACGTGGCACCATTACAGCCATCGATCACATACTACACATCCCACTACTTCGATATCGAGGCGACTGGCACCATTCCAAGAAGTCATGATAGCTCATGCCATTATAACGCTTAGACATGAAGTTCCCTTTCACTGCCTCGCAGACCGTGTGACACGCATGTGTCCCATATGGATCACTGTGTATCGTTGTGATGTCATCATTAAGCAGGCATAGTATTTATCTGCCAACTCACTGTGTTGGTATCATACATCGCCACAGGTGATACTCCCTATTTGGCTTGATTGATCCAAGCACGTACTTATGAGCGTACTGCTATGATATTTTACATCGCCACATGTGACCCTCATTGTTTGGCTTGATCGATCCAAGCACGTACATATGAGCGTAGCATTATGATATTTTAAGTCGCCTACAGGTGATACTCCCTGTTCGTTTTAGGTAATAAACGTACAGACACGTGTATTTCTCAGATACGTTATACCGCACACAAATGATATTCCTTGTGTACATCTCCACCTTGCCCCTCATATAATACATCTGGGAGTACCGCTCAGTCGTTGCTTCATCCCTAATTGAGCGAATAATTCTTTCTTGTAGAGTTGAAAGGGACTAAAGGGTGCGCTCTGTTGCTTGAGAAAGGCAACGTCAAGTGTGTACGAAGCGAGCTCATCTTTTTAACTCTTCAATCAAGAATAAATTTGACATGGGGACTTGTTAGCATAATTTCTTGGGCTTAGCACTTCGTACACACTTGGCCGAAAGTAGGGAGCACACGAATAAAGAAAAATATGACTGCATTGAGTCCCATATCGAGGGAGTAGCTGAAAGCACTCCTCAGGGTAAGTATAAAGGTAAATCGCTTATTATTAAAATAAGTTTCAGCAATAACACCTATCATAAAATACATTACCATTCTCAATTCAAAATCTCTATTTCAACTGATTTAAGCACCAGAGTGTGTTTGGCGGGCTTCCTCGTCTTCACCGCTGACGTTCGTTCCTTGTCTTTACAACTTAGCCTCAACCAAGCAGAGCAATCCGCTTGGAAGATTGTCATCTCTTATTCTGGTGTTTCACTAGTTCCCGCCCGGATTCTGGTAGAAACAATAGTCTTATTCCCTACTTTATTTTGATTCCTCTCCTACCTTTGCATGTCGAATCCACGACCACTGGAGGAAGAACGTCCTCTCCCTGAAGCCGAGTCGAAGCCGCAAGTCTTAGTGGCGCTGCTAGGCCATGTCGACCTTGCCACCTCTGATGACGAGGAGAAGGAGGAGTGGTATTATACTATAGTGAGTTTGTTCTCTCTTAACCCCTTGGAACCAAAAAAATCCAAGGCTTCAAGATGAGGAAGTTAGGTCTTTGGGACGTTTTAGGCTCGGGCAACATCGGGTTCGATCGGATCTCCAAGGATTGGTTTGTTTGCAAGTTCCGATCATCGAAAGCAGGCTATGGAGCATGGTACCTGGATCCATCATGAGATCATGGTGGTGGTGGGTTCCACATTTAAGTGCAATGTGTGGGTCCAAGTTGGGCCGGTTGCGGGTCATTTTGCTACTAGTTTTCTTTAAACCAAATGGCTTAAGCGGATTGGGAATGCCCTAGGAGGCTACCAAACTTATGATAGCCTCCTGGTCACTCACCGCTCTGAAGTGAAGCTCAGGGTGGATCTTGACCTTCGAAGACCTTGGTGGTGAGTACTATGTTTAATATTGGTGGTGCATATGTTATTGATGTTGTGATGAAGTATGATCGTTTGAATGGTTTTTGTGGAGTTTGTGGTGCTTTTAAGCATGGAGCATCGGGCTTTTCGGGTCCTCCTATGAGTCCTTCACCAAGACCGGAGGTGACATTAACGGTGCCGGAGAGGCTAGTGGCAGCTTCGAGTTCTCATTGGGAAGCGGGCCCGGTGTAAAGAGTCTCACAAAATATTCTGGGAGGTTTTCTGGTGCCTGCCCAAACTAGTAAGCCGACCCCTACCCCGGTAGCGGCATCGACCCCTACTTTGGGTGTGCTCACCACTAAAAATGAGGTTGTTTTGCAAGTACCTATGCCGGATTCCCCGACATCAGGTGTCATTACTGAAGTTCCACCGTCACATTTCAATGTTTCTAATAGGGTTGCTGCAATGACTGCAGGTGTTACTATCATGTTCGCAACAGACGATGGGGTGGGTGGAAGTTCCACCGTCCCATTTCATGTCCCAAGTTTGGATATGATGGTGACTGTCGAGGAGTGCCTAGAAGCACCAAATAGCGTTGCGCGGCACCCCATCAATAAGAAGGATAGATCCAGCCTTGGCCTTCGGGGAGGTGGAATGATGAAGGTGTCCCCAAGAAGTCTACAATCATGTTACCAGCTGATATGGATGTTGAAGCCTTATGTTGGAACGCGAAGAAATAGAGGGGGTTCCTAGCTAATTAAGGAGTAGTGCGCCCAAAAGTTTGACAGTTATTTGTGCTACTCTAGTTTGTTAGTCTAGAGTCAGCTTGTCATCATGTTTATTAGTGTAGGGATACATTAGGATTTCTCTTTATCGTGCCGGGTAATCCGATGGAATCCTGTATTGCTACAATCTTTTTCCTAAAGTAGATTATTAATCGCCCCCCTCGAAAAAAAAAGTAAAACACTATTTCTTTGTGTAGTTTTAGACTTCTAGATCTTATCAAACTATGTTTCTCTTATATTGAGTCCAAAATTTGGTTCATCCATTCTCATTCGGATTTTTGTTGTTAAATACTCTATTAAATGTTTATTTTAAATTGGGTCCGAAATTGAACCCGTCCCGTCTCATCCCGTCATTTTTGGGTTTTGGGACGATCGGGACAAACTTTTAAAATGCCCAATCTTGTCCCGTGCCACCTGAGATATGGATAAAGACGAACAAAAACTGACCTAAACCGTCTCATGTCCACCCTTACCAATAACCATCAAACGCGCTGAACCACCTTGTTGTGCCAACTGCTCGAGAACATCCCAAGTCCGATGGTGGAGTACGGTGACCTAAATAAGTCACCACATAAGGCCCATCAGTACATTACACCTTACTTCAACATCAAGAAAGTTCGACGAGTGATCATGATGACACAAGTCGATCTTGTCAGCCCAAAACAACATTAATTTTCCGCTACCACCATCCTTATTGAACTCCTCCATGAAAGCGTGCCGAAAACGTATACCATTTCAGAATTCCTCAATCCTCTTCTATAATCGACATCGAGTTTCCATCAGAAAAATAAAACTTGGTTTGCAGGCAGTAACCTTAGCATGTAATGTCGGGAGCTTAGTAGAACGTTCATCGTAGGTGATCCGATTAAGCAAACCAAGATTGGGAAGAAAAAGATAAGAACTCTAAGATTTCGAGTAGAAACGTAGAGATTTTTTATAAAAAAAATGCATCGCTCGATTTGTGTACTAATAAGATAAATGGTTTTTCTTTTCAATTACATAAGATAAATGTTTTTGTGGGGATATTTCCTCCATTTTTTTTTCACTATTTTACCAATATTGATACGTGGGAAGCCACGAATGACAAAAGAGAAGTTTAGTTTGTTGAACATAGGATATCAGGAAGCATCAAGCATATTCCAAAAAGAAAGTCTGTTTAAACTAATTTCTTTGCGGCGATGATGGAATCAATAGTGAATATGTCATAGATTTGAATTAAATTATAAGATATATAAGAAAAACAATAATTTAGTGTCTGTCTCTGAAGCTGTGAACATGTGGGTGTGTACTGTCGAATGTTAATTTGTTATGCTCATATTTTCTAGACACGAGAAAGTCCAAACTTGGCTTTTCTACTCTCCCGAAAAACATACAAAAGGGCAAGCACAAGCAGTGCTTTCACCAACATGACAAACTAAGCAAAACTGAGATATCTCCGCTAGTCCCAAGCAAGGTTATCGTCCTATTCTTTTTCACAACAGTCTCTACCTTCAATAGCTTTCCTATTCGTTTTCTGGTTTTGGTTAGTTAATTTTGGTTGGAGATGGATAATGAAGTAGAGAAGGTCTATGTTGCACTTGGGAATGATATACAAGATGGCTTGAAGACCTTGGAGTGGACACTGAAGAAGTGGAATTCTCAACCGATTTCGATAGTCATTCTCCATGTAGCATACAACATTTCCATGGATTTCGTCTACACCCCACGCAAGTAACTTTGGATGAATGGATTTCGATCAGTTCCCATTTTAAAGTCAAATTAGACTAGTCTGGGATTAATCGCCTTCTTTCTTTCCGTTTCAGTTGGGAAGTTCCCTGCAAGTTCTGTGAGTGATGAGAAACTGGAAGTTCATAGGAAATATGAGCAAGAAAAATTTGACAAGTTGCTGTGCAAGTACATAGCGTTTTGTTGCCAGGTTTGATTGTTTTTTTTTTCTCAATTGCACATCAGCTATATATTCAATTAGGCTGTGTTAATCTGTTTCATAACTCATAGGTGAAGGCTGAGATACTAGAAGTACAAAAATGTGAGCAACCAATCCAAAAAGTCATCATCGATTTGATTCTTACATACCAAATAACCACACTGGTTATGGGATTCACATTCTTGAAGACTTCATCAACTTGGTACGTACATATGAATTCTGATGTTCTTGAGTTACAAATTTGAACTATGTGCAAAGTGTCTTTGATGTTGTTTCCCCATGATTAGGAGAATCAAGCGTGCTTTGAGTGCAGCATTTTACGTTCATCATCACAAGCCGGATTTCTGCGAATTGTTGGTGATTTGTGGAGGAAGACTGGTTTTCCTTAGAGGAGAAACTAACAAAGGAACCATGGAGGATGATCAAGGAGTCATTGTTGCACAATTGAAAGGAAAGGCCAGTTTCAAAGGTTGGCTAGCAAAAAAAATTTATGAAACAACTTCTTCAGATAGAATCACAGAAAATACCAACTCTGCCAATTCACAGAAGTATTGGGAAAGTCATGTCCAAGGAATTGAAAAATATTTCCAGCACTTGTTGTCATTGCAATTGGATAATGATGATGGTGAAGAATATCCAATGGAACCTAACACGGTTAGTGTCTGAATATGAAAATCAAATAACACATATATTGTGCTACGTACGTGCGCCTTGTTGATTTTATATTATGCCACTAATTATGGGTCTAATTTAATCAGTAGGTAGAAAATGATGTATTGATGTACATGGTTCAACGGCTCCTCCAGGCTTTCTCTTTTGCACCAAATACCAACTATTTTCTTCCATGCCTATCCTCCTTTTTGACTTTAGAAATTGATTTGCTTTCAGAACTTGGGTCTGTATGGGATTCTTATTTGAATTTGCACCTCAGGATGCACTGTTGAACATTGCTTTTCTAAAAGTGTCACATTCTGAAATTTGTATTTCAGATTGGTTCAGAAAACATGGATTCTCCGAAAACAAAGCTGAAGGAGACTCAAGAGATGATCATGGTGAAAAGGAAAGAAGCCAAGGCGAATGTGGAAAGACAAGCAAAAGCACAATGGGCGATTAGTCTATGCAATTCTCGGGTATATATACTACTTCTCATGTCTATCAGTTTTCATTTTTCTCCTTGATCTGAAGTTTATGTCCTAACTTATGAAGCCCTACATGCATTATAGGTCGAAGAACTTGAAGAACAGATAAAAGAAGAAGCGAGTAAGCGAGCCGAATTGGAGAAGGCATTAGAATCCGAAAAGGAACAGCTTCATGAAGTTATAATGGACAATGAAGAAAGCAAGAGTAGGCTAAGTTCCCTAATGGAACTCCAATCTGAGCTCTCAAATAAGCTCCAAATCTCCACATCTTCAAGATCAAACAACGAGGCGCAACTAGAAAAGGCTGTAAGCACCCGGGAGGAGATGGTTAGAGAAATTGAGAAATTGCGGCAGCAAAGAGATATTCTTCATCGTAGAATAGAGTTCTGTAAAGAAAAGGATGCCATAGGAATGGTTGGAAAGCTCCCTAACATGTGTGGTTTGAAGAAGTACACAGCTGAGGAGATCAGATTAGCTACAAACAATTTTGCAGAACGTTTGAAAATTAAACCAGGAGGGGATTGGAACATTACCATGTACAGAGGGCGCATTAACAATGTCACAGTTGCAATCAAAATGCTCAACTTTGACAGAGGAGACTTTAACCAAGATTTTACAGCCAAGGTAAACGTATGTGTCTAGACATCATAAAGAGATCAAATGACATATTATATATATTACATAGGAGTCGAACAACATAACATTGCAAAACCTGTAGAATAATTCCATAAGTAGTTAAAATTGCTCTTTAATTGAATTGCAGGTGACAACTCTTAGCCACATTAGACACCCACATCTGGTAACAATTATTGGCTTCTGCACAAAGCTAAGGTGCATTGTTTTTGAATACATGCACAATGGTAGCTTAAGAGACATATTACTCAGGGACTTCTTGTTCTCCTCCCACATTAGTTCCAAGAAAAGAAAGCCAACCCTAGGGTGGCATGACCGGATACGTATTGTGGTGGAGACATGCTCGGGCCTGGGCTTTCTCCACACTGCCAAGCCCAGACCCATATGTCATGGACGGCTTTCCTTAACCAATATACTACTCGATCGCAATCTTGTCACGAAAATTAGTGGTTTTGGGCTCTCGCGGAGCCCTGACGAACAGAGTGTTAGATCGGACATTTGTGCTTTCGGGGTTTTGATGATGCATCTCTTAATAGGAAGAAACTGGACTGGGCTGGGCCAGGCAATGAACATGGACCGAGCAGCTGTGATTCGTGATTTAGATGAGATGGCTGGAGAGTGGCCTTTGGAAGTGGCGGAAAAACTTGCCGGGTTAGCTTTGACTTGCTTGGCAAGTAACCGTGGGCGTGGTCGAGATCTGAGGCTGGCAACAGTGATGGAAAAGCTGAATGAGTTGAAGAAAAATGGCGATGCTATTGTGGCAAGAAGAAGATGCGAGAGGCTGGTGAATGGAGATGTGGAAGACAATGGCACCACAGACGTACCCAGTTGTTTCCTCTGCCCCATTTCTCAGGTACACATATATATATATATGTTGGTCCTTCTCTTTAATTATCTGCCCTAATGCCCCGTGTATATATATATATATATATATCAAATCTTTGCATGGTTTTGGCACCATTGACAAGAATATATATAATAATGTCGGCCATGCTTGTTTTTGCAGGAAGTGATGAAGAATCCACATGTCGCAGCCGATGGATTTTCGTATGAACTTGAGACGATAGAGGAATGGTTGAGAACGGGGCATGATACCTCACCCATGACAAACTTGAAGCTGAAGCAAACATGTCTTACCCCTAATCACACTCTCCGTTCTCTTATTCAAGATTGGCATAATAAGAGGTTCCTTCCACTTCCGTAATATGTGTGTATATTAATTAATTAATACACTGGACACTAGTATGTTAGAATATGCTTTGAATCAGATATGGTGTCGACGTACGCAGGTCTCGCTAAGACAGCAGTTTTTGGCGAGAGGGTCTCGCGAGTAAGAGTCTCTAGCGAGAGAGTATTTGGCGAGTAGTTTTTGACGAGGAGAGTTAGAGTCTCTGGCGAGCAAGACTTTTTACTCAGGTTTCCGTAAGGAATATGGATTCCTCAGTCATTCTGGTTTAGGTTTCCTCAAACGTTTGGGTTTGGGATTTCTCTGGTATTCTGGACTCTATTAGGCTATATATATATAAGGTTATTAGCTAAGAGAGAGAGGAAGTGAATGAAATCTGGTTCTATCATGTAGGTTAGGCTTAACCTAGTGTGGTAGAGATATTCTGTATTTTGTAATCCTAGGTTGGTTAACCTAGTGTGATACTTTGTAGTCTGGTATCCTCAAGATAATAAATTTGTTCTTCTTCTGCCGTGGATGTAGCTAACTCGCGTTAGTAAATCACGTAAATCTGTGTTTGTTCTTACATTCAAATTGTTTCCGCTATAACATAGTACGTTATGATCGAAAAATTTTACAAGTCCAAAAATATGAATATAACGTACGAGCAAATTTACATCTTGGTACTTAGCTGATGTCCGGCGACCACATTCTATATTTCACGATCCTCATGCATCTTTTCAAATGATTTTTAAAAATAGAAGTGTTTGATAAATTTAAAAGTAAAAGTCCTAAGTACATTTTTTTTCTTTTTGATTTTATTTTAATCAAATATTACATACAATAATAAAAATAATAAAGATTGTAAAAATACCAATCATCTTACATACGTTGTTGATGTCATGCTCGATATTTTAAATGACTGATACCAAATAAAAAGTTTCGTCCCCAATTTAAATGCTAAACTAAGATTAGGTCATGATTGCATAACTCGACATATAGAAAGTTATCGAAAATGTTTGATTAGGCCCTAATCAAACATTTCAGTTACTCATTAGACTTTGCTCTATGTTGTTCCTCACTATTTCCATTTGTCGTGCTCTTGGACCTTCAGTAACTGGAGATCTTTCCTCTTCTGCATCACCCTCACCATTTGCATCATCTTTCCTCTTATGCATCATCCTCAAGCTAGCTTCTGTTCATATAAGTTAGGACAAGAGCACAAATTAGACAACATAACACACAAATTACTATGCATTAGGTATTTTCAACTTGATCGTGCAAAGAACTTGACATATGATTCGAAGAAAACATATGATCTATCTAATGAGCAAGCAACAAATTAAAACGTTAGGCATCACAATTGTCATTTACAAAAGTTAAACCTAACAATTAAGCAGGAATAAAAGGTCATTAAACTAGACGGGAACTGCCAAGTAATAATGTATCACTAATGAGAGTTTAATGGACAGGATTAGATCTACATTAAGAAAAATGAGAAAATTAAAGTTAAAAAAGAAACCGAGAAAATTAAAAACTGGTATCTACCATACACTGTCATAAGGTTGCTTACCTTGCCAAGGCTGCAGCACCCAAGTGTATGGAACAACACGCTTTATCTCATCATGCAAAGCCAAAATTTCTACTCCTAAGTTAACTTTGTATAGGGTTATACAATATCCCACCAAGGCAAGGAATTTGGTCGTTGCAGCGTCGACTTTCCAGGAACCAGTGAAATTAAACATGGCATTGAAGCTTCTAAGGGGAATGCGGCTTGATATACCTGATTTCTTATTGAAGTATTCTGCCATCTGCAATTTGAAGCATCAAAGCATCAGAGGGGAAATCATTCAAAACTACAAACCCACAAGCGAAATAAGACTCCATATATTTTCTTACACAAAGACCATGCCACAAAGCATGGCCAGAAAAAGTGTTGACATTCAACCATAAGCAATTCAATAACACAATCAAAGTAGCATTGGTCATAATCTCAGAGAGACCCCCAACAGAGCACAAAAACATGAAATGCAAACCAATCACTTAAAACCATTATGTCAAAGCAAATATTACACTCAAGCATCTCAATCGAGAACCTCAAAAACAAGATGCTAACTTTTAGTACACAACCACTAAATCGAAGTAAAAAAAAGAGAAACAAACTCCCAGCAAGCTCAAAACACCAACATGTACATAGAATTTAGACTAATCCAGAGCAGAGTAAATAAACAATAGTATACACAATCGTAATTTCGATACTAAATCATTGTTGAGACCAAATGGGAGCCACCAAGCACAATTCAACATCAAAGCACAAAACTTGAAACACACCAAGATGCTAACTTTAGTATTACACAATCACAGACCCAGAAGTCTAAATAGCACTAGACCACAACCCTTGGATCCAAATCAACAATCTCACCTCATGAAAAATTCAAACAGAGACTCTCTCAGTGTTTTTGCTGCCAGGTGAGCACTCAATATCTGCAGGCACATTTGGTACCACAACTCCATCAGAAACAGCAAGATCTTTAGCCTCAGTCTCATTCAGATTCATAAGCCTCGACCCAAGTGCTCCTTTGCAATACAGAAGCCTTATATCCGAAAGGACACGTAGACTGAAATTGCTTCAATTAATTGCTATATATCAGCAAGACAATTCAGAACAGATGTTTACAATAGACAACCTTGCAGAAGATATATCTCAGGTCATACCACACAGAACAGAAAGAGCCTAGTTTCCCTATACCAAGCCTATGAAATGATGGTGCATACTTCACAGAGACTTTTGTTATGTCGTAGATTTGAGACTTATGTTTGTCATAACAAACTTATGCCAATATCAAGTTAAGATGCAGGAGGAAGTGGTAGTTGGAATATGAGAGATGAAAAACCAGTGCATGAATATCCAAAAATTGAATTGAAAAGAATAAGAATTTTGAAATGGGAAGGTGAGACAGAAAGTACGTGTTTCTGTGGATAAAATACACACTTAATTAATCAGTAACTTTGAAAGACAAATGAAAAACTCTATCACATCCAGGTTATCAACATTATACTAAGAGAACTTGGAACCAGGAGGGGCGTGTGAATGTCTTGAATCTACTGACACATCAAGTCCATTACAGCTAATGTACATTCAAATGAAGCAAATGCAATAACAAACAAGAAGAAGACTACAAAATTCTGATAAATTTGCAAACTAAATCTATTATACCTGGAGAGTAAAGTTTCAAGAGTAAAAGCAAAAATCCTCAAGAATGGTCCAAAAAAACTATACTAGCCCCAAAGGCAAGAAAACGGAAATGCTTTACTCATATCTAAAAGACCTACCTGACCAGTGTCTGTAGGATGACCTATAAATCTGAGACATCCCCCATGACCCTACAAAATAGTAGCACAAGTTTGTTAAAGAAATTCAAGATGCGTCCAGTAACAGCATATGAGCTTCCACAAAAACAGCTAGTGAACTTTCACAAAAGCAAGTAACTTCATTATCACATTCATGAAACTAGACACAAGCATGCTACTAAGCATGAGACATGCCACTAAGCATGAGACATGCCACTAAGCATGAGACATGCCACTAAGCATGAGACATGCCACAAGCAATAGATTGACCAAGTATACACCTAAATGTATCATTACAAACATAAAGAACTAAATAAAAGTCTCAAATCTACAACATAACAACAATAATCGTCTATAGCCTAGTTTCCCTATACCAAGCCTATGAACTTATCTCTTTGGCAATTCTAAAAGTATTTTTCCTTATGATAAAAAATTTAATCAGAAATCATGTTTGTGCCATTATCCTTGGTCTTCTTTGCACCCCTTTTTTTCTTCTCTGCAGCCTTCTTCTTGTCCTTCCTCTCCCGCTTCTTTAGAGCAGTCATGTGAGCCTTCAGGACAGTTGCATAAGAACCTTGAAATCGCTGGTGATCCTTCGCTTCAACCTTACCAGTCATATTCAGATAAGAATGTTAGTCCACTAGTTGAGCTTGTACTCCCAATCCACATGACGTGAATCCCAACAATTCGTGAGTACAGAGATAATGTGTGGCTGATCATCCTCTCGGACCAGCTACTGATCATCGCCGTGGTAAGGGTCATGATCCCGCGAGGGTGAGCTAACTCCAAAAACCAGTCCTCAGTTCGGATTGTAGGCTGCAACTCGCCTACATGACTGAAGAATACGAATGTCAATCCACTATATTTTTAACAATTAATTATTAATAAATCAAGAGAGATGTAGTAAACTGAATGCCTACTTAAGCTATTGATACTAGGTTTCACTAGCTCATATAAATCCTTGAGGCACAAGATATTCAAAAGGATTCAAAACTCAGAGTAGTAAGATTAGCCATGAGCAAAAATGGCTCCACCAAAGTAATAGACAGAATTTAAAATACAAGCCTGATAGTTGCATTCTTTCATGTACATCACAAATGCCCAAATACTAGAATCGAATGGAAGCACCCAAAAAGAAATTATAAAGGATGTGGTTACATAATTGTCCTATTTCCAAGCATGCAGGGTCCATCAACTAGATTTCATTAAAAATGAGTAACAATATCTTATACAAATGGAAAAGGTAGATATACGTACTGAAGTAGAAATCGTCTTGTTTAATATGTTGCACGAATAAGGCATCTGTAGTCAATTTCTTTCCCCGTTGTTTTCATTTTGTTAAGCTGCACTTTGGATTTCAAGGATGCTGAAATAACAATATTGAAACTAATTAGCCACATTCTATTGAAAAAAAAATACCAATTAGCTACTAAAACATAATACGTACTAACCAAATACATGGAAACTAAAAATCATTTAAACAAATTTGGCTATTGTGCACACATACATCTTTTGAAGGTAACCCAGATCTCCTTCTTGGTGATTTTCTCGAACATGCTGGTAAGTTCATTAAGAAAAGGATCTTGCTGTAGAAGAACCTGAAACCGAAGAAAGAAAAAGAAATTAAATCTATCAGCTTCACCTTAAGAAAGTTGTTTCAACCATAAACTATGATGTTCAACTCCCAAAGATTCCAAAATATACTACAACAGTACAAACTAGCAGATATTGCAAGATGTATCAGTTGTTCAGATTAAGCAAACCATAAACATAGTTATAATCCTTATGATCAAATCTCATGCACTCTCCACATCTGTGATTCATGTCCAATTCACAAAAGGTATTTTAATAGCTCTCCAAAAGGATATTTATCATAACAATGGTATTGTAATAGCCCTCCAAAAGGATACGCATGAAAACCAAACAGAACCCAAACTAATTAATGTCTTAGATCTCCAAAACCCCACTGCCTTAGATCTAGACAAGCACAACCCAGATTTTAAATTCAGTTTTCAGAATTACAGACAATTCCAAGCCTCAAAACTAGCAAATCTATCAAATAAAAACTACACAAGTTTGACGAACACACTTAAACAATTCAAATACAATATTCCAAATTCACAGATTAGCAACCTGAACAAATCCAAATTGAACGAATTTGATGAATGAGATCAAGGAATTTACTGGAATTAATTAACTCGAAGGACACCCAATAGTTCTCATGCGATTCTAGAGAGGCATAGCTTTGGAGGAGAGGGCTTGTGTTTCCATGATGATTTTCTTAAAACACTTCTGTTCTCCACACCGAGAACTTGCGAAAGAGAAAGAGAGGCCAAGAGAAGAGGGGAATCCGTCAATTCAGAATTGTATAAGGGTAGTTTAGAAAATATATATGTTTCATTAAAACTACTGTTCACCCGAAAAGTCAGTAAAAATAACTCCAAAGGTACTTTTCGAAATAATTAAGAAACTCCTTCTTCTTCTTTTTAAAGTTCATACAAAAAAAATCAGTTTACCAAAACTTATTCTAACAGTTGATAAAAAAGCTCTTCTCTTATAAGAGAAGCTTTACCAAAAGCAGTCTTTGAAACGTACTCGTATCTATCACAATTAATGTGATGTCGTATTGAGTTCAAGAAAGTCTTTAACAACTACACTTACAAGACACTATAAAAAAGAGTCATGAGACGACTAGTTAGTGGCTGACAGATGAACGGCTGAGATTCAAAATAAAAAAATTTAACGCTCTCAAGATTAACCTCGATCCTCATATTCTTCAATGAAATATACTAATTGCTCTCTCCCGAATCACAAATCCTAAAACAAAGAGAAGTCTTAAGAGGCCCCCGATCGTAAAAAAAATAATTGCTCGATCAAGTGTAAAAATGACACTAGGGTTTCATGCTTCTCTGAGAGGAATGGCTCATAATGGTAAGCCCCTTGTGGAGGAGTACACTAGATATGAGATAGAATTGGCCATAGACAACTTCTCTGAGTGCTTGAGTCTGCCCTCTGACCTACAGCTTTATGCCGTTTGGAGCAAGGTTTATAAAGGTCATATGGACGGTTATACCGTTTGGTGCAAGGTTTATAAAGATCATATCAACGATGAAGCAGTTGCAATTAAATTCCTCATCCTGAATCATAAACCAGACTATTACTTCAAATATATGGTAAGATGAATCAATCAAGTACGTACGTTCTGATTTTAATTATAGTGTTACTTACCGTCTTTTACAAACTAAATTTAATTTGCATATATATACGTGTAGGTTGAGTTCTTCAGCAAGATTAGGCACCGTAGTTTTCTCAGAATGATGGGATTCTAAACTGCACATAAGTGTTTAGTATATGAACATGTGAATGTCGAAAACAGTAGCTTGCAAGATGTTTTGATATCATCAGCTGATGATAACCCAATCAAGAAAAACCTAACGTGGCTGGTTCGAATTCGCATCGCTACTGAGATTGCCTCAGCTCTCAGTTATCTCCACCATGTAGGTATTGGTCATGGTAATCTCTCCGCTTCCAACGTCTTCCTCGACACAAATCTCGTTGCCTGAATCGATTTTGTGCAGATCACTACACTGTCTACATCTTATTCTGAAAGTGGTTTCTTAATGCAACGCGATGTTTGGGACTTTGGCAAGTTGTTGAATCTTTTGACTGGTTTCTCTTGGGACGACATTATCTTCTCCGAGCTCGAGAGGTTGTGTGTCACTCGTTCTAGTGACGAGACGGCCAGTCAATGGCCCATGTACGTAGCCAAGAAGCTTAAGGATTTGGCTCGAAGTTGTCATAATTTTGATCGATGCTCATACTCATACTATGATCATGATAAAGAATCCTATATGGTGACTGTAAAGAAACAGCTTAAAAAGATTAGAAAAAAAGCTGAGGTTATTATAGCGCGGCAGCAATATGCAGCAAACAGAGTTTTCCACAGAGAGGAGGAGTCAGATGATGACTCTCTTGATGAAATTCCGAATGCTTTCATCTGCCTCATATCTCATGTAAGTTGCAAATTTAGTTCATTATGTGTACATTAGAACGTACAAAATTTAATGAGTTTTGGAAGAACATAGATAGTAATTATTCATGATCATTTTTTCTATTCTTTTTTGGGTGTATGCTTTCGGGAAGTAATGAGAGATCCACATGTGGCGGCCGATGGATTTTTGTATGAGCGTACATCCAGAGAGACATGGTTGAAAAGGGGACATGATAGATCCCCATTGACAAACTTGAAGCTTGAGCATAAAATTCTCATTCCCTGTCGGGCTCTTCGTACTCTTATTATTGATTGGCACACTGAAAGATCAATTCAGTTTCCCTGATCGATGACACTAGCTAGCTGCAACAAGCTAGGTACTTTTATTTTCAATTTTACGGACTTTTACCAAGTGAAAGTGCATTAATTTTAGACATTGACGTTGGCGTAAATGGCGTAATGAAACAGATGACAGTTCAACTTGCAATATTGCTCAATTGAGTCAATACTAACTAAATTATTTTGACACCCAAAATATATAGCGAGCTATAATGACAACTACAATCTCGAGTATATATCATGATTTAACCTTTCTGGATCCGTCCTGAACTCTAGGTTAGGGCACGAAACCGATTTTGAGTCAAAATCGACCGAAGTAGGCGAGAAAATGTGCGAAACCACACCGCACCGAAATAAAGCGGTTAAGATTCGGTTTTGGGTCTTTACCCAACCGATTAAAAACCGACCAACCGATTAATTATATATATACCTATTTTTTTTTATTTATATTTTATTTTATTTGCTGTTATATAGTCTAATTTTTACTATTATGGACCTTACTTGATAACAAACCCAAAATGCCAAATTAAACCCTAGTATTAATTCACACGTACATATAGCAAACTTTTTCACTTTCACTCAGTCTCTCACTCTCTCTCATACAAGGCTAGAAGCTTCGTCGTATTCCCAAATACCCTAAAGGCCTACCCTAACCCCAAAATTTTTTACCCTCTCTCAGTCTCTCTCGTACAACTCATCCATTTTTGAGTCTCTCTCACTCGATTTCGATCATTGCGGAAGTTTTGGTCAGTTTTTGAATGAAATTACACTTGTGTTTCCGCTTTTTTTTTATTGTTTATATCACGTACTGTATTTCTCTCTACATATTAAGATGTGATTTGTATTGATGCTTTGATTTTAGGATCAATATAGTATGCCATTATTTATTGATCTGATTTTTCATTGATTTTAGTTAGCCATCTTGTTTGATATAATTCATGTTTGTATTAATGCTTTGATCATGTTTGTGATTGATTTGATAGAGTTTTAATTCTTGACTTGTTTGATACAGATGATGAAGGCTTGGAATCCAATTTTGAGAATCCAACACATATTGGAACTAAGGTGGACTCATGCACTTGGAACACAAATGCAACATCTACATCCAGTGTCAATGTCGAAGTTGCTCCTACCCCAACTTCTGCTACTCCAGCTGAGTTGTCAAAGACATGTGCACCCAAGAGGAAGAATCAAAGTGTGGTGTGGGATCACTTCACTTTGCTGAAAAATCTCGATGGCACAAAGATGGTGAAATCGAAGGCTAAGTGCAAACACTGTCCACAGACTTACTTCTGCCACACTAAGGGAAACGTCACATCTGCGATGAAGTATCACCTGCTATATTACTGTAAGAAGAGTCCTCTCCTTATTACTAATAAAAAAAATAGAAGAATTTGGTTTTTGATACCGAAGAAAATAGGGGGAAGTTAATTACTAGGGCTTTTGATCCTGAAGTGTCTAGATATTATTGTGCTAGGATGATCATTAAGGATGAACTGCCTTTTAGCTTTGTTGAGGAACCAGGTTTCATTGATTTTAAGAAATATGTTCAGCCACAGTTTATGAAAATATCTCGTAGGATGATTGTTAGAGAAATTTGGGATCTCTATCAATCAGAGAGAACTAAGATAAAAAATATCCTAGCCACTTTTGGACAGTGAGTATCTTTGACCACCGATACTTGGACTTCCATACAAAATATCAACTATATGGTTCTCATAGCCCACTTCATTGATGATGAATGGATTTTGCACAAGTGAATCCTAAATTTCTGTGTGATACCTAACCATAAGGAGAAGACAATATGTCAGATGCTAGAAACTTGTTTAATTGGGTGGGGAATAGAGAAAGTCTTCACCATTGTTGTGGATAATGCATTTCCAAACCAACTACCTTTAGATTACATGAATGAAAAAATAGGGAATTGGAAAAAGTTGGTTATGAAGGGAGAGTTTTTGCATATGAGGTGTTGCTGCCACATTCTTAACTTAATAATTAAGGATGGAATGGAAGAGTTGGACTCCGCAATTGATGAAATTCGAAACTGTATGAAGTATATAAGGTCATCTCCGGCTAGATTAGAGAAGTTTAGGAAGGCTGCAAGGTAAGAAAAAATTGATCATAGGGTAGGATAGTGCCTCTAGATGTCTGTACCAGATGGAATTTGACATATTTTATGCTAGACATAGCTATCAAGTAAAAAAAAGCATTCGATAGGTTGGAGAATGAGGATCCATAGTTTGAATTTTATTTCAATGAGAAAGTTGGAGGAAAGAAGAGAGATGGACCTCCTCGTTTTGAAGAATGGGAAAAGGCTGCAAAGTCGGTCAAGTTCTTGAAGATTTTTTACGATGCGACGCTCAAGTTTAGTGGCACAAGTGTGCTGACAACAAACCAACATTTGCTTTAGATGTGCACCATCCTGGTAGAGTTGGACAAGTGCATCAAAGGTAACTCTAAGTTCTATTTTTTGTTGGTTTTACAATGTTGTTAAGTATTCAATTTATGACACTATGCATTCTAATTGGTCTGTTTTCTGCTTTTACAAGGTGATGATATACTTATGGCAGATATTACAACTGCAATGAAGTTGAAGTTTGATAAATATTGTGGTAGGCTTGAAGACATGAAAAAAATTATGTTGGTGGTTGTGTTATTGGATCCCAGGTACAAATTTTTTGTGAAAATTCTACTTGAGTTGTTTTGAGTGAATATGTGATGTTATTGTTTATGAAAATACCATTTATATGCCACTGTTTGAGTGAATATGTGACCATTGTGATGTTATTGTTTTTGAAAATATTGTTTATGTGGTGCTGTTTAAGTGAATATGCGACCATTGTGATGTTATTGTTTTTGAAAATATTGTTTATGTGCTACTATTTCAGTGAGTTGCTTTGGTTTAAAATTTTACAGGTACAAACTCTTGTACATGGAATACTTTTTTTCAAAAATTCAGGAAGACCAGAAGAATGTGAAGGGAATGGTTAATGATCTGAAGAGCAAGTTCCTAAAATTGTATGCAGAGTATATGAAGAATGACCCTAAGGTTGCACAAGTATCTCTGTCATCAACTCAACAAAGGTTTGATAGTATTGCTGCAACTGTGGGTGAAGAGGATTTTCATGCTGCAAGCATGAATGAGTTTATGAAGCTTAGGAAGGAGAAAGATGTGGTGGAAATCAAGAATGAAGTTGACAAATATCTACTTGAGGCATCGGAGGATCCTTCAAATCCAAACTTCTCATTGCTGGATTGTTGGAAAGAGCATGCTATAAGATTTTCAATTCTATCACAAATTGCTAGGGATGTCTTGGTTGTATAGGCATCAACAGTGGCATCCGAGAGTGCATTCTCTCTTGGGAAGAGAATTTTGGATCCATTTAGGGCATCACTGACGCCAAAAATGGTTGAGGCTCTAGTTTGTTCAAGTGATTAGTTAAGAGCTGGTTCAAAGCCACTCTTCAGAGAGCCAATAAGAGATAAAATGGAGCAGTACACTGAGTTGGAGAAATTGATATCAAGTATATAACTGTGTTGCTTGTTATTAGTTTTATTGTTTGTGTTTCAGTTTTGAATAATTGCTTGCTGTTATTGTTTGTGTTTCAGTTTTTAACAGTTTTTAACTGTAAAATTTGTGTTGTAGATTCTACAATCAGCAATATTGAGATTTTGGAGGAGTGAAAACCTAAAAGTTGGAGCATGAAGTGTGTTGTTGCTAGACTTCATGCCATTTTTTCATTAATTTGCTAAATTTTCCCTTAAACTTTTTAATGATTGGTCTGTAAACTTTTAAATTAAGTGTAGTTGGCCGCTGCACTTGATCATTTGGATATTTGCTCATTTTAGTGTGCTTGATGCACTTGAACCGTTGAACATTTGGATATTTTGTTGCACTTGGTCATTTAACTTATTTGGTGTGAGCTTAAAAACTGGAAAAACTGAAATTGCATATTTGGATCCTAGCTTGGATATTTGAGCTTAGTTGTATAGATCTGTAGCTTAGTTGAGTTAGTTCTAAAAAATTAGTCTATTTTAAATTTTTCATAGCATGTATTAGTTTGATAGATTGAGCCCAGAATAATTGTTCATCTTTAAATTTTGATAATTAAGTATTGGGCCATAACTGAAACCGGTCCAAACAAAAATTCGGTCAAAAATATTTCAATATAGTGATCAGTTTGAAATTTGAGAAAACCGAAAAATATGACCCATGTTCGGTTTGGGCCTCAAATCGATCCGAACCGAGATGTGCCCAGTCCTACTCCAATAATACCAGAAGGGATATGATTTTGAATCCCATTTTTACATAACAAAACAATCTAGCATCACAACATCACAATCAGTTCTTTCCACTGTTCTAAAAGGCGTCCGCCTAGGTAGCACCTAGATGCTGAAACAACAAAAACGTCTAAATTTTTCTTTGGGCTCCCTTCCTAGGCATTTATCCGTCTAGTCAACACCTAGATGACCGCATTGGCTGCTTAATACGCTTAGGTGGCCGCCTAACTCAAAAACAGGCAAAACTTAAACCTCCGCATTTTAGTTTTTGACTTACTTCGGATTAGAGATGATAGTTCACAAGAAAATAACTTAAAGGATTTGAAGACAATGTGTTTTAATGACATTTCCTTACTATTTTTTATACTACTCATAATATACCTATACATAATATATTAAATAATTATATAACTAATTTAAAATATAAAAATAATAATCCGCCTAGAATCTGATTAATTTTCGCCTAGGCAGCTAGGCTCTAGGCAGTAACTCTACCGCCTAATACCGCCTAGCGCCTTTTTGAACATTGGTTCCTTCATATGGGCATGGCACGTCCTTAGGCAGCTTGGTGACTTTGGTCATGGGATCGACTTCCATGGCCTTTGTTTGTCATGGTTTTTATAAGGACTCTTCAGTGAGAATTTGGCGAGTATATTTTTATAGAACTTATTTTTCAACAGCATTTCAACATTTTACAAGGTTTATTCTTAGATGTTTAAATATTCATGAGTAATATTTTTGCAAAGTTTCAAAGTTTCAATCAAAATCTAAAACCGTGAAGCAAGTTATAACTGTTTTGTTGCGAGTTTTCCAACAATATACACATTAGAATTTTTAAGCCCCCAAACAAATGTATGCTAACACAGTACTTGTCATTTTAAAATTTAAAATTTGCTCTTACATTTCTTCTTACTGACTCACAAATAATACAATATAGACCAAACTAAATACATTACTCTAATATAGACATGCATTGGAACTTTACAAAAGACTAGACATAATTTCACAAATAATATTTTTGTGAATATGCAACTAGGTCCGGCTTCATCCGCTCTCCTTACAACTTTCTAAATTTTCTCTACTCGTGCGGGTCGATGCATTCGACAAAGATGGTTGGTGAGTGCAAGGCTTTGTCCTTCCTCGACTCCTTGTTGGTGGAGGCCTTGGGAGATAATTCGGTGCACTAATCATGGCAACGCCCCGACCTTTTGGACTTCTTATGCGGAACCTAATAAGTTTCTGTGATGAAATCAGTAAGTTTAGCTCTCTATAAAGCTCGCAAGATACATGCATAATTTAATCAATTGCTAATGAGCTAGTGAGCTATGCTTCCTTTTTTACCCCAGCAAATTAGCCCACACAATCCAGATGACTGAAGTGCCAAAACAAATGAAGGAATGGATCGAGGAAGTGATCGAGGAAAATGTTCGACTAAATTGAAAGAAAACAAAGACGTTGGAGGACATGTTAGAATAGGACTTAACAATATCATGTATTTTGTACTTTAAGCAACAAGTTAATAGTCAAATGCGCCGGAATCTGCCCATAACTCTTTGAGGTTTTGTGTTGGGCTCTTTAAGAGATTTTTATGGATATGTCATCCTCCGCCGCGGGCGATGGTCGCCGATGGTGGCGCATGGGAGGCACGCGCCGCCGTCTGTGGCCAGAAATTCTTGGCAGAAAATTTATTTCTGAAACGTATTGAGTTATATGACGTTGGGTTCGTATCGGCAATACGAACACAATCGTGAGGTCTAAAATTTCGTTTAGGCTTCGTCGTCCTAGTGGGTGGGTAGTGGTGACAAGGTTCGTCACCAGAGGCGGTGCGAGCGAGGGAGAAATTAGTTATGTTGTTTATTGTTACGATTGTTTCGTCGTAACAAGTTATCGAATCTGTTCTTCGACTGAATTAGTCAGAATTATTCATATCGAGTACTTCCTTGATTTATCTGATTATTTTATTATTTTGTTCATTTTGACGATTTCGAGATGGGTCGGGTCGTCACAAATGGTATCAGAGCACGGTTCAACTCTCGGACTTCACTTTCGTTGTGTCCTGTGTTAGTCGTGAAATGTGAGTTTAGAATTTGTAAATTGTATTATTTTATGATCGTCGCAAAGACGAAGAAATGGTGGTCCTGGAGGTGAAGTGGGGTTACGCATTTGTCGATGCGGGACCTGAGTACGATGTTCTGTACTACCTCTTGTAGATATAGTTTAGTTATTGATATTCATTTATCAATATATTTTATTGATATTCATTTAGAAATATATCTTTATCGATATTCAGTTATCGATTATTTTATTTGAGATATATTTTTGAATATTATATTATTATCTTGTGTTGCAACATATGATATTTGATAACACAAAAAGTGAGATCGTTACAATGTGGTAACAGAAAGACAACATGAGTTGTCAAACGAAATGAAAACGTGATATTACAACAATCAACGAAAATGAAAAGTATATTATTTTATTGTACTTGTGATTATTTGTACAATATGTACAATATACGAATTGACTATTTGCATATTGATGCAAAACGATTGATGATCATGATTTATGATCAGTTTGACTTGATTAAAATCTAATGGGATTCATCGGAAATTACTAAATTGAAATTGTTACAATTTCAATTATTGCATCGATGCACTGCTTCTCGGTTGATCCCCGAGATGCTCTGGTTGGGCCAGGAGCCTGACCCGAAGATTTACTGCATTGCCTCTCGACTGATCCCCGAGATGCTCCGGGAGGACCAGGGACCTGAGCCAAGGATTTATAGAGCACCCAGGAGGGCCAGGAACCTCACCTGGGCAGTATTAGGACTTGAGGTCGGATGACCCGAGTTGTAGCCTCCACATATTTTATAGTACCCAGGAGTACCTGGATGATCATATTTTTAGATTCGCATTATTTTTATGTACATTTATAGAAGTGAATGATTGTGGTGCAAATTTTTCACAATTTATCATTCTTGATTAGTATTATAATCACTTTGATACCTAAGCTTTGTGTATATAGTTGTGACAATGTTGAGATGTGATAGTAGAGAAATCTGGATGAGCATTGGTGGCTCGTGGTATAGGTTGTGAATTGTGATTATAGAAGTGTATTTGGAAATTTACAGGTTTTTGGGTTTCCTAATTATAGAAGAGACTCTGCTCGATTTTCCGCGGAAATATTCTGCGATTTTATTTTTGTAATTTCGAGGATGAAATTATTTTAATGGGGGTAGATTGTGATATCCCGATCTTTTTATATTATTTACGAATAATTTGAGTTCGATTAAGTGATCGCGGTAAAAGATTTTTACCGTCCATAAGTACCGAGGTGTCTCGGGTTGACTTTTTATTGAATTATCGAGGTTAGTTGACTTCGGGTAGAAATTGTATAATTGTCCAGATGATTTTGTGGACGCGAGAATCGTCAAAATTGGAGTTACAACGAGAAAGTTACGATGATCGAAAGTTTGTCGTAAAGTAATTACCAAAGTTACCGTAAATGGAAAAGTATAAAAAGGGGAGGTTTCCCTTTTGGGAAGTATTCTGGTTGACCTCGGTCAACTTTCTCTCTCTCGGTGGAGAGAGTTCTGGTTCGACCTGTTTTGGGTCAAATTATGTCCGCTTGCGGCATGGCGTCATCCGGCCATCTCCGACCACCATATTGGTCGGTTCGATCGGTCTTGACATGGTCTTCCTAATTCTAGCCTTGATTTTGTAGGTTATGGCTGAAGAGGAAAGAATTTGGAGAGAGATTATTTTAGAGTTTCACGTATTCTTCGATGTCGTCGCCAGCGAATTCTCCGACGTCGAAACTGGTATGGTTAGGAAGCTCTTATGAATCTCTATGTTATGTTATTGGAATATTTTGGTTGCAGGTGGAGTTGGAAGGAACCCGAACGAATTTCATCTACTCGATTCGGCCTCCACCGTGAGCGGCGGTTGCCGGTGTGCTGGGTCGGCGAGGGTTAGAGGGGTTTTACTCTTTTCCTCCTCCCGAGTCTTTTCAGCTATGCCTCGAGCCACCAGGTGGTTCGACAGCGGAGATCGAGTTGGAATCCAATTTCCGGCCTAGTTGCTTTCGGGGCCAATTCCGGCCAAATGGCCGGAATCTGCCTATAGTTCTTTAAGGTTTTATGTTGGGCTCTTTAAGAGCTTTTGATGGATGTGTCGTCCTCTGTCGGCACGCGCCCCTTTCTATGGCGACGTGTGGCCGAAAATTCTTGCCGAAAAATTTATTTCTGAAACATATCGAGTTATATGTCGTTGGGTTCGTATCGGTGATATGAACACAATAGTGAGGTCTAAAATATCGTTTAGACTTCGTCATCTCAGTGGGTGGGCGGTGGTGACGAGGTTCGTCACCAGAGGCGGTGTGGGCGACGGAGAAATTAGTTCTGTTGTTTATCGTTACGACTGTTTTGTCTTAACAAGTTATCGAATCTGTTCCTCGACTGAATTAGTCGAAATTGTTCATAACAAGTACTTCCCCGATTTTTCTGATTATTTCATTCATTTTGACGATTTTTAGATGGGTCGGGTCGTCACACCAACCAATAGACATTAGTCCTCCAAACTCTTAAAGTACTCAAATCCTTGAGGGCCTTCCACAGTGTTTCTTTGATACCCCGTCAAGGAAATATCGATGAGCACTCTAAGAGTTCAAATGCGATAAGGTCCTAATGATCTAGGGTATAACGGAAATTAAGTTTGCTAGATCTTGACACACTAACTACTATTCTTGAAAGTAAGACACTACTTAGGTATGCTCCCAAGAATATAAATACACAAGGTGAAAGGACCCAACCCCGATTTAGTTTCCTAAACCGGAATCAAACCCTTTCTGAAAACACGAACCAACAAAAACCATCAAAATTTCGGCAGAGTAACGCTACTAACTCGGAATTGCCATTACCTGCACCCGGAAAATACACTTCATCCTATGCCACAAAAATCAAACCGTGGGCACTAATCCCATCCGGATTTCTCAATATCATAACAGTAATGTAAAGTAATAAATATAACTATACTTTACAGAAATCCAGGGAAAATCGTATAAAAGAATACATCAGAATACTCAGAGCGACTTCTAGTATATATATACAAATAGTAGGCCAAACTAAGAACCTACCATAAAAGAAACATCGCTCAAATACTATGCCTCCGACCACGACGTGCGACACCAGAATCTGTACTGCAAACTGGGTACGGAAACCGAAAAGCCCAGGGGAAAGACAAATAAAAATATTAGAGTGAGTGGACGAAAATAAACATATGCCTTTCACCAGTTTATATACATAATCAATGTAAAACAATGCGAGTTCGGAAAGTATATATGGAGGTTGCCAGGCAAATCTCTCAAGCCCGACGGTCAGGTGAATCGCTCAAACCCGACGGTGATAGGCCAGAGGAATCTCTCAACCCCGGCGGCATACAGGGGAATCTCTCAACTCTGGTCCAGAGGAATCTCTCAACTCTGGCGGACTACCGGTGATCAGCCGAGTAGCCGAAGCATCGATGCAGTAATGTCATCACCAATAAACATAAAATATATAATACCTCCGAAAATAACATATATCTCAACATCGTATAAAGTAAATACGGAAAATCACGAAAATCACGAACTCGCAACAACTGTGAAAATATAAAAATGTCCACTCACAGCTGAGCGTAACGCGATACGCGTTAATCCTGTGATCCGGCAGAAAATCCTTCGCCAAACTAATGATCACGAACCCCTGAATAATCATAAAATCCACTACTCAAAATCATAACTCGACACCTCAAATCATATCACAAGAAACAACCGTTCCCGGAAACATATAATTCAATTTCGACAAAATCGTGCAAATCCGATAATCACATCACAAAACCTCGCTATAATTTTCGATGCTCAAATCGAAAAACAAACCTCACCACTGCGATCGGGGCGCGATTCCGAGTGAAACGACATATAACTCGTCGAAAACCCCAAAAAGTCAACTTTGACCGGATAACCGCCGTTGACCACCGGCGGCGGCGGCGGCGCCACCCAACCTTGAAATTCTTTGGCAAACCAAGACCTATTCCACTCAAAATCATCCAACAAACAATTTCCATAACTACACCAAAGATCAATTTTGACTCTAACTAGTCCAATTTCAAGCAAAACCGAATCCTCACATAAATTTCAATCGATCGATTCTCCATGTACAAAACGAATTGGAGCACCATACCTATATGGGTAGCTTCGTGGTGATGCGGGCTTCAAAGCCCAGTGCTTCATGTAGCTCAATTTGGCCGGAAAAGGATCGACCCAAAACCCCCAATTTTATCCAATTTCAACTGGAATTTTCTCCCTCCTCCGGCGTCCTTGCCGTGAATGGTGGCCGGAAACACCATGGGGAAGCCGAGGCGAGTCGAACGGGACCTAGGTCGAGACCGGAGGTGGCCGGACGGCAGCTTACCACCGGCAAGCCGTGACCACCGTCGCACTCCCTCATCCCAGCCGAGTTGACTCGGTCAACAACAATAAATACCAAAGTTTGACTTTCCCAAAACAGCAACCCTGTTTAAATACTTTCTAATTTAGGAAACTTCCATAATTAAATTTTCGATAAACTTCGAACACACGTAACTTCCGTATCGTAATTCCGTTTTCAACAATTCTCGCGTCAACAAACTCATCTAGACAAATTCTTCAATTTCCACCCGAAGTCAAACACTTCGACAAATCCGATAAAAATTCAACGGTTCAATCCATCACAAGCTTATCCGATTAAATGCTCAACGGTCAAAAAATTCACAACTTATTCCTCGTAACTCGGAAAAATTCTCCGGAAGTTCCCACGAGCTCGAAATTAAATTCTCTACAACTTTCACGAAGAATCCCAAATCAAATTCTCGCCCGATAATTTAGTCGCTAACAAGGCCGCCATATTAGCAGATTACGTCGAAATCACAACAAATCGCGAAATTCGCAAATCAAGTTGATAATCATTCCATTTACGGTTCGGGTCGATCAACAAATCGCGAAACTCGCAAATCAAGTCGATAATCACAATCATGATTCGGATAGACTCGAACACGAATGGATAAACTCGACAATATACCGAAATTTCAAATATTCATATTATATTCCTCGGTCGTCGAAATAATAATCCGGAACCGCCCACGAACTCGAAATCACGCGTACAACAACTCTCGAGAAGAGACTCAACTCAAATTCTCTGCCAATAATTAAGTCGTGATCAAAGTCGAGGATTCAATCAATTATCGAAAATCTGTGATTACGCGCTAACTCACGAGTAAAGCTGATTATACTTCTGATTCTGTTCCGGGTTGTCACACAAGGTAAAAAAGGTAGAGATAACTGAAGCAACCTCAAGCAAAATACACCCTTCGATGGATCAAAGGAATATGCTTCGATGGTTCGAAGTAATGCCCCTGGTTCGGAAATACATGTTACACTTCAATGGATCGAAGGAATAGGGTTTGATGGATCGAAGCAACTCCCTTGGTCTCCACGTAAAGCAAGGCTTCGATGGATCAAAATGTAATCCTTCGATGGATCGAAAATATGTCCTGCAAAAAGGTTAAAAGCACCAATTCTAGCTCAATTTTATCTCAAAGTACCTACCAAAGTATTATAGTGATCAAAGACAAGGAAAATAAAGCTCTAAGTGATAAAATAAAGAAAACCAAAAAGCTAAGAAAAAATTATCAAGCAAAATGTCCAGTTTTACCGCAATCAAGTCTATCCGAAGCTAAGGAATAAAGATGAGCATAATCCCTAGCAACGACGCTAAAACTTGTTCAAAAGAAATTGCCCTACACTTTATGAACTATTATCTATCCCATAAGTGTAAAGAATTCCCCTACCCGCAAGTATACGGGGTCAAGTTATAATATTTGTAAGGAAGTCGAGTGTCGAACCTATGAGGATTGACAACTTAAACCCCTTAGCTTGACTCGATTAAGCACTTTAAATCATGGATTAACAAGACACAAGACATGATACTAAAACTAAAGCAAGATGGAAAAGTGTCTTTCACCAGACTAAGGCCTTTGGAGACTTAGCATTGTAAGGGATGGTTGAATTATAATGAATGGTTAAACAAAAGGTTGACTGATTGTTTACTACTAACTGAATTAAGTGAAAATATAGAGTAAGAGTAAAACAAATTTAAATGTTTAGTAGGCTAAAGATGTTGCCAATAGCCAACTCAATGTACCAACAATATCCAAGTTATGAGTTTAGTCCTATTCACAGGTGCATGTCCAATTCGTGATCCTTTTGAGTCACCATTGGTTTTGAACCTAATCTCCTAGGCCATTAGGGCACTAGAAGTGTTCCGGTCCAACATTCAAATATAAAACAAACCAAAACTAGAATGCAACTCAATTACGAATCGTATCATAATCATACCAAATGCCTAATGAGTTTAATATGTGTTCACTTATGATATATGTGAATGACTTTCTTTCCCAAGTCCCTATTAGAGGACATGAAATTAGGTTCTAATGACTTTCCTAATCTACACATTTTAGAACATAAATTAGAAGAACTAACTATTAGCTACAAAGCTCCTTCGAGTCAATGTAAGTTTGACCAGAGTTTCTTGAGTCATTTAGACTTCAAGAAGGCTTTCGTTCATGCTTAATCCCAATGAAAATTAAACCTTAATCCCATCTTCTCAAATGTAACCTAAGTTATGTTTACATGCTTATCTTTCTTAGGTGAGTGATTAATTCACTTAGGTTCATTTTTAGCTTCCCTAAACATATCTCAACTTAGTCATGACTAAGACATGAATATGAAAACATTGAATCAAGCTCAACATGCAAACATACCACAATCACCTCATAAGCTATCAAACTCATTCACAACATGTAGTACACTAAACCAAATTCAATTTCATAACTCAAAACATAGTTGTATGTATATCAAATTGGTTAGGGCTAAGCCCTAGCATTCCAAAAGGCAACTACTCACTAAACATAATGTAAAGAAAATTTAGATACATAATTGAAGAGTTAGAGAGATGTAGAGATAACTCAAAAACTCCCAAGCAAGCTAAGTCATCATTGGTCTTTAAGCTCCATCTTCTAGGCTCCTAAATGCATCCAACTTGAGGTAGATGTGAGATAAGAGGGGGAAAAGCTTAATTGCACAAAGAAGGGTGTACAATCAAGTGAGGAGGAGGAGGAAAGGGAAAGAGACCTTAAGGGAAGCAAGATAGCTCCACTTTAAAGAGCTGATTTGGTGGTGATGGAGAGAGTGTTTGAGGTGGAGGAGAGAGCTAAAGCTTAAAGAGATAGGGAAAATGTTGAGAGCTAAGGAAAGATGCTAAAACTATGTAGAAGTGAGATATAAAGTGAGATATTTGTGTGGATGAGGGGAGCTCGAACAAGACTACCTAGGGAAGATATTTTGGTATTTTAAAATTTAAAATTAGATGCTTAGAAATGATCATAAACTTTAGGTTTTTAGGTGGTCCTAATGTGTGGCTCACCCCAAGTAATGTGACTTGCATGTGCATCCATCTCGCAAAATATCTTCCATGTAGGCTTGAACTTTTCAGGCCTCGGCCCAAACTTGACTTGACCTTGCCATTGACCGGTGATGATTTGTCGGAGTTGACCGTTGACAGGCGTTGACTTTTTGTCATTTTCCCGCTTTTGCTCCATCTTCTCCAAGGGCTTCGAAAATGCGCTCGGCTTCTCCAAAAAGTGAATAATTTCCATTTCTTAGAGCGTTTCCCTGCCAACTCCTATTTTCCTAGCATAACAAGAAAACATTATAAAAATAATGCATTATTGATAAAATGCAAGCAATAAGCATGACGTTAATAATTAACACATATTTATGGGCCTAACAGTTATTACACCAATTGTAGGTATTTCCATAACAAGGTAAAGAAATCAGAGAAGCATTATTCAAAAAATTCTTAAACCAATTCATATAGCAATTAGGCCTGCGATTGCCACCAAGTTTTTCATCAATACTCAAGATATTGTTATAGTCTCCTATTATCATTCCATACTCTAGCCTGGTGCTGCTTATTTGGAACCATATAAAGGTAAGTAAGAAATCAATCAACAGAATTATCCAAATTGGCACAAAAATAATACACAAACCGATCCTGAGAACAAACAACATTAATATAAATCTTGGTATGATACCATAAAAAAACAAGGCCACCACATTGTCCATTTTCCGGAATAACAAAAGATCTAGTAAACGAAAACTTAGAAACTAAAATTTCGGTTTGTGAAAAATCCATTCTTGTATCACAAAGGCATAAAACATCCATTCTAAGAAAAGACACGTAAAAATTGGTCGGGAACAACCTTGGAAATTCCAAGTTATTATCTTCATTAAGATGTTGGATTATGATTGTTTTTGGGCATAGTCGGAATCTAGGTCTCATTAAGATCCTCCCTACCTCGCTTACCAGGGTTGCGGTACACAACCCTAAAAGGCAAGGACTATTATGATATTATAAGAGCATGAAAATTGAACAATAGAGGTACTCAAAACAAATTACAACTCAAATTTGTATTACAAGAAATAGGATGCCTAATCAAATAGGCAGCAAGATAACAACAAAACGAGCTATTCAAATATAAAATAGAAAAAGGTAAATGTACCTGGGTCGAGTCGCAACCTGAGAGGAGAATTATAATCGACTTCTTGTAATACAAATTTGAGTTGTTGTCTAATCGTGCACTTGTTGTACTATTCAACCACCAACACACACTCCAACGGTACCAAGTTGCAAATTAGAAGTTCTTGTCTAATCCCGAACTCACTGATTCAACAGGGTCAAAGGGGGTGAAAACTACAAGATTTTTTGGGTGATTCTGATTGATTTCTGAAATTTGGAAAGGATTTGATGCTAGTTTAGGGCAAGGAGGTTTCCAGGATTAAGATGTCAAAGGATTGCTGTAGTTTTGTTATGGCATTTCTATTAGTAGGTAGTCACATGTAAAAAAAGATTTACAGTATTTCTTTTGCAAAACATGGTCAAGCCTAAGTTTACTAGCTAACGGCACACCAAGCTAGGAACTAGCAAAGCGTCCAACATGTTATTCTACTAATAACTGTACACAAAGCTGAAGGCCAATGAGCCTAATCTCATAAAATTGAAATAAAAATAAAAAAAATAATTAAAATGATCATTTAAGTTTGTTATAATCGATAATTTAATCATTGAATTTTAGAATATATTTAAAAAGTTACTGAACTTTAACTTTGTTTATCAATTTGATCAATTTGTCTATTTTAAATATTCTAATTTATCAAATATTTTACTTATATAGATGAAATTATGAAAGAAATGCACATAACATTAGTGAGAGAAGTATGAAAATCACTATAAAATAAAAAAAAATTGACATCCAAGATGAGCAAAGTGATCAATTTAATATACAAAGTTAAAGTTCAATGATTTTTTTGATATTTTCTAAAACTTAGTGACCAAATTGTTTATTATGACAAATTTGAGTGATCATTTAGACTATTTTCTATAAAAAAAAAATTGAATTAAAATTAAAATTAAAAGCCCTAAAACCCTGTTACCCAAACCCTTCATCATTCTGCTGTTCGCTGCATCAGTCTTCTCTGTAACTGCAAAACTCAAAGATTAGAAAATGGTCCGAGGCATCAAGAACCTAAAGAAGGCCAAGAGAAAGAACAAGGTCAGCTCTTGTCCATTGCCCGTCTTTTTTATTTGATTAGTAATTTTCTCAGTGAACCAGGGTTTGTGTTTTGCCAATTGAATTTTGTATTGAATTTTTGTGAAGGCTTCAAAGAAAGGAGATGGGTCTTCTTCGTCAGTTCCATCGATGCCGGCGAAGGTTTGGCAGCCAGGTGTCGACAAATTAGAGGAAGGCGAAGAGCTCCAGTGTGACCCTTCTGCTTACAATTCTCTCCATGCCTTCCATATTGGTTGGCCTTGTCTAAGGTTGCTCTCAATCATTTTTGATTGTCCAAAAATTACAGGAATGACATAAAGTTTAAATTTTGATATATGGGTGTTAGCTATTGCATCATGATTAGCTCAAATTGCTGTGCTTTGTTGTTTAATCGGTGACTAAATGGTGAACTGCTTTTGGCAGCTTTGATATTGTGAAAGATACATTGGGGTTGGTTAGGACAGAGTTCCCTCACACGGTGTACTTTGTTGCTGGTACTCAGGTGAGCTTTTATCTGTTACTAAAAGTTGAATGGCTTGTATATCACTCTTTCCTACACTGATGAAGTTAGTGAATCTTGATATGCTGCTCTGCAGGCAGAGAAATCTTCGTGGAACTCTCTTAATATATTTAAAGTATCAAACATATCTGGGAAAAAGCGGGACCCTGTGCTGACCAAATCTGGAGATGATGAGATGGATAGTGATGAAGATAGTGATGAGGAGGATGAGGAAGTTGGAGGATCTGGTGCACCAGTTTTGCAGGCAATTTTTTTGTTTCATTTTTTAAGTTTTGCAAAAACTTATACTTGCTGGTTAGCCCTACAACTTTTGCCTTGCTTATTTTTGGTCTCATATTTGCATCTGCTATGTTCTTGATGTTATGTACAGTTGCACAAGGTAGCTCATGAAGGTTGTGTGAATCGTATACGCGCCATGACACAAAATCCCCATATTTGTGCAACTTGGGGAGATACTGGTCATATGCAGGTCAGACTTTGTCTTCTCACGTCCTGGTTGAGTAATTTAGAGTAGAGTTTGAAGTGTACGCGTGTTTGCCGGTATATTGAGGATGAGTTCTTCACAGGTCATAACCTCAAGTGCATAGAAATTTAATAGTACTATGACTCATGAAATTCATACATAAGGAAGCAAAATCAAAACAAATGCTATAGTTTGATACGGACTTTAAATGTATTTCAACAATGACCTTCTCATGTTATTTATTCAATGACCAATTCCTTCTCCTCGTGCAGATTTGGGACGTCAGCTCTCATTTAAATGCTTTAGCTGAATCAGTTTCAGAAGTTAGCCAGGAACCTTTTAGACAGGCTCCACTGTTTACATATAAGCATAAAGATGAAGGATTTGCTCTCGATTGGAATCCTCTTGTAACTGGAAGACTTATATCTGGTACTCAAAATTCTTCCATTTAGGTCCTTTTTTTTCTTTTCTTTCATTTTCTAATTATTGTATGAAATTTATGGTTTATCAATGTTCTTGAAAGGGGACTGCAAGAATAATATACATCTGTGGGAGCCTACATCTGGTGCAACATGGAATGTTGATGCTGCTCCCTATATCGGGCATACTGCAAGCGTGGAAGATCTGCAAGTATGATCTCTTGTTTTTGCACATGGATTCAGTGTGACAATTTAGCTTGCTCATTTTTCAATGTTCTTCTGGCAACATTTTGCTAACTCATTTCTGTGCAGTGGAGTCCTACAGAACCTGATGTATTTGCCTCTTGTTCTGTGGATGGGAATATAATAATCTGGGATATCCGCACAGGGAGATCTCCTGCAGTTTTGTTCAAGGCACATAATGCAGATGTGAATGTTATGTCTTGGAACAGGTGCGTAATTCTTAACTCCTCTTCTTTCTTTATTTTCCTCAATTTTTGTCTTTTGGCATTAGTTTACACTCTGATTTGTATATATGATGACCCGGTAGTTTTTTGTTTTTGTTTTCATTAGGCTGGCTAGTGTTATGTTAGCTTCGGGAAGTGATGATGGTACCTTTTCCATTCGTGACCTTAGAATGATCAAGGTATGTAATTATTCGCAAGGCTAAATACAACGTTTTATTCATGAACTTTTCCTATTGTTCATTTACAATGATTGTTAACCAACATTAGTGGTGTACTTTTTTGGAGTCATTTGGCAATTATCCAATCCTTTTTTTAAGCAAAAAACTGACGTACCATGTCTCTCCTATCTGCATACAGGATGGAGATTCTGTTGTGGCACATTTTGAATACCACAAACACCCCATCACATCCATCGAATGGAGTCCACATGAAGCATCTACTTTGGCAGTGACATCTGCTGATCATCAGCTAACGTAAGTAATTTAAAGAATGAATACATCAATGACCTGAATATGAGCCTATTGTTGTCTCCTCGTTATGTATAAACTCAAAATTCGTTTTGATTGGACTGTTATTGCTAGAATATGGGACCTCTCTCTAGAGAAAGATGAGGAAGAGGAGGCTGAATTCAAAGCTAAAACAAAGGAGGAAGTAAATGCTCCAAATGATTTACCACCTCAACTATTATTTGTTCATCAGGTAAATATTCTTTTCAGAATGCTCTACTCCAAGAAGCCTTGATTTGTCTATCAAGTTTAACTCAATTGTTCTTCAATGTAACAGGGACAAAAGGACTTGAAAGAACTTCATTGGCATTCACAAATCCCTGGCATGATTGTATCAACTGCAGAAGATGGTTATAACATTCTGATGCCTTCAAACATACAGACTACCCTTCCCTCTGATGGTGCTTGAATGCTCTGGTATCAGTGTGCTTGGTCTACTTCGCATGCATCAGATCATGTTTTCACTTATGGGAAGGCATGAATTCAGATTTGCTGAAGCAATTACACGAGTTTCTTTTTGTTCCATTCGTTTATCGTTTATCTGCCCCACTCCCCCTTATGGGGATAGGAGATCAAGTACAATCTTTGTCTGAAATGTTTCTTTACTGGAAATTTACAAGTGTATCTGTCTATCGAGTATGAAGCGATTGAAGCCTAATTAATTTTCTTATTTTCTATTTCTGATTTTTGCATGTACGTTGCCACCTCTGCCACAAGTTTCATACCCAATAGACTAAATAATTCTTTCGTTTCTCATATCCGATCTCATCTTCTACACAAGGACCAGGCAAGTAAATTGTGCAGATTCTGCTATTTGCATCATCTCTCTGGCTCAGAAAATTAAGTGTCGCAAACTTGCAGTTGTGGCCATGAGAGCAAAACCACGAACTTATATGAGCAGTGTGGCCAGATGACGAGAGGCTGAGAAGCTTACCAAAAATTCTAAGATCCTCAATGGCATCATCAACAATTGACTAACTCGTAACCATAGCCTATTATTTGAAAAATGAACATGGCCGCCTGAGTTTGTTCCCAAAGCAAGTAAAGAGGAAACAGGGACGATGAGTTCCTCTCAACTCTCAACGTTGGATTTATAACACTGTAGAAATGCGAACTATCTCCATGATGTAATGTCAAATATATACAGAATCAAGGAAACTAGGAAGAGAGATACATGGAACTTTAGAGAATTAGGAGAAGGAGGACATTATTTTGCACCTTGTGAGCTACTAACAGAATCGATTGTGATTGCATATTTGGACTGAATAACATTGCTGTTAGCTGTCAAAAACAAACCTTCCGCTTACATGAGACTATTGGCTACCGTCCTAATAAGTGCTGCTTCACAAGTGACCGAATAACGCCTGCATACATCTTGACAACATTGATCTTTGTATAAATATAACACTCCCTTTCAAGTGAAGTGGCTAGCACTTCACATTTGTGTAGAATGTCGCAGCTCTGTTTATCAAGTATTTCTATGAATTGACCGGCTTTCCATTTAACTTGGGGAAAAGATCTTGCTTGCTTAAAACCACAACTTTACTCTTGTGTGCAAAGTATCCCTTCACCAGACTTCTGAATATTAAGATGACCATTATGCATTCCACCTACAAATTGCACCCAGGTTCTTGATGAAGTAGTCTATCAACAAAAAGCAGCTCAACAGAAAGAGAGGGAGTTTCCTAGAAACGAAATATGAGTATGGGAAGTACCTCATCGACATCAATGTCCATCTCAAGCCATTTCAATGCTTTGACAATTACTTCTAACTTCAGCTGGTGAGCTTTACTTGGCTCCTTTTCCTTTTGGATAGTGTAACTGCACAATGTCATGAAGAATTGAGCATTCAGACGAATTTTACTAGCGAAGGGTAAAATTATTGTGGCGGTGTTGGAAATTACATTTTTTTCAACAATCTCTGGTAGACCTGAAGTTCTAGCTTCTCTAGGACAAGATATACACCCGATCTATAATTCATCAAACTTAGCATCTTTCCAATATGCGGTACAATCATTAGCTATCCTTAATAAAACAAATCATACCTGTCTTCATGCTCTTGAAGAGCATGCCGTAGAAGTCGGAGGTCGCCTCTCTTTAGGGACAGCATGACATTTCTATACTGCAAAAGCAAAAACAGTCACCTAGAAGTCAAAAGAATTGAATGACAACTAGCAGCATATATTTCCCATTTCCAAATCTGTTTGTTTTTAGCATTGTACCTGAGATACCTGGTAAACATTATCTAGGCATGCAATCTAAGTGACAATATAATATCTCATCCCTCACATCAAGTCATTAAATATTTTCTCTTGTAGGTGAAGGAAATAACAAACAAGTCAATAAAGTGTCATACCTCCAACAGGTTATACTTTCCAGAAGCCAATCGTTTGGTATGATGCCTATTGAAAGCTTCACAGGTATCAAATATTTCAATATCATCCTAAGCATATACCAAAGAAAAAAATTAGTGCAATAATAACAGATCTGCAGGATCTAGAGTAGGCACATACACCTAAAACATCAGATTATATGACAAACCAAAAAAAAAAACAGAAAGAAGGTGAACCATATGGCTCAACTTTGGGTCAGGGAGCGACGTTATTTTAGCAACACAGATGTAGAACAGTCATGCATTCACTTCATGGAGTGATATCAACTACCTTACTCAGGTAAAACTTTGCACATTATCAAAATCCAATGATAGAGTCTAGTGTGCAGATTCAAATAAACATATGCAGCAAGCACACCTGAACCGAACCTTATATTTGCTTCACTTTGAGGGTCACAATGCTTCAAGGCGTAGGATAATTTATCATCAGCCTGCCAGTCAAAAGAAGTTGATAGTCAATAATGCCGAAATTAAAACTCAACACTGTCCTAGATGTTTTCCTCACGTAGATACAAATACTGTATAATTCAAGTCATGATCAACAATTATATTATATGATTACATGGCACATTTTCTGGGAGTCAACGTTGTATTTAGCATGTTTAATATTCACATTAGGCATACAACGGAACTGCTTATCCATTTTATTTAAACTGAAGCATACAAAAACAGACTTAAACCCTTAACAAAGGAAGTTGCAATGTCAACAACATCATGAAACCAGGTTACTTACAGCAGGGAAATTTTCATTGAAAACTTCTAGACGCCCTGTATAATACATGTAGGTAACCTGCACACCATAGCAGCACAGTGGGAACAAACACAAACATGTTGTAAATATAAAACAATTAGAAGGGGAAAGGGACAACAAATGGAAGGCAGAGAAAATTGCATCTGCTCAATCATAGGCAATTCTGACCTTATCTCTCTTGGGAAATTCCTCAAAATCAAATATACATGCAGTTTCAATACTCCTTATCACACTTCGACAAAGGTGAACTGTACCAAGCTGCATCATAGTAAGAGAGAGAAAATCATCATGCAGCTCAGACTACTCGTGCTTTCTACAATTCAAACTAGCCCTTGTAGCTAATTGAGGCAAAAAGTTTAAAAGAGGGATAAGCCAAGTATGCATACATTAAAGTAAACTTTAAACAACTGGCAGGTAACGTATAATGCTCCTACACGTTTTGGGCCTTTCCCCTATAACAATTGATGCACCACACAACGATCAAACTAATGGACTTTCCTATCAAATCAAAATGTTAAAGTTGAACGGTACAGTATTTTCAAAGTAAGAAAATTTACAGCAAGAACCCCGAACACTTTCATAAGAAAAGAGCCTGCCCCCTTCAACTTCTCCGGGGTCTTTCCATTCGTAGCTAATTCCTTATCATCCTGCACACACAAACTCTCACTTCCCAACATATTCACAACCAATAACAGAACAAATCACACACCAATCTCTTTACCCCTTTTTTCTCAAAAGAAAATTTGGGTAGTTCTTACCCTCTCAGCTAGGACCCTGATTTCATAAACCATCACATACAATGCTTGCAAAGCCCAAGCTGTGTCCCAGTTCCTAAACTCTTGAATAAAACCACTGCATATCCCACCATCACCAAATAGTCAAGATACAAATCATAAAAGCTACATACTACTCATGTATTTTACTACAAGAAATCGGAAAGATGACTACTTTGCAGCTTTCTCAAATGCTCGGTAACAATCAACGAAGCTTCCGACTCTATAGCTCTGAATAGCACGGAACAGATGCACCAAAATCTCCCCAAACTGAGCGTAGTCATCGTTCTGCTTAATCAATCTATTCGCATCCTGCCACACAGTTACAAAAACCCAATAAAAAAACCTAATCCTAACCCTAACCAAATCAAAATTGGGGAATCACACACATTCCTCTAAATTCCGAACCTGGTAAACATTGAGGGCATCGGCTAAGTTGAGAAAAGCTGTGTTATTCGAGGAGAGAGAAAGAAGCCGCTTCAGGGATTCACCATCTTGATTCAAAACGGCGTCGCAGAAGCGGCTCAGATAGTCGTTGATTCTTCTGTGAGCTTCTCCCATGCTCAGGTACGCGGACGCCATCTCTGCTCAGTAGCTCCAAAAGCGCACACCTTTTTCACCTCAATTCACAGACCTAAAAACGACTCGTCGTTTTTATCGTCTTGCACAGTAAACTTGAAGCTCAAACCAAGTCTACCACCTCTCACCAAACTGGTCCACCAAGACTCGAACCTTTTTCAAATCCAACACCAACCCATTTCCTTCATCTCCCCGAACCCATTTCACGAGTTCTCTCCATCACTGTTTTTTTTTTCCGAGATGGGTTCCGATACATTACCGATGAAACCCTCGCCGATTCCGACCGGCGACGACGACACACCGAACCCATCTGCAGCTCTACTCTCTTTCAACACAGACTCATCTTCCTCAGCCTCCGATTCTTCGCCAACCCAATCTCACAAACCCACCGTCATCTTCATCTCTCTATCACTCGTCACCTGCGTAGCTTTCTCCGCGGCCGCGGCGTTCGCCTTCCTCTTCTTCTCAAACCCAATAACCGCCGCCGCCGAAACCGACTCAAAGGCCCGGCCTTTATCAAAACTCGACCACCCAGTCGTGATCCTAGTCTCCTCCGATGGGTTCCGATTCGGGTACCAATTCAAGACCCACACGCCCAACATCCACCGCCTCATCGCCAACGGCACAGAAGCCGAGACCGGTCTGATTCCGGTGTTCCCAACTCTAACTTTCCCCAATCACTACTCTATCGTCACTGGGCTTTACCCGGCCCACCACGGAATCGTCAACAACCACTTCGTGGACCCCACATCCGGCGAAGGTTTCAACATGGGTAGCCACGAGCCCAAGTGGTGGCTCGGCGAGCCGCTGTGGGAGACGGTGGTCAACCATGGCTTGACTGCGGCGACGTATTTCTGGCCTGGAGCTGAGGTAAACAAAGGGTCTTGGACTTGTCCTGAGAAATTTTGTCAGCAGTATAATGAATCTGTTCCTTTTGAGCATAGGGTTGATACTATTGTGAGTTACTTTGATTTGCCTAGTAGTGAGATACCCTCGTTTATGACATTGTATTTTGAGGACCCTGATCATCAGGGTCACCAGGTTGGGCCTGATGACCCCGAGATCACTGAGGCCGTGGCCAACGTTGATAAGATGATTGGGAGGTTGATTCATGGTTTGGAGAAGCGAGGGGTTTTCGAGGATGTCACCATTATTATGGTGGGTGATCATGGCATGGTTGGTACTTGTGATAAGAAGTTGATTTTTCTGGAGGATTTGTCGACGTGGATTGAGATTCCGGCCACTTGGGTCCAGTCGTATAGTCCGTTGCTCGCGATTCATCCCCCTGCCGGAGTTGATGTTGCAGATGTGGTTGCAAAGATGAATGAGGGTTTGAGTTCGGGGAAGGTGCAGAACGGGAAGAGGTTGACAATGTATCTTAAGGAGAAGCTTCCAAGTCGGTTACATTATGTATCGAGTGATAGGATTCCTCCGATTATAGGGTTGGTGGAGGAGGGGTTTAAGGTTGAGCAGAAGAGTTCGAAGAGGCAGGAGTGTGGAGGAGCACATGGTTATGACAATGCTGTTTTCTCCATGAGGACTATCTTCATTGGCCATGGTCCTCAGTTTGCTAGAGGTCGAAAGGTTCCTAGTTTTGAAAACATTCAGATATACAACATGGTCACCAAGATTCTTAATATCCAGGGTGCACCTAACAATGGATCTCGATCATTTCCAGAGTCTATTCTTTTGCCTCGTGCTTAGTATCCGTGTCCCAAGCATTCCCGGGGTGCAGTCAGCTTCCTCAAGTTCGAGCAATAGTTGCAAGTTTATAAGGTCACTAATTTTGGAGATTACTAAGACGGCTTTTGCTACCATGAGCTTAGTCACTGAAGGATGGTTAGTTTCTTTAGCAATTGTATGCCTTTATAGGCTCCATTTACGGGGATGATCTCAGTAGGAGCTGCACATGTAAGAACTGAGTCCAGCTACTAAAATTATGACTTGCACTTTTGTATAGGGACATACAAGGTATGTAAAATCGATAATATTGGGGATATTTCATCGATATTTCAATTTTTTGAAGTTATCTGAAAAATCCTCAAATATATTCCAAAATTTTCTGAAATTTTTCAATTTTTATCGATATTTCCGATATATCCCCGATATTTTCCGAAATTTCCATAAACTTTTCACATTTAACATTTAGTTTGATAAATGTCCAATCTTCACATGCTCAATGTCTAATCCATCTTTCACATGGCATGTCTAATACATGCAGAATTACATGGGAGAACAATCATTTAATGATTATTCTTCACAATACACACATGATTATGCACAGGGAGATGAAGAAAATAGTGTGAATTTCAAATCTCATAGGTCCTCTACGTGGTTTTGAAGTATTTATATATTTGATTTTGTGATATGTGATGTGTAACATATTGTACAAAAGACGTGATGGCCTAGCCTCCCATTAAGTTTTAGCCATCAAAAAATAAAAATAGAATTATTAAATTATATTTTAATAATTATTAGCACTTAACACGTACTAATTCATATAATAATATAGTAAATTCATATGTCTTGATGTTTGATCAATATTTTCTTTTCACACAAGGTAGATAATTGATCATATAACAACCTCCAAAAGTTTCATTACAAATTTCCATGTATTTTTATTAGTTTCCATCATTTTCTTCAGAATTTTTACTGGATCGATATTTTGGTCGATATATCCAAATTTTGGAATATCGATATATTCTCGATATCTGATATTTTACTCTTTGGGGACATGATATGGTAGAATAATTTGTTGTCCATACGCAAATTTGTATATCATGTTGGAATGGATATAATTTGTATTTTCTGTAAACAGCTTTCGATCTATGTCATTTGTATTGCCAATTGCAGCTATCTAAATTCTCATTCTTAGAGACCAATGTTGAGAATACATATGACAGAGTATTTGATTTGTAAAAACTTGGCAACGTAGTCAATTTACCAGTGCTTGCTTACAATGAAAGATCACTAAACAGATGAGTGATCGGTATTATTGCAGTTTGGTGTGTCTAAGTGACCACAAGTTTTATGATGTAGACGGATGACCTCTCTGTTTGTAGATTTTTGGAACTCACACGTTTGCAATGCCTTCACCATCTGTTTGTGCAATCCTTTTCAGCTTTGAATAGTAGTTGAACTTCGTTTCAGAATCTTGAAGTTGCATATGCAGATAACAAATTAATTGAATTCAGTTGGTGCCATCGAAAAAAAATTAAATTCGGTTGATTACTTGAATATGAGGAGCTCTTCTTATAAGCTGTACATTTCACGAAGGGCCATGTAGGATTATCCCAATTGGCTCCTACTTGATGAGGTTGAAATTTGTTAACAGTGATAACAGAAAGAGAGAAGATGTTAACGGTGGTTAGTTGATTTTGTTAAGTTTGTTATGTAATTGCAGATTATAATTGACACGTGAGGGTTAGACAGCGGTGTATTAGCTGGCATTGCAGCACATAATTGCTGTGATTATACTATAAAAGGATGAGATAACTTGCTGTAGTAGTTAAGCTTCAATTAATGAAAATCTGAGTTTTATTAAGCTTCTGATTCATCTTCATTTCAAGGTTTCAGTTCTTCATAGTTTTGGTTCTTTACTGATGAAATTCAGCCATGTTATCATGGTATCAGAGCTGTCTTAGCTTCTGAGCCATGTCCGTTGCATATTCTCTCACGTTTCGATTGTGTAATTTGATTACTAACAAAGCTAGGGTTTCATCAAGACTTGTTGTATTGTAGATCTGCTTAGCATCGAGTGCAAGGGTTTGGAACATCATCTTAGATTCGTGTGCAGTGCTCAATTTGGATCTGTTCTGTATAATCTCAGATTTCAGGTCGAAACTCTAAGTCTCCTTTTGTGTTTTGCTATTCTAGTACAAATCTAATATAATAGAATACTAGTGCTGGATTGCTAAGTATAGAAGTGGTAATTTTGAATCTGAAGCTTAACTGTGATAGTGTTTGGATAGAAGAGCTTATGTTGAAAAATCAGTGTATTCTGAGCTTGATAAAATTTGAGAAGAGTAGCAGTGTGTGTTTGTGTGACTAAAATCTGTGAAAGAGTTCTGTGCTAATGTGTTGTGTTTGTGTGACTAATATGCTCAGTGCTGCATTATTACAAGTATTGTGAAGTTGTAAGTGTGAGTACAGGCATCTTCATATATAGGTTTATTGTTAAGTGAATTACAGAAAGATATGGCACCTTCTACTACTTCAAGTGTTCAGCATTCTGCATCTGAACTGAGTCGTGCTGCAATCAATTTTAAACTGAGTCATGCTGCAATCAATTCTCTGTTGAGCATGCTGACTGTGAAACTCAGTGAGTCCAATTTCATCAAGTGGAGTTTTCAATTCCAATCTCTTCTTGAAGGAAATGAGTTGTTTGGTCATTTTGATGGAACTGAAGTGGCTCCTCCAAGATATAATTTGACTGAAGAAGGTGAAGTAACATCAGAAGTCAGTGAAGCTTATAAACTGTGGAAGAAAACAGATAAGGCACTCTTAAGCTTGCTGATGGCTACACTGAGTGATGATGTACTGGATATCATCATTGGCTGCAAATCATCTCATGAAGCATGGAATGCTCTTGTTGAAAGATTTTCAACAGTATCCAAAGCTAACATAATGCAACTCAAAACTGAGCTTCAAACCATTCAGAAGGGAGCTGATTCAATTGAGAGATATCTTCTAAGAATCAAGAGTGCTTGAGATCAACTTTTATCAGTTGGAGTACCAATTGCTGATGAAGACATAATCGTTGTAGCTCTCAATGGACTTCCTGAAGAGTATGGAATGATTAAGATGGTGTTAAGAGGCAGAGAGTCTCCTATTTCACTCAGAGATCTCAAAACTCAGCTACTTGCAGCTGAAAGAGATTTAGAAGGCATTTTTCGACCACACTCCATTATAAGTGCAATGACTACAAGAAATGATTATGCTAATGGTGAATACAGAAGAAACTGGACTCAAAGGGATAACAAATGAGGGAAATCTTCAGACAAAGGCTTTGGAGAGTCTGACAAAGCACAGAAAGGTAATACTGGAGAATGTTCATTATGTGGCAAGAAAAGCCATACAGCTGACACTTGCTTCCAACTTCACTCTTATCAAATCTGCAACAAGAAAGGGCATTTTGCTGACACATGCTTTCAGAATCCTAACTATAAGAGAGGATCGTCAAACTCTACTTCTAATGGTTCAACAAATTCTTCCTCTAATGCTCCAGTATACAAAAATGATAATGGTCCAGCACCTGAATGTCAGATATGCAATAAAAAAAGGTCACACTGCTATGAATTGTTTTTACATAACTCATGTTGGGTCAGAACATCCATCTCAGTCAGTTGTTTCATGCCAAATATGTGGTCTTAAAGGCCATGGAGCTCTGAAATGCACTCACAGGTCTAATTTTGCATATCAAGGTGATGAACCGCCATCTTCTCTTGTAGCAATGACTACTCACTCAAGGGTTATGGCTACTGGTAATGTGGCAAGTTCTTCTGGATCCAATCAGGAAATTTGGATTGGGGACTCTAGTGCTACACACCACATGACATATGATCTCAGGAACTTGACTATTGCTCATCCCTACAGCAGTGATAGTCATATCACTATTGGAAATGGTTCAGGTCTTGCTATTTCTCATATTGGTGCATCCAATATTACTCCTTCTTCTCATACTTTTCATCTTAGCAATGTGTTACATGTTCCTAAGCTAGCAGTCAATTACACTTGATGATATTGATATATGTGTGCAGGACAAGATCACAAAGGATCTGCTATACCAAGGAAAGAGCAATCTTGAAGGTCTCTTTTTGTTCAAGAGTCCAAGGTTACATAATTTAAATAAAGAGGTGTATTCTGCCTATGTTGGAGGTGTAGTCAAGACCACTATATGGCATCAAATATTTGGACATCCTTCCTCTGAAGTCAAAACTAAAATGTTATCTCTTTCTGATATCAAATATAGTTCTGATACATCTGAGTATGTATGTACTGATTGTATCCAAGGAAAGATGCATAGGCTTCCTTTCTATGAGTCTGACAGTCATAGTCTACATCCTTTTGAAAAATTACATTCTGATGTATGGGGACCAGCTCCTTGTAATTCTCTTGAAGGATACAGATATTACCTGACTTTCATTGATGACTGTACCAGATTCACCTGGATTTATCCTTTGATAAATCAGATGTCTTTCCTACTTTTGTTAAATTCTGTGCATTTGTTCAGACTCAGTTTAGTGCATCTGTTAAAATTCTTTAGTCTGATGGAGGGGGTGAACACATAAGCAATGCTTTCAAAGCATTTTTGTCATCAAAAGGAATTCTTCATTACATAACATGCATGTCCATAGACCCCTCAGCAGAATGGTCTTGCTGAGAGGAAAAATAGACATTTAGTTGACACTAATGTCACCCTTATGGTAGCTGCTTCTTTACCAAAAGCTTTTTGCTTTCATGCTGTATCTCATGTTGCCTATTTGATTAACAGAATGCCCTGCAAGTCTCTTAATCTCATCTCTTCATTTCAGAAACTGTTTCATAAGGTACCTGATGTACAGAATCTAAGAATTTTTGGTTCAGCATGTTTTCCTTACATCAGACCTTATGTTAAGGATAAATTGGATCCTAAGTCTATACAGTGTGTGTTCCTTGGTTATGCTCTGGGATATAAATGGGTATTCTGTTATAATATTCCTCAGAACAAGCTTTGGATGTGCAGACATGTTCTACATCAAGAATCTGTGTTTCCCTTTGCTCTCAACCCCTCTCCTATTTCCTCTCTAGCTTCTTCTGCTCCTTCAGCTAAATTTTTTGCTCCCTTCCCTGTGTATTCTCCCAGTGTTGGTTCCCCCACACTGTTTGAAGGGGGGATTGGAGTACAAAATGGTGAAAATAATGGTGGAAATGATGACTCTCAAGCTCAATCTCAAAGTCAAGGTTCTGCTGTTAATGAGGTTGTTAGTGAAGCTAGTATGCAGGAAGATTCTACTGAATTTATTACTGCTAATGAAAATGTTAATGGAGTTAGCATGCAGGAGATCTATAGCAGTAATAATACAGCAGATGAGGAATTCTCAAACAATGATGAGTTTCTTAATCTCAGTGAACAAAATATTGATGTACAAGGTAATGAAGAAAATGTGATTGTCAATAACAGTAACATTTTGATAGATCCTACTGCAGATAATATTCTTCAGAATCCTGAATATCAATTTGTTGGGGATCAGAACTACAACAGTCATTCTATGTTGACAAGAGCCAAAAATGGCATTGTTAAAAAGAAAACATTCAGTGATTACTGTGTCTTCTCATCTATTGTTCAATAGAAATTATACAATGAGTATCCCTTTTTTGCTAGTTTTACTGCAATGACTGACATTACAGATGTACATGAACCTAAACATTACAGAGCTGCATCAGGACAACCAGAATGGGAAGATGTAATGCAGGAAGAGATCACTGCTTTGAAAAAGCAAGGCACATGGTCCCTGGTGCCTTGTCCACAAGGGAAAAATGTTGTTGGAAGTAAATGGGTTTATAGAGTAAAGAAAAAACAAGATGGTACTGTTTCACGATATAAAGCTAGGCTGGTTGCACAGGGATTCTCTTAAGAAAAAGGGTTGGATTATGATGAAACCTTCAGTCCAGTTGTAAGACATAGTACAGTAAGAATGATACTTGCTCTTGCTGCTATTCATAATTGGAAACTAAGGCAATTAGATGTGAAAAATGCTTTTTTGCATGGAGATCTCAAGGAAGAAGTATATATGAAACAACCTCAAGGTTTTGTGAATAAAGATCATCCTGATTATGTCTGCTTGCTAAAGAAGTCCTTGTATGGACTTAAGCAAACTCCTAGAGCATGGCATGAAAAGTTTACCAGTTTCCTTCCTGGAATGGGATTCAAGTTTTCTCATTCTGATCCTAGTTTGTTTATTAAGAGCAGTACTGCAGTTATTGTAGTTCTTCTACTATATGTAGATGATATTGTGATAACTGGATCATACAATCAAGGGATGGAAGAAATAATCACATAGTTGAATTCAGTCTTTGAAATGAAAGATCTTGGAGCTTTATCTTACTTTCTTGGTCTGGAAGTGACATACACACTAGAAGGATTATTTCTAAGTCAAAAGAAATATGCAGGAGACTTGCTTGTTCGAGCTGGAATGCAGTCAACCAAACCTTGTATCACACCATGTCTTCCTTATGTTCAAATGCTCAAAACTGATGGATAACCTCTGGTAGATCCTACATTTTATAGAAGCATTGTGGGAGCACTACAGTATCTTACTTTTACAAGGCCAGATATTGCTTATGCAGTTAATACTGTATGTCAATTCATGTCAGCTCTAACTACAGTTCACTTTGCTGTAGTAAAAAGAATTCTGAGATACATTCAAGGTACATTGCATAAGGGACTGTTCTACAAACATCAAGATCAACATATTGTCAAACCAGAAGTTTGTATTAAAGCATTATGTGATGTTGATTGGGCAGGTGAAATAAACAACAGAAGGTCAACAACTGGATTTATAATCTATATCAATTCATGTCCTGTATCCTGGCAATCAAAGAAACAAGGCTCCGTATCTAGAAGCTCAACAGAAGCTGAATATAGAGCTCTTGCCAACACAGCTGCAGAAATATCCTGGATCAGACATGTTTTGTGTGATTTGCAAGTTAAAATTCCAAGACCTTCTCTACTTCGACGTGACAATCTTTCAGCACTAGCATTAGCTTCAAATCCAGTATTTCATTCCAGAATAAAGCACTTGGACAATGACTTTCATTTTGTAAGAGAAAGGGTACAAAAACATGATTTGTTGCTGCATTATATACCTACAACAGAACAGATTGCAGATATACTCACCAAAGATCTTCATGGTCCTACGTTTAGCTATCATTGTAACAATCTCAGCTTGGTGACCCTGCTGAGCTTGAGGGGGTGTGTTAACAGTGATAACAGAAAGAGAGAAGATGCTAACGGTGGTTAGTTGATTCTGTTAAGTTTGTTATGTAATTGCAGATTATAATTGACACGTGAGGGTTAGACAACAGTGTATTAACTGGCATTGCAGCACACAATTGCTGTGATTATACTATAAAAGGATGAGATAACTTGCTGTAGTAGTTAAGCTTCAATTAATGAAAATATGAGTTTTGTTAAGCTTCTGATTCATCTTTATTTCAAGGTTTCAGTTCTTCGTAGTTTTGATGAAATTCAGCCATGTTATCAAAATTGACCTCCTATACCGAAAAATTACTTTAAAAATGCTTGAGATGAGAAAAGAAAAATAGTAATTTAAAGTATTTTCAATGATTGAGTCCTCTAAGTCAATGCTCCCAACCCTTCCATCCAAAATCATTGAACTTGGTGTAGATTGATTTAAATATAGTTGAAATTGACCAGTTAACTAGTCAAAAATCCAAATTCATAAAAAGAAAAAATATGTAATATTCAGATAAAACTAACTAAACTAATGGAACAACAATATCAGGGATCATAACATAAAATTAAAATCACTTAATTCACATACATTATACAATTCGCCAAATATTTTTCAGTTTTCTAAATCCGAATCACGGGGCAGAATACCCTATCAAATCCATGAGTCTAAAATACAAGGAATATGCAGAAAGTAAAATTAGAATCGAACTTGAAGAAAAAGTCGGTCTGTTTTTGGTTCACCCACAGAAACAGGAGGGGTCACCCGTCGTAGATACTATTACTAAAGCCAACCCCCAAAGCCATGGCCTTTCTTGCTTCTTCTCCTCTATGCTTTTGAGTTTTGATCCTCCCTCCTTCCTCCTCATTCCTCAAATCCTCATGCACTTTGTGCTTCCTCTTCTAAATATCAAAAAGGCCCAGCAACATCTAAAACTCTGAGGATTTTAAATGGCTGATGTTGTTCGATTTCAATTCCATTCGCTTCGTTTCTCTTCGTCTCTCCTCACATCTTTGAATTCTATGCAAACGAGTTTCCCCGTGAACCAAAACCCATTTCGGAGAGCCTATGCCCTATCGGATTCAACCCTCACTCGCTTTGCTTACAGTCCCAGAAAGCAGTTGCTACATTTCAGGGTCGGTTCTTTCAACAGTTTCTTTATCTGTTTGATATATTTTGCTTTGATTTATGAGTACCCTTTTGCTCATATTTCATGTCTAGGACCATGTAGGGTAGCGTTTTTGGGAAACCCAATTGTTTGGAGATGTTTAATTCGGTTGAAATTTTGGCCCTTTATGCCAAAATTGGGATTGACACTCATTTGTGTGGGAGAGAAAGCTTGAGAATTCGAGGTTTAGGCTTTAGTACTATGTTTGGTTTTGATAGGATTCATGTGATATATGCTGACTGTTTTGTTGAGTAACATAATGATAAGATTGGATTGGTATCAGACATTGGTTTGATATTATTGTACTGTAGTTGACGAGTTGTATTTCTATAGTTTTGATGTTGCTCATTTTATTAAGAGCAAAGAAGAAACACCGTGCATTGTTGTATTTGAGCTCTTCATTACAAAAAGAACAAATCTTTTCGAACGATGTTTTGTCAATTTCCCCCAACTGTTAATTTATGCTGATAGTTACTGAATGTTTGTCTGCTGGCTTCTATAGGTACATGCAGCTATTGCTGAAACAGACCAGCCTAAATGGTGGGAAAGAAGTGTTCCGAATATGATTGACATACATTCTACGCAAGACTTCTTGAGTGCTTTAGGTCAAGCTGGAGATAGATTAGTTATTGTAGAATTCTATGGGACTTGGTGTGGTTCTTGCCGTGCATTATTTCCTAAGGTATTGTTTCTTGTAAAGTAATCAGTAATCAAGTAATTTTATCATAATTAATATATGGGAAAGTGATGGCTCTCTGCTAGGTCTCACCTTTATAGTTATAAAAATATGCCGTGTGGTTTTTCTTTAGTAATGTTTCTGAAGAGTTGGAAAATGTTGAATTCATCTCACTGTTTCAAATTCTCTTTTGTGTAATGCATGTGTCAGCTATGCAGAACAGCCGAGGATCACCCTGAGATTCTATTCTTGAAAGTCAACTTTGATGAGAATAAGCCAATGTGCAAGAGTATGAACGTGAAGGTCCTTCCCTATTTCCATTTTTATCGTGGATCTGAGGGACAGGTGGAATCCTTTTCTTGTTCACTTGCTAAGGTAATTAGGAAGTTTTAATCCCTATATCTTGTTTAAGACCTTCTCTCTGTCCGTAGTTTGTTCGGTCAAGGGGTCGGGAAACAAAAGGTTGAATCTTGCTTTTCATTCCAGTGCAGTTACCTTGAGGAATCACATTTTTGCAAAATAAGAACCATGAATAGAGCTATACTGTTACTGATTTAGCTAACTATCCAGAATAGGATGATACATAATTTGCTGCTACAGCCATACTACCTAAAATGCAAATTCTGAACTGCTCCAATTCTATAGGTGCAGATAATGTTGATGATATAGTTTTTGTATCGGTTTCAGGACATTTTCACATTCTTTGTATCTGAAGCATTTCATTATAATCTCTGCAGTTCCAGAAAATTAAAGATGCTATTCAATCACACAACACTGCTCGTTGCAGCATCGGCCCTCCAAAGGGCGTTAGTGATCTTAAACTTGATCCTTCCTTTGTTCAGAAGGACAAACCCTCAGAATAAGCTTCATTCAGTTCATTGTAGAACTTCGTCAACGCAAAGCAATTGTATTAAAGGCGTCGGTCCATATCATCAACCCCTGCATAGTCAACTCAGCATTCTACTTGTGTTCTGTATATCTTCTTTCTGTGTAAAAGAATTCCATATATTGCTATTCAGCCACATTCTTTGTCATTCTTGTTCTGAAAAAGCCATGTATGTATTCGAAAATATCAGTGTACAAGCAAATTTAGGTTCTTAGTATATGAGTAACTTCTTGTCCCCTAGTTTTCCAACTGCTTTCCACCTCCAGTTTGCATGTAACAGTCTACTAACAAATTTAGTCGTACCATAACTTTCATTTATCCTGCATTTTGTCTCAGAAAATAAGCAGAACCCTAAAGCATTAAACATGTTTCTTTTGCACGTGGCGAAGGTTTAGTGGATCAGTTTATTTTGATCTAATTTCCTTTTTAGTCCCCTTAATATCCGATTAATTAATTAAATACTTCTCGACGATCAAGGCCTCTGAATTGGAAAATTGTTATTAGGATCTCATTCTCCATTAAGTATGGATACGGTTTGTAATCGCAATTGGATAATGCATTTTGCACATTACTAATTTACCCTAGACAGCTAATCTCTTTTTGGAGAAGTAGATTTGAAAATGGAAATATATTTAAGATGAGGATTAATGGATAAATTTCGGATATTACCTCCTTGACAAGTCTTTGAAATTACCTTTTTCGTTTCTTGCTCTAAACCTATAAATTACCTCCCAACTCTGCAGCTAAAACCATCGTCAAGTTCTCTGTCTCCATTAAACTTTGCTCGATCACTTCGTTGTTTACTTGGTTCTTAAGGTTCTCTAGGTTTTTCTAGCAACAATGGCCGATCCTGCTTCATGTGCTCAGTGCAGCATCTATGAGAGGTTGGAGTCGTTGGACTGGACCGAGTCTGCTCACCGTGATGAGATATTGGCTGTGCTTTCCAGACTTGAAAGCAAGGCCAAAGGGTATATGGAGCCACAGCAACTTGTTGCTGAGTTTGAAGCAATCCCTGAAGCTTTGGAGAAGTGTCAAAGATCAATAGACCATTCAGGAAGTGTTGTTCTATCTCCGTATCTAGCCCTCGCTGTTCGTCCCAGGCCCGGGTGTATGGCAACACATCCGAATCCACATGAAGACACTTGAAGTCGAGGAGTTGCCTGTGGCCAAGTACTTGAAGATGAAGGAGGAACTCGTCGATAGAAGGTAGATTTTACCAACATTATTTGCTTTTACTTGAAGTCTAGGACCTTTGTTTCTTGTTTATTGTTTGACATTTGAGAATGTGATTGCTTACAATGTTTTTACTGTGTTTTTCAATTGCAGTGCTACTGGAAAGTTTGTGCTTGAAGTGGACTTTGAGCCATTCAGTGCATCAGTTCTGAAACCAACTATTTGCAAGTTCATTGGAATTGACGTTGAGTTTCTCAAGCGCCACCTATCTGCAAAGCTCTTTACTGAGCCGGAGAGTATGCAACCACTGCTGCTTGAGTTTCTCCGCCTTCATACGCATGAGGGAAAGAACCTGATGCTGAATGATACCATGGAGGATGTGGATCAACTCCAACATGCTCTTATGGAGGTGGATGAGTATCTCTCAACACTTGCCCCCGAAACCCCATATGAAGTTTTCGAGCAGAAGTTGCAGGATCTTGGCTTGGAGAGAGGCTGGGGTAACAATGCTGAGCGTGTGCTCGAAACGATCCAACTTCTCTCGGAGCTTCTTGAGGCACCTAATGATCGCAATCTCGAGACATTCCTTATCAAGACCCCCCTTGGTCTTTAATGTTGTGATCATGTCTCCCCATGGTTACTTTGGCAAGACAATGTGTTGGGATATCCTGACACTGGTAGCCAGGTTGGTTAAATGTTTGATGTATAGTGTTTAAAGGTTTAGATTTATAATCAGTATAACTGTGGTCATTTGAGTTTTGGTAAATAATTCTCATTTTTATTACTTTTGTTAGGTTGTTTATATCTTGGATCAAGTTCGTGCTTTGGAGAACGAGATGCTGAAGCGTATCAAGGAACAAGGGCTTGACATTACCCCTCGCATTCTTATTGTAAGTGGTTTGAATAACAGTTCTTAATCTGTTCATGTTATTCAGGAATTTTGTGCCTAAATCTTATGTACATATTGTTTCTTCTACCCAGGTTACAAGGCTCCTTCCTGATGCTGTAGGAACTACTTGCGGTCGGCATCTTGAGAGGGTGTATGGAACTGAATATTCGGATATTATTCGTTTGCCCTTCAGAACAGAGAAGGGAATTGTCCGCAGATGGATCTCAAGATTCGAAGTCTGGCCCTCTCTAGAGACTTACACTGAGGTGAGCTTTTGGATTTTCACAATCAATGTCATTATTTATGTACGTGTATTTTCATACTAAGACCAACCACGAGTTTTTGTTTCTTGTTATTAGGATGTTGCAACAGAACTTCTCAAGGAGTTCCAGGGCAAGCCTTATCTCATTATCGGAAACTACAGTGATGGCAACATTGTGGCCTCATTGTTGTCACACAAGTTTGATGTTACTCAATGCACCATTGCCCATGCCTTGGAGAAGACAAAGTACCCTGATTCTAACTTGCACTGGAAGACAATCAATTCTAAGAACCACTTCTCTTGCTAGTTCACGGCTGATCTCATTGCAATGAACCAGACTGATTTCATTATCACTAGTACCTTCCAAGAGATAGCTGGAAACAAGGAAACTGTTGGCCAGTATGAGAGCACATTGCCTTCACAATGCCTGGTCTTTACCGCGTTGTCAACGACATTGATTGCTTCGATCCCAAGTTCAACGTTGTTTCCCCTGGAGCTGACATGGACATATACTTCCCCTACACTGAGAAGGAAAGGAGGTTGACAAACTTCCACCCTGAAACTGAAGAGCTCATCTACAGCCAAATTGAGAACAAGGAACACTTGTGTGTCCTAAAGGACAGTAGCAAATCTATCATCTTCACGATGGCAAGGATTGACTGTGTGAAGAACATCACCGGACTTGTGGAATGGTATGGAAAGAATGCCAAGCTCAGGGAGTTGATTAATCTGGTTGTTGTTGCTGGGGACCGCCGGAAAGAGTCCAAGGACACTGAGGAGAAGGCTGAGATGGAGAAGATGTACCATCTCAATGATTTCATTGACACTTACAACTTGAACGGCCAATTCAGATGGATTTCTTGTCAGATGAACCGTGTGAGGAACGGTGAGCTCTACCACTACATTGCTGACACTAAAGGAGCTTTTGTGCAGCCTGCTGTCTATGAAACCTTTGGCTTGACTGTTGTGGAGGCTATGACTTGTGGATTGCCTACTTTCGCTACTTGCAAAGGTGGCCCTGATGAGATTATTGTGAATGGAAAATCCGGCTTCCATATTGATCCATACAATGGTGACCAGGCTGCTGAGATCCTTGTAAATTTCTTTGACAAGTGCAAGGTTGACACTTCTCACTGGGACAAGATCTCCAACGGAGGCTTGAAGCGCATCAAAGAGAAGTAAGCAATCCCCTTCCCTTAGACTCTTTCTTTCAATAACTTGTACTAGAAGTACCTGTGTACGTAAATGTTGAACTTGGTTTGTTTGTGCAGGTATACTTGGCAGATTTACTCTGAGAAGCTGTTGACCCTGGCCGGAGTCTACGGCTTCTCGAGACATGTGTCTGACAGTGATGAGAAGTCGGTTGAGTCTGTTCCTCTTGCTGCTGTAGAGGAAGTGAAGCTAGCAACGGTTGAGGAGTGAAAGAGTCATGGAAGTTTTTACTAGCTAGGCAAAATTATCAAAGTTTTGGTCTTTACTTTTACTTTCCATTTTCATTGGTTGGATGTGAGCTTTTACCCCATTAATCAATTATCGATCCATTCTTACTAGGATCAATGTTCATCTTTCCTTGGTTGGTTATGTTTCTCGTGTATTAGTTTCGAACTTTCGATTATCAATTAAATTATTCCACCAACTCAATGTTCCAGCTCTAATCCAAGACAAAATCGAGTACTACCAAGGTCTCTCATCTCAAATTCAGATTTCAAGCAGTCAACCGTCTTATTGATCTCATCAAGAGTTTCGATGATGTTCATATCATTTACTACAGAAAATCATGAACTTGTTCTTTTAATAAATACGCAAGGGCATAAGTTATCATTCTTGTATCTCTTCCCAATCAAGTAGTCACTAAGACGTGTATACCATATTCTACCGGATTATTTTAATCCACATAGTGAACGTCTCAATCTAATTACATGAACACCCTGTGGTTTAGAGTCACTTAATTTGGGTATAGCAATGCCTTTCGACATTTTCATGTATATTTTTGAATCAAGATCCTCGTAGAGATATGCAGTAACCACATCCATCAGCTGCATGTTTAGTTTCTCGGATGCTACCGAACTTATCAGGTAGCGGAAGGTGATGATGTCCATGACTGAAGAATACGTCTCCTCATAATCAATTCCAGTGCGTTGCAAGAAACCCTACGTCACAAGTCTAGCTTTATAACGCAATACCTCATTCTTTTCATTACGCTTTCGAACAAAGACTCATTTATGTCCAACTGACTTAACATTCGATGAGTATAGCACTACCGGACCAAAAACTTGACTTTTATTCAGAAAGTCTAGTTCAGCCTGCATTGCTACTTTCCAATTCAACCAATCTGCTCTTTGTTGATAATCTACAACAAAGCGAGGTTCCACTTCATCGTCGTCTATGATTTTCTGAGCGATGGAATAAGCAAATGCATCATCAACTAACATGGAAGATCTATCCATAAGAACACGTGCATAATTTGTTCTAGCGAGATTTCTTTGTTCTCTGATATCCCAAAAGGTTCTGAGGCATCCCCCAGACATGTCAATTGTGATTCAAGGACATAACTGTAGTCAGAGACAATCTCATGTAAAGGATTCGTAGTGTTGATGATGAATGGATCTTTATGTGCCTCGATAGCGTGCCTTTTAACCGGCGGCTCATCAGTGGATTTTCTTGGTCTCCCCATTTTCTTGGTGTGAGCAGAGGTCGATGCAACACCTTCCACATGGGTAGGAGGAATGCTTCATTTCCCGGTGTTGGCACTATCCATTCCCTTTTTGGGGATTTCAAACTTTGCGGGAATATTTGCAGCAAATATATCTGATCTCATCACTTTAGCGATATGAGTAAAGGAGTCATGCATACACTTTGCTACTTTTTGAAGATCAAGTATTCTTTGCGCTTCTATCTCACTATGAGATGTGCGGGGATCATGATGAGACATAGTGAGACTAGATCATGTCATTTCCTAACGTTGAACCAAAATAAATACATTCCTTCCTCCCCTAACTTTAGGAAGTATGTCTCATCAAAGTGACAATCTGCAAATCTTGTAGTAAAGAGATGTTATGTCGAAGGCTCAAGGTAGCGGACTATCGTTGGAGCTTCACAGCCAACATATTCTTCGTTGAGGACCCATTTTAGTACGTTGTGTAGGCACAATTGGCACATATACCACGCAACAAAAAATACATAGATGTGAAATGTCAAGCTCATATCCAACTACCAATTGGTGTGTATTGAATGGTTGGTGGGCTACATGTCAAAAATAAAGAGGCATAGTTGCGTGTAACATTGCATATCCCCACACAGAGACAGGTAAGTTTGCGAATTACCAAAGCTCAAGATACAAGTTGTAATCGGTTGATGTGAGCCTCTACTATACCTTTCTGGGAATGAACATGAGGAATGAGATGTTCGACTTCAATCCCAATTTTGATGTAAAATCTTCTACGTTGTCCAATTTAATAGACTTGATTGGAGAATTCAAGTGGTGAGCCTGGAGCTTAATGATTTGTGCCAAGAGTTTTACAAATGCTGCATTCCTTGTGGATAGCAAAATAATATGTGACCATCGCGTTGATGCATCTACAAAAACCATGAAATATTTGAATCGTCCACATTCTAATTTGATAGGTCCACAAATATCACCTTGGATCCTTTGTAAGAATGGAATATTAGTTGTGTTTTCAATAACAAAAGAAGGATGTGCATGTAACTTTGCTAATGAACTGGTGGAGTAGTCTCATCCTCTCCATCTAAACTGATGGATTGAGGTATTCCCACATGCTTGTCGCTCTGAAGAAGGGATAACCATATGAGTTTTTCTATATTTTGATCATCATGTCACGACCTGGATGTCTCTATAAAAAATGTCAAAGCTTGTAAGAGTCTGAATCACACAAAGTTGTGTGAATCATGTCATTGAATTTAATGATCTAAACCATGGTTAAATATAAGCCACTACGAATAGCCAAAAACTTCTCTAGAATGTGCTTGTGGCCACATTCAATAGAGGTGATACACAATAGTTCTTTTCCATTCTCACAAAGTGTTTCCAACTATAAACCGTTGGCACAAATATTCTTGAAACTTAGTAAGGTTCGATTGACATTTGGTGGATATAAGGCATTAGTGATGAATAATCTTGTACCATGAGGTATCAAATACTCTGCTGAATCACGTCCTTGAATAATCGACGTTGTACCAATCATGGTAGTCACCGAGGATTTATATGGAAAAAGATCCGCAAACAGTTGCCTATTTCACAGAATGGTGTGAGTAGTACCACAATTTGCAAGACACTCAATCTTGTCTTGAGACATCTACAAAAGTAATGTAAAGAAGTGAGTCTTTGAACTAAAGACCAGGCAAACACTTTAAGTAGACACTTAAAAATTTGAATAGGAGTGTGAACCTTTATCTGTCAATAAAAACTGATGTAGAACACATAAGAAACACCACATCCTGGTATAGCAATCGATGGGTTGAGTAAATCATTCGACGGGTCGAGTGAAACCCAAAATAGATTTTAATTTTCAGATACCTATTTCGACCGGTCGAAGAGAATGTGTGATGATATAAAATTCTATCCAGTAGCACTTCTTCGATGGGTAGAAAAATATCTCGACAGGTTGAAGAAAAACCTAAAACCGATATCGATTTTTCGATATCTTTTTCGATGGGTTGAATTTGGACAGATTTGGAGAGTGGCGTCCCTTCGACGGGTTGATGATAATTTCGACGAGTCAAAGGTGAAAAATAGGTGACTGAGGATGACAAGACTAAACACTGATTACCCTATTAATCCAGGATAAGTTTTAGGGGACCCGTATTAGAGTATCTAGCACCGCCTATTCGGTACCAGCTCCCCTAACACGAGTAATCCTGAACTTCAACTGAGAACCTACACTAAGAAAACAGAAGCCGTGGACTGTCATGCCTCGTGTCAGAAGCCGCACTCTACTGGCATGTCGTGCAGCCTCCTGACAGATTGTAAGACCACAAGCAAGCTTGTCCAGGGTTATGAGTTAAGCTCGTGATTGATTACTTGTGTGCCAGAGTTAGAATAGTAATTTTCCTTTCATTATGACTCCTCAAACATTTTAATGTTTCCTCCTGCAAAATGAAGTTATATCATATATAGGGAACGGTTCCTAGTCGGCATTACTGTTGGACTCAGGAACTAGTATAGGTAAGCACATGTACTTTTTCCTCCCTAAATGTCTTACCATCAATAAGAGAGGAAATTCAATCATCTGTGCATTGTGAGATTGTCCCATTCGATTATTAAATTATTTGTTCATTGTTGTGTTCTTCGCTGACGGTCAGCCCACACGGTTGCTTGCTCGCTTGCTCAATTGCACGCTTTCTTTCTTATTTGCTTGTCCTTTACATATATTAATATCCTATGGATTATTGCTGCTTACAAGGTACTCATTTGGCTGACTTGCTAACAGGCAAATGCCGCATGGTCTATTTTGTTGCTTCTCAAAGTCAGCCCGTGACAGTTGGTATCAGAGCCGACTCAACTCACTAGCTTGAACTAGATGCCTAATATGATGACCGCACAACGATTTAGCTGGATCGACGACCAACTTGGATAACTTGCAGGAATCCCTGACAGATTGATTGATATCACAACACTTCTTGACCGTGTCAACCTAGATGAAATGGCGACGCGAGTCGATGAGATTGAAGATTTAAAAGCCCGAGTTGGGACCCTTGAGAAGAGGAAAGTTCCAAGGGAAAGAGCCAGAGACCTCGAGGAGGGGCCTCTTCAAAATGAGCATATCCATGAGTGATGCTCTTGACACCATGCAGGTGACTATATACTCGATGGCGGAGGACGTTCGAGCCATTATTGATGCATTTAAGAATGAGTTGTTGGAAATGAATTCCAAACTCAACTTAGCCATCCGTGCGATGGGAAACCAACCTGTGACGGACTACAGGAAGGTGAAGATACCGGAACCTCAAGCATACGGGGGGCATGAGTAGCCAAAGAGCTTGAGAATTTCCTATTTTATATGGAACAGTACTTCCAAGTTGTGAAGCCTGACTCTGAGGAAGTGAAGGTGAACATGGTAATAATGTATTTGTCAATAGACGTCAAGTTGTGGTGGAGAACCAAGTACAATGACATCCAGAGGGGTGTTTGTACTATCGCCACTTGGGAGGAACTAAAGAAGGAGCTTAATGCCAGTTCTATCCCGAAAATGTTGAATACGTCGCTAGGCAACAATTAAGAGAGCTGAAACACACCACCAACATCAGGGAATTCGTTAACAAGTTCTCTGTACTAATGTTGGACATACCAGACATGTCCGAGAAGGACCGGTTATTCTACTTCTTGGAAGGCCTAAAGTCGTGGGAGAGAACCGAACTCCAGAGGCAAAAGGTGCAAGACTTGGCAGCTGCCCAAGCTGCCGTGGAAAGGCTGACTAATTATACTTTTGATGAGAACCCCAACAGAAGGTCGCCACAACCTTCACATGTGAGCACCAACAAATGGGCGTGACCTGCGCCAAGTAAAAGTGGGGGAGCGGAGTCCAAATCTTCGAGCTCAAGTGGGGGAGATCGAAGAGTAGGAAACCCCAAATATTCTGCAACTTCTAAATCAGCTGGCTCTACAGGTGCCTTCATGCCTCGACCCTTCAATTCTCAAGGCTACACTCCTAAATCGATCTCTTTCTTCTTATGTAGGGGGCCTCATAGAGTTAATGAGTGTCCTCATGAAAGTGTTTTATCTTCTTTACAAGCATCTATCCAGTCTCAGGGGAGCGATGAAGATGAAGAGCAGGCAGATGAGATAAGTCATATAGAAGCGTTGCGGTTCTTGGGGGCTATGGAGAAGAGATCAAAGACCCCTATGAAGCTCTAATCGAAAGGGTTGATGTTCATAAATGTAGTCATTGAAGGGAAACCTGCCAAAAGTGTGATGGTTGACACTGGAGCCACCCACAACTTCATCTCGAAGGCGGAAGCAAAGAGGTTGGGGCTGAAGACGGAAAATGATGTGGGCCACATGAAAGCTGTGAACTCAAAGGCGGCACCCACAGTGGGGATTTCAAAAGGAGTACACTTGAAATTAGGACAGTAGGAAGGGAAAACTGACTTGGTCGTAGTGCAGATGGATGACTTTGACAACATATTGGGAATGGAGTTTCTGTTGGAAAAGAAAGCCACCCCCATCCCTACTACCCAACATTTTCTCATCATGAGGGAGAGCCCATGTGTAGTACCCACAAGAATCAAGCAGCCCACCGAGCCTCGATTATTGTCCACTTTACAATTCAAGAAGGGTGTGAAGCACCAAGAACCCTCATATGTCCTTGTTCCCTTGACAAAAGAGGACAACAAAAGCAGAGTAGTGTCGAAGGAAGTCGAAAGGGTGTTGATAGAGTATACAAATGTGATGCCTCCAGAACTTCCAAAGCAGTTTCCCCCGAGGAGAAGTGTGGACCATGAGATCGAGCTTCTGCCAAGATCAAAGCCAATGGCACGAGCACGCTATAAAATGAGTCTCATAGAACTGGTGGAGCTTAGAAAGCAGTTAGAAGCGATGTTAGAGGCAGGGCAGATTAGAACGGCAAAGGGGCAGTTTGGCGCACCTATGATGTTTCAGAAGAAACATGATAGGAGTTTGAGGATGTGCGTAGACTACCGAGCTCTTAACAAGATCACAGTACGGAACAAGTATCCAATTCCTCTGGCTACAGACTTGTTTGACCAACTCGGTAGTGCCCAATATCTCACAAAGCTAGATCTTTACTCAGGGTACTATCAAGTTCGCATTGCCGAAGGAGATGAACACAAGACAACATGTGTAACCCATTATGGTGCTTTCGAATTCTTGGTGATGCCATTCGGGGTGACAAACCCCCATGCAACTTTCTGCACACTAATGAACTAGGTGTTCCACGAGTTCCTCGACAAATTTGTAGTGGTCTACTTAGATGATATCGTTGTTTACAGCTCTACACTCTGGGAGCACACGGAGCATTTGAAAATGGTATTTCAAAAGCTGAGAGAGAACCAACTCTATGTGAAGAGGGAAAAGTGCGAGTTCACACAAACCATGATCAAATTCTTGGGTCACATCATCAAACGAGGTCGCATCCGAATGGACATGAAGAAAGTAGAGGCCGTACAACAATGGCAAACTCTCAGGAATGTGCGGGAGTTGCGCTCTTTTCTTGGGTTAGCCAATTATTATAGAAGATTTATCCACAACTACTCGAATAAGACCACTCCTCCGACTGAGCTTTTGAAGAAGGGAGTAGAGTGGGTATGGAGTGGCGAATGTTAGACCGCCTTTATAGAGTTGAAAAAAGCAGTGACGGAAGATTCAGTACTGGCTCTACCTGATGTCACCAAATCTTTTGAGGTGCAGACAGATGCCTCAGACTTTGCTTTGGGGGGTGTGCTGTTGCAAGAGGAGCACCCTGTGGCGTACGAGAGCCACAAGTTATCAGAAGTTGAGAGGAAGTACACGGCCCAAGAAAAAGAACTCCTGGCCGTAATCCATTGTTTGAGAACATGGAGGCATTACTTGTTAGGGTCCAAGTTTGTTGTGAAAACAAATAACTCAGCTGTGAGTCACTTCCTCACCTAGCAATGCTGCCTTAAAGATTTTAGCGAGTTTGTCTAGCAGTGCTGTTGCCACGATAATCAAGCAAAGAATTCGAGAGAGTTTGGAGAAGGACCATGTGGCTCAATCTCTAGTGAAACTTGTTAAGGAAGGAAAGAGTCGTCGCTTTTGGTTAGAAGATGGACTCTTAATAGAAAAGGGAGGAAGGGTGTTTGTTCTGAGAGCAGATGGCATACGTAGGATGTTGATGAGGGAATTCCATGACACTCTTTGGGCGGGACACCTCGGATGGCAAAGAACTCATGCCCTTCTAAAGCAGGGGTACTACTGGCCGCAAATGAGAGATGATGTAGCGGAGTATATGAAGACCTGCCTCATATGCCAACAAGACAAAGTCGAGTGACAGAAGGCGCCGAGGCTGTTGGAACCCTTATCACCACCCACACGACCATGAGAGAGTGTATCGCTCGACTTCATTACAAACTTTCCCGAAATCGGGGACACCTCAGGTATACTGGTGGTAGTGGACAGATTCTCTAAGTATGCCACGTTTGTGCCAACACCAAAGTATTATCCTGCAGAAGATACATCAAACCTCTTCTTTAAACATGTAGTGAAGTATTGGGGAGTACCTTAAAACATAGTCAGTGACAGAGACACTAGATTCACTGGCACCTTTTGGACGGAATTGTTCAAGTTATTGGGGTCAGAGTTGAACATCTCATCAAACTATCACCCTCAGACAGATGGGCATGCTGAGAGGTTTAATGGAATGTTAGAGGAGTACTTGAGGCATTTTATTCATGCCAATCAAAAGAATTGGGTGGCATTAATCGATGTTGCCCAGTTTTGTTTCAATTTGAAGAAGAGCTCAACTAACAAAAGTGCCTTTGAAATTGTCACAGGTCAGCAGCCTCTCTTACCGCAGACAGTACACGAAGTCTATCGAGGAAAGAACCCACGTGCATTCAACTTTACCAAGGAGTGGAAGAACAATGCAGAGATTGCTCAAGCCTAAGTGGAGAAGGCGGCCAAGAGAATGAAGAAGTGGGAAGACTAAGGCCGAAAGTCCCGTGAGTTCCAACCTGGAGACATGGTCCTCGCCAAACTTCTCCTGAAGCAGCTTAGGTTCTTGCGCACCAGAGACCCTCAGCTTTTCAGAAAGTATGAGGGGCACTCCCAGTCATTTCTAAAGTGGGGAGATGCTCCTACAAGTTAGACATCCTCATTTAGTTACGAGTTCACCCAGTTTTTCATGTGAGCAACCTCAAGCCTCACCACCCCGATACTGAAGACCTTACCCGCAACCAGCCAGCACGTGAACAAGTCGATGTTCAACCACCAAAGTCGAAAGAAGTAGAGCAAAATCTTATTGAGAGGATGATAAAGGTAGGGAGGTACCCGCGACAACATTTTCTAGTCAAGTGGACAGACCTTGGAGATGAAAAGACAAACTGGGAGAATGTGGATGCATTGAAGAAGTTCAAACAGAAGACCGAAGATTTCAAGCAGAAAGAGTTGTCGAGGGCATCGACAGCTTAAGTGGGGGAGGATGTCAGAAGCCGCACTCTACTGGCATGTCGTGCAGCATCCCGACAGGTTGTAAGGCCACAAACAAGCTTGTCTAGGGTCATGAGTTAAGCCCGTGGCTGATTGCTTGTGTGCCAGAGTTAGAATAGTAATTTTTCTTTCATTATGACTCCTCAAGCATTTTAATGTTTCCTCCTGCAAAATGAAGTTATGTAAAATATCATATATAGGGTCGTTACTGTTGGACTCAGGAACTAGTATAGGTAAGCACATGTACTTTTTCCTCCCTAAACGTCTTACCATCAATAAGAGAGGATATTCAATCATCTGTGCATTGTGAGATTGTCCCATTCGGTTATTAAATTATTTGTTCATTGTTGTGTTCTTTGTTGTCACTTAGCCCACACTGTTGCTCGCTCGCTCGCTTGCTTATTTTCTTGTCCCTTACATTATATTAATATCGTGTGGATTATTGCTGCTTGCAAGGCACTCATTTGGCTGACTTGCTAACAGGCAAGTGCTGCATGGTCCGTTTTGTCGCTTCTCATAGTTGGCTTGTGACACCTTGCAATCTGGACGATCATGACTTCAACTGACTAACCTGCAATCTGGGCAATTTAAAACAAATGGTCCATGGAAAGACATAAGAAAAACATAAAATGTTAGAGTGAGTGGACAAAAATCATAATCGTACGATATGCGTAAAACTGAAAAAGTATAAATGTATGCATTTCCATAGTTTCTACTAAAACTGATGTGAGTTCAAATATCGTAGTGCTGAAATAAAATGGAGGTGATCGTTCAAAGTGTTTGTTCTAACCCAGAATAACTATGTGTATGAAAAGTATAGGTGATGTGATCATCTAGGGTGTTTGTCCTAACCCGAGACAATCAGAGTTGGGTAGGGTGCTTTTCCTAACCTAGTCCTACCGGCTAATCGGTGATTAGCCATATACCCAAGGCATCAATGCAACTAAATAAAACCATCATAAAGTAACCTCAAAATTTAAATGCTCAGAAACATATCGTAAAGCATAGTGCATAAATATATAACCAATGAATTCGCAAGCGACTGTGAAAATAAATGTCCACTCACAGTACTGTGTCGTGATTTTCATCGAGCCAAAGCCCCTCTGTTAGCATTTCTAAACATCTTTCGCTGGCTACTAACATGTCCTCCTGAAACAACGATTATTATTTAATAACTAATCGTTGAAAATTATAATGAAGAGCTAAGCTTGTTTACCAACGAGCATTATCGTCGAGAACCTCGCATTATTGAATATTGTGCTTCCCAAAATAATGCCGAGCTTTATTCAAATTCCAAATTCTAATTCTTGAATCGTTTTTAAAACTGCAACATATTCTTCAAACATTACGCGATTCGAGGTCAAATCGACAATCGATTCAACTGTTTAATAATATCGTAAAATTGTTTAATTAATATTTGATTAACCACACGTCGTAATCATCAATGATTACATTCAGTTAGAAATTATGAGTAAAAAACATAAAATTTATGTCAAAATTCCTTTCGTCGGAGCGCCTTCGTGGACTAATACCGGCAGCGGCAGTGCGACGGCCGCGGTGACTTTTTCCGGTGACCCGAGACTTATCCTGTGCAACATCAACCAAACAACAACTATCTCAACTACACGAAAGTCCAATTTTAACTCAAACTCATTGAATTATCTTTTGAAGTCAAGAACATCAAAGTTTCCAAATAATCAATTCTTCCTCCTCGGGTTGAATTAGAACATCATCCTTATATGGTTAGCTTTGTGGTGATGAGAGTTTTAAAACTCAGTACTTCTCGTCGGTTGATTTGGCCAGAAAAGAAATGACCCACCCCAAATTCTATGTTTTATAACGTCGACGGCCTTCTCGTGGATACCACCACTTAATCTTCAAGAATTAGAGGCTGAGACATTGAGGATTTGGAAGAGGAGGCAGAGACGAAGAGTTTGACACCGGTTTTGGTGGCCAGACTGGCGAGATCAGTCGCTGGCGACTCACGGCTCAGGAGATAGAGGAGAGAGACGCGAAGGACAGGAGAGAGAAAGAAAAAGAAAAAAAAACTAACTGAAATGTAAAGTTTTGACTTTCCATTTTCGGAAAGTCGTATTTATACTTGCAAGTTGGGACTAATTTAAATTTGTAAAATCGTACAAAACTTTCGTTGACCATAACTTCTTCACCGTAACTCCAATTTTAACACTTGACATAACCACGAACTCATCTTGATAAACTCTACGACTTTTTCCAAAGAACTTTCTCGAAAAACAAATAATAAAAAATTATGATAGAAATTTCATCGATAATTACCGACAATAAAAACTAACTACCTTCCTCGATTAACCTTAAACAAATCTTAAAACAAAAATTCTCGAGAAGGAATGTAACAGAGGACAACTTCCAACGGGTCAAAAGTTTTTGTGTACAAAGTTTTGACAGGTCAAAAAATTGCAAAAATCGATTCAGAAGGTGGCATTCGACGGGTCGAGAGAAATCTCGACAGGTAGAAATTCCTTGAGATCAAAACCATCCTCTTTTTGTGTCTCATTTTTATGATATCTTGGTGTCATAATGTCATATGCTATTGTAAAAATAGAACGATACACTTAATTTTTAGTGAAATAGCATTCTCGACACTTTCATATATCGAAAACTAGAGAAAATTTCATTACTCGCAAACTTTAAAAAAATTACATCATAGATGTTCTTATTCAAAAAATTAAGACTAAATCCAACTTAAAATGACTGAAAAGTAAGTCAAAAATAAACCAAAAACTTGAATACATAACAGAGATAACCGCCTATGACATAGGCTAAGAAAAATCCGAAGTTTTGTAGGTCTGCCTCCTTGTGCTCTGCAATGACGAGATTAGTGTCAGTGTCCATATCAAAATCTCTCGCATAGTTGGACTCTTGAGCCAAGTATTTCTTGGGCCTCTTGTAGATGTTCGGGATTTCATTGCTAGCACGACACTATTTGTGCATATGCTTTGTAGAACCACACCAGTAATAGGTGAATTTTCCAGAATTTGAAGACCTTTACCCATCATTCTTCGAACCAAATTGGTTCTTATTGAAGTTGACGTTTTGATCTCTATGCCAAATCAGATTTTGGTTGTGGCCTTCACCACATCCACCCCATCCTCTCCATCGCATGGAGCTTGTCCTCCACGCATGTAACATACCGAACGAGTGTCTTTTTCTCCTTACGGGCCTTTCCTACAGTTTGATAACTCTCAGGCGTTTTAGTATCACTCGGTCTTGAGTTATTATTGAGTATGATTTCATGATGCCTTTCCTTTTTAGCTAGGCTATTGATGAGTTCACTGAAGGTAAGAATCCTCCCCTGTTCGAACTTGAGCTGGTACTGATGAGCAAGGATGCTCATGGATGTTGGGAAGGTATTTAATGACTTCTCAATCATGTCGTTCTCTAACTTGTCCACCCCACATAAACTCAACTCAGACTTGTCGTAATGTTGGATCTTTGAAAAATTCAGAAGCCTAATGACTTCCCATGCATCTTACAATCAACTCAGGAAGTTGTGCATCAAGCACATAGTTGAAGCGCTGCTTCAGAACATCTCACAAATTCAGGGGATCAGTTTTCTTTAAGTACTGCTTCTTGAGAGTTGAATGAATGTGATGCCTCAAAAACATGAGGGCTTGAGCTTTTGCTTCATCTATTGGGGGAATGTCATTTGGCTCAGTGGATTTAATGGTGCTTGTGACGATTTGACCCTCGTCAAATATCATCCAAATGATAAATTAATAGGTAAATTGAGGAAGTACTCGATCAGAAAACCAAAATTGACTAATTCAGTCGAAGAACATATCCGATAAACTTGTTATGACGAAAAAATCGCAATGATATAAAGCACAACTAATTTCTCCGTCACCCGCAGTTCCACTGGAATCGACACTAGTCACCACCGTCTACCCGCCCACTAGGATGACGAAGCCTAAAACGCATTATTAACCTCACAAATATACTCGCCATGTCGATACGAATTTAATGACATAAAAAGTGACACTTTTTTGGAAGTTATTTTTCGGCAGCACACATGCCACCAGTAACCATCACTAGTGGTGAAGACTATCACATCAACAGAAAGCTCTAAATGAGCTCTACACATTTCCTATCTAGATAGACGTCCAATTCGGCCAAAAATTGGCCGAAATTAAGCCAGAAAGCCACTAAAATCTTAACCTCGTTGGAAATTGATTCCGGCGACGAATCTCCGCCCTCGAGCCATCGCTGGGCTCGAGGCTCACCCTAGTCAACTCAGAAGGATGAGGGGATCAAAACCTCTCTATCCTCACCGGCCAAAACCACTAGAAACTGACGTGTTCGGTGGAGACCGAAACGAATACCGTGCAAAATCGATTTCGACTATAAAATCTGCAACCAAAAGCCTCAACAAGTATAACAATACAATAAGGAGAGAAAGGGCTCTCGAATTATACCCAAAATTCTACCAAAGACGACGCCGACAACAGCAACCCGAAACCAAGAAAACCCTAGAATTTCACCATTTCAATTCTCTCTCGTCAGGCAACAATCACTGAGATCAAGGGTATGAAAAAGAATAGGACATAAATGCCTTTCTATTTTGATCGGAATCGTGGCCAGAGGTAAACCAATGGCATTGCACCGTCGACCGGAAGCTCTTCAACGATTTAGGTCGCCAGAGCTCGGTCAACGCGGGTCAACGAGTCAATTACCCAAAATTGAAAGTTACCGTTTCCAATTCTGGAAATCACTATTTATACTTGGAAATTTACGGTAATACAATTTTCGATATTTCCATCAAACTTCTGCTGACCATAACTTTTCCGACGTAACTCAAATTTCAATATTTCTCGCGTCTGCGAACTTGTCTTGACATATTCTACGATTTCCACCCAAAGTCAACCAAGTTCAACAATCCGATAAAAATTCGACTCAAGACCTCATAGTATTTACCGACAATAAAAAATTATTTACCGCAGTCACTAAATCGAACTCGAATTATTCAAAATTAGTAGAAAATATATAAAAAGGTCAAGGTATCACAGTGTTGTTGAGTCTCTTTTCGATGAATATGTTTACCACATCGGAGAGCCAATGATGGTATTCCTTTCCTAGGATGTCAAGGATGTCGAATTCTAGCCTAATCGACTCTTTCGAACTCATCTACAAAATACAAAGAGATTTAATTAGTATTGATCGAAGAACCACGATCACTAATATCAAGTTTTTATGAATAAGAACGTGATTCATGATGTATGCTCATAAAAATCGATTATCAATAAGCAGTAGCGTAAAACCACACCCAAAGACCATGACGAACTATCACATGTTATCAATTTCCCTTTCTTTTCTTTTTCTAAACCGTGACTCCCTCAGGACCGTCACTTATTCTCTAGGGATATATGTCCATAGGAACTAGGGCATAGATATGCAATAATCACAATATCACAATCCTAAAATTTAGGGTGTTGTAGGAAGTAAGTTTTATTCCTAGATCTAAGTTTTATTCCTAGATCTAAAGATTAACGGTTTAATTTTTTTTACCTCGATTGGTGTTACGCTCAGCATGACCGATACTGAGTTTGGACGATGTTGAAGAAGAGCTTGTCTGATGTGGTTCTTTGAAAGTCAAACAATCTTGTGAAATTGGGAGATTCTTTGAGCGTATGTTGCACAAGCTTCACAAATTATGGATCGGTGATGTCACAAAAGACTGATGGTGACTGAAAAACAAGGATTGTCAAGAGAAGGAGGAGCCGATGGGTGGAGATTGGCGGTGATGAGTGCTGCTTGCATTGGAAGCTAGTGTTTTAGGGTTAGGTTTTTTGTGTGTGGTAATTTCTTGCTATCAACTCAGAGCGTGTTGATAACGTCTTAAAGAAGAATATATGATATCTGAAACTCAACTCTTTCATTGATAGAATGTCTTATATATAGGCTGATACAATCTGTTACAATAATTGTCCTGATAGAACATATATTCTTTGTATCTCTATCTAAACTAAATCATATCTAATTAGGACAAGACACATACCATAAGTTATGGAGAATAAATCTCTTTAAACATAATTGAAATTAATTCATTTGGCTTTAACATTTGGTAACCTTCCCTTTCAAAAAAAACCTTTTGGTAACCTTTTATATAAAAAATTACCTTTTGATAAAAGTAAAAAATATTCAATATGATCCAAAAGTGAACGACGCCGTTTCATCCAAGATAAGTAGAAAATCAAAGACTACGGTTATTCACACCTCAAATTTTACTCTTCCCACCCCATTATTAACTACACCTCATAATATTTTTTTTAAATATAAAATATTGAATACACCCCAATTTTTTTTACCAAAATAACTTTTTGAGGTGTACATATTGCAGAAAAGAAAAAATTAAAGGTACACCCCAATTTTTATTCACACCCGAACATAAGCACATTTGTGAGATAATAATGAGTTTGTTAGATTCTTAACAAACGCATCCACTATCACTCGTTAAGATCTTAACAAATAACTTACTTTGGTTTGTTAGGACTTAGATGAATGACATAATACAATTTGTCGAGACATAAGTGAAAAAAAATATATGTTTGTTAGGAGTCTGACAAACGAAACATTTATTATCTAAGGAAACTACTACAACAAACGACCCTACATTCTTATTTATGAGGGTTTGGACAAAAGCTGTTCTTTCATTGGTCAGGACCTTGACGAATGTTGAACTTTTATTTGTCAGGATCTTGACGAATATTGTATAATTATTTGTCGGAATTTTGATGAATATTGTATAATTTTTTTTTGGGTTTGGTTTTTGACAAATTTGTATTGTATAATATTATCTTAAGATTTGTCAGAATTTGACGAATGATAGTGTAAATTTGTTTACGTGAATACGACTCTTGAATGTATTATACTTGTTTGAGATGTGAAAATAATAAAAAAAATATAATTTTAAGTTAGAATATAAATATTTATATAAATTTTGTAGAAGATAAAATAATAATTCAATAATTCTGATAGTAAAATGTGGGGTTTGAACCGCCACAGCCCAAACTAAATGAAAATCCAGTAGAGCTCGATCTGCAACTTGAGAAGCAGACCAATTGGGCGAAAATGGCGAGCTATATGTGGAGGAAATACGCAGACTACTTGTACACAAAATGGGAAAGAGTGATTCTTTGGACCATGGTCGAGCCTTACACCAGGCCCAAATCTTTCACGCCTCTCTTCACCATCTACGTCGCCGCTTTCTACACTGGTGTCATCGGCTCTGCCATCACTGAACAGCTCTACAAGGTAATCACTTTTCTGGGTTTTTTCTCTACTAGAACTCAATTTCAAATGGGTACGTAATATGGTGATTTGATCTGTGAAATATGGTGATCACGATCAAAACTTTCATATGAGGTTTTGGGTTTTGGGTTGGTCTAGACCAACAGAAAGTTGGGTTCTTTTTGCTGTACTTTGTTCAATGTATAATTTCTACAGCACAATGAGGTGCTTTAAGTTTGTGAAAGCTGTGTGATTGTGTTGTGTATCCTAGTTGCTTATCAGCTTTTTGAAATTTAGGAAGTGATAGTCTTCTGTATCGTATTGTAAAAACTAAGAACAAGTAGATCATACACTTGGACCTGAAATTAGGTTAAGGTCTAAAGTGTAAGAGTTCATGTCATATGTGTTTCGATGAGAGATCTGTCAATAGGTTTGGAGCTGAAAGGAGTATCGTTTTGTTCATTGATAACCTTTAGTCATAGAGCTGCAATTAGAAGTTGAAACTAAGGTCATTTGATCTGTGAAATATGGTGATCACGATCAAAACTTTCATATAGAGGTTTTGGGTTTTGGGTTCGTCTAGACCAACAGAAAGTTGGGTTCTTTTTGCTGTACTTTGTTCAATGTATAATTTCTACAGCACAATGAGGTGCTTTAAGTTTGTGAAAGCTGTGTGATTGTGTTGTGTATCCTAGTTGCTTATCAGCTTTTTGAAATTTAGGAAGTGATAGTCTTCTGTATTGTATTGTAAAAACTAAGAACAAGTAGATCATACACTTGGACCTGAAATTAGGTTAAGGTCTAAAGTGTAAGAGTTCATGTCATATGTGTTTCGATGAGAGATCTGTCAATAGGTTTGGAGCTGAAAGGAGTATCGTTTTGTTCATTGATAACCTTTAGTCATAGAGCTGCAATTAGAAGTTGAAACTAAGGTCATTTGATCTGTGAAATATGGTGATCACGATCAAAACTTTCATATAGAGGTTTTGGGTTTTGGGTTCGTCTAGACCAACAGAAAGTTGGGTTCTTTTTGCTGTACTTTGTTCAATGTATAATTTCTACAGCACAATGAGGTGTTTCTAAGTTTGTGAAAGCTTTGATTGAGTTGTATATCCGAGTTACTTATCATCTTTTTGAAATTTTGGAAGTGATAGTCTTCCGTATAGTATTGTAAGAACTAAGAACAAGTAGAGCAGAATCTTGGACCTTAAATTCGGTTAAGGTCTAAAAGTGTAAGAGTTCATGTCATATGTGTTTCGATGAGAGACCTATCAATAGGTTTGGAGCTGCTCAAAACATTTTGGTCATTGATAATCTTTAGTCATAAAGCTGCAATTGCAATTTGAAACTAAGGTGATTTGATCTGTGGAACTTCTTTTTTTTTTTTTTAAAATAGATCTGTGAAACTTTGATCAACGAGAATTGGCCAACAGGGTTAGGAGATGTGTTTTTCAGTTCTTGGTATTGGAAAAAATTTTAAATTGTTTCAATATACGTGACTGGTATTTTTTTTGTATTTTGAATCAATGGAGTGATTGGTGGAGAAAAGAAGTCACTCTTCGCCTATATGTCAGCTTTATTGTATGCTGACGAGTACCATGTAGATCGGTTATAGTGATCTGCAGTTAGAAGTTCATCATCCTTGCAGATGCTGTGCTTACAAATTTAGCTCTAAATACCTTTTTTTTCATCGATAATGCTCCATTAGTCTACATAACAAATCTCCAGGTGCCTGCTGAAGTGCTTATCTCACTTAACTTGATCAGTTGATTCTTGCATACATATTTTCGTTTCCATTTCAAGAACAATTGTATTCTGTAGTAGCCTTGCATATCTTTCTGTTTCATGTTCAATTAAGAGGTAATGTGTTAAAAATGATTAGAAAGCTCTATAAGAAGATCCTAAGTTGTAGTATTTCTGAAGGAAAAATACTGGGAAGATCATCCGGGGCATGCTGTCCCACTTATGAAGCCAAAGTTCTATGGAGGACCTTGGAGGGTAGAGAGAGGAGAGGTTCCAGCCGCTCTTCCACCACCATAGACAAGCTAGTGAAACTGTTTAGGAGTTTCTACTATTATTTGCAAGCTTTTGTTGTTGAACCCCTCAAATTGTGCCAAGAAGATGAAATGAGATAAACAATATGGTCTTGTACTGTTTTGAACTTTTGATACTTCTAGTAATATCTATGTATATCTATTTTAAGTCTTTCAAAAATAACATCATGAAACAATAACCCAACACGTACTTATATATCATCTCTTCTGTAACAAACCATCTACCAGAAACTGGTGTGACCAAGTTACATTTCACAATTCTTCCTCTCTAAATATTAGAGATCCAAACTCCATGTTCTGCAGCATCATACTTCTCTCCGTCCCTGTCACCGGAACTATCCCAACAGAACCACTGCTATCCTCAAACTCAAGTTTCATTTCACGAGCAAATGAGCGGGCTCTGTTATGCCTTGGCCAACAAAGACCATCGCTGGAGATGATTCAGCTGCAGCGTCTCAGACCTCCCTCCACATTCAACCAAACGATCCAAAGAATCAGGTCAAATGCTACCTTCTTTGGCATGAACTACGCCATTATCATATTGATCATTCTCTTCATAAGCCTTATATATTCCACCCCATCTCGTTGATCTTCGTCATCGTCGCGATGGCTGCATGGTTGTTTCTGTATTATTTACACGACAAACCGTTGGTGGTTCTAGGCCGAGAATTCGATCAGCGAGTCCTGACAGCAGCTATGTTCGTGAACACAGTCCTAGCACTTTTCCTCACAAATGTGAAATATAACATTATATTGGCAAAATATCAATCGGCCTTAAGGTTGTTTGGTTCATGGAGCGTTGAGGGATCCCGAGGATGTCTTCGTCGTGAATGATGAAGAAGCACTTGGTGGTGGGAATGTTGTGAAAGATGCTGCCTCTTCCTCTTATTCTCTATCCCAATAGTGAATCTGTCATCTTAATTTCCAGAATTCCCTGTGGTTCATTTTCTGTTCTTTCACTGTTTTGTTGAAAAAGTTTGGCTTAGATTTAAGTCATTTGGAATCCTATTTTAGAAAAGCGAAGAGTTGTCCATTGTTGATAACGAGTTGTACCATATACACTAATGTCAAGACCTTTTGTGTTAAAACCTCGTATCTGTTGGATCCTGAGTGGCTAAATGGAAAGAGTATCGGCATTTTCGACCCCGTGTGTGTAGTATTCGTCACTCGTTTCCCCACAACAATTGGTATCAGAGCTCAGACTACGCTTGGGATTTGGTCTCGTACAATCGAGTTACAATTTGATGGGGCATACCTTTGTTTGGGGATCGCAAGATTTGAAGCCTATGCTTGTGGTCGAAGTGGAGCTATTACAATTTGGATCGTGAGACGTTTGGAGATCGATGACTCTAATCACGTCAAGGTAGAGATTGTTGGAAAAGTTTGGCTTAGATTTGAATCATTTGGAATCCCACATTAGAAAAATGAAGAGTTATCCATTATTAATAAGGAATTGTACCATACACACTAATGTCGAGGCTTTTTGTGTTAAAACCTCATATTCGTTGGATCCCGGGTGGCTAAATGGGAAGAGTATCGACATTTTTGACCCTGTGTATGTGGTATTCGTCACTCGCTTCCGCACAACATGTTTCACATGCGATAAGAACGACGGCTCATATTCTCCAATCTGCAAATGCTAGGAGAAGATAAAGAGAGATCACAGATACCAAAACAGTAGAAAAGTATGCACAGGTTTTCTACTACTTTTGATATATAGTTTTCTTAATACTCAGTTTGGGTTATATTTTCCTTGGGATGTAGAATGCCAATCTTCTTATGCTCCTTTTGTCCTTCTCCACATAGTCCTTGAATAACAGCTAGCAACAATATTGATCATGTTAATAAAAGTAAACAAATGCATCACACCAAACAGAGAGGACCACAGTAAGAAGAGTCTCACTAGATTCATTCTACCAGTTGCAGTAGGCATTTGTTATCACTATTCTAAATGAAGTTCTAGAAAGTTGCGTAAATCCTATCTAAGCGTTAGAAGATGAGCAATTTTGGAGATCTAAGTGGCGCCCCTAGAACCAGATCAGAGTCGCCTAGACGCTTGAAGATACCCTCACAGTATTAGACTATCTATCGTTATTTAGTACCTCGTTTGGTACATATATACTACATAACAGATTAACAAATAGAAGTTCAAATTATACAAGATCCATCCATTCTCTCAAATACACATCAATAAACTACCAAATTAAAATACAACATGAACGCCAATGAGAATTTGTTTATATCGTACACAAATTTAACTAGAAAGAAGAAACTGTTGAGATATGTTTAGATTTGGTGTGATATTTCTTACCGTATCTGGATTTACTATAATCATAAAGATATTCTATTCCTTGTTGTATTTACTTTACTTGCACAATAAGAAATAAATTGTCATATCCTTCATGGACTTTGTATCATGGATTTCTATGTAAGGGGTCATTCTCTATGAATAAAGATGATGAACTTTGCTCTCCAAATTATATGTATTTTACATACATATCCCAACATGTTATCAACACAAGATTCTAACCCGAAACTCGATATGCTAAACCCTAAACACTCTTTCACCCCCCATTAGAGATTGACTACTTCAATCTCCTAACTTGTGCACAACAGTCTGTCAATTGACCACCAATGTTGTCATTGATCAAAACCTGCAAGATGAGGAATCTTTCCCTGCAGATCAGTCAACTTCGACAGAAGATTGCAAGCAGATCAGAACGAATCAGAGGACTATTAATATATGTCTGAAAATCTACGGATGTCTATTTTCCAAAACATCCTCCAAATCGTCAATCACATACTCCTAGAGAAAGTTGTGAACGATTTAGTGCACGAAGGTCAATCTGCTTAGAAAAGAATAAAAGATGAAGAAGAAAAAGGAGAATCAATACAAGCTATGAAAAGTAAGTTTTCTTGTGAAATTTGTCTCTTATCCCCCCTCGCAACTTTGTGATTCTTTTCTCGGGGTTTCCAAAGCCCTTTTTCTCCTCCGTCTTTACGATTTCTTCAATCAAAGATGTTAAAAAATCCTACCATCCTTATGATTTAGTCATAGACGTTAAAGAATCACATAAAGTGGGGATGCGCATGATGTAGATAGTGGAATGCATCTAGCCTCTCATGCACTGACATATATATGTTCCGATTACAAATCCAGACTAGAACAAGACGTTCTTCTTTTGCCTTTCAGGTGCACAAATGAATGATTTGGAATTCGCTCCTCCATTCTCTAAATAGTTCAGATTATCATATCTAAAAATTCACCATAGAGAAGCAGCATATATGAATTAATCGCCATCAACGATAGTTTCTAGATGATGTGGAGAATTGTGACAACCTTTACGGTCTTGACATATAATGCAACATTGAATCAATGTATGCATTGATGGTAGAGACAGAAATCGAAAAAGGAGTTACAACTTCAGCTTAGGTCACTGGCTTATCTAACGAGGTGCCACCAACGACACAACAATGTACGTAAGGAGTAGGAATCCAACGCCAACATGGAAAACGATTCTCAAGGCCTTGCGTTTATTGCTTAAAAGCTAAAGACCTTGCAAGGGTTAGAAAACCAAATATCGCAAAAGAAGAGAATTTTAAATTGTGACCCTGTAGGTGTACCGTTTATTGTATGGATGCGCGCTGAATTTTCCCATGAAAATTTAGTTTGTTCTAAGTTTTGCGTATTAGTCGTTGTTGTAATAAAAGTGCTATCAAGTTCAAATAAAGATTGATTTTACTATTTTTTGATCTAGTACGGCTCACCTTATTTAGTAGTGATGTCTACAAAGAGTCTTTTGATAAAGGTATTTGAGAGGACTTGCATCCCACCTATATTGATTACTCAGCCTGGTCACAAAAAGATGACATAAAAGTCTTTTGATATATGTTCTTTGATAAATTTTATTCATTACAATGTAACAGATTATGTAATATTTAAACAGAGTCATGTGTAAATATATTGTTGGCATAAACACCAACATGTCTTGAAACCTTTTGGGAAAAGGTTTATCTGTTTACATAAACTAACGTGTTTTAATTCTAAAATTATATTTCCTATTGGGATATGTTTTTTAAACTTTAAGTAATTCATCAATGCCATGTTTTGATTCTAAACACTTAGTTGGTTCAATTTGATACTGAGAAATTGGAAATTGGATTGGGCATAAGGGTCTAAAATTCATTATATACCCAAATTGGGTATAAGGTTCTTTTGATGAAAAGTTTGCCGTTAAAACCTCTAATGAATGACCAAAACAAACGAAACTTAAATGGACTTGTACTACGAAAAGTTCGTAGTCAAAGGCTTGCAGAAACTTTCACGAAGAATTCTTGGTCGGGAAGACATATGCTACAAAAAAGACACCGGCAACTTTGCAGAGAAAAGGGCATTCTGGTAGTTCTAAGAACTATCAGGGGCATTCTGGTAATTTAACCGAAAACCCAGAAAACCCATTCTGGTCCTAGGAGAGCCACCGCCGCCTCCGGCGATGAGCTCCGATCAGGTGAAGCCGAAACCAGCGCCTCCTACACTGGAAACCCCTCACCATCCTCCCCACCATATCTTTCTCCGAACGACATGAGAATTCAATTACAAGCGATCGGAGATGATCTCCTCCGCTCCTCCTCAGCCATTCATGGCTCCTCCAGGCAATCAACGCCACGGGGGTCCGCGATGCTCCTTACTGTACGATGCTGAAGATCGATCTGCGAACGGCAGCCCGAGGCCGAAACCCTAAATAGGGGTTCGACTGAGATCCGATATCGAATCAATCTCCTCGATCACTCCGGCGAGAACACGTGCTGCACCTCTGGGTACGACGTCTACTCCATCGCCTCCATCCCTCTCTCTCCTCCACCGAGGATCGCACGACCAAGTACGACTCCGATGACGCGGGTTGCTCCGGCGAGATTTGTGACTCGGATCCTCCACATCCGTGGTCACGGGCCACAAACCGACCCAAACCAAATCAGGTTAACCCGGGTCAAACCGGGCCTAACCCAGTCCAAGTCAGCCTAAACCCAAAAGCTATTAGTTTTGGATTAAAACCTTCTCTATGACGAATAGCTCATCGTGGGAAACTTATTACCACGAAAAGTTTGTGGGAAAGGGTGTTGCTTTGTTTCTTATGCTTTGTCACCATGTCATTGTGGGCCACGAATTGGGCACAATTCTTTTGAACTAGGTTACTACTCTGCTACAGTTGGGCCACAGTGTGGTCACATAGTTACTACATGTACGTCAAAGGATCGACCACTATGGTTTATCCGGGTTAAGATGACCGACCATCGTGTTTCCACCATCCACCTCCAAACTCCACCCTCGTGTAAAGTTATGGCTACGTCCCAATTGACTTTGATGCTTAAATTCTTTTGACATCAAAATTTGGTTTTTGATCACTAACATCGACATCATCCAACCCATGATGTCGGGTAGTGTTATTGGTCGATACCATCTCAATTGACATATCTTGAAACTTATTTCTTTCATTAGAACTATATAAACAATATCAAGGATACGTTTTTGGAATCTAGAAGAGCAGACCTCAATTGATTAGTTTCTAGTTAATGCGACAACATTTGGTCAACTGTTGATTTGCTATCACAAACACTTACGCTAAACTCATCATTTCAAATTATCTGATTGAGAGCATATCAATCTAAGTCATGGGATCATGTGTTCAATTTGATAAGATTGAAAGAGTTTATATCAAAATATTCGAGGCTTGCGTAATTCAATGCTTTTTTGGAACTACGCTCTATATGCTTTTGTGAAATTTATTTGACATAGCTACATACATCAAAAAAAAATTTGAAATTCGGCAGAAACATTGATATATGTCTCTAGGTCGTATCTACAAAACTGAAAATTTTCATTTTAATCGGACATTCCAATAAATCTAGAGAAAATGAAGAAAAAATTGCACTCAGTTTTCTGCGATTTATCTGGACATTTTTTTTGGTTCTAACATTGCATTCATGATGGATAAATCTCTACCATCATCTGCTAAAATCTTTGACATTCTGAAGCAAAATTTAACCAAATAAGGTTAGTCACTGATGAGACAGTCTTCCACCGTTTAGGGGGAGATATGTACAAAGTATAGATGAAACGATATGCAATTATCATTGGTCCATCCTCATTCTGCCTCATTTGATCCTAGAACTGCAGATTCTGACCGAGTTCAAGTAAGTGACTAGATCTCATATACCAGCTACACAATGTCCACACCATATACCTGACACTGACCTAGATGGAGCTAGAGGTGGGGCCGCTGTGTCTCACAAATTCACAGGTAAGGCTTAGTCGCGACTAGTGCCTAACCATCAAGAAAGGATGATGTCATTAGGAGGAGTGCTCATTGTCTTTGTATTTTCCCTCCGATAAAAAGGATGAGGCCAAAAGAAAAGGCCGTCAGTTAACACTTCAAGATTCCACTTGGGATTTATGTGTTCTTTCTATAGCCAGCGAAGACTAATCCATGAGCACTTTGATATAATTGTCAGTCCACATGCGCATGTGCATTGGAATATTGAATATGTAGGAAAAAATAGTGATATTAAATATAATAAACAAAATACTAATTAAATAATTAGTAAATTACAAACACATGTACGAAGAACAGAATCTGAGTAAGAATATGAACTAAGTTGAGTCACGTGTATCACACGCTTTCCTTAAGAACTTTTACGCCGCCCACAGGCTTGTATGGCGTTGTTCTCCCAGGATAAAACAACTTCAAAGTTTTGTACCGCAGCATAAGAACTTCTCTTCGAACTGAGGAATACCTTTCTCTATCACCGGATTTGCTTTGAGTTGAGAGAGGGAGTGAAGTGATCAGAAGAGGAGATTGGTTCTGATGGGATGAAGAATGAGGGTGTGGAATGCCTCTATTTATACACGTTGGGAATGAGTTGATCATCATTGTTTGAAACCAAAAAGTTGTGAGTTACACACCATTTAACCATGCAACTTTAATCCGGCCACTAATGAGTAAAAACCCACACATTCGTGTCCGCAGGACGCGGACGCACACAAGTCCATATCGCATACTCATTTCATCCAAGATTTACACCCCCCTGCGCGCGTGAGAGAGAGCCTCTCTACTCACTTACTCAAGGGAGACTAGAATGCAATCATATATAAAGACTTCCATATTTCTAATTTCTCCCATGTGGGATCACATTCCTTCCTTTTGTTTCAAGTAGCCATCTTTGGGTGACAATTTCTCATTCACCCCTTAACCAATTTAAACAAATGAATACATAATATTTATGTACTCTTGTAGGAGATTACCAATCCATGTTCCCCACACATCAAAATTAAGTGCAACACACTTAATTATTTTGTTTAAATGGTGGAAAACCACCATTTTCCAACATAATAGTAGTGAAGTTTTTGTTGTATGATGACGACCTACTACAAACTTGCATGAACGTTGATCGACGAAATAATACAAAGTATATAGATCAATTGATAATGATCGACTTTGAAGCTATAATGGCCGCAAAGGAAATTCGATTCAAGTTGAAATTTGTTATTCACTAACATTAAGAGTGATTGACGACATGTCATCATTTAAGATGTTAGGAAAAGTGTTGTGATTTTAAGAAGCTTAGCTCTTCTTCTCACATAAGACTTATCACTACATCCTTGAATCAACTACGCGATATGGTATTATCTATCGTAATGTCTATCATGCAGCTACTTTTGACAGTTAGTAGTATTTTTAGAAAATTGGACGTGGTTATCGATCTACTTAAGAATCTAGATACAATAAGACGAAAATTATGTGATCATTTTTGTGGGTATATAGATGATCTAAGTAAAGTAACTCCAAAGCTTGGAGCACGCTTCTTGAAGTGTTCACTCTATGGATTGAGGACATCGGGGCGATAGTGGTATAACCATCTCAGTGATTACTTGAAAAGATGTGGGTACATTCCTATGCGTCTTAATTGATGTTGAAAGTTTTAAGAGATTCTTATCTCCGAGATGAATGATATTACAATAAAGAACTCGGTTTTACCTAAACCATAAAGCTAAGGACGTCGAAGCCATGCAGATATTTCTCTTAGGTATACAACATTTGTGGTGTTCTTGTAAATCATTTGTAGTCATGATCTTGATGGATCCTCTTCACTTGACTATGTCGACAAAGAGCTACTTTATGTAGATGTATTTTGATTTAAGTGTGATTATCCATTGCATCTTGAGTTGTTATACTTGACTACATATCTCGCAAACTTGGACACTCGATTAAGTAACACATCAACTTAATTGTTGAAATCATAGTCAAGATGTTTAACACTTGCTATTGATTTGGGAATATCCTACTTGTTTTAAAGAGAGATGAAAACCAGTGTAGCCTCAGAAACTTCATCTGGGGGTGCCCTGGAACTACTACCAAGACTCACTACTCATCACTATGTTCTTCGAATATGTGATAATGTGTTTGTTGAATAGGGTATACCTCTCTTATCCTTGTAATCCTAATCACTTCGTTAGCTAATATGGGTATCACTCACAGAGGGCCTCTTGCTAGTTTTGCATACTAACAAACTTATTCTTATGAGTTGATGATTGTAGGTTGCATTACACAAACATAAGGTTGGTTTTGTTATATTATGAGTTAGCTTAAGATTACACGCAAATATGGAAATATTTTAGCATGTTTTCTCCGGCTCATGCCTAAGTCCACATTCTCGTGACATTTTCGGATCATGAGCATATTACAGTGGCGTCATCATCTGACCTCCTATGGTTTGTCTAAATCAGGGGGAGATGTTCACTTCAAGGAGGACTTGAAGTTAACATCGTGTCCAACGGGTGTGAATGACACGTTGTACTATTTTTCCTTCTAAGGTTGTTTTTATCCCAAGGAGTTTTTATTACTTTGAAAGGTTTTGAAGAGGCAACATCATGTGTGTCATAGCTCAATGTGAAAAAATTTATATTGTGGATCATTATCGTTTCTCGACATACAAGGCGTGTTGCTCATAGTTTTACTTCGTTCAAGATTCGGTTTTCTTTTCCAAAGATTTTTGGCTCAACAAAGATTTTTCGTGATGACAACTAAACGGCATCATGGAGCAATTTACATCCAGAAGGAGCATCAAGCTACATACGGACATCACAGGAGAAATGTTGAGATATATCTAGATTTGGTGTGATATTTCCTACAGTATTTAGATATGCTGTAATCATAGAGATATTCTATTCTTTATTGTATTTATTTTACTTGCACAACAAGAAATAAATTGCTGTATTTTTTATGGACTATGTAGCATGGATTCTTATAGAAATGTTCATTCTCTATAATAAAGATGATACATTTCGCTCTTCAATTATGTGTATTTCACATGCATATTCCAACAGAAACATAAATTAAAGCTAAAATAACTAATCAAGTCAGTCACACACAAACGAAGAGCTTATTAATTAGCTAGTGGCCGGACGGATGATGGAAATTGGAAATACCAGCTAAAATAACTTGAGCATAATATATGACTTTCCATTCTAACCTTTTTTTTTTGACGAGGGAAATGGGGAGAAATGTAACAACCGTGTGAGCTAGCACAACATGCTCCAGAGACATTAATTAAATGGTAAATTATATATAAGGTCATTTTGAACTTTTCTCTCCCAAATAAGGTCATTCTATTATTGATGTCACTTTTATATCTAAAAAGATTTAAGAAATTTAAACAATTACAATTATGCCACTATTCCTAAATTTTCTACCTTTCTTTCACCTCTAGTCAAAACTAGCATTCATCTTGCTATGGTTTCACCTACTGGCTTCCTCCCTGATTACTGTTAGCGGACACATTGCTTACTGGCTTTTGGTTAAAAAAGGTTTTACGTTTGATGAATAGTAATGTACTACTAACATGTAATGAAGGTACTACTATTATGTAGTGAATGTACTATTTCTTTGATGTAGGCACTAGATACTACTGACATGTAATGCATGTACTACTAACGTGTGATGAATGTACTACTGCAAATGACTTATTTCTTCCACCTTCTGGGCGGTAGTTCGCCTCCTAGGGGATCCAAACAAGTATGAACATAAATGAATAACTCATTTATTCCACCTTCTAGACAGTAATCCGCCTCTCAAGGGAGTTTGAATGAGTTTTATGAATATGCATGAGAACTCGAAGCTTTATAGTGGAAAACCATAGTTTTTACTCCAACATGGTTGCAAGCTATAGATCCAGAGCCTCACTCTTTGGTAAACAGCTATATACTGTTTAGTCACTCATAGTAACAGACCTACTTACTCGAGGAGGAAGAAGCTGAACAGTTGCTTCGATTCTTCACTCACGAACTAGACTCTCGGGCTTTCTACTTTCAGATAGATTTTTTCTTCTTCTGATTTTCGATGCCCCTAAACTAAGACTTAAATCTTCTTATATAGAGAGCGGATTTCAAAATGAAATTGAAACACAAACTAAAAACAGTAACTCCACTTGTGATAGTACCTTGATGCAGACAGGGCATCTTCTTTCCCCAATTGTCTTCTTTTGGAAAGCAGATTCTTTGGGATAAAGATGTCTCCTACTTAGAGAAGAAGACTACGATTTTGCCCGAATTTACAGGTCATCGTAATCTTCTGAGTTATCTCCAATGTATGGGTCTTCTTTTGTTATTTTTCTCTTGTTTCCGTTTTCTTCCATATCTGTATCTGTATACATCTGGTAGATTTTGTCTCTCTCAATCTTGTCGAGCCATTGAGTACAAGCGAGGGAGGAATCTATTTCTCTTCGTTTCAGGGCTTTGAACAGATCGCTCGTAATGGCCTCTGGATGGTCGTACGTGGTGACTATTATCTTGTTTCCTGATGCAAGAAACGTAATCTCTTGATCTTCTTCGATTACTTTCTTGATGTATTTTAACGTCATAGCTTTCATCCATGGAATGCTTGAATTTGAGTTTCCATTGTATCCGTCGCATGCTAGCTCAAGATACTGTCCATGGATGATTCTGACGTAATGATATGGAGGAATGTATTCATTTTCTTCGTTAGACTTTTGTATCCATTCTGGAGGTGTAGACCTGAATTTCAGTCTGAGAATGCAGTTGCTCTTCCTGACATTCTTGACCGTATTGTATATAATTGCTGGCAATCCTTTAAGATCTTCATTTGTTTTTGTCCATAGATTATGGACAAATCCATTTTATACTAACCACAACTTATGCTCTTGCGGATGCTCACTCTGAACGTTTACTAAATACCTTCCTAGGAAGGGTCCTGGGACAACTAAAAGAGTGTTTAGGAGATCTTCATCGGGTGTATGCTTGCCAATATGTATGTGGAACTTGAACCATTCTGATTCTTTTAGCGTTTGAATAGGAACTTTAGCACTTTCTGGAGTTTTGATGTACAACGCTGCTGGTTCATTAACCACGCTTGGTGGTTTCTTCTTCTGACTTAGTTCTACTGCTAAGGCGTCCATGGTCTCTATCATGAGCCTTTTGTCATTCTCCTGGAAGGCAAACATTAAATTGTCCAATATTTCCCTCTGGTGAGATACTAGATTTTTGTTAGTTTAGAAGACTGCTTCTGAAAAGGTGTTCAGCTGGTATTTGAAGATGTTTACAAAACCTGTAGGAAAAATTCTGTTTTTTGGCTAAGCAGCAGCCGTTAACGGTCTTGATTTGTCTTTACCGTCTGCCGTTTGAGACGGGCTAGCCAATCCTTTTCCCTGGAATTGATCAGTTAAGGCTGGTCTTTTGGGACGCAGCAAAAAGCTCTTGAGGAGTTTTTCAACTGGTTCTTCTTATTGGTTAGTCTCCTTTCCTGGCCTTCTACTTCTTGGGTTGCGCCCTTCATCATCACTTCTCTTATACATGGCCATTTCTCTAGTTAAAGCGTCTGAGAGATAGTTCCTGTTTCCTGCAATTAATTCCACATCATAATCATATTGGTTAAGAAATAATTGCCAGTTAGCTAATCTTCCCTTATGTGCAGCTTTATCAAGTTTGAAGTTTTTGAAATTTTTCACTCTGGCGCAATCTGTTCTCACTGTGAAAGGTTTTCCTAAAAAGGCGGGAGAATTCTCGATTGTCTTTTTGATGGCCAGAATTTCTTTTTCCCCTGTGGGATAATTCTGCTCTGCAGCGTTGAACTTTCCACTGCAAAATTTCAAAATCTTCTCAATGTTGGTGCCTGGCTCTTTTGCCATTACTACGCCTGCCCAGAAGTTGTCACTAGCATCAGTTTGGAGGGTGATATCTTCATTCTCTTCAGATTGATGTAGTGGTGGCAAATTTTTGCATTGATCTTTGATTTGCCTGACGATCTTTTCATCATCTTCTGTAAACTTCCAAGCTCTCTTTGAGCCTGTTTTGGGTTACAGGATCACTGTTAATCCAGCGATTTTAGGAAGAAAGTCTCTTCCATAATTTATGACTCCTAAAAATCTCTGTAGGCTTTTAGCGTCAGGATTTCTATCTGGAAATTTCCAGACCTTCTTCAGGATATGAGGCTGAAGCTTGATGACTTCGTTCTTTATGTTGATTCCTAAGAAATCAATTTTGTCTAGGACGAGAAAGACTTTCTTCTCTCCTAGTATGATCCCATGTTGGACTATGAGCTTGACTACTTCAAAAAGATGATTCTTGTGTTCTTCTTTGTTCTTTGAGAACACAAGAATGTCGTATATGTAGACGACATAGAAAGAATGTTGTTTGAATATATTGTCCATTTTTCTCTGAAAAATGGATGGGGCTTGTTTTAGCCCGAAAGGCAATACTAGCCATTCATAATGTCCCTGTGGAGTTCCGAAGGTTGTGAGAGGAATGCTGTTAGAATGCATTTTGACTTGCCAGAATCCTGATTTAGCGTCGAACTTTGAAAATATCTTGGCTCCTTTGAGCTTGTTGATTAGCACTCTCGCTTGTGCTATCTGATAACCGTCTTTTATGGTTTTCTTGTTGACATCTCTGTAGTCTATCACCATTCTTGCTTTCCCACAAACTTCTTCTCCATGATTTCTGACATAGAAAGCTGGAGCATGATGAGGACTTTTTGATGGTTTGATCAATCCTTTCTGCAAGAGTTTAGCTATATATTTTCTAAACTCTTTTTGATCTTCTTCTTTGTATTGGGGAATGGCTTTTACGTGACAGATTGAATTCATGTCATGTAACTTGAGCTCACAGACCACTGGGTTTTTCTCCTAAAACTTTAGAGGATTGATATCAATATTTTGTCTGAGCATTTATTTTATTTCTCCAAGGATGTGTTTTTTCTGTTTCTCGAGTTTAGCCTTGAAGTGCTTGAGATTATGCTCTTTTATAAATGCAGCCTCAATTGTTCCGTCTTCGTCGCCTGATGACTCTTCATTGGGCAACTTTTCTTGTTTCATGTGTTGGTTATTATGAGCTTTATAGGGCACATCGTAATGATACTTGTTTTGATCATGAAGCGGCGCAATAGTAGGATCTTTGTTCTCGAATCTAGTCTTCATGCTAGGTTTTTTGGAGTTCCTTACTTTATTTTTGAGGATTTTTTCTTGTTCACACTTGTCACAGTCTCTTGAGAATGTTGTAGATCGTGTGTTATTTGAGTTGGATTCTAGTAGGGGCATAAGGTGGAGCATCTGGATGTTTGAATTCCCTGTTGCCGTGCAACCTACAGAATTCCATTTCATCAGAATCTTCTTCTGATGATGATGAATTTTTGACAAGCAACTCTTCTTGTTGCTTGTATTGCAGAATTGTTTCGAATCGTGGTTTGTATTCACCACTATTCTTCTACGATCTCTGATATTGATCTGTGAATCCTGGTCTAACAATACTTTTAGCTTCTTTAAGCCTTTCTGTCTAGAAAAATTTGTGATTCTTTTCGAAGCCTAATAAGTTCACTTCTGGCTTCTCGATGAAAGTTTGTTGTAGCAGGAAATCATTGCCAATTAAGACATCTAAGTCTTGGCCTTCTAATTGCCAAATATTTTCAATGAAAAAGGTTCCTCCTCCTATCGAGACTTGAACATTTTTAGCAAAAGTATTCATGAAGATTCTTCTTCCTTCTATGGTCTTTCCGGTTGCATTTCTTTTTGGATTTTTTATCCACAGTTCTTCTGGTATAGCAAACTTTTTTGCTAGACTAAAGCCAGAGCCGTTATCTACAAAAGCATGTAGATGATACTTCTTGTATCTTGGAAATTTTAATCCAATTTCCATGTAGTTACTGAATCTACTTGTAGAAACAGTTGCTACCTTGCAAATGTTTTGTTTTGAAGAACTTGCTCTTTTTTTTTCTGTAAAATGATTGCACCGTTCTTCCTCAAAGTCAGATTCCTCGCAGTCAGATACTACTTCTCTTTTCGTATTGTGGATTAGATTTTCTATAGGTACTATTCTTTTATTTGTAGTAGTATCTGCCTCTGCTCTTTCTAGATCTTTTTCTAGAATTTTCTGTTTATCTTCTATCTCATAGGAGTAATCTTCGTATTCTTGTTCAATAATCTAGTTTATTGAGTTCAATTTATTTTTCTCCTTGCTTCAGCTATGAAGCATTCTTTGTGATAAGTTTTCCCTGTTGCTTCACAGAACATGGGAAATCCTCTCTTCTCTTTGCATTGACAGAAGTCACAAATGAATGTTTCCTTGTTAACTTTGTAGGAAGAAATATTTTCTTCTTCTGTACTTTCTTCCCAATTCTTTAAGTCAAGAAGATAAACCTCTCTAGGTTCTTCTTCTCCAGATTCTGAATCTGATTCTTCTGACGATTCGTCTTCTGAACAGACTGAATAGACAGATATTTCATCTTCTTCTGATGAATAGACTACTTCATAGCCTTTCAGGTTTGCCATCTCTATGACTTCTTCATATTCTTTAAGAAGAGCTTTCGAACTTCTTTTCTCTTTCTTGGGACATTCGTTAGCATAGTGTCCTTCGGCCCTGCACAACCAACATCTACAAGATCTCTTCTTTTCAGGTTCTTGATAGGATCTTATCTTCTTGAAAAATCTCTTTTTGGGATTTTGTTTTTCTCTTCTGTAGTTGGAGCTTCTCTTGAACCTCCAGTTTTTCTTTCCGTTTCTCTTGAAACGTCTTTGGAAGTGCTTCTTCTTTTGTCTCTTTTCTTCACACCCCCAATTGGTTGGTATATCTATTATTCTGGAACAAAAGTCACTTTTTCCCTTGAGCTGCTTCTTGGCAGCTTTTGCTCTGGTGTTGGCTTTGCACTGATCTCGCATTAGTTGCCTGATTCTTTCTGCAACTCATTCCATCAAAAACCTCTCTAGAGGCTGTTCTTCTATGCTTTCTCTCATGGTTTTCCTTCATGGTTTAGGGAGCTTTCTGTGTAGGAGGTGTACCAAGTCGGTATTTTCAAACTCTCCTATTGTGCAGTAGTACTCTTGGAATTCATTCAGATATTCTTCGAAGTACTTCATGTCGCAAATCTTGAAAGCATATATGTTGGATTTTGCTATTTCTTTAGTTTTTTCTCCAACATATGAGATGTCCCCACATAATTGATCATAGAGCAGAGTGGCAAAAGTATAGAGATTTCTGTTTGTCTTTATGTCTTCCAACCATTGCTTTCCTCTGATCGTTTCTTTGAAGGGAAAATAATACTTCTTTGCCATTCCTAGAAGGGTTGACTCATATATTATGTGCAGGTCTTGTGCTTCAAATCTTCCGTAGGTTGAACATGATGCCATGAATAGAATGGCTGCCCATTCATTGATGGTCCTTTTTTTTTGTCTAGAGCTTTGTCTAGATCAAGCCATACTCCTTAGTTGAGTGATTGGCACTTTAAGAGTATTTTCTTGTGGAATAAATCTGTGGGAACTTCTTTCTCCCTTCTTTCCACCAGGGCTTCTTCCGTGCGGAAGTTTGAGTTTTCCACCAATCCTGAATATGGTGGTTTGTGAAGATGACGGTTGTGAAGATTCTTCTTCTTCCATGTCTTCATCTTCTGTTTCTTCGGTTTCTCCTGCTTCTTCATATAGAAGAGGAAAGAATTTTCTTTCATTTTTAAATGTGAAACTCTCGATCTCTTTGATCAATTGTTCCAACCGCAAATGATCTTCACATTCTTCTGCTTCCTCATAAAGCTTGAAGAGTTTTGATTTGGAATTTTCTATTCTTAGAATGCTTATGTTTCTTTCTAACTCATCATCTAAATCTTCTTCCATTACTGGATTGGCTTTTATCGAGATTCTGGTACTTCTAGCACCACTATCTCTGGTAGAGTTGCATCTTCTGAGGGGTCTAGAACTTTCTCCTCTGAAGCTTTCAAGGGATACATCACTATTTTGGTGTTCTTCTAATTTGAGGTTGACATCTCCGGTCTTTCTGTTCTCATATACTGCTGCCTTCTTGCTTTCTGGTTTTTCCTTTGGACCGAATAATTTCCATTCTAATGGGAAAGTTATCTCATCCCATGCTACCTTGTGAATCTCTTGATTATGGTTCTTGAGATTTGTAAGGAAACCAGTGGTAAGACCTGAGATATTTGATATCTTGATCTTTGGCTCTACTGTTGTGCTCATTAGTTTATAGTAGATTCTATAAACTATTGCTAGTTCTTGCATGCCTTCTTTCATGGATGTGCCGTCTGTTTTGACTCTTAGTCGTAGGCAGTGGGCAGCATCTGTTAGGCTAGTTGAAAAGTTTGGGAAGCAGTTGAAATATGCAACCTGATTACATAGTGATGCTTGAAGCATTCCTAATAGACTTTTCTAAAAGTCCATCAGCCTATTGTTTTGTAGGACGTATAGAACTGAACAATTTAGGCCTTCTCTGGCCAGTAGTTTTATGCCAACTTGGACAGCTCCAATATGCATAAATTTGAAGCTTCTTTTTTTGGCTTTAGAAACTTTTTCAGGTGTGACTAGAAGGAGATTTGTTTCTCCTGTTGTTGCTGGTGTGGTGAATTCAAGGATTTTGAACTGATGGCTGTCCATTATGTCAAAACTTCCTCTCTTATAGATTTGTTTGAATTCAAACTTCGAAATTGAAGCATTTCGAACGTTATTCTCGATCTCGTTGAATTCAAATTCTTCTGAGTTCACTAGCTGTACTTATTTTTTCTTGAAGATGCTCAACATATTCATGTTACGCATGTCTTCTGATTTTGGTTCCTTCAACTTGAATGTTGAAGGATTTGATGAAGATTCCTGAAAAAATAGTTTTGGCATTGGGTTCCTTTTTAGAACCTTTAATGATCTGAAGTCATTAGTCTTTCTAATGATAGTTTGAGGTGGACTATTGCTTGACCTTTGATGTTCTTGAGCTTTCTTCTGAACATAGTCAAGGATCTTCATCTGTTGAAGATCTAGTCTCTCGATCTTACTATCAACTCTTGTTAATAGTTCTTGTTTTTCTTCTGGCTGCCTCTGGATATAATCCATTTATCCTTCCAATTTCAGTAATTGGTTGCTGATTGCTGGAAGAATTTTTAGATACTCTCTGCATCTAAAATTCTCTGATAAGATTTCTTGTTGCCTTACATCTGATGCTTCAAAAAAAGAATCTAGTTTCTCTATTATCTTCTCAGTTGCTGTTCCCATTGTTGGGATTTTGAGCTATTGCAAGCTCTGATACCAGTTGTGTTGCGGATCTAACCAAATGCTCAAATAAACACTCAAATAAACAGTTAGATAGATAATTGGTGTAAGAGATTTTCTATCTTTGCTTTGTCTCTTAACAAATTTTCAAGAAAAGCTTGTTCTTTGGTGATTTTGAGATTATGAATTGCTTGTTCTAAAGGATGTGGATGGGCTGCTCTTGATCTTTCGAATAATTTAATTCTCTCTTTTGTATTAGTGATGAAATCTCTTAAAATTTTAAGTTTAGAACTTAAATCACGTTTAACAGTGAGAAATTTCTTATAATGAAAAATAACTGTTTACTTTTTAGTGTCGATAATAGATCTTCAGCTGTATGTGTTAGAACAGATAAATTATGGGCCCATTACGTTTCTTTAAGAACATACTACTCTAGTTATATACAAACACTACTTACGTATGATGTATACACTACCATACTTTATTTTACGACTAGAGTTAAAATTGGAAGTACCTGACAAAAATAATGACCTTTGTTTAAAATCTTATGACTAACCTCGCAAAAAATTTATATCCTGACCTTCTGTGACATTCCTCTTAATTAACTCTTAATTAAGTTCATGCACTGCATCAATCATTCCATGTGAACTGTGAGACTTTTTAGACGTTTCACCAAATAATGACAACTACTCGGAGAAATGACCACGTCACAACTGCATTTTCGGTGATGAACTTCATGCCACAACTGCATTAATTTGTCAATGAAAAGAACACTTCGTTTTGCCAGAAACCAGATCTGACATAGTCCGGCTAAAGCATAAATTAGTCATAAATTCGGAGGAGACAGGCTTCCGACCGGCACTAGTCCGTCGGTGGCTTGGTTCAGCGTCGGTCATCGCTTCATTTCTCGCCGGAGCCTCTGTGGTCCACAATTAGGGATGGCAAAAATACCCGAATTCATGAGTATTCGTTCGATTCGAACCCGATTTTAAAGTAAAAAGTCGGGTATTGAGTATTTATTGATCCGAACTCGACCCTAATGCTGACGGATTTGGGTGGGTACGGTTATGTATTTACCAAACCTGGACCCGAACCTGACCCGCCTATATTTTATAGTTTATTTATTATATTTATAATTTATTATCTAATTTTTAATATTTATTATTATAAAAATAGTAACATTTACAATCTATTTAATATATTTTTTTATCTTAACTATTTTTTGTTTGGGTATACGGGTTGGGTTCGGGTTTTAAATATCCGCTGGATTCAGATCGGATAAAAGTCCGAACTAAAAATTTTCAAGTTTGGATATCCAAAACTTGGTCTCCCAACCCGACCCGTTGCCATCCCTATCAACAATCACTACATGCTTGATCTCGTAAATTACAATCTCATCTATGTACTCAATTATTAATACTAATTTCCATCTGGGTATTTAAATTATTACGAATGTTTAAAAAATATATATTTTATATTTGTCGAAGTATGTTTTGTCCTATTTAGAATAGAAGTAGAGATTCTAGTAATCTCTGATTTACCGGGATATGTAATTTATTGTAATGTTTGTATTTAAAGTCATTTATGATCTATCAATTAATAAAATTATAATTTTCAGTCTACATATAGTGTGTATTTTTCTTTATCTCTCATATCAATGGGTGTATCTATGATTAATTGTGGTTGACTATTTTTAGAGAATAACGAGCCATTCATTGTTGATAAAACGAAAAGTATGTGTGTGTATTCATTCATTTGGATAGAAAAATCAAATTAAATTTGACTTATTACATGGATGGTGAGAATGGTTGGTGCGGGTTATTAGCTGTATTATTGTAAAGTTCATAATGTATAATATCGTCATCTTTATTGTGGCCGGTTGACAAACCAACTATATATAACCTCCTCTTGTATCCACGATGACCTTCATCCCCATGTACTGAAAGCTGCAAAAACAATAGATGGAGTACGTTAATTAAGACTAATTAAGCTCGCTAGGGTTAATCAGAACATTATGTACGTACGTTCACTTTTTCGTTAATTAGTTACCTGTTTGAGAGAGAGTCCAAGTAGTTGTGTCCGCACCAGTATGCCATGCAAAGTAACCAAGAAGAGCCTTCGCCTTAGCATACGAAACCTTGGCGCATATACTCTGCGTATCATCGTACCCTATCCAAGTCGTCCCATTGTAGCAATAGTTACTCCCCACCGTCCCATTATACACCGTCTGATATCCACTGTTTATCAAAGCCCTAATCTGGTTGTACCCTTGATCGCCGTACGCCCCGATTGCTGGGCCATTCGCCGAAGCGAAGAAGCCATGATTGTTAGGGTTCGTCAACTTCCAAGAGTAGCCATAAAACGGAAGACCAATGACTATCTTTTTTGTGGAGAGTCCGGCGTTGTTGATCCATGACGTAATTCCGGCGTCGCCGTTGATGAGACTAGTTGATCCTCCGTTGTATAGTGCAGCCGGTGGGTAAGTGTTGGTCGTGCCCTCGGCGAAGCTCGGGCCATAGTAGTCGTAGTTCATGACGTTGATCCAGTCTAGACTTGTTGACACGGCCGAAAACGGGTAGTTTATAGAGTAGTAATCCGCGTTGCGGAAGACGGCGGCGGTCAAGAGTAAGGCGGGCTTGCCGGAGGTGGTTGTCTCGTTGGCCACGGCGGATCGCCATTCAGTTAGGAGGCTGCCAAAGTTCATCATCTCGGTGGTGGAGGAAGGATACTCCCAATCTAGGTCAAGGCCGTGGAAGGAATTATTCCTAGCTAACTTGATGGAAGAGTCTATGAAGGCTTTGCGTCGGGAGGCCTGGCTGGCCATGGCGGCGAAGGTGGAGGGGCTAGAGTTGCCTCCGCCTATGGAGAGGAGAGTTTTGACATTAGGGTTTTTGAGTTGGACAGTTTGTGTGAAGGTAGAGAATTGTGGTGAGTTTGTCGAGGAAATGGTGACTTGGTACGTGGTGGAGCTGAGATCGGCGAAGGCGCAGAAGAGGTGGGTGAATAGGGTGGAGTTTATGGCGGAGACGGCTTGGCCGCCGTCGGGGAACCAGTATGCGGCTTTGACTACGGTGGTTTGGGAGGCGGCGACTTTGAGGTGGATAAGGAAAAGGAAAGCGGAGAGGAGAAATGGAAGGACTTTGGTTTTGGAAGTCGACATTGATGATCGTGTTGATGAAAAACAATGGAGGGCACGTACAAGTATATATAGCATGCAAACACTTCCATTATCGGTAATATCGTGGATCTCAGGCTTCTCTGCGGTCTAGTGGGATAGATCGAGGATCAAGTAGCTCTGATATTGACAAAGTTTTGCGCATGCCAATTGATAGTGTCATTATCAAATCATATCACAGATGTTGGCTTAAGTGAGGAGAGGAACAGCCACCTATACCCAATTCGCAAGTGCATTGTTGCTATCTTCAATAGGCTTAGATTGGAACCAATAAACCTAACAGATAAGGAATAGAATGAAGTTTATTAGTTGTATATTTTTGGGTGCATTTAACATTTTAACTAATAATTTACGACCACTTTAATTAGGCAGCAGTCATTTATAATAAATACCGAGTTGTCAACATGCATGGCATGTCACTTCTTACAACCACATATATACTACGAGTATAGCGGTTGACATATCTTCCAAAGCCGAAATGCATGTTCAATTAGTCAAGGCTAAGCTTATATGCCGTATCAACATGACTTGATATGTGTTTGAGTTGCTGCTCAATTGTAAAAGTACAGAGATCAACATTAATTTAATTAGTCTATTCCTTTGTAACAAATACATGTTGTCAATTAAATTGTGGAATATCAAACTTAACTATCTAGCTAGCATGATAGAATTGTCATGAGTTTAAATTTGATCATACCTATAAGTGGGCTGCTATGGACCGATAGGAAGAGAGTCGTCGGACATCCCCATAAATTATTTGCATTTTATTCATTAGCTATATAACTGAAGACTGAAGTCATGTATAATATCTCGCCTTCAAGCTACTGTGGCTTTATTGTAGGTGATTTACCATTTGTAAGCTCCTATATATATATATTACGTGTTGAACAACGACAAGCGTGGCACATGGAGTCCGAATTGTACCGATATTATCCCAACTTAATCACCTTTAAGGTGTTGGGTTTTATCTACAAAAGGCCTATGTACAATTAGGATAATCCAACCACATTTAAGTTATATTTAATATTGTCATATTTTGATGTGGGATCTCGAATCCAATACGCCCCCTCACGTGCAACCGAAGTACGAGATTAGCACGTGAAACCAAGTCTGAAATTCATATCGAAATCTTGTTTAGAATAGTCCACTGAGGCCAATGCAATAGTTTTTCAAATGCCCAATTAAGTCAGTGGAAGCGAACGCAACAATTTTTCGAAGGCCCAACTCAATTTGAGCCCACTGGGCTCGGGACGTGATTGGAAAGGACTCGCTCTGATACCATGTTGAACAGTGACAAGTGTGGCGCATAGAGTCTGAATTGTACCGATATTGTCTCAACTTAACCACCTTTAAGGTATTGGGTTTTATCCACAAAAGGTCTCGGTACAATTATGAATAGTCCAACCACATTTAAGTTATATTTAATATTGTCATATTTCGATGTAGGATCTCCAATCTAACATTACGTACATGCAAATTAAGCTCATCCCTACGTACTGAAAGCTGCAAAAACAATAGAAATATAGTTGGACTACGTTAAGTCATGCAAATTAATCTCGCTAGGGTTAATCAGAATATTATGTACGTCGTAAACTTCTTGGTCAATTACCTGTTTGAGAGAGAGTCCAAGTAGGTGTTTCCACACCAGTATGCCATGCAAAGTAACCAAGAAGAGCCTTTGACTTCGCATACAAAACTTTGGCACTTATACTCTGCGTATCAGCGTACCCTATCCAACTCGTCCCACTGTGGCAATTGTTACTCACCACAGTTGCATTCTATATCGCTTGACATCCACCGCTTATCAAACCCATAATTTGGTTGTATCCCCAATCGCCGAGCCACTCGCCGGAGCAAAGAATCCATGGTTGCTAGGGTTTGTCAGCTTCCAAGCGTAAGCGTAAAATGGAAAACCAAAGATTATCTTCTTGCTTGGGATTCTCATGTTGTTGATCCACGACCTGATTCCGGCATCGCCGTTGATGAGAGTTGGTGATCCTCCGTTGAATAGTGTAGCTGACAGGTAAGTCTTGGTCGTGCCCTCGACGAAGCTCGGACCGTAGTAGTTGTAGGTCATGACGTTGATCAAGTCTAGACTAGATGACAAAGCTGAAAACGGGTAGCTCAGGCGTCCGTAGTATTCCGAGCTGTGGAAGACGGCGGCGGTTAAGAGTAACGTGAGTTTAATGGAGGCCCTTGCCTCGTTGTTCATGGCGGTTCGCCACTCTGTTATAAGGCTTCCGAAGTTGGTCATCTTCGAAGCGGAGGAAGGGTACTCCCAATCTATGTCAAGGCTGTGAAAGGAGTTAAGTCAGTTAACCCTAGCTAACTTGATGGAGGAGTCTATGAAGACTTTGCGTGGGTGGCCTGGTTAGCCATGGAGGCAAAGTGGCGAGTTTGGGGCTTCCTCTACAGATAGAGAGGTGTGTTTTGACATTAGGGTTTTTTCGTTGCACTATTTTTGTGAAGGTAGAGAATTGTAGTGAGTTTGCCGATGAAATGGTGACTTGGTAACCTGAAGTGACTCCATGATTGTAAATACAAGGTAATGGGATCATCCGGGGTGTTTGTCCTAACCTAGTCTGACTCAACTAGTCAGTGATCAATTGACTAGTCAAAACATTGATGCTGAAAATAAAACCATCACAAACATACCTCCAAACTCGACTGTAATAAAATACAGGAGGCAGCAACTGTGAAAATAAATAAACATCCACTCACTGTCTGTAGCTACTGCTGGATCCGGATGTATCGTCCTCACTGGGGTCACGATCACGACGTCCTGAAAATATAGTGTATACAAAATGATCCCAGAAATCCCCTCGACAAAATCAAAAAAATACCCTCGTTAAAACTCTGCTGTAGGCGACGGCGTGTGGGCCCTATGCACCTTCTGGCGAACCTGCTCCGATTACAGCGTGTAACCTACCAAACTGTAGATCATATGGCCGATATTTAACCGATAAAAAATTAGTTTCTTTTCGATTTTTTTCCATTACAATAACTTTTGATATACATCGCGATACTTATCCAATTTTTTTTTTGGAAAACATAATAAATAGCTTGTATATTCGAAAAATTTCCCGAAAACTCTCACGAGGTCGAAATAAAATACTCTACAATTTCTGTGAAGAATGTCACGTGTAATTCTTGCCTAGTGGAAAAGTCGTTAACAACGCGACTAATTAACAACTAATTAAAGATTATCGCAAAGTTCTCGATTATAGTGTAATCTTGTTCCGGTTCGTAACATCATCTTCGTTCGAATAACTTCATCGACCACGTAGCTCCACAATTTCCCAACCTCTTTCGTTAAAGAACATCTCGACTCCCACTGAGAAGAGCTCATGGACCAGCGGCTCGAAGCCCACCAAGGTCTAGCCCCTGCTTAACAGAGAGCAGCCCCTCCTCGACAATCTCGAGGCAGTGCGCGGCATGGTTATCCAGCTTTGCAGGCGTTCTCTAGATCATGACGTCCTTCATCAAGGATTTCATGAAGAGCATGAGGAGGCATTGCTCTCTAAATCCTTGGATGTAAGCTTACCCTTTCTTCGTCCCCCCCCTTTTTCCTTCAAATTCTTTACTCCTCACCTTCCACTCTTAACTGATCTGGTTTTTTGCCGACTGTGCTCTACGCACAAACTATCTTCTCCTCTTGAGTTAATAATCATCACCACAAAGAAAAAACCATAACTCTACAACCTACTCCTTCATTGTCCCATCACCACCACCTTCGTCAGCCTCACCCTCTGCGTACCACCTGCAAACATCTTCTCTAGTTTGTCAAGATTGCTTGACTTCCCAAATACCGCGTTTGACGAGCATCACCTCAAAGTCATGAACTAAAGTCAATTGCGGTCATACCGAGCATAACACCAATCAAGAAAAATCTTCTAACCTTCTTAATTAGAGATTCGGTTGAAAAACTTTATTACCGCAACGCTCTATATGTAGGAGTACATTTAGGTTGTTTACTGCTCTGGATTATTTTTTGTAAATAATCATGTTGAGAAAAATGGATTTCATCACCTCTTTACTCAAAATGTTGGATTTGTGACAGTGCTAAGAGAGTCACAGTATATTGACGAAAAAGAAGGAAAATCGATATGAGTGACTATTTTTGATTACCACGATTTTTGGGTGTGGTATGAAGCCATATTTTATCGAGCATCGATTATTGTGACCACACATCTTGGATCACGTTCTTAATCCCTAAACTTGATATTAGTGGTTTCAATTGTTTAAGAATTATCTTTTGTAGATGACTACGTCAACTAAGTCAGCTAACACTACAACATTTAAGGGTATTGCCGGCGACTTAAAGTTGCCGGCCTTTCTTTTTTTGTCGCCGGTGATAGTCATTACCGGCGACAAGTCGCCGGTAATACTCTCGCCGGAAAATTGGCACCGGTGAAAGTATTACTGGCGACTTAATTTTCAAGTCACCAGCAATGTTGCTCCGCCGTGGCCGGAAAATGAGGGGTATTGCCGGCGACTAAGGTCCAAGTCGCCGGCAATACCCGGAGAAATTTGTCAAAAAACAGCCGGTTCTGGATTGGGCCCAATTCCAGAACCTGCACTGAAAAACAGAAATCGTACAAATACAAGTTCAACAGTACATACATAATTGTCCAACATACAGTACAAACAGCAACAATACGAAAATAAACTACAACCAACTACACTAAGGGTTGAGGAAATCCATGTGGACGTAATCATTTGAACTCCGGTGGCTACCCTGGTCTTGCTGTGGCGGTGACTGCTGCGGTGGTGGATCAGTGTGGAACACAGGGACCGGGGGAGGTGTGGGGAGCGGTTGTCCGGTAGTCTGGCACACGTACATCGTCTGCATTCATGTGAACATTTGTGTCTGCTGCTGGACCATAATTCGGTGTTGCTCGGCCATCACCCGATACTCGGCATCTATGACTGCCTGCTGCTCGGCCAATTGTCGCATCTCCTCCATCTGCCTCCTTTGCTTCTCCAACTCCCTCAGCGTCCTTAGAAGCTCCGCTGCTAGGTTAGAGTTCCTAGAAGTTGAAGTTCTTGACCCGGTAGAGTATTCCGAAATGTTCTTCAATACTCCTTCGCCCGCCGAGCCCATTCCCCTGTAGTAGTAGGTATTCTTTCCAGTCCCGCACACTTTTGCCATGATCTGAGCCACTATAGGGCGATCAAGCGGATCGATATGAGAGGCATACTGGGTCACTTCTTCCTCCGAGCAATCATGATGGTTGTTTCGAGCTATATTCATGGTGACTTCTGTGATCGCCTCCTCCACTCTCTCCTAATTGAAAAGCGAATATGAATAACGTATTATTAAACAAAATAAATTAATAGAGAAAAATAGTTTTATTAACACATGCATATGTGAAGTAGAAAATAATGAGGCTAAAGACTTACCGCTTCTTCAGGGCACTGCGGATAGAACTTCTGATGAAGAAACACCATCGGGTTGACTTCTTGTTATTGCTACGCCTTACTCGACCAACCCAAATAGTTGAGTGAACCTGCATGATGGGCCTTGGTGTTTTTCAATCTGTTCTCCCTGTTCGTCTTGGAAATCGCCTTGTTTGATAAACATATGTAAAAAAATTAGTAACTAACTATTTCAATATGATACGATACATTAGGGTTGTAAAATATATTCAGGATGCATACCTTCGCTTTGGGGTGCTCGAAGTGGGCTACCAGCCACAGCCACTCGTACTCCCTAAACCGGAATTCGCTAGGGGTAGAACCTCGGCCTAGCTCCTTGTACTGTGTGTAATGTTTTGAAAGCTCGTTCTTCCACTCTTTATACCTATATTAACACCAGAAAAAAAAGTTAGAGATATTAAAACACTTGATAAATAAAAATCTAACTCGATATATACTCAAATAACTCGAATCACATCACCTGATATGTAGTTGACGCTCTACCCACGTGTGAATAAGGCATTCATCCACGTCAAACCACACCTGCAATATGAATATATAAACGGTAAAATTATATATTTATTCGGACTTAATTAATAAATGTAAAATTTACGTAATGAAAATACGATTTAACTCACACTCAGTGCATTATGCACTTGCATCTTCACGTAGATAGGCACAGATTCCCAGTCTGGCCAAAGCATTGGGACCTTGTCCTGCACGATGGCCCCGGCCATGCTGAAATATTTTCGCGTGGTGTCAAATACCTCGATCACCTCGCCATCCTCAATGGCCCTAATGGGAGTTTTACTTCCCCCGGTGGCCTGCTCAAGTCTCTTCCCGGTGCAGGTGCCTCTAGCCCCTTTCCGTTTTCCAGTACCATTAACCAAATTGCCTAATAATACAATGTCAACAAATTGATATCATTAATTGAACCTATCGTAAGTCTTAAGTAATAATTAAGTAATCAATCTTGTTAAATAAAATTTACCTACATCGTCCGTTTGCTGGTTGGTGCACCTCGCACTCCAAAGATACACGGGGTCGAACGGGATGAAGTTGTACGCTTCCTCCACACTCAGGAACTCCGGCCGTCCTTCAATATAAATAGGCCTCCCCCTATCATCGAATTCAGGGATCACAGGAATCTCATCGGGTAGGAAGAGACCGGACAGCGGAGATAGACGAAGCCTGGACGATGAGGCGCCAGCACCATCTGCCTCAGATGATTCCCGTGAAACGGGAGTAGGCACCAGGCCAATAGGGGGAATTCGGATGGAGGGAGTTTCTGATGCCCCCGTTGACTGTCGCTCGTCTGTGGGTCTGCTGACTGAGGGTCTGCTAACTGAGCATCTGCTGACTGAGGCTCAAGGCTGGACTGGGGGTTGCACGGATCCGGATCGTGCAGCTTCCTCCTTTCCTTGCGCAGCTAGCAACATTTGTGTGCGAGCATTCATAATTGGGCCACTGCGCGTGTTGCTGACTGCGGCTGAGGAACCTTGACTGCTGCTCCATCCACTGTTTCTAGTCCCTCTCCGTTTGATGCCTCCAAGCCAATTTGCCGCAAAAACTCCTGCACATCCAACAATTAATCCTGGATTCGGTTATATGAAAATTAAGGAACCGGAACCGTAAGGAACCGGAACCGTTTGGAACCGTAAGGAACCGGAACCGATAACCGCTAGAACCGGAACCGGAACGGAACGGTTTCGGTTCGAAACGGTTCCGGTTCCGAAAGGTTCCGGTTCCAAACGGTTCCAGCTCCAAACGGTTATCGGTTCCAACAATTAGTCCTGGTTTCGGTTCTATGAAAAACCGGAACCGTTTGGAACCGGAACCGTTTTGAACCGGAACCGTTCGGAACCGGAACCGTTTTGAACCGATAACCGCTAGAACCGGAACCGGAACCGAACGGTTCCAGTTCAAAACGGTTCTGGTTCCGGTTCAAAATTGTTCCGGTTCGAAACGGTTCCGGTTCCAAACCATCCCGGTTCGAAACGATTCCGGTTCGAAACGATTCCGGTTCGAAACGATTCCGGTTCGAAACGATTCCGGTTCGAAACGGTTCCGGTTTTTCATAGAACCGAATGTAGGACTAATTGTTGGAACCGATAACCGTTTGGAACCGGAACCGTTTGGAATCGGAACCGTTTTGAATCGGAACCGTTTGGAACTGGAACCGTTTTGAACCGAAACCGTTCGGAACCGGAACCGTTAGGAACCGGAACCGTTTGGAATCGGAACCGTTTCGAACCGGAACCGTTTTGAACCGGAACCATTCGGAACCAGAACCGTTTGGAACCGTTTGCATCATATCAAACATTAAATTAAATTTCATAGGCCAAATGCTTATGATATCATATCAAACATTAAATTAAATTGCATCATATCATTTCGATCATTACGAATATAATTATCAAAATATCCATTAATTATTACCGAAATGCATATGTAACCAATTCATTAAGTTAACAAATATATTCTACTAATTAGCGTAACAAATATAATTAACCAACACAAAAATACATAATCACATTATTAACTAATTAACTTATCAAAAATACAATATAATTATCAACTATATCAATTAATCCAAATCACCTTAATTTGCCCAACACCTTAAATTACCTTAAATTACCTTAAATTACCTATATCAAGTAATCCAAATCACCTTAAATTACCTAAATATTTTCTACATATATACATACATACACTTGCCTAATAATTATCAAAAATTAACTCAAAACCCAAAACTTAATTAATCAAGTTAATTAAAATGCATACAAATGTAATTAAAATGCATATATATATATATACATAATTAAAAAAACAAAAATTGAGAGAGAGAGAGAGAGAGAGAGGGAGCTAGGGGACCTGTCATGGTCGAGCTCGGCTTCCGGCGACGAAGGTGAGGGGAGGAGGTAGAGGAGGAGAGGAGGAGAAGAGGAAATTGAGATTTGGGGTTTTTGATTTGGGGTATTTTTGTGTGGAGAGGGGAGAGGGGAGAGGGGAGAGGAGAGGTGGGGAGGGGAGAGAGAGAAGAGATTTGAGGAGAGGAAGTAATGTTTGTGGGCGGCGAGGTGAGGAAGAGATGAGATGAAAGGACCCAATCATGATTCAGTTACCTAAACCGGAATCAAACCCTCTCGAAAATACGAACCAACAAAAATTTTTTAAAAATTTCGGCAGAGTTTCGTTACTAGCGTGGAATTACCATAACCTGCACCCAGAAATTAACACTTCGTCCTATGCCACAAAAAGCAAACCGTGGGCACCAACCCCATCCGGATTTCTCAACATCAATATAATCAACAACAGTAAATAAACTGTACTATGTATATATGTATATCCGTGAAAATCCGCACAAACATGTATTAGAATGTATCAGAGCGACCTCTAGAGTAAAACATATACAATATGTACATCAGTAGGCGAAACAAGAACCTACTGGAAAACACAGGTCACTCTGATCACTAGCCTCCAAACCACGACGTGAAACACCAAACCTGAACTGCAAACTGGGCACGGAAACCGAAAAGCCCAGGGGAAAGACAATAAACACATTAGAGTGAGTGGACGAAAATAAATGTCTTTCACCAGTTAATATATATGTTTAAAATAACATATGCGAGTCCAGGTAAATGAAAATAATAAAATACGCGAGGTAAATATCATACTCCTCCAGCGTACTGAGCATGCAAGTAAAAATCTCACAGTTAGAACCACGGGGTCCCTAGCCCACACGTGATTCAGAACCACGGGGTCCCTAGCCCACACGTGATTCCAGCCGGTGACATCCTCGGGGATCAGCCGGGATGCAGTGTATCGATACAACAACGTAACTGAAACTGTACTCTGTGAAAATCAAATCATAAACAGTTCGATACAAATGCATGAAATAGTATAAAAGTGTATGCATATTCATATACGTATATCCGTATAAGTATAATCGTATAACCGTAAACACATGCTCATATAGTCTGAAATCTCATACGCATGCTCAAGTTCGTAAATCACATAAATGACTCGCAAGATTTCCGTGAAAAGAAATTGTCCACTCACAGGAAAGCAAAACGCGCACTCGCGCTAAACTCGTGGTCCGGCGGAAGATCCCTCGCCAGAAGCACGATCACGATCACGATCCAGATCTCGATCTCGATCTCCTGAACATATTCATAAAACATATCTGATCAATATCGTAATCCACAATACTATACTGATGCACGGAAACCAACCGTTCCCGAAAATACGAAATGCAGTACAAAATGAATTACGGAAATCCCGAAATCCCCACTCGAAATCTCGACTAAAAATCGGTTAACCAAATCAACCCAAAAATCTCTGGACGACGATCAGGGCGTGATTTCGAGAAGAACGACACTAATTACATCGAAATCTGAAAAAGTCAACTTTCCGGCCGTTGACCGCTGTTGACCGCCGCCGCCTGCGGCGGCGCGCTGTCAACGGTGGAATTTCACGTCCCAAAGCTCCAGTTTTCAAGATCTCAACGAGCTGAATCTGTTTCTCTTCTACCACAAAACTCAATTCCGAGCAGAACCCCCTCAAATCAAGCTCAAAACAGATCGGAATATCTATTCCGGTGACCCAGTCGGTCCACACAAAAACTCAACCAAAGTTACAATTAAACACACCATTAGACTCAGAGTAACTAGGGGAGTCTTTCCCCCCAAACAACCACCCTCAAAGCCCGCCGGAAAACGGCCAACCGCCACCGGCGAACTTCACCGTTTCGGTCCCAATCGGGTTTCATCAAAACGGAACCATTTCAACCCAAACCAAGTTCCATCAAACTCGAAATCAAACAAGAAAGCGATTCCTACCTTTCACTTGGCCGGAGGTGGCCGGAATTTGGTCGCCGAACTTCAAAGCCGAAACGGGAAACTCCCCTTATCGGGTCAACGGGTCAACTTTCCAAAACGGGAAAGTCAGAGTTGGTCAACGCCCGAAATGAAATTCTCGACTATTTCACGACTATTTTTCGACTTTTCGATATTTATACTCATCCCTCGGGTCGATCAACGGTCCAAAATGAATATACGAAGTGATTCGGATAAGCTCGAAACAATCGGATATACTCGTCGAAACCCGAAACTTCAAATAATCATAAAATATTCCTCGGTTATCGGAAAAATCTTCCGGAACCACCCACGAGCACGAAATCACGTACTCTACCATTCCCGTGAAGATACTCAACTCAAATTCTCGACTGAAAACATAGTCGCGAATCGAATCGACAAACCACACAATGTCGTAAAACTGCGACTATAACCAAATCTCGAGAATCGTACCAAACACACATCTGATTCTAGTTCGGGTCGTCACATGAGATGTTTAGGGTTTGCAAGGATATTCGAGCTCGGTGAAGAAATTGTGGGGAGAAACTCGAGCTGGATTTTAAGGGACTATTGCCGGCGAGTTACTTATCAACTCGCCGGCAATACTATTACCAACGAGTTGATAACTCGTGGGTAATACTATTACCCATAAATAACCGGCCAAGAATTTCCGGCAAGTATTAATTCATAAATAACACTGATCGATATGACGTTGGCATGGCCAAATTTTTATAATTTCCGACTATAAATACGACTATATATATATAATTTCCGACTATAATTTCCGACTATAATTTCCGACTATAATGTACGACTATAAATACGACTATAATTTCCGACTATAATTTACGACTATAATGTACGACTATAATTTACGACTATAATTTTCGACTAGAATTTACGACTATAATTTCCGACTATAATTTACGACTAGAATTTCCGACTATAATTTCCGATAGATTATAATTTTCGACTACAATTTCCGACTATAATTTCCGACTATAATTTCCGACTCTAATTTACGACTATAATTTCCGACTAGAATTTTCGACTAGAATTTCCGACTAGAATTTCTGACTATAAATACGTACATCATTAACGTACTAATTAAGGATGATAATCATAATCATCTTCATCACTTGAGTCTGACTCGGTTTCATAGGTAACCTCTGGCAATACGTGCCGCTCATCGTCATCTGAATCAGCGTCAACTTCATTTGGATTAACATCGAGAAGTTCTGCTCCAGTAATTCGAACCACACTCCCAGATCTCACATTATTAAGGCGAATCGTAGATGATTCCGGAATGTCAAAAGCGTTCGGCTCTTGGTATGCAGTAACTTCTTCATCATCTGCGGTCTCACCAAGTGTGGCAGCACTGTATATGTTTCTATGAGCAACATGATTAACCACCTTCCACGGGACTTTGTTCAGAAGATCATCAAGGTAAAACACTTGTTTTACTGATGTGGCAAGAACGAAAGGGTCTTCTTTATACCAGCTTGTAGTAGTATTCACCGAAAATATTCCGTACTGATCGGTCCTTGTGTTCTCCGGGCTAGTATCAAACCATCTACACTTGAACAAGTGCACTTTCATGCGGTTCCCATAAATTAGTTCAACAAATGAATGAAGGACACCGTAATAGTCAACGCCATCCTGCCCACCATGGACCATCACCCCACAATTCTGTGTTTTCAGTCGGTCGTCTCGATTTTCACATATAAATTTCACGCCATTGACCTGACACATCGAGTAAACTTTTGAAGCTATCGGTTTCATCGCCAAGACCCTCAATTCGTTTGACCACTCTGGGTAACCATCATTTGCTACATGGTTCATCTGAAAACGATAAGAAACCACACAAGAAATTATGAACATAGAAAAAGAAAACCACGTACACACATGCTATATAAGGATATAAAAAATATATATACACATATACCCTTACCCATTGACCAAAGTAGTTTGCAAACATCCTGTTGTGGTAATCAACATTTCCGGCAATAGCAGGGCAGTGAAGATGATAGTTTTTCCAATATTGTACTTCTAGACAGTTAATCAGTACCGACCAGTGGGCAATGGCTACCTCATTTCCATCCAACTTGTACAACTTTGGCAAGCTTCCATGTACTACCACGTCATTGGAGATGATAGAAAGGTTGAACTGGGGTTCATCTATCGGTATCTGTTGTTGGGGGTCCTCCAACGCTCCCAAATACAAGTTGGTGTACGTTACACACTCGTGCGCAAGATATGCTTCAACGATACACCCTTCAGGTGCATATTTATTCTTCACATAGTCCTTGTAGGCTCCCAATTGTCTACAAGTTAACAAGTGCATGTTATGATACTTAAAAAATATGAATTTACATATAAAAACATAGGCAAACCAAATGTATGAATCATTTGTACCTTTCCATGGGATACATCCAAGTGTAGTGTACGGGACCGGTAAGCAACAATTGTTTGAGAAGATGGATCATCAGGTGAGGCATGATATCGAAAAAATTTGGGGGAAATATCCTCTCAAGCTTGCACATGATAAAAATGATGTTATCTTGCATCTCCCTGAGATCTGATTTTTTAACTTCCCTGGTGCATAACTTCTGAAAGAATCTTGACAAGGCCACCAACGGCTCCACCACCTCTTTGGGCAGGTACCCTCGAATGAAAATAGGGAAAAGGCGTTGAAGCAGTACATGGCAGTCATGACTCTTTAATTCGTACATCTTATTGTCCCGGAAGTTAACACACCTGCTTATATTTCCTGCATAGCCATAAGGATACCTGCATATATAACCATAAGCAACAATTATATTTCTCGCATATAACCATATATAAGTACAAATTATATTAATTTCTTGCATAGCCATAAGAATATATACCTGACATTACTTAGCCACCCAAAAATTTCATGCTTATGCTTCGGCTTGACGGTGTAAGGAGCTTGCGGCATATTTTTCTTACCATCTCTTAACCACAAATGTTTCCGCAGTCCCATAGCTTTCAGATCAATGCGTGCCTCAGGGATGTCTTTTGTTTTCATGGCCAAATTAAGAACAGTGCCCACCATACTTTCACACACATTCTTCTCTATGTGCATGACATCTAGGTAGTGTCTGATAGGCAACCTGGGCCAGTAGGGGAGTTTCCAGAATATGCTCTTGTGTGTCCAAAACTTATACCTTTTGGGCTTGTCTGGAATCGACGCCACTATCTCAGGATGATTGCTCAGCTGGCCAAAATCATATTCATTCACCACTTCCAAAATTTCATCCCCTGTCCATCGCCTGGGTGCCACACCTGTTTCCACAGTCCCATCAAAAGCGTCTTGATCCTGCCTAAATGGGTGATCATATGGAAGCCAACAACGGTGACGTATCTGAACAATTTTACTGCAATGAGGACTGCAACAATCAACCGTCATGTACTCTGAACAAGCCCTGTAACCCCTGGTAACGTTGCCCGACAACATACCGCGGGCAGGAAAATCACTAATGGTGCCAACAAGCATGGCATGCATTTGGAACATCTTATTTTTGAACCTATCATAAGTGGGGTGGCCACACTCACTTAGGTACTTAAGCTCCTCAATCAAAGGCCTCAAATACACATCGAGACACTTTCCTGGATAACCCGGGCCCGGAATTAACAGAGTCAACATATTGTATTCCTTCTTCATGCATATCCATGGTGGAAGGTTGTACGGTATCAAAATAACTGGCCATATACTGTATTGAAGACTCATGTTGCCAAAAAGGTTGAATCCGTCAGATGAGAGCCCTAGCCAAAAATTTCGGACCTCTGCTGCAAAATGATCAAACTCCCTGACTATGTGCTTTCAAGCCTCTCCGTCGGAAGGGTGTATAAGGGTGTCATCGTCAGGCAAATTCCTCTCAGCCCACCATCTCATAGCTTCGGCCGTAAAAGAACACATGAACAACCGCTCCAGCCTATCAATAAGCGGGAAATATCGAAGTATCTTCACAGCTTTCTTGTTGCCTGCAGGAGTCAACTTATACCTTTCTGTAAAACATACTGGGCAGGCTTCAAGGTCTTCAAGATCTTTTCCCCAGAAGAGAATACAATCATATCTGCATGCATGGATTTTGATGTAGGAAAGCCCAAGATCTTTCAGGATATGTCGCACCTTATGATGAGTGGTAGGAAGACGATGACCGGGTGGCAATAGCAAAGCAATCCACTTCAGCCAAGAATCAACAGCTTTGACAGTCATTTTGTTCTCCATTTTGAGCTGCATCACTCCCATGACACTTTCAAGAACAGTCTTACTACAACCGTCGTACAACGGAGTCTGTTGCAATGCAATCAGGTTGTTGTACTTGTCCATACCGCTTGTGTTGACATGAGCTGCAGGTAATGGCTCGAGTGGCTCAATATGGGGGAAACCCTGCACGACATAAGGGACATTTGGTGCTTGATCAGCAAATACACCGCTCTCATGAGGAAACATATTATTGATTAACATCGATGTTGGATCATAGGATGGATTGGCCCTCTCAGCAAAATGTCCATGATCATAGGATGGACTGGCTCTCTCACCAAATTGTCCATGATCATACGGACCCGCTAAAGATGTTTCACTGTGATAAATCCAACAAGTGTACTTATCTCAAAACCCATATTTACTCAGGTGTTTCTGGACTTTATCAATGGGAAAATGAAACCGTGATAAATCCAACAAGTGTACTTATCCCAAAACCCGTATTTACTCAGGTGCTTCTGGACTTTATCAATGGGAAAACGAAATCGATAGCTGCGACACTTACATTCTTTACACGGGCAATTAATAATGAAGTGTAGTGTCTCCACAATTAGCCTTCACAAAATCCACAAAACTCCTAATTCCATGGTGATATCTCACATCTCATCTTTCGAGGCTCATCCAACTCTTGTCCATCCTGAAAATTCTAACATTACGTACTATAAATATATATATACACATTCATTACTAATTAATTAATAAATCATCATTAATTACATTCGAATTCATCCGATTAATTAACAAAAGTTGACCCATGCATGCATATAAATTAAAAAATATATATATATATATACCAACAATTCACAATTACAAATTAACATGCCTGTATATATATATAGACATATTAACAATTAATATACCATCAATAATTTTATATACATACATATATATATACACAAATTAACATATTTTCATCGAAATAATCTCAAATCAACTCAAAATCAACAGTCAATCACTCGAAATCAACAATATATTCACTCTATTTGAATATCAAACCAATAATCGATATCTCAACTCTAAATCATCACATGCATGCATATATATATATCGATCTAATTAAATCAACACACATATATATACATACGTATATACGTACCTATATATAGCTACGTATACAGCTTCCCGAGCGGGTTTTCGACGCCTTTTGACAATACCCAAGGATTTCAGAGCGTTTTCCTTCTTTCGATTTCACCGGATTTTTCTATATCCAAATGAATGAGCTGCTCAGATCTGGATCTGATATAAGAGGTATTGCCGACGAAATTCCGGCCAAAAATCGCAGAAAATTGTGGAAACTTATTGCCAGCGACTTTCTCCGTCGCCGGCAATAATTTTTCACCATTGCTGGCGATATTTGGGCCGGAATATCGCCGGCAATGGTGGAGAGATTATTACCGGCGACGGAGAAGGTCGCCGGTAATAATTTGGACCTTTTCCGGCGACTTTTCGCACTCATTGCCGGCGACGGTCCATATCGCCGGCAATGCTCATTATTGCCGGCGACTTGCTCCGTCGCCGACCTTTTTTTTTCAACTCTCGCCAGCAATAGTACAAAGTGTGGTAGTGTAAACCAGAGTTTGACATCCTTGATTCCAAAGGAATGGAGTATCATTGTTGGGTCTCTGATGTAAAAAACACATTCATCATAAAAGGATTACCAGCACCATCCACTCACGAGCTAGTGTGAATGCAGTTCAACCAACTCCTGGAGTTAAAGCTCAAACCCTTATGTTTTTGAGGCGTCATATCCATCGAATTCTTAAGAAGCATTATCTAAAGAAAGATGATCCCAATGATTTATGGGATTTTCTGAAGTAATGCTTCAACTACATGCATGACGCACAACTTTTAAAATTAACAGAAAGATGAGACTCCATTCGTCTATTGGATTATCCCAAGGTTGCTGCCTACAACCAACCTATCTTAGAGCTACAATCTGAGTTGAGTTTTTGTGGAGTTGACAAGACTGATTAAGATATGATTGAGAAGTCTCTGAACACCTTCCCATCTTCCATGAGTATTTTGGCTCACCGGTACCGGATTGAGTACGAACAAGGAAGAATCACAACATTCAGTGATCTTATGAATATCCTAGTAAAGAATAAAATACATCATGAGATAATTCTCAATAACAACTCTAAGCCCGATGGGACTAAGAAAATACCTAAGAATTAATATACTAGTAGGAAGGCCCGTAAGGAAAAGAAGAACAATTGTTCTAATCCTTACACCTATGGTGGGAGAGGAGGATGTGACCGAGGTCGTAGTAGAGGCCAAAGTCAAAATTTTACTTCGAACCGCCAAAATGCTGACCTTAGTAACTTCATTGAGAACCAATCAGGTTTCAGGAATGATGGCAATTCATCACACTTTGCTCCATCTGATAGTTACACTTATTTTAAGAATGGATCTACTAAGCATATGCACAGGAAATATTGTGCAAGAAAGAAAATTCAAAATATCTATAAGAGACACAAGTGTGACGACCCGGAACAGAATCAGTAAGAGGAATCAGCTTAATTTACGAGCTTGCACGTAGTCGCAGATTTCCGACAGATTGTTGAATCGCCGGACTTGATAACGACTAAATTGTTGGCCGAGAATTGGAGCTGGGTCTCTTCTCAAGAGTTGTTGTACGTGTGATTTCGAGTTCGTGGGTGGTTTCGGTTTGTTATTTGGACGACCGAGGAATAAATTATGAATATTTGAAGTTTTGATATAATCGGTTTTATATGTCGGATTTCTTAACGACTAAATTACCGGACGAGAAATTGGTTTTGGCTTCTTCACGGAAGTTGTTGAGAATTTAATTTCGAGCTCGTGGGAACTTCCGGAGCAATATTCCGAGTTACGAAGATTAAGTTGTGAATATTTCCGATTGTTGATTATTTAGTCGGTTTAAGAATGTGTTTGGGTTGAACAGTTGACTTTTTATCGGTTTGATCGATGTGTTTGACTTCGGGTGATAATTGAAGAATACGTCGAGTCGAGTTTGTTGCCGCGTGAATTATCGGAATCGGAATTACGACGAAGAAGTTACGTGTCTTTGAAGTTTGTCGAAAAGATAAGAACGAAGTTTCCATTTTGGGAAAGCTATAAATAGTGGAGTTGCCATATTGGGAAGTCAAACTTGGTTCATTAATTTTGTTGACCGAGTTGACCGAGTTAACTCGGTGGTGAAGGAGATGGCGACGGTGACCGACGTGCTGCACGGCGGCGAGCTCCGTCCGGCCACCTCCGAGCTCGCCGTTGGTCCTAATCGATGCGCCTTGGCCACCCCGACATGTCTCCGGCCTCCCTTCACGGCCAAGCTCACGGAGGAGGAAGAATTTTCCGGCATGAAAATGGAGATTTTTGGGTGAATTCGGGTTCAATGATTCCAGCCGAATTGAGCTGCAAAAAGAACTGGGTTTTGTAGCCCTCATCACCATGAAGCTACCATGTAAGTTTGGTGATCCAATTCATCTTGTACATGGAGAATTTTGGAATTGAAATTTGTGTGAACATTCAGTTTTTCATGAAATTGACATAGTTAGAGTGAGAATTGGACTTCGGTGCAGTTATGGAAGTTGCTCAGTGGGTGATTTAGCATGGAGTAGTGGTTGCTCCGCCGGGAAAATTTCAGTTTGGTGGCGGTCAACGGTCAAACTTTGACTTTTTGAGGTTTTCGACAAGTTGCATGTCGTTTCACTCGAAATCGCGCCCCGATCGCAGTGGGGAGGTTCGTTTTTCGTGTTGAGCGTCCGAAAGTATAGCGAGATATTGAGGTGTGATTTTTGGATTTTCGGCAGTTTGTCGTAATCGGATTACGTGTTTCCGAGAACGGTGGTTTCTCGTGATTTGATTTGAATTGTCGAGTTATGACTTTGAGTAATGGACATTGTGATTATTCAGGGGTTCGTGATCGTTCGTTTGGCGAGGGACTTTCCGCCGGATTACGGGTTAACGCGAACTGCGTTACGCTAGTCTGTGAGTAGACAAGTTTATATTTTCACAGTTAATTTGCGAGTTCGTGGATTTTATGATTTTCGTGTTTACTTTATACGATATTGAGATATATGTTATTTTTGGAGGTGTTATTATATGTTTATTGGTGATGGCATTTATTGCATCGATGTACCAGAGTTGAGAGATTCCTCTGGACTAGAGTTAAGAGATTCCTCTGGGCAGGGTTGAGAGATTCCCCTGTATGCCGCTAGGGTTGAGAGATTCCCCTGGCCTATCACCGTCGGGTTTGAGTGATTCACCTGACGTCGGGCTTGAGCGATTCCTCCGACAACCTCCATATATATACATTTTCTGAACTCGCATTGTTTTATATTGATTATGTATATAAACTGGTGAAAGACATATATTTATTTTCGTCTACTCACTCTAACGTTTTTATTTGCCTTTCCCCTGGGCTTTTCGGTTTCCGTGCCCAGTTTGCAGTTCGGACTCTGGTGTCGCACGTCTTGGTCGGAGGCATAGTGCTCGAGCTACCTTGTTTCTTCCAGTAGGTTTATTGTTCTACCTACTTTGGTATACTTATATGATTATACATTAGAGGTCGCTCTGAGTATTCTGTTGTATATATTATACGATTTTACTCCGGATTTCAGTAAAGTACAGTTATATTTATTATTTTATATTACTGTTGATATATTGAGAAATTCGGATGGGATTGGTGCCCACGGTTTGATTTTTGTGGCATAGGATGAAGTGTATTTTCCGCGTGCAGGTAATGGTAATTCCACGTTAGTAACGAAACTCTGCCGAAATTTTGTTGGTTTTTGTTGGTTCGTGTTTTCAAAGGGGTTCGATTTCGGTTTAGGCAACTAAATCGGGGTTGGGTCCTTTCACAAGCAATATTTAACACAAGAGGCTGACTTTGTTGGGGGAGACTATGAGATGAAATAAGACATTAATGTCAATCTCATGGTAGTAGATGACAAGAAAGCAAGTTTTGAGACTTCAAATTTTGATTAGTCTATGTATTAGGTTGTTATCTCTACTCTGTAATAAAATTTAATTTTTGTTTGGCTTGTTTAGTCATGTTTTGAGAATTTATTTTTAGTCGGTTTTGTAATAAGATATTTTTGATGTAATTTCTGTTGGCAAAGTAATGAAATTTCTCTATTTTTGGTATATGAAAGTATTGAGAGTGTTATTTTACTTCATAATGCATGAATGGTCCGAAATATACAATATTCTATGGCAACATGGCACCGAAAAACAGAAAATAAATAGGATAAATGTGAAAACTAGAGTTCCTACAGGTTTCAACCTGTCGAGACCATCACCCTGTAATGGTTTTGGCATTTTTTCGACCCGTCAAATTTTTTTTCCTCTTTTCTTCGACACATCGAAGATGGTCATCTGTCCAACTTCGAGCACTCTCGACCCGTCGAGACCATCATCCTGGATCATTTTTGGAATGTTTTTGACCCATCACAACTTTTTTCATGTTCTATTCAACCCATAGATGATGGTACACTGGACCCATTTTTGAATATTTTCGACACGTCGGGGGTACCTTTCCACCTGTCAAAATTATGGTTCAAAAAAAAATCAGTGAGATGTTGTTTTTACATCAGTTCTTGGCTATTGTCATAATCAACACTCTTATAAAACCTTGCTACATTTTAAAAAGATTAGTGCCAACGATTTTTCACTTGGAAACATATTGTGAGAATGAAAAGAAATTTTCTTTGTATAACCTCCGTAGAATGTGGCAAAAAGCGCATTATGGAGAAGTTTATGAGCATTTATAGTTATTTATATCTTACTACAGTTCGGATCATTAGATCAAATGCAGTCATTCATACTACTGTGTGTAACTCGGCCTCATATATGCTTTGGCATTATGATGATCAAGATATTGAGTAATTCTTATGGTCATCTGTTCTTGAGAGCAAAGAAGCATGTGAAAATACCTAATACCATCAGTTTAGATGGAGGGAACGAGATTACTCCTATGGTCCAAACTTGGTCTCCAAGACGAGTGCAGCACAATCCTGGCAACATACTGTTGAGGCATCGTGTGTTATCCCACTAGATTCCTTCATGGCAATCTCAGATGCAAACCACTTGTTTTGCAAAGTTTGTTCATTAGCAAAGTCACATGCACAATCCCTTTTTGTTGTTGACAACAATGAGAATATACCATTCTTACAACGAATCCAAGGGGATATTTGTGGACCTATCAAACATGAATACAGACCATTTATATACTTAATAGTTTTGGTAAATGCATCAACACGTTGGTTATATGTTGTTTTGTTATCCACAATGAATGTTTCATTTGCAAAACTTCTAGTTATGCTCTGGGATCATGTTAGGTCCATAATTATGTTCTTATTATGCCCATAACTTCACGCTTATTGCTTATTTTTCATGCATAAAGCATCGTTCTTATGATGTTTCCCGTTCTTGCGAGGAAATCATGGTTTGACTCAAAAATTCATTAAAGAAGAAGAATTACACACTTATTGGAGAAGACATACATTTCCGGAGTCACGAGAGAATTTGGAGCAACTTTGAGAAAATAACGAAATAGCTTCACCGGAAGTTGCCCAGAACCCGCAGCCGGTATTCGCCACAGCCGGTCGGACCACCCTTACCAGCCCAGTCACTTTGAGTCTAGCCCAGTGGAGGCCCAATCCACCCATTTATGCATGCCAATCTGATTTGAAGAGAAGAGGAAGAAGATGGACCACATGATCTCACATATTTAGAATTTTAGCTTACAAAGCCTAAAATAGTGGATCATGGTTCCTTTTGTTCAAAGACAACCTTTATATTTTTCAACTCCTCATTTCCTATCATCTAATGGCTGGAATTTTCTCTCCCTAATTACCCAAATTCGATCTCCCAAGCACCTAGCCAAGACAAGGTTTCATTTGGTGTAATTTTACACTTTCTCTCTAGTTTTTGAGCTCTACCTTCTCTCTAGACTTAGAACATCTCTTTCTCCACTCTCCACCACCTCAAACACCCTTTCTACCACCACTAAATAGCCCCTTAAAATCAAGCACCCTAGCTCCCCTTAAGGTTTCTTACTCTTTCCTTCTCCTCCTCACTTGGTTGTGCATCCCTCTTTGTGCAACCAAGTCTTCCTCCTCTCCCATTTTCCTCTTAGGGTTTGGTTTAGCTCTTAAAGCTTCAAGAGGTAGGTAGTAATCCGTCTATTCCTTACTTCTTGAAGTTCTAAAGGGTATCCTTACCTCATCTTCAAGTTGTGTGCTAGCTAGAAGGAAAGAAGTAGAGCTTTGAAGCTAGAAGTGTCTTGGTAAAGCTTTGCAAATTTGGTGAAGATAGCTTGGGGATTCATCAGTTATCTCTTTATATTTCTAGTTCTAGTCATGTATCTAAACTGTATTTTAGTTATGTTTAGTGAGTAGCTGCTTATGGGAGAGAGAGAGAGAGGAATAGTTTTATTCCGATTGAACATCAGGAATTGACGTGATATGTCCTCATTATGCCTCATCATGAAGTCCACACATCTCTGAGTGACATAAAAAGTGCAACGTATTCTCGATTTTTAGAAAGAAGCGGATTTAATGCTTGACTACTTTATTGATATCGCGAAAATGACGAGATCAAATATACCTGCTGCAAATAATCCTGCAAGGTTGAAAGTCCCTAAAATTGGGCAAGTTAACGTCACACCCGAGAAATGTAGTGTTTTTTCTGCTTATAGTGGGAGTGTAACATCGGTCAAAATCCATTGATGAGTTACTGGTGAAAATGCAAGTCATCAAGGCACAAAATGATCAATTCATCATCAACACATGAGATTGTTTTTTACCACGATTATGTCTAAAAGTCGACATTGACAAACACTGAGGGACGCTCTAGAGTTAATGACGATGTCAGAAAACAAAGAAATCTCAACAAGTTCATCAAATGCTAGCGTTATTATGGATACACTACAAGAAAACAACACTTAGACCACGGAAACGTAATTGTTCCGTGGTCCAAGTGACACCTGGACCACGGAAAAGACTCCGTGGTCCAAGTACCACCTGGACGACGGAGAATACCATCTCCGTCGTCCAGATGGTCACCTGGACTACGGATTCTTTTCCGTCGTCCAGGTGATCACCTGGACCTCGGAGTCTTCTCCGTCCTCCAGGTGATCACCTGGACGACGGAGATGGTATTCTCCGTCGTCCAGGTGATCACCTGGACGACGGACCGACACGCCGTCGGCCGAGTACGTAACGTACTTCCACTTAGACGACGTACCGACACCTCCGTCGTCTAAGTGAAGCATTATATAAGCCCGATGCCAAACTGAATTCAATCCTCGATCTCTTCATTCCATTTGAAGAATAATTGAAGGAGAAGGGAGCTAGCTAGCTAGAAGGCCGAGAAGAATCAGGATCGATAAGGGATCGATCTCCGCTGACTAGCTAGGTAGCTTAATTAACGTACAGATATCGAGAAGGCCAGCAGGTACGTACGTACGTAGTTAAAATTTGCTTAATTAATTAATATATATTTAGTGAAAACGTACGTACATACATGCAAGGATGTTAGCTATATATATATGTACAGATCGTTTAAATTACGTACGTACGTACGTAATTGATGGATCGATGTAGATCGAGTACGTATAATTAAGCGTAAATTAATGGACAAATATATATATATGTAATAATTAATTAATTATAATATTTTGTAGCAGTATGGACAAGAGTTGGATGAAGTTGAAGAATAGATGTGATGTCCGGTATATGGATGGAATTAGCGAATTTGTGAATTTTGCGATAGAACATGGTCAGGGAAAGAAACGTTTCAGGTGTCCGTGTCAGAAATGTCTTAATTGTCAGTATGCGGAGGTTAATGTTATGGTGCAACACCTGTACGAAAATGGTATGATGTGGAGTTACACTACATGGAGCGAGCATGGTGAAGCAGTAGAGTTCAGCGCAGCAGACTTCAGCTCAGGGTACAGTTACCATGGTGCCTCATCCAGCGGCAGTGGTGCCGGACCCCCAGCTTGCAACCCAACTGCAGATTTGGTCCATGATGCGTTTCCGGGATGTAGTCATAGTGGACACCAACACCAAGACGGAGGTTACAGTACCACTAATGAGCATGATGACACATTCCCCACAGCTAGCTTGGCCACTGACACCAGTGAGATGGAAAAGTACAACCGGATACTACTTGAAGCGCAGACCCCGGTGTTCCCTGGATGTCGAGAGAATGTGTTGCAATATGTGATGGAGCAAATGAAGATAAAAGTGAAGCACAAAATGTCAGTGAGTGCTTTTGACGAAATTCAGGAGCAAATATGTAAGTTGCTCCCTGATGATCACAATCTTCCTAAATCTCATTATAAGGTTAGAAATATCCTGAGCAGCCTCGGCCTAAAGTACAGGATAATTGACGCATGTCCGAATGATTGTGTGCTATTTTACAAAGAGTACAAAGAGTTGGACTATTGTCCCGTATGTGGCCAGTGCAGATTCCAGTTGAATAGGAAGAGTTCGAAAAAGAGAATTCATGTGAAAGTTGTTCGATATTTTCCCTTGATTCCTAGATTGCAGCGCCTGTACATGTCTCTACACACAGCAGAGGCGATGCGATGGTACGCAGAAAAGCGAATAGATGACGATGTCCTGCGACACGCCGCGGATGGGGAGGGTTTCAAACATTTCGACAGAGAATTTGGAGACTTTGCTTCAGAGGTTAGAAATGTTAGACTCGGCCTATCTACAGACGGATTCAATCCTTGGGGAAGTAATAGCTCCGCCGTCAGCACTTGGCCAGTTATTCTGATGCCGTACAACTTGCCTCCGTGGATGTGCATGAACAAGGAATTTAATTTCCTTACCGTACTAATTCCAGGTCCTAAATCTCCATCGAAGTGCTTAGATGTCTACCTCAGACCTTTGATCGACGAGCTGAAACTGTTGTGGGAAAATGGAGTCCCAACTTATGACAAATTCACTGACACGATGTTCACGATGAGGGCTGCCGTAATGTGGACGATCAGCGATTTTCCAGCTTATGGGATGTTGGCAGCCCGCAGGACAAAAGGATATAATGGATGTCCTATATGTTTAGATGACGTGAACTCTAGTTGGCACGCGGGGAAGGTGTGTTACTTGGGTCACCGTAGATGGCTTCCTCATGACCACCCGTGGCGACAGGATGAAGCTCATTTCGACGGTACGATAGAGAACAATCCTAAACCCCGTAGTTGGTCGGGCGAAGAGATTTTAGAGAGGTTGAGCTATTTCGACTTTGGTGTGTTGAGCAATGACGCGGATGTAAAGAAATGCAATCCAATTCCTCCACATGATCTGAGCTATTGGGATCACAAGAGTATATTCTTTGAACTCCCTTACTGGTCGAAGTTGAAGCTGAGGAACAACTTGGACGCGATGCACATAGAAAAGAATGTGTGCGACAGCGTGGTGGGAACAATTCTCGGTATTAAGTTCAAGACTAAAGATACTCCCAAAGCGCGCAAAGATTTGGAATCAATGAATCTACGTCGTCCCTTGTGGTTGAGGAGGGATAGGAAATGAGTGTACAACAAGATGCCAGATGCACCTTACACAGTGAAGCCGACGCTTAGACGTTCTATATTTCACTGGTTTAAGGGCGTTCGTTATCCGGCTACGTATGCAGCTACTATAACTGGAGCAGTGGACGAGGTGCAACACAAGTTTGTTGGTCTAAAGACACATGACTATCACGTTATACTGCAACGTCTAATTCCAGTGGTAATTCGACCATACTTGCCTCGGGACGTCGTAGAACCAATAGTAGCATTGTGCAGGTGGTGGCAGAGGTTATGCGCCAGAGAATTAAAGAAGTCAGATGTGGTGGAATTGCAACAACAAATTGTGCACATCATTTGCAAACTAGAGAGGATTTTCCCCCCTGCTTTCTTTGACATCATGATTCACCTAATGATCCACCTGCCCGAGCAGGTGCTCATTTCTGGTCCGGTCCAGTACACTTGGATGTATCCTCAAGAAAGGTACGTACAACTAATTAATTATTTTGTTCCACTGGAGATTATATATATACTAGCTAGCTATATGTACTTATGTAATGTGTACGTTTGATTTTGTAGACAGCTTGGACAGTATAAGTCATTCGTCAAAAACAGTTCGGCCCCGGATGGCTCCATAGCAGAGACATACCTAATGCATGAGTGTGTTACTTACTGCAACAGGTACCTCAAAGATCCACCCCCTCCCACTGCCTCCGATCGCAGTGCCCGCATCAATCTTTCTGTCGTCACCAATGTCGTCCGATCGTTTAGAGGAGTATTAAAGGAATCGTTAACACGGGAAGAACTTATTGAGGCACATTGGGTAGTGTTGCGAGACTGTGACGAAGTTGAGCCGTACATGTTGTCATACAGGGAGAGGCTTCAGGCGTTAAATCAAAACAAGAGTTCGGCGTGGATTGAGAAAATGGTTAAGAAGAGGTTTCCTGATTATTTCTTCCAATGGGTACGTACGTACGACTCGGTATTAATTATTTAAATACATATCGCTCATGTTTGTAGAAAGTAAACCCTTATATTAATTTGCCCTTTTTCGCAGATGATTGATCTGCAAAAATCTGATAACCACGGAGGGTGGTGGTCATGGCCAAAGCACTTGCTAGCAGGGAAGCCGGTTAAACACTATATTTATCCCGGATGTTTTGTGAACGGTGTAAAGTTCCATTCATTGGCCTGAGACGAAGGAAGAAGAACACAAAACAGTGGGGTAGCGGTTGGGAAAGACAATGATCTATATTACGGGGCTATTGTATACGTGGTTCAGCTATGTTACAGGAATGATGTCAACGTTTTCCTATTCAAGTGCAGATGGTTCAAGCGTACAAAGGAAGACCTGGGACTATTATCAGTCGATACAAACTCGCACTGGTATGAGGATGAGCCTTTCGCTCTCGCCACCTTAGTTCAGCAGGTGTTCTATCTCGACGATCCGAAAGCCGGTGAAGGGTGGAAAATAGTGAACCATATCTCTCACCGAGGAATATGGAATACAGAGACAATTGAAGGGACACCGGCCACGACTGAAGATGCTGCTGAACCAGAAAGAGACATTCCTGCCTATCAAGAGCCTAATATTTCTATGGTCCGCTCCGATATAATGGACCTGGTTCAAGATGGTGAATGGTTACCCATGCCTGATGGTTGTACAGATCTAACTGAAGATGAGATTATCGATGAGGTAGATGAAGAAGACGAGCAGGAAGAGGACGCGGACGAGGACTCAGGTTATTCGTCGGACGATGTTGAGTACGATGACGAGGATGAGCCGTCGTCTAACGGGGATGAGGACGATGATGATTATGACGAAGAATACGGTCATACGACGAGGGGGATTAATTGGTAATTAATTACTGTAATTATTGTAATATATATATGATCGATGCCGGTTTACGGTAAGAAATTAATCCGAATTATATATCCTGGACAACGGAGAAATTAATTGCAGGTTGTCGCCAAATCTCAATCTCATATAAAACCCTAGCTAAATCCTGGACCCTAAATCTAGCAGTTCGGATCGATCGATCAATTTTTTAATTATATTTTTGAATCAGAATAATTGAACGGACACACAAATGACCGGGGACGACCTAAACCGTAAACCCTAAGGCCCTAACCCCTGAAATAGGGGTTTAGAACTTGGACGACGGAGAATGGTCATTATCCGTCGTCCAGGTACATACTAGGACGACGGAGAATGGTCATTGTCCGTCGTCCAAGTTCACAAACCCTAAACCCTAAACAGTAAGGCCCTAACCCCTGAAATCAGGGTCTATGCACCTGGACGACGGAGAACGTCATTCTCCGTCGTTCAGGTAATCACCTGGACGACAGATAACTTCATATCCGTCGTCCAGGTGATTACCTGAACGACGGAAACGCTCATTTCCGTCGTCCAGGTGCAGATATCATAATTTTTTCTAAGACAACGACCATCTAGACCTTCTTCCAATGCAAAGTCTTTTCATCAAGACTTTAGAGTAAACAATTCTTGGTGTGTGAGCTTCGACGGTTCGAAAATCGGAGTTGCGAAATGCCTTGTATCCACGTTTTCGGTTTGTGAAATTATCCGTTTTGCGGTTGACTGTGCCGATCAAACCCTTCCCGAACTTATTATTTTATGGTCCTTTGAAGACAATTATATATTATGTTACGACGAACATATCCAACGGTTGTTTTGTCCAAATTCAATTTCGTTAATACTCTGCTGCAAATGAGCGTCTACTCATGAACACTTAAGTTGTAAAGATTAGTCGATACTTAACATGTTTCAATAAGTAAAATTAATCGTCGGTTCAAATTTAACTGTTAATATATACGATGCGTTCATCGATATTGTACGACTATTTCACTCGAATGACAGATCGCTAAATTCCTAGCGAATTATTTTTTAATTTTTTTTTTACGTAATTTGAACCTGGACGACGGAAAATGACCATCTCTGTCGTCCAGGTTCAAAAATCATGGCGGTTCAAATTTTTTTTTGTTTAATTTTTTCATGTAATTTTCACTTGGACGACGGAGATGGTCATTCTCCGTCGTCCAAGTCCAAAATTATGGCGGTTCAATTTACCGCTTTCGTTTTTGGGACCGCTTGAATTTTCACTTAGACGACGGAGAATTCATTCTCCGTCGTCTAAGTCCAAAATCATGGCGGTTCAAAACGTCCCGCCGATTAATTGGCGCCGCTTGAATTTTTTTGAAACCGCCACCTAGACGACGGAAAACACTGTTTCCGTCGTCCAGGTGAACTTAGACGACGGAGAATAGTGCTCCGTCGTCTAAGTGCACCCCCCCCCCTCATTTTCTCATCATTACATCTCCTCCTCTCCCTCTCCTCTCCTCTCCTCCGGCGATCCTCCTCCGGCGACGCTCCGATGACATTTTTTCCGGCGTGGTTCCTCCTCTCCGACGACTCAACTCCGGCGAAATTCCCGAAAACTCCGCTTCGGTACATTTCTATTTTTCCCTTATTAAAATAATTTTCATTTAATTAATTAATTAAATTCTAAATATAATTTAGAAGTAGAAATTAATTTATTAATTAGTTTAAATATTTAATAAATTATTAATTATTGTTATTAATTTATTAAATCATAATTATTGTAATTATTGTAATTATTTATTATTAGTTGCATGATTAAATGAATTTATTATTAAATTTATTAAATGAATAAATTATTATTCATAATTTATTTAATGAATCAATTTTTTATAAAATGCATGATAAATAAATATAAATTATTGCATATAATTAAAAATTAGTAGACAATATTTATGTTTATTTTCTAGTAAATTAATTAGTAGTACGTGTTCGATTTAAATTTAGTACATAGGCTTGGTTTATTAAGTCGCACTATTTGGAATAGATGGCGCCTCTTTTCCTTGCTTATCTCCTTAACCCCTCGTGATGTGTGAATTTCATCACCGCACACCATAACCTAAGTGAAGTTATGGACACGAGGTTGAGGGCGGAGTTTGCAAAGGACTTGAGGGAGTGTAAATTTTCGAAAAATTGGCCGAATGTCGGACATGGTGTCTAGAAACGGGTTATGACTGGTGACAGGATTTGGACTAAGAAAGACTTTTGTCGAAATTAGTCCTGCCTCTCGCGTTATCTCTATCCCTAACTGGCCATGTTTTTCGATTTAACCAAGGCTGATTAATTGAAAATTTACACTTTATCGCGCGGGTCGCACGTCCATTGAACGACCGAAAATGCCAAGCTAGTGTACTCTATTTAAATCTTAAACGTACTTAATTAATTAGCGTAAATTTTTAAGTTGTAAATATTATGGTAAGTAGGTATTTTAACACCGTACTCTTAGGTTTAAATGGCTCCGCCAAAGACGACATCCGGCAAGAAGAAAGCCCAACAGGAGGCAGAAGATGAGATGCTCCGAATGTTGGCGGCCCAAGATGGTTGGGTTCAACAGGAGGGCAACGACGCTCTCAATCCGGACGGATCATCTGGTCCGTCCGTAGCGCCCTCTGGGGAAATTCCCGCTCCCCCATTCATCTCGAGCGGTGATGACGTCGACCCCTTCTAATCTCCGACGCCCGGTACCGGTTCAACGGGAAGTACTCAGGCGTCCTCGACCGCCGAATCAATCATGTACAGCGCCCGCCGTAGGCAAAGGAGGGCCCCCACTGACCCGGAACCGAAAAGGACTCGGGGTCTCGTTAAAGGGGGCAAAGCGGAGCGTATTTGCAAGGCGACCGGTAAAAAGATCTACTTGCCGTACGACGAATTCACCGGTGGCCCTCCCACAACTCAGCTAGCAAGTCTCTCGGCGCATGGGATATGGTCAATCATCCGTAACCAGGTTCGTATCACTGCCCCTACTTGGAAGGAGGCGCCGGATTATGAGAAGGCGAAAGTCTTCAAAGATCTTTCAGTACGTAATACGTCCAATTTAGTTATTATATAATATTGTTAATCTCGGCCTAAAATTTCATAATATATACGATTATAATTTTCTATTTATTTTTGATAGGAACAATTTGACGTGGATCCGACACCGGCTATGTTGAGGCATATCAACCAAACCGCCAACTCCATCTACAAAGATTGGAAGTACAAGCTCCATAAGTACTTCCAAGATGTCGGTCCCATGCCTCCCCCGGTAGAGCTGCAAGGGGAGAGAGAAGATGAGTGGGAGTGGTTGTGTAACCACTTTGCCGATGAACAATTTAAGGTATTAATTTATTTTTTTTATTTCAATTAAGATAATTGAATTATTTAAATTGTAGTTATTCATTTTTTAATGATTTAATTATGTTGTGTAACAGAAATTCTCCGGTGTCAACAAAGCCAACCGGGGGAAGAAGGAGAAACACCATACTACCGGCGCCAAGCAGTTCATTCAAATAGCCAAGGAGCACAAGGATAAGGGCTCCAAACACCCTTATCTTGATGCAAGCGTAAACGCGTACGTGACGCCAGGGCTCGATAATGAAGCGAGTCAATGCGGCGTAAGTGATATATATATATATATATGTGCTTTTAATTATAGTAATTATTATTTAAATATGATTTCATTATAATAAATTAATTATTCTTTTGTAGGCAAGGGCGATATAGCGTGCGCATGAAGAGTTGGCTAACACTCAGCTTGCGTTCCCAGATGTGCCGCCGGAAGACCTGCCTCCTCTATCCTTAGAGAGCCAAATTGCAATCGCGGATGAGGTCTACGGTCGTAGAGCTGGCAAGGAGGTTAGGCACTTTGGGCCTAGGGTGGTACGAGATTTGTCGACGACCTCCGGCTCATCATCTACGGGAGGTTCGGGGCAGCGGAGAAGGAGTCAGGCTGCGGCCGTCGAAGCAGCCATTCAAGAGGCTCGACTGGCACGAGAGGAGAATGAGTCAATGCGGCAAAGACTTGACGAACAATAAGCACAAATAGCCCAACTCATCGCCCTCATGCAACAAAATCGAGAAGTATGTCAACCTCCTCCGAACCCACACCCCGACGACAACGACCCGGCTGGAGGCGGAGGACTCGGCGGCGCATCTGCTCCTCCAGTGTATTAGCTAGCTAGTAGTTTATTATCTCGTTTCTTTCCGCATTCCGAACAATATTTTAATTTTTAATTTATGGGTTTTTTCGATTATTCATGTATGTACAAATTAATTTTAATTATTTAATAATTAAGTAATATTCAAAATTTAGTTTATTTAATTAATTTTAGCATTTTTCATTATTTAAATTAAATTAATAATAAATTAAATTAATAATATTTAATTTCAATTTTTTTTTAAATTAAATATTCACTTGGACGACGGAGATTATGTTCTCCGTCGTCCAGGTGAAAAACCCTAAACCTAACCCTAAACCCCTAACCCCTAAACCCTAAACCCTGCCGTTCTCCGTGGCCCAGGTGTTCACCTGGACGACGGAGAATTAGTTATCCGTCGTCCAGGTCAACACCTGGGCCACGGAGAAGCTAGCATTATCCGTGGCCCAGGTGTTCACCTGGACGACGGATAACTAATTCTCCGTCGTCCAGGTGAACACCTGGGCCACGGAGAAACGAGCAATGTCCGTGGCCCATGACGACGGAGACTTAGAGTTTCCGTCGTCCAGGTGTCTACATGGGCCACGGATAATGTCCGCGGTCCAAGTGAACTTGGACGACGGAGCACTAAATCTCCGTCGTCCAGGTTCTTGGACGACAGCACTTGGAGCACGGACCTTGGACGACGGAGATTCCGTCGTCCAAGTACTTAGACGACGGAAAACTGCACCTAGACGACGGAAATGGTCCGTGGTCTAAGTGCAGTTTTCTTGTAGTGATAGTTCTTCCATGTTTGTTAATGATGCATTTACTTATTCCGTCGCTCAAAAATTGACGACAACGAAGTAGAACCTCACTCTGTTGCAGATTGCCAATGTAAATCAGATTGTCCAAAATGGAAAGTTGCAATCCAAGCTGAACTAAATTCTCTTATAAAAAGACAAGTTTCGGTCCGGTAGTGTTATGCCCACCGAATGTTAAGCCGGTTGGACATAAATGGGTCTTTGTTTGGATGAAAAAAACTTGTGGTGCAAGAATTTTCTCAACGCCCTATTATTGATTATGAGGAAACGTATTCTTTGGTCATGGACATCATTAATTTTTGCTACCTGATCAGTTTGATAGTGTCCAAAAAATTGAGTTTGCAGCTAATAGTTATACCCAATTCAAGTAACTCTAAACCATGGAGTGCTCGTGTGATCAAATTGAGGCGTTCATTATTTTAAGTGACTACTTGATTGAGAATGGATACAAGATTGGTGACTTATGCTCATACGTGTTCATTAAACGAACAAATTCAGGATTTGTAGCGATCTATGTTTATGAGATAGTTGACTACGTGAAATCCGAATTTGAGATGAAAGACTTTAGTAGGACTCGATTTTGTCTCGATAGAACCTTGGTAGCACACCCTCTTAGCACAACAATGGTTGTTCGCAGTCTGGAACCCAAGAAATATCCGTTTCTTCTGAAAGATGATGATGAGGAACTCTTGGGAGCTGAGATTCAATCCATTGAAAACGCAACTTTAAGGTATTGGGCTTTATCTAAAAGGCCTTAGTTAATATTGGGTATAATCCATCCACTTATAAGTCATCTTTTATTTGCCATTTTTTTTATGTGGGATCTTTCCTCTCCAACAGATTGTAATGTCTGTATTTAAAATCATTATCAATGAATAAAGATATAATTTTCAGTTTACATCTATTGTGTATCTGCTTATCTTTCAACAACAACAAAATTAGTACAATGCAAGCTGTTCGATGAAATATCTGACCTAACTTTGCTACTAAGAAAATGGGTTCATGAAGAATTGTTAAATGATGGGTTGTTGTTGTTAATGTTGCTGCTGCTGCAAACATTGCCGCCTTTGGGTGATGTTACTGAGACCAAGGAAAAGCAGCTTGAGAAGAAAGAATGAACTACTTCATAGCTCTCAAGTTTGTAATGGTCTTATCACAATTCTGTTTTGCATTTGTTAGTTTGAACACTAATGACTTTGGTTTGGTCGTAAACACATTGCTGTGAAAGTGGAAGAGAAATGTCTATGGGAGAGATGAGTACTGAGTCGTCATTTGTATAACTTAGAGAAGGTCAGCTATAAACACAAATAAGAAATAGTAAACTATAAACGAAGAAAATGTTGCCAGCTTTAAACCTATCTCGAACAATTGAGCAAAGGTTTGTTTGATCTTTCCTATGATCTAGCTGTGGCCTTTTGTGGTTTCATTTTTTACTTGTAAAAATACTCGGGGCAAAAGATACTCAAGTATGAGCAACAGCAAAAAGTGGGCTGCTATGACCAAGATTTTACCTACTCTTTGTTCTGTCTTCATATATATAACAACCCAAATGCATGCATGGTGAGACGTTGAATTCATCACCTCAGTTACAATTTCGAGTTTAAATTACAGTATTTGTTTACAATTGTGTGTCATATTCGGTTTGACTGCACAGTTTGCTTCATCCAGGCTAGATATGAATTTTCAAAGGATACCCTGTTTTAGAAACGAAGACTGCATGCGGCACCCAAATCAGAATTGGTCATTTTCAATTTTCTACAGTAAAACTGTTAAGAGGATACGCGTTAGCAGCAAATAGTGACCATGGCAAACCTAGCCTTGAGGTGCAGTTCACTCGAAATTGCCCTATAAATAGATGTCAGCTACGACCTCAAACTTCATCAACTTCAACCCTTCTCATTTCCTCAACTACATCTGTAATACTGCACTTTCCGATTTAACACAGTTTGCTTTGTGTACAAGTTCTTATTTAAGTAGTATTGTTCAACTTTCGAGATCAACATGAAGTCTTTTAGCTACAAATCCTACAATGCAAATGTTGCTGCTGTTGCAACGCTGTTGTTGTTAGGAAATATTTGGACTTAAACGCATCTGTGATAAACATTGATTATGCAGCAAGGGCTTTTACAATGTTACTCTAATTCCGGTTATCTATCTAGCTGTATATTGCTATTAGGAGTAGGATTCTCAATATGTTAATACACCTGATTAATGCATCATGTTGTGATAAGATTAGGTCTCTACGTTTTGGATAGATTACAGCAGATACAGACTCCTTATAGAATGAGTCTGCATCTGATTCTAGATCTTATATAAGGAGAAGAAGTTCCTGGTCATAAACATAGTTATACACATTGAGTTTCTGCCCCATTATAGAAGTGTTTGTGTGTGTGAATCCAGAAGATGTTCTTTAGTGTTTACAGCAGCAAATCAAAATCAGAAGAGATGGCTGATATGTTCCAGACAGGAGTAGAAGTGCAAGGTTCAGCATCAGGTACCTTTCCTGATCCAACTAGGAAATATCTTATGATGCTTTTGATTACAGTTCGTTTTTGATTCATTGTATTGAATGTGAGTCTTGATGTGTTAAGTATTATTCTGCAACAATTGGTATCAGAGCGTTGGTACTCACAAATACAAATCAATTCGTTCACTCACTCTCTCTCTCTCTCTCTCTCTCTCTCTCTCTCTCTCTCTCTCTCTCTCTCTCTCTCTCTCTCTCTCTCTCTCTCTCTCTCTCTCTCTCTCTCTCTCTCTCTCTCTCTCTCTCTCTCTCTCTCTCTCTCTCTTCTACTTGAGTTAAAACCAGAATGAGAAAAAATTAAGAGGTTCTAAAAGTACTGGTTTGGTTTTTCTTTCCGTCTTTTGTTTGCAAAACCGATCCACATAAAACAAATCATATGGTGTTTGATTGCTATAAACTAACCCTTCTGTATCAGCGCTGTAGCAGAGGCAAAGGTTAGCAAGTTCTGTAATGAATTCATGTATGTTTACACATTAAATTGTTAGTAGTAAAAAATTAAGATCCTGGTATAGTGTGATCATTCTATAAGTTTTGTTTAACCTATTCTAAAGACTCATTCTGTGTCGATTTGATAATATCATCATGAAATATAAGAAACCAATCTAGTTTTGTGAAATTCATGAAAAGTAGTGTTGATCATGTTGCACAAAGCAACTGTCATTACTGGTTTGAAAACATTCAGCATAAAACTAAAACTTGTGTTGTTTCTTAAAATTGCACTTATATTATGTTCTTCCAAAGAAGATGTTTACTGTGTAATCTTGAGACTCAAACAGCATCACACATTCATTAGATATCCATTATGATTTCTGAAACTTTTAATCCAAAGGTTAGATTGTTTTCACCAATAAAGGATATTCTATCTTGACATGGTTTGATGATTAAGAACTTAAGCTGGTAAGTTTTAATTATGTCACAAAGACATTACTTATCATGACTACAGCTGGGGAATTTTCAGATCATAAGCTAAATACGGTTATGATTAAATTAAACAATTGCATCTCTTGGTTGATAGTATGATTGCCTATCTGATATGAGTATAAACATTACACACAATTATATGATAGCTTACACTTTTGTATTTTTTTTTTTTTTAGGAACTGTCATTGTTAATCTAGGACAGATTGAGATGTTGAATGGGAACAATTATAAGAGATGGAGGAACCAGGTTGAGTTTTATTTATCTATGCAAAACAATAGCTTAGATATGTGTCTAATTGAGGAGCAACCTACTGAGTTACATGAAGGCTCCACTACTCAGGAGAAGACTTATTTCCGGGACTGGTACAACAGCAATAGAAAAGCCAAAAGTGTAATCAGAACCACCATATCAGAAACTATTAGAGGGTCTGTTGAGGAACCTGAACTAGCCTGGGATTATTTGGAGGCACTCTCAGAAAAATTCATAGAGAGTGACAAGGCTGAGGTAGCTAGGCTGTCCAGAAAATTTAATGAGATGATTTTCTCAGGAAAAGGTTTAGTCAGAGATCATATTCTGGGTATGATTGACATCAACTCCAGACTTAAGGATCTCAGTGTAGGAGTTAAGGATGAACAGGTTATGCACATGGCACTTGAGTCATTGCCTAGGACATACAGTACCCTGAGAACTTCCTATAACACTTCAGATACTAAATGGAACCTAAACAAGCTCATCTCTGTGTGTGTTGATGAGGAAGAGAGGATCAAGAAGGAATCAGTGCCTACCCCTACAGTAAATCTGGTTGGAAAATCAGAAGGAAAAAAGCACATTAAGAAACTCCAAATTAAGAAAACCACCTCTACCAAGCATCTTGGAAAACCTTCAGACAACAAGAATGGGAAAACCTTCAAGTATAAATGTTTCTTTTGCAAGAAAACTGGGCATATGAAGAAAGACTGTGCAGGCTTTAAAGCCTGGATGATCAAAAAGGGTGAGTGCTCTCAAAATTCAGTATTTTCTCTAGAAGTTAATTTCTTAAATGTTGATACTCACACATATTGGTTAGATTCAGGCTCACCTATTCATATTACCACTTCATTACAGGGTATAACAAGCAGGAGAGTGCCAAGGAGGAGTGAGCAGCACGTCTGCGTAGGAAATGGAACCAGGGTAGCAGTTAGAACAATTGGGACCCTGGAGCTTAATTTAGGACTAGGGAAATCTATTTTTTTGGACAATGTTTTTTTCATTCCTTCTCTAAAAAGGAATCTTATTTCTGTAGGTCTTTTGGTCAGTATTGGATGCAAACTCGTTATTGATTCTAATGGAATAAAGTTATTTAAGGATTCTGAGTACATTGGTTGTGGTATGTTTTCAAATAACTACTTGAGATTGGATTGTTCTGTAATAAAGCAGAAAGTACTAATGATTGAGAATTCTGAAAACATTGATTCAGATACCAACATTTTGAATAAAATCTCAGGAACTAAAAGATTCTTACTCAATAACAAATCTGCTAACATATGGCATAGGAGACTAGGCCATATCTCTAGAGAAAGACTTAAAACACTTGAAAAGAACAAAATTCTACCTGCATTGGATTATATAGATTTGAATGAATGCATAGAATGCTATAAAGGAAAGTTGACTCAATTCAGAAAGAAAACTGCAGAAAGAAGTCAGGAACTTTTACAGCTAATTCATACAGATATATGTGGTCCATTCAATCATAAAACACTTTGTGGAAATTTTTATTTCATCACCTTCATCGATGATTACTCAAGGTACTATTACATCTATCTCCTATCTGAAAAATCACAAGCCTTGGAAGCATTCAAAATCTATAAAACTGAAGTTGAATTGCAGCTTAAAAGAAAAATTAAAATGATAAGATCAGATAGGGGTGGGGAGTTCTATGGAAAACACACTGAGCATGGCCAACAAAAGGGACCTTTTGCAAAGTACCTACAGGACTGTGGCATTAGGGCTCAATATACAACTCCCTACAACCCACAACAAAATGGGGTTGCTGAGAGAAAGAACAGAACCTTGCTAAACATGGTGAGAAGCATGATGTGCACTACAGGTTTGCCAAGATTTTTATGGGGTGAAGCTCTTAAGACAGCAAATTATATTTGCAACAGATCACCAAGTAAATCTGTTGAGAAACCACTGTTTGAATTATGGTGTGGAAGAAAACCAAGCCTTCATCACTGTCATATATGGGGATGTAAGGCTGAGGCAAAAATACCAAACAAACTCACAAAGAAGCTAGATCCAAAAACAGTAAGCTGCCATTTCATAGGATATTGTGAAAGATCTAAAGGTTATAAATTTTATTCACCATATACTACCACATTCGATACCATTGTTGGCGACTTTAAGTCGCCGGCCTTATTTTTTTTCTCGCCGGAAATGACATTACCGGCGACAAGTCGCCGGTAATGATGTCGCCGGAAATTGGCCGCCGGAGATAGCATTGCCGGTGACCTATTTTCACTTCGCCGGTAATGTCTCTCTCATTGCCGGCGCGGCGCATTGTTTGCGCCGCCGTGGCCGGAAAATGAGTCATTGCCGGCGACTTTGGTCCAAGTCGCCGGCAATGGTTGGAAAAATTTGTAAAAAAAAAGCCTATTCTGGATTGGGCCCAATTCCAGAACCTGCATTGAAAGACATAAATCGTACAAATACAACTTCAACAGTACACACATAATTGTCCAGCGTACAGTACAAATAGCAACGATACGAAAATAAACTACAACTACACGTCAGGGTCGAGGAACTTGCGGGTCAGGGTCGAAGAAATCCATGTAGTCATTTGAACTCCGGTGGCTACCCTGGTCTTACTGTGGCGGTGGTGGATAACTAGGGAACACAGGGACCGGGGGAGGTGTGGGGAGCGGTTGTCCGGTAGTCTGAGCCGCGTACATCGTCTGCATCCATGTGAACATTTGTGTCTGCTGCTGGACCATGAGTCAGTGTTGCTCGATCATCCCCCGGTACTCGGCATCTCTGACTGCCTGCTGCTCGGCTATCTGCCTCTGCTCCTCCAACTCCCTCTGCGTCCTCTGAAGCTCCGTTGCGAGGTTACGACTAGAAGTTGAACTTCTTGACCCGGTAGAGTATTCTGAAGTGTTCTTCAATACTTGATAACGCGTAAAACATGCATCAAATATTAACACAAAGTAGACACTCAACACATATCTCACACGTATGCAATTTAAAACCCTTCTTTGTAGATGTAGCATTGATAAGTAGGGATCGTTCTTAACTAGGGATTGAGGGTACTAATGCATGACAACGTTTGTAAACATAAAATAAAAAGTATGGGGGGTTTGGAAGTTTGGTTATTAATTAACTACGAAAATAAGAATAGAAATTGGTAAGCAAATATATTCAGAAATCCTAGATTCTATCATGCTTCACTCATAGACAAGTAGAAAACAAACAAGAACAAAGAATCCTAAACATGCTTGCTAGACCGAAAACAAAATACTAACTAATATATACAAGTGATCAACTTAATCCATAATCTAACTCGTTTATTAACACATGCAAATAACAACACTACCGAAATCCCATAACCCTAAATTTCGATTAAACATGCATAATTCATATTTTGTGCTAGGCATCCCCTAAACACCATTGATCTAGACTAGGAATCCCCTAAATCAAAACCAAAGCATTAAGAACCAATTAACTTCATGCAAATTGAAATCTAGAATAAGGAACACATGGAAAAGTTATTGAAATTTACATATGTAATAAAACCGAAATACAATCATCCAAAACACACAAACAAGTTTCATGAACAAAAAGAGACTACGGAGTAAAGAGGTCATTGTTACACTTTTATATCTTCGGAATCCCCTATGGATACTCAAGAGAACTAGACTTCTTTGGTGGATGACGTTCGGAATCCCCTATGCGTCGGTGGAAGAAGAGATGCGGCGGTTTGATGGCGTAGTCGGCTTCTTGAGGATGTCGGCTTAATTTGTGGGAAGGAGGAGAGTATTTGGCAGATCTTAGGCTATAGAATAAGTGATGATTTGCTTCGAGGCCAAGCCTCTTGTATTTATAGGCTTACAAGAATCATTCTCCTCCTAGAACAAGGTTTTCCTTCTATTTTCGGGCAGATCTGGCAGTCTGTAAAGATTTACACTTTCCCGGAGTTGTAGATCTCCAAAAATTATGATTTTTGTGTCGTTGGAAATAAGACTCAAATATCTTTCCAACCATAGGTTAATCGCCTCTTAAATTCTCCTGGTTCGTTCCCAGTTGTCGTTCGAAGTTGGCCTATCTGCACAGGCAGATTCTGCTTTCCTTATTCTTCATGATTTCCTTCTTCTTTTGACTTTGGGAAACCTTTTCTTACCAAAACTTGATCTCCACGAAATTGGCTGATTGGATCTTCATATTTGGGTTATCTAAATGGTCTTCTAATTAATTGGACCCATTCTCATTTGTTCTTCTTCAAGATCCTTCCGGAAGCTTTCAAATCCTAGTCAACATAGGAAAGGTTTTCCTAGTCAACCAAAGATTTCTTTTTCTCTTCAATTTTTCTTCTTTCTTCCTTGGAATTTCCAATCCATCTCTTTAGCCGAATTTGTTCCTTCCATTTTGCTAGCCTTTGAATGCTTATAGACTTCTTTACTCCGTCTCTTTTGGTCAACACCTGAAATTAACAAAATAAGTTAAAACTAATAAAACTAAGCAATTATCAAAGTAAAAATGTAGAGAAAATACATTAATTAATATGCATAAAATGCGTAGATCAATACTCTTTCGCCCGCCGAGCCCATTCTCCTACAGTAGTAGGTATTCTTTCCAGTCCCGCACGCTTTTGCCATGATCTGAGCCGCTATAGGGCGATCAAGCGGATCGATCTGAGAGGCATACTGGGTCACTTCTTCCTCGGAGCAGTCAGGATGGTTGTTCTGAGCTATATTCATGGTCACTTCTGTGGTCGCCTCTTCCACTCTCGCCTAATTGAAAAGCGAATATGAATAACGTATTATTCCCCAAAATAAATTAATATCGAAAAATAGTTTTATTAACACATGCATATGTGAAGTACAAAATACAGAGGCAAAAGACTTACCGTTTCTTCAGGGCACTGCGGATAGAACTTCTGATGAATATACACCAACGGGTTCACTTCTTGTTGTTGCTGCGCCTTACTCGGCCAACCCAAATAGTTGAGTGAACCTACATGATAGGCCCTGGTGTTTTTCAATCTATTCGCCCGGTTCGTCTTCGAAATCGCCTTGTTTGATAAACATATGTAAAAAAATTAGTAACTAACTATTTCAATGTGATACGATACATTAGGCTTGTAAGATATATTCAGGATGCATACCTTCGCTTTGGGGTGCTCGAAGTGGGCTATCAGCCACAGCCACTCGTACTCCCTAAACCGAAATTCGCTAGGGGTAGAACATCGGCCTAGCTCCTTGTATACAGTGTAATTAATGTGAAGAAAGCTCGTTCTTCCACTCTTTATACCTATATTAACACCAGGAAAAAAAAGTTAGAGATATTAAAACACTTGATAAACAAAAATCTAACTCGATATATACTCAAATAACTCGAACCACATCACCTCATATGTAGTTGACGCTCTACCCACGTGTGAATAAGGCATTCATCCACGTCAAACCACACCTGCAATATGAATATATAAACGGTAAAATTATATATTTATTCGGACTTAATTAATAAATGTAAAATTTACGTAATGAAAATACGATTTAACTCACACTCAGTGCATTATGCACTTGCATCTTCACGTAGATAGGCACAGATTCCCAGTCTGGCCAAAGCATTGGGACCTTGTCCTGCACGATGGCCCCGGCCATGCTGAAATATTTTCGCGTGGTGTCAAATACCTCGATCACCTCGCCATCCTCAATGGCCCTAATGGGAGTTTTACTTCCCCCGGTGGCCTGCTCAAGTCTCTTCCCGGTGCAGGTGCCTCTAGCCCCTTTCCGTTTTCCAGTACCATTAACAAAATTGCCTAATAATACAATGTCAACAAATTGATATCATTAATTGAACCTATCGTAAGTCTTAAGTAATAATTAAGTAATCAATCTTGTTAAATAAAATTTACCTGCATCGTCCGTTTGCTGGTTGGTGCACCTCACACTCCAAAGATACACGGGGTCGAACGGGATGAAGTTGTACGCTTCCTCCACGCTCAGGAACTCCGGCCGTCCTTCAACATAAATAGGCATCCCCCTATCATCGAATTCAAGGATCACAGGAATCTCGTCGGGCAGGAAGAGACCGGACGGCAGAGATAGACGAGGTCTGGACGATGAGGCGCCAGCACCATCTGCCTCAGATGATTCCCGTGAAACGGGAGTAGGCACCGGGCGAATAGGGAGCATTTGGATTGAGGGAGTATAGCTCAAAACCTGCGAACTTCAAGGCTGATTTTGCCGCGGCCATGATCAAGATGGGAAACATTAACCCTCTCACTGGCTCAGCAGGACAGGTTAGAAAGATTTGTAGTGCTCTCAACTAAAACCTGAGCCTTCAGACGCCAAGGGTCAACAATAAAGCAACGAATAGCTAGCAAATTTTGTTCCATTGATTCATTCATATGTAAACTAATACAGTACATCATAGTTCATACAATAACTCCATGTACAACTCAAGGTAGAGAATTGTGAAAAGTTGTTCTTGTTGGTCCTTGAAAGACAATAATATGTTTCTTTCAAGTGTATATTCTCATTTTCTGCATTGAAATATCAGCTACACATTGTTTTTTTAAAGAGGCACAACCGGGACTAACTCATCGTCCCGGCCGAAATTTTATTAATAACAAAATAAAAGGTACAAATCAATTATATTGAAATATCAGCTACACATGAAGGGGGTATAAAATCTCACTATGTGCAATTTAAAATAAAATAAAAAAATAAAAAACTGCATTTGTCAATGTAGCATTAATTCTTCGTTATAAACTGGTCCAGACCACAGTGCTGACCATCCAATCCACCTTAACCTGAATTCAGTTTAGAAAAACAACTAGCACGAGGCACATCTCCGATCCCAAACACACAATAAGTGGAAATAATACAGTTTTTTGCACTGTTGCAACTAGCAGTACGTATAATTCAATTGGAGCATGGTGATCAGAAAACAATGGCGCGAGGTGAGTACATAGACTCAGTCACCTGAGCTGCACGGATGAGTGAAGCAAGTCTATCCGCTAGCAAGTGTGCTTCTTGAGGGCTATAATAAGTTGCTTCTTGAGGGCTTGAGGCTTAAGAAAGTTACTGTTGAGGTCCATTCCACGAATGTCTGATTCTACTGAATAAGCTTAAAGCTTCTTCCTTAAGCATTCAGCTAGCTTCTCTTAATTACTAGAATTAACCATCTTGGAATGAACCCAAACAATATCTTACTTCCCTGAGTTCCCTCGACCAGTATTGGATGCTCAGCTCACCATGCCTTCATATACTTTGGTAACACTAATGTGCAACGTTATAATATTTGCTTCAATAATGCTGCAAGTTTGGCCATATCTACTAGTTTTTATTCTAAAACATGGTTCACCAAACAGTCACACGGGCTTGTTAACATTTTCTAAGCCAAATACATGTAACAGAAAATAGGGCTATATTCCACTTTAATTTACACACTGTTTGCAATGTGGAGCAGTTAAAAGTCGAGCAAAGACATTATGTGGATCAGAATATAGTACAAACCATGACCACAGTATGCTGCCAATTTATAGTAATCGAACACATTTTGGCATCGATTCGATACAGAGCCAACTGGGATATCTTTCATCTGATGATCCTTGCTTACACGACTGTCAAAGCCAAGCTCACCTCTCGTTTTCTTATTGCTAAAATGCACAACAACTTGATGAATCAAGATTCATTAGATATGAAAGAAAGGTAAGCTTTCCGGATTGAACAAAAACGTTTATGTTTAAAGTAATAGGGTGGTATGTTGGAAGTCCACCTCAGTAGATACTCCATAAGGCAATCAATTTGCTATTACGAGTCGACCAATACAAATGAGTACTGCTATTTATCTCTACACCATACATATATGAGATAGGGAATCATGTTTTGTTTTTGGCTGACTGTACTGACAAGATTTAAGGGGCTTTTGAAAAAAGTTGAAAGCAGCTCCAGTCTACATGCAATCCCCTCAAGGCCATGACTTCATGACAGTAACGCGCACAAAAAAGGGGTCAAATGAGCCATGAATTGCTAGAACAGAAGCAAACCTATTGGTCATATTCCCAGCGTCAAAGAACAAGCCTTTCACTACTCTAGCAAATTACACTGTCAAAGCCGAAACTCGACTTTCCTAGAAATGGCCTGCAAGATCAACGCCGCAGTGAACTCTTCAAAGGAAAATATACCAATGTTCTATAACTTCAATTTGATTGATAAGTACAATAGAGTAAAAAAGAAGAGGAAAAAAAAACATCATCATATACTTTTGAGACTATTACAGAGTAAATCAACTGCATGGGCATTAATGCAGCCCAATTTCTTCTTCTTTATACACACTAATAATCTGCTTAACTATACCAGAAAACTCATAGTACGTAGACCAATTAATCCAGAATCAGAACCAAGAATCAAACTTCACTCCCACATTTCCCAGACTTGCAAAAGAAGACCCGAAAATTGACCTCAGGAGAAATAGACTGCAACAACCACCTTGCAGTCTGCTCCTGCTTAACCTTACCTTCCTTCTTCTCCACCAGAACTGCCGCCACAATGTTCTCATACCCACCTTCCGCCTTTCACAATGTAATCCACCAGAGCAGCCTTAACGGGCCCCATACTCGGATTATACGCCGCCGACGCCGCCGACGACTCCATGTACCATCCTCTGTATATCTCCCCTCCGCTGTCCATCACCGCCACCCCTGACTGACACTCGCTGTACGGCGCGTGGGACATATTCGCCGCCTCCAGCGCCACCTCGACCAAATTTGGAGATATGTTACCGGAATGGTTGATAATAAGGGAGAGCCCATTGTGGTGTGGTTCGAGGACTAACGCCGTGTCGTTTGGGAGGAGGTCCGGGGGGCCAAAGCGGTGGGGGAGGAGGGCTCGGGATGGAATGAATTTCCCCGACGACTCGTCGTTTTTTAATGAGGTGACGAGAATTTTGATGTCCTGAGCGCCGCGGATTTCTTGGAGCAATTGGCGGCAATGGCCGCAAGGGGCGGCGGAGACGGCGACGCAGTCGAGGTGGGGCTCCGAGTTGAGCCAGAGGTTGGTGACGAGGAACTGCTCGGCGTGGACAGAGTAGCTGAGTGGGAGGTTAGGGAACTCGAGGTTGATGAAGAAAACTAGAGCTTGATTGCAACAAGAACGTCTCAAAGTATTTGAATTGCACAACTGTGTTTTATTCAAAACAAGTTTGGCTTTGTATAGCCTATAACTTCAAAAGAAGGTCCTAAACATCGGTTACTCAAACGGCTACAGGCAGCCTTGAGTTTTAACAAACTTGACGAAATCAACTAAGCAACAGACTAGGACTCTTTAAACTGAATTGCAGGTAAATAGAGTTTTAGATAACTATCTCAAACTCTAATATTGACTCAGACAAACCTCAACAACCAAGTTTTTATTTGCAGAGTAAAACAACTCGAAATCCCAACAAACTCTCCCTTAAGCTGAATCAGTGTAACGCTTCAGCTTAACTCCTTCACATCACACACCCCAAGCATGCTTCGAAAATGAACAAAAGCTTCTGTCTTGAGAGGCTTTGTCATGATATCTGCAAGTTGCTCACTTGTACCACAAAAGACTAACGAAATTAATCCTTGTTTTGAAATGTCTCTGAGAAAGTGATACCTTATATCGATGTGTTTGCTTCGTCCATGAAGTACTGGATTCTTGGACAACTTGATTGCTGAACTGTTGTCACACATAATACTTAAGCTTCCTTCAACTTCTTCACCCAGTTCACTTAGGATTCTCTTCAACCAGATAGCTTGACAAGCTGTAGTTGCAGCTACAACAAACTCTGCCTCCGTCGTTGATAAGGTCACTATGGGCTGTTTCTTTGAGCTCCATGCTACTGCACTTGATCCCAACATGAATACATATCCACTTGTGCTCTTTCTATCATCGCAATCCCCAGCATAATCACTATCAATGAATTCGAAGCCAAGCAGCTTGCAATCTTCAACTCTTCTATAGTAAATGCCAAAACCAATTGTTCCTTTCAAATAGCCCAGAGCTCTCTTCGCAATTTGCAAGTGCAGTTCAGTAGGGTTTGACATATACCTGCATATGAGACTAGTTACAAACATTAAGTCAGGCCTGGTAGAAGTTAGATACATCAAACTTCCAACAAGCTTCTTAAAGCAAGTTTCATTCACAGTGACTCCTTCTTCATCTCTTGAAGCTTTAATGCTAGTTGCAATGGGACTTGATACTTCTTTGCACTCCATCATGTTGAATCTCTTGAGAACCTCCATTGCATACTTTTGTTGATAGATGAACACTTCATCAGGTTTTTGAATAACCTCTATTCCAAGGAAATAGCTTAGTCTCCCCAAATTAGTCATGTCGAACTCTCTCATCATGGAAGACTTGAACTCAAACAACAAATTCTCATCATTACCAGTGTAAATTAAATCCTCGACATAGAGACTTACGATGATTGCCTTCTCTTCTCTACTCTTCTTTCTAAACAAAGTCTGCTCGTGTTCACAACGATGAAATCCGTTGTCTAGGAAATAGCCTTCAATGTGACTAAACCAAGTATGAGGTGCTTGTTTTAGTCCATACAAAGCTTTATGCTGTTCATACACCATGTGCTCCTTCCCTTGCTTCTCATAACCACGAGGCTGCTCCACAAACACCTTCTCAGTAATCTCTCCATGTAATAACGCTGATTTCACATCCAACTGATAAATTATCCAATTATTCTGAGTTAAGGATGTAATGATGGTTCTTACTATATCAAGGCGGGCAACAGGTGCAATAACCTCAAAGAAATCAATTCCATGTCTCTGTGTGTACCCCTTTGCTACTAACAGTGCTTTGTTCTTCACAACCTCTCCATGCTCATCATATTTGGTCTTGAAGATCCACTTTATTCCTATCTTTTTAGCACATGCTGGCAGCTCAGTAAGACTTCATGTATTATTCTTTTCGATTGAGGGAATGTCACTGTCCATGGCCTTCCTCCATTTATTTTCTTTTACTACATCTTCGAACATAATTGGATCACCATTTGTGCTAACTCCATCTTCCATCATTAGAACCTCCTCCTCACTGAGCTCATTCCCGGTTACATAATCTTGCATCCAGTCTAGTTTTCTCCTTGCTCTCCCTTCTTGTGTTCTGCTCCCAATACCTGTATTGACTCTAGGATTTGTGTTTAGGGAATCAAGGTTAGGGGTTTGTTTTTCTTGTGGTGCAAGGTTAGGGTTCTGACTTGGAGACCTTGAGTCAGATGTCACAAATGGGGAAAATGGTTAGGGTTTGCATCCTCATCTTGATTTTCATCACTCCCTTCACTCGTGTTTCCCTTGTTTCCCTCTATGACTGTCTCTCCCTCAAACTCATCACTCACAATCTCATCTCCCCAAGCAAACTCTACATCAATCTATCTCTCAAAGTGGTTTCCCCATTCTCACTGTTTACTCTCCTCAAACACAACATCTTTGCTAAACACTACCCTTTCAACAACGGGATCAAACATTTTATAACCCTTGGACTCATCACTTACCCCCAATAATACACAAGTAAAACTTCGGTTATCGAGTTTACCTCTTTTCTCTTCTGGAATATGTACATGAGCAATGCATCCTCATACTCTAAAGTGTTCAACTGATGGCTTGATCCCACTCCAAGCTTCTTGAGGTGTCATATTTTTCACTGCCAAGGTTGGTGATCTGTTCAACACATGGAAAGTCCATACAACTACTTCTGGCCAAAACGACTTCGGCATTCCCTTAGCTATCAACATTGATCTCACCATATTCATGACAGTTATATTCTTCCTTTCGGTCACACCGTTTTGATGAGGAGTGTAAGCAATAGTTAGCTGCCTTCTTATTCCATGCTCCTTACAAAAATCATTGAAAGCCCTTGAAGTAAATTCTCCACGTCGATCAGTTCTTACACACTTGATGGATGCCTCTGCACTTTTCTCAACCACCTTCTTGAAGTTCTTGAAACATTCCAGTGCCTCTGATTTTTCACATAAAAGATATGTCCATGCTTTACGACTATAATGTTCAATAAAACATAAAACATACCTTTTTCCACTGTTTGATGTAGGTGTAATCGGACCACAGATGTCCAAGTGAATCAACTCGAGTATCTTTGTTGCTCTCCACACACTTGCTTTCGGCACAACTCCCCTTATTTTCTTGCCAATCAAACAGTCTTCACACATTGCATTTCAAGCTCCCAACTGAGGTAACCCTTTCACCATCTTCTTGAGTTGTAAGGTTCTTAGGCCCTTGTAGCTCAGATGCCCGTATCTTTGGTGCCACATGTAAGTTAGATCAGGTGAGGCTACTATTTGCAAACACTAGCCGACATGTGAATTTGAGGCAATAGAATCATCAACTAGTACAAACATTCTATTTGAACTCATGGAGGTCTGAGCTATTAGACCCTTTTGAGAATGATAAATCTTGCAATGCAAGTGCCGTCTTGTATTAATATAGCTAGACCCTTCTCTTGTAAATGACCAATACTCAACAAATTATTTCTCAAATCAGAAGCGTAGTAAACATCTTCCAGAACATACCTCATGCCATCAAAGGATAATTTGATGCTTCCTTTTCTAATTACATCCATTCGAAAGTTGTTTCCAAGCTTGACAGAGTATTTGAATTTCATATCAAGACTTGAGAACCAGCTTTTCTTTCTGCACATGTGGTTGGAGCATCCAGAGTCTAGAAACCAAGCCCCTCTCTTTTGGGAATCATTCACATAAGCCATCAATAACATTTCTTCCTCTTTATTAGATTCAACATAGTTAGCTTCTTTGTTCAGACTTGGACACTCATATTGAAAATGTCCAAGTTTATGGCACTTGAAACACTCAACTGTGCCTCGATTGAACTGCCTCCCTTTTCCTCTTCCTATGTTTCCACCTCTGCCTCTTCCTCGGCTGCTCCCTTCTCCATAAGTGACTTTCAGAACCTATTCTTCCCCCATTTGTAGTACTTCAAAGTCTCTCTTCAAAGCCTGCATGTATGCCCTCTTCACTCTATCAGTGCCACAATATTTTTGCTTCATCGAGTCTCAAATACGTTTGGAACTTGATATATCAAAGATTGTCTCCATGATAGTTCTTGGAATGGCCTGGAACAAATAGTTTTTGACTTTAAGATCATCATCTTGCAACTATTTGTTCCTTAGGCGTTGTTCTTTTGCTTGCTTCATTTTTGTCTCAGTCTGCTATCTTTGCTTAGTTACTATAGTTGAGAAAGTGACAGCTTGTTGTGGCACTGTCACCGCGGCTGGTATGCCATTCTCAATAATTAAGACTCCATAGCTTTCTCGATTTGATGAAATTTTCCATCAATAATGACCAATGGTCATAACGTCCATCGAACACAGGTATGGACACTCCTCCTTCAGCTACAAGCTTCGTTTGCAATGAGCTACCTTCTGCAACCATTAAACTCTTCCGTACAGTGTTTCACTCTTTTGAGATTCTTACTTAGGCCCCTTTGATGGGGCTTTGATACTAGTTTGAAGAAAACTAGAGCTTGATTGCAACAAGAACGTCTCAAAGTATTTGAATTGCACGACTGTGTTTTATTCAAAACAAGTTTGGCTTTATATAGCTTACTACTTTAACAGAAGGTCCTAAACATCAACTACTCAAACGGCTACAGGCAGCCTTGAGTTTTAACAAACATGACGAAATCAACTAAGCAACAACACCTAAAGACTAGGACTCTTTAAACTGAATTGCAGATAACTAGAGTTTTAGATAACTATCTCAAACTCTAATATTGACTCAGACAAACCTTAACAACAAGGTTTTTATTTGCAGAGTAAAACAACTTGAAATCCCAACAAGGGTTTCGGGATCGATTCGATCTCTTCGAGATCCAAACCTGAATCTGTCACTAGAGGTGAACAGAGGGTGGGAGCGGGTTGGCAATGACAAACGCCAGCCACCGGAGCCACTGATAGGTGGTTGATCGGAGAAAGGTTCACCGATGGCATCTGGTGCCCAGAACAAGATTCTAGGTGCCTTTGGATAATTTCATGAAAAGTTAAAGGGCTCAAATAAAAAATCTGAGTTCTGAAACTATTTATGTTTCAGTACCTACACTTTCTATCTTTCCAATTTCTCTAGAAATTTGAGACAAAACGAAGTGTCCTGAATCAAAAACGTTGTAGTGATGGATTCTTAAATAGTTTGAAAACATACTCCTGTAAGTGATGTAATTTCAGAACTAAAAACACAATAGTTTATGTAAACACATTGTTGGTTTGGATAATCTTAGTGTACAAGACGAATCCAGACGAATAAAAAAACTGTAACAAAAGAATGTTTTGTCAATCGCCAATAAAATTTACACATTATTCCATTGTGTATTACACAATCTGTCATCCTGTAATATATAATCTAGAATCGTTAAAGTAGCTCTTTTCATTCGTGATCAGGTTGAGAGATCGATGTAGGCGGGACACTAATCCCTCTTAAATGCACTATTATCAAAATCTCTGTCTAGACATCATGAACTACTAAGGTGAGCCATACTAGAGTGTAGAATATCGACCTTAAAGGGACATTATAACAAGGGTGACTAGTGCAGTGAACTTAGAGAAAAACTGGATTAAGATAGAGGAAACTTTGAGAATCACTTTTGTAAGCGAAGGAACACATTACGGAGGCTCAAGTCCACATATTGAAAGGACCTGACCCTGATTTAGCTGCTTAAATCAGAATTAGGCCCTAACAACTCTACTAATCATAGTCTCTACTGATAATAGCTGATAAAAAAATAACAACTTAAATTTGTTTTCGATATCAGAGCAATTAGCTAACTACATTGATAAAAATACTAACTCGTAGGATCATACGGTAGATCACTATACTTTGATCTGCGTGCGCGCTCGACCTCAGAAGAAACTCTGCAAACTGGGCAATTTAAAACGAAGGGCCCAAGAAAACATAGATTTAAAATATTAGAGTGAGTGGACGAAAATATACTTAACTGAAACAGAAACATTACTGTGCTCCCACTGACATATATAATAAAATGCTAAGCGAGTCGAAAAGACTAAAAAGATATAAGAGATAAATTTAGGGGGACACCTGACCCTTCTAAAGTATCGTGCTCAAGTGGAGATGGTGACTAGGGTCTTTGGCCACCTAAAGTCGTATGGTGACTCTTGACATAGAGACGATGTGAATGCCAGGGGGAAGTGCTGATCCTTCCTTGGAGATACTCGGGGATCAGCCGAGTAATCAATGCATCGATGCAAGACTACCTAAAAATGTAATTGAATCTAGCCTCCAAAATATAAGCTGAATACTAAAATTTCAAATTGAGCTGAATATAAATAATAAAGATTCGCTAATTGACTATGAAAGTAAAAATGTCCACTCATAGTACTATGTCGTGCTTTTCAACAAGCCAAAACATGTGTGTCAGCGTTTCAATATGTTTACCACTGGCATCTAATACATCGTATGGAAACAACGATTATTAATTAATAACTAATTAGCGAAGGTCATATCGAATAACTAAACTCGTTCACCCAACGAGCAACTCTCGTTGAGAACATCACATTCTCGAATATCACACTAACCCGAATTCTCATAAGCTTAATTCCAATTCTAGTTTGTGAACCTTTAATTCTCTTTGAAAGTTGCAATACGTTCCCTAACATTGTGCGACACAAGGTTGAATTGACGTCCAACTCGACCGATCAATAAAATAGTAAAAACATTTAATTATCACTGATTAATTTCTAAGTCCATACCAAACTACGTCCAATGAATTTAATAACTTCACCAAAACACTCGCAGCGTCGAAACAAATCTAATGATATATAACTCGATTGATTTGGACCACATTTTTTTGTTAGACGCGGTTGACCCACCGTTGGAAAGCTCTTGAAGATTCCAATGTTTTCTCCTAAAAAACCTATGCCCAATTCTTACTGTTTTGGCCGAAATCGAGCTCGAAAACTCCACAGCCCGAAATATCTTCGGCGACGCAGATCCACCATCGAGTCACCATGGAGCTCAAGACGGGTCACGTTCGACTCGCCATGACGAGGGGAGCAAAAATCCCCAACCCTTTCTTGCCGAAACCATCGGGAATGCCGTCCACGGTGGCGCTCGATTCAAACTCAACAAAGATCAATCGATCTCCTTGAAACTACTTGAAAACATACAGTTATACAACCCAACATATATCATCACATAGAGGAGAGAGAGAGAGAGAGAGAGAGAGAGAGAGAGAGAGAGAGAGAGAGAGAGAGAGAGAGATGAATCAAACCATACCAATTTTGAGGGTCAACTCGCCGGATAATCCATCGGTCCAAAACCTAGGTTTTAGCCGAACTTTAATTCCAAATTCTGGCCAACTCCGTCAAAATGGACGTCGGAGACCTCATAGGAAATCATGGGTGTCCCAAGTCGATCATTTCCATACCATGATTGTTGGCTTTGGTGGCCGGACGGCGGTGACTCACCGGAGCTGAGCTCGGCAATGATTTGCGTCGCTAGAGCTTCAATAAACGCGGCTCAATGCGTCTAGCCCAAAAATGGAAAGTTTTTCCTTTCCGAAAATGAAAAAATTGGTATTTATAGTCGCGACTAACCATTTCGTAAATTATATAAAACTTCTGCTAATTGTAATTTCTTCATCATAATTCCGATTTTAACATTTGACCTGGTTACGAACTCGTCTCGACGAACTCTGTAACTTTGCACAATAAAATTTATCGAAAAACTTAACCAATTGGATTTGGTCAGAAGGCCATTGATCTAGATAAATACTAAAGGTAGAACTAATTACCTTCCTCGATTAGCGTTGTTGAAATAAGATTAACTAGTTAATAAACTCAATGAACGAAGATTAACTTACTAATCTGGGTATGGGTCGTTACACATATCCTCTTCTTTTGCATGACCTCACAAGGGTCTTCAAATAGAACACCATATTTCACAACCCAAGCCTTTAGAGATAATAGGAGTGAAGTCAAGACCAACCAGATGCGATCTCTGAAAGGAAAAGAAGAACGTTTTGTTCTAGGTCTAGATTTAGTAGTCAGAACATGTGTTGGTTAAGTGCGTGGAACATGCAAATCCCCACGTTTAATCTGTTTAACGTCTCTGATTGAAGAAATCAGGAAGACGGTCTTTAACGTCTCCGATTGAAGAAATCGGTAAGATGGAGTAGAAGAAGGGTGTTGAAAGCCTCGAAGAAAAAGAATCACAAAGTTGCAAGGGGGGAGTAGAGAAAACTTCTATCACAAGAAAACTCACCTTTCTTCTTATTTTCTTCTTTTTCGGGCAGAGACTTTCGCGCACTAAATTGGCCATAACTTACTCTAGACTCATCAAAATTGCGATCTGGAGGATGTTCTAGAAACTAGACATCTATGGCTTTTCAATTCATGCATATAAATATCTCCTTCTAGCTTGTTCTGAGCTGCTCACAATCTTCTGTCGAAGTTGGTAGATGTGCACATGCTATGAGATTGAAGTGGTCAATCTCAAATTTAAGGATGAAAAAAATGTTTAGGTTTTGGCACAAAGCTTCGGGTTAGAATCTTGTGTTGATAACGTGTTAGAATATGAATAGAAAGAAGCATAAATTGGAGAGCAAAATTAATTCTTCTTTATTCATAGAGATTGACCCATATATATAGGAGAACCATATGTACATAGTTGATTACAATAAGGAATGATATTTACACAATAAGGAAACATAATCCAATATGTAATCTAAATCCTATTCTCTATAAGAGAGTATCCAGATACGGTAGGAAATATCACACCAAATATTGACATGTTGCAATAATTTTGCTTATGATTTAATATACTTTAATCAAAATATTGAGTAAATCATATAAAAAATCAGGAAAGAAAAGTGAATTACGTTTCCATATATAATCTTGATGTACTTTATGTTATTATTTAATACATTTCAAGAATTTATTTGCTCTATGATCTTTGTCATTAAAGTTTTTATTTGAATTAAACATAATTAATAGTGCAATTAAGAAATCAATATTAACTAGTTTTTTTTCGATGAACATTAAATTAATTTCTTTGTAGAGTCATTGTTATACAAAGAATTGTTATAGATTACTTTTAAACTTTTAAATATGAAAAATTGACAATCATTAGATATAAAAGGTATGGTCGTCTTCTGATTAAGTTGATGTGTTAAAATAATAATGATGTGAACAAAACAAAATGCCATGTAGAGTCCCATTAAAGCCAAAAATTATTTTTCTAAAAAGAATTAAAGAGTTCGATTCTTGCTTGAATATATATAATCTTTCTTAAACTTCTCTATTTATTCTTGGAAAAAGATGGTGTTGGAGTGAGACATATTTTTAGGAATATTATAGGTATATATTTTGTAATTAAATACGTGTAAATAATTTTTTTTAAGATTATAAATAATCTTGTATATATAATTTAATAGTAATCAATACATTAAAAAATTATCCGACTCTTATGTTCTATTTCACCTGTGTTTTATATCACCGATGGGTTTGTGTGCTTGCAATTCAATTTAAGCTCAGAAGTCGCACACTTGTGCAATGTAACCCCACTTAAACTTCTAGCTACCCCTTTAAATGGAATTGACACAAAGATACAAAATCTAAGCTGTATGCTAACTTTCGATTCACGTACTAGACACGATATCTTGATTGAAACTCCTAGAAATTCTAGAATGCAGATAGTGCACGTGTTTCTTCTGAGCTTGTGGACTAGCTTCATTTCTTGCTTATCCTGAAAGTAATATATGCATGTGTCAACTGTCAACTGTGTGTGTCTCACAAACTTTAACGATTACAATTTGTCTTCGTGATCGACGTTATATGTTTGTATGGATATGGATTGTCAGGAGACCAATCTAAAACCCCAAGTATTGCAGCTACATGCATGCCCTCCCAGCATTTTGGTCCCTCAGAAAAATCGACTAAAACAAAACTAAGATTCTTGTCACGGAATTGAAATACATAGATTGGTTTTAGACATTGAAATTCTATGGTAGCAGGACTTTGAAATATTCGATATTTCCTAGTCTTGATTAGGTCCTGGGAATGTTTGCAGGACTTGTTCTCCAATCTGCAATTGAATTTGAACTTCAATTTATTCGTTACAATAATATTATATGACTTATGTACGAAAGTCAAGAACTACGTTTTGTCATATGATGGACCATCGAGTAAGCTATAATGGTGAAGCTACACAGAAACCACTGGATGCATAATTTCTCTGCATCCTAGAGTAGGGACTGAATTAAAGGTCTCGATCATATATATATATATAGTCCAAATTTATGTACGTTTTTGGTCCCAATTCCAGAATTCTGTATTGTTTGTCTCAGTGAATTTTGCATTTGCCAAAGGTACTGTAGTGTCTCTATCTTGCATTGGCATGGTGTGTGTGTATATATATATATATATGTATATATTCGATCTGTACGTACTCTAATACTTGGTAATGTACTGATGCACGTAGCAGAAAACCTTTCACTAATTAAACTTAATTAACATATATAATAGTTAATAATGATGCTTGCATATGATTGAGCACAAGTCTGATCGAACAGAAACTCCAATAATATGATTAGGTATCCAATTTGAGTTTTCTTTAACTTTAATGTGGAAGCTAGCTAGGTACCATTGTCCTTAAGATAATGTTTAGACTTGGAGACATGTTGTCTTTCATGAACACTCGGTAACGTACATTCATATACATGCATTTGATTAATTAGTCCAACCAATTAGATTTATCTATATATTGCTTAAGAAGAAAAGATTCATGGAATCTATCTAGCTTGAGCTCATTTCTAATTCCGTAATGACGTCGTGGATACATTTTTTTTTGAAGAATAAAAATATAAGACAGGAACGAAAAGAAGACTAAGAACATAGATATATGATCGATCGAGTAAAAAAGTATGTTCTCGATGAATCCTCTTCATGCAGCTAGCTAGCTAGCTATAACAAGGCCTCTTGGGTTAATTTACGACGTCAAAAATGATCTTCCTGTTTACTAAACGTAGTTTTAAAGGATCAAGTGACACTAATAGGTCCAATATATATTGAGGAGAGGACCTGCTGCCGGGGATGACGACGATGACGATGGTCCTCTATTTTGATCCATATATACTATCTAAGGGCCTAACAGGTGCAGCAAGTGTGAGCTCTAGATGATCAGCTACTACTGATGATGTCGACGACGATGGAATAGTATTACCAGTGCTGGGATTTGAAGAATATTTCGGCTGCGAATCTATCAACCCGTAGATCCATACCGGCATAGCACGATCAGAAACACGGTCATGATGATCTGAATTACTTGAAAGACTACTACCGTTGTAGTCTGCTGGTTTCTGTTCATCATTATCTGATGGTAGTAGCAGTAGTAGTGCTCATCAGTTGAAGCTGATCATATTTTGTTGGTGATGAGGGATTGTCGGCTTAATATTGACTCATTGAGTATGAGCTTCAGCAGTACTACTTGGCCTGGGTTGAGTATTATTATTGCTCCCAAACTGCAATATATGAACAAGATCGAGTGCTTAATTAATTCTTCAAGATATTGATCGGTTAATTAATTAATTTGGTTAATTAATTAGTGATACATTATTATGTATGTATATGACCGGCACGTACCATATCGAAGAGGCTTGAACGACGCTTCTTCTTGGAGAGGGTTGCTTGCCTGAGAAAATACTTCTGAGCATGACTAGCAACTTGGGTTGGTGTTCTTGTAGTCACGTAATTCCTAGAGATGCCTCTCCAGTCACCCTTCCCTAGCTTCTCAAGCCCCATTAGAAATGTTCTGTGCTCCTCTTCTGTCCACGGAACTCCTAGAATATAACCAAACAGCTTCTTTTATCAGATTGTATATATATGATCAAGAACACCTAGCTAGATTATATCATAATTGAAAAGAACTCAGAAAAGAAAAAGATTGATTATTAATTAATTAGTACCCTTTTTCCTATCTTGAGCACGACATATGAGGCCGTCGGAGACATAACCGACCGAGGCTTTGTGACGGTGATGATCGGAATTTTCATTGTTATCTATGGAGGAGATTCTTGAAGATGATGGAGACGAGGACGTGGCTGAAGATGTTGGCAAGCAATCCATGCTAAAGCTTTTCTTCATCATCATGTTCATGGCATTCATAGATGTTACAGAAGAAGACATATGATGATCTTGATGGACTTGGGCACCAAAGAGTCTGAATCCATGAGGAGAAGGAGGAGGAGTACCAACAAAAGCAGTCGTGGAAGTACCTCTAAAATTTGTGCAAGTCCTGGAATTGTGGCCTATTTTTCCACAATGTGAGCATTTTCTGCCCATTTTCGAAGAGACGGTAATACTATTATCTAGCTTCGATTCTTAACTAAATCCTAGCTAGCTTTGACATTATCAACGGCCGACACCCTTACAATTCTAAACGCAATGAAACACATAGAGAATAAGCAAGACAATGAAGCCGGGAGAGATAACCAACATGTTTGGTGGTATATATGATATTGATGATGGGGGGTGGGGTTTATGAAAATGGATGCACACCATGAGAAGATGATTGGATGGACTTTCTTTGTTGTTGGGATATTTTCCAACTTGGGTTCTAAACAAAAACAGAAGAAGAATTATTACTAGAAATGATTTTAGGCTTCAAATCTTACATGTTATATTCTATTGTCACATCATCAATACATATCATTAAATATATACTTTAAAAAAATTACTCTACAAGGAAATTAATTAATACATAACATATTATATATATTGATTCTACCATATATTGCGTTTGATTTCATTGCGAACCCCCCAAAACCATACACGATGGAGCAAATTTGAGAAGCTGCCATCGCAAAGGAAACTCCAGCATGGGCAATTGAGATAATAGGTTTAGGGTCTCAGCTTTTTGTAAATTTCATCTACCATTGATGAAAGAGATCGATTAAAATTTCATCTTAAGTTATATTTATATGCAGTACTTCGAAAACCATATCATTTATAATATATACAAGCTCTCAATATACATACGACGAATATGACTTTGGATTAGAAACATGAAGCTTTTAAAGCCGTACTTTAGTTTCTTAGCCAGATCTTAAGGTCTCTAATCAAAATTAAGACATGGCCGGGCTAGAATAAAGAGAAGTACTTTCAAATATCTAGTATACAACATGGGTAAAGACCAAAGAGGTTCTCATGTTTACTTCGAGATGTACATGAAGATTTACTGTCAACAATTTTAAGGAAGAGCATAACCATCCTCTTGTGACTCCAGAATGTGCTCATATGCTGCCTCTCAAAGAAACATTGCTACCACCTAAGGTATTCAATTGGAGTTGGCAAAAGACTCTGGGATTTCACTTAAACATTGCTATGAGCTTATGAGTAGGCAAGTTGGTGGAAGAGGATCTGTTGGATTTACAAAGGAAGATGCAAAGAGCTATCTTCGATCAAAACGGGAAAGGCAATTAGCATATGGAGAAGCTGGAAGTTTGCTGATTTATTTTCAAAAGCAAATGTTGAAAAATATGTCATTCTTTCATGCCGTATAATTGGATAATGAAAAACAAATAACTAATGTGTTCTAGGCTAAGGCAAAAATGATTCTCGACTATGGACTGTTTGGAGATCTGGTTAGTTTTGACACAACCTATAAAACTAACACAGATAATAATTCTTTAGCTATTTTCAGTGGCTTCAATCACCACTGAGAAACAATTATAATTGGGGAGGGGGGAGGGGGCTTTGATGTATGATGAGACTACTGCTGTTTCTACCGGATTACGCGCAAGACGCAATCTAGCAGAAGCAAGTACGAGTACTCCTCCTCCTTCTTGTACGTCCGAACGTTGGGGCTGTTCGGATGGTCGGGTGCTTCCTCTTCTCTTCGGGTGTGCGGGTACGCGTGCTCGGGTACGGCTGTTAGAAGAATACAACGATGAACAGACAGTCAGGGGTCAAGACGGGGTGGCCCGCCTTCAACGCTCTGATGCCTAAGTCAGATGATGTATTGGATATAACAGTCGTGCGAGCAAGTATGTAAGTAGGTTGGGGTGTTGAGATAGGATGGGATTTTTGTGTCCCGTTACCTGTAATAAATACCTTACATATATAGGTGGTTGTGCTTGGTGCTTGATGGTGTTCTTCGATGTGGGACTGGTGTACTTGCTGATGTGTAATTCGCATATTCGGGTGAGCGCCCCTACGGGCGCGTGCGCGCTCGGATGAGGTTGGTCTTGTGAGTGAAGTTGGAGCCTCCCTGGTGGTCTTTCGGGTGGTCAGGTAGGTGTTGATTACCTGCTTAAGTGGATAAGTATATTTAATCGGACAACTAATGCCATACTAACAAGTCCCCCAAGTCCCCAAGTCAAAGAGAACTTTCTTGACTGGGGAGTTGAAAAAGGGTTCGTGCGATTAAACAAAATACTTATCCGATTGAGCAGTGGTGTATGATCCTGTAACCCCCAAGTCCCCCAACTCTCCGGCCAAGGAAGGGCTCGCATGACGGAGTGGGTACCTGCGCGTTTGATGGTGTACCTGTGCCTGTATTCTGGGCCCAGCCCCCAAACGGATCTTGCTAGTTTGGAGCCGCGCGCCCGTGGGGTGTTGCCTTGTAAACAAATAAGTACAATATAGATATATAGGTATGCAAATGTGTGAATGTATGGTATGATGCGTGAATGTATGGTATGATGTATGAATGTATGCAAATGTTTGGTCGTAACGCCAACGCTGGGATGCCGTTGCGTACGTCGCACGTCAACGGGGATGCCGTTGCGTACGCTGTAGCGTCAACGGTGGGATCAAGACCGCGACGTACAATGTTGCGGCGCGCACGAACGCGTACCCGTGCCGCCCCTCAGACTTAGCGCGCGCAGAGGCCTCTGCCGCCTAAACCAGGAAGATTTCGGGCACGGAGAGGACGGACCCCACACCCGGAACGCTCATCGGTCTCAGAACGTACAAGGAGAGGATGGACCCCACACCCTTGTCGGCTGAGTCGGTGAGTCGATCGTTAATGTTACGCACATGGAGGGGAAGAACCCCACGCCCGTGCCGCCTATCGGCTTAGCGCGCCTAGAGAGGAGTCGGCCCCATGCCTCTGTCACCACAGTCGGCTTGTATTTTTCGCGTACGGAGAGGACGGACCCCACACCCGGAACGCTCATCGGTCTCAGAACGCGCAAGGAGAGGACGGACCCCACACCCTTGCCGGCTGAGTCGGCGAGTCGATCGTTAACATTGCGCGTACGGATGGTATGAACCCCGCACCCGTACCGCCCATCGGTCTCAGAACGCGCAAGGAGAGGACGGACCCCACACCCCTGTCGTTTGAGTCGGCGAGTCGATCATTAACGTTGCGCGTACGGAGAGGACGGACCCCACACCCGTACCGCCCATCGGTCTTAGCGCGCGCAAAGAGGGGACGGACCCCATGCCTGTGCCGCCTAATCTGGCTTGCTAATTCTTACCGGCGCGTGTTCGGAGGGGAGATGCCCATTGCCCGTGTTAGTGAGCTCTGCGTTTCAGCGGTTTGCTGGTCGTGCGGGTGGTGCGTGCGCCAGTACGGAATGGCGGGAGACGTGTCGTGTCTTGCCTAGGGTGGGGTGATGCGCTGACGAGACGCTTGAGGTGACATTCCTTTTGACTGCTCCTCGGGAACCGTTGTGTAATAAATGCGAGCCGTCGTAATTAATGCTGGCATGCCCTGGGCATTAAATGCTGATGACGTAGTAACTGCTCGAAGCTCATGCGTCACGCGCGTGGGCGCGTGTGGTGTTACATGGGTGACACGTGTCGATCCGTGGGAGACCGTGCTAGGGTTTGAAATCGAGGCGGGAAGCTGGAGGGGAGCGCGGTTACTTTCGTGGGCAGGTGAACCGCCTCAGGGCCACGTGTCGTGATCTGACGGTGGACACGCGAAAATGGACGGCTGGCGTTCATTGGCGTACATCGTGCAATCAGTATAAATAGGGGTTTGGTGTCGTCTTCCTCATCACTTTTTACAACTTACCGAAACGCTGCAGAAATTACCTTGCACACTGTTCTTCTCTGATCTCTGCTGTTCTTTGTTTCTGGCCGGAGTTTCTTCGTGGACGTTCATCCTCTCTACCATCAATATCGATTTGGTGAGGCTCTCATGCTGTTTCTGTTGTTTTCCGTTTTGGTTTTTGTTTGTTTGTTTCTGGTTTGTTACAGTTTCTGGGTTTTTTGGCTTTTTCTGGGTTTTACATCTCAAGAACAAGGCGTGTTCTTGAGGTGTGCCAGGTTTGATTTTGGTTGGGGTAGGATTTTGGGGTTTTTGGTGTTTCTGGTAGTTTGCTTTTTTTTTTTGCTAAGTGTGGGTGTCGTGTGCGTGCGTCTAAGAATGGAGCCAATAGAAATATCAAGCGGGCAATCGCATGAGCGCATATACGTACCGGGGGTGAGGTGGTTTAGTTGTGGTTCGAGCGGGTCGAGCACATCGTCGTGCGAGTCTGTGATGAGTGTGACGCCCCTGCGATTCATCCCTAACGCTTCTCCTGTGGTGCAGCAAATGGATCCCCAACAAGCGCTTGCTGCCTCAGGGTTAGGGGAATCGTCGGGCGGATCCTCGTCGTCCGGTCCGTGGGGTGAGGAGCGCGTGCGACAAGATCAGCCTGTGACCCAGTTTCCGGAGGGCGGGCGACTTAACTGGGTGCTCCCTGACGGAGTGCCGGTGCAAGAACCCGAACGGGCGCCGAGCGTCAAAGATATGGCGCGGTGGGCGAGGGACTACCACATTCCTTCGTCCGTCAGGCTGAAGATTCCGGGGAGGGGAGAATCGTTCACCCGACCACCTGCTGGCCACGTGTGCGTCAGTGAGTTCCATCTGAAGGCGGGGATAAAGCTGCCTCTCCACCCGTTCTTCCAATACATCCTGGCGCTCCTCAGGATCTCCCTCGGTCAGTGTGGGCCTACACTGACCCGAACGTTAGTGGCGTTTTTCAACATCTTCCATTCGAGCGGGCTGGACCACCCCACACGGGCGGAATTCCTCCACTTCTTCCGCCTGAAGTACTCCTCTCGTCGGCGAGATTCGGGCACCTTCACCGTGGAGCCAAGGGTGAAGTGGTGGCTGATCGATCCTCCCAGTTCTTCCACCAGCTGGCGTACAATCAACTATCTGGTCAGAGGTGACTGGGAGTTTGGCGCGCATGCCCCTGAGATTGCGGCCAACGCCCACCGTGTCCACCGAGTCCCCCAGCGCTTCCACTGGCTGGACACGAGCGAGTATCCCCTGACGCCCGAGGAGGAGAATAGGATAGCTCGTCTGAAGTTTGTCTTTAACCCTAGGCCCGAGGCGAGACACTTCTGGGCTGCGTGTCACTGGGACTTGATTGAAAAGAATCACCTCGCCCACATGCCTGGTCTGTCGGGTGGCGCTTATCTGTAATGTATGTAGTGTAACTTTGATCGACTGTTGCTAACCTGTACGTTCTCTGTTCTTGCAGTGAAAATGTCCAAGTCCAAGGCGAGTGACCGGGATGCGGAGCAGCTGCGCCGGCTAAACATGCTGCTGGATGGCGCAGACACCGTACGCCGTGTCGTGGTGGATCGCTAGGGCGGAATGCGGGTGGGTGAGGAGGTTCAGCCCACCATGCGTGCACCTGCGGTGAGTGAGCACACCTCTCCTGTCCGCCAGCGTGTGTTGGGCGCTGGCCCATCTGTTTCCGCTGCTGCTAACGTCGAGCAGCCAGCGTCCTGCCCTGTTCTACCTCCTCCTCCTTCGCAGTCGGCCAGTCGGGCTGAGCGGGACAACCGCCACCGTGAGAAGGAGCAACGCCAGGTGGATCGGGATCAGCGCCGGTCTGACCGGGTGGAGCAGAGGGACAGGCGTGACACTGCCTGCACGCCTCAGACTTCAAATCCACCTTCAAGTCCTCCACAATCTCTTGAGCAGGGGGAAGGTGAGGAGCGTGCCCAGAAGCGCCCGCGGACTGAAGACTCCTCTCCCGGCCCTACTCCTGGGTCGAATGCTGATATTGTGGATGCCTTGCACCGTGCGCTGGTGGATGGCGCCGCCTCTCTTGGGCCCCTGCTGCAGCCGCTGGAGAATGTCGCCCCCGACGGGCTGGACGCGGCCTTCATCGCGTGCACCCGGCTGCAGCACCAGCTCTTCCGTGTCCGCTCGCGGGAGAATCTGGAACTTGCACGCCTCAGGGCCGACACGCTGAAGCACCGAAGGGTGGTGGATCGGATGGTGGCCAATCTGGAGAAGGCCAATGGCCTGGCGACGCGGTACACCGCCCGTGCAAAGGAGGCGACTGCGCGGTCCGTGGAAGCTACTGCCTGTGAAGCTCTGGCGAGGACTGAGCGGGACAAGGCCGTGTCCGAGGTGGAGCAGGTGCGCGCCGAGCTGGAGCGCGTCCGTGCTGAAGCAGCCGCCCGGGAGGCGCTGTCAGAGTCTCGGCTGAAGGAGGCTGATCGCGTTGCTCGCATGGATGCTGTGGCGACGTTCAAGGAGTCTGACGAGCTCCGCGAACTGGTCAGAGCGGAAGTGGATGAGAAGGTGGCTGCCTTCCAAGAAGCGGTGATTCCCTTCATCAAGCTGGAGGAGTACCGGGCGTTCGTGCGGTCTGAAAATGAGAGACTGGCGGGCGCTCAGGTTCCTGCACCTGAGGGAGAGGTGGAGCCTTCCAGGGAAGCTGGTGGGGCGGGGCTAGAGCCGGTGATCGTGCGGGTGGATCCGGGTGAGCAGGTGGAAGCGGTGGGGGCGGTGTCATCGGAGGAAGCGGAGGAGCTGGAGGTGGATACGGGGGCGTAGTGTAGGATTTCTCTTTTTTTTTTGTAATAGAGTAGGATTGTTGTAATCGGGCCTTGTGCCCTAACTATCAATGAAGTATTTTCTTTCCGTACGTGTGCCTTGTCTTGATTGTTTTTTTTTGTTTTGGCATATTTTGAATGACTCGCGCGAACGTACGCCCACTCTCCTTTGCTTTTGAATGGAATTTAACCAATTGTTACATTCGTGCGAGCAGCTTATCCCCAGTCCCCCGAGTACTGAGCGGGTGGGGTAAGGACAAACGAACGCAATAATATTACAAATTTAAAGAACGAAAAAGTACAACATAAGTACAACATAACAAAATTTTAATGAAAGTACTTCCTCAGATGTTGGATGTTCCATGGGTGCCGTAGTCGTTGACCCTGCATATCACGGAGGTAGAAAGTGCTGGCGCTTATCACCTCATCGACGACGTACAGGCCTTCCCATAACGGACGGAGTGTCTTCACCTTTTACTGGATTGCCTTCATCACCCAGTCCCCCAGTTGGATTGGTCGAGCCCGAATGCGCTGGTTAAACAATCGGGCGATCCTTTGCTTGTTCGCGGCGTTGTGGAGATGCACCGTGTCCCTCCATTCTTCCAGCAGATCGTTGCTGAGGCGTAGCCCCTCGCCGTTCGTACGTGGATCGTACCCTTCGATCCGTGGGCTCTAATGGGTGATCTCCAGGGGTAACACAGCTTCCGTTCCAAATATCAGGCTGAACGGAGTTTCGCCCGTGGCTGCGTTGGCGGTCGTTCGGATGGACCACAGAATCTCTGGAACGACCTCGGGCCAGCGCCCGTAACCCGCATTCCCGGGTTCGATGTCTTCAATTTTCTTTTTGATACCAGCCTTGGTGATCTTGTTGGCTGCTTCCACCTGTCCGTTCGTTTGGGGGTGCGCTGGTGATGCGAACACGAGGTTTGTTCCCTGCCTCTTGCAGAAGGCTATGAGTCGGGGGTTGTTGAATTGTGTCCCATTGTCTGTGATGATGCTGATTGGCATCCCGTAGTGATAGAAGAGGAAACGCCAGAGGAAGCGCTCCACCTTCTCCGTGGTGATTTTCGCCATTGGTTGGGCCTCGATGAATTTGATGTGATAGTCAATGATGACGATCAGATATCTGTATTGTCCCTTCGACTTTGGGAGCTCTCCGATCAGGTCCAGTCCCCAGTGTGCGAACGGAACGGGCGACAGGAGGATGGATAGTGGGATGGCGGGCGTGTGGTGGTGATGTGCGTGCAGCTAGCACTGGTGGCATTTGCTGGTTAGCGCCGTAGCGTCCGCATGGATGGTGGGCCACCAGAATCCGTACCGAAGGGCCTTGTGTGCGATCGATCTAGCGCCTGCATGATGGCTGCACGTGCCCGAGTGGATTTCCTTCAGGATCGAGTTGCCCCTTGTTGGAGTGACGCACTTGAGGCTCGCCCAAGTCCTCCCTTATTGATATAGCGCCCCATCCCGCACGCTGAAGTTGGCCGCCCGTGCGACAATGGTCCTGGCCTCTCGCTTGTCCTCTGGTAGTTCTCCCCTTGTCTTGTAAGCGATGAGCACATCCATGTAGCTGTGCTCGTGCGGTTCGATTGCCGGAACCTGCTCTACTCCCGAGATGCTCGGCCGTCACAGCACTTCGACGATCCGCTGTCCTGGTCCCGTGTGCACGGGTGCAGTGGCCAATCGGGTGAGTTTGTCTGCCTTCGCGTTGAATCCTCGGTGAATGTGGTTGATGTTGACGTACTTGAATCCCTTGATCAACGCCTTCACGTGCTTTAGATAGGCGATCATGGATTTCCCCTTTGCCTGGAATTCTCCTCCGACCTGGCTCACCACCAATTGTGAGTCGTTAAACACATTGAGGTCGGGCGCCTCTGAGTTTTTGGCCAGCTGCAGTCCCGCAATGAGCGCCTCGTACTCGGCCTCATTGTTGGTGGTCTTGAATTCGAACTTGAGGGCGTACTCTGCGTTTACCCCTCCTGGCCCAGTCAAGATGATCCCGGCGCTGCTTACTTTCTTCGTGCACGAACCGTCGACGTAGAGGTTCCACTCCGACAATGGTCGCTCCTTAACCTCCGGTTTGTCGGACGCCTCCACCGTCGGGCCGTCGGTCGTACTGACCGGTGTTCCCTCCGCTTCCGTATACTCGGCAATAAAGTCTGCCGTTGCCTGTCCCTTGACTGCCGTGCGGGGCTTGTACTGGACATCGAATTCGCTGAGCTCAACTGCCCACTTCGCCAGGCGACCGCTGTGATCGGGCGATTGGAGGATCTGGCGTAGAGGCACGTTGGTGAGGACGTGAATGCTGTGCGCTTGGAAGTATGGCCTCAACCGTCGGGCGGCGGTGACGAGCGTGAGCTCCATCTTCTCGATCGTCGGGTATCGGGTTTCAGCGCTCGTCATGCCCTTTCCTGAGAAGAAAACGGGCAGCTCCGTGCAGTCCTCCCTGCGGATGAGGGCAGAACTAACGGCCGTGAGGGAAGCGGCCAGATAGATGTACAACACTTCCCTCGGGATGGGTCTTGAGAGGAGCAGGATGGATGCCAAGTATTCCTTGATCTGAAGGAAAGACGCCTCGCACTCTGGCGTCCACGCGACCTCTCGCTTGCTCGTCGTTCGGAGAGCCTTGAAGAATGGGGCACATCTGTCCGAATATCGAGAGATGAACCGGTTCAACGATGCGAGCTTGCCCGTGAGGCTCTGCAGGTCCGCTTTCTTGACTGGCGGCTTCATGTCGATGATCGCTTTTACCTTGGCGGGCGCGGCTTCGATTCCTCGCTGGCTGACGATATACCCAAGGAATTTGCTGTTGGTGACCCCGAACGTGCACTTGGCCGGGTTTAGCCTCATGCCATTCCTGATGAGGACGTCGAGCACAGTCCCCAAGTTCTGGACGTGGTTGACCGCCTGAACGCTCTTCACCAAGATGTCGTCCACGTACACGTCCACAATGTTGCCAATCAGGCCATGAAACATCGCGTTCATGAGCCTCTGGTACGTGGAGCCGGCATTCTTCAACCCGAATGGCATGACGACGTAGCAGTATAATCCCTTGTCTGTGACAAACGTCATCGCCTCTTGGTCCTCGGGGTCCATGAAGATCTGGTTGTAGCCCGAATATGCGTCCATCATGGACAGGAGCTCGTGCCCAGCTGTCGCGTCCACCGGCTGGTCGATCCTCGGTAGAGGGAAGCCGTCCTTGGGGCACGCCTTGTTAAGGTCACTGTAATCGATGCACATCCTCCACTTCTTGTTGCTCTTCTGCACCATCACAGCATTGGAGATCCACTTCGGATACTCCATCTTGCGGATGAACCCGATGCCCAGCAGTCGGTCCACCTCCTCGTGCATTGCCGCGTAATGCTCCACCTTGTATGCTCGCCTCTTCTGTTTTACCGCCCGGGTGCTGATACCGACGCTCAGCCTGTGGGATATGATGCTTGTGTCGATCCCGGGCATGTCTTTATACGACCATGCAAACACCTCCTGCTTCTCCTTCAGTAGTGCGATCAGCCGTTCGGCTATCGCAGGAGCCAATGATGCTCCGATTTGAACCGTCCTTTCCGGGTGTCTGGGGGATAGCTGAATCGTCCTCAGCTCCTCGCGCTCGGGAACGGGTGACACCGCCATCAGCCCGTCGCGTGGATCGTCCGGTATCTCCATTCCGGGTGTAGGCTCCAAGGCGAGGACCTCCTGCCTGTCCCGGGGTTTCGCGGCTTCCTCGTAGTTGTATCCCCGAACGTACCCGATCCCATGCTCGGTTGGGAATCGTCCCAAGAGCAAGTGTCCCGCGATGATCATTTTCAGCTTATTGATCCCCGGCCTCCCGAGAATGGCGTTGTATGGGGAGGGGGTGTCCATGATAATGAAGTCTGTTCGGACCTCGCTGTGCGGGGAGTCGGATGCGCCGATCCCGAATCGAATGCTATCGCTCCCAATCGAATACGACGTTTCGCCCGTGAAGCTGGCGACGCACTCGTGATCCTGTGTCATCTTGCGGGCGGGCCTGCCGAGCGCCGCGTACGCGTCCAGGTAGATCACGTTTATAGACATCCCACTATCCACTAGCACCCTCTTCATGAGGAAACGATCGATGATCGCATCGATCACGAACGGTAGGGTGCTGTCCTTCGGGCTACCTTCCTCATCTTCCGCTGTGAAGTTAATGGCGGGAGTCTCCCGTCTTCCTTCCTTCTGCGCTCGTCCAGCTCTAATCGTCAGCACCTCCCTGATCGAGTGATCGGGCGACGAGGTGCCCTCCTTGCGCTTTCCCCCGGATATGGTGCTGATAGTCCCCCGGGTTTTGATGCCTGCCCCGTGCCGTCGCTCGCTTGCCCTGGGAGGGGTTGCCCGTTCGTCCTTTTGTATATCCTCGAGGGCCTTCGTTAGCATTATGCAATCGTTGGTCTGGTGAGTGGTGGCGTTGTGGTACTCGCACCAGGCGTTCGGGAGTCGGCCGACCGGAATCTTTGCCTTTGATATGTTGTTTGGTGGTAGGAGCCGGTGTTGGTATTGGCGGAGTAGGTGCTCATTCGACTGTTGGTGAATCGCGTATACCCCCTGGGCCGCCGGTCGGTATTGTGGTGCTGGTGGTAGACGGGCCCCCTGCTGCGCTGGTCCCCTCGTCTGGTTGTAGCGGTTGTTCTTGTAGCAGGAGGGTGGCCTCTGGTGATTCTGTCTTTGCGTGTCCCAGCTCCTCTTGTAGCCCCCAGCAGGTTCCCCGTCGTCCGCTAGCTGCCTGGGTTGGACGTTCGTTTTCTCCGGTCCGCCGGTGTTCGACTCGGAGGTGGACCCGTATACCCGCGTTTCCACGAGCGCCTTCTGTACAATTAGGTCCATAATCTCGTCGTAGTCGAGATATTCCTTCCTCACCAGCTTCTCTACGAACGGCGTGGCGAGCATGTTATCCATCAGGGCCACCTTGGCCACTCGCTTGTCGAGGTCCCTGCACGTGCTTGCAAGCGTCCTCCATCTGTTAATGTAGCTGGACAAGCTCTCGTCCCTTCCCTGGTGGACCTTGAGGAGGATGCCTGTGGTATTGTACTTTCCCTGGAGCCGGTAGCGCTTCTGGAAGCTCTCCGCCAGTTTGAGAAACGAATGGATGGAGCCTGGCGGAATCTCATAAAACCAACTCCGTGCCTCCTCCGTCAGTGTTTCCTGAAACAGGAAACACAGGGTTGGGTCCGAATACCGGGTCCCGTCCGTGGTGGATCGAAACTCGTCGATGTGTGCGCGGGGATCCCCACTCCCGTCGAACCGGGTGATCTTCGTTGTCTTCGCGTGGAGGTCTCTTCCCCTCTCCAGTATGTGCGCCGAGAACGGGCTGACCCGGGGGGTGAACGTCCCGCCCTGCCCGGCGAGCTTGTCTTTCCGTAGGCGCGACACTTCTTCCGCCAATTCTTCCATCCTCCGGAGGATCCGGGCGTTATCCGTCGGGGGTAGCGACTCCCCTTCTGGCATGGGCGAGCGGACTCTCCGGCATTAGCCCCGCCGAACGGATGTAGCTCTTCGTCAGTGGTGTCCTGGGACCTCTCGCGTTGTCCCTGCGGCGGGCCGACGAGCGCGTCCAACCGCTCCTCCAGCCTCTGCCGGGTCTAGCGCTCCTGCTCCCTATCGAACGCTGCCTCTCGTAGCTCTCGGAGCAAACCATCGACGCGTTCATCGCTGCCGCTCGTCCCTGGTTCTACTGCTTGCCGTACCAGTGCGCTCGCGGGTGTTTCCTCGAATGGTGTACTGCCGGTATTAGTCTCCTGGATAGGCATGTGGGTTTTGGTTAGTGGTGTTTATACGAGGTTTACAATTTGTAGGCTTCCCACAGACGGCGCCAACTGTTTCTACCGGATTACGCGCAAGACGTAATCTAGCAGAAGCAAATACGAGTACTCCTCCTCCTTCTTGTACGTCCGAACGTTGGGGCTGTTCGGATGGTCGGGTGCTTCCTCTTCTCTTCGGGTGTGCGGGTACGCGTGCTCGGGTACAGCTGTTAGAAGAATACAACGATGAACAGACAGTCAGGGGTCTAGATGGGGTGGCCCGCCTTCAATGCTCCGATGCCTAAGTCAGATGATGTATTGGATATAACAATCGTGCGAGCAAGTATGTAAGTAGGTTGGGGTGTTGAGATAGGATGGGATTTTTGTGTCCCGTTACCTGTAATAAATACCTTACATATATAGGTGGTTGAGCTTGGTGCTTGATGGTGTTCTTCGATGTTGGACTGGTGTACTTGCTGATGTGTAATTCGCATATTCGGGTGAGCGCCCCTACGGGCGCGTGCGCGCTCGGATGAGGTTGGTCTTGTGAGTGAAGTTGGAGCCTCCCTAGTGGTCTTTCGGGTGGTCGGGTAGGTGTTGATTACCTGCTTAAGTGGATAAGTATATTTAATCGGACAACTAATGTCATACTAACAACTGCTTTTTCATTTATTTGGTTGTTCGAGACATTCTTAAAAGCCATGTCCAACAATACTCCAAAGACCATATATACTGATCAGGATGTTGCTATGGCTAAAGCCATTTCATTTGTGATGCTTGGGACAACACATAGACTTTGCACATGGCATATAATGCAAAATGTCTTAAGAAAGGTGAATCATGTGTTTAGGGGTCGGAGTGGGGTTAATAAGGTGTTGTCAAAATTCATGGAGAGCTATGATGAAGAACTTGAGTTTCTTGTTGCTTGGGATGCAATGCTTACTGAATATAATGTGCATGAAAATGAATGGTTCAAAAAATCTTTGAAGTCAAAGAGAAATGGGCCTATGTATATGTTAGAGGGACATGGTCTGCGGGATTGAAGACCACTCAAGTTAGTGAAAGTATCAACTCTGATTTGAAACATTATCTCTGATTTGATCATGATGTGATGCAATTTCTCCATCATTTTGAGAGAGTTTTGAATGATAAGCGTCACAAAGAATTAGAAGCAGAGTACAATTTATGTCAAAAAAAATGCCTATTGCTTAGAGACCTATAAAAATGTTGATTGAAGTAGGGAAAGTGTACAGAAAGTGTATCTTTGAAGAATTTCAAGATGAGTTTTTTAGCGTGCTTGAATATTTTATGAAGAGTATCGTTGATGATGGAGATTACATTGTGTATACGGTTGTTGATCATGACACTTTCACAGAATTTCGTATTTCAAGGAAGAAGACCGAGAGTTATCTCTCATGTAGCTACAAGTTATATGAGATGAATGGCGTGTTGTGTGGTTATGCTATAAAGATCTTAAGATGGGTAATGAATGTTAAGGTGCTTCCAACTGAGTATATCCTAAAATGGTGGTCATGCATGGACATGACATACGAGTAGATATTAGGTTGCAACATAGCACCTGGTATAGGTCTTTATGCTCTATTTTTACAAAGATATCTTCAAGGGCTGCAGAGAGTAAGGAAACTTATAAATTTGTAATTAAAGGTGCAAATAAGATGTTCACCGTTGTTGAAGAGATACTGAGTTCAAAACATGATTGTACAATTCATGACAAGAATGTTCAAGGATTTGATCTGAAACTAGACAATGCATGTGTCCAGACAAAGGGATTCAAGAAGAGAGGAGGCTCGTAGGGAAGAAAAAGATTGACCAGCCAATTAGAGAGAGCTTATATAAGAAAATTAAAGTAAATAAGACAGCTTTTATCCAAAGAAGGTAGAAATGTTGATGTTGAAAGTATTGATGCCCAAACAACTAGTTTGAAAAGGAGAAGGCAAGTCTCTAGTGGAAGAAAGAATGCTAAAACGACTTCTTCTCGTGGGAGAAAGAGTACTAAAACTACTGATGATGCTTCTCCTTCCTCAAAGGTACAGTATGTCAATACAACTCATTTAGTACTTCCATTTATCTGTGTTCTTAATTAGTTATAATAAAAAATTAGATACATGAAAATATTTTTTATGTTATAGGAAGTTGCAAGCATCTCTAAGAATGTTGTTGCACAGGAAGATGATAATCCTAGAAAACAAACATCTCTAGTGATGATTAATATCAATCAAGATTATGGTATTGGATACTCAGTCTTGAGAGACATGGAACCCTGGAATAACATCATTTGTAGTCAGGTAGGCATGCATATATTATACAATTATACTGTTTGTTGAAGTGTTCAATGTGTTAATGCAACTAACGTTATCTAAATATGCACTTTGTAGGCCTTAGACTTGAATGTGTGCATGGAGGGATTTGAGAGTTTCATGGTTTAAATGTGAAAATTAGTTCAAAACTTATCAAGTATGAATGTAAGATACTATTTAGCTTTTCATATGAAATTATGGATATATGCTGATAAATGTGTTAAATTATACATCTTATTGGTGTGATACAGATGTCTTTCAAAAGCATGGTAGTGGAAGAACAATGTTATGATGTCGACCAAAGCGAGGAACAACAAGAATAGGCAATATGTGATTCATGTCTTGTTTAACTATGCACAACTGTACTGTATTAACAGCTTGTTTAATTTGTGGTCTGAACACCATTACTATAAGACTTTCTTTGTATTACTTTTGTTAAACCAAGCACGCACGCAAGAATTGGCAATTTGCACTATCCAAAATTTTGAAACTTTACGGAAGTGAAAACAATATAAAAGATCTTCATCTCAAAATCTTATGAAGTAACTAAAATTCTTTTGCATTGTCATTCGATGAATGAGGAAATTAACTTAAGGACTTCTCTAATTGCCATGAACATTATAACCTCTCTTTCATCGAGTACAAAGGGTAGACAGAAACATAGGATCTCTAACCAAATCTGTATCGGACTTGGCCTATAAAACGAGGCAAGCGGAATCTTTTCCTCTTGCCTGGGAGCAACGGTTAAATAAGTTCTTAGACGATTGTAATATACAACTATCTAAGATGCACGAAACTTACAAGACACCGTTTCCTCCAATGAAAGATGATTCCAACGAGTGGCATTGGCCAAAATTTTACAAACACCAAACCTTCCAGACTTTCTCTAGTGATGACGATGCAAATGCGGCAACACACTTGGCCTATTTTACTCTGCAGTTAGGCCAATTTGCAGAAGATGAAGGACTCAAATTAAGAGTTTTTGGTTCATCGTTATCAGGGTCAGCCCTTGTGTGGTATACTGGAATTGAGAAGGGTTCGATCAGTGAGTGGAAGGATATGGAGGCCTTGTTCATAGATCACTTTGGAACGGCAAGGCCAGAGACTAGTGTTGGAAAGCTGGCTTCCTTGAGCCAGTCGGTGATAGAAAGTCCAGTCACCTTCCTACACCATTTCCGGTTAGAGTACAATTTATGTAAGACCCCTCTGAGCAAGGAAGAGGTGGTCGAGATGGCCAAGAATGGTCTGGAGAACACGTTCCACCAGCTATTCTTAAACAGCAAGTATTACTCTCTGAATAAGTTCATAACGACCGTGACTAAAGCTCATAGCAACAGGCAAGAGAGAGATAACAGAAGGAATACGTCCAAAGGGACGTACAGTAGTCAAACTTACGACAGGTTAAAGCCAAAAACAGTGGCCTATATTGAAGGTGTAGAGGACCAGGAATCAGACTCTGATGGTGATCATGTGGGTGCTGTTGACTTATCAACAAACAAAGTTATAAAACCCCGCAAGCTCCAGAAAAATAGAGGTCCAATCAAACTTTCAACAGTGGCTTTCACTAAGCCAGAATTTGAGAAGTACACCTATGACGCCAACATGGCTCATGAAATTTTGGACGAGTTGTATAGTCTGCGTGTCGTCAAGGCAGACTTTGGACCACTTCCCATAGTTGAGCAGTTAAAGGGTAAGAAATATTGCAAGTTCCATGGAGCATGGAACCACGTTACCAAGGACTGCATTAAGCTTAAAGATCAGATCCAGAAGTGGATCAATGAAGGAAAATTAGAATTGGAAGGGTCGTCCAAAACAGCTGCACTAGTGGATTCCGAGCCGTTCCCTGCTCCACAAGTGAATATGGTTGAGGTGAATTGGACATCACCTAATAGACTCCTTGAAGACACGGAGGCTTGGAGTCAATCTTCCTATTTAGCCTATTCATTCAGATTGGATATGACAGAAGACTATTTCGATAGGCTAAGGGATATGGGGCTGATCTTCTTTTATCCAATCTTCAAACTCAGACACCTACGGTATACAGAGCCAACCCAGCACTTTTGCAGGTTCCACAATTACTTTGGTCATCGAACAGCAATGTGTTCGACCTTAAGAGATAAAATCCAGGGTTTAATCAATTGGGAAGTGATTGTGATCAAAGACGGGGGCGAGATGGATTTTCACCCAAGATATCTTCATAGAACACCATCTCCTCCAGTTACTACTCTTCCTGCCAGTGGTACTTCTTCAGGGGATAGTCAAAATAAACCGACTCACGCGAGGAAGAAGTCCAGGCGAAGGGCTAAGCGAAATATAGCGTTTGTCCGACCTAAGCGGACACGTATAACATATGACGCGTCTTGGCGAGAGGAGATATTCAATGAGCTATGCCTAGAAGGGATAGCTGTGGTTCCTGACAATTGGGGAGCACCTGACCCACATCCTGATGATGTTGGGTTTGCCTTATTGTCGATACCATCATAAATGGGGATGTCACACCACAAGTGCTTGTCGAGATCTGAAATTCAAGATACAGCAGTTGATTGACGAGGAAGTGATAGAAATAGAACAAAAGCCCTTGTCAAACTTGACCACCTCCATGCCCATGGTTGGAATGTTGGAATTAACACGTGACAAATCAAATAAAAGAAAACAGACCAACGACCAACCAACTGCTGGCGAGTATCCACCTCACACACCAAGAAATAAAGGAAAAGAAAAGGTGGATCCCAAGGCAGAATCACCAGTAGCCCTTTGTGCACATTGTAAACTGGGAAGTGGACTGAAGATCTCTTATGAGGAACTGGCTCAGGCAGCCAAGTCCTTCCCAGAACTACTCTCGAACACAGATCATCAGACCTCACAAGCAAAACAAAGGGATACTCCAGCTCCCAAGCGCTCGCGAGCAACAGACCAAACCAGTCTGGCTAAAACACCTGAGTCTAAAGTTGTAAGTACGCTCGCGAAGCCATACATACCTCCAGCTTCAAGAAATATTACAAAGGAGGATATTTGGTACATAAGGGAGAAAGGAAAAACCGTGGAGGTGACTCCGAGCAAGAGGAGAAACCTTCAACGACGCTTTGGTAGGCCCAAGAGAGCATTGGATGCTTATGAGGCTGGCCTCATCAAAGAAGAAGACCTGGAATTTCCTCCAGAAGTGTTGCAAAGGAGATTGAATACCCTTGCAGCAAACCCATTGGTGGTCTTTGGGAAGAAATCTCGCGAGCCTAAGGTGAGAGCCCAAAAACCAGGGCTTTTCGAGCGAAATCCAGAGCTAGGGACTAAAGGTAAAGAGCCTGAATCTACTCAGGAGATTCATCGTGAGGCTACAAAAAGACGGTCAATAAGGAGACGCCTCACCTTTGAGGAAGACACGATGAAAATAGTAGGGCTAAAGACACCCCCTAAGGGAACAGGGGGCATGCAGAAACAAGATACTCCAAGCAAGCTTCCAGTCTTGCAATGGAAACCCAGGCCTTTGATTGTGGAAAAACAAGCGAGGGCCTAAAAATTGATCCTTGCTCCCAAGGAGAAAACTCCACCACCACTACTACCAGCAGCCATCGATCCTATTCCTGAGGATCCAATACAACAAGTAGCCCATCTTGAGGTCACTACAATGCCCAGCGAGGATGGACACTTGGCTGAAGATAACGATTACGACGACGATGAGCAGTTGGTAGACTACAGTAAGGATGAAGATCTTGAAGCACTTGCCTGTATCGAGGAAGACTCTTCCACCATTAATATGGTGTATGTATTATCTTCTAAATATGCTTTGTCTACGTCAGCACCAAAAGGTGAATCCAAGAACGTCAACAGCGTAGTATTACCAAATGAGGAACCAGAGCTGCCAAATGATTCAACACTGGTTGAGATCCCAGAGATGGATTCATCACACACAAAAGGACAGATGATGTTCTCCAAGCCTACCATTGACATGGCCATGCACATGCGGCCGTTATATGTCACAGGACAAGTCCAAGGGATTCAATTGAATAAACTCCTAGTGGACTCAGGGGCAGCGGTTAATATCATCACCGTTAAGGCAATGGCCTTAATAGGTGTTCCCAAGTCTGTTATCCAAGAAACCTCGCTTAGTGTTAGAAACTTTCAGGGTAGCATAACCAAGACCTTGGGAATTGTTTTCTTGCAGGTACACATAGGGCTGGCCTCATGCACTTATACAGTCTTTGTGGTAGAATTTACATCTCCATATAGTGCCATTTTGGGGCGTGACTGGATACATCGAAGCTATTGTGTACCATCTTCACTTCATCAGCAGATGTTACTCTGGAACATGGAGTCAGGCGAGGCAGAGCTTGTCAATGCTGACCCTCGTCCATACTCTGTTTCTGCTAATGCATTAGAAGCCAGATATTACCACAGTGACCTTAGGCCATTGGAGGTATGTGGCGTCAACGGTAAGGGCCGCCCAGTTGGTGTTACGGCCTCTGAATTAGCTCAGTGGGGAATACTTCAAGCAAATCAAGATAGTAAAAGACCTTACACCATTGAGCTACCATCCAGACGTTCTCCATGATTTGGTCTCTATCAGATATAGAGACCGAGGCTTGTCTTTCTCTACACGAACGCTTTCATAATTTTCTATTAGAGAGCCAAGCCTTTGAGAAGGTTCCAATGGTTGCAGCCTTGGAATACGTGGATGAAGACGTTATGCAAGACTTTGAGGAGGCGGACGAGATTAAATTAGCTCCAGCAGCTCTAGATGATTTACCTCCCAAGGTCAAGGATCCCATTGAACACATTAACATTGGGACTCATGAAGAGCCAATCTCTGTGGCTATTAGTACCTTCTTGGAGCCTGAGGAAAGACTCAAGCTTATTGAATTGCTAAAAGAATATGCAGATTGTTTTGCAGAGAAGTACGACGACATGCCTGGTCTGTCACCAGACTTGGTTTGTCACAATTTTCCCATCATTGAAGGGAAGAAGCCTGTAAAACAGGAGATGCGTCGCATGAATACAGAAACAACAATTCTAGTCAAGGAAGAGGTCGAGAAAATGCTCAAGTCAGGGATTATACGTGTAGCCAAATATAATGAGTGGCTTTCCAATATAGTCCCAGTTAAGAAAAAGAATGGAAAGATGCGAGTATGCGTCGACTATAGAGACTTGAACAATGCAACCCCAAAGGATGCATACCTTATGCCAGTAGCTGATTTGTTGATTGACTCAGTTGCCCGCCATGAAATGTTAACTTTCATGGATGGCACTGCTGGCTATCATCAAATTCCAGTGGCTGAAGCAGATAGACATAAAACTGCGTTTCGGTGCCCTGGCTTTGCCGGTGTTTTTGAGTACGTGGATATGCCATTTGGACTTAAAAATGCAGGGGCAACCTACCAACGAGTTATGAATCTGATCTTTCATGATCTTATTGGTAAAACCATGAAGGTCTATATTGATGATGTGGTAGTTAAAACGAAACACAGAAGTGATCATTTTGAAGACTTAAGGCAAGTGTTTCTCAGAATAAGGCAACATCAACTAAAGATGAACCCAGCCAAATGTGTGTTTGGCGTCCAGGCAGGAGATTTCCTGGGCTTTTTGGTTCATCAGCGTGGGATTGAGATACCAGATGACAAGAAACAAGCAGTTCTCAATGCAATCCCACCAAAGAGTAAGAAAGAGCTACAATGTTTACTTGGAAAAATCAATTTCTTACGACGGTTTATTGCCAATGCTGCTGGGAAAACACAACCATTTTCCACTTTGCTCAAGCTTCAAAATCAGAAAGACTTTGTATGGGAGCCTATACATCAAGAGGCCTTTGAAACCATTAAAGCCTACTTAACATACCCACCTGTCTTGGTTCTTCCAAGACATGGGGTTCCTCTTAAGTTGTATATTTCAGCTACTGAACTTTCCATTGGAAGTCTATTAGCTCAGGACGACACGGCCAGAGTTGAACGTGCTATTTTCTATTTGAGTCGTACCTTGAACGATTGTGAAACGAGATACTCTCCAATGGAAAGGTTATGCCTGGCCTTATACTTTTCAGGGTGTAAGTTGAGGCACTATATGCTTTCCTTCACTACGTGTGTTATTGCACAAACAGATTTAGTGAAGTATATGTTGTTCAGACCGATTCTCCGTGGACGCATTGGCAAGTGGATTCTAGCTTTGTCAGAATTTTCTTTGCAATATGTCCCTTAGAGGGCGGTAAAAGGCCAAGCAGTGGCTGATTTTTTGGCTCATCATCCCATGGAAGAGGTGGTTGACGGGCCAGAACTGGATCTTGCTCGTATTGACTTGGCCCCTTGGTGTTTATATTTTGCTGGGTCCAGTACGAGTACTATAGCCGGGGCAGGGGTAGCTTTGATCTCCCCACGCGGCCAAACTTATTCTTATTCTTTCAGGTTGGACTTCAAGTGCACAACAATCAAGCAGAGTATGAACCTTTAATCATTGAGTTAGAACTTCTAATAGATATGGAGATCAATGATGTGCATGTCTTTAGAGATTCCCAACTGGTGATCAGACAACTCAAAACTAAATACAAAGCAGGTCCAATATTAGAGCCTTATGCGAGGAGGGCCCGTGACTTATTAAAGTTGTTTACAGAAGTGGAGTTGAGTCACGTTCCTCGCGAGAAGAACTATGCATCTAATGAGTTGGCTCAACTAGCAACGGGTATCAGTTTGCAAGATGGAGTACGCGAACGAATATTAAAGGTTGAAAGAAGAACCCTTCTATCTTTCATTGCACGACAAGAAGATAAAAATGAATGGTACGTTGCTACACTAGATCACATCGACAAGGACTGGAGACAGGAAATCATTTCTTATCTCCAAAATCCTAATAATCCGGTTGACAAGCGGATTAGATTTTTAGCTCCCAATTATGTACTCAAGGATGTTGAGTTATATAGAAGGGGAGAGGAAGGCATACTGTTAAGGTGTGTCTTTGGACGTGACGCTAAGCGGTTAATGAGAGAGGTCCATCTTGGGATTGCAGGGGCACATCAGGCTGGTCCCAAGATGAGATGGTTATTAAGAAGACATGGCTTTTATTGGCCAGGAATGCTCAGAGACTGCATCACGTTCGCCAAAGGTTGTGAAGAATGCCAGAAACATGGTCCAGTCAACCATATGCCCAGAATACCATTACAGCCAATAATCAAGCCTTGGCCAGCTCGAGGATGGGCTTTGGACTTAATAGGAATGATTCATCCTCATTCATCTGAAGGGCACAAGTTTATTATCGTGGCTACTGATTTCTTCACAAAATGGGTCGAAGCTCGACCCCTCAGGGTATCTTCTGCAAAGGCCATCCGACAGTTCCTATTTGAAGATATTATTTGTCGTTTTGGTATCCCTGAGAGTTTTGTTTCAGACCGTGGGACTGCATTCATGTCTGGAGAAGTAGATACTCTAATGAAGGATCTTGGGATCCATTTTCTTCACTCTTCTCCATACTATGCCCAATCCAATGGTCAAGCTGAAGCGAGCAATAAAATCATTATTCATATCCTCAAACGAATGCTCGCGAGCAACGCCAGACTGTGGCATGAAGAACTTTTTAGTACTTTGTGGGCTTATAGAACTAGTAAGCGGACACCCATAGGTACAACTCCTTATGCATTAATGTTTGGGAACGATGATGTTCTACCTCTGGAGATCAATGTTCAGTCTTTACGTGTGATGGAGCAACACAACTTGATCGGTGAAGACTATGTACAAGCGATGTGGCAGGAGCATGAAGACTTAGATGAGAAACGTATCCAAGCTTATGATAGTCTCTGTGCTGAGAAACAAAAGGTGACTCGTGCCTATGACCAACGAACAAGGGGCATGAGTTTTGCAGAAGGAGAACTTGTTTGGAGAGTCATTTTGCCTGTTGGCGAAAAGACTGAAGGACGAGGTAAATGGTCAGAAAAATGGGAAGGACCATACATTATAGATCGACTGTTGGGTAAAGGAGCAGTTCGCTTGCGAGATCAAGATGGTATTATACACGCGAACCCAATAAATGGTCGTTACCTAAAGAAATTCATACAACCAGTTTGGGAGTATGATGATCCTCCTACTATGGTTTAATCTAGTTTATTTATGCTCTCGCATAAGTAAACTACAGGGGGCAACACATACACATATCGAGGATCATGTACAATGTAATAGCCTATTTCTGAGGTTAAAAAGTTAGGGCCTGTACTCGAGGCCAAATTTTTATAATTTTTGTGCTTTTCTTCCAAGTCAAAGTTCATATTAGCCAGTCTTTGTGGCCTAAATTTTGAGCAAACTATATATGAGTTTATCAATACAAAGAACTTTTACATCTCAAATAAAATTTTACATTCAACACTTGGAAGAATACAAAGGCTTTGCGGCCTCAAGCTCTGATACCATATAGAAAACAAATCTGAATCAGCAACAGAGAAAAAAGATAAAATAGTTTGTTTTTTCACAAAATTCTCTTCGTTGTTCGCCATCCTCTGAGGTAGATGAAGACCAAAACACCAAGTTAAAAAGAGATCGACCTCGGTGAGGATGGGGAGGATCTGAAGCAGGAGGTGCATTAGGACAAAAGTCTTATGCACCTGCCTTGACGTTTGTTGCCTTCTTCCCAGAGTGATGTCTCCCTCTTTCCCCATCTATTGCAGGCCACATTGAAGAGGCCTCCCCACCTCCAGTGCATATGAACACCGAGCGGGTGCTTTGGAGGAGGACGAAGAGGAATTCACCTCGAGATTGTGGTTTGTCCCTGCCTGATTCCTTTAATCGGGACGAGCCAAGGCAACGCCTGGGCATAGATATTGTTATCTAGTCCAGGTTTGGGCATGGATATTGCTATCTAAGGAACACAACATGGAAAGATTTATCTGGAGGTTTCTTTAGATGGGAAGACCAGAGCAAATAGGCAGTGAGGTAGTTCATTTCTCGCGAAAGTATTGGTTCATAACACAAAGCAAAAAGAAACCTTTTATAGACAGGAGTCATACCGGTTTGGTTTCGCGAGAGTAACTACGCTTGAAAATAGAGAATATGTGTCCAGATAAGAGTGGACCTTGAAGACGGTTTATCTGCTCGCAAGAAGTGCATGATAAATGAGGAGATTTATGGGGGATGGAGATGTCTTTGCGAGGAGGCATTTTGTCTGAGGAATAAAGATTGACGGCGGTGAGAAAGGAAGGTTTGAACTTTTTGACTGATAGAGTTAGAAAGTGCAGAGGTTCTGAGCAATTGAAAGGGTTTCGTTGAAAGATGAAATTTGTGGATATGGACTGGTGCTCTTATAGAGGTGTCAGTCGAGCGTCATACTTTTTCGAAGAGTTGGTTGACGTGACGTTCGAGTGATGGTGTAGCGTTTCAAGGTCAATGGGCACATTGGTCAAGATATATTCAAGTCTTTTCGCTTGTTCAGAAAGTTTCCAAGTTCAAGACCTAAGGGGCAATGTTTGGGCCTAAATAAAGAATTTCATTTTGGGCTTGGTTGGCCGAGGTCTACGCGAGCAACCCATTACTATTAATGGTGCTTGGCGAAGAGTCAAGTGAGATAACGTTTGGCGAGCTTCGTTAGAGGAAGACTTTGAGTTCTATTGGAACTATGTCTTATTAGCTGGTTCTATACGGCTTTGATTTCTGTTATAACTAGTTTCGTTTTGTATAGAACTCTTGGAAGAGTTATGATGGAAATAGAAGATCTATGAGTGATTACGACACGTATGCTGGTGTTGGATTTAGACTGTGATTACAAGAGTAGAAGAATTTGACATTGATGACTGTTATTAAGCGAGTATATAAGGAGAGCAAGGATTTTATGAAAAGCCCCCCCCCCCCCCCTCCCCCGAATCAATCAAACAATCTTGCTATACGCAAACAAACCTAGACGGTTATCTCGTCCTCGAGATTCCTATCTTCTTTGCAACCAGAAAGTCTAAGTGCTTGTCACCTATCGAGTGAAAATATTACGACTCCAAGGAAGCAATTGCAACCAGAAAGTTGAAGAGCGGCTCACTTGTAAGTTGAGAGCTTGAATACTCAAAAGGAGCGAGTGTTCTCAACACTCTGTTAAGAGATTGCTCTGCTTTGCACGAGAAAAGACGTGTGGAGTATCGATTTCAAGACTTAGCGAGAGATTCACATATCAAAGTCCTAGGTTTCTAGGCAAAAAGGACCTATTCGAGCAGGGTTGGTGCTCTCCCTGTTCTAATCGCTTAATATAAAAGTCAGGCGGCTGTGATCAGTCCATATTCCGTTAAGAGACGGTGGCACGCCAGCATACGAAGCACATACAGGATAGACCGGCCCACGCGGTTAAAACATCCGAGATAAAAGAGACTGCTTCGCGAGAAGGATCTCTTCCCGAGGGATATTTTTGCATCGAACAATAACAATGTCGACCCCCATTATACGAATTCCTTCTTGGTTTTCAAAGAGCTGTTTAAGTTGTTCTCCACTTCTCCTCCATATAGAACGAATAAAAAGACCTACTACTTTCAAGAGCTATTCCAATGTCTGAATTTGCATATTCCACGTCTTTTCTCTTTGAAAGAGTCACGAATAGACTGCAGCATGGAGCATACAGCAGGTATATGAGCCAATTTATCATGCAGCTCCTGAAAAATAAATTAAGCTCCTTGACCAATAACTTAAAGTTTTTGGAGAGAAACAGAGGGTGAGGATTTGGTTGAAGATGATACCACTTCAGCAAGACATTCTTCAAAACCACTGGAATTTGCATCAGCAGGCATGAAGATCTTTTGGTAAACTGTTCTGAGGCTTCTGATCTAAATCCTTGCCAATAAGTATAAAACTCCGTTAAGTGGAATTAAATATGATGAGAGCATAAAGTCCACAAGTAATATAGATCGATTAACAAAAACCTCTGCAGCTGTAAATCCATGACGACGTAGACCCTCAAGGTTTAATCCACGAAGCTGAGCTCTTTCCCCTGCAACCATCATGTACTTCGGAATATCCTGTGCAATCTTTGGGCATATAAAGGCAGATTATATACATCAAGATTTTACCTTGGGAACACTGAGACTATGTTATTGCTACACCAATAAAATGTACCAGCTTTCAGCAAGTCGCACCAAAAAAAAAAAATACAACTATTGCTAGCAGAAACAATTGTGTGCGCGCATTATGTAACAGACACTGTTTCAAGTACTGGCACCCAGTTAATACTTCAGCAGTGCCTGGTCAGGTACTAGTCCCTTTAGGACATGAGCAACATAAAACTATAGCATGCAGTGGCATAAATGGTATGGTATTGTCATACCACAGAGCCACCTCCAATGAAAGCGAAAGAACCAACATGACAGAATTGATGAACAACAACTGCACCTGCAGTATGCGCATAGTCCTACATTTGAAGCACTACTACATATCAGATACTGCATAAAGGATATAACTATCTATCTTACACGGAGTATGCCAATTTAAGTAGTAAGGTCTTAAAGCCACAAAAACATACTAGGGTTACATTTTGATAAGGAAACCAAAGCAGAAGGGATTGCAAATGACAACACTGTGGACTCAAAATAAGTTAACCAGATGTGACTCATTTGAGATCAGTTAATGAAGTATAACTTGAGTGGATCAAACTTATACTGAAACTCCAAAAGTCAAAATCCAAATAAAGCTCAAGTCCTTACTTCCACCACAACATGACCAGCCAGAAGCGTATTGTTTGCAAAAATGACATTATTCCCAACCTTGTAGTCGTGTGCGATATGGCAAGAACCCATTATAAGATTATTCCCAACAACCTGATCACACAAAGCTGGTCAAAAAATGAAACTTCATACATAAGCCTAACTAATAAAAAAGTTCGGAGCATGTCCCATACTGTTGTATCACTAGACTTTGAAGATCGGTGGATCGAAACATGCTCTCTGATCTCATTGTTATCCCCAACATCAAGGAAGCAGTCATCCCCTGACTAAAATCTCAAAACAAACACCAATTAGCAAACTTGGTCATAAGAATTCAGCTAATCCTATTAACTTTACTATACACAACTGACCTTATACTTCATATCCTGGCATTTAAAACCAACCACAGCATGGTGTCCAATAACATTATTGCATCCCAGCACTGTACACCCAGGAAGATCATCACCAACAATGGCACCACTGCCTGACAAATTTTTGTACCCCACTGATTAAAAAATAAAGTTGAAAACTTTAAAACGACAAACGTGAGAAAAACTCAATCAAACAATGAAGGATTAAGCTCACGTCATCAAAACACAGCCATCCCCAAGTTGTGTATCTCCGAAAACATGGCTTCCGGGATGTAACCGGCAGCCGTTTCCGACTTTGACCGAAGACCCAACAGTGCAAAAAGGCCCAACTGAAACACCCTGGTCGTAAAAAACCAGAAGACATAAAGCTCGTAAGAGAGTAACTAAAATTTGATTGAGAAAAATGAAAGAGAGACGATTAAGCACCTCGCCGAGAGCTGCATTGGGATGAACGACAGCACAGGGGTGGATGAAGCCGTCGGAGGTGAAGAAGCGGCCGCCTAGAGTAAGAGCTTGGTCTTGTTGAGTTTCAATAGTGCACACACACATGGTGTTTGACCAGTGACGACTTTAGTCAGACTCGGGAAGTTTTTGACATACCCATTTTAATTGGGCCGTTCGGGTCGAAATACCAATAAATATTCGGCCCGTAAAGCCCAATTAAAAGGGGGTCCATCAAAGATATGTTTGGCGCTTTCAAGAGGGAAGATTGCAAGCACACAAAGCACGATTTCCACTTCTCGTCTCCAACTGGAAGGTAATTCCGTTAATTATTAATCTTAATTAGGAGCCTTTTGCGCTTAAATTATGTACCCAGATCCAAGAAATCGAGTTTTGTATGGTAATTAATTTTCTGGGTTTTATTCGATCAATTGTGGTGAAATTTAGGTTCTTGTTGGGCCTTGTGATTGGGAGAGGACTTTTCAATTGGGAAGGAAGGAGCTGAAAGATAGAGAGTTCACAACTTGCCCAAGAATGAGAGTCCAGGAGTGTACGAACTATTGAGCCGGATGAAATAGTCCCGGTTTATTTAGGACAAGCTGATAGTGTGAGGACAAGGCTTCAGCAGTATGGCCTTACAGGTGCTCATTTGGGGAGTGAACGAATCCGAAAGGGGCCTGGTTTGTTTGAGGAGATGCTGGCTAGGGCTAGGGGATACCCAATTGTCTACAGATGTGCTCCTGTAAGTTTATCTCTATGGTCAATTTTACTTGGTTTTGCTGGTTGGGGTAAATGGCCAAGTTGTTTCCCTGATTCAGTGTCTAGTTTTTTCATGCATATTATATAGAACATGTCTGACTTTAAGTCTTATAGAAGTTATAGGGTAGGGTGTGGCTGTTTTTCATTCACCCAAGTAGGTGTCAGGATCAACTCTAGTAAATTGGTTTCAACAGAGGACAAGTTCAGTGACTTTGCTGATAAGGGGAACCAAAATCTCATAGCTCAAGTTTTCAAGTTTGGCAGATCAAGGCCTAGGATAGTGTTGGAAAGGAATGGGATTATCAAAGAGAATACCATAATCTGTGGGGTGGCTGTAGGTGATAGATCCATATGTTGAAAGGCACCAGTTCAAGGAAGGAAGAGGTGTGTTGAACACAAAGGGATGAGGATTACAGGGTCGATAACAGTTAGGATATCAAATACTAATTTCGACTCAAACTGCAGTGTTATCAGTAATGCGAGTCTGATTCAGATAAAAATGGGGTTACAATGGATAAAACTGAAATTTGTGGTGTGGCAGTATCTCATGGGTCTGTTTGTAGAAGACCACCAGTTCAAGGAAGAAAGAGGTGCCCCGACCACAAAGGCATGAGGCTCAAAGGGTTGATCACAATCAGGGTATCGAAAACTAGTGTTGAATCAGAATGCAGTGCCATGACCAGCTTCGATCTTAACAGCCATGATGCCTCAAATGTCAAGCATGAACCAGTAGAGCTTCCACCAGTTAAAGTTGGTGAGCACTGTCCGCGGATACGTGGATTCTTGCGTGATGGCTCTCCTTGTAGAACAGAACCAATTCAAGGAAGGAAAAGGTGTGATGAGCACGAAGGGAGAATGATCCAGGAATCCAATCCCAAGTCATGAAGTAAGAACTGCTCAGCATATGAGCATTCATGTGTGCTAATTTACGGAACTGATCTATACTTATACAGGTTAATATCATACCAGAACTGCAAGGTGTGATCAAATACTACACAAAGACTCCATTTTTATTTAATTCCATATATTTGTTTCTGAAATAGAAAATATAGATTCAGCTTTATGCTGTACTGTTGTAGCATTCTGTAATCTGTATTGCCTGCCTTTTAGTTATACATTTTTTTGCGTGCATAAGCTTGATTAATTACCATCATTCATCAAAATCCACATAGTACACAATACTTTAGTTATAATATGGAGGGCACAACCTGGAAGTAACAAATATAAATTTATTAAGAAAACATCATGTCAATGGTTTTATCCAATGAAGCGGATACTGCAAAACTAGGTTGCATGGAAACGGGTGTGGATATGTGAAAGCGCGGAAGTGAATTTTTCAAAAAAAATAGAAAAAGTGGGTACGCAGAGGAAGCATGTAATAAAATAATAAAAATTAATTATATATAGATAATAATAAAATATAATAAATTAAGTAAGTAAAATACAATATTCTAGTTCTGATTTGATTGTTTATGAACACGATACGTTCATGAATGTTACAATTCATAGATGAAACTCAATGCATATCCAAAAACGTATTTTATTTCCCTCAAAATTCTTATTTATTTTCAATTCCGCGCTTTAAAAAAAGAATATTTTCAAAATCACGCTTCCATTAATGGAAGCTTGCGCTTCCGACACGCTTCAAAAATTAAGATTTCTGGAATCACGCTTCCGGACACTTCAGAGCGCTTCCGCTTTCGAAGCGCGAAACGCAATCAAATTGAAACTTCCGTGCTTCCTAGTCGCAAAAGATTAATAAATATAAATTTCTTCTCCTCATAAAGAAGACCCAGAGAGCCTATTATTCTCTGGCTAATTATTCAACTTTCCTCATGTCTCCATCATGTTTGCCTTTGCTTTCCACATGGGTCGGAAATTTATTGCCATATCATCTCAATCTTCTGCTTTACATAAGAACTCATGTTCATATCTTAAGGCTGTAAACATACAAAATTCGGTATTTGTGATAAAGCACCGATGGCCTCGTCCTGATCAGCCAAAGCAGTTCTTTCATTTTGAGACTGAGACTTTCTTGGGACTCGAGACTTGCGATTTCTTTGAGACTAGACTTGTGAGACTTGAGACATTAATGCTTCTCGTAGACAGAAAAATCTGAAATCCCACTTTTGCCATTTTCTAAAAGCACTTTTGACAAAAGCACTGGGAGGCTCAGTCTCGTCCGTCCTATTAAATAGAGCAACGAAAGTTCTGTAAACCACATAATTAATGCCCCTATTCATTCATTCTTCACTAGAATATCAGATAAGATGCCGGCGGGTGAGCTCCGGCAAACAGAGCCGTCATCCTCCTCGGAAGCTGAGGCGGAGCAGTGGCTATGGATTCAGATCAAAGCCGAGGCGCGGCGCGACGCCGAGTCGGAGCCGGCTCTGGCCAGCTACCTCTACTCAACCATCCTCTCCCACTCGTCGCTTGAGCGATCGCTGTCCTTCCACCTCGGCAACAAGCTCTGCTCCTCCACGCTCCTCTCGACCCTCCTCTACGACCTTTTCCTCAACACCTTCTCCTCCGACTCCTCCCTACGCGCCGCCGCTGTCGCCGACCTACGCGCCGCCCACCAGCGTGACCCCGCTTGCGTCTCCTTCTCCCACTGCCTCCTCAACTACAAGGGCTTCCTCGCTTGCCAGGTAATAATACCCTTTTAGGCCCAATTGCCCCCAATATTTGTGACCTTCATAAGAGTTCATGAATTTTGTGTGTTCATGTTATTTGTTTGTTTGTTAGGCTCATAGAGTGGCCCACAAGCTGTGGATTCAGTCACGTAGGCCGTTGGCGCTTGCGCTGCACTCGCGGATTGCCGACGTGTTCGCGGTGGACATACACCCGGCGGCTAGGATAGGGAAGGGAGTTCTGTTCGACCACGCCACGGGAGTGGTGGTGGGGGAGACGGCGGTGATAGGGAACAACGTGTCAATTCTCCACCACGTGACGCTGGGTGGGACCGGGAAGGCCGGCGGCGACCGGCACCCGAAGATCGGCGACGGGGTGCTTATCGGAGCCGGAGCGACAATTTTGGGGAATGTGAAGATTGGTGAGGGTGCCAAGATTGGGGCCGGGTCGGTGGTGTTGATTGACGTGCCGGCAAGGACGACTGCGGTGGGGAATCCAGCGAGGTTGGTTGGCGGGAAGGAGAAGCCGTCGAGGCATGAGGATGTGCCTGGAGAGTCGATGGATCATACCTCGTTTTTATCTGAGTGGTCTGACTACATTATATAAGTGTTGGAAGGTGAAATTGGCACCCCCTATTTTACAAATCACACCCCCTACTTTGATTTTTGTGTGTATTTTCTATACACTTTTGTTTGAAAATGTGAAGAAGGTGGGTGTGGTTTGTAAAAAAGGGGTATCAATTTCACCATATCCAAGTGTTATCGTCCAATTTTGTTCTTGCTTGCGAAACAATCAATGTAATGGCCTATGTTGAACAGTAAGGCTCTCTGGTTATCTGTTGTTTTATGCTGAGGATGAACTGAATGCAGCAGCTGTTCGATTGCAACAAATTGTACCATATTCTTCGAAGTGTAGCATGAAAATCAAGTTTTAACTTGCCATTTCCCAATGTATGACCTATTTGTTTTGCTCCAAAAATGAGCTACAAGTACAAACTAAATACCGAAGCTTGCACAAGAGAGACTCGAGTTTTGCCAACAAAGGGGGCCTTATCACAAAAATGGCTTCTGTCACCTCTCTTCAGGCAACCAACTCCATAGTCCCCTCTCACTTCAAACCACGGACCACTCCATCTCCTAAACATGACCATCTCTCCTTCAAAATCCAACCTTTCTCTTCCTTCAATCCCAATCCATCCAAACAGTTTCGCACTTCGGCTGTCCCAAACAGAGTCAAACCTCAGCTCAAGAGTCAACCTTTACAAAAGAACCAGAGCCAAAACGAACCAAACGCAACTGGCCCATTACGTTTTAACGCCGAAGATGTGGACTTGATGGGTCTGTGCAAACAGGGCAAGGTCGAAGAAGCTCTGGATTTTATAGGCCAAGGCGTTTCTGCTGACCACGGTGTTTTCTGTGCATTGCTGGAGTTCTGCGACGACTCGAAGAAGCTCGAGCTTGCCAGAAAGGTCCACCAGTACATAAAGAAGTCACCTTTTACTGAAGATTTCGAGTTGAATTGTGAATTGATCAGAACGTATGTGAAATGTGGGAGCATGAGAGATGCACGCAAGAAGTTCGATAAAATGCGTGAGAGGAAAGACATGGGGTTATGGCATTTGATGATTAATGGGTATGCGATGAATGGTCAGGGCGGTGAGGGGTTGTTATTGTTTGAGCTGATGAAGAGTTCAGGATTGAGGCCGGATAAGGAGACGTTTCGGGTGGTTTTCGTGGCGTGTGCTAGCGCGGGAGCTGTGGAGGAAGGAATGAAATTCTTTGAGTCGATGGAGGATGAGTATGGGGTTGTTTCAGAGGTTGAGCATTGCGTTGGGGTTATTGATGTTCTTGGAAAGTCTGGTCATTTGAATGAAGCAGAGAAGTTTATTGAGAAGTTGCCGTTTGAGCCTACTGCGGAGGTTTGGGAGGCGCTTAGGAGCTCGGCACGAATTCATGGAGATATTGAGCTTGAAGATCGCGCTGAGGAATTGTTGGTGAGTCTTGATCCTTCTAAGGAGAATGGTGATAGACTCCCATTGCCTCTGCGGAAGAGCTAGTCTGACATTAACATGCTTGAGGAGAGGGATAAGGTGAGAGAGTACCGGTGTACTAACAATAATGGGGTGGCATCAGAGCAGTCAAAAGGGTTGAAAGGGCAGATGAGGGAAGCGGGTTATGTGCCGGATACTAGATATGTGCTTCACGACATTGATCAGGAAGCAAAAGAGCAGGCTTTGCAGTACCATAGCGAGCGTTTGGCAATTGCTTATGGACTAATCAGTACTCCTGCTAGGCAAACTTTGAGGATCATGAAGAATCTTAGAATCTGGGGTGACTGCCATAATGCAATCAAAGTCATGTCAAAGATTGTAGGAAGGGAGCTGATTGTTAGGGATAACAAGCGGTTCCATCATTTCAAGAATGGGAAATGCTCCTGTGGAGATTATTGGTGAAGTTGTCAGGTTCTGATGCCAGGTTATGTATGGCAGACTGCACCGCAGCAGAAGATACAATTGGATTTCTTTTTGCTAGAAATTGACTTGTAAAATTTTATGAGCATCTTACATTGTACATTATCTGATTATCCTTGTACTTGGTTTCAGCTACATTAAATACAAAACAAATTTTATGATAATGTCTTGTTTGGTATTTGTTAGACTGAATTCCCAGACTCAATCATCTCCTGAAATCACTCCTCCATCAAATCTGATTCTATTGGTATGTCTGTATATAAACTGATGATTATATTGTCTCATAAACTTGTTTGTTAGACTGCTATATGTAACTTTGTTTGGTAGTACCATTACAATGTAACTGAAGCTAGCCTACCGCTATATATCTGTAATTCTGTACAAACTCAATGAAAGGAAAACCATTTTCTACGGTATAGATTCTCATGAAAAAGGTAGAGTGATTTGCTTGCCATATTCTGTTCCTGAGAGCACTTTTATAAGTTGTAATTCTGTATGATAGATGATAGATTACATCATCCCTGTTGATTCATATTTCGCCATTTTCGATACAAAATAGAAGTGGAAACTGGTACATGGTTCTAGGCCAGACAGATTATATTGAATATAATATTTTCCGAATTTGTTTTCTCTAGAGGATAAACAAGCACAATAGAATCTGTTTTAGGGTGGTGCATTTTGCATAAACTATCGATAAGTATACTCATGGGAACCAAATTTGCCGACCACCAGAAGAATGTGGTCATCAGACCAACCAATCAACACATGTTAGATAGGTATTTTTCTCAACCATAGTTAAGTCATTGTTAGTAAGTCAATGTGAGTTAAAGGAACACCACACGTGACAACAAAAAAATAATGAGTCTAATGACCAAACAAAAGGTGGGGTCCGCAAATTTCATCCCATACTCATGGGCCAGCATATGTGAGTAACTAATAAGATACAGACAATCTGCTACTTGCTTTAGTTTTGCTAAGATTTTCAACATTATCTATTTTGATATGATGAAATCATATTATACAAATGTCCATTACAAGGTTGAACTTCTGGTTTCTCCTTGTGTACTTCTCGTCTAAAGATACAGTGTCGCTGTGTTTGGAGTCCTCTGAACGACGTAGTCCAATCGATTATTTCTGCTAACTTAATCAGTTTGGTAAGGGATATAAACCTATAAAAATGCTACTAATCAGCTCTAAAGAATGATATTTTTTTTTGAGGTGTTAAGGGTAACTTAAAGATTTTTTAGGCCCATGAGAAATCTCTCAGCCCATGTGAAATGATCCAACTATGCATTGCAGCACAGTGTCTAACCACGTTTGTAATTCAGCAAACACATTTTGTTGCCGCCAACGTTTGAACGCATGACGTGGGGGTTCCATATCAAACGTTCCTGTGACGGGACTTAATGCTTCTACCGAACCATTTGCCGTGATATCTCTAAAGAATGATAGGTACAGCTGTAAATTCATATGAATGATCCACAATGAGCTAGTCAACCTAATTGACAACTGAGAAGGCCCAATAGTTTGTGCATGTGTGTTGCCTGGAGTGAAAAATCGGCAGAAAATGTTACTAGGAGGGGAGTGAGGATGGCTAGGTATTTCTTTTGTTGGTTACCACTTCTTTCACACAGCTTCATCCCTTGATGGAACTGGAAGCTTGGCCTTCATAACATCGTAAACAGTTTATCCAATGGCCACAGATGGTACAACCTGCGATGCACACGATTGCCTAGCTAAGTTACAAGGAAAAAAAATCACAAAATTTTTTTGGTGAAGAGAATGACTTGGTTTTATCACCTTCAAGTAATTGATGCTAAGTCCTGAAAATAAGTGCTTCCATCCTTGGGTTTTAGCAATGATAACAAGGCTCTCCATTGTTCCTTTCATCTCTGGATTGTTTGATGCCAAGAGTCGTTGAACCTATTCAGATAATTGTCACTCATTAATGCCAAAAAGGATTCTGTCACAATATTTTATGGGATCATGTATATTACCTGCATTTGCCTCCTCACAACATCGAGGGGGTATGTAAAAGTCTGACCTAATAAACCAGCAACAGAACCACATACAAGCTTCACCCCAATACTGCTCTTCTGCTCTGGAGGTACATAACGCTTCATCTCCTCGTAAAAAATAGAACTTCAATCCGGCATATAGGAAGATTCCATAAAGGGATGGAGCTGTTGATATCAATGTGTTAAATGATACAAGCAGTGCAAGCAGTTTTCAAAACCTTACCAACACCACGATAGAGGCCTCTAAGTCGAGCTTCTTTGTAAGTCTTCGAGAAACAATCAACAATTCCTTTATAAAGTTGTTCACTATTTACTATCTCTCCGACATTTAACTTTGGTGAACCAACAACCTGCAGGGAAAACATGCCTTTAGTCCAAATATATCCTAGAAGGGAAAGTAGCAACTAATTTCTTAGCTATTGAAACTGATCATCCTGCATTCGGATGGTTAAGCTGTTTTCCTTTTGGATATATACCTGATAAGCCAACTTGGTCCGAACTAAATCAAGAGGCCGGATATGTAAAAAGTACGGCTGTTCCTCCAGACAATGATCCAGCAACAAGATCAAGAAGAGGTCCTCGTCCCCCATCAGGAAAGGTGAGTATAATCCATCAACTGTATTGCTCATAGGACATGTAATGCAGGGCTGCATATGGAACAATTCTTGCAACACTAGCTCCATTCCCTCTGTACAACAACCACAGAAAATCTTTCAGCCGAAAAAAACTTGGCAACAGCACTCACATTAGTAATTATGTAATCAGGATCCACCTGTGAAAACCCATCAGCCCTTCTGTCCTTGGAATTTTCTTAACCGATCCAAACAGGCCCAAGCTCTGATATTCTGATCTTCTGGTCTGTAAAACATAAGCAATCAAGTTGACATACAAGCTTCCAAGGATAATCTACTTATTCATAAATACAGTGCTCCAAATGGCCATGTGAAACAACGCTGAAAGGCCTATCTCAGTTTCTCTTCTAACCTCCAAACAAAATCAACAAATGTAATAGCAATCAAGATCATCTCTTCTAGGATTGCGGGTTTACTACTCACTCAATGCCTCAATCTCAGACCAACACACATCAACACATAACCACTTACAGAAACCATGAAATTCTTACTGCTTCTGTCAAAACCCGTCATCCTAACTAAGACTTCTAATACCATCTTCCCAGAAATCAAAATTACATAAAACCCAGTAAACTCAAAACACCCAATAACCCAAAATGCACTACAAATTTGCACAGTGCCCATCATTATAAAGTTTCAATTTTATCACTACCAACATTAAAATTTCAATCTTTTCCCACTCCATATTTCAAAATTGGTATCTGAAACAAAATCTTAATACGCTCAAGGGGAGCAACCACCGTCTTTGCAGCGCCGCCGGCGACGCCTCCAGCAATCAGCTCTTGGCGAAGACAGGCATGGCATCCAGGTACATATTGGTCTCTCTTTCTTCTCTCTGCGTTGTTGCCATTGTAGCAAAAAGCAGAGAGAAAAGAGAGTTTTACAACTTCAGGGAGAAAAAATCGAAACGTTTCTGTTTGTGAGCTTTGGATTTTATATGCATGGGAAGCCTGACAAGTCAGAGAACTCACCACACACGCTTGACTTGGATTCGAGTTCTGTTTTTATTTTATCTTTTTCATTATTTAAAAGAGAAAGGAATTATTGGCTGCGGAGATATTGATCAGCTACTTGAAGGTGTATTCTATTCTTTGTGGAATATCGGAATCGGGTGCGTCAGATTAGCGGACCAAAAGTATCAATCATGGGCTTAATTATAGATTATGCCAAGGAATGGTGTTGGTGTCTAGGTGACTCAGAAAACAAGTCCATCCATTTTCACAGCACATGACCTGAGACTCTGAGTCATGAGCTGAGATTTATACAATTATGTAAATTGATTTTAAGAGCTGCCATTGTTTGAACTCTCTAGTCAAAGAGCGAGTCACTACTGAATCAGCATTCTCCAAACAGGAAATTGATGAATATTTTACTAGCAATGGTAGAACAATGTTGACTGAACAAATTATGACAGTTCAAGTTGAACAGATAGTGATTGTCCGTACATCACCTAAATAAGGGACGAGTTAACTCGGATAGAGGCTGGAAATTGTCAATATCTCCTGATTTGTGGTTAACTCGGACATGCATTTATGTTATATTGCATTGGAGTCTCTGTTGCTTCCAAATGCTTCAACTGCTTGTGACAAGCGATGAGAGTTTGGGAGTGCATTCTGAAAAGCTTGACATTAGCAGTGAGATAAGTTCAACTGACCGGGGACACTGCACCTGATTTCTTCAGTAGAGGAGTATCACTGATAAGGTGAAGCAGTATCTTTGCAAGCTCCTCTCCATTACTCCATTCATGGATTTCAGCCTTGATGAGGTTTCGGTTGCTGCAAATGCGATGACATAGAGGATAACCCTTCCGAGGCATTACATGGTCTCCTTCTACTAGTTTCAGAGTTGGGCAAAAATCGTTTCTCCCATCTCCAAGATAGATGTATCTCTTCCTCCCATTTTCAGGAGCAGAAGCTAAGAATTGGTTGATCACCTGACCCTAATATTGAAAGCATAAATTAAAATTAAGCATTATATGTAAGATTGAAGCTACTATAGTAAGCAAATAAAGAGGCTCAACTCAAGCAGACTCGGTGAAAAGTTACACAAAGTAGGAATTTTATTTCCTAACCATGTCTCAAGTGTTGAGTTTTGGTGATTATTCTCATGCAAAAGGAGATGAACAACAAGAAAGTTGAAGCCACCATGTTTGACAATGGTGAAGAGAAAACAATGCTCCATATTTTGTGGAAAATGAGATATGTGAATGTATTGATTGTGTATGCAATCAACAATGGTGGGTGAAGACTTACGTACGTCTGTAATTGCTGTTGTGTACACATGAATCACAAGAGAAGCTCTACGGCTATATATATGAGGCATAGTTGAAACATTCGGTAAGCATTGAGTTCAAGTGATTGGAGTTGTGCATGAAAGAGAAAAAAAAGTGCTAAGAGGGAACTTCTCTTAGGTAGACATTAGGCTATTGAGTATTCTATGAGTGAGGGTGTACAAGGGTTTTGTGCTCATGTGATTTAGCTCATGTGTCTTATACTAATATTATTCTCATAGTGAAGAGCATATATCTTGGGATGGATGTAGGCAGGATTTTTGCCGAACCATGTAAATCTCGTGTCAACTGTATTTCATTCGTATTTGTCTGTCTGCTTTATTGTGGGGTGTGTTCAAACTTGAATTTTGGATAGTTTGTAAGGGCTCAAAACCCTAACAAGTGGTATCAGAGTTGTGGTTCGTAGCTGCGGCAGTTCATATCCAAATCAAGGCACCATGTTGACAACGAGGAGTTTCACAATTCAACAGTTCGATGGCAAAGGCAGCTTTACTCTTTGGCAAAGGAGAATAAAAGATATTCTTGTCCAGCAAGGCTTGGTCAAAGCTTTGAAAGGCAAGGATGGGAAGCCGAATGGAATAGATGATGATAAGTGGCAAGAGCTAGAGGCACAATGCGTCAACACAGTGCGACTCTACATAGCTGATAACATTATCAACAATGTTATTGATGAGGACTCTCCATCGGCTCTGTGGGAGAAGTTAGAAAAACTCTATCTTGCAAAGAGCTTGACCAACAAGTTATATTTGAAGCGGCAGCTATACAAGCTGAAGAGGAGGACGACGAGAATCTCATGGACCACATGAACATATTCAATGGATACTTTGATCAACTGTAGAAAGTTGATGTGAAAATTGAGGAAGAAGATAAAGCTCTTTTACTTCTAACCTCGCTTCCCGATTCATATGAAAATCTGGTGACTACCATATTGTATGGTAAAGATACAGTAGGCTTGGATCAGGTGCAAGCCTCGTTGGTGTCTCATAGTACTAAAAAGAAATCGAATCTCAGAATTGGGGACGAGTTTGCAATATACGTTACTCGGGGTGGAAATCGTGGAAGGACATCCATGGTAGATCTGATACTAGCAGAAGGTTCAGGTTTAGTTCCGGAGGAAAGGGTGAGCAGTGCTACTGGTGCAAAGAGTTCGATCATATCAAACGAAATTGTCTTAAGAGAAAGGATGATGTTGGTAATGTGAATAATCTTTCCGGAATACTAGACAGTTGTGGAGATATTCTCACAGTCTCCGAAGGTTTAAATACTTCTCCTTGTGATGACTGGATTTTAAATTCTGGTAGTACTATGCATGTTTGCTCCAGGAAGGATTACTTTCAGATATTCCAAGAAAGTAAGGGAGGTAGGTTGTTCATGGCTAATGGTTTCCCTTGTACAATTGTTGACTTTGAAATTGTGAAAATAATAATGTATGATGGAGTGGTTCGCAGTTTAAGGGACGTTGCATATGTACCAGAAATGCGGAGAAAACTAATTTCTCTTAGTCGGGTGGACTCCATGGGATGCAAATATTCAGTTGCAGGTGGAGCCATGAAAATATCACGTGATAGTATGGTCCTAGCGAAAAGAAAGAAGTGTGGTGGTTTATATTGTCTGGAAGGAAGTACGGTACTTCCAAACTCGATGAGTTGTTGGAAACAAGACGCACAAACAAGTTTTCAGGATACAAATAATGGTGAAGAGTTTAATCCTGCTGGTTGAGAGGGTGCATCGAGACCCTTTTCTAAAGTTAACTGGTAAAGTTAGCTTGGTACAGCTACACATGGTTGATCGAGTGATGAATCAAGGGTGGACGAAATTTTCATGATTCATGGTGTGTAGCTGGTCTATAAAATGACCAATGGTATTTTGTGTTCTGGTGATGGTGCAGGTAATTTGCATGGAATTCTCACCAGGGTGGATGTTGAGTTTTGGTGATCATTCTCATGCAAAAGGAGATGAATAACAAGCAAGTTGAAACCACCATGTTTGACAATGGTGAAGAGGAAACAATGCTCCATGTTTTGTGGAGTAAAATGTGAAAAATGAGATATGTGAATGTATTGAATGTGTATGCAATCAACAATAGTGGGTGAAGACTTACGTAAATCTTTAATTGCTGCTGTGTACACATGAATCATAAGAGAAGCTCTACTGCTATATATATGAGGCATTGTTGAAGCATTCGGTAAGCATTGAGTTCAAGTGCTTGAAGTTGTGCATGAGAGAGAAAAAAAAAGTGCTGAGAGGGAACTTTTCTTAGGTAGATATAAGGCTCTTGAGTATTCTATGAGTGAGGGTGTATAAGAGTTTTGGGTTCTGTGATTTAGCATGTGTCTTGTACTAATATTATTCTCATAGTGAAGAGCATATATCTTAGGGTGGACGTAGGCAGGATTTTTGCCGAACCACATAAATCTCGTATAAACTGTATTTCATTCGTATTTGTTTGTCTCCCTTATCGTGGTGTGTTGTGGGGTGTGTTTAAACTTGAATTTTGGATAGTTCATGAGGGCTCAAAATCCTAACATCAAGCCCATAGCAGAAATGAAAGACTCTTCATGAGTTTTTCTTATTCAATAAAATTTATGATGGTGAATGATACAACAGTAGAAACAACAGAACGTACCTGGAGGGAAAATATATCTAAAATGGACACAAGATCTGAAACAATAGCATAGGTTGATAAGAGACATACCTTGCACATATTTGCAGAGCAAAGCTTGCAACCATGAGAATATACAACTGAATCATGGTAAGGAAATATTCTCAATCTTCCATCTCCATCTACAGAGATCGGATTCGTGATGATCTGTGAAAAGCATCCCAACAGGTCATGGTGTTCCAAGATTGACTCGATGAAGAATTGATTGGCATCACTAATTATCTTCAAGTCACATCTGAAACATCCAGGATGAAAACCACCATATTTTAGCACAAAATCGTAAACTGAAAAGGACACAACCAATAAGTTACATGAAAAGCTTACCCCGAAGCATGAGCTGACTTAATAGCAGCAATTACTTTTGGATGCACTGGAGTTCTTTTGAGGCACTCTTTAATGTCCTCAGAAATCTTTCCTTGCAAATGGAGCTCCATCATCATTCTATCCTACAGTGTCTAAGGGTTAGTATAATCAAGGCCACTCCTTTCAAATTCGAACTGGTTTTCAATTCACAGTATCAATACACTGCCTAATGATCAGAAGTAGTTAGTATACATTTCTACATTTCAAGTTTTCAACCAAGGAATTCACTATTGTACTAAGCAACTCATCATCCTTTTACTGTGTTCATACTTGCTGAGTGTACAAGATACAATCTTTTTCTGATTACAACCACAGTACAACCAAAAAGGATACACCTTTATAAAATTCACTACCAAATACGAGAAAAAGGAGTTCAAACCATGAGTGAGTTCCACGGCAAACTAGTGCGAAGCTCATTGAAGATCTCGGTTAGACCCATCTCCGTCACCACCCACCTATCGCTGTCATCGTCGATTAGGGTCCGGTCGAAGTCAAAAACCACCGCTGTTCCCGCCATTTTGAACGCTGGAGGTGGTTTTCCGGCGACCCACAAATGGGTTTCACCGTAACAGCTAGACTTGCCAACTGTTAAAGAGTTCGGTGGTGGCGATCTTGTATTTGTGGAAAAGAAAGATGCCAACTTTGTTTTGGGGACTTGTTGGAATTTCAGGAACAATGAATGACAGGCTGGTTGAGAATGGCTCCCTAAATTCTTAATAGGCGCCACTGGGCCCCTGACCACCATCCAAAGCTAGCAGCCTAAAGAAAATGTTCTTCTTATAAAATTTTGATTCATTGTATTCTCTCTAATGAAGAGACTAGAGTAGATTGGCGACCTAAATTCTTCTGACCATAATTTTGGACCAATTGTAATGCAATGCTCTTCGGATCTCTATAAAAATTCAATAGGACAACGTTGCTGCAATAGATTGAAAAAAAAAACATTACGTCTCGACGGAGAGTTTATGTAAAAAACGTATAAATTATTTTAGTACTTTAATATTAATATCAACCTCTCTCTCGTTTAATTATTATTCTTACTTAATTTTGATAAAGAAGTTTTAGACGGTATTCTTTTGATTAAAGCGGCTAGCCAAACAGCCAGACACGTATTATTTAGAAAACATGGTAACTGCAATATGAAGGTATATTTTTAAATATTTTTGTGTCGACTCAACTAATTTTTGTAGCCGAATGAATTAAGTATTCTTTTTATGCTATTATAAATAAAAAATGGCCAAATTCAGGCAATCTTTTGTGCAATGAAAAATCATAGTTTTTGCACCAAATCATGATTAGGATGGTATATGATTAATCATTGAGTTAAATGAAAGGCAAGCGACTCAAGAGAGGAGTTTGTACCTTCAGGGCACGTTTGTTACCTGGGTTTGGATTGGACTGGAGTACCTTACACAGAAAAATAAGCCGAGATCCAAGTTTGGTGAAAACACGGGACTGTGTTTAATGAGCTTACGCAGTCCCCGCGTCCCCCATTTCTCGGCTTACGGAGCGGCCCCAAAATTGGGGGGACTCCATAAGCTTCGTTGCAGAAGACTTCGTCCCAGACAGCTCTGCTCTGCTCTCTCACTACAGCTCTGCTCTCTCACTCATCGACTCTGCAGAAGACTTCGTCTGGTCTCATTCCAGGTTCTGCCTCTCTCTCTCTCTCTCTCTCCTCCTCCTCTCTCTCTCTCCCTCTCGTCTTCATCCTTGCTCCAGCTTGAATTTTTTGTACCGATCTGGTATGGCTTAAAATAGATCGATTTACTTGACAATTGTTTATGGGTTGTGTTTATTTGATTGATTGATGAATGATTCTTGGTCAGGGTAGCTTGATTTGATATGAATTTATGAGTTTCATAGCTAGTCTACTTCTTGATCTGGGTTGCTTGATCTGATTTCAATTAAGAAACTTCATAGCTTTGGAAGTAAAATTAAATGCAAAAGCAGTGTGGTTAGAATGCTACTGCAGATAGGGTTGAAAATGCTGAATATGAATTTCAAAGCTATGAATTTCATAACTAGGTCTTCTTCTTCCTTTTTGTGTGAGTAGTTCATTGATTTATATTTTCCTGTGAATATTAGATAATGGATCGAAGACACATTTTGTTGCTCTTATTGGTGAATTTATGGCACCTACGGACCATGTGTGCTTGCACTATGCTTGTGCTACAGTTTTTTAATTTGAGGAGAAGGCGTGCTGAAAGACAGGCCTTAAATAATCGGTCATTCATTAGACAACAAACTCGTTTGAGTTATCTAGATAGTATCATAGGTAATAGTGACACTGAGTGTGTGAATGAACTGAGAATGGATAGAAGGTGTTTTGGCTTGCTATGTGAATTGTTGCGCACAGATGGGAGGATAAAGAACGATGGGTTGGTGTCAGTGGAAGAGCAAGTATGTATTTTTCTCCATACGCTTGCACATCATGTCAAAAATCGTACGATTAGAGGTAGATTTTTTAGATCTGGAGAGACTGTTAGTAGGTACTTCAATTCAGTACTACAAGGTGTCTTACGATTGCAAGGGAGTTTGTTAAGGGTACCTGATCCAGTACCTGCTGATTGCACAGATCAGCGATGGATGTGTTTTAAGGTTTGTATATTTAGGGACTTCAATTTTTTTTCGAGCCTAAACTATGCCTTGTGTCCATGCAGTTGATGAATAATGAATCTTTGTTTTAATAGAATTGCTTGGGGGCACTAGATGGGACTTACATTAGAGTACGTGTGCCTGCAAATGACCAGCCAAGATATCGAACAAGAAAGGGTGAAGTTGCTACAAATGTGTTGGCTGTTTGTTCTCGTGATATGCAATTCATATTTGTTTTACCGGGTTGGGAGGGATCCGCATCTGACTCTAGGGTTCTTCATGATGCAGTCACTAGGCCTAATGGATTAAGAGTTCCCACCGGTAAGGCTACTGGGTTTAGAAAAAATTCAGATTGTTTCCTTGCCTTTACACACACTAATAACAGAATTTTTATTTTGGATATTAGGTTACTATTACCTTGTAGATGGTGGTTACAGTAATGGTGAGGGATTTCTTGCACCATATAGAGGAACAAAGTATCACTTATCAGAATGGGATGATGGAAATATGCCACGCGATCATGTGGAATACTTTAACATGAAGCATTCTAAGGCAAGAAATGTCATAGAACGCTGTTTTGGAATGCTGAAAGGAAGATGGGCAATACTAAGGAGCCGTCATTTTATCCAATAAAGACACAAAGCCGTATAATTATGGCTTGCTGTCTTTTACACAATTTGATTAGGAGAGAGATGTCTGTAGATCCGATGGAGAATGCAGTATTTCATTTAGAGTCACAAAATGAGGAAAATGTTAATGTAATTGACCACGTTGAATCGTCTGATCAATGGACTGCTTGGAGGAATGACCTGGCTTTACGAATGTATAATGAGTGGTCAAGAAGAAGGGCTGCAAGGGAAGCAAGAGCTGCTGAGGTTGAAGAAAATACTACAAGGGGCAGAAGGGCTGTGAGGAGTGCAAGGGGGGGGGAGATCTGCAAGACGTTAGATAGATTGTAGCTAGAGCTGTGTTGTGCGGCTGATTAGAAAGATTTTATGTAGTTGGATTGTTGTTTATGTCTTCAATTGTTGTTTCAAACATTGTAGTTGGATTGTTGTTTATCTCTTGGATTCTTGTTTATGTCTTCAATTGTTGTTTATGTCTTCAATTGTTCTTTTGTTGAATTGTTGGATTGTTGTTTATGAGAAAGATACATTTCAAGGGAACATACGATTTATATTGGATTAAAAACCTCTATTTCTGCAATATCTGAAAGATAATGTGTTCTTAGGTCTGTGATATGTTTATGTGTGTTCATTAATGACGTTTCTCCTTTTTGTCTAATTATTGTTTGTATGCTCAGTATGGAAGGTGGTGATGAGAATGTTGAACAAGGGAAGCAACGACGTATATGGACCAAATTCGAAGAAGAATCTTTGTTGAATGTGCTTGATGACATTGTTGCTAGTGGACAACGCTGCGACGCTGGAAGTTTCAAATCTGGTACAGTGGGGAAAATAGAGAATGCTTTGAATTTGTTATGTCCTAATTCCAATTTGAAGGCAAGTCCACATATTGAGTCAAAGTTGAAGAAACTTAAGAAGGATTATAGCATCATATATGACATGATAAACAAGAGTGGATTTGCATGGAATGATGTAAAAAAGTGTGTGGAAGTTGATAGTAATGAAGTGTGGGAGACTTATGAGAAGGTAATGATTTTAATACCTTGGCTTTATTATTGAGGTTGCAGATTCTATTTTAATATCTTGGCTTACTGGTTTCATTTTTCTTTCTATGCCATAGCAAAACAAAAACGCAAAAGGCTGGAGAAACAAATCGTATCCCATGTTTGAAAGACTAGGAAACATATTTGGGAATGATCGTGCTAATGGTAGTGCGGCTGAGACCCCTGCTGATATGGTGGAGGAGCAGAGCATCAATGAAGTTCAGGTTGAGGTTGATGTTGATGTTGAGAATGACACAAGTCCTATGTCAATAAGCAGAGAAGCTAGCCGACAATCTCAAGTTAGTCAAAAAAAGAGGAAAAGAAATGATGAGGATAGAGTCATGGATGCAATGAAAAAGCTGTTTGAAGAATCTGGAAAACAATTGCAAATGGTGACTGATGCCATATTGAAAGGTAATGAAGATCGTTATTCTGATATTTCTAAAGAAATTGAGGATATCGGACTTCCTATTCTGGACCAAATTAAGGTTGTGGAATACATTTTAAAGGAGCCACATCGTATCTCTGTGTTCAAGTCATTGCGTGGTGAAGCAAGGACCATATATGTTGAACAAGCTTTGCTTGATGCTCGTAGGGGATCTACCTAGCTTCTGACTTTAACCTTTTGGGGGAGTTGCTGACTTTACACATGTTGGACAAGCCACCATTTGCTAGGATGAACTCATTTTGTACTACTAGATTAGCATTGATGTCTTTTGTACTTTCTTAACATGTAAAATGCTAATTGAGAATTCAGTTTCCATTGTTGTATTAATTGGTGGACTTGTTTGTGTAAACTATTACTCTTTTAATCAACATGGTGTGTATATGTTATTGTGTATATGTTATTGTGTTCTTTTATCTGTGATATGTTTATGGTTGTTGCAGCAGCCGGATCAGCTTGGAGAGCCATTGTGTTGGAGTGATTACTTATCCTTACCATTTATATCATAAAGAAGTAAGCCCATGATTCACCTTGATAAAGAATCAAGGTTCCAGTTCTAGCTTGGTTCACCCTGGTTCACCCTGGTTCAGTATCAGCAGGGTATCAGCAGGGTGAATCACCTTGATAAAGAATCAAGGTTCCAGTTCTAGCTTGGTTCAGCTTGGTTCACCCTGGTTCAGCCTGGTTGATTTCAGTACTTTGAATGTCATTCATGTTCTTTTTTAGTTTTTTGGCTTGTGTGATTTTGGATATTAGTTGGATGATTTGACTTGGTTACTAAGGTTTGCATTTTGCATCAATTTATATGCATGTGGATACCTTATATATCATAAAGAAGTAAGCCCTTGATTCACCTTGAATCAAGGTGAATCACCTTGATTATAAAGAATCAAGGTTCCAGTTCTAGCTTGGTTCACCCTGGTTCAGTATCAGCAGGGTGAATCACCTTGATAAAGAATCAAGGTTCCAGTTCTAGCTTGGTTCACCCTGGTTCAGTCAACTTTTTTGGCTTGTGTGATTTTGGATATTAGTTGGATGATTTGACTTGGTTACTAAGGTTTGCATTTTGCATCAATTTATATGCATGTGGATACCTTTTTACACAACATGTAAGTTAACTGCTTACTGGAAATTTACACTCTACACAGACTAGCCCATCAGAATCTATGTATCTGTATATGCTGATTGAAATTGGTAAAATATATATAAATGCAGGTGATTACAGAAACATTAAGGATGGGAAACATAATAAATGGGGTGATGAGGAAGGCCATGAAAGACGTCGAGATTAAAGGCCATAAGTACAAAACTGGTTCACGCTCTTTTCTCATGTTCATATGATCAATGGTTTACTGCAGTTGGAGGCTGGCTGGCTTCATTAGGTGTTGCCGGATACACAGCAATAGCAACAAAATATTTGAGTTACAAAATTTAGTCCGGTGCATCATCAAACGTAGGATTGGACTATTCTGACTGTTCTGTTCTTTAGTCCGAAGCAGTACCAAACCTGGGTTAGGGATTACTGCAGTACAGTCCGTAGCTTGTATAGTCCGGGACTGTTATAAGAAATAGTCCCGACTTAGACAGTCCTGGGTAACAAACGTGCCCTCAAAGTAGTAGGCCTTATGGCCCACACAAGTTATCATCTCCCAATGAAGGCCCTACACGTCAGTAGGACAGCAAGCACTTTTTGTCAAACCCCAATGATAGGAATATGGACTCCCCGTGGATACTATCATTCCCTTTAAAGTCAATTTAACCCCAAAACGCCAAAAGCCCCAATGAACACCGTAATTCCGGAGCCGTAAAAAACCACTCACAGCTAAAAAAGGTTAATCCGAATCTCCTAAACGACGCCGTAAAAGTCCCCAGCTAGCTGATTTTACGGAGCGTCGGTGGTGGTTAACCGCTGGTTATATTTATTCGGTGAATTTAGAGAGAGAGAGAGAGAGAGAGAGAGAGAGAGAAGAGAACAATTGGCTTTGTATATAAGCCACACCGAAGCCAGAGCCCAGAGGCCTACATTTCTTGAAGAGAGAGAGAGAGAGAGAGAGAGAGAATAGGGCTGTGTTTGGGAGACGTGCAGAGTGAACTTGGCCATAGCTGAATCAATCGACGCCGTCTCCCTCGATATGGAGGAGAAGATCTATCTCGGTGGAAAGGTTCGACCTTTACTTCAAGATTTCATTTTTATTAATTACTGGGTTTCTCCTCTTCTTCAAAGTTGTTTTCTTTTGGTAGCTTAATTTGTTTTTGGAGCTTAGAGTTTTGAGCTGTTTGATTGTGGTCTTGTTTGGCATTTTGGGTATTTTAATTAATGTTAAATTTGATTTTTTGGTGTTCTTGCTGGGATTGGCTTTGAATTGTTGGGTGGGTTTATTTTGTTGCTTAATTGCTGATGAAAAAGGAGATGAGAAACCTACATTTTGGTTTCTGGGTTTTAATTTGAGCTCAAGCTATTTTGACTTGGTTTAACATCAAGAACAGAAGAGCATATGATATTTGATTATTTTTAGAGATAGGTATGCCAACCATTAATCATTTGGACACTGGAGAAATGGAAATTGCAATATGTGGATCTGTATATGAGAATTGATCCTCGCTCTTTTTTCCAAGTTTAGTTTCCTTCTTACTTTTTTATCGTTATGGATATAACATGTCTCCTGTCATGTATGCATTTGTCTATTTGGGTGATATGTTAAATGGTATAGTTCAATCTGCAAATTGACTGATATGTTACTATAATGAAAGCTTCTTTTTTCATTCTTCTTTTTTTGTAATCTCGTTTCGTTTTATTCATGTTTGTGTGCTTTCTACTGAACGGATTGAATGTTTTTGTCCAAATTGGACTATGTTGTGTATGATGTATTGATTTAGACCCTTTGAAATTCAATGTCAACTTTGGGTATTTATGGTTTTAACTTTTACTCTTTCACTTTTTTGCTGTTGTGTTATACTGTTTGTTTTGACTTTCTTTGTTGATTCTTTCTTTCTTGTGTGATGTTTGTTGTTGGAAGGAAGTCAGTTCTCTTGGGTTTTATTATACAGTGTATAACAGTCTGTTGACGAAACCGAAGTGATACCTTTCTTTGTCTTATTTCTCAATTCTATCAGCATATTAGCTGTCACTAACTTAATGGCCATCTTTTTTTTATTGTTCCTGATTAGTTGGTCAATTTCTTCTTTAGTACAATCAGTTTCCACACTTCTCTTTTTAACTGTCATCAATTTTTTTTCCTTCTTTTAATAGAGAATAAAACTATTGATATCCAGTACCAGTTATTTGTTTCACCTATTTAAACAAATTTTATGTTAGTGAGATGTGGTTTAAGACTTTGTGCTCCCTGAAAAAGTAAGTGCACATGGGAAGCTCTTTAGGAATAATTTTTTCTGGAAAAGATGGAGTCCTGGACATTGAGATAAGACACCACAAATATCTGCTACATTAAGGCTATATGGTATAATAGTTTACTCCGGTGCTTTGTGATTCCGTGAAATATGTAGTTTTCATTACAAGATTTTTCATGTGCAATTTTGCATTAAATGTTGTTTTGTCGTAAGATCAATAGTCTGTTTCTCAATACTAGCAATTGTTTTGTCTTCAGGAGCATTTTATTCGAACTGGCTGCGGCTCTCTGTCCATCATAGTGTATGGAGACCAAGATAAGCCTGCACTTATCACGTACCCTGATTTAGCTTTAAATCGTAAGTTAATTATATTCTATTCCTCTGATCGTATCACTTTCTGCTGCTTTCAATATTTTTACTATGTTTTGTTGCCAATGGATATCAAATTTTGTCCTTTTAAAACTCAACTAGAAAGTTAATTCAAATACGTTGGTCCTAATTCACTTTGTTTTTTCTGTATTTGATATGAGCAGATATGTCGTGTTTCCAAGGGTTATTCTTCTGTCCTGAAGCAGCTTCTTTGCTGCTCCACAACTTCTGCATATACCACATTAGTCCTCCAGGCCATGAGGTCTGTAAATGTTTCCCTTTGATTGCAGTTCTAGCCTCTTGAATCATATAACTTTCTGAAGATTTTTTATTTATTTAAATGGATGCTATTGTTCACATAGTTTCTATTTGGAACTTTTACAAGAGTTCTTGCAGTTAGGAGCTGCTTCGATTAGTCTTGATGATTCTGTGCCTTCCGTTGATGACTTGGCAGATCAGATCCTTGAGGTTCTCAATTTTTTTCGGTAATGATTACCACTACTTCTCAAGTCTTGTTATTTGTTGTCAAGACTGTATGTTAGTACTGGTTCCTTTTAAATGTATATTTATAAGTGGATTTCCCTTTCTCTTATTCCTTTTTTTTTCATTATTCCGTTATTTCACTATGAGTAGTTATTTATTGCTCAAAAATCTTTTTCCAGGCTTGGTGCAGTGATGTGCATGGGAGTGACAGCGGGTGCTTATATCCTTTCCCTATTTGCTGTAGGTTCTCTCTCTATATATGTACATTCATTGTCAAATCCTCCTATCGTGGTTTGCTGATTAAGTCTGTTCCTCCATAGATGAAATATAGCGATCGTGTTCTTGGTTTGATACTTGTATCCCCCTTATGCAAAGCACCATCATGGACTGAATGGTTTTATAATAAGGTACTTTATAATCCACCTACCTGACTTATTCTTCCTCTTCTTTTTTTTCTTTTTTTTCTTCTTCTTCTTTGTCTTCTTCCTATGTCCAAGTCTGAGGTCTAAATTTTTACTATACCTATGATTACTTGTGATGTGCAGGTGATGTCAAATATGCTATATTTTTATGGCATGTGTGGTTTGCTAAAGGAGTGTTTGCTTCAGCGTTACTTCAGTAAGGTATTGTTGCCTTCTGATTGTGTGCCTTTTTTGCTACCTCTGATAGATCAAGTGATGAGTGTGCTATACCTTGACAGGAGGTTCATGGCAGTGTCGAAGTTCCAGAGTCAGATATAGTTCAAGCATGCAGAAAGGTCAGTGCTTCAACTAATATCAACTTTTTACTCGAGCTTCATCTGTGCTGGAATCTGACCGTATCTCCTGCCAAGGGATGTTCTAATTGTGCTATATGTCATGTTTTCTTTTTCAGTTGTTGGACGAGAGGCAGAGTTCAAACGTGTGGAGATTTCTTCAAACAATTAATCGGTAAACCCAATGTTGAACTGGCTTTCATATCTTACAGCCTGTGTTTAGCCCTTCACTGAGAAATGAAACAAAGTTCAACATATTCTTTTTCTGATTTACAGGAGACCTGACATCACCGAAGGATTGAAGTCGCTAAGGTGCCGCACTCTCATTTTTGTTGGGGATAACTCTCCATTCCACTCTGAGGCTCTCCACATGGCCTCGAAGTTGGATAGAAGATATAGTGCCCTAGTAGAGGTATGTTGCAACTTGCATTTGATGTTCTGAGTCTAGCAACAGCTCGTGTTTATGTAGGTGTGCAAAGAGTGAAAAGAACACTGTTAATGGTATGTTGATGGTGATATAGGTCCAGGCTTGTGGCTCTATGGTGACAGAGGAGCAGCCACATGCAATGTTGATACCCATGGAGTATTTCTTCATGGGGTATGGTTTGTACCGACCGTGCCATTTCAGCGAGAGCCCTAGGAGCCCACTCAGCCCATCTTGCATCTCCCCGGAGCTTCTCTCCCCAGAAAGCATGGGTTTGAAGCTAAAACCAATCAAGACTCGCGTTTCTCTTGGATTATGACATGGGGCAGAAAGACAAAGGAAAGAATTTTGGATGGAAATAATGCATAGTGAAACTGGTCCAGCTGTGAATGTTTACACAAGAGTTGCTTCATTTTTAAGTTCTTTGTTCAATTTTTTTTTATTGTTTTAAGAAGGAAGGGTAGAGAAGCGCATTGCAGGTTGGAGGAGGAGGAGGTTGTAGATACAGAAGAAGAATATATCAAATCACATCGCATATTATATAGGAAGGGGAGGAGACTTCATTCTTTTGTAGTCACCCATAATAGAAATTCATTCCTTTGAGCTGTCTCTGTCTGTATATTCTATGAAAACAAAAACACTTTTGAGGATTGAATTCTTTTGTTTATGATGACGAGAAATCAATAATAGAGAGGAGGGTAACACCACCCATTTTATTCATTAACTCACTAAAGTATCTTCTTCTTTTCAACGACCATCTTACATTTCTATAAATAATGAGCAATAATTTGTCATTGCTCACTCTGCAACCACCGTAGTTAATCGAACATTTTGGAGTGTATTCAAGTTTGTATAAAAAATGATCAAAATGTTTGTCGGCACAAGAATATCGTTAATAATAATAATAACAATAAGGCAAAAAAATCACAAATGGTCATTGAAGTATTACGATTTTTAAGTTGTAGTCACTAAAGTTCGTAAATATAACTTTGGTCACTGAACTTTCACAAAAAATTTCACATTGGTCACTGAGGATGTAGAAAGGGAGAGACAGTTGTAGTTTCAGTCTTGCCGCTTTGAGGAAGGTAGACTCAGCCAGGGTCCCTTCAAAGAGATTGAGTTCAGGTACATCGGGCTCAACCTCTTCTTTTGGCAATGGACCTTATAGATTTTCTTCTCGCACATCTGGTCAGAGTAGGAGCTAGAGGTAGAGGAGGAATCAACCTTAGAGACAACAATCAAGTGTGATTTCTAGTGGATCAAGTTACCCTCGACATCCATATGACACACCAACTGCACTGAGAGATTTTCCGTTGTGTAATAATTGTAACGAGTGTCACCTCAGCCTGTGTCAGCGAGACACTACCATTTGTAATTTTTGTAACCAGGAGGGTCATTATGCGAGGGAGTGTCCACAGATGGGGCACTTTTGGTGGTGTTGTAGCTCAGAGTACTGGTCGAGATCAGGGTGCCGCTTCTGGGGATCGGGCAACGTAGTCCACAAGGCAAGAAAGTCAACAAAACCGCAACCAGTATGGATGATCAGCTAGTCAAGCCCGTGTGCATTCTATGACCCTACGTGAGGACAGAGCTTCCCCAAAGGTTATCATTGGTATGTTATTTGTTTTTGGCTATCCAATCCTTACTTTATTAGACCCAGGGGCTACACATTCTTTTATGTCGTATAGATTGGCATCATTCTTCCGAGAATGTGACGAGTATTATATCCGTCCGGTGAGGTTGTGAGTGTCAGATGTGTGTATAGGGACTGCGAGATATTCATAGGAGGTTATGGGTTAGATGCGAATTTGATGTTGTTGGACATTGTAGATTTTGATGTAATTATGGGGATGAACTTCTTGGAGGCTCACTGGGCAGTCTTTGATTGTCATAAGAAGAAGGTAGTCCTTAGAAGTCCAGGTATGCCAGAAATCTTGTTTCGCGGTGAAATAAATACTTTTCCACTTTGTTTGATTTCGGCGGTGAAAGCAGAGAAGATGCTAAAGAAAGGTTGTGAGGCATATTGACACATGCGATCAATACAGAAGTTTGTGCACTGAGTATCGGGAATATTCCAGTAGTTTGTGAGTATCCAGATTTATTTGCAGAGGACTTACCTGGTTTGCCTCCGATGAGGGAGATTGACTTCACCATTGAGTTACTTCCAGGTACTGGTCATATTTCTCAAGCACCCTATCGAATGGATCCAACATAGTTGAAGGAGTTACAGGTTTAATTGCAGGAGTTAATCGACAAGGATTTCATTCGACCAAGTGTTTCACCTTGGGGTGCCCCGGTGTTGTTTGTAAGGAAGAAGGATGGTCTATTGAGGCTGTGTATTGATTATCGAAAGTTGAATCAAGTCATGGTGAATAATAAGTATTCTTTACCGTGGATTGATAATTTGTTCGACCAACTAAAATGAGCTACAGTTTTCTCGAAGATTGATCTAAGGTCAGGATACCATCAGCTTCGGATTAGGGAATCAGATGTTCCTAAAACGGCTTTTAATCACGCTATGGGCATTATGAGCTTCTTGTCATGCCTTTTGGCTTGATAAATGCCCCAGCCGCTTTTATGGACCTCATGAATCGAGTCTTCAGGCGATACTTGTATAAGTTTGTCATTGTATTTATCGATGACATCTTAATATATTCCAAGGATATGAAGCAACACAGGAAACATCTACGTGCCGTTTTGCAAACTTTGCGAGATTCTCAGTTGTATGCTAAGTTTAGCAAGTGGGAATTTTGGTGGGATAGTGTGAAATTTAAGGGTCACGTGATTTCAGCTGAAGGAGTTAGTGTTGATCCAGATAAAATTGAGGCGGTGCTGAATTGGAGCAGACCTACAAGTGTAACTGAGATAAGAAGTTTCTTGGGTTTAGTGGGTTATTATCGCCATTTTGTATAAGAATTTTTGCCGATTGTGGCTCTGCTTACCCTATTGACAAAGAAATGAGTCAAATTTGAGTGGTCCGAAGCTTGTGAATGGAGTTATTCGACATTGAAGGAGAGATTGACTACGGCACCAGTGTTGACATTACCTGACAACAGTGGGGAATATATCATTTATAGTGACGCTTTAAAATTGGGTCTAGGATGCATTTTGATGCAGCATGGCAAAGTCGTTGCATATGGTTCCAAACAATTAAAGCCCCATGATGTTAATTATCTCACACATGAGCTTGAGCTAGTTGCCATTGTGTTGACACTGAAAAGTTAGAGGTACTACTTATATGGAGCGCAGTGTAGGATTTACACTGATCACAAGAGTCTCACTTACTTGCGTACTCAACCAAATCTGAACATGAGGCAGCGAAGATGGATAGAATTGATTAATGACTACGACTGTACTTTTGAGTACCATCCGGGAAAAACTAAAGTTGTTGAGGATGCTCTTAGTAGGAAATCTAGAGCCTCTCCATTTCATGTTCACGTCGCAAGAGTATCACTTTTAGCTGAATTTCCAGCTACGGGAGCAAAATTGGAATGGAGAGATGATGGGGCATTGTTGGCCAGTCTCCAAGTCCGATCAGTGTTGGTTGATCAAGTACGTGAGGCTCAGGATGCAGATTCCTATCTGTTGAGTAAAAATAATTTTATTCAGAATGGCGAACCAACATAGTTTTAGCTAAGAAATGATGGTACCTTATTTTTCAGAGGAAGGTTGTGTGTTCCAAAGAATGAAGAGCCGAAGAAGAAAATACTTGATGAAGCTTATTGTTCAGCCTATGCCATGCATTCAAGTAGTATGAAAATGTTTTAGACACTTAAAACCTATTACTGGTGGCTTAATATGAAGAGATAAATAAAAACCTATATGAATAAGTGTCTTATTTGTCAATAGGTGAAGGCATAACGACAGAAACCTGCAACCATTAAAGATTCCAGTGTGGAAATGGAAGCACATTACGATAGATTTTGTGTATCAATTACCTCGTACATCCAATGGTAATATTGGTATTTGGGTAATTGTTGATCGCCTTACGAAATTAGCCCATTTTCTTGCTCTTCCAGGAAAATTCTCTATGAGTAAATTAGCAAAGTTATATATGGAGGAGATTATAAGGTTGCACGGAGTGCCTGTGTCTACAGTTTCTAATCAGGATACTCAATTTAAATCAAAATTTTGGCAAGCGTTGCAAAGGGCATTGGGGACCAAAGTACATTTTAGTAAAGCTTTTCACCCTCAAACTAATGGCCAATCCGAAAGGACGATTCAAACTTTGGAGGATATGTTGCGATCTTGTATGCTACAGCTTAAAGGGAATTAGGATCAACAACTACATCGAATAAAGTTTGCTTACAATAATAGTTATCAGACCAATATTGGTATGGCTCCATATGAAGCTTTATACGGAAAACAATGTCGAACTCCGTTGTGTTGAAGTGAAGTAGAAGAAATGTGGCTTATATGTCCTGATATAGTGAAAGACACAGGAGAGGAAATTTAGATTATTCAAGATAGGTTGAAAGCTGCACAAGATCGACAAAAGAGCTATGCTGACATAAGGAGAAAGGATCTCGAGTTCGAAGTTGGTTATTGAGTGTTTTTGAAATTGTCTCCCTGGAAGGGTGTCGTTCGTTTCGGGGAACGTAGCAAACTTTGCCCACGTTACATTGACCCGTACGAGATTATTGGACAAGTGGATGCAGTGGCGTATAAGTTGTCACTACCTTCTGTGATGGCCAGGGTACATGGTATGTTTCATGTGTTTATGCTGCGAAAATATATTTTCTAATCCATCTCATGTTCTTACACCGTATCAACTTCCGATACGTGAAGATTTATCGTATGTGGAGGAGGCAGTTCAGATTCTTGATCAGCGAGAGCAAGAGCTACGCAACAAAACTATTCCACTGGTGAAAGTCCTATGGAAAAACCTTGCAGTTGAAGAGATCACGTGGAAAACTGAACAACATATGCGAGAGCAGTACCCATATCTCTTCGATTAGCAGGTATGTATATTTCGAGGACAAAATTTTTATTAAGGAGGTAGATTTGTAACAACCCGAACTGAAAATTACTCACAAATCAGCACAAATTAGGTTTATCACAAATTTATTGTTTCGTGTGATTTGTTAACGAATTTTTCACTGAGCGAGAATTAGACTTTATTTTCTTTACAAAAGTCGTAGAGTATTTTATTTCGAGCTCGTAGGAATTTTCAAGAAATTTTTCGGATAAACGAGCTATTTTTTTTAATGATTTTTGGAAGTTTGCATGAGAAAAATATTAAAAAGTAATTTTTTTATGTCAGTTTGTTCTGGACCATTGGATCTTGGTCAGATCAAATTGCAGCAGTTGATCTGATCAGGAGCTTAGGGGTATAAATAGGAGTATTTTTGAAAAATAATTCAGAATTTCAGAAAATCGGATAACCCGGTGACCCGAATCTTGACCTGCGACGACCCGACCCGACCCGATATCGGACCCGCCGGAAAACATCACCGCTGTCGGCGTTCTTGGTATGGTTTTGAAGCTCTCCACTTCCTCTTTTGATTCATGTATGTATTGTTGGATTTTTGGTTGTTTTAGGGTGCGAATCGACGAGGTAAACCCGCGCTATTGGAGGAGAGAATCGGGGCGACGTAGTTACATTTCTACGTCGCTCCTATTTTAGATGAGGCGACGTACATTGCCTTTGATAAAAAGTACGTCGCTTCAACAAACTGAGGCGACGTAGATTCATCGTTGTCGCTTCAATAAAATAAGGCGACTACTTTTTCATTCTAAGCGACCAAACTCATCTTCGTCGCTTCGAATAAAATCGAGGCGACGTAGATTGGGAAATATACGTCGCCTAGATTTTATTCGAAGCGACGAAGATGAGTTTGTTCGCTTCGAATAAAATCGAGGCGACGTATATTGCTCAATCTACGTCGCCTCGTTTTTTTTTAAATCTGGATCTACTCTTCTTCTTAAAGTCAAACCGTTCATAAAGTTAGAATTTTAGAAAAATAGTTCATTCGCGTTCTGCAGCTGTTCTTGTGCGATTTTGGGAGAAATTTGAGGAAATTGAGAAAGAAGGTTGTTCTTGCCATTGATTTGATTCTTGAGTAAGGTTAGTTTGATTTGTATCTCTTTAACCCTCTTTATGACCATAATATGTTAAATTAGAAGTGAAATTGAAGTTTTGGTGAAATGTTTGAAGTTGAATTGAATTTGGTGTTATGTTGTAGTTTTAGTGTTTGAATCATTGAATTGTGGTAAATCATGTTATGGGTTCATGAATAATGTTTGAAATTTGGTTAAGTTTAGTGAAATTTATTGATGATTAGAAGTGAAATTGAAGTTTTGGTGAAATGTTTGAAGTTGAATTGAATTTGGTGTTATGTTGTAGTTTTAGTGTTTGAATCATTGAATTGTGATAAATCATGTTATGGGTTCATGATTAATGTTTGAAATTTGGTTAAATTTAGTGAAATTAATTGATAATTAGTGTAGATTAGGTGTATTCGAGCCTTAATTAGTAGTGTTATTAGTGTTAATCATGAAATCGAGCGTATGGCTATATATAATTGTGGTGTTTATCAACTTAGAACTCCCGTTTGAGAATCAACAACTCATCTAGTTGATCGAGTTGAGTTGTTGATTCTTGAATTGTCCCATTTTTGGACACTTTAGGTGAACATGACTTTGTTGATCCTTTTGTTATTCGTGTGATTTCAGTTTCAGTTTTGGGATATGGTTTCGACAGTGTCTCCTTTAAATGTTCCCCGAGTGCAAATTAGGTTGTTTAGATATGTGTGCACTCGGGGAACTGTAGGGAGATGCTGCCGAAATTTCCCTAAACTGGAGCTGAAACGCATGGGTGCAAAAGCGTTGACAAATGTCGTGTTCCCTTGAAAGGGATAGGACCCAACCCGGAGGCATAAGGCGAAGAAGTGTGGGGTTTTGGTTGAATCGCAACTGTGGCGTGGTAACTTTGTTCATACTGATTGTTTATGCAAACATGAAACATGGACGGACACCCAGACAAAACTTGGATGACATATCATCGTGCTAATCCAAGGTACATCACAGGCATATTCGAGTTCATGAATTTTGCCCGGCGACATAGTAATGGAGCCGATTATTACTTCTGCCCGTGCAAACGTTGTAAGAACGGTCCCTTCAAGGTTACTATGGATGTCATGTATCATCACTTATCACACAGTGGTTTGAGTCCGGATTATACAGTCTGGCACCTTCACGGGGAAGTTTCTGGTGAACCGGCAATGCTCAGTCAACAAAGACAGTGGCTTCAAGACAGAGTCGGTCCTTCTAGTGGTGCCGGTCCTTCAGTGAACCCGCAGTTGGAGATTCTACATGATGCTTATCCCTATTATCCTGGATACCATGCAGATGCACCCCAACAATTAGTGGAAGATAATTCGGGCATGAACTTCAATGACATGGTAGACGATGATTATGAAAAGTACGATAGATTATTGAAGGAGTCACAGACCCCATTATATGAAGGCAGTGAGGAAACTGTTTTGAGTGCCATATTAGATGCAATGGAAATGAAAAATGAAAATGGATGGTTGGACACAAGTGTTGACTCTTTATGTATTTACATTAATAAACTTCTTCCTAAATGGCACACATTCCTCTGTTCATACTCGAGAATAAAAAAAATCTTGAGTGATCTTTCACTGGGTTACGAAAGAATTGATGCGTGTGAGTTTAACTGTGTGTTGTTCAGGGGGGCGCTTGTAAACGAGAGGATTTGTCCAGTGTGTTATTCTGAAAGATATAAGCCATATACGAATGATATTCCCAAAAAAATAATTCGTAACTTCCCTCTAACACCAAGGTTGAAGCGTTTGTTTATGTCCCCACACACTGCCAAGCATATGTGATGGCTGGGGGAGCGGATATGCGTGGCTGGTAGCCTCAGCCACCCAGCTGATGGAGAAGCGTTTCAACATTTTGACAGAACTTTTCCAGGTTTTGCACGGGACTGCAGGAATGTGCGCCTTGGAGTAGCAACAGACGGTTTCAATCCATTCGGAACAATGGGAACTTTGCATAGTACATGGCCCGTTATTGTGATGCTGTACAATCTACCACCATCAATGTGCATGAAGAAGGAATATAACATGTTATCAGTGTTGATTCCAGGCCCTAAATCTCTCGGAAAGTGCCTTAGTGTACTCATTGAGCCGATGATCGAGGAGCTAATACATTTATGGGTTGTTGGAGTCCATACTTTTGATCGAGTAGACAATGAGGTATTCTTGATGAAGGCAGCGGTAATGTGGACTATTAGCGACTTTCCAGGTTTAGGGATGCTTGCGGGGTCAACTGTGAAAGGGTACAAGGCATGTCCAATCTGTCTAGATGAGCTAACTTCAGAGAATATATGTGGGAGGATAGTTTATGAATGTCATCGAAAATGGCTCCACCAAGATCACCCTTGGAGATTGAGCAAGGCATTTAACGGGAAGGAGGAGTTTGGCGGAAGACCCTATCGTAAGAGTGGAGATGAAATTTTGGAGGATGTTAGGTCACACGTTTACCCTATTCTTAGCCAACATGAAGACTTGAAGGTGCCGTACAATCCGAATAATAGACAGTGTTGGACTCACGAAAGCATATTTTGGAGGCTGCCGTATTGGTCATCATTGAAGATCAGACATTTTTTAGATGTCATGCACATTGAAAAAAATGTGTGTGACAACATCCTTGGAACCATTTTTTCGATTGATAAGAAGTCTAAGGATGGTCCAAAAGCTCGCGCTGCTTTGAAGAAGAGGAATGTGCGAAAAAGCCAGTGGCAAAGAGCGGGTGACCAGGGTACGGCGAAAGTTCCTCATGCACCCTTTTTAGTTAAAAAGGATGATCTAGAAGATGTGTTCCAGTGGTTCAGGGATGTTAAGTATCCTCTTGGTTATGCAGGTAGTTTGAGAAGTAAGGTGAAAGTAAGTTCCCCGTCACAGTTTTATGGATTGAAGACGCATGATTGCCATGTCTTGCTTCAACGTCTTTCTTCCTGTGGTTATCAGAGGGTTCCTGCCAGAAAACATTGTGAAGCCATTGATAACACTGTCAAATTGGTTTCTTCAACTATGCAGTAGGGAGCTTAAGAAGGAGGTTGTGCGTGACATGGAAACTGAGCTTTAAACTGAGGATTCACCCTTCATAATTGCAACCAAAGCAAAACAGGTATTCTACATAGACGATCCAAAGGCTGGTGGTACTTGGAAGGTAGTACAAGAAATTTCGCACCGCAATGTCTACAGCGCCGAAGTACTTGCCATAGATGAAAACATATCGCGTACAGGAGATCATATATTCGAGCCTTACCAAGAGGACACTCCCACGGTGATACAATTTTACCCAGATTTTCAACTACTTTTGGACGAAGAAGGAGACGAGGACGAGGACGAGGACGACAAGGAGGACGAGGACGAGGAGGACGAGGACGAGGATGAGGCCGAGGATGAAGACGAGGACTAAACCCATAATATTATTATGAATTTGAAACCTAAATTCGTATTTTCTTTAAAGCATAATTTATGTATTCGAGAAAATATTACTAACTTTATAATTCTAAACTTCATCGTTTCTTTCATATTCAGTTCATTACCTTTCCATAAATAAATTGATGCGACGAAGAATTCAAATTTTTGTTAGTATCTCCAAATTTAAGCAACGTATATTGAGCAATCTACGTCGCCTCATTTATTCAAAAAAAATAAAATTAAAAATTAAATACAAGGAAGCGACGTAGATTGAGCAATCTACGTCGCCTCATTTATTCAAAAAAACAAAATTAAAAATTAAATACAAGGAAGCGACGTAGATTGAGCAATCTACGTCGCCTCATTTATTCAAAACAACAAAATTAAAAATTAAATACAAGGAAGCAACGTAGATTGAGCAATCTACGTCGCCTCATTTATTCAAAAAAAAACAAAAAAAAAACAAATATTTAGTTCATTTCGTTTATTTAATATTCATTTGATTAATCGAAGCGACGAATGTTGAATTATACGTTGAGTCAAATTAATCCAAGCGACGTATATTTCAATATACGTCGCTTAAAATTAAAGGAAGCCACGAAGAACTCAATATTGGTCGCGTGAACGTATTAAGAAAGCATACTAGGCGACGAAGATTGAGTTCTTTGTCGCTTCAATTAATCCAAGCGACGAATCTTCCAATCTACGTCGCCTCGTTTCCTTTATAATTCCAGAATCACAGTTGCTTTCTTCTTCTTCTCATTTCGTTTCCCTCTCACTTCTCTTCTGTTCGACCTCGCCCCAAATTGAAGCTCCCTCCACCAAATCGACCTCCCCAAATCCCTAATCCCGAAACCATCTTCTTCCTCCCCCTCCCTCCTCGTCGACATCTCGAAGCCGAACCAGATTTAAAGGTTTCCCCAAATCAATAAGCATCTTGCTTGTATTCTGTATCTGCATATACAACATGTTCTCTTATCTATTTCATGAATGTGCATGTTCATATGTTCATAGTTAATGTTCTTGTCTTGATTTTTTGCAGGTAGAAGATCCCTCTCAAGAACAGAACTTTACTTTGGAGGTATTTTGTCTGCCCCCAAATCATATCAGGTTTCCTCCGTTTCTACTCGGGCACAATCTCAGGTTTGCATATGTATTTTGGTTAGGGATTCAATTGGATGAGTTTTGATTTTAGGGTTTTGATTCAGTTGCATATGTTTTGATTCAGTTGCATATGTTGGATGGTTAGGGAATGTTGGATGAGTTTGCATGTTTGGTATGAAATGTTGGATGATTCAGTTGCATATGTTTTGATTCAATTGCTGTTTGTTCATGCTTTTGTTCATGTTTGGTATGAAATGTTTACAAGCACGACATGTCGTTTGATCCAAGATTAGTATGAAATGTTTGATTCAGTTGCTCTTGCTGGCTTTTTCCTCTGTGAAGCTGCAAGTGGTGGGTCTTGGTTTTCTCTTGCTAAGAAGAAATGGTTGCTCTCTTGTAATTTCCGAGGAAAATGGCTTCTTGCTTCTCAATTTGGCCCTTGTTTTTGTTTTTTTGTTTTTGTGACAAGTCGCCAAAATGGGAGGAGATTGGAAATGGTATGTATGTTCGATTGTGAGGTGGCTGTGGTTTAGAGGATTGAGGGGTTTGTATCATTAGGTGGAGTGTAGTGATCAAATTTTTATTGGAGTTGATAGATTTTTTTTTCCGATTACAACACATGTTTGTTCATGTAAGCAATCTTTTACATATGCTTAGAACACATGCTTTTGTTCATGATTAGAACACATGCTTTTGTTCATGCTTTTGCTGTATGTTCATGCTTTTGTTAATGATTAGAACACATGCTTTTATTCATGATTAGAACACATATGTGTATTTTACATATGCCATTTCTAATGAAATGTGGATAAAATTGATGGAGATTAGTAATGTAAAAAAGAACCAATCTTTCTTTCTCTATGAGTGAATATATGCGTAATGTATATGATTGTTTGGTAAAACTCCTTGGTATATTGAAGTTTGGTGTATGCATGAACTATGCAGATTCTATACAATGTTTTTTAGGATACCAGAATTTCTCGTAGACTGTTTTGAATTTGTTAATCTTATGTGATTATTACTTGATGTTTTTGATTGTGTTGCTTCTTGATGAAACATTTACAACACCTATTCCCTGTAGATGAGCCTCTCCCTACTGTGTATCTGGCTTCCATTGGTTTATAAGTTAAGATTGTTACCACAAGATAGTGTTTGATACTTCTTTGTTTCTTTATTTCATTGACATAAGAACTGAATTGTACGAAATGAATGCCTAGCTAAAGTAAACTTTTGACAGTTCCAGTTATTGTTTGTGAGTTGGCTTCACTTTTGATAGTTGATACATTTGTGGCATGTCTCACTTGATTCTACTAGCATGGTTGTGTTTCTATCGTTTCTTTCAAAGCCTAGATGAGATGGTATGCAATGCATTATTGAAATTCTTTGTCACTTTTATAATTTGATTAGTGATAGTTTAAGTTTTGGCCATAATTTGATAAGAGTAGTTCAATCTTAATAGAATAGTTTTAACAGAATGGCTCCCGGAAATACTGGATACCAGAGGAAGAAAGCGGCGATCCAGCGTCGTGAAGCGGCCGCCGCGGCAGCTGCGGAGGCTACGGAGGCGGCGTGGCGAGCATTCAGCAGAGATGGGGCTTCCGGGTCGGGTTTCCCCACGGGACAATCTGCGACCCCAGCAGGCGGGGTTTTAACGCCCGCCCCAAACCTTGAGGATACGATTCCTCAAGTGGATGACAGCGACGCCACTACGGCGCCACAGCACCCTCCCGCCCTCAGCATCCGGTGCAAGAAGACCAAACTCCCCGACATGGTAGACATGGCAACCGGAGATCCGACGACGCAACAGCTCGAAGTCGTTGTCGGGACGAAGACGGAGTACCTCGTCCGGATGAACAACAATTGGCGACTACAAGTCGCTTACTCTACGAGGCATCAGGGGCCTGCGACGAGGGAAATGAGGAGTCTGATGTGCAGAGACATCGGTAGCATCATCCGCGGAAAAGTTCCAATGCTTGCACCTAGCTTTTTGGGACTTAGCGATTTGCATCGCGATATCGTCAATAGCAATATTGAGGTATACTTACTGGCCTTAGCTTACTTACATACTTTATGGTTTATGTAAATATAACTTTTACATAACGAAATTTAAATGTCTTGTGCTAGACGAACTACGACATCCCGGCGACTGATGTGGAGATGTGGAACTTCATTGATGCGACGACGCAAACAATCTACAAGGATTGGAAGTACGATTGCCATCAACATTATCTCCACGTCAGCCAGGAGACTCCGGCCGAGTTTCTCGAGAGGGAAGACCAATGGGCGTGGTTAAAAGCCCACTTCGAAGACCCTGCTTACTTGGTGAGCTTCATAAACTATCCGCACAGTTTTGGTAGCCAACATTCTAAAAATATGCATGTTTATCTATTCTTATTTTAAAATGATTTTTGTGTGTGTGTGGCAGCGATTGTGCGAACGGAATCGAGGAAACCGAAACAAGAACAAGGAGCAGCAGCTCAACCACCATTCGGGATCCCTCGCCCTCTCGTACCGAAGCGAGGTGTTGGAGAAGGAGGGTCATAGAGCGCCCGCCGTCCATACGTGGATTAACGTATACCAGCCGGACAAGAATGCGGCTGAGAAAGTGGTAAGCTCAAATAGGTTCACGTTACGTTATTTCAATTACTTTTGTTTACTATATTGTAATATTATTTATTTGATATATTTTAATTGAGCAGGCGGCAGTGAAGCGTCGACTCGATGAAGTCTTGTCGCAACAAGATAGTGTTGCGGGCCCAGTTGCCGGCGATTCGGTTTCCCAAGCCCAGCCTCTTCCTCTTGATACACAAATAAATATCATAGAGGAAGAGGTGGGTTCAAGGCCCGGGACCTCTATAAGAGGTAATAAATCTCTTAAACCACCGTCGTTCATCTCGATTTACGTTTTGCTTTATTTTGGTTTACCATAGAGTATACTAATATTTGTTCTTGTTCGACGTTACAGGGGTGGGGCGCGCTCTCACACACGACCCCAAACCGAGAGGAGGGGCCCGGGTACAGGAAAGCCAAGCCCTGAAAAGGGAGATCGCTGAAGCCAGAGAGGAGGCACGCAGATCGAGCGAGGTGGCGCAGAAGGCCATAGAGGATTACAGTGCGCTCGCCCAAAGGATGCAAGAAATGGAGGCCCTAATGCGATCATTCCAGGCTGCGAGTCAACAACCTCAAGCTCCTCCACCACCTCCTGGCTCGTAAACTGTATCTAGGCTTTGTATAAACTTGATTTGTGTAAACTTTATTTGTATAAACTTTTAACGTTTTGATTTGTGGAAATTTTTTCTATATAACTTGATTTGTGGTTGAATGCGTTTTTGTGGTTGAATGGGTTTTTGTGACGTAAATTGCGATAGGTCGTGACTTGGTACAATAATATTCAATTTTTATTTTTTTTATTTTTGAATAAATGAGGCGACGTAGATTGATCAATCTACGTCGCCTCATTTATTCAAAAATAAAAAAAATAAATATTAAATACAATTAAGCGACGTAGATTGAGCAATCCACGTCGCCTCATTTATTCAAAAAGAAAAAAAAATATTAAATACATTGAAGCGACGTAGATTGCTCAATCTACGTCGCTTTGTTTATTTAAAAAGAAAAAGAAATAAATATTAAATACATTGAGGCGACGTAGAATGAGTAATCTTCGTCGCGTCATTTATTCAAAAAGTAAAAAAAATAAATATTAAATACATTGAGGCGACGTAGAATGAGTAATCTACGTCGCTTCATTTATTCAAAAAGTAAAAAAAATAAATATTAAATATAATTAAGCGACGTAGATTGAGCAATCCACGTCGCCTCATTTATTCAAAAAGAAAAAAAATAAATATTAAATACATTGAAGCGACGTAGATTGCGCAATCTACGTCGCTTTGTTTATTTAAAAAGAAAGAAAAAAATATTAAATACATTGAGACGACGTAGATTGAGTAATCTACGTCGCTTCATTTATTCAAAAAGAAAAAAAAATATTAAATACAATGACGCGACGTATATTGTTTAATCTACGTCACTTTATTGAGCCAAAAAGAAAAAAAAATAAAAAATATATAAAATGAAGCGACGTAGATTGAGAAATCTACGTCGCTTCATCGAGCGATAAATTGAAGCGACGTAAATTTTTTTACGTCGCGTGAAATCAAAGGAAGCGACGAAGATTGGTTCTTTGTCCCCCCAATGGTGGAGTGATCAATCTGAAGCGACAAGACGAGGCGACGTAGTTTTGGTCACAAGAAATCGAGGCGACGAGGAATCCAGACGAGGCGACGAGGAATCCAGACGAGGCGACCACCTTTCTTCGTCGCCTCGAATTTCTCCTCCAGTAGTGCCGTCGGATTTCGGGTTTAATAGACAGCGGTGCTCCGACGACGGGATGGGGTGGAATCGGTTGGGTTTCACTCCAGGAGTTGAACCCCTATGATTTTAAGGACTAAGAAGAGACAAAACTTAATAATATTCTTTTTAGTTTTCAATGATTCATACAAAAGTAAAGAAGAAAGCCTCCTGACCCAGCATCACCAATCTCATAATTGTCTATGGCTCTATATAGGCGCATACAATCCAAACCTGTGGTACAACCAGAAACCACTGAAGTCGTGATCGACTTGGAAATTTAAATAGAAAGGCTGGTGACGTACGTATTTCTATGAGTCACACTGCTTCTACACAAATTCTCGAAACAAAACCAAAATCATTACACTAAGAAATTAGAAAAGTGCGGTCCTATTACAAGAAAGATGATTCCAATCATCCATGAAACAGATTACACTGGAAACAACACTGATCTGCAACAAAAATGAGGAAAAATTATTGACCTCAACAAAGGCCAAAGGGGGGAAGTGGTAGATTTACAAACTGGACAGTAGGCCTGGGATTTTTTGACCAAAAATCGAAGAACCGGATTGAACCGGTACATTCGGTTCGGTTCGGTTCGGCTAGATTTTTTTTACTTGATATTGCACTGATTTTTGTCAAACCGAACCGAAAAAGATAGGACCGGTTCGGTTTGATCTATGTAGAATGCAAATCACGTGAAACAGAAAATAACCGAGTTTTTATGTATTTGTATAGGTGTCACTAAATTATTGGATAAAATTCAAGCTTATGTGAGATTGAGTATGCTGGATTTACATGTATATAGTCCTTTAACAAAGAAAATTAACCCAAATTACATTCCCCTCTTTCTCTCTCACATTTTCGAAGCCTCCTCTTAGACTCTCTTGAACCCAGAACACTTACACTTGAACCCTAAATCAAGTCTCCTCCCACATTTTTGAAGATGATTTCAAGAAATTTTCATTCCTCTCACTAAAAGCCCTCCACCCTAAACCTCTATCGAACTATTCAAGATTGTTAATGGAATTGAGAAGGAAGTTGGCTTTACATCGAGACCAAAACGTAAGCATTGCTTAAACACTCTTCCATGTGATACAACTCATAATGGTACTAGTAATATGAGAAAACACATTGAAGAACATTGTAAGAAATATGCTGGTAGTAAAGAATATGAGGAAGATAATCAAACTATTTTTACTACTGGTGGTGAGTTGAGAAGGGAATGGTCACAACAAGGTTGGATAGATGTTGCTACTATAATGATTGTGGTAGATGAACTTCTTTTCAGTTTCATAGAGAGGCCTGGGTTTAACTATTTTTATAGCTATGCTGTTCCTAAGTTTGAATTTCCATGTAGGAAAGTCATCTGCAAAAAATTTCTTAGAATGTATAATGAGAAGAAGGAAAAGATGAAGTTAGAATTAAAGAATCATACTATATGTTTGACTACTGATACTTGAACCAGTTGTCAAAACATGAACTATACGGTCATTACTGCTCATTTTATTGATGCTGTTTGGACAATGCATAAGAAGATTCTGAATTTTTGTTTGATTCAGAATCATCAGGGAACTACCATAAGTAGGATTTTAGAGCAGTCTTTAGTTGAGTGAGAAATAGAAAAGGTGTTGACAGTGTCAGTGGATAATGCTTCCGCTAATGAGAAAGAAATTGAGTATCTTAGGAAGATGATGAGTCAATGGGATAATCCACCTATTTATGGAGGGCAGTACATACACATTAGGTGTCTTGCTTATATCATTAACTTGATTGTGAGGTCTGTACTTTCTTTTGTGGATAAAGCAGTGACTAGTATAAGAAACGAAGTGAGGTATGTGAGAAGCTCTAGTGCTAGGACTGATGTGTTTAAATCTTGTGTGGAAAAGGAAAATGTTGAGTGCAAGAAAATTTGCATTTTAGATGTTCCTACAAGGTGGAACTCAACATACCTTATGTTGTCCACAACTTTAGAGTTGAGAAAGGCTTTCGATGGGTTGGCAGAAGAAGAAAATTTAAAGTATATGGGTTATTTTGATGAAGAAGATGATGTAGAGGAAGATGATGATGATGTAGTGATTCAGGAGGAAGAGAGTAGGACCACCTAATGATGCAGATTGGGAAGAAGCATCCATTTTTGTTCAATTTCTGAAGGTTTTCTATGAAATAACAGTGAGAGTGAGTGCACAACTCAAGCCTACTTCAGAAAAAGGCTTCCATTTCATTGTTTCCGTCAAAGCTGAGTTGGATGACTTGTTTAAGAAGTCAATCACAGATGCATCTTATCCTAGTGATAAGATTTTACATGACATGATAAAGAAGATGAAGTCGAAGTACAAGAAGTACTTCAACATTGTTGATGATGTGAATCAGCTCTATTTTGTAGCTTTAGTATTAGACCCCAGATACAAGCTTAAGAACTTTGAAATGGTTTATGAAACAATGTTGAGGATGAATCCAAATGAGGTGAAGCAAAAGAGTGCAGGGGTGAAAAATATGATGCAATGTCTGTGTGATTTGTATGGTGCTTCAAACAATGCCTCAACATTGTCAAGCAGAAGGTCAAGGTCCACTGTTAGTGTAGACAACACCTCACAAACTAAAAGGGGAAGCAAGTCTGTTAATTCAATTGTTAGTGGGAAGATGGCAGCAATGCTTGAAAAATGGGGAAGAGATTTGGAAGAAGGTGAATGTATCATGGTTAGTCATGAAGTGGATAAGTATCTATGGGATCCTACGGAGAAACTAGTTCCAGATGACAAGTTTAACATTTTAGATTGGTGAAAAGTGAATGGTGAGAAATACCCTAATCTGAAGATGGTTGCGAAAGATGTATTGGCTATTCAAGTGTCAACAGTAGCTAGTGAGTCAAGTTTCAACATTGGTAAAAGGGTTATTGACCCTTATCAGAGTTCTTTAACCCCTAAATCTGTTGAAGCACTGATACGTCTACAAAATTGGATATGCTCTATAGCAATTATGGGATTTGAATATGTCCTAGAGTTAAAGGAGATGGAAATGATGGAGTCACTGGAGAAAGGTATATTATAATTATTGTCTTACTCCTTCATTCAGTTTATGAGTTTATTTACTATTAATTTGTACTTTAATACTTTATATTTTTTGTATAAATGGAAAGAGAGAAGAGAGAAATGGCTGATAATGATGTTATACCTACAAGTCTGAACCTTACAAAAGTTGTAGAACCTGTTCAAAATGTTCAAAAGGTCTTGAAGTTGATGTCAACCAAAAGGAACAAAGCCAAAACTGGCCAAGAGAAAGAATCATTGAAAACAAATTGTACTCAATCCTTGAACAATTGAACTTTCAATTTCTTTTGGCAGTTTCTTTTTTTTTTTGATACTTTGATTCAGAATTATGTTTGAACTTTGAAGTTTAAACACTTGAATTTTGGCTGGATTAGTGGATTTTGGATTGTAACATTAAAGTTTGAACATGGTTGGTTAAATTTGCTTGTGTACCAAGTTCTGTTTTCATATATGTGCTGCTATACCAGGTTGACAAGTTCTGCTGTTCTGTTTATATTTTGGCAATTTTGCTGCTGTACTAGATTTTGTTTATATTTTTGAAAAACACACCTTGGAACCGGATAACCGAAGAAACCGACCCGAACTGACTCGGTTCGGTTCCACGTCGGTTCCAGTGATTGAAAATTATGAAACCGAACCAATTACAAGGTAGTCCAGTTTGGTTTGGTTCGGTTCTTAATTTTTTTTGCTTCAAACCGAACCGTCCCAGGCCTACTGGACACTGTTTTACATTTATCAAGTTATACGTACCGTGCTTTCTTTTTCTTGGTCTCTCAGTTAGTTTATATGATTCACTCCTGCTCCGTAGTGATCTTTGAAAAGTAGGCAAGAGATGGAGAGCTTTGCAGTAAACAGGCATTTCCGCCAGTTAACCTCCTTTACACTCTCAAATTCCCGACATGAAGACTAGCAACCCCAAAGGCTGAACAGGGGCATTTCCTAATCAATGTTTTAGTTAACATCATAAATGATGAGATTCGTGGACCAAGAAAGCAATGCGCTTAGCACTATCTGAGCAAAAGCTATCTCCTTTAGAGCCAATCTGGGATGAGAAACCATATTCAGGATACCTCAAAACAATTTATGCACACTTGTAAACTAGGACATTTCCCAAAGGTGAGCATTACAGTTAGGCTATAAGGGGAGAACCACCGCGGCGACACCCCAAGATGAAGAACAGCAGGGATCATCTTGAAGAGCAACTCGGCAGGACACCCGCGCGTTGCGCGGTTGAACAAAAGGACCACCGACTAAATTGAATTTGTGTTAAAGCGCGGTTCGATAAAAGGGTCTGTGACTAAGGTGAATACCAGCAAAACATAATGATGGCAGTAACAATAAAACATCACACTCAAATTCAAAAAACAACCAATTACATCTCCTAAAGAGGTAAAATAGTATGAACAATGATAGCTACCATCTAGGTAATCAATTTATAATTCAAAAAGAACCGTACACACAAATTGTGATCAAACAACAACACCATGAAAGTTTTCATGATTCATAATAAAAATAACTCAATAGATCTTCATCAAGAAAGAGTTTCTATCATTTCAGTCAAATGCGAAAAGCTTATACATAACTATTAAGTATATAGATATGCACACAAATTCACAATTGATAACATGCCAACAATTCTGTATAATCTGGTTGCTATCATAAGCATCCTTACATCAATAAAAGTTGACATTTTTGCAGTCTCAAACACTCAAACCCATTTAGACAATCCCATCAAACATTTCACAACAGCTGATCAAACTAAATGAAGAATGAAATTAAACCCATAAACTCAAATACACCTGTCCTGCAACAGCTAAACTATCGTAGAAGAGCGATGATGTAACCAAACTTGTAAGCAAGCCTGAAATGCAACCATGAGAATTGGACCAAGCCACACTGCTTAAGCTGCTGCTAAGGTTACACAGAATGTCACAGCAACCACCCAAGCTAACAATAGAGAGCCTATTTCCAAAAATAATAAGTACTTATATCCCCCATTACAAAATAAGCACGAAAATCCCCTCAATCACTAAACACAGAGCAGTGTATTTATCAAAGGAAACAACAATAAACATCAAATTATAAATTTCACTAACATCTCTAATGAGAGCTGCACCGGTATTTTCCAAAGCATCAAGTAGTTCAATAGCTCTAGCAATTGTAACTCCATCATTCACCACTTTGGGGCTACCGTATTCATCTAAGACAACATTCCTCCCTTCACAAACACAAAACACATTAAATCAATTACACACAAATTCTCGCACACCATGAATCATCCAAACTGGCCATATAAGATACAAAGTAGAACCAACTCGAACACCAATTTATGAAAGTGCTTGACTATACCTCTGAGACTAAGAGTAAGACAACCAACATCAGCAAGCTTATCAATATCGGCCTGCATAGCGCGCCTCAAATCCTGAGTCCTACAAAAAAGAAACCATCACTAAACTCAATCAAACACATAGAATTTCATCATAAACCCACAACAAACCTTCCCCTTGACTACTTGTAATTCAACCTATTGTTTTACTGCTGACTCACCCTCTTATTCAACCTCTGTCACCTAATTCAACACATGGAAATAATGCATAAATGAGATTAAAGTTAAGGTAGAAATTTTGTTGCAGCAAAATTTGAGTTAAAAATGAAACCCGTTAAAAAAAAGTAAAAAAGAAAATTAATACGGAGGGTTAGGTAAAATCCATATGAAAGTTTTTTATTGTCAAGTTTAAGTAAAAAGTATAAATTTAAACAATTAAAAGCAAAAAATAACAGTAAAACTGTTAAAAACATGTGTAAATGTTAAAAAGTAAACAGTAAAAATAATTTAAAATGCAAGTAAAAATATAAACCGTAAATAGTAAAACGGTTAAAAAGGTATGAGAAAAACTGAAAAATGCCAAAATACCCATGAACAGTGAATATGAACAGTTAAACAGTAAGTATGAACAGTAGGATCACAAATGTTATATAGTAAAAAATTAGCTAGTTTAGTTATAGTAAACAAAATTGATAGAAATTTGATCAAACTCTATAAAACTGTACAAAAAAAATTGATAGAAAGTTATAGTAAAAAATTAAAACTGTACAAGTAAAAAAGTAAAACAAAAAACTGTAAAAAATGATAAAAGTCAAAGTAAAAAAGTAAAACTGTAAAATAAAAAATAAATATAATACTGTAAAAATTTGTTAAAAAGTAAAAATAAAAATGAAAACTGTAAAAATAAAACAGTAAAACAGTAAAAAATAAAAATAAAAAGAGTTACAATAACTGTGAATACAGTGATTCTACTATTAGTAGGATCACAAATGTTATATAGTAAATGGTGTAGTGGCCTGCAGTATTAAAATACAACAATAAACAATTCGAACAATTAGCAAAATGAAAACAATTGACCGGAACTGACGATTTCGACAAATATATCCAATAAAACAGCAACTCTTAATGACAATGACACAGACCAGTCATGGAGACGCACTATCAACAAAAAGGAAAAATGAGGGAAAACTGCATTGCAACAGTGAACATAAATTGAATTTCTCACGTACCAGACTAAGAGCTGTTGTGCCTAGAAGTAGCAGATACAGTTTACCCTGCAGTAATGAAAAAAACCTCAATTACAATGCAACCTCATATAAAGTGTCAATTAATTCCTTAGACTTAATGGGACATATAAATGAATGAACGTCTGTCCAGGAAGAAATTCTTAGAAAGGAAAACAACAGGTGAAGCACTAACCTCTACCAGATGAAGATTAGAAGCACGGCTTAGTAAGACAAAAGCAAATTCTCCAATTTGTGCTAAAGACATTCCAACCTACACATATGGGATAACATAAGGCCCTCCGACAATAAAATGTATCAAGTAAATGAACAGAAAACTACGTTTACAGCTCTTAAAATCTTACAAGAAGGAAGGTCTTGTTGTTGTATCCAAATCCCTTCACAACAGCAACAACGACTATGGTTTTTACAACGATTACCAATATAACAGCTGCTAATAATATATCAACATGATTCCAAAGGAAGTGAACAACTATTAACATCCCAATGCTAGCAAGAAAAAGAGCAGCAAAGAAATTTTGAATGGGCTCCACCTGCATGACAGGAAATGACAAAGCATAGCAGAACATGTGAGGATTAGTGTTTTTAACATAATCACAGTTGGAAAATGTAACTTTCAACTGAAAGAAGCATATTGTACATGCATATATACATATCTATATGCATATATACATTGACAAAACAACAATCTATATTTCAGAAACTCGAGCATGATTATATTATTCAAGTGTCCAGTTTATATTTTTACTCTTCTGTGAAACACTAGAAATTGATGTATCTAAGGAAAGGAGAGAGCTCGAAAGAAGAAAGCAGCTACTTTAAGTTAGGTACATCACTTCCTGTCAGTTACATTTATGAAGAAAAACAGTTTACCTGTTCAAGTGTATGTTGACCAAGATCAGTTGTTGATACCATCACTCCTGCCGCAAAGGAACCCAGTTCAAGACTTAAACCCAGCTTATCACTACTCTGAAATGACATAAAATGCATGTATTATATTCCTATACGCACGAAGGCATTAGAAAGATGCTGTGTGGTAGACTGAAGAAAGCCAAATCTTGTAATGCCCCAACCCACCCACAAGGCCAAAACAAAAACCCACACCCACCTTTGTTAATCACATTTAATACATGTCTGAAAGGACAGTACATACTAAATAGTCCGATATTTTCCATATTAACTGCGATCTGTATGTGCTATGATGTGGAAGATATAAAAAGTAAGGAGCAAGACAAACCCAAGTAACAAGTAAAAAGAATGCCACTGATGCCAACTGATAGAGTTCATTACTCTGCACACACAACGAAATTTCCATAACATAATCCGTAATGTTGTAGGATCAAAGTCCATCAAGATGTAGACTTGACAATACCTAAGAAGATAAGCTTATCATAAGCTCAAGGAACCACGGTACACAAGAGCGTGATAATATTGATAATGCAGCAAAAAATGTAAGCAAGACCACCAACCTGTAATAATTATACGATTATGTGAAATGAGAAATCAGCCACTTACACAACACAATAGGTAAGCATATACATGAAAACACATTATACAGAGGAATTTATCATCAATTGCATAATCCTGTATGGTGGGAAGCCTCATAATCATCTTTACTTACGATTTGATCATGGATATTACTCCTTGGAGAATGCCAGAAGTACCACCAAGAACTGGAAGCAGAGCAAATAACAAGCCCACAGCACAGTCCTAGTAGGTTACAATGTGAACACAAATTGTAAGTTTGGATATACGCCAACTTCTTCTTTATGATACTAAGAAGAAGGCACTTGGCATTTTTGACCATATATATGAAAAGTATATACTAGGTATCCCAACCTGCATAATGAGAGTGCCAATGGTGACTTGACCATGAAGAGCATTTAAACTATTTTTTTCCATCAAGAATTTCAACACCTGTGCGATTAAAATGGTGAGATTACTTCATATTCTTTCCCCAATCTGATAGATAAGTAAATGTACAGATTTCAGTGCAAAAGATAGTTATCACTGCTGTCGAAGACATAGAAAGAAAGGCACCAACAAATATCCCTTCAGAAGGTCTACCACCACATAACTGGAAATAATATACAGCTGTGCAGCATTACAATCCATTGGAAGAAATGGGAAACATAAAAAGGAAAAAGAAGAAAAATAATAGGGAAGATGGAAGATAATGGAATCGATCATAACAAACATTGTCACATGTGCTTATGTTCATATTTTTAGGATAACAGACATCTGGATAACAGGTGAAGTCAAATTTGATTTTTAGTTTGTTTTTCAGGCATTCTTTCCGCATGAGATATGCAGCACTAATTAAAATGCTAAACTTACTGAGGTTGTCACTCCACACAAGCACATAAATAGAAAAGTCTGCAGTAAACCTCCCAGAACAGCTACTGCTCGAACAACCCAAAGCTGCAAAACTTGAAGAGGAGAGGGTAGTCTGATGACCTCGATTAACTGAGAAACAAGATTTAGTGCAACATCAAGGTTACATGCCAACTTTAGTAGCTGAGAACTCCAGGCCCAATGCAAAAAGAAGAAATATCACCCCAAACTGAGCCACTGTCTCTACCTGCAAACATGTTTCAATAAGAAACTGAAATACATATGACGCTCTAAAAAGGTAAATAAGATTTTGAATCTGCTAATGGAACAACTGAAAACATAATCTTGCAGAAATTGTCAATAAGGGAAGAAAATTCAGGCAGAAGAGGTGTAAAGGGAACCTACTTGCACCATTTCACTGACAAAACTCAAGCGTCCGGGTCCAATGGCAGATCCTGCTAGTAAGTATCCAGTAATAACCTGAAAACAATTAAAAGTAGGAGATACAATTTTAGACTAAAAGTGGATCTAGAAGCAACAAAAAAAATGTACGAATGCCAAGGATTTATCCACATCACAAAGCTAATATGAACCCATTTTTTCATTATATTTAAATCAAAGGGAAGTGATAAAGAACATACAGGTTGTCCAGCACAAGCGAAGACAATGCCACCACATGTTGCAGAGACGATGACAACTACAAGGTGTGATATCAGTCTATAACAGAGGATATATCAGCCAACAATTTCTGTCACCTATATGTGAAATGGAAATAGGGTGCAACAACAAAAGAACCTCAAGTCCAGTTGTAGCACAGGATACTTTGACTTGCGGTTGGAGATAATGAACACATTATCCTGATAAAGAGAAACAAAATTGTAAATCAAAACAATCAAATTTAAGCGCATGAAGTTGTAAATGTAATGTAATCTACTAATATCATCATCACTATATAATAACCATCTTACATTCATGTATTTTCTGTGTAAATTATCTAACATTACAGTAGTTTATACTGATTGTGAACCAATGACAGGTAGCAGGTATACCTTGTGATCTATTAGTGTTTCTTCTGCTCCATTTTCATTCTCCAAATGGAAAACGTCATGAAATTGAAATGACCTAACATAAGGCTCACAAAGATGTCAGCAAACTCACTTCATGTATACTATTCTGACGGTTACAATGACTTCCAATAAATCAAAAACAACATATCCAATCATCTGCTAACAAGATAGAAGCACATACTTCTCCTCCTTGCTGTCATTTTTCTTGGGCGTAACTCTCGCAACGGTCTCCAGAGTGGCCTATTAAACAAAACTACATCTTCAAAATGCAGGCCAGAATTTATGCAAAAGCACTCACAGAAACACAGCACATACACATTACTCCAAAATCATAAAAATTCAGTTCAAGCTCAGTACTTAGTACTTACCTTCTGTTCATTTACGCTATTATTGAAGCTACCGGCATCATCCGCCGCTGCAGAATAAGACACAGTTACAATAAGCAATCCAACTTTTCAGTCCAAAAATTAAGTCGAAACGAAATAGGCAGGTGCAAAGATCAACACCACTGCACTATAAGAATCCAAATTGCTTGAAATTGAAGCAATGCAGTGGCGAATAGAACAAAATTCTAAAACCAGTCCATTTTCTAAGACTAAAATTCAAATGCGAAATGAGAAACTTAAGCTCTGAATATGAAGAACCTTCGTTTTGCTCGCTCGAGAGCCCGATCAATCATGTTCGCCAAGCTGTCGTTCCTAGATCTCGCCGACAGCGACGAGTTCTCCGACTCGGCATTGAACTCCTCCGCCACCGAGTTCGACTCGGCGGAGGCGAATTCGAGCCGACAAACAGTAACGAAGAAAAAGCAGAGAAGGAGAAGAATCTCAGTGCTACGTCGGAGCCTCATTTGACTGCGACATCGCCGAGCGTGCGTACGGCGTCGTTTTGGAATCCGCTACTCTTCGATTTCTCTAGAGACTGAGATATATATATATATATATATATTTCGGTTCAGTCGGAGTCGGAGGGAGAGCAGTTTATGTGAAAGGACAAACTTGTCCTCGGAAGCAGGCGTGGGAATGTGGGATTTTCAGGTGTGGCTGTATCCCACGCGCGTGGCGAGTGCACGTGTGTGCACTACATGCCACGTAGCAAGATTGAGGAGCGAGGTGGTTAGAGAACCTGCACCGGTGGCTGCTTGAGCAACAGCTTCCGAGCTCGTCAACGAGCGGTCGTCGACGACAGCACGCACCGCTGCACGCCGAGCTCGTGCTGCTCGCCGGTCGACCCCGCCTCTCCGCGTCTCACCCACTCCGTGGCCCCACCCGTGCTCGTGCTCTCGCTCGAGCAATTCTTGCTCGTGTAGCTGCTCGTGCCGAGCGGTCACCGACGACTTTGGCGGCCCCCACGCCTTGCTCGTGCTGAAAAGCAGCACCAGTGCAGGTGCTCTTAGGCGGCGTGTTCGTCGTTCCTGTGATATAGGGTAGAGATGATGCGTGTGGTGACAACACGAAGGGCAATGCAGGGTTGCTTTGTAGTGGCAGATCCTCCGAATCTTTTATTACGAGCGCCGTGGCGCAACCGCGACAGCGGGAATTGGTGCATTGATTCAATGATGCGGTGACGTTTGAACTCGCTCCCGTCACTGTGGCGTACGATACCTAATTTTGGATGTAAGGTCAGTTTTGGATGTAAAGTATACTCGGACTTTCAAATTTATCAAACTCTTTCTCAGACTTCAGACTTCACATTTCCTATCATTGGAATACCTCCTAGCACTGTTTTATCAATTTTAATGAGTTAACATGTTAATAACATTAAAAAGACTTTAAAACCCTTCGTGTCATTAGTTCCCTCCAAAAAGTAGATTATTCATACCAATTTTCCTCCAAAACACAAAATGTGCGCTGGATACATACAAAATGATTTAACCCAAAAATTTTGACAACCCAGATTTCAAGGTAGTCATGATTACATGATACAACCCAACTTTATGAATTTATATATTATCATTCTCTGTAAATTTTAGCAATTATATATTTATCAAATAAACATAACCATATTTTAACTAACTGTAATTAATCAAGAGAAGCAATCTGCTCATAACTATTTTGCATATGAAGATGACCAAATAAAAAGGACTATGCATAAAGGCATTGAAACTAAGCATATCCATTTTGCAACAAATTAAGCATCCATGTCTTAATAAAATACATCTCCATCACATTACAATTCGATCCAAATAAATATCATTCATCCGAATACACAAAAGTCTACACAAAATAAGGTCCCCCCACAAATCGACATAACGCAAGCCAAAAAATCACAACATGAGGATAAAAATGCTCAGTGACCTTCAACATCATCATTCAGGTCGTGGTGTCTTCCTTGCTGCATTGTTTTGGCTACTTTGAGTTGGTGTTTGTGCCACATTTTGAGAACTCAGACCTTCAATTAATTTCTTCGTTCTCTTGAAGCCCTACCAAGACCTCATGTACTGGTTGTGTCATTGTTGGGTGCTTCAGAAGCTACTGGTCTTTTGGGCATTTGTCTCTTGTTTGCAACATTGGAGCTTCCTTCTCCCTATAAATAGTGAGTAAAATATAGGGGAAAAAAATGCACACATCAACAATATAAACGTTTAATCCATGACATGTAAGCAAGCACAAATCTGTCTATAGTGAAGTTCAAGCATAAATGAATAAGTTAGTCACATAAAACAGCTGCATTTGTAGATTTGTTCATTGAACAACTTCTCTTGTTGTGACCTTGATTGAAGCACATTTGACATGTCATCCTGACATAAGTTTTGGGCATTTTATCCCTACCATCTTTGGGAGTAGGTGGTGGCAGCTTCTCCCCGGGTTCCTTAGTTCTCTTCGTATTTGGTCTCCCGGACTGATTTCTAAATGGTTGAGGTGTAATGGAAAAATGTACTGGTTCCCATTCTTCTTGGCCACTATTAGTGTGAATGACAAGCTTATATGATTCCTCATGTTTGTTTGCCATTAGATAAGGGTCACAATATCGTGCTGGCTCTAGCTTCTTAAGTCTGATCACATAAACAACATGGTGACATGGAATGCCACTAGTGTTCCACCTTATACAACAACATTTGTGAAACCCCAACATTATGTTAATGTTGGCTCACTTTCTCTACTCCACCTTGGACCTGAATTTAGTGTTCCCTAGCATTGAAGGCACTATAGTTGCTTGAAAATTCAACACACTTATTCACCAATGACATTTTTCTTGGACCAACTGGATCTATCCATCTTTGACAAGCTACCCTTCTGTTAGCATGTCTAAACATTATATCCATCCTCATCTTCTCAAGCAAGGTAATTATGGGCTTCTCTCTGCAGCAAAGTAAGACTCCATTCCATGCTTCATAAAGGTTGTTGAGTAGTATGTCACACTTGATATTCTTGTTGAAGTATGCCCTGCTCCAGTGTGTAGGATGTCTATCTTCTTTTTCCCAAAACCATTTGTATGCATCAGAATTCTGCCTCTTGAGCTCTTCTATGTGCTTCTCAAACCAAATTTTGGTGCTTGACCTAGCAACATTCCATAGGCATTGCTTCAAACCTTCTTCAGGAAACTTGCCCTTGAAATTGTTATGAAAATGCCTCACACAATGTCTAATTCTCAGCTCCTAGAAAAAAATGTGTTATCCCATCTTGCAAACCTTTATGTTTGTCGAAGATAAATGCGTAGCTTCTTCCCCTCTCTATTTTTAAATTCCAATTCAACAACTCAAGAAAACAAAACCACGTTTCTTAGATCTCTGCCTCAACCACTGCAAAAGCAATAGGATATATCTCATTGTTGGAATCAACTCCAACTGTTGTCAAAATTTGTTCGATATTAGACGGTTTAAGATGAGTGTCATCCAATCCAATTAAGGGACTACAACCCTTGATCCACCCCTCTTTTCATGCGGCATAGCAAATATATATCCTCTTAAGTGTACAAACATCATTCTCCAAGTTGAATTTTTCAAACAGCTATATCACCGCAAAATCTAAGATTTTGAAAGTTTAGTAAAGCAATGAACAAGATAACCTAAACAATATATAAACTATAGAAAAAGCTTCGCAAGTCACCACTAATTCCCAGCACTAAACAAATCCCTCAAACCCAATCACAATTATTATGTGTTTTCATAACCATCTTCGTCACTAAAACCCAATCTTCATCAAACTTATATACACAACAAGCCAAGAAAAACAATATTCCTTTTCAAACAACCCATGTGCAACAATATATGTTTTGAGTGAAGAGGGAGTCTCAACACTTACTGCTATCAAGGCGTGTACCACCTAATGTGAAGTTCCTCCATCTGTCTCTCATTCTCACGCACAGTGAAAATTCGATTCTAAACCAACACAATGAAGATTCGATTGCAAAATAGCATGAGTGCTACTTAATGAAAAAAGGCTTTGAACTGTGTTTTAGGGTTAAGATAACAGGATCTCCATCCTTTCATTTCAGAGAAAACGCTCTAAAGTTTGAAGTGTTGCATTTGGTGTCAGAGTTGTTTTTGTAATCGATTTTATTTTTGTTAAATTAAAAATGACCGAATTAACCTTTATTTTGAAAAAAGAGCTTGACACGTCAACAATTTTTATTGACTTGTAATGGAACAGTGCTCGAAGGTACCCCAATGATAGGAAAAGTAAAGTCTGGGTATGTGTTTGATAAGTTTAAAAGTTTAGGAATCAAACTAACATGACATTCAAAGTTCATGTATCATACATGCAATTTTTTCTTAATTTAATAGCAAACTACTCTTAAGGACAATTTGGAGAAGTCAAATACACTTAAGGACAAGATCCTTTATTTTAAACAGTAAAGGACAATTAATTTGATATGGCGCTGATACGTGTCTCATGCATCATTACCAATTTACCCTTAGGCAACCCATATATAAAGCTTGGTTTTTTAAGAAGAAAAATAACCGGAAACAACAATCTCGGAAGCTCTCGATCGATCTTCTAGACTTCAGCATCAGCTTTGTTTTTTCGATTCTCCTTATTTGTGTTAACCGATTTGAATCTGGAATCTGGAAGCTTGTTTCTTCACGATCTTGAACTTGGAGTTTTGAGTACCAGTTGTGTAATTTTTAAGCTTTCGATCTTTGAAGCTCAAATCATTAATTCTCGGTGAGTTTTCGTAACATTTTGTTGTTGCATTTTTCTATGTTTTGTCTTTGATTGTGATATTGTTATACATAGTTCGGTAGCAGGTTATATGGTTGTTGTTATTATGAGGTGATTTTGATGTGTAAATCTAGTTTATGTGTTTGATCAAGGTTTAGGTTTTTGATTTTGATTTTGCAGCAAATCATGTGATTGTTATTATGTTTTAAGTTGCAGACAAAAAAATTTAGTTGCTTCTGATTTTTATCAGTTGTAGCTTGTTTTTGAATATAATTGCTTATTTTTCAATAGCAAGTGGGCGTTGTTTGTTGTGTTGTTGTTGTAATGTTGCAATCTATGATGTTAACTCGAGTTTAACTTTAGTAACAGTTGTGTTTGTTGTTTTTAGTAGCAAGTACTTGAGTTTCAGTAGTAGTTGTTTTTAATTATATTTTCAGTAGCAGTTGCTTTAATTATTTTTTAGTAGAAGCTTTTCATTGTTGGTGTTTTGTGTTGGTGTTTTTGTTCAGTATCAGGTACTTATTCTATGGTTAATTTTTGAACTGATTTGTTATGTTCATCACGATGGTGATTTTCTCTTTTATTGTTATGTTTACTAGTAATTGCTTAAAATGTTGATAGAGAGTGTGGCTCGCGGTGCAGCGACACGCTGCTTATTTTTGTGTTCCAGTTTTAATTCAGTATCAGTGACTCATCATGTGATTATTTTTGGAGATGATTTTATGTATACATCATTTTTTGTTGATTTATGTTTGGCTGTATTTTTTTATTTTCAATTTGCTAAGATTACGATATTGAAATTTGTATCAATATCCTGCTAGTTTTGGGTGTTTTTTTTGTGTTGTAATTTTTATTTTAGTAGCAGTTTTGGTTTTTATGTAATTGACTTCTTCTTTTTTTCCTTTTTTTTCTGTGTAGTGATGTTGTCACTTGCAAGGCTTGCGAAAGTTACATATGGAACTGAGAGCATTCTTATCTCAGTGATGAAGTCAACACATTTTGATTCTCTTTGTATTTAACTTTGTTTTAGGTTTCAAAATATGAAAGCTGGGCAGTTCACTTTGAGGTACTCTTTTTGTGATTCCTCTAATACTATCTTGGATATATAAGAAGATATTGTTTCAATGTTTGAGGTATATGAATACCTACCTGCTTCCAAATGAATAGAGATCCATGTATATCTACTTGTTTCCAAATGAATAGAGATCCATGTGTTAGATGTTGGGTCAGGTCGTTCTGGTGTTTTACGTATTCAATACCAAAATAAAGAAGATGTCTGTAGCAATGATTCAAACTATGAGGAGGATAACAACATGATATTGGAAAACTTTGTTAGTAAGAGTAACAAGAGGAAGTTTTGTTGTGCTAGGTGAGATGATTACATCAGTCATGTTGAACAGATTTTCAGTGGCAAAGCAGTTGAGTTTAGGGAGAAATTGTGTAAATACTCCGTGGAGAAAGGTTTTGAATTCAAATATGTCAAGAATGATCGTTTTTGCATTACAGCAACATGTGTCCAAAAAGGATGTGATTGGTATGTCTATGGTTCTTTATGTGAGACTAATGGTTACTTCTACTTGAAGGAACTAAATAAGGAACACACCTGAGTCACAATTCCATCTCGTAAAAATCCTAAAAGGTTAAGGAGTAAATTTGTTGCAACAATCGTAGCCGACAAAGTACGATCTGATCCTTTACTGAAGCCGAAACAAATTATGAATGACTTGAAGGCAAATTTTGATGTAGATATTCAGTTCCACACAACATATAGGGCTAGAGAAGCTGGCAATCATGTTTTGAACGACAGTGAAAGCACTCGATATGCTCAACTACCATGGTATTAAGGATGACAAAATAACCCAAACCCGCGGGTATCCGCCTGACCCAGACCCGGCCGAACCCAATTTCTAAGGCAAATAATGGGTATTGAGTATTTACCGACCCGAATGGTGGTGAGTTCAGGTCGGGTATGGATATGCATATACCGAACCCAACCCATCTATTTTTTAAAATTTATTTATTATATGTGATAATTTATATTTAATTTTTTTAACATATTTTTTTATAGAATGTTAACACATATAATCCTATTATATATATATATATTACTTTATCTATCTTTGGTTAGGGTAAGCGTGTCAGGTTCAGGTTCATGTATTAAATCCGACAGATTCTGGTCGAATTTGGTCGAACAAGTTTATTTTGGGTTCGGGTACCTAAAACCCGGCCCCAACCGGACTCGTTGCCATCCCTACATGGTATATTGATGCTTTAAGACGAACCAACCCTGACTCACATGTTGTTCTCGAAGAAAAGGATGGGAGGTTTCAACGTTTGTGTGTTGGCTATAAAACATCTATTGTAGGGTTCAAATTCTGTTAACCATTGTTGTTTCTAGATGGGACATTCATAAAAAAAAAATAAGTACAAATGGTTGGGTGCTTGTGCAAAAAATAGGAACAAAGGTACTGGTTTTCTATTATCAGTATCGGTTCTGAGATTCGTACTTTTCAGAAGTAGTCACTAGGAACTTTGTTTCTTTTTAATATGTGTTTTTTTAGCAATAGCACTGTGAATGTTTGCTTCATCATTTTGATATCACAAGTAGCAACATTTAGTGCTTTTGTTTTGTTCTGTGTGATTACTAGCAGTATTAGCGATAATTTGAGCTGTGTGTTACTTTTTATGTGTGATTTTGTAGAATTTTTTTCATTTGCATTTTCTATTGTTGATTCTGAAAGTAAAGACAACTGGACTTGGTTTCTTGAGTAACTGACAATTATGTTGAATGATGATGCTTGCAATGTCATTTTCATGACTGATAGGGGTACGAGACTTATCGATACTGCTACAGAGTTTTTTTTCATCTCCTCCTCATTCTTACTGCTACAAGCATTTGAAAGACAATCTTAATGGGAGGTATATGAGTACCTTTAATGCTGAGTTTAAAAAGCAAATTCTGAGGCAATTAAGTAACTGTGCTTAACAAAGAACAAAGAAGATATTCGATGAGAGGATGGAGCAGTTGAAAATCTTAGGTCAAGCTCCAATCAAGGGTTTTTTAAGGACTTGCATCCTGAAAATTATGTTATTGCTTATTTTATAAAAAAAGAGATGTTGAGATTAGTAACGTCCTTGCTGATAGCTACAACTTTATAATAAGGGATGAGAGGTACATGCCACTGTCGCTGATGGTTGAAAGCATCTGGGTTGTTTGATGGGGAAGTTTTCTAAAAATAATGATGAATCTGCTCAGTGGCAAAGTGTTTTGTGCTCAAAAATGGAGAAAAAACTGCAGAAGATGATTGATACTGGAATGAATTGGAAGGTGAGCACCCTGCAGCAGTTTCAATTTTTAGTAGCACTTCTTCCATGATTCCATTATCAATTTTTCTTTTCTGTATCACCTGGGTTTAGCATATATTTTTTTTCAGCACTAGTTTCATTGATATATTTATTTCTTCATTCTTTATAGGTCAGCAAATCCAGCGAAGAGGTATTTGAGGTTTTTACTTAAAAGAATACCTATATGGTGCATCTCGTTCATAGAACTTGCTCTTGCAGTTGATGGCAGTTTCGTTGCTTTCCTTATGCACATGTTGTTCAAGTAATTCAGAAAGCATGGAAACTTATGTATATCTATATTGAAGACTACTAGAAGACAAGTTTTTACAGGCAAGCATATGGACTTCTAATCTAAACAGTTCCGGATTTGGATAAACCGTCCCCTGAAAGTTTTAGAGATGGTGCTCTAAAACCCCCCATTACGAGAAAACCCCCTTGAAGGCGGACTAGAAGAAATAAGTCATTTGGTGAATTTTTAAGGCCTGTTACTTGCGGTTGGTATCATCAAGTTGGCCATCACAATGCTCAGACATGCAATGTCCCTATTAATTAGACAAACTCTTGATACCTCCTATCTGTTCTATGACTATATTAGATTTTTCTATTGGATTCAGTAGCAGACTTCATTTTTTGTTGCTATATAAGAACCAGTATCAGTAACTAGTTATAGATGATAGGTTATGTAATGGATAATGTTTATTTTTCGAGAGATGATGGTACTTTTTGAAATGATTCAGTAGCAGTGTCTACGAGTTGGAGTCGCGGTGCAGTGACACACTGCTGAATATAAAAGAATATGTTCTTGTTAATAACAATGTTTCTAAGTGTCAGACTTTCTTTAGTATTAGACTTTTTGTTAGTCTATTTTTTTAGTTACAGCTTTAATTTTTCAGTAGCAATTTATGAGCAAAACGTTAGAAGTGCTTTATTTTTCATGTAAGCAGCAGTGTTGATCAATAGAGCTTGCTATTTTATTTATGATTAAGTGATTAAAGATGATAAAGTTTTGGGAATGTATCATGGTGAAGCGACATGTTGCTAGTTTGTGAAGATTTTAGCTGGTTTCTTTTTTTAGAATTAGTTTATGAGCAGAAACACTTTTATCAAGTGGTAACAGACTAGTGCTTTTTTCCAGTAGCAATCCCAAATTTTTCAGCAGCAGTTCATTATATTTTAAGTAGCATTGATCAAGTACTAAAAACAATCATTTCCAAAACATAAAAACAACATTCATTCCATAAACTCGTTCATAAAACCACAAACTTAATCATAAAAACTATCAGTAGCATTTGGAGCTGTTAAAGTCTACAACATTCAGTTTCCTAAACATTAGTAATTATATAACCGATTACTTAATCATAAAAATCAATAGTAGCAGCAATTGGAGTTGTTAAAGTCTACAACGTTAGCCCATAACAGATTAGTACATATAACAATTCTTTCCAGATCTCATTCCATTTGTTATCAAATCATGAATTTTGACACATAACTTTCCTTGTTGTACATAAAATTCATGATTATGCTTGTACGATACTTATACACATCTGCTTTCAACCATCTTTCTGGGATTGGCTCACCCTTTAACAACTTCTCCATAAAGTACAAAACAAAAATTCAACAATCACCCTTGCAATGACAAAAAATATAACAACATTCTTAGTTTTTCAATATCAGCATTTCTACAATAATTCAGAAGCATCTTAATCACATCAATCAATAGATATGAATATCATTTTATTTTCACTTATGATGGGTATTGAATTGTGCACTTTTGATCATTTTTGATCACAAAGATGAATGTATGTGTCTCGTCCAAATTGTACAAGCTTGCTAGTTTCTCCTCCTCGTATTGTGATGCCCAGATAGTTTTAATTTTGTCTTTCCGTAATGATAACATTCATCAGTTTTCTTGTTTATTTGTTAGCATGTCATTTTAAAATGCAATGAAAAAGAACTACAGATGATGCATACCACTTGTTCTGCTCAGATGAAGTCTTTGTCTTTTATACTTTCAACTTTGGGTCTTATTGAGTTGTAGTGAGTCCACTCCTTTCTCATTACATCAAAAACAAGAAGTGTCAAGTGGAAGTCTTCCCTCCTATGAAGAATTGGAAAAATAGTAATATCTTTTCTTCTAGATCAGTCCTGATTTTATCTCTTAGCATTTTCTTCACACATTCTGAGTACTTATCGGAATTTGGTTGATATTGTAACAACTATAGTAAATGTAAACAATATAGTTCAGTACCACTATGAATAAACAGAAAACTCAGTAGCAAATTTCTAAAACTTACTGTAAAGTTGCAATCCATGTAAAAGCACTGAATTTTTTTCCTCATCTGGATGATTCTCATGTATAAGTTGATTATAAAGTTCGAAACTGCTAAATCTTTCAGCAACTCCTCGACATCACTCTAAAAGTATCCTGGTACAAAAGGCGATTGTCATAGTTGAGAATAACATATATTAGTATGATACATTATTAATTCATCAACATTTTCTTTCTCAGCATCATTGTCTTGCTATAGTGGCTGAATGACATTGTCATTGTCCGCTTGTTTCTCCTCAGTAACAACTTCATGTGGTTGTTCCTCATCATCATTGTCATCACCCTCTTCTTCTGTATCAGTGCCCTGATATTATTTTAGTTGTGTGTCCAGGTAAATGTTCGACACTATCTCTTTATCATCTTTTTCCATTGGAGATCCCGCGGGATCCTTCCATACTGCTAATGTCAGAATTGGATTTTCTACTGGTTCCTCTTCTGTTTTTTTGCTTACCCTTTGTGCATTTTGTTTTACAAAAATTTTCAAATAAAACAAGTTATAAATGTAAATAAAACTTAAATAGTAGCAGTGACAGTTTTACTCACCGCAGTAGGATTCTCCTTTTCATCTTTCTTTGCTTTCTTCCCCGGCTTCATTTCCTTTTTGAGTGTTGACATTGCGAAATCGTCATCATCGTTGTTATCTTCAACATTTGCTGCTATCATCGGTTGTCTTGTGATGACAGACTCCATTAGCTGTCATTTTAAACAGTATCAATAGCATATACCAGTTTCAGTAACACAACAAAATTGACCGTATGTTTTTGTTAAGATACTTGGATTGCATTTAGGCTTGTTTTCCCTATCTTCTTCCACAAATCACGCATATTTCATTTTACAAAAGCTGGATGCCTTGGTATGTCTCCTTCTTGTTCAATAATTATGTTACTATTCTCACAAAGTCAATACTACAAATGAACAAAATAAATGAAGACATATTAGTTAAATAGTTATTACAGCAATAACAACACATGAAATTTTGAGCAGGGGTACGTACCGCTACAAGAAGGATACAACCGCTTAGACTTTTAACCTTGTTACAGCTTGTCAAACAATTTAGAAAGTACAAGAGTACTGCTTCTGCCCAGTTGTATCTTGCAAAGTTGTTTAGATCCTCTATCCTCTTTACGAAGCACCATGCCAAGGTTGATCCAGACCCCAAAAAGAAGAATGTGAAAAAGAGATAACACAGTATCAACTTTGTTACGTCGTCCACCTAGTTTTGATTTTTCTTCCTCCTCAAAATCTCCAGGTCTAGATTATTGGATATTTCTTGCCTTGAGCATCGATCAACTATGTTGAAATATGATTCGACAAAGCTACCATCCTTCGGTCTACTAGCTTCATCCACTTGTACTAACCTTCCCGAATACAGAAGAAGAGGAAAACTTAAAACATTTGATAAAAGTTAATAAACAGGAGTAGTTGAGAAGCAGTTAGTCAAGATCTATAGCAGCAGTTTCTAAAAAAAAAAGGAATCGCATGGTATCTAAGTTTTGTAATACAAAAATGTTTGCCACATCATTCTTTTTTATTTCACCTATTTTGTTGTCGATCTTAAACATCTTTTCTTTATCTACAAAGTTTTCAAGAAGCTTTTTCATCATTATATCTGATTTCTTCTCTACAACATCCAAATGTTCTTTATAAAACACATTGAATATCTGTCTGAAAGGTGTGCTATCCAATCCTGCCATCAAACTTGCCAGTGCTGGTTTGTCTTCTGGTTTTCGAAAACTACCAACCCTTAATCCCCAACATGAGATCTGCCATCGTTGATGTAGTGCATCTGTATTGCGGAGTCTTCACAGCTAGATCCGCTTTCACTCAACATTGCAATTACAAGAATCGCAAACCCTTATGGGCACCCCAATATTCTTGCAGAATTTAAAGCCGGACAATTAAAGAATAGAGTTTTGTTTCGCAAAGCAATGAAAAAAGCTATTGTATTAACTGAATAGGCAGGGACAAAAGGAATTCAAGTACAAATTGCGGAGCGTATTGACGGAAAAGAAATTGCACGTGTTGAATGGATCAGAGAAGGGAGGGTTACTCTACAAACCATTTGAGTCAAAATATATTATTGTTCTATGACGACCCGGAACAGAATCAGTAGTGTTAATCAGCTTAATCCATGAGGTTATGTGTAATCGTAGATTTCTGATAGTTGATTGAATCGCCAGCTTTGGTCACGACTTAATTATTGGCCGAGAATTTGAGTTGAGTCTCTTCTCGAGAGTTTTTGTATGCGTGATTTCGAGTTCGTGGGCGGTTCCGGATCATTATTTGGACGACCGAGTAATATAATATGTATATTTGAAATTTCGGTATATTGTCGAGTTTATCCGTTCGTGTTCGAGTCTATCCGAATCGTGATTGTGATCCGTTTTGGACCGTTGATCGACCCGAACCGTAGGTGGAATTATTATTGACTTGATTTGCGAGTTTCGCGATTTGTCGTGATTTTGACATAATCTGCTATTATGACGACTTTCTTAGCGACTAAATTACCGGGCGAGAATTTGATTTCGGATCCTTCACGGAAGATATAGAGAATTTAATTTCGAGCTTGTGGGAACTTCCGGAGGATTATTCTGAGTTACGAGGATTAAGTTACGAATATTTTTGACCGTCGATTATTTAATCGGATAAACTTGTGATGGTTTGAACCGTTGACTTTTTATCGGGTTTGTCAAAGTGATTGACTTCGGGTGAAAATTGAAGAACATGTCGAGATGAGTTTGCTGCCGCGAGAATTATTGAAATCGGAATTACGATACGAAAGTTACGGGTGTTCGAAGTTTGTCGTAAAATTAATTGTGGAAGTTTCCTAAAAGGGAAGGTATTTAAACTGGTTACTATATTGGGAAAGTCAAAACTGGGCATTAATGAGGTTGACCGAGTCAACTCGGTGGAGGAGAGGGTGCGACAGAGCACCACGGCTTGCCGGCGGTGGCTCGTCGTCCGGCCACCCTAGGGCTCAGCCTAGGTCCCATTCGATGCGCCTTGACCTCCTCAAGGTGTTTCCGGCCACCTCTCACGGCGTGGGCCGCCGGAGGAAGGAGATTTTCTGGCCAAAGTTTGGTGAAATTTGGGGTTTTTGGTTGTTCCTATTCCGGCCGATTTGAGCTACAAGAAGTATTGGGCTTTGAAGCTCTCATCACCATGAATCTAACCATATAGGTATGGAGTTCCAATTTGATTTGTACATGGAGAATTCATGGATTGAAAAGTTTGTGTAATTTCGGTTTTGCTTGAAATTGAACTAGATAGAGTGAGAATTGAACTTCGGTGTAGTTATGGAAGTTGCTTGTTGGATGATTTTGAGTGGAATAGGCTTTGGTCCGCCGAGAAATTTCATGTTTGGGTGGCGTCGCCGCTGGCGGTCAAGGTTGACTTTTCGGGGTTTTCGACAAGTTGCATGTCGTTTCGCTCGAAATCGCGCCCCGATCGCAGTGGTGAAGTTTGTTTTTCGATTTGAGTATCGGAAATTATAACGAGGTTTTGAGATGTGATTATCGGATTTTCGACAATTCGTCGTAATTGAATTATATGTTTATGGGAACGGTTGTTTCTCGTGATTTGATTTGAGGATTCGAGTTATGATTTTGAGGAATGGATTTTATGATTATTCAGGGATTCGTGATCGTTCGTTTGGCGAGGGTTTTTCCTCCGGATCACGGGATTAACGCGAACTGCGTTACGCTAGTCTGTGAGTGGACATTTCTTTTCACGGATTGATTGCGAGTCTTTTATAAACGTTTTACGAACTTGAGCATGCAGTATGATCATGATTTTTATGAGCATGTGTTTTACGATTATAGATATACGAATGTGCGTATACGAATATACATACATATAAATTATGTTTTATGCATGTGCATGGAAAGGATTTATGATTTGGTTTACACAAAGTACAGTCTCAGTTATCAGGGTTGTATCGATACACATTGGCTTCTCGGCTGATCCCCGAGTACCCTCCGGGGGGGCCAGATATCCTGACCCGAGGCCTTTCTGGCTAGGAATCACGTGTGGGTCTGGGATCCCGTGATTCAGACTATACTAGCGCGAGGGAGTCCATGAGAGACCCCGCGGTATTTATGATGCATGCTCTGAACGCGTGAGGAGTTAGAGTCTCCCTCGTGTACCATATGATTTTTATGCATTTGACTCGCATATGTTTTTATAACATATATTATTCGGCGAAAGACATTTATTTTCGTCCACTCACTCTAACGGTTTATATGTCTTTCCCCTGGGCTTTTTGGTTTCCGTGCCCAGATTGTAGTTCAGATTCTGGTGTCGCACGTCGTGGTCGGAGGCATAGTATTCGAGCGATGTTTATTTTATGGTAGGTTCTTAGTTTGGCCTACTATTTGTATATCTATACTAGAAGTCGCTCTGAGTATTCTGATGTATATTTTTATATGATTTTCCCCGGATTTCTGTAAAGTATAGTTATATTTATTACATTTACATTACTGTTATGATATTGAGAAATCCGGATGGGATTGGTGCCCACGGTTTGGCTTTTGTGGCATAGGATGAAGTGTATTTTCCGGGTGCAGGTAATGGCAATTCCGCGTTAGTAGCGTTACTCTGCCCAAATTTTTATGGTTTTTGTTGGTTCGTGTTTTCAGAAGGGGTTTGATTCCGGTTTAGGAAACTAAATCGGGGTTGGGTCCTTTCATGTTCCTACCCAGTTTGGACTATTTACGGGGTATTAGGTATAAAAATTTGGATATTTGTTCACACGTGGTCTCCCACGAGGTTTCTTGTCCTTTTTTTGTTTGATTTACTTTTTTGCCGGTACCATTTTCTTAGAGCTGTTTCTTGTCTTAGCCATAATTTGCAATAAACCACTATCAACAAATATTAAGTAGCAACCATTTTTTCTTCAGCCAATGTTCAATAGTAGTAGCAGGCATTTGCATATAGCAACATTTTTTCATTTTTCAGTATCAAACATTAATAACTCTATACATACACTCAAAATAACAGTAGTAATTCTCTCACAAAATGCATTATATGAATCCTTACTCATTTACACAGTAGCAGTAAATATTTATTGCATGAAACACAGTAAATTTTAGGATCTAAACCGTTTTCCTCATGGAAATTAACATCGATACTCAAATACACCAAAAAACACAGCATCAGTAGCAGATAAAGTGACCATTTGGTGGAAAAACAACCAAAACTATAAGTCATTAATCATAAATACAGTACCACTTCAAAGAAAAGGCCCATTCAAATTCAATCAAAACACAATAACATCGCAAACCTTTTAAACACGAAATCAAACACAGTATCAGTTCAAAATCAACAAATAAACACAATATCATTGAAGACAAAATGAGCTAATTTTTCAACAATCTAGTAGGAAAAAACACAAAAATAGACATGCAAAGCCAAATCTAGTACGAAAATCAACAAAAGACCATGTAGTAGCAGCATGAATCAAAACCCTAACAAAAACAATTGATTTCTCCTTGAATAAACGCAGTAGCGAGGCAAACCTTTTGTAGAATATGATGAGGAACAAGATTTGAGCGGCAGGAAGTGAGGTTGATTTTGTATTTTTACAGAAGATGAAGGTGACGAGGTTGAAGACGATGAAAGAAATGAAGCATTGTGGTTTTTGGAGTAGGAGCGAGAAGATTTTTTTGGTTTATATGTGAATGGTAGAATCATCTTTTTTGACTATTTAATAGACTAGGTATGGATGTTACTACATTTGAGTTTCAGGTCCAATCCTTTGTTGTCTAAATTAGGTTGTGGTTGGTTTATTTGTAGTTTTGATACAGCCCTCGTCCTGCTATGTGTTTTTCTATTAATTTAATGATCTAGAGTAAATAACACTTTCTTTCAATAGTAAAAGTAAATCCCACTTACTCCAAAAGGTCACTCTGGAGTACCATAATGCGCATCCAAAAGGTGGGAAATAGAAAATTCGGCGTGATCAGAAGTGGTGTTATCCTCTAGAGGAAGACTCAAAATTAATATTGATGGGCATTTTTTGATAGTGGTGGTTATAGTGGCATTGGGGTTCCGATACAAGAGATACAAGTAGCTTTTGTAGCAGGACTTGCTTGTTTTCTTCCGTATGTCCAGTCAACTTTGCATGCCGAGGCAGAAGCTTGTCGAGCTGGTATTCTCTTGGCTATTTACCATGGTTGGGCGGCAGTAGATTTGGAGAGTGATTGTATGGAGGTTATTTTAGGGGTTCACTCGATTGTGGAGGATTATTCTGGGATTTGGCACATTATAAAGGATTTCAAGAAGTACATACGGTCTATCAGTTCTCTTGTAGTGGTGCATCATGTCTCTCGTGAAGCAAATTGTGTGGCTCATAAATTTGCACGCATTGCTAGTAATGGAGATAATGATGAGTTGTTGTTAGATAAGATACATGTGATTATCCAGGATGTACTCTATGAGGGATTTACTTTCTAGTGTACAAGGTAAAATTATTATGTCCCCCTTGGATTCATCTTGTAATGTTTTTATTAATAAATAAAATCAGGAGTGGGGATGAGTCTCCTAGCATCGCACTTGACTAGGTACCAAACCTTTTTAAAAATAAATAAATTAAATCACACTTATTAAAATAGTTGAGAACTTTAAAGGTCGAGAACCTTTCCCCTTCTCTCTCGTTTTGCTCTCCCCAAATCCTAATGCGCTGCCCACACCTTTTCCTTTCTCTTTCTCTTTCTCTTTCCCTTTCCATTTCCCTTTCTCTTTCTCTTTATCTTTATATCTTAGTTACCCTCTCTCCTTACTCGATTTTACCTCTCTTATCCTCTCTCTATCATGGAGACAGAAATGGATGAGGTCATGAATCATTTTGGGGAGACAGTCAAACTTGAGACCGACGATGAAGATGACGACTTGGAAGAGCTTGACCTCTTTCCTGAGGTTAAGGATGTCGCGGAAGGTGGTGGGATATCCATAAACTATGTCGTGGTTAGGTTGTTTAGGAGGTCCAAAATCAATCTTTCAAATCGGTGATAGCTAAGCTGTAGCACGGTCATCTCAGCCTTAGGCAGATCGCCCCACAACGACATGATCCCCGATCAGTTTTTTTGCCAATTTATCAATCCAGAGACTGTGAAGTGAGCCACTCATGGGCCATGACTAAGACTACACGATGGTGGTGGAGGCTTTGGATGGCTTCTTAGATCTGTCAATGGTGGTGGTTGTTGTGACCTGAACAGGGTCCTTGTCCACAATGTTCCTAATGTCGCATTAACCGATGAGTGGGCTGAGAAGATTAGTAACTCAATTAAGGATTTTCCTATGTCGACCCGACGTTGATAAACATCGGTCACATAAAGATCTTCGTGCGACTGGATATTTGTCTGGGTGTAACGGTAAGGTGGAAAATTTGATTATCTATCTCTTGTGGATGTGTTGTAGAGTTTGAATACCCTGCCATGAAGGGTTTATGTTCTTTGTGCGGTGACTTTGTGCATGGAGAGGATGGTTGTTTGGTGGAGCAAGCTCAGGCGGAGAAGAAGAGGGAGCGAGAGGCTGCCCGAGCTCGGGATGGGGAGCGATAGAAGTAGCGGGCACCGCCAAGGTTTGAAGCTTTTTTTGTAGGGCTAAGAAACTCCCCAGTGGCTCGAAGAGTCCATCGGTGGTAGCGCCACCGAAATTGGTGGTTGTGACAGCTCAAGGTGGGTGGTCTTATGAGCGGTCTTCCCGAGGTATGTGCGGTTCCCGAGCTCGGGGCATGATAACCACGTGGCAGACATGCATGGTGAGATGGAGGATTTTAGACACTTGTCCTACACACAGTGTGGAACCCTTTTTTTGATGGGTTCTCACTAACTAGTTTTGATGTTTTGCTGGATACATGTATGCCTAATATTTCACACTCAGGTCCATTGAGGGTGTAGCCCAAACCCAAGTAAGGGAATAGGAGTGCCTTGAAGGTTATGCTTCCTATCGTCATATTTGAGCGACATCACACTCGTCAGACGTCATAAGCATATGGAGCATCTCGACATGCCGAGGGTGTAACGACTCATGCAGATGAAGTATCTCTGCATACAAGTGGTGAGTCTCGACATGTAGGCTCAAGAGGGAAGATGATGACCCATGAAGAAACTATGGTGAAGAACTTGGCCACAGGAATGGTGGCAGTGTAGCCGCGAGTGGCCGAATAGAGGTGGACAAGCACGAGTCTCCATAGAAGAAGGTTGCACTGGATCCGACCGCTCTTGCAAAGAAGAGGCCTGAAAAGCTATGTTTGACATTGCTATAGTTTGTGTTGCATAGCTAAATAGAATGTGGGGCCCCAATTTTTTAAAAAGTTTTTACCCTACGTCTACACCATCTAGTTATATTATGGTAATTGTGCTCAACATGTAATATTGTGGGTTACTTTAGGGAGCTCTTTCTATCATGTTGGAACCCGTTGTTCTCTTTGTAACTTACTAGATCCAATGAATTTCTATCTCTACATAAAAAAGAAGAAGAGTAAATCAAACTTTAGATCCAATGAATTTCTATCTTAACTTTTGTTTTATAGAGCGACAGAAAATTACAAGTCAGTTGTGCACGTGTGCTCAAATATTTTAGGATTTCATCTAATGCTCAAGAAAACAATCTAATATATACAGTTCGATTACTGATCTTCATCTTACTAATTTGAAAGTTCTATTAGGCTTGCTCTTAGGACATAACTCCTTGATCCTCTTGATAATGATCAAAGGCACTTTACAGAGAATTCAGCTAATCTCATTTCTCTAAATGATCTTACGATATCTAAAGTAGCCACCACATTAAAATAAAATGTCACCCTCTCTTAGGTTAACCCGGGGTTAACGTACTGCTGCTAACACCATTACCTATTATACACAAAGGGCATGTTTGGTGTTGCTTTTAAAATGTCTAAAAGCACTTTTGAAATTAAAAGAAAAATTCACTATAAATATTGAAAAATTCAAAAAAAATATTTTGTTGAGTTTCAAAAGCACTTGAAAATGTTTTGAGAAGCACATGACAAGTGTTTTCTAATTTTAGAAGCACTTTAAAAATTCTCAGAAGCACTTTTAGAGCTCTAGAAAGCAATATCAAACAAGCCCAAAAAGACATATGACTCTGATCGAACCTTTTGGGACCAAAGAACGAGAAGTAGTTTGAAAGGACCCAACCCTAAATTAACTAGTAATCTAGGATCACACCCTAACGACAAAATATAAACCACGGATTTCTGTAAAAAAAATTGACATAGTTTCCTCTACGAAGTGGACTACCACAAACCTGCAAGAAAATCACACTTCAGATTTCCCACAAACAATACCATGGACCACCGATGTTCATCCAGATTTCTCAATAAAGTGCGGAAAGTAAATTAATTAAAATGCTGGAACAATAATACAAGAACTAAAAACTTATAATCCAGCAATACTAACAATTCACAACCAGCACTGAAAAATATTTACAACACTAGTGTTCAGAGCGACTTCTAGGAGTAGAATAAAACATATGGAAATACACTACTAGTGGGTCGAAACCTACATAAAGGTATGATAATCTGGTGGACTCAAAGCCTTTGGGGATCAAAATCTAGGTTAGGAGAAGTAATGCAACCTGGGCACGAAAAAACGAAAGGCCCAGAAAAAGGTAGATAAAAATATAAAAATATTTGCATGAGTGAACAAAAACTCACAATCAGTGTAAAATAGTAAACTATTCTATATGTGCCTTTATGCTGATTTCTGTGAAATCATGTGAGTTCAACAGTTATAAAACTATAAGAAACATGGAGGTAGTCAGACGAGGACTTCTGACCTCCCCTGACTGGTAGCTACGATGAATAGAACAATAGGTCAGACGAGGTATCCTGACCTCCCCTGACCGGTAGCTACGAAAAATAAAAATAAAAGGTGATGAGCCAGACAAGGCAACCTGACCTCCCTTGATAGGTTCGACGGGGCAACCTGATCTCCCCTGACCAAGGACTATCCAGTGATCAGCCGAACAGTCAATGCATCGATGCAGCTAGCCTATAAGCCATCACACACACACACACACACACACACACACACACACACACACACACACACACCTCCAGAATGTTGTACTGAAAATATATTGTCAACTGGAAACTATAATCTGTAAAATGAAAGTACAGTGTGAATATAAATCCCTGAACTCGCAAACGACTGTGAAAAATAAAAGTGTCCACTCACCGTACTATGCCGGATATTCATAAAGCCATAACCTGCTAATCGACGCAATAATCATCTGACACTGCCAGCTAACTTCGTAATCCTGAAAACACGATTATAATTAATATCTACTCGTCGATATTGAATAGCTAAGATCGTAATCCTACTAGTAATAATGTCGAGAATCTCACATTCTCGAATAACGTATTTTTGACTAAAAATGAACTTAATCAAATTCCAAATTCAGTTCCTTGCATTACTTCATTGTAAATCAATTATAGAGTCGCAACATAAATCTTAAACATCGAGCGACTCAAAATTAAATCGATAGTTGGATCGTCTGTTAATATTGTCGTAAAATTAATTAATTATTATCCGAATAAACACACGTCTAAACTAATCAAGTCCAGATCCATTCAGGACATAAAATTACGAGCGGAACGACATAAAATTTTGCCGAAAATCCAACTCTGTTGGAGCCACACACCACCGTCGGCGGCTGCTAGAATCCCACCGGAACCAAATCAAGCATCCTACATATCAAATTGTTCATCTCAACAAGCCCAACAACATTCAAGAAGAACATAATGCCAAATTCTAACTGGAAAGACACAAAATTGCCGAAAAATACAAAACCCAACCATAATTTATCTTCCTTTATTCGTCGGCTTCTGGCCACGACAAGGGCCGAGACCCATTACATTTGATTCATCTCTTCCAAGGATTCAAAACCCCTCTGGGTTCGACGTCCAACGTCACCGTGAGCGCCGCTACCGTTGTCGAGAAAAAAACCACCGGAATCGGTCAACTTTACAGTGTCGATTCTCCTTTCTCCAGCCACCAATGCCGGTGATGTTACCACGTACTAAACAATAGAGGAGAGGGAGACCAACAATTTCCACCAAGAATCATGGCCAGAGGTGGCCGGCCGGAGGCTCACCGTCGGTGAGAACCTCACGGCGAAAAACTGGGTCAAAAAACCTCACCCTGGTTGCCAAGAATGAAAATGTCCCACTTTCTCAAAATGGAAACCCCTATATATAGTCACGATTTTACGGTAATGCGTTTTCTGATATTTTTGTAAAATTTTCGCTGACAATAACTTCCTCGTCGTAACTCCGATTTCAACACTTGACATGGCCACGAACTCATATCGACAAACTCTACAACTTTATCTAAAGAAATTTCTCAAAAAATATAGTCCATAAAATCTCGACGAAATGCCAGCGAAAGTTATTGACAGTAAAAACTAATTACCATCGTCGATTAACATAATTAATTAGTGACTAATCGCATAAATTTTGATTAACGTGTAATATTGTTTCGGGTCGTAAGATAGTTTAGGATTTAGGGATACATACTTTGATAAGACAACAAGCTTTTTCCTCTCGTTTTTAAGGAATGAGAAGGAGGCACAACGTCTCTGCTCACCTATATTCATTGAGAAAAATTTAATTATGAATGGAAAGGATCAAACAACTGAACAAGGATTGCAAAGCTGCATATTATATACAGCCCTTCTAACTCTCTACATTTATCATACAAGGTAGTCTCAACTCTCAGTATATAATAAATCACTCATGGAAAACAATAATCCATACCATTTATTCTTGTCGAGGAAATGATCGATATTAATTATCAGTGAACCTTGGCTTTGTGGACGGATCGATGAAAGTTCTTGCTAGCTCCTAGTATAAAACAAATATTATGTACTCAAGCCTCACGATTCAAGTCTGGTTTGTATTCAAGCCTTTAATCAAGGACGACTTTACATTTGAACATAAAAGAAGAACGAAGTTGGATGAAACAGAAGAAACTGCTCAGGAACTGATCGAATTTGTTTTTAGGGTTTAGGAATACTGAATTTATTCTCCAGTACTAGTTTTGGAATTTTTGCGGCCACTCACTCTTTATTTTTTTGGCACAAGGAGTGTGATGGTGTTAATAGCAGTTAACCCTAAGAGAGGGTGAAATTTCATTTTAATGTGGTGGCTGCATTGGATACCGGAAGATCAACCGGAGAAAAGAGATTAACCGAACTCTGTGTAAAGTGTACTACAGAGAAGCCGGATATTTACTGAAGCACTAGAGATCACAATGTTTCTTCATGTTGTTGTGTATTCTTGGTTTCTTCAAGCTATGGTGTTCGAAGGGGATGTTCTTGTAGACAATTATCTTCATTTCAGTGACTATTGTTCAAAACATCCACCTTAAGCTGATTAATTCTCTATCAAGACAGTGGTTAGTTGCTCGACTAGTTAAAATCGTCTAATATGTGGAGTTAAAGGGACACTATAGAAATGTAACATATTGCTTTTAAATATCTGAAACAACCCATCTAGATATCCGCCTAAGCTTTTTGCTTAGACATTAACGGCATGTTTGTTACACCTTCTTGGACTCTTTATATAAGAGATAGTATATTTCTTATATTAGGAAGTGTTAAACAATGAGGTTTGAGCTCTTTGTATACTTTGACACTCATTAAATAAGAGATAATATATTTCTTATAATAAAGGGCTAGACTGCATGGAAACGGGTGCGGGTACGCGGAAGTGAAGCGTATGGAAGCGCGAAAGCGATTTTTTCAAAAAATTTAGGGAAAGTGAATGCGGAGGAAACGTGTAATAAAATAATAAAAATTAATTATATATAATAATATATAAAAAATTAAGTATCTAAAATACAATACTCTAATTCCGATTTGATTGTTTATGAACACAAACTTTCATAAATGTTAAAAAAATATAGAGAAAATTCAATATATAACTAAACAAAATGTTTCATTTCCCTCAAGATTACTCTTTATTTTCAATTTCGCGCTTCCAAAACGCTTTCAGAAAAATATATATTATTGGAATCACACTTCCAAAAATAGAAGCTTGCGCTTCCGACACACTTCCAAAATCAAAAAATTTGGAATTGCGCTTCCGTCGCGCTTTCAAAACACTTCCGCTTCTGAAGCGCGAAACGTGACCAATTTGAAGCTTCCGTGCTTCTTAGTTAAAGGGTGTTATAAGGAACAAGTTTTTGGGCTCATTGTATAATAATGTCAAAATAGTGTTTTAATCTCTTTAAGAGTTTACATAAGTTCATTTAAAATAGTTTCTTGTGACATCAAACATGAGATTGAATTCTTTTTATAATATGCTAAGAATTCTAATATAAGAAGGTGTAACAAACATGCTCTTAAGGGATTACATAAGCTCATTTAAAACTAAACATGACATTGAACTATTGTTAAAATAAACTAAGAATCCTACTATAAGAGGGTGTAACAAACATGTCCTAAGTTCCATGACTAGCGCCTATCGATTTTTAGAATCTTGTTGGTGACTTAGTGTTAGGCGAATGCAATTAGATTTACATTTGATCTAAATATGTATACAACTGATCAAAGATATAACCAACGGTGAACATGACGGTTGTGTATGATTCAGAATCATTTGCAAATATAACCAACTGATCAAAGTTATCAACATCTGTTTCATATGTAATCTTTACTTCAGATTCACTTATGAATATATCAGGTTCTAAAAATAAAACTAATATCATAAGTTGAGGCAAGTATTTGAACACATAGTTCCTCATAGGAGTGGGATTTGGACGATTTGGTTCGGTTTTTGCTAAAAACCATAACTAAACCGAAATATTTTTTCTGTTCGGTTCGGTTCGATTTTTCAAATTTTTAAAAGAAAAACCATGATTATTTTGTTCGGTTTGGTTCGGTTTTTTCTTTCGGATTTTTTCGGTTTTGTTCGGTTTTTTACGTACATAATGCATAAAAAATAACTTTTGAATAAATAACTAAAAAATTGTCTATAAAATTTCCTTTTTTGAGTTGTCTAACATTTTAATTAAATTATATGAGAGAAATTGAGAAGAATTGTGCATAAAGAAATTAGAATTTTAAGAGTTTAAGATTTGTGTTTTGCATATATTTATATAATATATTACAAAATTTCCAAAACGATATCTATTTATACATACTTCGATTTTTCGATTCGGTTCGGTTTTTATAAATTAAAAACCATAACCGAACCAAATATTTCGGTTTTTTTCGGTTTGGTTTTTATCGGGTGCGATTTTTTCGATTGCGACTCAGTTTGGATCAGTTTTTTTTTTTGATTTTCAGTTCGAATGTCCCACCCCTAGTTCCTCGATCAAAACCCACAAGCTCTCATAAATACAAATGAAAGTGAGTATTCAGAAAAGAATGACCTGCATGTTGTGGCCAAAGAAGGCAAGATAGAACTTCAACTCTATGATGAATTTCAAGATATGCTTTAGTCATAAGGAAGAGTGGAAGACCATACGCCCTAATAAACTAACAGGAATTTACAAGAAGACACATGATTATTACTTCGAGGAGAACCAAATGGGGGAGATTGCCATGGAAAATATGAAATATCTAACTCTAATCTCTGGGCCTGGACAGACCCTTGAATCAAAGCAGACCAAGTCACTTGCATCTGCTTCGGTTCCAGTTCCCTTCAAATAAGCAAGGGCTCCTTTGCTGCATTCTTGGGAATGATCTTCCTTGTATTCTTTAAGGCGCAATTCAGTAGATTCTCTTTTAAAATGTCAGATCTGCCTGTGGATTAGTAAACTCTCAAGCAACTTAACTCAGACAAAGTCAGGACACTAATCAAGGGGCGGTTGGCCACAGAACTGAAGGTCACCCAGTGATTAATTTGGTTCGTCATCACTGTTATAGCAAAATATGCTTGCTACCTTCCCTAATCGATCTACTCCACATAATTACATTCTATAAAATCACAAAGTTTAAAATACTAAACCGTTTCCCGAACTAATCTAATTACCCTGTAAGTTAGATCTTTAGAGTTTCATCACTTTATGTCTCCTTAAAGATGGTAGGGTTTTGGCAGGATCCTTAAGCCAGCGAATAGGAGTTTCGGGATATTAAAAAGAAAAACCATCCATGTCAATCGCCCACTGGCAGAGTTTCTTCCACAGTTTCTCCAACCCTATTTGGCTACTTGAACTAACAACTTACTCCATAAGTCCATATAACTATGCCACACTCACACAGCCCCTGGTTTTGTTTAAACTAACCAATTGCAAACAAACGAAAAGCAGCTGACTGGAGTAAATGTTGTGTGGAAATATTCATACTTGCAGATATATAGAAAAGAAAAGTCCCACCAGCCAGACACAATTGAACACAAGGATGATATAGGGTGATACACATGATGAGGAAAAAGTTAATCAGAGAGAGAAAAAAATCTTGCAAAAAAAAGGTGAAGAAACAGAACATGGATTCACTTTAGAAATTTTGATTGACTTGTTGACAAGAAGATATGAATTAAAAAGACACAGTACGTAACGACATGTGCTGCCTAAACAAATATCCTCTAAACAAGTTTTTTTGTTTGTTTTGAAAGCACGCGGAAGATGTCAGTTCTCATTAAAGAAAAATATAGTATCGAATATACCCACTTAAGGGTGCCGAGAGAAATAAGTCATAGTGTAGCTAAACGTAACTATGTTGTTACCCCTAACCAAATATCTGAGACCTAACAATAAGCTTAAAATTCGTAACCAGTGACGTAACAAATCTTGGGACGGTACGAGTACCTATTCCGGGACTAACTATAAGTTCAAAGCAAAAACCAAGCTTATGCCAATACAAGTCCAAAACCAAAGAAAATGCATAATCAAAAACAAAAACATAAATAGGGTACCAGAGTACTCCTAGTCCGAGGAGGAAATCTCCCCATCTTCCAGCGCCGCCACAACTTCCCGCTTCTCTTCACCTTCCTCGACCTCCATGTCATGCTCTTCCCCACCTTCTATAGGTGGCTCGAGATCAAACACCTTAGTAGACCATATCCATGAGGAGTTGGCATCTTTAGTGACCGATTCTACAAGTGGATTAGGTATGGAGGTTATCTCAGTTTCCTTGATTTCCCCTACCTCCATGCTTCCTGTATCTGCTCTCTTCGTCGAGGCCGAAACCTCTACAATCTTCTTCTGATTCCGTGCCATCCTCCAGAATGCGTCTCTTCACCTTGTTCTTGGAACATGCAGGTCTTCCTTTCTTTTTCTTCTTTGCTGGGGATTTCATCAAGAGGTCGTTCTTCTCCGGAATCACGAGATTGGGACAAGCCGGCAACAACAACTTTGGCTTAGATTTCAGCTTCGACTTCTTGAGAGCAATGGTTAGCTCTTCATCTCCCTTGCACTTCGGAGGATCCTTCCTTGGAGGGTTTGAGATGGCCACATTGCGCAACGCTGAGTTCATTGTCGCAAAGATCTCAGGTGTAACCACAGGAACACGAAACATGAGTTGGCTCAGCAAAGAAACTTATGGTACCTGCTCAACCGTAGTTCTGTTGGAATCTGTGCAAGGGTTAGGGTTTGGAACCTGACCTGTCACATCCTCCTCCCCATGCAACGTCGAAGCCTCTCCCACGAAGTGGTCGTTGATTCAAGAACTATGTTCTTAGAGAGGTCTGACGCCCCAATGCACCCCGTTTTCGGGTGCTCCAAAAGTCCACAAGTGCCGCACTAGCCTTGCATGCGGTCATACTTGAACCGGAGCTTCACCATTTTCCGTCCTCAAAGTCGAAAGCTCTCTTTGTGAAAGCCTGCCAAACCCTAGACTGAACTGGGTGTCACAGGCGTTCCTTGGCCATGCCACACTAAAAGCTCAGCTCACACAACCTCTCAAACACACCGATGGCATTAGCAACCATCCTAATGGCGTGCCGCATGAAGACAATCAGCTCCAAGCCAGAAATAGTGACCCAAATCGGGTTCCACAATAGCGAGACCGCCGAAACATCACCACGCTAAAACCAAGGTGGATTTATTAAAAAAACCACGGCCCTCCTGTCAGAATCCTCTTCACATCTGTCTCCATCACGAAATCCATGAGAAGCCGGTCTTGAACAAGCCGGATCTTTAGTTTCCAGCCTAAACCCCACAGCGCGCCAAGAGCACCGGCGGCGGCGTTAGGGTTGGCCTTCCCTCATACTGAAAGCAACCTTCCTACAAGAAAGAAGTGGTCAGAGACCCCCGCCGCTCCATTCACGGAAAAGGACGTGCGACCAAAGCCGGCCACGGTCACAATATTACTCATACTATCCGGCGACGAAGTGATCGGTTAAGATGACATGGATTTGGAGAGAGAGGTTCTCAAAACCTAGGCGGCTAGGTTTTGCTTTTTGGATTCCTCTGAACAAAGTTGATCTGTAACTACCACATCTAATATAAAATTAGTTTATATAGTAATTTCTTGTCTTATAAATGCTAGAAATCATTTACCTAATTCGTGAATCAGGACACGAAAGAAGAAAAAAGAAATGGAGATCCCTGTCATAGATTTTGGTGAGATCAATGGTGAAGGGAGGAGAACAACAATGGCTCTCCTGCACCAAGCTTGTGAGCAATGGGGCATCTTTCAAGTAAAAAGGATCGCTGGTTTTAGTTTTCCAAATCAACATGAATGTCTTATTTCATATCTTAATATTGCTTAATTCTTGCAGATTGAAAACCATGGAATCGACAAAAACCTGATGGACAAAGTTAAGCAGCCGGTAAAAGCATACTATGAAAAACAATTTGAAAGAGAAATTTTATCAGTTAGAGATAGCTAGGAGCTTAGAGAAAGAAAATACCTCTGACAAAGACTGGGAAACCACCTTTTTCGTCTGGCATCGCCCCACATCCAATACGAAGCTATTCCAAACATCTCAGAGGAGCTTTGGTAAGTCAATTGTCAATAGGTGAGTTATGCACTTCAATTTCAAACACTGATACTGTATTGAATGCATGAACTGCAGCAAAGCAATGAATGAGTACATAACTCAGCTCATTAACCTGGCAGAGAAACTTTCTGAGCTCATGTGTGAAAATCTTGGTTTGGAGAAGGATGATATTAAGAAAGCATTTTCAGGGGGAAGGGTCCTTCTGTGGGGACAAAAGTTGCGAAATACCCCCAATGTTCACAGCCAGAGCTTGTGAGAGGACTTCGAGAGCACACCGATGCTGGTGGGATCATACTGTTGCTCCAAGACGATCAAATTCCTGGTCTCGAATTCTTCAAAGATGGAAAATGGGTTGCAATTCCACCATCCAAGAACAACACCATCTTTGTGAACACAGGTGACCAACTGGAAGTGTTGAGCAATGGAAGGTACAGAAATACTTTGCACCGCGTCTTGACAGACAAGAATGAAAGTCGACTCTCCATTGCTACCTTCTATAATCCTGCCGAAGATGCCATTATTTCTCCAGCCCCCAAACTCTTGTACCCCAGCAGCTTCAGTTTTCAAGATTACCTGAGGCTTTATGCCACCACAAAGTTCTCTGACAAGGGTCCCAGATTCGAATCCATGAAACAAATGGCCAATGGGAAGAATGGTTTCCTCACCTGAAAGTGTCAATTGGTTTCCTCACCTAAAAGTGTCAATCTCATGATTCTTCTGTTTCCCACTCATATAAGCTTATACCTTTTATTTTGTTTTCATTATCAAATGTTGTTATGCATCTGCATAAAAACTTGAAAGTAAGAATTTGACTTTGCAGTGATAGATGTACTATTCTAAAGCTATATTTTCTAATGCTTTTGAACTCTCAATCATTGTATTCTAATTTGTTGTACACAAGGTCAAACCAAAATAAAAAATAAAAAAAACAAATTAGTTTCTATACAAGGTCAAATCTCAAAACGACAGAGAAAAAAAAATGAACCTGGCTAACTTTTACCTTTGAAATAAGTTCTAACATGTGGTCCATGAACATTCTCAGAGATAGACACAGTATGGCAAGACCAAAACTCTGGATAAGAGTTGCAATTAACTAAGCTACAAGCCAGCTATCTTACATAGTATAGATTTAGCTAAAAAGGTTTTGTTTTGCTCCACTACTTTAGTCAGCAAAAGCTTGTGAGGCTTCATCAATGGAGAGCATTTGGTGACTAAACATAACAAGAAGTTCCCAAATTTCAGAGAGTTGGAAAATACTTCAGCCGATTGCTGAACCTGGTAAACAATATGGTCAACTGAACTCTGCGTAAAATGAATATTATGATTCAAAATGCTTTGTAGCAGGCTAAACAATGATTCTGTCCATACCATTTGATCCGTGATCAGATATTTGTGGCAAGGAAGACAGATGACTCTCCTCTCATTGTTCTCTCCACATAGTAGCTTCTGACAGAAAGATGAGACATGAGCCGGGTGCATGCTCTCCTTGATGACTCTTGCGATCACATCACATATAGGGTTGTTGATGCCTTCAAGTCGCAGAATCAGCGGAAATAATAGAGCATACTCGGTGGCCCTTTGATGAAGCTTGCAGTACTTCACCGTTGCAGTCAGAAGCACTCGTGAAGCCGGTTCCTCAAGAACCAAAAGCTTGGGCAAGATAATCGAACACAAAACCTGACACGGCCAAGTAAGCTCTTCCTCACTTCCACTTGTCAGGTGAGAAAGCAGAATCGAAGCAGTCTCATCATCAGCCAGCCAAGGTTCAATCATCCCCAACACCGCAAAAGAGTCCCCTCCCTTATCCAAGCAAAGTTCATGAATCTCATTCGCTAATCCCACAGTCTTAGAAGTCGATTCAAAATTCACAACCTGCTCCTTCAAAGCAATTGCCTTTTCTCGAACTTCAGGTTCAAGACAAACACTTGTCGGAGAATCAACATTCATTTCCTCCAAAACATCATCCATATCCTCATCCTCATCCACTCCAACAACTTGACTCAACGACCCACCATCATTTTCACAACCGCTACTCACTCTCCTCGTATTAACTTCCTCCAGCGATATAGGCATCCACGGTAGAACAGAACCACTCTCAGCCGCCGCCTCCTTGAGCCAACTCGGTAACGACTCAAACTCATTGTCCTCCTCCTCCTCCTCAGCAGAACCCAAACCCAAGCAAGAAATCCACTCGTAATTCGACTGGGGCATTACGTCGAGCAGGTGGCGTGCAGCTTTCTGCACCCAAAAATCAACCCCACCATGGCCGCTCAAAACATTCCTCGCCAACTTACCCAAGTCCCTAGCGCAAAACCTCTCACGATCCAAAGCCAGAAACGACAAAACCCTCGTCTGTACTCTACTCGGTAGAGTCTGTATAAACATTACCCTGTAAAAAAAAATGTGAAAATCCCAGTATCAGAAACAATGGAGTTTTTTTTACCGGTAATATTGGGGAAATTCGGGTTGGACCCAGTAACCTATTCGGGTTCGGAGCTCCGGAAGAAGCGTCGATCGTCTCCAATGGCTTTATCAGCAGCGAGAGGAAAGATGCGGTGGTGATCGGCGCGGCGGTTGACGACGAGGAATTGAAAGATCGCTTCAGCCACGTCGACGCTTCCGATTCGGGAGTCGGAGAGTTGAGGAAGATGTCGAAGAGTGGGACCCACTTCTCCATTTTCTTCCGCTCGTCGTCTTTGTATCTCTGGGGAAATTCGATTCGGGGTTTAAGTTCTGATTAACGCGCGGGAAATTTAAACGCAGCGTTTTATGTCTAGTGTGAACTCCTTGCAAACAAGGCCTTGGGACTGTTTCCCACCACGTGGTGGGTTGTGACCTTAGTCACGTGGACAAGCAAGTGAATGCGTGTGGGGCTTGCGTTTGTAGAGCGCGTTGGGCTCTTGGTAGAATCACTTTTCACCAAACGCGGTTTCACTTGCACCACCTCTACATTTTCAACGGCGTGGGAACTAGAGAATTTTTAGATGGATACGGATCAAGCTTTTGAAATTTCCTTTTCCTGGGTGGGAAGATTGTAGTGTTCTAGGTAATCATGATCATTAGAGTAACACTTTTTATCTGAAAAATGAACACTTCACCGATACAAAGAGGCTATTATTGGTAAGAGAATCATTATAAGATTCAAGCATTCGAAAGTGTAAATACGTAGTTATACATAAATTACGGTGAAAAGTATTATTTGTATCTTAATTTTTAATGTAAAATTTTAAAATTTAAAACATAATATCTCCTAAATTTGTACATATAACTCTCAAACCATTAATAAACTTATTTGGAAACTTCATTATAAAATCTTAATTCAGTCCTTGCGAAAGTAAAGTCACATTGAATCAATGTTCACTTGTTATCAAATTTTGTAAAAACAAGAACCACAAATCGTGAGCCGTAAAACATCTTATAATCTGCTAAAAAAACATCTTATAATTGTAGAAAGAATATGGAAAAAAAATATTCTAATTATAATTAGAATTAAGTTTTGTAGATGTATTAGAATTGTGTAAATATCTTTTCCTTTTGGGAAACCACTTGTAAAGTTATATTAAACCAATTTTAATTGGAATAAATGAAAGTATTGAATTTTCCTTGAAATATTTTTCTAGCTACTTAGCATCAGAGCCGAATTTCTGGAATTTGAAAAACCCTAAATTGAATTAAAAACCTTGAACCACCACCAAATTTTTTTCCTGTTGTATCTAAACCTGAAACTGAATTTTGAATTCTGAAAAACCTGAAGAGATGGAGAAGAAGAATGTATTCATCGATAACATTGGAGGAGCAATAATCCAAAACAATGAAGCAGACATCATTCACAATCATCAACACTACCACAAAACCATTCAAGGCAATTCTACTTTTTTCATCGGCAAGCTTGCACTTCTTACCCAGAATTCCCCCGCTGTTTCCTCCACCGAATATCAAACATGGGTCATTGACAATGGCAAAGTGAAGTGTTGGCTTATTAGGAACATGTTCCCTGGATGAAGGAAGCGGTACCTCCGATTGCCAATAACTAAGGCAATCTAGGATGCCTTGTACAAGACAAACTATGATGAATCAGATGAAACCCAAATTTTCGAGCTTCATCGCCTATGTTATACGACGAAGCAGAATGGAAGATCTTTTTCGGCATACTACAATGAACTTGTATAATAGCTAGATGAGATGGATTAATGCATGACACACTCTCAGGACACTATTGATGGCGTTGTGAATGAATCCTCATATATGATCTGCTAACGAGTTTACATGTTTCTGATGAGGCTTGATGTGTAATTTAATCAAGTAAGTGAAGAACTCGTGAGGAGGAATAAAAGTTGGATCTTAAGAAGACATATGCCCATGTCAGACGATTTCAAAGCAACCATGCCACACTTTTTGCAACTCCATCTGAAGCATCTGTCATGACCACTTCCACTTCATCATATTGTGTTGCCAACACAGCACAGTCTCAGCGAGGCCACACTACCAGAAATGGAGACATTACCGGCGACCTGCCGTCGCCGGCCTTGTATTTTTTTTTCGCCGGAATTGACATTACCGGCGACTTGTCGCCGGCAATGACGTCGCCGGAGATTCCCCGCCGGTGTTGACATTGCCGGCGACTCGAGTCCATGTCGCCGGCAATGTGGGGAAAAATTTTGAAAAAAAAACGCGGTTCTGGATTGGGCCCAATTCCATAACCTGCATTGAACCGGATAAACCGTACAATCATACAAGTTCAACAGTACACGTAGCAAAGACAGTCATACAAGTTCAACATAAATGTCCAACGTACAGTACAAATAGCAACGACGATAAAAAAATTAACTACAACTACAGGTCAGGTCCAGGAACTTGCGGGTCATCAGGGTTGAAGTAATCCATGTACTCATTTGAATTCCGGTGGCTACCTTGGTCTTGCTCTGGCGTTGACTGGTGCGGTGGTGGTGGTGGATAGGTAGGGATATGAGGGACCGGGGGAGGTGTGGGGAAGGGTTGTCCGGTAGCCTGAGCCTCGTACATCGTCCGCATCCATGTGTACATCTGAGCCTGCACCTGTGTCTGCTGCATTTGGTACTCGGCCATCTGCCTCTTTTGCTCCTCCAACTCCCTCTGCGTCCTATGAAGCTCCGCCGCGAGGTTACGACTAGAAGTTGAACTTCTTGACCCAGTAGAGTATTCTGAAGTGTTCTTCAATAGTCCTTCGCCCGCCGTGCCCATTCCCCTACAGTAGTAGGTATTCTTTCCAGTCCCGCACGCTTTTGCCATGATCCGAGCCGCTATCGGTGGATCAAGCGGATCGATCTGAGAGGCATACTGGGTGACTTCTTCCTCGGAGCAGTCAGGATGGTTAGTCCGAGCTATACTCATGGTCACTTCTGCGGTCGCCTCCTCCACTCTCGACTAATTGAAAAGGGAAAATGAACAACGTATTAGCTAACAAAATCTATTTCCATCTTCAAAAATAGTTTTATTAACACATGGAGAGGCGAAAGACTTACCGCTTCTTCAGGGCACTGCGGGTAGAACTTCTGATGAATATACACCAACGGGTTCACCTCTTGTTGTTGCTGCGCCTTAGTCGACCAACCCATGTAGTTGAGTGAACCTGCATGATGGGCCCTGGTGTTTTTCAATCTATTCGCCCGGTTCGTCTTCGAAATCGCCTTGTTTGATAAACATATGAAAAAAAATTAGTAACTAACTATTTCAATCTGATACGATACATTAGGCTTGAAAGATATATTAAGGATGCATACCCGAGCTTTGGGGTGCTCGAAGTGGGCTATCAGCCACAGCCACTCGTACTCCCTAAACCGGAATTCGCTAGGGGTGGAACCTCGGCCTAGCTCCTTGTATACAGTGTAATGGGAAGAAAGCTCGTTCTTCCACTCTTTATACCTATATTAAAAGAAGGGAAAAAAGTTAGAGATATTAAAACACTTGATAAACAAAAATCTAACTCGATATATATTCAAATAAGTCGAAGCACATCACCTCATATGTAGTTGACGCTCTACCCACGTGTGAATAAGAACTTCATCCACGTCAAACCACACTTGCAATATGAATATATAAAAGGTAAAATTATATATTTATTCGGACTTAATTAATAAATGTAAAATTTATGTAATGAAAATACGATTTTACTCACACTGAGTGCATTATGCACTTGCATCTTCACGTAGATAGGCACAGATTCCCAATCTGGCCAAAGCATTGGGACCTTGTCCCGCACGATCGCACCGGCCATGCTGACATATTTGCCCGTGGTGTCGAATGCCTCGATCACCTCGCCATCCTCATTGGCCCTTATGGGCGTTTTCCTTCCGCCGGTGGCCTGCTCAAGTCTCTTCCCGGTGCAGGTGCCTCTAGCCCCTTTCCGTTTTCCAGTCTCATTAACGAAATTGCCTAATAATACAATGTCAACAAATTGATATCATTAATTGAACCTATCGCAAGTCTTAAGTAATAATTAAGTAATCAATCTGATGTTAAATAAAATTTACTTGCATCGTCCGTTTGTTGGTTGGTGCACCTCACACTCCAAAGATACACGGGGTCGAACGGGAGGAAGTTATACGCTTCCTCCACGCTCAGGAACTCCGGCCGTCCTTCAATATAAACAGGCATCCCCCTATCATCGAATTCAGGGATGACATGAATCTCGTCGGGTAGGAAGAGACCGGACGGCGGAGATAGACGAGGCCTGGACGATGAGGCGCCAGCACCACCATGTGTCTCAGATGATTCCCGTGAAACGGGAGTAGGCACCGGGCGAATATGGGGCATTCGGATTGAGGGAGTTTCTGATGCCCCCGTTGACTGTCGCTCGTCTGAGGCTCTGCCACCGGAGGGACGTCTGTTGATTGAGCGTCTGGAGACTGAGGCTCGAGGCTCAACTTCCGGTTGCACAGCTCTTGATCGTGCAACTTCCTCCTCAGCTCGCGCCTCTAGCAAGGCTCTCGTGCGAGCACTCATCATTGGCCCACTGGGCGTGTTGCTAACTGCGGGCGAGGAGGAAGCTTGACTACTGTTCCCTCCACTATTTCGGGAACCTCTCCGAAGCCAATTAGCCGCAAAACCTCCTGGCATGGACACCGTAATAGTCATGGGAACTGGGGTTCTATAACAAATCGGAACCGGAACGGTTTGGAACCGGAACAGTTTGGAACCGGAACGGTTTGGAACAGGAACCGTTTGAACCTGGAACCGTTATATTACAAACGGTTCCGGTTACAAACAGTTCTGGTTCCAAACGGTTCCGGTTACAAACCGTTTCGGTTCTATAACAAATCAGAAATACCGGAACGGTTTAGAACCGGAACCGTTTGAAACCGGAACTGTTTGTAACCGGAACCGTTTGTAACATAACGGTTCCGGTTACAAACAGTTCCGTTTCGAAACGGTTCCGGTTCCAAACCGTTTCGGTTCTATAACAAATCAGAACCGGAACGGTTTGGAACCGGAACCGTTTGAAACCGGAACTGTTTGTAACTGGAACAATTTGTAACATAACGGTTCCGGTTACAAACAGTTCCGGTTCTAAACCGTTTCGGTTCTATAACAAATCAGAACCGGAACGGTTTGGAACCGGAACCATTTGAAACTGGAACCGTTTGAAAACAAACGGTTCCGGTTATAAACAGTTCCGGTTTCAAACCGTTCCGGTTCCGATTTGGTATGGTTCCAATATCACCTATTATACGTTAAATTAACAACTATATCACCTAACTTAACATATATACATACATCATTTCCGGCTTTAAACTTTTCACACATATATACATCGATCATGCATCTTAATTTCGATCACCTTAATTCACACATATATATATACATCACATATTAATCCAATTCACCCTAGCTAATTAATTTTCCACATTTTTCAAACATACGTATATATATACATTCCATATATATTAATTAATTTTTCACATATATACATCACATATATTGCTCCTTCACCCCACAATTATCCACATTTTTTTCCCACAATTTTCATACATACCTTAATTACATTTTACAAATATTGTCCACATGCATACATATATACATCCCACAATTATCAAAAATTAATTAATTAAAATACACAAAAAAAAATATTGTGGAATGAGAGAGAGAGAGAGGGAGAGAGAGAGGGAGAGAGAGTGAGCTCAAACCTGGCATGGTGGAGCTCGACCCAACTTTGCCGGCGTCGGAGGTGAGGGGAGGAGGAAGAGGAGGAAGGGATGAGGAGAGAGGGGAGGAGAGAGGGGAGGAGAGGAAGAGAGGGGAGAGGGAAGAGAGAAGAGAGGATTGAGGAGAGGGGAGAGGTGAGAATTTCGTGCTAAGAGAGGGAAGAGGGAAGGGAGAATTGAATTAGGCCGAAGAGAAATGGGGAGGAGGAGCTCAAGCTCGAGCTATACCGCCACCATTGCCGGCGAGGTAGGTCAACGTCGTTGGTAATGACATTACCAACGACGTACGTCGTGGGTAATGTCATTACCAACGACTTGACTCGTTGGTAATGACATTACCAACGACTTGACAAGCAACTCGTTGGTAATGACATTACCCACGAGTTGCTAAGTCGTTGGTAATGTCATTATTTGTCGACTATTATCCGATCGACCAATTTCCGACCATTTTCCGACTAAATAATTTCCGACTACGTATAATTTCCGACTACGGTTCCGATTTCCGACTACGTTCAATTTCCGATTTCTGACTACGTTCAATTTCCGATTTCCGACTACGTTCAATTTCCGACTACGGTTTCGATTTCCGACTACGTTCAATTTCCGATTTCCGACTACGTTCAATTTCCGATTTCCGACTACGGTTCCAATTTCCGACTACATTTCCGATTTCCGACTACGTTCAATTTCCGACTACGGTTCCGATTTCCGACTACGTTCAATTTCCGACTACATACAATTTCCGACTACGTACAATTTCCGACTACATACAATTTCCGACTACATTTTCCGACTACAATTTCCTTAAACATTTTACTACGTACATTTTACTACGTACATTTTACTACGTACATTTGCCGACTACAATTTCCGACTACAATTTCCAACGTACTAAGGATGATAATCGTAATCATCTTCATCACTTGAGTCTGACTCGGTTTCATAGGTAACCTCTGGCAATATGTGCCGCTCCTCGTCATCTGAATCAGCGTCAACTTCATATGGATTAACATCGAGAAGTTCTGCTCCAGTAATTCGAACCACACTCCCAGATCTCACATTATTAAGGCGAATCGTAGATGATTCCGGAATGTCAAAAGCGTTTGGCTCTTGGTATGCAGTAACTTCCTCATCATCTGCGGTATCACCAAGTGTGGCAGCACTGTATATGTTTCTATGAGCAACATGGTTAACCACCTTCCACGGGACTTGGTTAAGAAGATCGTCCAGGTAAAACACTTGTTTTACTGATGAGGCAAGAACGAAAGGGTCATCTTCATACCAGGTAGTAGCAGTATTCACCGAAAATGTTCCGTACTGATCGGTCCTTGTGTTCTCCGGGCTAGTATCAAACCATCTACACTTGAACAAGTGCACTTTCATGCGGTTCCCATAAATTAGTTCAACAACTGAATGAAGGACACCGTAATAGTCAACGCCATCCTGCCCACCATGGACCATCACCCCACAATTCTGTGTTTTCAGTCGGTCGTCTCGATTTTCACATATAAATTTCACGCCATTGACCTGACACATCGAGTAAACTTTTGAAGCAATCGGTTTCATCGCCAGGACCCTCAATTCGTTTGACCACTCTGGGCAACCATCATCTGCTACATGGTTCATCTGAAAATGTCCATATATTAATACATACAGAAGAAATTATGTCATCTTGAAACCACAAAACCACGTACATACATACATGCTATATAAGGATATATATAAAAATAGACATATACACATATACTTACCCATTGACCAAAGTAGTTTGCAAACGTCTTGTTGTGGTAATCAACATTTCCGGCAATAGCAGGGCAGTGAAGATGATAGTTTTTCCAATATTGTACTTCTTGACAGTTAATCAGTACCGACCAGTGGGCAATGGCTACCTCATTTCCATCCAACTTGTACGACTTTGGCAAGCTTCCCTGTACTACCACGTCACTGGAGATGATAGAAAGGTTGAACTGGGGTTCATCTATCGGCATATGTTGTTGGGGGTCCTCTACATTTTCGAGGTACACTTTGGTGTACGTTACACACTCGTGCGCAAGATATGCTTCAGCGATACACCCTTCAGGTGCATATTTATTCTTCACATAGTCCTTGTAGGCTCCCAATTGTCTACAAGTTAACAAGTACATGTTAACTTACTTAACCACAAGAATTTACATATAAAAACATAGGCAAACCAAATTTATGAATCATTTGTACATTTCCATGGGATACATCCAAGTGTAGTGTACGGGACCGGTAAGCAACAATTGTTCGGGAAGATGGATCATCAGGTGCGGCATTATGTCGAAAAAATTTGGGGGAAATATCCTCTCAAGCTTGCACATGATAAAAATGATGTCATCTTGCATCTCCCTCAGGTCTGCTTTTTTAACTTCCCTGGTGCATAACTTCTGAAAGAATCTTGACAAGGCCACCAACGGCTCCACCACCTCTTTGGGCATGTACCCTCGAATGAAAATAGGGAAAAGGCGTTGAAGCAGTACATGGCAGTCATGACTCTTTAATCCGTACATCTTATTGTCCCGGAAGTTAACACACCTGCTTATATTTCCTGCATAGCCATAAGGATACCTGCATATATATAGATAAAGCCATATATATGGACCAATTATATTTCTCGCATATAACCATATATACTCCGCTAAAAATTTAAGGCCAAATTCCTACATAGCCATAAGAATATATACCTGATATTACTCAGCCACCGAAAAATTTCATGCTTATGCTTCGGCTTTACGGTGTACGGAGCTTGCGGCATTTTTCTCTTACCATCTCTTAACCACAAATGTTTCCGCACACCCATTGCTTTCAGATCAATGCGTGCCTTAGGGATGTCTTTTGTTTTCCCCTCCAAGTTAAGAACTGTGCCCACCACACTTTCACACACATTCTTCTCTATGTGCATGACATCTAGGTAATGTCTGATAGGCAACCTGGGCCAGTAGGAGAGTTCCCAGAATATGCTCTTGTGTGTCCAAAACTTATACATTTCGGGCTTGTCTGGAATTGACGCCACTATGTCAGGATGATTGCTCAGCTGGCCAAAATCGTATTCATTCAACACTTCCAAAATTTCTTCCCCTGTCCATCGCCTGGGTGCCACACCTGTTTCCACAGTCCCATCAAACGCGTCTGGATCCTGCCTAAATGGGTGATCATATGGAAGCCAACAACGGTGACGCATCTGAACAATTTTACTGCAATGAGGACTGCAACAATCAACCGTCATGCACTCTGAACAAGCCCTGTAACCCCTGGTAACGTTGCCCGACAACATACCGCGGGCAGGAAAATCACTGATGGTGCCAACAAGCATGGCATGCATCTGGAACATCTCCTTTTTGAACCTATCGTAAGTGGGGTGGCCACACTCACTCAGGTACTTAAGCTCCTCAATCAAAGGCCTCAAATACACATCGAGACACTTTCCTGGATAACCCGGGCCCGGAATTAACAGAGTGAGCATATTGTATTCCTTCTTCATGCACATCCATGGTGGAAGGTTGTACGGTACCAAAATAACTGGCCATATACTGTATTGAAGACTCATGTTGCCAAAAGGGTTGAATCCGTCAGATGAGAGCCCTAGCCAAACATTTCGGACCTCTGCTGCAAAATGATCAAACTCCCTGACCATGTGCTTCCAAGCCTCTCCGTCAGAAGGGTGTATAAGGGTGTCATCGCCAGGCAAGTTCCTCTCAGCCCACCATCTCATTGCCTCGGCCGTGAAAGCACACATGAACAACCGCTCCAGCCTATCAATAAGCGGGAAATATCGAAGTATCTTCACAGCTTTCTTGTTGCCTGCAGGAGTCAACTTATACCTTTCTGTAAAACATACCGGGCAGGCTTCAAGGTCTTCGAGATCTTTTCCCCAGAAGAGAATACAATCATATCTGCATGCATGGATTTTGATGTAGGAAAGCCCAAGATCTTTCAGGATATGTCGCACCTTATGATGAGTGGTAGGAAGACGATGACCGGGTGGCAGTAGCGAAGCAGTCCACTTCAACCAAGAATCAACAGCTTTGACAGACATTTTGTTCTCCATTTTGAGCTGCATCACTCCCATCACACTTTCAAGAACAATCTTACTACAACCGTCGTACAACGGAGTCTGTTGCAATGCAATCAGGTTGTTGTACTTGTCCATACCGCTTGTGTTGACATGACCTCCAGGTAATGGTTCGACTGGCTCGATATGGGGGAAACCCTCAACGACGGGAGGGACATTTGGTGCTTCATCAGCAAATACACCGCTCTCATGAGGAAACATATCATTGATTAACATCGATGTTGGATCATAGGATGAACTGCCCCTCTCAGCAAAATCTCCATGATCATAGTGTGGACTGGCCCTCTCACCAAATTGTCCATGATCATGCGGACCCGCTACCGATGTTTCACCGTGATAAATCCAACAAGTGTACTTATCCCAAAACCCGTATTTACTCAGGTGCCTCTGGACTTTATCAATGGGAAATCGAAATCGATCGCTGAAACACTTACATTCTTTACACGGGCAATAATGAAGTGTAGTGTCTCCACAATTAGCCTTCACAAAATCCACAAAACTCCTAATTCCCTGGTGATATCTGACATCCCATCTTTCGAGGCTCATCCAACTCTTGTCCATCCTGAAAATTCTAACAATTTTACGTATTAATTATATATATATACACACATTCACTACTAATAATCGACGTGATCTCTCAATTCAACTCTAATTAAATCAACACATGCATACATATGTATATATATCGATCTAATCTCTGAATTCGATTCAGTACTCGATGATAGTATTCTCCTTTTTTCAATTCAAAACGTATTTGACTGGGTAGGAGGAGGCTCTGTTAAGCCTGACTCCGATAACAATACGATAATACCAGTCATTGATTCAGACACAAGATTAACTACAAGCTGTTTTCTCGTTTCGGTGACCGTACATCAACAACATTTCATATATATCTCACGAATTGGATTTGATCAACACACACACACACATATATATATATATACCACATATACGTATATATACACCTACGTACCTATATATATAGCTTCCCGAGTGATCGAGTTTTCGACGCGCGCCTTAATTTTGACAATATACCGAATGATCGATTTCAGAGCGTACGTTTTCCTTCTTTCGATTTCTCTGAATTTTTTTCGCTCAAAATGATTGAATGATCGAGCTGCCCCATCCGGCATCTAATATAAGACACATTGCCGGCGACGGAGTAAGTCGCCGGAATTGAAGACATTACCGGCGACTTTACGCCGGAATCTCGCCGGTAATGTTCCAAAACATTACCGGCGACTCCAACCGTCGCCGGCAATGTCTAGGCACACATTTCCGGCGAAATTCCGGCCGGAAAATCGCCGGAAATGTCTTCCTAGACATTGCCGGCGACGGTTGGAGTCGCCGGTAATGTTCCAAAACATTACCGGCGAGATTCCGGCGACATTACCGGCGACGGGGTAAGTCGCCGGTAATGATGGACATTACCGGCGACTTTTCCGGTCGCCGGCCTTGTTGGCCGGAATCTCGCCGGTAATGACTCATTTTCTTGTAGTGCCAGGGTCATCCTCCTGGCTTCTTTGGTCCTCCTCGTTCTGGTAGAAAGCCTCCTGCCAAATTTCACATCTACTCATTTTTCGAAGGTTAGTCATAGAAAAGAATAGTGATATGAACTCGTTGGATATCCTGAATGGTGAGATTTTACTCTGAAGCCGCGCAAGAACATCCCCAAAATGTCTGTAACCACCACAGAATCACATGCACAACCATCTGCACTTGTCGTTGAAATAAGTAACGGGGGTAAGACATCTTCTCTTACCACATTATCTGTGGATAGATCTTGGATAATTGATATTGGTGCAACTGATCATATGACAAATAATCCTAGTGTTGTTGATACCATTAAAACCTCTTCTGAACATATTGTTTCTACTGCTGATTGTTCTCCTTCTTCTGTTCTTGGTGAAGGATCTGTGCAACTCTCTCATGAATTAACCCTTAATTCTATCCTTATTGTTCTCTCTCTAGAATATAACCTATTATCTGTGAGTCAAATCACTAGAGCCCTCTCTTGCTTTGTAACATTTTATCCTGATTTCTGTATTTTTTAGGACATTATCACAAAGAGAACCCTAGGTTATGGTGTTAGATGGGGGAAACTGTACTACCTGGAGTTGACAAGCAGTGGACAACAACAAACCAGTCAAGCCAACAATACTAGTAGTTTGAATAAAGCCAAAGAAGCAGTGTGGTTATGGCATCGTCGCTTAGGCCATTTGAATTTTGGATATCCTAGGAAGTTATAACCTCAGTTGTTTTCGGTTGTTAACTAATCAGATTTTAAGTGTGATATTTGTGAACTGACCAAGAGTCATCTTAATACTTATTCCCCGATTTGAATAAATGTTATGTTCTCTTCTTATAAATTCATTCAGATGTTTGGGGTCCTACAAGAACTTCTTCTCGTTCTAGATTTCGTTATTTTGTGAGTTTTATTGATGAATGTGCCAGAATGACTTGGGTCTCCTTGATAAAGTGTAAAAGTGAAGTCTATGCCAGATTTATTGAATTTCACAAGATGGTGGCAACTCAGTACCAACAGCATATCTGAGTCCTTCAATTTAACAATGGTGGAGAATATGTGAATTGTGACATGCCAGCATTTTTGGGTATTCATGGGATTAGACACCAAACTTTCATTATGTATACTCCTCAACATAATAGATTAGCTGAAAGAAAGAATCGAAAATTCGTGAAAGTTGTTCGTGCCTTTTTGTTTGGAATGAATGTCCCTCGAAATATATGAGGAGAAGCCTTGTGTTCTGTTATATACTTGATCAATCGCACCCTCTCTCGTGTGATTGAGTTCCAGAATTCATATAAGAAGTTTCTTGAGCTGTTACAAGTGCCATCTTTGCCAAATTTGGAGTCAAGAGTTTTTGGGTGTACTGTGTATGTTTACATCAACAAACAATTACGAGGTAACCTTGATCCATGCGCTGTGAAGTGTGTCTTTGCTGGATACGCTGAGTTCCAGAAAGGGTATCGTTGTTATGACCTACTCCTTAACAAGATGCATGTTTCTCTAGATGTCTTTTTTCCCTTCAGAGGGAGAAAAGTGTGTGTGTGTGTGTGGGGGGGGGGGGGGGGGGGGTAAAAGTGTACGTGAAGAAAATTCTCTAAACCTGCCAGAATTTAAAGAAGTAGAGAGCTCGAAGAGAAGATTTGAAGTTGAAAGTTTTGAAGCTAGAAATCCAGGTGCAAACCCGAGAGCCTCCTTCGATGGATCGAAGGAAACTCTCGATCCATCGAAGGAAACTCTCAATCCATCGAAGCTTGCACAGGAGACGAGACCAAGAGCATCCTTCGATCCATAGAAGTCTGCAGAAATGACGAACCCGATGGATCGAGGATTAAAGCTGAAACGTCACAAATTGAAGTCCTACCCTCTTCTAAATCAATATCTCATTAAGACCCCCATTCTACTCTAACAACTGAAGAGTATTCCCAGAATGTATCACCTAAGGTACGTATTGATAACATTGGACTGGGCAGTATAGAAGTTAGTGTGCCTAGGAGGTCACAACGGGAAACAAAAGAGATTCCAAAGAAACAATATGAACTAACCATAGAAGCCAAAATCAAATATCTTATTGCTAACTTTGTATCTCAGTATAGGTTGTTTGGATCACATATACTTGTTGTTAATCAATTATCTACAGTATCTATTCCCAGTAATGTGTAGGATGCCTTGGCGGATCCTAAGTGGAAGCAAGCTTAGGAATGAAGAATTGGAAGCTCTACAAAAGAATGGAACGCGGGAGAGTATTTCTGCACTAACTGAAAAGAAGACAGTTAGATGTAGATGGGTATATACAGTGAAGTTAAAGGCAGATGGAAGCATTAATTAATCGATATAAAGCTCGTCTGGTTGCAAAAGGCTACACCAAGCGATATGGAGTGGATTACTAGGAGACATTTTCCCTAGTGGCAAAAATCATTACTGTACGTATTCTCATTGCCTTTGCATCTCAACATGATTGGCTATTACATCAATTTGATGTGAAGAATGCTTTCTTGAATGGAGATCTGGAAGAATAAGTATACATGAATATTCCTCTGGGCGTCAATTGCAGGTCATGTGATGTTGGAAATGTGTATCGATTGAAGAAGTCGTTATATGGGTTGAAGCAATCTTCAAGAGCTTGGTTTGGGAGATTTTCTGGAGCTATGAAGAAGTTTGGATATCGACAGAGCAACTCTCATCATACTTTGTTCATCAAACACAAGGGGTGGAAAAATTACTACTCTAATTGTATATGTGGATGATATGGTTATTACATGTGATGATCAGGTTGATATGAAAGATTTGAAGAAGCGTTTATCCCAAGAATTTGAAATGAAGGATTTGGGTCCGTTAAAATATTTCTTGGGGATTGAAATTACAAGATCCAAGTTGGCAATCACCTTATCACAATGAAAGTATGTGTTTGATCTTCTTGTTGAAACCAGAATGTTGGATTGTAGACCTGCTAATATTCCCATTGAGATGAATTACAATTTGGAATTATGTCCTGGTCAGGTTCCAACAAAGAAAGGCAAGTACCAAATGTTAGTAGGAAGGTTGATCTATTTGTCACACACATGGCCTGATATTGCATATGTTATAAGTGTTGTCAGTCAGTTCATGCATAATTCTAGTGAAGAATATATGGATGCTGTGATGCGTATTCTCAGGTATTTAAAGTCTGCGCCTGATAAGGGCTTATTGTTTTTCAAGAATGATGAGTTTGGAGTCACAGGATATACTGATGTAGACTGGGCTAGTGATAAGGCTAATATGGCGTCTACCTTTAGATACTTTACATTCATTAGTTGAAATTTAGTTACTTGGCGCACTAAGAAACAGAACGTGATTGCCCGCTCTAGTGCTGAAACTAAATATCGTGGAATGACACATGGTGTATGTGAATTGTTATGAATTCGTAATGTATTGGATGTGTTAGACTTTAAGCTTCATGAGACCATAGATTTGCATTGTAACAATACTGCTGCAATTGAAATACCTCATAATTATGTACAACATAATGGAACCAAACATGTGGAGATTGATCGATATTTCATCCGAGATAATCTTGATAAAAATGTTATATTTTTTTTCCTTGTAGCTTCTGAAAAAATAATTAGTGGATGTACTTATTAAGAGGTTGTCACACCAAGCATTTGCAAGATGGATTGACAAGTTGGACATAATTGACATCTATCCACCAACTCGAGGGAAAGTGTAGAAAAAATATGAAAGAATATTCATATTGTAATTAGAATTAACTTGTGTAGATGTGATTGGATTGTGTAAATATTTTTTCTTTTTAGGAAACCACTTGTAAAGTTATATTAACTTCAAAAAATAAGATGAATAAAATTATATTATTCTCCTTAAAATATTTTTCTACTATAATCTTAATAAGTATGCAGTATTTATAATCGTTTTTTTGTTTGTTTATGTAGTCACCGCATGATATTACTCGTGATGAGGAAGTTAGGCGGTTGTATCACCGCAAAAACGATTTTATGTGATCCATGATTAAATTTGAAGTAAATTAATTTTACAGTTTCCGTGAAAATTCTCGATTAGTTTTCGGAGAAGATAATTAATTTTCTTAATTTTTTAACAATAGGACAAGAATATACACCTTAGCGAATAAGATCCAAACATTTAACACTTCTTACCAAAGCTTCAAGGAACCCTTCCCATTGTGCACACACAAAAATGACAAAATAGCAACACTAACCTTAAGCACAAACGAACAGCATATATAAATCCAATCCACAGAGCTTCTTCACACCAAACTCCAAACTTGAGTAATACCAACTGGGCAAATTAAAGTATACACACAAAACCCTCCCAAGCTCCTTCTCCACTCTCCACCAACCTCACCACTCCATGGGAGTTAGCAACAAGATAACTGCCATCCTAAACTTCATGGCCCTCCTCTGCTCCATACCTATAATGGCCGCCGGAATCTGGCTGGCCTCGAAACCCGACAACGAGTGCATCCACTCTTTCCGGTGGCCGGTCTTCATCCTCGGCACACTCATTCTCCTCGTCGCCCTCTCCGGCTTCATCGGCGCTTACTTCAACAAACAGGGCCTTCTTGCTCTCTACCTCTTCTGTATGGCTGCCCTCATCCTCCTCCTCCTCGTTCTTTTGATTTTCGCTTTCACCGTGACCAGGCCCGACGGCAGCTACGCCGTTCCTGGTAGGGCCTACCGGGAGTACAGGCTCGACGGGTTCTCGAAGTGGCTTAGGGATTATGTAACTGATTCTAGCACTTGGCAGAAGATAAGGGTCTGTTTGGCTGACTCGGATACTTGTTCCAAGCTCACTCAGGATTACATCACTGCTGATCAGTTCTTTGCGGCTCACATCTCTCCACTTCAGGCAAGTTCTTAGTCTCTGTGTCTTCTTACTGTTGTTGAAGATGGTTCTGACTGTGATTGTCTGAATTAACTGTTGCTTTGATGAACAAAAGAACAAAACTTTTACCCTTTTTTTTTCACAAGAGAAGCTGATAACTTAGACAGTACTCATAGTAGTGGTGATAAAGTTATTAGATAATAGAAGATAAAGAAACTTCCCTTTTGGTGGATCCAAACAGGTTTTTGGCTCCCTAATGTCATATTATGGTTACTACACTATTGTTTGAGTTCTTACTTCTTTACTGCCAAACAAGTTCTTGTTATCTCTGTTTCCTCTGTTTCCAAGCTTAAAATGGTAGAAAGTTATTGTTTTTACTGTGAGTATTGATTTTTGCTGTTTGATGTTATTCGACGCAAAAATATCTCCCGCGGAGAGATCCTTTCGCTAAGCAGTCTATTTTATTAGTTTCGGATAGTTTGATCGCAGATATCGGTTTATCCTGTATGTGCTTCGTATGTTGACGTGACACCGTTCTTCAACGGAATATAGAATGTAAAACCGTTTGACTTCTTGATAAGTGATTAAGACAAGGAGAGCATCAACCATGTCTGAATAGGTCTTTCTCGCCTAGTAACCTATGACTTTTGATATGTGTCTCTAGCAGAGCCTTCGAAATCGATACCTCACACTCCCTTATCAGTGCAAAGCAGAACAATCTCTTTGACGACGTGTTGAGAACACTGTTTCCTTTGAGTATTCAAACTCTCACTCGATAGGTGACAAACCCTTCAACCGTCCAGTCGCAATTGCTTCTTTCTGATCACAATACTCTCACTCGATAGGTGACAAGCACTTTGATCTGCTGGTTGCAAAGAAGATAGAATCTCTTGACGAGATGTCTGTCTAGGTGTACTTGCGTATAGTAAATGTATGTATTTGATCGAGGACATCTTCCACAAATCTCTTACTTTCCTTACTTTGCAACGGAATATAGAATGTAAAGCCGCCTGATTTCTTGATAAGCGATTAAGACAAGGAGAGCACCAACCCTATCTAAATAGGTCCTTCTCGCCTAGTAACCTATGACTTTTGATGTGTCTCTAGCAGAGTCTTCGAAATCGATATCTCACACTCCCTTATCAGTGCAAAGCAGAGCAATCTCTTTGACGATGTGTTGAGAACACTGCTTCCTTTGAGTATCCAAACTCTCACTCGATATGTGACAAACCCTTCAACCGTCCAGTCGCAATTGCTTCTTTTTAATCACAATACTCTCACTCGATAGGTGACAAGCACTTTGATCTGCTGGTTACAAAGAAGATAGAATCTCTTGACGAGATGCTTGTCTAGGTGTACTTGCGTATAGTAAATGTATGTATTTGATCGGGGACATCTTCCACAAATCTCTTACTTTCTTTATATAATGCCCAGTAGTTGTCTTTCGATTACTTTGAACTTCTTCTGTTATTGCTCTTTGAATTTCAATATAACTCTAACACCAGCATACGAGTTTTTAATCTTTTTATAGAGCTTCAATGCTATCACAACTCTTTTATTAAAGAAACTCATCTGAAACAGAAAATGTATGATAGACATCCAAGCCGCATGGAATCAGCTAATTAATGAATTATAGTTCTAATTGAACTCTACTTATCACACTTGGCCGCTCGCCAAGCTCTTTATAAAACATGGGCCGCTCGCTAAGACTTCAGCCAATCTTGGGCCGCTCGCCAAGACTTCAGTCATTCAAGCCCAATATGAAATATTTATTTCAGACCCAAATAGATGTAAAAGATTGAAACTTTTCACCTATTCCACACAAAAGAAGTTGATAGAAGATAGAAAGGACTCTGCTTTGGGTACACCCAAGCAGGTCTTTAGTTCCTTTATAGTTAACGTCATGCCACATTGTGAACTAGATGTTAGAACTAGGTAACTAGATGTTAGAACCAGAAATTTCCAGAAATCCAAATGCAGTAGAACAGGACTAGGAGTCCCAGGAGTAATTAGGACCCGCCTATTGGGTTCTAGTATAATGCCAACACTATATGCTCCCTATCTACCTTTCGTTGTGGTCTATGATTAAATGAAGAAGAAAAAAAGACACAAGCTTTACACTACTGGATGGCAATTGCATTTAAATTGTTAAAGAAACATGGATGGTAGACCGAATTAAAGTAACCCAAATAACCCATCCAATAATTGGGGTCACAATAGAAGAAGATGAAAAAGAACAGATCATACTTGCCAGCATTAGAATCATATAGTGACTTGGTGGGTTTTTATATTTCTTTTGCCCTTTTCTCTACTTGTAATTCCTTACTGTCATCAGTCTCATCTCTCATGATAACATTGTTCTTGTTTTACAGTCAGGATGCTGTAAACCTCCAACAGCTTGTGGCTATAGCTATGTGAACCCAAATCTGTGGACAAACCCAGTGAACCCCTCAGGAGATCAGGACTGCTTGCTATGGAACAATGACCCAAACATATTTTGCTACAACTGCAACTCCTGCAGAGCTGGATTACTAGGGAACTTGAGGAAAGAATGGAGAAAGGCCAATGTGATCCTCATCGTGGCAGTGGTGGTTCTCATCTGCGTATATGTCGTCGCCTGCAGCGCCTTCAAGAATGCGCAAACGGAGGAGCTGTTCCGCAGTTATAAGCAGGGTTGGGTGTAACTTCAGCAATGTTGCCAAACATAGCTCAACTCTGAGGTCACTTGCTTGGTCTAAGGTTCTTATCCTTTTAGTGATTAATGTGTCTTTGTCATCAATAGCGTTTTGTACTGTACATATTCCTTTGTTCTTTAACTTTTCTATCTTAGGAATGGATGGATAGATGGGACATGAAGTGTAACACTGGGAGTAGAATCTCATTCGATCGGTTTTCTTCCACTAGTAGTACAAGTCTTTAAGATGCTGATGCTTCTGCTTCTACTTCAGTGGTGCTTATAGCTGCTTGGATTAATTTACTCTTTACGAGTTATGCGAGTATTCCTACAAGCACTGATGCACGCACTTTTTAAGGCACCGACACCACCGTTTGAGACCAATTTTCACAACATCAAGGTTCCAAGTATCCCAGATACTTGTGATTATAAAACAATGGAGAATAAGACAGATGGTGCTACATATGATAATGCTTCTTGAGTATCTCGGAATCATTCCTCAAGGATCCTGAAGGAAGTACTTATCAGGTGCTTTTCTCGGAAGCCGTAATAAGGGCTTAACTCCCATTCTCCCAACAGTTATATATGCCGTCTAAACAAAACTGATAATTGGCCCTAGAAGAGTAGAAGTTGAACTAGTATTAGGAAGTTCTAGCACAGTACTGTCATTCTATCAGTTTCCTACAAACACACTCTCAAACTGCCTCTGTGCTTAAAACAAGAGCATATAGAAACTATGAACTCTTTTTACTCACTGATAAGAAGAATAAAAAGCGTCACATTCTGTATTATGCCGCAGATAACTTTCTAGAGTATACAATGTACATGGGATCAGAGCGTCCAGGGTTTGGAGATATATCCACGCCGTGCGAACAAAATAGACAGAGAAAAGTGAAATGAAGAGCGGAGAATGAAGATAGAGAACTAAAGAAGAATAAAGGTATTAACTTACCTGAGGAGGTTCAAAACCTCCCGCATAATGGAAATATGAACCTACAATCAAACCATGTTCAGCATCACCAGTAGATGTCCACATCGAGATTGCTTTAGTCCAAAAACAACGGTTTGAAAAGCTGTTATTAAGCATTGTCAGTAAGTTACAATTCGTTGACAAAGCTAACCAGAAAATAAGAATAACACAGGTCTCTCCTTTTAAGAAACTAAAATATGTGTCACAGTTTGTGAAGAAAGCCATATATTCTCGAAAGGAGAATATAGTTTCACCTCATTATAGCAAGTCCACCAGGCTTAAGAATCCGGCACATTTCCTTGAAAACATCGATCGGCTGGTTTATATAATCAACACTAACCTGCAACGTGAGATTTTTTTTATAATTTGGGAAAAGCAAAACTTACAAAATTTCTATGAGAAGACATTGAACGATAACTATGATGGCAGAAAATGCACTTACCACATTAGTTATCACATCGAAAGAACTATCTTCGAAGGGAAGTTTAGGGTTGACATTCAAGTCTTGAACAAGATACTCTGTCAAAACCTACACAAGTTTAATCAGTGAGGATAATCTCATGTCTATACAGCTATATATGGTCAATTGAGTAATGACTACAATGGCTAATGAAAAAAGATGCACAAGAATCACCCTTTAGTAACTATAGATAAGTTTTTAGGCTATGGAAGTTTATAGTTAATATTTTCTCTTGGCTTGCTGCTTATCAGCAGAAAATGGTACTCTACAAGACTAAAAGAGCTGCACTGAAAAGAGACTCCCAATCAAAGCTTAAGATGTAAATATTTTTATACGAACAACTAACTGCTCATGGATGCATCATCAGAATAGTTAGTCTACATATTTCCAAAAACAAAAAAAAGAACAGTTAGTCTACATGAATAACTAAAGTAAAAGTACCGGATTCGCCTTAAGCTCTTCTTCATTTAATCCCATTCCAACTATTCGTGCTTGCTTGTATCCTGGTGGAAAGTGACTGACCTAGATATCACATCAATCACTGATATTACTCAAAAATGATACAAAACATGAAATACAAAAGACGGTTCACACTGTAAACTAGAAGTCTCACCCAACTGCTACACATGTCCAGCATGCTAACTCCTGGAGTGTTGCTAGGAGGAAACACCTTAAAATAGTACTTGGTCAGTGCCGCAATGGCTGGATCATCTATGTGTGTCACAAAGCGTGGACTCTCATAAAACAATGTATCTGATGACCTGATAATTCTGACATTTAGAGCTCATCAGATTGACAATGTCAAGCTGAACTTTGAGCACTGAAACACTACTGTGAAAACAAAAGACTGAGACACTACTCATCATAGCGCTGGAAATCCTCTGGTTTGTAAGGAATCTGCTCTGGCCAGTCCACATTGTTCAATATCTAAAATTGGACGCAAAACCTTATGAAATTAGGCATGTCAAACAGAACTACATAGACTTATAACGCCAACTAAGGTTAAACTTCATAAAACTCATATGAGTCATGCCACTACAAGCTACATTAGCAGAACAGGGTTTGAACTTTGAAAAGTGAAGCCACATTCTGATAAAAGCCTAGAGCTTTGTGCTGTTTCAAAAGAATCTTATAAACTCACAAAAGCAATGAGAATTCTCTTATCAAAAAGTTGGACCCAGAATCAATATCATCATCAAAATCCATAATTGGATAAAACCCAGATACCAAATCACTCAAAAGTTGACAAATAATGGAACTTTATCCCCGGATATTAATCGAAACTCCGGTACCTCTTCAAAAGTAGGACCACTCTTCATCCTCGCAGAGGCAGCGAAAGCTTTGCCGCCAACAGCACCAGACATATTCATCAACTGGGCCCAGAACGAGGTGCCAAGGATAAACAACCTCCTCTGCTCCACTTGCTTAGTACTTTTGTAAGATTCGGAACAGACCCAACTGCACTGGTGACTGAACAAGAAGAAGAACAAGGATAACAACACCCGCCAAATGTGGTGGCCGATGAGGAAGTCTGAGTCCAATTCCAACACATTTGGGCATCTTATTTTAGTTTCCAGTGACACTTAAAAAGGGTCCAGCTGGTACCAATTTTTGACAAAAAAGAAAATGAAACCGAGACTAGTTATCTGACTTTGTTTGTAGACTATTTGAGATTGGATCACATTTTGCCACATTTGTGGTAGACTAGCAATTTACGTGGCTATGTGACTATAGTGTTCTTACTTCTTAGTTATAAGTCATCACACATTAGACATGGGATGATAGTGGCTTATATCCAAAAACATAATCATGTGCTTGTTAATCTCTATATCATGTGATTGTACATGTGAACGATGTTATTTTCACATCAAATGATTTTTATCTTTGTGCTTAGAAGTTGTAATATTTACACTTTCTTCATGTCAAGGTTAAAACCACATGTTTCTCAATATGATTGAGGATTTGAAACATAAAATTCAAATTTGAGTCTGCTGTGAAGTTTAAACATAAATGATCGAACAACTAACAAAAATTCCAAATCCAAACATTGAAATTGTAATTTGATCAAAACAAATGAAGATGAGAAATTTTGTGTTGCCCTTGTATAATGAAAGATACGAGAAAAATGGCTAAAATGATCATTGAATTTTGTCACAATCGACAATTTGATTACTGAATTTTAGAATATATCAAAAAAGTTATTGAACTTTAACTTTGTCTATCAATTTGACTAATTTGTCTATTTTAAACATTAAAATTTGGCAAATTCTTTTCTTATATAGATAGGATTATGAGAGAAATGCACATAGCATAAGTGAGAGAAGTATGAAGACCGATGAGGAAGAAGAAAAATTGATATCCAATACGGGCATAATGACCAAATTGATAGATAAAGTTAAAGTTCAATAGCGTTTTTGATATTTTTTAAACTTCAGTGATCAAATTGTCGATTGTGACAAAATTTTGTGATCATTGTGACTATTTTCCCAAAAATACGGATAATTCTTAGGTACCCAAGGATATGACAATTTTAATTTACCACTTGAGAACAATTTTGGTGGTCATTATGGTAATTTGAGTTATTATTTGTGTTATTTAGTTGTATTTGAGGTGATTACTTAATTTAAAAACTCAGTTACAACTTTTGAACAAATTACTCTCAAAGTAGTAAATTTGATTCAATTAGTTATAAATATCATAAATAATCATAAAAATATGTGGTTATTGTTTTAATATTTGTCCTAAATGTTGTAAATTCATGTTCAAATATATTAAAATTTTAATTCTCAAGTGATAAATAAGAGCGTGAGGGTTCTTTAGAGTTATGCAGAGATTAGTCTTAAACTGAAATGATCAAGCTTAATCTTGTAACTCCAATCACAAAAGAGGCATAGAGCATGAATATGGTGTGGGAGCTAGAAACACACAGTCGTAATTGGGAATTTGGGAATTTAGGGTTTCTGGATAAGGGATGAGTGTGATTGAATGGAATGTGAGGAATGGTTGTGCTCGGAGGCTTGGTTTTGTAAGGTGGAGGATGTTTAGTGTTGTTCAGTTCATGGCAATGATGTTCTATTTTTAGGGATTTTCTCGAAAGGTTCTTGTCTCTAGTCTCTTCTCCACCGCAAAGAATTTCAAATGAAACAAGAAAGGAAGGAGTTCGATGCAATAAGAGGACCCTGGTAGTATTTCATAAAGTTAGATGAGGGAAATTTGTAGGTCTCGAGGATTTCATGAGGGCAAGGTTCACGACTCAATACTAATAGAAGGGTGATTGTGGCGTTCAAGATTGCAGGCTTCTACCATGGAAGAAAGAAAAGGGAGAAGCACACGTATGCCCAGTGTTCCTTCCTCTGTCATGGCTGGTTTTGAACGAGAATGTACGGGTTTCCAGTTACTTTTAGTTGGATTCCAACTAAATAATTTAGGTTATCATTTTGGGCTGTAGTGTAGTGGCTTGTTTCAAATTGGGTTTTTAAATGGATTTTTGGGCATTGGGCTTTAAAGAAGGTTTAACTCGATCCCAAATCACTATTGGCTATTGATTTAAACTATTAGGCATGAATTTTGGGGTCAAGACCAAAATTACTGATTGTTTTCTGTTATCTTCCACACCATACCCACGATAATAAGCCCCAAATGGAACCACACTATAGCTAAGAATGTGGTTGCTTTGTCAAAACATAATTAAGAACGACATGTTGCGTAGGGCATTGCGACAGACAATTTGGCTTCAATATGGACTTGTAATGTAATGGGCTTAATAATTTTTTGGGTATCAACATTAGCCCCCTTGATTATGTGGGCAAATAAATACATAATCAAAATAATACCTAAAAATAATTTCTTTTCTTTTGGGCTAGTTGAATGAGGAGCCCAACACATTTTTAAAGTGACAAGATAAACCCTTGTAGTAGGCTTAAGGCATTTTGCAGCAAACAAATGACGTCTCCTCTTTTCTTCTTATTTTCTACCATGATTTCTTCTTCATCTTGTCAACAGTCACTCCTTTTGCTTTTACTACAAATCTCATAATCTCTGAAGGGGAGAGTTTCCCGTGTAAGCCTCAAGGCAGGATGAAAAGGAAGGAAGGAGATTGGCTTCATAATCTTCTGGATTCTGCATCCCAAAAGTAATCTTCTCGAAATTTTATCATCGATAATCCTTCATAGGACTTGTGAAGAAATTGATTGCGGGTATGTGCTTGCTTGTTGATTGGTTATGATGTGATCAAGTGTCTCTTGTTATTTTTCCTGTTATATGTGTGTTCTGCCTACAATCTATCTATATTACTATGGGAAAAGAAGACATGCTTGAGTGATTGAATTAAATTGAAAGGAAGAACGTTGGGTTTGGTCAATCTTAAAAGGATTAAGGTGCAATACCCTGACCTTTTTAGATAATCGTTAATATTTATGAATAATTCAAGTTCGATTTAGTAGCTGCGGTAAATATTTTTGTTACCATCAGTAAATACTGAGAGGTCTCAGGTTGACTTTTTATCAAATTGACGAAGTTGGTTGACTTCTGGTAGAAATCATAGAATTTGTCGAGATGAGTTCGTAGACGCGAGAAATATCGAAATCGAAGTTACGACGAAAAATTTATGATCACTGAAAGTTTATCGGAAATGTAATTGTTGTAAATGGATTAGTATAAATAGGACTTTCTGTTTTTGGATAACACTACCTATAGCCGACAACGGCATAAAAAATCAGGCCGACGACATTTTAAATCGTCGGCTATAATAGACTATGGCCAACGACAACACCAAAAATCGTCGACTATACTTTTGCCGACGCTTTATAGCCTACAAGACTATAGCCGATGACTTTTTTACGAAGTCGTCAGCTATACTATAGCTAACGATTTTTGGTGTTATCGGCAAAAAAACATCGGTAAAAGTATAGCCGACGATTTTTGGTGTTGTCGTCGGCTATAGTCTACTATAGCTGACGATTTAAAATGTCGTCGGCTTATTTTTTATAATGTCGTCGGCTTATTTTTGGTGTTATCTTCACAGCTTTCTTGTTGCCTGCAGGAGTCAACTTATACCTTTCTGTAAAACATACCGGGCATGCTTCAAGGTCTTCAAGATCTTTTCCCCAGAAGAGAATACAATCATATCTGCATGCATGGATTTTGATGTAGGAAAGCCCAAGATCTTTCAGGATATGTCGCACCTTATGATGAGTGGTAGGAAGACGATGACCGGGTGGCAGTAGCGAAACAGTCCACTTCAGCCAAGAATCAACAGCTTTGACAGACATTTTGTTCTCCATTTTGAGCTGCATCACTCCCATGACACTTTCAAGAACAGTCTTACTACAACCGTCGTACAACGGAGTCTGTTGCAATGCAATCAGGTTGTTGTACTTGTCCATACAGCTTGTGTTGACATGAGCTCCAGGTAATGGCTCGACTGGCTCAATATGGGGGAAACCCTGCACGACGGGAGGGACATTCGGTGCTTGATCAGCAAATACACCGCTCTCATGAGGAAACATATCATTGATTAACATCGATGTTGGATCATAGGATGGACTGCCCCTCTCAGCAAAATGTCCATGATCATAACATGGACTGGCCCTCTCACCAAATTGTCCATGATCATGCGGACCCGCTAACGATGTTTCACCGTGATAAATCCAACAAGTGTACTTATCCCAAAACCCGTATTTACTCAGGTGCTTCTGGACTTTATCAATGGGAAAACGAAATCGATCACTGCGACACTTATATTCTTTATACGGGCAATAATGAAGTGTAGTGTCTCCACAATTAGCCTTCACAAAATTCACAAAACTCCTAATTCCCTGGTGATATCTCACATCCCATCTTTCGAGGCTCATCCAACTCTTGTCCATCCTGAAAATTCTAACAATATTACGTACTATAAATATATATATACACACACATTCACTACTAATTAATTAATAAATTATCATTAATTACATTCGAATTCATCCGATTAATTAACAAAAGTCGACCCATGCATGCATATAAATTAAAAAATATATATATATTAAAAATTAACATGCATGTATATATATATAGACATATTAACAATTAATATTCACAAAATCATTTTATATCCATACATATATATATATACACAAATTAATATATTTTCATCGAAATAATCTCAAATCCACTCAAAATCAACATTCAATCACTCGAAATCAACAATATATCCACTCTAATTGCGTATCAAACCAATCGATATCTCAACTCTAAATCAACACATGCATATATATATATATATACGATCTAATTAAATCAACACACATATATATACATACGTATATATGTACATATATATATAGCTAAGTATATAGCTTCCCGAGCGGGTTTTTGACGCCTTTTGACAATACCCAAGGATTTCAGAGCGTTCTTCTTCTTTCGATTTCACCGGATTTTTTTCTATCCAAATGAATGAACTACTGCGATCTGCATCTGATATAAGAGGTATTGCCGGCCGGAAATGGAGTTATTGCAGGCGAAATTCCGGCCAAAAATTGCCGGAAATGCTTCAAACTATTGCTAAGTCGCCGACAATAGTTTTTTACATTGCTGGCGACTTTTCGGACTTTTGCCGGCGACGGAGCAAGTAGCCGGCAATAATGAGCATTGCCGGCGACTTCCCGGTCGCCGGCCTTTTTTAAAAAAAAATCGTCGACAATGGTACTTAATGTGGTAGTGGTAGTGTTCAAAGAGATTTTACTTCCTCCAAATTCAAATGATATCTAGAATTGATAGGTATTATACAAATGATGGAAATACATATGTAGTTGATATCGAAGAAATAATCATGACCCTATTTGATTGTGTTAATATTTTTTTGTCTCTTATGTGTAGGTACTGTACGAATAAGATTCTTTTGACAAAGTGACGGAACCAGGGTTATGAGAGAATAAGATAAAAAAGTAGGACTATATATGTACGACTATTTACATTTTTGTAGTTTATGTAGTAGTGTTAGCTATTTACTACTTTTTGTAAACTTATTTCGAAATGTAAATAGATTATGTAAACTGAGTGTATGAAAATAAATAGGCTATAACAGTGCAAATGACATGTGTAAACTACTCATGAGAACCATCAATTCTCTTTGATATACGTACATGTCACACTCCTTTAAATAAATGCAATAACACTAATAATTTACACACGCGAGCGCGACGCTCTTCTACACGCACGTATGCGAATGCAGGAAGACTAGTAAAGAAATAAAGATGTGGTTTATTCGTATCTTGTGGAAGAAAAGAATGATACAAAGACATCTGCTACAGTGCTAGGCACTTGTGAAGAAGGAAGAAATCGAAGAATGATCACCCATACAAAGTTAACCGGCAAAAACAGGTTAGTTCAGATATTCCACGTGTCACTATTCAAGGTGGATGTCAAAAAGATGAGTTGGAGTGACGGACAGATGAAAACATTTCTCATCACATCACTTTGATGAAGGGTAAAATAATAACTTTATCAGAAAAAAAACGTCTATAAATAAACTCACATTCCCTCCCTCAACTCCTCCCTCTTCATTTCCCGTATCCTCTCCTCTCCTGTCACTCTCTCTCTCTCTCTCTCTCTCTCTCTCTCTCTCTCCCTGATCCCAAAACTCGGGTCGACCCGAACCTCTGAAATGGACTGACCCAGATTCATAATCGAAGCCACAGAGGTCGAGTCAATGGCCAAGAAGGCTGGCCTCACTGCCCTGGAGCTCCTCCCCACCTTCGTCAACCCTGCCAAGCGCCTAACACGCGTCCCAATCTCCATCTTCCACGTCGGAGCCCTCGGGTCGGGGGCCTCGGGTCGGGTCTTCTTTGGCGTCAACTGTTGGGATTTCGAGTTGTTTTTACTTTGCAAGTAAAAACCTGGTTGTTAAGGTTTGTCTGAGTCAATATTAGAGTTTGAGATAGTTATCTAAAACTCTAGTTAGCTGCAATTCAGTTTAAAGAGTCCTAGTCTTTAGGTGTTGTTTCTTAGTTGATTTTGTCAAGTTTGTTAAAACTCAAGGCTGCCTGTAGCCATTTGAGTAGCTGATGTTTAGGACCTTTTGTTAAAGTTGTAGGCTATATAAAGCCAAACTTGTTTTGAATAAAACACAGTCGTGCAATTCGAATACTTTGAGATGTTCTTGTTGCAATCAAGCTCTAGTTTTCTTCAAACTGGTATAAGAACCACATCAAAGGGGCCTGAGTAAGAATCTTAAAAGAGTGAAACACTGTGAGGAAGAGTTCAATGGCTGCAGAAGGTAGCTCGTTGCAAATGAAGCTTGTAGCTGAAGGATGAGTGTCCATACCTGTGTTCGATGGACATTATGACCATTGGTCATTATTGATGGAAAATTTCATCAGATCGAGAAAGCTATGGAGTCTTATAGAGAATGGCATACTAGCTGCGGTGACAGTGCCATAACAAGCTGTCACTTTCTTAACTGTAGTAACTGAGCAAAGACAGCAGACTGAGACGCAAAGGAAGCAGGCAGAAGAACAACGCCTAAGGAACGAACAGTTCCAAGATGATGATCTTAAGGTCAAAAACTATTTGTTCCAGTCCATTCCAAGAACCATCATGGAGACAATCCTTGATATATCAAGTTCCAAAAGTATTTGGACTCGATGAAGCAAAAGTATCGTGGCACTGATAAAGTGAAGAAGGCACACAGGTAGCTTTGAAGAGAGACTTCGAAGTACTACAAATGGGAGAAGAAGAGAAAGTGGACGAGTACGTAGCTCGTACACTTACTTTAGTTAACAAACTAAAGATTCATGGTGGACAAGCTATGTCACAAGTAGACATTGTGGAGAAGATACTGAGATTAATGCCATCCAAGTATGACTATATGGTTTGTTCAATTAAGGAATCAAATGATCTTGATCTGATGACTCTAGACGAACTTCAAAGCTGTTTGTTGATGCATGAACAACGAGTGAATCGTGGAAGTGTAGCAATGAAAGAAGAACAGGTTCTGAAAGTCACTTATGAAGAAGAGAGTAGCCGAGGAAGAGGAATTTGAGGAAGAGGCAGAGGTGGAAACATGGGAAGAGGAAAAGGGAGGCAGAAACTTGGACATTTTCAATATGAGTGTCCAAGTTTGAACAAAGAAGCTAACTATGTTGAATCTAATGAAGAGGAAGAAATGTTGTTGATGGCTTATGCGAATGATTCTCAAAAGAGAGGGGCTTGGTTTCTAGACTCTGGATGCTCCAACCACATGTGCGGAAATAAAAGCTGGTTCTCAAGTCTTGATATGAATTTCAAACACTCTGTCAACCTTGGAAACAACTCTCGGATGGATGTAATTGGCAAAGGAAGCATCAAATTATCCTTTAATGGCATGAGGTATGTTATGGAAGATGTTTACTATGCTCCTAATTTGAGAAATAGTTTGTTGAGTATTGGTCAATTACAAGAGAAGGGTCTAGCTATATTAATACAAGACGACACTTGCAAGATTTATCATTCTCAAAAGAGTCTAATAGCTCAGACCTCCATGAGTTCAAATAGAATGTTTGTACTAGTTGATGATTCTACTGCCTCAAATTCACATGTCGGCCAGTGTTTGCAAACAGTAGCCTCACCTGATCTAACTTACCTGTGGCACCAAAGATATGGGCATATGAGCTACAAGGGCCTAAGAACCTTACAATTGAAGAAGATGGTGAAAGGGTTACCTCAGTTGGGAGCTTCAAATGCAGTGTATGGAGACTGTTTGATTGGCAAGCAAACAAGGGGAGTTGTGCAGAAAGCAAGTGTGTGGAGAGCAACAAAGATACTCGAGTTGATTCACTCGGACATCTGTGGTCCGATTACACCTACATCAAACAGTGATAAAGGTATGTTTTATGTTTTATTGACGATTATAGTTGTAAAGCATGGACATACCTTTTATGTGAAAAATCAGAGGCACTGGAATGTTTCAAGAACTTCAAGAAGATGGTTGAGAAAAGTGTAGAGGCATCCATCAAGTGTCTAAGAACTGATCGAGGTGGAGAATTTACTTCAAGGGCTTTCAATGATTTTTGTAAGGAACATGGAATAAGAAGGCAGCTAACTAATGCTTACACTCCTCATCAAAATGGTGTGGCCGAAAGGAAGAATAGAACTGTCATGAATATGGTGAGATCAATGTTGATAGCTAAGGGAATGCCAAAGTCATTTTGGCCTGAAGCAGTTGTATGGACTTTCTATATGTTGAACAGATCACCAACCTTGGCAGTGAAAAATATGAAATCTTAAGAAGCTTGGAGTGGGATCAAGCCATCAGTTGAACACTTTAGAGTATAAGGATGCATTTCTCATGTACACATTCCAGAAGAGAAAAGAGGTAAACTCGATAACCGAAGTTTTACTTGTGTATTATTGTGGGTTAGTGATGAGTCCAAGGGTTATAAATTGTTTGATCCCATTGCTAAAATGGTAGTGTTTAGCAAAGATGTTGTGTTTGAGGAGAGTAAACAGTGGGAATGGGGAAAACACTTTGAGAGACAGATTGATGTAGAGTTTGCTTGGGGAGATGAGATTGTGAGTGATGAGTTTGAGGGAGAGACAGTCATAGAGGGAAACAGGGGAAACACTAGTGAAGGGAGTGATGAAAATCAAGACGAGGACGCAAACCCTAACCCGTTTTCCCCATTTGTGACATCTGACTCAAGGTCTCCAAGTCAAAACCCTAACCTTGCACCACAAAATCATTAATAGGACGCATGATCCTTCGATTAGATGATTAATTACTAATCGAAACTATTTGACATAGCTGCAAATCTCTTTCAAAATCTGAAAAATTACTAAGGAGTTCATATATGTCTTGAGTCAGTGTTTGCAAAATTTAATTGCGATCGGAGATGCCAATAATTATAGAGAAAATCTACAAGCCTCTATTTTCATTTTCCTACGATTTTCCAAACATAGACATATTGTTCCGACTTTGCATCTACATGATGAGGGATTTACCCTAATCTTAACCTCTCGTGTGTATGATGGATATGAACTTCCATCCATCATCCACTAATTTACTTTTATAGGCGAGATCTTAGCCATATACGGTTAGTCACTTTGATGAGTCAGTTTTCCACCGTTTATGGGGAGATATGAACAGAGTTCAAAGGAAATTATATGAAATTATCGTGGTTCATCCCCACTCTGTCTCATTCGATCCTAGAACTTCATATCCCGAATCTGAGTACGTTCGACGCTTATATGCACTAGTGACTAGATTTCACATACCAACCTAGAGTAAGCAACTGGAACATGTACTCGACGCCACCTAGTTGGAGCTAGGGAATGAGCGCCACCGCAAGGTGGAGCTAGGGTGCATCGTCATGATTATTGGCATTTACAAGTTAGGTTGGCCACGTCTCCATGTAATGTATTTAATATACATTGGAACAAGGGGAGTACGTATTGTCTTTGTTATCTCTTTCCAATTAAAGAAAAGATGCTAAAAATAATTAACCATCGATTAACACTTCATAATTTCACTCAACTGTCCGTGATATTTCTATGAAAATGGAGACTCATCCATGAGAACATTGATCATTGTTAGCTCACATGCATGTGCATTGGAATATTGAAGGGTAAGTGAAGTTCTTGTATGGTAATCCGGAGCCTACTACAAACTTGCACAATGTTGATCGAGGGAATAAACAAGGCATATAGCTTAGTCGATAATGATTAAACTTTGAAGCTAGAATGACCACAATGGAAATTGTGTTCAAGATGAATCTTGGTATTCACTAACACTGATGATGGATCATGGTAGATACCGTCACCATTACCTCATACAACGAATCCTTGAAAAGGTTTATGTGTTAGGAACGTTATGAGATTAAGAAGCTTAGCTCGTCTTGTCACTTAAGATTTCTCATTACATCCTTGAATCGTCTACATGATATTCTATGATATATCTTATGAATATCATATTCAGTTTGGACATCTTACTTTAACTGTTATGTTATTCAGCTACTTTAAAAGTTAGTAGCGTTTTAGAAAACTTAATTACATTCATATGGTTATCGCTCATCTATAAGGATCTAGATACGATAATTCATATACAAAACCTTGTTCGGTATTCAGATGCCTCAATAAAGTAACGCTTGTTTTAAAAGCGTGTTTTTGATACTTCATAAACGTTCATTATACGGATTGAAACAATCCGATCGGACGTGGTATAACCGACTCAGTGGGTACCTAGTGGGAAGAAGGTATAATATTCCAAACACTTTGATTGATGATTGGACAAGTTTTAGAGATTCTTATCTCCGAGACGAATGATCTATACATGAGAACTCGACCTTGAATTGTCTATGCCCTAGTGCTAGAAGGCCGAACCAAATTGAGCTTTGTCTCATAAGATCTACATCGTTTTGTAGCATTCTTGTATATCATTCGGAATGTTGATCTTCATGGATCATCTTCGCTTGACTATGTCAACAAAGAGATACATTCATATAAAATCTATCTCGACTTTAAGGTTGATTTACTTGACTATTGATAAACTTGGACACTCAATGAAGTTGTATGCCAACTTGATTGTTGGGATCATAGTTTGTCTTTTGATATTAGGTATCTTGGTATCGATGCGTTACTATTGATTTGGGATTGCCTTACCTTTAGAGAGAAGAATCAAAGTAGCCTTAGAAACTATCTCTGTGGATCATCCAGGGTGCCGATTGGACTCCAACCTCTACTATGATCTTCATGCAAGGCGTTTTCCCATATCATTTGTATTCTTTGAATATGCGATGAGTATTTGCTAAGATAGGTATACTTTTCTACCCTTGTTATCCTAATCATTGTGTTTTACGAAGTTCAGTGAGATTGCTTGTCAAGAATTTCCTACTAAGTTGAACGTATTAACAAGCATATGCTTATGTTTTTGTTATATTGTGACTTAGTTTAAAGATTTCTAGCAAATATGCCACATTCACTTGACATTTACGGATCATGAGCATATTACGGTTGCGGCATCATCCGATCTCCTAAGGTTTGTTTAAATCAGGGGGAGACGTTCACTTCTTGAAGTCTATATCGTGTCTAATGAATGTGAATGACATGTTATACTCTATTTCCTACCAAGGTTATTTTTATCCCAAAAGATTTTTATTACTTGGCAAGGTTTTGATGAAGCAACATATATCATGTGTCACGTACACCTCAATATGGAAAGTTTCATATTGTGGGTCATTGTCGCCTATCGACATATAAGGGGTGTTACTCATAGTTTTACTTCGTTCGAGAACCGTTTTATCCTGCAAAGGTTTTTGGCTCAACAATGGTTTATATTGAGGCAACTACAAAGAGCCATGGAGCATCTAATATCCAAAATGAGCATCAAGCTACGTTCAGATATCACAATGGGGAGTGTTGCAACATGTCAAAATTTGGTGTGATATTTCTTACTGTATCTAGATATTGTATCTCATAGAGAATAAGATTTAGATTACATATTGGATTATGTTTCCTTATTGTATAAATATAATTTCTTATTGTAATCAACTATGTACCGATGATTCTCCTATATATAGGGGCCAATCTTTATGAATAAAGAAGAACGATGTTTTCTCTCCAATTTATGCTTGTTTCCATTCATATTCCAAAAAAAATTATATTATTAAATTGTAAATATATTTGATTATTTTAGAATAGAAACTATCATGATTTTCCATGTGATATTAACATACAATAAATATAGTATGATTGATCTGAAACACTCAATTTATTTGATCCAAATCAAAGCTTAAATACAAGTAAGAAAGCTACTATTGTGATCAACTAACTATCTAGTTTTATTTTGATTGAAAAATAGCGTTCGATCATATATGTTTACATGCACGGCATGATAATCATGTTAGTACATAAAATTAGTAACAAAATTATTTTTATATTGAAGAGTGCTTGATCAAATGTTCATATAGCCCACATATAACCATGTAATTAAGTAAAGTTAGTGAATATAGCACAATGATAAACATATAATTAAGTAAAGTTAGTAGATAACATCTTATTGAAAATATATCAAGTGATAGTAATGCACGACTTCATCTTCATCTGAATATTTAGATTTGGACGATTTTTGAGATGATAGGTTAACGTCTAAAGTTCAAAGTTCTTAGTTTATGGTTTAATGTTGAGGCTTAGATTATAATTTTTTGTGTAGGGTTGACGACTACATACAAGAATTTTTTTTCTTTCTCTCTTAAGATGTTAGTTTAACTTAATACAGATCAAACTCTTGAAGTTTTTATGTTTGGATTTTAGTGTTTAGGGTCTGAAGATTGATTAGGGCCTAATGATTGGGGTTTAGGGTTTAAGGTTAACTATATGAACATTTTATGTTTTTTTTAAGGTTTATCAATTTGACGATATTAGATTAGATTTTTATTTTGATTAATTATAATCTATAAATTTAATAAAATATACAAAATTGTAAGACTGAAATTGTAAGTTAAATATTTTTTTTATGAATTAATAAAAAAATAAATTATATATATGAGATGACATACCATATCAGATTGAGACCTAAACCTCATAACCTCATTAAATCCCTAACATCTCCTTACACATTTATACGCAAATTAAATCATAGCTGAGAAAAAAAATCAAATAAATATTATCGGTCAAGTAATTACATATTTTAGAATTCGAAAATGGTAGAACGCACGTAGATCTTTCGTGTCTACAGTTCTACACTTCAACTGTCTGGTTGAATGAATATGATCTGTCAAATTTATTAGTACTTTTTCATTATAGGGGCATCTCAACAAACAATGTTATGTCTTTGCATTGTTTACTGTAACCTATACTATCTGTGTGGTGCCGAATTATTTAATTTGGAGCCTTCACCAAATCTAAACCCACATGTTAATGTTCTCACATGAATCTTGTGGAGGATAGGACTTTATTTGTTATAATGCGCAGATGTGTACAAGTTTCAATTATCTTCAAGATCGCTGCAGATAGCTACGCTACACACACACACACTTTTCATTTATGCAGGTCATATTGATGTCATTATTGTATTGGTAGCTCAGCTCAAAAACGACTTCAGCTAAGAGCATCTCCAACATAATTTATATAAAATCTCTATTATACAAGACTAAAACAAAAAATTTGTATAATTGTTTGGGGTCAACTCCAACAGCTCTTCTATTTTATTCTTAAAAAATAAATGCTAATCTCTATAATTAATGAGTATAGGGATATTTCTCAAATCAAGTCAATAAATTGTAGGAGAGAAAAAAAAATTGATGTGTTTTTGTTCATATTTTGAGGAGAGAATGTTGAATTGTGTAGGTGAGCAATAAATTTTAGAGATTTTTAGATGGTTATACAAATTTTGAGTTTTCTATAGATATAGAGATTCTCTCTCCTCTTTATCCATTTTCTATAGAATACAAGACAGTTCACAAGAGCTGTTGGAGCCAAAAAGATGTACTTTTTCAATAAAATAACAATTATTGTGTTTTTACAAGAGCTGTTGGAGATGCTCTAACTTTTGCTAGTATACCATTATTTACACCCTCTTCAACTGGCTAATTAAGCTTGAATTGTATCATTAATTTTCCTGGATAATATCTTGTTAACTCGCAATCATTTTGCATATTACTTTTGTAGTGAATATTGATAGTTGCTTTCTAGCCTCTTCTTTATCTTTTTGAAACGTCATTTGCACCTGTTCTAGCAGCAGGGCCGGCCCTGGGTATAGGCCATATAGGCCGGTGCCTAGAGCCCCCAAATATTGAGATCCCCAAATTTGAAAATTTTATATTATATATATATATAAAAAACTATTCAAATAGCAAAAAAATTTTCTTTCTATCATTACATGTGAGACCCCAAATTTTTTTACCGCCTAGAACCCCCCGAAACTCAAGGCCGGCCCTGTCTAGCAATAATAACTAAACATGTTTTGCCCAATAGATATAGCTAGCTTCTGCCTTTTATTAAGTTGCTCGATCGATGGCTCTAGCCGATTATCTTTAATTAATTATATATGTGGGTTATGCATGGCTAGTTAAATAATACGTTTGCTTTCATATGTAGGTAAACTTAATTTGTCTGTTATTTCCTTAATTCGGAAAACGTATATACGGGGATTATACGTTATTACTAGTTCAATGCTCAATGTTGCCTCTAATAATCAGTGAATTACGGTATCATTTTCTTTGTGGTTCTGTCGTCTGGTTTCGTAATTCGTATATTAATTCCATTTTTGCTGACAAAATGCTAATTCGTGTGTGTGTGTATATATATATATATATATATATATATATATATTACTTTCAGCTTCTCCATCTGCTCTAATAAAACCCTACAGTACGTGTAACCTGGCACAGATTGATCGAGAATACACTAATATATTAAAGGGATATTCTATATTTTCGATCAGCACGTCAGCAACGCCGGGTAGACATTCATAGTATTTTAAGAGTACGTTTAGGCTTCATGCATGCATATATTTAAGTGACCAAATTTGCGCGCAAAATGCATGATTCTGTTATATCACACGACCTGACGGAGTATGATTAATTTCTTTTCAATGCTTCAGGCATGCACAAGTAAAGAAGGTGTTGGTACGACGGGTTGCGGGAGGCTACTGCGGCACTCCCACTCTCCAAGCCAAAGTAGTTGATCCAAACCACAACGTACCATCCCCAATGGGAAGTGGCCGGGAGGGGACCATAACAAAGTTAAGAACCAAAGCGGAATCAAAATGCGGGTTTAGGCCTCGCCCGTATGCCAAATCTTAACCCACATGCAGCTCAAAGCCTAAACTAACTAGCCCAGGAAGCCAAGGCCCAGTTAGAAGACTAGACCCATGACGCCCAGATCTGCCGTCTATCTCTCGCCCACATCGACGGCCGTCCCACCACCAGAGGACTCTGCCAATGCAGCACAACCACAAATGACGAAAGCGCCGCCCAAAAACAGCTGCCACTGAAGACTCTGTTCCTGAGTACTGATTCACAATTATCACTGATTGATGTTCTAAATCTTTCAAGAGTCTTAAAAGGCAGAAAAGTACGGGAAGAGAGATTTTTTTTGAAATAAAGACGTCACATTAATAATATAAACGGATTATATTATCTATAGATCCATAATAAGAGCACGTCTTTGAGAATATTAACGTTCTTAAAGAATTTATGCGATTTAACATGACCTCGATCAATATGTTACCATTAAAATGAAGCTCAAAAGAAATCATATGACCACGATTAAAGGACATTGTTGAGGCGGGCAGACCACCAAGCCTTGACAACACAACACTAGATTATTTAAATTTTAGCCACCTACTGGAGCGGGCACGGAATAGTCAGACTCGAAGGAAACTAAAACCTAAAATTGACTAGAAACCATCCAGACCTCAGGTCCAGATCCAAAATGGATCTGAGCCCAAGACTCAGGCAACTAAAAGGAGCTAAGCCCAACCCAGCGACAACCCTAAGGCCCATGATTGAAGCTCAGGAACCGCTTCAACCAAACGTCGCTCGACCAGCACCGGCACCGCTCGAATTCCCCGACGGCAGGCAACCTCCATCGCGACCTGGAAACTCCATCCACCACCAAAGCGTGGCCTCCAAAGACTCCAAGCCGATCAGTCCTCCACCCTCGAATCAACGCCGCCAACCCAACAGCCTCTATCACCGGTGTTTTCCTACCGGCACGGAAAAACTCCTCCTCAATCTTTAATCTGTCCCATGGGGGGCGCGGGCCACCAACTGGCCGATCCCCATCCCACCCCGCACAAGACCGAGAGGGAAGGAACTTGCATACTGCCGCTCCCCGGATTAGCATCACTAGGATCTAGCGAACACGACATGACATTAGAGAGGAACATCGAGGTGCTCGGCACACGCCGTAAGGGCACAAGGCCGTCGCCGCTACAAGTTTCCTAGGGTGTTGGAGAGAAAACCCTCTCATCTTGATATCCGTACGGGAAGAGAGTGTACCAATAACAAAAAGAATAGGAATATGTGTTTAAAATGAAAATTGTTGTACTTCATACGTAATGAAATGTTGAGTACTATTTTATTTGGATTCTGATCAATAATGCGTAATAAGAGAAGTAAAAGAGCCCATGTTTTCTGGTTTTGGAGAATAAGGCATCGGCTTTGTCACTTCACTTCGCAGAAATAATAACAAAGAGCCATAAATAAAGGTGAAGTACAATAAACTGTATTGAAATTTCTTTCAAACAAACAAGCAAATGTTACAACTTACGAGCCTCATCTGATAACACCATAGCGATACTCGGTTCAAAACTCTTGTCCATTCGTATAAACTCCTAGACCATCATCAAGTCTAGAGACAGCACCCCTGAGAAAGTTATATTTTCTATGGATTAGCCGAGCATAGCTCTAGTGATTCTGTGTCTTCATCAGATTATACATTCTCATATTCTCACGCTTCATTTCATTCTGAATCTTCATCAGAGAGTGAACTCTCTTCATCACTCTCACTGTGATCTCCTTTCCGTTTCAACCCTCTTTTCTCTGCTGATGTCATTGTGTGGGCAGCAGCTACAAATGCAGCACTAACATAGTTTTTTACCTTTTCATCATCTGTATCTTCTTCTCGCCTCTTGTTATCGATGTAGAAGAGAAGGCCATCATCCATTTCGTTTGTGCCTAACTTGGAACCCAGTGGGTTGAAGTCTAGTTTAGATATATCAAGACTATGATACTTCACGATACTATCGCCAAACACTAAGAATCCTTGACGCTCGAGGTTAAGAAGCCATTCTGGAGAATGAGATTAAATTATACATAAGCATTAGTAATTATGTAATAAATGATTTCTACAAAGTAATGGTCACTTACTTAAAACAGCTGTAGGTGAGGTTCCCTTTGATTTGACTGAACTATCCTCCACAGGCATCTGACACTTTACACATTTGACAATTTGGGAATACAGTTGTGAACTGGAAAATGCAGTTGTATAAGAGATGCTTCTCCTTTGATCACCATGCTCCCTGAAGCAAAGCCATTAAATTATACATGGTATCAATAAATTTCAACTACAAGAGTTCTCTTTTCATTGTAAACTTTCTGGACTTTTATTCTATATTCAAGTTTGTATCTTACCTAAAATACTCCACTGCTTCGTGAGCAAGAATCAGTCTTCTCATGGCAATAACTTTCATGTGCTCAGTAGGTACGTTAGTCGCTTTTCCAGGATTAAGGAAAGAATACTCGACCAATATGATAGCATCATACAGCACTTTCCTCAACAAAACTTCGTCTTCAGAACTCTGCATATATACATACACCATCCATCATATCTTATTTTAGAATTTACCATTATGATCAACTCAAAACAAAGATAATCTTACTTCCTATGAACAGAGTCAAGAAACTGAAAGAGTCGAAAGTCAACTTTACCAATAGGGAGGTAACAGGCAAAGTCTTCTCGAGCAGCATCCTTATAAGAACATCTAGATGACACAACAAGAGTGATAACATCAGCACATTGAACATAAAGACTGACTAACTCTAATCACTCCGAAATACCATCTAGTGAAACATAATGAAACCACAATGAAACCAATCAGCAAAAAAGCTATACACTAACCAAAATCTAAACAAATACACATTTCTCTAATTCAGGCAAAAACAAACGAATACTAACCGAAAAGGTAAGCGTTCCCAAACCCAGTAATGGAACCAACAGCCCAAGTCCTCAACTCTTTCTCCAACTCCAGCCTTGAACTCCCAACAGCTTTACAAATCAAACACAGCTTCAACAAAAACACCTCAGCAATCACTACTCCAGCCAAGTAACTAACATCACCATCTCTCTCAGTTGTAAGCCCTCCAATCACTTCCTCACTCACTAAAGGCAACAACTTCTCTACACCCTCATTTCTATCCAACCAAACACAGCTTAACCTAGAAAAGGACCAACCCGAATCCGAATCCGAATCCGAATCCTCCTCATTACTAGAACAACATACATTCACAAACCCCAGAACCACCCCTACCAAATTCTTCACCTCTTTCATTACTTTCTTCTCTCTCTTCTTCAATCCCAAGTCCCTCTTGAACAGCTCCAAAACGACGTCGTACATCAACCGCACTACCGGAGCGAGCAAAGCAACGCTCTTTGAAGAGCTCGAGGGAGCCGAGCACGCCAAGACGAGCTGGAACAAGTCCTTGGCGGCGGAGACTAGGTCACCCAAGGCTTCGTCTTTCGGGTGGTTTTGGCTGCGAAAGGTCAATGCGGCGTAGACCCAGATGGATTCGAGAGGCGGGTCGACTTGGGCTTGCGTTTGTTTGTACAACTGTGGAATCAATTCGGAGAATTTGGGGTTTCCTTTGTGGATTTCGTCTAGGACGGTCTGAATTGATGTGGTTAATTTTTGGGTGTCAGGGACAGAGTGGTGTGAGGAATCTGTGTAGTTGATTAGCGATGGAGCCATGGTTTGAACTTTGGGATTGGTTGTTTGTGACTAGAACTCTAGAAGAAGCTGGAGTTGGAAGCTGTAAAACCCCTAAGCTTCGCGAGAGTATTAAGAAGAAGATGGGAAGGGTTTAAGGGAATTGAACGACGACGCAATGGTTGTCGTTTCTTTTACAGTGTCATAGTACGTTGTATCCACACACTGCAATTACCCTTTTAGACAAACTTATCTATGCATCCACACTGATCATCCACAAACCAGAGAGTAGCACCAAATTTGGTATTGAACTTTTGAGTTTATGATTCTTTTTAACATCATTAGCAACTCAGTCGATGTGAATTAGCAACTATCAGTCTCTAGGAGGTATTCCACTTTCAATTTTGGCATACTATACTAATTCACATTAGCAACTCCGTGTAGCAATATTAAAATATTAGTCTCTAGGAGGGTAATCGGCTACACAATATTAAAATAATAAACATAAGAGAATGCGTTTCAAATAAGAAAATCACTCCATGCCAAATCTTCTTTGAAAAAAAAATTTGGGATTTTGGTTGTTATTTTTAAATTTTGATTTCTCATTAAAAAAAATATATGGTTGTGTAGGCAGTGTAACACACCAATTATTCGGTGAATCGGCCGATTAATCAGTCTCTACACAGTTCACTGTGTAGGGGGCCGTTCAGGCCTTAATCTACGCAGTTTCTTACCGATTACCGATTACACACCGATTAATCGGCCGTGTAGACTGTGTTTTCGAACACTGAGTATAGTATAATCTACACGACCAATCACAGCTAAAGACAACGGCTCAAGGTTTATTTATCTATAGTTTTTTTTTCACTCTTGCGTCATGTTTAGTCTTTTTATGAGTTAGAAAAATTAACAAACAATTGAAAAACAAGATGTGCAAATAATGATTTTGGAGGTATAAATAGACATATTCTATAAAAATTTCAGTTAGATAGAAGAATCTTAGTGAACCAATTTATTCAGGGAGGTGAAATTGACACTCATTTTTTACATTCCACACTCCTTTTCTTCATCTTTTAGGTAAAAGTGTAATAAAAGTGCCCACAAAAAACATAAGGGGTGGTGTGAAATGTAAAAAAAAGGGTGTCCATTTCACCCCATTTCCTTTATTTAGAGTCACTTATTACAGCATCAAAACCAAATTTAGCATCAGGCATACAAATGGCCGGTGACTAACTAGGTAGATAAATAAAACTAAAAGAAACTGAAGCAAAAACAAACTATGTGCTCCTTTCTAATTTAAACCAACTACAGTTACCAACTTCGGTCTTCTAATCACTTCAGTCTAGTTAGTACAAAGTAGCGCCTTATCTTGCTCGTCCTCTAACTGAACTTCTCTGCATCCATGATCATCTTGTCAACTTCTTTCTTAGATAACTTGCCCTTTGTGTTATTTGAGATTCTAATCTTGCTTTTAGTCTGTGTCAGTTCTTCCTCGGCAGAGACAACCATTATTCCATTTGCATCAATCTCAAAGCGAATGTGGACCTTAGGCCAAGTCTAATAGAGTTGTCAAATTCCAACTAAACAGTAAAACGATAACATTTGACCCCAGAAAAAGAGTACGGTTCACATGAATCTGGTTCAAGATGAACTAAGTCAATTTAACACATAAAATGTGGGACCCGCATAAAGAAAAAAAAAGGAGCTCACTTGACGCTAATAGAGTAGACTGGCATCATGACGAACACCGATGGCGGTGAGAAGCCATATAAGAGCTCGTCTGGAGGTGGTGGGTTGATTGAGATGGAGTTAAGTCAACGAGTTATGCATCGCTGAAGTTGGAGAGGCGAGGGAGGAGATCGGGTTAGGGGTAGGGGAGTTACTTCTGCTAGGTTTTTGCAGAGGTGATGGAACAAATCAGGGTAGGGCGAGGGGAGAGATCTGGTTTGGGGTAGGTGCAGTGATTCTTGAAAAATTATCAAATGAAGATGGTTCACAAGTTGCCTTTGATGAGTTTTTGCTCTGTTGGGGAGTTTCTTGTTGTTTAACAAATTGGAAGGTACAAAAATAATAAAATAATAATCATATTTAATAATTATGCTGGAGCAAAAAAATTGGCAACGTGTCAATTGCCAAGTCAGATGTTAAATTTGAATTTCACAGAAAGGAAATGACCTTTCTATTAGACTTGCTCTTAGAGGTTCTTATTGGAGCAAGACGGATGCATGTGAGCTCAAAGATGACCAACAATCGATTCTCTTTGGCTACTACACTTTCACCCTCGTACACTTTAAACTCCATGCATTCTTGTCCATTTTGGCAGGTTGTGACGATTCTTCCTTTCTTAGTTGGTATGTCGTGTTTCTGGGGATCACAACCTTCATTCGTCCATTGTAGCGCTCTGCACAAGGGAAAAGGGAGTGACATCCAACAAGAGCAAGTCTTGAATCTTCTCAACATTGTCGCCACCTTTCAAAATTGCAGCATGTACCTTGTTGAAGTGATTCACACTCCTTGTATATTTAGGAGGTGTATATTCTGTAATGAAGTAGAATTCTATAATTGATTAGGTATCCTTCTAGACCTGTAAGTATGCTTGTATATATACCCAATTCGGGATTGATCAATATATAAGAAAATTCTACAAACACTTGTGTTCTATTTAACTTGGCATCAGAGCCTAGGTTTGATCATGAATATTTTGAAGACTTGACTTGGTTTCCGTTGCAAACTTGTTTCTTGTTAGAATTGTTCTATCATGTCCTGCTCGATGCGTCAAAAATCCTCTTGACCCATCGAAATTTGTTTTGTTGATATGTTTCTAGTGCAAATTTGTTTGGATATCTATCCTTGTTCCTTGTTCATGATCGTCTTGTCCTGAAATCCATGTTCTAATCGGAAGACCCATCAGATTTTTGATCTGATTGTTGCTTATTTTGTTCACTGGTGAAGAGTTTGTCATGGCTTTGGATATTTTGCTATTTGAGAAACCTGTTTTCTGTGGCATGGAGAGCTAATACCACTTGAAGGGTAATGTTTCTCTCATTGAGAAACATCAAGGTAAAACTGGTATTACTTTAAAAGTTTATGACTTTACTAGTTGTGATACATGGATAATTGATTCCGGTGCGTCTGATCATATGACATTTGATAAGTCATTATTTTTGAGTTTGTCACCTTATCCTGTACCTGAAGTGTCTAATGCAAATGGTGTGTCTTTGCAAGTCTTAGGTATTGGGTCAGTCCAAGTTACTCCATCTCTTGGGTTACATAATGTTCTTTATATTTCCTCTTTATCCCATCATATCATATGTAGTCAGTATCTGAGTTAAATTGCCAAAATAAATGTTCTGTTACCTTTTATCTTATTTATGTGGTATTTCAGGATCTATGTACTCAGACAATAATAGGCAAGGGAGATCGGATGGAGAGACTGTTTCACTTGGATTGCATGTATAATAGGGAGACACAAGCACCATCAAGAGTTGTTGCTTTGATATTGAATTCTGATTGAGGTAAAGAAATTTGGTTATGGTATCGCCGGTTGGGTCATCCGTCCTTTGGTGTTATGAAGAAGTCTATGCCATCTTTGTTCCTAGGAATAAAAGAATCTAGTCTCTATTGTGAAACTTGTGTGTTTGCTAAAAGTTATAAGTTCAGTTACTCTCCTAGTACTCTTTCTTGTTCAATACCATTTGAGTTTATCAATTCTGATGTTTGGGGGCCTTCAAAGAATCCAACCTTGATAGGAATGAGATACTTTAATTTGTTCAGTTCATTGATGATTTTACAAGACTGACATGGATTGTGCTGCTGAAAAAGAAAGATGTGGTGTTCTCTGCCTTTACTATGTTTCATAATCTGATTCGAACTCAGTATGATACTTGTGTGAAAGTATTTCGATCTGACAATAGAGGAGAGTTTGTCAATCATTATTTTCAAGATTATTTTCAGCAGTATGGAATTGTTCACCAGACTACTTGTCCGTAGACACCAGAGTAGAATGGAGTTTCTGAGAGAAAGAATCACCATCTCTTAGACATGGGAAGAACCCTCTTACTCAGTGTCAACATGCTAAAATATCTTTGGGAAGAAGTTGTATTGTGTGTCTCTCATCTCATCAATCGCTTACCATTAACAGCTTTTCAGAATCAGATTCCATTTTAGATACTGTCTAGTCATGTTGTCATCCCATCTCTTAACAAACTTCATGCTTGTATGTTTGGTTGTGTGGCATATGTTCATCTTCATAAGAATCAAATATCTAAGTTGGAGGCTCGTTGTCTCAAGTATGTGTTTGTTGGCTATGACACTCACCAAAAAGGATACAAGTGCTACCATCTTAGAGGTTCTATGTCACAAAGGATGTCACATTTAGTAAAGACTTGTGTTATTTCTCGCATTCAACAACTCTTAGCGAGAAGGAGAAAAATTTATTTTATGAAGACAAATTTAGGGAACTGGAAGTTAGTATTACAGTTGGAAGTGCCCCAGTCGGAAGTAATTTTCGACCCGTAGAAAATCATGCCCATAACCAACCCGTAGGTGAGCTTCGACACATCGAGGAGGATCCTCGGCTTGTTGAAGAACATGTCCAGAATCAACCCAAAAGCGTTCTTCGACACGTCAAGAAGGAGTCTCGACCTCTCGACCCGTCGAAGGAGGCACCCTGGATCATTCCGAAGCAGTGTCTCGACGGGTCGAAGATTGGGTTCAACCCATCGAAAATACCTAGATTGATTGGTCTGTTCCCAGTTCTGAAAGTGTTTAACATGTCGAACAAGTGTCTTACACATCGAAAAGAGAAGAATTAGTCAGTGATTAGCCATCAGTTGTTGAAGATGTACATGCAAGTCCAGTCTCTCCCTTCTCATCAACGATCTCTCTTGGCCTGACATCACCTGAGATATGTAGTAGTGTTCTTTTGTCAACTTTAAATGTACCCGAGTCTGGTAGAGTCTTGCCTGTTAGGTCACCCCGTGGTCAACCCTCAAAGAAATATGAGTCTCTATTGTGAGCTAAAGTCAAGTACCACGTAGCTAACTATGTGTCAACACATAGACTGTCTAAGCCCTATATAGCCTCTGCGAATCAATTATCTGCTGTGTCTCTGCCTAGTAAAGTGCATGATACAATCAAGAAGGAGAAGTTGGTCAAAGCAATGAAGGTTGAGATGGATGCTCTCAATAAGAATGATACCATTACCACCTGGAAAGAAGACTGTTGGGTGTAAAGTATAATGCAAATGGCTCAGTTGATAGATATAAGGCAAGGTTGGTTATAAATGGATACACTAAAAAATATGGAGTGAATTATGATGAGACGTTTACACGTGTAGCAAATATCAATATCATTCGAGTTTTCATGTATTCGACAACTAATCTGGATTGGCCCATGCAACAGTTTGATGTGAAGAATGTCATTCTTCATGGAGATTTGAATAAAGAAATTTACATGGATCTTCCTCCAGAATGTGGTACTTCTACAGGTGAGAAAATGGTGTGCAGATTAAAAAATACTTTGTATGGATTAAACCAATCTTCAAGAGCTTGGTTTGGAAGGTTCACAACTTTCATGAAGAAGATTGAGTATAGACAGAGCAATGCAGATCATACTTTGTTCCTGGAGCACCAACATGGTAAGATGACTGTTTTGGTCATTTATGTGGATGACATGGTGGTGACAAGTGATGACACTAACGAGATCAAGAAGTTACAAGTTCAGTTATCTTCTGAATCTGAGATGAAGGACCTTAGGAACTTGAAATATGTGCTAAATTTGTTCACAGAAACTTGTATGTTCGACTGTAAACTGGTTGATACACCTATAGAACAGAACCATCAAATTGCAGAGTAACTTGATCAAGTTCCTACAGACAAGTCCCGATATCAGAGGTTAGTTGGAAGAGTAATATACTTGTCATACACTAGACTTAATCTTGCTTATGCTGTTAGTATGGTGGGCCAGTACATGCATAATTGATAGTTGCATATTTATGCAACTAAATTGTACTTAAATAATCTCGATATTTGGTCTTATTGTTATGTTTTATGTTAAAATACTTATGTTTATTTGTTTTGTTAGGTTTGTACTTTCAACTGTTTCCTGTCTCTCAGAAAAATGACTAAGTATTATTATCTGTACCTGGTTGCTGAATCACACATGGTGTTTTTGTTGTGTAGAAAATGGTGGTTTCGTTGTCATCTGATAAAGTAGTTTGGGATGCGGTTATGAACAATGAGGTGGTGAATGAGCTCCGGGAGTCATTCTATGCAGGTTGGTATGAATTTAAAGTATTGTAGATGTTGTAGTAGTTGATTAGACTTGTCTAAGTACTCTACTCTGTGTTACAAAATAGACTATAAAACATGATTCTACATTTCTACAAGTACCGCATTACGTCTTGCAGAGGAGGCACTAACATATAATGCCTATTTTGACCTCTTTTCTTTATGAATCTTGCATGTAAATAGCATAAGAAAAGAAGATAGAAACACTGGCTATTTTCACGTCTGACTTAGTGAAATGATCCAAACCCGATTTAGCTACTTAAACCGGAATTAGGCCCTAACAACTCTTAGTGCCTACTTAAAGTAAACCATAAATTGAAGCAAAGATAAATAATGGATGATTATAATTTAAATGAACTATTTCTCAATACATAATTCATGAACTCTACTGACATCAAAACAGCTAGACGTACTAAACTTGATATGCTGAATAAACTACTAGCTCGTAGAATCTGATGATCCTACGATGAGTACCGTTGTGCCTTGGTCTGTGTGCACGTCCAATCTCCACGAAAAATCTGTAAATCTGGGTATTTGAAATCGAAGGTCCTAGGGGGTATATAAAAACATAAAAATCATTAGACTGAGTAGACGAAAATAATAATCGAGTATAGGTGAAAACAAAATGGTTTATGCCTTTTCACTGAAACTGATATGTATAAAATAGTAAGCGAGTCATAAGTAAAATCTCAAGGTGCAAGTGAAGTGAAAGCATCGTCTAGGAACCTCTTATCTGAGACAATAACTATATGCAGCTATGCATCGATGCAATAAATGTAAACTATGCACACAAGCCTCAACACTAAAAACTGAAAACTGAATACTGCAAACTAAAACACTTGCAAAACAATAAATAAAATAATGATGACTCACTAACGACTGTGAAAATAAAATGTCCACTCACAAAGGGCCTGGATCGCCATAAAAATAGGCATCGATCCGCTAACTCAAAAATCGTATTCGGAGCCCCTATGCACACAAGCCTCAACACTAAAAACTGAAAAATGAATACTGAAAACTGAAACACTTGCGAAACAATAAATAAAATAGTGATGACTCGCTAACGACTGTGAAAATAAAATGTCCACTCACCAGAGCCTAGATCACCATAAAAACAGTCATCGATCCACTAACTCAAATATCGTATTTGAGGTGAAGATCTAACTAGATTAATAATTGCTCGATTGTGAAACTAACGTGGATAAAATAATCTGAGACGAAACGTATATCAAAAACTCACATCTAATATTCCTCTCTAAATGCACCCTGCCACCCAGGATATCCTCGAAGAGTCGTTGATACACGCGCCCAATAAGACCTCTCGCTCAATCTGATACATGATTGACCACATCGAAGTGTTAAGCCACCATGATTTCCAGTGAATGGACGAAACATTACAAAAATGGTCAAATGATACAAAACTACACAAAAATGATTACGAAAAGGCTTAGGAAACTTCTCCTGACAAATCTAGTTTTCTGGTCATCGGAACTCAACCATACACTGCGACGCGGGGGGCTCACGCGCCACCACGGGTGGCAGCCAAGGCTGAACTGCTTTGATGCCTACAATTCACTCATCTATTGAAATCTTATTTCAAGTACAACACAAACCTCAACTAGAGCAAGACCAGAAACTGAACAGAAATGGTCGAAATTGTACCTCAAAGTTCAGAGAACTCACCAGATTCCGAAGTCGAGTGTCAGAAGTCCCTGGGTCGATATACGTGATATGGTTGGTGTCGTTCGACTCTAGGGATGAAGGTCTTCAAAACCCAAGTAGTCTCGTGGTCGGAGTTGGCCGCAACACTCACCAACGGCGGAGACCGAATGGAGAAATCCCTAGGATTTTCCTCCATTCGATTCTCCCCCATAGTCAAATAATTGTGGAATTAAAGGTATGGGGAGGTCGAGGATTAAAAGGGGAATTGATTCCGACCGATCCAACGGTCAGAGGTGGCCATCCGAAGAAATTCTGGTCGGGTCACGATCTAGGTCGGAGACCAAATCAGGTTGGTATTCGGGTCGTGGGAGTGGGTTCTACCCATCTGGGTAGAAATTTTGAAATTTATACCCTATGTTGAAAATGATCTACGACCTATATCAATCCCATAAAATATCTGACGGTCCAACAAATTTAACCAATTATAAGTTTTCTAATTTAATATCTTACTACCACCAACTTCCAAAATTCATAACAAAAATCTAGAGAAATAAGCCCAAGCCTGCAATAATATCCTCTACGACTTCCATGAAGAAAGTGAACCCAAAATTAAAACCTATAAAATGTCAATCTCCCAGGTCACGATGGTCGACGAATCTCGATAAACGTAACGTATACTAATTAACTCGTTAATCAACTCGACTAAAAATGATTAACATAGTAATTTTGGTTCGAGTCATTATACCTAGTTCCCACCAAGGCTCTTCGCTTCTCTGGCTACTTCAACGAAAAAAAGAGCTTCCACAAAGTCTACTCCCACGTCTTCTGAAGGATACATGGGAACGAGGTTGCTTTTCAGCATAAGAATACCATGTTGGCCGACTCGGTGATCATGAAGAGCCCCTAGATTGGTGATGAGTTCATGCCCTATAATGCGGTGGTGTAGTTTTATAACTACTAGCTAAACTTTAGTACGGTAATGGAATTCACATAGGATAATCCCTAAGATGAGTATGACCTAGCAGTGGCACCGCGATAGGAGGGGTTGGGGTGGATGACGAGGAAAAACCTGAAGGCAAGGAAGAGGGCGAGAAATGAGTTCAATAATATATAAGGTGCGGCGTGGAGGCTGGCACAGTATATGAGGAGAAGGGACATTAGGGTTTTGGAGATGATGACGAGGAGGGTGGAGGGGAGGAAGAGGGATGCAGAGGAGGAGAAGGAGAATGAGAAGAAGATGAAGATTGAAAAGGAGAGGCGGAAGAAGGCTATGAAGTATGAGGATCTAGAGTGGACGAAGTTGGTGGAGATGAGGAGGAAGTACGATGGCGCCAACATGGAGGAGAAATAAGAGGAGGAGAGGGAAGAATGGGAATGCGTGGTGTGTAGGAAGAAATTTAAGAGTGAGCATCAATGTAGAAATCACGAGATGTTAAAGAGACATAGGCATATGCATAGGCATATGGTGTTGGAGTACTGTCATAAACCAAAATACAAATACAATCACTCGATGTTGAACACAAGATCATAAACAAACAAAGAATGAAGCTATACCTTGGTTGTTCATGTTCAAGGCCATCAAGCTTCTGCAAAGGTAATCTTCTATGCAATCTACTAGCATTTACCTTATGTGAGTAAGAGAGAGTTCTCTGAGTGTACTTTGTGTTTGCTTAGGGAACCATTTTATACTAATTAAGCTATGAGAGTCTCATCTCACAAGGCAACATCTCTTCCACTTATTTAGCACCTGTATGTGATAAACGATAGGTTTAAGTGCTATAAACCAGTATCAGTTTCTTGTAAATATCTCAACAGAATGTATAGACACTTATCCAAGCTAAGTATTTTCATTTAATCTCTTTTACTTATTCCACAATATGTAAGTCAATGTTGGACTCAATGAGATATTACTAAGTCCACCGTTAGATCACTCTAACATATGGTTGCGGTGGTGATGGGATTGGGATTGGAGCAGAGGTATTTGGTTGACAAGTTCATGAAGATCATGGAGGACAAGGGAGATAATGATGATGAAGAGATTGAGCTAAAAAAAAGAAGAAGATCATATTAATGACCTTAGGGTCGTTGATGAGGAAAAATTAGATGATGAAGATGAGCCTGATGAGGTTATGGAGTTAGTTGGCCTAGCTGAAGAAGTTGAATATGTGACGACCTGAACCAGAATCAGTAGAGTAATTAGCGTAATCCACGAGTTATCACGTAATCACAGTTTTTCGTTAATTGTGTGGTTTGCCGGTTTTGTTTGTGACTTAATTATCGGCCGAGAATTTGAGTTGAGTCTCTGCTCGAGAATTGTTGTACACGTAATTTCAAGTTCGTGGGCGGTTCCGGATGATTTTTCCGATAACCAAGGAATATATTATGATTATTTGAAGTTTTAGAATATCGACGAGTTTATCCGTTCATAACGAGTTTATCCGAATCGTAATGGTTATCCATTTTGGACCGTCGATCTTCCCAAGGCGCGAGTTTAAATATCAAAAATAGTCAAAAATTGTCGAAAATCACTATTCGGGAAGTTTGACCGTCGTTTGACTGAGCTGTGACCGTTGACCACCGTTGACCGTGGAGGAAATTGGGCCGTTTGGCTTTCTCTGGTGAACCGACTGATTCCGGCCGTTTCAGGCCACGACTCTGGAAGGTAAAATGTTCTCCTCATGACTCTAAACAGTTTAGAACTTGGAATTTCTTGATTTGGTTGAGAATTGAGGGAGAAATGTTGAGTTGAAATTCTTGATTTTCTGGCCGGTTTTGGGTTTCGTGGACGGTGGCACTCCGGCCACGGGGGTGGTCGGAGATGTGAGGGGTTTGGACCGTGGGGCCACGGCGATGCCTTTGGGAGTGGTCTCGAAGGCCGTCGTGCGCCGTGGACGGAGAACGGAGGAGATCGGGGGTCGCCGGCGGTGGAGGGAATCCGTGGCTTTCGAGCTGATTTTCGGCCAATCCCGCCGGAATTGATCCTTGTCACAGTTGAGAGATGTGTTGCACTTGTCGAGATGAAGCTTCGGTGAGCTTGGTCGCCGGGAAATCTCTCCGGTTGACGGCTGGCGGCGGCGGTCAACGCCGGAGCTCCGGCGACCAGTTGACTTTTTGGAATTTGATGTTTTTAATGTCGTTTTCTCGTATTCGCGCCTCGATCGTCGGCTTGAGGTTTTCGAGTTGATTTGGGTATCAGATTTTCAGTCGAGGGTTTTGAGTGGAGATTTCGGGAAATTCGTGGATTATTTTGCATAGTATTATATGTTTCCGGGAACGGTTGGTTTCCACGGAGTGGTACAGTGTTGTGAATTTTGATTTTGATCAGATATATTTTATGATTATTCAGGGGATCGAGATCGTACTTCGGGCGAGGGATCTTCCGCCGGACCACGTGATTAGCGCTAGTGCGCGCTCTGCTCATCTGTGAGTGGACATTTTTATATTTTCACAGTTGTTGCGAGTTCGTGATTTTTCGTATTTACTTTATACGATGTTGAGTTATTTATTATTTTTGGAGGTATTATTTTATATTTTATGGTGATGGCATTACTGCATCGATGCTTCGGCTACTCGACTGATCACCGGTAGTCTACCAGAGTTGAGAGATTCCTCTGGACCAGAGTTGAGAGATTCCCCTGTATGCCGCTGCGGTTGAGAGATTCCCCTGGCCTATCACCGTCGGGCTTGAGCGATTCACCTGACCGTCGGGCTTGAGAGATTCGCCTGGCACCTTCATATATACTTTCTGAACTCGCATTGTTTTATATTGATTATGTATATGAAACTGGTGAAAGGCATATGTTTATTTTCGTCCACTCACTCTAACGTTTTATTGCCTTTCCCCTGGGCTTTTCGGTTTCCGTGCCCAGTTTGCAGTTCGGATTCTGGTGTCTCACGTCGCGGTCGGAGGCTAGTTGTTCGAGCTACCTATCTTTTCCAGTAGGTTCCTTGTTTTGCCTACTTTTGTATATTTTGTATATGTATACACTAGAGGTCGCTCTGATACATTACTGATACATGTTTTATACGGATTTTCCCGGATTTCCTATATATTACAGTTATGTTTACTGTTTGATGTTATTGTTATGATATTGAGAAATTCGGATAGGATTGGTGCCCACGGTTTGGCTTTTGTGGCATAGGATGAAGTGTTATTTTCCGGGTGTAGGTAAAGGCAATTCCGCGTTAGTAGCGTTACTCTGCCGAAATTTTAATGGTTTTTGTTGGTTCGTATTTTCAGAAGGGGTTTGATTCCGGTTTAGGAAACTAAATCGGGGTTGGGTCCTTTTAGCTTGGTATAAGAGCATTAGGTTGTCAGATTCTGTAGACTCTTGTAGTTGTGACGCTTAGGGTATTTGAGTTTGTACAGCATGACTGGAGTGATGACCCGACTGGCCAGCGGTACTCATCAATGCTTCGGGTGTTGTGTGTTCTCAAATATCTGAGGTCTCATGATTACGTTTCTTCTGCTTGTACCTAATTCTTGTCTTGTATCAGTAGGATGCCTCCTCGACGTGGTCCCCGTGTTGATCGGGAAGTGGATCCTGATGTGGATCGCCAGACGCACGACTTGCTGATGTTAGTGTTGCGTTTGGAGGAGCGTTTTGACCCTGTGGTCAAAGCTCGTACTGCTGGTGCGACTATCTTTTCGGGTTCAGTTGATCCAAAGATGTGTGAGGCATGGTTGGTTCAGGTTGAACGAGTTTGTGAGCATCTGCGTTTTACCCCTGAGTAGATGACAGTGGCAGCAGTTGGATTACCTGAGTCAGATGCATACTTCTGGTGGGTTAGCATTGATCGGGTTCCAATTGATACTCCGTGGACTTTGTTTCGTGATTTGTTTATACGGAGATACTTTAACCAGGCTACCCAGCAGTGGTAGTATGAGGAGTTCACGAACTTGAGGCAAGGCAGTATGTCTGTGCTTGAGTATCGGGACAGGTTGACCCGCTTATCTCGGTTTACGCGTGACATGGTGGCTACTGAGGAAGCCAAGTGCCGCAGATTTGAGCTGGGTTTGAATTTGAACATCAAGGGGACTCTGACTACGATGCCTCAGAACAACTTCGATGAGTTTGTCAGTGCAGCACTCCGAGGTGAGGATATCAAGAAGGAGAGGCAGATGAGGTACCAGCCTAGACGGTTTGAGGAGGGTGGACCGAGTCAGGGGCCTTCTAAGAGGCAGAGTTCTAATACTTCTGGTTCGGCTTCATCCTCGGGTAGTGGACCATATCGACCATCAGTTGGTGCACCGAGATAGAGGCAGAGATAGAGGAGAGATCGACCGCAGCGACCACAATCTAGTGGGGGTTCTAGCGGTTCTAGTTATCCTCGGCGTACATGTGGCTCATTTGCCGTACCGAGGGAGTACCCTTTGTGTAGTCTCTGCAGCAGACATCATGTTGGTCCGTGTCAGCGAGGCCCTGTTACTTGTTTTCGCTGTGGCCAGATAGGTCACTATGCGAGGGAGTGTTTCCAGCTTGATGGTACTGGTGGACAGGCGGCCCAGAGTTCTAGAGGAGAGCGAGGTGCCACTTCGGGGGCTCGACCAGTACAGTTTGCTGGCCAAGGCGGACAGCAGGGACAGCCTCAGCTTGGACGACCATCCGGGCATGCGAGGGTTCATGCCATGACTTTGCGAGAGGGCAAAGCTTCACCGGAGGTCGTTATCGGTACGTTGCATATCTTTGGTATTCTGGTACTTACATTGTTAGATCCAGGTGCCACACATTCATTCATGTCGTATAGACTATCATCTTTAGCTATGGTACCTGCGTATCCACTTCCGGGGTTGTGGAGAGTGTTGTATCCGTCCGGTGAGATTGTGAGTATTGGCTGGGTATACCGGGACTGTGAGATTTTTATTGGTGGCCATGGCTTAGCCGCAGATTTGTTGTTGCTTGATATCATTGATTTTGATTTGATCTTGGGTATGGACTTCTTGGAGATGCATTGGGCCATGTTTGACTGTCACAAGAAGGAGGTTACGGTTCGACGACCAGGCTTTCCCGAGATATTGTTTCACGGCGAGAAGAGCACTTCACTACCATGTTTGATTTCCGCGATAAAGGCGGATTGATTGATGAAGAAGGACTGTGTTGCTTACTTAGCTCATATGGTTGACACTACGGTGGCTGTGCCGGACCTTGGTGGTATTGAGGTTGTTTCCGAGTTTCTGGATGTGTTTTCGGAGGAGTTACCAGGTATACCTTCAGTTCGGGAGATTGATTTCACTATTGAGCTATTACCGGGTACATGACCCATTTCTCAGGCACCGTATCGTATGGCACCAGCAGAGTTGAAAGAGTTACGGGTTCAGCTCCAGGAGTTACTGGAGAAGGGTTTTATTCGACCCAGTGTTTCGCCATGGGGTGCCCCGGTTTTGTTTGTGCGGAAGAATGATGGATCTATGCGGTAGTGCATCGATTACCGGAAGCTGAATCAGGTTACAGTGAAGAACAAGTATCCGTTGCCGTGGATTGATGACTTGTTTGATCAGCTCAAGGGAGCTTCAGTTTTTTCGAAGATTGATTTCAGATTCGGATATCACCAGTTGAGGATCCGAGAGTCTGATGTGGGCAGGACAGCTTTCAGATCGCGGTATGGGCACTACGAGTTTTTGGTTATACCGTTTGGGTTGACCAACGCCCCCGCAGCCTTTATGGATTTGATGAACCGGGTGTTCAGACGGTTTCTGGACAAGTTCGTGATTGTGTTCATCGATGATATTTTGATCTATTCTAGGAGTGTGGGCCAGCATAAGATGCATTTGTGAGCGGTATTGCGGACTTTGCTGGACCATCAGTTGTTTGCAAAGTTCAGCAAGTGTGAGTTTTGGCTAGACAGTGTGAAGTTTCTGGGGCATGTGATATCGGCTGAGGGAGTCAGTGTTGATCCTGACAAGATCGAGGCCGTGCTGAATTGGAGTAGACCTATCACTGTACCAGAGATCCGGAGTTTCTTGGGTTTGGCAGGCTACTACCGGCGGTTTGTACAGGATTTTTCTCGGATTGCTACTCCAGTGACCAGACTGATGAAGAAGGGCGTCAAGTTTGAGTGGTCCGATGCATGTGAGGAGAGTTACTTACTCCTGAAGGAAAAGTTGACTACTGCACCGGTTCTGACATTACTAGACGACAGCGGTGAGTTTGTGGTTTATAGTGATGCGTCGAAGATGGGACTTGGTTGTGTGCTGATGCAGCATGGCAGAGTTGTAGCCTAAGGTTCCAGACAGCTGAAACCACACGAAGTCAACTATCTGACCCATGATTTGGAGTTGGCCGCTATTGTGCTAGCGTTGAAGAGTTGGAGACATTACTTGTACGGAGCCCAGTGTAAAATCTACATCGACCACAAGAGTCTCACCTACTTGCGGACGTAGCCAGATTTGAACATGAGGCAATGTCGGTGGATGGAGTTGATTAATGACTATGATTGCACTTTCGAGTACCATCCAGGAAAGGCTAATGTTGTGGCTGATGCACTTAGCCGGAAATCCAGAGCTTCGTTGTTTCATGTGTGTGTGGCTAGAGTGTCTATGTTAGCCGAGCTTCGGGCTACGGGAGCCGAGTTCGTGTGGGGTGATGATAGAGCCTTGTTAGCCAGTTTTCAGGTTCGACCTGTATTGGTTGATCAGATTCGAGAGGCTCAGGATTCAGATTCCTACCTGTTGAGCAAGAAGACCATGATACGGAATGGTATGCCTACAGAGTTTCGGTTGAGTGACGACGGTATGTTGCTTTTCAGAGGCAGGTTGTGCGTACCCCGATATGAGAGTCTGAAAAAGGAGATTCTGGATGAGGCCCATTGTTCGGCGTATGCGATACATCCCGGTGGTACGAAAAATGTTTCGTACACTTCGAACGTATTACTGGTGGCGCAACATGAAGCGGGAGATTGCCGCATATGTGAGCCGATGTTTGATCTGCCAGCAGGTTAAAGCGGAGAGGCAGAAACCTGCGGGGAAGTTACAGCCACTGGAGATTCCGGTTTGGAACTGGGAGCACATTACCATGGATTTCGTTTATCAGTTGTCGCGTACTTCGGCTGGTAACACTGGTATTTGGGTTATTGTGGATCAACTGACGAAATTCGCTCATTTTCTCGCACTTCCGGGGAAGATATCAGTGGGCAGATTGGCCAAGCTATATTTATCGGAGATTGTTCAACTACACGGTGTGCCTGTGTCTATTATTTCTGACCTAGACAGTCAGTTTACTTCCGAGTTTTGGCAGGCATTGCAGTGAGCCGTGGGCACGAGGTTGCGTTTCAGTACAGCTTTTCATCCTCAGACTGACGGGCAGTCTGAGCGGACTATACAGACTCTTGAGGATATGTTGCGGTCTTGCGTTTTGCAGTTTCGAGGAAATTGGGACCAGCAACTACATTTGATGGAGTTCGCCTACAACAACAGCTATCAGGCTAGTATCGAGATGGCACCGTACGAGGCCCTGTGGGAGGCAGTGCCGCACTCCGTTGTGTTGGAGTGAGGTGGGCGAGCGATGGCTTATTGGCCCTGATTTGGTGAAGAGCACCATGGAGTATGTCCAGATTATCCGGGACAGATTGAAGATTACCCAGGATCGCCAGAAGAGTTATGCGGACATGAGGAGGAAGAGTCTTGAGTTCGATGTAGGCGATTGGGTCTTCCTGAAACTATCTCCGTGGATGGGTGTTGTGTGTTTCGGGAAGCGTGGCAAGCTTCGACCACGGTACATTGGTCCGTACGAGATCACCGAGAGGGTTGGAGCTGTGGCTTACAGACTTGAGTTGCCAGCTGAGATGGCTCATGTTCATGATGTTTTCCACGTTTCGATGTTGCGGAAATATATCTCAGATCCATCGCACGTGTTAGCACCACAGCAGCTACCAATCCGTGAGGATTTGACATATGTGGAGGAGCCGGTACAGATTCTCGATCGTCGTAAACAGGAGTTGAGGCACCGTGTTATACCGCTGGTGAAGGTCTTGTGGCAGAATCACTCGGTTGAGGAGGCCACCTGGGAGACTGAGCAGCGTATGCGAGAGCAGTATCCTCATCTGTTCACCTGACAGGTACGTAAATTTCGAGGTCGAAATTTTTTTAAGGGGGGTAGATTTGTGACGACCTGAACCAGAATCAATAGAGTAATCAGCGTAATCCACGAGTTATCACGTAATCACAGTTTTTCGTTAATTGTGTGGTTTGCCGGTTTTGTTTGCGACTTAATTATCGGCCGAGAATTTGAGTTGAGTCTCTTCTCAAGAATTGTTATACACCTGATTTCGAGTTCGTGCTACCTGTCTTTTCCAGTAGGTTCCTTGTTTCGCCTACTGTTGTATATTTTGTATATGTATACACTAGAGGTCGCTCTGATACATTGATACATGTTTTATACGGATTTTCCCAGATTTCCTATATATTACAGTTATGTTTACTGCTTGATGTTATTGTTATGATATTGAGAAATCCGGATGGGATTGGTGCCCACGGTTTGGCTTTTGTGGCATAGGATGAAGTGTTATTTTCCGGGTGCAGGTAAAGGCAATTCCGCGTTAGTAGCGTTACTCTGTCGAAATTTTAATGGTTTTTGTTGGTTCGTATTTTCAGAAGGGGTTTGATTCCAGTTTAGGAAACTAAATCGGGGTTGGGTCCTTTCAGAATATGATGAAGAAGATGAGGTGAAAAAAGAGATGGAGGTTCTTGACGTAATGGTCGTCGCTAGGCGAAAGAATACGGTAAAGGTTAGTGAACCAAAGTTTGAGACAATGGCGACAATTATTGTTGTGGCGGAGGTTGATAGTGATAATGAAGTGGCTATGTGCACTGATAAGAAGATGAAGAAGAAACCGAGGAGGAGGAGGAGGAGGAGGAGGAGGAGGAGGATTGTGAAGATTTGAAGGTCTTAGAGAGGAGGGGTGAATAGGCATTTACCAACTTTTTCGTCAAAGTCCGTTATTAGGGATAACACGATATGCAACTATCCTGAATAATAGACACATAGCGATGTAAAGAAAATATGTAAGGAAGTAAAGAGACACATAACACCAGAACATTTTTTATTCGCAGAAACCTTGCAACCAGGGAGAAAAACTGCGTGACCCTTACTCATGAAGGCCAAACTTTTCCACTATGTAAGATCACTTCTTACAAGATTATAGTTTTGATAATAGCAAAAATGATGCTATCATATCTAGTTTCACGCACTAGCCTAAGAACTATACTCCATCTTGTATCTAAGAGTTTACAAAAACTTTTACCCTGAATCTAACTCCTATAGTTGATTCTCAAGAGTACATGTTAAGACACTCTTTACAAGACTACAACTTCGATAATAGCAAGTAACGGTGTTATCCTGTCTAGACTCGCGCACTAGACTAATAATTGTATTTGGTCATGCTTTTTTAAGTGTTTACACATTCGAAGCTTTTTGAGAATGGAAAGACATGCTGTTATCCCTAACTAGTCTGCCAACTAGTTTAGAATACACTCGGTCTTGTTTCTTCGATTTCACATACGAAGATTTCATAAGCTTTATTTCCAAAATATAACTATCACAAAGTTGGTTCTTTAGAACACTTATGGGGTTGCTTGCACTACCAATACGATCTCATGGATGCAATATGCAATGAGTAAAAAGAGGTTTTCATACTCAACAAGAGAAAGACTTAGATAATGAACACTTAAAGAAAAGGACTCTACATCAGTAAGAAACTATGCCATAAAATTTTCTACTTCTTGACAACCTAGCCAAATACCAAGCAAAAAAGAAGAAGTGAATTTATGGAGAGCTTGGTGTTTATATAGGCCAAAGTAATGGTCTATATGGTATGGATGAAATATCTCAACAAAGTATACAGACTTGAAGACCACACAAAGTCTTTATAAGATTAAAAGAGTTTCCCTAAAACGTGGTTTAGTTCTAAGTCAAGTGAACAAACTTTACGATCATACAAAAGCCTTTTTACTCTAAACATATCTTCCCTAAATCAAGAAAAGAAAATTTTATTTTTCTGTAAAAGTAAATACATTTTACATATTACAAATTACCAGAGATATGTTCGAAAATGATTGACAAACATATATGATACCTTGAGAAATCTAGAACTAAAAACTGCCAAGACAGTGACTCAGAAATAGGAAATCAATCAGGTATCTTTAGTGAAAACCCATGAAATACATATGCATGTTTTACCTGAAACCATAAGATCACCTTAGTTCTTCATCTTGTTCTTCAGTTCCATTCTTCACTTGCATGGATCTCTATCATAAATAGGTTGTGTATTGTTCAATATGAGAAATGTCAACATATGCTATACTAACAAGATTACTAGTACTAGAATGAATGAACATTATGAAACATTAGATAAGAAGCTTTCGAAATTGGATTATGCTGCTGGATCATGCGTGGAGAATGGGAATGAGGAAGAGCAGCCGAGAAGTAAAGGAGGAAAGAAAAAGAAGAGGAGCAGAAGGAGTACGTGGCAGAAGTAATGGTGAGAGTGAGGCTCTTCTCAGGTAATGAATTCCAACACATAAAATGGTGGGAGAAAAGAAACAAAAGAGTGATTTTAGTCTATTATCGAAAGACGAATAGGAGTATAGCCAGAAATAACCAATATTTCTTAATTTTAGAAGGTTTGAGTAATAGCTAGCTACTTCCATCTTGTATGTAAAAGTTGTTAATGCCAATCCTCTAGAAGGTATGTCTTATAATATGTAGGTTTATGTTTGACTTATCAAAATTGATTATTTTGTTTGGTTTTTAACTTTTTAATAGATTGATGATGAGTTATGGTGCAATATTATAGTAGACTAGGATCTTAGCTAGAGACCTAGTTGTTCCTATTGGAAGAAGACTGCATACAATCCATACATTGTGGTATGGAAACACGCGCGAGTGGAATCTATAATAATTTTGTCTGATGAGTTGGAGCAAATGAACTGATTTTAGGTAGGGTTAGACCAATTTTTAATCTGGACTAATATACTATTCATCCAAATTAATCTTTAGTCATTGGTTTGACACTTCGAATTGAGGTATTTTGGATAAAACCCAACATCTAAAAGTTGGTTCAAGTTAGGACAATATCGGATATATTGAAGGTCCACATGCCATACTTGCCGTAATTTGACTAATCCAACAATGAGATCAATCTGGCGTGACTATGTGACTTTACCATATAGCTGAGACTCATCCCATAAGGAGTCTAAGATTCTCTAAAGGTTTAATCGATCGAGGACTTTAGATTTATCACAACTCTATATGTTAATCAGGTTCATTAACTCAATGAGTCTCACACTTCTATTCAACAATTAATCTTCTATTCAACAATATACAACTAAATAGATAACCGGAACTAGAGTCATATCTGCATAATTTTCTTGCTATTCAATCAACTTACAATATATGTTCATTCAGTTAATGCATCTAGATATATTTGAGTCCACATTTTTCCAACAAAAAGTTCATAGAAATTGAAGAAGAATAGCATACAAGTGATAACTTTTTTGAAGATTTTTAATATTTCTTTTTATAAATATTTTTGTCTTCTTTATATTGTTATTAATTGGTGGTCGTCTAATTTAAATTTAACAATCCTACACTATTCATATTTTTGTTTATTTTACTAAAATTAATGTCTGATAGCTACAATGAAGACTTTTTTCAGACCTCATTTGAAAAAGAGAAGATATGTGTCAAGGAAAATTCTGGAATGCACCACAAGGTTAAACACTCCATTTACTCTTTAGTCTTATGACACGTGTCAACATCTGGTTGGTTGATTTGGTCAAATTTTACTCTAGTTGACTGAGCTTATGATAATCTTAGCCTATGTGATCATATTCTCTCCCCAAACAGACAAGGCCTGTCGCCGTCGGACAATCTCCGACAACACTGTGCTAATAACCTTAGCCTATGTGATCATATTCTCTCCCCCAAACAAACAGTGCCTATCGCCGTTGGACAATCGTCGACAACACCGTGCTAATAACTCTCTCTCTTTCTCTTTCTCTCTCCCCGCAAATAGTTGGTAAATCTTCGGCGCCTCCCTGTTCACCTCTACTCGCGTTGCAACGATGTCACACACCGCCTTAAGCCAAGCACTCTCAAACTCAGCCTTAGCCACATCAAACTCTGCCACCAGAAACGTTTCCATGGAGACCCGACCCCATACCCAACTCCTCTTCCATGGACGACGACGCGTTCCCTCTTCTCCGTGTCCAGGGCAACTGAGATTGACTGGGAAAAGAAGGGAGGTGAGGTGGGAGCAGGTTCTTGTGATGGTCGGCAGCAATAATCCCGACGAGGTGTGATTCATGGAAAGGATCAGGTGTACTCAGTCAATCTTTGAAATGTTGAAAATATCAACGACTGAGAGAGCGCCACGCGTTAGTATAAGAAATCATACCCTAGGGTGTTTAGCCCTGGGGTGCATTCCAGCCTGATCCACGTGTCAAACATAAAAATGAGATGGAAAAGAAGCATGCGCATTTTAGAACAATGGTCTGACAATGGCCCCCGCACATTAGTCCGAATCTCAACCCGAATTTACGACTAAGGCAGTCCTTGATAGGGTCAGGTGGGATTCACATGGGATCCATGTCTAACCTAAACTAACTTCTCTCTGAGGATGGTGTTTTTTGATCTTTTGTTCGATCCAACCCCAAAATCAAACCATTGCTATATTTACTCTTAGGCCTCATTTGGTTCCAAGAAAGGAAGTAAAGCAATTACCTTCTCATTCCTTTCTATAGGGAAGAGTAATTAAAGAGTTTCCATTGAAATATTGGTAACATTAGGAAACTTTGGTATGAGTTGAAATAAAAATTGTAAGTAGGGATAATTTGGTAAAATAAAGTTGTAATCATTATTAGAAAAGTGTGAAAAAGTGTCATAATTGCTTGAAAAGAGAGGGAGGGAACGAGAATTCGGGGTGGGAAGGAAAGAAACACTTTCCCCCAAAATTTCTCTTCCTTTGGGAACTGAGTTCCATTCCTTGTTGATTCCAAACACAAGAATTTCCAACTTTTCTTTCTATTTCCCTAGTTTTTAGCCAACCAAACGAGGCCTTATGGTGCACAAAGCACGACCACAAACACAATTGAAAGAGTGATTAGTTTCTCTGGAGTTACGTTAGAGTTCAGTTCTAGAGAGAAAAATGGTTGCTCATGTATTGGCTCAACCCAATGTGGGATATGTTAGAAACTATGTTGGGTAGGAATAACTCGAGTTTGTTCAAGAGGCACTTGCTTTTGATGTCACACACATTTAATTTCAAACAAGTACCTAATATAAGTAGACGGCCTAGGCGTAAGATAGACAGTAAAATTTTAAGTCTCACACCTTATCTAACTATGTATTCCAAATACATCTGAGTGAGTCTCATTTCCTCTACTTGCGCCCTCGCTAGTGCCACCGGGTCCTTGATTTCCATCGTCTTTAGCTATAAAGCCCATTGCCAAAAATAGGTCCATGTTCTTTTTTACTAGAATCCTTAATGGCCGAAAGATTGTTGGGTAAAGCCCAAAGAGGTCCACATGCCCGAAGCCCACATTTATTGTCTCAAACCTTAACCTGAGTTCCTTAACCCAGATTATCCCCGCCGCCCAGTCATGATCGCCCAATCCTGCATCGGCCAATAAGGCTCATTCCCCATAAGCACCTCTGGTCTACCTAGCTGACCGCACGCCAAGGAACACAGTCTGCAAAGACGCAAACCTCTATCGTTAACAAGCTAGAGAATCCATGCACAGGTGGAATGTCATCGCAAGCGTCAGCGATACGATATCCCTCCGCCATGCTGCAGTCTGGCTACAAACAATGTCAACGACCACTTCTGTCTCGTGTGGTCAACCAACTCGTCCGTCACCACCACGCCCATCAAAAACAGGCATAGAACGCTCCACCCCGACCACCTGTGTGATAGCCCTCCACCAAAAACCAAAGAAAATTCATAGACACGAACACAGCAGCCTTGCGGCTACGTAACATCACCACCACCATCGGGACTGCAGCAGCAATCAGACAAAACTTGGAAAACGGCTTACCTCCAACGTAAAGAACGATAATGGGTCACAGGGCGAAACTCTACACGTAAATGATGATAATGGGTCACATCTAAGGTTTCCAAGTCGCTATGCGGAAAAAGGAACTAAAAACAACAGAGAGAGTCTATAGAACGAAAATGATGATTGCATTTCCACCAAAAAAAAAATGATGATTGCATTAATTTCTTAAACTATGGCATCTTTTGTTTTGCTTTCACCGTTTTTTTACTGTTTTTATTAACCCAAATTATACCCTTTTTTTTCTTTTTTATTAAGGGTCATCCAAAGACTTTCTAGACCTTACATTGATCCTAACCCCATATAAAATGGTTCAAAGTGTTTGACTATTTTAACGGCATCTTGATTAGAACTTAGGTTGAGGAGCACATCCAACTAGTCAATAATCACTAAATCACTTGAAGTGGTTAACCCAAAAAATAATTCACTATGCAACTTTTTGAGATGATAAAAACATAACTACTTCTCAGTTCTCACCTGCAGCAACATTACGCTGACTCACGACATGGAAAAGTTAAAAAAGAAGTTGGTTACTTCATTTTATTTTTCTCTATTCTATTTTTTTTTAAAGATACTCGTGAGGCGTCACTGTCATATATATAAGACAATTAACAATGAGCTCTCTTGAGAGAGACGACATAATAGAACATTGCGTAAATTGTCTAGGAAGCCAAGACTACCTAAACAACCTATTGAATCAAGCCTAGACAATAAGTTTAAATAATAAACCATAAAACAAAAAACCAAAAAAATAGTAATCGAACATTGTGTAATGTGGGACGATAAATAATACATATTTCGTTCGAACTTATTAAAATGCTGAATAAAAAATCCTATGCAGATAAACCGCGGCCTGAGGAAATACGGCCCAATATTGGCGAATCCACCTGGATCTCAGATAAGCCAGATCCAAACCAAATCCCAACAAGCACATTCCAAAAGGCAAAACATGGACTGACCAACCCGATAAACAAGCCCAGTAACCACATCAGGCCCAACACCAATGGACCGCCAGAGAGAATTCACGCAACCACGCCGCCTCTGCAAACCACCACCCCAAACCGGCCGCACCTGTCGTCGCAAGGAGCCACTTCCACGAGTCATAGAATAAATCCGCCGCCACCAGACCCTATCCGCTTTCCACACAAGCCAACCATGACCAAGGGAGAATATCCACAAAAAATTTGGCAAAGCTCCACCCCAAATCCTCACCAACCTAACGCCAACAGTCTCCAGCACCTGCCTCCACACCACCAAACCCTCGCTAAAAACAATCGACTTTAGCCTGGCATGGGCTGGCCGAGAAGATAAACCAGAACCATCTCTCCAACCAGCAGCGCCACCACCCAATCGCCATTCACACTTCGAAGAAATCGAACCCACAACATCCCTCCGCTCGAAAACGACGAAAGAAGAAGCTTCCTTCCCAATAAAACTAGGTATCGAGACTGTAGAGAGGACTGGAGACTTCCTTAAGGTTCCCGGCCATGATAAATTGACCGCTGGAGACCGCCATAGGCTTTAGGAGGAGATGACGACGTTGAATATGGCAAAGCCCTAGCAGAGCCGTTGCTAGATATAAGAACAATTGAATTTATTTGTTTATATTCAATGAATTCAAATATTATTCAATTTTTATTTAAATTTAAATCTGTTGGCTTGAATTGTAGTTTCATTAGAATCCTTTGTGATTAGAATATTATTTATTATAAATATTTTATTCTTATTAGAAATATGTCTCGTAAAATTATATACATCTAATTCAGGAGTGAATGAAAGTATTGTATTCTACCTTAAATACTTTGTATGTAATTTTCTATTTGACATCAGAGCCAATCATGTAGACCTATCGACGAACCCTATTTTTATCAACTACTATATCTAAATTTCGCTGCACACTGCTGACCTAGGAGAAAAATCCAACTCTTCTGTGATTTCTTCTCCTATCTACACTTTATTCTGCGAAATTTTGGAAAATATTGCTTTTCCGAATATGAAGATGTTGTCTGGATCTACTGTTATTATAGAGGAAGAACATCTACCTAGTGTCTCCACTACTATAGGTATGATGGGTAAGGCAACATCCCTCTCTCCATTATCTATGACTAATTCTTGGATAATTGACACGGGTGCATCTAATCATATGATAAACAACCCTAGCATAGTGGAAACTGTTAAACCATCTCCTCAACATAGTGTATCTGCTGTTATTGGATCTCCATATTCTGTTATTGGTGAAGGTTCTGTCAAAATCGCAGATAATCTGATTATTGATTATGTTCTTGTTGTTCTCTTTCTTGCCTATAATCTTCTATCTGTTAGTCAAATAACTTCGGTTCTTGCATTAACCGTAACTTTCTATCCAGATATTTGTGTCTTACATGACATTCTTACTAGGAAATTTTTTGGTTAGGGTAAGAAGGGGGAAACTCTACTATCTCGATTTGATAAGCAGTAGAACACAACAATTGAATTTGTTGGGTCAACCAAATACTACCACTAGTTTGGATAAAGCTAAGGAAGTTGTGTAATTATGGCACCGTCGTCTTGGTCATGTGAATTTTCATTACCTGCAGAAACTTCAACCTCAATTGTTTTCTTGGATGATTACTTCAGAGTTCCAGTGTGATACATGTACATGAACTGGCCAAGAATCACCGTGTTTCAAATTCTTCTAGCATGCTTAAGAGTCCAATGCCTTTTATGAAGGTTCATTCAGATGTTTGTGGTCCTGCAAGAGTTTCTACGCCTACAGGAACTTGATAATTTGTGACATTTATTAATGACTGTACCCGTATGACTTGGGTATCTTTTATGGTGTCCAAGAGTGGTGTGTTCCGTCGACTTACTGAATTTCATAAGATCGTAGCCACTCAATATATTAACAACAAATCTGAGATCTTCATTTTAACAATGGTGGTGATTATGTCAATAACACCATGTCTACCTACTTGGTCTCTCATGGAGTCTGTCATCAAACCTTAATTGCTTATACTCCTCAACAAAATGGTGTGGCTGAGCGCAAAAATTGACAATTACTGGTGGTTGTTCGTGCTTCGTTATTTGGAATGAATATGCCTCGGTCTTATTGGGGTGCAGTTGTTACTTCTGCTACATATTTGATCAACTATACTCTTCCTCGTGTCATTGAGTTCCAAAGCCCATACCAGAAGTTACATGAGTTGTTGAGCATCCATTCTCTTTCCAATCTTGAGTTGCGAGTATTTGGTTGCCCTATGTATGTTCATATTCACAAGCTTCTTCTGGGTAAACTTGATCCTTATGCTTTGAAGTGTATGTTCATTGGCTATGCTGACTTCCAAAAAGGTTATTGGTGTTATGATCCTCTCACCAAGAAAACTCATGTAGCTCTCTTGATTTCTCCTATAGAGAATCCAAACCATATTACTCAGGAGGAATTTCAGAGTCTTCCCTTCAAAGGGAGAGAGGATGTGAAGGAAATACTCTGAATTTGCCTAAATTTGAAGAACTTGAGCAATTGGAGATACAATTTTGAGGTTCTGATACTTCTGGAACGGAGGCTCCAATACAATTTGCCTGATTCAAATGATTACCTCGACACATCGAACGGTCATGCCAACCCGGAATAAGAAGTCCAGGGTACTACACTCGACCCGTCGAGAGACTTGCCTCGACCTGTCGAAACTCCTATGTCGGAAGTCCAGGGTGTTACTCTCGACATGTCAAGCTCTACATCATCAACTGAGGTCCCCGCTCAGAATGCTCTATCTAAAGTATGTAAATCTCATCAAGCTAATAAGGGAGTTTCTAAACAACAATATGAACTTAAAATAAATGCCAAAGCCAAATATCTTATTGTTAACTGTATCTCTCACTATAGGTTGTCTGAGTCTTATACATTTGTTGTCAGTCAATTATCCACAGTATATGTTTCAAGTAATGTATAGGATGCCTTGGCGGAACAAAAATTGAAGCAGGTTATGAATAAAGAACTGGAAGTATTGTAGAAGAATGATACTTGGGATATGGTCCATATGCCATCCGGTAGGAAGACTGTTGGATGTCGCTGAGTATTTACTGTGAAACTCAAAGCTGATGAAAGCATTAATCGCTATAAAGCTCGATTGATTGCCAAGGGTAATACTCAAAAATATGGAGTTGAATACCAAGAGACTTTTTCACATGTTGCCAAGATTAACATTGTAACGATTCTTATTGCCCTTACAACCTATTATGATTTTTCCTCATGACTAATTAATTATAGTCACCAAAAGTAGGATAATTCTGCATTGCCTAGAGGCCTACTGCAGGGACGGTGTCAGGATTCTCAGTAGGGGACTTAAACGAAAAGCTTAAAAAATAAAAAAAATATTAATTTAAATAATTCAAAATATTAAAATTGTGCTTGTAAAATACTATCTATTATAAGGGTAATTGTCCTCGATGATGTTTCATATCTTGGAAACGTTTCATAATAACTTCATCGTCAATAATAAGAAAAATGTCTTTCTCAATATAAGAAATCAAAAATCATTCATCAACTCATCACTTATTCGGCTGCGTAGTCCATTCTTCACAATATTCATTGCAGAAAATACTATTCTTCTTTTGAATTTTAGTGGGTAGTTGCTCATCTGATGTTGGAATAGAAGAAGATGACTTTTCTTTTCTTTTGAAATATCTCTCCATATCTAATAAACTTGATAAAAATGATTGTATTTTAATCTCAGGTGTGGTGGAGTTTTTATAAAGAAAAAAAATCATAAAATCCTAAACCTGGTAACATATTGAATTCTAATTGACATAATATTTAGACTTTATTATTGAAATATAATATAATAATATTCTTACAAAGTTATTGGATTGAATTAGTCATGCACGTCAGTCATTGAAGTTCAGATATACTTCAAATAAATTATAATATTTATATTATATAATAATAATAGTATACTAATTTTTTTTCCACATCAACTCGGGGGGTCTAGGTCTACCCTGACCTTGACCCCTACATTCCTCCGTCCCTGGCCTACTGGTTTCTTTTATTAATTTCTTATAACATTGTTAGAGCGCTCTCTCTCTCTCTCTCTCTCTCTCTCTCTCTCTCTCTCTCTCTCTCTCTCTCTCTCTCTCTCTCTCTCTCTCTCTCTCAAACACCAACTTGCGTATAGGTGCCGCAATCGTTATCCTCGAATGCATCCTTGAGCAAGACGCTGCGTATAGGCGCTGTAATTGTTGGCCTAAAAGGCGTTTGAACTCGTTGAGACAGATTAAGCCGTGTATAAGAGAGCGGGCTTGAAGTCGGTGATGGCGTATAGGTGCCGCAATCGTTATCCTCGAATGCATCCTTGAGCAAGACGCTGCGTATAGGCGCTGTAATTGTTGGCCTCAAAGGCGTTTGAACTCGTTGAGACAGATTAAGCCGCGTATAAGAGAGCGGGCTTGAAGTCGGTGATGGAGGCTGGATTTCGTTGAAACCGTGTATAAGATCTTTCTTTGCCCAGAATACCCAGTTGGTCGCTGCTTGAATTCTTGCCACTGCCACCCTCTCTCTCTGTACAGATCTGCATAGCTTCAAATTTCTCTCCCGTTTGATTTTCAGCTTGGATTGGATATAATTTCATAAAGAGGACGGCAAGGTCAAATTCCTGTACATTTCACGAACAAGCTTCCATATCTTGTTGACATATTCAATCTCTCCATTTGAAATCAACACAAATTGCCAACCGCATGAGCTCTCTAATCAAATCTGCAAGCTGTACAACAATAGTTAATACTCCAGTCAAATACACATACATCAATTAACATTACTCAGTCAAAGCACAATAAAAGTTCAGCCGTCATGTTTTCCACAGTGTGGCAGCAACAACGTCAGCGACTCGTGCACATCAGTACTTCTTTCTTTTCTCGTCATTCATTGTTGTTTGTTTATCGACGAAGTTAGCAGAATTTGCAGAGATGAGCGCGCGGAAGAAAGAGAGGGCGTAGTGAAGTTCATCGGATTTGGCGTAGGCAAGGATTACCAGCGGCAACCGAGTTGTGATGGTGGACAAAGAGACGATCTCATAGTGACCTCTACTAGCATATACTACATATGATATAAACCGACAGTGAGCTGAAACAGACTGCTGAAAAGATGACTGGTGGATTCAAAGCCTTCGATGATATCAAGCATTCCCAGGATATACATTGCAGCATGGACGACGGAAACCGAAAAACCTAAGGAAAGTCATTAAAATATAAAACGTTAGCGTGAGTGGACAAAATAATATAATCAGCATAAATAAATAAATAAAACTGATTTATTATGCATTTTCGCTGATTTCCGTGAAATAATGCGAGTTCAAATATAATAAACTGAAAGGCAATAGAGGTGGTCATTCAAGGTGTTTATCCTAACCCGGAACGTCTGTATGTATGAAAAGTAAAGTGATGAAATCGTCTAGGATGTTTGTCCTAACCCGAGACAATCTGGGTCGAACATAGTGTTTGTCCTAACCCAGTCCGACTGATTATCCGGTGATCAAAACTTTCCCGCTGGTCAAAAGAGTTGACCCGAATTGGAATTTAGCCGACGACTGGTAAATACTTTTGTCGGCTAAAGTTTTTTCTCATCATTGGCTTACGTTTGAAACTCGTCGGCTAAAGTATGAAACTCGTTGGCTTAAGTCTGCACTTTAGCCGACGACTTTGACTATTGTTGTCCGCTAAAGTTGCTGATTTCTGAAGAAAAAAAACTGCAAATTCTGGTTTTTATTCCCAGAACCTGCTAATTCCACAATTTTGTTTCCACAGTAGCCAACAACACATAAATGAAAACAAAACACATATTCACCAACAAATCCACATAACACCTAAACTAAGGGTTATCCAAATCGATGTTCTGGAAAACAGATGGGGTACTACCATTATCTTGCGGATCGTCCTGCTGATGTGGAGCATCTAAAGAGAGCTAGATTGATGGCAACAAAGGTGGGGTCTGGAGTCTAGAAGCCTGAAATTGCTCACACCACGCCTGATACCAGGAAGACATCTGAGCCTGTTGGGCGGTCACGTAAGCACGGGTCTGAGCTTCCTGCACTAATCTCGCACGCTCCATCTGAGCCTGTTGGGCTGCCACGATATCACGGTTCTCAGCCTCCTGCTCTAATCTCGCATGCTCCATCACTTTCGTTTATCTCTGATGCTCCATTGCCTTCCTATGTAGTTGTTCATGTAGCTGAGCAGCCGAAAGATGCCGACTTGCGTGAGAAATCGGGAGTGTTCTGCAAGACCCCATTGCCCTGCTATCTTAGACCACTATAATAGTAATTGTTCCCTCGTGGTGGGAAAACATGACCCATCATCCTCCTCCCTACCATCACATCAGATTGATCAATTTGAGAGATGTCCTAGAGGAGGTCCTCATCCTGCGTCTCTGGCCATTGCTCCCTCACCATCTGAATCAACACCACTTCAATCCTTTCCCTCAATCTCGCCTAATTGACAAGGAAAAAAAACATATTAGTAAACATATATATAAAAAATGAGCGAAAATACAACTATAAGCAAATATGTTAGTTAAGTTATAAGGGCAAAAGACTTGCAATATCTTTGATGGACTGAGGATACACTTTCTCGTAGTATACATGTACGAATTGACTTCAGGGTCGATCGCCTCTTTCATCCAACTCGCAAACGGTCTAGACCTTGCATGATAGTTACTCGTGTTGTGCTCCCGGTTCGCCACGTATATTGCAGAAATGGCCTTGTTGGATATACATATATTAAAAAAATATTAGAAAACTAATTTCGCCAAATAGGATACAAGTAAACACAAATATGATGTTACATATCTCATATTCTGGGTTGTTGAAATGGACTATAAGCCACTGCCACTCATACTCCCTATACATAAACTCGATAGGGGTACCTAAACGGTTGTTGCCATGCGTCTTCCAGTAGTTATAGAGCTCATTTTTCCACTCCTTGTACCTATATATGCAACAAAAATGTTAGAAAGTGATAATACATGGTCAACAAAATATCTCAATATATAAAATATTACTCCCACCACATTTTCCTTGCGTGTTATTTGCCCACGTGGATCCGTGCTCCGGAACAACAAACCACATCTGCAATGTACCCATTTATGGTAATATATATATATATATATATTTATTAGGACTTAATTAATATAGGTAGACATAGGTTATGAATATCTAGCATACTCACCGACATAGCATTGTTCACCATGTCGTTCACACACTGTGGCACCGAGGACCACTCTCCCTACAGAAAATGGACTCTGTCCTATATGATACATCCTACTTGGTCGGAGTACTTGTGTGTCTTTCCCCCCAACTTCACTGATCCATCCTCCATGGTCTCTATGACCAGTGGCTAGTTGTTCTTGACAATCTTGTCAAGACCCTTGCCGGTGATGAGGCCTCTGGTCTTTTTTGTTGTTGCCTCCGGCGTCTCTCACATAAAACAAAGTAAAAGATTAAAACATAAGCACCCAATTTAATATACAAATTATTAATAAGTTATAAATTAAATAATCAAGGTATTTAATATTTACCCGATTTTGACATTGATGTGTTTGTTACCCTCGCACTAACAAGAGGTGTATCAAATGACACATAGACGTATGATTGTTGCGGGGTAATGTAACTAAGTTGTCCTAGAATAGGCACTCCCCGCTCATCGACGGAAGGTATGGAAGGTACGCTCTAGGGAATGAAGAGGTGAGGTAGCGACATTTGTACTCCCGACGATGAGCTACCTGAAGCACTAGCCTGAGAGATAGAAAGAGCTTGAGCCATAGAGGGAGAAGGCTCTAGCCGGTTAATGGGAGGCATATAGAAACCCATAGGAGCGGGACTTATAGAGTTGCTCGGTGAAGGCATGGGGGAGCAATCTAGCGTGAAAAGTTGCCTAGTGGTCGGTGGTGGCGACCCACTACATTCTACTGTAGTGGCTGATCAAGTAGTTGACGGTGTTAAGAGTTCAGAGAGCCACAAAATGTGATGTGAGGGTTGTTGTGCATAGAGGTGGCATCGAAACTGTCGACGCTAGATTGTTGTCCCTTAGATCCCTTCTTGGACTTGAAGATATTGATGATGCCTATAACACGAACCACCCATAAATCATACAAATACATATAAACTGCAATTACCAATACCAATCTGTTTATCCAATATGCAATACCAATACCAATATGAAATACATATAATCAATACATATAATCTGTCTACCAATACCAATCTGCAATACATATAATCTGCAATACCAATACCAATACCATAACCAATCGTACACAATACACATCCAATCTACAATACCATAGTAATACCATTATAATTGGCAAGACACTATTTATCCAACAAAAAAAAAATCAGAACCTAATATGAAATTGCCATAATCTAATCCATACCAATCAATCATCATAATCATTCCACATAAACATAAACAATTACCATGTATCATTTAACATAAACATAAGCTAAACCATCCCAATACCAATACATATACATTAATCTGTTTATCCCAAAATAAATCACAACGTAATATGAAATTATAGGTGAGAGTGAGAGTGAGAGTGTGTGTGAGAGAGGTAAAATCTGAAATGAAGTAGAGGAGAGAGAGAGGCGGCGGTCTGGGCGAGCGGCAGAGAGAGAGAGAAATTAGGGTTTCTAAGCGAGAGGGGCGGCGGTCTAGGCGAACTAGGGATAAAAACCCAATACCTTTAGCCGACGACGTAAAAAAGTCGTCGGCTAAAGTATGAAACTCGTCGGCTGTACATTAGCCGACGAAAATGCTATTTATTATCAACGGCTATACTTTGACCGATAACACGTGTCACAGTCATCAGCTAAAGTTACTTTAGCCGACAACTTTTGTCTATTTCGTCAAGTAAAGTGTGAAAATACTTTTAAAAATTAGGCTCATGTGAAAACACATTTCACACAAATTCTTGTTTAACTAAAGCACATAATTAGAATAATAACAATCATGTGAAGTGTGAAAATACTTTTAAAAATTAGGCTCATGAGAAAACATGTTTAACACAAATTCTTGTTTAACTAAGGCTCATATTCAGAATCATCGCTAGAGTCTTCCTCAGTGCCCGAGTTAATTTCTGATAATATGTGCCGCTCCTCGTCACCATAGTCTTCGTCGACGGCATTTGGATCAACATCAATAAGCCTTACATCTTCGTCACGAATTCAAACCACACGACTCGGCCTCACATTATTAAGGCGAATTGTAGAGGATTCAGGAATACCAATTGCGTTTGGCTCTTTTTATGCAGTATCTTCTTCGTTATTTGCGGCATCTCCAAGTGTAGCAGATTTTTAAATGTATCTAGGAACAACATGATTAACTACTTTCCACGCGTCTTTGTACACTAGATCATCAAGATAAAACACTTGTTTTAACGCTGTGGGAAAAATAAAATGGTCATCTTCGTACCAGCTCCTAGCATTATTCACCAAAAATATTCCCAGGGTTAGTATCAAACCATCTACACTTAAACAAGGGTACTGTTATGCCTTCTCCATAAATTAGTTCAACAATTGGATTGAGAACACCGTAATAGTCAATGCCATTTTTCCCACCATGCACCATTACCCCAGAATTCTATGTTCTCTATTTGCCGTCTCTATGTTCACATATAAATTGCACGCCATTGATCTTACGCATCGGATAAACTCTTGAAGTTATCGGTTTCATCGCCAAAAGCCTCAATTCGTGTGACCAGTTTTGGTGACCATCAAATTATATATGGTTCATCTGAAAAGTTGATCACAACCATTAACTTTAAATATGAATATTGATATTTATATATATAAATATATATAGCACTAAATATATATATATATAGACGTACCCAGCAGCCAAAATAGTTTACAAACTCCCTATTGTGGTACTCAAGATCACCGATAACTTGGTCACAGTAAAGATGGAAGTCTTTCTGGTATTTTACTTCTGGACAGATAATCAATACCCACCAGTGGACAATGACTGGCTCATATGGTTCCAACTTGTACGAGTTTGGCAACTTTCCATAAACTTCAACATCATGGGAAATGATAGAAAGAATAAACTGTGGTTCATCTACCGGCATATGTTGTAGAGCGTCCTCCAATGCTCCAAAATATAACTTGGTGTACGTTACACACTCGTGTGCAAGAAATGCTTCATCTGTACATCCTTCAGGTGTGAATTTATTAGCCACATATTCTTTGTAGTTCCCCAGTTGTCATTTTATATAAAAACAGATTGATCTTTGGATGTTGAATCGTACCTTTCCACGAGGTACATCTAAGTGTAGTATACTGGACAAGTAAGCAACAATTTTTCAGAAAGATTGATCATTAGGTGAGGCATGATGTCAAATTTTTTGGGGGAAATATCCTCTCAAATTTGCATATGATAAAAATGATGTCTTCTTACATTTTCCTTAGGTTTGATTTTTTCACTTCTCTAGTACATAACTTCTGAAAGAATCTTGACAACGCTACTAATGACTCCACCGCCTAACGGGACATGTATGATCGAATGAAAACAGGGAAGAGACGTTGAAGTAGTATATGGCGGTCATGACTCTTAAATCTGTATATCTTATTGTCCCAGAAGTTAACACACCGACCTATATTTTCTGCATAACTTGAAGGATACCTAATATTACCCATCTACCTAAAAATTTCATTCTTCTGTTCAGGTTTGACGGTGTAAGGAGTTTAAGGCATTTTTTTCTTCCATTCTTTCAACCACAAATGTTTTCGTGAACCCATTCTTTTCAGATCAATGTGTGCCTTAGGGGCGACTTTAATGTTCCCTTCTCAATTCAGCACTGTGCCCATAACACTTTTGTACACATTCTTTTCTATGTGGATGACATCTAAGTAGTGCTTGATCAACAGCTTACTCCAGTACGGGAGTTCTCAAAATATGCTTTTGTGTGTCCAGAATTTATACCTGTCGGGTCTATCAGGTATTGCCACCACTATATTAGGATGATTGCTGAGCTGCTAAAAATCGTATTCATTCAGCACTTCCAAAATTTTATCCCCATCCATCTCTTAGGTTGCTAATCTTTTTCTAAAGTTTCATCAAATGCCTTGTCATCCTCCCGCTATGGGTGATCAAGTCCAAGCCAACAAAGGTGATGCATCTGGATAATCTTCCTGCAATGAAGTCTACCGCACTCATCAATCAGGCACTCTGGACAATCCCTGTATCCCCTAATAACGTTGCCCGACAACATCTCGCGGGTAGAAAAATCACTGATGGTGCCAATAACCATGGCACGCATCTGGATCATCTCGTAATTGTACTTTTCATAAGTGGGATGGTCAATGTTCCACAAAAACTTAAGTTCCTCAATCAAGAGTCTCAAATATACATTCATACAATTTCCTAGATAACCTGGCCTTGGAATTAACAGAGTCAACATATTGTATTCCTTCTTCATGCACATCCATGAACGAAGGTTGTACGGTATCAAAATAACTGGTCATATACTATATTGAATACTCATGTTGCCAAAGGGTAGAATCTGTCAGATGAGAGCCCGAGACAAACATTTTGGACCTTTGATGCAAAATTAGGATACACCCTAACGACATGCTTCCAAGGCTCTCCGTTAGCAAGGTGTATAAGGGTATCATCGTCAGGCAAATCCCTCTCAGCGTGTCTCATCTTATAGCTTTGACCGTGTGTGAAGACATGTACAACCGTTCCAGCTTATCCCTTAGCGAGAAATATTGAAGTATCTTAATAGCTTTCTTATTCCTTGCAGGAGTCAACTTATACCTATTCATATGACATACCAGACAATCATCAAGATTTTCAAGATCATTCCCTTCAGAATCTTTACCCCATAAGAGAACGCAATCATATTTGCATGCATGGATTTTGATGTAGGTAAGGCCAAGATCTTCAGGATATGTCGCACCTTACAATGAGTGGTAGGAATACGATGACCGGGGGGAAACATCGAAGCAGTCAACTCCAGATAATCATCAACAACCTTGACACTCAATTTTTTCTCCACTTTGACCTTCATTACTCCTATGACCATTTCAAGAACAGTTTTATTACACCCATTGTACAATAGAGTTTGTTGGAAGGCAATCAACTTGTTGCACTTGTCAATACCGACAGTGTTGATAGCTCTAGGGATATCTTGTACTTGAGCAAATACACCACTCTCATGAGGAAACACATCATTGATCAACCTCGTTGTTGGATAATTGGATGTACTGGCCCTCTCAGGAAATTGCCCATGATCATGCTGACCTGCCGATGTTGTTTCACCGTGATAAATCCAACATGTGTACTTATCCCAAATTTTGCTATTCTTTAGGTACACCCATACTACATCAATGGAAAAACGATACAAATTGCTGCGACACTGACATTTGGTACACTGGTAATAATGAATTGTATTCCCGTTAGCATTAGCCTTCATATATTCCACAAAACTCCGCATTCCAATGGCATATCTTCGATCCCATTTTGGAAGGCAAATCCAATTCTTGTCCATCCTGAATATATATATATATATACATGCACTAATTAAAAATTCATCATTATATTTATATATATCTTTAAACTACAAATTACATTAATTCTTCTACTACTTAATTACAAATTAACACATACTATATATATATGCATAATATCAATAATTAACATATAATTATATATATATATATTTTCATCGAAATCAACTCAAAATCAACAATTAATATATATAATAATTCAAATAAAAATAAACTCAACTCAAAATAAACTCAAATTCAACAATCAATACACACATATATATGTAGCAGGATATAGCTTCACGAACTCTTTTTGGACAGTTTCTAACAACACCCAACGATTTGAGAGAGATTTGTGTTTTTCTCACATTTTTTTTTTGAATGAATGAGGTGCTGCCCAGATTTCTAAACATAAATACCTTTAGCCGACGATATTATTATTTAGTTGGCTAAAAGACATAATTTTGGTCGGCTAAAAATAAAACTTTCGTCGGCAAAAGTCACACTTTAGCCGACGATTTTTTTCGGGTAAATCCGACGACATGTTTTTCCCCGTCGGCTAAAGTTTTAGCCGACGAGTAAAAACTTTAGACGACGACGCAAAGTTGTCATCAACTAAAGTATAGTACATCCGACGAAAAAAAAAAGTCGTCTGCCTATTTTGCTTACTTTCGTCGACTAAAGTATTTTTTCTGGTAGTTCCCGTCGGAGCTCCACCATGGATGGCAGCGTGTGGCCCTCACATGCCTCCTGCCAAAGTGCTCTAATGCCAATGGTTAATACATTACCAAAAAATCACACTTAGACGACGAAAAAAAAATTCGTCGGCCAAGAGACAATTTTGTCGTCTAGGCTAACTTTAGATGACGAAATTGATTTTCATCATCTAAAACATTTCTTAAGTGATGAAACATTTGTTTTCATCATCTAAGATCTAACTTAGATAACAAAAATCAGTTTCATCGTCTAAGTATATTTTCGTCATCTTAGAAGACCTACTTAGTCGACAGAAACATGATTCGTCGTCTAAGTTTGCACTTAGACAACGAACATTTTCATTTCGTCGTCTAAGAATGTATCATAAACCTAAACTCTAAGCCTTAAACCCTTTCCCCTAAACCCGAAAATTCTTTGGCGATGAAACTCATTTTTCGTCGTCTAAGTAGTACTTAGACGACGAAAATCAACCATTTTCGTCGTCTAACTGCAGTTTCACAATTTGACCTCTAAGAGCACGATCATGTATACCATCTTAAAATACATATTTTTTTCATCGAAGGTATAGAGTAAATAATTCTTGGATTGTGAGTGAGGATGGTTCGAAAATCGTAGTTACGAAGATTCGTATATCAATGTTTTCGTTTAGTTGAAATTTTGATTTTATGGTTGAGTACGCCGATGAAACCCTTAACGAACTTCATTTTGAATGAAAATTCTAGGGGTGGGCACGAATCTCACAAATCCCGAACCTGACCAGATCCCGTTCGGGATGAGATGAGACAAAAAATAAAATTTTCACTATTCCGTCTCGTTCCGACCCGTCCCGTTTTTTAGGGACGAGATCGGGTCTTCATTTTGAAATCCCGATAGACACATTCTATCCTGCATAATATATTTTGTCTATTTTATTATTTATTTTATTAAGGTTTGACATATTAAATTATCAAACCAACAGCATTATTCAACCAAAAAATTAAAATTACATTCTAAAGATCAAAGTATTATATTTCTTGTAGTATGAATTAAATGTATCAATTAAACATAAAATAAAATTGCTTGTAGTTTTCCTTCTTCTAATTAACAATTAAGTAAAACTTCTAATTAACCATTAAGTAAAACGGTATTATTTTGTGTAGTTGTCAAGTTTTAAGTCTTATCAAACTATATTTATCTTTTATTGAACCCAAAATTTGATTCGTCTCATCTCATTCGAATTTTTGTTGCACTACCAAAAAAAGTCTCTTAGACGACGGAAGCTTACCAGCTCCGTCGTCTAAAAGGTCTTAGACGACGCAAATCCATTACGTTGTTTAAGACAAAAATTAGACGACGACATATATACTTCCATCGTCTAAGACTCCATTTAGACGATGCAAGTCTATAAATCGTCGTCTAAGTGTTGTCTTTGATGACGTAATGGATCTGCGTCGTCTAAGATAACACTTAGACAACGACATATAGACTTGCGTCGTCTAAGTGGAGTCTTAGACAACGGACCGATACCTTTTTTTAAGCGTCGTATAAGAAATTACTTAGACGACGGATCTACTTAATTGTGTCGTCTAAGTGCTATCTTAGATGAAAATTTAATACCCACTTCGTCTAAGTAAAAAAATCCAACTATATATATATATCAATCAGCTTCTTATTCATCTCTTCATCATTCTCTCGATTCTCAGCTTCGAATTCTTCATCTAGCTCTCTTCATCAATCTCTCTAGCTTGCTCTCTCAAATAAAATAATATATATAAGCCTAGCTAGCCTACCTCTAGGTAGCTTGATCACTTCATTTCGATCAACGACGACGTTGACTGGCCGGCTAATAATTATCGACGAATTAAGGTACGTACGTATATTTGATTTTGTCGGTACTAAAAATTCTGATCCGTGAATCGATCATTCCGACGGTTTTAATTTGTTTGCATATATATATATAAATATTGTTCCATAATTGTGTGCTAGCTAACTAATTATTGTTTAACAATATTGCGCTTGAAATGCATGTGTATATGTGTGTGTTGATTGATATATTAATCTCATAATTAAATAATGTTAATTAGAGATAAATAAATTAATTAGTCGTTAATTAATTAGGAATTGTATGAATTGCATGAATTTTTTTTGTTAACTTCTAACAATGGTTTATTCAATAATTTTAAAGTTTCGTTTACTTACACAGGAATATGGACAAGAGTTGGATACAGTTGGTGAATAGAAGTGATGAGAGGTATATGGACGGAATCAGAGAGTTTGTAATGTTTGTGATGCAACACGATCAAGGAAAAAAGCGTTTAAGGTGTCCGTGCAAAAAATGTTTTAACCATCAGTTTGTGGAGTCTCATGTTATGGTTTATCACTTGTATGAGCACGGTATGATGTGGAGTTACACTACTTGGAGTGAGTACAGTGAAGTAGTAGACTTCAGCTCAGGCCCAAGTTTAGCTCAGGGTACAGTTACCAGGGTGCCTCATCCAGCGGTAGTAGCACCCCTTCTTGGAACCCCACTGTGGATTTGGTCCATGATGCTTTTTTGGAATTCAGTCAACATGGTAGACAACAACACGAATGGGGAGGATCTGATACTCCTAATGTTGACCCAGTCCCTGCCGTATTCCTAAAAATTGACACTTCTGAATTTTATAGGAACAATAACATGCTACTTGAAGCCCGAACCCCAGTGTACGATGAATGTCCACAAACTATGTTGCACACCATAATGAATGAAATGGAGTACAAAGTGAAGCACAAAATATTGGATGCAGGTTTTGACGAAATCCAGAAACACATATGTGATTTGCTTCCTAATAATCACAAGCTTCCAGGTTCCCATTACAAGGTAAAAAGTGTCTTAAGCAAACTTGGTCTGAAGTACGAGCAAATCTATGCATGCAGAAATGATTGCGTACTGTTTTATAAGGAGTATGCAGAGTTGGACTACTGTCCTATTTGCAACCACTTTAGATGAAAGTACCCTGATAGGAGGAGTTCAAAGAAGAAGAATCCTGTGAAGATGCTTCGATATTTTCCATTGATTCCCAGAATGCAGCGTTTGCTCATGTCTCTATGCACAATAGAGCCGATGAGATGGTACGCAAAAAAAAGAATAAATGACGATGTGCTCAGACACGTGGTAGATGGGGAGACTTTTAAACATTTCGACAGGGAATTTCCATACTTTTCAGCGGAGATTCGAAATGTCAGACTAGGACTTTCTACAGACGGGTTCAATCATTTTAACGATGGCACATACAACGCTTGACCAGTTATCCTCGTGCCATACAACCTGCCTCCTTGGATGTGTATGAACAAGGAATTTAATTTCCTTACTCTGCTAATTCTAGGGCATAAGTCTCCTGAAAAGTGTTCAGATGTGTACCTCAGACTATTGATTGACGAGCTGAAACTGTAGTTCGAACGTATGACAAGTTTAGTAACACAATGTTCTTGATGATAGCTATGATAATATGGACCATCAGCGATTTTCCTACGTATGGGATGTTAGCATCTTGCACAACCAGAGGATACAATGCTTTTCTTGTCTGCTTGGATGACATCAACTCTAGTTGGCACGCTGGAAAGGTGTGTTATTTGGGTCACCGTAGATGGTTTCCTCATGATCACCAGTGGCGACAGGATAAGGACTATTTCGATTGGACAGTAGAGAATGGTCCTAAACCCCAACAGTGGTCCAGCGAAGATATTTTTGAGAGGTTAAATAGCTTCAATTTTGGTGTGTTGACCAATGATGATGATGTGAAGAAACTCAATCCACACCCTATACAATAACTGACATATTGGTACCACGTGAGTATTTTCTTTGAAATGCCTTACTAGTCAAAATTGAAGTTGAGGAACAACCTAGATGTCATGCACATAGAGAAGAATGTATGTGACAGCGTGGTGAGAATCATTCTCTGTTTAAGTTCAAGACTAAGGATACTCCCAAAATGCGAAAAGATCTAGAATCTATGAATATATGCCGTCCCTTATGGTTAAAGAGGGATAGAAGAGGTGTTTATAACAAGATGCCTGTTGCACTTTACACAGTGAAGCCGACAATAAGGGATGTTGTATTCAACTGGTTTCAACATGTTCGGTATCCGTCTAATTATGCATCCAACATATATAACCATGTCAAAGTAGGGGAACACAAGTTCATTGGTTTAAAGACTCATGACTGTTACATTATGCTGCAACGTCTAATTCCAATGGTAATTCGACCTTATTTGTCTAAAGACGTCGTCGAACAAATAGTTGCATTGTGCAGATGGTGGCAGAGGATATGTATCAAGGAGTTGAAGAAGTCGGATGTGATCGAACTTCAATACAAAATTTTTCACATCCTCTGCAAATTAGAGAGGATTTCTCCTCCTGCTTTCTTCGACATCATGATTCACCTCATGATCCACCTTCCCGAACAAGTACTGCTTTCTGGTCCGGTCAAGTACATGTTGATGTATCCTCAGAAAAGGTAAAATATAGAATAGTACTGAATTTTTTAAAACACATCTTCCATCATTTATATATCTCTTTTCTTACAAAGATCACTGCAAATTAATAATATAATACCTATTTTGTAGACAACTCAGACAGTATAAAAGATTCGTCAAAAATAGGTCTGCCCTGGATGGCTCTATCGTAAAAACATACCTAATGCATGAGTCTGTTACTTACTACAGCAAGTACTTCAATGATCCGATCCAAATCACCTCCAATACACCTGTTACCTACAATCTTTCAGTTGTCACATATCTTGTACGACCATTTAGAGGAGTATTAACTGAAAGATTAAGTCATAAGGAACTTATTGAAGCACATTGGGTAGTGTTGCGAGACTGTGACAAGGTTACTGGTTACATGCAAACTTACAAAACTAAAATTCAGACAGTTAAACCGGACAAGAGTCCTAACTGGGTTGAAAAAATGCTTAAGAAGAAGTTCTCTGATTATTTCCTCCAATGGGTATATATGTTTAAATTATTAAACCATGCATATAGGCTTTGTGCTTCCTTTTTAAAATTTGATGTTGATATATATATATATATATATCTGAACTGGACTAGGGACTAATTAGTTAAGTAATTTGTTATTTGATTTGGTGTTTAATTTATGGATTCTTAGTGTTTTTGGTCAAATTTTGGATGCCGGTTTATTTGTGGTTTCCTTTAGTTTTAGGGAAAACTATGGCAAACTTTTGGTAGATATATATATATATATATATATTCTTAATTACATCTTGTATGTTCAAATTTTTTGCAGATGGAGGATCTACAGAAATCCTCTAACCACAATGGGTGGTGGTCATGGAAAAAGCACATGTTGGCCCGTAAGTTGGTCTAACACTATATTTACCCTAGATGTTTTGTTAACGTTGTAAAGTTTCATTCAGTGGACCGAGATTAAGGAAGAAGAACACAAAATAGTGGGATCGCGGTTGGACAAGGCGACGATGTATATTACGGAGTTCTTGTCAATGTCGTTAAGCTACTATATGGAAATTGTATCAACGTTTTTTTATTCAAGTGTAAATGGTTCAAGCGTATGCAGAAAGATCTAGGCCTTTTATCAGTCGATACAAACTCAAGTTGATATGAGAATGAGCCTTTCACTTTTGTTGCATTAGTTAGGCAGGTGTTCTATCTGAATGATCCAAAAATTGGTGCAGGTTGAAAAATAGTAAACCATATGTCTCACTGAGGAATATGGAGTGCCACAACACTCAAAGGGTCATCACTAATTCACACTCAACGGGATAATGTCAGTGCATATCAAGAATCTGATAATTCTGTCATCCCAGACACAAGGGAACCCATTCTCCTTAACAAACGCTTATCCATGCCTGATCGAGAAACAGATCTTACTGAAAAGGAAATCACGGACCTTACGATTGATAATGCATCTGAAGATCAGGAGCTGGAGGATGAAGACGACATCAGATATGATGATAATGATGGAGACTATGATGATGAGGACCAGCCTTCAATTGAGAGTAGTGAAGAGAAAGATGTTGACGAAAACTATGATGACGAAAGTGATTGATCGATCGATCGAGTTCGGTGCATTTGTAATTTTAATGCTTGCATGTATATATAAAACCGATGTATATTATTAATTAATTAATGTAAATTTTTGACGCGCGTGCGCGTATATATACGTCGACAATCAATTAAATAATTAATTTAATTATGGAAAAATTGGAGACCAATCAAATTTGGCGATATCCTTGACGTCGATAAATTTGGCGAGTAATTTAAAAACACTAACCTAGACGACAAAAACATAGGGTTCCGTCATTTAAGTAACTACTAAGATGACAGAACCCTATGTTTTCGTCGTCTATGACAAAAATAATGGTGGGTGATAAGTAACCTCCCATTTTTTTGGTGGCTTTAAAAAACTAGTTAGACGACGCAAAACAAGGTTGTGTCGTCTAAGTGAAAAATTGGGTATAAGAAAATAGATATGTTTCTCTCTCTCACTTCGATTCATTCTCTCTCTCCCTCACCCCCGCCGGCCAAAATCTCTCCCCCCCCCCCCTCAGGGTGACTCACCGGGCTCCCTCTCCTTCACTGGCGTCACCCCCCTCACCTCGGGTCATCCCTTTCCCTCTCCCTCACCGGTGCTGCCACCCTTACCGATCCCGCGTCCCTCACCGGCCAGCAATTTCGATCGGGTCCTCCTCTCCCTCTCCAGCAACCCACCTCTCCGGTCTCCCTCTCCCTCTCCCTTACCGATCCCTCTCCGGTACGTCCCTCTCCCTCTCGATCAATATATATGCATGCATGTATATATTCCGGCTGGCCATATATATATATACTATGTATATACATATTATATATTGGGTATAATACTATGTATATACATATTGTGTGTATTTGTATATATGTGTATATATTTGCATATATACGTATAATATTAGATAATTGATATATTTAGATATGTATAATTGGCTAATTTCATAATTTGATAATTTATATGCTTGTGTATAATATATTGGATAATTGATATATATGGATATGTATGTATATTGAATTTCCGTGTTAATTAATATATAGATATGTTAATTTATGTGTTAATATATATATTTATATATGTGTTATTTTATTTATGTTTATAATTATATGTGAAATAAATATAAATTTCTCTTATATATAGAAACATAAGATGTCGAAAAGACGCATGGCAAAAGACAAAGAATCGTGGCATCAATCTGTCTTACGACAGATGGGTTTGGGGAATCAAGTCTCCAATGAGTCGGGTACGAGTTCGGCGCCTGAAGGGGAGATTCCGCACGCTCCTCCTATTGTCGACGTTGCATCTGATTTGGGCGGTTCATGGTCGATGTCACAGGCGCTCCAATCTTCTGATGAAGATTCAGCTGCCGCTAGTGTGAGACGACGAAACAGGAGGGACCCCTCACTTCCACCCCCTAAACGCATTCGGGGAATTTGAAATGGAAGCAAAGCCGAGAGTGTAGGAAAGATATTGGTAGGAGGAAGGATCGATGTACCTCTAAACGCGTTCACTCGATGTCTTGAAGGAAGGAGGCTGACTAGTTTGACAGCTGATCAGATCAGAAACTACATACGTTCTCACGTACGTATGATAGCCCCTACTTGGGAAGAGCTCCCCGACAAGGACAAAATGAACATGTTCCGGGGACTCACGGTAAAAAAATATTTAATATAATAGTTTTTTTCATAATTGATTACAAATTCTAGTGTTTAATGTTTCTAATTATTTTTTTCTGTTAGAACAATTTTAATTATGAACAGACTTCAGAGATGGTGGACTACATCAACAAAACCGCTCACCAGATCTTCAAGGATTGGAAGTGCGCATTGCACAAGACGTACAAGGCAAACCCCGGAAAGACTCCGAATGAGTTCAAAAAGGGAATGGAAGATGAGTGGGAGTGGTTGAAAGTCCACTTTGTGTCTGAACCGTATAATGTTCGTAATTCATATTCCTCCACATTCGTGTCCTTTTTTGGAAAAAAAATCTGTTGAATAAAGATTAATTGCGTAATAATTTAAATTATTGTGTAACAAGTGCAATCACAGAGGAACATAGCTAATCGGGAGAAGAAGCTGTTGCACCACGGATCGGGGTTCTGCAAAATGCTCAACGTGGCGCATGAGCACTTGCAAAAGAATTCGAAATACCCGCTTATAGCAGGCATCATTTCTGCTTGCAATAGGCCTTGACAAACCAAACATCTCGGCACTCAACACACAGTAAGTAACATTTTTTTCCAAAGTAATAATATTTAATTTTATTGTTGCTTCTTCACTTGTGCATAAAGAGATAAACTTGATAAATGAGGATATTATTTGTGTGATACATAGGTAATTAATTATATGCATGTGTGGTACATAGGTGCATGTGGGATACATATGGTGAACTTGAGAAATGTGAATGAGATTTAGTTTTGATGTTATTAGAAGTGTTTTGGTTTTCATGCAGGATTTTGGTTTCCTCGATTTGTAGGGAAAATTATATCAATTTTTTTGGGGACATTCATATAGATATTGTTCATGTTCATTTAAGGAGATGTTGCAACAATTGGCCGATGAGAGAATTGCGGATATGTAGTCCTAGAGTCCAGGAATCACGCTTGAGGAGCTGCCTACTCTTTCGACAGAGTCTAAGATAGAAATGGAGATGCAGTATTCGGTCGTTGACCTGGTAAAGAGGTTTGTGGTCTTGGATGGGGAGTCGAGCGAGATATGAGCCAGTCCACATCATCGGGGAGTCAGCGCTTGAATGCGACGGGATGAGAGCAAATACAAATTTTCCAGGAGCAAGCTCGAGTGGCCAATGATAATGGTTTAGCTGCCCAGGAGGATGCTTGTAGGGCTTAGGAGGATGCTCGTAAGGCTCGGGAAGAGAGTCAAGTAGCTCAAACTCAGATAGATCATATAGATCAATTAATGCGCATAATGTCAATTAACCTAGGCCTAGATCCTGATGCTATTTGTCACCCGTTTGGCTCTCAGTTCCTCCAAGACTCGATGACGACGATCCTAGCAAGGGTGGGATCGACGAAGCCCATACGCCTTCTACTATCGCTAGCTAGATGTTTTAAGTACTTTTGTGATCTTGATCGGCATCAAACAATATTTAATTAATTTTGTGCAAATTTTATATTTAATATATTTTTAATTATTATTAGTTAATTGATATTTAAATTAATTTAATATTTAATATATTATATTAATTATATTTAAAAATATATATTTCCTACTTAGACGATGGAGTTAAAGTTGTCGTCGTCTAAATAGGATCACCTAGACGACGGAAACTTGCGTCGTTTAAAGTTTTACTTAGACCACGAAAAAATGCATCGTCTAAGTGTGACTTAGACGATGGAAACTTAGGTCATTTAAGGCTATACTTAGACCACGAAACAATGCGTCATCTAAGTTCCACTTAGACGATGCTTCTTAATCCGTCCTTTTAGTATGCCTTAGATGACGCAATAATATGTGTCGTCTAAGTGAAACTTAGACGACGCAAATTAGAGATGTCGTCGTCTAAGTACCTAAACTACGGTGCTTACACGATGACACTTAGATGACGGAGATTCTGTGGCGACAAAAAGACCTACTTAGGCGACATAACAGTTATGTCGCCTAAGTGGCTTGTTATGGTAGTATTATTTAATACTCTATGAAATGTTCATTTTAAATTGAAACTGAAATTGAACTCGTCCCATCCTGTCCCATCTCGTTCAGGTTTCGGGATGACCGGGACAAAATTTTAAAATATCCAATTCCGTCCCCACCCGTCCCGTTCGGAATAGCGATAGAGATGGCAAAAATGGACTTGACCCGTCCCGTGCCCACCCCTAGAAAATTCGTCCACTTACATATTATGTTAAAATGAATATATTTAACGGTTGTTTTGTCCAAATTCAATTTTGTTAATGTTGATGTGGAGTGAATATGGACATATGAACACTTAAGTTATACAACATTAGTAGATATATATATCAAGTTTTTAGTCTTCAATAAATTTTTTATGGCCAATTTTAATTAATTTATATTTAATTGATAAACTCAGTTTTTACGACAAGACAAACACATGTAACTTCGGAAATGGGTTTACGAATTAATTTTTACAATAGTTTTTATTTTTTAACTATTTTTTTATAATCACTAAATTCATTCGATCGAATCCCCACTAATCTGATTTAGGTTGAATTTTTTTCTACAATATTGTATAAATGTAATGGTTACATGTGACGGTTGATATTTGACAAATTTTAAGCAAATATCCAAAATTAGTTTTCTTATATTTTTGAAAAATAAAATAAAATATTCACTTAGGCGATGAAAATATAATATTATGTCGCCGAAGTGAATTTTTTTTGTACAAATAAAATAAAATTAAAAAATTCACTTAGGCGATGAAAATATAATATTTTGTTGCCTAAATAAAATTTCTTCTTTTTATTTTTTTAATTTAATTTCGTCACTTAGGCGATTAAAAAATTCATTTAGGCGACAAAACTAGTAGATTTCGTCGCCTAAGTCCAAAATTTTGGTGATTTTTATTCCGCCAATTTTTTTTTTACCAAAAATTTAATTCACTTAGGCGAAGAAACATGTTGATTTCGTCGCCCAAGTGATCACCTATAAAAAAATTTCATCCCTTATTTTTCACAATCTCTCGATCTCTCAAAATCTCTTTCTCTCTCTCTTTCTTAAACCATACACATCACCACGACCACCACCTCCACCACCACCACCACTAAATTATCTCCTAATTATATTATAATTTTTACATTAATTAATAATTAGTATTTAATTATTTAATTTTAATTTAATTAATTTTTAAAAATAACTTAGACGACGAAACAAATAGTTTCATCGTCTAAGTTGTTTATTTAATTTTTGAAATTTTTTAATTAAAATTTACCACTTAGACAAGGAAAAATTTTTGTCGTCTAAGTGGATTATTTAATATATTTTTTTTAAAAAAAATTGACACTTGGCGACGATGCGTCGTCTAAGTGTTTTAACTTAGGCGACGAATTGTGAGTTTCGTCGTCTAAGTTCTCATTAAAACGATGAAAGTTTTTGTTGTTTTTTCATTAATTTTTTGTCGTCTAAAAATCTAGACGACGAAGTTCATTTTGTCATCTAAGTATTTAGACTACGATACTTAGACAAAGAAAGTTTTGTCGCCTAAGTACCTAATAAGGCGACGAAAAAAGTCACTTAGGACAAAAATGCTATGACACCTAAGTATATTTTTTGGGTAGTGATACCTTGTTGGAAAGCTGGTCACAAGGCCTACAACTTTTGTAACTGAGTCAGAGTCCAATTCGACGGTGTTTTGCCGAAATTTACATAAACACGCCGGAAAACCTATTTCTGGCGGTCGCCACCAACAGTGGTGATTGACCCCTCAAAACATTCATTTCCTTAGGCCCAACCTAACCCTGAACCTCACAGACCCTCACTCAACCTCATGTGGCCAGAATCGCCCTCGAAAGCTACGACCAGAAATTGGCCGGAAAGCTTCGTGTCATCGAAGCTCCGTCGTGGAGCTTCGCCGGTCCAAATGACCAACCCAGATAGACTCAAGAGGGGGAGAGCTTCAAAAGCCTCCCCCCCCCCACCCTCAACCCCCAAAACTAGTCAAAGCACCACCACCGACGACAGCGATTCAACGACTTAAAACCTTATTCGGGTGACCTCCAAACACTTGAAAATCTCAAAAATATCTACAAAAACATAACAAGGAAGCTTCAAGCTTTGATTCCCTACCTGTTTCGTTGCCAGAGGTGGCCAAAAATGGTGGTTCGGGTTGAGTCACATGAGGCGGGTCGACTGAGGAAGAAACGGGTAGAGCCAGTGCAGTTTTTTTTTTTCTGGTTTGATTTTTTTTCTTTGGAAAATGCCTATTTATACCTATAATCTCCTCGATAGATTGACGACCTAAATTCAATCGCATCGCGATCAAACGGTTGAGATTAAACCGACTAAAGTTCATTTTTTAAATTTCTTTCTTGCGCCAACTTCCGATAAACATAAAAATTAGCTTGCTTATCCGAAAAATCTCCCGAAAATTCCTATGAGGTCGAAATTGAATACTCTACCACTCTTGTGAAGAAAGTCAAGTCAAATTCTAGCATGATGAAAAAGTCGTTAACAACCTCGATTGTGCGACTAATGCGCGATAAAACTTAATGCGATTGAATAAGTGCATAATTTTGATTCGGGTCGTAACAATGTATACATGTATATATATATATATTTTTTTTTTCAGCTCAATCGGAGATGTTTTGACCATTTGATCGTCGTATTGTTTAACAACGCACACAAATTCTCCAATTTAGTTTAAAACTTGAATGTGCTAATCAAATGGCCAAAAGAACTCCGATTGAGTTAAAAATTTGCAAGCATGATTCTTGCATGGGTATCTAAAAGATGAGTGATTTCAATTTTCAAATTTTTATGTCGATTTTGCGTAAAATGAAGTTTCACACCAAAATTTCCGTACAAAGCTTTCCACTGTCAAATAAGATATGTATGTATATATATTTATATATTACACTTAGCTCAACGAACATACCAATGACACCAAACTTAGCTCCATCATGTATGAGAAAGTTCATATATATGTAATTGCACGTAGTAGGGGTGGGACCGGTTCGGTTCGGGCCGGTTTTGGGTCAAAACTGAAACCGTACCTTAAAAAAAATTCGGTTCGGTTCGGGCCAGTTTTGACAATTTTAAAAATAGAAACCAAACGGGACGGTACCTATTCGGTTCGGTTCGGTTCGGTTCGATTCGGTTCAGGCCTATTATACATTTTTTCAAGTATTTCGACATTTTTCAAATTTTCAAGATCTAGACTAAAATTAATCCAAATTTAACACATTTTTAAAACACCCTGCTACACTAACATATTTTGTACACTGCCTCCACATACAATATGAATGCATAGTTCCATGACATAGATTCTTATACAACACATTCAAGAAATATGCTGCCTTCATTTAGAACTGAGGTGCATTTGGAAGTGTAGCTCATCTGAACTGTAAAACTGCTATAACTTGCAATTTTAACCTTGATGCAGTAGTTACCTTCATGGAAGTAGCTTCTTTTGTCTTGCATTTCCGGAATCACATAGGGTTTCTCCCTGCTATCATATCATACTTTAGCCTTAGTCAATAGCTATGCTTTATCATTCCTTAGCCTCTCTTATCAAACACCTGTAGTTTATGTGAGTTTTACAGTTAATGACATAAATAAATAGATTGCTTGCATATCTTAGTTTCTAGTAACTGTAATAGCTAGAGATAATACTGTGTTCTTATATTGGGTTAATGATTTTCCCAATACTTAATGTAGGTACAATGCGATGATTTTTGAAGCACTTTCTAACTTGACAGATCCGAATGGAATTGAGACCGGTGCTATTGCCAACTATATAGAGGTATCCTTTACTTTGTTTTTTTAGTTTGTTTCTAAACGATAGAATCTTGCCTACCTTATTAAATTACTATAAGAAAAGTAGTTAATTAGAGAGAGTTATCATGTGTATGTAAGTGTACAATAGTTAGAATGTGCAACTGTTTCGGGACCAATCGGTTCGGTTTGGGTACCAAACCGAAACCGTACTAGATTATACCTTCGGTTTCGGGCGCAATTCGGTTTCGGGCCCAAAAATTTCTTATCCCTTTTTTTCAGGCCATTCAGTTTCGGGCCGAATTTTCGGGCCATTCGGGCCGGTTTTTCGGGCTAAAGTCCCACCCCTAGCACGTAGTATATAAATATTGCCCATTATATATTTATAAGCTAGCTACTGAGACCTCGAAAATTGAATTCAAACACATGCATGCTTGACATTTAGTCACATGCGTCATTCATACTATTGCGCAGTGCCTTGTCAAACAATTAAGTATCTAAATTAAGCAACAATGACTCTTTTGTGTTACTCAGCAGGGTTGTATATATGATATATATGATAGATTTGAATGATGATCGAACTCGACCTACATACACTTAAACTTAACCTGCTAAATATATAATAATAAGAATTAGTGAGTGATCGATCAAGGGATCAAGAGGAAGTAGGAGCTGACCCAAGATTGCTTGATTTCATTAACAAACCCATTAGCGAGCGAACCCTTTAAAGGAAGATCTTATTGCATCTGAGTTAACTTTGTCTATATCCTTCCTCTTTTAGTTATAAAACGGTTATCTTTTGCATTGAGTATTTGACTAACAACTTATTAATGAAACTATGCATCTTAATTAATATATGACTTAATATAAGTATGTTATCCAAGGTACGAGCATGCATGACGTCGAAGCGTCTGGATAATAAGGCTTCAAATGTCAATGGGCAAGAAGCGTAGACCACCGTACGCGCAGCCAACTCAATATTCAATTGTTGATTGCATGCATGACAAGTCAAAGGCAAAAGGCTAACTTGAACTATAATATCCATGATACAAAGGGGAGAGTTTATGTGAAACTTGCTTCTTCAAGCAAGAAAACAAGAGTATGTTTCAATTGAATGTGATGTAAGTACAGTCATGATCAGACAAATCCAATTTCTGAATTGGTTAGTTTGTCCTCAAAAGAATTAAAAGTAATGGAGGAAACCATTAAAAAATTGGGATGATCGAAGAGAGGAGAATGGATTTCTAGCCAGCACTCCTCTGTTTTCTTTGCTCCATGAAATTATGTATTCTTCTCAGTGCCACTTCAAGTGTCTGCTCACTCATGTTGGCAAAGCAGACCCTGAACCAACCTGGTTCAGAGCACTGGCAAGAAGAACCCGGAGAGATATTTAGCTTCGCATCATACATCATAGAATTCCAAATATCCAGTTCACCTTCCCTTGTTGGTGTGTCCAAAAAAGGACCCAAATTCATCCAGCAAAACAAGCCAGCATTACCCTTCAAACATTCAATTCCGGAGCTTTTTAAGCCTTCAATGATCATATCATATCTCTTCCTAAGCCTCTCTCGGTTGGTTTTGATGTAATTCTCGGTGAATTTCTTGTCGGATAACATGGAAGCTAGAAGATGTTGTGTTTGAGAGGAGATTAAAGTGAAGCTAGACATTCTTCTTGCTGTTGTCACAACTTTGTCATTGTATGAGTACACTGTGCCAACTCGGAAACCGGGTAGACCAAGGTCCTTGGAAAGACTGTAAACAATGTGACATCTTTCTGCGTTCTTATACTGCTGGGATTCAAGAATCTCGGCAATGCTTACGAATTCAGAAGACGAAAAAGCAGATCCCGAATAGATCTCGTCTGATACAAGATGGATGCTTTTGCGGGTGACGAAGTCAAGAATCTGCTGAAGGACTACTCTTTGGATTGTTGCGCCTAGTGGGTTGGATGGGTTTGTGATGAGTACACCTCTCACTTTCATGTTCTTAGATTCCGCTTCGTTGTATGCAGCTTCCAAAGCTTCGAGAGTAATCTGGAAACTGTTTGAGCTATCGCAGTGAATTGGCACAATGTTCACTCCAGTCCTCCACCTCAAATCTCTGTCGAATCTGAAAGTAGATAAAATTAACATTAGTTTTGATGATCATATCATTCATATGTATATGGCCTGAATGATATGCATGAAATGATCATTCACGTTCTCTTATCCGTAGTCAGACATATTACGTTTGCCAAAGCTGTCCGTCTAGACAGTCAACGTAGTATGTCAGATATTTGACAAGAAACACTATCCTAAGGAGATATACATGATTTATTCTTGTTAGATAAGAAGTTTAACTCACCCTGGATAGTATGGGGTTGGAACTAGCAGAGCGTCACCGGGGTTGGCTAGAATGAAAGTCAATAGCTCATTGGCTGCGGTTGCACCGGCGGTGAGGACTATTCGACTAGGGTCAAATTTGGCTCTTCCTCCTCTAATTTTCTCCATGAAACTAGCCATTGCCTTTCTGAAAGACAGAAGTCCATGGTAGTCTTGAAACAAGGCATTCTCTCTAAACCCTTTTGATTCCAAGTTGGAAGCTTCTGGATGTTGTTCCAAGTACTCTTCCACCAAATCAAATGAAACCTGTTCAAGAATTAGAACAACAAAGTAACGTTAGAAACTAGGTGAAACCTCAATAGAAAGAAGCTCGATTTTTGTCGCATGATCAAGCTAGTAGTACTTACTTGATTCTCTGCTAGTCCCATCTGTATAACTCCAGAAGGGTTACTTGATTCATCGTAAGGATTTTCATCATATGCTTTCCAGCCTGCAAAGTACGGAGAGTCTTCTCCATGAGTATCAGATACAGCTATGTTTGATAGCTCAACAGCAGGAGAAGGTTGCTCAATCTCTATAGCCATAACTAGCTCTCTTTTAAAGTTTTAAGAGTAGAAAGCTGTTAAGACTAAAAAACAAGGAGAGAGAAGAGAACTGTGCTTGATTTGAATGAAAACATTTGTGAAAAGGATCCCTTATATAGGGTTCCAATTATGAATTCGACAATAAAAAAGAAAGTTCCCCTTCAACTTGCCTGTTTTTCTTCGAAACTATAAAAAGAATCAATCATCGATCCTGTAACGTATGCAATATAAATGATATATCTACCAAAGCTGGCTTTTCATGTAGTGTAAATCTCGATCATGTACATCTACTGCGTGCCAACTGTTAATATTCTGTTAAGTTAACTAATCTACCATATGATATGCTTAGGATAAAGATCGAATATAGTGGTTAGGTGTGCTTAGTTCTCCGTATTAACAAATCCTCATGTATATACTTACAATCTATGACAAATCTAATCCTTGCCGGGAACCCTAAATTCCATATCTTGATCATGGAAACCAAATTCATTCAGATGGAATGCTTGTACATTCGAACTAGCTAGTCTTTGAAGAGATCTAAGAGTAGTTAACTTCGAAGACCTGGAAAAGATACTGATTACCCCCAAGATTAAGATTCTGATTGTGATGATCTGCTGACCCTAAATGCACCGGCCAGATCCTCTTGCAACAAAATCTATAACTTTTTTTTTATACTTTTTTTTTTATGATGTATCTTTTGGGTACTCAGGATTACTGCAAGTAATAGTGACAACTCAATTAATGTCTAAAGATGTTCAACAAGATTTGTTTAAGACAATGCTGGTATTCAGATATATTATTTCATGATTCAAAATGGATTTAGAAACTCTAGCAATGATCGAAAGAAAATGTATAGTATCTGAAATAGGAAAATATCGATAAAGGGGGGAATATATTCATGTACATTCTGGTTCTCAAAAAGTTGAAAGAGGACTCTTACCGGCGTGGTGAACTCGACTAGTTTCTATGTATATACACAAAAGAGATACAGGAGGGGAGAATATGTACATTTTGGTTCTCCAAATGGTGAAATTTGATATCCATGCCATGTGCAAAAACTGAACAGCTAAGCTAGCTAGAAGGCATATAGAACGTGAATGGTGTTACCTGCAAATGATCGACGACTATTCAGCCTGCAAACAAGAGACAAGGATCAAACAAATAGTCTGCATCAGATATGAAAATACATTATTAAATATACGTAAAAAATATCTATTATATTAAAAATGAAGTCGTGGATGATCACACTCCTCTGAATTCTCAATGGAAAGCAGTTTTCAGCTCATTTATAGGAAACAAACCCAGCACAATGCCCATTAATTGGTTTGGAAAGCATGAAATACGTTGCTTGTAAAAGAATAAACCTTGCTACATGTTCCTCGTGAAATGTTGCACCCCAAGTTGTTCTCTAAAACATCATTCTTACGTATATTAATTTTATGACATGTATATTATCATCAAGGACATGGGGGGATTAGTTTTCAACACCATTTAAGCAGACTCATCTGCAGAGTTCATGGTTTTGTAGTTTCGTTCTTATAAAACGGTAAATTCTAATAATACGCAGAGCTTTAACAGTAACTGCAAACTGCTTTTTGACAAAGAAACAAAGGATTTTGAAGCAAGAGAGAACATCATTTTTATTCTATAATGGAAACATCTAAGTGTACCATGTACAATCATCTATGAATAAAACGAACAACTTGAAACCATCCAGAGATAATGAAGGTCCTGGCCCCATAAGTCCGAGTGAATAAGCTTAAAAGGATTCAAAGTTCTAGTGGTAGACACTGGGAATGGTAGCTTAGAGAACTTCCCTTGTAGACATGCCTCACAAACTCAAGGATCAAAATAGGAGGAGCTGGAAAGATTACATTTAACTAATATTTGAGTAACAATGTCATTGGATGAAAGCCCTAGTCGTTGGTACCACAGAGAGTGCTTCACTACTTTGCCAATGTATGTTTTATTTACTGTATTTGAAAAACTAGAATTGGAACAACACTTTTGAGACTGCTTGACTTGATTCGAAAGCTGGAAAGGAATAGGATACAAGCCATGCTCACTCAGTCCTTGGTATAAAATCTGCCTCAACACCTTGTCCTACATCACACACATAAATTCGTCAAACCAAACAGAACAATTGTTCTGTTTACACAATTGATAGATGGATAATAAGTGAGCAGATAATTCAGGAATTAAAAGCATGTTCCGAAGAGACAAATCACTAAGGGTAGAGTCACCAGAGTGTGTGATCTTTAAGTGTTTACCATTGCCAAGTTGTACAGTGTCTGTAGTTGGATACGGTGCGACATTCTGAAGGACCTGAACTTCATTGGTCATGTGATTTGTGGCACCAATATCAACCTACCAATAATGAGGAGCAAAAGAAGGAGCTGTAGCAAACATAGCCTGAACATGTTGATCAGTCCCATGAACATTGAGAAAGGGATTGTATATAGAAGCACCAGTGTTGTTAGCAGTAGGAAACTGTGACATAGGAAGCACTAGAGAAGGAGGGTGATTGTTTGCGTTGTTTTGCCTCTGATTAGGAAAACCAATAATCTAATGACAGTTCTCAACAATATGATTTAGATATCCATAATATATGCAACCTTCACCTGTAGAAGATGTTTGAACATTGTTAGAATTGTGACAAGTGCATGTAGCATGACCAGACACTCCACAAAGTTGGCACACAAAACCATTGTTCTGAGGAAACCCATTGTTTCGACAAACACCACTCTGAAATCCACCTTGAGCACCATTATTAAAGTTCCTGTTTTGACCATTGTTATTAGAGAAAGGCCTGCCATTGTTGCCTCGAGCTGCAAAGAGAGAATGGATAACAATATTAGGATCTAGTGTTGGAGCAGTAGCATAAGGTGAAGTAGAGACATAAGGAGCTCGAGAAGATATTGGCATCACAGGAGGAGATGCATTGGAAGCTTGAGATGAGGATGAAATATGTTAAAAACTAGGTGGAACAGTTGGTAACACCATATGAGTAGACAAGGAGACATGTGATCCAACTCCCACTGTAGAAGGCATTGCACTTGATATCGACATAGGCATAGACATGTCACTTGACATTGGCAGAGAGGACATCTGAGAAGTAGATGCACCATCAGAGGAAGTACTCAAGTTTTGTTGAGATGCAACCATGGCAGTGAATGTGTGAGAACTCTCATTATCATCAGCTTCCATATCGAACTCAACGGCCTTGAGAAGTTCTTTCAAATCAGCCATGGAACAATTCACAAATTGTGCACAAATAACTGTTTTGATAGCAGCATATGTACATGGAAGGCCACGAAGAACAATGGTATTTATATCCTTATCACTCACGAATACACCCACTGCGGCTAAAGCATCACGAGCAGCCGATTTTGTCCATGTATGTTTCAATGGAATCATTGCCTTTCCTCAAGTTTTGAAGGTTGGACTTGAGCTGCATAATGTTCTGCCCATTAGGCGCTGCAAATTTTAGCCTCAAATTGGTCCACAGTTCTTGCGCAGATTTACTTCTAACGGCACATGACAAAGTAGGAGTACCAAGAGTCTGTATAATCATGTTGACAACACTTTTATCATGAGTTTTTCAGGAAACATACTCAGAAGAGACAATAGTTTGACCATCAAAATCAATAACAAACTATGGTGGACATGGCTTAGTGCCATCCACAAAACCATACAGGTTGAGACTCTAGAGAAATGACTCATGCCATGAGGAATAATTGGACTCATTCAATAGAATGGTCGATAGAGACACAATAGTCTAAGTATGTGGAACTGAAGACATGATGTATAAGAGCAAGCTAAACAGTGAGTATGAAATTGTAGATCAGGTATGAAAACTTCAAAATCAGCAAAAGAGTCTTTACAAAATATGTTCAGAACAGATAACCAAAGCTTCGAACAAAGCAGTGAAGTAGCAAATAATCATAGTTAGGGTTTTAGTTTACTACTGAAACAAAAAATTCAGATTTGATACGAATCTTCCACAATTGGTAAAACACTCTCCACAAAATATTCTTAGACTAAAGAACCTAAGCTTCGATGAGCAGATTTCATAGGTTTTGAGCAATTTTGATAATCACTAATCAACTAATTTGAACTTGAGTAATTGTAACTACGGTGAGATTCATGAGTATGATATCACTTATCTTGCAGCAGGAAGACGAATTAGGTTACCGAACAAAAAAACCTGAGCTCGGATGAGTATGAAAGCTCTGTATAAGTTGCAGAGAGAAAATAGAGGTTGAAGATGAATTATTGTATATATTGTATGGTTGTAAAATGGTTATGTTAATCACAATAGTTACTAGTACAACTTATATACTAGCTAAGAAATAAGAACACGTGTCTAACTATCCAACTGTAATTAATCCTAACAAATAGGACTGACAAGGATAACATGGTCGACTTATATGGTTTTACACATTCTTCTACAATGCTTCACGCAGCTTATGGATCTTAGGATCAACTTAAACAAATTGTAAAGGTGTACGGGGCCATTGAGGATAGTGTACACATGCATTATATTATGAGAAAATTCTAGTAATAGTACTTCAAATATAGGTCATTCATCATTTATGTATCTCAATTTTTGAAACTATCAGATATGTGCCTCAATTTTATAAACTTTTACAAGAACAGTATCCGCCGTCAACTTTTGTGTTAACTTTTTAAGGTGTTATATTTTTTAGGGTAAAATAGTCCAACCAACTCTTGGCACCAAAACTCTACATTAATATTTAGTTTTCTCCTAAAATGTAGACAACTCATCTTTTCCCCTCCAAAATTAAAACACCTAATCTATTTCTCTCCATACAACCAAAAGACCTAGAATTTAAAAATAGGTGGACTAAAAAATAATTTTAAAAAAAATTGAAGTGGTTGAATTTTTAATTTTCATATTTTGAACTAAAATTAAGCTACAATATAATTTTTTTTTTGTTTTTTTAAATTTTGGTGGGTTGTGACCCATCATAATCCAAATGTAGCGTATAACAAAAGTCATACTTGTTAATTACTATTTATGTTTCAGATTCATACTTGTTAATTTTCTCTCAATCTTATGACATTAAAATATAACCTACTATAACATGAAAATGCAACCTAAATAAATATGGTAAACAACATACATTACAACAATCTCATGTTTTGCATGCACCAATTAATGTCTTGAAAACATACAATTGAATAAATAGACATTGTAAGATGATTTCACGACTTGACTATCAATTTTTAGAACTTGGTAATTTTACAATTTGACTAAAGTGTCACTATAAGTTTTTTTTTTTAAATGAAAAGTATGGTTTAAGTTGGATATTGTCTGTTTTACTCTTAAAAGTTTAACCCCTTATAAAAAGTTAACACTGAAGTTGACGGCAGATACTGTTGTTGTATAAGTTTACAAAATTGAGGTACATATTTAATAGTTTCAAAAGTTCAGATATATAAGTGATGAATGACCCATATTTAAGGTACCATTCCTAAAAATTTCTAAAAAAAAACTATATCGTAGCTTAATTTTAGTTCAAAATATGAAAATTAAAAATTCGACCACTATAAATTATTTTAAATTATTTTTTAATCCACCTATTGATAATTTCTAGATTTTTTGGTTGTATGGAGAGAAATAGATTATGTGTTTTGATTTTGGAGGCCAGGGGAAAAATATGAGTTGTCTACATTTTTGGAGAAAGTTAAATACTAATGTAGAGTTTTGGTGCTAAGAGTTGGTTGAACTATTTACCCTAAAAAAGTTTAATACCTTATAAAAAGTTAACACCAAAGTTGACGACAGATACTGTTCTTATGTTCACAAAATTGAGGTACATATCTGATTGTTTCGAAAATTGAGGTACATAAATGATGAATAACTTATATTTGAGATACTATTACTAAAATTTTCTCTTATATTATAGCTAGTTGGGATTAATAATGAGATTTTGCTAATCGTCTAGTCGCTACCGTGTCAACATCTGGTTGCTAATTATGTAAAAGAGTCAAATTATATGTCACTTTATGTTGCTAATAAGGAGTACATCCCAGTTAAACATAAGATGAATATATTACTGTTTTTATGTTCTTGAGTAAAAAGCATGCCTCGCTAGCTGCACTTGGTGCAACCATAAAGACATTATTAATTGATAGTTCATTTTCGAAATCCTCAGATCATTTTACACTCCTAAAACAGAAATCATGAAAAGATACATAGATGTATTCGTGTGTCTTTCGTTAACTAGCTAGCATCCCCATCTACCCTTAATTAAAACATTTGGTGGTCATATTTTTCATACTTCTAGCTATCTAGAATAAACATAGGAGGAATGGACAGAGGATCGGATTGAATCGCATATGATGAAACGAGAGCGCCTGAAATCAGATGTGAGTTGGCATGCTTTTAACCCAGCTTCAATCAAAGGCCAAATATCTTCGTGAAAGATATATCACCAATGAAATTATGCCACTTGTGATTTTTAGTTGATTCTAATCAAGCTATGGAAGATCATGTCCATGGAAGATAAGTTTATATATATAGCTCTGTTGCACCCACACTTCACAATGGTGGAGTGTCGGTGTGTCCGACACTTCCCGACACTTCGACATGCTCCGACACGCCACGTGGTGCGTCGGAAAATGTTGACTTTTCCGACACGTTGATGACACGCAACGTCATGATCCCGACATGCCACGTCATCAGTGGCGGAGCCAGGAATAAATTCTTATCCGGGCTAATTATAGCACTAATTTTATTTTTTTAAGAATATCAATGATACAAGAAAATTTTTATTAACAAAAAAAAGGGAACATAGCAAACCTTACTCTCGTACATATTTGCATAAACAAAAAATGCAACATAAAAGGAAAATTAACTAAATCTTACTCTACGCGAAACCCGAAGATTCAAAATCTTTAATCACCACCTCATTCTTAACCGTTTCACCAAATTCTTTTTCAATGTGAAGCACCATACAGTCATCAAGAAAATCATCCTCTATCTTATTTCTAAGCTTGTTTTTGATGATGTTCATGGATGAAAAAGCTCTTTCAGTGGTTGTAGTAGAAACAGGGAGAGTCAACACCAAACAAATCAATCTATAAATCATAGGAAAGAACTCTGACCTTCTTGTTTGAACAAGTTGCCGACACAAATCAGAGATAGAATCTAAGTTGTGAAATGTTGAATCCGTAGCCATATCTTTCTGATAATATGCACACTCTAACTCAAGAGAAAGAAGTTCATCTTGCACAAAATCTTGAGGATAAAAGCTCTTAGCAAGACGGAGCACCTTTTCGGTATGAAAAAGACTGAACTTATCATGAGGATCTAAAGTTGAACTGAGCAAAAGAAGTTCACAGGATTGTTCATTAAACCTCTTATCTAACTCACTCAATTGAAAGTCAAGTACAACATTGAATACCTCTGTATGAAAGTGGTGCTCATTTGTGATATGATTCATTTGTTGAGAACGGCGACGAGTACCATCCATGTAGGGAGCACTCATATCAGGCATCTCAATATCATGTGTGTCACAAAAGGAAAGAAGGTCTTCAAACAAATCATTCCAACCATCTTCTCTCATCTCTTGAAGAAGTGATTTTGTTAGTGTAACAAAATTCATGGCTTGTAAGATGTCGATAGCTTTTCGTTGTACTGCTTGACAAAGAACTTATGTGATCTTCATAACTCTATTCATCAAAATCAAGCAAAACACGAACTCAAAGGATATCATAGCTTTAAAAACACCACTAGCTTCTCCTTGAATGGATGAGGATGCATTATCTCTCATATGTTCTATAGTTGTTACAGTTGCACCATATAACTCGATCAAACTCTTAATAGAACGGAAATGAGAGCTCCAACGAGTAGAAGCAGGTCGTTGTAAAGTACAAATTTGATTAGAACCCGTACCTGTTTGAAGATCGCCAACAGCTATTAATTCTTGGATTTCTTCCTCCCTTACCGCTTTTAGCTCACCCTTACGCTTAGCAGAAGAATCAACAAAATTCACAACCAGTAATAGAGTAGTAAAGAATCGGTTAGTATCATGAACACCTTTAGCTGCACCAGTTAGTGCTAGATGCAAACGGTGAGCAAAACAATGAACATAATATGCATACGGGCAATCTTTAAGAAACAATGTTTTTAAACCATTCCAAACACCACTCATATTACTAGCTCCATCATATCCTTGACCACGCATATTTTCCACTTGCAAATTGAACATACCGAGAACTTTAACTATCTCCATTTTGAGAGTTAATGAGCTTGTGTTAGGCACACTGACTATCTTAAAGAACCGTTCTCGAATGAAACTCAAACGATCAACAAACCTCAAAATAATAGACATTTGCTCCTTGCCAGCTACATCAACTGCTTCATCAGCAAGAATACAGAATTTTGCATCACCAACTTCTTCACGAATCATTTGCCTCACCCTATTACCTAAAATGTTCAAGAGTTGTTTCTGCACAGGTGGGGAGGTGTACTTGGCATTTCTAGGAGCATTCTCCAAGATAGCTCTATCATCATCACTAGCCATTCTTTCGTAAGACTTTCTTACCTGCTTAAAATTTCCAGCATTAAGAGAACTTTCAGATTCATCATGACCTCTAAAAGCTTGTCCCTGATTTGCTAGAAGTCTCACACCCTCAATTGAAGCCTTCAACCTAAATCGATTGTGCTCCACCTCTTTTGCAATTTTTTTAACAAAAACTCTCTCAATTTCTGTTGCAACATTCCTCAAGATATTCCATTTCTCCATAGCTTCATGATGTGGACCATTTACAGACCCAACATGTACTCTTAGAACATTCTTATCCTTCCAATTTCTCAGCCCTCCTACAGTAAATGCAGGATGATGAGGGTTGTCTTTATCGAAAAGAAAACATGGGAAACAATAAATCTTGTCAAACTTCTCCGAGTACTCAAGCCATGAATGACCTTCAAACCACTCATAACTAAACTTACGATTCTGTGTACCATGGAGTGAAAGTCGATACCGATCCAGCTTAGGTTGACATGGACCCAATGCAATATAAGCTTTTCGAATAACATCACGCTCATTCACAGGATATTTCCATATAAGACACCGTTTGCCGGGATCACGTTCAATGGCATTAATATTTCCATGTGGATCATACTCATTCCTTTGGGACTCAAGAAAAGAAGACGTTGCAGACGGTTCCTCACTTACTTGAACAGTAATTGGAGTGCTAACAGAAGCTTGCGAACTAGCACATGATGATGGTTGTTTTGGTTGATCATTCTTTTTAACAAACCATGAACTAATATCTTTAGTTTTAGGTCGTTTGACATGATCATTTTGTTCATCAGACATTCTGAAAAATAAAGACATCTATAAATATAACAAGCCTAAAATCTATATACTCTATGAGGTATAACAACGTAAGCAAACATTACTCACCTCTCTCCCAGCGGGCTGTTACAATGCATATGTGATATCAGCAACCTAAATGAAACAATTGAATCAGTGTCCTCAGTCTTCATGAAATATAAGAAGAAAAGCATGTGCATAACATTGTGATTAAATCAACAAGACTACTAAAATGAGTTCTTTTTGTTCTTTTCAAAAGAATCGATTTTGTAAAGCATGCATGAGAATATTTCCACATTGTCAAATTACAATCATATGACTCATGTGTAGGAATATATATACACTCACATAACAATGATGCTTTAGTTTGTCCTAAATAGTAGGGCGAATTGTGAGTGTGTACATATTTAGTACACAGACAAAGAGCTCATTAATATTGATTTGTCTTTTGGCCATTGACAAATAAGAGTTTGTTGAAACTCATTTGATAGGTACAAAATCTCATATATGCAACTTCAATCATTTTGGTTACGAACCATTTGCATTCAGAAGCCAGGACAAGTTACACACTTACAATAATCAAATTAAGAACGAGTTGGTACGTCATAATTTATAGAATATTAAAGCATTCTTTTACATACATATATATATATATATATATTCATAGTTTCACACACACACGATCATCTCTTAATTGAACTAGCTAGCTATCGCAACATTTCATTATCATTGCCTTTTTTATCCTAATTACCTTCTTCTTTTTTTCTTATTGATCATGACGTTACTAAATCATACTTAATTAACTAATTAAGCCCTCAGCTGATCATTGTTTACTGTATCTAGAAAATCTGTACATTAAATAGATGAGATATCGATCGATCGAGGCATGATCATACAAAATTAAACAAAGTGAGAAGCACATGCATATATAGCAAAGTAAAAAACCATGGCCAGGTGGTGTTAATTAATTAGAAGAGCAGCTATTTCTAGTTAAGCAGCTATAACCCAGGACTGAAATCGATGGAGTACTCAGCTTCAAAACCTGGAAGAAACTTCGAACTAGTTGATTCAGTTAAACTAACAGAAGTCGATGCTCTAGCAGCAAAGAAACAGACTCAAATGCTTGTAACATTGATCCTTAACCCACCCAACGTACATGCGCCTCCCCGATTCAAAACCCAAAATGGTCTTGGTGGGTGTAGAAAATTACTTCAAACACAACGAAGCAAGAACGAATAACAAACCTTTATAGAGACACCGACGAAGCATCTTCTCGAGAATTGCCAGACATCACTACAAGAAAACAGCACTTAGACCACGGAAACGTAAATGTTCCGTGGTCTAGGTGACACTTGGACGACGTAGAAGTCTCCGTCGTCTAAGTACCACCTGGACGACAGAGAATACCATCTCCGTCGTCCAGGTGATCACCTGGAGGACGGAGAAGACTCCGAGGTCCAGGTGATCACCTGGACAACGGATAAGGTATTCTCCGTCGTCCAGGTTATCACCTGGACCTCGGAGTCTTCTCCGTCCTCCAGGTGATCACCTGGACAACGGACCGACACGCCGTGGTCTGAGTAATTAACTTCCACTTAGACGACGTACCGACACCTCCGTCGTCTAAGTGAAGCATTATATAAGTCCGATGCCAAACTCTCTTCGATCGATTCATTCCATCCGATCCTCAATCTCTTCATTCCATTCGAAGAAGAATTGAAGGAGAAGGGAGAAGGAGAAGGAGAAGGAGAAGGAGAAGGGAGAAGGCCGAGGGAATGATCAGGATAAGGGATCTCCGCTGACTAGCTAGCTAGCTTAATTAACAGATATCGAGAAGGCCAGCAGGTACGCACGCAGTTAAAATTTGCTTAATTTATATATATATATATATTTAGTGAAAACGTACGAACATACATGCATGGATGTTAGCTATATATACAGATTAAATTACGTACGTACGTAATTGATGGATCGATGTAGATCAAGTACGTATAATTAAGCGTAAATTAATGGACTAATATATATATATGTAATATATAATTAATTAATTATAATATTTTGTAGCAGTATGGACAAGAGTTGGATAAAGTTGAAGAATAGATGTGATGTCCGGTATATGGATGGAATTAGCGAGTTTGTGAATTTTGCGATATAACATGGTCAGGGAAAGAAACGTTTCAGGTGTCCGTGTCAGAAATGTCTTAATTGTCAGTATGCGGAGGTTAATGTTATGGTGCAACACCTGTACGAAAATGGTATGATGTGGAGTTACACTACATGGAGCGAGCATGGTGAAGCAGTAGAGTTCAGCGCAGCAGACTTCAGCTCAGGGTACAGTTACCATGGTGCCACATCCAGCGGGAGTGGTGTCGGACCCCCAGCTTGCAACCCAACTGCATATTTGGTCCATGATGCGTTTCCGGGATGTAGTCATGGTGGACACCAACACCAAGACGGAGGTTACAGTACCACTAATGAGCATGATGACACATTCCCCGCAGCTAGCTTGGCCACTGACACCAGTGAGATGGAAAAGTACAACCGGATGCTACTTGAAGCGCAAACCCCGGTGTTCCCTGGATGTCGAGAGAATGTGTTGCAATATGTGATGGAGAAAATGAAGATAAAAGTGAAGCACATAATGTCAGTGAGTGCTTTTGACGAAATTCAGGAGCAAATATGTAAGTTGCTTCCTGATGATCACAATCTTCCTAAATCTCATTATAAGGTTAGAAATATCTTGAGCAGCCTCGGCCTAAAGTACAGGATAATTGACGCATGTCCGAATAATTGTGTGCTATTTTACAAAGAGTATAAAGATTTGGACTATTGTCCCGTATGTGGCCAGTGCAGATTCCAGTTGAATAGGAAGAGTTCGAAAAAGAGAATTCCTGTGAAAGTTGTTCGATATTTTCCCTTGATTCCCAGATTGCAGCGCCTGTACATGTCTCTACACACAGCAGAGGCGATGCGATGGTACGCAGAAAAACGAATAGATGACGACGTCCTGCGACACGCCGCGGATGGGGAGGGTTTCAAACATTTCGACAAAGAATTTGGAGACTTTGCTTCAGAGGTTAGAAATGTTAGACTCGGCCTATCTACAGACGGATTCAATCCTTGGGGAAGTAATAGCTCCGCCGTCAGCACTTGGCCAGTTATTCTGATGCCGTACAACTTGCCTCCGTGGATGTGCATGAACAAGGAATTTAATTTCCTTACCGTACTAATTCCAGGTCCTAAATCTCCATCAAAGTGCTTAGATGTCTACCTCAGACCTTTGATCGACGAGCTGAAACTGTTGTGGGAAAATGGAGTCCCAACTTATGACAAATTCACTGACACGATGTTCACGATGAGGGCTGCCATAATGTGGACGATCAGCGATTTTCCAGCTTATGGGATGTTGGCAGCTTGCAGGACAAAATGATATAATGGATGTCCTATATGTTTGGACGACGTGAACTCTAGTTGGCACGCGGGAAAGGTGTGTTACTTGGGTCACCGTAGATGGCTTCCTCAGGACCACCCATGGCGACAGGATGAAGCTCATTTCGACGGTACGGTAGAGAACAATCCTAAACCCCGTAGTTGGTCGGGCGAAGAGATTTTAGAGAGGTTGAGCTATTTCGACTTTGGTGTGTTGAGCAATGACACGGATGTAAAGAAATGCAATCCAATTCCTCCACATGATCTGAGCTATTGGGATCACAAGAGTATATTCTTTGAACTCCGTTACTGGTCGAAGTTGAAGCTGAGGAACAACTTGGATGCGATGCACATAGAAAAGAATGTGTGCGACAACGTGGTGGGAACAATTTTGGGTATTAAGTTCAAGACTAAAGATACTCCCAAAGCGCGCAAAGATTTGGAATCAATGAATCTACGTCGTCCCTTGTGGTTGAGGAGGGATAGGAAATGATTGTACAACAAGATGCCAGATGCACCTTACACAGTGAAGCCGACGCTTAGACGTTCAGTATTTCACTAGTTTAAGGGCGTTCGTTATCCGGCTACGTATGCAGCTACTATAACTGGAGCAGTGGACGAGGTGCAACACAAGTTTGTTGGTCTAAAGACACATGACTATCACGTTATGCTGCAACGTCTGATTCCAGTGGTAATTCGACCATACTTGCCTCGGGACGTCGTAGAACCAATAGTGGCATTGTGTAGGTGGTGGCAGAGGTTATGCGCCAGAGAATTAAAGAAGTCAGATGTGGTGGAATTGCAACAACAAATTGTGCACATCATTTGCAAACTAGAGAGGATTTTTCCCCCTGCTTTCTTTGATATCATGATTCACCTAATGATCCACCTGCCCGAGCAGGTGCTCATTTCTGGTCCGGTCCAGTACACTTGGATGTATCCTCAAGAAAGGTTCGTACAACTAATAAATTAATTTGTTCCACTGGAGATTATATATATACTAGCTAGCTATATGTACTTATTCTTATTGTACGTTTGATTTTGTAGACAGCTTGGACAGTATAAGTCATTCGTCAAAAACAGGTCGGCCCTGGATGGCTCCATAGCAGAGACATACCTAATGCATGAGTGTGTTACTTACTGCAATAGGTACCTCAAAGATCCACCACCTCCCACTGCCTCCGAGAGCAGTGCCCGCATCAATCTTTCTGTCGTCACCAATGTCGTCCGACCGTTTAGAGGAGTATTAAAGGAATCGTTAACACGGGAAGAACTTATTGAGGCACATGGGTAGTGTTGCGAGACTGTGACGAAGTTGAGCCGTACATGATGTCATACAGGGAGAGGCTTCAGGCGTTAAATCAAAACAAGAGTTCGGCGTGGATTGAGAAAATGGTTAAGAAGAAGTTTCCCGATTATTTCTTCCAATGGGTACGTACGTACGTCTCGGGATTAATTATTTAAATACATATCGATCATGTTTGTAGAAAGTAAACCCTTATATTAATTTGCCCTTTTTCGTAGATGATTGATCTGCAAAAATCTGAAAACCACGGAGGGTGGTGGTCATGGCCAAAGCACTTGCTAGTAGGGAAGCCGGTTAAACACTATATTTATCCCGAATGTTTTGTGAACGGTGTAAAGTTCCATTCATTGGCCCGAGACGAAGGAAGAAGAACACAAAACAGTGGGGCGCGGTTGGGAAAGACAATGATCTATATTATGGGGCTATTGTATATGTGGTTCAGCTATGTTACGGGAATGATGTCAACGTTTTCCTATTCAAGTGCAGATGGTTCAAGCGTACAAAGGAAGACCTGGGACTATTATCAGTCGATACATGCAAACTCTAGCTGGTATGAGGATGAGCTTTTCGCTCTCGCCACCTTAGTTCGGCAAGTGTTCTATCTGGACGATCCGAAAGCCGGTGAAGGGTGGAAAATAGTGAACCATATCTCTCACCGAGGAATATGGAATACATAGACAATTGAAGGGACACCGGTGACGACTGAAGATGCTGCTGAACCAGAAAGAGACATTCCTGCCTATCAAGAGCCTAATATTTCTGTCATCCGCTCCGATATAATGGACCTGGTTCAAGATGGTGAACGGTTACCCATGCCTGATGGTTGTACAGATCTAACTGAAGATGAGATTATCGATGAGGTAGATGAAGAAGACGAGTAGGAAGAGGACGCAGACGAGGACTCAGGTTATTCGTCGGACGATGTTGAGTACGATGACGAGGATGAGCCGTCGTCTAACGGGGATGAGGACGATGATGATTATGACGAAGAGTATGGTCATACAACGAGGGAGATTAATTGGTAATTAATTATTGTAATTATTGTAATATATATATATGATCGATGCAGGTTTATTTACGGTAATTAATTAACCTGAATTATATATCCTGGACAACGGAGAAATTATTTGCAGGTTGTCGCCTTTGGGTATTTTGGCTATCTCCCTAAATCCTCGACCCTAAATCTAGCAAATCGGATCGATCGATCATTTATTTAATTTTTTTATGGTCATTCAAAATAATTGAACGGACACCTGAATTCCGTCCACGTTTATAATAGGTCTCCCGCCATTTTCACCTTTGGCGCCACGCCAAATCTCAATCTCATATAAAACCCTAAATCCTGGACCCTCTAAATCTAGCAGATCGGATCGATCGATCAATTTTTTAATTATATTTTTGAATCAGAATAATTGAACAGACACACAAATGACCGTGGAAGACCTAAACCGTAAACCCTAAGGCCCTAACCCCTGAATTCGGGGTTCAGAACTTGGACGACGGAGAATGGTCATTATCCGTCGTCCAGGTACAAACTAGGACGACGGATATGGTAATTCTCCGTCATCCAAGTTCACAAACCCTAAACCCTAAACAGTAAGGCCCTAACCCCTGAATTCAAAGTCTATACACCTGGACGACGGAGAACGTCATTCTCCGTCGTCCAGGTTAGAACCTGGACGACGGAAACACTCATATCCGTCGTCCAGGTGCAGATATCGTAATTTTTTCTAAGATAACGACCATCTAGACCTTCTTCCAATGCATATTATTTTCATCAAGACTTTAGAGTAAACAATTCTTGGTGTGTGAGCTTCGACGGTTCGAAAATCGGAGTTGCGAAATGCCTTGTATCCACGTTTCCGGTTTGTGAAATTATCGGTTTTGCGGTTGACTGTGCCGATCAAACCCTTCCCAAACTTATTATTTTATGGTCCTTTGAAGACAATTATATATTATGTTACGACGAACATATCCAACGGTTGTTTTGTCCAAATTAAATTTCGTTAATACTCTGCTGCAAATGAGCCTCTACTCATGAACACTTAAGTCGTAAGGATTAGTCGATACTTAACAACTTTCAAAACGAAAAATTATTCGTCGGTTCAAATTTAATTGTTCATATATACGATGTGTTCATCGATATTGGACGACTATTTCACTCGAATGACAAATCGCTAAATTCCTAGCGAATTATTTTTAAATTTTTTTTAACGTAATTTGAACCTGGACGACGGATATGGCCATTCTCCGTCGTCCAGGTTCAAATTACCATGGCGGTTCGAATTTATTTATTTTTATCTTTTCCATGTAATTTTCACTTGGACGACGGAGATGGTCATTCTCCGTCGTCCAAGTCCAAAATTATGGCGGTTCAATTTACCTCTTCCGTTTTTGGGACCGCTTGAATTTTCACTTAGATGACGGAGAATCCATTCTCCGTCGTCTAAGTCCAAAATCATGGCGGTTCAAAACGTCCCGCCGATTAATTGGCGCCGCTTGAAATTTTTTGAAACCGCCACTTAGACGACGGAAAACACTATTTCCGTCGTCTAAGTGAACTTAGACGACGGAGAATAGTGCTCCGTCGTATAAGTGCAACTCTATAAATAGAGTTGCACCCCCCCTCATTTTCTCATCATTCCATCTCCTCCTCTCCTCTCCTCTACTCTCCTCTCCTCCGGCGATCCTCCTCCGGCGTCGCTCCGACGACAATTTTTTCGGCGTGGTTCCTCCTCCCCAATGACTCAACTCCGCCTATATTCCCGATTACTCCGGTGAGGTAAATTTCTATTTTTTCCTTATTAAAATTATTTTCATTTAATTAATTAAATTCTAAATATAATTTATTAATTAGTTTTAAATATTTCATTATTGTAATTATAATAATGAAAAAGTGGTTAATTATTGTAATTAATAATTATTTAAATGCATAATTGTAATTAGTTGATAATTATTTAAATGAATAAATTTATTATTGTAATTATTTATTATTAGTTGATAAATGAATAAATTTATTATTGTAATTAGTTCATAATTAATTAGTTGATAAATAATAATTTATTATTGTTATTATTTATTGTTTTACTTAATTGTTAGTTACGTGTGTTTTCTAGTAAATTGCATGGTAGTACGTATTCGATATAAATTTAGTACATAGGCTTGGTTTATTAAGTCGCACTCTTTGGAATAGATGACGCCTCTTTTCCTAACTTATCTCCTTAACCCCTCTTGATGTGTGGATTTCATCATCGCACACCATAACCTAAGTGAAGTTATGGACACGAGGTTGAGGGCGGAGTTTGCAAAGGACTTGAGGGAGTGTAAATTTTCGAAAAATTGGCCGAATGTCGGACATGGTGTCTAGAAACGGGTTATGACTGGTGACAGGATTTGGACTAAGAAAGACTTTTGTCGAAATTAGTCCTGCCTCTCGCGTTATCTCTATCCCTAACTGGCCATGTTTTTTGATTTAATCAAGGCTGATTAATTGAAAATTTACACTTTATCGCGCGGGTCGCACGTCCATTGAACGACCGAAAAAGCCAAGCTAGTGTACTCTATTTAAATCTTAAACGTACTTAATTAGCATAAATTTTTAAGTTGTAATTATTATGGTAAGTAGGTATTTTAACACCGTACTCTTAGGTTTAAAAGGCTCCGCCAAAGAGGACATCCGGCAAGAAGATCGCCCAACAGGAGGCAGAAGATGAGATGCTCCGAATGTTGGCGGCCCAAGTCGGTTGGGTTCAACAGGAGGGCAACGACGCTCTCAATCCGGACGGATCATCTGGTCCGTCCGTAGCGCCCTCTGGGGAAATTCCCGCTCCCCCATTCATCTCGAGCGGTGATGACGTTGACCCCTTCCAATCTCCGACGCCCGGTACCGGTTCAACGGGAAGTACTCAGGCGTCCTTGACCACCGAATCAATCATGTACAGCGCCCGCCGTAGGCAAAGGAGGGCCCCCACTGACCCGGAACAGAAAAGGACTCGGGGTCTCGTTAAAGGGGGCAAAGCGGAGCGTATTTGCAAGGCAACCCGGAAAAAGATCGACTTGCCGTACGACGAATTCACCGGTGGCCCTCCCACAGCTCAGCTAGCAAGTCTCTCGGCGCATGGGATAGGGTCAATCATCCGTAACCGGGTTCGTATCACTGCCCCTACTTGGAAGGAGGCGCCGGATCATGAGAAGGCGAAAGTCTTCAAAGATCTTTCGGTACGTAATACGTCCAATTTAGTTATTATATAATATTGTTAATATTAGTTAAAATTTCATAATATATATGATTATAATTTTCTATTTATTTTTGATAGGAACAATTTGCGGTGGATCCGACACCGGCCATGTTGAGGCATATCAACCAAACCGCCAACTCCATCTACAAAGATTGGAAGTACAAGCTCCATAAGTACTTCCAAGATGTCGGTCCCGTGCCTCCTCCGGTAGAGCTGCAAGGGGATAGAGAAGATGAGTGGGAGTGGTTGTGTAACCACTTTGCCGATGAACAATTTAAGGTATTAATTTATTTTTTTTATTTCAATTAAGATAATTGAATTATTTAAATTGTAGTTATTCATTTTTTAATGATTTAATTATGTTGTGTAACAGAAATTCTCCAGTGTCAACAAAGCCAACCGGGGGAAGAAGGAGAAACACCATACTACCGGCGCCAAGCAGTTCATTCAAATAGCCAAGGAGCACAAGGATAAGGGCTCCAAACACTCTTATCTTGATGCAAGCGTAAGCGCGTACGTGACGCTTGGGCTCGATAATGAAGCGAGTCAATGCGGCGTAAGTGATATATTAATTATGTGCTTTTAATTATAGTAATTATTATTTAAATATGATTTCATTATAATAAATTAATTATTCTTTTGTAGGCAAGGGTGATAGAGCGTGCGCATGAAGAGTTGGCTAACACTCAGCTCACGTTCCCAGATGTGCCGCCGGAAGACCTGCCTCCTCTATCCTTAGAGAGCCAAATTGCAATCGCGGATGAGGTCTACGGTCGTAGAGCTGGCAAGGAGGTTAGGCACTTTGGGCCTAGGGTGGTACGAGATTTGTCGACGACCTCCGGCTCATCATCTACGGGAGGTTCGGGGCAGCGGAGAAGGAGTCAGGCAGCGGCCGTTGAAGCAGCCATTCAAGAGGCTCGACTGGCACGAGAGGAGAATCGACGGACACAAGAGCAGAATGAGTCAATCCGGCAAAGACTTGACGAACAACAAGCACAAATAGCCCAACTCATCGCGCTCATGAACCAAAATCGAGAAGTATGTCAACCCCCTCTGAACCCACACCCCGACGACAACGATCCGGCTGGAGGCGGAGGACCCGGCGGCGCATCTGCTCTTCCAGTGTATTAGCTAGCTAGTTAATTATCGCGTTTCTTTATTTCCGAGTTCCGAACAATATTTTATTATTTTTATGGGTTTTTAATTTGGATGTGTACGTATGTACAAATTTATTATTTAATTATTTAATTAATACATTAATTAATATTAAAAATTTAGTTTAATTAATTAATTTCGACTATTTTTCATTATTTAAATTAATAATAAATTAATTTAATAATATTTAATTTCAATTTATTTATTTTTTAAAATTAAATTGTCACTTAGACGACGGAGATTATGTTCTCCGTCGTCCAGGTGAACAAACCCTAAACCTAACCCTAACCCCTAACCCCTAACCCCTAAACCCTAAACCCTGCCATTCTCCGTGGCCCACGTGTTCACCTGGACGACGGAGAATTAGTGTTTCCGTCGTCCAGGTGAACACCTGGGCCACGGAGAATCTAGCATTCTCCGTGCCCCATGTATGCACCTGGACGACGGAAATACTAATTCTCCGTCGTCCAGGTGAACACCTGGGCCACGGAGAAACGAGCAATGTCCGTGGCCCATGTAGTCACCTGGACGATGGAGAATTAGCCTTTCCGTCGTCCAGGTGCATACATGGGCCACGGATAATGTCCGCGGTCCAAGTTAACTTGGACGACAGAAAGGCTAATTCTCCGTCGTCCAGGTGCTTGGACGACAGCACTTGGAGCACGGACCTTGGACGACGGAGATTCCGTCGTCCAAGTACTTAGACGACGGAAAACTGCACTTAGACGACGAAAATTGTCCGTGGTCTAGGTGCAGTTTTCTTGTAGTGCATGTTGAGTCGCCGTCGACCACCAGCACGGCAGCACCCGGGGGTTTCAGCGATCGGGAATGACAGCGATAGAGGCTTCCTTTGGTGTTTTGGGTCTTTGCTAGTTTCGCTCAGATCTCTTCAATCGTCTTCAATCAAGAGTTCAAGACATTGAAGAAATCAGCCTAAACCTATTTGAATACCAGCTGCAAAACCAATCTCCAATTTCTCAGCCCTCCTACAAACATGTACTCTGAACACAAACTGTTTTGGGTTTCATTGAAGTAGGTTTTTTTTTGGGCTCAAAATTTTCACCCGGGCTTAAGCCCAGGGGAGCCTTGGGCTGGCTTCGCCACTGCACGTCATCAAATAAAAAAAAACATTACAAAAAAAGGAAAAGGAATCAGCCCTAGCTAATACCCACCCATGCAGCCGCCTCCAACATAAGAAAAAAAAAACAGAGAAATTGGAAGAAGAGAAGTCCCATTGAAAGAGAAGAAGGAGAAGAGAAATTGGTTGCCTTACTCACTCTGTCACTCATCTCGCCTCTCCTCTCCCTTCAATCAATTATGATTGAAGCTTCAAGGTAAGACCCACTCTTACTACTACTTCATGGTTGTAGTAGTGTAGTTACTTCTCTGTGAGTTTTAGTATGCAATATAAACCATCATACTTCTCATAAAAGTTGGGTATATCAATTATCTTTTTAGAACCAACAAGAACAACGATTGTGAAGTATGAATCACATATAAGAGAGAAGTTTTATTACTTACTCTAGTCTATTCCTTTCCTTAGAAGCACTACCCAAACTCAATCCCTTCTGTGGGTTGCAGACAACTAGCTCTACCTCAAATATGAGGGTTGCACTGCAGGACATAATACGCATTAGTTTCCAAGGAAGTAAACAGAGACATCGTTTGTGACATGGAACAAAGATAATTGACAACAGTTTTAACATTTGATTACAATCATAAAGTAACCAATTGATGCATATATCGATGTGTATTTGGTAAGAAGACCAACCCTAGAGGAAGCCTAGTCTCTTCAACATCTCTATACACCTAATATGTTTGTTTTACTTGGGTGTCTAGACAATCAAGTACACAATCAAATTTCATATTTCCATTAATTGCTATTATTGCCAGTAAGCATATGCAACCAGTCCCCATTCAAACTGTTCTATAAAGGTTATTGTTGCCGGCAACTAGTTAGGATAGCAAATAGCCAAATACCATGAGAGAACTAACGAACCCTCTTATTGAAAATCACTAGTGATATTACCCTTTATATCTTGAAGGACTTACATATATTGGTATAATATGCTACATTCTGGTATTAGTTTAAACTTTAAACTCATTTTCAGAAACTAATGGATTCATGACTCAAATAGTCAAATATGTTAGGGAAAGGTTTATTAACAACACCCCTATCTTGCTCAACAACTTAATTACACTTACTGGGCATTCTGTTTTGATGTTATAGTATAGGATGAGTTCAAGTGGTACTATTGCTACATTAGAACCCAGTATTGATTCTGAGGATAAACTTACTGGGTCTCTGTGGAAATATGTTACTAAGATAGTTGATGATTCTGATGGAGGCAAGGCAGGGGGAAATGTTCCTTTTATTTGTAATTTCTGCAAGATGAACTTCAAGGACTCACATTCTAGAGTTAAAGCTCATTTGCTCAAAATACCAAGAGTGTGAATCAAGGTTTGCACCAAGGTGACGAAAGCTCAAATAGATGAAATGCGAGAGGCAGTAGAAGAGTGTGAGCAGAAGTTGCAAGATAAGACTCTAAGAACGATTCATTTGCCTCCCTTTTCAAGTAGGCTTGCAAGTAGTACAAGTTATTTTCCATTGCAGGTAGTGGATCTTGAAACTAAAAACAGAAGGAGGATGAGGATGAGTCCACAACTAACTAAAGCCTTTAGAAAAGAAGAAAGGCAACAATGTGATGCTGCAATCGCAAGAATGTTTTACATTGGTGAGATATCGTTCAACTTGGCGAGGAATCCCCACTACAAAGATGCTTTTGCTCGTGCCTCGAACCTTCCGAGTTATACCCCCAGGTTGCATTGAGGACCACATTGCTTGACAATGAGAAGCAACACATTGACCGAATGCTAGTACCCATTAAAGACACATGGAAGCAGACCAGTGTGACAGTATGTTCTGATGGGTGGACCGATGAGCAAAGGAGGCCCTTAATCAATAAGATGGCTGCTTCTCAAAATGGGGCTGTTATGATAAAAGCAATCAATTGTGAGGGGCAGTACAAAGACAAGTTTGAAGTTGCAAGATTGCTTTTGGAGACCATCAATGAGATTGGCGCCGAGAATGTGATACAAGTGGTGACTGATAATGCACCTGTGTGCGCTGCTGCTGGTGCCATTGTTGAAGCTACATATCCACACATCTTTTGGACACAATATGTAGTTCATACTCTCAATCTTGTCTTGAAGGATACTTTGAAAGCAAAATCCTTTTTACCCGGTGAGCACATAGATGAAGAGCTGGGGTGGCTTATGGACGTCATCAATGATGTTTGCTTTATCAAGAATTTTATCATCAACCATAGCATGCGTCTATCTATGTACAATGAGAATTGATCTTTGAGGTTGCTTCCAGTTGCTGAGCCAAGATTTGCTTCTCACTATGTGAGTATTAAGAGGTTTAGGGAGATGAATGTTGGCTTGCAAAGCATGGTGATTAGTCCAAAATGGGACTTGTACAAAGAAGATGATGTCCTGAAAGCAAGAAGAGTGAAGGAAATGCTATTGGATGACTACTTGTAGGAACAAGTCGATTTCATGATTGCTTTCATGGAACCTGTATATGAGATGATAAGGATGGGGGATTTGGATAAGCCTTGTCTTCACTTGGTTTACGAGTGGTGGGATTCAATAATTGAGAAAGTGAAGAAAGCAGTTTTCAAGCTTGAATTTGTCCATGTCATCACAAAGCATTGTGAGGTATCAAGATTTTATGATGTGCTTTACTCTATCTTGATTGCTCAATGGACCAAGAGTTCTACTCCACTTCATTGTCTTGCACATTCTTTGAATATGAGGTATTATAGCACTAAATTGGCTTGAAGAGGATCCTAACCGAGTTGCTCCACATAGAGATGCCGAGCTCACCACTGAAAGGGGGAAATGTCTTCAGAGTCTCTTTTCAGATCCTTAGGTTCGTAACAAAGTGTTAGAAGAGTATGTCACTTTTTCTCTTAACATGAAAGATTATAATACACCGGAAGCTTTGAAAAATAAGTGCAATTTTGAGCCTGTGGTTTGGTGGGGTGCCTATGGAGCTTGTACACCACTACTTCAAGGTTTGGCTTTCAAGTTGCTTAATCAACCTTGTTCATCTTCTTGTTGTGAGAGGAATTGGAGCACCTATAGTTTCATTATCGGTTTGAAGAGGAACAAATTGCAACCAAAAAGAGCTTAAGATTTGGTTTATGTGCATACAAATCTTCGACTTTTGGCAATGAGGGATCCTAACTATTATAAAAGTCAAGAGACAATGTGGGATCTTGCAGGAGATGATGCTGACTCCATGGAACCTGGGACTTATGTGCTTGATATGGCAAATCTCTCCCTTGATGAACCGACATTAGAGATGATGCTAATTAATGATGAGATGAATGTTGAAGATGAGTGATGCACTTATGGACTATTGTCTTAATTTATCACTTGCATTTAGCTTTATTTGATGTTATTTTTTATGAATTTTAGAATTGGATCGACTTTTATGGTTAAATTTGGTTATGTAATGAATTTATTTCGTGTTTCTAGTATTCTTTTATAATTAAAAATACATATATATTTATTAATAATTTGCCGTGTCAAAACATGTATTTTTGAGATTTTCCGTGTCGCGCCGTGTTGGTGTCGCCGTGTCAGTGTCGATTTCCGTGCAACATAGATATAGAACTATATATAGATAGATGGAAATGCAGAATATAGGGTTGGTGATGAACATTAATATTTACTCGGCTGCCTCTACTCGATTTAGCTTGCAACTGTACGTCCTTGTTAACAAAGTACCTAATTACAATAAGAAACAATTCTTTTGCTGTTTGCGGGAACAGGGTTTTGTGAAATGCCATGCGCTTTGAGTCTTTAAGAGACAGATAACATCAATTTGGGCATACATTGTTCACTAATTTGTCTATTAGGAAGAAACATGCCAACAAGCCCAAATTGTCTTTACCTTAATTAGGACTTTCCTACAGCCTCTGCATCTGTGCATATATGCTGCTAAATCTAACAGATATATGCATATCTCTAAATACATATACAATATATGTAGTGTACGTACACAAATATGTGCTTTGTCTATGTTGTTATTGTTAGAATATATATGTTGGGTTTTGCTTTTCTGTTGGAATTATTATTCGGGGTATATATATTATTTAGGTTATTTAATCTAGTGTGATATTCTGTAATTTGTAATTTGTTTTTTTCAAAAATTAATAAAATTGTTCTTCTCTACTTATAGACGTAGCCAATACATTATTAATAAGCCACATAAATCTGTATTTACTTTTACATTCGAGAGATATATTTTCCTAATGTTTCAGAGTTTGCCCTAGTGTGTGATCCACCCGCGTCCACATAGACTATGTTTAGACTCATTGACTGCCAATAATGCATTGATACTCATTATCAATATATATGATCATCTTTCTGCATTCCAATGTTAAAGTATGCATAATTTTCTTCCTCGCTTCCACTTGCAATATTGTTTTAATTCGTGAAATGCCTCTATGATTGATTATGTATTATTCAAAGAATTGAAATGTTTCCACATATGTGCCAAGAATCACCTTTTTGAGGAGAACTATCTGTGTACCAACTTTCAACCATGTGCCAGCTCCCTCCAAACCCTTTCTAGAGCAGAAGAAGAACTGCATGTATATATTTACTAGCTAGCTTGTTAGGGTTGTGTGTGTGTGAACGACAGAGATGCATGCATAATGGATGCAGTATTAATTAGCTCAATAATTCCACCCTCCAAGTTTCTTGTTCTCCCTAAATGTGATCCAAGAACGTCCATGCATGCAGTGAGAGAGATCATTATTGTTTTATGTCTATTATTGCCATATACATCTCTTACAACTTAATTTAACAGCTTAATATAAGAAAACTCACTTCTACAAGATACTATACCATCAAAACATACATACATAGACATTACTCAATCATACAAAGTTTAATTTGGATCGATAATTACAACATACCGCGAAATGTCTAAACGTGTTTTCTGTATATACTCCACCTCTTTGCCAACCAAGCAAACACGGAGGATTAGGTGCATGATGACAATAATCATCTCCTCCTACGCGGCCTAACATTGGGAACTCATGAAATTGTTGGTTTTTTATTATGACCTCGGAAATTGAATTCAAACACATGCTTGCATGCATACATACAAAACCCATTCTGATGGCTTTCAGCCTAATTTCCACTACCTAGCCACTGTTGTGTTTTCTTCTTCTGTTATACCTTGACTTATCGTTCTTTTCATGCACATGTCTAATAAAAATACCCACTTAATTGATAAACAACTTTAGCTGCAATGATTTGCAGAAAAGATAAACATGAATGCTTCGGGAACAACTCACCTCCAATTCGGGAATGTGATATCTGCAGCTTGTTCTTCGTATGGTTTTCTAAGTTCTCGTTGTTGATGAGTTTTGATCTGTTTAGGGCTCGTAGTGGAAGGCAAAATATGTTGGGGTTTACTCCCGAGTTCGTATTTGGGCCTTTTTTTTAGAAACTTATGGGAAGTGCGCGCTTGGGCCCTCTTGGGCTGTGACCATACCAAAGGGTCTAAGTTCAGGCCCAAATTACGTCCGTCCTATAAGTGCGTCGCTCTTTTGTGTTTGACAGAACAGTAAAAGCCATTTCAATGGCTTCGCCGTCGTCTCTCACTCCTCCGCCAGTTCCGATCGAACTCCACGTCAGCAACCGCGAAAAGCTCCTCACTGCTATCCGAATCCACCTCACTCAGTCGTCTCTTCTCCTCCACGGCTTCGTTTTACTCCAAGTAAAATCATCGCTCTTTTGCTCTCCTAGTTCATTTGTTATCAGTTTGATTTCATACACGAATAAATTTCAATTCAAATTTTAAACTGTGAATTGTGTTCTTAGGGAGGCGACGAAAAAAATCGCTACGACACTGATCACACCGAGCTCTTCAGGTGCCTGCTCTTAGTAGTTACTCAGTATTTTTTTTATTATATGAAAATTGAAGAAATTAGAATTGTTGGTAATTAGATGTGGTAAAAACGTGGTTAAGATCATTGTATGGTTGATTTGTTTTTTTAATGATGTATACAATTTATTTACAGGCAGGAGAGTTACTTTGCTTACTTGTTTGGAGTGAGAGAGCCTGGTTTCTATGGTGCTATAGTAAGTACATATTTTCTTCTCGAATGTAAATTTGAGCTACAGTGTCGTTTTCTTCTAGTCAATTTTACTTGTTGTGAACTAATCTGTGTTTGATCCTAATTCATGAAGGACATTGCGACGGGAAAGTCTATTCTCTTTGCTCCAAGATTACCTGCTGAGTATGCTGTTTGGATGGGGGAGATAAAGTCTTTGTCTTACTTCAAGGTGAATGAAGGCTTAGATGTCCCTTTTTTATGCCAGTATAAGATGCTGTCGTTACTCATCACTCATCACTCATCAGTTTATGGTTTTGTCTTTCATTTGCAGGAGAGATATATGGTTAGTGTGGTCCACTATACTGATGAGATTACAAAGGTTTTACAAGATGAATACCGAGGATCTGGTAAACCGTTATTGTTTCTTTTACATGGGCTCAACACTGACAGTGACAACTTCTCAAAACCAGCAGAGTTTCAGGTTTCTAAATCTCAGGCTTTCTATTTCATGTAAGTCTTATAGAGACATACACCTCTAAAAATTAGTGTATAATACTAAATTTTAAATTGTTATATAAGGGGATTGATAACTTTGACAAGGATTTGGTTACCTTGCATCCGATTTTGACTGAATGCCGTGTTACAAAGTCAAATCTGGAGCTTGCTCTTATCCAGTTTGCAAATGATATTAGCTCCGAAGCTCATATTGAGGTAACCTTTTTTGTGACAAAGTACAATTGTGAGCAGTAGATTTTAGATTCAACTTTTATATTGCTTCTCATTCTTGATAGTATGTGATTCAAGCTTGCTCTTTATATGTTTAATGCAAGAAACCAGCTCAGTATAGGGATATGTGGCTCATTTTTGTGTGAACTCTGTGCAGTTTGAAATCTTCTTGTTGTGGAGTAGATCCGAGTTCTATTATTAGAAACATCTTTTTCTTAGTCGTACTCTTGGATATAATGAATGTATTGTTATTTGTTTCTGACCAGGTCATGAGAAAAGTTAGGCCAGGCATGTATGAGTATCAGCTGGAAAGCATATTTCTTCACCACACATACATGTATGGTGGCTGTAGACATTGCTCATATACTTGTATTTGTGCTACTGGTGAAAACAGGTAAAATTTTCTTTACATAAGTTTGAAATAATTTTATTTTTCCTATTACTCTGCGTTAATACCACTAAGTTACACCACCTCTATTTTTTCTTATATAGTTTTTATGACGTTCAAGTACAATCATTAAAAAGTATTTTATTCCAACTGAAAACATAGTATTCTCATATGTTATCTATTTGTCGAATATGCGTTTTCAGTTTGGGTGGGAGTTCTAACTGTTAGCTCCTTTGTTAACCACATTGGTTGATTCACCATGAGTATGGATTTAGTTATATTGACATCAGTCTAATCATTAGAAAGTTGACTAAAATTTGATGTTTTGGAAATACAGTGCTGTTCTCCATTATGGGCATGCAGCAGCTCCAAATGACAGGGTAAACAAATCTTTCCCAGCTAAAGTTCTGAAGTACTTTGTTCCTTTATCGATATCGTAACATCTTTTTTGTAGACCTTGGAAGATGGAGATTTGGCATTGCTTGATATGGGAGGTGAATATCATTTTTATGGGTCTGACATTACTTGTTCCTACCCTGTAAGTATATCTTGTTATCTTTGCAAGTGTGCAATTATCTTGTAATTGTGTTAAGATATTGTCATCCACTACTTGACTAGTCGGCTTAAACATTTGAGATCATAAAAACTCTTCTTAAATTTTTATGCAGGTGAACGGGAAGTTTACCTCTGACCAATCTCTCATATATAATGTAAGCAACTGATACTGTTATGCTGAATTTATATTCAATTTTGTATTGTTCGTGTGTGCACTTGTGTGCCAGGAGCACGTGTTTGAGTGCATTAACTAGCTAGTGTGCTGACTATGCTTAGCCTACTTTCTATGGTTCTTATGGTACGCAGTTAGTCTATTTCTAATTATCATGCTTGCAGGCTGTTCTTGATGCTCATGATGCTGTTGTATCGACACTGAAACCTGGAATAAGCTGGGTTGATATGCATAAGTAAGACTCTTAAACTCAATTTGGCTTTTAGTAATGTGGTGTACATTGTGATTCTTTTGCCCTTATGATTGCAGACTAGCAGAAAAGGCAATCCTTGAGTCATTGAAGAGAGGGGGCATCCTAGATGGGTAACAATCTTATTTCAACTCTATTAGCTTTTTTTGGTCTAAATCTCAACTATATTAGCTAGTAATAATATACTAGCTAATATAGTACTAGCTAATATATATATATATCAACTATATTAGCTAGTGTATATTATTACTTGCAACTTTCAGAAGGATCCCCATTGTGTCTGGTTTTAGTAATGTAGACGATATGATGGTTGAGCGACTGGGTGCTGTTTTTATGCCTCATGGGCTTGGGCATTTGCTTGGCATTGACACTCATGATCCCGGTGGTTACTTGAAGGTTCTAAATCTTTCATAAGATTCCAAATTCGAGCAATTAAGTAATACTTGAAATTTTCTGGCCTATATGAGTTGGATATATTGTATACGTTTCAGGGAATTGAGAGGCTAAAAGAACCTGGATTAAAGTCTTTGCGTACAACAAGACAAATGCAAGAGGGGATGGTCAGTAATGACTTTATTATAAACATTCTGCTTGCTTATGAATCTTACTGTATGTTGAACTTTAAATTTCTGATGAAATTGGTATTGAATAAATTGTTGTGGGCTCTCTTTGGAGGTGATTACAGTGGAGCCTGGTTGCTACTTCATAGATGCTTTGTTGATTCCGTCCATGGGACGTCCAAATACAACCAAGTTCTTCAATCATGAAGCAATTGGTAGATTTAAAGGTTTTGGTGGAGTTCGAGTTGAGAGCGATGTGGTACCCTCTTTCTCTGAACTCGGATATTAGCCTTGTAGTCAAGTCATATTCACATGCATATTAACCTCTCTGAATCATGCCTTCTTCCAGCTTGCTTTTTATGAATTATTATATATACATGACAAATCATGCCTATACATTATTCGTGGGTTTTGTAGTACATCACGGCAACTGGTTGTATGAACATGACAAAGGTTCCTCGGCAAATTGGCGAGATTGAAGCAGTTATGGCAGGAGCACCATGGCCACTTAATAAGGCTTCCTAATAAGCACTAAACAGCTGTAGTTGATGTATTCGCTTGAAAAGCTTCTATTTGTCCGAGCAAGAAGAACCTTAAACGAAAAATAAAGTATCATCTGTTGCAAAATGTTTGTTTATATACCAAGTTTATGTGTGGCATTGCATTTTGGACCAAATGATCTGTGTTGGCGGTGCCGGACCTAGAGTGAAGAACGACCAACTTCAAGCATCTCCTGTTTTTGTTTTTGTTTTGTCATTTTGTTTTCTACTGAAATAACAAGAACTCCAAAGCTGAAAAACTAAGTCAACTGTTAGGCTGTTCCTCAGATAATAACTCTTTCGTTTCAACTTTCAAGCTCACTATCCCTGACCCGTAACGTAATTCTCAATCTCCTCTTTTATTTGTCACAATCAGACCTAGAAATCACCAATTTGTGTCCTCACAGTGGCTTTAGTCAACAAAGAGTGAAAGAGGTTTTCGATGGGAGTAAAATCTTAGGAAGTGCGAAAGATCGGGGTGTTATTGTATTTGAATAAAACGGCGTGTCGTACGGTGTCAACTAAATTGGACTTGAGCTCTCCCGCGGTAACATAATTAACGACCTCTCCCACTTTGAAACTCTTTACAAAAAGCTCAGACCCGCTAAAACCCTAATCCCAAGTCTCTCTCTTTCTCAATCTCAATGGGTCGCCGAAAGAGCCAAAGCAGCAGTCACCACAGCACAGTCATTGAAAACTTGGGCCAAAGCTCCTCCGCCGCTCGGTTCGAAGACGTCGACCACGACGAGTCCATGTGCGACCAGCCCGATCTAGACTCCATGGGCGAGCCTGAGGTCTCTTTCGTCGCTGAACCCAATGATAAAACCAGCGCCGACTATTACTTTGACTCTTACTCTCACTTCGGTATAACTCTCTCGCTCTCGCTCTCTTAACTTAAAAGTTTTTATTTTTATGAGTTGGGTTTTCGTGTGGTCAAGTAAAACATTGAGCTTTAGTTGAGTTAGAGCAGAAAGTGATGATACCAATGCGATAGAAGAGCTTTCGTTTTTGTCCCAAATGGATTTACGTAGAGTTGAACTGTTTATGAGGAAAAGTTTTGATTTTTAGGATTGGCTTTCTTCAGTGGCTTAAAAAAAGCAATAAAATTTGGTTGTATTAGCTGAGTCTAACGTGTTAAACTTAAATATATTGAGCTGTTTAAAAATGTAGCTGTTGAGCATTGTTATATTTTGTTCTTATATTAGTGTATTATTTTGTGTGATTTCAGGTATTCATGAAGTAAGTGAGCGCTCTTGGATGCAAAGCTGTTCTTGTAATTTTTCTTGGAAATAGTCATTAGATGTTGGGCTCACTATGGTTTGTGTTGCAGGAGATGTTGAAGGATCTGGTGAGAACCAAGACATATCAGAATGTTATTTATCAGAATAAGTTTCTATTTAAGGATAAAATTGTTCTTGATGTGGGAGCTGGGACTGGAATTTTGTCCTTATTCTGTGCAAAAGCTGGGGCCAAGCATGTTTATGCAGTACGTATTTTTCCAACGAGTTGTTCTCTGTGGGCTTTCTGATTATATTGTCTGGCCACATCTGTTTTGATAACGTTGTTTTGCTTCCACAGGTTGAGTGCTCTGATATGGCTGAGAAGGCAAAAGAGATTGTTGAAACAAATGGGTATTCTAATGGTAATGCTCTTGTAGTTCGTACCTGCATTTAGCTCTGATGTGCCTAATGAATCTTGAAATTGTTCCGACAGTATACATCCTGCCTACTCATTGGTTGGTTGATAATTTTTTTGCAGTTGTAACTGTTCTGAAAGGAAAGATCGAAGAACTTGAGCTTCCAGTCGCAAAAGTGGATATAATTATTTCTGAGTGGATGGGATACTTTTTGTTGTTTGAGAACATGTTGAATACCGTCCTCTATGCCCGTGATAAATGGCTTGTAAGTAACATTTACAATGCCAGCATATTGTATGTGATATTCAGCTCAAGATGAACTGATGAAGTGAAGTAATGATATGCAAATTATTAGATTGAAAATTCACTGTTGTTCATATTATTATTAATCATCTTTGGTCATATTTAGTCAGGTCGCTTAGTTTCATCTTTCCCCTGTCAAGGGAGAAAATCCATTTACAGTTGTGCTTTGATATCATATAGCAGAAGTTGGGTATCCTATGATCCATCATACTCTGGCTTATATACAGGAAAAATGAGTGTTCTTTTCATGTTTGTAGGTAGGTGATGGAATTTTGCTACCAGACAAATGCTCTCTCTTTCTGACGGCTATTGAGGATGCAGAGTACAAAGAAGACAAGATAGAGTGTAAGCTTGCATGTCTCATTGTGTTTTTACATGTAGATTGTTACTTTCTTTTTGTGAAGCTTTGCTTACATTGTCTTTGATTGTTTCATTATAACAGTTTGGAATAATGTATATGACTTTGACATGAGCTGCATCAAGAAGCAAGCCATGATGGAGCCTCTTGTGGACACAGTTGACCAAAACCAAATTGTTACAAACAGCCAGCTACTCAAGGTGAGAAATACTAAGCACCCAGACTATCAGATAAGTGCCTATCCTTTATATGGCTTCACTAACACTTTCCAATTTTCTCCATCAGACAATGGATATATCTAAGATAACTCCTGGCGATGCTTCTTTCACTGCTCCTTTCAAGCTTGTTGCTGAACGTGATGATTTTGTTCATGCTCTTGTAGCGTACTTTGATGTATCATTTACAAAGTGTCATAAATTGATGGGCTTCTCCACAGGTCAGCTCTGCTCCTAAATTTTTGGTTTCTGTTGGTAAACGATTTGAAAAAGTAAGTGTTAAAGAAGTGATGTTTTATTCATATGCTTCCAATGTTTTCCACATGCATATAATGTCCTTTGCACAGTTTTGCCATTGTGCCTCATGTTTAGTCGACTTCTGTCATTCATAATTTGGTTCTACTGAATCTCACTACATTGATTTTAGGTATACTTTTTAAAATGAAATAGTGTTGATTACTTCTGATAATAATGGACGTGCAACAATAGATTCAATCTTGAACTAAGTTCCAATTCCAAGTTTCTAAAATCAAGCAATAATCCTGTTTTGTGAAATATCTAAAGCATCAGTAATCTGTGAGGAGTCCCTTTCACTGAATATTCCAGGTTTTGATAAAACAGTTCTCTAATCAGCACCTGTGTGTTCAATTTAATGTAGGTCCAAGATCAAGGTCTACCCATTGGAAGCAAACAGTCCTGTACTTGGAAGATGTGTTGACAGTATGTCAAGGAGAGTCGATTACTGGAACCATAACTGTCGCACAAAACAAAAAGAATCCCCGTGATATTGAGATAATGCTCAAGTATTCATTCAACGGCCAGCGGTGCACTGCGTCAAGGGTTCAATATTACAAGATGCGCTAGGCTGCCATTGGGATTTATTGCTCCATGAGAAAGCAATCCATTTATGCACAACTAAAGTGTTGTGGATGGTTGCCCAACCTGTGTTAAGAAAAGCTGCCTCCAACTGGTTCTAGTGAGGAGGAAGCATTGTAGCATGTGTACGATTAATTATTCATTTGAAGTTGTAATATTACAATTTTGATGCTAGAAGATTTGGTATTTGATCATTTATTGAAGTTTTTATAAATCTGATCGTTATCGAGATACTTGCAAATTAAACTATAGGAGACACTCACACATAATATAATCACATGATAAGTGGGATTCTCACTAGAGCCAAATTAGGCTATGCTAGCATTCCAGAACTCAGTGTAATAGTCTTTACAGACCAGACAACCGGTACCAAAATCGGTATTGAGGATAAAGGGTCGTGGTCAAATCGACCTCCCCAGCAGGGAAGAAATCAATAGGTGCTCTTTAGTTGTTGAATCACTTGAATGTTGGGAAAGTTGGGATAGGTGCCCCTCGCCATTTAGTTTGTAGGGCTCTGGTGACCACACAGTTAAATGGACATCAATCCATATGATAATAAATTCTATATTTAGATGTGGGGAAAATGATTATTGTATTTGTTAATTTATTAACTAAATTTTGTTAATCGGAATGAAAACGAGTGGAAAATTAGCTATGCCAAGACCGGTACGGCGGCATCAAAAGAGCAGGAAAAAGAAAGCAGATTACAAACAAAAATCTGTAAGAAAATTAGCATAGACTAGAATTCCAAATAAAGAGTGTAATCGAAGATAATGATTATTGAACCCGGCCATGTGTTTGAAACTCACTTGCCATTTATATTCATTAAAAGGCTAAGGGAACGTACTTCTTTAGAGCAGCTGCAACGGTTCAAGATTTTGGGGACGATCTTCGGCGGGACTCACAGTTTCAGGACGCTTTCCGGCGAAACAGCGTGCAGCGGTGAGGAATCCAAGGGGCGACCGGACGTTGACGTCTCGAACGTCCTCGCCGGCGTCCTGGAGAGGAAGCTCGCCCGGACGTCCTCTGGTGGCCCCCACTGCACATGGGTGACGACAGATGTGATGCAATTTTTTTTTCTACCAGGCGTGTGTACGGTTAATAAGTTTTAAAAAATTACAAACCAATCAATCAATGACACGTGTCCTCCAACGGTTGAATTGATCTGAGCCGTCAATTTTCATTCAAAATGTTAATCCGACGGCTGAAAAATATTGATCAATTGTAATATTTTAAATTAACCATTTATTCTGAAAACTTCAAAAATTCATAATAAATAGCTCCGACCTCCAAAATATTCAATAAAAATACGGACGAGTTCATATTAATGTCCTCTATAACTTTCGTGAAGAAAATGAGTCAAAAATCATAACTTAAAAAAATATCAATTTTGAATCGCGACGAAATAAAGAATCATAATAAACACGTTGTTATAACGAATGTAGGCCCAACATAAAACCTAAGTCTAACATGACTCGGATTACATTTAGCTCGGGGGGCGTTGCCCCCGAGCCCCCACCAGGGCGCGTCGCCTTGGATCCCGACTCACTGACCGGGCAGCGAGGCCTCCGTATGCTACCGACATACAAAATTGATTCAAAGCATATTTACACGCATCTATTTTTTTCAGACAATAATGGCAAGTATCAGGATGACACGTGTTGCCTAGTTATTGGTTGAAAATATTACCCAGAAATAAAAAATTAAAATTTTAAATAATAATGAATAATAATAGAAAATTCTATTTTTTGCACTACTGCACGAAAAACAGGAATAAGAATTCCTACTGAAGAGGAATTCCTCAAATGGGTGAGGAATTCCTCAAAATAGGACTTCCTCTCTATTTCATGGGTGCAGATGCTCGTACAGCCTAAATTGAAGGGTGTACAGATGCCAAGCTATAAATGATTGAGCTGAAGCTGTAGCCATCTTTGCCCGTGGAGTTGCTTATAAATTAAGGAATCCATGTAGTACATGGAATACTACAATGGCTACACTTCCTTCATCTCCATCTGTCAAAGCTCTTGCAATCATCTTCTCTATGTTTCTCTTCCATTGTGTTGCTGCAAATACACTACTGGGTGCAAATAAAACTACTCCAGCAGTCTTTTTTTTCGGAGATTCAATACTGGATACCGGCATTAACAATTACATTGTTACAATAACTAAAAGCAACTTCCCACCTAATGGGAAAGACTTCATGGGAGGAAAGCCTACTGGAAGATTTTGCAATGGAAAACTCCCCTCAGATTTGATCGGTAATATAACATTTTATATGTACTACCACAATTGCTATATTTTGTGTATATTGCTCAAGTTTCAACATTCGTCGTCTCAGCTGAAGGACTTGGAGTGAAGGAGATTGTACCGGCTTATCTTGATCCGAATTTGCCGCTTCAAGACCTACTTACTGGTGTTTGTTTTGCCTCAGCAGGCACAGGATATGACAACCTCACAGCCAAAATACTGGTACATACATCACTTCCAAATTAAACTACTAATTGTTATCACGTACATCATATATATGGTTCATCCTTGTATTCTTGTTGTTTTTGTTTTTGTCTGAATTCTTCTTCTGTATATCAGAGTGTATTGCCATTATCAGATCAGCTAGAGCTGTTCAAGGAATACAAAAGCAAAATAAATGCAGCAGTGGGGGATGCAACAACAACTACTCTACTGTCTAAAAGTGTATTCGTTACTTCAGTAGGAATCAATGACCTTTCAAATTCTTATTACATTACAGGACTGAGGAAGGCTCAGTATGACATTCCAACCTATACAGATCTCATGCTCGAATCAGCGTCAAATTTTTTTCAGGTACAAGTCGAACAGAAATGCAAAAATTAGTACTGTCCTACTTGTTTAGGTAAGTGTCATCTTAGTACTAGTCTTTTTGTTAATTATCTAATATGTCAGGAGATTTTGTATAGGATCTATATGCACTGGGAGCTAGGATCATTGGAGTATTCAGTGTGATACCAACTGGGTGCTTACCAATAGCGAGAACAGTACTTGGAGGCATAGAGAGAGCGTGCTACGAAACCGAGAACCAAGCAGTCATCCTCTTCAACTCAAAGCTCTCTTCCCTCTTAGATTCTCTCAACGAGAAACTTCCAGAAGCGCATTTCATTTACCTTGATGTATATAACCCTTTGCTTTCCCTGATCAGAAACCCTGCTCAACAAGGTACTCATAATCTTATTCATCAATTATCGATCTTTAACACTATCGAAGTAGCTAATACACAAACTGAAGCGACCAAGTTCATTTTCTGATTCAGGATTTGAAGTGGTGGATAAAGGATGCTGTGAAACAGGAACTGTTGAGACAGGTCCTCTTTGTAACAAATTCTCAGTTACTTGCGCTGATGTGTCCAAGTACCTCTTCTGGGATAGCATTCATCCAACGGAGAAGGCATACAGGATCATAACCCCCATGATCTTAAAGCAACTCAACGTATGAAGGATTTACAGGCTCACTTGACACTGATGATACCCGAATACAGGAAGGAGCTAGCTAGCTATCCATATATAAGATTCACGTGTAAGATTTATGTGTAATTGCTGTCACTGTTTGAATGAGTTTCAAGCTCATACAGAAAGTGTTACCTTTATGCTGGTACCTTGTTTGATACAGTTGCAATTACGTTGGTAATCAGAAAGTTAATGAAGAAAATACTTCAATAAAACTGTATATATCCCCAACTCACTACTTGATGGCAAAACATATTGATACAATTTGAACAAAAATGTGATGGCTCTAAAACCATATAGTTGTTTGATCTAAAGCTCTGCCTTGTTGGCCTTTGTACTCTTCTTCGATGCTGTCTTTTTAAGTCCTCTCCAGCTCTGTCGTAACCAGTTAGAGACTTTGCTTGCATGCTTTTTAAGCGTGTCCTTGGTCTTTATGATCCCATGAGTGATCTTCTGTTTCAAATCTGGCTTTGTACTTTCTTTGTCTCTCAAAGCTTTTCCCTGTTCAATTAGTTTTTTTCAAAATGGAATGAGAAACAGTATGGTAGTCATATAAGAAATCTGGACTAAACTGTTGTACTTACCAATTTTGCTGGAAACTGAGAGTCGTCATCGTCATCATCATCTTCGTCATCACCATCCTCACCGCCAAAGTTTTTCATGTTCATCAATTCATCCCTTGAGTACATTTTCATACCTGGGGCTCCTGGCATACCCTGACATGTGGAACCAAAAGAAGACACAATATTCAGCAATGCACAAATATGATTTGACATGAAATTCTGCAGCAATGAAAGTGCAATTACCTCCATAGATTTCAACATCTTTTCCATTTCAGCTTCTTTGGCAGACTTGGGGACAAACACTTCTCCAGGAGTCCTGCCCTGGAAGACACAAGATACTATTATTAGTTTTGTTCTTCGGTTCATATTATAGTAACCCTTTCAAAACAAATGGTGTAGTGTCAATCACTAGATGTAAGTTATAATGAACTTGGTGAAAATGAGCTCAGTATAATCAAATATAGACAAAAGCTGAGATCACAATATACGCAAGGCAACATTTATGGATCCCAAACTTATTAGGATCTGAATATGCAAGTTGCTAGAGCATTTTCTGGAGCACATACTGTAGTTTTATAATCATGAAAGAGAAATATGATTGATGCCCACATGAGCTCACAGTGAGTGAACAAAAATTTCTAGAACAGAATCTTCATGTTATTCTGAACAAAAACTTTTAACAAAAGGAATGAATTGTGTGACACGTTTAAGGAAGAGGTAGCTCTGTGAGAAGAAAAATGGTTATAAAGATTGAGCCTTGTCTCAAGAGATCACGATGAATGATGCCTCCTACAGGTCTCAATGTGAATTGATCTACATCAATCAAGAAAGAGTTACCTTAGGAACTGGAGGAGGCTTAGTCCTGCATGCATCAGTGAGGTCTTTGCATATGTAATTCACCAACGAACCAATGCCAGGTTTGGATTTGTATAGATACTCAGCAACATCAGTATCCGCATATCCCAGAACCTGCAACATTACCGATTAAAACACTAGGCTCTAGTCTAGTGCACCAACAACAAAATCAATGAAACAGTGATGCAAAACCTTACCTCTTGACAAGCTCGCTCTACCGTCTTGCATTCCGAATTGCACTGTCCTTCCGATTCTTGTTCGACCAGCTGAAAATTACCAAATCATGTAACAAATCGATACAATGAAGTGAATGAATAACCAAACGTGTATACTTTAGCCCATATGCCTCAATCAAAAGGCATCAACAGCTCAACATTGTATCAGTACATGCTTAAAACACATAAACACTATCAGAGTACTAGACATTCAGTCCATTAGTATTGACAGCAATGTATCACAAAATTTCAAGTACATTCTCACCTGCAACTTATCTCCTTGTTCAACTACGTCAATCAGCAAAATCCAATCAGCCTCAGATTTCTTCAAATTGCAAACATTCTCAGCGATCTCAATTATCTCATACTCTGAGATCTATCTCCAATTCGAAAACAAACAAAACCCACAATCAAATTCCACAAACCAAACAAGACCCACCAATTTCTCAAGTTCAAGTAACAACACTAACATATTAAAGTTACCTTCTTAGGTTCGATCTCAGCTCTCTTCTTCTCAACTTGGGTGTGTAACTGAGCTGCGAGCTTCTCGCAGACTTGGCACTTGATGTAGGGAATGTCTTCCTTTCTGGCAACAGTTACTGGCTTCTTGCCACACTCGGAAATCGATACCAAAGCAGAGATCACCACCACTATAAAAATCGCAACTTGAATTGGCCTCAGTTTCGCCATAGCTCTGTAAACCAAGGACCTCTGACCTTTCTACCAAACAGTGAAGAACACAAAGTAGAAGTGTAGAACGGACTCGGATCCTCTCCTAACGGAGAGGACCTAACCATCATCTAACCTCATCAGTTCGACCGTCCGATTTAATAGACGGCCAGAATTTCTTCACTTTTTTTTTCTTCCCTCTATTCCTCTAATTCTCGTTGTTCTCTCTATGTGTCATCTCTTTCGCTCTCAAAATCTTGCAGGTCTTTTTCCCAAATTACAGACTCTCTATCATCAGTTCGACCGTCCGATTTAATAGACGGCCATAATTTCTTCACTTTTCCTTTTTTTTTCTTCCCTCTATTCCTCTAATTCTCGTCGCTCTATCCATGTGTCATCTCTTTCGCTCTCAAAATCTCGCAGGTCTTTTTTCCCAAATTACAGACTCTCTCTCCCAAATTACAGACTCTCTCTCTCTCTCTCTCTATCTCTATCTCTATCTCTCTCTCAGAGTGTGTAAATGATGGTTTGGTTTTTGGGGGTTATATAGTTTTTGAACAAGAACAAGAACATGAACAACAAGAGTCAGAGGTAGTTTGTACTTGGGTTTTAGTTCGGTCGGGTTTTGGGTGGTCTGTGTCGATTGAGAGAGAGTTCGATAGAAAAAGAAGGTTGTCGCATGGAAGTGGTTGTCATGGTGAGGTAGCTCATCGGTCAGCTTCAGGAGTTCGTCGAAGTCTGCGGCTCTCAACCCCAACAACAACAACATCCTCGTTATCCTCATCAGTTCATTCAGCTTTGACCTCATCAGCATCATCAGCTTCCGCCGCTACTCAATGGAAACCACCGCCGCAGGTTTGTTGTCTTTGTTGTCTTTTTTTCAAACTCTTGTGGATCGAAAAGTTGTTGTCTTTAGAACCAATCTGTTTAGTTAGTTTCGGATACTGCTTACGTTGTTTTGATTGATTGTAAGATTGTTCTGTTTCTTGGTGGACCTTTTCTTTTATCTGATTGTGTAAAATTTCATGTTTTTTTTTGCTTTGCTTTTGTGGTGTTTTGGGGTTTTGGTGAAATTAGGTATGATTGTATCTGAGGAATGCTTGGTTTGCTATTGGAGGAGTGTTGGGTCTTACCAAGTTTTCATTTTGGCTCAAAATTGATGAGCTTTATCGAATCTTTTGCTGTGTAGAAGTTCATTGGGTTAATGTTTGATTTGTAGTTTCTGTTTCATCTCTTTAATATTTAAGAAGCTTCCTTCAACTGGAGGGGGGAAAACTGATACACCAGTATGACTTGAAATAGAGTCTGGTTCTCTCTATGTATAAGAATGAGTCATTAACACAAAATATGCGTCTATATGTTGTAGGCGTCATAGCTTTCAATAAGCTGACAAATCCTTTCGAAATAGAAATTGATGTAGGGAACCTGGCCCTAGAAAGATAGCTTGTTGATCATATGTATGCTTGGTTGACGTTAATGAAAGTTAGCTTAGAGGACTCTCTTGGAGAAAAGTGTCGATTTTAAGAGTGATTCTTCGTTCCAAAGAAGACATTGATAATGTGGTTTCATATGCTCTCCCAGTGATTTAGTACATATCATCTCTTCTTGGAAAATCACTAAAACTCGTTGAATTAAGTATTTGGGGGTGAAACCTTCAAAGCATCTAACTGTCATACTACAACATGATCCTCTTTTCTTTTCAGTTAGGCTCTTGAAAGTATTCTTTCTCACATTTCCTGTCAACTGCTTGCTTTGTACTGTGCTAAACTAATCTATTAGGAGAATGATGAGGTTATTCTCGAATGTTGTGTAATATGGATAAAGTTCATAATATGTACTACAACGTAGCTATCCGGGTGCCTAAGAAAGTAAGAAGGCAGGTTCTTTATTTAGCAAGGGCCCTTGGGTTTTTGCTGGTGCTCCAAATGTTGTTAAGGTATTAAGAAATTTCATTCAATTGGTTGCTTACATTTCTTTTCCTCTATATGGACCAGTTCAGTTAAAATAATAAGTTGATTGTGCTTGATGTTGCAGGCATGAAACATTCAAACAAATGCTGAGTTTAACTTAAGTGCTTCTGGTGGGCAAGTGCATGCTCTGGAGGTTGGGAATGAAATGCTCTTCGCTGGGACAGAGGTAGGAACCAAGTTATTCTATTTTGTTGTGTTTAGGACTCTATGTTATATTTGGATCCATTTTTTTCCCATTGGCTTAGAACTGATTCATGTGTCTTCAAAATTTGCAGGAAGGCACTATATTGGTCTGGAAAGATTGTCCTGTTGATAATCCATTTAAAATCTGGAATTATATTTAAAGATCTGCAATCATATAGATGCACTTGTAGTCACTCTGCCTTTTTTTGTTACATATATGAATTGCATATATGTCAAAGGCCTACAGCTGCAAATATCTACTATTTAGCACAAAATATGCAGGTTGCACAGTTAAAGAAGTTGTCTTCCCATTCATTTCGGGTCTCTATAACTCAGTACAACTAAGAAGTTAAAGTCACTAATTTTCCCCAGTTGAGGCTGGTCTATGCTATAATCATTTTATCTATTTTGTGTGTGTTCCATATACTTTCTTGTTTGCCTTGCTATTTATATCCTAAACGTGGGCTGTTCATGGGAATTGATGTGTGACAAACTCTGTAGTTTATTTCTAATGCAATGCTCTCTTGCATCGTGCAAAACACTAAAGATAATCCACCATGCAATACTTTTTACTTCTTTTTACTTCTTTTGCCCCAGGTCTGCATGTTCAAACTCCCTAACTTTACCTCCAGAAGTCCAAGGCTTTCAGTGTTGAAGAGACTAGTACTGTAACTAGGGATTATCCATTTGCATATTGGGCAAATTTAGGGCAAGTTCTTTTTGTTATCAAAAAATGTTCTGTCAGTAGTTCTATATTGAAAATTTAGTTTTCACTTTTCAGGAAAGAAGCAATTAATTATGACATATGAATGGATCCCTGTAGTAGCAATTGTAGTTAAGCAACATACAAAAAAGTAGTTAAGCAACAGAAGTGAAGAATTAGCTTAGAAAGCCAGAACATGCTTTATTTCAAAAACAAATCAAATGCTATATAGTATGATGTTCTGGAATCACATGCTATTGCATCTAATCTTTCTCTTTATCTGAAGTTCTAAGGTCTGGCTCATTATCTGAAGCTCCAGGGTTTGGAAATCTCATGATATTTTATAATAATGCTTGTGCACTTGTGTTAGAGGAGTCTTGATAAGTCATCCAAGACAGTTAGTTCGACATTTGATTCGACATTTAGTGCATCTGTAGTAATAACAAGAAAATTATCACTCAATGAAAAACTCAAACAATTACATATGACACTCAAACAATAAGATACTTTACACATACTCACATTGTATGGGTGATAGATCATTGGCATACATGGAGAATTATCAACTATCATAGGAGACTGAATTGAGACCTGTAAATAAAAAGTAAAAAAAGAAGAAAGGGTAAAAAATTTGAAGAACCAATTTGAATCATCTTCATCTATAACTATGCATATAAACTGATGCTACAAAATTTTGATAAAGCGATTCATTCCAAATTATATATACCTGGGATTGTTGTGAATAAGGTGTTGGAGATTCGTCCGTTCTTGCACTATAGTTTGAAATTCCAGTTACCTATCATTGTCAAAATTACACATTAAAGTTATATACTTATATTCGAACACAATACACAACAAAGTCAACAGTAGATTAAACATCTTACCTTTGCAGACCTCTTCTTACTTTTGTTTAATTCTTGTTCAACACGACCTTTACATCTACGCTTTCCAGGATGAGTAACTTCTCTTTTTTTGAATCCCTTTGCATTTGCCACATCATTATCATTAATGCCATCGACCGATACCTTTTGGCTTTGGTCTTCCACATCTTTATTACCATTTATTTCCAAACGCAACACATCTTCAATCATTTTTGCCAGTTTTTCAGCTTCCACAACAACTAGCTCATATGCCTTCTCGCTCTCTAATGCTCTTGATGCTACTCGAATGAGTTTAGAACACAAGACTCTATTTCTAGAACTTTGTTTGAGCCTCAGATTCTCCACAATTTCATGACCATGCATGTCTTGCACCACACTATCAACTCTTGCATTTTTTGTCCACCTCTCTAAGACATACCGAGTAGGAATTAATTTTATGAGGTTAGTTTCTCTACATTCCATCATAACTTTGATAGCATGCCTACTTAAGACACCTACAATTTCAAACAACCGACAGTTGCAAGATACAACATCATCTCCTTCTCTTTTTACTAACCGCTCCTTTGCAAATCCATCCCTAACAACAGTGAAGATATGATTTCCACCATCGGAAACACAATTTCTTATAGACGACTTTAAAGAGACTTTATACTGTGATTGAAACTCTTTATATATTGCTTTAGTATAAACTTCTCGGGCTTGCTTCAAAATCGGAATCTCTATTTTGCAATGAACAATCCGAAATAGCAAATCATATTCGGCTTCAGATTCCTTGTACCTCTTATCAACAACCATTCTTTCAAAGTGAGTAAAGAAGTCAGGTAATTGGAGGTCTGATTTCAAATAGCCCTTCAAAGTAGCATTAAAGCTTTCACAGTTGGGTACTTTGCATCCTTGCTGACCATGTCCACTTGACATATGCATGCGCCCATTTTTTTTCTTATTGCAAATGTCGTAGCCAACCAACTATTCTCATGTGCATTGTACTCGTCAAGCATAGACTCCCAAGCACTTAAGAACTCATTTTCTTCCTCAATCTGATAAAGAAATTTGTTGAACACATTCCTCTTGTCATCGCCATTACATTTTTTGAATAAGAAACCTACATTCCTTACAGCATTTTGCATCAAATGCCATATGCAAAGTCGATGATATGAATCAGGCATCACATGTAAAATACCCTTAGCTATTGCAACATCTTGATCGGTGAAAACTGTTTTTGGAGGCTTCCCACACATTGCCTTCAAAAACGTGTTAAACAACCAAATAAATGAGGCGGCAGTCTCATCATACATCAAAGCAGCTCCAAATATGATTGTCTCCCTGTGATGATTGAGCCCAACAAACACTGCAAAAGGTCGATTTTCTTCATTAATCTTGTAGGTTGTATCAAAACTTACAACATCTCCAAATATACCATAGTCCATTATCATCTTAGCATCGGCCCAGAAAATATTAGTGCTTTGTTCTTCATTGTCTAGTTGCATCTCATAGAAAAACGATGGATTCTCTAACATTTGTTTTGAAAAATATTCCAACAGATAACCAGCTTTTCCATATTTCATTTTTCTTTGTCGAACATTTTAAAGATAATTCTTGTGATCATCTCTTGTAATCCCACTGAACCCCTTTCATTAGCTTCCTTGCCCATTAATTCAAATGTAGCCTTAAGCGGAACTCCTGAATCTTTGGTCAACTCTATGAATACACCTTGTGAAGTTGTCACTTTCCTTTGAGATGGTAACATATGCACGTAGTCTTGCTTAACAAGAGGGTGATTATGCTGATAAACATGATACCTACCAGTCTTCCTAACCAGTTTTATGGCCATATGCGCTCCACATCCCGTTCTTGTCTGTGCTCTTGGATTTTTGGTCAAATCATTTCTTTTATCATTTTGTCGTAGACCTTCTTTACAACAAACAAACACTCTTGAAGTAAGCACACCATATTTATCTTTGCGACAAGTTTCTCTTCTTATACTAAAACCTTCTCTACCACCATACTCGTTATAAAAGTCATAAGCATCTTGCTCTGAATCAAAGTTCATGTTAAAGCTAGGTTTACTTATCAGGTCCTGTTTAGATCCCTCTACAATATTGCCAGGATCTTCCACACTATTCTCTATTTCTTCCACAGTATTCTCAATTTCTTCCACAACGGCTGCCATTCTCAAATCCTTTATTAGAAAACAAAGATTAACACATGATCAGAACTAAAATAGGAAGGAAAAAAAATACATTGTATAGTATTTAGTTAAACAAATATAATTCATATTTTAAAGTTGTTATCGTATGTTGCCGCAATGAATACAGTGTTGTAGAACTATCTATTGAAGTAAAGTCCTTGAATATTGCACGAAACTTTTGGTTTGATACTAAAAATTCTAAAACGTTAATTCAAGAAAAAAAAACCCTAAAGCGTAGACTGGAAGAATTAAGAAGATCAAAACTCAAAAAAAAATCTAAGCTATAAGCAAAATTTGATCTTTAAATTTGAAGTAGAACAATGATTAATGGGGTTAAGTTGCATACATGTGTACGTATACATACGACTTTGCACAGTTCTCTAAAACTGAAGGGAGAGAAAGTGAGAAGTAGAGATGGCTGATGGCTGATGGCTACGTACGATATCAATGACAATTAAGAAAGAAGAAAAGTCTGTACCTCTTATGTTCCAAGGGCTAAGAAAGATGAGTCAGGATTCTCTCGATGAGATCGATGACAATTAAGAAAGAAGAGTCTGGGAAGAGAAGGGAGAGAAGGGAGAGAAGAGAACTACGTATGAGATGATATGAGAAAAAAAGAAGTTCTCTCTAATAATAAAGAAAAATAAAAATAGAAGTGATCTTGGCCCTGTATTGAATCCTACGGTCAATATTATTGGGTTAGGTAGTGGTAAGGAGCTTTTTGTTAGGAGAGAATCCTGACCCGTGTAGAACTAGTTTAAGTTTTGATCGTCTGATTATATAAGTTTCTCGTTACGTGGTTAGCTGCATCTCATTGGTCGATTTGAGGTGTGGGCCCATCCTGCTTCATCCAATAAGTTACCAGATAACACGTAAGTGCTCCCCTGTTATATAATCAAAGTAAATCAAATTTGAGTTGAATGTATGATTAACTCTTTTAGTAAATCAGTTATTTTTTACTTAAATTTTGATTAGCAAAATACTTTTAAGAACAGTTTGTAGAAGTCAAATACACTTAAGGATAACAATGTCCCTTATACTTAGAGCAAGTCCACCCGTTTGGTCAGGAGGTCAGAGTCGCTAGGTCAATAGGTAGTAGGTCAATGACCTGTCATTCACTTCATGATAGTTACTTCCACCTGTTGGGTCAGGGTCAGAACATTATTTTTTTATTTAATATTTATTTATCATTTATAATAATTTTAAATGATATATGTAACCCATATTTTTATTATAAAACACTATTAGATCAAACTCAAATTATTAAATTCAGTCGGATCTTAACTTTTATTTTTTTATGTTGATTCATACTATTTGAAAAACAATCGTTTCTATTGAAAAAAATGAATAAAAATAAAATGATCGGATTTACGCAGTTACGAAGAAAATGAAATTTATGTGAGTTATCCTGGTATTTAGGATTAGCTAGATTGCTTACCTTGTCTTTAGGAAGTTAATATTGTATTTGTTATATATAGTTATGTTGTTGTAGTATTTAGGATTAGCTAGATTGTTTACCTTGTCCTTAGAACAATGACAAGTTTGTTACTCACTAATCTCAATTGCTCTTAATTTGTTTCTTGTCATGATACTATTTATACTCCTCTCACATTTAATAACATTATTGAAGTTACTTCGTGTTGTTTACAATTTATTTTATATATGTATTCCAATGAAGCAATATCAATACAATACATCGATTCTCTATATCAACATATACATTTTTAAGGATTTAAAACATGCAAAGAACATAAGATCAATCTCCCATATAACATAGAAGTTATAAAGCATAAATGCAATACTGTGACATCTTCGCTAGCCTTGCACATCTCTAATGTCTTGCACCATAATATCCTCATCAATTTGAGTTCTACAAGCAAATACAACAAGAGTGAGCAAGTAACAATGATCAGAGGTCAAAACCAATAATCCTAAAATGTGCACATAATTATCACTAGACTTGACATTTGAAATGAAAGCACACCAACACAAGATTACCAAAAGTTCATTGTTACTGGCCAGATCATGTAAGGAACTTGTAGAAGTACATTAACATACCTTAGAAAACAATGTCATCCAATCTCAATAGCATCTCTCCAAATTCTCTCCAAGAATCAGGGAACTCCACGATATTAGATTCTTCTGTTCAACTTGATTAAACACTCTTTGAGCTTCAGCCAAGTGTCTGTATTTCACATACATATTAATAAGAGCACCAGAAATAGCATGCGTAGAATGAATGCAGGAACCCCTTGTGATCAAGGAGGAATGTATTTGGCTCCCTAGCCGAATTGCTCCAAGGCCGCTACAAGCCTTCAGTGTGCTCGTAATCGTATACTCATCTGGGACTTCTCACAGCTCTTGCATTTCCCTAAACAAAACCAAAGCTCTTTCCCCATTTCCTTCAACATTGTATCCAGCTATCATCGCGTATCAAGTAATGAGATTCTTATTCGGCATAACATTAAACATCTTATACGCTTCGACACTTGGCATACATGTCAAGTATAGCATTGCTCACCATTGAAACTACATCGATCATAACCATGCCAACATAGAAAAGAAGATGAGCTTTTGTATGAATCCTGTGCCCACAGCTCATCATCGATGTGCCTTTAACCGAGTCAAGTGCCCATAACTCTTCTAAGGCCTCCCAACAAGCAACTTCATGTATGGTTTCGTCATTCTCTCATCCAACCTGTTCATGAACAAAGGACTGATGTGCTCAACAGTCTCTTAAAAGATAGTGTACTCTCTCAAATTGATGTTCTCCAAATATCACAGTATTTGGAGGTTTGGACAAACAAAGGAATGAAGATTTGATCATTTCATATATGAAGATGTTGTGAATAGACAATAGCAAAAGCCTATTCTATCAGAGAGATGCATTAATATTACTTATGTAATATATAAACCTCTGAAAATTATAAAGAAATGAAAGTAAAAGAAAATGAAAGGGAATAAACTAGGGAGGATTGGATACACCAACACATATAAGTTGAGTTTGTAGAGGCATTTAGTATTAGCAAGGGTTATAGGTTGATTGGACCATCTTATAACTATGTCAGCATTCTATTCTACGATGTTGTATATCACCTCCCTGACATTCTTTTTCAACTATATCAGCACTGTCAAGTTGTACTAAATCCACTAGTTATCCCAATCAACTATGCCAATAATTTAACTATAAATCCACTAGCTCTCCCAATCAAGTTGCACATGCACTTCACCTCAATTAAGCTAGAAATTTACAACTGAGTAGTATAAAGAAGCACATTACAGTAGTAGATTATGATATACATGTATGCTCCATTTCGATTACTACAAGTAAGTATAGAGAATGACTACAAAAGACAAAAGAAGACTATAAATACCGTTTGTATTATGTTACTTCCACTTGTGTTCATATAAATAGTGAGTCAATTTCTCTTGTTGTCGTTGAGTTACTTTCTTTTGTATTCAGAACCAGTAACTTGTAGACATGCTTCTAAATTCCTGAGTTGACTTCTGATTTTGTTTATGACTTATGTTGAGAAATTCGGATGGGCATCGGTGGTCTAAGGTTTGTTTGTGAGATTTAGTCTATGAAGTGTTATTTTCATACAGGTTTTTGGTAGTCTCAGTTTCATGGGAGGTTATGTCAAAATTTTCGATGATCTCATTATGGCTATAACGATCGATATTCGTCAACTATTATGATGTTCAACCGATTTCCAACATTGTATGATGACTTCGATCAATCTAAAAGATAAACCGTTTTTATTATTGAAAAATATTGGCATATTGCATGTCAACATTAGAGTGACAAGTAGTCAAGTAGATATTCCATCTCTCCCCTAAGAGCTTCCGCACCGGTACAAAATTTTGTTCAAGCAAATGGTAGAGTCCATCACAAAAGTTTTGCTCAAGCAAAACTTTGTTCTTGTTCAATCAAAAGGAGGAGCAAAATTTGCTTGAGAGCATTCGCACCGGTGTAAAATTTTGCTCAAGCAAATGGTGGAGTCCACTACAAAAGCAAAAGTATTTTGCTCAAGCAAAAGTATTTTGCTTAAGCAAAACTTTGCTCTTGCTCAATCAAAAGGAGTAGAAAAATTTGCTTGAGCTCTTGATTGAGCAAGAGCAAAGTTTTGCTCCTCCTCTTGAATGAGCAAGAGCAAAGTTTTGCTCAAGCAAATGGTAGAATCCACCATAAAAGCAAAAGTGTTTTGCTCAAGAAAAACTTTGCTCTTGCTCAATCAAAAGGAAGAGCAAAATTTGCTTGAGCTCTTGAATGAGCAAGAACAAAGTTTTGCTTGAGCAAAATTTTTGTGGTGGACTCCACCATTTAATTTGCTTGAACAAAGTTTTACACCAGTGCAGATGCTCTAAGAGCGGAAAAGCTTTGTATATCTCTACACAATAATTGATTCATTCATCCATGAATATTCACAATATGGAAATTCACAAATGGATTTTGGAGCAATATGGAAGGTGTTAGTACTAGATACAGATACATAGGTCACTAAGTATAAGTAATGTATTCAAAGTAAGTAAGCGTCACCTATGAAGACCCAAACTTGACAAAGACAATGAAGACCAACATCCAAGTTATGTCTTCTTGGCGGAAATCGGTCAAAACAACAAACGGAAGTCACATCTTCATATCCATCAAGATATTTTCTCAAACTAGACCAAAGAACTTTATCCCACGTTGAAGAATGTAAGGATTGTGAGCCTCTCATTTCCTATCAAACATGGGGTCACCTCCACTTAAAAACCAATCTCACTACACTCCACACTCTTATGTAAACACTATTTTGGGCTCACCATTTGGGCCCGAGAGCATAATAAATATAAGTGGACTACCAAATTATAGTGAATCACTATAAATCATTGTGTTCTCTCTTAATTATACTTTGATTGCACTTACTGTCATTGACCATACATCCTAATAAAAATTGATTAAAACAGTTGACGTCGTCAATGGAAACCGTTACGATCATAAGCTACGTTATCACCACGAAAAAAAGAGTAAGTTCTACCAGAATTGAGTTATTTCGCCAACACCCTTGACACTACCACCACCCGACACCAATATACTTTACCGCTTCCGTCAAAAAGATGCCAGCCCATCACTTTTCAAGAAGACACCACCAACTTTCCTAATTTCCGCCACACAAAAAAGGGGGAATCCTACGTCAGCTCTCTCTTTTAATGTCAGAGAGCCATGCACCAAACTACTCTAGCTCGGCGCCCCAACTCTCTCCGTCAACAGCGGCAACGTACATCAACACATCTGTCAAACATCTCTTCATATAGACTCCGTCAACAACCATCACTCCTATCAATAGCGTAAGCACTCGAGCCCAACAATCTTTGGACGATCTCAGAATGCTACATGCATGGTCCAGTTCATCCCTTGAAGGAACCTGGCATGGGCCAAACGCTATAGCGCGATTTCCGTCAAGAATGTTGTCGGCTCAACACTAAGAGGGGGGACTGACATGGGGGACTCAACCCACACCAGCAGCTCCAAACTGCCAGCACACCTCCGTTAGCATACGCAGCTTGGTACCTGATGGATCTTGTAGAGACCTTCCGCTTGAGACCATTTTGATCCATCAACAGATAAGTATTCCTGATATACACTTATACATGCTTCGATGAATTACTTGGCCATGCTATAATTGAGAATTACATTTGGCGATTTAGCCGCCTTGGCGCATAAAGTCATTAACACAATAGTATATTCGCATACACTAGCGTTTAACCCTTCAAAAATAAACACGCACCTATTTACAGCCATAGGTACGTTTTGCATGCCCCTCACACACTACCTCTTCAAATATCAAAATGCTCACACTTACATGCCTTGAATGAATGATAAATACGTACGTATTGCCTGCTTCACATTGTATGATTCCACTATCAAGTACGTGCATGCCAAAAAAAATAATTATAGTTGAAATGCCAATCAATCATGCATGATTGTTTATTATCCAACGCTTATGTGTATCGTACCGACTTATCGCGTTTGAAAACTCAATTTTTGATCAAACTGTGGTTTGGATTTGAGGTAGTCTACCGTTACAGCGAGCCACCAACTCCGGTCACTAACGCCCAACTCAAGATCGACCAACCTGAAAGTACTAAACTAGAAGGAAAACTAAGAAACAAACACAAAGATGTGTTCACGCAGGAAAACTTTGAGAGGAAAAAATCTTGCGGGGCTTTTAGAAAAAGTATCGAACCAAACTTCACTAAAACACAACTGTTTACACACAATTTGAAGCAAATCACAAGTACAAGTACTCAACGCTTAACTATGACAAAGTTAAGAAACAGATTGAAAAACAAAACACTTTTCCTTGATGGACTAGGAAACCTCCCCGTTTCCTTCTTCAAGAGAGCTAGTTTTCCAAGAACTTTACTTCTCTTATGTTTCCCTTGCAGCAGACTCTTGTCCTATACACACATCAAAGATAGACTCGAAACAACATAATAAACTCCTACAGTTCAGTGTTAGCAAAACATATCTCAATCTCAACAATATTAAGACACCCAGTAAAAAGGAAGAAAACTCCAGTCATCCTTTTCTTCCTTTCATTCGGTATATTTATATCAACAGGTCTTCTTTCGGACCACAATTTCCACATCCCTTAAGTCTCTCAGAAAATCAATTACTATGATTGCACAAAGACTCTAATGTGATAAACTTTTGGTAACTTCAATCTTACCTTATCAGATTAGCATTGGAATCATATCATTAATTGATATGAACCCTAAATAACTAACCATAACCAGATAAGGTAAGCAATAATCTTAGCCAATTGAGATCCTTACCTTCCTCAAGATCAGTCACAATGAGCAATCAATCCAATAAACGAGTTGTGACAAGTTTTGCCATAACTGATACTTACAATCTCCTCCTTGGAAAAACAATCATAACTAAGAATTGGGTTGATGTACCTACAAAAATAAAACACTCACAGTAACACGATTCACAGGCATCGCCAAGAAGCATCAATCAGCAGGACAACAAAATAGATAATCTACTTGTTAATAAACATCCTACCATATAGATCTAAAAGAAATATAAATCATTGTTCAAATCAAGGAAACAAAAAGAAACATATCATGCAAAAATGGAGTGAAACTCCCCCTCAAACCCTACACATGAGGGACAACATCTCCCCCTTTGTGATTGATTGACCAAGACCTAAGGATGACGTCGGCGCTTGGCACGGTCGACCACCCGATCCATGTGCTGATTCCAACCAGGGGAGGAGAGGAGCCCAGACATGGACATCATATCGGCAACCATGCCCAGAAGACGACCCACATCTTCCCTAACATCACGCATGTTGAAAGCCATCTCATCGAAAGTAGAACACAGATGAGCTACCTCCTCTTCCAGATGAGTGAGGCATTGACTATTTGTTGAAGGAGGAGGTGAAGATGGTGGAGGAGGAAGGGGCTCATTGGAGGCAGAGTCGGAGAGAGCCATGGATGCAAGACGACGATGGAGTAATCGTTGATGGGAATGAAGCTTAGAAGCAGTGAGGCGTTGGTGAGTGCAAATACAGCGGACCATAGAGTTTTATATGGGCAACGAAGAGTGGGGAAAGCGGAGAGTCGGTACTAGGAAACCGTGCAGAGAACTGAAGGATTTTTTGGAAGAGGAAAAGATTTTCCCTCTTAGAACACGATTCCAGAATCAAATAGGGACTGAACAGAGGAATGGGCCATAACACAAAGCCCACTGAAATTTGCAGAACACCAAGCCCAACCTGGAGATGCAAAGAGGTATGTGATCTGCAAGGCAAAAGGGAAACTACAAGCAAGGAGATATCAGAGCTGTATGCATGCACCAGTCGAAATATCAAAATAAGCAAGATGCAAATTTCAACAACATCACACTCAGAGTATAGGATCACACCCTCTCTAGCAAAATTTTGTGGTGAGGACTAACACACAGGAAAAAATAAAGAACAACATCAGACCATAGGCTTGTATGACAACCTATAATGAAAGAATTCACATACCAACAAGAGAAGCAAGAGGGCTTATGGGAGACGGGTTGTACTGAGGTTAGGGGTGTCATGCAGAATGGTGGGAAGACCTAAAAGAGCTAGACTGCTAGTGTAAAAACAACGGGAGAAACAGAGTGAATGTGACTATAGAAGAAGTCTGTAAGAGTGGGATGGATGATGAAACCAAATGATATCAAGAGAACCACAAGGTGGATCAAGGAGCACAGGAGTGAATTTTCCCCTCCCCCCCTTTTTTTTTGTAGAAACAAACAAATGTTTATTGTTGATAATTTTTTGTGAAAAACTAGTGCAAGACACTTCTGTAAGTAAGGGGAACACTAGGGTATTCGACTAAACAAAGTAGACTCTAGCAAAGATATTCTTTGTGAAGAAAATTTTCTTGTAAACAATTATTTTTGTTTTGGACAGAAATGGGCGAACCATAGTGCACATTCACTCATAAGGGACAGGAGAAGATGAACTACACTAAGCAGGCTCTTTCTAAGGGCAAGGAGAAAGAATAGGATAACAAATGGCTCAAGAGGGCAGTGCAGAGAGGTGAAGTCTATTTCAGGTACGCATATGTTTGGCCATGATACAGACTACAAGGAGATTGCCTCTAACACTTACAATTATTGGTATGAGAATTCAGAAGAAACCACATGTATGCTGCAAGTTCTAGCTGGAGCAGTCTCATCTGTAACACTCATGAGAAAAATTATTTAAGTCAAAGATGGGCTTAAAAAGAATTAGGCACAGAAAAACTCACCAATGTGAAAGGACGCAAAGATGTTGAGAAACCTGTGAATCTTGCTTACCTGGAAACTTCAGACCAGTAGATACAAATACTGAAAAGATATATCAGATCTGAAGTTACCACTACACTGCTAATGTAGAGCACACACACCAAGTGCATTTCGCAGATATTCAAACCTTGTAGTGTCTAGTGGTTTTGTGAAAAGATCGGCCAATTGTCGATCAGTAGGCACAAACTGTAGTTCAAGAACATTTTGTTCAACTAGCTCACAGATGAAGTGATATCTGAGATCAATGTGTTTTGTCCGAGAGTGTTGAATGAGATTCTTGGAGATGTTGAATGCACTTGTGTTGTCACAGAAGATGGTGAGTTTCCCTTGAGGAATGCCATAATCTTGCAACATATTTTTCATCCAAAGCATCTGAGTGCAACAGCTCCCAGCAGCAATATATTCTGCTTCAGCAGTAGATAAGGATATGCAATTCTGCTTCTTACTATGCCAGGAGACCAGATTATTGCCAACCAAAATGTTCCCCCGAAGGTACTTCTTCTGTCTTTTAAATTACTACCCCAATCAGCATCACTGTATCCAACAATTTATGCATTCGTCTCATTTGTGTAGAAGACACCATAGTGAATAGTGCCATGGACATATCTGATGATCATTTTCACTGTCTCTAAGTGAGTTTCCTTAAGAGATGCTTAAAAACGAGCACAAACTCCAACACTGTAACAGAGGTCAGGTCTACTGGCTGTGAGATACAATAGGTTGCCAATCATGCTTCTATAAACTGTGAGATCAACTACTTTCCCTGATGTGTCTTCACACAACTTGGTAGTGGAGCTCATAGGGTTAGAAATAGGTTTAGAAGATGAAAGACCAAATTTCTTGACTAACGCATCAACATATTTAGATTGAGAGAGAAACATACCTGAAGATGTTTTCTTTACTTGCAACCAAGAAAATAGGTAAGTTCTCCACATGCACTCATTTCAAACTTCCTTTGAAGAATACTTGAGAATTCTGTAGTTAGCATGTCACTAGTAGAGCCAAATACGATATCATCAACATAGACTTAAGCAATGACAATGTCCTTCCCTTTTCTCTTTACAAATAGAGTCTTGTCAATAGAACCTCTGGTGTAACCTTGAGAGACAAGATAAATAGATAGTTTCTCATACCAAGCTCTAGGAGCTTGTTTAAGACCATATACAGCCTTCTGTAGTTTGTAAACATGATTAGGATGAACAGAATCAACAAAACCCTTAGGTTGTTCTACATACACAACCTCTTTCAAATCACCATGCAAGAAAGCAGTTTTAACATCCATTTGAAACAATTTGAATTTTAGATAACATGCAATAAAAATGAGTAATCTGACAGATTCTAACCTTGCCACAGGAGCAAATGTCTCCTCAAAATCAATACCTTTTATCCGAGAGTATCCCTGAGCAACAAGTCTGGCTTTGTTTCTGGTGATGTTACCAAATTCATCAAGCTTGTTTTGGAAAATCCACTTGGTTCCAATGATGTTGCAGTTGTTTGGTCTCTCAACTAAAGTCCATACTTCATTTCTTTTGAATTGATGCAATTCTTCTTGCATTGCATTTATCCAGTCATCGTCAGTCAGGGCCATAGTTACATTTTTCGGTTCAATGAGAGACACAAAGCCAAAGCATTTTATGATGTTGATGTCCTTCTTGTGTTCACCAAGGAAGCATCTAAGAGCAGTAGCATCAATCACTTCCTCTCGAACAGCTGCAGCATCTTCAGTCGAGACAGATGAAGCGCTCACTTGACTTCTAGTTCTAATGCCACTATTGGGATTTCCAATGACATCAGCAGTGGAGTGATCTTTTTGAACTTGGCGAAAGCCTTGCCGGAATATGGGACTAGGACCAAGAATAAGATCTTCGATGTCCTTGTGATCACTTACACTAAAAGAGTTCTCAAACATGGCAAGATCAGTGCACACCTGTTCATACTCAATAGGGACAAAACCATGATCATCAACAAACACATTTACAGATTCAACAACTTGTCTGGTTCATTTGTTATAAACTCTATAAGCTTTACTATTTAGAGAATATCCTAGAAAAATGCCTATATCACTCCTAGCATCAAACTTAGCTAGTTTTCCCTATCTCTGTAAATAAAATATGGACTTCCAAAGATATGAAAATAACTTACGTTAGGTTTTCTTCCTTTCCAAAGTTTATAAGATGTGTTGTCAGTGCCTGGTCACATGATGATTCTATTAATAGTGTGACAAGCAGTGTTGACAACCTCTGCCCACAGATTAGTGTTGACACCTGAAGAGTGAAGCATTACTCTAGCCATGTCAAACAGAACTCTATTCTTTCTCTCAACCACACCATTCTGCTGAGGTGTGATAGGTGAAGAGAACTCATGAAAGATGTCATTTTCCTTGCACAGGTCATTGAATGAGCTGTTCTTGAACTCAGTACCATTGTCTGACCTGATTCTGACAATTTTGAGATGTTGAGCATATTTTTCAGTCAAGAGCCTTGTGCACAGGATTTTGAAAGACACAAAAGTTTCATTCTTTTCAGCTAGAAACTCAACCCAGGTAAATCTTGAAAAATCATCTGCCACAACCAGAATGTATTTTTTGTTGCCAAAGCTAGATGTTTGAGCTGGTCCAATTAAGTATAAATGCAGAAGTTCGAGCAATTTGGGAAGTCAGGTCAGATTTAACCATTTTATGAGGTTGTCTAGTTTGTTTTCTCATTCTACATCCGGAACACAACCTTTTAGGCTATCCTTTCAGAATAGGAAGTCCACGAAAGCATTCTTTGGATGACAGCTTGACCAAATCTTGAAAGTTTACATGTCCTAGCTTTTTATGCCAAAGATCTAGTTGATCTTCCATTGTTGTGGATAGACAGGTAGAATGTTCACCAACATCAGAAAGAAGCTGGTAGCAGTTGTCAGTAGACCTCAGTCCTTACATAACAAAGCATCTCTCTTTGTCTAGAACCAGGCATCTCTTTCGATTTAACCAAACATCTTCATATTCATCAGTTGACTAACTTACACTCATCAGATTCGCAGATAACCCTTCAACAAAGTATACATAAGTAAGTTTTGGTATTCCGGGAGCTTTGACAGTTCCTTTGCCTTTTATCTTGCAAGTTTTTCCATCACCAAAAATAACTTCTCTGCATGAGTATTTTAAGTCCATTGAAGAGAACCATTTCAAGTTTCCAGTCATATGTCTAGAGCAGCCACTATCAACATACCATAGATTTGGATTTGCATCCAAGAGAGCAGAAAAAGAGACAAGATCTAGACATTTTTCCCTAGAGTTATCTTTGAGATTAAAGATACCTGCACAATATACACCAGATATATCAGAAACGTTCAATTTAACTTGAGAAAGAAAATATTTCTCTGAATGTTTCACTCTCCAATTTGAGCCTTTATGATTGTTTGAATCATCAATCAATTTCTCAAGTCTTGACAACTTCATCCTTTGTTCAAGAAGTTCTAACCTTAGTTCACTGGTGAACCTGTTGTCAGAAGATCCTGTTTGCAAACCTGGTTTGGTTGTGTTAGGAACCCTTAATAATTTGTTGCACCAAGGTGTGATATGATCTTTTTCTCCACAGAAGTGACAAGTTGGAATGAATATTTTTCCTTTTTAGGAACATATATGAAGAAGCGGTGATCTTATCCTTACATTTTCTTTGAACTCCAAAAGGTGGAACATCTTGAATAGTGTGTATGTTACCATCTTCTTGTCACTGGTTTCTGTAACACCTGTAGAGCCTCTCACAAATTTTACAGCTATCTGATATCCCAAGCCAGAGGTATCAGCATGAACCCTGTTGGGAAGCAACATCTGATTGACCTTCTTGGAGCTCTCATCAAAATTTAAGATTTTTTTTCTGCAGTAATCTTCAGTTGTTCCTGCAACGACTTAACTTCCAAGTTAAAAGAAACATTAAAAAGGAGTTGAGCTTTTACCTGGACTTCCTGTTGATTGATTTTCATTAACCATTCTTCAGTATGCTGATTCGTATCTTTGATGGAATCTGGAGGACCACTGATTTTCTCATCTTTAATCCTCCTCAGCCCCATTTCCAGATTGACTTTATCTTATCTGAGATAGTTAATCTCATCCTCCAGGAGCTTGTTTTTCTTTACCATTGCTTTTGAAGCTTGGTACAACATTAACTACTTATCATTTACTTCACTATCCAAAGTCTTTGAACCATCTTCAGTTAGAATAGATCTTATTGAGGATACTAGTACCACATTCTTTTCTTTCTTGTCAGCTTCCTTATTATCATCACTATCACTCCATGAGGAAGACTTAAAAGCCTTTGGTTTCCTGTCAGCAAAACGCTTATTACCACAATCAGCAGCCATGTGGCCAATGTCACCACATTCAAAGCATTTAGGTTTATTTTTATTAGAATGGTTATTCCTATCATTTTTCTTAGAAAAAGAACCAGAAGAACCGTTTTTTCTATTCTTGAGCAATTTTATAAACTCTTTCACCATTAAAGCGCGCCATATCAGTTGACTCATTCAACTCAGTCTTTGCCTTACCCTTATTTTCTTTTTCCACAGATTGTAAGGCAATGTTTTTGGTCTGTTGATCAGATTTGCCTGGCTTCTCAAACCTGTCCCTTATCTCAAACGTTTTGAGATTCCTAGCAAGTTCCTCTAAGGTATAAGAGTCTAAGTCCTGTCAGTCTTCTATGATTTCTCCCTTAATCTTAAGTCTAGGAGGGAGGACCCTCAAAAACTTCATAACTTCCCGGAATTCTTCTATTGGTTTACCAAGACTTCGGGCATGTCCAACTACCTTAGATAGTCTCAGATGAAAGTCATCAACTGACTCGTCATCAGACATAACCATGGTTTCAAATTCAAACAAAAGAGCTTTTATTTTCTGAAGCTTTACCTTAGTATTCCCTTCATAAGTAATCTTGTGAAGATCCCAAGCTTCCTTAGAAGTGACACAGTGAGCAACCCTAATTCTTTCCTTATCACTCAAAGTAGTGAACATACAGGTTTTAGCCTTATAGTCTCTCTGAAGATCAGCCAATTCTTCGGGAGTGTATTATTCTATGGGTGTCATTTTGGGCATCTTATCACCTTCTCCTTTTTTAGTTTTTAGCATAGGTGGAACCCAACATCTCTTAACAACTTGCCAAACAAGGAGATCAAGACTAAACATAAAAAAATTCCATGTAGATTTTTCAGTTGGAGTAATCTTCTCCATCAAAGTGTGGAGCAACAGTCATGGAACAGTTAGTCCTATTTATCTTTGTGTCCATTCTAACCCAGATCTAACCTAAAGGAAAAAACCCCTTAGTTAGGCTCTGATACCAATTGAAAGTACTAAACTAGAAGGAAAACTAAGAAACAAATAGTTCATGGGAGAAAATCGAGTTATTTGGGCCCAGGAAGGTTGACAGGGCGAACTGCTAGTTTTCGGATATGAGATATTCACCCCAGTCACTATGGACTCATTGCCCCATTGACACGTCTAAAGGAATCAATGTTGAACTTATTGGATCCTTAGCAATTCATGCAAAGATTGGTTATTGGGGGTCTCTTAGAAAGTCCGTTTTATGAAATTTCTGAGAGATCAAAAAAGGTACGGATGGTTTATTTATCACCAAGTAAAGATGAATACTATATGATAGTGGCAGGAAATTCTTTGGCTTTGAATCGAGGTATTCAAGAAGAACGGGTTGTTCCAGCTTGATACCGTCAAGAATTCCTGACTGTTGAATGAGAAAAGTTACTTGAACAAAGCTAGATCTTCTAGATCTTGTGGAATCATATTGAATATTTGACGATACATTCCGTACCTTGCTAAAAAACTGATCCTTGTTTACCAACCACACATTTTCTAATCAATTCTCTCTCGATATATGTTTCTACTGGATTACGCGCGGGGGCGTAATGGGGCAGAAGCAACAAGAATACTCCTTCTCCTCCTCCTGGTGCGTCCGAACGGTGGGGCTGTTCGGATGGACGGGCGCTCTCTCCTTCTTCCTTCGTGCGTGCGGGCTCCTTCTGTCGGGCGCTTCCTCTTCTCTTCGGTGATCGGGTGGGCGCGTTCGGGTGCGGCTGTCAGAAGAATACAACAACGAAACAGGCGGTCAGGGGTCAAGACGGGGTGGCCCGCCTTCAACGCTCCGATGCCTAAGTCAGATGATGTATTGAATATAACAGTTAAGCGAACACGCGAGTTGGATTCGACAAGATGGAACGAATGGGGTGTGAACGAATGATCTTACCTGTAATAAATACCTGATATATATAGGTGGTTGAGTTTGGAGCCTGGTGGTGTTCTTCGATGTGGGACTTGGTGTACTTCTGCTGGTGTGATCCGTGCGTTCGGGCGTGCGTCTGACGGGCGCGTGTACGCCCGGATGGAGTGGGTCTGGTGAGTGAAGTTGGAGCCTCCTTGGTGGTCTTGCGTGTGGTGTGGTAGGTGTTGCTAATCTTCTTAAGCGGATAAGTGTGTTAATCGTACAACTAATGATGCAATACTAAGTAAACCAATTTTAGTTCGTCAGGAGAGGGGACGTATCCCATGCCTCTGCTAGGAATGAGCTGCCGCACGGAGGGGAAGAACCCCACGCCCGTGTCGCCCATCGATTTTTGGGATACCCAGAGAGGGGACGGGCCCCATGCCTCTGGTTTGGAATGAGTCGGCGCACGGAGGGGAAGAACCCCACGCCCGTGGCACCCTAAGCGCGCCCAAGAGAGGGGACGGACCCCATGTCTGTTGCCGCCCATCGATTTCGGGACGTCCAGAGAGGGGACGTACCCCATGCCTCTGGACCCTAATCCGGCCTGTACTTGTATAAACGGGGAGGACGTACCCCACACCCGTCGCCTGTCAGTTTCAGGGTCTGGCAGGGGAGGACGAGCCCCCTGCCGTTTCGTAATAGGCAACCTATGTTTTTGTGCGTGCGGAGAGGACGTACCCTACACCCGTCGCTTTTTCAGCGCCTGCAACCTGCCAGGGCTGAGTTGGTATGTTGATTGCTAATGTTGCGCACACGGGGAGAACCCTACGCTCGTGTCGCCGGTCAAGTTTAGCGCGCCATGCCTGTTGCCGCCTAAACCGTGTTGCCAGTTCTTACCGGTGTGCGCGCGGAGGGGAGTGCCCTTTGGGCGGTAGTGTTTACCTTGTTTGGTCGTGCGTGGGTGATCTGTTTCCACCGGTCGTGCGGGCGGTGTGACTTGTCTTGGATTTTGGTGGTGTGCTGATGAGGCGGTTGAGGTGACATTCCTTTTGACTTCTCTTTGGGAACCGGTGCTATAAATGCTGGTCGTCGTATTTAATGCTGGCGTGGCCTAGGCATTAAATGCTGCTGTCGTCGTGATTGCTTGAAGGGCAGGCGTCACGCGCGTGGGCGCGTGGGAGTGGTGCATGGGTGCCATGTGTCGAACTTTTGGGAGATCGTGCTAGGGTTTGAATTCAAGGCGGGAAGATGATGGGTTGGCACGGTTACTGAGAAGGGCAAGTGAACCGGTCTGGGCCGCGCGTCACGATCCAACGGTGGATACGCGGGAGTGGACGGCTGGCGTTCGCTGGCTGATGTCGGGCGATTAGTATAAATAGGGGTGTGACTCCCGTCTTCTCTCGTCACTTTCATATTTTGCCGAAGCTCTGCCCACTGTTCCTTCTTGGATTTCTGCTGTTCTTCGTTTTCTTGCCGGAGTTTCTTCGTTGGCGATCCTCCTCCCCACCGTAAAGAGGCCGAATTGGTGAGGCCCTTTACTCTGGTTCTGTTTGTTTCCCGTTTTTGGTTTGTGTTTCTGGATTGTTGGGTTTTTCTGGGTTTTTGCTTCTCAAGAACAGGGCGTGTTCTTGAGGTGGGGTGGGTTTGATCTGTTTTGGGTGGTATTTGGTGGGTTTTTTTTGGTGTTTCTGGTGGTTTGCCTTCTGCTGCTAAGTGTTGCTCTTTTGCCTGTGCGACCAATGTACCCTGGCGCATCCCATACGGGCGGAAGTCCCCCAGTCCTTTCGCACGCGTGCTTGGTGCGAGCGAGCGCCCGATGGGCGCAGGCGTGCCATCAGACCTTGCTTGCTGTGTTGTAGTTTTCTAACAGAAATAGGAATAGTACAAATTGATGAAGTGTTTGTATCTGTTTGGCTAACCTTTCGTGCGTGCGTCTGCAGTGAAGAATGTCGAAGTCCACGGCCACCGATATGGATGAATCGGTCAAGCGTCGCCTGCTCAGGATGCGGAAGATTGTTGCGAAGGTCCACAATGTGGTGGATGATGGTGGTGGCCCATCCGTCCCGGTGGATAGTACCCCACCTAAGACCCCTGTTGCAAGTGCCGCTGACCCTGCCCCGCCCGTCCAAGAGATGCAAGTGGATGCTCTACGCCCGCCACCAGGTGATGTGGCTGGATCCAAGGCCCAGGCCCGGGCGGAGCGCGAATAGCAGCAGGTGGGGTGTGAACGATGTCAGTCCGAGCGAGATGATGTTGGGGGCAGGCGGGAGGTTGTTCTTGCGCTTTCGTCCTCAAGTCGTGCGAGCGTCGTGCCTCCATCTTCAAGTCGAGCGCCTATCGCGCCTTTGTCTTTAAGTCGACCTTCAAGTCCTCCATGATGCTCTTTCTCTCCAAATCCCTCGCTCATGTCCTTGGGTGCACCAAAGTCTCCCACGCAAGGGATATGCGATGAGCGAGTGCAGAAGCGCCCCCGAACTGAAGGATCCTCTCCCGGTCCCGCTCCTGGGTCGGGCGGTGATGTTGTGGATGGGCTGCGCCGCATGCTGGCGGATGGTGCTGCATCTCTTGCGTCCCTACTGCAGCCGCTGGAGGATGCCGCGCCTTATGAGTTGGATGCAGTTTTTGGTTCGTGCACCTGCATGATGCAGCAAGTCTTCCGCGTCCGCTCGCGGGAGATTGCGGAACTTGCACGCCTTAGGGCCGACGCGCTGGAGCACCGGAAGGTGGTGGAGGGGTTGGTGGCTAGGGCGGATAAGGCGAATGAGCTGGTGCGTCGGTACATCGCCCGTGCAGATGAAGCGGCTGTCCGGGCGGATGAAGCTGCTGCCTGTGAAGCTTTGGCGAAGATTGACAGGGATAGGGCCTTGGCCGAGGTGGGGCAGTTGCGCGCCGAGCTGAAGCGCGTTCGTGCTGAAGCAGCCGCCCGGGAGGCGTTCCTGGTGTCTGAAGTTGAGAGACTAGCGGGTGCTCAGTTTCCTGCGTACGAGAGAGTGGTGGGGCCTTCTAGGGAACCTGCTGGGGCGGAGCTGGAGCCGGTGATCAGGCGGGTGGATCCGGGCGAGCAGGTAGAAGCTGTTGGGGTAGAGTCGTCGGAGGGTGAAGAGTTGGATGTTGATACGGGGGCGGAGTAGAGTAGCTTTTCTTTTTTTCTCCCCTTGTAATATAGTAGGTCTTGTAATCGGGCGAATGAATGAAGTTTCTTTTCTTTCCATTTGTGTGCCATGTTCTTTTTTTGTTTTTGTTTTTTTTTTGGCATCTTTTTGAATGACTCAAGCGAACGCGTGCCAATTCCCTTGTTTTGAATGGCTATGGGTTTTAACCAAGTGTTACATATACGCGAGTGGCCTATCCCCAGTCCCCCGAGTGTATAGGCGGGCGGGTCAAGGACGAACGGGCGCGCAAATATAAACTACCGGAAAGAGCACAACAAAAGTACAATATAATAAGATCCTAACGTGAGTACTTCCCCAGATGTTGGACGTTCCTTGGGCGGGGTGTCCCGCCTGTCGGATTGCCTCCCTGTCCCCCAGTTGGGTTCGGGTGAGCCTGAATGCGCTGGTCTGGACGATGTGCGGTCTGTCTCTTCGTTCTTTCAGTGGTCTGCTGTTAAGATGTGGTCCCTCATCGTTCGCGCGTGGATCGTGCTCTTTGATCCGTGGGCTCCAAGGTGAGGATCTCTTTTCTGCCCCGAGGCTCCGTGGTTTCCTCGTGATTGTATCCCCGAACGTGCCCGATCCCACGCTCGGTTGAGAATCTTCCCAAGAGCAGGTGCCCTGCGATGATCAATTTTAGTTTGCAAATCCCTGGTCTCTCGAGTATGGCATTGTAGGGGGAGGGGGTGTTCATGATGATGAAGTCCGTTCGGATCTCGCCATGCGGGGAGTCGGGCGCGCCAATATCGACCCGGAGGCTGTCGCTCCCAATTGGATACGATGTCTCGCCCGTGAAGCTGGCCACACACTCGTGGTCCTGCGTCATCTTGCTGGCAGGCCGTCCGAGCACCGTGTACGCGTTGAAATAAATTATGCTCACGGATGCCCCATTGTCCACTAACACCCTCTTCACAAGGAATTGGTCGATGATCGCGTCGATCACGAACGGTAGGGCGCTGTCCTTCGGGTTCTCCTCCTCATCTCTTGCTGTGAAGCTGATGGTGGGCGCCTCCTTCCTTCCTGCCCTGGGCGCTCTCCCTGCCCCGATCGCCAGCACTTCCCTGCTCGTGCAATCGGGCGGCGATGTTCTCTCCTTGCGCTTGCCTCCAGATATCGTATTGATGGTCCCACGGGTCCTGGCGCCCGTCTGGCGCTATCGTCCTTCCGCCCTGGGAGGGGTTGTCCGCTTGTCCTTCAAGTCTTCAAGGGCCTTCTTCAGCATAATGCAGCTGTTGGTATGGTGGGTGGCGGCGTTGTGGAATTCGCACCATACGTCCGGGAGTTGGCCGGTCGGAACCCCTGCTTTCGTCATGTTGTTTGGTGGCGGTATTCGGTGTCGATGCAAGCGGAGAAGCTGCTCGAGCGGTTGCCTATCGACCGTAAAGACCTCATGTCCCGCCGGTCGGTAGCGCGGTGCTGGTGGAAAGCGGGCGCTCTGCTGCGCTTGCCCCCGCGCCTGGTTGTAGTCGTTGCTCTGATGCCCGCGGAAGAAAGGCCTCTGGTAATTCTGTCTGTGCGTGTCCCGGTTCCTCTTGAAGCCCCCGGTTGGCCTTTCGTCGTCCGCCAGCTGTCGTGGTTGGGTGCTTGTTGCCTCTGGTCTGCTGGAACTGGGTTCGGAGGCGGACCCGTACACTCGTGTCTCCACTAATGCCTTCTGTACGACCAGGTCTATGATCTCGTAGTAGTCGAGATGCTCCTTCCTCACTAGCTTCTCTACGAATGGAGTGGCGAGTAGGTTATCCATCAGGGCTACCTTGGCCACTCGCTTATCAAGGTCCCTGCACGTGCTTGCGAGCGTCCTCCACCGGTTGATGTAGCTCGACAGGCTCTCGTCCATCCCCTGGCGGACCTTGAGGAGGATGCCCATGGTGTTGTACTTGCCTTGAAGCCTGTAGCGCTTCTGAAAACTCTCTACTAGCTCGACGAATGAGTGGATGGATCCTGGCGGGATCTCGTAGAACCAGCTCCGTGCTTCCTCCGCCAGCGTTTCCTGAAACAGGATACACAAGGTTGGGTCCGAGTACCGGGTTCCGTCCGTGGTGGATCGAAACTCGTCCACGTGCACGGGTGGATCGAAACTCGTCCACGTGCACGGGTGGATCTCCTCTCCCGTCGAACCGAGCGATCTTCGTTATTTTGGCATGGGGGTCCCTTCCCCTCTCCAGTATGTGTGCCGAGAACGGACTGACCCGGGGGGCGAACGTCCCGCCCTGACCGGCCAGCTTGTCCTTGCGCAGGTGCGAGACTTCCTCCGCCAGTGCCTCCATCTTCTGAAGGATCAGAGCGTTGTTCGTCGGGGGCGCCGACTCTTCCACGGGCGAGGGCGCTCGGGCCGCCTGGGCGTTGGTCCTGCTGAATGGGTGTTGCCGCTCGCTGGTGGTCTCCTGGGTCTCCTCGTGCTGCTTCATTTGCTGGCTGATGAGCGTGTCCAGTCGTTCCTCCAACCTCTGGCGGATTTGGCGCTCCTCTGCTCTCTCGAGCGCCGCCTCCCGTAGCTCCTGGACCAGGCTGCTGATGCGCCCCTCGCCATCGTCCCTGTCGGTCGCTAGTACATTCCGCCCCTGCGAGTCTGGCGGCGTCTCCCCATCGGGCGTGTTGCTGCCGTTAACCACCGGGTTGAGCATGTGGACCTTTGGTTTTTGTGGTGTTTATACGAGGTTTGCAATTTGTAAGTTTCCCACAGACGGCGCCAGATGTTTCTACCGGATTACGCGCGGGGGCGTAACGGGGCAGAAGCAACAAGAATACTCCTTCTCCTCCTCCTGGTGTGTCCGAACGGTGGGGCTGTTCGGATGGACGGGCGCTCTTTCCTTCTTCCTTCGTGCGTGCGGGCTCCTTCTGTCGGGCGCTTCCTCTTCTCTTCGGTGATCGGGTGGGTGCGTTCGGGTGCGGCTGTCAGAAGAATACAACAACGAAACAGGCGGTCAGGGGTCAAGACGGGGTGGCCCGCCTTCAACGCTCCGATTCCTAAGTCAGATGATGTATTGAATATAACAGTCAAGCGAACACGCGAGTTGGATTCGTCAAGATGGAACGAATGGGGTGTGAATGAATGATCTTACCTGTAATAAATACCTGATATATAAGTGGTTGAGTTTGGAGCCTGGTGGTGTTCTTTGATGTGGGACTTGGTGTACTTCTGCTGGTGTGATCCGTGCGTTCGGGCGTGCGTCTGGCGGGCACGTGTACGCCCGGATGGAGTGGGTCTGGTGAGTGAAGTTGCAGCCTCCTTGGTGGTCTTGCGTGTGGTGTGGTAGGTGTTGCTAATCTGCTTAAGTGGATAAGTGTGTTAATCGTACAACTAATGATGTAATACTAACAATATGTTCCTAAAAAAATCCGATTCGTGCGGATTCTTCCCCCAACTAAAGAAGAGAGCACAACATCCTTATGCACCCGTTTCACATGGTAGGCGTGGCTGGTGTATTTGGAGGCTCCCTATTTAGTGTTATGCATGGTTCTTTGGTAACCTCTAGTTTAATCAGGGAAACCACAGGAAATGAATCTGCTAATGAAGGTTACAGATTCAGTCAAGAGGAAGAAACCTATAATATTGTAGCCGCTCACAGTTATTTTGGCCGATTGATCTTCCAATATGCTAGTTTCAACAATTCTCATTCTTTACACTTCTTCTTAGCTGCTTGGCCTGTAGTAGGTATCTGGTTTACCGCTTTAGGGGGTATCAGCACTATGACTTTCAACTTAAATGGTTTTAATTTTAACCAATTTGTAGTTGATAGTCAAGGTCATGTAATTAATACTTGGGCTGATATTATCAACCGCGCTAACCTTGGTATGGAATTTATGCATGAACGTAATGCTCATAATTTCCCTCTAAACCTAGCTGCTAGGAAGTGGCAATACATCTAAGAAATTATTCGATCGAACGGTTTCTCCCCTGGATCCAGGAATAGCGACGTGAACTAAATGTCTTGTCCAAGCCATTGAACTTACTCCGAAAATTCCTGACAAATGATGGTTGAGACGAGATTCAACATTTTTGAACCACGAAACGCTCATTTTCCATTTCGGTTATAAGTGTAACCAACCCTCTATTAAGGATATGGCAGAAAGAAATAATAGAAAAAGAGCTCCAGGATGTGTTCACGCAGGGAAACCTCGAGAGGAAAAAACCCCGCGGGGTTTTTAGGAAAATCACCGAACCAAACTTCACTAAAACACAACTGTTTACACACAATTTGAAGCAAATCACAAGTACAAGTACTCAACGCTTAACTATGACAAAGTTAAGAAACAGATTGAAAAACAAAACACTTCTCCTTGATGAACTAGGAAACCTCCCTGTTTCCTTCCTCAAGAGAGCTAGTTTGCCAAGAGCTTTACTTCTCTTCTGTTTCCTTTGCAGCAGACTCTTGTCCTGCATACAAAGCACAGATAGACTCGAAACAACACAATAAACTCCCACAGTTCAGTGTTAACAAAACATATCTCAATCTCAACAATATGAAGACACCCAGTAAAAAGGAAGAAAACTCCAATCACCCTTTTCTTCCTTTCATTCGGTATATTTATATCAACAGGTCTTCTTTCGGACCACAATTTCCACATTCCCTAAGTGTCTCAGAAAATCAATTACTATGATTTCCAAAGACTCTAATGTGATAAACTTTTGGTAACTTCGATCTTACCTTATTAGATTAGCATTGGAATCATATCATTAATTGATATGAACCCTAAATAACTAACCATAATCAGATAAGGTAAGCAATCATCTCAGCCAATTGAGATCCGTACCTTCCTCAACATCAGTCATAATGAGCAATCAATCCAATAAATGAGTTGTGACAAGTTTTGGCAAAACTGATACTTACACAGCCTTAATGTCTTGACAATCAGAGTCAAGTAACGCAAGACGCGTCTGGCAACCATTGACTCACCTTCGAATGTCAGTGAACATCTTCTGACGCTGGGCTGGAGCTACATAGGGACCAATAGGGGTTCAGGCCCCTCGAGTTTAAATATATTGTTTTAGTTTGTGAAAGAGGACATGAATTCTAAGTTGGTGCAATGGTAAAGAGGGCTATAAACTACATTTTAGTCTTGGGTTCTAATCCCCCTGTTCTGACGCACTTAAAAAAACCAGAAGACAATTTCGCCATGAGTAGCATCACAAAATACTAGAGCTTATCTCAATATATGAAGGAGTCGAGTTCAATTTTTGATAGAATCTAAGCAAACGCGCAAGTACGTGCCAAACTCATCGTTAAAGCAAACTTCAAAATGTGACGGAGTGGATCCTGATCACCTTGAGACAGTGGCAGGTCTACTTATTTAAACTTCGGTGAATGGACAAAGAATTCATAAGGAATGAGAAGCTGATAAACAAAATTCCTCCCAACAAAGTTTGATTTAACCCATATAAAAGTAACAAAATAGAGAAACTAACCTAAAGGAAGCTGGGTTAGCTCTCTCTTAGATCCGCCACTTCCTTGAGAGTCATTGGAAGAGCGTTATAGTCACATCAACGTATCCTCACATAACGCGAGATTGTGAAATTGTGCTTTAGAAGTCTATTACCATTAATGGAGGAAATATATTTTGGCGAAATGAATATTTATTTTCCACCATCTTATAGACTTTTGCGTTACTATTATAACAGTCCAGCTGAATTTAGTGTAGTACATTATATGCGTTTTGGATATGGTATATAGATATGCAAGGATAGAAAAGGATAAACAAGATATTTTCTGTCTCATTTTGATGCATGTTTGCTTAAATTTTGCAGGAAAAAGTTTTGAAAGTGTTGCAAGTATAGTCAGACTGGTTTCTTTTTTGTTAAGCTCGTGTAAGAACTTTATATATAGTGTATATATAGTTGTCACTGTTTACTAGAAATGTCTGCCTGGAGTCTGGTAACACATGTAGAGAAGTGTCAAGTGCTGAGATGATTCGTGTGATGTAGATTTTGGTATGGCATGTGGATGTCACGTAGGATGATGCAAGTAGTGTGTGTGATGTTGTTGGCAGAGTAAAAGCTTGAAATACAATACAAGGAGGAATTGATTGCATACCAATTTTTTTGTTTTGTTTATAATTATTATTTTTGCCACAGCATTTTTGCTGTAGTAAATGATCATTTATGACATAGTAAATGGTCATTTATGCCGTAGTAAATGCTCATTCTTGCCATCGCGAATGACTACTGCGACGGTAATCTAGTCATCACCAATGGTATATTTACTACAGCGTGAATTGTAACAACTTGCCGTCACCAATATTAACACAAACACTACGGCACAAAATTGCCATAACAAAAGGCTTTGGCGACAGCAATTGCCATAGTTTTTGGTAATTGCGTCGCCTCTTAAAGCCACGGAAAAATTGCCGTAGCAAATGGCTATTTTTCCGTTGCAAAAACTTTTTGCTATGACAATTTTTTTTTTGCCATGGCATTTCACCGTGGCTAAGTTAATTTTTTGTTGTAGTGTTCTCAATTAAAAGGATCTTTCTTGGTTGGGGAGTTACAAAAAAAATTAAGGTTACTAAACATAAGTAATGTACAGCTACTAATCATAGTATACCACCCCTAGTCCCTTAACTACTCAACCAAGAATGAGCCCACTTAATTGTGTATCCGGTAGGTTACATTAAGTGCATCAACAAATAAAAGACATACATCTTCAAAATAGTATGAGCCACCATGCAATATATAATGAGTAAATTGAGAAGAGCCGGTGAGGGTAACCAGAGGTCATGTGAGATAATAAGTCATACATCATGAGGTAAGTTGAACTGCATCCGTTTGTATGCGTGATGCATCATGATTGTATGCTAGTCCATGATATTCATGTAACGTGCTAAGGGCAAAAATTGTTTAACGATATGTGAATCGAGATGCACTGAGGGCAATATGCGTCACACTAAGTGAAGTGACGAGTAACGTGCGTTATGACGCATGAATGCTTGGTGCATTATGAGTGGTAATGTAATGTGCGTTATGATGCATGAGTATAACATAAGAAGATGAGATGCATAATTTTCGAGTAAGCATATGTGATGCACAAATGCATAACACAATATGTGCAGGATGATTCATATGATATGTGAGGCCTGTTAAGTCCTCCAGTTCTCATGGGTGATCAACTTATAGCGATAGAAATCATGGAGTTCCCCAGTCTTAACGGGGATTGGGGTCTAAGGTGAAAGCTCACTCCGTTGGTAGTGTTTCAGAGAATGGATAACAAATATGGAGTAATACTTAATGCTGGGGATGTGCTTCAGACATTCAAGTAAATTCAAGTTGAACGCTGGTATGTTTTGCGTCAGGGGTTCAGCTCCGTCAATCTCAATGGTGGGACGTTGCTTCATCCATTGAGTGACGTAAAATGATTAATATATGGTGTGATTTGCGTCAGGAGATTAATCTGTCAGTATTAATGCTGGGACGATGCGTTAAACATTAAGTGATTGAAACCGAACTAAACTCTAGTGTATTTGGCATATCATGAGTTTAGTTCCATCAGCCCAATGGTAGGACGATGCATCATCCAGTGGGTGACACGATGAGATTAATCTCTGGTGTGATTTGCGTCAAGAGATTAATCCGTTAGTATTAATGTTGGGACGATACGCCAGACATTAAGTGACTGAAGCCGAACTAAACTCTGGTGTATTTGGCATATAAGGAGTTTAATTCTGTCAACCCAATTGTGGGATGATGCATCATCCATTGAGTGACACGATGGGATTAATCTCTGGTGTGATTTACGTCAAGAGATTAATCTGTCAGTATTAATGCTAGGACGATTGTGTCAGACATTAAGTGACTGAAGCCGAACTAAACTCTGGTGTATTTAGTATATCAGAAATTTAGTTCTGTCAGCCCAATGGTGGGATGATGCATCGTCCATTTGGTGACACGATGAGATTAATCTCTAGTGTGATTTGCGTCAGGAGATTAATCCATCAGTATTAACGTTGGGACGATGCGTTAGACATTAAGTGACTGAAGCCGAACGAAACTCTGGTGTATTTGGCCTATCAGAAGTTTAGTTCTGTTTACCCAATGGTGGGACGATGCATCATCCATTGGGTGATATAATCATGAGATTAATCCGTATTAGGCCTAACGATGTGCGCTGGGTAGCTATCGTTAGGGAACCCTGTCAAGCGTAACGTTGTGCGCTTTGTAGCAAGCGTTAGCGAGAAGGTACAATAGCTTAAAGGGTGTAGTGCCCTTGTTCGTCAACATTGTAGTTCTCCTGGTTCAATTCAATTAGGCATATATTTTCTTGACGATGTCAATAAGCATGTTAACGAAACATATAGTATTTTTTGATATTGCACCAATGAAAGGTCTGAGGAAAACGTAATCACTTATATTTGTGGCATATGCATTGTTAGGTAAACATGCATAGTGTCTAAATTAAATACTAACGCAGTGAGTATCAAAAATAAGTGACAACTTGAAAGGTTTTTCATTTCATTGGTGTTATACAGAGGTGTGTTCAGATGAGTTTGTGAGCATATTAACTTAGTTTAGCATGACATAACATGTTGGAGTATACTTGTTGTAACGCACATAAATAAAGTATATACACTACCACCGCAAATAGTATAGTCGACAAGATTATGTAAAATTATAGCCGACGAGCAAAAAATATCGTCGGCTATAGTGAAATTATTTTTTTTTTTTTTAAAAACTCATCAGCTATAGTATTATAGCCGACGAAAATGGATAAAAAATCGACGGCTATACTATTACCGAAGGGTTTTAGCCAACGGACTTTAGTCGACGACCCCTAAAAATCGTCGGTTAAAGTCCATTGGTTAAAACCTATCGGTAATAGTATAGCCGACGAGTTTTTTATCCATTTTCGTCGGCTATAGTACTACAGCCGACGAGTTTTTAAAAAATAAAAATAAAAAAATTATTTTTTTCACTATAGCGGACGATATTTTTTGCTCGTCGGCTATAGTGTTTGCGGCGATAATGATAGCGGGTGAGGAACCCCAAATATTTAATAGTTCAAGTGAGTAATAAGTATTCTAGTACACGACATATGTATCTAGGAGACATAAATGTTGCCTATTTGAAAAATTGTCACAAGTTTTTATGAACATGCTCCGTTAATTATATGTGTGGAACATGGTATTAAATTAAATTGCATATTACTCTATTACTCTAGTGAGTTTAATCGAATCTTGATAACACATGCTTTTATAAAGGCATTTTGTGAGCGTATTAAGCATATAGGAATCATTGTAATGCAAGTTTAATGTTTTGGTTTGATGCATCAATCTAAGTGGATTCATAGGTGATAGAGTCACGGATAAAAGTTAGTAAATGAGTATCGAAATAAAGTCGAAAACGACGTATATAACGTACGTAATTATCTCCCGGAGTACGTAACGAAATCGATACCAACTTAATATGACTTAATAGACTATGAATCGATTGATCAATGCAAGGATAATTACGTTATCAACTAGTGACATACATAAACATTTGGGTATTAAGTAATTATCATGCTCTGTGCGTTTACAGTAGACATTGTTAGTATTGTATCATTAGTTGTACGATTAACATACTTATCCACTTAAGCAGATTAGTAACACCTACCACACCACACGCAAGATCACCAAGGAGGCTCCAACTTTACTCACCAGACCCACCCCCTCTGAGCGCACACGCGCCCGTGGGGGACGCGCCCAAACATGCGGATAACACACCAGCAAGTGCAGGTTGTCCCACATCGAAGAACACCACCAGGTTCCAAACTCAACCACCTATATATATCAGGTATTTATTACAGGTAAGATCATCCCATCGAGAGCCAGTTGACTCACTCGATTCATATCGCACTACCCGCACGTTCGCTTGACTGTTATATCCAATACATCTTCTGACTTAGGCATCGGAGCGTTGAAGGCGGGCCACCTCGTCTCGACCCCTGACCGCATGTTTCGTCGTTGTATTCTTCTAACAGTTGCACCCGAACGCCCGGGAGGAGAAGGAAGCGCACGACAGGAGAACCCACCGCCCGAAGGAAGGAGCCCGCACGCACGAAGAGAGGAGGAGCCCGCCCATCCGAACAGCCCCACCATTCGGGCGCACCAGGAGGAAGAGAGGAGTTCGTGGAAGCTTACTCGTGTTGCTTCCGCCCCTTTACGCCCCCGCGCGTAAATCGGTGGAAACATCTGGCGCCGTCTGTGGGAAACTTACAAATTGCAAACCTCGTATAAACACCACCGAAACCAAAGGTCCACATGCTTAACCCGGTGACTAACGGCAGCAACACGCCCGACGGGGAGACTCCGCCGGACTCGCAAGAGCGGAATGTACATGCGACCAACGAGAACGACGACGACAGGCGCATCAGCGGCATGGTCCAGGAATTACGGGAGGCGGCGCTCGAGAGAGCAGAGGAGCGCCAAATCCGCCGAAGGATGGAGGAACGACTGGAGGCGCTCATCAGCCAGCAGATAGAGTAGTACGAAGAAACCCAGGAGACCGCCAGCGAGGAGCGACACCCACTCGGCAGGACCAACGCCCGAGCACCCTCACCTGTGGAGGAGTCGGCACCCCCGACGAACAAAGATCTGATCCTGCTGAGGATGGAGGAGCTGGCGGAAGAAGTCTCGCGCTTGCGCAAGGACAAGCTGGCCGGTCAGGGCGGGACGTTCGCCCCCCGGGTCAGCCCGTTCTCGGCACGCATACTGGAGAGGGGAAGAGACCCCCACGCGAAGATAACGAAGATTGCTGGGTTCGACGGGAGCGGGGATCCACGAGCGCACGTGGACGAGTTTCGGTCCACCACGGACGGGACCCGATATTCAGACCCAACCTTGTGTTTCCTGTTCCAGGAAACACTGGCGGAGGAGGCACAGAGCTGGTTCTACGAGATCCCGCCAGGATCCATCCACTCGTTCCTCGAGCTGGCGGAGAGTTTCCAGAAGCGCTATCGGCTCCAGGGGAAGTACAACACCACGGGCATCCTCCTCAAGGTCCGCCAGGGGATGGACGAGAGCCTGTCGAGCTACATCAACCGGTGGAGGACGCTCGCAAGAACATGCAGGGACCTTGACAAGCGAGTGACCAAGGTAGCTCTGATGGACAACCTGCTCGCCACTCCATTCGTAGAGAAACTTGTGAGGAGGAGCATCTCGACTACGACGAGATTATGGATCTGGTTGTGCAGAAAGCGTTGGTGGAAACACGGGTGTACGGAGCCGCCTCCGAACCTAGCTCCATCAGACCTGAGGCAACGGGCGCTCAGCCGCGACAGCTGGCGGACGACGAAAGGCCGACCGGGGGCTTCAAGAGGAACCGAGACACATACAGGCAGAACTACCAGAGGCCTTTCTTCCGTGGACATCAGGGCAACTACAACCAGGCGCGGGCGCAGGCACCACGTTACCGGCCGGCGGTGCAGGAAGTCTTCATGATCGACGGGCAGTCACCCGAGCACCTGCTCCGCCTGCATCGACACCGAATACCGCCACCAAACAACATGACGAAGGCGGGGGTTCCAACTGGACAGCTCCCGGACGTATGGTGCGAATTCCACAACGCCGCCACCCACCATACCAACAGCTGCATTATGCTGAAGAAGGCCCTCGAAGACATGAAGGACGAGAGGACAACCCCTCCCAGGGCAGGAGGACAACAGCGCCAGACGGGCGCCAGGACCCGTGGGACTATCAACACGATATCCGGGGGCAAGCGCAAGAGGACATCATCGTCCGATCATCCAAGCAGGGATGTGCTGACGATCGGGGCGGGTAGAACGCCCAAGGCAGGAAGGAAGGAAGCGCCCACCATCAGCTTCACAGCAAAGGACGAGGAAGAAAACCCGAAGGACAGCACCCTACCATTCGTAATCGACGCGATCATCGACCAATTCCTTGTGAAGAGGGTGCTGGTCGACAGCGGGGCGTCCGTGAGCATAATCTACTTCGACGCATACACAGCGCTCGGACGACCCGCCAGCAGGATGACGCAGGACCATGAGTGCATCACCAGCTTCACAGGCGAGACGTCGTATCCCATCGGTAGCGACAATCTTCGGGTCGAGATTGGCGCGCTCGACTCCCCGCACAGCGAGATCCGGACGGACTTCATCGTCATGGACACCCCCTCCCCCTACAACGCCATACTCGGGAGGCCAGGGATCTGCAAACTAAAGTTGATCATCGCGGGGCACCTGCTCTTGGGAAGATTCCCAACCGAACGTGGGATCGGGCACGTTCGGGGATACAATCACGAAGAAGCCACGAAGACTCGGGGCAGGCAGGAGGTTCTCACCTTGGGACCCACGGATCGACGGGCGCGATCCACACACGAGCGGCGCAGGACCACACTTCCGGTAATCTACTAAGGGCAAGGAAACAGACCGCCCGATCATCCAGAACAGCACATTCAAATCCCAACCCATCCAACTGGGGGGGGGGGGGGCGGGAAACAATCTAATGGAAGGGGACACCCCGTCCATGGAGCGTCCAACATTTGAGGAAGTACTTGTTACTTATTATATTAATTATATTGTACTTTTGTTGAACTCTCTCCGTTAGTTTACGTTCGTACGCCCGTTTGCCCTTGACCCGCCCGCCCATACACTCGGGGGACTGGGGATAGGGTACTCGCGTGAATGTAACACTTGGTTGAAACCCACAGCCATTCAAAGCAGGGGAATGGGCGTGCGCGCGTTGGCACGAGCTACTCAAAAAAAAAAGATTCCAAAAAAAAAAAAAAAATCAATCAAGGCACACAAACGGAAGAAAGGGAAATTTCATTCAGTTGTCCAAAATTACAAGACCTACTCTATTACAACAAGGAAAAGCTACTCTACTCCGCCCCTGTATCTACATCCAGCTCCTCACCCTCATTCGATGACGCCGCCACCTCAGCTTCTGCCTGCTCGCCCGGATCCACCCGCATGACCACCGGGTCCAGCTCTGCCTCGGCACATTCCCTGGAAAACCCCGCCGCCCTCTCGTACGCAGGAACCTCGGCGCCCATCAGCCTCTCCACTTTAGACTCTAGGAACGCCTCCCGGGCGGCTGCTTCAGCACGCACGCGCTTTAGCTCACCGCGCAGACACTCCGCCTCGGCCACGGCCTTGTCCCTGTCAATCTTGGCCAGAGTTTCACAGGCAGCAGCTTCTTCCGCCCGGGTGTTCGCCTCGTCCACACGAGCGACGTACCGACGTGCCAGGTCTTTGGCCTTATCCGCTCTGGCCACCAACCCCTCCACCACCTTCCGGTGCTCCAGCGCGCCAGCCCTGAGGCGTGCAAATTCCGCAATCTCTCGCGAGCGGTAGCGGAAGACCTGCTGCATCAGACGGGCGCAGGCATCAAACACCCCATCCAGCCCGTCAGAAGGGGCCTCCCCCACCGGAGGCAGCGCGGCCGCGAGCACAGCAGCATCCTCCGCCAGCGATCGGCGCACCTCATCCATAACATCATCACCCGACCCAGGAGCGGAGCTGGGAGAGGAGCCTTCCGTCCGCGCCCTCTTCCGCGCACGTTCCCCACTTTTCCCGTGCGGGGGAGACTTTGGCGCATCCAAACCCAGAGGAGGAGGATCTGGAAAGCAAGAGTATTGTTGGGGACTTGAAGGTCGACTTGGAACAATCGCCCGACTTGGAGACGGCACCACAGCAAGCACACGCCTCGACGGCGAAAGCGCAAGAACAACCTCCCGCTTGTCCGCGCCACCATCGCGCACGACCAGCTGTTGCTCACGTTCTACCTGGACCTGCGTCTCGGCTCCAGCAACATCGCCTGCCGGCAGAAGAGGAACATCCGCTTGTGGCACTTGGGCGGGTAGAGAAGGGGCACCCACATCGCCCACTGGCGGCGCACGTTGGATCTCATCCACCACACCGGGCGGCCCACCACCATTATCCGCCACACCGAGGGCCTTCGCCCCAGCACTCCGCAGTCTGAGCATTCGGCGCCTGGCCACTTCATCCATCTTCTTCGCTGCAAACGCACACGCAGAAAGGTTAGCAAACAGATACAAACACTTCGAAAAAATTTTCTATTCCTACTTGTTAGACACCACACTACTGGCACGCTCGCGCCCGCTGGGCACTCGCCCGTGCCAGGCGCGCACGGACGAAGGACGCAACACTTTGCAGCAAACAGAAACACCAAAAACCCACCACACACCACCCAACACAGATCAAACCCACCCCACCTCAAAAACAAGCCCTGTTCTTAAGGAAAACAAACAAAAACCCAGAAAAACCCAAACAGCCCAGAAACACAGAAAACCAAGCAGGGGAAGAAACGCAGCCACACCAAGGCCGAGGGCCTTACCAGGTTGGAATGGTACAACGGGATATAAGCGCCGAGCACGGTTTCCGGCAACGGAGGATACAAATACAGCAAAGCTCGAGGAGGCAGATTGCAAGTGATTTCGGCAAAGTTTCTTGTAAATCATGGAAGTACTGGAACAGGCAAACCACACCCCTATTTATACTAATCGACCGATGTCAGCCAGCCATCGCCAGCCGTCCATCCTATCACACCCACCGTCGGATTGGGATGCGTGACACAACCCGGTTCACTTGCCCTTCTCAGTAACCGTACCAACCCATCATCTTCCCGCCTTAAATCAACCCTAGCACAGCCTCCAACGGATCGACATGTGGCACCCATGCACCACTCCCACGCGCCCACGCGCACGACGCCTGCTCTTCAGGCAATCATGACAGCTAGCATTTATTTCACCGATCCCCAAGGAGAAGTCAAACGGACTGTCACCTCAACCGTTTCATCATCAGCATACCAACAAATCCAAGGCAAGTCACACCTCCCGCACACGACCAAACGAGGTAAAACACCATCGTGCGCCCATCGGTAAGAACGAGCAACACGGTTTACGCGACAACAGGCATGGCGCGTAAAAATTCGATGGGCGCCACTGGCGTTGGGTTCTCCCCGTACACACTAGCTCGGCCCTGGCAGGTTGCAGGCGCCGAGGCTGACAAGCGATGGGTGTGGGGTACGTCCCCTCCATACGCATAAATATAGGTTGCCTATACGAAAGGGCAAGGGGCCCGTCCTCCCCTTGCAGTCCCTGGAACCAACGGGCGACGGGTGTGGGGTACGTCCCCTCCGTTCGCACAAGTGCAGGTCGGATCAAGCGCCAGAGGCATGAGGTTCACCCTCTCTTTGGATGTCCCAAACAATCGATGGGCGGCAACAGACATGGGGTCCGTCCCCTCTCTTGCGCGCGCCAAGGTTGACACGGGCGTGGGGTTCTTCCCCTCCGTTCACCAGCTCATCCCAAACCAGAGGCATGAGGCTCGCCCTCTCTCTGGGTATCCCAAAATCGATGGGCGGCAACAGGCATGGGGTACGCCCCCTCTCTTGCGCGCGCCATGGGTGGCACGGGCTTGGGGTTCTTCCCCTCCGTACGCCGCCATATTCCAACGCAGAGGCATGGGGTTCGTCCCCTCTCTGGAGGTTCCACAGCTCGATGGGCGCCACGGGCGTGGGGTTCTTCCCCTCCGTGCGACGGCTCATTCCTAGCAGAGGCATGGGATACGTCCCCTCTCCTGACGAAACAACATCGGTTTACGCGACAATAGGCATGGGGTCCGTCCCCTCTTTGCGCTCTAAACACGATAGGCGACCACGGGCGTGGGGTTCTTCTCCTCCGTACGCCTACCTAAGCCCTAGTAGGGACGTGAGGTTCGCCCCCCCTATAGGCCACGGACACGACGCGGGTGTGGGGTGCGCCCCTCCTCGACGATCGCAAAATATAAGCCGAATTAGCGGGGCTAAGCTCGATGGGTGGCACGGGTGTGGGGTTCTTCCCCTCCGTGGGCGTAACGTTAACGATCGATTCTCTGACTCGGGTTCCGGCTGGGGGGTGTGGGGTCCGTCCTCTCCTCCTAAGGGCCCGAGACCGATGAGCGTAGACCGGGTGTGAGGTCCGCCCTCTCCGGGCGCGAAATTTTCCCGGGTTAGGCGGCAGAGGCCTCTGCGCGCGCTAAGGCCGATGGGCGGCACGAGTACGTGATCGTGGGCGCCGCAACACTTGTAGGTCGCGGTTCTGATCGTCCCGTTGACGCTACAGCGTGCGCGACGGCATCCCCGTTGACGTACGGCGTGCGCAGTGTATCCCATAACTGGCGTACGAACAGCATTTTTCATACACACACCTCATGCCATACATTCACGCATCATACCATACATATACATCTATATATCTATATACCTATATACCTATTTATCTATATATCTATATATTTACTTACCTATCTATCTATTTGCCCATATGTTTGTATATCTGTTACACCATGAATGTCTCCAAAAACCCACCCCATCTGGGCGCGCGGCTCCCAAGCATATATAAGTCGTGCTTGGAGGCCGGGCCCATAGGTACACCAACGCACCAACAGGCAACAAAACCACGGGCGCGCGTGTCCTAAACTAGCAAGGTCAGTTTGGATGCCGGGCCCAGAACCCGAACAAGTACACCACCGAACCAACAGGTACACGCTCAGACACCCAGGTCCCGCTCCGTCATGCGATCCCTTTCTTGACCGGAGAGTTGGGGGACTTGGGGGGTCACAGGATCATGACCACTGCTCAACCGGATAAGTATTCATGTTAATCGCACACCCTTTTTCAACTCCCCAGTCAAGAAAGTTCTCTTTGACTTGGGGACTTGGGGGACTTGTTAGTATTGTATCATTAGTTGTACGATTAACATACTTATCCACTTAAGCAGATTAGCAACACCTACCACACCACACGCAAGATCACCAAGGAGGCTCCAACTTTACTCACCAGACCCACCCCATCCGAGTGCACACGCGCCCGTGGGGGACGCGCCCAAACATGCGGATAACACACCAGCAAGTACAGGTTGTCCCACACCGAAGAACACCACCAGGTTCCAAACTCAACCACCTATATATATCAGGTATTTATTACAGGTAAGATCATCCCATCGAGAGCCAGTTGACTCACTCGATTCATATCGCACTACCCGCACGTTCGCTTGACTGTTATATCCAATACACCTTCTGACTTAGGCATCAGAGCGTTGAAGGCGGGCCACCCCGTCTCGACCCCTGACCGCCTGTTTCGTCGTTGTATTCTTCTAACAGTTGCACCCGAACGCCCGGGAGGAGAAGGAAGCGCACGACAGGAGAACCCACCGCCCGAAGGAAGGAGCCCGCACGCACGAAGAGAGGAGGAGCCCGCCCATCCGAACAGTCCCACCATTCGGACGCACCAGGAAGAAGAGAGGAGTTCGTGGAATCTTACTCGTGTTGCTTCCGCCCCTTTACGCCCCCGCGCGTAAATCGGTGGAAACAGACATGTTGAATCTCAATACAATGGCAGTAGTCATGCATGCTTGATTAAAACTAATGCTAGAACAATGATTTATTATATTACGGACTACTGCCGATACAAATTTAATTGTATGATGCTGAATGTTGAGGGCTCAAGCTGACGGGGCCTAGCGTCAAGATATGGCGCCCATGCCTAATTGCGTTACTCTTGCTTCTCGAGCTCAGGTCTGATTGGGTGGTCACTATGTCGACGGGCTGGAGGCAAGTGGACTTCTCCGTTAGAATGCTTGGTGGAGAAAAGATAGTGGCACACTGGCACATCTGTTGTCCACGTGACCGAGCTAGTGGTCACATGATCAAGCTTTCCTTCTCCCTCGCTGCGACACCTCTCTCCTCCATTCCCTTCTGGTTTTCGACTTTTTTTTGTCGGAGTGCAGGAGCGTTAGTGAAATATAATGAGCGGCGTGATCCCGTCAAAAGACAAGAATCTCAAGCTAACGGAATACTTGTCAGTGATGCAGCTGAGTTGTTGCGGGTGAAGCTAACAGAGTTCACGCTTGGCAGTAGCGTGCTGGCGTTGCTGGGTCACGGATGTCAATCGAGGATTGGCTTATGGCTTGGCGTGAGGTTTTTCCTAGGGCTGGGATTTAAAATCCAAAATGTGAAGAGACCGACTCGAATAACTTGACTCGACCCGACCCGATCTGAAATTGTTGGTTTAATTCGATTTTGAATTTATTTTGTGTGTTTTATTTGGATTATATGGTAAAATTTCGGTTCGGGTTTCGTTTCTATGTCTGGAACTACATAGAACCCGAATAACTTATGTACATATAATGTGTTTAAATAATAACTATTAGGTGGCACATTTTGAGTGGACTCACATTTTTATTCCATTAATTATCTCTCTCCCCTCTTGGATGTCTCATACCCTCACGTCTTTCTTCTACATCATCTCGTCTTCTCTCTTCTTCTTCTTCTTTGGTCGAACTCTAGCTCTTCTATTTAGTTCTTCTTCTCTATTTGCTAGTTTTTCAACTTCTTTTATATTTTTGCTTGACATATGCTCTTTGTCGGCTCGACTTGAACGTACAATGTTTCCGCTCAAAAACGACAGATTCCAGCTTGGTTTTCGACAAATTTTACAGCTTTCGCGGTGCTCTAGAGCTCCAAAGCCAATGCCAATTTTGCACCGGGTTTGACGACCTTCTTGGAGGAGTTTGGAAAGGCCGAGCTACCGCGAACGTTGTCATCAAAAAGCTTGAAAATTCTCCTCTTATTGAGTTTTGTTTAATTTACAATGGCATATCAGATTCTTAGATAGATATATATATATATATATGAGTTGATCAATAATGGATTAACGGGTGAATTAGAACAAATAAACTGAACAAAAAACCGACAACCCGAGAAACTGAACTGCTTTCTATCGGTTCGGATTTTGCTCGGTTGCTGACTTGCGACATGTGAAACCAACCCGAACTAAGTTCTCTCGGTGTAGTTTCGGTTCTTAACATTTTGTGCGTAAATGAAACTGTTCCCAGCCCTAGGTTTTCATAGTCCCCCAGTCTCTTTCTCAACCCCCTGTTCTCTTTTTTATTTTTTGGTTGCCTGGCGGAGCTGGTTGTGTTGACGGGCATGTTCTGGCAATTTTGGGTTGGCACCTCTGACGCAAGTAGTGGATATTGCTCGGTTTCGTCACTACAAGAAAACAGCACTTAGACCACGGAAACGTAATTGTTCCGTGGTCCAAGTGACACTTGGACGACGGAGACTTATCCGTCGTCCAAGTAACACCTGGACGACGGAGAATACCATCTCCGTCGTCCAGGTGATCACCTGAACGACAAAGAAGACACCGAGGTCCAAGTATACACCTGAACGACGGAGATGATATTCTCCGTCGTCCAGGTGATCACCTGGAGGACGGACCGACACGCCGTGGTTCGAGTAACTTCCACTTAGATGATGTACCGACACCTCCGTCGTCTAAGTGAAGCATTATATAAGCCCCATGCAAAACTCTCTTCATTCCATCCGATCCTCAATTAATTAATTCATTCCATTCGAAGAAGAATTGAAGGAGAAGGAGAATGAGAAGGGAGAAGGCCGAGAAGGATCAGGATCAGGGATATCCGCTGACTAGCTAGCTAGCTTAATTAACTGATATATATCGAGAAGGCCAACAGGTACGTACGCAGTTAAAATTTGCTTAATATATATATATTTAGTGAAAACGTACGTACATACATGCATGGATGTTAGCTATATATACAGATTAAATTACGTACATACGTAATTGATGGATCGATGTAGATCGAGTACGTATAATTAAGCGTAAATTAATGGACTAATATATATATATATTTGTAATAATTAATTAATTATAATATTTTGTAGCAGTATGGACAAGAGTTGGATGAAGTTGAAGAATAGATGTGATGTCCGGTATATGGATGGAATTAGCGAATTTGTGAATTTTGCGATAGAACATGGTCAGGGAAAGAAGCGTTTCAGGTGTCCGTGCCAGAAATGTCTTAATTGTCAGTATGCAGAGGTTAATGTTATGGTGCAACACCTGTACGAAAATGGTATGATATGGAGTTACACTACATGGAGCAAGCATGGTGAAGCAGTAGAGTTCAGTGCAGAAGACTTCAGCTCAGGATACAGTTACCATGGTGCCTCATCCAGCGGCAGTGGTGCCGGACCCCCAGCTTGCAACCCAACTGCAAATTTGGTCCATGATGCGTTTCCGGGATGTAGTCATGGTGGATACCAACACCAAGACGGAGGTTACAGTACCACTAATGAGCATGATGACACATTCCCCGCTGCTAGCGGGGCCACTGACACCAGTGAAATGGATAAGTACAACCGGATGCTACTTGAAGCGCAAACCCCAGTGTTCCCTGGATGTCGAGAGAATGTGTTGCAATATGTGATGGAGCAAATTAAGATAAAAGTGAAGCACAAAATGTCAGTGGGTGCTTTTGACGAAATTCAGGAGCAAATATGTAAGTTGCTTCCTGATGATCACAATCTTCCTAAATCTCATTATAAGGTTAGAAATATCTTGAGCAGCCTCGGCCTAAAGTACAGGATAATTGACGCATGTCCGAATGATTGTGTGCTATTTTACAAAGAGTATAAAGATTTGGACTATTGTCCCGTATGTGGCCAGTGCAGATTCCAGCTGAATAGGAAGAGTTCGAAAAAGAGAATTCCTGTGAAAGTTGTTCGATATTTTCCCTTGATTCCCATATTGCAGCGCCTGTACATGTCTCTACACACAGCAGAGGCGATGCGATGGTACGCAGAAAAGCGAATAGATGACGATGTCCTGCGACACACCGCGGATGGGGAGGGTTTCAAACATTTCGACAGAGAATTTGGAGACTTTGTTTCAGAGGTTAGAAATGTTAGACTCGGCCTATCTACAGATGGATTCAATCCTTGGGGAAGTAATAGCTCCGCCGTCAGCACTTGGCCAGTTATTCTGATGCCGTACAACTTGCCTCCGTGGATGTGCATGAACAAGGAATTTAATTTCCTTACTGTACTAATTCCAGGTCCTAAATCTTTAGGGAAATGCTTAGATGTCAACCTCAGACCTTTGGTCGACGAGCTGAAACTGTTGTGGCAAAATGGAGTCTCAACTTATGACAAATTCACTGACACGATGTTCACGATGAGGGCTGCCATAATGTGGACGATCAGCGATTTTCCAGCTTATGGGATGTTGGCAGCCTGCAGGACAAAAGGATATAATGGATGTCCTATATGTTTGGATGACGTGAACTCTAGTTGGAACGCGGGGAAAGTGTGTTACTTGGGTCACCGTAGATGGTTTCCTCACGACCACCCGTGGCGACAGGATGAAGCTCATTTCGACGGGACGGTAGAGAACAACCCTAAACCCCGTAGTTGGTCGGGCGAAGAGATTTTAGAGAGGTTGAGCTATTTTGACTTTGGTGTGTTGAGCAATGACGCGGATGTAAAGAAATGCAATCCAATTCCTCCACATGATCTGAGCTATTGGGATCACAAGAGTATATTCTTTGAACTCCCTTACTGGTCGAAGTTGAAGCTGAGGAACAACTTGGACGCGATGCACATAGAAAAGAATGTGTGCGACAGCGTGGTGGGAACAATTCTCGGTATTAAGTTCAAGACTAAAGATACTCCCAAAGGAGGAGAATGTATTTTCTAGTGTACGTATATATATATATATATTAATTAATTACACGCGTCCATGCTCAATCAGATATATCGGATCGACCGACGTACGTAAACTAAATTAAATTAATTAATTAATCCGAATTATATATCCTGGACAACAGAGAGGTAATTCTCCGTCGTCCAGGTACACACTAGGACGACGGAGATGGTCATTCCCCATCGTCCAAGTTCACAAACCCTAAACCCTAAACAGTAAGGCCCTAACACCTGGACGACGTTTATACACCTGAATTCAGGGTCTATACACCTGGACGACGGAGATGAGATATTCTGCGACGTTTATATTAGGTCCCCAGCCATTTTCACCTTTGGCGCCCCGCCAAATCTCAATCTCATATAAAACCCTAAATCCTGGACCCTAAATCTAGCAGATCGGATCGATCAATCAGTTTTTTAATTATATTCTTGAATCAGAATAATTGAACGGACACACAAATGACCGGGGACGACCTAAACCGTAAACCCTAAGGTCCTAACCCCTGAATTCGGGGTTTAACACTTGGACGACGGAGAAGGTCATTATCCATCGTCCAAGTGTGTACCTGAACGACGGAGAATGACCTTCTCCGTCGTCCAAGTGTTAAACCCTATACCCTATACCCTAAGGACCCCTAACCCCTGAATTTAGGGTCTATACACCTAGACGACGGAGATGACAATCTCCGTCGTCCAAGTGTGTACCTGGACGACGAATATTAGAGTATCCGTCGTCCAGGTGCGTACTTGGACGACAGAGATTGTCATATCCGTCGTCCAGGTGCAGATATCGTAAATTTTTCTAAGACAACGACCATCTAGACCTTCTTCCAATGCATATTCTCTTCGTCAAGACTTTAGAGTAAACAATTCTTGGTGTGTGAGCTTCGACGGTTTGAAAATCGGAGTTGCGAAATGCCTTGTATCCACGTTTCCGGTTTGTTAAATTCTCAGTTTTGCGGTTGACTGTGCCGATGAAACCCTTCCCGAACTTATTATTTTATGGTCCTTTGAAGACAATTATGTATTATGTTACGAAGAACATATCCAACGGTTGTTTTGTCCAAATTCAATTTCGTTAATACTCTGCTGCAAATGAGCCTCTACTCATGAACACTTAAGTCGTAAGGATTAGTCGATACTTAACAACTTTCAAAACGAAAAATTATTCGTCGGTTCAAATTTAACTGTTCATATATATGATGTGTTCATCGATATTTGACGACTATTTCACTCGAATGACAGATCGCTAAATTCCTAGCGAATTAATTTTAAAAATTTTTTTAACGTAAATTGAACCTGGACGACGGAGAATGACAATATCTGTCGTCCAGGTTCAATTTACCATGGCGGTTCGATTTTTATTTTATTTTTTTTTCAATGAATATTTCACCTGGACGACGGATATGTCGTTCTCCGTCGTCCAGGTGAATACCTGGACGATGGAGAATGACATATCCGTCGTCCAAGTCGAAAATCATGGCGGTTCAATTTACCGCCTCAATTTTCGGCGCCGCTTGAATTTCCACTTAGACGACGGAGAATGAATTCTCCGTCGTCTAAGGCCAAATTTATGGCGGGTGAAACGTCCCGCCCATTAATTACGCGCTGCTTCAAAATTTTTTAACCCTTTACTTAGACGACGGAAAATACAGTTTCCGTCGTCTAAGTGCACTTAGACGACGGAGAATAGTGTTCCGTCGTCTAAGTGAAAGTCTATAAATAGAGCGGCACCCCCCCTCCTTTTCTCATTCCATCTCCTCTCCTCTCCTCCTCTCCTCTCCTCTCCTCTCCTCCGGCGATTCTCCTCCAGCAATGCTCCGACGACAATTTTTCCGGCGTGGTTCCTCCTCTCCGACGACTCAACTCCGGCTATATTCCCGATTACTCCGGCGAGGTAAATTTCTATTTTTTTCCTTATTAAAATTATTTTCATTTAATTAATTAAATTCTAAATATTATTTATTAATTAGCTTTAAATATTTCATTATTGTAATTATAATAGTTTTTAGTGGTTAATTATTGTAATTAATAATTAATTAAATGCATAATTGTAATTAGTTGATAATTAATTAAATGAATAAATTTATTATTGTAATTATTTATTATTAGTTGATAAATGAATAAATTTATTATTGTAATTAGTTCATAACTAATTAGTTGATAAATAATAATTTATTATTGTCATTATTTATTGTTTTACTTAAATTGATAATTACGTGTATTTTCTAGTAAATTGCATGGTAGTACGTCTTCGATTTAAATTTAGTACATAGGCTTGGTTTATTAAGTCGTACTCTTTGGAATAGATGGCGCCTCTTTTCCTAGCTTATCTCCTTAACCCCTCGTGATGTGTGGATTTCATCACCGCACACCATAACCTAAGTGAAGTTATGGACACGAGGTTGAGGGCGGAGTTTGCAAAGGACTTGAGGGAGTGTAAATTTTCGAAAAATTGGCCGAATGTCGGACATGGTGTCTAGAAACAGGTTATGACTGGTGACAAGATTTGGACTAAGAAAGACTTTTGTCGAAATTAGTCCTGTCTCTCGCGTTATCTATATCCCTAACTGGCCATGTTTTTTTATTTAACCAAGGCTGATTAATTGAAAATTTACACTTTATCGCGCGGGTCGCACGTCCATTGAACGACCGAAAAAGCCAAGCTTGTGTACTCTATTTAAATCTTAACCATACTTAATTAGCGTAAATTTTGCACTTGTAATTATTATGGTAAGTACGTATTTTAACAACGTACTCCTAGGTTTAAATGGCTTCATCCGGCAAGAAGAAAGCGCAACAGGAGGCAGAAGATGACATGCTCCGAATGTTGGCGGACCAAGTCGGTTGGGTTCAACAGGAGGGCAACGACGTCCTCATTCCGGACCCTTCATCTGGTTCTGAGGCGGTGCCTGTTGGGGAAATTCCGTCTGCCCCATTTATCTCCGGCGGTGATGACGTCGACCCTTTTTCAACTCCGACGCCCGGTACCGGTTCAACGGCAAGTACTCAGACGTCCTCGACCGCGGAACCAATCATGTACAGCGCCCGCCGTAAGCAAAGGAGGGCCCCACTGACCCGGAACCGAAAAGGACTCGGGGTCTCGTTAAAGGGGGCAAAGCGGAGAAAATTTGCAAGGCCACCGGGAAAAAGATCGACTTGCCCTACGACGAATTCACCGGTGGTCCTCCCACAGCTCAGCTAGCAAGTCTCTCGGCGCATAGCATAGGGTCAATCGTCCGTAGCCGAGTTCGTCTCACTGCCCCTACTTGGAAGGAGGCGCCGGATAATGAGAAGGCGAAAGTCTTTAAAGATCTTTCGGTACGTAATACGTCCAATTTAGTTATTATATAAAAAATTTAATATTAATTATAATTTCATAATATATACGATTATAATTTTCTATTTATTTTTGATAGGAACAATTTGCGGTGGATCCGACACCGGCGATGTTGAGGCATATCAACCAAACCGCCAACTCCATCTACAAAGATTGGAAGTACAGGCTCCATCAGTACTTCCAAACTTACGGTCCCTCGCCTCCCCCCGTAGAGCTGCGTGGGGATAGAGAAGATGAGTGGGAGTGGTTGTGTAACCACTATGCCGATGACTCCTTTAAGGTGTTAATTTACATTTTTTATTTAAATTAAGATAATTGAATTATTTAAATTTTAGTTATTAATTTTTTAATGATTTAATTATGTTGTGTAACAGAAATTCTCCGGTGTCAACAAAGCCAACCGGGGGAAGAAGGACAAACACCATACTACCGGCGCCAAGCAGTTCATTCAAATAGCCAAGGAGCACAAGGATAAGGGCTCCAAACACCCTTATCTTGATGCAAGCATAAGCACGTACGTGACGCCTGGGCTCGATAATGAAGCGAGTCAATGCGGCGTAAGTGATATATATATATGTGCTTTTAATTTTAGTAATTATTATTTAAATATTATTTCATTATAATAAATTAATTATGTGCTTGTAGGCAAGGGTGATAGAGCGTGCGCAGGAAGAGTTGGCTAACACTCAGCTTGCGTTCCCAGATGTGCCGGTGGAAGACCTGCCTCCTCTATCCTTAGAGAGCCAAATTGCAATCGCGGATGAGGTCTACGGTCGTAGAGCTGGCAAGGAGGTTAGGCACTTCGGGCCTAAGGTGGTATGAGATTTTTCGACGACCTCCGACTCATCATCTACGGGAGGTTCGGGCCAGCGGAGAAGGACTACGGCTGCGGCCGTCGAAGCAGCCATTCAAGAGGCTCGACTGGCACGAGAGGAGAATCGACTTGAACGAGAGGAGAATCAATCCATGCGGCAAAGACTTGACGAACAACAAGCACAAATAGCCCAACTCATCGCCCTCATGCAACAAAATCGAGAAGTATGTCAACCTCCTCCGAACCCACACCCCGACGACGACGACCCGGCTGGAGGCGGAGGACTCGGCGGCGCATCTGCTCCTCCGAGGCCCAGGTTAACACCTGGACGACGGAGAACATATCAATCTCCGTGGCCCAGGTAGTCACTTGGACGACGGAGATTTAGTTCTCCGTCGTCCAAGTGTTTACCCGGGCCTCGGAGATTGATACGTTCTCCGAGGCCCAGGTTAACACCTGGACGACGGAGAACTAAATCTTCGTCGTTCAAGTGACAACCTGGGCCACGGTGACTGATACGTTCTCCGTGGCCCAGGTAGTCACTTGGACGACGGAGATTTAGTTCTCCGTCGTCCAAGTGTTTACCTGGGCCTCGGAGAACGTCCGGGGTCCAAGTGAACTTGGACGACAGATAACTAAATCTCCGTCGTCTAAGTGCTTGGACGATAGCACTTGGAGCACGGACCTTGGACGACGGAGATTCCGTCGTCTAAGTACTTAGACGACGGAAAACGTCACTTAGACGACGGAAATGCTCCGTGGTCTAAGTCCGTTTTTTTGTAGTGCAGACACAATCTAAAGGTACTAAGATACCTATGAGATGCAATGACCTTGAGTACAGAACCTTGTATCATTCTGTATGCATGAATAACATCTCTCGTGTAATATGCAGGAAAAAAATTAACAAAAGAAAAGATACTTGTTTAGTGAATATTCTCTACCTTTGACTATGATATAAATAGGTGAGAATTATAGCCCCAACATCCATTAAAATTCAAAAGTAAACAGAAATAGTATGACCGTGTCATACGTGGCTTAGTGGTTGTTGTAGGGGCTCTCAGTTTGGATTCGAGAGTGCTATGGGCCAGCAAGACTGCTAGATGCTGATGAAGTGAAATATATCATTAAGTATAAAATAACCTTTCTCCTGAGGAGCAAGGAAAAAAGTTTGAATAAATTTCTCGTGCCTGATAAATTTTGCAAATGCACAGAGCCAAAAACCATCACAAGAATGCTTCCATTCCACATTTCCAGGGAATGTGCTGTCTTGATTTTAACTCCAGAATATCTGAGTGACATAACAACTGTATGGATTTGCTGTTGTATACACATAGAAAAGAAAAATAGATGTCATACAGTAATACAACTATGTGGCTAGTATATCCAAGGAGGGCCCTAAACATAACTACATAAACACAATATCATAATTACTAATAACAGCCAAAGCTACCACCACCTTTTACTTAAAGAGAACAAGGGTACAAAAGTTTTATGTAGAACCAAAATAAACCATTTCAGACTATAAAAATGAATGCGCGTTGTGCTGTCAGTATGGTGCCAAGAGAGTTCAAACCTATGCAATATGCCAATGCATAGGCCTGATATAGCGACGATATGTCAGCTCTAATTTGAACACAAAACCGTACTAGCCACCAAAGCAATAATTGAAAGCTAGAAGTTTAGAATAACTAACAAGAAATCTAACATTTCAGATCCACGTCATGATCAGTTACAACTAAATACAAGACCAACTTTTAACACAACTAAATAAAGCTTAAACTTTAAAGTTAAATAACAAAAGAACTAACTTTTTAGATGGGATTATAGTTTTCTAAAGCTTAAACTCTACAACTTGCACATTATATATAGAAAAGATAGATGACAAGAAAAGGAAACAACAACTACCTACAAAAAAATCTACTCTTTGTCAGAGAAAAGTTTATCTATATAACGATACAATAATACAGGAAGAACAATCCAGAAATACTCAGCATTCCATCCACTTAGTACCATATGTATCTAACAAAACAAAAACAAAAACAAAAAAACACAATACTCAAACATAAAAAGCGAAGCAAAAACCCTAAACCCCACTATAGTGTTGGCATCAATGCGAAGCATAATGCTGGATTCTGAGTAGAATTGGTGGTGCACATAGTTAGGCTGCTGCTAAAGAACTTGATAGTACCTTGTTTGAGGTTTTACTATAGTAATTTACTTTGTCTTCAATTACCATTTAGATATCAGAAGAGGAAGGAAGGTTAAAAAGGATGAAGAAGAAGCCAAAGACATGTGGAAAAGAAATCGAGATCATGAGACAAGATGACAGCCTTTTGTTAATTATAATCAAGTATATATAGTGACATAGACTTTGTTGAGATCCATGTGTGCAATTTTTCAAAGTTATCTCATGAAATGAGTTTTAGTGTTTATGTAATTCAAATTTTGTTATCAATCTATTTGCACGTTTTATCATATATTTTCATATTTGATCAATTTTGCTCAATTTCTTTGTGACGGTTTAGTTTCCGTCACAAAAAAATTGAGCCATTTTTTTTTGCGGAAACTCATTTTGTCACGACAGAGCTACCGTTGCAAAAGTCAAATTTGCGACGACAACTTTCTGTCGCTAAAATCAATAATTGTACTACGGTGAGCGAATTTTGCGATGGCCTTACCCGTAGTAATGTGCCATCGAAAAAGAAAAACAAAGACGACGGTAAAAAATTTCCGTCCCAGACGACGGCAAAAACTGTCGCAATTAGCAATTACGACAGAAGCTCTGCCTTCGCAAATACTCTTTTTGCCATCGCAAAAAAGCATTTTCTACGGAGTTTTCATATTTTGCAACGGTATCTTGCCATTGCAAATTACATTTTTTTGTTAAAATATATGTAATGCGACAAACCACTATTTGTCACAAATTAGGATATGTGACAAATGCATAAATTCGTTACATATAGTCATTTGCAACCCACATTATGCGACAACTCAAAATGACGAACGAAAGTCGTCACAAATTAAATTAAACAACAACAAAAAAATTTGCCACAAATTACGGTCGTCACTTTTGGGGGTGTTGTGTAGTAGTGGTAGATTACTATGTGCCCTCCTTGGCACTGCTTAACACATCACTCATGCTTTCCTCCACCACAACTGAAGACTCTGTCAAAGGACCATGCTCCAACATGAGCTGGGGCTCTTCCTCCTCCTTCTCTGCATGCACATACTCCACATGCAAAGGTGTCTCCTCAGCTTCCACTTCTGCAGAATCCTCGAGAAGCTTCCGCAACATCTTGTGACGCTTCCCTTTCTCCGACTGCTTTGGAACATGCTTTTTCCCTGCTTCCTTGTCCACTCTCCATCGCAGAATCTCCTCTGTCCTCAATCTATTTTTGGAGCCAACAGGTCGACCCCTCCTATTCCTCTTCACCGGAGACATAGTTATAACGCCATTCTCCTCCGGCAACGCCACATCAGGGTAAACCCTGACATAAGGGAATCAATGCATCTAGGGTTCTTCGGCCTTTTCTTGTATACCACAATCTCAGACGATTTCGCTCTTTTGAGGTTGTTATCATAAGCCCCTACTGTCACCACCGACAGAGGAAAGCTCGGTCCCGTCACTACTGGAGGAGAGCATCGGGGCGACGTAGTTACATTTCTACGTCGCTCCGATTTTCAATGAGGCGACGTACATTGCCTTTGATAAAAAGTACGTCGCTTCAACAAACTGAGGCGACGTATATTCATCGTTGTCGCTTCAATAAAATAAGGCGACTACTTTTTTATTCGAAACGACCAAACTCATCTTCGTCGCTTCGAATAAAAACGAGGCGACGTAGATTGCTCAATCTACGTCGCCTAGTTTTTATTCGAAGCGACGAAGATGAGTTTGGTCGCTTCGAATAAAATCGAGGCGACGTAGATTGCTCAATCTACATCGCTTCGTTTTTTTAAATCTGGATCTACTCTTCTTCTTAAAGTCAAACCGTTCATAAAGTTAGAATTTTAGAAAAACAGTTCATCTGCGTTTTGCAGCTGTTCTTGTGCGATTTTGGGAGAAATTTGAGGAAATTGAGAAAGAAGGTTGTTCTTGCCATTGATTTGATTCTTGAGTAAAGTTAGTTTGATTTCTATCTCTTTAACCCTCTTTATGACCATAATATGTTAAATTAGAAGTGAAATTGAAGTTTTGGTGAAATGTTTGAAGTTGAATTGAATTTGGTGTTATGTTGTAGTTTTAGTGTTTGAATCATTGAATTGTGGTAAATCATGTTATGGGTTCATGAATAATGTTTGAAATTTGGTTAAGTTTAGTGAAATTTATTGATGATTAGAAGTGAAATTGAAGTTTTGGTGAAATGTTTGAAGTTGAATTGAATTTGGTGTTATGTTGTAGTTTTATTGTTTTAATCATTGAATTGTGATAAATCATGTTATGGGTTCATGATTAATGTTTGAAATTTGGTTAAATTTAGTGAAATTAATTGATGATTAGTGTAGATTAGGTGTATTCGAGCCTTAATTAGTAGTGTTATTAGTGTTAATCATGAAATCGAGCGTATGGCTATATATAATTGTGGTGTTTATCAACTTAGAACTCCCGTTTGAGAATCAACAACTCATCTAGTTGATCGAGTTGAGTTGTTGATTCTCGAATTGTCCCATTTTTGGACACTTTAGGTGAACATGACTTTGTTGATCCTTTTGCTATTCATGTGATTTCAGTTTCAGTTTTGGGATATGGTTTCGACAGTGTCTCCTTTCAATGTTTCCCGAGTGCAAATTAGGTTGTTTAGATATGTGTGCACTCGGGGAACTGTAGGGAGATGCTGCCGAAATTTCCCTAAACTGGAGCTGAAACGCATGGGTGCAAAAGCGTTGACAAATGTCGTGTTCCCCTGAAGGGGATATGACCCAACCCGGAGGCATAAGGCGAAGAAGTGTGGGGTTTTGGTTGAATCGCAACTGTGGCGTGGTAACTTTGTTCATATTGATTGTTTATGCAGACAGGAAACATGGACGGACACCCAGACAAAACTTGGATGACATATCATCGTGTTGATCCAAGGTACATCACAGGCATATTCGAGTTCATGAATTTTGCCCTGCGACATAGTAACGGAGCCGATTATTACTTCTTCCCGTGCAAACGTTGTAAGAACGGTCCCTTCAAGGTTACTATGGATGTCATGTATCATCACTTATCACACAGTGGTTTGAGTCCGGATTATACAGTCTGGCACCTTCACGGGGAAGTTTCTGGTGAACCGGCAATGCTCAGTCAACGAAGACAGTGGCTTCAAGACAGAGTCGGTCCTTCTAGTGGTGTCGGTCCTTCAGTGAACCCGCAGTTGGAGATTCTACATGATGCATATCCCTATTATCCTGGATACCATGCAGATGCACCCCAACAATTAGTGGAAGATAATTCGGGCATGAACTTCAATGACATGGTAGACGATGATTATGAAAAGTACGATAGATTATTGAAGGAGTCACAGACCCCATTATATGAAGGCAGTGAGGAAACTGTTTTGAGTGCCATATTAGATGCAATGGAAATGAAAAATGAAAATGGATGGTCGGACACAAGTGTTGACTCTTTATGTATTTACATTAATAAACTTCTTCCTAAAGGGCACACATTCCCCTGTTCATACTCGAGAATAAAAAAAATCTTGAGTGATCTTGCACTGGGTTATGAAAGAATTGATGCGTGTGAGTTTAACTGTGTGTTGTTCAGGGGGGGCGCTTGTAAACGAGAGGATTTGTCCAGTGTGTTATTCTGAAAGATATAAGCTATATACGAATGATATTCCCAAAAAAATAATTCGTAACTTCCCTCTAACACCAAGGTTGAAGCGCTTGTTTATGTCCACACACACTGCCAAGCATATGCGATGGCTGGGGGAGCGGATATGCGTGGCTGGTAGCCTCAGCCACCCAGCAGATGGAGAAGCGTTTCAACATTTTGACAGAACTTTTCCAGGTTTTGCACGGGACTGCAGGAATGTGCGCCTTGGAGTAGCAACATACGGTTTCAATCCATTCGGAACAATGGAAACTTTGCATAGTACATGGCCCGTTGTTGTGATGCCGTACAATTTACCACCATCAATGTGCATGAAGAAGGAATATAACATGTTATCTGTGTTGATTCCAGGCCTTAAATCTCCCGAAAAATGCCTTAGTGTACTCATTGAGCCGATGATCGAGGAGCTAATACATTTATGGGTCGTTGGAGTCCATACTTTTGATCGAGTAGACAATGAGGTATTCTTGATGAAGGCAGCGGTAATGGGACTATTAGCGACTTTCCAGGTTTAGGGATGCTTGCGGGGTCAACTGTGAAAGGGTACAAGGCATGTCCAATCTGTCTAGATGAGCTAACTTCAGAGCATATATGTGGGAGGATAGTTTATGAAGGTCATCGAAAATGGCTCCACCAAGATCACCCTTGGAGATTGAGCAAGGCCTTTAACGGGAAGGAGGAGTTTGGCGGAAGACCCTATCAGAAGAGTGGAGATGAAATTTTGGAGGACGTTAGGTCACACGTTTACCCTATTCTTAGCCAACATGAAGACTTGAAGGTGCCGTACAATCCGAATAACAGTCAGTGTTGGACTCACGAAAGCATATTTTGGAAGCTGCCGTATTGGTCATCATTGAAGATCAGACATTGCTTAGATGTCATGCACATTGAGAAAAATGTGTGTGACAACATCCTTGGAACCATTTTTTTCGATTGATAAGAAGTCTAAGGATGGTCCAAAAGCTCGCGCTGCTTTGAAGAAGAGGAATGTGCGAAAAAACCAGTGGCAAAGAGTGGGTGACCAGGGTACGGCGAAAGTTCCTCATGCACCCTTTTTAGTTAAAAAGGATGATCTAGAAGATGTGTTCCAGTGGTTCAGGGATGTTAAGTATCCTCTTGGTTATGCAGGTAGTTTGAGAAGTAAGGTGAAAGTAAGTTCCCCATCACAGTTTTATGGTTTGAAGACGCATGATTGCCATGTCTTGCTTCAACGTCTTCTTCCTGTGGTTATCAGAGGGTTCCTGCCAGAAAACGTTGTGAAGCCATTGATAGCACTGTCAAATTGGTTTCGTCAACTATGCAGTAGGGAGCTTAAGAAGGAGGTTGTGCGTGACATGGAAACTGAGATAGTGATGATTCTCTGCAATTTGGAGCTCATATTTCCTCCACATTTTTTTACATCTATGGTTCATCTCATGGTTCATCTGCCCGAACAAGTATTCCTTACAAGTCCAGTATACTATACATGGATGTATCCAATTGAAAGGTAAAATGTTTTGGTATTGCTAGCTAATATTATGTTCGTTATGTAATATGTCGGCAATTAGGGTTTATTGTACTAATCTTGAGTGGTGTTTTTGCAGGCAATTAGGAAAATATAAAAAGTCAATGAGGAATACACGTTACCCGGAAGGTAGTATTGCTGAACAGTACCTCGTACATGAGTCGGTGACGTATTGTAAGTCTTATCTCAGACGGATGGACAACGAAGATATCGACACTTCTATAGCTGAGTGGAATATAAGCTGTGTTTCACTCTTAGTAAGACCAGATATTAACGAGACTCGTCGCCAGTTTAGGTTGACTGAGGCAGAGACTGCTGAGGCTCACTGGCAAGTCTTGGTGGAAACAGACGAAGTCAAACCTTACCTAGAAGAACATCTCAGAAGGTTCGAGGCTAAAAATGGTGAAGATTTCGACGAGCTTCGTCGGAGGAGGAGTTTTCTTCGATGGTTCTTAACATGGGTACATATGCCTATTAATTCTTGTAAGGTTCTTTGAGGGTTTATAACACTTATCTTTAACTTCTCTTAACCCTTGTATCTCTCAGGTGTCCCTTAAAGAAAAAAACTCGGACCCGAGCTTGGTTGCAGGAATAAAGTCATTAGCTCAAGGACCTCAGCAATGTCGGGTTTATAAGTCGTGTTATGTGAATGGTGTCAAGTTCACATCGTTTGATAGAGATCAAAGAACCGTGACTCAAAACAGCGGTGTCATGATAGACATGGGTTCATCCAAGTTCTACGGCCATGTTAACTACGTGGTCGAAGTATTATATGCAGGTCGTATGCCAGTGGTGTTGTTTAAGTGCACATGGCACAACTCCGAGGACCCTGAAGATCTTGACACCGTTATAAAAGATCATGGACTGATATCAGTGAATACAAACAACAGTTACTATGAGGATTCACCCTTCATAATTGCAACCAAAGCAAAACAGGTATTCTACATAGACGATCCAAAGGCTGGTGGTACTTGGAAAGTAGTACAAGAAATGTCACACCGCAATGTCTACAACGCCGAAGTACTGGCCATAGATGAAAACATATCGCGTACAGGAGATCATATATTCGAGCCTTACCAAGAGGACACTCCCACGGTGATACAATTTTACCCAGATTTTCAACTACTTTTGGACGAAGAAGGAGACGAGGACGAGGACGAGGACGAGGACGAGGACGAGGACGAAGACGAAGACGAGGACTAAACTAATATTATTATGAATTTGAAACCTAAATTCGTATTTTCTTTAAAGTATAATTTATGTATTCGAGAAAATATTACTAACTTTATAATTCTAAACTTCATCGTTTCTTTCATATTCAGTTCATTACCTTTCCATAAATGTGTTAGAGCGACGAAGCGAGGTGTTGTTAGTATCTCTAATTTTAATCGACGTATATTGATCAATCTACGTCGCCTAACTGTATTTATTTTTAATTTTTGAATAAATGAAGCGACGTAGATTGATCAATCTACGTCGCCTCAACATATTTATTTTTTATTTTTAATTTTTGAATAACTGAAGCGACGTAGATTGATCAATCTACGTCGCCTCAACATATTTATTTTTTATTTTTTATTTTTGAATAACTGAAGCGACGTAGATTGATCAATCTACGTCGCTTCATTGTATTTAATTTATAATTAAAATAAATAGGCATTTAGGCGACGTAGATTGATCAATCTACGTCGCTTCAGTTATTCAAAAATACCAAAAATAACAATTATTTATGAAGCGACGTAGATAGACATTATTTGTCGCTTGAAATTATACGAAGCGACAAAGTTTGATATCTTCGTCGCTTAAACATATTGAAGCGACGTAGATTGATCAATCTACGTCGCCTCGTTTCCTTTATAATTCCAGGATCACAGTGGCTTTCTTCTTCTTCTCATTTCACTTATCTCTCACTTTACCTCTGTTCGACCTCGCCCCAAACCCTAATCCCAAACCAAATCGATTGAGACCAAATCGAATCCCGTCGTCTTCCTCCACCAAACCCGAAACCAACTTCTTCCTCCCCCTCCCTCACCGTCGAATCCCGAAACCCAAATCCCCAAAACCCACCGTTTTGACCTAAAATCATCATCATCCATCTCTTCTCAAATTCTCCTCCCCAAAACCCACCGTTTTCATCAAATCAAATTATATCTCTCTGCCGAGCTTCTCTTCACTTCATTGAAGATTCTCTAGTAATCCAACTACTTCGGGTGCGTACTACTCTCTTTACCCACAATTTTGTACATAGTAGTTTGGGATTGAATTGTGATACCATTTACTTCTATCTTGTAGAGTAGTGTTTGTATAAATATTTGTAATGGTCATCAATGTATGAAATATTCAATGGTCATTTGACAGCAGGCATCTGATATTCAGATTGCACAAATATGGTAGATTGTTGATGGCTTTGATTTTCTATATCCAGGTCGTTGTTTATCTGCAAATTGAGTGTACAAAACGAGTCATGGAATTAGGCATTGGTTTGAATCCCATCTCCACCAATCCTAACAAAGCCATAGTTGCATCATTCACTGGCATATTCAATGTGGCACAAACTCTACCCTTCATCAATCTCAGCATCTATCCAGTTTGATCCTTCAAATCATTTCCTCAAACAGATCCATTGCTTTCGTCAATCTTCCTCTTTTCACATGAACAATGTTGTATTGTATCAATGCAATTGGCTTCAATTAAGTCAAGACTTCTTCACACAACCGAACCCTTTTGTTTTTAAGATCGATGCATCTGTCTATAAACAACTAAACACAGCACAACTAAAACTGACCCCTTTTATTTTCTCTTGTTTGTTTGACGTGATTCAATGCATGTGTATTATGTAGTGTAAAACAAGTTGGCAAGAGTGATATTCTGTTAGTGAAGGAATGTTGGAGGTGAAATTAATTGGCAATAGTGATATTCTGTGTATTATTTTGAGAAGTATTGTTAGATATCTGTGAAATTAGCTAGCCTTGAGTTGCCGGTACAGTAGAACCATGCATAGACTAGAGAGATGAATGGAAACGGAAAACAGGAGTTGGAGATGGTTTGACTGAATAAAGTGATGGTGGAGTGTCATAGATTATCATTTATTTGGCTCGTTTTGTAAGAAGTAACTTTGGTGCAAAGTTGCAATGCTTGAAATGTTGGTATGAAATGTTGGATGGTTATGTATTTTGCATATGTTGGATGGTTAGGGATGGTTAGGTATGAAATGTTTCCAATCTGTTTTGAATGTGTTAGAAATATGTTTTCAATCACATTCGTCGTGTGTACCTAATATGTTTTCAATCTGTTTTCATGTAAGCATTAGCGAAATCTGTGTAGCTAAAGCAACTGAATCCGAGCCAACTCCATGTAGCTAAAGCAAACGATTTGAGCCAACTCGAGAAGGTATGTCGCTTTGTGTTTTATACTGTGCCGAATGTGTATTGTGATAATGATTCCGAATGTGTTTTCAATCTGTTTTCATGTAAGTATTGTGTTTTGTGATGATGATGATTCTGAATGTGTTTTGTGATAATGATTCCGAATGTGTTTTGTGATAATGATGATTCCGAATGTGTTTTGTGATAATGATGATTCCGAATGTGATTGAAAATGATGATGATGATTCCGAATGTGTATTGTGTTTTTTTATGATAAGGATATATTGAAAATTGAGTTTGGTTCACCGAATATGTAGTACTCTCGGGATTAAGGAGTCTATGGTTGTAATTGTGTGTACTTTACTGCCTATATGAGTCAAGTATATTTGGTACCTTCTGATAAGAAAAACTGCTTATAGAAGTTACAAATATGCTACTGTTATTGTTATGAAATTAGTTCATCAGAACTTTGATTGAGTTGTCCTGTACACAAAGCGGTAATTTATGTAGTCTCTAAGCAATCTGTAAGTCTCTCTCATTCCGGATGTGCCATGTGTGAATGAATCAATATATGGTTAATTGAATGAGATTGAATGGGTTTGGGTAATTCAGAATGCTTGATATGAGTTTGAATGCTTGATATGAGTTTGAATGCTCGTCTATATTCAGAATGCTCGTCTAATTCAGAATGCTTGATATCCAACTTATGCTTTCATGATGTTGCTGACTTATTTGGTGTAGTACTTATTTAGTCTAGTTCAGTACATTTTGAGAAAATATGGAATATTGGCTTTACCAAACAGAGATTACTTTACGAGAGTAGAGAAATTCAGTTTGAATTTAGATGTTTTCTGTTGTATTTGGCTCAACCCTCCATCTCCAACTATACACTATACAAACTAGTTAGTTTACATCATCTAATTAATACATAACAGTTTAGTTGATACAGAATGGCTCCCGGAGATACTGGATACCAGAGGAAGAAAGAGGCGATCCAGCGTCGTGAAGCGGCCGCTGCGGCAGCAGCGGAGGCTACAAAGGCGGCGTGGCGAGCATTCAGCCGAGATGGGGCTTCCGGGTCGGGTTGCCCCACGGGACAATCTGCGACCCCGACGATTCCAGAAGTAGGGGTTTTAACGCTCGCCCCTCCATTTGAGGATGCGATTCCTCAAGTGGATGACAGCGACGCCACTACGGCGTCACAGCACCCTCCCGCCCTCAGCATCCGGTGCAAGAAGACCAAACTCCCCGACATGGTCAACATGGCAACCGGAGATCCGACGACGCAACAGCGCGGAGTCGTTGTCGGGACGAAGACGGAGTACCTCGTCCGGATGAACAACAATAGGCGACTACAAGTCGCTTACTCTACGAGGCATCGGGGGCCTGCGACGAGGGAAATGAGGAGTCTGATGTGCAGAGACATCGGTAGCATCATCCGCGGAAAAGTTCCAATGCTTGCACCTAGCTTTTTGGGACTTAGCGATTTGCATCGCGATATCGTCAGTAACAGTCTTGAGGTATACTTACTGGCCTTAGCTTACTTACCTACTTGTAGTAAATGTAAATATAACTTTTACATAACGGAATTTAAATGTGTTATGCTAAACGAACTACGACATCCCGGCGACTGATGTGGAGATGTGGAACTTCATTGATGCGATGGCGCAAACAATCTACAAGGATTGGAAGTACGATTGCCATCAACATTATCTCCACGTCAACCAGGAGACTCCGGCCGAGTTTCTCGGGAGGGAAGACCAATGGGCGTGGTTAAAAGCCCACTTCGAAGACCCTGCTTACTTGGTGAGCTTCATAAACTATCCGCACAGTTTTGGTAGCCAACATTCGAAAAATATGCATGTTTATCTATTCTTATTTTAAAATGATTTTTGTGTGTGTGTGGCAGCGATTGTGCGAACGGAACCGAGGAAACCGAAACAAGAACAAAGAGCAGCAGCTCAACCACCATTCGGGATCCCTCGCCCTCTCGTACCGAAGTGAGGTATTGGAGAAGGAGGGTCAAAGAGCGCCCGCCGTCCAGACGTGGATTAACGTATACCAGCCGGAGAGGAATGCGGCTGAGAAAGTGGTAAGCTCAAATAGGTTCACGTTACGTTATTTCAATTATTTTTGTTTACTGTATTGTAATATTATTTATTTTATCTATTTTAATTGAGCAGGCGGCAGTGAAGCGTCGACTCGATGAAGTCTTGTCGCAACAAGATAGTGTTGCAGGCCCAGTTGACGGCGATGAGGTTTCCCAACCCCAGCCTCTTCCTCTTGATACACAAATAAATATCATAGAGGAAGAGGTGGGTTCAAGGCCCGGGACCTCTATAAGAGGTAATAAATCTCCTAAACCACCGTCGTTCATCTCGATTTACGTTTTGCTTTACCATAGAGTATACTAATATTTGTTCTTGTTCGACGTTACAGGGGTGGGGCGCGCTCTCACACGCGACCCCAAACCGAGAGGAGGGGCCCGAGTACAGGAAACCCAAACCCGAATGCAAAGGGAGATCGCTGAAGCCAGAGAGGAGGCGCGCAGATCGAGCGAGGTGGCGCAGATGGCCATAGCGGATTACAATGCGCTCGCCCAAAGGATGCAAGAAATGGAGGCCATGATGCGATCATTCCACGCTGCGAGTCAACAACCTCAAGCTCCTCCACCACCTCCTGGCTCGTAAACTGTATCTAGGCTTTGTATAAACTTGATTTGTGTAAACTTGATTTGTATAAACTTTTAACGTTTTGATTTGTGCCAATTTTTTCTATATAACTTGATTTGTGGTTGAATGCGTTTTTTTGGTTAAATGGGTTTTTGTGTTTATAAATTGCGATAGGTCGTGACTTGGTACAATAATATTTAATTTTTATTTTTTTTATTTTTGAATAAATGAGGCGACGTAGATTGCTCAATCTACGTCGCCTCATTGTCTAAATAAAGAAAAAAATAAAAATTAAATACATTGAGGCGACGTAGATTGAGCAATTTACGTCACCTCCTTTATTCAAAAATAAAAAAAAATAAAAATTAAATACAATTAAGCGACGTAGATTGAGCAATGTACGTCGCCTCATTTATTCAAAAAGAAAAAAAAAATAAACATTAAATACATTGAACCGACGTAGATTGAGCAATCTACGTCGCTTTATTTATTTAAAAAAAAATTAAATATTAAATACATTTAAGCGACGTAGATTGCTCAATCTACGTCGCTTTGTTTATTTAAAAAAATAAATATTAAATATTAAATACACTGAGGCGACGTAGATTGAGAGATTTCTCAATCTACGTCGCCTCATTGAGCCAAAAAGAAAAAAAAATTAAAAAAAATAAAATGAAGCGACGTAGATTGCTCAATATACGTCGCTTTGTTTATTTAAAAAAATAAATATTAAATACACTGAGGCGACGTAGATTTCTCAATCTACGTCGCCTCATTGAGCCGAAAAGAAAAAAAAATTAAAAATAAATAAAATTAAGCGACGTAGATTGAGAAATCTACGTCGCTTCATGGGACGATAATATGAAGCGACGTAAAAGTTTTTACGTCGCGTGAAATCAAATAAAGCGACGAAGATTGGTTCTTTGTCGCCCCAATGTTGGAGTGATCAATCTGAAGCGACAAGACGAGGCGACGTAGTTTTGGTCACAAGAAATCGAGGCGACGTAAAATCGAGACGAGGCGACCACCAATCTTCGTCGCCTCGATTCTCTCCTCCAGTAGTGCGTGACCGTTGCCGGAAGCCTTAGCTCCCGCAACAGTTCCTGCAAACACCTTCCTTCCAGAGATATCCCTTTTGGTTTCAACCACTCCGCAGCACACGAGAAGCCTGGACCTTTTCTGGAATCGTCGACATGCAAGGGTTTTGGGCCACCGCAAGGTTCGCGCCACTACCCTCCAAAATCCCAGACAAATCAATTGACCGAGATCAATCTGGAACACTGTCGCACTTGGTCGTATGCTCTAGAAGATCAAAATCTCTGCAAAAGCCTTCAATGCGCTCATATTTGAATCAGAGGGGAACCATAACACCGATGTTGAAGTTAAATTCCCGCATTGGAAAAGCTTGTAGCATCAGAGCCATAACAGGATGCTTGATATGGATCCTCGTGCGTTCGCGACGAAGGCTCTTCCAATCCATATCTATGAACGTCCCTAATGAATACCCCTAGCATCATCCCAGCAGTTTTGGTAAGCAGTGCATGCCGGTATGGACCGCAATGGTACCACAACCCTAGTGCCTCCACACACACCGGTATGGACCGCAATGGTACCACAACCACTGACGAGAGACCGTCATACTCCGCTAGGGCCGGAGTCGACCGATTCTAGAACCATGGTCCGCCTTTCAAGATGCGGTCTCTTTCTGCCACTGTCACAAAAGTAAAAACGAAGTGATCCCATTCTGCCCTAATCGACAATCGCATCTTCAAACCCCAAACCGATCCCATAATCCTCATACATCCTTTTGGATTGGCCGATTTCTTGGTTCTGAGTAGTCTTCCTACCGCAAAGCTTTGTCCCGCCAAAGTCACTGTTCCCGCCGCCCCAAAGGTCATGCAGCCAGGTCCAGAGATCTCCATCGACACAGAAAGTGGATCGACAACAGCATCGATTCACCATGGCTGCCTCAAGTTTGTGCAAAGAGAGAAACCTAGAGAGTAACCCTAGCGCCAGACTCGATCTTTCTTTTTTGTTGGGTAAAATATATTTAGAACACGGAAAAAAAAACATGTATAGGTAGTCGATGATCGTTGTGATCAAGTGTTCGAAAATCATCGAACACCAAAATTGTCATCTAATTAGAAAAAAAAAATCAAACGGTTACAGGTACATTAATATAGGACCGGATACTTTCTTTTTTAATTGCTTACTTTTCTGACTTTTATCAACAAATATTTATTCGTAGATTGTCTGTGAAGCCTTGTTCTATGCAAAATGAAAAGTACTAAATATTTCTACTTTCTATCAAATAGAGACAAACACAACGTACTAACACCAGCAAACAAAGTAGAGAACACCGTATAACAAGAGAACGCGCCGCCTACTCACCTATTGTTTTGGCCGGATCGTGCAGCACCATCCATTATGGAGATACTAGCCTGGAATTGCCGAGCCCGGATCGTGTCCGTCAAGCATTTCTTACGATTCTTCGCTAGAAGAAACCAAATTTTGTCTTTCTCAGTGTGATGAAGATTGATGATATGGGACTTATGAACTCCATCCATCTTGAGATTGGTTACCTCAACTGTGAGGCGGTTTCCAGCATTGGAAATTCCGGTGGCCTTGCTATGCTTTGGGGGGATGGCCTGAAGGTCAAGGTCAAGTTCAGGGACAAATCGACTCATCATATTGATCTAGAGATTCGGAGTACGGATCACTATGGGGTGCGTTGGCGTTTAATAGGATTTTACGGCTACCCAGTTAGGTCGGAACGGTATCGCACAAGAAACCTAATTCGAGACCTCAGTGATGCATGTACACTTCCTCGTGTACTACTCGGGGACCTAAACGAGTTGTTGCATGCTTTAGAGCAAGACAACGGTGAAGTTCACAGGGAGACATAGATGCAGGGTTTTAAGGACGCATTGAACAATGTGGATCTTGTTGACTTAGGCTACGTCGGGGTCGACTACACATGGAGACGTGATCTGATCTGCTCCAGTCTGGATAGGGCGGTGGCTACGCTGATATGGTCTAATATATTCGAAGCTTCTTGGTTGGAGCACCTTCAACCAATCCATGGAGACCACATCCCCATACTACTCCATGCAATACCGCATAACATTCCTAGTCACATCAGGAAACCGAGAAGGTTTAGGTTTGAAACATTCTGGGCCGAGGAAAATAGCTATTTACCAACCATTTAAGGAAGCTGGGCTACTACGGTCTCAGGCACACCTACTTACTACACCGTCGAGAATATTAAGTCCACACCCTTAGCATTGGCATCCTGGCAACGCAGTACAATCAATAATAGGAGCGTGAGTTCGATTTAATAAGAAACAGACTTGCAGTATTACTTGAAGCTCTAATGTCACTGGAAATGCAGTAGAGAAATGCATGCTTCATGAAAAATTGGATGCATTACTCACCGCGGAACATCTATACTAGGAGCAGAGGGCAAATGCCCATTGATTAACTGACGGAGAGGAAAATACAAAATTCCTACACAGGAAAGTTTCTAATATGAGGCACAAAAACCAGCTCCTAGGCTTGTATGACAATTCAGGGGTCTTTCATGAGTCTTTGGAAGGCATGGAGAACGTAGTCATAGGGTATTTTGAATCAATATTTCGGTCCATCCCTACTGACTTTGCAAGAAGGTAGGAGGCCATCGATCTTCTTCATATCCCAAGGTATCAACCGAGACGAATACAATGCTTTGTGCTCCCTACACTCTTGAAGAAATTAAGGCGGCCTTGTGGTAGATGCATCCTAACAAAGCACCTGGTCCAGACGGTATGCCTCATTTTTTCTTTCAAAAGTATTGGGACATTGTTGGTCTGGATGTTGTGGCTGCTGCACAAAATTTTCTACATTCAGGCTAGTTATTGGGGGTGTTGAATTTTACACATATATGCCTTATACATAAGGTTGAGAAACCTACCAAGGTTTCTGACCTTAGACTTATTGCCCTCTGTAACATCCTATACAAGAGTTCTTCCAAAGCTATTGCAAACAGGTTGAAAAAAGTTTTGGAATCCTTGATCTCACCATTTCAAAGTGCCTTTATTTCGGGTTGCTTAATCATGGATAGTGCTCTGATTGGCATCATACATAATTTCCAGTCAAGTACTGAAGGAGTCTTTTCACTGAAACTTGACTTGAGTAAGGCCTATGATCGAATGAAATGGAGCTTTCTTGAGGCAGCTCTACTCTGGCTAGGTTTTGCAGTACAGTGGGTCCATATTGTTATGCAGTGTGTCTCAACTATAAAGTATTATTTTTTGATCAATGGCCACACTAAGGGACATCTCCTACCTTCTCGAGGTCTCAGAAAATGTGATTCTCTCTCTCATTATCTATTTATCTTATGTACTAAAGTGTTTACTGCATTGCTAGATCACAAAGTCATGAGTGGGGACTTACAAGGGATCACGGTTTGTGATGGAGCTCCTACTATACGACATCTACTTTTTGTTAATGATAGTTTACTTTTTAGGAGGTTCATTACCAAGGAGTGTATCACCATCCGTGAAGTTCTGAAGGAGTATGAGTTTGTTTTAGGTCAACTAATTAATTATGAGAAGAGCAGCATTGTCTTTAGTAAGAAACTACTGGATGATTTGAAACATGGACATTCCACACTTCTTGGAGTTTCAGTTGAGAGTAAACAGGATAAATACCTTGGATTACCTACTTATATGGGGATGGACAAGGTAGAGACATTCTCGTATATTAGAGAAAAGCTAAGTAAGAAACTTGAAGGGTGGCAAGGTAAAATGCTTAGCGATGGAGGGAAAGACATCTTGATCAGAGTAGTTGCACAATCTTTACCAACCTACTCCATGAACTGCTTCCTGCTTCCTCAATCATTATGTAATACAATCCATCATATGTTTGCTAGATTCTGGTGGGGTAGTCAACCTGACAACTGAAAAATACATTGGATGGGTTGGGAAAAGCTTTGCTTACCTAAAGAGGCTGGTGGTATGGGCTTCAGAGACCTTCAAGCACATAACCTTGCTCTCCTAGCCAAGCAAGGTTGGAGACTTCTTTAATATCCATATTCCTTCATTGCTAAGTTGTATAAGGCAAGATACTACCCTTCTTTGAACTTTCTGGAGGTTGAGACCAAGGGTCGCATGTTAGCATGCTGGAGAGCCATTAGTTCGGCTAAGACTATCCTATAAAAAGGGTTATGATTTCAAATTGGGAATGGCACCTCGATACGTATTCAACTGATCCTTGGCTTCCAAGAACTTTTACCTTCAAACCATTTCAGTGTAGAGCCTTTGAGGGTGCCCTAGTTTCGGATCTTATTACTGCATCTAGGGTTTGGGACACAATTTGGCTCACAGAATGGTTCAATATTGAGGACTGAGACCTAATTTTGAGTATTCCATTAAGTTCTCGGTATGTAGCTGACCATTGGACTTGAGTAACTCCCTATCCATCAATGTTAACACTTGGAAAGCCCTTTAGAATTCCCCTGCTCCAAGGAAGATGCACCTCTGTCTTTGGAGAGCATGCTGTGGCATTCTGCCCACCATGTCGAACCTCCTACAGTGTCACGTTCTGGTGAATAATGGATGTCTCCTTTGCTATGGTGAGTTTGAAGATGATTTGCATGTCACTTGCACTTGTACTTTCACAAAGTCAGTCCTGGTATGGCTCTTCGTGAATGGCTTTTCCTATGCTGTAAGTCCTTAAGTCAGAATGATCTCACTCTCTTCCTTACAATATCCTGGTCTGTTTGGAAGGAGAGAAACACAAGGCTCTGGACTGGTAAGGCCAAGACTCCTATCTAGATTATTTTTGGTATCAAAGGGTTGTACAGTGCCATCCTCAAGGCTTATGAAAAGAAGCAGCAAGCCAAGCTTCCTAGACTACCTCGCAACTGGCTTCCCCTGCTCTAAGGCTGCCTCAAGGTAAATGTTGATGGTTCTTTTGATACTTCTTCCCTAAGTGGTAGTATAAGTGTGGTGTCTGTAATGAGAATGGTGTGGTCCTGGGAGGCCTCATTTACTGTATATCCCATGTTTCACATCCACATATGGTGGAGGCACTTGCATTACAGGAAGCATGTTTATTTGCACACAACATGGGGCTCGAGAATATTTATTTTGAATTGGATTTCCTTACATTGGTCTCAGCTATCAACATGAAGCATGAATGCCTATCGGAGTTAAGGCGTGTGCATGATGATATATGTGAGTCATTGTCTTCTACAATCTAGCCAACTTTTTCTTTATTCTTGTAATGTAGTTTGGTTTGGAGTATACCCCAAAATCTTGAAGCCATTTTGACCATGAGTTGTACTACTTGATTACTGCAATAAAAAGCCTCTATTTACCTGTTAAAAAAAATTAGAGACAAACAAATAGACTATCCTACAATCATAAAGTCCAACCAATTAACAATTAATAGAGGTAATTACATTCGATCGTTCCAAAAATATAGTTAATCCCTTAATTCTATGATGACCATATATAAGCGAAGGTAAGTTGAGTGAAGAATAAATCTCGAATTAGCACTAGTTGCTCTTTATGATTGGTTTTAATTGTTTGCGTTGTATAGAGTTAATTATAGCTAAGTCAAACTACGCTATAGCCTATAGATCAATTCGGTTTGCAGGCTAGCTCTGAACGAGTAGAAATGTTGATTTGCATATATAAACAATTAAGTATAAACTATATGATTACGATAGCTGATGTGCATGATATTTTATAGAAATAATTTTATAAGTTAATTATGCTAATGTAACTGCTTACTCTATTCCTTAATTATTAGTTTTCTTTCCCAATCCCGAATCATTCTCAATCTGATAAAACCATTATCGATTATCTATTGAAACTAATTTGAATATCTCTCAACTAATGAATATCCCTGCGCCTGCTCGACCTTAATCATCTGGTTGGACAAATATTTTGTAAAGCATGGCACGCAATGCTCGTATATATTTAGCCAGTAATGACGATTATATATTAGCTACTATATATTGATTATATTCTCTAATTAGAAGTTCCATATTTAATAGGGATGCTAGTGAGTATTTTTTTAATTCTAAGAATTATTATTCAACAATATTTTGAAGATCATTTAAATATATATGAATAGATTATTTTTATAAATTTTTCATCCAATTTGAAATTTGCAGGGTGTCAAATTAACAAGATCAAATGATTCAACAATATTTTGAAGATCATTTAAATATATATGAATAAATCATTTTTATAAATTTTTCATCCAATTTGAAATTTGCAGGGTGTCAACTTAACAAGATCAAATGACTGAACGCACCAAATTTATCAAACTTAAATAATCCATGTTCATAATTGATGAATCATGATTATAAATCTTAACAATTTTCGATTTAGTTGAAATTTTGCAAAAATAAAAATAGTAAATTGATGTATATCTAAACATCTAATGATTAATTTGCCAAAATATGATCGAGATATGAAAATGTTCGAGCTAGGATTACAAACAATTTATTAGAAACTACTCATCAAGTCCTTATCATAAAATCATTAAAAGCTAGAGAAATTAAATTCCTATTAAACGGTTTATATTTTCACATATGACAAGGAGAAATTAACTATAGTTCCTATGTACTACATTGTAATCAAGCCAGGTTGTATGAGTATGGCATGACGACAATGACAAACTCATCCATCAACATTAGCTTACTACGACCCTCTCTATTGTGTTGAATTGGAGAATCCCACATTGAAATATGATAAGATGAAATACAATTTAAAATGAAGTTGGACTATTCCTAATTGTACCGAGGTCTTTTGTGAATAAAACCCAATACCTGATTGGTGGTTAAGTTGGGACACTATCGGTACAATGACGGGTCCACATGTCACCCTTGTCACAATTCAACTTGGTATCAGAGCCACACGCGCACACCACACAGCCAGCACACCCTCACACGGCCCATCACACTCACACGCACACCAGGCCAACATACCCTCACACGGCCAACACACCCACACGCACACCAAGAGATGATGGCTCACACCCATTCACCAAGGTTTCGATGTGAATTCCGAATTTGGTGACACGTGTTAACCTCGTAGTTCGAGGTTACACGTGAAGGGGGGGGGGTGCTGAATTGGAGAATCCCACATTGAAATATGACAAGATAAAATACAATTTAAATGAAGTTAGACTATTCCTAATTGTACCGAGGCCTTTGTGAATAAAGCCCAACACCTAATTGCTGGTTAAGTTGGGACAATATCGGTACAATGACGGGTCCACATGCCACGTTTGTCACAATTCAACTTGGTATCAGAGCCACACTCGCACAACACTCAGCCAACAAACTCACAGCACACCAGGCCAGCACACCCTCACATGCACACCAGGCCAACATACCCTCACACGGCCAGCACACCCACACGCACACCAAGAGATGGTGGCTCACACCCATTCACCAAAGTTTCGATGTGAATTCCGAACTTGGTGATACGTGTTAACCTCGTAGTTCGAGGTTACACGTGAAGGGGGGGTGTTGAATTGGAGAATCCCACATTGAAATATGACAAGATAAAATACAATTTAAATGAAGTTGGACTATTCCTAATTGTATCGAGGCCTTTTGTGAATAAAACCCAACACCTAATTGGAGGTTAAGTTGGGATAATATTGGTACAATAACGGATCCGCATGCCACGTTTGTCACAATTCAACTTATTGGTCATGCTAATTATGAACAATGAAATAGTTACATGGCTTGGTCCTCCAAATTAATTAATATGTTTTTCTTTGTTTGACTTTCTAATTAGTCTTCCATAGTTGATTTAATTAGGTGCAGCCGAATGGCATATATATCATGATCGAGTCAAGTCTCAAGTGTAGGCACATAAGTACGTAGCTGAGTTGATCTGTATTAAATTTCTCATTTTGTTTAACAGTTTCCTTACTACCAGACTGGGACTAGCTAAAACTTAAAAAATAAAATTGTCAATACATCGATATCTTTCGTGTATAATATGAAGTCATTCAATGTAAATCGAGAACCTAAGGCTTAAGTATGTCTTAATTATACATGTACCTAGCTAGTACTTTACCGTTTATTTAGAATTACTTTGTTGCCATCATATGAAATATTTATATATACATTGAGGTTTTTTTCTGTTGGGATTTTTGGGGTATATTGAAGGTTTAGGAACTCGATCTTCGATGTACATCTAGCTAATTAAGGTGTACCTAAGTACTTTTTTCTGACCTTTAATTGCGTCAGTTTATATGAGTTTATGAGTTTGAACGTGTGAAGTGTGCGTGTTAACTAGGTATGTACGTACCTTCTCTGTAGTGATCGAATTTCTGATGAATGTACATTCACTTGCAATAGTTTCTTAGAGATGGAATTGAACCACCTTTTGTTTTTTTGTTAAACAAAGACAAATATACTGTAAAATTGCAAATTAGAGTCGATCATTTCCAAATTATACAGAGAACTCTATTTGGTTGCGTAGTTATTCATGTAAATTCAGCACCATCAAAGATGCTTACAAGAAATGCTTAAACCATATATGCAAGCTAAGATGTACATTTACATAACTTAAAGAGTTAACGAACGTACGAACATTAATTATCAATTAAACAAATTGTATTCAATCTCGAAAGTTGCTTTTCAGGCAACAAAAAACAACAATTTTATGTTGTTCAGATGAATCTACAAGATGTAACACACTAAAACAAGCTAGACATCCAATTCATGAAGAACAAGATGTTTTGCTGTAAAGAAGTAAAATGAGTAGACCCATTTAAAAAAGTTTTTAAGGAATTTTGAAGAGAGGAAAATTAATTCCTACTTCTCTCTCTTTGTTCCATGAAATCGTATATTCTCTTCATTGCTACTTCAAGTGTTTGCTCACTCATGTTAGCGAAGCACACCCTAAACCATCCTGGTTCAGAACAATGGCAAGAAGAGCCAGGAGATATATTCAGCTTTACTTCATGCACCACAGAATTCCAGAGAGCCAGTTCGCCTTCTCTTGTTGGTGCGTCCAAGTATGGACTCATATTCATCCAACAAAACAACCCAGCATTACCCTTCAAACACACAATTCCGGCTTTCTTTAAACCTTCAATGATCATATCATATCTCATCCTCAGCCTCACTCTATTTTTCTCGATGTAATTTTTGGTGAATTTCTTGTCGGAAAGCATAGACGCCAAAAGATGTTGTGTTTGAGAAGATATTAAAGTGAAGCTAGACATCCTTCTTGCTGTTGTAACAACCTTGTCATTGTATGAGTATATGGTGCCAACTCTAAAACCAGGAAGACCAAGGTCTTTTGAAAGGCTGTAAACAATGTGGCATCTTTCTGCGTTCTTGTACTGCTGCGATTCAAGTATCTCTGCGATGCTTATGAATTCGGAAGATGAGAAGGCAGACCCTGAATAGATCTCATCCGACACAAGATGGATGTTTTTGCTGGTGACAAAATCGAGAATCTGTTGAAGGACTACCCTTTGAACTGTTGCACCCAAGGGATTTGATGGATTTGTGATTAGTACCCCTCTCACTTTCATGTTCTTAGATTCTGCTTCATTGTATGCAGCCTCTAGAGCGTGAGGCGTAATCTGAAAACTGTTTGAGCTGTCACAATGAATCGGTACAATGTTTACACCAGTCCTCCATCTCAAATCTCTATCAAATCTGAAAGAGAGAAAATATATGTTTTGACATTAGTATTACGAAATTAGGGATATGTATACGTATATAAAAAAAGAAGATCGACAGTACGTAGCTAGCTAGAATTAAACATTCTTACCCTGGATAATACGGGGTTGGAACAAGCAAAGCATCTCCAGGATCAGCTAGAATGAAAGTTAGTAACTCATTGGCTGCAGTAGCGCCTGCAGTGAGAACTATCCTCTCATGATCAAATTTGGCTCTTCCTCCTCTGATTTGCTCCATGAAACTAGCCATTGCCTTTCGAAAAGACACAAGACCATGGTAGTCTTGAAACAACGCATTCTCCCTAAAGCCTTTTGATGCCCAGTTGGAAGCTTCTGAATGCTTTTCCAAGTATTCTTCCACCAAATCAAATGACACCTGGTCAAAAACAAAGTAATGTTAGAAATGAGAGGTCACTTGATTAGAAACTCATCAGTCATCACAACAGAAAGAAGCTCGGTTTTCGTCGCATGATCAAGCTAGAAGTATTTACTTGATTCTCTGCGAGTCCCATCTGTATAACTCCAGAAGGGTTACTTGATTCATCGTAAGGGTTTTCATCGTATGCTTTCCAGCCTGCAAAGTATGGAGAGTCTTCCCCATGGGTTTTGGAAACAGCTATTTTTGATAGCTCAACCGAAGGAGAAGAACTTTGCTCAATCTCTACTGGCATGATTAAATAACAAGCTTCTTGCAGAAGGAGCGAGGGTCTACAATGGACTTTATGTAAGAAAACTAACTGTACGTACAAAACTACAGACGCTAATTGAGAGATAGAACAGCGCGAGAAAAATGAGAAAAATACTCTGCAGGTTTGATTGAATGAAACCTTCGTGCAAAGTCCCCTCATATATATAAGGAAGGAAAGGTTAGAACCGAGCTAGAAGGAGTACGTTGTCGACGTATACGTAGAAATAATAGAATATGAACGCCCCTCTGTGTAGCGCTATTCTTTTCATAATTTTCTTTATTTCATTTGCCAATGGTTGGTTTTGCGACTTCTATATTCCGGCTTACCAAACTTGATTTATCTCAATCATCTTGAGATTATACAGATCGAATATGGTGGATAATAGTGTAGAGTATGCAAACCAGGTCCATTTTGTTTTATGGCCGGACCTCATTAATTTCTTTATGGTATGTCAGAGACTTACTAGATCATTCCTTTTTTAATTTTTATTGTGAAAACTCTGTAAATAATTGTCACACATAATGAAGAAAAGAAATTCATAAATCCGTTTTCATTACGAGAGGAATTTAGTTTTAATGACAGTGTACTAATATTAAATACTACTGTAAATATCTTGGGAAAAACTAGAGTACATTAACGCATCAATGTATATACATTATAAGTAGACTGACATCTTAAAATCAGTTTACTTAATTTATGATATCAATCTTATGTTTTACGAAATCAGATCAGTCTACTTTTTTTATGAGGTAATATTTTTTTTCACGATGTCGATCAATCTACTTGTTTCTCGATGCAGACTAATTTTAATGTATTGATGCGTCAATGCACCAAAGGTGATCCTAAATAACTTCAAACAGAAAATCTAATTTTAGCAACAAATAAAAAACCAACCCTACTATATGTTTATTTGATTGCATTTCTGAATAGAATATAGTACAGGAAAGTGGTGCAACAATTACGCATGCAAAATAGTTTTTCCTAGCTCCATACTGTATTATTAGCGAAATATTTGAAGTACTTCCTGCTGAACTTGACAAAGATACCAATTTAGCAAAGATTATTAAAATTCGGATTGTTAAGTATGTTTAGGACAAAATCAGAAGCTCTTGGACGATCTGGTAATGTCCCCACGTAGGCTTTAAATCGTAGCTAGCAACAGAATTTATATTTCCTTTTCAGAATTATTTATAATTCCTCGATCTTCCGGTATGATTAATCACAAGAGCATGCCATGGTATTATAATTGTTAAATTACTTTGAATTATTTTTGACAGCGATATGTATGCAAATAATTAAGATGTTAATTTACGTAATTAATCAATTATAATTAGACATTTAGACCATCCAGTGGTCTGTGCCCATGATATTCAAATTAATAATTAATGATCTGGGTTATACTAATGCAACTTAATTTAGTACGTACGACTTCATTTTCTAACTCTTCTTGCATTGCATGCTTATACAGATATAGTTCTCGTCATATAATTAGAATATAGCAAGCTAGCTAAATTATAAGGATTATTGTGTAGCGGATATACTAACTAATTTCTTACAGTGAAGATCTCCATATTTGTTGATCGAGATCACACGGATCTTTGATAATCGATCTGTAGGTTTCATCTAACTGACCTATTGGAAAAGCAGCCAAAAAAAAAACAATTGTGGTTAGTTAAATATATGACTTTCTTGGTCACGTAAATTTAATATGGAATGATAAGGGCGGCCGAGGAATAATGAAAATGGTTTTAAGTGGGGCTCGAGGTCGATCATGAACATGTGCAAGAACTCAACAGCTAGCTATAAGAAGATTTGATGTATATCAGTTGATAGAATCGTAACTAGCTAGAAATAAAAGGAGATCGTGAATAAAGTGATAGATCATCAAATGAAGACGTACTTCAGATCACTTAACACTATCAGCATTTTCATTATAACCGACGAAAACAAAAAAAAAACTGACGAGATTTTTTGTCGTCGGCTATAGTAGACAATTTCCACTATAGCCGACGACAAATCAACAAAAAATCGTCGGCTATACTATAGCCGACGAAAAAGGGGCAAAAACATCGTTGGCTATAGTATAGCCGACGCACTATAGCCGACGAGATTATAGCCGACGATTTTTAAGGGTCGTCGGCTAAAGTCGCTGGCTAAAACCTGTCGATAATAGTATAGCCGACGAGGTTTTTACCCATTATCGTCGGCTATATTACTATAGCCGATGAGTTTTTAAAAAAAAATTAAAAACATTAAAAAAAATCATTTTTTTAAAACTATAGCCGACGAGATAAAACATCTCGTCGGCTATAGTTTTAAAAAAAAAAAATTAAAAAAAAAAAATTATTTTAAAAAAAAAATTAAAAAAAAAATCATTTTTTTTAAAACTATAGCCGATCGATGATATAAAAATATCTCGTCGGCTATAGTTTTTAAAAAAAAATTTAAAAATAAAAAAAATCATTTTTTCCACTATAGCCGACGAGATTTTTTATCTCGTTGGCTATAGTTTTTTAAAAAAAATTAAAAAAATAAAAAAAAATCATTTTTCACTATAGTCGACGAGATTTTTATCTCGTCGGCTATAGTTTTAAAAAAAATCGTCGGCTATAGTGTTTCCAGCGGTAGTGTAACCTAGCAATGGAGCTAGAGACATGTATATATCTTCCAAAAGGTATCCGCGTATGGAACTTCAATATGTCTAGCTATATCTCGATCTATATATGTAGATATAATTTATAATGACTTAGAGATTACAGTCCGGTGATGTCTTGTATCATGAAGGGAAGTGAACGATTAGGGATGATTAACTTAAATTTAATTTGATGGAATGTAAAGTATTAATGAGGTTCGAAATAGAGGCTTAATTACTAATGTCACAATTTTTTTTTGTGAGGTGTTATGGGTAACCCAAAGGTTTCTTAGGACCATGACGTACAAATCTTCCTGCCCACGTGAAATGATCCAACTATGCATTACAACATAGTGCCTGACCACGTTTATATGTAATCCAACAAACACATTTTGACGCCGCCAACGTTCAAATGCATGATGTGGGGATTCCATAACAAACGTTCTCGTGGCGGGACCTAACGCTTCCACTGAACCACTCGCTATGGTTTCGTCTCAATTTTGGAACGACGTTAACATCGATGATCGATCTGAATGGTAACAACATAATACAAAAAAGAAAAATGATATTTGACTATAAGGATGGCCACACTTTTGTGGCTATAAATTTAGGTGGAGTTACACATTACTATATTTAAATTTTACATAAATATAACCTGTAACATCATATTTGTTAAATGTCTGATATCTTTTATAATTTAATGATTAACAAAATTTATATACAACTTGTTGTAAAATTAGATAAATGGTAAATATGAAGAAAAAAAAACAATTCAATGAAGGTTTGGCCATTAAATTAATGAGCTACTAAGATTGATGGAACTCCCATTGTGGACATTCTCTCTGATCGATTTCTCAAATATCTATCTCGCTAGCTAGCTATGCGCATGGCGTTGGCCTTGGTGATTATATATATCGTCAACAAAATCCAATTACAGTAATTAAAGAGTGACTAATGAATCGAGCTAGAGTGACCAATGTATTTACAGATAGTTGATGCTCTACCTGCTTCTATCCCATTTCAAAACTTTTAATTGTGAACAGAATAAAAAACACATGAAGCAATGTCATTCGAACAACGTACAAACTGATCAAGTGGTTATCATCTTTAATATATCAATTGAACAAAAAGATTTATTGTTAGAACACACTTGAATTAATTTATGTTAATAATTGAAAAACTAAAACTATTATGGGTCGTTCATTTGATTTTGTAGAATCGAATATCTAAATAACATGCTATTTAATTTAATTTTTTTATACATAATCTTATAGGAGTAATCTATCATATTAATGATTCAAAATATGTTGTTAGAATATAAAAGGCATGTACGTGTTTTCATAATAATCTAAATAACGATCAATAACATACATAACATATATAAATATATAATTATTCGTAATAACCTAAATAACGAACAATAACATACACTTTTATATGTTGTTAGAATATAAAAGGCATGTACGTGTTTTCGTAATAACCTAAATAACGAACAATAACATACATAACATATATATATAAATATATAATTATTCATCGAGTATCTTTATATAATTCTTAATCCACGTTATAATATCATTATCATCATAAGAATGATATGAATAATCATATGTATAAAGATTAAGAGTTTAGTGGTGGTTTTAAGATACGTACTGGTAGTTTAATTTGTAAGCGTATAAGTATAAGGATCATTACTTAAGTTTTAAGGTTTATGGTTAAGTATTTTATACTCGAATATTTAGTAAGATTTAGAGTTTGGGGTGATAATATATAAAATATTACAAAGTTCATTGTTTATAGGCATTACACTTATAATATTATATAGGTCGGATTTACTGTTTATCTAGACCAATAATATATCGGTTTAGGATTTAAGATTAGGGTTAAGGTTTAGGGGTTATGGTTTATATATGATGTTATTATTAAAATATTCAAAAAAAAAATATTGAAAAAAAATTCAATAAAAAAATCTTGAAAGATTTATAATTGATTGCGAAAATTTTGATAAAAGAGTGATAAAATCAAAATTAATATAAGGAGAATAACGTTTGTATTATATAATTATTGTGATATAACATTAATTTGGTGTATATGTAAAATTAGTATGATAATAACATGTGATCCACCTAAAATTATGATCGACTACAAACTTTGACCATTCTTATGGACACATATATAGCACTGCTCGAAAAGAAAACTAACAATATATTCCCATTACGAACTTTAAGCGCAACATATATTATCCTTCAAAATTATATACCTGATTAGAAACGGACTACGTTTGTGTGGTTACTAGGAAAGCCACAACAGCACGTACTGACAGGATAAACAAAGGAAAAACACTGAAACTACAAAGCTATTAATATATTGGATTAGGTACACATTGATTAAGAAAATAGTATTATCATGTAGCTAGAGCACCAGAGCTCTTTCCTATGCAGTGTTCACATTCTTAATTGGTTTCCAACCAATCCGTGGAAACCCCCCAGAAATTTAGTGCTTACACGGATCGATGATTAGGACATGCCAATTGGCCCTGCGCGGAGCTCACAGCTGAAGTAGTTCTAACCAAGAGATAGCCCTAACTTTCCCAGCGACACGTACTCGATCGATCACTAGCTTCAACTAATTGACTAACCCAAAAGGTCTCTGTGATATAGTTTCTTAATCGCTTGTGTCTACATGTTCTTAGAAAGAGCCGAAATTTACACCAATTTTGGTTGTTCACAAGGACTACAATCGAATTATATTTGTCATTTTTTGTCTCAATTTTCTGAAGCTGCTGCCGCATTTTGTGCAGTTAATTAGCAACAACCAAAAGTGACTACAAGACTTTCCTCAAATACTAATTTGATTTGAACATGCATGGTGGTCGGCATAAGTCCGCATAACTGCAAAAGCAAATTTGGTAGTGTTTCGATCACATCTGTGGTTTCGAAATATGCAATTATATACACAAGCAAATCTAGTGACATCCATTAACGTACATTGCTCAGAATCCAAATTTTCACCAACTATCATTGCTAAAAATTATTCGCAATATTCCGAAATCTAATTGTATTGTATTAGTTGAATATCTGTTTATGAAATGTGTGGTAAAGGGTACCAAGGACAGCTGCAGATGTGCGCATTCGATATCCCTCAGATTATTTCAGATTTTGTCCCCAAAAAATAAGTATATGAAAAAGAAGTAGAGGGGTGAACAATCGCATATAATCTGTATGTGAGGTAATCATATTAGCTAGCTAGGTTCTTCAATTGTAAAAACGAAATATATATCTATGAATAAGTAGTCGGCATGGTTGTAACCTAATCAAAGGTCAAATATCTTGGTAGGAAGATACAATGCCATTGACACTGTGACACATGTGATACTTCATTGTAAACTTGCAAGCCAAGATCAAGTGCAAGCCCAGAGCAAGTGCAAGCTAGCTAAATCGTGAGAATAGTAGAATATTGGGTAGGTCAGATGTTAATACTGACTTTGCCTCTCTACTACTTGGAATCAATTGGCTGAACTTTATAATATATAACAATACAAGGGTTTGCACTTTGTAGTTGGTAATAATAAGATTTATATTGGCATGCATAAGATTAGTTATGTCCTTTTTTGAGGTTTTGAGGGACACATATAATCCCAACGAGTCAGCTGAGTGTTCATTAATGTCTACCCAAAAGCAATTAGCAAGCTAGCTTAATTGTCTTTGTCTTAGCTAGCTTAATTGTCTTTGTCTTAGAAATTTCGTGCACTTTTCTGCAGAATATATGCTCAGCCATACATATAGTACACTACTGCATGCCTTCTGTACCTTTTGCTATTTTCTTATTAAGTTGGCCAGTCCGGGTTGAAGAGCAATCCACCATTGCTCACAGACTATGGCCATAGACTTTTGACTACCAATAATTCATCACTTAGAACCTTTTAAATATATTATGTCAGCTTTCTGCTATGTTTGAATGTTGAACTCCACTTGCAATCGGCAATGGATCCCGGGTTTCCTATATGCCTCTGCAAATGAATATGCCAAGAACCACCTTTTTCTGCAAACTTTCCTATGTCACGAATATGTGAAGGTTCCTCTTGTTTTAACCAATTTTCGCCAGGATGGTTGGCCATTATGAGTCCAATCAAAGTATAATTAAGAGACAACACAATGATTTATAGTGGTTCACCATAATCGGCTAATCTACTTGCATTTACTGTACTCTTGGACCCAAATGGTGAGCCCAAGATAATGTTTACACAAGAATGTGGAGTGTAGTGAAATTGATTTCTAAGTGGAAGTGTGCCCATTTTTTATAGGAAACGAGAGGCTCACCATCCTTACATTCTTCAATGTGGGACAAAGTTTCTTAGTCTAGTTTTGGGAAGTATCTTGATGGACATGAAGATGTGACTTCCGTTTGTTGTCTTGACCGACTTTCGCAAAGAAGACGTAGCTTGGATGTTGGTCTTCATTGTCTTTGTCGAGTTTGGGTCTTCATAGGTGGTGCTTGCTTATTTCGAATACATTACTTATGCTTAGTGACATAGGTATCCATACCTAGTACTAACAAGTCCCTCAACTTCCACTACAACAAAAAATCCAGTTTGCTTCAATTTTTTACTACGGCATCTGATGTCGTAGCAAATACTACAAATGGCGATGAAAAATGAGCTGTCACGAATGAGAAAGACCTTTTGTGACGGTAATCACATGTCGTAGCAACTTTTTCCGCATTTGTGATGGCAAATTTGTTGCCGTGGTAGAATTATAAGTTACAACCTAAATGTTCGATGCTTCAATCCTCATATATCAAAATTCCTATCCTCTTTTACTCCTTAGAACTCCTTCAATCGTCGTTCTCTCTATTCACGAGCTTCTACTTGGCCTCCACCATCACACGCTGGGCCTCTGCCTTCGCCTCACGTCTCGAGCTTCGCTTGGCTCACAGAATACACCATCGCACATCAGCTCAGTCCTCTCGAACTCCACACCCTCGCGCCGCCGTCTACCAGCATCTTTATCGAGCTCCAACAGATCTAGTCAAAGGTCATTGCATGCCGCCGAAGTCACTTTGGAGTTGTGCCTCCGTTGATCTGTACCACTATTAGGTCTATAATTATCACTATCACATTTGCCATCATTATCGGCGAGATCACCGGAGACAAGGCCGGCGACCGGAAAAGTCGCCGGTAATGTTCATCATTACCGGTGACTTACTCCGTCGCCGGTAATGTCTCCGGAAAATCGCCGGTAATGTTTCAAAACATTACCGGCGACTCCAACCATCGTCGGCAATGTCAAGCCGAACATATCCGGCGATTTTCCGGCCGGAATTTCGCCGGAAATGTGTGGGTCGACATTGCCGGCGACGGTTGGAGTCGCCGGTAATGTTTTGAAACATTACCGGCGATTTTCCGGCGTAAAGTCGCCAGTAATATCTTCATTTCCAGCGACTTACTCCGTCGCCGGCAATGTCTCTTATATTAGACGCAGATTGCAGCAGCTCGATCATTCATTCATTTTGATCGAAAAAAATCCAGAGAAATTGAAAGAAGGAAAACGTACGCTCTGAAATCGATCCTTCGGTATATTGTCAAAATTAAGGCGCGCGTCGAAAACTCGATCACTCGGGAAGTTATATATATAGGTACGTGTATATATACGTATATGTGTATGTATATATATATATGTGTGTGTGTGTGTTGATCAAATCCAATTCGTGAGATATATATGAAATGTTGTTGATGTCACCGAAACAAGAAAACTGCTTGTAGTTAATCTTATCTTGTGTCTGAATCAACGACTGGTATTATCGTAGTGTTATCGGAGCCAGGCTTAACAGAGCCTCCTACCTAGTCAAATACGTTTTGAATTGAAAAAAGAAGAATACCATCATCGAGTACTGAATCGAATTCAGAGATTAGATCGATATATATATATATATATATGCATGCATGTGTTGATTTAATTAGAGTTGAATTGAGATATCGCGTCGATTATTAGTAGTGAATGTGTGTATATATATATATAATTAATACGTAAAATTGTTAGAATTTTCAGGATGGACAAGAGTTGGATGAGCCTCGAAAGATGGGATGTCAGATATCACCAGGGAATTAGGAGTTTTGTAGATTTTGTGAAGGCTAATTGTGGAGACACTACACTTCATTATTGCCCGTGTAAAGAATGTAAGTGTTTCAGCGATCGATTTCGTTTTCCCATTGATAAAGTCCAGAGGCACCTGAGTAAATACGAGTTTTGGGATAAGTACACTTGTTGGATTTATCACGGTGAAACATCGTTAGCGGGTCCGCATGATCATGGACAATTTGGTGAGAGGGCCAATCCACGCTATGATCATGGAGATTTTGCTGAGAGGGGCAGTTCATCCTATGATCCAACAGCGATGTTAATCAATGATATGTTTCCTCATGAGAGCGGTGTATTTGCTGATGAAGCACCAAATGTCCCTCCCGTCGTTGAGGGTTTCCCCCATATCGAGCCAGTCGAGCCATTACCTGGAGCTCATGTCAACACAAGCGGTATGGACAAGTACAACAACCTGATTGCATTGCAACAGACTCCGTTGTACGACGGTTGAAGTAAGACTGTTCTTGAAAGTGTGATGGGAGTGATGCAGCTCAAAATGGAGAACAAAATGTCTGTCAAAGCTGTTGATTCTTGGTTGAAGTGGACTGCTTCGCTACTGCCACCCGGTCATCGTCTTCCTACCACTCATCATAAGGTGCGACATATCCTGAAAGATCTTGGGCTTTCCTACATCAAAATCCATGCATGCAGATATGATTGTATTCTCTTCTGGGGAAAAGATCTCGAAGACCTTGAAGCCTGCCCGGTATGTTTTAGAGAAAGGTATAAGTTGACTCCTGCAGGCAACAAGAAAGCTGTGAAGATACTTCGATATTTCCCGCTTATTGATAGGCTGGAGCGGTTGTTCATGTGTGCTTTCACGACCGAGGCAATGAGATGGTGGGCTGAGAGGAACTTGCCTGAAGATGACACCCTTATACACCCTTCCGACGGAGAGGCTTGGAAGCACATGGTCAGGGAGTTTGATCATTTTGCAGCAGAGGTCCGAAATGTTTGGCTAGGGGTCTCATCTGACGGATTCAACCCGTTTGGCAACATGAGTCTTCAGTACAGTATATGGCCAGTTATTTTGGTACCGTACAACCTTCCACCATGGATGTGCATGAAGAAGGAATACAATATGCTGACTCTGTTAATTCCGGGCCCGGGTTATCCAGGAAAGTGTCTCGATGTGTATTTGAGGCCTTTGATTGAGGAGCTTAAGTACCTGAGTGAGTGTGGCCACCCCACTTACGATAGGTTCAAAAAGGAGATGTTCCAGATGCATGCCATGCTTGTTGGCACCATCAGTGATTTTCCTGCCCGCGGTATGTTTTCGGGCAACGTTACTAGGGGTTACAGGGCTTGTTCAGAGTGCATGACGGTTGATTGTTGTAGTCCTCATTGTAGTAAAATTGTTCAGATGCGTCACCGTTGTTGGCTTCCATATGATCACCCATTTAGGCAGGATCCAGATGCGTTTGATGGGACTGTGGAAACAGGTGTGGCACCCAGGCGATGGACAGGGGAAGAAATTTTGGAAGTGTTGAATGAATATGATTTTGGCCAACTGAGCAATCATCCTGACATAGTCGCGTCAATTCCAGACAAGCCCGAAAGGTATAAGTTTTGGACACACAAGAGCATATTCTGGGAACTCTCATACTGGCCCAGGTTGCCTATCAGACACTACCTAGATGTCATGCACATAGAGAAGAATGTGTGTGAAAGTGTTGTGAGCACAGTTGTTAACTTGGAGGGGAAAACAAAAGACATCCCTAAGGCACGCATTGATCTGAAAGCAATGGGTCTGCGGAAACATTTGTGGTTAAGAGATGGTAAGAGAAAAATGTCGCAAGCTCCTTACACCGTAAAGCCGAAGCATAAGCATGAAATTTTTCGGTGGCTGAGTAATGTCAGGTATATATTCTTATGGCTACGCAGGAATTTGGCCTTAAATTTTTACTGGATTATGGTTATATGCGAGAAATATAATTGTTGCCTATGGATATATATATATATATATATATATATATATATATGCAGGTATCCTTATGGCTATGCAGGAAATATAAGCAGGTGTGTTAACTTCCGGGACAATAAGATGTACGGATTAAAGAGTCATGACTGCCATGTACTGCTTCAACGCCTTTTCCCTATTTTCATTCGAGGGTACCTGCCCAAAGAGGTGGTGGAGCCGTTGGTGGCCTTGTCAAGATTCTTTCAGAAGTTATGCACCAGGGAAGTTAAAAAATCAGACCTCAGGGAGATGCAAGATGACATCATTTTTATCATGTGCAAGCTTGAGAGGATATTTCCCCCAAATTTTTTCGATATCATGCCTCACCTGATGATCCATCTTCCCGAACAATTGTTGCTTACCGGTCTCGTACACTACACTTGGATGTATCCCATGGAAAGGTACAAATGATTCATACATTTTGTTTGCCTATGTTTTTATATGTAAATTCTTATTTTTTAAGTAAGTATGTACTTGTTAACTTGTAGACAATTGGGAGCCTACAAGGACTATGTGAAGAATAAATATGCACCTGAATGGTGTATCGCTGAAACATATGTTGCGCGCGAGTGTGTAACGTACACCAAAGTGTACCTGGGAGCGCTTGAGGACCCCCAACAACAGATGCCGATAGATGAACCCCAGTTCAACATTTCTATCATCTCCAGTGACGTGGTAGTACAGGGAAGCTTGCCAAAGTCGTACAAGTTGGATGGAAATGAGGTAGCCATTGCCCACTGGTCGGTACTGATTAACTGTCAAGAAGTACAATATTGGAAAAACTATCATCTTCACTGCCCTGCTATTGCCGGAAATGTTGATTACCACAACAGGACGTTTGCAAACTACTTTGGTCAATGGGTAAGGGTATATGTGTATATGTCTATTTTTATATATATCCTTATATAGCATGTATGTATTTACATGGTTTTGTGGTTTCAAGATGACATAATTTCTTGTGTACGTATTACTGGACGTTTTCAGATGAACCATGTAGCAGATGATGGTTGCCCAGAGTGGTCAAACGAATTGAGGGTCCTGGCGATGAAACCGATAGCTTCAAAAGTTTACTCGATGTGTCAGGTCAATGGCATTAAATTTATATGTGAAAATTGAGACGACCGACTGAAAACACAGAATTGTGGGGTGATGGTCCATGGTGGGCAGGATGGCGTTGACTATTACGGTGTCCTTCATTCAGTTGTTGAACTAATTTATGGGAACCGCATGAAAGTGCACTTATTCAAGTGTAGATGGTTTGATACTAGCCCGGAGAACACAAGGACTGATCAGTACGGAACATTTTCGGTGAATACTGCTACTAGCTGGTATGAAGATGACCCTTTCATTCTTGCCTCATCAGTAAAACAAGTGTTTTACCTTGACGATCTTCTTAACAAAGTCCCGTGGAAGGTGGTTAACCATGTTGCTCATAGAAACACATACAGTGCTGCCACACTTGGTGAGACCGCAGATGATGAGGAAGTTACTGCATACCAAGAGCCGAACGCTTTTGACATTCCGGAATCATTTACGATTCGCCTTAATAATGTGAGATCTGGGAGTGTGGTTCGAATTACTGGAGCAGAACTTCTCGATGTTAATCCATATGAAGTTGACGCTGATTCAGATGACGAGGAGCGACACATATTGCCAGAGGTTACCTATGAAACCGAGTCAGACTCAAGTGATGAAGATGATTACGATTATCATCCTTAGTACGTTGGAAATTGTAGTCAGAAATTGTAGTCGGAAATAGTGTCGGAACGTTGTCAGAAGTCAGAAAATGTAGTCAGAAATTGTAGTCGGAATTTGTACGTAGTCGGAAATCGTGTTGGAAATCGTGGTCGGAAATTGTCAAAAGAAATTGTAGTCGGAAATCGTGTTGGAAATCGTAGTCGGAAATTGTAGTTATATATGGTCGGAAATGTTGTCGAAAATTATTTAGTCGGAAATTGGTTGGAAATAGGTCGATTGGATAATTTTCGAGAAATAATGACATTACCCACGAGTTAGCAACTCGTTGGTAATGTCATTACCAACGAGTTACCATGTAACTCGCCGGCAATGGTGGCGGTATTTCCAGACCATGCAGCTCGAGCTGCTCCCCATTTCTTCCTCTCCCTCTTCCCTCTCAAACCCTAAAACCTCTCAAAATTCAAAACCTCTCAAACCCTAAAACCCCTCTCTCTTCATCTCAACCCTCTCCTCAATCCTCTCTTCCTCTCCTCCCATCTCCCCTCTCTTCCTCCCCTCCCCTCTCTCCTCCCCTCTCTCCTCCTCCCCTCCTCCTCTTCCTCCTCTTCCTCCTCCCCTCACCTCCGTCGCGGGACAACAGTTGGGTCGAGCTCCACCATGGCAGGTAATAGCTCACTCTCTCTCTCCCTCTCTCTCTCATTCAACATTTTATTTTTATGCATTTTGATTAATAAATTTTTGATAATTGTGGGATGTATGTATGCATGTGGAAAATATTTGTAAAATGTAATTAAGGTATGTTTGAAAATTGTGGGAAATTAATGTGGATAATTGTGGGGTGAAGGAGAAATATATGTGATGTATATATGTGAAAAATTAATTAATTTATATGGAATGTATATATATACGTATGTAACCGAAAAATGTGGAAAATTAATTAGCTAGGGTGATTTGGATTAATATGTGATGTATATATATATGTGTGAAAATTAGGTGAAATTAAGATGCATGATCGATGTATACAAAGTGTATATGTGATGTATATATATGTGAAAAGTTTAAAGCCGGAAATGATGTATGTATATATGTTAAGTTAGGTGATATAGTTGTTAATTTAACGTATAATAGGTGAAATATCGGCTTCGGAATTTAACGTGTTTGGATTAAGGTGATATAGTTGTTAATTTAACGTATAAATTAAGGTGAAAAATCGGAATCGGAACAGTTTGGAACCACAACGGTTTTAAACCGGAACGGTTTGAAACCGGAACTGTTTGTAACCGGAACCGGTTGTACGATAACGGTTCCAGTTCCAAACGGTTCCATGTACAAATGGTTCCGGTTCCAAACCGTTCCGGTTCCAATTTGTTATAGAACCGAAATGGTTTGGAACCGGAACCGTTTGGAACTGGAACTGTTTGTAACCGGAACCGTTATGTTACAAACGGCTCTGGTTACAAACAGTTCCGGTTTCAAACGGTTCCGGTTCCAAACCGTTCCGGTTTCGATTTGTTATAGAACCGAAACGGTTTGGAACCGGAACTGTTTGTAACCGGAACCGTTATGTTACAAACGGTTCCGGTTACAAACAGTTCCAGTTTCAAACCGTTCCGGTTCCAAACCGTTCCGGTTCTGATTTGTTATAGAACCGAAATGGTTTGGAACCGGAACTGTTTGTAACCGGAACCGTTTGTAACATAACGGTTCCAGGTCCAAACGGTTCCGGTTCCAAACCGTTCCAGTTCCGATTTGTTATAGAACCGAATCCATGACTATTACGGTGTCCAGGAGGTTTTGCGGCTAATTGGCTTCGGAGAGGTTCCCGAAATAGTGGAGGGAATAGTAGTCAAGCTTCCTCCTCGCTCGCAGTTAGCAACACGCCCAGTGGGCCAATGATGACTGCTCGCACGAGAGCCTTGTTAGAGGCGCGAGCTCAGGAGGAAGCTGCACGATCAAGAGCCGTGCAACCGGAAGTCGAGGCTCGAGCCTCAGTCTCCAGACGCTCAATCAGCAGACGTCCCTCTGGTGGCAGAGCCTCAGACGAGCGACAGTCAACAGGCGCATCAGAAACTCCCTCAATCCGAATGCCCCATATTCGCCCGGTGCCTACTCCCGTTTCACGGGAATCACATGGTGGTGCTGGCGCCTCATCGTCCAGGCCTCGTCTATCTCCGCCGTCCGGTCTCTTCCTACCCGACGAGATTCCTGTGATCCCTGAATTCAATGATAGGGGGATGCTTGTTTATGTTGAAGGACGGCCGGAGTTTCTGACCGTGGAGGAAGCGTATAACTTCCACCCGTTCGACCCCGTGTATCTTTGGAGTGTGAGGTGCACCAACCAACAAACGGACGATGCAGGTAAATTTTATTTAACATCAGATTGATTACTTAATTATTACTTAAGACTTGCGATAGGTTCAATTAATGATATCAATTTGTTGACATTGTATTATTAGGCAATTTCGTTAATGGGACTGGAAAACGGAAAGGGGCTAGAGGCACCTGCACCGGGAAGAGACTTGAGCAGGCCTCCGGCGGAAGGAAAATGCCCATAAGGGCCAATGAGGATGGCGAGGTGATCGAGGCATTCGACACCACGCGCAAATATGTCAGCATGGCCGGTGCGATCGTGCGGGACAAGGTCCCAATGCTTTGGCCAGATTGGGAATCTGTGCCTATGTACGTGAAGATGCAAGTGCATAATGCACTCAGTGTGAGTAAAATCGTATTTTGATTACGTAAATTTTACATTTATTAATTAAGTCCGAATAAATATATAATTTTACCTTTTATATATTCATATTGCAGGTGTGGTTTGACGTGGATGAAGTTCTTATTCACACGTGGGTGGAGCGTCAACTACATATGAGGTGATGTGCTTCGACTTATTTGAATATATATCGAGTTAGATTTTTGTTTATCAAGTGTTTTAATATCTCTAACTTTTTTTCCTTGTTTTAATATAGGTATAAAGAGTGGAAGAACGAGCTTTCTTCCCATTACACTGTATACAAGGAGCTAGGCCGAGGTTCTACCCCTAGCGAATTCCGGTTTAGGGAGTACGAGTGGCAGTGGCTGATAGCCCACTTCGAGCACCCCAAAGCTCAGGTATGCATCCTGAATATATCTTACCAGCCTAATGTATCGTATCAGATTGAAATAGTTAGTTACTAATTTTTTTCCATATGTTTATCAAACAAGGCGATTTCGAAGACGAACCGGGCGAATAGATTGAAAAATACCAGGGCCCATCATGCAGGTTCACTCAACTACATGGGTTGGTCGACTAAGGCGCAGCAACAACAAGAAGTGAACCCCTTGGAGTATATTCATCAGAAGTTCTATCCGCAGTGCCCTGACGAAGCGGTAAGTCTTTCGCCTCTCCATGTGTTAATAAAAATATTTTTCGATATTAATTTATTTTGTATCCTTAGTACGTTATTCATTTTCGCTTTTCAATTAGGCGAGAGTGGAGGAGGCGACCGCAGAAGTGACCATGAATATAGCTCGGACTAACCATCCTAACTGCTCCGAGGAAGAAGTCACCCAGTATACCTCTCAGATCGATCCGCTTGATCGCCCTATAGCGGCTCAGATCATGGCAAAAGCGTGCGGGACTGGGAAGAATATCTACTACTGTAGGGGAATGGGCTCGGCGGGCGAAGGAGTATTGAAGAACACTTCAGAATACTCTACTGGGTCAAGAAGTTCAGCTTCTAGTCGTAACCTCGCAGCGGAGCTTCAGAGGACGCAGAGGGAGTTGGAGGAGCAAAAGAGGCAGATGGCCGAGTACCAAAACATGGTCTAGCAGCAGACACAGATGCAGGCTCAGATGTACACATGGATGCGGACGATGTACGAGGCTCAGACTACCGGACAATCGTTCCCCACACCTCCCCCGGTCCCTCCGTTCCCTAGCTATCCACCACCACCACCGCACCAGTCAACGCCAGAGCAAGACCAAGATAGCCACCGGAATTCAAATGAGTACATGGATTACTTCGACCCTGACCCGCAAGTTCCTGGACCCTGACCTGTAGTTGTAGTTAATTTTCGTATCGTCGTTGCTATTTGTACTGTACGTTGGACATTTATGTGTACTGTTGAACTTGTATGATTGTTTGGTTTATGTCTTTCAATGCAGGTTCTGGAATTGGGCCCAATCCAGAACCGCGTTTTTTTTTCAAAAATTTTCTACACATTGCCGGCGACATGGACCTAAGTCGCCGGCAATGTCTCACATTCCGGCCACGGCGGCGCTGACATTGCCGGCGACTTGAGTCGCCGGTGATGTCAAGACATTACCAGCGACGTGAAACTCCGTCGCCGGCAATGTTAATACCGGCGGGGAATTTCCGGCGACATCATTGCCGGCGACTTGTCGCCGGTAATGACAATTTCGGCGAAAAAAAGGACAAGGCCGGCGACGGCAAGTCGCAGGTAATGTCTCCATTTCTGGTAGTGTATGCTTTAATTATGTGCTTAACCTTATTCTTAGTGTTTGCCTTCTTTGAATTAAGCATCATTTTTGATACATTAATTTTCTTGGTATGTTAGAAAATGTGGAGTTGGCTCGGAAATGCATTAAAGATGAAGAATTAGACACTTATAGGAGAAGAGGTTTACATTTCCAAAGTCATGGGAGAATTTGGAGCAACTTTGAAAAAAAAACAAAATAGCCTCACCAAAAGTCGCCAGAAGTTGCCCGGAAGTTGCCAAAATTGACCATGACCGGCTGGACCACCCTTGACAGCCCAATCACATTGAGTACAGTCCAATGGATGCCCAATCAACCCAATTATGCATACCAATCTGATTTGGAGAGAAAATGAAGAAGATGGACCACATGATGTCACCTATTTAGGATTTTAGGCTTATAAAGCCTAAATTAGTGGATCATGGTTCACCTAATTCAAAGTTAACCTTTAGACCTTCCATCTCACCATTTCCTATCATCTAAGGGTTGCAATTAGCCTTCCAAATTAGCCAAATTCGAGCTCCCTCTCTCTACACACATACCTCCCTTTACTTTTTCATTTCTCATAGTTTTAGTCTCTCTCCATAGCCCCCATCCATATCCAAACTCTCTAGCTCTCTCATCTGCCTCTAAAACTCACTATAGAACCACTAAAAAGCCTAGGAACCTCTATCACCACCATCATACTCTCATCTTCACCCTATTCACCCTAGCTTAAGATGAGTTCATCATGTTTGTTGGAGACAAGAAACAAGAAATGAGCAAGAAGTGAAGAAAGGACGTGAAGAGCTTAGAGGCTTTGCTTCAGGGACTCTTCAGTTATTTCTCGTACCTATTGTCTCTTATCTATGTATTTAGGCTCCATTGTTTCTATATGAAGTGAGTAGTTGCCTTTTAGAAGGCTAGGGCTAAAGCCCTAACCAATTTGATGTACATACAACTATGTTTTGAGTTATGAAATTGGATTTGGTTTAGTGTATTACATGTTATGAATTTGTTTAATAGCTTGTGATGTGATTGTAGTATGTTTGCATGTTTGGGCTTGATTCAATATTTTCATATTCATGTCTTAGCCATGACTAAGTTGAGATATGTGTAGAGAAGCTAAAAATGAACCTAAGTGAACTAGTCACTCACCTAAGGAAGATAAGCATGCATGTAAACATGACTTAGGTTACATTTGAGAAAATGGGCTTAAGGTTTGGTTTTCATTGGATTTGAGCATGGACCGAAGCCTTCTTGAAGTCCAAATGACTCAAGAAGCTTCGGTCAAGCTTACATTGATTCAAAAGGGCTTTGTAGCTAATCATTACTTCTTCTTATTCATGTTCTAAAAGGTGTGGATTAGTAAAGTCATTAGAACATACTTTTATGTCCCCTAATAGGGACTTAGGAAGGAAAGTCATTCGCATTCATCATAAGTGAACACATATTGAACTCATTAGGCATATGGTATGATTAGGATACGATTCTTAATTGAGTTGTATTCTAGTTTCGGTTTGCTTTATATTTGAATGTTGGATCGAAACACTTCTAGTGCCCTAATGGCCTAAGATTTTCGGTTAACAACCAATGGTGACTCAAAAAGATCACAAATTGGACAAGCACATATGAATCGGGCTAAACTCATAACTTGGACATATATTGTTGGTACATTGAGTTGGCTAGTGGCGACATCTCTAACCAACTAAAAATTTACATTTTGTTTTGTTTTACTTTATGTTTTCATTTAATTTAGTTAATTAAGCAACCTTTCAATCATCTTTCATTCATCATAGTCTAACCATCCCTTAGAATGCTAAGTCTTCAAAAGACTTAGTCTTATAAGATATACATCCACATCTTGCTTTAGTTTTAGTGTCATGTCTTGCGTCTAGTTAATCTGTGATTTCAAGTTCTTAATCGAGTTAAGCTAAGGAATTTAAGTGGTCAATCCTCATGGGTTCGACACTCGACTTCCTTACAAATATTATTACTTAACCCCGTATACTTGCGGGTAAGAGAAATTCACTTAGCCTTAGACTAATCAATAGTCAAAAGGTTGAGGAGATTAATCTTCGAACAGCCATCGTTCATGGCTGAAGCTTTGATCTCGTGCTCATGGCTCACTCATTTGCTTGTCTCGCCTTTAGGGTTTAGTGCTATAACTCAAGCAAATAAACAAATAAGTTACAACATACCCTTATTTTCATTTTTCTCCTCTGCCATTCTCGTTGAATTAGTATTTCAGGGACCTTCATTTTCAGGTTCATCCTTGACTTGGTAGTTTCAAATAGACAAAGATATCAAATTTTGTCATATGTTGTGGTGCTTTTATCGTCTGTAAAGGTGGGAATTATACTTAAACTAAGGGTTTTCTATGTTGTGGTTTCCTTAATGTAAGATCATGAAACTTCTCAAGTGGATAATATTTAACCAATTAGTGTCATTATGGACCATGTTTTGGCCTAAACAGAATTCCAAATTACAAAGTGCATAAATCTATTGTAAGGATTATTGGACTGAACATCTTTGTTTCAACTGCAGGCTGCTTGCAAGAATCCCCTTCACTAATACCTAGAGAACTCTATCTTAATTTCTCTCTAATTTTTCTCATCCTCATTAAGGTATTTAGCTCTTCTTTTGTCAATATATGGTTTACCTGAATGAGCAATATTGACAAAGTTTTTCTTTTCTAAAGTACACTAGTTTAGGTCTTTGATGTGAGTTTTGTTTGCTAGATTTGCCAAATTATTAAGCGAATATATATGAATCTGTTGGTAAATACTATGTAGCCTACTTGGCTTCACTAGGCCATAGTTGGAAATGAATATAAACTTCTTCAAACTTAGACCAAGTTCTAATGAACAGATGACTGTTCCAGGTTCTTGTAGTACAAGAGAAGCACTGTGCTCCTGTCTGTGTTGGTTTCTGGAAAATACCAACTGGCTTCATTCTTGAGGTGGTTTATTTCACTTTGAAGTTTGAACACAGTTTAAAATTCTACGTTGTACTTGGAGTTATTTGATTTTTTTTTATTGTGATATCAGTCTGAGGAGATTTTCACAGGAGCTGTCAAAGAAGTTAAGGAGGAAATTGGGATAAGAATGTGTGTTAAACATGTTTACTATGATTCTGTAACATCTACTTTCTAAGTCTAATTGAATTTCATAATATTTTATTCATTTTTTTGTTCATCAGGTTGCTGAGTTTTTATACCTAGATTGTTTAAGTTTGTCACTTGAAAATCAGTAAAGTACTAACCGCAAGTTCAGATTGCCTCCTAACTCAGGTTTAAGCATGTATTTAACTATATATATGTGTGTGTATATATACATATATATATAGTGGTGATGATTCTGATTTCAGCTCTAATTTTTATACTAGTTATCTTTTTTGTTTCAGACGAAATGGATAAGCAGTGGATTGGTGATCTAAAAAATGAGTGAATGATGACAAGTACATAGGCGAACCACCATGTGAATTGGCAAAACAAGTTATCTTGTCCATACATGAAGTGCCTTAATAGTTATTCTCACCCTTTCGAAGTAGTTGAAATTCATCTACTGTCAAACGGTATGTCAATAGCGTATGACCAATGGATATATCATGGAGAACAGATTCAATAGTAGAGTCCAACGCATCCTAGTTCTCTGACTCATGCGTCGGCCACTGAACCCAACACAGATGTATTTGAGCTGGTGGACGATATTTTTCCCATAGAAGATATCAATGATGCAGTAGAAGAGGACACTAATGTTTTGAGTGATGGAGAAGATGTATTAGTGGATGATGATACAGTTGGGTTAGATGATACCGGCAATGTTTCCAGGGAAGATGCAGATAACTATGACAAGCTACTTGAACAAGCTCAAACTATACTATATCTAGGCTCAGATTATTCATTTTTAACTTTCGTTGTGGAGTTGATCCAGTTGAAAGTTGAAAGCCTTTGGACAAATAAGTCAGTTAATAAGTTACTCAAAATGATGATGAAGATGTGTCTCAAACCCAATTATGTCCCTGAAACATATCATGCATGTAAACATGTGTTGAAAGGTCTTGACTTAGGATATGAAACTATTCATGTGTACAAGTATGATTGTGCCTTTTTTTATAAGGAATATCAAGAGCAAGATAGATGTCCGGTATGTAATGAACCACAGTATAAGAATAGTGATGGTCAACAGAAGAAGAAGATTCCTAAAAAAGCGTTGCACTATTTTCCGTTAATGCCAATGTTACAAAGGTTGTTTATGTCAAGACATACAGGTAGTCACATGCGGTGGCACAAAGAGAAACGAATAGATGTAGACGGTATTTTGAGTCATCCAGCTGATTCCATTGCATTCAAGCATTTTGATGACACATATCCTTACTTTTCTCAAGAGCCACGGAATGTCAGGTTAGGCCTTGCAATTGTTTCAATTCTTTTTGTAATATGAGTACGTCTTATAGTATGTGGTCAGTGGTGGTGATTCCATATAACCTCCTTCCATGGATATGCATGAAAAAAGAATTTTCCATGTTGACCTTGTTAATTCCTGGACCAACAACACCCGGGAAAGATCTTGATATATTTCTATGTCCTTTTATTGATGAGTTGAAGAAGTTTTGGCTGAATGGTGTTAAAACTTATGATAAAATGACTGGATCCTATTTTACTATGTGTGCTGCTATGATGTGAATTATTAATGATTTCCTGGTTATGCAAATCTATCTGGTTGGAGCATAAAATGTTATTTGGCTTGTCCGGTTTGTAATCGGGATACATTGAGTGAGAGGTTGATAGATAAAATTGACTATTTTAATAATCGTTGTTTCTTACTTGATGACCACTCAATGCGAAGAGACTCTAACAAAAATTCTTTCAATGGGGAGAGAGAGAGAGAGAGAGAGAGAGAGAGAGAGAGAGAGAGAGAGAGAGAGAGAGAGAGAGAGAGAGAGAGAGAGGAGGAGGAGGAGGAGGAGGATGAGGAGGCCTCCCCCTAGAGTGAGCAGGTTATACCTCGCAAGCCAGGTAAAAATCCTGAGAAGATGGAAAAGAAACAGAAAAGAGTCCGGAATGAGTTGAATTGGACACACAAAAGTATTTTCTTTGAGCTAGAGTACTGGTCGAAATTGAAAATTAGGCATAATTTAGATGTGGTGCATATCGAAAAGAATATATGTGATAGTATTGTTGGCACATTATTGCACATGGAGAGGAAATCGAAGGACACATGCAAGACAATGTTAGATTTGCAGAAGATGAATATCAAGAAAGAATTGTGGGTTATACAAGATGGGAATAAAATTATTTTTCCTCATGTTGAGTACATGTTTACACCTGCACCACGAAAATTCATATGTGAGTTTCTCAAATTGGTTAAAATTCCATATGGTTATGTAGCCAATATATCTCAAAACGTCAATGTGCAAGAAGAGAAGATAACAGGTTTGAAAAGCCACGATTGTCATGTTTTTATTGCAACATCTTCTTCCGATGGCAATTTGAAAACACCTTTAAAAAATATGTACACCACTTGTATAGCTTGCACATTTTTTTCACCAAATATGTGCAAAAAGTTGATTATTGAAGATTTAGAGAAGTTGGAGAAAGAGATTGTTGAGATACTATGTAAGTTAGAGAAGTTTTCCCACCTACTTTCTTTGATATCATGGTCCACTTAGTTGTACACTACCTCGTGAGGCCAAACTTGTTGGGCCAGTCGAGTTTCGATGGATGTATCCAATTGAGAGGTACGGTCTAATTAACAATTCATTTACGTTTATTATTTTTGAATAATAATGATTGTTTTCTTATATAATATTTATAGGTTAAAAAAATCAGTAATGCATTTTTTGTATTATAGGTTGTTGGGAACATACAAAAAATATGTACGTAATAGAGGTCAGCCGGAAGGTTCAATTGTAGAGGCTTACATTTCGTATGAATCACTAACTTATTGCTCAATGTATCTTCGTGAAGTGGATACAATTTTTAACCGGCCTGAATTCAACTATTTTGGGGAGGGACTTGATCCGCAATTTTCTGTTTTTGCCGAAAAAGTAGTTCCAACAGGGAAATAAGTGATGGTTGAGTTGCCAGCTAAAGAATTGGAAGTAGCATACTGGTATATATTGAATAATTGTGATGAGATTGAATGTTACAGAAGGTACATTTTTTATTATTAATTCTTCTGTTATTTATATTTGTTAATTTTAAATGTATAATTTTCTTTGTTTTGCATTCATTTTGTAGAGAGCATGAAGATTTATTAGAAGCATAGAGCTCCAACAACTTATATCAAAGACACCGGAAAGAATTTTCTAAATTGTTCAAGGATGGTGTTACATCTTTGTATGATACAGGACAACTGAGCGAAGAGTTTTATATATTAGCAAAAGGTTCTAATCCGCGTAGTGTCCAATATACAAGGTGTATTGAAAATGATGTTAAGTGGTCAATCAAACAAATGGAGCAGCATTGTACTACACAAGATAGTGAAATTATGACAGTGGGCTCGCATGCTGACAATCAGTGCACATTTTATGGTGATGTGGTTAGTGTTGTGCAATTACAATTTCATAAAGGCTATAATGTTTTTCTTTTCAAATGTCAGTGGTATAATTCAGATCCCAAGAAGGTGAAGGTTGATTATCATCTCACATCTGTGAATGTTAATACTCGAAGGTACAATCATGATCCTTATGTGCTAGTTGAACAAGGACACAAGGTAATTTATCTTGATGACCCAAAGTTGGGACATCCATGAAGAGTTGTCCAACAGATTCAATATAAAAATGTCTAGGATGTTCTCGAGAAGGAAGAAGATGAGGTGGAAGATGTCGTCGATAGCGACTCTGATGATCATAATAATGACCTTAATAATGTATAAGAGGTGCCAGAGGATGATGATGAATCTTTAACGTCATTGCATAGATATGATGTGGAACCTGAAACTATTAATCTGGAGGAAGCTGATGATGACGGAGGGTTCGTAAATGATGACGACTTTATCAATGATGATGATACTACCAATGATGATCTTTCTCATAGTGATCCAGATTGTCAATAAGTATGCTATTATAAATTGTTTATTTGTATTATATTTCAATTTAGACTTCTTCTTTTTTAATCTTGTGCAGTTATTTCAAACTAGTAAATTGTATTGACTGTATACATGATTTGGTTTGTGGCCAGAAATTTACATTAATGGAGCAAATGAGCCTATATCCTTGAAAGTGAAGTATTCATCAGTTCCTGCATTAGTCATATGATTTGTTGGTTTAGGATAATCAATATTACATTTTTATTTTGATTAATATTATTCGATACATCGACTATATGTAATAATGATGAGCTTGTATGCTACTAAACATGTTTGAGAATTTTTATTTTTAAAAAATTATCAATTTTTGTTTTACTATTTGAATTACCTTAGTGAATTAATTTGCATATAAGAATATAATTTAGTGATTGTCAAAAAATATATATACATAATTTAGTGCTTTGCTCTTTAAACAAACTTATTTAAGCATAGAGAAAATGGTTGGAATGATCCCTTATGTTTGAAAGTTTATAAACTTTGCTCCTTTATGTTTGACATATGTCACTTTATTCTTTCATGTATGCATTTAAAATTCACTTTGCATTTAAAATTCACTTTATTCTTTCATGTATGCATTTAAAATTCATTTTGATCCCTCATATAAGCTAATTAAATATTTCATGTACAAATTTGAAATGCATACATGATAGAGCAAAGTGATATATGTCAAATATAAGGGAGCACAGTTTATAAACTTTCAAACATAAGAGATCATTCTAGCCATTTTCTCTTAAGCATAATTAATCATAAGAAGTTTTTGAGATATTACTCGCGTATACATCTTTGGTGTTAATTTAATGTGAGCATATAATTTGTAACTCATGAAAATCCTTGCTATTGATCTAGTGTGAGAATTTTTTCCTTTGTCACTAAATCTATAACTTGACAACTTGTAAGGTCGTCGCTAAAATATAATATGTGAGAAAAAATTTATCGTCGCATATACAATAGGGTAACCACTCGTACAAGTCGTCATAAAAACCATAATATGTGAGGAATTTATAGTTATCGTATGAACTATTTGCGACTACTCATAAAAGTCGTCGTTATATAGGTCAAATGCGAGGAATTGGGTGTCGCATAAAACGAGATATGCGACAACCACAAATTCCTCACATTTGCTTAAATACTGCGATGATTTATTGGTTGTTGCGAATTGTTTCGTCACAAATGCTATTTCCTGTTGTAGTGTACTTCATGCTCTTAGTATGGTTTGTCGGGGCCCGATTGATTTTGTCCGCCCTGACAATGTCCTTTAATCATGGTCACATAGTTTCTTTTACGCTTCATCTCAGTGGTTTCATTTTGTAAAGGAATATGCATGCATTCATGCATTGTCAGACGTAAAATCTCAATGCCCTACTCTAGTTTAATTTAGAACAAAATGAAGCTCTTATTATATTTCCTATATAACAAATTTCCTATCAGGAAAATAGCCACAATGATTAATCAACTTTTTCAAAATCGACAATTTGATCACTGAAGTTTAAAAAATATTTAAAAAGTCACTGAAAATATTTAAAATGTCACTGCACTTTTACTCCATCGGATCCTGATGCTTTCATTTTATTATATTTTACTTTGGTCTGATGAAAATTAGTGATATGAATTAGTCATATAGTTTTCAAGGGAAAACTCGATATGGGTCTCGGCCAAATTGTTTTTTTGCTGAGATTGGAATTACGGTGGTGTGAAAGGTTTAGTGTGTGGAGGGTTTAAGGGGCTGAGATTGAGAACGAAGGAGCTGAAACTAAAAGGGTGGTGCACGCTTTGTTTATAGTGGAGGAATTCATGTTTATAGATTTTTAGTCTACCATAATGTAGCAGAGGAACCAAATTGGAAGTAAGATTTAACGCAATATATATAGCTAGTGTATATGATTGGGCAAAATCATGATTTGAAGACGTTTGCATCTCTCTGGGCAGTGTAATTATAGCTAGCGTTATGATTATACATATATATAGCTAGCCTGGATGAATTTTTATTACTCTGTTATATAGGAAACTATTTATTGATCTACTGAAACTTGAGTACCAACTAAAGCACATCTTCACATTCTTATTCTTCGATGATCGAGTATGGGAGCACGTGTTATCGATCAAAATAATACATATATATATATATATATTAAGTTAAGCTAGCTCTGGTAGATTCTCTATTGTATGTGTCACTCTGTATCTGCTGCGAATATATTCACATGTTTGATAGGTAAACCTCTATATTTGCATCGTTAGTATGTAATTGAATTAACGCACCATTTTTAAATCTAGGTTTAAAGTTTTAAGCTTTCATACTTTTGTTTGCTAATACTATTTTGTTTGGTGTGACCATGATTTTAAGTCCGACATGTTGTATTCTAAACTGAATTATAAATGTGATCTATTTTATATTGTAAAGATAAGTAAACATTGTAATGATTTAGTAAACTGTTATTTACATCTTATACATGCTATCTTTTAATCTGAGTGATAAATGTGGACTATTGCAATCTATGATTTACTTTATTTCATGTTCGATTCTTAATTGAAGATGCAGCTTGATTTGCATAGTTGGAAGAGTACGTGTATTAGAATATTATGTATTAGAATATAATTGTGGTATGGATGATATTTTTCAGGTTGGATACAATTTAGTCAAATCAAAGAGCTTATATTGTTTTGGTGATATTTTTTACTTGCCAAATATTCGAGGAGCTTATATTGTTTGGATTAATCATGTGTTGAAATACATTTATTTGTTTTCTCATTTGTCACTCATGTATATGTAATATAATGTAAAGTAATTAAAACTTATGATCATAAGCTCTCAATTTTTTAAAGTTTTATGTACTATCTAAGATAGTACTTAATTTGTAAATTATAATATATATGTTACGATTATTTATTATTTATATAAAAGAAAACTTTCAAAATAACTTTGATTTTATTTAGACGACAAACCAACCACAACTGTAGTCTACTAGGTAGCAGCCCGCCCCTTGGGGCGGTTTCACCACTCGTCATGTATATGTAACCCAATAATTCAACCTTCTTACTTGAGGTTTTGTGTATAGGTGGTGCTATACCTCCATTTTTTGACTTGATTTTTTTATATAGCATACACCAGGCTATATGTACAATGCTCTTGTTTATAATGTTATGCCTCAAGTAAGTATAACATTGGCTAGGAATTAAAATAAAATAAAATTATAAATAAATCTTCAGACACATCAATTTAAGATATATCAAGATCAATAATCAATGTTGTACTTCAATATTATTAAAAAAAATCAATATAGAAACATAATACTTGTGAAAGATGAAACTCATCAAATAACACTTCAAATTACAGAATAAAGAGTCACTCTTCGGAGATGCACCTTCAAAAACTGGAGTCACACGAAAGCATATTAAGTATCAAGGATATGACACCTCACTTTTGTTTTGCACCATTAAGCGCGTCTGCCTCGCTGAAAACTGAATCATACAAATCACCCATGTCCATTTTCTTGCAAAAACCTGGGAAGAAACATAAATTAGGATATAAATATATGTTTGTAAAAGCAAACATCTATAATTTTCAAAATGAACCTAAAAGATGGAGAAATCATGCCGCAACATAATAATATTTAAACCTTCCTTTGCTTCATAAGGTAGCCATGCCTCTAAGCTGAGATATCTACAACATGGAATAACATGTTACTAAAGTGGAGGACACCACATATTTAGGGTAATGGCCACACGCACATAGGAGCGTGCTAGCGATGGGTGGGAGGTGCTTACCATAATCAGATCCAAGATAAAAATTCAAATCTCCAAGCTAATCAATGTCATCAAACTTGACATACTTCTGTTGCAATTCTCAAACTGAAGAAAAGCAAGAAAGCAATTAGCATATATGCTTGTAGCTGGACTAAAATCTTTGGCAAGTCTACTCCTTTTGGGTTTGGGAAGACATCCATCCACAATGCCACAGATTTCCACTGTCTTCTGAAATCTGATTCCTTCTACTTCTTATAGTTATATGTATTGTATTCTGCTTATCATAAAATAAATGAACATAAGGAGATATGAAGAAAGATGAAATTCATAACATTTGAAAAACAGTCCTGTAAACATCGTACTTAGGTATGTCTCTTTCGCATGTTACTCCATTAACTGCACTGAAAGCTTTACCCCACAAATTCAGAAATTAGCCCAGTCATACTTGTCCGCCTTAGACCGATCTTTCTTGTCCACAACTTGTATATTGTATTTGAGTATCTTGTTCTCAAAATTGAAAAACACACAACATAAACTTATTGACAATAACCAATACCCCAAACTGAGTATACACGTCATGAACCTAAACAAATACTAACCGATTCACACATGAGGCCATCATCATGAATTGGTTTACTCAATAAAAATCCAATGCTCGTAACCTGTAAGCACAATGGAAATGTTCAATGACGGTTGTCATGTTCCCTATATTGAAAACATAACATACTCAATTAACCTAACAATCATAACTAATGTGGATGCACTCACTATAACTAACCTGATTTTTTTTACCGAGCCATAGTTCAAATCATCAATGTTAATGCACTGCAGTCTTCACGGCTCTTCATGCTGTTACAATAACGGGAAAAAAAGGATGACTGTCACACTAAATGAAACCACTACAAACGAAGAAAGGGAATATTTTATATTGCTTTTTGATACATTAGGCTTTCAATGAAAATTTATAGTAACATAAGACTCTGAAACTGCTTCTTCGATACCTAGAAGTTTTACAAATCAACACCACTACTACAACTGTGTACATCGAATTTAGAGTGTCATAATACATAGCTACAGTGAAAAGATAAACAAAATGATGCCACCCATATCAGTTTTCATTGAACTCTGATCATAAGAATCACATATCAAGTCCATTGAATCCAAAAGAAGAAATATGAAAGGCAATGGATATGTAAGCAACAAACATGCCCCCATGATCAAACCAAATTGACCAAAAGAAGTAACAAATAATTCAAACACCAATGTCTAGCAGATCATGTGAAAGCTATCGATAATCAATTATATTAACCACAAAAGCAACCCTATATGAACCTCTGAACGACTGAATCTCTGTATAAAGTGTTTACTTCTTTCATAAAAGAATGTGTCTGATGTTACTTTCCTAATTGGAGAGCATAAGATTGTTCCCAGAACTATCTTTTTAATCAAAATCAGCCATTGAACAAACCTCTAACTCCTAAAAATGGTTCACCATTATCTGGAGCCAAATTCTTATTGAGGGGAATTGTTGAAGCTTAGTTTCCAAATTAATTTCTACCATTACCTCCCAACTTACATATTGTAATGTTGGTTATGCAGTAAACTAATCCTGACAACTATAATTAAAAAACCATAGCATATGGTTGCAGTCAAAATTCAGCTCCCAAATAATATCGAGTGATTACAAACCGAAAACTCAGTGAAACTATGCAAAGCACCATAAAAAATTAGATATTTAATTAAAACTAAAAAAATCCAAAACTGTTTTACAAACCAATTTCCCATTTGTATAACATATCAACATAGTTATTGAAACTACTCAATGAGAGGATAAAATCTCATATATACCTCGGTTGCAATCAACTTGAGTTGCTAGAAATTTCAGAAAAGTTAGCCAAAACAAAGGTATTGAGCTTTTTCATTCGTCTTTGTTGCCGGAAGACCAAGAACCAATCACGTCAAGCATGAGATGATCATTTCATAGGAGGCAATATCAAATTCATCTGCTTTTTCACCTGATATATTAGTGAATATCATATTCCAAACCAACGAAATAAGAAACCCTGAAATCAAATCCATCTTCTTTGTCATAGAGGTTTACCAAAAACTCACTAATCTTTTGAAGAAGATTTAAAATGTCGAAACAAATTTGTCCACCCTATACCTACAACACAAATTCAATAGAAAAAAATCTCCAAATTTGGGACCAATAAAATCCTTAGTCGAATGTTCATACAAACTTCATATAATCTTCTTATATTAGTCTGCTCATATATTCTTATATAATGCCATGTGAATTAAAGTAGCATCTCTAAATTCTTGTCTTATTAATTTTCTTTTCTTGTTTATTAAAGCCTAGAACTATGGATCTTCTGCTACAAAGTTTCCAGCCCATTTATGCTATAAGACATGCCATTTATCAACACATATTATCATCTTGAACTCCAATAATGGATCTTCCGCACCCATTTATTAATAAGAGCAAATCCAATACAATTTAATCATACCTACAAAATGAAATGAAAGGAAAAACAGTCCCAGATTTCAACAACAATGGGAAAATAAAACTAACCACGACATTGACACCAAATTTTTAAATTTCTACTATAGCCAATTATCAAGTCAATTCAAGTAATGAACAAAAACAGTATACATACAAATAGCCAATCAAAAAATATACACAAAATGAGATCGAAAACTAACCTGGCATACCAGTAGCCATCAAAGCCACCACTGACATACCAATGACATATGGATACCTTCAGACATTTGTTTCTCCTCTAATCTGGATCCAACTATGATCTCTCCCAAGAATGAAATCAAGAAATAAATTCAGAAAATGGTGACATCCATCCTAGTGATTAGAATTTAAGTAGACGATACTGAATGAGGAGAACTCGATTCTTGGTGGATACGTTAAATAGTTGGTATCTTTTCCAATTGTACCAAGAATAGCAGAAAATATCACATTCATATTTTGAAAAAGAAAAGAAAAAAACAGAAAAATCTCTCAGCTATATTACAGAAAGGTTTCATCAAACAATTATGAACTATCTCCCTTCCATTGATTGCAGATTACAACACTAACAACCCCAATTTGAACAACCCAACCTAAAATCAATCCAAACTCACCAGGAAGCTCATAAACTATATGTTGGTGTGACTTATTAACATAGCCGTTAGTCAAATAAAGGAGAGAGTTGAAAACTGATGGAATCGTTACAATGGTATTCTGTTGTATGAACAGAACTTTCCAGACCTGAAGCAACACATGTTTGTCATACTGTGGTTATCTCATTTGTATTAGCTAGATATTTTCTCTGGTCATTTGATTTTTTAGTTCTGAGTTTTCTATATATACATGTAAAACGATTGTATTTATAAGGCTCTTGAATTACATTGTGAAGCTCTGCCATTTTCACTTCTCAAATTTCTCCTCAGCAACTGTGTAGATTTCTGCTTCTGTTTTCTGTGAATCTCGGATATGATATCCATGTTATCTTGATTGAATGACAATTCCAATTATATCAATAAAATAAAATAAAAAACCACCATAATCACATATACCCAATATCAAAAATCTCACAACCTGCTAAACCTAAGGAGAAACAAAATACGACTCAAGAAATCATGGCAATCTTTCGAAAGTTTGGCCATCATGATATCTTTCCCGAACTTAATAGTAAAAAAGCCAATACATAGAAATATACCTATCAAAAATAGATCCTTAAACATAATGCTAAACTCCTCCATTGAACGGGCTGAACTCCGTAACCGAGTGATCGTATCTACTGATGGTTTGGAGTTTACAATTTACAGCCTATTACTCAGAGAACGAACTGAAAAATTGAGATAGACATCGAAAGAGTTATTGGCATAGTATAGGCGAATGAGAGTTTGGAAATTGGAAAACCAATAGTCTACCTAATCATAGTCTAGCACTGATCAATAAATACACAGTGAAATAATGAACCACTGAAACTGGTGAGTGAGAGAAAAGAAACATACAGGATTCTCTGAGAGCCTGCTGCATAATGTGGGAAATTGTCCTCGTGTTAAAATGTAGCACCTGCAAAACACAGAGATATTTGACAGACCGGAAATAGTGTTTGAGAGCATGAGAGAGAGGTTGTAATATCAAACCCAGCAATCTGATAAACGGATCGAAAGGAGAAAGTGAAATCGAAAGTCGACATCTTATCCCTCTCACACCATCTCACCATTCATTGCAACTTCACACTCTTACCCGTTCGTCCTCTCTCTCTCTCAATTGGATCATTGTTTCTTCGTTTGAATTTGATATTAGGAAGCAATTATTTTGGGTTTGCTTTGAAGGTAAGAGTTTTCGATCAATTTGAATCAGTCAGTTGGGTGAAGATTAGGGTTTTGCTGATTTGATCAGAGAGAGAGAGAGAGAGAGAGAGAAATGACGAAGACGAAAGAGAGGATTAGGTTTGGTCAGAGAGAGAGAGAGCAAAATGACGAAGACGATAGAGAGGATCAGGTTTGGTCAAACCTTTCGCACGCTCAGCACGCGAACAATTTTTGGACAAAAACGCCCCCTTTGAACAGTAAAAGTAACAGTAAAACCTTGCTTCAAAATTGTTAGATAGTAAATATGAAATGACTGTTGGCAATTTACTGTTCTTGAGAGAAGTTAATTTCCTATTATGTCGTCTTGTTTATATAAATTTATTGAAATGCCATTGAACTGTACCAAGTAATCCTTTGATCAACTTCCGAATAAGTGTAGCACCTTATGTTAACACCTTATGTAGTCAATAATTGTAGCACCTTATGTTAACACTACCAGAATAAGTACTATAGTCGACGACACAAAATTGTCGGCCTGTTAGACAATTGTCGTCGGTTATAATATGGTCGACAACCTATTGTCGGCTATAGTGTTGTCGGAAAAACGTCGTCAGCCATACTATAGCTGACGATAATTATGCACGTTGTCGATTATAGTGTGGACCATAACCGACGACAAAAAAAATCGTCGGTTATAGTTTGTGAGTTTTTCTGACGATAAAATCATCGGCCAAAGCTTCTCCCTCTGGTCAAAATGGTTGATCGGGTTGTACTATAGCCGACGAGTCTGAAATACTATCGTCGACTTTTCGAAGACTTTGACTGATGACTTTGGTTAATGTCGTCGGCTATAGTATACAAATTTCTAAAGAAAAAAACTGCAGATTCTGGATTACTATTCCCAGAATATGCAATTTCACAATTTTATTTCTACAATATCCAACAACACAGAAAATCATCACAAAACACATATTCACCAACAAACACAAATTAATAAAACTTAAGTGTATATTAATGAAAAATATATTCACCCACATAATATATAAACTAAGGGTTGTCCAAATCTGTGTTCTAGAAAACATATGGGGTACTACCATCTGTTTAGGGATCCTACTATTGATGTGGAGCTTCAAAATAGACCTGGACAAATTGAAATGGAGGTGGGCCCAGGACCTGGAGTCCTTGCGCCTGAAGTGTTGCATTCATTGCCTGAATAAAGCTAGCCATCTAAGACTATTGTTTGGCCATCTCCTCCATCTAAGCCTGATGGGCGGCCATATGTCTCTGAGTCTCTTTCTGCACTCTCTGATGCTCTTCCTACAGTCTTTGATGCTCCATCGCCTACCTATGAAGTTGCTCATGTAGCTGATTAGCCTTGGAAGATCCCAACTTGTGTTGGAAACATGGCGTATTCTTCAATATCCCATCACTCTACTGTCCTAGACCCATACAGTAGTAATTGCTCATTCCTGGGGGGAAAGCGTGAACACTGATCCTCGCTCCAACCATCAAATCAAATTGATCAATATGAGATATGACTTGGGGGAGGTCCTCATCCTAGGTCTCAGGTTATTGCTCCCTCGCTATCTGAGTCAACACCTCCTCATCCCCTTCCCCCACTCTCGCCTAATTGACAAGAAAAATAAAATAACATATTAGTAAACATATATATATAAAGTTAGAGAAAATACATATATAAACAATTATGCTAATTAAGTTATAAGGGCATAAGACTTACAATTTGTTCGGGGGACTGAGGACACGTTTTCTCGTACTTATACACGAATGGGTTGATGTCAGGGTGTTATTGCATCGTCTCCTCCATATAACTCGCATAGGGTCTAGAACCGACATAATGGTTACTTGTGTTTTTTTCCCGGTTCGCCGTGTTTATTTTATAAATGGCCTTGTTGGATAAACGTATATTAAACAAATATTAGGAAACTAATTTCGCTAAATAGAATACAAGTAAACACAAATATTATGTTACATATATACCTCAAAATGTGGATTGTTGAAGTGGATTAGAAGCCACCTCCACTCGTATTCCCTATACATAAACTCCATAGGGGTATCCGAACAGTAATTTCCATACGTCCTCCAGTGTGAAGAAAACTCATTTTTCCACTTCTTGTACCTAAATATGCAACACAATAGAATTGTGACAATACATGATCAACATAATATCTCAATATATATTATATAACTCCCATTACCTTTTTCCCTGAACCTCATTTGTCAGATGGATTTAAGGTGCTCTGGGACAGTGAACCACACCTGCAATGTACCCATATATTGTAATATATATTTATTAGGACTTGATTAATATATGTAGACATACATAATAAATATCTATCTAACTCACCGATACAACATTGTTCACCATGTTCTTCACGCAGTGTGGCACCGATGACCACTCTCCCCACAGAACAGGGACTTTGTCTCATACGATACATCCTACTTGGTCGGAGTACCTCTGCACCTCCGACTGTCCCAACTTTACCGATCCATCAAGGTTGGTCTCTATGAGCAATGACCCGCTATCCTTCACGCCCTTCTCAAGTTGCTTGTCGCTGACGCATCCTTTGGTCTTTTTGTTGTTGTTGCCTCCAGCGTCTGTCACATAAGACAAAATAAAAATATTAAAATAGGAGCACCCAATTTAATATACATATTATTAATAAGTTATAAATTAAATAACCAAGGTATTCAATATTTACCCGATTTTGATGTCGATGTGTTTGTTACCCTCACACTAAAAAGAGGTGTATCAAATGGCACATAGACGTATGCTTGATCCGGGTGGATGTAATGGAGCTCTCCTAGAATGGGCTCTCCCCGTCATCGACATCAGATAGGGTAGGTACTTCCTGGGGCATGAAGAGGTGAGGCGGCGGTGCAATTGGTACCTCCGACGAAGAGGTACCTGAAGCACCAGCATGATAGGCCGATGGAGCTTGAGCCATAGAGGGAGGAGGCACTGACTGGGTAATGGGAGGCATACAGACACCCGAAGGTGTGAGACCCGTATAGTCGACCGTTGAGGGTATAAGGGTGCCGTCTTCGAAGAGCTGCCTCATGCTGTGTGGTCGATGGGGGGGGGGGGGGCACTACATCCTGCTGCAGCTTCGTCTGCTGAAGTATTTGACGATGTCGAGAGGTCAACAGACAATTGTTGATAGAGTCGGACCTGGAACTATCGACGCTAAACCCGTTTCCTCTCTTAGATCCCTTCTTCCCTTTGCCTAACCAATTCATGATGCCTATGATAAAAACTAACAATATCAACCAAATTTTGTCCAACATCAACACATTTGCCTATACCAATATATTCAATCTAATACTGCAACATCAACATCCATCAATATCAAAACAAACCATTCCTTAATCATTAAACTCAACCTAAATACCATATCCATACGCAATATTTCAAGCATACCCAACACTTTCAACATAACCTCAGTCACAATCCTAACATCTAAACTAACTAACATCATCACTAACATAACCTCAATCACAATCCTATCATCATCACTAACATAACCTCAATAACACATATCACAAATCTTAATCACAATCAAAATCCATTATAATCCAATAACAAACATCAATAACACATATCACATATTACAAAATAACCCATATATAATCCATAAGTAACCAATATGTTTATTGATTATATATTACACAAATTCACAAAATCACATAACCCATATATAATTCATAATCAATAATCAAATTTCATAATCAATCACATAATTAATAATCAACAACCCATATATAATCCATAACTCATATATAATCCATAATCATATAACCCATATATAATTTTTTTTAGAGAGAGAGAACTTGAAATTGATGGAGGAGGAGAGAGAGGTGGCTAGGCGAGCAGCAACGACTTTGGCTGGGGGTGAGAGGAGCGGTGGAGAGATTAGGGTTTTATGGTTTTTTTTTCCGAAGAGGAGTAGCGGTCTGGGCTGTTCTGGGATATTAACCCGATAACTATAACCGATGACTTAAAAAATTCATTGGCTATAGTTTAGCCGACGATATTATACATGAAGATCATAGGCTATACTATATCTGACAACACTCACAGTCGTCGGCTATAGTTACTATAGCCGACAACATAAGTCAATGTCATCGAGTAAAGTGTGAAATTTTTTAAATAAATTAGACTCATGTGAAAACACATTTCCCACAAATACGCGTTTAACTAATTAAAGAACATAATCAGAATAATCGATATATTCATAAGTGTGAAAATACATTACAAAAATAGACTCATGACCAACACACATGTTTAACACAAAATCATGTTTAACTAAGGCTCATAATCAGAATCATCACTTGAGTCTTCCTTGGTGTATGAGCTAATTTCTGGTAATATGTGCTGCTCCTCGTCACCGGAGTCTTCGTTGTCTTCATTTGGATTAACATCAATGAGACTTACATCTTCTTGACGAATTTGAACCACACTACCCAATCTCACATTATTAAGGCGAATTGTAGAGGATCAGAAATATCAATTGCATTCGGCTCTTGGTATGCAGTATCTTCTTCAATATTTGCAGCCTTTCCAAGTGTAGCAGTACTGTATATGTTTCTAGGAACAACTCGTTGACTAATTTCCACGTTTCTTTGTACACAAAATCATCAAGATAAAACACTTGTTTTACCGCTGTGACGAAAATAAAAGGGTCATCTTCATACCAGCTTGTAGCAGTATTCACTGAAAAAATTCCGTACTGATCCAACCTTGTGTTCTGAGGGTTAGTATCAAACTATCTACACTTAAGCAAGTGCACTGTCATGCTTTCCCCATAAATTAGTTCAACTACTGAATGGAGAATATTGTACTAGTCAATACCATTCCGCTCACCATGCACCATTACCCCAAAATTCTGTGTTTACCATCTGACGTCTCTATGTTCACATATAAATTGCATGTCATTGACATTACACATCGGATAAACTCTTGAAGTTATCGGTTTCATCGCCAAAAGTCTCAATTCGTGTAACCAGTTTGTGTGACCATCAAATTATATATGATTCATCTGAAAAAAATAATCGTAATCATTAACTTTAAATATGAATATGAATATTGATATTAATTTATATTTATATTTATATAGAAGTAAATTTATATATAGATGTACCTAGCCGCCAAAATAGTTTGCAAACTCCCTATTGTGGTACTTAAGATCACAAGCAACCTCAGGGCAATAAAGATTGATGTTTTTCCAGTATTGAACTTCTGGACAGTTAATCAATACCCACCAGTGGGCAATGACTAGCTCATATGGTTCCAACTTGTATGACTTTGGCAACTCTCCATAAACTTCAACATCATATGAGAGAATAGAAAGATTGAACTGTGATTCATCTACCGAGATATGTTGTGGAGGATCCTTCAACACTCACAAATACAACTTGGTGTACGTTACACACTCGTACACAAGATATGTTTAAGCTATACATCCTTCAGGTGCGGATTTATTAGTCAAATAGTCTTTGTAGTCCCCCAGTTGTCTATCAAGTTGCAAAGAGCATGTTATGATTATTGAAAAATAATTTAATATAAAAATAAACACAAATTCAGATGTTAAATCGTACTTTTCCATATGATACATCCAAGTGTAGTGTACTAGACCAGTAAGCAACAACTGTTCAGGAAGATGGATCATTAGGTGAAGCATGATGTCAAAAAAATTTGGAGAAAATATCCTCTCAAATTTGCACATGATAAAGATGACGTCCGCTTGCATTTCCCTTAGGTTTGATTTTTTCACTTCTCTAGTGCATAACTTTTGAAAGAATATTACAACGCTATTAACAGCTCTACCACCTGACGAGGCAGGTATGATCGAATGTAAAAATAGGGAAGAGGCGTTGAAGTAGTATATGACAGTCATGACTCTTTACTCCGTACATCTTATTGTCCCGAAAGTTAACACACCGACTTATATTTCTGCATAGCCTGAAGGATACCTAATATGACCTATCCACCTAAAAATTTCATTCTTCTGGTCAGGTTTGACGGTGTAAGGAGCTTGAAGAATTTTTTTATTCCATTATTTCAACCACAAATATTTTCGTATACCCATTCTTTTCAGATCAATGCATGCCTTAGAGTCGCCTTTAGTTTTCCCCTCCTAATTCAGCATTGTGGCCACCTCACTTTCCCACACATTCTTCTTTATGTGCATGATATCTATGTAGTGCCTGATCAACAACTTACTCTAGTACGGGAGCTAGTTCCCAGAATATGTTTTTGTGTGTCCAAAATTTATACCTATCAGGTCTGTCAGGTATTGCCGTCACTATATCAGAATGATTGTTGAGCTATCCCAAATCGTATTCATTTAGCATTTCAAAAATTTCATCTCTCATCCATCTCCTGGGTTGTACATCCTTTTCTACAATTCCATCAAATGCCTGGTCATCCTCCCATTATGAGTAATCAAGTCCAAGCCAACAAACGGTGACGCATCTGGACAATCTTTCTGCAATGAAGGCTACCGCACTCATCAGTCATGCACTCTAGATAAACCCTATATCCACTAACAACGTTGCCCGATAATATCCCGCGGGCAGGAAAATCACTAATGGTGCCAAAAAGTATGGCATGCATCTGGAACATGTGACGACCCGAACTAGAATCAGTAGAGTAATCAGCATGATTCACGAGGTTATGCGTAATCGCGGTTTATCGATAATTGTGTGGTTTGCCGGTTTTGTTTACGACTTGATTATCGGCCAAGAATTTGAGTTGAGTCTCTTCTCGAGAGTTGTGGTACACGTGATTTCGAGTTCGTGGGCGGTTCCGGATGATTTTTCCGATGATCGAGGAATATAATATGATTATTTGAAGTTTTAAAATATCGACGAGTTTATCCGTTCGTATCGAGTTTATCCGAATCATAATGGTTATCCGTTTTGGTCCGTCGATCGTCCCGAGGCGCGAGTATAAATATCGGAAATAGTCAAAAATGCACTGTTTGGAAGTTTGACCGGCGTTGACCACTATTGGGAGAGTTGACCGCGTTGACCGAGGAGGAGAAACCGGCCACCGTTTGACTCGCCGGCGACCTTTCGTTTCTGGCCATCTCCGGCTTCGATTTGGGTATGAATCGATTCCTCTCTTCATTTGCAACTGTTTAGAACTTGGAATTACTTGATTTGGTTTTGATTTGAGGGAGAAATTACGGTTTGAAATTAGATGTTTTCCGGCCGGTTTTGGGTTTCGATGACGGAGGTGCTCCGGCCATGGTGGTGGCCGGAGAGTTGAGAGATTCTACTCGTGGGGCCACGGCGGTCCTTTTGGGACAAGCCTCGAGGGCTGCCGTGCTCCGTAGGCGGAGGAACGGCGGTGGACAGGTTCGTCGGAGGTGGAGGGAAACCGTGGCTTTCAAGCTGATTTCCGGCCAATCCCGCCGGAATTGATCCTTGCCATAGAAGAGAAGTGTGTTCCACTCATCGAGATGAAGCTTTGGGGAGCTCGGTCGCCGGGAAAACTCTCCGGTTGACGGCGCGCGCGGCGGTCAACGCCGGAGCTCAGGCGTTGACCCGTTGTCTTTTTGGAATTTGATGATTTTAATGTCATTTTTCTCGTATTCGCGCCCCGATCGTCGCCTTGAGGTTTTCGAATTGATTTGGGTAACAGATTGTCAGTTGAGGGTTTTGAGTGGAGATTTCGGGAATTTCGTCGATTATTTTGCACAGCATTGTATATTTTCGGGAACGGTTGGTTTCTGCGGTGTGGTATAGTGTTAAGAATTGTGATTTTGATCAGATATATTTTATGATTACTCAGGGGATCGAGATCGTGCTTCGGGCGAGGAATCTTCCGCCGGACCACGTGATTAGCGCGAGTGCGCGCTCTGCTGATCTGTGAGTGGACATTTTTATATTTTTACAGTTATTGCGAGTTCGTGATTTTCCGTATTTACTTTATACGATGTTGAGTTATTTATTATTTTCGGAGGTATTATTTTATATTTATTGGTGATGGCATTACTGCATCGATGCTTCGGCTACTCGGCTGATCACCGATAGTCCGCCAGAGTTGAGAGATTCCTCTGGACCAAAGTTGAGAGATTCCTCTGGGCAGGGTTGAGAGATTCCCCTGTATGCCGCCGGGGTTGAGAGATTCCCCTGACCTATCACCGTCGGGTTTGAGCGATTCACCTGACCGTCGGGCTTGAGAGATTCGCCTGGCAACCTCTATATATACTTTCCGAACTCGCATTGTTTTATATTGATTATGTATATGAAACTGGTGAAATGCATATATTTATTTTTGTCCACTCACTCTAACGTTTTTATTTGCCTTTCCCCTGGGCTTTTCGGTTTCTGTGCCCAGTTTGCAGTTCAGATTCTAGTGTCTCACGTCGCGGTTGGAGGCTAGTTGTTCGAGCTACCTGTGTTTTCCAGTAGGTTTCTTGTTTCGCCTACTGTTGTATATTTTATATATATATATACACACACTAGAGGTCGCTCTGATACGTTCTGATACATGTTTTATACGGATTTTCCCGGATTTCTTATATATTACAGTATGTTTACTGTTTAATGTTGTTGATATGATATTGAGAAATCCGGATGGGATTGGTGCCCACGGTTTGGCTTTTGTGGCATAGGATGAAGTGTTATTTTCCGGGTGCAGGTAAAGGCAATTCTGCGTTAGTAGCGTTACTCTGCCCAAATTTTTACGGTTTTTGTTGGTTCTTGTTTTCAGAAGGGGTTTGATTCCGGTTTAGGAAACTAAATCGGGGTTGGGTCCTTTCAAACATCTCATGTTTGTACTTTTCATAAGTGGGATGACCAACGTTACTCAGGTACTTAAGCTCCTCAATCAAGGGTCTCAAATACATATCAAGACACTTTCTTGGATAACCTAGCCCTGGAATCAATAGAGTCAGCATATTGTTTTCCTTCTTCATGCACATCCATAGAGGAAAGTTGTACGGTACCAAAATAACTGGCTATATACTATTGATGACTCATGTTGCCAAAAAGGTTGAATTCGTCAGATGAGCGGCCGAGCCAAACATTTCGGACCTCTGATGCAAAATCAGAAAACTCCATAACTATGTGTTTCCAACCCTCTCTGTCAGCATGGTGTATAAGGGTATCATCGTCAGGCAAATCCCTCTCAGCTTGCCATCTCATAACTTTGGCCGTGTGTGAAGACATGACCATCAATCAACGGGAAATACCGAAGTATCTTCACAGCTTTCTTATTCCCTGCAGGAGTCAACTTATACCTATCCGTGTGACATACCGGTCAGGCATCAAGGTTTTCAAGATCATTTCTTCAGCATCTTCACCCCAGAAGAGAACGCAATCATATATGCATGCATGGATTTGATGTAGGTAAGGCCAAGATGTTTTAGGATATGTTGTACCTTACGATGAGTGGTAGGAAGGCGAAGACCAGGGGGGAGGCAGCAACAAAGTAGTCAACGCCAGATAATTATCAACATCCTTGACACTCAATTTGTTCTCTACTTTGACCTTCATTACTCCTATGAAACTTTCAAGAACAATCTTATTACACCCGCTGTATAACGGGGTCTGTTGGAAGACAATTAGCTTGTTGTACTTGTTAATACCGGCAGTGTTGATGGTTCTAGGGATTTGCTGGACTGTCTCAATATGAGGGAAGCCCTCAACTGCGGGAGGGATATCTTGTACATGAGAAAATACACTTCTCTAATAAGGAAACACATTGTTGATCAACATCGTTGTTGGATTATTGGATGTACTGGCCCTCTCAGGAAATTTCCCATGATCATGCTGACCTACTGATGATGTTTCACCATGATAAATCCAACATGTGTACTTTTTTCAAAAACCCGTTTTTCTTCAGGTGCTCACATACTATATCAATGGTAAAACGATACATATCGCTGCGACACTGACATTTCGTATACGGGCAATAATGAATTGTATTCCTTGTTAGCATTAGCCTTCACATATTTCACAAAACTCCACATTCCAACGGCATGTTTTGGATCCCATTTTAGAAGGCAAATCCAACTCTTGTCCATCCTGAAAATTCCAACTTTATATATATAGATCTTTAAACTACAAATTACATTAATTCAATCTTCTACTACTTAATTACAAATTAACATATATATATGCATACTATCAACAATTAACATATAATTATATATATATATATATTCATCAAAATCAACAATTAATATATAACACATATATATACGTAGCGGGATTTGAGAACGTTTTGTGTTTTTCCCACTGATTTTTTTGAATGGTTGAGCTGTTGCCCAGATCTATGAAGATAAAGAACTATAGCCGACGACTTAATAATATTGTCGGCTTTAGTTAAAAAATATCGTCGACTTTAGTCAAACTATAGCCGACGAGTTTTTTCCACTATAACCGACCATTTTTTTTTACCGTCGATTAAACTACTATAGCCGATGAGTAAAAATTATAGCCGACAATGTTATTTTACCATCGGCTATAGGATAATATAGCCGACGGACATATTCATATAGCCGACAGTAAAATATGTCGTCAACCTGTTGTTCTTAATTTCGTCGACTATAATACTTATTCTAGTAATATAACAGTTTCCCATATTTTCTTATGTATATCAAACATGTATATGAGCATTTTTTGTATAAAACCTTTCCAAATTAATGATCAATCGGAGGCGTATTTATTAGGCTTAATCGGAAAAAATATTAGTCATTTGTACTCTGCAGGATCGCGCGGCTTACTTGTTAGTTCTATATAAAGCTCTTCATAGGGAAAATATATAATTCAAGTATATGATATACATATCTTCCATCCATATAATCAAGTTGTCTTCGATCTGTACCTAAAGAAACAGCTGTTAGGATTTCTTTACCTCCGTGACAGAGCTTCTTGGCATAAGTTTCTCGACGTACACGTGCACACCAAACCCTAACTTAGTCAAGCGTCAACGATTTTGGGAGAGCTAATGGCTGACCTTGCAAGGGTGGGTGGGCCGGTTGGGTATTTTGGGGTTTTGGAAAGGGCAAAACAGGGACATTTTAGGTAAAAATTTATGAAAGAAAAGCTTCATTGGTTGGACCTGATCATTGAAATGATGAGGCAACCCTACCCAATTACTGGTCCGGCATGAGCCACTGAGCTTTGAACAACCTTATTTTTCTTCTCGATCGAAGGAATGATAGCTTTGAACTCAACTCAACTGATCGATCTACTTTGATCTTTATTTATATACAAATTCATATATATGATTGAAAACTTGAAATTATAGAACAAATGTTTCAGTGGCGTGACGAATGCCATGTATAAGTCCTTCCAGAATGATCTCAATCAAATTAAGTATCAATTAGATACAAACTATGTTGGACATACTGACATGCATGGCAAGCAAGAGTAATTAACTTAAACTAGTTCAAGACTTCACGTTCGTGGATAATATCAGTTGCAACTAATAACTAATAGTACTAAAAAAAATTCTACGAAATCTCGATGCCTCGATCATTAATCCCCATAAACCCTCTATGTATATAATTAAGTTCCGTCACTATTTTACCATTTTTACGTATATCATCATCTGTTAGTTCTACGCGACTATCTTGAGAGTGCTGATGTTTGTTGTTATATGTATGCTATGCAGCATTCATGGATCTAGGATTTTGAAACAGATTGAGTTGTATGGATGTAGGATTTTGAAACGATGTTCGTATCTTATTAAGAAATTCATCCTCACACATTTATTATTATAATATAAAAAATTAACACATTAGTGACAGAGAGACATAAATTTAAATTTCGGGAATATAAAATTTTACATTAATATTAACCAACTATATCTTACCCTTCGAGATCCGCTTACTTGAAATTCAACAAAAATTAATTCATTGTCAATATATACTACCGATAAATTATTTTTCAATATAGAGACAGTGAGTGTGTATGTATGAACTTTGTTTAATGTTTAGAGATTAATTGATGGAGTGAACGAGCAGTGATAGTTGAGGGAGAAGCGAAACAATAGACAATTATGTTTCTCTTTTTATTTTCTAATAATATTTTATAAGTAAATATATATCTTGTTTAAGGAGATTTATTCTCCGTAACTTCTAGTGTGTGTCATGTTCTAGTTAGATAAGTTTTAGTATAGATAGAGATACAAATAATTCCTGTTTTATCGGGACAGTTATTGTAACAGATTGTATCAGCCTATATATAAGACATTTTATTAATGAAAGAGCTATAGTTTCAGTTTTTCCTCTACAACATGTTATCAGACATGCTCTGAGTTGATAGTTAGCCATCACCAAGCTCCACGTGGTGGGAGAGGAAGGCGTGAGCGTGGCCAAGGCCGCATCCAAAATCTAACTTGGCATCAAGATTAGAACGCCAACTCCAACAAGAACCAATCTGGTTTGACGAGTGATGGGCAAAGGTATTCCAAATCTGAAAAATTCACCTGTTATCAGTGTGGTTCAACAAAACTAATACACAAGTAGTGTCGTGCTAGCAAAGAAATCTATAACATCTAAAAGAGGCACAAACAATACTTGGCTCAAGAGTCCAACTATGCTGGAGATTTAGAGATGCATGTTGATACCAATTTCATTATTGCAAAGGACAAAGAGAATGACCTAGCTACTCCTGATTATGAATAGCCCATGTAGCAGGCAGTTATCTCTATCATGTTTTCAAGTTATTGGTTTATTTTTGGCTTATTTTTCAGTCATTTTAGTAGACTTTTTGTCTTGATTTTTGAATAAGATCATCTATGATGTAATTTTTCTTGTTGGCGAGTATGGGAACAAGAATTTTTAGATTCAAACTTAGGATTGACAAATGTGAATTCGAAGTTGATCAGAGAACGAGGGCATCAAAATTGGGTCTTCGAAGTGTGTCTTGAAGGTCGATGTTCGATTCTGGAAATGTAGCTCGAGGTTCGAGGTTCGAACCTCAAACTCAGTATCGAGGATCGAGGTGAGTCTCAAAGTTTAGTATTAGGTATGATCTATCACGTGAATCAGATAGATCATGAGTCCCAAGGCTGAGGAATGGAGGCCCAGGCCTAGGGAAATGTTTGGATAGGTCATAGGAGTCCACTTACCAACATAGCCCTGAAATAAGAGAGTTATGGGTGAAGTGGAGGTGGTTGCTGGTTGAGGCCGAGATTCAAGGATCAAAGTTCGGCCAGAAAGGTAGTGGCTCCTATTTTTGTGGTATCTGACGGGTATAAATAGGTGAAAAAGTAAGTTCTCTTGTTAGATTCTAATCAGAATACACTAGCACTAAAACTCTTACTTACTTTAGCGTCATAGAGTTTTTGCAAGTACCCCCTTCTGTTCACTTTCGGCCATCAAACCGAGAGCTTTGAGTTGTCATCGAGAGAGATATCCATTGATCATTGGAATTGTTTGGTGGAAGCAGGAAGAATCTACAACATTTTTGTGCTACAAGTGGCACCGTCTGTGGGAAATGAAGGCAATGAATATCTCCGACAATGATGACGAGGTGTTGCACCATAACGATGGAAACTAAATCGAAGAAGAACCCAAAGATGGTGAAATCGATGAAATAAGTGAGAGAAAACGGAGGGAGAAGGAGACCATCTTTGAGTTTTAAAGATGCGGGCTCTCCGTAAATTGAACTAGAGGTTAGGAGAATATATGTTCTCGATGCTGATCCTTGAGATATTCAAGAGTCTCAGATTTGATATGGTCTATCATTTATGCGTTCTTGGTTTCAATTCGATGTCTTTTTGAAAGACAAGGCACAAATGAGGCTGCTCATTGAGATTGTCAATGAAGACTCGTTTATGATCCAAGAGGTAATATCTATTCAATATGTTTGAGTTTATGAATGATATACTCATGCTTGAAGATTGAAGGTAAAGGCCTTGATATTTATGTGTTACCATTAGTCAATGGTTTGAGACTATTTACACCATTAATATATACATACATATTTATGTATATTTACTAACATGATTGTGGTGATGGTGCTGATTGTTGTGAGGCTCTGATATGCTTTGAGTCGATAAGTTAAGCCTCAGGAAAGATTGAAGTGGAATGATAGAATTGAAGGTATTCTTGATCCACGCATTTTATGCTTGATTCTTAACGTCTTTCTCTTTACATTTAGCTTTGTTTTGACCTTGGTACTATCATTTCTTACTTACTTTATGATTTTAGGTAGAAATAAAGGAGAAAATAATAAAGGAGGAGTTTTGGAGCTAAAAGCGTATTAAGGAGAGAAGTTCTCAATTCCGGAGAAGAAATGGTCCGAGGAATGGTCTTCAAATGGTTACTAAAATGCTTTCCCACATGGTGTCAAGAATTGAAGACCAAATGCCAAAAGAAATGGATACCAAAATGGTGGACAAAAAAGATGAAGACATTTCTCCTGCGCGACCCAGGAAAGAGCAAATATGGCGGAATATATGGAGCATATAATGGACGAATTTTGGAGGATATTCCATGAAGATAAATACCTTATTTGAGGGTCAAAATATGTGCAAGAATATGGTATATTCGGCCAAGAAGTATTGGGGAATAAGGAATGCAAGATTTGAAGATATAAAGATTTCCTTTTCCTTGAAGAAGAAGAAAACTGGGCAGTCAGGTCACTTAACTTCTAAAATCCGTAGTAAATTCAATTCAACTCCAAATATGGCGTTCATTATATGGATTTTATAGCCCTTTGAATAAGCTTTCCAATGAAACAAGAATCGGAATTTTCTGAGCTCTAGAACTCCCGGAAAAGACGTTTCAAGACAGGCTGGCAATTCTACCCGAGTACACTAGGAAAACCTAGTTTGGAGAGGAAAGTTGGAATTCTTCACCTATAAATACAAGGGCTCGGTCTCATTCTCATTAATCACTCATTCTACACACCAAAAAGCTCTGCCAAGCATTCCTCTCCACCACTATACCAAATTTCTACAAGAAGCCGCTCCTCCGTCCATAAAGAAACTCCTCCACCGAAGTCGGCTATAAGGCAAACTCCTTTAGAGGCTCTCCATATCCTAGAAGGCCGGATCACACTCTCGACGTAGGGCAAATTCCCGAGCGAAGTGTATTTAGAACCCTTCTATTTTCTTTCTTGTAAACTTTTGTTATTATGGTTGAAATAAAGTTTGTTTCGGTTCACTTCCTTGTCATCTTTGTGTTATTTTCGTGACTTATTATTATCTTAGAATTTGGTCAAGCATGTCGAGCTTAATGAATCAATTGAGGCTAAGGCAAATTCCTTGCCAAGTTGGTATGTGTCGTAGGGCAAATTCTCGAGCACTAATAAAGATCATACATGTTAACTTGATTAAAGACTTAGATATTAATAGGTTGCATATAACATGACTAGGTTAGTAAGACGTGGTGTGTGGATGAGTTGATCATGTATATATGTAATTAGACTTTATTTTCGGTTTAGTAAGCATGTTTAGGATTCTATGTTCTTGTTTGTTTTGCTTGTCTATGAGTTTAAGCATGTTAGAACTAGAAGCCAACGATGTGTTTGCTATGCCATGTTTTTGTCTTTAATTTCGTAGACTATAAATAAACCAACTCTTAAACTTCCCCCTTTCCAAACCTTAGCGTAAATATGCATGCACCCTCAATCCCCGGTTAAGAACGATACCCTATTTACCAATGCTACATCTACATCAAAGGGTTTTAATTGTTTATGCGTTTTTGTTGATTGTTAAGTGTTAATTTAATGGTTGCAAATTCGCGTATCAATTCTAACAACCAAAGAACGAGAATGTAACATCCCAACCCAAAAATTGACCTCTTATTTTTGATTAAATGTTAACCAAAGATGGTAACTAGTTTTTACCGTCGATAATTATTGATGGATTTTTTATTAGAATTTTATTCATTAAGTTTTTCAAGTAAGTTTATTGAGGAAAGCCGTACAGCTTATCGAGAGGAGTTTGTGGTCACATCAAGTGTTGAAATCGGAGCTATAATGAAGAATTTATGGTCAACGAAAGTTTTGTGCAATTTTACGAAAGAGGTTCATCGCAACTCGCACACATAAATAGAACTTTCCAAAAATAGAAGTCAGACTTTTCCACTTTGGGAAAATCGGGGTTGACTCGTGTTGACCGGCTTTCTACGGCGAAAATCACCACCGAGCTCGACTCCAGCTAGGCTTCACCATCCGGCCAACCTTTATATCAAAATGATCATCTCAAGACCCCCAGTCGTTCCTTTATGGTCTCCGCCATCGATTTGCCAGAGGAAGCCGAAATTTTGAGGACAAGCTTCGAAAAAACCTAAGTTTTGGGATCGTCGATTTCCAGCGAGTTGGCCATCAATGATGGAATAGTTCGGTTCCTCCTTTCTCCTCTATGTATTGATGCTTGCTGGGTTGTCCAATTTAATGTTTACAGGTTGATTCGAGGAGATCGATTAGTCTCCGTCGAGTTTGAATAGGGCACCACCATGGACGATGTTCATGGTGGTTTCGGCCAGTGAAGGTTGAGGGATTTTGCTCCCCTCATCATGGCGAGTTGAACATGACCCACCTCGAGCTCTTTGGTGGCTTGACGGTGGCGCTGCGTCACCGATTTGATTTCCAAACGAAATGGTTTCGGCCTCAATTCCGGCCACACCAGTTGGAATTAGAAGTTGGTATAGTTGAACATATTGATGGGTTGAGTGATAAGAAGATATTGGTGGGTCAATCGCCACCATCGTCGGTGGCGTGTGAGCGGCACGTGCCGTCGTCTATGGCGGTGCGTCTAGCAGAAAAATGTAGTCCAAATCAGTCGAGTTTTATGTCGTTAAATTGGTTTCGATGCTACGAGTGTTTTGGTGAGGTTATTAAATTCATTGGACGTAGACTAGTGTGGACTTAGAATTAATCAGTGTTAAATAAACATTTCTACAATTTTATTGATCGGTCGAGTTGAACGTCAATTCGACTTTGGGTCGCGCAACATTAAGGAACGTATTACGACTTTCAAAGAGAATTAAGAGTTCACAAATTAGAATTGGAATTAAGCTTGTGAGAATTTTTGTAAGTGAGATATTCGAGAATGCGACGTTCTCGACCAGAGTTACTCATTAGGTGAACGAGCTTAGTTATTCGATATTACCTTCGACGATTAGTAATTAATTACTAATCATTGTTTAGAGAAGTTATATTTGCAGCAAGTGGGAGATGTATAGGAACGCTGATAGACATGCTTTGGCTTATGGGGAAGCACGTCACAGTACTGTGAGTGAACATTTTATTTTCACTATTATTTTGCGAGTCTACAGTTATGCATTTAAAGTTATATATTTTTCAGTTATGTATTATTACAGTTACGCATTTGCATGGAGGCACATATGATTTTGTTTTACACAAAGCATAATCATAGTGATTGCATTGATGCATTGGCTTCTCGGCTGATCCCCGAGACACTCCGGGAGGGCCAGAGACCTGACCCGAGGATTTATATAGTACCTAGGAGGGCTAGGAACCTGACCTGGGCAGTCTTAGGGTTTGAGGTCATTTGAACCAAGTCACAGCCTCCACATATCAAATAATACTCAGTAATCCTAGGAATCTGACCTGAACGTTTACATTTTTAGACTCACATCATTTTATGTTTACTCTTTGGTAAAAGGCATAATAATTATAATTTTGGGTTTAAAACGAAACATTATTTTCGGCCACTCACACTAACAGTTTTAATATTTTATGTGCCTTTCTCTGGGTTTTTCGGTTTTCTGTTGCCTGGTTTGCAAAGTTTCTTCTGAGGTCTAGTGCGTACATAGATCGAGGCATAATGGTATTGACCTTAGGATCCAAGGTAGATCCTACGAGTTTATATTTTTATCAGTGTAGTTTGTCTAGAATGTTTAGCTGCTTTGATGTCGCAAACAATTTTATGTTGCTAGTTATAGCTTTCAGTTGGTAGGAGAAAAATAATTCCTTTATTTATGGCTTTTGAGTTTTGGATCTTTAGTTTAATTCTTCTGTAATTTGACTAGACACTTGGATTAGTAGAGTCATTAGGGTCTAATTCCGGTTTAGGCAACTAAATTGGGGTCGAGTCCTTTCAGTTGGTATCAGAGTATTAGGTTATAGGTTCTATAGACTATACTTGGTTTCTTTCATTTTCGTGTTCGATTACGCTCAACACCTTATGAGTGATGGTCTGACTGCAGCGAATCCCCATCGAATATTCACGGTGTTGAACGTCATCGAATACGTGGCGAATGTGACCAAGTACAAACTTCAACCTATGAGTCAGTGTGCCCTGGTCGATATGCCTTGCATGCGCCGACCTCGATCAGATTTATGGAAGCATTCAGAAATTTCTCCACGTTAAGCGGAACGTTATGAAAAGATTAAAATTAATTGAATGCCTAAAGAAGGTAAGTTCAGTGAGGAGACATATGCCAACGTTAGGATTGCATAGGGACTTTGGAGTCAAGTATTGGACCGGTTTCCTCACGTTGTTTGGGTAGTATGGTGAACTCCTTGTATTCACCGCCCACCTCTTCCTTATGTCCATTCTGTGATGGTACCAGCTGGATACTTCACCACCATGATTGCATACCACGTGTCTTTATTCAGGTTTTGGGTTTCTTTTTCGACACGTGCATAGTGAACAAGAAGATATTGATCATCTGAGTTGTTTCTTAGTCTTACAATTGCAACCTAAGCATTACTACACATTTTCTATCGGGTCTATTGTGTGGCTCTATGTGAATTCAGTGACAGTAATTTTTCTAGTTATAGACCCGTGGCAATGACTCTAATGTTATTTAAGATATGGGGTTGCTCTCTGAGGAGAAATACAACGTTTAGTAGTCTAATAATTATTTTCCCTCAGTTATGTGGTGTCAACAACCCTTTTCCCTTGTGTTTGTTTCATTTTTTCCTTCATTTCAGATTTGTTTGGCCGATGTGAGTCATGGGTATTATTACTATAGTAGACGAGGTGTTTGTGATGATAACTACTAAATTGCAAGGTTTCCTTACGAATGGACTTAGTGACCAGATTGCCCTCAATGGATATACTTCATACCTCGGAGTCATTAACCCTTGAGTTGGTGATTTCAGCAATCTCAGTGGTTTCAACATGAAGTGTTTTGGGTTATTGTGTTTTCTTTTCCATCGAAAACATATGCAGTGCCATAGTTGGGGAAGATGCGAATAGAGTAACAAGAATCTAGTGTAGTCGTGAAATTAAAGATGAAGTTTATGGCAAATCTCAAGTTGATCCTCTGATATTTTTTGGGGAATATGTGTTTTTTTTAGAGTAAGTTTTATCTAACCCTATTTTTACTCTTTAGCTCGACCCAACCAAACTATCAAATCTTCTGACATCTTTTCCAGCCAACCTCTATCAATATTTCAGATATCGTTCTGAGGCCTTCTTCTCTTGATTTGATTTCCGTTGGGTTTGGTGGTTGTGAGTACTTGAATAAGAGAATAAAATAGTTTTCTCTCCATGTAGTTCTGTCATTGGGTTCGGTGATGCGCTCCGTGCCGTGGTTGACATCGGAAGTAAGGAGTGATTATATTATACTTTAGACAACTCGTTACGTGGAAATGTTATTGTGGATTATGTTACCGTCCCGTAACTTCACATTTGTATCGCATTCCACAATGATTTCAGCCACACCATATCCATGGAATGCAAACTTATTTCATTTCAGGCGTTCGATCTCCTTGTTTAATGTTTTTTCATAGAGTAAATTTGTAGTGCTCGAGGTAGATAGTTGCCTCAGACTATAACGTGAAATTTGATTAAATCGCCAGGGGTCACCTCGACGTGTAGAGAGTTTCTAATCGATGTCAGCGGTGGAGACTCATTCACTATCTTATAATTCTACTAATTTAGTTTTGTTAGTCAGGATCAACCTTAAGTTTCTCTACACCTTTCTCTTCATGAGAAAATCATGTTTATTTTATGTCATGAACATACTTCCCTCTATAAGGATGTCGTTAGAGATGTGCAACCAGCTCGAGAATGTGATTCTCCCAGTTATGAATTGTGAGGGTTCGTGAGAGCGAAAGTGTTTATATCATCATTATGTATTAGAATGTTGAGTATTACGCTCGTAGAATTGGATACCACTAAATCTTGATAATCTGCAAGGACTGGTGTGTATCACAAGACGTGCTGAGATCAGAGAAAGATGAGTGTGACTTGATTCAATATATGTTGCACGATCTCCGGATTCCATGGAGCCAGGATTCATTGTTCATAGCTCCAGATTAAATAGTGAACTGAGATGAAAGTTTGATTCCCTGGAGTTCATCCGTAGTTTTGGGCATAATAGAACCAAATCTTAGGTGATTTCTTATGAGCCTCTCTCCGCTATAGTTATTGATATCTGAGTTAGTTCTTATAGTGTATCGAACGATAATTATGTGAATTTTGAAGATATGTTGTATTGTGAGCATTGTGATGCACACATTTGGATTGGAGCTCAAAGAAAATCGAAGTCTCGAAGCTGGAAGCTCGAGGAAAATCAAAGACTGAGGTATGAAAGTTTGGTTTGGAGCTGAATTTCCTCTATTGGGCCTAAGTTGTTGTCGACATTGTGGGAACAAGAATTTTTAGATTCGAACTTAGGCTTGACAAACATGGAGTAAAAGTTGATCAAAGAACGAGGGTATCAAAATTGGGCTTTCGAAGCGTGTCTCGAAGGTCGATGTTCGATTCTGGAAATGTAGCTTGAGGTTCGAGCTTTGAACCTTAGGTTCAATATCGAGGATCAAGATAAGTCTCGAAGTTCAGTACTGGGTATGATCCATCATGTGAATCGAATGGATCGTCAGGCCTAGGGTCGAAGAATGGAGGCCCAGACCTAGGGAAAGGTTCAGATAGGCTCTAGGAGTCCACTTACTCATGTAGCCCTGAAATAAGGGAGTTTTGGGTGAAGTGGAGCACAATCCTAGGTGGTGGCGCTAAAATAGGAGATGGTTGCTGGTTAAGGCCGAAGTTCGAGGATTGAAGTTCGGTGCATAAACTTCAAAGTTCGGCCAGAAAGGTATTGGCTCATAATTTTTTGGTATCTGGTGGGTATAAATAGGTGAAAAGAGTAAGTTCTCTTGTTAGATTCTACTCATAATAGACTGGCACTAAAACTCTTCCTTACTTGAGTGTTAGAGAGTTTTTTGCAGGTACTCCCCCCCCCTGTTCACTTTCGACCATCAAAGGGAAAGCTTCGAGTTTTCACGGAGAGAGATATTCATTGATCGTTGGAATTGTCTTGTAGAAGCAGGAAGAATCTACTACATTTTTGTGCTCCTATAACAAGTAGTGGAATTTTCTCTCTTTTTTAGTATATGAAAGTGTTGAGAATGCTAATTCGCTACAAATTAAGTGTATGATTCGATGTTTATAATTACATATGGCATGATGACACAAATATACAGTAAAAATGAGACATAAAAAATGGATGTTTTTAATCTCAGAATTTCATCGACCTATCGAAGGTCATGTTCTAGATCGGTCTTTGTGCCTTTCGATCCATCAAAGGTGGTCTTCGGTTACTTATGATTGCATCTTTGACCCGTGTTAGGTCCATAATTATGCTCTAATTATGCTTTTAACTCCATGTTTATTGCTTGCCTTTTATCAATAAAGCATCATTTTTACTATGTTTCCTTATTATACTAGAAAATGAGGTATTGTCATGGAAACGCTCTAAGAGATGGAATTTAATCACTTTTTGGAGAAGCCAAGAAAGTCTCCTAAACCTTTAGAGAAGATAGAGCAAAACTGAGAAAAGGACAAAAAGTTGACCGGTCAACATTAAACTCCGGCGGTCAATGTTAAACTCCGCCAAGTCTTAGCCGGTCAATAGCAAAGTCAAGTCAAGTTGGGCCAAGGCCTCAAGACCCAAACCCACTGAGGAGATATTTTAAGAAGATGGGTGCACATGTAAGTCACATGACTTGGGGTGAGTCACACTTCTTGGACCACTTAAAGCTTAAATTTGTGGATAATGTCTAAGCATCAATTTTTGAATTTCAAACACCAAAATATCTCCTTATTGAGATCTAGGCCGAGCTCCCCTCTCATCTCACACACTATCGCACTTCATTTCACTCATTTTTCCTAGTTTTGAGCTCTTTTCTCTCTAGTTTTCTCTCTAGCTTCTCTCTAGGGTTCTTAGTTAAGTTCTCTAGAGAGAAGCTAGATTAATCTTCTTCTCCTCTTCTCTTCCAATCCTCTATAAATCCAAGAGACCTAGCCTTGCAAGTCTTGGCCGAACCTCTTCCACTTTCCCTCATCACCATCTATCACTTTCTCCTTTCATCTTTGCCTCCAAGGTTTGGGTGATTATCTAGATCTTGAAGAAGTGGGAAGTAATCCCTTTTTCCCTTAACTTCTTTTAGTCCTAAAGGTTTGGGTGAATGTTTATAAGCTTGAGCTTCATGATTAGTTTCACCTATGCATGTGTTGACCATAGCTAAGTCAATATATGCATGAAGAGACTAAAAATGAGACCTTATTTGAATTAGCTACTCACTTAAGGCTAGATGAGCATGTAAACATGATTATGGTCTATTTCGAGAGGGTTTACCTTTAGGTTTGGTTTCCTTAGCACTAAGCAAGGACTAGAGCTTCTTTAAGTCTCAATATACATGAGGGACTTTAGTCAAGCACACATTGAATCAAAAAGGTTATTGTAATTACTAGTAGAATCTTTTGACTCGACTCAATAGGTGCGAGTCGGGGATTCACTTAGACTTTCTCTCAGATTCTCTGATAGAGATTCGGGAAAGGAAACCTTCCACATATATCACATTTCATGCTTGTTGACTTCACAAACGTGACATAGGCTAAGATGTAAGCCCGAAATGGCTTAAGTTTTAGTCCTGGTTCACGAGATACTTCAAAGTTGGGCTCAAGTCGTCTAGAGTTCAAAATGACCTAGGAACTTGGGTTCAAAACAAAACGTGACTCACAAGGTCATGATTTGGGCATCAACTTGTGTGAAACGGACTTTAATAATCCACCTCATGAAGCAGGACATTGTTTGAGCATCATATGGTTAATGGGGATTTCCCTACTCAACCATTATTCTTATACTGAATTCGTTGCTATTTTCGTTTTTGTGTCTTAGTTTAATCAACTAATCAACTCGTATAATTTCTTACCATAGTCTAATCACCCCTTGCAATGCTAGGTCTCCAAAGAACTTAGTAGTGTTAGATACATCTCCACATTTCATTTTAGTTTTAATGTCGAGTTTAGTGTTTAGTTAATTTGTAATTTGAGTGCCTAATCGAATCAAGCTAAGGAGTTATAGTGGTCAATCCTCATGGGTTCAACACTCGACTTCTTATAAATACTATAACTTGACCCTGTAGACTTGCAGGTAAGAGAAATTTACTTAGCCTTAGACTAATCAATAGTCAAAAGGTTAAGGGGATTAATTTCTATTAACAAGTTTTTAGCGCAGTTGCCAGAGATTAATTCCACTTTGATTTCTTAACTTCGGTTAGCCTTTGCTTGCGGATTATCCAAACATTTTTCTTGAAATTTGTTGCTTAGATTTGTATTTTTCTTCATTTTATCACTTAAAACTTTGTTTCTTTATCTTTGATCCTTAAAATACTTTGGCAGATACTTTGGAATGAAATTGTGCTAGAATTATGCTTCTGACCTTTTTGCAGGACATATTTTTGATCTATCGAAGGATTATACTTCGATCCATCGAAGCTTGTTGTTTTAACCCATCGAAGAATGTTTTTTGCCTAAGGTTGTTTCACTTACTCTCTACCTCTTTTATCTTGAGTATTTATATTCTTGGGAACATATCTAAAGTAGTGTTTTATAGAGTTTTTTAGAGTCTTTCTTCAAAGATTGTTGGTGACTCATTGTTGTGAGGCACTACAATCTTTGAGCATTTAATGTTTTTGTTTTGTTTTTTGTTTCTTTGTTTGATTACCTTGAACCATGGACGGATGGTATAACAGTTGGGAAAATTCAATTGGTTTTGAGGAACAAGATTCATACAATGGAGGCTATCAAGATTGGAATTATCAAGCCGAAGAGCTGATGTTCTCTTAGGTTAAAATTTGTGCTCTATGTGGTTCTCAATTGCATTCACCTCTTGAGTGTAACTTGAGATTTGAGTACCCCGAATATGTGCAAGATTACGAGTACAACATGAGGATGCATCAAGCGCATCTGGTAACTCTTCAAAAAGAAGCTCCTCGTTCAAATATGGAAGCACTCATTCACACTCACCTAGCTCGATTTTAGGAGCACCTAGCCCAACAAAAGGAGACCCGTGCACAATTTAGGCAATTGGAGGCCTCACCTCGACCTCAAGAAGAAAATCATCAACTGAACTTGGAGGAGATGCTTGCCAACCTCCATGCTCGCCAAGAAGATTCTCTTCAATATGCCCAAGAGGATCCAATAAAACGTGCTTGGAGAGAATTCAAAGAAGAACTTCAAAGTTATCGTGAAGAGTTTCAATGGGACATCCAAAGATTGGAATCTCAAGTGAGTATACTAGCTGAGAGAGCACAAAAGTCCATTCAAGAAGAACCGCCACCTCAAGAGCCTTCCATCAATCATGAAGCTTCAACCTCTCAAGGAGCCGAGTATAATGATTCTTCATCCGAGGAAGCATAGCTAAATCCATATTGGGTGAAATCTTGTCAAGGTGATATAGATGATGAATTATCTAGGGGTGAGATTCGGACGGTTTGGTTCGATTTTTGCTAAAAACCATAACCATACCGATATATTTTTTTCGGTTGGGTTCGGTTCAATTTTTGAATTCTTAAAAGAAAAACCGTGATTATTCGGTTCGGTTTGGTTCGGTTTTTTCTTTCGGATTTTTTTGGTTTCTTTCGGTTTTTTACATAATGCATAAAAAATAACTTTTGAATAAACAACTAAAAAATTGTCTATAAATTTTTTTTTTGAGTTGTCTAACATTTTAATTAGATTCTTTGAGAAAAATTATGCATAAAGAAATTAGGATTTTAGGAGTTTAAGGTTTTTGTTTTACATATATTTTTATAATATATTACAAAATTTCCAAAACGATATCTATTTATACATACTTCGATTTTTCGGTTTGGTTCTGTTTTTATAAATTAAAAACCATAACTGAACCAAATATTTCAGTTTTTTTCAGTTTCGATTTTTTTCAGTTTGGTTTTTATCGAGTACGATTTTTTTCGGCCGCGGCTCGGTTTGGATCGGTTTTTTTTTGGTTTTCAGTTCCAATGTCCCACCCCTAGAATTATCATCCGATGATGAAGTCTCAACCATGTGTGATGAATCTTGGAGTGTTAAGGAAAATATACTTCCAGACTCATCTACACGACCGGTTATGGACTATTATGATGAATTGGTAAAGGAGCTAGACAAAAGGGATGCCCAAAGTGAAGAGGATGTGTTTGAGCCACCCATGTAAGATCAAGTTAAAGAAGCACCATCATTCATTCCCCCACTACTAAAAGAGTACCACCAAGAACTCCTCATGGAGCAAGAAGAAGCATTGAGTTATGATCGTGATGATATTATTGAGACCAAGGCATTCTGGCTTCTTGATCCTCTAATTAGCAACTAATATTTCTATGAAGAAGTAAATGATAGGAAATGAAGCTTCATTAACGACTCTCCACCATGTCTTGAGATACCACCACCACCTATTTTTTTCCCACATATAAAGTCTACACCAACATTAAAGGAAGAGTTTGGAATGCTACTTGGAGAAGCAACCGAGAAGAAGAGGAAGACATCAAGAAGGTGTCCATTTCAATCTAACATTGGAAAACGCACGTATCACTTTGGTGTTTGTATGTACTACAAGTCTAGAAGCCATCTAGCTCCAAGTAGTAGAGTGCTACTCCTCAAGAAGTATCCACTATAACAAGATAGTGGAGCTACGGACCATGTTTACGTCCTTAAACTACAACCTATGATGATCGGACACAATTGGTATGTTAGAAGAATAAATGTGAGGTTGGAGGAGTATAGAACGTTGTGGAATGAGCATAGAAGTCAAGAACTTGAAGAAAGGCAAAATTTCTAAAAATGCTGAAGTTGCAAACCTGAGGCACTCCTTCGATCAATCGAAGGCCAATCTCTCAACCCATCGAATTTTTCTGCTCTTTGTGGACCCATGGCCCTACTTTGATGGATCGAAAAATACCTTCGATCCATCGAAGGTCTCTTACCATTTCAAGCTTTTCAAGCCTATTTGGAAGACCAAGAGGTTAAGACTTTGAGGCATGGAGCATAGAGTAATCCCTTGAGGTCAAGACAAGTTCAAGAGCACCATTGGAGACTTATGACCAACCCGTATGCACTTTTGGATATCGAGGCCTAACTTGTCATTTGTTGGTTTACATATTCATGCATATGGAGCTTGGAGACGGTCTTCAAAGCGTTTGCATCCTCTCTCTCCATACTCTCTCTTTACTTCTTAGCATGAGATGTGTTTAGTGAACAATGATGCTTAGTGTATAGTTTGAGTCGTGTTAACATGTGGTTTTTCTTTGAAATGTGATTAGTATACATGCCCCCATTGTGGTTGATATGACTCTAATAGCTTCATTACTTCTTAGAGACTACATGACCCTTTAAGTGTGAATGCATGCTAGTTATTATGCCTAGGAGAACATGTGTTAGGAAATAAAATGTGATTTGATGATGCATTTGATATCTTGTGTACACTTGTGTTTATTATGTGGCTTGATGCAAATTGAGGACAATTTGATTCTAAAGTGTGAGGTAGTAAGCTAAGTCATATCACTCCTTATCCTAAACTCCATAAAAATTTGAAAAATTTGAGAAAATGTAATGAAAAAAATATGTGTTTTTTGGTGTGTTTGTGTCCTAATAATGATTCTCGATGATGAAATTGAATTTATGGCTAGTGGATTACATGATTTTAAGCATGTGTGAAACAAAAATGTAAACAATGCATTTTTAATCAGTTGAAAAGCTTATGTCCCTCAAAATGTGTGCATGTGAGAAAAAGAAAGATTAACATGTTTCAAAGTTATCATTGCCTATGTGAGATTTTGAGCCAAATTGTGGATGACTAGCTTATTTAATGCACTTATTCTTTCATGTGTGATATTAATTGGTTATGTGTGATCTAGAACTTGTTTTAAACCATGCAAAACATTTTTCCGAAACATGAGTAGTTTTCAAAGATGATAGAGGCATTAGGATCACCACCATGGCCAAATAGATTTTGAACCCATAATGCATATATCTTTTAGTGAGCCAATTTGAGTCTTTTAATACTTAGCATTTTTTCTTTTATGAACACCACAAATACCTACCTTGCTTAAATACTTACCATATCCCTTAACTCGGTAAACTAGCAAGCGATGATGAAGTCCTATTAGGATGCGGTCTTAGTGTTTCAAAGAATGTCAAGAGATAAGTGTGAGGTGGATGAGGTCTTGTGTTGGTCATTTGCTTGTATAGTTTAATAGTACAAAAAAAAAAGAGTTCTACAAAAAGAGTTGTGATTGAAAAACAAAGAAAATAAAAAAATAGTGTGTGTTGTGCATAAAGAAATAAGTGGTTTGATTTGAAAAACGAAAATAGTAGCACCTAAGAGTAGTTTAGAGGTACTTCAACTTGTGCTAGGTTGCTTGGTATTTGATTATCCTATCCATTTCTTTTGATTAAACCCCCTTCCCTAAAGCTCCATTACAACCCAAATAAAAGTCCTCTTGATTTGAAACTCTAATGTGTGGAATGGTTGTAGTAATTGGTTGAAGAGCAAGCCTATGGAAAGTACGTGATGAATTTAATTTTGAGTGCAAACACTAACCCTCTAAACACTTAAGTGCATCTAGTGACTTATTGTGAGTTAGATGGTTAGGAACATATTAGTTTGAATACATTCCAATGCATGCATTTGGTTTGACATGTAGCATGTTTGGCTTATTTAGACATGCATTGATTTTATGTTCTAATTGTGCCTAAAAAAAGTTCAATCCATATAGCCATAGTTCTTTGAGGGAAATAAATCACCAATTCGGAACACCTACATGCTTATACATGTCTTGTGTGTTTTTGTACTTTGAGTCTAGCATAGCTTATTTTCTTGGGGACAAGTAAAGTCTAAGTGCGAGGTAGTTTGTTAGGTCCTTAATTATGCTCTAATCATGTTCTTAACTCTATGTTTATTGCTTGCCTTTTATCAATAAAACATCATTTTTACTGTGTTTTCTTGTTATACTAGGAAATGAGGTATTGGCATGGAAACTCTCTAAGAGATGAAATCTAATCACTTTTTGGAGAAGCCAAGCAAGTCTCCTAAACCTTTGGAGAAGATGGAGCAAAATCGAGAAAATGATGAAAAGTCAACGGCCAACTCCGGCAAGTCTTCGCAGGTCAATGATAAGGTCAAGTCAAGTTGGGCCAAGGCCTCAAGACCCAAGCTCACTTAGGAGATATTTTGAGAAGATGGGTTCACATGCAAGTCACATGACTTGGGGTGAGTCACACATCTTGGACCACTTAAAGTCTAAATTTGTGGATCATGTCTAAGCATCAATTTTTGAATTTAAACACCAAAATATCTCCTTATTGAGGTCTAAGCCGAGCTCCGCTCTCCTCTCACACACCACCACACTTCATTTGACTCATTTTTTTTCTTCTAGTTTTGAGCTCTTTTCTCCGTAGTTTTCTCTCTAGGGTTCTTAGTTGAATTCTCTAGGAGAAGCTAGATTACTCTTCATCTCCTCTTCTCTTCCAACTCTCTACAAATCTAAAAGACCTATCCTTGCAAGCCATGGCCGAACCTCTTCCACTTTCCCTCATCACCATCTATCACTTCCTCCTCTCATCCTTACCTCCAAGGTTTGGGTGGTTCTCTAGAGCTTGAAGAAATATGAAGTAATCCATCTTCCCCTTGCCTTCTTTGAGTCCTAGAGGTTGCCCTTTCATCCTCTATAAGCTTGAAGACACTTTGGAGCAAATAATGTGAAGTTAGAAGCACAAGGATGGACTTGAAGAAGCTTGGCTTGTTTTGGGGAGATTCTTGGTTATTTCTTCATGTTATTTACTCTATTGATGTATTTAAACTTGAATTTAATTATGTGTAGTGAGTAGTCCCATTTGGGATGCTAGGATTTGAACAATAGCCATGTGATGTGAACAAATGATGTCTTGATTTATGTATGGTTTATGTTTTAGTGTATATTTTGTGACAGTGTGTTTGTGAATGAGTTACTTTGTGTTTATGGATGTTTATATGCTTGAGTTTCATGATTGATTTCACATATACATGTGTTGACCCTAGCTAAGTTAATATATGTATGAAGAGACTAAAAATGAGACCTTATTTGAATTAGCTACTCACTTAAAGCTAGATGAGCATGTAAACATGATTAGAGTCTACTTTGAGAGGGTTTACCTTTAGGTTTAGTTTCCTTAGCACTAAGTAAGGACTAGAGCTTCTTTAAGTCTCAATAGACCTGAGGGACTTTAGTCAAGCACATATTGAATTGAAAAAGGTTATTGTGATTACAAGTAGAATCTTTTGACTCGTAACATAATAAGTGCGAGTTAGGGATTCACTTAGACTTTCTCTCGGATTCTTTGATAGAGGTTCGGGAATGGAAACCTTCCATATGTATCACATTGCATGCTTGTTGACTTCACAAACGTGACATATGGCTAAGATGTAATCCCGAAATGGCTTTGGTCTTGGTCCCGGTTCACGAGATACTTCAAAGTTAGGCTGAAGTTGTCTAGATCGAGTTTAAAATGACCTAGGAACTTGGGTTCAAAACCAAACACGACTCACAAGGTCACGATTTGGACATCAACTTGTTTGAAACGGACTTTAATAATCCACTTTTATGAAGTGGGATATTGTTTGAGCATTATATGGTTAGCGGGAATTTCCCTACTCAATCATTCTTCTTATATTGAATTCGTTGCTATTTTAGTTTTTGTATTTTACTTTAATCAACCATTCAACTTGTATAATCGCTCACTGTAGTCTAATCACCCCTTCCAATGCTAGGTCTCCAAAGGACTCAATAGTGTGAAATACATCTCCCCATTTTATTTTAGTTTTAGTGTCGAGTTTAGTGTTTAGTTAATCCATAATTTGAGTGCACAATCGAGTCAAGCTAAGGAGTTATAGTGATCGATCCTCGTGGGTTCAAGACTCGACTTCTTATAAATACTATAACTTGACATTGTATATTTGCGGGTAAGAGAAATTCACTTAGCCTTAGACTAATCAATAGTGAAAAGGTTGCGGAGATTAATTTCTCTTAACAACCCGTCGAAGAATATCCCACACAAGAGGAGAAATCAAAGGTAAGAAAATGATGAGGGAAGTGAGGCGATTCGAGGGAGGCCGACAAGGTGATCGGAAGTGCACAGACGGCGATAAGCCATCAACCACAGTCGCGACGTGACGAGGTGTGAGAGAGAGAGAGAGAGAGAGATAAATGTAGCGTTGGGGTTTCACCCAACATAGGTAAATAAAATCCACATCAACTAAATAAAATGGACGGCCCAGATCGGATCTAATTCAGATCGAACGGTGCAAAAAATTTACGCAATGGTAGATCAACAATTTAATTATCATTGATAATAAACTTTTAAAATTCACAGAAATTAACTCGAATCTCCAAAAAATCCAATTAAACTATTAGCAGGCTCGAAATAATTTCATCCACAACTTCCATGAAGAAAGCGAGTCCAAATTCAAAACTTATAAATAGTCAATTTTTTGTTGTGACCAATCTCGATAAACGTGTCATATGATGCTTAGCTCATTAATTAATGCGATAAACGATGATTAACTCTCTAATCTCGGTTTGGGTCACTACAATCTACCCCCTAATAAAAATTTCTTCCTCAAAAATTTACAACACAAAAAGCCAACGCAGTGAGAACGCAAAGCCATAATCGTTGCTTGAAGATTTTTTGAAAAACATCTGGTATGCCTTATTTCTTCACTCCTAGCGACACATGCGGCGTGATCAGTTGTAAGGATTTAACACCAAAATTTTGAGTGAAACGGCTCACCATTATAAGAATAGCTCAGAAACTTCATAACTTCGAGCAGGAGGATTGATATCTCATTACTCCATGGTTATAGAAAAACAACTTCCATAATTCTTCAATGCTTCAAGAAATATACCATTCGCTTATGCATAAAAACGTCGAAACGCCAAACTGCTGCTACCTACACAAATTTTCTCTTCTTGCAACCATACCCCTGCATCACCATATACTATGGTACTGACGTCCGTGCTAACCCATTGAAATAATCTGACGTGCATCCAAAATGCTGTAATGACTCGAGAATCAAAAATGTCTAATCTTCAATGAAAGGACGGTCCCTTATTAAGCACTTGATCTAATAGAAATAACTCTATCTTCCATGATAACTTTCAAAAATAATATATATCATGATAAACTCGAAAAAAGAGCGTGAATACTGATGCATCATATATCTCGTCTTGTAGGCTCGAATTTTCTCAATCATAGATCTACCATGGCTACACAAGATATCGAGTATATATGAACTCGATTAGTCTGATCTAACTCTATATAAAAAGTTACTGTATCGGCAATATGACTCCTCAAGACGTTGGTACCACGTGAAATATCGAGCCTCACGTACACGCAAGAGAAATATCGTGTATAAGAAATTTTTATTAGTAATGCATGTACAAAACTACAATCAAAGTACATCATGCTTCATTGGACATCATGAAGATTCACGCATAATCTTGTAGAACATACTTGTACATAACTCTCTCAAACGTAACCAAAATTCCTATCCCGAAGAAATTTGGTTTAACAATCGATGACTGTAGAAATTAACGTGATATAATCCTATTATGTCAGGAATTAATGTGGTATAATCCCACTATGTCTCATCATGATCCCCACATATCTCAGAGTGAGATGGAAGTGCGAAGAATACTTGATCTTTAAAAGTTCGAAGAATACTTGATCTTCAGAAAGTAGCAGACTTTATGCTTGACTCCTTTGCTGATATCGCTAAAGTGACTAGATCAGATATACCTGCTGCAAATGTTCTTGTAAGGTTGAAAATTCTAAAAAAGGGATTGGTTAGTGCCAACACCGGGCAAAGGAAGCATTCCTCCTGCCCATGTGAAAGGTGTTGTATCGACCTCGGCTCCCACTAGAAAGCCAGGGAGACCAAGAAAATCCACTGATGAGTCGCTGGTTAAAAGGCAGACCATCGAGACACAAAAAGATCCATTCATCATCAACACTGTGAATCCTTCACATAAGATTATCTCTGACTACAGTTATATCCTTGAATCACAATTGGCATGTCTAAGGGATGCTTCAGAACCTTTTGTGATGTCAGAAAACAAAGAAATCTCACTTAAAACAAATAATGCGCGCGTTCTTATGGATAGATCTTTCATGTTAGTTGTTGATGTGTTTGCTTATTCCGTCGCTCTGGAGATCAAAGACGATGATGAAGTGGAACCTTTCTCTGTTTCAGATTGTCAACGTAGAGAAGATTGGCCGAATTGGAAGGTATCAATCCAGGCTGAACTAGACTCTATGAATAAAAGGTAGGTTTTCGGTCCAGTAGTGCAATGCTCACCGAATGTTAAGCCGGTTGGACATAAATGGGTCTTTGTTTGGAAGTGTAATGAGAAGAATGAGATCTTGCATTATAAAGCTAGACTTGTGGCGCAGGGTTTCTCTTAACGTCCTGAAATTGATTATGAGGAGACGTATTCTCCGGTCATGGACATCATCACCTTCCGCTCCCTGATAAGTTTGGTAGTGTCCGAGAAACTAAACATGCAGCATATGGTTGTGGTTACTGCATATCTATATGGGGATCTTGATTTAGAGATATACATGAAAGTTTCAAAAAACATTGCTATATCCAAATCAATTAACTCTAAACCATGGAGTGCTCATGTAATCAGATTGAGACGTTCACTATATGGATTGAAACAATCCGGTAGGATGTGGTATACACGTCTTAGTGACTATGTACTTGATTGGGAAGGGATACAAGAACGATGACTTATGCCTTTGCGTGTTCATTAAAAGAACAAGTTCAGGATTTGCTATAGTAGCAGTCTATGTAGATGATATGAACATCATTGGGACTCTTAATGAGATCAATGAGACGGTTGGTTACTTGAAATCTGAATTTGAGATTAATGACCTTGGTAGGACTCGATTTTGTTTCGAATTAGAGCTGGAACATCAAGTTTGTGAAAATCTTATTCACCAGTATGCTTATGTCCAAAAGATGCTCAGGTGATTTAATATGGACAAAGCACACCCTATTAGCACATCAATGGTCGTTCATAGTCTGAACCCCAAGAAGGATTCATTTCATCCGCTAGATGACAATGAGGAGATCTTGGGAGCTAAAATTTCATATCTTAGTGTTATTGGAGTTTTGTTGTATCTAGCTCAGTGCACACGTCCAGATATTTCCTTCTCAGTAAATTTGTTGGCTAGATTTAGCTCTGCGCCTACATAACATCATTGGAATGGAGTAAAACAAATCTTCAGGTACTTGAAGGGTTCCATTGACTTGAGCTTATGCTTCCCTTACAAATGATACAGAGAGAAGCTTGAAATTCTCGAAAAAGGGATGGTTGAATCACAACATGCAAGTTCTGGGCTTTTCAACCCGTCGAGTAGATCTCTCGATCCATCGAAGGTAGTGAACTATAATAACCGGAATGTGTCCTTCAACTCATCGAGAAATGGTTTCGACCTATCAAAATCGATACCCTAGAACGAACAAGAGCATTTGTTCAACCCGTTGAGTTCCTCCCCTGCTACGAGCAGTTTTACTATTGTCCCCTCTTTCGAAACACCGGTTGATGTGTTGGTCGGATTTGGTGATGTTGGGTACCTTTCCCACACAAATGTCGTTCGCATACTCGTTATATTTTCACTATGGGAAACACGATGATTTCTTGGAGATCAACTAAGCAAACTCTTGTTGCTACTTCCTCGAATCATTCAGAAATCATTGCTTTGCATGAAGTAGTTAGACAATGTGTCTAGCTTAGCTCAATCATTCATCATATTCGAGGGTCTAGTGGATTACCATCAACTATGACGGCTCCCACTTGCATCTTTGAGGATAATGTGACATGTATTAAACATATGAAGTTGGGTTATATTAAGGGTGACAGTACAAAGCATATATCGCTAAAATTCTTTTTCAATTAGTAATAACAACAGTTGTTGGATATCCTTGTGAGCCAGGTTGGTTCGGCGGATAATGTTGTGGATTTGTTTACCAAGTCACTACCTAAATCTACATTTGTGAAACATGTGATACGCATTGGTATGCGCAGGTTATCTGAACTCCATGACTGAGTTTACAGTCAAGTGGAGTTACATTTCTGTAGACATCAGGGGGAGTCTACATCACATGTATTAACTTTGTAATTGATGCGTTGTACTCTTTTTTCCTTAGACCAAGTTTTTGTTTTGCCCATGAGATTTTTGTTTGCTTGGCAAGATTTTTAGTGAGACAATAGGTTATGCATCATTCTTGAGGACATCAACACGAGGGTGAGTGTTTAAGGAGATTTATTCTCTGTAACTTCTGGTATGTGTGTGTCATGTCCTAATTAGATAAGGTTTAGTATAGATAAAGATACAGAGAATTCCTATTTTATCGGAACAGTTATTGTAACAGATTGTATCAGCCTATATATAAAGCATTTTATCAATAAAAGAGTTATAATTTCAGTTATTCCTCTACAACATATCTATATTTTTTTTATTATTATTAACTAAAAAATTAAGAGGGCTGCAGCCCAGATTGTCCAAGGGCTGGATCCGCGACTTTATACTTTAGAACTAAGAAGAGGCTATGGCTAACTCGAACTATGCAATTCCCTTTTTTTCTAGATGGTTGATCAAATATCCATTAAATTGTGACAACAATATACGGTACTACCGGATTACTCAACTTCAATTAATCAAATATCTCACATATTACTATACTAAGATAAAATCTATAGCTTAACTAACACCTAGAGTGCATAAGATAACACGAGAATGTCAAAACTCATAATACACCGTCTTTAGTCCCTTAAATAGTACTACTATAAAGTAAATAGTACGTAAACTTCATTTGCTATACTATCGTTATCTGACTTATTTTGTATTGTACAGTAACAACAGTAGTTAGTTAGTTGCCGCCTTTGAGAGTACGAGTCAATGTCCTCTTGGTTCCCTTGGTGGCTGTGGAGTCTGGACCATAGCCCAATGCCTATTGGGCTTGCCCACCTTAATGTATGCGGGCTCCAGTAATGTCTGAAAACAAAAACCCACTAGTTCGACGAAAATTTCGTAGATTGCCACTAGCACAAGTAAACTAGAGCCCACACAGTGTAGAAACCATCTCTCTCTATCTCTCTCTTCCATCGCACAATAGTCCGCAGCGCAAGACCATCGCACAGTCTCGTCCTCTCTCTCCCTCTCTCTCCCTCTCTCTCTTCGGCTTTGCATTCGAATCAATCCAAGGTAAAATCCTCTCTCGAATTTCTATCAATCCGCCGCCGTTTAATTTCTCGCTGATTGATCGTAAAACCGCTAGGGTTTTGCTTTGCTTTAGATCTCGCTCTGTGTTGACTGATCTGATCTCGAAATTTGTGCCTGAGAAATCTGTGCTCGGGTTGGGTCTAGGTTCAGATGTAAATGGTTTTTGAGATTTTGTTTAGTTTTGCTGAGAATTTTGATTACTAGGGTTTTGAGCTCAATAATTAGGATTTTTTTTTTTGGATGTGCTAGTGATGTTGAACAATTGGTGGTTGTTATTGTACTGTGTTGTTTGATTTGGTTTGTATTGTGAATGTAGGATTGAGTTGGGCATCCATGGCAGCGATGGCGTCGAAGTTGCGTCAGTTGCAGTCCAAGGCTTGCCAAGCGACTCAATTTGTGTCCAAGCATGGAACTACCTACTACAAGCAGTTGTTAGAGCAGAACAAGCAGTACATTCAGGAGCCTGCAACTGTGGAGAAATGCAGCGAGCTGTCAAAGCAATTGTTCTACACTCGACTTGCGAGGTGATGCTTCTGAAAAAGTCTATGTATAAGTACTGGATTCGGTGTAAAGTTGATTCTAGAGGCCGAAATGGATTAGTGTGCACTACCTTGATGGGCTTGATGATATTAGAAGTACTATCTTTGTTCAACAGGCTAGTTTTTAATCCTATGAAATCTGGTAGTCTCATTACATATTTCATTAAGTAGAGGAAGTCAGAAACCCCACCATGTTAAAAAGCATGAATTGGTCTTGATGCTATTATTCCATTACTTAGTGCCGCTTTTTACTTTCTATTTGTTTTGAAAAATTTATGCTGCATGTGAAGAGCTGCATGTGAAGAGGATGATCTCTACCTGTTGGTGTATTCCTTTCCTTCTATTAACGAGAGCTCTTCATTTTGTTTAATTGAATGAGGATGTGGATGAATTTTTTTGACTATCCACCGAAACAAAAGGATAAAAGACATCTAACTAGTCTGGAATGTTCTTGTTTCAATTTGTGTGTGGGCAGCAAATGGTTATTGTGTCTTTCTAAACTAGTTTCTGTTTTAATTGTTGACCTGAAAAGCAATTTCCTGATATGCATTTGGTACCTTAACCTCTTCATTTCATTCAATTTTACTAGTCATCATGCAATGGGTTAGATGTGATCTCCTATGATTTGTGTATGTTTAAGCTACTTCCTGTCCTTTTGATATGTGCACATTCATTATACACAGGTATATTTCCTACTTTATCTGACTTGATTTCAAATTTTTGCAGTATCCCAGGTCGGAATGAATCACTGCGGAAAGAACTTGAGTATGTGAAGAATTTGTGGAGGAACAGGCAGGACTTAAAAGTTGAAGATGCTGGCATTGCTGCTTTGTTTGCGCTGGAGTGCTACTGCTGGTTTTGTGCTGGTGAGATTGCTGGTAGGGGATTCACGATCACTGGTTACCATGTCTGAGGATAACCATTTGGTAAAATGTTTGTAGGGATTTCATATGTAAGCCTCCTCTATTTTCAGTTGCTTCTGAACTTCGGGTACTCCACTTGCAATTTTTTGTTTTCCTAAAGAAATTTTTGAAGCTGAGAGGTTGGTATGCAAGTTTGACAGCCTTAATAATCTCAATGTAATTGAAAGTAACATGGATGGAGTTTTATCTGTTATTTCTCATGGAAGCAATTGCCATTGCCCATTAATGATGATCATACTGCATTGCATTCATTAAATTTAGACCTTCCGTTCCTCAGCCGCTCAATCTCTATGAACAACATGACTTGTACATCTCTTTGGTACCAACTTTTGCCTGTGCTCTGATCATTCGTTGATTTCAATGTTATGTGGTGATGGGGTATGGATGGTTTTGCAGCCCTATGATGCCGGTCTGAGCATCTGGGACTCTCAAAGGGATTCTTATATTTGGTAGAATCTGATTCTTGTGTTTTATGGATGCTGAAAGCTTTTTATGTTTGGATCATGGAGTTCTGTAAGAAAGTTAGCTCTGAATGGCTAAATTTCTATGGAAAAAGTAGCATAGCTTTTACGTTCGGTTCCATGCCTCCGGGCCATCTCTGAAACAAAGAAACTGAGACCTCATCAGTATATCTCAGCCCTAATAATAATAATAATAATAATAATAATAATAATATATTTATATGAATGTTTATGCAAATACTCAATAGTTTTGTACCTATCATGTAAACTATGTCTCTATATAAAAGAGTTTATTGAGATGAATAATAAAAGATTACACTTTCTTCTCCCCATCTCTCTACGTTCTCTATTCTCTCTACGTCTCTCCTTCTCAGTTTATACCATGTTATTAGTACTTTTACTCTATATTTTCTAACTCGATGATGATCAAAGAGTTTTTGGTGCAACATCTATCTTTGTTTTGATCAATACTCTGATCTATGAGTTCCTTTGTTTAAGGTGATGAGGAGATATTTTGTTCTTACTACCACTCATGATCTATGAGTAATCTAATCTGCTTGTAATTTACATATTTTTGTTTACAATTGTTTATATTAGTGAGTTTGAAGTTCTACTAATAAAACTCGAACCTGAAGGTTCGAGATTATGAACCTAAAGTTCAAAAACTGATATTAGACTTGAAGTTTTAATGACATGGCATAAATCTGAAGTTTTGTGCATGTGATCTATTATTCACTATATTCGAATCTGAAGTTTCGATATTTATCTTGTTATGAACCTGAAGTTTCATACAACACAATGAGATCCTAATATTTTCTCTATTTTCTACAAAAAAAATGACAAACTTGACAAAATTGGATTTTGTCACCCTTCACATCTTTGGGAAGAATTACATGTCATGGGCCCTTGATGGTCAGATGCACCTTGAATCTCAAATAAAGGAAATAAGTATAATAGGTATTTGAACCAGAAGTTCATATTACCAACAATATTAGCATCTGAAGTTCTAATTTTGAGATATTAAACTTGAAGTTTCAAGTATAAATGATTTCTTGATCAATGTCATCAATATGCTTAAATTGCATATGATGAAATTGTTAGCATTTTTTGCCGAATATGTAGGTCATCAACTATGATGATACATATGGTATATCATAAGATCATGGATTAGATTCTTTTGCTTCACTAAAAAATAGACCCAAGGATTTAGGGACTTGAAGTTCCTAATTCACATTGAAAAAATCTAGACCCGAGGGGATTCAAGGTTTTGCTACAATTAGTAGTGGTATAATTAAGTCATACTTAGTACACCACTAATGTGATGGTTGTAACTCTCATCATCATTGCATATTATGTTGAGTACGTAATTGACGTAACGGCTTTGCAACCGATGTGACGGTCATCTACCATCATTTCTGTATTCATTATAGGTTGATCACATCACCTTTTAAAATTGATATGAAACCTTGCAATAAAATATATACCTGAAGATCTATGATTATATCTGAGGGTCTGAAATTTCTCATAATTCATTTGGTTACTCAAATCTGAAGTTTTGAGTGTAAAAATATTGGAAAGTCGAAGATTCAAATACCAAATTTTAGAACATAAAATTCTACTATTGAAATTCGAACCTAAAGTTCGAGTGTATACAATAACCAAAGATTGAGACATGAAGTTCTCACAATTAATTCTATTACAAGGATCAAAAGATTTTTTACATTTTTGTAATTCGATACGAAACATATATATCTCAATCCCATAAGGACTTGAAGTTCCTCAATATTATTTGGGATTTCTCTTTATCAAATATATAATTTAGTCGAAACCTGAAGCTTTCTGACTATATGTTTGAGAATAATATGAATTTATCATATATTTGAGGATTAAGCAGACCAGAAGCTCTGTCAATTTCCTTCAATAAAAGGACAAGAAGTTCCCGTGTTTATTTCTAATGCTTAATTTTATTCAGTTTCTTTTATTGCATTACATGAATTTATTTATTTATTTTAATTACGATTACTTTGTTTCATATGGACCGGCATTCATAAATATTAAAACTCAAAACTCAATTCAAAATGCTTATATGGTTTGGAGTTCATAATAGATAGGCTCTATTTGTCAAGCCTATATGTACGCACCAAACCTGATGTTTGGTTACATCGTTATAAAAGCAAGAGATTAAGGTTTTTGATGTTCAAAGATTATTATTAATCTTTGACTATGATGCTTATAAAATCTAATGTAACTCTTATCCCAAGAGGGATAGATCTTTATTGATAGCTCCGGAAGAGCTTATATCATGTTACTTGTGTGACATATTTTTTGCCAAAATGGGTGTATATTTCTCTACATCCGATGTATACATGAAATAGTAGTTCATTGGATCTACTACAATATATAAGATCATCAAAAATGTTCAATGATATCATTGTTTGAGTATAACTCATAATGCTCGCTAACAAGCGATTTGGTTTTTCAACAATTATTTACGCAGATCTTTTGCGACTTGTCACTTTGAATTGGTATGTGATATTATCTACCATCTTTAATTGATTTAGAGAAAAATCTCAATCAATTATGCACAAATTATAAGTGAAAATTAATTGAACAAGTATTTTTCTTGGGCTCACCACTCACCAACGATTATAAGGAATATGTTATCTTTACATGCATATCTTGCGAATGGTTAATATGATAGTCTTTCCACCGTTAGGGGGAGAATAGCTAGACTAATGGAACGGCGCGAAGTTGTGGAATATTTCCACTTGGTCCAAACTATATTCTTCTACAATGGAGATTTCACCTGCCCTACCACGTCTTGAGTAGACGTCGAGTAAACGATCCACATTCTAAAATTAATTTCTCTATAGAGATGATTTCCCTAGAGTGTGACACGGATATCCAATCATAAGGAGCTCGTTAAAGCTTATGCATGCATATACAAATATGTGGGATCGAAATTTGATGATCATGGATATTACTTATGCTAGCTAACGAAGGATCATCAAGGAGTTACATACTACGTTTCATTTTACATATCGACAAAATAATATTACTGGCTAAAATTGGAAAGAGGCAATTTCAATACTTACCAAAACGTGGTGGATTCTTAATAATATGACACAATCTCTTTGGTAGAGATATGATATTATATATGTTTTCCCCTAAGCGATAACTTTTCTATAAGTACCGTGTCGATATTGACGAGAGACTTATAGCAGGTTGTGAGGGTATATTGTGCAGATATAAGGCACATAAGAAAGTTTCAAACATCGTATCATCATAAGAAACAACTTATTTACAATCCTTAGAGGATTTAAATTGCCAGAATGACAACTCCATGATTAAACGAGTTTATAACTCACTCATGGAATAAGAGTCTAGATCTTATACGTACTCATTTATATAGTTAATGTGACTAAATCAAACTTATCTCAATGAGTAGTATCATTAGATTATGAAATCGATTTCAAATTATGATCATAATATTGCAACAAATTCTAACTTTTCACGAAGTTATGAATTCATTAAAGCTCCTGAAGAGCCTATATGAAACTATCAATATATATAGATATTGATACTTATGGCTAGACATGCCATAATAAACTTTGATATTATATGTTTCTTATTTATTTCTGTTCCTGCATTTTGTTAATGTCTTAAAGATTTCATATTACAGCAACACTTATGGTAAGTGGTTACTGAAACATTTGTAGTTTTATCGTACTACTTTTTACTTGTTTATTTTGGAGGATTCAAAGTTGACGATGAGCCTCCATGTGCATGGTACCTTAAGCTTGCAACGATCAAGGAAAAATTCTCATCAGGGGGAGCATCCTGAAATATGCTACCTTGGACATAAGCGTGTTGTACTCTTTTCCTTTGACCATGGTTATTTTTCTCCCAATGGGTTTTTATTACTTGACAAGATTTTTAAGGAGGCAACACTAGGCGCGTCCAACACCGTATTATTTATCGATAGACATCCAAGGAGGAGTGTTGTAAATATTATATTTATATAAACCATGCATCTATATAAAGAGGCATATTGAGATGAATAATAGAAGACTCTATACTTTTTCCTTCCCATCTCTCTACGTTCTTTATTTTCTCTATGTCTCTCCTCCTCGGTTTATAACAAATAATAATAAATTGTTTGGTATTTTTGTTGCCCCAAGGTCAGCCAAGGCTAGTTTAGTAATTAGCACCATCCTATAGCGTCATTTCGTCCAATCAAAACGAAATTAGCCGCTCGTATGAAATGAACAGAACAGACCAAGAAAGAATCATCGCAAGTTCCTAACAAGAAAACGCCAGAGGACTTGAATCCTTCTGCGAGATCTAATTAAGAAAGAATGTCGCGTGCCGCCGCCGTATTCGCCGTCGTCTTCATCTTTCTCACCTCCGTCGTCCACTGCTCTCCCGAGGTGAAAAAGCATTCTACCATAAAAACTTAATCGAGGCTTCGTATATTCGTTTTCTTCTGGTTTTTGTGTATATCCGAATTGAAATGTGAGATAATAGAAGAGCTTTTGACATTTGCAGGATCACTGCAGCCGGGTCTGCGCAGAAGAGAACTGCAACAGTAAGCTCGGATCCGTAAATTCATTCTCATCCGTCATATTCATAATTCTTTCCTTTAGTCCAATTTTATTTATCTTTCTGTTTAATTTGTGAATTGTGAACTTCCAGCGGTTGGGATCAGATACGGGAAGTACTGCGGAGTAGGGTGGACCGGCTGCCCAGGAGAGAAGCCGTGTGATGATGTTGATGCTTGCTGCAAGATTCATGATGATTGTGTTGGTAATACAGGTACGTGTATTGCCTTTCTCATTAAGTTAAGAGTTTTTTTTTTTTTTTTTTTGGTTATAGAAATAGAGGATACAATTTGCTAGTGTTTCAATTTTTTGGTGACGTGAGATACCAACTGTATTTGGCCCGATGAACTTGTGAGATGGAAAAACAAAGAATCTTTTGATAGATAGGAACTAGTTATGAATTGGGTAGCAAAGTTCATTTATTCAAGCTATACCAGACTACCCGTCAGTTGTGTTACTATCTTAGCCGAAGGTGAACAATTTGGGGAAATGTAATCATCTGTACACCATGTTGTAATCGGCTGAATTTCTAGCTTGGCTTTTAAGCAAAAGATTTGATCATACAGCAAATATAACAGCTTCAGGGTAAAAAACATGTAGTTTAAACTCAAGGGTTCAATGGTGTGTTTTGTTCTCTGATCAAGAAACCAAAACACAGTGACGATTTGGAAAGAAAAGATAGCTTAAACTTGAGGATATATCTGCTTGACGAATGAAGAAAAAAAGAAAAGTATTGCTGAATAACTACTGAATGGTAATCTGATCTCGGTGCATCTTTTATGTTAACTACCAGACCAAGAACTTAAAAAAAAGAAAAGAAAAAGAAGAAGATAACTTTGAATGTGTGTATGGAGTGGGTTTATTTTCTACCTACATATCAGTTGCTCACTCTGTTCAATGTTTCTTACTTTTGGCGGATCTAGCAATAGCATATTTGTTTATTTTACAGTAAATTGGTCTTTGTAGGTATCAACGATGTAAAATGCCATGAGAAGTTTAAGACCTGCATCAAGAAGGTACAAAAGTCTGGGAAGGTTGGATTTTCAAAGGAATGTCCTTATCAGATGGTTGTGCCTACTATGGTGCAGGGTATGGATTTGGCCATCTTATTTAGCCAGTTTAGTAACTCAAAGCTTGAACTGTGACTCTATGAACCCCACAAGAATTCTTTCCAACCCCAAAGAATGGGATTGGAACTCATTTAACATGCACAGATTATAGTGCACAGGGCTTATTTTGTATTCTAGCTCTGATACACTTATACAATTCATCCTTATTTTAGAATCTAGAGTTCTTGAGATGTAAACAGGATGGAAGATTTTCAGTATCATTCAAAATTCCCAGTAAGTTACTGTTTCTGTTATTGATAGCTTACTAGTTTATACATTGCTGTGATGTTGGTAAGTATAAAATCTAAACTCGTTGCACAAAGAAATCCTTAAAGCAATTAATTGAAATGGTTTCATTACAGACCTTTAAAACAAACTTGGTGAGACTGGAAATACAAAAACACTTGAGTCTTTGGCTTTGCCATGTCGAGCTGCTCTGAATATCCGCAGACCTAGTTTCTCCGCCCACTGCGGTACTCCACCTTTTGCCACCCCTCATCATCAACAACAGGTTTTGGTCTTGCCTGTGTTTTCTGTTTGTCTTGACCACCCCCATTATTGAACCTTCCATTACCATTGTACCTTTGGCCATAAGTAAACCTTCTCTCATTCCCATTGTACTTTTGGCCAGATTCGTTACCACCGCCATTAGTGGCCCTGTACTTATGGAACGCTCCATTAGTGGTCCTCTGGTTTCCACTATGATAGTTTTTTTCTGAGGGAACGGGACTGGTAGTAGTTTTTCTCTCGGAAAGAACTACGGTTTCCTTGGCAGCAGGTTGATTGGTCTGAGTAGTCACCGTAGTAGTCTTCTTGCTCTCTGGGACTGATGTTGCTGTTGCGGCAACATTGATGTGGCCTCGACATTTCTGCGTATATGCAGCCTTCTGCTTCTGTAAGGCAGTTGCGTAAGTCATCGCAACAGTGGGGGCGGCTCGAGTCTCCGCAACCGTAGTGGCTGGAGTCTCCACAACAGTGGATAGAGTCTTCACAACGATGCCTCCCACCAAGAAGCTAATAGAAGCATCCTTGCTAACGGGCAGCAACTTCTCCGAAGCAACAGGAAGAGGAGCTGCAGCTGCATCGGCAGGTGTATCAGCCTTTGTAGAGACAGGGGTTACCTGTCTCCAGACACCATGAGTAGGAGGCACGGTGGAGGCACGAGTTGTGCTATTAGTAGGCATGGGAGCCAAAGCAGCAGCAGGAAGAGGAGTAGTGTGAGTCGCTGTGGCATATGGAGCTCTAGGGGCTTGACTGACATGTGGCTTTGACACCGGAGCAACGACACGGGGAGCTGGTTTCACAGGTAGTTGTTGCTTGTTGTTGCGGCCATTGCCGAGGATATCAGCCTTGAGCGCAGCCGCTCGCATTCGGAGGTCCTCGTTCTTCTTCTTCTCTTCCTCTTCTTTCATCCTCCTTTTCTCATCCACCTGAGCCTTGATCTTGGACTCTCTCCTCTTGTTCTTGTCTTCCAACACAGAAGCCATGGAATCTTTTGGCTTCGGAAGCGCTAGCTATAGTTCTATGTTTTCTGGAAAAAAAAACTATCAGAGCGATCTGATGGAAACAATTCAAGTTCTCAAGGTCGGCCTGTATTTATAGGTTCAGCAAGAGAAGTGATATACAGACTTAATCCGTGTATAGATAGGAATACCTATTCTGTATGGGATTAGAAATCCCTAGAGTCTATAAATTTACTTTCCTTAATCGATTAGGTCTTACAAGCCTATGGGGTTTAATTTTCTTGTTAACCAAGCCAAAACCAAAGTACCCTCTTTCTAGATGCGCCTCTTGATTCCACCTGATGGCTGTGTAATTTACTGTTGACTAGTTGTATCCTGGCCTGACTTGGTTTCTTGGTTCAATTAGGAATTCTTTCCGTATTCAATTAAATCTAATTTTCTTCCACTTACTAATCAAATGATAGATAGAAAAAGTTAGGCTTCGAATCACCATAAAGTGATAAAACCGATCTCTGTGATTTGAACTTAAGAAAGCAATTGATCGAGATCGAAGAATGCCGTACAGGCTGCCGCACCTGCATTCAGGGTGGAATGTCGACCAGGCCATTCTCGCCGAGGGAGAAAGGGTAGTGATAGTACGATTCGGCCGTGATGGGATTGACACCTGCATGCAGATGGATCAAGTGCTAGAAGCTGTGGCTGACAAGATTACAAGCTTTGCGGTGATTTACCTTGTTGACATCTCTAAGGTTCCTGATTTCAACACTATGTACGAGCTGTATGACCCCTCAACAGTCATGTTCTTTTTCAGAAACAGGCACATTATGATTGAACTCAGCACCGGGAACAACAACAAGATCAACTGGGCACTCAAGGACAAGCAAGAGTTCATTGACATTGTAGAGACGGTCTACCGTGGCGCAAGGAAGGGACGTGGTCTGGTGATTGCTCCTAAGGACTACTCCACCAAGTATCGATACTAAGTCCTGTCATAATGTCACTCATTTTTCCTCTCTTTTGTAAGATAGTCTTGTATATCCATGTAATGCATAACTATTGTTGGTTATCCACGTATGGCAGATACCTCAAATCATATCTAACATTGTTGGTTATCTTTGTCTGAGGAAATACTACTTCAGAGTTTTTATTCCTTTTTTGGAACAGGAGTAATAGTAGTAGGCGGAGGAAGGGGTGCTGCATTGTTGTAGCCGATGACTAGGTTCTTCTGATCCTCTGCGAACTTATATTCTAAGGCACTTGCATTCAGAACCTTCTTTTCATCTTGCACGCTGTGATGAACTTTTGCCATGACGCGGATTTGTCCTACAAGGAAGGATACCTCTGTAGTACTAGTAGGAGTAGTACTATTAGAGATGGATGTGACAGGAGCCGGCTGTTGTTGATTGTGACTGACTTCAGACTTTTTAGGTGCATCAATCTTGCTGGTTGGCACTGACTTTGTAAGAGAAACAGGGTACGGAGTTAAAGCTACTAATTTGACCGGTGCATTCTGCTTCTGAGGCTGTGAATCAAAAAATTTAGAGGCAAAACTAGTACTAGTTGATACTCTTTTCCCCAAATGGACAGGAAAAGGAGTTGCAACTCGTTTAGGAAGATCATTCAGATCTACGTAGTGAAAAGGGTCACTAATGCTTGACCTTTTAGGGACATCGACAGGACTACTTGGCACAGCCTTCGGCAAAGATAAATTATCCTGGACAGGAGCCTTGACAGCTTCGGACTGCGAATGGCCACTGACGTCAGACTTCTTAGAAGCACTAGCTAGCACCAAATTTGCCGAAGCAGTAGAAACAAGAGGTGAATTAGTTGTGACAGGAGGCTTGACTGCTTTGGACTGCAAATGGCCACTTATATCTGACTTCTGATAAGAACTAGTACTTGCCAGCAACTTTGAGGTAGCAGCAGGAGCAGATGATACATTAGCCTTGATAGTCTTAACGGCTTCAAAGTGGGAATGGCCATTGACATATGGCTTCTGAGAAGCACTGGTTGGAACCAACTTTGGTGCAGCAACAGGAGCATATGTTACATTAGCCTTGGCAGGATCTTTCATGGCTTCAGAATGCGATAGGTCATTGATATAAGGCTTCTTAGCAGCACTAGTTGGCACCAAATTGGCCGAAGCAGCAGGAAATGGAGTTACACTAACATTAGCCCTGAGATGCTTCACGGCTTCAGAATGCAGTTGACCATTAATATAAGGCTTCTTAGTAGCATTAGTTGGCACCAAATTAGCCGGAGTTGCACTAGCTTTGAAAGTTGCATTAGCTGAGGCTTGGGATTGGGAATTCAGTTGAAGGTTAGGCTTAGCCAACCACCAACAGGAGGTTTTGACAGTTGACTTCTGAGTAAATTGGCTGGCTGAAGTTGGTACTCCCTCTTCTTCTTCTCTTCCTCTTCCTTGTGCCTCCTTTTCTCTTCCACAGCTTCCTGCTTCTTTGCCTCTCTCGCCTTGTTGTTCTCCTGAAAGAATGGACTTATACAATAGTTATGATTATGTAGAGTTGGCGTTGTATTGAACTTATGACTGGGTAATGAGAGTCACATTGTAAAGTTAATCTTTGTGTAAATGTGAACAACATATAGTGTTTACATTGTAATAGGAATCCATCTTATGTACATACTAATAAGCTTCCAAGATTCGTTATTTCTTGTTTCCGTGATCAATTACGCGAGAAATTAAATGAGAAAAGGTAAAAGGGTCTGAACCAGTTATGGGAATTGGAGAGTCGTCAATGCCAAACTTATTGAGCTTAAGAAAGCGAGGTCGAGAAGAGATGAGAGAGTGAGAGGAGAGTGATGAGATGGTGCGAGAGCGCCACAGGGGTGGCATGCTTTGAACAATTTCAAACAGTAACCCAAAACAATGAACAAGAAATCATGTACAAGGAACAGTAAAGCTCACGATCGTTATATAGGAAATATGATCACATGATTATGTAATCTGTGTTTGAGTGGTACAAGTCCTCTTCAATGGGTAAGGCTCTTGTTGTATCTCTATATATGTGAGGTTTGTCCATGTTCTCTCTACGCATAGCATACATCACCTAATCTCATTCAAGGAGCTCAAGGAGAAGAGAACAGAAGACTAAACTCAAGAACAATGGCAGTGTCACTAAACGCAGCTAGTAAGCCTTTGTTCCTCTTCAACACCATGTTGATGTGTTTACATGACTTGATTGATCTTCAGTGTTTAGTTTTCCATTGGTGTCAGAGCTTTTCTCAAAATCTCGCATGTAAATCGCTTAAGTAAAATCAACATGCATAACCTAGTGTTTATGTGACTGAAGCAACAAAAAAAACTTCAGAAAAAGGGCCAAGATCATATTCAGAAATTTTTTACCCATTTAGAAAACAAACTGGGCCTATGAGCTGCATGGCCCGAGTAAAACCCATTAAGCTGAATACCCTAGTCTCGATCTTGGTCAATTGACCGACCGTTGCGTATAACAAACTAAGTTTGGGGATTCTGGGTTCTAGAGCTTGAGGAAGAACACACACAAATTTGTTTCATGAATCTGTTTTGAGGATTCAATCCTTGCTAGCTTACCAGGTATGTTTAGGAATGCAATAGAAAAACCCTAATCGCACATCCCAGCGTGCACATAGGATATGATTGTGTGGTGTGGGTTAGATGGGGCTAGATGGAATTTAAATTTGATTCTATGTGTATTATGATTGTATTGCTTGATCTGAATATGTGCTGTATATCTATGATTGTTTCCGCTAACCTTGCAGCGCTGTGAGAAGGGATAAGGTATGTCGATTGAATGAAATTGAGAAAAGGCATAATCTAGCCATCTATTCAAATTGTAAATTGAAGAAGAACTTTGGAATGATTATTTTGTGTCTCCCATAAATCATAACAATGCAATTTACAGGAAAAGGAATATGGTTTCAAGATGTTAAGCAAACCTCTTGAAGTTCCTTAAAGTCTTGAGTTCTAGAAATTTGGATGAGCATGTTGCATATAGCAAAACTATTTCACGTTTTCAGAAAGATCATCAAGTATAAAAGACTTGAAACTTGTGTTATTGGTTTCAAAATTTTGTACCTTTTGGCTTCCATAGGAGTATCTGCATGAAATTTTTAGAATCAAAACAGCTACATACATGGTTTCTAAACTCATATTTGGTTATTTTAGAAGTTTTTCTTTTGTCATTAGGTGATGACTACTTCTCTTATAAATCATGAGATTAATTACTGTGGTTTATACTTCAGAAATTCAGTATTGACCAATCTTCTGCTATATAAGTGTTGTTGGACAATGAACTTCATGTTGGGATATTTTGATATACGTATATGTTATGAATTGTATGCATATGTGCTAAACTTGTGTGATTGATTGGTTGTTTGTTCTTTGTGGTTTATTATTTTAGTTTACACTTACATAAAGCACATAAATCACCTTTTACATGTCACAAACTTAACAACAAAAACTATTTGAAAACCTCTTTTGTTTGCTCTCTAGGTGTCCAAGTGGTTACTCTTAACGGGGTCCAATTATTCTACTTGGAGAAGAGAAATTGACATGTATTTTTCAATCAATGGGGAGTTAGATGATTGTCTCATAGGACATGTACCAGAAGCTATAGATGAAGATGAGAAAGACCTTTACAAGGGCTCAGTATGACTACTATATTCTTTGGCATAGGAAGAATACCATCCACATGAATATTATTAAGGCCACCATATATGACACCATAGCTGGAATCTTACATGAAATGGATTATGTTTATGATTATCTTGAGCTAACTTATGAAAAATTTAAGAAGACGGACAAAGTAGAAGCATCTAACCTTTTACTGCAGCTCAATTCCCTTAAGTACAATGGAGTTGGGGTGTTAGAGATCACATAATGAAGATGGAGACCTTGTGTACTAAACTTAAGAACATGAATGTAGGGCTCCTTGATGAATATGTGGTGCATACTGTTTTGTACTCCCTTCCATCATGTTTTAACCAGCTGAAGACTAGTTATAATACTCAAGTCTAAAAAATGGACAATCAATAAGTTGATTTCCAAAGCTACTAAGGAAGATAGCAGAATTAAGAAGGAGGATCCAAAATTTGGTGTGATTAAGGCCTCAATCTCTGAAGCAACAATGAATTTGGTAGGCAAGAATAAGTAGAAAAAGAAGCTAACAGCTAAGAAAACCAAATTTAAACCTCATTCCGCCAAAACAGCACCAACATGATCATCCAACAATAACTCAAGCACTACAAATCTTAAGTACAAGTGCTATTTTCACAAAAACCTGTACATATTAACAAAGATTGTCCTGGGTTTAAGGCTTGGATGATTAAGAAAGGTAAATTTTTATCTTTACCTGAAACTATTAACTTTTCATCTCTGTTTTTTTAGAAGTTGATTTAATTAATGTTGAGCCAGATACTTTTTAGCTTGATTCAGGCTCTCTCTTACACATTGTTAACTTCTTACAGAACTTCACAAAGAGGAGCAAACCAAAAACTGAGGAATCACACATTCGAGTAGGCAATGGCATGAGAGTTGTTGTCAAGGCCATTGATAGTCTTGATTTAGGTTTAGGAATTATTATTTTTCTGGATAGTATTTATTTTGTACCCTTTAAGAAGACGAATTTGATTTCTTGGGATCTTTTGATTCAAAATTATTGCAGTTTTCTTTATAACATTAATGGAATAAAGTTTTTTAGAAATTTATTGCATAGTGGTTCTGCTATACGTTTGAATAGTTACTTACAGTTACAATGTAGCCTATCTACTTCTCAACCTTCTGTCTATAATATTGAGAATTTAACAAATGATTCAAACATGTTAAGTGAAAACACCACTGTAGGAGTTAACAAACCTTTATTCAATGAAAAATCTGCACAATTGTGGCATAGGAGGCTAGGCCATATATCAAAAGAAAGAATAAAATAATTAATTAAGTCTAAAATGCTACAAGAATTAGATTTCTCTGACATGAATGAATGTGTGGAATGTTGTAAAGGAAAAATGACTAACAAAACAGAAAAGGTGTATACATATCCAAAGATTTATTAGAGTTGATACACTCAGACATCCGTGGACCCTTAAGACATCAAACTATTTGTAGAAACATCTACTTCATAACATTTACAGATGATTTTTCACGTTTCTATCATATACAGCTCATATCTAAAAAATCATAGTCTTTAGAAGCATTTAAAATCTTCAAAACTGGAGTTGAGCTTCAGCTTGAGAAAAAGATTAAAGGAGGAGAATTCTATGGAAGGTATAGTGAAAATAGTCAACAAAAAGGACCATTTGTTTTGTTCCTACAAGAATATGGCATTAAATCTCAGTATACAACCCCTTATAATCCCCAGCAGAATGGAGTGGCAAAGAGGAAAAATAGAACTCTTTTGAATATGGTTAGGAGTATGATGTGTACATCAGGTCTACCTAAATGGCTTTGGAGTGAAGCTTTAAGAACAACAAATTACATTTTCAATAGGGCCCCAAATAAGTCAGTACACAAAACTCGTTATGAATTATGGCATGGCAAGAAACCAAGCTTGCACCATATGCATGTTTGGGGTTGTAAAGCTAAGGTCAGGCTTTATAACCCAGATTTAGGCAAAATTGAGTCTAAATTAGTTAGTTGTCATTTGGTAGGTTATTGTGAGAAGTCCAAAGGATACAAATTATATTCTCCAAGAGTTTTCAAAACTCATCAATTAAATTTTTTAGGAGAAATAGTCTGTAATACTCCTTATGTTGATTTAACAGCAGATTTTGAAGAAATTCCAGACAATTCAGTGGACTCAAATAGTTTGCAAAATATTTTTGTTCTACCAATAGGTTCATATACAACTTCAAAACAGCCTAATGAATCTAAAACTAGGATTTTGGGGAAAATAACAAATGGAGAAAAATTAAATCAACAATTACTTGAAAATAATAACACTGTAGGAATTTTAGAAAATTCAAAAAACATAAGACCCGAGGATAATTTTTGGATTCCTAATTCTGCAGAACCTTCAGTAAATTAGAACCTCATCAACCAAACCCTACTTCAGACCTTGAACCAAGGAAATCAGTAAGGAAAAGAGTTCCCACATTTGCAGGACAAAGTGATTATTATGTGTTTTCTCAAGAAATTGAGGACTCGTTAGATGATGATAATGATTCTATGAACTTTAGTCAAGCCATGAACAATAAGGACTCCACTAAGTGGTATGGAGCTATGACTACAGAAATAGAGTCCATGAAGAACAATGCAGGATGGGATTTAGTTAAATCTGATGAAAGTCAGAAGCTTATAGGTTCTAAATGAGTTTTTAAGATAAAAAGAGATGTTAAAGGAAATGTAGAAAGGTTTAAAGCTAGGTTAGTAACAAAAGGTTTCGCACAAAAAGAAGGTGTTGATTATGTTAGTACGTGATCCTGTAAACACTCAATTGTCACACACTTAGTCACTCCAAACGAGTCAACACGGCTCGGACCAAACGCAAGACAACAATACAGGCTTCAACTTTAAACAAGGAAGAAACACCATCCAAAAGCCCACGCGCTCGGAACAACAAACGGAAGGCACCAGGACAGAACATGAACAAAGCAGGATCCCACATCGAAGAGTAAACAAAAGACCTCATACTCAATTGCCAATATATACAACACATTTATGACAGTTACAAGGTACACATGCCCGTTACTCAACCAACACTATTGTTACGCTTCATACACTAACTTGAGCGTCGGAGAGTCGAAGGCGTGAACAACCCATCAAGGCTTCTAACGACCGTTTGGTGTATTACTCTTAACAGTAGGAAAATGACAACATACGCGCGACAGCTCAGATCATCTGAATTGACCCCATCCGTACTTCTACTGGAATTCCTACGGAGTTTGGTAGAAACAATTGGCGCTGTCTGTGGGAATCGAGCAATCGTAAACCACCCGAAACCGTAGCAGCAAAGATGGCAATAGACCACGTTACATCCGAGAGTCGAAAGATGAGAGACGCGCCCGTCAACGCGATCAGCAGCATCAACGACCTAACGGAAGACCAAGCAGCAGCTCACCTCGTGAAAGAACTCCAAACGGCCCGAACCGAGAGAGACCAGGAACACCAAGCCCGACAGCGCTTGGAGGATTGACTCGACGCGTTCATCCGAAGCCAAGAGACCTAACGAGAAGAATCTGGACCAATGGAGGAGCCAGGAACGAGCGGGCAAGCCATCAGGGTAGACCTATCGTGGGGACAGCCAAACAACCGGCTCCCAGGACCTCCACCACCGCCCGAAAGGATATGGGGGTACGATGATGAGGAACCTACCACGACAGTTGGGAACGCCATGCTCCGGCGGATGGCGGAGATGGAGACCGAAATCATGTCACTCAAGAAAAGCACGCACACCGGGCTAGAAGGAATGTACACTCCCCGTGTGAGCCTCTTATCGGACGATATCCTGGCGCAGGGCAGGGATCCGTACTCCAAAACCGTCAAGATCAGCAGGTTCAACGGGAAGGGAGACCCGCGAACACACATTGACGAGTATCAATCCGCCACTACAGGTACCCGGTACTCGGATGCAACCCTCTGTTTCCTGTTCCAGGAGACACTGGCAGAAGAAGCACGAAACTGGTTCTACGAGGTGCCGACGGGATCCATCCATTCGTTTGATGAACTCACAGAATGTTTCCTCAAGCGATACTGGCTATAGGGCAAGTACAACACCGCCAGCACGCTACTAAACGTCCGCCAGGGGGACAATGAAAACCTATCCAGCTTCATCAACCGGTGGAGGGCTCTCGCGAACACGTGCAGAAACCTCGACAAAAACGTAGCAAAAACGGCGCTACTAGAGAACCTGACGGGAACCCCGTTCGTGGAGAAGATGGTCAGAAAGGACCACCTCGGGTACGACGAGATCATCGACCTAATCATCCAGAAGGCACTGGTGGAAACCCACGTGTATGGAGCACAAGGTCCAAGCACGACACAGACCTCGAAGACACACGGCTACACACAAGATTGCTCGTCATCCCCCCGTACAGCCAAGAATCCGCCACCGACAACACAGCCCACTGCGTCCCGCAAGCGCGAAGACCACTATCGCGAACACAGGAACCACAAGCAGTATCAGCAGACGCATCGCGAGCGCTCACCACCGCAAAACCCACCACCCAGAGATCCACACCAGCGACGCACAGTCTTCTCCATCACCCAAGCCACAAACGAGGAAGTGCTCAAGCAGAACAAACGACAAATCTACCCACCCATGCCTAGGGCGCCCGACATTACCCCTATGCGGAACAACAGGGGAGCGTGGTGCATGTATCATGATTCGAATACCCACAACACTAATGACTGCGAAATCTTAGCCAGGGAAATCGAACGATTGCACACGGAGGGAACATTGATCTTCCGAGCAGCAAACACGGAACGCCCGGCGACGGATATACGAACAAGAGGCACCATCAACAACATCACGGGTGGGAAGTGGAAGGCCGAATGCCCACGGGAACGGGAAGAACCCCGACCTAGGGACATATTTGCGGTGCATCACGAAAATCCGCCAAAGGCTGTCAAGAAGGATTAGCCCCCAATCACCTTCACCTACGAGGAGGAAGGCAACCAGAACAGCACGCTCTCGTTCGTCATCGACGGAATGATGGATCGATACTTAGTCAGGCGCATCCTCATCGATAACGGAGCTTCCGTCAACACCATCTTTCGAGAGGCATACGAAGGACTCAAGCGCCCGAAATGCAAGATGACGCAGGAGCACGAGAGCATCGCCAGCTTCTCGGGTGAGACCACTTACCCCCTCGGTAGCGACTACATGCGATTCGGCATCGGTGCACTGGGAACCCCCCAGAGCGAAATCAGAACAGACTTCATTATCATAGACCTCCACACATCCTACAACATGATCCTCGGACGACTAGGTATCTTGAAGCTGAGGCTGATCATCGCAGGCCACATGCTCATGGCAAAGTTCCCGACAGACTACGGAATTGGCACGATCAGAGGGTATGATTTCGTGGAAAAAACTATTCGACCAGACAAAGACAACACGCGATTGGAAGTACTCGCAGTGGCGGAGTGTTCCCCTGAAGAGCAGCAACCTGATGACCCGCGTGACGGATTGAATGCTATCTAGGCCGCCGAAGAACGGGAGGGGCAACGCACGATACAACTATCCGGTGAACACCCAGAGCCCACAATCCGCATCAGCGCGCAATTGGAGCCCGACATGGTGGCTCGGCTAACCCAGGTTCTGACGGACTGCCAACAGGTATTTGCATGGTCCTACACGAACATACCTGAAATCGCCCCAAGCATCATCTCCCACAAACTCAGCATCATCTCACTTGCAAAGCCAGTAAAGTAAAAACGGCGGGCGCATGACCAAGAACGATATGCGGCTATGCACGCGGAGGTCGACAGGCTGCAGAAAATCGGTTTCATCCGAAATGTTGACTACCCGAAATGGATCTCTAACACTGTTATGGTTAAGAAGCAAAACGGATCTTAGCGTATGTGCATAGATTACAGCAATTTGAACAAGGCATGTCCAAAAGATAGTTTCCTGCTACCCCGGATCGATCGGCTCGTAGACGCCACTGCCAGGCACGAACTATTGTCCATGATGGACGCATACTTGGGATACAACTAGATCCTCATGAATCCCGAAGACCAGGAGGCCACGTGCTTCACAACGGACAAGGGGCTCTACTGTTACGTAGTCATGTCGTTTGGCCTGAAGAATGCAGGCTCCACGTACCAAAGATTGATGAACATCATATTTGACGGGCTGACGGGCGAAATTGTAGAAGTTTACATCGATGACATACTGGTCAAGAGCACCAAGGCAACGGATCACCCCGAACATCTACGAACCGTGCTTGAATTCCTAATTAAGAACAACATGCGATTAAACCCGGCCAAATGCACGTTCGGCGTAACAACAAGCAAGTTTCTAGGATACATCATCAGCAAGGGGGACATCGAGGCCTCAACAACAATGGTCAAGGCAATATTAGACATGGAACCCCCCACGACTAAGGCTGAACTCCAAAGCCTAACGGGAAAACTGGCATCTCTCAATCGCTTCATCTCCCGTTACTCCGATAAGTGTGCACTGTTCTTCAAAGCCCTCTGAACAACAAACAAATGAAGCGTCGTTTGGACAACTGACTGTGAAGCAGCGTTTTCATCGATCAAGCAGTACATCGCCTCAATCCCCCTTTTGTCCAGACCTGTGAAGGGAGAAGCCATCTACCTGTACCTATCTGCTTCCCTAACGGCCATTAGTTCGGCCCTGGTCCGAAGAGAAACGAATTCCGAATTGCCAGTCTTCTTTACCGGAAAAGGCATGACACCTCCCGAGACCCGTTATCCTACAACCGAGAAGGTGATACTTGCATTCGTCTAAGCGGCAAGGCGACTCGGGCCATACTTCCAAGCCCACAGCATCCACGTCCTCACCAACGTCCCATTGCGACAGGTATTGCAATCGCCCGACCACAGTGGTCGACTGGCAAAATGGGCCGTCGAGCTAAGCGAATACGACATCCACTACGCGCCCCGAACAACAATAAAGGGCCAGGCTATCGCAGACTTCATAGCTGAATACATGGAGGCCGAAGGGCCAATAGTGACACACGTCCTCGAGACGCCGCCCATTAGCATGGAGCCTCCCAAGGAAAAACCCCCAACACCTAAATCGCCATGGAACCTTTACGTGGACGGGTCATGCACCAAGAATACCAGTGGGGCTGGAATCATCCTCACCGGGCCCGGGGGTGTACGAGACGAGTACGCACTAAGATTCGAATTCAAAGTAACAAACAACGAGGCCGAATACGAAGCTCTTATTGCTAGTCTACAGCTGGCTCGAAACTCAGAGGCCCCGAGCATCAATATCTTCAGCAATTCACAGCTAGTCGTTAACCAAATCCAGGGCAACTTCAAGACAAATGTTAAGCAAGCTCAAGTACTTCAACATCAACCACATCCCACGGGGAAGAAACACCAAGACAAACACACTTGCCGATTTAGCAACATCGCTCGTACATACAGAGCCAAGGCAACGAGTAGTGGAAGTGTTGAAGAGGTCAAGCATCACGAAAGCACCAGAAGAGTTCTTAACGATCAAACCGCACACACTTAGCTAGATGGACCCAATCATCAAATACAAGACAAGTGGCGAACTACCAGCCGACCGGGCCCAAGCGCGAAACATCATAGCCCGAGCAGTCAATTTCAGCATCCGACACAACAGCCTATACAGACAAGGGAAGACGTGGGCCAACCTCAAATGCATTACACCGGAGTAAGGCGACAAGATACTCAAGGAAATCCATTCGGGCGTATATGGCCACCACACGGGAGCACGATCCATCGCACAAAAGACACTCTGTTGCAGATTCTGGTGGCCCACCATCCACACGGATGCAAATGCAATCACTACGACCTCTCATCAATGCCAACTCTATGCACACAAGAATCACGCGCCCGCGGTTCCTCTATCGATTCTCACCTCTCCTGTTCCGTTTGCACAGTGGGGACTCGATCTCATCAGAGAGCTTCCGAAATCCAAGGGCCAATATCGATTCATCATAGTCATCATTGACTACCACACCAAGTTCATCGAGGCGGAACCAATGGTCAAGATCATGACTGAAAAGGTGAAAAGATTCATATGGCGTTTCCTCTACTGTTGCTATGGCACCCCGCTCAACATCATCACTGATAACGGGCCGTAATTCCATAACGATAAGCTCAAAGCATTCTGCAAAAGGCAAGGCACCAATCTGATATTCACATCGCCAGTACACCCACAAACAAACGGACAGGTGGAAGCAGCATACAAAATCATCAATGAAGGAATCAAGAAGAATATTGAACTCATAGAGAAAGGAGACGTTTGGTACGGACGATGGCCCACACTACTCCCCGAAATACTATGGTCAATCCGAACTACGGCTACGGCAACAGCAGCAACAGGAGAAATGTCGTTCAGCCTCACATTCAGAACGGAGGCCATACTACGACTCGAACTCACGTACAGAAGCCCAATAATTGAAAGCTACGACCCCACCACCAATGGCGAAGGACTGAGACTCAACAATGACCTCCTTGAAGAAAGGTGCGACACGGCACACCTTCACAACACTGCGAACAAGCATCGAGTCGCTCGATTATTCAACCAGCGTGTGAAGGAGCGCTCACTTCAACTGGAGGACTAGGTCATGAAAGCAATTCAAACGAAGCCTAAGGAATTACGCCCATCATGGGAAGGTCCATACGTCATCGACACAGTCGCAAGTCCGGGTACGTTTTACATCAAAGACATGTTCAGAAGAAGGATAGTCAATCCCTGGAACACACAACATCTAAGGAAGTATTTTCACTAAGTGTTCATCTACCTGCGTTTTAGCACGTTTTGTAACCTAAACACGCGTTAATCTAGTGATTGTAAACTTTTGCATATGTACGTTTTGTTATGTGCCAGTAGCAATATATGTATACATCAAACGCACTCAGTCAAGCAATGTACACGAAACAAAAGGTACTTAGATATATTTTCCAAAAGTTGTACACAGATCATTCATTAAACGCACGCAGGCGCGAAAGTACAAGACAAGCAAAAGAAAGCAAAAATAAAAGATAGATTAGCTGGCCCTAGCAGCAGCGACAGCCCCACCCTCCCTAGGCACTGGCCCGTCACCCTCAGCAAGCGCCTCGACATTCGGCTCCTCAAGCGAGCACTTCAGCTTCTCAGCCTCGGCGGCCTGCCATGCCTCAAACTCGTCCACCTTAAAGAACGGCAGCATGAGTGAGGAGAAGTCCTCACACTGGACGTTGGCTTCAGCAGCAGCCAAGTCCTCGAACTCCTCTGAATCCTTGAAAGCCTAGACCGCGTCAGCCTTGACCTTCTCAAACTCGGAAGAAGCCTTGTACTCGGCCACTGCCTCCTCCGCAATCCTCTAACGGACTTCCTCCGTCATGGCATGAGCTCGGGCCTCAGTCAGCTCGCGCTCCAACTCCACTATTCGCGTACCGCTGGATGACCGGAGGGTAGCCAGGTCGATCTCCAGAATGGCAACCCCGGATTGCGCCTCCCCAAGTCCTTCCTCAGCTCATCGGCCTCATGCACAAGCTCGTTTACCCGTGAAATCTTCTGATTGGCTATGTCGGTGGACTTGGTCAGAGACTGCTGCAACTTGCCCACGTCAGCCTGAAGTTTTCAGTTTTCGGCCTTCGCCTTTGACAGCATGGTGGTCTGCAACATCAATCCCTCGAGCCCCTTGATGAGGAACAGATGATGCTAGAGCTGCGTACAGGTGTCAAATGCTGCACTGAGGGATTCGCTCGGGTCGGCGCCCAGCTGACGCCACTTTTGAAGGGATTCAATGCCCGCACCCATGGAGCTCTGGATACGAGCAATGAACTCTGATGAGAGCGATGTCTCGCCTGCCACCGCAACAGTAACGGCAGAAGAGGCCTCGGTGGACGGACCCCGAGAGCGCTTCAACGGGCGGCTGAAGGTGCCTTGGCTATCTGGCCTCCTAGCCGAGGTCTGGGACTGGTGGTCATCCGCCTTTCCAGGCTGACGGATGGGGAAGATCTCGAACGAACTCCTCGAGGAGCCCATATGGGTGGATGGAGACTTGCCCTGGTTCACGCGCCTGTCCACGCGACGCTCGCCGCGCTCCCTGCTGCGCGTCTCCTTCTCCTGTCAGAGACGCTCCCTTCGGGCCTGCTCCCCCTCTCCCCTCTGAGCATCGGGGGCAACTTCAACAGCCCGTCCCTCGGGGATGACAGCTGGGGCTCCAACAGCCGCGCCCACGGCTTGGACCTCCTCATCTTCCTCCGGTACCGGGTCCAGGTACTCATTGTAGTTGGGAGGATGCATCACACCCTGAGGAGTGTCGCCCTGCACTAGCTGGCCGCTCGCGTCTTCGACGACTATGCGGGCCTGACGGGCCTTCTCCATGAGCACCAACATACGTTGGTGGGCAGCATCCTGCTTGGTAGAGGATCTGGACTTCTTCATCTTAGCTGCAACAAAAGTATACACAAGGGTCAGCCCGACAGCATACACAAACAGAGTAATCAAATGCCATGAACAGAGGATACGTACCAGGAGGGCGTGAGAGACCGCAACATTCGACAAGCTCCCAATGATTGGCTGCCCATAAATTTTGCGCATCTGGGTGGAGGTCGAAAGCAAACTTGATTCGCGCCAACCGCTTCTCCTCCAAACGGGTGAGGGGATACGAACTTTGGTCTGCAAAAGCACAAACATATTAGCAAGCACGAATACAAACGAAAACATAGCAAAGGCCGTTAGTCAGCATTATATCACACCTAGCGGTTGAAAACACTCGGGGACTCGGTGTATCTGATCACGTCCGCGAGATAGAGCGCCATCCGGCTTGTCAAATTCCCACTCGCCTCCGACAAGGCAGTGATACCGACGCCAGGCGGTGGAAGAGGAAGGGGGCTCTGTTAGCCACCACTTCGTTCGGGCTCGACCGTCATCGTACCCTTATCCTTCATACGAGGAGAATACTTCAAACGGAAGAAGTGCCCGATCTCCGCCCGTGTGGGGAACTGCAGCCCACTTAGCTTCCAAATATTGTGGAAGGCTATCAGTACGCGCGTCAACGTTGGCCCGCATTGGCCTAACGTGATGTTGAAGCACGAGCGCATACTGGAAGAACAGATGGAGGGGAAGCTTCAACCCGGCCTTTAGCTGGAACTCGCTCACGCACACGTAGCTGCGTGGAGGGCGTGTAATGACGCACCCTGACAGAATACCCTCAGCTTCACCGTGAGTGGGATGTGGTAGTCTCGGTACCACCGCTCGATCTCCCGCATCGACGGGGACCCCTCAGGCTCCTGCACCACTTCGTCGTCCGCCAATTGCCACAATACGGGCCTGCCCTGAGGAAGAATGGGAAGAGCAGCCCCAGACGCCCGCTCACCGCGTGGGAGCACGACGTATCCATCTGATCCCCCGGAAGAGGAGGACGCGCACGACGTATCCATTTGATCCCCCGGAAGAGGAGGACGCGTCAAGGTTCGGCACACTCGACCCAGGTTGCTCCATGTTCGGAACTGATGACCTACGCAAAGCACCACTGGCGTTAACGGACAGTGGGGAGACGCTCAGTACGCTATCAGACGAAGAGTCTGAAACACTATGGGATGAAACCTGGGACCCTATACGAAACCTAGGGGTTGACGTAGGTAACTCATCACTGGATACAGCTATAAATTCCATAGTCCTAAGAGAAAAGTAAACGGGAGATAAGCCAAACGGTGAACGTGTAGACTGTCGCAACCCCAATCCCCCAGCAAAAACAAGTACCAACCATTCCCAATACTCAAAAATCGATCAAACAACCAAAAAGCAACAAAAACCCAAGAACTTGAAGCTGTTCCTCCCAATACCCTGAAAAGCCCAGAAATTCTCTTTACATTCCAACACAAAGCAACACAAACCCATAAATGTACCCCAAAAACAGTACCCAAAACAAGTACAAAAGCAATACACAACAAAATAATTTTCGAAAAGAAACAAGAACAAAGACACTACCTTTGAAGAGATGAGATGAAGATTCACGAGATAGCAAGCAACACTCCAAGATTGATAAGCAAGCAAATCTGAGAGCACATTTACGCAGAGTTTCAGTTCAAGCAAGCAAAGTGTAAAAAAGTGAAAGTGAAAACACCACTATTTATAGGCAACGATTCTAACCCTAGGAAAACGCCTATCGTTTATTTTCAGCGCTTCCAACCGTAGGATTACAACACGTGTCTCATGCGCCCCACGCGCTCCCGCCTAAATTAATTACCCTACCGCTTCGAATTCAGCGCGCCACGCGTCACGCATGCAGCAAATAACTGAAATAAACCGTCTGACACACGATCACCTCAAGCGACAGATAACTATTACGAAGACGAAAAGGTCGGAATACGAAAAGACAAGAGGGGCCACTTCGGAAACAGCAATACCGTTTCGGAGTCCCACCCGATAGAGCAACACCCGATAGGCAAGCGGCAGTTATGCTTGCGCTATCATGGGCACAGTCGATACCATCATGACCTGCGCCATCGATCGGGGCTAACGGACTGAGGTCCGGGACCTCCCGTTATGCATCCACCCGACAGAGCAATACCCAACACGTAAGCGGCTCCAAACAGCAACATCAGGTTTTGGAGTCCAACCCGATAGCCAAACAGCAACAACGTTCGCGCTATCGTGGGACGAGTAGCAACATCACTTGTCGCCACGTAAGCGGCTCCAAACAGTAATATCAGGTTTCAGAGTCTAACCCGATAACGGAATAGCAACAAAACGCCCGCACCATCGCGGGACGAGGCCCCACAGCATGACACTTCGACTCTCGACCTTAAAATAAGCTCTTTATCGGAGAGTTGGGGGACTCGGGGGTTACCAGGGTGCGCCCCCCCCCTCGAGTGACCACGTGTGCCAAATCTGGACAAAGCCTTGCAACTCCCATATCAAGAGCTAATTCACTTGACTTGGGGACTTTGGGGACTTGTTAGTACGTGATCCTGTAAACACTCAATTTTCGCACACTTAGTCACTCCAAATGGGTCAACACGGCTCGGACCAAATGTAAGACAACAATACAGGGTTCAACTTTAAACAAGGAAGCAACACCATCTGAAAGCCCACTCGCTCGGAACAACAAACGAAATGCACCAAGACAGAACATGGACAAAGCAGGATCCCACATCGAAGAGCAACAAAAGACCCCATACTCAAGACAACACATTTATGACAGTTACAAGGTACACACGCCCGTTACTCAACCAACACTATTGTTACGCTTCATACACTAACTTGAGCGTCGGAGAATCGAAGGCGGGAACAACCCGTCAAGGCTTCTAACGACCGTTTGGTGTATTACTCTTAACAGCAGGTAAAGGACGACATACACACGACAGCTCAGATCATCTGAATTGACCCCATCCGTACTTCTACTAGAATTCCTACAGAGTTTGGTAGAAACAGATTATACAAAAACATTTTCTCCAGTCTCTATAAAGGATTCATTTAGGATAATTATGGCATTAGTAGCTCATTTTGACATGGAGCTATATTAGATGGATGTCAAAACACCATTCCTTAATGGATAACTGAGAACTTGAAGAGACAACTTATATGAAACAACCAAAATGTTTCATACCTAAAGGAAAGGAGAAGATGATATGTAGACTTAAGAAATCAATATATGGATTAAAAAAAGCTTCTAGGCAATGATATAGGAAATTTGATTTAGTAATTTCAACCTTTGGATTTACAGAAAACATTGTTGATGAATGTATTTATCTTAAGACAGCACAAAATGCATTTATTTTCCTGATTTTATATGCCGATGACATTCTCTTGGCAAGCAGGAATCTCAAACTGCTTAAAGACACTAAAATCTTTTTGTCAGAGCATTTTGACATGAAAAATTTGGGGGAAGCATCATTTGTCTTAGGAATTGAAATTAAAAGGGACAGAAAACATGGCATTTTAGGACTGTCACAAGCAAGCTACATCTCAAAAAATTTGAAACATTTTAGGATGGAGACTTGTGCTGCAGGAGAGGTCCCTATGTCCAAAGGTGATAAATTAACTAAGAATAAATTTCTTTAAAATGAAGCACAGAAAATAGACATGGAGTCAAAACCATATGCTAGGTTGATATGCAGCTTAATGTATGCACAAGTGTGCACTAGGCTTGACTTAACATTTTCAGTTGGCATGCTTTCTAGGTTTCAAAGTGATCCAGAGATACAACACAGGAATGCACGGAAAAAGATCCTAAGATATCTTTAGAGGACTAAAAACCACTTGCTTGTGTATAGGAAAGTGAAAACTTTAACTTTAGAAGGTTTTACTAATTCTGATTTTGTTGAAAATTCCCAACTTCAAAGAAATCTACTCTTGGTTATGTTTTCATGCTTGCTAGTGGTGTAGCGACATGGAAAACTGTAAAACAAGGTCTTGTTGTAACTTCTGCAATGTAGACAGATGTAATTGCTTTGTATGAAGGTGTGTGTGAAGGCCTGTGGATAAAAAATTTCTTGATGGAAACTAAAGTTCTTAAGAGTGTGATTTCTGAAATTTTAACTATCTATTGTGATAATGAAGCAGCTATGTTCTTTTGTAAGAACAACAAGAGGTCTATTCACTCTAAGCATGTTGATTTGAAATATTACAGTATGAGGAAAAGAGTAAATGATGGTGAAATTCAAGTTTTGAACATTAGTACAAATGATCAACTAGCTGATCCTTTTACTATGAGCATCTGCAGCGATAAGCAATTTTTCCAGAAATAGGACTTCCTCTACCTGGGACCCGTCGCCAATGGGAATTCCTCGGGCTAGAATCGGTGCAGCGGTGAAAAACTGGAGCGACGACCAGAACTTGACCTCGAGGAATTCTTCGAAGACGATCAAAAATCGACCGCGGAGGAGAACGCTTCCCCTGGTGGAGCCCACGCACATAGGTGATGCCAGGGCGCGTCATTTTTTTTAAAATCTAACGCGTGTAATACACGCACCGTAGAAAGTGATTTTTTTTACCCAAAAGTTACAAGCCAATGACAACCCGCCACGTGGCGAGGTTGTCTGCCATCGAGCTGCCAACGATCATCTCCATCTGGGTCATCCATTTTGATTCTAAATTTCAATCTAACGGCCAAGATTCGAATAAAACAGCTATTTTTGTTATTAACCCCCTACAACTCAAATATTTCCATAAAAAAAACAATAAAAAATTGCAAAAAAATTAAAAAAATGCAAATAACCCCCTACAACTTTATTACAAAAAATAAAAATAAATAATTTTTTATAATTAATTAATAGTAATATGAAATCCTATTTTTTGCACCGCTGCAAGAAAAACATGCACAGAACCTCCTATTTAATGAATAGTGATTGCATTTCCTCAAATAGGAATTTCTAGGCCAATAAAAATTCCTAAACGGGTGAGGATGCTTTAAGGCTTTAGCAATTGGAGTTTTCAAGAAGCACTGCGAAAACTTAGGTGTACTTAATGATTTAGATTCTAGAATTTAGTGAGAGCATTCAAAGTTTAGTTAGAGTTTTTCAATTCTGGTTTGATTCTTGTAATTTTATTTTGCTGAGTTTTAAGCTCAGACTTATGTAAATTTGATTCCTTTATCAATAAATTGAGATTTTTGTTAATATATGTATTTACTGCAGCAAAATATATGTTTGAAATTAATTTCGTATTTCAAATTATTTTATCAAGTTGTTTATGTTCAGATGGATGGTGGTGTATAGACTTTGTTTTGTACATGTTTGCCTTTTCAGTCAACAAGCACAAATCCATCAATGTTTAGTAATGTGTTTGTAATTTTGGAGTTTTTGTGTAAAACCATTTAGTGGGAGTGAAGATTTTTGACAAATGCAGATTGTTGGTGTATATGATGTCATTAGCTTCACTTAAGTCATATCTAAGTTCATGTGTTATGCAGGTGTTACTGTAGTGGCTTTTAATTTGCAAATTTGGTTAAGTTTGTTAAGTTCTTAGTTTTACAGTGATTTTTTGTATGATGATAGAACTGTGTGTTTATGGATTTCAACTTCTTTGGATTCAAGCATGCCTTTAGTTTCATTACTTGTCTTTTGGTTAAGTTCATTTGCTGCACATAACCATTGTACAGTTCAATGAGAAATTGAAAGGATGGACTTATACAATAGTTATGCTTATGTAGAGTTAACGTTGTATTAAAATTATGACTGTGTAATGAGAGTCACATTGTAAAGTTAATCTTTGTGTAAATGTGAACAACATATACTGTTTGTATTGTAATAAGAATCCATCTTATGTACAGATATGATCACATGTTTATGTAACATGTGTTTGAGTGCGACAAGTCCTCTTCAATAGGTAAGGCTCTTGTTGTATCTCTATATGTGTGAGGTTTGTCCCTGTTCTCTCTACACATAGCATATGTCACCTAATCTCATTCAAGGAGGAGAAGAGAACAGAATACTAAGCTCAAGAACAATAGCAATGCTACTAAACGCAGCTGGTAAGCCTCTATTCCTCTTTAGCACCAAGTTGATGTGTTTACATGACTTGATTGATCTTCAATATTTAGTTTTCATCTCGTCCTTCTTTCTTTTCTCTGTCGCAAGAGTGTCTACAGTCTCTCCCATATCAAAACTGCTAGAATGAAGGGTTTAATGCGCAAATTAAGAGGGAAACACTTTATGCTTTTTGTGATTGCGCAAAGGATGGATATGATGGTAAACAAAAGGTCTCGCATTGATGGTGCATTATAGGCTTAAATTTCAGTCAGATAATTAGCATTAACTTCCACAATGGATTAGGTTTTATGATTAACAAAGATATCCAAGGAGAACTAAAATTGGCCTTTCCAGATAGGATTACGAATCATCGTCACTAGATCTGCACATGCAAGTCCAGTATTTGCACATCTAAAAGGCTCTGCTGAAAATGTAGCACTAGATTGTTGAAGTGAGTCATACTCCTTGTATATTTAGGAAATGTATATTCTGTAATTAAGTAGGATTCTAGCTATCTGATTAGGTTTCCTTCTAGGACTGTAAGTATGCTTGTATATAAGCCCAATTCGGGATTGATCAATATATAAGAAAATTCCTAAAGTATTGTGTTCTATTTGACTTAGTATCATAGCCGATCTGATCATGGTTATCTGACCTGACCTGGATTCTGCTACCTGACCTGAATTTGAGTCTTGTTCGACACATCTATCAAAATCTGACAACCTGAATTTGTTCTTGTTTGCTGACAAAATCATCTTGTCTTGACCTGTTTGAAATTTACTCTGTCTGATTATGTTTCGTGGTGTTCTATCAATTGCCTAAATTTGTTTGAAGATCGACTCTTGTTCGTTTTTGAAGAATTTGACATGGCTTTGGATATTTCGTTGTTTGAAGAACCTGTTTCCTGTAGCGTGAAGAGTCAAGACCACTTGATGGGTAATGTTTCTCTCACTGAGAAACATCAAGGTAAATTTGGTATTGCGTTAAAAGTCTTTAACTTTACTGGTGGTGATACATGGATAATTGATTTAGGTGCGTCTGACCATATGATCTTTGATAAGTCTTTGTTCTCAACCCTATCTCCATCTCCCATACCTAAAGTATCTAATGCAAATGGTGTGTCTTTCCCGGTTTTAGGTATAGGCTCAATCCAAGTTACTCCAACCATTGTGTTATATAATGTCATCTATGTTCCTTCTCTATCTCATCACCTGTTATCTGTCTCTGGATTAAACTCACAAAACAAATGCTCTGTAACCTTTTTTTCTTATGTAAGCCATCTTTAGGGATCTAACAACTCAGGCGTTAATAAACAAGGGAGATGTGAGGGGGAGACTGTTTCACTTAGATTACATGTGTAACGAAGAGACAAGAATGTCATCACCACCGGTAGCCTTGGCATTGAGTTCTGATCGAGTGAAGGAAATTTGGTTGTGGCATCGTCGATTAGGTCATCCATCTTTTGAGGTTATGAAGAAATCGATGCCATCTCTGTTCTTGGGAATAAAAGAGTCAACGCTCCATTGTGAAACCTATGTGTTTGCTAAAAGTCATAAGTCCAACTACCTTCCTAGTTCTCATTCTAATTTAGCACCATTTGAGTTGATCCATTATGATGTATGGGGGCCTTCGAAGAATTCAGCCTTGACTGGAATGAGGTATTTTATTTTGTTCATTGATGATTTTACAAGGTTAACATGGGTTGTGTTGCTGAAGAAAAAAAAGATGTTGTGTTCTCTGCCTTTACTACTTTTCATAGTCTCATTCAGACGTAGTATGATACCTGTGTAAAGGTATTTCGAGCTGACAATGGAGGAAAGTTTGTCAATCACTCTTTCCAAGAATATTTTCAGCAACATGGAATTGTTCACTAGACTACTTGTCATTAGGCACCAGAGTAGAATGAAGTTTCTGAAAGAAAGAATCGTCATCTCTTAGATATAGGAAGAGCTCTCTTACTTAGTGCCAACATGCCAAAATATATTTGGGGAGAAGCTGTATTGTGTGTCTCTCATCTCATCAGTCGTCTACCATCTGCATCTGTTCAGAATCAGATTCCATTTGAAATACTGTCTAAACATGTTGCCACCCCGTCTCTTAGCAAACTTGCTGCTCGTGTCTTTGGTTGTGTGGCATATGTTCATCTTCATAAGAATCAGAGATCTAAGTTAGAGGCTCGTGCTTTGAAGTGTGTTTTTATTGGCTGTGGTACCCATTAGAAATGTTATAAGTGTTACCATCCTCCTTCTCAAAGGTTTTATGTCACTATGGATGTCACTTTTAGTGAAAACTTGTGTTATTTCTCTCATTCGGCAACTCTTCGTGAGGAGGAGAAGAATGTGTTCTATGAAGACCAATTTGGAGAATCAGAAGATTGTAGTTCAGTTGAAAGTGTCTCAGCCGAAAGCTGTTTTCGACCCGTTAAGGAAATTCCTCGACCCATCAAAAATGGTATCCCAGAACAGGCAGAAGATGGTTTTCGACCCGTCAAAGAGGAACCTCGACCCGTCGAAAATGTTTTTCGACCCATCGAGAAGAAACCTCGACCCGTCGAAATTGGTATCCTGGATCGGACAGAGTGCAGCCTTAGACCCATCGAGGAAATTCCTCGACCCATCAAAATTTCCCAGACAGATTAGACTGTTCCGAGTTCTGAAAGTGTTCAACATGTCAAACAAGTGTCCGACACGTTGAAAGGAGGAGAATTAGTCAATGATCAGCCACCAATTATTGAAGATGTACATGAAAGTCTAGTGTCTCCTCCTCCATCAATGATCTCTCCTAACTTGTCATCACCTGAGGTACGTAGTAGTGTTCTTTTGTCTAGTTCTAGTGTTCCTGAAAGAGTCTTACCTGCTAGGTCCACCCGTGATCAACCTCCAAAAAGATATGAATCTCTCTTATCAGCTAAAGTCACATATCCTGTAGCTAATTATATGTCAACCCATAGATTGTCTAAACCCTATGTAGCCTTTGTGAATCAATTATTTGTTGTATCTCATCCTAGTAAAGTGCAGGATGCAATCAAGGAGGAGAAGTAGGCCAAAGCAATGGAAGTTGAGATGGATGCTCTCAACAAGAATGATATTTGAGACTTAGTACCATTAACACCTGGAAATAAGACTATTGAGTATATATGGGTGTATGATGTGAAGCATAATGCAAATAGATTTGCTGAAAGGTATAAGGCAAGGTTGGTTGCCAAAGGATACACCCAGAAATATGGAGTGGATTATGATGAGACATTTACCCCAGTAACAAAGATTAGTACTATTCAAGTCCTTATGTCCTTGACAGCTAATCTGAATTGGCCCTTGCAGCAATTTGATGTGAAGAATGTCTTTCTTCATGGAGATTTGAATGAAAAAATTTACATGGATCTTTCTCCAGGATGTGGTACTTTTACGGGTGAGAAAGTGGTGTGTAGATTAAAGAAGTCCTTGTATGGATTGAAGCAATCTCTAAGAGCTTGGTTTGGAAGGTTCACAGCTTTCATGAAGAAGATTGAGTATAGGCAGAGCAATTCAGATCACACTCTGTTCCTGAAGCATCAACAAGGAAAGTGACAACCTGAATTATTTATGTAGATGACATGGTCGTGACAGGTGATGACCTTGATGAGATCAAGAGATTACAAGCCCAGTTGTCTTTTGAATTTGAAATGAAGGATTTTGGAAACTTGAAGTATTTCTTGGGTATTGAGATAACTCGAAACAAGAACTGTATTATGTTGAGTCAAAGGAAATATGTTCTAGATTTTTTGACAGAAACCGGTATGTTTGACTGTAAACCAGTTGATACACCCATTGAGCAAAATCATCGACTTGCTGAATATCCTAATCAAGTCCTACAGAAAAGTCCTGGCACCAGAGTTTAGTTGAAAAATTAATTTACTTGTCAACACGAGACCTGATCTTGCTTATGTTGTTAGTGTGGTGAGCCAATATATGCACGATCCTAGTGAGGATCATATGAATGCTGTGATAAGAATCTTGAGATACTTGAAGTCTGCTTCTGATAAAGGTCTTATGGTTAGTAAGCATGGAGAATTGGAGACTACTGGGTACACTGATGCAGACTGGGCAGACAACATTACTGACACGCATTCCACTTCTGGATACTTTACATTTGTTGGTGAAAGTTTAGTAACTTGGAGGAGCAAGAAGCAGAATATGGTAGCTCGTTCTAGTGCAGAGGCAGAGTACAAAGGTATGGCTCAAGGGATTTGTGAGTTGTTGTGGTTGAAGTATTTACTAGTAGACTTGGGTTTTAAGCATAAACGACTCATGCCTCTTTATTGTGATAACACTGCTATAGTTGAAATTGCACATAACCTTGTTCAGCATGACCGGACGAAGCATGTAGAGATTGATAGACACTTCATCAAGGAGAAGCTAGATGCTCGTATTATCTCATTCCCATTTGTTCATTCAGAGGAGCAATTAGCTGACATCCTTACCAAATCTGTTTCGTCCAAAACTTTCAGTGACTCACTTGACAAGTTGAGCATTCAATACTTGTATGCTCCAACTTGAAGATGAGTGTTGGAGTGAATCTCACTCATTGTATATTTAGAAAGTGTATATTCTGTAATTAAGTAAGATTCTATAATTGATTAGGTTTCCTTTTACGACTGTAAGTATGCTTGTATATATGTCTAGAAGTGTATATTCTGTAATTAAGTAAGATTCTATAATTGATTAGGTTTCCTTCTACAACTGTAAGTATGCTTGTATATATGTCTAATTCGAGATTGATCAATATATCAAAAATTCCCAAATATTGTGTTCTATTTACCTTAGATCAGATATGCTGAAGTAGAAGGTCATTACCATTTCATCAAGCAATGCTAGATTGGAGGAGTAAGTGCAAGAACTACTGAAGAGGAAGAAGTCCCAGCTGAAAGCTAAGATATCTCTACACCAGCAACACTATTTTTTAGAAGCATGCGCAGGACTCTGGAGCCTTTCTTCAGATTCGGGTTATGTCCAACTTCTTCTTCTCTTTCTCTTATAGTACGTAGCTCTCGGATAGTCAGATTCTTGGACAAAAGCTTGGGTTTCTACTTTTCAATGCTACAAGCAACTTAAATTAATCTCTAGAAGCTTCTGACCTCTGGGAACACATTTAACGCGTCGAAATCTAACTCGATGTAAAATCAAAGTCAAGCTGTATAGGCTGACTAAGTTTCTCTTCCATGTTGTCCCACCTCGTCAGCAACCTCTTAAAGCAGCAGCTTGTTCTATTTTTGACTTCCTCCATCGAGCGAAACAAATTCTAAACGATCAAAGTTCGGATGTGGTTTCAGATACGGTATAAATTATGTAAATTACAAACTTAATTACTTTACGAAAAGTTGAATTAATGAAATGAAGGTGAAACAGACATACAGAGCAAGACGGCCAACGATTATCTACGTGTATACATCATGACGAAGATCAAACCTACCTCATCTCTATGATGATCAAACTCAAAGAAAAACTTTTAAGTCACATTTGTATATGCTTGTTGCATCCACGTCTGGTATCCTTCCCATTAACAATCCATACTCGCTATATTAGACAAACACGAAACACATGATCATCTACTTTCTGGGCACATGAATTCAACCATATTAAAATTCCTTCCTTTTCTATATAAACCAATTTATCAGATAAAAAAAAAAAAAAAGAAATAGGCAACAGCAAGCAGCCAAAACTTGGCTCTAACGCCAAGTTAGTCAAATCTCAAATAGACTTTTACCCAAAGAGTAAAATATCGGATATCGAAGATATATCGACGGTCCAAAATTTGGATATATCGACGAAAATATTGATGAAATATCGATTCAGTAAAAATTATGACGAAAAATACAGAAACTAATAAAAATACATAAAAATGTGTAATGAAACTTTTAGAAGTTGTTACATGATCAATTATCTACCTTATGTGGAAAGAAAATATTGATCAAACATCAAGACATATGAATTTACTATAATACTATATATGAATTAGTACGTGTTAAGTGTTGATAATTATTAAAATATAATTTAATACTTCTATTTTTATTTTTTGATGGTTAAAACGGTTAGACCATCACGCCTTTTGTACAATATATTACACATCACACATCACAAAATCAAATATATAAATACTTCAAAACAACGTAGATGACCTATGAGGTTCGAATTTTTTTTGAATTTTTTAAGGAAAATTCAGAAAATATCGAGAAATATCGGGAATATCGTCGATATATCGGAAATATCGATAAAAATAGAGAAATTTCGAGAGATTTAAGGATATAATAAAGAATTTTTCAGGTAATTCAAAAAAACTGCAATATCGACGAAATATCGCCGAAAATATCAATTTTACATTCCTTGCTTTTACCCATATGTCTGTCATTGCTTTTTCTTCTCTGCACCTTCCCACACCTGAACTCATATAAACAGAAAAATAAATAAATTAAAGAGAGTCTTCCTTTTTCTCATATCCAAATCGAAATCCAACAATTTCGCGGAAATTTCAGTTGGATTTCCTTTCCCTTCATTCCCCTAGATTTCTTCACCTATGTTTAACAAAATTTCCTAAACTTTCACGCCCAGATTTTGTTCATATAAAATCTTTGATACGATCAAGACCGCATCTTAATACTTTTCTTGACCAGAACAATCATAAAGCTCAAACCTTTGGCTTCCAAGAATCACAGTTTTGATCGACCATGCTTCAACGGAGCTTCAAACCCGCAAAATGGTAAATTTTCTTGTCTCGTTTTTACAAGAATTTGAGATAAAGTTTCGCTTTTTATGTTTGGAATTCTTTGATTGATGAATTTTTTTTTTGGGGGGGGGGGGATGGTGTTTTTGATTGGTTTTGTGCAGCAAAACGGCATTGAAGCTTGCTGTTTCGAGAATAAAGCTGTTGAAGAACAAGAAAGATGCACAGGTGAAACAGATAAAGAGGGAACTGGCTCAATTTATGGAGAGCGGTCAGTACAGAACGGCTAGGATTAAGGTTTGTATTTTTTGATCATTCTTCAAGTCAATGCTCTGGTTTGACTGTTCTGCTATTGAGATTAATGTATTGTTCTTGACCTTGTTTGACTCTGTTGGTTGATCTGTTGTTTTTAGTAGCTGATTGTGGTGGTTGAGATTTTGATTATGATGAGATGTCGTTTAACTTGTGTCTTGTGAATCAGGTTGAACATGTAGTGAGGGAAGAGAAGTTGAGGGCAGCTTATGAACTTATCGAGATATATTGTGAACTTATTGTGGCACGATTGCCTATGGTTGAGTCACAGAAGTAGGTTGTTTCAACTCAATATTGAATTATCTTTTTAATTTGTTATCATGTATGCACTGTTAGGTTTGATTTAGGGAATTTAGTGTTTAGTTGATTTGATTGATGTTGGTTTGCTTTATTTTTCTTTACAGAAATTGCCCCATTGATTTGAAGGAAGCAGTAACAAGTGTGGTGTTTGCATCTCCAAGATGTGCCGACGTACCAGAACTCTTGGATATTCGCAAGCACTTCCAATCAAAGTACGGAAAAGAGTTCATCACTGCTGCTGTTGAACTGCGCCCAGAAAGTGGTGTAAGCCGCATGGTATGTTTCTAATTTTCTATACTTTGTGTAATTTCTGTTGATTATTGTGAAACATGGAATCTGAGGGGCCTTGGAGATGGCAGGATGGACACTTTGTCAAAAGTTAACAGATTAGTTTCACTGATGATGTTTTCTGTTTCTGATCAGTTAATAGAGAAATTATCTACCAAATCGCCTGATGGCCCTACTAAAATGAAAATTTTGGCTGCAATTGCCGAGGAACATAATGTCAAATGGGATCCTGAGGCATTTGAAGAGAAGCCTCCTGAGGACCTGCTGGTAAGAATGATTTAGCTCTTGCTCATTTGTTATTTTCTTGAAACTTTATAAATGACATAAAACTATGTTTATCTTATGTGCATTGCATGTGATTTAGGTCAGTCGATTAATAGAATTTTTACTTTTGAGCAGAATGGACCAAATACTTATGGCATGACCAGTAATATTCAGTCAGATCCTGCTCTACCCCCACCCCCACCTACTCATGATGTCAGGGGACAACCTCCTAATGCGCAAATCCCTAATAGTATGGCCAGTAAAGCTCATGTTGAATCTCCCCCTGGTCCATCTCCACCCGATCAACCTCCTAATGCTCAAGTTCCTCGTAGAAATTATGAGTATCATGACGGACCTGTGAGCTTTAAGGAGCAGAATGCAAGAGCATCACCTCACATCCAGGACTCTGGTTCTGCAGATGTATCTCCCAATGAAGCAACCACATCTGGAAAGTTTCACCCAGAAGCGAGATCTTCAGGTACAGCAGTTGTTATGTACAGATTATGATGTATTGAATATAAGTGTTTATTGGTTGCATGTTGCAGTTCCGTCTATTGATACGTAGTTGCACATTTTCATACAGGAACCAGAAGTGATCGGATGGAAATGCATGCATTTCCTGGGGATGGTCATGCTCCCGGTAGTCAGACACAGAACTGGAATATGCAATTTAAGGATGCTGCCTCTGCAGCACAGGCAGCTGCTGAATCAGCAGAATTAGCAAGCAGGGCAGCTAGAGCAGCTGCAGAACTATCAAGGCAATATTCATCTGAGATGCGCAATAAAAGTAACCAGTCAGCTTCGGTGCCAACCAATATAGCTTCCGTGCCAACCAATACAGCTTCTATTAACAATGACTATCTGGTGGACAGTGTTCATATGGCAGAGCGATATCCTCAAAATAAGTCACCTGAACATGAAAGGCATGACATTATAGATGACGTGAGAATGAAGAGACAGTCTGGATATTCTGAGGATTTGCGTGCAAGTGAGATGCAAGCTGCTATCAGACCTGAGAATATTCCTCACATTGGAGATACTACATCTGAAAATAAATTTAGCAGGACATCTACTCCCTCTAGTTCTAGCGTTGGTAGCGATCTCCAGAAGGATGATTTGACAGAGAATGATCAAATAAATTATTTTGCAGATATGAGTACTGGAAAACAATCTGTCAGCTCTTTCTCTCCTTCTCATTCAGGAAATTTTACTAACAATCAAGAAATTGCTTCAAGTGTCCGTGGTGAGCATTCTTATGTTAGTGATGCTAACATCCATCAGAGCACAATTGGAATGAATTCTGAGAAAAATGCTCCTCTGGCGTTTGATGACTCTGGTTCAGATGATGATAACTACAAGGGACAAGAATCAAGTTTGTTCTTTTCTTCTCCTAGTAGAACCTCATTTTCTATGCCTTCTGCTAGTTTAGATCCATGGAGCTTTGAGAAAAAGGCTGATGAAGTACCATTTAGGTCTGTTTCACAGTCAATTTCTTCATCAGTGCAGCACTCTGCACCTGTCTTTTCTGAAGGTTTGACAGGTTCTGCAGTGCCTTCGGAACCAAATGACTTCTTGCCTGTTACTTTTGATAATTCAGATGGCCCAAGTTCAGATAGTGAGGAGGAGTTAGACATGTCTACAGTTGTCCGAAGCAATGATTCAAGATTTACTCATGAGAAGACTATTCAATCCACAAAATCTGGAAAGAGCCAAAGTGGAAGTCATAGGTCAGTATCATCCTCATCCTACGATGAGGTACAGCCTGAGAGAAGCCAGGGAATTGAATTTAGTGCTTCCTCACAGAGAAGTTCTGATTTTGATAAATCAGTCACTAGTCAACAATCTCCAAGGCCAAAGAAATCTGGATTAGATAATGAAGTCTTACGTCAAACAGTAAAAGAGGGTGAGGCGCCAAATGAATGCAGTTGTATAAGTGACACAGACAATGATGGGTTGCCCTTTGGAGTCTTGAAAGGTGGCATTCGGAACAAGGGCCTTAGACATCCCCCATATAGTCGAAAGTCAGATAATACTTTTTCGAGCAAACAAGTTACTGATGATACTCCAACAGACAGGATTTCAGTTGTTTCTCATATTTCTAGTGAAGAGCCATATAGCCGGAAAGGGAGCATGAAGCAAAATAAGGAACAACGAGCAAAAAAAGCCATCACATATGTTGCTCCTTTTGATGATTCTTCAGAGGATGAACTCTCACATGAAAGTCTAAGCAGTAGACGCCCAGATCTTTACAATCATAAGTCGGCCTCTCAAGTAGTAAATGATGATTCTTCGGAGGATGAACTCTCACGTGAAACTCTCAACAGTAAACGCCAAGACCTGTACAATCAGAAATCAGCATCTCCAGTAAAGACAAGCTCACCGTCCACATTTTTCTTCAACTCAGAGGATAGTGAGGTCGAGGAAGATCTTCCTCCTCCTAGAAAGATTTCCACCAGGGTTGCTCGTCCAAGTCCTACGTTTTCTAGAAGAACACAGCCCTCCACAAATTCTGTAAGAACTTCTGACTTAAAAACATCAGATGAGCCTGATGCACCAAAATTCTCTTCAAGGAGTTCTGATGCCACTGAAACTCTACCAAGTGCCTCTTCTCAGAACAAGAGCTCTCAGGAGTGGCGTAGACCAGTAGAACAAGCAGCTCCTGAATCATTCCCCGAATCTAAGAGGTCCTCAAGTGTAGAGACTTCAAAATCATCTAATCCACCTCCGATGGTAGTAAGATCAGAGATGACTGAAACTTCAAAGTCCTCAGGTCAAAGGCCATTTGCAAGGGAGCAATCCTCCAACCCTCCTTCGAAGGTTGTAACATCAGAGAGAACTCGGCCTTCTGAAACTTCATTGTCCTCAGGTACAAAGTCATTGGGAAGAGAACAATCATCTCATCCTCCAAAGGTTGAAAGAGCAGAAAGCAGTGAAAGTTCTAGGTCCTCCGGATACAAGTCATTTGCAAGAGAGCAACCATTCGACCCTCCTGCAAAGTTTATGAGACCAGAGAGAACTGAACCTTCAAAGTTCTCTCCTCCAAAGTCATTTGTAAGAGAGCAACCATCCGACCCTCCTGCACAGTCTGTGAGACCAGAGAGAACTGAACCTTCAAAGTTTTCTCCTCCAAAGATTATAAGATCAGAGAGCTCTGAAACTTCCAAGTCCACAAGTTCTTTGGCGGAGCCTCCAGCCAAGGCCTCTCATGTTCATCCGAAGCTTCCCGACTCTGATGACTTATTTGCCAAGTTTGCAGCCCTCAAGCAGAATCGATCGTAGGCCTCTATATATGCACATACAGCATAGGATACCATTTTTCTTTTCTGTGTATCATGGTTTCTCATTCTTTCAATTACTTGACTGAATTCTATCGACTGTCGAATAAACTTTGATTGCTACAGGTCACCATGTGACGAAATTGAGTCCATATTCTTTTGATTTTTGCAAGTAAAATTGCAAATATGATTGTTGACAGTTTTGAAATACAGTATTCAATGTTGTTACATAAAGAGTGTAATCGAATGAGTCTTGGTTTTTCTATACATGCATGTAACCCTGTACTTGTAAAATAAAAGGGTCAACTCCCTCCAGTTTCGGTACCAAATCTCAAAATGAAAAGCTTGTGACCCAAGAATGGGGAAAGATGCATGGTAAAGTTTCGAAAGTACGTGTGCCTGTATTAATTCTATATTCTTTTGCTATATATACAGAACTTCAATCTCATGCTTGCTAGCTTCTACCTTCATGCAATTGCAGTGTTCTGTGTGTTATTATCATCAGAATTCTTGTGCATTAATATTGAAGATTAATTAATGGAGCACACCAGTAACCCAACTGTGTTGCAAAGCATGAATTTATACGAGGTAATTAAAGTAGTTCATGTATGTATTTTTATGAGCTTAATTGGATTTGGAATTAATAGATTTATAATCCATCCGAATGAAACTAATGCTTAAGTACTGCGCGCATTGATGTCACCTAGTATATATTGAAGACTTCTGTGTATCCAAGAGAGCCAAATCTTCTCAAGGAATTGAGAATTGCTACTGCAAAACACCACCCTATGCAAGTCTTAATAAATGCAGTCTTAGTTTTGATTTTATACCAATGCAAAATGATGGTGCATGCATGTACTAAGTTGAACTCGATCTGATCTGGGGGTTTAATTAAATGGAATATATATTGTTCAGGGATTTCATGGGTACTGCACCTGATGTAGGTCAGCTAATGGTCATGCTCTTGAAACTTGTGAATGCAAGGAAACAATTGAAGTCGGAGTATTTACTGGCTACTCTCTTCTCCTTACTGCCCTGACAATCCCAGATGATGGCAAGGTTTTGCTAGCATGCATTTATCCAAGTTCATGTTCACTATTCACAAGTACATATATGCATGTCTAGACATTGTGATGATCTACATATATATATATATATATATATATATTGATGCTGACAAAAATAACTATTGGACTTATCATGAGAGAACTGATGAAGGTGGTGAAGATTGGTGGCACTGATTTGTATGATAACATATTGTGTTGGAAAGTAGATTATTGTGAATATTTTTTTGTAATTAGAATTAAAGTTCTATAGATGTGATAGGAATGTAAATATCATTTCCTATTAGGATACCATTTGTACATCTTTATTAAACCCAAAATTTGGATGAATAAAATTATTGAATTTTTCCTGAAACACTTTCTACTTTGTATCAGAGTTGAATTCCTAGAATTTAAAAAATTCTGAATTGAATTGAAACTCTGAATTATCACCACTGAATTATTTCTTCCACTGCACTTGAAATCCCTTAATTGAAACCCTTGAAGTTGAACCTGAATTCTTGAATTTGAAAATCCATAATCCCAAAGTGTACACTTATCCTGAATCTTGAAATCCTTACTATTTGAAACAAGAAGATATCGCTTAGATCATCAATTGGCTCTGCTCATATAGTTGAATCGGGTGTGAGGAGTAATGCACCATCCCTCTCTGCATGATCTTCGAATCCTACTTGGATCATTGATACTGGTGCAATTGATCACATGACGAATACCCCCAGTTTGGTACAAACTATTAATCCATCCCCTCAACATGTTGTGTCTACTGCTGATGACTCTCCATCTCCTGTTATTGGTGAAGGTTCTGTCAAGATATCTGATAATCTGTCAATTGATTATGTTCTTGTTGTTCCCTCTCTTGTCTATAACCTTCTATCTGTTAGTCAGATAACTGCGGCGCTTGCATGTTATGTCACTTTCTATTCAGATTTTTGTATCTTCAGGATCTTCTGACTAGAAAAGTTCTTGGTTATGGTGTTCGAAGGAGGAAATTATATTATCTTGATTTGACAAGTAGTGGAGCACAACAACTGAAATCACCAGAACAGGCGAATAATACCACCAATTAGGATAAAGCTAAGGAAGATGTGTGGTTCTGGCACCGTCATCTTGGTCATTTGAATTTTCAATATCTACAGAAGCTTCAACCCAACTATTTTCACATGTGAATACTTCAGAATTTCAGTGTGAAACATGTGAATTATCCAAGAGCCACCGTACGTAGTACTTATTCGCCGATTTTATTCAAATGTTATGTCCCTTTTATGAAAATTCACTCCGATGTTTGGGATCCTGGATAAGTTTCTACCCGCTCTGGCTTTCGGTATTTTGTAACCTTTCTTGATGAATGTACTATGATGACCTGGATCTCCTTAATGGAGCACAAGAATGAAGTGTATTCTAGATGCACTGAATTTCATGTGATGGTGGCAACCCAGTATCAACAGCAAATCTGGGTATTTCATTCCGACAATGGTGGCAAATATGTGAATGGTGAGATATATGCATTCTTGATCTCATGGAATCCGACACCAAACTTCAGTTGCGTATACTCCTCAACAAAATGGATTAGCTGAAAAGAAAAATAGACAAATAATAGAAGTTGTTCGGGCCTCTCTCTTTGGCATGAATGTGAAATCAAACTTGTGGGGAGAAGTTGTTCATTCTGCTGCATATTTGATCAATCGCACTCATTCCTGTATGATTGAGTTTCAAAATCTTTATCAGAAGTTACATTAGTTGTTGAATGTGACATCCTTGCAGAATTTGGAAAGGTGTCGTTTTGCTCGTTACACACATGCTGCAATGTTAAAACATAGCTCGTTACACCCAGCCCGCATGTTGGATGATAACAAGTGCTTTACCAAGCTTCCAGAAAGGAAAGAAGAGATTCTCTATTCTCTGAGAAAAGATTTTGCCTCTTTCTGATCGATCCGACTGGAAATTCTCTAAACTCTGATCGATAGAGCTACTTTGATCATCAAACACAGCACCATCTTCTTCTTTTCTGGTACTCTCTTTTACCTTCCTCTCACTTTCATAACCACAAGTCCAGAAACAATAAGTAGTATTATACCGTATTATTTTCACCAAAGTCCATAATTCTGTTACTTCATTGATCGAAGAGAGTGCAGATTCCTGTCACATATAGTAAGTTGTAGGATAGGTTGATTTTGTGTTTTTCTCTGTTCATGGGAAGTTTCCTGTACGTGTAGTCAATCACTGAAAGATTTAGGATTTGAGGTGGTGGTTTGCTTGCTTAAACTTTGAGTTTTTTGTGTAAAATTCTAGTCTTAATTCCAAGAATTGTTTGGCCTTTGAATTAAACTTACTTTTGATTCATAAAGCTGCTTCTTGTTACTTATTATATTGTGAAGCATTTCATTTGGAAATGGGCTCCAGTACAAAGGGACTGTTGCAAAGTGATGAATTATGTCAGGTATATCGATCTTGTTGATTTCTGCTATGTTGACATTCTTTGGTTGAAATTGTTAGACATTGGCTTTTAACGATGCGGCAGTATATCTTGGAAACTAGTGTGTATCCGCGTGAACTGGCACCTCTCAAGGAGATACGGGAAGCCACTACCAGCCATCCTCAGTAATCTGTCATTCTTTCCTTAAAACATTTCAATTTGAATTGATCGAGTCACACTTATACTCAAGTAGCCTGCATTCTCAGTTTCATACCACTGCGTGGAAATTACAAAGCATCTACTTGATTTGTACTGTTGAGAATCATTAGCTGTTTATTAGTGGATGCAAAGAAAACGATTGAAATTGGAGTTTTTACGGGATACTCTCTTCTCCTCACCGCGCTTACAATTCCCGAGGATGGCAAGGTCTGGTATATATGTTTGAATCCGTTTTCTTGGCTAATATGAGAATCAGGACTGCTGAAGGCATACACTTGTGTTGGCTTTTTCTTGAGCTATGACAAAACACAGCAATGGAAGATTTTTAATGTTTAAGTGGCATTACACATTTTATCTCTTTGGACAAACAGGTATAACATTCATTGCATACATGTTTTCCATCTAGGATAGAACACTGAGCATGTATCCCAGACATTCTGGAACGCTTTTCTGGTGTGTTTCTTCATGGCTTTAATCACCTCTAAAATTCCAGTTCACCTGTGATTAATCTAGTTGCTCTTTGACCTTGAAGAAACTGACTTAGTTAATGAAGTTCCCTAGAAAAATTGACAAAGGTTCACATGTGTTTCCTAGGAAACTGTTTTGTCTTTTCTGCTTGTCAAAATGCTTTTTGACTCTGTTTTTCTGGGCTTCCTCTTTGCTGTGTTGAAACGTGCTCTTACCTTGAAAACTGATATGGCTATTCTTGTACAAGTACAAAGGACCCCTTTACCTTGTTTAGAGAACCTTAGCTCATTAAGGTAAGACCTCTAGCAGCCTCGGTTTCCCTCCCTGTTTAGCTTGCTGTGACCATTTGGTAGCTGCTGATTTTAGGTCTGCATTGGTCCATGTTTAGGTCTGCATTTAGGCCTCTTGGTTGCTGTGTTTCACGTGGTTACTGGCTGTCTTTGACCCTTGAATAACCTGCCCTATATAAGGAGTCCCAAGCTGTCTTGGATCCTTGGTTGGTTGAGTGAAAACACTTGGGGTTTTGGTTATTCTGTTTTTGGTATTCTTTGAGAGCACTTTCGAGTGTAGCTTCTCTTATCTCTTCTCTTCCCTTTCCATGTCTTCTGGTTGCCGAGTATGTGCATAATAGACATGGATTTCTAAAGCATAAAAACTGTTTTTCAAAACTCATATGCATTTGTGCATTGTGCATTCCATAGAGATAAAGTGTGGAGATGCCCAACCCAAGAAGTTGATCAAGAAGATTTAACTTACGTGTAGTTAAGATCTGAGTTGATACTTCTGTAAATTTCCAAAGTGTAAGCACATAGATTAAGGTAGTGTAGCTCTATTTGTACTGGTGGGTAGACTAGTCAGGATAGCATACGGGTTATGTATCCCAGAGTGCCAGAAACTTGTAATTGTGTGTGTTACAAAGTAGTGGAAAGGTTTGTCCCTCAAGAGTTAGGGGCACGCAGTTTTTGATCCTGGTTGTAGGATTTCTGCGTTATCAAAAACATCTTGTGTCACTTTACTTACTGTTTTACATTTCAGTAATCGTATTTGTGCTTCGGGATATATCTCTCTCTTGCTATCCCGAGAACAGTTTGAACGAAAAAGTGGTAAAGGCCTATTCACCCCCCCCCCCCTCTAGGACCTTTAAGTGGTATCAGAGCGACCACTAGCCTTTGCTAGTGAGATCCTCTGAGGGGTTCGTTATGGATCGGGAAAAAGGTTCTTCCATAAATGTTCCACCTTTTTTCGATGGACATGATTTTTCTCAATGGAAAATCATGATGAGCGCCTTCCTCTCCTACCAAGATGATGGTATGCTGTGGCAAAGTGTAGAGGAAGGCTGGACACATCCCACAAAACCAGAAGGCGCTGAATCAACCGAAAGGATTTCAAAGCCTAGGTCCGAATGGGTAAAAGATGACAAGGATTCGGCTAGAGCAAACATCAAGGCCCTTAGCTGTCTATTCAACGCTGTCTCCGAAGCAGAGCGCCAAAGGATCACCCATTGCGCCACTGCCAAGGAGGCATGGGAAGTGCTCATCAACACTCATGAAGGTAACTCTCGTGTTAAACAACAAAAACTTCAACGACTTATTTTTGAGTTTGAAGGTCTAAGCATGAGTGACAAAGAGTCTATCGATGATTTCTATGGTCGTGTACTTAATATCACGAATCAATGTCGTAGCTTAGGTGAGGCTATTGAATCAAAGAAAATTGTTAGGAAGTTCTTAACTGCTTTACCACCTTTCTTTGACTCTAAAATGAATGCCATTGAGGAAGCTCATGATCTTGATACTTACCCTCTAGAAGAACTTGTTGGAAATCTGAAAACTTATGAAACCCTTAAGAAAAGGCCCTTGCATGAGAAGTCCATTGCTTTAAGTTCCGTTAAAATTGAAGTTGAAAAGTTGCATGAAAATGAAGATGATGATAATGAAGAATTTGCTTTCCTAACCAAACAGTTTGAGAAATTTTTAAGGAAAAGGAAAACGTTCAACTCTAACCGGAACTTGTCTAAAGGATCTAGCTCTAAACCCTTTAGAAATAAGGTTGCTCAGAAAAGTCGGGATATCAGACCCTCTTGCATCCCGAAAATGGACCTGAAATGTTTTGAATGCAATGGGGTAGGACATAAGGCTGTGGACTGTGCTAACAGGAGAAATAAATCCCACAAAGTTTTAAAAGCAACTTGGAGTGACAGTGAGTCAAATGAAAATTCTGAAACTGACTTAGAAGAAGATGAGAAGGTTGCCTTTGTCTCTCATGTCATATTGGATGAGTCTCTTGAGGACAAGGATTCCGATGATGAAGGGCATGATATGTATATGCGTTTGTGTAAAGCCTCAAAGTCTATGCTTGCTAAGAATGAAGCTCTATCTAATGAGCTTTCATTAAGTAAGGAGACACATTCCAGGATACAAGGAGAGTTTCTATCCCAGGAGGCAGAATGGATGTCTACCAAAACCCAACTTGAAGAGCAGGTGACTTTTCTCAAAGAAGAGCTGGACCGCCAGTCCTCTACTATAAGCTTGCTGACTACTGAGAAGCTGAAGCTCGAAGAAGCCCTGTTAGATGCCCAAAACCAGTTTGCCAAGTTCTCCATTGGCTCGGAGAAGCTATCCCAAATCTGTGGGATGGGAAGGCTGGGTGGCAGCAAGAAGGGGTTGGGGTTTGAGGAAGGTGACAGACCCAAGGGCTCGGAGAAGACCACGTTCGTGAAAGGAATCAGCTCGGTGTTAGGAAAGCCTCCGCCTCAGCCGAAGATCAATGCTCCGGAAACCTCCAAGGTGTTGAAGCCCAAGAAAGGCTCTCAAATTAGGTGCTTTCACTGTGGGAACAGTGGACACATTCGTCGGTACTGCTACAAGCTGAGAGGAAACTCTATACCTGCCAAGACCTCACATAACAACAATCTGCTTGCTCACTTTCAGAAATCCCTCAATGAACTAACGAGGATTGCACACTCTCTGTCTATCCCGAAGCAGAAGAATAAGCCTGTCCCTGCAAACTGGATCAGAAAATCTGGTCATAGAACCCGGGATACCAGAAGGGTCATGTCTCCCAAAGCCCCTGGTGTCAAGAAGAAACCGGAAGAAGTTATCTGCTTTCTCTCAAGAGTTAAGACCTCACCTGTTGCTGCAAGGAATGTTGTAGCGGTGTGCAACGTTGCCTTGACTGTTCTTTCCACCAGGAAATCCGATTCTTGGTATATGGACAGCGGCTGTTCGAAGCACATGACAGGAGAACGAAAATGGTTTTCGTCCATGGATGACACCCATCCAGTTGGTGATGTCATGTTTGGTGATGGTGCCAAGGCAGAAATCATTGGAAGCGGGACAGTTGATACTCCAGGTCTCCCAGCCCTGAAGAACGTGTTGCTGGTAGCAGGTTTAGAAGTGTGTCTGCTGAGCGTGAGCCAGATAGTTGATGAATATGAGACAGTAACCTTTGACTCATCTAAGTGCACTGTCATTGATGGAAAAGGGAGATGTGTAATGAAATGGGAGAGGTCCCGAGACCACTGCTACTGTGTTCGTGCGAACAAGAGATTGGAACCTGATCTATGTTTCCTATCCTCAACTCAAGAAAGCCTGCTAGATCTGTGGCATATAAGGATGTGTCATCTCAACCATCAAGATGTGGTGGAGTTATCTTCAAAGGATGGAGCTCGTGGTCTGCCCAAGCTATCCGGGAGAGCTGCAGGTATGTGTGGAGACTGCAAAATGGGTAAGCTATCCCGAACCTCCCATCCTGTTCTAAATGCTAGGTCAACCTCTAATATTCTTGAGTTACTACACTTAGATCTTGTAGGCCCTGTAGAAACTGAAAGTCTTGCAAAAAAGAAGTATGTACTTGTTGTGGTAGATGACTTTTCTAGATTTACTTGGGTCATTTTTCTAGGTGATAAAACTCAAACTTTTGGGAAGTTCTTTGAGCTAGCAAAACGAATTTCAAATGAAAAGCTTTCTGAAAACAAATGCATTTTGAGGATTAGATCGGACCATGGAACCGAGTTTGAAAACTCTTTGTTTGCTGAATATTGTGAGGAAAATGGTGTGCACCATGAGTTTTCAGCTCCCATCACACCCCAACAGAATGGGATTGTTGAGAGGAAGAATAGGGTATTGGTTGAGATGGGAAGGGTTATGTTAAGTTCGGCAGATTTGCCTCACATGTTTTGGGCCGAAGCTATCTTTAATGCATGTTACACCCTCAATCGTGTAATTTTTAGACCAGGCACTAGTAAGACTCCCTACGAACTTTGGAAAGGCAAGAAACCAAATATCTCACATCTAAAAGCTTTTGGAAGACCTTGTTTTATTTATAGAGACCGTGAGTATTTGACAAAGTTTGATACTAAATGTGATAGGGGTGTTTTTCTAGGCTATGCATTGAATAGCCGTGCTTACCGGGTCTACAACAAGAGAACATGCAAAGTTGTAGAAACAGTGAATGTGGCTATCAATGATGCTCTTGTATGCTCTCACAACCATTCTTCTAGAAATGCGCAGGTTGAGGATGTGAACACTGAAACATCTCCCGAAACTGCTGAGATCCCTATTGATGAGCAGAACCCTGTATCTGATGATGTATCCCAGGATACAGAATCTGATGCTGAAGGAGCCAGGATAGATCAGACCCTGACTATCCAGAAGTCACACCGTGTTGGAAAACGTCAAGTGCAAAAAGACCATTCTCCCTCGGATGTGATTGGCATGGTAGACGAGCCAAGACAGACTCGAAGTAAGTCCAAAGTGTATGTGAGCAATCTGGTAAATCTCAAAAGCTTTCTTACTATGCATAGGTTAGCTATAAATAGAATTGCTTGCTATGGCTTTGTGTCTAGTGTGGAGCCTAAGACTATTAGAGATGCCTTGAAGGATCCAGAGTGGATTGTTGCTATGCAGGATGAGCTAAATCAGTTTGAGAAAAGTAGTGTTTGGCATTTAGTTCCTAGACCTAGGGATAAAAATGGCATAGGAACAAAATGGGTGTTCAAGAACAAAACTGATGAAAAGGGAATAATCACTAGAAACAAGGCTAGGTTAGTGGTGCAAGGATATTCCCAAATTGAAGGCTTAGACTTTGATGAGACTTTTGCTCCTGTAGCAAGACTTGAGTCTGTTAGGTTGCTCCTAGCTATTGCCTGCTTTCTGAAATTTGACCTTTTTCAAATGGATGTGAAAAGTGCCTTTTTAAATGGAATTTTGAAAGAAGAGGTGTATGTAGAACACCCCCGGGATTTCAGAGCTCTACCCATCCCGATTATGTTTACAGGTTAGACAAAGCCCTTTATGGTTTGAAGCAAGCTCCTAGAGCTTGGTATGAGAAGTTGTCTACTCACCTGATTGACCATGGGTATGTGAGAGGTTCCATAGATAAGACCATGTTTGTCAAGAATGTTTCACATGATATGATTATTGCTCAAATCTATGTAGATGATGTGGTGTTTGGCTCTACCTCTCAAAAACTTGTTGAGGAGTTTGTCACTCTTATGAAACAAGAATTTGAAATGAGCTTGTGTGGTAAACTAAACTTCTTCCTTGGACTACAAGTTCAGCAAAGGAAAGATGGTTTGTTCATCTCGCAGGAAAAATATGCGAGGGAACTTGTGAAGAAGTTTGGGATGGAAGGAGCTTCTCCCATCCGTAATCCAATGGGGACTTCATGCAGAATCAGTGCAGATCTGGAAGGTACCAATGCTGATCATACCCTCTACAGAAGCATGATTGGAAGCTTGCTCTACCTCACTGCCAGCAGACCTGACATCTCCTTCAGTGTGGGTGTTTGTGCTCGGTATCAAGCCAACCCCAAGGAATCCCACGTAAAGGCAGTCAAGCGTATCATCCGATACGTCTCAGGTACGTGTGCTTTTGGTATCTTGTACACAACGGATACTAACACTGAGATTGCAGGGTATTCGGACTCGGATTGGGCTGGAGACGCCACGGATAGGAAGAGCACCTCGGGAGGTTGCTTCTTTGTTGGGAACAATCTGGTGTCATGGCATAGCAAGAAGCAGAATTGCGTATCCTTGTCTACTGCACAAGCTGAGTATATAGCTGCTGGAAGTTGCTGCACCCAACTCCTTTGGATGAAACACATGCTGAGCGACTACGGATTTGAGCAAGGTATTCTATCCCTGTTCTGTGATAATACTTCGGCCATCAATATTTCAAAGAATCCTGTGTTGCACTCTAGGACCAAGCATATAGAAATCAGATATCATTTTATTAGAAACTTGGTTGAAGAGAATCAGCTTGAAATGACTTTCATTCCAACTGAACAGCAATTGGCCGATTTGTTCACTAAGCCCTTAGACAACATGAGATTTGAAAGTCTTAGGAAGGCTATTGGTGTATGCACCATCACTTGAGATATAGATATCTCCCTCACAGATCTCAATTTACTTTTCAGCATTTTACTTTTCTGAAAATAAGTGCTGGCATACTCTGGGATACGAGTCTGTGCATGCATCCCTGGAAATATTTCTGAACTTGAACTAGAATGTTGTGTTCTTATTTCATATTTCTTGATAGACAATTGCTGCATCTTTCTCTTGCGTATATGCATCTATGTCTTTAAGAATGTTAGTGCATGTGGTCTAAATCATTCTTGGAACTAGAAAGAATTCTTGAACACAAAGGTTATTCTTGTGGGGTGTACAAAGTTTGAGCTAGAAAATTGAGTGAGTTGAACCAGTTACTGAAGAACAAATGTGTTATTCTGGTACTTTTTATTAAATGATTAAAGTAAAAGAATGGGCTAGTCTTTTGCTGGGTACACCTTAACCGGAACCAGTGGGGATCCCTGAGATGTAATCTATCCTTCGATTGGTTTGGACTAGTTACCCACTGAGTGTCCTTGATACACACATTATTCTTTCGAGCATTGCGCTCAGGACATAATGGTAACTACTCTGTTACATGAACCTATGAGGACGTATTTCTCAGATGAGCTCTTGGACAAATGTTAAAGAAAATGGAGAATTTGAGTTGAACTTAAATGAGAATGGCCAAAGGCCTAGATGGGGACAAAGTCCATGTTATGCTGAATTTCCAAGAACTCTAAAAAGGTAGTGACAAAGTCACTTGGTTACTCTTGAGGTCCTCATATCATTTGATGCTCCAAATCTTGTACTCCCTTAGGTGAACTTTGCACACACACACTCTTAATGTTCCAAGATCTGATTTGAAAGAACATTGCATTGATGTTACTTTGTAGTCATATACCCATGTGAAAAATTTGAGCCTACAAGATATATGGAAATTAGTTGTCACATTCTTGTGAATCATGCTTAAATATTTTTTCTGTGGTCTGGGATTCTACAGACTGTTTCCATCCCAGGTGTTATGCTGAACAGTTTGAAAATCTCTCTAAATTTCAAAATTTTGTGGTGTTGTATGTATCACGTGAGGGGGAGCTTTTAAGTTTGGTGGTGAGTACATTGGTACTTCCTATTACTCAGGGTTGTTCCATGCATCCAGTGGATATTGCATGTTCTTTTGTCTCATTGGGTTTATAGCTGTGTTTGAGGTATCCTGTCTAGACCACATACGTGGTATCCTAGGGTTAGGGCACTGTAGCACTTTCTGCTGGGAAGTGACTACACGGGACTGCAATAGCTGCTGGGCTGTTCAGTTACCTTTATGTGTTTGAATGGTTTTGGTGCATGATTCCAAGGCATTAATTTTAATTCATGATGATTATGCTTAGAAATAGGAGAAGCCCCCTTGGTCTTCGAACGATTTTGTTTCCCCTGATTTCTTTTCCTAGCCGGTTTCACTTCGACTTCCCTTCTTGTTCCCTTAAATTTCTCTCTCTCCCTCATGACAAGAGCCAGAAACAGAAGAACTTTCCTTCCTCCACAACGAGTTTACTTCTTCCATCCTCTCATGGCACTCCCTGATCCGTTTATTCCCGAAGAGGTCATTTTACTTCCAGCTCCTCCACAGAAATCACCCTCTCATCCTTCACAAGATCCAAATCCTACTGTCTCTCTTACTCCTGCTGAGAGAACTGATTCTCCAGCTGTTCGTTCGACCTACCTACGCAAGAAGCCTGTCTCAAAGCCCCTGGAGCCAAGAAGGTGGCTTCCAAGAAAAAGAAACAGAGTACCTCTGCTTCTGTTGTTTCTCCTACCAATTCTCCTACTCAGGGTATTGCTGCCTCTGAAATTCCTGCCCCTCCTCAGCCAGAAATTCCATCTGCTCAGCCTCCTTCTCCTCCACTATCTCCAATGGCTGTCGATGATCCTCCCGTATCTCCTCCTGCTGTCGATCCCCCTTCTGTTTCCCTCCAGGTTCCTTTGGGAAAAAGGAAGAGAACAACAACTGTGTGTTCCTCTGGCTCTGCCTCAACTCCTTCCTTTGAGGTTTCTCCTGCATCCACTGCACCTAGGGTCACTCGATCCAAAGCAAAAAAGTCTGTTGTCTCTCCTCGAGCCAAGAAAGCAATCAACCCTACTGCATCTCCTCCAGTAAAGTCTACTCTGAAAGCTTCTGCCTCTACTATCTCCAAGCGTTCTGCTGAAACTTCATCATTCCCTCCTCGTTCCCATTTCGTCTCTACAGATTCCTTCAGTCTGTTTGGGTACATCACCATGCATCGACCTATAGTCTCTGAGCGTCCATTTGATTTTGCTTCCCTGCACCCTGCTATGTTTACTCTCGTATCTTCTTTTGGATGGATCACTGCGTTGGCATCCCTGCCTCGCTACAATCGCACCATTGTCCAGGAGTTCTATGCGAACTTCCCCTCTGATCTTTCCTCTGAAGTCCGTCTTCGCTCAAAGCAACAAATCTGTGTCATCGTTCGAGGAGTTTCTGTGAATTTCTCTCCCTCACGGATCCGTCAAGCCCTGTATCTACCAGTCACCAATGATGGTGTTTTGAAAGCTTACTCCGAATACTCTACCTCTCTTACCATTCAAGACCTTGCTTTGCGACTCTACTCATCTCCTCCTCCTGAACCTGTTGTTGGTACCTTTCTCTCCAGCAAATTTATGACAGAGTGGTTCAAAGCCTTGGGCTTTCTTGTGCGTTCCCTGTTCCATCCTGCTACTCAGACCAGCAAAATCCCACATAAACAGGCTGTCCTCATGGCGTACCTTAGTCATGATCCCATCCGTCCTATAATTCCTGCTGAGTACTTCATGTTTCAGGCCATCCGCACTGCTGGTGTATCCCACCGGAATGCTCTTGGTAAGGCTCTGGTGTTCCCCTGCCTCATCACCAAACTATGTGGTGATGCTGGTGTGCCGTTGACACCAGGAGATGCTCTTGGTCCCGAACTCATTCCAATTGATGCCATCACTATCACTAGATCTGTGCATCAGTCCAATGAGTATGTCGAACCCATGGACCAAAAGTTCTTGAAGGCTGCTGTCAAGTCTATGCTCTCCGATGCTGTCCAGGAGATCAAGGTTCATCTCAAGGAGCAGTTCACTGCATTCAAGGCTGAGCTCTCATTGTTGTTGTCTAGTCAAGTTGGGTCTGCCCCTGCTTAGGAGCCAACGGTGTCATCTCCTCCCTCGGACAAGCGAGAAGGCGCTTCTCCATCAGACTCTGGCGACACCATCCACCTCGGGGCGATGGGAGCAGATGACGAGGACGTAGTGTTTGATGGATCGGGCTATGCTGTGTGACGACTCTCTGTTGTACTCTCTGATCGTGTGTCTTGCTAGTTTCTCTCCTTTGTTTTCGGTTTATTTATTTTTAGTGTTCTGTTGAACAATCGTATGGGTTTCTGGTTTTGTGGAAAACAATTATTATGGTGATTAATTTTTGTTTGAACCCTTTGTCATTTATTGACAAAAAGGGGGAGAACCGGCAGTTAATTATTGTGTGTTGTTATGCATACATGATTGTGATAGGTTGGGGAGATTGTAGGCAAACCTGGTTGGTTGTGTTACTAACTATGCTGCAGGTACTTGTTTTGGGAGAACCGGTTATTATTTTTGAAGGATATTATGGGGCTTATGTATCCTTACCCCTGCATACACTTAGGGGGAGTACTGTTAACTGTTTGAACTGGTTACCTCTGTTTGGGCAGGATACTAGGTGATATTGTTATCCCTGTTGCTGCATATGTTTGTATGTGTTACAACTGTATTACAGGTACTCTTTAAAGGACTGTGTTTTGTCAAGAAATGTCAAAGGGGGAGATTGAAGGCATACACTTGTGTTGGCTTTTTCTTGAGCTATGACAAAACACAGCAATAGAAGATCTGTAATGTTTAAGTGGCATTACACATTTTATCTCTTTGGACAAACAGGTATAACATTCATTGCATACATGTTTTCCATCTAGGATAGAACACTGAGCATGTATCCCAGACATTCTGGAACGCTTTTCTGGTGTGTTTCTTCATGGCTTTAATCACCTCTAAAATTCCAGTTCACCTGTGATTAATCTAGTTGCTCTTTGACCTTGAAGAAACTGACTTAGTTAATGAAGTTCCCTAGAAAAATTGACAAAGGTTCACATGTGTTTCCTAGGAAACTGTTTTGTCTTTTCTGCTTGTCAAAATGCTTTTTGACTCTGTTTTTCTGGGCTTCCTCTTTGCTGTGTTGAAACGTGCTCTTACCTTGAAAACTGATATGGCTATTCTTGTACAAGTACAAAGGACCCCTTTACCTTGTTTAGAGAACCTTAGCTCATTAAGGTAAGACCTCTAGCAGCCTCGGTTTCCCTCCCTGTTTAGCTTGCTGTGACCATTTGGTAGCTGCTGATTTTAGGTCTGCATTGGTCCATGTTTAGGTCTGCATTTAGGCCTCTTGGTTGCTGTGTTTCACGTGGTTACTGGTTGTCTTTGACCCTTGAATAACCTGCCCTATATAAGGAGTCCCAAGCTGTCTTGGATCCTTGGTTGGTTGAGTGAAAACACTTGGGGTTTTGGTTATTCTGTTTTTGGTATTCTTTGAGAGCACTTTCGAGTGTAGCTTCTCTTATCTCTTCTCTTCCCTTTCCATGTCTTCTGGTTGCCGAGTATGTGCATAATAGACATGGATTTCTAAAGCATAAAAACTGTTTTTCAAAACTCATATGCATTTGTGCATTGTGCATTCCATAGAGATAAAGTGTGGAGATGCCCAACCCAAGAAGTTGATCAAGAAGATTTAACTTACGTGTAGTTAAGATCTGAGTTGATACTTCTGTAAATTTCCAAAGTGTAAGCACATAGATTAAGGTAGTGTAGCTCTGTTTGTACTGGTGGGTAGACTAGTTAGGATAGCATACGGGTTATGTATCCCAGAGTGCCAGAAACTTGTAATTGTGTGTGTTACAAAGTAGTGGAAATGTTTGTCCCTCAAGAGTTAGGGGCACGCAGTTTTTGATCCTGGTTGTAGGATTTCTGCGTTATCAAAAACATCTTGTGTCACTTTACTTACTGTTTTACATTTCAGTAATCGTATCTGTGCTTCGGGATAGATCTCTCTCTTGCTATCCCGAGAACAGTTTGAACGAAAAAGTGGTAAAGGCCTATTCACCCCCCCCCCCCCCCTCTAGGACCTTTAACTGCTGAAATTTAGTCAATGCATCTGGCACAAATTATGGTTCTGTATACCTTTGTTGTAGATAGTAGCCATAGATATCAATCGTGAGGCATATGATCAAGTAGGCTTGCCAATTATAAAGAAAGCTGGTGTTGAGCACAAAATTGACTTCATTGAATCCAAGGCTGTACCAGTTCTTGATAAGCTAATGGAAAATGTAAGTAACTAATATAGTGCATTTTCATGCCTGAGTTATAAGACCGGATGTCATATCACTACTGAACCTTTGCTAATGAGTTTTATCTATCCATTGCACTCTACATTGAAAAAAATCCATGGACCGACCCCATCGTCTCCACCCCGTAGGAACTACGAGATCACCCCAAGGACGCCTTCGGCATCCAGGGGTCGCGGCCATCATATCATCTCAAATTAACATGGCTTGCAGAAGCTTGTTTGGTTTCTCATGGTTGGACTGGTGGTATTTGCAGCCTGAAAATGAAAGTAGTTTCGACTTTGCCAATGTGGATGCCGACAAGATTAACAATTGGAATTACCATGAGAGACTACTGAAGCTGGTGAAGGTGGGGGGTTTAACTGTCTATGACAACACGCTATGCAGAGGAACAGTGGTGTTGCCTGAAAACTCAGTTCATCCAGAGCATAGGAAACAACGCAGAAAGCTGGCCATTGAGCATAACGAGACACTTGCAGATGATTCTCGGATCCAAATCTCTCATGCTTCTGTCGGTGATGGGATGAGGATTTGTCGCGGAATCATCTGACTTGAGATTCACTGTTGAACTCTTATATTTGTAGCTTGCTCCATTTGCCAGTGAAATTCTAATTTGCACCTCTTCTGGCTTCATTCTGAGCGTGAAGTTGTAATGATGTACTCACATTGCTGTACATGCATTGTTATGTCTATAGTGTGCTTGGTGCATACGCTTGAACTCTCATACACCATGCCAGCGTATGGTGTTTGAATGTTGGATCACTAGTTCACTACAGTAGTCTCACAAAGTTATTGATCGATGTACTGCTACAACGGCAACTCAAAGAACGTGGAATATCGTACCATACAAAACAGTCAACTTCTTGGACTGCATTCACTGATAATATTGGCTTATGTTTCATAATCATATGTGACCTCGACTTTCTGTTATTCTCATTAACCTTGAAGCTCGGACTCGTCGATCCGTTGTCTGTACTCGGTCACATCATCGTCTTCCTCTTCCGGTTATCCGGTACGATCTTTTTCTCACTCGCAATGAAATTTAGTACTCGACTTGAAACATGAGGAAACTGTTGTGGATTCAGACTTTAATTCTCTTTATATTACGGAGATATGTCTCGGCAAATGTAAAGAAAATGATGTAAATGGAAATTACATGCTGTTTCATTTTCTGTGTTTTGCTTGCTTTGTGAATCAGATGTAGTTTAGTTCTAGAACTTGGAGAGTTCTGTGTAAGAATATGGTCTTAATGCCAAGAATAGCTTGACCTTGAATTAAACTTATGTCTGAAAACTCTGAATAATCTTAAGTTTAACACGGTATAAGAATCATTTGGTCTGCGTGCTGCATACTTTCCCTTTGAAGCTTATTTCACTATTAATTTGTGAAGCATTTGGACAGAAATGAGCTCCATTGGGACCACAAAGGGAGTGTTGCAGACTGATGAGCTGTGTGAGGTATATATATATATATATATATATATATATATATATCAATCTCGTTAACTTCTGATATGTTTTCTCGATCTCTTTGGTTGAGATCGTTAACATTGGCCTAGCTTCAACAATGTGGCAGTACATCTAGGAGACTAGTGTGTATCCGCGTGAGCCAGAGCCTCTGAAGGAGCTTAGGGATGCTACTGCCAGCCACCCCAAGTAATGATCTGGTCTGTTTCGAGTACTTATTCTCTGATTGCAGTGTTTATTAAGTGCATGTAACGCAAATACTGATTACATTTCTTGCTATGAATCAAGTGCAAGTAGCTAGCTTCGTTGTTTTGACTATATAATAGCCTAACTAGCTCGATCAGTAGCCTGCATTTTACAAAATAGCTAGTCTCTCACTCTCTTGAGCATTATTAATTACCTTGTTTTTCATGCTTCAGGGCTATGTTGGCTACTGAACCAGATGCAGGTCAGTTACTAGCCATGTTGTTGAAGCTAGTGAATGCAAAGAAGACAATTGAAATTGGAGTTTATACTGGATACTCTCTTCTCCTCACTGCGCTGGCAATTCCCCAGGATGGCAAGGTCGATCTGTGTACTAATTTATAAATTTGCTTTATTGTCATGCAAGTCTAAAAGAGGACTATGTCGAAAGCTTGGATCTATAACGCCTCTGAATACCTCATTATAAACTGCAGATAGTAGCCATAGCTGTAGATCGTGAGGCATATGAACAAATAGGCTTGCCAATCATTAAGAAAGCTGGTGTTGAGTACAAAATTGACTTCATTGCATCTAAGGTCGTACCAGTTCTTGATAAGCTATTGGAGAAAGTAAGCAACTATTATGTATAGTGCATTTCAAATCTGAGTTTTAAGACTGGATGCATGTCATTTCACTACTGAACCTTTTCGGATGAGTCTTAACAATTTGTTCATCATATCATATATCTCAAGTTTAAGTGTTTAACATGCATGTACGTCTTACAGCTGATTCTTGTTTGGTTTCTTGCAGCCTGAAAATGAAGGCAGTTTCGACTTTGGCTAAATGGATGCCGACAAGGCTAACTACTAGAATTATCACGAGACTATTGAATGCTGAAAAATATATTCCTATTGTAATTAGAATTAACTCTTGTAGATATAACATATTGTGTAGATATCTTTTCTTTTTGGGAAACTACTTGTAAAGCTATATTAATCCCAAATTTTAGATGAATGAAATCATTGAATTCTCCCTGAAATAGTTTTTACTTGGTATCAAAACCGAATTCCTGAAATTTGAAAAACTCTGAATTGAATTGAAAAATCCTGAATCACCACCAAAAATTTTCCTTCCGTTGTACCTGAACTTGTACAACTTTGAAAACTTGAAGAGATGGAGGAGAATGAAGAGAATGTATTCGCTAACAATGAAGGAGCAATTGTCCACAACAATGGAGGAGCAGTCGTACAACCCATCCATAATCATGAACACTATCATAACACCATCCAAGACAACTCTGCTTTTTCCATCGGCGAACTCTTAACCGAAACCAACTATTCTAATTGGTCTGGTCTCATTAAGATTCATATCGAAGGACGTAACAAGCTTGCCCTTCCCACCAGAAATCTCTCTGTCGTTTTCTCCGTAGAATACCAATCATGGGTCACTGAAAATGGCAAGGTGAAGTCCTGGCTTGTTGAGAACATGTCCCTTGAATTGAGAAATTGGTACCTCTGATTGCCAACAGCTAAGGCAATATGGGATGCCTTGTACAAGACCTACTATGATGAATCAAATGAAACCCGAATCTTTGAACTTCATCGCTTATGTTTTTAGGTGGAGGAGAATGGAAGACCTCTTTTACCCTACTACAAAGAACTTGTATGATGGTTGGATGAGATGGATAAACGCTTAACACACTACCATGAAACTGTTGATGGCGTTGTGTATAAATACTCATATATGGCCCACCAACGAGTTCACATGTTTTTGATGGGAGTTGATACTGATCGAATTTAATCAAGTGTGTGAAGAACTCTTAAGGAAAGAACAAAAGCTAGATCTTGAGTGGACCTATACCCATGTCAAACGTTTCCAAAGAAACCGGGCCGCGTTCTCTGCAACTCCATCTGAAGTCTCTTCCATGGCCACCTTCACTCCGCCACCTAGTACTACCAATGCAGCAAATTCTCAGCGATGCCAGGGTCCTCCTTCTGGCTTCTCTGGTCCTCCTCATTCTGGTAGAAAGCCTCCTGTCAAATTCCCTAATCTCACATGTACTAATTCAAGGAGGTTGGTCATACAAAATCGTGGTGCTATGAACTCGTCGGGTATCCTAAATGATTGGGACTTCTCCTAGAATCTGCGTAAGAACATCCCCAAAACAGCTATAACCACCATAGAATCATCTGAACAACAACCATCTACACTCATTGTTGAAACATGTAAAGGGGGTAAGGCATTTTCTCTCACCATATTATCTGCGGATAGATCTTGGATAATTGACTGGTGCAACTGATCATATGACAAAAAACCTTAGTGTTGTTAATACCTTTAAAACTTCCCCCGAACATGTTGTCTTTACTAATGATGGTTATCCTTCTCTTATTCTTGGTCAAGAATTTGTGCAACTCTCTAATGAATTAACTCTTGATTCTGTCATTGTTGTTCCCTCTTTAGCATATAACTTCTTATCTGTGAGTCAAATCACTAAAGTCCTCTCTTGCTCTATAACCTTTTATCCCAATTTTTGTATTTTTCAGGACATTTTGACAAGAAGGACTCTTGTTTATGGTGTTAGAAGGGAGAAATTGTACTACCTGGAGTTAACAAGCAGTTGGCACAAGCGGTTGAGTCAAGCAAACAGTATCAGTAGTCTAAATAAAGCCAAAGAAACGGTGTGGTTATGGTATCGTTGCTTAGGCCATTTGAATTTTGGATATCTTAAGAAGTTACAACCTTAGTTATTTTCAGTTATTGAAGAGTCAGATTTCAAATGTGATATTCGTGAACTGGTCAAGAGAAATCATATTACTTATTCTCCAAGTTTGAATAAATATTTAGTTCCTTTCATGAAAATTCATTCCAATGTTTGGGGTTCTACAAGAATTTCTTCTCGTTCTAGATATCGTTACTTTATGGCTTTTATTGATGAATGCACAAGAATGACATGTGCTCCTTAATGAAGTGTAAAAGTGACGTGTTTTCCAGATTTACTGAATTTCACAAGATGGTGGCAACTCAGTACTAGCAGCAAATCTGGGTACTTCAATATGACAATGATGGAGAATATGTGAATGGTGAGATGTCATCCTACTTGGGTGCTCATGTGATTAGGCGCCAAACTTTCATTGCCTATACTCCTCAACAGAATGAAGTACCTGAAAGAAAGAACCGGAAGTTGATAGAAGTTGTTCGTGCTTCATTGTTTAGTATGAATGTCTCTCACAATCTATAGGGAGAAGCTGTGTGTCTTACTGCATACTTGATCAATCACACACCTTCTCGTATGATTGAGTTTCAGAATCTTTATCAGAAGTTGCATCAGTTGTTGAATGTATCATCTTTGCCAAATCTGGATCCAAGAGTTTTTGGGTGTACTGTGTATGTTCACATCAACAAACAATTGTGGGGGAAGCTTGATCCTTATGTTGTGAAGTGTGTCTTGGTTGGATATGCTGAGTTTCAAAAAGGTTACCACTGTTATGATCCAGTTTTGATAAGATGCATGTTTCTCTGGATGTTTCTTTCTGTGAATGTGAACCTTTTTACTCAGGGGGTTTCAAAGTCTTCCCTTTCAGGGGGAGAGAAGTATATGTGAAAGAAATCCTTTGAATTTGGAGGAATTTGAAGAATTGGAGAGATTAGTGAGGAGACTTGAAACTGAAAACATGTTCGACCCGTCAAACAAAGAACCCGAAATGAGACAAAAGGTCTTTCTCGACCCATTAAGAGACCTTCTTGACCCGTCAAGAAACGAAACCAAAATTGGACAGAAGGTGTCATTCGACCCGTCGAGACCCTTTCTCGACCCGTTGAAGAACAAATCAGAAATAGAACAGATTAATGCAATCGACCTGTCGAGAAACTCCATCGACCCGTCGAATACTGAAGTTAAAGCGTCAGTATGAACCAACCATAGAAGCCAAAGGCAAATATCCTAGAAGAACAGATTAATGCAATCGAAATAGAACAGATTAAAGCGTCAGAAATAGAACAGATTAATGCAATCGACCTGTCGAGGAACTCCATCAACGGAAAATAAAAGGGGTTCCAAAGAAACAATATGAACCAACCATAGAAGCCAAAGGCAAATATCCTATTGCTAGCTTTGTATCTCACCATAGGTTGTCTAGATTACGTGCACTTGTTGTTAATCAATTATCCACAGTATCTATTTTCAGTAACGTGCAGGATGCCTTGGCAGATTCAAAGTGGAAACAAGCTATGAATGAAGAACTAGAGACTTTACAAAAGAATGGAACTTAGGAGATTGTTCCAGCACCACCTGGGAAGAAGATTGTTGAATGTAGATAGGTATTTACAGTGAAGTTGAAAGCATATAGCAGCATTGATAGATATAAAGTTCGTCTAGTTGCTAAAGGTTACACTCAGCAATATGGAGTGGATTATCAAAAGACATTTACTCCAGTAGCAAAGATATGTACTGTACGCGTTCACATTGCCTTAGCAGCTCGACGTGATTGACCACTACAACAATTTGATGTGAAGAATGCTTTCTTGAATGGAGATTTGGAAGAAGAAGTGTACATGGACATCCCTCCGGGTGTCAACTGTAAGCCATGTGATGTTGGAAATGTTTGTCAACTGAACAAATCTTTGTATGGTTTAAAGCAATCCTCAAGAGATTGGTTTGGGAGGTTCTTTGGAGCTATGAAGAAGTTCGGAGATTGACAGAACAACTCTGATCATACCTTATTTATTAAATGCAAGGATGGTAAGATTACTACTCTGATTGTATATGTGGATGATGTGGTTGTTACAGGTGATGATCCAAAAGAGATGGAAGATTTGAAGAAACGTTTATTCCAAGAATTTGAGATGAAAGACTAGGGTTCGTTGAAGTATTTCTTGGAAATTGAAGTTGCAAGATCCAAGTTGGAAAAAATCTTGTCACAACAAAAGTATGTGCTTGATCTTCTTGGGATGCTGGATTATAACCTGCTAATACTCCTATTGAGATTAATCACAAGTTGAAATTATGCCATGGCTAAGTTCCAACAGACAAGGGAAGGTATCATATGTTAGTTAGGAGATTGATCTACTTGTCACATACTCTAGACATAATATTGCATATGTTGTCAGTGTTGTCAGTCAGTTCATGCATGATCCCAGTGAAGAGCATATGGATGTTGTAATAGGCATTCTCAGGTATTTGAAAATTGCACCTGGTAAAGGCTTACTATTTTCAAAGAATGGTGATTTTGGAGTTACAGGATATATTGATGCAGATTGGGCATATGATAAAACTAACAAAGCATCTACTTCTGGATACTTTACATTCATTGGTGGAAGTTTAGTAACTTGGCGTAGTAAGAAGCAGAATATGATTGCCCACTCTAGTGTTGAAGCTGAATACCGTGGAATGACACATGAAGTTTATGAATTGTTATGGATTCGGAATATATTGAAGGAATTAGGCTTCAAGCTTCATAAAGTCATGGATTTGCATTGTGATAATACCACTACAATTAAGATTGCTTATAACCCTGTACAATATGATAGAACCAAGCACATGGAAGTTGATCGATATTTTATCAGGGATAATCTGGATAAGAAGATTATACGATTTTCCTTTGTAGCTTCTGAAGAGTAACTGGCAGATGTACTCACTAAAGAGTTGTCACACCATGCATTTGCATACTGTATTAACAAGTTAGGCATGATTGACATCTATGCTCCAACTTGAGGGGAGTGTTGAAAAATATATTCTTATTTTAATTAGAATTAACTCTTGTAGATATGACAGGATTGTGTAAATATGTTTCATTTTGGGAAACTACTTGTAAAGCTATATTAACCTCAAAATTGAGATGAATGAAATTATTAAATTCTCCCTGAAATATTTTTCTACTTTGAAGCTGCTAAAGGCAGGTGGTTTAGTTTTCCATAACAACACACTAGTAAGAGGAAAAGTGGCGATTCCCGAAGAGTTGGTTCATCTTGAGCATAGAAAACAACACAGAAAGCTGGCTATTGAGCATAACAAAACACTTGCAGTTGATCCTCTGATCCAAATCTCGCATGTTTCTGTGGGATGATGATCTGTCGGTGAATCATCTAATGATCGCTCTATTTATAAATAAAACACTTCACATTATGCCAGTACGTGAGACTTTTAGAATTCCTATACGTTAGGACTATTTCGGCTCTATGTACGTAACTACTGCTCATGCATTTGAATATTGAGGAGTTGTAATCCAATGATATATTCTTGTAATATTGTATGACAACAATAAATTACAGAGTAGAACACATAAATTACTCCATACAGTTTACCAATTTTGAAACTTGAAGAAATAAGACGGCAATGCAAATTAAAAAGTACATACTGTTGAAGGATTTTCAAATGTGCCTAGTTATGACCAATTAGATCATTGTAACTCATATCATCATTGTAGTTTATGTCTTGCTATGTAACTCCTATAACGGTTTGTAACCAGTGTAACAGCTATATGTCATCAATCATGTAAACATCACAGGTTCATCACATCCTCCTATAAAAGGATGTGAAACCTTGCAATACAGTATACACAGTGATTTGCTTCCAATTCTATATTTTCTACAACACGTTATCAAGTACGTAGCTTTACCTAAACCAAAAATCAAAAACACAGATCAATTTTTGACTTACCTCTCTCACCTGAGTTTCTGGATCTCGGCCTTGCTCCTGGATCTCTAAGCCGAGTCGTTCATCTCCTGCGTCGCTCATCACCCTTGGGACCCGCATCGCTCAACCGAGCCGCTCGTCTACCTCACGACTCCAAACCAGACACTCCTCTCCAACTCGCAATTTGAAACCGCAATTCCTCAATCCTTGACTCAACACCTAAGCCACGACCCACGTCCCTTATCTGCCTCACAACTCCAGCAAACGTACTACCCAGAAAAAAAAAAAAAAAAAAAAAAAAAAGAAGGGGAGGGGGGTGGGGGTAAGAAAAGAAGAGAAAAAGACTATGCCGAAAAAAGAAAAAAAAGGAAGAAAAGGGAAATAGAAGAGAAGGGAAAAAGGAGAATAGAAAAAGAAGAAAGGGAATTTCCAGCAAGTAAGTTTTAATATAAAAGTTGTTGCTTTTAGCAATTTTATTTTAAATAACCTACTATTTCACTCCTTTTTTACCCGGAAAATTTGGAGATTCCTTCCCCCTTGTATTTCTCCTCTGTATGAATTATGGAACAATGTTCCTAAATGGATAATGAAATCCATGTGAATAAAAGAATTCACTATCGATTTGAACAAAGAAGTTCGTAAATGCATCGATAAAACGAACAAAGAGAGTTCGTAAGACCATATATATGTCGGTCTAATCCAGATAATAATCTTGGAAAATTATAGTTGTCGTGGATGTCCTTGAGACTGCGAAACTAATACATCTTCTATTTTATTCTAGGATGTCTGCAAAGCTTGATTTTGGGAAATTGGACCCACAAGGCATTGAGTATCACCGATGGGTGACAGATGTGAAGAATGCATTGACCGCTAAGACGATCATTGCCACCATCGAACCAGTTAATGCAGATCTTGTTAACTAGCCAACAACATCAATGAAGGCATAAGCTGTCATCGTTATGAGGCACCATATGGATCCAACACTTTAATGGGAGTACATGAATGTCAATGATCCTAGAGAATTATGGCTTGCACTCGAAGATCGCTTTAGCAACGTTGAGACACCCTACTCCCGGATCTGAAGGAGAAGTGGAACGCCATTAGGTTCCAAGACTTTAAAACTGTTGCAGCATTCAACTCTGAGATGCTCAAACTTCGATCCATGCTTCAATATTGTGAACAGAACGTCACCGAAGCAAACATGCTCGAGAAAACTCTCTCCACCTTCCCGGTTTCTGCAAGGATTCTTGCAAATCAGTACTTATAATATACTTATAAGGTTAGAACCGGTAATATCACAACTTATAATATGCTTATTCGGATTTTGTCCATTGCAGAAAAGCATGATAGCATACTTGTGAACAATAGTTCAAGGCCAATTTGGACAAAGAAGATCCCCGAGGCGAACTATGGAAGCACTTCAAAAGGGAAGCGCAAGGAGTGGAATCCTAATGGAAAGGGAAGATAGGAGGGACATCTTGGTCCCCAAAACCACTTTAAGAAGGACCACGCACCGCGTGAAGGCCGAGGGAGAGGGGCTGCCACAAGGGGCCACCAAGGAGGTTGTGAAGGCCGAGGCAACCATGGTACTCGAGCTGCTTGTGCCGATAAAGGCAAGGCCAAACCTCATGAAACTCGAGACAAGGGAGAAGATTGCGGTAATGGTATATGCCACCGATGTGGATCAAGTGCTCATTGGTATAAGCAATGCAAAGCTAGTGCAAGTCTTCCTGCTCACTAAAAGGCATACCGCGAAAAGTTGGACTTAGAGTCCTACAACAATGAAGCAGAAGAAGGAGATAAAGCTTTTAATTTTTCAAGAATAAATGGCGTTTGTGCCTTATGTTTTATTTGACAATGTTTGGTCAATTTCTTTCTGGATTAGCAACTTTGTTGTATTTCGTTGGCAATATTAATAAAGGTATTTATTTGTTTTATTAACATACATGATTATTCTGTTTACAGTAAATCAATTTGTAATATTTATAAATCTATTCTCTACTAGGGCTCACCTTAGTAGCTTATAATGTCTAGAAAATGAGACTTTCGATTATAGTGTGCTTAAGCGGGTTATGCCCTACCTACATCGATTTCTCCTAACCTGATTATAAGTGAAAAGAGTTATCCAAATGATTATAGATGGAATAAATACTAGCAAAGTCATTTATGTACTGTTTTGGGATTGCAAAATTATTTGAATCCTTGAAAATCATCACAAAACGCAATAAGTGCGAAATTAGAATATGACTGTGCAAATCAATTGACTTTGACAGAATACTAGCAACAGATCAGAATGAACCAAATTATGAATTTTATATGGTTGAAAAGCTATATATGTCTAGTTTCTAGAACTTCATTCGGTTCAGCAATATCTATTTTATAGACAAAGTTATGCCTATTTAAGTACACAAAGGTCAGAAAAAGATATTCTGAAGAAAAAAATTAAATTTTTTGAAACAAAGTTTTGCTTCTTTGTAGGTATGTTTCCTGGAGAGCTTGAATGTCTCATTGACAGTGGAACCACCCATACTATGCTTTGCCATAGACAATTTTTTATCGACTTTATGCCTTGTCGAATATCTTTAACCACAATGATAGGAGGATCTACAAAATTAATCCAAGGGCGAGGTGAAGCCCAATTCATGTTGCCAAATGGTACTGTCATCACCATCAAGGATGCTCTCTATACTCCTAGGACCCCAAGAACCCTTTTGAGTAGTAAAAACATCCGAGCCAACGGACTCCATACAAATACTCATTGTGAGAATGGAATTGAATACTTATGTATTACCTCTAATGATTATGGTAGAAACTGAATATTAGAGAAGCTAATGTGTCAGCCAAATGGGCTTTGTATAACAACCATTCGAGTTGTTAAATCTAACCATGTCATGAGAAATGACTTATGGGATTCAGACACATATAGGCTTTGGCATGACAGACTGGAACACCCAGGTCGTGATATGATGATCCGTATTTTTGAAAAACTCAAACGAACATCCCTTCTTTAGAGTGAAAGGCAGCAAGAACTGCCAGTTAGAGGCTGGCCTCGCTACAACCCCCCAGCGGCAAAGTACTAACGCCAACTGTGGCACTTTAGTTCCATATAATGCTTCCAAAGTCAACGATGACTTCGAGCTTGAACCAACAACATCCTTGGCTATATCAATTGCTCATCACTCATTCTGCAAAGTCTATTCTTTAGCCAAAGTGGGATTGAGACCGTCCTACGCTAAAAAAACTAAAGAGAACATTCTATTCTCACAACGTATCTAAGGTGATATTTGTGGACCTACTTACCCATCATGCAGGCCATTTAGATATTTCATGGTACTGGTAGATGCTTCGACAAGTTGGTCACATGTCGCACTTTTGTCCACAGGAAATGCTGCATATGCTAAACTTCTAGGGCAAATTATTCGCTTTAGGGCTCACCACCCAGACCATCCTATCAAGTCAATACGTCTTGACAATGCTGGAGAGTTTACATCACAAACATTTGATGATTATTGCATGTCCATTGAAATTGATGTTGAGCATTTAGTTCCTCATGTACATACCCAAAATGGTCTAGAAGAAGCTGCCATTAAAAGACTTCAAGTGGTCGGACGAGCATTGGTCTTGCGCACCAATCTCCCTACTTTTACTTGGGCTTATGCGATATTATATGCAGCTATGCTTATTTGTTTCAGACCCCGCTGCTAGACAACCATTTTCTGCGTACCAGTTGGTTACTGGATATGAGCCAAATATTTCGCATCTACGCATTTTTGGTTGTGCAGTTTATGTGTCGATCGTGCAACTGTTATGCGAAAAGATGGGTCCTCAGAGACGAATGGGTGTATATGTTGGATATGTGTCTCCAACTATAATTTGCTATATAGCACCCTTGACAGGCGATCTCTTTACCGCACGATTTGCGGATTGTCACTTCGATGAGACAACCTTCCCATTGTTAGGGGGAGGAAGGAACAACAATGTTCCACAGAAACGACAGAAATTGTCGTGGTCTGTCCTCAATTTGTCTCATCTTGATCCCCACTCTGCACTAGCAGATAGTGAAGTACAGAGGATCATAGAGCTTGAAAACGTAGTATATTCGATGCCTGATGCATTTACGGACCTTGCTAAAGTGACAAGATCACATATACCTGTTGCAAATGTGCCCGCAAGGATAGACATCCCACCATGAGGATGTGAGGCTGCTAATCCTAATCTAGGAGGTAGTAGCGCTACCACACTTGGTGGACGTGTGGTGGCTGAGGCCGCAGCTCCCCAAAGGAAGAGGGGGAGACCTGTAGGTTCGATGACTCACCCTAGGAAGAAGGGAAGTTTGGCACAACCTAATCCATTGATCATCAACACTCAAAATCCAACTCATGAGAATATTTCTGACTACGGTTATGTCCTAGAGACAACCAATTTGGAGAAAGTTCCAACGGTTAATCCAAGTTCAGCAAATAAAGGGATCTTAATGAATTTTGCTAGCGTACATGAGATTTTGGATAGAGAATCTATGATCCTTGATGATGCATTCGCATTCTCAGTTGCACAGGAAATCATAGAACATGATGATATCGAAATTCGCTCTGTTGAAGAATGTCAGCAGAGAGCAGACTGACCCAAATGGAAAGAAGCAATCCATGCTAATTTAGATTCACTAACAAAGAGACAGGTAATTAGATGATATGAACATTATTGGGACTCTTGATGAGTTAAAAGACACTGCAAAATAATTGAAATCCGAGTTTGAGATGAAAGATCTTGGCAAGACGCAGTTTTGCCTAGGCCTAGAGCTAGAGCACTGTAGCAGTGGAACCAGTCGGCTTATGTCCACAAAATGTTGAAAAGATTTAACATGGACAAAGTACACCCTGTTAGCACTCCCATAATTGTCTGCAGCCTAGATCCAAAGAAGGATCCATTTCGTCCAAAGGATGAGGACGAAGAAGTCTTAAGGGCGATGTGTTAGGTGGTTTTGCTGATGTTGGGTATCTCTCTAACCCACACAAAGGTCGTTCCCAGACTGGTTATGTCTTTACTATGGGAAACATCGCGATATCTTGGAGGTCTACAAAGCAGACTCTTGTCGCTACATCTTTGAATCATGCTTAGATTATTGCTCTACATGAAGCTGTTAAGGAGTGCATATGGTTGAGGTCCATAGTTGCACATATTCGAAGATCAAGTGGTCTAGAATCAACCACTGATGAACCTACAAGCATATTTGAGGATAATGTTGCTTGCATCGAGCTGATAAAGCTAGGTTACATCAACGGCGACAACACCAAGCACATATCACCTAAATTTTTTTATAATCAACAACAACAACAGTTTCTCAAGATCCAAGTGAACCAAGTTCGATCTGAGAGCAATGTGAAAGATTTATTCACCAAGTCATTGCATAAATTCACATTTGAGAAGCATGTGAAGAGCATAGGGTTGCTCAACTTATCTAAGCTATCCTGATGGTTAACATCAGGGGAAGATGTAGGCTTCTGGGGGAGTTTGGTATTCACATGAGCGTTTCTAAATGTGAAGGACACGTTGTACTCTTTTTCGTTGACCAATGTTATTTTTATCCCAAAGGATTTTTATTACTTGGCAAGGTTTTAATGAGGCAACATGGTTTGTGTCATATCGCCGTCTACGACGACCTACACTATTTTTTACTTGGCGAGATCATATTTTCTCCTACAAAAAATTTTGGCTCGACAAGGTTTTAGTGAAGCATTGACTACACACTCATAACCAGCACAAGAGTGAGTGTTGAAAGAATTTCAAATGTGCCTAGTTATGACCAATTAGTATCATTGTAACTCATATCATCATTGTAGTTTATGTCTTGTTATGTAACTCCTATAACGGTTTGTAACCGGTGTAACGGTTATATGTCATCAATCGTGTAAACATCCCATGTTCATCACATCCTCCTATAAAAGAATGTGAAACCTTGCAATACAGTATACACAATAATTTACTTCCAATTCTATATTTCCTACGACACATACAAACTAACAAGGAAAATTAGTATTTTATGGATTTTATGGTATCGTGGTGACTATAATCCATATACGGTAGGTAGTGATGCGTGACGTTCTGGTGTTTAAGATTCAGCAAACTCGATCGAGGGTAAGACTTGGCTTTTAAGTCGATCTTGGTCACGGATCATCTTCTTTTTGGTACACTCTCTCTCACACTTTCTCTCGCTGTTACAGTAAAACTCTCGATTTGTACTATTGGAAGATGATGATCGAAACTGTATATGCATCGACTTTTTTATTAGGGAAGAAATGAAAGGAGCCCAAGATTGTAACTTTTGGGATTAGAATGGGGTCTGATCATCTATGTTCATTGAATTGTTTGAAACTTTGAATGAAGTTAGGCGTCTGTTGTTATTTCCAGCGAGCATGTGGCCTTGACTTGCGATGATGCTGTGCTTAAAATGTAGAATTGTTTGAATTAACTGCCATTAATTATGTGTTTGCAGACCATCGGAACGTACTCTGCGAGATGGAGCGGCGAGAGGCGCACGCGGGAAAGGTGTCAAAGGGACTATTGCAGAATGATGACTTGTATCAGGTACAATATCTCATACTTGTATTCATTTGTTGTGCTTTTGCAGTGTGAAATGTTCACTTTAATTTTGTTATGTCAACATGGTGGTAGTATATCTTGGAGACTAGCGTGTATCCGCGTGAACCGGAGCCTCTCAAGGAGCTCCGGGAAGCCACTGCTACCCACCCCAGGTAATGAACTAATGATTATCCTTCTTATTTTAGTACTTATCATCTTGTTCTGTTAGTTATGTTATTGTTACATGTACCATACTTACCGATCTACTTCACATACAGTTTTTGTATTCTGACTCAGTGATAGTTTAGCTCGGTAGTCTGCATTTGATCAAGATCTTTGAGGATGATTAATTACCTATCTGTTATGCTTCAGGGCAGAGATGGCTACTTCACCAGATGCAGGTCAGTTGATGACCATGCTGTTGAAGCTTGTCGATGCGAAGAAGACCATAGAAGTTGGAGTTTTTACAGGATACTCTCTCCTCCTCACTGCTCTCACAATTCCACAGGATGGCAAGGTATGTACACTTCTGTTGTTCATCAGTATGTGATGCATCCATATAAGCTAGGCTAATAAATACAGTACCCGGCTCACTGCAGATTGTAGCCATAGATTTAAGTCGCGAGGCATTTGATCAAATAGGCAGTCCAATTATTAAGAAAGCTGGTGTTGAGCACAAGATTGACTTCATTGAATCCGAGGCGTTGCCAGTTCTTGATAAGCTATTAGAGCATGTAAGTATTGCCAATTTTCTCAGTATCTCCTACTGTTCAAACTTCAAAAACCATAGTTGTGACAACAGTTTTTTCATGGTATGCAGCATGAAAATGCAGAAAGTTTCGACTTTGCTTTCGTTGATGCGGACAAGGTTAACTATTGGAATTACCATGAGAAGATAATGAAGCTGCTGAGGGTAGGAGGTATAGCTGTGTATGATAACACTCTTTGGGGAGGGTCAGTTGTAATGTCTAATGAATCGACATGAAACCAGGCCGACAGTATACTATTGAGCTTAACAAGTTACTTGCTGCTGATCCTCGCATCCAGCTTTCGCATGCTTCTTTGGGGGATGGGATCACAATCTGTAGGCGACTGTACTGATTTCTTCTTGAAAGCTACAAGCTATACATCAGTGAACTATAAGCTTCCAAGGACAGAGTTTGATCAAATAATACTGTATGTTGCTCGTGTGATTTCTGCATAATTTGAGCTGAGGTTCACGATTATAAACTGGTACAGAAAAGGACTGGTCACCTTCATGGTGGGATGACTTGAATATTAAGCAAGATTGGAGTTCAAAAATAAAATGGGACAACGTGATTACAAATATTCTATCAAAAAGAAATGATCGAACAACTTCTGCCATAAAAGATTACAAAGGAAAGTAAATTCCCTCTATGATGTGGGGAAAATACGTCAATTTTAATAATCTGACGAATTTCTATATGCCTAACAGCATTATATAGCATACAACCTGAAAATGGCAATTGTAAGCCAGATAACATGACCGAGTATATTTTGAAAGAGTCTTCACAATACGAAATCCATATCAACTACTAGTCTTGATTACTTTCTTTGCAAATGTCTCAGCAACGAGTAAAGGGAAAGCAATTGTTGCATCGCAGTGCACCTGGTTCAACAAGAAAAGTAAAGGTACGAGATAAGAAGGCTTGAAGTATTCTCATTTTGGATGCAAATATGTGCCAAGATATTGCATAACCAAAGCTGATGTGGAAAGCTAAGACATGGCTAGAACTGAATATATATACCTTTACAGTTTTAGCAGAACCCCGTATTTTCCCCCATGATACAGCCTCATCAGGACGAGCTCCCGAGTCACTACCATCATATTCTTGAGCAGTATTTATGAAGACAGCATAATCCGCACCATTGCGCATCATGTTGGCATTGCAAATGTGATGTTTGGGCAGGCCTCCTCCGAGGATAACTATTCCAGTCTTCCTCAAACCTGCATGAACAGCTTCACTGTTCATGGCCTTAATATCTGTTGAAAGAGCACTCAGTGAATTCAATTCTCAAGCTGCACAGTATCAGCTATCAGCTACAGTACAAATGAAACAACCCACATACCTTGCACCACATCAACAACCAGACCCGAGGTGCGGAAAGAATGGAAATACAGCATGTCCCCCAATGAACCATCTGTTATGGATGGACAATACACCGAGACATTGTTCTGGAATACAACCAGAAAATTGTTACATCACACACAAGTACTCGTATTCATTTTGTTGTCAACACATGTATTTACAATTCCACAAAACTTTTCGCCTATGCATCTGTTCATCATACTAGATTTACCAGTAAATAAGGCCAGAGAGTTGACACTTGCCTTGTAGGCCCAATAAAGATACGATCTTTCATCATTGATTTCCTTCCCCAGGCGTGCAATCAACTTAGACGGCGTCCACAACACATTCTGCTAACACAAAAACTCAATCACAACCCAACAACCACTAATCGAAAAAACACAATTTCATAAAACAAAAACAGCAAAACCTGCCTGTTCGATCTGTTCCTTCAACATCTGATCGAAAATAGGTATAATCCAATCTTCAAACTTGCCATAATTACCATTAGGAACAAGCAAATTACCAATCCTATTCAACCCTTTCGACCTCAACTCCGCTCCCGCCAGAGCGAAATCCCCTTTAAAAGTGGGCGCCAGGCATTTGATAAGATCCTCCTCAATGCCACCTGCAGTAGTAACCACCACATCCACCATACGGTGCTCAACCAAGTACCTAATCGTATCCCTCAGCCCAGACGAGACCAAATTCGAAGTGAAACCCAAAAACAATTTGCATTTCACCGACTCTCGAAAATTAGAATCCTTCTCCTCCACACTAGAATCTTCAGCTACAGCCTCATCCGCCAGACTCCAATCTAGCTACAAACAATGCAGTAATAGTCCAAAAAAATCACAGTCACATTTCTGGTTTAAAAAAAAAACAGTCAAGTTTTGGAGGTCAAGATTTATTACCATTTGGTTGACGACTTGGATGGCTTCTCCGAGATTGGTGGCTTGGAATCCGGTAGTGAGTAATGAACTGAAGAGACGACTGTAATCCAATCCTTCATTGAAATCATAGCCTTTGATTTCGCTGCAATGGCCTTCTAGATTCTCCGACTCTTTGAACACTGTGGAGTGTACGTTTGCGATTTTTTGTTCGTCGTCCATGAGCTTCCCTTTTAGTGTTTGGGGTATGGTGGAAGGCGAGGAAAGAGAAAGGACAGGTGGCGGTGTGTCGGGAATCGGTGCACGGTTGGAGAAGAGGGAAGTGTGCTGCAAGCGACGGCGGAATGAGTGGAGACGACAGTGGCGGCGGATGTGTAGGGGAATTGGGAAAGTGTCAAAGTGGGCTGAGTTTAGATGTAGAAGTGGGCCCAAGAGGAGTCAAATCATTTAGGCTTATCCGATTATTTTTCAAAAGAAAATTAAAAGTTCACTACAGTAACTTCCGAAAAATTAATCTCTACGTTTTAAAAACTATAAATGTTCAAAATCTCAAAAAATTATATTCACGTGATACTTCGAGTCATATTTTTCGTAACAAAATTGTTTAAGTCACTGATGTGACAATTTTTATAATTAAAATTAAGGAAAAAAAACATTAATATCCTTAACATTTAACTAGCATTCCTGCGCGAAAAGCGTCGCGCTCGCGCGTGCGACTTATCAGTGGCATATTTAAAAGTGTGTAATTATATCGTCTTCACTTAATTGGCCAAGTTCATTACTCACGACAGATATTATCGTACATTTTCAGGCCCATCTCTATTATTTGAATACTGATCTATTGAGATCTCTATTATTCGAACATAGATCTAATTGAGATGTGAGAAGAATTACCAATGATTGATGATAAAATTTGTAAAATAATATTAGCCTATTTCATATTAAGTCAACACTATGTAAAAAATAATCAATCACTGATAATAAATGCAGTGTCAGTGCATATGAAAATAGAACAAAAAACACACGAATAAAAACTATAAAAAAAATAGCAAAATTTTTAATTATGTTGACGTCGATATGTCTAACGAAGTCCAACCACATTAATCATCATGTAGAACGATTTGTCACTCCAACTACAAATAAAATATAGGAGAGTTAAAACAAATGAATAAATGGTCACATATATGTATATGTTGAACACAAATGCGTTACGTAATTACCTAATCAATTTGTCCTAAAATTTTACGTTTTTTGTAGAACTGTAAAAGATATAAAATAACTTTTAGTAATTTTCAAATAAATTTATGTTGATCATCAACACAACAATCAACAAACCCAATCAGAATTTAGCATAAGCCTTTTAGTAATTTTCAAATAAATTTATGTTGATCATCAACACAACAATCAACAAACCCGATCAGAATTTAGCATAAGCAAAGAGGGAGAGGAGAGAATTAGAAGCAGAAGAAGAAAGAAGGAAACGTTTTACTTGTGAGAGGAGAAATTTAAAAGACAAAAAAGGAAGAAGAAGAAGAAGAGATTAAAGGTTAACGTGCAATGCAGGGAAAAACAGAAAGAGGAGCATCAAAGTTTTAAGAGGTGGATCTTGCACGGCACAGATTCCTAGAGAAGATGATGATCCCTTCTCCAATCCTGGTTTCCTTGCCTTTTGCCGTAATTTATTCCATTTTCTGTCTTTAATAATTATTCTACTTGTTCTTCTTCTACGTTTTTGAATTCCCTCTCCCCATCTCTCTCTCTCTATCTCCCTTCATTGTCGACATCTTCTGTGAGCTCTAATCTTGCGTCTTTGATCGAGTGTGACGTTGAATTCATAAGGTGAGGAGCTCAGTTTCACCAGAATTATGCTCCACATTGCTCGTTTTTTTAATTATAAGTTTGTATGTGATCTTGTTTGTTCCGAGAAATTGTGTTCTCGGATTTGGTGCTATACCAATTCCGAGGGTGTTTGTGAATTTTTCTTGAAGTGGAAAATGCAGGTTCATCTGATTAATTCTATTTATCTTCGAGATCTTAAAGCTCGTTCGAATTGTGATTCTAAGAGCTTTTTAATTATTAATTTTGGCATGCATACTTTAATTATTATTTTTAAAAATGTCTGTAAGCATGGATTTGAGATAGTGTATATAGTTTTGGATGTTGTGGCAGTGTTGAATTGAGCCTTTTGTGTTCTGCAGTTCAAGTTTCGTCATGCCATCTGAAGTAATGGACCTAAAGGGCTTGTCGTCTTCATCGTTCTTCTTCGATGATGTATGCTTCCCGAATGAGGTCAGTGCATTACTGCATTTGCATACTTCAGCTTGCAAAGTGCAGTCAAAGAACGATGTTGTTCTAGTTGTGTACATTATTGAAAATCTTGTGTATGATTATGTATTTACTCCATTTAAAAAAAACTTTGGCAGAGGCAGATTGGGTTTTGGAAGTCAGACAACATGCCTAATAAACATGGTTAGTACTTAGTACCATCAATCTATTACTGATCTTACCGTTTTTGTTTTAATTCTTTATCAATTATCCACCTCTCCTCTCTGACAAAGTGTGAAACAGTTAACCTTATCTGTTTTTTTCCCGTTCCTGTTACTGTGTCTAGACAGTTGAGAGTTTCGGTCTCTTTACTTTTCTGTTACTGTAAACTTCTACACTACAGTAAATGATAAATATAGATTCATATAAAACAGGTTTGTATCACATTGCATACAGAAATTGTGTCATATCAGTTTAAAATGGACTGCAAACATGAAACATTTTGGATGTAGAAGTGCTAGCATATTCTTAATTCTTGTAAAACTGATACAGGAAAGCTGATCGAATAGAGTTTCTTCTTATTTGTTGACGTCGGTCTCCATGAGTACAATATGTATAGAAGTTATTGAATTATATTAAGCTGTTAGCTCAGTGCACTACTTGCATAGTGCTTATGCAAGGACAAAGTTGCCAAGTTCTGTCAGTATAAATTTCACCTGATACAAAAAAGAACCAGGAAAAAGGATTTATTATCATTTTATCACGATAGTTAATTTTGTTTATAGTACTGATTAAGTGTATATTCTTAATTGTAAAACAGCTGCTAAGAAGTTACTCGCATCATCATCTTTGGAGAAGTGTCAGACGGTGAAATCTCTGGATTAGTATAGACTGCCTTACGAACAATCGCTCTCTTCTTAACTTCTTCCTCCCTGGCTAGAACACGCTCCAAATTCCTCAAGTTGATAATCTCTGAAATTTTCAGGTTACTCAAGTTTAGGTACAACCTTGCTTAAAACTAATAAACAATTAACATAACAAAGTAACTACCAATGAGACTTCCACACCTGTATGAGCAGCCTCTAAAAGCATCTCTTCCTGGCTCATCCTCTTCTCTTCGCCTTCCTTCTTTCTCTTTATCGGCTAATGTAACAGAAGAAAAAGTTTGATCTTCATTACATACACAAATACACTATCACAATTCGGTGTATAGCCAACAAAAGGAAGGAACAAATACTCACCCTCATAGTCGCTTGCAAAGCAGCACGATTAGCTTCTGTCTCTGCTTGCCTAACAACTACAGCAGTCCTCATAGATTTCCTCACATGATGATGTCGCGATTTCAACAAAGATTTCTGCTTTTCGTCCTTGGCATTGTCTTCTATCTTCGAAAGCACTTTGATCTTCTTCGTCTTCTTGCTCGACTGCTTCCCCGGAAATATCAGCCGCTTCTTCGTCTTTCTGTAAACCAAACTCCACATGAATAATGTCATTCCCAGTCAACACAACAATCAACAAACCCAATCAGAATTTAGCATAAACTCACAAAATACAAACGGGATAGGATCGATACCTACTACCTTTGTCGCAAGCCGTTATTTTACAACATGGAGAGATTCGGGCAACATCGCCACCTACCTCTGTACTGCCCAATTCACTCCATTCTCAGCCAAAATCTCCTCTCTGGGCCTAGCTGTGACCCCACCACCAACTCCTCCACCACCTCCGCCACTGCCTCTTGCCCATCGATCAGGCTCAGGACCCGATACCACCACCACCGAGCGAGCCATAGCGGTTCTGGGGGGCGACCCGAATCGAAGGAAGCCGTGGGCTTCGTGGGATGGGGCTCCGGACTCGGAGGCGGACGGAGAGAGACTACCCAGGGCGGAGCAAAAAATGGTTCTCTTTTGATGACAGAGAGATTAGGATAGCATTTATGACTTCAAAGAAGAAGAAGAAGAGAGAAGGAGAAAGAAGAGATTTTGGGTAATGGTTTCGTAAGGAGGCAGCAATAACAATAGAAGGAAGGATGGGTATAATAAGAATTGACAATGTTCTACCTCCAACTGCCCTAAACTTCTCCAAAACTGCCATAAGCCTCTTTGCCTTAATTCATAGAGATTTTTCTACTTTCCTTTTTTTCCCTTTATTTCTCTCTCAATTTCTCTTTCTCTCTCTGTCTCTAAAGCAAAAAAGCCTCGACCATGCTGGCCTCTCCGTCATCGAGCTCTGACTGACTCAGCCCCATCAACAAGGCTGGCCTCAAGCGCTGCCTGGCTTGGCCCCATCTCACCTCGAACTCCGCCGCTTGCAAGCTTCAACCCACTTCGATCTAAGCAGTAACTTTCAAATCTGTGTCGCTCTCAACCTCAACCTCTCTACAACTCTCCGTTGTGGCTCTGACCAACATCCATAACCCCGAAAAAATTGACGGGTCCCACCACCACATGCACCATCATCGACATCTGTTGATTAAGTATCTGGTGCTTTGCATGAGGGCGTGGAGATCCGAGGCAAGGTGCGGAAAACGAAGGAGGCTTGTAGAGCTCAAGGCGGACGCTGAAGAGCGACGCGACGACTAGTAGAGGTGCTTGAGATGAGCGGCTGGGCGAAGCAGATCTCAAGGTGGAGAAGCGGAGCATAGGGCAGCGCGTCAGTAAGTTTTTTCAGTCCAGATCTGCTCGACATGAGGTATTAGATCGGAGATGACAGCAAGCGTAAGAGGTCAAGGATAGCAAAGAGAAAAACATACCATCTCGTTTGATTTGATCAAAAATCTCAATCGTCTCGCTCTTACCTGAGGATTGATTCCGTGATTTGGATGAAACTTTGTTGGCTTATTTATTTGGGTTTTAATTGGCTGATCATATTAGTTGGTATTGGTGGCGTTTGCAAGTTTCATTGGGTAAACATGTTGATTGTTTCCTTTTGTCGAAGAAGAAAAATAAGATTATACAATAATATACGAGCCCAGATAGAAGAGGAGCACGGGCGGCCGTCATTGAACCTGTGTGTGAGAGAGAGAGAGAGAGAGGAAATAAAAATTTACAAACAAGTAACAAGGGTATTGTTTTTTTCCCTCAGTTTTGAAAAAAAAAAATCACGTCAGCGATATAAACAGTTGTGTGACAAAAAATGCCTCGAGGCATCACGTTGATACGATTGTGAGACTTTCCGCACCACTTTGATAGTTTTTATAGTATAAGCATCATATTGACGACTTTGTGAAACTTCATATCCTAGTGCTTGGTGATGAATTTTTTTCCTTTTCAAAATCTCATTTATATTTAGAAAAATCATTTAAAAAAAAATAACGATAGTAGACTTGAGGACTGAGGGGATTTGAACTTGGACAACGAGTAGAGAAGTACATTGTCTTGGCTACTTTGACCAATGCTAAAGAAATAATTGACTGGATTGAGTTTTAGAAGCACTAGTATGTTATTTGAGAACAACTTGGCATGGGCAACTTGCTAAAATGCACATGTGTGTTTTTTTGAAAGCGTTTATAGACTTGTTAGAAAGCAATACCAAGCAGGCTAAGTTTCACAAACAATGATAAACAGTCTTAATGGATAATTTCTGAAGCTTATATGCTTATTGACCAACCAGATATCAAATGAAGCCCCACATCTGATCTAGGGGCAAACTTATGAGTGTTAATATCATTGATAACACAAGTGAGACAACCCTAAAACACGAGATGGTGGAAAATGAGGTTTTGAATAAACACTCAAAATGAGTGGACTAGTAAACGATTGATAACATAAACAACCACAAATACAAATTATTCCCAAAAATTTGGAGGAAAATTAGCTTAAATTTTGAATGAAAGCGTATGCAACCTTTCATGAAAAACACTATCTTATGAATTTTATTTGGTGTGACTAATTTCACCAAACAAAGTAACAAATAGGATAACATATCTTCGTAAAAGGGGCGGGGGGAACATGGCTAGAGTTTGTAGCAAAAGTAATTAAGGAGAGTTGGGCTAATGGTGATGGAAGGGATCCTATGGCTAGAATTTGTAGCAAAATATCGGCGAATCGAGAGGCTCTACTGGCCTGGAGTAAGGAACAGTTTGGGAGGATGAAGCAGGAGATTGAAGATATTAGAACACAACTTGCTATGTTTTATGAGCCGACGCTCTTAGCTTCGCCAGACTCGGTGAGAGTAAACTTGGAGAATAGACTCAGTGAGCTTCTGAAGTAAGAGATGGTCTTCTAAATATAAAGGTCACGTGTTATGTGGCTTGAGGATGGGGATGATAATACAAAATTCTTCCATCAACAGGCTAGCCAGAGGAGAAAAAAGAATACTATTATTGGTTTGTTTGATGAAGGAGATCAATGGTGTATGGAAGATGATGAGCTAAAAAGAGTTGTAGTTCATTATTTGTTGAAATTATTTTCTAGCTCTGGGCCGACTCGACTGGAGGGGGTAGAGAAATTTATTGCAAATACGATCACAAAGAATATGAATTTTGAACTTACTTAGGCCATTATTGAGAAGGAAGTTTATGGCACCCTTCGACAAATGCACCTGACTAAGGCGTCGAGGCCATATAAGAGTTCCCCATGTTTTTATTAGAGACTTTGGTCTATTGTATGGGGAGATGTTGTAGAGGCTATCAAGTCCTTTGTGGGTTCGAAATAGTTAATGAAAATGGTGGATTGGTTTGATTAGTTTGTGCAATGTATTGTATAAAATTGGGTCAAAAGTTTTGGCGAATAGATTGAAACCGCTGCTATGCAAGGTGATTTCTCTGTTTCAAAGTGCATATATTTCGGGTCGTTTAATCTCAAACAATTCTCTGCTTTCTTTCGAAGTGTCTCATTTTTTGAAAAATATAAGGAGAGGGAAGGTAGGGTTTGGTGCTTTGAAGCTAGATATGAGCAAAGCGTATGATCGAGTTGAATGGAGATTTCTCAAAGTGGTGATGAAAGCAATGGGTTTTTGTGATGTATGGATTCAGTGGATGTTAACTTGCATTGAGATGGTGTCATATTTTGTGTTACTCAATGGAGAACCGAGAGGTCCTATTATCCCTCAAAGGGGGCTGAGGCAAGGCGATGCTATTTCACCATATTTATTTATAATTTGTGCTAATTTTTTATCACAATTGATACAACATGCAGAAAAGGAATGGAGGCTTCATGGTATCTATATTTTCCCCACAACACCTTCAATTCACCATTTGTTTTTCGTTGACGATTCATTTATCTTTTTCAAGGCTGAAGTTGATGAATGTCTGACGCTTAAGAGTATCTTTGAGTTATATGAGGTTTCTTCAGGTCAGTAGATTAACTTTCAAAAATCACAAGGGTCTTTTAGCAAAAATGTTGTACGACAAGGGCAAGATGAGTTGGCAGCCGTCCTCTAAGTTGAAAGGGTTGATAAGCATGACAAATATTTAGGCTTGCCGACAGAGGTTAGTTATTCTAAAGCAGAGGCATTTGATTTTATTCTAGAGAAAGTGAAGAAGCGAGTGAAGGGTTGGAAGGAAAATATGTTAACTACATCAGGCAAGGAGGTGCTTCTTAAGGTGGTTGTGCAGTCCATTCGACTTGTGTTATGACGAACTTTGAACTTCTGATCCACGTGTGTAATGAGATGCATAGAGTGATGGCTAGATTTTGTGAGGATATAAGGGAGATGTGAAGAAGATACACTAGCTTGCGTAGGAGAGACTATGTTGTCTGAAGAGAGAAGATGTTTTGGGGTTTTGGGATATGCACAAGTTCAACCTTGCTCTGCTTGCAAAGCAAGGTTGGAGAATTATTCATAACCCTGATTCTTTGTTGTCCCAAATTTTTAAGGCACGCTGTTTCTCGGATTGTAATTTTATGCATGCTACAAATGAGGCAGGAGACTCGTTCGCCTGAAAGAGTACATTGACAGGACGTGAGCTTCTTAGAAAATGGTCGCAGGTACAGATTGGGGATGTGGTGGATGTCAATATATGGGATAACCCATGGATTCTTTTACCTTACTCCTTTAAACCAACTTCTACCACAATGATATGGAATGAGGATATGACGGTAGAAGCTATAATTGATGTGGATGAACGAAAGTGGATTGTGCCTTTGTTAAAGGAGTTATTTACAGAGGAAGAAGTGGGACATATTGCTACTATACCTTTGAGCCTTCGAGATACTAATAATAAGCTTGTATGGCATTTTGAGAAGAAATGGAGATATATGGTTCGAAGTGGATATCATGTTGCAAGGAAGTTTGAAGCACTGTCGGGGTTAGGAAGTGGTGATCAAGAGAAGCGCTTGCGGTCCTCGGTGTGGAAGGCGCATGTTCCTCCAAAAATCAAATCATTTGTTTGGAGGTTGCTGAGAGGTATCTTGCCTACTAGAGAAGCTTTGAATCGCAAGGTCCATTTAGATAATGTTAGTTGTGATTTATGTGGTATGTGAGTGGAGGAGGCGTTACACCTCTTTCAGGACTGTTCGAAGGTGAAGGAGATATGCAGTTAAAGTTGCTTGAAGATGATTGGATCTCATTGTAGAGCCATGCATGTCGTATAAGGGGTTAGTGAGGCATGTTAGTTGTTAGACAAGAGACAATTAGATTTATTTTTTGTTTTATTATGGAGTATTTAGTGTGAGAGAAACCATGCAGCTTGGAATGGTGGGGTTATGGTTCCATGCAACGTGATCACATGGGCTTGCAATTTACTTGAGGAGTACCAGAGTGTTCACTCATGGAGAATGTGTAAATTGAGGAGGACGCATCAAAGGTTGAGATGCCCTCATAGTGGAAGAATTAAAATTAATATACATGGTGCATTCTAGGCTATGTCTCAGGTGATATTGATGTCGTGGTAATGGACTATCATGGTGCGTTTGTAATAGCTATGGCTCGTCCTCTTTCGTATGCATGTTCGTCTATGCATGTGGAGGCAGCGGCATGTAGAGTAGGGCTCTTATTGGCGATCTTTCATGGATGGATGGAGGTGGATATTGAGAGTGAATGCTTGGAGTTAGTGACAACGGTGCAGGAGAAGGTGAAGGATTTTTTTGAGGTGAGTCACATCGTAGAGGACTGTAAGAGGTATATGACTTCCTTTAGTTCTCTATGGGTGTGTCACATCTTTTGCGAAGCAAATGATGTTGCTCATAGATTAGCTCACCTTACTAGTTTTAGTGATTTAGATGAGATTTGATGAGATGAGCCTCCCATGATTATCCAGAATGCCCTTTATGAGGATAATAATACTTGTGGTCGGGGTAAAGATGTTATGTCCTCCTTGAATCTGAGTTGTAATTTTCATTCAATAAATAGGGTTGAGCCATCTAAAGAAAAAATAAAAAAGGGCCGTTCCGAGAATCGAACTCGGGACCTCTTGCACCCAAAGCAAGAATCATACCACTAGACCAAACGGCCATGGCTGGTAAGTTCTCTAAAACATACGTATAATATCACAAATTTATTCTATTGCTGTCTACTCTTTTACACTACCTGCGTTACTCGTCTAGGGTTTTGTATTGAACCGAAGTCACCGACTATATAAATAGAACGACCCAACTCATAAACCCGGAGCCTCCTCTACACTCTCTCCTCCCCTCTCTGCACAAACAAGAAGGAGAATAAGTAAGTCTCTCTCTTCTCCGCCATTTCTAAGATCTCCAGATTCGATTTCTCTCTCCAACCGCAACTAACTCAAACTCCGATTTTCACTCATCTGATTCCATTTGTCTCTGTTTGATTCAGCTAACCTAGCTAAAGCTCTCCAATGGCCACCGTTCCAGGACAGCTGATCTGGGAGATCGTCAAGAAGAACAACTCTTTCCTCGTGAAGCAGTTCGGCCGCAGCCACGCCGGCGTCAGATTCAGCAAGGAGCCTAACAACCTCTGCAACCTCCACTCCTACAAGCACTCTGGTAACCCTGAAAAAATATACTCATTCAGTTTTTGTTTTTGTTTTTGTTTTGTGTGTGTGAGATTGATTTTGGATTTGTTAATTAGGTCTTGCGAACAAGAAGACTGTGACTATTCAGGCTGGAGGCAAAGACTCAGTGGTGCTGGCCACGACTAAGACAAAGAAGCAGAACAAGCCCGCTAGCCTTCTTCACAAGTCTGTCATGAGGAAGGAGTTTCCTCGCATGGCTAAGGCTGTTACCAATCAGGTACAGTTCGATACGATCTGTTCTTTTTATTTCTCATTATTTGTGATTTAGATGTGTAATGTGAATGATCATACGGTCTGGTTGGGTTATATGTTTGATTATTTGGCGTGTGAATGAGAGCAGTAGCAATGATGAGAAGCTAACATATAAGAAGGGCTTCACTTTGTGTGAGGTTCTTCGATGAAATTGATTTGTTACGCTTGGCTTCTGAGCACTCTCTTTTAGCTTTTATTATTGCAATTTGATGAATGATGTGGACGATGATGATTGTTTTGTTAGATTTTGTGTTAATGAACTAGTGTACTTGTTGGTAGCGGTGATGAGCAGCTAACATGTAAGGAGATCTCACTTTGTGTGAGATCTTCAATGCAATGTAATTGTTACGCTTGGCTTCTGAGCTTGTAGTTTGGCAACAAATATGTACTATACCCTACGTGGTTATTCAATGTCATGACATTTCTGATGTTGAAGGTTTGCATTGTTGAAATATGATGAAATGTGCTCGGTGATTTCTTTGTGTTGTGTTAAGTTCTGTATTGTCTTCAAGGGTGTACTTACTGATGCTGTATCTCTTTTGTTATAGGTGGTCGACAACTTCTACAGACCAGATTTGAAGAAAGCAGCCCTTGCCAGGCTTAGTGTAGTTCACAAGAGTCTCAAGGTCTCAAAATCTGGTGCCAAGAAGAGGAATAGGCAGGCTACTAGGATGTACGGAAGGCAGTGAAATACTGAAAGATTGCAGTCTGTATTTGTTGTCTTGAGTTTCCTTGTCTCTGTTTTGGAGAGACGTGAATGTGAAAACTTTGTCTTTGTTACTTAAAAAGGGCTAGCTAGGTCCTCTCATATCTATTTATCACCAAATTTTGCAGAATATTTGGTTCAGTTTCTTTATGATCTTTTGCTTTTACTCAGCATACAAATGAAGGCAGGATGAATAGCTATTTTCTTTTGCCTCTATTTCGTTTATTTTGCAATGAGTTTTGAGATATGCAGTTTAGTCCAACACCGCAATAGATTAAAATTAATCTCTGCTGCTCACCTGAGTATAATACTCGCGTTCAGTTCGCACCATCAAATATTCTATATCAGATCGTCAATGTCTGGACTCCGAAAAAGCACTCGAAGCAGTGAAACCTACATACAACATTCACATATCAGATTGAGGCAGATGTAGGAGCTGATCACAAACCGAGGCAACTGAAAAAATAGAAAGTGTCTATGAATTGGGCCAAAAATATTGTTCAGGCCCAAGCCTCCATTTTCCAACACACACTTATTTTTCCCGCTCTTATTTATCCAATGGGCCAGAAGAGACCTCCCGCCGACGACACTCGAGACTCGAGAGCCCACCAAGCGCCGCCGCGTCGGCTTCTCTACCGTCGGTCAGTCACTCCGATCACGTACTTTTGATGTGTGCTCTCTCCTTCATCTCAGTTTCCGTCTCTATTTTGTTTCGAATCGAAGCTTACTCTTTGATTTGCTTTGCTCTGTTTTCCGTGGATTTCGGAAGCAGATCCTGGAGTTGAGGCCCGAGATTGCATCAAGATATTTCTGGGTACGATTTCCGTGTTTATCTGATTTATTTTCGCTTGGTCTTATATTGCAAATTATGTTAGTAATAGGTACTGTACTTTTTGATTAATACATCTAATTGATGAATCACACAAGTACAATCGGTGACTGATTTGCGCTGGCTGCTTCGTTTCGTAAGGACTTTGTATATGGCATTCAATGCTTTTTAAGTCTACTCTTTTGAGCTCCTTGAATTGATTTCTATTTTCTTTGTCTAGAGTCTCTAGCAAAGAAGAGGTGGGTGCTTCCACTGGTTTATGTATAGAACCAGTTGACTTGAGTATCTTTTTCGAGGAAGACGGCAAGATATATGGTCACAAAGGGCTCAAGGTAATTCTGGTTCTTATAAGTTCGTTGAAGTTTGCAGTCATATTACATGCTGAACAATGATTAGTTTTAGTTCTGTTATAATCGCTTGAGTGATATCTATTCTTTGTCTGATGCAGATTACCATATGGGTTAGCATTATATCGTTCCATGCATATGCTGATATTTCGTTTGAGAGCACATCCGATGTAAGCATTAGCTCTTTGCTGTGTACGCTGTCTGTTTGCTATTAGTATGCTTATAGCTTTATGCTTACCAATTATGTCTCACTGATTGTGTTAAATGTCACAAGGGTGGCAAAGGGATCACAGATTTGAAATCGGCACTCCAGGTATGGATTAGTTCCTGGTTTATTTCATCTGTTCAGTTCGGTTTAGTGTGGCTTTAGTTCTCTGATCTCATGATTTGTGAATCTCCAGAAAGGATTTGGTGAGACCCTTGTTGACAGTCCCGAGGAGTTCCTTCAAACCTTTTCAACTCAGAAAAATTTCATTAAGTAATGATTTTGTAATCTTATTTATATAGGTCTCAAATTGCGTTGATATTCTTGACGTTTAGCATATCATTTCTTAATCTCTCTAAGAATTCTCACCCCTGAAAAATATCTGCAGATCCATCATCTCAGATGGGGAGGTGTTGCAGCACAAGGCTTCATCCACTTCTGATGTGGAGGTACTGCACATGTGCTTAACATGGTGTTTTCATTGATTAAAGTTTGTTTTGCATGTTTTTAACAGCCTCTAAATGCAGGTTGTTCGCATGGTTGTGGGCAAGACAGCTGCTGGACCCACCCCTTTACAGTCGCTTGATTCCTTTTGTCTTTCTTCTTGTTGATGGTAATATCTTTTCTTTTGTTTTGGTGGGGGTTGCTCCGGTGACAAATTGTCAATTCATGTTTTAATCGGCTTATCTTGTAAACTAGGTGCCAGTCCAATCGATGTTTTGGATCCATGTTGGGAGTTGTATATACTTGTTGAGAAGAAAACAGATCAGCAAGGGGACTTTTACAGTACATTGCTTGGTTTTACAGCTCTGTATCGTTTTCATCATTATCCTGACAACTCTCGCTTGCGGCTTAGCCAGGTTTGCCTCTTGCCAACCTCAGTTGCTGGTTCTGCATATTATAATTTGTCAAGCTACTTTTCATGAGAATTCTTGTCGATGCAGATCTTGGTACTGCCTCCTTATCAGCATAAGGGTAATGGACGGTACATCCTAGAGGCTGTCAATGCTGTTGCAGTGTCTGAAAACGTGTATGATTTCACAGTTGAAGAACCATTAGACTACTTCCAACATGTACGAACTTGTGTTGACATACTACGGCTGCAGAATTTGGAAGCAGTTCAGGATGCAGCTAAATTAGCTGTTTCAAATCTGACACGAGGAAAAGTGTCAAAGAAGGCAGATATCCCTTGACTGATGCCACCCACAGAAGTCATTGAAGAAGTGCGTGAAAGTTTGAAAATCAACAAGAAACAATTTCTTCAGTGTTGGGAGATTATCATCTATCTCGGCCTTAATCTGGTGGACAAGTACATGGAGGATTTTGTAAGCATCGTCTTTAATCGCATGAAGGAAGACCTCATAGGAAATGAATCTGGGACTGGTGGGAAGCAAGTGATTGAAGTTCCAAGTGAATACATACCGGATATGTCATTTGTTATGTGCAAATCCAAGGCCGGTGAAGCTACTAGTATTGTTCAGGTAGATGAGAACCAATCAAACCAGGAAGAGCAACTCCAAGAGTTAGTTGATGAGAGAGTTAACGAGATCAAATCTATTGCAGAGAAAGTTTCTCAGCATCGCACAAGCATTGCCTAGTCATCATGGACTCAGATTTTTGATGCCCGTGCATGTGAATGCAATCTGTAGGGTTGTTGTAATTGAACTCTATGCTTTAACTGTCATTTGAGTACTTGGAGAAACTCTACTACTTTTAAAGAAATTAGGCAGCTAACTCTTTCCTTTTCTAGTATAGGTACAATTTCAATTTCAGTGAATCTTGCTCTTTTTGTTTCACTATGATTGTCAATATTGGAGCTAAGGGTCATAGATTGTCTCCGGATGCTTGGATTTACAAATGTAAACATTGCTCATGAGAAGCTGAGTGCCAATGTTGGAACATAAACTTGCAGTCTGTTTTTTGTGTGTCAAATATGGATCCTTTACAATAACTTTGCTCTTGAGCTACACACAACTACATATACGTCTTGTCAATCGGGACATAGGGTACATGATCCTCAATCAGTTTGGTACTCCCTGCATACTTGATTATTCTAATGTACCCAGTTTTAGTTCTTCAATCACCAGATGTTGAGCATTTGAAGCAAAGAATGCTTGCACCACCGAAGCCATCACAAATGCACATCAAATTCGCTAAATCTTGTGAACAGCATAACCTGCTTCCTCTGATGTTAATTTCTCATTCCAGTGTTCAAATTCGGTTCCACCAAACACCACTTGCTTGATTCCAACAAAGCTGTACAGCAAAAAGTAGAACAAAAAATAAGCTATAGAAGTATTTCAAGCGAGTCAAAGATGTCACTGATTATGTGACCTATTACTTTGAAAGTTCTCCCGCGATATAATATAACTATATTTTAAGGATCATGTTGTAACATATAAAAGGTGAACAAAGATCAAGGGAAGATATAGGGATTTGAGGAGCATACTCAGAGCTTATCTGAGTCAACGCATTTATGAGAATATCCAGTATCAGTGGTTCTTTGGTACCAATGTCCGCCCTGTCAAAAAGTTTCTCAAATTTGTGAGCAAGAACCATCAACACACACACGCCTATCACCAATTGTATTAAAAAAATCAGCATATAACCAAGCATCCACATAGAACCTGAAACTGCAAGGGATTATTCATGTCCAACAACTCAAGATGAGCTACATACCAGACACGTCCCAAATTGTCTTGAATCTCAAGATCTCCAATGTTGTAAAATGTAGTTGGTGTCACATTTGCTCCTTGAATGGCATCATAGTTTGGTCGTTTGTCGAAAGGAGATTGTGACAACTGCGTGAATACAAGTCAATTGGGGTTATATGTGGATCACAAACTCATATTTCTTCTTCCAAGCAAGAAACTTGCCCATCAAATGTCATTTACAATTAATACCTCTATTGGCGTAGATAGGAAACTTACTTGCATGTTCATGGAATTGCATCCACCCCCCATTATCGGATAGTCTGCACACCAGCCAGATCAACTAATTGAGTGCTATCATAAATTCAAAAAAGGGGATGCATTATCGAGTTAAGATAAGTTCCTTACATCCGAGAGTAAGGTAACATCTTGTTCCAATGGGGTGTTGTAGGACTCAAACCATATATACGAATTTGAGAAACCAAAGCTGGTAAAGTCAGAAACCAAAAAAAAAAAGTAAGCAAAAGCAACAGAAGCCATAACAATAGACAAGGTGACCACGAAACACTTTCATTCGTATAATCGTATTGATTCTTCTATGAACAAATCCACTATATACATACATTTACGCAACGACGTCATAACGTCATTTGCTTAAAGTTAAACCTCACCGCAAGCATAATCTAGGAAAATTTTCACATATTGTAAAGAATCAGAAGAGCTTACTCGTTAAATACTACTTTCATGGGTTCCTCTGAACCAGATTTTGTGTGCAGTATCTTATTCCTCTTCTTCCTCAACCTCTCTTTCATCTGCATTTATGTTCAACCCTTTCAAGCTTGAAGCAAATTCACAAGCACTAAAACTGTAAAAGCCAAACTCAAAACTATTAAAGCTCAAATTTCCCATAGAGCAAAACAAAAGAGAGAGAGAGAGCTTACTTTGGACCTAGCTTTTTGTGGGTCATCAAGACAAGCACCCATGATTTCAGCAAACTCAGGGTCTCTATCAAAACTCCTTACCTTCTTCTTCTTCTTCTTTGGGTCGCTTTGGCAACAAAGCTGGGCCGAGCTCCGGAGCTCCGAGACGGAACTCTGACGGCCCAGAAAAGGTGAGCAGCTTTGTTGGCGGGAAAATAAGTACAAGGGAATGGTCGGAGTTTGAAGAAATGGTAAGAGAGCCATGGTTTTAGTACAAAGTTTCAGTCTTGAAAACCTTTATTACTTTCCTTCTTCTGGTCTGAGGTTTTAGTATTCGGTTCATAACTCCATTTCTTGGTAAAGATGTAATTGGACAAATTGGCCATGCACAAAGGAGAGGGCTGTCCATAGACACTATGAAGTATGAGGTAGTGATTGTAACATAGCTACGTCATTCATAAGCTGTATTACTGTGGTAAAGATCTTTCAGGTTGCCAACCAACATTGATATGACAATGAACAAGAACTACGTATCATGTGGTATCAATAATTAACCACCACTCAAGTTTGAAATCCCAAAGTTGATAAAATGTCAAAATTACTCCCAAACTGATCAAGGTCGCAGAATCAATTTTGGATACCAAGTTTCCGTTACATCAGAAAGTGAAAATTTGCTTAACAAACTTCACTAGAAATGGATTTCTTTCGCAATGAATGTATCCATCTAATTTCACATTCACCAGGATGGAAACATACATCTAACTTCGTGATCAACCTTCTTTAGAGAAACAATCCAACGCAACAAACTGTAATATCTCCCCACGAGTTATTGAGATGCATGGACGCTTCATGGAAAAGGAGAAAGAGAAGGGCAAGCTGCAAAACAAAAACACTAATCAATTCAACACTCATATAATGTACAATAGGTTTGATACTTGTTACCTAAGTCAGATGTCTTATACTCCCACATCTCAGCTAACAATATCAAAGATCAGAGATGTCATATCTTCCGAGATAAAAATGGATCGATGCTGAATGGCAGAGGAAATGAAGGAACAAAGACAGATATTTGAATCTTGATGACAAAGATATTGTAGTTTAAGCAATCGCGAGGAGCCAACTGACACTGAACCCTACCAATCACCAGTAAGAACCAACTACAAATCATCTCTTGTTTCTTCCTTCAAAGGAGGCACTTTGAACACAGTGGAGTCTATTCTTGATGACGTTTGGTCAGGATCAGAATCTACGGTTGAGAGTGAGTTATTGCATCTACAAGCTACGAGATCTTAGTGACATCAAGGTTCAAATAGAGTCTTCCTTACATCCCAGGTTAGTGTAACATCTTGTTCCAATGAAGTGCTGTAGATCTCGAGCTGAGAAACCAAATCTGGTAGAGCCAGATGACAAGAAGAAGTTCAATATAAGAAAGTAACGATGTTTTTTCATTGTTATAGCAGATATGAACAAACAATCATATCTATACTTCAATACTTACAGAAGCCATAGCAATAGATAAGATCAAACACACATCTGTAAGCTAATTCTAAAATAGCAAATCCATTATATCCATACCACAATATGCAACAATTAGCTTAATCTCACTTGCACAAGTTTAACCTTTTCACACTCACAACTCAAAGAATCATACCAATCCACAATTATAAGCAACAAAAACACAAGCACTACTAGAGCTACAGATCCCCAAATTAGAAAGCTCAAATTTTGCAGATAAATTCTAATAGAGCAAAAAAGAAGCTTACTTTGGAGTTTGGACCAATCTGTGTTTTATGAAGGCCCTACCCCAATTTCCTAAGGCAGCCCGTTCATAGCAAAAAGTTTCAATCTTTCACTAGGGTTTCAGTAGCCTCAAACTCCGTAAACAAAGAAGGCCCAAGTTCATAACTTTTGGGGATCAAGGCCCAAGTAAAGCTCTTTACTTTGACGACGGTGCAAGCCATCACTGATTGAAATTGAACAGAGAAGGACGAGTCTGTAGTTTTATGAGTTTTGAGTTGGAGAAATAAAATAAAATAATATCAGTCCAAAAAACATAAACTGAAATCTGAAGCATAAATAAATCCCAATTTGTTTAAAGTTCGGGTAATGGATTTGCTTCCGGCAGAGAGCTCAAAATTGGTGAAGAAAAGTGGGTTCAGGTCACTGAAGCTGGTGAGTATAGACATGGACCAACTTCTAGGAGACAAGCCAGTCGGAGTTGACTATGGTAGGCTTGAGAATGGTCTCACTTACTATGTTCGTTGCAATTCCAAGCCCAAAATGAGAGCAGCCCTCGCCCTTGCTGTTAAAGTCGGGTACATAACTGCTTTCCCTAACTGTTTGTTAATAGTTCAATTGAATTTGGTTTCTTAAGTTGTATAGGCTGTGCTTATTTGATTCAATTGTGTGTATATGCTCAATTTTAGTGGCCATTGCGATTTTGGGGTTGGTTAGTGTGGCATTGGTTTGAGTTGCTTTGTAATGGGTATGTGGGGAGCTGTTGTTTGTTTGTTGTTGTGTAAATTATTGATAATGTGATTTGGCCCATAAGAAATTTGAGTGAGGTTTTGATCATGCAAAACATTACAAGTTCTCAACTTTATGTATAACCGAGTGTCAAAGTAATGTGTTGCTTAAACCAAGAGCACATTCAAATGGATTGAAAAGATTAAAAGTTTATGTAAGGTTGTGAAAGTTGTTTATAAAGGTTGTTGATATTATTGGGGTGATGGCAGATCAGTTTTGGAGGAGGAGGACGAACGAGGAGTTGCTCACATTGTTGAACATCTTGCTTTTAGTGCTACACAGAAGTACACAAACCATGATATAGTCAGATTTCTTGAAAGTATTGGGGCCGAATTCGGTGCTTGCCAGAATGCAGTGACATCGGCTGATGACACTGTTTACGAGTTATTTGTTCCTGTTGACAAGCTGGAACTGTTGTCTGAGGCGATCTCTGTCTTGGCGGAATTCAGTTCTGAGGTACCACTAATTTCTCCCTCTTTCTAAAACACACCACCCTCAGGAATATTTACTTACATTTCGAATACCGTAGATACGTGTGTCAAAAGACGACTTAGAAAGGGAAAGAGGTGCTGTTATGGAAGAGTACAGAGGTAATCGGAACGCTACAGGAAGGATGCAGGATGCACATTGGCTTTTGATGATGGCTGGTTCAAAGGTACTGCTACTAAGACTAATTATATTTAACCGCTTTATCATGAGATTTTTTTCCCTACATCTACCAATTTTTCTTTATAATATTAAGTAAAAGGTTTACTTCAATTTAACATGGCACAATACACCATGAACAAATATAGTGATACATGGTTGAAACTTAAACTTCGTTTCTTTGACAGCAGTTTTGAACTTTTTCCAACCTAGTAGTAGCTGAAGTGAAGTTCGATAATTTTGCTGCTATGTTTAGATATTAAGATCAGGTGATTTCACTCTTATATTACTTTTTCATCTCTATTTCGATTGCAGTATGCTGAGCGTTTACCTATTGGATTAGAGAAGGTAATTCGAACAGTTTCTCCTGAGATTGTGAAGCAATTTTATCAGAAGTGGTACCATTTGAGCAATATGGCAGTGATAGCTGTGGGAGATTTTCCTGATACGAAGGTCATATGTTGTCAACCTCTCAATTTTTAAATTGGAATCGAGGATATAATATCAAAATGTCATAACACAATTTCTTTCTCTCAGAGTGTAGTTGAGTTGATTAAGAATCAATTTGGACATAAAAGTTCTGCACCTGAGCCTCCAATTATACCATCATTTCAAGTTCCATCTCATGAAGAGCCACGCTTTTCATGTTTTATGGAGTCTGAAGCAACTTGGGTTAGTACTGAAATAAATCTTAGTGTTAATGTGTTAATTAGTGTGCACATTAACAAAATATGCAAGAGATGCATCATCAGAAACTTGTCGCATTGTTAAATTGAATTTTTCTTGTTGTAGTCTGCAGTGATTATTAGCTATAAGACTCCAGCTGGTGAGCTGAATACAGTGAGGGACTACAGGGATTTACTGGCTGAATCAATGTTCCTATATGCTTTAAACCAGAGATTCTTCAAAATAGCTCGTAGAAAGGATCCGCCCTTTTTCTCATGCTCAACTTCAGCAGATGTTCTGGTTAATCCCTTGAAGGCTTATATGATGACTGCATCTTGTAAAGAAAAGGGTACTGTTGAGGCCCTAGAATCGATGCTGATTGAGGTATGTGTTCACTGATTACATCTATTTCAGTTTTCCCATTTTCAGCTTATCATTTTAACATCTAATGTTTCAGGTTGCCAGGGTACGGCTACATGGGTTTTCTGAACGGGAAGTATCTATTGTTCGAGCTTTACTGATGTCAGAGATTGAATCTGCCTATTTGGAACGTGATCAGATGCAGTCAACTAGCTTGCGAGACGAATATTTACAAGTAGTTCCAAATCATAGTCTCATACTCTCATATGAATTTCCGATTTTTTATGACTTTGTTATTTATTTGAATTGCTATTCACCGTTTTTTTTTTCTCTGGGCAGCATTTTCTCCATAATGAACCTGTTATTGGGATCGAGTATGAGGCTCAACTCCAGAAGACTCTTCTACCTTGTGAGTCATTATGTATCCACATATATTTATGTCACATGTATACAACATTATGTTACTCCAATCATCAGAACTTCCATGCTTGTAGATATAACAGCAGCAGAGATATCCAAATATGCTGAGAAGTTTCAAACATCACGTAGCTGTGTCATTAAGACTATTGAACCACGAGATTCTGCAATTGTAGACGATCTGAAAAATGTTGTATGTAAAATCAGTTCTCTCGAAGAAGAAAGAACCATTTCTGCATGGGAAGCCGAACACATTCCTGATGAAATTGTTAGTACAAAACCTAATCCAGGGTAATGATGGACTTTTACTTCTTAGCTTGTCTCTCTCTTTCCCTCCCCCATTTTGTGTGCTGTTGTTATTCCTCTTCTTGTCCACGTGAGACTTCTTGGTTGAACTTCTACAGTTGGTTGCGTGCTTCTTGATATATATCTGCTCGGAGTTCAGAGACTTATATAGTCTACCCCGATTATGAACTGTGCAATGTCTTTCATACTGTCTTGTAGTATTACTATGTTCTCATATATTCTTAGCCTCTTTACATTATTATTTCAGGAATATTGTGCGGCAATCTGAATATTCAAATATTGGAGCTACTGAATTAGTTCTATCAAATGGCATGAGAGTTTGTTATAAGAGTACAGACTTTCTTGATGATCAGGTATGCCTGTGAAAGAAAGCAATATAATGATTTACTTTATACAGTTTGTCACTTCAGTATTGGGAATAATAGTAGCTAGGTTAAAAGAAGTTCTTTTATCTAATATTGTGCTCACTAATTGTTTGAAGAGGAATTAAAGATATGATCACGGCATTCTCTTCTGTGGCATTCTTTTCTATGGGAGCCAACATATGAAGCCATTTTAAGCATGTGCTCACAGTCTTATCAGCATTTTGTTTCGATAGGTTATCTTTACAGGGTTCTCATACGGGGGTTTATCCGAACTCGTTGAAAGTGAGTACTTTTCTTGCTCGATGGGGCCAACTATTGCAGGAGAAATTGGTGTATATGGTTATAGACCTTCAGTTCTTATGGATATGCTTGCGGGTAAAAGGGCCGAAGTCAGCACAAAGCTTGGAGCATACACGAGAACCTTTGCTGGTGATTGTTCACCCTCAGACTTAGAAACTGCGTTGCAGGTGTGGTATGCTGCATTATTGTAGAATTAAGAGAAACTAAATAAATTCTTGTAAAGTATTTATTTCCGTGCAAGGTTTTCTCAAGTTGCAAAGGTTTTAGTAATATTCTTTTGGCAGCTTGTGTATCAACTATTCACCACAGATGTAATACCAGGGGAAGAAGATGTCAGTATTGTGATGCAAATGGCAGAAGAAATGGTCCGTAATCAAGACAGGGATCCTTGCACTGCATTTGCTAATCGTGTGAAGGAGCTAAACTATGGAAACTCCTATTTCTTTAGGGTATGATGCCCACAGTGTGTTACCTGTAGCTTTTGATACATGTGTGCTGTAGTTTTAATCTTGGGTCAATTTTTACAATTTGCAGCCTACTAGAATAAGTGATCTTCAGAAAGTTGATCCATTGAAAGCTTGTGAATATTTCAACAAATGTTTCAAGGACCCGTCAACCTTCTCTCTTGTAATTGTTGGGAATGTTGATCCATCTATAGCACTTCCTCTAATATTGCAGTACTTGGTAAGTGCGTTTCCTTCGTTTTAGCTGCACCTGGACTATATTTGTGCTAACGTGTTTTTGCTTTTCTATGCAGGGTGGTATACCAAAGCCTCCTGAACCGCTCATGCAGTATAACCGTGATGAACTAACGGGACTGCCGTTCACGTTTCCTAGAACCATAATACGGTACATTACTATACAAAATGTAATTGTGTTGGTAGTTCAAGGTGTTTTAATTGTGAGATAGTATTGATGCCTATAAAAAGATACATTGTCTAATAGTGGTTTAATTAAGCTGCATTCCAAATCTTTACTGAATCTTCATAGGAATGTACGGGGCTCTTAGATTCCCTCACAGTTATACTTGAACATGTTTGTTCATGCCTGAGTTTTGACTATCTTTTGGATCCAAATACCTTGTAACTGTATGTGCTTGTAGAGAAGTGGTTCGCAGCCCTATGGTGGAAGAACAATGTTCAGTCCAGCTTTGCTTCCCCATGGAGCTGAATAACGGAACTATGGTTTGTGGTCCTCCGTTTCTTAATCATTAGAAAGCATGTGATGTTTCATGATATGGCCTTTGAGGTGTTCAATTATACTCATGATTTATTGCTGGACATAACCCATTAAATGGCAGGTAGAAGATATTCATGCTGTTGGTTTCCTGAGCAAACTTCTTGAAACAAAAATTATGCAAATTCTCCGGTTCAAGAATGGACAGGTGTGAATTCGTCTTGAAATTCCTGAGTTTCTATTCTGTCATCCATCTTCATCTTCATTTCAACCCATCTTCTGTTACCACTGTGTTGCAGATATACACTGTAGGTGTTTCAGTATTTCTTGGCGGTAATAAGCCTTCGAGGACAGCTAATGTTCGTGGTGATATAAGCATAAATTTTTCATGTGATCCAGAAATTTCCTCGAAGCTGGTTGGTGATTATGAAGCTGTACATCTTATTTTCAGTTTATTAAATTGAATGGTCAATTAACTAGGAGTTCGATGCCATTTAACAGGTCGATCTAACTTTGGATGAAATATTACGTCTTCAAGAGGAAGGGCCTTCAGCTGAGGATGTCTCCACCGTTCTTGAAATTGAGCAAAGAGCCCATGAAAATGGGATACAGGTGATTTCTTGTGACAAAAAGCCATATGGTTGTTAGAGGGATTACTGTATAAGGTTGCTAGAAGGGGAGATGAATGAAATAGATAGAATTTACATCCACTTGGATTTCCCTATGGTCTTTCAGGAGAATTACTACTGGCTGGAGAGAATTTTACACAGCTACCAGTCAAGGATCTACTCTGGTGATGTTGGCACTTGTTTTGAGGTTCGTGATGTACTAGTTAAGCTGATATTTTTGTCTCCTATTTGCTTAGCGGTGAATCAGCTATGGTCCCAGCTAAATGTTCTAAGTGAGGTCCTAAGGTAGAATTTTGGTGGATACAACTCAAAAATGATACTGTTAACAATCATAATTTCTTTGTGCAGACACAAGAGGAGGGCCGGTTAAAAGTTAGAAATTCTCTGACCCCAAGAATGGCTCAGTTAGCATTACAAAGCATACTACCCTATCCTTGCAAAAAACAGTACACTGTAGTGATCTTAATGCCCCAAAGTTCTCACTTTAAGTTGCTAGATTCTTTCCTTAGATCTGCAACAACTTTTGGAAGAGATGCCAAGGTAATTTTCTAATTGAATTTGTTCTTGAAGTACTCGAATCATTTCTGAACTGCTGTATAACAAATATATGGTTTCGGTGGTTCTTGCAGATTTTAGCGGGCCTTGCTGGTCTCGCAGTATTGGGTTTTAGCTTGTGGAGACGTTCACGAAGTGCATCAAAATCGTAGGTGACATTTACATAGCAGACTAAGGCAGAGCTGTAGAAATTTGAAAAATCCTGTTACAAATTAGGATGGACATTCTTTTCTTCATCCAAACTGTAGGGGATGAATTTCTAGACTCAGAGAACTAATACAGGAGTGTAAGATGGAAAAATGTAGAGTTTACTCACTCTGCTCCCATTGGAGCCTTGTAACATTCTGTCATTAGTAGTATTATTTTCTCCATAAAATGCAGTATTATTTCATCATTCGTAGTATGGGGACGAACCCAAATTGTGGTTTTGACTTTTCACACCATGAGATTTAAGTTAAGAACTTAAGATCAATTAGGTCTTTGATACAATCTGAAGAGAAAATGCTACGCCAACCACAGTCCACACCGAAATTTCAACTAAAAAAACCAGATGGAAAAATCTTTGGTTAAAGCAAGGCGATTTTTTTTTTTTTGAAAGGCGATCTTTGGTGCTCTTTGTTTTAATTTCTTTTTGCAATTTTTGTTTTTGTTTTTACTAATTGGTATTTATAAAATAAAAAACAAAAAACGGCGTCGTATTGGTAAAGAAGCAGAGTTGGATTGAGCTTTATAAGCGCACAACAAAACTAGGGTTTGGGTTCTCTCTTGCTTGCTATAAGGAGTTGTTCACTCTCAGCGCCTCCCTCTCTCTCTCTCTCTCCCCATTCGGCATACCCTCCCAAGGTCACTCATTCTCTCTCTCTCTCTCCCTCTTCAATACTCGATCACTGTTTCTTCCGATCCCTAATCTCCAAATCTACGGCCGTTTACTCTGTTCTGAGTTTGGATTTGAATCTTGATTTTGCAGGTACAGTTGAACAAGAAGAAGAGAGTGTGAAAATGGTTGAGAAGACAAAGGGACGCAAGGAAGAGGTGGTGACCAGGGAGTTCACCATCAACCTCCACAAACGCCTCCATGGCTGGTAACACCCTATCTCCCTCCTCCTGAGGTTCATAATTTGCATTCCATATATTGTCACATGAATACCTTGGCTAGGCTGCTTTTTCTGTTTTTTTATGTTAAATCAGCATTGTATGATTTTTGGGTATTTCAAATCTGTAACTGCTCGGCTTGATCTTATTTCAATTGGTTTGTAAATGATTTGTATACATGTGAATCTATTCTATTCTGTTTTTTTTTATTAGAGATTGACTGTGTTGATAGTTGTCATTGGGACTGATGGAGCTGGTGAGACTACTTACTGACAACTACTTAAGATGGGAATTGTGCAATGTACTAGAGTAGACTGTTGTTAGGTTTGGATTGTTGGGCTTTTGATTTTTGTATACTTGGGTTTTTTTTTTGATAAGATACTTGGTGTTTCTAGTCTTGTATTGATTGGATGGGGGCTTATCGACCATTTTAGTCTTAGGACACAGAAAGTTACTCCATGCTCTATGTGTTTTTTCGCTTTTGTTTGTGATTGATGTTCATCTTCACTGTCTATTTCATTGCGTATATATCTCCACTCATTGCTGTTCATGGTGTAGTGTTACCAACACACTTTGTGTCTTTATGTTTGGGCAACAATATCAATGGCAGACTATATTGATTTGCCCTCTTTTGTCATGAAATTACAGCACATTCAAGAAGAAGGCTCCCAATGCTATCAAGGAGATCAGGAAGTTTGCTCAGAAGGCAATGGGAACAGTTGATGTGAGGGTTGATGTCAAGCTCAACAAGCAAATCTGGAGCAGAGGCATCAGGAGCGTCCCAAGAAGGATCAGGGTTCGCATTGCTCGCAAGAGGAACGATGATGAAGATGCAAAGGAGGAGCTATACTCCCTTGTTACTGTTGCAGAGATCCCAGCTGAAGGACTAAAGGGCTTGGGCACCAAGGTCATTGAAGAGGACGATTAGATTAATATTGTCTGTTTCAGTAGGCGGAGACAAATTATATCCATCTTTTTGGCAAAACCTTTCAAGTTTTATGAGAACAAATGACTTGTTTTTGTTGTTTCAGTAGTTTGGAGTATTATGTTTGCCTTGTATTCATCATTAGTACGTACTTTGATTTTTAATTGTGCTTTGTCTCTGTCTTTATTTCTCGGTTTCCGCAACACCAACACCCCCCCCGGCCCGCGCCAAGGAATGAAATTGTGTTGATTATTTTCATTTACAGAAACTGATTAGGTTGAGCTGCTGATTTGGTTCCCTTCATGTATATAGCCGTGGCAATCCTCATTTATCAATGTGCTCATGTCTGATCTGCCTCCCATCATTACATTTAGCATTTAGTGGACAATATAAAAGTGACTAAAGCCTGATGTGTTGTGCATAATGCTTTTATATATCTCTACGAAAGAGTTCTAAACCTAATCAATAATAACTCTAACACTTAAGAAAGAAATAAACAATCTAACATATTAGGAAAATAAATCTAACATAAAAGATCAGAAAATAGTCTAATAATACTAAATCCCAAATCAGATTATATAAACGACATTTAATGTCTTATATTTGTAGAGCTCGCTAAAGTGAATCTTGAAGATTTCGTCGTTTTCATTCTGAAAAACTATTATTCGTCTAAAACAGATTATAGCCCAAAGTTGCTTCTACCTGACTGAACAGTTCAAACTCAAATTTTGTTCGTGCTACTTGAAAGATCCAAAACCACAACTTCCTCAATACCTCAGAAGTTAATAACCTCATGAACCGTGAATTACCGATCAACCAAATACTTTTCTTGAATAAGTTCCACTTCTTTAGTTTTCCTATTTTCCGACTAAATCGACCCCTTCCATGTCCTACATCACTAGCAATTCTACTTTTAAACTCGTAAATTTTTACATGCAGTAAAAGGATCATCAGAAAAGAATAACAGCACACAATTACCTTCCCATATTCCAGATCCTCCCAAGTAGCAATCGTTAAGCAGAAGCTGGAAGAGTCGAATGAAGAGGTAGAAGTAGATCTTTCCCTCTTCAAGTTGCTGGGAGAAGCCATCTTGGGTGGAAGTGCAAATGTAGCCATCTTTGTTTAAAGTTTCAATCTTTCTTTGTTTTTTGTTGTTGTTGGAAGTGAAAAAGTTTTGAGCTTCTAAAATGAGTCTGTGTGAAACTATGAGTACTGAGTGTACATATACCTGGCTAATTACCCTATCTCGTACGTACTTAACGTCGTTCATTACTTTATAATTATATCTCACCGCCAACATAACGGCATTCACTAGCAAGAGACCTACAACTTCGCTGGCCAGTCTGAGTCCTATCTCGGTGTGGTTAACGCTCATGCCCCCATCAAAGAATCCATCAGATGACACTTCAGCAAAAGAGTAAGCACACTGATCCCACATCGAAGAATTGATAAGAGCTCTGATCTCAACCACCTTTATAAGCCTGACAGTTCAGCATTAATGGTACACATTCATTATCCCTTTACGCCGTTACCTTGTTTAAATCATATCTCGTTTCTAACTTAGGCATCGGAAGGTTGAAGGCCGATACACCCAGTCTCTCTTTAACAATTGTCATTCTTAGCAGCAAGAGCGATTGAACAAGGGCGATCGTCAAGAATTGTCAAAAGCAGGAACTAATATCAATTAAGAGCGACAGTGATATAGATCAAAGTCGAGCGATAGCGATATAGATCGAAGTTGAGTTACAGCGGTATACAGAATCTGGAGCAAATGTGCATTAATCTTATCCGTTTGATATCAATTATCCCATTGGTGATTTTGGATATCAACATTGGCATTGTCTGTGGGAATCCATACTGAAAATTATTTTCCAAACCACGAAGCATACAACAAGCGACAAGCATGGATACTTATCTGACACTTGGCATGAGGCCAAGCACTTAGCAAGATCTCCTCCACCAAATGCCTGTTACAGATGACAACAACGACGAGCCAGTGCTCATGTAGCAACCGGGAAAGCAGCATGTTACTGGGGACCAACAGGCGTCAACCGAGCCGAGAGGCGAGCCAGCGACATGGAACAACGATACCAACTGGCAATGCAGAAGTGGGTAGAGCTCGAGAGAGCCCACAAATTTTAGCACTAGCGGTATATGCAGTCTAAGTCAAGGCTGAGGGCCATGGAGCGGCGACAACTTAACTCAGAATCCACGGCGGACTCCCTGAGCATGGAGCCTCATCAAGTGATCTCTCAAAGGGAGGTGGTCATCAGGTCTCCCTTGCGTCCTCAACATCTGTAAAATGCGGGACCACCATCGATGCCAGAGAGGTTGTAGCGGAATCTCGAACTGAAATTGAACAACGTGGCACACCAACCTGACCTGCCCATCTGGGTACAACCATTACTGCCACCACCCACACTCGATATCGCGCCACCTGCGCAACGGTTAGATGTGGGAGGCCATGATACGACAGTTGGCGCAACCAAAGACAAGTTACCTTGATTGAACACTGCCAACGGTCCACGTCGAGCCATTTTCGACCAAAATCATGCTCTTAGGCTGACACCCGTTGGCCAAAGTAAAGATTGAGCGGTACAAAGGAAAAACGGACCCATCCCTACACATTGACATTTTCGTCTTGGCGATGACCGGTAAAGGCTACGACTATGCAACAAATTGTTATCTATTCATGGAGAGCATTACCAATGAGGCATTAAGTTGGTTCTTTAGCCTACCGTCGAGATCCATCACTCCTTCTAGGAACTTATCAGAGCATTTTTGAAAAGATATATCACATCGGCTAACTGTTCTCTTACTTATAATCAACCGCAGGCTGTCCAGTAGGAATCGTCAGAAGGATTATCTACCTTTGTCTCACGATGGAACACTGCCATCGCCAAGTGCCACGACATCACTAATGACTCAGCCTTCTGTGTACTTCGAAATGCACTACAGCCGAGTTTACTAACATGGAAGCTTAATGAGAATCCGACAATCACTTATGACAACCTACTAGACCACGTGACATCACACACCCAATTGGAACAACAGACTTTTGGCTCCAACCCTACGTCGACACAACAGGTAAACACTTTTTCTAACACCACGGTTCCTAGCGTACAGAGTGCGCTCCCCGCACCAGAGCCAGCGCGAGCGGCATCGCCAAAATATCGAGGCTCGCGTGATTACAACAGTTGGGATTGGAAAAAAGATAACTGAGGGTCAGGAAGCTATCAAAAGCACTATAACGAAAATGGTAGCTACAACAGCAACAACAAAAGGTACTGGGAAGAGAGAAATGATCGACCCTGGGATAACGCCAATATACCACCCAGGATGGACCAACAGGTTTTCAGCATCCTCAACACCAAATACGCCGACATCCTAGCAGCACATCCGGACATGTTCCCATTACCAGAGAAAACGTGCAGGGTAATGACATATAGGAAAACCGGGAGGTGGTGCAAGTACTACCAGAACGAGTCGCACGATACCGAAAAATGTTAAAACATGAAGGAACTGGTGGAGGCACAGCTCAAGAAGGGTAATCTAGGCACAGCTCAAGAAGGGTAATCTTACGAAGTTCAAGTTGGGGAACAAGGCACCACCGGTACATGGGTGGCACACATTAGGTGGATCAATATGATCACCGGCAGCAAGCCTAAAGTAGAATGAAGATATGAGCGAGCGGTATGTAGCATGCAACAAGGTCCAGAAAAGGTAGCCAAGACAGGCTGGGGGTCCATCGCGTTCTACGAGTCTGAGGAACATGACCAGCCTCTAGTATCGAAAGATTACCTGTTTCTGGTCGACGCGGTTATCGACTTGTGCAGCGTCGGGAGATGCCTAGTGGACACCGGGTCTTCCGTCAACGTCATATTCCTGCATGTATAAGAGAAACTTGAAAGGCTCATCTCCAAACTAAAGCAGGATCACTTCCCGCTACTGAGCTTCTGGAGCGATCAGATCCAACCACTGGGAAGTGACTATCTGCGGGTTGCCCTAGGGCAGGAGGGTTATAACGCCGACACCCACATCAAGTTTCTGGTTGTGGACGCTCCATCATATTACAACGCCATTATCGGTTGCAACATGCTAAGAAAAATTAGCGCCATCGTCTCACAGCGGATGTTGCTTATGAAGTTCCCTACACCTACCGGCATATGCACCGAAATGCACGCTTCGAGGAACAACGCCCATGCTACCACGATCATCAAACGATGCCAACTACCTGGCAAGAGAGGTATGCTTTCCAACAAGCGACCCATCAGCCGAAACACCAGATGACCCAAGGGAGGGACCCCTAACAGCAAGGCTCGTCAATGAGGAATCCACCAAGCTCATCCAGGTGTCGGAAGGGCACCCCGAGCGAACGGTCAGGGTCATAGCTAACCTGGACCCACCCGTTGAAACCACCCTCGTCAACATCCTCAGGGAATGCATCGACGTCTTTACATGGTCCTACGCTGACATGCCGAGCATATCAACAGATATCGTATCACACAAGTTGGGCATATCGCCAAATGTGGTGCCAAAGAAGCAGAAATGAAGGGCCTATAATGAAGAGGAGTATGCCGCCATGCAGGAAGAAGTAACCAAGCTTCTCAACATAGGTTTCATTAAAAAGGTTCAGTATCCGGCATGGGTCTCCAAAGTCGCCATGGTAAGAAAGAGCAACAACAAGTGGAGGATGTGCGTTGACTACACCAACATCAATAAGGCTTGCCCAAAAGACTCCTTCCCGCTGCTAAGAATAGACCAACTAGTGGATGCGACCAGTGGCCACGAGCTCCTATCAACAATGAATTGTTACTCAGGGTACAATCAGATAAAAATGGAGCTGGCAGATGCAGAGGCGACTTGCTTCATAGCGGATAAGGGATTCTGTTGTTATAACGTCATGCCGTTAGGGATGAAGAACGCAGGGGCAACCTATCAACGATTCATTTATAGAACTGCTAACCCCGTTGGACAGCGATACAGTAGCGGTCTACGTCGACGATCTAGTGGTAAAAAGCATATGCCGGTAGAATCACGTAAAGGATCTAAAAATAGTGCTAAACATCCTTATCAGTAGCGGGATGGGGCTCAACCCAGCGAAATGCATTTTCGGAGTCTCGGCGGCTAAGTTTCTGGGATACATGGTAAATCAGAGGGGCATAGTGGCCAACCCAGAAAAATTCCAGGCCATCCTCAACACAACACGACCGGTAACAAAATAAGACCTCCAAGCCTTGACTGGGAAACTAGCATCACTGTTACGGTTCATTTCCTGCTACATCGACAAGTGCAACCCATTTTTCAAGGCAATAAGGATCACAAAAAAGAAAGAGGTAGAGTGGACCGACGAGTGCGAGGCAGCCCTAGTCGGGATCAAGCATTATCTCACCCATATTCCATTCTTATCAGCCCCGATATCGGGTGAGATCTTATACATTTATTTAGCTATCTCATTAACCGCCGTTAGCTCCGCCCTCGTCAAGCGAGAGACGGATATAGAGTTACCAGTATTTTTTGCAGGCAATGGCCTTGATAAAGTGCAGACGAGGTTTCCGGTGCTAGAGCAGCTAGCGTTAGCAATAATTGTTTCGACAAGGCGACTCAAGTCATACTTCCAATCGCACACCATTCATGTTCTAACAGACCAACTGCTCCGGCAAGTACTCGAGAGCCCAAACCACTCGGGAAGGCTAACCAAATGGGTAGTCAAACTCAGCGAGTTTGATATCAAATACCAGCCGAAGACGACGACAAAAGGCCAAGCGGTGGCGAACTTCGTAGCAAAACTCACACCAATAGCAGGCAACCAACCAGATTTACCAACACCACATGTACGATCATCCGATTAGAATTTATACATCGATGGCTCACGAATATCGGAGGCAGTAGGAGTGGGAGTAATCCTGGCAGGGCCAGGGAGAGTCTATGCCGAGTATGCTCTTCGATTTCTCTTTCCAGCCTCAAACAATGAAGCCGAGTATGAAGCGTTAATCGTCGTCCTGCAACTCGCTACTGATTCGGGAGAAAAGAGTGTTAACATCTTTAGCAATTCCCAGCTCATAGTCAACCAGGTCACCAGGCGCTTTGAAGAAAAAGTACTCAAATGTTGGTATACCTCCGGTACATAAAAGCAATTTTAAACAAATTTTTTTATATAATATTACTCACATTCCCAGGGAGCAAAACGCAAAGGCTAACGCCCTAGCAAGGCTAGCAACGACACTGATACACACGACAAGAGGGCATACCATAATGGAAATGCTGGAAAAGCCAAGCATCTCCAAGAGTTTATAGGAAGTATTCACGCTCACGTTAGCCACACCACTACCGGTAGAGGATTGGAAAACGGGCTTAATCAACTACCTAGTCAACGGGACACTACCGACAGATCGAGTAGAAGCAAGGAAGCTAACTCATCGAGCGGCGTTCTACAGTATGAACAACGACCAGCTTTACATGAGCAAGAAGAGATTCCTCATACTCAAGTGCATCACGATAAAAGAAGGACGGGGACTGCTAGAAGATGTCCACGGGTGTAAATATGGGAACCACAGTAGACCAAACACCATCATCCACAAGCTCCTCCGTTATGGGTTATATTACAAAGGAATGAGGGAAGATGCAAAAGAAATTGTGGACAAGTGTGAATCGTGTGCCTAGTATGTAACAAGGATACACGCCCCGACACCCCCAATGTCAATCATGGTTAGTCCTATCTCGTTCACGCAGTGGGGACTCAATCTTATCAGACCGTTGAAAGCATCATCATGTCAGTTTAAGTACATCATCGTCTGCATCGACTATCACACAAAATATATCGAAGCGAGGCCGTTATTACTCATCACGACGCATAAGGTAATTAACTTCTTGTGGAAGGATATATACTGCCGGTATGGGGAACCACTCACTATCATCACTAACAACGGGAAGCAGTTTAAGAATGACGAGATGAAAAAATTCACTAGCGACTTGGGGACTTGGCTAGTATTCGTGTCGATATACTACCCCCAGACCAACGGTTAAGTGGAAGCGGCCAACAAAAAGATCAAGGCGGGGCTCAAAAGAAGAATGGAGGACTACAACCACAGATGGGCGGAATGTCTCTATGAAAGACTATGGTCGATTAGAACTATGTCGACTAAGGCAATGGGAGCTTCACCATTTTCACTCGTATATGGAGCAGAGACGGTTCTACCACTAGAGATCACGCATCGAAGCCCCATTTCGAAGGATACTATGAAGACACCAACGAAGATGGGCTCAACATGGCAAACATATCACGAGAAGAACGGGAGGATGAAACCAACATCGAACTCATGACAAACAAGCTACAGGTTTCCCAACATTATAACCGCCGAGTTAAGGCACAAAACCTCTTGGTGGGCGACATGGTATAGAGAGAGGTCATCCCAAAACCAAAAAGGCTAGCACTGGTGTGGGAAGGATCGTTCAAAATGGTCGAGAGCCTAATGCCAACTACGTTCATCCTCGAAGACAAGAGTGGCACCAGAGTACTGAGAACCTGGAACGTGGAGCATCTCCGATATTGTCACCGGTGAAACAAGTTCTACTATTTTGGCAATTCTAGCGTTAGGAATTTTTTTTCCACCATACCGGAGACTAACCCCCGCCTTCGTATGATTATATATCGCAATCAATTAAACGAAAATTCTTCAGACCTTTGCTTGTAAAAAAGAAAAACAGGCACTCGGGCCCAAATTTCTGTTAGGCTCGAGATGCATAGTGAAAGGTCGGCGAGGCACAAGTGGAGTAGCCAATTTGGTGACCCACTATACATATTGTGTTATTTACTTATTGCATTAGCATGTTTACTACTTACTTCGTCTGTCCGGACTAACACTTCGGTAGAACGGACAAACAATACAAGTAAACGAATTTTCTTCAGACCTTTTATTGATCAGCAATATATAATCATACTTGGAGAAATTTTTGCAAAATATACCTTCTCATTAACTCCTTGACAAAGCGAGTAGCGTATCGGCCAGGCTTATGACCAACGGTCACGACACTGACCGAAGAGCAAAAAATGCCTTAATGACGAGAAGGATAAATAGTTACATCATAAAGTATAATTAAATTGTTCGAAAAAGAAAAATAAAATAATGCTATTACAGAAGGGCACTAAGCTTCATGCTAGGCCATGAGTCCCGCCGCCTTGCAGGTCCGTCTCTTGCTCCACTTCGAACATACACTAATGATAGCCGACCTCGATTTCCTGACTTCTCCCTTGGCCCATACCTTCAGCATTATGGATATGACGGGTTAGAGCAGTTGATGGTGATGGATTAGGAGTTAAAGGATGATAACCGTTAGGGGTCATACCTGATGCCACATTCTGCTGCTGCTGCTGCCGCTGCCGCTCCTTGTCTTCCTCCTCCTCCTGCTTGATCCTCTCCATCTCGGCCCCCTCAGCCTCACGCTTCAACCGATACTCTTCATTAATCTGAGTGGTATCAGCATGGTACTTCTCATTCACGCACTCATTCAAGAGGAACTTAGCCCGAGTGTCTTGCAGACCCTTCATGAAGGTTGTCTGCATCGCTTCACGGTACTCGACGCCGGATCGGTAGTCTTCAACAACGACATTAAGATTCTGCTCCTAGCCCTCCTCTAACTACCTAACCTATCCCCAAAAAGTGGTGACTTGACCCTCGGCAGCAGAACGCGCCGCCTCAGCCTCCTTTGAACGACGCCGCGCCTCCTTCAACTCCGAATCTAGCTCCTTAACGCGCTGGACAGAGTTCTCCAAGCACTTATTGGCCTCCTTATTCTTCCCCTCCAAGATCTCACACTTCTATTCTAGTGCTTGCCAGTGCTCACTGGCTTGTACCATCTCCTCCTCCCTCTTAGCCAACTCCAAACCGACCCGGGCTAGCTCTTCCAATGATGACACCATGGTATGTTTTTTATGGCACATCAGCTGAATAACAATGGCAAAAGACTTCAGGCACTCATCAACACCACCAGCGATATCATCCATAGTGCACACCTGACCCAGGAGGTAAGACATTATCTGAGCAGAATAGGGTGGTGGGGCCGACCAGCTAGTAGACTCAGGGATCACAACACTGGCATCCATATTATCCTTTGCGTTAGACCCATGATCAGGGCTACCGAGATCGAAGATAGATTGGTCTCTATGCCAATGGACCAATGACTATCGGCATCCCCCAGCTGCTAAGCAACGGTGACCACACAGGCACCAGCATAAGCGGTCTTCTTCGATGTCCTTTGCGCACCACAAGTGGCATCATTTTTTCTCTTCTCACCACAACTGGTGGACTTAGCCGTGGTCGAAGTGCCAATGGTCTTAGGGGGAGTGTCACTCCCTATCTGGCCAGTCTCAGACTCATGGGGAGGATTGATGGTGGTCAGAACGGCAAGTGTGATGGTAAGTCAAGGTCAATCAGCTGGGCCTGGCTTCCCTCCTCCTCGAGTCGGGCCATCAGCTCATCGATATTGCCATAGGTCTCCGTCTTCCTGTCCTGTTTTGCGTTAGTATAAACAACTGTAGATTCACAAAGACAAGAAGCATTACAGTCAGTGGCAGACTCAAAATAAATGCATGGAAATGAAAAGTACACAGAAATAATACTATCAACAAAACACCAATGGCTGAAAACATACTGAGCATTTTGGCAAGACCAGTCAACTCCAAAATTTGGTAATCACTCAAAATGTACACGCTCCGAAACTTCTCGCTATGCCTTTTTTCTACTGTGGCAACGCCATTTTTCAATGGCATAGAGAGCGTAATGGTAGATAACTACAACAAAGAAAATGGCAGATAAGAAAAAGATAGATCACACTGCTAGCGAAAAAGGAAAACGTCAAAAAGCCCTAATCACCTTGGGGATGAAACCTAGTGGGCATGTAGGTCCGTCCACCAGCATCCACCAACCGAGACCAAGCACCACGGGCAAGAAAGTGTTCAGACCTCTACTCCGGGTTAGATAATTGGAAGCCTTGCAAGGCAAGGGGATTACCTCGCTGTTGAACTCAACGGAGCGTCCCGCAGCATCCCTTCTTCATCGAGTACAACACTTCGAAATAGTGCAACACCTCATTTTGAGTAGGGTAGTCCAGCCCGACAAGCTTCCACAGCACGAACATAGCATTTAAGGATTGAAGCATTAGTAGGGAGACTTGCCCGCCGCGTACCGTAGCCCCCCAAAAATATATTCGTGAAAGGGGTGAAGCGGCAACCACACGCCAAAACGTAACTGAACACCGTCCAAGGCGATCTAACCTTTAGGCGGCCTGGTAAAAAATTCATCCTTACCCAAGGGTCTGGGGATAACATTCTCGGTAATTTGGAATTCGGCCTTCATCGCCTTAATGGCTGAAATGGACAGTGACTTAGCAGGTTCGTCCACTTCCTGGTTATCGCTCAATGTCCAAACCTTTGGTCCGCTTAGTCCAAGCATCAGCGGATTGGGAAGCACATCAGATGCGCACCAGAAGTTGATATCATTGGCTCTGTATTGCCCAGTACGGGTAAAGAGATTGATGCCATTTACCTGCGAAATATTTACGGATAAGGTTAACCCAGAGTTTACCCATTTCAGCTTCTCAATCCGTAAATGACTTCCCAAGAAACATGTTTGGTTCCCCCAACACCAAAGCAGGTTCCTTAGAAGTTACGAGCCTAATACTAGATGACGAACGCGACACCATTAATTCGTCCGTGACACTCTCGTAGATCTGGAACTCGATGAGTCACCAGAGCTAGAGACTTCACTACTGTCAGAAGACAGTACTACAGTATCCATGCTTAACCTACAACCCATAATAGAAGAACCATTATCATCAAACCGGCAAGATCACATTCGATCACAGGCGACACCAGCACCTCCAAAAACTAATTGGGCTCGAGGACTAGGTCCAGGTCCAGACACACACATATCAAACACGGCCCAGAGGCAAAAAGGCTCGAAAAACTCAAACATTTGCGAGGATACCTCTAACCATCGCGAACGACGACGACATGATACCATAACTATCTACATTCAGCTAAGGCAGCAAAACCACCATCGACGACAAAAGCAGGGATAAAACATGCAGATCCAACCCAAAAATTCAAAGAAAAATCAACTAAACACAACAAGCATGGAATGGCAGAAGCGAGACTTACTTGGTCTTCAAGGGAGATGATCGGAAATTGCAAGAAGAGGTAGAGCAAACTCGGCGATACGGCAGCGATGCGGTGGCAACAAATGGATTCAATATCTCTCTATCTCCAAACCTACTTCCAGAATTCTCAGAAGTACAAAGTGTGGGAAGAGAGGAAGAAAAATGGGTTTAAATACGCCACCGTTCAAAGAGACACGTCGGTTCCACAGATTTAGACACGCGTCCACTAACGTCTTCAGAAACAGAAAAGTCAGGAACACGAAATGATATGCACCGTTTCTGTAATCGCGGTTTCCAAGATGAACGTAATGATCACACTTTTAACCTACGACGGGACGTTTGGATAACCCAAGATGCCCTAGGGCAACACGTGGTGATTGCAGATTTGGCGACATTTAATACAGACAGTAAGTAGTTACACCTACCACCTCAGGAGGCAAGGATAACACCTACAACTCTGATATGGGTAAACCCCCCCCCTCCCCCCCCCCCCCCAAAAAAAAGAAGAAAGAAAAAAAAACTTTGCGTTAATGACATCACCTCTTATAGTGCCCACACCACCGATATCCACCAGCATCACCAAGATAAGAGAAGGACTATGCCATTAATGACAAAGGAGTTCTATCACCAGCCAAAGCACCACAAAGTCACGCGGAGGATTCAAACTCGGAGACTTAAGGGTCACCAATTCAAACGAGTTCCACATACCGTAGCGCCCCCACCGGTATAGCTACCCACAGCCGAGCAGTAAAAGCTACCGGATTGGGTGGGACCGAGTGTTTAAGCGTCAAAGAGCATATCCCTCGATCAGTGTAATGTAGCCGCTCATTGCATCTCCCGGCACTGAACAATTACAGAGGAGTATGGCAGTTACCGGGAAGGGCTTCATTGAGAACGGGCCTTCTAGGTTAATCCGTTACTTGAAGGAACCCCGATATGAAGTCATGACTCATTCGGGAGGCAAACAATCCTGAGGGCGCTATCATTATTATTACAATTTATTTATCTTGTGAGACGGTAAACTAGCTACTTACCGACCTCTCCTCTGCTAACCACATACCAATTTTATTGTCTTCACTGCAGGTCTCAATTTCACCAAGCGGCACAACCTTGGTTGGCGAACTGGGGGACTATATGGTACGGTATCCGGCTCTAACAGGTAACAACGCCCGTTAAGTACGTACGGGTAATATCACCGGTATTCGGTTCTGCAACTCACCAACCAAGATCCCCTTGGCTGAGCGAGTTGGGGGACTTGTACATATACCTGGCTAATTACCTTATCTCGTACGTACTTAATGTTCTTCATTACTTTATAATTATATCTCACCACCAACATAACGGCATTCACCGGCAAGAGACCTACAACTTTGCTGGCCGGTCCGAATTCTATCTCGGCGTGGTTACCACTCGCGCGCCCATCAAAGAAGCCATCAGAGGACACTTCAGCAAAAGAGTAAGCACACTGATCCCACATCGAAGAATTGATAAGAGCTTTGATCTCAACCACCTTTATAAGCTTGACGGTTCAGCATTAATGATACGCATTCATTATCTATTTACGTCGTTACCCTGTTTAAATCATATCTCGTTTCTGACTTAGGCATCGGAGGGTTGAAGGCCGGCACACTCGGTCTCTCTTTAACGGTTGTCATTCTTAGCAGCGGGAGCGATTGAACAATGGCGATCGTGAAGCGTTATCAAAAGCAGGAATCAATATCAATTAAGAGCGACATCGATATAGATTAAAGTCGAGCGACAACAATATAGATCGAAGTCGAGCGACAACGGTATACAGAATCTGGAGCAAACGTGCATTAATCTTATCCGTTCGATATCAATTATCCTTTTGATGATTTTGGATATCAACACTGAGTACAGAGATGGAAACGAATCTCACCCTTTGGCTATACAGGTTAAAAATGAACGGAGTGTAATTTAGACTTGTGAGATGTTGTAAATTCACCATCTGTATATTGCAGGCACGCCACTCTCTGGTCTCTATTTCTAACATTGGCATCATGTACTGATTTGTAGCATTGAAGGCTCCCGGGTACCAAAATTATGTTTATCAATGAATTCTGGGAAATCAATGTTTTAAAATTCTCTCGAAAATTGTGAGAAGCAGAAAAACGTACAGAAAGTCCCAGTTTTGAGTTACCCGAATTTCCAATTTCTTTACCACTTCTTGGGGTTAAATATAAGAACCCAACAGAGAAAGATCACTTCTTTGGGCTGAATCGCCATCCCCTATCTTCTGGTTTTCAGGGCCGGGGTTGCTACTCTTCTTATTTTCAAGCTTATGTGAATCTTGGGCCGAAGCTACAATAAAGGTAGGCCTTTTCGTTCAGGTGGCCCAATTTTATTTGGTGGTTAATTTTGGATGAAAGATAAATTGTATTTTCTATTCCAGTTTATCACTCCCCAACTTATGAGTCCGATATATATAAGCTTGCCATTCATGATTCATCCTATCAAGACAGGAAACAAAACTTCAAATGAGGCTGGTTAGTGAACTGCTCCGATATAGTGTGGAAAAAGCAATTTGTTATACGTAGGTAAGCATGTTTGAGTTATGTGAGCTCAGTCTTAGTTTGAGTCAAAGAGTGCGATCATAATAGAGAATCCAAATTAGTTTTACCGGTCATGGCCGGGATATATGTTCAACATAAATACCGACCAGAAAGAAGATTGAAGATCATATTTGTTCCGTACGTGTTCCCTTATATTAATTCCTCATGACTTATAAATTTAAATCGTTAAAATTTTGCTTTTAATATATATGATATATATCAATCTTACGTGTTTAAGAAGATTCATTATCCGTAACTTCGGATGTGTGTCGTGTTTTAGTTAGATAAAGTTTAGTATAGATAGAGATATAGAGAATCTCTATTTTATTAGAACAGTTATTGTAACAGATTGTATCAGCCTATATATAAGGCATTTCATCAATGAAAGAGTGACAGTTTCAGTTATTCCTCTACAACACGTTATCAAGCACTGTTCTGAATTAATAGCCAGTCATCACCAGAGACAAGAAAAAAACCCTAACCCTAAAACTAAGCCTCCAACGCTGGAAAAATCTCTCACTGCCGATCTCCCTAACTCGGCCTCTCCTTTTTTTTCGGCGATTCTTCTTATGCAGGCAAGTATTTCCTATTTCGACAAGATTGCTCGACTTCCAAGGAATCGCGTCAGACGAGCTCTTCCTCAATGTCGTCCAAACTTAGTATTGGTCATACCGAACATAACACCAATCGAGTTAAATTTTCTAAGTCGTCAATCTCTAGATCTAGGAATAAAACTTACTTCCTGCAAAACCCTAGATCTTAGGATTGTGATTTTTGATTATTGCATATATGTGCCCTAGTTCCTATGGACCTATATCCATAGAGAATAAGTGTTGGTCCTGTAGGAGTCACGGTTTAGAAAAGAAAAGAAATAAAAGGGAAATCGATAATACGTGATGATTTATCACGGTTTCTGTGTATGATTTTTGAGCCACCATTTTTTGATAATCTATTTTTGTGACCATATATCATGGATCATGTTCTTATTCATTAAAACTTACTATCATTGATCGTGGTTCTTCGATCGATATTAATTAAATATTTTTGTATTTTGTAGATGACTTTGAATGAGCCGGTTAGATCAAAATTTGACATCTTTGATCTTCAAGGAAAGGAATATCATTGTTAGATGTGAAAAACACATTCATCGGAAAGAGACTCAGCAACACCATCAAACCTGGTAGGCTTGGACAAAATATTATTCCACTATCAGATGAAGCTAAAGCTCAAGCCCTCATATTTTTGAGGAGTCACATTCATCCAACTCTCAAGAAGCAGTACTTAACAATGTGCATGATGCACAACTTCATGAGTTGACTGTGAGATGGAAAAATCTTAGACTTCTGAAATTTCCAAAGATCCGAGATTACAATCAAGCTATGTTGGATCTGCAATTTGAGTTAAGTTTCTGTGGGGTGAAAAAGTCTGAGAACGACATGACTGAAAGGTCGTTGAACACCTTCCAAACATACATGAGCATCTTTGCTTATCAGTACCGGATCAAGTACGAATATGGGAGGATTCTTACCTTCAGTGATCTCATCAATAGCCTAGCTAAAAAGGAAAGACATCATGAGATCATCCTCAATAATAACTCATGACTAGCTGGTACTAAAAAGCATGAGAGTTACCAAACTGGAGGAAAGACTCATAAGGACAAAAAGAACGTTCATTCGGAACCTTATGTGCATGGAGGACAAGCTTCACGGAGCGGGAGAGAAGAGCGTGGGTGTGGCCAAAGCCGCAGCCAAAATATGACTTGGCATAGAGATCAGAACGCCAACTCTAACAATAACCAATCAGGTTCGACAAGTGATGAGCAAATGTCTTCCAATTCTGGAAAATTCACATGTTACTGGTGTGGTTCAACAAAGCATATGCACAAGCAGTGCCATGCTAGTAAAGAAATCCATAACATCTACAAGAAGCACAAGCAGTACTTGGCTCAAGAGTCCAACTATGCTGGAAATTTGGAGATAGACATTGACACCAATCTCGTTATTGAAGAAGGACCTAGTAACTCCGAATTTTGAATAACATATGTAACTGACGGTTATCTCTGTCATGTATTCAAGTTTTTGGTTTATTTTTGGCTTATTTTCAGTCATTTTTAGTAGACTTTTTGTCTTAGTTTTTGGATAAGAATATCTATGATGTAATTTTTATATTTTAATGTTGGCGAGCAATGTAATTTTTTCTATTTTTCGGTATATGAATGTGTTGAGAATGCTATTTCACTACAAATTATATGTATGGTTCGATGTTCACATTTATATATGGTATAATTACTCAAATATACCATAAAAATGCTACACGAAAGAGGATGTCCTTTTCATCTAGAGGAAAATTCGAACCATCGAGCCTTTCTCTCGACCCATCAAAGGGGTGTCTCAAATCGGATTCTATAATTTTTTGATCTATCAAAAATTTGTACACAAAACGCCTTCGACCCATTAAAGGTGATCCTCGGGTCCCTATTTTTCACCTTTGACCCATCGAGAAACTTTCTCAATCCATCGAATGAGTGCCTCGGGTTAAGTTCTTCGATCGATTGAAGATTTTCATCGACCCATCAAAGATTGGTATCAGAAAATTAAAATTCTATTTTGGGTTTCCTTTGATCCATCGAGAATTTATTTCAACCCCTCAAAGGCTATACTCGGTTTGTGGTATTTTTGATATATTTTACATCGGTTTTATTGACAAAGGGTTTTGAATTTTTTTGATGTATTTTACATCAGTCTAAAACGACCAACCTGAAATTATCAACACTCAACAAGGGTCACACCTCAATTCAAATCTTTAAGTGTCTACTTAAAGTGTTCGCCTGGTCTTTAGTTCAAAGACTTACTTATATACATTGCTTTTGTAGATGTCTCAAGGCTAGATTGAGTGTCTTGTAGATAATGGTACTACTCACACCATTATGCGGAATAGGCAACTGTTTGTGGATCTTTTTCCATTAAATTCTCAATGACTACCATGATTGGTGCAACGTTGGTTATTCAATGGCATGGTTCAACATAGTTTTTGCTGCCTAATGGTACAAAATTATTCAACACTGATGTCTTATATGCGCCAAAGACCAATCGAATCTTTCTACGTTTTAAGGATATTAGCGCCAACGGTTTTCACTTGGAAACACATTGTGAGAATGGAAAAGAACTATTGTGTGTCACCTCTAATGAATGTGGTCGTAAGCGCATTCTAGAGAAGTTTTCAGCTATTCGTAGTGGTTTATATCTAACTATATTTAGGATCATTAAATCCAATTCCATGACTCAGACGACTTCGTGTGATTCACACTCATATAAGCTTTGACATTTTTGACTGGGACACCCAGGTCGTGACATGATGATCAAAATATTTAAAAACTCTCATGGTAATCAATTCTTCAAAGTGAAGAAGCATATGAAAATACCTCAATCTATCGGTTTAGATGGGGAGGCTGAGACTACTCCTCTTATTCCTGGCTCGGCCTCCAAAATGAGTGTCGCACAATCTCGGAAAAATATTATTGTGGCATCATGCATTGTCCCATCAGATTCATATGTTACAATCTCTTATGCACATCACTCAGTTTAAAAAGTTTATTCTTTAACAAAGTTACAACCCGTCTTTCTTTTGTTGTTGATAATACCGACAATATTTCATTCTTACAAAGGATCTAAGGTGATATTTGTGGACCTATCAAACTGGAATACGGGCTATTCAAATATATCATGGTTTTAGTATATGCATCAACGCGATGGTCACACGTTGCTTTGTTATCAACAAGAAATGTTGTGTTTTCAAAACACATGGCAAAAATCATTAAGATCCGGGTTCACCACCCATATCATCCAATCAGGTCTATTAGATTGTATAATGTATGAGAGTTTACATTAAAATCTTTTGATGATTACTACATGTCAGTTAGGATTGAAGTTAAAAATCATGTTCCTTATGTTCATTCTCATAATGGTTTAGCAGAGGTTTACATCAAGAGGTTGTAGCTTATGTCTCGAGCTTTGGAAATGCATACTAACTTACCGGTCTTTGCGTGGGGATATGCAGTGTTACACGTAGCTATGCTTATTTGTTTTTGACCTGTAGCACGCCAACCATTCAGTGCATACCGGTTGGTAACTGCATAAGAGCCTGACATTTCACATCTACTCATTTTTGGTTGTGTGGTATATGTGCCAATTGCACATCCACAACGCACTAAAATAGGTCATCAACGAAGATTGGGCATTTATGGTGGCTATAAAGCTCCAACAATAGTCCGCTATCTTGAATCTTCAACATGAGATTTCTTTACTGCAAGATTTGCAGATTGTCACTTCGATGAGACATACTTCTCGACGTTGGGGGGAGGAGAGATTGTATCTATTCCGGTTCAACATTAGGAATTGACACGGTCTAATCTCACTATGTCTCATCATGATCCCCACACATCTCAGAGAGAGATAGAACTGCAAAGAATACTTGATCTTCAGAAAGTAGCAAACTATTTGCCTGACTCCTTTGCTAGTGTCGCTAAAATGATGAGATCAGATATACCTGCTACTAATGTTCATACAAGGTTGGAAATCCTAAAAAAATGATTGGTTAGTACCAACACCGGGTAAGGAAGCGTTCCTCCTACCTATATGGAAGGTGTTGCATCAGCCTCGACCCCCATCAGGAAGAGGGAGAGACCAAGAAAATCCACTAATGAGCCGGTGATTAAAAGACATGTTATCGAGGCACAAAAAGATCCATTCATCATCAACATTATGAATTCTTCACATGAGATTGTCTCTAACTACAGTTATATCCTTGATTCACAATTGGCATGTCTGGGGGATGCTTCATAACCTTTTTGATGTCAGAGAACAAAGAAATTTTGTCAGAACAAATGATGCACGCGCTCTTATAGATGGATCTTCCATGTTAGTTGATGATGTGTTTGCTTATTCCGTCGCTCAGGAGATCATAGATGATGATGAAGTGGAACCTCGCTCTGTTGCAAATTGTCAACCTAGAGCAAATTGGCCGAATTGGAAGGTAATAATCCAGGTCGAACTAGAATCTCTGAATAAAAGGCAGGCTTTTGGTCGGGTGATGCTATGCCCACCGAATGTTAAGCCAGTTAGACATAAATAGATCTTTGTTCGGAAGCGTAATGAGAAGAATGATGTCTTGCGCTATAAAGCTAGACTTGTGGCATATGGATCCTATTAACACCCTGAAATTGATTATAAGGAGACTTATTCTTCGGTTATGGACATCATCACCTTCCGCTACCTGATAAGTTTGGTAGTATCCGAGAAACTAAACAGCTTATGGATGTGGTTACTGCATATCTCTATGGGGATCTTGATTCAAAGATATACATGAAAGTGTCGGATGACATTGCTATACCCAAATCAAGTAACTCTAAATCATGGAGTGCTCATGTAATCAGATTGAGACGTTCACTCTATGGATTGAAGCAATCTGGTAGGATGTGGTATACACGTCTTAGTGACTACTTGATTAGAAAGGGATACAAGAATGATGACTTATGTCATTGCGTGTTCATTAAAAGAACAAGTTCATAATTTGCTATAGTAGCATTTTATGTAGATGATATGAACATCATCAGGACTCTTAATGAGATCAATGAGATAGTTAGCTACTTGAAATCTGTATTTGAGATAAAAGAGCTTTGTAGGACTCGATCTTGTCTCAGATTAGAGATGGAACATCGAGTTGGTGGAATTCTTATTCACCAGTCTGCTTATTTCTAAAATGTGCTCAGGAGATTTAATATGGACAAGACACACTCTATTAGCAAGCCAAAAGTTGTTCGTAGTTTAGACCCAAGAAAGAACCTTGGCAATCTACAAAGTTTCATATTAGTTTAGAACAAGTTGGTGCCTTATATACAGTGCCCTTGAATTCCACATTACATTATGTTCTATTCTTGAAAAAAAAAGAAGGTAAAAGTAAATAAAGAACACCAGAACCGAGGAAGGTAGAGACATTATTGATTCAAATGAGCGAGTGAGGAGTTAAGTTTTGATAAGATTGGTGGGATTGAATAAGTAAGCATAAGAGCATATGCACCGGTACAGTAGGAGCAGCTGCTCCTTCCCTCTGCTCGTGCTCTCGAGCGAGCAATCTCTGCTCGTCCAGTTGCTTTTTAGCTCGGTCAACGAGCGGTCGCTGCTGCAAGGCCCACCTCCCTCCTCTCTGCTCGTGCTATCGGAGCACCGGTGCATATGCTCTAAGGGAGGTGCTCGGACGAAGAAGTGAACGAACCCAATATGGCGGTGACGTTACACTAGTTGATCTTGGGCATTAGATTATTGTTTACTCGTGCTGTTTCCAATAAACGACTTGTCGTTTCATTTCTTGGAAGTCTCGTAATTCTTTTCTTCCGGGACTTTGTATGGTTACTGATTCAATTGACCGAGACAATGTTATGGGATATAATTCAATCGACTTGAACTAGATAGGGTTTGATGTCTCAAATATGGCAAAGATCTCGATCAATTTTAAAAAAAGATGTATTGATTTGTTAATAACAAAAAATACCGGTTATGAATTAAACATATATTTTGAGAGGGACTAAAACAATTTATTATGGTAAGAATCGATTTGATTTGATAAGAGAGATTGAGAAGTTTAAAAATTTGCAATGATACACAAAGTGTTCCTAAGAAACAAAATTTGCACTATAGATATAGATAGTTTAGAACTTTAGATACTGTATAAGTAAACCTTAATCATCGATTAGCTACGAAGTTATGAAGATCCCTATTATCCTAACATCACTAATCACTGTTTCAACAATGCTAACGCCCTTTGAATATACCATACCAGCAGATCGAAGGTAGTGGCGGGAAATAAAGATTAGGCTTTCCGCAAGGAAATTAGGATCGTAAAACTGGCCCCAATCGAAGAAGATGAAAATTAGGATCGAAAAATCGTTACGACGTCGTTTACACCACCCGTACGATACGAGTTGATCAGGCCCCACTACGTGGAAATCCGATCAACGATTTATTGAGAGAGAGAGAAAATATAAATAAAAGAAAAAGAAAAAAAACAGCAGCTTCCATTCTTTCCTCTTCCAACAACAACACGGCTAAGAAATCCCGAATCCAAATTTCTTCCAATCCCAAATAGACCAAAAGCGACGAACCAGCCCAACCCAATTTCAGATCTCTCTCTCTCTCTCTCTCTCTCTCTCTCTCCATCTTCGGAAACCCTAATCTTTCCGAATCCGATCCCTCGTTCACCAACGAATCAACATCCGGCGTAAATTTCCAGGTACGATATGTTCAATCCGATCAATATTACGGAACTTCTGGAAATTCCATGCCGATTGGAGATCATTTTTACTCGAGGCTAGGGTTTTTGCGCGCGTTGACGTTTTTGTTGTTGTTATTGTTATTGTGTGCAGAAGATAAGAGAGGAGTCGATAATCGAAGTTAATCATGTTTACCAGGCTATTTGGCAAAACTAAAACGGAGTCTAGTGCCCTAACCACGTTAGACAAGTTAAATGAGGTACGATCACCGCGAAAATGCTTCATCTTTCGATTCTTTGTGATTCGGCAATTGTGTAAATTCGTTCATCAGATAAGAGCTTTTGAAGTTTGATTTTCAATACTCGAGTTGAGTGTCGATGAAGAGAATTGATTGTTGTATAGTTTTGATTGACCTTTGATGATGCCATTAGGTTCCTTTTTCAGATTAGTTCTTGCAAATGTTGGTCGTACTCGTGCAGTGATATATGAATGTTAACTTGATTCTTAGGATATTTGTTAGTATTGATAATAAGATCTTCTAAGTTGAGAGACTTGGTATCACGAGGAACTCTCGTTTTTTATTTGTTGTGTTTAGTGCGTGAACTTGATAATCTTAAGCAGTTGCTGATTGCAACAATAAAATTCTTACTTTGTGGTTCATACTTATGCAGACGCTTGAAATGCTTGAGAAAAAGGAAAAAGTATTGCAGAAGAAGGCTGCCGCTGAAGTCGAAAGGGCCAAGGAGTTCACCAGAGCAAAGAATAAAAGATGTATGGATGCTAACTTTGCTCTAGTACATTTTTTATTTGTGGCATTTTTCACCTGACAATTGACCTTGTTTCTAAGTCATTAATTCATCTTTCCCCCTGAGAGATGTTGTTTATAACATTTTTGCAGTCCAGACCTAGCCTTTGAGACATAAAATGTTTTCTCTAGTATGGCTGTTAATGTTTATTAAGCTACAATTTCTAGTTTTCTAAAATTGTTCCTTGTGTCACTGAAGGGTACATATTCAGACTATAACTGGACTATGCCCTGTTATGTTCAGATTGCATGGTATTGAGAACTCGTGTATTATAGCTCCGAAAGTAATGTTATGCAAATTGATGTTCTTATTCTAGATTTTACCCCGGTCAAATGTAGGGATGGTAATATTGGAATCTAACTAGTATGGTATGCATAAGTAGGGAGTAGGGCCATAGTCATTTATTTGGATTCAAATTAAGGATGTTTTGTCTGTTATTTCTCAAGCTCTAATCACGGGTGACTGAGACATGATCTTGCTTTTGTTTGTTGTTGCAGCTGCTATACAATGTTTGAAGAGGAAGAAGCTTTATGAACAACAAATAGAGCAGCTTGGGAACTTCCAACTGAGAATCCATGATCAGGTAATGTTGAACTATGATCGTTGATGCAGTAGTCTTTCGAAGAAAATATATTATATGGACTTATGTGGCTTTTCTGTTTGAATTTCGCTTTATTAACATAAGACATCTTTTGATTGTGCAGATGATAATGCTTGAAGGTGCAAAAGCCACTACTGAAACTGTAGATGCCTTGAGAACTGGAGCAGCTGCTATGAAGGCAATGCAGAAAGCGACGTATGTAGCTCTTTGTTTCAGTTTACCATATTTGTCAGTTCAATGGCTTCAATATTAGGATTAATCTTTACTCGTTTTCTCAAACAGTTAGGATAGAAAACAAAACATTATTTGTGAATCTTAGGTTTTACTGACAACATGAGTTGGTTTTCTGTATACAGGAACATAGATGATGTGGACAAGACCATGGATGAGATTAATGAACAGACTGAGAATATGAAACAGATCCAGGAAGCTTTGTCAACTCCAATTGGTTCAGCTGCTGATTTTGATGAGGTTTGTATTATCATAGTGCCTTTCTTTTCTCTATGAAGGATCTGAGTTTTTAGGACATTTTCTTTTGGTCTTGCTGTATTCAAAAAGCTCTACTGAAGTTGAGACAAATTTTTTGTTTCAGGACGAATTGGAAGCAGAACTTGAAGAGCTGGAAGGTGCCGAGTTGGAAGAACAACTTCTTCAGCCTGCAACTACAGCTCCTGCAGCACCAGTGCAGGTTCCGGCAGGAAGGCCTACTCATCCTGTACCCCAGAAGCGCACTGCTGAAGAGGATGAATTGGCTGCGTTGCAGGCAGAGATGGCACTATAAGCAGGTCCATTTCTGAGCTGTAACATGAATTTATTCATATGATCAATGTATTGCGTAGTGTCCTGGCTCATAAATATGTTCTCTTATATCACTTTTGTGGACTGAAGTTCATAGTCATCAAAGACTTCGATGAATTGTATTCACAACAATATATTTTCAACTACATGCAGTCTGTTTTCTTTTGTATCGAGTTAAAGACTGGAGTATGTTTGTTAAATTTCTGCTGGTACGTCTCTGCAGATGGAACCAAAAGAATCTTTATAAAGATTTGGTCCGATTTTATGATGGAGATATCTGCTCCTGTTGCGCATCCAGATTGCTTCGTGGCTTCATTATTAAACAGATTGTATATAAAGGTGGCATAAATTCAACCAGAGTCCCCTTTGAAACATGTACGCTACCTGTCATAATTTTCTCTTCCCTTTTCCTCCATATCTTTTCAATTTTTTCTCTTGGAACATTTGTTCAGTGTTCTGTCAAGGATTAATGAATAGCTATTTTGTGATAATACTGTACCAAGTTAATAATGATAGATGATCGTTCATTCTACATCAAGGCACTTCTTTGTTGCTACTGCATGCCCATTTTTTTTGCGAGTAGGTCTTGGTCTTTCGACTGGTTTACCACATTCCATAATGAGAGGAAATTGTGACATAGATGCTCACTAAACATGGTTGAACTCTGTCATAATATCATATCTTAGGTGAATGCAAGGATCGTCTTTGATTTGATGGTCAATTTAGTTTGAATGATCAGAACTCGGAAGGCGTTGAAACGTAATCTTTGTGTATATATCGCAAGAGGAAAATGACAATTTTATATGGTTGTCAAAGCGAATTGGTAAAGGGCACATCCCACGTAGTTCGTCTGGATATGTGCAGAGAATCCATGCCAGAAATGAATACTCACAGTGAATTTAAGAAAGAATGGGAATTTATAAATAGTAAGAAATAAGAATCAGATACATGCAGCTAGCCACAGCAAGCTTTAGCATAGAACAAACAATCTCCTAATATATTCATTCTCCACAAATATTACATCAGTGGATGATGTAGGTGAGCACCAGAGCGAAAGCCATCAGCGCATACGCAATTCCTTGATCAACTGCTACCCCTGCAAAGCCATGAGCACCAAAATATCAGAATCACACTAATGAACACATAATCCTCCCTATAGCTCCTATCGAATTCGGAGAGAAGGAGAACCAACCATCGCTGGCGGGGGATGGAGCTGGTGCAAGGCTTTGAGCACTGATGGAAGGAAGTAGAAGAGAAATGATAACAGCAGAGAAGACTGCCATGACAAAAGAGTGGAGTCTCAGCATTGCCATACTCGATTGTTTATATGATCGAATATGGCAAACAGCTATCGATCTCTTCTGGTCTCTACGTAAATGTGGATGGATGCAACTCTATGCCTCTGGAATTTATACAAGGTGAGGGAAGACAAGGGACACGACCAGAGCAAGGCTGTGAAGGAACACTCTGGCTCATGATTAGTGTTTAAATGCTAATTAACAAGGACACTTTAGAACCAATGGTGTCAATGGATGCCACGTTTACGGCCGAGATCAACTGCACGTTAAAACTACAGGTATTGTCGAGCTGTTTAAGCTGGACCTCAACAGAATAAATTGGAAATTTGGAAAATACCTCACATGGATCAATCCTCAATCTTAGTTGTAAAATGCATAATATGCTTCCACTGGCATATCTTCTCCATTATTTGAATTTTAAACTCCTATCAAATTTCAAAGAATGATTAAGCCGTTGGCCTTGTACAAACTATTAAACAGAAAAATAAAACTGACACAAATCCAAATCCAAACCCAACAGCTAAACGTTGGAATAAACAGAATCAAAACCTGACTTCGTAACAATGGAAGGTTCTAAAGATTGAATCACTGTATCATGACACAACTTGCTTGTAAATAACCACATTAAGGTGTTTCATCCATTTCGCCAAATTTAAACATCAGTTTGAATACATGCTAACACTTACCATTCATATATGCAAAACGATGATTCCATTTGCCTAACCGAGACAGCAGCATTCGAGTAATGAAGTTGAAATTATACAACAAAATAAGTAAAGTTCTGTTTGTGTTATGTTTGACATCCTAAGGAAGCATATGCCATATCATTTAAGCATAAGTCAGCATCTAATCACCAACTGAACTCAATGGAACCGGTGACATCTCCAGATAATCAAAGTCTTCTGTTATTCCAACCTGCAGTTAGAAATAAAGAGCAAGATCTTAGAGCAAGGAGAGACACATGGAAACTACGAGGAGTACGAGCTTCAATAAGAGCATGTCATTTTGGCTGATCAAAGAGTCTCATTCAAGTCTAATTCACCTCCTTGTACATGTGTTCAAGCTGCTCTTTGGCAGTCTGGAAGTTATTCGAGCACCATTGACGCACTGTGAAAATATTGTCTGCACAGTTTTTAATTCTTGTTATGAAAATCAATATAGATCCAACCAGAGTCCTAGCTCTCTAGACTGAAACATGTGGCAAGATCAAACCTGTCCATCGATTAGCTGCTGCATGGGCAACTGCAATTGCATCCCCTGCGATTATAACATGATCAGTAAATCAAAGTAGTTGTGACACCAAAAGTTTTTAGTTGTTTAGAGGGTGACTCTGAAACTTATATATCGTTGAAGAATCACAAGTGATTCTTACTCATTTGTTCAAAGGCAGCTGGATCATTATCTGCATACTGCCCCATCTCTTCCTGAAAATTACAACAAGACTCGGTCACAAAGTCAATCAAATTATTCGTATTATTCAAACAGTCAAACCATCCAAAAAGTTCAGGATATACTCCCACCTTCAGCTTCTTATATTTTAGCTCAATCTCTTTCAGCTCAGCCAAGGCCTTGTCCCTTTCATCCTGGTACAAACTTGTGAAGTTGAGATTGACATGCATGATACACATAGCCACACGCATACACACACACACAAAATCAAGTTTAGAGAGAGCAAAAAAGATGTACAGCTTAAAAACCACTCACAGATTCCTCTCGTCCCTTCTTCAGCTCGTCACACTGCTCAACAAGTTCCACATGCCGCTTCTTACTGCTTTGGAGATCTGATTCAAGTCTGTTATACACAGTCCTAAGCTGCCAACAGAAAGCATATTAGAGCATGCTTATAACAAAGTACTATCCTACTTAATAATATCGAGGCTAATTTCTAAGCCATCAAGTTCACCTGATTCCCAGCGGAGCTAGGGAGACTCCAGAAGTACACCTGACATTTTAAAATTGCATACATTACCAGATGCCTAGATTGACAAACCAAGCATAATGTACAATTTTTCTTCACTTAAACAAGCTCTGAAAACTCATGCCCAAATACTTACAGAGGTTCCTATCTTGTCTTTGAAAACGAGGTCATCATCCACCAAACTCTGGATCACATCTTTCACAGATTGAGATATAACACCTTTCTTCGGCCCAGACTTCTCAAGCTCCTTTAGCTAAAATCATCAATAACCATGTATTAACATATCAACTATGCAATATAACCTCAAATGTTCACATTATTCGCAAATCTCAAAAAAATATCTAAATCAACAATTTGAATAACATACACAAAGTAACACTCACAAGGAAGAAATCCTGAGAATCATAGAAGATCTGGAGCATCTTCTCACGCTTTTCCTCCAGTGAAAGGCCTCGTTTCTTCGACTGTACATCAATTCAAAAAATAGAGCACCAAATTATAATTAAATCTCTCAAAATTCAGATGTAATACAGCTAATAAATTAAACCTCATCAATTTCTATCTGAGAAATACCTAAATCTCACTCAACACTTAGAATTTTACAGATTCATGTTCAGTGGGGAATTTTGTCAGTAACCTAATTAACAAAAACAGGTGCGGACCGAGAGACCAGTGTAATAGTGAGGTGAAAATTGACATCGAAGAAGAAAAAATAGGGTTTCGGAGAGAGCGGTTTACCATTGAAGCGAGCTAGATCTGGAAGACGACGACTCGAGACTTGTTGAAGAAGAAGCTACTCTCTCTCTCTCTCTCTCTCTTCCTCGGCTCCCAATTCTGAAATGGACGAAGCGTCTAGAGAGAGAGAGTGGCGGGAATTTTTTTATATTTATGGCGGAAGTGGCCGCGTTTATTGTGCTGCTAAATTACTGCGATGCCCTTTGTTCACCGGGCGAACGACAGCATCGTTCCTTTTGTACACACCAGATTTTGAGTCGTATTATAACTTGGCATAGTTCCAAAAAATACGGTACACGGTGAAAAAATTATATTTTTTTGACTGAACTATAATTCGTTTAATCATCGATTAAAAAGTAAAATGGTCGGTTTTTTTCTAATTAATTGAAAAATTAAAAAAAAATTATGAAAATCAAAAACTGAAAACTTATTTTCACAAAAAATCAAATCTGTGTCGCACCCACCCTCTCTTGTTCTCACCTCTCTCTCTCTCTCTCTCTCTCTCGGTCACCACCGTCACAATCCGTCTCCTCTCTTTGTTACGCTTATATTTGGATGTTGAACTATATTTTGGTTATTTTGATCAATTTCATAACATTTTTTTTGGATTTAATCATTTTATCTTTTAATTAAAAATATTTTATATTATTAAGACAAAATTCTTCTTATTAAGACAAAATTCATTTGAGGTCGTGAATTCACTTCCCATTTTAAACATAGTCCTCGCATATATTTTGTTTCAATTGAGATCCTATAACTTTCTATTTTTTACACATCGATTCATTAATCAAGTTTTTGTGTATTTTTGCATACCAGATATGCCCTTGCCAAAGTCCATAATTTGACAAAAAATTTAGGATATATGTTACTATTCATCGTGTCCTATAAATTATTGATTGACTCAATTTTATATGTCACTATCATAATATTAAGAAAAAATATCATCCACAGTGCCTGTAGCTTCCAGAAAACATCAAAGTGATGTCTAAACTTTAAAAATTATCAAAATGATATCTATTGTTTCAGAACACTATCAAAATGATGCCCGGAGCAGATCTTCTTCCAGTCTCCGGTAAGGTTGCTGACGTGGCACTGCCAGTCATGTAAAATGACTATAATGCCCTTTTAATGTATATTTCTTTTTCTTTCTTTTTTTAATTTTCTGTTTATTTCTTTTTCTATTCTTTTGTTTTTCCTTCTCTCTCTCTCTCTCTCTCTCTCTCTCTCTCTCTCTCTCTCTCGATCTCTCGATCTCTCGATCTCTCGATCCCGACAGAGAGCAGAGGAGGTCGGGCTCCGTCGCCGCCCCCTCCTAACCTCGTCGTCTCCACTAGCTTCAATTCTCCATCAGTTGCGCACACCCTTCATGGCAGTGCAGCCGAGAAAGACATTAGGTAGGCCAGGAGTTATATTCTTCCGTGCATCATCGCGAAAGGGCCTCTGCAAGTCTGCACACCCCTCATAGAAGTGCAGCCGAGAAAGACATCAGGTAGACCAGGAGTTATATTCTTCCGTGCATCATCGCGAAAGGCCCTCTGCAAGTCTGCAGTAAACGAGGGTTGCTCGGTCCACACCTTAACAGTGGCATCAACAACCTTAAGCTCAATCATCCTCTCCACTAGCCACGCCAAGTGCCTGCCATTTTTCAAGGCCGTATTGTGACAACCCGAACCGGAAATGGTATGTTTATCGACTTGATTTGCGAGTTTCGTGATTAGTCGCGGTTTTGTCATAATTGGTCGATATGGCGAGTTTGTTAACGACTAAATTATCGAATAAGAATTTGATTTGAGTTCCTTCACGAAAGTTGTAGAGAATTTAATTTCGAGTTCGTGGGAGTTTCCGGAGGATGATTTCGAGTTAAGTGGAATAAGTTATGAATATTTTCGGCCATTAGATTTAGTCGTGTTTATTAGTTTGATTTAGATTCATTTTGGACGGTATGTGTACGGTATAAATACGTGAAAATTAAGGAAACTTTCCATTTTGGGAAATCTGGGTTTGACCCACGGGTCAAAACTGACCCATTTCAGGCCGAGATTTTGTTGCCTTCGATGTGCCTTATTCCGGCATATTTTGGCCGTGACGTCTTCTTGAAAGTTGTTGGGCTTGAGCTCCTCTTTATTTTGATAGGTGGAGCACTCAATTTGGTTGTCGGATGAAGAAGTTATGACATTTTGAAGTTTGTAGTTTTCCAGCAAGATTCGGCGGCGACGGAGGTAGCAATGGCGGCCGAGTTGGGGGTCGACCCTATAGGGGTTTTGAAGCCCATGGAGAGATGAGTTGAACCCAAGTGGTCTTGCACCTTGCCGTGGCCGGTAGTAGCCGATCATTGTTAATGAATTTCGGCGAGGGTTTTCGACTTCAATGCGAGTTTTCGGTGTTTTCCGGTCAAAATTGGGTTTAGCATTGAACTACAAAGTTGTTAGAAATGTCGAGATCTTCAAATCCATGTGTAGGTTGAAATTTTTTAGTGAAAGGACCCAACCCCGATTTAGCTCCCTAAATCGGAATCAAACCCTTTCGAAAACACGAACCAACAAAAATCGTAGAAATTTCGGCAGAGTTTCGTTACTAACGTGGAATTACCATTACCTGCACGCGGAAAATACACTTCATCCTATGCCACAAAAATCAAACCGTGGGCACCAATCCCATCCGGATTTCTCAATATATCAACAGTAAAGTAAAACAATAAATATATCTTTACTTTACTGAAATCTGGAGTAAAACCGTATAACATAAACAACAGATTACTCAGAGCGACCTCTAATGTATAATCATATAAGTATACCACAGTAGGTAGAACAATAAACCTACTGGAAGAAACAAGGTAGCTCGAGCACTATGCCTCCGACCACGACGTGCGACACCAGAGTCCGAACTGCAAACTGGGCACGGAAACCGAAAAGCTTAGGGGAAAGGCAAATAAAAATGTTAGAGTGAGTGGACAAAAATAAACATATGTCTTTCACCAGTTTATATACATACTCAATATAAAACAGTGCGAGTTCGGATAACACATATATATATGGAGGTTGTCGGGCGACCTCTCAAGCCCAACGTCAGGTGAATCGCTCAACCCGACAGTGATAGGTCAGGGGACCTCTAAACCCTGGCGGCACGCAGGGGACCACTCAACCCCGCCCAGAGGAAAATCTCAACTCTGGTCCAGAGGAATCTCTCAACTCTGGTACATCGATGTAATAAATGCCATCACCCATAAACATATAACAATACCTCCGAAAATAACATATATCTCAACATCGAATAATTTAAATACGGAAAATCATAAAATCCACGAACTCGCAAATCAACTGTGAAAATATAAACTTTTCCACTCACAGACTAGCGTAACGTAATTCGCGTTAACCCGTGATCCGGTGGAAAGTCCATCGCCAAACAAACGATCACGAACACCTGAATGATCACAATATCCATTTCTCACAATCATAATTCGAAAAATCAAACAAATCACGAGAAACCACCGTTCTCGGAAACACGAAATTCAATGTCGACGAATCGTCGAAAATCCGTAAATCACATCTCAATACCTCGCTGTACTTTCGGACGTTCAACTCGAAAAACGAACCTCCCCACTGCAATCGGGGAGCGATTTCGAGTGAAATGACATGCAACTTGTCGAAAATTTTAAAAAGTCAAACTTTGACCGCCGTCAACGGTGGCGCCGCCACCAAACTGAAAATTTTCCGGCAGAGCAACTTCTATTCCACTCAAAATCATCCACTGAGCAACTTTGTCAACTGCATCGAAGGCCAATTCTCACTCTAACTAGGTCAATTTCATACAAAACCAAATTGTTCCCAAAATTTCAAATCCAAAATTCTCCAAGCACAAATCGAATTAGAACTCCATACTTACATGGTTAGAATCATGGAGATGAGGGCTACAAAACCCAGTCCTTGTTTGAGCTCAACTCGGCCGGAATCACAAACCACCATTAACCCCAAAAATCACAAACTTTGGTCCAAGTTTTCTCTCTCCACCGTGAGCCACGCCGTGCGTGGTGGCCGGGGATGGGACGAGAAGGTCGAAGCGAGTCGATTGCCACCTCCCCCGTGGCCGGAGACGGCCGAACGGCAGCTCGCTGTCGACCACCGTAGCCACCGACGGTCAACACGAGTTGACTGATCAACTCCCATAATGGTAAGGTTGACTTGCCCAAAACAGCAGGTTTCTATTTATAGGCCTTCCATTTTTGGAAACTTCGTAATTATCTCTTCGACAAACTTCGAACATCCGTAACTTTCACATCGTAATTCCGATTCTGATAATTCTCGCGGCAACAAACTCGACTTGACAGGTTCTTCAATTATCACCCAAAGTCAAACACATCGACCAATCGGATAAAAAGTCAACGGTTCAGCCCAAACATATTTAAACCGACTAAATAATCAACAATCGGAAATATTCACAATTTAATCTTCGTAACTCGGAATAATGCTCCAGAAGTTCCCACGAGCTCAAAATTAAATTCTCAACAACTTCCATGAAGAAACCGAAACCAAATTCTCGTCCGGTAATTTAGTCGTTAAGAGCACCACCATTTAAATCCGATTCTGTCGAAACTTCAAATATTCATAACTTATTCCTCGGTCGTCCAAATAACGATCCGGAACCGCCCACGAACTCAAAATCTTGCGTACAACGACTCTCGAGAAGAGACCCAGCTCCAATTCTTGGCCAATGATTAAGTCGTTAACAAGCCTGGCGATTCAATCATCAGTCAGAAATCTGTGATTACGCAGTAACTCACGAATCAAGCTTATTATACTTCTGATTCTGTTCTGGGTCGTCACATCTGGGCCGATGAAATTTTTCGGCGGCGGCCCGGCATGCAGCAGTTTTCCGGCCTATGTGATTTTCGACAAGTTTTAAGTCGTTTTGCTCAGAATCGCGCACCGATCGCAGTGGTGAGGTTTATACTTTGAATTGAGCATCGGAATTTGTGGTGAGGTTTTATAGTGTGTTTATTGGATTGTTGACGATTTCGTCGATATTCGAGTAATATATTTTCGGGAACGGTTGGTTCTCGAGATGTGGTTCAGGGTTTTGAATTGTGATTTTGAACAGTGGTATCTATGATTATGCGGGAGATCGTGATCGTTTGTTTAGTGAGGGATTTTCCGCCGGATCACAGGATTAACGCGTTTTGCGATGTGCAAGTCTGTGAGTGGACATTTCTTTTCACTGATTGGTTGAGAGTCTTTTATATATGTTTTACGACCATGAGCATGCATATGAGATTATGATTTATTTGAGCATGTGTTTTACGATTATGCATTGACGAATATGCTTTTATAATTATGTATTATGAATATGCATTTACATTATGCTTTATACATTTGCATGAAACTATTTATGATTTGGTTTACACAGAGTACAGTCTTAGTATATATTGTTGTATCGATACACTTAGCATCCCGGCTGATCCCCGAGGATGTTTACTGGGGGGGACTGTGACCCTGACTCGAGGTCTTTACCGAGGGGGGCAGATACCCTGACCTGAGACCTTTCTGGCTGGAATCACGTGAGGGTCTGGGATCCCGTGATTCAGACTGTACTAACGCGGATGTGTCCATGAGTGACCTCGCGGGATTTTCGATGCATGCTCTGTACGCGTGAGGAGTTAGAGTCTCCCTTGTGTACCATATGATTTTTATGCATTTAGACTCGCATATGCTTTTATAAACATATATATTATTCAGCGAAAGACATTTATTTTCGTCCACTCACTCTAACAGTTTATATGTCTTTCTCTGGGCTTTTCGTTTTCTTTGCCCAGTTTGCAGTTTGAATTCAGGTGTCGCACGTCACAGTTAGAGGCTTAGTATTCGAGCTACATTTCTTTTATGGTAGGTTCCTAGTCTGGCCTACTATTTGTATATATGTATATACTAGAAGTCGCTCCGAATACTGGATATGTTATATTTTTAAATGATTTTCCCCGGATTTCTGTAAAGCTATAGTTTTGTTTATTGCTTTACCTTATGATATATTTTTGAAAAATCCGGATGGGATTGGAGCCCACGGTTTGGCTTTTGTGGCATAGGATGAAGTGTATTTTCGGGTGCAGGTTAATGGCAACCGCGCATTATAGAGGATACTCTATCGAAATTTTTGATTTTTTTGAAAGTTCACGTTTTTTAGAAAGGGTTTAATTCCGGTTTAGGAAACTAAGTCGGGGTCGGGTCCTTTCAGTTTGGTATTAGAGCATTAGGTTTTAGGTTCTGTAGACTTCTGTAGTCGTGTTTACTAAGAATATTTGAGAATGTACAGCATGTCTGGAGCAATGACCCGACCGGCCGACAGATACTCATCAATGCTCTGGGTGTTGTGTGCTTTCAAATGTTTGAAGTTCCATGATTACGTCATGTTTGTTGTAAATAATGTCTTATTCATTAGGATGCCTCCTTGACGTGGTTTCCGTGTCAGTAAGGTTGTGGATCTTGTTGAGGATCAGTCGACGCGTGACTTGTTAATATGAGTTGTGGGTTTGGATAAGCATTCTGGGTTCAGAGATATGTGTGGCATGGTTTGCCCGATTGTGCGTGTATGGGTGCCTACATGTTGCTTCAGAACAGAGGATTGTGTTAGTTGATGGTTTGCTTGAGTTAGATCATTGCATTTGGTGGGATGGTATTATGTGAGTTCCTGTTGAGACTCCATGACCTACATTCAAGGTATTGTTTATAAGGTAATGGTTCAATTAGGCTACCTAACAACGGAAATATGGAATGTTTACCAACCTGAGGCAAGGATGTATTGTTCACATGTTTCTTCCAGTTTGCATGTGTTATGTGGCTTCAGAAAAAGTAATGTAGGAGGTTCGAGATGAGTTTGAACCTGAGCATCAAAGGGATTTTGATTATTATGCCTCAAGACAACCGTGATGAGTTTGTTAGTACTGCACTCAGAGGCAAGGACATTAAGAAGGAAAGGCATATGCGGTTTCAGACATGTCGGTTTGAGGAAGGTGAACTTAGTCGAGGTACTTTGATAAGGTTAAGTTTAGGCACCTCGGGATCAGTATCTTCATCAGGCTGTGGCCTTTTCGATTATGTTGAGAGTCATTTGGACAAGGCAGAAAATCCGTTTGGTGGAGAAGGAGATCACAGAGTAGTGGACTAGTTCCTGTGGTATGAGTCAGGGTGGTCGTTGGTGATCCTTTCACACAATAGGAGTTTCCATTGTGCAACTTTTACAGTAGGCGTCACTGTGGTTTGTGTCAGAGAGGCACTCTCAGTTGCTATTGTGGTGGCCAGGAAGGTCACGTTACGAAGGAATGTCCTCAGTTAGCTGCTTTTCGTGGTCCTACAGCTCAAAGTTCAGAAGGAGGCCAAGGTACCATTTCTGGAGTTTGACCAATGCAGACTTTTAGACAAGTCAATCAGCAAAGCCGCAATCAATGTGGATGGTTAGTTGGACATGCCAGAGTTCATGTCATGACCCTGTGTGAGGGCAGAGTTTCCCTGAGGTTACTGTTGCTTGACATCCATGGCTATTATGCTTGCATCTTCACTTTTGGGTTTGTGGAGAATGTTGTATCCATTTGATGAGATTGTATGTATCAGGTGGGGTATCGAGACTATGAGGTTTGCAAGAGGTTGTGGACTAGCTGCGGAGTGGTTGTTACTAGACATTGAAGATTTAGTTATGTTTTTGGGGGATAGACTTCTTGGTGACCCATTGGACTGTGGTTGTTCGTCACAAGAATGTTGTAGTCCTTTGACATCCAGTCGTGCCAAAGATCTAGTTTAGAGGTGAAAGAAATGCTTTTCTACTATGTGTGGTTTCAACAATGAGACTGAGCTGATGATGAAGCAAGGATGTATGCCGTACTTGGCACATGTTTGTGATGTTGAGGTTGTTGTACCTGATGTTCGTGATATTGAGGTTATCTATGAGTATCCAGATGTTTTTCAGAGAATTTATCAGAGTTGAGGGAGTTGCAGATTCAACTTCAGGAATTGTTTGAGGAAGACTTCATTTGATTTAGTGTTTTACCTTGGGGTGTTCCAGTATGTTTTATGAGGATGTAGGATGGTTCGATGAGGTTGTGCATCGACTACCAAAAGCTGAATCAAGTTTCAGAGAAGCGCAAGTATCCTTCACTTCGGATTGATGGCTTGTTTGATCAGCTTATTGGAGCTTCAGTTTTCGGAGATTGATTTCAGATGTGAGTATCATCAGTTTCGATCAGAGGTTTGAGTTTAAAATGGTCAGGCACCTGTGAGGAGAGTTACGTGTTGTGGTTAGAAGAGAGGTTGATTACTGCGCCAGTGTTCACATTATGTGATGTCTGTGAAGTGTATGTTATGTGTCGTGATGTTTCGAACTAGATTTTGGTCGAGTTAGGCTGCAGCATGGCAATATGATGGTATATGGTTCCAGGCAGGAAGCTTTATGAAGTTATGTATCCTATGTATGATTTGAGAGTAGCTGGCATTGTATTAGCATTGAAGAGTTTGAGACACTACTGGTATGGCTTGCAGCGCATTGCAGTGCAGGATGTACACTGATCACTTGAGTTTCATCTATTTGTGTATTCAGCCAGATTTAAGCATGAAACAGCGTAGATGGATGGGGTTGATTAACGACTATGGCTGCACATTTGAGTTCATCCGAGAAAGGCTAATGTGGTTGTACTTTGACTATCATTTAGGGGAGACCAACGTTGTTGCTGATGCACTTAGTCGGAAATTTGGAGTTTCTATGTTTCATGTACGTGTTGCAAGAATCACATTGTTAGCTGAGTTGCGAGCTACGGGAGATGAGTTAGAGTGAGATGATGTTGGAGCATTGTTGTCTAGTTCTAGGATCGACCTGTGTTACTTGATCAGGTCTGTGAGGCTCAGGATGCAGATTCCTACTGGTTGGACAAGAAGAATGCGATTCAGAATGGTGTTCCAGTAGAGTATCAGTTGAGGAATGTTGGCACTTTATCGTGCAGAAGGAGACTATATGGGCCCAGAGACGATGAATTGAAGAGAGAGATGCTTATTGAAGCTCATTGTTCTACGTACGTTATGCACTAGTGGTACGATGATGTATCGAATACTTAGAGTTTACTACTCATGGCGCAATATGAAGAGGGAAATAGCAGTTTATGTGAACAGATGCCTCATTTGTCAGCAGGTGAAGGCAGAGAGACAGAAACTTGCTGGGAAGTTACAGCCATTGGAGATTCCCGATTAGAAGTGGGAGCATATCACTATGGATTTCGTGTATCAATTACTGCGTACTTCGGATGGTAACACTAGTTATTAGGTCATTGTGGACCGTTTGACGAAATTAGTTCTTTTCCTTGTACTTCCAGGAAAGATTTCAGTGGGCAGACTGACATAGCTGTATTTGGCAAAGGTTGTCCATTTTCATGGTGTGCTTGTGTCCCGGGTCTCTGATTAAGATAATCAGTTACAAGAAAGTTTTGGCAGGCATTGGAGTGAGCATTAGAGACCAGATTACAGTTTAGTGCAGTTTTCCAACCTCAGATTGGCGGGCAATCTGAGATGACTATTCATACTTTGAGGGACATGTTATAGTCCTGTGTATTACAGTTCAGAGGGATTTGGGACCAGCAGTTTCATTTGTTCGAGATTGCTTGCAATCTCCGTTTGCAGACCAGTATTGTTATGGCATTGTATGAAGTTGTGTATGAGAAACAGTATTGCACTCCATTGTGTTGGAGTGAGTTATGAATGAGATGGTTTTTGATCCTGATTTAGTGGAATGCGCTACTGTAGACCTACGGATTAGCAAGGACAAGTTGATAATTGCTCGTGATCGGCAGAGAAGTTATGTAGATGTGAGTATGTTGAGTCATTGAGTTCAAGGTTGGTGACTAAGGTTTCCTTGGAAATGTGTGATTTGTTTTGGGAGTTGTGGTATACTTTACCACGTTATATTGGTCTGTATGTGATCATAGGGCGAGTTAGTGTTGCGACGTATAGTTTGGCATTACTTGTAGCATTGGCAAGTGTGTATGTTGTATTCTATGTGGTGGAACTACATTTCGGATTCGTTGCATGTTTAGCACCCTATCAGTTCCCTATACAAGAAGACTTGACATTTGTGGAGGAGCCAGTTCAGATTCTGGATTTGAGGGTGCAGGGATTACAGTACAGAAATATTTCCTACGTGAAAGTCTGTTGGCAGAGTCATTCAGTTGAAGTACCCACTTGGGAGTTTGAGCAGTATGCAGAGGCAGTATTCTTACTTTTCAGTTGGCAGGCTTGAAAATTTCGACTTCGAAATTTTTGTAAGGGGGGTGGATTTGTGACAACCCGAACCGGAAATGGTATGTTTATCGGCTTGATTTGCGAGTTTCGTGATTAGTCCCGGTTTTGTCATAATTGGTCGATATGGCAAGTTTGTTAACGACTAAATTATCGGGAAAGAATTTGATTTGAGTTCCTTCACAAAATTGTAGAGAATTTAATTTCGAGTTCGTGGGAGTTTCCGGAGGATAATTTAGAGTTACGTGGAATAAGTTATGAATATTTTTGGCCGTTGGATTTAGTCGTGTTTATCCATTTGGTTTCGATTCATTTTGGACGGTACGTGTACGGTATAAATATGGTATGAATACGTGACAATTAAGAAAACTTTCCATTTTGGAAAATCTAGGTTTGACCACGTTGATCCACGGGTCAAAACTGACCCATTTCAGGCCGAGATTTTGTTGCCTTCGATGTGCCTTATTCCGGAATATTTTGGTCGTGGTGTATTCTTGAAAGTTGTTGGGCTTGAGCTCCTCTTTCTTTTGATAGGTGGATCACTCAATTTGGTTGCCGGATGAAGAAGTTATGATGTTTTGAAGTTTGTGGTTTTCCGGCAAGATTTGGCGGCAACGGAGGCGGCGGTGGCGGAGGAGTTGGGGGTTGACCCTATAGGGGTTTTGAAGCTCATGGAGAGGTGAGTTGAACCCAAGTGGTCTTGCACCTTACCGTGGCCGGTAGTGGCCGATCGGAGTTAATGAATTCCGGCGCGGGTTTTCAACTTCAATGTGAGTTTTGGGTATTTTTCGGTCAAAATTGGGTTTAGCATTGAACTAAAAAGTTGTTGGAAATGTCGAGATATTCAAATCCATGTGTAAGTTAAAATTTTCTGGGCCGATGAAATTTTCCGGCGGCGATGGCAGCGCGCGGCCGTGCGCGGCGGTTTTCCGGCCGATATGATTTTCGACAAGTTTTATGTTGTTTTGCTCGGAATCGCGCACCAATTGCAGTGGTGAGGTTTATATTTTGAATTGAGCATCAGAATTTATGGCGAGGTTTTATAGTGTGTTTATTTGATTTTTGACGATTTTGTCGATATTCGAGTTATATGTTTTCGGGAACGGTTGGTTCTCGAGATGTGGTTCAGGGTTTTGAATTGTGATTTTGAACAGTGGTATTTATGATTATTCAGGAGATCATGATCATTCATTCGGCGAGGGATTTTCTGCCGGATCACAGGATTCACGCATTTTGCGATGTGCAAGTCTGTGAGTGGACATTTCTTTTCACTGATTGGTTGCGAGTCTTTTATATACGTTTTACGACCATGAGCATGCATATGCGATTATGATTTATTTGAGCATGTGTTTTACAATTATGCATCGACGAATATGCTTTTATAATTATGTATTATGAATATGCATTTACATTATGCTTTATACATTTGCATGAAACTATTTATGATTTGGTTTACACAGAGTACAGTCTTAGTATATATTGTTGTATCGATACACTTAGCATCCCGACTGATCCCCGATGATGTTTACCCGAGGGGGGGGGGCAGATACCCTGACCTGAGACCTTTCTGGCTGGAATCACGTGAGGGTCTGGGATCCCGTGATTCAGACTGTACTAACGCGGATGTGTCCATGAGTGACCCCACGGGATTTTCGATGCATGCTCTGTACGCGTGAGGAGTTAGAGTCTCCCTCGTGTACCATATGATTTTTATGCATTTAGACTCGCATATGCTTTTATAAACATATATATTATTCAGCGAAAGACATTTATTTTCGTCCACTCACTCTAACAGTTTATATGTCTTTCTCTGGACTTTTCGTTTTCTTTGCCCAGTTTGCAGTTTGAATTCGGGTGTCGCACGTCGCAGTTAGAGGCTTAGTATTTGAGCTACATTTCTTTTATGGTAGGTTCCTAGTTTGGCCTACTATTTGTATATATGTATATACTAGAAGTCGCTCCGAATACTGGATATGTTATATTTTTAAATGATTTTTCCCGGATTTCTGTAAAGTTATAGTTTTGTTTATTGCTTTACGTTATGATATATTTTTGAGAAATCCGGATGGGATTGGAGCCCACGGTTTGGCTTTTGTGGCATAGGATGAAGTATATTTTTGGGTGCAGGTTAATGGCAACCGCGCGTTATAGAGGATACTCTGTCGAAATTTTTGATTTTTTTGAAAGTTCACATTTTTTAGAAAGGGTTTGATTCCGGTTTAGGAAACTAAATCGGGGTCGGGTCCTTTCAGTATGCAGATTCATCTTCTGAATAGCCTCAGTCTCATTGTGGTCTCCCTTGACACGTGGCCTATTATAGTCCTCCACCGACTCCTTCACGACCTTGAACGTCGCCTGAAACGCCTTCTCTAAAACACGCGCAGCAGACTCTCTGGAGGAGAACTCCCTCAGCAGCTTCGCCACGAACACCTTGTTGTAAGGCATTCGTTTTTTATTATGAACATTCCTGGAAGTAATCAAACCGTAGACCATTTCCTCACCCGCGTCTTCCGCGGCCAAATCCCTAGTCCGGAGGTCTTTGGATTCATCTTCGCTCAAGAGCGGGAGCAAGGCGATGACGCGACTCTCCTCCTTCTCTGTCTATGGCATCGCCTCGAGAAACCTTACGCAATGACAGACGCAGTCCTCGAAGAGAAGCTCCAGCGCCACTGGAAGGAGATTGATGGCGTCGGCCACGGTGGTTATGGCGGACGCGACGTCGTCCGTGTAGAGGAGCTGTTGCACCAAAATTCGAGCTTGGACCGCACCGGGGTTCGTCGAGACTGACAGAACGATCCAGTAGGGTTTGGAATCATCGTCGTCATCTTCGTTGTCGAGGAGGATTTTTCTCTATGGCTGCTTCCACCGATCGGATAGAACAGCAGCGAAGTACTTGCAGCAATGGAGGCGAGTGGCATGGAGGTAGAGAACGGCGTCGTCGTTGGGGTTGGTGGAGAAAGAGTCATATGAGGAGGCGGGGTCGAAGAGGGAAGGGTTGACGGAGAGGAAGAGGATGACGTTGGCGGAAGCGACATCGTTGAAGGAAGGGATGGATGGGTCAGTGGATATATGGATCGGGTTGCGGGTGGGTGATGTTTGGTGGTCAGAGCAGGAAGAAGAGGAAGAGTCAACGATGATGGCAGCGCATGGGAGGCTAGAGTTGGTGATGGATGGGTAGTCAGCGCGTGGCCTCTTCCGGGTGGTTGCGCCTCCTCCTCCAATGATCATTTTGTGGTTGGTAAAAAGTGGATTGGACGATGGGGAAATGAAGGACTCGAGAATTTTCATTCTACACGAAAAGGAGCAGTGGTCGTGTAAAACGGGTTTTCTGGTTCAGGAGAGGAGCGAGGGAAAGAAAGGAGGAGATAGAGTGAGTTTTGATCCAGGGAGGTGAAAATGTAAATGAATGGGGGTAGGTTTTTTGGGTTAAAGGTCTCCCAACTGTCAAAATGAATAAAATACCCCTATTTTTCAAAAACCCTCGGTGTCATGTTAGCAACTTTACCAAATACTGGAATGATCTGCTTCGGGCATCGCTTTAATAGTGTTTTGAAAAAATAGATATCACTTTGATTATTTTTAAAGTTTAGGCATCACTTTGATGTTTTCTGAATGCTACATGCACTTGAATGAATTTTTTCCTAATAATAATATGAATCTAAGCATTAACTCACAAAATTTCATTTATTAGTAGAATGTAAATACAATTGAAATGATTCCTTATTTAGTTGTCAAACCCTTGTAACATTTGTCATCCTTAATTATGATTGACCGTGATCACATTCATACTTATATATATCCTCTTTGAACATTCTCATGTTCACTAGCTCATGTCAATTTAGAGTGGCTAATCTATAATTAAGGTAAGTTAGAAACAGAGAAGATGATTGTCTAAACCTCATGTATGCTCTGAACCTCTTAATCAAGTACAGAGCTCCGAAACATCCTAACAGTATTACTAGCCATTGATTTTGTTCTAAGCACATATTAAGAACAGATTGACTAGGAGTTTCCAAACGACGATGGGTTTAATTGGACCTGGCCCATTCGACCTGGAGTGTGAGATTGTCATAACTCTAACCATATGTCCATACCCATTGAGTGTGTCAATGGCCCTTCGGCCATCTTCTCTGTTCATAAAGTTAACAAACCCAAATCCTCTTGCTAACTTGACTCTCCCTGTCAAGAAGAAGAGGCACACGGCTTAGGGAACCGAGAGGACTGAACAATTCATGCAAGTCGGAGGAACTCGTGTCCACCCGAACCGATTCTTATCATATATTATTTCGAGACTTCACGTGCGCCGTCTTCTCTCAATCCCGGAGGAACATATTTACCGGTCTTCCCAGTTTTAGACGCCTCCGATATACTACAATCTCCGCAAGTACTACTCTGCATGGCAAGATCTCTATAGGGACAGTGCGCAGTCCAGTGGTCGCCCTTCTTGTTACAAGTCCTACAAAGCATGAGAGTACGTACGTACCATTAGTAGTTCTGCTATTGGGTAGTTCTTGTGCTCTATCGGTGCCAAGAGCCTTAGGGCGCTCGAGCTTGATCTCTTCATTTGAGATCACCTACTGTCAGATTGGCACCGCACCGGCATAATCACTAACGACATCTCCGAATTTGTGCCAGGAGCGTCGCTTTGCGGCGGCCTCACTCATAACTTGAGTACGGGTGGTGGTGGTAATCCTGACCTTCTTGCCCTCGTCGGTGAATTTGTATTCAATCACCTTCTTGATACTGTCGACGTGGTCATGGACTTATGGCCAATCTCCTCCTTCGGCGGCAAGAAGAGGAAATCCAAGTCACTTTCTCTGTCGTCCTCGGCAAGCTCTCCCCGCCGCAGCTTGGTCGCTTCGGCTTATCACATGATCCTACTGGTTTCAATGTTTCATACTTCTCAAATTTTAGAATAAAAAATTCTTTAGTGCACCGGGCTTGCACCAATAACCAATTAACCAAATCTTTAACGATGTTTGGTCAAAAAATTTGACCGTCGAATAAAAAAACAAATTTTGACCAAGAAAAATTAACCACAGTAAAAGCTTTTTTCCCCTATCAAAAAAAAAGAAGCTTTTTTTCTTTTTCTTTTCCCCCTCTCTCTCGTGCCGCCGCCGACCACTCTCACTTCGGCCACTCAACGCCGCCCCTGGATAGGCTCGCCAGGCGAGACTCTCCTCACCTATCCTTGACTCCTCGGCCTCATAGCGCGGTCTCATTCTCGCCGTCCTCGACGTCGACTGGCCTCGGCTCCGACCACGGTCTAAATCTCACCGTTGTACCTTGCTTTGCATCCGATCTCGACTGCGGCTTAAAATCTCGTCGTCGCGTCATCCATTGGAGCCACTGCCCTAAACCGCCACCGTCCATATGTGACGCCATTATCTCTCTCTCCTCCGTGGCCCCTCGATATTCTGCTCCTCTCGCCTCGACGGTACAGAAACACATTGGAGAGGGAGAGAGAGAGAGAGAGCGACGTGTAGTCGGGAGGGAGAAGCGATGGTAGAAAGGCGGTTGATCGGCGCCAGAATGGTCGGGTCGGGCGAAGCCGGCTGGTCTGCGAACCGGGTCTCAAATTAAGGTTTTACTCTCAGTGTGAAATGTTTTATTCCATCCCGAAAAACTGATCTTTTAAAACAAAACAAAATAGTGAAAAACTGATAAACGGCCAGATTTAAATTAGGTTTTGATCCGGACAGTGGAGATTCAATGTATGATATTAATTTTCATTTATTTTTTTTAATACCAAAATAGAAAGGAAAAAATTGTACAATTTACCCTCAAAAGTAAATCCTTCGAGCTCAAAAAAATTATTGTACAATTCACATTGTCAACTTTAACAAAATAAACGAGTTTACAAATGTTAACATTTTTAATATTTATCGTAAAGAAAAAATACTTGTCGAAAAGACGACATAGGATCTATATATTTTTTTCTTTTTTATTATTGTACCTATTATTGATGGAGTGACGAATGAGTATAGTGCAATGTCGACACTATTTTTAATTTATTGTATTATGATTACATGCTTTCCCCTGTGTTGTGGTGTTTTTACCGGTGTGCTTTGTCGAGTATGGAGATTGTTTTTCCTCGGGCGAATATGATGATGAAGTGCGGGAAATAGCTTGGGGACGGGGCTGCGATGGAAGAAGTGGTTGGGGCTCTTGTGGTGTTTTCTGGCTTTGATGGTGGTCCTGCCGGACTCAAAGTACAGGGAGGTAAGAGTCGACCGCGTTGCGACCTCCTTAAAGGAGATGCTGTGAGATATTTGGAACCGATTGGTATGGAAGATGAGCAGATTGATGTGGAGGAGGCATTCGGGGTTGATCCGGCGTCTGGTCGATGGCCACTGAAGGAGAGGCTTGATGCCGGGGTTAACCGGCATGCTTGGATAGGCGAACGCCGGTCGGGAGAGGCAGAGGCTCGTCTTTGGCCACGTCGGTGGACTCGGGATAAGAAAAAACAAGCGATGGAGGTGGCGACCACCTTTGACTAGTGGTGGCGACTCTAGGCCCAAGCAGTAGTGGCAGCTAACCAGTGACTCTGTGTCGACATGGGAGAAGGGGTGGCGCCGGCTGATGAGGGTTGCCTCACTATGGGCGAAGGTAGGGTTTCCACTGTGTATTAGGCCTATACATAGTTAGCTTACTTTCATAACAGTGAGATTTTGGCCTTTATTGCAGGGCTGGAAACTGTTTGGTTTTTTGGGCATTGTGACTTGTAGGCAATGCACTTTTCGTATTGCATATGGGAACCAGGCATTGTCCAAAAAAGGGTTCAGCATCACTCGGCGCATTAAAATTCTGTCTCACGGGAAATGGTGAGGGCCGATAGGCGGTACCACACAGAGTCGTAACTTTGATATGCATAACTAGATAGGATGTAAAGATCTAATTTTTTTAGTCTTTTACCTTACGTCTAGTCCCGTCCAGTTATGTTATGTTAGGTCTATGTCGAGCATGTTGTAGTGTAAGTTACTATAGAGAGTTTTTTCTATCAGGCCAGTAATCGGTGTTCCTCTTGTAACTTATCAGCCCAATCAATTCAATCTTCATCTCAATAAAAAAAATTGCATTATGCATATAAATCACATTTTTGAAAATATACTAATGTATATCACCATGAATACATAGGCAATATCGACTTTTTTTGTCTTTCATTGTCGATGATTTAAACTATATGAAATAAACATAACTGTCTAATCAAATTCTTTTATTATCAACTATATAAATATATATCTTCCGCTACTAACAATGTTAACGGAAAAGAAATTTGCTAATTTGACCGTTAAAATTTGGATTTTTCATTTTAGTTTTTCGGTTTAGGGTTTAAGGTATATGGCTTATGGCTTATGAATCTAGGATTTGAGTTTTGGGTCTAGGGTTTGAAGTTTCAGATTTGGGGTTTGAGGTTAACAATTTAGGGTTAGGGTTTGGGGGTTAAAGATTTAGGGTTTAGAGTTTGGGGTTTAAGATTTAGGGTTTAGGGTTAGTATACATAGTTAGAAAAAAATATATAGTTTTTATCATGAATGGTACCTCACAAATGAACCATTCATCACTTCGGTACCTAATAAAAGTAAGTATTGATCCTTAGTAAGGATTTGAATGTGAGATACCGAAGTGATATTTTTTAAAAATAAAATACCGAAATAATAAATAATTCATTTGTGAGGTACTATTGGTGATAACTCCTCAAAAAAAATTAATATCATATTTATTATTCAATCAATTCAAGAATTAATGTAGTTGACTAACTTTTTACCTATTTATTAAATTGTTTTAAAATAAAAATTTTAACAATTTTAGTATCAATATTAGTGCCATATAAAAAATTTGAGTTAAATGAATCACTAAAATCGTATTAAAACTCTAGTGCAGTGCATGACTTCAATTATTTCTTGATGAATCGTAACTGAATATTTCAATACATCATAAACACGTAAAGATCAAACATAAAACTTTATAGAATAATCGCGCAATACATATATCAAAGTAATCGATAATATGAGTTTGATATTCTATTCTTTAATGTTGTTAAGCACCTTCAATGTGGTAGGTTCTGAATGCTTTTTCACACAAGAACAGGGACCAAAACTCTCATACTTATAAGAATAGACTTGTGCATTTACCCATGACAGAGTTCAAGTCTAATTATATTAGGTTTACTTTAAACGATGAGATTCATATCAGAATAAGTTGGACTTTAATCATGTAATTTGATATACAGATATACATGTACTAAATAAACAATCCTAATACGATTCTTACTAAATGACTTAGTTATTAACTTGCTGCATAAACGACTAGATACACAGTATTGTTGAGTCATATTCTACCAATCTCCCACTAGAACCAACAATGCTCATGTTTCGCAACATAGTCAATATCAGAATGCCAAAAAGTAACTTAAGGAGCTCGTGAATCATATTAATGTTTAAAATCTAAAAACGCAATTCTATCACATTAAAGTCACTACGGTAGAACTCAGAAAGAAACAATTTTATTATTCAAAATTGCCCTTTAAGAACCACTACAATAACATCTATAATGCACATGAATTCCAGATATGAAATATGGAGCAATTGACAACGTATATCAACTTAAAACCTATGTCAAATATCTCCTTGTCCTACCGAATGGTTTTCTTAACAAAAAACTCCAAAATACAAACACCTCTATACACTAGTGGATTTGTGTTTGTTAACTGTAAAGGCTACACATATGCAACACAAATGTTACATATCACATCCACTTGAATTAATCAAACTTGACAGACTACAGAATAAATGAATAGGTTTCAGATTTGTACCGAAGGTTGCAACACATCAAATCTGAAAAATCTCCATTATCATTGATATCCAAAAGTTAAGTTTACAGAATATGAGAATAACTTCTCAAAACAAAAACTGAATCAAGAACATAAAACTGAAACAAAAATCTCTAACTTATGTTTGCTCCCACTGAATTTAAGAACTAAAAAATAACTACCAAACTTCAAATAACCACTCTCTCACTAACACATTTGAAAACTGAAATTCTATATGCTTTGAATTCTGAATCTGTTTTCCAAGAACAACAGTAGACATAGCATCAAGCTTACCTGAAATAATGCTTCTTAAGGCTTTGGTATTCATCAGAGAATTTTTGAGCCAAAGTTCTTTACAAACACTCTCTTACATGGCTATTACAGCCTGCATAATAGAGATAACTGTAAGTGTTCTTGCATTATGTCTTAACACTACAGAAAACATAAAGACATTCACATATAGACAGAATAGAAACTGTATAGTTCTCTACAAAAACAGTAAATTATATATCACTCGTATTGTGAAACTCTTGTTAACTAAAATAACATTAACTTTAATTTATCCTCTTATATACCTCTTAATTAATTAACCCACAGACAACCTAACTCCCACACATAATCAGCATACAGAACTTAATTTTCATGTTTTGGTGACCACTTAAATTAAGATATTGATTTAGAAGTTAAAAGACTGACTGTTGATTTTTCTAGACTTCTCTGGATGTAAAACTAATACTGTTCAATTCTTTTATCTTTGTCACATTATACTATAGCATTTACAAGGAACTATATCAAGAGTCTATCTACCAAATATAATACTTAGACTCTTCCTTGTTCATTCTCAATATAATTTTCACAACACTGCCCCCCCCCCCCCCCCCTTTATTAGATTTTGCAGTCTATATCCCAAAATCTAAATGAAGATCAACTTCTAGTTAGTAATCTTAAAGACTGCAACATCAAATAAAAGTCTTAATGTGAAAAGGTTGACAAATCATCTACAGATATGACAAACAGATATTTGAGATAGCTTCTTAGTCTCAACTTTAGTGAATGAGGTTTACAGTAGCATTACGAGAGAAGTGACGATGGAAGTGGTTTTAAAACTCAAAGTTTCACTGAATTTTCTTTATTAGATGACCGTCTTAATAATAGTGTTTGTCTTATACCATTGTAAGTATCAACATGACATTTAATTTCTTAATTCTTGAATTATGTAAAAGTCTATGAACTGATAATTCCTAAGGAGCAAACTCGAGAAAAAACTTTAAGTAGTTCTTTGTACTAAAATTTGTTAAACACCAAGTTTTGTTTTCAGACTTCAGCGTTTTATGTTTATAGCTAATATAAAACTAAAACAAACCATACTGATAACAAAATATAAGTTTAACAAGCATATCCAATATATATAAATAAAATAACTAAATATATATAACAAAATACCCCAAACTGAAAATAATACTTAACACCACCTTTGGGCAGTAGACTAAGCATTCTGAAGTTTCTATATCAACAACCCATGCCAAGGTAATCTAACATATATAAGGAAGCAATCAACACCTTTGGGCAGAAGAAAAGCTTCAAAATATCCGAATATCAGATTAGTTAGCATGTTTGTTGCTGTTTTAGTTCTAGAAACCATACTGACACACTTCTTTGGAAGCAAAAATAGACATGGATTTTAAAACCAAATACACAAGTTTCAATCTGTTGTAAACTACATTGATTTGCTGAAAATGTAAACAAGTTTTGCTTTGTGCAATATACTTGTTCATATAACCAGTAAACCCAGATTTTGTTTATAAGAATTTAGTTTATGGGTTATGTATATCAAGTTATACCAAAGCTCGATCAATAACTAATTCTTATTCTGCAAAATTTTCTTTGAAGACTGTAGAAATCTTGGGAGATAATCACATTAATAATCACTCAAATAGAAAACTCACAGATCTGTAATCAATCAAATTATACCCGTTTACTTATGTAATTGCAAGAAAATATTTATTTTCATTTGCTTTACAGTTTCTTGATTGGCTTTCCAATTAGTCATTTTAGATCAGACAATCGTTTTCATTTTCTAAAGCCATGACAGACTAAAAAATAAATAAAATATATGATTGATGACAACAACCTTAATCTTTATAACGTAGCAAAGTGTGAGCATGCAAGTTTATTACGTTTCACATTTTTTGTAATCATTAATCAATTATTACAGCCACACATGAATAACTGAATCCAAAGTTGAATATAATCACTTTAGTAGAAACGTAAAACACATGCTTCAATATTAACTTAACTATAAGAATTCTAGCATTAACATACCTTAGCCTCTGCTACGACGCTGCAATTTAAAACTTAGCGATAGTGATTATACAAATGATGAAATAATCTGATTATTACCTAAAGTTGTATTTCAAAATGCGGAAACAGAAAAGAAACACTTAGTATTCAATATCATGCGTTACTTAAAGTTAGAGTCAAAACTGAAGGTGAACTAAATGCATTTGCCTCTTCTGTGACAAAAGAACAAGATTTTCTTAAGTTTCCATATCACTAAACCAAAAGAATAAAACACTGTATGCAAAGATCAATCAACACCTTTAATGGCAAGAAGAAGAGAACTAAGCGAGCTTTATGTGTTTTAGTCATTTTCATTTGTGTGGTAATCATAAATTGTGTTAAACACAATCACAGTCTATGTATCCACAAGGTTTTTGGAACAGAAATTAAAAACACCTTGCTTTGTGCAATACGTGTCTCAAAATCTAACCAAGAACTTTAGACTAGTTGTTGGTTTACTTAAGTTTTCGTCAATTACTTAATGAAAATGTTTACCAACAGTATTTGCATTATTTCTTTAATAATTCTATTCAGAACAATATTCTTTATGCATGCTTTGTTGTATAGAATTCTAATATCCCTGATGAATTCTGCAAACAATACACTTTATACATGCTTAGTCAAATTTTGTGAATACTTAATTAATCTTTGTTCATTATCTATATCCAAAATGTCACAAATATCAAACTCCACATAACACTATTTATCATATATAATCATTCATATGAAAATCAATGCAATTCTGAAGTGGGTTTTATAAGACACTTTCTTTACTAACTTAATTGCAACCTTAAACAAATGACTAATCACAAGTTCTCAAGAAATTCGAGATAGTCACATGTGTGTTTTTAAGCGCTGCACAAAACAAAATTGATGGAAGCAGTACCAAATTCCCAGATTTGAGTAAGGAATAATAATTTCAGCCCCTTTTGTATACTTCGTTCATTCCGCGTTCCACAACTCTAGCAAAATATTATACACAACAACAGTGTAAGTACACGCAATCTGTTTACCTGCCCATATGAAAACTTAACACCAAAACAGAATTCTGTACATTGTGGGTTTCATCCCTTAAAGATACAGTGTTCTTAACAGCATTAGAAATCAAAAGAGTGTTCGTAAAGAAAACTTATCTGGACAGTTTTTGAGCAGCAGCGCAGCAACAAGCAAAACATAGCATAAGCAAAAACCCACAACCTTCATATATCAACTGTTGAGACACTTTCCCCGAACCATTTCATGTATCTCAACCATTTGCCATAATTTGAACAAGGTGGTCACCCATGACAGTACTAGAATCACCATAAGATTGGACTGCATTGAAAAACTCAGTATGCTCAGCTGGAGCAGAACTGTGATGGGCTTGAATTGGTGTTTCCACAGACTGGGATCTACCACCAACAATGTATGTCCTCCCAGATTGTCCTCCCAGATTGCATCTAGGCATCTCATCCAGTTCTTCTCCTTAGCAAGTTGATTCACCATGAGATCTTTCTCTCGTCCTAATTAAGCCTCTGAAACTCCTCACATTCAACGCTAGAATGCCACAACAAATGTCTTTTTAATCTAATCTTGAGCAAGCATGGTACTTAAGTGCTTTGTTCCAAACTGAAAACAACTCAGAAGAGATTGAGACACTTAGCCATATGATTTTATCAAGCAACAATCTTGCAAAACCAACGTTCATAATTTATATATGAACAGAGCTTTCCTCCAGTGGCTATGTACACAATATCCACACCAGGACCCCATCTGAAATTAGACATAGCAAAAACGAAGACTTAGGCATATCTAAATCAAAAGTGATACACTGGATTTCAAGTGGGCTCTTCTGAAATGAAGTTCAATAGCTGAAGCCTGAGTGAGAAATTTATTCGAACAACTGGTAAGCATGAATGATCAAACAGACAAATACTTCTGGTTCATCATAGAAGATGTAGCCCCAACAGTCCCAATGAACCACTGCTTATCCCAAAAATAAACAACAGCAGGTGTCTCACGCTTGGACTCATCATTGAGCACAACATCAATACCCCTCTGCCTTGCCACAACCACAATACTGCTCTTACTACCGAAATCAAAAACAAGCCAAAGATGATTACGTGAACCGATGACCAAACCAGGGGATCTTCAAAAACCTTTGGTGATCGGAACAATTGTGTGAAACGTGATGTTGGCCGAGCCAGTCATCACGACGGTTGAAATGGTTTCTGGATTGCCCACTGTTGAAGCTATTTCTGGACGGACATCGACGCCAGGCGGAGCTTCAAACAATGAGTTCTGGCTTCCTTTCAACGCTGTGACGCAGAGACCGCCTTCGCCTCCTGACCCCGTCTTTAAATCCATGAGAGAGGGAGATGGTGGTGAGACGACGGAGCGACTCTCACAAAGTGATGGTGAAATTGGGAATTCTGAAAGTGGGTTTGAGTTTGGGTGTTGAAATTTGGAATTTTGTTGTAAAGGTGCACTGCTGTTGATCCAAGCATATAGAGCCTGATGGGAAGTGTCCGAGTCTACCATTGATGACGCCACAGTCACAGTGAAGAGCTGAAGAGAGAGGCTGAGAGCTGATATTCACCATGTGAGGCAGCTTTTCCCCAAAAGCATCGATCTGTTTTTAAAGTCTGAAAACTGATAATTGTTGTAGCTGAGTCAACTCGGTAGAGTGGGAACTGATTGTAAAGCAAACTGCTCCAATTGTACTCGGTGGCCATTTATCCCAAAGCAACCTGTGTCTAGTGTTTACCGTATGCATCAAAACTTAATCAAAAACCCTAAACCCATTAGATTGTTTCTTAATTCTGAAATCTAAAATATTTTTCTTAATCGATTTATGACGTATGAACGAGTCAAAGCTCTGATACCAATTGATGAATCGTAACTGAATATTTCAATACATCATAAACACGTAAAGATCAAACATAGAACTTTATAGAATAATCGCTCAATACATATATCAAAGTAATCGATAATATGAGTTTGATCTTCTATTCTTTAATGTTGTTAAGCACATTCAATGGGGTAGGTTCTGAATGCTTTTTCACATAAGAACAGGGACTAAAACTCTCATACTTATAAGAATAGACTTGTGCCTTTACCCATGATAGAGTTCGAGTCTAATTCTATTAGGTTTACTTTAAACGATGAGATTCATATCAGAATAAGTTGGACTTTAATCATGTAATTTGATATATAGATATACATGTACTAAATAAACAATCTTAATACGATTCTTACTAAATAACTTAGTTATTAACTTGTTACATAAACGACTAAATACACAGTATTGTTGAGTCCTATTCTAACATTTCTCTCTACACAAAACAATGAAAACATGCCCGGTCTTTATATACGCGGTATTCCAATTGTCCATGGGAATCAATGAAACCATGTCCAAAAGGCCGAAGGGAATAAGAAAAGAAGATTTACGTACTCATGCAGTCATGCGCTTTTACTCTTTCTCTTCGATCAGTCATTTTGGGCTTTCTTAATTCTTTTGTTTTCTTAAGCCCACGGTGAAGCATTTGCTCCAAGGACCCATATGCATGCACAAAATCTTCCCCAATAATTTAAGAATTTAATTTTTTGTGATTTTTTTTTACGAAGAAACACAATGTACATTATAATCTTGAGTTAGATATATCGAAAAATATCTAGTCTAACCCTCATTTAGAGGCAAATCTAAACTAAACGGTGATGCATCATTGAGATGAAACACAATTGAAACACGGATCAAATCTCTTAGACACTATACGCTTATAAAAATTAAGCCTAAAAAGTGAGTAAGAGAATTGGGCCTAAGGAAAATCCTAGAAAATTCAAAAACAATTACTGACCTATACTAAGCCAAAATTAGTTGAAAGAACAGACACATCCTTTACAAATTGTTGATCCGCCGCCGGTCATCAATTTCTTCCACTATCACTGCCAAAACAGCTTACCTATTGTTGAGATCTAGACGTGTCGCCTCTCCCGCCCATGATATCTTTCTCTCGCTTCAAGATCATGATAGCAGCAACAAGATTGCATATCACACCGACGCCTTAACATCATGAAATCCCGACCAATACCAAATCGCCTCTATAGACGTTCGTCTGACGTCAACTACGCATTCTCCAATACAACATAACAAGGTAGGCATCAGTCAGTCGTTGTCTCTCATTCAACTAAAAACAAATACCACTCACTCACGTTCAACGTACCCATTGGCTTCAACAAGGTCAAGAAACACTATCAAGCTAGGATCACAGGATGAGACTAGATCTAAGAAAATTAAAAGACTTGAGAATTGACGGCTAGAGGGAGAGAAAACTAGGGTCCTCTTCAAAATTAGTTTCTCATATTTAGTGATACTTTTGAAATTAAAGTATCACGTACTAATCTATTTGACAAGCTCAAAGTTGTATTAATTTAACCGAATTCTAGTACTACTTATATCCATCAGTGTAGTGGCGGGTTATGAGGTGGGGTTAGCTCATTTCATGGCGTGCATGTGATATTTTACCTTTTAATCACACACATCTCGTACATTTTGTCAATTCTTAACAATAAACAATCTTCCTTTTCAATGTTAGTGCATTCAGTCAGCATCATACTCATATTGAAAAGTTTCATAACCACATGTATATTACATGTTTAAGTGTCTAAGATACATCACACTTAAATATTGAATTGGTGCAGCACGATTGGGACGCTCAACCACTCAAACCCTGACTCGTACTATTTTAGATTTTTAGTTACTTGGGTTGACGGTAACCTTAATATGCTGGGAATCACACAAACAAAGTTACCACAATTTCATGGTCGGATCGTCCTAGATCTTTGCTTTAATAGATCGTCATTGACAAATACACAACCAAACTATATGTTAATCAATTCTAAACTTTTTTTTTCTGATATCAGTAATAGATTATTGACCTACACCAGTTTCTATCCTTTGATAATGAGTCTTCAGTGGAGGACGAAACTTACCAATTTACTGCGGTTCCTTTCAAGGATGTCAACAGGAAGATGTCTACTATACGAAAACAACAATATGATTTAAAACTTGACACTTTCGATTTATATTCTTGTACTGTTAAAAAAAGTATAGTCCTTTTATAATTTGAATTAACTCTCGTAAATATATATATATTTTAAAATATTACTTATAAAATTAAGAGAATCTTGTAAAGCTAAGAGAATGATAAACTCAAACTCACCTTGAAGATGTTTGAGTCACGCTCAACCACGTGACACGTTTATGTTTTTCTCAATATTAAAGAAACATTAAAAAAAAAACTTAATATTACACGCTTTCTTCTAGTTTTGCCTCCGGGTCCTTTCAGTATCGTTAGATAATCGGAAGGACGTTTAAATGGATTTCATTCGGGTGCTTCAGGTTCTGTTTGTAACCAACGGAGATATCGACTGAGTATATGATTATGTTTCTTCTGATCTGACAGTGAAGAATCGAAGAAAGACGATGGGTCTGGCTTGGATCATTTCTTCATTAATCTTAGCCGAAATTATCAACTCCATCAGGATTAAGGAACTTGTAAATTTTGGAATTATGGGTAGATTCAACCGAGAGTTTACAATTGAAACTATTCAATTCAGATATCATGATTTTGATCTAAAATCTACAAATTAGTATAAATGGATCAATCATCAATGAAAGCGTTTCAAGCATAAAAAATGGGACAAACTAATTAATAAACAAATCTTATAAGTTAATGACCAACCAGACCTCCACTTAATTTGCAGATGCAATTCGTTTTGGAGTCCAAGTACTCAGGTTGTACATCAGCTTTTCAGATCTATTCTCTCCGATTTACATTCGTCGATCACTTATCATATTAACACAAATCAAATACAAGTTTCCACTTGGAGGTAGGTGAATCATAGTGGCTATTCTACCCACAAAGGAAAATTTGTAGTACCGAACTCTCGATTGATTTGTGTTTCCAGATGCTTTTTGGATCTGTGTTTGCAGCAAGCTCTCCCCAAAATGATGAGAGGAGAGAAGAGACGGTCAGACGGGGAAATATAGGAAAACAAACTCTCGAAAATTATAGGAAAAACAAGAAATAGAGTCTTACACGTGTAGGCAGAGGAAAGAGATTAACTTGCCAAATGACTGTGGCTCACACACTTTCAAGGTAAGTTTGAGCTTATCTCTCCCCATAAGGTTTGGGTTTGATTTTTTTGCCGAAACAAGAATGGTATATTGTAAACCTGCTAATACTCTTATTGAGATTAATCACAAGTTGGAGTTGTGTCCTGGTCAAGTTCCAACAAACAATGGCAGGTATCAAAGAGTAGTGGGAAGATTGATCTATTTGTCACATACTAGATCTGATATTTCATATGTTGTAAGTGTTGTTAGTAAGTTCATGCATGATTCAGATGAAGAGCATATAGATGTTATAATGCACATTCTCAGATATTTGAAGTCTGCATCTAGTAAGGGTCTACTGCTTTCAAAGAATGGTCAATTTAGAGTTACATGATATACTAATACAGATTAAGCGGGTGATAAGACTAATAGGGCATCTACTTCTGGATACTTCACATTTATTAGTGAAAGTTTAGTAACTTAGCACAGTAAGAAGCAGAATGTTATTGTACGTTCTAGTGCTGAAGCTGAATACCATGGGATGACACATGGAGCATATGAGTTAAATGTATTGAAGGATCTAGGTTTCAAGCTTCAGAAGACCATGGATTTATATTGTGATAATACATCTGCAATTGAGATTGCTCATAATCCAGTACAGCATAATAGAACCAAGCATGTGGAGATTGATAGGAATTTTATAAGTGATAACCTTGATAAGAAGATTATTCGGTTTCCCTTTGTAACTTCTGAAGAAAAACTTGCTGATGTATTCACTAAGGGGTTGTCACACCAAACATTTGCAGACTGGATTGACAAGTTGAGCATTTATATTTTTGCTTCAACTTGAGGGGGAGTGTTGAAAAATATATTCCTTTTGTAATTAACTCTTGTAGATATGACAAGATTGTGTGTGTGTGTGTGTGTGTGTGTGTGTGTGTGTGTGTGTGTGTGTGTGTGTGTGTGTGTGTGTGTGTGTGTGTGTGTGTGTGTGTGTGTGTGTGTGTGTGTGTGTGTGTGTGTGTGTGTGTGTGTGTGTGTGTGTGTGTGTGTGTGTGTGTGTGTGTGTGTGTGTGTGTGTGTGTGTTCCTTTTGGGAAACTACTTGTAAAGCTATATTAGCCCTAACATTTGAATGAATGAAATTATTGAATTACCCCTTAAATACTTTTCTACTTAAACCACTTCAGGAAACTACTTGTAAAGCTATATTAGCCCTAACATTTGAATGAATGAAATTATTGAATTATCCCTTAAATACTTTTCTACTTAAACCACTTCAGGATTTTTTTTGGTTTAAATTAGTATTTTGGTTTATCAAACCTGTCTAGTTTTCTCAAGTTATGTTATGTAAAGATTCTATTTATGGTTACTCTTCTATTTATAGGAAAATTTTGTAATGCATTTAAGGCTATTCACCTATGAGACTATTTCCAAAAGTGACATGTGTCACTCTTTGAATAGTTATTTGTGTTGAACTTTTGAAAATGTTGACTAATTAAGCTCATGTAAGAGAACTGCCTATGTAAAAATCCACCTCCGTTGACGCGGTATCGCCGACGCCACCGCGAAAATCCATCTCTCTCTCTCTCTCTCTCTCTCTCTCTCTCTCGATCGATCGATCGACCATGATTTTTTTTTGTAGTTTCCTTGGCCGCCGATCTGGATTGTGTGAGCTACCTTCAATAATGGCCAGTGACAACTCTCATCGTCGACGAGATCGATTCAAACCATTGAACACCATTAGGTTCTACATTGCGACGAGATGATCAAATGGTTAGTCTTCAATGAGGAGATTGGCAGCCTCGACCACGACAAAGGGCAACGGAGGTTAATAGAGGATGGTTGCAGATAGCGAGGGTTCTAGAAATCGATTGAAAAGACAATATGTGGAGATGGTGGTTCGCCCTTCTTGAGCAGCGTTGCTCTTGGTGCCCAGAGAATCTTCTGGGTGTCCAAAGTGATTGAGAAGAGGGCGATTTCAAGGGAGTAAGAGGAAGGAGAGAGGGGAAGAAAGAGAAGAAGGAGGGAGAGAAACAACAGAGTTTATCACATTTGGCGACGACGATGGTTACCAGGGAAAGTATAGTTGTGGTGGAGATTTGTTCGGTGGTGTTGGGTAAAGAGGTGATCAAACATACTGAGTTTACCATAAGATCAGTCAAACACGGAGGAAGTTGAAACACCCAGCCACTCAGATTTCAACACGTGTTACAAATTTTTTTTAGCCTTTGGGGTGCTTAGTCTTGGGGTGCATAGCACGTGGTACATAATCCATATTTATAAGGCATCTTAAGCAATGGGTCTAAAGAGCCAAATGATAAATTATGGCCTTATTTTGATCTCTAACAATAGATAAGGCCATCTCCAGTCTAGGGCCAAAAGCTTGATATAGCCCTAAAATTAGCAAAAATTAATCTGTCTCCAACTTAGGGATGAACTATACCAAAACTGATAAAGTAGCCTGATCGGGCCAAAAGCTAGGCTATATATGACCATTGACATAGCCTTGGGCTATATTTTTTGTGAGGACATCAATTATACTTAAACACTAAAAAATTGATGTTCCTAATGGCTAATTTTAATTTTAATTAGTGTTCATGTCAATTTAAACGTTATGGTGACATCATTTAATTAATCAATTTATTTTAATTTTCTAACTCCAATAATAATCACAATAATTTCGTAAAATAATATAATCAAAATAATAAATATATCATGTGTAATACTTTAAAAACATTAGAATTATATTTTTTTTAAATTTCAGTGAATATAATATATGTAATGGTAATATAATAAATAAATATAAAAAATATAATATTAAAAAATATTAATAATAATTTATTTGTTAAATAAATCATCAATGAATATAATAAATACAATGCAATTAAAACATCAGTATAAATATCAACGATAATATTTTCAACAATTATTTTTAACAACGCAATTAAATGCAATGATAAAATAGGTTTGAATATATATAAGTTTAAAAAGTTTGAATTAATAAAATAATATAAAAATTAAAATTATAGCGCTTACGGGTTGAGGACGGCACAAAATATAACTCTCACTATTCATTAAAATAATATATTTAGGAGATTAAATTATAGTCTAGGGTCAAATGTAACCCTTTAGGACTGGAGATGACCTAAGGGTTAAGCCAATTAGCCAAATTTAACCCTTTGACTAGTTCAGACCAAATAATTTGAGACGACTCGTGCATATGACCACGTTAATAAGAAAAGATCAAGATGTTAATGAGTGTCAAGTTGTTATAGATTCATTCAAATTAAATTTAAAGATACCATATTATAGATGATTCACTATTTGTCAAAAAAAAAAAATATGGGACTATATTATGACCCCGACTCTAATTAAACCAGATGGCTGGTGGTCACCCAAGTGACCAACTGCAAGTGTCTGCCAATCAACCTACTATGTTATTTTCCCATTGCTAGAAGCCAAATATGTCAAGATATGTAAGGCACCAGCCAACACTTCTATTGGGTTGAATTAAAGAGGTTGATAGCATACATTTCAAAGACAATAATGATCAGTAACTGATATGATCATTTAGTTTTCACAGTCGACATGAGTGAGTTTCACCGTCGACATATACTACATTTCGCAACCGATTCCCGAATATGAATATAAATATACATGTTTCTTTCGGAACGAAGATGAAGATATACCTGTTCAAACTGTCAATCTTTTTGCTTAAAATAAATTGATATCCATTTTCTTAAACTTTTACAAATAAGCTCTAGCCTGAGATTGAACGCTTGATTAATATTGCAATCGTATATGACTATGCTAACAAAAAGACGAAAAACTAATGCTAGTTAACTTTCTACATGAAGTTTTCAGAATTTAAACTAGGTGGAGATCTGTCACGGGGTGCCCTGGCAGTTCTTCCTGTTGGTACATACCAGAATATAATGAGGAATTCAGAACCTACCAGGAGAATTTCATTGATCCCGGCCTCAAATTCTAATAACATGCATACAATGCGACATGGACAAAATTGGTGTTTATCAAGATATATGAATATATCGAGCCCCCCATTCACTCCCTCCAGGTACGTACTTGGCAAGCATGCATGTTAGAGATGACACTCCTTAATGTTATGCGGCACATAGCTTATGACTCACTAGACACGGACAACGACACTTGGAAATTGAAACGCTTGAGAATTGAGATACTTAATCCTCCTCTTCTTGGACTTGTCGGCAAACCGTAACAACCAACATTGATTCGGTGAAACTGTAAAACTCGGATTATATGATCATCTTCAAACCCGTTCAGATCTTCAAAATTATTACTGGCCTCGTTAAACTAGCTATAGCATCGGGCAGAGCTTGGGGAAGTACACAGCTGATGGAACTGGGATCATTATTGATGTAAAGCATTCAACAGTCCTAAATTAATTCAGGAGTTTGAAAATGTTTAGTATTCTGTTGAGTCTTTTAATTTTCTTGTTGGTTTTATCATTAATTGCTACTATTATTAGGGATGCATTAGCCTATTATAAATAGTGAAAGTTGAGTCTTATGTAGGCAGTTCATGTTCAAGTATAATCAGTTTATAAAGAGTTTTCCTCAGATTACTAGTCCGAGAACTCAAATATACCGTTCATTCTTTTAATCTACAGGAAGTTTCTCCTATTTTCTAGTTTGTACCATTCTCCTATAGTGTTTACACTACTTCCAACCCCAAACCATAAGCTTTAAGCTTCTGCCCTGCATCAATTTGGTATCAGAGCAGCGCTCTGGGCCTGCAAAATGATGGGAAGAGGACGTGGAAGAGGAGTTTCGGAGGATCAACAAACAGAGATGGCTGAAATGCGCCGTATGATTGAAGACCTTAAAAGAGCATTTCAAGCTCTTCAAGGTCCGGGACGCAGGGGAGCCCGTATGGAAATACCGGAAGGCAGCCCCGACACCTCAGGAGTTGTATCGGAAAGTCACTCCGTGGATGAACAGGATGTTAACAACCACTTTCATGACGCTGCTGGAGATGGGGACTGTCCTAATCGTGGAAGATTGGAAGAGGAGTTGGTTTGCACCTTGGATTTGAGCAATGGAGGAATCGAAATTGAAGTTTCTGACTTTTTTGGCCGAATGAATGTAGAGGATTATTTTGATGACTCAAATATCCTTGAACCTTTCTACGATGAATATGATGAAGTTCATGCGCAAACGAAAGAAAACTTGAAAAAGTCTCTTCATCACAATGATTTAAGTTTTTCATGCCTAGATGGCGAAACTGAATCCAGGTTTCAACACAAAGTCCTTGCTTGTTCATGGAGCTCACCTACACCTAGTGATGATTTGGAAGAGACACAAGGTAAGGATGATGATCACTTTTTCGTTTGTGAGAATGGTTCTGTGGAATTCGAAGAAAAAATTGGGTTTTCATATGCATCACAGTGCTGCATCACATTTCAACCTCATGATCCATATTGGAACTTGGAGCGTACATCAATATGAGTTTACATTCCAAGAGTGAATTGTTAAGAGTTTTGAAGTTGGATGCCATTTCGAAGAGATTTTATGGATCACAAAAGTTTCTAGAGGGAATTGCATTATCTGTTCTCTATGCCAAGATGTTATTTATCAACTTGACTAAAGAGACCAAGAAAAGCATGAAAATTGGATAGCGGCGCTATGAACTCTATGATTTGTTTGACTTTAACTTTAAGACCTCGTGGTCGAGTTCTTCCCAACCCGGAGGATATGATGCAAGAGCACCCAAGAGTCCTAATTAATTCAGGAGTTTCAAAACGTTTAGTATTCTGTTGAGTCTTTTAATTTTCTTGTTGGTTTTATCATTAATTACTGCTGTTATTAAGGATGCATTAGCCTATTATAAATAGTGAAGGTTGAGTCTTATGCAGGCGGTTCATGTTCAAGTATAATCAGTTTATAAAGAATTTTCTTGGAATTTTTAGCCCAAGAACTCAAATATACCGTTCCTTCTTTTAATCTATAGGAAGTCTCTCTTATTTTCTAGTTTGTACCCTTTCCCTATAGTGTTTACACTATTTCGAGCCCCAAACCAGAAACTTTAAACTTCTTTTGTTAAACTACTGTCAATTTTTGTTGGTTACTAATATGTATTCCAAGAAAACACACCAAAAACATAGATTCATAAAACCATTCCAGGAAAAATATGTACGTCCAAATCATAAGCATGAAGACAAGTATATCCGCACCGATCATCATCACATTGACAACCTGTTTGCTTTATCAGCAATGGGTGAAAGCAAAGCCTTAGAAATAGAGCAAGAATTAGCTTCAAATGTAAACACCTTGTGCCTGGATATATTATATACTAACAGTGGTCAAACACTGAATGTAAGAAATTCAAATACCAGGTAGCCAAGATGTTGTACTCCACAAGTAACAAAATCACTTTATATCGCTTTTATGATTTTATTTGATAATCTTTGCGGCTCTCGGTTTTTCTTGTATGATTTTCCAATATAGCTTCTTCCTTCGTCAGAGATGCAATTTCTACTTCCCCCCTTGGTGATTAGTAATGGTCCTACCACTAATTTCTTTGCCGAAGACAATAGTTTCAACTGAATCCCAATCCATGCTTCAAAGTTCCAGACTGTGTGTACTAGACGATTTGAGAATCTACCTACGGACTTATCTGCCAGTTTAAAGATCATGTCCAAGGTTTTAACTTCCTCAGCTAAAACCAGCCAAAGAAATAATGGAGGAACAGAGGTAATTGAAACCTCAACTACCCCCAACTGATCTGGGAAAACTAGGGGTGCGACTTTAGCCCCAAAAACCGGCTCGAAATCGAATGGTCCGAGAATAAAGGGGCATGTCAATTTTGGGCCCGAAACCTAATTGGCCTGAAACAGAGGGTTTAATCCGGTACGGATTCGATTCTCTACTCAGACCGAACCGATTGGTCCCCAAAATACAATTGAAACGTGTCGCGACTTGAGCACTGCTCTATTCTTATTATTATACATTAGCCCACGCTTGATCTCTCTCACACGTATATAAGAAAAAATTCTACCCTAATTAAGACAGCCTCTCTTTTTCGGATCAGCCTCATTGAAACCAAATCTCAGACCCAGTCTCTCTCAACTCAGTTTTCTCCTCGAGACCAATTTCAAACCCAAACTTCTCACGAGTCACGGCCACGTCTTTGCCTCCCCTCACCTCGCAGCCGCGTCCCCAAGCTTGGCCGCCGCCGTCCTAATTCAGAAAATCTCTCGCCGCCGTTAAGGTCAGTCTCTCTCTCTCTCTCTCTCTCTCTCTCCTACTGATTATATCTTGCTCTATCTGTTTTAGGTCATTAACTGATTTTTATCCCTCGTGATTTAGATTAAAAGTTTTTCGGTTCCGTGTTGATTTAGTAATCTTCGAATTGGAGTCGGTTTAAGTCGGCCTTCGTTTAGTATATATTCGATTGAATCTGGATCTCTTTACTTCAGTACTTCATGTTTTAGGGCTCATAGATTTGTAATAAATAGATGGATCTCTTTACTTCAGTGCTTCAGCAGATGGGAATCTCTTCATCATATGAAAATTAGTCCCTAATGCTATATATAACTTTTACTGTCCCTAACTCTAATGTTAATTTCTTTTTAGGATCCATGGTCGATGACTTGTAGAGTTGCTGTATTGCTGATTTTGGTCAGTGATTGACGCAGAGATTACTTGTTTTGAACTGTATAGAACTGTAATTTTCAAGTTTCTTTGTTATGTTCATTTGAGACTGTAATTTGCAAGTGTTTGAGACTGTAATTTCTAGTTTCTGTAATATTCTGATTTGAGATTGTAATTTGCAAGTGCTCAACTGTTTTGAGTCATTTGAGACTTTTTAGTGATCTGATATATTCTATACAAGTTTAGGTTGTATTGAGTCATTTGTCAAGTGATTCCTACTATTTTTTTTACTATAAATTACAAGTAAATTATTTGAGTGTTGGTGTGTTTTAGTATGTGTGTGTCGCAAGTTTTAAGGGATTTTTCTTTTCTGGCGAATTTAGAGTCAGTTGGGCAAATTTTAAGCACCAACCGAAAATGTGAAAAAATAGTCTAGATGGCTAAAAATCCCAAATGGTCCCGCATTTGGCTGATCCAACTGAAAATATTCGGATCCGACCCATTCAATTTTCAGAGTGAAAAATCAACATACCTCGGATCGATTTTGAATCAGGCCCAAAACCGGCCCGGTCCCAGCCCTAGGGAAAAGATTTACAACTACTTCGCATCGATACCTGCAAACAGCTGGCAATACTGTAAAACTAAACCCAAAAAAATAAATCGAGGAGGAGACCAGCGAAACCAAGAAGCTTGATCATCATTTGACATAAATATAAATTACAATAATAGTTCCATTGGGATGAAAAACATTACATAATAGGCATAAAAAATTTACAATCATAGAGATCAGTAAGTGAGCAATAGTTGTGGTGAAGATGATGAACGAACACACAAGGGAGGGAATCATACTCTCCACTCTGCTTCAAACTATATACAAAACAAAAGGGGAGGGCATTTCTTGTTTCTTCTCCTTACCAATCTGGACACCCGACTCTTCCTACTTCGCTTTGATTAGCAAAACCCGAAAAACCGATAGATAGAGCTTCTTCTAAATATTTACACATGATCTTGATAATCATCTTCGACTTTCGACTTGGCTTCCAAAATCAAACTCAAACTCCCAGCTCCCTCTGTGCGCCGTTTAGACACTATTCACAAATGAGAGAGAAAGAGACCAAAAGAAGCAGAAGAATAGATAATTAGAGGCCAACAAAATAGAATCATCATAAGACTAAAATCCTTGTGACACAAACCCCAGATGAGCGCCACTTGGCTCACTCGCTCAATTCACCAGCTCAGAAACCCACCCGACATCCGGAGCCCCAGATGATGCCTGGACCTGGGTCGGGTCGACCCGCCCGAGTGAGTTCTCCTCCCTCAGCCTCTCAAACATCTTGGCCCTCAAATCCCTTCCGGACTCGACCCTCTCCATCGGCGGCTCCTCCTCGCACCCTTCATCACAGAAATCCAGAAACCCGACTGCAGTCCGGGCCGGGACCCGGGTCGGAGTCGAAGGCAGGCTACAGAACCCGGGTCGGAGCATCGACCCACCTCGTGGAGAAACGAACCCGGGCGACCCGACTTGAACATTCCACGAACTAGGCAGAGACTTCACTTTTCCAAGCTGCAAGTTCCTCAGCGACGCCACCATTTCATTGATCGAGCTCGACCCCAGCGACCTGCTCATCAAAGGAGACATCGGCGGCGAATCTTCCGGCGACATCGACGGCGGAGACGACATGAACGGCAAGCCTCCTTTCCCGATCGAAGCCGCCGCCTCTATCGCCTGGCGCAGCGGCGACCCGTCGTACGACTCCGCCGAAACGGCGGCGCAGACCGAGTTTGACCCTCCTCTGGGACTCTGTTGCGGCAGAACCCTAAGCTGCTCCGGCGTATGCGCGAAGAAGCAAACCCTCCTCTTGCAGCTAGTCCCATCCTTACACGGCTGAGTCCGGTACCTCGCCGGATGTAGCCAACACTCGAAAACACCATGAGCGAACTCGCACGTGTCACCCTTCTTGCAGTGACCCTTTCGGAAATCGGGGCAGGCCGAACCCGAATAGTGAAACTTCCTCGGGTCGCGGCGGCGGGCCTTCTCGCCCGGATGAGCGAAAGGACAGTCGGTCCAGTCATGAGACCTGCCACGTGCGCAGCGCTTCACTTTGAACTCGAACATGCGGAAATGGTCGCAGGAGTAAGCGTCCACCGGAGAGTCCGGATCCAGACCCGAAATCTCGGAGTCCGAATCCGCGTCCGACATCTCGTTTGAAGGCAAGTAGCGCTGGAGACTCGCGAGTGCCTCGTTGAGATGGTAAGGGCTAGAAGCGTTGCCATTTCCGTCGATGCCGCTCAGAGGGTAAGGGGAGGAGTACAGCTCCGCCGTTGGATCGTCGAGTTGAAGCCATGGGGGGACGTGGATGGTCGGATTCGGACGGTGAGGTTCTCCGAGCATCATTTCGTTGTTGTGTTTTTTTTTCGGTTGTGTTTTGGGGGAACAACAGCAAGAGGAGTGGCTTTGCTTATAAACTTCTCGAGGAGTGGGGGGTTAACCACAGTTGAGTTTTTATTAACCGCGGTTGGGTTTACCGTAGCGGTTAAAATATATAACGTACGAGAAGTGTCTAGGTTACGGGAGAGTCTGGACAGGTGGAATTCTGTTCTCCACGTGCGTCCCGCTTGGAGTTTGGGTTGGTCAAAAGTTGATACGTGGATGGATGGGGTTGGGCTGTGAGGTGAATAACATGAACGTGCTGTTTGTTGATCATAAGTTCTTGGACTCTAGTTTTACTTTTACCACGCCCCCCAAGGCGGTGGATTTTTTCTTCTCCTTCTCTGATGGCTTTTAATTAGTTTCGGCTAAGCAAAAACTGGAAAATTCGCTAGGAAAAAAAGAAACAGAAACTTTCTTATGGAACAAAATCCAGCTAGGGTTTGTTGTTATCGGGCAACCAGATTATGTGATTATCCCTGCTTCAAGTTTTTGTGCTTCAAAAAGAGACAAAGCAAATTGACTTACAGCAGATCAAAGTTTAACTATGGTTTAAGTCAACTACTGTATAAGTGAAGTTAAACATCAACGTCGGTCTTGAAAGATAATTAAGTGTGATGCTACACTAGGTAATACCCACTACACTAATCTTGGACAGTTGCAGATCCTATATTTGGTATGTAGTGGTAGCGTCAAAGAATTAGGATGGCATATGGGCAAGACAACAAATATTTCGTGTTCGTAACTTTAATTTTTGTGTGTAATTTGCCAGTATATGTGTAAATACCGACCAAGGAACTTGAAGCAAATTTGGTTCCCTGAAAATAAGTTCACTCATTGAGTTACGGGATCAAGGTTGCTTGTAGACTTGTTAGTGAGACAGATTCGGATTGGATCAACTTAGATCCGGATCCGTTTAAGGGGAAAAAAAATTAGACTTGTTCCGCTCCGCTTATCCAACATATCTTAATAATCAAACCCGGATCAGGCGGATCAATGTGTCAACGGAGCGGATCCGAACCCATTTTTCAATATGCTAATTACTAAATTTATTTCTTTTATCAATATGTTAATTATTACAAATATGTCACATGACCTCTTTACATGACTAAAATATTTCATTAAAACAAACTAGAGAGACCAAAAAAAAATATCTCCACTTACATCGATGAACTTGACAAGAAACAAATTATTTTGGGGTTTTAATGTTTTAATTTTATAAATAATTTTATATAACTTTGCTAAAGATATTTATATTTATTTCTAAAAATGAGAGTTTTAGATTAAAAATATTTCATATATGTAAATAAAAATAAATTATATTTAATAAGTTCAAAAAAATAAACGGGATGGATCATAAACGGATCGAATCGTTTGTGATCCAGATTCGATCACATAAATAAACGAGTCATGGCCACAAACGGATAAATTGGTCCAAAAATATATCCAGATCCACCTAATAAGTACTAGTCTGGAGCGGATCCGGATCAAAATCCGCCCCATTGACAGACCTAGTCGCTGGAACAACAAAGTAATAAGTCGGTGACGTGTCATTCATTTCTTGATAATTGTTTCCACATTTTGCGTCAAGATCTAAGTCTGAACTTTATTTCTATTTAATTTTTATGAATCATTTAAAATAATGATAAACTTGCTCTAAGAAATATCAAAAGCATTAAGACATGACATTGAGGTTTTTTTCTTCTATTTAGGTAAGTGCATTTATAAAGACATATCACGATGATATTTTTGCGCATTTTACAGAGTTTTTTTTTACTAATTTATGTTTCCATGTATATTGATTTGGTACGCACAGTGTATTAGTATATGAAATATTCGCTCATTCTTTTATTTTGAAATGAATAAAACATATTCGTGTATTCATTTTTTAATTTATCGTAATTCTAATCAGCTAGAAAACATAAGAGCAACTCCAGCAATATCACGAAAAGTTTGCTTATTTTATTCAAAAATAAAGCTAAAACCTATTTTAGCTAATTAATTGTATAAATTTACTCCAACAATATTATTTAAAAGGTAGTTAGACCTAAACACATGCTTAATTTTGATTGGTTGATAATAACATATTTATTTATTAATATAATTATTAATTACATTTGCAATCTAGAAGGAAAGAATTCATTACAATATTGAATGTTTCGTTATCTATAATTCATGTTTTCGGTATAAGAATAGGGGATAAAAACATGAAATATAGAGAATCGCTAAATTGGCTAATAAGATAGGGGAGCTGCTGGAGTAAATTTTAAGAGAAAATCTTTATATTTTAGCTAGAAATGACTTATAGGAAATCTGCTGGAATTGCTCTAATGTAATAATTATAATGTACATATTTTGCAATTTGATCATGTGATGATACAAGATCATTTCACAATCCTTAATTAGTATTGATATGTTTCTTTCATCAATATTACCATTGCTTGGAAAGTCAAGGGATCACAATCCACATACCACATATCACATACCACATCCACCTTCATTGTCTTCTCCATAAGCGTCGAAGCCATGAAAAGGATGTTCCTAAGAGCACCTGCACCGCGCCTTGCTCGAGCAGCAGCTCCCGAGCTCGTCAACGAGCGGTCGCCGACGACAGCAGCTACCGCTGCACGGAGCTTCTCGTGCTGCTCGCCGGTCAGGCCCACCTCCCCCCCCTCTCACCCACTCCGTGGCCCCACCCGTGCTCGTGCTCTCGCTCGAGCAATTGTTGCTCGAGTACCTGCTCGTGCCGTGCCGGTCGCCGACGACTTTGGCGGCCCCCACGCTTGCTCGTGCTGAAAAGCTCTCGCGGTGCAGGTGCTCTAAATGCAGGGGCAGGGGCAAGGACGGGGCCATTTCATTTACCATTTTTGAGCAATAATTCAGCTCCAAATATCCACAACTCTGTTCTGCTACATGGGGACGTAAGGTTTTAACCAAATTGACCATATGTGTTCCCCTGTTTCTCTTCAAGCTGCCAAGCATCGATCAGGACCAGCAATCTTAGTTTCAAATTTCCAGACATTGAAGTTTGAAACCATGGAGCACCCGTTTATAAAAATAAAAAATAAAAATAGTAACCATGGTGCACAAGTTATATAAATAAATTTTATCCACCAAAAAATTATTTTTATGAGCAATTTAATCATTGCCCTTTTATCATATGGGTGTAATATAATAATGGTCAACCACTGACCTACGACATCTGCTTTATTTTACTTGATTGTTGATACCCCTCTTGGCTTCCAACTAAAGTCCATTGAGCTGTGATAGCTAGTTAGGTTACAAATTTTGAAAAACAAACTTACTGTTAATTAAGTTTATTAGCTAATTTTTCTAATCTAAATTTGAAATACTGCTATTACAACATTTCACAATTAAACTGTAGTACTGGGAGAGACTGATTTCACATTTTCACAAGAACTTTAACGATAATTTTTTTTTATTTCAAATTAAGCTTGCAAGAGATACATATCATGAAATAAATGGTGGTGACAATAGACAGGCACACATGCTAGTTTTTCCTTCTTTAAATATAATTTGGGATGAAAAAACACCTGTAATAATTCATGTTTTCTTGAAGAAAATTATATTAGTTTTTACATAATTCGAAACTTAATTATGTTTTATATTCTTTCCGGGCCAAATTTTATAGAGTAATATTATATCATGCGGGAGAATGAGTCCGCTAATATATCAGTAAATTAGGTCTCATTTTTTTAAAAGATAAATAAACAGAATAAAATAGACATTATGAATAATTATCTCAATTTACAATGCAATTACTATCAAAATGAGACATATGATCTTGTCATCTTGGCAATGTTAATTCACAAATTAATTTTGGACATCAATTCGTCCACACCCCGATTGCACGAGTCACTGTCTTAAACTTATTCACTGACCATATAAAGAAAAAAAAACGCATAATCTTTGCAGTTGCTGGATGCAATGATTCGAAATCATTAGAGTTGGGGATTAGGTTGAGGGTAGAAACGTGGATGTTAACAGAGGTGGATAAGAACCAAGGCCGTGCAGCTGTGCAGGAAAGCATGTGCGATTGTGCAAAGTAGTGCTGCAATATAAACTAGGAATTGAAGCGTAGGATGAGTGTGGTAAAGGGCAAGCATACAACTGATACAAGGATCGAAGTCGTATCGAACTAGGACGAGAGATCGAGAAGCCTCTGACATATCAACCTTTAACATTGCATGCACTATATACTGAGCATAAATAATACACAATAGAAGCTTGTTAATTAATAAGCTAGCTAGGATCGATGATCATGCTCCCTTTAAGCTACAGTAGGAGACTTGGCGGTTCTTCTAGTACTAAAGGCTGGGGTTCTAGTAGTATTATCAAAGCCTCTTAAGACTTTATTATTGCGACAAGTAACCGGTTGCCGGATGCCCTTTTATCTTAATGACCAAGGAATCGAAAAAAGCATCGGGTGTTAAAGAGCGACGGCCATAGCCTCCTAACTTAAAATGCGGTAAGGTTTTCCTGCAGTTTCATATGATACTGAATTAGCTAGGGTTTGGTACGTCTTTACACTAGCTAGCAATTATTGGGGCCGGTTATTTTATAGTCGCAATATAAACGAGGATAACTGTTCCACATATATATAAAGTCGTCGAATTCTATTTTACTCAAAATTGACATTAGAATCATTCATCTTTTAAATACGCATACAAGGATCGTGTTTGCAAAATTTTAGCACAATCGAAAATCATTTAACCATTTAATTGACACATTCAAGTTTTGAGTTAAATCAGACAAACTGTGTGCATTGTTAAACGATACAACATTAATCAAATGGTTATAGCATCTCCGATTGAGCTGAAATTTTACAAACACGATCATTGTTTCAATTCATCTACAATTTCGTCTGAGTGGATCATTTTACCAAGTTTTCATTGTAAGACTCGGATTTGTCGCACGTGCAAATCTAAGTAAATAGGTTGCATCAGTGGAAATGTGGGAGAGAGAATATCCCACGTAAAAAAATAGCAAATAAAATATTATTTTATATACAATATCAAACGAGGTCTTTGGATAATACTCAACATTTTAAAAGTGATTCAGGACAATATTAATTACATTGAGAGTTTGAAAGCTCGTAGAAAACTTACAGAGAAAAACAATGGAGCTCTGTTTCATTGGTCAGTAATGAATTACACACATACATTACAACGTTTGTTATAATCCAAGCTTTCATAAGAGATAAGGACGCATGTAAGGCTTTGAATAGTAGACTAAATAACTAAGGTTAATGTAATGAACAATTAACCTATCTTGGTTTATATCCTTCCTCAGCTTGATAGTGCTTTCAAAGCATCAAGCTATGTCGACAACGAGATAAATGCTAGGGTGAACATAAACCTTTGGTGAAGATGTCTACAAGTTTCTTCTTTGATGTAACGAAACGAAGCCGAATAGACCCATTCTTGATCTTGTCACAAGTGAAATGAACATCTACTTCATGTTTGAGTTTGAACTGATAAATGGGGTTAGAAGCAAGTGCCAGAGCATACACATTATCATAGTAAAGAATAGACACACTGTGAAGTTGTAGATGAAGATCATGAAGGAGATGTTTGAGCCATTGTAACTTAAAAGTGGTGTCTGCCATGCTGCAATACGTTGCCTCAGGAGATGAAAGAGAAACTGCAGTTTGTTTCTTGCTACACCAGGATATAGGCATGTCATTGAGCAAAATCTCAAAGTCAGTAGTGGACTTGCGATCATTAGAATCACCAGCCCAATCAACATCAGATGCATTCATTTCTAGAGGAGCATCACAAAAGGCTTCCCACAATAATGAAGGTGATGAATCAACTTTGTTGTTGCGTCCATACACAAAACCAATATCAAAAGTACCTCTAACATTACGTAGTATACGTTTTAATAGCCAACATATGATCTTGAGGGGGAGCATAAAGAAACTGGTACACACTATTTACAGCAAAGGCAATATCAATCCTGGTAAATGTTAGGTGTTGTAAGTAACTAACAAGGGTATGTTCTGAAGTGAGGAATATCGCCGGAATCTAAAAGAATACCAGTCTTTGTAAAGTTTGACTCTTGACTGACATGGAGTGAGATTAGTGTGACAATCATTCAACCGAACTTTATGTACGAGATCCTTAACACACTTATGTCGAGAGAGGAACAGACCATCAGAGATAATGAATTTCTAGGCAAAAAAAAAAAAAAAAATTCAGCTCCTCCATGTCCTTCATATCGAACTCATTTTTGCAAAGATTGCTTAATATCTGAAATAAGTGCCTCACTATTCCCTGTCAAAAGAATATCATTGACATATAAAAGAAGATAGGCTCGAGAAATACCAGAGCATTTTACAAACAAAGAGGGATCAACATGAAAAGAAACAAATCCAAAAGATGGTAGAATAGTAGACTAACTAACTAAGGTTAATGTAACAAACAATTAACCTATCATGGTTTTAGAGTTCACATGCCACATTTGTCGCAATTTAACATAATGTGTCACGAGATTTAGACACAATTTATTCTCTATTTATTTAATAATACTTTAATCTAAACGAGTAGAGGAGCTCTAGCATTACCATAACTAAATACAAACTCTTAGGCCATCTCCAATCCTGAGGGGCTATATTTGGCTATGAGCTATAATTTAGCTCCTTAAATATACTATTTAAATTAATAACAATATTTTGCGCCGTCTCCAACCCGTAAGGACTATAATTTTATTTTTTATATTATTTTATTAATTCAAAATTTTAAACTTATATAAATTATAATAAAATCTTATGAATATATATATAATTTAGACTACATGTGTTGTTTTTATTAACTGCATTTACTTTAGTTGTTGAAAATAATTGTTGAAAATATTACTGTTGATATTTATACTGATGTTTTAATTTCATTATATTTATTATATTCAATGATGGTTTATTTAATAAATAAATTATTATTATTTTATAATATGATATAATATTTATTTATTTATTATATTACCGTTACATATATTATATTTACTGGAATTTTAAAACACATATTTCTAATGTTTTTAAAGTATTAAACCTGATATATTTTTTGTTTTGATTATATTATTTTAAGAAAAATATTGTGATTATCATTGAAGTTAAAAGATTAAAATTAATTAATTAAATGATGTCACTTTAACGTTTAAATTGACGTAAACAAAATTAAAATGAATATCAGCCATTAGGAACATCAATTTTTTAGTGTTCAAATACAATTATGGTCCCCACAAAAATATAGCTCAGGACTATGCCAATGGCCATATATTTATTATTATTTTATTTTACAAAAAATATTGTGATTATTATTGGAGTTAATAAATTAAAATAAAAAATTAATTAAATGATGTCACTAAACGTTTAAATTGAGGTGAACACTAATTAAAATTAATATTAGCCATTAGGAACATCAATTTTTTAGTGTCAAAGTATTATTATGGTCCCCACAAAAATATAGCTCAGGGCTGTGCCAAGGGCCATATATAGCCCAACCCTTGGTTCGATCGGACTACTTTATCAATTTTTGGTATAGCTCTGCCCTGGGTTGGGTATGTGTTTTTGCTGATTTTGGAGCTATATCAAGCCCTTCGTCCTGGACTGGAGAAGGCCTTAGGGTGTGTTTGTTTGGCAGGACTATTATGGACCTCCTTAAATACAAGAATTGTCATATCTAAGCGTGAGTGGATTTAAGTAGTGTTAGTGAAACTTATGTTTGGTGCAGAGTACTAGGGTGAGTTGGATTATAAGCAAAAGAGATATTTTGAATTCTAAATTTTGGGTACTCAAGATAACACCCATTTAGGGGACTAATGAAAAAGAAGGCACTAGTTAGTGCCATTAATCTTTGTACCAAACCACCACAAATATGGAACAAACTAATTAATACCTCTTAACTAAGATTATGTGACTTAATTCTGCCAAACAAAAGAAGCCTTAAACTCTTTAAGAAAAGATGTTTAGGTTTTAGAACTAACATCTATCATAAAAGATATCTACATCGTGTGGGAGCTTTACACAGTTCTTGGCACTAATATCTTTTTAAATATATACACTGTGGGATCTTCATTTTTATTTTTTTTAAGTAATAAAGTCTACACGATGGACTCAATTGTTATTGACGTTCTTTTTTTGAGATGGCGCTAATATTCATTGAATGATAACAATAATACAGAGTTTCACCAGATTATTCGGTCTGATAAAAGAAAATTCCATAAACATCACTGTTGTGAAACACAGTTTAGTTTTACCTAGACAATCAAACCGGAGTAGCACTAGACTAAAAAAAATTGGGCGCACCACTCCTTAGATGTCTACGCATTATCTTCTACATTGCCAAATCTTCTTCCGGTTCCCTCGCGGAGTGCCAGAGGGTAGCAACAGGTCTCTAGCCCAAAAGCTCATGCCCAAAGAACGAGGGCTCAATCAGGGAATCTGCTTTATCCTTAGCAGATTGTTTCCAAGACCAGGCCCAAGTTGTAAAAGCCCAGTCTGAGGCCCAACCAGATCCGGTGGAAGAGCAGAACCTTAGCCGCCAAGGTCGAGTCAGTTTCTTCCTCCATAGAGAACCGCGCCGACGCTTAGTCCACCTCCACGACGCCTAAAATTGCATCCTCGTACTAATGTGAACTGATGCAGAGCCATCCAACCCCACATGCAAACACCACTTCGCGCCACTCCACCATCAACGAGGCCAAAGCCCCGTCATTTTTCCAAGGCTGAGCAGCCACTGCAAAGGTATCCAGTGTTGGCAGTATGAGACAGCTCAGGAAACAACTCAGCATTCAGCTCATGCCAAGTGACATTAAACAATTGGAGACCTCTAGATGTCTTCATGATTATGTTGTCTAATCGTCCGATCTAATATAATCATCATATATTGATTGGTTGTAACAATACTTGAGAGATTGTAATGAAAAGATAGACTGTGCTTTCTTCATTTTCTCTAAAACTTCTTCAATTCTTGTCATCTTTGATTCTAGTTTGTAATCATGTTCACCATTGTTAACATGGTATCATAGCTCACCTAGCTCTGAGCCTGTTAGCGTCCATCATCACATCGCTTCCGCATCGCTGAATTCGAATAGTGGCAAAGGTTTGAGCTCAATCGCTATTATTAGGGTTTTCATTGCTATTGATATTGTGTGTTCTACTTAGCATCGAATGCAAGGGTTTCAGTGCTCATCTCAAATCTGCAAGCGCGATTTGAATTAGACTTTGTTTGCTTCAGAAATCAGTTTCAGGTCCATTTCTCTTTTCTAGAGCTTTGTAATGGTGTTGATGATGTCACTACTTGGATATATATTGTGTTTATGCTTGTATATTGAGGATATGTGATTTGCTGTAGAAAAAAAAAATCGTAAAACCTTGTGGAGGTTGTAGACCTTGAAGATTTGTGGTATTTGTGAAACTTTGTAAAAGTATTGAAGCAATTGTAGCTAAATCTTGTAAAATCCTTTCGTAGCAGTGGAGTAGTCTCTTAAATGTCTCAAATTGCAGTGTTGTTGTAGATTATCTCATAAATTTCATAAAATTTGGGTTCTTAGTGTTTAGTCTCAGAAAATTTCATAAATCTCTAGGAATTGATGTGATTATATCTATTAAGTTTCAAACCTGTCTTGATATAATCTTAGAAAATATCTCATATCTGGAGGAAAGTGTGATAAAGTTTCAGGGAGGCCTATTACTGGTCTTATTTTGTGAGTAATATCAAATGAGGAAGTATAAAACAAGTTTGTTGCTAGGCAGGTTTGCAGTGTTGGTCATATTGTGGTTGATAGGCCTTTTATTGCAGAAGTGTTTGTTAGGATGGCTAGTGGATCTTCATCTTCATCTGTATCTCATTTTTTGAATGCTGGACCTTATCAATCTGAGATCAATGCCTTGAGAAGTGGTATCACCTCTAGACTTGGAGAGAGAAACTTTATCAAATGGAGCTTCATGTTTCAATCCACATTGGAAGGGAGTGGTTTGTTTGGTTTTTTTGATGGTATAAAGGTCACTCCACCTAAGTACAATCTAACTGAGGATGGATTTGTCACAAGTGAAATGTCAAAAGCATATCTCATTTGGAAACAGACTGATAAGGCTTTACTTAGCTTTCTTATGTCAATGTTGAAGGAGGATGTGCAAGACTTAATTGTTGGTGTCTCTTCAGCTAGACAGACATGGCTCATTCTTCAAGAGCATTACTTAAATTTTTCTAGAGCTAATATCATGCAGTTGAAAATTGAGCTTCAAACCATCAAGAAAGGTGCTGAGAGCATTGACAAGTACCTTCAAAGAATTAAGAATGCTAGAGATCAGCTTGCATATGTTGGTGTTAGCACTGCTGAATAGGATATCATCATTGTGAAGAGGATATCATTATTGTGAAAAGGTGTTAGCACTGCTGAAGAGGATATCATTATTGTGGTCCTCAATGGTTTACTAGAAGAATATGATACTGTGCGCACTATGGTTGAAGGCATAGACAAATTGTTGGTGTCTCTTTATCTAGATAGGTATGGCTCATTCTTCAAGAGCATTACTCAATGTTTCTAGAGATAATATCATGCAGTTGAAAACTGAGCTTCAAACCATCAAGAAAGGTGTTGACAGCATTGAAAAGCACCTTCCGAGAATTAAGAATGCTAGAGATCAGCTTGCATCTATTAGTGTTAGCACTATTGAAGAAGATATCATCATTGTGATCCTCAGTGGTTTACTACAAGAATATGATATTGTGTGCACTATGGTTGAAGGTAGAGACAATCCCATTTTATTGAGAGATTTGCGTTCTCATCTTCTGTTTAGAAAAATGCGCCTTGACAATGTGTTTCAAGATCAGACTTCCCTTGAGTCTACTCTCTCTACAATGATAGCCAGAGGAGGAGGAGGAGGTGGACAAAGATATCAGTCTCATGGTGATCATTCAAAGAAATTCTGGTCTGAGAAAGATAAAGGCAAGGATAAATCACAAGGTTATGATAATGGTAATGGTAAACGTGAGTGTCAAGTGTGTGGAAAGAAATGACATACTATAGTCACATGTTATCAAGCTAATATTTGTCAAATCTATGGTAAGAAGGGACATTTGGCCAACTCCTGTTATCAGAATCCCAACAACATGAGATTAGCTAATGCTACTCAAGGTTCCAGATCAACAAACTTCAGGACAAACTCAGGACCAGCACCTGAATGTCAAATCTGTAACAAAAAGGGTCACATTGCAACAAATTGCTTATATAGATTTGATATACCAAAGGGGCAGAGGGTCATCCATCTTTGTCCATTCCTACTTGTCAGATTGTGGTCTCAAAGGTCACAAAGCTCTGGACTGTTCTCACAGATCTAACTACGCTTATCAAGGAGTTGAACCACCTTCATCACTTTACTGCTCTTCATGCCCACAACATCTATGAGCATGGCTCAACTTCTGGCGCTGCCAATACTCACACTCAAGCTGAACTCTTTATAAGTGCTACTACTTCTAGCAACTCAGATGTGTGGATTGGTGATTCAGGAGCAACACACCACATGATTGCTGATCTCAAAAAATTTACTCTTGCTCAACCTTATTCTTCTGACAGTAAGATTACTATTAGGAATGAGGTTGGTTTGGATATTGCTTATATAGGTTCTAGCTACATCAAACATGCGGATTATATTTTAAATTGAAGGATGTGTTTCATGTTCCTACTTTGGCTGCCAACTTATTATCTTTCACCAAGTTGTGTAGAGATAATAACTGTTTTATTATCCTTGATGAAAATAACATATCTGTGCAGGCCAAAAGGTCCAAGGACATTCTGTATCAAGAAAAGAGCAGTAAGGAGGGATTGTTCCTGTTTGCTTCTCCAAAACTCTACAATGGTTCTTCTTTGTCCTCATGTAGCTTTGTTGGAGTGGTTGTTTTACACTCTTTTGGCATAAAAGACTTGGCCATCTAACTGAAGCAATTATCTGCAAGATGTTAGCTTCAACAAATGTGTCTGTTCCTAGAGATAGTTCTAGTACAGTGTGTGCACCTTGTATTGAAGGCAAAATGCATATGTTACCATTTTCTGAGTCTAGTAGTCATGCTACTCTTCATTTCCAGAAAGTTCACTCAAATGTTTGGGGACCAACTCCTAAATTGTCTCTTGAGGGTTTCAGATACTACGTAACGTTTTTTGATGACTGTACCATAATTTCTTGCCTTTTTTCATTAGTGAATAAATCAAAAGTGTTTGCAAGATTTGTCAAGTTTACAACTTTTGTGAAAAATCAGTTAAATGCCTCTATCAAAATTCTACAAACAAATGGTGGGGGAGAGTACAATAGAAAAGTATTCAAGGCATATTTGGAGAATAATGGTATTCAATATTATGTAACCTATGCATATACCCCTCAGCAAAATGGTGTTGTTGAGAGGAAGAATAGACACATTGTAGAAACTGTAATTGCTCTTTTGTCTACAGCTTCATTGCCTAAACCATTCTGGTTTCATTCTATTGCTCATGCAGCCTTTCTCATAAATCGTATGCCATGTAAGTCTCTAATATGTCTTCTCCATATCAACTCTCTTTGGTTTTGTTCCTAATTTGACATTTCTTAGAATATTTGGCTTAGCCTGCTATCCACTTCTACCACCTTATATGAAAGATAAGCTTGAACCTAGGTCTACAGAATGTGTGTTTCTTAGTTATGCTATGGGTTGCAAAGGAGTCTTTTGTTATTATCATTCTAAGAATAAGTTGTGGATCTGCAAATATGTAGTTTATAATGAAACTTGTTTTTCATTCTCCATTATGTCATCATCAGTGTCTTCACCATAGTCATCTTCTGATCCTTGTTTAATATCTCATACACCTATATGGCTTCCTGCTCATAAACCTTCAAGTGTTCCCACTACAAGTGGAGTAGAGAATTCTGATCATGCCAGTATGAGTCATGATAATGCAGATAACAATGTATTTATTCCTACACTCGATACTCATTATTCTTCTTTTGAGCAGGTTCTAATACTGAAGGTATTAATATGCTTGTGGATCTAAATACTTCTTCTCCTGGTAATTCTGAGTCTCATAGTACCATTGGTGATGGTTATGTTCCTATTGTTAATAATGATGTTTCCCATGAACATATTCAGAGTAATAATATGCTTGGGACTGGTAATAAGTTTGGTATTCATGGAGTACCATTGGTTCTTGATAATCTTCCCGAGGAGCTTCAGTTTATTCAGAAACAAGACTATAACCAACACTCCATGGTCACTCGAGCTAAGAATGATATTGTCAAACCTAAGCAGTTCACTGAGTTTTGTGTTTACTCGGCTATAGTTCATTTTTAGTGGATTCATAGTGATTACTAAAATCTCAGATGTCTTTGAACCTAAGCATTATAGGAGTGCAGCTGGTAAACAGGTATGGAAACAAGCCATGCTTGAAGAAGTTGAAGCATTACAAAAACAAGGTACTTGGATCCTTGTCCTATGTCTACCTCAGAAGAACATTGTAGGTTGTAAGTGGATTTATAAAGTGAATAAAAATCGAATGGCACAGTATCTCACTACAAGGCACGCTTAGTTGCACATGGTTTTAGTCAAGAAAAAGGTTTGTACTATGATGAAACTTTTAGTCCAGTAGTTCGTCATAGGATTGTTAGAGTTATACTTTCCCTAGCTGCTTTATAAAGATGGCCATTGAGACAGTTGGATGTGAAAAATGCTTTTCTCCATGGTGACTTGAAGAAGGAGGTATACATGAAGAAACCTCAAGGATTTGTTGATCCTCAGTTTCCAGATCATGTTTGTTTGTTGAAGAAATCTTTATATAGTTTAAAATAAGCACCGCGTGCATGGAATGACAAATTCACAAGCTTTCTTCCAAGTCTTGGTTTTGTCAGACATAGTCCAAATGGGATTGTGGTACTATTACTCTATGTAAATGACATTGTCGTCACAGGTTCTGATATCAATGGTATTAAAACAGTAATACACGAACTAAATTCAGTTTTTCATATGAAGGATTTAGGTCCATTATCATATTTTCCGGGTCGGGCAATAAGTCTTGGTTTTGTCAGACATAGTCCAAATGGGATTGTGATATTATTACTCTATGTAGATGACATTGTCATCACATGTTCAGATATCGATGGTATTAAAACAATAATACAAGAATTGAATTCAGTTTTTGACATGAAGGATTTAGATCCATTATCATACTTTATGGGTCTTGAGGTTACGCAAAGCAATAAAGGTATCTTTATTAGTCAACATAAGTATGACAAAGATCTCCTAGTACAGGCAGGAATGTAAAATACCAAACCTAGTGTGACTCCATGTCTTCCTCATCTACAGATGCTTAAAGACGAAGGTACGCCTATCACAGATCCAACCTTATATAAGAGTATTGTAGGAGCACTTCAATATTAAACTTTCACTTGACCTGATATAGCGTTTACAGTAAATACAATCTGTCAGTATATGACAAATCCTACTTATATACATTTTGGTGTTGTCAAAAGAATATTACATTATCTACAAGGTACGTTAAATAAAGGTCTATACAGCAGCAATGTTGGTAAGCATCTTAGCAGTGGCGTGTCAGTGAGTGCATATTGTGATGATGATTGGGTTGATGAGGCAAAGAAGATCAACAACTGGTTGTGTGATATATATATGGGTGGCTGTCCAGTTTCACGGCAATCCAAGAAACAAGGCTCAGTTTCTCGTAGTTTAACTGAGGCTTAATATAGATCCCTTGCTAATACAGTTGTTGATATTTCTTGTCTAAGACATCTACTGTGTGATCTTCATATATGTATACCTCGGCCACCTCTAATGAGATGTGATAATTTGTTAGTAATTGCTCTAGCATCTAATCTAATCTTTCATTCTCGAATCAAGCATCTAGACAATGATTTCCATTTTGTTCGTGAGCGCATTCAAAAGAGAGATCTTCTTCTCAGTTATGTGCCTACACTAGAACAAACTGTAGATATTTTCACAAAGGGACTGCATTCTCCTATCTTTCGTCAACATGCATCAATCTCAGTCTGGTTACCCCAACTGAGATTGAGGGGGGATGTTGACAGTATGAGACAGCTCAACAAACAACTCATGCCAAGTGACATTATACAGCTAAAGACCTCTAAATGTTTGCATGATTATGTTGACTAATTGACCGATCTAATATAATAATCATGTATTGATTGGTTGTATCAATACTTGAGAGATTGTAATGAAAAAGTAGACTATGTTTTCTTCGTTTTCTCTCAAACTTCTTCAATTTTGTTCATCTTTGATTCTAGTTTGTAATCATGTTCACCATTGTAACCAGTCCTAGGATAGGTTCTTCGAAGACCAAAATAGAGGGAGGGGTAAAAAAAATAGAGGAGGAAGAGGGAAACATGGGTTATCAATAGGAAGGCCGTGAGACATCTCACGCTCAGTTATCGACATTTTATTACTTGAAGTTATCAAAAAGTCTCTTGTTAAAATTTGACTAACGACGAAATGAAAAAGAAAACCAAAATAGTCATGATCGAATGGATAAAGTGGATAAGATTGCTAGGTGAGTGAGTCCAAGCCAATATAGTTTCTTGGTCTTAAGTCTTGACTAATGGCGTCCATGTGAAGTGTTGACAGAGGGAGGGCAAAAAGACATGAAAAGAGGGGAGCAAAGGGAGGAGCAGTGGGACACATGTCCATGCTTAGAGCATATGCACCTATATAGCATCTTTTATTGGTTTTGCACCTCTTTACTATTCATCGAATAGAATGTGCAATTTCTGTTTTTCCTGCAGCGGTGCAAAAAATAACACATTCTATTACTATTCATCGATTTGATTTATTTTATTTTTATAATTCTTGGTAAGATATTCGATCAATAACTAGACAACACGTGTTTGTTAGTTTTGTCGTTATGCGATTAACGTTGATGACGAATTTGTCGTAAATACGAACTTTTAAAATCGACTATTTCTCATACACGAAGATAACTATACTTTCTTCATGAGAGTTGTAGAGTATTTTAGTGCGAGCTCGTAGGAATTTTCGTATAATTTTTCGGACACTCAAACTATTTATTATGAATTTTAAATGTTTATTTGTAAATTTCTTTTTTTCTTTAAATAATGTTTGGTTTAATCTGCACCGTCGAATTGAATTTTTGATTGAGTTCCCCGCTGGGATTGTTGCGGCAAACAGTCTCGCCACATGGCGAATAAAAAAAAATTCTGTTGTAAATAAAATAAATTGCAACTCTTGATGTCACCCTCGTGTGTGAGCTCCATCGGGATTGCTCATGGTCTCTGTCAAGCGATTCTTGCTCGCCGACTAGTTCGTACTCTCCGTCAACGAGCACGCATGGGATCTCCACCGCAGCACCGTTTTCGTTACGTGCTCATGCTATTTTCGAGGGACCCTTAACTGCTTGGGCTGAAATCCACTCCCGGGGTGCAGATGCTGTTAGGGCAACCTCCTTATAACGCCTTTAGAATTGGGACAAAACACTACCCAAGCTCCTCGTACGAGGAATATCCCCTCGCTCTTTGTACGGACATCTCTCACGCGTCCCTATTTTCTGGCTCTATCCACGCCATGACCGTACACGTGTTCCATCCTTTTCCACTCTAGCTCTGTGGATACGACAAAACCCTGGTCCCACTACGACTACCGCGAACAAACTCTCCAACACGTGGCGAAATCTCCGTGTCCTCCTACCGCCTCTCGAGATTTGCGTGCCTTTCTACTTTTTCCTTTTTTCTATTTTTAAATTTCCAAAATTGACCCCTTGCATTTTATCGGTTTGGATGACGAGGCCGGATCCTCTGCTAACCAGCAGGCCTAGTGAATTAATTCGTAAATTGACGAATTTTTGAAAAAATTTCTGTTTTTAAATTTTTTTTAAAATTCTTTATTCAATCAAATTATTCAAGAATTTTACGTTTTTTTTATAAAAAATTATATATATTTTTATTAAATTTCTTTAGTTTTCTTCATCTAAATTTTTTTTATGAATTTTATTTATATAAAATTACTAAATTATACATTTACATATATTTAACGTTTAAATCAGCGTACTGTTTTTTATTAACAGAGCCAAGAGGAGAAAGATCTCACGTGAGGGTTTCATCACATGGTATAAAATCTCAGTTCCAATGATTTGGTAGGCCGTAGGTGATCCCTAATACGATACCGTTTCTGGACCGTGGATATTAGATTTGGCGCATTTTTAAGTTTGAGCAGATACTATAAGTAGTAAGTCACCTTCTAATAATGACGTGGTACAGTTACAAGGATCGTCTATATCAATAAAATAACATGTTGACCGTTCTTGGTAAATAAAATCCATTACCATGTGTTCTCTACATTATCTTTACTGTCATGTGTCACGTACCCTATAATGCTATAGAGAATTGTTTACTTGCCTTACAAACAAGGTACTAACTAATAGTAAAAGAGTAAATACCAACTTACTGCACGTGATCACTCATCACGAGTCGTTTCAGTAAGATTCGGGTTGCTATTTCTGGCTTTCTGCCCACACTTGCCCGTATAGCGTGGTGTACCTTATGTTTTTTAAGTCGTATCCGGTCATATTTCGAAGAATTTTTAAGTATTCCTTATAATTTGTGAATTATTTTAAATTTATAAATTATTTTAATTCTACGTTGATTTGAAATAATTTTTTTGTATTGTTTTAAGAATTTGGTTTGATCTCATTTATTGTTGAATTGTTCAAATAATTAAAGTCTAACAAAAAATTCAAATGTTAAAATACACTGTCACATATACAAAGACGAAATATATTATTCTTGATCTTTCCAACATAATGAAATCATTTTTAAATTGGCACCGTCACCGTATTTCTAATTCACGTTCTCATTATCTTAATTCTCTTCAACATTCATCATTTCATTATCAAGTAATGATATCATTTTCGTAGAAAATGAAGTTCTTTATTGTTTGAAAAGAAGAATTACAAACACTTAAATATGAGAAATTTTGTATGTACTATAATTGACCACTCAATATTTTAAATTAGAAGAGACCATTAGAAGATGGAGACATCATTGTTATAAAATAAATTTTGAGGTACCATTTTTATCATATTTATAAAGTCGTAATATTCTTTAACTAGACCAAAGTTTATACCCTATATAAGTTAGTTGTCGAAAGTATAGTAGTTGAAGTCATCAATGAAATCAAACAATAACGAAGTGATAATGAAAGTAAAAGTTAATTAAGTACGTTATCTTTGTTGTGACATCATAATTTTATGGACGCATATAGAAAAGAGAGAGAGAGGGGTTCTATTTTGAAATTAATCAAAATCCATTAAAATCTCTTGTGTGTGAGACCTTATTTCAAAAAGGCATTTTGTATGAACAATCATTCAAAATTCTTCAAAATTGGCTATTTAATAAAATCCTTAAACATTTGTGAATTGTTGAATAACACAGGATTTTTATGGATTGTTTAAAATCTTGAATGAATACATCAAAATTTTAAAAGATTGTTTAAAATCCAGATTTAATACATCAAGATTTTAAGGATTGTTGAAATACAAAACAATCATACAAAATTCGTGGTTGAATACACCCTCCTAAAATGGTGTTCGATTTCAAAGTATTGTACCGGTATCAATATTTTTTTATAAAAAAAAAGAAAAAAAAAACAAACTCGAATGACACGAAATTAGTTCTGCATTGTCTCAAACTTCTTTCTCTCGTTGAGAATATTATTAGGTGATCACTGCACCAAATATAACTACAATATATCAAAATTTAAAAAGGTTTTAATTTTTTAAGTAAATATGATTAGTATTAAGGCATAAGCTATGATTAGTAAAAATATTCTTATGGAACAAAATCCAGCTTCTCCTTTCTTAAGCTATGAGCCTATCATTAGTAAATGTTTAATTACTTTATTAAGATTAGGTCGGAGACTCAATCAAAAGATGTATGTGTCAAACCTTGCGTGATGGTGAATAGGTGAAAAAAGATGTGTAATGGGGAGAGTGATAGAGTTTATTGTTGATGCGTTTGGAGTTTTATGTCATTTTTTTATGTTACCTTGGGACAAAGTAAGATAATGAGATAACTTTGTTGAATGCTTGAAAGGGACTCATCGTATGGAGCTACGTTGTTTTGAGACACCAAGTGTCGTGAGTCGTTCTTAAACAATTGAGAAAAGGAAATGAAATGCTACCTTGCTCCATAATGTCCTTATGTTATTTTTATTGACAATGTTTTAAAACATACGGTTTTTTGTTATAAGGTTATGCTTAAAGAAAATTGTACTAAATTAATATATTAGGGACCAAAGGTTTAAAAAGGTGGACAAAAAAGACTTAAAAGTAGTTTTTTTGTATTTTTTGTGTGTGTCAAAATGACGTTTTTTTATCAATAAAAAGAAATAAAAAAATAGGACTTATAAATTTAAATAAAATAAAGATCATCATATAAATGATATTACAATAGATATTGATCCGCAATGAATACCGTATTAAGCTTGGATGAAGATATATGATGAAGCTGAAGCAAGAAATTGATCTAATATTTATGTTTATGCTTGAGACATTGAAATTTTACGTTCGAACTTCGAAATTGTTTAAATTTTGAAATTTGAATGTTTATATTTATTGAATTTTGAAGAATAAATGTTTAATTAAAAAAACTTACATATTTTACGCGTTTCACGTCACATTTTTCACGTGTATAAAACTATCAACTTTTTGCATCATGTGCACATTTTACGTTTTAAAACATTAGTATTGAAAAAATCTACTCTTATTCCCCAAGGAACATGAACAAAGAAACGTCTTGCAAACGCAACATCCAGTGAAGAAGGTTGTACCATATACAAGAGGCCGGTGAAATCAAAAATACTTCGTTGTTAAGCATATATGACATGCTATATTACTAAATTGTTTTAGTGAAACCAGTATATCATATGCTCATCAAATATGTTAGTTCGTGATGAATTAAGCTATCATACTTTTTTTTAGGGGTAATGGAATTAAGCTGTCATTGATCTTACCTAATCATGAGATAGTTTAATAATTTGCATTAGGAAAAGTTCATTATCCGAGTCTGAACTTTTTGAAAATTTTCAATATGATGCCTACACTTTAAAAATTATTAAAGTGGTGTCAAAAGTCTTAAAATCGTATCGCCGTGATGCCTCGAGCCATTTTTCGTCGAAGAACCGTCAATGTCATTGACGTAACAATTTTTTTTATTATCAAAATTGAGAGAAAAAGACATTAATACCTTTAATATTTTTTTGTATTTTTTTCTTTTATTTCTCTCGCTCTCTTCAGTAGTAGAACTCGGCTTTCACCGTCGTTAGCCGCCCGCCTCACTTGCAACCTGCCGCACCTGGCTCAACAACCAACTCGTCACTATCTCCTCTCGCTCAGATCAATCGTCGTCGGCCACCTCAATTCCATCTTCTTCGTGCCTTCATCGTTGACCCACCTGCCTTCCTCTCTGGGCTCAAACAGTAGCAATTCAAATTCCATGTCGCGCCTTCCCTCGCCAGCTTCACCTTTGCACTGATGTCGCCTCGCTCGACCACCACACATCGTCTGAGTTTAGGGTCGCCGCTAGACCTCGTCGCCTCTAGATCTCGACTTTATGCCTCTTCCAGGCACCCTCAAAGTTGGCTGCTGCACGTCAAGCTTCGGGGCCGATGTCAGCAAGAGGTTCTTGAACAACATGGGGATCATTGGGTTGTATTTTTGTGTGATTGAGAGTGGGATTAATAGTTACAGAGATGAGGAAGGGGTTTTGAACAACTGTTTGGTTGGGTTTGGGGCTGGGTGGTGTACAAGGCTGCGCATGGAGTTAGGGCAATGGCAGCTGCGGGTGTGATTGGCGATGCTGGGGCTGTGGCGGCGAAGGGGAAAAAGGCGGTGAAGAAGTATGTAGGGGAATTTGGCATTTGGGGATTTCAAGGGTTAATGCTAATATGAAAGATGGGAGGTTTATAACATGTGCATTAACATTGGGAAGTCCGGGTTATAGACCTTACGAATTTACATTTGCCATTGTTGATGTTGCTGATGAATACCGATGTCGTTGTTAATGTTGCCAATGGACAGAGAGCTCTTGGAGCAGTTGTGAGGAATCATTTGGGTGGTCTGGATGCGGCAAGGGCGATACAGATTGCTGGAAACTATTCTCCTTTGGGAGAGAGGAATTACAAAAAAAAAATTAAAGCTATTAATGTCTTTTTTTCTCAGTTTTGATATAAAAAAATTACTACGTCAGTGACATAAATGGTTTTGTGACGAAAAATGGCTCGAAGAATCACGTTGACACGATTTTAAAACTTTGTGCACCACTTTGATAATTTTTAAAGGGAAAAAAGTTTCGTATGGTACCAAAACTCTTCCCATCCTATCAATATGGTACCAAAACTCTCAATATGGTACCCAAACTCTCCAAACTCGATATATATGGTACCTTGACCAAAATTTTCGTCGATCAACCCTAAAATTGCTAACGTGGCATGATGTTTCCCTGATTGTGAGGGGTATTATTGTCATTTACCTAAAAACAAAAGGAATTTTTTTTCGTATGGTACCCAAACTCTTCTCATCCTATCAATATGGTATCCAAACTCTCCAAACTCGATCTATATGGTACCTTGACCAAAATTTTCGTCGGTCAACCCTAAAATTGCTGACGTGGCATGACGTTTCATTGAGGTTATTGCAAAAAGACTATTCTGTCCTTTTTTGAGTTCATTTCTTGCATTGTGCCTGCGGAAGTACCTCTGGTTAGATTTAGCTGGCAAATTATATCACTTTCTTTCTCTTTTCTCATGTATGCATGCTTCAGATCATGAACACTTGTTTCTGATGCATCATATATACTCATTTAGAGAGGTTATCAGCTATGACCTGCATGACCTTCACCTATGTGGTAAGACATGCTATGCATGTGTAATGAGCAGTTTCTTCCAACAAGCTGCAGAAATCTATGGATTTACCCCCCGGAACTAGCTTTCGAAGCATGTCGCCGTAATCCGTATGAACCAAACTCCTCGATCTGGAGGCCTTGTTGTTTCTTCTGATAACCCTTTTGCTCTTCTTCACCAACTTAAGCTCTGACAGGGTTTAGGGGAGATTGGTGGGGGAGATTAGTGGTTGAGATTTTCGTTCTTCTCGATCCTCTCTCCTTTAGAACTAGCTAGAAGAAGAAGAAGAAGATGAGCTGCTTTGTTTCTTGGTTTCTCTACTACTTTTTTTTAGGTAAATGACAATGATACCCCTCACATTCAAATTCTAAATGGGAAACGTCATGCCACGTCAGCAATTTTAGGGTTGACTGGCAAAATTTTTGGTCAAGGTACCATATAGATTGAGTTTGGGTACCATATTGATTGTTTTGAGAGTTTGGGTATTATATTGATAGTATGAAAAGAGTTTGAGTACCATACGAAATTTTTTTTCTTTTTAATGTACAGATATCACATGACCATTCCGTAAAACTTTAAATCTGGAGAAGAACTTTTTTTGTTTGCATTAATTAGTGGTAGTGGTTTGTTGTTATTAGTCAGAGGGTTCTCCGATATGAGCTGATAAGGATAGAGCTAGCTAGCTTTCGGAAGTGACTGAAAAGGAAAGGATGCATGCGAACTATTAATGATAATTGTCTACTGGTAAAGAAGAGTAAAAGAGGGTTCTGCTATAATCTTTATCTGGCTTTGCCCTATCAAAACTTGTTTGGCAGTGCCTCTGAGGTTTGAACACCAACGAGTGGTGTTATTTAATTTGTGTCCTCGGGCTTAGATTCTCCACTAATGGAGCTTCTGTCATTGTTGTTGTGATTTGAAGATCTAGATCGAGGAACCTTAGTAGGGTGAAGGAGATATATGTATAAATTAAGCTGGAAAACTAAGTCTATCTACCTAGATGATAAAATTTTGTCGGTACCAATCATATATGATCCATGCATGGGTGTGTATGTATGTATATATATCATGCATGTCTTCGGTAGAAGCTAGTTTACATTATTCGAATCGAGAGTAAACAGTAAACCTAGCTATGAAAATATCTAAAATGCGATTGATATAAGCTAGAATTGAAGATTAAGAGCTACGGTACACAGAGCTAAGGAAAAATAGCACTATGCAAGATAAGTGTTCAAAATTCCAATTGTTTTACAATGACATTCAGGTGATGTTACTAACGTAAAAGATATTTGACAGTCCAAATCGATGCTAGTAATTATACAGGATTTTTTTTGTTTTTTGTTTATTTCTGAAGAAGAAAAATACAAGCAGAAAGTTGTTAAACCCTCTCATATGTATGCATGCATTTTATAAAAGAAATCCTAAACATAGATCTCCAACAAAATTTGTTGTGTTGCCTTACCCCAAGGCACCGAAGGTGAGGAGCATTGTTTTGAGGGAGAGAAGGCGTGGTTGACATGCCACTTCTACAGGCTGGAGTGCTTTCATCAAATGATGCATGTCGGCTGGGCCATTTTCAGCCCACTATATCAGTTTTCATGACCGAGGTTATCAACCATTCAGCCATCTCTCCTAAAAAATATTCTATTTTCTTTTTATCCCATATTTGATTTTTATTCCACCTAATAAAAACTAAATATAGACATATGATTTGATACTATTTCTACCTATAGAAACCCATGCCCATGAAAGTAAAAAATTGACGTGACCAGACAACAACCTCATGTAAGTTTAGTGCTAGGTTCACATCAATTGCAACATTTTGATTATCATATAGCCGCCCCCGCCCCCGCCCCCCGATCTCTATCATCCACATTTGCTAGACCACTAATTACGCTTTGCAATAATAGGAAATAACTCAAATAAGGAGGCACGTACGAGCAGAATATTGGATTATTTCCTTGTATGACATACTTTTCATATTTTACTGAGACTATATATATATGTTTAGTTTGATCACCGAGTATATATGTATATATAGTTATATACATGACGAGCTGATCTCTTACTCGCTTGAGTCGCTTCTCGTTGTTTGGACGTTCTTGCTCGATCACCTAGCTTCCATATTCATAAACCGTCGAACAACTATAACCAACATAAAGTAGTACGTACGCATGGGCGGAGCCAGCGACGGCTCGACCGGGCTTAAACCATAGCAAAAAATTTGAGGTAAAAACAAACAAACTACTTCACTTTAAAAAATGAAAGTATTGGTACCAACCATTTTGACTCATCCCGACTACTTATCAACTTATTCTGTACTCTCAATATTTCAATCTCAATCAAACTCGTGATAGTTAGGTTTCGACCGTTTGTGATTTCGCCATAGTCATCTCCGTTTTAATTGTAACTACTCTTTGATTTCTTCTCAATATTTTCTAAAAAGAAAATATTCATGGTCTCCTAAGTCCGTCTTGTTTTGTTCTGTAACTAAGTACATTCAAGCTTTGCATTAATTTGTGAATTAACTTTGTTGTTCTATAACTCTGTTAGTCCTATAGAATGTCTGATGAACAAATTGATTGTATTAAACGGCTTAAATCAAAGATATTAGATCATGATTTATTAAAATGAAGGCTCAATAGTCATAAAGTTTACAAGATTCTTTAAACACTCAAACAGTTTGTAAGCCTAAAAGAAAATTGTTCGTTGCACAGTAGAATCTTATAATCCTTTACATAAAATTATCCTAAATAAGAAATTGATCCCGGCTCACTGACGTACGTACTTAGTTTCTTACTGAAGACAAATCAATATGGGAATCGGGTAAAAATTTGTGAAACTTATTGAGGCCTTTATGTCGATCTGCTCATGCATATGATTCTGTATCCAAACACGATATTTCTGTGGACTCTCATGAATGAAGTACGTAGCTAGCTATCTATAGCTCAGCTAGGTACAACATGAATTCCTTGTTTTTAACTCGAGCTTTAGGGTTTAGGGTTGGCCATGCATGCAAGCACCGTATCCTATAAATCAAAACATGCATACAGCATACAGCATACAGAATACAGCATACAGCATACGTACGTGTCACGTCGGCACTTATATATATATATATATATATTAAAAGCTTGTAAGGTATCAATAATGGGTGCCCAAGATATTAGGTTGTGGCCGGTAGACCCGTGGAGGTCCGGATCGCAGGGAGATGGCTCCCGAATTGGAGACAGACATGCATGCAATATTTAAATTGATCGAGCTATACATTGTTCTGGGACATGAATGAGCTAGTTTATGTACCAGCAGTTGTCGATGATAGAGACAATTGATAGATTAATTATCTGCATATATTCTATAAATAAATTATAACAGTGCTTGACTCTAATTGAAAAGAGTAAAATATCGAATTTAATTTTTTTTAGACAAGCTATATATACCATTGTATATATAATAAAAATTTGATAAATAAATATTCGATAAATTAATAATCTCATTAAAGTAATATTTTTTTTCGGTTCTATTTGGCACCAATACGTTCATATTACTAACAATATCTCTAAATACATAAGATAATAATTTTTCTCTAATTCCTTTAAATCCATATGAATATATAAAGTATTAATTTAAATAAAAAAATATATTAAAAAAACATAAAAATTAATTTTTCAGCTGAAAATTTCTATTTTCTCGATCACTTCTGCTATTTAATGAAGAAAAATATATATATTGTAACCTGTTTCTTTTGCGCATCAATACAAAATTTAACTTCATATTTGATCTTTTTCAATGTGTGTCCCACATTTGATAAAAAATTTCAGTATGTAGCAAAAGGTTATTCAAGTAATTAATTAGTGTCTCAAATGCCTCTTTAGAAAAAAACTATTGGTATAACAGAATTGTTATTGGATCATAATCATCTTTGGCATGCTTATTCCTTATCCCTTCAATGTTTTTTTTATTAGTAGGTGATTCCATCACATATTGTTTTCATTAGGATAATTCAAAAATAATAACTTCGCTAAAGTCTCGATAAATTAATAAATTATTCATTTATCGATAAAATAATAACCTCATTAAAATAATAATTTTCTCCGATCTCGAGGTTATTCATTTATATAGATTTTACTGTATGTATATTTGATGAAAATATCCAAAACAATTTCAATACCGCTCCATTTCGGTTTGCAGATTACTAGATTAGAGTCGTTAGACCAACAAAAGCCCACAATCAGGTAAAAACCATTCTACAGAGAGAGTTGAGAATTTGAGAGAGTCGAGAGAGCAAAACCCTAGCCGCCCCTAAACTACCCCAAAATCTCGATTGGTGCCTCTCGGCCTGATCGGTTTCTTTTCTTCTTTCGTTCCTGAATACCTTCTCCTGCTTATCTTGTTTTCGGGTCATGGAAGAGGGCACCGATGGGATGGCCAAACGCCTTGCAATAATGGGTTTTGATCTGAAATTGGACGATCTCAAAATCGTCGATCTTGTCCCGGAGGCGGATGGGGTTGACAATGATGCATGTAGTTGTAAGGATTTTCGGGTTGATGGCTTTGCCGGAGGTCCTTAAACCATCCTTCAAATTGGAAATGGCGCGATTGTGGCATGGTGCTCTCGGCCTGATGCGCATCTATCTTACTCGACATAGTCCCGATTTGGTTTTTTGCAAATTCAAGGATCCAACGACGTTGAGGCAGAGGGTAAGGCACCTTGTAGTACTTTCGGACCACACTGTGATGGTTGAAGAATTCGATGGATTCTCTATAATTGAAGCGGTTCTGGCGGCCAAAGTCATTATGGATGTGTTTGTGACAGATGTTCTGGATGCAGGCATGGATCAGAGTTGGGCCCATAAGATCGGTAATTAAGGCCATTGGAAATTTCCGACACTAAGATGAATCTTCCTCCAAGCTGGGAAGATGAAGCTCTCGGTGGACATTGATCTCCGACATGGTGTGGAGGTAAAGAAACATTTTTTCTTTTCTCCTTCGTGTGTGGAGATGGTTGGATTTGTCTACCCCAATGTGAGCGGATATTCTGAATTGTACGGGCTCTTTATGCATGAGGCAACGAGCTGCCCCATTTTGCAAGTTAGGAAAGCTAAATTGGTAGTTAAAGAGGCGACGACAAACTCTATGGATTGGGGGCTGAGATCTAGGGTTTCGGTAACCACAGAGCCTCCCAGATTTGAAGGAGGGTTGGGTAGGACTGCTCTAATGCAGGATTCCAACCCATTAGTGATGGCAACATCGGTGGCAGCAACAGATGGGGTGGTGGTTTCGATGATGGTCTTTGGTTCTATGGCCATGCATGTAGACCACGTGCCCAACATGTAAAAGCCCTCGGAGGAGCCATGTGACAAGTGTCTTACATGGAAGACAACCCTTTATTAGAGGGGGTCCACTCTTTGTCTGATTCTTTACAGGTTTGTGATTCACCTAACGGTGATATTTCACTGCTGATAGAGGTTGTCTATGATGCTTTTTAGGGCTCGGAGGTAGCTTCTAAGGCTTTGGTTTCCTATATCAGATTAGATCGACGACGCGTTTCGAGATCTCACATTGATGAAGCATCTTCGTTGAAGCAGTCTGTTCGAGAAAAGACGCCTCCCCCAAGAGCGAATGAGGCAAGTGGGAAGATCAAATGGGAACACAAGTTGGAGTCCCCTCAGAAGAAGGTGGCTATGGACCCGGCGACACTCACAAAGATACAAGCAAAGGAGCGTCACTTGGCTTTAATGTAGTTTATAGTGCATAACTAGATAGGGTGTGGTGCACCCAATTTTTTTGGTTTTTGTTCTACACCTAGTTTCATTTAGCTATGTTGTTGGGTACCTATTTGAACTGTAATAGTGTAGGTTCATTTTGGGAGGTTCTTTCTATCAGACCGGTAATCGGTGTTCCTCCTTGTAACTTACCAGCTTCATATTCTAGTAATTCTACCATTTCACTAAAAAAAGCCCACAATCAAATATTGAACAAAGAAGTTAACCAAAAAGAAAAAGAAAAAAAAGAGGATATAGAAGATTAGATTCAACAGAGGTATACAAGTATGCAAAGATTTTGAAGAACTAGATCAAGGCATACCGAATACCTAGATGGCTAGATATATAAGGTTACAAATACTATGCTCTTTGCGGGAAATTCTCGTGTGAGCTGGATTCACCGTAAATTAAAGCAAAATGTTAAAAAGTAATAAGAATCAAGAGGAAATTGCGCGATGATCACTCAAGTATGACACATTTTAAACTTTGATCACTCATTAATGAAAAATATCATTAGGGTCACTATCGAGTTACATTATTGGTCACTTTGATCACTCCGTCTCAAACGGGCGTTAAAAACCAAATGATGTCGTCAAAACAAAATCATGTGCCATTCACAGGTCATTTTACAAGGAATTTTCCAGACTTTTCCATTTTTTTCCCTATTTTCTTTTGTTTTTCAAGTGTCCATTTTTTTTCCGTCCTTACCTCAAGCCTCTCGCCGTCCTCATCCACAGCCCACAACACGATGTCCTCACCACTACTCTCACTCGACCATAAAAGATCTCGCCAACAAATTCACTTACTAGCAGACCTCCTTCCCTGACATAAACCCTAACCCTACCCAAACCAAAAACTCCTCTGACAACCCATTCATCGATCTCATTCATGGTTGCCGACTTCAAACAACCTCGCCAATCCTCCTCGGCCTCATCCCTAGATGAGCTTCACCGAGAACGGCTCTGCCATATACGTCACCACAGGCGACCCATGCCTCCACCTCTTCTTCCACGTCATCCTTGACACTCCGACTTCCAATCTTCAATCACAGCTCCCACTCGCCTGGGCCCACAATGCCCTCACTACCCTTAAGCTCGTCTACAACCTCCGCGACGTGCACGGTACCGGGAAGTCTAAAAAAGATGGAATCTACATGGTGATGCTCTAGCTCCACAATCACCACTCTAAAACCCTAGCTTGCAACCTCGCCTCTCTCTCCAACTTCGGCTACTTCAAGGACATCCCTGAGATCCTCTATCGCCTCCTCGAAGGCGGCAACGTTCGAAAGATTCAGAAATCCGAGTGGCTGATCAAAAAGTCTGGAAAACTCTGAACGATCCGTTCAAAAGAACCAAACTCGGCGACGATGGTGGAGGTCAGAGAGAGAGAGAGAGAGAGAGAGAGAGAGAGAGAGAGAGAGAGAGAGAGAAGAAAAAAATAAAAATAAAAAAGGAAAGGAAATTGGTATCCAAGGAGTTTTCTAAAATGTCCTTGTAAATTGACACGTGAATATATGGTAGAAGACTATTTTTTAACGATGTTATTTTTTTTACGCATGTTAGAGACAAAATGATCAAAGTGACAAACGGTGTAGTAAGATAGTGACCTTAGTGATATTTTACATTGATGAGTGAGCAATGTTTAGAACATGTCATATATGAGTGATCATCCGAACAATTTTTCCAAGAATAAACTATCCATGTGATCTGGACGGTGAGATTGATGCTGATTCATAGTGAACAAATTTCACCCTAACCATACCCATTGTTTGCACAACAAATGGTTAAAGTGTTAAACATAGCTTTAGTTAAACCATGAGGATGATTGAAAATTAAGTTAATCAGCCAATTTTAGTTAGGGTTGCCTTTTCTTTAGATTTGGGATTGATCTAATACACACTGAGTAAATAAAGTTCATTAAAATCTCACCTCTACTAGATTTAATATTCATCTTTGCCTAAGCAAAATTGTCCAAACAGGTATGCATTTTTTAGTCCACAAATCACATTCGAAACTGCATTAAATGAACTCATGAAGAAGTATAAAAATAGCACTAGATAGATAAACGTAAATAGAATAAATGTAGATTGAAATTGTATATTTATTCATTGATAGATGACCTTAAATACAACATTACAATCTGTTATAATCAATATCATTATAAATCATGGATTGAGAGAATATCTACTTATACTCTAGTTATGACAAGACACATACCGAGATATCAAGAATATACTTTCCTCAAACACACCCCCCTGTGTTGCTATCCTAATGTATGATGCATAACCCGTTGCCTCACTAAAAACATCATGGTTAAAACAAAAACTTGGTCGAAGGGAAAAATATTAGAACACATCAACTACAAAAATGACTACATATGATGTAGACTGCCCCTGATGTCTACGAAATAAACTCCCCATGATCAGTAACTCAATATCGAAGTTCAGATAATCTTCGCATTCCAATGCATCTCACATGTTTCACAAGTGTAGATTTTGGAAGTGACTTGGTGAATAAGTCCGCACATTATCTGTCGAACCAATTTGTCTCACATGGATACTCAGTAGTTGTTGTTAATTGAAGAAGTACTTCAGCGAAATGTATTTTATATGATCACGTTTAATATATCTCAACTTCATTTGTTCAACACAAGCCACATTGTCCTCAATTATACAAGTTGGTGCTGTTGTAGTAGATGGTAATCCACTAGACCCATGAATGTGGTGTATAAGTTACCTAAGTTAGATACACTCCCTAAACATCTCATGCAAAGCTATAATCTCAGAATGAGTTGAGGAAGTAGCAACAAGAGTTTGCTTTGTTGATCCCAAGAAATCGCCGAATCATTAAGTCGTAATAAATATCATCAAACTTGACTAATATAATCTGTCATCAATGTATCAAACTACTGTTGTTTGGAAAAAACAATACTACATTACAATAAAAGTACTATTGCTGACCAATAAACATGCTACAACATAAACAAACAATACTGTGTTCATCAATGTATCATACTACTGCTGTTTGGCAAAAACACTACTAAAATCACAATGAACATACTATTGTTGGTTGTCTGATAAACATACTACCGCATAAACAAACACTAATGTTGTCATTGATGTATCGTTCTATTGCTGTTTGGAAAAAAAATATTACTACATCATAATGAAAACACTATTGTTGTCTGATAAACATACTACCACACAAACAAACACTACTGATGTCATCAATATATCATATTACTGTGGTTTGAAAAAAATACTATTACATCACAATGAAAATACAACTACTGTTTGATACACATACTACCACATAAAAAAAATACTACATATGTGACTAGCTACTTCTTTGACTTCTTTGCTCCTCTTAGTTGCTTCTTTTGTACTGGGTACTCAAAATACTCATCTTTGTTTGTTGCATTTCTCTTCCTTGTTTACAGAGCTTTCACTGTTGACGAATGTGACTTCTCCTTCCCTATCCTCTTTGACGTACCCTCAACAACATCTTTAATTTGTCCTTCTTGCTCTACGATGCTTTCTTTCTCTTTCTTCTCGTGCTTGTTCTTCAATCTCATTTTGTGTCTTATATAACTCGAGTCCTATATGTCATCACAAATCCAAAACGTGATCAGTTTGAAACACTACTATAAGCATTTAAAAATACCACAATAGACTGCTAAACGTACTAGTGATGACGATCAAACATACTAGTGACACAACATACCAAACTGATTTTGTCAGCGTTGCCTTCTCTCGGCTAAACATACTTCTTATGCTTCCACTTCCACTTCTTCTTCTTTTTCTTCATCTGGTTCTTGGGTTGGTTTGTCAGGTTGCGTTGACTTGGGTATTGTTGATTCAAGATGTGTTGATTATATTTATGTTTCTACTTCTTTATCAGTTTCTTCTTCATCTGTTTCTTATTCTTCATCATTCTCCTACATGTCAATACAATGAAGGCAAGTCAACATATTACTATAGTTAGATAAACATAGTACAGTAACAACCATAATATACTACCAGAGTGTTTCAAGATTTTTACCCGAGTCTTGTCTTTCTTGCTGTAGTCTGACAGGTCTTCTTCTTCATTAATTTCTTTATCGTTTAAAGTGTCCTGCACGTAATCACATCAAAAATAAAAAAGATTAGAAATATACTACTGACAGCAACAAAACATACTACTTCAGGCAACAAAATATACTACGATAAGCAATAAAACATCCTATCAGTATAGATTAGCACAAACACATTATTACTATCATCACATTTAAAGGTATTACGTTAGCCATACAACAAAAACTACCACGTACCCTCAAACACATTATTATTATTACAGTATATGTATATGTATGTAATGACATAGATTTAAATAGTTTCAATTTTAAGGTTATACCTATTATATGTTTTATGTAAAGTAACCTGATTTAGTTTTTCTGAGAGTTGCCGACTTCTCCCTAGGGTTTTTCTAGGGGGGTTTTCGAGGAAGCACCCCATCACGATGAAGATCTTGGCCTGGAATGTTCGAGGCCTAACAACTCGGCTGTAGTACAGGCTGTGAAGCGAGTCCTATAGCAGAAGCGTCCGTCGATTGTTTTCTTGAGCGAAACGAAGGTGACGATATGGATTACATTAACCAAACGAGGTTTGAGTTTGGCATGTTGAACAACAAGGTGGTGTCGAGTCTAGGCCAGTCAAGTGGTCTTGTTATGTTCTGGCGAGATGGAATTAAGATTGACTATCAGTCCAAATCACTTTATCACATTGATGTCGTGATTCATGGGACGATGGCTCTGGGCTCGATGGCGACTGATAGATTTATATATCACTACAACAAAAAATTCATTTTACTTTAGTTCTGTCCGTATTTTCATCAATTGCGACAGTGAGATTTGACCATCGTAACAATCTGAAGAGTTTCATAACTTTCATTAATTTCCTCCTTTCATATTTCTCTCTTTCCTTGTTCCCCGAAATTCGAAATTTGAAACCCTAGTTCTCTCCCACCTCCATGGAGGTCTGTCGGACTCTGTCCTCCACAACACAGCTGCACAACTCCCGACTAGTCGCTCCCGTCCGACGACGACTTTGATTATCGGCGGCAGACCACTTATAGGGTTTCGCCGCCGTTCAGATCGGCGGCGGCGGCTTGTCGGAGAAAGTGTGCCCCGCCTCCGTCTCGGAGACCTTGGTCGGTCTGCCACTAGGTCGTCGTCGCTCTCCATTGACCCAACCATCAAGATGACGGTCGACGATCGCGACACGCCAAATCCAAGCGGCTGTTCCACACGGCGGTGACGGCCTCCGATTCCGTCTACAACAAGTGGAAGACTAGGATCTTGCATTCCGGTAAACCCGACCATTTTATGGACGAAATCCCTACCTTTATCGCTCAGCCTTTGCCTGCTGGAACGGATCGGGTTCGTCTTCTACTCTCTAGTCCTCTAGTCTCTATGCTTAAATGTTCATAAATCAGAACTATTGAAATCAGTCAACACTGTTTTGTTGACCGAATACATTGTTAGATTTAGTGAGAGCATCTATGTAATTTATTGATATACTATAAGAATTAGATTCATAAGCTTGCATTAGATGCTTATTAAGTGTTCTGCAATTACAGGGATATCTAGTTCTCAATAGACCGTGGGCGTTTGTGCAATGGCTTGAGAAAGCAGACACTAAAGAAGAGTACGAGATGCTTTGCTCTTTTAGTTTTCAATGTTTAGTAATAATTGTGTTTTGTTGTTGGTTTTGTTTTGTTTTGACTATTGTTATGAAGTGTGTAGTTATATACTGATGTCAAGCCGATTACAACTTTGGCTATAGATGGGCTTGGGAGTGCATTTCTTCTCTTTTACATTTAACCAAAGAAGTATGAGACCATGCTCTGGAAGTACTTCCCTTAGGGAAGGGACAGATAATTAATATTGATCTAATTGAAAATTCTCTGGTCATTGTTGGCAAGGTATTTAAACTTGTTTTGGCTCAGTTTTGACGACAGTTTTGTTTTGCCACCGGTGTATTGATCGTGTTTCTTTCAAATGAAAAATTGATAGGAAGCTATTAAGAAGATTGCTCCCACCTGGATGAATGTATCTTTGGCAATGAAGAAAGATCCTGAAACAGATAAAGCATTTGGTTGGGTACTTGAAATGTGAGCTCTCCTGAATGCAACCCCCTTACCGCTGTTCTTTTTGCATGATTTCGAGAAAGATAGTTAATCTTGTACTCATGATACACTATTGGGGAAGAGATTCGAGGCGACGAAGCTTCATGGTCGCCTCGGATCATTTTCTCGTCGCTTCGATTTTATGTGACCAAAACTTCCACTACCACATTTTTAACCATTGCCGGCGATTTTTAAATCGCCGGCAATGTTTTTTATCATTACCGGCGATTTTTTCCCCAAAAATCGTCGGTAATGTCTTTTTTTTTTTTTAACATATATTGCTGGCGATTTTTCCGGCAAATCGCCGGCAATGTTCCGCCGGTAATTAAAAAAAAAAAAAAGACATTGCCGGCGACTTACATTTAAGTCGCCGGTAATGTCTTTTTTTTTTTTAACATGGCAATGTCTTTTTTTTTTTTTAATTACCGGCGGAACATTGCCGGTGATTTGCCGAAAAAATCGCCGGCAATGTTAAAAAAAAAAAAGACATTACCGGCGATTTTTGGGGAAAAAATCGCCGATAATGATAAAAAACATTGCCGGCGATTTAAAAATCGCCGGCAATGGTTACCGGCGACTTAAAAAAAACGACAGTTTATACAAAGCCTGATCGCCTCAATACGTACACAGTTTATACAAAGCCTAGATAAATGTAATATGCCACAAATCAAAACGTACACAGTTTATACAAAGCCTAGATATTATTGTTCGATTCTCACAGTAGAGTCATGCTCGGGGACGGCGATGCAGCTCGATTACGTTCCAGGCGGTGGTGGAGGAGCTTGAGCTTGGAATGAGCGCATTAAGGCCTCCATTTGTTGGACCTTTTGGGCGAGGTCATTATAATCCTCTCTGGCTTTACGCGCCGCCTCACTCGATCTACGCGCCTCATCTCTGGCTTCAGCGACCTCCCTTTTCAGGGATTGGGTTTCCTCTAGTCGGACCACTCCTCTCGGTTTGGGGTCGCGTGTGAGAGCGGGCCCCACCCCTGTCACGTCGAACAAGAACAAATAAATATGTTTGAATAGTACACAAAAATTGAGCAAAACGTAAATTGAGGGCAATCAACAAACAAATTTTATAGTATTACCTCTTATAGAGGTCCCGGGCCTTGAACCCACCTCTTCCTCTATGATATTTATTTGTGTATCAAGAGGAAGAGGATGGTCTCGGAAAACCGCATCGCCGTCAGTGTCACCCGTTACGGAGTCTTGTTGGGACAAGACTTCGTCGAGTCTTCGCTTCACTGCCGCTTGCTCAAATAAAATATATTAAATAAATAATTTTACTGAATGGTAAACAAAAATAATTGTAATAACGTAACGTAACGTAACATATTTTCGCTTACCACTTTCTCAGCCGCATTCTTGTCTGGCTGGTATACGTCAATCCAGGTCTGGACGGCCGGCGCTCTATGACCCTCCTTCTCCAACACCTCGCTTCGGTATGAGAGGGCGAGGGATCCCGAATGGTGGTTGAGCTGCTGCTCCTTGTTCTTGTTTCGGTTTCCTCAATTCCATTCGCACAATTTCTGCCACACAAAATAATCATTTAAAATAAGAATAGATAAACATGAATATTTTTAAATCGTTGGCTACCAAAACTGAATAAATAGTTTATGAAGCTTACCACGTAAGCAGGGTCTTCGAAGTGGCCTTTTAACCACGCCCATTCCTCTTCCCTCTCTAGGAACTCGGCCGGAGTCTCCTGGCTGACCTGGTGATAATGCTGATGGCAATTATGCTTCCAATCCTTGTAGATTGTTTACGCCGTCACATCGATAAAGTTCCACATCTCCACATCGGTCGCCGGGATGTCATAGTTCGTCTAGCACAAAACATATAAAATCTGTTATGTAAAAGTTATATTTACATAAACTGTAAAGTAACAAAGTAAGCTAAGCGCAGTAAGTATACCTCAATACTTGTATTGACGATATCGCGGTGCTACTGGCTAAGTCCCAAAAAGTTAGGCGCAAGCATTGGAACTTTTCCGCGTAATACTGTAGCTTAATATTGATTGGAATCACTTGATCAAAATCTTACTTAATTGTATATATCAAGAGATCAATTACTAAATGACATATTAACAAAAAAAAGTGATATCTCAAGTATTAAACAAGTTACGATCTATATACGATATCTCCGTTTCAAACACTTTGGTTGGACCCAACAGAAATCAACCAAGCCGGCCTAGAGCATCTAGAACATACTAGTTTGCATTCTATCCAGCACAAAACTGATTCCCGATACAAAACTGTATCATGTACAAAGTACAAACTGATCGGCATGCACAAGTAATTTCAGAAGCTGGTAATTCAACAAACACCATTACACCACCCATATGTACATTGGATTATTATTGGACAGTTGGACGCGCGCATTAGCAATACTGTAGTTTAGGATTGTGCTACCTACAGCGTTGTATCTAACTCTTAATGCAAGCAGCTTCACATATATAAGCAAACCAATTATCACAAAACCAAATCGGGCAATAATACGAAATCAAAACCAAATCGGCCAATAAGCTTCAATTGAAGCTAATGAGAGAGAGAGAGAGAGAGAGAGAGAGAGAGAGAGAGAGAGAGAGAGAGAGAGAGAGAGAGAGAGAGAGAGGCATACCTTGAACCTGATTTGGGGATTTAGGGTTTTGGGGGAGTTAGGGATTTAGGGGGTGGGGGATTTGGGGATTTAGGGGAGAGGAGGAGCTTTGGGGTTTAGAGAGAGAGGTGGAGAAGAGGGTTTTGCAGTGACCAAAACTCGATTTGGGGGTTTTCCACTTTCCGGAGAGAAATGAAGGTGAAGAAGAAAGAAGAAGAAAGAAGGTGAAGAAGAAAGCAGAATCGAGCAACCTGCCTATTTAATCAATATGAGGTGACGAAGATTGAGGCCTTCGTCGCTTCCATATTCAGGTGACCAAGTTTCTATCTACGTCGCCTCGAATTTCTGAAGTGACCAAGTTTGAATCTTCGTCGCTCCAATATACTGAAGCGACCTAGTTTCAATCTTTGTCGCCTCAAATTTCTGAAGTGACCAAGTTTTCCATCTACGTCGCCTCGAATACCTGAAGTGACCAAGTCTCAATCTTCGTCGCTCCAATCTACTGAAGCGACCAAGTTTCAATATTTGTCGCTCCATTGCACTGAGGCGACCAAGTTTGCATTCACAGGGTTACCTTGGGGATCCATACTTGGTCGCCTCATAGACCCTAAACCCTAATCGAAGCGACGAATATTGGTATCTTGGTCCCCTGGATATATTGAAGCGACGAAGATATCAATCTTCGTCGCCTCGTTTTGTGTTATTTTTAAAAATTCATAAAATATCTATTAATTTCTCAAATACATAATGTATAATGTAAGGTTTAAAGTAAATATCAATAATTTTTACATAATGTATAAATGTACGCTTTAAACAATATTCATAGTAATATTGGAACCCACCTCTATAATTTTTACATAATGTATAAAGATTGGGCAGTAGTCATAATCGGCTCCGTTACTATGTCTGTGATATACCTTGGATCAGCATGATGATATGTCATCCAAGTTTTGTCTTGGTGTCCGTCCATGTTTCCTGTCAACATAAACAATCGGCAGCATCTCCCTACAGTTCCCCGAGTGCACACATATCTAAACAACCTAATTTGCACTCCGGGAACATTGAAAGGAGACACTGTCGAAACCATATCCCCAAACCGAAACTGAAATCACATGAATAGAAAAAGGATCAACAAAGTCATGTTCACATAAAGTGTCCAAAAATGGGACAATTCGAGAATCAACAACTCAACTCGATCAACTAGATGAGTTGTTGATTCTCAAACGGGAGTTCTAAGTTGATAAACACTACAATTATATATAACCATACGCTCGATTTAATGATTAACACTACTAATTAAGGCTCGAATACACCTAATCTACACTAATCATCACCTAAATTTCACTAAATCTACAAAAGAGTAGATTCAGATTTTAAAAAAAACAAGGCGACGAAGATTGATCAATCTTCGTCGCCCCAATTTTCTTCGAGGCGACCAAAAAATTTTCGTCGCTTCGAATGTAAAAAGTGGTCACCTCATCTAATTGAAGCGACCAAGATCAATATTCGTCGCCTCAATTAGTTGAAGCGACGTAACTAATATCTGAGGCAACCATTCCATTCTTCGTCGCCTCAGTTGAAAATGGGACAACGAAGAAACTTAACTTCGTCGCTCTAAAACTCTCCTCCAATAGTGATATAAGTATGCTTATGTTGTCTCATCCACTCCCTATGGTGTTGGTAATATCTTGGTGAAGGATCAAAGTGGTTAGATTATGTACCCCGATTCTACTATTTGATTATATAGCTACAATTTGACTTGTGTATATGTGATGATTTGATTTGGTTAGGATAATGTGCCAGTCCATAACAGCTTGGATGCATTGGCAGCATCAACATTATCTTATACACAGTTTCAGAAGCTGCTTTCTAGTGAGAGTCCATGTTTTGTGTTTGATTATATATTGTTGTCAGTTTTAATTGTAATTGTAGCTTTAAAAAAATTTGAAAAATCTGACTTTGTTTTTATTTGTTTACAGACCCGAGGACTAAAGAAGCACTTGAAGAGGCACAATGCCCCTAAGCATTGAAAGCTTGACAAACTTGGTCGTGCATTTGTAAGTAGATTATATCCATGTTTTGTAGGTAGTTTTTTTTTCTTTTGCGTTGAAATGTTCATTGTGTTGATATTGTTTTTGCATTTGTGATTGTTTAGGCCGCCAAGCCCTCATCTGGACCTCACAAGTCCAGGGAATGTCTGCCCTAGAACATTATCTCACGGAACCGGTTGAAGTATGATCCACAAATGGAGTAGATACAAATTTTGTATCTGTGGTGCCCAAGATGCATCTGTCTCTTACGTTGAAAATTTTTAAACAGCGAGCACAACTTGGTGTTGAGGCTTTTGCTGATACTCTCCTTGTGGTGCCCAAGACTCTTGCGGAGAATGTTGGGTTGGACACACAAGATGTGATAATTTCTCTCAAGGTAATTTTTCATGAACTTACTTATATCTACCTTCCTCTAGGTGATTGTATTAATAATCACTTCTTGTTCTTGTTCGGGGAGAGCATGAAAGGGAAAATATTGTGGGACTAAGTCATCACACTGGAGAACCCATTGACCCACAAATGGAGGGTATCTTCGACAACTATTCTGTGAAACGGCAGATTATAAACTCAGGGTATAGAGCAACTCGTTACATGACAGTTTATTGACGATCATGGTTGCAGGCTGTTTAAGGAGAAAGGTAGCACACTTCAAGGAGTAAAATATCGGGTATCGAGAATATATCGACAGTCTAAAATTTGGATATATCGACGGAATATCGATCCACTGAAAATTCTGACGGAAATGACGGAAACTAATAAAAATATATGGAAATTTGTAATGAAACTTTTGGAGGTTGTTATATGATCAATTACCTACCTTATGTGAAAAGAAAATATTGATCAAACATCAAAACATATGAATTTGCTATATTACTATATGAATTAGTACGTGTTAAGTGCTGATAACTATTAAAATATAATTTAATAGTTCTATTTTTATTTTTTTGATGGCTAAACTTTAATGGGAGGCTAGACCATCACATTTTTGTACAATATGTTACACATCACACATTACAAAATCAAATATATAAATACTTCAAAACCACATAAAGGACCTATGAGGTTTGAAATTCACATTATTTTCCTCATCTCTCTGTGCAGAATCATGTGTGTATTGTGAAGAGTACTCATTAAATGATTGCTCTCCCATGCAATTCTGCACGTATTGACTTACATGCCAACCATATGGGTCAGGGGGCGGTCTTTGAAGATTTTGAAGCTCGTAGTATGAACCAGACATTGCTCGACTTTCTTCATTGCTATCATCATTTGAGGCATTTGTTTGTGATTGTAACGATGAGTTATCACTTGTTGGAAGACCATAAGGCATGATATATGAAGGATAAGGCATTGCAAAATTTTGACCATAATAATAGGGTTGGTAAATATCGGAAAATATCGGTAAATTTCGGTAAATATCCGAAAATATCGGAAATATCTGAAAATATCGGAAATGTCGGGGATATATCGGAAATATCGGAAAGTTTTGGAAAATTTCGGAAAATTTGGAGATATATTCACGGATTTTTCAGGTAAGTTCAAAAAACCGAAATATCGGCGAAATATCGCCGATAATTTCAATTTTGCATTCCTTGGCCCACTTGACATCCATCAAGAAGTTGATGTTCTTTTGAAACCTTCTTAATGGCTTACTTTTGTATGTTGAAAAACTTGAATTGGTAATTGCAATTATTATATTAATGCATGAATGGTGAAAGATATTTGTATACCAAAATTAATATTATTTTTTATTTATAATTATTATTTTTCCACGGTATTCATGCCGTGGTAATGTGCATTCATACCATAGCAAATGATTACTGATGCCGTCGCCAAAGGTATTTTACTATGGCATGAACTATAGCAACTTGCCATCGCCAATATTAACCCAAACACTACGGCACAAAATTTTCGAAGCAAAAGGCTTTGGCGACCACAATTGTTGTAGTCATTAACAATTGCGTCGCCTTCTAAAGCCACGGAAAAATTGCCGTAGCAAAAGACTTTTTTGCTGTCACAAAAACTTTTTGTTACGACAATTTTTTTTTGCCACAATATTTCACCGTGGCTAAGTTGATTTTTTTTGGTAGGTATATGGAAACCTAGGACGACCGAAAGACAGCAGACTTTTGACCTTATGTGTCAGTTGTGCGATGAGTGTTCTTTGCCGTGCGTATTGATAGGTGATATTAATGAACTGTTGAGCAACGTAAAATCGGAGGGTGGAGCATGGAGCGTGGAGACATGAGGCTCAGATGCAATAATTCGGCGATGCACTCTCGTACTCGGAACTCACAGATTTAAGGTTTGAGGGGATCCCTTTTACTTGGAGAAGAGGCAATGTCAGGAGCCAGCTAGATCGGGTTGTGGCGTCGACCTCTTGGTGTGATGTGTTCCAGAGGGCGAAGGTTGAACACCTAGATTCTATTCATGGCGATCAAATCCCATTGTTACTCCATCCTAAAGCTAGGGAAAGTAGATCAGTGGGGGGTCGCAACTATCAGTTTCGCTTCGAAAGTTTTTGGATAGACAATGAGAGATGCTTAGGGGCTGTGAAAGCTGGATGGTGGGAGGTCCCGTGAAGGGGCATCCGATGTTCTATATTGAGTCCAGAATAAAAAATACAAGATTCTCTTTAAAGGGCAGAAGAATGCTTTTGGCAATCAGTTAAGGTAGATAGGCCAAATCAGAGGGCGTCTTCGAGCGCTGTTGGAACTGCTTATGTCTACTGAGAACTAAGCGGAGCATGTAGAGTTATCTCATACCTTAGAATCTCTACTAGTGGTGGAACATGATTATTGGAAGCAACGAGCTAAAGTGTGGTGGTTTAAGAGTGGATAAGAAAACTCCAGATTTTTTCATAGCAAGGCAAGCAACTTACTCGCAAAGAACCTCTTGAAAGGGTTGTTTGATGCAGATGGTGTGTGGAAAGAGAGTCTGGACGACATGGAGGTGGTGGTTGAGGATTATTTTAGAGAGATGTTCACTTCAATTCTGGTGGATTACAATAGAGTGAATAAACAACAAGCGACGGTGGAGCTACTAACTCTGAAGGTGACGATGGAGTTGAATGCTGGTCTTATAGCCTCATTTGCAACAGAAGAGATACGTTTGAATCTATTTCAAATGTATCCTATTAAGGCACTAGGACTTGATAGCATACCGCCTGTTTGACGCTAAAATATCTCTTGCGGAGAGATCCTTCCTCAAATCAGTCTTTTTTATTGACTTCGGATAGTTTGACCGCAGTTGTCGGTTTATTCTGTATGTGCTTCGTATGTTGGCGTGTCACCGTCTCTCAACGGAATATAGAACTTAAAGCTGTCTGACTTCTTGATAAGCGATTAAGACAAGGAGAGCACCAACCTTGCTTGAATGGGTCATTCTCGCCTAGTAACCTAGGATTTCGGGTTTATGTGTCTCTAGCAAGTCCCAAGAAATCGATACCTCACACTACCCTTTACGAGTACAAAGCAGAGCAACTTCTCTGACGATGTGTTGAGAACACCGCTTCCTTGGATGTCCGAATTCTCACTCGATATGTGACAAACCCTTCAACCTTCCAGTCGCGTTTACTTCCTTTGGATATCCAAACTCTCACTCGATCGGTGACAAGCTCTTCAATCTTCCAGTTATGATAATTGCTTCCTCTGATTGCAATACTCTCACTCGTTTGGTGACAAGCACTTTGATCGTCTGGCTGCAAAGATAGAATCTCTTGACGAGATGTCTAGGTGTACTTGTGTATAGCAAATATTTTATGTTTGATCGGAGACCCTTTCACCAATGCTCTTACTTTTCTTATATAATGCGCAGTAGTCGTCTTTCAATTATTTTGAACTTCTTCTGCTCTTGCTCTTTGAATCTCAATATAACTCTAACACCATCCAACACACGGATCTTATCTTTATATAGTTCTAATGCTATCACAACTTCTTTACTAGGAGAAACCTATATGAAACAGAAAATGTATGATAGACATTAAGCCGCATGAATCAACTATCCGGAATTCACAATCCTAAGTTGATTTAGAAATGGACTCTATTTTTCCACTTGACCGCTCGCTAAGCTACATCTTCTAATCGGGCCGTTCGCCAATACTTCGGCTCATCCTGGGTCGCTCGCCAAGACTTCAGCCTTTCAAGCCCAATATGAAATATTTATTTCAGGCCCAAACACCGCCTCATTTTTTTTTACAAAGGTATTGGGAGGAGATTGGAGGGGATGTAGTGGATGGAGTTCAATCCTTTTTCTGAATAGGACTACTACTCAGATCCATCAATTATACACATATGTCTCATTCCTAAGGTATCTAATCCAACTTCGATTTCTGAGTTGCGCCATATTTCATTATGTAATGTTATTTACAATATATGTTCCAAGGCTATTACTTATCGATCGGAGAAGGTACCGGATGCTATAATTTCTCCTTTCCAAGTTGTCTTTATTCCTGAAAGATTGATCACTGACAATACACTCGTGGCGAATGAGGTATCTCATTTTATTCACAACTGTCAGACTTCTGTAGAGGGTATTTTTTTTCTCTCAAGTTAAATATGAGTAAAGCATATGATCGTATGGAGTGGAGCTTCTTAAAATCCATCCTCTTACGGTTAGGCTTTGATAAGACTTGGGTATACTGGATCGTGCAATGTGTGTCCACAATTCAATATTTTTTCTTGATCAACGAACAAAGAAGGGGTTATATTGTTCCGAATAGGGACCTCAAGCAAGGTGATCCTCTATCATCTTATCTCTTTTTGTTGTTCTCAGAGGTATTTACAATGTTCCTTGACCAAAAAGCTAGACTTGGTGTTCTTGACAGTATTCGAGTCTGTAAAGGGGCTCTTGTTATCCACCATCCTTTTTTTTACGGATGATAGTTTTTTGTTTGGCAAAACTAATGTGTCTGAAGTTGGCCATATTAAAGAAGTCTTCCCAAATTATGAAGCAGTGTCAGGACAAAAGATCAACTTTGCCAAAAGTAGTATTGTTTTTAACAAGAAGGTCCCCTCAAACAACAAGGAATGTATTGTTGATCTGTTGGGGGTGAAAATTGAGGAGAAGCATGCGAAGTACTTGGGCTTACCTACTTATATTGGGCGCAAGAGAGTGGAGACTTTCCACTATATCAAGGAGAAACTAAGTAAGAAACTTGAAGGCTGGCAGGGTAAACTGTTGAGTGGTGCTGGGAAAGATGTGCTAATACGGCTTATAGCTCAAACACTTCATTCGTACTCGATGAGCTATATCTTGTTATCCTAGTCTATGTGTGATTCTCTCCATCAAATATGTGTCAAGTTCTGGAGGAGAAGTTTACCGGATAATAAGAAGATCCATTGGATATCTTGGGGAAAACTCTGTTCTCTGAAGGAAGGGGAGGCATGAGATTTCTCGACTTGCATGCTCACAACTTGGCTTTGTTAGCTAAGCAAGGGTGATGAATCATGTGCAACCCTACTTCTCTTGTAAGTAAACTACTCAAGGCACCTTATTGCCCTGACTCTGATTTCCTCTAAGCTTCTTTGTTTGCTTCGGTGTCTGCATGTTGGCGTGGTATAGCTTCTGCTCGGGGAATATTAAGAGAGGCATGAGACGACAAGTTGGTACTGAAGAAGTCCAGTTTTATGGGAGGAGATCTACTGTCCCAAAAATTCTGTGCCAAACCCACCGTTAGCTATTATTTCTTTTACTGAAAAATTCAAATAATTATAGAAGAAAAAAAGAAATTGTATCAGAACCAAAAACCGACGAAGGTCGCTTTATATGAAAACAACATACAAAAGATGTCTCCAAAGCCATAACTAATAAGAATTATACCAGCTGCAAGGGGAGTGTCGAGGGCAGAATAGACGGTGACAGCTGAGTCAAAGTAGATCTCATAGTAGAAGCCCTCTGCCTTGAAGGCAGATTACTTGGTGCAGTAGGAACACATAGTGTTGTAGGAGCACATTTGGAAGAACCACCTGAAGAATTTATCTCTTTAGTTCCACCTCTTCTCCTCTTTCCTGTGGTGAGCTTCTCCAGAGCATTAAGTGGCCTGGATGAACAACCAACACCAGTGGCTCTCTCTTTAACTTTAATCCCTTTAACTCTAATTTGATCCTCATCAACATTCATCAATTCACTATGCTCCTCATATGCATTATTAGTGGCTGGAGAGATCTCTTCAGTAACATTTTGAGCAGCTTCTTCTTTGAAGCATGCATCCACTTCTTCTCGTAAGCTGTCAAGTCTTGACATAACAAGTTCATATTCTTTTTAGATGGCGCTGCCCGAGCTGCTTGTTGAGTATGCAATCGACAAATATCGTGATAATGTCTTGCATATTCTGCTTTTGGATCCATGTTTTCACTATTTTCGCAAGACACATTTGCTCTCTTAGCCTCTTTAACAACTTTTGTCTACCTCTTCAAGATGTATTGACTCGGAGTTTTCCTAATATTTCTTGTAGAGAGAACTTTTAAGGCAAGTCTACACAAAATTCCAGTAAACTCAAACTTCTTACAACTGCATTGAACACTATTATTTGTTGAATCAAATGTGACGGTATGGTGCCACGACTTCTCATGGGCGAAAGCTTCATACTTACTTACTGTTTCGATCTCATCAATGAAGTTCACAATACAATCATGAGCTTTGCATAGCTGGTATTCAAACTTTCTAAAGATGTCCGGTGTGTAAACTTTTGCTGCATGCCTCAACATTTTCAGTGGGAATGACATTGAAGGGACACTTTGACTTGCTTTAAAATCAGCCTTCAACTAATTGTAACTGCGATCCTCGATCAGTCTTTCAAAATGTTGAAAAAATCGTAGCAAATCATATTGGTAATTGACATATTTTTTCATTGAACTGTTCATACTTTCGCTACGTTGGGTGGTAGTAATATCTGCACAAAAGGTTTGTCGCCCATAAACTAGTGCCCATTTCTCCTTTAGATCAAACATTCGCTTTAGCAAATCATTGTCGATGAGATCATACTTTTCAAGCATCGCATTTCAAGAATTTAGGAATTCATCTTCCTCCTCATAATCATAGATTGATAGATACAACTGCTAAAGGCTTCAGCAAAATCACTAAACTTCTCAAAAACACCACTAAGATGTTTGGCTGCATTTTGATATATATGCCAAATGCATAACCGGTGGCATGCCTCAGGCCATTGTGAAGCCAATGCTTTTGCCATTGCTGCATCTTGGTCAGTAAGAATTGTTTTTGGCTTCTTTCCAGATATAGCCTTCGCAAAAGTATCGAAAAGCCACATAAAAGTTGCGCTTGACTTATTATACAGTAATGCAGCCCCAAAAAACTACTGTCTGTGCATGATGGTTCACACCCACAAACATTGCGAAAGGCCTTCTATCCTTATTTTTCCTATAGGTAGTATCAAAACATACCACATCACCAAAATAATCATAATCCACCATCATTCTTGCATCAGCCCAGAATATATTAGTGATCATATCATCTTCATCCACTTGTATAGCGTAAAAGAAATTGGGATCACTCAATTGTTTCTTTTGTAAATACTCTAGCACACCACCAGTATCTCCAATCTTCATTGGCATTGTTCTCTTGGATCTTAAATAATTCTTATAATCTTCAGGAATAAATCCAAGGCTTTGACGACCCCTCGCTTGTCTACATAAAAATTCAAATGTAGCTTTTGGATCAATTCCTGAATCATCAGCCATATCAGCCTCAGCTAATTGTGCAGGAGTTATGCTCTTATGAGACCTAAAAAAATGGCTCTTGGAAGGACTTGCGACCATGGCCGTTATGCCTACAGACAAATTCAACAACTTGATATTTAGCACTAACTTTGCAATATTTAATTTTCATTCTTGCTTGACATCCAAATCGCGTCTCGGGACGATGAGATTTCACATTACGAAAACACTTATCTTTTTCACTCTCATGCTTACCCTCTGCTGAGCAAACAAAAAGCCTATCCATGAACTTCTGACTCTTGTCTTTATGAAATTTACTTCTTCTAACACTGAAACCAACTCTATATGCATATGCATTGTAAAAGTTATATGCATCATCTTCTGTTTCAAACTCCATGCCAATCACTAGAATTAATTCTTTTCTTATTTTCAAATGAACAAAATGTAGTATCTCATTACCTTCGACAGGTTCCAACACCTTTTCTTCTGTACTTTCACTCCCATTTTCATTTTGTACTAAAGTATCAGTCAAGTCAGTCCCACTTTCATCTTGCACAGAAGTAGCCATGTTATTCCCACTTGCAAACTCCAACTTCCGACACGAACTTGGCTGAATTTCATCCTCTTCATAAGTATTAGCTTTGTCCATAACCTTCGGTATCGAAAAAATAAAAAGTATTCAAGGTCTGCATGTTGTGGACTAAAAACAAAAAACAAAAAGAAAGAGTTTTGATTCACATAGGAATTGTACCTATGTTTTACTTCCTTCAAGCTTTGATAAATGGAGACGTTAAACAAACGATGGGTTGGGAGTGAGGTTCTGCAGAATATTATTCTAAAGAGAAGAGAAGAAGACGTAGGGAAAGAAGAAGATGACGTAGAGTCTGTTTTTGGTTCTGATGCAATTTCTTTTTTTCTTCTATAATTATTTGAATTTTTCAGTAAAAGAAATAATAGCTAACGATGAGTTAAAAGAGTCAACTGAGGAGGACAGGTGTCGCGATAATAAGAAAGGGACAGGTTTGACACAGAATTTTTTTGGACAGCAGATCTCCTCCCCATTTTGATTTGCGACTCACCTTAGGATGGGTGGAAGAAGCTGTGGCACTTACCGACGCAAGCTAAAATAAAACAGCATATATGGAAAGCAAGTCAGGTGACAATGCCTACTATTTAACGTCTGCAATCAAGATGTGTTCCTATATCTGGAAGTTGTTATTTGTGTGATGATATGTTGGAGTCCATTGAACATGTGTAGAGATCACCCTTTTGTTAAAAGAGTCTTAACTTTGCTTCCTAGTTTGACCGGGAAACTGAATAGTGTTGTTGGAGGCCGCTTCGACAAATGGATGTTTTGGTGCTGTGATACTTTAAAAAAAGAGGATCTTGTATTGCTATTTACCACGCTTTGGTGGTAAAGGTCGCGGGGGGGGGGGGGGGGGGGGTTGAATAGGCCTTTACCACTTTTTCGTTTAGTCTGTTATCGGGATAGCAAGATATTGTCCTATCCCGAAACACATGATACGAGTAATAGAGAGAAAAGCAGTAAGGAAAGAATGACACCAGATGTTTTTGGTGACGCAGAAATCCTACAACCAGGATCAAAACTGCGTGCCCCTAACTCTTGAGGGACAAACCTTTCTACTAATTGGTAACTCACACAATTACAAGTTTCTGGCACTCTGGGGATACATAACCCTTATGCTATCCTGACTAGGCTACCCACTAGTACAAACAGAGCTACACTACTTTAATCTATGTGCTTACACTTGGAAAGAGAAACTGAAGTATCAAAACAGATCTTTAACTACTCTTCAAGTTAAAACCTTCTTGATCAACTTCATGGGTTGGGCATCTCCACACTTTATCTCTATGGAATGCACAATGCAATGATGCATATGAGTTTTGAAAAACAGTTTTTATGTTTAAGAAACCATGTCTATTATGCACAGTTATGAGCAACCAAAAGACATGGAAGAGGGAGAGAAGACAGAAGAGAAACTACACACGAATGTGCTCTTAAAGAGTACCAAAACCGAATAACCTAAACACCCAAGTATCTCGCTCAACCAACCAACTTTTCAACACAGTTTAGACACCTTATATAGACATACAAAACAGCAGCACAATGCAGCAAGTAAGTAAGGCAAAGAAGGAGTCAAAGACAGCTGAAAAGCACGTGTCACAGCAGCACAAAATGCTGCCCTAAGCATTGTCCTAATACAGAGCAAAACGGGTCTGCAACTGATGGGACAACTGCACAATTATAAGGAAGAAAGAAACCAAAACAGCTTTTGTATTTCCTTATACCCAGTAAAACATATTAGTGAGAAGCAACACACATAGGGGTCAAGCATAGCACCGTATCACGTGGTCAACTATCATAAGAAGAGGCTTATGGCAGTCCAAGAAACAACTCAGTTTTGACTAGACATATTTGACACAGTAAACAAAGCAGAGGCATGTTTCAAGGCAAAGTGCTAAGTCAACATCAGTTTTCCATTTGGGGTAAGATGTATTTTAGGAGGGAAAACACTATACCCAACCTATTACCAGAAATGGCAAAGCATGCAAAAAGAGTATCACGTGAAAAGCAAAGTTAGCCTAATTCCAGATTGTAAAGCACATGCATAAAGTAGCACAAAATCCTAAGTATCACATGTTGGCTTAACACATTTGAAATTTAAGGTCAACTAGCAAGAACCAGGGTACATGCATAAAGATTAACCTAGGCTGCTATAAAGCACATGCATACTGAAATAAGATTAACTTAAGCAACCGAACCCAGATGAGAACATGTTCACAGAATCATACCAGAACTGCAGGGATACATGCACACTATCATATCCTAGATGGAAAACATGATATGCAATGAATGAACTACCTGATGTACCAAGGAGATAAATTTGGAGATGCCAACATCTTTAATCTCTTGTCTGGATGAACATCGAGTCTTATCGTGTTTTGTCACACGTCAAGGAAATGCCAATTCATGTGTATGCCTTCAATCTCCCCCTTTGGCATTCCTTAACAAAACACAGAAAACCTGCATAAACAGAGTATAGCACAAACACCATATGCACCCTAAAGATTATCCAAAGTACACAGTACTTGAACCAAGATAGCTCAGTAGTCCCCCTGACTGGTTACCCGTGATAGGACCATAAGTACCTATCCCAGCCAGGTTCCCATCCATCAGTACCTGCATGGATTAGTTCTCCCCCTTTTTGTCTAGGAAAGACAAAGGGTAAACGCACAGATAAACTAATATCATAAATCAAAGATCCAGTATTCAGGGACACAACCCAAAAACCAAAAACCAGAGTGCTAGCTGTTCAGAAAGAGGACCGAAAGAAGAAAAACTGAAGCATTAGAGAAACCAACAGAAAAGAGTGTTGAGCAGTAGAGTCAAACAGCGTCGTCATCAGCATCCTCAGCCAGAGTTCCCATCTCCCCAAGATGAATCGTGGCGCCAGAGTCAGAGGGAGACGAAGCCGTGGTGCTATCCACTGGAGGAGAAGACACACTGGGCTCAGGAGCAGGATCCGCAGCAGTGCTGGAGACGAGGACAGAGATTTCAGCTTTGAATTTCTCGAGCTGCTCGGCCAGATGCTCCTTCAGTTCCTTGACTGCCCCACTGACCATGGACTGGATCGCTGCTTTGAGGAACTACTGGTCCATTGGCTCTACATACTCATTTGACTGATGAGCCGACTTGTTGATAGTAAGAGCATCCACCATAGAGAGTTCTGGGCCATAGCAGTCTCCACCCCACAAGGGAACCCCAGCATCACCGCAAAGCTTGGTGATGAGACAAGGAAACACCAAGGCCTTCACAAGTGAGCTGCGGTGGCTCACACCAGCAGTCCTAATAGCCTGAAACATGAAGTATTCTGCAGGGATGACTGGTCGAGGTGGGTCATGGCTGAGGTAGGCCATCAGAATGGCTTGCTTAAGAGGGATCTTACTCGTCTGAGAGGCAGGATAAAAGAGAGTCCGAGCGAGGAACCCCAGAGCCTTGAACCACTCAGTCATAAATCGGCTGGTGAGGAAGGTGCCTGTGACAGGTTCAGCAGGAGGAGAAGAGTAGAGACGGGTAGCAAGCTCATTAATAGTATAAGAGTTTGAATACTCAGTGTAGCTGTGCAAAACTCCATCTGTGGTGGTGGGGAGACCAAGAGCATGACGAATCCTGGAGGGAGAGCAGTTGACTTGAATACCACGAACACATACACATACTTGTTGCTCTGACTGAAGATGAACTTCCGTGGACACCGTGGCTGGGAAGTTAGCATAGAATTCCTGGACCAAGGTACGATTGTACCGAGGTAGGGAGCTGAAGACCTTGACCCATCCCAGACGGGTGACCAAAGCGAGCAGAGCAGGATGCAAAGAGGAGAAGTCGATGGGCCGTTCAGCAACTATTGGCCGATTGACAGTGACATAGCCAAAGAGACTGCGAGTTTCTGAAGAGACAAAATGCGAGACTGGAGGAAGTAGAGAGAAATCACCAGAGGGAGACTTAGAGGTTGCCTTGGGCTTGGACTTGGCCGAAGTGGGTTTGCCCTTAGTAGCCACAGGGGTGGCCTTGACCTTTGATCGAGTAACCCTTTGCCTCAAGGGTTCAGAGGACGAGGAAGCAGGAGAGGAACTGGAAGGACTCGCTGGAGCAGGCCGCTTGCGCTTGCAAAGAACAGGTGGAGAATGAGTACTGGTAGGAGCAGTAGGAGAGAGATCGGGTTGAGATTGACCAACTGGAGGAGGGAGATCCACAGAAGGTTGAGTGACCGGAGGTTGAGGGACCAGAGATTGAGTAACCGGAGGAGAAGGAGTCACTTGAGTCTGAGTATCAGGAGGAGAAGAGACAGGTACGGGATCTTCCATAGCGGGACCTTGCGGAGCTTCGACAATGGGAGGAGCAGGGGTGATCTTTGGTGAGGACGGTGGAGGTGAGGGCTTCTTAGAAGCAGAAGGCACAGCTTTGGGAGTTTTATCTGACTTGACAGGGTTCTTCGGGGTACGCCATTGGCGTTGATAGGTGGAGGTTACAAGAGAGGGCTTCAGATTTTCAGTGGCTGGCTTGGAAGGAGGAGACTTAGAAGGTGGAGGAGGTAAGCAGATGACTTCCTCAGGGATGAAAGGATCAGGCTTGGCCATAGGTGGTTTTGAGAGAGAGAAAGCTTGAGAAGAAGTGAGTGGCTTGCGGTTTCTTATCCTCATGATTCAGTGACTTTTAAAATGGGAATAGAAACGGAAGCGAACCGATTCAGTGGGAGAGAGAGAGAGTTGCAGTGAAAATCAAGACCACTCATTGAATTCTTGAACCAGGCAGTTTCTCCTCTTAAACACACCATCTCCACTCTTCACTTTCCAACTTCTACAGAGTTAAGTCAGAGAGAAAAACAATAATGACCTAGACCTACGTGAGACACACATGCACCTAGAAACCTCCCCAAAAGCAGATAAAAGATCACTCATGCATAGAAAACCCTAAATTCCATTGGATAACAGAGAAGACCAGTGTACCCAGCAGTACGAGAGCAGCTCCCCCTCACGTGATGCACATAAAACCAAACAGAGTTCAAAATTTATACAACCTGTCAGCAAATGTCTTGGGATGGAAACAGTCAGTGAAATCCCAGGGATTAGACAAAATTTCGGCAAGATTCACAAAAGTGTGACAACTAATTTTCATCAGTCTTGATGGCTCAAATTTTTCGCATGAGTATATGACTAAAGAGTAATATTGACGCCATGTTCTATGAAACAAAAATCCTTGGAACCATAAGAATGCGTGTGTGTGTAAAGATCACCTAAGGGGGTACAAGCTTGAAGCATCAAATGATATAAGGACTATAAAAGTAACCAAGTGACTTTGTCACTTCCTTTGGGAGAATTCTGGAAGTTCATCATAACAAGGACTTTGTCCCAACATGGCCTTTGGCCGTTCTCATTTAAGTTCAAAGAAATTTCTCCATTTTCTTTAACTTTTAGTCCAAGAGCTCATCTAAGAAAAACGTCCTCATAGGTTCATGTAGCAGAATAGTTACCATTATGTCCTGAGCGCAGTGCTCGAAAGAATAATGTGTGTTTCAAGGACACTTAGTGGGTAACTAATCCAAACCCATCGAAGGATAGATAACATCTCAGGGATCTCCACTGGTTCCGGTTAAGATGCACCCAGCAAAAGACTAGCTCATTCCTTTACTTTATTCATTTATCAGTAACCACCAGAGTTCCATATTAGCTCTTCAGTAACCAGTTCAACTCACTCAATTTTCTAGCTCAAGCAGTGTACACCCCACAAGAATGACTTTTGTGCCTAAGAGTTCCTTTTAGTTCCAAGAAAAGGCTTAGACCACATGCACTAACATTCTCAAAGATATAGATGCATATACACAAGAGAAAGATGCAGCAAACTTCCATCAAGAGTCATGAAATAAGAACACAACACCTTAGATCAAGTTCAGAAAAATTGTCAGGGATGCATCCTCAAACTCGTATCCCAACATTAGCCAATAATTATTTTCAGAAAAATAAAAGACTTGAAAAATAAACTTAGACGAGTGAGGGAGAGAACTCAAGTAATGGTGCATACACCAATGGCCTTCCTAAGACTTTCAAACCTCATATTATCCAAAGGCTTAGTGAACAAGTCTGCCAATTGTTGCTCTGTTGGAATAAATGTCATCTCAAGCTGATTATCTTCAACCAAATTTCTAATGAAATGATATCTAATCTCTATATGCTTAGTCCTAGAGTGCAACACAGGGTTCTTTGAGATATTGATAGCAGAGGTGTTATCACAGAATATGGATAGGATACCTTGCTCAAATCCGTAGTCACTCAGCATGTGTTTCATCCAAAGGAGTTGTGTGCAGCAACTTCCAGCAGCTATATACTCAGCTTGGGCAGTAGACAGGGATACACAGTTCTGCTTCTTGCTATGCCACGACACCAGGTTGTTCCCAACAAAGAAGCAACCTCCCGAGGTGCTCTTCCTATCCGTGGCATCTCCCGCCCAATCCGAATCCGAATCCGAATACCCTGCAATCTCAGTGTTAGTATCCGTAGTATACAGAATTCCAAAGGCACATGTACCTGAAACGTATCGAATGATACGCTTGACTGCCTTCACGTGGGATTCCTTGGGGTTGGCTTGATACCGAGCACAAACACCCACACTAAAAGAGATGTCAGGTCTGCTGGCTGTGAGATAGAGTAGGCTTCCAATCATGCTTCTCTAAAGGGTTTGGTCAGCACTGGTTCCCTCCAGATCTGCACTGATTCTGCATGAAGTCCCCATTGGGTTACGGATGGGAGAGGCTCCTTCCATCCCAAACTTCTTCACAAGTTCCCTCACATACTTTTCCTGCGAAATGAACAAACCATCTTTCCTTTGCTGAACTTGTAGTCCAAGGAAGAAGTTTAGCTTACCACACAAGCTCATTTCAAATTCTTGTTTCATTAGAGTGACAAACTCTTCAACAAGGTTTTTAGAGGTAGAACCAAACACCACATCATCCACATAGATTTGAGCAATTATCATATGTTGTGAAACATTCTTGACAAACATGGTTTTATCAATGGAACCTCTCACGTACCCATGGTCAATCAGGTGTGTAGACAATTTCTCATACCAAGCTCTAGGAGCTTGCTTCCAACCATAAAGGGCTTTGTCTAACCTGTAAACATAATCGGGATGGGAAGAGCTCTGAAATCCCGGGGGCTGTTCCACATACACTTCTTCTTTCAAAATCCCATTTAGAAATGCACTTTTCACATCCATTTGAAAGAGGTCAAATTTCAGAAAACAAGCAATGGCTAAGAGCAACCTAACAGACTCAAGTCTTGCTACGGGAGCAAAGGTTTCATCAAAATCTAGGCCTTCAATTTGGGAATATCTTTGCACTACTAACCTAGCCTTGTTTCTAGTAATGATTCCCTTTTCATCAGTTTTGTTCTTGAACACCCATTTTGTTCCTATGACATTTTTATCCTTAGGTCTAGGGACTAAATGCCAAACACTACTTTTCTCAAACTGATTTAGCTCATCCTGCATGGCAACAATCCACTCCGGATCTTTCAAGGCGTCTCTAATAGTCTTAGGCTCAACACTAGACACAAAGCCATAGCAAGCAATTCTATTTATAGTTAACCTATGCATCGTAAGAAAGCTCTTGAGATTTACCAGATTACTTACATACACTTTGGACTTACTTCGGGTATGTCTTGGCTCGTCCACCATGCTGATCACATCCGATGGAGAATGATCTTTTTGTACTTGACGTTTCCCAACGCGATGTGACTTCTGGATAGTCAGGGTCTGATCTATCCCGGTGCCTTCCGTATCAGATTCTGCATCCTGGGATACATCATCAGGGATAAGATTCTGTTCATCAATAGGAGTCTCAGCATCTTTGGGAGATGTCTCAGTGCTCACATCCTCAACCTGCGCATTTCTAGAAGAATGGTTGTGAGAGCATACAAGAGAATCATTGATAGCCACATTCACCGTCTCTACAACTTTGCAGGTTCTCTTGTTGTAGACCCGGTAAGCACGGCTATTCAATGCATAGCCTAAAAAGACACCCCTATCACATTTAGCATCAAACTTCGTCAAATACTCACGGTCTCTATAAATAAAGCAAGGGCTTCCAAAAGCTTTTAGATGTGAGATATTTGGCTTCTTGCCTTTCCAAAGTTCGTAGGGAGTTTTACTAGTACTCGGTCTAAAGATTACACGGTTAAGAGTGTAACAAGCATTAAAGATTGCTTCGGCCCAAAATATGTGAGGCAAATATGCAGAACTCAACATAACCCTCCCCATCTCAACCAGTACCCTATTCTTCCTCTCAACAATCCCATTTTGTTGTGGTGTGATGGGTGCTGAAAACTCATGGTGCACACCATTTTCCTCACAATACTCAGCAAACAAAGAGTTTTCAAACTCGGTTCCATGATCCGACCTAATCCTCAAAATGCATTTGTTTTCGGAAAGCTTTTCATTTGAAATACGTTTTGCTAGTTCAAAAAACTTCCCAAAGGTTTGAGTTTTGTCGCCTAGAAAAATGACCCAAGTGAATCTAGAAAAGTCATCTACCACAACAAGTACATATTTCTTTTTCGCAAGACTTTTAGTTTCAACAGGGCCTACAAGGTCTAAGTGAAATAACTTAAGAATATTAGAGGTTGGCCTAGCATTTAGAACAGGATGGGAGGTTCGGGATAGCTTACCCATTTTGCAGTCTCCACACATACCTGCAGCTCTCCCGGACAGTTTGGGCAGACCACGAGCTCCATCCTTTGAAGACAACTTCACCACATCTTGATGGTTGAGATGGCACATCCTTCTATGCCACAGATCTAGCAAGCTTTCTTGAGTTGAGGATAGGAATCACATATCAGGTTCCAATCTCTTGTTTGCACGAACACAGTAGCAGTGATCTCTGGACCTCTCCCCTTTCATCACACATCTCCCTTTTCCATCAAGAACAGTGCACTGAGATGTGTCAAAGGTCACTGTCTCATATTCGTCAACTATCTGGCTCACGCTCAGCAGACACACTTCTAAACCTGCTACCAACAGAACGTTCTTCAGGGCTGGGAGACCTGGAGTATCAACTGTCCCGCTTCCAATGATATCTGCCTTGGCACCATCACCAAACATGACATCACCAACTGGATGAGTGTCATCCATGGACGAAAACCATTTTCGTTCTCCTGTCATGTGCTTCGAGCAGCCGCTGTCCATGTACCAAGAATCGGATTTCCTGGTGGAAAGGGCAGTCAAAGCAACGTTGCACACAACTACAACGTTTCTTGCGGCAACAGGTGAGGTCTTAACTCTTGAGAGAAAGCAGATAACTTCTTCCGGTTTCTTCTTGACACCAGGGTCTTTGGGAGACACGACCCTTCTGATATCCCGGGTTCTGTGAACAGATTTTCTGACCCAATTAGCAGAAGCAGGCTTATTTTTCTGCTTCGGGATGGCAAGTGACTGTGAAATCCTCGTCAGTTCATTGAGGGATTTCTGAAAGTGAGCGAGCAAATTGTTGTTTTGTGGGATCCTTGCAGGTACAGGGTTTCCTCTCAACTTGTAGCAGTACCGATGAATATGTCCACTGTTCCCACAGTGAAAGCACCTGATTTGCGAGCCTTTCTTGGGCTTCGACACCTTAGAGGTTTCAGGAGCATTGATCTTCAGCTGAGGCGGAGGCTTTCCTAACACCGAGCTGGTCCCTTTCACGAACGTAGTCTTCTCCGAGCCCTTGGGTTTGTCACTATCGTCAAACCCCAACCCCTTCTTGCTGCCATCCAGTCTTCCCATCCCACAGATTTGGGATAGCTTTTCCGAGCCAATAGAGAACTTGGCAAACTGGTTCCGGGCGTCCAGCAGGGCTTCTTCGAGCTTCAGCTTCTCAGTAGTCAGCAAGCTTATGGTAGAAGACTGACGGTCTAGCTCTTCTTTGAGAAAAATCACTTGCTTTTCAAGTTGGGTTTTGGTTGAATTCCATTCTGCTTTCTGGGATAGAAACTCTCCTTGTATCCTGGAATGTGTCTCCTTACTCAATGAGAGCTCATTAGATAGAGCTTCATTTTTAGCAAGCATAGACTTAGAGGCTTTGCATAGACGCACATACATATCATGCCCTTCATCATCGGAATCCTTGTCCTCAAGAGACTCATCCAATATGACATGAGAAACAAAAGCAACCTTTTCATCTTCTTCTAAATCCGTTTCCGAATTTTCATTTGACTCACTGTCACTCCAAGTTGCTTTTAAAACTTTGTGGGACTTATTTCTCCTGTTAGCACAGTCCACAGCCTTATGTCATATTCCATTTCATTCAAAACATTTCATATCCATTTTCGGGATAGGAGAGGGCCTGATATCCTGACCTTTCTGTGAGACCTTATTCCTAAAGGGTTAGAACTAGATCCTTTTGAAAAGTTCCGATTAGAGTTGAACATTTTCCTTTTCCTTAAAAATTTCTCAAATTGTTTGGTTAGAAAAGCAAATTCATCATTTTCATCATCTTCATTTTCATGCAACTTTTCAACCTCAATTTTAACCGAACTTAAGGCAATGGATTTCTCATGCATGGGTCATTTCTTTAGAGTCTCATAAGTTTTCAGATTTCCAACAAGTTCTTCTAACGGATAAGTATCAAGATCATGAGCTTCCTCAATAGCATTCATTTTCGAGTCAAAGAAAGAAGGTAAAGCAGTTAAGAATTTCCTAACAATTTTCTTTGATTCAATAGCCTCACCTAAGCTATGACATTGATTCGTGATATTAAGTACACGAACATAAAAATCATCGATAGACTCTTTGTCACTCATGCTTAGACCTTCAAACTCAAAAATAAGACGTTGAAGTTTTTGTTGTTTAACACGAGAGTTACCTTCATGAGTGTTGATGAGCACTTCCCATGCCTCCTTAGCAGTAGAGCAATGAATGATCCTTTGGCGCTCTGCTTTGGAAACAGCATTGAATAGACAGCTAAGGGCCTTGATGTTTGCTCTAGCCGAATCCTTGTCGTCTTTCACCCATTCAGACCTAGGCTTTGAAACCCTTACGGTTGATTCAGCGCCTTCTGGTTTTGTGGGATGTGTCCAACCTTCCTCTACACTTTGCCACAGCATACCATCATCTTGGTAGGAGAGGAAGGCACTCATCATGATTTTCTATTGAGAAAAATCATGTCCATCGAAAAAAGGTGGAACATTTATGGAAGAACCTTTTTCCCGATCCATAACTGACCCCTCAGAGGATCTCACTAGCAAAAGCTAGTGGCCGCTCTGATACCACTTAAAGGTCCTAGAGGGGGGTGAATAGGCCTTTACCACTTTTTCGTTTAGTCTGTTATCGGGATAGCAAGATATTGTCCTATCCCGAAACACAGGATACGAGTAATAGAGAGAAAAGCAGTAAGGAAAGAATGACACCATATGTTTTTGGTGACGCAGAAATCCTACAACCAGGATCAAAACTGCGTGCCCCTAACTCTTGAGGGACAAACCTTTCCACGAATTGGTAACTCACACAATTACAAGTTTCTGGCACTCTGGGGATACATAACCCTTATGCTATCCTGACTAGTCTACCCACTAGTACAAACAGAGCTACACTACTTTAATCTATGTGCTTACACTTGGAAAGAGAAACTGAAGTATCAAAACAGATCTTTAACTACTCTTCAAGTTAAAACCTTCTTGATCAACTTCATGGGTTGGGCATCTCCACACTTTATCTCTATGGAATGCAAAATGCAATGATGCATATGAGTTTTGAAAAACAGTTTTTATGTTTAAGAAACCATGTCTATTATGCACAGTTATGAGCAACCAAAAGACATGGAAGAGGGAGAGAAGACAGAAGAGAAACTACACACGAATGTGCTCTTAAAGAGTACAAAAACCGAATAACCTAAACACCCAAGTATCTCGCTCAACCAACCAACTTTTCAACACAGTTTAGACACCTTATATAGACATACAAAACAGCAGCACAATGCAGCAAGTAAGTAAGGCAAAGAAGGAGTCAAAGACAGCTGAAAAGCACGTGTCACAGCAGCACAAAACGCTGCCCTAAGCATTGTCCTAATACAGAGCAAAACGGGTCTGCAACTGATGGGACAACTGCACAATTATAAGGAAGAAAGAAACCAAAACAGCTTTTGTATTTCCTTATACCCAGTAAAACATATTAGTGAGAAGCAACACACATAGGGGTCAAGCATAGCACCGTATCACGTGGTCAACTATCATAAGAAGAGGCTTATGGCAGTCCAAGAAACAACTCAGTTTTGACTAGACATATTTGACACAGTAAACAAAGCAGAGACATGTTTCATGGCAAAGTGCTAAGTCAACATCAGTTTTCCATTTGGGGTAACATGTATTTTAGGAGGGAAAACACTATACCCAACCTATTACCAGAAATGGCAAAGCATGCAAAAAGAGTATCACGTGAAAAGCAAAGTTAGCCTAATTTCAGATTGTAAAGCACATGCATAAAGTAGCACAAAATCCTAAGTATCACATGTTGGCTTAACACATTTGAAATTTAAGGTCAACTAGTAAGAACCAGGGTACATGCATAAAGATTAACCTAGGCTGCTATAAAGCACATGCATACTGAAATAAGATTAACTTAAGCAACCGAACCCAGATGAGAACATGTTCACAGAATCATACCAGAACTGCAGGGATACATGCACACTATCATATCCTAGATGGAAAACATGATATGCAATGAATGAACTACCTGATGTACCAAGGAGATAAATTTGGAGATGCCAACATCTTTAATCTCTTGTCTGGATGAACATCGAGTCTTATCGTGTTTTGTCACACGTCAAGGAAATGCCAATTCATGTGTATGCCTTCAGGTGCGTGTGGAAGGAGCGAAATCTGTGAGTTTGGAGAGGCAAAGTCCGAACTATGGAGCAAGTGGCTTTTCTAGCTCAAGTCTGCTACTCCTCATACCGATCAGTGCAGACTCAGAAATTGAAACCGACGTCGAGGGCTTGTGTTGGATGGTTGAAGTTCAATGTCGATAGTGCGTTTGAGGTGAGCTCAGCCTCAGGTGTTATTGAAGGTATTGTTAGAGATATGGATGGTGAAATCCTTCGCGATTTTGCTTGTTTTAAATCTCAGGTTTTCAGTCCTGCAATGGCCTAGATTCTTGCTCTTTAGTTAGCTGTTTCTTTATCAGAGCAGCATCATTGGACCCCGATCACTTTTGAATCGAACTGCCAGGAGATTGTTCAGACTATGTAAACGGGAGGAGAAGATCTTTCCGGCCTGGGTTGGTTGCAAGAAGATGTCAGTATGGAGCTTGCTTCATTTGTTAACTTAAGAGTTTCTCATGCTTTTAGGGAAGCTAACGTTTTAGCACATAAGTTAGCTAGGTACGGATTCACTACTCAATCTGATTGTGTTTGGGTAGGTCCTCTTCCCAATGAACTGAGGCACCTAGTGTCTTCTGGTTGTATAACTTGTATCTATTAAGCTCTTATGGAATGAAAGGTCGTGGTTTGGATTAAAAAAAAACTGATTTATGATAAAATTATCAAGTGACCTTGTTTGATATAAATTTTAGGATAATGACCTTATATCTAATTTGTGTTGGATTGGAAATCTCACATCAAAATATGACAATATTAAATATAACTTAAATGTGGTCGGACTATTCCTAATTGTACTGGGGTTTTTTGTGGATAAAACTTAATAACTTAAAGATGGTTAAGTTGGAACAATATCAGTACAATACGGACTCTATGTGCCAAGTTTGTCGTTGTTCAACTTGGCATCAAAGCCAATCATGTGGACCTATCGACAAACCCTATTTTTGTCAACCACTACATCTAAATTTCGCTGTGAACTGCTGACATAGGAGAAAAATTTGACTCTGATGTGATTTTTCTTCTCCTACCTACACTTTATATCTACTTTGTGCAATTCTGAATATGAAGATGTTGCCTGGATCGGTTGTTGTTTTAGAGGAAGAACATCTACATAGTGTCCCCGCTACTACAGTTGCATCAGGTATGATAGGTCAGGCATCACCTCCCTCTACGTTATCTAGGACTAATGCTTGGATAATTGACACAGATGCATCTGATCATATGACAAATAACCCTAATTTAGTGGAAACCATTAAACCATCTCCTCAACCTAGTGTATCTACTGCTGATGGATCTTTATCTTCTGTTATTGGTGAAGGTCCTATCAAAGTCGCGGATAATTTGACTCTTGATTCTGTTATTGCCATTCCCTCTCTTACCTATAATCTTCTATCTGTTAGTCAAATAACTTAATTTGGCTCTTACTTAACTTTCTATCCAGATTTTTGTGTTTTTCAGGACATTCTGACTCGAAAAATTTTCGATTATGGTGTAAGAATGGGGAAACTCTACTATCTTGATTTGACAAGCAATGAAACACAATAGTTGAATGTGTTGGGTCAAGCTAGTACTGCTAATAGTTTGGATAAAGCTATAGAAGCTATGTGGTTATGGCACCGTCGTCTTGGTCACGTGAATTTTCATTACCTGCAGAAGCTTTAACCTTAATCATTTTCCAGCGTGAGTGCTTCAGATTTCCAGTGTGACACATGTGAACTGGCCAAAAATCATTGTGTTCCATATCCTCCTAGCATGCACAAGAGTTCAATGCCTTTTATGAAGGTTCATTAAGACGTTTGAGGTCCTGCAAGAGTTTCTACGCCTACAAGAGCTTGATATTTTATAACATTTTTTGATGACTTTACCGGCATGACTTGGGTATCTTTGATGGTGTCCAAGAGTGATATGACTGAATTTCATAAGGTGGTTGCCACTCAATATCAGCAACAGATCTGTGTTCTTTAGTCTTACAATGGTGGTGAATATGTCAATACCTACTTGGCCTCTCATGGAATCCATCACCAAACTTCCATTGTTTATACTCCTCAACAAAATGGCGTGGCTGAGCGTAAGAATCGATAGTTACTGGAGGTTTGCTTCATTATTTGGCATGAATATGCCTCAGATTTATTGGGGTGTTGCTGTTACTTCTGCTACATATTTGACTAACCATACTCTTTCTCTTGTCATTGAGTTTTAGAATCCATACCAGAAGTTACATGCAATGCTAAATGTCCATTCTCTCCCTAATTTGGAATCTAGAGTTTTTGGGTGCACTGTGCGTGTTCACATCAACAAGCAATTAAGAGGCAAGCTCATGTGCTTTGAAGTATGTCTTCATTGGCTATGTAGATTTTCAGAAAGGTTATCGGTGTTATGATTCTCTCACCAAGAAGACTCATGTTTCCCTTGATGTTTTCTTTTGGGAATATGAACTTTTTTACTCATGGAGAGTGTCAGAGAGTTTCCATCAGAGGGAGAGAAGAGGATGAGAAACAAATACTCTGAATTTGCCAAAATTTGAAGATCTTGAACATTGGAGACACGATTTGTGGGTTCCGGTATGTCACAAACGAAGGACCAGAGATGTTCCTTCGATGGATCAAGTGATTCTCTCGATCCATCGAATTTCTAGGCAGAGAACCTAATAGATGGTTTTGATGGATCGAAGGATCTCTCTATCCATCGAAGCTTCCGAAAAGTGAAGACTCGAGAGCTTGCTTTGATGGATCGAATGATCCTCTCGACCCATGGAAGATTTTGACAAATGCAGACACAAGATAAGGTTTTTTAATGCATTGAAGAACACTTCTTGATGCATCGAAGACTCTGCCCTGAATGACCCGAATACTTTGCTACCCATTGAGGATTCCTCTCAACCCGTAGATAACCCAACAACTGATATACCTTCCGAACAACATCGAGATAGTACTAAAGCACTTGCTCCCCTTTCTACATCATCAATTGAGATCTCTATTCAGAATGCTTCATCTGAGGTACGTAGATCTCAACGAGTTACTAAGAGAGTTCCTAAACAGTATGAGCCTAGTATAGATGTCAAAGCCAAATATCTTATTGCTAACTATATCTTCTACCATAGGTTTCCCAAGTCTCATGCACTTATTTTCAGTCAATTATCTATAGTATCTATTCCTAGTAATGTACAGGATGCTTTGGCAGATCCAAAATGGAAGCAAGCTATGAATGAAGAACTACAAACTTTGCAGAAGAATGAAACTTGGGACATGGTTCCTATACCACCTGGTAAGAAGACTGTTAGATGTCGCTGTGTATTTACTATAAAACTTAAAGCTGATGGAAGCATTGATTGCTACAAAGCTAGATTTGTTGCCAATAACTATACTCATAAGTATAGAGTTGATTACAAGGAGACTTTTGCACCTGTTGCTAAAATTAATACTATAAGAATTCTTATTGACCTTGCAGCTAGTTATGATCGACCTTTACGCCAGTTTGATGTGAATAATGATTTCCTGAATGACAACTTAGAAGAAGAAGTATACATGGATACTCCACCAAGAATCAGTTGCAAACCAGGTAATGAGGAAAATGTGTGTTATTTGAAGAAGTCTTTATATAGTTTGAAGCAATCACCTAGGGCGTGGTTTGGATGCTTCTCCAAGGCAATGAAGAAATTTAGGTATCGCCAGTGCAACTCTGACCATACCTTGTTTGTCAAATGCAAGGATGGTAAGACTACTTCCTTAATTGTGTATGTTGATGATATGGTGGTCACAGTAGATGATCCATGTGAGATGACAAGTCTCCATAAACAGTTGCCACAAGAGTTTGAAATGAAAGATCTGGGCGATTTGAAATACTTCTTAGGAATTGAAGTCGCAAGGTCCAAGCAAGGGATTACATTGTCCCAAAGGAAGTATGTTTTGGATCTTCTTGTTAAAACTGGATTGCTGGACTGTAAACCTGCTGCCACTCCTATTGAGCAGAACCACAGGCTGAAACTTCTTCCAGATAAATTCCAACGAATAAGGGCAGGTATCAACAATTAGTTGGGAGACTCATTTATTTATCACATACTAGACCCGATATTGCATATGTTGTTATTGTGGTGAGTCAGTTTATGCATACTTCTGGAGTAGACCATATGAATTCCGTATTACATATTCTCAGATATATGAAGGACATACTTGGTAAAAGTTTATTATTTACAAGAAACAGTGAGTTGTGTGTTTCTAGCTACACTAGTGAGGCATGTGTTTTAGGCTATAGTGATGTAGACTGGGCTGGTGATCATACAAATAGGGCGTCTGCTTCTGACTACTTTACTTTTCTTTTCTTTTTTATGGAAGTTTGGTTACTTGGTGCAGTAAGAAGCAGAATACAATTGCTCGTTCTAGTACAGAAGCTGAATACCGTGGAATGGCAAATAGAGTATGTGAATTGTTGTGGATCAAGAATGTGCTGAAAGAGTTAGATTTCAGGTTTCAGAGACCTATGGATTTGCATTGTGTTAACATAATTGCTGCTGAGATTGCTCGTAACCTAGTACAACATGATAAAACCAAACATGTGAAGGTTGATAGATATATTTTAAGGGATAGCCTTGACAAGAAGATTATTCGGTTTCCCTTTGTGTCGTCTGAGGAACAGTTAGCTAATGTTCTTACTAAATGATTATCACATGAAACATTTAGTAAATGGTTGGACAAGTTGGGCATGATTGACATCTACGTACCAACTTGAGAGGGAGTGTTAGCAAATATTGATCTTGTAGATATTTTAGATTCTTATTGTAATTATAAGTGATTTATTCTTTATTGTAGATATTCTCTACCTATTAGGAATATGCTTTGTAAAGCTATATATATATATACCCAATTCGGGAATGAATGAAAGTATTGAATTCAACCCTAAACACTTTTTACCTATACTTTTCTACTTGATATCAGAACGGGTCATTTTCAATCACGTCTAGAACCCAGTGGGCTCGAATTGAATTGGGCATTCGAAAAATTGTTGCGTTGACTCCCACTGACTTAATTGGGTCTTCGAAAAACTGTTGTGTTCGCTCCAACGGAATGTATAACTAAGATTTCGATGTGTATTTCGGATTTGGTTTCACGTGCTAGCCTCGTACTTCGGTTGCACGTGAGGGGGCGTGTTGGATTGGAAATCTCACATCAAAATATGACAATATTAAATATAACTTAAATGTGGTTGAATTATTCTTAATTGTATCAGAGCTTTTTGCGGATAAAATTTAATACCTTAAAGGTAGTTAAATTGAGACAATATCGATACAATACAGACACCATGTGCGACATTTATCGTTGTTTAACTATTTATCCCAAGAAAGAAAGGCCGATGATTGAAAAACTATAATTTCTGTTTGTCTAACCCAATTTAGTTTTTTTTATGAATGATAACCCATTGAGAGTTTTGATACTTTCAAAAACAGATCGAAAGTTCTTGGTTCATATGACTCATACCAAGCCCAATTTAGATTTTTGTTTCACCACAAAAGCCCATACGCATCATCACTTCTGCATGTTATCACAATTTCATATGACTCACAATTTCATCATTGTTATGCACTTTGAAAAGAAAACACACAATATAGTCCATATATATCCTTCATCCGGGGTATACTCTTCACCACACCACCATACTTACAATGAAGGGTACTGTGAGTATATGATTCCCTTAAAAAGTGATCCCGCTTTCTTGCTTCATGCTCTGACTCCTCTGAGTGTGTGTTAGCTTAAGTTATCTTCTTGTAATTTTTATTTACGGGTCCTAGAGACAATCATGGTGTACTAAGGATTTTATATTTCGAATACTGTATAAATGACTAACGTTGTATTTTTTTAGAAAAAAAAAAACTCCTCAAATTTAAAGAATTATATGATCCAAACCTACCAATGAAAGTATGAACTCAACATCTATAATAACTAGTCACCCACGTTTCAAAAAAAATAAAAAATAACTAGTCACACAAAAGTAGATCGACAAACTGCAAACACAGGTGACATGCATGAATAAGGAATGAAATTGTGTGAACCTCAAACTCAATCATGAAAATAGTACACTTCCAAAATAAAATCATGAGGATAGTTGCAAGTCCTAGCTCATGAGATTTGATAAGAGGGCGATCTGTGTCCTTCATATATATGAACCGGCAGTATGGAATTAAAAGTGAATCCTCCTAGCTATAAAACGTTTTTTCTGATTCCCCCAACTCATGTCAACTACCAGATCCTGTTTCTTTTGAGTTTGGATTAATGAAAACGTGTTGAAAATTATGTCCCATCGATCACTCATCCACGCATGTATGTTGTCTGTGATGATCGACAACGACCACAATACTCAGCTAAACAGATCTGCAGTCCGTAATGTTAAAAAAAAGAAGATCTGCAGTCATACCACTCATACGGCCAACCTTAATATATTCGTAGAAGTATACACAAACAATAAAACTCACATAATGTGTTTGATTCATTTGCTGAATAGATATTGACACTATCAACATTTTCATTATAGTCGATGACATTATAAAAAATAAATCGTCGACATTTTAAATCGTCGGTTATAGTAGATTATAGCCGACGACAACATCAAAAATTGTCGGTTATAGTACTATAGCCGACGATTTTTGCAACAAAAATCGTCGGCAAAAACAAAAAATCATCGGCTATACTTTTGCTGACACTTTTTTTTCGACAACAACAAAAATCGTCGGTTATACTATAGCCGACGACTTCGTAAAAAAATCGTCAGCTGTCCTATAGGCTAAAAAACGTCGGCAAAAATATAGTCGACAATTTTTGGTGTTGTCGTCAACTATAGTCTACTATAACCGACGATTTAAAATGTCGTTGGCCTGTTTTTTTTAATATCGTCGACTATAGTGAAAATGCTGGTGGTAGCGTGAACCCTGAAATCACAACAGTCCATACATATGATGTGTATTAAAGTTGACTTCCCTTTGTTCATAGGGTATACGACAACTATTACAGTAAAGATTCAACGTTTTCATGGCTTCCTGCAATTATAATTCAACTAAGAGGAAGAAAAATATATATTGGTACATATTAGTCAGCCATGACTGGATTCCAAGTCAGTAGGTCCTGAGAAAATTATATTAAGATATGATTTCCACGTAATTCTGAGTCATCTGTGCATGCTCTTCGGTTCTGAAAATTAATTTACAATCTTCCCAAATTCGGAGTCTTGGCTCCTGCGGGCTGCAGCCAGCCCTTATCGGTTTCCTTCTTAGCTGTGTATTTGAACGATTCATTCGTTTGTGATTGATTTGGATATATAAAAGTTAACTAACTAGATAAGTTTTTCAGTTGAGGACTCCATTGCTTCCATATTTTCATGCAAGGACTTATGTCTAACTATAAGAACCCTACTTTGCCATCATCTATCTCCACCACTGCGTTTAATCTTGATTGCTTTCTTCTTCTCTTTGAGTCTTATATTTCTTGGTTGAGCTTTTGGGGGAAAGGTTAGGATGACTATCCTCGTCGAGCAACCCGCTGATCTTAATGGTGTGCATGCATCCCTAGCTAGCTTCTTTTTGCTTTTGTTCATTTCTGATGACTCTTCTGCGTTATTGTGATTTTGATGTTAACAATTCTAATTACAGTGCCAGAATTCGAGGCGACGGAGGTTTTCGATTCTGAGGTTTGTGATGAAATGTGTGAATTGGTATTGGATGGTGGCTTTGCGATGCCGAAAGAGATATCCAGAAACGATGGATGTGTCAAACCAGATGTTCTTGTGTCAAATGATGAGTTCATTGCTCCTGAAATCAATTCATTTGGCCAGACATTCAGGTCTGCAGGATTGTTCTCATTTCTTCATTTTTCGGTCTCGTACTTTTTTTCTTCTGTTCGTTAAGCAAATATATATGCGATTTCATTGTTGTAGGGATTACAATGCCGAAAGTGAGAGACAAAAAACTGTGGAGGAATTCTACAGGCTGAACCACATTCATCAGACATATGATTTTGTGAAGAAGATGAGGGAGGAGTATAGGAAAATGGATAGAGTGGAAATGAGCATTTGGGAATGCTGTGAGCTACTTAATGAGGTTGTGGATGAGAGTGATCCTGACTTGGACGAGCCACAGATAGAGCATTTGCTGCAGACAGCTGAAGCAATCAGGAAAGACTATCCCAATGAAGATTGGCTGCACTTGACTGCTCTTATTCATGGTATATTATAATTTACTCATTCCGGGACCTAACCATGTCATTTGCATTTGACACTGTCAATTAGATGAGTAAATGAGTATATTGGCTTTCAGATCTTGGTAAAGTGCTTCTTCTTCCTAGCTTTGGAGGGCTTCCTCAGTGGGCTGTTGTTGGTCAGTATTGTGTTTTGAACATGGAAATGTGATGACCCTTTTCTCTTTTTGAGTTATTTCAATTGACAGTGTCAAATTTTATGTTGCAGGAGACACACATCCTCTAGGCTGTGCTTTTGATGAATCCATTGTTCACCACAAGGTACGTATGAACAACCCTCAAAACTTAGCTAGCTAGGTTAAGTGCATCTTGAAAGTGATCAGAGAAATCCTGCCTATATATACTAGAATGGCACGAAGCTAAATCTCACTGTTTCTTGCAGTATTTTGAGGGCAATCCAGATCACAAAAACTCTGCCTATAACACTAAGAATGGAATTTACTCTGAAGGCTGTGGACTTGAGAATGTAATGATTTCATGGGGACATGATGACTACATGTACTTGGTATGCATTCACAAAATTCTGTAGCAGCTTGAGTTCTACATACATTGTTCTTTCTCAATACTCTAGCCTGTTTAGCTAATTAAGTTGCATATTCTATGTGTAGGTGGCTAAAGAAAATAAAACAACTTTGCCTGAAGCTGGATTGTTTGTTATCCGCTACCATTCCTTTTATCGTAAGCACCATACTCGAAATCTTTTCACAGAATGCAAAGTGTTAAGTACTACATTGTGATGTTGGTGATGAAGTTCCAATATTCATCTTGCAGCTCTGCACAAGTCAGGAGCATATAAGCATCTGATGAACGAGGAGGATAAAGAGAACTTCAAGTGGCTCCATATATTCAAGTAACCTTTTTCCTCCAATTCACTACATTTGTTTCAATGTTCTGTTTTCTCAATCTGGAGCAATGTCTTACACTCTTGTATGCTTCGTTTGCAGCAAGTATGATCTTTACAGCAAGAGCAAGGTTCGAGTTGATGTCGAAAAAGTGAAGCCGTATTACTTATCCCTCATTGAAAAGGTGAGTTTCTTTCTTTCTGCAGTTCTGCATCAGGATTGAACCTCATTCCTATATCTATATTTCAAGCTCCAATTTACTTGTGTGAAATTTTTGCAGTATTTCCCAGCAAATCTCAGATGGTGAGGTACGTATACAAGAGGGAGACTGTGAGAGTACAGCTTTTTTGCTCTCATTCGTAATGTACGAATTGCATGTGTTACAGAAGAGATGTTGTGCTTTCTGAACGGCAGAGACTTATTTAGTAGCTCGATCCATATATAAATATATATATATGTATTTTACTTCAAATGTATTCTTGCGTACTTGTTTACGCATTACCCATTTCAACAAATAATGAAGAAAAAAAGTTCGTTTTACTATCATCATTTCTCACCAGCAACAGCTTTATTTTGTGATCTATTCTTACAATTGTCGGAATGAAGGAGTTTGAAAGCGAGTAATATAATGGTGACATTGATCTATTTAAAACATCTTTTGTACAAGATAACACTAAAAACATCTCAAGAGACAAAGTAATGAGACAAAAGGAAGGTAGCATTCAGTATAATGACGATGGAGATTAATCCTAGTATGTTACACATAACCAATAAAGACTAGGATCAATTGGTCTAGGGATGACAAAATAATCCGAATCCGTGGGTATCCGCCTGAACCGAACCCGATCGAATTCGATTTTTAAGGAAAATAACGGGTATCTAGTATTTACCGACTCAAACCCGATCCAAACGGTGACGAGTTCGGATCGGGGTACGGATGTACATCTGTCGAACTCGAATCCGGACCCGAACTCGACCCGCTTTATTTTTTTAAAGTTTATTTATTATATTTATAATTTATATCAATTTTTTAAATTTTTATATACATATATTTTATACATAATTGTAACATTTATAATACTATTTTTTATATATATTTTATTTTTTGTATTTTTGGTTCGGGTAAACGAGTCGGATTCGGGTATTAAATATCAGACGGATTCAGATCGGGTTAAAACCTGATTAAAATTTTCGCGTCAGGTCGAGTTGGATCGAACAGATTCATTTAGGGTACTCAAAACTCGGTCCCGACCCATTGCCATTCCTAAATTGGTCCAACATTTGACAATTGACATTTACTTACAATTGGTATATATAAAAGTAGATATAGTCGCACGAAATGCATATTATCAAAACTAGATGATAGTATAGTAAATGCATTACTAAAGCGAAAGTATTAAAATTCGAGTAAACTAGATGATAGTAAATGCATTACTAAAACGAAAGTATTAAAATTCGAGTCATTTAACATCGTTTTTCAAAACATACAAGTGTGTTGAAAATAACTCCAAGTCTCAATGCAGTGTCTCGTCTGATAATGCTTTTATTTTATTTTAAATAAGGGCAGGAGTCCTCAAGTTTTGATTAATAAAACTGTTGAATACATAGGGGGGACATAAAACCTGAACCCCATACTACAATAAGCTCAGATAAAGCACTCTGAATAATATCATAATACCCTATAAATTATGTATACAAACACACACCATTTAACGGAGAATAGAATAGAACCAACACTATCCGCTTTACAAAGATGGCGACACACCGAAAAGTTTAAGCAGCTTCTTCGTTGAAAGCAATGCATCAAAATCTATTTTGGAGCAGCCTTCCCACTATATTGTCGACATTTTGGAGGAAGAGTCCATTTTATTGACACCCATTTTCATCACAGAGTCGACAAGACACCTAAAGTGCACACACAGACAGACCAACTAGATCACCTGACTAAGCTTGCCACTACGGAGTAGGAACTTATTAAGAACAACAAAACACACTTAACACAAGAACAAGACAAACAATTAAGCATAATTTTTAAATAACTTGGGCTTAGGATTACTTCCCAACCCTATTACCATCAAGCTTAAGGGGAGAATAAGTGCGCCAAACCCGGTGTCTCAGTGCTTCAAGTTCAGTCATGGACGAACCACTGTTAAGATACACCGTCATTGTTGTACTATAGATTAAGCGTGGTACTGCCATCTTGCCATCGACCTCGATATGCTATCTCTAATCCCTTGCCATTATCGTCTATATCCTATGGTTATTAGATTTGGGAATCTCATCAAATTTTCTTCTGGACAACAACAAAACACGACACTCATTGCAATCTTCCACCGAAGACAGCCGATATCTTGGTTGTAGACCACCGCCGACCACCATAGCTGCCAACATTGACACTTCCCAGCCTCCTTTATCACTCAATTTATTAACAACAACACCCAACTTTGGGTAAACAACAACACAAACAACTAAATACTCGCCCGACCCCACCTATAGCGCACTGATAAGGCCAGAGTTCTGCGACGAGCGACGGGCTGCCGGGCGAGACATAAGAGATTGGGTTGGAAGTTTTCTTATTGCCTGTTTTTGTAACCGCTACAGAGCGTTTTTTATATTTCTTCCACTTATGCTATATGCATTTATGTCATAATCCTATCTATATAAGCAAAATATTTAACAAATTAGAATGTTTAAAATAGACAAAATGATCAAGTTGATAGACAAAGTTAACATTCAGTGACTTTTTTGATATTTTTTAAATTTAAATAATCAAATTGTTGATTATTATAGCTATCTTTTTTATAAAAAAAATCTTAAAACAAATCAAAAGGAATGTGGCACGTGCCAAGCACACGTGCTGCTGCGGCTGTCTCTCTGTCTGTTCATCAGCTCTCCTCGTTTTCTTCCTCTTCACCTCTGTCACAATCACAAAGCAACACCAGACCACCACCACCATACTCAATCCTTCCTTCCTCTGCTCACCATTTTCATTCCTCTATTTCACATTTTCCATAAAAGTCTCAACCTTTATTCACATTCAATAATCTTCCATCATCCATCAAATACCGGACTAAAGTCTCCGACTTTGGTCCAAATTCCAGCTCAATCCAACCCATCAGGGTTTTGCATTCTCCCCGATTTGATTTAGAAGCCAATTTCATTTCTGGGTTTATCTATGTGATGAGTTTGAAGTCTTCAAGATGGTTCCTTTTGCCTCATTTCTTCGCCTCATTTTCACTCTCAGCTTCTTGACTCTTTTCACCATAAACCCTACTCTCTGCTCTGATTTGGGCAATCAATTCTCAATCCTCAACTTCGATTCCGATGACTTTCACGGCGACTACACGCCACCGTCGCCGCCGCCGAGTCCGCCGGAGCCTCACCCGCCCTCACTCGCCTGTAGCGAGGGACTAAATGGAGCTGGGTCTTTCGACACTATCTGTGAGCTCAATTTAAGCTTGACTATTGAAAGTGATGTGTACATAGAAGGAAATGGGAGTTTTTATATTCTCCCTGGTGTTAATTTGAGCTGCCCTTATTTGGGTTGCTCCATCGTGGTTAATATTAGTGGAGTGTTTAGTTTAGGTAGCAATTCAGTTATTACTGCTGGATTTGTTTCGGTTAATGCTTCCAATGCAAGCTTATTAGCTGGATCAGTGATCAATGTCACGGCTTTGGCTGGTGCGCCGCCGCCAATGACTAGTGGCACACCGAGGGGTGTGCAAGGCGGTGGTGGAGGTCATGGTGGGAGAGGAGCTAGTTGTGTCACAGATAACACTAAACTCCCGGATGATGTTTGGGGTGGGGATCCGTATGCTTGGTCGTCATTGGATCAGCCGAAAAGTTATGGGAGTAAGGGTGGAACAACTAGTAAGGAGGTGAGGTATGGTGGGGAAGGGGGTGGAAGGATTTGGTTGGAATTGAGAAGCTCAATTTTTGTAGGGGGGAGTGTTTTGGCTGATGGTGGTCATGGGGGTATCAAGGGTGGAGGAGGTTCCGGAGGTAGCATATACATCAAAGGTCATAGAATGTGAGTACTCCAGCTGATTTTTTTATATTCATTTAGCTTGAATAAGGACTCATGAATGCCTATGATAAATGAATGGTCATAGAATGTGAGTACTCCAGCTGATGTTTTTTTTATTCATTTAGCTTGAATAAGGACTCATGAATGCCGATGATAAATGAAATGCTCGTTTGTAGGTTTAGATGTTATCTGTTTGTCATGTAGAGATTGTATCAAACCTCTTCCACTGCATATCAGATGTTATATTCTCAGTCCGTGTCTGCATAAAACAAATGAATTATCATACCATCTGAGAGCAATACTTGGGTGGGAATCTTTGATTAGATATGTTGGAGAATGCAAACAGCTCAATTCTTGTAGTGAAAGTAAAGGCCAGAGTGTATTATTCCATGTATGCCATCTGGTTGGGGAAAGGTTGATGTTTATAGCTTTGACATTCTCATCCTTAGAGTTGAATGCATAGTTAAGACATCTTCACAACTACACTTTTATTTAACTCCATTTTGGAAAAGCAGGACTGGAAGTGGCAGGATAAGTGCAATTGGGGGTACTGGATTTGCTGGAGGTGGAGGCGGAAGAATTTCTATCAACGTTTTCAGCAGGCGTGATGAACTAAAAATTTGCAGTCATGGTAGGACTTAGATTTTGTTGAAGCTAATATCTATAGGAAATAGCAAGTTGTTTCAGCATTGAAAAAAGTATGCTTAAGATTTCTTTTGGCCGAGATCAAGTATGTGAAAAACTATTGGAACTTTCTTGCTTCTGCAAATTCCTGCTAGTATATTAGTGATTCGGGCCTCTTGTGGCAGGGGGAAGGAGTTTAGGCTGCTCTGAAAATGCAGGCGCTGCAGGGACATATTATGATGCCATTCCTCGAAGACTTATAGTCAGCAATCATAACTTGTCCACACAAACTGACACACTTCTGTTGGAGTTCCCTAAACTGCCCCTTTGGACCAATGTTGATATACAAGATCATGCTAAGGCTTTGGTTCCTTTGTATTGGAGCCGTGTTCAGGTAATTCAAGTAATCATAAACTATCATTAATTGCTCTGTCATCTTGCTGTATATGCATGTCCTCTTTAGTTGACGAGTCTTCTGTTAAGACAGAAATGTATCTCTTGGCTGATGATATCCGAATTCTGTATACTTTGTCGTTTCTATTTATGGATTGTATTTTGCGTTATGATATTAATAGCAGAGATTAATATTTCGCAAGAGTAGTAGTGGCAGTTTTGAGTTGTATTGCGATATTAATATATTTTACAGGTTAGAGGTCAAATTCGTTTATCATGTGGCGCAGTTTTGAGTTTTGGTCTTGCACATTTTGCATCATCAGAGTTTGAGTTAATGGCCGAAGAGCTCCTAATGAGTGATTCTATCGTAAAGGCAAGTGGCAGATTTTTCACTAACACATCTTTTTCTTTTAATTAATTCATGAATGTAGAATTCCTGTGTTCTTCCCTACATGACCAACACTTGCAGTCTCTTTGCTCTTCACTTATTGTGTCACCTACTTTTTTATACTACTGAATACAAGATGTTCATTACTTTATTTTCTTTGTAAATTCAGATATTTGGGGCTCTTCGAATGTCTGTGAAAATACACTTAATGTGGAACTCCAAATTGCTTATAGATGGTGGTGGTGATTCACTTGTGGCCACATCCTTGCTTGAAGCAAGCAATTTAGTGGTTCTCAGGGTAAATTATACAGATGCTTGAGTTACAATAACCTATTATGTGGTTAAAATGTTTAATCTATAAAGTTGTGCTTTGTACTGTCAGGAGTCATCTGTTATACATTCTAATGCAAATTTGGGACTTCATGGACAAGGTTTCTTGAATTTGTCTGGGCCAGGGGATATTATTGAAGCACAACACCTGGTTCTGTCTCTATTTTTTAGTATCAATGTAAGCTGCAGATGTAGAACCTATCGGTTCTATTTGATGGGAAAATGAGAACATATATTGGTTACTGAATGTTTATTTCTAATATAAAGGTTGGACCCGGATCTTTTCTGAGAGGACCTCTGGATCGCAGCACCAGTAACTTTTCGTAAGTTATAGATTTCACTGTTATTAGTAGTGTTTTCTTTTGTTCCATACTTACCTTGAACTTGATATCGATGTTTGGAAATGATAGGAAACCCCAAATCAACTGTGAACTTTCAAGTTGCCCCGTGGAATTACTTCATCCACCTGAAGATTGCAACATGAACTCTACACTGACCTTCACTCTTCAGGTCTCCCATTGATACAGATTGAGAACTAAGTACTTATCTTGGTCATTTTGTAATAACGATTAAATGAAATTACACGTTGTGTACCTGCTGAGTGGTTGGCTTTGATTGCTGTTCCAGATATGTCGAGTTGAAGATGTTATTGTTGAAGGCATTATAACGGGATCTGTTATACATTTTCACTGGGTTACAGGTGTAGTTGTACACTCTTCTGGGGTAATCACTGCTTCCGGTCTGGGTATGCCTTCTGGCTTTTATCTTTTTAGAAGGCTTGTCTAAATGGAGGACTTTGAGTATTTGGATCTGAAGTAATAGTTAAAATGTCTTTGCCTTTGAAACATGTAGTCCGCAATGTGATAATTTGACTGAAGGTTCAAGTTTATCATAGACCTAAAATATGGATTCTGAGATCTAAAGAATCTTGATTTTTAATCTGTAGGCTGCGCTGGCGGGCTGGGTAGGGGAAGATTTTTTGTAAATGGGCTTGGCAGCGGCGGGGGCCATGGAGGCAAAGGTGGAGATGGGTATTATGATGGTAGTTTTATTGAAGGAGGTGTTTCCTATGGAAATGCTGATTTGCCCTGTGAACTTGGTAGTGGTAGTGGAAATGATAGTCTAGCAGGTGCAATAGCAGGGGGTGGTATTATTGGTAAGATTTTAAATCATATTTCCCACATTTTTTGTGGATTGTAAATAACTCGGACACGATAATAAAGGTTTTGGAGGGCTTGATTTGTATAGGCCTATGTGACTATAAATTGTTTGCATAAATCATCTTCTGTGTGGGTTTTAATATGTTGAGAGGTTCATTCATAAGAAATTAATGAATAGAAAATGCTTTCTCTTTTTTCAATGCCTGATGAGAAGTTAATTTTATTTTAATGTGTTTTGTTTGTTTTTCTGGCCAGTAATGGGTTCATTGGAGCGCTCGTTGGTACGTTTGTCCCTTAAGGGCTCTCTTAGAGCTGATGGTGAAACCTTTGGAGAAAGTGTTGGGCTGAAAAATGGTAGGATAATATCAAATATAGGTCCTGGGGGTGGATCTGGAGGAACTATTCTTTTGTTTGTTCAGACATTAGCACTTGGTGATTCTTCTATCATTTCAACTGTCGGCGGGCATGGTAGTCCTAGTGGTGGTGGCGGCGGAGGTGGTGGGAGGATTCACTTTCATTGGTCGGATATACCAGTTGGGGATGCATATCTACCGATAGCAAGTGTGGGAGGGAGCATTAATACTGGGTTTGTATCAGAAAAAATAGTATTCCTTTTCACATTTTCAGTATATTTACCTTTGCAGCTTCAACTTCTATAAAGTAATATGAGTGTTTTCTGTTAAAGACTTTTTAAGTATTATTATTTACTTGTGATGGGATGTCCTCGTTAGAAGCCAACTAATTTGTTAAACTACTTGGTTGAACAAGCAAATAGCAGGCGATACGTAGTTCTTCCTTTGTCAAAAGTTGCAACGATAGCTTCCAACTGTAGCTTCCAACCGATTATTATAAATGTGTTTTGCTGCATGTGTTTCAAAAATAAATATGTTCTATCTGTGAGATCATCGCCTTTTTAACTCTCTTTTTTTTCTCCTTGATGGCAGCGGAGGATTTGGTAGAGGAAATGGTCGTGCTGGACATAATGGGACTATCACTGGAAAGGACTGTCCCAGAGGGTTATATGGTCTCTTTTGTGAGGTAATATGCAATTCATACTGGAACTTTTGCTTAATCATTAGCAATAAATAAGCTGGCTTCAAAATTTCTGTTGACTTTACACCAGTTTAATTGTTCAGGTGGAATTTCGTCAGCTGGTTACAATTATCCTAGACGTTAAATCACTTGATTTACCTATATATATATTATAAGTCAGCAAGTTATTAGTTCATATAAACTTTGATGCATATTGAGCTCTGTGATGATGGCTTCAGTACGCTTGCATTTTCTCTCAGTTATTCAACTTTACTCTTTGAGCAAATTGCATTGCAGGAATGCCCTCTTGGCACTTTTAAGAATGTCAGTGGCTCTTCTAGAGCCCTTTGTCATGCTTGTCCGTCTTTTCAGCTTCCACAGCGGGCCATATATGTTACCGTTCGAGGTATCCCTAAACTTTTTTGTAGTTTATAGTTTCCTGTATGCATTATTTTCTTAACATCGTTTTTCATACATATATCTGAAATTATGGTCAGTAGTTTACTGAATTTGTGCATAGTTTTGTTTAGACTTGTGTTGCATGGTTGGTCCTGTAAAATTAAGATTTTGAGGGGATAAGCTGTATAACGGCTTTTAACTTATATCAGGTGGCGTTACTGAGACTCCATGTCCATACAAGTGCATTTCTGACAGATATCACATGCCAAACTGTTACACAGCATTTGAAGAGTTGGTATACACTTTTGGCGGGCCATGGTTATTCTGTCTTATTCTCTTTGGTCTCCTTGTTCTCTTAGCTCTTGTGCTCAGTGTTGCACGAATGAAATACGTTCCTGCAGACGAATTACCAGCTGCTGTACCCGCTCGACGGGGCTCCCGTTTAGATCATTCTTTCCCTTTCCTTGAATCATTGAATGAGGTTCACTTTCACTATCTTCCTTGCCCCACTTCTGTTTTTTTTACTGAGTAAGTTTCATAGAAGAGAGTGTCATGGACTTATTGCATTAGGTGTATAACGTGTATTAATCATGTTGTCTTTCAGGTTTTGGAAACAAGTAGAAATGAGGAATCTCAAAGCCATGTGCATAGGATGTATTTCATGGGTCCAAATACATTCAGTGAACCTTGGCATTTCCCTCATTCCCCTCCAGAACAAATAACAGATATCGTGTATGTTTTCTCCTGTTTTAGTTTTTGATTTAGTTGAGTATTCACTCGCAAAATATGTTCAGTAATGCAAGTGTACATGAAAGTTTGAAACTGTGTGTACATTTCGACGTAAGTGGTTAAGTACTTCATTACTTGGCAGATATGAGGATGCATTCAATAGGTTCGTGGATGAGATTAATGATTTAGCTGCTTATCAGTGGTGGGAAGGATCAGTCTACAGCATTCTTTCTATTCTTGCCTACCCACTTGCTTGGTCATGGCTACAGAATCGGCGGAAACAGAAATTACAACAACTTCGTGAATTTGTTCGATCAGAATATGATCATTCTTGCTTGCGTTCTTGTCGTTCACGTGCACTATATGAAGGGATTAAGGTTCATCCCTGAAATAGTCCTTTTGTTTGACTTGTGGTGTGTCCATGTACATATTAATATTTGAACTCATATTGTTTTAGATGTTAAAAACCTGAACAGAATTTTTATCAGCCGACTTTTTGTCTGCAACATAATTTTTCTAACATTACATTAGTCGTGTACTGTTATGTATTGCAGGTGGCTGCAACTACAGATCTGATGCTTGCGTATGTGGACTTTTACCTAGGTGGTGATGAAAAAAGAGCTGGTCTTCCTCCCCTTCTTCATCAGAGATTTCCAATGTCAATAGTTTTTGGAGGAGATGGAAGTTACATGGCTCCTTTCTCTCTTCAAAGTGATAACATCCTTACTAGCCTCATGAGTCAGGTTAAATTTCTATTCCTATGTAGGTTGTCTTTATGTGAAGTTCAGCTACTATTGGTAATTGAGTCGACATACTTCTGATTAATTTCTTTTAATCTTTTGTCAGTCTGTTCCACCAACCATCTGGTATCGACTTGTGGCCGGTCTAAATGCTCAGTTGCGCTTAGTTCGGCTTGGACACTTCAAATTAACTTTTAGTCATGTTATTAGCTGGCTTGAAACACATGCAAAACCCACTCTTGGTGCATTTGGCATACATGTCGATCTTGCCTGGTTTCAGCCTACAGCGTCTGGATATTGCCAATTTGGACTTGTTGTTTATGCTATGGAAGTTGAAAGTGCACCGGAACTGGATGCTCAAGATGCATTCTTACCACCAGAAAGTCAATCACGGTAACTGTCTGATCTTGATCATCTCTGTGGCAAGTAACTTTAAAGTCATATATTTCTTTGACATTCTGAAAATGCATGCAGCATGCCAAGATATATTCAGGAAAACTTATTCGACAATTTAAGAGTTATTGACCTTTGGATGTCTCAAAAGAAGTTTCCTGGAGGGATATTACTTACCAAAAGCTTAAGGACGTTTAAAGAGAAGAAAGCCCTATGTCATTGCTTCTCTTTCATAATTCGTAATGCCAAACCCGTTGGTCATCAGGTAGGGTGTCCTTAGCTAGTGCCCATTATAATATTGGTTATAGTTGCATATGTAGTTTTAACTCGCTCTCATTCTTTGTTTTGTCTCAGGATCTTGTTGGTTTGTTCATCTCTATTCTTCTATTGGGAGACCTCAGCTTAGTTTTGCTCAGTTTACTACAGTTGTATTCTATTTCAATGTTAAGTTTATTCTTAGTCTTGTTCATTCTTCCTCTCGGCCTACTCTTTCCCTTCCCGGCTGGAATCAGTGCTTTGTTTAGTCATGGACCTAAACGTGCAGCAGGTCTCGCCCGGTCATATGCTCTGTGGAATATTACATCCTTGATCAATGTTGTAAGTTCTGTACCAAGCTTTATTAGCATTTTAAGATTTTATGATGTTAACTGTTAAGGTAACAAAACACTATTTTATGCTGCTGATTCCTGAATCCTGACAGGTTGTTGCTTTTATATGTGGATTGATTCATTATACGATTCACTCGAATATCAGGCATTCCAACTTTCCGTCCTGGACTTTTAGCATGTAAGTCTTTAGCTCAACGGCAGCCATTTCTCGATCATCATTGCATCCTGTGGATATCAACTGCAACAAATTAAATCCTCACTAATGAAAATACTTACTTTTGTATACAGGGATGAAAGTGAATGGTGGGTGCTTCCTTGTGGACTGGCACTGTGTAAGCTCATCCAATCACGGCTTATTGATTGCCATGTGGCAAATCAGGAAATTCAGGATCACTCCTTGTATAGCAGTGACCCTGAACACTTCTGGCAGTAGTGACTGCTTCGGCCCTGAAATTTTGGTGTATATCTAGTTTGAGTTATTGATAGCTTGTAAGTCTTGTAACACAGTTTTCGCAATCTTTATGGCTATTTGCATTGTAGTTTGCCTCTTTCTTGCACAAACCAAATCAGTTCTTGACTGAATGTTTGATATAGTTTTAACATTTTTCGATTACTTGCATTGGCCTATTGGAATTGGTCTTCTCCTTGGCCATTGACATTTCCAGTACAAAGTAGATCGAATCGTTCTTCTTTACTATCCCAGTCTCTCCGATCACGCGACCATTACAAAAGAAATTGTACAACGACCAAGTTAGTAACCCAAGTCATTTATTATTATTTGATCAATACTCCCATCATTATTCTAGTTCCGCGATCTAAAAACAGGTAGCAATAATACAACTTCCATACCACCTCGTATCTTTTCTTGAGTGGTCTGAGACTGAATCTACCCGAAGGATAGTCAGCTTTCCAAGTTGGCACAAGGAATCTCGGCACTCACTTGTAAGAAGGAGCCAAACAAATGAATACCCAGAAGGCCAAAAGTTTGTATAAGAGCACCCGCACCCGTTTATGACTTCCTATTAGTGAGGAATTCCTATTTTCAGGACTTCCTGTTACTATTCAGCAAATATGACTTCTTATTCAGTTTTTTTGCGGAGCAGTACAACAAATAGGAAGTCCTATTACTATTCATAATCATAAAATTAAGTTTTGATTAATTATTTGTAATATGTTTATCCAATAACTAGGCGACACATGTCATTATCGTGTACATTATTGAACCAAATTTTCAATAAGATTTTCGACGACTCATATTGTGACACGTGTCACATCCACGTGTCACTGTCGGCTAAATTATTGATGAACATTTTCGGTGAGATTTCTAACCAGTGATAATGCAACACGTGTCACATTCACGTGTCACTGTCGGCTAAATTATTGATGAAGATTTCCGGTGAGATTTCCGACAAATGAGGATGTGACACGTGTACTCATCCACGTGTCACTGTCGGCTAAATTATTGATGAAGATTTCCGGTGAGATTTCCGACAAATGAGGATGTGACACGTGTACTCATCCTTTAACATCAGATTATCATAATTTTGCTATAAAATCATCATCTCTGGCTCCTAAAGATTGAAACCTTACAACACGCATAAGTCACTTGATATTCTACACCTAAACACAATTCTTCCGTTTTTCTCATCCAGAAGATGAATCATAACGATTACGAAGAGTCTTCTAGGAGGAGGCGCCAACAACGTCGGCAAGCTACCACAATGATGAATTCCTTCATCAATGATGCAACCATGGTAGTTGCCACGTTTGATGATGAGCCACCCCGCCGCCGCCTTCCAAACCATCCAAGGCAAAGGGAACCTAGAGGTCAGAATCTGCTTGAAGATTACTTCGTGAAACGCCCTGTTTTCCACGAGCAAGATTTTCGCCAGAGGTTCCGAATGAGCACGCACTTGTTCAACCGGATCAAGACAGACCTCTGTAATCACGACCCATTTTGGCATCAAAGAGCAGATGCCACTGGATTGCAAGGACTCCTCTCCGAGCAAAAGATGACCGGTGCTATACGAATGTTGGCGTACGGCGTAGCCGCAGATCAGTGTACTGAGTACACAAGGATGGGGGAGTCAACGACGTTGGAATGCATGAAGAAGTGGTGCACACAAGTGGTCTTGCTCTACAAGGACCGTTACCTTCGCGCTCCAAATTCGGGTGACATAACTCGACTTTTAAGAAGGGCTAGGCCACGGGGATTTCCTGGTATGATTGGAAGCATTGACTGCATGCACTGGGAATGGAAGAATTGTCCAACAGCCTGGCAAGGGGCATACTCGGGCCAAAAGGCTCGTCCGACAATAATCTTAGAGGCGGTGGCATCATATGATACGTGGATATGGCACAGCTTCTTTGGGACGCCTAGAGCACAAAATGATATTAATGTGCTGAACAGCTCGGATGTCTTCGACCAGCTCCTTGCCGGAAGAAGTCCGCCTTCGACGTATAAAGTCCACGGTATGACTTACCACCACACTTATTATCTAGCGGATGGAATATATCCGAGGTATTCCTCGTTTGTCAAGACAATTTCCAATCCGCAAGATCAACCACAGAAGTTGTTCGCACGGAAACAAGAGTCATATCGTAAAGATGTGGAGAGGTGCTTTGGCATCTTGCAATCTCGTTGGGCTATCATTCGTCACTCTGCCATGTGTCATCACAAATCGACATTGAAAATGATCATGCTGGCTTGCATCATCATGCATAACATGATTGTTGAAGAAGAATTTGTGGAAGATGATTTTGAGGAGTATGAGGAAGAAGATTTACAAAATTCAGCTACTGCTTCAACAGTTTACGATGGGCCGGTGGATGAAAATGGTAACCGGATTCTATTTGAGCCAGTTGGAAGAGATCAAAATCATCAACGGTTTAGCGACCGTCTCGTCGATTTACAATCAATGTATCTCCATGGTGAGCTTCAAAAGGACTTAGTGAAGCACAACTGGTTTCTTGAAACCGGTGAACATCTGTAAATAACGTGCGCGATGTATGTGTGTTTCCCTTTTGTATGTGTGTTTGCCTTTAATTATGAATAAATGTAATGTGTTTGAAGATCTCTTAAATAAATAAAGTGCAATTTTATTTCTTGAAAATGAAAATTACATAATGACATGCCAAACATAGATTTATTATTAAGACAAACTAAACTAATCACTAAAATCAAGGTTGCGGGGACGATAACAATCGGTAAAGCTAGCATCATCGACTTCTCCTTCATCGTCATCTACTTATTGAAGGATCTCCGATTTCTTCTTCATGAAGTACTTCTTTGAATTTGGGGTCATAGCCTCGAAATTCATTGTCATGATTATTGTTTCTTCTTCTCGTGCCCTCAATTTGTAGTTTTTCTCATCAAGTATTCGTTGATTTTCATCATTTGCCCTCGTCCAATCGGCAAACATTTTTTGATTAGCCGCAATGCTCTTCAAAGTCTCATCTCTAACTTCATTCGATGGTGTCATGGCCTTCTTTCCCCTTCTTTTTGCTTCCTTGGCCGCCTTCACTCCTTGAGGTCTAGGCGGGCTTGAGGTTCCTCCAAGGTTGATTTGTGATGTTGGCATCACTTCATCTTCATCCAAGTTGACGATAGGAGATACTTCATTAACGGTAGGTGTTTCTTCGAAGTATGAATTGTAAGAAGGTTGAGTGGTAGTTTCGACGACTTTAAAGGTAGGATGATTTTTGACCTCTTCTCAACACGCAAAGTGCGCAAACTCCTTCTTTTTTTTCCCCACATAAAACGTTTGGTCTTCCTTAACTACAAAAAAATATATTACAAGTTACGAATTAATATTTCATGTTTTATATATCTCATAAAATTAATTAAAATTGAAAGGACTAACATAAAAAAATCATTACCTCATCATACACATTTCCGCCGGATTCCGGATTCCTTCTCGCGTATGCAAGAGCCGCTTTCCATTGTGACAAATTTGGCTTCAACTTAGCAAAACGGGAGGCAAGTGCATTTTGGGACCTAGGTTCCGCCCTCGCTTCACCTTCACCCATCACCCAATTTTGTTGGAAATCGCCGTGAATTTTTTCCCACAATTTGTCGACCTTTTGTTTGTTGCCGGAGATAGGGCATACACTATGACGACAATATGATATGCATAGTTGTACATCTTCCGACATGAGCCAATTGGTGGACATTTTTCGCAAAAAAAACAAAGAGATTGTGAGATAGAGAGAGTAGAGAGGGAGGAGGAAGAGAATTTGTTTTGCACAAATTGGTGTGAAGTATTTGAGAAAATGAAGGTAGTATTTATAGAAAAATAGTAGGGAGTTTTTAGAAATTTTTTGGAATTTTTTGGGATTTTTTGATTTTTTTTCCGGGATATTTTTGTGGTAGCCGTTCTGAAAAAATCAGAACAGTCAGTAGCCGTTTGGTTTGAATTATAGCCGCTGGATTGGAAATCAAGTTTGAATTGGACGAACCAGATTGATCTGGCCGTTGCCAGTTTAGTGGGCCGACAGCCTGCCACGTGGCATGCTGTCATTGGCTCGGTTAAATTGTAAAAAAAAAATTACGTTTTTATTGGCGCGTGTATTTACACGCGCCAGATTCAAATTTTTTTATTTCCCGCCTTACGTCACCCACGAGCATGGGATCCGCCAGGGGGAAGTCCTCTCCGGCGATCGATTCTAGCACGGGTTAGAGGACGTCCTCGAGGTCGCCGTGCGGTCAACGCCTCCCATCCTCACCGGTGCACGTCGCAATGCCTCCTGACGTCCTATTTTCTGGCGGAGGCCACCATTTTTGCAGGACGTCCTCTCGGAGGACGCTGCCGCAGCAGCTGCTCTAAGGCTAAAAAACCTGACCAGATTAAATATGGTGACTATGGAATCACTAAAATTTATTATTGTTCGAGATAAAATATTAAAAATTGTAATTTTTTTATTGATAAAATATTTTAAATATAAGTTAATATAATATATTATAATAATTTTCTTTATAAAATATAAATTTTTTGTATCTCTATTTAACCTAATGTATATCTAACTAGTACACAACAGATTTCAGAAAATAAATTTCTTCAGACAATTCATATATTTTAAAAAAGATCACTTCCTGCCACTCTTTCCATCCCGTTTTCACCAACTACCTTATTCTCTGTCTGTCTCTAGAAGGTAGAGAAGGCCACAGAGAGCTATGGCGCAGCAGAGCTTGACAGCTTCACTAATCCCCGATAATAACAAGAAGAAGATTATTACCACTAGAGCTCTATGGCTTCTCCTTGCAATTACAGCAATCATATGTGAGTAAAGTTTCTTGCATTAATCTCCTCTCAATTCTTTGCGAAATTCTGTTGATCTTTGTTCTGGCTCTGCATGATCAAATTGGGTTTCAGAATTGTTGCGATTGTGCTGAATTGTCATAAGTCATAACCCAATTTTTCTATATTTTTTTTCTTGTTCTGGCTGAATTGTTTGACTTTCTGGAGTTTTGTTGTGCATGTTAGCGTTGGAGTATCCAAAACCTGCAAAATGAAATTTTTATGAGTTGGGTTTAGTAAAGATTCGATTTTTTCATATGAACCTGGTGGTAATGCTTTGTTCTTGAGTAACCCTTGTCGGGTTTGATCTTGTTTTAGTTGTGGGGTGTATATATGGAGGCAATACAAATGGCTGGGGACTAGTGAGTGAATTAAGCAAGGGACTTGGAGAGAATGAAGCTGACATTGTTAAGTCAGAGCATGGTGTTGTTGCTGCTGATGATGCCCGGTGTTCCGAAATTGGAGCATCGATTCTTAGGAAGGGTGGACATGCTGTTGATGCTGCTGTGGCAACAGCATTGTGCCTTGGAGTTGTTAATCCAATGGCAAGTGGGATAGGCGGTGGTGGTTTTATGGTTGTTCGGTCTTCAGCAACCACGAAAACCCAAGCATTCGATATGAGGGAAACTGCTCCTTCAGCTGCTTCACAGGTTAAAATTTGTCAGAAGTTTAGCATTGACTCGATAGTTTTCACTGTAATTTTCTTTGTGAATGTTTATATAAACTGTAATTGTCGATTAACAGAATATGTACGAAAGCAATCCTGATGCCAAGTATGCGGGTGCATTGTCGATGGGAGTTCCTGGTGAGATAGCTGGTCTACATGAAGCTTGGTTACAACATGGCCGAATGACATGGAGGTCCTTATTTCAGCCTGCAATAAAACTTGCTAAAGATGGATTTGAAGTTGCTCCTTATCTTGGAGGACATATTAGATCATCTGCAGAAAAGATTTTAAAAGACCCTGGCTTAAGTCGAGTGTATGCTCAAAAGGGGAAGGTGTTAAAGGCAGGTGATAAGTGTTATAATGAGGAACTTGGAAACAGCTTAGAGTTAGTTGCAGAACTGGGGCCACAAGCCTTCTATAATGGTAGTCTTGGTGAAAAACTTGTGAAGGATGTCAGGGCGGCTGGTGGGATTTTGACAGTGGAAGATTTGAGAAATTACAAAGTGAATGTTACAGATGCTATGACTGTAAATGTATTGGGTTACAGTATATCAGGAATGCCACCACCTTCAGCTGGAACTTTGGGGCTTTCTATGGTGAGTGCTTTCTAGCCTCTTCCTATTTTACTGTTTGCCATTTAGTTCCTTAGCTTAATGTGTCTTCCCTTGAACTGTTTACACATTTGTGAAAACAGGTTCTGAACATCTTCAACAGCTATGGAAATTCAGATGCAGTGAATGGAGATCTTGGTTTGCATCGCCTCGTTGAAGCATTGAAACACATGTTTGCAGTTCGTATGAACTTGGGTGATCCTGCTTTTGTTGATACTAATGAATATGCATCTGATATGCTTTCCCCATCATTTGCAAAGGAAATTCAGCAGAAGATATTTGATAATACAACTTTCCCACCAGAGTACTATTCATACAGGCATGATCGGTCACCTGAGTATTTAGTCTACATTAGATCTTTCTTTTTCAGCATTGTTTATTGACCCCTGTGTCATCATTCTAAAGCTGTTTCAGCTCATAACTTATCAGGTGGAGTCAGCTCAAAGATCACGGAACAAGTCATTTTTGCATTGTAGATGCAGAAAGAAATGCTGTATCAATTACAACCACTGTAAATTGGGCTTTTGGAGGTGGAGTGCTTTCTCCTTCTACTGGAATTGTGCTCAACAATGAGATGGGTGACTTCTCGATACCCACTGAGATAACACCAGACCAACTCCCCCCTGCTCCGGCAAATTTCATTGAACCAATCAAAAGACCTTTATCTTCCATGACTCCGATTATAGTCACAAAGGTACAAATTATAGAATACTGCTTTAGTTACTTCAATTGTCATCAAGAGCAGCATAGCCTATTTAACAAGCAACATAACCAACATTGATGGATCATTGCAGGATAACCAATTGGTTGGGGTGCTTGGAGGTAGTGGTGGCATGAACATAATTCCAGCAGTAACTCAGGTTTTTATCAACTATTTTATATTGGGAATGGAGCCTTTGGCTGCAGTTCAAAATCCAAGGGTCTACCACAGGGTAATTGCTTAACTTATTTCAATTCTCTGGCATGATTCACATTAAGAATGTACTCTCAACCTTGTGTTTATTTGTTAAGGATTATTTTCTTCGATGATGCAGTTAATACCAAACATAGTATCTTATGAAAACTGGACTGTTATCGACGGAGATCATATCGAACTTGCAGACGAAAGAAAGCTCTACTTGCAAGCCAGGGGTCATGAATTGCAGGCTATGGCAGGGGGAGCAATCACTCAGCTCATTGTTCAAAGATTTGAAAACCCTGTGAAGATGTGCAGAAAATGTGGTAAAAATCTAATTGAAAAAGTATTTCATGGTACGCTCACCGGGGTAAGTGATCCAAGAAAAGATGGGAGGCCTGCAGCTGTATGATAATTGTGCTGGTAGATTAAGATGTTTGTCGAGAAATCGAATGAATCTTGTGTAAATAACAATTGGGGAATCTGAATATATATGTTTGGGGACTAGTAGCTAGTGTGCTCTTCTATGCATGGATGGTTTTATTTGGCCAATTCCACGGTAGGCTAATCAGGTATAGCTTTAAGACCATAACACAAGCCCCCAGAATTCCGACATGCATGATGGATCTAACCATTAACATATTGTTTCAGTCAAAATTCGGGCGGGATATCGATGAAACGAGAGATGATGTGGGATATCGATGGGATATCGATCAAACGAGAGATGATGTGAGTCGCTTCGAACTAGAGTAGTTCTCTCTTTGTTCCAGGTCTGACTGTTAAGAGAGAAAGTAGAGCATCATAAGTGAAGTCGGGTGACCTGTCTAACACACTCTGATGTCTAACTATGTCTAATTAAGTATATGCTTTGAGAATAACCAAACGAATGAGAGTAATGAATGAGGTTAAGCAGATGATGTTACTTAATTTAATGCAATAATAATTAAGTACTTTTATACTTAATTTTAATGACATTCCGTATTCATCTTTCGATGTGGGACTTTGTGTTCTCACGTTGAAAACTCCTATGTGTGCGAAACAACAATAAGCTCCAGCGCTTATGCTAGCAAGTTCCCCAAGTCTCTATGTCAAGATTATTCATAGTTGGGGATTGAAAAAGATACACACGTTTCGTACACGCTTGACGCTGTTTAGTTAAATGGCGAGGCGTACCCCACAGTCTTCTCCAACTTCGCAAGAAAGAATGATCATTTGGATAAGTAATAGGATATAGCCCGTCCAAAATAATGGAGCGTGGCATACAAAATTTCGTGCTTGGTTTTGAACCAGGGGAAGACGCTTAAGGCTGATCGAGCCAAACAAGGAGTGTCACCTGTGGGCGATGTATGACGCCTAAGGCCATAATGTGAAAGGATAGCACACCCATGATGATCAGTCATGGGGGATCCACTAAAATAGATGGTGTTGCGGCATTGCCCATCAAGAGGGTCGGCATACGCTCGTTATAAATGAACACATGAGATATATCTGGGTGTCGCCCAGATGCGGTACTTCACTCGTGTTTGGTAAAACTGGAGTATCAAAGGTACGCCTCAGACTACAAATATGAGAAATCAAGCATGAGATAGACAATAGTAAAAATGTGCCAAGTAAATAAATGAGCGGAGGAGATTAATGGGGAGGTCGCTCAGTTCCTGATAACCATAGAAATAAACAATGATGCATGTGGGACACGTGGTTGGAGTACAGAACTCGAAGAAGAAAAGGGAATGTCACATCTTCTCGTCATAATGGCGTGAGCCATCATGACGCCTCAAAATGGTGCTAGTTGTTTCCATTTCAAAGTAGTGGGACACGCGGCGTGCGACCAAGGGTTGTGATCATGCCACGTGTATGGACCAGATGGTCACAAGGCTTTTAAGGAGGGGATATAAGAGAATGGAGAGTTTGTCGTTCTCACTTTTTACACAAATAGCACAAGGTTGCATCATTGAGATGGCGCCCGGCACTGGCTGACAGAAAAACATCGAGATGGACGCTCGGGTTGTCTCAGCCAGAGTACCAAGAATCTTTTAGTGCTTTTGCATGAGGATTTTTCCCAACCCGTGGGTTGAATGCGAAGAAAGGAGTAGTGCAGGGGGTATAGGCTACGTTGGTTCCTTGTTGTTATGGCCAACACTCCTGCCTGATCTTGGCCTCTAACTCGGCTAAGCAAGAAAGGATTTGGGCCCTTGCCCTATGTGTGGTAGGCTATAGGGGAGGACGGGAAATAGCAGGTTGTGAAGCTGGGTTGCTATCTGGATGATTGGAGGGTCCCTGGAGGTTTGGGGGTGATGCTCAGCTGATCCGTGCTTAGAGCGATCTCGGCGTAGAAAATTTAGGGTGTTCTGAAACTCTTGGCTAGTTAGGCGTTCCGTATCATGCTCATGACGAAAAAGCTCAAGTTCTCTGAGTAGATGAGCAGAACTATCTTTGCTTTCCTTCTCGGGGGTAGGTAGAGTGGGTAGAGTTGAACTAGATGGTATGTCACCATTTGGTTCCCCCTAGGCGTTAAGCGGTGGGAGTTTCGAAGCTGAGATTATTTGCCAGTTCCATAGCTATTGAGAGTGGGCAGACTTTTGTTGATGTAGGGGAGAAATAACCTATGGACGACGCCAAATGTTTCAGTCAAAATTTGGACGGTATATCGATGAAACGAGAGATAATGTGAGTCGTTTCGAACTAGAGTAGTTCTCCGCTTGCTCTAGGTTTGACTTCTTAGAGAGAAAGTAGAACGTTAGAAGTGAAGACGAGGTGACTCGTCTAACACACTCCGATGTCTAAGTAAGTATATGTTTTGAAGATAACCAAACAAATGAGAATGAATGAGGTTAAGGAGATGATGTTACTTAATTTAATGCAATTATAATGAACTACCTTTATACTTACTCTTAACGTAATTCCTTATTTATCTTTCGATGTGGGACTCGGTGTTCTCACGTTGAAAACTCTTATGTGCACTTTTTTGTGATCAAGTGTGTGCGAAGCAGCAGTAAGTTTCAACGCTTATGCTAACACATATAGCTTTTAGATAATTTGGAATAGTAGGTTCGCATGAGCAATTGAGATTTAAAAGGAATTTTTTCACCTCCCTTCTTCTGCCCTCCATACAAATCAAAGATCTAAATTGCTCCTTTAACTTTCTCTGGCATCCATGGCATCCATGCAATCAACATGTCATGATGAAGATCTAGATTGTTATGTGGAAGTGAGTTGCTGATATCATACATACAAAATTAGTGTATGATGTTTTAACACAAAACGCATATGCACTAGTGTGCGTGTACAATTATCTATAATAACTAAATAATAAGTCTTTACTCCATGATTCTATATGGCTCAAATCTAACAAATATGTTTCTAAGGAAAAACGACAGTCAAAGACAGTTATAGTATCAATAATACAAAAAATCTAACCACAACTTAATTTAGACAATAAAGGATATGGCCTCAAACCCAAACGTAATAACTGTCAAACTCAATCCATTAAGCATAACACATTTACGACTTTACCCTTATATATATATAAAACAAACCCTAGATCATAAACAAAGTAGCAACCATATTTTTCTCTCTCCAAAAACTCTCGACATAAATATACAATAGCAGAGATCGGAGATCATTCCTCGTCACCGTCGTCCACCCTAGATCTCAACTCCGCCTCGCACCGCCTTCCTCAGGCTCAGCTTTGCCTTTCGGAGCCTCCTTTAGCCTCAAGCTTGACTTGTGCCATTCCATCGGTATCAAAGATCAGCTTGTGCCGCCGTCCTTCCTTGGCCTCAAGATCACCTTTGCGCCGCCTCACACTCCTAAAAAATTGCAGCAGCAACGCCTTTGCCCGAGCCTCGAGCCTCGCACTGACATCCCTTCTCACTGCCGCATCACCGCCGCATCGTCAGCGCGTCTCTCGGCTTCCCATCACCGTCCTCGACATGCTTAGACCTTCTGCATCATCTCTTCTCGGCCTCGCCGCGAAGAGATCGAAACATAGTAACAGCCCTAAACTTGTCGCTACCAATCGACCACAGTGCTGCTGTCGTGGCTTCCACTTCGGAGCTCGATCTCCCTCCCGCCATAATCCTCGTAGTCGTAACTTCACAAAGAGTCATTGAGCTCGTCCACTTTCGGTTCAGCCTCAGTTGTAATTTTGCCAAGATTTGGTCATTTTGTCGATGTTGTGATTTGTGAATGCCTCAACCAAAGCAGCCCTCGTATCATACCGTAGCAGTGATTTGTTTTGTTTGATTGTTAGAGTTTGTCCATTTGTGTATTTCATGATTTCGTAGTGATGGTTTATGATTTTTGCAGTAGCATAATATTGATTGTTTTTTTTAGTGGCATTAAACTGATAGTTGTAGGTTTGGTCTACGTGAGCATCACAATTTTCTCCAGGTTGTGTTCTGTGTTTTTTTAGTAGCACTATTATTTAATTCTTTAGTAGCATTATTATTTTATTTTTCAGTAGCAGTATCGTATTTTTTTAATTTTCAGTAGCAGTGTTTTATTTTTATTTTTCAGTAGCAGTGTTTTCGATGTTTCTGTAGTAGTGTCGTATTTTTTAATTTTCAGTAGCAGTAATTTTTTTTTTAATTTTCAGTAGTAGTGTAATATTTTTTATTAGCATTGTTATTTAATTTTTCAGTAGCATTATTATTTTATTTTTCACTAGCAATGTTTTCGATGTTTCTGTAGCAGTGTTGTATTTTTTAATTTTCAATAGCAGTGTTTTTACTTTATTTTTCAGGACCAGTGTTTTCAATGTTTTTATAGCAATGTCATATTTTTTTAATTTTCAGTATCAGTGTTTTTTTTTAATTTTCAGTAGCAGTATTTTCGATGTTTATGTAGTAGCGTCATATTTTTTTTTAATTTCAGTAGCAGTGTTTTCGATGTTTTTGTAGCAGTGTCGTATTTTTTTAATTTTCAGTAGCAATATTTTTTTTTATCTTCAGTAGCAATGTTTTCGAGACTGTTAGTGCGTTTAAGGACTGCTACTGTATTTTTGGGACTGCTACTGTATTTTCGGTTCGAGGACTGCTACTACATTTTGGAACTGCTACTACTTTTTCGGTCCGAGGACTACTATTGTATTTTTGGGACTGCTATTGCATTTTTGTTCGAGGACTGCTACTGTGTTATAGGGTTGAAAATGTTATGGAATGTATATCAAAATTGCTACTATGTTTGTATCGAATTTGTTACTCGATTTGTATTGGAACTTCTAGTGAATCCGTGTTGAAATTGCTTTAAAATTTGTGTTTGAATCGGTATTGAATCTTTAATGATAATGCTATTGAATGTGATTTTCAGGTTTAACAAAAAATTTGTATATGTGCTTTTGAATTTTTATCATTGTTAGTAAAGGAAGAAAAAAAAATTAAATGAAATTTTTTTCAAACTGAAAAATATTGAAAAGAAAAGAATTTGAATAAAAAATAAGTATGTTCGGATAATATTAATATTAAAATAATTAAATATACATAAAAAGACAAAACAGAGTATAAAAATAAATTTTTACCTATCACATAGTAACCTACAAACAATTTGTTTTTATTTATAAGATTTTGTCTTTTATTTTTTAAATTAAAGGACCTTGTCCTTAAATATATTTCACTCCTGTAAATAGTTGTTTAATGTAATTGACCCTATTTTTAATATACTAGATCGAGAAGAACGAGTGAGATGTGTTGGGCGAGAGGTAAAGAAAGTAGGATACGTTGTGTGCATGCATGAGATTGATGAGTGATGAGAGTGCACTCGTTCATCAGCTTAATTTAATTGTGCACTCGTGCATGGCGCCATGGCCAATATACCTTCAAATATTATCATGGATCATTTGGATCCGAGGGATGATTTGATACTAAAATTCTTATTTTATTTTCAGTAATGATTCATATTTGGTTGTTGCCCTTTGGGAGCGATCAATGTAAACTGGTGTTTATTGTCCCCTTTAATGAATTGACATACTATTTTTGGTTTAAAAAAAAAACACTCCACGAGTACCGAATGCTTGAAAATGGCAGTCCATGCAAGTTTCAACTAAAAGCTATTCTGAAATATTGTACTAACTATTGAGACTTCTACGGGAATCAATCCTAAATAATTATAGTTTGTTATTTTATTATTCATTGTAACAGATTTGTGTATCTTTTCCATATTAGTAGTTGGTTAGAATCAAGGAGCTAATGCACATCTCCTGCTATGTATATATTGTAACATTCATGTTGATTTCAATACAACAAACAATTCTGCATCAATATCATTCTTATTATAGTATCATAACCTTCGTGCTTTTGAGGCCCTCACAAACACAAAATCCTTCACCCTAAAACTTTGTCGACAACTATGATAGGAGAATAAAGAAAAGCCGATTCAACTTCACCACAGACAGCTCCAACATGGGAAAATACCAATCACCCCCTATACATTCACCACTCAGATCAACCAGGAGTAATCCTAGCTTGTTCCATAATCACTCATGGAGGACAACTTCAGTTCTTGGATTGAAAACATGAAGCTGGCACTCCAAATCAAAAACAAAATAGGGTTAGTTAATGGAACCCTAACCAAACCCGTGAAGAATCTGAATGAACAAAATCAGTGGAATCGGTGAAATATACTTGTCAAAACATGGCTGCTTGCATCGATGTCAAGAGAAATTGGAAAAAAAACTTTTCTCAGTGTAAAGACGCAAGAACTGTGTGGCTTGAGCTATATGAGAGGTTCGGACAAAATAATACCGTTCAACTCTTCCATATTGAGAATGCTATACATGATTGTATGCAAGGCTCTTCGTGGGTTACTTCCTTTTTCACTCAACTCAAGAGCCTTTGGGATAAGAAGGAGACCCTTTGCAACTTCCCTGCTTGTGTCTGTGATGCGGGAGAAGAGTTGAAGTTATACATAGAAACACAAAAGATCATGAAGTTTCTGATGAGTTTGACAAATGAATTTGCTAGCACCCAAAGCAACATCATAAGCATGCATCCACTGTCTACCTTGAACAAAGTTTATTCTATGGCACTCTGGCATGAGAAGCAAGCAGCGGTCTCGGCAAGAAAAACAACCATGCAGCCTTCAGATTCCGTCGCATTCTATGTGCAGCAAGACGCGGCAACGGGTGCTCCTTTCGAGTCTTTCACTGAGCCATTTGCGGACTATGCGGGCAAGCAAGCACACAGTTCCAACAACGAAGACAAGTCTCGCTGTGCCAAATGCAATCGCAACAACCACTCAACTGAAAATTGTAAGGCCCATCTCCGATACATAATCTGCAATTGGAAGGGACATACTGCTGACAAATGCCGACAACATCTCCTTTGCTCGTTTTGCAACTTCAAAGGTCATGTCTATGAAGAGTGTCAGAAAAGAAAGGCAACGCAAGCTGGAGAAGGAACTAGCAAAGTGAACCATGTCTCAGCCCATTGTGACAACCAAGGTTGGTCTGCATCATTCCCTTTCTCTGAAGAAGAACGTGCAAGGCTGCTCACCCTCCTAAGCAGTGGCCAAAATTCGAGCCAAGACAGTAAAATTGCCAATTATGAAGAACTTTCTGGTAAGGCTATTTTCCTAGCCAATACTTGTTGTTACACACCAACTTGGCTTATTGACAGTGGTGTCAGAGATCATATTATTTGTGATGACAAATATCTTACTTCAAAGAAACTTGTCAAGAACCATACTGTGTGGCTCCCTTCTGACTCATCTGCTCATGTTACACGCATTGAAACCGTAGTATTTTCATCACAATTAAAGCTTGAGAACGTGCTATGTGTGCCCTCATTTTATTTGAACCTGATATCAGTTAGCAAATTAGCTCATGATTCGTTATATATCACTATATTTCTGAGACAGATTTGTATTGTGTAAGACCTACGATCGGGGAAGACGATTGGGACATGAGTTGAGAGGGAGGGAGTCTATTGTCTTGATCTCCACCATAAATGAACGTTCAATATGGCTCAAGTTTAAACACCAAATATTTGGCATCAAAGGATGGGACATCCATCACAACGAGTTCTTTCGTTATTCCCTTTTTCCAATAATTGTGCACCAAATAATTGCTTGATTTGACCCTTGGTTAAGCAAACTAGACATCCATTTTCTTTAAAGTACTACTTCCACTAAAGACTGTTTTGAATTGATTCATGGTAATATTTGGGGTGGTTACCATGTTCCTTCACTCACCGCTGCACAATATTTTTTAACCATTGTTGATGATTATTCATGAGGTACCTGGGTGTATCTCATGAAACACAAATTTGAAACACATTCACTTCTTGTCAATTTTGTTCATTTGGTCAACAATTAATTTGATAAATGTGTTAAAATCATTAGAAGTGATAATGATCCAGAGTTTCACATCGAAGCAGCTCTCCTCTCACGTACGGCTCATTCTATCTTAAATGTGTTGTCTTATGATAGACTGTCTCCTACACATCGAGCTGTTATTGCTGCACTAACCATGCACAACGAGCCTACATCTTTTTCCTAGGCAGTTCTTGATCCACAATGGCGCAAAGTCATGCAAGATGAAATTCGAGCACTGCAAGCCAACTATACTTGGAGTCTTGTATCACCACCAGCAAATAAACGCCCTATTGGTTGCAAATGAGTGTATAAAATCAAGTACAATCCTGATGGTAGTATAGAACACCATAAAGCATGCCTTGTTGCTAAAGGCTATAGTCAAGTTGAAGGGATTGACTATCGTGAAACATTTGCGCATTTTTTCAAGCTTACCACTATCAGAATCCTTCTCAGTTTATCCTCTATTCAGGGTTGGCATCTTCATCAACTTGACATCCGCAATGCTTTCTTACAGGGGGATCTATATGAGGATGTTTACATACAACTTCCTCTTGGTTTCGGAGGAAAGGGGGAGACACGAGTTTGCAAATTGCATAAGTCATTGTATGGACTCAAACAAGTATCAAGAAAATGTTTCATCAAATTATCCAATGCTCTCAGACTAGCCGGTTTTCAACAATCCTGGTCAGATTACTCTTTATTTACTCTAAACCATAAAGGCCACTTTACAGTCTTGTTGGTCTACGTTGATGATATTATTCTAGTAGGAAGCCATCTGGATGACATATTAAGCGTGAAAAAGTATCTATCAGATAGGTTCAAGTTAAGAGATATGGGAATGCTGAAGTACTTTCTTGGCATAGAAGTTGCCCGTTCTGAACAGGGGATTATCTTGAGCCAACGAAAATATGCGTTGGAAATACTAGAAGACTCAGGTTTCCTTGGAGAAAAACCTACCACATTTCCAGTTGAGTACAATAACACTCTAACACAAGGAGAAGGAAAGTTGTTGTTTGATCCATCACAGTATCAAAGATTGGTAGGAAGATTAATCTACCTCACTATCACTAGACTGGACATTGTGTATGGACACATCCTTAGCCAATTCATGGACAAACCACGTGAACCGCACCTAGAAGCTGCTCACAAAGTTCTTCGATATTTGAAACAAACGCTGGGGCAAGGATTACTCTTGCCATCAAGTGGTACTTTGCAATTAAGAGCTTATTGTGATGCAGATTGAGCTCGATGCAAAGACACCAGAAGATAAGTTACTGGCTATTGTATTTTCTTTGGTAATGCACCTATATCTTAGAAAACAAAGAAGTAAAGTACAGTATCTAGATCCAGTGCAGAAGCCTAGTATAGGTCTATGGCCTCTACTTGTTGTGAGTTTACATGGTTGCAACATGTCTTGAGAGACTTGAACATCAAAGGTACGCAACGTACAAACATTACTCCTTTGTGATAATCAAGCTGCTCTCTATATCGCATCCAATCCTGTCTTTCATGAACGCACAAAACACATTGAAATTGATTGTCATGTTGTGTGTGAAAAGATCCAAAGAGGACTTGTTAAAACTGCCCACATTCGAACAGCAGAGCAACCTGCTGATATGTTTACTAAGCCACTGCATCCTAAGCAATTTACAGAGTTGTTAAGAAAGTTAAGTGTAATCAACATACACTCTAACTTGAGGGAGAGTATTAAGACATCTACGGAACCAATCCTAAATAATTATAGCTTGTTATCTTAATATTCATTGTAACAGATTTGTGTGTCTTTTCCATATCAGTAGTTGGCTAGAATCAAAGAGCTAATGCACATCTCCTACTCTATATATTGTAACATTTTCACGTTGATTTCAATACAACAAACAATTCTACATCAATATCATTTTTATTACTAACAAAGAAAACCACAGATTAAGAGAAAGATGGTTCGCCGTACGTTCACGACGTCAACTTCATCGATCTTCACTGTTTCGAGATCGAGTACGTACGTTGCTAATTTATGTCCAAATGATCGGGATGACCCTTCTCATTCCATTAGGTGTGTATTAGCATTTGGTAAGTTTAATGTATATATAGGCGCCTAAGACACCTTGTGAACTAAGCTAGGTTATTTAGAATGGTTAAACGAAGATATAAAATGAGATATATATGAGAAGATACTGAGCTTATGAAGCTTACGATGGAAATTAATTAAGGAGAATAAATGGTACGTACAATTAACATATATGTTTGGCAAATTAAAATTAAGGAGAACAATTGAACTGGTACAATTAATTAATATATATGTTTGGCAAATTAAAATAGCCGGTTAGGTTTATTCAAAACTACGACGACACTGGGGACAGGAGTGATTTTTAACCTTGTCGATGCACTTATGGTGATACGTGTGCTTACACTTGTCGAGCTTTGTCAAATCGTCTCCTTCCTCATACTCTTCTAAACAAATGACACACTCACACACCCCCTGATATCGAACTCAAGTTCCACATCCTTTCGGTAAACAAAGGATGCAAGCTGCCTTGCGTACATCTCCGCCACTTGCGGTGGTTGTGGCGGAGATGGAGTCGCTGTCGGTAGCGTAGGCGTGCCGGTTTCAATATCATGGGTTTCTTGGACGACTCCTGGGTTCCCGTGCACCTGGCTACATATTTTGTAGATACCATCTATCATGATCCAGAATATAACACTTACTATTGTAGCGGCAATTGGAAAAAGGTTATTCATGACTAGCTAACTAGGTATGGTACTGGTTGGGAGCTCCCCTACGTTTCTGTTAAATACTATTGCATTTTTCTTAACTATGCCTGGTTGCACTTGGAATCCTCATCAGATTTGGATACTAAGCCGGAACGGGAATCCTTGTCACGTTTGGATTTTGCCGGAGATGTCGATTTATGAGTGCTGTTCCTGGGCTCACTGGATTACTCAAAGTCATGAGTCCATGACACCAATATTGTCAAAGATCAAAAGCTCGATCAACAAAATATTGCTTACAGTTCATTCACTAATCACAATCCCAGCAGTCCTCAACGGATTTGAGGTGCTTTTACATGGTTGGGAAACCTGTGCCATCTCTCCAAACTTGTGCTTGGTCACAAGGGATTGATTTCATCTACATTTTACCTTCACAACATTTATGCAAAATACGAAGGCTGTTGATTGATGAGGGATTTCCATGCTACAAAGTTCCCCAGTAAAAACATTTAAACATGGAAAGACCAGAGTACTCTCATGCCATCGATGGAATAAGCCAAAATAACTTCAAAACAACTTTGATTCCCATTGCAGTTATTATACAACATAACAGGTAATGTAAGTGATGGTGATCCAGGCCGCCAAGCTCAATACAAACCTAGGCAGTCTAACACCTAATTTAGCATATTTTTAATATGTTTTGTCCATCAGCTGTATCGGTGTTAGACTTGCTTGTCTCTACGATACATCCATTCATGACGATTTCTTCGAGTATGAAATGTGCCTTCTCCAAATGGAACATGATGTCTAGTTCACACTGCCATTTCAAGTGAGAACAGAAACAAATTCACTCTTGAAGTCATAATTGTGCAACTCTGAAAAGAAATAAAATATGCAAATTAATTATAAAAAAAAACTTGCCACATTGCCGAAATGTCAGTCCATGGTTACAAATGAATGAATTCCAAAATTGCAAGCTCATTCTGAAATGTAATAACAAGAAAGCCACTAATTAAAAAGATGATGGGCAATTAGAGAACAAGGTTTGACAAGTGATAACAAGAAAGCCACACATTTTATAAGAGGTTTGAATCATGATCATCTTCACTCCTATCTCTCCCTGTCTATTAGATAAAGATTGCTATAAATCACTGAAATGTTAGGATTATTCTTTTACCTTCACCACCCCCATTTTTTCATACAAACAAAAAACAAATAACAAAAATCCTGAGTAGAATTAGTATCGCTAGTCAGTATGATCAACTCATGCTTGATCTCTTTGTGCATGTCAGAATGTAAGCATCAACTGATCAAAAGTGAAACAAAGTAGCTTGAGAAATAGTCTCCAACTTAGTTCATCATTGTCTACTCCAACCAGGAAGAACAGTGAAGCATAGCGTCGGTATACAATCTTGTAGTTCCTGTGCTCCACGAATGAACACCGATCCCATACAAAAATAAAACATCAGCAACATAAACAAGAAAAAGACAATTGCGTTCTGCATTCAACAACAAATAAAGAAAGAACAAGCACAACGATTCATATTCACAAGTACCTAAAAGACATGAACTTGTAAAGGGCCAGTGATAATTTTGACAACAAGGTCCAGTATTCTTAATAATTGAGTATAATGCAAATCAGGAATCTATCTAGCAACTGTATAAAATTCATAAAGTCGGGGAGCTGATGAGTCACCATTCGATCCCAATAAGCAATACAGAGGTGAAGATCGTACGGAGAGATGCAAACCCAGAATTGAATAACTGCCTTGAAACTAAGTAGACAAAGATCGAACAGTTTACACTTTACAGTGATCCATATCAGAAGAAATTGGGGAGAGAAAAAGGAGAGACCTGTTGGTCGTTGCGGGCGAGGCATTTGCGGACGATTTCAGGTTCAAGAGCTCGCCTTTCTTCGAGATTGAGATATTCATAGTATTGGGCAAGACGGGTCTGTCCTTGTTTGTTCACCATCAATATGAATCGGATCCCCATTTCTCCTTCTTCCTAAATCCTTTCCTTTCCTTTCCTTTCGTTTGTTTGTTTGTCTCTTCTTTTTTCTTTTTGGTCGAAACAAGTTTTGGTGAGTGTTGGCTAGGCTACACCCACCACCTCCAGGAGTTATAGTGTCACGTAAATGTCACACTACCCTATAGATTTGCCTACTTTACAAAGTAATAGTAGTATAGAGAGAGATTTTAATCATCGAGGTAATACTTTTAGTATAAGAAATTGAATGCAGAATGAAATGAAACAGAGAGGTGAGGATGGGTGAGAGAGAGTCCATAAAAAATATTTACATATATAGTAGTTTTGTTCTTTAAAAAATGAAGAAGTTTGATTGTTTATGTTTTTCGTCTTTGTTGATTAATAAATTGTGACAAATATTTGCACAATATTGGTGAAGTTTGGCATTTTCGTTGGGATATTGGTCGGTTTTGTGTTTTTGGGTATGCTCTGATCTCTGTGTATATTTTGCGCTCATGTCTTGATTTGTTTGCATGATATATATAAAGGTTTGGATATGATCCTAATTTGTGTGTGTGTTTTGCGTTCATGTCCTTGAGTTGTTTGTATGCCAGTGACCAAAATAATTTCAACTCAATGTTTCATTTTCCATTTTTAACACCCATGGACGGTGATTTAGGTTTGAGGAGAGCTATGACATATGATGCTTTAATAACTCATTATTAGACTTAAGGTATTTATAGAGCTTATAGAATATTTTCTTTTCCATTTTTTTATCCCATACTTCCCCTCCAACAGGCAACATGCAATTTTTTTCCTCAACCAAATCAAAATCATTCCGTATGATCCTTTATCTTTTGCCATATCTCTAGGCTGCCTTATGAGTGTCTTATTTCTACGTTTAGCCTAAAATAATAAAGTTACCACGAAAATCATATGTCACTAATGAGATTTGCAGTTAGTTTTATAGTAGCACAGAATCAAGCAAATAAGTGAGTAGGATTAATGACCTTCAATTTCAAGGTATCTTGGTTTTGAATTACACCTGAGAAGATGTAAAAACTTATCAAATGTTTGAAAGAGTATGTGACGTGCTTCTAGATCATTTTTTAAAGGGAGCTTGAGATATTTGTTAAAAAAAGATGGAAAAGCTAAATAAGGACAACTAGTTTTAACTTATTCTTATGGTTATGCTTTCTAAACTAAAGCTGTTCATATGGATGAGCAACTGAGGTGGGATCTTTTGTTGGAAAATTAAACAATAGGCCACAAGGCACAGTGTTTCGTAGACATACAAAATATAATAGTCTTTAGTTTTCAATAGAGCTGTTAAAAGCATCGTTGAGGAATTAGCTTCATGCTTCATCGTTTAGTTTCCAACAGTCTTTAGTTTCCAATGCACTATCTAAGTTGTATAGCTGAATTTTCATGAACTGTTAAAAGAATCGTTGAGGAATTAGCTTCATGTTTAATGCAATGCATGTTATGGAGTAATGGGGTGGTCTTCGTACTTTAAGTTTTCTATCAGTATATTGTAGTGCGTGCTGCTTCATTTTAAGGTTTGCAGTGAGTGAGATAGGTTCGATGTCATTGCTCATGCTATTTATTGATGGGTATATTCCTTCAGTCAAAGATGAATTTGTGATATATTAATGTCTTCAATTTTCTTTCTGTTTAGAATTTGCAAATTTGGATTTGAAGATCATTTGAAGATTTTTAGTGCTTTAGAATTGCGTTATTTAAGTTGGTATGTTTCTTTGACTAAAAATTTCACCTAATTGTATGATTAGAATAGTTGGGTTTAGTGATTGTTGTTAATGGTTTGTTTAGATTGGTACATATGAGAGTGTTTGTGTTTTGGTCCTTTGAACTTTGGAATTGTTTTGTTTTTCTCAACCGCATCTCATCTAATCACATCTATCATCGTTCGTTTTCTCTCGATCTCGATCTCTCTCAATTTCTTTTTCTTTTGATCTCTCTCAATTTGCAAATTTCTCAATTTCTCATCAGTCTCTCGGTTTGTTGTTGTTTTGTTTACATGGTTTGTAGTAACACGTCTGGTGCTCACCTCTCTTGATTGACCTGTCACTACTTCTGTTCTGCCAAGAAGATAGAGAGCAGCTCAACCCACTCCAATGTATCATCTTTATCAATCAAGAACCTAATAAGAACCTTAAAGTTTGAGTATTTTGCTGTGTATTTTTTTCATTGCGTGTTACCAAGAATACTAGAAGCAGATATCTTTTGGTTTTGGTCTTAATCTTAAATTTAATTTTTTTGTTATGTTTATAGAGGTTGAAATTCAATTTTGTTAGTTGCATCTTCATACATTGGTAGGTTGATTCTTACCCAAATTCTCTCTGGGTTATCTAAAATGCAGGCATTGACATTTACTCATGCTTTCAGTTTTTTTTTTTTTTTCATTTTGGTGGTATTGATATCAATAATAAAGGCCATATACATAGCTAACTTCCACCAAAATAGGGATTCACTTCATCACTTTGTAAAAAAACTTGCTTGAACATACCTTGATGTAATATGAATGTGTGAATCACTATTTCAATTGTGATTCAGAAAGTTTTGACTAAGCATGTTTGGGTATTTGAGCATTTTGCATGTTTAAGCTTTGTGTCTTGATGGTCTATAATATTTTCTAAGGTTCATTTTTATTCATCTATACTGAATTCTCCCTTTTTCCAGCTTGATCTTTGTTAAGATATGTGAGAAATGAAGTTAATTAGTAGTTTTTTGTTTAATTTTCAATTTAGATGTCCAATTTTTACTTTTTTGAGTTTCATTATATGTTGGGTTCAATTCAGGTGTTTGATACATGCAGCAATGCGTTTAAATGTGGTTTATGTGTTTCATTATTCTTTCTTTATCATTATGTGACTTAAGGATATGCATGTCATATGAATGGTTCTCCAATGTCAAATGATTGGTTCTTCATTTATTTTGTTGTATTTGAGGGTGTGATTGATGATTTACATGCTCTTCGTTTTCATATATGGTGCATATTTTGCCTGTAGAGTTGACATTTATCATAATGTCTTATAGTTCTCAATCCATTTACCATTTGGTGTATTATGTAGGGGTCGAAGGTTATATGAAAAACATATTGCGCGGTATCATTTTGTTGCTACTCTTTTGGCAATTGTCGTCGTTTTCTTCAATCTATGACCAACGTTCAGGTTTGTTTGAAATTGTGCACTGCAATATACGATTAATAAATTCTTGTTTCTAATTACAAATACATGTGGCTTAAATACTGTAGATGGGTTTTTAGTTCTTGCTTCGAAATGTATAGCACTAAAACTTAACATCATTGTATATTTAATTGTTGTACAAATATATTTTCCCTATACGCCTACTACTTGGTTTTCCTAGATAAAAATGATTATGCTTTATTAATATCATTGTAGATGATGCACATAGTTTGTATTATTTAATTACATTTGTTTTGTTGCTTGAATTGGTTTTTTTAGGTATGAGACCAACAAGAAGATTAAATTTTGGAAAGAAAGGAAAAGGATTGGCAGCACCATTAGATTATCCTGGTTCAAACCAAGTCTGCCCAGGCGAGATGACACACCTTTCAATCTATTACCGAAGGATCATCGTCATGTCATGAGGCAGCAATACCGTTCAACTATTCTGAATTAGATCGAGGCTATCTCACTAAGAAAGAACGATTCTTTCAATCCATTATCAGTGATCAAGTCTCAGCATGTCAGGGGACACCATAACAGGGTAGTAGCGACGATGAAGATGTTCATCAAGTTATATCAGGTATGACAAGCATATAGTGGCTTATAATATAGTATTATCATTATGACATTTATTTCAATGAGTCTGAAAATAATTTTTTTCTATGAAATATAAGTCCTAGTGAGACTATTTTTGGACAGGCGTCATATCAGAGAAGCTACGAAGGTGTAGAGATACTATATCATCAGTTATCAAATATCAATCAATTATTAATCAATCATGAATTTATTTTCAGTTATCAAAAATCTAACATGGATTTTGATAATTGTAATTACAGGTGTGATTGTCGATTATAATGACTCTGGTGATGATGCTTACACATGCAATCATTGCGCTGCTTTATTTTGGTTAGACGAAGCATTGAAAATAAAAATAAAAAATTAATTGATCTATACACCTGTGACGACCCAGAACAGAATCAGTATGAGAATCAGCTTAATCTACGAGCTTGCGCGTAGTCGCAGATTTACGACAGTTGTTTGAATCGCCAGGCTTGATAACGACTTAATCATTGGCCGAGAATTAGAGCTGAGTCTCTTCTCGAGAGTCGTTGTACGTGTGATTTCGAGTTCGTGGGCGGTTTCGGATCATTATTTGGACGAACGAGGAATAAGTTATGAATATTTGAATTTTCGACGTAATTGAGTTTATAATGGCGACCTTCTTAACGACTAAATTACCGGACGAGAATTTAGTTTCGGCTTATTCACGGAAGTTGTTGAGAATTTAATTTCGAGCTCGTGGGAACTTCCGGACCATTATTCCGAGTTACGAGGATTATGTTGTGAATATTTTCGTTTGTTGATTATTTAATTGGGTCAGTTTGTATTGGTTTGAACCGTTGACTTTTTATCCGATTTGTCGAAGTGTTTGACTTCGGGTGGTAATTGAAGAGTGTGTCGAGTCGAGTTTGTTGCCGCGAGAATTATTGGAATCGGAGTTACGACGCGAGAGTTACGGATGTTTAAAGTTTGTCGAAATACGTAATTATGGAAGTTTCTATTTTGGGAAAGCTATAAATAGTGGAGTTGCCATATTGGGAAGTCAAAGCTGGGCTTTATTATGGTTGACCGAGTTGACTGAGTCAACTCGGTGGAGAGTGTGGGTGGCCGACGGGAACGGCGTGCTCCACGGCGGCATGAGGTGTTCCGGCCACCTCCGGGCTCGACCCATACCCTGTTCGACTCGGCTAAGCTTGTCCGTGAGGATGCCGGCCACCGTTCACGGCGAGGTGGACGGTGGAGAGAGATATTCCGGCCAAAAGTTTGGGATTTTTGAGGTTTTTCGGGTTCCACGATTCCGGCCAAATAGAGCTGTAATTTGGAGTGGGCTTTGAAGCTCTCATCACCATAAAGCTACCATGTAAGTTTGGTGTTCCAATTCATCTTGTACACGGAGAATCTTGGAATTGAAATTTGTGTGAACATTCGGTTTTTCATGAAATTGACATAGTTAGAGTGAGAATTGGACTCAGTGGGTGATTTGGAGTGGAATAGTGGTTGCTCCAAGGAAAATTTCAGGTTGGTGGTGGCGCCGCCGGCGGCGGCGGTCAACGGTCAACTTTGACTTTTTGGGGTTTTCGACAAGTTGCATGTCATTTCACTCGAAATCGCGCCCCGATCGCAGTGGGGAGGTTCGTTTCTCGATTTGAGCATCCGAAAGTACAACGAGGTATTGAGGTGTAAATATCAGATTTTCGACGATTCGTCGACATTGAATTACGTGTTTCCGAGAACGGTGGTTTCTCGTGATTTGTTTTGAATTGTCGAGTTATGACTTTGAGTAATGGACATTGTGATTATTCAGGGGTTCGTGGTCGTTCGTTTGGCGAGGGACTTTCCGCCGGATCACGGGTTAACGCGAACTGCGTTACGCTAGTCTGTGAGTGGACATTTCTTTTCACGGATTGTTTGCGAGTCTTTATACACGTTTTACGAACTTGAGCATGCATATGAGATTTCGATTTACATGAGCATGTGTTATACGATTATGTCTATACCAACATATATATTACGTATATACACTTATATGTTGTTTCATGCATTTGCATCGAACTATTTATGATTTAGTTTACACAGAGTACAGTCGTTATATATGTTGTATCGATACACCCGCATCCCGGCTGATCCCCGGGGATGTTTACCGGGGGAGGCTGTGACTCCTGACCCGTGACCTTTACCGGGGGGAGGCAGACCTCTGACCTGAGGCCTTTCTGGCTAGAATTGCGTGGAAGTCTGAGACTCTGTGATTCTGACTGTACTAGCACGGATGTGTCCACGAGTGACCCCATGAGATTTTATGCATGCTCTATATGCGTGAGGAGTTAGAGTCTCTCTCGTGTACTCGGACGCGTGATGAGTTAGAGTCTCCCTCGTGTACCATTTGATTATTTATACTTTCGACTCGCATATGTTTTTATAAATTATATATTATTCGGTGAAAGACATTTATTTTCGTCCACTCACTCTAACGGTTTTCATGTCTTTCCCCTGGGCTTTTCAGTTTCCGTGCCCAGTTTGCAGTTCAGATTCTGGTGTCGCACGTCATGGTCGGAGGCATAGTGCTCGAGCTACCTTGTTTCTTCCAGTAGGTTTATTGTTCTACCTACTGTAGTATACGTATATGATTATACATTAGAGGTCGCTCTGAGTATTCTGTTGTGTATACTATATGATTTTACTTCGGATTTCAGTAAAGTACAGATATATTTATTATTTTACATTATTGTTGATATGTTGAGAAATCCGGATGGGATTGGTGCCCACGGTTTGATTTTTGTGGCATAGGATGAAGTGTATTTTCCGCGTGCAGGTAATGGTAATTCCACGTTAGTAACGAAACTCTGCCGAAATTTTGTTGGTTCGTGTTTTCGAAAGGGTTTTATTCCGGTTTAGGCAACTAAATCGGGGTTGGGTCCTTTCAACACCTTGTTGTGAAAAAGGAAAAGTTCAACTTCTGATATCATATCTAACTCCGATTTTTCTTGATGAATTGTTAAATCCAGACAATAGTTGAACAAGTGTATTATTTCGAGATAATATTAGAGTTTATAGCTATGTTTGCTTTTATTTTTATGGGTGCTAAAATTGAGCATGGCATAAACAATGAAGGGGCTCTAATAAGCGGGTAAATACCTATGCAAAGATACCCTATTCTTAGCTTGGATATACCAATGTAGTATAATAAATAGGGATTATCGAACACAAGGAATTGGTGGCACTAAATCCTAACATAGTTTAAATGTTGACAGACTCGACTACAGTATACTAACGACACTACGAACCTATTTTAGATAGACTCAAATGACACGAAAATTGTAGAAAATGAACTAGAAACAGTGCATGACTACCACACAAAATTTGAGGATATTCTGAGTTGATTTGGTTATCTAAATAAATCGGCTAAGCTACAGCTAATGCAGAAATTAGTAAATTATAAAAAGTAAATTGTTGGAGAAAATCAATGAGATATAAATGTTAAGGACTTCTCTCCACCCTAGACATACTTAAGACCTCCCCAATATAATTTAATTAACCGTGGATGAATATTCCTCACACAAGAGCTTTGGTTAAGTCATCTTGTGTATTACACTCTCTTACTTGGCATGAAAGAGGGAGGGACGATCCTGATCCTCAATTAACCGACTTATATATATGGTGATGTAAGCCTAGAGAACTGAAGTCATTACGTTTTAAGAATGTTTGAAGAATAACAAAGCTTCAAGGGTTGATAAGGTGGTCACCCTTACATCACTAATGATTGTTTCACACAAATACATGTTTGTCTCTAAAGAATATGCAATGATAAGGTGGTCATGTACACAATCAAGACTATAGATCCTAAGCCATGCATCTAAGTGTGCACTCAAAGAAACATGAACATAGAAATCATTCGGTGAGAAAACAGTAAAACAAAACTCATCAAAATAGTTAATAGAATAAAAAGGGGTTCAAAATCGTAAACATATCTAGGGCTTCAATTAGCCCCTAACTAAGGAAATTTAGCTACTCATAGTCATAATAACATCATAGCAAAACATGATCAGAAAGGAAGAACAACAAAAAAAACCTAGAAAACTTGGCAGGGTGCTTTCGATGGATCGAAGGCCAGATCTTCGATGGATCGAAGACTGATGTTGCTCCTTCTCTTGTGGCTCAGGGTCTCTCTCTCTTTTGGGTGTTTTTCTCTCTAAAATCTCAAACCCTAATTATTTCCTGAAAATTCCTTTATATATGGTTAATTTCTTGGGCCTTTTTTTCTCCAAACAAAGCTTGGACTTCTTTCTATATGGACTCTTGACTTCTTGATCCAATTGCCTTAGGATTTCCCTTTTTATTGTTTTTTTTTTGTAATTGCTCCATATGACCTAAATAAATAAAAGCATTAATAAATATCGAAAACTAAACAAATGAGCTAAGTAATTTTACACGATTAAGCACAAGAAAGTTGCATATATATGCAACTATCAAAATACCTCACACTTAGCTTTTGCTAGTCCTCAAGCAAAACACTAAACTAAGACTTTGAAAAGACTTAACATACTTTACAAACACAATCTCTAATGCTGTTAACAAATTGCCTCAACAATCTTCCACAAAATTGTAACACCAAGATCAACATGTACCTACAAGTTATTGAAGATAACTCTAAGGTATAACACACATGTAACATGTAAGACATAGACATAATCAAGGTGAATAAAGAGCTAGAATATGCACAAAACCAATTAAGATTCAACTTCACATAGTTATGCTCTTATAAGTGTTTCTCTCAAAATATATCTAATGTATCACTCAATTCAATTACTTGCCAAATGGACCAAACCATATGCTCACTCTTGTGACTAATCTCCACAGATTAAAGGCTATCATCTTGAGGATCAAAAGGACTTCATAGGTTGTAATGGGGTTTGGCTCACAGGTTAAAGAATAAATGGGTATGGATTGCAAACACAATTCTAGAACCTAGTAGAGCACCAAATAAGAGACTTCTTCCAACTTACAACCATGAAATTTTTTACTATTGTGGCCGGATTTCATCTTGTTGAGCCTTCACATCATTTTTTTATCAACAGTTAACTCGGGTATCAAGCTAGACAGCACAACTTTTTTTTCGATTTTTTTTCTGTTCTTTTTCACTTTAACTTGATACCTCACACTTATTTCTTTGTATCACCTTTCGACATTGTTGCCGTTTTTACATACCTGTCTCATGTATAGCTCTACCAAGTCCTAGAACAAGGGTAAATATATAACTATTCTAAGGTTCAAGGTCGAAGATATGTGGGTGATGACATGTAGGCTTAAAGTGGTTAACTATGTGGTGCACATCTTGTGTACATAAAATCAGGACACATGCTTATATGGCTATGGTGGTGTCCCCTAAATGCCTTTATCACTTCCTGATTCAAAACATGTATTGACTAAAAGCTTTGAATAGCACAAGAACAAGTTCTAGTAATTTCTAGAGTTCATTAACTTAATCCGTGGCAAGCAATTGACACTCAATTAAAGAAAGCATGTATATCACATAAAGGCTCAAAATCTCACGGGTTAAATGAATCTCAATAAGGTTTATGCATGCTCAAAAATATGTACCAAGTTAACTCGTTTCTACATCCACTACACATTCGCATATATATGCATCATATATCAAAATTATCCGAAGAAACTTAAGTCACATAATCATCTCTTAGTTACAAAATGGAAAGATATAAGCACATCATTGACTTGTTAAGGGTTTCTAAGACTTTTTTTTTTTATATATTTTTCTTGACACTATTTATTTTTGTATTTTATTTTTCAAATAAGACACTTTAACATACACAAAAACAAAGAAAAATTCAAAACTGACACTGTGACTTTTCGATGGATCGAAAATATTGTCTCGATGGATCGAGGCAAGCCTAGTCTCATTCTAGAACGACCTTTCGATGGGTTGAAGAATCCTTCGATGGATCAAAAGATCTTCTTTGGAAATTCTGAACAAAATGGAAAATACTGCACACTCTCACTTGCATAATTTATACAGAATTAACCACATATCCGAATAAGCTGAAATTTTGTGAACATGAACTAAATATATATACCAACATTCACTCAAAATTTCAGAATTTTCTGAGACCTCTATAAATGTCTTAAAAATCACACTTCATTAAAAATAAAAAATTCTGACTCAAAAAACTAAAAATTTATATCTAGATGCTAAGTATATGATATAACTCCACCCCACACTTGAAAGTTGCATTGTCCTCAATGTAAAAACTGGAATTAGACCATACAATACACCAATAAGTATGACATAGAACACCTATCATACACAAAACACACTATGTGGAGAAAAAAAATAAAGTAAAGGAGAAGGGATAAAAGAGCAAATCTGGTCGCCAACTTCTCCATCCACATGGGTTGCCTCCCAAGTAGTACTAAGTTTAACGTCTTCAGCCAGACAGTGCACACTAGTTTCAATCCTCTAGTGTAGGATCCTGAAGAGGTATGGCTTCCACTTCTCGTACTTGAGACGACTCATAAAATGGCTTGAGTCTATGTCTGTTCACCTTAAATATGCTGTCGTCTCTTGGATTCAGAACTTCAACTGCACCATGAACAAACATATTACAGACAACGTAAGGACCGGTCCATCTGGACCGAAGCTTACCTGAAAACAACTTCAGCCGCGAGTTGAATAACAACACTTTTTGCCCAATGATAAATGATTTTTCCTTGATCATCTGGTCATGGAACATTTTTGTCTTGTCCTTGTAAATGAGATTAGATTCATAGTCATTGTTTTGAATCTCAGCAAGCTCATTCAGCTATAACTTCCTTTGAACACCAGCATCATCAATATCAAAATTGAACCGTTTCACTGCCCAATATGCCTTGTACTCAAGTTCCACTGGAAGGTGGCAGCCTTTCCCATAAACCATCCGATAAGGAGACATTCCAATCGGCATTTTGAAAGCTGTTCTGTATGCCCACAACGTTTCATCCAAGCGTTGGCTCCAATCATTCCTTCTTGGTCCGACAGTCTTCTCCAGAATTTACTTGATCTGCCAGTTAGATACTTCTACTTGTCTGCTCGTCTGAGGATGATAAGGTGTTGCCACCTTATGATGCACATGAAACTTCTTGAGCAGCGCTGCAAATGAAATGTTACAAAAGTGAGAACCTCCATCACTTATTATGTATCTTGGAGTGGAAAATCTCACAAACAGTGATTTCAAGAACGTCAAAATAACAGTAACATTGTTAGTACGAGTGGCCACTGCCTCCACCCAATTGGAAACATAATCAACTACAAGTAGAATGTAAGTATTCTGAAAAAAGCTAGGAAAATGACCCATAAAGTCAATACCCCACATATCAAAAATCACACATCAAAAATCTCAACCACTAAAATTGGGTGCTGGGGCATTTGATCTTTAGGACTTAAGTTACCTATTAGTTGGCACCTAGCACATGATTTATGAAACTCATATGCATCACCAAACAGTGTTGGCCAGAAGAATCCATTCTCAAGTACTTTCATCGCCGTCTTCTTTCCAACAAAATGGTCTCCTGCTACATGTGACTGACAAAAAGATAGAATAGAATGAAATTCAGTTTCAGGCACACACCTTCTTATCAACAAATCTGGATAATGTTTCCACATATACGGCTCATCCCACATATAGTACTTAGCTTCCTTAACAAACTTGTCCTTCTATGCTCTGGTGAAGTCTAGTGGAATATATTTACTCACTTTGAAGTTAACAATATCAGTATACCAGGGCTCCACAGCTTGAACAGCAAAGAGCTGTTCATCTGGAAAGTTATCTCTGAGATGAAGAGTGTCATCTTCGGCCTTAGACCCATGAGTGAGTTTACTCAAGTGGTCTGCCACCACGTTCTCAGTACCCTTCTTGTCCTTAATCTCAATATCAAACTCTTGAAGTAAGAGCATCCATCGAATCAACTTGGGTTTAGCATCCTGCTTAGTCATCAAATATCTCAAAGTAGCATGTTTAGTTTCTAATAAGTAAGATCTAAACTTTTCGAGAGAAAAAACCACTGCTAACAGCTCATTTTCTATAGTTGAGTAATTCAATTGTGCATCATTTAAAGTCTTGGAAGCGTAGTAGATGAAATGAGGCAACCTCTCTGGCCATTGGCCTAGAACTGCTCCAACAATATAATCTGAAGCATCACCCATGAGCTCAAATGGAAGGTTTCAATCTGGCGCCCGAATGATGGGGCTGTGGTCAACAACTTCTTGAGTTTGTTGAAATCTTGAAGACACTTAGCTATAAAGTCAAATGTTATGTCCTTCTGTAGCAATGCACATAATGGTCGGGCTATCTTGGAAAAATCTTTGATAAACCTGCGATAGAAACCTGCATGGCCAAGAAAAGATCTCACCTCATTCACAGTAGAAGGAGGTGGTAAGGTCTGCACAATATCAACCTTAGCTTTTTCTACTTCTATACCCTTAGCTGATATAACATGCCCCAAAACTATACCTTGTTCTACTATAAAGTGGAATTTCTCCCAGTTAAGCACAAGGTTAGTTTTAACACAACACTCTAAGGCCATAGCTAAATTGTGTAGACACAAGTCAAAAGAATCACCAAAAACAGAGTAGTCATCCATAAATACCTCAATGATCTTTTCAACCATGTCTGAGAAAATATTCACTATACACCTTTGAAATGTTGTAGGTGCGTTGCATAGACCAAAGGGCATCATCCGGTATGCAAAAGTTCCATATGAGTAAGTGAATGTGGTCTTCTCTTGATTATCTTTGTGAATGGCTATTTGATTATACCAAAAATATCCATCCAAGAAACAATAATATTCATGTCCAGCCAACATTTCCAGCATTTGATCAATGAATGGGAGTGGAAAGTGATCATTCCTTGCACTACCAGAACAAACACTATAACCGACAAATTTTAAAAAAACAGGCCGACGACATATTTTTTTCGTTGGCTATATTGTACTTTAGCCAACGAAGAAAAGTATCGTTGGCTAAAGTAATTACGCTGACGAGAAAAAAGAGTCGCCGTTTTTTTTCTGGAAAAAATCATCGTCTATAGTGCCAACTATAGCCGACGATGTATAATGTTGTCATCTATAGTATAGTTAACAATTTTTACACATTATTTCGTCGGCTATACTATAGCCGACGACATTATACATCGTCGACTATAGTCATCGGGTTTATATTTACAGACCGCCGTTCACCTCTCTCAAAAACCCTAAAAAAAATTTTCTCTCTCTCTCTCTCTCTCTCTCTCTCTCATACCTCCACCTCTCCCTCTGCTGCCGCTGCCGCCGCCTCGCACCTATCATACCTCAGCCTCGCCCTCTCCTCCGCCGCCACTTCGCCCTTTCCGCTAAAAAATCTTAATTAATATTTCAGCTCTGAATTTGTGAAATATAATTGTAATTTTGTTTTTGGTGAAATTATATATGGTTTGGTGAAGTGATTATGGTTTGGTGGAGGATCTGGATGGTGAAGTGATTATGGATGGTGAAGGAATTGCAGATCTGGATTTTTGGGAATAGAAATCTAGATCTGCAGTTTCTTTTTTTTCTTTTTCTTTTTTTTCAGATATGGAACTTTTGCCCACGAGTTGATTTTTCGTCGGTTAAAGTCTACACTATAACCAACAACAACCACTTACCTCGTCGGCTATAGTTATAGCCGACGACCTTCTGTCGACGACACTATAGCTGACTAGATTTTGTAACAGGCCGATGTAACTTCTTCGTCGGCTATAGTAGTTCTGCTGGTTATGTTGTTATGGCATTTAGTTTATGATAGTAAATGCACACTCTTCACCTCGTTTGAACTCTTTGAGGCACCAACACGTTCTCATCATTCTTTACCACTGTGATTCCTGAACGTTTGGGCACAACTTGCACAGAACTAACCCATTTGCTATCAGAAATAGCATAAATATTACCTGCATCTCGAATCTTAATGACTTCTTTCTTAACAACTTCCATCATGGGAGGATTGAGTCGACGTTGAGCTTCTCTTGTAGGCTTAGCTCCCCCCTCCAGATGAATCCTGTGAGTACACAATGTTGGGAAGATACCCTTGATAACTGCCACTATCCATCCAATGGCGGCTTTGTACTCCTTAAGTACACTCAACAACTTCTCCTCTTGTAACTTTGAGAGCTTGGAATAGATGATAACTTGAAGTGTATCATTCTCCCCCAAGAAAGCATACTTTAAATGCTCGGGAAGAAGTTTCAGTTCTAATGTGGGCACTGCCTGTATAGATGGAACACGAACGTCATCTAAAATTGGAAGAGAAATAGGTTTAGAGTATTTACCTTTTATGCTTGGTAATGATTCAAGTGCCTCTTCCATAGTATAGTATTTCTCTTCCATCTCAACGCCAACAGGCAAAGCAATCTAAAAAATAGGTTGAAATTCGATAGGCTGAGACTCAGCTTTGATGGATCGAAACTTGGTCTTCGATGGGTCATCCAGGGACTTTTCTTCGATGGATCGAAGAATTACTCCCCGATCCATCGAAGCATCCTCTCGGGTTATGTCGATGCAGAAATTTTTTTCGATGGGTCGAAGATTTTTCCTTCGATCCATTGAATCAACCTCCAGGGTCCTTTCTACCGATCTGGTTCGATGGATCAAAGGTATCCTTCGATCTATCGAAGCAACCTCCCTGGATTGGTCGTTTCCTCCTGTTTTTTTCCATAAATTTTCTCAAAGGATCATCATCCAATGAATACTGAATAAACTCCTGCACAAAGCTCTCAAATGTGTCAATTGAACAACATGAATAAGCATCATCACTATTTGGATGTTTGAGAGCTTCATAAATATTAACGTGGATCTTTTCTTTCGCCACTTCCATGCTCAATGATCCATCAAAACAATAAATCTTTGTACGCGTTGTTCTCTAGAATGGTCTCCCAAGAATCAATGGTATTTCTGATGGCATTGGCTTATGCTCCATCTCTAACACGAAGAAATCTGCTAGGAATATCAAATCTCCCACCTGCACTAAGACATCCTCAATAATACCTCGAGGGTAACAGTTAGACCTGCCTGCAAGTTTAATGGTAACACCAGTGTGAATGAGTTCCCCCATTTTTAACCTGTCATAAGCAGTGTATGACATTAAATTTATTGATGCACCTAAATCAAGTAGAGCACCTGCAAACCTGTAGTCACTAATAGTGCATGGGATTGTAAAACGTCTTAGATCACCCAACTTAGGTGGGAGCTTTCTTTGAATAACTGCAGATACCCTCTCTCTCAAAGCCACAGTCTCAGTTCCATAGAATTTTCTCTTTGTTGTGCACAAATCTTTTGGGAATTTGGCATACTGTGGTATTAGCTTGATCACATCCAACAAAGGGATATTTACTCCTACCTTTCTAAACACATCCAAGATCTTCTTCTCTTTGTCAACCTTTAGATGCTTCTTCAATCTGCTAGGAACAGGCACATTAGGAATAATAGAAGGGGAAGAAGTAGAGGATACCTGACCTGATCTTTGTTTTGTCAGATTTTTTATTTCAGTTGCATTTTTGACGACTTGAATTGGGGTTCCTATAGAATCTTCTGACGACTTGTTCAACGTCTTGTAAGGGACAACTTGTTTAAGCACGGGATCCTCCCACTTTCTCTTTGTTGACTTGGGCAGTTCTTTCAACACATTCCAACTCTTCAAGATCATTGCATGAGCTTCATATTTTGTATTGGGATTGGAAAGAGTGTTGCTGGAAAAACTTCCTTCCTTGACTTGAGCTATTGTTTGCTGCATTTGGCTCATTTGTCGCTCAAGCAAGTTAATTACCTTTCATTGTTGCTGAGTTGTAGCATTGATATCTTGGCGAAATGCACTACTTTCCTCTCGTTCCTTCTTATTATCAAACATCATTTGTTGCATCATGGCTTCCAAGGTAGAATTTCCTGATGATGTTTGAGCTTGAGATTATTGTTGCTGAGGCATACGCCTTTGGCCAAATTGTTGCCCATCTCTTGTAGGCTGTCTCTGCTGAAAACCTGGTGGAATATTTGAAGGATTTAGCACATTGTTGCTCTTATAGCTCAACAGGTCCCTATTTCCACCATATGTTTTGGGCTGTCTCTGGAAGTAATTTGGTTCTTCCTCTTGATCAACCTCTTCATCTGGTCTGAACTGGAGATAATGTTCTACTATATGGCTTGTAGCTGAACATAAAGTACACACAACCTGAGCTGCAGCAACATTCGTCTTCTTTCCCACTTTCAATCTACTAGCAATCAAAGCAATATCGTTCTCCATAGAACTTAATTTTTTTTTTCATGGTTCCATCGATTGTAACTGCATTGAGAGATCTCCTACTTGCTCCCATGGTTCTATCTCTTGATTGAAACTAGAATTTTCAGCTTGATTCTCAACAACTTCCTTAGCTTCAGCTCCAGTCATATTCCACCAATTTTTCCCACAAGCTGAATCGAGCTTTGACCTGTTAAAAGAATAAAGTCCATTATAGAAGAACTCAATTTGAGTGTTGAGGTCAAATTTATAATGAGGGCATTATTGAAGAAGACTCTTAAATTGGCTCCAGGCTTCATGTAATTCATCATTGTCTTTCTGCCTGAATGTGTTAATTTGCTTCTTCAAATTTTTGGTGCGGGAAGCAGAGTAGAACTCTTTCATGAATGCAGAACATATCTTCTTCCATGTTTCCATAGATAAAGGAGCTAAAGAATTGTACCATGCTTTTGCTTGCTCCTTCAGAGAAAACGAAAAATAAGAGGAGCTTGACAGTGTCCTCTTCCACGTTTGTTGATTTCTGGATTCTACACAACGCTATGAATTCATTGAGATGGTCATAAGGGTCTTCAGAAGGCGTTCCTCTGAAGTGTGGCATATTGGATATAAGGGATGGGGCTATAGAATAAGACCCCATATTCTCTGGTAGAATTCACTGAATCTGCTGCCGATGTGCCTGGCAAGTAAGACTCTTAGCTTTGTTGCATTTGTCATTCTTCTTGGTGATAGTGGTGGTGTTGGGATATGTTGTTCTTTCTCAAATTCAGACCCTATATTAGAATGTATATCTTACTCAGGCTGACCACCACTATTCACGTTCATGGACCGTTGTCTCTGCTGCTTTCTATTTTGCCTTGTTGAGCGTTCAATCTATGGATCAAGTAATAATGGCTCAGCGCTTCTTGTATGCCTAGTACATATACACAATGTTCATGCACACTAAACAAACTATAAAACTCAAAAGGAAAAAAAAACTAAACAAAATAAAACTGAAATTAAAAGACTCTATTAAAACTTAGAATTAAGCAATTCCCCGGCAATGGAGCCAAAATTTGATAGGCGGGTAAAAACCTATGCTAAGATACCATATTCTTAGCTTAGATTTATTAATGTAGTATGATAAATAGAGGTTATCAAACACAAGGAATTGGTGTCACTAAATCCTAACACAAAATCTAAATGCTGACAGATTCGACTACAGTACACTAACGACACTACGAACATACTCTAGATAGACTCAAATGTCATGAAAATTGGATAAAATTAATTAGACACAGTGGAGGACTACCACACAAAATTTGAGGATGTTCTGAGTTGATTTGGTTATCTAAATAAATAGGCTAAGCTAAAGCTAATGCAGAAATCAGTAAATTACAAAAAGTAAATTGTTGGAAAAAATCAATGAGATATGAATGTTAAGGACTTCTCTCCACCCTAGACATACTTACGACTTCCCCAATATAATTGAACTAACCATGGATGAATATTCCCCACACAAGAGCTTTGGTTAAGTCATCTTATGTATTATACTCTCTTACTTGGCATGAAAGAGGGAGGGACAATCCGCTCGATCTTTATCCTCAATTAACCGACTTATACATATGGTGATGTAAGCCTAGAGAATTGAAGTTATTACATTTTAAGAATGTTTGAAGAATAACAAAGCTTCAAAGGTTGATAACGTGGTCACTGATCTACGCATTTTAGGCATACTAATTAAAGTACTTCTCTCCACATTTAACTGTGTTATTCACTTAGTATCGTTAGTTTTTACTTATTTTGTTATTTTCAGGTGTTGACTAAAAGAGACGGAGTAAAGGATACAAATTACACTAACTAATGTACCATATTGCAAATGAGTGATGGAAAGAAAAGAAAAATAAAATAAATACCTTTTAAGTCCATCAATGAAATGCATGCATTGTCTTGCTTGGCATAATCAAGCAAAGAAGAAAGGAAGCAACCGACAAAAGAAGAAGAAGAAATGTGAAGAAGATTGCTTGAATGAAGAAGTGAAATGATGGCTTGATGGTAGGTGGAAGAGTGAAGAAAAACAAAGAAAGGCAAGAGAAAGAAGAAGAGAAACCAACTGGCATGCAAGGAAAAGAAAGAAGAGAAGAAAGAAATGGTTACTTGCATGAAGAAGAGAGTAGGTAAAAGAGTGTAGAAATGGAAAAGAAAAGCAATCAAGGAAGGAAAAAGAAGAAGAAAAATGGAGAAGAGAAATTGTTTCCATGTATAAAAGAGTAGGTGGAAGAGTGTAAAGATGGAGAAAGCAAAGAAAAATTAGAGTGAAGAAGTGAAGAAAGGAATTGATGGATGCTTGCAAAGAAGGAGAAAGCAAGTAAAAAGTAAAAGAAAAATAAGAGAAAGAGGGATAGAAAGAAGGAGAGCCAGCCGACAATCAAGGAAGAAAAGAAGAGAGAAAGAAAAGTAAGTAGAAAGAGGAAGAGTGTTGGAGGAGTTGTAGTAGTTGACACAGGGACAGCTGAGCAGCCTGGAATCCTATAAATAGGGGCTGGCTGCCCATCCAGCAATCCCTCCTGAATCCCAAAATCCTGAAATTTTCTCTCTTCCCATTTTTCCTCCCTCCCCATTTTCTCTCCACTCTCCCTTGCCGATCACTTCTCTACACTCTCTTGGTGCCAAATTTCCACAAAAGCTTTCCACATCAAAACTCTCTAAGTGCTAGGAAAACTACTCCACCATCACCTCTCAAAATCTTCATCTCACACTTCTAAATATGCTTAGTCCCTTTAGAAGGTGTGTAGCTTCCACCGAAGGATTCATCCACTCGAGATTTTGCAGGGGATACCGGAAATCAAAAAGTGTTAATGGAACCTTTGCTCCGTAGTTCTCCTTGTATTTGTATTATTTTGTTTGTAAAGACAATGTGTTTATTTTGGTTTTATTACATATATGAATTTCAATAACTTTTCCATGTGTTCCTTATTCTAGATTTCGATTTGCATGAAGATAATTGATTCTTAATGCTTTGATTTAGATTTAGGGGATACCTAGTCTAGGTCAATGGTGTTTAGGGGATACCTAGCACAAAATATAAATTATCCATGTTTAATCGAAATCTAGGGTTATGGAATTTCGGTAGTATTGTTATTTGTATATGTTAATAATTGAGCTGAGTGTAGAATAAGTCAATCACATGTATATAATTAGTTAGGTTTATTTTCGTCTTAAGCATGATTTAGATTTCTTAGGAGTCTTCTATGTGTGGCTTGTCTATGAGTTTTTACATACTAGAATCCTAAGAATTTTGACTTATGCTTGTGACATTTTTAGGTAGTAACTTAGGAAATTAAAAATTAACTTTTACAACCCCCCTTATTTTTATTCACACAAATTTTGCATGCATCCCTCAAATCCCCAGTAAGAACGTTTCCTATTTACCAATGCTACATCTACACAAAAAGGATTTTTGTTTGCATACGCTAGACTAGGTATTAAGTGTTTAATTTAATGCTTAGTCAACAGCGATGTCAGTCACCATTACATCACTAAGGATTGTTTCACACAAATACATGTTTGTCTCTAAATAATATGCAATGATAAGGTGGTCATGTACACAATCAAGACTATAGATCCTAATCCATGCATCAAAGCGTGCACTCAAAGAAACATGAATATAGAAATCATCCGGTGAGAAAACAATATCCAAATAGTTAATAGAATAAAAAGGGGTTCAAAATCGTAAGCATATCTAGGGCTTCAATCAATCCCTAACTAAGGAAATTTAGCTACTCATAGTCATAATAACATTGTAGCAAAACATGATGGGAAAGGAAGAAGAACCAAAAAAACCTAGAAAACTCGGCAGGGTGCTTTCGATGGATCGAAGGCCAGATCTTTGATGGATCGAAGATTGACGCTGCTCCTTCTCTTCTAGCTTCATTTCTCTCTCTTTTTGGATGTTTTTCTCTCTAAAATCTCTAACCCTAATTATTTCCTGAAAATTCCTTTATAAAGGGTTAATTTCTTGGGATTTTTCCTCTCCAAATAAGGCTTGGACTTCTTTCCATGTGGACTCTTGACTTTTTGATCCAATTGCCTTAGAATTTCCTTTTTTATTGTTTTTTTAGTAATTTCCCCATATGATTTGAATAAATAAAAATATTAATAAATATTTAAAACTAAACAAATGAGCCAAGTAATTTTACATGATTAAGCACAAGAAAGTTGCAAAAATATGCAACTATCAGGCTCCTTATGTATTTAAAATATGTGACAAGTACATCATAGAATGAGTTCATTTTTATCCTCGGAAGGGGAATGTCCTAAATATGCTCAATTATATGTTTACGATACTCGGAATGAAATTTCAAACCGTATAATTACTATTGATTCAAATAATATAAATAAAAGCATTGATGCTAATATTGTCAAGGGATTAATATAATTGATAGATATGTGCAATGAATTAACCAAAAAGTATAGAACTGTACGAGATAATTTTGAGAATAGTTCTTTACCTAATTTTGATGTTACTATACTTGGATCGTCAAAGAGTTGATAGCAAACCATACGAATTACCTTCTGCTTCTGAAATTGATGGATTGATTGTGGGCGACATAGGTGAATTTAGTTTTAATAGAGATATAATTATTCAATCAAACGATGGACCATTGAAATGAATCTCTAAAATTCATCCAAAATTAATGTCCTTACAATATCCACTTCTTTTTTCATATGGAGAGGATGGATTTAAAATAAATATGTTGTTAAAACTAATTGCAGAAAACGGTGGCAATAAAGATAGAAGATTAACAATGAACAAATTTGTGTGTTACCAAATTCATGATAGAGAAAATTAATCGAGTACTTTATTAATTAAAAGGTATAAGATTATTTCAACAGTATTTAGTCGATACATATGCAACTATTGAAGAAGATCGTTTAGAATATATAAGAAACTATCAACCAGATCTAAGGTGTGAAACGTAGAATAATATAACTACATTTGTTTCGGTTGGAATTATTTTATACAACAAGTAATGGAGATTCCATAATTTCAGCAAAATTACCCAATGAAAATCTTAGCCCACGATTGTTTGAAATATTTAGTCAATTTATGATCCATGGTCCTTGTGGTCAGCTTAATTCAAATTCTTCGTGTATGCGAGACAACTTAGGTACAAAATATTTTCCAAAATTATTATTCCTAACACGAATTTTTCAGGCGAATAAGGCTCCTCAGTATAGACGTGGCGATGATGAATCATGTTTTGTAATTAAAAAAAGAGTTCATGTTGGTAATAATTACGTTGTTCCTTACAATGCTAATTTGTTGTTGAGATATATTGTTCATATAAATGTTGAATCATATTCTCAATCTATGTTAATAAAATATGTATTCAAGTATTTAAATAAAGGACCCGATAGAGCTCATGTATTAGTCCGTAATAATATAAATGATGAAATCTAAAATTATCTCAATTGTCGATATTTAACTCCTCATGAGTTGGTATGGCGTTTATTTGAATTTTTCATTTATTCTAGATTTCCTGCGGTTCAATATTTAAAAATTTATTTACCCAATGAACAAATTATTTGTTTTCATCAAGCTAATTCTCTCAAAAATGTGTTATAAAATCCAAATATAGAAACTACTATGCTAACTGCTTGGTTTTCTGCAAACAAGCGTTATAAGAAGGCAAAGAAATTAACATATACTCAATTTCCTACTAAATTTGTTTGGAATGATAATAAGAAATTATGGACCCCAAGGAAACAATATCGTGTACTCGGTAGAATAGCACCTATGCCACCAATTACAAGTAAATTGTATTATGTCGAGCCCTCGGTTTGCTAAGTGATGATAAAGAATGGGTCAAAGCAATTTTAGAATCTACTTTTACTGCCACTTCTCCTCAAATTCATTATTTAATTGTTATGATTATTCTATTTTTTTGATGTCTTAGATCCTCGAGCTTTACTTTATGCATATTGAATTAGCATGTCTGATGATATATCACACAAAATGAGATCCAATTTTAATATGTCAAATCTTACTATACCCGATGATGAATTAAAAAATGTTGTTTTATATAAACTTAAAAAATTGTTTAACATGTCATCCAGTACTTTAAAAGATAATCAATTACCAATGCCAAAGACACAACAAATACGTCAACTTGACAATAGACTTATCAGAGAAGAACTAGATTTTGATTGTGAAGTGCTAAAACAAGAACATTATGACATGATCACTAAGCTAAATAGCTCTCAAAAGATGATATACAATGAGGTGATCAAAGTTGTGGAACAAAATAACCCAAGATCATTGTTTGTTTATGGTAGTGAAGGTACATGAAATTTTTTTTTATGGAATACCATAATTTCTAGATTGAGATCTAAAGGCAAAATTATTTTGGCCGTTGCTTCATCAAGCATTGCTTCATTATTACTTCCGATAGGCAGAACAATTCATTCATGTTTCAAAATAAAATCAATTATAGATAAAGATTCAATATGTAATATTAATAAACAAACTAATCTTTCTAATTTAATTGAAAAGATAAAACTGATAGTTTGGGATGAAGCTCCTATGTGTAATAAAATATTGAATTAAATCAGTTGATAGAACATTGCATGATATTTTGTCAAAAAAAAAACCATTTGGAGGAAAAACTATTATATTTGGCGGAGATTTTAGACAAACATTACCTGTCATACAAGGTGGTAGTGAAGAACAAGTCATTTAAGCATCGTTTAATAATTCATATTTTGTGGCCTACCATTACAGTGTTTCATCTAACTGAAAATATGAGATAGTTGACAGTTGGTTTAAACAACATTGAAAAAAATGAAATTAAAGACTTTGTTGAATGGATACTACAAATAGGTGAAGGTCAATTAGAATAAAAGATTCTCCACAGGTGATTCTGATGTAAGTTTGATTGATATACCAAAAGAATTACTTACTAATCCTACAGTTCATCCTATAAAACCAATTTTTGTAGCAACTTATCCCAATTTTTATAGAAAATATAATGATCCAAATTATTTAAGAGAACGTGCTATAGTGACTCCCAAAAATGTAATTGTTCATGAAATAAATAATTATACAATTAAATTATTACCCAGCAATAACAATCATATTTTAGTTCGGATTTAATTTCATACGATTCAGGTAATAACGATAATATCGATGTTTTATATCCTATAGAATTTTTTAGCAAGCTTGAATTTAGCGGATTGCCTACACACGAACTTATATTGAAAATTAGTATGCCTATTATATTATTAAAAAATTTAGATCAAATATGTGGTTTGTGTAACAGTACGAGGTTGATTGTAACAAAATTGTTTGAAAAACTAATAGAAGCAAAAATACTTATGGGAAACAACATGGGAGAAAAAGTTCATATTCACTACAACATTCTTACCCATTGCCGGCGATTTTTTAATCGCCGGCAATGTAATTTTTTTTTTTTTTTTAACATTACCGGCGACTTACATTTAAGTCGCCGGTAATGTTAAAAAAAAAAAATTACATTGCCGGCGATTTTCCGGAAAAAATCGCCGGTAATGTTAAAAAACATTGCCGGCGATTTTTAAATCGCCGGCAATGGGTAAGAATGTTGTAGTGATTCCAAGGATAGTATTATTCGCAATAGAAACTAAATGGTCATTCATATTTAGAAGACGTCAATTTTCTATTAGACCATGTTTCGCAATAACGATAGACAAGTCAAGGCCAGTCATTAAACCAAGTGAGAATATATTTGTCAAAAACAGTTTTTATTCACAGACAATTATATGTAGCGCAATCTAGAGTTACGTCAAAAAAAGTCTTAATTTTTTTTATAAATAACGGTGACGACATCCTTAATAATTGTACGAAAAATATTATCTATAAAGATGTGTTGAAAGATATATAACCCTTTGTATTTTGGGATAGAATATACATATTTTAACTACTGCAAATGCTTTACATATACATGTTTTCATAGTTATCTATACCATTTCACTACTAATTTCTCTATACATATATATACACACACATACATTTACAATTTGTATATATTGATGGCGTTGCTATTTTTTTTCAAAATCAACCTTGAATGCTAGATTTCTATATAACAACTGTGGTTCTATTGTTCAAATGAATAGTATGACCAGTGCTCTCACACTTCGGACGTGCGAGCTTCTGTTCTTGATAGGTTTGTGGAGGTAGTTGAAGCCGCGATCACTCTTTTATCTCTCTCAGATATCTACTCCCAAATCCATCAATTACCTTCAATCTCCCTCCGTCGATGCTACATTCATAGTCTCTAGCTACTTTCTTTCTCAGATGATCCCACCATCTATCCCTCTCTCTATTTTTCTCTGATACATTAATAATTTGTTTTAATTTGTTACTGATATGAATTAACAATATTTCAAACAGTGAATCCAATCCTCACAATCACCATCCTCGACTTGGTTCGATGAGTCTTCACCTTCAAGCAGCTCAAAAAGGGTGTTGAGCATGCCACAAGGAGAGAGGAACTCGCATCTGACTAGTTCGTACTCCGCCCTTATTTTGCATACTTTCTAGAAACGCTACTTTCTATCTTACTTACTCCCTCTTCATTCCATTTTCTATCTGAGAAGGTAATTGTTTGATTTATGTGTTGATTAATCGTGAGCTTTACAATTTGGCTCTTGGATTTTATAATTTGCATCTATTTTATTGTAATAGAAGGATTTGGTCTTCTGCTGCAAATCGAAGGTGAAACTCATAATAATCCATAGCTTCACATAAGGTGAGCTTTTTCCGGTTATTATTGCCTTAATCTGAACATAATTATTGTCTTGCGTTGGTTTAGTGTAGTCTAAATAAGTTAATATTGAATATTGGTCATATTCTTGGTGATGACCAAAAAGATTGGTCATTTCTGATTTAGAAGAATATAAAGATTGATTCTTTTTTTCTTAATCATTGACAAGACTTTTTCTTTTCTCACTGTAATCGCTTTTGGGTTCTCACTTGAATTGATGCAAGTATTCTATGGTGTTCTGTATTGGAGTTTCGAAGTGATGTTCCAAAAATTAGTGGCCACCAAATTGGTGAGTATATCTTAGTTGCAAAGTGAAACATGTCATATTATATCACTATAATTGTGTGCATTTTGATTTATCAAACAAATACATACCGGCCATTTCCTGTAACTTAACTTATTTGAAGTGTTTTGTATTTTAATGTAGATGGTCTGATATGGGTTGAAGAATGGAATTGTTTACTGTATGTTATGTCTTCAGACTTTCTATCACTTTTGTGAGCGACTGCATGCTTACGTCGCAGACAGAAGTTTTGCACTATGATGGGAAACTCTTAAAGCCTCAAGATCTTCGTAACCTCGCTATTTCTCAGGTATTCGATTACTTGGTCATGATGAATTGTGATAGTTGTTATTTTTCATGTCAATGTTTGTATTTGGTTTTTCCAAATATCTATAGGTTGATTATGCACTGGGGAAAAATCATATGAGAATGAGTTATTTGGTCGACTATGGGAATAACTATCCTCAGCAAGTGCACCATAGAGGATCCTCAATTCCAGCTGATGTAAACACCGACTGTAACAATGGGTTTAAATGGCTCTACTCGCTTGATCCTAATCCAAATGTAGATCTATACATGTTTCATGGTGATGTCTTTGTAGCAAGATATCCAATGTCTTTGTAGCAAACTCCATATTTGAGTATATACATGATTCATGGTGATGTAATGGGTTATATGTCTTAGGATCGATTATGACATGGTGTAACTTCCATATCATTTGATACGATTTCAGTTAGACAACAATTCAGTGATGTATTGCTTAAATTCCGATTCAAGTGAAGTTTATGTATGTTGCAATACCATTTTTTATGTTCAATGGTGTAACTTTTTACCACTGCTCATGTTTAAGTAGAAATTAACTGGTATTGAAATTGCAGTAATACAATGCTTAAAACCATGTATATTAACAGCTTCTCTATATTGTTTTACGACAATTCAAATAAAAAGATATCCAAAGTGATTTATCATGCAAAGACATTATATAGTATAACAATCATGGTAAACTGGGCGGGCAACCACCTAATATATAGACAATGATGGCATAGAAGATGTAAAGAGAAAATAAATGGTATGGTTAAAGGATTCGAAAATAGATACCATCTTCTTTTTCAAAACTAGCTAGCAACAAGCTCTGTTTTTTTTGGGATAATGGATCATTCGATTAAAAGAAAGAGGAGAGCAGTACAGTGCAACTTGAAGCCGAAACAAAGCAATAAAAGCAACTAGCAAAAGAAAAACATAAAGTGACTTCCAGCATCCTTATAAGAACCTGCTACCAATAATATAGGGCATAACTAGAGAGTGTTGGGAATCAATATCAGGCATGGGGTGGTGGGCCTGGGCATCCATCATTCCTTAGCACACCCAATAATGTCGGCGGTGGCTGTGATGCCCGTCAAAGATGATCCACCGTCATGTTCTCTTGCTTGGCTACCTCATGGGTAACACTATTAACTTCTCTTGTGGTCCACTTCCATTGCACTTCAGCAAAAGCATTACTAGCATTTCAAATCTGTCTAATCACTGGGAAGAGGCACTAGGATTGAGCTATCTGCTTACTCTGGATTGCTTCAATTAGCTCTTTTGAGTCAGACTCAATTGAGACACACTCCAAACTCAACTCATTTGCCCTCTGGATTCCTAGAGAGATTGCAGCTGTTTCCCCTACCATAGCCGAATTACATTTGATTCTTTTGCTTGCTCCTCCAACAACTCTGCCATGCCCATCACGAATAATAACTCCCAGATCAGCAGTAAAAGAACTTGAGGACCAGCTACAGTCACAATTCACCTTACAAAAGGTCCCCACGGGTGGCACCCATTTTTGCTCTTTCCTAATCACATTAAGAGACCTTCCCCAACCGTTTGCCAACAAGAATTCTTGCTTCTGGCTCACAGCTCTACACATAATAGTCCTGAGGTCAAGCTCCTTGTTGTTAAAAACAAAATCACACCTCCCCTTCCAAATCGACCAACACAAAAAGGATATCAGACAAAAGATCTCTTCCATCTCCTTTGAGCTCAGGTCCACATGGGTAATCCCTTCAAACCACTTACTCAGAGTAATTACTTCCTGCTTATTTACTTTCAAACTTAGAGGAGAGGCAAACCAAATTTTTTACAACAAGATCTTATTGGCCTGAAAACAAATATTTTTTACAAATTTGTGAAAGCTTATTTAGCTTCAGCTGTAGAAGGTACACTTTATGTCTCTATACCATACCCACCCGAATCCTAGCTCTCTCCCATTACAAAGAAGAATGGTTATGCACTTTGATACTAACAAGATAAAAAAATGCACTTTGATACTAACAAGATAAAAAAATGGACAAATGCACCTAAGAATGTGATTGCCACACTAAGGAGCCTCCCGGTATACACTAATCTCAACTACAGGTATAACTTATTTCCTTGTTCACCAAATTATTGTCATCTGAACAATTTTCCTCAAATTCTTCTTCCCTCTTGTCCTCAATGACATCTTTAGCACTCAGAAAACTTGGTTGGTTTGTGGAAGATAGTAGCCGAGCCCACATACGGTCTGTTATTACAACCTTATGCTGCTTCTCAGTAATTCTCTGCAAATTAACGGCACCGACGATGATTTAGTGACAATGTTATAGAGAAAAGTCGACAAGTATAAGTCAAAGGAGGCATACTCACATGGAAGGGTATATACGAGTTTCTCCCATTGACAGTACCGACTACAAATCCTGTGTAGCCTGCCATTGCTCCATGGACAGCACTTTGAGCAAGAAGTGTGCAGTACACATTATCGGAACCGTTGCTTGGAATAGCTCGAATCATATACGTAGGATCTGCATTCAATGAAGTAAAACAGATTGGTTGATGGTTTCTATTCTTCCCACTCCTCACAGTAGAATGTATAAGCAAAGAGTTGTATGAATTAGTTTACTGACCTATATATTTGAGGTTTGTGGACATCTTTCCTTTTGAGAAGTGGTCCTGCAATAACCAAAAGTTGTATTAGTGAAATTGTGCACGCTTATAGTGAATGAGCTATGACATCAACCAAGGTACATGAATCCTGACCTTGATCTTCTGAGAAATCCATAGGCCAATATCTTGGAGGAGTTTGTTTCCTGATGCATCCTGTTTGTCCATAGAGTTCATGCTTTCAGAAAGAAGCTCCTGCCCAGCGCCTTCGGCTATGACAATAACCATGTGTGCATTTTCCTTAAGTGGCTTCTCTATGTACTCGTAAAGTCCACCAGGACCATCGAGATAGAATGGTGATTCCGGAATCAAGCAACAGTCTACATCTCGGCTGGCAAGCGTTGCATACATAGCAATGAACCCTGCATCGAAGTTTCCACAATAATCTCAATAGAAAGCACGGTGATGTCGGCAAATATGTAATGACAAGTTTATAAGAAATATGGAAACTTACCACTGTACAGGCCCATCAACTTCACAACACCAACACCATTCTCAATGCTTTCGGATTCAACATGTGCTGCATTGATTGCACGTTGTGCCTCCTCAACAGCAGAGTCGAATCCAAAGGACTTGTCAATTACCTGTATCAATAAGGAGCAGAATTTAACTAAAACGTTCTGTTAATTTGTGACAAACCAAAACAATCCGACAAATAAAGAAAGCAGTTAGTTTTGATATCCCAAGAAATGTACCGGAATGTCATTATCTATGGTTTTGGGGATTCCGGCAACTACTACTTTAAGACCACGTCTTTTGATTTCCTGCATGATGAAGGAATGGTGCGGAAAGTTAACACATCTTGGCCAACAGAATAAGGCAAGAACTTAAGGTGGGGATCAACATTGTACAGAAACTATAGTGACCATTAAGACTTATGTTACCTCATATATTACAGATGCTCCTTTTTGGGTTCCATCTCCTCCAATAATGTAAACCTGATTGATTCCTCGATCTTGAATACTGTCGACTATCTTTGATTTGTCATGGCCACCCCTTGATGTCCCGAGAATGGTACCACCGCGTTTGTGGATATCATTCACGCTCTTCGGAGTCAAAGGAATCGTGTTTCGCGATTGTATCCTCCCTACAAATTCATCAGCCAAAAATGATGCCACTAAATCACACAATACACAAAACCAATAGAGAACTTCAAAATCTCATACTTCAGAGTTCAGACTAACTTGAGAAATGACTTAGTAGTGATAGTACAGTAGTCACTCTGTTATGCCTGAAACTTTCTTGACACCATACATATGGTGCAAGCCACACACTATCTCCCTAATCACTGTATTGAGCCCAGAGCATAGACCCCCACAAGTTACTATACAGGCATGAACATCTTCTGCCTCAAAATACACCTAAAACAACAAGAAACCAACACATATACAGTCATTTTGACATCATACACTATCTAGTCAAATTCAACAGCATTCACAGAATACCACAGAACATACTTTTGACGTGGTCCGGCACGGCGAAAGTGAACCCCCGCTCGGACTATTCTTGTGCACAACAATCTGCAACAAGCAGAAGACAGCAGAAACAATACTTAAGCACAACTCTCCAGATAAGCAATTTGAAAACAAAACATCAAATACGAAAAAAAATATCCATAATCTACATGAAAATTTGATAAAAAAAAAACTCTCACCTTTTGGGCAACAGTGTCATCCACATCAACAAAATATTGCCTGCAAAATCAAACAAATCCCCATCTCCAATAAATTAACACAATTTTGGATGCCACAAAGACATAATTAAAGGATGAAGAAGATTTACTTGACTACAGAGTAGGCAGGATTGTCTTGCAAAGGATTTGTGTAAGTCTGCAAAAGTCATACACACAAAATAAACATTATTCACAATGCTCAAAAATCACAAAAAGCTTTCGTCTTTTTGGCGGGTTATGCATAATTATTGCACAAGAACAATATAAATTCAGAAACAGAGAGAAACGACAACGTACAGAAAGATTGGGAATGTAATCCGAGAAATGCGGCACATCTTCGAGCACATAACCATCATCCCCAACAACAATCTTGGGCTTGTTTCCCATGGCAGCACGAGGCGACCCGACCCGGAAAAGCTCGTAGTAGACGTAGACGAGTTTCTAAAAACAGAGACTGAGCCTCCTGGAGAAGAAGACTTGAGAGAAGAAATGATTCATGAAGAAGATGAAGAGCGTAACGAATCCATTAATCAGACCAGAAGTTTGACTTTAAAGTCGTGTGGAATCATAACTAGAATATATATAGGCCCAAGAAGAAGAAGAAGAAGAAGAAGAAGAAGAAACCGGTGGGTGGAGGTTTTGGGTTTTTGACAAGTATAAAAAGTGTTTTTGGGGGCGGGAATAGGGTTCTCTTATTTTTCACGGCGGGTCAATCCAGCCATCCAGGTTGCCCGGAAAACAGTGACCGTTGTCCGATGGGTTTGGATAACGCGGGCTGCAGATGAAAAGTGCTTTCTGAAGAAGTGATTCACAGGAATGTGAGGAAAAGTGATTGCTGTAGTTGGGGAAGGCGTGTTTCATGGAGTTGGAGCTTCACATGTGTGTGGATACTGGATAGTGTCTTTTTCCCAGGCCAAGAAGGAGTGGTTGATGACATCAATTAATGATTATAGAAAATTAGTAATCATTCACATGTGCTCTCCTCACATTCTTGAATCTTTATGCGGTCACTCCTCACATTCTTTTGTGCCCTTTGTTATATGGTGTTGGATATTGGATTATCAAATTCATAATAAAACAAATCATGTCACCTAATCAATAATTCTAGGTTCGCAAATGGTATCAGATTATCCAACGTCTACTCCAGGTCTACTCTGATCAAACTTCTAAGATAGATTATTATTTTTTTTAAAGACAAATTCTTGTTTAGTATCATGTTGTTTTGGTCGATCTCCATGTTACTACATAATATTTTGATTTTTTCAGTTTACTACTGAGACTTGGATCTTTTTTTATGTTGCATGTTCTTTAAATTTTTTTTTTTTCAGTTTACTAATTGAGGTTTAATTTTTTCGTCGTTTTTTATTTTTCATTAAGAATATAATTGAGAGTGAGAGTATTTTGGACAATTTGTTTTAAAAAAATTATTTTATTTTAAAATTATTATAAAATTATTTTGGACGACTAATTGACTTACTTTAAAATATGATTTATTTTATAATAAATTAATATGACTTATTTTATTAAAAATATTTATAAAAATGCATATTATCATATTTAGAAATATTTGACTTATTTAATAATATTTATTTTGTTAAGAATGACAGTAGAACCTTGATAAGTTCATACTCAATTAATTAATAATCTTGCTAAAATAAATTATTTTTTTTGGTCCAAGCGTGGGGATAACGTGTTAAATTAATTATTTGTTAAATTTATAAGATAATAGAAAGTCGAGAATTCATATAGACTCCATGAAATATATAAATTAATAATGTCTTAATACAAATAATTAATTATTCATTTATGATGACTTCATTAAAAATGACTCAATTGTGACATGTTGCTTCTTGAAATCAATGTCACCTTGAATCTCATCTTGAACTTTTCTTAATATGGTATGAATTTCTAATGTTGTATTCTCATAACACATTTAATAATATATACAGAAGAAATTGAAAAATGTTATACATTGAACAATATACAACAAAAATAATTTTATAAATTAATAAGTCATTAATTAACGAATAAATTAATAGATTATTATTTTATCTATTAATTAATATCTCACTAAATTAATAGATTTTTCAATTCCAGAGACTATTAATTTATAGAGGTTTAACTGTAATATGGTTTAACTTTGTTAAGAAAATTAGAAAATAAGCAATTCAAATATGACTTATTTTGTTAAAACTATTTAGAAATAAGAAAATTTTCATATCTAAAACTATTTAACTTCTTAAAAATTATGACTTCTTTTTATTTTTGATGTTAAAAATATTTAGAAATATGAAAATTCAAATATGAAAATTTGCTTGCTAAAAAAAATAATACGACTTATTCTGTTAAAATTATTTAGAAATAAACAAATTGTTATATTTACAAATATTTGACATATTTAGAAGGGCCCTATTTAGAAATATAACTTATTTTTATGATAAGTAAACTGAAATAAGTAAATTCAAATATGACCATTTGTTTAAAAAAATCAATTAATATGAATTAAGAATAAACTAATTCTCTAAAATGCCCTCCCTCTTAAATGAATTCTATAATAGAAATTAAAAAATGATGGAAAAATAAAACTTGAAGTAGTAAACTGAAAATAAAAATAAAAACGTAAGTAATAATTAACATGATCGAAGAGAGACTGATATTTCAAGTATAGTAAACTGAAAAAATTAAAACCCTAGATAGTAACATAAAAAAAGACCCAAACAAAAAAGTATTAAACAGGAATTTGTCCTTTTTTTAAATGAGAGATCATTTTTTTAAATTAATATCGTTTATGACAAGTTCGAGTTGACACTGTAGACATGTAGAAACATGGTTACGTGAAGCAGTGGCAGAGCCACGTTGAGACCGGAGGGGCATGCCCTTCATGTTTTCTTATACCAACATAACTTCTGTGATAGTGCAATGGTAGTTGTGTACCTTAATTAGTATCCTAATTTGCATGGGTTCGACTCCGCCACTGACGTGAAGCACAACAATCAATTCGAGGGCTGCTTCTGGTTGTTCATTTTGTCAAAGAGTTCAATAAATATTCGCATATCAAAGGTTCCATCTTTTTTATATTGGATTCAGGAGGTCTAATTTGACTCCTGAAATTGCAAGAAGATGAACTTCTAATTATAGTTCATAATTTACATATCGTCAAAATACAAGTAGGACAGCTTTCCATCAATTTTGGAGTTGAGTTGAAGACCAACGAATCCACTGTAGCTGTATCCATGAGCCGCAATGCATATGTCAATCACCTTTCTTGACAACTGGTCATCTTCATAGTATGGCTGCTCTTTGAACTCTTCAACAGGCATCCACTGTAAAAAAAACACAAGAATATATTACTCCAAGCAAAGTCATATGCACTATAAAGAAGTAAATGTGGCTGAAATATTACCTTTGCATCTTGGAGTTCCTTCTCATCAATGGTAATCTCAGATGACAAAGGCTTAAGTATGCATACAAACAGCAAGTCTGACAGCTCAAAGGCAACCTTGTGTGCATGTCTTCGACGTTGCACATGAGTAGGAAAAAAAATGAATGAAACAATCAAAGAGAAGAAGATCGACGTAGGGGTTACATCGTAGGAATATGATTGGACAAAGCTCAAGGGAATGAATCAAGTCTATCAACAAGGCATATCAAGCAACACATTACACATATATGCAGGATAAGTCTTTTAGAGTTCGTATGTAAAGGACGTCATACCTGAAAGCTGCGATTTTAAGGAAGGTAGTCTCAATCTGCAGCAGTGATAAGAAGGATACTGTCAATGTAGCATAGTCACATAGAGAATAATGAATATATGTTTCTTACCCCAGTTTCTTCTTTCACTTCTCTTATAGCACCAGAGATTATGTCTTCAAACTGAGGAAAAAGATTTAGCTTTAGCCTTCAGAGATAGAGAGCAAGCTTGGTAAAGCTTAGTGTTCAATTCTAGTACATATTTACCTTGTTCATGTAACCAGTTGGAATCTTCCACACGCCAGAGCAACTAAAAGGACATTTTTCTTTCACCACAAGAACCTAATGTTATAGAAGTCCCAGATGTTACACTGAATTTTATGGGGTTGGAAATGGACCTTGTTGAGGTCAAAAAACTTGTTAGCGATTATTCATCATGGATGTCTATATACCTCTCTTCTGTCATTCATCACAAAAGCTCCGATACCGATTTGATGTGAAGGGCTATCAGGAAGCACACAAAGCTCATTTGGAATCCAGTTGGTTAACATAACATATCCAGGTTCAGCATGGTGATAGTTGAAACCCTCCTAAGATCAGAACATCTTGTGATCAACAAACTTAATTGGTGATGAGACCAAAATGAACATTATAGACTCGGGAGTCAGAAAGTGATAGTTTCATGATGGTACAGACAAGATCCGGATGAGGCTAGTCGAATTGCTACCTGAATTGCAATTGGGACCAGATCAGATTGCTCTTGTAGTAGTTTGAGCCATACCCCTTTTTTCCCCTGCATTGCACATTGGAAATTAATGTTGTGGACATATAAGGGCATATGATCAGACTATTATGTAGGCATATTAATATTAGCATTGTATATTCTTATTCACATCAATTAGACCTTCATTTTCCAATGTGTCAGAGAAGCCTGAATAGCAGCAGCAAAAGCATTTGCACTCATAGGTAATCTCTCTGGATTGATTATGACTCCACCATATTCATCGTTCCATGCATCAAGTAACTCCGGCATCATCACACTCGGTGAAGATACATTTGGAGACAGAACATGGATTGGTGTTTTCTTAAAGCCAGCCCTGAGAATTGGCAGGTATGAAAACTTGAGATTGGTAGTACTGGAAGTTATTTGTTTCGGCATAAAACCTGAAATAACAGAACACAAAGTCTATTGGCAACTATTCGTTAGTTAGAACCCACAAAAATGATACTTGGATCAGGAGCAAATACAAACCATTTGGCAAGCACAATTTGAAAGAGCAATCTTTGGTCAAGGAAATCGAAACCAGTGTTGCTGCCATGGTTTTTGTAGCTCTTGAAACACATCATGACAGAACCAAGCTACTGTTTGTATATAGGCAGCCACTGCAATAGGACAGTGAGTCAGTGATGCAAATTGATGTGCATAAGAAACAAAGAGTGGGGGAATAATATCGAAGAGAACAATAGTAGTAGCATCTGCGGGACAAGTTGGAAGAAAGAGATGCCGGTTTGATCTAAATTATGTGAAAACAACATTAAGGGTTAGCATATATAATCATTGGTACTGTTTTGCTGCAAATATTGCATCATATTGAACAAGGAGGTACTCAAATAATGGGGATGACTGCGCGCGGATGAAACAACCGAGACTTCCACTAGTACTGCTTATCCAATTATGTGTATAAAAGGAATGATAATGTTCCTTTTCATTGGAAGCAAGTTGTCTATCATAACAAGAGGAATTTGAGTCTCTTTAGATTCCATCCATAATATGTCATACCATTAAGGGTGTTCATCTTCAAGCTTCAGAAATCAATTAGGGTTCGAACTCGAGATTTACTTATTGCCTTCATTTTTTGTTATACACTTGTTAATTCCTTTTTCTTTCCTTACAGTTTTTCTAGTTTCTACTATGTTATAATTAGCATATGTTATTGTCAGATGTCTAATCATAAATTTATTTTCTTCTTTCATGTTTTATTTTGTATTTTTATTTCTAATTTTTGTGTCCACCCTAAGATCAAATTCTGCTCTGCCACTAATGACCAGGTCAATATCCAAATAGAATATATAAGCAAGCACAAATCAAAGTTTCATTTCACTAATCTAAAGAATTTGTTCTTATTCTTGGATGCTTGCTAAAAGCCTAAAACGGAGTGTTGTCCCATACCTTAGGACAACAACTACTGCTACGAGTTTTGACTTCTGAGAGCAACTAACACTCCAGTAACATGAAGTTTCTACGATTTCGACAAACCAATTTAGACACCGACATTGTATTGTATATATATTTTTATTTTTATTTGTATATATAAAAATTAGTAGAACAATTATAAGTTTTATGTAAAAACATACATATAGTGTTTTCACTCAGGTATATCTATTTTTGATCATTTTTCAGGTATAGAGTATTACACAAACTTTTTAATCATATTTTATCATCTCCACCGTCTAATTATTAGATCTATATGAGTAGATCATTCCTGTAAATTTTCAATCAAAATGGTGATCGTTAAGATATCGAACTAAGTTAAACCAAGAGACGGACCGAATCTATCAAATCTGAACCGTTCATACTTATAAACTCCAATTGCAGTTTTGAATATCTTAACGATCATTATTTTGGCTGAAAATTTACAAATTTGATCTACACATTAAGACCTAAGATCTGAACGTTAGAGATGGTAAAGTATGATCAAAAAATTGGTATAATGCCCTATACCTGAAAACATCGACGGAGAAACATGGGGGCCAGGGTGGGCCTGGGCCCCCCCTGAATTTATGTGGAAAAAAATTATTATTATATAATATAAATATTATAATTTATTCTAAATATATCTAAACTTCAATGATGTGTATGAGTGCATAACTAATTCAAATCTGACGATTTTGTAAAAATATTATTATATATTATTTCAATAATGAAGTTCAAATATTAGGTCAATTAGGATTCAATCTCTTATCAGGTTTATATGAGTTTATGGTCTTTTTTTCTTTATAAAAGCTCTACCATTCATGAGATTAACATATAATCAATTTTATTAAGTTTATTAGATATGGAGAGATACTTCAAAATAAAAGAAAAACCATCTTCTTCTACTCTAACATCAGATGAGCAACCACCTGCGAAAATTCAAAAGAAGAATAATAACAATATGAAAAAGTCTCACTACAAGAAAACAACACTTAGACCACGGAAACGTAATTGTTCCGTGGTCCAAGTGACACTTGGACGACGGAGACTTTTCCGTCGTCCAAGTAACACCTGGATGACGGAGAATACCATCTCCGTCGTCCAGGTGATCACCTGGAAGACGGAGAAGACTCCGAGGTCCAGGTGTCCACCTGGACGACGGAGACGGTATTCTCTGTCGTCCAGGTGATTACCTGGACCTCGGAGTCTTCTCCGTCTTCCAGGTGATCACCTGGACGACGGAGAATACCGTCTCTGTCGTCCAGGTAGACACCTGGACCTCGGAGTCTTCTCCGTCCTTCAGGTGATCACCTGGACGACGGAGATGGTATTCTCCGTCGTCCAGGTGATCATCGGAGGACGGACCGACACACCGTGGTCCGAGTACGTAACTTCCACTTAGACGACGTACCGACACCTCCATCGTCTAAGTGAAGCATTATATAAGCCCGATGCCAAACTCTCTTCATTGAATATCATCCGATCCTCAATTAATTAATTCATTCCATTCGAAAAAGAATTGAAGGAGAAGGAGAATGAGAAGGGAGAAGGCCGAGAAGGATCAGGCTCAGGGATATCCGCTGACTAGCTAGCTAGCTTAATTAACTGATATCGAGAAGGCTAGCAGGAACGTACGCAGTTAAAATTTGCTTAATATATATTTAGTGAAAACGTACGTACATACATGCATGGATGTTAGCTATATATACATATTAAATTACGTACGTACGTACGTAATTGATGGATCGATGTAGATCGAGTACGTATAATTAAGCGTAAATTAATGGACTAATATATATATGTAATAATTAATTAATTATAATATTTTGTAGCAGTATGGACAAGAGTTGGATAAAGTTGAAGAATAGATGTGATGTCCGGTATATGGATGGAATTAGCGAATTTGTGAATTTTGCGATAGAACATGGTCAGGGAAAGAAGCGTTTCAGGTGTCCGTGCCAGAAATGTCTTAATTGTCAGTATGCGGAGGTTAATGTTATGGTGCAACACCTGTACGAAAATGGTATGATGTGGAGTTACATTACATGGAGCGAGCATGGTGAAGCAGTAGAGTTCAGCGCAGCAGACTTCAGCTCAGGGTACAGTTACCATGGTGCCTCATCCAGCGGCAGTGGTGCCGGACCCCCAGCTTGCAACCCAACTGCAGATTTGGTCCATGATGCGTTTCCGAGATGTAGTCATGGTGGATACCAACACCAAGACGGAGGTTACAGTACCACTAATGAGTATGATGACACATTCCCCGCTGTTAGCTTAGCCACTGACACCAGTGAAATGGATAAGTACAACCGGATGCTACTTGAAGCGCAGACCACGGTGTTCCCTGGATGTCGAGAGAATGTGTTGCAATATATGATGGAGCAAATGAAGATAAAAGTGAAGCACAAAATGTCAGTGAGTGCTTTTGACGAAATTCAGGAGCAAATATGTAAGTTGCTTCCTGATGATCACAATCTTCCTAAATCTCATTATAAGGTTAGAAATATCTTGAGCAGCCTCGGCCTAAAGTACAGGATAATTGACGCATGTCTGAATGATTGTGTGCTATTTTACAAAGAGTATAAAGATTTGGACTATTGTCCCGTATGTGGCCAGTGCAGATTCCAGCTGAATAGGAAGAGTTCGAAAAAGAGAATTCATGTGAAAGTTGTTAGATATTTTCCCTTGATTCCCAGATTGCAGCGCCTGTACATGTCTCTATACACAGCAGAGGCGATGCGATGGTACGCAGAAAAGCAAATAGATGACGATGTCCTACGACATGCCGCGGATGGGGAGGGTTTCAAACATTTCGACAAAGAATTTGGAGACTTTGCTTCAGAGGTTAGAAATGTTAGACTCGGCCTATCTACAGACGGATTCAATCCTTGGGGAAGTAATAGCTCCGCCGTCAGCACTTGGCCAGTTATTCTGATGCCGTACAACTTGCCTCCATGGATGTGCATGAACAAGGAATTTAATTTCCTTACCGTACTAATTCCAGGTCCTAAATCTCCATCGAAGTGCTTAGATGTCTACCTCAGACCTTTGATCGACGAGCTGAAACTGTTGTGGGAAAATGGAGTCCCAACTTATGACAAATTCACTGACACGATGTTCACGATGAGGGCTGCCGTAATGTGGACGATCAGCGATTTTCCAGCTAATGGGATGTTTGCAGCCTGCAGGACAAAATGATATAATGGATGTCCTATATGTTTAGATGACGTGAACTCTAGTTGGCACGCGGGGAATGTGTGTTACTTGGGTCACCGTAGATGGCTTCCTCACGACCACCCGTGGCGACAGGATGAAGCTCATTTCGACGGGACGGTAGAGAACAATCCTAAACCCCGTGGTCGGGCGAAGAGATTTTAGAGAGGTTGAGCTATTTCAACTTTGGTGTGTTGAGCAATGACGCGGATGTAAAGAAATGCAATCCAATTCCTCCACATGATCTGAGCTATTGGGATCACAAGAGTATATTCTTTGAACTCCCTTAATGGTCGAAGTTGAAGCTGAGGAACAACTTGGACGCGATGCACATAGAAAAGAATGTGTGCGACAGCGTGGTGGGAAAAATTCTCGGTATTAAGTTCAAGACTAAAGATACTCCCAAAGCGCGCAAAGATTTGGAATCAATGAATCTACGTCGTCCCTTGTGGTTGAGGAGGGATAGGAAAGGAGTGTACAACAAGATGCCAGCTGCACCTTACACAGTGAAGCCGACGCTTAGACGTTCTGTATTTCACTGGTTTAAGGGCGTTCGTTATCCGGCTACGTATGCAGCTACTATAACTGGAGCAGTGGACGAGGTGCAACACAAGTTTGTTGGTCTAAAGACACATGACTATCACGTTATGCTACAACATCTGATTCCAGTGGTAATTCGACCATACTTGCCTCGGGACGTCGTATAACCAATAGTGGCATTGTGCAGGTGGTGGCAGAGGTTATGCACCAGAGAATTAAAAAAGTCAGAGGTGGTGGAATTGCAACAACAAATTGTGCACATCATTTGCAAACTAGAGAGGATTTTTCCCCCTGCTTTCTTTGACATCATGATTCACCTAATGATCCACCTGCCCGAGCAGGCGCTCATTTCTGGTCCGGTCCAGTACACTTGGATGTATCCTCAAGAAAGGTACGTACAACTAATTAATTTTTTCCACTGGAGATTATATACTAGCTAGCTATATGTACTTATTCTTACTGTACGTTTGATTTTGTAGACAGCTTGGACAGTATAAGTCATTCGTCAAAAACAGGTCGGCCCCGGATGACTCCATAGCAGAGACATACCTAATGCATGAGTGTGTTACTTACTGCAACAGGTACCTCAAAGATCCACCACCTCCCACTGCCTCCGATCGCAGTGCCCGCATCAATCTTTCTGTCGTCACCAATGTCGTCCGACCGTTTAGAGGAGTATTAAAAGAATCGTTAACACGGGAAGAACTTATTGAGGCACATTGGGTAGTGTTGCGAGACTGTGACGAAGTTGAGCCGTACATGATGTCATACAGGGAGAGGCTTCAAGCGTTAAATCAAAACAAGAGTTCGGCGTGGATTGAGAAAATGGTTAAGAAGAAGTTTCCCGATTATTTCTTCCAATGGGTACGTACGTACGTCTCGGTATTTAATCAGTAATTTATATACGTACATATCGATCATGTTTGGAGAAAGTAATTAAACCCTTATATTAATTTGCCCTTTTTCGCAGATGATTGATCTGCAAAAATCTGAAAACCATGGGGGGTGGTGGTCATGGCCAAAGCACTTGCTAGCAGGGAAGCCGGTTAAACACTATATTTATCCCTGATGTTTTGTGAACAGTGTAAAGTTCCATTCATTGGCCCGAGACGAAGGAAGAAGAACACAAAACAGTGGGGTAGCGGTTGGGAAAGACAATGATCTATATTACGGGGCTATTGTATATGTGGTTCAGCTATGTTACGGGAATGATGTCAACGTTTTCCTATTCAAGTGCAGATGGTTCAAGCGTACAAAGAAAGACCTGGGACTATTATCAGTCGATACAAACTCAAGCTGGTATGAGGATGAGCCTTTTGCTCTCGCCACCTTAGTTCGGCAGGTGTTCTATCTCGACGATCCGAAAGCCGGTGAAGGGTGGAAAATAGTGAACCATATCTCTCATCGAGGAATATGGAATACAGAGACAATTGAAAGGACACCGGCGACGACTGAAGATGCTGCTGAACCAGAAAGAGACATTCCTGCCTATCAAGAGCCTCATATTTCTGTCATCCACTCCGATATAATGGACCTGGTTCAAGATGATGAACGGTTACCCATGCCTGATGGTTGTACAGATCTAATTGAAGATGAGATTATCGATGAGGTAGATGAAGAAGACGAGCAGGAAGAGGACGCGGACGAGGACTCAGGTTATTCATCGGACGATGTTGAGTACGAGATCGGATCGATCGATCAATTTTTTAATTATATTCTTGAATCAGAATAATTGAACGGACACACAAATGACCGGGGACGACCTAAACCCTAAACCCTAAGGCCCTAACCCCTGAATTCGGGGTTTAGAACTTGGACGACGGAGAAGGTCATTCTCCGTCGTCCAAGTGCGTACCTGGACGACGGAGAATGACCTTCGCCGTCGTCTAAGTGTTAAACCCTATACCCTATACCCTAAGGACCCCTAACCCCTGAATTCAGGGTCTATGCACCTGGACGACGGATAAGCTAATATTTGTCGTCCAGGTACACACTTGGACGACGGATATTATCGTATCCGTCGTCCAGGTGTAAATTTCGTAATTTTTTCTAAGACAATGACCATCTAGACCATCTTCCAATGCATATTCTTTTCATCAAGACTTTAGAGTAAACAATTCTTGGTGTGTGAGCTTCGACGGTTCGAAAATCGGAGTTGCGAAATGCCTTGTATCCACGTTTCCGGTTTGTTAAATTCTCGATTTTGCGGTTGACTGTGCCGATGAAACCCTTCCCGAACTTATTATTTTATGGTCCTTCGAAGACAATTATATATTATGTTACGACGAACATATCCAACGGTCGTTTTGTCCAAATTCAATTTCGTTAATACTCTGCTGCAAATGAGCCTCTACTCATGAACACTTAAGTCGTAAGGATTAGTCGATACTTAACAACTTTTAAAACGAAAAATTATTCGTCGGTTCAAATTTAACTGTTCATATATACGATGTGTTCATCGATATTAGACGACTATTTCACTCGAATGACAAATCGCTAAATTCCTAGCGAATTAATTTTAAAATTTTTTTTAACGTAAATTGAACCTGGACGACGGAGAATGACGTTCTCCGTCGTCCAGGTAAACACCCGGACGACGGAGACGGACAAGATCCATCGTCCAGGTTCAATTTACCATGGCGGTTCGATTTTTTTTTATTTTTTTTTTCGATGAATATTTCACTTGGACGACGGAAAACTACATCTCCGTCGTCCAAGTTGTAAAATCATGGCGATTCGATTTACCGCCTCAATTTTCGGCGCCGCTTGAATTTCCACTTAGACGACGGAGAATCAATTCTCCGTCGTCTAAGTCCAAATTGATGGCGGGTGAAACGTCTCACCCATTAATTACGCGCCGCTTCGAAATTTTTTAACCCTTCACTTAGACGACGGAAAACACTGTTTCCGTCGTCTAAGTTCACTTAGACAACGGAGAATAGGTCTCCGTCGTCTAAGTGAAACTCTATAAATACAGCGGCACCCCCCCCTCCTTTTCTCATTCCATCTCCTCTCCTCTCCTCCTCTCCTCTCCTCTCCTCTCCTCTCCTCCGGCGATCCTCCTCCGGCGACGCTCCGACGACAATTTTTCCGACGTGGTTCCTCCTCTCCGACGACAGAACTCCGGCTATATTCCCGATTACTCCGGCGAGGTAAATTTCTATTTTTTTTCCTTATTAAAATAATTTTCATTTAATTAATTAAATTCTAAATATAATTTATTAATTAGTTTTAAATATTTCATTATTGTAATTATAATAATTTTTAGTGGTTAATTATTGTAATTAATAATTAATTAAATGCATAAATGTAATTAGTTGATAATTAATTAAATGAATAAATTTATTATTGTAATTATTTATTATTAGTTGATAATTAATTAAATGAATAAATTTATTATTGTAATTAGTTCATAATTAATTAGTTGATAAATAATAATTTATTATTGTCATTATTTATTTAATTACAATAAATTGATAATTACGTGTATTTTCTAGTAAATTGCATGGTAGTACGTCTTCGATTTAAATTTAGTACATAGGCTTGGTTTATTAAGTCGCACTCTTTGGAATAAATGGCGCCTCTTTTCCTAGCTTATCTCCTTAACCCCTCGTGATGTGTGGATTTCATCACCGCACACCATAACCTAAGTGAAGTTATGGACACGAGGTTGAGGGCGGAGTTTGCAAAGGACTTGGGGGAGTGTAAATTTTCGAAAAATTGGCCGAATGCCGGACATGGTGTCTAGAAACGGGTTATGACTGGTGACAGGATTTGGACTAAGAAAGACTTTTGTCGAAATTAGTCCTGCCTCTCGCGTTATCTATATCCCTAACTGGCCATGTTTTTCGATTTAACCAAGGCTGATTAATTGAAAATTTACACTTTATCGCGCGGGTCGCACGTCCATTGAACGACCGAAAAAGCCAAGCTTGTGTACTCTATTTAAATCTTAACCGTACTTAATTTGTGTAAATTTTGCACTTGTAATTATTATGGTAAGTAGGTATTTTAACAACGTACTACTAGGTTTAAATTGCTCAATCCGGCAAGAAGATAGCGCAACAGGAGGCAGAAGATGCCATGCTCCGAATGTTGGCGGACCAAGTCGGTTGGGTTCAACAGGAGGGCAACGACGCCCTCAATCCGGACCCTTCATCTGCTTCGGAGGTGGCGCCTATTGGGGAAATTCCGTCTGCCCCATTTATCTCCGGCGGTGATGACGTCGACCCTTTTTCAACTCCGACGCCCGGTACCGGTTCAACGGGAAGTACTCAGGCGTCCTCGACCGCGGAATCAATCATGTACAGCGCCCGCCGTAAGCAAAGGAGGGCCCCCACTGACCCGGAACCGAAAAGGACTCGGGGGCTCGTTAAAGGGGGCAAGGCGGAGAAAATTTGCAAGGCGACCGGGAAAAAGATCGACTTGCCCTACGATGACTTCACCGGTGGCCCTCCCACAGCTCAGCTAGCAAGTCTCTCGGCGCATAGCATAGGGTCTATTGTCTTTAACCGAGTTCGTCTCACTGCCCCTACTTGGAAGGAGGCGCCGGATAATGAGAAGGCGAAAGTCTTTAAAGATCTTTCTGTTCGTAATACGTCCAATTTAGTTATTATATAATATTGTTAATATTAGTTATAATTTCATAATATATACGATTATAATTTTCTATTTATTTTTGATAGGAACAATTTGCGGTGGATCCGACACCGGCGATGTTGAGGCATATCAACCAAACCGCCAACTCCATCTACAAAGATTGGAAGTACAGGCTCCATCAGTACTTCCAAACTTACGGTCCCTCGCCTCCCCCCGTAGAGCTGCGTGGGGATAGAGAAGATGAGTGGGAGTGGTTATGCAACCACTTTGCCGATGACTCCTTTAAGGTGTTAATTTACTTTTTTTATTTCAATTAAGATAATTGAATTATTTAAATTTTAGTTATTAATTTTTTAATGATTTAATTATGTTGTGTAACAGAAATTCTCCGGTGTCAACAAAGCCAACCGGGGGAAGAAGGACAAACACCATACCACCGGCGCCAAGCAGTTCATTCAAATAGCCAAGGAGCACAAGGATAAGGGCTCCAAACACCCTTATCTTGATGCAAGCATAAGCGCGTACGTGACGCCTGGACTCCATAATGAAGCGAGTCAATGCGGCGTAAGTGATATATATATGTGCTTTTAATTATAGTAATTATTATTTAAATATTATTTCATTATAATAAATTAATTATGTGCTTGTAGGCAAGGGTGATAGAGCGTGCGCAGGAAGAGTTGGCCAACACTCAGCTTGCGTTCCCAGATGTGCCGGTGGAAGACCTGCATCCTCTATCCTTAGAAAGCCAAATTGCAATCGCGGATGAGGTCTACAGTCGTAGAGCTGGTAAGGAGGTTAGGCACTTCGGGCCTAAGGTGGTACGAGATTTGTCGACCTCCGACTCATCATCTACGGGAGGTTCGGGGCGGCGGAGAAGGACTCAGGCTGCGGCAGTCGAAGCAGCCATTCAAGAGGCTCGACTAGCACGAGAGGAGAATGAGTCAATGCGGCAAAGACTTGACGAACAACAAGCACAAATAGCCCAACTCATCGCCCTCATGCAACAAAATCGAGAAGTATGTCAACCTCCTCCGAACCAACACCCCGACGACGACGACCCGGCTGGAGGCGGAGGACTCGGCCCCGCATCTGCTCCTCCAGTGTTTTAGCTAGCTAGTAGTTTATTATCTCGTTTCTTTCCACATTCCGAACAATATTTTAATTTTTAATTTATGGGTTTTTTCGATTATTCATGTATGTACAAATTAATTTTAATTATTTAATAATTAAGTAATATTCAAAATTTAGTTTATTTAATTAATTTTAGCATTTTTCATTATTTAAATTCAATTAATAATAAATTAAATTAATAATATTTAATTACAATTTATTTATTTTTAATTAAAAAGTCACCTGGACGACGGAGAACTAAATCTCCGTCGTCCAAGTGACTACCTGGGCCACGGATAATGATACGTTCTCCGTGGCCCAGGTAGTCACTTGGACGACGGAGATTTAGTTCTCCGTCGTCCAGGTGACTACCTGGGCCACGGAGATTGATACGTTCTCCGAGGCCCAGGTAAACACTTGGACGACGGAGATTTAGTTCTCCGTCGTCCAAGTGACTACCTGGGCCTCGGAGAACGTCCGCGGTCCAAGTGAACTTGGACGACGGAGAACTAAATCTCCGTCGTCTAAGTGCTTGGACGACAGCACTTGGAGCACGGACCTTGGACGACGGAGATTCCGTCGTCTAAGTACTTAGACGACGGAAAACGTCACTTAGACGACGGAAATGCTCCATGGTCTAAGTCCGTTTTTCTTGTAGTGTCTCGTGCTGGAGATATTACAGAAAAGTATCCATCGGATCCCGCTAAATGCCCGCCAATTTCAAGTTATCATCCTAACATTCAAGAAGAAGTTCGAAGATATTATCTACAACAAGGACTTTGTCGACCTAAAAAACATATTTTTCCATTCACGGAATTTGGGGAAAAAAAGAAGAAAATAAGGTTTACTCGTGATTAGTTTATTGAATTTCTATATTGGTTAGAGTACAGTATTAAAGAGGATACTGCATTTTGTTTATGTTGTTATCTTTTCAAACCAGCTATTGGAGAATAAGGCGGTGGTGAAACTTTGTTGGTGGTGGTCATGGATTCAGTAATTGGAAGAAGAAGCAAACGCTAATATCACATTTTGGAGGATCAAATATTACTCATAATCAGGCTGCGAGTAATTGTGATGCTTTATCAAACCAAAAACAACACATTGAAACTGTTTTGGCAAAACATACAAATCAAGATCAAATTTATTACCATAACCGAGACTATTTTTTAAGTTTTTCATTTAGACCCCCCATAACAAAGAATTATGGCTCCGTCCCTGCCTGAAAATAACCAAAAAAAGATATACCTAAATAGAAGGATGTTGCATACATATATATACCTAGCAATTAATAAAACTAGCTAGGCTAGAAGATAAACGATGAATTTCAATCAACAGTGTAGCGGCTTGATAATGGTTTCGTAACAAATGAGCATGATCCAATCTGTATGAATATGGTAGATAAAATAGTAGCTAGCTAGCTAAAATAGTGACCAAGGTTCTAAAAGGCGCTAGGCGGAATTAGGCGGTGGAGCTACTGCCTAGCGCCTAGGCGTTTAGGCGGAGTTTAATCGATAATTAAACGGTAATTATGTGGATCATTTGTTATATATATTTAATTAATTATATATTTATATGGTATATTGTAATTTGAAACATAAAGTAAAAATTATAAAGAAATATCATAAAAATTCTAAACTAAGTTTATAAAGAAATCCAATTAACCATCCATCTCAAATTTTTGAAATAGATGTGCATAAACAAGAATCTCAAGAATATGAAATTATCTATTTCAAAGCTGATAATTCATAAATCATAGTACATTATGAGTTTATGACAATGAAGCTTACATTATAAACTTGCAACCATGCATGGAACCATTCAAACATAAAGCTTCACGGAATCAAGTTTTGTTTGTGTGATGACCATAGACACTATGCTCCTGCCCACATTTAACCATATTAAATTATCGACATATAACAAACAAGGATGACGGCGGTGGACGGCAAGTGGCGGCGACGACGGTGATCGGCAAGTGGCGTCCAAGTCGCGGCGTTTGTAGAGGGAGAGAGACGACGTTTCGCGAAAGAAATTGGATTGGATTTTCTATTTAAAATTCATTCCTTTGCGTTGTACCTCTTAATTTTTTTTAAAAAAAAACGCCTAGGCGGTGCTTTTCTGCCGATTAGTCGTTAGTCGCCCGCCTAATTGCCGATTAGTCGGTTCCTGCCTAACTACCCTTCCCAGGACCAAAATTAAGCGATAAGATGATTTTTTTCCGATTAGTCGGTACCTAGGCAGTCTAGGTGGCCGTTTTTTAGAACAGTGATAGTGACCACAATATAGTTAACTACTATGTAGGTTATCTTCCATGTACATTGATAAATAAAATTTATTTGAGCATTTTAGAAAATAAGAATCAATTCTACGGTGCAGATAAATCCTACATCGCGATGTCGATATTTTAGTCTCATACCTATATGTTTATAAGTAGAAACTCAAAACCACAAAAGAGTATGCAACTTTACCAATTTTGTAGTCAGGATTCTTATACTAGTTAATTACACATCACAAATCATTATCAAACCCGATGATTGATTTTTCTTTAGCTATCTCTAATATGGCAATATCTCAACAATAAAAATCTCATATTCTCATGTGGCCTAATGATGCCAAAGAAAGTAAATAGGGGAGAAACATGTAACAATAGTGAAGACGTACTAATTAAATGTAATAGAGATGAACTGTGTGATAGAGCATCAGTTTAATATTCAAATGAAGTCTATGGTGATATGATCCTCATCTTTGGTCAACACAATTATTTAATATTCTATTTATGTATTCAAATAGATGATAGAGTTCGTTTCTACATATTGAAATGGAGTTATATTAGTACTTGTACTCTCATGCATATAAATATTCGAACATACCATATCAGTAGGTACAAAACTTACAACCATCAATTCTTCTTTCATGGCATTAGAGCTTTAGTTGTCTTACGACTCAAAGTTCAATTTTTTTTCTCAGTCTCTCCTACACTCTCCAAATGGCCTCATCCTCCTCCTCAAACACCACTCTTAGCATCACTAGCTTCATGACTATCAAGTTAGATATATCAAATGATTCTCCATAGCTTGCCCAGATTGTATCAGTTCTTCGTGGTCGCAAGTTAATGGGAATAGTTGATGATTCCATTTTATGTCCTCCTGCCTTTCTCACTAATTCTAATGGCACTCCCAGTACTGAAGTCAATCCTGCATATGAGAAATAGATTGAAAATGATTAAATGATCTTGGGATGGATTAATACATCCCTCACTCCTACTGTTCTCTCCACTGTGGCGCGATCAACCTTTTCTCATGCTACTTGGACCTCTCTTGAGCGCCGATTTGCTTCACAATCTCAAAATCGGGTGATTCAACTTTGTGGAGAACTTATGTGTACCACTCGTGAATATCTCTCTATCTTTGATTTCTTGGACCGTATCAATGATGTTGCAGATAATTTGGCTCTTTCTAGCAGCCATGTTTCTGATGTCGATTTGGTGACCATAATTATGCAAAATGGTGGTACTGCATTTGAAACTACGGTGGCCTCTGCTCAAGCACGTGACAGACCAATCACATATGACAACCTCAAAGCTCTTCTACTCAGCGCTGAAAAGAATCCATGAACAATCTCAACCTACTCTTGACTCAAACCCTACTGCTCTTCATGCTAATGTTGGAAGTGCATGTGGTTCAAGCCATGGTTTCCCGTTTGGCCGTAGAGGTGGTGCACGTGGTCGACCTTCTATTACTGGTCATGGTTCATCTCAACCATCCTCTGCATCAATTCTTGGACCTGCTCCGGTTCGTGCTTCGGCACCTCCATCAACATTCTCTCAATTCTCTGGTGGATATACTCCTCGAGTGGTGTGCCAGATTTGTGACAAACTAGATCATTCTGCACTTGACTACTTCAACCGTCTCAACCTTGCTTATGAAGATCGACAACCCTAAAAAAAAACTAATATCCATCTGAGCCCTGCTCCTCCTCTTGGATTTGTGATAGTGGTGCCAACACTCATGTGACTCAAAACATCAACAACATTGCTAATCCAAATGAATATCATGGCCATGATCAAGTTGGTGGTGTTGGTAAGGATTCTGGATTACCGATTACTCATATAGGATCATCTTCTATTTCTACTTCCTCCAAATCTCTTCATTTAAATAACATTCTTCATTGTCCTACTGCTTCTTAGAATCTTTTATCTATTCATAAATTTAACATTGATAATAATTTTTATTTCAAACTCTATCCTCACCATTTTCTTGTGAAGGATCTAAAGACGGAGGATACTCTTTACTATCTTTAGAGGAAAATACGAGGAAGGTTAATTTGTATCCGGTGCAATTGTCATTCAAGCAATCTTCTAATCCTGGTTTCAGACCATTAGCTCTTTTTGAAACTCGTGTTTCTTCATCAATTTGGCATTCTTGTTTAGGACATCCTGCGTCTTCAATGATTTTTCATTTATAATTAGTTGCAAATAAATGTTTACCTATTGATGACAAATCCAAACCTTTTTTTTTGTAATTCTTGTCCATTAGGCAAAAGTCATAAATTGCCATTTAATTCATCATATTCTATTTCAAATTTTCCATTGGAATTCTTACATTCAGATGTATGGACATCTCCTACTTATTCCAATTCTGGTTTCAAATATTATCTGAGTTTTGTGGATGATTTTTCTAGATATACATGTTATTTCCATTGCGCAAGAAATCTAAAGTGTTCAAAGTATTTGTTGAATTCAACACGTACGTGGAAAATCTTCTTTCATGTAGAATAAAAACCCTACAAGCAGATGAAGGTGGTGAATTTAAAAACAATGCCATACACCAATTTCTCGAGCAACATGACATTGGTCTTCGATTTTCCTGAGCAAAATAGTTTGGCTGAGCGAAAGCATCGCCATATTGTTGAAACTAGAATTACATTACTTTCTCATTCTCGCATGCCTCCTAGTTTTTGGGTTAATGATTTTAACACTTCTGTATATCTAATTAATCAATTACCTTCCAAAGTTCTTGATTATGTTTCACCATATGCCAAATTATTTGGTCGTTCTCCAAATTACAGTTTCCTCAAAGTCTTTGGATGTGCATACTTTCTACATCTTTGATTTTATAATACAAATAAACTCCAACTTCATTCTAAAAGATGTGTTTTCATAGGCTACTCTTTAAATCACTAAGGTTATCGGTGCTTAGATACTTCTACAAGTCGTGTATATGTCTCTCGTCATGTGATATTTGACGAAGCCTCATTTCTATTTCATGAACAAGCACTCACATCTTCTTCTAAAGGGCCCTCATCGTTTACAGGTACTAATCTTTGTCCATCACTTTGTATTACTGATTTTCCATCATTGTCTCCCACCTCCTTCCTTAATAAATGCATCATCATCATCTTCCTCTTCTAATAATCAAATATCTAGCCTACACCACACAATCAAAGTCTCATTCCTCCACAACAAGTCAATACATCTCAATTAACTCAACCTTCCTCGTTATATTCCTTAGAAAATTCACCACCACAAATTAATCAAACCAATCATCCCATGATCACTAGAGAGAAAGTCGGTGTCAACCAAATCCTAAATATGCATGCATTGCTACTACTAATTATGTTGAAAGTGGACCAACTTGTTTTTAGCAAAGCTATAAATCAGGTGGAGTGGTACATGGCTATGAGTTCTGGGTTCAATGCACTTCAGAAAAGTGGTACATGGAAACTGGTTCCACGATTTCCTCACATGAATGTTCTTCCTTGCAAATGGGTGTATCGAATTAAAAAAACAGCAGATGGTATCATTGAAAGGTATAAAGCTCGTCTTATGCCAAATGATTTTCATTAACAGGAGGGTGTTGACTACTCTAAAACTTTCAGCCCTGTAATTAAGCATCCAACCATCTGACTAATTATCGCTCTCGTTGTTCATCACAATTGGCCAATTAGTCAGCTCGATGTTCAAAATGCCTTTCTGAATGGTTATTTGTCCGAAGAAGTTTATATGAAGCAACCTCAGGGCTTTGTTGATGAAGCTTATCCTAATCATGTATGCAAGTTGGAGCATTCTTTATATGGCTTGAAACAAGCTCCTCGAGAACCATTCTCCTCCTCTTCAAGTTACTCTACTGTTGTATCGTTTGTATTTAGTAGTAGTAGAAATAGATACAAAGCCTGATTATCTTGCACAAATTGAGTTGTCCTGGACTCCTGTTCTTTACTAAAACTGGTGTACAGATCATTTCTTGCCTAACCATCTACTTCTGTTATGGATTGATCGGATATTCTTAATTTTAGTTCAGTAATATCAAGTTATGAACACAGAATCCGCATATTGAGAGATAATGTTGGGCTTTTCTATAATTGGGCCGCGTCTATTAGAGATATATTAGGCCATTTATTCTGTGGGTAAATATCCAGGTTGAGCCCATATCCTTCTGTCTACAAAGCTGAGGTTCAGGAAGTCAAAATACTAAAATGAAAGCAATCCTAGGTAAACAACCTACTAGGCTAATATCAGCTCCCAAGTATTAGGAGTCGTACCAAACGCAAATGACAAATCTTGCACGTACTCTTCATTCATCGATATTATCTATAGATTTGCCTAGGGCAGCTACATTCTTAGTCGTACCCTATAGCTTCCTCAAGGGCTATATTTTTAGGAATTTTCCATATGTTTCACCATTGTATTCTTTCATTTCCAAGTAGAATTACAGCTATATATATGATTTGGGCGTCTCTCTTCCCATTATGAAAGAGAAAATGGCAAAATTCTCAACAGTATATTGTTTTCCTTGCATCTATTTTCTGCTCAACAGGGGCAAAAGGGGAAAAAAAGGAGAAAAAGAAAAGAGAAACAAAATTATATTCCTATCTTTGTCTCCCTCTATTCTCTCACTTTCCACTTTAAGAAAATCATTATGTGAAGGATGGTTTTACTATTCATGTCGAGAGCATCGATTGGTAATTAACCACTACCAATTCTCAGCTACATTTTCTCATTGGTAATGAGAATTGTGTCAACATGCACAAACACCATTATGATAAATATCTCGTTCATGAATGTTTCTCTAATCAAACTACGTCGTTTGCTTTCGGCAACATAATCCTGGTGCTTCCGTTGCAATTCTCAATCATATATATGAGAATAGTCGAAGTCCTTCTGCATTTCATTGCGGCGCGCAACTTACATCCTCGATCTCCATCTTAACATCTTAAATCTCAGAATTTCATTGCAAAAACTTACATCCTCCATGCATGCGTCGCTCGATCACTTTGATAGAATCGGATTAGAAAAGAGGCATAATGCCACAATGTGCGCGCTGAAGTAATATTACAATTTGGGTGCTGCAATTTGGTTTGGTCTCGAACATCATGACGTTTTAGAAGTCCTTGTCCTTCTCGATATTATTGTTCTCAAAACTTTTCCTACTTAATTCCTATAGCCTACGCCTTCAAAAGTACATGCTGATCGATCAGTGCATGCAGTATGACCTATCATACCCAAGCTGCTTTTGTTGAATATCAACGTAGGTGTAATATGGTTGGCTTCAATCAAATCGGAAGCTATAGCTCGTGTTAATTCTAGGCTTTTTTTCTTTCATTAATTAATTGAATCTCATCTTAAAATAATTTCGACATGTAGTGCATTATTCTAACTACTTGTTACAAAGTAATATTCCGATACATGTATTTTCCTCTTAAAGCTACGATATATATGTGCCCAAATAATTAACTATAATGCACTTGGAATATTTGATACGCAATGCAGAAATCGACCCGTAAATCTAATTGACTAATCTTTCTATATAGCTAATATTCCCGGCCTCGTTTTTTCTCTTTGGCTCATTGGATGATCCAATCCGGTCAATCTGATTCTTTTTATTCTTAATTAGGACAAACAGAAATAAAGAAGTTAAATTAAATTAATACAAGGTTCTACAAAGCTAGTTCGATAGTTTCGCAATTCTAGCTTAATTAAAGTAGATATTAGACGGTTGAAGGATCCGTATCCCCTAAGAAATATATATTTGCTCCTTACCCATGGTTTAATTAATAGGAGTGTTTTACACGTACATTCCTTGCAATAGTCCTGCTGCTAAAAGTGCTGGAAAAAGTTACATCTCGAGGTAAATATTCTCTCGAAATATGTAAATTTGATACATCTAAGGGTTTGGCGTATTAGGTTTAGTAATATGTTTTATTTACGTGTCACGTTGTTTATTGAAGTATCAGTATGAGTCACGTGAATCAACATATCAACATAATACGGCAATTCAGATTACGTATAACGTGTTTTGTTTATCCAAGTTTTAGAAAGAGACATAAATTAACATATCAACAGAAAACAACACTCTGGAATACAGTCTTAAATATTAGATTTCTTTTTTCACCTCAAAAAGAAAGAAGAATTGCACAAAAGGAAAATCAGACAAATGAGCAATCATGGACATCTATCTGTTGTGTAAGCAGCATGTTGGACCATCCATCATTTTAATTTTGACTGCTTGAATGTATGTAATAAACGTGAAGGCTCACCATCATCTGATGTATTACCAAGACACTTTCCATAGCAAAGATTTCCAAAGGCCAATCAAGGGTCATGAAGACCCACATAAAGGTAGGTCGACCTTCTTCTTCCATAGAAGAGAATAGGAAGAAGTGGCTGCACAATTGGTATGAGTGTCGGGTACTTGAGACATCTCCTCTAAATAGAAATAACACAAGCTTGAAATTAAGAACAGGCAATACAGCTAGGGGAAGAGAAATATATATATATATATATAGTACATGTAAAAAAATGATGATTTCTTTTGGGGATGGAGGTAATTTATAAAATGGGGGAGTGCTTCTGTCTCAAGTTTGCTGGTTTCATTTATAAAATGATTTTGCATAATACAGGGTTTTTAATTAGAACTTTTGCAAGGGATGGTGGTGGTCCATCAAGTACACTGCTCATTTGCCTTGCATATCAAGCAAGCTTCAATCTAATCTCTCTCTCTCTGGATCTCTGGGTCTCTCTCTCTCCCCCCTCTCTCCCTGCAACATTCATGGCAAAAGCATCATCATCACTACTCCATTCAAAACCCATGTGAGAACCTATCATCTTTCTTCTCCAATATATATTTGGTTCTTGTTTTTTTTTTTTTTGCCATCTTCTTGGCTTGAAGTAAAATTTTGGCTTCATCACGCTTCTTAGTTGATAAAAATGCTGGACATAGCACAGTGAATTCTAGATATCGTCTCTATTACTCAAAGACTCAAAGTCTTATTACTAGCTTCCCAATAATCCCATGTAAATAAGATAAATATAATAAGTTGAAGTATATATGTCTGTCTTTTTCGGGGGTCGTCTTAAGAATTTATGTCTGAGGAATTTATATAAACACCAGCTTTATTTGACATGCATTCACCTTTTACCGCGAAAATATCAACCATAAATATATAGGATAAATACTTGATATAAATAAAAACTAATAGCTTGGCTGGGTAGAATTGCAAAGATAGATAGATATGATCGAGATGGGTTAGAATAGATTGCTTTTGTGTTAGTAGTAACAGCTGTGAAGGCCGTTTCATGCCTTTTGCTTTTGTAGTAAAGGGGCTCAAAACAAAGGTGTGAGAGTGTGAGAGAGGCCGTGATGAGCTGCTGAGCTGAGCTAGCTCTATCTTTTTTCGACTCACAAACTAAAAACAAACTTGGTTTTCTTCCTTTGTCTGTCTTTATATTCTCTTGTTTCTGTTCCTGTGTGAGTTTCTCTCTTTCTCTCTCTAGCTCTCTCTGTCTGTCTGTCTGTTTGTCTGCCTTCTCTCTCTCTCTTCAGCTAGCTAAACCGCCAAGCTTGTTAGATTACCAAAGCTGGCTGCTTGCTTAAAGGTACAAGGGTTTGAGGGCAACTTTTCCCTCTTTTTCTCTCAGCCTCTTCAGTTAAAGTAGAGACTGGACAAGGATTTCTGGTTGTTTCCATATGGTTAAAGCACAAGAATCAGGTTTATAGCCCAACCTCACTCTCTTTCTCAGCTTCTGTTTTCCCAAGCTCTCCTTATTTCCTCTCTCTGGTATACTACTTCATAATTCTCATTTGGGTTTTGCCAAAAAGATATTTCCGATCAATCTTCAGAGATATCTATAGACTTTATTTTCTCTGAAGATTTAGTTTTCATCATCATCTTGATGAAGCTGTTGTCTTGAATTCTATTCAATTTCTTCATAGGTTTTTATCTTCATTCAAGTCTTTGATTTCAGCAGTACCTATCAATTTTCGTTCTTTCGCATCGTTTCCCTTTTATTAATGAGACCCTAGCTGGTTCATGATAGATCTCAATCATCCTTTCATGTTTATATGATTTCTGTATACACAGAAAGAGAGCAACAAGGAGCTGTTGGGATATGAGAAGCATGCTGGTTTACAAGGACGATCACAACTTCGTAGAGGACTACTGCACTTACAAGTTGATATGAGTTTTCAAGAAAGAAGATAGCGATCGAGCATCTTGATCATTTATTTCATCGGCCAAAGTTGAAATAATGAATAAGAGTAATATCAGAAGCTCTGATCTCATTGATGCAAAGCTTGAAGAGCATCAGATGTGTGGATCCAAGCAGTGCCCAGGTTGTGGACACAAACTCGAAGGAAAGCCGGTATGTACGGATCCAAAATCAAAATCGATCAGGCCGATAATATTCTTGTTTGCTTCCAAATAAGGAGTTTTTGTGGGCATATGATCGAAGAATCTATGCTTCTTGTAATTGATAGTAATTATTTTCTATCTCAAGTAAATTAATTTTGATTTTAATTTATGTAATTTAAAAGGGTACTACATCTTTTTCTTTTCACTTTAATTTGTTTGTTCTATTCTAGCTAAGCTAGCTAATCTTTTTCGCTTTCAATATGAAAATGTGGAATTAAATGGTGTGTGTGCAGGACTGGTTAGGTCTACCAGCAGGAGTGAAATTTGATCCAACAGACCAAGAACTGATTGAACACCTTGAAGCAAAAGTAGAGGCCAAAGACAAAAAGTCTCACCCTTTGATTGATGAGTTCATTCCTACCATTGAAGGAGAAGATGGCATTTGTTACACCCATCCAGAAAAACTTCCTGGTCATCATCTACTCTCTCTCTCTCTCTCTCTCTCTCTCTCTCTCTCTCTCTCAATATATGAAAGCTTTGAGGTTCTATGGATTAATTACAAGTTTTGTCGGTTAAGACTTTGAAGACTAATAGATATCTGTATTTTGTTCAATGAGTTAATTATCAAACCTTATTGGTCAACCTAACTTTGACTTTGTGCATGCAATAATACTATGCTTGGTTTCTTGCAGGAGTGACTAGAGATGGGCTGAGCAGGCATTTCTTCCACAGACCCTCCAAAGCTTACACAACCGGCACAAGAAAGAGGCGAAAAATCCAAACCGAATGTGACCACTTGCAAGCCGCTGGCGGAGAGACACGGTGGCACAAAACCGGAAAGACCAGACCGGTGATGGTGAACGGCAAGCAAAAAGGGTGCAAGAAAATCCTGGTCCTCTACACAAACTTTGGGAAGAATCGGAAACCCGAGAAGACGAACTGGGTGATGCACCAGTACCATCTTGGCCAGCACGAGGAGGAGAAAGAAGGGGAGCTCGTGGTTTCCAAGATATTCTATCAGACGCAGCCGAGGCAGTGCAACTGGTCGTCTGAGAGAACGAGTGCAGCGAGTGCAAGTTTAACTGGTGAGGGAAGTACTAGTGATTTGAGAAGAGACAGTGGTGGAAGTGGGAGTTGTACTTCTTCTAAGGAAATATTAGTGTCACATAATACTACTCATCTTCGAGATCACCATGATCAAATGTCTGCCGTAGCAGCTGCTGCTCAGGTCAATGTCGTTGCTCAGCCATTAACAAGTTACAATGCCATAGACATTCATCAGTTGAAGTCCGACCATTTCAGCTTCGTCCCATTCAGAAAAAGCTTTGATGAGGTAAAGTTACCCTAATTATTCTTCATCAAATACTTCATCTTAATTAAATAAGGTTAATATATACATATATAGTGTTAAGAAAGGGTTAACATTGCCTGCATTTGCGGCATGACTACATATTTCATGGACCTCTCTTGACTATCATTTTCAGCTAGCTTTACCCACCATAAATTAAAAGGGTAGCTAGAGTATATGGGGCTCGGTCCTCGATCAAGCTTTTCTGGACTAGCTGAAATGAACACTGGTCGACCAAGAATAGACTTGGTAACAAATGTTCTTGACATGTCAATTTGCAGGTGGGGATAGGAGAGGCTTCAACGGCAAGGGAGGCCAACATTGCCGCTGGCACGTGCGACGAACTGCATGAGAGACCACAGCATCACCATGTGTCACATGATCAACTACTTCATCATCATCATCAACATCAACATCAAAAACAAGTACAACATGAGCAACAACAACAACAACAACAACACCAGCATGGTAGCCATGCACATCATCAACAGCAAATTGCAACGGCAGCCAGCTTCCAAATCAGTCGGCCTTCGCACCCCATTTCCACCATCATCTCAACACCGTCACTCCGTCACACAACCGCCACCTCCATCATTCTCGATCAAGACGCATACCATGGATCCATCATGCTCCAAAATGAACATTTCGAGGTACCAATTTTTACTTAATTACTCTTGCCAGTCGCCCTAATTAATTAGTGTATCACTTGTATGAGATAATAATGGTAACGTGGTATGTCACTTCAATTTACACAAACGATCGATCCATCAACGTTGTTGCTCAATATTAAGAATTTCAAAATATATAATCACAGATTATTAAACCTATATAAAACATATAAGTTAGTGTCACGACATGTTTTATTGCAATGAGCCGCGGCATTTTCAAAGTGAAAGAAATACAAAATCACATGCTCTACTACATACATTATAGTATCGTCGCCAAATTAACATGAAAAGAACTTAAAAAATGAAGTGTATACCAATATTTGATCATACTGTCCTATCTAAAGGTTGCAGTTTTGAGGCTCATGAGTTGAACAGTACTGAAAGTACATTGTGTCTAAGCCATGTCGTACTTAATTTTAATGTCTGCTAAATTGCAAAGTAGTATCATTTGACTTTCTAATCCTTGAAGACAATATCATTCACTTAGATATTGAAAAAGGAGGTGTGGTTTGTAAATTAGGGTGTGGTTTGGGGATTAACTTGTCTATTTTTATGCATGTATAAACATAGCAGCAACAACAACAACAGCAACAACAGCAGCAGCAACAACAACATCATAAACAGATGGGAGGGAGGTCAGCATCGGGCTTGGAAGAACTCATAATGGCCTGCACTTCATCGAGTAATGTCAAAGAAGTGAGTTATATTTATACCAACTTTTTTCCTCTCCCTGCATTTCATGAGCTCGAGTTTGTCATAACACCATTCGATTTGCTAAGTACAAAAGATGGAAAGAAAAGGTGAGTGATTACCAAGGATTAGAAAGAACCAAAAGCAAGCTATAATCATCCAATTTCTTTATTAATACTAATTTAAATTAAAGACATAAGCTAGCCAAACCCTTTTGTGCTTTTTTCTCTTTATTCTTTTAGTTTTTATATGCTTTCATCCATATGTTTTGGGTGGTTTCATAATCCTTCTCGTAAAAGAGCAAAAGAAAAAAAAAGGAAGGCAAAGACCAGAGACACTTGGCATCCTATCTAGGCTTTGGTCGAAGGCTAATCTATAGAATATAATCTTTCTTGTTACCTGACTGTAAAGCCGTAATTATGCTAGTTGCATAATTTCAAACCAAAGGTGAGAAACACAATTAAAGCTAAGATGCATGTGAACTTTCTTAACACTATTTTCTTTCCTACTTCTGGTTTACTATTGCAGCTTTATTTAGTAGAGAAATTAGTTGTTGTTATGCAAAACCCTAGCTAGATAAGCTAATCTTGATTATCGATCCTAATCGTGGCACGCTTGCAATATATGTATTGTTGCAGGAGTCATCATCCATGGCAAACTCTCAGGAGGCAGAGTGGATGAAGTACTCTTCATTCTGGCCTGATCCTGACAACCCAGATCATCATGGATAGGCGCGAGAGTAAAAGCAAAAAAGAAAAAACCCCAATAGAGAATAAAAACAAACCAAAACCCCCGAGTCAACAACATCATCATCATCACCATGATTAGTACTATTTTGAAGCCATATCCCTCTGGATGAAGTTGCTTTCGTATTCAGACGGGAGTCCAGGAGGAGACCATAACCAGCCATGCATTGATGGACCAGCCATATAGGGTTTGCTAGCTCTTTTGCTTTTGTTTTTCTCTCTATCTATATTCCGTTGGCTCTCAACTGAATGGAACTAACTAAGCAACGGTCCATGTTTTGGAAAAGAAAGGGAGAAAAGAGAACAAAAGGGCGGAAAAGAAAAAGAAGGTTCAAAGAAAAGGCTGCTAGCTAGCTCTTCTCTTCTGGCAAGTATATAGAAGGAGATAGCAAGCCTCGGAGGCTCGTAAGCTCCGAGAAGTCCAAGCCCGACCTAACCTAAAAAATTTTCGCAATAGGCCCAACCCGTAGGGCATTGGGTCGGACTTGGACTTAGTGTCTCAAGTCCGACCAGAAAGCCCGTCTTGTATTTTAATTTCTTAAATATAATATATGGATTATAATATATACTAATATAAAAAAATTTGCAATAAGATAAGGAAATAAACTACGGCCTTAATAAGTAAATTCCTAGTTGGATAGTTGAATTTGCTCTTAGATTCTCATTGGCTACTTGGCCTTAATGAATAAATTTAGTATTATATAAAGAAAATCTTTATTTATTATTTTTAAAATGTTATATGATTTTTGAGTTGATGTTTGAGTATTGATCTAAGAGCATGCCCAATAGTAAAGTCTTATTTTCTAGTCAAATTTATCACAAAACTAATTATAACCACCATATTTTTAACTTTTGCTCAAATAGTTCTAAATATTTCTAAGTCAAATTGAAATAAAGCATTATGTTGAGAGGAAAATATTGGAAGAAAAAGTTTAACTATTAGTTATTTTATTTCTCTATCCTTGCTAAATTGACAAAGGGTTTAAATATATATATATATATTTGACTTTAGTATAGAGGGTATCTATTAGAGTGAGAAAACGTTATAAATTAGTAAAAAAATTTAACTTTTTTTTTGCTACTAGTGAGTTTGACTTATTTTTTAAATAGAAAACAATTAGGCCCGACCCGGTCCAAAAATTATAGAAATACCCACCCGACCTGGCCCAGCCCGCAAGGTCCGGTTTCATAGACCAGGCTTAAGCTTTACAATTGTGCTTAAAGTCCGGTCGGCCTGTAAATTGATTTTCTCAAAAATCCGACCAACCCGACCAGAAGTCCGCAAGACCCGATTTACAAAAATCCGGCCCGACCGTTGAGGATCCTAGAAGATAGAGAACCAAAGACCCAATGCAAAGCAAATCTAGTCCTCCATCCCTGCATGAAATTCATCACCATTATCATCACCACACACACATACACATATATATATATATATCATCTTTATATAAGCTAGCCCTATTCTTATTATTATTATTTTATTATTTCATTTTGTTTGTATAATGCTTCTTTCTTCTTCTTTACAGAGGGAAATACCAAAGAGTTTGAGCCAACTGCAATTTAATTAGACGTTGTTAATTGTGCTTTGTTTAGTCACTTTGTTACTATAATATATGAAGGGGGTTATCATTTCCCTTTATAGAAATCAGAATGTACTAAATTATTACAGTATGTTGATTCACCAGAACGAGTTCTTTACGTACTTTTTGTTCACTTCTTTGAACAGCATATAGAATGGGAAAAATCTCAGAGAAAAGGTAAGCAAATCAAAGAAAAATCCAAATTAGCTAGGCGCGTATTGATGCCCTAGCTTATTTTGATTTTCACAATTCGATTAGATTCTTCTATTTCCATTGATATATATATATATATGTACGTATATTTCGATTCACTCACATAAGTATTTATGGGAGTATGTATGCAGGTGTAGTTTCTGCATGCATGTCAAAGGCTTCCACAATTTTCCAAAAAGATCAGATTCTTTGCCCTAACATGAAAATGAAGTCTTCTTTTTCCTCAAAATGAAGAAGATTTACCGAAATTGTGATTTGAGGTATTGTGCCATATATGACTCCAATCATTCATTAGGTATACTAGAAAAGAATTAAGGGGTGTGTTGTATTTAGATTTTTTAGGTGTTTTATGTACTTTAAAGATTGCTAAAAGTCCAAGGGTATTGAATCATGAATTATTAAAACTTTTAAAAAGTTCATGAAAGTCATGAGGTATTTAATTTGGATTTCTAGATATAGATTTTAAGTCTATGAAAATCCTAGGATATTCAAAAACTTTACGAATTTTATGAAATTTTTAAATACTGGATTCTTGTGGTTTTTAGGCTTCAATTATAACTACAAAATTCTAATACAAATCTAACATCCAAACCAAAGTTTTTCAGAATACTTTTATTTTTTCCCATCTTTTTTTGTTGCAACTTGGTTCTTGATCAAATTAATTTGCTTCTTCATTATAAACATTATGAATTGTTTAAAAAAAACTCTACTTTATATTATGCATCATAATCAAGCTCTATATGTGTGAGCTCTTTTTTTGGTTATTGGAAACCAATTGACCTTGACATTCACCAATCATCATTGATTTTTTTATGTTGTTGTCTTCTTCTTATTTTTTAAATAAAATCATCAATTTTTTAGCCTTAACATCAGCACACAAGTGTAGCAACCATATCTTGTCACCATCAATATTAGTTTCTAATTCCTCCTCACATATTTGACGTTTACAAATATAGAATAAGAAAGGTTATGAAATAATATAAACTTTTTTTATCGCTAATTTATTTGGATTTTGACATGTTTAAACATGGGTTAATGTCCTTATGATATAAAAATAAAATCTATCAAAGTCTAGCAAAATGTTTGGAAAAGTTTTTGAAACTCTTTTAAATGTTTTCAAAAAGATAGCTTACTAAATCCGTAGATTTTTGAGATTTTTGAAAATCCTATACAATTCACATATATTTTAAAAATCCATCGCTTAAAAAAATACACCCAAATTCAAATACAATACACCCCTTTAGTGTCACATCATGCAGAAGAAATTACTATTTGTGAAATATTTTATATCATTTTCGAAGTACGAAGTGCATGGCTTTTATGCTATCTCTTAAAGGTCGTTTATGAACGGTTAATTACTTGCGACTATAAAGGAATTAAGTGAAAGTGGAAATAAGCTCAATTAATCCAGCATCTTGTAGTACGTATGATATTATATAGTAATTCTATCGTCCTTCCTTTGTTACATGAAACCCTACTTTCTTTTACTTTGAAACCTTCTTCACTGCTTTATTCTATTCCAGATTCGAGCTTTTCGAGCAGCATTTATATATGTACAGTTTAAAGAAGTGCTGATCTCTTTCGCCATTAGAGAGTTTGTGTGATCTAGTAACGTGCAAGTTAATTAGATCTTTGCTAAAATTAATGTATGGGACGTGCATGAAATAAAGTAATTGAAACCAAATAAACATGGAGGGTGATCGGTAGCTAGGGCTCCGCAGCGCTTCATCGTCGTTTCTGATGGGAATAACGAGGGAATCGAACCAGGAATGAAAGAACAAGAATAAACTTTTAGCTTCAAATATCTAAATCACACACATCGATCTCTTGCATATCATTATTACGTACTCCATCGCGTACACTTTAGCATATAGTGGTATATATACGTATAATAATCAAACTTAATTAATGTAAAATGCTCTATATTCAGGGAAACATATATATATATATATATACACACAGTATATAATATACTCTTTCGAATGTCTATTGGCTATTGCTCCTCTCTAATTCGAAACGTACATTTCATACCCTTTTCCTAATTGCAGATGATATATGAATATATCAGTATCTAACAGCAGTATATCAATTGCAGCTGTAAGCCAACACTGTTGCTGCTGATGATGAGAGAATCGATATCGGGTTTAGCAGATATGTTTAGCTACTTGCTACAATAAACAAAAAGCGGAAGATCCTAATGAATCGAAACAGGAGACCCCAAAGAAACAGAAAGAGGAAGTAGTGTCTCTATCCACAGGCATAGAAAATGAAATAAAGGAATACCATGTCCTGTATCGAATTCAAAACCGAGCTAGCTAGCTATATTTAAAAGGTCATTTACAACTTTTAGCTTTTTATGGAAGATTTGGATGTTTTTTTTCATCTTTTCGAGAGAGTGATGAGGTTGTAGTATTATCTAACTGGTAGAGGTCGGGTCGGGTATCGCGAGCGAGCGAGCATCGTTGTATAGTTTGCAGAGATTTGGTCCCAAAAAGAAGTTGCAGGAAGAATTGTGGTTAGTGCAAGGACGAATATAACAACATGCATGCATGGCCTAAAAGCCCTAAAGCGAAACCTAATCTTTGTTGGATTCTTCCACAAACCCCCCTCTGCTGCAGCTTTGCCTTTGCTTTTATATACTTGTTCACCCGCTTTACAATTTTCATTTTCGTGATCTATATATCACTGGTGACACTACAAGAAAAATTCTCTTAGATGACGGAAAAATAAAAGTTTCATCGTTTAAGTAGAATTTAGACGACGCCAATAAATTATATCGTCTTAAGTCTTTTTCTATTGTCTAAATGACACTAAGACAACGGATATGAACCCGTGTCGTCCAAGTTAGAGATCAGACGACGCACCGACACGCCATTATCTATGTGACCACTTAGACGACGTAGGATCGGTGCGTCGTCTCATGCACCACTTGGATGACGGAAATTACGCACAGTATGTCGTCTAAGTTACTACTTAGACAACGCACCGACACTGCGTCGTCTAAGTATCCACTTAGACGACAAATACTCATTTTTGTCGTCTAAGTGATGCATTACATATTGTATATATTGTGCCAGACTCTTTTCCTCTTCGCTCGCTCTAGCACTATATATATAAATATATCTGGCTCCGACCATCGATTCGCCATATATCGGAGAAGACTAGGTACGTACGTAGTTAATTTCTGACAATCTTAACGTTTATATATATAATTAATTGTATGTTTGATTGATTGCATTGTTAGTACGTCTAATATTTATGATTAAGTTAGGTAATTGATTGATATATATATATATTAGTTAATTAATTAATTAACTAACTAGTATATATGTATGGATGTTTAAAAATTTAGTTAATATTTAGTTAAAATGTACATGCATATTATTAAAGTAATTGATGTATAGTATATTCATTATTAATTAATAAAGGTAATTAATAAATATTTTAATTAATTATACGTTAATAATTAAGATACGTAGTTAAAAATTTGTATATATAATAGTTAGTTTAATAAGGCTAGGTACGTACGTAGTTAATTTCTGACAATCTTAATGTTTATGTAAATAATTAATTGTACGTTTGATTATTGTATTGTTAGTACATCTAATATTTATAATTAAGTTAGATAGTTATTGATATATAAATATATATATTAGTTAATTAATTAATTAGTATCTATGCATGGATGTTTAAAAATTTGGTTCATATTTAGTTAAAACGTACATGCATGTGGGATATATTAATTAATAAAGATAATTAATAAATATTGTAATTAATTATACGTTAATAATTATTCGTAGTTGAAAATTTGTATAGACGACGTAGTTTAATAATTACTTGAAAATATGTATATATAACAGTTGACTAATATGATAATTATTAAATTTTGTAGAAGTATGGACAAGAGTTGGATAAAGTTGCGGAATAGAAGTGATGTTCGGTATATAGATGGAATAAGAAAATTTGTGAATTTTGCAATATAACATGGTCAGGGAAAGAAGTGTTTCAGGTGTCCGTGCAAAAAATGTCTTAACTATCAGTATGTGGAGGTTAATGTTATGATGCAACACCTGTACGAAAATGGTATAATATGGAGTTACACTACGTTGAACGAGCATGGTGAAGCAGTAGACTTCAGCTCAGCAGACTTCAGCTCAGGGTACAATTAATTACCATGGTGCCTCATCCAGCGGTAGTGGTGCCAACCCCTCTGCTTGGAACTCAACTGTGGATTTGGTCCATGATGTGTTTCCGAGATTTAGTCATGGTGGACACCAATACTAAAAGGGAGGTTACAATACCACTCATGGGCATGATGACACATTCGCCGCTTCTAGCTTGGTCACTGACACTAGTGAGATGGATAAGTACAATATGATGCTACTTGAAGCCCAGACCCCCGTGTACCCTGGATGTCGAGAGAATGTGTTGCAATATGTGATGCAGCAAATGCAGATAAAAGTGAAGCACAAAATGTCAGTCAGTGATTTTGACGAAATTCAGAAGCAAATATGTAAGTTACTTCCTGATGATCACAATCTTCCTAAATCTCATTATAAGGTTAGAAATATCTTGAGCAGCCTCGGCCTAAAGTATAGGATAATTAACGCCTGTCCAAATGATTGTGTGCTACTTAATAAAGAGTATGCATAATTGAAATATTGTCTTGTATGTGGCTAGTGCAGAATTGAGCAGAATAGGAAGAGTTCGAAAAAGAAAATTCATGTGAAGGTTCTTCAATATTTTCTATTGATTCCCAGATTGCAACGTATGTACATGTTTCTATACATAGCAGAGGCGATGCGATGGTACGCATAAAATCGATTAGATAACGATGTGCTGAGACACGTCGCGAATAGGGAGGCTTTCAAATATTTCGACAACGAAATTGGAGATTTTGCCGCAGAGGTTCGAAATGTTAGACTCAGACTATCTACAGACGGATTCAATCATTGGGGTAATAATAGTTCCGTCGTCAGCACTTGGCCAGTTATTCTATTGTCGTACAACCTGCCTCCGTAGATGTGCGTGAACAAGGAATTTAATTTCTTTACTATGCTAATTCCAGGTCCTAAATCCCGGGGGAAGTGCTTAGATGTCTAGCTCAGACCTTTGATCGTCGAGCTGAAATTATTGTGAAAAAATGGAGTCCCAACTTATGACAAATTCACTGACACGATGTTCATGATGAGGGCAACCGTACTGTGGACGATCAGTGATTTTTCAGCGTATTAGATATTGGCAGCCTGTAGGACGAAAGGATACAATGGATGTCCTATATGTTTAGATGACGTGAACTCTAATTGGCACGCAGGGAAGGTGTGTAACCTGGGTCACTGTAGATGGCTTTCTGACGATAACCTGTGGCGACAGGATGAAGCTCATTTCAACGGGACGGTAGAGAATAATCATAAACCCCGTAGTTGGTTTGGCGAAGAGATTTTAGACAGGTTAAGCTATTTCGACTTTAGTGTGTTGACCAATACCTCCACATGATCTCAGCTATTGGTATCACAATAGTATATTCTTTGAACTCCCTTACTGGTTGAAGTCTGAGGAACAACTTGGATGCGATGCACATAGAAAAGAATGTGTGCGACAACGTGGTGGGAACAATTCTCGGTATTAAGTTCAAGACTAAAGATACTCCCAAAGCGCGCAAAGATCTGGAATCTATGAATCTATGTCATCCCTTGTGGTTGATGAGGGATAGAAGATGAGTGTACAACAAGATGCCAGCTGCACCTTACACAGTGAAGCCGACACTTAGAGGTTATGTATTCCACTGATTTAAGAGCGTTCGTTATCCGGCTACGTATGTAGCTACTATAATTGGAGCAGTGGACGAGGTGCAACACAAGTTTGTTGGTATAAAGACACATGACTATCGTGTTATGCTGCAACGTCTGACTTCAGAGGTAATTCGAGCATATTTGTCTCGTGACGTCATAGAACCAATAGTGACATTGTGCAGATGGTGGCAGAGGTTATGCGCCATAGAGTTACAGAAGTCCGATGTGGTGGAACTACAACAACAAATTGTGCACGTCATTTACAAACTAGAGAGGATTTTTCCCTCTGCTTTCTTTGACATCATGATTCACCTAATGATCCACCTACCCGAGCAGATGCTCATTTTTGCTCCGTTCTAGTACACTTGGATGTATCTTCAAGAAAGGTACGTAAAACTAATTAAATATACATGCCAGATTACATGCTATATGTACTTATTCTACAATTAATTAATTGAACGTTTGATTTTGTAGACTGCTTGGACAGTATAAAGGATTCGTGAAAAATAGGTCGGCCCCGGATGGCTCCATAGCAGAGACATACCTAATGCATGAGTATGTTACTTACTGCAATAGATACCTCAAGGATCCACCACCTCCCACCGCCTCCGATCCCGGTGCCCGCATCAATCTTTCTATCGACACAAATTTCGTACGACCATTTAGAGGAGAATTAAAAGAATCATTAACACGAGAAGAACTTATTTTGAGACACATTGGGTAGTGTTGCAAGATTGTGATGAAGTTTAGCCTTACATGATTACGTACAGGGAGAAGCTTCAGGCGTTAGATCCGGACAAGTGTTCGGCGTAGTTTGAGAAAGTGGTTAAGAAGAAGTTCCCCGATTATTTCTTCCAATGGGTACGTATGTTTACTTATTTAATTTATATACATGTTTGTAAAAATTAAACCCTTTAATTACATATATATTCTTCCCATTTTCACAGATGATTGATGTACAAAAATTCGATAACCACGGGGAGTGGTGGTCCTGGCCAAAGCACTTACTAGCATGGAAGCCGATTAGACACTATATTACCCTAGATGTTTTGTGAAAGGTGTAAAGTTTCATTCATTGCCCCGAGATGAAGGAAGAAGAACACAAAACAGTGGGGTATCGGTTGGGAAAGACAATGATATATATTACGGGGCTCTTGTATATGTCGTTCAGCTATATTACGGGAATGATGTCAATGTTTTCCTATTCAAGTGCAAATGGTCAAGCATACAAAGGAAGACCTGGGCCTTTTATCAGTCGATACAAACTCAAGCTGGTATGAGAATGAGCATTTTGCTCTTGCCACCTTAATTAGGCAGGTGTTCTATCTTGATGATCCGAAAGCTGGTGAATGGTGAAAAATAGTGAACCATATCTCACATCGAGGAATATAGAATACCACGATAGTTGAAGGGACACCGGCGACTGAAGATGCTTAACCGTAAAGAGACATTACTGCATATCAAGAGCCTAATATTTCTGTCATCCACTCCGACATCATGGACATGGTTCAAGCTAGTGAACGCTTACCTATGTTTGATGGTTGTACGGATCTAACTGAAGATGAGATTATTGATGTAATTAATGAGGTCGATGAAGAAGAAGCGCAGGATGACGACAAGGACGAGGATTCAGGATATTCTTCAAACAATGTTGAGTATGATGATGATGAGGAGCAATCGGATAACAATTGTAAGGAGGATGATGACGATTATGACAAAGAGTACAATGTAACGATAAAGAATATTAATTGGTAATTAATTATTGTAATTAAATTTTTTTGACGTAATGATGCATGAATAATTATATTATGAGAAGGAGTAGGTACAATTATTAATTCTGTACTTCATTTAATAATTAATTAATTATATAACTTTTAACTTTTAATTTTTTGATATTATTAACTTCAAATTAATTAAAGAGCGAGTTCGCTTCGACGGACGGAAATACAAAATTAATCCGTACGACCAAGAATCACATTTTCCCTAAACCCTAAAACCTAGACGACGGAACGACTTTTGTAGTCCATGCCAAAGCCGGTAAACATAATTAATTATATAACCCTAAATCCTAAACCTTTATCTTAGACGACGCACACGGGTCATTCTATATTCTAAGTAAACCCTAAACCCTAAGCCTTAACCCTAAAATTTTAACTTAGACGACGCAAACATGTCATTGCGTCGTCTAAGTGCATACTTGGACGATGCAAACGTGTCATTGTGTCGTCTAAGTCATCATATCGTAATTTCACATCTAAGACAACGTTCATGTGTACCATGTTCCAATCCATATTCTTTTCGTCGAGACCATAGAGTAAACAATTCTTGGAGTGTGAGCATCAACGGTTATAAAATAGGAGTTACAGATTTTCGTGTATCCATGTTTTCGGTTTGTAAAAATTTCAGTTTTGCGGTTGACTGTGCCGATGAAACCCTTAACAAACTTACTATTTACTGAAAATTATTCTACTTATATATTGTCTTATGGTGAATGTATCCAACGGTTGTTTTGTCCAAATTCAATTTCGTTAATATTGATGTGCAGTGACCCTACACTTAATAACACTTAAGTTATACACATTAGTAGATACTTAACAAGTTTAAAGACGTAAATTAATTCTTCGTCTTAAATCTCACTTTTTATATATACGATTCTTTAATTGATATTTTACGACAAAAAAAATCAAATGACTGATTAGAAACTTCCTTACAAATTATTTTTAAATATAATTTTTACGAGAAACCATACTTAGACGACGGAGTAGGAGGACTCTCCGTCGTCCAAATGAGCACTTAGACGATGGAGATTGCCATCTCCATCGTCCAAGTTAAAATTTTGAACCGTTCTCAAAAAATATGGCGGTCAACTTCCACCAGCCAATTAATTGGGGGAGAAACCGATATTGACTTAGACGACGGAAATAGGGTTTCCGTCGTCTAAGGGCACACTTGGACGACGCAACATCAGTTGTCGTCGCCTAGGTGAGATTGTGGTCACTTAGAGGACGAAAAATGGACCTCTTTCGTCTAAGTGAAAATGTATAATTGCAGTTTCTGGGCAATTTCGATTCATCACTTCTCTCACCATTCTTTCGTCTAAGTGAAACTGTATAATTGTAATTTCTGAGCAATTTCGATTCATCACTTCTCTCACCATTCTCTCTCTCTCTCTCTCTCTCTCTCTCTCTCTCTCTCTCTCTCTCTCTCTCTCTCTCTCTCAAACTTCGACGCCCTCACGTCTCCCTCCGGTGACTCCCACCGGCCGGCCTCCACCTCTTCTGCCGCCTCCCACCTCGGGCCTTCACCTCCTCCACCGTACGGCATCTCCTCCCTCCCTAGCTCCACCGTCGGCCGACCTTCTCCCTCCCTCCACCTCCGACGCTTCTCACCGACACCGCCGCCCCCTCCCACCGCCGGTAAAATATATATTTTTTTTACGTACGTACGTTTTTATAATTCTTTTTAATATGTATTTAGGTATCATAATACATATTTAGGTATAATACGATGCATTATGTATAATTATAAATTCGTAAATTCGTAAATATGTAAATTGGGTAAATGGATAAATATTGTAAATTATTAGTTATTATAAATTAGTAAATATTGTAAAATGGTAAAAATAATATATCTGTAAATATTTTGTAAATTAAGTAAATTTTGTAAATTGTTTATTTATTGTAAGTTGTTAATTATTGTAAATTAGTAAATATTGTAAAATGGTAAAAATAATAAATTGATAAATATTTTGTAAATTAAGTAAATTGGTAATTATTGTAAATTCATAAATATTGTAAAATGGTAAAAATAATAAATTGCTAAATATATTATAAATTAAGTAAATATTATAAATTGGTAAATTTTGTTAATTAGTAAAAGTTATAAATTGGTAATTATTGTAAATAGGTGAATATTGTAAATAGGGTAAAAATAATAAATTGATAAAAATGGTAAAAATATACAAATTGAAGGTAAATATTAAAAATGATAAAATTTAAAAATACTAAATATGAAAAAATGGTAAAATAGAAACATGATAAAACCAAATAGTAAATAATAAAAATTGTAAATTGTTAAAAAAGATAAAAATTACGAATTGGTTAATATTAAAAAATGATAAATATAGAAATGGTAAATTTACAAATGAAAAATATTAAAAGTATTAAATGTTGTGTTAAATATGAAAAAGAATAAATATATAGTAAAAATTATTTAAAATAGTAAATGATAAAGTAGTTAATTATAATTAATGGTAAAATAGGTTTAATACTCCTAGGTTAAAATGGCCTCATGGAGTAAAAAGAAGGCACAAAAAGAGGTGGAAGATGCTGAGCTCTGACGCTTCACAGAGCAAATGGATTGGCAGAGCTTGGAAGACAACGTCGCGCCTCCTCTGGACCCTTCAGTTGGTCCCTCGGTTGTGGCGACTGGAGAAATTTCTAATGCCTCAGTTATACAGACTGATGACGATAACGCATATTCCGGTCGATCATCGATGTCAGAAAGTGCCTAGGAGTCGGCCTCCGAGTCTATTCTCTACAGCGCGTGGCGTAGGGTCAGGAGGACCTCGTCAGACCCTCAATCGAAAATGACCCGAGGACTCGGAAAGGGCAGAAAATTCGAGAAGTTGTTTAAGGCGACCGAGCAAAAGATCGTACGACGATTTCACCGATGACCCTCCCACCTCACAGCTAACTAGTCTCTCATCGCACAGCATCGGGGCAATTATTCACAACAAGATTCGTATGGTTGCGCCTAGCTGGAAGGATTTTCCAGACTTGGAGAAGGGGAATGTGTTTAAAGAACTCTCGGTATGTAATACAATTTTAAATTCATTTTTTAATAACCAATAAAAATTATAATTTCATAATATATACGATTATAATTTTTTATTCTTTTCTTGTAAGAACAATATGCGGTGGATGACACACTAGAGATGCTTAGGCATATCAACACCACCGCCAAGACCATCTACCATGATTGGAAGTACAGACTTCACAAGTATTATCTCCAATTCGGCCGCTCGCCTACCCCCGTAGAGCTGCGTGGGGATAGGGAAGATGAGTGGGAGTGGTTGGTCAACCACTTCGAAGAAGAATTGTATCGGGTTCGTAATTTTTTTTATTTAAATCGACGAAATCAAATAATTTATTTTTTAGTTATTTATTAGTTTTTTAATGATTTATGTTGTCGAACCGACGCAATCGAACGTAAACAACGTCAATCGGGAGAAGAAGGACAAACATCATACCTCCGACTCCAAGCAGATGATACAAATCGCCGAGAAGCATAGAGATAAGGGTTCCAAGCACCCTTATCTAGATGCTAGCGTTACCGCTTACGTGACGTCTGGGCTCGACAATGAAGCCAGTCAAAGCGGCGTAAGTGCCGTATATATTTCTTCTCAATTAACGTAGTTATTATTTATTATTTATTAAACTCTCGTACAAATTTATAATTATTTAATTTTTATTATTATTTTCAGACAAGATTGGTAGAACTGGCGCAGCAGGAATTGGCCAGCACGCAGCTTGCACACCCGAATTTACCGTCGAAAGACCTGCCTCCTCTATCGAGGGAGAGCCAAATTGCAATCGGCGATGAGGTATACGGTCGTCGAGCTGGCAAGGAGGTTAGGGGGTTGGGATATAAGGTGCAACGAGATTTATCTTCTTACTCATCTACGACATGCTCGGCGAAAACAAGTGCTCCGGATGCGACGGTCCAAGCAACCCTTGAGGAGGCTCGACTCACCCGGGCAGAAACGCTATCTATGCATCAAAGACTTGATGAGCAACAAGTGCAGATAGCCAACCTCTTAACCCTCATGCAAAACCAGGTTCAACAAGATTGTCGTCCTGCTCCAACCCCACACCCTGACGACGACGTAGCTGGAGGCGGGGGACTCAACAGCGCGTCTACTCCTGCCGTATTTTAGTAGTTTGTACGTAGTTTTTAATATTTTATTTTTTCCAAACGATATCGATTTACGTATAATTTTTAATTATTTTATTATTTAAATTAAATTTTAGTATTTTAATTAATTTATTAATATTTTATTTTAAATTAAAATTTTAATTAAAAAATTTTTAAAAAAATTATATTCACTTAGACTATATATGAAGCATATACGATTTTGTAGTCTAGCTAAGTCCTCACTTAGACTACAAAATTATATATGCTTTCATAGTCTAAGTGATGACTTAGAGTACAAAATCCTATATATTTACATACGTAGTCTAAGTCATCACTTAGACGACGCAATAATTCTATAGTCTGAGTTGTACTTGGACGACGGACCATTTGCGTCGTCCAAGACATCCCTTGGACGACGTAATGGACCATTTCCGTCGTCTAAGTGCTTAGACTATGGCACTTGAACGGCAGATTTTAGACGACGAAAATTTTGTAGTCTAAGTATTTAAACGACGGAATAATTTCATGATATATGTGAATTTTTCTTGTAGCGTGAATTACTGGTTCATCATCTGCTTGTACGTAGCTAGGCACTTGAAGACTGCAGTTCTTTCTATATAAACACAACCATTATCTCTTGACTAGGTACATATGGGCCGTTAGTTTCTGTCGCAAGGTAGCTATCAAGGTAGTGACTTCAAAATTAATATACAAAAAAAAAAATGCACGAGGGATTTATCTTAATAAGCTAGTCTGTCTTTGTATATAATCTCACCTTATTCTACTCTATGGGGTCTATTTGATCAAGTACAATTGAAATTGGCACCATTTTTTCTGCAAGTTACACCCCATTCTTTTGCAAAAGCGTATTGATATAATAGAAGGGATGTGGTCAGCAAGAAAATGGGTATCAAATTCAATTCTCTAGCTTGACATATGTAAGGTTTAACAGAGAATGCAGAATATATCGAAACACATCTAACTAGAAATACATCACCTATCATACGAAATGTATGTTAAATCGAAACTTATCTAAATAATATAGTGGTAGTTTTCCATGAAAGTCGTAATTTGGTGCGCATCCAATCAACACATTGTTGCCTCCATGAACTTAGTGCCAAATATAAGTTCTCTATATAAAAGTGATGAAAATGCGACATTTAACCAACAGACGGTGAACGCCAATGGCACACAAATGACACAATGCAAGCTCGGCGGCCCCCATAGGCGAAATGCATTTTGCCCGATTGAAGTTGTAAAGGATCTTTCTTTGGAAAGCCAACTACCATTTCAGTTTAGACATTAGAGGCACAAAAGACTGGTATTTATAACATGTCTTCTCTAATTGGGCAAATGAAGTATGCCGTTAGACTACTAATAAAAAATAAAACTTGTGTTGAAGACTTCTATGAAGATTATTAATAATATGTAGAAGATAGGGTTAGATAAGACTCGGAAAATGACAATATGAACTACCACACTGAGTGCTTGCAATATATATAATTGGTTTGTCAACATCCATTGAGGCCTTGCAAAAACAAGCTGAACATATATTACTATTTGGCCTAGGCCCACGTTCTAGTCTTCTAGATGGTCAGTCCGTTTGGGTTTTCGACCACATTTGAAAATGGAAGTAAAACCTGCATCGAGCGTCCAGCTACGTCAGCGTGGGTGACACCATCATCAAGGTTAAAGCAAAATGATCATTGAAATTCTGCAAATTACATAGTGCGATTGCGATTCGTACAAACTAGGAGATGGGACATGCAAAGTGACAACAGGGAAGGGGGAAATTGACGCACTGTTGTGTACAAGGCTGCAATTACATTCCTCAGCCGTTGATAGAGTTGTTTGTTATACACAACTTGAACAAACGCCGCTGCTTTCATTTTTTTCATTTCTTTTCTTTTCTTCCGCAGTTTCTTCAATTACCTTATCTCTCATGAACATGAAGATACCAAAAACTTTGGGGACTTCGTAACACTTCCAAAATTGTTTCCTCTTTTGTACAGACAAACTCGTGCCACTTCTATGAGAGGCTCAGCAAGCCCGTGGCTCTGGAACTGGCAGCCGCCTCGTGACTGGTCCACCAGAAACTTTCAAAGAAGCAAAAAGGCAGGATAACCGAGCTATCATGGGACTGGACTTCACCATCTTAGGCACCATTGTCAACTGCTTACCAGCATTGTTATCAAAGCTACCATGATACCCTTCAAGATCATCTTTCGTGATGAGAACTGCATCTCCTGAGGGAGAGCATGCAGTGGTAGCTCGAATAAATCTGTTGTATTCTTGAACAGCCTGATTATGTTTGTTAAAATGTCAGTAACAACAGAAACTGAAACCAGTCACACCACTGACCAAAACATCAAACATAAAAATTCTGCAAATTTAAACACAGTGCTGTTTTTGGTTGGCAATAAACAAAATGCGGGACATCGAGTAGAACATACCTTCCACTGTGACGGGGCAAGCAGCACACGAGGTCTTCTGGACCGCACATACTCCAGGGCAGCAGATGGAGTCATATTCTTGTATTCCACCTACAGAAACCAAGTAAACTCAATCCTACGATGTCAAAAAGCATTTGTGATCCAATAACTTCTCAGCTAATGAAAGCAGATATTGAAACATGGAGATAGTTACCAAATAACAAAGCACAATGGTAGTGCTCCTTCCACGACCTGCTTTACAGTGAACATAAGTCGTTCTACCACATGAAGCGTTCTCTGTACACAAAAACATAATGTGATCAATTATATCAAAGATAAAAACAAAATCATAGCCCATGGAGTAGCAAACTAGAACACTAATGGAATAAAATCACTTACTGTGAATAAATTCAACAGCCCTGCTAATGTCTTCAAATGAAGGGGCAAAGAGATAATCACGTGTGGGGATTACTACGTGCTCAATACCATGGGACTGAAACAAATCAAACACCTCAAAAGGATGTTTGGTCATTAAAAATCAAACAAGAAACACAAAAACATTCTAATTTCCTTCTTTTTCATGCATCAGATGAAAATAAGCTACATTTTGAGCAACCCATATGTTCTTTCGACAGTTTGAGCAACTCATAGCTAACATGCTATGAAACTAATAAGCTCATAATGCAGAGAAGTCACGCACATGATACAAGGAGGAAGGAACCAAAGTTTCGTATGGTTCATTGAGCGTGATAACACCGCCAACACCAAGTCGCTTCAGCTGCGGTACATGTTTCGGGAACGGAACCGCACCAAGTAGTACAAACTGTATCAACACAACACTCATCCGTTAAGCACATCAAACTGAGCAAATACATCATTTCAATTCAATTCAATTCAAGTAAGACCATAACATACAGACTTGAAAACCGGCAATGTAACAACCATTCAGATAACCTAGTATTCATTTATCTTACTTAAAATCATTTAACTGAAGATCATCCTTTATCTAACCTCAAAAAAATCCAGTTCAAAAAAAAAATCATATTTGACCGATCTACTAACCAAAATCCTATTCATACCACCAACAAATTGAACCAAAACAACAAACACAAAATAAAATAAAATGAATCAAAGATGAGGAAAAAGTCAAAGACGAAAACCTGATCAACTTCGTCCCACCATCTAAACTCAGCTTCCAATTTATTCCGAAGCACATTATACAGCAGGGTCGGGTAGAAAAGGATGCGAGCCCCGGCTCCTACCAGCGCTCTCTTCGCTTCGTCGACCCTCACTATCTGTCTCCCTTCACTTCGATCCAACTCCGGCGCATCCAGTTGCTCGATCTTCATCTCCCGCCACCGTCGCCGCCCACAACAAACCCTAATTTCCGAAAATCCAAAACTTCCTCTACAGAAAGATCCGAAAACAAACCCTAATTTCCTCCCAGCTTCCGAAATCAAAAACACAAGCGAGGATCGGGCCGGGGGAATCGAACTGGACCGCGGAACCGGGTAGCCGATCGGGTAAGAGCTCCGAGGTTGAAGAAGAAAAGGAATTTTGGGGAGGAATATTCGATGGGTGGACTGAGCGAGAGAAAGAGAGAAAGAGGGAGAGAGAGAGAGGTCTAGTGTGAACTTAGAGCATCTTCAACAGCTTAGGAGCAAAATCGAAAATTTATGTAAAATGAATCTTTAACTCTAACCATTTTTTATCTCATTCTTTATAATTTAATATTAATTTAATGAATCAATTCATATTTTAATTTAAAATTATATTTATTGGTATTTTCAATGAAAAAAGAAAATGATCCAGAAGAAAAAAGAATGAGAAACAAGGGAGAAAATTTTGAATTTTGAATATTAAGCATTAAAGTTTTGAGAGTTCTAATAATTTTAGAGTTTTTGGATTTTTTATAGATATGAAGTTTTTGTTTTTCTCTTCACCCACTTTCTCTATTATAGAGAATAATTTATATAAAGTATTTATTAGAGCAAAAATATGGTGTTTTTACTCTAAATTAGAGTTAATTTGAAGTTTAGAGTATATGTTGGAAATATTTTTTTAATGTGAAAGAGTTTTAGTAAAAAAAATTTCAAGCCGAGAGGAATTTTAGGTAACTAAAAAATCCTATATTAGATCAGTCAATATCTAATTAATCCCCTCAAATTTTTCTCTTATTATGAGACATAACAGGTGTGAGAACGCGATTGGTCTAATTGTGAGTACAAAAAATTTAATTTTGTTGAAGGAGAAAGTAATTGATAAACTGAAATTATAATCTTTTCATTGATAGAATGTTTTACATATATGCTGATATAATATGTTACAATAATTGTCCCTATAAATTAGGGATTTTCTGTATCTATATCAAATCTAATTCGTATCTAATTAGGACAAGACACACACCGGAAGTTACGGAGAATAAATCTCCTTAAACACTTCATCTTTGTATCGATAGCCTAAAGAATGATGCATAACATGTTGTCTCACTAAAAACCTCGCCAAGAAAATAAAAACCTTATGGGTAAAACAAAAGTTTGGTCTAAGGGAAAAAGAATACAACGCATCAGCTACAAAAGCTAAGACATGTGATGTAGATTCTCCCTAATGTCTACAGAAATGTAACTCCCCCTGACTGTAAATTCAGTCATGGAGTTCAGATAACCTGCGCATATCAATGTGTCTTCACATGTTTCATAAATGTAGATTTGGGTAATGACTTGGTAAACTAGTCTTGTAGCATTATCCACCAAACCAACCCGGTTCACATGCATAATCAATAACTGTTGTTATTGCTGATTGTAGGAGTACTTTGGCGAAATAAATTTAAGTATGACAACCCTCAATATAACCCAACTTCATTGGTTCAATGCAAACCACATTAAACCTCAAAGATACAAGTTGGTGCTGTCGTAGTAGATGGTAATCCACTAAATCCTCGAATGTAGTGTATTACTGCCTTAAACCAGACACACTCATCAACAGCTTCATACAAAGCTTTAATTTCTGAATGATTCAAGGAAGTAGTAACAAGGGTTTTCTTCGTTGATCTCCAAGAAATTGACGTGTTTCCCATAGTGAAAACATAACCGGTCTATGAACGACCTTTATGTGGGTCAGAGAGGTACCCAACATCAACAAATTCAACCAACACATCAACTGGTGTTTCAGAATAGGGGACTGCAATAAAACTGCTCGCAACAGATCTACCATTCGACGAATCAAACAACTCATTCGATGGATCGAATGCAAGAATTCTGGTCCATCCAGGGAGTATCCTTTCGATGGATCGAAGGACAATTCCTTCGATGGATCGAAGACCTTGGAATCTACATGCTGCATTTCAATATTCCATTTTTCAGAAATTTCATGCTTCTTTATGTATTCTTTATAAAGGAATAATAGGCCCAAGTCAATGGATCACTTCAAGTACCTGAAGATGTGTCTTACTTCATTTCAATGACTTCGTGTAGGCGCATACCGAGAAGGCAATGTCTGAATATGGGTACTGAGCTACATTTAACCAAACTCTAACTGCACTAAGATATAGAATCTCAGCTCCAAAATATCTTTACCATCATCATCCCGATGAAACAGATCATTTTGGGATTCAGACTGAAAATAACTATTGGTGTGTTAATAAGGTGTGCTTTGTCTATTTCCTGATTTAGACATAATCAAACTGATAAATAAGAATTCAACCAACTCGATGTACCGTCTTTAAACAAAGACAAAATTGAGTCCTACCAAGGTCTATCATCTCAAACATTTTGTTCATCTACTGAATATGCATGGGCATAACTTTTCATTCTTATATCCCTTTCCAATCAAGTAGTCACTAAGACGTGAAATATCACATCTTACCGGATTGTTTCAATCCATATAGTCAATGTCTCAATCTAATTACATGAGCACTATGTGGTTTATAATTACTTAAATTGGGTAGAACCATGCCAACTTGGCACTCTCATGTATATCTTTGAATTAAGATCCCCATAGAGATATATTGTAACCACATTTATAAGTTGCATACTCAGTATTTTGGACACTGCCAAACTGATAAGGTAACGAAAAGTGATGATGCCCATGACCGGAGAATACATCTCATAATAAATTGTGCCACAAGTTCTTCTCATTTTGCTTCCAAACATAGACTCATTTGTGTCTAACATGCATACCATTCGATGGTCATATCACTACCATACCGAAAAATTGTCATTTATAAGAGAATCTAGTTCAGCTCAGATTGCAACTTTCCATATTGGTCAATTTTCTCTACATTAACCTTTGACAATCCACAACAGACCAATGCTCCACTTCATCGTCGTCACTTCCTGAGCGGCAGATTAAGTAAATGCATCATCAACGAACATGGATCAACCATCCATAATAATGCCAGCATTTGTTTAACTTGGTGATATATCTTTGTTTACTGACATCGTCATTGACTATGAGGCGTCCCCCAGTGTTTGTCAATATTGACTTTTAGACACAATTATAGTCAGAAACAATCTCATGTGTTGATGATAAACAGTTGTACCTTGAGGGCTTGCCTTTTCACTAGCAATTTATTAGTGAATTTTGACCAATGCTACACCCCCTTTATGAGCAGGAGAAATATTAACTTACTCGAGTATTGCATTAACTTTCCCAATGTCAGGGAATTTCAACCTTGCAGGTTTTGTAGCATGTATAACTGATCTCGTCACTTTCATGATATCAGTAAAGAAGTCAGACATTGAGTCTGCTACTTTCTGAAGATCAAGAATACATTTAACTTCAATCTCATACCGAGATGTGCGGGGATCATGATGAGACATAGTGGGGACATACCACATCAATTTCTGACGTTTATCTAGAATGAAACCATTCTTATCTCCTCCTAACGGCGGGAATTATATCTCATCATAATGACTATCTGCAAAACTAGCAGTAAAGAGATCTCCTGTCAAAGGTCTGAATAGCGGATAAACGGTGAAGAATCATAAGCAACATAAATGCATAATCGTCATTAATGACCCATATTTGTACGCAGTGGAAGTGTAGTAGGCACATGTAGCGCACAACCATAGATGGGTAGATGTGAGATATCGGGCTCATATCCAGTTACCAACTGGTACACACTTAGTGGTTGGCAGTTTAAGGGTATCAAGTAAATAAGCATAGCTGCCTGTAATATTGCATATCCCTAAGCCGATATTGGTAAATTAGTATACATTACCATTGGTTAGGCCACAAGTTTTAACTACTTGATTTGTGCCTCTGTTAAACCGTTCTATGAATGAACATGGGGAACCAGGATATTCACCAACAATCTCAATCAACATGTAATAATCAACAAAATATTTCGATACAAACACTCTTGTATTAAATCAATCTAAATGACCTGATTGAGTTGTTCGGGTGGTGACCCCGAACCTTAATAATATGTACTAGAAGTTTTAAAAATGTAGCGTACCATGTGGATTGCAAAGACATGTGACTTATGCGTCGATGCAACAATCAAAACCATATATAAACAGTCTGCATGCTGGTTTAATTGATCCACAAATATATTCTTGAAATCTGTGAGGAATGGAAGTTGTGTCTGCAACAAAAGACCGTCATGCATTAAAACAGCATTATAGACAGAAACAAGCTTTAGAAAATGAGCGATGTGCATCAAATATTACAACATATGAATCTTGGTGGGATAACGCACTACGCCTCAGTGGTATATTACTGGGATTATGCTGCACTCGTCTTAGAGACTGAGCCTGAACCGAGTGGAGTAATCTCAGTTCCCCCATCTAAACTGATGGCTTTAGATATTCCTACATGCTTCTTTGGTCTTAAGAACAAATGACCATGAGGATTTCTCAATATGTGGATCATCAAAATGCAAAAGCTTATCTGAGGCTAAATCACACATAGTAGTATAAGTGTGTGCATTGGATTCAATGATCCAAATCGTAGTAAGATATAAACATTATAAATCCTCATAAATCTCTCCTGATTGCGCCGTTGGCAGCATTCTATGGAGATTAGACACAAAAACTCTTTGTCATTCTCACAATAACGTTTCAAGTTAAAACTATTGGCACAAATATTTTCAAATCTAAGTAAGGTTCGAATAGCCTTCTAGGCGCTTATAACACACAATCTCGCCATCATATATCAACAAAATAATGTCAATCAATTCGTCTTTGAACTCAAGACATGGCGAACACTTTAAGTGAATACTTAAATATTTCAAAGGGTGTAACCCTTATAGAGTACTGATATGGTATAATAATACCGAAAACCAACCGAAGTATAACAACATTTAACTGGTCGAAATGACCCTTGTAGATTAAGTTCCATGATACGACAAAAACTGATGTAAAACCACATATTATGTAGAATTTCAGGTTAGTCATTTTAGACCAATAATTTTACAATGGAAAATTTCTAATTTTTTCATCATTTTCCAATAAAACTGATGTAAAAACACATCTAAAAATACCACATTTTGGGTAGAACCTTCAATGGATCGAACAACAAACGTTTCGATAGATCAAAGAATAAACTTTTCGATGGATCGAAAACTTCTTAAAACCTACCCATGGGATACCTTCGATGGATCGAAGTGCAATACCTCCATGGATCGAAGAAACCCAAAATAAAACTTTATTTTTCGATACTGATTTTTGATGGATCGAAGAAATTTTTCGATGTATCGAAGAACTTGACCCGTGACACTTCTTCGATGGATCAAGAAAATTTCTCAATAGATTGAAAAATACAACATAAGGACCCAAAGATAACCTTCGATGGATCGAAGTACACATTTTTGATAGATCAAAAATGTCAAAAACTGACTCGTGGGAGTGCTTCAATGGATCGAGGAAGAATCCTTCGATGGATCGAAGGCTCCCCGAGTTCAAAATAACATCCTCTCATTTGTGTCTCATTTTTACTGTATCGTTGTGTCATTATGCCATATGTTTATGTAAACATCGAACCATACATTGAATCGATAGTGAAATAATATTCTCAACACTTTCATATACCGAAAAATAGAGAAAATTTCATTACTCGTCAACTTTAAAAAATTACATCAAAGATGTTTGATTCCAAAAATGACTAAAACAAAGTCTCAAAACATGACTAAAACCAAGTCAAAAAGAAAACTAAACTTGATTACATAGCAAAGACATCAACGTAATACATAGACTATTCAAAAATCGCAGTCTCCAAACTTGTTTTCGTATTGTCTGCTATTATAAGATTTGCTTCAAAGAAATCTTTCATCTCATAGACTTCAGTGAAGTTAAGTCTCATGTGTCAAATATTGCTTACACTTCTTATAGAAATGTTGAATATCCTTGGGTGCACAACATTATTTGTGCATGTACTTGGTAGAATCACATCTATAGCAAGATGACAAGCGCAAATTAGAAGCAGAATTGAAAGAATTTCTTCCATTCCTAGGACCGGAATAATCCTTGTTGGAGTTATGACTATTGTCATGGTGAGTCCAAGTCAAGTTCTGACTATATCCTCTACCATGAAGTTTAGCACATCCTCCTCTTCCACCGTGGTTATTGTAATGCTCGGAATGACTGTTCCTCTTATCCTTACGTGTCTTCCCACTAGTATTGTACGACTCATAGATCTTTTTAGTACGAGTTGGCCGAGCATTATTGATGAGAAGAATCTCATGATACAGCTCTTTCTTGGCCAAACATTCATTATATCACTAAATGATCTAAGTCATCCTTGCGCAAAATCTATGCGACATTGGTGCGCAAGGTTGTCCATAGATGTAGGAAATGTGCTTAAAGACTTCTCGATCATATCTTAATCAGACTTTGTAATGTCACAAACACTTAACTTCGATTGAAGCTCTAACATAGCTTAATGAAAAGCATTAATACTTGGATAAGCCAATAACCGGATGAAATCTCATCCTTTTCTCAGTTCATGAAGTGGTGCATTATGCAAATTATTGAACCTATCTTGTAAAATCACCCACAAAACTTGCGGGGTCATTCTTTAACAAATATTGTTTCTTTAGAACTGAATGTATATGACACCTCAAAAATCTGAGGGCTTAAGCTTTGCGAGCTGAAGTTTGTGGCTCAGTATCAGGTGGTGGTGGTGGTTGGATTGTATCCGTCAGATTTTTAATGAGAAGCATGTTCTCAACATCTGACACCCAACGATGGTATTCTGATCCTTGAAGATCAAGGATATCGGATTTAGGCTGTTCCAGCTAAATTGATGTCATTTATAAGAGAGACAAGAAATATAATTAGTTTACCGATCAAAAAATCATGATCACTAATATCAAGTTCAGGGAATAAGAACCGTGATCAATGCTGTTTGGTCACAAAAATTGATTATCAATAAACGGTGACTCAAAATCACACCCAGCAACCATGACAAACCGTCACATAGTATCGATTTCCTTTTTTTTTCTTTCTAAACCATGACTCCCCCAGGACCGTCACTTATACTCTATGGATATATGTCCATAGGAACTGAGGCACATATATTCAATAATCACAATATCAAAATCACAATAGCACAATCCTAAGATCTAGGGTTTTGCAAGAAGCAAGTTTTATTCCTAGATCTATTAATTGACGGTTTAAAAAATTTACCTCCAGTGTGTTTTGCTCGGTATAAAAACTTCACTGAAAAGAAGTTTGAAGAGGAAAACATCCACAAATTTCCAGTGGGAAAGAGAATTTCGGCAAGGAGGAACTTTTTACTTCTTTTCGGGCAGACTGACCTTTGTGCACTCAATTGGTCATAACTTTCTCTATACACATCTGAATTTCAATATGAAGGATGTTCTGGAAACTATACATCTAAGGCTTTCCGTGCATATGAAGATATCCATTTGGTTCATCTTGAGATGCTCACATTACTCTGCTAAAGTTGGCTATTCTGCACATGTGCGGTTGTGGCCTGAAAGTAAGAGATTCTGGGAGAAGGAGACGTCGATTGGTGGTGATAGTAGTAAAGAATGGGCTGCCGGCGGTGGGAGTTTAGTGTTTTAGGGTTAAGTTTTTTTTTTCCTGTGGTGATTGCTTGATATCAACTCAGAGCTTGTTGATAACGTGTTGAAGGAGAAAGTAATTTATAGACTGAAACTATAATTTTTTCATTGATAGAATGCCTTATATATATGCTGATACAATCTGTTACAATAATTGTCCCTATAAACTAGGGATTCTCTGTATCTATATCTAATCTTAATTCGTCAGAAGTTACGGAGAATAAATCTCTTGAAACAAATTTAGATTAACAAAAAATAATTTTGGCTTTGGGAGGAAGAATAGTTGGGTATAGCTACTTCTTGTTTTGAAATATGGTGTGCCCTAACCCTACGAAGGATCAAAATGTGGGTTTAAAAAATGACCTAAAACGAGGTCATTTACCTTTAGAACTAGAAATAGCAACCCAACCAAGAAAATGTACTAAGAAGCTATAGTACTTTAAACGTGAAGGGTCATATACCTTTTGTTCAAAGTGAAGAGTCATGTACTATTTGGTTTTAGCTACGATACCCATTATTTGTGATTTTCAAACTAATGCGACATATGTTTCGTATGTATCATACCTATTGATTAACCGACCAAAGCAGTATGAAACTGTGTACCAGAAAAATATCTCTTCCCTCCCATATCTTTGCAATGAGGAATTGAAGTGTAATGCACAGTTAAATGCAGTGAGATGGCTTTGAGTGCAGAAGTAGGACTCAATTTATGCAGGTGGTGAAACTGCAGCAATTTGGGTTTGTTGTGAATGACAATGACAAATAGGTAGTTTATGAGTATTATGGTATCAATGTGCCTCCCATTTGAATTCGAATGCTCTTGGACTCAATTGGTTAGAACTTAGAAGAATATATTATTGCCAACAGTTGCCATCTGTTCCCTATCTTCAAGAACACTGCTTTTAACTACTGGCAATGTCTAACTTCATCAAAAACAAAAAATATGCCCAACTTCGATTGAGTGATTGGACTGGTTGCTGGGGTCAAATTATGTAGTTTGAGTGACACTGCTACTTCTGTACATAGTTCACTCGTGTGGGTTTATCAATTGACTCAAAATAAATGGCCCATTGAATCCTCATGTGTATCCAACTGTTCTTGGCCATTTGGGTCATAGAATTGAGTTAGACTTGCTTCTAAGCCCGTACTCATTTCCAGTTTTGTTTTTATTTAATCCACAGTCTTACTCATCCTTCATGCTACTAATTTTCGAACTAGTGACTATCTCAGTATTTTAATTTAGACTAGCTAACCAACATCCGATGTACTCAACACCTACAAATAAGATCACAAGCTAATAAAACCTTAAAGAATAGTTTGATGCAGAATAGGGCTACTTTGTTCCGGTCCATAAATGTACCCAGTGGATTTGGGTATATAGGGGGTACACAGAATAGTTGACGATAACTGTCCATTAGAAAGAGTCCACCAACCAAGCTCAAGGATTAACAGTAAAAGGCTTGAAAGATAAAAAATAAAAAAAACCAAGCTCAAGGATAAGCAGAAGCACATGAGATACACGAGAGATTTGGGTATAATTCTGATACATCAATGCTCTAGAACAAAAGAAGATGCATATGTTGGGGTAATAGGGCCCTCTACTAATAAGTAATTTACTGTCAGTCAAATTAACTTCTTACCTAAAACACAGCTGCTTCCTGGATCCTGCATTTTTTATTTTAACTTTGGTAATTGGGTATATGAACAAGAGAAATGAAGATGTTATTACTTATTAGTAGTGAAATTCTTTGTGGCCAAGCTTGATTACTACTTTTCATTGCTTCCCCACTTATAGTGAGGGCCAATTGGGGACTGGAATCTCATTCTGCTTCTTCTCTTTTTTGCTGTGAATTGGTCATTTTGGTGAGTGAAGGAGACTATGACATGCCATGGGAACTAGCTGCCATCCAATAGAGAGATCAAAGTAGCAATGTAGCATGCGCTTGCTTTTTACACATTATGAGCCATTCTTTTTCCCAGTGATGCATTCTGTACCAGAACCTCAACACCTAGCTAAGCCAGACGTCACATGATCATCACCATGTTATTTTGAGCTCCATTTAGTTTGCATTATTGGGTTTAGTACTACTTTACTAGTTGAGCTTCTGAGGATTCTAACTACTGTCTTTCCTTCTCAGCTTCGATGTGGATCAACTTAAAACTAATGAAGTTTATATTAAATGCCACGAACCAAAACAGATGGGGATAGTATAGGTTGGTCTTAACATTAAATTGGTTTTTTTTTCTTTCTAAAAGAAGCAAGATCCATTATTTCTTCTTTAATTTCGAAGATGGAGTAATGAGACCGTAGGCTCTTCGTTTGCCAAAAACAAAGGGCCGGTGCAGTTATCTTAATGAAATTACATCGTAGATTTTAGTCCAAATTACTCTGTTTACTGTTATATGTGTTTAGGTGAGGATATTATCTCTGAAGCGACCAACCTTCTCTATCACCTTGAACACTTCACCACTCATAAGTCAACATGAGCACAGGAGCAGCACAGAGAGAAAGTAGGAATCCAAAAGCAAAATCACATAAACAAAAGCTAGAAGTGAAAATAAACCCAAACACCATTGAAGACCAAATAACCCCGCAACGTTTGTCTCTTCAATGCTTCAACCACAATTGGACAACTCTGTGAAGTAGAATCCAACCCATCCATCAAGCAAGATTCACTCTCTTTTTTCTCTCTACTTAGAAAATGAAGAGGTGCTGGCCTCTAGCTTTTCTGCTTCTGCTCACTAGTGTAACAGAAGCTGGCTTTGGTGTTGGTGTTGGAGTCAATGTTGGCCCTGTTGGTGGTGGGGGAGGAGGAGGAGGTAGTGTTTGGATTGGTGGAGGCATCAATAATAGCCCAAATCCCACATCAGGTTCTTCTTCCTCTTCAGGCCTTACCAGAGCCTACACTGCTCTCCAGGCATGGAAATCAGCCATATCAGATGACCCAGCTAAGATTCTTGACACTTGGGATGGCCCAGATGTGTGTTCTTACAAAGGAGTCTTCTGTGCAGAATCCGAGGATGGACAAACTGTTGTTGCTGGGATAGATCTCAACCATGCCAATCTCAAAGGCACTCTTGTCAAAGAGCTCTCCTTTCTCTCTGAAACCTCCCTCATTCATCTCAACAGCAACAGATTCTCAGGCTCACTTCCTGACTCCTTCAGAGACCTAAACTCTCTCCAAGAGCTTGACCTCAGTAACAACCAATTCTCAGGCCCCTTCCCCAGAGTCGCATTATACCTCCAAAGCCTCATTTACCTAGACCTCAGATTCAATAACTTCACTGGCTCAATTCCTGAGGAGCTCTTCAACAAAAACCTAGACGCCATCTTCCTCAACAACAATCAATTTGAAGGTGAGCTTCCTCAGAGTTTGGGGAATGCACAAACTTCTGTGATCAACTTAGCTAACAACAAGTTCAGTGGCAACTTACCTAGTAACTTTGGGTTCATGGGCACCAAATTAAAGGAGATTCTCTTCCTCAATAACCAGCTAACTGGTTGCATCCCTGAAGGAGTTGGACTTTTCAGTGAGATTCAGGTCTTTGATGTGAGCTTCAACTCTCTAATGGGTCATTTGCCAGACACAATCTCATGCCTCCAACAGATTGAAGTGCTCAACTTGGCGCACAACAAGCTCTCTGGGGTTCTGCCAGACCTGGTCTGCTCACTAAAGAGCCTAGTCAATCTAACAGTTGCTTACAATTTCTTTTCTGGGTTCAGCCAGGAATGTAACAAATTGTTCTACAGAAATGTTGGGTTTGATTTCTCATTGAATTGCATTCCTGGGAGGAACATGCAGAGGCCTCAGCCTCAATGCTCTTTGATTCCTGGAGGTGGGTTAAACTGTCTGAGAATTCCTGGGGTTAAGCCACTTATTGCTTGTGGCTCAGTCTTGCCAAGCTCATCACCATCTTCATCATCACCATGAAAAACTTGAGAGCTGAGGTTGGTGAATGGTATGTTTATCTGCTTCACCTAGTTTAATTTCTTTGTTAACTCCTACTTCAATCTGGAAAAAAGAAAAGTCCAGGAAATGTTTTGATGATTAGCAATAGAGAAATCGAAAATCATTAGTAAAAATAATTTAACTTTCACCTACTGCTTTGGCTTGTGACATTCTTATCTGGGAATATTATACAGTGGGATATGTACGCGACAATATCTAAAGCCTAAGGCTGGTTTATCTTTTCTTGTGTCACGTAAAATCTGTGAACCCAGAAAATCTTGCTTCGCCATTTCCCAATTCACAGAGCTCAAGGGCTTTGCGTTTTTACTATTTGCAGTTAGAGTCTAGCTTACATCGCTATCGATCTTGCCAAAATGTTGATTTTAGGAGAATTAGAATGAGATTTTACTGGGTCTGATTGTCTGAACTCTGAGACATTGTACTTTGATACTAGGAGAATAAACGCACAGTAGTTTTACAAAGCTTTTCTTCAAATGGCGACCAAAATCAAATATTATCATGGTGGCCAGGTAGTTCCAATAAGGGAAAATTACAGCCATACTAAAATGTGGTGTTATACAGATGGATCAAGCAATATAGTACATTGGATTTGGAAGTTTGAAGGAACGTTGAGAAACTGCAAAACCCAACAAGTCACTCCATTGGTCTCCCGAGCTCCCATGGATTCGATACCCTTCGTTTATCAGTTCCGCTCTCTTCTCAGATTTGTACACGCACGCGAGTGTTCCTTTATCCGAAGGTCCTCTGTATCATCACCATAACCAAAGCAAATGTAGTGTATATAATCAGACTAGGTAAACTACTACTTTTGTACCATGTAGTTCATGTTTTGCTTTAAAACATAACCAAGATTAGTAGCTGATGTTACCTCAGTAGCAGCCTCTCCCAATTTCTGTAACCTGAAAACTGGAGGTTTTTCACCGTAGCGTTTCTCTGAAATTCGCTCCGCCCAGTTAACAGGAAGATCTTGAATCCCAACTCTTTGAGCCCCTTGTACAAGCTCAAACTCGCCGGAATAGCAGGGGCCTCGGCCATATCCACCCACTCATCAAACGATGCTTCATCGAACGTCTCTGATCTACAAGCACATAAACCTACCTAGTCAGTTCCATCATTTCTCTAATCAACTAACACAGCTCACAGCACTGTTATAATCTTACTCCTAACAACTCTTAGTACAACTTACTGTCTTACTCTACGAGCCTCTTCCCATTTGCACTACAAAGCTCCTACAGTCCTACCAAATCCTATCAGGAGACTATTTACCCTAACAAAAACAACATTAGTACATTAAATTTTCTAACCGTGGTCCTGCCTACCCCACCGGACCCAATATTATTGATGTGTCCAACAGGTGCCAATTGGCGATCTCCTATTGGCTAAGACCAACTGGATGGCGAACTGATCACATGCATACTACCCTACCGAAAGACGACAACAGTTCCTAACATCCTACGTCAATCATGATTAGGCAGTCAAACTCAAAGTCATCAAACTGAACGGTGATAAGGGGACGAGGCTCACCCGAAGCCATGAGCCTCATAGTAAGGCGAGTTAGAGAGCAGAGTCTCGTCGATGTCAAATACCCAGGCGTCCTTCCCGTCGCCGCCGATCTTGACGCCCTGACCGAACGCGAGCGAGAGATTTGCGACGACGGCGGAGTCGGAGGCGTAGCGGGCGCCGGTCATGTAGTCCCGGACGAATCCGACGCAGCGGGAAGGGATGCTGGACCAGGCTCCGGCGTCGTTGGTCTCGACGGAGAAGCGCCAGCTGTCGCAGAAGAGGTTGTCGTCGATGCGGAGCCTGCGGTCGTCAGAGACGTGCCAGTGGTGGGTGGTCGGGAATTGGAGAATGGATTGGGAGAGGGCGGAGGGGATTGTGACGAGGAGGAGGACGGCGAGGAGGCGGACGGAGGAGGCCATTGACGGAAAAGCCAGAAGTCTTTTTGGGGAAAAGAGCTTTCTGGTTTTTCGGGGCCTTCAGAGAATGAGAATCGAAAGGAGAGATAGAGAGAGAGAGAGAGAGAGAGGTGTTGCGAAAAACGGAGGTAGAGAAAACGACTGGTTTAAAACCAAACCAAAACCTCGTTTCTTTCTCTTTTTAATAGTTTTTATCACGAGAGTCAAGTTTTTTTGGGCCACCGTCGAAAAGTTAAAACAATGAGCTAAGAGCATCTATATCGGATGATCGAGCAACATGAATTGCTCGAGCAAATAGTGCACTAGTCAGATAGAAATTGTTCGAGGAATAGGTCAAGCAAGTTTTGCTCGAGTGATTGCTCTTGCAAGAGGTGGAGTCGACTGTTTTACTCGTGCATCATCCTTGTCGATCTCACCGCTGTGTCGAGCTTTCCGATTTGCTCGACCGACCTCACCGTTTGTTTGAGCACGTCGGAGACCAATACAGATGCTCTAATGAAAAAAAATCCAAGTCTAGTCTCCTCTCTAAAAAACTCTGAAACTTTCAATTTTAAAATAAATAAATATATGTTTTCGTCTTAAATAACTAACTACAACTTTTTAATTTATTTACGTGAAATGCCACTAAATTTCTGAAAGCCATCCCTTTGAGAAACCGATTCGGTTCCTTGTCTCGTGTTCTCGCTCTCTCCACATACGGTAGCAGGAGTTGCATGAGATTTTTGTTCAGTAGCAACACGAGTTAGAGCTCGACCTCAATCGAACTGATACCTCATCCCAGCCACCTCATCTGCACTCCACCGGTAAATCAACAGCCTCGCCACTCGCCACTGACAACGGAATGGGTTTCAGTGAAATTTTTCGGCGAGCGAAACCATGTCTAGACAGTGGCGGAGCCAGCATTTACGGTCAGGGGAGGCCAAAATTAAGACTTCATAAATAAAATAAAATAATAATATAATATAATATAAAATATACACTATTCGTGAAAAAAAATACTATTATTACAAAAATTATAACAAATATATTTTTGTCAATGTAAAATATCAAATAATCATTCATTAACTCATCGCTCATTTAACTGTGTAAACGATTCTTCACAATATTTATTGCATAAAATATTTTTTTACAAATATTATTTGTTATTGGTAAAATTAATGATAATGTTTAAAACAAGTGACCTAACGTATTTTCCAAATTAACCCATATTTACCAAAGCACTTATAGATTATAGCTAGATTACTTGTAGATATTATAATTGATGTCCTGATATAGAAAAGTGATGCATATTATCTTGATTCTTAATTGGTTCCTATCATATCATAGTCGATGGATTATATGCTTATATAAGTATATCTTTTTTTTTAGGAAAGCTTATATATCTATATCTAGTCGTACATACGAAAGTTGGCAGCTTGTACCATTGATTAATTAAATTTAATTACAAGTTGGACTGAGCCGACGGACAACAACAACTTTTTTTGACTTGTTAAAAAGTAATGTAATAATTTTTTTTATCTAAAATCCCGTGGCCCTTCGCCCATGAATAGCTCCGCCGGTGTGTCTGGAGTTACGTCGACACTCGACAGCCAGTGATTCTGGAAGCTAGATAATTCAAGCATGTCGGATATCCCGGCGGCATAGTATCATGGGAAAAGCTCGGAGCTCTGTTTCGTTCGTCAATGGAGACCTCCGAGATCTCCAACTGTACGACCTTGAGGAATGCCTTCAGAAATGTCCTCTCTTTCTTCATCCTCATTCTGATCGGCATTCTCGCATTTCTGATCCGTCTCTTCTCTGTAAGATCCCCAATCAATTTACACCTACTTCTGATTTTCTCTAGATCTAATCGTTTGTTACTATTAAAACTCATTTCTATTGCTTTCATTGTGCATCAATACTAACATTTGTATATATGGTGCTGAATCACAGTGTATAAGTATGGATGAATTTGGTTTAGTTTTGTGAAACGGAGATTCAAAATGGCAAATATTATTGATTCGAAAACTTATATCCAGTGTGATAGTAGTTAAAGTAGGTTGTTGATTTTATAGTGCTCTGTACTCATAGTTTTGTTGCTTTTGGGAATTGATGTATAGGTCATAAAATACGTACGAGTGTTATTCACGAGCTTGATCCTATTTCAATTACAGAGTTACTCAGGTTGGTTTCATTCTCTATACTTTGATAAAATTTTCAATTGAATTTGGTCTGCGTGAGAAATAGGATAGTGATAAAGGAGATGACAATCTTGTTTCTTGAATTCAGTTTCTGAAGAAGAATGGAATATATAACTTTTGGAACTAGTTTGATGATCAGACATGGTATGTTCTTCTAGTTCTTATGGCTTGTCAAACCTTATGACAGTTCTATACATTTGTATTTTAGACACAGAATCCAGCAACGTAAAGTTGATGCAATGTTTAACTACATTTTAGGTATCCTCTTGGTCGTGCAATTGGTATGAGTGTTTACCCCGAATTGACCGTGTCAGCAGGAATCCTATTGTGGTGAGTATTACATTTATATATATTACTAATTTTATGTTCTCTCTTTTCGTTCTGATCGACTTTGATATGACTTGTACACAACCCAAAAGGAGAAAAGAATAGAAAAGATGAATGCAGTAGTCCAATGGTTGTAAAGTTTGATATATATTTCTCTCTTGAGTGACCGAGTATTGTTTATGAGTGGAGTAGATCTGGATTTGTCAAAATATATACTAGCACATTATGATGGAGTGTTGATCAGAGAACCAGTTTGGAGTTTCCTCATAAATAGTTGTGTGTATATTTTTGTGCTCTATAGTTATAATGTGAATAATGGGCCTTGCAAAACCTACTGTCAATACTCAATGCTGGTCTCTTTGTTTCAAATGATATTCCAATAATATTATCTTACATTCAAAGAACATTTGAGTACCATGTACTTTACTTAATTTTAACAGATACTTGAAATTGCAGGCTCCAAAGCAGATATACATGGTATTTTAAAAATTGAAAGTGCAGATTTAATTCCATCCAAAACTTGCATTCCATTATCACAGCATCTATCAGGTGATTTTTTTAACCAATGACTATAAGCTTTGTTCCTAATTAACAATTTGCAACATATCCCTTCCTGATTATTTGTTTGTTATCATCTCTTCTTGTATTACACATAAACTTTCTTCTAGATTATCGCAGCCAGCATGAATCCTATTCAAATTTCTTGGGGATCAAGAAGATAATATCTGCTACGGTATGGTTGTGCGAGGAATATGTTGATAGACCAAGATGCATTTTTCAGTTTCTACGATGTATCAAAATTTGTGTATCTGAAATGTTTATTGTTTTTGGTAGCGCCATATTAGACTTAATTTTGAAGTTGCTTCCAAGTTTCAATTCCTCATTGCTTCAGTAACTTTTACGTTACTATATTTGTTGTCTGAAATCTTGTACGAGTATAGCTTAATGGATTTGATTGCTTCAGTCTTTAGGCGATTATAGTAGGGTAATTGTTGAGGTTAGTTGTAGGGTTCACTGTGGACAATTATCTTGATAGTGACCCCGAGAGTTCACTGTGGGTTCACTTCGTTAGTGAATCCACAACTACCCCTACACTCTTGGGGTCATTGTAGTTAGTTGCGGGTAGGTATGGGAGTTGACTATGGATACTTGTAGATATGAGTTTTTTTATGTGAGTTAACTATGGTTAGATGTGAGAGCTCGTTATGAGTAGTTATAGATAACTGTTGGTAGTTGTGAATTACTACTATTAACATCGAACTCTTAAACTATCAACAGTTATCTACAGTTACCCACAGTTACTGACAGCTAATTGATAGTTAACCCAATGAGCTACTCACAGTTAACTATAGTTATCCACAGTTACTAATAGCTAACTGACAGTTAACCCAAGTAGCTACCCACAATTATCAACAAACACGAAAATCATGTTATCCATTAAATGCTAGATAAGGCAAGCCTACTCCACACACACTATTTAAGAACTACAATGAGGTAGGACAAACATATCACAATCATAGACAACTACCTATAGCTACCTACAAGTAAATACCATAGCTACAAACAGTTATCCACAGCTAAGTTTAAGTTAATCACAGTGAATCATAGTTAACCCATAACTACTTATAACAATTATATACAGTTATCTCACACCACGACTACCAACATCGAACTCCTAAACTACCCACTATTATATATAGTTACTGACAACTAGTCCAAGTAGCTACCCACAGTTATCCACAGTTACTGACAGCTAATTGACAGTTAACCCAAACAGCTACCCACAATTATCAATAAACACGAATATCATGTTATCTATCAAATGCTAGCTAAGGGAAGCCTACTCCACACACACTATTTTAGAACTAAAATTAGCTAGGGAAAACCACGTTCTTTCCCACGCACCGTCACCTTCATCGTCCTCCTTCGTCGGCCGCCCACTAACTACCATCCGACAGAGCCATTAGTGACTCATCAACACCCTACCATAGACGTCTTCTCCTTGAAACCCAAGGTTCACCAGAAGTCGAAGCATCAAAATCAAAATTTGACGTGCTCTAAGCTTCGCCGGAGTACATACCTCATTCCACGACGTGCGACCCAAAAGTGTCAGAGATAATAGCGGCGAGATCTTCCCACACTCGCCATCGATCCTCTACCATCCCTCGCCACGAACACCACTGTAAACCGATTGAACCTAAAAACTCCCTCCACTGCACCTTGGATTCTGATCTCCTCCATCACCCATAACCGGGTAGAGGGATATTACTTGTCTGACAACACCCCAGACCACACATCGACAAGGCCAGAGGCCACCGTTGATGGAGCCAGAGGCCGCCGAATAAGTGAAGTCAACGAAACGTATATGTGGACTCAGGCAGAGGTAAAGAGGTTTTTCTCTAGTGGGTCAAGTGTAAAAAATCCCTTCAGAGGTTTTTTTTTATTGCTATAACATACGATAACGAACAACGTGGTGAATTGAATTTGTTGGGTTTAGTTGTCTTTAGAGCATCTCCAACCTAAATATTCAACGCATTCAGCATATTACTTGATTGATTAACAGTTTGAGATACTTTCTATTTATATCTTATATCGATTTTTAAATCTATATATAAATAAATAGAAATAACTAGAATAGTAAGTCGTAATCATAAATATATTTATTATCAATCGTTTTTCTTCCTAAACGGAGCCTGGATACTTCATTTGATTGGTCTAACCAAGCCAACCATAAATTATTCTAAATTGATAATATTAATCCGTAAACCCTCCTTGTTTGAATGATATTATTTCTACTACTATAGTCTAGATTTGGAGTATAGATTTGGAGCCAATCAGGTATCACCGCGTGTCAAACTGTCTCAGGCGGGAGACAGAAGAAATATTCTTTCCAATTAGAACTAGACACGCGTCCCATATCCCATGTCCTTTTGGTTCTTGGGGACTTTACTCCCTACGGAGAGCTTCTCTTTATTTCTCCTTCAAGCACTTGTATTTTAACTAAAAAAAACATCTATTTTATAGAGAAGAAAAAATATTCATTTCAGCTCTATCAACTCTTGTATAACTTCTTGTATTCTATAGAAAATATAAAAAAAAAATAGATAAAGAATCCCTATATCTATAGAAAACTCAAAATTTGTATATCCATCTATTAACCTCTAAAATTTAATGCTTTCTTATATTTTCTCTCTCTTTCTTCATCTTTTCTCTACGTTTGTCATTCTCTCCTATCAAATTTAATACATCTCATGGCTTAAGTAAATACAAACTTTAGAGAAAAAATATAAGGGTCTTTCATTGAGGCTAAAACACATTTTGTTCAACAAAAACACAACACAACATCCTTCAACTGACACTCAGTTGAGGGTCAACTGAGTATCAGTTGAGGCTAAGTCTGCATATTCAGTTTAACAAATTGAAAACTCATATTAGTTGAGGCTCATAAAAATAAAAATTTACCTTTGCTATTCCCAAATGTGTCATCAGCATACAACAAGGGTAAACAATATTTGAAACCTTCAACACAGCTAGCATATGCAACAAAGAGCCTCTAAAATTGATTAGTTTATGGATCCACGTCCTAAAAAAATGTAGAGTCAGGGTTACTCTCTAAAACAACATCTTTATCCTAGCTTAATTTGTTGACAGATTCGGCCTCGGATCCATAAATCATTTTCTTGGCTCTTTGCTTCGCTAACCAAGCAACCTTGTAGGATATTCTAAGACCATATGTTGTCTTCAACTTGTTGATGTTACCATTTGGCTTCATTCCATGTTGTACGTCATATCCTCCAATATGCAAGTCTTAACAATTTTTGAACCCAGCAAAGGATGAGTCAACTTCCTCATAACACCTTGACAAGTATGCTAGTTGTTGATGTCATCAACAATAAAACAGCTATTAGGGGAATTTGAGTGCCTGCAACATCCCAATCACAATGATCCGTACCAACATTTGAGCACACAGCCACAATCATATACCCATCATTCCTCAAATAGGCAAACTCAAAACCAACTTGAATAGAATACTTGGTAAGCATTTCTATAAAACTCATCATCACCTTCTCAGAATTTTTTCGCTTAGGAATGGATGTAAGTCTCCCACTCTTTCGACAAGTATGTCTTGTTAGGTTCAGCTCTATATGCCTCAGTGAGGTAATCATCTTCATCAATTACACTAGAAGTCTCATCATCATCAGCAACAAATATCTTGCTTGTGCTTCCACCATTCTTAAACACATTGACATCAACAGAATTCACCTTATTAAAATTTGCACCGGTTAACAACATCTTGAAATCATTCTTGTGGTTCAGAGAGCAACCGCTGCAACTAGGAAATGAGTAATCAAGTTCGATTTCTTCCTTGAATACAAGAACTTCACAGCAACACTACAGCACAAATAAGAACAGAAAATGTTATTATTGAAACACAGAACCATTAAGAATTGTCTAACTCATACTCAACTGAGTATCAGTTGAAGGTTTCTTTGTTTAGATTTTGTTGATCTGTATATGAGTTGGGGATCAACTGATACTCGATTGAGGGTTAACTTATATTTAATTAATCCCAAATCTAAACATAGCAGCCTTCAACTGAGTATCAGTTGATCCCAAAATCTGCAAATTTCCAAAAATACACAACAATTCGCATACATCTCCACGCATAAAATATCGTAACATAATGAAAACAAGAAATTAAACACTCTATATCAGCAGCATCACAAAGCTTCACGAATCCAAATTCACAGATAAAAACTCAAACCATATAAAAAATCCAAAATCCAAATAAAAAATTAACGAAAAATGAATCTAGAGAGAGAAGAGAGATCGAACCTAGCTGCAATGTTTGAATCGAGAAGAAAATCGCAGATTGTTGTTCCCATTGCAAATCGAGAAATCAAAGCGTCCCTCAACAATCCAGATCGAATATGTGTCTCTCACGAAATCAAAGCTTCAGTCAAGAATTTGAATCTCTCGAAATCAAAGTTTCGATCAAGAAAATCGAATCTCAACTCAAAGCTTCTCTCTCTCTTTCTCTTTCTCTCTCTACTGCTCGGCTGCAAATTTCAAATCAAACAGATTTGGAAATTGGGTGAGTTTTGTACTACATAAATAAGAGGGCAAAATAGGAAAACATGAGAGATTATGTGATCTTGGGTGGATGAGAAAGAATCTCTTATAGTAAGTTGACTGATGGTAATATTAAAATCTTTTCATGACTAATGGGAAAGATTTCTTATAATTTGGATGGATGAATTTTTTTTATTAGAATCATTAAATTATAGAGAAAAAATCATTAGATTTTAGAGAATCATATAGCATATAGAGTTATGATCGTTTTATTTTAGAGATTTTGTGTTTTCAATTTCTATAATAGAGAATTTTCATAAGAGCTGTTGGAGATGTTCTTAGTTAATATCTTATTCATATTTACGATATTGTAGTGTATAATTTTTAATTGAACAACAAATTAATATGGATCGGATTGATTTCGCTGCTTCTATGTTCCTTCAACAGAGATGATAATTAAGCACAAGGTTGAAGAGAATTGCCCAACATCACTGTGTTTACAAAAACCAAAGGTACAACAAGAATCATGAGAGAAAAAAAATATATAATCAGATAAAAGAATATGAATAAAGAATTAAAGATATAGATATTATCCGCTCAAACCAACGATGCCTCGAATTAGCAAAAATAATTGGTTGTCACAGCAGCAGATAAAAAGGATATCAGTAGGGAAATAAAGCGAAAAATTTGAAGCAGTTTCAAGCTAAGAGGAGCAATTCTGTTCATCGTAGCAAAGCTCCTTCCTAAGTTTATGTGAAAAGAGTTGGCAAGCGTCCATGCTAAGATCAATGGCAGCAGAAAGCGCTACGAACAGAGCAGCATCAGCCATACATGTCACATGTTGCACTCCCACCTGCACAGTAGGCTTGCTCACCTTACCTTCCCCTTCTACTCTCGATCCCATAACAAACCCTTTCACCGGAGACCTCGAATAATTCAGACCCGAATCTATCAATAATCTACTGTCGATGCAAAAGTCTCCGCCCTTTTTCACGCTCAATGTGGCTTCGGCAATGGTAATGCTGCTACTAGGCCCATTGTCAGTGACAAGCTCAAACTTGTAGCCCAAGCCATCAATAGGGCCTCTCTCACGCCACGCCTCCAAACGGCCCCATGACTTCCAATTGTTAGACCCATGGGGTCGGAGAATGAGCCACGCACCCGGGTTTGACCTAGAGACTCGGTCAGACCCGGGAGAAGCTACAAAGGGCGTGATCATGGAAGCGGCTGCCACTGTCGAGCCTGATAGATCATGAATTGTAATCATCCAACCCTTTCTTTCCCTTCCGGGCTTTTCTCTTTCACCTGAAAAGGTTCTCCTCCATCCTCTATTATTTTTGCTGGCGAAATCTGGTGGCAGAGATCTGGTTCACCAGCAGAAGATCTTATTAGTCATAACAGTTGTATGATCATTTGATTATTTAATACAGAACATACAAAATTAATATGAGAACGGAGTTGTTAAAACTTGGATTATATTTCTATAACAGAACATGTTGAACTTGACACCAAATATCTGCACATGGGACGGAATCCCCAACTGGCCAACTACATATCTAATGAGGCTGTTCGGAGTTGACATTGTCTCTTTGATCAAGTTTAATTAGAAATGCAGATTGTTCTGTAGTTTCAAAATATGGTATACATACTAATCCATTTCATAAAACTACGAGTAAGGCGGATTTGTAAGTAAGTTTTGATATAGGTCATACTATAGCCTATTCTGATTTTTGAATATGTAAGTAAGTTTTGATATAGATCATACTATAGCCTATTCTGATTTTTGAATATGTCAATATGTCACACTTATATCCCTGACAACAGCAACGGCCAATATTTTATAGCCTCTGAAGTTTGGAAATACTCATGAACACACTATATACGACATAACTTAGGGACGATGTCAAGATTCTAACCAAGTTAGTCCGTTACTCCTATATGCAATGCTGATTCAGCCACGACCATGGAGACAAACTAAATGTCCTCATTATCATGAAAGGAACACATGAAGATGCCCTAATTAAGCCAATCCCATATTAAACCCAACTTGGCAAATGGCATGTGATTTTTTTGGACTCCAGCTACACAATGATACTGACACTTGCCCACTCTAACCAATTTTCTCGTTACTTCACAGAAAGTAACTTTTATATACTAAACACAACACACAGTAACCCGCTCATGTTCGCAACAAGACATGATTAACGACTAGACTCCCCGCCCATTAAAGTAACAGATGTCGTAAACTCACCGGTATCTGGAGTTACGATCGGCACTGAACTTGCAGCTGAAAACGGGTTGTCGTATATCCCGGCCTTGAATCTGGAAAACGACCGGACTACACTCCGGTTCGCCTCCGAACTGGAAAACGAACCGGGGATCCAGTTCGGCTCGGACCATCATGTGAAGTCTGGCAGAGGGTTTGGCACTGTGACTTCCCAGCTTCATCCATCCGTTGTGGATCATCCGCGGGCTGGCCCGGGCCGCGTCGAGGTCAATGCTGAGGTTGACGCGGCCCAGTAACTTCCCGCTGGTGATGCCGCAGTTATTACCCATCCGCCCTGTATACACAGAGACACCGAGCGTGATGGGCTTTCCCGACAGACGCCTCAGCGCCGAAGGGTCTAAATTGAATCCGTAAGCGGCTGAGGTGGCCGAGTCGGGAGGTGACGAGTCGTTAGAGGAAGTGGAGAGAGTGATGAGGGCAGTTTGGGGAGGGAAGTTCTTGATTCTGAGCTCGCAGAAGCAGGGAGTAGTGGACGCGTGGACTCCAGAGCCGGCCGGCTTGGTGGCGTGAGGAAGCTTTAGGGCCAGAGAATCAACCATGACCCGAACAAAGGGGCACGGATCCATCAAATTAATAGATTACTTCCTTACTTGGTCTCTGTGAATAAATGTCGGTTTGGGTGTGAGAGTATATATTGAGAGAGACGGGAGAGGCAGAGAGAGGGAGAGAGTGGAGACAGCTTAGCTAGCTTTTAGGTGTTCGCATGGTTACTGTGTAGGAGCGATGATTATATGGAAATGTTCGAGGGGTGAGGTGGGTTGGTTTTTCTTTTGCATGTTACCGGTTTTAACATTTGGCTTTAATTTGTTGAAATGCATGGATGGTGGGATTGGATTCTAGCTGGAGATGAGTGGTTTCTTCAATCGCTTTTTAGTTTTTACGGTGCAGTATTTGGATTTAGATGGATTCTGGGTATCCTCTGTAGGGCTTTTGTGTTGGATCCCGTTTAATTCAATTATACTAATTTGGAATTTTTTAATTAATATGGTTTTACTATAGACATGTAGACATTGCCATCTGTAAAATTCTGTATAATACTTGCTTCGTTGTTATTTATTGCATGAAGTATCCAATGATTCATTTAAGAGATCAATGGAAGATAAAATTTGATTAATCGATCTATGAGTTTTTTTTTATTGATCCGTGAAAAACTTCATAGATACTTTTGAGGACAAAAAATGTTTTTTTTACCGTGCCATTAAGCGCCAGTTAGTTGAAAATTTGCTATACGCTCTTCTACTATTAATGAAAAATCAACTACGTATAAGTAAATATAACTGTGTTTGGATAAAATATTTTTGATTCCTACGGTGTGTTTGGATGAGAGTGAAATTTCAAAAATTTAATTAAATTTCAGTAATTTATAATTTCATCACTTAAATTTGTGTTTGGATAAGTCTTTCGAGCATTTTATAATTTTCATCATTTTAAAATCAGGAGAATTGAAGATCCAAATTCTTTATTTCAATTCTCTCAAAAATAGGTGTTATTCTACAATTCTCTCAAATTACTTATAAGAGTTTGAAATTCTTATCATAATTATACTAGAATTCACAAATGATGATATTTAAAATGATGAAATCTAATTTTCATTAATTGTGAATTTCTATAGGAATAAAAAATATTTCATCCAAACACACTGCTATTAAATTCACAATTGATGGAAATTAGATTTTATCATTTTAAATTTCATGATTTATAAATTTCATGATTCATAAAGAAATTTAATTTTGACAAGAATTTCAAATTTTTATGAGCAAGTTGAGGGAATTGTAGAATAACACCTACTTTTTAGAGAATTCAAACAAGATTTTTAAGTCTCCAGTTCCCCTGTTATTGAAATGATGGAAAATTATAAAATCCTAAAATAGTTTATCCAAACACATAAATTTAATTGATGGAATTCTAAATTGCTAGAATTTAATTAAATTTCAGAAATTTCACTCCATCCAAACGCACTATAAGTGTATGTGAACAATATTGTTGAGATGTTGAAAAGTTTAGATCCTCTCTTCTTGTTTCTATCTCGCTCCCATATTCCAAACCCTAGGCCCCACCAGCGCCATTTTCCTTTCTTTCCTGATTTCTATTCGACTCTCCTTCTTTCTCGATCTCCCTCTACTCTTCTCTTGCTACCATTGAGGATGAGGCAGAGGAGTTTGTGAACCGATTTGACGAGGCAGTCGACTTTGAGACCAACGATGAAGATGATGAATTGGAAGAGCTCGATCTTATCCTGGTGGTTGGCGAGACGGAGGCAACAGCCGGGTAGTCACCAACTATGTCATGGCTTGGTTATTTGGGTCGATGGCTTTGTCGGAGGTCCAAAACAAGTCATTTACTTCGACAATGGCTAAGTTATAGCACGGCCCACTCGGTCTTGGTAGGATCGCCGTGCAACAACACGATCTAGATGTTGTGAAATGGGATACTCGGGGATCGTGGTACTACAAGGACTACACGGTGGTGGTAGAGGCGTTAGAAGGCTTCTCTGGCCTGTCAGCGATGGTAGCGGCGATGACCCGAACTTGGGTTTGGGTACACAAGATTCCTAAAGCCATACTGACTAACGAGTGGGCTAAGAAGATTGGGAATTCGCTTAGAAGGTTTTGTTGAGTTGACCAAGTGTTGCTCAAGATCGGCCAGATGAAGATTTTTGTGCAATTGGATCTTTGCCGAGGTGTGATGGTAAACATAAAATCTGATTCTCAATATCTTGTGCATGTGTAGTTAGATTTGAGTATCCTTCCATTAAAGGATTTTGTGTGTGATGTGGTGATTTTGTGCATGGAGAGAGTGGCTACTTAGTGGAGCAGGCTCAAACTGAGAAGCAAGCAAAGAGCCCGAAAAGATGATATGGTGGATCAAAGTGCTTCGTTGAGGTTTGAGACCCACACAGTGGGATTGGGAAACCCTCCCGTGGATTCTGAGTGGACACCGGCGACGGTGGGTCCCAAACTTGTGGCGGATGTGGGTCTAACAGGTGGTGTGGTGGGCGGTGGACTCGAGACAGGGAGGCTTCCAAAGCTCGGGCATGGCCACCATGTCCCTGGCATGTATAGTGATGGGAAGGAAGCCTTGCAGTACTTGTCTCACATGCAGACGAACCCTCTTTTTGAAGGGACCTCACTAACCAGTTATGGTTTTGTTCAGGATACAGGTTCACATAATATTCCTTTATCATGCACAATGGGGGTGCAACCCCAACCCAAATAAGGAGGGGGTACCACTACCACATTTTTAACTATTGCCGGTGATTTTTAAATCGCCGGCAATGTTTTTTATCATTACCGGCGATTTTTCTCCCAAAAATCGCCGGCAATGTCTTTTTTTTTTTAACATTACCGGTGACTTAAATGTAAGTCATTTAAGTCGCCGGCAATGTTCCGCCGGTAATTAAAAAAAAAAAAAACATTGCCGGCGACTTAAATGTAAGTTGCCGGCAATATCTTTTTTTTTTTTAATTACCGGCAATTTGCCGGAAAAATCGCCGGCAATAATTAAAAAAAAAGAAGACATTACCGGCGATTTTTGGGGAAAAAAACGCCCGTAATGATGAAAAACATTGCCGGCGATTTAAAAATCGCCGGCAATGATTAAAAATGTGGTAGTGGGTAGTACCTCGAAGGTTATGGTTCTTATCGTCACATTCGAGCGATGTCATACTCGCTCGACGTCACTCACAGGTGGAGTTTTCCCATATGCCGAGGGTGAAATGGCTCATGCAAAATGAGTATCTCCGCATGCAGGTGGTGAGTCTCAACATGTTAGTTCAGAAGGGAAGAGGTTGACCCGTGGAGATCCTTCGGTGACGGACTCAGCCACAAAGATGGTGGCAGCGAGTGGCCGGAAAGAGATTGACAAGCATGAGTCTCTGCAGAAGAAGATGACACTGGATCCGGCTGCACTTACAAAGAAAATGGACGAAGAGCGTCATCTAACGCTGCTATAGTTTGTGATGCATAACTAGATAGGATATAGGGCCTTAAATTTTTTTGTAGTCCCTATCATATGTCTAGATCATCTAGTTATGTTATGGTAGTATGTGTTGAGCATGTTTTAATGTTGGTTACTTTCGAGAGTTATTTCTATCGTGCCGAATCTCAGTGTTCTTCTTATAGCTTACCAGAACTAATGAATTTTTGTCTCCATCTAAAAAAAAGTGTATGTGTTACTTTTAGTTATTGTGTTTAAACATGACTTTTACATACACGATTCATATAGATAGTCATAATCACGGACATAATAATTAATTTGAGCAAAAGTGCAAAACATAAGTATGTATGACAATACGAAATGTACAAAATACTTAATAGCAACGCGAATTTGATCCCTTTAAAACAACGTATATTGGAAATTCTATCGAAAAAATAAAAATGTATATTAGATATCATACCACAGTTATTCGGTACTGACAAATACTATTCTACTTTCAAAAACGATGTTCTACATTAGTTCATCTTATGATATATATATGTGATATTTCGTGTATTTTGTGTAATTAAAAGTATTTTTGTGATATTTCATTATTGAGTTATTAGGTGAGGTAAATAATTTTATTGATGATAAATATAAAAGGTATCCGGTTTACTTTTTAATTAGTTGACTGTATCAGATTGACTTTGGATGGAAGTTGTAGGATTCATCAAGATGAGTTCGTCGACGCGCGAAGTGTCGAAAACAAAGTTACGACGAGAATGTTATGGTCAACGAAAATTTTGATAGAATTTACGGAAATCAATACGTAAATACGCGAGTATATATATGAATTACCATATCTGGAAATGGAGACTTTCCATTTTTGGGGCCATGACGCATTGACCAGCGCTCTGGCAATGAAAATTTCCGCCGAGATCGGCTTCATCGTCTGGGCACTATTTTTGGGTAGTTGCTAGCTGAATTGGCCGTGGCCGTAGTTTGGCAGATTATTTGGCTTATGAAGAGTTTTACAACAGTATGTCAACCTCCGCCACCGGTGGTAGTCGTCGATTCACGCATCGCCGTCTGTGGTGGCACGTCTGACTGAAAAAAAAATTCTAAAACTAGTCGTGTTATATATTGTTGGATTCGTATCAACGTAGCAAGCGTATATGTGAGGTTAATAATGCGTTTAGACTTCAACGCCTTAGTTGGTGGGAGGTGGTAACTAGTGTTGTTGCCAGTGGCGGTGTGAGCGATGGAGAAATTAAGTGTGTTTTTTTTATCGTTTTGATCATATTATCGTATTTTGTTTATTGACAATATTTTCTACTCGTTTCAATTGTGTTAAACCTCTTCAAGTATTTACTAGAATTATACGGATAATTTTTCATTTTAACGATTTTTGATAAAAGTCGGGTCGCTATAATATATCAATCATGCTCTAGTAGTAAGTGAGTTTATAGTCAGTTGTGATAAGTTATCGTAAATCTACATCTAACATATGATATCAAATTATCTTTCAACTACTTTTTAATTACTTACCATTAGATGCAGATTTAACGGCAGTTTAACACAATTGACCATAGATATCATTAAGCACTGAAACATGACTGATAAGTAGTTATATACGATTCACTAGTAATTTTTTAATTTTTTTTCCTTATAATGAATACCATATCAATAAATGGAATATCTATTTTTACCCGTTTGGTCAGACCAATGTGCAAATCGGATAATGTTTCGAACAAAAATTTCACCTTGAAATAATTGACACCGGTAATTACGCGGGGTTGATGAAGTTCGTAAATGTAGGCAAAAGAGTAAAAGGAGAAAATAGGGAAGAAGTTGAACAAAAAAAAAATAAGAGAAGAAAATTTTTCGTGGACGAGTAAGAAGAGGGGGATGGTCCCCTATCATAACGGGGGGTCCACTAGCTGGGGTGAAGGCTGTCAGTCTGTCGCATCAAGTTGTCTTTTAGTGCTAAACTGGATATTAAACAATACAATCTGAAAATACCAGGCAGTAAAGCCCCCCTCCCCGCCCATTGACATGGCATTGTTGGCGCCGCCCTAATCATATGTAGTTGACGTTGTTAACAATTTCCTTTTTAATTTAAAATATTTTTTTTAAATTACATTATATTTAAGTAAATTATATTTTATATATCTTTCGACGTGTATTTTGTCCTAATTAGATTAGATATTATTAACCTTCTTTGACGCTCCATTGTAGGGGATAAACCCCCCCCCCCCCCCCCCCCCCCAAAAAAAATAATCTTAGTGACGGGTCTAGGATTTTCTTTGAGAGCGGCCATATTTCCTAGCCGTGCTAGGTGAGTGCGACTAAAAGGCTTCCTTATTTGTGCAGTGTTGAGGCGTTTTTCTCTGTTGTGCAAGGAGGAGTGAAGATCTTCTCGTGGAACATCTGGGGCACCAAGGATACGACAAAGTTTTCTGCTCTTTGATCGATTGTTTTGGAGAAGAGACCATCGATCGTGTTCCTCATGGAAACGATGACGGATAATACGACTAGGTGTGATTCGTGGAAGAATAGTTTAGGGTTTGATGAATGTAACCTTGTGCCTTGCTCGACACGAGGAGGAGGAGGGCTCATGATGTTCTGGTCGAAGGAAATTAACCTCCATTTAAGAGATTATAGCTCGAGTTTCATAGATGTCGATGTCTTGTCAAGACTAGTGTCGAAGACTAGATACGACTCACCGACTTATATGGAGAACCAAAGTGGTGCAATCAGTTGAAGACGTGGGATTTGCTAAGAGATTTAAAGGCTCAAGATGCATCATATAAATGGATTGTTGTGGGAGATATCAATAAGATCCTACGTACGACGGAAAAGTCTGGTGGTCCGGATCGGGCTTCATGGAAGATGGATATTTTTACCAACTGCCTTGTTGACTGCTAGATGGAGGATTTAGGGTACACGGGGGCTGACTTTAAATGGCATAACAGCCAAACATAGACTCATATTGATCGAGCAATGGCCACGAGAGCATGGAGAAATCAGTTCCTTGCAGGCCAAGTTGTTCATCTTCCTCCTTCGGCATTCGATCAAATTCTGATCCTTGTCTTGGTGAGGGAAAATTCTTAAATATCTTATCTGAGGAAGCAACACTTTTTCCGGTTTGAGGCAATGTGGGCGGAGGAGGAAGGGAGTAAGGAGGTAGTCTGAACTGTATAGGAACAAGCATTGATACTTGCTTCGAAAACATCACAGTACAAATTGAATATGAAGATCTGATGTACTAGGTTCGAATTGAGGAATTGGGCGAAAGCTACTTTTGGAGCCATGAAGGATGAATTTAAAAAAAATCCAAGCAAAGTTGGAGGCGTATAACTCTCAACCTTTTGACCAGAATAATGTAGAATAGAGGAGGAAGTTATATGCATGCCACGAGACTTTGTTGACGCAGGAGGCCTTATATTGGAAACAACGGACGAAGGACAAACATATAAAGGATGGGGATGAGAATTCCAAGTATTTTCATCAAAAGTCCACAAACAAAAAGAGGAAAAACCATATCACGGGGTTGTATAATAGCCAAGATTTTTGGCAGAATACACATGATGGGGTTGAATCGGTGGTAATGGATTACTATACAAATCTCTTCTCTTTGGCAGGATTTTAGAAAAACAAATTGAAACGGTGATGACGTTTGTGAAATTGATTGTGACATAAGAAATGGCTCAGCCTGTGCTTCTTCCTTACATGGAAGAGGAGATTAGGGTGGCTTTGTTTCAAATGCATCCTTTGAAGGCCTCGGAACCGGATGGTATGCCTCCTCTTTTTTTCCCAAAAGTATTGGGATATTGTTGGTACAGATCTTGTACTTGCTGTCCAGGATGTGCTATTATCTTGATAAATCCTTTCGGCTATGAACTTCACCAACATTCAACTTATTCCTAAAGTGCAACACTCGAAGTGCATCACTAAATACATGTCAATTTCTCTCTGTAATGTGGTATATAGAGTTGGGGAGAAGGTGCTGGCAAACAGATTAAAGTCTTTATTGTAATATATTATTGAACATTGTCAGAGTTTTTTTTATCCTAGGCAGGTTGATTACAGACAATAAGCTTGTTACAAATGAAGTTATGCATTACTTGTAGACGAAGAAGAGTGGATAGAAGTACCAAATGACGTTGAAATTGGATGTTAGCAAGGCTTATGACAGGATGCAGTGGAGATATTTGGAGTTGATTATGTGTAAGCTAGAGTTCCCGGATATCTGGATTAGTAATGTGATGGCATGTGTTACTTCAGTGAGATATGCTTTTCTGCTGAATAGTACCCTAAGAGGCTATACCACCCCTAGCCGAGGCCTTAGACAAGGTGATCTACTATCTTCATACTTATTTATTTTATGCACTGATGGTCTTTCGACATTGCTACATAGGGCTCAACAAAACTAGTCTTTGGAAGGTATCAAATTCTGTCTGAAAGTTTGTATGTTGTCTCACCTATTATTTGCAGATGATAGCTTGATCTTCTCCTAAGCTAGTCATTAGGCCTACTACAATGTGAAAGAGATCCTGAAGGTGTATGAGATTGCTTTGGGTAGTCTATTAAGTACTCCAAAAGTAGTGTTTGTTTCAGTCAAAATTTACAAGAGGAAGTACTTGATGAGTTTGCTGCTATGTTGGGCATGACCCGAGTCCCATTTCATGAACAATACTCGGGATTACAGACACATGTTGGAGCCAGCAAGAAGGCAACTTTTGCTTATATAAAAGACAGGTTGCGGGACAGGTTGACAGGATGGAAAGGCTCCTTATTAAGTGTTACAGGCAGCGAACTATTAATTAAGGTAGTACCTCAAGCTTTGCCGAGTTATACTATAAGCTTCTTCTTGGTCCCGAAAATAACTTGTGAAGAATTACAGCAGATGTGTGCACTCTTCTTCTGGGGTGATACAACAGATATGCACCGAATTCACTTACTGATGTACCTGGAATGTTATAGGTAAAGTGAAGGACAAAGGCATATTAGGGTTCTGAAATTTGTATGCTTTTTGTCTCTCTTTGTTGGCTAAGCAGGTGTGGCGAATTATCCAGAATTCAGAATCTTTGGTGGCTAAGGTGTACAAAGCCAGGTATTTTGACAAGTAAAGTATATGGGATGCAAAACTCGTTGGTTCTCCCTCTTATACTTGGAGGAGATTCAAGCATGCACGGGAGGTCTTAGAGAGAAAGCTGTGATGACCCGACCCTTGTCGAAAATTGTCAAAATGACAAATTATTCCAATAATTCTAGTAAATGCTTGACTAATATTTAACTCAAATCAAAATAAGTCAAAAATCTTATCGACAAACTCAATATAGTAAATACGATCTTAATAATATAAGGAACATTTAGTTCTCCATTGCTCGCACTGCCACTGGCAGTGGTGACTACTGGGGTGACGAAGCTTAAATGTATTTTTAATCTCATGAATACACTCATCATGTTGATACGAATATAATGATATATAACACGACATATTTCGGAAACTTTTTCTGGCAAAACGCGCTGCCACAGACGGCGGCGCGTGCCGCTCATGTGCCATTGGTAACCACCGCTGATGGTGACAGTTGACCCACTATTGGAAAGCTCTCTATGAGCCCATCTAACTGCCTAACTGCACATTGACCTAATTCGGCCTCAATTGGCCAGAATTTAGCCCGAAAGCCAGCGGCCTAAATTTCATCGAAAAACTTTAAACCATGATTCCAGCGTCGTCGAGCCACCTTAGAGCTCAAGGCTAGTTAGAAAATTCTCACAAGGACAGGTTCTACAAAAATTCTAATTAACCTTACACCACACAAAACGTCGTTAGCCACCGTCCGACGGCGGAGATCGGTTGTGATTTCTAAACAAAAATCACATTCGTTCGTCCACAATATCACTTGAAAATAAAAAATTCGACAACCCATACTATTCCACACATCAAGGGAGAACAAATCATACCTAAATCGGCCGGAAAACCATCGGTTCGATAACTAGGGTTTCGCGGCGGTTTTCCTCCAAATTTTGGCTTCTTCAGGTCTAATTGATGTCGGAGACCATGAGGAAAAGATAGAGGAGGTTGGGCCAATCATTCTCATCCCAAGAATGTCCAGTTTGGTGGCCGGACAACAAAGCCTCACAAAAGACAAGCTCAGTGGCTATTATGGGTCGCTAAATGCCGGTCAACGCGAGACAATGCGGGTTGGCCCAAAATGGAAAAACGGAAAGTCCTATTTATACCCGCACTTTTACGACTATTACATTCCGATAAACTTCTGTTGATCATAGCTTTCTCGTCGTAACTCTATTTTTGACATTTCTCCCATCTACGAACTCATCTCGACAAATTTTACGACTTCCACCTGAAGTGAAAAATTTCATCAATTCTGATAAAAAGTTAACTCAAGAGCTCTAAATATTTATTAACAGTAAAAATCATTTACCGTAGCCACCAAATTGAACTCTAATTATACATAAATATTAAAGATTATATAAAAAAAATCGGGGTATTATAGAGGCTCACGATGGCATATTGGTTCAGTTGACCAGATTCAAATTTGGAGAGACCGATGGATCCTTAGGCCGCCACTTACAGTAGAGGATGGTCTCCGCTTCCCTATTACATTGGATTAGGTTTCCCAGTTTATTTCTCCACAGTGGAGCTGGGACCAGAAGGCCCTACAGAGGTATTTGTCTCCTACGGATGTAGATGTTGTTTTGACTATTCCCTTGAGCCACCGTACATGACAGGATATGATTGTTTGGCATTACACGTCCAGAGGCCAATACACTGTCAGCCGTGCTTATCGTGTGGCCCAAGACCAGATAGTCCTCCCACAATTAGTGGCACCCAATCAATGGAAGGATTTTTGGAAGTCCTTTTAGAGATTGGGTGAAGCTAATTTGGGCCGTGAAGCTAATTTAGTAGCAGGCAAGTTAGCTAAATGGGTCTTGCGAAATGCACGGGTTCCTATTGGTTCCAAGTTATGCCTGATTTTATGCAGGCATGGCCGGACTGACTATATGTACTGGTTTGGTTCAATATAATTCTATCTTTCACCTAAAAAAATAAAATTAGACTAGATATTGATTATAGTAATCCCCGATTTTTTGGGAGACATTAATTGTAGAATTTTTTTTTGGGGTACCTGAACTTACCCGGCCCTATTAACTTGACACGTGAACGTTCACAAGTATCAATTGCATACCTGGACTTCCAAAACCTTATCTATGTGATACCTGGAGTAAATTTTCCGTCAATCTCTGTCTACATTGCTGATGTGGCAAACATAAATTTCAAATTCAAAGAGTAAACATGTAAATTCAAATATAATTTATTTTCATTTTATTATTAATGTTTAAACCTTAATTGAATAAAATAAAGAATTTTTTATGTTTTCTTTTTCATTATTATTTTTAACATTTTCAAATGGTTTTTTTTTTGCGTCATCTGAGGTACTCAATACCATGACTACCAAGAGATGTTGTTAACATACCATACATAAATCTATTTATAGTACTTTTTTCTTAAACTTCCACCGTCACCACCACCAGTCATCGCCACCGTCGACCACCGTCTATCCCATCACCTGCAAGCATCTTCTTCAAATTTCGCCACAAATGCTAGACTTCCTAAATCCTGAGTCAGACGAGCGTTGCCTCCTTGTCATCCATCTTTACCCATACCGAGCATACCACCAATCGAGGTAAATTTTCTACAATATTACTTTAAAATTTAAGTTGAAAAATTATTTTCCAAAACACCCTAGATCCTAAGTTGTTTATTGTTTTTTGATATTATATTCTCCTAAGTTTGATTAGTAACAGTCATGGGGGAGTCACGATATATTGAAAAGAGAAAAGGAGAGAGGAAAATTGATATAAGTGATTGATTATGATTGTCACGGTTCCTGGGTGTGGTATGAAACCACCGTTTACCGAGCATCGATTTTTATAACTATACATCTTGGATCACGTTCTTATTCCTTAAACTTGATATTATTTATTGTGGTTTTAATCGTTATTAATTATCTCCTTTGTCTCTTTTTTGTAGATGACTACAACTACTAAGCCGACTAGGCCAGAGATTGACATTCTTGATTCCAAAGGAACAAAGTATCATCATTGGATTTTAGATGTAGAAAATACTTCCATCAGAAAGAAATTCACTAGCACCATCTACCCACCAACTGAGCCCAATGCGGCCGCCCCAAGTGATGAAAGTAAAGCTCAAGTCCTCCTATTTTTGAGGATTCATATCTATCAACTCCTCAAGAAGAAGTACTTAAAACAGACAGATTCCAAGAATTTATGGGATATTCTGAAGTAGCGCTTCAACGACCTGCATGATACATAACTTACTGAGCTGACAAAAAAATGGGAGACAATATGTCTTATAGATTATCCATAGGTTGATGCATACAACCAAGCTATGTTGGAGCTACATTCTGAGTTTAGTTTCTGTGGGGTTGAAAAGATTGATCAGGATATGATCGAGAAGCCGTTGAACACCTTCCCATCTTCCATGAGTATACTTTCTCATCAATACCGGATTGAGTACGAACAAGGAAGAATCAAATCTTGCAATGATCTAATGAATATTCTGGCTAAAAAGGATAGACATCATGAGATAATTCTCAACAATAACACAAGGCCCGCTTAGACCAAGAAAACACTTGAGAATTACAACACTAAATGGAAGACACATAAGGAAAGGAAAAACATTCGGTTCCAACCATGAAGGAAATTCTTCACACCTTGCTCTATCTGGAAAGTATCCATGTTTTAAATGTGGCTCTACTAAGCACATGCACAAGCAATGTCATGCAAGCAAAGAAATTCAAAAAATCTACAAAAGGCACAAGAAATAGTTGGCACAAGAGGATAAGTTTGTTAGGGGAGACTATGAGTATGAAGAAGACGTTGATGTCAATCTTATTGTAGCATACGATAAGAAAGCAAGTCTTGAGACTTCAGATTTTGATTAGTCTATATATTAGGTTGTTATCTCTACTATGTAATTTTTCAAGTTTATCTTTTTGGCTTGTTTAGTCATGTTTTTGAGACTTTGTTTTAGTCGGTTTGAATAAGAACATCTTTGATGTAATTAAGTTGACAAGTAATAAAATTTTAATATTTTTGGTTATATAAAAATGTTGAGAATATTATTTTAATTCATAATGCATGAATGGTTCGTCATATCCAATATTCTATGGCACCAAAACACAAGAAAAAAAACGAGGACGTTCTGATCCCAGGCATTTCGACCCGTCGAGAGATTTTCTTGATTTGTCAAAATGATCACCTTATATCATTTTGGCGTATATTTCGACCCGTCAAAATTTTTGGCATGTTTTCTTCGACCTGTCAAAGATTGTCCTCAACATGTCAAACTAGGGACCCTAGACCTCGACCTCGAGCATTCTCGACTTATCGAGAGATAGTCTCGACCCATCAAGACTGGCACCCTGAACTCGAACTTGAACCAATTTTGATCAGTCAAGGTTCGTAGACAAAAAAGATGTTGTTTGTTCATCAATTTTGCTTTTCCATTTCAAGCACTCTATAAGAGAAACAATCCCTTATGAATGTTTAAGTATTCACTTAAAGTGCTCACCATGTCTTGAGTTCAAAGAGTGATTGATTGATTTACATTCTTTAGTAGATGTATAAAGGCAAGATTCAGTGTTTAGAAATAGTGGTACTACCCACACTATTATGCGGAATAGGTAATTGTTTATGGATCTTATGCCATATAGTTTTTTGGTGACAATTATAATTGGTTCAACGTTGATTATACAAGGGCGTGGTTCAGCAAAATTCTTGTTGCCACATGGCACTTGAATTTATGTCACTGATTCCTTATAAGCGTCATAGGTCAATCGAACCTTGCTAAGTTTTAAGGACATTCATGCCAATGGTTTACACTTGAAAACGTACTATGAGAAAGAAAATAAATTCTTGTGTGTAAACTCCGTAGAATGTGGTAGAAAGCGCATTTTGGAGAAATTTATGAGCATTCGTAGTGGTTTATATCTTACTACAGCTTAGATCATTGAATCCAATGCAATCACTATAATACCCCAATCTTTTTATATAATCGTTAATATTTATGAATAATTCGAGTTTGATTTAGTGACTATGGCAAATAATTTTTACTGTCGATAAATATTAAGAGGTATTGGATTGGCTTTTTATTAAATTGACAAAGTTTTTTGACTTCGAGTGGAAGTGGTAGAATTTGTCTAGACAAGAGAAATGTCGAAAATAGAGTTACAACGTAAAAGTTACAATTAACGAAAGTTTATCAAGAATTATCTTTCCATAAATGTAAAGGTATAAAAAGAGGCTTACCTTTTTGGGAAGGGTAGTCTGGGTTGACCCAGGGTCAACCATTTCTCTCGTAGAGAGAGATAGTTCTGTGGCGATGCAGCGGTCGCCAGCAGTGCGAGACCGTCCGACCTATCTCTGATCATGATTCCAGCTAGAATCAGATTGTCTCTTCCTCTTATACCTCTTTCCATACTCGACTTTAGGTTTGGAGGTCTAATTCGAGAGCATCGAAGATGTAAGGTTTTAAGGTTTCAGTGATAATTCATCATCGTTGTCGACAAGCTTTTCGGTGACAATTCTTATGTCAACCGATTAAAGTTTTGTTTGTAGATTATGGTTGTGTATTAATTTGGTGATTTGCATGTCGATTTTTAAGGATTCGAATCGATCCCGACGGAATGATTTCGGGTTGCCGCCGCAATCGGTGGTCGACGTTGTTTTGCCTGGTGAGGTGTTGGGGCTTTTGTTTCCCTTTCCACTATAAGTCGAACGTGACCAGCCTCGAGCCCAGCCATGGCTCGATGGCAGAGATACCTATTCAGAATTAATTTTTGTTGAGTTCGGCCGAATTAGGTCTTGCTATAGTTGAACAGGTTGTTGGACTTTTCAAGTGCTTTCTGGTGATGTGTTGATCTCTGCCACCGACTCATGGAACCAGATTGGAAAATATTTTTGGAATTTCATCGAGTTATATGTCTTTAGGTTCGTATCGTTATAATGGTGAGGTTTCATCAACGTTTATGCTCTATCAACCCAGTGGGTGGGCGATGGTGACGAGGGTCTCCACCAGTGGTGGTGCGCTTGATAAGTTTATCATTATGACCATTTCGTCGTAACATGTTTATCGGATATATTCTTCGATTAGATTAGTCAAAATTGATGTTTCTGATCAAGTACTTCCTCGATTTATCTGTTTCTTTATTGATTTTATAATTTTCGACCAGGGTCGGGTCATCATAGTCACATCATTATTATGACTCTGTCTTATATAAGCTTTGACATTATTATCTGGGTCACCCAGATCGCGATATGATAATCAAGATATAGAAAAATTCATATGGTCATCTGTTCTTTAAAGAAAAGAAGCATATGGGAATACCCAAAATCATCCGTTTAGATGGAGAGGCTGAGATTACTCCTCTCGCTTCAGGCTCGGTCTCTAAGACGAGTGCAACACAATTCCAACGACATATTACTGAGGCACCATGCGTTATCCCACCAGATTCCTTCGTGAAAATATTTGATGCACACCACTCGTTTTACAAAGCTTGTTCATTAGCAAAATTACAGGCACGACATTCTTTTGTTGTAGACACATCTTAAAATATTTCATTCTTACAGAGAATCTAATATGATATTTGTGCACCTATCAAATCTGAATGCGGACCATTTAAATATTTTATGGTTCTAGTATATGCATCAACATGTTTGTCACATGTAACTTTACTATCCATAAGAAATGTTGCATCTACAAAACTTCTAGCTCAGATCATTAAGCTCTAGACTTACCACCCAGACCACCCAATTAAGACTATTCGATTGGATAATGCAGAAGAGTTTACATTACAATCTTTTGATGATTATTGCATGTCTGTTGGGTAAGAGCGAGATAGAGAGCATGAGTAAGAGTATTTTCAATGAAACTCTCTATTACAACTCCTTAGCCAAATTTTAGAGAAAAATTATAATTTTTCACTCCACTTACGCTCTCTATCTCGCTCCTAAACTAGGGAGTATGTTAGGAACTTCTAAATTTTAAGAGAGAGAAAAGAGTTCATAAAGTTTCTAATGTATTAATTAAACCCATTTTCTTGTTTATTTTATATTTTACGTACTTATCATAAATTTGAGTTTATATTTCCTAAATTTTTAACATGGTTGGAGTCCAAAATATCTTGCTCCTTACAAATTTAGTTATTATTTATATTTTCAACAATTTTTTTGAAAATATAGAACTAAAGATGCTCTAAGGGAAGTGAAAAAATATAATTTTTTTCTAAAATTTGACCAACGAGTTGTAATCGAGAGCTTTATTGGAGATGCAAAAATGTTGCTTCTCTGTTTGTGCTCCTTACATTTTGTCACTTAGTGGGGGAAGTAATCAGTTAATCACTGATGGAGCAGTACTATTTTGATGAAATTAATAGATTTGTTAAAACATTTTATTTATTCAAGCAAAAACTTCTCTAGTTGATCGTGGACTTGATCAATAAATGCATGCAGTGGCAGGAGCAAGTAGGTGGTAGTGGTACCACCTTGCCTATTTTTATTGGAAAATCTCTTTTACAGGGCCATGATGCTTGTTGCATTGCCACGCTTTCAAATGTTTCTATCCTCAAACGCTCTCAATCTCTCATCATGTCAAATCTGTGGACCAAACAAAGCACATTATCGTCGACATGTCAAAAGAGTAGCAACAGTACGTAATAAACCACCGTCAAGAAACTCAAGAATCATGACCGACCCCCGGCCAAGCATCCCCAGAACCACCGTATAAACTAATGACGAAAAAAGTACGTGCATTTTCGATCGTTATCGACACAATTTAAGAATATTTATAATGCATGTTTCTTACACTTTCTTATATTGTTTATATAAGAAATAATATATTTTTTATATTAAGATGTGTTAAACAATAAACAAGTATTCGAGCTCTTATATACTTTGACTCATTATATAAAAGATACTATATTTTTTATATCAAGTGGTGTTATATAAGGAGCAAGTTTTTAGGCTTGTTGTATAAGAAAATAAAAATTATGTTTTTATCATTTCAAGGGCTTACATAATTTCATTTAAAATAGTCTTTTATGACACCAATCATAGAATTAGATTATTAAAATAAACTAAGAATAAAAAAATATAACAAATATGATTAAGAGCTTATATAAACTCATTTAAAATAATTTTTTGTAGTATCCAACTTGAACTATTTTTATCCTAAGCTAAAAATTCAATTAGTGTAAGGCCGTATTTCGAGATAGCATTTTGATAGCTAGAGTTCGAGAGAAAATATTTGAGTTTGCACATTTTATTCGAACTCGCCGGATTAGGAACCCACATTCTCCACCCTTAGTCGAGACTCTTCTCTACTACTGTTTAGTCACAAGACTGAGACTACGTAGGACATGCATGAAAATCATATATAGAATCGATCTGTTGAATTGGGATCTGATATGTAAAGTCGATCAAGTGCTATTTTGTTGACGTTATGAATTGAAAGGGCATAAAGACAACCCTTTTTTTTTGAAAAAATAAAGACAACCCATTTGGTTGTACTTTTGTGCCACGACAGTTTGCAAACTTTGCATGGTACCCGAACAAAAAAAAACACGATCAAAGGATATATATGGTTATGTCGTTGCTTCTGGTCCTTCATTAATCGGGAGGGGGTTTAAGATCCAGGGGAGTCTCTCACAAACATATACACTAGATCAGTGGCGGAACCAGGATAACAATGTTACTTAGGTGAATTGTAATCCGATACTTTACGTACTGTGTAACGCACATTTTTTATAAAAGTTTTTGTTACTTCAATTCACTATGTTTATTTAATTTTAACATAGTAAATCGAAGAAAACAAACATAATCCTAAGAACTATAATTCACTAAAGTTTAAAGTTTTAAACTTGAAAGAGCTAGATGAAGCAGAGAAATACTAAAAACATGATTAAAATCAAATATTGATGTACGTTATAACCAAACATTAAATCGTTGAGATTGCAAAAAATGTGTGTTATTTTATCGAGGAAGAGGAAATAAGTGATGACTTTAGGAGGACGGTATCACAAAACAATTGTATAAATGAATGAAAAGAAAAAAAAATTATTATGTGAATTAATTTTTATTTTTTTTAAGTTACAGTAGACTTTTTTTTTAAATTCACAAAATTTACCTGCGCTTAAGCCCAGGCTCCGCCAGTGCACTAGACTCGATCGAGTGTTTCTCCTATAGGATTACATGCAACTAATGCAAGTCTCCTGGCAAGTAATGCCAGCAAGCTGCATGGCGTCAAGTGAAGTTGGCTGGGGTGTGAGAGGTAGTTTTTGTTTTGAAGATGAAAATTCCAAATTGTCAGTTTATTTTTTCAATGTGTTTATATTTGTTTTACGCTATTGCTCTTTTTCTATTAAATTGTAGGGATTTTTCTGCGTGCCCAGTTTTTAGCGATTTTTTTCTTACTAGTCAACAACTCTTTGAAAAATTCACACGCACCTAATATTGTTTAAGAAGTTATTCCCATAAGCCCAACTCTTTCACTTCTTTAATATTTTCTAAAATTACTCTCTCTCTCTCTCTCTCTCTCTCTCTCTCTCTCTCGTCCAACTTGTTTGCAAAACATTTCTCTGCACGCCCAATTTTTCTAAATCTCAAACGTTGATCTTAAAAGCAAAACTGAGTTTACAATAAACACGGGGCACAAGATCGCCTTGCCCAAACAAGTTCACCATGAAATGTACACGCTCATGGCACAAGAACCTCGCCATCTCGAATCCCTTACTGAAATCTTCTTCGAAGAAGCTCTCAGACATCTACCACTCGCCCGAGGTGTTCTGGCTGAAATTCAAAATGTATATATATCCCGACGGCAATCCTAACACATATTACCAAATGTTGAGAAAGCTCACCGAAAAATACTCCAACGAAGGTTATTTCTTCCAGAATGCAGGTCGTTGCTGGCATGGCACATAGACTCGATTAAAAATATTTGTAATATTTCGATATCGAGTTATTTGGCGCGGTAAATAATATTTACTAATAGTAAAAGTTAGAAGGTTTTTGGTTGACTTTTTAGTCGGTTTGATTTTGTTGGTTGACTTCGGGTGCAAGTCGTAGTATTCGTTAAGATGAGTTCGTCAACATGCGGAATGTCGTAATCGGAGTTACGACGAGAAAGTTATGGTCAAAGAAAATTTTAACTGGATTTACGTAAACCGAAGTACTTGAATACACGAGAACATATAAGGGTTACCATATTTGAAAAGGAGGCGGGCCATTTTTTGGGCCTTGACCTTGTTGACCATGCGTTGACCTTGGTCTGGGGGTAAAATTAGATGCTGACAGCATTGTCGGCAGTTAGAGGCCGTCCGGCAACCTCCGGCCAAGCTTCTGATCGGGATCTACGTGCCTCACCATCCTCTACCTCTGGATGGTTTCATTTTCGGCGATGGAAGGCCGAATTGAAATAATCGAAGGAGGGAAGTTTCCAGGGTTTCAAGGGTCCCCGTTGCCAGCGTAGTTTTTGGTCACGAGATAGGTACGGTTCAATTCATTTTTACCTCCTCTATGTGATTGTGGATGAGATTTAGTGTGCGCAGGTGGTATTAATTGTAACCGGAATTTATTTTCGATCGGTTCACCTTGCACCTTGGCCTGTGTCGCAGCGGCTAATGTCGATTTTTTTGGGGTATTGGGAATAGAGAGTTTCAGTCCCTCTCCCCATTTTGTGTCGATTGAGACTAGGGGCGAGGGCCATCGTAGCATGGTGGCGTCGAATCGACGCCGAATTAGGGTTTCGGCCAAAGTTGGCCAATTTAGGTTTCCGGCCGGTTTCGACCACCTCAGTCGGAATTAGGCATCGGTGTAGTCAGGAAAGTTGTTGGATTTGTTGAGATCTTTGTTTGGGTGGGTTAAACCTCGTCGTTGATGGTGGTCGTCTGTGGCGGCGCATGGGAGGCGCGTTTGATCGAAAAAGTCATTAGATTCAGTCAAGTTATATATCATTGGATTTGTATTGACGCTACGAGCGTATTTGTGAGGTTAATAATACTTTTAAGCTTTGTCGTCCCAGTGGGTGGGCGGTAGTGACTAGTGTTGCTGTCAGTGGCAGTGCGGGCGATAGAGAACTAGGTGTACCTTATATCGTTAAGTTCGTATATTGTATTGAGTTTATTGATAAGATTTTTGACTTATTTCGATTGATTTTAGTCTTGGTCGGGTATTCACTAGACTTATCCGAATAATTTATCATTTTGTCGATTTTTAACAAGGGTTGGGTTGTCACAAATGATACCAGAGCTTAGGTTCACCACTTAGACCAACCTCTTGTTGCATACTCTATATTCACAATTGCCTTGTATAAAGTTAATAAATTGTATTGAGATTTGAATCAATGATTGTGTTTATATTGAATACTGATATCGATGAATTGCTTTTATTTTGTTGGTAAACTTGCAATTCATAACTTTGTGGATCTTTGTGAAGACGGACAATCACCTTGACGGAGAGTTGAGGAAAAAAAAATCAAAGGTATCGATTCAGAATAAATGTTTTCGTCAAAAATGAGGTACGTTTTGATGATGTATGTGGAAATGCATGTATAGGTTATTGAGAGTTATATATATGAATTCAAGTAAGATCATGATGTTGAATATCTATGCCGTGCTATAATGAACGAAAACTGAGCAATTGATGCTTAGTCTAGGCTTGAGTTGTGATACTATTTTGTTGTCAATATCTTGCTAGTAATGCTTGCCTCAACAAAATTTGCTAACCTGAGCTATACTAACTTATGAAAGTCGGCCTCTTATTTTTTTACTATTTGAGTGAGTTGTGGTTACTTGATTGTTTAGTGAAGTTGAGTAGAGTTTACTCCTTACCTATATCTTAAGTTTCAGAATCATTAACTATTATATGAAGTGCATACTTTGAGATCTGTTTATTTTGTATAATTATATCCATGTTTTATTTGTTAAATTTAAGCTTAATGCACTATTCAAATTGATTCTTAATTTTCTGTCCCTATGGCCTTTAAGATGATATCTGTAAGTTGTGTTTGTAATCTATATTTAGGGCAGACTCTTTCATGATCTTCTATTGATTGAAACCATACTGAAATATTCTAGTACTAACTTTGACCTTCCATGCTTAAAGAGTGGTATTCGGTAAATACAGAATTTAAGAAAATGATTTCATTTGAGTTGGACATAAGAGGTTTGGAGTTTTGATTTTGTTAAATCCTTGCTTTATTTACTGAGTAAGTTATGACCGTGTTACTTCATGTGTGACAACCCGAACTAAAATCTACGTATTAATCAGCACGAAATTGAATTATCACAGATTAGTCGCATAATGGGGTTTGTTAACGACTTTTTCATCAGGCGAGAATTTGTGTTGACTTCATTCACGAGAATTGTAGAGTATTTAATTTCAAGCTCGTGAGAATTTTCGGAAAATTTTTCGGATAAGCAAGCAATATTTTATCGAGTTTTGAAGTCGGTTGGTAAATATATATATAAGTGTTATTTTTATTGCTGATTTAATTGTAACTGTCCGATCTTGATCAGATTTGTTTTGAACCGTTGATTTGGACATGTATGTGTACGGTATATATATGACATAAATATGAGACAAATTGGGAAAGTTTCCATTTTGTGGTTTTGTGGGTTTGACCGAGTTGACCCACGGGTCAAATCGACCCGTTTTGTGACCGAATCTTCTCACCGGCGGTGTGCTCTTTTCTAGCCATATTTGGCCATGCTTTCTTGATGAAAGTTGTTGGGCTCAAGCTCCTCTTCAAATTGATAGGTGGATCGCCCCCGATGGTGACCGGAGGAGGAAGATTCGACGGGATGAAAATGAGGAAATTTCGGCCGGAATCAGCAGAGTTGGTGGCGGCGAAACCGGCAGCAATGGAGGTCGACCTTATGGGGGTTTTGAAGCCCATACAATGGTGAGTTGATCCCATGTGGTTTAGGCCCTTGCCTTGGCCGGTGGTGGCCGATCGGAGTATGAGAATTCTGGCGAGGTTTTTGAACTTCACGGTGAGTTTTGGACGTTTTCCTGTTAAAATTAGCCTTAGCATTGAACTAAAAAGTTGTTGAAAATGTTGAGATCTTCAAACTGATATACAAGTCAAAGATTTTTGGGTTGGTAAAATTCTGGCGGCTTGCGGCGGCGGCCCCACGAGTCGCCATGCGCGGGGGATCTCTGGTGAGGTGGAATTTTCGAAAAGTTTTATGTCGTTTCGCTCATTTTCGCGTGCCAAACGCAATGGTGAGGTTTATATTCGGATTTGAGTTTGTTAAATTTGGGCGAGTATTTAATCGGACAGTTATCAGTTTAATTCGCGACAATATTAAAGGACGCTTTGATTATCCGTTTATTTGCGAGTCATTTGATATTCGAGATTTGTTTACGACTCTTTAAAGTGAGGGATTACGGGGAATTGAATTCAGTATTTGGTTGAGTCAGTAATTAAACAGGAAATTATGTTATTCGAGTATTCGGGATTCTCGATGTTATTACTCAATAAATTACGATCTTTGCTATTCAGGAATTGAGTTAGTGGCATATCAGATGAATAATTGTGCTGATCGACAGGGTTTCAGCTTTATGTTTATCTCGGCAACCTGTGAGTGGACATTTTATTTTCACAGTTGATTTGTGAGTCTTGATTTATGCATTTTACGAGTATGTATTTATGATTATGCATTTACGTTATGCATTTATGATTATGCATTTTACGATTATGCATTTTCATGGAAAAAAAATATGATTTGATTTACACAGAGTTCAGTCTCAGTAGTGGTTGTATCGATACACATGGCTTCTCGGCTGATCCCCAAGTACGCTCTGGGGGGGGGACATATATCCTGACTCGAGGTCTTTCTGACTTATAATCACGTATGAGTCTGGGATCCCGTGATTAGACTGTACTATTGCGGAGGAGTCTATGAGAGACCCCGGGATTTTACGATGCATGCATGTTGATCAGGGAATACGTACCTGATCCAGACTTTCATATACATTGACTCGCATTTGTTTTATGAGCATGTATATATATATATATGGTGAAAGACATTTTATTTTCGTCCACTCACTCTAACGATTTTAATTGTCTTTCCCTGGGCTTTTTGGTTTCCTTTGCCCAGTTTGCAGTTTGAGTTCTGTTGTCGTACGCCGTGGTTAGAGGCGTAGAATTTGAGCTACCTTTCTTTTCTAGTAGGTTTATAATTTGGCCTACTATTTGTATATATGTATATAGAGGTCACTCTGAATATGAGTTGTCTTTTCAAATGTTTATCCAGATTTATGTATCAGATATGATTTCTTTTATGTATTACGTTATGTTTTTGAGAAATCTGGATGGGATATGGCGCTCACGGTTTGGCTTTTGTGGATATATGGAGAAGTGTGTTTTCTGTTGCAGGTTATATGGTATCGCGCATTATAGAGTAAACTCTGTCAAAATGGTTTTTTGAAAGGTCACGTTTTTAGATGGGGTTTGATTCTGATTTAGGCAGCTAAATAAGGGTCGGGTCCTTTCATCATGTATATGTATCTTCTATAAGAAATGTGTGTTTTGAATACTTCGCCAAATCAACAGCAGCTTGAATACTTGGCGGAAACTAGCAACACAATTACTAAGAAGAATAAATTGATGTTAAAATTCATTGGTGATCCCTTGAATTAATTAGTGAAAGGCACCTTATTGTGCTGATCCAAAGTGCAAATATGAGTAAAATTGACATATCCTCAAAGGTTTATTATATACATATTGATTCCAGAGGTGTGCTTCTGATTTAGTTTCTTAATAATATAAGATGTTGTTTGGTGTGTGAGTGATACTGCATTTTTCTGTTGGGATTCATCATAGGCACGCAGATGTTACGTGATTGGCCATCAGGAAACTTTTCAATTGATCACTACCAATGCACCATCTGGGGCTGTAGTTCATAGCTAGATGCAATGCGTTAGCTAAAGTTATAGTTTACTACCAGGTAACATACGCCATCTGAGATTGTAGTTCACTGCCAGATGTCATGCTTTATCTTGAGTTTTAGTTCACTACTAGGTAATAGGGATTTACTTGGGTTGTAGTTCACTGTCAGTCATTATTGTCTTTTTATTCCATGAGTCACAATAGTCACGTGTCGTCTTGGATGCAAGGCTCCTAAACGACACTCGATGACTAGAGATGCCAGATGCCTTTATCCTCATCTTCTATTTTCTCCACCATCAGATTCAGCTTCTTGTCAGTTAATCTCATATTCGGATGACTAGAGATGCCATATACCTCAATCATCATCATCTAATTGTTTCATTTCATTTTCAGTTCTCAATCAGTTGACTCAACCTCTGATGACTAGAAACGTCGAATACCTCTGTCATCTCCTCTATTATGTCGGGTTGTAGTTGACTATTTTGTTTAAAGTTTAGAAATCTGAATGATGCATCAGTGACAATATTTTGGGGTTATACTTTGATTTAGTATCATTCTTGATCATCTTGAATCCCGAATATGTTTTTTGATATCACTATTCATGCAAGAATATTCAGCTACTTGCAACTATACAGATTATTGGAGATCATACACTGTCCCAACGGTGGATTGTTCACAGTTTCTAAATATCTTTGGAGTTACAGGTATGTATACTATTGTTTATAGATCATTCTGTTTGGTTTATTCTTGGGTATCCGAGTCTTTTTTCGATTTGATTTATTGAATTTGATAAATGTATTTGATTGCATTCGAGTCTTGTGTATAGTTTTTGATATGTTGATATATGTTAGTGGAGAAATACGGACGAGCATTGGTGACTCACGGTATAGGTTGTGACTCGTGACTATTGAAGTGTATTTGGACATTTTAGCAGGTTTGGGCATCCTACTTTTAAGGGAAACTCTGTCTAATTTTTCGTAGAAATTTTGAGATGTTTTCGTGGCTTTATATTGTAATTTTCAGGGCGAAATTATTTTAATGGGGGTAGCTAGATTGTGATATCCGATTATTTTCATAAAATTAAAAGTATTTGGGATATTTCAATATCGAGTTATTCGGTGCGGTAAATAACATTTACTAATGGTAAAAGTTAGAAGGTTTTTGGTTGGCTTTTTAGTCAGTTTGATTTAGTTGGTTGATTTCGGGTGGAATTCGTAGTATTTGTTGAGATGAGTTCGTCAACATGGGGAATGTCGTAATCGGAGTTACGACGAGGAAGTTATGGTCAACAAAAATTTTGACTGAATTTACTGAAACCGAAATACTTGAATACGTGAGAACATATAAGGGTTACTATGTTTGGAAGGGTGGCGGGCCATTTTTTGGGCTTTGACCGCATTGACCTTGGTCTGGGGGAAATTAGATGCCTACGACATTGCAGGCAGTTGGAGCCCATCCGGCCACCTCCGGCCATGTTTCTGATCGGGATCGACGTGCCTCACCATCCTCTATCTCTGGATGGTTTCATTTTCGGCGATGGAACGCCTAATTGAGAGAATCGAAGGAGGGAAATTTCAAGGGTTTTGGGTTTCAAGGGTCCCCGTTGTCGGCATAGTTTTCGGTTATAACATAGGTACAGTTCGATTCCTTTTTACCTCCTCTATGTGATTGTGGATGAGATTTGGTACGTGCATGTGGTATTAATTGTAATCAGAATTGATTTTTGATCGGTCCGCAGTGGCTGACATCGTATCGACTGTTGTCAGAGTTTCTGGGTGTTAGGATAAAGGGTTTTGGTCTCTGTCCCCATTTTGTGTTGATTGAGACTGGAGGTGAGGGCCTTCATAGCACAACTGTGTCGAATCGATGCCGATTTAGAGTTTCAGCCAAAGTTGGCCAGTTCGTTTTCGTGGGTTAAACTCTGATGCCGGTAGTGGTCGCATATGGCGGCCCGTAGGCGGCATGCGCCATCGTCTGTGGCGGTGCGTCTGACCAAAAAGTTTCCCATATTCAGTCAAGTTATATATCATTGGATGCGTATCGATGCTACGGTCGTATTTGCGAGGTTAATAATGTATTTATACTTCATCATCACAGTAGGTGGGTGGTAGTGTTGCTGCCAGTGGCGGTGCGAGCGATAGAGAACTTGGTGTACCTTAAATCATTAAGTTCGTATATTGTATTGAGTTTATCGATAATGTTATCGACTTGTTTCGATTGATTTTAGTCCTAATCGGGTATTCCTTAGAATTATCCAAATAATTTATTATTTTGATGATTTTTAAAAAGGGTTGGGTCGGCACTTCCGACCCGGATCCATGCCTTACGTTACCATTCAGAACCCCGACCCGAAGCCAGCACAATTTTTTGAAGGGGAGAGAGGGTACATGTTGCCGAAGTTTCAATCCAGTGGCTTCGCTACCGTGGAATCTGACATGTACGCATTCGGGGTGGTCTGTCTGGAGATCTTATCGGGTCAGGAGCCATTCAAGTACAAGTTTGTTAAGACTTACAACGACTTCACACGGACTCCATCATGGACTCGGCTCGATCCGCCGTCGCCAATGACAGTCTGAGGATGTGTTGGACAACAGGCTGAAAGACTCGTTCCCCGTTGAGGTCTCCGAGACGCTGGCGCGTGTAGGGGAGGGCTAAGAATTTGTGCTAGGGGGAGAATTAGTGCCTTGATTTTATGGAAGCAAATTTGCTCCCCACCCTTACTTCCCCACCTTCTTCCCCACCCACCTAAATGATTGACACATGTCCATCTAATTAATTTTATTACCATCTGATTGACACAATGGACATGTGTCAATCATTTAGGTGGGTGGGGAAGAAGGTGGGGAAGTAAGGGTGGGGAGCAAATTTGCTTCCTGATTTTATTGTAAGTTCATTGACTGTTTACTTTTTCATCCAATAAAATAATGACACGTGACAATTTTTACAAAATTTGGGGCATAGAGAGAGTTCGTGCAAACAAGTCAGACTTCTCTCCTCTCTCTCGCTCAACAAAGAGAAAACATAATTGCATAAATTCTTAGCCACCACCCATGCCGACCTCGCCGCCGCCGCAACCTATTCTGACCTTACTTCTAGTCTTCCAGCATGGCCTCCAGCCTTGCATTCAGCGCCTCATAATCTCACCACACCTCGTCGTAGCTCTGTCGGCCTCCTCTGGTCTTCTGCCTCAGTGTCGCCTAATTCACAACCTCAATCTCAAGAAAAGATAAGCTCCGACGTCACCTGCTCTCAGTGAATGTCTCCTTGGCCTCAAATTGCTCGAGCTTGGCCTCGTGTCACGTGCGACCTCAGAGGCTCCCTCCGGCCGTGTGCCTCGTTCATGACGATCTCAAAGCCCACCGCATCGGAGACCTGAAGCTCCCATGTTTGGTCCGCTGAAGTATCCCTCTTTTGCATATGGATTGATTTTGTGTTAATCGTGAAATCGTTGTCGGGATTTTGCTTAAATGTGTTGTCTGATTCAGTACTCAAAGAATATTTGACATATTTTGCATGATGGTTTTGGCAATAAATTCATGCTAATTTATTTTGTGTGGCTCAATGAATGTTTGGGTGATCTCATGTGCATATCCCTTTCTATGCGGTACACCTTAGTTGTAAAGATAATGAGGCTTTGATCTTTTTCTCGAAACGATGAGACGCAGGTCATGAGATCAAAATGTGTTTAGATATGTTATTGCTATTTTAATGGTTGATTTTGGCGTTGGGGATTGGCACAAATTCACTTGGCACCTAGTCCACCTCGAGAGTTCAAGTCTATGCTCTTGTTCCTGGTAAGACTCAGCACATAAATTGCTCGCGAAATCTATTTAGCAAAGCATGATTCTTTCTATCTATTTATGGTTCTTTTGGCATGCCCTTTAAAGCTATGTTTGATATAGACATGTTTTTTGCAGGAACAAAATGGTGTATTTCGGTACTCAGATAAACTTAAACTGACAGTCAGATGAACCTAAATTGACGTTTAAACTAAACTGACAGTCAGATAAATAATACTCATATGATACTTGGATGAACCTAAATTGACACTCAGTTGAACTTAAACTAACACTCAGATGAACCTAAACTGATACTTAGTTTTGAGACTCAGATGAATAAACCTCATATGACACTTATATCAACCTAAATTGAGACTCAGTTTAACCTAAAATGACACTCAATTGAATTTCATATGTGTGTCAGATGAACCTATAGTCTAGAGACCTTGACAGTCAATGGTCAACGATCAAACTCGTAGGAATTTGGTAAACCGTTAATGTTGGCCCGGAGTCTAGTAATTGGTCAATGGAGAGTATGAGAGAGTAATGATATGGAGTAATTCATAAATTAAAATAAGGGTAAATTTACCATATTGGGCTAGTGAGAATTAATTTTTTGTTGTTAGGCTAGTGAGAATTAAATTTATTTTAGGGCTAGTGGAAAAAATCTCATATATTGCATTGAAGTTATATATTATTAGGAGTATTTTATGAAATTATGAATATTTGACCATAATAAGTGTCAAAGCTCATTCTCTCTCTTCATTAATAGTGATGTACATTATCTGATCCCTTTCCTGCTCAAATTGAACGTATGAGATTGGTTCATCTAGTTTTATAAGACGCAAACTTTTTCCTTCACACACTTTTTCAGAGTAATTTGGATATTGCAACTACTTAAGTCTTTTATTTTCGAAGTAAAAAGGACAAAACTAATGACTTCCCGAGTGCTTCGAGTTTCTCACTTAACTCGCGAGTGTGAGATCAAACCTGTAGGTTCCGATCACTAGGGTGACTTTGCTCACGTCTTTCCTCTGTAACCCCCAAGTCCCCCTCTCTCCCCCTCGACTCTCTTCAACCTTTCCTTGTGCGGTCTATCGGATGGCGCCAAGTTGAGGCAAGAACTCCGTGCATCCCATGGTTGGTAGAGCGTCGGCCTCGACGAGACATGGCAGATTGGGAATGGCAGGGAATGACTGCATTGAGTGCGGTTCCAGAATTATGGCACGTGGCTCAACTTGAATGGTGAACGGCATCCTCGGCAGGCATGCCTGAAGTTGACGGATTCACGCAGCAGTGGATGCCGACTTATTGTAGGTGAAGAAGATCGCCTCTGGGTGAGTGGAAGTGTAGGTCAGAGCCGATGTGTAGCGGCGAGCGTATGGCAACGGGCACCAGTAAGGTGGTGACGACCTAATCGCCCGAGATCCGGGGAGGTGTCGTGCAAAGTGCAGATCCTAACTGGGTTTCATTTGTTTGGACCTGGGATTAGGCCTTCCTTATCCAATTTTGGGTTGGGCCTTTTTCAAGCAATTTCAAGGTGTGGGAACCTGAAGCTTTTAGGCCGCTGTAAAGGTGGTGACTTAGATAACTAAGTAGTGGTGCACCCGAAGTTTTTTAGTCTTTGTGCTACTCTGGTTTACTTGTCTAGGTTTGTAATCGTAGACTGATTGTGAATAGTAGTGGTACAACAGAGTTTTCTTTTATCTGGCCGAAAAATTCGCTGAAAGTCAGTAACACTAATATTTGAGAGGAAATTATCACCACCTCATAAAAAAATGTCTTTTATTTTCGTGAAGTTCTAATCCTGTATGTTTTTTGAATCATATGCTGTCCTGGAACCACCAAGTGGAGCACTTATTTAGCTCTTTCCATAAGGTTCTTAATTAACTGAGATAGTTATTGAATCTCTAGTTTCTTATTTTTAGTCTTTTCCTGGGCCGGCTCATTAGAGGCCACTCATCCATCCCAACTCAAGCCCAAATTTTGCACGTGTGAGGATGAAGAAACGTGCATGGTAACTAAAACAATTCAGAAGCTTCTGGTAATAGGTTGTATGAAGAAGAGCATTTTTATTATCAACTAGGTGGCTGCCTGATCCCAGGTGCATTTTTACGACAAAATTATATCTAAATGAGAAGGGTATAGTCGTTAATAAGTTCATATGGGTGGTTATCACATGTCAATATATAAGAGATGTTACCTATAATTGCCAATGAGTACAAATAAAATAATAAATATAAGATATCTAATTTTCTAAAACTAAATACCTGCGCTGCACAGTCTAGGTGTTTACATTTATGTTGGTCCTAAGCGCGAGTTTCCAAAAATTCAACAAAGTATGCAGAAGATCTACGGCTTTACTATCTCAAAAGAAATCCTGAGCATGATGCACGAGGATGCAGTCATCTAAACTGAGGCATAAACTAAACTGAATTTGCAAACAAAATTACGTATTGCGAACTATTCATTATGTAATGTGATCGAACTTTTCATTATAAATTCTTTCAAAACAAACATACCCAAAATGACTAAATTTCAAAAACTAAATTTCCAAAGTTATACTAATACTATAAAGATGTTACAAATTGCTTGAAAAATACACATAATTAGATATTATGACCGAATCATCAAAATACATATCACATGATATAAACAGAAGATACAGAGTACTGATAGAGTTGTCTGATTTATAATCCAATAATATGAGAACTCGGAGCTGAAGCTTAGAACAATCCCTTGTTGGAGCGGAGGAACTACCGAGCTTTGACTTTCGCTATCACTGAAGACACCGCCTTCTTCATATCATTCAACTACAATTTATTGATTTCACACCAAAATCAGTCACAAAAATATATCAAGAAGCTAAGATGAAATTATAAAGAAACTTCCAGTAAAAATGACGGACCATTCAAGGGCTTCGGGAAACGACCTCCCGACGGTACTGCCCCATGTATTTCTAGTCTTGTTTTGGTTTAAAAGGTGATCTACTTCTTCCTGTTGTTCCTGTAGTGAAGAATAAGTATCACTACATGCTTCACCAGATATATGGTTCCCAATAATCAAATGACACATGGAGAAGAGATCCATGAGTTCGCATTCATTTAGAAATGGCACTCAAACTCAGAAACATGGGAAGGATGAGAAGCTTCTCATAGTATTAGTGTAGATAACGCTAGCACCACCTCTTGCCACCATGGTCCAGACGCATCCTCTTAGATTCATCACAGTGAATTTTAAGGATGCGCTTGTCTACAACATATATGTGGTACCTCAACATGACAACAAATAATGCTTAAGTTGAAATAGAACATAAATATATATGTTATACAGCTAGATGTCTCATCCAAAGATTAAATTTGTACGTGCTCATCCAAAGTATGAACAAATGATTCTGTTAGACTCATAATTGTATCAAAAGGCAAGGGAAACTCCACATTACTCCATCTAAAAAGCATTAGAAATATTTTGAAATAAAAGAGAGCATTAGACATACTTATAAGATGGAGCACCAAAGAAAATTAGTTACTCTGAAAGCTTAAACACATGCATACTTGTTGAATTTCTTGAAAGCAGCAGTATCATGGAAAATGGCTAGGGCCTCAAAAAGATATAGCACGGCGAATACTCAATTGGTCCCATTCACCAGCTTCCCTGACCAAAGGATCCTTTAATCAAAGACATAAAGACATTCATTTAGACAGCCTCTACTTGACACACATGATTGAGTTGATGGAGCAGAATTAGCACCTAATGTATCGACTAGATCTCTAAGTATCCTAACGGAAGTCTTCATGACAACCTCATCCCTAGAATATCAAGTAAAAAGAGGACCATAAATCAATCATACTTGTTATTAAACAAAACTAATACATCATAATCTGAAGATATGGGATGAAAAAAATCTTACATATCATGTGCCATGTATAAGCTATCCAAGAATTGCAGAATATGAATAGTGCATGAGGCATCAAAAGCAACTTGTTTCACTTGGAGCATTAATGATAAATACCCTATTTCTTAATGGAATATTTAATCTTTATAAGAAAATAGTGAATATACGGACAATATGAAGAAAAATAAGAGAAAGGATAAACCACAAATTACAAAAGAGAAGAGAGAAACTACCTCATGAAACTTGATGAGTTTTGTGGCAATCATGGTCGTCTTAAGAAAACCCGAAGTGATTTGCCTCCCAAAATAACGATACAAATCTCCTAAGCATTGTGTATCCCTTACAACAACAACAACAACAACAACAACAACAACAACAACAACAACAACAACAACAACGGCGATTCTAAAGCTTATTCAAGCACATACCTACCAAAAAATATAGCCAGCTCAATTGTCTCTCTCAATCAAACACTATATATTAACTATATATTAAGCAACATGCAACAAGTCTGCAAATACACTTTTTCTTCTATCAAGTTCAGGTTTTCATTCTTCACTATGTATTAAAGTATCATATCCAGTTATCCACTACTACAATAGCAACAACAACAATAATAATAATGGCGATTCTAAAGCTTATTCAAGCACATACCAAAAAATATTGCCAGCTCAATTGTCTCTCAATCAAACACTATATATTAACTACATATTAAGCAACATGCAACATGTCTGCAAATACACTTTTTCTTCTATCAAGTTCAAGTTTTCATTCTTCACTATGTATTAAAGTATCATATCCAGTTATCCACTACTATATGATAATAAGAATAATTTGACAAATGGAAAACACTACAAATAGTTTGAGACTTTATAAATGACCAAGTCTAGAACCAATAGTGCCAAAGAGATAATGAATTTCAACTAACCAACTACTTTTTTGTGGGTCACTCTTACTTCCATTAGACATAAACCCTTTGAGATTGCTGGCTCTTACTCCCTACGATATAACCCTGGCCATTGCAACCGAAGCCAAATGCCACACATACCACCGAGCACTGAGAATAAGTAAGGAATTAGTGCATCCTCACATCTCTTTTTTCACAACAAAAACGAATCATGCAATTCATCATTTCTACTATAACCAAAAATCTTGAATATAAACAACACACTTAAGCATTCACATACAACACTCACCATATACAATTTGCATCCAATGAAGTATAAACATCAATCATTCAATACTATCACAAAGAAAAGAGTTCAAAACCTATATTTATGCTAATTATATTAAACCTAGCTCTGATGAAATAGATAACACTGTGAACCTGAGAAGAAAAAATAAATCAGGAGAAAGAGAGAGAAAGGAGAGACCTTGGACTATTCAAATATGGCGGAGATGAGAAGGGAGAGGAGATCGAAGCAGAGGAACAGCTCGGGTGGCTTCTGTGCGGCGGAGATGAAATGTCTGTAATCATAAACAAAATAAAAATCAATACAGTTAATTGATGTATCAGAGCAAAATACAGAGAGGGATTGAGAGGTACCATTTATCTAGGATTGGTATGAGGAGGCGCTAAAAGAGAAGCGAAAGCGAGAGGAGAGAGATGAAGATTGGAGGGAGAGTTGAAAGAGGTGGGGAGAATAAGAGACCTAGGTTAACATGGACAGAAGCCCCAAAACGGTGGAAAAGTCCACAATGTACTTTACTATGCATTTTATATATCTATGTATGTATATACCATCTAATTGCGCGAACAGTCATATATTTTACAAAATATCCTTGTAAACTTATTTTTTGTATAATTATTCGGTATATCATTACTATTATTTATCATAATATTTAGGCCTTTTTTATGTGACTCTCAATAATGCAATATATTTATTGTCCATTACTAAAAACTGGTCTAGTCAAATAGATTTCGACCTGATTTAAAGATTGATCCTGACTTTTGTTGATCGTAATTGCATAACAGACTCTGACAGAAAATTGTCGTCTCTTGAATATGAATGGTCATTTAGTTTCATTTGAAACTAGTACAATCCTTGTGATGTACACTTTTTCCCCAACATTAGTCTCGGTCAATACTTTTGCCTCTATTACTTTTTCAAATAAGTTGGTTACAGTTAACTGTGTTCCATTGCACAAACCCTGTATTTGATGTAAATTTCTTAACAACATAATTGGAATTCCTATCTTTAGTATAAGTTTGTGTGATGACAAATCACTAAATTCAAGTTTATTCAAAAATTCTATTGGATATAAAAGACTGTTATCACTGTAGGTAGCTGAATTGAACGAAATTGAATCAGAACTAAAATATGTTCTCTTATCACCAGGTAATAAATCAATTGCATATCTATTTATTTTATGTACAGTTGCAATTCTCGGCGTAACGATGACCCGCTCTCTTAAATAATTAGTATCATTGTATTTACAATCAAAATTTGGATAAGTAAACATAAAAATTGACTTGATAGGATTAAAAGTTGAATTAGTAAGTAAATCTTCAGGTATATGAATTCAAGATGTATCATGATTGTTTGTTGGAAAATTTGATTGTAATCTACTCTCCTATCTATAGCATCCATTCAGTAAATTTTGAATTTCATCTTTTTCAGCACTTGTTAATCCGGCGGACGATAATCTCATGTTTTCGATTAAACAAAATACTTTAAGCGAATTCCACAAATATGAATTATTTAAAGATGTGTCAATAATATCTTCTTCACTTCCTCCCTCTATAACAGGTAAAGTTTGTCTAAAATCTCCGCCAAACAAAATTGATTTACCTCCAAATGGTATCTATTTCCTTCGATCCTTAGTATTTTCTAACAAAATATCACGAAGAGTTTTATCCAATGATTCAATAGCACATTTATTGCACATGGAAGTTTCATCCCAAATAATCAGTTCTGCATTTTCAATTAATTCTGCAAGATGTGTTTATTTATTTATTGAACATGCTAAATCTTTATCTACAATATGCTTTATTTTAAAACGTGAATGAGCTATTCTACCTTTTGGAAGTAATAACGAAACAATTCTCAACAAAGTAACAGCCAAAATAATCTTCTTCTTTTTTAGATCTCAATTTAGAAATTATAGTATTTCACAAAAAAGTTTTTCCTATCCCACCACTACCATAAACCAAATTTTTTTTTCATTTTTCTGTTCCACAGCTTCAAACACTTCATCATAAATTATTTTTTGACATGTATTTAATTCAGTAACCAATTCACAATGTTCTTGTTTAAGTATCTCACAATCAAAATCTAATTCCTCTCTCATTAATTTATTATTCGACTTTTGAATCCTTTATGGTTTGGGCATCTACAAATGATATTTTTTCAATGAACTGGATACCATGCTGAACAATTTTTCAAGTTCATATAAAACGCTATTTTTCAAATCATCATCAGGTATTCTATAATTAGACATGTTAGATTCTGATTGAATTTTGTAGAAAATATCATCAGACATGCTCAACCAATGCACATCAAACAAAGCTTGCGGATTAGAGACATCACAAAAAAGAATAATGGTAACAAATAATTGCCTGACCTGAGAAGATGTTGCAATAAACGAAGATTCAACCAATGCATCATTCCATTCTTTATCATCTAGTAATCATAATGCCTGACATGCTTCCTGGAAAGTGGTGTAAATAATTCTGTTAATAGTTTTTGTCGAATCAAAATTGCGACATCCTTTTTAAATATTTAACAATATTCATAGGTAATACAATTCACCAACAGTTGGTGGCACATGCACAATTCTACCAATAACATCATATTGTTTTCTTGGACTCCATACTTTGTCGTCCCAAACAAACTTAGAAGGCAATTAAGCATAAGTTAATTCTCTTGCATCCTTATACATAGTATTTGCATCAAACCAAGCAGTAAGCATAGAACATTTTGCATTTGAATTTTTCACCACTTGTTCAAGAGATTGATTTTCATTGAAAAAAACACTAGGCAAATAAATTTTTAAGTATTGTACCCCAAGATATCTGGAATGAATAGAAAATTCAAACAATCGCCACACAGATTCATGTGGAGTTAAATATCAACAGTTTAAATAATTTTGAATTTCATTATTCACATTATCTTGAACCAACATTCGAGCTCTATCTGAACCTTTATTTATATACTTGAATAAATACTATATTAACATAGATTAAGAGCATGATTCAACATTTATGTGAGCGTTACACATTAACGATAAAATTATATTGTACAGAACAACAAAATTATTACCAATGTGAATTCTATTTTTAACAATAAACTTTGAATCATCGTCACGTCTTTTATACTGAGGAGCCTTAATTGCTTGAAATTTAGTATCAGAAATGTATGGTTTTGAGAAAGATTTTGATATTTACCATCTCTCATGCACGAGGATTGTGTATTTAATTTCCCGCAAGGACCATGTTTCATAAATTGACTCACGATTTCAAAAAGTTTAGGATTAATGTCTTTATTTGGTAATTCGGCCGAAATGATAGAATGTGTAACATTTGTATGGTCTCTGAAGCCAAAACAATAAATAGGCATGATGCAATCCTCATTTATGAAATTCAATTGTACAAACATGTGCGTCAACAATTCCAAAAGGTCTTTCGAATTTAATAAATTCAATCATATCATTCAATTTAATTTTAAAAATCCGAGAAATAATATATGGTCCGTCTTCAGCTTTGTACCCTGATTTTTTTTCAAAATATCTTACAATTTCAGGCCATTTGATATTGCAAATAAAAGTTATGAACAAATCTGCATTGCCGTAATATCTACTAATTTTCATCGTATCTTGATAATTTTTCAGCATATCTCTTGGACTACCGGTGTGACTACATGGAAACAAAATTCTCTTTCCCACAATGAAACATTGCGTCACACTGTCAGACGTAAAGGTAGATAATTGATTAAATTGTTCACACCTCAATAATGGTTGATGATTTCTTATATATTTTAAACGATTTTCCTCAACAGTCGCATATATGTCAACAAAATATTGTTGAAATAATCTTTCACCTTTTAGTAAAGTGCCTGAATCATTTGCTCTATCATGTATTAGATAACTAACATATTTTATCATTGTCAATTTCGTTCTTTTCATATTATCATTTCCTCTAATGCGATGCAAAAAGTATTTATTGTGAATCCATCTTCACCATATGGAAAAAGCAGAGGATATTGCAATGACATTAATTTTGGAGGTATCTTAGATATTCGTTTCAATGGTCTATCAACCAATCAGATAATGATATCTCTGTTAGAATTAAATTTGCCAATATCACCAACAATTAAATCGCCAATTTCGGAAGCACTCAGCAATTCGTATTGCTTCTATCAGTTGGCTGACGATCAAGTAGAGGCATGCTAAAATTAGATAGCGAACAATTTTCAAATTCATCCCTAACTGATCGAAACTTTTTGACCAGTTCATTAACTTCATCAAGCATGTTTACTAATTTTTGAACTTTGTTCGCATTGATTTTTTTGTTTGTATTATTGGGATCAGAGGCTTTGATACGATTAGATATTTCATTAACAGTGTCATAAACATATAATTGCGCAAATTCAAGACTAATACTTTTCAAAGGCAACACTGATCCCATCAAATGATGCACATGACCACAAATTTTAAATACATAATGACCGTTACCGCTGTTTTTTTGTGATCAATTTTTGCACCCATAGAAGTAAAAGCAAACATCGAATTGTAAACTTGAATATTTTCATGAAAAAGTATGCTTTCACGACTATTGATTGGATTCAATAATTGTTCAAGAAGAGTTGGAGTTTATTTTGATAATGGTAGTTTTATTTTTCCTTTTTGGCAATTGGTAGTATAAATCAATTGATTTTTGAATTTTTTTCTTTAAAGACTCACTTGACCAAAAAGAAGCATTGCAATAATTGCATGTGTAAGAATCGTCACCAGAGTCATTATAATTCACGATCACACCTGAAGAACAAATTGCTCAGATTAATGATAAAATATTGCTATACTATCAATTATTAAGGAAATTGAATGCAAAAGCATTGTTTACCTCGACGATTATTTTGATATGAAGCTTGACCAAAAGTAGATGGACATGAGATTCCATTTCTTGTCAAACAAAAAAATAATGTCATTCTTATCAATACTAGAATATTTAACAAGAAATATTACATTATGAGTACAACTACCTGATATATTTTGAACACCAACATCCATGGGTGTAACACCAACACCATCTTCCTCGTCCCTACTCTCTTCAATTAAATATGTCGGTTGCATACTTGTACCTTTACATGCAAAGTAACACAACCATCATATGACACAATGTCGTAGAAATAATTTATAAATTGTATCGATTGCATGGAAAAGACATTGTTTGTTCCTACCTTGAGATGTTTATTGATTATAGATCAAGTTGTGTCTCTTGTTTGAAAGGCTTGAATTGGATCCGTAAAGTTCCAGGTTTTGAAAATAGCTCCATGGTGACATTGTCTCATGGCATGCCAAAGATTGTTGGCATATTTCGTCACAAAAATCATCTGGAGCTTTCCTCTTCATCACGTTGCTTAAATCTCTTTTAAGCGGCATACCTAAAATATTAGTCAAAACAGTGAATGAGTAATTACACACAATGATATAGACTCTGGCAACCTATCAAGAACATTTTAATTATTCGTACCTGCAGAATTTACACTTTAAAAATGGACAATGTAAAAAATGGACAATGTTTTAAAAATTTGCTACACATAAGGACATTTTAAATTATCAACCAAATTTACTCAAACTGCGACAATATCTTAGAATCAAGAAGCAATGGATAATAGAAACTGAAAATGAAAATGAACCACTGGCATGTAATTATATATTTCCTCATTGTTTTACCAAATATTTGTACAATCAATGTAAGTTGTAACATAAAAAATTGAATTACAAAAAAATCTAAACAAACCAAATAACTCAATCATGCATAATGACCTCAAATATTCAAATCAAATTGTGAGGTTTTCCTTTTTTTTTTCTCTCGATATAACTACACATTATTTCAACCATTTTTTTTATATATTTTCTCTTCTTAAAAATGTATAAAATTAAAACTGAATCCTACGTACATATCAAAAAATAAGTACCATATACAAACTAAACATATCTTATCACATATACTATGGCTCTGAAAACAAAACAGTGACTGGAAACAGAAACCAACTCACGAAGACTCGAAAAAAGAAAATTGAAAACTAAATGAAAAAAAACAAAAGATAACCACAAGAGATAAACACTTACTTATCGAAGAACTAAATACGCACAGCTCATTTGAAAACAATCAGCAAAATCGGCAACAAAACACCTAAAATAAACAACTTGATGAAAACACAGATGAGGTATCAACAAATATATACCAAATATAAGGCAAACCTAGTTTTTCATTAACAATATAGATATGAAAATAAATAGTGCCTAGAAATAAAAAGTAGTCTATGAAGACTCGCAAATCGACGCTTAAAACTATATGAAAAAGAAAATGTAAATAATTTGCAGGGGATAAAACGCTTATTTACTAAAGAACTAAATAACCACGACTCGTCCGAAAAACAGAAAAGGGTCTACAATGAAAGATTCAAACCAGAATACCAAAAATCTTGAAAAAGTAAATCAACTTGATATTGATAAAAATTGAATCAGTAATTATAACATTAGATACCTACACATAAGTAAATATAAATCAATAAAACACACATAGAAAGAACACCTAGAAATGTCACCAATCATGTTGAAAATACACAAAAATATACCAAGCATAGTGTGGAAGTCCAAATAAATTAATTGAAGCAAAACTCAATATACCCAAAACTACGGACAATACATACAATTATAGTTTTACTAAGATGCAATATACTTAACATTTACCTTGTCTTTGACTGTGCACTGAAGAAAGCTTTGAGACCCCAAAATCGTTGGTACCTGATTTCACAATACACAAATCAGCTCAATACTCAAAATCTACCCAAAATTAAAACTACTTCCATTTTCCAGACAAACAACACATAAAAAAGTCGCATAAATTCAAGTATCTTTATTAATCTCTAGTTTGAATCGAAGACAAACAAATCCTAATAAATAAATAACACACAGCTCTAGAATGAATAGAGCGCAAACACGTAACTAATACAAACATCAGTATTAGTTACCATATTAGTAATCCATTGCATATTAACTTGGATATTCATAGTGGATATATACCTTGATTTCTTATAAATATGCATTGAAGCATTAAGAAAACTAACAGAGCAACACTTTTCTTATTATAACATTGAAATCAAACATCTAATAAATTAGGTACGCAAAAGCGTATATATTAACATATCACATGCATGTATTAATTTTCAGCAAAGGTTTACCCAGGTCTCACCCACATCCTTCCTTCTCTAGTCCTTTCCCTCCCTCTCTACCCTTTTCTCTTTCTCAATCAGTCCTCCTTCCTCAACTACTTAAAATTCAAGCTCTCATTGTCTACTCATTATTTAAACACACATTCCCATCAATATATATAAACCCAAAAATACTCAAACGCAATCTTGTTTGCAAGCTTGGTAATCAAATCTCAACCCATTATCTTTCACTTTAGCAATGAAAATAACTCAAGAAATCAAATAACAATAAGACGTACAATTTCATTCATAGATTCTGCAAGTTTTTGATAAATCTAATATGCAATATTATTTATGCTAAGAAAAAAAATATTGTTTACCATAGTTCTAGATAGCCACAAAATTTGATATTCCAATTCAGAGTATCATTCAAGACAAACAAATGAAGATTACACTTCCAGACATTTACTCAAACAGAAAGATACAAAAAGATGAGAGAAAAAACAATTGTACAACAAATTAAGCAAAGCAACTTAGAATTGCAGTATATAAAATTCGCCAAGTCTAATATGAGCATTCAAAATAGAAACACATCCTTAGAGGTTTATATGCTCAACCCAAACGCCACCAACTTCACAATTCCAATAAATAGTACAATCGAGGACATGATCTAATGATTTCCATCCAATTAACAGTACATACCTCTAAATTTTCTTTAGTAGTAAATTAAGCTCCAAAGGCGAGCTGAGATAGATATAATTCCGGGAACAAGATATATAAAGACAAAAGAAATATCAGAACGACAAAAGAAAGTAAAATATAAAGACCATCAGAACGACAAAGAACTAAACGAATATCATTCAATTCAGGACAAAAGAAAGTAAAGTATAAAGACCATCAGAACGACAAAGAAAGAGTACTAATTCAATGGTGAAAAATCATAAGCACTGATGCAATCAAAGTTCAAAATCTCGATCCATTGGGCACATTGGTTGTAACAATTTAAGTGTTTGAGATTGAGGATAATATCGGCACAAAAAAAGAAGATATCGAAACTTGTAGACAAACCAGCTAGAAACTTTAGAGAGAATAACAGACAAACAAACAAACCAAAAAGGAAACAAAAACACCAATAGCTTTACTACTTCGAGATCATAAACTTATGAACTGCATCATGAGGTTCAACATGAAATCCATGAATACATCAACAAATCTTGATATGTATTCACTTGACTACATATATACAACTAAGTATCAACAAATATAATTCAACAATTTCAAATATATATATAGTAAAGCCTCCAATTGACACGTTTAAGATATTCCAATACCAAAAACAATGAAATGCTCAAGTCTATATTATCCCGGGCACCCTAATGTCTTGGGGTTTCAAAAGAAAGAGGAAGATTACCTAAATTTCGAAGCAACTCGATCGGTAGCAAGGGCTTCGTCTAGCAACCAAGTGATCGGGTGGGTAATGTTAAACTACAAAAATCGATAAACAAAAGACTTAACATCAATATTATATAGAGAAAAAGGCAGAGAATTTGAGACCTGATGAATTAATCTGACTTTACACCTGAAACTGAATCCAACGCCATCGGAGGGAGCCCAACACGGCACCACGCAAGTATAACCGACCAAAATGAGGATCGCCGGAGATGGGAGACTGAGAGTGATCGATCGAGATGAGAGGCTGAACACTGCTCTGTTAAGTCCAAGCAAGGAAGAGGCTTCTCAGATCGAGAGAAGGGAAACCAAACCCATTACGACACATAATCAGAAACCTAGATATAATCACAAAATCAATTAAAGAAAGCAAGAGTAATCAGATTTGGTTGAATTGGTTTATTACCTTGCTTGGCGATTCGTGGGTCGACGGAGAGGATCGTTGGAGATGTAGCAGCGGTCAGGGAGAGATATGCTTAGGTTTCAAATCGCAGGGGTGATGGGGGGGGGACTTTAGGTTTCAGATTGCAACAGAGAAGTAAGAGTGTGAGTTGAGGGCACAAATGACGGAGAGAGAGAGAGAGCAAAGCATGAGAGCAGGTTTAGCTGGGTCTGGGAAGCCCTTCACACGGCTGGTACAGTTACAAAATTCGGACAAAAATGTCCTCATAAACAGTGAGAGAACCGTACGAGCCCTAACTCGCTATTAGGGCTGGGACTGGTTCCACGAAGAACCGGAGAACCGAACTGAATCGAACAAGAACCGTTAGGTTCGGTTCGGTTCTTTGAATTTTGCAAAGTAATATTGATGGTTCGGTTCCAAGTTCAAATGTTTCGGTTCCGGTTCCGGTTCCTAAGTTACAAAATTTTAAGAAACCGAAAAGAACCGGTAATATGAAAATAACACATGTCAATATATTATTGGTAGTCTTGTAAAGTATATATTATGTACTATAGACATGGGTATAGAAGATCATTCTTTTCTAACTATAAAGTATATGAAAAAAACCCTCTCAAAACGCTAAATCTAGTTAATCTACCTAGTCAACAACCCTCACACTCTCACCAAAAAACCCTCACGCTTAAAAAAAATGTGGATGATGCAAGGGCAACAAAAGTTACCAAAAATTAGTTTGTTAAATAGAATACAACTTTGAGGTACATATGTAGTATTTGGTTCAGAAATTTTTGTGAACTATAGTTGCTGCCTTTAGTTGTTTTATTCAACAAGAAATTCAAAGACTTGTTTGACGTAACTTATTTTAGCTTGCAATTTGTAATATATTTGAACTAAAAGGACTCGATGATTGTTGGATATTTGTGGATCGAGTGATTTGTAGATGTATTTAATTTTCTATTTTGTAGTTTTTTTGTACTTTTTCTTCCAAATTAGGCTATTTATTAATTTTTCTTTATATATTTAGGAACCGTTAGAACTGTAGAACCGAACTGATTTGTTGCGGTTAGGTTCCATATAAGTTCCTCCCAAAAAATACAAAGAACCGAACCGTATGTATATTGAACGGTTCCGGTTCCTAAAAATAATGGATAGAACCGAACTGGTTCCAGCCCTACCCGCTATTGTTATATAGTAAATTTCTTCATTTACAAAAGTTGTTCACACACAGAGAGCTCCGATCAATTTTGCACCGAGAGATCTCAGCTAAGTCGTCTCTAAAATCAGTTTTCGAATTCTGGGTCTGCAATGTCTACTCCTGCTGAGTAATACCCTCGTTTCCTTTTCCCTCTTTATTTCTCAGATTCATAGATTTTTGGCTTCCTGTTCTTCTTTGCTACTATGGCTGCTCTGCTGGGTTTCAGTTTGGGGTTTTATATTGATGTAGATAATTGCCATTTTGTTGCAATCTGTAAATTGAATTCTGGGTTTGCTTTGTTTTTAGCTAGTCATTGGCAACAATTGGTATTCTGGAACTGAAATTAGATTTCTGATGAGGCTGGTCTGACTGCAGTTCATTATAAATAGTGCCTCTTGGATTTTTGGGTTCACTCTTGGGTTTTGCTGAAATTGCAGAACTGGGTTTTTCTTAAACCCAAGCCAACTTACGTTGAAGTTGGGTATATATATTATCAATTTATCAGCATTTAGATTTTGTTTTACATGAATTCATGCTAGAGAAAATTAATCGGATTTGGAACTTAGCCGCTTCTTGTTGTTTGGCTTCAAGTAAAGTTAACTTAGCAACAATGCCTCTGGACATTTAGTGAAATATAGTACTGGGATTGTTTATAATTTTGTCTCCATGCTAATGGCTTCACTCATGTTCACAAACATTGGATTGGTTGCTTCTTTTGATTATCCAATCGGTTGTTATTTGGTTGTTTCAGATTCTATCAGTCACTGCCACCCATAAGCAAGGCATACGGCACCATCTGTGTAATAGCAACTGCAGCCTTTCATTTGGGACTATATCATCCTCAATTATATTGCATTGATATATTTTTCTAGTGTTTACTCGTTTCCAGGTATGGTTTCCAAGGAATAGGTTCACCATTATGTGTTTTGTTGTGTCATTGAACTCTCTTCTGACCTCACTTTCTGTTGTAGGTGTGGAGGTTGATATTGAATTTCTTCTTCCTGGGGAAGTTCTCTGTCAACTTTGGAATTCGCCTTCTAATGATGTAAGTATCCGTATGATCCTGCAACAGGTGATTTTATAATGGATCTTTGTAACATCACTACTTGTCTATTTTTACTCTGGAATATGCAGTCAAGCTCCTCTTAAGAATCATATTGTTATACCTTCTATGCACTACGACATTGTGAACCGTTCTTTTTCCTTCTGTAACGTAGAGATCTGTCAATTATTTCAATAAGTTAACCAAATTACTCGGGAATTAATACGAAATTGTTGATGATTGAACATGTGTACAGAGCAAGATATGGAGTTCAACTTGAAAAGGGACCATTTGAAGGGCGTACAGCTGATTTCTTGTGGATGATGATATTTGGAGCCTCAACATTATTGGTGTGTGAGCAAGCTGTATTTGTTTATTTTTTGGCAATTTAATATCTTCCTAAAGCACACAAGTCTGATGTATTGTCGTGTCTAGGCTAGCTCATGGTCACGTCAGTTGTTTTGAAGTTAAACCGTAAATAATCTACAACTTGAAGGATTGTGCTTAACTTTTACTTGCAATCCTGAATATTTTCTGTTCACTTTCAAAACAGCTGTTGCAAATTTTTGGACTTTGATTCAGTCGATTATGTTCAAATATGGTGTTTAGCTTGCTAAGATCTTAGTATTGAATTATTTATCTTGTCGTCATCAACTCTTTTACGGTTGTGCTGAAACTGTAGGTACTATCTGCAATTCCTGTGTTTTGGTCTCCATACTTGGGGATATCTCTTGTTTTCATGCTTGTTTATGTCTGGAGTAGAGAGTTCCCAAATGCTAATATCAACATATATGGCCTAGTGCAACTGAAGGTATGCAAGATTTAACTACATGCGAAGGTTATATTATTTCTATTTTGGTTGGCATCTGTAGCTGCATGTCTTAATTCCTGTGTGTGCAATTTTGAATATTGTGATTGTAGGCATTTTATTTCCCCTGGGCGATGCTTGCTTTGGACGTCATATTTGGTTCTGAAATTATGCCAGATCTTCTGGGAATTATTGCAGGCCATCTCTATCACTTCTTGACTGTGTTGCATCCATTGGCTACTGGAAAGTACATTCTAAAGAATCCAAGATGGGTGTATCCTTTTTTATTATTAAATCAGAAATATATAATGCATTCATGCTAAATGGAAGACATTATAAACCTGCTTGTCTATTGCATTCAACCTGTAGTTGGTTTACATGCATCCTGTGTCTCATTGCAGTCAAGTATTTCTTCTAGGTGTATATTAGTCCACATAAAAACTTGCTTCTACATTACAACATTCCTTTTGGTAGAGTCAGTTGTATTAGTTTTCAGTATCGGGTCCATTCACCGCAATGCTTTTGTCATACATGTATTAGTAGAAAACTACGTGCTCTATATATCCACCTTATGGTAGTGATTGAATTCCCACTCTATCAATTATCAACTGCTTGTCCCTGTAGCTTTTCTTGACTGTTACTGCACAGAAATAAAATAGTTGCAAGATACAGGATAGGCGCTCCTCCACCAACAAGCCGAACCCAACCTGCTGCTGCTCCTGCTGCTGCTGGTGTGGCTTTCAGAGGGAGGTCTTATCGACTTAATGATTAATTGTGGTCTATCAAGGGGATGAGACACCCACAATCATTTCAAAATTCTCAAAGTCTTTGCTAGAGGCTAAACTAACAGGTGGAAAGGAAGCAATTTGGTGATGCGGTTCTAACTTCGTAGCAAAAATTCGTTTTCCCCTTTGACGATTCATTTTCATAATCAGTTAAACATGTGGAAGAAAAGAATTTCTTTAGAGATAGTGTGTTATATGAGTAGCTTACTATGGATATTGAGATATTCAGCGAATGCCAATGGTGTCATCCATTTCATTCCTTCTGGGTGAACATTCTTGTTGGATTTAAAAGTACAGGGGTTCCCCTGGTTCTTACTTGTTCAATTGCTTTAGAATATCTGCCAACAAATTGGTTCCTTGTTATACTCTTACTGATTGAAGTGACAGATGTTCTGATAGTCACATCATCAACATCATTCTTTAGATGAAGAATTGGTATGCGTTCAGTTCAACGCCGTTGGACAGGGTTTGACCACTACATTCTAGTGACAACACTTCAACACTGCTGCAGCTTGTTCCACAGCACTTTCTTTTTCTGCATTTCAACCATTTACACCAGTTTCTTGGAGTTTCAGATTACGGTGGATGTGGATTTGGGAGAGAAAGGAAGAAAGGGCCATGTATTAAGTTCAGGATAAATAGTAATTTCTCAACGGAAACAGAGGAAAATTCGTGAAACAAAGCAAAGACCAAGGGTAAAATGACACTTGGTAGAGTAAAATATGAAAGTAGAGAGAGAAAATGGAGGTGAACCATCAGATGAGATCCATGTTTCTTAGCCTTCAAAGCTCTCTCCCCACATTTCTCTCCTCTCCCTCCCTGCTTATAATTTCCTTGTCAAACTAACCACCACTGACCAAGCCACAACATCAACTCCCAAAAAGACCCTCCTTCACTCCCACCACAATATATCATCCCAGGCTACAGGCAGGAATAGCCTAATACACAACAACAAAGAAGCAAGAAAAAAGTAAACATCAGAGGCACACAGATTAACCTGAGAAGGAAAAATGTCGTGGCAAACTTATGTGGATGACCACTTGATGTGTGACATTGATGGAAATGGCCAGCATCTCGCGGCTGCTGCCATCGTCGGTCTTGATGGCAGCCCCTGGGCCAAGAGTGCTTCCTTCCCTCAGGTCTAAACTCCTGCTTTATGTTAGTTGTAAATAATGTGGCTAGAACAAACATGTTGCAATTCACAATGTGATGAGTGGTTGCATTGGTTATGTAGCATTATGTTTTGATAGAAGAAAATATACATGTCCTAAATGTGGCTCTTTGATTGTTTTGTCTGCAGTATAAGCCTGAAGAGATCAATGGTATCATGAAAGATTTCGATGAACCTGGACACCTTGCTCCCACTGGCTTGCACCTTGGTGGAGTAAAGTACATGGTAATCCAGGGAGAGGCAGGTGCTGTTATCCGTGGAAAGAAGGTAAGGACGTTGTTCATGTCGCTTGCGATGCCCATTTTCTGACTTTAGGTTTCATGTTCATGCTCTTCCAAATGAAAATACGTTTAAATATAGTAGATACAAGGATTCTGAAGTAGTCATTTAGTAGCAATATGGATTGTACTTGTAATATCCTAGCTGGCTAGCTGGCTAGCTCATATGAACATACCTATTCTAATGTAAACTATGTGCCGGGTTGAATTTTTCACAAGTAATGACTTCCATTTGTGATTGATATTGCTAGGGCTCTGGAGGTATCACTATTAAGAAAACCGGACAAGCACTAGTATTCGGAATCTATGAAGAACCGGTGACTCCAGGACAGTGCAACATGGTTGTTGAGAGGCTGGGAGATTACCTTGTTGATCAGGGCCTCTAGGGCACTTGTCTCTCATGAAAATGTCCTAGTATTTACGTCGTCGTTTTTTTTTTCTCTCTTTACATTTTTGGGGTTGTGGTTCCAAGTTTGCAACTCCTTCATCAAATTAGCCTGCAATAGGTGGTGAAGACATTGTTGTAGACAATAACCATATGCCAGAAGGACTGAAAGCAGTTGTTTGATCAATTGCATAAACTCGATATTATTCATGATATAATTTGTATCCTTTATTCCCTATTAATTCTCTTGTAACTTTTCTCTATGGTACATTATTGCATTTGAACGATCTTAAAGAATCTTTGTCTGGCAAAGTTGGCCAGCACATATTTGAATATCTAGCTGGTATGATTTTTTTTCTTTCTTTCCTTCATATTTATAATTAAGAAAATTGATCTATACAATATATATACTTAGCTGTATACATATGAAAAGCATCTCTTAATCTACTCTTTCTATTCTGTGATTTCTGTCCTTCGCCATCATTGATGCACCTGGTTTTCAGAGAACAAATCCTCACATTTTGGTGCTGGATGCTTAAAAATGATACCACTTTAACGAGGTAATATACGCTCTTGTGTTATTAGTCTGATATGTTATGTCGTCAAATTCGAACCAAAGGCGAAATTTCTGATGAATGGTTCAGCCATCACATAGAAGATTTGCCACTATTCTTATACTCATGGAGGACCTCAATAATGCTAGTTGGTTTGTCCTCACATATCATAGGGAATGTCCAGTCAATCACTCTTTCTTGGGAAAGAGATGGGACAGAAAATCTAAAGTTGAATTTGATTTACATTTTTTTCACCAGAACGTAACAAGTACTGGGACTCTGATAGAGAATCTCTCAGAGACTTGGCTTTCCCAAAAGCTATTTTATTTTATTGAAGCTTTGTTATTATTGGAAAGAACAAGAATTGTAATTTTATTATTTAGGAGAGACATGAGCCTGTGTGTGTGAGATTGTGGGAAAGGGGTTTGATCATTTGACAACTAGCTATACTTTCATTTGATTGTGTAGGGCAGGCCTGGAGATAAGATGCTCAAATGAGCTGGTGTATTTGCCAGTCTATTCAATTCTGCTTTCAGCATAATACTAGTTACTAGTTACAACCTATCTACTCTCTCAAGTCTTTACCATACTTTTAAATCACACCGGAGTATAAGACTATACCCTCTTGTATATACGGAAGGGATTACACAGCAGTGCAAGTGCACTGCCTACGTATCATCTCTTTATCGGATAATTTTTAACTAAAACTCAATGGTGTTAGCAAAAAAATGATGAAATTCCTATTTTCCCTAACTCAAGGCACCAACCATGCCATGAGTTAGGAACATAACTATGTGCCTATTACGCTCCTAACTTTATGCTTATAGCTTGTTTTCTATGAATAAACATTGTTCTTATGATGTGTTTTTTTCTTGCTAGAAAATGTGGAGTTGGCTCGGAAATGTATTAAATATGAAGAATTAGATACTTATTGGAAAAGACATATACATTTCCGTGGTCACGAGAGAATTTGGAGCAACTTTGAAAAAATGACGAAATAGCTTCACCGGAATTTGCCCGAAACCCGCCAGAATTTGCCACAGCCGGCCGGCCAAGGTCGGCCGGCCCAATCACATGGAGTCCAGCCCAATGGAGGCTCATTCAACCCATTTATGCTTACCAATCTGATATGGAGAGAAAGAGAAGAAGTTGGACCACATGATGTCACTAATTTGGAGCTTAGCCTTCGATAGCCTAAAATAGTGGATCATGATCTCCCTAATTCAAAGCTACCCCTTAGATCTTCCACCTCCTCTTTTATTATCATCATAGGGTCGAAATGGAACCTCCCAACTCAGCCAAATTCGAGCTCCCCTCTCACCCACACACAATACACTTAATTTCACTCATTTTCCAAGTTTTGAGCAATTTTTCTCTCTACTTTTCTTTCTAGCTTCTCTCTAGTTTTCTTTCTAGCTTCTCTCTAGGGTTCTTTGTTGAGTTCTCTAGAGAAAAACTAGATTTATATTTCAATCTTCCTTCTTTCTCCTCTAGAAGGTTGAAGACACTTTGGAGTAAAGAATGTGAAGTTAGAAGCACAAGGGTGGACTTGAAGAAGCTTGGCTTGCTTTGGGGAGATTCCTTGGTTATTTCTTCATCCTATTTACTATATTGATGTATTTAAACTTAATTTTAATTATATGTAGTGAGTAGTCCCATTGGGGAGGCTAGGGTTAGAACCTTAGCCATGTGATGAACAAAGGATGTCTTTGATTATATATGACTTTTGGTTTTAGTGTATGCTATGTGATTGTGAATGAGCTTGTTATGTGTTTGTATATGTTTATTGTGCTTGAGCTTTATGCCTAGTTTCCTATATGCATTTTTTAATCCTATCTAAGTTGATGTATGTGTAAAGAGATTAAAAGTGACCCTTAAATGAATTAGCTACTCACTTAAGGTTAGATAAGCATGTAAACATGATTAGGGTAATTTCTAAGAGGTTTACCTTGAGACTTGGTTCCCTTAGCACCTAGCATGGACTAGAGCTCCTTTGAGTCTCAATAGACTTGAAGGACTCTAGTCAAACACACATTAAATCAAAAAGGTTATTGTGTCAAATCGTAGAATCTCTTGTCTCATAACTCACTAGGTGCTAGTTGAGGGATTCAACTAGACTTCCTCTCGTATTCTCCAATAGAGATTCGAGAAGGGGAATATTTCACATTTAGCACATAGTATGTTTGTTTGCTTCATTCACGTGGCATGCGGTTCAGACATAAGTCCGAGATGGCTTAAGCCTTGATCCCGATTCCCTAAATTTCTCGATATTGGGCCTAAGTCGCTTATAGTCCAAAATGAATTAGAAGCTTGGGTTCAAAACCAAACGTAACCCAAAAGGTTACGATTTGGATATTAACTTGTGTGAACTGACTTTAATCCAATACATAAACTGAGACAATGTTTGATGCATCATATGGTTAGCGGGACTTCCCTAGCCGACCATATGTCCTTATCTTGAATTTGTTTACTATTTTCATGCGCTTTGTAGTGTAATCATCAATCAATCAAACTTCCTTAATCACTCACCATAATTCTATCATCCCTTGCAATGCCAAGTCTCCAAAGGACTTAGCGGTATGAGATTCATTTTCACCTTTTATTTTAGTCTTTGTGTCAAGTCGTATCTAGTTAGTCGTAGTCTTTGTGCTAAACATTGTGAGCTAGGGAGTCTAAGTGCTTAATCCTCGAGGGTACGACACTCGACTTCCTATAAATACTATAACTTGCCTCGTACAATTGCGGGTGGGGAAATACTTTACATTTATGAGTTAGTTCTTAATTCAATAAATGTAAAAGGGTCTATTTTTCTCCAACATCATGCCATGCTCCTTGATCTCATCGTCGAACTCCATTGTCGTCTCGTTGTCTCTTCCATCTCAGGCCAATCTGAAGTCCAAGTTGGACGGTGATAACGATTTCTACACAGGTGGTGGATTCGACAAAGACAGAGGCGTCATCGTTGCAGCGGGAAGTGATAGCGTTTCGTCTGGTGACGAGTGTTTCAAGTGCGGGAATGATGGTACTTACGGCATAGCACCTCACGAAACCAAGGCCTCGAGCCTGTCACCCTTCCCCTAAGCACAAACGCACACCTCAGTGACCTCATAGCCATCTCCGCTGGAAAAATTAATGCAAGTTGCACTGCTGTGCATAAAATAATTTTTCCTTGTACTGCTATGCATAGAGGGAAGAGTGGAAGGGAAGGGGAAAAATAGGGACACCAATTTTTTTTAGTCAAATTTTGAGCCACTCAATGCTTGACACATAGGCAGTGCACTTGCACTACTGTGCATATAATAATTTTTCCTTGTATATAACGCCATCTCCAATGATAAGTTATATATTATCTTTGGAAAATGTTGGAATGCACCCCAAAGCTAATTTTCTAACTTGCCACATGTTAGTTTATGAATTGATGAAAAAGTCAATAATCTATTGAACTGACTAAGCTTATGATAAACTTACTATATATGATTCGAACTAAAAACCCTCTCAGTCACCATTGCACTTCTCCGACTCTCTCTCTCTCTCTCTCTCTCTCTCTCTCTCTCTCTCTCTCTCTCTCTCTCTCTCTCTCTCTCTCTCTCTCTCTCTCTCTCTCTCTCTCTCTCTCAAAAACTACAACTCTAGCACCTCCGCAACACCCAACAATGTGGCGGAGCCAGAGCTTAGCCTCAGAGGGGCGCCAAAACTTAAAGAAGAAAAAAAAAATTGAAAAGAAGGGGGGAAAAGAAAGCTGAAAGTTTGAAATAAAAAGAAGAAAATAGAAAGAAAAACAGAAGAAAATAAATGAAATTTGGACGAGTTGGGCATCAAACTTGGAACTTGAGAGAAGGGTTACCATATGCTTATAGTTAGCTTAATTTAAATGTCGTGGGGGGGGGGGGGTGGCAATGGCTATGCCCTTGAACAGCCCCTTTGGCAAACCTTCTCCTCTTGATTTGTTTTTTCTTGAAATTTAAGGTCATATATAGCATGTACAACTTGGTTTGGTAGGAAATTTGATTTTGAAATGACCCAAGAGAAGAAAGCTTGGAATCATAAGCTTTATGTCTAGTTCTATTTTTTATTATGAACCAATTACTAAAAAACTCAGGGCTCAATACTGAGAAGTGATCATTTTCTTCTATGACTCAGAACCTTAGGAATCTTGTCAATAAGAAGCTTTGTAATTATATGCATATGCTTTGTGGTTTTGGGATCACCGCACGTTCACTCCATGCCGATGGTGGACGTCGTCTCGTATTTTCATTCATGTCATCGGCCTTCTTCGAGATACGAAACCTTACTTGCAACACAAGACAAAACGTCTGGGTGCCCAGAGTAAATCTGGGTAACCAGATTCGGGCTCCAAAGTCGAGGAGGAACAGATGGCTAGCGCGACACGATAGAGAGGGACGAGGAGAGGCCGAGAGAGAATAGGGAGCAGTAATTTCGGCCGATGGCGAAGACAAGGTTGAGACCATCGTTTGTCTATCTAAGTGGTGTAATCCACCACAAGTATCTCATTATAAGCTTAGTCAACATAATACAACGTTGACAATTTTGACCAGTAAAAATACGACACGTGTCCATTTTGGAAAAATAGCCCTGGGGTGCTTAGACCATAGGTGTACAATTCCTGATCCATTATCTTTTGCATATTTTTGTCCAAAAATCATGGTACATATATCTTTCTACCAAAATCCGTGATGGTCTTTGGATAGAAATGTAATACTTTGGTACCGTGACTGTACGTAGCTTTCAGTACCGCAGGGCTGGAACGCTGTCATGTTTCCTACAAAACACTAAACTCTTGGATAAGAGGTTGAGATGGGATTAGCCCACCTTTAACACTTTGATGCCTAAGTCAGAAGATGTTTAGACAAGAAAGGAATTGAATAGTAGAGTCCAAGATGTCTTGCCTTGAGTGTGGAATAAATGCTTCCTTTTATAGGCAGTAGAGGGAGACAACTCCTATTAGTTTTCGATGTGGGATTAGATGACATCCCCTTTTGGTATAAGTTGACATAAGGATAAGGGCTAGTTTGGTATTTGGTAGCTTTTCCCTGATGGATTGGTCGACTGACGCATGGAGTGGCTCGCTGCGTGACGCGCATGGTGTGTCTGTAAGCTAGGTAGAGTGATGGGTTTCCCCCCATCAACTTCCAGACTTGGTCATTTTAGGCATTTCTGTCGTATTGTTGCTGAATGAGGCTAGCTCTTCTTGGGGTTAGCACGTGGTGTACTAGCAATATACATCTCCAACTTTTAGAGTTGAATTGCATAAGTTCTAAATTATGTTCTATTTACCCAACCCGACACATTCCACTCACAATTGGTGGAACCTACCATAAAATGTCAATATTTTGTTGTAAGATGCATCCTAACCATTGGAGATGATCAAAATATATGACCAACTTTTGGATGAATAGAGTCTAATATGGTTCTATATTTTGAAAGACTAATTTCATTAAACTGTACCTCAACTTTCGCTAGTTCTAAAAGTTCATACTTCAACTTTACAAAATATCATAACCATACCCCAACTTTTGATCCCGACCCAAAAATCATACATACCGTTACTTATTCTACCTTACATCTTTAATTTTTATGTCATTGAAATTATGCAATTTTGAATGGAGTGAGACAGAATAAGTAACAACAAGTATGATTTTGGATTGGGGTCAAAAGTTGAGGTATGGTTATGATATTTTGTAAAGTTGATGTATGAATATTTAAAATGAAAAAAAATTGAGATACTATTTATTGAATTTTCTATTTTGAAATGAAAACTTAATATGCAACTCATCATTTGAGATGATTAAAATGAAAGACTATGTTTGTATAAAGAACTCCGAACATGAGAATTTATTGCACAAAACCAATCTTACTGTGAACTTTTTAAGGACAAATTGTCCTATTTATTTATTTCTCATTTCTATTTAGTTGTTTGAAAATCAAATTTAGAAGCTTCTGTATCCAATAAAGAAATTTATACTCATAATATATGATTTTTTTTTAAAATAAAAATAGAATTTGGCCTTCAATAATATATAAAGTTTGTGTGAAGAAAACTATGATAAATTTTGAAAGAGCTATTCGAAAGAGAGCGAATAGCAAACCCTAGCGCCGTCCCATTTACTGTTGTTAGATTTTCCATTCGAAACTTTAATACCCAAATTTTCTCGGCTTCATGGCGAATCAAATGACGGAATAACTCAAGAATTCATTGACTATTACTGATGAGAGTCGCACATCCTTTGGTGTCAAGGGATCTGCTGGTGTGTCTAACCATCCTTTTGTGGTCGCCAAACTGATTGGAGGTAAGGGATCTCCAAATTTTCAAGCTATTGCCGGAACCCTAGCCTTCCTTTGGGGCTATGGTCGTCGTCTCTCGATTCGCCTAGTGGACGACCGATTTCTTATGGACTACTCTAAGGAATCGGAAGCCAAGCATGTCTTTGAAGGTGGTCCATGGTTCTATGGAAAGGTTGCCTTGGTGTCGGCAAGATATTCTGGCCGTGGAGTTCCTATGCAAGTTCCACTGCTTTCGCTACCAGTGTGGGTGACGATCCAAGGTTTGGAGCCGATCGTTTTTACGAGGAAGGCTATTCGCATGATTGCTAATGTGATCGGGGTGTTTATCAAGATAGAAGAAGTTGCTTTCCAACTTGGGATAGCTAGGGTTCCTCTTACGACACTTGGTGACCTTGCGGGTATGGAAGCCTTTTTCGGACCGTACTTTTTATTTTGAAGATGGAATTACATCGAAGGTGTCATTCAAATATCAGAGGTTGCAAGGGTTTTGTCATGTCTGTGGTCTTCTTAAGCATCCTAAAACTGGTTGTATTGGTGCTCCAGACTTGTTGAAGAATATTGTTATCGAATCAGCAACGAGTTTTGTTGGTGGCGAAGACGTTTCTCCACTGGAGGCCACTACTACTACGGTGACTAAGGCTCCTAACCCTAACCCTCCTTTTTTCCTGTAGGTTAAGCCATTGCAAAGGCTTTCGACTCCATTGCTAATTAGGATTTCATGAGTCACTCAGGAATCCTTTGCATTGGTCGATACAACTCTTCGTCAAACTGTGCTCAATGCATCAGTCAAGGAAGCTCCGCTTAAACGTCAAATTGGCGATAATAAGGAGGAAGAATCTAAGAGGCAGCGAGTGTCACGTTCTCAAAGTAAGAAACAACTCGCGGTGATATCAGAGCTTGCAATCCTGGAACACAATGGCTTACACCTGAAGTCTTTGGCGAAGAAATCGAAGAGAGGTCGACCTCAAGGTTCTAAAAACAAACCGAAGAAAGTGCTATGGATGCAGTGGTTGAAGCGGAGAACCCTTACAGAATTATAGGGATATCCAAACAGTGTAAGCGGGATCACATTGCGTAGACGAAAGGTGTGGAAGTTGGTACCATACGCCTTGAATGCATCAACCAGAAGATTGTTCCCTTTGAGGAAGTCACTCCCACCATTAATGCAGGGGATTGTCAGTGGTATTCTTCTGTGTTTGCTTCCAAGAGTGGTGGTGTTGGGGCTCCAAAATTAATAGAGATGGAGATTGATCAGGAGGATGTAGCATAGGAGGAGTGAACTACTGCGAGGTAATAGTTTATTACTTTTCAGTTTTATTTTTATTTTTATGTTTCTACGCTTGTCTGGATTTAGCTTTAACTTTCGATTTTTTTTTGCTGCCTTTTGTTGTGGTTGGGGTAGATATTTCTTATCGTCCCTTCCATAGTAATGTCACTGGTTACTTTTGTTGTTTATTAGTAGGATAAAGATATTTGTGTAAGTTAGGTGACTTCGTCGCTTAGTTTACATAGTCTTTAACTTTCTTGTCTATCATTGCCCTTAAATGGACAGTCAATGTTATATTCATATCTATTTTTTTTTAATGGAATCGACGTGTCCACGTCTACCTTTCAAACAAAAAAAATATAAAGTGTGCGCGGTGCGTTGTTTCAACGCTGAAATTCACTACAGGAAAGACTTTGTTAGCACAGAGCCTCCTGAACAGAAAAAGCTCGAAACTTTGTTCAACCAACACTCCGATCACCGCAAAAAATCAAAGATGTCGTGGCAAACTTACGTCGATGACCACCTCATGTGCGAAATCGAAGGCAACCACCTCTCCGCCGCCGCCATCATCGGCCAAGACGGCAGCGTTTGGGCCCAGAGCGCCACTTTCCCTCAGGTAAAACCCCCACACCCCTTTTACTTAAAGCTTCGATCTTTATGTCCATCTAAGTAATATGAAGCTTGATTTGGTCTGTAGTTTGATTATCCCCTTCTGGGTATATGAGGGATGCATAACATATGAAGTGTTTGATGATTTAGCTTTTGTGGGCTGTTGTTGTTATTGTGATATAGTTGAAGCCTGAAGAAGTAACTGGGATCATGAAGGACTTTGATGAACCTGGTTCACTTGCCCCAACTGGGTTGTATCTTGGAGGCACTAAATACATGGTCATCCAAGGAGAGCCTGGAGCTGTCATCAGAGGCAAGAAGGTAGCTGAATCTGACTCATTATAACTTTGACAACCCAATTTGTGCTTATGCATTGTGACCCAATTCATGTTTGACTAATTTTGATTGTTTTGAGCTGAGTTTTGCTGATGTTAATTTGATTTTGTTTTTTTCAGGGACCTGGTGGAGTGACTGTGAAGAAGACAACTCAGGCTTTGCTGATTGGGATCTATGATGAGCCAATGACACCTGGGCAATGCAACATGGTTGTGGAGAGGCTTGGTGATTATCTGGTTGAACAGGGTCTCTAGACCACCTTGGTTGGTATGGCTTTTCTTTGTTTTGGTTTGATTGAAATGAAATGATGGAAGAACTACATGTACTAGTAGTGGGAACTGCATTTGGTGCTTGAGAAATGATGGATTATGGTTATTGTCTGTGTACTACTTTGATGATGCGTATTGTAAGATTTTAAAGTGAGGTACTTGTTACCACTGGATTTCAGTAGATGGATGTGGCAAATTGATTTGCATAAATTTATATATACTTTTACTTCAATTGTGCAAATGGTATATGGGTGCTCTTTCTTCAGTTTTTGTCAAATCTTCTTAACATGGATGACATCAAACCCCCTTGAGCACCATAGTTTGTAGTATACAAAATATCATAGCTGCTTGTACATTCTTTATGAAAGTATAGTGCTTGAAATCTGCAACGATGAAATTTCTAAGTTCATGACATAGTTGCTTAGTGATCATTGAGGAATCATGGACTTTAATGATCTTTGATTCAAATCGGGACTTTGGAGATGGTTAGGATGATTTTTGAGGCTTCAGCTAAGGTGATGGAAGTTTAAGATACATTTTGATGTAGTTAAATTCTTCTAGTAGAAATGACTAGTGAATTTTTATTCTAGAATACCTTGGATGTTCAATTAGAGGAATGACCCTCAGTTAAACTTCCTTACTAATTCATGTTCCTTCTTTGTTTGTCGCAAGTTTCCATACTAATTCATGCTTTGCACTTCAGTATTCTGACTATTTTGAATCGTGAAGTACATATGTTACAGACTACCTCACTGCTCTCACAGATCCGAACTTATTTAGTGGTGTTTTCTTCTTCATGAGACACAACTGTAAATTTTAACCTATTTTGAAGTGAAAAAAGTGAGTATCAATTTTCCATTGAATCTGAGCAGTACTAGAGTCGAGAGAAAGAAAAGTCTCTCCTATTCTGTACAACCTCCTAACAAAGTTAACAAGTTTCTTTGTATTGCTTGTCAGCATCCCTTTTCAACTCTCACAACCTTGAATTTCCTAGGGCACATCTCTTGTCCAACCAATTGATAATATCTGTAAACAGAGTCTGCGTGTTCTCAAGTGATTCTCCATAGAGAAGACCATGCGATTTTTGGGTACAACTTCAGTGTCTTGTCATGACTCGCCGCAACCTCGTAGAGCTGCTTGCTGACTGATGTCTCTGTAACTTTATCGTCTTTGCCATGGAGAACTATGAACGGCAAATTGACTTCTTCAAGACTCTGTTCAAGATTCGTGCTAGCCATCAAGAGTTCATAGCCGGTTTTCAGACGAGGACGGCCTTTGTATGTTGTAAACCTAGCCAAAGAATGTAGAAATGAAAGACAAGGAAAACAAGATTCTTTGATTGATTGATGAAGCCCTACGGCGGACAAGACATAATATGTATAGGGTGTTCTCCACCGATAAGTTACAGCCACGCGACCTACATGAATCAAGACAAGTTGAACGAACACACGAGGCTACCTCCAACTACCTACGACACTTCTTGGCCACAACGACATGCCGTTGAACCTAATACAAAAAGAAGAGAGAATGCGAGTCATAACAACTCCTTCCCTCTGCAAAACATGCTTGACCTCAAGCAATAAAGTTAGGGTAGCGTGCTTTAATGTCCTCTGTGAACTCCCACGTCGTGTCCTCCTTGTTTGAACCAAGCCATTGAATGAGCCATTTTGATGTAGCCTGACCTCTCCTTTGAAACAACATGGTGTCAATCACCTTCCCAGGGTACCAGCGAGGGTTCTGTGGGTCTTGCAACGGTGGCCAGTGAGGCTGTGCCATTACTCCTTGTCCCAACTTCTTCTTTAGAAGAGAGACGTCGAATACCGGATGCGACTTCGCTGAACTTGGTAAATTGAGTTTATAAGCCACCGGAGCGATCTTCTCTTTGACTTGAAAAGGGCCTACATACCTGGAAGAAAGCTTATGGTTGCTTCTGTGTTCTAAGGAGTGTTGCCTATATGGTGGGAGTTTGAGGTACACCATGTCTTTAATCTCGAAACTCCTTTCAACATGTTTCTTATCATATTGTTGCTTCATCCTTGCTTGCGCCTTAACCAGGTTCCTCTTTATCTCCACCAGGAGAGCATCTCTAGTCTTGAGATTTTCATCGACTTCTTGTACTGCCGTGGAACCTGGTACATAAAGCTTGATGGTGGGGGGCAAGTATCCATACAAGGCCTGAAAGGGTGACATGTTGAGAGCTAAATGATGAGCTGTATTGTACCAATATTCAGCCCATGGAAGAGCTTTGACCCATGTGTTTGGTTTCTCACCCACCACACACCTCAAGCAGTTCTCCAAGGTTCTATTCAAATTTTCGATTTGATCATCGGTTTGAGGGTGATAAGTTGTGCTCTTGCATAGCTTGGTGCCTTGCGCTTTGAAGAAAGCCTCCCAAAAGTTGCTAAAAAAGATTGGATCTCGATCTGAAATGATGCTCTTAGAGACTCCATGTAACTTGACAACTCCCTCAATGAAGATTTCTGCTACACTTTTTGTCGTGTAAGGATGAGACAGAGGAAAGAAGTGAGCATACTTCATGAAGCGATCGATCACTACCAATATCACTGACTTGTTCTCATACTTGGGCAGCCCCTATACAAAGTCTAGTGACACATCAAGCCGTGCATTAGTTGGTATCAGGTTTGGCTGCAAGAGACCAGGAGGTGATTGAGCTTCATAGTGATTGCGTTGACATGTATCACATTCCGATACGAACCTCTTGATTTCCCTCTTCATACCCGGCCAGGCAAAGTTCCTGAACACACAATGATAGGTCCTCAAATGACCTGCGTGACCTCCCATGTAGCCTGTATGATACTCTTTGATCACTTTCTGCCTCCATTGATCCGAGGCTGGCACAAACACTCTATCTCGGTACATTAGGATTAAGTTCTCAACTTAGTACTTTGAGTTTGAGCATACGCCATTAGCAATCAATTCTCTCCACTTAATGGCATCAACATCTAATTCACCGGCTTGTTTAATACCGTTCACCACCTTGGTGATGGGCATAGACACTCCAGTAGCAACCTTTAACTTTGCCACCCTAGACAGCGAGTCTGCATTCTCATTGTGCCTCCCTGCTCGGTACTTGATTGAATAATCGAACCCTAGAAGTTTGACCAGCCATTTTTCTGCAAAGGCGTTGTAATTCGATGCTTGAGGAAGTGTTCTATAGTGGGATGATCTGTAATTATAGTGAATTGCCTTCCCAATAGATACATCCTCCAATGTTGCACGACACTCACCACAGCTAATATTTCCTTATCGTAGACAGACAATGCCATGTGCTTCAATCCAAGCGCCTTGCTCATGTATGGAATGGGATGTCCTTCTTGAACCAAGACTGCTCATATACCATGATCGGATGCGTCACACTCCAACGTGAACTCTTGGTCAAAATTAGGCAGAGCTAACACCGGTGTATTGATCAGGGCTGTCTTAAGTGCTTCGAAGACTATGGCAGACTCCTCCAACCAAACAAAGGCATCTTTTTTAATCATGTTAGTAAGAGGCTTAGCTATAATACCAAAATCTTTGACAAACTTATGGTAATAGCCAGCAAGACCAAGGAATCCCCTTAAACCTTTCAACGTCTTGGGTCTTGACCATTCCTTGATGCAACTTATCTTTTTTGGATCAACAACAACTCCTTCCTTAGAGATGACATGCCCCAAGTATTCCACCTTTGTAACTCCAAAGACACACTTGCTTGCTTTCACCTTGAGGGAATGGGAACAGAGTCTTTGAAAGACCTTTTGCAAGTGCACCATATGTGATTCCCAATCGGGACTATACACCAAAATGTCATCAAAAAATACAAGCACAAAATCTCGCAAATACTCACGAAATATCTCATTCATAAGAGATTGGAAAGTAGAGGGAGCATTGGTTAGTCCAAACGGCATAACGAGAAACTCATAGTGACCACTATGTGTTCTGAAGGCAGTTTTGGCAATATCAGGGCTATGCATGCGTACCTAGTGATAGCCAGAGCGAAGATCGAGCTTCGAATAAAATGCTGCACCATGAGTCTCATCAAGTAGTTCATCTACAATGGGAATCAGATACTTATCTTTCACCGTCACTGAGTTTAAAGCTCTATAGTCAATGCACATTCGCCATGAGCCATCTTTCTTCTTGACTAAGATAACTGGAGATGAAAAGGGGCTGGTACTGTTTCGAATTATGCCAGCTGCCGACATTTCTCGTACCATTCTTTCAATCTCTTCTTTTTAAAAACGAGGATAGGAGTAGGTCCTTACGTTCACAGGAGGTTTGTTAGGCAACAACTCGATTCGATGGTCATGAATTCGCGGAGGAGGGAGTGTGGCTCACAAAAAACATCCTTGTAGACATCAATAAGTCGCTAGACACTTGTAGCTACAAGTAAATCCTCCCTTTTATCTCCCACTAGTGCTACATATGCTAGAATAATCTCCTTCTCTTTTAGGAGTAGGCGCTGCATCACTTTACAGCTTACCATAACTAGCTACCTTGGAGTTTCGCCTTGAATGGTGTATGATTGTTTCTCCACCACGAACTTCATATACATATGTTGGAAGTTCCAACAAATGTCACCAAGGCTGCGTAACCAGGCCGTTCCTAGAAGAACATCGCACCCCCGCATGGATAGAACATGAAATTCTCCTGTAAAAGCGTATCCTTGGATTTGTAAGGTTGTAAACACCATCCCCATTGTTCTCACAATCTGCCCATTTGCCGCTCTCACTGCCAGGCGTTTCATATCAACGATTGTCACCTCCTTCCTACCCTGTACCAGCTGAGGGTTCATAAAATTGTGAGTTGCCCTCGAATCGATAAGGACATGCACCTGTTTTTGTGTTAAGGTCCCTTTGACATGCATAGTTTCATTTTCTTCACCCACTGATGCCACATGAAGCTGGATCAGTGGTTCTTCTTCATCCACCATTGGTTCAATCTCCTCTTCTACCCCTTGTGCCACTTGTGGCAACCTTTCCTCACCGAAATTCTCTTCAGATCCCAGTGGCCTCGGCTCAATCATCAAGACTTATGTCGTGCGCTGACACGCGTGTCCCGGCTTATAGTGTTCTTTGCAGTAAAAACATTGGTTACGAGCACGCCGGTTTTGGTACTCTGGTTGACTTAGTCTAGCCCCATTTACATTCACTGGTGGTCTAGGTGCAGTAGGGTGTGGTTGGTTTCTACCACCACATTTGGTCTTGCAGGGACAGTTACAGTAGGCCTTACCGGTGGAGTCGGCGTGGCTCATAATGGAGGGTGTCGTTGGACTAGGTCCCAAGCTTCATAATGGCGTGCTTGTTCACAAGCATCAAATAAGGTCCTAGGATTTTCATGTATCACGTCCATGCGAATCTCTGGCTTCAAACCCCTAATGAAGCATGAGATGAGAAGCTCTTACGAAATGCCCTGTACACGCCTAGAAAGACGAGTAAAGCGGCTACGATACTCCTCCACCGTGGAGGTTTGTGTCAAACGGGTGAGCTCCGCTTGCATGGATGCTTGTCTATATGTCCCAAACTCCCTTAACAATAGTTCCATCAAACCTTGCCATGTACAAGGGAACTCGTGCCGAAACATGTACCAAACATCAGCTGCTTGTCCACACAAATGCATCGAAGCCAACATAACCTTTCTATCCTCTAGAACTCGGTTAAATTTGAAGTATTTCTCTGCACGGTGTAGCCACGCCACAGGGTCGCCATGGTCAAATGAAATAAATTCAAGTCTCATTTGACGCATCCTAGGCAGTGTTGGATCTGGCTGAAATCCCTGTTGCTGTTCTTGACTTGCCGGCGCGGTGTGTGGTGGTCGAGGGTATGGGACTGCTGTGTTAGCAATTCCTGAGCCATTAGAAGGACCAACTATATCGAGAGATGGACTCGTGGATAAGTGAACTTCCTGGGATTGGATTTGAGCTTGTTGACCCAACAAATATGCTTGTACAGGTGTCAAAGTCGCAACAATGTGGGGAGGAACAAACTCATATGGGTTTTGGGCCAACTCTATCAAACTGGGTCCACTTGGGTTTTGAGTTGGGCCATTGAATGGCACGTGACCCCCAGCCTCCTCCATTGGGCTACGACGCATCTGAACATGGCCCGAATGGATAGCGTCACCCATGAACCACGGCATCGCCGGACCCGCCAGAATTTGCGATTGAGGTGCCAGACTAGTATGCTTCTGCTTCCCTTTTTCCTGGCGCCGACGCTCCAGCTTAGCCTCAGCCAATTCTCCCTCCTCCATAGCCACTGGCTTTGTTGGGGACGGATCAGGAAGTGGCTCCGACGTGGAGCATGTGGGAACGACGAACAAGGCTCGTTGTCTAAACTGGAGCAAGCTACCCTCGGTTTCAGGTGTCTCTCCTCGTACAGATGTCGACGACAAGTTGACCTTAGCCGATAGCTTTTGGATAGCTGACATCAGCTCAGCACACAACTCACGAACACTTAAGGATAGCTCACAAGTGTCTTGGCGTAGATTATCTTGCTGGATCTGTATCTCCAACGTGTGGTTGGCGTTGTTGAACTGTTCTTGGCGCATCCCCTCCACGCCATCACGCAAAGATTGGATCTGTGGTTGTGTTTGGGCTTAAAATAAAGTATTTCATTTTGGGGTTGGATGGCTGAGGTTTTCGGAAGCGGCCCACTATGTTATAGACGCTTGGCGAATGGTCAAGTGGGAACAACGCCTGGCGAGCGTTCGCCAGGAGCAGGCTTTGAGTTCTGTTAAGGACTATGTCCTATTAATTAGCCGGTTCCACGCGGCTTGGATTCTATTATAGCTTGTTCTATTTTAGATAGACTTCTTAGAGGAGTTATGATAGTATTAGAAGATCTACGAGGATTACAACACGTATGCTGATGTTAGATTCAGACTGTGATTACGAGAGCAGAGAGAGTTTGAAACAGAGTGAATGACTGTTGTTTAAGCGAGTATATAAGGAGAGTAAGAGCCTTGTGGAAAAGGCCCCCGATCAAATACATACATTTGCTATACGCAAGTACACCTAGATAGACGTCTCGTCTTCGAGATTTCTATCTTCTTTGCAACCAGAAGGTCGAAGAGCTTGTCACATAAGGGTGAGAGTTCGGGCACACGAAGGAAGCAGTGTTCTCAACACTCTGTCAGCGGGATTGCTCTGCTTTGCACGGATAAGGGCGTGTGGAGTATCGATTTCAAAGACTAAGCTAGAGATTCACATATCAAGTCCTAGGACACTAGGCAGCAAGGACCTATTCGAGTGGGGTTGGTGCTCTCCCCATTCTAATCGCTTATATAAGAAGTCAGGCGGCTGTAAACAGTCCATATTCCGTTGAGAGACGGTGGCACGCCAGCATACGAAGCACAAGCAGGATAAACCGGCTCACGCGGTTAAAACATCTGAAATCATTAAAGAGACTGCTTCGCGAGAAGGACCTCTCCGCGAGAGATATTTTTGCATCGAACATTTTGGCACGCCCAGTGGGACCATATCTCTTAGCATCTCTAAGCGACAATTGGAGATCCTTATCGAAGGGTCTACCCTCAGTATCGCAAACATCCACAACCAGCTTACCGTGAACATACATCTAGTCAGTGTCGTTCATTGAACAAACAAGCGGTTGAAGTTATTTTCGCCAACAATTTCAACACCATGACGTTCAAATCTTTGAATTCAGCGGAAATAGCAGAACTTACATTCGAACAATACCTGGCTTACGCGGCTAGGCGAGATAGCCACCAGGCTAATTACCATTTGGCCCTCGAGGAGAGGATCGAGCAACAGGCAGCTCTTCTCACCACCCAGAGCAATTTAATAGATGCAGCGGCAGCTGGAATCCAGTCGATGCGAGTGGACTTAAATCAAGATCGAAAGGAAAGAGAGGCCATGAGAGCCCAGGTAGCTAGTTTGGTGAAAGGTCAAGATAGGCTACGGATAGATATCCTTCACCAATTGGAAAAAGGTTTGGAGGAATACCGCCGGTATGCGGCGACTCTATCACAAAGGGTGGATAGAGACATAGCGTCCCTAACCAAATCTGTATCGGACTTGGCCAGAAAAACTAGACAAGCAGAGTCCTTTCCTCTTGCTTGGGAGCAACGGTTAAATAGGTTCATAGACGATTGTAACATACACTTATCCAAGATGCATGAAACCTACGAGACACCGTTTCCTCCAATGGTGAAAGACGATCCTAATGCGTGGCGGTGGCCAAAATTCTACAAGCACCAGACCTTCCAAACTTTCTCTGGCGACGACGATGCAAACACAGCAACACACCTGGCCTATTTTACTCTACAATTAGGGAAATTTGCTGAAGATGAGGGGCTTAAGTTAAGAGTCTTCGGATCGTCGTTGTCAGGATCAGCCCTTGTATGGTATACAGGAATAGAGAAGGGCTCGGTCAGTGAATGGAAGGATATGGAGGCCTTATTTATAGATCACTTCGGAACAGCAAGACCAGAAAATAGCGTAGGAAAGCTAGCTTCCTCGAGCCAATCGGTGACAGAAAGCCCAGTTACCTTCCTGCACCGTTTCCGGTCAGAATATAATCTATGCAAAACCCCTCTGAGTAAGGAGGAGGTGGTCGAGATGGCCAAGAATAGTTTGGAGGACACGTTCCACCAGCTATTCTTAAACAGCAAGTATTTCTCCTTGAATGAGTTCATCACGGCTGTAACTAAGGCTCATAGTAACATGCAGGAAAGAGACAACAGAAGGAATGCATCCAAGGGGACGTACAATAACAGAACCTATGATAGGTTAAAGCCAAAGACAGTGGCTTATATTGAAGGTGTGGAAGATCAGAAGTCGGACTCTGATTGCGAGCAAGTGGGTGCCGTTGATTTGTCAACAAACAAAGTTCTAAAACCCCGCAAGCTTCAAAAGAATAAGGGCCCAATCAAGCTCTCAACAGTGGCTTTTACTAAGCCAGAGTTTGGGACATACACCTATGACGCCAATATGGCCCATGAAATTTTGGACGAGCTGTATAGTCTGCGTGTCGTCAAAGCAGACTTTGGACCACTTCCTACAGCTGAGCAGTTAATGGGTAAAAAATACTGCAAGTTCCATGGAGCATGGAACCACACCACAAAGGACTGCATCAAGTTTAAAGACCAGATCCAGAGATGGATCAACGAAGGAAGATTAGAGCTGGAAGGATCGTCCAAAACAGCTGCATTAGTGGATTCCGAGCCCTTCCCTACCGCACAGGTGAATATGGTTGAGTTGAATTGGACATCACCTAATAGGCATCTCGAGGGTGCGGAGGCCTGGAATCGACCATCCTTTTCAGCCTATTCATTAAGACTCGATATGATAGAAGAATTCTTCGATAGGCTAAAGGACATGGGGCTGATCTTCTTTTACCCAGTTAATAAACTCAGACAATTACGGTACAAAGAGCCAGCCCAGCACTTCTGCAGGTTTCATAATCACTTTGGTCATCGAACAACAATGTGTTCAACCTTGAGAGATGAAATCCAAGGATTGATCAATTGGGAAGTGATCGAAATCAACGACAGGGGTGAGGTAGATTTTCACCCACAGTATCCTCACAGGGCATCACCTCCTCCAGTTGCAACTTCTCCTACCGTCGGCACTTCTTCAGGGGGTAGCCAAATTGAGCCAACATATGCAAAGAGGAGGTCAAGACGGAGGTCTAGACAACATATAGCATTTGTTCGACCTAAGCAGACTCAAATCACATACGACGCGTCTAGGCGAGAGGAGATATTCAACGAGCTGTGCCAAGTAGGAATAGCTATGGTTCCTGACAATTGGGGAACACCCGACCCACATCCTGAGGATGTCAGGGGTTTTCTTTATTGTCGGTATCACCATAAATGGGGACGCCACGCCACAAGTGCTTGTCAATATTTGAAGTTCAAGATACAGCAGTGGATTAACGAGGGAGTAATAATGATAGAACAAAAACCCTCGCAGGGCCTGGCGACCTCCATACCGATGGTAGTTGGAATGTTGGAACTAACGCATGACAAGTCAAACAAAAGAAAACAATCCAACGATCATCCAACTACTGGCGAAAGTCCACCATACATACCAAGAACTAAAGGAAAAGAAAAGTTGGACCCCAAGGCAGAATCGCCAGTAGCCCTTTGTGCGCATTGCAAATTAAGAAGCGGGCTGAAGATCTCTTATGAAGAACTGGCTGAGGCAGCCAAGTCTTTCCCAGAGTTATTTTCGAATGCCGATCATCAGCCCCAGCAAACAAAACAAAGGGATACTCCAATTCCCAAGCGCTCGCGAGCAACAGACAAAGCCAGTTTAGCTAGAACAACTGAGTCCAAGGTTGCAAGTACGCTCGCGAGACCATATATACCTCCAGCTTCAAGAAATATTACAAAGGTGGATGTCTGGTATGTAAGGGAAAAAGGAAAAACCATCGAGGTGACTCCAAGCAGGAGAAGAAATCTTCAACGACGCTTTGGAAGAGCCAAGAGAGCACTAGAGGCTTATGAAGCAGGCTTGATCAAAGAGGAAGAGCTGGAGTGTTCTCCAGAAGCGTTGCAGAGGCAAATGAACGCCCTTGCAGCGAACCCATTGGTGGTTTTTGGGAAAAAGTCTCGCGAGCCCAAAGTGAGAACCCAACGACCAGGAGTCTTTGACCGAAACCCAGAGTTAGGACCCAAAGGCAAAGAGCCCGAATCTACTCCCAAGATTCATCGTGAACCTACACAACGGAAGCCAGTGAGGAGACGCCTCACTTTTGAAGAAGATACGATGAAAACAGTAGGGCTACAGACATCCCCTAAGGGAAAGAAAGACATTCAGAAACAGAACGTTCCAAGCAAGCCTCCAGTCTTGCGATGGAAACCTAGGCCTTTAGTTGTGGAAGAACAAAAGAAGACCCGACAACTGTTTCCTGATCCCAAGGGGAAAAATCCACCATTACTACTGCCAGCAGCCATTGATCCTATTCCTGAGGGTCAGTTACAACAGGTAGCTCATCTCGAGGTTACTACAACTTCGAACAAGGATGGACATCAGGTTGAAGCTGACAACTACAAAGAGGATGAGCAGTTGGTGGATTACGGTGAAGACGAAGATGAAGAAGCAGAAGTTTGCATTGAAGAAGATGATTTCGCCATTAACATGGTGTTTGTCTTATCCTCCAAATACGCTTTATCTCCGTCAGCCTCGACAGTTGAATCCATTACAAGCAAAAGCGTCAACAACTTGGTATTACCAGAAGAAGAACCGGATCTAACAAGTGGTCCGACATCAACCGAAATATCAGAGCTGGATTCAGCACACACGAAAGGACAGATGATGTTCTCCAAACCCACTATATATATGGCCATGCACATGCGACCGTTATACGTCACAGGAAAAGTCCAAGGGATTCAGTTAAACAAACTCCTGGTGGACTCAGGGGTAGCAGCGAACATCATCACAGTCAAGGCAATGGCCTTATTAGGCATCCCCAAGTCTGCTATCCAAGAAACCTCGTTGAGCGTCAGAAATTTTCAGGGTAGCATAACCAAGACTTTGGGCATTGTTTTCTTACAGGTACACATCGGTCTAGCCTCATGGACTTACACATTCTTTGTAGCAGAGTGTACATCTCCATACAGTGCAATTCTGGGACGTGACTAGATTCATCGGAGCTATTGCGTACCTTTTTCCCTCCATCAGCAGATGTTACTCTGGAATATGGAGTCAGGTGAAGCAGAACTTATCAATGCTGACCCTCGACCATATTCCGTTTCTGCTAATGCGTTAGAAGCCAGATATTACCACAGTGACCTTAGGCCATTGGAGGTATGTGGCGTCGATAATAAAGGCCGCCTAGTTGGTGTTACGGCCTCTGAACTAACTCAGTGGGGTATAATTCAAGCAAATCAGGATAGCAGAAGACCCTACACCATTGAGCTACCATCCAAATGTTCCTAATGACTGGGTCTCTATCAAGTATAGAGGCCGAGGCTTGTCACTCTTTACACGAACGCTTTCATAATTTTCTGCTAGAGAGCCAAGCCTTGGAGAAAGTTCCGATGGTTACAGCCTTGGAATACGTGGATGAAGATGTTTTGCAAGACTTCGAGGAGGAGGACGAGATTAAATTAGCTCCAGCAGCTTTAGATGATTTACCTCCTAAAGTCAAGGATCTCATTGAATACATCAATCTTGGGACAGATAAAGAGCCAATCTCTGTGGCCATCAGTGCCTTCCTGGAGCCTGAGGAGAGACTCAAGCTTATTGAATTACTACAAGAATACGCAGATTATTTTGCAGAAAAATACGACGACATGCCCGGACTGTCATCGGATTTGGTTTGTCACAACTTGCCCATCATAGAAGGGAAGAAGCCTGTGAAACAAGAGATGCGTAGCATGAATACAGAGACGGCAATTCTAGTCAAGGAAGAGGTCGAGAAGATGCTCAAGTCAGGGATCATACGTGTAGCCAAATATAATGAGTGGCTTTCTAATGTAGTCCCGGTCAAGAAAAAGAATGGAAAGATGCGAGTTTGCGTTGATTACAGAGACTTGAACAATGCAACCCCAAAGGATGCATACCCCATGCCAGTAGCAGATTTGTTGCTAGACTCAGTTGCTCGCCATGAAATGTTGACCTTTATGGATGGCACTGCCGGATACCATCAAATTCCAGTGGCTGAAGCAGATCGACATAAAATAGCGTTTCGGTGCCCAGGATTTGCAGGTATTTTTGAGTACGTGGATATGCCATTTGGACTTAAGAATGCAGGGGCCACTTACCAACAAGCAATGAATTTGATCTTCCATGATCTTATTGGTAAAATCATGGAAGTATATATTGATGATGTGGTAGTCAAAACGAAGCGCAGAAGTGATCATTTTGAAGACTTACGGCAGGTGTTTCTCAGAATGAGGCAACATCAACTAAAGATGAATCCAGCCAAGTGTGTGTTTGGCATCCAGGCAGGAGATTTCTTGGGTTTTTTGGTTCATCAGCGTGGGATTGAGATACCGAACGACAAGAAACAAGCGGTTCTTAATGCAGTCCCGCCAAAGAGTAAGAAAGAATTACAGCGTCTATTGGGAAAGATCAATTTCTTACGACGGTTTATTGCCAATGCTGCTGGGAAGACACAACCATTCTCAACTATGCTCAAGCTTCAAAATCAAAAAGACTTTGCATGGGAGCCTATACATCAAGAGGCCTTTGATACCATTAAAGCCTACTTAACAAACCCACCCGTCTTGGTACCCCCAAGACCCGGGGTTCTTCTCAAGCTGTATATATCAGCTACCGCACTCTCCATTAGACGTCTACTAGCTCAGGACGACACATCAGGAGTTGAACGTGCTATTTTTTATCTAAGTCGTACCTTGAACGATTGCGAGACAAGATACTCTCCAATGGAAAGATTCTGCCTAGCCTTATACTTTTCAAGGTATAAATTGAGGCACTATATGCTTTCCTTCACTACGTGTGTCATTGCACAGACAGATTTAGTGAAGTACATGCTGTCCAGACCGATTCTCCGGGGGAGCATTGGGAAGTGGATTCTGGCTTTGTCAGAATTTTCTTTGCAATATGTTCCCCAGAAGGCGGTAAAAGGCCAAGCCGTGGCTGATTTTTTGGCTCATCATCCAATGGAAGAGGTTGTTGAAGGGCCAGAACTGAACCTTGCTCGTATTGATTTGGCTCCTTGGTGTCTGTACTTTGATGGGTCCAGTACGAGTACTATGGCTGGGGCAGGAGTAGCTTTAACTTCCCTACGTGGCCAAACTTTTTCTTATTCTTTCAGGTTGGACTTCAGATGCACAAATAATCAAGCAGAATATGAAGGTTTAATCATTGGATTAGAACTTTTGTTGGATATGGAAATCACCGATGTGCATATTTATGGAGATTCCCAACTAGTGATCAGACAACTTGAAACAAAGTATAAAGCAGGTACAGTCTTAGAACCATATGCTAAAAGAGCATGTGACCTGCTCAGGTTGTTTACAGAAGTGGAGTTGAGTCATGTTCCTCGCGAAAAGAACTATGCAGCCAATGAGCTGGCTCAACTAGCAACGGGTGTAAGTTTGCAAGATGGAGTACGCGAATGAATATTAAAGGTTGAAAGAAGAACCCTTCCATCTTTCTTTACACTTCAAGAAGATAAAAACGAATGGTATGTTGCTACACTTGATCACATTGACGTGGATTGGAGACAGGAAATCATCTCTTATCTCCAGAATCCCAATAATCCAGTAGACAAGCGGATTCGATTTTTAGCCCCTAATTATGTGCTCAAGGATGTTGAGTTATATCGAAGGGGAGAATAAGGCATACTGTTGCGGTGTGTCTTTGGACGTGACGCTAAGCGGTTAATGAGAGAGGTTCACCTTAGGGTAGCAGGGGTACATCAGGCTGGTCCCAAGATGAGATGGTTAATAAGAAGACATGGATTTTATTGGCCAGCAATGCTCAGAGATTGCATCACGTTCGCAAGAGGTTGTGAAGAATGCCAGAAATATGGTTCGGTCAACCATCTGCCCAGAATACCATTACAGCCAATAATCAAGCCTTGGCCAGCTCGAGGATGGGCTTTGGACTTAATAGGAATGATTCATCCTCATTCATCTGAAGGGCACAAATTTATCATAGTGGCTACTGATTTCTTCACAAAATGGGTTGAAGCTCGACCTCTTAGGGTATCGTCAGCAAAGGCCATCCGCTAGTTCCTCTTTTCTTCACAAAATGGGTTGAAGCTCGACCTCTTAGGGTATCGTCAGCAAAGGCCATCCGCTAGTTCCTCTTTGAAGATATCATTTATCGGTTTGGCATTCCTGAGAGTTTTGTTTCAGACCGAGGGGCAGCGTTTATGTCTGGAGAAGTGGACACACTTATGAAGGATCTTGGGATTCACTTTCTTCATTCTTCTCCATATTATTCCCAATCCAATGGTCAAGCTGAAGCAAGCAATAAAATCATTATTCACATTCTTCAATGGATGCTTGCGAGCAATGCCAGACTGTGGCATGAAGAACTATTTAACACCTTGTGGGCTTATAGGACTAGTAAGAGGACACCCACAGGTACGACTCCTTATGCACTAATGTTTGGGCACGATGCGGTTTTGCCTTTAGAAATCAATGTTCAGTCTTTACGAGTAATGGAGCAACACAACTTGATCGGTGAAAACTATGTACAAGCAATGTGACAGGAACATGAAGACTTAGATGAGAAACGTATACAAGCTTACGATAGTCTACGTGCTGAGAAACAGAAGGTGGCTCGTGCCTATGACCAACGTACCAGGGGCATGAGTTTTACAGAAGGAGAACTCGTCTGGCGAGTCATTTTGCTTGTTGGCGAGAAGACTGAAGGACGAGGAAAATGGTCAGAGAAATGGGAAGGACCATACATTATCGATCGATTATTGGGTAAAGGAGCTGTTCGTTTGTGAGATCGAGATGGTTCAATACACGCTAATCCAATAAATGGTCGTTTTTCTCAAGAAATTTATACAACCAGTTTGGGAGTATGAAGATCCTCCAACTACAGCTTAAATCTAGTTTATTCATGCTTTCACATGAGTAAACTACAGGGGCAACACATACCGAGGATCATATACATCATAACAGCCTATTCATGGGGTTAAATAGCTAGAGCCTGTATCCGAGGCTAATTTTTTAGAAAATTTTTGTATTTCTTCCAAGTCAAAAAGTTCATGTTAGCCAGTAACTGTGGCCTGGAGTTTTGAACAAACTATATCTGAGTTTATCAATATAAGAAACTTTTGTGCTTCAAATAAAATATTACATTCAACATATTAGAAGAATACAAAGGCTTTGCGGCCTCAAGCTCTGATACCATGCGGAAAAACAAACTATGAATCAGCAACAGAACAGAAAGATAAAATAGTTTGTTTCTCACAAATCCTCTTAGTTGATAGCCATCCCTTGGGGTTGATGTATCAAATATGTACACATGGAGATCGACCTCGGCGAGGGATGGAGAGGATTTGAAACGCCAAGGACTTGGCGTTCGTTGCCTTTTTTCGGGATGACGCCCCTATCTTTCCTCATCTTTACAGACCATATTTAAGAGGCCTACCACCTCCAATGCATATCGACACCGAGCAGGTGCACTGGAGGAAGACGAGGACGTCTCTACCTCGGGATTGTGGCTTCTCCCTTCTTCCACTGATTCAAGTTGGGATAGCCAAGGCAACGCCTGAACGTCGATATTGCTATCTAGTCCAGGATTGGACGTGGATATTTCTATCTAAGGAACACAACATGGAAGGATTTATCTGGAGGTTTCTTTAGATAGGAAGACCAGAGCAAATAAATAGAAGGGTAATTCATTCTTGCGAAAGAGTTGATTCATAACACAAGGGAAAGGAAACCTTTTATAGGCAGGAGTCACAACGGTATGGCTTCGCGAGAGTAATTACACCTAAGAATAGAGTACACGTGTCCAAATGAAAGTGGACCACGAAGACGGTTTATCTACCCGCAAGAAGTGCATGATAAATGAGGAGATTTCTGGGGCAGGTGAAACGTATTTCAAAAGATTTTGATTGTTTGACGCGGTATGGATTCCAAGCTTGGAATTAAAATTCCATTTATTGTTGAATAGTCAGAGTGGTCAAAATAGTTACAACTTAAATGTGAGGCTGGACCAAAGGTGAAAAGGGGCTTATTAGAGAGGCCCAATGTGGTCTTTGGGCCCAGTTCATGCTTTGTCGTCGGAATCAATTTGAATACATAAATAGTTGAATAGTTTTGGACAAATAAATAGGACCTACATGTGAGGCCCAAAAGATTTACAATAGGAGGAAAACGTTCTTTACTGAGATTTTGGCAATCTCTGAGGCCACTCAGGCTTGTTGAGCTGCTTGGCGAGCATTGCTGGCTTCTTCGCGTGCCTCTTGTAGGAGTTGAGCTTGGCTCTCGTCTTCTATCATAACTTGGTACATTGTGTCCTGATGCTTTGAGGTGTTAGCTTCCAGTGCACTTACTTCAGCTTCAAGGGAGGCAAGTTCAGCCTTAATAGCAGTTATTCTAGCCCGCTTGGCTGCTAAAGTTTGTTGCTGGGTAGAATCATCTTCCAATATTTTATGAATTCTCTCCTTCTCTCTTTGAGTCTGTCGCTCCAAAGTCTCTGCTGCTTCATTCTTACGCTTGACCTCGAGCTTTAGACGATGGTAGGCTTCATTTTGACTCAGGAATAGAGAGAGATTCTCCTCAAGTTCATCCAGGCAAGGGATGAAATTTGCTGGGGCAGTGACCTTCATGATTTTCACTTGCTCATAGACAACTTGAATGTCTGGTGGAGAATCCAAGGGCCCAGAGAGAATTTTTCGAAGCATGACATCAGTGTCAGAAGGAGTGCTCCGCGTACCCAGTTTGTCTACAAGCTCTTGTAACTTTGTGGTGGTTTCTTGCACACTGAGTAGCTGAGGGTTGCTTTCTTGCGATGAAGTTGGTATGAGATTTTCTGTGATTTGAGGTACAGGATCTTCATCGTTGACACTTGAAAGATGGCTAGGCTGATCCTCGGCGGCCACTATAGGAGATTGGCCTAATGAGCTTATTTGGTTCTTGGGACTGTTGGCGGTTATCTCGCGAACAGCCGGGTCCACAGGAACATGTTTGGACTACAGTATGAATAACAGAATGTCAGGACCAATTAAGAAGTCATTAATCCAGAAGTGAGTATAGAAAGTTCTTACTTGTTGAGGAGACAATAATTGTGTTCCTTCAGTTGCTTGAACTTGGGGCTCTGGCGAGAAAAGACTCGGTTCCTCACGTTCTAGATTACTCTCAGCCAAAACTGGTGGTTGTGTGACTAAGTGCTCTAGCGAGGAAAAGATTTGACGCTCAGGCTCTGAAATGACTTGCTCATTTTGAGTGCTAGTGCCTTCGCCAGAGGAGGAGGGAATGAAGCAAGATTGGACTTTAACTTGCAAACGCCGAAACAAAATGGCGGAATTGACAGGCTTTGTTTTCTCTTCTTTCTCAAGTTCTGTTCGATGGATTCCAGCCAGAAATTGGGCTATGAAATTTTTACAGCATTCTTTGGCGTTGTTGATAATTTCAGGACCTGTATCATGATCTTCATTGCCAAGTATGATGCTGGAATCATCGAACTTCAAAATGAAAGCTTTACAGCATCCTTCAGAAAGCCTTTCTCCCAGTGAGTCTATTATGTAATAAGCTCCGTCTTCAGCTTTGAGGACGAAGAAATGGTCGTTCCAACTCACTATGAATACTCGAGGCTTGTGGCTGTTCCGAATTTGCTTCCATAAAGCATCGAAGGAGGGGAGGCCGTTCAGAGCTGTAAACTTTTCTGGGTCAAAGTACCCAATGAAGGAGTCATCAGATACGAACTTTAGTGGTCTGATGTTAGCCTTCAAAATTACGTCTAGATCAAAGTGTTGATCTAGGTAATTGCTTGCAAGGGCCTCGTCCTTGCATAGTTCTTGCCACTCCTTGGAACCTTGAATCAAGAGGTCGTCAAATTGGGAGAGCGTGGGCATGCTGTTCGGGTTTGCACATAACCAGTGTGCAATGGTGAAGGCCAAGGTTGAACAGGCACTGGCCCCCGAGGCTTTGTCACTCCTCTGATCAAATGAGGCAAGAAAGACTCGAGCTTGGAGCTTCGCTTGCTTATCCCTGCTAATGACTTTTGTATCTAGCCAAGTTCCACTTTGAGGTCCTTTGGGTTTCAATATAATCTTTCTGAGTTTTGGAGACTGTCAAAGGATTGGGGTTAGTTACAGGGTCAGTGGCAAAATCAGATTGTTCTGGGAAAAGCAGGTTCAAATACTTACGGAGGACCCAGAGGGGTTCGATCTTTTCTTCTTGAGAGACCGAATGGCCACAGTCACGTCTGGGTCAAGGGTGTACTGTGCAAGGAAGATTGAAGAAAAGGATGGTCAGTTACGATACGAAGGATTGCTAATTCATATGGCAATTTTTAGAGTGAAGGGACATACCTGTGGCCATGGAGTGGACTTTATGTTCCGGTATGATACATTTATTGCAGCCAAGTCTTCTTCATTTGAAAATCTCTGGTCGAAGTCACAGAAGATGGCGGCAAAACACGAGAGCGATCCCTGGTGTCGTTTTTCTTCCCAAAGCTGGGAGCACCATGCGAGGTACGACTGGGTGACCGATTGAGAGATCACTAGTGGCTTTGTTATGGGTGGAAGCATTATTGCTGGAAAGCCAAAGTGTTCGTCTCGCACTTCTGCTGCAAGAGGGTAATCGTTTCATCGCCAAAGAGTATATTTGTTAACAGAGCAGGCGAGGGGCATGAGGGCATCCTGGCTGAGCCCAAACTGTCTGGAAAAGTGATTTGGGGCATAGAGCTCATACCCAGAGCTGGCTGAATCTGGAACTGGCAGGTCTTGGCAAGTGTTGAATCAAATGAAAAGGTTTCTCGCAAGAATGCTTTGTTCTGGCGAAGGCATGAATCCACTCGCAAGGAGACTAGGGTGGCGACGATTCAGAATTTTCTCAACTGCTGTAGTAGGGAAGTCCTCATGCAGATAGAGGTGCTTGAAGCAGTGGAGGTAGGACCATTGTCTGATCCTGGGTGGTGTAGAGACCAATGTCTATCCCAACAGCTTGTGTTCTTCATGGACAGGGGGTGCTGAGGGACGGAAGAAAGGAAAGTAGATCTGCAACCAGAGCTCTACCATTCAAAGTGGTCCTGGTTGGTTCAGGTCAAGCTTTGATAGTGTGACTCACCTTAAGCCATAATAGATGTAGGCGAGAACAGATTCAACCAAGCTTAGTTGTTCACTATTGAAAAGGCGTTCAGCGAGGTTGGTCCAGGATTTAGTGACCTTGGCGGAGGTTGAGCAGAAAAGGTACTTTGCCAGCCAGTACTCTAGAAAGGCTATTTCTCCTTGAGCCGTGTCTTTTTCCTCACGAGCAAAATGTTTCATCCAGGAGGAGTAGGAAGAAGGGTGTTCAGGGGAGGCTTGGACTGGTGTTTTGTGGTGTTGTTGAAGAGACCAGATATCTTCAAAAGCAGGAACTCCAAATATGGTATACAGGTCGAGCATTGTGATGCTCACATCACCACATGGAAGACGGAAGCAGTTGGCCGAACAGTCCCAAAAGCACATGGTTGTGGCGAAATGAGCTCTGTTGCCTCCGGCTGGGAGAGAAAAGCATAAGTCAATGAGTTGGGCTATTCCAGCTGTCTCCTACCGGCCAATATCTTGCCCATGGCGGTGCCGGTACCAAGCAAGATCTTCTACACTTGAGTGTGGCCATTTTCCGATAAGACAGAGAGTGTCTTTGTGGGTCCATTCCTTTGGGTCTGCCTTGGGGTTGTCTTGGATTATGAGAGATGAGCTACAGATGGGTTGGTGGAGGACATTGAAAAGCTCTGGATCGAGTGGAGTGTCCAGAAAAGGACCGAGAAGGCCTGTATTTTCAACAGGGGCTATGGAAAGGGTACAAACAGCTTCTGGGTTATGTCGTCTGGCGACGGCTTTGAGTTGTTTGGAAAACTTCTTAGCGGCATGGGATTCATAAAGGTTGGGAATGTCTTTGCGAGGGGGCATTTTTTCTGGAGTGTGAGGATTGACGGCGGTGAGAAGGAAAGGTTTGAACTTTTTGATTGAGAGAGTTAGAAAGTGTAGGATCAGAGCAGGTGAAAGGGTTTTGTTGAAAGATGAGATTTGTGGATATGGACTGGTGCTTTTATATTGTGTCAGTCGAGTGGCACACCTTTTTGAGAGGGGTGACGTGGCGTTTGAGTGATGGGATACCGTTTTAAAGTCTTAGCACGTCAGTCAAGTTATATTCAAGTTTTTTCGCTTGTTCAGGAAGTTCCAAGTTCAAGACCTGAGGGGCAATGTTTGGACCTAAAATAAAGTATTTCATTTTGGGCTTGGATGGCTGAGGTCTTCGCGAGCGGCCCACTATATTATAGACGCTTGGCGAAGGGTCAAGTGGGAACAACGCCTGGCGAGCGTTCGCCAGGAGCAGGCTTTGAGTTCTGTTAAGGACTATGTCCTATTAATTAGCCGGTTCCACGCGGCTTGGATTCTATTATAGCTTGTTCTATTTTAGATAGACTTCTTAGAGGAGTTATGATAGTATTAGAAGATCTACGAGGATTACAACACGTATGCTGGTGTTAGATTTAGACTGTGATTACGAGAGCAGAAAGAGTTTGAAACAGAGTGAATGACTGTTGTTTAAACGAGTATATAAGGAGAGTAAGAGCCTTGTGGAAAAGGCCCCCGATCAAATACATACATTTTCTATACGCAAGTACACCTAGACAGACGTCTCGTCTTCGAGATTTCTATCTTCTTTGCAACCAGAAGGTCGAAGAGCTTGTCACATAAGGGTGAGAGTTCGGGCACACGAATGAAGCAGTGTTCTCAACACTCTGTCAGCGGGATTGCTCTGCTTTGCACGGATAATGGCGTGTGGAGTATCGATTTCAAAGACTAAGCTAGAGATTCACATATCAAGTCCTAGGACACTAGGCAGCAAGGACCTATTCGAGTGGGGTTGGTGCTCTCCCCATTCTAATCGCTTATATAAGAAGTCAGGCGGCTATAGACAGTCCATATTCCGTTGAGAGACGGTGGCACGCCAGCATACGAAGCACAAGCAGGATAAACTGGCTCACGCGGTTAAAACATCTGAAATCATAAAAGAGACTGGTTCGCGAGAAGGACCTCTCCGCGAGAGACATTTTTGCATCGAACAGGGTGGTCGTGAATATGTTGCGCAATATAATCCTGATCAGAGGAAGAGAACTTCGGTGGTTTTGGTTTTGGTCCCATTGGAGCAGCTGGCTCTGGATACCAGTTGTTGTGAACCTAGCCAAAGAATGCAGAAATGAAAGCTAAGGAAAAAAAGATTATTTGATTGATTGATGGAGCTCTACGGCGGACAAGACATAACATATATAGGGTGTTCTCTACCGATAAGCTACAGCCACGCGGCCTACATGAATCAAGACAAGCTGAATGAACACACGAGGCTACCTTCAACTACCTACGACACTACCTGGCCACAATGACATGCCGTTGAACCAAATACAAAAAGAAGAGAGAATGCAAGTCGTAACATTGTAGCAGTATGAGCTTCCTTTATCTGTTTCCTAACCTCAGGTAGTTTAAAAGCATCATCAATGATATCTTTAGCTGAGATTAATTTCCAAGTCGGAATAACCCGGCAGAGTTGTATCAAGAACTTGATCACAACAGGAGATGGCCATGTTACATCTGCAATCTTACACATGGGTGCAACTAGGACCGCACCATCCCAATACTATGGCTTTTTCCAATGAACAAGCAAAGCTACTTCTCCTCCCATTGACTCTCCCAACAGATACCTCTTTTTCCCTTTGTTATCTTTGCTCTCACATATGTTTGTGAAGTGGTTAGTGCAATCTTGAACAAGAACATCAAAGCTCTTGATATAGCCCTTGAGGCCTGTCGATTTTCCATGGCCTTCGTAATCTATCCCGTATACAGTAAAGCCAGTTTCGGCTAGTCTGACTACGGTACTGCTCATGGTGATGCTGCACTCCATGCCATATCTATGGCAGATGAAGATCAAGGCTTTCTGAGATTTGTCATTATTCGGGAGCCATTTGCATGTAAAAAGCTTCATTCCTCCGAAGTTTAAGATGAACCCCTCTTCGTATTGAACAGTCCCCATAACACTGGCCATGATATTAGCAAATGGTGCGAACTCAATTGAGATGGTAGCCTCCTTTATTAGGTCAAGATGCGTAGCAAATAAGCAACCTCGTAATAGTAGTTTCATATTTGGATTTGGAATAGGAATCATAGTTTAGGTGTGAATGCGAAATTATAAGAGCAAACTACACTAAAAGACAATATGGAAGTGCCAAATACATTTAAGGATAAAATCCCTTATTTTAGACAATGAAGGACAAAATCTTACACATAAGGACAATTTGTTATGGTGTTGACACGTGTCATGATCAACTTTACCAATTTAATCTCAAGCCTTCCCATATATAATTCCCTGTTTCTGAAAAAAAAAAAGGGGTACCCGATTTCCCAAAAACCGGTGACATTAACTCCAACGTCTCGATCGCAAGCTGCAGCGATCGATCTTCTACGCTTCATCGACTTGATCTCAAGAAGCATCGATGAAATTTTTTACGTTTTGTAAACCTGTATTCAAGTTTGAATAGTTTCATGTTCACTGAAGCTTGATTCATCACGATTTTGTGTTTTTGGAGTAGGGGTGGTGCGATTTCATCACGAATCTGTGTTGAACCTAAAATCAGTAATTCTCAGTGAGTTTTTCTTAAGTTTTTGTTTGTTCATGTGTTTTTTTGTGTTTTTTCACTGTGATTCTTATATGATTATGTTTGGTTTGATATCATGTGTTTGATCGAAACTTATTTTTCTGGAAATCATGTTATTTTTCTTCTTTTTTAAAGTTGCAGATGAATGATTCTACTTGGTTAAGGGTGTTTACCAGTTGAAGCATGTTTTTATCAGTATCAGGGGTATTTGTTTCTGTTATGTTTGTGTGATATATGTTGCAATCTATGATGTCTAATCTATTCTTTTAGTAGCAGTTGTGTTTGTTGTTTTTCAGTATCTTGTGATTGTTCTTATTTTTTTAGTCGCAGTTGTTTCATGTAATGGTGACTTTATTTTTTTCAGTAGCAGTTGCAATCTATGATGATAAATCGAGTTTTTTTTACTAGCAAGATTGTTTGTTGTTTTTTCAGTAGTAGCACATGAGTTTTTTAGTAGCAATTACTTCATATGATTGGTTTTTCAGTAGCATATGCATATAGAATTGTGTTCCTTAGTAGCAGTTTGTCATTTTTTTTGGGTTGCAATAATGACTGAAAATGTCGATGGAGTGGTGTGGCTTGCGGTGCAGTGGCACGCTGCTTTGTTTTGATATGTTTTGTGTTTTGAGTTTAAAATCAGGATCATTGATTCATCACACATTTTTAACAATTTTCAAATTGCTATTGTTATATTGCTTATTTTTTCAGTAGCAGTGACTTTGTTTGCTGTGTTTTTGTTGCTGTATGTTTCAATCTATGATGTTAAATTGAGTTATGTCGCTTGTTTCTCTATACCGGTGATTTGATTACTGTTGCTTTTACAATCAAGTAGTAGCTTCTCATTTTGGTTGTTTTTGTGTGTGTAGTGATGGAGTTTCCTTCAAAGCTTGCAAAGATTATGTATGATAGTGAGGGCCTTCTTGTCCCATTGATGAAGTCGACGAAGTTTGATGAACTTTGCTATCAAATTTGCTCTAGGTTTCAAAATCTCAAACCAGGATAGTTCAATTTGAGGTACTATTTTAGTGATTCACCTAATACAATTTTAGAAACAGATGAAGATATCGTTCATATGTTTGAGGTCTATGAGCATTTACCTGCTTGCAAATGGATAGAGATCAATGTTTAGATATTGGGGCAGAGTGTTTAGGTTTTATTAAAGAAGCATTAGTCCCTGAAACTGTTTCAGATGATGATGTATGCTTTCAACATCACAATGATGATGAAGAGGTGAGCAACGATGATTCTAATTTTCAGGAAGATGACAACATGGTTCTAGGAAATTTTGTTAGTATGAATAGTAAGAGAAAGTTTTGTTGTGCGGAGTGGGGAGAGTATATTAATCACATTGGTCAATTTTTTAGTGGCGGAGCTGTGGAGTTTAGGGAGAAGTTATGCAAGTATTCTTTGGAGAAGGGTTTTTACTTTAAATATGTTAAGAATGATCGGAATCGTGTTACAACAGTATGTGCGGAAAACGGATGTGAGTGGTCTGTCCATGGTACTTTATGCAAGGCAAACGGCTACTTTTACTTGAACAATCTGAAAAATAATTACATTTATGTCACTGTATCATCTCGTGAAAATCCTAAGAGGCTAAGGAGCAAAGTTGTTGCCACAATCATAGCTGACAAAGTTCGTTCCGACCCTTTGCTGAAGTCAAAACATATTATCAACGACCTGAAGTCCAACTATGGTGTAGATATTCAGTATCATACAACCTATAAGGCTAAGGGAGTTGCCAATCATGTTTTGAATAACAGCAAAAGCACTGGATACGATCAGTTTTCATGGTATATTGATGCTTTGAGGTGAACCAACATTGGTTCTCATGTTGTGCTTGAAGAAAGGGAAGGGAGGTTCTGCCGTTTGTGTGTTGGTTATCAAGCATCAATTGCAGGGTTCCATTTTTGCCAACTGATATTATTTCTAAATTGGACATTCATCAAAAATAAGTACAAATGAATGCTTTTGGGTGCATGTGCCAAAAACGGGAACAAATGTACCACTTTACTGTTTTTCAGTATTTTTTGGAGACTTTTATTTTTTTTCAGTAGCAGTGACTGGGAACTTTTGTTTTCTCTTTTCATTTATTTTTTCAGCATCAGCTGTGCGAATTTGTATTTGTAGTAGTAGTAATATGACCTTTTTGTGTTATCTTTTTGTATGTTTTTTGCAAAAAAAATTCCATTTGCTTTTGCTACAGTTGATTCCAAAAGAAAAAACAATTGGACTTGGTTTCTTGAGTAGCTGGCAATTATGTTGGATGACGATGCTCGCAATATTGTTTTCATGACTGATAGGGGATCTGGACTTATTGATACTATCACAGAGGTGTTCCCATCTTCTTCTCATTCTTAGTGCTAGAAGCATTTGAAAGATAATCTCAATGGGAGGTATCCGAGTACTTTAATGTTAAATTCAAGAAGCAAATTTGAGGCAGTTCAGTAACTGTGTGTATGCGAGAACAAAGCAGATATTCAATAAGAGGATGAAGCAGTTGCAAAACTCTCGAGGTCCGATCAATGATTTTTTTGAAGGACTTGCATCCTGAAAACTATGTTATTTCTTATTTTCCTGGAAAGAGGTATGGCAAGATTAGCAACACCCTTGCTGAGAACTACAATAGTATGATAAAGGATGAGCGGTGCATGCCACTGCTTTTGATGGTTGACAACATTCGTGTGAGTCTGATGGAGAAGTTCTCAAAAAGAAGGGATGATTCGGCTCAGTGGCAGAGTGTACTGTGCCCTAAGATGGAAAAAAACCGCGGAAAATGATAGACACGGGAAGGAATTGGAAGGTGAGGATTATGTAGCAATTTTCGGTTTTCATTTTGCATTTGTTTGCATCTGCCTACTATCTATTTTTATTTTCTTTAGCATTTGTTGATATATTTTTTTTCTTCTTTCTTTTTCAGGTCATCAAATTCATGGTGCACCTAGGCCACAGATCTTGCTCATGTAGCTGGTGGCAATTCCGTTGCTTCCCTTGTGTGCATGTTGTTCAAGCCATACAAAAATCTCGCAAACTGATTTATACATATATCGAAGATTACTGGAAGACGAGCTTTTATAGAGAAGCACATCAATTTCCAATCTGGCCTGTACCCAATTTAGACAAACCTTCCCTAGAAAGTTTTGGAGATGGTGCCTTGAAACCACCAATCACAAGGAAACTTCTCAGAAGGCCAAGGACCAGAAGAAAGAAGTCGTTTGGAGAGTGTTCGAAGCCTATCACTTGTGGTCGTTGTAACCAAATTAGCCATCACAATTCACGTACATGCATTGTTCCAATTGTTTAGAGAAACTCATGATTTTTGTTTGATTTTTCTGTTCTATATGATTTACAATAATGAGCATTGGAATACCTGATTTCTTATTGATTTTTCTGCTATTGATTCAATAGCAGACTTCATTTTTGGTTGTATTGACAACTGTTTATAGTTAATAGGTTACTTCAGTTTTTGTGTAGCAGTATTTTAACTAGTTGTGGTCGTGGTGTAGTGGCACGCTGCTGAATATAAAAGAAATAAAAGAACATGTTCTTCTTTGTGTAGCAGATGTTTTGTTACAGCTATATTTTTTCAGTAGCAGTTAATGGTTCATGTTTGTGACTTTTTTTCAGCAGCATTTGAGTTTGTATAGAGGTGTGTTCATTTCAGTAGGAGCTAGTGTCTTATTTTTTTCATTTTTATGTAAGCAACAGTGTTGATTAGTGGAGCTTTTTATTATTGATTATATTTTATTAAATGAAAAAGATGATAAAACTTCGTGAATTCGCGGTGCAACGGCATGCTGCTATTTTGTTATCATTTAGCTGTTTTTTTTAGTATCAGCTTATGAGCATAACACCTTTATCAAGTATTAACATATTAGTGCCTCTTTTTTCAGTAGCAGCAGTTCATTATTCATTTTTTTTATTATCAGCTTATCTTTTTTCAGTAAAAACAATTAATTATTCTTTTTTTTTGTATCAGCTTATGGGCAAAACACATTTATCAAGTGTTAACAGACTACTGCCTCTTTTTTCAGTAGCAGAAATTCATGATTCATTTTTTTTGTATTAACTTATCTTTTTTCAGTAGCAGAAGTGCATTATTCATTTTTTTAGTATCGGCTTATCTTTTTATCAGTAACAGCAGTTAATTATTCATTTTTTTAGTATCAGCTTATATGTTTTCAGTAACAGCAGCTCATTATTCATTTTTTTAATATCAGCTTATCTTTTTTTAGTAACAACAGTTCATTATTCATTTTTTTAGTATCAGCTTATGGGCAAAATACATTTATCAAGTGTTAATAGACTAGTGCCTTTTTTTCAGTAACAGTGCCAAATTTTTGAGCAGCAGTTCATTTTTCTCTCTAAGTACTATTGCTCAAAGTCAGAAAACAATCATTTCATAAACACAAAAACAACATTTAGTACATAAACCTGATCATAAAATCAGAAACTTAGTCATAAAAACAATCGGTGGCAATTTGAGCAACATTCAATTCCCTACCAGTAATTACATTAACTAATTAGTACATATAGTAATACTTGTCCAGGTCTCATTCCACTTGTTATCAGCCCATGAATTTTGACAAATAACTTTCTTTGTCGTTCATAAAATCCATGATCATGCTTGCACGATACCTGTACACATCAACTTTCTACCATTTTTCTGGGATTGGCTCACCCTTAGAAATTTTTTCCATAAAGTCCAAAATAAAAATTTCACAATCATTCCTGCAATGGCAAAAAAATAGTAGCATTCTTAGTTTTTCAATAGCAACATATCCACAATAATTAAGTAACAGCTGAATCACAACAGTAAATATGTAAAAGTTTTTTTAGATTATCATTCTGCAATGCAAAATAATAATTCAGTATAAATTTTATTTTCCACTTACTATGGGTCTTGAATTGCATAGTTTTGATCATTTTTAATCCCGAAGATGAATGTTTGTGTCAAGTCCAAAACGTCCAAGCTTGGTAGTTCCTTTTCCTCGTATTGTGATGCCCAGATAGATTCAATTCTGTTTTTCTGTAATGATAACAATAATCAGTTTTTCATGTTTATTTGTCAGCATATCATTTTAAAATAAAATGGAAAAGAACTATAGATGCATACCACTTATTCTGCTCTATTGAAGTCTTTGTCTTGGATACCTTCAACTCTGGGTCTTGTAGAGTTGTAGTGAGTTCACTCCTTCTTCATTACATCGAAAACAAGTAGTGTGAAGTGGAATTCTTCCTGCCCATAAAGAATTGGAAAAAATAGCAATTGCTTTCCTCTTAGATCAGTCTTGAATTTATGTTTTAGCATTTTCTTCACACTTTTTGAGTACTTGTCAGAGTTTGGATACTGTTGTAACAACTATAGTAAATATAAACAAAGATAATTCAGTGTCATTATTAGTCAACAGTATACTCAGTAGCAGATATCTAAAAACTTTACCGTAAAGTTGTAATCCATGTAGAAGCTTTGAATTTTTTCTCTCACCTGGATGATTCTCATGTGTGAGTTGATTATGAAATTTGAAACAGCTGAATCCTTCAGCAACTCCTCGACATCATTTTGGAAGCATCCTGGTACAAAAGGTGCCCTGCCATAGTTGAGAATAACATTAGTAGTTTTTCCAATTTCCAATGACACATTACTGATAATTTTTTTTTACTTACGCCAGTTCTTTCTTTTTTCCAGTACAACTTAATCGTTTCCTGATGTTCCTCGTCCATCTTCTTGAAAACTTGGCGTTTCTTCCAATTTATTGTTCTCCCCTTGTTGTCCTCCTTTTTCTGTTTCTCTTTGTTCTCATCTTGCTGTAGTCCATGGGCTGTGAGTCACTATCATATCTGCTAGCTGCTTCCTCTTCCTTAGTTTCAGGAGCAATCTTCACAAAATCCTTTTCTTCACCCTCATTAATGTGTTGCTGAGTTGTATGTTCTTCTTCCTCAATAACAGAGTTTACTTTAGGCGGTGCCTCGTGTTCTTTAGTAGTAGCGGCTTGCAGTTGGAAAGAAAATGGATATTTGGCTTCCACAGTCGCATCTTTTCTAACAATAGGCGCTGCTTCTGCAAGTTTCTCGAAGTTGAATGAGGGAAGTGCAACATCATCTTCATGCGGTTGTTCCTCTTCCTCAGCAGCATCTCGTTGCAGCTGTTTCTCTTCCTCATCTTTCTTTTTTCGATCATCAGTGTCTTGCTGCATGTCATCTGCTTAGTCTTCATCAGCAGGGGCTTCATGTGGCTGTTTGTCTTCCTTAGCAGCATCTCTGTGCCGTTGTTCCTCGTCCTCAGCTTTTTTTTAAGCATGCATGCCATCTGCTTGGTCTTCAATATCAGGGGCTTCATTTGTTTGTTCTCCATCACTATCTTTCTTCTTCTCGTCATCTTTGTCGTCATCATCTTCAACTCTAACAACGGCATTATTGTCTTGGTCATCTTCCATTGGATGTCTCGCATAGTCATTCCATACTGTCAATGTCAGAATTGGATTTTCATTTTCTTCTTATCCCTCTTTTGCTTTTTTGCAGGCTCTCTGTGCATTTTTTTTATTTACATAAATTCAAACAAAACAAGTGTTAAATGTAAATTAAATTTATATAGTAGCAGTGACAACTTAAATAGTAGCATAGATTTTTAGCTCACCATAATAGGCTTCTTCTTCTTCTCGTCTTTCTTCTCCTCGTCTTTCTTCCTCTTCTTCTTCTCGTCTTTCTTCTCCTCATCTTTCTTCCTCTTCTTCTTCTCGTCTTTCTTCTCCTCGTCTTTCTTCACTTTCTTGCTTGGTTTCATTTCTTTTGTCTTGCCCTTCTTTTTGAGAAGTGTTGGCGTCGCGAAATCGTCATCATTGTTGTTATCTCCCCCACTTACTGCTGGCATTGGTTTTCTTGTGATGGAAAACTGCCTTAGCTGTCATTTTATTCATTATTAGTACCATATACATGTGTTGGTAGCACAATTTTTTTTTTACCTTTTTTGTTTTGTTTGTTTACCTTGATTGATTATATGCTTGTTTTCCCTAGCTTCTTCCACAAATCACGCAGATTCCATTGCGGGAAAGATGGAACCCTTATTATGTCGCTTCCTTCTCTTGTAGTAATTATGTCACTATTCTCACAAAGCCAATACTACATGTAAAGAAAACAAAGCAAGATATATTAGTTAAATATAGTTTAGGTAGTTTTTACAGCAGCAACACATGAAGTTTTTGAGGAGGTGGTACATACCGCTACGAGCAGAATACATCTGCTGGGACTTTTACCGTTTTTACAGTATGTTAAACAGTTCAACATGTACGTGAGTACTGCTTCTGCCCAATTGTAGTTTTTTAAAGTTGTCCAGGTCTTCTATGCGGTTGACAAAGCACCATGCTAATGTTGATCCAGACTCCGCAAATAGGAATGTGGAAAAAAGATAGCACTGTATCAACTTTGTTGCGTCGTCCACCCAGTTTGGATTTTTTTCTCCTCCTCATAATCATGAGGTCTAGTTGATTAGATATTTCTGTCCTTGAGCATCGATCAATTGTGCTGAAATATGCATTGACAAAGGCATTATTCTTTGGCCTAGTAGATTCATCTGCTTGCATTATCTCCCCTGCTTACGAAGGAAAATATAAAACAATGAGTAGCATTTTAATAAACAGTAGCATCTGATAAAGTTTGTCAAAATCTATAGCAGTAGTTTCTAAAATGATGGTAATACATGAGTTTCGTAAGGTAAAAAATTCTTGCACGTCTTCACTTCTTATTTCACCCATTTTGTTGCCAATCTTAAATGTCCTTATTTTTCCATCAAAGCTGCTGAGAAGTTTTTTCATCATTATATCTGAGTTCTTCTCCATAGCATCCATATGACATTCATAGAACACGTTCATTAACTGTCCGAAGGGTGTGTCATCCAATCGTGCCTTCAAAATTTCCAGTTCTTGTTTGTGTTTTGGTTTATTTAAACTACCCTAACCCTCAGCATCATATCTGCCATTGCTGATGTGGTGCATCTGTACTACGGAGTTTTCTCATTTGGATCTGTTTTCACACGGGATCTCCCACGAGGTTTCTTCTCATCTGTTTGGACCTTTTTCTTAGAGTTGTTGCTTCTTTCCTTAACCATTTTTTGCAACAAAACAGTATCAGTTAATGTTAAGTAGAGCCATTTATTAAATATTCAGGAGCAAACATTAATAACACTATGTATAACTTTATGCAACATTTTGTCAGTATCAGACAGCTACAATACTATAACTATATGCATACACTCAAAATAATAGTAGTAATAAGAATCACACATTTTTCTATATCAAAAGACATTATATGAATTAACACGGTAGCAGTAACAATCTATTTGCACAGAGCAATATTTTTTCAGTAACAGACATTAATAACACTATAACTCTAACATTTTTTCAGTAGCAGATATCTATAACACCATAACTCTATACAACATTTTTTTTCAGTAGCAAACATTAATAACACTATAACTCTAACATTTTTTCAATAGCAGACATCTATAACACCATAACTCTATACCAACATTTTTTTCAGTAACAGACATTAATAACACTATAACTCTAACATTTTTTCAGTAGCAGACATCTATAACACCATAACTCAATACAACATTTTTTTTCAGTAACAGACATCTATAACAGTAAAACTCTATGCATACACTCAAAATAACAGTAATAATAGGAATCACACATTTTTAGAGCATTATAAGGCATTATATGATAACACAGTAGCAGTAACAATCTATTTGCACAGAGCAACATTTTTTCAGTAGCAGACATTAATATCACTATAACTCTAACATTTTTTTCAGTAGCAGACATCTATAACACCATAACTCTATACAATATTTTTTTCAATAACAAGCATCTATAACAGTATAACTCTATGCATACACTTAAAATAACAGTAATAATAAGAATCACACATTTTTAGGCAGTATATGAATTAACACAGTAGCATTAAATCTTATACATCGTACGATACACAACTTTTAGTATTTGAACCGTTTTTCATCCACCAAAAAATGCAGAATCAGTGGCTTTTAAACAACAAAAATCCTAACTCAAGTTCAGTACCGTCTGATAACAAAGCTCATTCAAGTTCAATCAAAACATAACATTGCAAAACTTTTAAACAACAGATTAATCATTGAATAAGTTCAAAATCAACAAATAAACATAGTAGCAGTGACAAAATGAGAAGATCTAGTTCGAAAAACACAAAAATAACCATGCAAAGTCAAATATGGTACGAAAATCATCAAAAAACCATCTAGAAGGATCGCGATTCAAAATCCTAAGAAAAAAATTGATTTATTGTTGAATAAATGGAGTAGCAAATGCAAACCTGTATACAAAACGATCAGAATCACTTTTTGGAGTGTCGGAAAGCGACAGTGATGCTGTATATATACTGATGAAGCAGCAACAAGGTTGATTGTGATAATTCAGACGAAGCGACGATACGAAGCGGGAGAGACGAAGTGGTGCAATTTTTGGAGTAGCAGAGTGGAGAGAGAATGAAATGAAAGGGCACGGTTCTTATATTTTCTGATATATAAGTTAATAATCTTTTTCGTCTATTTAATTAGTTGAGTTTAGCTGCTATTACGTTTGGGCTTAAGGTCTTGTCTTTTATTATCTAAATCAGTTTGTGGTTAAATTTTTTATAATATTAGTACTTATTTTATCCTTGTCTGTCATTCTCTGAAATTATAAATAGGGCTTCGGAGCTTTTTATCTTTTGTGTAAACAACATCATCAAGATTCAATAACAAGGGGACGAGTCGGCACAGCAGAAGATCGGAGTCATCCGACAGCCATGTCAGCCGCCACAGTAAGAAGAGGTCTTTGGAGGAGGAGAACCGAATGATCGCCGAGTACTTGGCCAAGAAGGCTGAGAAGAAGGCTTTAAAGTTGGAGAAGACGAAGAAGACTGAGACATTCGTATGGACAAAAAAGATAGAGCGCGACGTTTGCCAAGGCCGTGTGCCCCTTGACGCCTCATACTTCAAAGTTAAAGACGAGGAAGAAAGAGTGGCTGAAATCGAAAAGGTCAAGAGAAGAAGGGAAGAGAGGGCACGTCAAAAATCACAGCGTGAGGAGGAGATGGAGCTACTTGCAAGAGAACGTGCCCGAGCCGAGTTCCAAGATTGGGAGAGGAAAAAGGAGGAGTTCAACTATGAACAATGCAGGATCAAGTCTGAGAAAAGATTGCGAGAAGGGCGTGTCAAGCCTATTGATCATCTTGTTTTCATGTCCAAGCTTCTCAATGATGGATTCGAATCACAGGCAGATGAGTTTGATCACATGATGATAGATAAGGAGGAGGAGCCTTACATGCATGCTTTCAAGGGCTTGGCAGTTGAGGGATTGGAAGAGCTTCGCGACGACATCAAAATGCACCTCGAAAATACTGAGAGTTCAGATCCTCTTCATCAGTTTTGGAAGAAGTTTCTGGTGGTTTGTGAATCAGAGCTAGTCGAAGCTCAAAGAAAAGATGCAGTGGATCGAGCTAGGGTTAGAGGAGAGGAGCAGATTTCAAGACTGTTCTGAGCCAATTAAAGACTTATGTTCAACTCGAGCAATTCCAATGCGAAACCAAGGAGAGACTGAGTGGAGAAGCCAACATTGCTGAATTTTGGGAGGCCATTCATTCACGGCTCCCTGTATTGAAGGCCAAGGCATATTTGAAAGAGCAATATACTAAGGTGTTGCACAAGTATCTCCAACGCCTCGAACAGCAGGAGGTGGAGGCCGGTGAAAACAAGTCAAATATAGTTCATAGTTTAGAAGCTGAACCTATGGAAGAGGAGAAGAGGACCGAAGAAGAGTTGGGATCGTTTTCGCCAGAAACGTTTCAGGGCGGTGAAAATGAGAAGGCCATTGACGCCGAAGAGGACAGGGCTATACTCGAAAGGCAACGCATGGCTGTACTGGAAAACCAACAGAAACGAATTCAAACAGCCAAGCCACGTCCACAAAAAGAAGACTTGAAGTTGAACCAAGCAGCAATGAAGGCCATGGGAGAAATGCATGAAGGCGATGTGGCATTCGGCACTGATTCTGAAGTGAACCTTAATCCGTCAGAGCTCACATACGACTCATGGAACGACAAGTACCAGCCTAGAAAGCCAAAGTACTACAACCGATTCCACACCGGATACGAGTGGAACAAGTACAACCAAACTCACTATGACCATGATAATCCACCTCCAAAGGGTAAAAGTTCAACATCTTCTATCCTGATCTTATTGACAGGACAACAACTCCAAAGTATAATATTGAGAGGGATAAGCATCCAGATAACAGGAATGATGACACTTGCATGGTTTCATGGAGGACCACCTTATGAGGACATTGCATTCCGTATAGTTAGATCCACCTATGAGCGTGGTCTTTTGCAGCTCTACTTCAACTTGAAACGATACCGCTACCGCAGGTGATCCACAGTGGCCAATTTTCCGGTGCCCTGAGAAATCTATATGATATTGCAAACCATGAATTCCTATGAAGTTATTCAAATAAATATTTCGAGTATCTGTTGCTTTTAATATGTGGATGTGAGACAGTATGCAACATACTTTGTCTGTTTTATATCGAAGAACATGTAAAATGCTTGTGCTTATATTATGAACTAAGCTACTTGGTTTCTTGTGGTTCTTTCATATATCTACTGTTTTTACTTGGCATTGATGCAACATGTTCTGGTATTAGATGGATAACATGGATCGACAATAAGATGCTGCAACCCTCTAATAAAACTTAGGCCTCTCTATTCATGCCATTAGATAATCTTGCACTGTGATACAAAAAATCTATGGGAGCCAATTGATCTCATACAGTAGTTACGTACTTTAACATGCATCTGACTGAAAACCTTCCAAAACTAAGACTTGCAGAACAACACCCCCTGCCAGGCATGAATCACCATAGTACAAGGATCACCAGTTTCTGTGGCAACGTAACTTCTGTTTCTCAACCATGGTCAACTTCTAAAAAGAAATGATATGAAAGTCACAAGAAAGCAAGTGAAAATCCACGCTGGAACTCCATTTACCGCCGCTGAGGATGATGAAGCAGATATTGCTGTTGTATTACTAGCTATAGTTTTGTTGCTCCTGTATTCAAAGTCATGAGACAAGAAAGACAAACTTGGTAAACATAGAGTTAACATAGATATTGATAGACAAAATTCAGAACTCGGTTGTCAGATACGTAAAGCTCACCCAGCGGTCATATAGATGCAGCTGTCATAGCCTGCACAGATGAAAATCAGTTTTTGGTTAGTCCTTCCAAAGAAAAATCACAAGTACATAGTAAACAAACAAATGTTATAGCCATGTAGACGTACTTGGATTCTTATCAACAACGATCCCTGACCCTCCGAAACTGCAAGCAATATCAGTTGCCCCATTTTGCTGGTAATAACCGTTGAATGCATAGGATGCATGAGACACTGTGTTATCTGGTTCAAAACAAGGCTGGCTAGGCTGGATAGCAGTACAATCCACATTCCCAGAACCACAAGCCCAGTCCAAGGCATTCTGCAAGTCTGCTTCAGAAGCCTTACTCGAGGCAATGCACCAAGTTGTTGTCGTTCCATTTGCACTGGTAGCATTAGCCTCTGGAGTCATATCCACAGTAGTTTTTCCGGTGAAGTCCAGGTTGTAGACGCTTGTTTGGTCCGGATAAAATAGGCCCCAATTCCTCTCAGATTCCAACCCAGGCTTCCTATTTTCATTAAACAAAGAGAAGAGGTAGGTATCTAGCTTCTGTCCAGGCTTCGCAGGGGTGCCAGTATTGTTAATGACATGGCGAATCAGATTGGCATTGTAAGTTTGGGCATTGTCAGGAGTTGCAGCCGTCTCTTTTGGTGATCCTTTCGACGGCCAGCCTGTCTCAGTGACCATAATATTGATGGTTCTGAAATTCAGAGCCATCAGTGCATAGTATATAGCATCAATCTGAGCATCAAACATGTTGGTGTACAGCAAACCAGTGTTTGGATCAATAACTTCTGAGGATGCCTCAAATAGTGCATAGTCTAGAGTGACATTGCTTGGGGAGTCCCTGTAAGCATAGTATGGATAAATATCGATCATGAAAGGTGACTGGTTTTCAGCAAGAAATTCCAACAAGGGCTTCAGGAAAGAAGCGTGGCTACTACTGAAAGCACCCGCAGAAGGAGGGAAAGATCGAGAGAGAACACCAAGGGAATGTGTACTTGATACTTTAATCTTCTTAGAGAGACCAGCTTTCTTCAGTGCTGTGAGGACATTTCTCATGGCAGGTACTACAAGGGCAGAGACGTTACCAGTGGTCTCAGTAACTTCAGCACCCACTGTTATGTAGGTGATCTTTGTAGCGGGATAGTAAGGTAGAATGTTATTCTGAAGCCAGGTGTCTGCATTAGACTGAAACTGGGAAAACGGCAACAAGTCTGAATTTGGAACCCCAATCATAAGTTCAACACCTGTGTTGGCAAAGGCCTTGAGGACCTGTATGTTGGAGTCATAAATCCTAACATACTTGATGTTGTGAAGCTGCACAAGCTGCGCTGCCTTGTCAGGTGTAGGAAGGTCATCAGCATTTCTTCCGTAGCATATTCCCACAATACTGCCATGACAAAGATCTGTAACAAAGGTTAAGATGATTCAAGCATATGAGTATACATTGAACTTCAAATACTAAGACTAGTGTAGGACCAAACCAAAGACTAAAACCATATGTAGTACCAATTTCTTGATAAAATCATAGGCTCATAGCCATCATTGTAAAGAAAAAGAAGAATCAATTATAAGGATGAAACACAAAGTAAAAGCCATACTTGTACATCAAACTGAATCACTTTTTATATATTTGGATATAATGCCAGGCTGGATAGAGTCTAGAAACTCCATTATTGAACAGTATCTGTCCATCATATACACAATGAGAAACCCCACCAAGGCACTAACTTGATAAAGTACAAATGCAGACATGGCCAAGCTCTACATAAGAATATTGTAGGCAAAGTTTCAAATTAAGCATACCACTGATACTAGATCATTAGATAAATACTTTACTAAAACAACCAGTTGACTAGTAAACACAATTATACCCCAGAAAAGCTTAAAATACATTAGCACATCTGATATCTGAGGCAAGCTTCCATTACAAAATTGTGACCCTTGGAGCTAACAGTGAGCTAAGCACCTAAGCCTATTTTCCATGAAACGCCAATCTTTTCTCATACTAAAGATGTGAACTTGAATAACATTACTCGATCTTCACTTGTTCTAGAATCCAAGGCAAAGTTTTTAAACACTAAAAAAAAAGTGAAGTTTCAAGAAACCGGCACCGACATTTTCTCTTTCATGTGTAGATTTTCAAAGTTATAATTAAATAACACTAGCCCTGAACAAACAAAGATTTAAAGAAGAGCTTCATCTTATCACTAAAACAATCTAAATACATGTTGAAACAGAAATGAGGCAAAAGACATTGAGAATATTGAAGAACAAGATAGAAGTGAACCCAGAAAGAGAAAAGGAAACAGACCCAAAAGCACAAGCAGCAGTGAAATGGCGAAGACAAGCCTGAACCCACTCGCCATTGCTCTCTTTCTCAAACTTGTTCTTCTTCTTCAAAATCTTCAACTTTCTTGCTTCTCAGATAGTAACAACGGCTCTATGGTCTAGTTGCGTTTGAGCTTAGAGCTCGAGAGTGAAAAGCAAATAGTATTGCGTTGAGCTAAAGTTAGCCAAGAGCTTGCTTCGTGTAGCTCAATTTAGTTCGAGGCAGCAAGTCCAGCAAGTGTTTAGTGCTTGTGTCAGGTACACAAAGACCGGACGCGAGACCATGTTTATTAAACGTGGCTTATTCAAAGGCCTCGGTTCCGAATGTCTGCTGTTCCCCACAAATTTATACATGTCTACTCTACTGCTCTCCCTCACAGTCTTCAACGGTTCTATTCTCAACGCTCACTCTGCCTTTTCCAGGGGGTTAATTTTTTAGTCTGACACGTGTTGTAATTTGAGCGGCTGGTTTTTTCAATTTTCATGTTTGTTTGACTGAGCTTATGGTGAGCTCAGTCTATACGATCATCTCTTCGTTCGAACGTCGACACGGTCGCGCTTCTTCTTTTCCGGCGACGCCGCGCTTTCGTCGTCTTCTCTTTTCATAGCAGCCGCGACCAGAAAAGATTGCCCTCGATCTCTGTTGTTCAACCCCAACCAAAACACGACTTGATCTGTCTCTCTGTTCTTGATTTTTGTTTGGTTTACAGATTGGAATTGGATTCGTATATAATTGATTGTTTTGCTTTGATCGAACGATATATTCAAGGTGGATTGATTGGGCCGACCGCGACTGCAGCGACCGGAGGGAGCGGAGACCACAGTTAGACTGAGTTCACCTTTAAGAGAGAGAGAGAGAGAGAGAGTCACAGTGAGTTTGTTTCAATGAGTACGGTTGCATGTCTTCAATTCTTTCTTCTGTCTATGAACTCAGAAACAGCAAAAAAAATAAAAAAATATGATAATTAAAGCTCTACTCTTCTCACCGGCGGGGATGTTCAGTCCGAATTAAAGCTCCGATCTGGACCTCTCTTCCTGTCAAAGCTTAAATTCCTCTGTTTATCATCTATACGTAAATATGTATGTGCAGAAATTGGATACTTTAGGCTTGGAATCCTTGGATTGTGTCTCAGAATAGACCGAGGTGGCCGTCGGTATTCACGGGCTGGTTTTCGAGACAAGGGGAAAGGATCACATAGACTGAGCTCAGTCAAACCTTGAGAAGTTGGCCGTTGGTATTCACAAAATCTTTGTTTCTTGCTTTTGGTATTTTGGTCACCTTCTCCAGTTTTTTATTATTTTTTTATTTTTGGGAAAAAAATAAACTGCGGAAATACTACTTAGATTTATCACATTAGGAATGATGATTCTAACTTCTGTATAAGTTGGAGATGAATTAAAATCAATTCCAAATTCCAAATTAAGCTTGTAGTCTCGTACAATAGTCAAATACCCAAGAAGCCCAACAAAACACACTGCCCAATCCTAAACGTTAAGAAGAGGTCACAGTAGTAATTGAAAAGTATTCAATGTCTACAAAGATCATACTATTTTTTTCAATGATCATGCTAGTAGTTTCTATTTACACTGGTAGAAGAATCTCAGGACAACTCAAACAATATGGCCTATTATTCTGGTTCTTGTGTTTGATGCTAACTCAAGCTTGAAATCCCAGTACAGCTATCTGAAATTCTTAGCTGATAGATTGAGGAAATGAACAAGACTGCAGGAAATGTATGATCTGACTCTTCGAGCTGATCCAAAACATTTACAGGTAAAACAACTGTGAAAGTCAGAATTATACTCCATCAAATCCCTCAATTAGCATAGAATAGGTCTGAGGGTGAAGCTTGTATCCCATTTTCTCAATGATGCTTACCATCTCGGAGCATCTATTAATATGACCCCTCTTGAGTAAACCTTCAAGAAGAACTTTCCAAGCTACTTCATCATAGTTATAAGCGCAACAGAGTATAGTACAGAAAACAGAGTTTGCCTTCTCAAGTTTTTCTTCATCAAAAAGTCCACACACAAGTGATTTGCATGAATCCAATGCTGGCAAATAACCAAGTTCAATCATAGTATCCGCCAGAATAGTTGCCTCTTCATATTCTTTCAACTCACAGCAACATTTTAGAAGAGAACTACAAATATCCGCACTTGGAGAAAAGTCAATATCTCTCATATGACAACATAACTTTCGGGCTACTGCCAAGTTCCTCGCTTTGCAAAGTGCTACAATGAGCTCTCCATAAGTGTTCCTATTTGGTGCACAACCAAGTTCTTCCACCTTCTCAAGGAGCTCTAAAACAATCTCAGAATCCACTGTCTTCCATATATCAGCTGATGGGACACTTGAAACCATATGGAGTCCTACATTATCATTTGAGATGTATTTGATCAGCAAGGAATAGGTGCGATGACAAGGGTTGCAGTGAGCATCAAACATGCGCTTTAAGACATTAAATGCAGAATCTATCAATTCCAAACGGAGATATGCATCAATTAAAAATGAGTATGTCAACGAATCTGCTGAAATTCCTTGTTTATCCATCTTCATCATCACCTTCTCTGCTTCTTCTATATTATCAATGCTGCAATATGCATGAACAAATGTACTGTACATAATTGCATCAGGTCGGTACCCAAGTGAAACAAATTCATCCAAAAACCTGCAGGCATGATCAAAATCGCCTTCTTTCAGCACATGGTTTATTAGAACATTGCAAGTGTGGACCGTAGGCTTCACACCAGTATTTAACATCTGTTCCACCATGGATATTGCTTCCTTTGTTTTACCCTCTTTGCACAGCCCATCTATAAAGGCACAGTAAGTATATGAGTTTGGGAAACAACCCTCAGCGAGCATTCTATCAACTAAAGTGCGAGCATGAGCGATTTTCCCAACCTTGCAGTAACCGTCAATCAAAGCAGTATATTACATTTGACTTGATCCCTTTCTCCCCGAGAGAATCAAAGAGGGCTTGAGCTTTGTCTAATCTCCCCAACTTACAGAGAGTGTCGATAATAACACTGTAACTCCACTGGTCAGGAACCAAACCACTACGTTTCATCAAACTAAGCAACCTATAAGCACTATCTACATGACCTGCTTTACACTGCCCATTGATCAATGCATTATATGTAATCCGGTCTGGCAAGAGCTTCCTTTCGAGCATCCTATCAAGAAGCGCCATTGCCTGGTGTACATTATTCCTTTTACAAAACCCATGAATCAACTCAGTGAACGTGCGCACATTGGACCGACACTTACTCGATTCCATTAAACACAGTATCTTAAATGCATCCTCAACCGCTCCCTCCTTGCAATACCCGCCGATCAAAGCATTATAAGTCACAACATCCGGAACCAACCCTTTCTGCGACATCAGGTTCAGCACCTTTCTAGCACTCTCAAGCTTGTTTTCATCACACAGGCTCGTAATCAGCACATTATAAGTATTCACACTAGGCCGGCAACCCTTCTCTTGCATCTCAACAAACAAATTCATCCCTTCCAATCTCCTCCCACCTCTACACAAGGCGTGAATAAGAACATTATACGTGGGCGCATCCGATGAAACATCATCTTTCTCCATCTTAGAGACCAACTCGAAAGCCTCGTCACTCCTGCCAGCCTCGCAGAGCCCCTGTATCATCACATTATACGACACCACATCTCTCGCACAGCCCTCGTTAGGAATCATCTTAAAAATCCTAAAAGCACTATCCACATCCTTATTCCTACAATGCCCCATGATCAAAGAATTATACGTATTCGTATTCGGGCTCAAACCCGCCTCAACTATCTTACTCACATAAAACTTCGCCACATCTACATTTCCTAATCTACAATACGCATTCACCATATGTGCAAATCAGGGATTATTTGATCCTCCTCCAACATTTCCATAAACACTACTTCTAACTCCGCAATGGGTAAAAATCTAGAGATTGTGAAGAGGAGAGAATTGTAGGACCTGAGGGTGAGGTTGAACCCGAAGTGGGTGGCGATGGAGGACGAAGATGGCGTCGGAGGAGGAGGCGGAAGACTTGACCATGGAGATTCGGATACGATCGGCGGGGCGGCGGAGGAGAGAAAGTCAAAGAAGTGGAGGGCGGTGCGGGGTGGGACCGGGTGGAGGGAGAGGAGGGAGGAGACGGCGGAGGGGGATATGGATATGGAAAGGCTAGGGTGTTGTGGCCAATTTGGGTGGGAGAGGATGTTGAAGAGCTGAGAAGAAGAGGAGGAGAAGAGGCGATGTTGTTGGTAGTGCCTGAAAGGGCGGTGGATCGTGGCCGTCTGTTTTCTAATCATCAAGGCGGAGGGCGGGACGGAAGAGTGCCGGACATCTATGGCGATGAAGGTACGTGGGGAGATGAGTTTTCAGTGTTTTTGTTTGTTTGAGGGTTTAGGGTTTAAGACTTTTTATTTCATTTCGTGGGTGAAGGGGTTTAACGTCGCCTAATAAGTCCATCTGAGCCGTCGATTCTACTTTTGGGCCACATTTCTTCCCGCAACAATTTTTGTGATGAGATCCCTTGCCCTTAAAACTTTTTCTAACAAAGGCTACTTTGCATTTTATTTTTAATCACGAAATTTTGACCTCTTTCAAATTAAATGATGGTTTTCGCTTTCGTTCGTTCGTATCGTTATGATTGCTCTAAACTTCAAACAAGTGAAATAAAAGATACAAATGCTACAAATGAAACTCATCTGTACCATTTAAACTTAATGACAAATTGAAGCAACAGATGACATGCAATATTATGAACCAAAGATGATCGAGTTTCGTATTTAAATCGTAGATTCACTCATGTGATCATAATCGAGTCTCTGAATATTTGAATCAATCTTTAGACTAGGGAAATGAAGTTGGGCCAAGAACCTTACCAAAAAATGAAGCAGTAGCGAAAGCTTGTGGCGGAGACGGTGGAGTAGTAGACAATTTCTGATCCTCCAAGAAAAAAGTAGAATGGTCTGTACCTGATTAAACCAAAGAAAACATTTTATTATTTGCAACGGAAAAGACAGATATTTCTATATAATTTTCGCGGTCTCCACCGTTTGAATTTTCTCTCTTCTATTCTATTACTTCCACTCCAGACTTCCTGACATTTAGCTCCACTAATTACTAAAAATTCGAAAACCCAATTTCGTTGAGAAGCCCAATTAGGGCAAAAGCCGAAGCATGAAGACGAAGACGCCATTGAATCTGAAGAAGCAGCTCAAGCTCTCCGTTCCTGCTCAAGAAACCAACATCACCTCCTTCTTGTCAGTATTTCACTTCTCTCTACCCAAAGATTTCGTCTTTGATTATTGATCTTTTAGAAAATTTCTATTTTTGATTGGTTTAAAGTGACATTTTAGGAAGGAAATGGAAAAAAGGCTCAGTCTTGGATCTTTGATTAGTAGCTGAGATAGACATTCCTATTCTGGGTTTTATGTGGAAATTTTATAAATTGGGGGACTTGAGAAATTTGATTGCCTGATACTATTAATTGGGTCTTGGATTTTTTGTGGGTCTGTGAATTTTGACTGTGTTCAATTTCAGGACTGCCAGTGGTACATTTCATGATGGGGGCTTGCTTCTGAACCAGAAAGGCTTGCGGCTTACATCCGAAGAAAAGGAGATCCGAGTGAGTTTGATTCCATTACTATAACAAGAATTGGGCTTCTGGATTTATGTATCCAGCTTTCATTTTTCGATGATGTTTTAGAATTCTATTGTTGATCACCACACATCAGTCATGTTTCATTTGTCCAAATTGTGTATTGGGCTTTTCTGGAGATGCATAGAGTGATTGATTAGCAATTGGTCCTTTGATGTATCAATCTTCGCATATGAGATACCTTTGTGGTTTCGGAGGAAATTGGGGTGATGAGTAGCTGACTAATGCTTAATTAATGTCCCATTTGTTAGTTACAGGGTTGGCTTTGAAGCTTGTGTTTGTGTTTGCTTTTCCTTGTATCATGAATTCACTCAGTTCTCAACTTCTCATGTTTCTGATGTATATACTTGTAAACTCGCCAAGAACTTCATAAGATTTATTGACCTTTTTTGTTTATTCAAACAGCTTTCTGATAGTAAAGTGCTCAACGTTCAACTTTCCTTGGAAGATCTTGAGACTATCAAAGTCATTGGGAAAGGAAGTGGCGGTGTAGTACAGCTTGTTCGCCACAAATGGGTTGGAAAACTATTTGCCTTGAAGGTCAGTGTTCTTGTCAATACGGAACTGTATTCCTACCATCTTGTGCTCGACTTTTTCTGTGGTTTATTAACTTTCTGTTACATATGGCCTTGTCTAACGTGGGAATGAAAAGAAAGATTCATTTAACCACAAGGCCCATGTGCAGCTATTCATTGCTCTAATCGTGTTAGTAGAAGAGATATACAGTTATACTGTATAAGTTCTGTTAGCAGTTCATGATCCTTAAAGACTTTGATTCATAGAAAGATGTTTTACAGGTGATCCAGATGAACATACAAGAGGAAATTCGTAAACAGATTGTGCAGGAGCTAAAAATAAACCAAGCAGCACAATGTCCACACGTGGTGGTCTGCCATCATTCCTTTTATCACAACGGGCAAATTTCTCTTGTGTTAGAATACATGGATCGTGGATCTCTTGCAGATGTGATCAGACAAGTGAAGACAATTCTTGAACCATATCTTGCAGTTGTTTGTAAACAGGTATACAAGTCTGTCACTTCTTGATTATGTATCAAACAAAAATCAGTTGAAAAAGTTTGAAGAACGCATTTTCTCCTCTTAGCTAAATATATACACTTTTGTATCAGGTTTTACAAGGTCTAGTCTACCTGCACAGTGAAAGGCATGTAATACATAGAGACATAAAACCATCCAATCTGCTAGTAAATCACAAAGGGGAGGTCAAGATTACTGATTTTGGTGTGAGTGCCTCGCTTGCTAGCTCTATGGGTCAGAGGGACACGTTTGTTGGTACTTACAATTATATGTCGGTATGTGATGATCCTATTTGTTCTCCCTTTTTTTAAACTTGGCACATACTACAGATAAAATTCAGAATTTGAATTACTAAACAATGACATTGACTTCTCTTTCAGCCAGAGAGAATCAAAGGGGGTACATATGACTACAGCAGTGACATATGGAGTTTAGGCGTGGTGATCCTCGAGTGTGCTATAGGGAGGTTTCCTTACATGCAATCTGAAGATGAACAGAACTGGCCAAGCTTCTACGAGCTTTTGGAGGCCATTGTTAGTAGTCCACCACCTACTGCTCCACCGGATCAATTCTCCCCCGAGTTCTGTTCTTTTGTGTCTGCCTGGTAAACCACATGCTTTCAATGCATTTTATCTTTGATATATCCACCTTCACACTAATATGATTGTGGCTATTTTCCCTTGCATATGCAGCATACAGAAGGAACCTAAATATAGATCATCATCGTTGGACCTTTTGGTTAGTCATCTGTTCCACTACTTTCATTACTGTTGTAATAGTTGGCAATTGGTTTCCTTTTCAGTTGAAAATTGATGGAAAATACTTGTTCTTTCAGAGCCACCCCTTCATAAAAAAGTTTGAAGACAAAGACATTGATCTTGAAATTTTGGTGGGTAGCTTGGAATCCCCAGTAAACTTTCCCAGATAGTTCATCCTGTAGTGTAAAACTTTTGAAGATAAAATGCAGGTCTTACTACTTCTGCAATGTAATACTTAGTTACTAGTGTGTGGTTATTGCTTCTCACTTTTCACAAAATTACAGCTTTGCTATGTAATGGTTGTATTAAACCCCTTTCATACCTTTGTGTTTGCCATTTAAAGAAATGAGATTGCTCATTTATTTTCCATATCTGAATACCCTTTTTGGATTTTTTTTGTGTGTGGAAGAATATGGTTGCCGACGTTATATAGATGTGGTTACAGGAAAATAAGGAATAAGGGAGATACAGGGAGTGGTGTGATGAGGTCAAGCTGGCTGGCATAAGCATAATTTTCTGTGGGCATTAAATTTATATTTGGCAATCCGAAGACTTTGAGTCGAGGTTTGAGTTTTGCTATACAAATAAAGCTTTAGACGTTGGGAGCCTGAGAGGTCCAAGTCCTACAGATGCATATGGGATAAGAATATGATAAGGCTTACAGCAAGCAGAAGTAGATGTCTAGAAGCAGCAGCAGGAAGCATGTGGTGGTAGTTTGAGCAGACTTGAGGTCATCTTTAATGGTAAGTTTTATACTAATTTTTATATTTTTTTTGGCCAAAATATATATGCATATCTATTTTTTTGAGATTGAGTTGCAGAAATTTTAAAATGAATTGTATTTATCTAATTTGATTTATAATTTATGTATTTCATTTTACTCACAATTTATGAAACTCATATATAGTATCTATCATAAAATATAAACTTTTATTCGAAATTGTATCTTTACCATTAAAGATGATCAAATTATATCTTATTTTTTAAATAAATAATACCTAATATGATTCTATTTTTTCCTAACTCAATGACTTTGGAGATGGCCTAATATATAACATTCAGCTCCAATGATCATGAACTGTGCCTTGGTCAACCTTCTTATCTTCTTCAATCCTTTTCTTCCTTACCAAACCAAACCAAAATCAACCAGGACAAGAATTGAATTGTATACTCCCCTTATATAATACTAACCTTGGGATTTTGATTACATTTCAGCCACTAGTTTTCTTTCCTTTGTTTATAAGATAACAGCACACCTACATCCTGCTTAAAATAATCATTAATCATTGTACTAGTTTTTCAAAGATTTTATAATATCATCTGAGGGGGGCGATCTTTCTTATTGTGGTGACGGTGGGCCAAGATCTAATTCATCTGTGACTAACATTATGTCATGAAACATGGACATTTCCTTTTGAAATTTTAGTACTGTTGAACATCAGCGTATGCTGTGTATCAGATCTCAAAGTTTGATAACTTTCAGAAAATAGTGATAGTATTCATTCCAAAAAATATATCAAATACGTGCAAGTACAATAAAACATCGATCTCAATTGTCGATTAAAATTCACATAAAATCATAAATTGATCTGATTATTATTTGAGAAGAAAAATATATAAACTGAAAGCTGTAATTCTTTTATTGATAACGCTGATACAATCTGTTACAATAATTGTCCCTATAAAATAAGGATTATCTATATCTTTATCTAATCTAATCTGTATCTAATTAAGACACGATACACACCAAGAATTACGGAGAATAATTCTCTTTAAACACATTTCTCCTTGTATCGTTGGCCTGAAGAATGATGCATGATTTGTTGCCTCACTAAAAATCTTGCCAAGCAAACAAAAATCCCATGGGTAAAACAAAAGTTTGGTCTAAGGAAAAAAGAGTACAATACATCAACTACAAAAGCTACTACATGTGACGTAGACTCCTTCTGATGTCTACATAAATGTAACTCCTCCTGATTGTAAACTTGGTCATAGAGTTCAGATTACCTGCGCATATCAATGCGTCTCACATGTTTGACAAATGTAGATTTAGGTAGTGACTTGGTAAATAAGTCTGCAGCATTATCCACCGAACCAACCTAATTCACATGGATAATCAATAATCACTATTATTGTTGATTGTAGGAATACTTTGGCGAAATGAATTAAGTATGACAGCCTTAATGTAACTCAACTTCATTGGTTCAATGCAAACCGCATTATTCTCAAAGATGCAAGTTGGTGTTGTCGTAGTAGATAGTAATCAACTAAACCCTCGAATGTGGTGTATTACTGTCCTAAACCAGGCACACGCATCAATAGCTTCATACAAAGCTTTAATCATAGAATAGTTCAAGGAAGTAGTAACAAAGGTTTTCTTTGTTATTCTCCAAGAAATCGTCATGTTCCCATGGTGAATACACAACGAGGCCTTTCTGACCTGAAGCCTTTCTGGCTAGAATCACGTGTGGGTCTGGGATCCCGAGATTCGGACTGTACTAGCACAGATGTGTCCATGAGCGACCCTTGGGATTTTTACATGCATGCTCAGTATGTTGGAGGAGTATGAGTTTACCTCGTGTACTTTATTATATTTATTTATCTGGACTCGCATATGTTAATATAACATATATCATCTGGCGAAAGACATTTATTTTCGTCCACTCACTCTAACGGTTTTCATGTCTTTCCCCTGGGCTTTTCGGTTTCCGTGTCCAGTTTGCAGTTCAGATTCTGGTGTCTCACGTCGTGGTTGGAGGTTAGTTGTTCGAGCTACCTGTGTTTTCCTGTAGGTTTCTTGTTTCACCTACTGTTGTATATTTTGTATATATATATACACACTAGAGGTCGCTCTGATACATTCTGATACTTGTTTTATACGGTTTTTTTTCCGGATATACTATATATTACAGTTGTGTTTACTGTTTACTATTAATGATATGATATTGATAAATCCGGATGGGATTGGTGCCCACGGTTTGACTTTTGTGGCATATGATGAAGTGTTATTTTTTGGGTGCAGGTAATGGCAATTCCGCGTTAGTAGCGTTACTCTGCCGAAATTTTAATGGTTTTTGTTGGTTCACGTTTTCAGAAGGGGTTTGATTCCGGTTTAGGAAACTAAATCGGGGTTGAGTCCTTTCAGTGATTATATGGATCAAAGAACAATCCCTCGATTGATCGAAGGCTCCTCGAGTTCAAAATAACATCTTGTCCTTTGTATCTCGTTTTTACTGTATCGTTGTGTCATTATGTCATATGTTAATGTAAATATCGAACCATGCACTGAATTGGTTAAAAAAATAACATTCTCAACACTTTTATATACCAAAAATAGAGAAATTTCCATTACTGCCAACAATTAAAAATTACATCATAGATGTTCTTATTCGAAAAACAAGACAAGTCTTAACAATCATGACCGAAAAGTAAGCCAAAAATAAAACCAAACTTGAAAGACTACAGAGATAACTACCTTTTACATTGGCATATTCAAAATCTGTAGTGGCTAATTCCTTCTCCTTTACCTCTGCAAGAACGAGATTGGTGTCAACCATCATCTCTACATCTCCAACATAATTTGACTCTTGAACCAAGTACTGCTTGTGCCACTTGTAGATGTTTTAGATTTCTCTAATAGAACGGCATTGCTTGTGCATGTGCTTGTTTAAACCACACTTAAAACAAGAATATTTTCAAGAATGTTGAGACATTTGACCATCAGGAATTGAATCAGCCTGGTACTTGTTAGAATTGGTGTTCTGATCTCTATGCCAAGTCAGATTTTGGCTTCGGCCTTGGCCACGCCCACGCCCTCCTCTACCCTCGTGTGAAGCTTGTCCTCTACGCACATAAGGTTCTTAACGAGCAACCTTTTTATCTTTTCGGGCTTTTCCTCTAGTTTGGTAATTCTCACGCTTTTTAGTACCATCCAGTCTTGAGTAATTATTAAGGATGATCTCATGATGCCTCTCTTTTTTGGCTAGGGTATTGATGAGATCACTGAAGGTAGTAATCCTCCCATGTTCGTACTCGATCCGGTACTGATGAGCAAGGATGCTCATGGATGTTGGGAAGGTGTTTAATGACCTTTCAATCATGTCATTCTCGGACTTCTCCACCCCATAAAAATCCAACTCCGACTGCAGATCCAACATCGCTTCATTGTAATCTTAGATCTTTGGGAAATCCAAAAGTCTGAGATTTTCCCATCTCACAGTCACCTCAGGAAGATGTGCATCATGCACATTATTGAAGCGTTACTTCAGAACATCCCACAATTTCAGGGGATCAAACTTTTTTAAATACTGTTTCTAGAGAGGTGGATGAATATAATGCCTCAAAAACATGAGAGCTTGAGCTTTTGATTCATCTGTGGGTGGAATAAGATTTTTTCCAGGCCCAGAGGGTTTGATGGTGTTGGTAAGTCTCTTTCCGATGAATGTATTTTTCACATAAGAGACCCAATGGTAGTATTCATGTTACAACCTGAATCGTAATCACGTGTTTATCGATTTGTGTTACGCGTTATTGCGGATTAGTTGCATAATTGGAATTGTTAACGACTTTTTCATCAGGCGAGAATTTGTGTTGACTTTCTTCACCATAATTGTTGAATATTTAATTTCGAGATCGTGAAAATTTTTGGGGAATTTTTTCGGATAAGCGAGCTATTTTTTTTATCGACTTTTGAAGTCGGTAGGTGAAAATATTAAAAGTGTTATTTTTATTGTTGATTTAATCGTGACCATCTGATTTGGATCAAATTAATTTGTAGCCATTTATTTGGGCTGGTATGAATATGAGCATAAATACGGGCTATTTTTGGAAAGTTTCCATTTTATGGAGAAAATACGTATGTATATAGATCGACCCGTATACATCCTTGACCCTTTTTAACCATGGAACTTCTTGCCGGCGGCGAGGCTTGGTCCGGCCACCTTCGGCCGTGATGTTGGTATCAAACTGTTGGAATCGATCTCCTCTTTCTTTTGGTTGGTGGATCACCGGCGTTGGTGACCGGATGACGACGGTGCGAAGCGACGAACACTGGCCGGAATCGGTGGTATTTTTTCGCCGGTGATGGAGGCGACACAAATGGCGGCAATGGGGATTGAATCTATAGGGTTTTTCAAGCTCCTGGGATTGTGAGTCTAACCCAAGTGGTCTTGGCCCTTGCCAGGCTGGATTCCGGCGATCGGAGGAAATGAACTCCGGTGGGCATTTCGGTTTTCCGGAAAATTTGAGGTTTTCCGATTTGAATTTGGTTTTGTGATGTACTACAATGTTGTTGGAAATATTGAGATCTTTAAACTGACGTATAAGCCAAAGAATTCTGGACCAGTTGGATTCCGGCCGCCGGTGGCTGCAGTCAGCGACTTCACGGGTTGCCGTGAGCGGCGGAGCTCCAGCGATGTGGAAATTTCGATAAAGTTTTATGTTGTTTCGTTCATTTTTGTGTGTCGAATGCAATGGTGAGGTCCATATTTAGTTATGAGTTTGATAAATTTTGACGAGTATTTAATCAGACAATAATCAGTTTAATTCACGATAGTGTTAAAGGATGCTTTGACTATCAGTTTAATTGCGAGTCATTTGATATTCGAGATTTGTTTGCGACTTTTAAAAATAAGGGATTACAAGGAATTGAATTTAGAATTTGGTTGAGTCAGTAATTGAACAGAATACGTTGTTCTAGAATACGAGACTCAATGTTATTAATCACCAGATTACGATCTTAGTTATTTAGTTTGAACCCTGATGATTAGATATTAATTTTAACCGTGGTTATAGGATATTGAGTTAGCGGGTTTCAGCTTTATAATTATCCCGGCATAATCCCCTGAGTGGGCACCTTTATTTCACAATATATAGCGAGTTCATTTATTTTCAGCATTTCAGTATTTCAGTTTAAATTACAATATATTTTAGAACAGATTAAATTTGGAGGTTTTTCTTGTGATGGCTTTAGTTAGATGCACTCACTATTCGGCTGATCACCGGATAGTTCAGTCAGGGGAGGTTAGGTTGCCTCGTCTGGCCGTTAGGGAAGGCCAGGTTCCCTCGTCTAACCCATCACTTATATTTTTACATATTGTCTGTCGACTCAGATCAGAGAAAAACTTTTGAGCGACAACCTCCATCAGAGTTCAGATTTTTGCTTAAACTCGCTTTATTTTACAGAAATCTGAGGAAAGGCTTGAAATTGTATTTTAGCAATTTATACAGATTAATATATTATTTTTGTCCACTCACGTTAAAGTTTGTAAGTTTTATTTGTTTCTCCCTGGGCCCTTCGGTTTATCGATGCCCAGATTGCAGTGTGTATCATGAGGGTGCTGGATGTCGTCGAGGACGTCGAGTCCACCAGTCAATTCCTTCAGCAGTAGGTTCCAGTTCACTGTCAGTATGTCTCTTGTGTTATTGAAGTCACTCTAGATATTGGTTCAGTAGTATTGTCTTAGTGAGACTCTTGTGAATATGTTGTCACTCGTATAATAGTCGAGTTGAGTTTCTTTGTATGTGAATCAGTATATACCGGAATTATGTTTTCAAATTCTGAGTAATGTATCAGGTTTGAGTTCCATTTTTATGTTGAGAAATCCGGATGGACATCTGTGGTCCACGGTATTGTTTGTGAGTTTATCTGCGGAGTGTCAGTTTTCCTTGCAGGTTTTTGGATGTCTCTTTCATAAGGGAAGTTATGTCAAAATTTTCATAGAAAATCATAGATTATGGTCAGTCGTTAAGGCTTGATTCTAGATGACTAGATAATATAGGGTTGGGTCCTTTTAATTCATTTCCTTGAAGATCAAGGATGTCAAATTCTGACCTTACTGGCTCATTCGAACTCATCTATAAAAATACACAATGATATTGATTAGTATTGATGGAAAACTATGATCACTAATATCAAGTTTTAATGAATAAGAATGTGATCCATGATGTATGGTTACAAAAATCGATTATAAACGATGGTTTAAAAACTACACCCAGCAACCGTGACTAATCGTCACATAATATCGATTTATCTTTGCTTTTTTTAAACCGTGACTTCCCCATGACAGTCACTTTTACTCTATGAATATAGGTCCATAGGAACTAGGGTAAAACATGCAATATATTCATAATATCACAATAATCAACAATTCTAGATCTAGGGTTTTACAGGTTTTCAGTTTTCGTTCTAGATCTATAGATTAGTGGTTTAGAAAAGTTTACCTCGATTGATATTGTGCTCGGTATGACCAGTACAAAAGTTGGACAACGTGAAGGAAGAACTCATCTGAGACGATTCTTCGGGAGTAGAGCAATCTTGACGAAGTAGGAAGATTTGCCGGAAGCAAGGAGGAGGAGCCGACGTGGTGAGGATCAGTGGTGTAAAGATGCTGCCGACGGTGGAGTTTAGGTGATAGGGTTAGGTTTTTTTTTTCTGTGGTGATGACTGACTATCAACTCATACCGTGCTGATAACGTGTTTGAGAAGAAATTACGTAAACTGAAAACTGTAACTCTTTTATTGATATAATGACTTATTTATAAGCTGATAAAATCTGATACAATAAATATCCCTATAAAACAGAGATTCTCTGTATCTTTATCTAATCTAATCCGTATCTAATTGAGACACGACACACATAAAAAAATTACGAATCTCTTCAAACAATTATCATAATATTTAAGTGAATTCCGAATGTTTCACATAAATCACATCCCAAAATAGAGAATTCAACGGTCAAAGATAACCAAGAGAGATGTAGCACAAAATCCAGGCCTAAACTAGCATTGTCCAACCAAGTGGGGAAACAAGGTTCTATCTTGGTAAAACTTTCTGTCAAAATGTGGACAATTTTGAACCCTCTTTGGACTATACCACATTAATCCACAAATCCTTTCCCTTTACTTGAGTAGTTTTCACATTTTTATGCCCTAAAACATGGGAATACGCTAATCTGTCATTGCTTTATGAGGCAAAACTTCCCTTAAGATGGTGAGCTCAGTTTGAAAGAGAGAAGAGAGAGAGAGAGACGGTGACTCAGATATGGATTGCCTTCCAAGTTGTAGAGCTTATCCTCATGTCTTGTACTATGGGAAAGCAAATAAATTTAGACCATAAATATGATAAGAGATAATGACAAAATAAAATCCTTTGGAATAAATATAGTAACGGAACTGAGTCAGTGTTATCCATTGGCTCCATCCATTCTTAAACGGAAACTCCGCCAAGTGTTTGTATCCTATTTCTCAATCCTATATATATACACACATGCTCCCTTGAAAGCAACCTGAAGAGAAATCATATTTGTTTCCAAGTCTTTCAACCCCAAAGTCTTTAAACTTCTTCTTCTTCTTCTTCTTCTTCTACTTTTTGTTCTTGTTTTTCTTCATCATGGGTCGTCAAGAGGAAGCTAAGGTTGTCGGAGATCAAAACAGTAAAGAAAGCGAGAGTATTTCCTATAAGGGTTTTGGAGAAAACAGCTGGGTGATAAAGGAAGACTACAGTCGAGAGATTTTTGATACGAGATCCATCAACTCCATGGAGTCGTCTTCGTCTTCTTCGTTCTCGTCAGATTTGACAGAGGATGCTTCTTCTTCATCATCATCATCATCATCATCATCATCATCATCATCATCATCATCATCATCTTCAAATGGGCCTCTTTATGAATTATCCGAGCTCATGATTCATCTTCCTATGAGGTAAATAGTTTTAGCTACACGTACTGAAGCAATATATATACTTCTTCTTCTTCATTTCAGCTGGCATGTTCATCTTTCTTCTGTACGTGTTCTGAACTTGTTCGATTTTGAATTATGCAGGAAAGGTTTGTCGAATTTTTATCAGGGAAAGTCTCAATCTTTCGCATCTCTAAAGGGTGTGAGTAGCTTGGAGGATCTTGCGAAAAAGGTAGCACCTTATAGAAAGAAAATGAAGCCATGCAAGAGCTATGGAGGTGATTCAAATCATGGTCACAAATACAGCACAAGTCCTAAAGCTATAATCTCAAAGAAAGCTATTTCAAGGGGTTCTTTCTTGTATTCCATCCATAAGTAGTGGTGCCATGCCAATTGCCAAGTTTCAGAGAAAGTAATGTGTTGAGTAGCTATATACTCTAGACCAGCCAATTCCATACAGAAGCATATTTCTTGCATTTTTTCCTGTACTGGACAACAGGTTTTTCCTCCGGCCGGGGTTTTTTTTATGTATTTTTAGGTCTGCTTCATTTTGGAACAATTTTGAGTCTATATTAATTTGTTATGGCGGCTCATTTGTACATGGTGAAAATCCATCATCTTTTCGATTCGCTTCGTTGTGCTATTAGTTTTACACCTAATTGATTATTTTGATTTTTTTATCTTTCATGAACGTGTTGCATATGTCCGACTCTACTGATTTTTGTAAATTCCGGATTTATTTAGTCGCAGATGGGTTACATATGACTGACATATTCTTCGACAAAGAATCAAAGATGGCATCGGATGCCATGTTGGTTGTCCGAATTTTCAACAGATTAAATTAGTGTTAAGCTTTTAAACTACCGCGATTCAATTTGAAATGACGGAGTAAAAATACCTTTTAAAATGACCAAAATATGGGCATTTCTCCCGTTAAACGTTTCGGTCTCAAGGTTTGAATGGGTAGTACAAAATTTGGAAAGTGTAATTTCGTATTTTGCTCCCTCTCTGTATTATTAATCAATCAAGTATATAGAACACTTGTCTCCTTTCTAGTTTAACCGTAAATTGGTTATCGGAAAAGAAAAGAAAAAAGTGTACTCCATCCATTTAAACCAAAACCCTTCTCGTGGATGTATAAGGTTCGTGAAATTCTATATCCTCCTTTATGCTATAAGATAAGATGTGGCCAATATTTAGTGGAGTAGACATAAATTCCATGCTCGCAAAACTAAATATATTTCGTTAAATGTCATCCGCTGATTACTGATATGTGCGAACAGTTTTATGTTACAAATGGAAAACGTGAGTTCAAAAAACCTACGCTATAAGAAGGCTATGAAGTTATATTTACTGGGATCCATACCTCTTGTGATTTACTGGGATCCATGTTGAATGGACGTACACATCACATCTTATGCACTGCTTCAATTCCAAGGAGATGAAAGCATTTCCTCATGACAATAGCTGTGGCTTCACATAGCAAGAGTCGACTGGTCTCTTCCGCTGTCCCAATAAGTCAATAACCTGCCAATTTGCAACGTCACAAAATTGAATTTGAATGATGTACTCATTTTTTTATTAATGTTCATCATGAAGCAAGTCAATGTCAGATACCTGGCAATTGGAATAGAACTTCCCTAAAGATTTCTGAAAGATTATATAGATATTCACATAGAACACTCGGCAACAGATTAGTGCAAGCCTCCTCCACGGTCTAAGAAGCTAGTTTAAGCAAATAATGTAGCAGTTAGATCACAGCAGCAACCAACAAAGATGAGAGAGAGGCAGCAATCAGTTCCATCTGTGTCTTTACCTCAGAAAACGTACTTCAGTAAGTGAAGCGCCAATTCACGCTCAGCCGCATGACCCAACACAATTTCTCCCGACTGAATTAAGATAAAATGAAGCCCTGGGTCACGTATTCAGAATACACATACACGGTCGTACATATAGACCAACATGTGATACACATGTATTATACAGGAGAGTAGGGACTACATGTATATTATAGAGGAGACAGGCATGGGTCTCTTATACGTATAGTATACAGGACTGTAGGATTGACAAAACAGATATGAATCAGAATAATATGTGATATAATGCAGCTCAACTTACATTTTTCAGTTCGTCAATGTCTTTTTCAGATTTCCTTATTATCGAACAGATTCGAGCATGCATGTAGAGCAAGTAAACAGCAGTGTTTCCCTGCCAATATAGTTATGGAACAAATTAATATAACTGCAACTACAGTCTTCAAACAAAGTCATGTTAGAAATTCATTATTAGTATACAACAAGAGAGCCATAAAACCAGAGCACAATTGGATTCAGAACTTTATGCAACATTTTAGATCTCCTATATTTAGTATGATATCTTCTACTATTCAACACCATACTAGCAATACTATCGAGTCTACACACCTTATCATTTAGCATTTGATCGAAATCAAAGGTGTAACTTGTTAATCTGTTGTTCTTCAAATCAGCATACCTGTACAAACATTAATAATCAGAAAACATACTAAGACTAAATAGTGCTAATAATAATAATAGTATTCTGATGACAGTACAATCTGCTGTACCCATGCAAAGCTGAAACTTAAGGGATTCTTAACTCCACACCTATAGGTTAAAATTGCTGAACCAAGCACATTGGAAGTAGATCACAGTTTTACAACAAGTATATTAACTTAGTATAGGTCAAAAACTGATAAACCCAGGCTTAAGATATATTGTAAAATTTAAGGAAAGGTTCACCTTAAAAGGCTCTCAAGATTATACAAGTGGAACCAGTAAGCAATGAGAGACATTACTACATTAGTTCACAGGACATCCGTAAAGTTGTATTCTTGTGTCTAAATCAATACCCTGTGTTAGTTAAACATGCAGGATAAAAGGTCATCAAGAAACATTACATAAAAGTAAAAAATTCTCACATCTAAAGTTACCAAAAACATGTGGTTGTAGGCTTAGAATAACAAGGCTATAATCCTGATGATGATGACAAATAACAATAACTGTCTCAACTAAAATTCTAAGTTCAGACAGCTTACTTAACAGCGCCATAACCAACAGCTTCTGCAATGTGATCACGCTCCTCAGCAGTCCAGTTTTCACCTATTTATTGTTACAGAATTACTTATCCATTTCAGAAGCTTGAAAGTTACAAAATCTTCCATCTAGAATAGAATGAAGAAATTTTGCATATGTGAGACAGATGTAGAGAGCACGTATAGGCTATTCCATGTCATACACGCTTTTCAAGACATGTGTTGCTTCGGCTCTTAGCTTCGTCAAGTAAATCAATCAACCGAACAACCTCAGTAGCACGAGTACGGAAGCGTTTGCCATCTTTACCAAGAACAAGACCAAAACCAACATGGCTGACGTTAAGCTGGTAGCCAACCTGCAAGTGTAGCTGCCTGAAAGAGGACCGAAACTTGCTTTAAATTATTATAAAATATGCAAACAATATTTAAGTTTTACCACAGTACAATACAGGAACACCCCAGCTTTTTCTCTTTAATAGAAAAGAGCATTTTTGTCATGTGGAAACCAAGATAAAGAACTTTAACAGCTTAACGATAGTTCAACTAAGAAAATTTCTTTTGAGCAATTGCACAAAACATTTTACGGCTTTCATTATATACCTTGAAAAACATTTGAAAGTGCTGCTGCTGGCCAACATCAGTAACATATATGATCCATTCAGCTTTCTCCTCATTAAGGCGGTACCTATACATTCAAGCAGCATTGCCAGTAAGGATACACAAACAAGCAATCATATTGAACAGCAATGACGGGATGGATGATCATAATAATAAAGAATCAACGATATTGAGTTCTATATTTAACACATAACGAACCAAAGAGCTGCCAAATCAGTTGATGCATAGTTATAACTTCCATTGCTCTTCACAACAATCAGGGGGGTGTAAAACCCCTCAAGATGAAGTACACGAGCACCCTCGCTTTCCTTAATCAGTCCTTGGCCACTCAGGTTCTCTAAAATCACAGGTATATGTGGGCTATAAAAGCTTTCTCCCTGCCAGAAACGGAAAGTATGCGAGTGACTTCAGGTTATGCTGCAACGTCTTATCCCAGTGGTAATTCGACCATATTTGCCTCGTGATGTCGTTGAGCCAATAGTAGCATTATGTAGATGGTGGCAGCGGTTATGCGCCAGAGAGTTGCAGAAGTCAAATGTCCTCAAACTTCAATACGATATATTTCACATCCTTTACAAATTAGAGAAGATTTTTCCCCCTGTTTTCTTTGACATCATGATTCACCTCATGATCCATGTAACCCAACATGTGCTCCTTTCTGGTCCGATCCACTACACTTGGATGTATCCCCAAGAAAGGTATGTACAATTATTTATAACGGATGTTCATCATTTTTATATTTTTTTTTTGTGTTTTTACTATTATTCAAATTATTAATTGTATGATTTTGCAAACAACTCGGACAGTATAAAGGATTTGTGAAAAATAAATCTTCTCCGGATGGCTCCATAGCAGAGACATACCTAATATATGAGTGTGTTACCTATTGCAATAAGTACCTCAAGGATCCAGTCTAGGCCAATCCAAATATCCACTATAATCTTTTAGTTGCGACAAATGTTGTACGGCCATTTAAATGAGTATTAAAGGAAAGATCAACTAAAGAAGAACTTGAAGAAGTACATTGGGTAGTATTACAAGACTGTGATGATGTCGATCGTTACATGAAGTACTACAGGGAGTACATTCAGACGATGAAACCGGACACGACTCCATCTTAGGTTGAAAAGCTGCTTAAGAAGAAGTTCCTCAATTATTTTCGACAATAGGTACGTATTTTTAATTATTTTAAAACTCTTTTCTCATATATAGTATGTATCGCATTTGGTGTTTGTTTATGCAAAGTATTTTTCCTTAGTTTGTGGATGCATGTTTTTGGTTTCCTTTATTTTTAGGGGAAACTATGTCAAATTTTTGGTAGAAATTAAATTACACATTCATATATATTCTTCACATTTTTGCATATGGATGATCTACAAAAATCCGACAACCACGATGGGTAGTGGTCGTGGAAAATGCATATGTTGGCCCATAAGCCTGTTAAGCACTATATTTACTCCGGCAGTTTTGTGAATGGTATAAAGTTTTATTCATTGACTCGAGATGAAGGAAGAAACACACAAAACAATGGGATCGCAATTGGGGAAGGCGATGCTGTCTATTACGGAGTTCTTGAACATGTCCTTGAGCTGCTATACATGAATGATATCAATGTTTTTTTGTTCAAGTGCAAATGGTTCAAGTGTACCAAGGAAGATATGTGGTTAATATCAGTCAAGACAAACTCAAGATGGTATGAGGATGAGCCATTCACTCTTGCCACTTTAGTTAGGCAGGTGTTCTATCTGGATGATCCGAAAGTTGGTGAAGGCTGAAAAATAGTAAATAATATGTCACATCGAGGAATATGGAGTCCAACGACACTTGATGGGACGTCGGCAACTGATATTAAAGTGCATAGAGATAATGCCTATCAAGAGCCTAATACTTCAGTCATCCCCGACGTAATAGAACTGGTTCGACATAACGAACGCTTACCCCCGATTTATGGCACCACAGATCTTACCCCAAAGGAGATTAGAGAGTTAGCGTAGAATGTCCTAGTAGTCGAGGAGCCTAAAGACGAAGACGATGTTAGATATAATTCAGACGATGTAGAGTATAATGATGATGAGCTATCAGATGATAATGAGGAGGATGATTCAGATGATGTTGATTATGAGGATGAGGATTGATATGAGGCCGGATTACTATATTTTTATATTATAAATTAATTAATTGAAGTCACGTAATATATATATGTAAAGAGGTTTATATATATTTTTGATCCATTTTTCTCTAATTTCTCTCTCGATCTCTCTTGATCGTCTCGGAACCCAAAAACGCCGCCGTGGTTTTCTCTTCTCCCAAAACATCTACACAGAGGCCAGGATCATATATGACCTAGATATCGGAATCGGAAATTTAATTAGATTTTGAATTAATTCTATATATATGATTAATTAAATAAATAAATAAATAATTAAGATCGATATGATTAATTAATTATATATGATCAAATTATCCGAAAGACTCGACTAACATGAATTAATAACGTGGCGCTAGATGGTTAATTATGCTCAAATTTAAATTATGTTTGAAATTTGAAAAAAAAATCAAAATAAAATAAAAATTACACTTGGTCGACGAAAATGGATAATTTCATCGTTTAAAGTGAACTTAGACGACGAACACTTTTATTTCGTCGTCTAAGAGCTTACCCTAAACCTAAACTCTAAGTCCTAAATTATTTCCCCTTAACCCTGAAAGTGTTAGACGACGAAAACCCTAAGTTTTGTCGTCTAAGTAGAGATTTAAAATCTGACATCTAAAAGCATGACCATGTATACCATCTTAAAATACATATTTTTTCGTTGAGGGCATAGAGTAAACAATTCTTGGACTATGAGTGTCGACGGTTCAAAAATCAGAGTTAGGAAGATTCGGATATATATCAACGTTTTCGTTTCGTTGAAATTTCGGTTTTATGTTTGATTACGCCGATCAAACCTTTAACTTGCTTCATTTTGAATGAAAATTCATCCACTTACATATTATGTTATGATGAATATATCTAATGGTTGTTTTGTCCAAATTTAATTCTGTTAATGTTGATGTGGAGTGAATATAGACATACGAAGACTTAAGTTATACAACATTAGTTGATATATAGCAAGTTTTTAGTCTTAAATAAATATTTTTTTGTCAAATTTTAATTAATTTATATTTAATTGATAAATTAAGTTTTTACAACAGGACAAACATTCATAACTTTGGAAACGGGTTTGCAAATTATTTTTTACAATAATTTTTCGTCTTTTAACTATATTTCGATAATCACTAAATTGATTCAATCGAATCCTAAACTTATCCGAATTAGGTTGAATTTTTTTTCTAAAATATTGTATAAATGTAATGATTACATCTTACGGTTGATTTTTGATAATTTTTTAAGCAACTGCCAAACATTAATTTTCATATATTTTTTTAAAAGAATGTACTTAGACGACGCTAACATGTCTTCGTCATCTAAGTGATAACTTAGGCGATGAAATCTTGTAGTTTCGTCACCTAAGATCAAAAGTTTTGGCGGTTCAATAATTTTGCGCCAATTTTTTGGGGACAATTTAAATACAACTTAGGCGACGAAAGTTGTTCATTTCATCACCTAATAACCTTAATGATCGCCTCGGGCCGCCACCGCCATCTCTTCTTGAGCTTTCCAGCGATGTATTATTCTCCGTCGCCGGCGATGGTCGTCAGTGGTAGAGCAAGGGCTTCAAGCGCAGCCGAGTGGCTAAAAAATTATTTCCGAAAATAGATCAAGTTATATATCGTTAGGTTCGTATCGACGATAAGGCTCCGTCGACCTAGTAGGTAGGCGGTGGTTACGAGTGTCTTCACCAATGACGAGTGTCTTCACCAATTTTGTCGTAACAAGTTTGTTAAATACGTCTTCGACTAAATTAATCGAAATTATTTTTTAATCGAGTACTTTCTTGATTTATCTATTTATTTTTTTATTTTGACAATTTTCGACAAATTCGAGTCGTCACGCGGTAAATCCACTTGATAAAATAATAATGAAGTATATATAAATAAATATCATGCTTGGGTTGCAGCAAGCCATAGCCTAATCAATAGTTTATGGTTTATGAGTTATAAACTAACATCGAATAGGGAGTGGGGTCCAGGTGGGGACGGTGTACAATGGGATTGGGGACCCCACCACGCCGGGGTGGGCGAGCAGTGAAGAAGACTGCGAGAGGCTCGAGGAAGAGGAGGTGGAGAAGAGTGGGGACTTGACTATGATTCCGTCTTTGCCTATTTCCGCGCGGATGGGAAGACTATCTTGAAGGCCGTTGGAGGACAGGTGGCGGATGATGATTGGCAGGGGAGTGAGGATGCTCCGACTTACAGGGTCGGCCCTGGTCCTGGAGTTGTGCATCTTAGCGACACTGTAAGTTTAGTTTTGTAGTTCTGTTCTTGTTTTATGTGTTTTGAGATGGAACAGAACTGAAAAGGCAGAAATGTTGGAGTTGGTGTTTAGGGTAAGCAAGTTATAGGAAGGATTTAGAAGGTGATTGGTGTTATAGAAGGAGCAGAAGAACCCGATCGGTAAGTTCGAATCTTTAATTTACTAGTAGAAGCATATCTATCAGCAGAATCTTGTACTTGAAAGTGTGAAGTTAAGACTTTAAACTTTAGAGTTAAACGTGTTAAGAACAAAATGAAACTAGCTTTAGTTGCAACCTAGTATATGTTCATGGTCATGTAGTTCCATGAATGAAGGAAACGATTGTTGGTTGTCGTATGTGTAGATTTGTCATTCTCGGTAATCACCGGGATGCATGGACATTTGGAGCTGTTGACCCGAGTAGTGGCACTGCGTGTCTACTAGAGGTGACATAAGCTTTAAATTATGTAGCATTATTGAGTTTCCTATCTCAAAAGGGAAGATTCAGGAGAAGTGCCTTTTGTGGTGTAATACAGATTGCTCAAAGATTGGGGAAGCTGCAGGAAAAAGGGTGGAAGCCTCGACGCACAATTATTTTGTGCAATTGGGATGCTGAGGAATATGGCTTGGTCTCTTTCTCTCTTTCTCATTCCTACCTACCATTTCTCATGCGCAACTGTAAACTAGACCGTGTTTGCAGATAGGATCGACTGAATGGGTAGAAGATAACAGAGACATGCTTGCTTCAAGGGCTGTTGCTTACTTAAATGTTGACAGCTTGATGAATTACTTAAGCAAGCTACTAAACAGGTATTGCAAAATAAGTAAAGCCAGAAATTTTAAGGCTGAGTTGTAACACATCTCAGTCCTTCAAAGTTTGAATTTGTAGATTAAAGATCCAGATAACTCCTCACAAACTCTCTACCAAGCATGGGTTGGTTCTAGCAGTTCGCCTACGGCAAGTAATTGGCTACTTCATTGATTTTGACAAACTACAATGCATGCACTGTCACGTACTGTCATAGAATATTGCAGTCTATAATTTAAGTATATACTATTGATATAAGATGGTTTTTTAAAAACATAACCAAAATACTGAACAATTGAGTTTAAAGAAGCTGTACTTTGCATGCGAAGATCGGCAGGCTGGGAAGCGGAGAATCTGATTTCGCAGCTTTTGTTCAGTATGTGGGAATTCCGTCAGCTGACATGGTCTTTGGTACAGGTAACAACACATTTGATGCCTCTAAAGCTAAACGCGTAGCTGCATATCACTATGCTTTACTTACAACTCATGTTCAAACAGCAGGGTACCTGGTATACCATTCATTGTATGACGACTTTGTGTGGATGAAAAAATTTGGCGACCCTTGTTTTCATAGGCATGTTGCAGGTCAGCTTTATCTTTCTGGAATGGAATTTTCATAATTTAGAGTTCAATATAAGAAAGGTCTACTGTATTGTGACAATGTAAATTGAATTTTACCAACTAATTATATTTCTGATGAAAACAGTTGCAAGTTTATGGGGTTTGATAGCTCTTTGGCTAGCAGATGCAGAATTCTTGCCTTTTGATTATACATCCTATGCCTTGGAGCTACAGGTAAAGCAACATTTCTGATTAGCCATTCCATATGTTTTTTGAAGTAATGAAAACTACCAACGACGTGCAGTTAAATGAATAATATTGATCCCTGAATAACAGAAGTACATGAAGGACTTGGAAAACGAGATCTCAGATAAGAACATAAACCTAACACCTCTGTTCAAGTCCATCGAGGAGCTGACAAAGGCAGCAACAAAAATAAACAACCAGAGAAAGGTATCTATTGTGTTTCTTACCAGTTGTAATGTGTGCTTCCATTTTACGTAAGTTGTGAAACTGAAGCATAACTTACCAGGAGAGAGAGAAAAATAAAGTTTGGCCTTCAATGTGGAATAAAAATGGTTTTAAGGTGAGAGAGCTTAATGACAGACTGATGATGGCAGAGCATGCATTTACAGATCAAGATGAACTTTTTAGAAGGTCCTGGTATAAGCATTTGGTATGTTCCTTAGAGGTTAAACATCAGTTATTTCTGTTGTTCTCCATTGCTTTTGATCGTCTGTATGACTGTATGTATCTCTCATTAGTTATAAGTTCACTTAGATAAGACGTATGACCGATCTAGGGGCGTGTTAGTACAACATATACCAATTACTGTGATGGCTTTGCAGATTTATGGGCCCTCGAGGAACGATGATTACGGATCTGAATCGTTCCCTGGCATAGATGAAGCCATTGAAAAGGCAAAGAAATTGAAGACAGCAGAGTCATGGAAATTTGTACAACATGAAGTTTGGAGAGTTGCGAGAGCAGTGAGACATGCAGCACAAGTCATCAATGGTGAACATGATAGCTATGTGGTCGGACACAAACAGGTTAATTTGAAATTATAGTGTTTTAATCAGATATTTCCACTTAATAGTGTCGTGAAATTGCAAATTTCAGATTATTGTTTGCTTTGGACTGATGAGCCTTGTACATATAGTTAACCTTCAGTTACAGCTCAGTTTGATACCCGTTTGATTAATGAAATCCACTTCGTGTTTCCTAGATTTCTATAGTAATAGTTGTACCTTTCCCTTTTCTTTCTTTTTCCTTTCTTAAATAGGGTTAGTCTAATATCTTCTCTTGCAAGTATAAGAAGCCATATGAAGTTGAACCCTGTCTAAAACCATGTCATGGATCCGGCAATAAGCATAGCTGTTGGTATTTCTGTGTTCCTCTTGGCCATTCTACTTTTAATTCCCAATATAAGAGGGGACAATTCTGGATTGTTTGTGCCTGATATTATCCCCTTTTGCATGGTGCTTGCTGTCAATACCCTATTGTTTTATTACATTGAAAGTTTGTTTTAAGAGAAGGGTTGATGAAGCAGCCACTGTAAACGAATCTGGCCAGCTCCCACCGGCTACTCCACCGCAAGAAGAGCCCCGGGACAATGTTGATATTGAAGCACAAACAGCAGAGAAGGATTGGTTTAGGACCTCTCCTAGATGGGTTAGGAAATTTACAATGATGTAACGCCAGACCCTTTGCAAGACATTTTTGCCTTGTCGTTTTCTTCTGTGATCCTATACTCTTGATACTGAACTAGATATTGTCATACTGTGAAGGCTTCAGTAACCACAGAGATGGAGAATGTAGTATTTGCTTGGGGAGTATGAGTGCGCGAGCTTTCAAAAATGTAAGCATTTTTATCTTTCACCGGCAATGCATTGATCAGTGCAGTGGCTACTCGGCAGCATTTTACAGCTTTCTTGACAAACTAGCTTCTTGGCTCCTTATTTTAGCATGTTTTCTGGTTTTTGGGGAATTATATTGGCCTGGTTTCATACATACTAGTCTCTCTTGAATGAATGGGATCAGATTTTTGCTTATGCGTTCAGTATCAATTAATTGTTTTGTTCTAGCTTGTTTGTTCTTTTTGAGGTAAGGACCGATGCTACATAAAATCGTAGATGTGAAGAGCAAAGAAATTCATGCATGTTAGCCTGAATCAGAATCTCAATCAAATAGGAAATATACATCCCATTTATTTACAATCGTTGTTGCTGGCGACTGTGTTTTACTTTGTTAGTATCTGCCCTAATTAGATGTCGTTGATTTGACAATCACGACAATGAGTACTGCATAGAATGCTAAGTTTACGTCGATGTTAAAAAATATTTTAGACGATATTAGACGGTGGAGTTATTGTCTAGCGTTTAACCACTAAAGTGAAGATTAATCACATTCTAGCATATTATTATTTTTAATTGTTTATATAATTTTTAGTATATTATATATAGATATAATATGAATAATATAAAAAATAATAAGAAAATATAATGAAAACACTTTATCTTTAAATTCCCTAACTTATCTTCTTGTGCACTATCATCTCGGTTAATTGTTTATATAATTTTTAGTATATTATATATAGATATAATATGAATAATATAAAAAATAATAAGAAAATATAATGAAAACACTTTATCTTTAAATTCCCTAACTTATCTTCTTGTGCACTATCATCTCTCACCGAGATGGGAAGCAAGTTATGGTGGTCATTGAGTTAAAATGATGTAGACAATACGCAGGTCACTGCCTACCGTGGGGCTCGAACCCAAGACCAGAAGATCAAGAGCCTTGCGCTCTACCAACTGAGTTAGATGAGCTTGTGTTCACCTGGTATGATCTACAATTTATATTCTAATTACCTCTTACCAATTTGGTTCATGACCAAAGTTTATTAGGAATCACATCATAACATATGTAGCACCGACTTGTTATTGTAGTGTCATGTTACATGTCTAACATTTGACAACACTTACACTTGTGGACACTTGGAGACGCCGTGTTCAAAGTGCCACATAGTGTGTCCAAAAATATTTCTTTTTAGACGCTCGGAGATATTCCGTGGACGTTCAAGGGACGCCGGAAGACATTTTAGCGTATTAAATAATACATGATTTTATATATTTTTAAACGTAAATAAATAAGAATCATATTCATATATATTATATGTATATATATATATTAAGAAGTGCATATGTTTTTGACCTTGCAAATTTTTCTCTATACAAACTAATAATACATGACATATTATTTAGGATTTTAGAATAATGTAATGAAAAATGTAACTAATCATCACACCATCATAAAATTACGTAATGTAATTTCATTTCTTGTTTGAATTTTTATTATTTTTCTAATGACATAAATTTTTAAGTTTGTTATAGACAGGTACATGATTATTTATCGTTATGGATGATTTTAATTATTTTTCTCAATTTTTTATATTTAATTATTAAATATTTAAATTTTTTCTGTGTCTCGTGTCCGTGTCCATAGATCATAACTATAACCCAAGCTATGATCAGATCATGAACCAAATACCCAGAACAAACCACATAAATTCAAAGTCTTAAAGCACAATCCTAAGGGTCATCGCCCTCTTGTGGCCTTATCTATTTACATCTCTCATGCATTCATTTCAGACAAGATAAAAGTCTAAAACCTACAACATGAAGATCAAGATCCATCAGACCGTTGGTGTCTCCACAGAGTCTTCAAAGTTTGGGTCCTTTGCGTCGATGACGTCCTTCTGAAAGCCCATCTCGGCAGTGGAGTAGTTCAGATCACCGGCCCAGGTGAACTTGCCGCCATGGCCTCCTTTCTTGGGAGATCCATTCATTCCCGTCCCCGACTTCCTGTCCTTCTTCACCTGATCCTGATCTCTCGCATTTCCTTTGTGGGTCTTCCCGTTCCCGCTCTTCATCGATCTTCTTCTGCGTTCTCTCTGTAACTGGATCTTGGAAGTGATAATGGATTGGTGTATCTATCAACTATGTAAGAGTTGTTGCTCTATTTATCGGCAAAAAGGTGGAGGCTTTTTTTGTTTCATTATTTGTAGGCTTGTGGGTACGTGTGGAAGTATTATTGGATGGAGCCAATCGGATAAGACCAAGCAAATATCAGCATGTGAACTTGGCAAAGTAGAGTTGAAAAATTGCACTCAGTTGGATTTATCACGGTTAAAATAATGAGTATATATTTGTCATTACTTAAGAGAAAAATAAAATAATTACGTAATAAATTAAAATTATATTGTATTTATTAATAGATAACCATAAATATACACATGTTACAAAATAAATATCCTTATAAATCAGAGATTAAAAGAATATATACTTCTATTATAATTAGAACAAGACACACATATAAATATCATGAATATTTCTCCTGGAACATTTTCCATTGTATCGCGATCATAATGTATGATGCATAAGTTGTTGCCTCACTAAGATTCTTGTCAAGCAAACAAAAATCTTATGGGTAAAACAAAAGCTTAGTCTAAGGAAAAAAGAGTACAACGCATCAACTACAAAAGCGACCACATGCGATGTAGACTTCCCCTAATGTTTACGAAATGAACTCATCTAGATCAGTAACTCAATCTCGTAGTTTAGATAACATTTGCATTCCAATGCGTCTCACATGCTTCACAAATATAGAATTTGAAAGTTACTTGATCAAGTTTACAACATTATCCACTGAACCAATCAGGTTCACATGAATATTTAATAACCGCTACTGTTGTTGATTGAAGAAGTACTTCGGTGAAATATGTTTAGTATGGCCACTCTTAATGTAACCCAACTTCATTTGTTCAATGCAAGCCGCATTATCTTCAAATATACAAGTTGGTGTTGTCGAAGTAGATGGTAATCCACTAGACCCTCGAATATGGTGTATTACTGATTTAAGCCAGACACACTACTTAACCGCTTCATACAAAGCTATAATCTCAGAATGATTTGAGGAAGTAAAAACAACAGTTTGCTTTATTGATCTCCAAGAGATCGTCATGTTCCTATTATGAATACATATTCTGTTTGGGAATGTCCTTTATGTGAATCGAAGGTTTCTCTCAACGGGTCGAGAGATAGGTTCTGGTCGATCCAAGAGCTTCCATTCGACGGGTCGAGAGATCCACTCGATGGGTCGAAAATTCCAAAATTTTTAGACTGTGTTTTAACTATTCCTCTATCAAGAATTTCAAGTCTCACTCTGATTTCTTTGTAGTTTGTAGAGAAAGAATAGGCATCAATGGATCCCTTCAAGTAACTAAGTTTATGTTTTATTTCAATCTAATGACTTTGTGTAGATGCTGAACAAGAAGACAATGTCTAAATGTGTGCACCAATCGATATATAACCAAGCTCCAACCACACTAATATATAAAATCTCAACTTCAAAAGTTCCTCAACATCATCGTTCAAATGAAATGGATCCTTTTTGGGTTCCAGAATGCGAATAACCTTTGGTGTGCTAAGAGGGTATGCTTTGTCCATTGCCTGACTTGGACATAAGCACACTGGTGAAAAAGTATTCCACCAATTCGATGTACCATCTCTAAACCGGGACAATATCGAGTCCTACTAAGGTCTATCATCTCAAACAAATTGTTCATATAATGAACACGTATGAGCATTATCATTCTTGCATCTCTTCCCAACCAAGCAGCCGCTTAGAATAGTGAACGTCTCAATTTGATCACATAAGCATTCCATGGTTTAGAGTTACTTGAATTTGGTATAACAATGTTAACCGACACTCATATATAGATCTCTAAATTAAGATCCCCATAGAGATATGCTGTAACCACATTCATAAGCTGCATACTTAGTATTTTTGGACACTACCAAACTACAAAGGTATCTGAAGTAATAATGTACATGTCTGGAGAATACATCTCCTCATAATCAATATCAGGGCATTGACAAAATATTGTGCCACAAGTTCTTCTCATTGTGCTTCAAAACAAAAACTCATTCTTGTCCAACCGGTTTACCATTCGGTGGTCATAACACTACCTTACCGAAATCTTGCCTTTTGTAAGAGAGTTTAGTTCAACTAGGATTGTTAATTTTCATATAGGTCAATCTACTCTATGTTGACAATCCGTAACCGAGGTAGGTTCCACTTCATCGTCGTCAATTCCTTATCGATGAAAAATGCATCATCATCGAACATGGAAGAACTATCCATAATACCGCTAGCATTTGTTTAACTTGGTGAGATTTTAATTTCTTGTTTACTGACATCGTCATTAACTACAAGACGTCCCCCAATGTTTGTTAATGTCGAATTTTAAGACATGATTGTAGTCATAAACAATCTCATATGTTGATGATGGAAATATCACTTTGTGCCTTGATGACTTGTCTTTTCACTAGTAACTCATCAATGAATTTTGACCGACGCTACACTCTCTACGCGCATCGTAAGCAATCTTCAAGTGATAGTTGAATTTCAGCGAACGATGGATTCTCAAACTTCATCTAACTTTGAACTCGTTTGAATTCCATCCATCTCAAACTTGGTCGTTTATTCTTCTATCTTTGACGCACCCGTGCATTTGACTATTCTTGAACACCTTTGTTCGATTTCATTCAACCATCTCCTGAACATACTCGTCCGTTTAACTATTCTCGAACTTCATGCTTTTTCGTTTATTCCTTTCCTGAATATTCCTACTGTTTCTACAAGTCCACCACGGGTTTAAGCGGCACAATGATATATTTTCTTTATTTGATTTTATCTTGATATCACATATATCCTAGATCTCACAAATATATCACAAACTTTCTCACATACATGCCTCCAATAATACCTCTCTTTTGATCACCAAGGCTGAAGAGAGGATTGTTTTACCTACAAACTTTTCCTAAAAATCCTTAACTCATTCTTCAATGCTCATCCCTTGAAGCTTGAGGCTCAAAGCTCGAACTTCGAAGTCTCTCATCACCAACAGTTCTCCTCTAATTTGTTAGAGGTTCTACTCATAACGTCAAACTTAACGCTCACATTCGTATTGTCAATGGTTCGGCTCTCCACTTGATCTCGGCACCCATACTCATCACCGTCCAAGGATCTACTCAAAGCTTCGAACTTGACGTCAAGACTTCGCGTCGTCAATGGTTCGGCTCACTACTCAAACTTAACATTCGTACTTTTCCCATTAGAGGTTCTACTCAAAGCTTCAAACTTAACGTACATACTTCTCCTACTAGAGATTCTACTCAAAGTTTCGAACTTGTCGCTCATACTTTTCTGTCAAAGGTTCTACTCAAAGCCTCGAACTTGACGCTCATACTTTTCCTCTCAGAGGTTCTACTCAAAGTTTCGAACTTGATGGACATACTTTTTTTGTCAAAGGTTCTTGTTAGTACTGCCTAGGGCTCAACCCCTAATTAAGCCACATTTAGCACTCTAATTATCCAAAGTAGAGAAAACAAAAAGATGGTATCAGAAAGCAATATTCTGATAGCTACTTGCCACTTAGTGAGTCATCCACTATGGACAAATGACTACTCTTCCCTCAATCAAAACAAGCATCTTAGCAATCCCACATTACTAGAAGAGGGAAGATATCCCTTACTCTTGCCTGTATAATAAGGTCTCTCACCTCACTCAAGGTACATATATAAGACACTTCTCTTCTAGTGTAAATTGTTTACTTATTACTCTACATGCTTATTGACTTAGGCATTAGAGCGTTGAAGGCGGATCAACCCTGTATTCACCTCTAATGCAATTTGCATATTGTTGTACAGGAACCCATGTCTCTATCGAAGACCCAACGAAATTCGGTAGAAATATTTGGCGCCTTCTTGTATGAATCGTACATTCCAAACCATGTACAAATACCACATAAAAGTAGAACACGTTGCTCTACTTATTTAAGGCCTATCACGCCAATGCATGTCCGCAAAAGGCCACCGAACGCCCCCAGCCAGAGGCAGGGGCCCCCACCTCCAAAGGCCCACATCTAGAGGCACCCGGGCGCCTCCTCCAAATGGGGCACCTCCCACCAGCCACATCAGACGCCCCCGCCCGAGCGCCCCGACCATAGGGCCCCCCACGCGCCCCTACTAGAGATCCCCGACTTGCCTAAAGGCACCCTCCCAGCCGCCCCCAGAGGCCTCTGCCCATGCTGGGCGGGGATGCCTGAAGGGCTTTGTGCCAGGGACCTCTGGCAGGTGCATCTGGTGGGCCTTTGGCGGGTAGTGCCGGGACGCCCCCCAAGACCTCCCCCCTCTTCTGCCCCGCCCAGGCGCCTCCAATGGCCCTTGCCCGTGCCACCCTTCCTTCTTGGCACCTTTCCGAGGTCCGCTAGGCTTCTCCCACCATAATTGTGCTATTAACTTTAGGACTTCATCTGCTTAAGCCCCCGGCCTCTTACAACTCATAATTGTATTTCGAATGAGTCCGCAAGCAAGATAAGTCTTCTATTCTCTTCCCTTCGCTACTATCACTCAAGCATGCTTATTATTTCATACAAGCTTTACATGCCTATACAAATTAAGCATATATAGCTTACATGAACAAACTTCATCAATCAAGCATGTCCACAATATCTTTAATACCCTACACTTGTGAAAAATATGTGATCACCTAAACTATGCATGACTCATAGTTGACCATTCATTTTAATCATGCATATATACATATCAACCAAAACAAGTATTTAAAATACTGCACATGCAATACGATGTTTATGCCATATTCAATCAACGCTTCATAATATACTTATGCTAAAACCACAAGAACAAGAGACATCTTATTCAATAAATATTTCTCATCCAAACGAATGCTAACAATCTTCCACAAATATCAATCATAAAAAAAGAAAATTTGCATTAACTAAAATTACTCACTACGCACAATAGTGCTTCACACGCTTATGAGCCTACACCTCAAAACTCAAATCAGCATCGTACACAAGCCTTGTCAAACTGACACATTGGTCCATCCATTATATATCCAAGATATGCAAAGCCTACTTTGACTAATTTGATCAATATGCACGTCACAACTTGAAACGTAACAAAGCAATTTGATACTGCAAATTTATTACCTCCAAACTTCACCACTATGTGATCTCATCTAATATAGCGAGATGTTCCCAATGAGTTGATCTCTGAATCAACTGATTCAATCTTCGACTTCATACCATGTTGTAGGTTTGAACTGTCCTTAGGCACGCACATCTCCGCGCACATCGTAAGTCCCATCTGCTACGATGCCTCGAGCATTCACTAGATCCTTTCGGCAAGCTTTTCTCACAAATTTCAATGTTGGTTATTGTCAGACCTCCTGCCTCGATCCTCGATCCTCATCAAACTTCGAAGTTCGATTTGCTCGAAGCTTCCCGTCCTTTGACTGTTAGAATACCTCGAATCCTATCATTCCACTTTAATGTTTCCTCTCTCAATTAACTGGGGTACTCCAAGTTCTGAATTACTTTCTAATGTGCCATGGAACACACTCATGCTTCTCCCGACCACTTATAAGATTCTGAAGTGTTCAAAATCTATGATCTCCAAACAAATGCTTATAGTCCTTTCTGCAAATATTTATCAAAACAAGGAAACTTGCAAGAACTAATAAGATGAGAGCTTGTTACACATAATAACGTTTCAAGCATATCGCATGCTGCACTTCAAAAATTGGTTAGCATCCGCTACATTAGCATAGCAACTTTTCCAGGTTAAGTTCAACAAATACAACACTAACTTGATCAAAACTCTTCTAGTTGGTGAAACTACCAACCAAGAAAAGCAAGCGGCAGCAACAAAACAGAAATTGGATTACCTCAATCCTCGCAACTCGACCAAATGCATTACTGCAACCGACTATTTTATAAACACAAAGGTTACCTCTCATCAACCCTATGCTCATATGACGTACAATCTCATAATCTGCACAGATTGTGTCATCTCTATATTCTTGTAGCTGTGTCTATGCCATGAAGCTTTTCCCATCCATGCATATACATTATTTTTGTCGTACTTGCTCCAACAAGAATGAAAATTCTTCTTTTACTTTGTCTAGCTTCCATCATCACACACCAACACAATTGCATTGAATAACATCTTCTCGCATCCAAAGTACTGCTTTCAGTCTCTTTCCTCCTAGCTTTGTCCTTCAGCTGAAGCTTAATCCACTCATCCTTATTCGCCAGGCAGCGAACTCCAACATCGCCATCTGATTCAACAAAAATTGCACAATTTTAGGTCTCAGACTCTCAATCGATCAACCCCAAGAATGACTCGGTGGACAATGACGCCAACCAATCTCACCTCGTCTTTGGTTTCTCCAAATCTCCAAATCTCCTTTTAACCTCCAACTTTTCCACTGGGTCTTGTACGCCCAGTCACGTTCCCGTCGATGCGACGTGCTTTCGCCGCAATAGTTGTGGATGCAATCTGGGTATAGTTGAATAGCGACGGCGCAGGGATTCTCGCTAGAAGCAACTGACGTGCCACCTGGTTTTCTTTGTCCATTTGACATCTAAACCAAACACCTAATCTCCCTCAATCACTAGCCGACGCTGAAGCTCCTCGCCGTACATCCACTGACATATTCCTACGTTTATTTCCATCAAAATTAATCGGGTAAGCGAATAATTGATTAAAATGAATCAAAATATCCATAACAATCATAAACCCGATATCTCAATAACTCGGCAATATAAAAGAAACAGGGTTTTGAGGACGTTAGCTTCCCGGCCTTTATTGCAATTGCTGGATAACAATCTCGCCGGATACTACCGAGCTTGTCTAATTCAGCATCCTCGAGAAATTTCTTCATCACAATTATCTTCGTCAGATTGGTTGCCTTCGTTGTGGAGCACCTTGCGGTCACCATTCTCAGGAACGTTTGTTGCTATAGTTTCCCGCGTACGGTGCACTTGTAGGAGCACAAAAAATACAGTAGACTCTTTATGCTTTCACAGGACAATTATAACGAACAACAAACAAATCTCATTGACGAAGTTTTAGTATAAGTAGGCCCAGAGTAGAATCTAAAACAAAAACATATTCTTTACACCTGTTTATAAATTCTTAGCCTCGAACTTCAACAACCGCCTATTTTGGTGCCAGTCTACTAGGCTTGCGCCTTACTTCATGCCTAGTGCCCATATTCTAGGACTACGTGGTTAACCTGCCCCAAAGGGCCAAGTCAATCCTTATCCCTTTAATTGGACTCCAAAATACGGATCTGGGCTTTCTGATCCATCAATTCTTCAAGATATAACTCAACTCGACCACTATGAACTTCAAACTTCGAGATATACTTCGAAGATCGAACTTCGAGGTTCCATTTTCTACTGAATCTTCAATTAATCTCATATTGGTGATCCCGAGCTCGAACTTCATATGACTAAAAATTCTTACTCCCATACCACCTGAATTGGTTTTGGGTCTTGCACCCCAGAAATGTACAATCTCTACTTAACTATTACCCGTAAACAGACCCCAATCAGGATTTTAAACCAAGCCTCGGCCTTGCAGCTCCACAAATATGTAGTAGCCTATCCATATATCTCATATATAATCATATATAGTACAGTTAGATTTTCTGTTTCTCGTATAGTAATTCTCGTTCATAGTTGTAATCATCTAGTAGTTGTTTGAATTCTATAATTTTCGATGAATCTTGTTGGATTCTAAATAAGTCAAAGTAGCCGTTAATCGTATCTTTGCATCAATATGTAAATCGTCATTTCATATACTTGTACAAATTGTCCAAATAATCATAAGTGTAATAAGATATAACACTTTCCATTTTCATATTGATCTCGTGTTTTTAGCTTGTATCATTTCCATTGATCATTGTATTATTATCTCGAGTCCATTTCGTTTGACAACCAATATTGTCGTTGTATTACCACTTTGTAAGGGTTTCAATTTTTGTTTTATATTGTATGATCATGTCAACACAATATAATAATATAATATTGAATGTGACGATAAATGAATATAAAAAATGTATCGATAAATGATACACATGTACAATACGAAGTAAAGTATAGAACTGTGTACCTCAGTTCCAGCAACGGCAGTGTGTAACCTCTTCTTGTCCATGACCTCCATACACTATTCTCTCTACGATCAACACAATACAAGTTCACAAATTCCTAAACTCATACTTTCACGACTAACTCTAAAACATGAAACACAAGGAAAGCGACGTCCGAGAGTCCAACCGCACTCTGATACCATTTGTGACAACCCGACCCTTGTCAAAAATAGTCAAAATCAATAAATAATCAGGTAAATCGAGGAAGTACACAATTAGAAAATAATTTTGACTAATTTAACCGAAAACGTATCCACCAAACTTGTTACAAGGAAACAATCGTAACGATATAAGACAAACATAATTTTTCCGTTGGCCGCACCGCCATTGGCGGGGACACTTGTCACCACCGCCCAGCCACTAGGTCGATGAAGCCTAAACGTGGAATGAACCTCACCACTATGTTTGTATCGTCGATACAAACCTAATGTGTGACGACCCGACCCTTGTTGAAAATCGTCAAATCAATAAATAAACAGGTGAAATCGAGGAAGTACTCGATTAGAAACATCAATTTCGACTAATCTATTCGAAAGACATATCTGATAAAGTTGTTATGATGAAACGGTCGTAATGATATAAGAGAAACCTAATTTCTCCGTCAGCCGCACCACCACTGGTGGAGACCTTTGTTAGCACCACCCACTCACTGGGTCAACGAAGTCTAAATGCATTATTAACCTCACCACTATATTCATATCGTCTATACGAACCTAATGACATACAACTTGATACATTTCTGGAAAGAATTGGCGACCACCGCCAGTGGCGGAGGTTGACCCATCACTGGAAAGCTCTTGAAGAGCCCAATAACTTTCCTCAATTGACTTATACCTAATTTCAGCACGTTTGGCCAAAATCAGCCCCGAAAGCACTCGGTTGGAAAATGTTTCCGACATCGAATATCCACCATCGAGTCACCTCATGGCTCGAGGCATCACCCAAATCATTCAGGAGGTGAAGGGGAACAAAACCCCTCTAACCTTGCCGCCCAATACCATCTGAAGCTGCCGATTATGGTGGAGCCGAATCCGAGTTGGACAGAATTCAATCGAATTCCATCCAACTCACTTGCAACCAAGAAATCCAATATATATTCACAATTTAGAGACCAAAAGGATTTGAACCATACCTAAATCGTCGCTGGAGACTTCGCCGGCGATGGTGGCGAACCTCATCCAAAACTCTAGAACTTCCATCATTCGATTCTCCATTAACAACCTTCTAATCTCAAAACAAGAAGAAGGAAATGAAAGAGAAGAACTAGACGAGTCGATTCTGACCAATTTTAAGGTTAGAAGTGGTCGGATGGCGTTGTGCCGTCGAGAGGAAAACTCGACGACGATTCTGGGTCGCCACACGCCAGTCAAAGCGGTTCAATGCAGTTTGGTCCCAATTGGAAAATCTGATTTTCCAAAAATGGAAAGTCTTATTTATACTTGTCCATTTACGACTATTACATTTCCTATAAACTTCCGCTAAACATAACTTTCTCGTTGTAACTCCTTTTTCGGCATTCATCGCGTCTACAAACTCATCTCGACAAATTCTGCAACTTCCACCTGAAGTCAACCAACTTCATCAATTTTTGAGAAAGTCAATTGTAAATCCCTCAATTCTTACTATCAATAAACATTATTTATCGCGCTCGCTAAATCGAATTACAAATATCTTTAAAATGATGAATAAGTATACAAAATATTCAGGATATCACATAATGATATATAACTTGACCCATTTCTGGAAAATAAGTTTTCGGGCACGCGGTGGAGAATAATACACCGCTCGAAAGCTCAAGAAGAGCCCAACATACTGCTAAACTACGACCATGGCAAACTCGGCCGGCAAGTGGCCGAAAAATGGCGCAAAAGCCCACTAACCCGAAATTGCCGGAAATTGGTTCTAACGATGTACCTCTGCCATTGAGCCATCAACGACCTCGAGGCATGACCCAAATGAACGAGCAGAAGGAGGGCATCAAAACCCCCTTCACCTCGTCCCGCCGTCAATAAACTCTATCAACCGCTGCAAGCGACGTCGGCAACTACGTTGGCAAAATTCATATCGGGGTCGAATTGAATCCCTAAAAATCGACTACAAATCACCAAAATAAGACACTAACACAATCTACAGGCAAAAACCAATCAGTTGGCATGAGAATCGTCGTTGGATATCTTGCCAGCGATGACAACGAATTAACACCGAAACCCTAATGTTTGACATAACAATCGTCACCGGAATTCCTATCCTTGATTCGGCCTCCATCGAGCTCTATCGCTTGAGTTAGGACCATGAAAGTGATAAAGAGGAAGAGATAATTCAATCCGATTTCAATGGGAATCAAGACCGGAAATGGATCGAACAGTGTCGCACGCGATCGCTACACAGCCAAAACCCATTTTGCTCTCCATAGGTGAAAGAGTTTGACCAATGTCAGACAAGACCTTCCCGAAAGGGAAACCCCTCTATATAAACTTTTCCATTAACGGAAACTACTTCTCGACAAACTTTTGATAATCGTAACTTATGCGTTGTAACTCCGTTTTCGGCATTTCTCACGTCTACGAAGTCGTCTCGAAAAATTCTATGACTTTCACCTAAAATCAACCATCTTTGACAATTCGATAAAAAAGTCAACTCAAGACCTCTCAATATTTACTGATGGTAAAAATTATTTACCGCAACCACTAAATTAAACTCAAATTATTCATAAATATTAACGATTATATAAAAAGATCGGGGTATTACATGTCGTTACCTATTGATTTGTTATTTCAAGCTGGGTTTCATTGATCATTCTATAAATGGAGAGTTGAGAAAGGAGAGAGAATTATCCTATTGATCGATATAAATTTTGTATTAATTAATTTCCTTGTAGAATCATTGTTGTATAAGGTATAATTATAAATAATTTTTTAAGATGAATAAATAAGAGTCATTAGATGTGGCGGTTATGGTCGTGTTTCGGCCAATGTATGGTGTATACAAACGTGGCACGATATTGATGATGTTTATAAGTATAACATGTCATATAAGATTTGAGACCTACATATCATGACATTAATGAGATAAAATTATTTCTCTACAAATATAGGGCCAAGACTTTTAAATTTTTATGTACCAGGAGCCCATACATAGATCAGGCTCGGTCCACCTTTCATCTCATCCTAATGAGTTAACCGCTAGTCTCACCTTGATCAAGATCGAGGGAGGCCGCCGGATCAGAGGGTGTTGACGGTGTTGTGCAACAGTGCAAGGCTTTTCCTATCAACTAGGAAATTTACCCTACTTCCTTTGTATAATGGGGTCTTTCCCCATATCCAAGAAAAAGATTTAAAATTCTCACTAGCCTAGCAAAAGATTCAAAATTCCCACTACCCCACTAATTAGGTAAAAGACTAGCATACCCTCATTTTAACTAATGAATTACCCAATACCATTACTCTCTCATCACCTCTTCATTGATTGTTGGCTTGACTCCGATAACATTGATCGTTGACCACCGACGTTGACCATTGACCAGTCACCGGATTCCGGCAACTTTGGCCGGATTCCGGCGACTAGTGACCGAATTCTGTTGACTTTGAGCATTGACCAGTTGACTTTGACCATTGACTGTTTATCTTCAACTAAGTACCAGTTTACCCTAAACAAATAAATAATCATTTGGCGTTCAACTAATACTCAACTGAGGTTCAACTGATACTCAGTTGAGGGTTAACTGATACCCAGTTGACGTTCAACTGAGTGTTAGTTTAGGTTCAACTAATACAAATGATTTAACATTGTAACCACTTTCAGCACATCTTTTGACTTGGATAACATAAATCTTAATATTCTACAACCACTTTAGCATACAAATTGAACTACATTCCCATAACCTATTACCAGCAATACAATACATAAGAATAAAGAAAAGAAATCATATCAAATACATAATGATGCATTAGAATACCAAGAACAAACTACTAAAGCAAAATCGACACTCTATACACACTCATTAACCACTTAACCACCAATATAACTTCCTTGTCTCTGGTATCTTCACACCACGAGTTTTGTGGGACGCCATCACTCTCCTTGGGTCTATTGGTCACATAAATCATGGTCATCGAGCGAACATTGGCCAATATCAAACTAAACCCGTTGTACTGATTTGCCTCCATTGGTCTCTTTCTACCCTGCAACCATATAACCATTGTCCAATACTCAGTTGACCCTCAACTGATACTCAGTTGACCCTCAACTGATACTTAGTTGAGGGTGTCACCTGAGTTCAACTGATACTCAACTGAAATGAGAATTCTATTTTGAATATCCGAGAATGTCTTTACATTTATTCCCCGTAGCATGTTATTAAAAAAAAGTAGTATGAATTGACCAGATCACAACTAGTCACTACTGACACTACGTTAATAAGCAAGCTCTCAATCTACTGCCAAATTTGTTGTTGGTAGTAGATGTAGTAGTAGGATTGTGTCGAGGGCTACAGCTGAAATTGAAATTCTTCGAACCCGGGGGAGCATCAGCTTCACCGCTTTCTGTTGCTGCTTCAGATTGATGATATTAGTACGAGTGTCACCTAGGATTCCTCCTCTAGGACTCACAGTTGCAGCAAAGAGTGTCAGCTTTTGAGGCTAAGTTCATAAAGATTATTGAAGAAGATTAGGCCAAGCAACTACACATTCAACTGAGTGTCAGTTGAGGGTCAACTGATACTCAGTTGGCATTCAACTCAGTGTTACAATGCTACCAGAACAGTCTTACACAACACGGCTACAATGTCAAGCCCGAAATGCAACACAACACTTCCAACTGCACAAGAAACACTTACAAAATTAAAACTTATACATTCAAACAAGATAATCTGAGTCAAGCATTTCGTCAAATGCGACGCTGCTTGGTCAGTTATGGTCAAGAGGACTAGACCGAGCCATATAACCAAGGTCGTCGTCGACATTTTCAAACAAGCTTCTATTACTTACTTACTGTGTACTTACTAGAGCGGCGAGATTAGGTTAGGGTTTTGTCGAGCTCGAGCTCGAGCTCGAGAGAGAGAGAGAGAGAGAGAGAGAGAGAGAGAGAGAGAGAGTCGTCGAATTCGGATCGGATTCCGACGAGGATGAGAATGAGTTTATTGGGATGATTATTCAGAGGATGAGTTGGTGGTTGTGACTCAGGACGATGTGAGTAAGGTAAATGAATTAAGAGGATAATTTTGGAATTAAAAAAAGGAAAATAAGGAAGAGTTGGTAAGTGGGAATAAATTTCTTTAAATCTCTTAAAGTTAGTTGACTAATAGTAATATTGTAATTTTATTTAGACTAGTAAGAAAGAAAATTAAGATCGATAGGAATAACCTCTTGTATAATATGATTCTTCTGTTTTAGGAAGAGACCGGCAGATGTGAAGACTTAATTGTTCGATGACATAAAACTAGTACTCCTAATTATTCTGGTTTCTTCCTCCCCGTGTTCAACGCAACACACACACGCACTCCGCAGAAGTGGACCTAAACCATCCTCTCACCTCCACCAACAACTTCGTTTTCATCACCCGCAAACACCATTGACCACATTCCATGCAGCCGTAATTTACCTTAAGTAATACGCAGTTATATAGTGCTCCGTACTATTTTAAAGTTTTTTTTCTTTCGATTACAGTACTATTGTAAAGTTGAATCGAATGAGATATGCTAGCCATAAGATAGATAATTTTTTGAGATCTACTCGATCTACACACATCTTACTAATTAAAGAATTTACATGCATTTCAGGAATTTCAATACTTCAAAACCTTGATATCGAATCGCCGAGTTCATTTTTGCTCATAGTCTCTAATTAAGGGCGGAATATTAACCAATTATGAGAATTCAGAAAGTGGTTTGTAACTCAAAAAGGCATTGCCGCGCATTATACTAATGTCTTAGTGATCGCCGAAACAACCCCATTATTGATTTGGATTCCATGTATCTCTTCATCAAGAATATATATTCACTGTCCGTCCGCACCCAAACAGAAAGAGAGACGCTTTACGGGCACAACAAAAAAGTGCAAAGAACAAATTTAACCAACAACCATTTCTATTATAACTAGGTCACGGAAGTTCAAGCTCAAGCTGGCCTTCTCTCCTTGTGGCTCAGATTGTTTCCACTCTCACATGTAAACATGAAAGAAGAAGAAGAAGAAATCCACCCGTGACTTATTTGATTCTCCATTTCAGCACTATCACTTCGATCAGTTTCCACCTGCACCAAAAACCCACCAAAGAAATTTGTATATGAACCAAACACAGACTTAGAGCGAGAGTCCTTTTCTATTATATAGCTAGCTAGCTCTTAGAATCTCCAAATTAGTATATATCATACTCTTCTTCTCATTCTCTGTGCTCTTTTAAGAATGCCAACATTATTCGATAGCATTTTCTATGGTACTCTTCTTCTTCTTGTCCTAAACTCAACGCAGACGCTATGTCACACTAAAGGAATCCGGCCGGGAAACTCCGCCGGAAAATTGCACCTGTGCAAGAACATGACCCGAGCCCAGTTCTCGGAGCAGCAGTTCATGAAGTGGGTCAAGTTTGTCGGGAAACTCAACCACTCGGTTTATAAGAACGCCAAAAACAAGCTCTTCCCTTCTTACACATTCAATGTGGCCAAGAACCCTTCGCAGGGAGACCACTAAAATCCAGGATGCCATCGATTCTCTCCCGTTTATCAATCTCGTCAGAGTGTGATCAAGGTCCATGCAGGTGTCTACACGTGAGTATATAGTAGGAGCTTTGTGTTTTCTTCCTCATGGAGTTTGTCTCTCTGTCGACTTTGACTGTTGTTATAGCGGAAACAATTGAATGTAAGAACAAACACAGATTTACGTGGTACACTAACGTGAGTTAGCTACGTGCACGGCAGAAGGAGAACATATTTATTATCTTGATGATACCAGATTACAGAGTATCACACTAGGTTAACCAACCTAGGATTACAGAATACAGAATATCTACTACACTAGATTAAGCCTAACCTACAGGATAGAACTAAATTTCATTCACACTTCTCCTTTTAGCTAATACCCTTGTATATATATAGCCTAACAGAGTCCTGAATACCAGAGGAATCCCAAACCCAAATGTTTGAGGAATCCTAAACCAGAATGACTGAAGAATCTATATTCCTTGCGGAATCCTGAGTAGAAGTCCCGTTCGCCAGACACTTTAACTCTCATCACCAAAGACTGCTCGCTAAAGATTCTCTCGCCAGAGACTCTTACTCGCGAGACCCTCTCGCCAAAGACTCTGTCTTAGCGAGAGCTGCGTACGCCAACGCCATACCTGATTCAAGGCATATTCTAACAAATCTCCACCTTGACTTGAATCCTTTGCCAGATTACCAGAAGTACCAGACTCTCTTCTACCCCAGATGTCGTTTCTCCAAAGACGAACCCAGATATTGTCCCTCCCAGAGAAGAACCCAGATGTTGCCATCTCCCAGTGAAGGACCCAGATGTTGCCCCCACTGGGCAACTAATAGCTTCTAACATTCAGCAAGTCCAAACAATGTTGGAACTTCCTATGTTGAACCGGCTTGGTGAACATGTCTATTGGATTATCAGCAGTACCCACCTTGTTCACCTTGATTCTCTTCTCACTTTTCAGAAAATGATACCTGACATCGATGTGCTTAGTCCTCTCATGATGAACTTGATCCTTGGCTAGAAAGATTGCACTCAGACTATCACAATACAGTATAGCCTGATCGTGATGTAGACCCAAGTCACTAACCAGTCATTTCAACCAGATTCCGTCCTTGGTTGCCTCTGTCAATGCCATGTACTTTGCTTCAGTTGTAGACAAAGTCACTGAAGGTTGCAGAGTAACTTTCCAACTAACAACAGACCCACCAAGAGTGAAAACATAACCAGTCATAGATCTTCTAGTGTCAACATCTCCAGCATAATCTGAATCTAAATAACCAGCTACTAAGCACCTTGTATCACCTCCATAAATGAGACCAACATCAGGCATACATCTAAGGTAACGAAAGATCCTCTTCACAGCTTGCCAATGCTCCTTTCCAGGCTTACCATAAACATACTGACAACACTGACAGCATGTGCAAGATCCGGTCTAGTGCAGACCATAGCATACATCAAGCTTCCTACTACACTACCATAGGGAACTCGAGACATGTACTCCTTCTCCTGAGCAAATTTAGGTGCAAACGCAGTAGACACATGAATGTTTGCTGCACTTGGTGTATCTAAGGATTTTACTATAGATATGCCAAACCTTGACAATATCTTCTGAATATAATCCTTCTGTGATAAGAATAGGCTCTTCTGACTCCTATCCCTGTAGATCTCCATTCCCAAAATTTTCTTAGCTGCATCTAAATCCTTCATCTCAAACTCAGCACTGAGAAGACCCTTCAACTTCTGAATCTCTAACTTGTCCTTTGCAGCTATCAACATATCGTCTACATACAAGACCAGATAAATGAGAGACTCATTTGAAACCTTGTTGTAGTATACACAACAATCATATGGACTCTTGGTGTAGCCAATCTCCATCATATAGCTGTCAAACCTCTTGTACCACTGCCTCGGTGACTGTTTTAGTCCATATAGAGATTTCTTCAACTTACAAACATAATCTTCCTTTCCAAGAACTTGGAAACCCTCTGGCTAAGTCATTTATATCTCTTCCTCCAACTCTCCATGCAGAAAAGCTGTCTTCACATCTAGTTGCTCAAGTTTCAGATCCTGATGTGCGACTATGGCTAGTAGTACCCTGATAGATGTATGTCGAACCACAGGCGAGAAAATCTCATTGTAGTCTACTCCTTATTTCTGATGAAACCCTCTTGCAACTACCCGAGCTTTATACTTGATACCCTCTATAGGTGACATCCATTCATTCTTCTTGAAAATCCATTTGCAAGTAATAACTTTTCTCTCCTGAGGTCGCTTGGCCAATTCCCAAGTCTAATTCTTGTGAAGTGATTCCATCTCGTCTCCCAGTGCAGCAAGCCATTGGGCAGACTCAATACATGTAATTGCTTCCTTGTAGGTGGATGGCTCGCGAGGATCCACCTCTTCAGCAACCTGAAGTGCATAAGCCACCATGTCCTCAAAACCATACCTCGTGGCCGGCTTCCCAAAGTTTGCTCTCCTCGACCGATTAAGAGGCAAACTATGCTGGTTAACTACTAGTGGCTCTGATTCTGAATGTGAGTGTTGATCTCCTTGCTGTGGTTCACTCTCATCTTGAGTGACATGCTGCTCCATCTGTTTCTCAACACTACTATTCTCTGATACAACTATGGACTTCACAGTAGGTTTAAACATAGAATTTTCATCAAAGACTATGTTTCTACTGAGTATAACCCTCCTTTCAGATGGAGACAAGATCCTATACCCTTTAACTCCATCCCCATAGCCTACAAATACTCCCCTTCTAGCTCTTGGTTCAAGTTTACCCTCACTTACATGATAATAAACAGTGCAGCCAAAAGCCCTCAGATTTGAGTAATCAATAGACTTTTCAGACCACATCTCAAGAGGGGTCTTGAGATGTATACCAGTGTGAGGTCCACGATTTATCAGATAACAAGCTGTACTCACAGCTTTTGCCCAGAACCTCTTCTCTAGTCCAGCATTAGAGAGCATGCACCTAGCCCTCTCCAGAAGTGTCTGATTCATTCGTTTTGCCACACGATTCTGCTGCGGTGTGTCCCTGACTGTATGATGCCTAGCAATCCCTACATTCATGCAGAACTCATTAAAATCAGAACAATAGAATTCTAGACCATTATCATTTCGCAGCCTTTTGATCTTCTTTCCTGTTTGATTTTCAACCAACGCCTTCCACTGCTTGAAGTTCTTAAAAGCGTCACTTTTATGCTTAATCATAATCACCCAAGTCATTCTTGAGAAATCATCAATCATAGACACAAAATATTTGTGACCTCCTAAAGACTCAACACGAGACGAACCCCAACAGTCTGAATGAATGTAATCAAGTGTGCCTTTTGTCTTGTGAATTACTTTGGGAAACTTACTGCGATGTAATTTTCTGAACACATAATGTTCACAAAATCCAAGGTATTTTACCTTGTGGCCACCAAGAAGATCTTATTTAGCCAGAACTTGCATCCCTCGTTCACTCAAATAGCCGAGCCTCATGTGCCATAACTTCGTCATATCCTTCTTGTGAACTTTCGAAAATGCAACAGTAGCAGAACCCGACATCGTAGAACCTTGTAAAATATACAAAGTAACCCGCTTGACACCTTTCAGAACCACATTAGAACCCTTGCAGACACGTAGAACTCCGCATTCTCCTTTGAAACTGAATCCCTTGTTATCCAAATAACCCAGAGATACCAGATTCTTAGTCATGCGTGGAACATGCCTAACTTCGTTCAATGTACAAAATTTACCATCATGTGTCTGTAATTTAATTGAGCCCATTCCAACCACCTTGCAGGCAACACTGTTGGCCATAGAGACATCTCCTCAATTTACCTGCTCATAGGTTAAGAACCACTCCCTGTGCAGACATATATGATAAGACACTCCAGAATCTAGAACTCATACATCATTGTGATGTGCATGTTCATCAGAAACTAGGGCCGTATCCTCTTCTGAAATGGTGTCATCTTCTGCTACAGCAGCAGTACTTGATGGTTTCTCCTGCTGCTTCCTGTTTGGACATTCCCTTTTCCAATGCCCCCTTTCTTTACAATAGTTATAGACATCGTTGAATTTAGTACCCTTGAAACTTGGCTTCTTGAATTTCTTCTTATCCGAGTTTCCATGTCCTTTACTTCCACTGACTACTAACCCAACAGCCTGATTATCTGAACCCGTACCAGTCGCCTTATGGCACAGTTCTCTGGTATGAAGAGACGATCTAACCTCCTCAAGAGTCACTGTATCCCTCCCAACGATAAAGGATTGCACAAAATTCTCATATGATAATGGTAAAGATACCAACTGAATTAAGGCAGCATCCTCATCATCGATTTTAACATCGATATTACGCAACTCTAATAGAATTGTGTTCAGCTGATCCAAGTGATCTCTCAGAGGTGCACCCTCTTCCATATGCAGACCAAACAGACGTTGCCTCAGAAGCAACTTGTTGGTTAAAGACTTCGTCATGTATAGACTCTCAAGCTTCAACCACAGACCAGATGCAGTTTCTTCTTCTACGATTTCGGTGATGATATCATCTGCAAGACACAACATGATTGTCGAGTGTGCCTTTTCCTCCAGACTGGCCATCTCAGCGGATTCGGGACCTACTGTCTTCTTCATCAGCAGCACCCACAACCCTTGTTGTTTTAACAAGGCACGCATCTTGATCTGCCATAAACTGAAACTGTTCCTTCCCGTAAATTTGTCGATCTTCACATTCACCCCACACATCCTGAGCCGAAGCTCTGATACTAGTTTGTTATAGCGGAAGCAATTGAATATAAGAACAAACACAGATTTGCGTGGTTCACTAATGTGAGTTAGCTACGTCCACGGCAGAAGTAGAACAGATTTATTATCTTGAGGATACCAGATTACAGAGTATCACACTAGGTTAACCAACCTAGGATTACAGAATACAGAATATCTACCACACTAGGTTAAGCCTAACCTATAGGATAGAACAAGATTTCATTCACACTTCTCCTTTTAGCTAATACCCTTGTATATAGCCTAACAGAGTCCTGAATACCAGAGGAACCCCAAACCCAAACGTTTGAGGAATCCTAAACCAGAATGACTGAGGAATCCATATTCCTTACGGAATCCTAAGTAGAAGTCTTGCTCGCCAGACACTTTAACTCTCCTCACCAAAGACTGCTCGCTAAAGATTCTCTCGCCAGAGACTCTTACTCGCAAGACCCTCTCACCAAAGACTCTGTCTTAGCGAGAGTTACGTACGCCGACGTCATACCTGATTCAAGGCATATTCTAACAACTGTTAAAAATGCTATCTGTCTGTCTTGATGAAGTTTCATGATTTATGGTAAATTTGGTTTTACAGGGAAAAGGTGAATATACCGCCATTGAAATCGTTTATAACCATAGAAGGAGCCGGGGCAGATAAAACTATTGTGCAATGGGGAGACACAGCTAAAACACCGTCTGGTCCGAACAAACAAGGAATGGGGACATTTAACTCTGAATTCTCCTTATTTCGTTGAAAGGACCATAACTTTCAAGGTACGTACGTAATCTCTTATTATGAGCTTGCTAAGCAATCAATTAGTACTCTGTCGCCGGTGAGATTTACGGAACGATTAATGTGCAGAATACTACACCGGTGCCGGCATGGGGAGCACCCGGAGTGCAGGCAGTGGCGTTTAGGATATCGGCGGATACGGCAGCTTTCTTGAGGGAGAGGGGGGGGGGGGGGGGGGGGGGGGGGGGGGGGGGGGGGGGGTAGATTTTTAGGAGCACAGGACACCCTATATGATCATTCATTTGGGACGGCATTATTACAAGGATTGCTACATTGAAGGTTCTGTTGACTTCATTTTTGGGAATGGTCTCTCCCTATTTGAGGTAACTAGATCACTTTTCACTTTCTAAACAAGCATATATAATTTTTGTTTTGGGCACTTTGCATTTCCTTAAAAAACTAACACTATGTTGTTCATTACGTGATACGTACTCTCTAAGCAATGTATATAACGGATTGTTACTCGACTTGTGATCCATGCCAAAAGCTTGATACAATTAGAATTGAGTTCAGTTCGAACTACAAGGAGCTAAATCCTAAATCCTCTAGTCACATTTTAAGCAATAGATGGTCAAATTCGAATACTCTAGCTAGGGAATGTTGCCATGTGACGGCTCGGATATACAGAATATATACTTGGGTATTTGACAATGAAGTGAAGGGTTAAGGAATGTATTTGCATATGCATGTTCTTGATCGGGTTGGTGTCTTGTGTTGTGTCGTATTAATACTTGTGTTTCAGTCTCGATCACAAGCTCTCCTCACTCACTCACTCACATGTGTGAAATTTTTGGTGCAGGGATGTCACGTGCATGCAGTAGCAACAAACACGGGGGCATTAACGGCCCAAGGGAGAAGCAGTATGCTAGAAGAAACGGGGTCGGTTCTCGTTTGTGAACTGTAAGGTCACGGGTTCAGGAGCTCTCTATCTTGGAAGGGCTTGGGGACCCTTCTCCAGGGTGGTCTTTGCCAAAACATATATGGACGACATTATCATGCCTAAAGGATGGTATAACTGGGGTGACCCCAATCGTGAAATGTACATCACTCTCTCCCTCTTTGCTCCTCCTTATATGTTTTCCAAACTGTTAATACACTTGGGCACATTTTATCGAGTAGCTTGTGTGTTATCAACGTTCGATCTTTATCTACACCAAAAGCCAATATAATTTTCTCGCCTATACTCGAGTCATAATCGGAAAATATATGCAACACTATCCCTCTCTAACTTATCTTCCATCCTAAACGGCCGTAATAACGTACCGACGTCTCCCTCTCTAGTCACCAAGCCCCAAAAGTCCGAGGCACGAGGAATATTTCTCCCTCATAAATCAATCTCTGTGAAATCAACTCAAATCCTAAAAGTTTTCCTTATGGATCTAGATATAAAGCATTATCTATCCATTGGGATCTGTACCTATATGTATACCTTGCAATACAAGCATGCACATGGAGCACTTTCATCCTTATGAGAACAGAATGGGCGGTTCACAGAGAGGTCATAAACCCACTTCACTTATGTATCATCTAGCTAGCACTTTCCCCTCTGCAAAATCTACATGTAGTGCACCACAAGAATCCCATATATATAAAAACCTATCTACGTACTTTGTACATTACCTTATTCATGCTGGCATATTATAAGCACAGCCACGCCAGCATCTACATATACTACTGCTGGTGCAATGGTGCAGCCGTGTAGCTCAGCAGCTGTATATATAAGCCACCTACCTACTCCTCCCTAGCTCAACCAGTTTTTGTTTCCTTTGATTCATGCTTTGGCATTTTCAATGTGGTCTTAGTGCGCAACTGGGCATGCGCATGAGTCCCTTTGCAATGATTATGTTGTTGTTTTACATCTCTGTGTTGATGTTGGTGTTGTTGGTTGTGCAGGACTGTATTCTATGGGCAATACGAGTGCACAGGACCAGGAGCACAGTATGCAGGGAGGGTATCGTGGTCTAAGGAACTCACTGATGAGGAAGCAAAGCCTTTTATTTCCCTCACCTTCATAGATGGGTCTGAGTGGCTCAAAATCTGACAAGCAACGACTAGCTAATACATGTTTGATAGTGTTTGTAAAATGCCCATTGTTACTTGTAACATTGGTTTATGTAGGACTGTGATTATATATGCCATAACAAACACATGATTACAATAGATAATCGACAAATTGTTTGGTGTGCAAACCGAAATTCACATCTTGAACTCATGCAATTGGGACTATGGTTTAGGAGGCCAGATCATCTAAACTTCTAAAGAGACGGTTTTAAGTTTTTGAATGACATAAAAGTCATAAACGGAAACATGCATCTAGCCGTTGTGATGTTTTAAGGGCATTTAACTGCTGAGATTACATGTCAAGTTTTAAATGGTGTACCCAAGTAATTCTGGTGTTTAGATTGTCACACAACATGCATCAGAGACAGTCTTGTTCTTGTGATAAATGAGTTCATGATCAATCGTAGTCAATTACCGTTAGATGTATATCCAACAAATGATATTAATTTGTATTCCAACTATTTTTTAATTACCTATTATTAGATGCAGATCTAATAATAATTGACCACAATTGACCACCATAACGAACTCTATCAGAAAATCTAAAAAAATAATTGCTCACTCAAATTATCGTAAATAAGTGGGCTCAGATAATTAAATGCTTGAAAGTTATGGGCTTTCATCACTCATTAGTCATCAGATCCCCCGAACCGAAAATCTCATTTACCATCCATACACATGGGCCTGATCGTAGGGTTGAATCCAGTTCCAAAGTTAACACCTAAAGCATGATGGTCCAAACTTTGGCCCAATCCAAATCTCTAATCCAGTCCAATATCATTCTCACATCATCTCGAATAAAACTTCCTACAAACTGTTAAGACTTGATACACTACCTCACCGGATTCATAAGACACCTGGAACTAAATTAACCCTCTCTCGGCTTCGTTCTGTTTCACCATTTTTCACCACTGGAAATTATCAGTTAATTCTTAAGGAGAAAACCGAGCATGAAGGCCGGCGAGATAAGAACAGTGCAGGCCATAGTAATTTTGAAGGTACTGTGTGCATGTGCGGTAAAAGAGAATCGGATTGTGGCTGTAGTACTTGCAGAGGCTTGCATCAGTAGGAGGAGCAATCTTTCACTGATATCTAGGGCTCTGCCGCCTGACCTGCAGCAAAAGCATCACTTATGAAAGCTCCCTTTCATGAAAACAAAGCTAGTGCTTAGATTCTTACAAGAAAGGTTGAAATGAACGTGCCTTTTTTTGCTTCAGTCTTCAGAGTTCAGCCTTTCCCGTTACCCATTGCGACAGGTCCTCGAAAGCTAATCATCAATGGCTGATTATCTATCCTTTTACTTGGAAGCTCAATACTTATGCAGCAAAAAAAAAAAAAGTATAATAAAAGGTGTTTTGGGCATTCCCTCTCGAATTGCTTATGTCTACAACTTTACAAGTTAAATAATATTTACAATAAAAAATAAACATATTCTAATCACATTAGGATTCTAATGTATCTACAATTTTAATACTTGTCAACACTCCCCTCAAAAATTGGAGCTAGATGTCAATCATGTCCAACCATTTACTAAAAACTTCATGTGACAACCCTCAAGTAAGAACATCAGCTACTTGTTCCTTAGATGTCACAAAAGAGAATCGAATAATTTTCTTGTCAAGGTTAACTCTTATAAAATGTCTATCAACCTCCATATCTTTAGTTCTATCATGCTGTACTGAATTATGAACAATCTCAATAGTAGCTGTATTATCACAATGTAAATCCATAGGTTTTTGAAGCTTGAAACCTAATTCTTTCAGCATATTCTTGTTCCACAACAATTCACATACTTCATTTGCCAATCCATGATATTCAGCTTCTACACTAGAACAAGCAATCACATTTTGTTTCTCAGTGTGCTAAGTTACCTAGCTCTCACCATTAAAAGTAAAGTATCCAGAAGTAGACGCCCTATTAGTATGAGCGCCAACTCAATCTACATCAGTGTAGCCTGAAACACACATCTCACTGTATTTTGCAAAGAAAAATCCTATAATAGGTGTGCATGAACTGACTCACTACATAGATTTACGTGAACTGACTCACTACACTGACAGAATATGTAAGACAACACCTATATGCTCTACTCCAGGATTATGCATGAACTGACTCACTATACTGACAACATATACAATATCAAGTCTAGTTTGTGATAAATAAATAAGTCTCTCAAGTTCTCAACTAAACACTGATACCTGCCCTTGTTTACTGGAACTTGATCTGGGAGAAGCTTCAACTTGTGATTTTCCTCAATATGAGTAGTAGCAGGCTTACAGTCTAGCAATCATGTCTCAGCAAGAAGATCCAAAACATATTTTCTTTCAGACAATGTAATCACTTATTTGGATCTTGGAACTTTAATTCTCAAGAAGTATTTTAAGTCACCCAAGTTTTTCATATCAAACTCCTGTGGCAACTGTTTCTGGAGACTTGTCATCTCACATGGATCATCTCTTGTAACAACCATATCATCAACATACATAATCAAGACAGTAATCTTACCATTGTCATCCATGCGTTTAACAAGCAAGGTGTGGTCAGAGTTACACTGGCGATACCCAAATTTCTTCATTGTCTTTAAGAAGCGTCCAAATCAAGCCCTAGGTGATTGTTTCAAACCATATAAAGATTTCTTTAAACGACACACCTTTCCCACATTACCTGGTTTGCAACTGATTCTTAGTGGAGTATCCATGTATATTTCGTGTCTCTACTTTCTGTACTGATTCGATTGAAGTAGTTAGTGTGTATCTAGATTTATTTCTCGAGAAGTTACAAGGTTTACCTGCAATTCAGGAGAGATTTTATTGTTGAGTTATTATCAGGTACCGATCCTATAACTCAAATATCTTATAGGATGGCTCCACCTGAGTTGCGAGAGTGGCATACTCAACTTCAGAAATTGATCGACGCAAATTTTATCCGTCCAAGTATTTCATCGTGAGGAGCCCCAATATTATTCCCGAATGTGAAGGATGGTTCAACGAGGTTACGCATCGCTTATCGGAAACTGAACCAAGTATTGTGAAAGAACAAATTTTCATTACCAGGGGTTGATGCTTTATTTAATCTTGATATTTCTTCTTCGAAACTCATTCATTCTTTGAGGAATTCCAGTCATTCAGTTTTGTTAACCTAAAATATTGTCACTTTTGATGTTTCTTATATTGTTTGTGTTCATTTTATGTCATGAACACATTCCCTCGTGAAAGGATACTCTTCGCTTCGTACCACCAGCCTGGAAATATATTTCTTCCAGTTATTAATCACATGAGTTCACGGAGAAAAATATATTGTATTAACGTTGGACCGGTGGCGTGTATGTTATGCTGCATAAATTAAATTGTTTCGGCTCGATGTCTGATATGGGTTTACGAGCATTACAGGTATACATGGACATTAGTAGCAGATGAGTATGATTTGAAATTTGTATGTTGGATGATTTTCGAATTTCTCCTAGACGTGATTTGGAGCATCTTATTGATAACTCAGCGTTTAACAAGCGCAAAAGTATATGAGGATTTTACACATGAGTGCGAATTCTGACCAGGGTTATGCTTGGCGACGATGATTTAATTTATTTCTTCCAGCTTTATAAAATTCAGAATTCTAACGCTGCATGTTATCGGAAACAGTCGCGTTTCTTGGATTTCGCAGTACTCTCACTTTCTGATTAATTTTTATAAGTTGATGATTTGGTGTCAGAGGAATTACAATATCTACGATAGTATAGCGTGGAAGAGTGCAACAATTCGATTGTTCAATTTGGGACGATAATTTGATAAATAGATTGACATCTTAGTGTTATATTATTTTCAATGGACTGTTATTGTCGGCTTAGGTGTATATGTATTTGTGGCCTATGCCTAATTCCATTGGGTATTTTGGCTCGTGTCAGTAGTAGCTATGTAGATGTGGAGCCCACAGTTTATATTTTGAGATGAGATTATTGAAATATTTTTGTTATTCAGGTTTTTGGGTTCCTTACATTTTATAGGAGATTATACCCAATTTTCTATAAGAAATTTCAAAAACTATATAAGGTTGGAAGTTCCTTGTGGATCGACCAAGTACGCATATTTGTTCTAATTTTTAACTGATTTGTTACGTCCCTTGTTTGTGATTTTGGTGGTTTTAGTATCCACCTTATGTGTGAGTGTCCGTGACTGGACATCTCAGTTAGTTCCGGTGCAGAGTTCTAATGGCGATTTAGGTGCCACTTATGTGTTGGAACCGCACCACTACCCATGTAGTTATCTTTGTGGGACCCTGGCATATGCATTTTTGGGTAAGTCTGGCTAATTGTGTGTTGAGTATGTTAGTAGAATTAGTCATTAGTTTTGGCACGGATACCAGAAGCTTCTAAGCATTATGTTATCAAATTTGGATTATGTTGCTCCTTGTGTTAGATTTATTTGGACTAATTATTATGCCGTCAGATTTATTGGAGTGTTGATGATGAAATATTAGCTTAGTAACAGAGTTATGGATCAAGCTAACAATTGTGGATATTCTTGTGAGCTAGAAGACGCTGACTGGAGCAGTAAGTATGAGAATTCGTTTGTTATACGCGTATGTGTAAATTTCGAGGACGAAATTTTTGTATGTGGGGTAGATTGTTACGATCCGGAACAATATCATGCGATAATTGGAACTTATACAGTTAGTCGCTAATTAATTATGTTAATCATCGATGGTAATTAGTCTTTACCGTCGGTAACTTTCACTGGCGTTTCGTCGAGATTTTATCGACTTTATTTTTTTGAGAAATTTCTTTGGATAAAGTTGTAGAGTTTGTTGAAACGAATTCGTGGCCACGTCAAGTGTTGAAATCAGAGTTGCGACGAGGAAGTTATGGTCAACGGAAATTTTACGAAAATATCAAAAAACGCATTACCGTAAAATCGCTACTATATATAAGGGTTTCCATTTTGGAAAAGTCTGACATTTTCATTTTTGGCAACCGGGGTTTACCCGCGTTTTCGGCCCAATGTTTCGCCGTGAGGTTTTCACTGGCGATGAGCCTTCGGCCGTGGGGTTGGTGAAAAAATGTTGGGTTCCATCTCCTCGATTGATTGGTGGCAATATCTTCGACATTAGTGACCGGTGGAGGACAATTTGAGGCCGAGAAGGTGGCGGGTCCGAGTTGATTTTGATGATGACGGTGGATGTGCACACGGTGGCGATGGAGGTCGTGACCATAGGAGTTTTGAATCCCAGACGACCACGAACCTATTGGGACAGGTCTTGGAACCTGCCGTGGCCGGACGAAGATGAACGGAGGAAGAGAATTTCGGCAAGGGTTCGAAACTTTAACGGTTAATTTCGTTATTTTCTGATTTGATTTTGGTTTTATGTTGTACTACAATATTGTTGGGCTTGTTGAGATGAACGTTTTGATGTGTATGTTGCTCGATTTGGAGCACGGTGGAGCTCCGACGAGGTTGAAATTTTTGACAAAATTTTAGGTCGTCCTGCTCGTAATTTTATGCCAAATGCAATAGTGAGGTTCTTTAATGGATCTCGACTTGATTAATTTAGACGTGTGTTTAATTCTTAGGGTTCTTGAGATTTTTCGAGCTTTCTTCACTAAATTTGAACGAAATAAAAGAGCAATGAGTGTTGAGGTTAAGGGGAAATGATAGAGGTAATGATAGTCATTTTGACACCAAGACCACCGAATTTGGTGGCCGGCCGGTGCACCGTCACTGGCGAGGCCGACAGGAGGGGAGAGAGACGCGAGATAGAGAAACTCGGGGTAGGAGAGAGAAAGTGAGTTAACTAAATAGAAAATGCTGAATTTCCATTTCGGGAAAGTCATATTTATATCCACGACTAACCGAATTCGTAAATCGCACAAAACTTTCGTTGACCATAACTTCTTTATCGTAACTCTGATTTTAACAGACGTGGTTACGAAATCGTCTCGACGAACTCTACAGTTTTCCTCAATAAAAAATTTCGTAAAACTTAGCGAAGAAAATTCTGATAGAAAGGCCATCGATAATTATCAACGGTAAAAATTAACTACTTTTCTCGATTAACTTTAAATAAATCGTAAAAAGAGAATTCTCGGGACAAGATGTCACAATATATTTGATAGTATTGATGATGAAACGATTATGAGAAGATTTCAAAATATGAAGACTCGTTGATGACAATTGTAAATATTTTGCAGCGATTTAATATGCACTAGTTTATACTATTTTATTTGTACTTTTATAGTAAAAAAATTTGGTAGTTTCTTGTATAAAACAAATTATAGTATTTTAGAATTTTGATTTTGACACGGTTGATTTATTTTTCTAGTTGTACCCACTAATTAGTAGAACACTCACTAACTAATTAAGTATGAGATACCACATCACAGTACAACATAAATATGAACTTATATTACATTAATATTAGAAGCACATCAATTACAATATAACTATGATTAATTGATCACATCAGATTTACTTTGATTATAAGAAATACCAAACTCTGGGATAAGCTATATTGACAGATGGACAAATTATTCGTCTACAGAGATCACAACATCGACTAAATTGAAGAATAGCTTTTGTTGACGGTTTATTTATGGAGAAAGGTAACCGAGAGCTTTTGGTTAAATGAAATTGACGCACAGCCGTTGCCTTTTGGAAAAGAGTCCTCTGTTCAATGACTTCAATCATAGAAAACTAAACAGAGACCTCTGTGTTTCCCTCTGGTCTCTTCGAGGCTCTCTACCTTCCATGTTCTGTAAAGTGCAAACTTTGGGCAGAATATCAACTGGTTAATATGCTTCATAGTCGCAACTCACAAGAAAGTGAAAAAAAATACCATCGAGAGAGCCACAACAAATCAAAACCTGGTAGGGTCTTTCCCTCCAGAATTCCCTACACAGAATCAAACAAAACCAATAAATTCTCGATCTTTATTCTCAGAGGGAGAGAGAGGAACTGCCTTTCGAGAGCGGCATGGTTCAAACTTGCTCCTTTTCTTTTGTCTTTGTTGTCCTTATCAATATTCAGTAATGAATCCACTGAGAAATTTTCTAACGTCTTCATATTCTTCTTTGAGTATTTTACCCAATGCATAGGACCTCATTTCAAAACAGAACGAAATTGCTTCACATGTTGTAGTATACAATAGTGATATGGTCCCGTGTGGAATATATTGCCAGCATTGTCTTGTCAATACAAACTCTCCCTTATTGCAGCATTGCCAAAAATTTGTTATCGATGTATGTCATCTATCGAATATTTCTATGAACGAGACGCTTTCTCGCAGTAACGTTTTGATGGTCAAATAACATCATAACTAATCAAATTGAACCATCAATCTATCATTGGATCATAATCTAATACAGGTACAAAACAATTCCATGTAAAATCTAGGTAGTGCTTAGAACATCTTTAATGATAGAGGTTTTATACCTTATAATAGAATTTTTAGAAAAAATCTCATCTCCAACCCATAAAAATTCTAATCTTATACCTTAAAACTAAGTCTTATACCCTATTTTGGATTCTATAATAGAACATTGGATAAGGTATAAAAACCTTGTAAAAATTAGTGGGACCAGAGAAAAGAAGAACATGTGAGGAGAGAGAAAGAGAAGTCTTAAAATAAGGCATAAGACTCTGATGATTGGAGATAGAAAATTTTTATAATAAATAATAATTTTAAAAGATTTCATAATAGAGTATAAAACCTTGATGGTGGGAGATATTCTAATGGTCAGAAAGTTTGAAAATGCAACACGGCTCTTCTAAGAGCATCTGCACCGGTGAGCAGCCGACCAGATTTTGATCGAGCAGGTGGTGGGGCAGGGGGGGTTTGCTCGAGCAAACTCATTTTCGAGCTCGCACTGGCGTGCTGGTGCTCGCCTAGTCAATAGCGAAGTTTTGCTCGTCCAAACGATCGAGCAAATTTTGCTCCGGCGACTGCTCGACCGCCTGGCGGACCCCACGGCACGTGGGTGACGTCAGGCACGTTCTGTTTTTTTTTCTTTTTCTGTCTGGCACGTGTAATACACGCGCCAGTTAAAAAGTAATTAAATTTTTTACGGACCAATCAGGCACCGACACGTGGCTTACCGGCTGGTAAAATCAAGTCAAACGGTCAAATCGATCCAACGACTCATATTTGAATCAGAAAGTAAGATCCAACGGCTCAGATTTGAATGCAACGGCTATTGAAAAATTAGAACGGAAATAAACTGAAAAGTTGTAAAAAAATTTGTAAAAAAATCCCAAAAATTCTCAAACTCTCCCAAATATTTGCCTATAAATACTACTTCAATTTTTGCTCAACTCGCACCGATTTGTGCACAACAAATTACACTTCTCCTTCCATCTCCTCTCTCATTTTGTTAAGCTTTTCTTCCAAAACAATGGGCACACATTGGCTTCCTTCGGAAGATTTACAAATGTGTATCTCTTTTGTGCTTCATAGGTTGATGAATACGACGGCAACAAACAAAAGTGGGAGAAATTGTGGGAGACAATTCATGCGGATTATGTGAAAAATTGAAAGCCAGCACAATGTGATCCTCCGAAAGAGCCGAGGACCCGAATCGCGCTTGCGTCTCACTACAACAAATTCAAACTACTCTTGCAAAAATGGGGCGTATGTTTGTACGCGGCACGACAACGTATAGCTAGCGGCACTTCGCTAATGGATGAAGTAAGTTTATTTTTTTTAGCATAATGATGAATTAAATTATATAATTTAAATTATGTAGCATACATTATTAATTTTGTATCCGTAGCAAATTTAATGTATACAAATTTATAAATTATATAAACTTATATAATGTATACAAATTTAATGTATACAATTTATATAGTTTAATGTATACAATTATATCTACAAACTATGCATTATCTCAAATTTTTTGTTCGGGAACATTATATAATGACCATCCATTTTAGATTATATAATTTTTTGTAGCATATATTATATGATTTTTTTGTAGCATAATGATGAATTAAATTATGGTAGCATGCATTATTAATTTTGTAGCATAATTTATATATGTAATTTGAATTAAATATGTAGCATGGTGAAATAGCTAATATAATTATTTTATTAGGTCAAGCAAGCTCAATCATGTTACTATAAGGAAAAGAAGAAAGTATTTACACACTTTGAATGTTGGGAAGTGGTTAAGAATCATCCTTCTTTCATTTCGGTGCTACCAAGTACTCCATCTCCATATACAAGTAGTTACCAACCTACTCCTTCAGCCGCCGAGTCATCTCCAACCATTAATTTGGATGACAAAGAAGTGAATGAGACACCTCAAAGCCACGTGGCTGCTCCCTCTAGTCCGCCTAGACCAATGGGAACGAAGGCAACAAAGGAAGCGAGGCGACAAAAGAAACAAGGTAAGACTCCTATTGAGCAACAAGTTGAGGTTTTGCATACCATTGCTAGTGACCAAGCTTCGTGGAAATCCAAGAGGATAGCACATAATGAAAGTGAGCTTAATTATTACGCGGAGTACATAGAAATTCAAATGCGGAATGAAGCAAGGGCGGATGAAGAGTTACGATTGAAGAAACAAGAGGAGAAAACGAGGATCATGACAATGGATTTGGAAGCAATGACCCCAATCTCAAAAAGATATTTTACAAATAGGAAATTAGCCATCCTTAATGAAGGAGAACCTAGTCAAGATCAACCAACAGATGAAACATATTCCGATTGTTATCACCCAAGTCGCGTGCTCTTTCCATAGAAGTTATAGTATTGTACTAAGAATAAATCTGGGCTTGGCTCGTCATTTTATGTAATTTAAATATTATGTAATTTAAATTTTCAAGAAATAAAGATGCAATTTATTTATTAAGATGAAATTTAAATACACTTTAATCCGATAACACAAGCTTAATAATTAAACACACATACAAAAATTAAACTAAAATTAAACACAAGCTTAATAATTAAACACACATTTTTAGGGTAAGATTTATAGTATCTCGCCAGTTTCCAACCTCCAATTGTGCTTCACCGAGTCCTTCTGAAGCTCTCTATGGATGTAACCAGATTCAAGATCGGCAACACGGTCGTGAAACCATTGTATATTTGCTCCATCTCTACTAATTGGCTCAAAAGGAATTCGATTCCCTTGTTCATCCACCGACCCATCATAAACCCGAAAAGCCCTCGATAGATTTTGCACGTCTTCTTCTTCCTCATCCTCATCCTCATCCTCCACGTACTCTTCCTCAACAATCATGTTATGTAATATGATGCAAGCTAACATGATGGTAGTCATTACCGATTTGTGGTGCAATGTACAACTATGACGAATAATTGTCTATCGAGATTGTAAGATGCCAAATGCCCTCTCCACATCTTTCCGGTATGCCTCTTGTTTCTTTGCGAAGAGTTTATCTTGCGGCGTCTGGGGATTAGAAATAGTTTTGACGAATGTAGAGTATCTTGGATATATTCCGTCAGCCAAATAATAAGCATGGTTGTACCTCTCTCCATGGACTTCATAGACGGCAGTTGGGCCTCTTCCTGCAAGGACCTCTGAAAACACATTCGATAGATGGAGCACGTTAATGTCATTTTTGGCTCCAGGACACCCGAAGAAGCTGTGCCATATCCACGTATCATACGAGGCCACCGCCTCCAGAATAATAGTTGGGCGACCCTTTCGACCTGAGTACGCCCCTTGATAGGCGGTTGAGCAGTTCTTCCACTCCCAGTGCATGCAGTCGATACTTCCGATCATGCCTGGAAAGCCTTGGCATTGGCCTTTAGCTAGGAGTCACGTGAGGTCTGCCGATGTTGGACTGCAGAGGTATTTTGGACTATAGATTTCATACACTTGGCTGCAAAAATCATTCATGCATTGCAGGGTAGTCGATTCCCCCATTCTTGTAATTTCAGTGCACTGATCCGCGGCCGCCCTGTACGCCAACATTCGCAGAGCACCGGTCAACTTTTGTTCAGGAAGAAGCCCTAACAATCCAGTCGTGTCTGGTCTTTGATGCCAAGATTGGTCGTAGTTGCAGAGATCCGTCATGATAATGTTGAATCGGTTTCTGCTCATCCTATACCGCCGGCGAAATTCTGCCGCCTCGAAGTTGGGACGTTTGATGAAGTAATCAGCCATGAGATTACGTCCCCTAGATAGCCTCTGTCATGGATGATTCAGTTTTTTACCGCGACGTGAACCGCTCGGTCGTGAGGGTTCATCGTCGTCTTATGCTTCCGCCATGACCACCTGATTGATGAATGATTGCTCCATATAGTCATCATCTTCTTGTTGACGTTGTCTCCTCCTGAAAAAATTGAGGAAGCTGAAAGGATCCATCAGAGTGATGAACAAGGAAATGTTGCTAAGTGTTTAGAGAGATGAGTTATCTTCTCGGATTCTTGAAGATGGTGTGAGGCAACTATGAGTGAAAGATGAACATTTTATAGGCAATTGTAGATAATCCGATCGTCAAAGATGAAGACATGTGTCACATCGTAATTGGTCAAAAATCAGACCGGAAATCTGGTTCAATTATTTTGTCGACGACGCTATCTCGCATTGACACGTGTCGCATCATAATTGGTCAAAAATCTTATCGGATATCTTGTTGAATTATTTGGTCAATGACGATATCTCGTAGCGACACATGTCAGATCGCCATTGGTCGAAAATCTCATCGGAAATCTAGTTCAATTATTTTACCGACAATGATACATGGCGGTGACACGTGTCAATTTTTAATTAGTCGAAAATCTTTTCGGAAATCTTGTATAATTACTACCGAAAAAGACACGTGTCATATTATTATTGGTGGTAAATCTATCCGGTAAATCATTTTTAAACATTTCACTACATGACAAAACTGATTTGCTTGAAATAAATAGTGGATGAGTGTGTGCAAAACTTGATTTGTTTAAACAAATCTTAGATATATTTTACTTGAAGTAAAATTTATTCTTATTTTGTTTCTTGGTCTGCTAATGGATACGGATGGTCTAAGCTCTAACCACATACGATGGAATTTAAAAGCTAAGCTTAATGAAAGCTCATGACAATGATCCAGCAGGAATGACTCGGCAGGACCCAAAAAACACAACTCTGACTTCTTGCTTTCTTAGAGAAAAGTCAAACCACTTTGCAATAGAATCATAATTGGAGAATTGCTTCCATTCCATTTTATATGATTAACAGTTTAACACAAGTAACAACTACTTATCCCATCATCATTGCATTAATATTAGTACTAAACTTTCATCTACAAGCATCTGAAAATTTCTAATCATTTAGCTAATAGCCGAAGCATGCAAAGAAGATTGCAATCCTAATTCAGCCCTCCTTAGCAAGCCACTAAAATCCGAGGACCTATCTAACTTCCCCATCACAGCATTGTTGAAACTAATGGCTTCCTGAACCTGTGAACATGACCTCTGCATCTTAACTCCACTCAAACTGCTCCTAGACTCCAGCAAATCATTAAGCGACAGCCTCTTCTTCATCCCTGGCTCCGGCCTCTGTTTCGGCGCACTGTAAGACCTCAACTTGGCCTTAAACGACTGCGTGTTCGCCATGAAATTCGGGTAGTAGTAGCTCCCAATTCCCTTGTAATAGTTTTCATTGCAAACACTCTTGGCCGGTGTTGCCGGCGCATTGGAGTTGAGAAATCTCGGTGTGCTCTGCGCTGTGGAGAATCTGCAGTCATCTCCGGTGAGCCCCCAGTCGGAATTTTGGAAGTTCCGGTGGTCGGGGATGGATATTCTGGCCCGAAAGCAACAGGGGAGAGGAGACAAAACGGCTTGGTAATACTGTTCGTCGCTGAATTCAGAGATGGAAGTGTTGGTTCTGCGAGACTTTGATTTGGGTCTCCCTGTGTCGACCTCAACAATCTTGGGGACTTCATCAATGGTGCTGAAACTGGTGTTGTCCAGAGAAGCAGAGAGCCTCCGGCTGTGGCTCGAAGCATTGTACTCGCTTCTAGTCTCATCAAATCTCTCCTGCAACATAAATATAACATTCATGACACTACTGCGCGCAGAACTAATTTCCAATCACACTATGTTGAGTTCTTTGATTTCCTTACCGTGGATTTTCGTGCTCGGATGATATCAAGTATGTTGCTTTCGTTGCTGTTGCTGTTAATGTTGATGTTGAGATTGAGCCCCCGGGATTTATGAGAGCGGACAGTTGCTTGCGCTCGGAGCAAAGCTTGCATTCCGAGCAGAGTAGCTGTAGCTTGTTTCCTCACTAAATACCCTCTCACCAACGCCTGTAGCTTCACCAGTCCTTTCAGAGCTCTCAGGGCTTTTCTGGCCTACATTCACATTTCACAATTAGCAAATGAACCAAACCCCATAGAAAATAAGCTCAAAAATGAGCAAAAAAAAAAAAACCTACCAAATAACCTCTGAAGAAAGTTTGGACCTTGACAGCGGCCCATCTCTCGCGGCCGCCACCAAACATGGTTCCTCTGCCATTGCTAGTGAGGCGTACAACCGCCACGGCCGCCTGGGCAGCAACCACTGCGGCGTCAGCGGCTGCAGCAGTGGCAGCCGCAACGGCAATAGCATGCTTGCTCTGTTCAGTCTCTGTTTCGTCGTAATAAGCCCTCAGCCAAGCCGCCTCGGAAGGAGAAATGTTGGGCGGAATAGTCGCCGGATTATGACAGAGCACGCTCGTCGGAGCAACCGGACTCGAACATTTCTTGTACTCAAAACAGGATACAAGAGCCGAATTGGAGTTGGGTTTATAGTGTTGGTTTCTGACATTGTTCTTGATACCGAACAGACCTTTGAGCCACCTTGTGGCTTTACCCATGTTTGAGATAGGTAAGTTCTGAGCTTTGAAGTGAAACAGAGAGGATGAAGACGATGTGTTTAAAAGGATTGGATGTGAAAGCAAAGAAAGAAGACAATGACGGTTTCGGGGTTACAGCTCACAAAAACTTGGCTACTTTCCTTGGTTAGGGAAAAGGGTGAAAAACAGAGCACTTGTTAAAGAGAGTAGAATAAAAACCCCAACGTAAATTGTTGAAACTCGAAGCACAAACGCAAACCATCTCTATATCCTCCACTTTTTTCAAATTCTTGTTTTAAAAAAACGAAAATGGAGGAGGGATTTGCGCCACAAAAGTCCCAAATCCACAAGTCTGAATATAGAGAAAAACAGGAGCTTAGAGACGAAGCGGAAAACAGAATGGGAGTAAAATAATGGGGGGATTTCACTCTTGGTAGAAGAAAAAGAACAGTGGTGGGGAGGACAGCGATGGAAAAACGCTTTGGAATTGGACCAGTCCTTCTTCTCCAATGGGCAACTCGGATTTCTCAGAAGAAGTTTTTGCTACTTTCTTTGTATGAATTGTATCAATGTAAAAAATGGTGTATATGATATATATTATATACGGCTTGATGCGTCTTAGTCTTTAGAAAAAGAAAAGATACCTACTTACAGCCTCTCTGACACTCTCGTGATGCACTTTGTTCCATATTTATAAGAAATTAACCAAATTGGCCATCTGATTCACTATATGTACAATGCAACAAACACTGATTGAGAAAGACGTGCTTGGTGTTCTTGGTTGTAGAGTTGGGCAAGTTTCTTGTTTCTGATACTCTATTTCGACAGATGCTTAATCAAAGAGGAGTGTTACTAGCTGGTAATAGCTCTTATCCGGTTGTTTACGATCAAAATCTTCACATCGGGTTGTGCATCATTCGGTTTTATCTTTGTTGATAAAGAAATTTAAATCAGAATAGTATCAGTTAGTTACACGACAAGACATATTACGATTGTTTAAAAAGACTAGTCAACCCTAGGAGCGCCGCTCTCAAAAAAACCCTGTGTCCTCTGTTTTACACTGTGTTGCTCGTCCAGCGGCTCTACTGGCCGATGTTTGCTTCCAGCCTCGCTGCGGCTGGATGGATGGCGGTGTCCTCTGGGATTGACGTTTTGTCCTTGGGGGTTGTGGTGGTAGTTATCCAATAAACTCATGGATGTACAGTGTTCCGGGTACGAAGACGACGGAAAACAGAGGGTACGATGGCACGAATGGGCAAGGGGTGTCGGGATGGTGGTGGCAGCGACGGTTTATTGCTTCCTTTCCTCAGTGTTTCAAGGGTTCGGCCTTTGTTTCTCTTGAGCAACAAGCATCGGCATATCTATGTACTGCTGAGAGGACTTAGTATGGGTACCTGATCTGTGTTGTGTTGTTAGGGATGATGGCGAATCGACAGATGGATTGTGGTGTAGTGGCGGTGGGCTTTCCGGCGAGATGGTAGGCTGTGGTTTGGGCTCGTGGTTGTTGGTCTTCAAACCGGGTATTGTACAGCTTCATTGAGGTGTGGGATTGGAGTATAATCTTGGGCCCATTACTTATTTTTAGTTTATTGATTTTCTATGTTTATTTAGTAAGTTTGTTTTGCTGGTTAATGTTAATAATAATGCCCTATCTCTTTAAAAAGGGCCTAGTCGGGCGATCTGCATGTGTGTGTCTTTGTGCCTTGTCTGTCATAGTGATGGTGTGGTTCATGATTAAATGGTCACATCCTCCTAGTGGCATGATGAAATGTAATGTCGACGACTCAATTGTCGTTCGGCAACATAATTGGAAAGCTGTGTTATTTAGCTGCGTCGCTACAATTGTAAAGCAGATATAGTAGCCGATGTCGCACTCTCTGCTAATTAATGCATGTTTGAATGCATAAGTGTTAGGAGTGGTCTTGTGATTATCCGAGATGCTCTGTATGTGCTTATTGTGATGGGGTTTATGTACTATGTCAACCTGTCAACAACAACCCCCCCCCCCCTCGGCGGCGCGGGTATATATTCGATAGTTTCATTACTGAAGGTTTGAGGGCTGCCGCACCGCCCTGATTTAAAAAAAAACGATTGTTTTGATTATGATTTAAATGTACAGAAAATCCAACTGTTACAGATGTTATTTAACTACTTGTCGTGTAGTGAAACTTCTCTTTTATTAACATTGAATGAGGATGCGTTTTGTTTTTTTTCGGATACAAAAAAATTAATTTGGAAACGGCTCAATTCACATACATTTTAAGCTCGAACTCGCATAGGTTTTTTTTTAGTATTGAATGAGATTGAAAGATTAAATTTTTTTTCGATTTTTATTTTGTTATGATAAAATTTGGCAAGTGCTTGGTTACGCTACACCACGAATAACAGGTCAAACCTACAACCTCAATTTTGAAGTTCTTAAAGTGGATGGGATGTGTTTTAATTTTTCCGAATACAAACAAAATAATTTGGAAGGGGCTCAATCCACATACATTCCACGCTCTAGCTCGCTAGTTAGTTATACTTCAAATTCAAATGTCATTGATGATGTTACTTATTTGTCGTGTAGTTGTTTTTTATTATTAATATTAAATGAAATTAAAAGATAAATTTTTTTAATTATTATTTTTAGTTATAATAAGTTTTGGCGAGAATTTAGTTACGCAATATCACCTCCAACAAGTTAAACCTACGACCTCAATTCTGAAAATCTAAAGGAGGACACATGCATACCAAAACCTCATGTACGAATTTTCATAGGGGAAAATATAGGTCATGCACCCAATATGAGATTATTGACCATAGAGATCGAAGACAAATGGGGTACCAACACTTGTGTGCCTTTAACAACTAAACCAATCTATGCATGTAACTTTTCCGATTATTGAGACAAAATAAAATGAAAATAAAACGACTGAATCAACGTAAAAATGTTATGTAAAATGATCACTTGATCGAGCTCAATAAGTCCTCCAACACCATTAATCGATACAAAACTAAAACCTAAGATACATACATTTCAAAATCGCACTCATCCCATCAGTATTTCAGATAGTTGAGTATGTTCGAAGATTATTTTCCCTTGTTCACACAGTTGTCAACTAAACAGCTGCGAGACTACCGTATATAAATCTTGAATCTAGTACATTTCATCATTATACATTATGCTCCATCTGATCGATCTCTGTTGTAAGTGCCAGCCCACTGCCAAGGCCAAATAGTTGATGGCATGATATGGGTGGAGGCCATGCCTGCCTAGCTATATATGATTCTAAATCAGAAAAATACGACGGCAAAAACCATCCGTTTTCACTGTTTCCATTTCAATTATTCCCTCCCTCGCTCAGAGCTCGGTTTTCTACCTATTTCATTGCAAAGAAAAACACTGAAGCACGCCAACAACTTCAATCAGTGACCACAATGACGGCATAACGTACGTAGCACCCCTCTGCAGTAGAGTTCAGTCACTTCACAGGGCTAAATTGGCAATTCAGTTTTGTTTGACTTATTGGGGCCAGTCTGTTCGGGAGGTGCAAGCGTATTTGAGAGCATCTGTACCGGCCGGGAATTATGGGCGAAATAAGAAATTCTCTGTGAGGGGTCCGCTACAAATAGGAATTTCTCGGCGGAAAAATGGTGCAGCGGTGGAGATGTGGGTGGAAGACAGGAAGTTGGCCGAGAGGAATTCCTCTTAGCCGATTGGAAATAAGAAGCCGAAGAGGAATAAATTTTTATAATTTATGAATAGTAATAGAAAGTTTTATTTTTTGTACCACTGCACGAAAAATATGAATATAACTTCTGATTTGATGAATAACCCCAAAATACGAAAAATAAGAAGTCTTAAACGAGTGTGGATAGTTTGAGGACATTGAACAATATAAATCTTCCACAGAGGTCAGAGTATCGACGAATTGGGGATGCTTCCGTCATTTTGAGTAGGAATCTGTTTGGAGTGGTCAAAAGTCACTCAAGTGGGTTTGATTTTGGGGTTTTGGGCCCATGGTCGTAGATTGACTTTTCATAAATGCAAACCCCGTGATAAAGAGTGACATACTGCGTGCCATTTTGCATGGAGAAATTTTTCTGTCTAACCGTCATTCCATCTCGTCCGTTTGACGGTCTAGTAAATTTTTCACATGTGTCATCTTGAATTTGTTGGACAAACAATGCAGTAACAATGAAAGGAATAGAGATAACCGATTTGCAGCGACGAGGTAAAAATGCCTCTGCCATGAAAACTATTTCGGCTCGACCGTGGTGGCAATCAGCAAGCGCCGGTAGTTCCCCAAGGTTTGACACTGCAGCACCTAGACTCGCCCACTCAAGGCCAGGAGCTTTGGAACGATAGCAACTTTACCCAGAAAAGTTTAAGAACAGAAGAAGAATTTGAGAGATGAGAGCAGATGTTCTATGTTTTGATAGCAGAAGTGAGACTCTATTTATAGTGGAACTGAAGCAGTTAAGGGAGCCAAACGTGCTCCTTAATTGCAGCAGTCAATATGCACAAATAGAGGAGCATTACCCTCACCCCACTAACAGTCACAATTGACTGATTCACACAAATAGAATCTGGCTAAATGAGCCCCTATTTCCAACAATCCCCCACTAGGGGCGACAGAGAAAGAGAAAGAAATTCCTGGGTAAAGGAAGGAATGGATACTTAGGTATCAATATCTTTCGATTTGAATTGACACTTTAGTGAAATGAGGAAACAACTTACTTACAGCGAGAGAATATCTTGCGATTTGAATTCCTTACTGAGCTTCGGTCGATACCCCCCACAACACATATCATACCTTCGAAATTGTGATCGTTCCGCGATTTCAACATGCAACGCGCTCTTTTGAAGCCATGCGTTTACCTTGGTACTAATAGATGTGTTCACAAGGCTTCTAATACTCTTATGATCATCACACCTACGTAGGTGGCTCAAGTGCTTCTCAATAGCACTTCTCACACGAGCCATTAAGGACATAAGTCCAACCTGGTATATAATTCATCAAGTGCGTCTCAATAGCACCACCGTTAAGGCTATGAATCATACAACACCATAAAAAAAAACTTTAGACCTAGTCAAGTGTCACTCTTTAACTTTGACTTAAGGACTTAAGCCCCATTCCCCTTGATGTGTCAACGACTAGTCTCCTAGTCAACTCCTTAGTAAAGGGATCAGCAAGATTGCTTTCGCACTTCACATAGTCCAAAGCGATCACTCCATTTTCAAGGAGTTGTTTAACTGCAGCGTGCCTGATTCGAATGTGTCGTTTTTTCGCATTATAGACACTATTCTTAGCAACACCAATAGCTGCTTGTGAATCACAATGTAATGAGACCGGTGTCTGCCGTCCTCCCCACTGGTACATCGGCTAGTAGGTTTTTCAACCATTCAGCCTCTTGTCCTGCCAACTCAAGAGCTATGAACTCCGACTCCATGGTAAAGCGTGCAATACAAGTCTGTTTAGAAGACTTCCACGATATAGCACCTCCACCCATGGTGAAGACATAACCACTAGTAGAACAGATCTCATCGTTTCCTGAAACCCAATTCGCATCACAATATCCTTCTAACACTGCAGGAAATTTGCTATAATGCAGACACAGATCAACTGTTCCTTTTAGGTATTTTAGTAAACGACGAAGAGCATTCCAATGTTCATTACTAGGGTTATTAGTATAACGACTCAGTCTACTAACAGCATATACAATATCTGGTCGAGTACAGTTCATAAGAAACATCACACTACCTAGGATTTTAGCATACTCTTCTTGGGAAACACTCTTACCCAAGTTTTTACATAAAGGTATACTAGCGTTGTAGGGTGTTCTAGCGGAAACAACATCAAAGTAGTTAAACTTTTTCAGCACTTTTTCCACATAATGAGATTGACTTGAAGAAATTCCATTAGAGTTTCGGATAACTTTAACTCCTAAGATAACATCAGCTTCCCCTAAGTCTTTCATCTCAAATTGTGATGACAAAAATTCTTTGGTTTTAATTAATACATCCAAATTATTACCAAGTATTAACATGTCATCGACATATAGGCATATAATCACACAATCAGATTCTATCACTTTGAAATACACACATGAATCAGAATTGTTAACCATATATCCATTACTCACCAAAGTGTTGTTAAATTTCTCATACCACTGTTTGGTGCTTGTTTTAGACCATATAGTGATTTGTTCAGTTTACACACTTTATTCTCTTGACCCTTAACCACAAAACCTTCAGGTTGTGACATATAGATCTCTTCCCTTAGTTCACCATTCAAAAAGGCAGTTTTAACATCCATCTGATGTATAATAAGGTTATGAATGGCAGCTAAAGCAACAAGAGTTCTTATAGTCGAAATTTTAGTCATAGGGGAATAAGTATCAAAATAATCAGTATCTTTCTTTTGTGTAAAGCCTCTAACCACAAGTCTAGCTTTGAACCTTTCTATTGTACCGTCAGGTCTCATTTTCCTTTTAAAAATCCATTTACTACTAATGGGTTTACTACCTTTAGGTAAATCAGTCAATTCCCAAGTCTGATTAGACACAATAGAATCAAGTTCACTTTTAATAGCATCTTTCCAAAAATTAGCATCAATGGATTTCATTGCCTCACTGTACGTTTTTGGATCATCTTCTATTAAAAAAGCTGAAACAAACTCATCACTAGCAAAAACAGTGTATCCATGTTCAGATAGCAAAGTAAAATCATCACCAAAGTTCTTTGCACATCTAGGTCTCTTACTTCTTCTAGGTTCAGCAATATGATCAATAGAAGTGCTACTACTAGCATGTGAAGATATATCAATAGATGCAACAGGTAAATTAGGAGATGATACATCATTTTTCTTTAATGGAAAAACATGCTAAAAAAATTCAGCATCTCTAGCCTCAGATATTGAACGATCACTTAAAGACATGAATCGGTAGGCAGAGCTATTATGAGCATAACCAATAAACACGCAATCAAAGGTTTTCTGTCCAACGGTAGGTCTCCTAAAGTCTGGTAAACCCACTTTAGCCAAACACCCCCATATCCTAAGGAAGCGCAGGTTAGGAGGATAGCCCTTCCAAATCTCGTACGGTGTCTTATAAATTTTCTTATGGGGTACACAGTTAAGAATATAACAAGCCGATAAAATCTCTTCCCCCCACATATCGTTAGAAAGGCCAGAACTTAAAAGCATAGCATTCATCATTTCTTTTAATGTTCTATTTTTCCGTTCAGCTACACCATTAGACTGAGGTAAGTAAGGTGGACTAAACTCATGAATTAATCCATTTTTCGCACAGAAATCGATTAAAAAATTAGACCCATACTCGCCTCCTCTGTCAGACCTTACCCTTTTGATTTTTCTGTCGAGTTGATTTTCGACTTCAATTTTTAAATTTATAAACGATTGTTCTGCTTCATCTTTAGTCCTAAGCAAATATACTCTAGTGTACCTTGAACAGTCGTCTATAAAAGTGATGTAGTAATTTTTACCACCTCTACTCGCAGTATTTTTGAAGTCATCTAGGTCGGTGTGAACCAATTCAAGAATACTCGTATTCCTAGTTTTAACAGGTTTACTAGGTTTCTTTGTGAATTTAGCCTCAACGCAGCTAGCACATTTAGAGAATTCTTTACTCGTCAAACTTGGAATTAAACTCATTGTTCTAAGTTTTTTAATATACTCCACATTCACATGACCTAATCTACCATGCCAAACATCATTAGACTCAGCGATATAAGCAGAAGTATATGTAATATTATTAGAAACTGAATCAGTGTTCAAAACAAATAAACCCCCAGACAGATAACCCTTGCCCACAAATTTCCCATTACGCGACATTACAACCTTGTCAACCTCAAAAACAAGTTTCAAACCAGCTTTGTTCAATAAGGCACCAGACACGAGGTTTCGACGCAATGAGGGTACATACAAAACATTGGTGAGAGCAAGTGTTTTCCCCGAGGTGAGTTTGAGAAAGATCTTGCCTTTGCCTGTGATCATAGCAGATGAAGAGTTACCCATGTAGACGCATTCCCTATCAGCTACCTCCTCGAACTCAGCAAATAACCCCTTATCAGCACATAGGTGTCTAGAAGCACCAGTATCCAAAACCCATTCAGCAACATTACCCACCAGATTTGCTTCAACAACCACAGCGGCAATGATGTCGTCAGTCACCGCAACATTGGCTTCAGCAGTTTTCTTTTGAGTGCATTGGTAAGCTTTATGACCCGTCTTACCACAAACATAGCAAACAAGAGGTCCAGCAGGTTTCTGAATTTTAGGTACTGGTTTGGTGTGTTTCCCGGGACCATTCTTCTTAGCATAGCCCTGATTCTTAGCCTGACCACCCTTGGCCTTACCCTTACCCTTGAACTTTTCAGCATTAGACGGACCACCAGACTCAACCACGACCAAATTAACCTTAGCAGCATTAACAGGAAGACTAACATGTTTATCTTTGAGGCGATTAGCCTCCTCGGTCCTCATGTGTCCTACAAGTTCTTGGAGGGACAGGTCTCTTTTCTTATGCTTAAGATGGTTTCTATAGTCAGACCAGGAAGGAGGGAATTTTTCCAGTAGCACATTAGCAAGAAAGACATCACATAATTTCATCCCTTCATTAATCACATCGGCACATAAATTTTCATAGGTGTGGACTTGAACCATTATAGGTTTACCATCCTCCATAACAAACTCAAGCCATTTCCCAACCACATACTTCTTTTTCCCTGCGTCATCAGACCCATATTTGGACTCTAAAAACTCCCAAATGACCTTAGCAGACTTATTAGGTGCAAACAAGTCGAACAAGGTATTAGTCATGTGGTTTAACAAATGACATCTAGCAGTTTTGTTGTCTTTTTCAAATTTTTTGACTTCCTCTTCGTTAGACTTAACAGCAGTGTCAATAGGAGGGGCAGTCTCAACATCAGTAGGAGCAGTGGGTTTGGGTGGGTCGTTAAACAGCACATAATCGACCTCTAATTGCTCAAAAAACATTAACAATTTTTGGGACCAACGTTTGTAATTGTTACCATCTAACTGATCGAGTTTAGACAAATCAGGAATGATTTTCGACATGATAGACATTGTTACAGCAGCAAATAGTTTTCAAATTGTTGGACAAACAATGCAGTAACAATGAAAGGAATAGAGATAACTGATTTGCAGTGACGAGGTAAAAATGCCTCTGCCATGAAAACTATTTCGGCTCGACCGTGGTGGCGATCAGCAAGCGCCGGTAGTTCCCCAAGGTTTGACACTGCAGCACCTAGACTCGCCCACTCAAGGCCAGGAGCTTTGGAACGATAGCAACTTTACCCAGAAAAGTTTAAGAGCAGAAGAAGAATTTGAGAGATGAGAGCAGATGTTCTATGTTTTGATAGCAGAAGTGAGACTCTATTTATAGTGGAACTGAAGCAGTTAAGGGAGCCAAACGTGCTCCTTAATTGCAGCAGTTAATATGCATAAATAGAGGAGCATTACCCTCACCCACTAACAGTCACAATTGACTGATTCACACAAACAGAACCTGGCTAAATGAGCCCCTATTTCCAACAGAATTATCAGTAACTTCCAACTCATACTAGCTGTCTTCTTCCGTTTGCTTTTGTTCTTCGTCTACCTGAGTTTCCCCCATCTGCAGCTCAGATTTTTTCAATAAGGTTTTTGGGGTCCGATTATATCCCCTTCAATCAATCCATAAGTTGAATATCAAAAATTGACTATCAGATTCATGGTGTTGAAGACTTGAAGTAATGGAGTTCGAATCAGATTTTGCAGTATGTCAAAAAAAAATTGACTCATCGACATGAGCATTTAGTCGATCAATGATCAATTGTTGGCAATATGAACAAACCCAACTCTTTTCTTCATAAGTTCATATCAGAACGAAACAAAAGCCCAAGTAGAATCCTAGATCTACATCTACAGAATACTCGATATAAACCATAAACCCAATAATATGAAGTCGAACTTTACCAAATCAATGTTTTATATGAATCATAAGAACTGGGAAGTATAATGGGGTTTTACAGATACATCTTAATTTGAAATTCATTTGGGATCTCAATTCGAAGGACCATAGATGACCGAAATTATAATCCGCAAAAATACAGAGGTGAGATTACGGTGTTAAGCCTAACATACGACGTTAGATGACTAAGCAATCAAGTTCCACATGTCAAATATCTATTGATACGTCAAATAGATGAGCTGGAGTCACGGTTAGACAGAAATTTCTCGTGCATGAGATCGAAAATACGACCCAGATCGAGAGGATTAGGAAGAGAACAAACAAATTGCTTAAAGCAAGAGAACTCAAATTAACTTCTGTCAATCTTTCTTTGACAAACGATTAAATAAAGAATACATCAAAGGTATGAACTCTCAACTCCTTCATCGATCAACATTCAATAATCAGACAACTTCTTGACTTATTCAGTTCCAACACAACGAATTAGCAAAGTTATGATTTGGTTTCCCTTGATAATTAAAGCTTTAAGGTCAGTTCCAACAGTTCGTGTGCTCCATGTTAATTAATCCGTTTGCCATGTTTAGTTATCACCTTATTACTATTTCACAGCCTAAACTTAACATCGGAGAACAGAAGCACAATCAATATTCAGGATAAAATTCATGTCTAATCATATAGTACTAAATCACTTCAAATAATGCTAGACACAATATCGTCCAAATGGGTTAAAGAAACAACAAAGATGGACAGTTCAAGTAAAAACGTGCATACACCCAGCAGGGAACAAAAAATTCCTAAACTTCAAATATACCATCTGCCATGCCCAAACTAACTACCAAATCTATTTACTGCAGCACCCCCAACAATCAATTTGAAAGCCCCAATTACTGATTCTGAGCAGTTTGAAAATCTGGTGGCTGCTTAGTCTCATATATCCATCCATGAGCAAATATGGCAGCTGAGACACCATCATTTTTCAGCACGTCAAGTGCAACACTTGTCTATTATGAAGAAAGTTATTAGAACTTTAGAAGTATAATAAATCCACATTCATTATGAAAATTAAAAACCAAATTAAGTACGACAATAAGACTTCCGGATAATCACCTGACACCCACTATATGAAATTCTATATGCACTAATAAACCATCTTTATAATGTCCTACACCTAACTACTTAAGCATTACATAGAGCATGATAGGGTACTTGTTTGTCCTTCAGTAAAGAAAATCAAAGGATTCTCACATGTCAGAAATTACACGTACATTCCATTGTCCACCACCAAAAGTGCCCCTTCCGAAAACATCAATTCCCATGTATACATCATATTTTCTATCACCTGCAACTTTTGCTGAACACTTCAGATATTCTTTCTACATGGTGTGTACACTCGTTTAACTTTGGAACAACAATACTGATCCAACAAAAATTAATTAGGAAGAACTGAAATCATACCCTCCATGTATAGTTTATGAAAATTCCATCTGATATATCAAAGAATGGTTTATTCATATCATTTAGTTGGTCCTGCCAATTAAGTTTACCATCTATTGCAACACTATCATACCTGAATAGTTAACAATAATCAGTCAAAACAAACTTCAAATGGTACACTGCAAAAACAAACGGGAAGAAAGAAGTCACTTATGACATTATATATACTATCACTCACCATATCACTAAAGAGCCAGGGACTGAGAGATGCATTCTCTGAGTTAAATGGCTGACAAATGCTTTCATATTTGGGATTTGGCCCAACTCTAATTCAACCTCCATATTGATCTGCTAGTAGCAGCAGTTTCTTATGAAAACTATAGCAGGGTTTTTGGTTTTAACTTCCGTTTGTGTTTTCATGCATTCAGCTAGCTTCTCCAATTATTTGGGTTCATTCCTTTTCCTTAAACTACTGTAGGAAGGAGCGGTTGATAAGAAATCAAGCAATGCTGCTTCAGAGCCAAACTCAAAGCGTTTCTCTTCCAGCAAGCTCCACCAACCGCTCAGCATACATCTCAGCTGACTCTCTTGCCTATCTGAATTCCAGCTGTGCAGTGAAGACTACCTCTGGTGGTGGAGATAATATTTGACTTCAGGCTCATCGACATTGTATCTTTTCTTATATGCTGCCTTCTACTTCTTCACTAAGCTTGACATTCAGAAGCCGGTTTATGGAGCCTTGTACTTTGAGTATATGCTGCCTTCTCTTTCTTCTTATCGCCCGAATCTTGATTCTTCTCTTCTCCAATCGCCTCCGGAATCTCCTCCAACTCGAATTCATCCTTCTCATTCCTCGGCGGGCTCGGCGTCACATTCCAGATACAAATCCTCAGCCCTTTCCTCATTTCTTGCCTCTTCAGCCTTCTAAACTCCTCAGAACTCAGCCCCTTCAGCTCCTCGTCAGACTCATCATCCTCCGGCGGTCTCCCATTCCAGTCCCTATCATTCCCAGCCCCCCCGAATCGCCTCGGCAGAGACTGAGACTCCGACCCTCCTCCGTTGGACCTAGGGCTTCGTCTAGGATTAGTATATCCTGGCGAGTATGACCGGTTGCTCACGCCGCCTCCGTGGCCGTACCTTCTCGACAGAGACTCGCGACCGCCGCCGCTAGACCTAGGGCTCCGCCTAGGGTTTCGATGCTCCACCAAGTAAGACCACTTCCGCTGTAGCTGGCTGCTGTCACGGTCGTACATTTAGTAGCTGGGGCTACGACGTTGGCTGTGGCGTCCTTCGTCTGAGTCCAACGGTGTGTAACGGCCGTTATCGCGATTCGAATGGAATCGTCTATTTGGGATGTGAACAGTGGAATATGGCCTCGCCATCTTGAGAACCCAAAAATCAAACAGAGATGAGCTTCACGTTTATAGGTTTCTTCTTCCATTTTTATCCTCAATCAGTTTAATTTGGAATTGATAAACTTATACCGAGAAGAGAGGTATTTTAAGAGATTATCAATGTTCTACCTCCCGAACTGCCTTAAACACTTCTGCTTTAATTAATAGATATATATATATATACACACACCCATGTATGGCGCATGCAGAATTATCTTCTCTTTAATCACTATCTGATCGCCACTATTACCCGGCCACTTCAATTCAGTGTACTCGATCATGCATCTTTATTTTCGCTTGATTACTCGATCATGCAGTACGTACGTACCCGAAAAAGCTTCTCACGTACTCATAATTTCTCTGGGCCCACTATACATACACAGCCTGCAGGCCCAAATAATTCGTTAAGTTTGGGCCTAACCAAGGAGTATCTTCGGTGAAAAGATTAATAAGAGAATGAATTGGCTGGAATGAATAATTTCATTGATATCAGAATAGACATATATACAACAATCCTACTTTCTAACGTACACAGTTCCTGGAAATAAGGACTTAGATGACGAATCATTTGAAGTTTTGTCGTCTAACAATTATTCGGACGACAAAACATAGCATCGCTAGTTTGGAAAAAAATTCGTCGTCTGGTGATCACCTAAACTACGAAATCCGGATTTGTCGCACACTCGTTCTCTAAGTAATATCCTAGACAACGAAATGGACATTTGTTGTATGATTTGTCATCTAAAAACCTACGATGACGAAACCAGTGTTTCGTCGTCTAAGTAATATCCCCTAGACGACGAACATATTATTCGTTGTTTAGATAATTTACTAGATGACGAATAGACAATTCGTCGTCAGCTTCGTCGTCTACGTATTGAACTAGACAAGGGAATAAGTGTTCCCGGTTCACTTCGTCGTCTAAGTTCGTACTAAATGACGAATTTTGTTCGTCGTTTAAGGTCTTACTTATACGACGAAACACTTTGCCGTCTAAATGAAAACAATTATTTAGATCAGTTTCCAGTAACAAATCAAACATATTTTATTTTCTCCTCTCTCAACCTCTCTCAACACCACCTCCGGCGACAGATTATAACAGAGAAAGTTTGATTGAGGCCTCCTAAAGCTTACCTACCTCTCTTTTTATTGGTTAGTGATGGTATAATCTCTTTTCTCTCAATATTTTTTCTTCCAAATTTGGCTCATTTAAGTACGGTGTGATGAGTTTTCCGGGGAATGATTTCTGTCGACCCTTGTTTTCTATAACATTATTTATTAACTATATTGCTTGCATATGTTAATTATATATAGTGAAATGTTAGATTACTTGAAAGTTATTAATTTTTGGTTTTAAAAATTAAATGCATATTATTGTGTTATGTAATTTATTAAGTATTGGATAAATATAAGGATGATAAGATGATTCCTAATGTTTAATTATTAGCTTCCTTAATTAGAAGTGCCGATGTTTAATTATATATATTGATGACTAAAAACGGAGCAAGCTAGGTAAGTTCTTGAATTATCCCAAAATTAGGTAGAATATTAATTTCCCTAAAATTAGCTAGGTAGTTGATGACTCAAAATTAAGTTGCTATCTAGCTATGTTCTTAATAATTATTTGAGAATCATGCATGTTGATGACTATAAATATATTTCGACAAATTTTTGCTAACTTCTGGCTTATTTTTTGTTTCACTCATGACAACTTACGCATATAGACAAGAGCTGAATATTGTTGGAAAGAGATGATGACAAGTATATGAACAGAATCGGCGAGTTTATGTCGTTTGAAATATTAACATGGTCAAAGAAAGAAGCATTACATGTGTTCGTGCAAAAGATGTCATAATACAGAGTTTATGTCAATTCATGATATGGCGCAACACTTGTATGAGAAAAGTATGATGTGGAGTTACACTACATGGACTGAGCATGATGAAGTACCAGACTTCACCTTAGGATATAGTTAACATGGTGCCCATCAAGCAGTATTGTCGACCTTTCTTGAAACCCCACTATGTATATGGTACATGATGCTTTTCCAGCATGTAGTTCTGGTAGGCACCAACACGAAGAGGGAGGTTATGATACTCCCCATTATGAAACAGTCATGCAGCATTGGCCACTAACACTACTGAGATTGATAAGTACAACAAGATTCTACTTCAAACCTAGATCTCGGTGTACCCCGCATGTCCAAAGAGTGTTTTGAGAGTCATAATGCAACAAATGGAAATAAAAGTGAAGCACAAAATCTCGAATGATGGTTTTGATGATATCCAACAACATATATGTAAGTTGCTTCCTCTTGATCACAATCTTCCCGATACCCATTACTTGATAGGTTGTTTGGCTTCAATTTCAGTGTGTTGAGCTATGATCTTTCTGTGATGGCCCACAATCGATACATTCCCAAACATCTTAGATATGGACTCACATGAGTATTTTCTTTGAACTCCCTTATTGGTTGAAATTAAAAATCAGGAACAACCTAGATATCATGCACAAAGAAAATATTGTGTGCGACAGCGCGGTATTAAGTTCAAGACTAAGGATATTTCCAAAGCAAGTCAAGATTTGGAATTTATGGATTTACGTCGTCACTTGCGGTTAAAGAGGGAGAGAAACGGGTACAAGATTCAAGATGCACCTTACACAGTAAAGCTGACGTTGAAGAGAAATGTATTGAACTAGTTTAAAGGTGTTCAGTATTCGTCTAATTATGCAGTGAATTTATATCGATGTGTAAAAGCTGGGGAACACAAGTTCTATGGTTTAAAGACTCATGACTATTATGTTATGTTGCAACGTCTGATTCCAATAGTAATTCAACCATATTTACCTCGTGACGTCGTCGACCCATTAGCAGCATTGTTTAGATGGTGGCAAAAGTTATGCACTAGAGAGTTGAAGAAGTCAGATCTGGTCGAATTAAAAGAAGAGATTATCTACATCCTTTGCAAATTAGAGAGGATTTCCCTCCTCTGCTTTCTCTGACGTCATGATTCACCTCATGATCCACTTTCTCGAACAAATCATGCTTTCTAGTCTGGTACATTACACTTGGATGTATCCTTAGGAAAGGTACAATATTACAATATGAATGTAATTGTTACATCTAACGGTTGATTTCTTATGATTCTTAAGCACATAATATATTTTTTTTAAATATCTCTGAAAAATATAACAATTAATATAATTCTTAGGTGACGAAAACCATTATATTTTATCATCTAAGTCAAAACATTAATTACTTAGGCGACGAAACCATTAGACTTTGTCGTCTAACCCCAAAAATTTGGCGGGAATATTTTTCCACCAACATTTTTGGGATTTTTTAAAGACCCTAGACGAAGAAATTAGTTATCCTAGACAACGAAGCACTTCGTCGTCTAAGGAGGTTTAATAAGATCGTAAGAATCCATCTCTTCCGTAATTGATTCGAGCAATCCCTAAAATTCTCCCTCTATCCCCTCTGAACCCAGTCACCGCCTCGAGCCACACCGACCCTCACAGACCCACATGATCACCGCCCCGAGCCACACCTCTCTCCAACCCCGAGCACATTACAAAGGAACCTCTTGACGGCCTCCCCAACCAAGACGCCGACAACCTTGGACGCTAACTCCACCACTGACCCCAACGTCTTCTATTTCCTCCCTGCCTGCCGACGCCCTCCAAGCACCAACAGGTTCCCCCCCCCCTCTCTCTCTCTCTCTCTCTCTCTCTCTCTCTCTCTCTCTCTCTTCACCTTCTTCCAATTGATGGATGTTGATGACGAATTTTTGATGAGAAATATAGTAATAAAAATAAAATGTTGGATGATGATGATTATGATGTTGTTTGATGATGATGGATGATAGGGTTTGATTATATTTTATTGGAATTTGTTTACTATTTTAGGATTGATTGGCTATATGCTATATCGAATTGGTATGAGCATAATGATATTGGAATTGGAATTGGTTTATTGTTTGAATTGGCATGCATTAGATTTTTGAATGGAATTAGGCATGATTTTTGTGTGAAATTATGCATTAGATTTTTAAATGAAATTAGGCATGATTTATAAAAAGAATCGGTTGCGGCGATAAAGATCCCTGGTGGGACGAAGAGATAGCCCCAAATTCAAAGGAATAAGACATTACAACAAGTGCGGCGGCGTATGGGTTTCATTGCCTTGTCAGAGGACTCCGTTTCGGCTCAGCCGGCAACGACTCCTCCTAATGCTCCTTCTTTAGCAATGTCATCCTTGACAGTCGCATGAGTGACATCCTCAACGGCCGTACTGGTGACATTCGCTTCGGCCACACCACATACGACATCAGTTGCGTTATCATAACCTGCGGCATATACCAAATATGTGTGCTTTAGCGCCCGACGTAATGTGAACACCAACACCTCAGGACCGCCCTTGAAATGCACTCAAGGGTTGGTGAAGGGGGTTAAAGCCGATACGATCGTAAAGGCAACAAAGCAGAAGTTCAAGGTGACGTACGACACCTTCACCAAAGGCATTCCGACAATGAAGATCAACAGTTTGCCTACAAAAAGCATCTGGTCTATTCTATGGAATAAGATATTTATAAAGGCGGCGACTTAGACATACCTCAAGCAGATAGAGATGATGACATTATACTACGAACTCTCGGTAAGAGTTTTGATTAATTTAATTAACTACAAATTGTAAGGTTTGGGGTTTTGGAATTCATATATTTTTTAATTTCTTTTTATATTTTTTTGTAGCTTTTATATGACATTGATATAATTCCAAAGATGTATACGGTTCTTAGAGACCGTAGCTAGGAGGATATAGTCCAACTGGAAGTACAGGTTGCATCTACACTACTGCGATCATGAGTCTGATGTCCCTGAGGAGTTCATGGACAAGCGTGAAGATTGAGATTGGTTAGTTGTGCGCTTCGAGACCGATGAGTATAAGGTAATTGTTGGAGGAGAAAAGTAAATTGAATAATTGTAGACTAAAACTTTATCTTTATTCATTGATAGATGACCTTAAATACAAGCATTACAATCAATTACAATACATATCCCTAAATTAAAGATTGCTAGAATATTTACTTCTACTCTAATTAGGACAGGACACACACGGGGATACCAGGAATATACTATCCTTAAACACTCCACCTTGTGTCGAGCTCCTAATATATGAAGCATAACTTGTTGCCTTTCTAAAAACTTGTCAAATAAAAAAAAAACCTCATGGGTAAAACAAAAGCTTGGTCGAATGGAAAAAGAGTACAATAAATCAACTACAAAAGCCACTACATGTGATGTAGACACCCCCTGATGTCTACTAAATGTAACGCCCTCCGATTAGTAACTCAATCTCAGAGTTCAGATAATCTTCGCAATCCAATGCATCTGTAAAATCTCGTATTTTAAAATAGACCAAAATTAAATTTTAAGGTAGAAACTAGAAAATAGACATTATCAAAATTTTGTAAATATTTTTTACTATTTACTTCGGACTACCGAAGTGGTTTCCACGATTTTAGAAATTAAACTGAATTGTTTTGTTGAGTGGCTTTCTGGAAACATTTGATCGGTTGCTTGAAGATTTATTTGGGTTGATGGCTGTAAGCCAACGTGTTGGATGTGTGAGTTTGGTTATGATTGGTACAAGCCATTCTGTGGAGGGAAAGAGTTGGCCTGTGTTAGCAACATTAGATTGAAGATAATTGGAGGTAGTAGGAGGTGGCTACTCATTCATAGCTATCGTCCTTGTAAACTCTTTCAAACCTTAATCCTCAAGTTTGGTGAGCATGAACTGTTGCATATATACCAACGCCGTGACAGCTCATGCATGCTACATACAAACTTGGTAACTTTATTATATAGTATAAGGTACGTTGCTCATTTGTGGAAATCAAGTTTCATAATTTCATTCTTGTATAAATAGAGAGCTCGGCTCTCATTCTTTCATATAAGTTTTGGATGAGAAATAGAAGAGAAAAGGGGAAGGAGAGACCTGAGTAAGAGAAACATCAAAAGAGAGTCCCTGAAAAATACAGTGGGTATATAAAGGGCTTGTTCTTGAAATAGTTTGTGCTATTGATTGAAGTAAAAGTTTCGAAAGGTGTTTTGTATATAGAAAGCCCAAGCTTGATGAAGTGCTTAATTAGTAATGTTACTATGTCGGCATGTACATAAAGTGGAGTTTAAGGTAGGTATTCCATGGAAACCTTCCTATATTGTTGTTATGATTTTGTATATGATTTTGTATATTATTGTTTTATTGTGTTATCAAACTTATGCTGTTGTTATAGCAAATTATAATACTCATAATTATAAGGAAATGAGAGTATGTAGATTTGGAAATAATGCGAATTTGAGATAAAGAATTATATTTGTGTAGTTGAGGATATGCTCGCAAGGGACTAGGTTTTCCAGCCAAAAGTATATATGAATAGGGAGAGAAGCCTTTTCAACTAAATGCTGATAAAATGATCTTATTATGGCAGATGGCACTGGCGACCGAGAATAGTCTAAGAGTACTAACAAATGAAAAATATCGAGTGGAGGTGATCAGGAGACGATGATCGAGTTAGCATCTCATATGCATTTTATTATATCAAATATGCATAAGGTTGAAAGCCCTACTGAGTGTAACTCACCGCTTATGATTATTGGTTCAGGTGACAAAGTGACGAATGAAAGAAGTTACGTATGGACATTTGTAGCTAGCACAAATCATGTATTGTAAAGTATTGTATTCTTTGTAACGAGTTTGTAATTAAAATTAGATTCAGTGCATGCAGCCGGAGCATCCTTTGACAAGTTGAGGTTTCTCTCTCGACGGGTCTAGAGACATGTTCTAATTGATCCAGGGACTTCCATTTGACGAGTCGAGAGAAGTACTCGACGGTCGAAAATCCCAAAATCAGACAACTGCGTTTCAACCATTCATTTTTCCGAAATTTCAAGTCTTTCTCTTGCTTAGTTATAGGGAAAGAACAAGCTCAAACCAATGGATCCCTTCTCTATTTCAAGGACTTTGCGTAGGCGTAGACCGAGAAGGCAATGTCTGGACGTGTGCACCGAGCTATATATAACAAAGCTCCAACGGTACTAAGATATGGAATCTCAGCTCCAAAAGTTTCTTATCATCATCTTTAAGATGAAATGGATTCTTTGTGAGTTCTAGACTATGGACAACCATTGGTGTGCTAAGAGGGTGTACTTTGTCCATTGCCTAATTTGGACATAAGTAGACTGGTGAATAACAATTTCATCAACTCGATCTTTCATCTCTTAACCAAGACATAATCGAGTCCTACCAAATTCTATCATCTCAAATAACTTGTTCTTTTTAATGAACATGTATGAGCATAACTCATGATTCTTGTATTTCTTCCCAATGAAGTAGTCACTTAGACTGGTGAACATCTCATTTTGATCACATGAGCACTCTGTTGTTTAGAGTTACTTTAATTGAGTATACCCATGTCATATGGCACTCTCATATATCTTTGAATCAAGGTCCTCATAGAGATATGTTGTAATCACATTCATAAGTTGCATACTCAGTCTTTTGGGCACTACTAAGCTGATCAAGTAGCGGAAAGTAATGATGTCCATGACCGGAGAATACATCTCCTTATGATTAATACCAGGGCGTTGAGAAAACCTTGTGCCACATGTTTTTCTTATTGTGTTTCTGATCAAAGACTCATTTATTTCTAACTAGCTTATGATTCAGTGGGTATAGCATTAGCAGACCGAAAACTAGCAAATCTAGTTCAGCCTGTATTGCAAATTTTTATTTCGGCCAATTTGCTTTACGTTGACAATCTGCATTAGAGCTATGTTTCACTTCATCGTCTTTAATTCCTGTGCGACAGAATAAGTAAATGTATCATCAACGAACATGGAAGAACCATCCATTATCACTCTAGAATTTGTTTAACTTGGTGAGATTTCTTTATTTCTTGACATCATCATTGATTCTGACATGTCACCTAGTGTTTGTCAATGTTGACTTTTTGACATCATTGTAATCAGAAACAATCTCATGCGTTGATGATGAAAAGATCATTTTGTGCCTTGATGGCTTGCCTTTTCACCGACATCTCATCATTAAATTTTGACTGGCACCACACCCCCACTATAGGCAGGAGAAACGTTAACTTGCTTTAGTGTTACGTTAACTTACCCAATTTCAGGGACTTCCAACCTTGCAGAATTTTTGCGGCAAGTATATATGATCTCGTCACTTTCACGATATAAGTAAAGGAGTGAGACATCGAATATGCTACTTTATGAAGATCGAGAACACGTTGCACTAAAATGAGATGTGCAGGGATCATAATGAGACATCGAATATGCTACTTTATGAGATGTGCAGGGATCATAATGAGACATAGTGGGGATATGCCCCGTCAATTCTTGACATTGAACTAGAATGTGACGATTCTTATCGCTCCATAACAGAAGGAAGTATGTCTCATCAAAGTGACAATCTGCAAATCTATCAGTAAAAAGATCTCCTGTCAAAGGTTCTAGATAATGGACTATCATTGGAGAATTATTACCAGTATAGATGCCTAATCGTCGGTTAGGATCCTTCTTGGTATGCAGTAGAGGAGTAATAGGCACATATATTGCGCAACCAAAGGTGTGTACATGTGAAATGTCAGGCTCCTATCCAGTTAGCAACTTGTACGCACTAAATAGTTGTCGTGCTATGGGTCTCAAACGAATAAGCATAGCTCCATGTAACACTGCATATCCCCAATCAGATACCCGTAACTTTGTGTGCATTACCAAAACTCTGGCCACAAGTTGTAACCACTTGCTTTGTGCCTCTGCAAAATTGTTCTGTGAATGAATATGGGGAATATGATGTTCAACATCAAGCTCAATTGACATGTAGTAATCATCAAAATATTTTGACGTAAACTATCCAGCATTATATAATCTAATAGACTTGATTGGACTATCCAGGTGGTGAGCCCAAAGCTCAATGATTTATGCTAGGAGTTTTGCAAATGCAGCATTTCTTATGGATAACAAAGTGACGTGTGACCAACTCGTCGATACAGTAACCAAAATCATAACATATGTAAACAATTCGTATACAGGTTAGATTGATCAACAAATATATCCTTGGAATCTTTGGAGGAATGGAGTTGTGTCAACATCAAAAGAAGGTTGTGCCTTTAACTTTTCTAATGAACAAGCTTTGCAAAACTAGTGATGTGCATTGGATATTTCCATAAAGACATCCAGTGAGAAAAATGCACAACGCCTCAACAGTATGTCACCGTGTGGGTGCTACACTAGTCTTGAAAATCGAGCCTGAACCGAGTGGAGTAATCTCAGTTTCTCCATTTAAACCGATGGTTTTAAGTATTCCAACATGTTTCTTTGCTCTAAAGAACAGATGAACATGAGAATTTCTCAATATCTTGATTATCATAATGCAAAAGCTTATATGAGGCAAAATCATATACAGTAGTATGCATTAGATTTAAAACTTCTCCAGGATGCGCTTGAAGACACATTCTACGAAGATAACACACAATAATTCTTATCCACTCTCACAATATGTTTCCAAGTAAAGATCGACCATTGGCGCAAATGTGTTCAAAACTTAGCAAAGGTTCGATTGGTCTTTGGAGCGTATAAGGCATTAGTGACATAAATTCTTGTACCATGTGGCAATAAGAATTATGTTTAAGCACTCCCTTATATAACCAGTGTTGAACCAGTCATGATTGTTACTGAAGAACTATATGGCATGAGATCCATAAACAATTGCCTACACTGTATAATAGTGTGGGTAGTACCACTATCTACAAAACACTCAATCTCGCTTTCAGACATCTATAAAAAAATGTCAATCAATCCGTCTTTGAACTCAAGACATAACGAACACTTTTAATGAAGACTTAAGGATTTGCAAAGGGTTTTGACTCTTATAGAGTGCTTGGTATAGCATGACAAAATCGACGTATAAATAACATCAAAATACCTTTTCTGGTGACGGAAATCGACGGGTCGACCATAAGGTTGGTTGGGTCGATTGAAATTCAGTGCCTCAGCTGACATGTTAGTCGATGGGTCGATGACAATGTGCAGTCAGACAGGTCGATCTATGGGTCACTTGTTGTGATGCACCACAATCGACATGTCAGTCGACGGATCGACCCATGCATCTTTTTTTTCTCAATTTTTTCGGTATTTTCGTGTCATATTGCCATGTAACTTTGTATATTTTGAAACATTCATGCATTATAAAGTAAAATATCATTCTCATCACTATCATATACTAAAAGAAAGAAATTTCATTACTTTTCCATCACAAAACTCACATAAAAAATGTCTTATTCCATAAATTTAGACTAAAAACTAAGTCTAAAAACATAACTAAATACAAGCCAAAATAAACTAAAATTGATTACATAGCAGAGATAACTGTCTAATATATAGACTAATCAAAATTTGGAGTCTCAACGTTCTCCTTCTTATCATCTGCTACAATGAGATTGGCATCATAATCTTTTTCCATCTTATAATCTCTAGTAAAATTTGACTCTTGTGCGAGGTATTGTGTGTACATCTTGTAGGAATTCTTGCGACATTACTTATGCATATGCTTCATAGATCCACACATATAGTATGGATACATTCCAAATGGAGCACAATATGAAGAATTTTCATCATTCCTAGACCTGAATTGGATTGATTCTTATTGGAGTTAGCGCCCTGACCTCTATACTAAGATCAGTTTCGATGTTTACTGAGTCTTCTTTCCCACCATGGTTGTTGTAAGGCTCAAAACAGTTGTTCTTCTTATCCTTATGTGTCTTCCCACCAGTGTTGTACTTCTCAGGTATATTCTTTGTCACAACGGGCCTTTCATTGTTGTTGTGAATCACCTCATAATGTCTTTCCTTTTTACCAAGGATGTTCATGAGATCACTGAAAGTGGTTATGATAAGACCCATCCCAGATTACCATAATAATCCAAGGTAAGTTTTGCGGGATCCATATTAGATTATCTAGCATCGACTACCCGGTACTAGCTACCCTAGCACGAGCAACCCTGAACTTTAACAAAGAACCTACCCTGAGAAAATAGAAGTTGTGGACTGTCATGCCTCGCACTTTGGATGGTCACGACTTCAACCGGCTAACCTGCAATCTGGGCAATTCAAGGCATAAAACATAAAACGTTAGAGTGAGTGGACAAAAAGTAAATTTTGCACAGAAATGAAAGACGTAACTCAAATCCATTTCACTATAGAATATACGAAACATGATGCAAGTTTAAAAATATAAACATCCTGGTTAGATTCCTGATCCTTCTGGGTACTATATGATGTGTGGAGGTAGTGACATGGGTTGAACGACCTCAAGCCCTAAGACTACCCATGTCAGGTTCCTGGCCCTCATGGGTGCTATACCAATCCTCAGGTCAAGTCTATGGCCCTCCCGGAACGTCTTGGGGATCAGCCAAGAAGGTAGTGCATCGATGCAACAACTGTGACTATGCTATCTGTACAAAAAAATCATATGTGCCTCCATGTAAATGCATAACTGTAGACTCGCAAAACAATAATGAAAATAAAGTGTCCACTCATAGTACTATGCCGTAATTTTCATCCAGCCAAAGTCCGTTTGTTTGCGCTTCTAAACATTTGTCACTGGCTGCTAACATGTCGTTCTGAAATAATGATTATTACTTAATATCTATTCGTTGAAAATCATAATGAATATTTAAGCTCGTTTACCAACGAGCATTATCGTCGAGAACTTCGTATTATTGAATAACGTGCTTCCCGAACTAATGACGACCTTTAATCAAATTCCAGACTCTAAATCTTGAGTACTTTTTAAAGTCACAACATATTACTCAAACGTTATGCGGCTCGAGGTTGAATCGACAATTGATTCCACTGTTTAATAATAACGTAAAATTGTTTAATTAATATCGGATTAACCACACTTCTTACACATCAATGCCCAAAATAATTCAATAACCTCTTCATTATATTCGGTATATAATTACGAGCAAAACAATATAAAACTTTTGTTGAAACTCATCTTCGCCGGAGCACCGCCGTGAATCACCAGCGGCGGCGTTGGTGACTTTTTCCGGAGACTCGAATACCAAACCCTCCCTCTCAACAAGCCCAATAATTTGTTCAACTATGGTCACGACCAATTCGGCTGGCAACCGGTCCAAACCGGCCCGAAACCTAATTTGCCGGAAAATTTCCCGATTCCAGTGCGGTCGAGCCATATTGGAGCTCGAGGCTGGTCAAGTTAGACTCACACGAGGATGGGCTACAGAACCCCTAACCCCCCGACTCCAATTACCATCGTCAACTACCCCTACCCACGACGACATTCGACAACAATTTTTGAATGGAAATTACGTCAATTCGCCATCAAACCCTGCAAATCTCATCCAAAATCATACTACAACAATCCATAAAACAAGAGGAAGTGAAACATACCCAAATTGGTGAAATTATGGCTTGCTCCGGTGAAATTGACGACTGAGACAATGAGCAAACTAAAGCAGGGTCAAGCCGATCACTTTTGCATCTAGATTGGCCAATTTGGTGGCCGGACGGTGATACTCCTTCGACACCGAGCTCGGCGGAGATTCTGGGTTGCTAGAGCCGGTCAACGCAGGTCAACCCACCCCTGCCTGAAATGGAAGGTTTTTTACTTTCCATTTTGGGAAAGTTGTATTTATACTCGCGACTAACGAACACTGTAAATCATTAAAAACTTTCGCTGACCGTAACTTCTTCGTCGTAACTCTGATTTTAACACTTGGTGTGGCCACGAGCTCATCTCGGTAAATTCTACAACTTTTCACAAGGAAATACCTCGAAAAACTTAATCAATAAATTTTTGATGAAACGCCAGCTATAGTTACCGATGGTAAAAACTAATTACCATAAACGATAAACGTTTAATTAAAATAATAAGATAAATCTCGGGTCGGGATGGTACAAGTTATTTTTCCTTGATCGTACTCAATCTAGTACTGATGAGCCAATAAACTCATTGAAGAAGGGAAAATGCTTAAATTTTTTTTGATCATATCCTGATCAGTCTTGACAACACCGCAGAAGGCCAGACCAAATTGTAGCTCTAACATAGGTAGGTTGTATTAAGTTACCTTCAAATAATCTAATAATCGGATATTTTTCCATCTTGCTTGCAATTATGGAAGCTGTGCATAAATCCTTGGGATCATTCTTTCGTAAATACTTCTTCTTCAGAAGTTGATGGATATGACGCCTCAAAAACATGAGGGCTTGAGCTTTACGAGCTGCGGTGGGTTGAACATCATTCTCACCAGTTGGTGGGTGTATTGTTTCAGTTAGTTCCTTTTCGATGAATGCATTTTCCACATTAGAAACTCATCGATGATACTCTTTTCCATCGGCATCAAGGATGTTGAATTCAGGCCTAGCCGGTTCAATTGAAGTCACCTACAAGAGAGACAAATGAGAGAATTAGTATCGATCGAAAACCACGATCACTAATTTCAAGTTAGGAAATAAGAACCAAAATCAAAGATGTATGGTCACAAAAATTGATGCTCGATAAACGGTGGCATCATACCACATCTAGAAATCGTGACTGTCAGAATCCGTCACAAATATTGATTTTCCCTTTTTTTTTATGTGAAATCACAAACTGTGAGATTCATTAATAACCATGACTTACCCAGGACCGTCACTAATATCAAACTTTTGATCAAAGAGATGACGAAATCTTCTTCTCTCATAACACATATTAATCCATAGGAACTAGGGCATATAATAAAATCACGCTAAATCAACCTAAATATAGTCCTAGATCTAGGGTGTTTGGTAATTAAGTTTGTTAACATAATCTCTAAATCCAAGAAAGATAGAAAATTTACCTTGAGTGTGATATTTCTCGGTATGAAAACTTGGCACAAGGAGGAAGAAAGCTGTGAAGATGGCCGACAATAGTGGAAGAATCCGGCAACAAGGATGATCTGCAGTGAGGATGATTCCGACAGTAGAGGGGCTTTTTGTTGCTAGGATTTGGGGTGATGGCTATAAACTTAAGAGCTACTGATAATGTGTTGAAAGAGAAAAATAAATTAAATAACTGTAGACTAAAACTGTATGTTTATTAATTGATAGATGATCTTAAATACAGACATTACAATCAATTATAATTCATATCCCTATAAATAAGAGATTGCTAGAATATCTACTTCTACTGTAATTAGGACAAGACACACACCACGATACTAGGAATATATTTTCCTTAAAAAATAATATATTTTATTTAAAATAATTAATTATAAGTTTTAAAATTATTTATTATTATTTAATTTCATGTGTTGTGTAACAGAAAAAGTGGGCCGCCAACACGATTAACCGGGATAAGAAGACGATGTCGCATCTGACTGGCATGCACCTAATCATCTACAAGGCGAAGGATCACAAAGAAAAGGGTTTGAAGAAGTTTCTTATTGATAGCTACATGACTGCGTACGTGAGACCCATGTAAGACGATATTGCAGGTCAAATTATTGTAAGTAACCTTTTTATTATTTTGAACATGAGAAATCCGGATGGAAATCGTTGCCCACAGTTTTTATTTTGGAATTTGGTTATTCGAAATATTTTCTTTCATGCAGGTTTTTGGTTTCCTTCAGTTTTAGAGGAAACTATGTCAAAATTTCGGTAGAATTAGACATTCATATTGTACTTGTTCACAATATTTATTTTTTAATAATATATAAATTATTATTTTAATGTAGGCGAAGATGATGCAATTGGCCAAGAAGCATATGACGCTCATACAAACACATAATCTGGAGAAGACACCTGGTGAGCTCCATCCTATAGCCTACGAGACTCAAGTCGAGATTTACAATGCAACACTCGAACGCCGACCAGAACTGAGATTTGAGGCCTTGTATCACACCCCTAAATAGGAGGCCAATATTATATTGAAATACGGTTTTAAGATTTGTGATGTGAATAAGAAAAAATAATAACTTTAAACATGAAGTTATATGAATAATACTTTTATTGAAAAGAAAAAACGTTAATAGTACAATACCAGAGTTTTTGAAAATAAAAGTCATTATATTTATTCAATTCAAAATACAAGTAAAAAATAATTCTTTTATTTAATTGTCGGCATATCACATCCCCAAGCATTCTACTCATCACCTGAAAATATAAAGTTGTAGCATCATGAGTCACACCGACTCATCAAAAATCATTAAAATCAACAAATAAATAAATAAATCGAGAAGGTACTCGATCCAAAAATGATTTCGATTATATTAGTCAAAAAATTTAGTCAATGGATCTATTACGATGAAACAATCATAACGATATAAGACAAACCTAATTTCTTTGTCAGTCGTACCACCACTGGTGAAGATCCCGTCACCACCGCCCACCTATTTGTGATACATTTGTGACGCGAAGAGAAAGAAGGAGTTCCATGGTGGTGCGGCATTCACTGGTGGTGCGACGCCGTCCGACCCATCTTTGGTCTCTTCCTCCTCGTCACTTTCATGGTCTTAACTCCGGCAATGAAGCTTGATAGAGGCCGAATCAAGTGTAAGAAAAGTTAGGGTTTGTGTTAATCAGTCGTCGCCGACGAGGTTTCTGGAAACGATTCTCATGTCAATTGATTAAGTGTTGATTGTGGATTGTATTGGAATATTTGAATTTGATTTTGGTGTAGGTTAGCTCGGGAATTGGAACCGAATTTCGGTGAGCTCGATTTTGGCCTCCGCCGTAATCGGTGGTTACCAGCCGTTCTAGTCGGCGAGGTTAGTATATACTGAGAGGTATCAAGACTTTGGGTTGAATTTTAATTATATTGTCGAAGTTGGTTGACTTTGGGTTAAAATTCTAGAATTTTTCGAGATGAGTTCGTATACTCAAGAAATGTCGAAAACGGAGTTACAGCGATAAAGTTATGATTAACGATAGTTTGTCATAAATGACTTACCATAAATAGACGTTATAAATAGGACCTTTCCCTTTTGGGAAGGTCAGTAGTGGTTGACGGAGATCAACTCTTTCCCTCTTTGGTGAGAAAGCTCTGGTTTGACCCATTTAGGGCCCGTCGACGTTGACCGGCTGCATGGTGTCGTCCAGCCACCTCTGACTACGATTCAAGTCAGAATTGAAAGCCCTCTTCTCCCTCATGATGGTGGTGATCTTTATTTTGGTGATGCTGTCTCGAGGAGGTCGAATTGAAGGGAGGAAAGTCTAGGGTTTCAGGTATAATTCCATCATCGGCATCGGCGACTCCTCCAATCACGTTCAAGGTATAATTTCATTCCTCTTGATGTCCTAAGTTTATTGGTTTATTAGAATTGTTGTTTGCAGGTTCTAATTGAGGAAATTGAATTGATTTCCTCTAATTTCGTTTGGCCTCTGCTGTGAGCAGTGGTTGCCGGTGTTTTGGCCAGCGATGCTAGAGAGGTTCTGTTTTCCTTTCCTTTCTGAGTCGATTGGTGTATGCCTCGAGCTCCGAAATGGCTCGACGGCGTTTCTTTCTGGCCATGTTTCTTTCTGGGCCGATTACGGCCTAACGAATCAGAATTTTCTTAGAGTTCTTTGAGACAGTGTATTGGGCTCATCGAGAGCTTTCCACCAGTGAGTTAATCAACACCATCAACGATAGTCGTCGGTGGCGCATGGGTTCCACGCACTCGCCACCTGACTGGATAAATAATTCCAAAAAAGAGTATATATCGTTAGGTTTGTATCAACAATACGAACATAAATGTGAGATTAAATTAGCAATTAGGCTTCATCGACCCAGTGGGTGGACGATAGAAACGAGGGTCTGCACCAGTAGCGGTGCGACCGACGGTGAAATTATGTTTGTCTTTTATCATTACGATCGTTTCATCATAACGGATCCATTGAGTAAATTTTTCGACTAATATAGTCGCATTTTTTGATCGAGTACCTCCTCGATTTATTTATTTATTTATTTTAACGATTTTCAACAAGGGTCGCGTCGTCACATTCAAGCATATACTTGATTATCTCTAAAAAACATCAAACCGAACAACCAATTCAAAAATGCCAAATAATCAAACCGGTTATGTTCTCTCATATTAATACTTGCATCTTTATAACATATACATATAGGTATATATAATATACATATTTTGGTAAATGCACATCTACACACAAACACGCCAATACATATGAAGTGAATTCTTTTGGATTAACTGGTATTTACTTAAAAATTATGTGTTTAGTCTCACAATACCAACAAACATATAAAGCCACAACATACTAAGACCACCTGCCAAAGCATGTATACTCCCGGTTTGACACAATTTATTTCAAAGAGTATAAGAATGCACTATCTGTAGGGACGAGGGCCCTTGACTAACACCCACAATCACAAAATAATTTACCAGCAATTCACTTAGACATGAGGTAGTTTGTACATTAAGCCTGACTTCACACCTCAATCATAACGACCACAAACAAGTCTTAATTTAAGACTAAGTATATATATAGTTCATAAAGTATATATTTATATCATAATTTTGTAATAAATATATACGTAATATAATTTCTAAAGAAATAATGATCAAACTTAAACATATTTAAATAATTAACAATTTTTGTCCAAAAAATTTCATTCAGCAGTAGTCCGTGTGAAATCCTCCATTTGTCCTATATTATACTTGAAAGTAAATAGAGTGATTAAGTAAAGAAACTTGAAATTAAAGAATAATAAATTAAATTAGTTATCATCGGTCCAAAAGTTTCATTCGGCGGTAGTCTAGCCGAAATCATCTATTAGTCCCAAATCAAACGTAAGAAGTAAATAATGCGAGTAAATAAATGAAATTATTAATTCTTGGACCAAAAATAACATTCGGCAGTAGTCCGCCCGAAGTCCTCCTTTTGGCCTGTTATAATTAATCTAAAGTATGTCCAAATTTGGGAAGTGAGTACACCATCTCGAAGTATTTTTTTTTTTAGATAAATCCAACGGTATAGTCATAAGGTCATGTATGAAGTTCTTGAGTCCAAACCGAAGAAGTTCTAAAATTGCCCAGAAATGGTTATGCTTGATATTAAGCTCATTTGCTAAATATTAACCAATGCCTTTCAAAGTTTTCAAATTGATAGTTGAACTCCTAAGCTACGTTTTGATATAAAGAACACTGAATTTGGTTAAGAATTGAGTGAGATATGAATATTTCAAAACATGAGCATCTTAAGAGTTTTTGAACAAGACTAAGAAAAAGACTAAATATATGAACATATCTTATTCTTACCAACTTGTGAGTTTTCGAACATATCTACTCACAAGTCAGTAGATATGAACATAAAGATATAAGGAAACTATAGCCTAAATTTAGGGTAAATATCTCATTTATAAAAGAATTGTTATATGGGTGGAAATCTGATTGATTTTGGCCACTTGATAATATATACAAAAATATATAATTATATGTAGGTAAAAAAAAAAATGAGTAAAGAAAATAATAGTGTTTAAAAACCAGCAAAACATGTAATCTAACAACAATTAGACAAAGATGACATATAAGCATGGCCATGGAAATATTAATGGTAAGCTCAAACACCAAAGTGTAATTCGGAGAACATATGCGAACAATGTTATTTAGTCGTTTTCGTTAAAATTCCAATTTCCGAAAAATCTGCTATTTGGAATTAGGGTTTGTTATCGTTTCTAGCTCAAGTAAAAATATTTTTATTTTTTTACTATCCTACGGTATGAAATATTTTGCGAATTCAACTTCGTTGTCTCAAACCCAAGACCAGGGAGTACCTGACTTGAACTTGAGTATCCACTGGACCATTTGCTTCACTCCATTAATATTTCTCTAAAACACGTTTTTATATATTATCTTCGCTAGACAATTTGTTATCAAATTTCTAAAGGCTCTAAGGTTAAACTAAATTGTGATTCTAAGTTTAACGAGTCATATAATATTCTAAATTATTATACTAATTTTTGGATTATTACACCTTGGACGAATAGGCATGCGAGATTTAAACCAGTCATCAGCATCGTCGATTTTGTCGACCAAGTGTTCGAGTGCGTTGGCTGCCCAGGAGGAGGTTCGAGTGGCCGAGGAGGATCGTGCGCTTAAGAGTCGGTTCGGAGCCATGGTGGAATTCTCATGGGAATGGGCATGAATACTCCTCCACTCGTTTGTCGTCAGAATGTCATGCCTCAGGATCCGGAACACAATGACCATGATCGAGGTAGTGGTGGGATTGACGAGATTGCTACTCGGATCCCGATGGAAATTTTAATTACGATGTTGTTCCTTTAATCCCTTAGTTTACTTTTTGAAACACTTTTATGTACAAGTTAAATATTTTTAATAAATATTTTATTTATATTCAATTTTCAATTCTATATTTATATTATTTTCTTCCAAAAAATAATAATAATACAACAAGATGACGAAATGGAGAAAGTTTCGTCATCTGAAGTGTAAAAGTTAGACGACGAAATTAAAAAAATTGTCGTATAGATGAAAACATGTAGACGAAGAATAATGTAAATTTCATTGTCTAGGAGTAAAATTTGAGAAAATGAAATATTTTTTTGTCATCTCGAAGGGAAACGTTAGACGACGAACGACGTACGTTCCGTCATCTAGGTGACACAACTCAGACGACGAAGGTGTAACCATTTTGTCGTCTTAGTCCTTCTATGCGACGACAACTTTTGTCGTTCTAGTTTTCCATGTTTCATCGTCTATAATGTTATGCGACGAAAGAGGTTTCGTCCTTTTAGATTGAACTTAAATGACGAAATTTGGCAATTTCGTCGTCTCTGTACCTAGACCAAGACATTTATAAGACGAATCTTAAACGAATAATATTTTTCCGTCTAAGTGGCTAAACGACAAAATATCACTCTTAGACGGTGAAATTGTATCGCCGTCTAAGAGTGTTATTTTAGTAGTATTTGAGAAGGTACCTTAGCCAGGTTAACTCGCAATAAGCACCCATCATTGCTCTATCCTCTGCCTCAGCCGACGAAATAGATACAGTCTTTTGTCGTTTTGATCTCCATAAAATCAACGAATGTCCAAGAAATACACAACAGTTTGTAGGGGATTGTCTAGTAAGTGGACAAACCTGCCCAATTTGAATCACAATAAGCACACAATCTCAAGTCACTTCCACAAGAAAAAAAAATAATACCCCTAACTAGGGGCATTCTTGAGATATCGCACAACACAAACGGTGCTTTGCATGTGACTTTTTCGTGGGTCACGCATGAACCTACTCAAAACATGTACTGGATAGGTAATATCAGGCCTTGAGACAGTAAGGTAGATCAATCTTCCAACCAACCTCTTATATCTAGATGGATGCATGAGCAAGTCACTCTTATTAGATAATTTTAGACCATATTCCATAGGAGTATCAACTGGAGCAACACTTAATAAACCAACAACTTTGATAATTTCTAAAGCATATTTCCTTTGTGATATTAAAATCCCATCTGTAGAAGCAAAAATTTCAATGCCAAGGAAATATTTCAAGTCACTAAGATCCTTGATTCAAAATTGATTATTAAGGAACTTTTTTAGTGCAACAATATGTACTAGCAGAGTCATTCCCAGTAATCAAAATGTCGTCAACGTATATCAAAAGAGCTATAAAAGACTTGCCTTGCTTTCTTGTGAATAATGAATAGTCTGCTTTGGATTAAACATGACCAACTGATTGAATTGCATCTAAAAACTTTGCAAACCATTGATGGGATACTTGCTTGAGTCCGTATAAGGATTTGTGAAGGTGACAAACCAAGTGTTCCTCCCCCTGTCGCTGAAGTCCTAGAGGAGGTGTCATGTAAATTTATTCATGAAGATCCCCACGAAGGAATGCATTGTTCACGTCTAACTGAGAGGGGGACCAACGTTGTGCAGCAGTAAGTGCAATCAGGCAGTGGACAATGATGATTTTAGCAGTGGGAGAGAAAGTATCTTGATTATCAAAACCTTCCATTTGGATAAATCCTTTCGCCACCAAACGAGCTTTGTAACGTTCAATTGATCCGATGGATCGATGCTTGATCTTGTATACCCACCGACAATTAATCGGATTCTTTTCTGGAGGAAACAATGTAAGAGACCATGTGCCATTGTCATGAAGTGATTGTAGCTCAGAGCTCATGGTCTCTTGCCATTCTGGATGGGAAGCAGCTTCTGCATATGAACTGGGCTCAGAAGCTTGACTAATATGTGAAATAAAAAAATGATGCCCAGGTGTATATCGATCATAAGAGATGTAATTTGACAAGGGATATTGTGTACCTTAGATTTTTCCCGAATCTGGAAGTTGAGGACGCCACTGGAATGGAATTCGTGATAGGTGTTTGGATTGCTGGATCAGAGAGATTGTAAGCTAACGGGTCTGAAGGGACCGACGGATGGTGATACTGAATAGGAAGTGAGGACCGAGATGCGGTGATGTCGGGATTAGGTAATAATGCGATTGGTGACTGACGTGGTTGTGACGATGAGAGTGGTTGTCGAGGTGAATTGGGATCGGGAGCAGATGCCGACGTGAATTTGGTCAGCGGTGAGGAAGGAGGAGGTGCGGTGATGTCAGGATTACCTTACGATGAGGCCGGATTTTTTTATGAGGATAACGCGGTCTGAGGAGGGTGATTTGGAATTGAATTTTGACTTGGATGACTTGGTGAGGTATTAGGGCTAGCAGGGTGAATTGGGCCAGCATGAGTGACACTAGATGGAGAAATTTGGGCCATAGAACTATACTGATCAAAAATGGGTTCGACTAAAGAAGATCTATATGGAAAACACGTCTCATGAAAAATAACATAACGACTTTTAAAAATCTATAAGTTGAGAGATCATAGAGCCAGTTAACCATATGGACACAGGTTCTACTTTCCAACATTCCATGCAGAGTAAATAAATCCCTGCCACTGCAAATTTTCTTTTCTTTGTGAAACCTAGTCTGACTTGCCTCTACTAATTAGGTGATCCGAACTCCAAACAAAGGTGATCTGATCACATTTGGGGAGGGTAATTAAGCTTAACCCTCTGTGCCTTACAGGTATTTATCCCTTGATAAGTTAATATGGACGGTCAAAACACGAAATACAACTTACCTCCCAAACTTTGTACTTCCACTTCTCTACCTCCACACAGTGATCTAAACCCACCCAAAAAAGGGACACACGGACAGTGGTCTTGTGCATGCACGGTATACATATACATGTTTTAGATGATCGATTAGGTGCAAGTGGATCTTTTAATTTGTGCATAGGGATGTCCTCTAAGTCTAGAAAGAGCAACATTTGAATTATATATAACGCTCGCAGAAAAGTATTCTAGGGAGAATTTAATATTTTATTCATCTCAATTTTATGGTTAATATAGTTTTACAAATAATTTCTCAAAAGCAAAAGATATTTACACAATTATATCATATCTACAGAAGTTAATCTTAATTACAATAAGAATATTCTTTCTACCACTCCCTCTCAAGTTGGTGCATAAATATCAATCATGTCCAACTTATCAGTCCATCATGTAAATGCTTGGTGTAACAACCTCTTAGTGAGTACATCCGTCAATTGCTCTTCAGAAGCTACAAATGGATAACACATGATCTTCTTATCAAGGTTATCCATGATAAAATATCGATCAATCTCCATATGCTTAGTTCTATCATGTTGCATAGGATTATGAGAAATCTCAATTGTAGCAGTATTATCATAATACAAGTCCATGGCCTTTTGGAGCTTGAAACCTATCTCCTTCAATACATTTCGAAATCATAACAGTTCACATACTTCATTTTCCATTCCTCGGTATTCAGCTTCAGCACTAGAACGAGCAATCACATTCTGCTTCTTGCTGCGCTAAGATACTAAACTTCCACCAATAAAGGTGAAATACCCAGTAGTAGATTCCCTATTAGTCTTATCACCTGCCCAATTTTCATCAGAATATCATGTAACTCCAAACTTGTCATTCTTTGAAAATAGCAAGCTTGTACCAGGTGAAGACTTCAAATACCCGAGAATGCACATTACAACATCCATATGCTCTTCACTAGGATCATGCATGAACTGACTGACAATACTTACAACATATGTAATATCAGGCTGAGTATGTGACAAATAGATCAATCTTTCTACTAATCTTTGATACCTGCCTTTGTTTGTTGGAACTTGACCGAGACAAAATTCCAACTTGTGATTCATCTCAATATGAGTATTAGCAAGTTTACAATCCAACATTCCAGTTTTAGCAAGAAGATCAAGCACATACTTTCGTTGTGACAAGGTGATTCCTAACTTGTATCTTGCAACTTCAATTCCCAAGAAATACTTCAACAGACCCAAGTCCTTCATTTCAAAATCTTGAGACAAATGCTTCTTTAAATCTTCTATCTCAATCGGATCATCACCTGTAACAACCATATCATCCACATATACGATCAAAGCAGTAATCTTACCACCCTTGCGTTTAATGAACAAGGTATGATCAGAGTTGCTCTGTCGATATCCAAATTCTCTCATAGCTGCAAACAAGGTGTACATGTCTATGTACACTTCTTCCAAATCTCCATTCAAGAAAGCATACTTCACATCAAATTGATGTAATGGGCAATCATGTCAAGCTGCTACGGCAATGAGAATGCGTACAGTACTGATTTTGTCCAACGGGACAAATATCTCTTGATAATCCACTCCATATCGTTGGGTGTAGTCTTTGACAACCAGACGAGTTTTATATCGATCAATGCTTCCATCTGCTTTCAGCTACACTGTAAATACTCATCTATATCCAACCGTGTTCTTTCCAGGTGGTGCTGGAATGGTCTCCTATGTTTCATTCTTTTGTAGGGCTTCCAGTTCCTTCATTCATAACATGCTTCCACTTTGGATCCGCCAAGGCATTATGCACATTACTGGGAATATATATTGTAGATAATTGATTAACAACAAGTGTATGTGATCCAGACAACCTATGGTGAGATACAAAGCTAGCAATATGATATTTGGATATGGCTTCTATGGTTGGTTCATATTATTTCTTTGGAATTCCTTTTGTTTCCCGTTGAGATCTCCTAGGCATACTAACTTCTATACTACCCAATTCAATGTTATCAGTACGTACCTCAGGTGAGACATTCTAGGAAGACTCTTCGGTTGATGAAGTAGAAGGGAGGACTTCATGAGATATCGATTCAGAATAGGGTTAAACTTCGATTGATGACGTTTCAGCTTCAGCCTTTGATGCATCGAGACTATCCTTCGATCCATCGAGGATGCCAATCGGGTTTGTTTCATGTGAAGACTTCGATGTATCGATAGTGTCTTTCAATCCATTGAAGATGCCACTCGGGTTTGTTTCAGGTAAATACTTTGATGCATTGAGAGTGTCCTTCGATCCATCGAATGAGGCTCTCGGGTTTACAGTCTGATTTGCAACTTCAAAACTTCCCTCCAAGCTCTCCAATTCTTCAAATTCTGGTAAATTCAGAGAATTTCCTTCACATATAATTCTCTCCCCCTGAAGGGAAGTCTCTGAAACTCCCCCTGAGTAATATGGTTCATATTCCAGAAAGAAACATCTCACAAAACATACATCTTGTTGAGGAGTGGGTCATAGGAACGATAACCTTTTTGGAACTCAGCATAGCTAATAAAGATACATTTCACAATGCATGGATGAAGCTTGCCCACAATTATTTGTTAATGTGAACATACACAAAGCACCCAAAAACTCTTTGCTCCAAGTTTGACAAAGATTGCATGAAAGAATCCAACCCTACATTAACTAGTAATCTAGGATCATACTCTAATGACAAGACTTAAACTACGGATTTATGTAAAATTTTTGACATAATTCCTCTAAGAAGTGGACTACCAGAATCTGCAAGAAAATCACACTTTGAATTTCCCACAAATAACACCGTGGACCACCGATGTCCATCCGAATTTCTCAATAAAGTGCAGAAAGTAATTTAATTAAAATGCTGGAACAATAATAGATGAATTGAAAACTCATAATCCAGCAATGCCAACAATTCACTATCAACACTGAAAAATATTTACAACACTAGTATTCAGAGTGACTTCAAATAGTAGAATAAAACATATGCAAATACACTGCTAGTGGGCCGAAATCTACAGAAATGAATGATAACCCGGTGGACTCAAAGCCTCTGGGGATCAAAATCCAGCTCAGGAGAAGTACTGCAACCTGGGCACGGAAAACTGAAAAACCCAAGAAAAGGCATATAAAACATAAAAATGTTAGCGTGAGTGGAAAAAAACTCACAATCAGTGTAAAACAATAAAATATTCTATATGTGCCTTTCCGCTGATTTCTGTGAAATCATGCGAGTTTAAAAAATAATAAATTGAATAAAATATGGAGGTGGGCGCTTAGGGTGTTTGTTCTAACCCGAACCGTCTCCATGGCTGTAAATAGAAGGTAATGGGATCATTTAGGGTGTTTGTCCTAATCCGAGGCGATCTGAGTCAGCAAGGTGTTTGTCCTAATTCGGTCTAACCCGACAAATCAGTGATCAGCCAACTAGTCAAAGCATCGATGCTAAAAATAAAAACCTTCATAAACATACCTCCAAACTCGACTGTAATAAAATACAGGAGACTATAAATCAGCATAAACATGAACTCGTAGCAACGTACTATGAAAATAAATAAGGTCTACTCACCGTACTATGTCGGGATATTCATAAAGCGGTAACCTGCTAATCGGCGCAATAATCATCTGACACGACCCACTAACTAGTAATCCTGAAAATACGATTATAATTAATATCTACTCGTCGATATTGAATAGCTAAGCTCGTAATCCGATGAGCAATAATGTGGAGAATCTCCCATTCTCGAATAACATATTTTCTGACTAAAAATGAATTTTATCAAATTCCAAATTCAGTTCCTTGCATTCCTTCATTGTAAATCAATTTTAGAGTCGCAACAAAAAAAATTCAAACATCGAGCGACTCGAATTTTAAATCAATAGTCGGATCGTCCGTTAATAATATCATAAAATTAATTAATTATTATCCGATTAAACACACGTCTAAATTAATCAAGTCCATATCCTTTCAAGAACCTCACCATTGCATTTGGCACGAAATTATGAGCAAAACGACATAAAATTTTGCCGAAAATCTAACCTCGTTGGAGCTCCGCCGTGCACGGCGCTGCGTGTGGCCACTCACCACCGCCGGCGGCGGCCGGAATTCCCATCGGCACCAAATTAAGCAACCTGCCTAACAAAGTGTTCATCTCAACAAGCCCTACAACATTCACGAAGAATACTTCAAAATCAAACCGGAAAAACCACCAAATCGCCGGAAAACTAAAAACCCACCAGAAAAATCAATTCGCTTGATCGCCACCGTCTGGCCACGACAAGGGCCGAGACATGTCACGTTCAACTCGTCGCATCCTGGGCTTCTAAACCCCCTAACCTCGACGTCTAAAACCGCACAAACACCTCTACCGTCGCCTTGAAAATCAACTTAGAATCGGTCAAATTTCTCCGCCTCGATTCTCTTTACTCTGGCCACCAACGCCAAAGATGCACCCATCAATCGATAGAAGAGCTTGAACCCAACCGTTTTCCACCAATATCATGGTCGGAGGTGGCCGACCAGAGGCTCGCCGCCGGTGAAAACTTCACGGCGAGAAAACCACTCGGGAGGGGAAGGTCGACGCGGGCCAACCCGGCCTTCCCAAAAAGAAAACTTTGACCTTCTAAAAATAGAAACCTGTATTTATACCCTCAATTTTGCGATAAAGCGTTTTCAGATATTTCCGTAAAATTTTTGCTGACCATAATTTCATCGTCGTAACTCCAATTTCCACACTTGATATTGCCATAAACTCGTATCAACAAATTCTACAACTTTATCCAAAGAAATTTCTTGAAAAAAATTCAATAAAATCTTGACAAAATGCCAGCGAAAGTTACCGATGGTAAAGATTAATTACCATCCACGATTAACGTAATTAATTAGCAACTAACCACACAATTTTTGATTATCGTATAATGATGTTTCAGGTTGTAACATGGCACATTCAACAGCTCATGCAACTTCTGATAAGGGTTCTTGAACACAATCACACGAGAGGGTGTGCGATTGATCAAGTATGCAGCAGAACATACAGCTTCTTCCCATAGATTTCGAGGGAAATTCCTACCAAACAAAGAAGCATGAACAACTTTCATCTATTGTCGATTGTTTCTTTTAGCTAATCCATTATATTGAGGAGTGCAGGTAATGAAAGTTTGGTGCCTAATTTCATGAATGTCCAAGTATGCTGACATACTACCATTCACATATTCTCCATCATTATCAGATTGAAGTACCCGAATCTGCTGTTGGTACTAAGTGGCCACCATCTTGTGGAATTTAATAAATCTAACATACACTTCACTTTTACACTTCATCAAGGAGACTCAAGTCATTCTGGTACATTCATTGATAAAAGTTACAAAGTAATGAAATTTAGATTGCGAAGAAGTTCTTGCAGGACCCCAAACATAAGAATTAATTTTCATGAAGGGAACATACCATTTATTCAAACTTGGAGAATAAGTAATACGATGGCTCTTGTCCAGTTCACAAATATCACACTTAAAATCTGATTCTTCAACAACCAAAAATAGCTGAGGTTGTAACTTCCTAAGATATCCAAAATTCAAATGGCCGAAGTGACAATGCCATAACCATACCGCTTCTTTAGATTTATTCAGACTGCTAGCATTATTGGCTTGACTTATCTATTTATGCCCACTGCTTATCAAGTCCAGGTAGTATAATTTCCCATTTTTAACACTATAACCCAGAGTCCTCCTTGTCAGTATGTCCTGAAAAACACAGAATTCGGGATAAAATGTTACAAAGCAAGTGAGGGGTTTAGTGATTTGAGTCACAGATAATAGATTATATACTAAAGAGAGAACAATAAGGACAGAAGTGAGTGTTAATTCATTAGAGAGTTGCACACATCCTTCACCAAGAACAAGAGAAGGAGAGTCATCGGCAGTAGAGACAACATGTTCAGAAGAGGTTTTAAGGGTATCAACAACACTAGGGTTATTTTTCATATAATCAGTTGCACCAATATTAATTATCCAATGTCATAACAAAAGATGTCTTGCCCCCTTTACGTGTTTCAATGATGAGCGTATATGGTTGTTCATAAGATTCTGTCATGGTTACAGCTATTTTAGGGAGGTTCTTGTGCGGCCTCCGAGAGAATATTCACCATTCAGGATATCTAACGAGTTCATAACACTGCTCTTTTATATGATCAACCTTTTTGCAATGAGTACATGTAAAATTAGGAAATTTGGCTGAAGGCTTTCCACAGAACAAGGAAGACCCGAGAAGCGAGGAGGAGGACCCTGGTGTCGCTGGAAATTTGCTGCGTTGGCAACACTAGGTGGTGGAGTAGAGGTGTCTATGACAGAGACTTCAGCTGAAGTTGCAGAGAGCGCGACCCAGTTTCTTTGGAAACGTCTGACATGAGCGTATGTCTGCTCAAGATCTAACTTTTGTTCTTTCCTCAGGAGTTCTTCACATACTTGACTAAATTAAGCATCAAGTTCCATCAAGAACATGTGGACTCATTGGCAAGCCATATATGAGGATTCATGCACCATGCCATCAACAATTTCATGGTAGTGTATCAGACGCTGATCCATCTTATCTAGTCATTCTACCAATTCATTGTAGTATGATGAAAGAGATCTTGCATTCTGTTTTGCCCAAAAATACAGGCAATGAAGTTCAAAGATTCGGGTTTCATCTGATTCATCATAGTAGATCTTGTACAAAGCATCCCAGATTGCCTTGGAAGTTAACAATCCAAGGTACCGATTTCACAATCCAGGTGACATATTTTCAACAAGCCAACACTTCACTTTGCCATTATCAACAGTATATGATTGGTACTCTGTGGAGGAAGCAGCAACGTTAGTGAGAAGGCCAAGCTTGTTACGGCCTTTGGTATGAATCTTCATAAGAGCAGACCAACTAGAATAGTTGGATTCGGTTAAAAGATCGTTGATGGGAAAAACAGAGTTATCTTGGACGGTGTTGTGGAAGTATTGATGATTGTTGATAGGTTATCCGAGGACTCCTTCATTTTTGGTGATGATTGCTCCGTCAGAAGATTCTCTGTTGTTGTTAGCAAATACATTCTCATTCTCCATCTCTTCAAGTTTTTAGACTTTCGATACAGGTTTAGATACAATGGAATGAAAAATTTGGTGGTGGTTCGAGGTTTCAATTCAAATTTAGGGCTTTCAAATTCCAGAAATTTGGCTATGATGTTAAGTAGAAAAGTATTTAAGGAAGAATTATATACTTCATTCATCTCAATTTTGGGGTTAATATAGTTTTACAAGTAGTTTCCCAAAAGGAAAAGTTATTTACACAATCTTATCATATCTACAAAAATTAATTCTAATTACAATAGGAATATTCTTTCCAACAAGGACCCGCTTGTCGTCTCGAAGGAAGTAGAAAATGATGGGTTTAGAATTGAGATCGAGGTCTATGGATGCACCTCATGCACGTACAGGCCATGTGTGGAGGAGTCAAGTACCTCCAGAAGGGGGTCAGTTTTTTGGTGAGGCTGCCCTATCAGGTAGGACACTGTTGACATGTCAAAGTGTGAGCTAAATTTTCATGACGTGGCGTAATCTCAATAGTGTCCTACCCGGTAGGGCAGTTGTTCGATGCAAAAATATCTCCCGTGGAGAGATCCTTCCGCGAAGCAGTCTCTTTTATTGGCTTCGAATAGTTTGACCACAGATATCGGTTTATCTTGTATGTGCTTCGTATTCTGGTGTGCCACCGTTCTTCAACGGAATATGGAATGTCAGCGATTAAGACAAGGAGAGCACCAACCCTGTCTGAATAGGTCTTTCTCGCCTAGTAACCTAGGCCTTTTGATATGTGTCTCTAGTAGAGCCTTCGAAATCGATACCTCACACTCCCTTATCAGTGCAAAGCAGAGCAATATTTCTGACGATGTGTTGAGAACACTGCTTCCTTTGAGTATCCAAACTCTCACTCGATAGGTGACAAGCCCTTTAACTGTCCAGTCACAATTGCTTCCTTCTGATCGCAATACTCTTACTCGATAGGTGACAAGCACTTTGATCTACTGGTTGCAAAGAAGATAGAATCTCTTGACGAGATGTCTGTCTAGGTGTACTTGCGTATAGCAAATGTATGTATTTGATCGGGGACCTTTTCCACAAAGTTCTTACTTTCCTTATATAATGCTCAGCAGTTGTCTTTGAATTACTTTGAACTTCTTCTGTTCTTGCTCTTTGAATCTCAATATAACTCTGACACCAGCATACAGGTTACCAATCCTTATAGAATCTCAATGCTATCACAACTCTTCTATCAAAGAAACCTATCTGAAACAGAAAAGGTATGATAGACATCCAAGCAGCATGGAGTCAGCTGATTAATGAATCATAGTTCTAATTGAACTCTACTTATCATACTTGGTCGCTCGCCAAGCTCTCTACAACACGTAAGCCGCTCGTCAAGACTTCAGCTAATCTTGGGCCGCTCGCCAAGACTTCAGCCATCCAAGCCGAATATGAAATATTTATTTCAGGCCCAAACATTGCCCCTCAAGTCTTGAACTTGAATTACCTGTACAAGCAAAAAGATTTGAATATTACCCGACTGATGCGCTGTTAAACCAAACGGTAACACAACACCCAAGTGCCACGTTACACAACTCCTCCAAAAAGTTGCATCATTCGGTTGACGTAATATAAAAGCACTAGTCCACATCAACAAAATCTCATTCCCCAACGAGACCTTTTCACTTGCCTTCATCCTGCACTCTTAACCTCCTTGGTCAAAAGCTAAGACCTTTCATTCTCGTCGCCATCCATCTTTTCCAATCTAGAAAATGCCTCCTCGCAAAGACATCTCCATTCCTCATGAAAACCATGACGTTAAGAAATTCTCAAGACACCTCAAGGCTATCGCCAAACGACAGAACCCGGAGACAACTATCACCCTTTCTGTAGACCCAATTAAAGGTACTGGCCTTCTTGGTCCCTTTCTGGATGTTCCAATCAATCCAAAGCTATTCAATATCCTTCGCCATCCCATCTGTAAATCATCCTTAATAGTCTAAGGGAACCCCAGGGCAGACCCAAAGGAATGGACTAACAAAGACCTCATTTGTCTCATTGGGAGATGGCCACACCCAAACGTAGAAAATCTTGCCTGGTACCGGCACCGTCGCGAACAAGATATCAACCGGTGGGAAGCAGTTGGAATCACTCAACTCATCGACTTATGCTTTTCTCTACCAGCCGGTGGCAACAGAGCACCGTTCGCCACAGCCATGTGCTTTTGGGATTGCACCACCAACTGTTTCTGTCTCCCTTGTGGTAATGTGAGCATAACAATGCTTGACTTGTATGCCATATTTGGAGTCCCTGCGTTTGCAAACCCCTGGTCACTCAACCAACACCACGGGACACCAGTTCAAGCCTCCCTTAATCGCCCTTCTTCCTACTCTTCCTGGGTAAAACATTTTGCACAGGAGGAAAAAGACACAGACCAAGGAGGAATAGAATTTTTGGAATACTGGCTATCGAAGTACATCTTCTGTCCCTCTTCTGCAAAGGTCAACAGATGCTGGACCAACCTTGCCGAACGCCTTTTCAACGGTGAACAACTGAGCTTGGTTGAATCCGTTCTCGCCTACATTTACTATGGCTTGAGGCGAGTCACACTTTCAAAGCTTGACCTTAATCAACCAGGACCGCTCTGGATGGTGGAGCTCTGGTTGCAGATGTACTTCCCCTTTTTCTGTCCCATAACACCTCTTGCCTTTGAAGATCAGAAGCTGCTGGGCCAAACGCTGGTTTCTACACCAACTAGGACTTGACCATGGTCCTATATCAATTACTTCAACCACCTCTGCTTGCATAAAGATTTTCCAACAACAGCAGTTGAAGTAGTCCTGAATCATTGCTATCCTGGTCTCCTCGCAAGTGGATTTATGCCCTCGCCAGAGCAAAACGCTCTTGCAAGGAACTTTTTCCTTCAGTGCAACACTTGCAAGGACTTGCCAGTCCCAGATTCAGCGAGCCCCGGGTATGAGATTTATGCCCCAAACCACTTCTCAAGACAATTTGGGCTCACTCAGGATGCTCCCATGCCCCTCGCCTGTTCTGTGAACAAGTATACCCTCTGGTGAGGAACAAATCATCCCCTTGCAGCAGAAGTGCAAGATGAACACTTTGGCTTTCCAACAGTAATACTTTCTATCATAACAAAGCCACTAGTGATTTCCCATTCGGTTACCGAGTCGTACCAAGTGTGGCGCTCCCAGCTTTGGGAAGATATATGACACAAGGGACCGCTTGCATGCTTTGCCACTATCTTCTACGATTTTGGCAAGAGATTTTCAAATGAAGAAGACTTGGCTATTATCAGTAGGTCTTACAAGAACATAAGCACTACACTCTGGCCACAGGTATGCTTCTTGCATCAAAAAAATGCCACATGTATTCGCAATTCCTTATACTGTAACTGACTAACCTTTCTTCTTGAAAACAGCACGCCCCTGAACCAGACGTGACTGTTGGCTTGCAATCCTTCAAAAAGAAAAGGTCCAATCCTTCTGGGCAATCTGTAAGTGTTTGCATTTATTTACCCAGAAAAATTGCCTGATTTTGTCACTAAACCGTGTCTAACCCAAACTCTTTGACAGTCTCAAAAACGCAGGAAGATCCACTCGAAACCCAAAGAGCCTCCAAGCGGAGTTTGGTTAGCCACCAAGATCACAAGCAAGGATAAACAAGTAAAGCTTCAAGCTCAAGTCTTCCATGCCTCATTTGATCAGAGGAGCGACAAAGCCTCTGGGGCAAGTGCTTGTTCAGCACTGGTTTTCACCATTGCACACTGGCTATGCGCAAATCCAAACAGCATGCCCACGCTCTCCAAATTTGATGACCTCTTGATTCAAGGTTCCAAGGAGTGGAAAGAATTATGCAAAGACGAGGCCCTTGCAAGCACTTACCCAGATCAACATTTTGACCTAGAGATTATTTCGAAGATTGACATCAGACCACTGAGGTTTTCATCTGATGACTCATTCATTGGGTATTTCAACCCAGAAAGGTTTACAGCCCTGAAAGGCCTTCTATCTTTTGATATGTCGTGGGAGCAGATCAGCAAAAGCCACAAGCCTCAAGTGTATATAATGAGTTGGAATGATCACTTCTTCGTCCTCAAAGTTGAAGACGAAGCCTTTTATGTAATAGACTCACTGGGAGAAAGGCTCTCTGAAGGACGCTGTAAAGCCTACATTCTGAAGTTCGATGATTCCAGCATCATATATGGAACTGAAGATCATGACACGGGACATGAAGTCATTAACAGCGGTAAAGAATGCTGCAAAGATTTCATAACCCAATTTTTGGCTGGAATCAACCGAACAGAGCTTGAGGAAGAAGAAAAGAGAAAGCATGTTGATATTGCCATTCTATTCCGGCGTTTGCAGATTGAATTCTAATCTTGCTTCATTCCTTCCTCCTCTGGCGAGGGCACAAGTGCTCAAAATGACCAAGTCATTTCAGAGCAAGAGCAACAAATTTCCTCCTCGCCAGAGCCTTTAGTTGCCAAACCACAGCTATTGGTTGAGGTCAATCCAGAACACGAGGACCCAACTCCTTCCTCGCCAGAGCTTCATGTTCAAGCAACTGAAGGAACACATTCCTTGTTTCCCGTACAAGTAAGAATTTCTTTACTTACTTCATTCTAGATTATCAATTCAAATCGATCCTGACAACTTGCATTATTATTTCAGTCCAAAAGTGTTCCTGTGGACACAGACACCCATGAGATAATTCCCAAAAGTCTAGAGGAACAACTAAGCTTGCCAGGCCAAACTTTTAAACCTTTTGAAACGGCCGCCAAGGATCAGCCTAGCAGTTCTCCAGGTGATAATGATGAGGACCCCGAATTCATAATTGAAGAAGTTATTGCACCGTCTTCATCACAAGGAGCTCCTTCTCAGTTACTCAGAACACAAGAAACAACAATAAAGTTGCAAGAGCTTTTAAGCAAAATGAGCACACTGAGCTCTCCTTCTGCTACTAATGTCACTCTTCAGGACATCCTTTCTGAGGAACTGGATTCTCCTCAAGACATCCAAGCTATCTGCAACCAAGTTAAGAACCTGAAGGCTACCGCCCCAGCAGACTTTATCCCTTGCCTTAGCGACCTTGAGGAGAAACTTTTCCAACTCTTGAGCCAAAGTGAAGCCCACCAATGTCTAAAACTCGAGGACGAGCGTAAAAATGAAGCAATAGAGACATTGGAGCGCCAGACTCGAAGAGAGAAAGAACGAATCTAGGCCGTTCTGAGAGACACATCTACCCAGCAAGAAGCCTTGGCAACCAAAAGGGCTAGAATAGCTATTCTTAAAGCTGAACTGGCTACCCTCGAAGCTGAAGTAGATGGCTTGCAAGCTGATGCCCTCAAACATCAAGACATTGCATGCCAAATTATGATAGAAGGCGAGAGCCAAGCTCAACTCATGCAGAAGGCACGAGAAGAAACCACAAATGCTCAACAAGCAATCCATCAATCCTGGGTGGCCCTGGAAGTCGCCAAACCATCAGTGAGGAAATATTCCCTCCTAATGTAATTTTGGGCCTCAGAGTTCAAGCCCCATTTTATTTTGTTCCAAGACTCCTTAAGTAATTATTTGTTCTATCCAAATTTTGGAAACAAATTGCGAATTGGGCCAATAACAAGAATGGGCCTCAAAATTAGGCCTTTTCCAAACTTGTTGTCATGAAACTAGCCTCATTTATAGGCTGTAACTGCTCGCTTGCTCTGATTGTCCAACATTAAATGGAATTTAATTCCATGCTTGAAATCCGTATCGCGTCAAATAATCAAATCTTTGAAATACGTTTTACCTGCCCCAAAAATCTTTCATTTATCATGTTCTCCTTTGAGGGTAGATAAACCGCAACCTAACCCAATTCCAGTTAGACGTGTGTCCTCTATTAACAGGTGCAATTACTCTCGTGAAGCCTTACCGCTGTGACTCCTTTCTATAAAAGGTTTCATTTTCCTTGTTTTATGAACAACCTTACAAACTTCTTTGCGAGAATGAACTCCCATTTTGTACATTTGCTCTGGTTCTCCTACCTAAAGAAACCTCCAGATAAAATCTTCCATATCGTGTTCCTTAAATAGCAATATCCACGTCCAAACCTGGATTAGATAGAAATATCTACGTCCAGGCGTTGCCTTGGCCGACCCCATTTGTGTCAGCATAAGAAGGGAAAGCCACAATCCCGAGGTTGAAAACTCATTGTCTTCCTCCGGTGCATCCGCTCAATATCTATATGCATAGAGGCTGCAAGCCCTATGAACATGGGTGCAAAAATGAGGAAAGATAGGGGCCTCGTCCCGGGGAAAAAGGTAACAAACACCAAGTCTAGTGTAAAAGGTCTTCTGATCTGATGTACTAGCTTCCTTGGCGTTTCAAATCCTCTCCATCTCATCGCTGATGTTGATCTCTCTTTTCCAGGTGTACATATTTGATACATCGACCCCAGGGGATGGCTATCAACTATAAGGATTTGGAAAAACAAACTGTATTTATCCTTATGTTCTGTTGCTGATTTGTAGTTTATTTCTCATATAGTATTAGAACTTGAGGCCGCAAAGCCTTTGTATTTTTCTAAATGATGAATGTAATATCTTTGTTTGAAGCAAAGAGTTCCTTATGCAAATTTATATTGATAAACTCAGATGTAGTTTGTACATAATTTTTGCCACAGTAATTGGCTAACATGAACTCTTTTGACTTAGAAGAAATACGAATTTTAAATTTGGCCTATAATATAAGCCCTAACTAAAGATTTAGCCTCAAGTATAGGCTACTATGATGTACATTATCCCTGTGTGTTGCCCCTGCAGTTTACTCATACGAGTGAAAAGGACGAGCATGAATAAACTGGCCTAAATCACAGTTGGAGGATCTTCATACTCCCAGACTGGTTGTATGAACTTCTTAAGGAATCGACCATTTATAGGATTAGCGTGTATTGTACCATCTCGATCTCGTAAACAAACTGCTCATTTACCCAGAAGTCGATCGACAATGTATGGTCCTTCCTACTTTTCTGACCATTTTCCTCGTCCTTCAGTCTTCTCGCCAACAGGTAAAATGACTCGCCAGACCAGTTCTCTTTCTGCAAAACTCATGCCCCTAGTACATCGATCATAGGCACGAGCCACTTTTTGTTTTTCAGCACATAGACTATCATAAGCGTGTATTCTCTTTTCATCCAAGTCTTCATGCTCTTGCCACATTGCTTGTACATAATCTTCACCAATCAGGCTATGTTGTTCCATCACTCGTAAAGATTGAACGTTGATTTCTAAAGGCAAGACTGCATCATGGCCGAACATTAATGCATAAGGAGTTGTATCTGTGGGTGTTCTCTTACTTGTTCTATAAGCCCACAGGGTGTTAAATAATTCTCCATGCCATAGTCTGGCATTGCTCACAAGCATCAGTTTAAGGATATGGATAATGATTTTGTTGCTTGCTTTAGTTTGACCATTGGATTGGGCATAGTATGGAGAAGAGTGTAGAAAATGTATTCTGAAATCCTTCATAAGCTCATCTACTTCTCCAGACATGAATGCTGCCCTACGGTCTGAAACAAAATTCTCAGGAATGCCAAACCGACAAATGATATCCTCAAATAAAAACTGACGGATGGCCCTAGCTGATGATACCCTGAGAGGTCGAGCTTTAACCCATTTTGTGAAGAAATCTGTAGCCACGATGATGAATTTGTGCCCCTCAGATGAATGAGGATGAATCATTCCAATTAAGTCCAAAGCTCATCCTCGAGCTGGCCAAGGCTTGATTATAGGCTGTAATGGTATTCGGGACATATGGCTGATTGGGCCATGTTTCTGGCATTCTTCACAACTTTTAGCGAACGTGATGCAATCTCTGAGCATTCCTGGCTAATAAAAGCCATGTCTCCTTATTAACCATCTCATCTTAAGACCGGCTTGATGTGCCCTTGCTATCCCAAGATGGACCTCCCTCATTAATCGCTTAGCTTCACGTCCAAAGACACACCGTAAAATTACGCCTTCCTCTCCTCTTCTATATAACTCATCGTCCTTGAGTACATAATTAGGAACTAAAAAACAAATCCGCTTTTCTACCGGATTATTAGGATTCTGGAGATAAGAAATAATGTCATGTCTCCAATCCATTTCAATGTGATCAAGTGTAGCAACATACCACTCATTTTTATCTTCTTGGTTAGCAAGGAAAGATGGAAGGGTCCTTCGTTCAACCTTTAATATCCGTTCGCGTACTCCATCTTGCAAGCTCACCCCCGTTGCTAGTTGAGCCAACTCGTTTGCTGCATAGTTCCTCTCGCGAGGAACATGACTCAACTCCACCTCTGTAAACAACTTGAGTAAATCACAGGCTCGTTTAGCATATGGTTCTAGGACTGGTCCAGCTTTATACTTGGTTTCAAGTTGTCTAATCACTAATTGGGAATCTCCAAATACATGCACGTCAGTGATCTCCATATCTAATAGAAGTTCCAACCCAATGATTAAAGTTTCATATTCTGCTTGATTATTTGTGCATCTGAAGTCCAACCTGAAAGAATAAGAGAAAGTTTAGCCGCGTGGAGAAATTAACGCTACTTCTGCCCCAGCCATAGTACTCGTACTTGACCCATCAAAGTATAAACACCAAGGGGCCAAATTGATACGAGCAAGGTCCAGTTCTGGCCCCTCGCCAACATCCTCCATTGGATGATGAGCCAGAAAATTAGCCACTACTTGGCCTTTAACCGCCTTCTGGGGAACGTACTACAACGAAAACTCTGACAAAGCCAGAATCCACTGCCCAATGCGTCCCCGGAGAATGGGTCTGGACAACATATACTTCACCAAATCAGTTTGTGCTATGAAGCACGTGGTAAAGGAAAGCATGTAGTGCCTCAATTTACACCCTGAAAAATATAAGGCTAGGCACATTCTTTCCATCGGAGAGTATCTAGTTTTACACTCATTCAGGGTATGGCTCATATAGAAAATAGCACGTTCAGCTCCTGATGTGTCGTCCTAAGCTAATAAACTTCCAATAGAAAGGTTAGTAGCTGAGATATACAGCTTAAGAGGAACCTCTGGCCTTGGAGGAACCAAGACTGGCGGGTTCGTTAGATATGCTTTGATGGTATCAAACGCCTCTTGGTGAATAGGCTCCCATACAAAGTCTTTCTGATTTTGAAGCTTGAGCAAAGTTGAGAATAATTGTGTTTTCCCAGCAGCATTGACAATAAACCGTCGTAAGAAATTGATTTTTCCTAATAAACGTTGTAGCTCCTTCTTACTCTTTGGTAGGATTGCACTAAGAACCGCTTGTTTCTTGTTGTCCGGTATCTCGATCCCACGCTGATGAACCAAAAAACCCAGGAAGTCTCCTGCCTGGACTCCAAATACACATTTGGCTGGATTCATCTTCAGTTGATGTTGCCTCATTCTGAGAAACACTTGCCGCAAGTCTTCAAAATGGTCACTCCTGCATTTCGTTTTAACTACCACATCATCGATATATACTTCCATAGTCTTGCCAATAAGATCATGGAAGATTAAGTTCATTGCACGTTGGTAAGTTGCCCCGGCATTCTTGAGTCCAAATGGCATGTCCACGTACTCAAATACTCCTGCAAATCCTGGACACCGAAATGCAGTTTTATGTCTATCTAATTCAGCCACTGGAATCTGATGATAGCGAGCAGTTATCCATGAATGTTAGCATCTCATGGCGAGCTACTGAGTCCACTAGCAAATCCGCTACTGGCATTGGGTATGCATCTTTTGGAGTTGCATTGTTCAAGTCTCTATAGTCAACACACACTCACATTTTTCCATTCTTTTTCTTGACTGGGACTACATTGGATAGCCACTCATTGTATTTGGCTACTTGTATAATCTCTGACTTGATCATCTTCTCGACTTCTTCCTTAACTAGAATTGCAGTTTCGGTATTCATCTGACGCATCTCTTGTTTCACGGGCTTCTTTCCCTCTATGATGGGTAAGTTGTGACAAACCAAATCTGGTGATAGTTCTAGCATGTCGTCGTACTTTTCTGCAAAACAATCAGCGTATTCATGCAGCAATTCAATGAGCTTTAGTCGTTCTTCAGGCTCTAAGAAGGTACTAATGGCCACAGAAATTAGCTCTTCATTTGTCCCAAGATTGATATGTTCAATGGGATCCTTGACTTTAGGAGGTAAATCATCCAAGGCTGCTGGAGCTAATTTAATCTCTTCCTCCTCTTCAAAGTCATGCAAAACATCTTCATCCACACATTTCAATGCTGCAATCATTGGAACATTCTCATAGGCTTGACTCTCTAACAGGAAATTGTGAAAGCGTTCGTGTAAAGAGTAACAAGCCTCGGTCTCTATGATTGATAGAGACTCGATCATGGATAATGTTTGGATGGTAGCTCAATGGTGTAGGGTCCACCACTATCTTGATTGACTTGAATTATACCCCACTCAGCTAGTTCAGAGGTCGTAACACCAAACGGGCGGCCTTTGTTATCAGCGCCACATACCTTCAATAACCTAAGGTCATTATGGTAAAAGCTAGCGTCTAACGTGTTAGCAGAAACAGAATACGGGCGAGGGTCAGCATCAACAAACTCTGCTTCACCAGACTCCATATTCTAGAGTAACATCTGCTGATGGAGGGACGAAAGTACACAATAGCTCATGTGGATCCAATCACGCCCCATAATTGCACTGTATGGAGCTATGCATTCTGCTACAAAGAATGTATAAGTACCGGTGGCTGGACCGATGTGTACCTATAAAAAGACAATGCCCAAAGTCTTGGAAATGCTACCCTGAAAATTTCTAACGTTTAGTGAGGTCTCTTGGATCGCAGACTTGGGAACGCCTAATAAGGCCATTGCTTTGACTGTGATGATGTTTACTGCTGCACTTGACACTACAAGAAAACTGCACCTAGACCACGGACCATTTCCGTCGTCTAGGTTCCGTTTTCCGTCGTCTAAGTACTTGGACGACGGAATATCCGTCGTCCAAGGTCCGTGCTCCAAGTGCTGTCGTCCAAGCACCTGGACGACGGAGAATTAGCCTTTCCGTCTTCCAAGTTAACTTGAACCGCGAACATTATCCGTGGCCCATGTATGCACCTGGACGACGGAAAGGCTAATTCTCCTTCGTCCAGGTGACTACATGGGCCACGGACAATGCTCGTTTCTCCGTGGCCCATGTGTTCACCTGGACGACGGAGAATTAGTGTTTCCGTCGTCCAGGTGCATACATGGGCCACGGAGAATGCTAGATTCTCCATGGCCCAGGTGTTCACCTGGACGACGGAAACACTAATTCTCCGTCGTCCAGGTGAACACGTGGGCCACGGAGAATGACAGGGTTTAGGGGTTAGGGTTAGGTTTAGGGTTTGTGCACCTGGACGACGGAGAACATAATCTCCGTCGTCCAAGTGACAATTTAATTTTTAAAAAAGATAAATTGAAATTAAATATTATTAAATTAATTTATTATTAATTTAATTTAAATAATAAAAAATAGTCGAAATTAATTAATTAAACTAAATTTTTAATATTAATTAATCTATTAATTAAATAATTAATTAATTTGTACATACGTACACATCCAAATTAAAAACCCATAAAAATAATAAAATATTGTTCGGAACTCGGAAATAAGGAAACGCGATAATTAACTAGCTAGCTAATACACTGGAGGAGCAGATGCGCCGCCGGGTCCTCCGCCTCCAGCCGGGTCGTTGTCGTCGGGGTGTGGGTTCGGATGAGGTTGACATACTTCTCGATTTTGGTTCATGAGCGCGATGAGTTGGGCTATTTGTGCTTGTTGTTCGTCAAGTCTTTGCCGCATTGACTCATTCTACTCTTGTGTCCGTCGATTCTCCTCTCGTGCCAGTCGAGCCTCTTGAATGGCTGCTTCGACGGCCGCTGCCTGACTCCTTCTTCGCTGCCCCGAACCTCCCGTAGATGATGAGCCGGAGGTCGTCGACAAATCTCGTACCACCCTAGGCCCAAAGTGCCTAACCTCCTTGCCAGCTCTACGACCGTAGACCTCATCCGCGATTACAATTTGGCTCTCTAAGGATAGAGGAGGCAGGTCTTCCGGCGGCACATCTGGGAACGCAAGCTGAGTGTTAGCCAACTCTTCATGCGCACGCTCTATCACCCTTGCCTACAAAAGAATAATTAATTTATTATAATGAAATCATATTTAAATAAAAATTACTATAATTAAAAGCACATAATAAATATATCACGTACGCCGCATTGACTCGCTTCATTATCGAGCCCAGGCGTCACGTACGCGGTTACGCTTGCATCAAGATAATGGTGCTTGGAGCCCTTATCCTTGTGCTCCTTAGCTATTTGAATGAACTGCTTGGCGCCGGTAGTATGGTGTTTCTCCTTCTCCCCCCGGTTGGCTTTGTTGACACCGGAGAATTTCTGTTACACAACATAATTAAATCATTAAAAAATTAATAACTACAATTTAAATAATTCAATTATCTTAATTGAAATAAAAAAAAAATTAACACCTTAAATTGTTCATCGGCAAAGTGGTTACACAACCACTCCCACTCATCTTCTCTATCCTCACGCAGCTCTACCGGGGGAGGCACGGGACCGACATCTTTGAAGTACTTATGGAGCTTGTACTTCCAATCTTTGTAGATGGCGTTGGCGGTTTGGTTGATATGCCTCAACATGGCCGGTGTCGGATCCACCGCAAATTGTTCCTATAAAAAATAAATAGAAAATTATAATCGTATATATTATGAAATTTTAACTAATATTAACAATATTATATAATAACTAAATTGGACGTATTACGTACCGAAAGATCTTTGAAGACTTTCGCCTTCTCATGATCCGGCGCCTCCTTCCAAGTAGGGGCAGTGATACGAACCCGGCTACGGATGATTGACCCTATCCCATGCGCTGAGAGACTTGCTAGCTGAGCTGTGGGAGGGCCACCGGTGAATTCGTCGTACGGCAAGTCGATCTTTTTCCCGGTCGCCTTGAAAATACGCTCCGCTTTGCCCCCTTTAACGAGACCCCGAGTCCTTTTCGGTTCCGGGTCAGTGGGGGCCCTCCTTTGCCTACGGCGGGCGTTGTACATGATTGATTCGGCGGTCGAGGACGCCTGAGTACTTCCCGTTGAACCGGTACCGGGAGTCGGAGATTGGAAGGGGTCGACGTCATCACCACTCGAGATGAATGGGGGAGCGGGAATTTCCCCAGAGGGCGCTACGGACGGACCAGATGATCCGTCCGGAATGAGAGCGTCGTTGCCCTCCTGTTGGACCCAACCGACTTGGGCCGCCAACATTCGGAGCATCTCATCTTCTGCCTTCTGTTGGGCTTTCTTCTTGCCGGATGTCATCTTTGGCGGAGCCATTTAAACCTAAGAGTACGGTGTTAAAATACCTACTGACCATAATAATTACAACTTAAAAATTTACGCTAATTAAGTACGTTTAAGATTTAAATAGAGTACACTAGCTTGGCTTTTTCGGTCGTTCAATGGACGTGCCCGCGCGATAAAGTGTAAATTTTTAATTAATCAGCCTTGATTAAATCGAAAAACATGGCCAGTTAGGGACAGAGATAACGCGAGAGGCAGGACTAATTTCGACAAAAGTCTTTCTTAGTCCAAATCCTGTCACTAGTCATAACCCGTTTCTAGACACCATGTCCGACATTCGGCCAATTTTTCGAAAATTTACACACCCTCAAGTCCTTTGCAAACTCCGCCCTCAACCTCGTGTCCATAACTTCACTTAGGTTATGGTGTGCGGTGATGAAATCCACACATCACGAGGGGTTAAGGAGATAAGCTAGGAAAAGAGGCGCCATCTATTCCAAAGAGTGCGACTTAATAAACCAAGCCTATGTACTAAATTTAAATCGAATACGTATTACCATGCAATTTACTAGAAAACACACGTAATTAAAAATTAAGTAAAACAATAAATAATAACAATAATAAATTATTATTTATCAACTAATTAATTATGAACTAATTACAATAATAAATTTCTTCATTTATCAACTAATAATAAATAATTACAATAATAAATTTATTCATTTAAATAATTATCAACTAATTACAATTATGCATTTAAATAATTATTAATTACAATAATTAACCACTTTTTCATTATTATAATTACAATAATGAAATATTTAAAACTAATTAATAAATTATATTTAGAATTTAATTAATTAAATGAAAATAATTTTAATAAGGAAAAAAATAGAAATTTACATCACCGGAGTAATCGGGAATATAGGCGGAGTTGAGTCGTTGGGGAGGAGGAACCACGCCGGAAAAATTGTCGTCGGAGCGTCGCCGGAGGAGGATCGCCGGAGGAGAGGAGAGTAGAGGAGAGGAGAGGAGGAGATGGAATGATGAGAAAATGAGGGGTGGTGCAACTCTATTTATAGAGTTGCACTTAGACGACGGAGCACTATTCTCCGTCGTCTAAGTTCACTTGGACGACGGAAATAGTGTTTTCCGTCGTCTAAGTGGCGGTTTCAAAAAATTTCAAGCGGCGCCAATTAATCGGCGGGACGTTTTGAACCGCCATGATTTTGGACTTAGACGGCGGAGAATGGATTCTCTGTCGTCTAAGTGAAAATTCAAGCGGTCCCAAAAACGGAAGCGGTAAATTGAACCGCCATAATTTTGGACTTGGACGACGGAGAATGACCATCTCCATCGTCCAAGTGAAAATTACATGGAAAAAATAAAAAATTCGAGCCGCCATGGTAATTTGAACCTGGACAACGGAGATGGCCAATCTCCGTCGTCCAGGTTCAAATTACGTGAAAAAAAATTTAAAAAATAATTCGCTAGGAATTTAGCGATCTGTCATTCGAGTGAAATAGTCGTCCAATATCGATGAACACATCGTATATATGAACAGTTAAATTTGAACCGACGAATAATTTTTCGTTTTGAAAGTTGTTAAGTATCGACTAATCCTTAAGACTTAAGTGTTCATGAGTAGAGGCTCATTTGCAGCAGAGTATTAACGAAATTGAATTTGGACAAAACAACCGTTGGATATATTCGTCGTAACATAATATATAATTGTCTTCAAAGGACCATAAAATAATAAGTTTGGGAAGGGTTTGATCGGCACAGTCAACCGCAAAACCGATAATTTCACAAACCGGAAACGTGGATACAAGGCATTTCACAACTCCGATTTTCGAACCGTCGAAGCTCACACACCAAGAATTGTTTACTCTAAAGTCTTGATGAAAAGAATATGCATTGGAAGAAGGTCTAGATGGTCGTTGTCTTAGAAAAAATTACGATATCTGCACCTGGACGACGGAAACGCTCATATCCGTCGTCCAGGTGTATAGACCTTGAATTCAGGGGTTAGGGCCTAACTGTTTAGGGTTTAGGGTTTGTGAACTTGGACGACGGAGAACTACCATATCCGTCGTCCTAGTTTGTACCTGGACGACGGATAATGACCATTCTCCGTCGTCCAAGTTCTAAACCCCGAATTCAGGGGTTAGGGCCTTAGGGTTTACGGTTTAGGTCGTCCCCGGTCATTTGTGTGTCTGTTCAATTATTCTGATTCAAAAATATAATTAAAAAATTGATCGATTGATCCGATCTGCTATATTTAGAGGGTCCAGGATTTATGGTTTTATATGAGATTGAGATTTGGCAGGGCGCCAAAGGTGAAAATGGCGAGGGACCTAATATAAACGTCGACGGAATATCTCATCTCCGTCGTCCAGGTGTATAATTAATATTTATATTAATTATTGATCGATGATGCATCGATTATATATTACAAAAATTTTCAAATTAATTACCAATTAATTTTTCTCGTCTTAGTTAAGTAGTCATCATCATAATCCTCATCATCCTCGTCGCCGGTATCCTATTGCTCATCCTCCTCATCGTACTCAAAGGCGACAACCTACAATTAATTTCTCCGTTGTCCAGGATATATAATTCGGATTAATTAATTACCGTAAATAAACCTGCATTGATCATATATATTACAATAATTACAATAATTAATTAACAATTAATCTCCCTCGTCGTATGACCGTACTCTTCGTCATAATCATCATCGTCCTCATCCCCGTTAGACGACGGCTCATCCTCGTCATCGTACTCAACATCGTCCGACGAATAACCTGAGTCGTCGTCCGCGTCCTCTTCCTGCTCGTCTTCTTCATCTACCTCATCGATAATCTCATCTTCAGTTAGATCTATACAACCATCAGGCATGGGTAACCGTTTACCATCTTGAACCAGGTCCATTATATCGGAGCGGATGACAGAAATATTAGGCTCTTGATAGGCAGGAATGTCTCTTTCTGGTTCAGCAGCATCTTCAGTCGTCGCCGGTATCCCTTCAATTGTCTCTGTATTCCATATTCCTCGGTGAGAGATATGGTTCACTATTTTCCACCCTTCACCGGCTTTCGGATCGTCGAGATAAAACACCTGCCAAACTAAGGTGGCGAGAGCGAAAGGCTCATCCTCATACTAGCTAGAGTTTGTATCGACTGATAATAGTCCCAGGTCTTCCTTTGTACGCTTGAACCATCTGCACTTGAATAGGAAAACGTTGACATCATTCCCGTAACATAGCTGAACCACATATACAATAGCCCCGTAATATAGATCATTGTCTTTCCCAACCGCGACCCCACTGTTTTGTGTTCTTCTTCCTTCGTCTTGGGCCAATGAATGGAACTTTACACCGTTCACAAAACATCCGGGATAAATATAGTGTTTAACCGGCTTCCCTGCTAGCAAGTGCTTTGGCCATGACCACCACCCTCCGTGGTTTTCATATTTTTGCAGATCAATCATCTGCGAAAAAAGGCAAATTAATATAAGGGTTTACTTTCTACAAACATGATCGATATGTATTTAAATAATTAATCCTGAGACGTACGTACGTACCCATTGGAAGAAATAATCGGGAAACTTCTTCTTAACCATTTTCTCAATCCACGCCGAACTCTTGTTTTGATTTAACGCCTGAAGCCTCTCCCTGTATGACATCATGTACGGCTCAACTTCGTTACAGTCTCGCAACACTACCCAATGTGCCTCAATAAGTTCTTCCCATGTTAACGATTCCTTTATTACTCCTCTAAACGGTCGGACGACATTGGTGACGACAGAAAGATTGATGCGGGCACTGCTCTCGGAGGCAGTGGGAGGTGGTGGATCTGTGAGGTACCTGTTGCAGTAAGTAACACACTCATGCATTAGGTATGTCTCTGCTATGGAGCCATCCGGGGCCGACCTGTTTTTGATGAATGACTTATACTGTCCAAGCTGTCTACAAAATCAAACGTACAATATGAATAAATACATATAGCTAGCTAGTATATATATAATCTCCAGTGGAACAAATTAATTTATTAGTTGTACGTACCTTTCTTGAGGATACATCCAAGTGTACTGGACCGGACCAGAAATGAGCACCTGCTCGGGCAGGTGGATCATTAGGTGAATCATGATGTCAAAGAAAGCAGGGGGAAAAATCCTCTCTAGTTTGCAAATGATGTGCACAATTTGTTGTTGCAATTCCACCACATCTGACTTCTTTAATTCTCTGGCGCATAACCTCTGCCACCACCTGCACAATGCCACTATTGGTTCTACGACGTCCCGATGTAAGTATGGTCGAATTACTACTGGAATCAGACGTTGCAGCATAACGTGATAGTCATGTGTCTTTAGACCAACAAACTTGTGTTGCACCTCGTCCACTGCTCCAGTTATAGTAGCTGCATACGTAGCCGGATAACGAACGCCCTTAAACCAGTGAAATATAGAACGTCTAAGCGTCGGCTTCACTGTGTAAGGTGCATCTGGCATCTTGTTGTACACTCATTTCCTATCCCTCCTCAACCACAAGGGACGACGTAGATTCATTGATTCCAAATCTTTGCGCGCTTTGGGAGTATCTTTAGTCTTGAACTTAATACCCAGAATTGTTCCCACCACGCTGTCGCACACATTCTTTTCTATGTGCATCGCGTCCAAGTTGTTCCTCAGCTTCAATTTCGACCAGTAATGGAGTTCAAAGAATATACTCTTGTGATCCCAATAGCTCAGATCATGTGGAGGAATTGGATTGCATTTCTTTACATCCGCGTCATTGCTCAACACACCAAAGTCGAAATAGCTCAACCTCTCTAAAATCTCTTCGCCCGACCAACTACGGGGTTTAGGATTGTTCTCTACCATACCGTCGAAATTAGCTTCATCCTGTCGCCACGGGTGGTCGTGAGGAAGCCATCTACGGTGACCCAAGTAACACACCTTCCCCGCGTGCCAACTAGAGTTCACGTCGTCCAAACATATAGGACATCCATTATATCCTTTTGTCCTGCAGGCTGCCAACATCCCATAAGCTGGAAAATCGCTGATCGTCCACATTACGGCAGCCCTCATCGTGAACATCGTGTCAGTGAATTTGTCATAAGTTGGGACGCCATTTTCCCGCTACAGTTTCAGCTCGTCGATCAAAGGTCTGAGGTAGACATCTAAGCACTTTGATGGAGATTTAGGACCTGGAATTAGTACGGTAAGGAAATTAAATTCCTTGTTCATGCACATCCACGGAGGCAAGTTGTACGACATCAGAATAACTGGCCAAGTGCTGACGGCGGAGCTATTACTTCCCCAAGGATTGAATCCGTCTGTAGATAGGCCGAGTCTAACATTTCTAACCTCTGAAGCAAAGTCTCCAAATTCTCTGTCGAAATGTTTGAAACCCTCCCCATCCGCGGCGTGTCGCAGGACATCGTCATCTATTCGCTTTTCTGCGTACCATCGCATCGCTTCTGCTGTGTGTAGAGACATGTACAGGCGCTGCAATCTGGGAATCAAGGGAAAATATCGAACAACTTTCACAGGAATTCTCTTTTTTGAACTCTTCCTATTCATCTGGAATCTGCACTGGCCACATACGGGACAATAGTCCAAATCTTTATACTCTTTGTAAAATAACACACAATCATTCGGACATGCGTCAATTATCCTGTACTTTAGGCCGAGGCTGCTCAAGATATTTCTAACCTTATAATGAGATTTAGGAAGATTGTGATCATCAGGAAGCAACTTACATATTTGCTCCTGAATTTCGTCAAAAGCACTCACTGACATTTTGTGCTTCACTTTTATCTTCATTTTCTCCATCACATATTGCAACACATTCTCTCGACATCCAGGGAACACCGGGGTCTGCGCTTCAAGTAGCATCCGGTTGTACTTTCCATCACACTGGTGTCAGTGGCCAAGCTAGCTGCGGGGAATGTGCCATCATGCTCATTAGTGGTACTGTAACCTCCGTCTTGGTGTTGGTGTCCACCATGACTACATCCCGGAAACGCATCATGGACCAAATCTGCAGTTGGGTTGCAAGCTGGGGGTCCGGCACCACTCCCGCTGGATGAGGCACCATGGTAACTGTACCCTGAGCTGAAGTCTGATGCGCTGAACTCTACTGCTTCACCATGCTCGCTCCATGTAGTGTAACTCCACAGCATACCATTTTTGTACAGGTGTTGCACCATAACATTAACCTCCGCATACTGACAATTAAGACATTTCTGACACGGACACCTGAAACGTTTCTTTCTCTGACCATGTTCTATCGTAAAATTCACAAATTCGCTAATTCTATCCATATACCGGACATCACATCTATTCTTCAACTTCATCCAACTCTTGTCCATACTGCTACAAAATATTATAATTAATTAATTATATATTACATATATATATATTAGTCCATTAATTTACGCTTAATTATACCTACTCGATCTACATCGATCCATCAATTACGTACGTATGTAATTTAATCTGTATATATAGCTAATATCCATGCATGTATGTACGTACGTTTTCACTAAATATATATATATATATATATTAATTAAGCAAATTTTAACTGCGTGCGTACCTGCTGGCCGGCCTTCTCGATATCTGTTAATTAAGCTAGCTAGCTAGTCAGCGGAGATCCCTTATCCTGATCATTCCCTCGGCCTTCTCCCTTCTCCTTCTCCGGCCTTCTCCTTCTCCCTTCTCCTTCAATTCTTCTTCGAATGGAATGAAGAGAATGAGGATCGGATGGAATGAATCGATCGAAGAGAGTTTGGCATCAGGCTTATATAATGCTTCACTTAGACGACGGAGGTGTCGGTACGTCGTCTAAGTGGAAGTTAATTACTCGGACCACGGCGTGTCGGTCCGTCCTCCAGGTGGTCACCTGGACAACGAAGAATACCATCTCCGTCCTCCAGGTGATCACCTGGACGATGGAGATGGTATTCTCCGTCGTCCAGGTGTTACTTGGACGACAGAGACTTCTACATCGTCCAAGTGTCACCTAGACCACGGAACATTTACGTTTCCGTGGTCTAAGTGCTGTTTTCTTATAGTGTGAGTCCACTAAGAGTTTGTTTAATTGAATTCCCTAGACTTTTCATGTGACATATAACGGCCGCATGTGCATGGCCTTGTCTACAGTAGGCTTGGCGAACATCATCTGTCCCATTGTTGATGATGAATCAGTCTTTGGTCTCTTGGTGAGTGCTAAATCATCTTTCAGTTTTGGTTCATCTTCTGGCACCACCAAGTTGTTGACGCTTCTGCTTGTGATTGATTCATCCGTTAATGCTAGTGGAGGTAAAGCATATTTGGAAGACAAAACAAACACCATGTTAACAGTGGTATCCTCCTCCTCCTCAATGTATTCTTCGGCTTCTTCATCTTCACCTTCACCGTAATCCAACAACTGCTCATCATCTTCACAGTTGTCACCCTCAGCTGGTTGCCCCTCAGAGTTCAAAGTTGTAGTGACCTCGAGGGAAGCAACATGTTGCAATTGATCCTCAGGGTTAGGATCTATAGTTGCTGGCATGAGTAATGCTGGATCATGCTCCTTTGGACGGGAAACGGGTTGTCGGACCTTCTTCTATTCTTCTACAGCTAATGGACTCGGTCTCCATTGCAAAACATTAGTCTCGCCTGGAATGTTTTGTTTTTGAATGTTTTTCCCTTCCTTTGGAGGTGTATGTAACCCCATTGTTTCCATCGTTTCATCCTCAAAAGTGAGATGTCTTCTCACTAGCCTTCATTTCATGACTTCACGACGATCCTTAGGAGTAGGTTCGTTCTGTTTCCCTTTAGACCCTAACTCTGGGTTACGATCAAAGACCCCTGGTCGTTGTGCTCTCATTTTGGGCTCGCAAGACTTCTTCCCGTAAACCACTAATGGGTTTGCTGCAAGGGCATTCATTCGCCTTTGTAGTGTTTCTGGAGAACACACCAGTTCTTCATCTTTGAGCAAGCCTGCTTCATAAGCCTCTAATGCTCTTTTGGCTTCTCCAAAGCGTCGTTGAAGATTTCTTCTTCTACTTGGAGTCACCTAAATGGTTTTCCCTTTCTCCTTCACGTACCATACATTCTCCTTTATGATATTTCTTGAAGCTAGAGGGACGTATGGCCTTGCGAGCGCGTCAGCAACTTCTGATTCAGATTTCTTGGCTTCACTGACCCTTTCTGGTTCTCGCGAGCGCTTGGGAGCTGGAGAATCCCTTTGTCTTACTCGTTGGGGTTGATGATCGGTTTGTGAAAATAATTCAGGGAAGAATTTAGCTGCTTTAGCCAATTCTTCATAGGAAATTTTCAACCCGCTTCTGAGTTTACAATGAGCACATAGGGCTACATGCGACTCTGTTTTTGGGTCCACTTTTTCTTTTCCTTTATCTGTTTGTCTCGTTTGCTTGCTTTGTGGACTCTCGCCAGTAGTTTGATGACTGTTTGTCTGTTTTCGTTTGTTTAACTTGGCGAGGGCTCTTGGTCTATCATTATTTCTCCATCGTCAATCCACTGTTGTATCCTGAACTTCAAATCACGACAAGCATTTGTGGAATGGCGACCCCATCTGTGATGGTATCGACAAAAGAGTAGACCCCTGACATCCTCAACATATGGGTCCGGAGTTGCCCAATTATCAGGAACTACTGCTATTCCTGCTTGGACTAGCTCTTCAAATATTTCCTCTTTCCTAGACGCATCATATGTAATCTCAGTCCACTTAGGCCGGACAAATTCAATATTACGTCTAGACCTCCGCCTTGACCTCTTCCTTTTATGGGTTAGTTCAGATTTATTGCAATTGGAAGAAGTGTCAATGGAAGGAAATGGTGTGTCGGGAAAAGGTGATGCCCTATGAGGATAACGTGGATGCCATTCCACCTCTCCCTTGTAGTTGACTTCAATCACTTCCCAGTTGATCAACCCTTGGATCTTTTCTCTCAATGTCGAACACCTTGCTGTTCGATGACCAAAGTAATTATGAAATCTACAAAAATGCTGGGCTGGACCTTCATACCGTAATTGTCTGACTTCAAGTACCGGGTAATAAAAGATCAAGCCCATGTCCCTTAGCCTATCAAGGATCTCCTCCAACCTGTCACAGTTGAAAGAATAGGCCACAAAGACAGATTGATTCCAGTCTTCCACGCCTCCAATACAACTATCGGGTGATAACCACTCGATGTCAATCATATTTACTTGAGGAGGTGGAAAGGGCTTAGAATCCACTAATGCTGCTGTCTTAGATGCTCCCTCCAGCTCTAATCTTCCTTCGTTGATCCATTTCTGGATCTGGTCTTTAAGCTTGATACAGTCTTTTGTAATGTGGTTCCACACTCCGTGGAACTTGCAGTATTTTTTACCTTTTAACTGCTCAGTTGTAGGAAGAGGTCCAAAATCTGTTTTGACAGCACACATACTATATAGTTTGTCCAAGATCTCATGAGCCATATTGGCATCATAAGTGTATGTTTCAAACTCTGGCTTAGTAAAAGCCACTGTTGAAAGTTTGATTGCACCCTTATTCTTCTGAAGCTTGAGGGGCTTTAAAACTTTGCTCGTTGATAAATCTACAGCACCCACTTGCTCGCCATCAGAGTCCGATTCTTGGTCGCCTATATCCTCAATATAAGCCACCATTTTTGGCTTTAGCCTATCATAAGACTTAGCATTGTACGTTCCCTTGGACGCATTCCTTCTATTATCTCTTTCTTGCATGATACTGTAAGCTTTAGTTACAGCCGTGATAAGCTCGTTCAAAGAGAAGTACTTGCTATTTAGGAATAGTTGGTGGTACGTGTCCTCCAAACCATTCTTGGCCATTTCTACCACCTCTTCTTTACCGAGTGGAGTCTTACATAGATTATACTATGACCGGAAGCGGTGCAGAAAGGTGACTGGAATTCCTGTTGCCGATTGGCTCAAGGAAGCCAGCTTTCCAACACTGGTTTCGGGTCTTGCCATTACAAAGTGATCTATGAACAAGGCCTCCATATCCTTCCACTTACTGATCGAGGCCTTTTCTAATCCCGTATACCATATGAGGGCCGATCTTGACAAGGATGATCCAAAGACTCTTAGTTTGAGTCCCTCGTTATCGGCAAACTGCCCCAATTGCAGCGTAAAATAAGCTAAGTGTGTTGCCGCATTAGAATCACCGTCGCCAGAGAAAGTCTGGAAGGTCTGATGCCGGTAAAATTTTGGCCATTGCCAAGCATCAGGATCATCCTTCTACATAGGAGGGAACGTTGTCTCATATGTATCATACATCTTGGCCAGATGTATGTCGCAATCGTTTAAGAACCTGTTCAACCGTTGCTCCCAAGCAGAAGGGAAAGACTCTGCTTGTCTAGTCTTTCTTGCTAGGTCAGATACAGATTTAGTTAGAGACGCTACGTCCCTGTCTGTCCTCTGAGACAGTGTCGCTGCGTGTCGGCGGTACTCATCCAAACTTGCTCCCAAGTGCTGGAGGATATCTACCCATAATCTATCCTGACCTTCCACAAAACACGTTACTTGGGCTCCCATGGCCTCTCTCTCCTCCCGATCTCTATTGAATTATACCCGCATTGATTGAATTCTGGTTACCGCCGTGTCTATTAAGTTGCTTTGGGTAGTGAGAAGAGTTGCTTGCTGCTCGATCCTTTCATTGAGAGCTGTGTAGTAACTAGCCTAGTGACTATCGCGCCTAGCTGCGTAAGCTAGGTATTCTGGGAACGTAAGTTCCGCTATCTCCACTTCACTTAAAGATTTGAACGACATGGTGTTAAAGTCGCTAGTGAGGATAATTTCAACCGCTTGATTACTCAATGAACGACACCGAGTAGATGTATGTTCCCGGTAAACCGGTTGTGGGTGCTTGCGACACTGAGGGTAATTCTTTCGGTAAGGATCCCCAATTTTCACTTAGAGACGCAAAGAGATGTCCCACTGGGCGTGCCAAAATGTTCGATGCAAAAATATCTCCTGCGGAGAGATCCTTCCGCGAAGCAGTCTCTTTTATTGGCTTCAGATAGTTTGACCGCAGATATCGGTTTATCCTGTATGTGCTTCGTATGCTGGCGTGCCACCGTTTTTCAACGGAAAATATAATGTAAAGCGCCTAACTTCTTGATAAGCGATTAAGACAAGGAGAGCACCAACCCTGTCTGAATAGGTCATTCTCGCCTAGTAACCTAGGACTTTTGATATGTGTCTCTAACAGAGCCTTCGAAATTGATACCTCACACTCCATTATCAGTGCAAAGCAGAGCAATCTCTCTGACGATGTGTTGAGAACACTGCTTCCTTTGAATTTCCAAACTCTCACTCGATAGGTGTCAAGCCCTTCAACTGTCTAATCGCAATTGCTTCCTTCTGATCGCAATACTCTCACTCCATAGGTGACAAGCACTTTGATCTGCTGGTTGCAAAGAAGATAGAATCTCTTGACGAGATGTCTGTCTAGGTGTACTTGCGTATAGCAAATGTATGTATTTGATCGGGGACCTTTTCCACAAAGTTCTTACTTTCTTTATATAATGCTCAGCAGTTGTCTTTGAATTACTTTGAACTTCTTCTGTTCTTGCTCTTTAAATCTCAATATAACTCTGACACCAGCATACGGGTTACTAATCCTTATAGAATCTCAATGCTATCACAACTCTTCTATCAAAGAAACATATGAAACAGAAAATGTATTATAGACATCCAAGCCGCATGGAGTCAGCTAATTAATGAATCATAGTTCTAATTGAACTCTACATATCATACTTGGTTGCTTGCCAAGCTCTCTATAACACGTAAGCCGCTCGCCAAGACTTCAGCCATCTAAACCCAATATGAAATATTTATTTTAGGCTCAAACAGCAGTCTCACCCAAAAACGGCTCCCAGAAGGAGGACATGGGACATAAGATTTAAGATATAAGCCAGCCTACTTTGTGATTAGCCCTATGCGTAATCAAGTGGCAAGTAGCTCAGCTTCTGTTTCTTGTAATGTGGACAAAGGCTGTGCCTGTATGCCCTAATTCAGCCTGCAAGCTACTGTTTCATGGGGGAGGGATTATGGGTTGTGGGGGTTTCAAACAGACAACCATGATGGAGGGGTTCCGGGAATCCGGGATAATCTAATACACACACACACACATTGCACACAAAAGTACTATTTTTTTTTTCAGGTGAAGAAATTAAGTACTAAATTCATTATTTTTAGTACTATATATTCGAAGTGCATGCGAAAGCCAGCCCGAAGAAGTACTGGTCTTTGGCTTAGTTTAGTGAAGTTTAGATAAGGAGACAAGATAGAAAGGGAGGAGGATGATACATTATAATGCTAGTTTGTAATGCCCTGTGATCAGAAGCACAAAGATAATCTTAAATGAACAATGTTGTCTGCATTTTACTATGATGTCGAGCTCGGTAGCTAGCTTTCATATGTATTTAGACCAGCTAGCTAGATACTTCTCATATGTATTTAAACCAGCTACCTCTCTTATACAGAAGCTAATTAAAAATATCTGAAATGCACTGTGTTCGGTGGGGTTATAAACTTATAATTGCATCTGGCTCTTTCCCAAAAGCTATGTAAGTCGGTTGTAACTATTTGGAGATGGGGTTAGTGTTCTGGCTATAAATTTCCAGCCAAATTGAGACGGGAATTGAAGCAGGTAGTGCGTACTAATTTGGCATTTTGGTAGCTGCAGCATATATGGACATGTTTGAGTAATCAGTAGCATCTATTTGTAAGAGCTATAGCTCATAATATCGATCGCCATGCTCAGTGAAAGAGGATATGAACATTATCTTCAATTCGATGTGAACGAACACTATACGGGGAAAGCCAGCCACAGCGCGCGACAGGACTACCGGTACCATATTGGGGTCGGCTGGCCATATCATAACTAGCTTTCTTATCCTCTTTTCACGTACACAGTGTAGGTGCATGATAATGATAATATAGACACGCCCAGTTCGATCGAGGGGTTCCAGTACGTCTGGACCATGCTACGTAGTAATCAAGGATTACATCTTCGATCTCCTTTATCTCTCGTTAATTAAGTTCAGTATGTCACGTTTTCTGTTGGTTAACATTAACTGTGTATAGTCATAGCATTGCTCATGTGGGAATGATTTTAATTTATAAATACACATTCATTGTTCACATCATAGGTTAATATAAACATGAGAAATTAATTACATAACGGTGCATACAAAACAGCTAATATCCAGATCAAGATCAGATTCTTGATCACAATATTAGCTGACTAGTTGCATTTAAAATTACAGACATAGATGCACTAACATCTATTTAACTGAGCAAAATAAGGAATTGAAGAAGTTGGCGTGCTCCGTAAACTTCTTATGCAAGATAACGTCATTTCCATCAAAAAGCAATTCCTTCTTGTATTTACTACCAACGCTGACAGCTAAAAAAACAAACGACAGTAAATAAAATAACTAAGTGATCTAGTCTATTTATACATGAATTAAAATGTGTATAGGTGATGTATGTGTCAATTTTCTAGCAGGCTCTATGTTGTTGAGCTGCTGCCACAGTTGTCCCTGAAAATATAAAGCATTTTCAGTTAGGCTGTGGTCGTTATTGTCACAAAGCACCCAAAAAATGTATTTTGCAAAACTACTTATTGGTTCCCCTCCTTGTTGATTTGATTCAGGAACAATTTTTTTGCAGCGCTTCTGTCTATGGTTCTCTTTGGAGCAGACCTTTTTTCAGGAGTATCTAGAATGAGTTCTTCAGGTTGGTGTTCATCCTGCAGTGGTTTCTTTGTGATTGTTTTCTTGTTGGCAGCTTGATTTTCGTAGGTGTTCCTCAGATAAAACTGGCCATGTTGGTTGACATTGATCTCAAACAGGAATTCTCTTCCGATGTTGCAGCTGATCTCAGGAGGCAGGGTTGATTCGGTGGAATAGAATCTTTTTTTCAGCAACTCTTCACAGGTTGCATGGAAAAATTCCCCTGCTGCTTTTCCCATAACCGTGATGCTTGCCTGGTCTAGTTCATCTTCAATAATCATGAAGGCCCTATAACTGCATGATAGTCGTATATGTATATGAGTGGGGCAGAGGAAACAACACTAATGTAGAAATCAAATAGGAATAGGTGCAACTGTGTATAGTAGCAAAGGAGCAAGTCGACCTTTTTTTAGGTTCATTCTGTCCATGAACAGAACAGAAGTAATTATCTTCTTGTGTTTCATTCTTGATCATGACCTTGTAACATTTTTCGTGGGAACAGGAGTTGTACTACCAGCCTTTTTCAGCAAAAAATCTTGCGACAACTCCTGAACAATACACTGATTTGGACTGGGGGGGGGGGAGCCAGGCTGATTAGAAATATTGTTGTATATGAAGGTTGACTATATGAAGATTGATTTACACAACAAGTGGGTTATATATATTCACTGACGTCATTTACAGAATAATAGTAGCTAAGTTCGGACACACACAACAGCCAACTATATTTGAGATAACAGTTTGCACATAAAAAGGATAACACATAAATGATGTGTAAAAGAGGAAATGAAATTCATATCAGATTAAACACAGTTGAATTAATGTGGGAAACTAACTCAGAACCACCAAATAACAATTATTTGTATGAAGGATCAGAGGCATCAGATCTTGCATTCATTAGCATAAGATCAATTCAAGGATTTGAAGCAAACATAACGTTCTTATGGTGACACATGACCTAACAGTAAACCATAATCCAGAAGAAGAAAACAAAGCCTAATTTTTTTTAAGAGCTTGGCACAGATCCAAGTAGAAAAGATGCCAGTTTTCACACATAGCTTAGTAAACTAAACAACTTTTTGAAAGCCAAAGCAATTCAAAGATAACACATAAGTAAAGCTGGGAAACTGTAGATTTTTGGGCACAGAAAGTTGCCTGATGACATACTGTGTGCATGGCGGGATCCAAAGTTTTCAATTCAGCAACGGTCTTCATATCTGTTTCGTTGATTTCTCCTGAGAATGTCAATTTTGAGTGAGCAGCAGAGACATTGAGCTTGTCACCTGTTCTTGAGAACCTGACATGAAAGAAAACTGTCATTAGAAGGCCAGGCAGGTGGCATTTCTTTATAAAAAAACTCATCTAATTGAAGAGGAAAATTGCACAGTGCAGAAGATCATTGAGCTGGAGTTTAAAGAACCAAAGTTTAATATTCAAAATTGTAATGCATTCATAGTACTTGCAATTCTGAAGTTAGTATGTTAGACCCTTTTGAAATAAACGTACTCTTTATTTATTATTTGTTCAAAGCTTATGCAGCTGTTAAACTGCATGTAACCATATATAATAGCATATATTCCAATCCAATCTGAACATTTGTATCACTCAGCTGCATCTTAATATTGCCCTGAACCCTAAATAGATTTGTGATGAATGATGTCTATTGCCAACTGTTGAGATTTGAACTGTTGAAAGACGACAATACCTAGCTTCTGAGCTACAACTACCTTCTTGTATATATATTCATATTCATTCATTTTGACCCCCAAAAACTTAAGGACCATCCAAATGGTTATAGAGCTGCACCAACACGGAATACCTAGTCATGCATATTCTGGATCTTCTACCCCAAATGCAAGTGCTCATTCAAATAATCATGATCGATGATCATCGAGTACAAACAGGCAAGGAAATTAGTTGGGAGAATATGCAAGTTGTTGTGTTCTTTCATTACATTAATTCATGGATTTTCTCCCTACACTAAAGAACCTTCCCAAATGAGTGCATAGTCAAATGCAGAAATGTTGCTTCAATTAGAATAAATTGAGTTGTTGCTGGTATTTACAAAGAAAATATACAGTAATTAAACATGCAATTAATACACTACTACAAAAAGTCCTTCAGACAACTGTGCTCAGACAACAGAATGTTTTCAATCAGTTGTCCCAAAGTGGAGACAACTGATCCTTCAGTGAGTCAGTTGTTAGAGTGTTGTTTAAACATAATATTTTCGTTTCTGAGATCGACCTGAGATTTGTTGAAAAATTAAGACAACTGATTGATAGGGGTTTAAAAATTTTAGTTGTCTAAACTTGTTGGAAAAATGTTCAGACGACAAATATTATTTTGTGTTGTTTGATAGGGGTTTAAATGAGTATTCTTCAGACAACAGTTTTATTGTTCAGTTGTTGGAAAAATATTCAGACGACAAATATTAGTGTGTGTTGTTTGATAGGTGTTCAAATTATGGTGTTCTTCAGACAACTGTTTTAACGGTCAGTTGTGTGATGTGTATTCAAACGAAAAAAACCCTAGCTATTTTGGGCGCCAATTAATTGCGCCAATTTTTATCTACCATTCAGAACACTTTGAAATAAAAAAACGCGCGGTACGATTCTCCCCAAACCAAAATACCCTAGCCCCTCTATCATCTCTCTCACAAACTTAATCCTCCAACCAAACTTCACAAAATCAAATCTCTTTGGGCCATATCGATCTACATCTACCTCTATCTCAACCTAGCTTTACTCAAAATCACGGTTTGAGGCAAATCGGGTTTTAGCCCCAATTGGTTCAATCACAGATTTCTTCTGCGTCAACCAAGTATTTTTTTAATTCTATACATGGGTAAGCTCGATCGATTACTTCTATGAATATGTAGTTTGATTCTAGAGTTTATTGTACTGATTTGATTTGGGATTTTGATACAGATTCAAGCTAGGGTTTTTGTTGAAGCTGTTCTTATTGTGTTCTTGCGCTGGTGCTAATACGTGTTGAAGCTATCTGTGGGATTGTAAAGCAAGTTCTGGTGAGTAACAAGCAAACTCAATTCTCTCTCTTACAATTTGTGTGTTCAACATGTGGTCTTTGATGTTAATTAAGCATGTTGTTGTTGTGAAGTTCTTAATATTGTTTTCTGAAATTTTGTGGAGGCAGATTTGAATGTTAAGCATGTGATGTTTGATTGTGTCCCTGAATTGTGAACATTATGGTTAGGTCATCTATAAACTTGTATTGTGTGTTTTTGTTGTTGTTGTTCTAGTGTCTTAGGATGGATAAGTCCTGGATGGATGAAGCTAGGACTTCAAAAAAGTTTGAAGTAGGTCTTGATAAGTTTTTGAAGTTTGCCAAGTCAAATGCTTCAGACAAGAACAAAATATATTGCCCTTGTTCAAAATGTAGCAACACTGCTATGTTTTCCATAGGTGTGATCAAAGACCATATATACTTCAATGGGATTGATCGTAGTTATAAAAACTGGAAATGGCATGGGGAACCTTCAAGGTCATACATTTCCAGTCATAAACTAGGTAACACTGAAACTTGTGGGGAATCTTCAGTAAATAGAAAGATAGATGAGGGTGAACATGAAGTAGATATGGGGATTCCGGAAGATGAAGTGGAACAGGAGGTTAGTGATGGTGAAGAATTTGTAGATGCAGGATTTGAATTTATGAAGCTTGTGGATGATGCAGACAAGCCTATATATCCTGGCTGTGTGAGGAACACAAAGTTGAATGTTTTGATTAGGAGTTTCAATCTTAAAGCCAAACACGGGATGAGCGATTCTTGTTATTCTGATTGGTTGATGTTCCTTAATGAATTGTTGCCGGAAGGGAATGAGATTCCAGGGACTTTTTATGCGGCTAAAAATACCCTTTGTGCTTTGGGGTTGGATTACGAGAAGTATCATTGTTGCCACAATGACTGCATAGTGTACAGAAAGCAGCACAGTGATGCATTATCATGTCCCACATGTGGTGAGTCGCGATGGAAATTAGACAAGGATGACAATGAGAGAGTAGGGGTGCCTGCAAAGGTTATGTGGTTCCTCCCACCAATTCCTAGGTTTAGACGAATGTTTTCATCACCAACCACTGCCGAGGATCTAACTTGGCATGAGCATGGAAGAAAGAAAGATGGTGTGATGCGTCATCCAGCAGATTCACCAACTTGGTCCTTGGCTGACACAAGATACCCTGTGTTTGGTGCTGAACCTAGAAACCTTAGGCTTGGACTCTCTACTGATGGATTTAATCCTCACAGTGAAAAAAAATCGAAGTATTCATGTTGGCCTGTTATTCTGGTCACATACAACCTGCCACCATCATTGTGCATGAAGAGGAAGTATATGTTGTTAACGATGTTAATATCCGGACCCAAGCAGCCGGGAACTGACATTGATGTCTACTTGGAGGTTTTAGTTGACCACTTGCAGATTTTTTGGGAATGGGTAGATGGAGTTTATGATGCTGCAAGAGGGGAGTATTTTAGAATGAGAGGCATGCTTTTGTGTACTATAAATGATTTTCCAGCTTATGGAAACTTATCTGGCTCCATAGTGAAAGGATACCATGGGTGTCCAATCTGTGTTGAAAATATAGGTGCGTATCACCTTAAACACAGTAGGAAAATGTCATATATGAGAACAAGAAGACATTTGCCTAGACATCATCCTTACCGTAACAAACCTGCATTATTTGATAACACTGTTGAAGAGGATCTTGCTCCGCGACCAATAAGTGGAGAAGAGGTGCTGGAAAGAGTTGAAGGTTTGAACTATAATTTCGGAAAGAAAAGCCATCATCCTACTTTCAAGGGTCAGGAAGGTGAGGAAAGACCTTGCTGGAAGAAGAAATCCATTTTCTTTCAACTTGAGTACTGGAAATACTTTCCAGTAAGACACAATCTCGATGTAATGCATATCGAGAAGAATGTTTGTGAAGCTTTAATAGGAACTTTGATGAATATTCCGAATAAGACAAAGGACAGTGGTCCTGCTCGGCAGGATTTGGCTGAAATGGGGGTAAGAGTTGGGTTGGCTCCAGTTGATGGTGTGAAAAAAAAAGACTCATTACCTATGGCTACTTGGAATTTCACATTAGACGAAAAAAGAATTGTTTGTAGGTCTTTGTTTAATATGAGAGTTCCTACATGTTTTTCTTCAAACATTAGGAACCTTGTTTCTATGGAGAACTTGCGATTGGTTGGCTTGAAATCACATGACTGTCACATACTAATGCAAGTTCTACTTCCTGTTGCCTTGCGTTCAGTCTTAGAAAAACCAGTGAGGATAGCTATTATACGATTTTGCCTATTCTTCAAGGCAATTTGTGCAAAAGAGATTGATGTCCCTAAGCTAGTAGATATGCAAGCGGATCTGGTTAAGACAGTGTGCATGCTTGAGATGTATTTCCCACCATCTTTTTTTGACATTATGATTCACTTAACAGTTCATCTTGTTAGGGAAGTAGAGTTATGTGGGCCAGTGTTTTTTAGATGGATGTATCCTTTTGAGAGATATATGAAAGTGTTCAAAGGGTATGTTAGAAATCGACATCGTCCTGAGGGTTGCATCATTGAATCTTATATTGTTGAGGAGGCAGTTGAGTTTAACGCAGAAAGGATGTTTGCCTCTAAGTCTACTGTACGAAACCGTGATACAACTAAACCTGGTCTTATTGATGGGTGCAAACCCTTGGGTGGCTACAACAGCAAATGTCTCACCACAAAGGAGAGGGACCAAGCTCACCTTTGTGTGTTGCAGAACACAAATGAAGTCCTCCCGTATTTTACGTAAGTATTCCATGCCTTTAACTATTTAATTATTTGTTGGTAATATGCATAGACAGTGATTAAAGGTTGCTTACTTTGGTTTTTTTTTTCACTTTGACACTCAGTGAACACATGGAGCTTATGAAATTGGTGTATCCAAAGTTCAGAAAAAATACCAAGTGGTTACTGAAGAAGCAGAATGAGGAGTTTGCTGAGTGGTTCAAGCAGAGGGTATGTTGAAGCACTTTTAAATGTGAATTGTTTGATAAGTTGTGAATTATTTGATAAGTTGTGAATTATTTATCTAAGTTCTGAATTTTTTATCACAATAATGTCAAGTTGTGCATTTTTTTTTCTAAGTGCAAATGTGTTATGTTTGTTGGCAGGTATCTGATGGTCTGGAAGTTTCTGAGGTTGGCATTTCCGAGACGGTTAGGTGGTTAGCGGATGGACCAAGATATTCTGTGGCAACCTATTCTGGATATCATATACATGGAGTTGATTTTTACACTAAGAAACTAGACAAAACTCGATCAGTGCAAAATAGTGGGGTGTTTGTTGTTGGCAGTGCAATGCAAGTTAGTAGTGCAAAGGATAAAAATCCTATCATTCAGGATATGAACTATTATGGGGTGATTCAAGATATATGGGAGTTAGACTACTACAAACTTAGGGTTCCTTTATTCCAATGTGATTGGGTGGAGAATGCTAGGGGTGTTAAAGTAGATGACTGTTTTGGGTATACCTTGGTAAAATTGAGTAGGAAAGGACATCTGGGAGATCCTTATGTGTTAGGAACACAAGTGAAACAGATTTTTTACCTTGAAGACCCCTTAGATCCTCTATGGTACGTGGTATGTAGATGTCCGAACAAAGACTACAAAGGGGCTGAATATGATGATGAAATGGAAGATGTCATAATGGAGGATGAATTGGTAAATTCTAGACTGCCAGAGGTTGAAGCTGAAGAAGTTGATTATATGCGAGACGTAGAGGAACGAATCTGGATTGAGGATTGAAGTTTTTTGTAATATTTAATCTAGACTTCTGTTTTTGGCTAATCTGAATTCTAGTATGTCTGTCCTTATTTATATAATGAATGGATTAGAATGACTACTTAATTTCCTTTTGCCCTTACTGGTCTGCATTTCTAGTTTGAAGGAATGGTTGTTTGCTTGTGATATAATTGCTCATTTAATTGTTGTAACCAGTGTGTGCTTTATCCATGGTTTCGATTTAGGTCCAGCTCATTAATTTGCTTAACTGTATATGTGATGTTTCTGATCAGTTAGTTTGTCATCTCAGGTTATGACGCGATCAAGGGACTCACACTTGAGGTCAGAAAGAGCACTGAACCTTTTAGCAGAAATAAAGAGAACGCAGGCAAGATCCCAAACTGAAGAGAAAGAGGTCAACTCTCCAGTGAAGAAAAGGGTTCGACATGCTGTATCAGAGTAGGAGACTATGCCCGTTATGTCTACTGAAGCTCATGTAGCCCCCAAGAGGAAAAAGGCGAGAATAGAGAAAGACAAAGTACTCGCTGAGAAAGACACAAAACCTGCTGAGAAAGACACTAGCTCAGCTAGTGGGTTTGCTGATCCGAATACCAGCAAAGTCCATCGCCGACAGTCCAAGAGAGTTGTGGAAGGAAGAAGAAGACAAAAGCTTGAAGATGACAAAAAAATTGCGCAAGAGCAAGAGGCTGCTATTAGTGAAGGTGAAGGGGAGGTTCATGAGGTCAGAACTTTAGGGAAGAAGCTTCTGAAAAGAGGTTGTGTGACGATGTGTCACATTCCAAAGCGTGTAACAAGGGGTATAAAGATGAGGGTAGCCAAGAACAAACATGGTCAACCTGTTGGAAAATGGGGTAAAGAGATGCAGTCCTACATTGGTGTGTTGGTACGAACAAAGATCTCAATTGGACACATAGATTGGAGATATGTGAACTCTGATGCCAAGGAGAAAATCTGGGAATCTATAACGGTAATTCACCAGCACTTAATATTTCAGTTACGTAATATGTAGATGTTGCTCAAATGATAACTTTAGTTGTATTCATTGCTTTTTCAGGATGCATATCTTGTCCCTGAAGATTGGAAAGATCTGGTTTTGGCTTCTGCCGATGTCAAGTGGAAGGAGTGGAAAAGCAATTTGTGGCTCAAGTATGTAAAACCATTTCTGGATTCTCCTGAAGAATATGCTTACCCTCCACGGGATTATACATGCATAACTCAAGCTGATTGGGACCTCTTCATAGATGACAGATTGTCGTTAGAGACCAAGGTTCGTTAAGATGCCCATTTTGTGTTCCAGGTTTTAGCTCATGTTGTTGTTTCCTGTTTTAACGTAATTTTTTTCCTTGGCTTTTTTGTGTCTTCAAAAGGAGTTATCCCAAATGCAAAGTGATAAGAGGGCAAAAGTTAAATGTCTTCATCGGACAGCGCGTAAGGGTTATGCAAACTTGGAGCAAGACCTGGTATGAACTGTAGCTGATATTTATTCTGTAGGTATACAAGCTAGTATAACTGTCCTGACTTTGTGGAAATGCTGTAATGCGAATAATTTTTTTTTTGATATTTAGTTGAAGTCGGGTGAGTACCCTGATGGTGCGGTGGATCGTGCTACCTTGTGGAAACATGCAAGGTTGGATAAGCTAGGCAACTTCGTAGATCCTGAAGCGGAGGAATGTGCTAGAAAAATAGTAAGTGCTTAAGTTTACTTCCCTTTTAATTATCTGTTAAAGTTAAGGAACTAAAAATCCTATAATTAACAATTCATGCTTGATGTGTGTGTTGTTTTAGGATGAGCTGAAAAGAAAAGTTTCAGAAGGAGAGATTACTGTAGAAGGGACAGATGATGTACTCACCAAGGCATTAGGGAGTGAGGAACCTCATGGAAGAGTTCGAGGTGTTGGTGGCTTTGTAAAGCAGAGGAACTATTTTGAAAACTTGAAGAGAGGATCCAGAAAGCGGAGGTCCAGTGCGGCACAAACATTCAGGAAAATTTTGGCTGAGGTTGAGGCAAAGCATGCCCAGGAAAGGGCTGATTGGGAAAAGGAAAGACAAAGAGTTGCTGGAGTACTCTCTAGGATAGAGGAAAAGCTGAACGGAGAGCAGGGAAAATTTGAATCCCCAAAAATTCATGGCCCTCCTTCAGGCCAAAGCAGTTGTACAAGAGCATGTGACAAAGCGAAGGGTATGGTGGGCAATGATGTCAAAGGTGATCTTGCTAAGAAGAAGTTGATTTTGATGGATGTGATTAAGGATGCAGAAAAGGAGAAAGAACATTTGGACAATGAAATCGATGTCCCTGAGGAAGAAAATTTGAAAGAGGTCCCAGAGAAAGACCATCAGTTCAGAATACCATCTTCTAATGAGGTTAGTTTAGCTGATTACGCTGCTGTCATATTTTTTCTAACCATGAAGTCATTATAGTGGACTTAGGATTTGTTTTTTTAACTGGTAGGTGCATTCCTCTAATGAAAATGAGGTCAAGCTAGCAAAGGTAAATGCTTTAGTTTCTGTGTTGTTCAACTAGCTAGCAATCAGAATACATTGATCTCTAACAGTGAAATTTAATGTTTTATCTAGAAAAAACCAAAGCGTCGACTTGTGAAGCAGCAGAGAATGCTGAATTACGAGGATGAAGATAAAGAGGACCTCGTGAATCTGCCAAACAATTTGCCTCCATCATTAAAAAAGCTGTGCCAGTGGGCAAACACAAAGCTCACAAATGGAAAAACCATAAGCATTGAAACAAAGGAGGAAGTATTTGGTCACACACAAAAAACTTGGGTTGAAAGAAGTCAGGTTCATGCAATGGTACACCTTGGAGAACTTAAGGCTGCCTCAATTACACTGTATATGAGGTAATAACATGTCTAATTTTTTTTTGATATAGTTATCAATATTAGGTAGTAGTATATATAAATTTTAGCTACTTACCATTGAATATAGAACTTCAAGGAATCCTATGTTTTTTTTGGTAGTTATCTTCACGAAGAGCTAATGAAATCTGCCGCAAAAGACATATATGTCTTAGTTGATCCAGCTCGCACCGGGACTGCCTCTGGGAATCCAACACAACGATCCAACTGGTTGTTTGAACGTTTCTCCCAAGGAACAGATGGAAAGCTGTTTATAGTGCCTTATAACACAGGGTATGTGCATGACATTAAGTCATTCTGCCCCCATATGTTGCCAATGCTCTTCTCTCGTGGTATACACATTATGAATAGGTAGATCATTTTAATGAGCTACTGACTTGGATAACATATTTCAGTGGACACTGGGTGTTGACTGTTGTCAACCCAATGGAAGAAGTTGTGTACTGCTTGGATCCCTTGACTAGGCGGTTGATCTCCGGTGAATGGAAAACTATTGTCGACAGGTACATAAACTTCCAGCAGCCTTTGAGAACCTTAGTTTGTGTTGCTCAATTTAATGTATATGTAATGTTGTATTGAATTGTTAATAATTTCATCTTTCATTTGGCATTGAAGCTCTCTTAGGATTTATAATGCACAAGCCAATAAAAGGGGCAGGAAGACACCGATGTGGATTCCTCTTTCGGTACAACACTTAAACATCTTCTACTTTCCTCGTACACATGTATTTTATAGTATAAAACACTAAGCTAAATATGTTTCATAATGACAGGGCATTCCGGAGCAGAAAGGTGCTACTACCTGTGGTTTCTGGATAATGCGCTATATGAAAGAAATTGTTCAAGATAGCCAAATGGAATGGATAACCAAGGTAATGTCATTTTCTGTGATAAATTCAGTGGCTATTGGTGGTGCAATCTTTACTTGTAGTCTAGAAGAGGATGATAACTTTGTGATAATATATATATTGCACTATTTCAGTGGGCTAGAAGAGGTCAGTTACAGTACACAACGAAGGACATTAATGTCGTGCGGGCAGAGTGGGTAAAGCAGGCAATGGTGTACTTGGATTAGCTCCAGTACTTGTATGTATAGCTACTTTAATGTGGTTTATTTTGTGGACATCTATGGCTGTTCTTTAGCTAGTTCAGTTGTTTCCATCATATTCTGAACAATTATGATGCTGTGGGTTTAGGTAGTAAGCTAGTTCAGTTGTTTCCATCTTAATGTCATGCTTTTGGATAGGACTAATTTTGCTATGACATGATGTAATGGCTACATAGCTACTTTAAGTTTGCTGAGGAGTATGTTGCTGAATGCTTGAGCTATATATAAGCTGTTTTGCAGTATGTTGACATTGTGTAGAAATTGGTTTGGATAGATATATGTACAGGCAACTTAATAGATTAAGATGATCATTGTGCATAGTGGTGATGTTGGTGCTGTCTAAGCTCTTGTTCTGTGTCTAGGTTGTATCAAGTGCCATTATTGATAAGTACATTGGTGAAAGTGCAAGATTGATAAGGGAAATGTTTGGTTATGCTTCTTCTCAGAAGGACTTTGTCTAGGTTGTTTCCATCTTAATGTCATGCTTTTGGATTGCTTATATTTTGCTATGACATGATGTAATGGCTACATAGCTACTTTAAGTTTGATGAGGAGTATGTTGCTGAATGCTTAAGCTGTTTTGCATTATGTTGAGATTGTGTAGAAATTGGTTTAGATACATAATGTACAGGCAACTGAAACCAGGCCAAAGTATGTCTTCTAATTCATGTACAGGCAACTAAAAACAGACCAAAGTCTGTCCTGTAACTCATATACAAACAACTAAAAACAGACCAAAGTCTGTCCTGTAACTCATATACACACAACTAAAAACAGATCAACTTTTGTCTTCTGATTCATACTCATACCAAAACAAGTGCATAGTTTGTCATTGAAGGTCAATTCAAACAACTGAAATGAATTGTAAGTTGGGGATTCACACAACAAAATGTTGTATGATTACTGTTGTCTCACTCAACTCATAAATTGTCTAATGATCAATCTAACAACAGATATAAATAATTCTAACAACAGATATTACAAACTCTAACAACAGATATCACTGAAAAACCAACTATGTACATAACAAGCTAACAACTATATTTGTAAAACTTTGTCGTCAAACATAACTTACAACAACTTAATATATGTTCTTACTAAGTGATTCAAACAACAGAACACTAGATGAAATTCAGTTGTTTTCAAACAGCTACCACATCAGATATTTAGTTGTTTTATTAGTTGTTACACAACAAAACATTAGTTGTTTGATATACAATGACACATCAGATATGTCCTTAAATGAGAAATTTTCGAAGTTTTAAAACAACTTAATGTCAGTTGTTAGAGGGCACCCTTCAGACGACAGAAATTTTTCCGTTGTGTGAGACCCATTCAGACAACTGCTCAATATACAACTGATTTTCGAGGCCTTCAGACGACAGATTTTTGGGGTTGTCTGAAGGACTTTGTGTACTAGTGATATTACAATAATACTTGACAATTCTTATGTATTATTGCTTCGCTGTATACATTTTTTTTTAAAATGCCATCAACAACTCTATGCAATTATGTATTATACATTCATATATGAATGCAAGAAGGACTATTACATTATATATGGAGGTGAATAATGAACCATGGAATGGGCTCCCATTGAGGCAGCAGAATAATAATGCATATAATGTCATTTATTCCATATATAGGCAGATTAATAAACGACTAAAAGATGTTAACTATTGGCAGAGAACCGTCGAAAACATGTGAACCATTTGAAAACAGTTCAGCAATGATGGTTCGCGTATGTTAACTGTTGCTTAATTGGCGAAATCATGCACACATCTATTCACTTCTCAAGCAGGCAATGTAAATGAAATTGGCACAGTTGTTTGTAGTGCGATGATTAGTAATTATATTATACGATACTTACTCAGTTTTGTATTTGTCTGTTTGCTCGATCTGTGGATTCAGAACAATGCATGTATGATTTGTACTGGGTGCTCCCACATACCCTAAAAAAACATCAAAAAACATGCTTAAGTGATGACAGTGAATTCCCATAGCATTTTGAAATAATATGAAAATAAATCACGATGGATAAGTCAATTGTAATACCTTGATACTTTGTTATCCGCATTGCAATGAAGGCTGCAAGCACGGGTTCAGGAGACTCACTGATTTTTTGGATAGGAAATGATGCCGCCACATCTCCCCACAATGTGATTTTTATTTCCTCTCTCCTGTACATCCAGTGTATAACATCAGTGAATACAAAATTTCCAATAAAGATGAAATGATAGAAGCGGTCATGGATCAATCACTACAAGAAAACAGCACTTAGACCACGGAAACACTAATTCTCCGTCGTCCAAGTGAAACTTAGACGACGGAAAAGACTCCGTGGTCCAAGTACCACCTGGACGACGGAGAATACCATCTCCGTCGTCCAAGTGGTCACCTGGAGGACGGAGAAGACTCCGAGGTCCAGGTGACCACTTGGACGACGGAGATGGTATTCTCCGTCGTCCAGGTGACCACCTGGACCTCGGTCTCTTCTCCGTCCTCCAGGTGACCACTTCGACGACGGAGATGGTATTCTCCGTCGTCCAGGTGACCACCTGGACCTCGGAGTCTTCTCCGTCCTCCAGGTGACCACTTGGACGACGGAGATGGTATTCTCCGTCGTCCAGGTGATTCCCTGGAGGACGGACCGACACGCCGTCGTCCGAGTTCACAAAACGTACTTCCACTTAGACCACGTACCGACACCTCCGTCGTCTAAGTGAAGCATTATATAAGCCCACTGCCGGCCAAACGTACTGATCGAATTCATTCCTAACTAGCCTCGATCTCTTCATGATCAATTCCATTTGAAGAATAATTGAAGGAGAAGGGAGAAGGAGAAGCTAGCTAGGGAGCTCGATCGAGCTAGGTAGCTAGAAGCTAGCTAGGCCGAGAAGAATCAGGATCGATAAGGCCGGGATCTCCGCTGACACGCTAGTTAGCTTAATTAACGTAAAGATATCGAGAAGGCCAGCAGGTACGTACGTACGCAGTTAAAATTTGCTTAATTAATATGTATTTAGTGAAAACGTACGTACATATATATATACATGCAAGGATGTTAGCTGATGTTAGCTATATATATATATATATATATGTACAGATCGATTAAATTACGTACATACGTACGTAATTGATGGATCGATATGTAGATCGAGTACGTATAATTAAGTGTAAATTAATGGACAAATATATATATATGTAATAATTAATTAAGTATAATATTTTGTAGCAGTATGGACTAGAGTTGGATGATGTTGAAGAATAGATGTGATGTCCGGTATATGGATGGAATTAGCGAATTTGTAAATTTTGCGATAGAACATGGTCAAGGAAAGAAACGTTTCAGGTGTCCGTGTCAGAAATGTCTTAATTGTCAGTATGCGGAGGTTAATGTTATGGTGCAACACTTGTACGAAAATGGTATGATGTGGAGTTACACTACATGGAGCGAGCATGGTGAAGCAGTAGAGTTCAGCGCAGCAGACTTCAGCTCAGGGTACAGTTACCATGGTGCCTCATCCAGCGGCAGTGGTGCCGGACCCCCAGCTTGCAACCCAACTGCAGATTTGGTCCATGATGCGTTTCCGGGATGTAGTCATGGCGGACACCAACACCAAGACGGAGGTTACAGTACCACCAATGAGCATGATGACACATTCCCCGCAGCTAGCTTGGCCACTGACACCAGTGAGATGGAAAAGTACAACCGGATGCTACTTGAAGCGCAGACCCCGGTGTTCCCTGGATGTCGAGAGAATGTGTTGCAATATGTGATGGAGCAAATGAAGATAAAAGTGAAGCACAAAATGTCAGTGAGTGCTTTTGACGAAATTCAGGAGCAAATATGTAAGTTGCTTCCTGATGATCACAATCTTCCTAAATCTCATTATAAGGTTAGAAATATCCTGAGCAGCCTCGGCCTAAAGTACAGGATAATTGACGCATGTCCGAATGATTGTGTGCTATTTTACAAAGAGTATAAAGAGTTGGACTATTGTCCCGTATGTGGCCAGTGCAGATTCCAGTTGAATATGAAGAGTTCGAAAAAGAGAATTCCTGTGAAAGTTGTTCGATATTTTCCCTTGATTCCCAGATTGCAGCGCCTGTACATGTCGCTACACACAGCAGAGGCGATGCGATGGTACGCAGAAAAGCGAATAGATAACGATGTCCTGCGACACGCCGTGGATGGGGAGGGTTTCAAACATTTCGACAGAGAATTTGGAGACTTTGCTTCAGAGGTTAGAAATGTTAGACTCGGCCTATCTACAGACGGATTCAATCCTTGGGGAAGTAATAGCTCCGCCGTCAGCACTTGGCCAGTTATTCTGATGCCGTACAACTTGCCTCCGTGGATGTGCATGAACAAGGAATTTAATTTCCTTACCGTACTAATTCCAGGTCCTAAATCTCCATCGAAGTGCTTAGATGTCTACCTCAGACCTTTGATCGACGAGCTGAAACTGTTGTGGGAAAATGGAGTCCCAACTTATGACAAATTCACTGACACGATGTTCACGATGAGGGCTGCTGTAATGTGGACGATCAGCGATTTTCCAGCTTATGGGATGTTGGCAGCCTGCAGGACAAAAGGATATAATGGATGTCCTATATGTTTGGACGACGTGAACTCTAGTTGGCACGCGGGGAAGATGTGTTACTTGGGTCACCGTAGATGGCTTCCTCACGACCACCCGTGGCAACAGGATGAAGCTCATTTCGACGGTAAGGTAGAGAACAATCCTAAACCCCATAGTTGGTCGGGCGAAGAGATTTTAGAGAGGTTGAGCTATTTCGACTTTGGTGTGTTGAGCAATGACGCGGATGTAAAGAAATGCAATCCAATTCCTCCACATGATCTGAGCTATTGGGATCACAAGAGTATATTCTTTGAACTCCCTTACTGGTCGAAGTTGAAGCTGAGGAACAACTTGGACGCGATTCACATAGAAAAGAATGTGTGCGACAGCGTGGTCGGAACAATTCTCGGTATTAAGTTCAAGACTAAAGATACTCCCAAAGCGCGCAAAGATTTGGAATCAATGAATCTACGTCGTCCCTTGTGGTTGATGAGGGATAGGAAAGGAGTGTACAACAAGATGCCAGATGCACCTTACACAGTGAAGCCGACGCTTAGACGTTCTGTATTTCACTGGTTTAAGGGCGTTCGTTATCCGGCTACGTATGCAGCTACTATAACTGGAGCAGTGGACGAGGTGCAACACAAGTTTGTTGGTCTAAAGACACATGATTATCACGTTATGCTGCAACGTCTGATTCCAGTGGTAATTCGACCATACTTGCCTCGGGACGTCGTAGAACCAATAGTGGCATTGTGCAGGTGGTGGCAGAGGTTATGCGCCAGAGAATTAAAGAAGTCAGATGTGGTGGAATTGCAACAACAAATTGTGCACATCATTTGCAAACTAGAGAGGATTTTCCCCCCTGCTTTCTTTGACATCATGATTCACCTAATGATCCACCTGCCCGAGCAGGTGCTCATTTCTGGTCCGGTCCAGTACACTTGGATGTATCCTCAAGAAAGGTACATACAACTAATTAATTAATTTGTTCCACTGGAGATTATATATATACTAGCCAGCTAGCTATATGTACTTATGTAATGTGTACGTTTGATTTTGTAGACAGCTTGGACAGTATAAGTCATTCGTCAAAAACAGATCGGCCCCGGATGGCTCCATAGCAGAGACATACCTAATGCATGAGTGTGTTACTTACTGCAACATGTACCTCAAAGATCCACCCCCTCCCAGTACTGCCTCCGATCGCAGTGCCCGCATCAATCTTTCTGTCGTCACCAATGTCGTCCGACCGTTTAGAGGAGTATTAAAGGAATCGTTAACACGGGAAGAACTTATTGAGGCACATTGGGTAGTGTTGCGAGACTGTGATGAAGTTGAGCCGTACATGATGTCATACAGGGAGAGGCTTCAGGCGTTAAATCAAAACAAGAGTTCGGCGTGGATTGAGAAAATGGTTAAGAAGAAGTTTCCTGATTATTTCTTCCAATGGGTACGTACGTACGACTCGGTATTAATTATTTAAATACATATTTCTCATGTTTGTAGAAAGTAAACCATTATATTAATTTGGCCTTTTTCGCAGATGATTGATCTGCAAAAATCTGATAACCACGGAGGGTGGTGGTCATGGCCAAAGCACTTGCTAGCAGGGAAGCCGGTTAAACACTATATTTATCCCGGATGTTTTGTGAACGGTGTAAAGTTCCATTCATTGGCCCGAGACGAAGGAAGAAGAACACAAAACAGTGGGGTAGCCGTTGGGAAAGACAATGATCTATATTACGGGGCTATTGTATACGTGGTTCAGCTATGTTACGGGAATGATGTCAACGTTTTCCTATTCAAGTGCAGATGGTTCAAGCGTACAAAGGAAGACCTGGGACTATTATCTGTCGATACAAACTCGCACTGGTATGAGGATGAGCCTTTCGCTCTCACCACCTTAGTTCGGCAGGTGTTCTATCTCGACGATCCGAAAGCCGGTGAAGGGTGGAAAATAGTGAACCATATCTCTCACCGAGGAATATGGAATACAGAGACAATTGAAGGGACACCGGCGACGACTGAAGATGCTGCTGAACCAGAAAGAGACATTCCTGCCTATCAAGAGCCTAATATTTCTATGGTCCGCTCCGATATAATGGACCTGGTTCAAGATGGTGAACGGTTACCCATGCCTGATGGTTGTACAGATCTAACTGAAGATGAGATTATCCATGAGGTAGATGAAGAAGACGAGCAGGAAGAGGACGCAAACGAGGACTCAGGTTATTCGTCGGACGATGTTGAGTACGATGACGAGGATGAGCCGTCGACTAACGGGGATGAGGACGATGATGATTATGACGAAGAGTACGGTCATACGACGAGGGAGATTAATTGGTAATTAATTACTGTAATTATTGTAATATATATATATATGATCGATGCTGGTTTACGGTAAGAAATTAATCCGAATTATATATCCTGGACAACGGAGAAATTAATTGCAGATTAATTGGCGCCAAATCTCAATCTCATATAAAACCCTAGCTAAATCTTGGACCCTAAATCTAGCAGTTCGGATCGATCGATCATTTATTTAATTATATTTTTGAATCAGAATAATTGAACGCACACACAAATGACTGGGGACGACCTAAACCGTAAACCCTAAGGCCCTAACCCCTGAATTCGGGGTTTTTACACCTGGACGACGGAGATGGTCATTCTCCGTCGTCCAAGTTCACAAACCCTAAACCCTAAACAGTAAGGCCCTAACCCCTGAATTCAGGGTCTATACACCTGGACGACGGAAACACTCATTTCCGTCGTCCAGGTGCAGATATCGTAATTTTTTCTAAGACAACGACCATCTAGACCTTCTTCCAATGCAAAGTCTTTTCATCAAGACTTTAGAGTAAACAATTCTTGGTGTGTGAGCTTCGACGGTTCGAAAATCGGAGTTACGAAATGCCTAGTATCCACGTTTCCGGTTTGTGAAATTATCGGTTTTGCGGTTGACTGTGCCGATCAAACCCTTCCCGAACTTATTATTTTATGATCCTTTGAAGACAATTATATATTATGTTACGACGAACATATCCAACGGTTGTTTTGTCCAAATTCAATTTCGTTAATACTCTGCTGCAAATGAGCGTCTACTCATGAACACTTAAGTCGTAAAGATTAGTCGATACTTAACATGTTTCAATACGTAAAATTAATCGTCGGTTCAAATTTAACTGTTTATATACACGATGCGTTCATCGATATTGTACGACTATTTCACTCGAATGACAGATCGCTAAATTCCTAGCGAATTATTTTTAAAATTTTTTTTTACGTAATTTGAACCTGGACGACGGAGATGGTCATTTTCCGTCGTCCCGGTGTTCACCTGGACGACGGATAATGACCATCTCCGTCGTCCAGGTTCAAAAACCATGGCGGTTCAAATTTATTTTTGTTTATTTTTTTTCATGTAATTTTCACTTGGACGACGGAAACTTACCGTCTCCGTCGTCCAAGTCCAAAATTATGGCGGTTCAATTTACCGCTTCCGTTTTCGGCACCGCTTGAATTTTCACTTAGACGACGGATAATGATCATCTCCGTCGTCTAAGTCCAAATTCATGGCGGTTCAAAACGTCCCGCCGATTAATTACGCGCCGATTGAAAATTTTTAAACCGCCACCTAGACGACGGAAAACACTATTTCCGTCGTCCAGGTGAACTTAGACGACGGAGAATAGTGCTCCGTCGTCTAAGTGCAACTCTATAAATAGAGTTGCACCCCCCCTCATTTTCTCATCATTCCTCCTCTCCCTCTCCTCTCCTCTCCTCTCATCTCCTCCGGCGACGCTCCGACGACATTTTTTCCGGCGTGGTTCCTCCTCTCCGACGACTCAAGTCCGGCGAAATTCCCGTAAACTCCGCTTCGGTACATTTATATTTTTCCCTTATTTAAATAATTTTCATTTTATTAATTAATTAAATTCTAAATATAATTAATTAGTAGAAATTAATTTAGTAATTAATTTTAAATATTTAATAAATGATTAATTGTTGTTATTTATTAATTAAATCATAATTATTGTTATTGTTTCCTAATTAAATGAATAATTGTAAATTTGTTGTTATTAAATAAATAAATAATTAATTATTGTTATTAATTAATTAATTAAATAATTATTGTTATTAATTAATTAAATGGTTAATTATTGCATGCTAAATGAAAAATAAATTATTGCATGTAATTACGTGTATTTTTTAGTAAATAAATTAGTAGTACGTGTTCGATTTAAATTTAGTACATAGGCTTGGTGTAATTAAGTCGCACTCTTTGGAATAGATGGCGCCTCTTTTCCTTGCTTATCTCCTTAACCCCTCGTGATGTGTGGATTTCATCACCGCACACCATAGCCTAAGTGAAGTTATGGACACGAGGTTGAGGGCGGAGTTTGCAAAGGACTTGAGGGAGTGTAAATTTTCGAAAAATTGGCCGAATGTCGGACATGGTGTCTAGAAACGGGTTATGACTGGTGACAGGATTTGGACTAAGAAAGACTTTTGTCGAAATTAGTCCTGCCTCTCGCGTTATCTCTATCCCTAACTGGCCATGTTTTTCGATTTAACCAAGGCTGATTAATTGAAAATTTACACTTTATCGCGCGGGTCGCACGTCCATTGAACGACCGAAAATGCCAAGCTAGTGTACTCTATTTAAATCTTAAACGTATTTAATTAATTAGCGTTAATTTTTAAGTTGTAATTATTATGGTAAGTAGGTATTTTAACACCGTACTCTTAGGTTTAAATGGCTCCGCCAAAGACCACATCCGGCAAGAAGAAAGCCCAACTGGAGGCTGAAGATGAGATGCTCCGAATGTTGGCGGCCCAAGTCGGTTGGGTTCAACAGGAGGGCAACGACGCTCTCAATCCGGACGGATCATTTGGTCCGTCCGTAGAGCCCTCTGGGGAAATTCCCGCTCCCCCATTCATCTCGAGCGGTGATGACGTCGACCCCTTCCAATCTCCGACGCCCGGTACCCATTCAACGGGAAGTACTCAGGCGTCCTCGACCGCCGAATCAATCATGTACAGCGCCCGCCGTAGGCAAAGGAGGGCCCCCACTGACCCGGAACCGAAAAGGACTCGGGGTCTCGTTAAAGGGGGGAAAGCGGAGCGTATTTGCAAGGCGACCGGTAAAAAGATCGACTTGCCGTACGACGAATTCACCGGTGGCCCTCCCACAGCTCAACTAGCAAGTCTCTCGGCGCATGGGATAGGGTCAATCATCCGTAACCGGGTTCGTATCACTGCCCCTACTTGGAAGGAGGCGCCGGATCATGAGAAGGCGAAAGTCTTCAAAGATCTTTCGGTACGTAATACGTTAAATTTAGTTATTATATAATATTGTTAATCTCGGTTCAAAATTTCATAATATATACGATTATAATTTTCTATTTATTTTTCATAGGAACAATTTGACGTGGATCCGACACCGGCTATGTTGAGGCATATCAATCAAACCGCCAACTCCATCTACAAAGATTGGAAGTACAGGCTCCATAAGTACTTCAAAGATGTCGGTCCCGTGCCTCCCCCGGTAGAGCTGCAGGGGGAGAGAGAAGATGAGTGGGAGTGGTTGTGTAACCACTTTGCCGATGAACAATTTAAGGTATTAATTTAATTTTTTTATTTCAATTAAAATAATTGAATTATTTAAATTGTAGTTATTCATTTTTTAATGATTTAATTATCTTGTGTAACAGAAATTCTCCGGTGTCAACAAAGCCAACCGGGGGAAGAAGGAGAAACACCATACTACCGGCGCCAAGCAGTTCATTCAAATTGCCAAGGAGCACAAGGATAAGGGTTCCAAACACCCTTTTATTGATGCATGCGTAAGCGCGTACGTGACGCCAGGGCTCGATAATGAAGCGAGTCAATGCGGGGTAAGTGATATATATATATATGTGTGCTTTTAATTATAGTAATTATTATTTAAATATGATTACAAAATTATAATAAATTAATTATAATTTTGTAGGCAAGGGCGATAGAGCGTGCGCATGAAGAGTTGGCCAACACTCAGCTTGCGTTCCCAGATGTGCCGCCGGAAGACCTGCCTCCTCTATCCTTAGAGAGCCAAATTGCAATCGCGGATGAGGTCTACGGTCGTAGAGCTGGCAAGGAGGTTAGGCACTTTGGGCCTAGGGTGGTACGAGATTTGTCGACGACCTCCGGCTCATCATCTACGGGAGGTTCGAGGCAGCGGAGAATGAGTCAGGCTGCGGCCGTCGAAGCAGCCATTCAAGAGGCTCGACTGGCACGAGAGGAGAATCGACGGACACAAGAGCAGAATGAGTCAATGCGGCAAAGACTTGACGAACAACAAGCACAAATAGCCCAACTCATCGCGCTCATGAACCAAAATCGAGAAGTATGTCAACCTCCTCCGAACCCACACCCCGACGACAACGACCCGGCTGGAGGCGGAGGACTCGGCCCCGCATCTGCTCCTCCAGTGTATTAGCTAGCACGTAGTATATTATCTCGTTTCTTTACGCATTCCGAACAATATTTTAATTTTTAATTTATGGGTTTTTTCGTATGTACAAATTAATTTACTTTGATTATTTAATAATTATATATATAAGTTATTAATTTTAATATTCAAAATTTAGTTTATTTATTTAATATTAGCATTTTTCATTATTTAAATTAAAATAATAATAAATTAAATTAATAATATTTAATTTCAATTTATTTTTAAAAAAAAATAAAATATTCACTTGGACGACGGAGATTATGTTCTCCATCGTCCAGGTGTAGAAACCTAAACCTAACCCCTAACCCCTAAACCCTGTCGTTCTCCGTGGCCCAGGTGCTCACCTGGACGACGGAAACACTAAGTCTTCGTCGTCCAGGTGCTCACCTGGACGACGGAGACTTAGTGTTTCCGTCGTCCAGGTGAACACCTGGGCCACGGACATTGCTACCATTATCCGTGGCCCAGGTGTTCACCTGGACGACGGAGATTTAGTGTTTCCGTCGTCCAGGTGAACACCTGGGCCACGGATAATTTCCGAGGTTCAAGTTCACTTGGACGATGGAAACACTAAGTCTCCGTCGTCCAGGTTCTTGGACGACAGCACTTGGAGCACGGACCTTGGACGACGGAGTGTCCGTCGTCCAAGTACTTAGACGACGGAAAACTGCACTTAGACGACGGAAATGGTCCGTGGTCTAAGTGCAGTTTTCTTGTAGTGAATTATCTTGTAAGAAAGATATTTGATCAACATATGAATTAAAGCGTAAAGTCTGTAGAAAAACATACCCTATAAACATGAACTTAATATCAGTTCTGATATGCTTCCTTTTCGAGTTCTTCACTGTGATTTCTATTGGTTCTTTCACTGCTTTGATGCATCCATACAGATCTTGCAGTTGGTGGAGCAAAAATGTTAGTATCTTGTTATGGACTTCATATACTCACAACACGTACACACGTATATATATACCAGCCAACTTACCGGTAAGCAGGGTTTGATGGTCTACTTCTCGTTGCGACTCAGTAAATTCAATGAAGTTGAAAGCATATCTTGGAATTGTGCTCATTTCTTCTTTGACTTCATTGAACTCAGTTTTCGCAGTGAAGGTGAGGATGATATCACGTTGGCAAACTCTCTGTCTGGCAGTATCTCTCTTTGAACCAAACCAACGAATGTCATATACTTGTCCCACTTTCATCAGTTTTGGCATATGTCCATAATAACATTCATCAATCATAACATGGATGGATGAACCCTACAGACAGGCAGAATTCAAAAAGCAGTTGAGAACAAAAAGGTAGGTGCGACAACAAAAATTGTCACTAAGCAGCAATTATATGTGAATGTATATTTCACCTCTTCATCCACCAACAGATAGTGGAGTCCATCTTATTCAAGACTGTCAAACAGTCGAGGCCTCCATTCCAGAGCAACACGTGCCCTAACAGCCATGCCAATTGTGAATGGTTTGATGTTCCTTATCAAGTTTGTCATCTCTGATGAACCTAAGGGAAAAAAAACTCCATTATAAATGTTGGCATAAGCATCATACATAGTGCAAGACTGTAACAGTACAATATAAATATGCAACATCAATTGGTCTCTTGATCCATGTCAGTATAGAAAATTACAGTCAATCATCATTAGAACAGTATAAGTACATGCATTTAGCCACAAATATATGACATTCTTAGTTCATCATGCTGATACAGTTTATCAAAGTATAAAATGTGTGTGCAACTGTATTCAGTCCTTATGTACGTCTACATCTATGTATTGATGAAATGAAATATAAAACAAAAAAGAAAAATTGTATGCAGTGTGCCTAAGACAATCCGGAAAACTACATGAGAAAGCAACAATCATGCAATCATCCAACATTCCAAGCCATTATGCCTTGTGCAAAGATTCAGTGAAAAATTCATATGTTTCCAAAACAATATTATGGTTCAATCTTTCTTCTCAACCATGTAATTGAAATTCTGATACAGAACATAGTTCTAAATCAAATAAACCTTAAATAACCAAACATATATGCAAAGAACAGAGGCAACACTGTTTGCCAAAAAAATGACACAGCAGAATACAAAAAACTTAAATCTTAAAGCCTACAAAATAAAAAGAAACTGATTCAGAAGGGAAAGAACAATCTGTTTTTGCAGGATCTCATTAACTTGCTGAATTTGATGGCTATAGTTAAATCTCATTTACATAATAGTATATCAATCACAAAGTTCAGTGTTATTTTTTATGGCTGTAATGTACATTTTGAAAAAGCAATTTCGATAAGAAGAATGACACAAAACAGATACGACAAAGAGAGACCGATGAGAAATTTATAGCACTATTAGAACTCAGCCGTGTGACTGAGGAAATAACTATTAGAATGATATGTTTCGAATTCTCCTAACCTTAATCAATTTAGTTCATTTAATTGATAAGGATTTGCAATGAAATGTTATTTGAGTGTGAGATACTGTTTATCCGAGAATAGAGACTCGCCCAATTATCAAGTTCGTTTATTAGTTGTACAACATGCATTTTTAGTTCTATGTTTATACCTATTCTACAGGTTGTCTTCTTAAGTTATAAGTTGATGTTCAAGTGCTGGAACTAACCTAAGTTATTCTTATGTACCTTAAGTTAATCATATTTTCAGGGTAAAGATGAATGTGATATAGAAGCACAACAATTCACAGTGCATAATTTCCTTGACTAAGCAAAATAACACAGACTAAAGCTGAAATGGCAATTACCTCAGCTGCTGAATGACAGTGCTCGATTTTCTCCTAAATCTGGCCTTCTTGACAAAGATAATCAATTCCACTGCATTACCTAGCCTCCTGTCACATTGACCACGACATAAGTAAAGTTGTCACATGCTCACCTCCAACATCTAAATTAATCAATTCACAGATTCAAAGCATGGGTCCTATCAACTCCAGCATAAAAACAATGTTATAGATCAGTTTAATCTACACTCACAATCCAGCATGTCAACACGTTTTAGTTTAAGAAAACTGATTTTGCAGTTTAGTTCTGCTAAATAGGGATTATGATTGTGCTCTCACATAATAGTTGTGCATACATTTTTTCTTTGATGAATGGTACCTATGAATGAGGATTGGGTACATAATTACAACTTCATAATTATTCTACATATAGTTGGGTCTTTACATACAATGCAGATTACATATATATGCACATAATGCATGCCACAAACTTCCAAATGGCATTTATACATGAAATCAAGCAATAGCAAGAAAGGGAAGTACAGATCTGTGACATGATTATCAAAGATGAAACTCAATTGCAAAACTTTATGACAGAAATCATAGATGCACAACAAGGTAGAAGAACTCAGAGATCAGGTTAGAGAAAGGCAATCATCGAAATTGAACCTAGATTAATTTACGAACACAATTTAGCAATACATCCTAATCGAAAATCCACACCAATACAGAATCATCAAAAGGATTCACGTATAACGACAATATTTAGCTAAACTAAATGAGAGAATCAGTTGCTAAAAATTTCAATTTTCTGCATTTAGACACATGCAAGATACACATTTAGACGGCGAAAAATTGTTGCATACTACGTATATGCTTTGAGAATGATATTATCTGATATTTCATTACTCCTATATAAACTCCTACAATAAGCACATGAATGGTAGGTTAAACTGGAAATAGAAGTCTATACACACTTCATCACTTGCACAGCTGAAACATTGAAGTCTCGCGATCTGTTCTTCTCTTCTGAAGTGCTGGTGTTGGCCACCATGGGAGAACATATGGGCAACTACTCTCAATCCTCACCCAATGATCCCGTAATGGTTTAATAGTTGTCTCTAATGTTCTTTTACGAAGATTACATATGAATATGTATCCATATTTCTGAAAATACATCATGTCTCCATCACTTGGGTGGAAGTTTACCGTTTCAACGGCACTCCAAGTTCTGGGGTTCTTAAGAATGAAAGCTTCTTTGATTTCTTTGAAGACCATATTGTACAGAGTTACTTCGCTGAATATCAAATCCCATTCTTGATTCTCATTCAATTCCCACACTGCGAAACTATCCCACCAATTAATAAAGGTTAGGCACATCCGCAGACGCCCTCGACAAACACCAATATGCCTACGACCCCATATGTCCGGTGTCGGATCATCGATGAAACGACATGTATCAATAATATTATCATCACCATTACCAAATCTACTATCCCTGATCTTTGAAAGGCATGAGCATTGTGACTAAAAATTCCATGGCAGTTTTGGTGTTTGAAATTCCATTTGAAACTTCTGCAACATAAATCCCACACCCAAATCTTAAAGTTTCAGTGGTTTTAATTCCCACTAAAAAACCATCTCTTTTTTCATCAGTTGTAGACAAAGCATTCATTTCCTCATGGACTGCTTTTAAAGGAAGAGAATGCTGGAGCAGGGATCGCAAAGAACATAAAAGCTAAAAAAACTTAACATGGTTTCAAATATATTGATCTGTACATGGTTTTGTTACACCGATTGTCCAATTCCTCAGCACATTTTGTGCAGCCAAGTATAGTAAATTTGTTCAAGTATATCAATCCACAAAACATACACCCAAATAAAAATTATGAACACCAAAATTGTCAAATTGAAACAACGAATACAAATTGTTAGTATTGCACCAATTAGCTGTACGATTAACATATTTATCCAATTAAGCAGATTAGCAACACCTACTCGACCACATGCAAAACCACCAAGGAAGCTCCAACTTCGCTCACCGGACCCACCCCATCCGAGCGCGCACGCGCCCAGAGGAGGTGCGCCCGAATGAGCAAAACACACACCAGGAGTGCAGGACGTCCCACATCGAAGAACACCACCAGGTTCTAAACTCAACCACCTATATATATCAGGTATTTATTACAGGTAAGATCACTCATTCACATTCCAGCACACTAATTCACATATTCACAACCAATTCACATCCCAGTACTCCAACTCGCACGTTCGCTTGACTGTTATATCCGATACATCATCTGACTTAGGCATCGGAGCGTTGAAGGCGGGTCACCCCGTCTCGACCCCTGACCGTCTATTCATTGTTGTATTCTTCTAACAGCTGCACACAAACACACCCGCCCGATCACCCGAAGGAAGAGGAAGCGCACGACAGAAGAGAGTCACCCGCACGAAGGAAGGAGAAGCCCGCACGCACGAAGAGAAGGAGAAGCGCCCGTCCATCCGAACAGTCCCAGCGTTCGGACGCACCACGACAGGAAGGAAGCATATCACTGTTGCTTCTGCCCCATTGCGCCCTCGCGCGTAATTCGGTAGAAACATCTGGCGCCGTCTGTGGGAAACTTACAAATTACAAACCTCGTATAAACACCACAAAAACCAAAGGTCCACATGCTCAACCCGGTGACTAACGATAGCAGCACGCCCGATGGGGAGACACCGCCGGACTCGCAGGGGCGGAACGTACTGGCGACTGGCGAAGAGGACAGCGAGGGACGCATTGGCAGCTTGATCCAGGAGCTGCGGGAGGCGGCGCTCGAGAGAGCAGAGGAGCGCCAAATCCGCCAGAGGTTGGAGGATCGACTGGACACACTCATCATCCAGCAGACGGAGCGACGAGGGGAGTCTCGGGAGATCAACAGCGAGCAACACCCGTTCGGCGGGCCCGATGCCCGAACGGGCCGAGCACCCTCACCTGGGGAGGAGTCAATGCCCCCAACGGGCGATGCCCTGATCCTTCGGAGGATGGAAGAGTTGGCGGAGGAAGTCTCGCGCCTGCGCAAGGATAAGTTGGCCGGTCAGGGTGGGACATTCGCCCCCCGGGTCAGCCCGTTCTCAGCACACATCCTGGAGCGGGGAAGGGATCCTCACGCGAAGATAACGAAGATCGCTCGGTTCGATGGGAGCGGGGATCCACGGGCGCATGTGGACGAGTTCCGGTCCACCACGGACGGGACTCGATATTCGGACCCAACCTTGTGTTTCCTGTTCCAGGAAACGCTGGCGGAGGAGGCACGGAGCTGGTTCTACGAAATCCCGCCAGGATCCATCCACTTATTCCTCGAGCTGGCGGAGAGCTTTCAGAAGCGGTATCGGCTCCAGGGCAAGTACAACACCACGGGCATCCTCCTGAAGGTCCTCCAGGGGACGGACGAGAGCCTGTCGAGCTACATCAACCGATGGAGGACGCTCGCAAGCACATGCAGGGACCTTGACAAGCGAGTGGCCAAGGTAGCCCTGATGGACAATCTATTCGCCACTCCATTCGTAGAAAAACTTGTGAGGAATGAGCATCTCGACTACGACGAGATCATGGATCTGATTGTGCAGAAGGCGTTGGTGGAGACGCGAGTGTACGGGTCAGGCTCCGAGCCCAGTTCCACCAGACCAGGGGAGACGGGCGCCCAGCCGCTGCAGCTGGCAGACGACGAGAGGCCAACCGGAGGCTTCAAGCGGAACCGGGATGCACACAGACAAAATTTCCAGCGACCTTTTCTCCGCGGTCAGCAGAGCAACAACTACAACCAGGCGCGGGGACAGGCGCAGCAAGGTTCCCATTTTCCGCCAGCACCACGCTATCGACCGGCGGGGCAGGTCTTCACGATCGATCGGCAACCACTTGAGCAGCTTCTCCGCCTGCATCGACATCGAATACTGCCGCCGAACAACATGACGAGAGCAATGACTCCAACCGGCCAACTCCCGGACGTATGGTGTGAATTCCACAACGCCGCCACCCACCATACCAACAGCTGCATCATGCTTAAGAAGGCCCTTGAAGACATGAAGGATGAGGGACCAAACCCTCCCAGGGTGGAGGGACAGCAGCGCCAGATGGGCGCCAGCACCCGTGGGACTATCAGCACGATATCCGGGGGCAAGCACAAGGAGGGAACATCATCGCCCGATCGCTCGAGCAGGGAGGTGCTGACGATCGGGGCAAGACGAGCACCCAAGGCAGTAAGGAAGGAAACGCCCACCATCAGCTTCACGACGGGCGACGAGGAGAAGGGCCCAAGGAACAGCACCCTGCCGTTCGTGATCGACGCGATCATCGACCAATTCCTTGTGAGGAGGGTGCTAGTGGACAGCGGGGCGTCCGTCAATATAATCTACTTCGACGCGTACACGGCGCTCGGACGACCCACCAGAAAGATGACGCAGGACCACGAGTGCATCGCCAGCTTCACGGGCGAAACATCGTATCCGATCGGGAGTGACAGCCTCCAGGTCGAAATTGGCGCACCCGACTCTCCGCACGCAGAGATCCAAACGGACTTCATCATCATGGACACCCCCTCCCCCTACAATGACATACTCGGGAGGCCAGGGATCTGCAGGCTGAAGCTGATCATCGCAGGACATCTGCTCTTGGGAAAATTCCCAACCGACCGTGGAATCGGGCACGTTCGAGGATACAACCACGAGGAAACTGTAGAGCCCCAAGGCAGGCAGGAGGTTCTCGCCTTGGAACCCACGGATCGAGGGGCGCGATCCAGGCACGGGCGATGAGGACCACGCCTTAGCAACCGTACTTGGGGGACTTAGAGGCAAACCCACGGATGCGGGGATGCCCGTCCATGGAAGAAGGCAACACTTCGGGAAGCACTCTCCTGTGGTTCTCTATTGGTTTGTGTTTATGCGCCCGTTTTATCCTTACTCCGCCCGCCCACTGGGGGACTGGGGAAAGGCTGTCCGCGTAAATACAACACTTGGTTGAAACCCATGGCGGGGAGTAGGCGCACGTTCGCGCGAGTTATTCAAAAAGATGCCAAAGAAAAAAATGCGAGGCACACAAACGGAAAGAAAAGTAGTTTCATTCATCCGATCGGTTACAAACCTACACTACAAAAAGGAGAACACTATTCTACTCCGCCCCGGTATCAACATCCAGCTCTTCACCCTCCGACGACTCCACCTCCACGGTCTCCACTCGCCCGCCTGGCTCCATCCGCGTGATCACCGACTCCAGCTTCACCTTGGGAGGCTCCCCACCTAGCCCAACCGCCCTCTCGTACGCGGGCACCTGACCGCCCAGCCACTCCTCGGCATCAGACGCATCGCACGCCTCCTGGGCGGCTGCTCCAGCACGAACGCGCTTCAGCTCTGCGCGCAACCGCTCCACCTCGGCCAGGGCTCTGTCCCGATCGATCTTGGCCAGAGCTTCGCGGGCAACAGCTTCATCCGCCCGGAACTCCGCTGCCTCCGCGCGCTTGACATACCGGGACGCCAGACCATGGGCCGTGTCCTTGCTGGCCACCATCAACTCCATCACCCTCCGGTGGTCACGCACCTCGACCCTGAGGCGTGCAAGTTCCGCAGCCTCCCGCGAGCGGACAAGGAAGACCTGCTGCAGCATCCGGTCACACCCGGCAAACACCGCATCCAGCCCTTCGGGCGCGACGTCCTCCCGCGACTCCAACAGAGACCCTAGAGTAGCAGCACCACACGCCAGCATACGGCGTAGCCCATCCACGGCATCTCGGCCCGACCCAGGGGCAGGATCGGCAGAGGATTCTTCCACCCGGGGACGTTTGTGCGCCCGCTCCTCACCTCCCTTCTGTCTGAGAGACCCTGGCGGCCCCCGGGGCGGAGATATGGGATTTGGAGAGCAAGCACGCTCACTCCCGGAGCATTGCGGAGGACTTGAAGGTGGACTCGACAACGGCCGCACAACGAGCGCACGATCGGAGGACTGCAGCGCAAGCACTTCTCGCTTGCCGTCTACATCTCATCGCCCGACCTGCTGCCGCTCACACTCCGCCTGGGTCTGGGCCTTGGGCACAATCACATCACCCGGTGACGGACGCGGAGCATCCGGTCGTACCTCTTGAGCGGACGCAGAGGCGGAAGCAACCACACCGGAGACAGAGGTCTTGGACTCAACACTACCCGACGGAACGAACGAACCACCACCATCTTCCGCCACCCCATGGACCCTCCCTATCCCACCCCGTATCTTGATCAGGCGACGTTTGAGCGAAGGGTCCATGTCGATCGCCTTGAACTTTGATTCTGCACTGCAAGCACACGCACGCAAGGTTAGAAAGACAAACAATGCTTCAGATATTATCCTATCTCTATTATTTTGCACCAAACAACAACCCGCCTGTTTGGCACTCGCTCGCACCGGGCACACTGGGGGACTTCTGCCCGTGCGGAGGAGCACCAGGGCACTTCGGTTGGGCGGACGAAGAGGCAACACTTCAGAAACACCAGGGAAGTCGAATGAGTACATACCACCAGAAACATCAAAACCCACCACAAATTCACCCAAAAACAGATCAAAACCCACCCCACCTCAAGAACACGCCCTGTTCTTGAGAGGCAATAACCCAGAAAACGCCCAAACAATCCAGAAACACACAAAAACCAAAGAGGGGGAAACAAAGAGAACCAGGAACGAGGGCCTCACCAGATCGAGTTTGTAGGGCGAAGTATACACGTCAAGCACGTATTCCGGCAACAGAGCACATAAACACAGCAAAGCTCAAGGAGGCAGACCGCAGGGCAGTTTCAGCAGCAATTCTGTAAGTTATAAAAGCAATGAAGCAGATGAAGACCACACCCCTATTTATACTGATCGCACGACGTCAGCTGATGAACGCCAGCCGTTCGTTTTTTCGAGTGTCTACCGTCGGATCACGCCACGTAGTGCGGAGTGGTTCACTTGCCCTCCCAGGTAACCGTGCCACCCCATCATCTTCCCGCCTTAAATTCAACCCTAACACGGTCTCCAACGGCTCGACGCGTGTCACCCGTGCCACACTCCCACGCTCCCACACGCGCGACGCCTGCCCTCCTGGCAATCTTGACAACATCGACGGTTCAAGACCTGACCCACACCAGCATTAAGGACGACGGCCACATAGATCCCCAGAGAAACCAGGGAGAATGCCTCCTCAACAACATCCCATCAGAAGCACCACCAAATTCAGGGCAAGACACTCCGCACGCACGCCCGACGAACAGACCACCCGCCCACGTCCAAACAAGGCAAGCACCACTATGGGCCAACGAGCACCCATTGGTAAGAATTGGCAGCATGATTTACGTGGCAACTGGCATGGCGCGCTAAAATCGATGGGCGCACACGAACGGGAGGATCCCCCATCGTGCGCGCAGCGATAAGACAACCAACCGGCACCGTTTTCTCAGTCCTGGCAGGTTGCAGGCACTGAAAACGAAGGCCACGTCCCCCCCCCCGTACGCACAAAAAACACAGGTCGCCTATTACGAAAGGCAAGGGATTCGTCCTCCCCTTGCAGACCCTAAAACCGACAGGCGTTGGGTACGGGGTACGTCATCCCCGTTCGCACAAACACAGGCTGGCTTAAGAAACCAGAGGCATGGGGTACATCCCTCTCTGGATATTCCAAGTTCGATGGGCGGCAACAGGCATGGGGTCCGTCCCCTCTCTTGCGCGCGCCAAGGTTGCCACTGGCGTGGGGTTCTTCCCCTCTGTGCGCCGCCTCATCCCAACCAGAGGCATGGGGTACATCCCTCTCTGGATATTCCAAGTTCGATGGGCGGCAACAGGCATGGGGTCCGTCCCCTCTCTTGCGCGCGCCAAGGTTGCCACGGGCGTAGGGTTCTTCCCCTCCGTGCGCCGCCTCATCCCAACCAGAGGCATGGGGTACATCCCTCTCTGGATATTCCAAGTTCGATGGGCGGCAACAGGCATGGGGTCCGTCCCCTCTCTTGCGCGCGCCAAGGTTGCCACTGGCGTGGGGTTCTTCCCCTCCGTGCGCCGCCTCATCCCAACCAGAGGCATGGGGTACATCCCTCTCTGGATATTCCAAGTTCGATGGGCGGAAACAGGCATGGGGTCCGTCCCCTCTCTTGCGCGCGCCAAGGTTGCCACGGGCGTGGGGTTCTTCCCCTCCGTGCGCCGCCTCATCCCAACCAGAGGCATGGGGTACATCCCTCTCTGGATATTCCAAAGTTCGATGGGCGGCAACAGGCATGGGGCCCTTCCCCTCTCTTGCGCGCGCCAAGGATACCACGGGCGTGGGGTTCTTCCCCTCCGTGCGTTAGATCCTTCCTAGCAGAGGCATAGGATACGTCCCCTCTCTTGACGAAAATCGGTAGCCCGCAACAGGCATGGGGTTCGTCCCCTCTTTGCGTATGCTATACTCGATAGGCCATCACGGGCGTGGGGTTCTTCCCCTCCGTATGCCGCTAAGTCCTAGTAGGGACGTGAGGTCCGCCCCCCCTATAGGCAACGGACACGACGCGGGTGAGGGGTGCGCTCCTTGCTCGACGCTCGAAAAAGTACAAGCCGAATTAGCTGGGCTAAGCTCGATGGGCGGCACGGGCGTGGGGTTCTTCCCCCCCGTGCGCGTAACGTTAACGATCGATTCTCCGACTCGGGTACCGGTAAGGGTGTGGGGTCCGTCCTCTCCTTCAAGGGTCCGAGACCGATGAGCGTAGACCAGGCGTGGGGTCCGTCCTCCCTGGGAGCGAAATCTTCCCGGGTTAGGCGGCAGAGGCCTCTGCGCGCGCTAAGGTCGATGGGCGGCACGAGTACGTGATCGTGGGCGCCGCAACACTTGTAGGTCGCGGTCCTGATCTCCCCGCTGACGCTACAGCGTATGCGATGGCATCCCCATTGACGTACGGCGTGCGCAGTTGGCTCCATCGCTGGCGTACGGACAGCATTCGTTGCATACACACACTCATACCATACATTCATGCATTCATACCACACCTTCACATTTGCACTCGAGTCTGTATATCTCTCTGTTTTGCACTTATGTATGCGTTCCAAACCAAACCCACCCGGGCGCGCGGCTCCCAAATTATAGCAAGTCTGGTTGGGAGGCTGGCCCCATATATACACCAACACACCACCAGGCAACACCCCACAGGAAACATGTACAGGTACCCCACGGCACGAACAGGTACACTCTCGGACGCCCAGGTCCCACTCCGTCATGCGATCCCTTTCTCGACAGGAGAGTTGGGGGACTTGGGGGTTACAGGATCACACACCACTGCTCAATCGGATAAGTATTCTTGTTAATCGCACACCCTTTTTCAACTCCCCAGTCAAGAAAGAGCTCTTTGACTTGGGGAATTGGGGGACTTGTTAGTATTGCACCAATTAGCTGTACGATTAACATATTTATCCAATTAAGCAGATTAGCAACACCCACTCGACCACATGCAAAACCACCAAGGAAGCTCCAACTTCGCCCACCGGACCCACCCCCTCCGAGCGCGCATGCGCCCAGAGGAGGTGCGCCCGAATGAGCAAAACACACATCAGGAGTGCAGGACGTCCCACATCGAAGAACACCACCAGGTTCCAAACTCAACCACCTATATATATCAGGTATTTATTACAAGTAAGATCACTCATTCACATTCCAGCACACTAATTCACATATTCACAACCAATTCACATCCCAGTACTCCAACTCGCACGTTCGCTTGACTGTTATATCCGATACATCATCTGACTTAGGCATCGGAGCGTTGAAGGCGGGCCACCCCGTCTCGACCCCTGACCGTCTATTCATTGTTGTATTCTTCTAACAGCCGCACACGAACACACCCGCCCGATCACCCGAAGGAAGAGGAAGCGCACGACAGAAGAGAGTCACCCGCACGAAGGAAGGAGAAGCCCGCACGCACGAAGAGAAGGAGAAGCGCCCGTCCATCCGAACAGTCCCAGCGTTCGGACGCACCACGACAGGAAGGAAGCATATCACTGTTGCTTCTGCCCCATTGCGCCCTCGCGCATAATTCGGTAGAAACACAAATATATCCAAAGTTTGACCTGTGTAATTGAGGGCGTCGGGCTCAGCCTGAAACTTCGACAGAGTGCAATTGCTTATGCTGTGGATAGTCTGCCCACTCTTGATCTTGAAGCAAGGTAGCAGAGTTGTGTGTGTTGAGGCGATTATGACGAAGAGAGACGCCACCAGAGGAGACATAATCTCTGCCCCTTTGTTTTTTTCGAGATTAGTTGGTTTTTTAGTGGGGATTTGGTGAGATATGGAACCATCTCTGTCAGGAACAGGAGAGATGGATTTCGAATTGAACTGGGTTGGTTCAAGAGGTAGAAGGCTTGAAGTGTATAGCATGTGAATTTGACTAAATTGGTTTGATAGGGACTGAACTCCGGCAACGTTGGTTTGATGAAGATAAGGCTTGATGATCGACACTGCAGATTTGGTTGGTGAAACTGACAGAGGAGGGACACATGCATCTGAACGAAACTTGAGAGATCGATAGGTCCAGAGAAAGGAGGCCGGAGTGGGTGAGGGAAGAGAGAGAAGTCGATGAGTTAAACCAACCCTGCACGCGTCGCACGATTTGAACAGGTTAGGAACAGTAAACTTTTCGACCGAATTTTGTTATATAGTAAAATTCAATAGTAAAATATTGAATTGTGGAAAATTGAAATCGCGCTTAATTGGTCAGGTTGACATTCACTGTGTCTACCCATAATATATGTTGCTTATGAATCTAATAGCTTAGTGGCTGATGAAGTTGACATTCGCTTTGCAACCGAGTTAATAAGATCAAATGGCTTGAATTGCGTTGTGCATTGCCATTAACAATACGTTGACAAGAAATGCCAGATCGAGTAGCTAACGATCGACATGCATACGCACCATTTCACGACGACTTCATTGTTCATGCTTAAGTACTCGTCTATAATCTTCCACTTGCTGTTCCAAATATCCATTGTCAACTGATATTTTAATTTCAAACACTAACTATATCGTATCTTAGTAGTCTTATACATGTAGATTTCCCGCGTATATATATATATATAGCCACATAGCTTTTGTAAATATGAAACTCCCATTTCTTAACTCAATGTCAACGTCATGAATCCTTGAATCTATATATTAAAGGCATATATGTGGAACACTCAATTCCTTGAATTTAGCACGTTGAGGAAAATTAAATTACAAAACCCCCTTCTCGAATCTAGCTAGCAGCTTTCGCTTTCTAGGCGTTCTTGGGTGAAATTAATATGCATGAGCATGGTTGGACTGCTGGAGCATAACATTCATCAAGCATATATGGGGAATATGTGCGAAGTGGTTAGTGTTGTACCAGGTCGCATGTTCGTATAGGGAATAAGTAAAAAATTAGACAATATATATATGTAGAGGGTCCTTCCACTAAGGCATGTATTTTTTTTGTTCATTTTCAGGTATAAAGTATTATACTAATTTTTCGATCATATTTTATCATCTTCATCGTTCAGATTTTAAGTCCTAATGTGTAGATCAAGCCTGTAAATTTTCAGCCAAAATGGTGATCGTTAAGGTGTTCAAAACTACAGTTGAAGTTTATAAATATGAACGGTTCAGGTTTGATAGAGTTGGTCCGTCCCTTGATTTAATCTAATTCGATAACTTAACAACCACCATTTTGGCTGAAAACCTACAGGAATGATCTACTCATATAGACCTAATAATTGGACAATGGAGATGTTAAAATATGATCAAAAAGTTTGTGTAATTCCCTATACTTGAAAATTACCAAAAATACTATACACTAGTGGAATGACCCTCTATACTATACATATATGTCAACTGGTACATATACGTACATGATCGAGCATGAGAGACGACCTTTGTCAACTAATTTTTTTTATAGAAAAAGACATACAAGGACAAGGTGAAGATCAAAAATACAATTAATCTAACCACCACTATATTTAGATAAGCAAGGACATGTACTAGAGGTCAACACAAAGTAGCAGATACTCAACCCATTAAACCTCACGAAATAACAAATTTACCCTCTTATATATTCATAAAACCCTAGCTGAAATCTCTCTCTCTCTCTCTCTCTCTCTCTCTCTCTCTCTCTCTCTCTCTCTCTCTCTCTCTCTCTCTCTCTCTCTCTCTCTCTCTCTCTCTCTCTCTCTCTCTCTCTCACCAAAATAGATTTTACAATAGCAATTGGAGCATCTCTCCGCCTCCGTCCTCCGGCCTCCACAAGCTCGTCGCACGCACTGTCTCCGTTGGTGGATGCCTCTCCTTCGGCAGAAGCATGGCGACAACGTCGCCACCTTGTTGTGAACTTCATCGCCCTAACAAGACCTCCTCAACTTGGCCTCAGTTTGGTCACCTTGCTTATCCTCGAGAACTGCACCCTAGACTCGTGTCGCCACCCTCGTCGACCTCAGTCACAGCCTAGCCATCGGAAGTGTCGTTGGCTTAGTGTCAGTAATGATGGAGCTGCAGTCTCGTCGTTTCAAGCTTTGAGATCTGCACCTCACGTTGTTGCTTCTCCCCGCAGTCAAAACATCGCCGCCTCTCTCAAGTCACTATTATTACAGAAATTATTTGTTCGATGGGATTGTTACTGTAATTAGTTATTGATGAGAACATAGTAGCAGAGGAGTACCGCCATCGAAGCCATTCGTTGCACCTGGCTCAATCGACCTCGACTCGCCTTATCTCCACCACCAGCTTCAGCCCTCGAGCTACGCCGCTAGCCCCTGAGCACGCCTCACGCCGCCTCCAACTCGCAGCGTCTCGACTCTCGCCACCTAATGCTCAAATCGTCGCCTCAAGCTCAAATTGTATTGATTCGTCAGAGCCTTGTGGCACCATCACCGTATCCGGCATCGAGTCTCGATCTCCACCACCAAATGTAATTTTGTCTACATTTTCAGTAGCACTACGCCAGACATGGAAAGCGCACGCTCTGCCTTGATCTCAGTTTCGATAGGTATGGGGCTGTTACTGTAGTATAGGACTACTACTGATGTGCTACTGCAGGATATTTTAATTTCAGAAAAAATGAAAAGAAAAAAAAACTATAGTAGTGCTAGATGAATTGAAGTTTGGATCTCCTAGTTTTATTTTGTTGTGTGATTTTGATTGTCAATTTTTGAATGACATGTCTTTAAGCATTATTCCGAAGGCAAGGATCTGGTCAAGAACAGAGACTTAGATTTTTGCAGTTGTTGCTACTGTTAATGTTTTTTTTGTTGTGATTGCTACTACACTAATAATTATTTTACTTTTTTGTTTGAGGACAAAATTAAAGCTACATTTTTTTTCAAAGCGTTACGCATTTCCATGTTTTTGCGATGTGTTTAGTTTTGAAAACAATAGCACATAAAACATTTTGCGAATTCTCATAAAAGGTTAGAAAGGTATTCTTGGTTGTTGATTTTCAGTAGCAGTGTCATAAATTCAATAGCAATGTTATTTGATTTTTCAGTAGCAGTGTTATTTAATTTTTTTGTAGAAGTGTCGTATTTTTCAATAGCAGTGTCATATTTTACAGCAGCAGTATCATATTTTTTAATAACAATGTTATTTGATTTTTCAGTAGTTGTGTCGTATTTTTCAATTATTGATTCTTGTTTTTTATTTTTATTTTTTATTTTTAGTGATAATGTATGAGCATTGCTAAGTCTAAACACTACAAGAAAAACGTATTTAGACCACGAAACCTTTACGATTCACGTAGACGACGAAAATTGTTTCCGTCGTCTAAGTGGCCACTTGGACAACGGACCGACACGCCGTGGTCTGAATGGCCACTTGGACGATGCTGACGAGATCCGTCGTCCATGTATTCACTTGGACGACGGAAAAAGACATCTCCGTCGTCTAAGTACCTTAACCTTAAACCCTAAAACCCTTAACCCTAAACCCTAACTTTTCATTTAGACGATGCAAATGCACGTTTGCGTTGTCTAAGTGAGTACTTGGACGACGTAAACGTGTCTTTACGTCATCTAGGTGCTTACTTGGATGACGCAAATGTGCCTTTGCGTCGTCTAAGTGAAAATTTTGTAATTTCATCTAAGACAACGACCATCTAGACTATGTCCCAATGCATATTCTTTTTGTCGAGACCATAGAGTAAACAATTCTCGGAGTGTGACCGTCGACGGTTCCAAAATAGGACTTACGATATTTCGTGTATCCACGTTTCTGGTTTGTAAAAATTTTAGTTTTGCGGTTGACTGTGCCGATGAAACCCTTAATGAACTTGCTATTTTGTGAAAATTATTCTATTTATATATTGTCTTATGGTGAATGTATCCAACAGTTATTTTGTCCAAATTTAATTTCGTTAATATTAGGGCGGTTAACTCCCACCCACCAAATTAATTGGGCGCCGGTTCCAAAAATTTAAACGGTTCACTTAGACAACGGAAATGGGTGTTTCCATCGTTTAAATGCACTTAGACGACGGAAAAAACACCTCCGCGGTCTAAGTGAAACTCTATATTAAGGACCCATTCGATCCTTTTTCCGCATCCCATTCTCAATTCCTCCTCTCATCTCTCTCACTCTCACTCTCTCTCAAAAATCCGGCTACCCAAAATCTGGCAACTCCCTCCCTCCAGCGACTCCGCTCTCCCGCGAGTTTAAATTAATTTATTATTTTACGGCGACCCAAAATCTGGCGATCCCCTCCCTCCGGCGACTCCCATTTCCGGCGACTTCCTCCCTCCCACGACTCCGCTCTCCTTAGTATTTTAATTAATTTATTAATATTTAATTATTTAAATGAAAATTTAGCATTTTAATTAAATTATTAATATTTTACTTTAAATTCAAATTTTAATTAAAATAAATAAATAATCACTTAGACTGTGGACATATTCATACATATTCATATGCGTGGTCTAAGTGTTCACTCAGACCACGCAAAAACTCCCTAGTTTAAGTAACCACTTGGACGACGAAATTGAACTTTTCCGTCGTCCAAGTGGAACTTAGGCCGCGGATTATTTCCGCGGTTTAAGTGCAACTTGGACGACGCAACAGTAATTTTTCGTCGTCCAAGTGAAACTTAGACCCCGGAAATAGTCCGCGGTCTAAGTTCCACTTGGACGACGAAAAATTACTGTTGCGTCGTCTAAGTACCTGGACGGCGATACTTGGAGGACGTACCTTAGACCACAAAGAGTCCGTCATCTAAGTACTTGGATGACAGAAATGCTCACCTAGACGGCGGAAATGGTCTGCGGTCTAGGTCCGTTTTTTCTGTAGTGAAAAGAGGTGTATCCAAGGAGTAAAATATCGGGTATCGAGGATATATTGACAGTCCAAAATTTGGATATATCGACGGAAATATTGACGAAATATCGATCTACTGAAAATTCTGACGGAAATGACGGAAACTAATAAAAATATATGGAAATTTGTAATGAAACTTTTGGAGATTGTTATATGATCAATTACCTACCTTATGTAAAAAGAAAATATTGATCAAACATCAAAACATATGAATTTGCTATATTACTATATGAATTAGTATGTATTAAGTGCTGATAACTATTAAAATATAATTTAATAGTTCTATTTTTATTTTTTTGATGGCTAAACTTTAATGGGAGGCTAGACCATCACATTTTTGTACAATATGTTACACATCACACATTATAAAATCAAATATATAAATACTTCAAAACCACATAGAGGACCTATGAGGTTCGAAATTCACACTATTTTCCTCATCTCTCTGTGCAGAATCATGTGTGTATTGTGAAGAGTACTCATTAAATGATTGCTCTCCCATGTAATTCTGCACGTATTGACTTACATGCCAACCATATGGGTCAGGGGGCGGTCTTTGAAGATTTTGGAGCTCGTAGTATGAACCAGGCATTGCTCGACTTTCTTCATTGCTATCATCATTTGAGGCATTTGTTTGTGATTGTAACGATGAGTTATCACTTGTTGGAAGACCATAAGGCATGATATATGAAGGATAAGACATTGCAAAATTTTGACAAGCTTTTAATTTTGTTAAATTAAAAAAGTTACTGAAAATTTCAAAAATTTCGGTAAATATCGGAAAATATCGGAAAATATCGGAAAATATCGGAAATATCGGGGATATATCGGAAATATCGGAAAGTTTCGGAAAATTTCGGAAAATTTGGAGATATATTCACGGATTTTTCAGGTAAGTTCAAAATATCGAAATATCGGCGAAATATCGCCGATAATATCGATTTTGCATTCCTTGGGTGTATCTCAACTTAAAATTACTCATGAACCTGTTTCAATTTTTTTCTACTGCATTTTTGGGAAGGGTTAGTGCATTTCAGTTTGAAAAATTGCTACTGCATTTTCGGTTATTTTCAGTCCTCGAACTGCTACTACATTTTCAGTTCAAGGATTACTACTATGTTATCAAAGACTGCTACTATTATTTCAAGAAATGAATTGCATTAAAAAATATTATGGAATGTGTATCAAAATGGCTACTGAGTTTGCCTCGAAATTGTTACTCAATTTGTATCGGAACCTTTAGTCAATTTGTATCAAAATTATTATTAAATTTGTGTTTGAATTGGTATTGAATTTTATTGATAGTGCTCCTCGATGAGAATAACCAATTAAGGTTGAAAAAAAAGTTGAATATAAAAAATTTTGAATGAAAAAATAATCAGACTAAAAAATATTGAATTTTTTTTAAAAACAAAATAAGTATTTTTGGATAAAATTAATAATAAATACGCAAAAAAGGACAGTGTATAAAAGTCAATTTGCACATGTCACATGACAGTTTACAAGCAATTTGTCATTATTTGTAAGATTTTATCATTTATTGTCTAAAATAAGAGATTTTGTCCTCAAGTGTATTTGGCTCATCCAAATTGTCCTTAAGAATAATTTGCTAAATTTGTTATGTATCTAAAGCCGGAGAGAAGAGTTTGAATCGAACACTTCAAAGCATTGTTGAAAAATAAAATATCAAAATGACTGAATAGGTTAATTTATAGTGATATAGATAGCTATAATCTTCAATGAGCTCTTTAGCAGATCGATCGATGATGATTCTGATCCTCTTCTTTGTTGATGTTGGAAGCCTTTTCAATGACAATGAAATACACAGAACTTGATGGTGCATGTCAAAACATATCGATTGATGATAATTCAATTCTTGTTCTTAATTTTTGAGAAGTATAATAATTCATAACTAAAAGAAAAAACAAACAAATAATTGCTACAAAAATAATGCTACATATATCAATATAGACGATTTCAAGATAATTCTTAGGTATCTAAAATGTATGATAATTTCAATTTATCACTTGATAACAAGTTTGGTTGTCGTCATTGTGATAATTTAAGTTATTATTCGTGTTATTTAGTTGTATTTGAGGTAACTTAATTTAGAATTTCAATCACAACTTTTGAACAAATTATTCTCAAAGTTGTAAATTTGATTCAATTAATTGTAAATATCATAAATAATCATAAAAAAATATAATCATTGTAGTAATATTTTCTTAAATATTGTAAATTATTTAAATATATTATAATCTTGAATCTCAAATAATAAATAAGAATATGACATATATACCCCTGATACCGAAGAGTGCTGGAGAAGCAAAACATCGCCAACAAATAATTGTTTCAATGGATTTGACGGCATGGAACCCACAGATTTCGCTTGGTACAATACCAACAAACTCAAGGCCTGGAAAGTTAGATTCCGAACTTATGCAGATTTGGCATAAACAAGCCATGCAAGGGAGATTAATCCAAACGCGCAGAGAAATTTTTTTTCCTCACATTATATATATATATAGAGTCAGGGATAATTCTTAGGTATCCAAATTATATGATAATTTTAATTGAAGAATACATTTGGTGGTTATTATGATAATCTAAGCTATTATTTATATTATTTAGTTATATTTGAAGTAATTACTTAATTTGAAACTCAATTATAAATTTTGAATAAATTATTCTCAAAGTTATAAATATCATAAATAATCATAAAAATATATGGTCATTGTAGTAATATTTATCTTAAATGTTGTAAATTCATGTTTAAAATATATTATACTTTTAGTTCTCAAGTGATAAATAATGGTATAACATACCCTTAAATATCCAACAAGGTCCATCTAGTAGTCAATAATAATAATAATAAAGTACATAAGGAAACATGCATGAGGCATGAAATGAAATAATATGAAAGGGCTGATTCCCCCCTCGTGCAGTTTCTGCGCAAACAAGTCCTGCATATTGTATGCTATCAGACAGCACACAACAAACAGATGCTTCTCTATCATGTTTTATACATTTGCCTTTCTGAGCTACCGCGCGCCGTGGTGGTGACCGGTCGGTCGATCTTTTCATCAGTTCTTAGTTTTCTCTGAGGTTTTTTTGCTATATTATATATTTAGCCCGTGTTTGTCTGTTGCAATTCAGCTGCATGCTAGCGTTTATCCACATTATAGGGACACAAATGAACCACCTGAACTGCATTTCCGTCCTTTAATTTTACAGGCATGGGAATTCCTTAGCCTTATATGCATGTTTCTATCCGATAATGATCAGACGCAAATCATATAGATATATAAAATAGTTCTAGGGCATGTCAAATATACTGTGGCGGGTTTGGTTTCTATATGCGAGTGCAACGTATCCAATTCATCAATTACATAAAATGCTGTTGAGTGTTGACATTGTGTTTCCAGTATGAAACTTTGAATGAAGTTTTGTCAAAGTTTTAATTATAGGGGAACGAGAGTGAGATCAATGGTGTCGAAGCACTCGAAAACAATATAGGGGCATTTTTTTTTAAAATGTAGAATTTCTGGGTACCTCCTTATCACTTTGATTCAGTTTGATCGGGAGATATGAAGAGAGTGAATGATTGTAAAAGCCATACGTGTCTTCAGACTTCAGCAAGTAAATCGGTCCCCCAATCACCATAGGCAAATTACAATGAAAATGGATCGGAAGACTTGCACTGATATTACTAAAGAAAATATTATCATGAAAGGTAAAAGAAGCCAATTAATCATAGTAAGCGTGTACTATGAAAGGCCGAAGTGATTATTTACTTTTTGAAAGGATGTTGGAATAATTAGTATCCACACCTCGATTGTGATTCTCTTTTACAGAAAAAAAAAAAAAAGAAGAAGAAAGATATTTCACTAAGCGTTTACAACTTTACATCATAATTAAGCAATGAAATTCTGTTAAAATTAAATTCTAGGAGAATGGGCTAACCAACAATGACTAATTTTAGAATCACTACTGTGACCAGCCATTACATAATGAGCTACCATATTGCCTCCTCGAGACTGAAAGGACAACGAAACACTCCTATAAGAACTCAATAATTATTTAACATCCACAATTAAATTCCTAACTCCAATCTTCACTGTATTATTTATATTTATTGACACTTAATTTAGGCATACATACATTAATTCTAACGTACACATGCACTAGGTAGTAGGAGTAGTAGCTACTAGAACACAAACTTATATATAACCAACTCTGGATGAGGTAATTGTCCACGAGCTAGTAGAATAGTTAACATTAGAGTACGTGCTACATGCAGAAGTAAGAAGTTGATCGATGTAGCTATAGGAGTACTTCATTATGCATAATCTTTGCATATATGAGATTTTAATATCTGTGCGTATGCATGGTTATATGAGATCATCCTTTATTATGTGTACATTTAGATCTATTTCATCTAATTATAATTTCTTTAGATATTAAAAATCAATGTAGATATTTAATCAAATCTTGACCTTACCTAGCAAAGAAAAGGACATGGATCAAAGTTGAATTGGGAGCATGATTCTTGCTCACACTTGTCCAACTATTCTCCTTTTAAGCAACTAATCACACGTCAAAGTATCATTACGATGGAGCACCCTGATTAAAACCAACAACTGTAAGTTTTAACTTGAGCTTATTTGAGGGAGCTGGTACGAATATGATTTGGTGCCAATCGTACGAGCTAGCTTTCCAGCTGGGTAAATCACTAGTAAACTGGAATGGTATTTGGTGCTGGGACCATCTGGAAGATAAGGTCAAACTCGCAGCACCTCCATTTGGAAGTGTACTCAGAGTTACGTGTCGAGTTGTGATTGGGTGATTTTCGGATCCCTGGAAATCCTTAGCTTAGCGTTGTCCACCCAACATACTAATGGAAGGAAAAGATCAAACATGTCCGAATCTCTGAGACATTTCCCAATTGCGCTACACACTCGTTACAGAAGATCCAGTGTACTACTTTGTCTCGGTTAAAAATGTCACTCGCTTCAAGTAGTTTTCTTTATCAGATCAGACTTACTACGCAAAAATGAATTCACCCCTTTATTCTCATCACTAAAAAAATAGAAAATAAAATTTTGAGAATTCAATTCAGATTAATTTGGAAACATAATATATCATAATAAGTATACTACCATTGAGTTATACAGTATATCAACGATGATGATGGAATGCAAAAACGGCTGGAAGTCTAACTCCGGTATAATTTGTTCATCCGTTTGAATTTAGCGTCTACAGTTTGTTACATTCGTCTTCTAATACATTCGTTAATTTAAATGCATTTATTTCTTCGTATTGTATGAATGACTAATTTATCTTTAATGATTTTGACATGTATGCTAACCTTGATTAGTTCATTCAATAATAATCAATCGATACTAATTTAAATTCTGCAAAGAGTTTGAAAGAAAGACAAATTATAATGCAGAAGTCCTGCTGCAAAAAACAAAGATGATGGAAAAATAATTTATATAAAAAATAACAAGTGGCAAAAATTACATGGTGATATTTCGGATTATCGAGAAGAAGGCACAGTAATTATAATCAATGGCTGCGCTTCTTCAATTGGTAATATGACTTCATCCCCGGTGTACGATAGCTTCTGGGCCCTCTTCGCTTGCAAATCCCAGTCTGTGGTCCCAACAACATACAACATCAGGCCGGCGCAGCATATCTGGGCCGACAGCAACCCGATCCATAATCCATTAAACCCAACTCCGAGCAAGAACCCTAGCCCAATCGCCACGGGCATGCCCACGAGATAGAACGCGCTGAGGTTCACGTTCGCTGCAGTAGAAGGACGCGCGCTCCCTCTGAGGACCCCACACGCGACTGTCTGCGGACAGTTCCCGAGCTCGCATAGTCCTAGGATCGGCAGCGCCGTCGACGTCAGCTGTATGATCCCCGTGTCGTTAGTGAACATGCGTCCCCACACTCCCCTCATCCCCGAGGCGAAAGTTGTCGCGGATATTCCCATCACGAATGCCAACATTACCGCGACCACAGCGGATAGCTTGGCCTTGCTGGCCCGGTTCGCCCCGAGCTCGTTCCCGACCCGGGTTGACACCGCGAACCCTAGTGAGGACGGGAATACATAAATCAACGACGTCGTTTGTATAAGCACCCCCATCGAGGCGACGGTTGCTTTGGGGTCCACCAGCAGGCCACACAAGACGATCATGATTTCGTACCACCACCATTCCAAGCAAACAGACACGCAGCTCGGCGCCGAGAGCCGAAGAAGCGGCTTCCAGCCGGTTAAGCATTCTCGGCTCGGCGCAGTCCACGTGGGCGCGTGTATCCCCGTCCCCCAAATGTACACGATTAGCGACAAGAGCACGAACAAATTCGAAGCCGCAGACGCCGCCGCCACCCCGGCCACGCCGAGCCGCAACTTCCAAACCAACACAACATTCATCGGCAAATGAAACAACGCTCCGGCTAGCGAAGCGCATGTTAACGGGTGGGTGATTCCCTGTGCGCGAAGGTAAATGCGGATTGGGTGAATGAGAGAGTTGGTGAAAAGGTCAGGCAGCGAGAACATGAGATACGTGTGAGCCATTCGTGTGATGTTCTGATCTTGTCCCAAACACAAAAGAATAGTCGAGATATTGAACCAGAGTAGCGAAATGGGGATTGACGAGACCGCAAGGAATATAACTGAGCGGTGAAGAGTGACGGAGAGAACCTTAGGACGCTGAGCTCCGAAGGCTTGAGAACAGAGCGGCTCCATGCCCAAGGCTAGTCCGGAGAGAACAGAGTATCCTGTAATGTTTGCGAAGGCTATGGCGAGTGAGCCCGCGGCGAGCTCTAAATCACCGAGACGGCCGAGGAAGAGCATGGAGACGACGGACCGGGAGTAGAGAATGAGAGCTGTGATGAGTATAGGGAAGGCCAAGTTGAACAGGGACTTGGTCTCTGTGACTACGTCTTTGATGGTAATTGCGCTGTTGGTCGTGATTTTTGGTTGTTGAGGAGTACATGGTGGTGGCCAGAATTGCTTTACTACCAGCTCCGGCTTCTGCTCATCTTTCGTCGTGTTGTTGTTGGTTGGTAGAGATGATAAGAAGAGGTCCAGGAAGAGGTGGGTCTCTGGCTGTTGATGAAGCTCATGCTCTGTTTTCTGAGTCTTAGAAGAGTTGGCGGAAGGATTTGGCTTACACATGATCACAGAAGTATGTGATGATGAATTTGACTGTGATGTTGGTCGCTCTGTGTGTGTGTGTGTGTGTTTGAAGCTTGGGTTGGGAAAGAGATACTCTCGTGGAGAGCACTCTGAATGTGTTCTAGGCCTTCAAACTGGATAGATTGGATAGATTGGTGTTTATATTTTTTTGCCCGTAGATATGGAAGCTAATGCAAGTATTAATAGAGGTCAGGCATGTTGATGGTGGGGCATTTATGTCTTTTACTTCCCCAGCAGTGAATATATATTTACTTCAGGCTAGCTCCTGCTTTCAAAACTTTAAAATTAAACCAAACCCCAGGCTTCTGTTTTGGAGAAGGGAAAATGTAGCAGCAGAATGATGTGTGGTTTGGAATAGAGAGACGTCAGAGATGTCGGAATTAGGCAGGAGGTTTTCAAATTCCGATGAGTAATTCTTTTCTCCAACCAGTGGTTTGTTTTTAACTTTCCGGTGATTTTTCTCTCGCTCGCTCATCATCACGTACATCACTGTCTCTCAATGCTCTCTCTCTCTCTCTGTACACTCTGGCTTTTTCCTACGTAGATTTCAATAGCCTTCTAACTTCTTGTTGAAATGACATTGGATACGAGCGCTCTATAATTAACAATTGCGTATATTGGAGAATCTGCTTCTGGTATTTGTACGCTAAGTAGTTAATAAGAGGGTACGTACTCTACTGTATATTGGCAAAGCTTTTGGAGCATAATATACTTAAAAAGCTAAAAGTTAAAAGTCAAGACTACAATATCATGTAAATCATACATTTATATAGAGAGATAATGAGATTGATTAATACAATTTGTACACTTCTCCACTATTTGTGTCGTCTACATCTTCTCTCTAGTTTAAATAATATATAAGTTTTCTCTAATTTTATAAAACACGATTAAAAATAACATCGAGTAGCAAACATTTCACTTGAAACTTTCTCTTGAAAGATTTTATATATCGACCAATAAGAACCACTGATTTTACAAAATATAGATATTCATTTCGTGAAATATTTTGTTGGGTGACCGATAATTATATTGTAAATATGGTAATATTATAAAGTCTTATCGGATCACCCGATTGAAAAAATCCTAAAGTAATACTACACTATGAATATGATTAGACAGCATATCTATGGTAGCAAACTTGAATAAAGAAATAACTATATAAAAAAAATGCCCCACTTTCTAACCAGTAAATCTATTACATCAAAGTAAGACGCATAGAACGCATTTTCTATGCGTCTATATCCAACGAGAATGCTTTATTTTTAGGTGACTTGATTCCTTTCAGGTCACCGCGGAATGAACTCCAAGACTCGGAGAAAAGAGAGACCTTTCAGGCTGCCTCCTCTTCCCACCACTTAGAGGAATTCCTCTCCAAAATCCTCGAATAGGAAGTCTTATTTCTGTTTTGCGTGCAGCGGCATTCAAAATAGAACTTTCTATTACTATTCATTATTATTTAAAATTGTAATTTTTTATCTCCCGGTAATATTTTCAACCAATAACTAGTCGACACGTGTCATCTGATACTTGTCATTATTGTCTAAAAAATAGACGTGTTTATTATGATTCTTTATTTCATCGTGATTCAAAATTAAAAAATTTTAAGTTATGATTTTTGACTCATTTTCTTCAGGAAAGTTATAGAGGACATTAATATGAACTTGTGCGTATTTTTATTGGATATTTCGGAGGTCCGAGCTATTTATTATGATTTTTTAAAATTTCAGAGTAAATAGTTTATTTAAAATATTACAAATGATCAATATTTCTCAGCCGTGAGATTGAAATTTCGAATGAAAATGGACGGCCCACATCGATCTAGCCATTGGAGTCAGCTGCCCCGCTTTGTCACATGCATGTCGCCATTTGATTGGTGAGTTAATTTTTTTTAACTCTTTTACGGCGCGCATTCGAGTTTAAGAAAAAAATCGGGCTCCCTGGCGTCACTCACGTGGGTGGGATCCACCAGGGAGGACGATCTCCATCGCAATCGATTTGGGGACGCCGGTGAGGACGTCCTCGGCGTCAACGTTCGGTCACTGCGGACGATTTTCACCATTGCACGCTTTTTTGTCCCTCGCGATCGATTCCGACGAGGCCCACGTCGAGAACGTTCTGAAATCCAGCCATTTTTCTCTCACTGTTGCATATGCTCTTACAGCCTTCTCTCCATGAAATGTGAATTTTGCGCATCCGACCCAGCGGAGGCTTCTTATCTCGTATTGAACTTTGAAGTGCTAGCTAGCATGTACTCCTCAATGAGACGTAAGATTTGCGCATACATATGACCCAACTAATACTGGCTCCGAGTGCTGCACGAGTGGCCGGTCGAGTTGGATTGAAAACTATCATCAGCCCTCATAATTAAGAAAAGTATAAAATTCACTATTATTTAAAGTTTCTCCAACGTCGGAAAAATAAGGTTAACCTGCACAAATAGAGAAAGAGGATATGGTATTCGGAGATAAAAAAAAAACGAAGTCGATCATTGGGGAACAATTGGAGGAGTGTCACATGAGGTCACTCTCAATCTCTCGTCCCTTGAACACTTGAAGTATTGGCACTTCGGTTTGAGCTTAATGTGCTTAGACATACAGATACTTTAGTCTAGTCAATTCTCCTGTGCAAACAAAAATGACGAAGAAATTTGGTTTGGATCGTCGCAAATAGTCTAGATAGCTAATGTGTAGAGAAGAATTGAAGGTCGGAATAGAAATGGAGGTGGCCGGTGGGGGTAAGGATGGGGCCCTTGTGGCCGTTTGGATTATCCAATTGTGCGACTGGGAGTTTTTGAAATGGACACTAACTAGCTAGGAGAAAGAAGGTCAGGCCACTACACGTCAGCAAAACCATTCTCTTCCTCAATTTACTTCCAAAATGCTGTCAATGGACGTTGCCCTCCCTCCAAAGTCTTATCCCACCTCATTTTTCGTCACTCCTCCTCCTCCTCTTGCTTGATGGATTCTTCAATGTGGGGTGGTCCTAATGCCATCATCCGCGGAAGTGGGGTCAATGCAGCTTACGTTTGTGAATTCCGCTTAATTTCTCTAGACATAATCTCTCATAGACGACGCGTTTTGTGATAACATGACGAAGTGACAGTTACTTATGTTTTTTCATTCGATATAACCTAACAGTAGTACTGTATGTATATTGGGCTGTGAACTATGTAATTTTAAGTCACGTTTGAATGAATTTGCAACAGTGAAGTCGATGGCCCCTTTGTGACACATGCAGCTCTCCCTTCCCTCTAGCATTGCCTCGAAGATGATTGCTTGTCATTGGTTTGATGACTTTGATCATCATAGAAGAAAAGAAAAGATAAGAGTGTGAAGTCTCCGATCCCCGAGCACACAGTGCATATAGTACCGCTAGACTTTTGAAGTCTCACAAATTAAATTAAACTTTAACGTACCAGAGTATTTAATCTATGTACGTCTCTTTCATATCCACATATATAGCATATGGCAAGGATTCGACAAGAGACTACTTTGGTATTGTATTGCAAGATCTGAGTTTAGGTGGTGCGTATCATGGACGGTGGAGTCGTCAGGACTTCGCAGGGTTTCCACGAACGTTTGGAAGGAAGGAGACATACATACATGCCTTGAATCTTGAATCCAATCAAACCTAGCAGGCCGACTCTTATCATTATTTTTTTAATTCGATGACTTGGATTTCTCTAAGCTTCTGCAGATCCCTCTCTGTTGTACATGCAATGATCGCGTCTCTGTCCATGCTGCTGTCGGTTAGTGCAGTATCACCATTTTGGAAGTCAATTTTGACCACCTTGAGCTGGAAAAAGATGGACTCGGTAGGTTTGGTCCTGGACGAGGTCCAATAAGGCAGAAAATGAGTCTGGATTTTGAGGATTAGGGTTTTTATTAAAGAACGAATTATTTGGAGGTTTCTAGAAGTATCTAAAACGTTGTGGAGACGTCTGAAATGTTCGATGACATGGCAATCCCAAAGTAAGACCAGACCTTGAGGGACTGTACGATCTGACCCCGGGAGATTGTACGATCGGACCTCGAGGGATTGGCAGAACCCATGAGAAAAATGGTAAGATTTGAACGTATTCTAGGAGGATTATGCTAAAGAGCTTGTGGTAATCAAGAGATTTGATTGGTCATGGATATGGAGATTCATTTCTTAATAAATTCTTCCTTTCCGAATGTAAAGTAGTTTAGTTCGATAGGGATTATGCTTAGACCTAGTACGATCACTATATATAGACCATCCTAACATGGTCTCAGCTAACGTGACTCTACCCTAATCACTCTTTGATTCTTGAGATAAGTTTTAACTTAAACATCAGAGGGTCTAAACATGGTACCACACCGTGCTTTGACTTGTTTTGCAGGTTCACGAGGATCCAAGATAGAGGAAGACAAAATCTGCTTTCACAAATTGGTGCTTTCATTGAGAGCAGAACCCTAGGCTAACTCTCGTGAACGGAGGAACATGGAAGACAACACTGACATGAGTAACCAGCGTGATAAGGAGGTAATCCCTCCCGGGGGGAGCAACTAGACCACCCCCACCATTGGGGCATCCAAGTACGGCAGTACCGTTTTGCATTAGGTCCCACCGAGGAACCTTGCGAACGAGGGTCACCTAAGTGAAGAAGAAGATTCCGAGCTGGAGAACGAAGGAACCAGGGGATGGAGGGTCAAGGTTGATCAGGACCTCCATCGGGCTGAGGAACGATACGCGAACCTAAGGCTTAATATAACCGCGCTATAGCAATCTACGGAGAAGGTCACTAAGAGCACGAATGAGTTGGTGGGCACTGTTGCTGTAGTTCAGTCCACCTTGCTAGATCCGGTGAGCCTCCTAAAGAAGCAGGGGCTGGTCCTACCCGACCCACCCGCGGAGGAGAGACAGGAGGCTTCGATGACCAAGCAGAACTAACAGGAGGGACCAACCCCTCAATCTTCTACGAGTGTGGAGGCCTCCGCGGTAGCAACCCTGAGGAACATGATGGAGGAGTTCATGGAGACACAATGCGCTCATAACATCAGAATCAACCAAGAAACCGTGAGTTTGAGAAAAGAAGGGATGTCCAAGAAGGAGTCCGAAGCTGAGCAAAGGGCTCGGAGGATGCCCCAAAACCCCTTAGCTCAGTTCATCTAGGACGTTGAACCTCCTAAGAAGTGGAGTCACCCTAGATTTGATAGATATTCAAGGGACTTGAACCCGTACCAGCGCATGAGAAATTACCAGTCGATCATGGTGACTAGCCAGTCGAACGAGACCATGGATGTGTAAAATATTCCAAGTGAGCTTGAAAGACCACGTGCTGTAGTGGTACGAGACCCTTCCCCCAGGTTCGATCAAGGATTGGAGGGGTTTGAAGGCAGCATTCTTCAAAAGGTACGAAAGCACTGCAGAAGGAGTCAAGGATGTGACATACCTCACATCCCTCAAGATGAAACGAGGAGAGTCTCTGAGGGATTAGGTCACGAGGTTCAAGACAGAGTATGCGATGGTCGATTGCAAGGACAACGCTGTAGCTTCCACGATCTTCATCAATGGGCTGGACATGGAGTCAGAACTGGTAAGTTGATCAGGAAGAAGACCAAGGACTTATCCACGGTATACCACAAAGGCCCTAGACTATGCTAGTGTGGAGGACATGAGAACTTGCAATAGGGACCCCCCAGCTGAGAAAACACCTGGGGGTAGTACCAACACGAAGAGAAACACGAAAAACAGCAACTCGAGTCAGGGGAGGAACAACTATGACAATAAAAGGAAGGCCCCAGGGCACTAACACACCAACTCGGGGGGAAAGTTATTTGTTCCTCCCACAATGATAACGATCTCGACCATACTCTATCACACCAAGAACCACTACCAGCATTTTCACCATAGCCGACGAAAAAAAAAACAGACGAAAAATCAACAAAAAATCGCCGGCTATACTATAGCCAACGAAAAAGGGGCAAAAACATCGTTGGCTATAGTATAGCCAACGCACTATAGCCGACGATTTTTAAGGGTCGTCGGCTAAAGTCGCTGGCTAAAACCTGTCGGTAATAGTATAGCCGACGAGGTTTTTACCCATTATCGTCGGCTATATAGTACTATAGCCGACGAGTTTTTAAAAAAAATTAAAAAAATAAAAAAAAATCATTTTTTAGAACTATAGCCGACGAGATAAAACATCTCGTCGGCTATAGTTTTAAAAAAAATTTAAAAAAATAAAAAAAATCATTTTTAAAAAAAAATTAAAAAAAATCATTTTTTCCACCATAGCCGACGAGATTAAAAATCTCGTTGGCTATAGTTTTAAAAAAAAAAAATTTAAAAAAAAATTATTTTTTCCACTATAGCCGACGAGATTTTTATCTCGTCAGCTATAGTTTTAAAAAAAATCGTCGGCTATAGTGTTTCCAGCGGTAGTGAACGAGCTTTGGCTCAAAAGGTCACCACCAATGACGAGCAAAAACGATTCAATGGACTTTTGAGCCTACCACAAGGCTAATGGACACAAGATGATCGACTGTAAGGTCCTCAAGCGGCACTTCGCAGAGCTGGTGGATTAAGGGTACTGTTGGGAATACCTGACCGAGGAGTATAGGAAAAATCTTGAATATTCGTTGAAGACGCAAGATAATGGTAAGCGTCAAAGAAACAATGAGACCTTACCACCACCACCTAAGGGCCAAGAGGAGAAGTACTATATGCTGAATTGTATCCTCCAGGCCTCAGAGTATCAAGAAGACATCATATTCCCCAGCTTGAATTGCATCATGGCGGAAGAGGGAGAGCTGGGGGCAACCCTGAAAGAGAAGAGCATGCGTCAAAGAAGCTCAGAAGTAGGGGCGAGCCCAGGGCCAGGCTAAGGATGAACATGCTTGAATTCTCAAATACAGACCTCTTAAAGGAGGAAGATGATCATGACGACGCTCTGGTCATTAACATTCGAATGGCAAATATGACATTGTCTAGAGTTCTGATCAACAACGGAGCAGCTATAAACGTCATCTTCAATGATGCAGTGGAGAGAATGGGTTTGATGGATGCAATCCAAGATCATCGCACGACGCTTATGGGATTTAAGGGGTCAAGGGTAAGGACTCTGGGGATTATTCCCTTCCTGGTTGGAATGCCCCTCACCAACCCGACCATATGGTTTGCGATGTTCGATGCACCTTCCCCTCATAATACAATCCTGGGAAGACCATGGCTTCACCGGATGAGGGCAATGGCGGCGACCTACCACCAGGTAGGTACCCGGAGGGTCTGATCATCATTAAGGGAGATAGAGCCACAGCTAGATTATGCACGGTGCAAGCCACAAAGGCCACAAAAAAAGAAACGGCCGAAGAAGCTAGGGGCACGGTTGACCCATACCTTACAGCATATGAGTCACAGGAAGGGGGTAAAGAGGACATGTTCAATGAACTAGATATTGAGCTCGACCCCAGGAGCTGCCTTTCAAGGAAAAGGCATAGGAGGATGTAGTCCTCGAACCGTTTGACCATGAAAAACCTAATCAATGTGCACAGATTGGATCTGGGCTGAGTAGAGCCAAACGCAAGAGTCTGATGGACTTGCTGAGAGAGTACAATAAAGTATTTGCATGGTCGGTTAGGGACATGCCGGGAATAGATAGAACGGTGATTGAGCATTAGCTCCACGTGGACCCCAAGGCGAAGCCCGTAGCACAGAAGAAAAGAACCTTTGCTAGCCGACCATGCAAAGCGTAATAAGATAATCGAGCAGGAGGTGGAAAAATTGCTTGCAGCAGGATTCATCAAGGAAGTCCCACACTCGGAATGGCTTTCCAATGTGGTCCTTGTCAAGAAGAAGAATGGGAAACCCAGGGTCTGCATTGACTTTACGGATTTTAACAAGGCATTTCCCAAGGACGGTTTCCCCTACCTAGGATAGACTAGCTGGTAGACTCCACTGCAGAACACGAACTCCTCAGCTTCATGGACGCTTACAGTAGTTATAATCAGATTAAGATGGGCGAGGACAATCGTGCAAAGACAGCATTTATGACAGAAAAAGGGGTCTATGCCTATGAAGTGATGCCCTTTGGCCTGAAAAATGCATGAGCGACATACCAAAGGTTGGTATATAAGGTGTCCAAGCCCATGATTGGGGATACTATTGAGGTGTATGTGGATGATATACTAGTTAAGAGAAAGAGAAGGCAGGATCACGTGTCGGATCTAAAGGGATGCTTTGACCTCCTACGAAAGCATGAGATGAAGTTGAACCCTGAAAAGTGCACTTTCAATGTGGGGTGTGGAAAGTTCTTGGGGTATTTGGTGACTCAGCATGGAATAGAAGTAAACCCTGACCAAGTAGCTACGATTATCAAGATAAAGTCCCCGTCTACGGTTAAGGAGATATAGAGCTTGAATGGGAAGTTAGCAGCCTTGAACAGATTCTTATCCAGGTCAACAGACAAGTGCAAATCGTTCTTTGAGGCCCTCAAGAAGACCAAGGGGGAACTATGGACAGAAGATTGTGAAAAAGTGTTCCAGACCCTCAAGCACTACCTTGTCTCTCCCCTCATCCTAAGAAAGCCCGTGTTGGGGAGAACTTATACTTGTACTTGGCTGTCTTAGAGGTGGCAGTGAGTGGAGCTCTAGGCCAAGAAGATACTTGGGGGGGGGGGGGGGGGGGTACGGGTGCAGCTACCCGTATACTATGTGTCTAAAGCTCTTCTTGACCCAAATACTCGTTATTCCAAGCTGGAAATGTTGATATTGGCTCTCGTTACGTCATCATGCAAGCTCCGACCATACTTCCAAGCCTTTAAGATAGTCATCATGACTAAGTACCCGTTGAGAACGATCTTGCACACCCCAGACTCCTCTAGCAGGATAACCAAGTGGGTTATCGAATTAGGACAACATGATATCGAATATCAACCTCGAACAACGATGAAGAGACATGCTCTAACAGACTTCCTAGCTGAGTTCACAACACTGGAACCAGAAGTACAAGAGAGAAGAGAAAAGGATGAGGATGCAAATGAGCAGGGGGTTGACCATTGAACTCTACATATAGATAGATCTTCAAAAGATAAAAGAGCAGGAGAAAGTGCATGATTGGTACTTAAAACCCTAGATGGGACGATCATAGAACAGGCTCTGAACTTAGGGTAGAAGGTCACCAATAATGAAGCTAAGTACAAGGCATTCTTAGCAGGAAGGCTAGCATGAAAGCTAAATGTGAAGAAGATCAAGATATTTTGTGACTCCCAACTGATTGCAAACCAGGTGCTTGGAGAATATGTAGCTTATCACGCATCCATGGAGGCGTACCTTAGGTTGGCAAAAGGGTTGGTTAGTCAGTTTGAAGAGTTCTCCATCAGGCAGCTCCCCAAGTAAGAGAAAACACACGCCGACTCTCTAGCAAACCTAGCCTCCAACATCGACTACCAGCTCAAGTGGATGATCCATATAGAGCATCTACCCAGCCTAAGTATGGATGAGGAGGAGGCAATGACGGTGATGTCAGTACAGCTAGAACCCTCCTTGATGGACGAGATAACGAATTACATATAAACTGGGGCCCTACCAGAGAGACGTGTGGAAGCCAGAAGGGTCGTTCGACAGGCATCAAGGTACAACATTAGAGATGGCAAATTGTATCGACAACCCTTCAGTGATCTAGATCAGCTGGCAGTACATCCAACCCAGGTCAGAGCTATCATGCAGGAGCTACACTCGGGAATATGTGGCATGTACATTGGGGGCCTTAACTGAGGGATACTATTGGCCGACGAAGAATAGCGACTGCATGAAGTATGTCAGTGCTTACGAGGCCTATCAAAGACATGCTCCTCAACCACCCCTACACCCCGAAGAGCTACACTTAGTCTCAATCTCATGAGCCTTTGCACATTGGGGGTTAGACATAATGGGAGAATTCCCAACCGAAGCTGAGGGTAGGCAAAAGAAGTATCTCTTCGTCGCACGGATTATCACTCCAAGTGGATCAAAGCTGAGGCTCTATCAAAGATAAGAGGAGAAGAGGTAAAGAACTTTATTTGGAAGTTTATCATATGCAAGTTTGGGATCTCAAAAACGATTGTTGCAGACAATGACCCTCAATTCAATTGCCAGGAGGTTAGGGACTACTTTGTCGAGCACGAGATTAAGATTAAGTTCTCTACTCCGAGGTACCCTCAGGGTAATGGACAAGCAGAAGCTTTAAACAAGACAATCCTTCAAGGTCTAAGGAGGAGGCTGGATCAGCTGACGAAGGGGCAATGGGTATCCCAGTTACCAAACGTACTCTAGGCATACAATATGACCAAAAGGAAGCCCACTGAGGAGACTCACTTTTCCATACTATACAGAACAGAAGCTGTCATTCCTATCAATTACAAGATTCCCAACCTAAAGCTTGCAACATGAACAGTTGAGAGTAACACATAGAGTAACACAAAGACATTGAGGCAGAGCTGGATTTGCTAAAAGAATGTAGGGAACAAGTTCAGATCAAGGTGGCCTCTTATCAGCAGAAGCTAAATGCCTGCTACTACAGGAAGATTCGACCTAGAGTTTTCCTCCCAGACACCATGGTCCTGTGTAAGGTGTTCAAAAATACTAAGGTGCTAAGAGATGAAAAATTGGGGGAAAACTGGGAAGGATCCTACAAGATCGTTAGAGAGAGCCACAACGGATCATACGGGCTAGAGAATCCAAGAACAGGAGCTTTGATTGATAAACGATGGAATGCTCTTTACTTGAAGGAATATCGCTCGGAGCAGAGCTGAAGGCCTGGGAACAGAAGATAGCAAGCATCTAGAAGGAGCACGTACTCTTCCTAACCAGCTTGGCTTTTAATTCGATTGTTTTACAAGTTGGAAGGTTTAACGAGGTGTGTTAGATACTTCCTTGCTTATTCGATAAACAGTGTACGATTAATACGATCATTCAGTAAAAGCTTAAATTTTTAGTAACTACGCTTTTCATCCCATTTTGCGTTTGATTTGTCTTTGCAAGATATTAGGTTTTTGTAAAGAGTCTTATGGTTTGATATTTTTGATTAAGAGAAGCTTAATGCCCAGGATAGGCACCGAGCTCGAGTAGGGCAGACGACGTTGGTTACTATGGGAAGGACCTTCACCCTACGAGCTAGCTAACTTTTTCAAAGGTAAAATATTCTAAGGGACGGGGGTTAGGGCATCGAGGGAGACACCCATGGATAGACCAAAACACTTAGAGAAAAATCACACGAGGGTTCAAAGTAATCTTGGGTTAGTAGGACCTCGAGGTCAGATTATATGTGGTCAGATTAATAAAACACCCAGGGGTGACTTAGCCTTATCTTGGCATTTTGGGCATCCTAAGTCCCAACCGTTTACACTTGGCGACGCCTTATGCATAAGCCAAAGAGATTGTAAACCCTAAAACGGCTCTACAGATAAGTCCTCTGATGGGAAAACCTAAGCTAGAGGCAGTTCTGATGTGGTCTTTGTGATAGCATCAGAATTCTTATGAAGGTAGAGAGACATCTAAATAGTTAGAGACTTGGTTGTGGGAAAGGACTAGAGAACGATGGTCTTTGTACAGACCCAGGGCTAAGCATGTAAACCCCTTGATGGGGAGGCAGTCTCAAAATTGCGAGCACCTCCCAGGAGATCTTAAAGTTATCAAGGCTCTCCTTAAACCTCTTTCGAGAGAAATAGCATGGAAAACTGGGGATTTGAGATTCGCACTGAGGCTACAGGCACTCAGAGGCAAATCCCCTAGCTTTGATAAGAAAACGAAAAAGTGTGAACGAAAACAAAACATGAACAGTTAAGTACGATATTGGCATTTTCCCCTGGCACAAGTTATCTGAACTTAGACTCAGGCCAGGGTTAGCGAAAAATAGACAAGTTATAAAGTTAAACGTTGTTCGATAAGGGGGTCTTAAAACTATTACATAAATACATCCCTGGAGACAGGTATGGGGCTTCACTTCGACTCGGTCACAGACACAGAAGAGGGGTTATAAGCATGGATGAGCTTCTTATATTCATGCTCCCAGTCCACCCTCTGAGATTCAAGTTGGAGCCCGTGAGCTTCCTCTAGAGCAGATATACGATCCTTGCACTTTAGGTCCTTGGCATCCGGATCTTCCTTAAGCTTTGCCTTAGCCACCTCAGCTGCCTCATTTACCTCAGACCGGGATTTCTCCAACTCAGATTTTAGGGTCTTCATCTCGTCCTCGTGCAATGAGCATTCATCGTCAAGGGCTCTCTCCTTCTAGTTGATAAGGCAGTAGGCATATGCTTGGGCGTCCCCGAGCTTGGATATCTCACCCTCCAGCTCAACGATCTTGGAGGCGGATCCCTTAGCTTTCATCTCTGCCTCCACAATCCTTTTGTCTGCCTCACGAGCTGTGGCATGGAGGCGTCTAGGGTGGCAGTGAGGGTGATAGAGGCTTGAAGCAGGATCAAAATGATATGTCAAATAAGGGAGAAAAATGAACTGTACAAAAAATCATGCAAGATGAAGGAAGAAAGATTACCCTGTAGAGGGAGGTCCATGAGAATCACATCAAGTCCTGGGTTTCCAAAGACCCAAGATCCTTAGCATCTTGCTCGAGCATCATCGAGGTCAGAGAGGATGAGGCTACGTATGGGCAAGCCAGACCAGAACAGAATTAGGAAGAGATGTGTTTCCCTACACGAGGGAGCACATCGCCCTCCGCAAGGGCCTCGACCTCCTCCTCGGTCAGATCACGAGGAGGTTGGACAATGTAGCCCCGGCCTGGCTGGGCCTTCTTGAAGTAGACCCGGGGAGCTCGGGGTCAGCATCCTAAATTAACTCCACAAGGGAACCTACACGAGTTAAGATATAGTATTTATGAACATCTAGTAAATGCGGCAACACGTACTATATATATATATATATATTCCAAGATAGCAGGTCATGTACAAACTCAACATATGGGCTTAATATCAGAACAAGTCATATGGATGATAGAGTAGGGTGGAAGTAAACTTACCCAGGGAGAAGTCAGCAGGCTTAGAAGAGCCCAACTCAAACGTTAAGGGTTGGAGTGGAGCAGAGGGAGTAGACTTCAATTTCTTTGATGGTGGAGATGGTGGTGGAGAATCCCTGCTAGGAGAAGGAAGAACTTCATCATCAACGGCAGACGTAATGGGCTGAGGGACTTGCTCAGACTCCTTAGTCAGGACTGGAGCTTGGACCTTGTCCTTCACAAGCTCGGAGGTCTTCATGAGCTTCCTCTTCTTGGGCCTGGCCCCCTCCCTGCTCGGTTAGAGTATAGACATTTGAGGGCTTGGGAGTGGAACCTTTACTAGCCTTGTGGACTTGAGGGGCTCGAGGGACCTCGGCCAGCTCTTGACGATCCTCGTGCTGGATGGGCTCGATGCCATCCAGGCCCCTTGGGTTGAGACGTTTTCAGCTCCAAAGCCACATGCACTTTCGATACTTGGGGGGAATGGCAAGGGCACAGACCACGAGGTCACGATATAAGTCGATGGCCCTGGACAATTCTTTTAGCAACTTGGATATCATGTTGATAGTGGTGGGGACCTTGAAACCGGCTTCTCTACCAAACCCCAAAAACAAGAATGGGAGTCTTCTTCCAATCCTTGGGAGAGTAAGGAGGATCGACCAGCAGCGAATCTTTGATGTGCATGATCCGCTGAGAGAGGTAGAACTGGTTTGGTAGAGTGGGCTTGGCCTAAAAAAGCACCCTAAACATTGGCAACCCCATACAATAATCGAACCACCGGTTGAGCTGATCGAAGCAAGCGAGATAGCAGAAACTGCCTAAGCACCACTTATCTATGGTCACACCGTAGAACTCTAGAGTGGAGAAGATGAAGGCAGGGATGGGGAAGGTGAGACCATATACGATTTGTAAGGGGTGGACGAGCAGTCCCGGACCATGATCTTTCTGGAGCTTCGATACTTTTGCTTCGTCTTTGATGAGAAAAAACCGAAAGTTCTCATTATCCCCTTGGTGGAAGGAGTGGATAAAAGAAGTTGGAACTTCATCGAAATCGATCTTCAGGGCCATGGGTATAGCTCATCCCGAGATTTCTTCGAGGCAGCCTTGGTAGTACATGACTAGAGTTGCATGCTTGTAGGGTTAGCCTCGACGTCCAAAACTGGGGGCTGGGTGATTTCAACCTCGTCCACTTTGAAGGTAGTGGGTGAGGGAAAGTCTTAAGCAGCCTTTGGGGATGATTCCCAGCTAGGTTTGGCCGCGGCCAAAGCGGTGATAGGGGGTTGAGGCTAACGAATGGGCATGGCGGTGGTGAGTAGCTTAGAGATGTCGTTCTGATCAATGACATAAGGGTATTGAAGAAAGGTGATGGTATGGTCAATGACTTCATCAGGGTTGGGGGAAGAAGAGTTGTTAGTGGCCATTGATGTTTTCTGGGTTTTTTCTCAAACAAGAAAGTTGGGGACTTTGGAGTTGTAGAGAGATTTCTGGGTTTAGCAGAAGGCCTGAGTGAGTAAGGAGATGTAAAAAATGAGAAAGAAGAAGGATTTTTATTTATATATGGCAATGGGGTATGATACGAAAAGAGGTGACCGTTTGAGGAGATAAGAGGTTTCGAATTTCAAGGGATGTGATTAGGTTTGAAATGAGATGGGAATGGAAAGAGATGTGACAGTTAGGAGAGGTATGAATGCTGATGAGGTTTGATGACGAAAGAGTCATGGTAGGGGTGAAACAGTGAAGGCACGTGCTTGGAGTTTCGCACGCGACTTGATGGGAAAGCTAGGGAGTTTTTTACTTTTTTAAATCAGAAACGACAAAGTTTGGATGACAGCAGCGCAAGGCCAACACGTGTCGGACCTCACATTGCAGTGGGGGTATTTGTGGGAGTCAATTTTGACCACTGATAGTCGCATATTTATGCGTCATTCGGTATTTAATTTGTTCCCTATGTTTTGTTTATTATTATTATTTTTCGAGTGAATTAGTTATGTTTATTTATTTTTAGGTATTTTGGAGATTAATGAGATTAAATATTACAATTTGGGAGCAGCTTGGCAAGCAGCATGTTGTTTGAAGGAATCCTAATTTGAGACGAATACTAGTTGCATTACCCTCATGAGCTTTGTGAGGGAGACTGGAATTAATTATTGTGAATAGGAATCATTATACATGATGGATACTTGTTGGAGTTTGGCACGTGAGCAACAACTTGGTTAATTAATCTAGCTAAATGACATATATAGAGTTAGTGGCCGGCATACTTGGAATTTGGAGGCAGCTTGGAGTTGCTGCTTGGCGAGGGAAGTTTGGACCTTGGCGAGGCAGTTTTGGTGAGTGGAGTTGGACTTTGAAGATGGACTTAATTGTTGCAAATGGGAATCAGTATCCATGAAGGATACTACTAGATGATGGAGTTCACGTGATGATTGCTAGGTTAGTTCGCTCTAGCTAATTAACATATATATAGCTAGTGGAAGCAGACTTGAGGGGGGCGGCTGGAACTTTACGGAGAGAAAGAAACAAACAAGAAGAATGAAGAAGTTGAACGGGAGTGAGGAACCAAACTGCTAGCCCGATCCTGAAGTCGACAAGAGTTCTTCTTTCTTCATCATTTAATTTATCTCTTATGGATTCTTTGATGTTATTATCTAAGACTATAAGTAGCTAAATTTCCTTTGTTAAGGGGCTTCTTGAAGCCCTGTACATGAATTCTTTTTAATGCATACACTTTAACCTAGTTTTGCATATTCTTTTAATGAGGTTTCTTTTTATGAATGATTCACCGTATGAATTCTTGTATGTTTGCTTTGGTGGCCAACTTAGTATGCATGCGAGGATTCTATTGTCAAGAGATATGGGCGACTGAAGATAATTTCTTCCACCGGATTCTTTATAGTGATACATTGATTTTACCGTCAGGAGATTGAAATTCATAGGTCTAGCGAGATGCGTCCATAGTGTACTTGTGAATCCTTGTAGCTTCTCAAACTTTTTCTAGAGTTTAATGCTTTCTTCTTTGTAAACCTTGGGGTACATGACTATGGGTTCATAGAGAGATAGATGTAGAGGAGGTCCATGACAAACCTGCATAGGCATAAGGATTAGGTAATAGGATGTGGTTGTAATGATCAACTCTTCCTGGAAACTTTCATTCATTGGATATGTGAATTAGGTTAAGTATGTGTTAGAAAGATGGAATGGTGGTGGTGGATTGCATGCTTCTTAACTCATTAAACATATAGTTCAAACACATTTGCATTCATTAGCATCTTTACTTTCAGTATTTATTTTCTGCATTAGCTGTAGTTTAGCTGATTTATTTCGGTAACCAAAACTATTCAGAACACCCTCAAATTTTGTGTGGTAGTCCACCACTGTGTCTAGTATATTATGCTAAATTTTCGTAGCTCTTAGAGTAGTATATATTAGGTTCGTAGTGTTATTAGTGTCCTGTAATCGAGCTTGTCAGCATTTTAGTTTCGTGTTAGGATTTAGTTTCACCAACTCCTTGTGTTCGATAACCTTTATAATTAACTATTACAATGATATATCTTGGTTGCAAATAAGGTATCTTTGAGTATGTGTTTATCTGCCTATCAACCACCCTGAGTGGGAAAAGATGGGCTTGGTAGGTTCGATTCCGGACGAGGTTCGATATGGCAGAAAATAAGCCTGGACTTGGAGGAGTAGAGTTTTTATTAAAGAACGAATTATTTGGAGGTTTCTAAAAACATCTAGAATATTGTGGAGACTTCTAGAATGTTCGATGACATAAAAATTCTAAGGTAAGACCAGACCTTGAGGGAATATACGATCTGGCCCCGAGGGATTGTACGATTGAACCTCAGAGGATTGGCAGAACCTGTGAGGAAAAGGGTAAGATTTGAACGTATTCTAGGGGGATTATGCCAAAGGACCTATAGTAATCAAGAGACTTGATTGACCCTGGATATGGAGATCAATTCCTTAATGGATTCCTCTTTTCCGAATGTAAAGTAGTCCAGTTCAATAGAGACTATGCTTAGACCTAGTACGATCACTATATATAAATCATCCTAACATAGGCTCAGATAACGTAACTCTACCCTAATCACTTCTTGATTCTTGAGATAAGTTTTGACTTAAACATTAGAGGGTCTAAACACGGTACCACACCGTACTCTGACTGATTTTGCAAGTTCACGAAGATCCAAACTAGAGGGAGACTAAATCTGCTCTCCCAACCATAGTTTAGTAATCACTAGCTAGCTAGAGATGTGTGTTATATATACATTTGATTAGGGAAATAGGTTTTGGGATGCAGATGGAGGAAACATCAAGAAATGAACAACAGAGGTAGGGCGTGGTGGTGGCTTGGGCTTGGTGAATTGTCTGGGTGGCTCGAGCAGAATCAGAAGCTAAAATTCAAACTGATCGATGGAGCTGGCTAGCTTTAGAGGATGGAATACGGATAGCCAGCTTGTGGTGGCTGGTAGTGGGGTTAAGCAGTGAATATGACACACTCATTTCTAACCCTTTTAAAGAGCTAAATTATCCAACTGACACTATACTATTCTTGGATGCCTCTCTCATCCAAGCACACGGCACCACTTCTTGTTTCAACTACAGGAGCCCATGTTCTCCGCCCTACGCCCACCTTACAATTCCTCCTAATAATCCTAACCCTATTCTGCACTGTGGGCTCCTTCGTACTTTTGGATTCTAGCCAAAATATATTCACCTACTATTGTTCCACATTATTTTAGAAAAGCGATAGTAGTTGGATTAATAATGTGATAATAATATAAATATTTCATCAAATATTTTGTCGGATAAAACGAAGTTCTATATGCATTATTATACTAACAGCAGGTTCACACTCAACAATCCTAGAATAGTAAACCACGATGACACAGTAATCAAACAATAGCATCATCCCTTAACTAACTAGGCGCCCTCTCTACACATACTCCACTGAGTTTCACTCCTTAGCTTCACTTTCCTCCAACAGGTTTCACCTCATAAACTTCTTCTTCTCATAAAGGGCATTGACCCTCTCCCACAAGGCTTCACAGGCCAGCTGACACAATTCTTTTTCATCCATGCGCCCGTTGTGCAACAGGTTTCTGAACAGGCTTGTCTCGTTCATTCCATTGGCAAGCGTGGCGCGCCATTAGGTACTGCACTTTCAAATGCTCAAACTAAGCATACTTCCTCTTCTTCCTCGGTCTCTCTGGTGTCCTATACACCGTAAGAGCTTCTACAGGTGGTTCCGGTGGAGGTGTCAATGGTGCGAGCTGCAGTTGCTCACTGCCTGTTACCTCCATTTGGTCATTACCAGTTCCAAGGCCAACTCCAGACATAATAACATGGTCTTGGTGCCAGTCTCAGGCCATCTCTTTACCCCTAGCCTCATCCCCAGTCCAGCTGGCTTCCTTCCTACGAGCCTCCTCCATTTCTTCCAACTTAGCACAATGGATAGGGCACCCATCCATAGAATGGGATAAGCTACCACATCCCATACAATAGCCACGCGGAGTAGTATATTCAATATCAAAAGTAGCCCAATAGTGGTCTCATAGGGCTAGATTTATCTTCACGACAAGGGGATGTAAAAGACCAACCTCCACAAACAAGTGTATCTCCAAGTCATCCTCCAATCGAGCACGATCATAGTCTATGTATCGCCCCAAATAATTTTTTTAAGTGACCTCCATCATTGCTTGACATCGACCCCATCAATGAGATCTCCACCAACAACGTTAGCCCACGTCCAGACGCGAGCTTTGTGCACGGGGACTTGATGTGGTGGTATGAAGCTATTTGTCTCCACCGCAAGCACAACCATGTTGCGGTAAAACCATGGTCCCTTGTCAACAGCTCTGCGAAGAGCACGAATATCCTTGAAACGCCTCATGAAGCGATCAGGATTACATTGCCAAATCATGATCGCTCCAGGACCTAACAAACCGTGCCAGAGATGAATCATCCAACGCCCTAAAGAATGGGCAACAGACTTGATAATTGAATGAGAAGAAAAGACACGGATCACAGTGAAGCCGTAGTCTGAGGCTTTCCTCCGCCGCACCAATATATAGATCTACTTCCTCACAAGGACGACGAGGAAGAAAAGTCGTCATTGGAAGAAGCGTGAAGCCAACGTGATTAAACTTGCAATAGATCTAGTTCGACTTGCCTAAGAACTAGGGCACGACTTGTATTAGAACAACAAGACCAAAGGAGATCAAGAAATTTGGTCAAATTAGGAGAGGCGTGGGGATGAGAACACTGGGAAGATTAGGAAAATAAGGATGAACTGGTGGTGGAGATCGGAGAGGAAAACTAACGGCGACGTTAGGTTTTGGGGAACTAAGGAACTCGGAGAGAATATTTCCCTCGATAACCACTACTGTCTCACTATTGTTCAACATATATACTGTATAGAATATATATATATATATATATATATTGGTTAAAATCTACCTAGAAACTAAATAAATCGGCTTAATTTTTTCAACAAAGGGTTCTTCACAAATTAAGTTTTATGGAGACTCGGAAGTATTTTTCTTTGGGATGAGGGTTTAGGGTTTAAGAGTTTTTGCTTTCGTCTGTGTATTCAGTATAAAATGACAGAAAAGAAAACAGTAATTTAGGGTTTGGGGATCTACTATGGACTTTTACTAGCTAGCTTGATAAACTGTTAGGTTATGCTTCTTGCTTTACCGATCAGTGCTTCATTTTTGTGAATGGTATTACAATATATACAAATAGCAATCAAATACAGTAAAGGTATGATTCTTGTTGTTCTTATATATGTTGACAGAGACATTTTGCAGTAAAGCCCTTTGCGCTAGAGAATATATATCTTGCTTCTTATTGGGTGGGTGGTGAGTATGTTCCCAGTCAGAGAAGGTAGTGGGGCATCTTTATTGGTGACTGATGGGCAGCTAGATAATCTCAAGTGTGTTCGCAAAACGTACAACTTGATCGATCGATCATGGAAGCACATGAGCACACGCGTAAAACTGAGATTTCTGGGTTGCAAAAGCTCTGTATATACGTAATGCTTGACTGTGTTTTGCTTGGCGCGACTCCCTAGTTCAACCTAAGGTTAAGTATATAATGATCTATCCCTTTCGATCAGAAGCATCAGCTTTCTAGTGCATTAATACTAAACAATTTTAGAAGTACAACTGCCCCAGATATACAGTACGTGCACATTGTCCATTATAATGTTACTAATTAGTAATGCATCTTCCTGGTTTCTGGCTGAAAAGATAGTCCCGTTTATGTTCCTAGTTTCTGGCTGAAAAGATAGTCCCGTTTATTTGAGCATCAGACTATCAGTATCACAGCTACTCATCATGTGTTTCTCATGTAATTCAAATAACTTTCAGAACAACAACAACAACAAAAAGTTCTGAAATTGATCGGTTTTGTTTCTATAGTGAGTTCATGAAGAGGGGAAATGAATCTAATTTGTGCGAAGAAGCTAGCTTCTTCCTGATTGACCATAAGTTCCAAGCGAACTCTACAACGGATTGTAGCCATTAGTTCACGTTAGAATAACCACAATTAACAAGGGGATTCATTAGTTGTCATCAATAATGAGATGTACGTATACGCTATTCATGCAAGCACTTTACTAGATATTTTTCTTTTCTCATTATTTCTGGCATAATTCAGTAGATAATATAAATAAATTTGTTTTTACAAAATAAAAAATATTGACTTTTGTTTATGGAATGGCTTTATTTGAAGGCCTATAACAATTTCAGGTACTAGTTGCTTTTCTTTTCATGGAAATTTTAAGACTACAATACTTACATCTCCCACTCAACAAGCATACATGAATGATCGATGAGCTTACAACGAATAAAAGTTCCCTTTACTCGTACAATGATCATGAAAAAGGAGAACAAAAAGAAAAATAGTAAAGTTGAACATGAACTATATCGGACGCGTGGCAACACCCTAATTTGGCAAGAAGTTGCAGAGAAGCAATTCCATAACTTTCCCCCTTTTCCATATGAGCTTCCCCTTTTTTGTGAAAAAGCCTTTGCTCTCGATCCTCAGGATCACAGTGATCTGCGAAAAGGCAGAAGCAGGTCAAGCAACCGCAAAGCGAACTCTTTTACTCTTTCCTCTCCACTTACACATGCTCACCTTTTTTTTCTTCTGAATTATGCCATTATATATAGCTTTTCCTTTCTATACATTATCTAGCTAGCTACGTTCCATTAAAATGAAGCTCCAAGGGAAAAGTTGGTAGGGTTAATTGCCTCTCAGACTGACCAAATTTAGATGTTCAAATCAGGCCAGCCAGTACGTAGTCGATCAAAGAACGGTTCTATCCGGCCGCTGTTATTATCATGATCATAGGTAAACAGAGTATAGAATTCGGAAAAGTTTCCATTTTGAGTACCCAAATGTTATAATGTATATCAGATTAACACAACAAACTTCATTAATTAGTTGTATGTTACACATCTTAATATGTAGTAGCCAATCTTTATAAAGAGCCTTTGACACAGCTAGCTGTATAGCCAAAACATGCATATATATAATTACGAGTTTGTCAAAAAGGGGGAAACAATACTAGTGCTCCATGTAAGTTAGAACAAAAGCGATCAAAAGGAAACAGAAAGAAGAAATTGAAAATAGACACGTGATATATGGAAGAATTGGGAGGGAGCTGGAGATGGGTCTCTACTTGTCTCACACGCACAGCTCATGTCCATGTAGATTCCAAAGAAAACCCTAAAAACTTCAAGAACGTACTGCACCACACCACAGACCACTGCCTAGCCTTACCAAACAGCAGCATTTTATATTATGGATTTTTGCAGATGTATTTTATATTAGGGTTTGATCGATCAGTTTCCCAGCTTGGAATATCTTTGAGTTTTTATGGTACTGTAGGTTGCCAAAATTGTATCAGAACAGAAAGAAGGTAGAAAAGAAGCACCAGAATAGACCCACACGCATGCCATATCCCACGTGGGACGCATCTCCTCACATGGCATGCAACACATTCTTGTCCAATTCCAAACTGTAGCTAACCGAATTTCATATTTCCAGTCATGGCAAGCTAGCTAATTAAGCTTTGCTTCTGCTGGCTCGGATAAACTATTGATCGAGCTCGATACAGCGGTTTGGATAGCTAGGTAGCTAGCTAGTCAGCGTTGTATTTTGGACTGAGACTACGTACTACAGTACTTTCCGGTGAAGGCGCCGGCCGGGAAGAAATAACCATCTTCCGTTCCAATTCAAGCCGAATCAGTTGAAACGTAAAAATCTCCAAGGACCCCTCCAGTACTGTTTAGGGATGGGCGCAGTACAGTACTCGAAAGAGTGATGTAGCGATATCGTGGAGAAAAACCATGTGGCAAAAAGGGCCCTAGCCAGGAGTAGGTTAGGTTAGAACAATCTCATGATGAGAAGAATATAATTGGGTGGGGCGGGGGGTTATTGCTGCATGACCCGCGTGACCAAACCCGCCAGTGATGTAATTTTCAAGTTTGAACTATTTGCATCGGGAGAACGATGGAGGAGATATGTTCTAGTTTAATAGCCCACATTCTTTAATTAGTTAGGTTGTGAACATCACATCGATCCCTTTAGGATATATATGTGAAGTCTCATGACCTTCTACCATACACGGAGATTCAAGAATGAATGCTTGGTTGAGTTGCATGCATTTTGTGAGTTCGATCAATTCAATTTAAAGTATCCCACATCTACAGATAAGGCATGCCGGTGTTGACTCCTCAGCAAACTACGGGGTTCCCCTTCCGGCCCGGAGCCATCTGGTAAACTTGCATTCAGTTCAAAAATGTTTGTGAAAAAGTAAATTGATTCAAAATATAGATTATAATTTAGTTCGTGGATTCCTTAATTGATGCAAAAATGAAGGGCGTGCACCAAATGAGCAAGGAATTTTCGAACCCCAATCACGTACCCAATATAGTACAATCTAGTTAATGATCAATTGAGGAGAATTGGATCCGGAGAATATCTATCATATACATTATATCATCAAATCGTACTTTAGCTAATCACTTCTAATTTATTCGGATATATTAATCATAACCAACCTTAATCGAAATGGGTCAAATGTAAATTAAGATATAGCTAATCAATTAGTACCATAATCACCAACTAAGAAAACTGACATAATCTGAGGTTTGACAAAATGGAAGCAGGAATATCAAACTAAAGTGGCTTTCAAAGCATGTAGGCTCTCGATCATTGAGGAATCCACGATGAACTAAAGAGGTTAAAGAACCTTTCAAAAAAAACAAGAGGTTAAAGAATGATTAGGGCATAGATTTGGTTCGATACGGGGGGTCGAAATCTCGAATAATCTTTCTCATCATAGCACCGGCGACTTTGGATGGATAATAAAATTGGTTGCGCAGAGTAAAACCTACAGGAGTCAAAATCAATCAGAGTTGAGTTTGTACGTTAAAGGCGTATCATGCATCTTTAATCAATAATATCCTACCAAAAGACCATGCCACTAACAACCTCCACCAGCTATAGCTAGAAGCAGATCGAACGTAGGGATGGTATAGTAGAATGGTTAATTAGGAAAACAAACTAACAAAATTTGGTCAAATAATTAACATGCATGTAAATTGCTTGCTTCACTTTTCTAATTCTGCAGTGATTCGCGGTTATTGCATGGTACTATACATATTTTCTTGAGCTCAACAGATTATATTAGTCTATCGAAGTTAGTTTAATTAAGGTACTATACGCTTAGTGAAAGAAGAAGATATCGATGAGTTGGGTAATTCAATTCTATCTGTCTGCTTCAAGTGTAGTTGCTTTCATACACAAGTAACATCACAAATCGAACAACCTCACTAGCTAGCAAGCTGCTAGTAATGATCAAGCTATATTATTGCATGGTCGATGATGTGCAAGTTCAAACTTAAAAGCTCTATATCTATCGATCTCAGTCATACGGCCCGGCCAGGCATACCAAAAGGCAAAAGCTAGCTCATCAAGAACAGTTTCAATTCACAAGTACTATCTTTATCAGCAGCAGATCGGAAACATGCATGCAGGTTACTTGATCATGCATTTTTAAATCCACAAATCGAAGTGATGAATTAAACACATCAAAATGATTATATGAATCATCGCAAGCATGCATGAGGTTTAAATTTAGTGCACAGAAGATTAGATTAAATCTCTCCCAAGTGGAGAAATGATCATTCTGAAGAATATAATGAACGATGTCAAACGAATTAATCAACCATGTTTCAGTTGGAAAATTCGGAGTAAATTTTAGTATATGATTATATGTGTACTTATAATATGAGCCTAGATTGAAAAATAATCACGGAAGAAGCAAATAGACAATGAAAGACTGAAAATAAACAGGTTTGAGAACACAGGTCTATCTTCTTTTTTTGAAAGCGACGATTAGCTTATCACAGTGACACGAAATTTTATTGCTACTTTAGCAACTTCAAAGTTGGGGGATGTAATACAAAACTAAATCAAGTAAACATACAGCGAAGAAAATCAACAGAAAACAGTGATGGGCAATTGCATATAATTAAACGTATAGAAATAACAGGACTAATACTAAGCTATAAAAGAGAGACCAACTAATTAATGAACTTCAAAACTTGACACAGTATCTTGAGCTTGTATATGGGCTATACCCCGAGTTTTTATTTTATTTTTTATGAAACGGTAACAGTAGTCTATTGATAAAAATGATAAATTACAAGAAGTTCATTGGTACACTGGCCTGATCATAAAGAATCTCATAAAGTAGCATATACTAGACAATTCTTTTAAATACTTAAACATAACTGAACTGAACAGGTATAAAGTAATACTAAAAAAAGATCGGATCTCACAAAATCCAAGCCCAAATAACAAAACCCTAATCAATAAAAGACACAAGCCGCCGCGGGTATCCCGAGCAACTGGCGCTTTCCAAGCTCATGGTTAACTGGTCGAGATACTTAATGAGGTTCTCTATGACTTCTATCTGGTTTGCAGATTATTTAATTACTGACGATGGTTCTCGACCAGTTAACCATGAGCTCATACATTTGGTGACATTCTCATGAATTTTTGTAATGAGAATTAAAGAACTCAAAGCACCCAGTTAATTAGTTACTTGGGCCACATTTTTGGACCTTTCATGACTGGCTAAGCCCACTATCCTGGACCTCCCTGATTCGGCCCAATAATTAACATTTGGCCCATATAAAACCCACAGATCTCTTTGTTCTCCCAGCCTTAAACCCATAAACCCAAAAAAAAATTGAGAGAAGAGAGAAGCTGAGCAACTAACAATGGCACCAAAACAACCACCCAAGAGGAGGAGAATCGCCGAACCACCGCTTCAACCTCCCAGGTTACCACTAATCACACTTACCCTTATAATCGAGCTTTTATAATTTCTCATTTCAAATTCCGGGGGTCTTCGTAAAATTTTGTACACCCCCGTAAAGTAAGAATCTTTTCTTGTCAAATTCGGAGAGAGATTCTCTTCCTCTGATGATAACCCAGTGTCCCAGTACCAGTGGCGTCGTTTACTATGGAACTTGAATCGAGGTTTTTTTCGCAACATGACAATTGATAACCGAAAAGAGCATCGTTTAATTTCCTTCCCCAAAAGGCAATACCGACCCTTTCCACAGTCGTATTCCTACACGACAAGTCGTTGTTTCAATAACTCTGCAGCACATGTCTTGTTTTTGTGGTTTTCTGAAATTCCTAATTAACTGGGCTTCCTTTTTTGCAACACCACCAGGAATGTACTCCACCGATTGAGAAGCAAAGCGCAATAACCAAAACAGTAAGAAATGATTTTACTCCTAATCGGATTCATAGTTTCTTTACTTAATTTGAAGTACTACTACATACGTAACTTTCGTTGTGTTCTTATATATGTGTAGGTTCCGGAGGCTCAAATTAGTAGTGGAGTCGAATTGAGTAGCAGAAGCTAGAGATTTGGCAGTAGCACAAGCGCAACAAGATGGTGTCCTTGGGAACTACAAGATCTTTGATTCACCCAATGGTAATTTCCTTGTTCCTGTAATTCCAACTGCTAGGGAACTAGCTGATGGTTAGTTTCCTAACTGGATTGGGAAATGTTTAATTGTAAAACAATACTTGAAGTTTGAAAGAGGACTATGTGTGATGTTTTATGTTTCTATTGGTCATATAAATGTGAGTGCGGTCTATCCAGTTTGATTTAAAATTTTAAACAAAATAAGGGTGGAATATATTCATGAAGAACAGAAAGAGGCACAAACCAGACGGTAGAATCAGAATAAAATTGGAGATTGAAGTTGTCAAGTCCATCTGTCTCTCTTTGCCAGAATCACACAACTTTTCCCCAAATCTGAGTTGACAGATTCAGCTTTTCTATCTTGGTTTCGTGTCGAAAAGATTGACAAATGCTGCATACTCATCAAACCAATCAGATTCTGCACCTAATTTTTCATCCTTCCAATAACATTCTGATCAATGGAGATAATAAGATGCCCATAAATGGGGGGAGGCTTTGTCCGTGTCTCCCCGGAATTTGATCTTGTTCTGTTAGGCAAAGCCTAATTAGTAAAAAGTATGAATTACACCTCAAAAATATATGTACATGTATAATTTAATAATTTTAAATAAATAGAATTTGTAATAATTCGACCATAAAATTCAGAAGCGGCAAATTATAAAATTCGATACGTATGGATTTAAAACGAAAAATAATTAAAATAAAAAAATGTAAAAGTTCAGCATATACACATTATGCATATCAATATATTTTAGTATTAATTGTGAAACTGAAACCATAGATTTTTGCTGAACCATAAAAATGTATTCTTGATATAATCTACAACTTTGCATCAAAAGACAACAAAAAATATCATGTACAATCTTCCACACTTGCGTGTGAAGTTGTGCACTAGAGGAAGAGTTCTAGGAAACTCCAATCATTTTCTTTTTCAATTACTTTTGTTTTAAGAAACACAACATACGTGTAGAGGAAGAAAAACAAAATTCACCAAAGATTGTTTTGCAAAAAAAAAAACGAATTAATTCACGTTTTTTTAATTGAAAAAAACGTAAAATTCGTGTTTAATTCAGCCGGGGTCAAAAACATATTTTTTTTTCCGAATTTTTACATTGTGAACAAAAAATAAACATATTTTTTTCAAAAATTCATCAACTCACAAATTTACTAACTAGGAGGCATAGTTCGTTTCTTGTTCGGGACCACTTTTCTGGGATTCCTGACTCAATTGAAATGGATACCTACTATATAGAAGCCACAAGTAGCTCCTACACTAATGCTCCATGGTCACATTACATTGCATTACCTGATAAAATGATAATTACATTCATAATTTGAACATTAGCTACGGACTAAGAGAACATACGGCCAATGGTCGTAGCAAATTATCTTAGTTTTGGTAGATAATTAAGTCATTTTAATTAGATACAATCAAATCGGTCTCTCTATTAACAAATAGCATATATGATGCTTGTGTAATTATCTTAAATTTTCTATTCACGGCTTAAAAGAAATAAAATATCAAGCGCGACTATCAATCAATCAACCGGTTTCTTTTAGTTTGAATTCCAAATGACAAATAAATATATAGTTGTATAAGGTTATATGATCGAGTATTAGTCATCACAATTTGGTCCAAAATAGTTTCATTGATTTCATTACATATATTCATTTCATCATTTGAAGCAAAGTAGATAGGGCTGTTAATCGGTACAAACGGTTCGGTTATTAAGCCGAACCGAAAATCGAATCGCAATTTTTAATCGATTCGGTTATCTTGACTTTTTTACAAAAAACTGATTAGAAATGTTTCGGTTCGGTTCGAGTTATTTATTTATTTTTTATTTTTAAAAAAAACTGCATTTTTTTTCTTTCTAAAAAAAATACTGTTTCTTTTGATTAGTTTCGAAAATTCAAAGCAAATCTTCATTAGCTATTTTTTTCAATAACTTTGTACCGAAAGTTTATGTCAAATCGAATCAAACTATAATAAATATAATTAGTCACAAATCACACATTCAAAGTTTTAAACCATAGCAAATGCTTACCGAAAGTTTACACCACAAATTCAAAGTTTCAAACACCAACAAACATAAACCAAAGTTCACACTCCACGGTTCAAGTTTAAAATAGTCTACAGTCCATCCAAATAAAAATACAATCCAAGTATCACATAAAAACACTCAATTGAATCCATTCTAAAATTATACTCAACTTATCCACCATTCTTATTTTCTCAGCTCGGGTTTTCCTTTAGCAACTTAGCATTCATTTCCTTAAATTTACAAGAACCTCAATAATCATTGTTAAGTATCAAACTATGGTACATACCAAATACTACTTTCATATGGGAGAATGAAGGATACTCAATAACATACCCAACAACATTAAGCTTGATTGACACTTATCGGAGATCCCATATTATCATTTGACGAAGCCGAAAGAGTACAATCAGTGTATTAAAGCTCACTATTAAGCTCCTAATTTTCAATAGTACACAGAGCCACAAATTCTAAAAAAAATTTAGAAAAAGTTCACTATCAGCAAAACCACCATATAGGATCTAACTGTATCTCTAGTATTATTGAATTCATATCATTCTCTAGTATTCAAATTCAAACTCGAAGATATTTGAATATAATTAAACACTCAGAATCTCAAATACTACTCACCGAACACAACAAGTATAATTGGTCACCAAAAGATCACTAAATATTCTCCTACTCTGTAATTAGTATCATCTCTTCAGTTAGTATACTGAAGAAGGAAAATGGCTTTGTACAAAACATCTCTTCAAATAGTTACAGTAAAATTTTCCTTCAATTTCTAATCTCATCCCTTGACTCAAATATTGCGATTACCTAGTTCTTCATCGCCCTTAGTATTTATGCCGAAAGCCTTAAACCCCCACCCAATACACACATCAAACCCCCTTATTTAAACCAATCTCAATCTTTCTCCATAAACTACCAAATAAAAAAAAATAACAAGTTACTGAAGTTAGGGATTTCAATTTGGTCACCTGATTAGATAGGGATTTCGATCTGTCTGAAGGCTGAGGGCGAGTTTGACGAGCTGCTGTGACGCTTGTGAGGTGACGACGAGCTGTTGTTGATTAAACGAATCCGACTTAGTCTTGACTCTTGATCAAACAACGAGTTGCTATTGGAAGGGCCGAGGGCGTGACCCGTGAGCTGTGAGGCGTGAGGCCGTTGTTGGCACTTGAGATTGAGGGGAGAGTGACGATTGAGGGGAGAGTGAGGAGTGAGGGGCTGAGGGCTGTGAAGAGTGAGGGCGTGAGGCTGTGAGGGGAGACTGGGAGAATGACGAGTGCGACTTAAAGATTGCACACCAAAAGTCCAAAACACACTTAGATTTTAGGGTAAACGAAAAAATAACACAAATGAAAGGACCCAACCCCGATTCAGTTACCTAAACCGGAATTGAACCCCTTCTGAAAACACGAACCAACAAAAACTTTTCAAAATTTCGGCAGAGTTTCGTTACTAGCGTGGAATTGCATAAACCTGCACCCTGAAAATAACACTTCATCCTATGCCACAAAAGCCAAACCGTGGGCACCAATCCCATCCGGATTTCTCAACATCATAATATAAGCAATAACAGTAAACACATTGTACTATGTATATTTATATCCGAGAAAATCCGTATAAACATGTATCAGAATGTATCAGAGCGACCTCTAGTGTGAAATATATACAATATACACATCAGTAGGCGAAACAAGAACCTACTGGAAAACACAGGTAGCTTAGATCACTAGCCTCCAAACCGCGACGTGAAACACCCAACCTGAACTGCAAACTGGGCACGGAAACCGAAAACCCCAGGGGAAAGACATGAAAACTGTTAGAGTGAGTGGACGAAAATAAATGTCTTTCACCAAGTAATATATGTTATAAAAACATATGCGAGTCGAAAGTATAAACAATTAAATGGTACACGAGGGAGACTCTAACTCCTCACGCATCCGAGTACACGAGGGAGACTCTAACTCCTCACGCATACAAGTACGAGGGAGACTCTAACTCCTCACGTACACAAATACGAGGGAGACTCTAACTCCTCACGTATATAAACACGAGGGAGACTCTAACTCCTCACGTATACAGAGCATGCATAAAAATCTCACGGGGCCACTCGTGGACACATAACAACATATAAGTGTAAGTATACTCGTATACGCATATCCGTATATGTATAATCGTAAAACACATGCTCGTAAACCATAATCAAATTGCATGCTCAAGTTCGTAAATCATATATAAAAGACTCGCAATCAATCCGTGAAAAGAAATGTCCACTCACAGACTCGCGTAACGCGCACTCGCGCTAAACTCGTGGTCCGGCGGAAAATCCCTCGCCTGAAGCACGATCATGATCCAGATCTCGATCTCGATCTCCTGAATATTCAAAAAACATAACTGATCAATATCATAGTCCACAACCCTGTACTGAATCTCGGAAACCAACCGTTCCCGGAAATATGCAATGCAATACAAAATGATTAACGAAATTCTCGAAATCTCCACTCGAAACCTCGACTGAAAATCGGCTAACCAAATCAATCCAAAAACCTCTGAACGATGATCAGGGCGTGATTTCGAGAAAAATGACACTAAGAACATCGAAAACTGAAAAAGTCAACCCTCGCCGGAGCTCCGTCGTTGACCGCCGCCGCCGGCGGCGGCGCGCCGTAAACGGTGAAAACTCACGGAAAGATTCTCCAGATCGGAAGTCCTCCACGAGCCCAATCTTTTCTATAACTACACCCAAGGCCAAAACAACCCGGAACCCTTCCAATTAACCTAAAACAGTTCAGAATTTCAAGTTTTCCGGTGACCTAATCGGTCTCCCAAAAAAACTCAACCATAGCTTCAATTATGCATACCACGAGACTCAGAGGGACGAGGGGAGTCGAATCCCCCCAACCACCACCATCAAAACTCGCCGGAAAACTGAAAACCAACTCCGGCGAATTCCTCGAATCGGACCCAATTCGGGTTCAACCAAAACGGCCTCAATTTCACTCAAACCAATTACCAATTGACTCGAAATCACAAGGGGAAGCTAATAATACCTTCCTCAAGGTCTGAGGTGGCCGAAAAATGGGTCGTCGGACGGCAAGACCAAAACGGAAACTTTCCCTCCTCGGGTCAACGGTCAACTTTTCAGTTTTGGAAAGTCAAAGCTGGTCAACGGTAACAGTGTTTTTACGACTAATTCTCGACTATTCCAATATTTATACTCGCGCCTCGGGTCGATCGACGGTCCGAAATGAATATATGAAATGATTCGGATAAGCTCGAAACAATCGGATAAACTCGTCGGAAACTGAAACTTCCAATAATTATAAAATATTCCTCGGTTATCAGAAAAATCTTCCGGAACCGCCCACGAGCTCGAAATCACGTACTTTACAATTTTCATGAAGACACTCAACTCAAATTCTCGGCCGAAAACATAGTCGCGAATAAAGTCGGCAAACCACATATACGACGTAAAGCTGCGACTAAACAGAATCTCGTGAATTGTGTCGAATACACAACTGATTCTGGTTCGGGTCGTCACAACAAAACACCGTCGTTTTGTAAAAATCGATTCGGTTCGGTATATTCGGTTTAGTTCGGATAAGAAAATTGAAACCGAACCGAATTTATCTGGTTCGGCTCGATTTTTATTATTTCGATTCAACTTTTATTCAATTTCGATTTTTTTTCAATTATGATTCAGTTTCGACTCGATTTTTTTTCTTCAGTTTTCGATTCGGAAATTACAAATCTAAACCAAAGGGTCAACATACATGTTCTAATAGTTGTGTAGTTGGTGTTGGGCCTAGTTCAATGTTTAGTGAATGGTTTCACATCAAACTCAAGCGCCACTTGCCTTGTTTTCTTCAATGGTAGGTTGGTGACTAATTGCTGACTTGGATTGTGGTCAATTTGGGCAGTTTAAGTTGTGAATTTTGATAATCACACTCAAAGTATATGTAGCATCGGCAATCATTGGGGCATCGACTATTTTACCCTTACGATATATTAATCCATCTAAGACCACACATCCACATCGATGTTACTTCATAAATATCTATTTTTGTTGTGTATTATAATTGATTGGATTAACATAAATCATATTTTGCCTTTTCCATTACATTCTAAATACCTGGAAAATAAATAATCTCAGCAAAAGAAAACAAACAAACAAATAAATATTCAACATTTTATAAGTTATGAATATGGACTCATTTTCTTCACAAAATTTGTAGAGGATGTTATTGCAAGCTTGCACATATTTTTATTGATTTTTTTTTTGGAGATCCGAGCTAATTGTTATGAATTTTGAAAGTTTGTAGTAGAAAGAAATTGAATTAGAAAATCTACGATTAACCAAACTATTTGGACCGTCTGTTCAATCAGAGATTTAATCTGGGACGTTGATAAATTTTGAATTTCCACCCAGATGGGTAGAACCCACTCCCACGACCCGAATGTTGATCTGGAAAATTGACCTGATCCGACTTCCAACCCAAATCGTGACCCGACCAAAAAATTTTCGGCCGGCCACCTCCGATCGTCAAACCGGTCAAAATCGACTCTTCTTTCCATTCCCGACCTCCTCATCATGTCAATTCCATCATGCAATGATTGTGGGTGGAGAATCAAATGGATGAAAATCGTAGGGTTTCCTCTGTTCGGCATTCGCTACCGGCGAGAGTTTTAGTCGACTTCGACCACAAAACCACTCAGGATTTGAAGCCCATTACTACAAGAGGTGATTGCCACCGACTTCAGACTGCGTCGTGGTTCGATGAGGATGGTCGACCAATTTGATTTTCCTGCGAGAATTCCTGACTTTCGAGGTGACTTTTGACATCTTTCGGCCTGTTTTTGACTCAAGTTCAGTTTAGAGTTGTGTTGGGGTTGTTGTAATCTCTCTATGGAATGTATGGGTCGATCATTATGGTACGGGTCTGTTTTGGTCGCCGCCTGTGGTGGCGCGTGGGCCCCACATGCATGATCATGTTGGGCCGCAGGTGCCGCCATGCACGGAGGATATCTGACGACCAGAAGAACAACTTTTTCACGGGAAGTTCCTAAACCCATTTCTCATCGTATTTTGGGTACTTTTGTGCGATTCGACAATTTTAGTAATGTTTTAGACTATGCACAGGAATTAGAGCAACTTGACACGATGACTCAATCGTTCGTCGCGTGTAGAGTCAAAAAGTAATATTAGGAAAGTATGACTTATGGAGTACGCTAATTCGTATCAAGATATGACCCATTAAGTATGTGGATGAGTCACGGTAGCGTTAGTTTACTATTAAAAATGAAAGTGAGTTTTTCGATTAACATGTTGACTCGAGTTTCTCTATTTACGTTAGTTGTACGATAGTAACCTAGATTAATTAATTTAGATCTCCGGTTTGCTTTAGGAGCACCGCTTACGAATTTTGAGTTAGGGGATCAACGGATTAGTTTAGCTGGCGATCCAAGTGAGTGGTCACTTTGTTTTTGAAAGGACCCAACCCTAGTTTAGGTAGTAAACTAAGATTAAGCCCTAACGACTGACCATAATCTAGGAAATTCTATGAAAATTTTGACATAACCTTCTCTGAAACTGAGGCTACCAAAAACCTGCATGAAGATAACACTTCAGAGACTAAAATCCCATAAACAAACTATGGACCACCGATGTCCATCCGGATGTCTCAACATAAGTCAAAAATAAACCCAAAACTCAAGTCAAGAATTTAGAAGCATATTTACAAGGTACTGGTTCTGAATACAAAAGGAAAGTAACTCAATGACAACAAGAGAAACTAACTCGGCTATTTACATAAACATCACTGGAAGTAACATAATACAAACGGTATTCAGAGCGACTTCTACTAGCATATACTACATATGATACAAACCGACAGTGAGCTGAAACATATTGCTGAAAAGATGATTTGTGGACTCGAAGCCTTCGACGATACCAAGCACTTCCAAGATATACACTGCAGTCTGGGCGACGAAAACCAAAAAACCTAGGGAAAGACACTAAAATATAAAGCGTTACGTGAGTGGACAAAAATAATATAATATGTGTAAATCGATAAAACTGATTTATCATGCCTTTCCGCTGATTTCCGTGAAATAATGCGAGTTCAAATCTAATAAATTGAAACACAATGGAAGTGGTTAATTCATGGCATTTGTCCTAACCCGAAACGACTGTATTTATGAAAAGTAAGGTGATGAGATCGGCTAGGGTGTTTGTCCTAACCTAAGATAATTTGGGTCGGGCAGGGGGTCCTAACCTGGTTTGACCGACTATCCGGTCATCGATGCAACTAAATAAAACCATCACATAATAAACCTCCAAATAAACACTCAGAAAACATACCGTAAAGCGTAATGCATAACATTTGAACGTGCTATCGACTAAGAAAATAAAGGTCCACTCACAAGTCTGCGACTACTGCTGAGGTCTAGCGGAATTTCTTTCACTGCTGGGGTCGCGATCACGATGTCATGTTCATAAGGATCACATAATATAAGAAGAGATAAACTTTGAAGATACGCTCTAAAAATAACCCCGAAAACCCCGTTGTGAAATCCTATAACCTACCTCGCCGGAGCTCCGCCGTGGACAACGATGCATGGCCGTCACTCGCCTCCACAGGCGGCGACGCATGGGTTTCACACATCTCCGGCAAAGGTTCTCCGATGTCGGAGGTTACTTCCTCGTTGGAAAGTTGGTAAGATGGCCTACAACTTTTGTAACTGGGCCGGGGTTTAATTCTACTATGTTTTGTTTGAATTTACATAAACATGCTGGAAAACCTATTTTTGGTGGCCACCACCAACGATGGCTATTAACCCCTCAAAATTTTCCTCTTCTCGAGTCAAACCTAACCTTTAATCTCACACACCCTAACTTGACCTCACGTGGCTGGAATCATCCTCAAAAGCCATGGCCAGAAATCGGCCGGGAAATTTCGTGGCGTCGAAGCTCCACCGTGGAGCTTCGTCAGTCTAAACTACCTACCCAGATAGTCTCAAGAGGGGGAGAGCTTCAAAACCCCCTAACCCTCGACCCTAAAAACTCACCGGAGCACTGCCATCGTCAGCGACGATTCGACGAGTTAAAACCTGATTTGGGTGACCTCTAAATAGAAAAATCCCAAAAATATCCACAATAACATAACAATGAAGCTTTGAGGAGTCGGAGATGGCCGGAAAATGACGGTCCGATCAGGTCAGGTCAAATGGCGGCGCGGGTCAAAGTTTTAGAAACGGGTCGTGCCGATTAGTTTTTCTGATTTGAGTTTTCCAAAAATTCTTATTTATACCCCTAAGCTCCTCGCTAGATCGACGGCTCAAATTCAATCTCATCGCGATCAAACGGTCGAGATTAAATAGACTAAAAATTATTTTCTTTTTATTTATTTCTCGCACAAAATTTTGATAAGCATAAAAATAGTACGCTTATCAGAAAAATCCTCCAAAAATTCCTACGAGTTCAAAATAAAATACTCTAAAACTTTTGTGAAGAAAGTCCAGTCCAATTCTCGCCCAGTGAAAAAGTCGTTAACAACGTTGATAGTGCGACTAGTCCACGATAAAATTTAATACGATTCAATAAATGCGTAATTTTAGTTCAGGTCGTAACAGTTTTTCACTGTCTCATAGCGAGTCTATTTTATGATTATGGTTTATTTTACGATTATATAGAAGATATGATACGAGTATGATTATACACAGAGGCACTACGCTATATTTTACAATTTTTATGCCCTTTATGTTCATGTATATGCATTGGCTACTCGGCTGATCACCGAGTACGCTCCTGGTGGGACACGACAACACTTGATCAGATGATTAAGTTATGCACGTCTCTGTCACACCCCCAAATCCGGGGCCAGTATTATACTGAAATATGGTGTAAGGATTTGTGATGTGAATAAGAAACCCAAATAATTTCAAAAAAATCAAGATGTCTGAATAATACATTTATTGAAAAGAGAAAGTGCTAATATTACAATACCGAAGTTTTTTGAAAATAATAGTCATTACATTTATTCAATTCAAAATACAAGTAAAAAAAATAATTTGTTTATTTGGTAGGCGACGTATCCTATTTTCCCCAAGTATTCTACTCATCACCTGAAAAAGAGAAAGATGTAGTATTATGAGTCACACTAATCCAGTAAGTACAACTTACAAGCATATACTAAATTATCTCTAAGAAACATCAAACCGAACAACCTATTCAAAAAGGTGAAATATTGAAACCGGTTATTCTTCCATACTTATACTTGCGTCTTTGTAATATATACAATTAGGTACATAATATATATACTTGCACAACTTCACATCTACACACAAACACGCCAATACTTCCGAAGTGAATTCTTTTAGATTAACTGGTAATTACTCAAAAAAAATCATGTGCTTAGTCTCACAATACCAACACACATATAAAGCCACAGAATTCTAAGGCCACCTGCCAAAACATGTATACTCCCGGTTTGACACAATTCATTCCTTAGAGTATAGTAGTGCACTATCTGTAAGAGACTAGGGCCCTTGGCTAACTCTCACAATAACAAAACAATTTACCAGCAATTCACTTAATCACGAGTTAATTCGTACTATACACCCGACTTCACACTTCAATCATAACGATCACAACAAGTCTTTAATTAAGACTATGTATATAGATCATAGAGTATATATTTACATCATAATTTTGTAATGAATATATACGTAATAGAATTTGTAAAGGAAGAAAGATCAAACTTAAACGTATTTCATTAATTAATAAATTTGGTCCAAACGTTTCATTCGGCGGTAGTCCGCTCGAAATCCTTCATTTGTTCCGAATTATACTTGAAAGTAAATAGATAGAGCGATTAATTAGATAAACTTGAAATAAAAATTAGTTATCATTGGTTCAAAAGTTTCATTTGGCGGTAGTCCGTCCGAAATCCCCCATTAGTCCCAAACCAAACTTAAGAAGTAAATAATGCGAGTAAGTAAATAAAAATAAAGTAAAAATGCAGAAAATAAAATTATTAATCCTTGGACCAAAAGTATCATTCGACGGTAGTCCGCCCGAAATCCTCCATTTGATCCGTTTTATAATTAATCCATATTATGTCCAAATCAAAGAAGTGAGTATACCATCTCGAAGTGTTTTTCGAGAGGAATCCAATGGTAATAATTACAAAGTTCGGTAGGGAGTTCTCAAGTCTAGAAACAAAAATGTTTAGCAACTGTTCAGAAATGGTTACGCTCGCTATTAAACTTATTTGCACGAATTAATTAGTTAGTAAGTATTAATTAATGCCTTTCAAACTTTCCAGATTGTTAAAACAATAGTAATGTGGTTGGAAATCTGATTGAAATGTTGAAATGTGATTATGTATGCATGTGAATGCAATACGTAATGTGATGTGTGAAAATGTATGGTTTTACTAATAAAGTGTAATGTAGTGTAAAATATATATATATATATATATATATCAACCAATAATAATTAGCACCAAATTGATACATGATCATGACCTCTAAAAGTATGAATTGCAATCTAAAAATACAAAATTTGATTCGGAGAAGAGATTCGAACAAGGAAAATTTGGTCGTTTTGCTAAAATTCCATTTCCGAAAATCGGTTAGTTGGAATTAGAGTTTCTTACTGTCTCTAATTGGAGTAAAAATATTTTTATTATTTTTACTAACCCATAAAATGGAATGTTTCACGATTCCAGCTCGTGGCCTCGAACCCAAGACCAGGGAGTACCTGACTTGAACTTGAGTATCCATTGAACCATTTGCCCCACTCCGTTAATATTTCTCTAAATCTCGTTTTTATACATTGTTTTCGCCAGAACTTTTTTTTTATCGAATTTCTAAAACCTCTAAGGTCAAACTAAATTATGGTGATTTTTAAGTTTAACGAGTCATACAATAATCTAAACTATTATACTAATTTTCGGGGTATTACAGTCTCCACACACTTACGATATATTTTATTTAGACTTGCTCAGTTTTATTTTATATTTTTGGTGAAATGTATAAACTTACGTTTTATGATTTCTTAAGACTTTATTTTTCGTCCACTGACTCTAACGCTTTCCATGTTTTTATATGTTTTTTGCCCGAGCCCTTTGGTTTCAAATGCCCAGGTTTGCAGAGTTATGTGAGGTCGGGCGTGAATGTTGTTTGGAGCATAGCAGTGTCCGTATGAGCAGGATGATCCTACAAGCTAGTATTTCAGTTAGCTTAGTTAGTTTAGATAGTCTAGTAACTCTGATGTCATAAATGTTTTACTGTATTTTCTACTTAGTGTGACCTAATAATAGAAGATTTACGTAGTTTTATGACTTTAGAGTTTTGAATTTCTAATTTTTTCTATTTCCAGTTAAGTATGAGTTTAACCTCATGTTAATATGGTCGTTAAAGCTTAATCCCTTTTTAGGCAGCTAAATCGGGGTCAGGTCCTTACAATAACCAAAATCAACACAATCTCTTTTTATTCATCACCATCAATGGTCTACAAGACCCGTCCGATTGAAACAACAACGTGACTAGGCAAACTACAACCGTCGTAGACGTTGTGGCCGTCTGACGAGCATAAATGAGAGAACTTGAAACTTGAAGAACTAGACCCGTGCAGCTGCTAGGGTCTAATGTATCACACATAATTAATAAGAAAACTACTTTAGTGCTTTAACACCATTTACAATAAAAAAAATATGTTTATAAAATAACCATAAAATGATAAACTAATTTATTTCTTTAAAGTTGTAATACAAAATTTAGTTTTCTCAATAGTACCAAACTTAAATAAGTAACTTTTTATTTAAAATTTAAAATTTAATTTTGACTATTTATTTTTTTTAATTTGATCTAACACGACCGTAAAATAAAAAGTTACTTATTTACGTTTAATATTATCCCTTACAAAAAAATTAAACTTGATATTAGAACTTTAAAAAAATAAATTAGTTTACTATTTCATGGTTATTTTATAAACATGTGTTTTATTATAAATTGTGTTAACACACTGAAATAGTGTCCAATTAATAAACATATTTCAATAAAAAATAATTATTTATTATTCGATTTTTAAAAATGATATATACTACATATTTGATATTAATTAATGTAATGTAATCGAGAACAGATTAAACTGCTATAACATTGGTGAATCGTATAAATTAAAATATATAAGTGTCATCGAACAAAAAAATGGAGAATCCTCCACCACCTCAAATGTAGCCTTCCTTATACTGAAAACTCCAAATTTCTCGAACACATCATGGAATCATGTTCGTCCATATGAATAGCCTCCTGACACTGACAGCCGTAATTTCGTAGTTCACCTCCCAAAAAGAATCCCTGCTAGAATTTCATCTCTCCTGGAAACCGGAAAGTGTGAGAGAAAAGAAAATTAGACACCACGTTATGGAAAAAAGAGATAAATAAGAATTTATCCATATTTATCATTTTATTACGCTTATTTTTCAAGAAAGCAAATAAAAAGCACGCACACATTTCTCTCTCTCTCTCTCTCTCTCTCTCTCTCTGCTCTAACTCTAAATTCTGCTACAAATCCGCTTGGAGAATCTATTTTCTCCTAATTTTCCATTTGTGTCCCTTCAATTCCGATCTGGGTTTACTCTTGTCGTTACATTCGTTCAATTCCCCACTTCGTTTTTTTTTATCTTGTTTTGTCTCAACTCTCTCTCTTTCCGAGCTTCATGAGCTTACAAAAGCTTCAGTCTTTGCGTCAATTCCGATTCAGGTGCCTCTGAAACCGATCAAAGGTTCAATCTTTGGAAGCTTTAATTAAGCAGGTGAAATTTTTTGAGTAGTCATGGGGAAGGTGGCGGTGGGGGCGGCGGTGGTTTGCGCGGCGGTGACTTGTGCGGCGGCGGCGCTGCTGGTTCGGCGGCGGCGTAAGAGATCAAATAGGTGGGCCCGGGCGATGGCGATACTGAAGGAGTTTGAGGAGAGATGTGACACTCCGATAGGGAAGCTTCGACAGGTGGCGGATGCTATGGCGGTGGAGATGCACGCCGGTCTCGCCTCCGAAGGCGGAAGCAAGCTCAAGATGCTCATCAGCTATGTTGATAATCTCCCCACTGGGTCAGTCAGTTCTTGACTTTTTTTTCCCATATCACCCGCCCCAGTTCATTTTCTGTCTACTATGCTAAGAAAGACTCGTAATTTGAACGAACTCTAATGGTGTGAGAAGTGCTTAATGTTGTGAAGTGAATTGGTTGGTTTGTGTGTACAGATTGACATAGTTTTCTTGGTATAATTTTAGTGCATATAGACTATGGAGTTGGTTCTGTTTTTGTGTTAGTCGAAATTGTGCATCGGTCTATCTTTTTCATCATTAGTGCTTTAAGTTTGACCAGCATCAACTTTTGCTATCTTGGTCATTCAGGTCTTTCTTTTAATGTTTAATTAATTTACGCATGTTCATTGTAGTAGGATCTATCTATGATGTTTTGCTTTTTGGTAGTGTTCAATTTTCACTTATGAATTTGTTTTGGCATTCTTTATAGATATCGTTATGCTTTTACTAAAGTTACTGAAGTGGGAATTCATTTCAAAGACCTGAAGAGTTTACTGATTTGGAATTTATTTCATACTTATTAGTTTTCGATTTTGGTATGGTGTGTGGTGGTGTCATGTAGAGAATTACGAATTCAGTGTACATCTACTGTATTTGATAGGGAAAAGCGGGGCAGCATTAGCTTTAGAAAGTTTTTAGAAATGATTGTGTAGGAATTGGTTACAAGTCTCATATACTTGGTAGACTATATCACATTATCACTAGTTTCTACTAGATTAAACATTAGATGAATAGCTTATCTGTAGATGGATACTCCCCTAACTGTTGTCCTTTAATTTTTCAGGGATGAGAAAGGACTATTTTATGCATTGGACCTGGGTGGGACAAATTTCCGTGTCCTGCGTGTACAGCTTGGTGGGAAAGAAAAGCGTGTTATTAAACAAGAATTTGACGAAGTTTCGATTCCACCACATTTGATGACTGGGACGTCAGAAGTTAGTTCTCCCTCTTGAACAGACTATGACGTTTGCTTGATTTGTTTGTACTTGATACTAATAATTCATGCTTTGATTTCAGGGTTTATTTGATTTTATTGCTGAAGCACTAGCAAAATTTGTTGCTACAGAAGGGGAAGGTTTTCATCCTGCACCTGGTAGGCTAAGGGAGCTGGGTTTTACCTTCTCATTTCCAGTATGGCAAACATCAATCTCATCAGGGACCCTTATCAAGTGGACAAAAGGATTCAGTATTGAAGATGCGGTAAGTCTTAAATTCTTTGACACTTCCTGTATTTCTGATGCTGCTAGTTATGTGGGTGATGGTTGTGCTATTTGAGCTTTCTATCCATTATCTTACTAAGCATAATCACCCAAGGTTTCTTTTACTCACTGAAATTTATGCAAAAGAATATGGTGTCCCTGTTGTGACAGTTTCTGTTTGCTAATAATGATGCAGGTTGAACAAGATGTGGTGGCAGAGCTTACCAAGTCAGTGGAAAAAATTGGCCTGGATATGCGTGTCACAGCCTTGGTAAGTCCAACACGATTTGGGATCTCAACAGCTCTCTGTGTCTCATTATTCTCTGAGCAGATGCCTGAGTTGGTGTAAATTTGATGGCTCAATGATTTATAGTGAAACAATTTGGACAATCCCAACTTATCAGGCTGTGATGCAGGTTAATGATACAATTGGGACATTGGCTGGAGGTAGGTACCACAACCAGGATGTCATAGCTGCTGTCATTTTGGGTACTGGAACAAATGCTGCCTACGTAGAACGGGCATATGCCATTCCCAAATGGCATGGTCTTCTACCAAAATCAGGAGAGATGGTTAGTATTTACTATATTCTGCTTCCAAAAATTTGGCGTATATAAACTTCCTTAATATCTATCCCCATACCAGCCCACCCCACCCTTTATTTTAAGTTTTAATGCCTGCTGCCCTGGTTAACTTTGATTATGTATGATAGAGCTAATCATTTCTCACTTTCATATATAGGTTGTCAACATGGAGTGGGGTAACTTTTGTTCGTCACACCTTCCACTGACAGAATATGATCAAGCGCTTGATGCTGAGAGTTTGAACCCTGGAGAGCAAGTAAGTACTCATTTTCTTTACATGTTTTGCTTAAGCTTTTTTAATCTATATTTGACCAGGGATCTGATTTTGGTGTACAGATTTTTGAGAAGATTATCTCTGGGATGTATTTAGGAGACATCGTGCGTAGAGTTTTGTTGAGGATGGCTGAAGAAGCAGCCTTTTTTGGTGATACTGTTCCACCCAAACTGAGAATTCCTTTCGTATTAAGGTTAGTGGCATTAGTTTTGACTGATTGTTCACCCAAAACCTTGTTATTTTAATATGTTTCATTGAAACCATTTGTAAGAGTAGTAGTAGTTGCCAAGTCTTTATGCTGTTTTAATATGTGCAGGACTCCTGACATGTCTGCAATGCATCATGACTCATCTCCGGATCTGAAAGTAGTTGGAAGCAAGCTCAAGGACATACTGGAGGTACTTCAATCGTACCATTTGATGAAATCAACTTTTTGCTACTTACCTGTGCATTTTATTTTAAAATATTCACTACCTTTTTTGGCACCATTTCTTGTTAGTAAAGTAAACAAGAAAAGGTTGAAATTGCTGTCATTGATCGAGTCACATTTTAGGGAACATGATAAGTCAAGTGTCTATGCTGTGTATGACCATACTCAGACATACGATTCTTGGAAATAGCGCCTATGATTCCTTAGTATCTTTTAAGTTAATATTCAGACAAGAGAATGAGTTCTGGTTTTTGATTTGTCAACAATTGTCAGATCTCCAATACGTCACTGAAAGTGAGAAAGGCTGTTGTGGCATTATGCGACATAGTTGCCACTCGTGGTGCTCGCCAAGCCGCTGCTGGGATCCTGGGAGTCCTTAAAAAGTTGGGTAGAGACACTGTAAAGGATGGTGAGAAGCACAAGTCAGTGGTCGCATTGGACGGTGGCTTGTTTGAGCACTACACTGAATTCCGCGTCTGCATGGAGAGTACCCTCGACGAGTTGCTGGGTGATGAAGTGGCCAAGCACATCTCTGTTGAACACTCAAATGATGGCTCTGGAATTGGAGCTGCCCTACTGGCAGCCTCTCACTCTCAGTACCTTGGGTTAGATGAGTCGTAATATAGTTGAGACCTGGGTAGATGAATGACGTGTGACATTCTCAATTTTTGTATATTTCACTTCCTCCTTTACCTTTTCACAACTTGCTTCAGAACAATTGGAGCTGCTCTGAGCTCCAATTCCGGAAGATGTTGCTCCACTCCTAAACTTATGGTCCTTCAGAGCTTGCTATTCTCGGAAGGATCACATTCGGAAGTTGGAGTTTTCAGTTGGCTAATGCCTTTAGTGTCACAGCCTGTTGTTCTGCTCCTTTCTGGGTGCTCGAGGCTTTTTGCTGTTATAGGTGTATGAGATCATTTCTGCTTGATTACATAATAAAATGGGGGATTTGTAAACTGAGTAATAATCTTTTGCCGAATATTCTTTCTCTCTATTAATAAAACAGAAAGGGCCATTAGAATCGTTCTTCCTTTGTTTGCAGATTTTGTTTGCATCGTGCTGTTGATGATAGCAAAACTGACAATGGTACTCGTCTTTTTTGGAAATAACAATGGTACTTGTTGAATCTGCACTTTATAGTCTGAAGTCACAGTACATTATGTACATATGTAAATCACAAACTGCCCACATGCATCTCATCTCAGCCTACTAGCCTTGCTCTATTCTATGATTACCATTTCCCAAGTGTTGGTCTTACAGCTTTATCAGCTCGAGACCTGCTCTATGTTCCCTTTATTTGTTTCCTGTTGATGGGAGTTCTATACATTTGTTGCCAAACCATTGTACTCTTCCAAAACCCTCTCTCGCCTTGAATTCTTGAGGAGAGCAGCACCAGCATACTCGGTCTTTTCGCGGCGAATTGGTGCAGGACAATTTTTAACCAAGATATGCAGAACTTCCTTCATTGTAGGCCTATTAGAAGGAAGCGTCTCGGTGCACATGATACCGAGTTTGAAAACAGCACACATTTCATCCAAGTAACAAGGTTCCATGACGTCCTGGTCCAGAGCATCAGCCAGGGGCTTTTCTTCTTGAGCATGCCGCCACGCCCATTCGGCAAGAGAAGTGTGTTCATCGCCTTCATTGGCTTCCCTACCAGTTGTCAACTCCAGCAGGATGACCCCGAAACTGTATACATCGATCTTCTCATTCACTCGTGTGGTATGTGCATATTCTGCAGTCACAATATATAAAAAAAGGGATTACTAAAACTGTTATAAACTAGCTAAGAAATAACACAGAAGATATCTTGAGCATTGTGTGCAGATCATTACCTGGAGCCATGTAGCCGAAGGAACCAGCAACAGCTGACATTGTAGCAAGGTCTCCTTGCTTCACCAACATCTTGGCCAGACCGAAATCAGCTATTTTTGCGTTGAACTCCAAGTCCAACAATATGTTACTTGATTTCACGTCTCGATGCACAATTGGAGGAACACAGTCATGATGCATATAGCTGAGGCCTTTAGCAGCTCCCACTGCAATTTGCAACCGCTTAGGCCAGTCCAAGGAAACATGATGGACTGAACTTGCGATGTTGGATACAGATGGCCTGTTTCCCTTTTGCAACCATTGATCTAGGCTCCGATTATCTGAGTACTCATATACAAGAAGTTTTGAAGTCTCACTGGATATGCAGCACATCAGTTTGACAATGTTGGCGTGCCGAATTGAGCTCAATATCTTGACTTCAGCAAGAAACTCCTTCTCAAACTGCTTCTCCATCATCATTTTCTTGTTGGTCCAAATCTTCTTCACAGCTACAACATCACCTGTGCGGTTCACAGGTACCCGGTAGACCTTCCCCGATCCACCACTTCCAATCACATTGCTGTCTGTCAACCCTGACAAGATTTTCGGCAGTGTGAAGTTAAGCCTCTGAAATGCAGTCAGCTTCCAGTCCGAGTCTGATCCATCCTTCCTCCTCAAGTAGCCTCTGATCAAGAAGACTGATAAGAAGAGAACCATCAAGAATAGTGCCGCGCTTAGACTTAAGATCAGAGCAAGAGATCGATTTGAAATCTTGCTGGACTTGGATGATTTGGAGCATATGCTGAGATTCACACCACAGAGACCGGTATTGTTTAAGAAGCTTCTATCATACACAGAATTGTCAAATGAACTTGGAATCTTGCCGGTGAGGTGATTTGAAGAGAGGTTGAAATTGTTGAGTCTCAGAGAGCTAAGTTGATACGGAATTTGGCCAGAGAATTGGTTCTCAGAAAGGTCCAAATCAGTAAGGCCTGGCAACACACCAAGTTTCACTGGAATTGTCCCGGACAGTTGATTTCGACTGAGATTAAGAAGGTTGAGTGAATCCCATGATAGAATATCAGATGGAAGTGGCCCACTAAGTCGATTCTGATCAAGTTTCAGTTGTGTCAAGTTTGGAAGAGCAGTTAACTCTAGGGGAACACTACCATTGAAGAGGTTGTTAGTGGCATCAAAAACTTGGAGATTCTTCATGGAAGCCACCCCTCTTGGTATTTCTCCAGAAAACTTGTTGTCTCGGATCTCCAGCCTCTGAATTGTGTGTGATATCTTCTCAGGAAGCTCGCCCGTAAACGAATTGTTGTTCATCAACACATAACTCAAGTTCTTCGCATTCCACATACCACTAGGAATGTCCCCAGATAACATATTATCATAAACACTGACAAACTCCAAACTATCACATTTTCCAAGAGAGCTTGGCAGCTCTCCGGTGAGACTATTCTCATGAGAAACAACTCCCACAAGCTTACCGTTGTGACACAATCCGTCTGGCAGCTCTCCGGTCAGCCTATTCACCGAAACCTGAAAATCTTCAAGAAGTGAATATTTCCCAAGATCAGGAGGAATTGTACCTGACAAGTTCATGCTGAACATTTTGAAGATCACAAGATTTGGCAAGCGGCCAATTTTCTCCGGAATCTCACCAGAAATACTATTGAAGAACAAACTCATGTCACTCAACTTGGTAAGGTTTCCGAAACCTTGTGGTATTGGCCCGGTGAGATTGTTCTGAGAGATATCTATGATGGTCAAGTTGAGTGCTTCGACCACTTGAGGAATCTCCCCTGTCAGGTAGTTTGTGAAGAGATATATGATGCTCAAATTCTTGAACAGAAACATTTTGCTTGGGATTTTCCCTCGCAAAGTGTTTTGCGCCAAATCCAGCTCTTCAAGTTGTTCCAATTCTCCAACATTCTCAGGTATCTCCCCGATCAAGTTCGCGTCGCGAATCCTCAACATCTTCAGTTTTTTCATGTTAGTGAAGTTGAAAGACAGCTCCCATGGTTCTAGTGTCGGATTCCAAGAGAGCCAGAGTTCAACTAGATTCGAGAGTTCACTTATTTCTGCCGGGACAGAGCCGTCGAGCTGGTTCAAGTACAAGTGCAAGGTTGTCAGGTTCTCCAACTGCCCAATAGACGCCGGAATGTCGCCGGAGAAGTTGTTACCGGCAAGGATGAGTGTCTGAAGCCGAGGCAGCCTGTCGATGTCATTAGGAAGTTTGCCGACGAAGTAGTTCTGCGAAAGGTCCAAGTACTCAAGCTTGGAACAGCTGAAGAGAGACAATGGGAAGTCTCCCGGGAGAGAGTTGTTGTTGAGATCGAGGTGTGTGAGATTGTTGAGGTCACAAATGAAAGGTGGAACCTCATGGTTGAGGTTTACGTCGTCGAAGATAGCCAATCCGGTGACAGAGTCGCCGGTGCAGTTGATCTCCGGCCAGGAACAGTGAGAGCTACTATCTGAAGATGAATCCCAATGGCCGAGGGATGGTGATTTCCAGTAGGACTGTAGTTTTAGCAGGACTGAATGTTCCCTGTCTTGCAAGGACTGAGAGCTGACATGGCTAAGGAAGAAGAAGAAGAAGAAGAAGAAGAAGAAGAAGAACAAAAGGGAGGTAAACGGAGAAGGAGATAGTAGAGTTGGCTTAGTCATTTGGATAATCGAGCTTCAATTCAGAGCTCTTTCTCTGTGTGTGAACTCAGGTGATCTTTCAGATCGAGCTAGTTACAGAATGACATGGTCATTTAGTTTTAAGAGGCCCAATGTTGGAAAAGCATCATTGAAAGGTCATCCCTCATTCATCAATGCAATGGTGGAAGACCTGGAAAAAAAAAACTTGGTCAATGGGCACCATCAACAAGTAGTAGAAGAAAATCTGTGCCTATCTCAATTAGCTGTTTTATTTTGTATGGTCGATCTACAAGCAACTGATATTGCTAAACTAGTTGACAAGTATATATTGTATTGCAGGGTTTCAAAACCACGTGCTTCTAGGAAACGGATCAACTATTCATTCATAAACAATGCTAGAGAATTGAGATTTTATTATGTTGTTAAAGAATAGAGTTTTTGTTGTTGGATATTTATGTGTTCTTAGTTATGGTAAATTGGTAGAGAATAAGGGAGAAAATTCTATTTAGTGATGTATTGGGATTCTTACTATATATTGTATTGCAGGTTTCCTAGTTGATATTGCTAAACTAGTTGACATGTATATATTGTATTGCAGGGTTTCAAAACCACGTGCTTCTAGGAAACGGATCAACTATTCATTCATAAACAATGCTAGAGAATTGAGATTTTATTATGTTGTTAAAGAATAGAGTTTTTGTTGCTTGATATTTATGTGTTCTTAGTTATGGTAAATTGGTAGAGAATAAGGGAGAAAATTCTATTTAGTGATGTATTGGGATTTTTACTATATGTAACTCTATATGTTCTCCTATATAAAGAAACTTCTTATTATCAATGAAATGTTATACCGATTGCTTCCACAATCATCTTTATTGTTTATACGTTTTTCTTAAACACGTTATCAGCACGAGACTCTAACCCTATGCGTAGATCTCAAGGAGAATACAAGAGAAGAAGAAGATTGTTTTGTAATAATCTCAAGTAAGTTTTCTATGAACACACATTGCATTTAAATTCGAATAACCTACTCTTTTCTGGGAACTTGAATTTTTCTACAGGGATTTTGGGATAACATCTTATCCATCCTTTCTACACCGCACCTTTCTTGAAGGTGGGAATTTGGAACAAACAGAGGTTCCTAGATAAACTAAGAGCATTCATCGTGAACAAAGAGAGTTCACAAATCGATTTGAACAAAGAGAGTTAATAAAAAAACATTGATTAACGAACAAAGAGAATTCGTAAGACTATATACATCAAAGTAAATGTCTAATCCAAATATTAAATTGAAAAACGAATTAGTTTTCGAGGAAGTCTTTTATGACTGCGAAATTAATATATCTTTTGTTTTCTTATGGTGTTTTATATGCAAAAAAGCATTGACACCATGATTCCGGATCTAAAAGAGAAGTGGAATAACATGTGGTTTTTCAACTTCAAGCATATTGCATCAATAAATAATGACATGCTTAAGCTTAGATCCATACTCCAATTATGCGGAAAGCAATTGAAGGGCAAGATTTAATCGAGAAAATACTCTACATAATCCTAATTCAAGGAAAGTTGGAACAAAGAGTGTTCACAATGAAAATTATGAAAGCGCATTAAGAGAATGACGCATGGAGCGGAATCCTTAAAGTAAGAAAATTTCGGTGAGACATTTAGGTCCATACTACTGCCCTAACAAGGAAGAACGCTATAACGTAGTACCATGAAGGTCATGATGGCCAAAATAGAGGAAGCGCTGGCTATGAAGGCCGTGGTGACCAAGAAAGCCATGGAGGTTGAGGTACCAATGTCAAAAGAAACAAGCATAAGATGCATGATGTTTCTCGAATCAAAAGAGTTGTTTATTCTCAAGATGTTTGAGAAGAATCAGAAGATAGATTTCGGAAGTTTTGGGTCAATAGATGTTGAATACCATTGATAAGTAAAATATGTGAGGAATCTAAAGATTGCCAAGATCATCATTGTTACATTTGAACCATTCAATCTGAATCTACTTGATCCTAGAACACATCAGTTTTCGAAACTATTTTCTGCGTACTTTTGTACAAACTATTCTACCTAGCTATAGGTCTAAAAAAATTATGAAAATTTACAAAATTGTTCATATACATGTCTAGTTTAGGTCTGCAAAATTTCATTGCATTAAGACATACCAATAATTCGACAGAAAATCGACAAGCAAGCATACTCAAATTTTGTGAATTTTAAGGACCAAATAAACAATGAAACAGAATATGGGGATAGACCAAATGCGAATCTCAACATAGTACACTTAAAAATTGGCAGAAACTCGATTAAAGAGATACTAGATTTTAATTAGAGATTTATATTTTTCATGTATAAATGCGTGTGTGCCCAAGTATTATGTTTGATGATGTTGGTCAATTACTTTGGATTAACAAACTTTGATGTATCATGTTGGCTTAATAATAAAGGCAGCATTGTATTGAATTATTAATAATAGACTTGTCTACGTTTTCAATATCACATATATGTTTTATGCTTGTATAAATTTATCATCTACTAGGGCTCACCTTATTAACTTGTGATGTCTAGAAAAAGAGATTTTCGATAAAGGTATTTGAGAGGACCTTGTGTCCCACCTACATTGATCTCTCTCGACCTAGTCATAAGTAAAAAGAGTTAGCCAAACAACTTTGGATGACCTAGTAAATTTGTAAATTCATCAATGTATAGATTGGGATAGCTAAGAGTGCTAAAATCCCCAAAAATATCACAAAAGCAAAAAACAGAATATGCTCTGCAGAACAACCAGCTTCTACTATAAACCGCGAACTTTTTAGAAAGAGTCATCATATAAGTAATATATGGCTAGAAATATACGGATATGTAGTTTTCATAACTACCTCCGGATATCTAATTTCTAGAAAAAGTTATGCATGTATTACTAGACAAAGGTCAGAAACAGAACATAACAAGTATCTGCTCTGCAGATTAGTCAACTTCAACGATAAACTGGGATTTTACCAGGATGAATCAACATATGAATGACATATGGTTGAAAAACTATGGATGTGTAGTTTTTAGAACTACGTTCGAATTGTCGATACCTATTTTTTAGAAAATTTTATACCCGTTTTACTCGACAAAGATTAGAAACAGATATAACAGAATTGGGTGTGCAGATCACTTGGCTTTGATGTTAAACTGAGATTGACTTAGAATGATTAAGCATACGAGTAATATATGTTTGTAAATCTACGGATTTTTAGTTTCCAGAACTTTATCCGGATTGTGAATAGCTATTTTCTAGATAAAGTTATGCCTGTTTAAGTACACGGAGGTCAGCCAATCTCGGACGAAGGCAAAACCTGAGAAGGACCTTTGATGAATCGATGATTACCTCGATGGGTCGAAGACTATCCCCTAAAACTGAATTTTTGAGTTATTTTTTGGTTTTACTCATGCAGGACTTATTTCTTTGCAAGTATTTCCTCTGAGAACTTCGAGTGTTTCATTGATACGAATTACACATACTATGTTATGTCATAGAAAACTTATGTCAATTTTATGCCTTTTCAATCATGTTTCTTTATGATGAGAATGGACATAGGTCTTCTCATCATCTATGCCAACAATTTTCAAGTGAGAATGAACATGAGTTCCTTTGCTTTATCTCTAATGATTGCGGTATGATCCGAATATTAGAGAATCTTATATATCAACCAGATGGGCTATGTAAGAGAACTAAAAGAGAGTTGTAGAATCAAATCATATCATGAGAGATGACTTAAGGGATTCAGACACATATAAGATTTGATACAACAAATTGGGACACCCAAGTCGTGATAAGATGATCCGTATTTTAAAAAGTTCAAACGGACATAAGTTCTTTCGAGTAAAAGGAAGCAAGAACCAAAGCTGGTTCATGAGAGTGGAGTTGAGTACCCTCTGTAGTGGCGCGTTCATCCATAGTTGGCCAGTGACTGGCACCACTTCCCCCAAGAGGAGAAAACTAGACGCCAAGGATGGCGTGCTAGTCTCCTAACATGCTTCCCGAGTCCATGAAGATTCCAAGCCTCAACCAAAATCCTTATGGGTTATTTTCAAAGGCTTATCACTTGTTATTGTAAAGCCCACTCATTCGAGAGATTAGGATTGAGACCATCCTATGCAAAAGACATATTTTCTTACTAGTAGAATCTAAGAAAATTCTATGGAACGATTTAACCAACAAGAAGACCACTAAGATATTTTTTTGGTGTTGGTTACAAGGAAAACAAGCTGGTCACGTGTCATGCTATCATCCACTTGTAATGTTGCTCAAATTTCTAGCTCAGATCATATGATTGCAGGCTCACTACCCGAATTATCCCATTTATAGTCGATTCGACTTAATAATGCTAGAATGTTTACATCGAAGAGTTTTCGATGAATCATATTGCACATCATTGAGATTTGGTATTAGTATAATACTCTGATGAACAAACTCAAATGGTCTCGCAGAAAACTACTGTTTAGCAACTACGATAGTAGTCTGAGCATTGGTGATGCGTACCAATATTTTCTGCTTAGGGTTATGCAATATCGCATGCAGCTATACTACATCGTCTACGATCCACCATCACTCAATCTTGTTTTGCGCAGCTAGTGACTGCGTGCGAAGATAATATCTCTAACTTATGCATATATATGCCAAACTTGCTATGCCATAACACATTATAATGGGTCAATCGAGACAAATGAATATATATGTTGGACATGAGTCTTTAACTATAATCCTCTATGAGAACCTTGATGGACGATCTATTTACCGCTAGTTTTGAGGATTGTCACTTTGATGAGACAATCTTCCCGTCCTTAGGGGGAGATAGGAACAAGAATATTCAATAGGAACGTTAGGAAGGGTCGTGTCATGATCCTAAAATGATATAATGTAACAGATTCGATGCCTGATGCATTTTCTAATATTGTTAAGGTGACGAGATCACATATACTTGCTGCAAACATACTTGTACAAATTTATGTTCCTTTGAGAGGACATGGCGCCACAAAAAATGAGTTGGTTATGGAGCTGCCACCATGGAATGTAGCATGGTGATGTCATAAAGTGGTATAGTATCGTCACAGGCCATGGGTTCCACTAGAGAGCGTAGAAGACCCAAATGTTTGATAAATACTCGTCCAAGGAAGGGAAGAAGTTTGGCACAATATGATACATTGGTCGTTGATACTCAATTCCATCATATGGTTATCATTGAGGGATGCCTTAATGTTAAAACCTATTACTCATAATATAGAGATTTCTACAAAGTACAAATTATACTAGTGTACATGAGAGCACGAAATTTTGAGACTTTTCAAACCTATCTACATTGAAACTCCCAAACGTAGTAGAAATTGACCTACATGGAAAGAAGTGATCCAGATTGAATTATGTTCACTAACAAAGAGAAAGGTAGTTGGGTTGGTGATGCCGACACACCCAAGTCTAAAGCCTATCTAAATGGGTCTTTGTTAGAAATCGTGATGATAATAAAAAGATTATACTCGCGTCATGGCTCAAGACTTGTCATAACATTCTAGAATCGACTACGATGAGATAAATTCTCTCGTAATGGATGTCATTGCACTCCACTACCTTGCCAGTTTGGTAGTTTCTGGAAAACTTGACATGCAGCTCATGATAAAGTGAAGTCTATGAGTACTCTCATGATCTGCTATAGCCTTGACCTTTAGAGGGATCCGTTTTCGTCCAAGGGATGATGACGAAGACGTGTTAGAGGCTACAGTGCCTAATATATGTGCAAAAGTGTACTTAACATAATACACAAGACTTAACTCCTCATTATTATTGAACTTAATAGCTAGAGTTAGCTATGCGCCCACATAGTGCCCATTGGAATGAGTTAAAGACAATCTTCAGTATCAAAGAGTATGAAAGATATAGACTTGATCTATCCCTACAAAGCGACCACAAAGAGAGTGGCGATGTAAGTAAGGACACCACAAAGAGAGTAGTGTAGCTTTTCCCTCACCCCCTACACACCAACAATCGTTGTGATATGTTAGCAAGTTTTGCTGAAGTTGGATACCTCTCTGATCCACACAAAGGTTGTTCCCAAGTTGGTTATGTCTTTACCATGGTAACACCGCGATATCTTGAAAGTCTAGAAAAGAGACTCTTGTCGCTATATCTTTGAACTATGTTGATATTATTGATCTAATATGAAGTTATTTAGAGTGCATATAGTTGAGGTCCATAGGTGCACATATCGAAGATCAAGTGGTTTATGAATCACCACTGATGAACCTACATGTATTATGAGGATAACGTTACTTGCATCAAGGTGATAAAGCTAGATTACATGTAGGTCGACAACACCAACCATATATTGCATAAGTTGTTCTATAGTTAACAAGCAATAACAATTCCTCAAGGTCATGGTTGACTAAGTTTGATTTGAGAATAAAGTGGCAGACTTACATTATAATTTATTAGCCAAATTCACATTTAAGAAGCATGTGAAAAGTATAGGATCGCTCAGCTTATCTAAGCTACCTTGATTGTTGACATCAGGGGGAGATGCAGACTTCAGAGGGAATCTGGCATTCACATAAGAGTTTTTAAATGTGAAGAACACATTGTACTCTTTTTTCTTAATCAAGGTTGTTTTTATCCCAAAGGATTTTTATTACTTGGCAATATTTTAATGAGGTAATATAGTTAATTTTCAGATCATCGTCTATGACGACTTGCACTCTTTTTACTTGGCGTGATCACTTTTTCTCTTGCAAAGATTTTTGGCTCATCAAGGGTTTTAATGAGGCATCAAGGAAGCATTGAAGAAGCACCGTTTACCATAACCAGCACAAGGGGGAGTATTGAAGGATATTTACTTTATTATGTGTGTTCCTAGTTATAGTAGAATATGTACAGAATAAGGGAGAGAATCATATTTAGTGATGTACTAAGATTTTACCATATGTAACTCCATATACTCTCCTATATAAATGAGCTTTTTATTATCAATGAAAGGTTGCACCGATTGCTTCCACAATCATCTCTATTGTTTATACGCTTTTCCTAAAACAGTTTTAAACTTATATACTTATATTAAGTTCGACGCGAAGTAAGGATATATGTTTTTTTTTGAAAACAAAGCTCTAAACTTCATTAATAGATCACTGGGAAAAACCCAATGCGAGAGCCCCAACAACTCAAATCTAAACAACTTGTGTCAGGGCAAAGAGAATAGGAACATTACAACTCAAATCTAAACAACTTGTGTCAGGGCAAAGAGAGCAATCTTAAAAATTAAACGAACATATCTGAAATTGAAGCCACTGCTGCCTCCAACACCATTCTGTTGCACAACCTCTGACTATCGCACAAAGATCACCGATGATGTTTCCATAGAAGCTAAATTCAAGGAGTACTTTCTAAGAGATCGATGCCAAAATAAATCCCAAACACAACTCAACATATAAACAAAACCCAAGACAACAACACTCTCTCCACCACCGAGACCTAGACTAACCCATGGCTGCTATTCAGGATACAGGATCAAAGCAAAAAGCAAAAACAAGGACAAAAACAGGAACGACGGATAATGGGGGATGTAAAACCCATGCGTGAGCATCCATAGGTGAGGTGACTTGCACTTTTACATTGCAACCATAAGTACCCTCAGTCAATCATTTCATTTCATTGAGGTTGGGGGTAGAAAGAAAAACATTGTTATGTGGTTATTTGATACTTGAATCGGAAAAATAATTGAGGAACAGATTCCTCCTGATCTGGACAAAGCTAGCAACATGGTGATATGGAAGCTATACAAGCTTGATAATGACTTAGGGAGAAGCCCCCTATCCTAAAACCATCAGAAGCAATGAAACATATATGCATCACGCACAAATAAAAATTCTCAACCAGGTTCACTGCAGCCATGTGACTGCTGTGCACCACCAAAACGTCGCTACTCCAAGTCGTCGTAGTCTGACCACCAAGAAAGCCACATGACCACGTCCAATCACGCCGTGTCCGAAACAGATTAGGACGAGCCAAATCTGACATCACGTCTCCAAATCGAGATCGCAACACTCTGGAACCACACAATGTAGATCTGCACAGATCCCTCACAGACCACGTCATCGGAATCCTGGTCTCCCCGCCTCCAGCCAACGCCACCGTTATCCTAGACTACCGTTTGGTGGATGAGATTCAATCGGAGTCAAGCCCATACCGCTCCATTGCTTCGATGCACTACTACCGCAAAGAAACAATCTAGTGTTCCAACGGAACATAACAGCCCATTCGGCCGCACCCGCTGCACGTCGGCGAGGTCTGGTGGTCATCACCCACGTCGGGCCGCCAGACAAGGACTTTTGCCATATTTTGTGAAAACTTTTCTGGCGAAGTGCGTGTTAGGTTTCCACAGCTTACTACACGTTTACAACTGTGTTATTACCTGTAATAAGGATATATGTTAAGAACGAAAAAAAATTAAAAAATAAGGATATATGTTTGATTTAATGTATTTTAATTGTTTGAAACAAAATGAGGTGCGTGGAGGTTTTCGAAAGTGGTGTTCTAGATAATTGGCTAAACAATGACGTGAAAGGGGTGAAAGCCGGCATTTGAAGCTTCCTTGAAGGTGGCCTGCGGGCAACATGTGAACAGAGAGACCGCCTTTGTTGAAAGAAAGCAATCTAATTTTGTGGTTGAAGACTTTGACTCGATTTAATATGCTTACTAGAATTTCCAGCACGTCGGATTGTTCACGTGACACTGACATGAAGACAAAACACTCCCCACGCTTGAGGATGAATGGCAATCTAGTTGCAAATGGCATTGAAAATCAAAGGTCATGGAAAGATAGGTGGGTTGGTAAATTCTCTCTGTCAAAAGTCATAACCAACCCACCGAATAATGCTAGGCCTGCTTCAGTTTGAGCATAATTATCAAGTGAGTATCATGCTCTGTTCTTCTGGAAGATGTACATGTTCATTTGATGTCAAAGAGAAAATAAATGAGTGCTTGACTAACCACAATGATTGGTGTTCTTGTTTGGTAGCTTCCAAATTGTGCACGTACGCATACACGTGAAATCGGAAATGTATTTCTATCTAGAAATTGGTATGCACTAGTTGACATGAACATAGGGGTCGTCAATGAGTCGGATCGTGCCGGACCTCTCCGTAGGTCGAGTCAGATTTTTGAGAAAATATAATAATTATGGGTTAGACTGAGATTTAAGCACAATTGTGAAACTCAAACCCAGCTCTTGGAATCGGTTCATGTGAGTCGGGCCGGGTATCTCTATAAATTTTGGGTCTGGCCGAATCGGACCTAATTATTTTCTACATAAAAAACAAGTTTCCAACGCACTAATCGCAAATATTAGATCAATACTCAAACATCAAATCAAAACCCATATAGTATTTTTTTTTAAACAAAGAATAATTTTTTTTTATATAAAACTAAATTTTATTCATTAAGGCAGAGTAGACAAACTAAGAATCTAAGAACAAATCCAACTATTCAAGTAGACAAGAAAAGTGTAATATGAAGAAAAACAAACCTTAAAGTTTGTTCTCACTTTAAAGAGTGACTACATATAAAGAAATGATTAAGCTAATAATTCTTATAGTATTATTTCATTAGTCTTATTTCATTATATTAAGAGAAGATTGAACTAGTAAAGAGAGTACAACATTGTTTCTTTATAACAAATTTATTTTATATAAGTCTAAATTATAATTCATATATTAAATATTAAAAATTAAAATACAAAACAAACTTTCGGGTGGGACTTTTAGGAGCCGGGCCTATGGACAGGGTTGGACTTGAGACACTAAGCCCACACCCGACTCACAGACCGAGCCTATTGCAAACTTTTTTCGAGTCAAACCGGACTCGGACTTCTCAGGCCAAATGATCCTACATGAAGAGATTACTATTGGCATGACTCTTACATCCGATTCATTTTCGCCGTTAACATACATCTGGCGACATCATACCCTTGCAAAAAACCCTGTCCTCACGAAATAAAGAAGTACCATACAAAGTAACCGAGAAACTTGTATAGAAGAAATACGATGACATAGTTGCAGCCATTGCTTAATAGAACAAACAATTTATTTGCATTATAACAAACTATGTAAATGATGAAGACCAATCAGACATACCAAGTACCAACCAACTCCTCTCACTCATTCTTGGGAGCTGCTTCTAGTGACACATTGTTGAGTCGCTCCAAAGTGACAATAAGAGCCTGCGTGCCCAAGTTTCCTTCGCCATGAGTCTTGAGAGACAAGTAAAGCTGCTGGGCTAAAGCCAACCCGGGTAAAGCCAGGCCCATACTCTGGCACTCCTTCAAACAAATCCCCAAATCCTTGACGAAATGGTTCACATAAAAACCCGGCTCAAAATCCCTCTTCAGAATTTTAGGTCCGTGCAAGTCCAACGACTTCGACCCGGCTGCCCCGACCGAAATCGCCTTTAGGAACAGGCCCACGTCCAGCCCAGCTTTGTGGGCAAACATCATCCCTTCTACTAGGCCCAACATCGTCGAAGCTATGATGGTCTGGTTCGCTAGCTTCGCAAACTGTCCTTTTCCGGGGCCACCCATGTAATTAACCTTCCCCATGAGGGCAAAAAGGGGAGTTAATCTCCCGACGAGTGTTTCGTCGCCGCCCGCGAGAATCGCGAGGGTTCCCTTTTTGGCGCCGACGTCTCCGCCGGTGACGGGCGCGTCGACGGAGAGGCAGGATTTAGAGGCGGCGGAGGCGGAGATCTCGACAGCGAGGGAGGGCTCGGAGGTGGTCATATCGACGAGAACGCCGCCGGGGCAGAGGCCGGAGAGGGCGCCGGAGGTGGGGTCGAGGAGGACGGAGCGGACGTCGGAGGGGTAGCCGACGATGGTGAAGACGACGTCGGATTGGGATGCGACGGCGCGTGGGGAGTCGGCGAGTGAGGCGCCCATGTCGAGTAGAGGCTGGGCTTTCGAGAGGGTGCGGTTGAAGATGGTGACTGAGTAGCCGGCTTTGAGGAGGTGGCCGCACATGGACCGGCCCATAACGCCGGTGCCGATCCAGCCCACGCGGGTTGTCGATGGGCTTATGGTGGGCTCTGCGGCGGCGGCCATGGTGCGATAGAGGTGGAGTAAGGAGCAGAGAAATGGGTGAGTCGGGGAAGGAGTGGAAGTGGAGTGTGTTTGACTATTTTGAGGATCATTCTCTACGTAATTGTATCTCAAGTTCTCAACCAACGGTGATTCTGTTGTTATCACTTTTTAAATCAACGGTCTATATGGAACTCAAAAAGCACTCGACCCTTTTTTTTTCTTTGTTTTTCCTATCCTTCAAAATAAAAAAGGATGGATGAGACATCTTTAAAACTTTTATTAATGAAAATTGGTCGCGTGGTAAGTGTCAGATCATGTACTTATTTTTATCAAAAATGTAAATTTGTTTATAACTCGTTTAATAAATGAATTGTATTCTATTATGTTGAATTATTTAACTCACAAAATTAAATGTGATATAAATTCAAACTTCACTATTCACATATAAAATAAAACAATAGAAGTATTAAAAATACAAACTAATTGTTATGGCCAATATTAGAATAAAGACTCAAATAACTTATATATATAATAAAATATTATTATAATTTACTATTAAATATGTCGTGTATGCAAGTCATATATAAATCGACCTATCTCAAATAATAAACAGATTTTTATTGTGTAGCAGGTTGACCCGTTTATTAAACGGGTTATGGCGGGTTGACATGCGTTTGACCCACTTTATAATTGTGCAGGTTCAACCCCCTTCATTTCGTGCGAGTTTCGAGTCGAATTCATCGGTCGTGTTGAAATTGACAGGCCTACTGCTGAGTACATAGGGGGGACATAAAACCTGAACCCCATATTTCAATAAGCACATATAGAACATCCCGGATGATCACATAACAACCCACAATAATTATGTAGTCAAACATGCACCAATTAACAGAGAAAACCATACAGATTATTCTATTTGCTTTACAAATATAGTGAACACTAGAAAGATCCTATTGCTTTCCCGCTAAAGCCTTCCTTCCATAATCATTTTTGACTAGCTTTCCTAGTATGTTGTTGAACGACAATTACGTCGTCGAAATTACGTTTCATCCTACCACTATGAGGATGAGACCATCTTACTATAACCCACACCCTCACTAGGATAGACAAGGCACAAGGAATGCACACACCGACAAATTACCTTGATTGTCAGACTAGCCCTACTGTATGTATATAGATAGAGTCTTATTATCGACTTAAACACAAAAAAATACCTAAATTAAAACATAAAACATAATAAATAATACTTAAACATTTTAGGCCAATGTTAATAAACCTGACCCAACTACCACAAATGTCAGATTATGGGCGGAAAGCCCAGCCCACCATTGGAAAAAAGACTGCCACCACCACTGACCTCTAACCTCCCCAAATATGCTCGTCCCCGCTCAACCCTTGCCAACAACCTCCGATCTTCTTAGACCAGCACCGTGCTGCACCTAAGCCCACCACAAACCACCAACCATCCACGAATATTACTGTGACGACCCGACCCTTGTCGAAAATTGTCAAAGTGAATAAAATAATAAAAAAATTAGATAAATCGAGGAAGTACTCGATTAGATAACTCAATTCGACTAAATCAGTCGAATAATAGATACGATAACTTGTTACGGCAAAATTGTCGTAACAACAAACAAAATAACTAATTTCTCCGTCGCCCGCACCGCCTCTGGTGGCAAACCCCGTCGCCACCACCAACCCACAGGGATGACGAAGCCTAAATGATATTTTAGACCTCACAACCTACATATAACTTGATACGATTCAGAAATAAAGTTTTCCGGCAAGAATTTCTGGCCACACGCGCTGCCACAGACGGCGACACGTGCCGCCCACGTGCCACCACCGGCGACCACTGACGGCGGCGTTGAATGACACATCCATCAAAAGCTCTTAAAGAGCCCAACACAAAACCTTAAAGGACTATGGGCAAATTTCGGCGCGTTTGGCCAGAATCGGCCTCGAAAGCAACTTGACTGAAAATTGGATTCCGACACGATCTCCACCATCGAGCCATCTTGTGGCTCAAGGCATAGCTTAAAAGCCTCGGGAAGAGGAGAGGAGTAAAACCCCTCTGCCCTCGCCGGCCCAGAACACTGGCAACCGCCGCTCACGGTGGGGGCCAAAATGAGTTCGACGAAATTCGTTCAGATTCCGTCCAACTCCACCTACAACCAAAATATTCCAATAACATCACATAGAGTTTCACAAGAGTTCCTAACTATACCAGTTTCGACGTCGGAGAACTCGTCGACGACGACATCGGAGAATACCTGAAACCCTAAAATAATCTCTCTCCAAATTCTTCCCTCTTCGGCCATAACCCACAAAATCAAGGCTAGAATTAGGAAGACCACATCAAGACCGATCGAACCCGACCAATATGGTGGTCGGAGATGGCCAGACGGCGCCGTGTCATCAATGAACATAATTTGACCCAAAACGGGTCGAACGAGAACTCTCTCCACCGAGAGAGAGAAAGTTGACCGAGGTCAACGAGAATACTTCCCAAATGGGAAACCTCCCCTTTTATATTTTTCTATTTATGGTAACTTTGGTAATTACTTTACGACAAAATTTCAATCATCGTAACTTTCTCGTTGTAACTCCGATTTTGACGATTCTCGCGTCCACGAACTTGTCTCGACAAATTCTATAATTTCTATCCGAAGTCAACTAACTCCGACAATTCAATAAAAATATCAACCCGGAACACCTCGGTACTTACCGACGGTAAAAATATTTTACCGCGATCACTTACTTGAACTCAAATTATTCGTTAATAATATAAATAGTAATAAAAAATTAGGATATCACAATTACGCATCAAGAATCAAACACCAGATCAGTCGAATCCCAGATCTGACAAACGCTCGGTCGATTGACCAAGTGGTATGTCTCCAACAATCTCTACCAAGGCTGATGGTCAACCGAAAATTGCCACACCATCTTTGAAACCATGAAGCATCGAGGTAATGCCAGTGATTATTCTTGTTATTCAATTTATGTTTTTGATAGATTCATGCAGGAATACATCCAATACTCAATGGAGGAAGATGCTTTGAGGACAACCATATAAGTTAGCGGTGAAACCATTCCTCCAACCACTGTTTGACGGGTCGAACAAAATTCTTGACTCGTCGAATCTGACCAGATCAGAGAAGAGCTTGACGAACTCAAAGCTAAGCTGGGATACAAACCTTCAAGTGTGTGGTTTGATAATGATGAGGGTCTAAGGATCAATACCTTTCAAGATTTAGACATGGATGAGGAGTTCCACAATGTGGTGGCTAACCTTAAGGCAACACCATGGGCTACATACATAAGGGTCCAAAGTTTATAAGGTGTCATACTTGAGGGACCATTCTAACAATTTTATCTTACGGGAAACATTAAAATGATAGCATTTCACTTTTTACTTTAAAAAAAAATATAAACGTTTTTTTCTTCAAAAAATTCACCAACAAAGTTTAGAATCTTACGGTTAAGTCAATGCATGCTAGAAGAGGAGTGATGTTGATTATAAAATCACAAACTGAAAAGTATACAAACAAAATAATTTTGGATAGTTTATATGTGCAAAAGAATTTGTATAGGAGTATTTTTTAGACATACATATGTAATTGATCTTACTCCATATTCAAAATCAAATAAATACTTAATCATTGTGTTGTAGATCTTATATGTATTGTATATGAGACACGTTTTATGTATTGTTATAATACAAACAACAGAGTAAACTAACTAACTAGAAATTTGAGACTAAGAAATTTCCCGGTGTTTTGAGATTCTTGGTTGAGAAAACTCGAGAGATTAGCGATCAACCTTAGCGCCATTGCCTAGGGTTTGATCGGTCTGTGTGAGTTTCTCACGACTTCCCTGTTTTCTTGCTTCGGTGTTCCTCCCTTTTCGTTACTTCTTCCCATGGCAACAACTTTATTTATCGATTTTTGTCCTTTTTCCGGCGAGTTAGTTTGAAGAAAAGGAGCATGAGTCTGCAACTTGTATGAAAACCTGACCTCGATTTAGCAGCCTACATCGAGATTATGTCCTAATGACACTACTAATTGCAGTGTTTACTAATAAATATATAAGAAAATCTCAATACTGAAATTCACAAGTCTCAAAAATCATTTAATCTATAACCAATAATAAGCTCACAAGGTGTAAATAAATTTCCTAACATCAAAGCGACCAAACACCTCTAAAACATATAAACTAACTAGTTACTACTCGTAGGATCAACTATGGATCCTACCAAAGGGAAGTGCTATACGTCGAACTCCGTGCGCACCTGACCTCTACTGACACTCTAAAACTTGGGCATTTGAAACCAAATGACCCAAGGAAGGACATTTCAAAAACGTAAAACTGTTAGAGTGAGTGGACAAAAATAATATAACGTAAGAAAACGTATAAAAATAAGTTTATGTCCTTCCAATAAAATTTATGGGAAAAACTGTATGCGAGTGATGTAAAATCTCATATTGTACTCAACAAGTAAACGAAACATCGGCGGGCCTTGAAGACAACAAAATTGATGAAAAATTGAAATCCAATTGAAAAGTGTTAAATCTAAAAACTAAAGATTTAAAACTAAAACAAATCAATTATGGTAAGGACCCAGGGTCCTAACATCACGGGTCGTCCAATGTTGTTTAGAAGCCTAGCATCCATAGCGACATGTAACTAATTTGACATACTAAAACATCTTGAATAACTATGAGATCAAGCTAGTAACGGATAGCTCAAACAATATGGGTGTACTTAGGGTAGGCGGTGATCAAGTGGTGTAGTTAGCGCTTGTCACCTAACATCGTCTAGGGTCTAGCAAGCTTAGACGACATAAGTCACTCGATGATTAGTCGAGTGACTCGTATGCACATACGTAACTGATTTGAACTGAGTGTTCAGGGTAACGGCTATAAGAGCCATAAACTAAAATACTGTAAACTGAGATCTATTTGAACTGGACTCTTAACTGAGGCCGTCATACACTGAAACATATCTGAACTAGACACTTAACTGGGTGCGTCGTAAGCTAAAACAAACTTGGTGGACGGAGAACGTAAAAGCGTAAACACCTTAATGACGTAGGAAACCAACTAAGCTGCAAGACTGACTGATATCTGAACTAAAAGATAAATATGCCAATGTTGAAAAATAGACTAAACATAAACTTGAACTTGTTAACTAGGAGTGTAGAGTAGTGTGACGATCTGTATCTTGTTTAGCGATTTAATTCTATTTTGGCACGTTTATTGAGATTGATTAATTCTTCGTGAATCAAATCGACAATTTTTATGAAATAAGTATGGATTCACTTTCATCGTAGAAGTTTCGTACAAAAGCGTTAGACGCAAACGGTGCCTTAAACAGAATTATAACGAAGAAGTTACGACTATTTTTCTGTTTAGGGGCATTTCAGTATTTTTGCCTCACTATCTTAATTAAACTAGAATCTTCTTCTCCATCCATTTTTCACGTGTAAAATGGAGGAGATGGAGAGAGAGAGGTTGCTCAAAATGGAAGGAAGAGAGAGATTTCTTCGTTGGCGCCGGAATCAACCACCTCCGGCATCAAGGTTGGTATCAATCTCTTCCTCTTCTCATGGGCTTTCTATATATAGTATTTTTGGAATTTATTCTCATTTGTATGCAACGAATCAAAGGAGAGAAGATTTCATGAATTCCGACTTGATTTCCGATTTCCGGCCAAACCGTCGACTCTTTGGAGAAACTTGAAGGTATAAAGTTGTTCCTAATCTCTTTGGCTTTCTTTGGAGTATGAGTTTGTGTGTGTGTGTGTGTGTGTGTGTGTATATATATATATATTTGAGTAATTTGGAAATGGTCGGCTTGACCACTATGAACTACTGCAACTTTGTCGCTTAAGGCGGCCTTTTAAGCCATTTTTATTCCTCCTTTTTATCCCTGTTTTGCTACCTAAGACATATTAGTATTAAGTCAAGTGGAGTTGTGTAATTTTGGATGAGAAATTGAGGGATGGTGTTGAGATTAATTTGGGAGAATTGTATATTGGAGGTGTCATAATAAAAAATAAAACTAATAGAAGGAATATGTGAAGTTTGATCGACGTTAGAATGTCTTGGTTGTCTTTATGCCAAGAGAGAGTCCGAATTTGTTAGGATTCTTTTACATTCCTTTACTTGGGTCATATGAATTTGAGTTCATATCAGCAATTTCTTATTATTGGCTAGGTCCCTCAATTAAGCTCAAATATCATGTCTTGATGAACAGATATCGAACACGAGAATTATCATTTACAAGGATGATTAGGAGTGGCGATTCATGATTCGTGAAAGACCAAATACGAGGTCATTGATGTTGTGGCTGCGAGCAAGGAGTTTGACTAGCTATTTATTCATGCGATCCAGGTGAGTGGACCTGGGCTTTTCACTGTTTCCGTATGCAAGTGGTTCGTCTTTATTATATGTTTGATGTTAGTTCTTTTCATTGATTGTGCTTTTACAATTTTCACTATACTACCTAGAAGTTTAGTAAGTTTAGAAATGTTGACTTCTCTTCCATTAGTTCAGTCAAAGTCAATTTGGTAAGTTCAAACTCATCAAATTTATGTTTATGATTTCGAGTTGTATTACGATCTATGTCTGTGGTTCATACTTAATGTTCCTGTTCAGTTGGCGCTTAAGCTTGATATGTCAGTTCTACTAGTCCAATTCTTGCATGTGTTTTCTTAAGAGATGAACCAGTAGTCACGGATGTTATATATTTGAGATTTTTATATATGCGCATATATGCTACCTGACTGGCCCTCAAGTAGCCATTTCAGGGTTGTAGTTCACTACTGATATATTATCTGGGGTTGTAGTTCATTACCAGATGATAGGGGTGACTCAGGTTGTAGTTCACTACCAGTTATCATCGCCTTCTTATTTATTGAGTCACGATGGTAATGTGTCATCCTGGATGTTAGGCTTCTAACGACACTCAATGACTAGAGATGTCAGATACCTCTATCATCCTTTCTGCTTTCTCCATCATTAGATTCAGTTTACAGTCGGTTAATCTCAGATTCGATAACTAGAGGTGCCATATACCTCAGTCATCACCACCTAACTATGTCGTTTCAAGTTCAGTGCTTAGTCAGCTAGTTTAAATTTTGATGACTAGAGATATAGATATATTTGTCATCGTTTTTACTAGATATTTCAGAATTAGACTATCATTTTTAGATTTAACTCTTAACCATTCGTGTTCATCTTCTTCATTTAGCCTTTGAGTTCATGGTCAACCTCGTGGCTCATTCTCATCTATTTACTTCAGTCTTATGTTTTCCTTTAGTACTCGCGTACTAGTTTTTCACTAAAACTGGGCCTTGCGGGTTGGACGGCCGGGTATCTTTATAAATTTTTGGTCGGGCCGGTTTAAGTATTTTCTACATAAAAAATAAGTTTCCAAGACACTAGTCGCAAACATTAGATCAATACTTAAACATCAAATCAAAACCCATATAGTATTTTTAAAACAAAGAACATTTTTTATATATATAAAACTAAATTTATTCATTAAGACCAAGTAAACAAACTGAGAATCTAAGAGCAAATCCAACTATCTAAATAGACAAGAAAAATGTGATATGAAGAAAAACAAACACTAGAGCATGTTCTCATTTTAAAGAGTGACTACATATAAAGAAATGATTAAACTAGTAATTGTTGTAGTATTATTTATTTGTATAAAGAGAAGATTGAATTAGTAAAGAGATTACAACATTATTTTTTTATAGGAAATTTGTTTTATATAAGTCTAAATTATAATACATATATTAAATATTAGAAATTAAAATACAAAATAAACTTTCGAGTCTGACTTTTACGAGCCGAGCGTACGGGTAGGCCCACACTTAAGGATGATCGGCAATCTAATTGCAAATGGCATTGAAAATAAAAGGTTATGGAAAGATAGTTGAGTTGATTATTTCATATATTAAATATTATTAGCATAATTATATTGCTAATTATCAAGTGAGTATCATGCTCTGTTCACAAGTCATAACCAACCCACCGAATAATGCTAGGCCTGCTTCATTATTAGCATAATTATCAAGTGAGTATCATGCTCTTTTCTTCTGGAAGATGTACATGTTCATTTGATGTCAAAGAGAAATTAAATGAGTGTGCTTGACTAACCACAATGATTGGTGTTCCTGTTTGGTAGTTTCCAAATTGTGGACGTACGCATACATGTGATATCGGAAATGTATTTCTATCTAGAAATTGGTATGCACTAGTTGACATGAATATAGGGGTCGTCAACGAGTTGGATCGGGCCGGACCTCCGTAGGTCGGGTCAGATTTTTGAGAAAATATAATAATTATAGGTCAGGCTGAGATTTAAGCTCAATTGTGAAACTCAAACCCAGCTCTTGGAATCGGTTCATGTGGGTCAGGTCGGGCCGGATATCTCTATAAATTTTGGGCCTGGCCGAGCCGGGCCTAATTGTTTTCTACATAAAAAACAAATTTCCAACGCACTAATCGCAAACATTAGATCAATACACAAACATCAAATCAAAACTCATATAGTATTTTTAAAATAAAAAATAATTTATAAAACTAAATTTATTCATTAAGGCAGAGTATGCAAACTGAAAATCTAAGAGCAAATCCAACTATACAAGTAGACAAGAAAAATGTAGTATGAAGAAAAACAAACACTAAAGTTTGTTCTCACTTTAAAGAGTGACTACATATAAATAAAATATTAAACTAGTAATTGTTGTAGTATTATTTCCTTAGTCTTATTTCCTTATATAAAGAGAAGATTGAACTAATAAAGAGATTACAACATTGTTTCCTTATAGCAAATTTATTTTATATAAGTCTAAATTATAATCCATATATTAATTATTAACCATTAAAATACAAAATGGACTTTCGAGTGGGGCTTTTACAAGTCGGGTCTACGGACAGGATCCAACTTGAGACATTAAGCCCAAGCCCAACCCATAGACCGAGCCTATTACAAACTTTTTTCATGTCAAACCGGATTTGGACTTCTCAGGCCAAATGATCCAACATGAAGAGATTACTATTGGCATGACTCTTACATCCGATTCATTTTCGCCGTCAATACATCTGGCGACATCATACCCTTGCAATAAACCCTGTCCTCAGGAAATAAAGAAGTAACATACAAAGTAACCGAGAAACTTGTACAGAAGAAACACGATGACATAGTTGCAGCCATTGCTTAATAGAACAAACAAATTATTTGCATTATAACAAACTATGTAAATGATGAAGACCAATCATACATACCAAGTACCAACCAACTCCTCTCACTCATTCTTGGGAGCTGCTTCTAGTGACACATTGTTGAGTCGCTCCAAAGTGACAATAAGAGCCTGCGTGCCCAAGTTTCCTTCACCATGAGTCTTGAGAGACAAGTAAAGCTGCTGGGCTAAAGCCAACCCGGGTAAAGCCAGGCCCATACTTTGGCACTCCTTCAAACAAATCCCCAAATCCTTGACGAAATGGTTCACATAAAAATCCGGCTCAAAATGCCTCTTCAGAATTTTAGGTCTGTGCAAGTCCAACAACTTCGACCCGGCTGCCCTGACCGAAATTGCCTTTAGGAACAGGCCCATGTCCAGCCCAGCGTTGTGGGCAAACATCATCCCTTCTACTAGGCCCAACATCGTCGAAGCTATGATGGTCTGGTTCGCTAGCTTCGCAAACTGTCCTTTTCCGGGGCCATCCAGGTAATTAACCTTTCCCATGAGGGCAAAAAGGGGAGTTAATATCCCGACGAGTGTTTCGTCACCGCCCGCGAGAATCTCGAGGGTTCCCTTTTTGGCGCCAACGTCTCCACCAGTGACGGGCGTGTCGAAGGGGAGGTAGGATTTAGAGGCGGCGGAGGCGGAGATCTCGACGGCGAGGGAGGGCTCAGAGGTGGTCATATCGATGAGAACGCCGCCGGGGTAGAGGCCGGAGAGGGTGCCGGAGGTGGGGTCGAGGAGGACGGAGAGGACGTCAGAGGGGTAGCTGACGATGGTGAAGACGACGTCGGATTGGGGTAGCCGATGATAATCAGGCCGAGCTCTAAGCACAATTGTGAAGCCTAAGCCCGGCTCTTGGAATTGGGTCATGTGGGTTGGGTTGGGCCGGATATCTCTATAAATTTTGGGCCTGGTCGGGCCGGGCCTAATTGTTTTCTACATAAAAAAAAGAGTTTCCAACGCACTAATCGCAAAGATTAGATCAATACTCAAACATCAAATCAAAACCCATATAGTATTTTCAAAACAAAAAATAATTTATAAAACTAAATTTATTCATTAAGACAAAGTAGGCAAACTAAGAATCTAAGAGCAAATCCAACTATTCAAGTAGACAAGAAAAATGTAGTATGAAGAAAAACAAACATTAAAGTTTGTTCTCACTTTAAAGAGTGACTACATATAAATAAAATATTAAACTAGTAATTTGTTGTAGTCTTATTTTCTTAGTCTTGTTTCCTTATATAAAGAGAAGATTGAACTAGTAAAAAGATTGCAACATTGTTTCCTTATTGCAATTTTTTATATAGGTCTAAATTATAATCCATATATTAAATGTTAGAAATTAAAATACAAGACAGGCTTTCGGGCCGCGCGGGCCGGGATGAGCGGGCTTCTTACGGGCCTGGCCTACAAGCCGGTCCGGGCCGGGCTTGAGACATTAAGTCCAAGCCCGCCACAGGGATTGACGGGCTGGGCTTGGGGTTCTCGGGCCTTGCGGGCCAAATGATGAGGCCTAACAGAAGGATCCCGCGGCTGATCCTACGGGTAAGTTAGTTTGGAATATGTAGCAGCTCTAGTGTCAAAAGTAGTGTTATTTACTATTGTTGATTCTTGACTTGTTGATTTTTAGGAAATTGTTGTTTCAGTTTTGTTTCTGATGTTTTACAAGAAGTTTTATTTTGAATGTTAATAGAGAAGCTCAATTATAGTGTCATTATGACCTAATCCTGGTTTAGGCTGCTAAATCGGGGTCAGGTTCTTTCAATTGGTATCAGAGCTTTAGGTTATAGGTTCTGTAGATTGTATTAGGTTTCTTTCGCCTTGTGTTCAACTACGTTCAACATTGCTTGAGTGATGGCCCGATTGCAGTGGATCTCCATCGAATACTCACGGTATTGAACATCGTCGTATATGAGGCGAATGCACCGTAGTACCCAAACCCAGACTATGTCTCAGTATGCCTCGGTTGTTATGCCTCGAATGCACCAACCTCGATTATTCAACTTTCATCTAGTTTCAGGTAAATGACTTATCCCAGGAGTATTTTTTATGTTTTAAAACTTGTTCAGTCCTTAGTTTTCTTTTCGTGTTGTTTTATAATGCTCAAATATAATTACGGCATGAAGCATAGTAGCTTTGTGAGTATATTTTGTTCCTGAGACTCATTCGTTCGGATGTGGCGAGTTATTGACTGTTGCACTTTCGAGAAGGAAGGTTTAATTTTGTTTTGTTCTTATGGAGTACAAAGATGATCAATCTGACAATTTGCAGGTTATCTGGTATCAATATTTTAGTGTGAACTTATGACAACTTTAGTAAGGAAACTCTTGTGATGCTTTATTTTTTTGAGTTAACTTCCCTTTTGAGTTGTGTTAGAAATGTTTGTTTGTGGTAAATTTAGTTCATGTGTTCATATGGGCACTATATGTTGACCCCTAGTAGTCTTTGGCAATAATACTTGGTGGTCCTATGTTACGTTGTGGTTTGGGAAATAACATGATAAGAGCGTTATCATATTCATTAGTAGTCCACTCGGTAAGGTATATCGTCGAGTTATTGATCTTATAACAATGTGCGTGTCTTATGCTCCATGTTCTTTGTCATTTTCAGATTTCTTGCTATATTCAGTTCCATAACTCTCTTTATCTTGTTTAGCCTCATAATTTCTTGGGTCATCAGCTACTTCTCATTTCATTTCATTTCAGCATCTTCACCTTTGCGGTTCTTTTTGTCGTGTTTAACGTTCATATGGCAATGATAAATTAGTGTGTGAGGAATCAATGCTATTATTTTTTCCATTGGTCAAAAATTACCATCAACGAGTCAAATTTGGATAATTTTGGCGATGGTAGCATGCCTTCGACGGGTCGAGATGGAGATTCAACGGATCGAAGGTGCAAAAATAGGTGACCATCTTTAGAAAGGTCGAAAGAATTAGTGAAAAAAAATTTGACGGGTCGAAAAAGTGCAAAAATCGATTCAGAAGATGTTTCTCGACGGGTCGAGGGATAATCTCAAAGGGTCAAAAAATCCTAGGATCTAAACCATCCTCTTATGTTTGTCTCGTTTTTATAGTATTTTAGTGTCATAGTACCATAAAACTAATTATAATTTGAATCATTCAAGGAATATGAAGTTTAATAACTATTCTTAACACTTTCAAATACCGAAATGAAGAAATTTTTATTACTTTGTCAACATTAAAAACTTACATCAAAAAATTGTCTTATTCCAAAAAACTGACTACAACAAGTCTTAAACCATGGCTAAAACCAAACAAAAAATAAAGTTAAACTTGATTACATAGTAGGAATAATAGCCTAATCTATAGACTAATTTTAATCCGAAGTCTCAAGACTTACTTTCTTGTCTTCTTGTGACGACCCGGACCAGAATCAGCAGTATGATCAACTATATACGTGAGTTACTGCGTAGTCGCAGATTTCCGGCAGTATTTAACCGCCAGGTTTGATAACGACTTAATCATTGGCCGAGAATTGGAGCTGGGTCTCTTCTTGAGAGTCGTTGTACGTGTGATTTTGAGTTCGTGGGCGGTTTCGGATCGTTGTTTGGACGACCGAGGAATTAATTATGAATATTTGAAGTTCGGATTTAAATGGTGGGCTACTTAACGACTAAATTACCGGATGAGAATTTGGTTTCGGCTTCTTCACGGAAGTTGTTCAGAATTTAATTTCGAGTTTGTGGGAACTTCCGGAGCATTTTTCTGAGTTACGAAGATTAAGTTGTGATTATTTCCGATTGTTGATTATTTAGTCGGTTTAAATATGTGTTGGTGTGAACCGTTGACTTTTTATCCGTTTGGCTGATGTGTTTGACTTTGGGTGATAATTGAAGAGTACGTCGAGACGAGCTTGTGGCTGCAAGAATTATTGGAATCGGAATTACGACGGGGAAATTACAGGTATTCAAAGTTTGTCACAAAATGTGTTTTGGGGGTTTCCTTTTTGGGAAGCTATAAATAGTAACTTACCAAACCAGGAAAGTCAAAGTATTAATTGGTTGCATTGACTCGGTCAACCTCGCATGGAGGAGCTAGTCACGACGGTGACCGGCGGTCCGTGGCGGTGGCGTGCCGTCCGGCCACCCCCGAGGTAGGCGAAGGGTCCGTTTTGCTCGGCCTAGCCTTCCGGTTTCATTTCCGGCCACCCCTCACGGTGAGGGTGGCGGTGGAGAGGAGGAATTCCGATCAAAAAATGGGGAAATTATGGTGAATTCGGGTGCATGGTTTTAGGCCGAATTGAGCTACAACTTTGAGTGGGCTTTGAAGCTCTCATTCCCTTGATGCTACCCTGTAAGTTTGGTAATCCAATTCATCTTGTACATGGAGAATTTTGGGATTGAAATTTGTGTGAACATTCGGTTTTTCATGAAATTGACATGGTTAGAGTGAGAATTGTCCTTTGTTGCAGTTGACAAAGTTGCTCAGTGGGTGGTTTTGCATGGAATAGGGGTTGCTCCGCCAGAAAATTCTCCGTTTGGTGGCGGCGCCGCCGTGGGCGGCGGTCAACGGTCAACGACGGTCAAAGTTTGACTTTTTGGGGTTTTCGACAAGTTGCATGTCATTTGATTCGAAATCACGCCCCAATCGCAGTGGGGAGGTTCGTTTCTCGATTTGAGCATCCGAAAATACAGCGAGGTATTGAGGTGTGATTTCCGGATTTCGACAGTTTGTCGTAATCGAATTACGTGTTTCCGAGAACGGTGGTTTCTCGTGATTTGATTTAAATTGTCGAGTTATGATTTTGAGGAATGGATTTTGTGAATATTCAGGTGTTCGTGATCGTTCGTTTGGCGAGGGACTTTCCACCGGATCACTGGTTAACGCGTATCGCGTTACGCTAGTCTGTGAGTGGACATTTCTTTTCACGGATTTATTGCGAGTCTTTTATAAATGATTTATGAACTTGAGCATGCAGATTGATTATGATTTTACGAGCATGTGTTTTACGATTATGCATATACGAATATACGTATACGAATTACATATGTACATATAATGTTTTATGCATGTGCATGGAACGGATTTATAATTTGGTTTACACAGAGTACAGTCTCAGTATATGTTGTGGTATCGATACACATTGGCTTCTCGGCTGATCCCCGAGTACGCTCCGGGGGGGGACAGATATCCTGACCCGAGGCCTTTCTGGCTAGAATCATGTGTGGGTCTGGGATCCCGTGATTCAGACTGTGCTATCGCGTGGAAGCCCACGAGAGTCTCCGCGATATATTTTACGTTGCATGCTCTGTACGTGAGTGGTAGTCAGCGTCTCCTCACGTACCATTTGATTTTCATGCATTTGACTCGCATATGATTTTTATACGTATATATTACTTGGTGAAAGACATTTATTTTCGTTCACTCACTCTAACGTGTTTCATGTCTTTCCCCTGGGCTTTTCGGTTTCCGTGCCCAGTTTGCAGTTCAGGCTCTGGTGTCGCACGTCGTGGTCGGAGGCATAGTGCTCGAGCTACCTTATTTCTTCCAGTAGGTTTATTGTTCTACCTATTGTGGTATACTTCTATGTTTATACATTAGAGGTCGCTCTGAGAAATCTGTTGTTTATGTTATACGATTTTACTCCTGATTTCAGTAAAGTACTATTATATTTATTGTTTTACTTTACTATTGATATATTGAGAAATCCGGATGGGATTGGTGCCCACGGTTTGCTTTTTGTGGCATAGGATAAAGTGTATTTTCCGCGTGCAGGTAATGGTAATTCCACGTTAGTAACGAAACTCTGCCAAAATTTCTACGGTTTTTGTTGGTTCGTGTTTTCGAAGGGGTTTCACTCCGGTTTAGGGAGCTAAATAGGGGTTGGGTCCTTTCACTTCTGCTAAATGTGAACGACTCCATAGTCTTCTTTCATCTCATTATCTCCTTTATTAAAGGTAGTCTCTTGTGCCCAGTATTACTGGAGCCTCTTGTAGATACTTTAAATTTCCTAGCTTGCACTACATTGCTTGTGCATATGCGTCGTTCATCCACACTTAAAATAAGTGCAACTATTAGACGGAACAAAGTATGAAAAATTGTCATCATTCTTAGAGCTTAAAAGGTTCTTGTTGAAGTTGGTCACCCTAATCTCTATACCAAGATCTATATCAGTAGTTTTCGTTCTCTTCTTGTCCCACCATGGTTATAAGGCTTTGAATGATTGTTCTTTCTGTCCTTACTTGCATTCCTTTCAGTGCAACTATTGTCAAGAGTGTTCATAGTCCATGCAGGCCTTGAGTTATGGTTGAGAATCATTTCATGATTCATTTCCTTGTTAACCAGAAGGTTCATGAGGTCACTGAATGTAGTAATTCTTCCTTGCTTGTACTCAATCCGATATTGACAAGTCAATAAACTCATTGAAGAAGGGAATGAGTTCAAAGACTTCTCGATCAAATCTTGTTCAGCCTTGTCAACCCCACAGAAACTCATCTTATATTTAAGTTCTAAAAAACCTTGTTTATATGTATCCACACATGTATAATGCAAAAGAATATTATCTTCCAATGTGTGGTCAACTCAGGAAGCTATGTGTCATGCACTTTGTTGAAGCGTTGCTTCAGAACATCCCATAAATCCTTGGGATCTATCTTTTTTAAGTACCGCTTCTTGAGGAATGGTGAATATACCGCCTAAAAAACATGAGGGTTTTAGCATTAGTTTCTGCACATGGGGCACCGATTGTGTTAGGGTCTTATGATGGGTAGATGGTGTTGGTGAGTCCCTTTCTGATGAATATGTCTATTACATCAGAGACCCAAGGATGATATTTTGTTCCTTGCGTGTCAAGGATATCAAAATCTGGCCAAACCGGCTCAGTGTTTGTAGTCGTCTACAAAAGAGACAAAAGAGATGTAATTAGTATCGATCAAAAAACCACGATCACTAATATCAAGTTTAGGGAATGAGAACCATGATCAATAATATTTGATCACTAGAATCGATGCAAAAAAGTGGTGGCTTTATACCACACCGTAGAAAACTGTGACTTTCAGAATTTAGTCACAAATATCGACTTCCATTTTCAATGTGAAATCACAAATAACCATGATATTCACTAGTAACCGTGACTCCCCCCACGACCGTCACTAATATATCCAACTTTGAGTAAAGATCAAGGTGATGAAATCTCCTTCCTCAGAACCTGTATTAATCCATAAGAATTAGAGGCATATAATAATTCACGGTATTAAAACCTAAATCTAGACCTAGATCTAGGGTGTTATGGTAATTAGCTTTTGCAACATAATTCTAAATCTAAGAAGGTTAGTCGATTTACCTGGAGGGTGTTAAACTCGGTATAAAAACTTTGATGAAAAAAGTTTGAAGTAAGAAGCAATAGTCCACAAAGTCCGGCAGTGGAGAGTTCCGACATCGGTGAATGGTGGTTATGGTTATTTCATCAAGGAGAGAGGCCGATGGTGGAGCTTTGGATGTTTAGGGGTTTTAGGGTTTTTATTTTATTTTAGGGTTTGGGGTGATGACTATTCACTCAAGAGCTGCTGATAACGTGTTCAAGTAGAAATATAGATATGCAGAAAATATGACTGAAACTGTACTTTATTCATTGATAGATGACCTTAATATAGACATTAAAATCTATTACAATAAATATCCCTATGAATTAGAAATTTAGAGTGTTTCTACTAGTTTTCAGACGGACACTTGTGAAACACCCAAAGGGGGAGGTTGGGGGTAGATGGTCTGCCTATCTTCGTTATACTCCTGAGATGATAAACACGCATCAGAAATGAAGGCGAGGTGGCCCGCCTAACACATTATGACGCTTCAGTAAGAATGAGCTTTGAGAATAAGAGACGAGGGTGTGAGTGTATTTAAGAAAGTAGTTATTGCTTAACCTTCTTTAATGCATTACCAGAAATGGTCGTCGTCGGCTATAATACTATAACCAACGATGAAAAAGATGGTCGTCGGTGTTTGTCAAGGCAAAGTCGTTGGCTATAGTTTCGACTATAGCTGATGAGATTTTTAACTATAGCTGACGATATTTTATGTCATCGACTATAGTTCTTTATGTTTCCAGATTTGGGCTGCAGCTCATTCATTCAAAAAAATTTGTTAAGAAAAACACAAATCGCTCTCAAACCGTTGGGTGTTGTCGGAAGCTGTCCAAAATGAGTTCGTGAAGCTATATCCCACTACATATATATAGGTACATATATATATGTGTGTGTGTGTGTTGATTGTTGAATTAATGATTTTGAGTTGAATTGAGTTGATTTTGAGTTGAATTCGATGAAAATATATGTATAACTATATGTTAATTGTTGATATATATATAGTATGCATATATGTATGTGTGTGTGTGTGTGTGTGTTAATTAATTTGAAATTAAGGAGTAGAAGAATTAATATAATTTGTAGTTTAATTAAAGATATATATAGAAACATATAATGATAAAATTTTAATTAGTGCATTTATATATACAATTGGAATTTTCAGGATGAACAAGAGTTGGATTTGCCTTCCAAAATGGAATACTAGATATGGCGCTGGAATGTGGAGTTTTGTGGAATATGTGATTGCTAATGCTAATGGGAATACAATACATTACTGTCCATGTACGAAATATCACTGTCGCAGCGACCGCCATCGTGTTTGCATTGATAAAGTATAAGAGCACCTGAAGAAGAACGAGGGTTGGGATAAGTACACATGTTGGATCTATCACGGTGAAACATCATCAGTGGGTCAGTATGATCACGGGCAATTTCGTGAGAGGGCCAGTACATCTAATGATCTAATAACGAGGTTGATCAATGATGTGTTTCCTTATGAGAGCGGTGTATTTGCTCAAGTACAAGATATTCCTGCCGCTATTGAGGGATTCCCTACTATTGATCCAATCCAGCAATTTCCTAGAGCTATCAACACTGCCTCTATTGACAAGTACAACAAGTTGATTGCCTTCTCACAGACTCCGTTGTATAACGGGTGTAAAAAATCTACTCTTGAAATGGTCATGGGAGTAATGAAGCTCAAAGTGGAGAAAAAATTGAGTGTCAAGGCTATTGATAATTTTCTGGACTTTACTGTTTCAGCGCTGCCCCCCGGTCATCTCCTTCTTACCACTCATCGTAAGGTACGACATAACCTGAAAGATCTTGGGCTTACCTACATCAAAATCCATGCATGCAGATATGATTGCGTTCTCTTCTAGGGTAAAGATCCTAAAGAAAATGATCTTGAATGCCTTGATGCCTATCTGGTATGTAGTACATATAGGTAAAAGTTGACTCCTGCAGAGAATAAGAAAGTTGTGAAGATATTTCGGTATTACCCGCTATTAGATAGGCTGGAACGGTTGTATATGTCTTCACACACGGTTGAAGATACGAGATGGTGGACTGAGAGGAATTTGCTTGATAATATACCCTTATACACCTTGCTGACGAAGAGGCTTGGAAGCACATGGTCAGGGAGTTTTCTCATTTTGCATCAGAGGTCCGAAATGTTTGGCTAGGGCTCTCATCTGACGAATTCAACCCATTTGGCAACATGAGTCTTCAATATAGCATATGACCAATTATTTTGGTACCGCACAACCTTCCTCCATAGATGTGCATGAAGAAGGAATATAATATATTCACTCTGTTAATTCCAGGGCCGGGTTATCCAAGAAAGTGTCTCGATGTATATTTGAGACCCTTGATTGAGGAACTTAAGTACCTGAGTGACGTTGGTCATCCCACTTATGACAAGTACAAACGCGAGATGTTCCAGACGCATGCCATGCTTGTTGGCACCATCAGTGACTTTCCTGCCTGCTGGATGTTGTCGGGCAACGTTACTAGGGGATATAGGGCTTGTCCAGAGTGCCTGACTGATGAGTGTGCCAGATCTCATTGCAGGAAGATTGTCCAAATGTGTCATCGTTGTTGGGTTCTAATTGATCACCAATGGTGGGAGGATGCCAAGGCATTTGATAGAACTGTAGAAGAGGATGTGCAACCCAAGAGATGGACGGGGGATGAAATTTTAGAAGTGCTGATTGAATACGATTTTGGGCAGCTCAGCAATCATCCTGATATAGTGGCGAAAATACCTAAAAGATCCGACAGATATAAATTTTGGACACACAAAAGCATATTCTGAGAACTCTTGTACTGGCCTAAGTTACCGATCAGGAACTACCTAGATGTCATGCATATAGAAAAGAATGTGTGTGAAAGTGTGGTGGGTACAGTGCTGAATTGGGAGGGGAAAACTAAAGACGGTCCTAAGGCCCACGCATTGATATGAAAAGAATGGGTATACGAAAACATTTGTAGTTGAGAGAAGGGAAGAAAAAATTGCCTCAAGCTCCTTACACCATCAAGCCTTACCAGAAGAATGAAATTTTTGGGTGGATGGGTCATGTTAGGTATCCTTCAAGCTATACAAGAAATATTGGCCGGTGTGTTAACTTCCAGGACAATAAGATGTACGAATTAAAGAGTCATGACTGCTATATATTGCTTCAACGCCTCTTCCCTGTTTTCATTCGAGGGTACCTACCCAAACTTGTGGTGGAGCCGTTAGTGGCGTTGTTAAGATTCTTTCAGAAGTTATGCACTAGAGAAGTGAAAAAAATCAGACTTGAGGGAAATGCAACAGGACATCATTTTTAACATGTGCAAATTTGAGATGATATTTCCCCCAAATTTTTTTGACATCATGCCTCACCCGATGATCCATCTTCCCGAACAATTGTTGCTTACTGGTCCAGTACACTACACTTAGATGTATCCCATGGAAAGGTACAATTCATCATGTTTTATATCAATTTGTTTTTATTTAAGATGGTATATTTCAATAACCACATCATGAACTTTGCAACTAGATAGGCAACTTGGAGACTACAAAGAATATGTGGCTAATAAATCCGTACCTGGAGGATGTATAGCTGAAGCATATCTTGCGCATGAGTGTGTAACTTTACACCAAGTTGTACTTGGGAGCATTGGAGGACCCTCCACAACATATGTCGGTTGATGATTCACAGTTCAATCTTTCTATCATCTCCTATGATGTTGAAGTTTATGGAAAGTTGTCAAACTCGTACAAGTTGGATGCATATGAGCTAATCATTGCCCACTAGTGGGTATTGATTAACTGTCCAGAAGTTCAGTACTGGAAAAATATTCATCGTTACCATCAAGACGTTGTCGGTGATCTAGAGTACAACAATAGGGAGTCTGCAAACTATTTTGGTTTGTGGGTACGTCTATATATATTTACTACTATATCTTATATATATATATATATAATTCACTATGTTCATATTTAAAGTTAATGGTTGCTATTATTTTTTTTCTTCAGATGCACCATATGCGGAATGATGGTGACCCACACTGGTCATACGAATTGAGACTTTTGGCGATGAAACCGGTAACTTCAAGATTTTATCCAATGTGTAAGGTCAGTGGCATGTAATTTATATGTGAACATAAAGACGTCAGATTGAGAACACATAATTCTGGGGTAATGGTGTATGGTGGGCAGAATGACATTGACTATTACGGTGTTCTCCATTCAGTGGTTGAACTAGTTTATAGGGAATGCATGACAGTGCACTTGTTTAAGTGTAGATAGTTTAATACTAGCCTTCAGAACACAAGGATCGATTAGTACGGAATATTTTCGATGAATATTGCTACAAACTGGTATGAAGATGACCCTTTTGTTTTTGCCACAAAGGTAAAATAAGTGTTTTATCTTGATGATTTTGTGCACAAATACGGCTGAAAATTAGTCAACCACATTGTTCCTAGAAACATATACAGTGCAGCTACATTGGGAGAGGCTGTAGATAGTGAAGAGAATACTGCATACCAAGAGCTGAACAAAATTAGTATTTCTAATTTCTCTACAATTCGCGAGAATAATGTGACACCGGCTCATGTAGTTCGAATTCGTGAGGAAGATGTTGAACTAATTGATGTTAATTCAAATGAATACAACGACGAATCCAGTGACAAGGAGCGTCACTTATTACCAGAATTTAACTCGGACACCGAGGAAGACTCAAGCGATGATTCTGACTATGACCTTTTTAGTTAAACATTAATTTGTGTTAAATGTATTTGTTGGTCATGATAATAATTTATGTTAAAGTATTTTCACACTTCTAAATATAGTGGTGATTCTAATTATTTTTACACCGCTCTATAGTATAATTGACGATAATATACATGAATATCGTCGGTTATAACATAGCCGACGACGTTTTAACTTGTCGGCTATAGTTTTCGGTTTTATTTCCCTAGATCGCTCCTCATCCTCCTCCTTCTGCACCCAAAACCCTCAAAATCACCAGAATCGCCGACCCCGCCTACTCCTTTGCCGCCGCCGCCTAGAACTCTCGCCGCTGCTGCCGCGAGCCACTGAATCCACCCAGTAGACTCTCTCTCTCTCTCTCTCTCTAATTTTCAGGTTATCTCTCTCTCGAATTTTTAGGGTGTTAACTCAATGGGCTATGATTATGTGATTTTCGGGCTGTGATTTTATGAATGTGATTTTACAAATTAGGGCTATGATTAGATGATGGTGTTGGTTATGTGATGATTAGGGTTGATGTGCAAAATTTTGCAAAATTGGATTGATGTGCTGTGACGACCCGGACCAGAATCAGCAGTATGATCAGCTGTATACATGAGTTACTGCATAGCTGCAGATTGACGACAAGGTTTGAACCGCCAGGGATTGTTAACGACTAAATTATTGGCCGAGAATTGGAGCTGGGTCTCTTCTCGAGAGTCATTCTATGTGTGATTACGAGTTCGTGGGCGGTTCCAGATCGTTATTTGGACGACCGAGGAATTAATTATGAATATTTGAAGTTTCGACGGAAATGGGTTTATATGGCGAGTTTGTTCGCGACTTAATTACCGGACGAGATTTTGGCTTCGGATCCTTCACGGAAGTTGTTCAGAATTTAATTTCGAGTTCGTGGGAACTTCTGGAGCATGATTTTGAGTTACGAAGATTTAATTGTGAATATTGCCGTTTGTTGATTAATTAGTCGATTTAAATGTGTGTTGGTTCAAAGGGTTGACTTTTTATCCGTTTAGCCGATGTGTTTGACTTCAGGTGATATTGGAAGAATATGTCGAGATGAGTTTGTGGCCGTGAGAATTATCGGAATCGGAATTACGACGAGAAAGTTACGCGTGTTTGAAGTTCGTCGAAAAGGATAATTACAAGTTTCTATTTTGGGAAAGGCTATATATAGTAACCTGCTATTTTGGGCAAGTGGAAGACTTTCCAGATTGGGTGTTGACCGAGTTGACCGAGTCAACTCGGTGGAGGAGAGGAGGCCGACGTGCTCCACGGCGGTGATGTCGCCGTTCGGCCACCACGGAGCTCGGCTCCAGTCCCGTTCATCTCGCCCTGACATCCCGAGTCCAACCATAGCCACCATGTACGGCGAGGCTCGCCGGAAGTGGAAGAGAAATCTGGCCAAAGTTTGAAGAAACTTGGTGATTTCGGGTTTGGTGATTCGAACCGAATTGAGCTGCAATTTTTAGTGGGCTTTGAAGCTCTCATCACTAGCAAGCTACCATGTAAGTTTGGAGTTCTAATTTTGATTGTGGAAGGAGAATTTTGGATTTGAAATTTGTGTGTACATTCGGTTTTTCATGAAATTGACATGGTTAGAGTAAGAATTGGACTTCGGTGCAGTTATGAAAGTTGCTCAGTGCATGATTTTGAGTGGAATAGGTGCAGCTCCGCCGTAAAATTCTCCGGTCGGTAGTGGCGCCGCCGTGACCGGCGGTCAACGGTCAACAAGTTTGACTTTTTGGACTTTCGGCAAGTTGCATGTCGTTTGACTCGAAATCGCGCTCCGATCGCAGTGGGGAGGTTCTTTTCTTGATTTGAGCATCCGAAAGTAAAGCGAGGTATTGAGGTGTTATATATGGATTTTCGACGATTCGTCGGCTTTGAGTTATGTGTTTCCGAGAACGGTGGTTTCTCGTGAATCGATTTGAATTGTCGGATTATGACTTTGAATAATGGATTTTGTGAATATTCAGGTGTTCGTGATCGTTCTTTTGGCGAGGGACTTTCCGCCGTATCACGGGTTAACGCGTATCGCGTTACGCCAGTCTGTGAGTGGACAATTTCTTTTCACGGAAATCTTGCGAGTCTTTTATTTGATTTATGAACTTGAGCATGCGTATGAGATTTCGGATTTGCATGAGCATGTGATTTACGATTATACGATTATACTTATACGGATATACATATACGAATATACATACATTTATATGCTGTTTCATGCATTTGCATCGAACTGTTTATGATTTGGTTTACACAGAGTACAGTCTCAGTTACGTTGTTGTATCGATACACCTTGCCTCGTCGGCTGATCCCCGACGGAGGGCCGCCTGGAGGGGCGTTTCCCCAACCAGACCGGTGAGGGGCGTATTCCCCGGAATCGAGGCCATTTCTGGCTTAGAATCACGTGGTAGTCAGGGACTCCGTGGTTCAGACTGTACTAGCACGGAGGAGTCCATGAGTGACCCCGTGGGATTTTACTTGCATGCTCAGTACACTGGAGGAGTATGAGTTTTACCTCATGTACTATATTGTTTTTATTTACCTGGACTCGCATATGTTTTTATAACATTTATATTAACTGGTGAAAGACATTTATTTTCGTCCACTCACTCTAACGTGTTTATTGTCTTTCCCCTGGGCTTTTCGGTTTCCGTGCCCAGTTTGCAGTTCAGGCTCTGGTGTCGCACGTCGTGGTCGGAGGCATAGTGCTCGAGCTACCTTGTTTCTTCCAGTAGGTTTATTGTTCTACCTACTGTGGTACACGTATATGTTTATACATTAGAGGTCGCTCTGAGAAATCTGTTGATTATGTTATACGATTTTATACCGGATTTCAGTAAAGTATATATTATATGTATTGTTTACTTTACTGTTGATATATTGAGAAATCCGGATGGGATTGGTGCCCACGGTTTGCTTTTTGTGGCATAGGATGAAGTGTATTTTCCGCGTGCAGGTAATGGTAATTCCACGCTTGTTAGTATTGCATCATTGGTTGTACGATTAACACACTCATCCACTTGAGCAGATTAGCAACACCTACCACACCACACGCAAGACCACCAAGGAGACTCCAACTTCACTTACCAGACCCACCCCACCCGAGCGCACACGCGCCCGACATGCGCACGCCTGAATGTGCGGATCATGCACCAGCAAGTATACTAGTCCCACATCGAAGAACATCACCAAGCACCAAGCTCAACCACCTATATAGGTAAGGCATTAACTACAGGTAAGATCATCCCATCGAGAGCCAGCTGACTCACTCGATTCATATCACTCTACTCGCACGTTTGATTGACTGTTATATCCAATACATCATCTGACTTAGGCATCGGAGCGTTGAAGGCGGGCCACCCCGTCTCGACCCCTGACCGCCTATTTCGTTGTTGTATTCTTCTAACAGCCGCTCGTGAACCCGCCCATCCGACCATCCGACAGAAGAGAGGAAACGCTCGATAAGAAGAATCTGCCGCCCAAAGAAGTAAGCCCGCACGCACGAAGGAGAAGAGAGCGCCCGTCCATCCGAACAGTCCCACCGTTCGGACGTACCAGGAGGAGGAGAAGTGTATTCGTGTTGCTTCTGCCCGTTACGCCCCCGCGCGTAATTCGGTAGAAACAACGCTAGTAACGAAACTCTGCCCAAATTTTGAAAAGTTTTTGTTGGTTCGTGTTTTCGAAGGGGTTTGATTCCGATTTAGGAAGCTAAATCGGGGTTGGGTCCTTTCAGCTTGGTATCAGAGCATTAGGTTGTCAGATTCTGTAGACTTCTGTAGTCGTGTTTACTAAGGATATTTGAGAATGTACAGCATGTCTGGAATGGTGACCTGACCGGCCGGCGGATAATCATCAAATTCCGGGTGTTGTATGCTTTCAAATATTTGAAGTTCCATGATTACGTTCCACTTGTTGTGAACGATATTGTATTTATTAGAATGCCAGAAATCTTATTTTGCGGCGAAAGAAATATTTCTCTACTTTTGTTTGATTTTGGCGGTGGAAGCAGAGAAAATGTTAAAGAAAGGTTGTGTGGCATATTTGGCACATGTAATCAATATAGAAGTTTGTGTGCCGAGTATTGGGGATATTCCAATAGTTTGTGAGTATTCAGATTTATTTCTAGGGGACATACCTGGTTTGCCTTCGATGAGGGAGATTGATTTCACCATTAAATTACTTCCAGGTACGAGTCTTATTTCTCAGGCACCATATCGAATGGCCCCAGCAGAGTTGAAAGAGTTGTAGGTTCAACTGCAGGAGTTTATTGATAAGGGCTTTATTCAACCCAGTGTTTCACCTTGTGGTGCTCCAGTGATGTTCGTAAGGAAGAAGGATGGTTCAATGAGGTTATGCATTGACTATCGATAATTGAATCAAACCACGGTGAAGAATTAGTATCCTTTACCGCGGATTGATGATTTGTTTGATCAACTAAAAGGAGCTATAGTTTTCTCGAAGATTGATCTCAGGTCGGGTTACCATAAACTTCGGATTCGAGAATCAGATGTTCCTAAGACGGCCTTTCGATCACGTTATGGGAATTATGAGTTTCTTGTTATGCCTTTTGGCTTGACGAATGCCCCAACCACTTTTATGGACCTTATGAATCGTTTTTTCAGACGATACTTGGATAAGGGTTTCATTGTATTTATCGATGACATCTTAATATATTCCAAAGATGAGGAGCAACATCGGAAGCATCTACGTGTTGTTTTGCAAACTTTGCGAGATTCTCAATTTTATGCAAAGTTTAGCAAGTGTGAATTTTGGCTAGATAATGTGAAATTTCTGGGTCATGTGATTTTAGCTTAGGGAGTTAGTGTTGATCCAGATAAAATTGAAGTGGTGTTGAATTGGAGCAGACCTACCAATGTAACTGAGATAAGAAGTTTTTGGGTTTAGCGGGTTATTATCGTCATTTTGTAGTAAGGAATATGTTATTTATAGTGACACTTCAAAATTGGGTTTAGGCTGTGTTTTGATGTAGCATGGCAAGATTGTTGCATATGTTTCTACACAGTTGAAGCCTCACGAAATTAATTATCCCATACATGCTCTTGAGCTTGCTGCCGTTGTGATGGCACTGAAGAGTTGGAGGCACTATTTATATGGAGCGAAGTGTAAGATTTATACTGATCACAAGAGTCTCACTTACTTGCCTACTCAACCAAATTTGAACATGAGGCAACAAAGATGAATGGAGTTAATTAATAATTATGATTGTACTGAGTACTATCCAGGGAAAGCTAATGTTGTGGATAATGCTCTTGGTAGAAAATCAGGAGCCTCTCTATTTCATGTACGTGTCGAAAGAGTATCACTGTTAGCTGAGTTGCGAGCTACGGGAGCAGAACTGGAATGGAGAGATGATAAAGTATTGTTAGCCAGTTTTTAAGTATGACCAGGTGCGAGAGACCCAGTATGCGGATCCCTATTTGTTGAGTAAAAAGAATATAATTTAGAATGGCGAACCAACAGAGTTTTAACTAAGGAATGACGGTACTTTAATGTTGAAAGGACCCGACCCTAGATTAACTAGTAATCTAGAATCAAGCCCTAACAACTAACCCTAATCTACTAGTTTCTGTGAAAATTTTGATATAACTTCTCTTATAAAAGAGGCACCCAAAAACATGCAAGGAAAACTGACATTTCTCAGGTAAACCCACAAATAATACCATGAACCACCGATCTCCATCCGGATTTCTCAACATAAAACTGGAATCAAACCTGATACATTAATTAGAATTGGAAATCATAACTCCAGTAAATACATTGAATTCACAAACAAAGAAACTCAACTCGACAACTATACGAGTGACAACCTATTCACAAGAGTTTCACAAAGAAGATACTACATAATTAGTATCCAAGGTGACTTCAATAACACAAGAGACATATTGACAATGAACTGGAACCTACTGCTGAAGGAATTGACTGATGGACTCGACGCCCTCGACGACTTTCAGCACCCTCATGATACACACTGCAATCTGGGCAAAGAAAACCGAAAAGCCCAAAAAAAAGGCACATAAAATCATAAAAATTGTTAAGAGTGAGTGGACGAAAATAATAATTCAGTTTTTAACTGGAACTATAAATAATATGCCTTTCACAATATAATGTGCATAAAAATAATGCAAGTCTGAAAATAAACATGATGCGAGTTTAAAACTGCGGGGTCCTTCTCAGACACATCCGCAACAGTACAGTCTAAATCACGGGATCCCAAACCCAAACATGATTATATAGTCAGAAAGACCTCGGGTCAAAATATCTGTTCCCCCCCCTCTCCCCCCGGAGCATCTCGAGGATCAGCCGAGCATGCCAATGCATTGATGCCATTAGTATCACTGAGACTATACTCTGTGTAAAACAAATCATATTTGTTTCCATACACATGCATAATCGTAAATGCATACTCGTACGATATATAATCATAAAATGCATAATCGTAAATGCATACTCGTACGTGCATAATTGTAAAAACATAATCATAGATGCATAATCGTAAAATGCATAAATCAAGACTTGTAATTCAACAGTGAAAATAAAATGTCCACTCACAGGTTGTCGGGATAAACATAAATTTGAAACCATGTCGATCGGCACAATTATTCATCTGATACGCCCGCTAACTCATGATCCTGAAACCATGATTAAAATAATATATGATCATCGGAGTTCATACTACATAGGTAAGATCGTAATCTGGTAAGTAAGAACATCGAGAATCTCGTATACTCGAACAACGTACTTCCCTGTTTAATTATTGACTGAATCAAATACTAAATTCAATTCCCTGTAATCCTACACTTTAAAAAGTCGCAAACAAATCTCGAATATTAAACGACTCGCAAATAAACGGATAATCAAAGCGTCTTTTAATTTTGTCGTGAATTAAAATGATAATTGCCTGATTAAATACTCGCCCAAATTTAACAAACTCAAATCCAAATATAAATCTCACCATTGCATTCGGCACGCGAAAATGAGCGAAACGACATAAAACTTGTCGAAAATTGTACCTCGCCGGAGATCTGCCGCGCACGGCGGCGCGTGGGGCCGCTGCCGGCCGCCGGAATTCCACCAACCCAGAAATCTTCGACCTAAGCATCATTTTGAAGATCTCAACACTTCCAACAACTTTCCAGTTCAAAGCTAAGCCCAATGTTAACCGGAAAATGTCCAAACCTCACCGTGAAGTTCAAAAACCTCACCGTAATTCATTTTCTCCGATCGGCCACCACCGGCCACGCCAAGACCCAAGACCACTTGGGATAGACTCACCATCCAAAAGGCTTCAAAACCCCTTATGGTGTCGATCCACAACGCCGCCGGTATCGCCGCCACCATCTCCGCCGATTTACCACCGCCGCTGCCGAATTTCTTCGCATCGGTTCTTCCTCCTCTAGCCAACAATGAGGGCGATCCACCTATCAACTTGAAGAGGAGGTTGAGCCCAAAAATTTTCATCAAGGAAGCACGCCCAAATATGGCCGGAAAAGAGCACACCGCCGACGACAAGTTTCGAGACCAAAACGGGTCGACTTGACCCATGGTCAACTCGGTCAACCCATAATTCTCAAAATAGAAACTTTCCAAAAATAACTCGTATTTATATCGTATAAATACCGTACACATACCAGCCAAAATCAACGGCTCTTGTTCAATCTGATCAAGATCAGACGGTCACGATTAAATCAACAATAAAAATAACACTTTTATATATATTCGCCAACCAACTTCAAAACTCGATAAAATATTACTCGCTTACCCGAAAAATTTTCCAAAAATTCTCACGAGCTCAGAATTAAATACTCTATAATTCTCGTGAAGGAAGTCAATACAAATTCTTGCCTGATGAGAAAGTCGTTAATAACCCCAATTACACGACTAATCTGCGATAATTCAATTTCGTGCTGATTAATACATAGATTGTGGTTCGGGTTGTCACAAATGTTCAGAGGAAGACTGTGTGTTTGAAGGAATGATGAGCTAAAGCAAAAAAATACTTGATGAAGCTCATTGTTCGGCTTATGTCATGCATCCGAGCAATACGAAAATGTTTCGGACACTTAAAGCTTACTACTAGTGGCGTAACATGAAAAGAGAAATAGCAATGTACGTGAGCAAGTGCCTAATTTTTCAACAGGTGAACACAGAGCGACAGAAATCTACTAGAAGGTTGCAACCATTAGAATTTCCGATTTGGAAGTGGGAGCATATTACCATGGACTTTGTATATCAGTTACCTCGTACATCTAATGGTAATACTAGCATTTGGATAATTGTTGACCGACTTACGAAATCATCTCATTTCCTACCTCTTCTAGGAAAACTCTCTGTGAGTAAATTAGCAAAGTTATATATGGCGGAGATTGTAAGGTTGTACGGAGTGACTGTGTCTATAGTTTATGATCGGGATACTCAGTTCACATCAGAATTTTGGAGAGCTTTGCAAAAGGCGTTGGGGACCAGATTACTTTTTAGTACAGCCTTCTATTCTCAGACTGATGGCCAGTCGAAGAGAACTATTCAGAATTTGGAGGATATGTTGTGATCATCTGTTCTGCAGTTCAAAGGAAATTGGGATCAACATCTTTATCTAATTGAATTTGCTTACAACTATAGTTATCAGGCCAGCATCGGGATGTCTCCATATGAAGCTCTATATGGGAAACAATGTCAAACTCCGTTGTGTTAGAGTGAAGTAGGGGAAATATGGCTTATTGGTCCTGACATAGTGAAAGACACCGCATAGGACATTCAAATTATTCGAGACAGGTTGAAAACTACACAAGACCGACAAAAGAGTTATGCTGATATAAATAGAAAAGACCTCAAGTTTGAGGTTTGTGATTGGGTATTTTTGAAATTATCTCATTGGAAAGGTGTTATGCATTTTGAGAAACGTGGCAAACTCCGCCCACATTATATGGGTCCGTATGAGGTTATTGGACGAGTGGGTGCGGTGGCGTATAGGTTAGGACTACCTTCTGAGATGGCCAGAGTACATGATGTGTTCCATGTGTCTATGTTGTGGAAATACATTTCTGATCCGTCTCATATTCTGACACCTTATCAGCTCCCTATACGGGAGGATTTGACTTATGTGGAAGAACCAGTCCAAATTCTTGATCAGAGAGTACAGGAACTACGTCACATGAACATTCCACTTGTGAAGGTCATGTGGAGGAACCATGCAGTTGAGGAGGCCACTTGGGAACTAGAGCAACAGATGCGAAAGCAGTACCCCTATCTCTTCGAATAGCAGGTATGTAAATTTTGAGGACGAAATTTTTTTAGGGGGGTAGATTGTAACAACTTGAACCAAAAATTACGCATAAATCGGCACGAATTAAGATTATCGTTATTTAATCGTATCGTTATAAATATAGTATTTACGGTATAAATATGCAGAAAATATAGAAATACCAGAAAATCTGGTTAACGGGTCGCGATTCCGTTCCTCGACCCGACCCGATTCGAGTTCGAACCCGCCAAAAAACGCCACTGTTGCCATCGTTCTTGGTATGGTTTTGAAGCCCTCTCTTCCCTCTTTCAATTCATGTATGTATTGTTGATTTTTTGGTTGATTTTGGGTGCGAATCGTGGAGAGTTTTGGGTTAGGTTTCGGGTTTAATCTTCGGTGGTGTTCTAGCCACTTTTCGGTGATGGCGAGGGGAGGAATCGATGGGGTTTTCCCCCAAGAGTCAAACCCCTATGATTGGGGGGGACCGAGGGGCGTCGAAATCGGCCGAAAACCTTTTCCGGCGATTTTCAGCCAAACGGCAGCGAATTGGGTTTTGGGCTAGTTGGGAAAGTTTTTGGCCTCACTGTGATCTTTCCAACAAGGGAAAGAATGCTTATTTTGGAGTAGTTTGCACTGGAAGCGCATGTGGCTCACACGCTGCCGTCCACGGTGGAACTCCGCGAGGCGTAAATCCAAAATTGACCCGGGAGTTCCGGGGATAGTTTCGGAGTTGATTTTCGCACATTGTATCAAATTCTATTATTAAATTAATCTATTATTTATTCAAGAGACCGTGATTGAGATTTTGGCGAGGGGACTTCCGCCAGACCGCGGAGCTAGCTGTGTACTGTGAGTGGACACTTTATTTTCACTGTCGATTTGCGAGTCTATGATTATGTATTTTATGATTATGCATTTTAGAGTTATGAATTTTAAGAGTATGCATTTATGATTATTCATTTGCATGGAGGTACATATGATTTGGTTTTACACAGAGCATAGTACAGTTGATGCATCGATGCACTGGCTTCTCGGCTAACCCCCGAGACGCTCCGGGAGGGATAGGACAAACACTTGACCTGTGATTATGCATTTTCATGAAGACATATATGATTTGGTTTTACATAGAGCATAGTACAATTGATGCATCAATGCACTGGCTTCTCGGCTGATCCCCGAGATGCTTCGAGATAGATTGGACAAACACCTGATCTGTGATTTACACAGTACCCAAGAGGGTTAGGACAAACACTTGACCTAGGCATTCTTGTAACTTTTAGAAAAATGTAATCAATTTACTGCCTCCACACATTACACAGTACCCAGGAGGGTTAAAACAAGCACCTGACCTGGGCTTGTTTATTTTTAAACTCGCATCATTTTTGTGTACATTTATAGTGAAAGCCATATTATTTATAGTTTTCAGTTTAAAGTGAAACATTATTTTCGTCCACTCACTCTAACAGTTTTATTATTTTATATGCCTTTCCTTGGGATTTTCGGTTTTCTCCGCCCAGTTTCAGTTTGTATCCTATGATTGCACGTCAGCGACAGAGGGGCATAGAGTTCATGTCACTGTACTCATATTGTAGCTTAACCTGCTAGTCCTATATATTATGTAAATTGGAAGTCGCTCTGAATACTGTATAGAGGTTACTTCCGTTGTGTTGTATTTTCCATTCAGTCTTCGAATTTCTTATCACCTTCTGTAAATAGTTTATATTTTTAGTAGATTCAGTGTTTGATTGATTTGAGAAATCTGAATGGGATTTGGTGCCCACGGTTTATTTTTGTGGACATTTTAGAAGTGTATTTTCCTTGCAGGTTTTTGGGTTTCTTGATTTTAGAAGAAACTCTGGCAAATTTTTTGTAGATTCGGTTGTCGTTAAGGCTAATTCCGGTTTAGGCAACTAAATCGGGATCGGCTCATTTCACGGTAGCTGTGAAGAGGGTGAGGTGGAACAAAACACACCTGTGCCTAACGAGAAGATGCAAAGAGAGCTAGTATTGACTCCCGTTGGTGCTGCTCAGGAAGAGGTTGTAGTAGAAGAACAAGAAGCAGGCGAACTTGGCAATCCCAATTATATAAACGAACTGGAGGCACATCGAAAAGAGGAAGGTCAATCAAGGTGCCAACGCTCAAGCCCAAGGGAGATGAGCGAAGCTGAGAAGGAGCTCACCTATGAGAAGAGGCAAGTAGAGAGAAAAAAAGGCCAAGATCGATGAAAAGTTGAAGAAGAAAGCTAACAAACTGCATTCCCGTTCATCGACATCTGAGGGCCGCCTACTTAAGCTGACAAAGGTAGGGGCAAATAAGGATGAGGAAGAACATACTTCCTAGCCTCGGGGGAGTCCATTTGTTGGAGGTCAGATTGGGTGGGCAAATGCTAGCCTTTGAAGGAGCAACGACTTAGTCCCCAGTTTCTAACAGAATTGGATGAATTCGTTCTTGTTTGATCTATGCATTTTATACTTGATTCTTGATGTCTTTCTCTTTACATTTAGCTTTATTTTGACCTTAGTACTTACTTTGTTATTTTTAGGTTTTTAATAAAGAAGATTAATAAATGAGGTGGAAATGAGCTTAAAACGCAACAAATGGAGGTTTCCTATTTTGACTAGGAAAAATGCTCTTTTCCTACTTTGACTAGGATTCCTACTCGAATTAGGAATGTAAATGGTGTCGAGAATTAGCCACCCAAATGACAAATGAAAGTGATGCCAAATGGTACAAATGAAAAATGATGACATTTCTCCTACTCAGGCTAGGAAAGCACATGGTGGCCGAAATGGTGGAGATTATTTGATGATCATATATACCTAATTTGAAGACCAAAATATATGCATAATATATGGTATATTCGGCCAAATCAACTTGGAGAAGAAGGAATGCAATATATGGAAAGAAGGAGATTTCCCTACTCTTAGTAGGAAGAGGAAGATCTGCTTGCCAGCTTATCCAACTTCAAGAAATCACCGAAGATGCAATTCAACTCCAAACATAGTGATGTTATATCTCTATGGAAATCTCTTGAAGTCCTCTTTTCAACGAGTATAAGATCATAATTTTCTGAGCTCTACAACTCCTAGAATACTCATTGGAAGACATGCTGGCATATTTACCCGGATACACTAGGAAAACCTAGTTTGGAGAGGAAAGATTCAATTCTTCATCTATAAAAGCAAGAGCATAGCTCCTCATTCATAATCACTCTGTCTAGATGCCTAAAGCTCTCCCAAAACACTATCTCATCTCCACAAAGCCAAGAAACTCTTCACGAAGCAGCCTACACCATCGTCCACCACCACAAACTGCCTCCATAGACATATAGGGCAATCCCGAGAGTCTCCACCACCAAAGAAGAGTTGTTTACACCTTAGCTCCATATGGAAATCCCGAAGATTAAAAAGTGTAACATGATTCCTCTTTACCTTGTAGCTTCTTCTTGTGTGAATTATTGGTTGTAGGAAGTGGTTTTTAGTAATTCAGTTTTTCTTTACTTGTTTCGATTTCAACTATCTTTCATGTGTTCTAGTTTCTTAGTTTTTATGATACATGTTTATCTATGCTTAATGCTTTGGCTTAGATATAGGGCAATCCTGAGTCTAAATCAATGGTATGTGTATAGGGCAATCCCGAGCACTAAAAATAAATATAAGCACGTGTTTTGTAAAATTGAGAAGTTAGGATTTTGATTGTTGTTGTTTGACTTGTAGGTTATGAATGAGTAAAGGTAAGTAGAGTGAGTCGATCACATGTATATAATTTAGTTTAAGGTTTTATTTTCGGTCTAGTAAGCATGTTTAAGATTTTATGTTCTTGTTTGTTTTGCTTGTCTATGAGTTAAAGCATGATAGAGTCTAGGGTTTCTGAATATGTTTACTTGCCATGTTTTGTTCTTATTTTCATAGGTTATAAATCAAACTCTTCAACTTCACTAAACCTAGCGTAGTCATACATGCACTCTCAATCCCCGGTTAAGAACGATACCCTATTTATCAATGCTACATCAACACAAAAGGGTTTTAAATTGTATTGTGTCTTTGCTGAATACTAAGTGTTTGATTTAGTATTTAGTTTTGGCATGATTAATTTTCAGCGCAGTTGCCGGGGATTAAAAAGAAATGTGTGATTTCATGTGTACATGTGTGAAATTTTGTGAATAATTAGAAAAGCATGTTAATAGTATACAAAATTTTACTTGTTTATAATTTATACCTGTTCATATTAACAATCTGTTATGCGGCCATGTAGATAAATATTTAATGATAGTCTTTGATTTACATTGAGTACATGAGCTTGGTTGATTAAGTCTCACTCTTTGGAATAGATGACATCTATTTTCCTAGCTTATCTCCTTAACCCATCATGATGTGTGGATTTCATCACCGTACACCTTAACCTAAGTGAAGTTATGGACATGAGGTTGAGGGTGGAGTTTGCAAAGGACTGTAGGGTGTGTGTCTTGCTCCAAATTTTGGCTGATTGTTGATCATGGTATCTAAAAGGGTTATGACTGGTGACAGGTTTTAGATCGAAGAAAGAGAGCATCAATAGAGTATATACCATTGGCCCGGTTAGCCTCAGGGTGCTTCTCAAAATTAATCCTTACCTCTCGCGTTATCTCTATCCCAACTGGTCGTTTCTAAACTTACCTAAGCTGAAAATTCGAGTTTGACATACATTATCGTGCGGGTCGCACTTCCATTGAAAGACCAAAAGATCAAGCTAGTGTACTCTCTCTAAATCGAAGGCGCAACTCAATTTATAAAATACTTGTGCATAATACTTATAGATTTAGTGTGTTTGTACATTCTTAAACTTATAAAGGATTAACCACATTGTATTTTAGCTTGCATAACCTTCTGGTGGTTTTGTGATGCTCGGATTTCACCACCGGGTACCCTACCTAAGTTAAGTTAGGGACATGAGGACAAGAGATAGGTCAAATTTCATTCATTGATTTAGCACGTAACTTGTGTGTTTTTTGCAGGTTTCTAAGGTTTTCTCTTATGCATTCACTACATTTTTCACTTAGGTTCTTGTTTGACGCATTTAAATAACGATTTGAGTGTGTTATGCATGAATTTGATGTAAATTATTGTGTGCTTGTATTTTTAACATATATATGTGTGTATCTAACGTTTATTCTAAGTCTTGCATTGCATATATGCCTAATTTTGCAGAAAATGTTGTTTATATGTGTTTTAGCTTTTTTAAAGTATTCTAACCACTTTGCATACATTTTAGGTTGTTTAAAGCATTGCATTCATGTTTACATTGAATTTAGTGTCTAGATGTCATTTTAGTATGTTTTAGAGCTTTTAGAGTCTTTTGGTGTGTTTTTGTTGTTTTCTTTTATTTTTCCACGTTTTAGCTAGTATCTTGCATTCATTATGTATTCTTTTGATACTAACACTTGATCTTTGCATTCATTATGTATTCTTTTGATACTAACACTTGATTTTTGGTGGATGCGCAGGCTTATGAATTTCTGATTTCAATCTTGCATCTTCTAGTACCAGCTTACATACACTTGCGGACCAAATAGCACAATTGAGATCTCAAGTAGTTTCAATAGAGCAAGATCTCGACTAACCTCTCATTGAGGAAGGTTTGACTCTCCACATTCATCTCATCACTCCACCGAATATTTCTATGAAAAAGAATAAGAGCAAGCTCCAATGGCTGGAAACAATGAATGAAAATCACTTTTCCAGCGCACCTGCTCAACCGAATGGAGTAGTGGTCCTTCATGCATTGCGTTTTCAAACACTCAAGCTGATAAGAAAGACATCGAGCTTAAGAGTGGTTTCCTTCAATGTTTGCCTACTTTTCAAGGAATGTCCCATGAAGATCCGAACATGCCTCTATGACAATTTCAGTTTGTATGTTCGAGCAAGAAGCCCACGGATGCGGATGAAGAACTTTTGAAGCTTAAAGCATTTCCCTTCAATTTGACGGATAAAGCTCAAACTTGGCTTGTGGAACTTCCACTGAATCGCATCACTACATGAAAGAAATTGGCGGATGCTTTCCTAAGCAAGTACTTTTCGACCTCAAATATCACTATTTTGAGGAAGAAGATCACAAGAATTGCACAAGCATCTGATAAGTCCTTTGGTCAGTATTATGATCGTTTCCAAGTTCTAGGTGCCACATGCCCTTCCCATGGTTTTTCAGAGATAAACCTCATGAATTACTTCTATGATGGTTTGAAACCAATTGATAGAGAGCTTCTTGATGCCGCTGCAACCGGAACATTCATGGACTTAGATGAAGCTGAAGCTCGTACACTTTTGGAGAACTGAGCAAACAATGATGCTTAATATGGGATGACTCCACAAAATTCAGTGCATGAAGTAAGTTCCAATCAAGTTCCGGACGAGAAATGTGACAAGTTAGTTTCCATGCTAGAACAAGTGTTAGAACTCGAGACAAAGAGATCCAAGGCAGCCCAATGACCTATTTGTGGAGTATGTCACGTGTAAGGACATCATAATGACCAATGTCCTACGTCGATGGAGCCAAGTAATGAAGCAAAATAAATGAATGCTATTGGCGGATATCAAGGAGGTCAACGTTACAACAACTACAATAACAATAATTTTGGCAACCATGATCATCCGAGTTTCAAGTGGATCAGAATGAGAGATGTTTAAACCCTCCAGCACCTTAACAAGGATACCAACGTCCTCCCTTTCAACCTAGGCCACCAATGCCTCAAGCTCCAATGCAAGAAATGCAACCTATGCAACAAGATCTCCTGATTTAACAATTCACTAACCAGGATTACGACAAGATGTTGGCCCAATTGTCTACTTAGACACAAGTTCTTTTAGATTGGCAAGCCAAAACAAAGGAGACTTTTGATAGTCATGGTCAAGATATTTCAGAGATGAAAAGGCAAATGGGCCAAATTGTTGACTTCATGGGCCAAATAAGAGAAACCGGGTAGCTTCCTCCTCAAACACTTCCAAATTCGAGGAATGTAAGCACAATAACAATAAGAAGTGGGATGGTACTAGAGGAGCCGATACCATAGGCAAGAAAAGCACATCTACACTATGTTTTGGAGGATGAGGACTTAGAAGAAGATCCGGCAACCAAAGAGGCTGAGAAGAAGATTAAGGCACCATCTCCTACGTAACTTGCCCTAATTAAAGGTATTAACCCTATCCCTTCAAGTTTGGTTAATACTAATGCCCCGTTTAATCGTGCATCATTTCCACATAGGTTAACAAAATTAAAGAAAGATGATCGATACGAAGAAATCTTGGATATCTTTCGGAAGGTGCAAGTCAATCTGCCCTTAATTGAGTGCATAAAGCAAGTGCCTATCTATGCAAAGTTTTTGAAAGAGTTATGCAACCAAAGGAGGCAAACACGGGCGAAGGAGGTTATGAAGGTGAATGCAACTGTTTCAACGGTTTTACAATGTTAGCTACCCCCAAAGTTGAAAGATCCGGGGAGTTTTTCAGCTCCTTGTGTTATTGGTGAGAAGAGGTTCGAAGATGTTATGCTATATTTGGGTACATCAATCAATGTTTTGTCATACTACTTATACATATCCATGGACTTATGCGAGCTCAAGAATGATAATGTCATCATACAACTAGCTGATCATTCGCATAAGTATCCAATGGGATATGTTGAAGATGTTCTAGTGCAAGTCAACAATCTTATATTTCTAGTTGATTTCTACATTGTTGACATGGATAAGAGTTCATTAAACACAACGCCATTGCTACTCGGACAACCTTTTATGAGGACTACTAGAACAAAGATTGATGTTTTTGAATGAAAGTTCTCCATGGATATTGGTGGAGAGAATATCGAATTCAACATTCTTGATTCTATGAAGTATCCAACGTCTAGTGTTGGTGATGTTTGTTCGATTGATTTTATGGATTCTATGGCACAACAACACTTAGACACCATTGGAGAAGATGAATTCGACATGACCATTCAAGAGGGAGGGGGCTGACTCGACTCGAGGATGAAGCCATTTTTGATGCTTTGATCTAGATATTGGAACCAAGAATCCGAGAAATGTCCATGGCACTTAATCAAGCACCACGGGTTGTAAGTCATTCTCCACCGATTCCTATCATGTATGGTACTAACCCGTTAGTGCCCTCCCATTGTCAAAGCATCAGAGTTAGAGCTTAAAGTGTTACCGGATCATTTGAAGTATGCATACTTGGGAGAGAATGAAACTTTTATGATTATCATCTCATCAACGTTGGAGAAGGAACAAGAAGAGAAATTGGTACAAGTGCTCTTGAAATATAAGACAGCCATAGGTTGGACGCTTGTGGACATCAAAAAAATTAATCCTACAACATTTATGCACGGGATTTTGCTTGAAGATGGTGTCAAACCTTCAAGGGAAGCTCAAAGAAGACTCCATCCACCAATGATAGAAGTTGTGAAGAAGGAGGTGATCAAACTCCTTGATTGTGGAGTCATTTATCCGATTTCGGAAAGTCGTTGGGTTTCGCCCGTGCAAGTAGTTCCTAAGAAGTCCGAAATCATCGTTGTGAAGAATGCGGAGAATGAGCTAGCCCTTAAAGAACTGTAACTGGCCATCGAGTTTGCATCAATTATAGAAAGCTCAATGCCACCACTCATAAGGACCAATTCTCATTGCCATTCATTGATCAAATGCTTGAAAGATTGGCTGACCACGCATACTATTGTTTTCTTGATAGATATTACAGTTATAACCAAATTAGCATCGCGGAGGAAGATCAAGAGAAGACAACCTTCACCTGTCCATTTGGAACGTTTGCCGCTAGGAGGATGCCGTTTGGTTTATGCAACACACCAGGTACATTTCAACGTTGCATGTTATCTATCTTTTCTGATTACATTGAGAAAATTATTGAAGTCTTTATAGATGATTTTAGTGTTTTTGGGAGGAATTTCAATGCATGTTTGGGTAACTTAGAACGAATTTTGCAAAGATGCATTAAAACTAACCTAATACTTAATTGGGAGAAATGTCATTTCATGGTTACTCAAGGGATCGTTTTAGGACATATAGTTTCTGCTAAGGGGATAGAAGTTGATAAATTTAAGGTAGATCTTGTTCGCTACTTACCTTCTCCAACTTCGGTTAGAGAGATTCGTTCTTTTCTTGGTCATGCAGGTTTTTATCGAACATTTATCAAGTACTTTTCCCACATCTCTCGCCCCTTGTGTAAGATGCTTCAAAAGGACACTCACTTTGAGTTTGATGAAGATTGTCAAGCTGCCTTTGAGAAATTGAAGAAGTTTCTCATGAGTACTCCTATCATTTGTGCTCTGGATTGGTCTCAGCCTTTTAAATTAATGTGAGACACCTCAGACTATGTTGTTGGAGATATTTTAGGTCAGCGAAAGGACAAGAAGCCCTACATCATATACTATATCTCTCAGACGCTCGATGATGCTCAAATGAACTACGTACACAACAACTGAAAAGGAGTTGCTAGCAGTGGTGTTTGCACTTGACAAATTTCAGTTATACTTGTTGCAAAACAAGGTGATTATTTATACGAACCACGTTGCCTTGAAGTATTAGATGGCAAAGAAGGATGCCAAGCCACGACTCATTAGATGGATACTTCTACTCCGAGAGTTTGATCTCGAGATTAAAGACAAGAAGGGAGTGGAAAATGTGGTGGCTAACCATTTATCAAGGATTGTACATGAGAAAGAAGCCGTTGCAATCAAGAAAAAATTTTCAGATGAACAACTCTTCAGAATTCAGGTAAATACTTCTGAAACTCCATGGTATGTGGATATAGTTAATTACTTAGTTACCAATGAGTTTCCATCTTTCATACCTAGTACTCAATGTCAAAAGCTTAGGAATAATGCTATGACTTTTATTCTGGATGAACCTTACTTGTGGAAATAATGTTCTAATTTAGTTATTAGGAGGTGTGTTTCGGAAAGTGAATTTAAGTCCATTCTTGAGTTTTGTCATAATGGTGCATGTGGAGGTCATTTTGGTTCGAAGAAAACATCCCTTAACTTTTGGCCTAATTTATTTCGTGACTCTCATGAATTTTGTGCTAAATGTGATAGGTGCCAAAGATCCAGTAATTTAGGACCTAGAGATCAAATGCCACAAAAGTTTATCCTTAATGTCAAAAAATTTGATGTGTGGGGAATAGATTTTATGGGACCTTTTCATTTATCTAATGATTTTACTTATATTTTACTCGCTATGGATTATGTATCGAAATGGGAGGAAGCAAGAGTCACCCGAACTAATGATTCGCGAGTTGTTGCAAATTTTCTCAAAGCTAACATTTTTACAAGGTTTGGAATGCCGCTTGTTCTAATCAGTGATGGAGGGAGTCATTTTTGCAACAAGACGGTAGAAGCATTATTGAGGAAGGATGGTGTCATGCACAAAGTTTCTACACCGTATCATCCTCAAACGAATGGAATGACTAAAGTGTCCAGTTATGAGATTAAGAAGATTTTGGAAAGAACCATTAAGCCGAACCGGAAAGATTGGAGCCAATGTTTAGATGATGCATTATAGGCGTATAAGACTGCCTATAAAACTTCCATTGGAATATCACCTTATCGATTGGTTTAAGCATGTCATCTCCCGATGGAGCTAGAACACAAAACATGGTGGGCTGTCAAGAAATTAAACATGGATCGAGATGAGGCTGGTATGCATCAAAAACTACAACTTTGTGAACTTGAGAAAATAAGGAATGATGGTTTTGATAATGTATGGATCTACAAGGAGAAAACGAAGGCATTTCATGACAAGATGATCCGAAGAAAGGAATTCATAATCGGCAAGCAAGTTTTGCTTTTCAACTCTCCACTTAAGTTATTTTCGGGCAAACTACGCTCTAGATGAATTGGACCTTTCATTGTCATCGAAACATTTTCCCATGGAGCTATGCTAATCAAGAGTCCAATAACCAAAAATGAGTTCAAAGTAAATGGCCATCGTTTAAAGCCATATCATTTTGCCAAACAAGAGGAGATCGTTGAAAAAGATAAGCTAGAGGAGCTGGCCACTTCAAACACATAAAGAAGTCTCATGTCTACAAATTAGATTTGCTTTCTTCTCCCTTACTCTTTTAATTTGGTAGCTTTTTAAATTTTCTTAGTTAAATTTTAGTAAAACCTATACTCCATGCTCGATTCTATGTTTTACTTGGTTACATTGAGGACAATGTAGAGTTTAAGTGTGGGAGAGGGGTTTACAACTTTATTTGAGTCATAAATTGTAAAAATTGGGCGGACAATGAAACTTTCTGGCGGATGATGCCCTAAAAAAAATTCTTTAGCTTTTAATAAGTATGATTTAGTGTTGTTGATAAACACTTGTCTTTTAGTAAAAATAGCTTATGCATGTGTCTTGGTGTCTAGAAGGAGACGGTTGCTAGGATAGGTTTTGGATGTGAGAAAAGACGACCTCAAAAATCACTCCTACCTCTCTTGGTCTCTCTCGTCGACTGGCCATTTCAGTAAGGTTGTCCAAAAAGATAAGGACTAAATCTACTCTTATTTCAATGTCTTAAGTCTTTTTGTTTAACTTAGTGTTTTGAAGAGTCTTTATGATGCCCTTAGCTAGTCTATGATGAAATTGGACCGAAAAGAATACATTGACATTGAAATTGGACCGAAAAGAATACATTAGTCTCCTGGTGCTAATTGAGATATTTTGATTGTCATAACATATAGTGGATATGGTTTGCATAAACATGGTACAGATTTCATATGTTAGAATAAGTTTTTAGATCATACAAACCTTAAAGTGAGTTTTTGAGCAAGGTGAAGGCCGATGTGGTTGAAGCTTTTAAGGATTTGGAGGAGTTTGAGGAGATAGTAAATACCGAGGGTGCGGCCCAATGTGATAATTTTTCAACTCTTGTGACCCCGTTCCTCAAGGTGAAAGAGTTTGAGGAGTTTCACGCGACGGAGGTTGAAAAGTTGCGGATGTCACTCCATAATGTGAATTAGGAGGGTGGCAATACTAGAGATGCTTAGCGAGCGATAAGCGGATTCATTTGGCATGATTTGTGATTTTTGGTTTTGTACTTGAATGCCTTCGTGCAATTTTTACGTTCTCAGAGCGAGAACAAAGATACAATTATTTTGATGGGGCCGAGAATGGTGTTGTGAAAGCACTTAAATTTTGTTTGGCATGATTTGCTTAACGAGAGGTTCTTTCAGAAATTTATTCAAGTTTATCATCTTAACGTACATACATGTCGTTTTACGTAACCAGATATAGCTGATGTGTCTGAATAATTTTTCATTCTCATTAAGTCAAATCACAAAACGTATTCGTACAAAAATAGCTAATAAGTGCGAGCTATGGATTTTCCCTCAAGTCTCCAATCTTTTGGGGTGGCTTGCGCGAAAAAGCTTAGTAACGTGGGTAATTGTAAACGGATACAACTTGCGTAATGAAAGTATTTGCGTAAATGCTGAGAATTCCATTGGTGATGGATAAAACGTACCGGGGCTGACAAGTTCGTCGATGATGTAAGGTCCTTCCCACGATGGTCAGAGGCTTTTGACTTTTTTCTTGATTGCCTTCATGACCCAGTCCCCGAGTTGTAGTGGTCGGACCCAAACGCGTTGTTGTACAATCGCGTAACACTCTGCTTGTTGGTCGTGCTATGGAGGTGTGTTGCATTTCTTTTCTCTTTGACCAGGTCGTTGTCCAATTGCAGTCTCTCCTTGTTCATGTTCGAGTCGTACCTTTTGATTCTCAAGATCTAATGTGTGAGTTCCAGTGGGAGTACTACTTCGGTTTCGAACATCAGGATAAATGGGGGTTCACTCGTTACTGCTGTGGCCATAGTCCTTATCGACCATAGGATTTCGGGAATGAGCTCGGGACATCTTCCGTACCACGTCTCCTCTCGGGATCTCATCAAAAAAAAATTTATTCCTTCCTTGATGTTTTTTTTGGCAGCCTCTGGGGGTGTGCTGGTGACGCAAAAATTAGGTCCGTGCCTTATTTGTTTCAGAATTCCTTATGGAATTGTGGCCCGTTATCCGTGATGATGCTGAGTGGTGCTCCCTAACTTCAGAAGAGGAAATGCCACAAGAATTTCTTTACTTTCTTCATTGCGACCTTAATCATTGGCTCTGCTTCGATGAATTTTATGTGATAGTCGATTATCACAACGAGAAAGTGAAATTACCCTTTGGATTTCAGAAGATTTCAGAAGAGGTAGAGTCCCCATTGAGCGAATAGTACTGGTGCGAGGAGGATGGACAGGGGTACCATAGGCATACATTTCTTGTGTGTGCGTAGTTGACATTGCAACAATTCCTAGCAATTTCTGTTGCATCAATGTGTATCATGGGCCACCAGAATCCACTGCATAAAGTTTTGTTAGCAATGGCCTTGGCGCCCACATGGTGGCCACATATGCCCGAATGAATTTCTCTCAGGATGTTACTTCCTTGTTCTAGCGTCACACACTTTATGTTGGGCCATGTTTTCCCTTGACGATAAAGGCGGTCATTTCGGATGCTGAAGTTGGCAGCCTTCGTGATGATGTTACGAGCTTCTGCTTTGTCTGTCGAGAGCTCCCCCTTGGTTTTGAACTTAATGATCGGGCCCATCCAGCTAGCGACATGGGTCGTGGTGACGAAGACCTCTATCAATGTATTAGATATGCTTGGCTTTTTCAGGATTTCTACGACTATTTCTTTGGTGATGTATGCACGGGTGCAGTGGCCAAGCATGCCAACGCTGATCCTCTGGGAATGTGCGTGATATTGTAAAACTTGAATTTACCTAACAATGTGTGAACATACTCAAGATAAACTACCATTATGTCGCCTTTGGATTTGAAGTCCCCCCCCCCCCCCCAGACCTGGCTAACGGCTAGTTGTGAGTCGCTAAAGATATTAACGTCCATGGCTTCTGAATTGCTGGCCAGCTGTAGTCTTGCAATCAGTGCCTTGTATTCGGCCTCATTGTTAGATGCCTTGAATTTTAACTTGATGGCATATTCTGCATGTATTAGATCCGTCCTCGTATGGGTTCCACAAGGATTATGGCTTATCCATGATGGTGTTCGGGCCAAGTGTTTTAGGTGTTGTCTAAGTTGAATCTAAGTTGTTTAGAGATGGGTTTGGCTGATCCTCTGCTTTCGTGTACTCTGCTATGAAGTCTGCTATTGCTTGGCCCTTTAGAGTCGTTCGGGGCTCATAATGTATGTCAAACTCACTTAGCTCGATAGACCATTTTGTCAGACGTTCGTTGTGATCGGGTGATTGCCGCACTTGTCAGAGTGGGACGTTCGTGAGAACGTGGATGCTGTGGGCCTGAAAATATGGCATTAATCGCTTGGCTGCTAAGATGAATGTTAGCGCCATTTTTTCAATTATCGGATAGCGAGTTTCGGGATCCGTCACGCCTTTTCCTAAAAAGAAAACAGGTAGTTCTGAATCTTTTTCCCTCCGAACAAGGGCAGAACTTACGACCGTTATTCAAATGGCTAGATATATTTATAGAGTTTCTCCTTTTAGGGGTCTGTATAGGAGAGGGATGAGGGATTGAAGCTAGATAGTGTTTTATGGATGAGAAGCATGTCTCGCAATTAGGTGTCTAAATGATATCTCGCTTGTTGGTTGTTCAGAGGGCTTTGAAGAATGGTGAACACTTATCAGAATAAAGGGAAATGAAGCGGTTCAGGGATGCAAGATTCCCCTTTAGGTTTAATATCGAGAATGGTTTTTACCTTGGCGGGTGTGGCCTCGATGCCCTGTTGGCTTATGATATACCCAAGGAACTTGTTGGCAATGACGCTGAATGTGCACTTGGCAGGGTTGAGCCGTATGTCGTTCTTGATGAGTAAGTCCAACATAATTTTCAAGTTTTCAACGTGATCGATCATTTTTATGCTCTTTACGAGTATGTTGTCCATGTAAAATTATACGATCTTACCCATTAAGCCATCGAAAATGATGTTCATTAGTCGTTGGTAGGTGGACCCGGCATTCTTGAGCCAGAATGACATTACAACATAACAATACAAGCTTTTGGCTGTTGCAAAGCAAGTACCCTCTTGATCACTGGGATCCATGAATATCTGGTTGTATCCCGAATGCACGTCCATCATGGACAGTAATTTGTGCCCTACTGTTGCGTCAACCAACTGGTCGATTCTCGGTAACAGGAAGTTGTCCTTAGTGAAGGCCTTGTTAAAAAATTTGTAGTCAACACACATTTGACATGTTCCATTACTCTTTTTTACCATAACAACGTTGGAAATCCACTTTGGATACTCGACTTTTCGGATGCACCCAATTTTTTGGAATTTGTCGACTTCGGCATGTATGACGGTGTAACGCTCTTGGTCGTAGACCCTTCTCTTTTTCTTAACGGGCTTTGCTCTGGGTGTGATGCTTAACTTGTGCGAGATAAGGTTTGTCAAAATGTCGGGCATGTCTGCGTAAGACCATGCGAATACCTCATATTTTTCTTTTAAGATTTGGATCAATTGCGCGGCAAGTTTGGGGTCTAGTTGTGTGCCAATGCGAACTGTTCTCTTTCGATGTTTGGCTGACAATTGAACAGTGTGTGGCTCATCCCATTCTGCTACCGGGTGGATTGCATTCAACCCATTCTGAGGATCATCGGGATTCCCGTTCTTCACCGAGGTTTTATCGACCGCTAGGATCTCCTGTCGTGTAGCGTCGCCGTCGAGGTGAGTGATTTTCTCAACGAAATCATAGCCTTGAATTTCTCCAATGCCATAATCGGTTGGGAATTTGGCCAACAACATATGACTTGCAATTATCAATTTGAGCTTGTTGATTCCGGGCCTCCCGAGTATCATATTATAGGACGTGGGGAGATCCATGATGACGAAGTCCATTTTTATCTCATTCTGGGTTGTGTCAGGTGCACCAATTCCTAATCGCATGTAGTCACTCCCAAGTGGATATGTGGTTTCTCCCGAAAAACTCACGATGCTTTCGTGATCTTGCATCATTTTTTTTACGGGTCGATTAAACCCTTCATATGCTTTTCGGAAGAGGATGTTAACGGAAGCACCATTGTCGATCAATATTCGCTTCATATTGTACCGGTCCATGACTCCATCATTGACAAACGGTAACGTGTTGGCTCAATGACCTTGCTCTTGGTCACATGAGAAAGTGATTAGGGGCCACTCCTTCTTTCCAGCCTTGATGAACTTGTCATAATATACCGCGAAAACATCCCTCGCAGCAGGCCTCTTTTCTTGTCAGGGGGCATATGATTTCCTCTTCCCTCCGGATATCGCAAGAATTGTGCATCTTGTTTCAATGTTCGCCACCTACCATGTCGTATTCTGCCTGCGCAGGATGATTTTTCCCTTCTTGCGTAATTCGTGGATTTCCTTGGCTAGTATTTCGCAATCGCTGGTGTTGTGAGTATTGGATTCCCGGTACATGCACCATACTCCTGTATCATTTCGCATTGAGATTGTGCCTGACAGTCGTGGTAGCGCTGGTCGGATCTGACTTTTGTTGTTATGGAGGATTCCCTCATTGAAAGCATGGGCTATGGAGAAGATTTCTTGGCGGGGTGGATGAACGCATCGGGCTTGTTACTTTGTGGTGCTATAGGATGGGTTTGAATTTATGGTGTTGAGTTATTTTGGTGGTGGTTCGGGTGTTGTTAGTATGGCCTCTGGTTCCTTTGCTCATGGTAGTGATTTCTGTTATGCTTTTGGGAGTTGAATCGGGGTTGTACCTCTTTGGCGGGTGGGGGGTGATTGCAGGTGGGATGTTTAGTGAGCTTTCAAATGTGATGGTGTGGTGACAGTTGATTTGGATGCGTCATAGACCCTGGTCTCTCTACTGGTGTCTTTTGCACGATTAGATCGATGATTTCGTCGTATCCGAGATGATCCTTCTTGACGAGCTTTGTTAGGTTCATAATTATGTGCTAATTATGTCTCTAACTTTATGTTTATTGCTTACCTTTTATGAATAAAGAATCATTTTTATAATATTTCTTTGTTATGCTAGAAAACGGAGAGCTGACACAGAAATGCTCTTAAAGATGTAAATTAATCACTTTTTGGAGAAGTCGAGCACAAATCTAAAGCCCTTAGAGAAGATGGAGCAAAAATGGGAAAAAGATTTTTTTAAAAAAGTCAATGCCGCCCAACGGTCAACTCCAGCAAGTCATCATCGATTAATGGCAAGGTCAAGTCAAGTTTAGGCCAAGTCCTTAAGAAACCAAGCCCGAAAGGAAGATATTTGAGAGATAGATGCACATGCAAATCACATGACTGGGGGTGAGTCACACATTTGGACCATCTAAAAGCCTAAAGTTTAGGATCATGTCTAAGCATCTAATTTTGAATTTCAAGCATTAAAATATCTCCCATATAAGCCTTAGGATCAAGCTCCCCACACCCTCATACACACCACACCTCATTTTACTCGTTTTTCCAAGTTTTGATCTAGCCTCACTCTATGGTTCTTAGTTGAGTTCTCTAGAGAGAAACTAGATTTCTCTTCCTCTCTTCTTCTCTTCCAACCCTCTACAAATTCAAGAGATCTAGCCTTTCAAGCCTTGACCGAACCTTTTACACTCCCCCTCACCACCACCCCTCACTTTCTCCTTTCATCTTTATCTCTTAAGGTTTGGTGAGATTTCTAGAGCTCAAAGATGTGAGAAGTAATCCCTCTTCTCCTTTGCCTCTTGGGGTTCTAGGGGTCTTCCTTACCTCCTCTATAATCTTGGGTGCATTTGGAGCTAAGAAGTGAAGAAGGAACTTGAAGGACTTTACTTAAGGGACTCTTCGGTTATTTCTTGCACTTATTGACTCTTCTCTATGTATCTAAATTTGACTGTAGTCATGAGTAGTGAGTAGTTTACTTGGGAGGCTAGGGTTTGAGCCCTAGCCATGTGATGTAAACAAATGATGGTTTGATTTATATATGGTTTACATTTTTGTGAAGTTGTGTTTGTGAATGAGTCACTATGTGTTTATGGATATTTATGTGCTTGAGCTTCATGATTGGTTTCACATATGCATGTGTTAACCTTAGCTAAGTTAATATATGTATTAAGAGACCAAAAATGGGACCTTAATTGAATTAGCTACTCACTTAAGGCTATATAAGCATGTAAACATAATTATGGTCTATTCCAAGAGGTTTTACCTTAAAGTTTGGTTTCCTTAGCACTAAGCAAGGACTAAAGCCTCCTTGAGTCTCAATAAACTTAAGGATCTTTAGTTAAGCACACATTGAATCGAAAAGGTTATTGTGGCTACTAGTTTGTTCTCTTCATTCGTAATCCAATCGGTGTGGGTTGAGAGATTCACTTAGACTTCCTCCTTCCTCCAAGAGGTTCGAGAAGAGAAACCTTCCAAAATTATCACATTGTATGCTTGTTAACTTTACTCACGTGACATACGGTTAAGATGTAAGGCCAAAATAACTTAGGCGCTTGATCCCGGTTCACTAAATACTTCAAGGTTTGGCTCAAGTCATCTAGAGTCCGAAATGACATAGGATCTTGGGTTCAAAACCAAACGTGATCCACAAGCTCACGATTTGGACAGAAATTGTGTGAAACGGACGATAATAGTCTACTTACATAAATTGGGACATTATTTGAGCATCAAATGATTAGCGAGGATTTCCCTAGTCAACCATTCTTCTTTATTGTGAACTTTGTTGTTATTTTAATCTATTTGAATTAGACTAATACATCAATCAATCAACCTTTGTTTAATCACTCACCGTAGTTTAACCACCCCTTACAATGCTAAGTCTCTAAAGGACTTAGTCTTGCGAGGTACATCTCCACATTTTACTTTAGTTTTAGTATCAAGTTAGTGTCTAATTTATCCGTAATTTTAAGTGCTAAATTGAGTCGTGCTAAGGAGTTTAAGTAGTTAATCATTGTGGGTTCGACACTCGACTTTCTTATAAATACTATAACTTGACCATGTATACTTGCGGGTCGAAGAATTCTTTACACTTATAAGTTAGTTCGTAGTTCACAAAGTGTAGGGGTGCAATTTCTTCTCAACAAGTTTTTGGCGCCGTTGCCGGAGATTAGGCTCATTTTAATTCCTTAACTTCGAATAGCCTTGATTGCGGTAAAACCGGACATTTTGCTTGATATTTGTTTCTTAGCCTTGTAGTTTTTCTTCATTTTCTCACTTAGCATCTTGTTTTCTTTGTCTTTAATCTCTAGGATACTTTGGTAGATAATTTGAGGTAAAATTATGCTAGAATTTGTGTCTATAACCATTTTGCAGGACATTATTTCAATCCACCAAAAATTACTTTTGATCTATTGATCTACGCATTTTAGGCATATTAATTAATGTATTTTTTTTCTACATTTGACTATGTTAATGTGACGACCTGGAACAAAATCAGTAGAGTAATCAGCTTAATTCACGAGTTAGCGTGTAATCACTGTTTTCCGATAATTGATTGATTTACTGGTTTTAATCACGACTTAATTATCGGCCGAGAATTTGAGTTGAGTCTCTTCTCGAAAGTTGTTGTACACATGATTTCAAGTTCGTGGGCGGTTTCGAATGATTATTTCGACGACCGAAGAATATAATATGAATATTTGAAGTTTCAGAATTTCGTCGAGTTTATCCTTTCGTGTCGAGTTTATCCGAATCGTAATAGTTATCCGTTTTGGACCGTCAATTATCCCGAGACGCGAGTATAAATATCGAAAATAGTCGAAAAATTGTCGAAAACACTGTTTGGGAAGTTTGACCGGCGTTGACCGAAGGCTGACTGTTGACTTTCCGTTGACCGAAGTCTCCACCGCGTGAAACGCGCTGCCGCTGTCGGGTTTGGAGGGTCGAGGTGGCGCGACGGCGCCGGAATCGGTCTGGAAGTTTTCCGGCTGGTTTGGGGTTTTGGACTTTCGAGCTGTTTTCCGGCCAACCTCGCCGGAATTGGTGGTTGCCACAGTTAGGAAAGTTGTTTGGCTTCAGGAGGAGAACCTTGTGGGAGCTTGGCCGCCGGAAAATCTCTCTGGTTGACGGGGGAGCTCCAGCGACCCGTTGACTTTTTAGAATTTGATGAATTTAATGTCGTTTTACTCGTATTCGCGCACCCATTCATCGCCTTGAGGTTTTCAAGTTGATTTGAGTATCAGATTTTCAGTCGAGGGTTTTGAGTGGAGATTTCGGGAATTTCGTTGATTATTTTTGTATCAGTTATACGTTTCCGGGAACGGTTGATTTCCGAGGTGTGGTACAGTGTTGTGAGCTATGATTTTGATCATTTATATTTTATGATTATTCAGGGGATCGAGATCGTGCTTCGGGCGAGGGATCTTCCGCCGGACCACGCTTTGCTCACCTGTGAGTGGACACTTTTATATTTTCACAGTCGTTGCGAGTTCGTGATTTTCCGTATTTGTTTATATACGATGGCCAGCGGTACTCATCAATACTTCGGGTGTTGTGTGTTCTCAAATATCTGAGGCCTCATGATTACGTTCTTTCTGCTTGTACCTAATGCTTGTCTTGTATTAGTAAGATGCCTCCTCGACGTGGTCTCCGTGTTGATCGGGAAGTGGATCCTGATGAGGATCGCCAGACGCACGACTTGTTGATGCGAGTGGAGTGTTTGGAAGAGCGTTTTGACCCTGTGGTCAAAGTTCGTACTGCTGGTGCGACTGTCTTTTCAGGTTAAGCTGATCCAGATATGTGTGAGGCATGGTTGGTTCAGGTTGAACGAGTTTGTGAGCATCTGCATTTTACCCCTGAGCAGATGATAGTGGCAGCAGTTGGATTACTTGAGTCAGATGTATACTTCTGGTGGGTTAGCACCGATCGAGTACCAGTTGATACTCCGTGGACTTTGTTCCGAGATTTGTTTATGCGGAGATACTTCAACCAGGCTACCCAGCAGCGGAAGTATGAGGAGTTCACGAATTTGAGGCAGGGCAGTTTGTCTGTGCTTGAGTACAGGGACAGGTTTACCCTCTTATCTCGGTTTACGCGTGACATGGTGGCTACTGAGGAAGCCAAGTGCCGCAGATTTGAGCTGGGTTTGAACTTGAACATTAAGGAGACTCTGACTACGATGCCTCGGAACAACTTCGACGAGTTTGTCAGTGCAGCACTCCGAGGTGAGGATATCGAGAAGGAAAGGCTGATAAGATACCAGTCTAGACGGTTTGAGGAGGGTGGACCGAGTCAGAGGCCTTCCAAGAGGCAGAGTTCTGATACTTCCGGTTCGGCTTCATCCTCGGGCAGTGGACCATCTCGACCACCAGCTAGTGCACCGAGACAGAGGCAGAGGTGGAGGAGAGATCGACCACAGGGACCACATGCTAGTGGGGGTTCTAGCGGTTCCAGTTATCCTCGGCGTACCGGTGGCTCTTTTGCCGTACCGAGGGAGTACCCGTTGTGTAGTCTCTGTAGCATACACCATGTTGGTCCATGTCAGCGAGGCCCTGTCACTTGTTTTCGTTGTGGCCAGGTGGGTCACTATGCGAGAGAGTGTTTCCAGCTTGATGGTGCTGGTGGACAGGCGGTCCAGAGTTCCGGAGGAGAGCGAGGTGCCACTTCGGGGGCTCGACCAGTACAGTTTACGGGCCAGTGCGGACAGCAGGGACAGCCTCAGTGTGGACAACCAGCCAGGCAGGCCAGGGTTCATGCCATGACTTTGCGTGAGGGCAGAGCTTCACCGGAGATTGTTATCGGTACGTTGCATGTTTTCGGTTATCCAGTACTTACATTGTTAGATCCAGGTGCTACGCATTCATTTATGTTGTATAGACTATCATCTTTAACTACTGTACATGCGTCTCCACTTTCGGGGTTGTGGACAGTGTTGTATCCGTCCAGTGAGATTGTAAGTATTGGCTGGGTATACAGAGATTGTGAGATTTTTATTGGAGGACATGGTTTAGCCGTGGATTTGTTGTTACTTGATATCGTCGATTTTGATTTGATCTTGGGTATGGACTTCTTGGAGACACATCGGGCCATGTTTGATTGTCACAAGAAGGAGGTTGCATTTCGACGACCAGGCTTTCCGAAGATATTATTTTGCGGCGAGAAGAACACTTCATTACCATGTGTGATTTCCGCGATGAAGGTGGATCGAATGATGAAGAAGGGTTGTGTTGCTTACTTAGCTCATGTTGTGGAAACTACGGCCGCTGTGCCGGATATCGATGATATCGAGGTAGTTTCAGAGTTTCCAGATGTGTTTTCGGAAGAGCTACCGGGAATACCTCCATTTCGGGAGATCGATTTCACCATTGAGCTATTGCCGGGCACAGGACCCATTTCTCAGGCACCGTATCGTATGGCTCCAGCGGAGTTGAAAGAGTTACAGGTTCAACTTCAGGAGTTGCTGGAGAAGAGTTTCATACGACCCAGTGTATCGCCGTGGGGTGCCCAGGTTTTGTTTGTGCGGAAGAATGATGGATCCATGCGGTTGTGCATCGATTACCGGAAGCTGAATCAGGTCACTGTGAAGAATAAGTATCCGTTGCCGTGGATTGACGACTTATTTGATCAGCTCAAGGGAGCTTCAGTCTTTTCGAAGATTGATCTCAGGTCCGGATATCATCAGTTGAGGATCCGAGAGTCTGATGTGGCCAGGACAGCTTTCAGATCGCGGTATGGGCACTACGAGTTTTTGGTTATGCCGTTTGGGTTGACCAACGCCCCCGCAGCCTTTATGGACTTGATGAACCGGGTGTTCAGACGGTTTCTGGACAAGTTTGTGATCATGTTCATCGATGATATCTTAATCTATTCTAGGAGTGTGGGCCAGCACAAGAAGCATTTGCGAGCAGTGTTGCGGACTTTGCGGGACAATCAGTTGTTTGCGAAGTTCAGCAAGTGCGAGTTTTGGTTGGACAGTGTGAAGTTTCTGAGCCACGTGATATCGGCTGAGGGAGTCAGCATAGATCCTGACAAGATCGAGGCCGTGCTGAATTAGAGTAGACCTACCACCGTACCAAAGATTTGGAGTTTCTTGGGTTTGGCAGGCTACTATCGGCGCTTTGTGCAGGATTTTTCTCGGATTTCTACTCTACTGACTAGGTTGACGAAGAAAGGCGTCAAGTTCGAGTGGTCCGATGCATGTGAGGAGAGTTACTTGCTTCTGAAAGAAAAGTTGACTACTGCATCGGTTCTGACTTTACCAGACAACAGCGGTGAGTTCATGGTTTACAGTGATGTGTCAAAGTTAGGACTTGGTTGTGTGCGGATGCAGCATGGCAGAGTTGTAGCCTACGGTTCCAGGCAGCTAAAACCACATGAAGTCAACTATCCGATGCACGATTTGGATTTGGCCGCTATTGTGTTAGCATTGAAGAGTTGGAGACACTACTTGTACGGAGCTCAGTGTAAGATTTACACCGATCACAAGAGTCTCACTTACCTACAGACGCAGCCAGACTTGAACATGAGGCAGCGCAGGTGGATGGAGTTGATTAACGACTATGATTGCACTTTCGAGTACCATCCAGGGAAGGTTAATGTTGTTGCCGATGCGCTCAGTCGGAAATCCGGAGCTTCGTTGTTTCATGTGTGTGTGGCCAGAGTTTCTATGTTAGCCGAGCTTCGGTCTACGAGAGCTGAGTTCGAGTGGGATGATGAGGGAGCTTTATTGGCCAGTTTTCAGGTTCAACCCGTGTTGGTTGACCAGGTTCAGGAAGCTCAGGATTCAGATTCCTACATGTTGGGCAAGAAGACCATGATACGGAATGGTGTGCCAACAGAGTTTCAGTTGAGTGATGATGGTACGTTACTTTTTAGAGGCAGGTAGAGCGTACCCCGAGACGAGAGTCTGAAGAAGGAGATTTTAGACGAGGCTCATTGTTCGGCGTATGCGATGCATCCCGGAGGTACGAAGATGTTTCGTACACTTCGAGCGTATTACTAGTGGCGCAATATAAAGCGGGAGATTGCCGCAAATGTGAGCCGATGTTTGATTTGTCAGGAGGTTAAAGCGGAAAGGCAGAAGCCTGCGGGAAAGTTACAGCCACTGGAGATTCCGGTTTGGAAGTGGGAACACATTACCATGGATTTCGTTTATCAGTTGCCGCGTACTTCGGCTGGCAACACTGATATTTGGGTTATTGTGGATCGACTGACGAAATCCGCTCATTTTCTCGCACTTCCGGGGAAGATATCAGTAGGCAGATTGGCCAAACTGTATTTGTCAGAGATTGTTCGACTGCACGGTGTGCTTGTATCTATTGTTTATGACCGAGACAGTCAGTTTACTTCCGAGTTTTTGCAGGCATTGTAGCGAGCCATGGGCACGAGATTGCGCTTCAGTACAGCTTTTCATCCTCAGACTGACGGGCAGTCTGAGCGGACTATACAGACTCTTGAGGATATGTTGCGGTCTTGCGTTTTGCAGTTTTGAGGAAATTGGGACTAGCAACTGCATTTGATAGAGTTCGCCTACAACAACAGCTATCAGGCCAGTATCGAGATGGCACCGTACGAGGCCCTGTACGGGAGGCAGTGCCGCACTCCGTTGTGTTGGAGTGAGGTGGGGGAGCGATGGCTTATTGGCCCTGATCCGGTGAAGAGCACCATGGAGGACATCCAGATTATTCAGGATAGATTGAAGATTGCCCAGGATCGCCAGAAGAGTTATGCGGACATGAGGAGAAAGAGTCTCGAGTTCGATGTGGGCGATTAAGTCTTCCTGAAACTATCTCCGTGGAGGGGAGTTGTGCATTTCGGGAAGCGTGGCAAGCTTCGACCACGGTACATTGGTTCGTACGAGATTACCGAGAGGGTTGGAGCCGTGGCTTACAGACTTGAGTTGCCAGCTGAGATGGCTCGTGTTCATGATGTTTTCCACGTTTCGATGTTGCGGAAGTATATTCCAGATCCATCACATGTGTTAGCGCCACAGCAGCTACCGATCCGAGAGGATTTGACATATGTAGAGGAGCCGTTTCAGATTCTCAATCAGCGTGAGCAGGAGTTGAGGCACCATTTTATACCGCTGGTGAAGGTCTTGTGGCAGAATCACTCAGTTAAGGAGGCCACCTGGGAGACTGAGCAACGTATGCGGGAGCAGTATCCTTATCTGTTCACCTGACAGGTACGTAAATTTTGAGGTCAAATTTTTTTTTAAGGGGGGTAGATTTTTAACGACCCAGAACAGAATCAGTAGAGTAATCAGCTTAATTCACGAGTTAGAGTGTAATCTATGTTTTCCAATAATTGATTGATTTGCCGGTTTTAATCACGACTTAATTATCGGCCGAAAATTTGAGTTGAGTCTCTTCTCGAGAGTTGTTGTACACGTGATTTTGAGTTCGTGGGCGGTTTCGGATGATTATTTCGACGACCGGGGAATATAATATGAATATTTGAAGTTTCAAAATTTCGTCGAGTTTATCCGTTCGTGTTGAGTTTATCCGAATTGTAATGGTTATCCGTTTTGGACCGTCGACCGTCGCGAGACGCGAGTATAAATATTGGAAATAGTCGAAAAATTGTCGAAAACACTGTTTGGGAAGTTTGACCGGTGTTGACCGAAGGTTGACCGTTGACTTTCCGTTGACCGAAGTCTCCACCGTGCGAAACGCGCTGCCGCCGTCGGGTTCAACGTTTCCGGCCACCTCCGGCTTCAATTTGGGTATGAAACGATTCCTCTCTTGATTTCTGGTTGATTAGAACTTGGAATTGCTTGATTTGGTGTCGATTTGAGGTAGAACGGAGGGTTTAAAATCCATGATTTTCGCCGGAATCGGCATTGCTTGGGGGCGGAGCTCCGGGAACTTTCCGGCTTGGATTCTTGGTGAGTTTTATTGGGTTTTAGTTGGAGATCATTTCCCCTTTGGTTTGGAGGGTCGAGGTGGCGCGACGGCACCGGAATCGGTCTGGAAGTTTTCCAGCCGGTTTGGGGTTTTGGACTTTCGAGCTGTTTTCCGGCCAACCTCGCCGAAATTGGTGGTTGCCACAGTTAGGAAAGTTGTTTAGCTTGAGGAGAAGAACCTTGTGGGAGCTTGGCTACCGGAAAATCTCTCCGGTTGACAGCGCGCCGTCGCCGCCGGCGGCGGTCAACGGCGAAGCTCCGGCGACCCGTTGACTTTTTAGAATTTGATGAATTTAATGTCGTTTTACTCGTATACGCGCCCCGAACGTCGCCTTGAGGTTTTTGAGTTGATTTGAGTATCGGATTTTCAGTCGAGGGTTTTAAGTGGAGATTTCGAGAATTTCGTTGATTATTTTTGTATCAGTTATACGTTTCCGGGATCGGTTGGTTTTCGAGGTGTGGTACAGTGTTGTGAGCTATGATTTTGATCAGTTATATTTTATGATTATTCAGGGGATCGAGATCATGCTTCGGGCGAGGGATCTTCCGCCGGACCACGTGATTAGCGCGAGTGCGCGCTTTGCTCACCTGTGAGTGGACACTTTTATATTTTCACAGTCGTTGCGAGTTCGTGATTTTCCGTATTTGTTTATATACGATGTTGAGCTTATTTATTATTTTCGGAGGTATTATTTTATATTTTTATGGTGATGGCATACCTGCATCGATGCTTCGGCTACTCGGCTGATCACCGGTAGTATGACCAGAGTTGAGAGATTCCTCTAGACCAGAGTTGAGAGATTCCTCTGGGCAGGGTTGAGAGATTCCCCTCTTATGCCGCTGGGGTTGAGAGATTCCCCCGGCCTATCACCGTCGGGCTTGAGCGATTCGCCTGACCGTCGGGCTTGAGAGATTCGCCTGGCACCTCCATATATATTTTTCGAACTCGCATTGTTTTACATTGATTATGTATATGAAATTGGTGAAAGGCATATGTTTATTTTTGTCCACTCACTCTAACGTTTTATTGCCTTTCCCCTGGGTTTTTCGGTTTCCGTGCCCAGTTTGCAGTTCGGATTATGGTGTCTCACGTCGTGATTGGAGGCTAGTTGTTCGAGCTACCTGTCTTTTCCAGTAGGTTCCTTGTTTCGCCTACTGTTGTACATTTTTTATATATACACTAGAGGTCGCTCTGATACGATACTGATACATGTTTTATGTGGTTTTTCCTGGATTTTCTATATTATACAGTTATGTTTACTGTTTATTGCGATTGTTATGATATTGAGAAATCCGGATGGGATTGGTGCCCACGGTTTGGCTTTTGTGGCATAGGATAAAGTGTTATTTTCCTGGTGCAGGTAAAGGCAATTCCGCGTTAGTAGTGTTACTCTGCCGAAATTTTTATGGTTTTTGTTGGTTCGTGTTTTCAGAAGGGGTTTGATTCCGGTTTAGGAAACTAAATCGGGGTTGGGTCCTTTCAGTTAATTACTTAATATTATTAGTTTTGGCTTATTTTGTTATTTTTAGGTGTAAGACAAAAACGACAGAGTAAAGGAGTCTACAAGCACGCAAAACGCAATAAAAATGGGGAGGAAGAAAATTCGGCTGAAAATTCCAAAGGAAAACATGAAGAAAATGAAGAGAAAAATAAACCCTAGGTTGACTAGGAAAATATTTTCTACGTTGACTAGGAAAAAAAACTTCCGGAAGAACTTTGGAAGAAGAACAAATGTAAAATGAGTCAAATTAATTAGAAGACCATTTGAATTGCCCAATATTGAAGACCAAGTCAGCCAATTTCTTGAAGAGCAAGATTTGGCAAGAAAATGATTTCCAAGTTGAGTAGAAAAAGAAAAATCATGAAGAATCTATCTGTACAGGTCAGCTAAATTTGAATGACGACTGGGAGCAGCTCAGGGGGATTTAGGAGGTGATAATCCTATGGTTGGAAAGATATTTGAGTCATCTTTCTAACGAACCAAAAATCATAATTTTTGGAGGTCTACAACTCCGGAAAAGTGCGATTCTTTATTGACTGCCAGACTTACCCGGGTGGAGGAGGAAAACCTTGTTTTGTGAAGAAAACTATTTTGTAATGCATATATATACAAGAGGCTCGTCCCAAATTTTAATAATCTCTTATTCTAGCCCTCTTGCTGCTGAAGTACTCACAAACTCTCCTCCACCAAAGTTCTCCAAGGCCGGTTCGACTACACCATCTCCACCACCTCAAAAATCCTACCGCCACCACAAAACTTCCTATTGCCCTTGTTATTTGCAGTACTGTCACAAAATAAAAAGTGTAAATATTGAACCTTTACTCCGTAGTATTTCTTTGTGTGCTAATTGGAGATTTCTTGTTTATTTTAGTTTTATACAATTTTTTGAATTCCATATATTTTCCATGTGTTTATGAGTCTTTTATTCTTATTTACATGTTATGTGTTAAACTTAATGCTTAGATTTGGGTAGAGATTAGGGTAACTAGGATTTTTATATGCGGCCATTGTATGTTAATCCCTCTCTTTGATTAATTCGATGTTCATGTGATTAAGATGTTTATATGCAGTCATTACACTTTAATTCAATTATCATAACATGTAATTGGAATTAGGACTTGTAAATTTTGTAGATAATGGGAGAATAAAATTGGTATAAATGCATGATGGTTAGGATGGGATGATCACTTGTATATAATTAATTAGATTTATTTTTGTCTAAAACGTGGTTAGGATTTTAGGGGTCTTTTATGTGTTTGCTTGTCTATGAGTCAATGCATGTTAGGGTCCTAGAATTTCTTGTCATGTTTATGACGCTTTAGGTAAATATTTTAGGTAATTAAAACAAACTCTTTTTACCCCCTTTTTTACACAATTATTGCATGCACCCTTCAATCCCCGGTTTTGAACGATACCCTATTTACCAATGCTACATCTACACAAAAAGGGTTTTAAATTGCATATGATTGATTTATGTGTTATTGTATACTTTGTGTTAATATTTTATGCATGTTTTAGTCATATCATCCATCGAAGCACTGTTGCAGAGGAGACATGGGGTCATCCTTCGATTCATCGAGAATTCTTCTCAATCCATCGAAGTGTAACCTGAACTCCATACCCAGATCTTTCCTTCGATCCATCGAAGCCATTTCTTCGACCCATCGAGTATATGTTATGATTTAGGTTGTTTCACTTACCTTCTACCCCTCTTTTATCTTGAGTATTTATATTCTTGAGAGCATATATAAATTAATGTTTTATAAAGTCTTAGAGTCTCACTTCAAAGGTTGTTGGTGACTCATTTTTGTGAGGAATTACAATCTTTGAGCATTTAATGTTTTAGCTTTGTTTTTGTTTGTTAGTTTGATTTAACCATGGACGGATGGTATAATGGTTAGGAAAATTTAAGTGGTTATGGGCAACAAGTACCCTACAATGGAGGCTATCAAGAATGGAATTATCAAGCCGAGGAGCCGACGTATTCTTATGTGGAGGCGTGTGCTCTATGTGGTTCTCAAGTACATTCACCTCTTGAGTGCAACTTGAGATATGAGTATCCCGAGTACGTTCAAGAGTACGAGTACAACATGAGGATGCATCAAGCCCACTCGGTACTTATTCAAGAAGAAGCCCCTAGTTCAAATTTGGAAGCACTTCTTCACACCTTCCTAGCTCAACAAGAGGAGTACCTAGCTCAACAAGAAAAGTCTCGTGCACAATTCAGGCAAGCATTGGAGCAAGTTAGGTAAGCCTCTCCACCTCAAGAAGAAATCCATAAAGCAAACTTGGAGGAGATGTTTGCCAACCTCTATGCTCGCCAAGAAAATTCTCTTCAAGCGTCTCATCAATATGCCTAAGAGGATCCAATAAAACGTGCATGGGGAGAACTCAAAGGAGAAATTAGAAGTTATAGTGATGAGTTTCAAAAGGACATCCGAAGATTGGAAGCTCAAGTGAGTATACTAGCCAAGATAGCACAAGAGACTATTAAAGAAGAAGTGGCACCTTATGAGACTTCCATCAACCATGAAGTTTCGGTAGCAACTTCTCAAGGAGCCATACATGATGATGAGTCATCATCTAATGATGAAGTCTCAACCGTATAGTATGAATCTTGGAGTGTTGGGGAAAATATACTTGTGAACTCATCTACACAACCGGTCATGGGCTATCGTGAAGAATTGATGAAGGAGCTAGATGAAAAGGATGCCCAAAGTGAAGAGAATGTGTTTGTGCCAAGCATTAAAGACCAAGTTGAAGAAGCACCACCATTCCTTCCCCCACCACTAAAAGAGTACCACCAAGAACTCCCTATGGAGCAAGAAGAATAATTGAGTTATGATTATGATGATAGGATTGAGACTAGCTAGGGCATTCTTGCCTCTTGATTCTCCATTTAGTAACTAATGTTTCTATGAAGAAGTGAAGGATTTGAAAAAAGGAAGCTATGTTTCCGACTCTCCATCTTATCTTGATATACCATAACCACCTACTTCCTTCTCACACATCAAGTCCACATAAACATTGAAGGAGAAGTTTGGAATGGTACTTGGAAGAGTGATCGAGAAGAAGAGGAAGACATCAAGAAGGTATCCATGTCGATCCAATTTTGGAAAATGCACGGATCACTTTGATTCTTGCCTCTACGACAAGTCAAGAAACCCTCTAGCTCCAAGTAGTAGAGCGGTACTACTCAAGAAGTATCAACCATAACAAGATGGTGGAGTTACGGACCATGTTTACGTCCTTAAACTACAAACCGCGATAGTCAGACACCATTAGTATGCTAGAAGAATAAGTGTGAGATAGTGGAAGTTATGACCATGCGAACCCGGAGATGAAGCTCTAAAGAAGAGGCCAAGGATACCTAGCATGAAAGGCAAGACCAATGTTGGTCTTGCAAGTTGGTGATTCTTGGTGACTATGGACAACATGTATCGATCTTCAAGGGAGAGCATCTCTAATCTCTTATCTCACTTTCAATATCTATGTTTGTTTGCTTGTCTATGTGTTTAAGATGTTAGCTTTGTTCTTGTAAATTTTGTGTGTAGGATGTTTTAAGTTTTTGTGGTGATGTTTGTCTTTGATAAGTTCATGTGACTATGTGATGCTTTGATGATAATTGGGATGGGAATTTTACCACTTTCTGTTTGTATAGCTGTATTAATGGTGTATAATGTGTGTGTTGAATGTGAAGTAAGTAGGGAATGAAAAGGATTCTGAGGTGGTACATGACCAAATTTCTGAAAATGCTCAAGAAATGCAAACCTGAGGCACTCCTTCTATGCATTGAAGGATTTCCTCTACCCATTGAAGCCTCCCTGCGGAAGACCCTAAGATCTACTTTGATGGATCGAATGATTTCCTCTATCCATCGAAGGCTACCTGCAGTTTTGCATTCGAGGCACTGCCTCCATCGAAGCATTCCTTCGATCCATCGAATGTGAGGGAAGAGACAGGTAGAAATGGAGAGCAATGAAGAAATTTAGATATCGCCAAGGCAATGAAGAAATTTAGATATCGTCGGTGTAATTGTCATCATACATTGTTTGTCAAACGCAAGGATCGTAAGATTATTGCATTAACTGTGTATGTTGATGATATGGTTGTTACAAGAGACGACCCATATGAGATGACAAGTCTTCAGAAGCAGTTTTCACATGAGTCTGATATGAAAGATATAGATGAACTAAAATATTTCTTGGGAATTAAAGTTGCAAGATCCAAACAAGAGATTACATATATTGTCCCAAAGAAAATATATTATGAACCTTCATGTTAAGACAGGAATGTTAGACTGTAAGTCTGCTGCTACTCCAATTGAGCAAAATCACAAGATGGAACTTCTCCCTGATCAGGTACCAACAAATAAGGGCAAGTATCAATATTTAATTGGGAGACTTATTTACTTGTCACATACTAGACCTGACATTACATATGTTGTCAGTGTGGTGAGTCAGTTCATGCATAGTCTTGGAGTAGAACATATGGATGTTGTCTTACGCGCCACACCTGGTAAGAGATTGTTATTTACAAGATACAGTAAGATGTGTGTTTCAGGCTACACTGATGCAGATTGGGTTGGTGATCAGACTAATATAGCGTCTACTGCTAGATACTTCACTTTTATTGGTGGAAGTTTGATAACCTAGTGCAGTAAAAAAATAGAACATGATTGCTCGTTCTAGTGCAGAAGTTATTATTGATCCGAAATGTGTTAAAAGAAATGGGCTTCAAGCTTAGAAACCCCATGGATTTGCATTGTGATAATACAGCTGCGGTTGAGATTACTTATAATTCAGTACAACATGATAAAACCAAACATGTGGAGATTGATAGGTATTTCATAAGGGATGACATTGACAAGAAGATTATTCGGTTCCCTTTTGTGACGTCTGCGGAGCAGTTAGCTAAGATTCTTACTAAAGGGTTGTCACATGAGATATTTGGTAAATGAATGGATAAGTTGAACATAATTGACATCTACACTCCAACTTGAGGGGGAGTGTTGACAAATATTGAATTGTAGATATATTAGAATCCTTTGGTGATTAAAATTGATTTGTTTTTTATTGTAGATATTTTTTTCTTATTAGGAATATGGGTGTAAAGTTGTATAATACTGTTTTATATATACCCTAATTTGAGAATGAATGAAGTATTTCATTCTACCGTAAACACTTGTGTTATACTTTTCTACTCAGCTCAAAGGATTCGAGTCATTCGACCAAAATCAATGACCATTGTTGCAGAAGATACAAACTGCAGTTCGGCCAGTTCCCTCTCAGACGCAAGAAATTGTTCTCCAAATAATATGGTAGTGCTAATAATTTACCAAGACAAAAATCGACCTTGTTGACATAAAGCTCAACTTTTACTAATCAGCTCAGGTGAACCCAAAGTTTACAGAGACTGCCGTACATCCCCCAAATGACCCCAAAAATTTCACTACACACCCAGTCACCCACTGCCTAATGCCATATTGCCGATATATAGTGATACATAACAATACTGATATACACAGCCAGTGAGTCTGTAACAAAAGGCTTCTTAACAACTCTACCTGTGCCATTGCTAAAAATTAACTTGCCAGCTGAGGACCCCCTAAACCTTTACTTGAAGCCATTAAGTCATACAGTTCGAGAACATCTGGACACTCTACCCTCCAACTGCCGTAACTGCATCTTCATCAGTAGAATCGGGTGATACAATTTCCTCACCTTCATTCAAAGGTTCTGTTTCGCCTTCATTGTCTTCCACACCATCAATTAACTTCTCCCTAAGCTTCATTGATAGTTCTTCTCTAACAGCATCATCCTCAGACAAAAATTTCTTCAAAGCATTTTTTACATGATAGTTTTTTCCGTTTAAATTTAAAAATGAACCACTTTTTATGATGAATTTGTTTTTTACTCCCAAGTCAATGAGCTCAGCTGCACGACAGAAACCCTACTCGAGCTCTAACACAACAGTTCTAAATGGTGGAGCAAGCTTGTTCTTCACTATCTTCACTTGAACTTGACTACCAATCGCCTGCATAAAGAATTACATATTTACAGAATGCATCAACGCCCTACACCAAAAGATGAAAAGACAAAACAAAATGCATGCCATGTTACATATACAGGAAAGATTATCAACCTACTATGAACTGGATAGTGAACTGAAAGCACACTAATTGAAGACAAGAAGAAAACCTTCAGTCTCATTAAAAAAAAATCAAATTTACATAACATCATAAATACTCACAACCGCTAGTCCAAGAAAACTACCACTCTTCACACAAAAAGTTCAAATACATGACAAAGATGGATAAAGCATGTGTGCCTACCTGTTCACCTTTCTTGACAAACCCTATTCTCCTGAGATTAAGACGCACTGAAGCATAGAACTTCAAGGCGTTGCCACCACAAGTAACTTCTTGTGGCCCACCAAATCCTCCAAAAGTAGAAAGCTTAGCCCTTACCTGAAGATAAACATAAGCAAGTGATGAAGCTTGATTTTGAACAGGTTTGAATTGCAGTTTTGACAATACAAATACATTCCAAAACAACTAGTTCAGTATAAATTTTGACACCAGTAAAACTATACAAGTTGATGTGGGCCTCTAAATTCATAGCTCCATGCCATTTACAGGGTTTTCGTTTATTTTTTCCTTAATTGTAGCAACATAACAGAGAAAACACGCTGCAAATACCTGATTAGTAAATATTAATACTGTCTGGGAAAGAGATAGAGAGTGACTCAATTTGCGAAGAGCCTGACTCATCAACCTAGCCTGCATTGCCATGTGAGCATCACCCATCTCACCATCAAGTTCACCTTTAGGCACAAGGGCAGCAACCTGGAATCATATGGCAATCATTTCATCTATCTGGGCATGTCAATACACAATGTAAAAAAATACTTTGTGACTAGGAAAGGACTATTCATAATCCTTTTTTTAATTGATAGGAGGGTGAACATTCATGATGAATCAAAACCATAAGAACTCCAGTCAAACATCAACCAAGTTCATTGAACAACGAAAACTGGCATGGATGCTTTTACCAAAAGTACAAAAATGTTAACAAAGAGCATCTTATTACACTGTCAACCACAACAACATCAACTGAACCACTCCTGATTAGGGTATCTACAAGGCTGAGGGCTTGCTCGCCACAATCAGGTTGTGATAGAAGCAGATTCTCGGTTTTTACTCCAATAGCTCGAGCCAGCGTAGGATCAAGAGCATGTTCAGCATCAACAAAAACGCAGTAACCTACATATAATAGCATCCACTAATGAGCACAATAGAATGGTATTGCACACATATTGTAAGTTAATGATAACAACCTTTTCTTCTTTAGTAAATCACATATAATGAAAGTACTTTGTCAAAATATCTTGAACAGATCTATTAGAAGAAAAGAGAGGAAAACGATAATCTTATATTGTGGAAGTCCTCAATGTTACCTCCTTGTTTCTGTGCTTCAGCTATTACATGTAGAGCGAGAGTAGTTTTTCCGGAAGCCTCAGGGCCATATATCTCCACTACACATCCCTTCAGATTTTGACCAAAATAATATCGAAAACTGTTAAACTGTTATCATAAATCTGATCACAAATCAGTCTTAGACATAAAATGTAATGAAACAGATTGCAAGAACAATTTATACCTTGGTTGTTAAGACTCGATCATGGCCATCAAGCTTTCACAAAGACAATCTTCTGAGCAATTCACCAGCATTTACCTTTTGTGAGTAATCTAACGATTGATATGCGTATGTAGTGCTTGCTCAGGGATCCCCTTATATACTGGTGTAAGTGATAGAGTTTCACCTCACAAGAAACTCTTATACACTATAAACTTAAACCCTTGAGTGAAAAACGATGATTAAGTTACCTAAGTCATTAGAACTCCTTGTACTAATCACTACAAATCAGTGAATAAATATCCAAGTTAAGTAATTATCCTATAATGTCTTTCACTTATTTCTCAAGAATGCACAAAAGTGTTGGACTTTCATAAGGTTTCCTATGTCCACCAGGAGTATTACTCCAACATTCTCCCACTTGGACTAGGAATACCTTACACAACAGCAATCATACTTAATCAAAATGTAGCAAATCTTTAGTGCACGTTGAGATCACAAGACATTACAGAAGTTCACAACTTTGATCTACAATTATGCATATGTACTGCAGAATCCAGAAACCAGCTGCATTTGATAATACAACATCTTCAAAACCACTGCAAGTTCATTCACATAACGTATCAATCAAACCAGATTGCCATCTGTAACCACGTTTAAACTACCTGATGTATCTACAACAGTTTTAACATGGTTTTGATCCTTACTTTGGTCTTGTATGCTAGGACCTGACACCATTTCAAAAGAAACGTCTGTTTATATCCTGTATATATTCTGAAACCATAACATTTGTTCATAAGTACAGTACAATAAACACTTATAAATTTAAAATCATGATTCAATAACTATTTCATGTAATGAACCAGATGCTGAATTATACTAACTTCCATAATGTTCAGCCAATTTCAACAATCATAAGTGCACAAAACATGTCTATAATTCAAAACAATTGAATCAATCCAGAAAAATTTTAAGGGACAGTAAACAACAAAGTCTCAAAACAAAAAACAGGAATTGAATCACTCCCTCTGAACTTATGCATCAAGGTATGGCAGCATGCCAATGCCTTTTACATGAAACTCAAAAACAGCTACTGTCATAGATTTAGTAAATGGATCTGCTAGCTGAACTAAAGTGTCAATTTTTAACACTTCTAACTCTTTATTCTTGACTCTCTGCCTAATGCTACTTGAGATCTATGTGCTTGGAATTGGTAGACCTCTTGTTGTTTTTATTGAAGAAAACTGCTGCATAATTGTCACAGTAAATCTTCATAGGTTCTGTAGCAATGGTGTTAACTACACTAGTCTGTATCAGAAAATTTCTTAGCCATAAACCCTCACAAGCACCCTCATAAATTTCAATGAACTCAGCCTGCATGGTGGAAGTAGCTGTGAGTTTTTGTTTCATTGTTTTCCACGCTATAGCACCTCCTGCCATCACAAAGACATAACCAGTGGTTGATTTGCTACTGTGGGGATAGCTTGAAGCAAAATCTGAGTATGTGTAACCAACCATTTCAAGTTCCTTTTCTCTTATGTAAACCAAAGAGAAAACTTTGTTGATGTAGCTATGTTGTGACAAACCAAGTAGATACCTTGACCTGTCTCTCTTGATCTCTATCCCCAAAACATACTCGGCTTCCCCTAAATCCTTCATGTCAAAGTGTTTTGACAAGAAAGCTTTAGTCTTCTTTAACATCTTCATACTGGTACTAGCTAGCAGAATATCATCAACATATAAGATTAGAAAAATAAAATCTCCTCCTTCTGACTTCATGTAGACACATTCATCTACAATGTTTTCCTTGAAACCAAAGTCACTAATCACTAAATCAAACTTCAAATACGGTTGTCTTGAAACCTATTTCAGTCCATATATTGACTTGTTCAGTTTGCAGACAAGATGCTCACTTCCAGGTTTCATAAATCCTTCTGGTTGCTTCATGAAAATCTCTTCATCTAATTCCTCATTCAAGAATGTTGTTTTTACATCCATTTGGTGCAGCTCTATGTCGAAATGAGACACCATTGCCATTATGGTTCTGAAATCATCCTTTGTAGAAACTGGTGAAAAAGTCTTTGTGAAGTCAACTCCCTCTTTCTGTGTAAACCCCTTTGCTACAAGCCTTGCCTTGTATCTCTCCACACTCCCATCTGCATGTAGCTTGGTCTTGAACACCCTCTTGCATCCAATGACTTTCTGTTTCTCTGGAGCCTCTACTAATTCACATACATTATTCACATGCATAGAGTTCATTTCTGAACTCATTGCTTTCTCCCATTCATGTGAATAATCTCCTAACAAGGCTTCCTTGTAGGTTATGGGATCTGCAATGTCACCAAGATCATAATCTACTTCAACATCATAAACCTAAAAATCATTTAACAATGCATCAAGTGTAGATCTTCTTTCTCTCTGTGATCTTCTCAAGACCTGTTGCTGTGGCACTTATTGGTGTTGTACATGTGCATTTTGAGGCTCCGGTTTCACATTTATATCAGGTTCAACAAAAATAGGCTCTATAATCACAGGTGCTGGAGAAATAGAAGTCATTGCTGGAATATTTTCATTAAGCTCTTCAAAAACAAAATCCTCCACACAATGTGCAAGATTAATTTCATTAAAGAACACTGCCTTGTTGGTTTCAATAATTCTCAAAGAATGAGATGGACAATAAAATCTATACCCCTTGGAATGTTCTGGATAACCAATGAAGAAAGCATACACTGTCTTGGGATCTAACTTATTCTCATCTGGATTATGAGGCCTAGCTTCTGTCTTACAGCCCCAGACATGCGTGTGATTGATGCTAGGCTTCCTGTTCTTCCACAATTCAAAAGGTGTTTTAGTTGCAGACACAGATTTGGATGGTGTTCTATTAGTCAAGTATTTAGCTATTTTACGAGCATCACCCCAAAGAAATCTTGGAAGTCCTGAGGTACACATCATACTTCTCACCATAGACATGAAAGTTCTATTTCTCCTCTCTGCAACCTCATTCTGCACAGTTGTAGTGTACTGAGCTAAAATCCCATTTGATTCTAAAAATAATGCAAAAGGACCTTTGTGTTGTCCAGTTTATGTGTATCTGCCATAGTACTCACCCCCTCTATCACTCCTTACACATTTAATCTCTGCATTCAACTCCTTTTCCACCTCAGACTTGTAAATTTTAAACTTCTCTAAGGCTTGACTCTTCTCCAATATCAGATATGCATGAAAAAATCTAGAATAGTCATCAATAAAGGTTATAAAGTACATATTTCCATAGATTGTCTGTATGAAAAAAGGTCCACAGATATCAGTGTGAATCAGCTGTAGCAAACCAGTGCTCCTAGTGGCTCTTTTCTTAGATTTGTTTGAGAATTTTCCCCTAACACATTCAACACAGTCTACTAGATCATTGTAATCTAACACAGGAAGAATTCCCTGTTTAACCAACAATTTCAGTCTCTCCTTGAAGACATGTCCAAGTCTCCTGTGCCAAAGGTAAGCTAACTTTTTCCTCATTTTTCTTTTTTTCCCAATCACAGAATCAGTAGCTAAGTTATTCTCCATAAGCAAAATTTTCTTGTGGCAAGTATTAGGCAAGGTCCAATAATCATCAATCAACTTAGCAACACCAAGATAAACAGAAGCACGATTTATTTTCATACCAAAAGAGTCAATTACAAACTGATGATTGCTCTTAACTAAAACAGCAATTGAAATTAAGTTCCTGGACATGGTAGGAACATAATACACTTGCTCTAGAAAAAGAAAATTTATTGCCCTTAAAAACAACTTGACAAAACCTACTTGCTTCAATTCTTACTCTCGTGCCTTCTCCCACATGAATTATGATTTCATTTTTCCTTAGTTTCCTCAGGTTTTGCAGCCCCTATAAAGAGTTTGTAACATGGACAGGTGAGCCAGTATCAAAACTCCAACAATCAGATTGTACCCCTATTAAATTTATCTGAACATGAAAGCTAATTAATTGATGATTATTACCTCTTTTTGCCTTTCATGCCTTATACTTGCCGCAGTCCCTCTTCATGTGTCCTTTAAGTTTACAAAAGAAACATTTGAAGTTTTCCTTACCCCCACTGTTCTTCGTGGACCTATTCTGGACACTTAATTTCTTAGAGGAACTAGTTTTCTTCCCATGTTTTGGCTTGGTTTCTTCAGTTGTGGTTTGGATAAAATTAATGGTTACAGGTTTCAACCTATCATACTCCTGTACACAAACAACAATCAGCTCATTTAGAGTCCACTTATCCTTTTGTGTGTTGTAAGTGATTTTCAACTGATCAAACTCCTTACGTAGAGACTTAAGAACTAACAGAACCACCATATCATCACCTAGGGGCATGTTGAGAGCAATAAGCTTTGCTGCAATCTCAATCATCTTCAAAATATACTCCCTGATATTCTTTGACATCTCAAATTTCATCCCATGAAGAGCATCAAGCAACATACTTGTCTCAGCTTTATCACTTACATAAAACCTCTCAACTATGGCAGTAAGAAGTTCACTAGCTAATTCTTTGTTTGGTGACTGCATCAGATAAAGTTTTTAGAATGGTCAGCTTACAGATTTTATTAGCCCTTATCCATTTTTCTCTAGGTAGACCTCCCTCTATAGCTGCATCAGGAATCTCAGTGTCCAGACACCAATCCACATTCAGTTGAACTAAGTTAAGTTCAATGTCTGCCCTCCATTCCTTGTAATTACTACCATTCAAAGAAACAATAGCACCATAGGTAACCGTAGCTGGACAAAGTAAAAGAAAATCTAAGTCAAGTGTTTCTGCTTTACTTATACATGTATATATATTTGAAAATTTCAAGTAAAATTCACACCAAACAACGATTTCACATAACACATCAAGTGTCAAACAATACAAAATAGTTGTATAACCATATCAGAATATATGTATATGTAGCATACTCCTTATCAATGAATTTACCTATCAGAATGCTTCTGTAATATCCAGAAGCTTCGACCGAAGAAAATGAATTTACTTGCGGCGGTAACAAAAAGCGTTTGATGGAGAGAGCGTTTTGGAGAAGCCTCGCCATAGTTTTTAACGACCGATGACCTCGAAGCTTCGGCGGAACCAAAGCCGAGAAGCGGTAATCGAGAAGTTACTAGAGAAATGAGTGGAGGGGAGCCATGCAGGTATGCAATGGCAGAGAGGAGAGGAGGAAGAGAAAGAAAAGAGATGGGGTTTTTTATTTCCCTCCTTTTTGAGAGTGAAACGCAGAAAGTGGAGTGTCAGAGACCTGTTCTGGGCCGGGTCTACCCGTTAAAATAGGCCGGGCTTCCTCGGTATTAATACTAGGTTCAAGACTTTCTCTACAATGACCCTCTTGGTTTCGAGTGTTTTAAAACCCAATACATGAGCTCTTCGTTTTTAGTTTGTTAATTCAGAGTCGGTTTACTCCCAAATTTTGTTGTAGATTAGACAACAATTCCGGTGTATACTGAGATTCAAACATTAAATCTCAACAAGAAAAAGTCCCTACGTCGGATTAACACAATGACAATGTTTAGCTTTTGGTAAGCACAGTTTTAGTGACTCGGTGGAGTCGGTGCTATCCAACGCGTACCAATGCTATCCGGACACACCAACTCCTCGTCTCAAATTTTGTCCACCTGGATAGCATTAGTACGTTGGAACTTTCTGGGAAGATGGTGAAAGTTTTAATGTGTGCGAGTTGTCAACCTCTTACTCTGTTGTAACTTAAAACATAGTGACAGTAAAGTTGAAGAGCACATGACCAAAACTTGCACAATATCACTCAGGTTTGTAGGATAAAAGAAATATGATAGACTAGATAACCAAAAATTACACATCATTAATAACCGACCAAAACCTTGTCCATGACATAGCAATATAACAAGCATCCCCCACACATTCCCTAACCAAACAAGAAAATAAAATAAAAAATAGAAAGAAGATGAACTAAAAAGACTCCACTATGACCAATTAAACATAAAACAAATCTGTATTGAAGTGATCAAGCACCACGCAAAACTGCCCAACAACCCTTCCTCGTAACAATTCAAAAGGTTCCATCAACTCTCAGCTGCTCACTTGCTGCATCCAATCAATATTCATCTACTGCTGTTTGCACTCTGGAGGCCTGTCACCCTGTGGAGCTTCACCAAGTCCTTTGGCACCCTTCTGGCCACTCTGGAAACATTTCAGCCATTTGACAGAGTAATTAGAATCATTTCAAACAAAACAAAAACAAAAGACTACGACAAGGAATGAAAGTTTGGAGATATACCTTCTTGGCTTGGCCTTCATCTGCGTCGTCATCTGCGTCCTCGTCCTCATCATCCTCTTCCTCATCATCAAGATCCTCGTCATCATCTTCTTCATCATCATCCATGTCAATGTCATCATCCTGGATAGCCTCTCCAGTATACCAAGAAACTGCATGGGGGATGATCTTGTCTCGAATAGTTGACCTATGAATTAATGAAAGAATTGGGTCATTGAAAAATTAATACAGAGACTTCAATCATACAAAACGGTTATGAACCCACCCAACATCATAATCTTGCTCCATCTGGTTCTGGAGTTCCTCAGCCTGTTATGAATGCAGAAAAGGTAAGTAACCACAATCGATAAGACAACACACACAATCAAAGATATAAGATGATGACTGTCTTACAGCATCTTCGTCGAGATCTTCATCATCTTCAGGGACTTGAGGTGGACTGAAAAAGTTGAAGAAGCTCTCACAATCTCCAGTTTTTGTGATTGGCTTATTGTTCTTTGATCCCTTCTTAGGTTTCTTCTTAAGCACCTTCTGTGTCAAGCACTTACCCGGATACCACTCGATCTCAGTTCTACAGAGCACAAGATGCAAAGAAAATGTCGAGTAAACTCAAACATGCATAGTCATGCCTTCCTCATAGAAGGAAAACTTGAGGCAGCTGTTATCATAATCACAAAATAGGAAGCTAACTTACCCAATGGCCTTTTCAAGAATAGGTTCATCTTCATCAATCATGTGATATGTCTTTGTCAAGACAGTGTTCTTGAAATATGGATTAGTGTCAAAGTGAAAATCAAGTTTGAACCCCTTCGGGCTTTCTATCCTAACCCACTTGATGTCTGTGAGATACCTTAGAGCTCCTTCATCACGCTCTGTTATCTGATCAAATAAGACAAAACAGTAGATTAATCATGCACGTATATTAATATTAGAAATTTATTTCAACATGAAACATTGTAAAAGCAACACCCACCTCCTCAGAAAGCACATCATTGTTTTTCAGTGCATTCAGCCAGAAATCAGGCACTCCTTTCTCTGCAACTTACACAAGCAACAACTGATAAATATATTTGTCAAGGAACAAACAATAATAAAATAAACGTTACGACTGTACCTTCAGCATCCTTATCCTCTTCATTTGTGGTTGCTTCACTTGAAACTCCTTCAGCTTCAACAGCACCAGTAACAATCTCATATCTCTATCAATTACAAATTAATTTCAGACCCAGTGAGATAACAATAAGGTAATAAATATCAGATTACATCGCTAACACAGGCCAGGCTAGCCCCTAATGCACAGGGAAATGCACTGACCCATCTGGTTGTGTGTCATGTGTGAGGCTATGAATCTAATGCTCTTTGTAAGTTTTAACTGTTGGGTTTAAGCAATATTGAAACTTAAACAGGTTCTACAATTAAACTTGTCAAGCTGATCTGCTCAAACAATTTGCAAAATTGAACAGTGAGACATATGGCCTAGACAGATCAAATACCTTGTTGTAAAGAGGCTGATACATTTTCTGATACTTGGCTTCCAGAGCTGCCCTCTCTTCAAAAAACTTGGCTTCTAGCTCGTCATGTTGGCTCTGTAAGATGACAAAAAGCGCAAACGTATTCTACCATTTAAATTCATTCATGCAATTGTTTTGTTACTCATCGTATAATAATGAGGGTGGCTTATTTATTAACCTTTGCGAAACAAATATGGTAGGTTCAGCAAAAAGTCGAATGCACGATGTTATAATCAAGGTTTTTTAAGAAATTCATAATTACTAATCGAAACCTTTTTACCCTAACCAACTTTGAAGCCGGTATTGATAGGGATATTTGTTCACAGCATTATACACAGCAGAAGCATTTCATTACAATTGAAACCATATAATAACTTAAAGCACAGTATGAGCAAGCCAATAATTATACCTGGATTTCCCTAAGAAAATCAACACGCTTTCTGACAATAGGTGATAAGCCGCTGAGAACTTCCTCCACATGATTACCAGTCAAACCCTGCAGATTATACACAGACAAACCACATAAACCCAACTCCACATAAACACTGTTAATCAAATTCAATAATAAACTAATATTCATGCCGTACTGACCTTGAGAGCGTTGAGGATGCCTTCCTGGCCGTGCTCCTTCAGAGCTGTTAGAAATCAAAACCAAAACGAACACAACAACTTAGATAAACAACATTGAAAAAATTCAAAGCACAGTTAACGGGAATAGAGGTAGAGAGGGAGAGTAGTACACTGACCGGAGGCGAGATCGGACATGTTCATGTTGTTATCCTTGTCGCCGCCGCTCATTCTGATAGCTAAAGGGAACTTGCAGCGGAGGAGGAGGGAGCGAGAGAGGTTGGAAGAAGAAGGCGGCAAAAAATAAGCTAAAACCCTAGAAGAAGAAGAAGAAGAAGAAGAAGAAGAAGAAGAAGAGAGCGTGGTCTCTTTATGATTGATTCACTGGATTGTACTGGCGCATTGCTGTCCCATTTTCTTTTAAAGGAATTAATATTTAATTTTTTCTGAAAAAGGTTGAAGGGCATCCGGCCCAGATAGGAAAGATAGTTACTGGGCTGACATGGTGGGTCAAAGATAAGGCCCGAGGGCTCAAAGTGGAAAATAATACAGGCGTTTGAATTGTGTGGGATGGTTTTATTTTTTAAATAAAACGTTTACTTCAACGTTACGCCAACGTTATGTGTTAGATACAAATGTATTTACGGAAACTAAAGTTCGTTGCGAAAAGTGTCAGTTTTGGTAAGAGAAAGGATCATTTACCCGCGTTAATCACTCTACTCTTCATGCAACAAGTGCTGCATGCATGTTACGAAACCAAACACATTCTTAAAAACCGCATGTTCTAGCGGAAGTATTGTGTGGACAGCAATACACTTACACTCTATGTGTCATAATATTTGGATTACATAGTATGGCCACTTTGATGTGCCATTGCATTTCGGAGTTGAAAATGATTGCGACCAGAGACGCTGGGTGTCTCCTTCTTGGAGGAACTGTGGTGAAAAGTTCTTGGTTTATTAGGGTTTTGGTTTATGTTCATATTCTAGGGTTTTACATGTCCCTAATCCTTTGAACTAGATTTGAGATGACTAAGGCAGCGTCTCGTATCATTTTACAAAACAATTTTAAATAAGTTATCTCGTAAAACGAAAAAATAATAAATTAAATTTCGCATTTTTAAGATTCAAAAACGTGTCTGGTAAGATGAATTACAAAATTATTTTTTCAATAAAAAATAGTAAAAACGTGTCTAGTACCTACAAAATACAAATTTATATTGGTTCAATTTTAAATTAAAATTAAAATAGATTATATATGTATATTTAAAGAGTAAAATTCAATACAAAATTAATCTTAATTTTTTTTAATATTTTCAGATTTAGTTTTTAAAAAACAGTGAAAACTTCATTTTGACAGTTTGCAGAACGTAATGCATTTTCTGTTTTCAGTGTTTTTCGTTTTTGAAAATTCTTTTCTGAAAACAGTATACCAAACACATTTTCACTGTATTTTTATATTCAGAAAATGAAAAACGATACCAAACACGGTCCAAATGTCTAAATCCCTACTCTCTTTAGCTACGGTTTAGGTTTAATGTTGAATCTTTGGCCAATTAACGAAGTGCGTTTATCATTTAATTTTTGTTAAATGCAACTTCGGGTATATATTATACAACCAAACAAATTCATTATAAAACTATCATTTTCGTAAATGTCTATCTTCAATGTAATTTTGGAAACAAAAAAAAAAATCCTTATGCCGCAGGATTCATGGGTGAGTTATGAAATTAAATACAGATTTCTTGACTGAATCGTGACAATTTTCTGGCTATTAACAAAAGTCACACAGCAAAATAGGACATAACATATAGATAAAAGAGAATGTAAAGGAATATGCTATCTTTGGTTATTATCAGATATTGACTTCCATTTTTGTATTTTCCCTATTACTCTGGGTTCCATTTTTGTATTTTCCCTATTACCCCTACTTATTTCTGACACTTCCCTGACTATTAATAAAGAATATCTGGTTTTATTCAAAAATAAATAAAGAATATCTGGTCGCATTATTTTAGGTTCCATTTTTTAAATCCCCCATTAAACCTATTACCAAGTATCAACGGATTTAAAATAGGTATCTGATCGTTTCAAAAAAAAAAAAGTAGGTATCTGAGCGCATTCAAAAATTACATATTTTAGAATCCATTTTTTGTAAATCCCCCATTACTCCTATTACCAAATTTCAATGGATTTAAAATATCTGGTCACATTCCCTTTCAATATATATATATATCTGGTCACATTTAAAACTCATAATTTAGATTCCAATTTTGGGAGTTTTTCCATCGAGAACTTTGTGAGTATTTTCTATATAATAGTTTATAAGCTTAATTTTCGATCATATTTTGATATATCAACCGTTAGAAGTTTAGTTATATATGAGTAGATCATTCTTGTGAATTTTCAACCAAATCGAGAATTGTTAAGGGATTCAAAATTATGATTTATCAATTATAAACATGAACGATTCAAGTTTGATAAATTTAGAATGTTCATTTATTTCATCTTATCCGACACTCTAACCATATATATAGTCTAGATATACAACAGTTAATATTCCAAAATATTATTAGAAAATATGACTTATAAGAAGATACTCAAAATCCTCACTATAGAAAACATCAATAGAGAATTTCCTATTTTCTAATGAAAATTTCTATTTAAACTTCTCATTTTTCTCACTACACCTCCTTTTAATATTTGTTCCTCAAACTTTCAACTTTACCCTAAATTACTCAAGAGTATCTCTGTTATATGTGAAGATACACGAGTTTCACTCTCTCTCTTTCGGTGTACTACACGATATCATCGATCAAATCATTCTTCAATTTAATATGTAAGACGCTGGAGATGTCAACGAACTCCTATTTTTAGGTCTACTTAATTGAAATTTCTCCTCCTTACTAGCATTAGTGGTCGATTGTTTTCATAGATGCTAGCTATTGGTTCAATGGTTTATCATGAACCATGAGATTAACTAAAAGCAACAACCTCAAAATCTTCCTTGGGAAGATTGGATCGAGATTAGTTAATGTCGGTTAATCTTTAAATTTTGCATAATCAATGAGAAAGAGAAAACATCGGTGCTTCCCAGTCCATATATTATCACTGATTTTTATTAGTGAGATATCATATGAGTTTGATTTTTTATTTTTAAATATATTTATCTGATTAAGGGTATAATGGGATATTTTTATAATAAAATTGACAAAGAGGTCAATTGAACAATTGAAAAGGTCCAATAGAAATTCTCTTTTCTAATCCAACAAACAACTTTAGTTTTCAAATCCGACATTCAGAGCTTGCCCGCCGCCAGAAATGAGAGAAAAAGTACAAAGGCAGAGGATATTAACGGCAAACACAGGATCTGAAACAACCTAAGCAAACAATATGAAAAACTCCACTATCAAGATTTTGAGCATTGGGTATAATAGGGAAGGGATTGAAACTACAATAGAGAGCTTCAACAAATATAATCTAATCTGAGTTCATCTTCTTCCTCACTTACCTCTCTCTCAGATCTCTATCTCATTGACGGCAAAGCTAAGTGAGGGGTGGAGAAAGAGTGAGCGCAGTACCCTAACAGATAAAGATGAAATAAACAAATAAATAAACAAAGAAGCTTAATAGAAACGAGAAAGAAAAATAAAATAGCAAAATAGATATAATTTATGACCATAAAAATTTGGCAAACTGATTCCATACATTTCATCTGATATACCGTATTAGTCGAAAGACCAAAGAAATATGCCCCCACCCCATTCATTATCTAAGTTCAAAACTTCTCTCCCTCAATTATCGACTTATTAAATAAAATAAAATAAAGTAACAACAGTGTTATAAAATTCGGGACAAAGTTTCACCAAATCACCCATGAACTCGGGACAAAGTCCCCAGAAGAGTATCGACAAATAAAAGTGGTTCGGATTTTATCGACTTTCCTAATGCGCTGGGGACAAGCACATACAAGATCCTTCTTTAGGAAGCACTTGAAGTCTGTGTTTCCAGGGAACTTTGAACCGGTCCCTGAAGAGCAAATAAGGAATTACATCGCCCTAATAAAGATGGATGACAGAAATGAACCCAATTCTGAAGTCAACTTATTTCATATGCTAGATAAAATCAACCATCCCCATACATTAATTTTCTGGAAGGTATGTGATCCAGTAGCTATTAGATCACACTTTCTAGTCCTAGATTAAGTACAAGATTCTCTTCACAAGCTGCTCTCTTCCGATGATACATGAATAATTATCAGAACTGACTAATACCGTGCTGCTTGTCCTGCAAACCGTATGGAAGATTGTTTCTTCCAACCTCCCTAGCCCTAAAAAAGATACAAGAAATATTTAAGAAAACATCTAATGAATTTGTTGAAAGAGTTTTATTGAGTGTCTTGCACTGTCTTAACCATCATTACCTTCATCATTTTCAGCTTATTTTTCTTCAGGAATCTCAGCATCTTGTTCTTGATCAGCATCGGCTGGCTTTTCAATAGACAAGAAGCATCCGCTCATAGGATCTATAGGCCGTGTGTCACGTGGCCCACCCTTTCGTGCCATTGCCATCATTGGTGTTGGGGGTAGCATTCCTGCTCGGAAAAGAAGGCGCTGCACGGGATCTGAAGGCTGAGCGCCAACAGATAGCCAATACCTGCATAATGCGCAGAGAACATTAGTGGAATAGAATGATAGAGTTACTCCACGCAACCGATTACTAGATCTGCTAAATGAATAATTGGTGAGCTTATGATTAAGTGATACACAGCCTAAATGAACAGAGGACAAAAACTGTTAGAATAGGAAGGAATACAGAACAGTTGAAGATTGATCGTTTCAGCTACTTCACATTATCAAGTGAACTTGTTAATTCTACAGTGAAGTAGCTTTAGTTTAATAAAGCAGTGAATTCATGATGAGACCTAGATTTCAAAGTTGCTGTAACTCCACGAGATATAATTTTATAGGACTTTAAAGCTTCTTAACACCGAAGTGATTGTCTGAAGAACACAAAAGGCCACACAAATACCCCAGAAAACATCAAAATCCTACGAGTAAACTAGAACCTCCAAAGCAATAACACAGAAAATGAAACATTCTCATTAAGACATCCAAGAAAGTCACTTACTTCACCCTATCAAAGTTCAGGCCCATTCGTTTACCACCATCTTGGCCTGTACAAAATCACGCACACCGAAAACGATTAACATATCACAAATTACGGTAACAAATCAAAGTAGCCAATACACTCTCTGTCTTTCCAATTCTTCACTAGCCTCTACAGCCATTCCAATATTGATTCAGATTTCAGCAACACTATAGTTTCTCTTTCAAGCACTACCATACGAAATTGAAAATTCAAAAGCGGTGTCAAGAATAGAGACCTGGCAAGGGGTTGTAGTATCCCAAAACTTCAAGGTGCTTGCCGTCTCTCGGAGATCGGCTATCGGCGGCCATGACCCGATAAAACGGCCGGTTCTTGCATCCGAACCTCGCTAATCGGAGCCTCATCACCATTTTTCCTCACCTCAGCTCAAATCGATAATCACTCTAGGGTTTAAGCTTTTCTGGAAGAACAAAAAATGTACAAACAAATTAAAATGTCAGGATCCGGATGTGTTTTTTCGGGTCAAAAGTTATTTGGGCTTACCTGGGCCCATGAACCCGGGTCCTAACGAAATCTGATGGCGGTTAAACGCCTAAAACCTTTCAAATAGGGTTCTCAGAGCAACTCCAGCAGATCCCCTAAAAGTTAATTTTATCTATAATATGAGGTTTTTGCTTTAAAATCAGCTCTAAGAGATCCCCTATCGCATTAGCTATTTTAGGGATTCCCTATATTTCATGTTTTCATCCCCTATCCCCATACTTAAAGCATGAATTTTAGGTAATGTAAAAGTCAACATTGTAATTAATTGTTTCCTAAAAGGTTGTAAATGTAATTAATTTCTAAATTAATAAATGTTAATTATTTTTATTAACCAATCAAAACAAAGTATTTATTCATATTTAGCTAAATTATGAGTAATATTGTTGGAGTAAATTTTTACAAATGCTTAGCTAAAATAGGTTTGAGCTATATTTTGGAACAAAATAGGAAAATTTTAAGTGACATTGTTGGAGATACTCTCAGGGAGAATCCGAAATTCTTGGCGACCATGGAAAAAGTAAAACCTTCTGAAACCCTAAACCCTTACCAGCGACGACGAAGCCTTAAGAGCTAAACGCACCGTATTCTGGTTCGAATACTCTCTCACTGCTACGACGAGTCGTGCGGTTCAGTCTCCGCCACGGAGCCTAATCAAGGTAACTCAATCAAATTTGAATTTGAGTATCGTCGGAAATTTAATTATGGTATTGATTTTTTGGTTATGCTGATTTGATTTTACGTTTAGATATTGGGAGTAATGATTTGGGGGAAACATGTGAGAAAGAAGCGGGTAGGAATGTTGAATTGGTTGAGCCTCATGATATGAACTCCGGTGATTCGGTAGCGAAACAAGTAATGGAGACTGATGAGACTTGTGATACTACCTAATGGTTTCCGAGACAAAATTGATCTGATAGAGGGTTTCTTGAGTGTGGATGAGAATGAGGATTTTACAAGGCAGCTGGCGATGGATTTAGATAATGGCTTGGAGTTTTTTTGATGATTTGGAGCTTGGTCCTGAAATGCTGATGTGGAAGAGCCAGAGAAAATTGTGGAAAAAGGAAATGACAACGACATGCCTAAAGGGGCGGAGGCATCTGTGGTTCCGAGTGAAGGTGAGGTGGAATTGTTGAATAATCATGTAGAACACATTGAAGGAGAGTCTTATGAACATTCCTTATTGAAGACTAACACATTGGATGCAGATCCTGTAATTCAACTTGTAGGAATGGAGACTTCTGTGTCTTCCGGAGGTGCAAAGGAATCTCTGATTCCAATTACTGAAGTTGCAGAGACCGAGGTGTTTGTATAGCATTAGTTGTCCGATTAATATACTTATCCGCTTAAGCAGGTAATCAACACCTACCCCGCCACCCGAAAGACCACCAACAAGGCTACAACTTCTCTCACAAGAACAACCTCATCCGAGCGCGCACGCGCCCGTGGGGCGCATGCCCGAATACACGGATCACACACCAGCAAATGCACCAGTCCCACATCGAAGAACACCATCAAGCAGCAAGCTCAACCACCTATATATGTAAGGTATTTATTACAGGTAAACGACATCTGATCTCATCCATTACATTCTACACGCTCGCACGACTGTTATATCCAATACACCATCTGACTTAGGCATCGGAGCGTTGAAGGCGGGCCACCCCGTCTTGACCCCTGACTGTCTGTTCATTGTTGTATTCTTCTAACAGCCGTACCCGAGCACGCGCACCCGAAGACCCGAAAGGAGAAGAAGCGCCCGACCATCCAAACAGCCCGAGCGTTCGGACGTACAAGAAGGAGAAGGAGTACTCGTACTTGCTTCTGCCAGATTACGTCCCGCGCGTAATTCGGTAGAAACACGAGGTGCCGGAGCACTTCAGTCAAAAGGAGCCTGAAGCATTTATTGGTACGTACTTCAAAGCCTTGTGATAAAGAAGACAAAAGTTTGTCACCGAGAGATAATGATATGGAGGTAGAGTTTGAAATGCAACCAAAGGAGAATGATCTCGGGATGGTACACGCTAGAAATGTAGCGGATCCTTCCAATCGTGATGAAGAAATGGAAGAGGGAGAACTTTCTGATGATGATAGGATGGATGACAGATCAACCGATATGAATTTGCCTGATACAGACGGGTCTGAGGAAAGGAAGGTTAATGTGGTGCAAATTTCTAAAGATGTGATCGTTCAACATGAGCACTCTGCCGAAGAAGCAATTAGCAAAGAATTTGAATCCCCATCCTCTCTGATGAGTATTGCTGACAAAGCCCAAAATCCTAGAGTGGAACTCATAGAAGGTACAACTAAACCAATTGGTAGACCAGGAGTTGCTCATAGGAAAACTGTAGAATCTATATACAATGATCATTTTCTAGAGAACCGAAGATTTGAAGTGAACTGTAGTAGAGTTGAAAGGAGTATTAGTTTTCAAGCATCGCACGAGAAAAGCTTACAGAACAATGAAGCCGGAAGCTGCGGAACCACATCTGATGAGAAGGTATGTTTTGACTTGCATAATCTGTTTCTTTATTTTTTTGGTAACTTTTTTACTTGTGAGAGTTTGGTTTATTTTGGAACCACACCATTACTTCCATTAACTAAAAGACTCCCAACCCATTTTTGAAACATACCAATATGCCAACTTGATCCTCACATACACCAATATGACTCCCAACTCATTGAGCAGAAACTCTCCACTTACATCTGTACTATGTATTTCTCAGAGCCAGCTATCACTTCCACACAATTATCTTTAGGTCTAATTCTCACGCATTCTCCGCATAGAACACACAGAGTAGTCTCGTAATCAAACTGTGTATGCACACAAAGTAGTCTATTTATCAAACTGTGCGGAGTCAACCTCATAGATAAAATGGTGTGCTTGCATTGTTTAAGTTTGTCAGATGTCTAATCTCAAAAGAAGCTTGAAGTTTGGTTTGCTTAAAGTTTGTCAGACGTCTATTCTCAAAAACAAAACAACAAAAAACTGTGACAAGATGTCTTTTTCTCTGGATCATCACGACAATCTGGTCTGAATCTAACCAGGATGCTCTATTCTTGGTCATATGGAGGAGAATGCCGATGCGTCTAATAAAAGAAAGCGTGGTCCTGCTTCAAAGGAAAGGAAACAAAGGAAAAAGGTATTTTTAGTACTGATTAGATTTTCTATGAATCTCGTTAAAGCTCTTCATGTTTTTTTTTACTACATTGGAATTTACAAATTACTGGATATATATGTTTTTACATGTGTATCATATATCGTTTGATTGATGCATCCTACAGAAAAGAGAACGATTGAAGCGAGCAGAAAATTAGGTGTGAAAAGGCTGAAACTGCACTCAATCGAGAAACCAAAAGCTGTAGTATACTGTCGCCATCATATCGCAGGAAGGTTGTTCACTGTTCTATTACGCCATTCTCTGAATCAATATTGTTATTGCAATACTTTAATTCTTCCCCATGTTTTTTGTTCACAAGTATTCTCTCCATACAATTCGTTTTCTTTTAAAAAGAGTCGGTCGAGGGTCAGTGATCTAGCAATTTTTCTTTCCTAATGTACCCATCTCATTATATCTTAAAATGGTTAAAAATGTCACTTAAGTATGACAAGTTCTAAGCTTTATTCACTCATGTATGACAAATATCACTTTACTCACCCAAGTATTATACTTTTACTCACTTTATTCACTCCGGATTATATAAAATTTATGATTTTGAATTCAAGTTATAATCAACCAAAAAGACCTATTAGGCATTGTAACTCTCTTTCTTGTGAGTCTTTTCATACCAATGTCTCGAGCTTCAATTCAACCCGAAAAGGGAGAATTGAAGATTTGAAGTTTTGGGTGTTCTTGACTTCAAAGGTCAAATTTGACCACTTCTAAGGTCAAATTTGACCACTTCTAGAATTAGACTTGGGTGTAACTTATCAGTAGTCACTCCCAAAGGAATAAATTTTTTATCATTTGGAAAAGTGTCACCGGAAAACTCCAGTGGTAAAATCGAAGTCCATCACCAGGCAAACCCTTGTGTGTCAGAGACAGTTCCTAACTTGAATGGGATTTTAAAATTAAATCCCAAAGGAATAAAAAAATTATCATATGGAAAAGCGTCATGAGATGATTCCAGTGGTAAAATCCAAGTCCATCACCAGGCAAACCCAAGTGTGTCAGAAACAGTTCCGAACTTGAATGGGATTCTAAAAGTTGATAAATCTGCTGAACCAAATGGAACAGGCGTTCTATCTCTTGGGAAAGCTCCAGTAGGTACCAGTACTGGAAATCCCTTTAGCTTGTCTTCAAGTTCAGATAATGCTAACAATTGGCGTTATAGTGAGAGTCAAAAGTGTATCTGGTAAACCCCAAAACTCGGAGTGCAATTTCATTGAGCTTGCCACCTTCTGCTCTTCCTTCAGGCCAATCTTCAGATTATACAGCAACCAGGTTCCATAAAGACAGTGAATAAGAGGCCCCTCCATTCGACACTAGCATTTGCAGCAAAGTACGAAACAAAAACTATGAATCAATCAGTTGGTCCTATTGCTACACATTGATAATGAAACCAAGTAGAAGGACTCAGGAAAAGCTTTCAACATTTTGGATTTCTTGTCGAATATAGGCAGTACTAGCAAGCAGTAAGTATGAGCATGGTGTATAAGACTTTAGCCCCTGGACAGGATTGGGTGGCATTGTGGCAAGATGAGCTCCTGCAACAAACAATGGTAGTTGCTTGTTTGTTCGAGAAGATGTATCAGGAAAACGCAATAGCCAATCCTAGATCATCACATGTAGTAAGTCACTCTTCTAATTTCAGCAGCTGTTTACAAGGTACAGTTTGCATCTTTTATTGTGCTTCTATGCTTTTCTGAGGAATTTGATGGCTGCAATATAATTGGTTCTGGTGACTGAGAATCCCCTTTGTATCAATTTAATAACTGTTAAATAAGCTCAATGGACAGATGTTCCATATCACCGCCATCTCGAATTGAGTCCTTGGTGATGTCTTTTGTCAATTTCTTCTCCAGTTGTACCCCTAGAGCTTTCGTTCTATGACTTCAGTCCATGGTTTAAGAAAGCTAACTTTTCTTCTGCCATATACAGATGGTCGTGATAATATAACATTGCATGTCGCACCATAGATTTCTGGATTCATCATCCTGTCACAACTTGAATCAATCTTAGGTATTGTCTGTAGTTACTATTTTTCTGTGAACTAGAATATTGTTTCCCAAGTTGCTATTTCGTATTTACACAGGTAGAAGTTTGCATCCACATATCAAAGTTAATCAGAAAATGATTTTGTACTGTATTAATACAGGAACGTGGATACTACTCTACCGTTGGCTAATAATCCAACTACTCCATTATTTGATGAGGATCTGCATGTTAGGATTTGTCTCCAATCCAGGACTCAATATTTTAGTACTTGTACCATTCAGTTCGAGTACTTAATTGGATTATGTCTCTTGCAGCCTTTACCATAGTCCTACTATATAGCCTGCGGTCCTTGTGAATGAAGTGGACCATTTTTGCTTCAAGATTGAGGAAAAGGGGTGAAAAGCATTGAATTGTGAATGAAGCCTGGGCAGTGTGGGACAATCCACCGAGTGCGTAGACCATATGGCCATTGATGAGGACTTACAAGAAGCCCCAAGCCCCTCCCAGAGTTCCTTACTAATCAGATTCCCTACAAAGGTTCCTCTTCTTTAGTCAAATCTAATGATGTTGTAGCACTTTCATTTCAAATTTTCACATGCTTTTGTTACTTTAATGACGATTTCAAAAGTATTGCGAGGGAGATTGATTTAGCTTCATCTCCTTTCGAATGGATAAACCATCAGCTTATTTCGAATGGACAACTTGAGTTCACATCTGTTGCTGGCTGGAAAAATTGCTGCTCTTTTCCTCTGGGGCATATAGGAGCTGAGGACTCGTGCTGCGTAATCATAGACTCCACTGGAGACAACTATGCTCTTGCCATAATGATTTCTTCCTTCAAACAATAGCTACGCATTATGTGAAGACATACGTAGATACACCTATAGTAAACTAGTATATGAAGAACGTAGAGGCAATCTTTTGTTCGAGTTCACTAAACCTGTGTCTAGCCAAGAAGGTTGATTGTGATTTTTACTCCAATCAACAGCAACGAGATTCAAAACCGGGGTATAGTGTCTAGAAATTTTTACCGACTCGACTATCTGTGGCGGGATTAGGGATGATAACGGGTCGGGTCGGACTCAGGTTTTGGGTAACCGAACCCGAATCTGAAATCAACCCGTCCGACCGAATCCGAAAAATTTTAGTTCGAGTTTTCAGCTGATCCGTTAATTCAAATAAAAAAAATAAAATAAATATTTATAAAAATATTTATAAATGTTACTATTGAAAATATATAAATGATAAAATATAATAAATAAACATTAAAAAATAGGTGGGTCGGGTCCGAGTATGGGTTCAGTAGATGCATATCTATAAAAATATTTATAAATGTTACTATTGAAAATATATAAATGATAAAATATAATAAATAAACATTAAAAAATAGGTGGGTCGGGTCCGAGTATGGGTTCAGTAGATACATATCCATACCCGACCTGAACTCACCATCATTAGGGTTGGGTTCGGGTCGATGAATACTCGATACTTGTTATTTTCTTTAAAAATCGGGTTCGGTTCAGGTTATTTTGGCGTAAGAGTTATGTGCATTATGTTTAAATAGCAACATTGGAGAGTTGATTAAGGTAGTTTAAGTTATTAACACACCGACAATAATTTCAAAGATCGTTTTCGCTCCTAAAAAGATATAAATTGCCCGTTTGGTATTGCTTTTATAATGTCTAAAAGCGCTTTTAAAATTAAAAGAAAAATTTGTTATAAATAGAGAAAAATTCAAAAAAGAAATATAAAAAATTATTTTGTTGAGTTTCAAAAGCACTTGGAAGTGCTTTGAGAAACACTTGGAAGTGCTTTGAGAAACACTTGGAAGTGCTTTGAGAAACACATAACAGATACTTTCTAATTTTAGAAACACTATGGATATTCTCAAAAACGTTTCTAGAGCTCTAGAAAGCAAATTCCAAACAGACTCCAAGCGTCTTCAAATTTCAAAAGGATCTCCATTCTCTGTTTTTGCTTCCTTCCATTTCCAATGACGACCTCGGTGAAAAGCAATTTCATGCCTCCTGCGAGCTTGATCTTTAATCTTCAACAAGTGTTGGCCCTCAAAAGTGACAATGCAGAGCAGCATGCTTCTTCTTCTTTTTCTTCTTCAAGGTCCTCTTCGCTGCCTTCAAGGATCACCAAGGACAAGGAGGAGTCTGCAAAGTCAGTGGTTTTGGTCACGAATGCCGAGGGGATCGAGTCTCCTGGTCTCACATTTCTCGTCGAAGATCTCCTTCTTGATGCTCAGTTTGATGTCTGCGTCCGTTCTCCTAAATCGTTAGTTTTCTCTCCACAACTTCCATCTTGATTTTATGGTTTCCTTCATTGTTGTACTAAGTAAGAAGGCTTGTATTGTTAAAAAGCTTGAAATATATATGAATGTGAATTCGAATTAAGGCATTGTTTGGCTTGCACAGAGATGGATCAATGGCTGGTCACTCTGTAACTGTTGGCGAGTCAATCTCTGTATCTTCTCTCAAATTAACGGTGCCAATGCTTTTGAAGTCTCCGGTAATGTCTCTCCTTCTATCAGTTCTATGTATACATATTGAAAAAACCAGTAACTTATGTACTAATTATGCTCTTGAAATCCTTGAATGTGGAATATTGATCAGGAACGCCTGCTGATTGTATCTCTTTAGCATTATCAGGCGCATTGTTCTCAAACTGGTCAAAGCCTGCTCTGGTATATATGCAGTTGTCTTAAGTTTGTTTAGATTAGTCAAGTGTTAGTGCGTCTGCTAATTCCTGTTAGGATTGCTTGATTCTCAGGTAGTCAATGGAATACACAAAGGACTAAGTTCTGGAAATAACATGTAAGATGTGTCCTGATATTATCAGGAGTCGATTTTTTTCTCAAGGACTTCTTTCTTACTGCTATTCTATTTTGTACGTTGCACTCATTTGCTACTAAGTACTAACACTAGCCTTTACTCGGAATAGGTTCTACTCAGGTGCTGTCGCCGGTGCTAGAGGCCTTAATATGTGGCGTACCGTCTCTCTGCATATCATTGAGTTGGTGAATGCATCTTCCTCTTTAGACAATGTTTCGTTATTCGTACATTGATGATTGATCGAAGACTAAAATACGTAAAAAAAAATTAAAAAAGTTTTATGTGTTTGATTTCTTAGGAAAAGTGGTGAGCTGTGAAAATGATTGAACGATGCAGCTATCGTATGCTTACTATTGATATATGCAGCTGTAAAAGGCATCCAGGAGGGAGTTTTCCCCAAAAGTTGCTTACTCAACGTTGAGATTCCTAGTTGCCCCTTGACAGATAAGGTTTTCTCTTCTGATAAGAAGTTTATTCTTCATTCGTTAGAGCATCCGCACCCATGATTGAAGCAAGAAGCAGAGCAAGAGCAAGACTTGCTTCAAGCAAGATGTATCCAAGATTTGCTCAAGCAAATCAAATTTTGCACACACCCATTCACTATTTGCTTCAAGCAAATCAGCTTTGTCATGTAGTGAAATGTTTAAAAATGAATTACCGGATAGATTTACCACCAATAATAATGTGACACGTGTCTTGATCGGTAATAATTATACAAGATTTCCGGTAAGATTTCCGACTAATTAAAAATTGACACGTGTCACCGCCATGTGTTATTGTCGGTAAAATAATTGGACTAGATATCCGGTAAGATTTTCGACCAACTACGATGCGACACGTGTCACTGCGAGATAGCGTAGTCGACAAAATAATTGAACCAGATTTCCGGTAAGATTTTCGACCAATTACAATGCGACACGTGTCACTGCGAGATAGCGTCGTCGACAAAATAATTGAACCAGATTTCCGGTAAGATTTTCGACCAATTACGATGCGACACGTGTGTTCATATTTGACGATCGGATTATCTACAATTGTCTATAAAACGATCATCTTTCTTTCATAGTTGCCTCACACCATTTCTCTCAACACTTAGCAACATTTCCTTGTTCATCACTCAAATGGATCCTTTCAGCTTCCCCCATTTTTTCCGGAGGAGACAACGTCAACAAGAAGAGGATGACTATATGGAGCAATCATTCATCAATCAGGTGGTCATTGCGGAAGCACAAGACGACGATGAACCCGATCGACCGAGCGGTTCACGTCGCGGTAAAAAACCGAATCGTGATCGACAGAGGCTATCAAGGGGACGCAATCTCATGGATGATTACTTCATCGAACGTCCCAACTTCGAGGCGGCAGAATTTCGTCGTCGATATAGGATGAGCAGAAACCGATTCAACATTATCATGACGGATCTATGCAACCACGACCAATCTTGGCATCAAAGACCAGATGCGACTGGATTGCTAGGGCTTCTTCCTGAACAAAAGCTGACCGGTGCTCTGCGAATGTTAGCGTATGGGGCGGCCGCGGATCAGTGCACAGAAATTACAAGGATGGGGGAATCGACTACTCTGGCATGCATGAAGGCTTTTTGCAGCCAAGTGTATGAAATCTATGGTCCAAGGTACCTCCGCAGTCCGACATCGGCAGACCTCACGCGACTCCTAGCTAAAGGCGAACGCCGAGGCTTTCCTGGCATGATCGGAAGTATCGACTGCATGCACTGGGAGTGGAAGAACTGCCCAACCGGCTATCAAGGGGCGTACTCAGGTCGAAAGGGTCGCCCAACTGTTATTTTGGAGGCAGTGGCCTCGTATGATACGTGGATATGGCACAGCTTCTTCGGGTGTCCTGGAGCCAAAAATGACATTAATGTGCTCCACCTATCGGATGTGTTTTCAGAGGTCCTTTCAGGAAGAGGCCCAACTGCCGTATATGAAGTCCATGGAGAGAGGTACAACCACGCTTATTATTTGGCTGACGGAATATATCCAAGGTACTCTACATTCGTCAAGACTATTTCTAATCCCCAGACGCCGCAAGATAAACTGTTCGCAAAGAAACAAGAGGCATACCGGAAAGATGTGGAGAGGGCCTTTGGCATCTTACAATCTCGATGGGCAATTATTCGTCATAGTTGTACATTGCACCACAAATCGGTAATGACTACCATCATGTTAGCTTGCATCATATTACATAACATGATTGTTGAAGAAGAGTACGTGGAGGATGAGGATGAGAATGAGGAAGAAGAAGACGTGCAAAATCCATCGAGGGCTTTCCGGGTTTATGATGGGCCGGTGGACCAACAAGGGAATCGAATTCCTTTTGAGCCAATTAGTAGAGATGGAGCAAATATACATAGGTTTCACGACCGTGTTGCCGATCTTGAATCTGGTTACATCCATACAGAGCTTCAGAAGGACTTGGTGAAGCACAATTGGAGGTTGGAAACCGGCGAGATACTCTAAATATTTAACTTGTGTTTAATTTCTGTATGTGTGTTTAATTTCTGTATGTGTGTTTAATTTCTGTATGTGTGTTTAATTTTTGTACGTGTGTTTAATTTCTGTATGTGTGTTTAATTATGAAGCTTCCGTTTTTATTTCAAGTGTATTTTAATTTCATCTTAATGAATAAAATGCATCTTTATTTCTTGAAAATTTAAATTACATAAAATTTAAATTACAGAAAATGACGAGCCAAGCCCAGATTTATTCTTAGTACAATACTATAATTAACTTCTACGGAAAGAGCACGCGACTTGGGTGATAACAATCAGAGTATGTTTCATCGGTATGTTGATCTTGACTAGGTTCTCCGGCATTAAGGATGGCTAATTTCCTCTTTGTAAAATATCTTTTTGAGATTGGGGTCATTGCCTCCAAATCCATTGTCATGATCCTCGTTTCCTCCTCAAGTTTCTTCAATCGTAACTCTTCATCCGCCCTTGCTTCATTCCGCCTTTGAATTTCTATGTACTCCGCGTAATAACTAAGCTCACTCTCATTATGCGCTATCCTCTTGGATTGCCACGAAGCTTGGTCACTAGCAATGGTATGCAAAACCTCAACTCGTTGCTCAATAGGAGTCTTACCTTGTTTCTTTTGTCGCCTTGCTTCCTTTGCCGCCTTCGTTCCCATTGGTCTAGGCGGACTAGAGGGAGCGGGAGCGGGCACGTGACTTTGAGGTGTCTCATTCACTTCTTCGTCATCCAAATTAATGGTTGGAGATGATTCGGCGGCCGAAGGAGTAGGTTGGTCACTACTTGCATATGGAGATGGAGTACTTGGTAGCACCGAAATGAAAGAAGGATGATTCTTAACCACTTCCCAACATTCAAAGTGTGTAAACACTTTCTTCATATCCTTATAGTAACATGATTGAGCTTGCTTGACCTAATAAAATAATTATATTAGCTACAAAATTATGCTACAAAAATAAAGTACAAAAAAATTATGCAACAAAATTAATAATATATGCTACATAATTTAAATTGTATACATTATTTAAATTGTATATATAAATTGTATACATTATTTAAATTGTATATATAAATCGTATACATTATTTAAATTGTATATATAAATTTAAGCACAATATTTTATATATTTAAATTGAAGCACAATATTTTATATATAAATTGTATACATTATTTAAATTTTTATACATTAAATTTGCTACGCATACAAATTTATATAATGTATGCTACATAATTTATATTATAATATAACTCATCATTATGTTACAAATAAATAAACTTACCTCATCCATTAGCGAAGTGCCGCTAGCTATACGTTGTTGTGCCGCGTACAAACATTCGCCCCATTTTTGCAAGAGTCGCTTGAATTTGTTGTAGTGAGACGAAAGCGCGATTCGGGTCCTCGGCTCTTTCGGAGGATCACCGGGTGCTGGCTCCCAATTTTTGACATAATCCGCATGAATTGTCTCCCACAATTTCTCCCTCTTTTGTTTGTTGCCGTCGTATTCATCGAGGCTATGACGCACAAAAGAAATACACATTTGTAAATCTTCGGAAGGAAGCCAATGTGTGCCCATTGTTTAGGAAAAAAAACTTAACGAAAGGATAGAGGAGGAGGAAGGAGAAGTGGAATGGTATGCTCAAATTGGTGTGAATTGAGCAAAACTTGAAGTAGTATTTATAGGCAAAGATTTGGGAGAGAACCAGTTTTTTTAGAATTTTTTTACTATTTTTTTGAGTTATTTCCGTTGAAAAATCAGACCTGACTGAACAGTAACCCACATAGCCGTTGGGTTTAAATTCTAGCCATTGGATGAGGAGAGGGATTCAAAATGGAGGGCTGAGATTGAGTTAGCCGTTGAAGGCTGATGCAGGAGCTCGGTAAGCCACGTGGCACAGCAGGATTGGTCCGTTATTTTTTTTTTTTACTATTTACTGGCGCGTGTGTTACACGCGCCAGCTTTAAAAAAAAGGCCCAACGCGCCTGACGTCACCCACGTGGCGTGGGGTCCGCCAGGCGGTCGAGCAAACGCCGGAGCAGATCCAGCTCGAGCGTTCGGTCGAGCACCGCGAACGCGTTGACTGGGCGAGCACGACGATCCCGGTGCGAGGAGCTTTTCCGTTTTGCTCGAGCAGCACGGCCGTGCCCCACCACTTGCTCGATCAAGCTCTGCCCGGCTGCTCGCCGGTGCAGATGCTCTTACAACCGAATTGAAATAGTTGCTCCTGAGGATTGCATTGAAATATACGTTATCATATGAACCAATATGTACTTGGTTTTGATAGGGCTTCAAAGTGACCAAGCAGAGTCAGTGGAGGTCCTCTTTGAGCTGGAAAGCTGTGTCCACAAATAAACATCCCCCTCCTGCAAATTTCATGTCCAACCAGCAAAGCCTTGGTCTTCAACTAGCACAGCTCAGCCGTGAAGCTTCTATAGCTGTATGTAGCAACTGTTTACTAACACAAATACTCATCTGATCTTTTAGTGATCATAATGCTTTAGTGTTCATATATATGCTCATTCTTGGATGGCTTACCATTCCTAGAGTGGACTATTGTCAGGGTGCAGCGCGTCAGGGGTCTGAGATCACTTTCGAATAAGACAGACCACTGAGTCAAACAATGCACCTACAGCTACCAGTTGGCGCGCATGCGCGAGGCCGAAGGAGGAAAAAGCGAAGAAGCCGCATGATTTTCACCGTCAAAATTTAGTCACGTGGACTTCCCCACCGGTTTGTAAGTCGAATCCAGAAAAAATATTCAGGTAAGGCAAAATTGAATAAAAAAAATCTATAAAAAAATAAGAAAAAGAAAACGTAAATATTACGTAGGTAATTTCATTTATAAACTACACGATGAAAATGTAAATAATACACATAAAAATTGACTCCATTAAATTTATGTAATCAAATGTGTTATTCATGAGATTTTGAAACAAAATAATCTTTAATTATTAGTAGTCTAAACAAGCAAAAAGAGAATAATTAAATCAACAACTATAAAAATAGAAAGAGATTTTATAGAAAAGAGAAAGAGAGAGATATAAGCTAAAACCTTGAAATTGATAAAAAAAAAAGGGCAAAAAAATGACTAACTATAAGAAGCTAATATTGAAATTAATACATACTAGAAACAATAGATTTGGGACCTAAGCCTAGTCTACAATTGATTGCAAGGGGTAATGCAAAGAGTGAAGAAACTTGGGCCCGTTTGACGTTCAGAAGAGAAGAAGAGAAGAGATGAAATAAACAAGAAAAAGATGGGGAAAATTCCAAAAGACGTTGTCAGGTCTAAATTTCCATTCTAGTAAAATGACGTCGTTAAGTCCTTATTCAAAGTGAAATCATTTTTGTTGTGTTTTCTGCCATTTCTTGGCAAAACCAGCCATACCCAACACATATTATCACCTTAAATCCTGAAACCAGTTGCCCAACCTCTCCCCTGAATCTGCCAGTGACGTAGATAACCGAGTTCCAACGGGCCGGAGAAGAAAGTAGAAGAGGTCGAAACGGTGGAGGAGAAGCTAAATTGCAAACGACAAAAAACACGCGGGGTCTGCAACTCCGATTGTACGGACAGCAAGCTATAAGCCTATAATTATAGTACATCTAAACTTATACAAAATGAAAAGAATTAAGTGATTAGTGCAAAGAATTAGTAATCCGAATGAGTGAATGACATTGAATATAAAATGTGTTTTCTTATACAAAATGAATATAATTAAGTGATTAATTTCTCATTTTTAAAGTGAAGGACATGATTCCTTGTTCGTTTAGGAGAGTTTGCCTCTAGCTTATTCATGCAAATGGAGGTGATGGTGATGGTGATGGTGCCGCCGTGCCGGAGTAAGTAAACATCTAATACGAGACCGCCCTCACATATGATCTGCGGATACAACATTGTTTTGATAGTTATATGGAAGAATTTACAAGGGATTTTGGATTAAGTTAGATAACATATAAAAATGTATCTTTAATGTAGCAGTTTATTAAGACGCACTTATAATTTCAACTATTAATAAATTCTTGAATAATTCGCAAATTTGACGAATTTTTGAAGAAAAAAAAAAACGTTCATTTTTCGTTCATTGCAAATATTCGAAGAAAAAAAATGCGTTTTTTTAACCCGACCGAATTAAACGCAAATTTTATAAAAAATTTCAATTAAAAAAATGTGATTTTTTGTTTTGCAAAACAATCTTTGGTGAATTTTTTTTTCTTCCTCTACACGTATGTTGTGTTTCTTAAGACAAAAGTAATTGAAAAAAAAGTAATTGGAGTTCCATATAAATCTTCCTCTAGTGTACAACTTTACACTCAAGTGTGGAAGATTGTACCTAGTATTTTTGTTATATTTTGATGTAAAGTTGTAGATTATATGATTATATCAAGAATGCATTTTTATGTTAAGCAAAATTTTATGGTTTCAGTCTGTTTCACAATTATATGTTAAAATATATTGATATGTGTAATGTGTATATATCAAAAAATTTAAGTTTTTTATTTTAATCATTTTTTATTTTAAACACGTACGTATCGAATTTTATAATTATGACCGAATTTTCATGAATTTTATTTATTTAAACCTACCTAATTATACACGCATGTATTTTTACGAATTTTATTTATTTTAAACTACCAAATTATACACGTACATATTTTTAATATATAATTCGCGTACCATTTTTTACTAACTAGATATTTTAGACTTATAATAATTAATCTGCAAAAAACATACAAATGGTTTATGAACGTGCAGGTTTTTGTTCAACGAACCATAAAATCTTGCTAGAAATAAAAATAAATTATCAATAGTATATTATAGTTAACACTGATTTATTGGGTTAAGCGCGTAGGCCTCTCCGACAGACGTAGGCGGAGGTGGGTAGGAGTCAACAGGGGTCAAGGTCTCCTTTAATATTGGATAATTAAACTTAGTTTCCATTCCATGTGTATTTTGTAATTGATACAGTGGTATATGTATTGTTCAATAGTTCTCATGTTCTAATCCCAACAAGACCAAATACATGATTTTTTTCAGCCTTTTTTTTTTCTTTTCAGTCTCTTGACCCAAGAAAACAAATCTTTGGCCCCCCCTTCCCCCTCCAAATCCTAGTATTTAACTTTAAACTATTTTTAATAACTATATTTAGTTAAGGAGGAAAGAAAAAATGACTAAAAATTATAATTTTTTAACATTCTAATCCATGTTCTAACATCAAATGACTTAATTGTAATTTTTACTGTTAAATATTGAAGTTAAATTAAGTTAGTTATATTTTAAATTTTAAATTTTAAAATAAAAATAGTTATAATTATGACATTACGTTGAAGATGCCTTCGAAGAAAACAAATAATTTTTTTAATTATGCCTTACAAAGGTGATATATATTACATGACAACCGGTAAACGTGTCTGTCCCCTGCTCTTTCCTTAATCGGATACACACAGTCACTGACCTACTTACTATACATAGGAGTCTCCGACTGCCATTTTCATTCACTACCCGCCATTCTACTTGACTCTTTCACCATCACTTGGGCCACTCCCAAAAACCCCTTAATTAGCTGCTCTTTCAAGTATTCGAAAAGAAACCAGAAAAACAATGGTGTTTCCTGACTGTGGTTATGGCGGTGGTGGTGACTGTCGTTCACCATTTCCATCGACCACCAAAAGGGATTCAGAAGGAGTCGTCAAAGTCAAGGAAGAGCCAACTACTTACAAAGGTGATGGTAGTAACTCTGATGGGTCATCATCATCATCTTCTTCTTCTTCCCCCGCTTCACCCAAGCCTAGAGAAGAAGAAGCGAAAGGAGATGTAGTAAATATCAAAGAGGAGAGAATGGATTATTTGGTGGATGATGAGTATGAAGGCATATATTGCTTCATCAATAGTGGAAATGGTAATAATAACACTACTACTAATAGATCATACTTTTCTTCTTCTTCGTCCTTGATTTTGCCCAAGCCCATGGAGTGTTTGCTCGATACCGGACCGCCACCGTTTCTCAACAAGACCTTTCAGATGGTGGACGACCCGGAAACCGACCCGATTGTGTCCTGGAGCCAAGCTCGCCAGAGCTTCATAGTTTGGGACCCCCACGAGTTCTCCAAGACTTTATTGCCCAACTACTTCAAGCACAGCAATTTCTCAAGCTTCATCCGCCAGCTCAAGACTTATGTGAATACTCCATCTTTCGTAAAGTTTCCAAATTTCTATTCCTGGCTAGTTTAGTTTCATAACTATATGTATCACTTATTGACCATATATAATTCCGAATGTACATTTTGAGTTTGATTCACATGCATGAGATATGGTATCGATCAGTTCATTTGGGCGGAAGTTGTTTTTGCCTTAACTTATGTGATTGTATTGATTTTAAATTCAGGGCTTCAAGAAGATTGATCCATATAGGTGGGAGTTTGCAAATGAAGGATTTCAAGGAGGGAAGAAGCACTTGTTGAAAAGCATCAAGAGAAGAAGCAGGTACAGAAAGCAGCAAGAAGGAATCACAGTCTCTACTAATTCAACCAAAAAATCCCGGTTGGAAGAGCAACTCGAAACCCTGAAGAAGGATCAGGGTGTGCTTAAAGTTGAAATCTTGAATCTCAAACAACAGCAGAAGTACTCACAACATCAACTCACTGCTGTCGAAGAGCGGATTCACAGTTCCGAATGTAAGCAGCAGAGGATGATGCTTTTCCTGACCAAGGCAACAAAGAATTGCAACTTCGTACAGCGGATAATGCAAAAGAGAGTGATGAAGAGAGTGCGTGATAGGGGTGATTTGGGGAAGAGAAGGAGGTTACTTTCAGCCAAAGGTATTGAGAATTCGGGTGATTGTGGAAACCAAGTTCAAGCTTTTGATGAGCAGTTACCAGAGGAAGTGGTTCCTCAACAGGAAGTAAGCTTATTATCAGCCTCAGTGCTTGATAAGTCATGTAACGAGAAGCCAGAGGCGGATGTGCACTCTGTTTATGATGATATGTCCGACAAATTGCTCCAAGAGAATTCAGTTTTCGAGGATGAGTTTGCGGTCAATGACTCCAACTTTTACCAGGAATTGGAGGATTTGATCACCGAGCCACACCAGTTTGAGGATTTGAACGTCAAGCCGTGTGATTGGAGTGGATATGTTAGTAATTGCTTGGTGGTGCAAGCTGGTTGTGTAGGAGCAGTGCCTTGATTTCAGAGGTATATGATCCATTTTTCTCTTCAAGATGACTGCATGGATGTTCTGTAAATTTTGGTTAAACTCTTATGCGTTTCTGGATTGTTCTTCCACAGTTTTAAAGATCTGAGAAATGAAGATACTACCATTGGGGAATTCAGGTGAAGCAAGAACCTATAATTGAGCTGTGGAGTCCCGTAGCATACGTCAATCTAGTTTTACTGCACGTATTTTACACTTGTGTTTGTATATCCCTTGAGGCCTAGATTGTAATAACTCTTCCCTGAGCTCTCAATTCCGTAATGTAATTTGTACCATCTTTCACTTCTGCTTCAATTCATAAGAGTAAGAGTTTAGTTATATGATGTCTGCTCTGCGGCATACAGCCATAAAGTGATGAGGACAAAGGATTGCATACATAAAAGTCAGGATACAACATCTCAAATTCCATTTTGTTTTTATGATCCTACATTCCTATGAAATGCAAAATTATGATCTAAAGAGAACCTTACAAGTTTGGGCCAGATGTTACTCCTTGCCCGTGAGCTTAGGCTTCACTGCACGTACTGATGTAGAAGAAGAGGAAGATAATATTCCGGAACGATCAAATTCTCGTTTGTCCTCATTGAATGCCCTACTCAATACTTCTTGAATTTCCAGGTACCTTTTCCTCTTGGAGAGCCGTATCTCTGGAGTGTCATCCCCGGTGTATGTAAGCTGTGACATGTCGTCGCCGTCCATGATCTTGTTCAGTACTTCTGAACAACGAGGGAAGAAGCGTTTTCCAATCTCCACTGTTACACAAGCAGATAACTATTATGATCACAAAACTGAATAGTACAAATGTGAAAAAGGATCATTAAGGCACTTTTTCTTTACCAGCTCGGCATAGTGCACTTAATCTAGCGAGATGTTCTTCCTTAATCTTGAAGGGAGTCTCATTCAAATCCACGGTCGTTCTCTGTGAGCTGGCGAGTTTCTTTGGATCAAGGCAGTCTCCTGGAAATGCTGAAGTTTCATCAAGTTGAGTAATATCCATTACTACCTTTGCTTCCATGGGGAACAAGTACCTCGCTAGTCCAACTGATACAGGAAATAATCAGAGAATGACATGATCCGAATTCATAAGCTGAGTTCAACTGTAGGCAACGTAATAAAAACGAATGATATGGGAAGAATTACCTCTATTCTCAAGGTACAGAAGTTTCATACGCAGATCATCGCCAGCCATAGCAAGCGAGTGAGAAGCCTCTCCAAGCAATGGATCCCTTCTTTCTGCTTGCTCCAATATCTCTATGCACAAGCGATCATTGGAAGAAGAGGACTTGCCCTCATCATTTGACTTGAAAAAATCAGCAGCTCTGGTCAGACGCTTAGTGATCTGAAGAGCCTTCCTGTCATCTAACGTAAGATCCGAGGGGCGAGCACCCTTTGTAAGAAGAGACACGATGATCTTAGGCTCCTTCCTTGTGGCCGCGACGTGCAGCACAGTGAATCCCCTTGGATTCCTACAATTCACATCTGCGATTCCAAGGTCAAGCATCTCTGCTGTGGTCTTTGCATCACAGTAAGCCACAGCATAGTGAAGTGCATACGCATCGTCAAGATTGGTATGCCCCTCCTTCAACAGCATTCTAACCAACTCAACGTCATCTGAATCCAGAGCGCGGTATATTCTTCTCGTGTGCTTATCCGGAATATTACTAGCCGCATTGCTGCTCTTAGACTTATGCAGGCCAAGTGCAAGTCTCGAATCCATGATTCTCTTCACAGATTGTTGAGGCAGTGCTTCTCAAGAGTGACAATGTCAATATTAGACTTCACTATCATCTCAATACATCTCTCCACCAGTCTCTCACAAGCCTTGCCACAAATATTCGCAACATAAAGAACCGCCAGCACGTCATCTATAGCCATTTTCTCGAGAATGTCCGGCAAATGCCTCTGCATCAGTAACATATAGACAACTCTATGAATATTATGCATATCTAAGAACTGAAAGCAACACAAAATTTCAATTGTCGCGCCTTTTTTTTACCAGGTAGAGAGTGACCAACTCTGAGATTTGAAAAGTTGAAGAAGCATAAAGAACCTCCACCATGAAATCCACGACAGGACGACAAGCGACATGAGCACATGCATCGTCTACACAAACGCAAACGCCTTTTGGCAAAGACTTGAGCTTGCCACTGTACAAATACCCCAAAACAGCAAGGAGCGAGTCATATTTGACTTCGTATTCCTTGGCCAACTCCTTCATCTCGTACCTATTAGAACTAGTACTGCCTTCTTTGGCCGAGAACGCCTTCTTGAAAAACGAGCTCCTCGCGGCTAGGATGCAGCGGTGGACGGGGACTTCCCGGCCATTTGTGGTGGCAATTTTGGCATCAGAGAAGAAGTTGAAGTCTGAGGAGTCAACCATCAATTCGAGGTTGTCGGAAAGGCAGTTGAGGGATGTGATATCAGGAGGAAGTGAAGAAAAGGAGGGAGAGTGTTGCTGGGCTATACACGGTATGGTACTGCTAAAGACATCGGTAGTATCTGAAAGACGAGGTTTGGTACATTCCATAGCAAATTCCATAGTTGATCTTGAACTGGGAAAACTAGGTAGATTTGGTTGGCAGAGGAATGTGAAAGCAATGGCTGATTAAATAGGAAAGCACCATGGATTTGACGGGAAATTTGATGAATCAGATGATCACATCACATTAGCTGAGAGAAAATGGCTGACGATGAATGAAAACAAAAGATTCAATCACTCAAAAAGGCAACGAATATGATCATATCACACCTCACAGATTCACGACCACTAGTTTGAGGTCTCAAAAAGTGTATTTGTGTTTGGACTCCAAAAAACAAGCATGGTCTTCTGGTTAAAGTCTTTGAAGTCTGTTGAAGAGCTTTCAAGTGGTGGTCATCATGACCACCGGTTTGATGTTTCTTCTCTCTTAAGCTAGGCATGGTTCCACATATTGTGTCATTTTGTTTTTTTGCTCTAGTTTATTGCAAGCAGAAAGAAGTAGTCTGGCGCTAACATACACAAAAAAGGCAACTTTCAAAGTCTGGATAGAAGTAAAAGAAGATATATGATCTGAAAATCTTGGTTAGATTAACTCTACAAGTGTTGTTATCAGGCATTCAGGCAAAAAAATAAGTCTATTTCCAAGTCCCCCCATGTGGGAGGCATTGTATTATTCATTTCATATGAGTAAATCAGTAAATGAGTAATGGAAACATCAATAACAATGAGTAAGATACAGTATGTTACAGCCTTACAGGCTTACCGAACTTGAGGACTAGTCTTTGTTGTTCTTAGAGTGAGGAGAGCAAATTTTCTCGAGCCCTTTTCCGATTGACACCCCTAATCCGCCTTCTTTCTTCTTGGGTGAGGAGACTGCATCCTTCTCCTCTTTCTTCGGATGGATAGTCTGGACAATGGCTTCAATTTCTTCCTTTGCTCTTTCGAAAACATTTGGAGCCTTGACATGATCGATTGGTGTACTCTTGTCGATGTCCTCACTCGTTCCGTGGGTTTCTTTATCGTGCAGCTTTGGCGACTTGTCATGGTGAAACAGTGTGTCGATATTTCCCTTGGCATAGTCTATAAATCTAGGCGACTTGCCCTGATTTTCTGCATACATAAAAACATGGTATTCAAGAATTAACAAGCTTGCATGAACAAGTAAGTTCCTAACACATTTCATATGCAAACTGAAAGTGTGTGTTAAATTCATCTACCTGATTTGGACTCCTGATTTTTCACTTGAAGAGTTGGACGATCAGATTCTTTCTTGGGATGAATTGCCTCAACGATGGCCTCAAACTCCTCTTTTGCTCGCTCAAACAAATTTGGTGCTTTAATTTCATCCAATGGCGTGTTTTCATCGATATCTTTACGCAAGCCGTGAGTTTCCTGGTGATGCTGCTGCTTTGATTTGTCTGTGTGATGCGGCATTGCTCCAATCTATTCCTTTGCTCTTTCTATCAAAAATTCAAAAGTTCAAAAGAAATTTACCCAATATATCAACCTTGTTGAAACTCTTATCACAAATCAATCCACCAACAATAGTTTCTATCATGTATCAATAAGATATTATCAAAATTAAACAATCTGGGTATCAGATTTTTGGGTAGAAAACGTGGGAGGAATATCGTACCTGATGAAGATTGTTGCGTTGAGGTGGTTTTGGTATCGGTCATTTGAAACAGAAATAGACGACGAAAAGGAAGTACCCAGTTTGGAGTTTTAAACAACGCAACAGAGGCTGGATGGTCCTACCAAATAAAAACTCTACAACCTAAGATTAACAAGCAAGAGAATGGCGGCTGCTGCGCGGACTCGGATGCCAGGAGAGATATGTGTGGGTGTTCGTATCCAATTCGATTCGATTTTGGAACACGCTTCCAAGTGCCCAACTATGTTTCGCTGTATTCCCCACGTTGTTTTTAACTCATTAACACAATACACCCTCGTGGATCGGTTCTGTGCGCGTGTTGATTATGGGCCCAATTGATTCTCCAAGGCCCAGATCTCACAGAGGCCGGAAAATGATGATAGGCCTGCCTGGTCTAGTTGGACATATCTTTCTTTTGATGCCCCTCACTCTGACCACTTCCAATGAACACTTTGTTTTCATCTAATTTCTCTTTTTTATCTGAACTTAATGAATCGATTAATAAAAATTACTATTATGAAACCTACGAGTTTACACTATGATCTTTTTTGACAAAAAACAGTATATCATTGAAATATCTTATTGGCCTGAATAGTATGTATATACAACTCTAAACAAAGAAGAGTAAACTAATCAGAGCAAAATCACACAACTAACCAACATTGCTACAGTCGAATACAAATTATGCCGATCTAAATTGTATATTTACAAAACTCAATCTTACTGTGAGCCGTTATAAGCAAAGATATAACTCAATTTTGAATCCAAGTCAAACGCAAATGAAAGTTCTTACACAATTTGATCGGTGAGAGCCAGAAATAGTTGCAGACTTGTGAAACAAGGGAGCAGATGGATATAGTCGACATCAACTTTGAAGACTCGCCTCGGAGGTCAAGATGAATATCTGTCTTCAAGATTCAGGTAGCATTTATAGGTTGCACAAGGGAATATAAGAGATTATAAACCATATTATATTCATGAGTTTTTAGATACCTCAAAAATGAATCACACATCATTTTGGTATTTTATTTTTGAAAACTATCACTTCGATACTTCACTTTTAAATCTCTACATAAAATTAGTACTTGTCGTTAGTAACATCGTTGATTTATTAAGAAATTATTGAAAAATGTCAATTTTTAAGGAGAAAAAAATATAAAAAAAAGTAATAAAAAAAGAATATGAAACGAAAACTAGAAAGAAAACCATTAGAATTGAAATTTTATTCCTTAAAATTTGATACTTTTTCAAACAAACAAAAAATTAATAAGTTGACGATGTTTATAACGGCATGTATTGATTCTTAGCAAAAATCTAAATATAAGATACTGAAGTGATAGTTTTCAAAAATAAAATATTAAAATAATAAATAATTCATTTATAAGATATCATTGATGTATTGATATACATGATCTTGTTAATATCTATAATAATATTGAAGGCAGCTGGACGGAATTAGTATATAATAGCAGGGCCGGGAATCGGAATTGAGTAGTCAACCTTCACAATTTGTTAAACTGTTTTCGATCCTCATTCCATCTCCTCCATTTTTTCCTTGTTCACAATATCTCTTTGCTTCTGCCATTACTGACTAGCAAACAACGAAGAAGAAGATTGAATCGGAACGCCGAAACATTAGTGCTGCCCCATACTCAGAGAATATTATATACATGTATATACGTGTATATATAACACAACATGATCGACTGTGCGTAGTTTGGAAAGGCTAGTGGCACCTCGTGTGGTCATGACCTCCGAGCCCAATCTGAGGTCAAAGATCGAAAACCAACTAGTTTTTGACAAGAATAATAAAATTTAACAAAGGTGGTTCATTATTGATAAGAAGGTATTGAATACCGGTAGGTACATATATTCAATATCATGTACGGGTTTGCCTAGATATTATATGTACATTATTGATCAGGTATAATATACCTTCATAACACTTTGACATCTAATTATTAAATAGTAATTCATAATGAACCGAAACCAAAAGTCTCTTGTTGTAATCTAGCTTTGCATTTCCCGGAAAAATTGGGAAACCCTAATAGCGCTAGGGGTTGAGTGCGCATGGTGTTCCGCCAACCGTCACTTGTTGAGAGGACACTGGTTGAGATTAACAGTTGAGAGAGAAGACGAAATAGGGCATTCAGAAGACGATGGAAGTGTTATCTTGTAATATCCGAGGTATGAAGGAATTGGCCAAATTCACGGCATTCATATGGATGGTTATTGCGAAGAAACCAACGATTGTTTTCCTTATAGAAACTCTAACCGCTGACCAGGAGCGTTTTGAGCTATTCAAGCAACACTTAGGGTTTGATGAAGGAAGAATGGTTTCATGTTCTTCGAGGGGTGGTGGAGGCTTAATGATTTTCTAGTCTAAGGAGAATTATTTGCATCTACAGGACTATAGTCCTAGCTTTATAGGTGCTGAGGTGCGGTTGGCAGTAGGACAAGGTGATTGGTTTAGGGTTATCGGACCAAGAAATCGATGGAAAACTCGGGATCTATTACAGCTACTTGTTGTACAGGCATGCCCGTCGGCATGGGTAGTTTTTGGAGATATTAATGAGATACCGAGGTCTACAGAGAAGTCGGGTGGGGGAGACAGACCACCATGACAGATAGAGAATATGGCGGCGTGTTTGAATGCATGTCGGCTAGTAGATATCGGCTTCACTGGAATTCCTTTTACTTGACACGATTCCCATACTCAATGTCGTTCTGGATAGAGATTTCTGGCAGCACAGGTGATTCGTTTACCCCTCTCAGTCTCGGATCATATCTCATTACTAATTACCGTGCTAGAAGCGCCGGTGAAGCATTTTCCTGGCAGACGAAACTTCTTCAGATTTGAGGCCATGGGGGCAGAGAATGCGAAGAGTAGGGAAGTGGTGCAGAAGGCTTGGCGGATGGCACGAGTGATGGAGTCTGAAACCTTCCAATATCAGTTGATCAAACGTATTAGAAATACACAATTTGGCTTGCAAGATTGGGCTAAGCAAGAGTATGAAAGCCAAAAAGTAGAGATGGTGGAGATTCAGAAAAAAAAAATGGAGGAATATCATAGTAGGGCTTTTGACCCGGCTGTTGTGGCAGACATGAAGCAATTGTCGGCCATACTTCATGAGCTTCTTACTCAGGAAGCAACATATTGGCGAAAGCGGGTGAAGAATTTATGGATGACTTATGAAGATCGTGATACTAAATACAATCATCAGCGAGCCCCTAACATGAAGAGGAAAAATTGTATTGTGGGACTCTTTGATAATTAAGAGGTATGGCAGGATTCCCCCGGGTGGTATTGAGTCAGTGGTTCTAGATTACTATCATGATCTCTTTCGCTAAGCTGGAAATTCCATGAGTCAGATACAGGCGATGGTCTCTAATATCAAACCCGTAGTTACTGCTGACATGGGTGCATCCTTGATGGCACCTTATATGGCAGAGGAGGTGAGAATGACTTTGTTCCAAATGCATCCTACTAAGGCTCAAGGCCCCGATGGTATGTCCCCACTATTTTTTCAGTATTATTAGTATGGATGTAGTTGCTACTGTACAGGATTTGTTGAAATCTGTCCAAGTACTGTTTTCTATGAACTTTGCAAATGTTAGGCTTATCCCAAAAACTCAAAATCCAAAGCTGATTATTGAGTATAGGCCGATTGCACTATGTAATGTGGTGTATCGGATTGCAGCAAAGGTGGTGGCAAATTGGTTGCCCTTGATTATTGACCATTGCCAGTGTACTTTTATTCCAGGTAGATTGATTACTGACAATAAGTTGATTGCTAATGAAATTGCAAACCATATGTGGGCAAAAATAGGTGGTACTCAGGAGAGATGACATTGAAATTGGATGTCAGCAAGGCGTATGATAGGATGGAGTAGGCTTATCTATGAGCGTGATAATGAAGATGAGATTTCCTGAGCTCCGGTCATAGGAGAATGGAGCTCTAGCTAGTGTTAGTGTCTGCCCAATGGCTCCTGTTATATCTCACCTCATATTTGCATATGATAGTCTTATTTTCTCTCAAGCTTTGTTGTAGGAGTGGTACAATAATAAAGAGCTCTTACAATGGTATGAAGAAGCTTCAAGTCAGTCTATCAATTATGGAAAGAGTAATGTTTGTTTCAGCCAGAACCTGGCAGAGGAGGAACAAATAGAGTATGCTTCACTGTTACAGATGACATTATTTCCTTAACATGAACAATACCTCGGCCTGCCGTCTCATATTGGGTGTAGTAGGAAAGCTCCATTTGCGTATATAAAGGATAAATTGAGAGACAAGTCGAAGGAATGGAAGGGATCTTTGCTTAGTGTTGCTGGAAGAGAATTCCTAGTTAAGGTAGTAGCTCAGTCTTTACCTAGTTATTCCATGAATTTTTTTTTTGCAACCTAAGAATTTTTGTGAGGAGTTACAGCAAATGTATGTTAATTTTTTCTGGGAGATAAGGCAAACAAACGGAAGATACATTGGACGACCTGAGATAGGCTTTCTCGGCATAAGGAGAGAGGGGGTATGGGGTTCAAGAATCTTTATGTTTTTAACTTAGAATACCTTGCTAAGCAACTTTGGAGACTAATTATGCAACCTGAGTCGGTTGTGGGACGACTGTACTGGGCACTATACTATGATCATAGTACCCTTATGAAGGCTCAGGTAGAGGCTTCACCATCCTATATGTGGTAAAGCTTTATGGAGGCTAGAGCAAGGCTGGAGATGGGGAGTAAGTGGCAAATTGATAGAGGTGACAAAGTGGACTTATGGAAGAATAGTTGGTTACCTAGACCACAGAAATTTTTGCCTCAACAGGAGCTAAATATTCCTACTACGCTAGCTAGTGTTTCTCAGTCTATTACTCCAGAGCGGACTTGAGATGTTGAGTTGTTGCAGCAATTTCTTACACTCGAGGAGGTCAAGTTGATCAGAGGTATATCGCTGAGTATGACTGCTCATCTTAACATGTTAGTATGGCACTTTACTGGCAAATGGGAGTGCACATTTAGTAGTGTCTACCGTGTAGCCTGTGATGGTTTAGTTCTTCCACAGCTTGCAGTAGCCGACCCTCATAGTCAGTTTTGGAGGAGACTATAGGGATTGAAGGTTGTCCCACTGCAAAAATTTGTGTGTTAAAAGCTTGTCAGAGATATTTTGTGACAACCCGAACTGAGATTACGCGCTTATCGAAAATATTAAGTTTTATCACAAATTAGTCGCATTGGCGAGTTGTTAACGACTTTTTAATGGGCAAGAATTTGATTTGAATTTCTTCACGAAGTTGTAAAGTATTTAATTTCAAATTGATAGGAATTTTCAGAGAATTTTTCGGTTAAGTGAGCTAGTTTTTATGTTTATCGGAAGTTGGAGCGAGATATAAATAAAAATCAATTAATTTTTAGTTGGTTAATTCTCGACCGTTTGATCACAATAAGATTGATTTTAGGCCTACGATCTATCAAGGGGTTTGGGGGTATAAATAGGGGATTTTGGAAAATTAATTTCATAAAAATCAGAAAATTTTGTCGGTTGACTCGTTTGCCCTCCCTGCCGACCCGCACCGTTTTTCCGGCCACCTCCGCCATCGAAAAGGTAGGGGGTTTTGAAGCCCATGGAATTCTTGATGTGATGTTGTGATTATTTTTAGGAGATTATAGGATTTTCGGGCCACCCGAATTAGTTTTTACCCGTGGAGTCGCCGCCATCAGTGGCGGAGCTCCATCGAGTTTTTGAGGTCAGGGTGGGGGGCTTTTGAAGCTCTCCCCCTCCTGAGTCGAACTAGGTAAGCATTGTGGTCCAACGAAGTTCCAAGGCGGAGCTTCGTCACCTCGAAGTTTTTCGGCCGATTTCAGGCCGTGATTTTCAAGAGCGATTCCGGCCACGGGAGAGCGAGTCAGAGCGCGTAAGTCTAGGGGTTAGGTTGGGCTCGAGGAGATGAACGTTTTGATGGCTTGTTCTCCATCATTGGTGGCGACTACCGGATATTGGTTTTCCTGTCTGTTTTAGTTTATTCTGCCCAAACGCCGGTGAGTTGGAAGTCGGTCCAATAATGAAAGTGGTGGAGCTCGAGGAGAGCTTTCCAACGAGGGGTCGAATTCCCCCATTGGTGATGGTTCACCAAAGGCACGTGAAAGCCATGTATCGTCGCCTGTGGAGGCGCATAAGGGGAATGCGTCGCCGTCCACGGTGGAGCTCCGACGAGGAGATTATGGAATTCTTCGACGGGACTTTCGGGGTTATTTTTAGAATATATTTCGATAGTTTTACCTATTTTGATGTTATGTAATCTGTATGGACAAAACCCTAACAACGAAGGGAATTCCGTTGGGCCCCAGAAGTAGTCGCTGACTTGTGAGTGGACTTTTATTTTCAAAGTCGATAACGAGTTCATGATTTTATGCATTATGCTTTGCGGTATGTTTTCAGAGAATTTATTTGAATTTTTATTATTGTGATGATTTTATTTAGTTGCATTGATGCCCTAGCTATTTGGCTGATCACCAGATAGCCAGTCGGACTAGGTTAGGACAAACACCCTGTCCTACCCATATTATCTCAGGTTAGGACAAACGCCCTAAATGATCCCATCACCTTACTTTTCATTTTTTACAAGTGTTCCGGGTTAGGACAAACACCCTTAACGACCACTTCCATTACATTTCAGTTTATTGGTTTTGAACTCGGATTATTTCATGGAAATCAGTGGAAATGCATGACAAATCAGTTTTATTGATTTTACGTTGATCATATTATTTTGTCCACTCATGCTAACATTTTATATTTTAATGCATTTTCCTAGAATTTTCGGTTTCCGTTGCCAACTACAGTTTCTATCCCGAGAGTGCTTGGTAGCATCGAAGACTTTGAGTGCACCAGTCATCCCTTCAGCAGTATGTCTCAGCTCACTGTCGGTTTCTGTCATTTGTAGCATATGTATATAGAAGTCACTCTAAATACTAGTCATATGATATTATTCATGTAGAGCTCATGTATATAGAGTGTATATGTAAATAACTGAGTCAGTTTCTCAAGTTATCGTAGAGTGACTTCCCTTTATGTTCAGAACCAGTACCTTGTAAAATGCTTTTAATTTCTTGAGTTGAGTTTCTAGTTTTGGTTATGTCATTTGTTGAGAAATCCATATGGACATTGGTGGTCCACGGTGTGTTTGTGGAATTAGTTTGTGAAGTGTCTCTTCCTGTAGGTTTTTGGTAGTCTCAGTTTTAGTGGAAGTTATGTCAAAATTTTGTAGAAATTCTCAGTTTATGTTCAGTCATTAGGGCTTAACCTTAGTTTACTAGTTAAATTAGGGTTGGGACCTTTCATATTTTCCTACAGGACCTAGACTGCGGAGAGTGAATATGGACGGTATTTTCCTACTCCGCAAACAAAGCCCTGAAACTGAGGTACATTTATTTTGGGACTACCCAATTGAGCAACCTATTTTTACTTCTTAAATTGGTTTGCATACTGTGTCTTGTGAGGAGTGACTTCAGGTGTGCTCTCAAGCTCTCACTGCTGAGGACCTTGCCCGATTAGTTGTCTTTATCTGGAAATGTCAAATGATGTGTTTTGGAGTAGAAAATATTTTGATTGACAGACCATGCGGGTGTTGGCAGTGGCCTACAAGATCACTTTATGATACTAAGCAGAACCTCAGACCACCCAGCTAAGGTAATACAGACTTGAAGTAGACCCCCAATAGGTCAATATTGTGTATCTATAGATGGAGTTTTTGATGTTGTTAGACATAGAGGCGGTATTGGTAATGTGGTCGGAGACTAGTTTGGCAGATTTGTGATGGGTTTGGCATGTCGAGTAGATGGGGTATTCTCCCCTATGACAGCGGAACTAGCGGCAGCAGGAGAAGCTTTGAGAGCGGCCATGGAATGTGGCTATCACCCAACGACGTTTAACTATGATTCTCTACATGTGGTTAGGGGTTGGCCGACCTTAACTCTTCCTCTACCATATTTAAGGATCTATACCATGATTTGCATGATAGTCTTAGACTGTTTTCAAATTTGAAACTTGTGCATTTAGGTAGGGAAGCCAATGTTGTGGCTCATAAGTTAGCTAAGTGGGAATTGCGCAATGCAAATGTCCCTATTTATTTATCTATAGCTTCTCCTTTTTCTTATGGAGTGGCTTTGTACTGTTTGAGATTATTAATGTATTCTACCGTTTTACCTCAAAAAAAAATTCATAACAAACAGTCCTCCCCTTGTACTGTTTGAGATTTTTTGAAAGGACCCGACCCTAGATTAACTAGTAATCTAGAATCAAGCCCAATCGACTGACCATAATCTACTAGTTTTTGTGAAAATTTTGACATTTCTCTTATAAAATAGACAACCAAAAGCCTGCAAGGAAAACTGATACTCTGCAGATAAACCCACAAACAATACCGTGGACCACCGATGTCTATCCGAATTTCTCAATATAAGACTCGAATTAAAACTGATACATTATCCAGAATTGGAAAACATAACTCCAGTAAATACGGAATCACATACAAAGAAACTCAACTCGACAACTATATGAGTGATGACCTATTTTCAAGAGTCTCAATAAAAAAATACTACTAAACCAATATCCAGAGTGACTTCAATAACATAAAAGACAAACTGACAGTGAGCAAGGACCTACTACTGAAGGAATTGACTGATGGACTCGACGCCCTTGAGGAAATCCAGCACCCTCATGATACATACTGTAATATGGGCAAAGAAAACCGAAAAGCCCAGGAAAAAGGCATATAAAATCATAAAAACTGTTAGAGTAAGTGGACGTAAATCATAATATGCCGCATAAATAAATTCAACATGCTTTTCACAATAAATGCACATAAAATCATGCGAGTCAAAACAAACAAGCCCAGGTTAAGTGCTCATAAAGACTTAACTCTCCTGGGTACTGTGTGTGGAGGCAGTAACTTGAGTACGTTTCCCTCAAGTTACGATACACCAGGGTCAAGTGCTCACAAGTCGTAACTCTCCCGGGTACTCTGTATCACGGGTCAGGTGCTCACAAGTCGTAACCTTCCCAGAGCATCTAGGGGAGCAGCCGAGAGGCCATAGCATCGATGCATCATATATCTACACTCAGTGTAAAAACAAATCACATGTGCCTCCAAATCAAAGTATGCTCATAAAATACATAATCATAAATGCATACTCGTGAAACATACTCATAAAATGCATAAATCAAGACTCGCAAATCAACTGTGAAAATCAAAGTATAAAAAAATCAACGTGGGATAAAATGTCCACTCACAGGTTACCGAGATAAACATAAAACTGAAACCCTATCGATCGGCACAATTATTCATCTGACACACCCGCTAACTCAACATCCATTGTGTTCGGCACGCGAAAACGAGCGAAACGACATAAAACTTTTCCAAAATTTCACATCGCCGGTGATCTGCCGTGCACGGCGGCGCATGGGGCCGCCGCCGGAATCCCATCGGCACCAAAACCTGCAAATGATACATCATTGGAAAGCCCAAGACAAACCCAACAACTTTGTAGTACACAAAACCCAAATCAAACCGGAAAACCTCCAATTTGCCGGAAAACCGAATAACCCACCGGAATTTCATTACCTCCGTTCGCCGGAATCCGACAACGGTAGAGGTCAAGACCGCTTGGGATAGATTCACCATCCCAAGGGCTACAAAATCCCCATAGTCTTGACTCCCATCGCCGTCGTCCGTGCCGCCTCCGTCCACCACCGATTTAATACCGCCGCCGCCAGATTTCTTCGCATCGGTTCTTCCTCCTCCGGCCACCAATGAGGGCGATCCACCAACCAAATTGAAGAGGAAACCGAGCCCAACGATTTTCATGAAGGAATCACAGCCAAAGAATGTGGGAATCGAGCTCACCACCGGCGACAAGTTCGGTGACCAAAACGGGTCGACTTGACCCACGGTCAACGCGGGTCAACGGGTAGAAATCCAATAATGGAAGTTTCCTCAATTCTCACATATTTATACCGTATATATACCCATACACATACAGCCCAAATCAACGGCTACGGTTCAATTTGGTCAAGATCGGACGGTCACGATTAAATCAACAACAAAAAAAATACTTTAAATATATTCACCAACCGACTTCAAAACTCGATAAAACATTGCTCGTTTATTAGAAAAATTCTCCGAAAATTTCCACGAACTCGAAATTAAATTCTCTACAATTCTCGTGAAGGAAGTCAACACAAATTCTCGCTTGATGAAAAATTTGTTAACAAACTCAATTACACAACTAATCTGCGATAATTCAATTTCGTACTGATTAATACGTAGATTTTAGTTCGGGTTGTTACATTTTTAATGTTATCATTTGGGTCAGAATGATGACATATAAAACGTTTTTATCATGTATATAGGAAGATGAAACTTAACCAAATCAAATAGTATTAATAAATCTTAGTGAAACATATGGCTCTCCTAGGGTTTTTTCAAGCAGCAGCGGTGGTGATCTCGCTTTCTCATCGTGATATCTTAGTAACGTCTCCTCTCTCCAGTATTTTCTCCAAGGCGTCCTTGTTTGGCGTCGAGTCCTGTTTTTCTCATTATGGGTTGGTCAATCTCACTTTTGGTTCTCCCTGAGGCATTTCTAGTTTGGAGGTCTGGTTTGGATCGACAATTTGCATACAACCAGCACGAGCGAGATTGAAGTGATTTTCGTGGGAAGTGAGGGCTCTTGATGCTGCAAAGGTGGTCGATGACACGAGGCGAGTGAAGGAGTTATGCTGGCGGTATTCAAGCACGGATGGGTTTTTCAGTAGCAGTCGTCGGGCATCGGTACTACTACAATTCAAATGGATCGACCGACAACGATCACGGTTATATTGTTGAGGCGAGATCAGTTGTTGGGATAGTAGACCAACAACGACGATTCGTTCATGAGGTTTTGGTAGGATGGTTCTGCTCTAGTAACGGTAGGGATCATGCTGGGCCAAGGTTGGGCATCCATTTCTGAAACTGTTTCTGGCCTGGGTTTGTTGGGTTGAGATTATTAGGGTTTCAGTGGCCTATTTTGGTTTGGACCCATGTGGATTTTTCTTATGGGCATTTGTTTGGGTTGGTTTCATAGTATTTGGGGATTCCATGTTTATAACGTATTTGCATCTCATGTGGATTGTGACTCATTAAAGTTGACATATCTATCATAATTGTGTGCTCATGGGTATTGTTATCTTTAGTTATATTTGTTTCTCGTGATTCCATGGTAGTACAAGTATGTTTACATTCGTTCAGTTTAATGGATTTAAAGTATAGTACTAGTACTTATAATAGTGTAGCGCATAGATACGCTTATGAGCATGACATTCATGATGAAGTGTCAACCATCGTTTCTGCTTCAGAGCCTATTTTGGATACTCAAAATTACGACTTTAGTCATATTATTTACTAATATTACCTTTCAACTCCTCCGCAACTTTGTTTTCTTGAAAAGAAAAAAATCAAATAATATTAGACTATTAGTTAATTACAGCAACTAGATTGTTTTTATTCTATCCCTCTAAAGTCTAAACCATAGGGTGCTATTATATGGCATACTTATAACACGGTGCAATTAGGATACTCAAACAAAAAAGTTGTGCCTTCTTCAACATTTCCCAGTACATATTGGTTCTCGACCATTTTGTGGGGGCTAATGAACTAAAGAATCAAATTGGAGCGTGGAAAGAAAATTAAAACCAAACCATATGCAGCTGCTGGTCCACGTCAGGATTTTGGGCTTTGCCAGGCAGGCTGTGTGGCAGGAACTGGCGGACTGGGCAGCAGCTCCTACCCACGCCCTATTAAAGAATGACACGTGTCCTCTCTTCCCATTCTTCTTCTTTTCTCATCTCATTCCTCTTTTTTAACCTCTTGTATCATCTACTTCCCTGCAACTTTCGTTCGAACAAAACAACACACGTCTCCATCATTTCTAACTTACTGAAAGAATCATATCCTCAAGGCTGAGAATTTCTTTGTCAAATTTATTGGCCACTGAAATTCATTTTCCCATATTACCTGAATCACCAGATACCCACTGATTACAATACTAATGACTTTTAGTCACTTGACCACAAACCCAGAAAGGGAAAAGAAACTGTATGGTGCAACCATGGAAGAAATAGTGGCGAAACTAGACGATCTCATCCAACAAGACCACCGGTGTTAGACCGAGGCTCGACAAAAGTCGACAGGAAAGAAAGGAAGGTTGAAGAGAAATGAGATGAGTTGCAGAAAACAAAATGGGAAGGGAGGACACGTGTTACCCGTTTATTGGCACAGATAGGAGCTGCCGCCCACCCTTGGGCAACGAAGAACTATCTTATTTCAACGACTGCGGCAATTTACCATTTTCGCGGAATTTTAAGTACTTTGACTTATTTGTCCCCTCCAAATCCAAAAAGAGAAAAATCTTTGTCGAAAGTTGGTGAAGGGCTTCGAATTTTCCTCCCGTGTTTATGAATTCCAACCCGATAGCTGGAAACATATAGCCTTTTTGTATGTGGCGATTTTCTCTTGACCTATACGCGAGACTCGTACAAATCGAAGATGAATATGTAGGTCAATTCAACTTGAACAATTTATTTGTTTAAATAAGTAATTTTAGTTGTGACTTATAATAATATTCTCGTAAAAAAAAATTACTTATAATACCTAAATTCTTCCTGTTATACTTGAAAGGGTTTCGAACTTTAAAAATTATCAACAATATATCAAACTCTTTAAAACTATTATCAAAATATCTGAAACAATTTTGCATCTACTCTTTGTCAAGCTCCGTCCAATTTGTTAATATGACATTTAAAAAAAATAGAGATAAAAAGACATTAATGCCCATTTATTGTTTTTTATTTTCTCTCTCTCTCTCTCTCTCTCTCTCTCTCTCTCTCTCTCTCTCTCTCTCTCTCTCTCTCTCTCTCTCTCTCTCTCTCTCTCTCTCTCTCTCTCTCGTTAGTCTTGGATACTCTCTCTTTCTCTACATCCCCTAATATTTTTAAATCTCAACCGTTTATCTAAAAATCTAATCTGAGCCTACGATGAGCACAGGGCACCGAATCACCACGTCTCTCTCTCCTCCCTCTTCCCCTCGCCCTTGATTCAGCTCTTGGACCCAGAGCTCCAGCGTCAGCTCTAGAACCCAGAATTACTGGACTTCTTCTCTCATCCCCTTCTTATCTCTCTCTCTCTCTCTCCCCGGAGGTCCGTCAATGGCAGGTAAAGGAAAAGTTTTAAGATCCAAAGTACTGAAGAGGGCCACGACTCGGTCCAGCAAGGTCGATCTGCAATTTTCGATGGGGTGTATTGCTCGGATCTTGAAAGCAGGGAAGTACGTCGAGAGAGTCGGTGCCAGAGCTCCAGTCTACCTCCAAAATATCACCTTAATTATTCGTTGGAGGTACTAAACAAAGAGAGGGTTCGTCGTCCAAGATGTAGAGGACGATGAACATCCTCTCGAAGTAGTAGTCGACAACATGTTGAAAGTTATAAACTGAACATAAGTCTTTGGATTGGTACACCAAATAATCGAGGTTCTGCATCATATGTGATGGAGAGAAAAGAGGAAGCTGAAAAAAAATAGAAAGAGAGAGAGAGAGAGAGCAGCGGCGACAAGGGTTCCGGTGAAGGTATCGGTGACGGGGCAAGGCAAATTGTTGTGGTTCGGCATTGATGAGAGAAATTGCAATAAAGTCTTCCCGATCAACATTTTTTTGTGAAAATAGGAATTATTCTTTCCTGTTGGACAATATTTATACGTCCTCTCGAAGTAGTAGTCGGCAACATGTTGAAAGTTATGAACTGAACAAAATTCTTTGGATTGGTCCACCACATAATCGAGGTTCTGCATCATAGGAGAGAAAAGAGGAAGCTAGAAAAAATAGATAGAGAGAGAGAGCGGCAACAGTGAGGGTTTTGGTGAAGGTATCGGCGGCGGGGCAAGGAAAATTGTTGTGATATGGCATTGATGAGAGAAAATTGCAATAAAGTCTTCCTGATCAACAACTGTATGCAAAAATAGTAATTATTCTTTCTTGTTGGGCAATATTTATACAAATTCCCTAGCCATCGGCAACTTTTGACCGAACTAGCAGAGATTGATTCCTGTTCGAAAAATTTTCATACATATTAAAGTCTAGCAATGAAAGTGAGATTTGGGTTCTAGGATTATTTTTTTTGCAGAGAAAGAGAGAGGTTTTATGACAAGAGGGGAGAGATATTGGCAGAAAAGAGAAAGGAGAGAGAGATCGGGCGAAGGCAATGGAGAGGAGGCAGCCGGAAAAAAATAGAGGAGAAAGAGAGAGCGGTGACTATTTTCGGCGGTGATAAATCTGGGCAAGGACAATAATTTGATTCCCTGAGCTTATTGTAAGCTCGTTGACCTTTTATTTTATTAACCAATCGAATGGTGGCACGTGGCAATTTCTTAAAAAAATTAGGGTGTGTGGAGAGAGGAGGTACATCCAAGACTAACTCCTCTCTCTCTCTCTCTCTCTCTCTCAACCTAATCCAAACCCGTTCGGCAGTTTAACCTCAGCCTCCATCGACGGAGGGTTTGGTTCAGAGACCCATTTGAGGGTCGTGAGTTTCGATCGGGTGGTGGTCCGCCTCCACCACTCGTCGCATGTCGCCGCAGCCTTCTCCGACTTAGCCTCACTCCCTCGCAATACTTTGCCTCGCCTGCGTTTGCGTGGGTCTCAAAGCTTAGCTCACCTCGGCTCGCCCATCGCAGGCGTCACCTCGTATCCGTAGATCTGGTTGAGGTTGACGATGACCTCTTTTGCTCACTCAAACCAATGCTCCACGACGTCGTCACCTCCTCTCGGTTTCATTGTCCAACGCGATACCGACGACGCTACGCCGAAACCCGCAACTTGATGACTACATCCCAGCCTGTTGATATCGACGTCGGAGCCGTTTCGGGACGATGACGATGGACCTCATAAAGCAAACCAAGTCGAAGCGCCACCAGCCTGAGTTGGTGGTGGTCAGTTGCGAGGAGATCGAGGCGGCGAGAACCCAGTTGGAAAGACAGATTTTGAGGTTCTTGAGGTCCAGATCCAGCGAGAAATCCAACAGTGAAGAAATATTCTCGTCCATTGCGAGAGAGAGAGAGAGAGAGAGAGAGAGAGAGAGAATAAAAAAATAAATAATAAATATAAGGGTATTAAGGTCTTTCACCCTTCATTTTGAAAATCTCATATGTCACGTCATCAATTTTGACGGATATAGACAGAAAATTATTCTAGGTATCTCCTTAATAGTTTTTTAGAGTTTGGGTACTTTGTTGATCACTTTTAAAGTTCGGAACCCTTTTAAGTATAGCAGAAAGAGTCTAGATAACTCAGGTGAATTTTTTATTTCCTTCAATATGTAATGTATGAAATTCAAAGTAGTTGTTGACTGTAATTTACTCTAGCTAAAACAATAGTAGCATACTAATTTCACTTTTGGATAAGAATCGATTCATTGTTTTTAAATTATAGATAATTTTTGTGTACGTCCCTCTCATTAAAACTAACATCAATTTATAGGACCGTAAAAATGCAAATGTAAAGGTCAAATGACCGTGTTACACTCGATTCATTAACATAAAGGTATATATGGCACATTGGCTAAAAGAAATGTAATATAATAGCTAAATAAGGAACCATTACAAGGACTCGGATCCTCTCCTAACGGGGAGGACCTAACATTTACTTAACCAACGATTCCTAGCCGTGCGATTTATTTTACGGTTAAGATCAGTTTTTGTGTTCTTTCTCGTTCATTGTCGACTTACACTCATCCAACCGGAACCAGTTTCCTCGTACGAATTCCTCTTTCTTTGCATATTTTCTTCTGCAATTTAACAGGCTCCGACCCTGGAATTCCTTTTCCCGTTCTTAGGATTTGAGGACGATATACCTATATCCCACATCTCTATTATATCCAATCCTTCAACTTTGTTGTTAAGTTTTGGGTATAATCGGTCTATTGATTTGACTGAATTGAATTCCATTCTATTATTTTATTGGGTGGATTGATCTCTGGGTGTTTTCAAATCTCTAGGTTTATTGGATTAATCTTAGATGTTTTCCTGAATTATTGGGTCACTTGCATTGGATGTATTAGGTCTCGATGATTATCATGATTATAATGATGATCTCATACTGATACATGATTAAGATGAGCATCGACTGTTATTGCATTTTTGATACGTAAATCTCTAGTTAGATATGAGTACTCCATGTCCATGGTGTGCTTGTGCTTCTTGGGCTTCTTCGTCATAGATGGTTTCAGAGAGAGAGAGAGAGAGAGAGAGAGAGAGAGAGAGAGAGAGAGAGAGAGAGGTTTATTCATGCTCTAATTTTTTTAAGAAATGTACACGTGTCGCTTGTTGATTGGATAAGAAAGTCAAAAGTCAATGAGCCTACCATAAGTTGCATCTACCAATATCTACTCTGGGCTCCTCTCTCTCTCTCTCTCTCTCTCTCCACAGTTCATCAAGTCGCGACCTGTTTCAATTTTTTTAGGTGAAGTGAAATTGAGTCATCTACGTCGAGGAGATTAGGGTAGGGGACTTACGAGGGGGAGGTTGGAGATGGCTGGGTCAGTCAGAAAGGTCAGGATTCTGAGGAAGTTGAGGACGGGGACTTGGATTCGAGCTATGACTTCCGGCGGGGTGAGGATATCGGCGTAGCAGAGCTGTTGATCGGAGAAGCAGTTCAGTGCCGACACCACGACTCTCACCTCCCAGCTTTGACGTCGCGCCTTCGGGCCACATTATAAAAGCCTTTCTCTCTCGCCAAGCCTACCCCGATGACAACAACACCAACGTGGCTGTGAATCGGGTCGGATCCTGCATCACGCGCAACTGCTTCTTGCTCGCCTCGTGCTCTTCCGACAAGCTCCCTAAGCATCCGTCGCCATCGTCGTAGTCAAGTGTTTTATGCCTTCATACCGTAAAACAAAAACAAGCATCGTGAGCTATATTGGGAGCTTGATTTCCTTGCAACATTATGGCAATTTAGTTGATGTTGAGGAATTGGTTCGTGGTCTACATTTATGAAGAAGCAACACAAGGCTTTAGTTCATCTGAGAGATTTTTCTTTATTTTCGGAGGTACCATTTAATTAATTTCCAGTAGTCGTGCTCTTCCGACAAGCTCCCTAAGCATCCGTCGCCATCGTCGTAGTCAAGTGTTTTATGCCTTCATACCGTAAAACAAAAACAAGCATCGTGAGCTATATTGGGAGCTTGATTTCCTTGCAACATTATGGCAATTTAGTTGATGTTGAGGAATTGGTTCGTGGTCTACATTTATGAAGAAGCAACACAAGGCTTTAGTTCATCTGAGAGATTTTTCTTTATTTTCGGAGGTACCATTTAATTAATTTCCAGTAGTCGTAGCTTAATGATCCTGTATGCAACTTTGATGGTTTCTATCGTTATGATACTTGGATAATGGTTTTCTCAGTTCTTAATGAATGGTTGGTTTTTTATATACAATTCCTATGGATATCCATGAATTTCTCTACTTCAAAAAAGAAATCATGACAGAGATGGCATGGGGATGTCATTGGTGTTATGAGGCATACACCTTTTAACAGCATGAAAACATGGATCGGATACCGACGGAGGTCGACGCATCTACTGAGAGTTTGATACAGACTAGAGGTGGAGGAGCGGCTATGGTGAGCGAACTGAGAGAGAGTGTGGCGGTTATAGTATGGACTTTGCTCATTGTAACCTCGAGATGAGAAAAATATCCAATGATTAAAATTAAAAATAAATTTTGGTGTGTATGAGTTGGGCATGTATTTAAGACTAACGAGAGAGAGAGAGAGAGAGAGAGAGAGAGAGAGAGAGAGAGAGAGAGAGAGAGAGAGAGAGAGAGAGAGAGAGAGAGAGAGAGAGAGAGAGAGAGAGAGAGAGAGAGAGAGAGAGAGAGAGAATGGTTTATGCAGTTTGGTAGTAAAAGAAGGATGACATAAAAGCTAATCTTAGCTGTACGTAAAATCACATGGTTGTGAGTTGTAAGTTAGGTAGATTTTAGGTACTTAACGTTAGGAGACGATCCGAATCCCAATACAACAAAAGAAAGAAACCAAAACAACAACTTAACTACCCTAAGGAGGCTTAAAATTAAAGACAGATCATGATCAATGCACAACCGCAGAGAGGGAGGTGGAGATGTCCACCAATTTGAAGATGACTCCAAATGCGAAGCTAAATTACTAGTCCAAACCAAGTTTACCAAGGAGAAAAGAATGGTCTTATCACGAATCATCCGAATTCAGCCAGAAGATGACCAGTGATGAGGAGCCAGGGGGTTCTTCAAAGCCAATATAAGTGTCATGCAATCAGCTTCAATAGATATATGAGAGATACCTACCTGAGCCGCACAATCCAAGACGCGAAGGATAACTTGAGCCTCTGCTGCCTCAGCCGAGGTAGCAAGAATTGAAGAGACCTTACCATAGAAGATTGTGCCTCGGTAGTCCCTTGCAATTACTGCAAAGTTTCCTGGAAGTGTGGTAGACGACCAAGTAGCATCAGTGTTGCTTTATCTGACCACATGGAGGTAATGTACTCTATCTTTATACACTGCACCTGTGCAACAAATCTTCGTTATCATAATTTATAGTATAGTCCTTTCAAAAAGAAAAAGAATATATCATAGTATGATTTATATCGAATCATCACCGTGACTTTTACGTCTTGGCCACTCTAGAGGTCCATATATATGCATTCGATCGTATAAATATTTCATAGAAGATTTTTGGCCGACCTTCTAAGTTGTAATTGAATACAAAGAACACCATGCATGGAACCTGCTTAACTATGGACCCCTAACCCCTTTAACAATTGATTGAATTGAAATGCAATCCCATAGGAGACAAACGAAATAATTTATTGTATACATCAATAGGCATATGCTTACTGAACATTATAAAACGTCGAGTATATATAATTTCATTGTTCGAATTAAGACGTACGTGCAAGGTGTAAGGTTAATTGGATTGATTGTTTAACAAGCAAGTTGAATTGAATAGAGTTTGATTCCATTATGTTGAATGGACTGTTGACCAGCTGTGGAAATTAAAATGTCACTGTTAGTTACGTACATTGACTCGTTGCATGTGTACTATGTATACTATAGTATTCATGTAGTAGTGAAACACGTCTTCTTCTTCACAAGCAAATGAGCTAGCACGTACTACACCTGGAGTCCTGTACTGTTAATAACATTGTTTACATGCTTCATCGTCTGTATCTGTTGTTGACTTGTTGCAATTAGAGCCTTACCGTCTCATAGTGCACGATATAGGTCGATACTCAGTAGTATAGTAGTATCGCCGCCACTATTAGTATATGTTTTAATACATAATGGTATTGTATGGTGTTGAATTATTATTTGTGGTGAGTTCATTACACTGTTATTATAAGAGAAAATACTTTAGTCAACAAAATTAATCAAAATAGAGCGACGATTCTTTTTTCGTCGGTTATATTATACTTTAGTCGAGGAAGAAAAGTTGGTATCGGCTGAAGTATCTTAACCGACGAAAAAAAATGTCGTCGACTAAAGTGTGACTTTAGCCGACGAAAATTATGTAACTTTAGCCGACGACTGGGACACGTGTCGTCGGCTATACTTTAGCCGACGATTTTTTTGTATCGTCGGCTAAAGTTCTCGAGTTTAAATCGATATGTTTCGTCAAGGGGCTGCAGTCTCTCGGTCTCTCTCAAAACCAAGCAATCTCACTCTGTGCCCACTGCCCAACTCGCCGTCTTCTCTCTCTGTCCGCCGCCCAACCGCCTGCTGCCGCCACATGCCAGAAATCCTTCAGGTAAATATTAAAATTTGAGATTTGTTTTGAAATTTAGGGTTTAGGTGAAATTGTGTTTGTTAATGAAAATGTATTTGTTTTCATTTTAGGTGTTGTAGGCGATTGTGGAAATAGAATTGTAGAATTGATAGATTCTGGATTTCTATTCCCAGAACCTAGGTCCTCGAGTTTAAATCGATATGTTTCATCCCAGCTACAGTCTCTCGGTCTCTCTCAAAACCCAGCAATCTCTCTCTCTATCCGTTGCCCAACTCGTCGCCCTCTCTCTCTCTGTCCACCGCCCAACCGCCTGTCGCCGCCACCGGCCAGAAATTCCTCGAGTAAAGTTTAAAATTTGAGATTTATTTTAGAATTTAGGGTTTAGGTGAAATTGTGTTTGTTAATGAAAATGTGTTTTGTTTTCATTAGGTGTTATTGGCTATTGTGGAAATAAAATTGCGGAATTGACAGATTCTGGATTTCTATTCCTCGGACCCAGGTTTTGGGAATAGAAATCCAGAATATGCAGTTTTTTTTCTTCAGAAAAATGCAAACTTTAGCCGAAAATATACAAAGACTTTAGCCGACGATTTATAACGACTTTCATCGACAAAAGTCTGCACTTTAGCCGACAAAACTCGTCGTCGGCTAAAATGCAGACTTTAGCAAACGACTGTTACTATTGTCGTAGGCTAAAATAATGACCGACGAAACTTTAGTCGACCAAAGTTCGTCGACTTTTATTTTAACCGACGAAAAAATTTAATAAGCCGACGAATTTTTTTCGTCAACTAAAGTTTAGACCTTATATTGTTAACCAATAATTTTGTCAATCATAACTCAAAAACACTAGAACATTTCTCGTTTAATTTATTCTTATAATTTGCTTTTCATCGGACACATGATATGCTTGAACGTGAATCAATTCAACCAACAAATTGACACTGTCGCCATTTCCCATGTCTCAAACTTTCATCGTCTATGGTTGAAAAAAGAAAAAGGGTATTCTAGTAAACATACAATTCCGTCGACGAAGGACATAAAGATATGAGAAAACAAACGCAGTGACGGCAACAGTGTTATCGAGCAACAACAAACTACTACTCTTTGTTATCAGCTGGTCAGCTGGCTTGGCGCGCAGTGGCGCTAGGAATTTTTATCCACGTATGACGAATTATTTTTATAGTTTTTTTTTTACTTCTAATCGGTGGAGTCGATTTTTTTTTAGCAAAATAAGAGTTTCATAATATATAATTTTAGTTGTAAGTCAATAATTCATTCTTTTTCAAGAATGATCATTATGTAAAAGATTAGAGCATACAGACTAATTAAGAGAGAGGTGATCGAGAGAAAAATTGCAAAGAGAAAGTGAGAGGTTGATGGTAACTTTGAGGGGAGAAAAGTGAAGGCACAGAGAGAGACAGAGATGAGTTGTTTTCAAAGAAAAGATAGCTAAAAAGTCTTAATGAATAACATGAAGAGGATCTAACGAAGAAGATCTTAATTGAATATATGACAAATATGTAATAATCTAATGTAAAATATATATATAGGTTTTTTTTTCTTCCCTAAAATTTCAGGGGTGGCACTGACCTTCCCTGGCCTAGTGCTGCCTCCGCCACTGCTGGCGCGTCCAAGACTTCCACAACCCTATTGTAGTTGTTTGACTGTTTGTTTTATTAGATTGATTTCCATACCCAACAAACAACCACCAGTAGAAAAAACTAATCAGACAACACATGCTCGATTTGCAATTGTCTTGAAAAATTCCACAACATCAACTAAATTCTTGTCGTGTGATTAATGTTCACACAATACCTGATATTTTAGTTGTTTGACTGTTTGTTTTATTAGATTGATTTCCATACCTAACAAACAACCACCAGTAGAAAAAACTAATCAGACAACACATGCTCGATTTGCAATTGTCTTGAAAAATTCCACAACATCAACTAAATTCTCATCGTGTGATTAATGTTCACACAATACCTGATATTTTACACTACGGTGTTGTCTGATGTTGCGCTTCACATAACAGCCTATAAGCCTCTTTAGTTATTTATAGCTAATTAGACAACGTCAAGTCTTTGTGTTGTCTCTTTCTCTCATGCAAACAACTACATGATTTTGTTGTTGTCTATGATATTGTTTCACACAACTTCTCTATAACATGTGTTGTCTATCAAGTACATTCAGACAACTTACATTTTACGGTGTTGTCTCTTTGGATCTTTTCAGACAACTTCTTTATTTACCAGCAGTTACATTTTTTAAAAAACTATAGTTTGTAATAAGTCAATGGTCAATTTTACTATAGTTTATTTCTTATGCTTTGATTTTTTTTTCATTTTATCTAAACCTAAAAGTTCTCATCTCCTCACCATTTACAACCGCCCTCTCTTCTTCAGTGATACATTATCTCTCTCTCTCTCTCTCTCTCTCTCTCTCTCTCTCAACCTTGACCCTGACGACGACCTCAACCTCAAACCCGACACCTCCCTATCTCAGGGGATTCTTGATTCATGACAACGACAAGCGCATCTCTGTCGATGACCCAGTTGCATAAGTGCCACAACGAGAACTCAGCTCTCTCGATGACCCAGCTACGTAATCCATATTTGTCTTTACCTCGTTCTTTGCATATTCCTCAAATTTGAATCCGATTTCTCCTTCAAATTTTGCGTACATACATTACCAATTTCTCTAACAGTTGTGTAATTTCATTTGCTAAGACATATTTTAAGTCTATCCTTTCAATGTTGGACCGGTTTCCAAGTTCATGTTCATCGCATCGTGTTGTTCTAGGCTGCTCGCATGTTTTTGCTATCATGATATTCTATTTGCAAGTGTTCCTCTTCGCGATGTTGGTGACTTATTAAAACTACTTATTCCATTTGCACTTCGGTTGGACTGATGATTGTTACTATGGCTTTTGTTTATCCTATACATTTGATATTGTTAGGCTTGTTAATTTTTGTAATTGTGGTTTGTCCGTGTTGACTATCTGAATGCAAGAGTAGAAATTGGAGATAAATGGCCCCTGGGACGCGGCTAAGCTTTTTTTTCATATATTTGATTGACATTTTTGGTGCCCTTTCCTCTTCTTCTATATTTTGATTGAAATCACGTTTTAATGTAACTATGTAAATGTTTGAGCTTAATTGCTTTTGATCACTGATGAAAGATATAAGTCCTAAAAATGCATACATAATATATTATGATGCTTCTAGATACATTTGAATACTATATACCAACTAATATTTCTGGAGATACAATCTTTGTTGAAGTTTCTAAAGTGGACAGGAGGAAGTTTCCGAAAATTGGTAGAGGTTTTATTAGGGCGCATTTGCATTGTGGCCAAGTTAGCATACAAGCATTCTAACAATGATCAGTATGTGTTAAGCACCTCCCTCCTTTTTTAACTTACTTATCTTCATGCTTTGTTACTATTTTTTATAACATGTGCAACTTTCATGTTATTATTGTTAAAGAGGTACCAAATTTTTCTCTATATCCTTCAATATAGATGTAGGTTCTTAACGGTCTCATAGAACTAGATTCCTAAACACTGGATTTGATCAGTTTTAGTTTTGAAATCCATCTACTTATGTATATATAGTGAAGCCCTCTAGTTATTCCAGACTCACCTCCAAAACTAATTTCATTGGATTTTGCTTGTCAATCAGGTACACTGCTTTTCTTCAGTTCACATAGAGGCTTCTAACTTTCCAAATCTCACCTAAGTCAAGAACCATAGAAGTGTCTTGGACTTGGATGTGTTCTTAGATAGTCTTCAAATCATATTTGTTGGTGCAAGTGGAATTGCAACAAATGAGTAGCCACTCTTGACAAGGTTGTAACTTTTGGTTTTAGGATCTTTTTGGGATGTTTAATATTTCATGCACAACTAATTTGAGTTGCATAATTTTGTTGAATATGAAAATTATGGGTTTATGATTTTGTTGGATGCCTACTTAAATGAATGATAGTTGTATGGTTTATTTGATTTTGCTATACGATATAGAAGCGTATTACAACAACCAGTTAACAAAACAAGGAGGTTTATATAAAAATCAGACAACATAGTCGACCAAAAGCTTCATAGTCTATTTAATCTTATACGACCAAAAAATTCATAGTCTATTTAAACTTATACAACAATGTTAACAACACATGTTGCGTGAAGATAATCTAACAACATTTTCACATATGATGTTGTTTAGAGCTAATCAAACAATATCGCTTATGGAAAAGATGATTTTAGAGTGTTGTCACACAACAGGCTTTTCAAATTGCACAATTTTTAGAAATGTATTCACACAACGGGTATAAACAATTGTCTGACAAAGTGCATCAGACAACTGCTCAATAGACAACAGCACGCATATGACTATCATACAACAATCAAGCCCAGCCCTGACCCAGAGCAGGCAGGGCAACAACATAGGGACCAGAATTTAGAGGGCATACAATTTTTGATTTGTTAAGTTTTTATTGATACTTCTTTAAGAAAAATATTGCAATTAAGGAAACCTTCCACGTTCCCAAACTTTCAGATCGTCTCTTCTTGTGATCACTCCTCCCAGTTCTTCAATTTTCAAACATCAATCATGAAGAATCTTAACCCATATACCCATTACAAATTGAATAAGAATATGATTCATCTTCTCCAAATTCATATAACCCATTACTCATATACCTTAACCTCTTTATAAATAACTAGCAACCATTTTGAATCTTCCATCCATCATCATATATGATCTCTCAATCTCGTATTTGATTCCATCATTCCTTTTCAATTTGATTGCAGTTCCATTTGTTCTAACAATCTGTTCTTGACATTTTTAAGAAGTCAAGGTAAATAGCTTTTTTTAGGGCTTTCAATATATAATTAGTCATGGGTTTTGTTTTTATTTACGAGTTCAATTCATGTTTTTGTTTGAAGTTTGCATTTTTCAACTTCAGTGCATTATGTTTGATCTTATATGTTTTTTTTCTGGACTAATGCAAGTGTGGAAAGTAAGATTCTAGAAGCTAGTTTTACATAAGTTGTCTTATTTTTAACAAGGTTTTGATTGAAGTTTGTATGGCAAATTTACACTTGATCAAATTTCGACAAGATATCACTTGAGAAACCAAAGAATCAGAGGACATCTTCGTGGTGTGCAGGAGATAACTTTGTTGTTTGGTTTATTACTAGTACAATAATGATTGTACTAGTTATTAATACTAGAGGAAACTACAAGTAGTGTGAAATTGTGTATTGCGTATTGGTTGAGAATATAGTAAAAATTGTTGATCGAAGGTGAGGGCATAAGAGAAGATTTTCATTTCTTATATATGTAGTATATACAAGAAGAAATCATTTTAAACGAGATTTGATCGATTTTCTTTTCGTGGGAGCTAAAGTTTTCGTGCTTATGCTAAAATAAATGCGAGATAATCTGAGTTTTAAAGCAATATACTCTTTACTTTTTGGTATTGATTTCATCTTTTATGTTATATCATTATTTCTCAAAAATTTATATATGAATATTATATATTGTTAAGTTCGAAATCCTTTGAAGACTTAAAAAATTGGTAAGTATAAAGAGCCCAATTTTATTTTTCGCCATGAACTTTGAATATCTCAGAGTCGAGCCTGACAACAGCATAAAATATAGTTGTCTGATAGTATTTTTCTACCGGTGAACTACGTCTTCAGCAATCCCAGTTTTAGTTAATCCATATTCCATAGAGTCGAGACAAAGCAGAGAGTACTCTTTACGTCTGTGTGTTTTTTCAAGGAAACCAGGCAAAAGCGAGACAGCTTCCTTATTTTGACCCGCCCCAAAATCCGATTTTCCATATGCTCGTGGAAAACCTTTTATAACACTTCTGTTCACACTCCCAAACCCATAGAGGCTGTTTGCTCCAAATTCTCCAGCTTTGAATCTCTCAAAGCTCTCGTGCCCTTTGAATACTCTAACCGTTGAAACCACCACCAATCTCTGTGCTCCAATTTCCAAACTCATCCTACTTGATTGAATTCAAAGACCCTTTTCTCTGTACTTTCCGTTTTCAATTCTTTGACACGTATTGGGAGGGACTAGTACTTTAGGAGGGCTCTTCTTGTTTGAGGTGTATATATAAGTGAAGGGGATAAGCAAGTCAGAGTCATAACAACCACTTGTGAAAGATTAAAGATTTGATCATCCCCTTCGGATTCTCAAAAACCCTTTTTGGAAAATCATCAAAACCCATCAACCATTTTGGGATTGTTTCAGTTTTGGTGTCACAAATTTTTATGGGGCAATCTCAGTCCTTACTTGCCTCGGCCTGGAAAGAGCTTGTGAAATATCGTTTCTTCGATTTCGGTTACCACAACTTGAGCCTGATCAGTCCTAAAAATGGAGGCAAGGTGTTGAGAGCACTCAGCTTTAAGAAGAGCTCGGAAGAAGCCATGACGGTCTTCGATGAGCCTAAGAATTCAAGTCGTTTGAGAGAGTGCAAGCCTGAAAATGTAGTGTTGGACAGAAACCCTTCGTTCAAGGACATGGTGGGGCCATCAGATGTATGTAGAGCCAAGAATGAGTTGAAACATAAACCAATGCCTCCACTTGCTCTGTCTCAACCGGAGTTTATGTTTTCGCCTAGACCGGTTCAAGAGCTTGATGCTGCAGCAGTGACACTTCAGAAGGTGTACAAGAGTTACCGAACGAGAAGAAACCTTGCAGATTGTGCAGTTGTGGCTGAGGAGCTATGGTAATTACTTGAGTCCTTTGCTTATTTGGAAGTATAAGTTTGAGAAATTCTTAGAACTTGTGTGGCTAATTTGGTTGTTTTCAATTGTTATAGGTGGAGAGAGACTTTAGAGACATTAGATTCTCCGGCGGGGGCCAAGGAGCTATGGTAATTATTCAAACACTTGATCATCTCTCACCATTGATATTGATATTGTGCTTGGTTCTGGGTTTTTTTGTATTGTTTTGTATGAAATGGTTTGTTAATTTGGTTATTTTTCTAATTCTTCAGGTGGAAAACATTAGATTCTGCAGCTCTCAAGCAGAGTTCTGTGTCATTCTTCAACGTAGAGAAGCCAGAAACTGCTGTTTCGCGGTGGGCGAGGGCTCGGACTAGAGCTGCCAAGGTCGGTAAGGGTTTGTCTAAGGACGAGAAAGCGCAGAAGTTGGCTCTTCAACACTGGCTTGAAGCTGTAAGTCCACACTTAATTCTCTGTGTTAAATTTTTGTTCTTTGGAAAGTAATGTTACTCATAAGTTGTTACATGCATGTTTCTAACATTAAGGTATTTATTCTCTTACAGATAGATCCACGACATCGGTATGGACACAATTTACACTTCTACTATGATTTGTGGTTCAAAAGTGAGAGCAGTCAGCCTTTCTTCTACTGGTAAGTATTGATGACATTCACCTTATGAAATATGTTCGGTGTAACTTATTTCTCATGTGATGTTTGAGACATACTGATTGATTTGTATGATGCAGGCTGGATGTTGGAGATGGCAAAGAAATAAATCTGGAGAAATGCTCGAAAACGGTTCTACAACGGCAATGCATTGAGTACCTTGGACCGGTTAGTTCCAAACTTCATACCATTTGCGTACACCGTTATCATACTTGCGGCATATAAAATGAAACTTTCTACATATATCTGAATTCTGTTTGTGTTTGACGTTTCAGAAAGAAAGAAAAGCCTATGAAGTAGTGGTGCAAGATGGGAAGCTAATGTTTAAGCAAAATGGGATGTTTGTCAGCAGCGAAGAAGGTTCCAAGTCGATTTTTGTGCTAAGCACAACAAGGGCTTTGTATGTTGGTCAGAAGAAGAAGGGTCAATTTCAACATTCGAGCTTTCTATCCGGAGGCGCTACCACAGCCGCTGGAAGATTGGTTGCCCATGATGGTGTTCTTGAGGTACTAAATTTGATCCGGTCGCTCCCCAACAGACATAACACATTATGCATCTGCTTACAATCTAGTTTCTGTGTCATGTTCTAACTTAGTTTGCTATTGGTTTCAGGCTATTTGGCCATACAGTGGTCATTATCAGCCTACAGAAGACAACTTCATGGAATTCATCAGCTTCCTCCAAGATAACCATGTTGATCTCACTAATGTCAAGGTAAAAGTCCTTGCATTACTTTGTGATCATAATGTTAGAATAATGACATTTGTGCACTATATGAGGCGGTATTGTCACCTCGTATAGTGAAAGGATTTTGGTAACGCTAGCCGTTGATACATAGTAATATTTATTAACATTTGGGTCTTTGTTTATGTTTACAGAGGTGTGCCATTGATGACGAATATCCTTCAATGAGGAAATCCGAAGGGGAGCTAACAAAGCCGAAGTCATTCAAATCGACGCAATCCGAGGGTGCAAACGTCGATGCCATTGCGGATAAGGTACCGGTCACCGCTCATTCGGAAGAGAACAATAAGGTCATCGTTGGTGGAAGTGCAAAACCACCAATGTTTGCCATGGCCAAGCGTTTGTCTTGCAACTGGTCTACTGGAAATGGACCACGAATTGGGTGCGTGCGAGACTACCCTACTGACCTACAAACCAGAGCACTTGAACAAGTCAACTTGTCTCCCCGGGTTGGTTCTGGACCGGCGGTCCATTATGGCCCAATTCCATCTCCAAGACCCAGCCCAAAGATCCGAGTCTCACCCAGGCTTGCGTATATGGGCCTGCCTAGTCCAAGGACCCCAATTGCAACTAATTAAAGAGAAATGCTAGGGCGGCACTCCTTGTGCACAAATAAGGATGGGTCAAGGATACCAATCCAATTTTTTTCATTCCTTTGTCTTTCGTTTTTTTTGAAAGGTTCCTTCAAGTCTTTAACGCTCACAAAATTCTATTGATTAGGTTATACTTTTTGTTTTTCTCTTGCTCATGCCTTCAACAAGCCTACTAGTTTTCTTCTGTAACCCAATCTTCAATCCTGTATTTTTCGGGTTGATTCGGGCATTGATTCTTTTATTGTACAAGGGAAATTGAAGGCTCTATGCTTTCTAATTGAAATTTGAGAATTACTAATTTTGTTCAGCAACTCTTTCGTGAGCCCTCTTTTGTTTATGCATTTTTTTCGCAAGATTTGTGACAAAATAAGGGATGCGAAGGTAAGCAAAAGGTCTTGGACATCCCGTAAAAAGTACTATTTTGCAGCTTCGTGACCAAATACAATCAAATTAAGATTACTCCTTAATGGTTGATCTAAGTTTGATGGATTTTCCAACCGTGGGGAGATAAGTATTGTTAATGGAAACAAATCCATTAACCACAATATCCATTACATTCTAACTAGTGACAGTAGATTAACAGTAGTCTATTTACAAATTAGCCTATGCATTACAAATTGTTAGATCATGTGAAAAAAATATATGCGGTAACGAAGATTTCATAATATTGAGCTGGTTTATATATCAAACGATTTCAAATATTCATGACTTATTAATATTCTTTTCGGGCATGAATAAAAATGGTGGTTGCAAAATGAAAGGAAGGAATTATCACATCATATATAAATAGGCTTTGTTCTGTTCTCTTTGGCTCAGAGACAACACACAAGTGAGTAATCAAATCACTCGCACACCTGGCTGCTTCACTGACACACCCGAAATCCCAGACATAAAATAAAGGAGACATTTCATGCACAGTCACACAGAGACATCCGCAAGATCTCAGGTCAGTGGTAAAATCTGTGATGAACTAACCTTCTTTTTCAATTTTGCTCCTCCTCGTTCCCGACGACTATTCTCTCTTTCTACCCCATTGCAATAAACCTCTCTCCCATTGCATTAGTGTACGTACGGGTCATCATTTGACCTGTAGGTCTCGTGAGCCGGCGGAGGTCCGTAATCCCATGGGTTAAAACTTCGGCCCGGCTCGAAAAAAGTTCGGCCCGGCGGAGGTCCGTAATCCCGTGGATGGTGGGCTGGACTTGGTTTAGAGGTCTAAAACCCGGCCCGCAGGCTCGGCCCGTCAAAACCCGTAATTTTTTTATATATAAGATAGTAGTACATATATCATTATACATACACTTATATATATGATATAGTGACTAGTACTATATAGATATATATTTTATATTTGTGTATGTCTATATTAATATATTACATATACATATATTGATCAAATATTGGAATTCCATATATAATTATATTTGTGTATCTATTTTACTATAAAACCATTGTTTAGAGTTTGGGATAAATTAGGGTTTACATTTAGCGTAAGTTAGGGTTTAGGGGATTGAGATTATGGTAAGTTAAGGTTTAGAAATTTTGAGGTTTAGAGTAAGTTAGGGTTTAGGGTTTCATTGTAATTATTTTTATTGATTTACCTTACACAGTAAATATAATAGATAGTTCAGATTAGATCTTGTAATTTTTCAATGGTGAGAGTTTAATTGAGATTGTGTGAAATGACATCAATACCCTTCTCTTATATATTGCTTATTTTTCCATGGAGAAACTAGATAAATCAAATTTTTATGTCAATTTTTTTGACACTATGAGATAGATGTGTAATTTACAAGAATGTGTGTTAAAATTTTGATCTTAAAAAATTCCTTTAGGGATGGGTAATTTACGTTTAGTTGTAAGGGTACTACGGTCACATTTAGCGAAACTCATAGATGTAGGTCTAAATCAAGTCCAAAATTTATAAAATTTTAACGGCATGCTTAAAATATTATGAACAACCAATCTGACAGTCAGTTTTGTAAAATGATGATACATGATCGATTACGTTTCACAAAGGTCTTTCAACACATATAACCAAGGAATAAAGGTAAGAACATTAGTGTACATATAGAGAATTCAAGCAATATAAGAATTAAAAATGTTTTAACAATAAATAATGTTATATATAATAGTTCACTTTGTAATAAAAGACACCGTACGTAAAAATTAGCCTAATCGAAGTACGTTTGGATCCCGGTCAATACAGTTAAACAAAATTTGTGAAAACACTAAAATACACTCATCTTATTTTCTTTATTTTCCTATGGGGGGAGTAGATAAATCAATTTTTTATGTCAATTTTTTTGACACTATGAGATAGATATGTATTCCATAAGAATATGTGTCCAAAATTTGATGTTAAAAAATTATTTTCGGGAGGGGTAATTTCCGTTTTAGTTGTAACAGTACTACGGTCACATTTGGCGAAATGCATGGATCGATGTCTAAATCAAGTCCAAAATTTATAAAATTTTAAAGGCATGGTTATAATATTCTGACCAATCAATCCAACGGTCAATTTTATAAAATAATTAAACATGTCCGATTAAGTTTCACAAAGGTATTTCATTCCATATAACAAAGGAACAAACGTAAGAACATTAATATACATATGGAGAATTCAAGCAATATGAGAATTAAATATATTTTAATGAAAACGAGGACATGTAGAATGATCCATCTTATAGTGATAAACACCGTACTTAAAATTTAGACTCGTCGGAGTACGTTTAAACCCCGGTGAATGGATGAAGGTTACGTTTATTTTGAAATGTCTTAATTTTTTAATAATTAAATCCCGATAGGCCCGGCCCGTAAAAGCCCGTAAAGGCCCGACCCATAAAAACCCGCAAAGGCCCGCAAAGCCCGCTTGAATGGGCCGGGCCCAGATCCTTATATAAAAGATAAAGCCCGGCCCGGCCCGGCCCGCAAATATTAAAACGTTGTTGAGGCACGGGCCCGGCCCGTGCCTGCTATACATGGGTCGGGCTGGGCTTTTTGTCGACCCCTAAGTGTACGTACTGCGCCATGGAGGGAGCTACTAAGGGTCAGCAGAGTCTCAAGTCTCTCTTGACTTTCTAATAAATATTTACAATGTTATATATAAGTATAAATGTGTGAGTAGTTCAGTGGTGGAGCTAATGAATTGTTCACGTGAAGGAGTGGGTTCGATTTCCCATCATGTCAAGTATCAAATTTCTAGTTTTTTTTTGTTCTTTTCAATTTGTTTACCAAAAGTTCCATATGCTTTTCAATTTTTTTTTTACTATAATTGGCATTTTTTTTCTTAATTTTTTCTTCAATTATTTTGTTTATTTCAATTTTTCACCAACAAGAATAGCATATTTTTTTTTCTCTATTTTTTGTTATTTTTCAAGTTTCGTATAAAAAAATTCAAGTCCTCCCTAATATTACATTCTGACTCCGTCCCTGTACTGAGCTAAAAAAGAGAAGTAACTCTGCTGCTGCATGTATCCCTCTCATCTGTCTCATGGCTATGAGTATGTATGAGTTATAGGCCAACAGTATATAGAGACAGACCAGTTGCAAGAAACATGCAGTAATATTGTGACCAAAAAGAAATATGCAGTAATATTGACTGAATTTATAAATACTAATTAATATAATTAATTAATTTAAACAAAATTTCATAAATAAAATTCAAGAAACCATGAACTTGTTACTGAAGGGTTGACGATGATAATTTGAGTATGAAAGAAAGTCGAGTCACGTGTATCACACGCTTTCCTTAACAACATTTACACCGCCTACTCCGGTGCAATAGACTTGCTCAACGTATGTCTCCCAGGATACAACGACTACTTGAATTTTGTGTTTGCACTACACAACGACTCCTAGGAAAATTGTATAATACATTTCTCTATCACCGAAACTAGAACTCAATTAGAACTCTTTGAAATGAGACTCTGAGAGGAGGAGATGTTTTTCCGAATGAGTGAGTGAAGAATGAGGAGGAAAATGTCGCTATTTATAGATGAAGGAATTTGATGACTGGCTACCAAAAGTTTTTCCTGTTACAAAAATTAATGGATCCATCATTAATTCAATCATAACCGAAGTATAAGAAATGCCAAAGGTTTTTCCATTTAATTTAGTAACTTATTCCATGATTATAAATGACCAAAGGTCTTTCTACTTAATTAAGTAACTATTCTCGGAATACGAAAAACTATTACATTTCAAGTAGTCATCTAGCTATATTTGAATGACAATTTCTCATTCACCCCTATAACCATTAGAATAAATAAATATATTAATTTAATTGTCTCAAAATGGTTAATTAAAATAGGGTTAAACACCTATGTTTCCAAAAATTCCCCACATGAATGAAATTGGCGACCAAAGACTCGATAGACTTGATGATAAAGTCTGCGGTTGAAAACCTGCATAGGATAGGTAGAGGTAAGCCTTTGAACATTCCCTTGTGATAATATGCTTACTTTACTGATTAAACAGTAGACGCGATGTCTTTAAATTGTTCATCGTTTGTGTAAACGATATCATATCTCACAAAGGTTTCTCTCTGATATTTTCAGTTCTCATTATTGTATCCATTTTGGCACTGGACACGTGTCTGGTTCTTTATGAGCTTAATAAGAATTGTGCCATCAACAATTCCCTTAGAAGCAGCCCCACTTCTCTCTTACATAAGTGATTTCTTAATTAAGAGTAACATACATTACTCTGCTTGGGTTTTCGACGCATAAGAATCATTAAAAGGTTTTTAGCTTAACCTTTTTCCTTATAGGCCTCATTGTTTTCATTATAAGAATGGACATGGGAAAATTCCCATAGTGATCTGACACAGTCTCTACAATTTAGTTATCCATTTTAAACCTAGATCTTGGGATCTCCAGTCAGCTAGGTTGGGTATCCACTGTAAATCATTTAACTCATGGGCTTTAGTCTCATTCCTCTCGATGATTTTTCAACTAACTCTTTGTTTAACCATTTGATTAACAATTCCACTATGTTATCTTTTGACTTCACATAGTCAATGGATATAACTCTAGTAGAGAGTAGTTGTCTAATGGTATTGTGTCTTTGACGAATAATTCTTGACTAACCATTGTACATATTGCTTTGTGTCATGCCAATTGCAGATTGACTATTACAATGTATGCAAGTTGCAAACACATATTTTGTCTATTTTGGTATATCCTCACAAATTGGGTTAGGAATTCTGCCTCCTAGGGTTCCTCCCTACATTTTTCTAGAGCAACAAACTGGTTATGGTTGTTTGTTTCAAGGATTTCCAAGACACCGTTGCACCCCCAGTGTGATATCCACTAGTAGACTTTGAGTCATTTATGTCAGATTTCCATTTTGCATCGTTGTATCCTTTTAGGATTGAAAGGACCTAACCCCGATTTAATTTCCTAAACCGGAATCAAACCCTTTCTAAAAACGTGAAAATTTCAAAAACCGAAAATTTCGACAGAGTTTCCACTATAACCCGGGATTGTCATTAATCTGCAGCGAAAAATACACTTCATCCTATGCCACAAAAGCAAAACCGTGGGCTCCAATCCCATCCGGATTTGTCAAAAATATATCATAATGTAAAGCAATAAACACAACTGTAGCTTTATAGAAATCCGGAAAAAATCATTTGAAAATATAAACATAAACAGTACTCAGAGCGACCTCTAGTAATACATATATACACAACAGTAGGCCAAACTAGAAACCTACAGAGAAAGGAAAAGTTTCTCGAATACTATGCCTCCAATCTCGACGTGCGATACCTGAATCCAAACTGCAAACTAGGCAAAGAAAACGAAGAGCCCAAGGAAATACATATAAACTATTAGAGTGAGTGGACGAAATAAATGTCTTTTGCCGAATATAATATATGTTATAAAACATATGCGAGTCTAAATGCATGAAAATAATATGGTACACGAGGGAGACTTTAACTCCTCACGCGTATAGAGCATGCATCGAAAATCTCGCGGGGTCACACATGGACACATCCGTGCTAGTACAGTCTGAATCACGGGATCCCAGACCCACACGTGATTCTAGCCAGAAAGGCCTCAAGTCAGGGTATCTGTTCCCACCCGGAAAATACCTCGGCACAGGGTAACAATCCCCCCCGGCAAACATCCTCGAGGATCAGCCGGGATGCTAAGTGTATCGATACGACTATACATACTGAGACTGTACTCTGTGTAAACCAAATCATAAATAGTTTCTATGCAAATGTATAAAGCATAATGTATGCATATTCATAATACATAATTATAAAAGTATATTCGTCGATGCATAATCGTAAAACACATGCTCGAATAAATCATAATCGCATACGCGTGCTCATGCTCGTAAAACGTATATAAAAGACTTGCAACTAATCAGTGAAAAGAAATGTCCACTCACAGACATACACTTTGCAAAACGCGTTAATCCTGTGATCTTGCCGAAAATCCCTCGCCAAACGAATGATCACGATCTCCTGAATAATCATAAATATCACTGTTCAAAATCACAATTCAAAACCCTGAACCACATCTTGAGAACCAACCATTCCCGAAAACATATAACTCAAATATCGACGAAATCGTCAAAAATTCAATAAACACACTATAAAACCTCGCCACAAATTCCGATGCTCAATTCAAAATAAAAACCTCACCACTGCGATTGGTGCGCGATTCCGAGAAAAACGACATCAAACTTGTCGAAAATCACCTCGGCCGGAAAACCGCCGACTGCCGGACAATTCATCGGCCCAGAAAATTGCAACCTACACATGGATTTGAAGATCTCGACATTTCCAACAACTTTGTAGTTCAATGTTAAGCCCAATTTTGACCGAAAAACACCCAAAACTCACTTTAAAGTCGAAAACTCTCGCCGAAATTCATTAACTCCGATCGGCCACCACCTGCCACGGCAAGGTGCAATACCACTTGGGTTCAACTCACCTCTCCATGGGCTTCAAAATCCCTATAGGGTCGACGTCCAACTCGGCCACCACCGCCGCCTCCGTCGCCGCCGAATCTCGCCAGAAAACCACAAACTTCAAAACGTCATAACTTCTTCATCCGGCAACCAAATTGAGTGAATGACCTATTAAAAGAAATAGGAGCTCAAGCCCAACAACTTTCATGAAGACACCACAGCCAAAAGATGTCGGAATAAGGCACATCGAAGGCAACAAAAGCTCGTTCTGAAATGAGTCAGTTTTGACCTGTGGTCAACACGGTCAACGACCCAGTTTCCCAATTTGGAAAGTTTCCAAAATCGTGACTTATTCATGCCATATTTATACCGTACACGTATCGTCCAAATCGTATCGAAACCAAACGGATAAACACGACTAAATCCAATGGCCGAAAATATTCATAACTTATTTCACGTAACTCGAAATCATCCTCCGGAAATTTCCACGAACTCGAAATTAAATTCTCTACAACTTTCATGAAGGAACTCAAATCAAATTCTTTCCCGATAATTTAATCGTTAACAAGCCCGCCATATCAACCAATTTCGACAAAATCGCGACTAATCACAAAACTCGCAAATCAAGCCAATAAACATACCATTTCTGGTTCGGGTTGTCACAAGGATAGTTGGATATCTCGTTCAGTATAACACATAGGTACAAGTATACCTTAAGTACTTGAGTACTCTTGCAATTGCATGTCAATGAATTCCTCGTGGATTACTCGCGCACTTGCTTAATTAGCATGTTCTCAGCGTAAGCTAAATCTTGCCATGTACAACTTGAGAAGTACGTTAGGCTTCTGATGACTCTAGAGTATTCTAATCGAGAAACACTCTCTCTTATTTTTGGAAGATGAAGAGTAATGTCTATTGGGGTTTTGGCAACTCCAGAATTCTCCTTGTCACATTTTCAAGGATATTCTCCACGTAATATGTCTGACTTAATATCAGCCATTTTAACATTCTTGTGATGGTTTCCAAAGATTGAAACCCTTATGTAATCTGACATAGTATGTGAACGACTTTGTTGTTAATTATAAATTCTATAATCTTTTGGGTAACTCTTTTCACTCATAACCAGGCTATGAGAAATCGATGTATGTGGGGTAAGGTCCGCTCAAATACACTATTATCGAAAATCTCTTTTTCTATACATTATGAGTTAGTAAGGTGAGCCCTATTAAAAAATAGAGTCATAAATACTGCAAATTGAGTACGTATCCTAAGTAGATTTCATCATCTTATCAATGCTTCTAATGATAAGAATATCATCTACGTACAGACACATAATGACATATACATTCTCAGTGTTTTTGACATGGGCACATTTATCACAATCAGTGATATGTTGTCAAATCTTCCATGTCACTGCATTGGTGTTGACCAATCAGTAAACTTCACCAATTTACATACTTTCCCTTTTGACGAGGAACCGAGAAACCCTTAGGTTCTTCTATATAGATTTTCTCTTCTATATCTCCATCCAGGAAAGCTATTTTCATGTTCATTTAATGTACTTCAAAATTGCCCAACGTGGCAATAGCAAGTACAATTCTGATGGAAGTAATTTTCATCACTAGAGATTGTGTCGAAATAATCAAGGCCTTCTTTTTGTCTATAACCTTTCAATTACAAGTTTTGCCTTGTATTTTGTCAATCGTCACATCCGACTTCATTTTTCTCTTGAAAATCCACTTGAAACTTAAAATTTCATAACCAAGTAGAAGATCCACCAATTCCCAAGTATGATTCATAGAGACAGAATCATATTTTAGTAGTTTCTTCCTAACAAGACAGTACGCAAGGTAACTATCACGTAAGAATTCATGTTTTACTCTTAACCATACATATTAAGAGTGTGAACCTAAGAATTTTCCAATCCTTATCTGGATTCCACCTCAGACTCATTTCTTTGATTCTAAAAGGTCACCATTTATTATACTTCAAGGGAAAACACAATACTGATTACCACACAATCATTTTTGTGTTGATGATTTTTAACACGTCTGTTACACGCATTCATTCAACGGTTAATTAGTCATTAAATTTCTCAACAACTGATCATTAAATGGTTGTTCCAAACGTTTTGCATTGATGACTATTTTAGCCGATTATTACAAGCTATTAATTTAGTTGTTACAATCTATTACCAACAATAAGTTGGATAAATTACTTGAAAATACATTTTCAAAGAACGATGCAATTTTTCAGAGTTACTTATTGTGTCTTGTGTTTATTTAATTTGCACACAAGAGATCGATAATTCTTATAATTATGTGCATATCAAATGCAATTAACTATTTTTACATAATTTTTCCTTTAAGGTGGAGACTCTCCACAAAGACATATCCCCACATTCTCAAGTAATTGTAGGATGATTTTCTTCATTTCCATAATTCATATGGAGTCGTTTGTTCAACAAACTTCAAAAATATTTTATTTAAAAAATAATTAGTCAATAAAATAATATCTCCCCACATGCTTGATAACAAACCAAAACTTAACAACATTACATTCATTATATCTTACGCAAAGAAAGCCAAAAATGTAGATACACACCTGAATCTTATTGTGCTACCATTCAGGAGATGCCTCAACAATACCTTTGCTCGGATTCCACCCTAAACTAGTTTCTTTCCCTTTTAATTCTTTCCATAATTTCCAATCAAGTTTAAGTCCATCCCACTTATTCTTCAATTGTCCTTTATCATAGGTACTGCCGGTCTCTCTGCCAAAGTCTATCACCAATTTTTTCCATCCTTCTCTATCAAAGTGAGTATTAGGACAATGTCCACCATCCACCATCTTGATGCATAAATCAGAAAATATTCCTATATTATAAGGATTCCAGACAGCTTTAACTTGTGATCCACTCTCCCCATTTTCATTAGTATTCTTCTTTCCCATCTCTGTTTTCATATACACTTTGATTAATTTCTTTACCAATAAAACATCTAATACTCATGACCCATTATCTTAACATCAATAGTATATAATACGAAAAGGAAGAGCATGTCATATTCTAGGATTGAAGATTCCAGACATGAAAACTAAATAATATAGATTATGAAGCTTTAATTTCTATTCCAAAATTGTAAACCATTCAATTCATAATTAAACATCAATCCATTTAATTGTCAAAAACATGACAATTAGAACAAGGATTGCATAGTTCAAGAACCCATCACATTTATGCCAATTATATAGGACAGAACTAGGAGAACGATGAGTTTTGTGCCAATTATATATCAAAAGAGGTATTGCAAGATGACAATGAGGTATGAAATTGCAAGAAAACTTGAGATTAAAGATACCTAGAGGAGCCGTCTCTTCCTAATGAGCGCCAATTATGTAGCAGCCGTCTCTTTCTTCGTGCGTAGTGATGGTTTATATAGGATAAGGGATGGTGAGAAGGGTATTAGCGCGAAAGTGATTTTTTTCCCCTAATTTTTAGATTAAGTTGTTTATTAGGAAATCACCGAACACCTCATTTGATAAAATTCTGAAGAAAAAAACCTGATTTTTTCAGAATCACCGTATTCCCAAACGTAGCCTAAGCCCCTTGATAGCATCAACATGATTTAAAATTTTTTTTTTCTTTGAGAACAATTGCACCAAAAGGTGTAACTTCATTTAATCGTTTCTTTTCACCTCGTTACTTTAGTTAACTAGAACAAAACATGAAAAAACGGGTGTATGCATAATAATAAAAAAACGGGTGTCCTGAGAAAATTTGTATTTTGTAATGGACTACTGGTACATGCCAAAAGTCCAAACAACATTGGTGATCCAACAAGGACAGGCCCACACACATAATGAACCAACCCAATTCATACAGAAAATTCTAAATTCCTATCCTCTATTTAAATCAACAGAAGCACAATCATGTGATCTTTTTATCATTTTTCGCCTTCTTTCTTTCTCCGATATTTCTCATCTGAACCTTGCCGTATTGATTAGAGCCGCCGCCCTAGTTCAGAGAATCTCTCGCCGCCGTTAAGGTCAGTATCTCTCTCTCTCTCTCTCTCTCTCTCTCTCTCTCTCTCTCTCCGCTGCTTATTATCTCTTACTCAATCTGTTTTAGGTCGTTAACTAATTTTTGTCCCTCGTGATTTAGATTTAGGGTTTTCCGGTTCCGTGTTGATTTAGTAATCTTCGAATTGGAGTCGGTTTAAGTCGGCCTTCATTTATTATATATTCGATTGAATCTGGATTTATTATTAATCCGAGTTCGAGCTGATTGTGAATCGGTGTTAAAATTTTGGCTTCGGGTTTTTGTTTTGAACAGGTTTGATCAGGATGGCGGCTCTAAAGGAGCTTCTTCCGCCGGCGAAATCAACCACCACGACTTACTACGACCACTCGAACGATCCGTGGTTCAAGCAGCGATTCAGTGCATCTGCCGAGGCCGAAAAGGCTGCTGTTGTGAAGCCGCCCAAGCCTGTCCCACCGTATCTAAAGCGTCAGGGCTTCGTTCCAAGGAAAGTAGAGGACTTTGGAGATGGGGGAGCTTTCCCCGAGATTCATATAGCTCAGTATCCCCTTGGCATGGGGAGAGACAAGTCTGCGAAGCCTGGGACAAAAGTTCTTCCTGTGACAGTGGATTCACGGGGGAATATCTCATATGATGCCATTGTAAAGCAGAACGAGAATTCGAGGAAGATTGTTTATTCTCAGCATAAAGACATTGTGCCGATGATTTTGAAGAATGAGGAGGATGGTATGAGCGAGGATGAGGATGAGGAGCGGCAGAAGGAGATTGAGGAGACCACAGCCGAGACAAAGGCTGCGCTCGAGAAGATTGTGAATGTGAGATTGAGCGCAGCGCAGCCAAAGAACGTGGCCACACAGTCAAATGATTCTAAGTTTATCAAGTATAAGCCGTCACAGAAGTCAGTTGCGTTTAATTCAGGTGCCAAGGAGAGGATTATTAGAATGGTGGAGATGCCTGTTGACCCACTTGAGCCTCCAAAGTTTAAGCATAAGCGTGTTCCAAGGGCTTCAGGGTCCCCACCTGTGCCGGTCCTACATTCTCCTCCTAGACCAGTGTCTGTGAAAGATCAGCAGGATTGGAAGATTCCGCCTTGCATATCAAACTGGAAGAATCCAAAAGGGTATACAATTCCGTTGGACAAACGTCTTGCAGCTGATGGGAGAGGCCTCCAGGATGTCCAGATTAATGATAATTTTGCAAAGCTTTCCGAGTCCTTGTATGTGGCAGAGCAGAAGGCTAGAGATGCTGTTGAACTGAGATCTAAAGTTCAGAGGGATATGGCACAGAAGGAGAAGGATAGGAAAGAGCAGGAGCTACGAGCGTTGGCTCAAAGAGCTCGTTCTGAGAGAACAGGGGCAGCACCTCCTGCTTCCTTTGCAATGCCTTCTGAGAGAACAGCCATGGAAGCAGATAGAAGAGGGGATTATGAGCGTCCGAGGGAAAAGGAGACAGAGTACCCGAAAGAGTCAAGGGAGGAAAAAGAACAGAGGTTGCAGCGTGAGAAGATCCGTGAGGAGCGGCGTCGAGAGAGGGAAAGGGAGAGAAGGTTGGAGGCTAAAGATGCCGCAATGGGAAAGAAGAGTAAAATCACCAGAGATAGGGATCGTGATGTTAGTGAGAAAGTTGCCCTTGGCATGGCTTCTGCTGGAGGTGCAAGAGGAGGAGAGGTCATGTACGACCAGAGGCTGTTCAACCAGGAGAAGGGAATGGACTCTGGATTTGCTACTGATGACCAATACAATGTTTACGACAAGGGTTTGTTTACTGCTCAGCCTACTTTATCGACCTTGTACAGGCCGAAGAAGGATACAGATGCTGAGATGTACGGAGGGGCCGATGAGCAGATGGATAAGATTATGAAGACTGATCGCTTCAAAGCTGATAAAGGATTCTCTGGGGCATCTGAGAGCAGTGGTCGGAATGGACCGGTTCAATTTGAGAAAGAAACTGATGATCCATTTGGTCTCGACAAGTTTATTACAAATGTGAACGAGGGTAAGAATGCCTTGGATAACGTTGGCAGAGGGGGTACTATGAAGGCAACTGCTGGGTCTTCAATGCGAGATAGCTCTGATACTGGTTCTGGTAGAAGCCGTATTGGGTTTGAAAAGGGAAAGGGTCGTTAAGCAGAGGCATCTATCGACTTGTATGGAAGTGGATCCGCATAGCCTTTGGTGTTCACTTTTTCCTTTTCGGTTTTTAGATAAAGTCCAAAACAAGTTTAAAGTTCTGGTTTCTTGTATTTCTCTGGGTTGTCTCTGGTTGTACAACGATAAGTGTGTGATTCCTTTCATTGTGGACGATATATGGTCGTACCTTGAGTCGTGAAAAGGCTCTAATTGTATTGTTCTTCCAGGTTTACCTTGTTCTATCTACATCGGCTGCTGTAACAATAAATTGGTACACACACCTAGATGTGTATAGCCAATGGTTCAACACAAGGCAAAGCATCTGCAATGCCAATTGCCCAGGGATTCAACAATGATATCGCTGGTGACCAAGTAAAGCACTAAAGCTTTGAAACATTTGCGGTCAAAAAGTGAGAGAAATCATTTCACAACTGACAATTATACAATCTTGAATCATTTCAACTCTGCATCACCAATTTTTCGGCACCACAACTACACCTTCACTAAAATGCTTCATTTTCCACATACAATCATAACACAATGATATGTTCTAACCCTTAATCTGTTCTAACCGAGCTCGAGAATTTGAAGTTGATGGAGGTGCTCGATCGATCTTCGTGACTTCATTTTTGGACACATAGAGTTCCGTGATCTCATTAAACGACACGTCGAAGACCAGGAGCTTCTTGAAGATGCTGGCGTCAGGTACCTTCGTCAGCTTATTGTCCCTCAGCACCAACACTACCAACATAACAGCTTTAGGCAACGATCTAAAATCGTTGCCTATAGTTTGAAAATCGTTGCCTATAAGTATAGGCAACGAAAATTCGTTGCCTATACCGTCGTTGCCTTTTCATCGTTGACTATACTATAGGCAACGAAAAACCAAACCGATTCGTTGCCTATAGTTCGGGGTTTAGGGGTTAGGGTTTTCTACTATAAGCAACGACTAGGGTTGAATCGTTGCCTATAGTTTCACTATAGGCAACGACTTCTTCGTTGCCTAAAACCCACCGACAGGTCAACTTTGACCACCTTTGAAACTATAGGCAACGACGTCGTTGCCTATACTGAACAATTTCGTTGCCTATAGTCAATAACATCGTTGCCTATAGTTTGAATTGTTGTATTTCTGGAAAACTATAGGCAACGAAATGGACCAATTTCGTTGCCTATAGTTTGAATTTTTTTTGGTGGCAAACTATAGGCAACGAAATTGGTCCATTTCGTTGCCTATAGTTTGTGTTATTTAAAAAAAAAATACTTGATTCTGGATTGGGCCCAATTCCAGAATCTACAACATTTACATGAGTTCAAACCACAACAGCGTACACATTCCAGCCTAAATCAAAAACTAGCTACGTGCTACTGATCAAAGTTAACACAATTGAGGAAGTCCTCGTGTGAACCCTCCTGCTGGTCGTCACCCCTGTAAAACTGATGCTGCAGCGGCGGCTCGGCGTCCCCAAAAAACTGATACTGCTGCGGCGGCTGCTGGTGGTCCCCATATAACGGCGGCTGCTGGTGACCTCCAAAATACTGCGGCTGTGCTGTAGGCGTGAACAGATTTGGCTGAGTCTGTGGGTGCGGCTGCGAAGCCCCCCGAGGTTGCTGAGATTGAAAGAATGCCCACATTTGGTCGTGCTGCTCCTTCTCACGGGCTCTTTCCTGCTCCATGGCTTCCCTGGCACGCCTCATCTCCTCCAACTCCTCCTGCTGCCTCTGAATCTGCTCCTCCTGCCTCCGAATCTGCTCTTGTTGGCCGGACGACCTAGAACTGCTGGACCCGCTGGAGAATTCTGGAGTCATCTTCAAGACTCCATTTCCTCTGTAACCCATCCCCTTGGCCCAAAACTTGTTCTTTCCAACGGGAAGCGCATCTGACACGCACCTCGCCGCATTAATGGGCGTCATGTGGTCAACCTGAGATGCATACTGGGTCACCTCCTCCTCCATGCACCCCTGATGCAGCTCTCGAGCTACTTTAGCACGCACCTTCGGGATCGACTCAACCAATCTCTCCTAATAGACAATGCAAAATCGGTGACGCATTAATAATTGAGTAAAATACAAGAATTAATTAAACATGAGATGTATCAAATATGGACAAATATTTATTAGATACTTACAACATATTCAGGGTTGTTCGGATACCCATGTCGGATGGAATACACGAGAGGATCGGTCTCTGGTTCCAACCTTGCCCCACGACGAGTCCATCTCTCATACGTTCGGGAACCGCAATGATGTGGGTTCACGTTCTGCGCTCGGTTTTTAGCATTTTGTTTCGAAATGTGCTTGTGACCATAAGAAAATGTGCACAATTATTAGCCAATTATATATATAGCATAAATTAGAGAATATTCTCGCAACATTAATTTTTTTGATTAAAATCCAACCCATTTAATTTACCTACACAATATATTAGAGATTTACCTACATATTAAATTAATAACATAGATAGAGATTTACCTACTACCTCTTGCGTATATAAAATAATATATCATAAAATGTAGGTAAATTAATAATAATAATATTAGTTTAGATTTAGGTACGCAAATCAATTCATGTGCATACCACAAACTTGGGATGCTTCCAGTGGGCTATAAGCCAGTTCCACTCGTACTCCCGGTATCTGAACTCACTTGGAGTGCCATTTCGGCATTTATCTATGTTCTCCTCCCAGAACGTCTTCAAGTGGGACTTCCACTCTCGATACCTATATTGATGCAACAAAAATATCATATAACCAACACTTTATATTCACAAATCTAACGTATTCAGGATACTTAGCCTTATATAAATCCAAAATCACATCACCTAGACGCGAGCTTTCGTTCACACCACCCCCCGGGCTGCTTCAGCCGATCGTCAATAATAAACCATTGCTGCAATACACGTATACATAATTAGCCTCATAAATATGTATGTTTGGTGGCTTATAATAATAAGAATGCCCATATTTTTATGACAAATTAATGTAAATTTAACTCACCGACAGTGCATTATGCACTCGGGCCTTCACTTGAGCATCAACTGAACCCCACGAGTCCCACAACATCGGGACGAAATCACGTATGACAAATCCTGCTTGGCTAGCATACATCCCTTTGTCAGAATACTCGATAGCCGAGCCATCGTCCTCATAATCAATATGAGCCCGATTGTCACCAACTCGATCTTCAATACCCTTCCCGGTTGTGGTACCTCTGCTCGCTTTAGCTTTAGGGTTGACGACGGTGCCTAAGACACAGTACAAAAGAAGGAAATTAAGAAATAGAACCTAATTTAATGTACTGTATCTACTAAAAGAACATAAACTTACCATTCTCGTAAGTGAGCTGGCCCTTAACCCTCACACTCAACAGAGGTTGAGAGAACGGCTCATATGTGTATGCTTCCTCAGGCGTCGTGAACGGGTCCTCATCATATATGGCCACGTTGTTAGGGTCGAGCTGAGGTATCTTCGGAATAACCGTAGGGAAGAACAAGTCCCTGGGCGGGCATAAGTGCACAGAATCCGTGCGGGATGCACTGCCGGATGGCCCAGATGATCCGGAATTAGGGTGTGGCGTCGCCGGATTGGGGGGAAGAGGTGGCATACGCGGTGGGTCCTGCTGGTTTGGCCATAGTACCCTCGTACTATTTGGGCGTTCGCTGCTGACTGAGTGACGACCGAATTCCGTGGTGGAGTTTCGGCTGCTGTTGCGGGAGGGTCGTTCATGAGACACCGAGTGACGTGGACCTTGGGGATCCTGGGATGCTGTATATAGTTGGAGGTGACGATTGGAATGTACATAGACGGTCTCAAGACTGTCCGGTACGGTGCTTCCAGAACTCTGACCAACGGACCTAGACCCACTCCTGGGTCCTTGAGGGTTCAACCCGGAGGACATTTGAGGTGTCGCTCCTTGAGGTGACGAGGAGGAAGCTCCTTTCTGTTTCCCACTTTTCCCGGGAATCAATCTTTTGAACACCGACATTTTTATTAATGTCTGCAACAAAATAACATAATGAATAGCTTACAATTGAGGCAACACTAACCTAAATTTAAATTTTGTCTAACTAAAATGAACAACCCAAACTAAAATCACACTTATTCCCAATTCTAATTACCTAAACTAAATAACCAAACTAAAATCACACTTATTCCCAATTCACCTTACATAAACTAAATAACCAAATTAAATCCTCTAATCCACAATATAATCCCAACCTAATTAAATCAACAATCCAACATAGTTCATCATCCTTACCAAAATCAAACCTAAATAAAACCTAAATTCAACAATACAAACTAAATAACAACACAAATCCAACTAAAATCAACCTAACCTAAATCCAACACAAATCCAACACAACCTAACATAAATCACAAGACAAATCCAACACAAATCCAACTAAAATCAACCTAAATCACGTTGTTTATATATTCAAGTAAGGAGAATCATGAGAGAATGCGAACCTATATTCGGGAGAGGGCAGAATATATACTCAAGCGAGAGTAATAGGTGCGGCGGCGCTGGTCGTTGCGGCGAGGGCGAGGGCGAGGGCAGAAATCCGGCGAGAGTACTATTTGGGCAGTCTTTCGAATCGTTGCGGCGGCGCTGGTCGCGACTGGGTCATTTATTCAACCTATTATAGGCAACGAATGGCAGAATCGTTGCCTATACTTTAGGCAACGAGGAGGACTTTAGGCAACGACACCAATACTTTAGGCAACGATTTGTGTCGTTGACTATAGTATAGGCAACGAAATCCTATACTTTAGGCAACGAGGAGGACTTTAGGCAACGACACAAATACTTTAGGCAACGATTTGTGTCGTTGCCTATAGTATAGGCAACGAAATCAATATTAAAGGCAACGAAATTTTCGTTGCCTATACTATAGGCAATGAAATTTTCGTGTCCTATACTATAGGCAACGAAATCATTATTAAAGGCAACGAACTTGAATTTATAAGCAACAAAATTCATAAAGTCTACATAGCCATTCAAGTTCACAGGCTGAACCAGGGTGAACCAGGGTGAACCAAGCTGAAGACTATAGGGTGAACCAGGGTGAACCAAGCTGAACCAGGGTGAACCAAGGTGAACCAGGGTGAACCAAGCTCGAAGACTATACTCAATTACATCTCTAACTAAGGCTGATAATCAGAATCAGAATCAACGCTAGAGTCTGACGCAGTTTGATAGTTGAAGTCTGGTAATAGGTGTCGCTCCTCGTCCTCGTCACTCGAGTCTTCATCAAAGTCATTTGGATTAACATTTAGAAGTGCTGCTCCAGAATTTTGAACCACAATACCAGGTCGAACATTATTAAGGCGAATTGTATCGGATTCCGGAATGTCAATTCCATTTCCCTCTTGGTATGCTGCAACTTCTTCGTCATCTTCATTCTCACCAAGTGTGGCAGCACTGTACACATTCCTAGCTTGCACATGGTTTACTACTTTCCACGGGGGTCTGTTCATAAGATCGTCAAGGTAAAACACTTGTTTGACCGATGTGGCAAGAACGAAAGGATCCTCCTCATACCAGCTTGTGGCAATATTCACGGAAATGTATCCATACTGATCGATGCGAACGTTCTCCGGACGAGTATCAAACCATCTGCACTTAAACAAGTAAACTTTCATGCGCTCACCATACATGAGTTCAACCACTGAATGGAGTACACCGTAGTAGTCAGGATCGTTATCCCCACCATGCACCATTACCCCACAATTCTGTGTCTTCACCCTGTTGTCTCTTTCTTGACACATAAATTTCACGTCATTGACCCTACACATCGCGTAAACTTTTGATGATATAGGTTTCATAGCCAAGAGCCTCAATGTGTGTGACCATTGTGGGTAACCATCATCTTCTACATAGTTCATCTGAAACAAATAACCGTCAATATTAGATACGACATTTCATATAAATAACCGTCACAATTTGCTTTTACACGTCATATATATTATGACTAAATGAATATATACTCACCCATGTGCCAAAAAAATTTGCAAAGGTCCGGTTGTGGTACGCAACATCCCCGCGAACCTGTGGACTTCCAAGGTGTGTGTCTTTCCAATATTTAACTTCTTGACAATTAATGAGTACACACCAGTGTGCAATGTCTAACTCATATGGTGTCAACTCCCACTCCCCGTGCAACCTACTCTGTGGGTAAACATCATTAGAGACTACAGAAAGGTTGAACTGGGGTTCATCTACCGACATATTCGAATGTGGGTCCTCAAGCGCTCCCAAATACAATTTGACGTACGTTACGCACTCGTGCGCAAGATATGCTTCGGCGATACACCCTTCAGGTGCAGATGTATTATGTACATACCCTTTGTAGTCTCCTAGTTGTCTACAAAGATGAAAACAGCTTGTTATTATTGTTGTACGTAGAACAAGAATAAATTAATATATAAAGACTTAATTAGCAAACATCATACAAATGCAAGGTATATACCTCTCCATTGGATACATCCAAGTGTAGTGAACGGGACCGGTGAGCATCAATTGCTCGGGAAGATGCATCATCAAGTGAGGCATGATGTCGAAGAAATTTGGGGGGAAAATCCTCTCCAACTTGCACATGATAAAAATGATGTCCTTTCGCATTTCTTCGAGGTCTGACATTTTCACTTCTCTGGTGCATAACTTTTGAAAGAACCTTGACAGCGCCACTAACGGCTCTACCACCTCATCATCAAAGTACCCTCGAATCATAATAGGGAAGAGGCGTTGAAGTAGTACATGGCAGTCATGACTCTTTAATCCATAAATCTTATTGTCCCTGTAGTTAACACACCGACTTATATTTCCAGCAAACCCATAAGGATACTGGACGTTAGCCATCCACACAAAAATTTCATGCTTCTCGTCACGCGTGACCGTGTAAGGAGCTTGGGGCATCTTTCTCCCCTTCTTTTTCAACCACAGATGTTCCCGCAGTTTCATTTTTTCCAAATCAACGCGAGCTTTAGGGCCATCTTTGGTTTTACCTTGCCAATTTAGAACGGTGCCCACCACACTTTCATACACATTCTTCTCTATGTGCATGACATCTAGATAGTTCCTGATAGGCAACATCCGCCAGTACGGGAGTTCCCAGAAGATGCTCTTGTGTGTCCAGAACTTATACCTGTCGGGTATCTTCGGTATAGTCGCAACAACCTCAGGATGATTGCTCAATGGCCCAAAATTATACTCATTCAGGACTTCTAAGATTTCATCTCCAGTCCATCCCATGGGTTGCAAACCTTCTTCTACAGTGCCGTCAAAAGCCTGGGCGTCCTGGCGAAATGGGTGATGTCGTGGAAGCCAACATCGGTGACGCATATGGACAATCTTCGAGCAATGAGCTTGTCCAAACATGGAAGTCATGCACTCTGGACAGGCCCTGTACCCCTTGGTTGGGTTTCCCGACAACATCCCTCGACCTGGAAAATCACTGATTGTGCCCACAAGCATAGCACGCATTCGGAACATCTCATTTTTAAACCTGTCGTAAGTGGGATGACCAACTGTACTCAAGTGCTGAAGCTCCATAATCAATGGCCTCATGTACACATCCAGACACTTTCCTGGATAACCCGGCCCTGGAATCAACAGAGTCAGCATATTATATTCTTTCTTCATGCACATCCACGGAGGAAGGTTGTACGGTACCAATATAACGGGCCATATGCTGTACTTCTGACTCATGTTGCCGAAGGGGTTGAATCCGTCAGTCGATAGCCCCAGCCAAACATTTCGGACTTCAGCTGCAAAATCAGAAAACACATTCACCAGGTGCTTCCAAGCCTGACCATCAGCAGGGTGTCTAAGGATATCATCGTCAAGCGAAGTCCTCTCAGCCCACCATCTCATAGCTTTCGCCGTGAATGCACACATGAACAACCTTTCCAGCCTATCAATCAGTGGGAAATACCGAAGTATCTTCACTGCTTTCTTGTTTCCTGCAGGAGTGTACTTCCACCTTTCCGTACCACACACCGGACAGTAATCAAGCTTTGATAGATCCTTCCCGTCATCGTCTACACCCCAAAAGAGAACGCAATCATACATGCATGCATGAATCTTGGTGTAGGAAAGTCCAAGATCTTTGAGGACATGTCGTATCTTACGATGAGTGGGGGGAAGACGATGACCGGGGGGCAGCAGATCACCAGTCAACTGAAGCCACCTATCGACCGCTGCCACGGTGCTCTTGGTCTCCACTTTTAGCTGCATCACTGCCATCACACTTTCAAGGACTGTCTTAGGACATCCGTGGTACAACGGAGTTTGATGCATCTGAATCAGGTTGTGGTACTTGTCCATACCACGTGTGTTGACATAAACTCTAGGTAATGGCTGGACTGGCTCAATGTGAGGTAAATTCTCAACTTCTGGAGGAACATATACGGGTGCTTGAGAATCATGAAATACACCGCTCTCATGAGGAAACATATCGTCGATGAACCTCCTGGTGGGATCATAATTGGATGAACTCGCAGTATCAGCAAATTGTCCATGATCATGCGGATCGGCTGCTGATGCTTCACCGTGATAAATCCAACGGGTGTACTTATTCCAAAATCCGTTTCTATGAAGGTGTCCCTCAACTGTAGCAATGGGACAACGATTGCCGCGACACCGACATTGTTTACATGGACAATAATGCACTGGCAACTCTCCACAATTAGCCGCCACAAATTCCAGAAATCTCCTAATTCCCTGCCCATATCTTGCATCAGTTCTATCCAGCCTCATCCAACTCTTGTCCATCCTGAAATGCACTGGCGATTCCAGAACGTTTCAGATTTTTCCACCGATTTTGATTTGAATGGAGGAGCTGCTGGCTAGATCTGATATAATAATAATTATAGGCAACGAATTACTATTTCGTTGCCTATATTGTTTTTCGTTGCCTATTAAACTATAGGCAACGATTTTTTCGTTGCCTATAATCATACTTTAGGCAACGATTTGCATAGGCAACGATTTTTTTCGTTGCCTATAAACCGAACATTAGGCAACGATTTTACTTCAACAGGCAACGAACTCGTTGCCTATAGTATACTATAGGCAACGAAAACCCTTGTCGTTGCCTATAGTATACTATAGGCAACGAATTTACCAGCTCGTTGCGCGTTGTTTTAAAATTCGTTGCCTAAAGTGTTTATGTTGGTAGTGCAACTCCTGCGCAAAGAAATTTAAATTTCATATCTCATTTCATTTCATCAAATTCAAAATTTCATATTGGTTTTTCAATTTCAGACGGAAAACTAGACCTCGAGGCCGGAGAGGCGGTTCGCGGTGAGGTTGAGCTCGGGTAGACTCGGAGTTGACAGCTGGTGAGGTCGAGGACTGTGGATGAAGTATCCCCGACGTCCTCCGTCATCGGATCGTCGTGATTCGAAGAATGGTTACTACACTAGTTGCGAGGTTGCGTCTTCTTGTTGCCTCTCCAGTTTTTCCTTAGCCGTCTAAAGTCCCAGGTTAACCCGGCCCCAACGTGTTTAAAGTTCCGATTAGAGTGTCCAAGGCCCGAAGAACCACCATTTTACGGTAACCTTCCATAGATGAATAACCTCGGACTACAGAAATTGTTATTTTAGTGAGTATTATTTTATCGATGAATTAATAATTATATGTGCTGGAATTAACTACTAAAAAATATCATTGAAGATGATTATGATTGAAATTACATTTCTGTTATACTCATAGTTTTTTCTCGAGTGACATTTGAGGTACTAATTATTTACATTGAATAACTTTTTGGTACAAACTCACAAATTTTTTTTCAAATATGGTGCACACATTACAAAAGATTAAAGATGAAATTAAATTTGGTCTAGATGTGCAAAAGAAAGAGGCTACAATATAGTTTTTATTTTCAAGATATAGCTAAAGTGATTATGAATATAGAAATTCTCATCAGAAAATTTAATTTTTATGTATTTTTATATATTTTTAAATTAAATTATTACTTTATATATTCATATGGACCTAAAGGAATTAAAGAAAAGTTATTATCTTATGCATTTAGCAAGGTTGCTAGTAATATGAACTGGTCCTGAATCGAGACCGCGAAAAAGTATTACTTTAACGAGATAATTAACTTATCGAGGTTTTATTGTACTTTCCTTTCCATCACATCTATACTATTATTTAAGCAAAACAAAGTTGTTTCCCTCTTTTGCCAATTTTTCCAAAAACACCCTTTTTAGTATAGATCATTCTAATATGGGAAAAAGAATTCACCACTAGGGTCTGAACTTTTGCAAAGTCTTCAATGTGATGTCATACTTTGAAAATTATCAAAGTGATGCAAAGAGTTTCAAAATCATATTAATGTGATGTCTCGAGCCATTTTCCGTCACATAGTCATTTATGTCGCTGACGTGGCATTTTTTATATATCAAAACTGAGGGGAAAAGACACTAATACCCTTAATATATTTTTTGAATTTTTTTATCTCTCTCTCTCTCTCTCTCTCTCTCTCTCTCTCTCTGATTCAACAACAACCACCGCGCTCTCCTCACTCGCTCATCAATCTCACCGAACCACCACCACCACGGCGGTGACTCTACCAAATAACATGTCAACTACGACAGCCTTAGAATTTTAGAATGGGACAAGCTCTGCGACACCTGTACTCTTCTCGGCCGTGACGCCACTAAGGTAATGTGGTTCCCGAGTCGATGCAGATTGTGAGCTTCGTTGAAGCTCAACCTAGTCAAAGTACGACTCGGCACCGTAAACCCACACCCGAAAGATAGAGCAGTGAGAGTGGCGAGTTGACCCGAGGTGGCATTGAGAGTGGTGGTCGCTCTGGAGAAGAATCTGGCGGCAAAGGACCTGTCAGAGTAAGTGTAATGGTAGCAACACGGGTTGTGGAGGTGGGTGTGGTTGTAGAATGGAGTCGGGTCAGGTCGGGGGATGAGGTCGCAGGCGGAGTCGTAACAATGGTAAGGGGAGAATGTGGAGGAGTGGCGAGCGAGGAAGGCGGAGCCATAGTGGTGGCAGTTGCGAGGGCAGGCGGAGCTAGAAGTGATCGTTGCCGGTGTCGGCGATGAGGAAGAGGCGCTGCGGCGAAGAGGCATCACGTTTATACGATTTAGAACATTTGGACACTAATTTGATAGTTTTTAAAGTGTAGACATTATATCTATGATCTTTTTCTCCTACTATTTCTCACTAACTAGTAACCACTTCCTCTCTTTCATTGCAATAACCAACCCACACCAAAAAAATCTGTTTTTTTTAACAAAAAATTGAAACCATTTGTATTACCATTTTACACGGTTAAAATTTACAATTTTTAAAAATCGATTACTTAATACACGTACTTAATGCGTGTACATTTTTTTAGTTCCTATATATGCAACAAACGAAGCCAAAGCCAACTTGTGGGACTATGTTAGAACATCCCCAATAGATTTGCTATTTCAAATGTAAAATTAAATTTGACTAGTTTTCAACATAATGTTCCAACAATAATACTTTAAATATAAGTTAAATATAATTTTTTGTTAAAAATTCTAATTATATTTAAAGAAAAATTTGACTCATAGTTAATTTCTCTTTCTTCGATTCTTATATACTCGCTAAGTATGCTGTTAACATCAGATATTTACTTACGTGAGACAAAAGGGAAGTCTAGCGGCCCCAGGCCATCAATTCCTTGTTGTCTCTTGATTGATGTTTAATCGGGCTGAATCATTCTAGAATTGCTTGATGGCTGGGCCGGTTGCTCGTTTTGGGCCAGTCTGGATGGTGAGTTTATTTTGGGCTGACATGATCAAATGAGTTCCGGAGTTTCCCCGATCTCATGCTTCTTGACATTATCTCTCTTCCAGTGCAGATGACTCGGGGAATTCGCAGGTAATAGGTCTCCATCATCATCATCATCATCATCATCATCATCTTCATGTTTTTGGAACGCCAGAAAGGTACGCTAAGATCAGAAGCCCTCTACTTGAGTTTGGTTTCCAATTCTCCGAAGTTTCTTTCTTTTCCTGCATCTTATTACCATGTTTTGGGGATCCAGTTATTACTTGATTTGATTTTCTAGTCTGTAAGCATTATTTAGAGAACGATTAGGAACCCCATTCGCACAGGACCCAGATTACTTTAAAATAAAGTTTCCCAAATTAGTTTTCCATCTCCCTGTGGGATTAACATTTGTGATTCTTTTCGTTCGAGGTTATCCTAATCATACGAGGAGTATGATATGTTTCCTCATTGCTTAAGGTGGATATATTCACTCTACAGTTTTTGTATATATAGGTGATCAGTTGTTATCTTCTCAGGCCAAATCTCTCACTCTCACTCCTTATCAGAATTTGGCGAAATGAACAAGTGTAGTAGACTAGAATCTTCGAAATGGGCACCAGCTCTCTCCGTGGATCCTGCGTTTGTCATTCTGGATAAGTTATTGGAACCCATAGACCATGTTCATTTTGCTGCTGTTTGCAACCTCTGGCGTTCTCTTGCAAAACACTACAATCGTACAACACGGCGCTGGTCAAAGCTGCATCTTCCTCCCATGCTCCTCCTACCCGGGCCAGACGTGCTCTATAGCCTATGTGAAGGACAAATTTATGACAAGATTCACCTAACAATGCCTGGGTGGTTGTGGCCATCTTCTTTCCAGGCTTGTAGATACTATGGCTGTGGCCATGGTTGGCTATTCCAATTGCGTTTCTTAGCAGGTATATATTGTTGTTTGAATCTCCTGAACCCATTCACAAAAGAGCTACGAGCGTTGATGTTTGATGACAGGGGAGGATGGACCAATCCAGCGACAGAGCTTCCCCCAAAGCTCATCTTGTCCGGGGATCCCTCCGTAAATGGGGACGACAACTTAATGCTTGTAGGGTTCGACACAACACATTCCACCCTTGGTTTCACTAGAGGAAATCATTTGCTTTGGAGTAATGTAGAAACCATGGAAGGATATGCGATTACTGATGCTGTGTTCTACAGAGGTCGGGTGTACGCAGTTGACAAGAATTATGGAATGATTGTGTCATTTGATGTTGAAAGCTGCAGTCCTGGCAAGTCAACAAGGGCAAAGATACACCACGCTACTGGTATGAAACGACGCCCATGTTCTCAGGCATATCTCGTGCAATCGACCAAAGGAGAGCTTCTGCATGTTCGGCGATTTTTGAAAGTCCACAGAGAATGGGATCATGTGACCATGCCAGTGACTCGCAGTTTTGAGGTTTACAAGTTAGTGTTTGATGACAATGGATCTGTTGTAGAGCAGGTTGAGTTAAAAAGCATTGGCGATCAGACTGTGTTTGTTGGCAATGGTCAGTCAATGTCGGTTTCAGCCTCAAGCTTCTCTTGCTGCCGACCCAACTCCATATATTACACAAGCGATTCGATAACTGTGGAAGATTATTATTTCAATTTTATCGATTGCCATCAATGCGATATGGGAATTTTCAGTTTAGAGAGTGGAACCACTACTCCATTGCAGTGCTACCCTTCTTCGGTGCACCATCGTTACGACCCTGCAATTTGGATTCTGCCACCAATAACTGGGTTGTGCTAGCTCCTGCTCCCCCTTGCAATTCTAGTTAAGGTTAATTCTGATGTTTTTTTTTTCCGATTGAAAGGTTGATTCCGATGTTCCTGAATGGGGCTAATGCTTTAAAAACCTATCTTAGAGCAATTCAAAAAAAAGAGCAGCAGATATCAATCATAGAAGTAAAACACAAGTCCCTGAATTCAAATCACAATAAAACCATCAATTATATACCATGCTTTCTAAAACAAAACGTTGGGGATCAAAAAAGACAATCCAGAACCTTTACGCAATATATGCCACACAAGGATTATATACACAATTTAGTTTTTCCAACAAAATATAAAGAATCACGTAGATATAAATGCGAAAAACCATAAAGCTTATAACTTTAGTAACCAAGAATGTCTGTTGATCATAAATTGTAGCATATTAAAACCCTAAACCCACCAGGTATCAATTTATAGTCTTTTTTCCTATTCAATTCAAAAAGCAAAAGAAGCCAATGTAATAAAACCCACCCTAATTCACAGGGCATACCCCCATACACTAAAAATTCCCAATCTTCCCAATCTTGAACTGAAAACCCTACGTAACTGTGTTTAATACTATCAATTCTGAACAATCAACAAAATACCATCGTCAAAACTCTAAAGCATTGAGACTCTAAACAAGAATGTCGATCATAACTGGTAACATAATCAAACATTGAAACCTATCATTTTTCTAAACAACAATGTCCAACGAAAAAGAAGACTGAAGCAGAAGAACCAACCGAAAGAAAAACGAAGGTGGCGACTAAGCACTGGGTTGAATAGAAAGCCCCTTTCTCTCTTTCTATGGATTTGGTGTTTTTGACAATGAGAGATAACCGCTCTGCTTTCTTTTGCTTTCTACTCTGTGCTGTAAAATCAATTAAGGAAAAGGCGTAGAAGAAGAAGAAGAAGAAGAAGAAGAAGAAGAAGAAGAAGAAGAAGAAGAAGAAAGATGGCGGTGGTGTTACTGTGGACTTCTTTAACAATGAACCGAAAAGCCCCTTCCTCTTTTCCACTTTAAGAGGTCTAATTTATATAAGACTAGCCTTCCTGCACGCATATGCGCGCGTGCGACTTATTGGTGACATTTTTAAAAGTGTGCAATTATATCGTCGTGAGCAATGGACTTGGGCAATTAAGTGCACACTTTTAAAAATGTCACCGATATCGTTTTCACTTAATTGCTTAAGTCCATTGCTGATGACAGATACTATCGTGCACTTTCAGGCCTATCTCTATTATTCGAATACTGATCTAATCGAGATCTCTATTATTCGAACACAGATCTAATTGAAATGTGAGAAGAATTACCAATGATTGACGATAAAATTTGTAAAATAATATTAGCCCACTTCATATTAAGTCAACACTATGTAAAAAATGATCAATCACTGATAATAAATGCAGCGTCGGTGCATATGAAAATAGAACAAAAAACACACGAATAGAATCTATTTAAAAAAATAGCAAAAGTTTTAACTATGTTGACGTCGATATGTCCAAGGAAGTCCAACCACATTAATCACCATGTAGAACGAATTGTCACTCCAACTACAAATAAAACATAAGAGAGTTAAAACAAATAAATAAATGGTCACATACATGTATAGGTTGAACATGAATGTGTTACGATTACCTGATCAATTTGTCCCATCTCTTTACGTTTTTTGTAGAACTGTAAAAAATATAAGTTAACGTTTAGTTATTTGCAAATAAATTTATGTTGACTATCAATGCTTATGTCTCGTATAAGTAAGAAGCTATAAGACCTTATATAAGAAGCTATTTCGTTGGCGATGACGTCGCAACCTGGTAACAATATTCCCAACCGTTAAGTTGAAAAAGGAAAATCATAAATTGTAACATATCTCGGTTAAGGTATGACGTACATACCTTAAGCGCAAAACTTTTCTCCATGTTAGTGTGATTTCAGATAACGGTTTTGTTGTCATCAACTCTCTCTGTGCAATTTTATAGCGCCAACTAATGATAATATTCAAAATTTACAATTAAGTTGAGAACGGAACTTGGAATATAACAAAAACAAAAGTGCTCAAAGGTCCATACTGTTTATGCTTCTGCTTGTTCCATTCTTTCAAAACCAAGTTACTGAGATAACCGGTATTCATTTTTATCGACTTTCCCATACGCCAACCGACCGAAAATATTGAAACACGTCGAGTAGAGCTTTTGTCCATTCGAATAGTTTTAGTACCTACGAACAGACATAAAGAATTTTCGATCAAATTAGTAACAGGAAATAATTACGTAAATATCAAGTATTAATATGGCAAACATAATCGATATTAAAATACCTAATGAGATGCAACATTATTTGTGTCTGACCCCAACAAAACCTCTTTAAACACGACATTTCTAGTATACACACCATCTTGACCAGATATGGAGCCATTCTTTACCAGAATCGTTGTAGTGGACTCTGATGTTCCCCTGGACAATGCCACATACAATTGACCGTGACTGAAAACATGATCTGGGAGGTACACACCAACGTAAGGAATTGTTTGACCTTGAGACTTGTTTATTGTGAGGGAGAAGCTCAATTTGACTGGAAATTGCTTTCTTATGAGTTTGAAAGGTAGACCAACATTATCCGGCGGGCTCAACGGGATTCGAGGTAGAAAAACTCTAGTCCCAGCAAATTGTCCCGTTAGAACCTCAGCATCCAAGAGATTCAAATATGAACCACGACATAACAATCGAGTTCCGTTCATCAATCCCAAGTTTGGGTCGATATTCCTCAAAAGCATAATCGGGGCACCTATTTTTATGGTCAACTTGTGGGGCGGGAGTCCTCCTATTGTTATTGAGTTCAAGAACTCATGTTGGTATAAATTCCTGGTGTCATCTTGCACCGAGTCAAAAGAATAGAACGTGATTTGTTCACCAGGAAACATGTTGATGATCTTTTCATTTAGCATATCCACGTCATCATTTAGAGGAGTAATCAACGCTCTCTCCACCATATAACCGGTATCATATACATGATCACCCAAATTGGGAAAGATGGCATCTATGATTTGATCGATCGATTGATTTCCTACCCACGGAATCACCATGGTTTGCGGTAGCTTTATCATCTCACCATCAAATGCATGCTCATTGCCATCGCCAACACGAAGTAAAAAATCAGAAAATTGAGGGTCATTAATGGATCTCATATTATGTCTCAACCTTAAAATCTTTGTTTGTGCCCAAAACGAAGATTTCACAATTGAAGCTTCAATGAGTTGAGACCTGGTTCCTTTGGGAACAACTGGAAGCACTTGGCGAAAATCTCCCCCAAAAATCATTATCTTTCCACCAAACGGTAATTGAACATCTGTTATGTCCCTGAAAGTTCGATCAAGTGCTTCAAAGACATATCGATGCGTCATGGGTGCCTCATCCCAAATGATAGCAGTTGCAGCTCTGACCAACTCAGCTAGATCAGATTGTTTATTTATGAAAGTCGGGGTCGATGCATCCACATGAAGTGGAATACTTAACCTTGAGTGAGCCGTTCTGCCACCAGGCATATTAATGGCAGCTATTCCAGATGATGCGGTGGCTAAGACAATACGATTCATTCTTCTTAGATTAGCCAGTAATGCACGGTATATATATGTTTTTCCCGTTCCACCCGGACCGTCAAGAAAGAATAATGCACCACCGTCACTTTCCACCGCAAGCATTATGGTATCGAATGCATATTTTTGATCGTCGTTAAGGCGACCTATTGCATCAATGTCTACTTGTGGGACTGGTACAGACATTTCATCTTCAATACATCTTGGGATTCCTTAATTTTCTTCAAGTCCACTCGTCATTGCAGGCAGGTCGAACTGTCCAATGTTTTTTCTAAATTGTTCCATCATTCTGTCTAAATCACGTAATAGCTTGTTTACATTGAACAAATTATTGGATGAAGGATAATCTTCCATCATGAAAGGATAGAACTCGTCCCACAATCTTCGAACACCAGTTGGTTGGCTGTAAACCAATATTGTGACAAACAATCTTCTCAAGGCCGATGGCATTCTAACTCTTGAGGCCTCTAACAGACAATCTTGAATACTGTTATCATTCTCTAGCAAACCTCGTCTCTCAGCCGCTTGCTTAAATGAAAGTTGGAGTACACCGTCCACAATAAGCAATTCATGAAAGGATCTCGGCCCTCTAACATGATTGAGCAGAACCCGCAGGTAGAACTTTTCACCTTCTGACGGTGACACACTGTATATTCGCCCAAGAGACTTATAGTTGTTTATTCTTTTAGCCCAATATTTTTTTCTATCCCACCTATAATTTTCAGGAATTTCTCGATACAAATACGCTCTTGCATTCACATCCGTTTGGTTTAAATGGAAAAACTCAGTAAGCATCGATTTTTCGGCATTTTCATCTTCTAAAATATCCTCCACTCTTTCATCTGCATTGAAGTTTATCTGTTGCATGTTGGGGAGATGTATCTGCAATCGTTCTACTGTTGGATATATTCGATTGAGCACAAATTTAAATATCCTCCATAAGGCTTCAGGTGCGCAAACCCACCTAGCATCAACGAACTGTCGAATTTCATCAAAATTTGGATTAGACTGGAGCTGTAGTGCAACTCTGTCAGGACCCTTGTAGATGTACTTATATAAATACTTGACACTTTTGATGCTCGCACATATTTCAACATTGATGTGGCAATTATATCGTAGTAACAACCACGGGTTGTAGGGAACTACCCAACTGTTATCAATCGTTACATGATTTCGTCTTCTAAGAGGTACAGGTAAACGATCTGATCGTCTTCGATATACAGGATAGGCTTCAGTTCCCTGAACAGTGTAATTTGAAAATGATTTAGGGTATCCTTTACTACACTTACCGCCTTTCATGCATGAAAGGGTGCTGTTTACAACTCCACACGGACCATGAATCATATGTGTACACACTGCTTCATAAAGTAAGGGTTCTTTTTGCTCGTCCGGTATCTCTGCTCTAACAATGCGGTCATATTCATCTGGATTATTAAGTTTATCACCATCTTCTAGCATGATCAACATATGAATGTGCGGCAAACCCCTCTTCTGAAATTCGACGACAAAAGCATGAGCAACCACGTTTCCCAACACTCCCTTTTTTATGATGTCCTCTTTTAAATGTTCGAGTTTTGCATGGAACACTCGTGCGACTAAATCTGGGCGTTCTTGGGGTGTTTGGCCAGGGAGTAATTCATCCATAACTTCTTTCCAATTAGGATTGCAAGTCATGGTGATAAAAAGATCTGGTCTTCCATATTTTTGAACCAAAGCCATAGCATCCTGGTACCTTTGATACATATCCCGCGGGCTCCCAATAAATGAAGATGGCAAAAAGACTCTCTTACCGACATTACCTGACATTTTTATATTGCGATGGTGAGTTGGCCATTTAATAAATCTCCATTACGACATATATGGTGTTATATACTTTTAAGTTGAATGATAAATATGCATTCACACCTGCATTATTTTCTCCTGCATGTAGAGAGTCTTGAAGTCCTTGACGGGCCTCTCTCCGAAACTTGTCTTGATTGATACGAAAATATCTAAGTTTCTGTGACTCAATCTTTACATAATTATCTACTGCATATTGTTGAAAGAGACGCCCACCTCGATGTAAGAGATTGTCATGATCTCGGCGTATCTACACAATTTAGATTGTTAACTATGTTTTAAGGCATGTTGGCTATGTTATGAAGGGAAAGAAGAAATAGTAGACACTAACCTGTAACACATATGAGTAATAGTCACAACAACTCATAGACTTTCCATTATTGTCTGTAGTGTTAATGTCCCAACCATATGACCCATATGGTAATAATAACGGATACTGCAAAGGATCATAATATCCAACGGAGTCTTGAATATTTTGAAGTTGTCCAGAAGCGGTTTGAATCACGAAGTCTCTTCCATTTGGATTTATACTATCCCCTTCTACTATAATAGCAACAACTTGATCAGCTGATGGTAGGTTGTATTGACGACGATGAGAAGGTTGTTCTCTCAAAATCAATCTGCAATTAGGCAAGTCTTCACGTTGTCCAAGACTTCGTAGCGTATGAACATATGGGTTATATTGGTTCAATATATGTTGTATCCTCTCAACTGTTTCCCTCTCTAAAACACTACTTTCTGACAATCTATTATCGAGTTCATGGTCGGTATCGTATATATAAGTTTGTAGATATCGTGGTCTTCTTCCATCACTCGGCATAAGGCCACCAATCTTATGGTATATAGAACCCTGAGCACGAAAGGTGTAATGTGATCGAACGTTAATTCTCTCATCAACATGAACGCCCATTGAGGTGAATGAAAAAACATTATTGTATGCACGAATGTTTTGTCTGAATCTCTTTCCCATTGTTGTTTGGTCACAGAATAAAGCAAGCATTTCTTGGGGACAGTGAATCAGAGGCAGACTAATTCCCCCGTTCAAACAACACAAACTTGATGTTTCTTTATAAAACAATTGCGCATTGCACTTGGGGCATGTTCTCGGTTGTGGCAGTTGACATATTGGTACTCCAATTTCTTCACGAAAATTTCTTGCATCCTTAGACATTATCCTTGCTCTCCTCGTTCGTGGCACAGGCCGGACTCGACATTGAATTTCACCAATAAGCATGTTCCCATTTTCGTTCACTTCCTCATCAATAATCATATTTGGCTCCGTTGCATTAATCATTGTAGTATCGAGATTTTCTGATTTATAATAATGAAATTGATAATTTAATAGACAATTTTTTTTATTACTATTCAACTGTAGTGCATATTAAAAAAATAAAAATAGATAATATTTAAGGTGTATTAACATCTCATATATAAAGTGAAATAATGCAGTACCTGAAACCTCTTCGTTTGTTTCATTTGTAACGGGTTGTACTCGATTACCATCATTTATCCGTATCCCTTCCGAACGTGCTCTTTGTCTAATGTGAGTTAAGCGCACTATGTCTATAAATAAATAAAATAAAAAATATCAATAGGTAAAAAAATTTATGAACACTACTAATTCAAAAACCTTTCATAATCAACATTACCTCTAGTTGGTTCGTTTACATTTTCTGATTGTGAATTTGGAGCATCATCAACAGATTCAACATGTCGTTTTCCTCGAGCATGGTCTCGTCGTCGGGCCAAATAAGTTTGGTATTGTTCGGGAGTCAACGTCTCTCGCCATTGTCGACTCGTTCGAGTACGCGAACTATTTGCTTGATCCATAAGATGTTCGATATATGACCTAAAAATAGAAGTCATTTTTTGTTTTGGTGATTTTGTTGATGATATAGTTAATTATCGAGTGTTACTATTTTGTTGATAATATAATTCCTAATTCTTTGGTGATTTTGTTAGATGGTGTGTGAGACTAAAGAGGCATGTATTACTATTTTATGCGTTCAAATTACATGACGCATAAGGGAAAAATTAAGATCATTTTCATTCGGTATATGACAGATGTCGTAGTGGATAAAAAGAAGTTAATTAATAGAGATTTTATATTATTTGTACAATGAAATTCAAATCAAATTTGTAAACCAAAAAATTCATCCAATGGTCGAATTTTGGTCTACCTCTAACAGTCAGGCCCTTCTTTGGTGGAAAGTTGAGTATCGCAAATATATGAGATGTATATAGCAAGCCCCTGCAAGCTGCATTGCAATTATGTTTGATCAGTTATCATAAAAGCTGATAGCGAAGCATGAGAAAGCTGATACACAAACATAAAATGCAGAACTGTTCTAGCATGAGAAATGGATTTGTTTTTAGAATATAACAACCATATTCACAACAGTCAATGTAATATTCCCCAGTAACTGGCAGCAAATTTACAACTTACATTACTGCCGAGGATTTGATTCTGCTCACATATTATAATTCTGCCTAGAAACCCTGCCTCCTATTTAGAAAGTTCATTTCATTTATTCTACACAGCAGGGACAGCACAACTTTGTAATATTAAGCAAGGTAAAGCTGTAGAAAACGGGTCAAAAACCCATATTGGCTCTGCTACATGAACCAACATAAGGCTAAAGCACACAACTGATTTCCACCACATTAAGTTATTCAAGTCTCTGGGAAACGCTTACATTGAACTCACAATTTACTTGGTCCAATTTTCTATACTCTCAGTAACATTCCAACCTAAATATATCCTACTAATGTCATTGTCAACAATGCCATAAGTTTGAACCAATGCAGAGAATATGAGAATTTAACAAAAATTTCAGGAACCAAAGCAACTAAAAGAACATTTTGTACATAGGATACGATTTAGCATATATGCATTTGGTCCAAACTGCAGCAAATCAACTCAACAATACAGGAAAAATCAGCAATCTGAAATCGCAAAAACTAACCTGTGTCTTTATTAACCAACCATGAGGCTCCTCCTTGGATACTGGATTGCAATGAAAAACACAATAAGTTCGTGAAATATTAAGTAAAATAACTGATGCGACGAAAAACACAATAAGTTCGTGAAATAAGACAGCAGCGAAGCATATATGGTGTCAAGAGTGCAAAACTATTGACCAAACTTTGAACGTTACTACTGTAGAAGGGCTTACAGTTCATATGAAATTTACTTATATATGAAAGAAGCCACTCCTAAACAGAAGAATCAATTATGCTCTCAACGTGATTCTATTTTCCTCGTAGCAGCAACAAAACAACAAACAAACAAAAAAAAACTAAGCAACACAGCTCGGCAGTGACATCCAAACTGCTACTGACTTTACATAAACTATGACTCACATTACAGAAATTAATAACAAAGCAATCTTATCAAGCATACCAATTCGGCCATCCACTGCCTACAAATCGCCTCTATATCAGAAATGAACCTGTAAAACATCACATATTAGAATCAAAATTAGTTGCATGTACCACCATAATTAAAGAAAAAAAACAGCTAAAAAAGAAGAAAAGAATTACCTTTCCCATGAAGAAGCAAGAGTGAAATCATAAAAATGCTCAACCTGCAAAATGTTATTTCTTGTTATCAGATTAAGCTCAAATATTATTCCTAACTCCATTACTGACATTAGAAGTGACCATAAAACAAATGTTCGAATATTCAACCAAATTATGAAGTGAAATCAATTTTATGACGAAATAATTACAATTGAAGAATATAAAAGATAGGCTAAACCCATCCCAAAGCCAATGTTCAATACATGACCACCATTCGAACACACGGCTTTTGCGTGTGCCTCCATTAACGGACTCTCCCAGAAACATGAGAATTTTGATGATTTTGGTTGCAATCACATTTCTAAACAGCGGGTATGAAAACAGTTGTCGAACCTCAGCCGTAATTCAGAAAATACAGTGTAAACATGAGAATCAAAGGCATAAGAATTCAAAAGCATTGAAATGGTGGGTTTTACCTCAGGAACAAAAAAATTGACGACTCCTTGCAACTGAGAAAGCTGATGGAATGCCGTCCTATTTGTAGAACTACAAAGACTTCATAACCATTTAGGAGTGCATCTGTTCAGCGAAGTTATGATCACTTCTTGGAATAAACCGCTTGATAGCCTCTCTATGGCAGGAGGACTGCCAAAAGGAAAAGGATATTTAAATGATTAAATCTAAATAGTAAGGAAACATGAGCATTACATTCATTCTTACTGTCAAAAGAAAAATTTCAGGGAAAAGAGTTTATAAGAGTGATCCGGGCTTGGGAGTTAAGAAGATCAAATATGATTAGATTAACTTGGCAAAGAAGTGACTACCTTATACCCTCAGATTTCAATGATACAAAATCAATTGTTAGAAATCAAAACTTGTCAGTGGGATAATCTGTTGATTCTTTTTTTACAGTACACATGGTTACTGCAGCCACATGTTCCACAAATGATTCCCAAAATAAATGGATGGTCATTTACAGGACCTCTAACATTGTCTAAAAAGTCAAAGAATTCCAATCCATATACGGTGGCATTCTAAGTTTCTAATCCAATTCAAAACCATTGAAGATTCCACTCCCAACTAAGTGGAATCAGTGGGGGTGACATAAGCAACCGTTTTGAGTTTTGACAATGACTATTTCTGATATTCAATCCTGGAACAGTTCTAAGCAAGATATTATGACAAAAAGAAACCCGAGCAAAATGAACAGAAAGGATAGACTAAACTGTTGATTGTTAAATCTGATGGAAACTTTAAACAATCACAAACTCTGCAATACAGACATTCTTTTAGTTCTTTACATGTGATATCAAAAGAACAAAATTGGAGATTCAAGCAGTAGAACCACGTACCTTAAAACAGCATGTGTACAGCACGCATAGACTTCCCTGACACCCTCTTGATGTAGTAAAGCTGCATAGAACAGAAAGATCGATTTAAATAAACCCATCCCAAAGCCAATGTTCAATACATGACCACCATTCGAACACACGGATTTTGCGTGTGCCTCCATTAACGGACTCTCCCAGAAACATGAGAATTTTGATGATTTTGGTTGCAATCACATTTCTAAACAGCGGGTATGAAAACAGTTGTCGAACCTCAGCCGTAATTCAGAAAATACAGTGTAAACATGAGAATCAAAGGCATAAGAATTCAAAAGCATTGAAATGGTGGGTTTTACCTCAGGAACAAAAAAATTGACGACTCCTTGCAACTGAGAAAGCTGATGGAATGCCGTTCTATTTGTAGAACTACAAAGACTTCATAACCATTTAGGAGTGCATCTATTCAGCGAAGTTTGAAACAGAACAGGACTGTTTGTAACCTGAAATAGAATAGGACTGTGTCAAACACACTAAACAGCCTCGTGTAATTAGGACTCTCATGAAACAAACAAACTTCAAACCCCAAAAACTGTAGCTACAAACTTCAAACCCAAAAAACTCATTACTTCCAAATCATCCATCTCTGCCACCAATCGTACACCAATGAATCCAACTTATAAGCCAATCGCCAATTCTGTCTTGAAATTGATAAAAAGGGCTTGAAATTGAAATCAAATCTCCCAACTTACAAAAACATCTAGACAGCACTCCCTCTCTCATCCTGTTCTTCTTCTCCTGCTCGTAGTAGTCGACCTTGGAGGTGGGTCGGACTTCTTCTTCGTCGGAGGACGTGGCGGTGGGAGTGGCTCGGCAAGGTCACGTGAGGGTCTTCGGCAAGACCGGGCGCTCATAGGGATGGCGGCGATGGTGTAGTCTGGGCTCGGAGATCGGCCTCCTGTAGGGGGTGATAGAAGAATTGCGGTGTCGGTTTTTTGAGGTGTTGGTTTTCTCTCGGTGTCGGTTTTCTTGCAGGGGAGGTGTTGGTTTTCTCTCGGTGTCGGTTTTCTTGCAGGGGGTGAGTGGTTGATTACCATTTTATTTTTTTCTTGATTAAATTTGAGGGATAGATGATATGGTGAAGAAGGGCATTTTATGTCCATATCAAAGTTCTACCTTCACAACCGCACTAAGCCCTTCTACAGTAATTAATAGAGATTTAGTTTTTGTCAATTTTTTTTAACTGTGGTTTTTTGGCGAAATATTTAGTTTTTATTTTGTAAGAATAGAAATTAAAACAAATTCTTAAAAAAATTGTATAAAAAAATTCTTAAAATTTTAAAAAATTGTTGCTTTTTAATTATTATATTTATTCTAATTTCAAACACTTTAAATTCATCAAAATTTTCAAAAAGATTATAAATATACGTCTATAAATTTGAAAAGGTATACTAGATAAATTTGAAAGCAACATAAGAAGAAGTAATATAACACTACCAGAAAAATGCACTTAGACGACGAAGCAATTTCGTCGTCTAAGTGATGTTTTCGTTGCCTAAGTACTTAGACGACGAAATTTCTCTCGTCTAAGGTTCGTCGTCCAAGTGCTATCGTCTAAGTACTTAGACGACGAAAAACAAAAAAATTGTCGTCTAAGTGAACACTTAGACGACGGATTTACTTTTGTCGTCTGAGTGAACACTTAGACGACAAATTTTTTTTGTCATCTTAGTGAACACCTAGACGACGAACTTATAGTATTTTCGTCGTCTAAGTGCTTAATTTTGTCAAAAAAAAATTAAACGAAACCACTTAGACAACGGAAATACTATAAGTACGTCGTCTAAGTGTTACATCTTAGACAACGAAATTATGTGAAAAATTCATGAAATACTAATTAGTAATTTAATAATTAGCATTTCATGAATTTTTCATTTAATTTTTTGTATATCAATATTTATAATATTGCAAAATTTATTGAATGCTAATTATTAATAATAATACAAAATTCATTATGAATAAATAATTTAAATTATTATGTATTTAAATACAAAATCATAATATAATATAATAAATTAATCTAACCTAAATAAACTAAATTAACCTAAAACTAAACTAATTATAGGCGGTGGTGGAGGCGACATTGTAGGTGGTGGTGGTGGCGGTGCCGGGTGGTGGTTGTGATGATGATGGTGGGTGGTTTGAGTGTGGGGGGGGGGGGGGGGGGGGGGTGAGGGGGAGCAGCTGCACCACGGAGGGATTTTGGGGACGTCCGGCAAGGGGCCTGCCGGAAATGGGACGTCCGGCGTAAGGATTCGGTACAGCGGGGGAAAGGGAGGGAGACGACCGGACGTTGACGCGAGGGACGTCCTCGCTGGCTTCCTCCGGAGAGGAAGTGTGAGAGAACGTTCGCCTAGTGGGCCCCACTCACGTGGGTGACGCCAGGCTGACGTCTTTTTTTTGTTCTACTCGGCGAGTGTAGTACACGCGCCGGTAAAAAAGTTTTAAAAAATGACGTGCCAATCGGGTGGCGACACGTGGCACTCCCTGAGCAACGGACAAATCAACGACTAAGTTGATCTGGGCCGTCCATTTCGAACGGATATGAGCCATCCGACGGCCCATATTTAAATGCAACGACTATTTCGGCCTAAAATGAAAAAATTACAAAAAAAATCCAAAAAAATTGCAAAAAAATCTCCCAAAAATTTCAAATGAGCCCCTACATTTTTTTCATTAAATACTACATTCATTTCTCACACCAAATTGTGCACAACAAATTCATTCTCTCCCTCTCTCCATCTCTCCTCTAAATCCTTTTTTTTTGTAGGAAAAAATGGCAACAAATTGGCTTCTTTCAGAAAATGTACAATTGAGCATCTCTTATTGTCGTTTTAACGTTGATTCCATCACCGGAAATCGACAAAATGTGGACAAATTGTGGGAAAAGGTTTATGGCGATTTCAAGGAGAATTGGGAGCTAGGTTATGGTGAATCGATGCTGGAAGCTAGGACCCAAAATGCATTATCCTCTCGTTTCGCAAAATTGAAGCCGAATTTGAAAGTTTGGGGTAGTGCTCTTTCTTTCACACGAAGGAATGCATCTTCCGGCTCCAACATACACGATGAGGTAATGTTTTTGATCTCCAATTTTTTTTTTATAGTTTTTACCATATTGTTTTAACTTATGTTGTCTAAATTTTATGAAATACAAGTTATTTATTTCCTTTTATTTAATATAAGCTATGTCCATTTTATTTAATTTTCTTTATGAATTACAAGTTATTTATTTCATGTTATTATTATTATTATTTTTTAGATGAGATGTGCTCAATCATTTTATGTGGCAAAAAAGAAGAAAGAGTTTAAAGACTTTGCTTGTTGGGAAGTGGTGAAGAATTATCCTTGCTTCATCCATGTCGAGGCTAGTACACCTCCGCCTTACTTATCATCTACTCCGTCTAACTCATCATCACATCCCGCAAGCTCAATGCCTCTCACCGTCAATTTGGAAGAGGATGATGCATTTGCCACACCAATGAGCAACTAAGCTCCCTCTTCTTCGGAGCGTCTTATGGGAGTGAAAGCGGCCAAGAAAGCGAAAAAAAAAGGGAAAAAGGGCATGACGCATATTAATGAAAGAGCCGAGGCTTTGAATAGGATTGCGGCAAATCAAGAATCTTATAGTCGCAATCAAAAAGATAGTGATGCAATTGAGGTTTCCCTTATGCGAGAGCAACTCGCCCTTCAAAAGAGAGATATCTAATTGAGGGCTTTGGCGGAGGAAACTCGGATTATGTTAATGGATACCGAGATTATGGCTCCTAAATCCAAGAGGTATTTCACAAAGAGGAAAGCCGAAATCTTTTCTCAATTAGATGGGGTTGAAGAAGAAGCTAGCGAAGAAGCTAGTGAAGAAGGTTATTCCAATTGTTATCGCCCCCTTTTTCCAAGCACTTAAATTACCCCCTTTTATTTATTTCAAGCACTTAAATTATAAGTTTATGTAATTTCAATTTCCAAGCATTTAAATTATAAGTTATGTACTTTCCCTTTGAAAGAAATAAAAATGCACTTTATTTATTTCCATGAAGTTCCCACACATTACAAAATTTGAAACACACATAATAGAAATACATAATTCAAACACACAACAATGCAAACAAACATTTAAAACAACATATTTATAGTTGTTCACCGGTCTCAAGAAACCAGTTATGCTTAACTAAGTCCTTCTAAAGCTCTCCATGGATGTAAGCAGATTGAAGATCTACAAGACGGTCCCTAAATCATTGCTCATTTTGTCCATCTCTTCCAACCGGCTTGAAATGAATCTGGTTCCCTCCTTCATCCACTGGCCCATCATAAGCTGTGAATGTGGTAGATGGATTTTGGAGATCTTCTTCTTCGTTCTCCTCAAACTCATCCTCCATGAATTCCTCATCAACGATCATGTTGTGCATTATAATGCAAGCCAACATGATGCTTTTTAACATCGAAAGGTGGTGACACCGAGCTGCATGACGAATTATCCCCCAACGAGCTTGTGAGATGCCAAAACACATATCCACATCCTTGCAGTATGACTCTTTCTTCCTCACAAAAATCTTTTGTGGAAGATCTTGAGGATTAGAAATCGTTTTGACAAACGAGGAGTACCTTGGATATATCCTGTCAGCAAGGTAATAAGTGTTACAGTATGTCATACCGTTCACTTTATAAGTCGCAGCCGGACTTCTTCCAGCAAGCACTGCATCGAAGACATCTGATTGGTAGAGCACGTTTATATCATTTTGAGCTCCTGGTACCCCGAAGAAACTATGCCAGATCCATGTGTCATATGAGGCCACTGCCTCTAAGATGATAGTTGGACGACCCGTCCTCCCTGAATACGCCCCGGACCAAGCGGTTGGGCAGTTCTTCCACTCTCAATGCATGTAATCAATGCTTCCGATCATACCAGGAAATCCTCGATGTCTAGCCCTTCTTAGAAGTCGAGTGATGTCTGTCTAATCTGGAGCGCGGAGGTAACTGGTACCATAAAGCTCTACAACTTGGCTGCACCACTTCTTCATGCACTCCAGAGTTGTTGATTCCCCCATCTTTGTGATTTCGGCACACTGATCAGCAACTGAGCCGTATGCTAACATCCGAAGAGCACCAGTCATCTTTTGTTGGGGAAGTAGTCCGACCATTCCAATGACGTCGGCTCTTTGATGCCAAAAAAGGTCGTTGTTGCAGAGGTCTATCATTATACGGTTAAATATATTTCGGCTCATTCGGAACCGCTAACGAAATTCGTGTTCGGTGAACACTGAGCGGTCGATGAAGTAATCTTCCATAAGATTTTGGCCCCTGGACTCCCTCATCCTTGGTTGATTTGCACGGCGACGTGGTGGTGGTTCATCATCAAATGCTGCATCAACCGCCACCACGTCGATAACGAATTGATTGGCAATTTCTGTATTTCGCCGACGTTGTTGTCGCCTCTTACTGAAAAAAGTACCGAAGCCCATGGGATTCATCTTGATGAAACCAAAATGTGAAGAAGTGTTAATAGTGGCTTAGATACGAGTAGAACTACAAGTGATGTGTAGTTAGTGTGAGTCTACCTCTCCCATAGCTCTTTCTTTTGTAGCCATTTTGAATTACCAGATCTTTTTAGATAATGACACGTGTCGACCGTCGATTGGTTGAAAATATTACTGAATATCTTCATCAATAATTTTGCCGACACCGACACGTAGACATTACACGTGTCTCATTCCCATTGGTTTGTAATCTTACCGGAAATCTTATCAAATATCTTCAATCAATAATTTTGTCGACACCGCCACGTAGACATGACACGTGTCTCAAAATTACTGGTCGGAAATCTTATCGTAAATCCGCTACCAATTATATGATCTGGAATGACACGTGTCGGCTAGTTATTGGGTGAAAGTATTATTCGGATTTAAATGGAAAATATTTTAAATAAGAATAAATAGTAATAAGAAGTCCTATTTTGGACACCTACCGCTGCACGACAAAACATGAATAAGACTTCCTATTTTGAGGAATTCCTCAAATGGATGAGGAATTCCTCAAAATAGGACTTCCTCTCCACTTTCATTGGTGCATATACTCTAATTGTATTGTTCTTCCAGGTTTACCTTGTTCTATCTACATCGGCTGCTTTAACAATAAATTGGTACACACACCTAGATGTGTATAGCCAATTGTTCAACACAAGGCAAAAGCATCTGCAATGCCAATTGCCCAGGGATTCAACAATGATATAGCTGGTGACCAAGTAAAGCACTAAAGCTTTGAAACATTTGCGGTCAAAAACTGAGAGAAATCATTTCACAACTGACAATTATACAATCTTGAATCATTGGAAGGATTCTTAAATTCACTTCATAAAATTAGTATGGAAGATGAGTATAGTAAGTCTACAGATGGATTAAATAACATGGATTCGAGCAAGCATTGAGAACTGTTCAATAAATTCCCAAGTTCAGCTCTTGGGACAACCATCTTTCCTGTTCTCCGGTACTGGGCAGCCTTTGAACAAGTATCCCGAAGCATGAGTCATGAACCAATTGGCCTGCATTTTTGTCACAAGTAAACAAACATTAGCAAATAAACACACTTTTAGAGGTATTCACTACTAAGATATTGGTGAATGTAAGAAACAGTCAGGAAAGCGCACCTGGGGCTATCTAATAATGCTTTCATTGAAATTATATTGACAATGCTGAAGCCAGGGGAACTATATGGCAAACATATGAGAATCAATTTGTTGAATATTCGGGAAGATGTATCTCAATGAAGCAGCATAGTTTGGAGATTTTGCCTGAAAAGGAATTAATGATCAAATTTAGATAATGTTAAAAGCGTACAAAAGACATCTACCAACATACTTTTGATATTCATCAACAGAAATCTACTAATTTTCGTCGTCTAAGTGTTTTAAATTTTTAAAAAATTCCGTCAATTATTTTCACTTAGACGACGAAATTGTTATTTTTCGTCGTTTAAGTGATTTAATTTTTTGGCAAAATTTTAATGGGAAAAAAATACCGCCAATTATTTTGACTTAGACGACGAAATCTACTAATTTCGTCGTCTAAGTGATTTAAATTTTTGCCCAATTTTTTTGCGGAAAAAACCGTCTAATTTTTTTATCACTTAGACAACGAAACACATAATTTTCGTCGTCTAAGCATTTTCAATTTTCTCCAAAATTAATTTTTCAGATATGAATTTCCGGTATCTAAGTGATTTTTTTTTTACTTTTTTTTAATAAATATTTGAAAATTTTATATGAAGTACTTGCTTAAACATTATAAAAAAATCAACCGTGAGATGTAACAATTACATTTATAAAATATCGTAGAAAAAATATCAACCAAATTAGGATTAGTTTAGATTGTGATCGAATAAATTTAGTGATTATCAAAAAAGACGCAAATTTCGTCGTAAAAAATAATTCGTAAACCCGTTTTCGAAGTTACAGTTGTTTGTCTTGTCGTAAAAATTTAATTTCTAAACTATATAGAAATTAATTAAAATTTAACATAAATAATTGGTTTGAGACTAAAAACTTGATATATATCTATTCATATTGTATTACTTAAGTGTTCGTGTGTATAGATTCACTCCCCATCAATATTAACGAAATTGAATTTGGACAAAATAACCGTTGGATATATTCATCATAACATAATATGTAAGTGGATGAATTTTCAATAAATACGAAGTTCGTTAAGGGTTTGATCGGCGTAGTCAACCATGAAACTGAAATTTCAACGAAACGGAAACGTTGATATACGAATCTTCGTAACTTCGATTTTTGAACCATCGACACTCACAGTCCAAGAATTGTTTACTCTATGCCCTCGACAAAATAAAATTTAATATGGTATACATGGTCGTGCTCTTTGAGGGCATCCGGTGAAACTCTACTTAGACGACGAACATGGTTGGTTTTCGTCGTCTAAGAAGTACTTGAACGACGAAATCCAGGTTTCATCGTCTAAAGGTTTCTGGGGTTTAGGGGAAGAGTTTAGGTTTTGGAAATAATTTTAGACGACGAAATACCATATTTTCGTCGTCTAAGATTCTCACTTAGACGACGAAAATCTCCATTTCGTCATCTGGGTGTGTATTCTAATGACGACACAAATTTCGTCGTCTAAGTATGCACTTAGATGACGAATATGCTTATTTCGTCATCTAAGTAAAATCTTAGACGACGAAATAGAATTCGTCGTCTAAGTGCATATTTAGACGACGAAATTCTCTCTTGTGCGACGAAATTTTTTTTCGTCGTCTAAGTGCGTTTTTCTTGTAGTGTAAGATAGAAACACAACCTCAAATATAAGTACAGGTACATAAGCACATGTGTTTAACCTCCGATATATGTATGAATATCGATCTATGTTTAGTTAAAATGTATGTCCTAAAAAATGTAAAAAAAAATTTCAAAAAATTAAAGAAAGATAAAATCTCATATGTGAGATTACTATCTACGTCTAATTCGATCTAATACAAAGGTAACATATCTCAAATGTTAAAATACTTTCATAACAAAGAAGGAATTTCAGAAAATGTACCTATACAATAGATTATGATAAGATTAAAAAAAAAGTAAACGAAGAGTCTTTTTTTTTTAAGCCAAAAAAACGAAGAATCTTGCAGCTTGCGAAACAATGGGGGAAATGACTGTAAATACTAAAGACCACATAGATGGAAAAAGAAACAATGATTATTTCTTTCGTTTAACGGATTTATTTTCCCATCTCAGACCAAACAATAAAAATTAAGATGGTTCTTGTTGTCTAAAATACCCTCATATGCAATTTTCATGTTCCTTTTCGGAATGAGTAAAGTTCAGAGTGTTGGAAATGCATTGATCTGAAGTTCTGAACAGGTTAACAATGTTAGTCCAAACAACAGGGCAAATTCTTATTACAGATGACTTCTTATCCAAAGTGAGTTACATCCAGCTTCTCATCAACATCTGAAACACTTAGACGTAGTAGCTATAACTACCGTGATCACATCATGTCCTCTTAGTATGAGAACCACCTACAAAAGTGAGGCACTTTTTACAATCTACAGATTGGACTTGGTGCCTGGTCTACAGATTGGACTAGGCATGCAATGAATCCATTTGTAACCAATCGAAAGCACAAGCAGACTGCAATATTCGCAGCCAAATTCTTTGGGCAGGATAATTTACACCATGTCCTCTTTCTTTCACTGCATTTCCCAAATAACTAGATCTACAAGTTGTCTTCTATTTCATCTGGTACAAGTAACCTCTCAATGGCAGCCTGTTGAACATCAACTGATGAGAATCGATGGCAGTACGGCCAAAATTTTGAATATTGCAGGTAAAATATAACCATCTATAACTGTAAATGCAGTAAAGCACCCAAAAAAGCCAATCACCTTAATGGCAGTGACATCGGTTGTAGACGGTTTCAAATCCAATGCAATACCAAAATGAAGCATTGCCTTGTCGTGCATGTTTCGCCGCTTATAGATCCTACCCATCAAAGCGTGTACACTACTTTCACGGGGAGAATATTCATTAAGCTCCTCCAAGACTGCTAAAGCTTCATCAAACTTTTCTAAGCTCATTAGTATATTGGCCTTTTGATACATGGGAACAGGATTCTTCTCATCTGCTTTAATAGCCTTCTCCATTATTGCTAAAGCTTCGTCACTTCTCTGACATATACAAACACAATTGCAGCAACATAATTTATTAGTTAGTATATATAAAACGTAAATTTCCTGATGAGGGCAACTTAAACTGATATAGCTTACGGCACCTGTAAAGCATGTAATGCTGTGCCAATATTTGAAGCAATAACTGAAGAACAGGGATTTATTTGGTTAGCCATCCGAAAGTGATGCTCCGCAAATTCAAACTTCTCTTGCCGAAAGTAAATCATCCCAAGCCCAAACCACGAGTTATAATGCCTTGGATCAAGACGGAGTGCACTCTGATAGCTCTTTATTCCATTCTCAAAATCATCAAGAGCTACATATCTAGAACAAGGTCAGAATTATCAGAGCAAGATAATCAAGGAATTTAGGAGATTTAACCTGTATATTAAAAGGTAAGAAGGAAGAAACTGAAAGAAGATGCTGGATCATACTCATGACCACACAGGGTATGCGCATATGTGAATTTTGCGCCATCTGGTTATTTTTATAGGAAATTACATATAAAGTTAATTAGAGACCTTATTTCACACATAAGGTTATTATAAATTTTTTACACACATAACGTCATTATCCCTTGCCTAATATATTTGAGTTTCCAAAATTGTCATTTTTTATAAAAAAAACTGTTTAGTTCAACTTTATTTTTTATTTTTTTTGTTACGGTTAAGTTCAAATTCAAAACTTCATAAGCAACTTTTAGAGAGAGAAGGAGAGAGCTGTGCTAGAGAGAGAGAGAGAGCTCAATTAGCTCGATTCTTTCCACATTAGCTTTTGTGTTTTTGTGTGTATGTTTTTGTTTGTTGATGTTGCTCATCTCAAGGAAAAGTACAAGGGATACATGCTCTGTGCCACTAGAAAGAACGAGAACGAATGTTTGTTTTTCAGTTTCTGGATAGTGTGTAAAACTAGTAACAGTAGTACTGTCCAACAATTAGAGTAGTACTTTTTGAAAACTATAGTAGTACTTTCAACGGAGTTTAAGTTAGAATGCAGAAAGTCCCAGTAGAGTAGTACTGTCCAACGACTGGAGTAGTACTTTCTAAAAATTACAGTAGTACTTTCAACAGAGTTTTAGTTAGAATGCATAAAGTCCCAGTAGAGTAGTATTGTCCAACAACTAGAGTAGTACTTTCTGAAAACTATTGTAGTGTTTTCCATGAAACTGCCAAATGGTGTTTTCTGCAACATCCTCACTGATTTTGGAGGCAATTTTTTATGAAGTTCACCCATGACTTTCTAAAAGCCTCTTAATGTTGATCTTATTCGGACTTTGGGTTTCTCGTGGTCCTCCATTTGTGTCATTTCTGCAAAACAATAAAATAGACCATCAAAATACTACATACTACTCACATAAATTCTATATACTACTTACATCAATTCTACATACTACTACAGAGCAAACTATATACTACTCACAGACAACACTATATACTACTCACATAGCACACTACATACTACTACAGAACACACTACATACTACTCACAGACAACACTACAAACTACTACAAAGCACACTACAAACTACTACAGGGCACACTGCATACTACTCACAGACAACACTACATACTATTCACATAGCACACTACATACTACTACAGAATACACTACATACTACTCACAGACAACACTACAAACTACTACATAGCACATTACATACTACTATATAGCACATTACATACTACTACAGAGCATACTACAAACTACTACAGACAACACTATAAACTACTACAGAGCACACTACATACTACTATAGAACACACTACTTACTACTCACAGACAACACTACAAACTACTATGAAGCACACTACATATTACTCACAGACAACACTACATACTACTATAGAACACACTCCATACTACTCACAGACAACACTACATACTACTCACATAGCACACTACATACTACTACAGAACACACTCCATACTACTCACAGACAACACTACAAAGTACTACAGAGCACACTGCATACTACTCACAGACAACACTACAAACTATTACAGAGCAAACAACAGAGTAACATAAACACTACCATATATTATTGTAGACACTATTGTAAAAAAATCAAAGCACACCAATATGTACACACTACTACAGACTAACATAAACACTACCATAGATTATTGTAGACACTACTACGTACGTGACAACCAAAACACAATTTTTGCATAACAACCAAACCAAACCAAACCAAACACTACCATAGACTATACTCTTACGTTGAGAGAGAGAGAGAGAGAGAGAGAGAGGATTTGAGATGAGATTGGACCTTTCCGGTGTCGGCCATGGCGACGACGGGTCGATCAAATGAAAAGGCAAGGGAAATAAATCCTAATTTTGGCCATGTGTACGTAGAAGTTTAGTTATTGAAGCAGCTGAATGTAGCCATTCATCAAGAAGCCATGAAGTCAGTGGATACATACATAAATTCTCCAATTTCAAAATAGATCGAACAAACAGAGCAAAACTAGAACAAACAGAGTTGTTACCTTAAGTTTGGTGCTTCATATCCTTCAAGATCGGTAAACATATAAATCAAACTATGGAGGTGTTGGGAGAGAGAGTGAGAGTGGTCGAGTTTGGGGGAAAATCGTCGGAGACCGGAGAAGGATTGAGATGACAGGCCGGAGAGTTGGGAGGAGAGAGATGTGGAGGCCACTGCCATTTTCTCAGGGCTTGCTTTTCTTCAGAGAGACGAAGAGTGACTGAACAGGGATGACCTGATTTGGGATAAAAATGTTTGGTGACCTAATCTAGTATAAATTTTATGTAAATGACCTTATGTATAATTTATCTTTATTTTTAGGTGACAATTTCTTATTCACCCTTATAACTATTAGAATAAATAAATATATTAATTTAATTATTTTGAAATAATTAATTAAAATAGAGTTAAACACGTATTCTTTTGACATCAGTACAGTGTCACCAGGGCCATCTCTATTTACGTATGACAATATTATCAAACCAGTACAATACAGTAGTGGGCATATTAGTAACTAGCCATACCAGGACTGGCATGCAGCCGGAGCAGAGAGCTCGATCGAAAGCACTTTTACTGACGTACAGCTAGTGAAAGCACTCTGATCGGTATGGAAGGTTAATTACTTAATAATTATGTATGCAAGCTCTAGGCTCTACATCGGATAGGCTAAAGAATAGACTAAGGGCATCTCCAATGGTGAAGTCCTAAACCTATTTTTAGGACTTCATTTTGACCCTATTCATTTAGGACTTCAATCATCTCCAATGGTTAAGGTCCTATATGAAGTCCTAAACCTATTTTCATGATGTTTCACATGTGTCAATGCACAATTTGATGGCGAGATTGTGTTATCTACCGCGTGTAAGTTCTTATCGTCGAATTAGATGTCGCAATAAAAAAAATTTCTATTTTTTTCGGACTATTGTATGAAAAATGAGAGTTGGATCGAATTATAATCGTTGGATCGATTTCGGGATATATTCTTTGCCGTTGGATCAGAATCAAAAATTCAAAAAAAAAAAATTAACTGTGATTTAAATCTGGCCGTTGATTTCAAGTAAGAATCAAATATGGCCGTCCATTTTTGGACTATTTGTGGAGCAACGGCCTGAAGCCTTCACATGCAGGCGGGTCCCATGTCCCTGCCGCTGTCGGCTACGCCCCTCCTTTTCCAGCGCGTCGCGCGTCCCTTCTCTCCCCCTCTCTCCTCCAGCGAGCGCGTGCTGCGCACCGCCACTTCCAGGCGCGTCAACTACTTCTCCCGCCTCTCTTTTACATCATCTGGGTCCCAGGCTGGGTTGGTTAGCTTGGTTTGGGACGGGATCTAAACGGAGTGCTATTTTAGCACTTCATTTAACACCCAATGCTAGATTTTTAGGGTTTAGTACCCCAAAATTTCACCATTGGAGAGCTCTTTAGGGATGGAGATCTATATATATATAGGGTTTAGCACCTCCCATTGGAGATGCTCTAAAGATGCATGCGTAGAGATAATAGAGGGTTGAACTGGGAGGGTATGTATGTACTGTTTGTTATTGGCTAGCTATTGCAGTCACTGCAAGTCTGGCTTGAACTTCTGCGCGTACGTTCTGGGCTTCTGCCTCTCGATCTGCTTTTAACAAATTCATTTGTTCGTTCGGGTCGGACACTTTGATCGACCTCATCACTGTGTTTTCTTTCTAACTATGATTAAATTTATAGAATTATACATTAATTGTGATAATGTTATCCCAGAAGTTTGGATTAGTCACTACTCGCTAGAAAGAAGATGATCGATGGTTTAGTTCGGTACTTCTGTATTTGCATTATTAACTTTCATGTCCCATTGAAACATTCAGATCATGTATGGCAGATTGACAGATTGACAGGACCACAACTTTTTAACTAAAAAAAATCAAAATGGATTTCACGTAACTTTGAATATTGAGTACAATTTTAGAACTTCAAAATAATTTTGTCATATGTCAAATTTGTATTGAAAAGTCACAAAAATAAAATAAAAAAAATATTGTGTGGTCTGTAAGAGAAGGGTGCAAATTTCAATTCCCAAATTATCCCAGGATAATCATAGGACAAAAGATGCCTTGGTGGCTTGGTTCATAATTTGATAGGTATGAATCTATTTTGCAGTAAATGATGGCGGTGTGCTCGGTCAATTATTACTGATTCAAAACTAACTTGTGTACCAAGCACCATTTTGTCTATTGTTCAACTCCAGTAACTAGATGACTCATAACGTACCAAAAGTAGAAATCATTCAACTGATCGAGTTCCATTTAACACAATTATCACTGGGGAACACTGTGCCATCATCATCATCATCAAACTCAATTGATCTTCATGATTCATAAATAATGGATGGCTCTGGCGTCTGGATATAGCTAGTTGACACACCCAGAGACAGCACTCATTAAACCTATTTTCAGGCTTAACAGGTGACACCATCTCGACCTTTGGATCTTTCAACTTTTATCAAAATTGACTAAGCTTATAATAAACTCAGACCATAGGAATACTTTACTGACCAGAAATTCATCTCCGTTGAAATCAATCGCCGTCACCGTGAAAAATTCATCTCTCTCTCTCTCTCTCTCTGTGACAGTGGCTCTTCAATTGAAGCCTCAAGTCCACAGCCTCCAATCGAAGCCGAGAGAGATGGATTTTTGGATTAAGCGCGGCGGCGCGAGGCGATGTGAGGCAGAGCGAAGCAAGTCGTGATTGGTGGCGGGGTCGAAGTGGAGGCCAGCGAAGCCGATACGGTTGTGCAGTGTGAGTAGATCTAGACTCGCTCATGTCGTGGTGGAGAGAGAGAGAGAGTGTATCATCTTCTCTCTCTTTCGATTGTCATCCGTTTGGCCAAGTGATGAACGTTGGTTTCCGGCAGGTGAGTTCGTGCTTTGTTTTGCTTGGTTGTTTTTGTGTTTTGGATAGAGAGACGATTGATTATATAAAAAGGATTTTGATTAGCTTCTTCGTGATAATTGGGACTGCCTGTGGCCCTGTAGCAATGCTAACGTGATAATGATTTAGTTGATGTAATTTCCTGTTTTATGACAGCGGTGGTGATAGCTCAACGACGGAGGTGCATTTGTCGCAGCTGCTTTCTTGGTAAGGACGAGGATAGTCAATGTTAGGAAAAGTTAACAATAGTAGCCAATGGATTGTTGACAATCGTTACATTTGATATTAGCCTTCAGGGTGACAATCGTTACATTTGATATTAGCCTTGAGGGTGAATACCCCTAGGTAGGGGTGGGACATTCGAACTAAAAATTGAAAAAAAAAAACTGATCCAAATCGAGCCGCGACCGAAAAAAACTGTACCCGAAAAAAATCAAACAAAAAAAAACCGAAACCGTAAAAAACCGAAATATTTGGTTCGGTTATGGTTTTTAATTTATAAAAACCGAACCGAACCGAAAAACCGAAGTATGTATAAATAGATATCATTTTAGAAATTTTGTAATATATTATATAAATATATGCAAAACAAAAACCTTAAACTCCTAAAATCCTAATTTCTTTATGCACAATTCTTCTCAATTTCTCTCATAGAATCTAATTAAAATGTTAGACAACTCAAAAAAAGAAATTTTATAGACAATTTTTTAGTTATTTATTCAAAAGTTATTTTTTATACATTATGTAAAAAACCGAAAGAAACTGAAAAAATCCGAAAGAAAAAACCGAACCAAACCGAACCGAATAGTCACGGTTTTTTTTAAAAAAATTGAAAAACCGAACCGAACCGAACCAAAAAAAATATTACGGTTTGGTTATGGTTTTTAGCAAAAACAGAACCAAACCGCCCGAATCCCACCCCTAGCCCTGGGTACATTGCAGAATTATCCTGCATATATATATATATATATATATCCAAATAATCCATTAAGCATTGGTAGCTAGACTGATAGTTCAGAATTTAAAGGGTTAAAAAGTTGAACATATATAGGGTAATAGGGGTGAATAAGCGCATTGTACAGAAAACTGTCCAAAATGTTTTCTTCAGTAAGAGCAAGTTTACCTGTTGGGTCACCGAGTTAGGGTTATTGGGGCTTTAAGGCAGTAAGTGAGTGACGTGTAATTCACTTTTTTATAGTTGCTTCCACCCGTTTGGCCAGAATTATCATAACTTTATTTTAAATTAATTAATTAATATCTCATTATTTATTTTTAATGAAATATATAATCAATTTTAATGATATTAAAAATTAATTAAATAATATTTTGATTATGAAATGAAGAAAATAAAATAAAATAATCAATTATTTAAATGTGTCACGTGACAATCAGGTCAAGAGAAAGAGTCAGAACTAGCCCAGAGATCAACTCGGGAGAGTTCTTGCCTAGGCAAGAAACTATGGATAAAAATTATAATTTTGAGATTTTTAGTTTTTTTGGACTAGATTTATGTGGCAACTAAATTAAAATAGATGGGTGAACTTGCTCTGAATATCATAGTAAATTTGTGGCTATGCAGCCTAGGAAATTTACTTGATTCTTCTTCTATTGGTGCTCTTTGTGGAGTATAGAGTACAGACTATGAATTTTCATATATTTCTGAATTAGTTCTCAAGACAATAGGAAGAGAGGCAGAGCTAGTCATATATAGCATTCCAGGCCATCTCTCTGTCTCACTGTCTCTCCGCAGTTTGAAGAAAAGCAGAGAGAGAGAAAAAATAGGAATAGGAAGAGAGGCAGAGCTAGTCATATATAGCATTCCTGGCCATCTCTCTATCTCACTGTCTCTCCGCAGTTTGAAGAAAAGCAGAGAGAGAAAAAAATAGTAGAGGAGCATTACATTTTGTCTCCAGCTAGCCATAGGCTTGTTAGTTTAGTTCAAATTGGCTCACTGAGATACAAAAGCAACTAACTTTTGCCTTGTAGCTAGTTACAGCTTATTCACTACTAATAGTTGTTTTCTCTAGCTACTTCCAAATCTTCTCTAGCCAAGTCTCTCCCCTTCCCTGCAATTTGTCCCCTATGTTCACTATTATAATGAAGACTTTAAGACTATGTAACTGCATTCTACTGGTTGCTCTTCTCATCTGGGTTTCTATCACAATTAGCAGGCCTTTGGCTCCTTCTGATGCTCCTACACAACAAGGTTAGGCTGACTAATTATCTATGTTTATCTGAGCCTCATTTCTCTCATACATACCCATGCCAATAACATTGTTCACTAACTTCCTCATGGCCATTTCTATGATCCTCCAAACAGACCAGAACCGAAACGAAAATCCAAAAGGAGCTACCCTTGACTCAGAACAGGTACTTCAGTATCACACGTACTATCATGGTATCACCCAATGCAAAAGGCACCAAGTTCTTTTCTTGTTTTGGGTTTTTTAAACTTGGCATGGCATGCATTTCGATCTGTGTTTTTCATACATGAAGTTTTTGTGTTTGTTTATTCCAGCAGGGAGTTGCTGAGAAAAGCTATGAAGGAGGAGGAGCTGGTGAGAAGTATGAAGGGGAGGAGTTCTTTAGAGGACTGAAGAGTAGGCTTGTGTCAATGCCACCCAATTGTGCTCACAGATGTGAAGGGTGTGTTCCATGCGCTCCAGTTCAGATACCCACAAACATTGATCGCATACAAGTTCAATATGCCAATTATGAACCTGAAGGATGGAAATGCAAGTGTGGTTCTACTTTTTTTAGTCCATAAGGGCATCATAAGGGCATCTCCAATGGAGAAGTTTTATAATGGTCTCATACTTATTCTGAGATTTCATTTGGACACTATTTATATAAGACTTCAACTATCTGCAATGGTAAGGGTTGTAACTTAAACTCCTAAATTTATATATTAGATTTTTCTTTATTTTGTGTTGTAATTAATAATAATTTATATTTGTAAACTATTATTGTCCATGATAAATAAATATAATATTTATTTTTAAAAATTTGAATTTTGGATCCCGTATGCATTATCCACAATCGGACATGATTTCGATTCACATGTGTCGGTGGATAGGATTGTATTTAAATTATACATAGATATGATAACTTATCACAAATCGGATAAAATTTTGCGCACCACATGTCAATGTCTAATTCATTGTCGAGATTTCGTTATCTGTCACATGTCAATTTCTATCTTCGAAGATTATGTTGATCTTCTATAAAAAACGGAGTCATTCACTCATTCATACTCATCAATTCATAAACACTCATCCTCCTACAAAAACTTGTGGTTTCTAAGTTATTGTTTCATACTTTGAGTTTTATTTTCCGTTATGAATAAGTTGTGAAAACTATTGAAGAAGGACGAAGAATAAGAAGATGTTCCGAGAAGGCAACAACAAGCCCTCTTGATGTCTACGGTAGCCCACCAAGTGGAGATGATGAAAGAAGATGAAGCCTCATAATGGGGCGGTTCTTCGGAAGGGCGAAAGTACATACTAAGGGATTGGAAAATGATGGATCAGCGCTTGAAAGCTCTATATTTCATTGAACCGTGTAGGTTTGACGACGACACCTTTCGAATGCACTTTAGTATGTGACCTCGTCTCTTTGACAAGATGATGCGTAACATGGCCAACCACGACTCGTACTTTGTACAAAATATGGATGCCACTGGCAAACTTGATCTTTCCACTGAATAGAAGCTAACATGCGCTTTGAGGATGCTCGCGTACGGTCTACTAGCTGACGTGACTGATGAGTTCCTTGATATTGTTGAATCCACTGCTCTTGAAGTGTTGATCATTTTACAAGAATTATATAGGTTGTGTACCGCAAAGACTATCTTCGCAAACCAATTGTAGCAGATCTACAGAGGTTGACAGACAAAGCGACAGATCGCGAATTTCCAGGTATGTTGGGTAGTCTTGACTGTATGCATTGGCAGTGAAAAAATTGCCTCACTGCACATGCCGGGCAATTTAAAGGTCACAAGGGAAAACCTACAATTATCTTAGTGGCAATGACTTCGTATGATACTTGGATTTGGTATGCATATTTCGGACTTCCAGGTTCTCTTAACGATCTCAATGTCCTAGGAAGATCACTATTGTTCGATGAGGTATGCAGAGGTGAAGCTCCTCGAGTAGATTTCAAAGTGGGCAATAATACGTACTATTAAGTTTATTATCTGGTGGACGGCATCTACCCTAATTGAGAAACTCTTTTCAAAGCCATAAAAAATACTACCACTCCGGCGATAAGACACTTTACAAGAATGCAAGAGGCATTCAGGAAAGGCATGGAGAGAGCATTCTCCAAGCGCGTTTTTCAATTGTGAGGGGTACATCTCGTTTATAGAGTAGGGAGAGCCTACAATACATCGTGATGACGTACATTATTTTGCACAACATGATAGTAGAAGATGGGCAATATGAATTTGACTTGGACGACATCCCGACTCGTCCAAGAAGAGATGATATATATGATAAATTGAGTTATGATCATGAGGTGGGAACGTGATCCCCAAGAAATGCATGCATTTGTACGTGATCATTACAAGAAGATTCGATGTCCAGTGATATTTGCTTCACTAAGATCGGATTAAGTGGAACACGGTTGGGATTTGAAGAAGTTTCGAGAGCGCAACAATGGCTAACTGTTGTCGTTATCATGTGTCAATAATTGGCATTGTTTGCCATAATATTGTTGTTTACATTTAATTTTGTGTGTGCCTGTATGAATTTAATTTTGTATGTGGTTGTAAGCATTTAATTTTGTCTGTGGTTGTAAACATTTAATTTTGTGTGTGCTTGTATGAATTTAATTTTGTGTGTGGTTGTAAGCATTTAATTTTTTGTGTGCTTGTATGAATTTGATTTTTTGTATGGTTGCAAGCATTTAATTTTTTGTGTTGTTGTATGAATTAAATTTACAAGACCATAAATATAACAAATAAGAACTTACCATTTTATTTAAAATGAGGAAAAGTAGACTAAATAATTAATTAAAAAAAATTATAAATTAAGCCTCAAGCAACATCATAAATGAGATAGAACTTGTTCTCACGCTTGATCATTATTAGGATACCACTCCGTTTGATCGAGCAAAAGATAGAGTGAAGAACTTGATCCGCCATGAGGAGATGTAGATACTTGAGGGATACGGAATGGCCGAAAAGATGAATCTTGTGCAATTTCCACTTTCTCTCGCTCAAGTATCATTTTTTGCTTCCTCTCCCAATACTCTCTTTTACAAGTTGAAAATGTAGTAGGATCCACCATCATTGTGCGAGCATCTTCATCCCTTTGTTGAGCCGTCATAGCCTCTTGGTAGAGTTGTTCCCTTCGTGCATGATCTCTATCATTTTTATCAGCAAACATTTTCATTTGATCATGAATACTCCTTGAAAGCTCTTGATTACCTTTTTTCTTTGCCGCCTTGGCCGTTTTTTTCCCCATTGAACGATCTTGCCTAGCTCTAGGTGGCATGCTTGGAGTTGCTCCATTTCCGGGCGAATCGTTATCATCCAAGTTGATAGGCGTCTCATAATTTGTGGTATCCCCTTCTATTGATGGCGGATTTAAAATTTTTAGTGTATCCTTCAAGATATCCCAACAATACAAAAATCTGAAATGTTCCTCATGGGATTCATTGAAGTAATTCGACTTGACATTCCTTATCTACAAACAATTGAAATAAACATAGTAGTAGTTATTTATTTTAACTATATTTTAAGCGACTTGGAATAATTAATTTTAACTATATTTTTACTATGACAAATAAAAATACTTATATCATCAAGATCATTTTTGTCACTTTTATGATTCGCGATGGCATGGTTTAATGCTTGGTGCCATCTCATGCATGCGGGATTGATCTTCTTCCATTGAGATTCAACACTTGAAGGGGTTCGCTTCGGTGCATTTGGAGGCTTGATACCATCAAAATACTCATATATATGATCCCACAAGGTTCCGCTCGATTGATTAGTATCGATGACTGAATCTTCACCAACACTCATCACGGCGATGCACAAAGTTTTATCTTCCTCCTCTTTCCAATTTTCCAATTATGGTGCCCGTAGATGTTGTGCCTCTTTCTTTGGACCCATGGTGTTGAAAAGAAAAAATAAAATTTGTTATATGAATAAAAATGATGGGGAGGAAGGAATGTTGGAGAAGATGTAAGAAATGGTGTGGAATGAATGAAATTTTGGGTTGGTATTTATAGAAGAAATGTAGATTTACTGTAGCAACGGGCAGAAAATTAATCAAAAAATTTTAATTATTTTTTTGCCACTTTTCTTACAGTTATATAAAAAATCAAAGTTAGTTTAAATAAGAACCGTCGATTAATTAGAAACCTATATTTTAAACCGTCGGATCAAAAACTAATTTAGAAAGAAAAAATTGAATTAACTCTGATGATTAATGAGGGTCGTTGGTTTCAAAAAAGGATGATTCTTAGCCATAGATGAGGTAGCCGTTGGATGAAAATGAGAGTCGTTGCTCTCTGTGTCGGTCACGTGTGCGGGACCCAGGCGGGCCCAGTTGTTGGCTCATTTCCCCTTTTCTTCCGCGCATTGCACGTTGATTTGCCCATCTAGCCCTTGTCTTTTTCCGCGAAGCCCAACCCTTCTCTCTCTCGCGTGCGTCATCTCTATTCCCTCCCTCTCTCCTCTGCGTTTTCGGGCCCAACTTTGAAATTTTGAGACGCGTCTCATTTAAGGTCTCAAAATGAGACTTGGTTTGAGACGTAGCTCTATATTTTAAAGGTTTGAGACCTCATTTTTCTACCATTGAAGAGTCAAAAAGCTTATTGGGTCTATATTTATAGGGTTTGAGACTCCTTATTGGAGATGCCCTAAGAGTTTGATTGCTTGTGATTCATCAACCACTTTGGTGCTTTAAAGCTCAAAATTAACACAACTACTCTTTTGGTCAAGCTTTGGTGGCTGCTTAGTTGCTATTCTGAGCTTCAGTTATTGCAGAAAGAGAGTTGCCAGCCACTTTATGCAATCAAAATACTGTATATATAGCCAACTAACCCTTTAGTGAATTTTCTCCTTTATACATCCAATTCAAATCCTTATTGTTTTCGCTGATCGTTACTCGTGCATGAAATTGTTATAATTTTGGCAACGTAAAATGCTAAATTAGTATAGTTTGAAATTATCAATTTTTGACATAGTTGAAAATATATGAGTGTGATGTGTTAGTCATGGTCGTAGTCGCTGCTGCGAAAACTACTTCTATTTTAGTTGTCTGGTTATGATTATGATTGTGGCAAGGCCGATAGAAGGTTAGTGTGTTTAAATATGCATAGGCCATTTTTTGTACAAAGTAAAACACTTGGGGGTTGGGGCTAGCTAGACGCATTGTCTTATGAGTTGGCCCATTCTGTCCCGGGCTGGCCCATCAAATTGTTGGTGTTTTAAACGTGGTTACAAATTCTCTTTACCTTATGGCGTAAGCAATGCTCTTGCATCAATGCTTTCATTATTTGGCAAAGTTTAGGTAGGTTCAAGCTAACCTTCCACCTCCATATGCCATGATTCAAGTCGCCAATCTTCTTTACTTGTATTGTAATTCATACACGTCAATCAAGAGTCCTGCTTAATAACAAAAGTTACATCCAAAACTTTGTTTCCACCGTCCCTTTATTTAAGCTAACCATCATGATCGAAAGTCGATAAAAATATCTTGATTTAATTCCTGCATATACACTATGGGTATGAGTTTAGATCATGATACCAAAATCGATATTTATCGAAGGAAACGTTGAGACAAGTTCTATCGATATGAAGTTATTTATAAAGCGGATGATATTTAGTTATGGTTTAACATTAATAAAATTAAAATAATTACATAAATTAGGAAAGGAGTCACGGAGAAACCAAACACAGGTGGACCACGTGTCAGGCACGCTCCACTCCACCACCCTGTTGGAGAAAAAAGGAAGTCACGTGACACCACTAACTTTCGTCACGCGTGGACAATCTTGTCTTTCCACAGAAAATTCAAAAAAGAAAACAAAAAGACAAAGAGTCTTAAGGCAATTGGAGAGGTAGAACATTCATAATCCCTACTTTTGTTCTTCATTTTTCATATCTTTAGGAGAAACAAAATGTAATAACCATGGACAAAAAAGTAAACGTGGAGAAACTAAACTGCCAAACTCTAAAAAATAACACGCATCAAAAATGGAATACGTTCACAATCAGTTTCCCAAAAATAAGGAACAAAATAAAAGGGAACAATTTTACTTAGCTGATTACTTTTGTTTGTGGTGCTGTTTTCTGGGAAGAGAACTCGGAGTTTGAAGTTGGTAAGAAGAGAAGAAAATCTACTTGGCCCTCTCCATCGTTTCTTCCAATGTTGACACTCCATTTGAAGCGTTGTTTTTTTATGTGCAAGAACGAAGATGGTTGGATTGGATCATTAAAGCTTAGAATTTAGTTAGTTCCCCACTGCATGAAATTATCAAAATATATAATAGTGAAAAATACAATTACATTGCTAATGTGTGATATCAATGTTCAACAATTTTCAGTACAAAAGCGACGACGGCGGAATCCGCGGCATCTGCCACTGAGGAAGCATTCATTCTTGCAAAGCATTCATTCAATGACTCATCGACTCACAAGTCCTAGCCTCACTCCGCATCACCACCTCTTGAGAAACCAAGACAATGAGGACCAAATAGAAAAGACAAAGATATTTCCTCCCCTGGCCCCTGGTAACCGATATAGGAAATGAAGTTTGACAAGATAGTGATAGAATTGAACATTGTTCTCTATAATTGGGTGAGTTCCCTGCCTTTGTTACGTTGTTCGAATGTGTGATATTGGGGAGAATCAATCCATTATTTACGGTAGGTTGTTGGATTCGTGGATCATGAAAAGGCTTACACGGTTACACCAGTATGTTGTCATTTACTAAAAGTTCTTGGTTTCCAAAGAGGAATAATCAATGTAAAGTGTGGTGGAGTGATAGGCATATGATTACCGAATTGAAACTTGATGTCTAAATCGAATGAGCAATTCATAAGATGAAATTTGTAAGAACGTCCATACTAATAGCTCTTCTGTATTATCTAGTATGTCTTGGTGATTTTTCTTATTTTGATTATGCTTATTCAATTTTTTATGCCTAGTTATGATTTTTTTTTAAAGGAGTTATAATTTATTATCATAGCGCAAGACTATGAGATGTGCTCTTCCATTGTATAATTGTTTCGCCTACAATACTACCTCTTACTACAATACTATAGAATCAATATTTTTATAATTTTCTTGAAAAATAGAATGCTAAAACAATTTTTAATCTACTCTGCTGAGAAATATGATTCAACGTTGAGATAAAATAAGAGGATATGAATAGCAAGGATTTCTACATGCTGGAAAAAAGAAGACATACCACATATGAGGTTAACGATTAGGAAATGGTGATTATGACTTTAAAGTTTGTAAAATCTGATGAATTTAATAATGTATATTCGCGATTTCAAAAATGTGATCTACAAAGGTCTTTTACTATAGATAGAAAGTGTACATCTGAATGAAAAAAAATGATTCATACGTATATGTTAACAATCGACAATATAGTATCACAATCTCAATGAAAGAAAATACACATTACGTACGCGCGTGTAGGAATGCTAGTAAAAAGAAAAGGGGAAAGGGAATGTTAGATGATGGATATGAATAACCCAATTGAAAAATTGCTAGTTTGGTCACTCATGTTTGACAGATGAGATGATATGGTCACTCATGTTTGACAAATATCGCTTTGATCATCCATGTTTTATTTTATCATTCAGAACGATCACTTTGTTCATCTTAGATGTTAAAAATCACATATATAATAGACACATGCTTTACTTAAATTAATATTTTTGTCATTATCAAGCTAACTAACATACTTATATGTACTTTACAAATAAATAAATATGTTTTTTTAATATTCAAAATAGACAAAGTGACCAATCTGAATAATAAAATAAAATATGAGTGACAAATCTGATATTTGTCAAACACAAGTGATAAATCCGTCTCAACTGTCAAACATAAATGACCAAACCAACAATTTTCTCTAATCCAATTACACAACCACAACAATAAGCCAATTTCTATGAGTAATAAATTCGTCTCAACCGTCAAATATAAATCACCAAACAAAAAATTACACGACCACGTCAATAAACCCCTCTCTGCTTCTTCTCTCTTCTCTCTGTAACAATAAACCAAATTTCCTTTCCTTCGTTTTGCTTTTTAACTCCAACAAAAATTAGACAAACCGAACCAGATCACTAGCCCTAGATCTCTCTCTCTCTTCTTTCACACACAGACGGCCCCAGTGCATTGCTGTCCGTACAAATTTCCTTGCCTTGCTTCTGCTTCTTCTTCGCTTTGCTTCGATTGGACGACAATCCCGGCGGTGTCGTTTGCGGTGGTGGTTCGAGGAGTCGGCGGAGCTCTAGGTTTATATGCAGCTCGGCGCTCGCGGTCAAAGTTTGGATATTTTATTTCCTTAGGTCTGTAATTTTCTTAGGGTTAGGGTTTGTTTTTCGTCGCTCGATTTTGTGGAGATGGAGCCTCGCGTTGGGAATAAGTTTAGGCTCGGACGGAAGATCGGTAGCGGTTCGTTCGGAGAGATCTATCTAGGTTCGTTCTGTGATGATTGTTGTGGTTAAAATTTGAGCAGATGTGGATTTGGCTGGGATTAAAAGTGTTGTTGATCTTTGTTTTTTTTTGGATTGGTTTGGTGTTGTAGGTACGAATATTCAGACGAACGAAGAGGTTGCGATTAAGCTGGTGAGTAGGACAATTGAGTCTCTGATGTTTGACTTTTGTTTGGGTGTACAAATTGAGCTTAACCTGTTAGCAGAAAAGTTGTGGGAAATGGTGTATGAGTTTATGGTCAGATTGGTAGACATGCTTCAGCTTTCACTATACCTGTAATGTCGTTGAGCCAACTAGTTTGTAGATCAATGTGTTTTGTGCTAATGCGGGTAGCTTTAGTGTTAAAGATTGCGGCTTCGTGTTGTTTCTCTTTGTTTGTAGAACAGCAAACTTTGAGAGAGAAAGAGAGCTGAACGTTATTTTTACCCTTGTTTTGAGTTCTGTCCAAAGCAAATGTATTTTCTGTAAAGATTGTCCGCTTTCGAAGATTGTTTTTGAACAATTAGTAGCGCTTTATTGCGCTGGATATATCTTTTGGTTCATATGAAGCTTATGGCCAATGTTTTGAATGTTTGTAGGAAAATGTGAAGACAAAACATCCTCAGTTGTTGTATGAATCCAAGTTGTACAGAATCCTACAGGGAGGAAGTAAGGCAGACTCTTGAATTTTGTCGTTTGAGGGGTTGCTAAAGATTTTACTCTTTTGGTTTCAAGTTTTACAAGGTTTTATGCTTTGTGAAATTGGTACTTGCAGCTGGGATTCCAAACGTGCGGTGGTTTGGAGTTGAAGGAGATTATAATGTTTTGGTCATGGATTTGCTGGGTCCTAGTCTGGAAGATTTATTTAATTTCTGCAGTAGGAAACTTTCTCTGAAGACAGTTCTTATGCTTGCAGATCAAATGGTAGGTGGCAATGAGTGTTTGCAAACTCACTGTTTTGGTTTCTTTACTTTTGGCCGAGTACTGGTTTCTGACATTCTTGACGTGTAATTTTAGATCAATCGTGTTGAATTTGTTCATTCCAAGTCCTTTCTACATCGCGATATCAAGCCAGACAATTTTCTCATGGGATTAGGAAGGCGTGCAAATCAGGTTTTAATCTTATTTTGCATGCATCCTAACATGCTTTGGTTTTACCGAGTTTATTTCATATCGAGATGCCTGTACTAACATGTTAATTTTCATATCTTCAGGTATACATGATTGATTTTGGTCTGGCTAAGAAATACCGGGATAGTACAACCCGTCAACATATTCCTTACAGGTGAGAATGATTGATGCCTGCGGGTGCGGCTTCTATAATTTCTGTTGTATATCACATTGGATTATTGTAGTTAACATAGCACTTCAAATTTTCATATTGGGTGCTCATGTACTGCAGAGAAAACAAGAATTTGACCGGAACAGCAAGATATGCAAGCATGAACACCCACCTTGGGATTGGTAAGTATTAGTCTTTGGTGTTCTTTGTAATGTATTGTTGCAGTATGTGTTAAATCTGTCTTAGTAAACTTGATTTCTGATTTTCTGCTATTCGGAACTATATAGAGCAAAGCCGGAGGGATGATTTAGAATCTCTTGGTTATGTCCTTATGTACTTTCTCAAGGGGAGGTGATTATCTCTGAAGACCCTACTATTATTTATAGATTGCTATCTGTTTATAATTCATCTAATAATCCTATTTTCTTGTAGTCTTCCTTGGCAGGGATTAAAAGCTGGCACCAAGAAACAGAAATATGAAAAAATCAGTGAAAAGAAGGTTTCCACTTCAATTGAGGTATGATGCTTGTGATATTGTGTCAGGCATTTCAACCCTTTTGTTGTCATCTTGTAATTTGTGAGTTTAATGTTTTTTCAGGCCTTGTGTCGAGGTTATCCGACAGAATTTGCTTCATATTTCCATTACTGCCGCTCACTACGATTTGATGATAAGCCAGACTATGTTTATCTGAAAAAAATATTCCGTGATGTCTTTATTCGTGAAGGTTTGTAATCCTATTTGGAAGAATTATTTGTCACATTTCACACGTTATTCTGACATCTGCCTTTCTTGTGAACTACTGTGACATATATTGTATCCATTGTTCATTACAGGTTTTCAGTTTGATTATGTGTTTGACTGGACAATTTTGAAATATCAGCAATCACAGCTAGCTACACCTCCAACCCGTGCACTGGTAAATACTATGCCATTCTGATTTTGTTCCCTATTGCGTACAAGGGATCTTTATTAACATCATTGTTTGATTCAGGGTGCTGGAACTAGCTCTGCAATGCCACATGCCCCTGCGGTCGTGGAGAGGCCAACAGGTTGTTTAGCATTCATTGTTTTAGATGAATCTCAACATTATTCTAGGAGTTAATCCCTGGCCTTTTGTTGTTCATATTGGGTTCCTCTTCATTATTCTAGTCCAGATGTACTTTTCAAATATAATTCTGTCATACATGTAAGCGGTTGCTTATTCCATTCTGCATGCACCTTATCTTATGTTTACTTGGTTTCATGATATTGTGACATATCTCTCAAGGTTGTACACGTAAGGTTATTGCTTCAATTAATTTGCTTCCCTAATTGCAGCCGAGGAAGATGGAAGGATAGCTGGCTTATCCTCATTGGATGCCTCTCGGCGAAGAATACCTGGACCAGCTCTGAATTCCACCAGCGTATCAAGGCAGAGAAATGCAATTGCTATGGATTCCGCAATAACTAGAGAGAACAATCTGGTGGGTGTAGTTAAATTGCAGTGTATTCTCTTCTGTTGGAGCTCTAATTGGGCTATGAGTCTTCCTCTTTGGCATAGAGTTGCCTCTCAATAAATGTGCTTGTACGCCTTACATCCAAGTTCCTTATGGTATGCTTTGCACTTTGCAGTTGTCAAATCCCAATATCATGGGCCGGTCTAGTGGATCATCAAGGAGACCTGCTGTTTCTAGCAGCCGTGAGGGATTTGGAAGAAGTGAGTCTGAACATCGTGTTCGCACAACCAATGCTAGTCCAGGAACAGGTCACAGAATTTCAAGTGGCCAAAGAAGCTCGCCGGTTGAATCCTCAGACCCTACTCGTACTGCACGACATAGCTCACAAATTAGGAACTATGAAACTGCCATTAGAGGCCTTGAAGGCCTGCAGTTAGACCACGAGGAGAGAATCCATTACTAGATGGTGCCGTCTTCCTGCTGGATGCTGTAAATCTCTTAATTTGATTGTATGCTTTCTCCAGAATAGGTTTACGAGAAAAAAGATGATTATATATCAAAGGTGAGTGTCTGAGAGGTGATTTTTACTTGAACTCAGTTATCCAATGGAAGAGAGCTAAAAGTGTTTGTTGCTTCTTCAACTTGTGCTTTTAACACGTAGATCCATTTACGTGATTAAACGATGTAAATTTTCTTTTCCCAAAAGAAAATAACAAAAATTTGTTAAAGGTGGGTGCTAGGTTTTTTTGCCCCAGATTCGAAGTGGCATGTTAAATTCTGGTAGTTGTAATTGTGTGTTTTCTCTTGAATCTGTAAATCTGTATTTGGGTTTGAAGAGCGAGTGATTGTGCAAAGGAACCTACTGATGACTCAGTTTCAAACATTTCAGTCTTCATTCATGTCTACACAGTAAATAAGTCGGGGAAATTAAACAGAGAGAGCTGCACCAACCAAACCCAACCACTTCGGCAGAGCTTGCAGTTCCCGTGGCCTCGTGTTGCAATTTGGCCATGTGAGATATGTTTGACTTGATTTCAGACCAGACAGAGAAATTCCTTTTGATCCTCAGGCTCTGGTTTTTATCACCTATGTACTCCATGTACAACATTTCTTTCATATTTTCTCTCATATAGTTAACACTAAATATCACACGTCTTTGTTGTTCTCTATTCCCCTAGGCTTTGCCACTGTAAACCACTCACCGGTAGTCTAATTAGCTCGATCAGCTATGGTGTACATTCTCCTTAATTCTTATCATGCCGCCACTGTCTTCTCCATGAGGGTTCTCCGAAATTCACTTCTCTTTTTGGTCGACCTCTGTTGTAAGAAGTTAGGACTCCCCAAAGATCACCATTTTATGTTCAGCCTAGTATATTTTTGTGCCTTCAATATCAAGTTAGGATCACAAGGTTTTGAAGGTTTATAGAGGCTTCCTTTGCTGAACAACGTGGGAAGCACTTGATGTAAATGTCAGTTGAGAATCTGATTCGGTAATGATTGTTTCAATTGTTTGGTTCATTCAGGTTCGTCTGTGTTATGATTATGGAATTGAGTGTTGTTCGACTAATTTTGCCATCTCTCTTGGTCTATTTGTTACAACGAACCACGAAAAACTATTCCGTCATTTGTTTTTGGTGAAAATGATGCTCATATTTGGATTGACAAAACCTTCATTTTCTCGGAAGCAAATAGATCGATCGTCCGGTTAATTCTGTTGTTAAGTCCTCTCTCTTCCTGGTGATTGTTTCTTTTATATATTCGTGTTGGACCTTTTGTTATAAAAAGTAACTTTCAATTTCACTAAAACATAGTTGCTCGATCTGCCATTAATTTCTTTCCTTTTTTAGTTCATTCCCTCTGGAGATGCTAGTTTTCTTCGTGTTTTGGACATTTAGTTATGAGTACCTTTCATACCTTAAGGTTTTGAGTGTTTGTTTTGATTGTGTTATTGCATCTTTTGAGTATGAATACGTTTTGCAAATGATGGTGCATTCCCAAATGTTTTTGAGAAAATGTACTATCTGCAAAGTTGTTTATGTCAGTTGATAAATTACGGGGGGGGGGGGGGTTGGGGCGGTTGTTCGGGATGAGATCTATGTAAAGAAAGCAAACAGAGAAATGGAGATCTATGTAAAAGCAATTGGCAACTGAGATCTTGTTGAAGTAATCAAGGAAATGGAGATCAAACATAAGAGAGAAATGGAGATCAAACATAAGAGACTAGATAAGAGACAAAACAGAGATTGCAGCTTAATCATAGCAGTATGTTTGAGACCTATGTTTCGATTCTTGTCTTAGCTTTCTGTTAAGTTGGGATCACAAATTTTTACTTACTTAGAGCACTTTTTTAGAATTCGATTTACAGTTTGTACTGTTTTCACTTTCATGTTGACTTTATGTATTATTTAGTATCCAACGGAGAAAGAAATATTTTTTCATCGTGCCTTATTTTAGTTGTAAATGCCGAGAAAATGTAGCTGAGGGGGTGTACTGCATATTTAGCATATGTTGTAAACACTTGTACTGCATTTTTGTGGTAAGGGAATACCCTGATATTTTTCATGAAGAATTACCAGGTCTTCCTCCAATAAGGGAAATAGATTTCACGATTGAGCTACTTCCGGGTACAGGTCCTATAGCTTAAGCTTCGTATAGGATGGCTCCAGCTGAATTGAAAGAGTTACAGGTTCAACTTTAGGAAGTGATTGATAAAGTCTTCATCCGTCCTAGCATACCACCGTTGGGAGCTCCAGTTCTATGTGTGAAGAAGAAGGATCGATGGATCGATGAGATTATGTGTTGACTATCGGAAATTGAATCAGGTTACAGTGAGGAATAAATATCCCTTGCCTCGAATTAATGATTTGCTTGATCAGTTTAAGGGAGCTATGGTGTTTTCTAAGATTGATCTTCGATTAGAATACCATCAGTTCCGGATTAGAGAGTCAGATGTCTCTAAGATAGCGTTCTGATTGCGTTACGGGCACTGCGAGTTTCTTATGATGCCATTCGGTTTGACGAATGCTCCTGCTGCCTTTATGGCTTTAATGAATCGAGTATTTCAGGCTTATCTTGATAAACTCCTCATTGTATTTATTGACGATATCCTAATTTACTCAAAGGATGCGAGGCAACATATGAGACATTTACATGTAGTTCTCAAGACATTGAGGAAGTCTAAGTTATATGCCAAGTTCAGTAAATGTGAGTTCTGGTTAGTAATGTTAAATTTCTTGGCCATGTGATTTCAGCTGAAGGAGTTAGTGTCAATCCAAACAAGATTGAAACAGTATTAAACTGGAGCAGACCTACGAGTGTTCAGAAGCTTTCTGGGCCTAGCCAGTTACTACTATCAATTTATGCAGGATTTTTCACGAATTGCTACACCTCTTACAAGACTCACAAGGAAGGGAGTTAAGTTTGAATGGTCGGAGGCTTGTAAAGGAGACTTTCCAGACCCTGAAGACAAGGTTGACAATAACCCCAGTGTTGACGTTACCAGACAATAGAAGAGAGTTTACTATTTTCAGTAATGCCTCCAAATTAGGTTTGGGTTGTGTATTGATGCTGCATGGTAAGGTGGTTATGTATGGTTCATGACAGTTGAAACCTCATGAGACGAACTACCCCACTCATGATATGGAGTTGGTAGCGATAGTTTTCACGTTGAAAATCTGGAGACATTACTTGTATGGCGTCAGATGTCAGATTTTTACTGATCATAAGAGCCTTGCGTACCTCCTCGCACAACTGGAATTGAACTTGAGACAGAGAAGGTGGATGAAGTTGATAAGCGATTATGAGTGCACCTTCGAGTACCTTGGAAAGGTGAACGTAGTTATAGACGCCCTTAGCTGGAAGTGTAGAGTTTCCTTGTCTCATATACAAATGGCTCGGGTACCACTGCTTACAGAGTTGTGAGCCACTAGAGTAGTGTTGTATGCCGATGAGACCGAGAATAGAGTAGTCTGCAGGTTCGACCCATTCTTATTGACAGAGTACGTGGATTATAGGATTCTGATCTTGCACTTTTGAAATTAAAGGAAGCGGTGCACGACGATAGACAACCAGATTTTTCATCAAGGAGGGACAAGTTGCTAGTATTCAAAGGTAGACTCTATGTTCCGAATGACGAGGAGTTAAAATAGGAAATACTCGACGAGTGAGGCTCATTGTTCCATTTATGTTATGCACCCTGGTATCACGAAGATGTATTGAACCCTCACAGAATACTCTTGGTGGACTAATATGAAGAGGGACGTAGCGTCATATGAGAGTCAATGCCCTATCTGTCAACAGGTGAAGGCTTAGTGACAGAAACCTTCAGGAAAAATGCAAACGGCTAGAGATACTTGTTTAGAAATGGGAGCATATCACTATGAATTTCGTATATAAGTTGCCTCGTACATTCAAAGGTCATTCATGTGTTTGGATGGTTGTGGATCACTTCACCAAGTCTGCACACTTTATACCAGTTACAGAGAAAATTTTGGTGAGCAAGCTAGCCATGTTGTATATGCAGAAGATTGTAAAACTACATGGTGTGCATGTTTCTATCATCTTGGATCGAGATTCTCATATTACATCACAATTCTGGAGAGCATTACAAGAAGCTTTGGGAACTAAGTTACGATTTAGTACGGCCTTTCACGCCCAAAGTGATGGTCAATCTTAGAGAGCTATCTAGATGCTGGAGAATATGCTGAGATCCCGTGTGTTATAATTTCCAGGGAAATGGAGTTAGTACCTGCATTTGATAGAGTTTGCGTATAACAACAGTTTCCACTCTAGTATTGGAATGTCACCGTATGAAGCTTTGTATGGAAAATAGTGTCAAACTCCCTTGTGCTAGAGCGAAGTAGGAGAAAGGAACCTCATAGGTCCAGAAATAGTCCAGGAGACCACTAAGAATATGCAGATCATTCGAGACAGATTGAAGATCGCTCAGGATAGATAAAAGAGTTACGCAGACGTTAGACGAAAAGATCTTGAGCTTGAGGTGAGTTTGGGGTGGGTGACTGTGTATTCTTGAAACTGTCTTCATGGAAAGCGATGATACGATTTGGGAAGTGCGGTATTCTTTGAACCTTATAAGATTATAGAGCACGTAGCTGCAGTGGCTTATCGTTTGGAGTTACCATCAGAGTTGGCACGAGTTCATGATGTATTCCACGTGCCCCATGTTACGGAAGTACATTCCTAATCCCTCTCATGTCATTATACCTCACCAACTTTCGCTACAGGAGGACTTAGTTTATATTGAGGAACCAGTGGAGATTCTTGACCCTTAGAGAGCAGGTTCTCCGGAACAAGACCATACCTTTAGTGAAAGTTTTGTGGAGGAATCATGCCGTAGAAGAAGCTATTGGGGTACCAGGCAGCACATGAGGGATTAGACCCTCATCTTTTCTAGAAAGTGTGTAGATTTCGTCCTCGAAATTTTTGTGGGGGGGGGGGGGGGGTGGGGGTGGATTGTTATGACCCAAGCCAAAACTATGCACTTATCTAATCGTATTAAGCTTTATCGCGGATTAACTGCACTGACTAGGTTATTAATGACTTTCTCACTGAGTGAGAATTAGACTTAAGTTTTTTCACGAGAGTTGTAGAGTATTTTATTTCGACACCGAAGAAATTTTCAGGGAATTTTTGGCATAAGCAAGATATTTCTTATGATAATCGGAAGTCGCCGTGAGAATTTATTAAAAGAAATTATTTTTGGGTCGGTTTAATCTCGACCGTTAGATCTTGATAAGATCAATTCTGGGTCGTTGATCAATTGAGAAGCTTAGGGGTATAAATAGTATTTATTTTTTTAAAATCCTAAACAGAAAATACCTCGGGCTCGACCCGTTTATGGAAATTCTGAACCAATCATTTCGCGCCGTACAAGTTTTTCTAGCCATCGGCCTAAGTAAAAGGAATCCTCCTTTTGTTCTAGTGTGTTTGATGGGTTTATTGGAGGTCGATTTGAATGTTTAGGTTATCACCTTCACCGTCGAGAACTGTCGTCATGGTTAGAGGTGCTCTGGTGGTTATTTTTCGACGGGGTTAGATGGAATTGACGGGGTTTTCTATTTGGAGTTGAAACCCCATAGTCTCGGCCTCCGTTGAGTGTTGTCGCCGGCGAATCGAGCTGAAATTTTTATTGGAGGCCAACGGCTTTCGATCGATTTTTCGGCTATTCTAAGCCGAATCATAGGACAGGGTAGTTAGGAAAGTGATTGGGCTCGGCGAGAGGAATAGTTTGGGGTATATGGTGCCGCCGTTGGTGGCGGGTGCTTGCAAGGATGCCGCCAACAGAGCTTCCATGCGCCTCCGTTCATGGCGGAGTTCTAGTGAGGCAGGTTGTAGGATTTATCGACGGGGTTTTTGGGGTTGTTTTTAGAGCCAATTTCTATCATTTTACATGTCCTAATATTATGCGATCCATATTGACAGAACATCGAGATTACAACCCCGACGAAGGAAATTTCGCTGGACATCAGTAGTAGTCGTTGACTTGTGAGTGGACATTTATTTTTCACAGTCGCATACGAGTTCTACAGTTTTTTGTATTACTGAGAGGACCCGACCCTAGATTAACTAGTAATCTAGAATCAAGTCCTAACGACTGAACCTAATCTACTAGTTTCTGTGAAAATTTTGACATAACTTCTCTTATAAATGAGACAACCAAAAACCTGCAAGGAAAACTGACACTCGTAGATAAAACCACAAACAATACCGTGGATGACCGATGCCCATCCGGATTTCTCAACATAAGATTGAAATTAAACCTGATACATTAATTAGAATTGGAAATCATAACTCCAGTACATACACTGATTCATAAACAAAGAAACTCAACTCGACAACTATATGAGTGACAACCTATTCACAAGAGTCTCACAAAGACGATACTACAGAACTAATATCGAAGGTGACTTCAATAACATAAGAGACATACTGACAGTGAGCAAGGACCAATTATTGAAGGAATTGACTGGTGGACTTGATGCCCTTGACGACATTCAGCAGCCCCATGATACACACTGCAATCTGAGCAAGTAAAACCGAAAAGCCCAGGAAAAAGGTACATAAAATCATAAAAACTGTTAGAGTGAGTGGACAAAAATAATATTTCACTTTTTAACTGAAACTGTAAATAATATACCTTTCATAAATAATGTACATAAAAATAATGCGAGTCTGAAAATAAACAAGCCTAGGTCAGATGTTTGTTCTAACCCTCCTGGGTACTATGTATGTGTGGAGGCAGTAACTTGAGTACATTTTCCTCAAGTTACAAACATGCCCAGGTCAGATGCTTGTCCTAACCCTCCTGGGTACTGTGTAATCACGGGTCAGGTGTTTGTCATAACCCTCCCAGAGCATCTCGGGGATCAGCCGAGAGGCCATAACATCGATGCATCCATAATAACCATACTCTGTGTAAACAAAAATCATATGTGCCTCCGAACCAATGTATTCTCATAAAATACATAATCATAAACGCATATTCGTAAATGCATAATCGTAAAAACATAATCATAGACTTGCAAGTCAACTGAGAAAATCAAAGTGTCCACTTACAGGTTGCCAGGATAAACATAAAGCTGAAACCCTGTCAATCGGCACAATTATTCATCTGATATGGCCGCTAACTCAATATCCTGAAACTACGATTAAAATTAATATCTGATCATCAGATTCATACTGAATAGCAAAGATCGTAATCTGGTGAGTAATAACATCGAAAATCTTGAATAACGTAATTTCTGTTTAATTACTGAATCAACCAAATACTAAATTCAATTCCCTGTAATCTCTCACTTTGAAAGAGTCACAAAAAATCTCGAATATTAAACGACTCGCAAATAAACGGATAATCAAAGTGTTCTTTAATATTGTCGTGAATTAAACTGATAATTGTCCGATTAAATACTCGTCCAAATTTAACAAACTCAAATCCGAATATACACCTCAGCATTACATTCGGCACGCGAAAACAAGCAAAACGACATAAAACTTGTCGAAAATTCTACCTCGACGGAGATCCGCCGCGCACGGCACGTGGGGCCGCCGGTGGCCGGAATTGCACAAACCCAGAAATCTTCAACCTTTATATCAATTTGAAGATCTCAACATTTCCCACAGCTTTGTAGTTCAATGCTAAGCTCAATTCTAACCGGAAAACATCGAAATCTCATCGTGAAATTGAAAACCCTCGCCGAAATTTCCATACTCCGATCGGTTCCGCCCAACCATGGAAAGGACCAAGACCACATGGGTTCTACTCACCATTCCATGGGCTTCAAAACCCCCATAAGGTCGACCTCCAATGCCGCCATCTTGAGCCGCCACCAACGCCGCCAATTCTGGCTGGAATTCCCTCATCTTCATCGCGTCGGTTCTTCCTCCTCCGGCCACCAACAAGGGCGATCCACCTATCAATTTGAAGAGGATCTCAAGCCCAACAACTTTGATCAAGGAATCACGGCCAAATACGGCCGGAATAGAGCTCACCGCCTACAACCATTTTCGGTGACAAAACGGTTCGATTTGACCCGTGGGTCAACGCGGGTCAAACCCAACATCCCCCAAATGGAAACTTTCCATTAATATCTCATATTTATACTGTATACATACCATACACATACAACCCAAATCAACGGCTATAATTTAATCTGATCAAGATTGGACGGTGAAAGGACCCGACCCCGATTTAGTTGCCTAAACCGAAATCAAACCCCTTCGAAAACACGACCTCAAAATTTTTTTTGCCAGAGTTTACTATGAAAGTATATGAACCATTCTTAGAACCTGCAAAGAAATACATTTCGAATATTCCACAAAAGCCAAACCGTGGGGCTCCGTTCCCCATCCGGATTTCTCAACAACATATATACAATAAACTCAAAGGTTTACAAGAAATCAAGAAATATTCAGGAGTATACTCGACTGAAAACATAACATGAGTATTCAGAGCGACGCCTATAGACAACATTTACATCAAGTAGGTCAACCAAGAAACCTACGGAAACTGAAGAGTGATCCGAAGTCTATGCCTCCTCAGTCGACGCAAACACAGGAACTCAAACTGCAAACTGGGCAACGGAAACCGAAAAGCCCAGGGGAAAGGAAAATAAAATCGTTAGAGTGAGTGGACGAAAATAAACATATGTCTTTCACCATTTATAAAGTCATAAAATAATGCGAGTTCGTAAATATATAAAAGTCACCACTCCAGCGGATTTCCCTGCCAGAGTAGCAAGTCGGGTGAATCTCTCAAACCCCACCCGACGGTGATAAACTAGGCAAATCTCTCATGCCTAGTCGGCATATCAAGTGAATCTCTCAAGCCTAATAATGGACTATCGGTGATCAGCCGCGTAGCCAATGCATCGATGCTAAATAAATAAATCTCATCACCGATAAAATAAACAATACTTTTCAAACGATAAATAATCTGAACATTGTACTGGAAACAAATACTGAAATCAAGAACTCGCTACAACAGTGTAAATAAATGTCCACTCACAGAGCAAAGCTAGCCCTGAGGTCCGGCGGAAGATCCCTCGCCAAACGCTCGATCCCGATCACCTGAATAGCAGAGAAACGATCAATACATATAGAAGTACGATATACGGAGCTAATACGCCGAGAACCATACGTCCTCGAAAGACGTATCGCTCGAAGTATCGACGAGGATTACACAATTCATAAAATATACCCAATTAACCCTCGTCCCAAAATCGAGTACCCAAATCAACTTAAAAATCTCAAGACTACGCTCGGGGCGCGATTACGAGCAAAACGGTATAAAAGTTCCCAAAAATCCAAAAAAGTCAACCTCGCCAGAGCTCCGCCGTTGACCGGCGGCGGCGCGGAGTCAAAGGTGGCCAATTTCGGTGAAAATTTCAGATCACATCTACTCCACAAGCCCAACAACTTTTCCTTCTACACCAACCTCAAATTCAAAACACACCGGCCAGAATCAAGTCAGAAAGTTTCAAACTCCATTGATTCCGGCGAGCTCCAAACGGCATCCAATTCCAAAATTCTTTCACCCAAAAGCATCTATGGGTTGTGGGGAGCAAAACCCCCAACTCCATCGACCCCAAAAGTGGCTGGAAAAGCTCACCAGATTCCGGCAAAAATTCGAAACTTTACCGAATCGGTTCTCCCTCAAAACTCAAGCAAATTAACTCAAACAAAGTTCAAAACAATAGGAAATCACAAGAGGAAGCTAACCATACCAAAATCGTGGTCTGAAGTGGCCGGAATCGGAAGGTCCACGGCGAGTCAACGGCGTTGCAAGAATCTCTTTGGTCAACGGCCCAATTTTTGGTCAACGACGGTCAAACTTCCCAAATGTGATTTTTCGACATTTTACGACTATTCCGATATTTATACTCGCGGCCCGAGATGATCGACGGTCCAAAACGAATCGAAACCATAACGAATAAACACGACTAAATCCAACGATCGGAAATATTCATAATTTATTCATCGAACATCGGAAAAATCCTCGGAAAACTCCTACGAGCTCGAAGTCACGTGCACTACAACTCTCGTGAAGAAACTCATATCAAATTCTCGCCCGATAATTTAGTCGTAAACAAAGCCGCCAAATCGATTAATTACGACAAACTACGATTATACATGAAACTCGCGAATTAAGCCGATTAACATACCATTCCCGATTTGGGTTGTCACAGACGGTCACGATTAAATCAGCAATAAAAATAACACTTTTATATATATTCGCCAACCGATTTCAAAACTCGATAAAATATTGCTCGTTTATCAAATTTTTCCGAAAATTCACATGAGCTCGAAATTAAATTCTCTACAATTCTCGTGAAGGAAGTCAACCCAAATTATCACCCGGTGAAATAGTCGTTAACAAACCTAATTATGCGACTAATCTGCGACAATTCAATTTCGTGCTGATTAATGCGTAGATTTTGGTTCGGGTTGTCACAATCCACCTCCCTTACAAAAATTTCGTCCTTGAAATTTATATATCTGTTAGGAGAACAAAGCTATTGCTCACACAAATTGTTCTGACTGTTACGTGATCACATTTATTGTATGATTTCTGCACAACACTGATACTAACCAAATATTCCTATTCCAGAGAATTTACTCTCGACGGTTAAGAACATCTAACGGTTCCACAACCTGAACAGAACTGTATGCAACAGAAATTTTCTGAGGCACGCTAACATCAGGGGATTAGGAATATACGTCCATAACCACGATGCGTGAAATACCTCATATACACATGCCAACCCTGATAATATTTCTCAAACGGTGAACCATAGCCCATATCCTTACTAACTTTTATATCAGCATAGCCGTATACTACCTGACTTACCATAAAATGCTTAATAAGTGGTATCTTGATATTCAAATGCAAACTGTAATCGTAGAAGAATTCCGTCCATTGTTGACACTTCATAAATATAGTCGTTCTGGTTTAGGTCAAACACCTTGAACGTCCACCTCTATTTATATTTTAGTTTATGTTATTGGAACTCGCGTTATTTTAAAGAAATCAGCGGGAAAACATGAAACTTCAGTTTTATCAATTTACGCAGACTATATGATATTTTTATCCTCTCACGCTAACATTTTATATTTTAATGCATTTCCTTGGGCTCTTCGATTTTCGTTGCTCAGGCTGCAGTGTAGATCCTGAAAATGCTTGGTTTCATTGAAGACTTCGAGTCCACCAATCATCTCTTCATCAGTAGGCTCCAGTCCACTCTCAGTTTGTTTCATATGTATGTAGAAGTCACTCTGCATACTAGTTGTATTATGTTGCTTTCAGTGGTGCTCATGTAAATAATCAGCTACTCATGTAGTCGTTGAGTTTACTTTTCTTTGTCTTCAGAACTAGTACTTTGTAAATATGTTTTTAAATTCCTGAGATGAGTTTCTTGTTTTATTTATGACATTTGTTGAGAAATTCAGATGGACATCGGTGGTCCACGGTCTATCTTTGGGATTTTGTTTTTGAAGTGTTATCTTCATGCAGGTTTTGGGTTGTCTCAATTTTAAGGGAGGTTATGTCAAAATTTTCATAGAATTTCTTAGATTATGATCAGTCGTATGGACTTAATCTTAATTTACTAGCTAAATTAGGGTTGAGTTCTTTCAAACATATATTCATATTCATGTGAATGGTTCACTGATATGCATCTCCGAAGAATAAATCGATAGCCATTAATTGTTCTCAAAAAACCAAAAATAAGGTATGTATGGATAAACTTGCACTTTCTACGATTTTTAGAAAAAGGAAAAACGTCATTGTTCACCCCCAAATTTAGATCTTCAATTAAATTGATAATGAGTCTTTACTGATTTTAGATTAATGTTTAGTATATGATTTCGTTTCTGTATTTGGTATAGCAATCAAATTCGGTTAGAGTAAAATTTGGTGTGTGCGTTCATCTTTCCAACGGTTAGATTTTAGTTGTAAATTTTTATAGGTGATTAGATCAATTGTTGTACTTTCCAGTTTTATGTTGCGATTCATTATCGTATGCATATTTGGGATAGCAAACCTATTCCGATTTCATTCCAGTTTTGTGCGTCTATGTATGAGAATATCAGTAAGTTTCCTTCCCAAAAAAAATTGAATTATAATGGTTAGATCATCGTAAATTTAATTTTTAGCTCGTTAGTTTGGTTAGAGTATTTCTTTATTCTACAAGTTACCTATGTTTTTTATTATTAATTGGGATAGGAAATCTGCTCCGATACAGTTGAAATTTTTTTGTGAATATTTATGAGTATTTCAGTATAGTTTGATAAAAATTTCAAGACATTTCAACGGATAGATATGGATTAGTAAAATCATTTAGATGGATAGGTCGGTTGGAATGTTGTCCATTTTTTTTTGCATTTGTTTTTGTATATGTACTTGGGACAAAATATTTACTCCGATGCAACTGATTTTGTGTGTGTAAGTTTCTAGGCGTTTCATAGAATTTCAATGGCTAGATCATTGTTCATCATTTTTTTAGCAAGCAGGCAAATTTAAACTCTTAAAAATTGTAATGTATGTTTCATGGATGACTGCATCACATGAACCTCCGATCTCCAATATTGTTCATGAGGAAAGTGACGTTATTAAGCTGCAATATAATGGCGATGATTTTGATAAGTTAATCAGAGAAGACATTGTATGGGCAGAATTCAAGACCGTGAGATCCCGAAAAATTAAGAGAGCTAAATGGTCTACTAATCGAGATCAATAGTGTAATCTTGATAATTTTTTTGAGAATGTACATTTTGAATTTTTTTACATTGAAGTGAAATATTTTACTTGGTTATTCAGAAATGAGGTACTTTCGAAGTATGAGTTTCAAGTAATCTTGAGTTTGGAAATCACTGTTACAAATTTAGAGGTGTTAACAAAAGGAAATTAATCAAGAAATTGGATTAAGGTGATTTTATCTTTACCGTTGGGTTAAGTATTATGATTATGGCCATTGGATGAATGTGCATATATACTTGGATTAGTTTGGGAAGAACCATAATGAACTTAGACTACTTAGCTACCATTTTCTTCCTAAACATCATTCCCATAAGCTGTGTTCCATGGCCGAAATAGGCGTGATACAGTGATTTTTTGACTTGGACGTATTCATTAGAGTTTCTCGAAATTGTGTCTTAGGTATCATATTTAAATTTTAGGACGATCCAACGGTGAAATCATTCCCAATCAAGGTAAATCTGAGGACTATTCGCCATAATTTCTAGTTTCAGCAGATTATCAATTCATCTCTAACTTGGGTTGCATGTCATTTCTTCTATAAAATTAACTCTACATAATTGTTGGGTCATGCTTTTATCAGCGATGAAAGCTTCTCGTGGTCACCGATCATTCAAGCAACAATCTTCGGTTGAGATACAAAGTTTTCCCTCGAATTTGGTGTTCTCTGGTCACCGATTGTTACATGTAATGTATGGACTTCATCTCCTCGCTGTGTTGGACATGTTTTTATAATCAGATTATGATTTTGGTTATTTTTTATGAAGTTGGTATTTTGGTTGGTATGCTCACCATCGAAATCGGTATTTTGGTTGAATCTTTCTTAGCTCATTCTTGAGCTTAATAAATTATGTGTTGATGGATTCTAGCTTTGTTGAAATCAGAGAGTATGTAGCTTGGATAAAAGGGATGATGGTTTATTGAGATTCCATGTGACCTTACGGAATGGGAGGATGACAATGTGCTTCGACAACTATTGTCAAAGAAGGTATAATTCTAGGCTTGACAATGTGATTATCGTTTTATGATGCGTATGAGGAAGTAAGAACATAATGATGTTGTGAGTAATTCGATTACTCTTTAATTTTTGGCTTAGGACTCTAGTTTTCAAAAATATGGATATATTGTAGTGTTGACTTAGAACATTATTGGAATCAAGCTATGAGATTCTAGGCAGGGACTTTGGACTTGACTCAGTTAGTAGTTTTTTAAATGATTATATTTTCTCAATGCAAAATAAAAATTGTTTAGATGCATATGCTTGAGATACTGTTAGATGTAATAACCTCAGAGTGAGAGAAGCATAGCAACTTCCTTAGACTTCGATTCCCTAAACCTCCAGAGGGGTTGTATGTACTGAACATTGTTTGACATCCTCTGTGGTGTGGCACTGGTTCTATGCGATACAGCATAAGCGTACACTTTCGCTACACATTACTTGTCCAATGAGATTCTTTCTCTGGTAAGGTGGTAGTCGGCATAGTGACCGGTTATCAGGTTTGCTACATGAGTATTGTTTTTATGAGTTTTACCTCAGTTTTTATTGTTTTCACATATGTACTTGCTGGCCAACGCTCTTTTTGTACAAATTGGTTTTCAAACCTAGTTGGGTTTAGTTCTTTGAGCAGCGAGGATGAAAGCTCACCCCTACAACAGTTTTGGATGCATGTATTGTGCACTGAAATGGGGGAAGGATGGGCGGAACTAGGTGTGTCGAAGACTTATATTTAGTATTGGTATTATTTGTCAGCATCTAAATTGTTAGCATGTTTCTTATTTGTAGCTGAATTGAGTTGTTTCGGTACTTGCTATTCTTTCGTTTGACTTAAATTGGTTTACTTACTCTTTACAGAGTTGTTGATTGATTGATTGGTTTATATTGGATATGATTTTTGCTTTATCAACTTTTCACCTCATTTTAAATAAATTACGTTTCCGCTTTGCAAATTGTAGTAATTATGTGTTAAACTTAGCCTTGTGACTTTCTAAAGTGTTTAAGTTGTGGTTTTCTACTTGCATTTTAGAAATTGCGACATTGTAACGTGCTTAAACTGAAGAGATGCAATTTGAGGCATTACAACTACTGTTGACCAGAACTTTTACAATGCTTATGCGAGGACAATTTGTTTCGATGTTAAAAAGAGGTACATGCAAGTCATAACACATGTGCCAGGGTGAGTCACTTCTTGTTCATTCGATTGTTCTGCTAAAGGGAGAAGGCAAGAAGAATACAAGAATAACAGTAAGAAGATACGCACCCAAGAGAAAGAGACAATGTGAGATTGTCCTCGCCTTGTATGTATTTCAACTTTTCTAGTAGGTTGTACCAGTGTTGTGACTTGTGATATGAAATGTATTTTACTGATGATTCTTTTTACAAAATTTCTTAGTTCATTACTGTGCTTTTGAATATGATGATCATGCAACTGATCTTTCTCGTATGCAAAAGGCAATGGAATATTGAGTAGAAAGCTTTGAAACTCTGAGGAATCTGAGCACCTAAGCAGCTAATCAACAACACCAAGAAAGAAAATTCACACGAAAATTGAGTAGTGAAAGTCACAGGGGACAAAGTAGTACTTATGATTCATGAAAAGGCCGGTACGAAGATAGAGTAGGATGCAAATCAAACCAAGCGTAATCGATTTTGAAATCGGAAAAAGAAAAAAACAAAGGAAAAGTAATTGAATAAGAAAGAACTCTGGACCTGAAGCATTCATGAACCGATTCAAAGAATGGAAGAACGAAAGGGGGAAGCGTTTAAGCTTGGTGACGGTCACTTGTGGAAGACACTCAATTTTCTTCTTTTCCAAATCCAACAATTCGTCATCGTCATCACACCGGCCGGAGTAAATGGCAGTCGATGTGCTTTTGGAAGAGCTTAACACAACCTTGGTACTAGGTGCTGCAAATTGGCTTGAACACCTTGATCATCTTCCCCACAATCTCTCGTTGTTGCAGCATTCGAAGGAGTAACGAAGCTAGGGCTTGGATTAAAAGAGGCAAAGTAGTAATGGAGCCATGACTTGAATTAGAGTTAGATTTAGTAAAAGAAGAGGCGAAAGAATAATGGAGCTAAGTTTTAATAGAGTAATTGTAATTTGATTATTTTTTAAATAAATTTGATCATATTTGATAAAATTACTTTTCAAATGATGTAAATTACCACCGATTATTATTTTAAAGTAGGAAGTACCGAAGTAGTGTTTTACTTTTTGAAGTGGCTACATTGGGTTTCATTTGGGGCCAAATGGGTCGTTACTTGGGCTGAATGAAATGGCGTACTTCGGATGATGACTAAATTGAGTAAAACCCTAGTGTCTCTCCTGTAAATGTGTTAAACCCCAAACACGGACAGATCTCCTCCTTCGGTCATTGTTGAGCTTCTCTCTTCTTCTTCTTCTTCTTCTTCTTCTGGGTTTGTAACTTTGTAGTACTCATAACCAGAAATGGTGTGGTTTCAATGCGAGGACTGTGGAGACAACCTGAAGAAACCCAAGTTGCCCCACCACTTCAACACCTGCTCTGCTCGCAAGGTCATCCATCATCCTCTTTCCAAATCCCAGTAGCTTATTCATCTTCTGCTTCAGTCTCTCACAGACTCGTATTCGATTCATAACTCTCTGTTTTTTGTTTATTGAACTTTCAGCTTTCGTGCATCGATTGCGGAGAGACTTTTGGCAGAGAAACCGTTCAGGCGCACACACAGTGCATCACTGAAGCAGTGAGTCTCTCTTTTTATGTTTTCATTGTGATTATATTAGGTTGGTGGGACTTTATGTAGAATTGTATTACTGAAAAACCTCATGGTACTTTATTGAATTGGGTTCCCATTGTACCAAGTACAATGCTAATGAGATTGAGACAATGCCCAACTTATTTCCTATGTGCATTGGACCAATAAGTATTGGGTATCCGTTGATCAAATTGTTCTGTTGTAGTTTTGTATTGGTTAGATGCTTCTGTTTGTATCATATATATGGTGGTGTTACTTCCAGGAAAAATATGGTCCCAAGGGACAAGTGAAAGCTGTGAATGGTGAGGGAGCCAAACCCAATACAAAGCAACAAGGCGATTTTGATATTACTGTTGGGTTATCTGAACGCCCACCATGGTTTTGCAGGTATATGATTTAGTGATGATGTTTTTGTGTGCATGCTTCTTATCATCTGATTAGAGTTGGGTGCTCGTTTCTTGATTAGGATCTGGTCAAAGCTTTGTGGTTTAATATGTGTTTTACAGTCTTTGCAATACGAATGCAACCAGTAGGCAGACACTACTGCTCCATGCTGAAGGAAAGAAACACAGGGGAAAAGCTCGAGCGATCCATGCTGCAAAGCAAAAGCCAAAGGAGCCGGAAGAATCTGCTACAGATATGAAACCTCAACCTGAAGATACTCCAAAAGAAACAGAAAAACCCAAGTTGCAAGATGCAGCTGGAGTCGATACTGAGCATAAAAGTTCTGGAGCTGAGAACGGGGATTTGCTATCACAAAAGAAGAGAAAACTTGAAGAGTCCAAGACTGATGAATCAAGGAAAAAGAATAAGGATGCTGTGTCAGTGGAAGTAGGCAATGAGAAAGTGATTCAGAATGGGAAAGCAGAGGCAAATGACAAGCAGACCAAGTTGAAGAAAGATAAGGTAGTAGAATCTGACAACGAAAAGGAAGAATCCAAAACAAAAATAAAGTGGAAGAAGTTGATTACATCAACCTTGAAATCAGTATGTATTCTGAATATTTTGAATCCCATTATTTGTTGCAATAGGTTAAGCACACATTTGAGGATTGTAGACAACAAAAAGAAAACAAGAATTGTACTATCACCATTTGTGATATGAACTTATTGGCATGAACAGCAGTTTAGTTCTTATGTAACTTATCATCTTTGTTATGTAATTGTGAACTTTAGAGCGTATGCTAACTTGATAATTTACATTGGATGTTGCAGAAAGACGGAGTTATGAACATGAGAAAACTGAAAAAACATGTTCTGAATTTGATTGTAGAATCTGGCGTAGCAGAAAATGAAGATAAATTGAGTCAAACCTTTGAGGAAAAGGTTAGCCAACTAAACTCCGTTCATTTCCATGTTTGTCTGCAGATAGCAGTTTCAATTGAATATTACTCTACCTCCCATAGAATTTTGATGATATCTTTTGTTTGGTACCAGATCAATTCAAGCTCCAGATTTAGAGTGGAGAACAAGTATGTTCACTTGGTGGCCAAGGATTGAACTACTCTTGGTAGCAGCGTAACCGAGAGTCCTAGCATGATGTTGCATTGCTAGTCCTTCCGCTATCACCCCATTCAATTTCAAAGGGAAATCTTGATCATCAGCTGATCCTCATGTTGTAAGTTGATTTATGAGTTAGGACTTGGAGGAACTTCAGTCTATTTTATAGTTTAAAAAGTTTTGAGAAGAAATGTCAGTCATTCCATTCATGTATTTATATCGGATTCACGATTCAACAGAACATTCATTCTTGATTGCCCCGCCTTGCGCCTTTGTGGTTATGACATCAAATGGACTACGTGAAATTTTATTCTAAGCAGTATACGTATTTCGATTAGGCATCGGTGGTGATTTCAAACTTCCTAGTTCATATGATTCCAGTTGCTTACTGGTCTGCTGGTTTGCTTTACTTCCAAAAGCAACAAACAAATCCATAATCGAACTTGCTATATCAAGTACCGGAAATGAGTATAAAGGTCGGACTTCACCAGAACCAACTCGAGTCGACCATAAATCCATAACTCTACTTACTAATAAAAAAAAGGCCGAAGATGAAGATTCCACAGCTCTGTATAAACAACTTTGACATTCTGTGTAATTACAATGTCTATGAACAATCCATTTCTCTCGCATCCACTTGATAAAACAAAAACAGAATATGAATATGGCAGATCAACCTTTAAGCTTGTGTAGTATAGACGTCTGAGGAATTGTTGGGGAGATGTCTAAAGTTCTGTTCACCTATCTCTTTCTTTTACGTCCATTAAAGTGCAAAAGTAGTTCTCCATGTCTATACACCCCATTCCAGTCCAACTAATCTTCAGGCTTGCGAAGATGTTAGTAGACTCTTTAAATTGGATTATGCAAGGCTAGAATATCAGAAACAGTACTATGACCACCAACACAACAGAACAAACCAGCGCCTGCAACAATTTCAGTTACTCCAAGTCAAGAGGTTGAAATATATATAAAGATAACTGATAAGCGGAAAGAGAATGAGAGACAGAAAGAAAATCAGAGCGAGGGAGCGAGAGTTACACAAATTGCAGAGGCAGCTAGTCCAGCTCGTTCCCTAGGATCTTTGCGATAGTAATTGCCAAAGTAAAGGAATGTGGCATAGTACCACATCAATGGGAACGCAAAGCCTAGAAGAAAACTGTGATGCATGAAGTAAGAATGAGCAGGGAGACATGAAAAAGTAAAAAAGGGTAAAGGAAAAGCAAAGGGAGAGATAAAAGGACTAAAGATACTCACGAAAACCATCCTATTCCACAGCCAAAGCATGGAAGCTGTTTCTCGTATATCCCTGATGGAGAGTCCTCTGCATCTTTAATAAGGGTATATCTGCCTTTTTCAGGATCTGCATCTGTTGCTTGCCCTACCATGACCAGAATACCTCTCACTTGTCTGGATAAACACTTGATAAAATGATCCAGATTCTATAAACATGGTGTTTATCCATAGAAAATACAAATTTTGTATCTTTAAGTCAGATTCTCGAGCTTTGTTCAGTTCCAACTGGTTGGAACTTTTTTAAAATTTAGCATATGCTCCATATCACACAATCATCAACTGTAGCATGCCAACAATAGCATAGAATATAGAGACAATGCACCTCACTCTAATTGAATGTAAACTAACAGACTTAACAAGATAATAAGACCTCATGATGGAAGACTGATATGAAAAACAGATCGATAGTCCAAGATAGGAACACTGATGGCTGTTACTTGCATTAGTTGGAAACTTGGAACTATATTGGCCCTTCAAAAAAAACCCACACAAGATAACTACCTTTAAAGATTGAATAATATCGAGCTGATGGTCTCAAAAGTTGCTTTTCAGAGGCTGACCTCACCAGCTCAACGCTGTTTCTCAAATCTTCTGCTGAACCTTCTGCAGCAAGAACAACTTATCAGCGTTAGCGAACAGATAAATCCATGAGACTCATCGTATATTCATCTTAATCTAACAACTGTAGTTCTATTCATATACTAGCATGATATTAAATATGACAATTCTATGTAAGCCCTAGAAATGAAGAGAAGTATGATTACTTTGATCCATATGTGCAAGAGGAGATGAACTTGATGAGTCAAAACTCCCAACCTTTGTTGCCCCACCTCAATTGCCTGTTGCACAGTCCATAAAATTGAATTTTCACTTCATATCAACATATCCAGAAACTTCTCATAAAACCATATCCAGAAACTCTTGTACTCATCACGAATATTAGAGAAATCATAACCTTCACCAGCTGGAAGATCGAACAGAAACCACCAAACGCAAAGTTGGAAGCTTCAATCAATATTGCCTAAAAATTCTTCCATATATGATGTTTAAAACTGATTTGGAGGCAAATTCAATCATACCGAACTAAAGCATCAAGCTTGAGTGCTTGATGAACCTAGTAGCATTCATGCCAAGTGCCCTGCTGAGGTGAAAGCATAACACACAAAGTACCGAAAACTAAGTAGTTGAGCATCAAAATCTAATTCATCGGGTATTAAAAGGGCCTACTTCGTTTGATCAAATCAATGTAAGTGCTGAAAAAACCTTGCCGCAATTTCAAATCTAACCACAAACTTAGAACAGCTTCAACACAATCTTAACTCAATTCATAGTTCATAATCGAACAAGAAATGTACAACAGTCCTACAACAGCAATCACAGAAAGAAAAAATCTTGACTACCCATCAAATCTTAACACAAAACTAACAAAAGCACCAATCTTTAATTACAATCCAACAAAACCCACAAGAGAAAACCAGATACTGAAACAAAGAGATCATGAACAATATAAAAGAGGAGGAGCTTACCTATGATTAGCGTCTTGCTGGGAATTGAAATTCTAATGAAATTGGGTACACAGATCAAAGTAGAAGACAGAAAAAGAAGAGGGTCTTTGGGTATTTCAGAGGGTCTTCTACTTGTCAAGAAAGGCTTTCCTTCAGCATTAAAACACTGAAAGCTGAAGGAAAAGTGACTACCTCTTTGTCTCTCTTAAATAAAATTAAAGTCAGAAAAGAAAATAAATATATACATTAACTATGTAACTATCTTGTATTTTTATAGATGTTTAATGACATTATATTTCTTATCTATTTATTTTGTCTTAATTAATATAGAAATATTTGAGAGAAAATAACCAAAATGTAACTCATTCATTAATAGAATATCTCATATATATAAGCTGATACAATCTGTAACAAGCGTGACATTTTGAGCCGAATAAGCCAAAGCCAGCAGAAGCCAGCCAAATCCAACTGAAACCAATGTATCACCGAAGTCGGCTCGGTTAAGCCGATCCTAATGGATGAGCTAGGCTCGGTTATTGGTTTCTATTATTCCATGTCATCATATAAGCCATTAGATTTCCCATATGCTTAATCGGACAACCCATAGATCTTCAAACTCATCTACCCTAATCAATCTTCTTGAGCTCATTCAACCTCATATTCTTCATTTTCGCCTCCCTTTCTTCGGTCTCTGTTTGATGTTGCTCTTCCTATATGGACATCTTGAAAACCCAGAAAATTAATTAACTTCAACCCCAAATAATTCATGCTCAAACCCAGAGAATCATGTCAAAACTCTCATCCAATTATCTGAAAATCAACAAATTACCTCAAGTTTTACAGGTCTTTATTTCTAAAACCCAGAAATTGAATCGTCTGATTTCTACTGTGTGTGTGAAGATCACCTATGGCATTTTGCCAGACCCCAAAACATTTTTGATGTCTTGTTCTATATTTTGCTTCATGTTGTTTTTTATAATTAGAACTAATCAGTGATTGCATCCAAACAACATCGCCAACTATTGATTTTAGAACTTTGATCGGATATAAACTCCAGTGCTCACCACCAGCCCACCACTGATTTCAAAATTAGTGAAGAAGAACTATTGCTCACTTATGTACCTTTCTGAGTTTCTATTGTGTTCCTATGTTTTCATGGCTACTGACATTAGATCGGTTTGAATGGAAACTGACCGATACTGGCGAAACCGAGAATATCGGTAACCGACTCTTCATTTCAGTTTCGGCATTGGGTACCGAATCCAATCCTAGTTACAATAACCGTCCCGATAAAATAAAGATTCTCTGTATCTATCTAAACTAGTACTAGCCTTCATGCACGCGCATACGCGCGTGCAGAAGAGCGTTGTGCTCACGCGTACGAAATGTGAGTGTTTTATTGAGGGTGTGTAAATATGATAGACAAAATGAATAACAAATAAACTCATAAATTGAAAATAGGTAAAATAGAACGAATAATGAAATGGGTGAAGAAAGAAGGAGATAGAATTATTTAATGGAGGAGAAATAAACCATTTAGAACCATGTAAAACAGTAAAAGTTAAAACCTCTCAATTGTTGCTAATTTTCTTCGAATAAGTCTCTATTCATCGTCTCTCTTCTATATTGCTTCATTTGTTATCAATGGCTGCCAATGACCTTCGTTAGTTAGGGGTCTGTGGTGCGTTGGTTGGTCTCACTAAATCTCCTCGTATGTGGTCGGCTGACCAAGTATGCCACAACTCGAATTTGCCCCCGCTATCTCGATAACCCATAACCACCCAACCCCAACTCATCTCTAATTTCACTCTCATATTGTTTCTCTCTCTCCTACACCATCAACAAAACCATCTATAACCAAATCTTATCACTTTTGTTAGGATTGAGAGGAATAGAGAATTTCCAATCTGAGAGCGACCACAGTGAATACGGGATAAACTGCAGCGACAAACCGCTCCTCTATTGTTTTTACTTTTTAGCCCTTTTATTTTTCAGATTCTAACATTGCGAGTATGTATGATGGAGGACAAATTTGGGCATTTTAAAAATTTAACCTTAAGCACTATTTGCATAATTAATAGAGATGTATCTAACTAAAACATGACCACACCATGAATTACAAAGAATAAATCTCCTTAAACACTTCCCCTTGTGTTATTGGCCTGAAGAATAATGCATGACATGTTGTCTCACTAAAAACCTCGTCAAGCAAACAAAAACCTCATGGGTAAAACAAAAGCTTGGTCTAAGGGAAAAATAGTACAACACATCAACTACAAAAGTTAATACATGTAACGTAGACTCCCCTTGATGTCTACAGAAATATAATTCCCCCTGAGTGTAAACTCAGTCATGGAGTTCAGATAACCTGTGCATACCAATGCGTCTCACATGTTTCACAAATATAGATTTAGGTAGTAACTTGGTAAACAAGTCCACGACATTATCCGCTGAGTCTACCTAGCTCACATGGTCAACAGTTGATGTTGTTGCTGATTGAAGAAGAACTTCGGCGATATATGTTTTGTATTATCACCCTTAATGTAACTCAACTTTATATGTTCAACGCATGCGGCATTATCTTCAAAGATGCAAGTGGGAGTTGTCGTAGTAGATGATAATCCACTAAACCCTTGAATATAATGTATGACTGACCTAAGCCAGACACATTTTCTAATTGCTTCATGTAAAGCAATGGTTTCTGAATGATTCGAGGAAGTAGCAACAAGGGTTTGCTTAGTTGATCTCCAAGAAATTGTCATGTTTCCTATAGTGAAAACATAACCAGTCTCTGAGCGACTTTTGTGTGGATCAGAGAGATACCCAACATCAGCAAATCCGACCAACACATTAACCGGTGTTTCAGAATAGGGAACATCAGTAAAATTGCTCGCAGCAAGTCCATCGTTCGATGGATCAAAAAACTCCTTTGATGGATCGAAGGCAGTATTCTGGTAGTCCAGGGAACATCTTTCGATGAATCGAATTTGGCCCTGGAATCTGCATGCTGCGATTCAACCATCCCTTTCCCGGGAATTTCATGTTTCTCTCTATATTCTTTGTAAGGGAAGAATAAGCCCAAGTAAATGGAACCCTTCAAGTACCTGAAGATTTGTTTTACTCCATTCTAATGATGTTGCATAGACGCAGAGCTAAATCTAGCAAACAAGATCATCGAGAAGGCAATATTGGAACGTGTGCACTGAGCTAGATACAGTAAAGCTCTAATAGCACTAAGATATAGAATTTCGGCTCCCAAGATTTCCTCATCGTCATCTAGCAGATGAAATGGATCTTTCTTGGGGTCCAAACTGCGAACAACCATTGACGTGCTAATAGGGTGTGCCTTGTCCATATTAAATTACATGAGCATCTTTTGGACATAAGCAGACTGGTGAATAAGAATTCCACCAATTCGATGTTCCAGCTCTAATCCAAGACAAAATCGTGTCATACCAAAGTCTTTCATCTCAAATTCAGATTTCAAGTAGCCAACCGTCTCATTGATCTCATTAAGAATCCCAATGATGTTCATATTATCAACCTAGACAACTACTATAGCAAATCCTGAACTTATTTTTTTAATGAACATGCAAGGGCATAAATTTTCATTCTTGTATCCTTCCTCAATCAAGTAGTCACTAAGACGTATATACCACATCCTACAGGATTGCTTCAATCCATATCGTGAACGTCTCAATCTGATTACATGAGCACTCCGTAGTTTAGAGTTACTTGATTTGGGTATAGCAATGTCATTCGGCACTTTCATTTATATCTCTGAATCAAGATCCCCATAGAGATATGCAGTAACCATATCCATAAGCTACATGTTTAGTTTTTCGGACACTACCAAACTTATCAGGTAGCGAAAGGTGATGATATCAATAACCATAGAATACGTCTCATCATAATCATTTCCAAGGCGATGAGAGAAACTCTGCACCTCAAGTCTAGCTTTATAACGCAAGACCTCATTCTTCTCATTACGCTTCTGAATAAAGACTCATTTATGTCAAACTGGCTTAACATTCGGTGGGCATAACACTACTGGACCGAAAACCTACCTTTTATTCAGAGAGTCTAGTTTGGCCTGGACTGCTACCTTCAAATTTGGCCAATCTGCTCTACGTTCACAATCCGTAATAGAGCGAGGTTCCACTTCATCGTCTATAATCTCCTGAGTGTCGGGATAAGCAAACGCGTCATCAACTAACATAAAAGATATATCCATAAGAACGCACACATCATTTATTCTAAGCGAGATTTCTTTGTTCTCTGACATCAAAAAATGTTCTGGAGCGTCGCCCATGCATGTCAATTGTGATTCAAGGGCATAATTGTAGTCAGAGACAATCTCATGTGAAGGATTCACAATGTTGATGATGAATAGATCATTTTGTGCCTCTTGAGTCAAGTACTGCTTGTACCTCTTATAGATGTTCTGGATTTCTTTGCTACCGCGACATTGCTTATGCATATGTTTTGTTGAACCACACCGGTAGCAGGTGAATTTTCCAGAATTTGAATACCTTTGTCCATCATTAACCGAACCAGATTAGTTCTTGTTAGAGTTGGCGTTCTGATCTCTATGCCAAGCCAGATTTTGGCTGCGGCCTTGGCCACGCCCACACCCTCCTCTCCCACCGCATGGAGCATGTCCTCCACGCACATAAAGTTCAGAACGAGTATTCTTTTTCTCTTCATGGGCCTTTCCTCCAGTCTAATAACTCTCAGGCTTTTTAGTACCAACCAGTTTTGAGTTATTAATGAGGATGATCTCATGATGCCTTTCTTTTTTAGCTAGACTATTAATGAGATCACTGAAGGTAAGAATTCTCTTATGTTTGTACTCGATCCGGTACTGATGAGCAAGGATGCTCATGGATGTTAGGAAGGTGTTCAACGACCTTTCAATCATGTCGTTCTCAGACTTTTCCACCGCACAGAAACTCAACTTCGACTACAGATCCAACATTGCTTGATTGTAATCTTGCATCTTTGGAAAATCCAGAAGTCTGAGATTTTTCCATCTTGAAATCAACTTAAGAAGTTGTGCATCATGCATATTATTAGAGCGTTACTTCAGAACCTCCCACAAATTCAGGGGATCAGTCTTTTTTAAATACTGATTCTTGAGAGTTGGATGAATATGACACCTCAAAAACATGAGGGTTTGAGCTTTTGATTCATCTATGGGTGGAATGATATTCTGTCCAGGCCCAGTGAGTTTGATGGTATTTGTTAGTCTCTTGTCGATGGATGTATTTTCCATGTTAGAGACCCAACGGTAGTATTCATTTCCTTGAAGGTCAAGGATGTCGAATTCTAGCATATCTGGATCGTTCTAACTCATCAACAAAATACAAAGAGATTTGATTAGTATCGATGTAACAAACCGAACCAAAATCTACGTATAAATCAGCACGAAATATAATTATCGCGAATTAGTGGTATCGCATGGGTTGTTAATGACTTTTTTATCAGGCAAGAATTTGTGTTGACTTTCTTCACGAGAATTGTAGAGTATTTAATTCTGAGCTCATGTGAATTTTCAGGAAATTTTTCGGTTAAGCGAACGATGTTTTATCGAATTTTGAAGTCGGTTGGTGAAAATATTTAAAATGTATTGATTTAATTGTTGATTTAATCGTGACCGTCCAATCTTGATCAAATTTGTTTTGAACCGTTGATTTGGGCTGGTATGTCGATATGAATATTGTATAAATACGAGATATTAATGGAAAGTTTCCATTTGGGATTGTTGGGTTGACCCGCGTTGACCACGGGTCAAGCTGACTCGTTTGCAATGTGAAATTGTTGTCGGCGGTGAGCTATTTTCTGGCCATCTTTGGACGTGATTCCTTGATGAAAGTTGTTGGGCTTAGTTCCCTCTTTCTTGTGATAGGTGGATCGCTCACGTTGGTGGCCGGAGGAGGAGGAACCGACGCGAAGAAAATGGGGGGTTTTCCGACCAGATTTCGTCGGTGACGGAGGTGGCGGAGAAGGCGGCGATGGGGATCGAATCCATGGGAGTTTTGTAGCCCTTTGGATGGTGAGTCTATCCCAAGTGGTCTTGGGCCTTGCCGTGGCCGGACGGAGCTGATCAAAGAATGTGAATTCCAGCGAGGTTTTTGAACTTCACGGTGAGTTTTGGACATTTTCCGGTTAGAATTATGCTTAGCATTGAACTAAAAAGTTGTTGGAAATATTTAGATCTTAAAATTGATGTATAGGTCAAAGAATTCTGGGCCGGTAGGATTCTGTCGGCCGGCTGCGGTGGTCTGTGGTCTCACGCGCCGCCATACACGGTGGAGCTCCAACGATGTGGAATTTTCGACAAGTTTTATGTAGTTTCGCTTATTTTCGCGTGCCGAACGCAATTGTGAGGTTTATATTCGGATTTGAGTTTGTTAAATTTGGGCGAGTATTTAATCGGACAATTATCAGTTTAATTCACGACAATATTAAAGGACGCTTTGATTATCCATTTAATTGTGTGTCGTTTGATATTCGAGATTTGGTTGCGACTCTTTAAAGTGAGGGATTATAGAGAATTGAATTCAGAATTTGGTTGAGTCAGTAATTAAAAAGGAAAATACGTTATTTGAGTATACGAGATTCTTGATGTTATTACTCAATAGATTACGATTTTTGCTATTTAGCATGAACCAGATGATCAGATATTAATTTTAATCGTGGTTTCAGGATCCTGAGTTAGCGGGCGTGTCAGATGAATAAGTGTGTCGTTTGGCAGGTTTTTCAGCTTTGTAATTATCCCTGCAAAATGTTGTGAGTGGACATTTTATTTTCACAGTCGATTTGCGAGTCTATGATTATGCTTTTACGATTATGCATTTACGAGTATGCATATATGATTATGCATTTTAAGAGTATACATTGGTTCGGTGGCACATATGATTTGTTTTTACACAGAGTATGGTTATTATGGATGCATCGATGTTATGCCCTCTCGGCTGATCCCCGAGATGCTCCGGGAGGGTTATGACAAACACCTGTCCCGTGATTACAGAGCACCCAGGAGGGTTAGGACAAGCATCTGACCTGGGCATGTTTGTAACTTGAGGGAAATGTACTCAAGTTATTGCCTCCACACATTACACGACACCCAGGAGGGTTAGGACAAACACCTAACCTGAGCTTGTTTATTTTCAGACTCGCATTATTTTTATGTACATTATTTATGAAAAGGCATATTATTTACAGTTTTAGTTAAAAAGTGAATTATTATTTTTGTCTACTCATTCTAACAATTTTTATGATTTGATGTGCTTTTTTCCTGAGTTTTTCAATTTTCTTTGCCCAGATTGCAGTGCGTATCATGAGGGTGTTGGATGTCGTCGATGGCGTCGAGTCCACCAGTCAATTCTTTTAGCAGTAGGTTCCAGCTCACTGTCAGAATATCTCTTGTGTTATTGAAGTCACTCTGGATACTAGTTCTATAATATCGTCTTAGTAAGACTCTTGTGAATAGGTTATCACTCGTATAGTTGTCGAGTTGAGTTTCTTTGTTTATGAATCAGTATATTTACTGCAGTTATGTTTTCAAATTCTGAATAATGTATCCTTTTTGATTTCCGTTTTATGTTGAGAAATCCGGATGGACATCGGTGGTCCACGGTATTGTTTGTGGTTTACTTGCGGAGTGTCAGTTTTCCTTGCAGGTTCTGGGTGCCTCTTTTATAAGGGAATTTATGTCAAAATTTTCACAAAAACTCGTAGATTAGGGTCAGTCGTTAGGGCTTGATTTTAGATTACTAGTTAATCTAGGGTCGGGTCATTTCAATTGATCGAAGAACCATAATCACTAATATCAAGTTTTAATGAATAAGAGCGTGTGGTCCATGATCTATGGTTACAAAAATTGATTATCAACAAACAATGGCTCAATAACCACACCCAACAATCGTGACAAAACCGTCACATAGTATCGATTTTTCTTCATTTTTATTTTCTTTTATAAACCGTGACTCCCCCAGGACCATCACTTATACTTTATAGATATAGGTCCATAGGAACTAGGGTACATATATTCAATAATCACAAATCAATATCACAATCCTAGATCTAGAGTTTTGCAGAAAGTAAGTTTTAATCCTAGAACTAAAGATTGACGGTTTAGAAAATTTACCACAATTGGTGTTGTGCTTGGTATGACCGGTACAGAGTTCGAACGATGTTGAGAAAGAGCTCGTCTAAAATGGTTCTTTGGAAGTCAAGCAATCTTGATGAAGTAGGAAGATCGCCGGAAGAAAGGAGGAAGTAACCGAGTTGGTGATGATCAGCGGTGGTGGATGCCGTCGTTGGAGGTCGGTGGCGGTAAAGGGGTTAGGTTTTTTATTTTTTTTTTCTGCGGTGATGGCTGGCTATCAACTTAGAGCGTGCTTATATTGATAACGTGTTTGAGAGGAAATAACTTAAACATAACTCTTTCATTGATAGAATGTGAAAAAACTCAACCCCGATTCAGTTGCCTAAACCGGAATTAGATCCTAACAACACTACAACCTTTTAAAAATTTCCGCCAGAGTTTACTTTATAAAATGAGTAAACCAAAACCCTACAATGAAAACACACTTCCAAATAGTTCACAAAAGTCAAACTGTAGGAAGCCAATTTCCATCCAGATTTCTCAAGTTCACAAACTACTGAATAACAATAAAAGTATTTCTTTACACTTATTATTCAAAATCCAGTAAGTACTCGAAAAACATTAGAAAGGAAAATAAACTAACATAGTACTCAGAGCGACTTGTAATTTACAAATATATAAAGCTAGTAGGTTAAACCAAGAACCTACTAGAAAAGAACGGTGACTTGAACTCTAGGTCTCCGACGACGACGTGCAACCACAGGATAGAAATTGCAAACTGGGCAATAGGAAACCGAAAATCCCAGGGAAAGGCATATAAAATAATAAAAACTGTTAGAGTGAGTGGACGAAAATAAACTTTCATTTTTAAACTAATAGCACTAAATATAACATGTCTTTCACAATATATCCAAATAAACATGATGCGAGTCTAAAAACCGCGGGGTCCCTCTCTCGGACACCTTCACCTCAGTACAGTCTAAATCACAGGATCTCAGACCCACACGTGATTAAATAGTCAGAAAGACCTCAGGTCAGGACTCTGTCCCCCCCCCCCCCCCCCGGAGCATCTCGGGGATCAACTGAGCATTCCAGCGCATCGATGCCACTACTACCTCTGAAACTGTACTCTGTGTAAAACAAATCATATTTGTTTCCATGCACATGCATAATCGTAAATGCGTACTCGTACGGCATATAATCATAAAATGCATAATCGTAAATGCATACTCGTACGTGCATAATCATAAAATGCATAATCAAGACTCACATGTCAATCAGTGAAAATAAAATGTCCACTCACAGTATACAGCTAGCTCGAAGGTCCGGCGGAAGTTCCCTCACCAAAATCTCTCTCGCGGTTTCCTGAATAAATAATAGGTTCGTTTAATTTTAGAATTCAATAAAACGCGCGAGAAATAACTTAGAAACTATCCCGGAAACCTCACGGGAAAAATAGAATTTTTGACTCGCCGCGGGCGACGGCACGTGGCCGTCATGCGCTTTCGGTGCAAACGGCTCCGATGGGAGCATTTGACCATTTGTTGGAAAGATCTCAACAAGCCCAACAACTTTCCCAACTGAACCTATACCTAATTCCACGGCGATTGGCCGGAATTGAGCCTGAAACCCACGATGACCGAAATCGTCGAAAATTTTCTCCGGTCGATTCCGTCACCAGTGAAGCACCTCGGTCCCCCAAACAAAAGGGGTTTTGATCCTTGGACCAAACCCAGTCGAACCCACCTAAAACCCATGCCGAAAAACGATCGGAACGTTGTCACCGAATCCACCCGAATTCCAACGGGTTCCCGACCATTTTTCGGCCACAAAACATAACCAAAACTCACAAATGAATACATGAATGGAAATAGGAGAGGAAGAGCTTCAAATCCATACCAAGAATGCCAACAATCGTGGTATTTTACGATGGGTCGAAATCGGTATTCGTTTGGGGCAGAATACAGGTTGATACATATACGTACAATTTTCTGTATTTCTACGTAAAAATTCGTATTTCCACCAAAAAATCAATATTTATACCAAAAAAATTTGATCAGATTAACAGCTGAGGTTTGATCTGATCACGATCCAACAGTCCAAAGTAAACTGCCAAGAAAAATATTTTAAAATATATATTTTCACATACGAACTTCCAAAAATCGAAAGAAATAGCTCGATAACCCGAAAAATTCTCCGAAAATTTCTACGTGTACAAAATTAAATACTCTACGACTTCTGCGAAGAAAGTCATATCAAATTCTTGCCCGAAGAAAAAGTCTTTAATAAAATTTCACGAGATGCATAATTCGCGGAAAACCTAAATCGTAAAAGTTAGCGTAACTTTTGGTTTGGATCGTTACAGAATGCCTTATATATAGGTTGATATAATCTGTTTCAGTAACTGTCCCAATAAAATAGGGATTCTCTGTATCTATCTAAATTAATCTGTATTTAACAATGACACGATATACACCAGGAATTACGAAGAATAAATCTATTTAAACAAGAAGTAGATATTTTCTCAATCCCTGATTTATAGGGATATTGATTGTATTAGCATATTTAAGGTCATCTATCAATTAATAAAGTACAGTTTTAGATCATATTTCTTGTGTATCTATTTTCTCCTTGTACACGTTATCAACAGCTCTTGAGTTGATAGCCCTCAACCTAAACCCTAAGATAAAAAAAAAACCCAAATCACCAAATTCACCACCGTCGACACCATCATTGGTTCGTGGATCTTGTTATTCCTGCATGATGAGCATATTCTCCAATTTTCAACAAACTACAGTTGCAATCATACCAAGTATAACACTCATCCAAGTAAATTTTATATCCCTCATGGATTTAGAAATTAGGTTGCAAAACTTATTACCGCAACACCCTAGATTTAGGTTGAATTTTTTATACCGTGCAATTTATTTTCCATTTTATGCCCTAGTTCATATGGACATGTATCATTTTATTTGTGTTCAAAGTTGAGTATAAGTGACGGTCTTGGGGGAGTCATGGTATATGAAAAAAAAAGGAAGTCGATCTTTTGTGACTCTGTGTTAGTCACGGTTTTATGGGGAGTGTATGAAGCTATCGGTTTTATATCAATTTTTGTGACAATACATCATAGATCATGTTTCTTAATCCCTAAACTTGATATTATTGATCGCGATTCTATCGATCGATAAACTAATTATATCTCTTGTCTCTTTGTAGATGATATCAATAGAGCCGAAAATTCCTGAGTTTGATATCATTGATCCTCAAGAAGCTGAATACCATCGTTGAGTGTGAGATATTAAGAACACGCTTATCGATATGAATCTGATAGATACAATCCAACCACCACCACCACCTAGTACTGAGCCACCAACTCTAGATCTCAAAGCTCAATCCCTCATGTTCTTGAGGTGGCATATACATCCAATTCTAAAAAAAAAATATTTGCTAAAGAATGACTCCGCGTTTTTGTGGGTGACTTTACAAGAAATGTTCAATAATGTGCATATAATGCACAACTTTCTGAACTGCAAGAAAGATTGGATTCAATCCGGTTATTGGATTATCCAAAGATTGATGCATTCAATCAAACTATGTTGGAGCTATAATCAGAGTTGAGTGTTTGTGACATTGGAAAGACCGACCAAGCTATGGTTGAGAAGTCTTTGAGCACATTCCCTATGTCCATGGACACACTTGCTAATCAATATTGCACAGATTATGAGTAAGGAAGACTGTGATTCTTTAGTGATTTCATAAATGTGCTAGCCAAGAAAGAGCGGTATCGTGAGATTCTTTTCAACAATAATGCTAGGTCAGCCAGTACTAAAAATATCCATGAGTCGTACAACGTACACTGGTGGGAATGCACGTAAGGATAGGAGGAACGGTTGTTCTAAGCCTTCCAATAACCATAGTGGAAGAAGAGGATAGGGAAAAAGTCATGGTAGAGGGTATAGTCGGAACTTGACTTGGACTCACCAAGAAAATGGCCATAACAACTTCAACAGGAATCCATCACCTTCCGGTCCAAGGAATAATGAAAATTCTTCAAATTCTGCTTCTTCTTCTCGCTTGTCACCTTGTTATAGGTGTGGTTTTACCAAACACATGTACAAGCAATTCCATGCACCCATGGATACTGAAAATACCTACAAAAAGTGCCCATGATACTTGGCATATGAGACTAACTTCACTGGAGACTGTGAGATGGAAGATTGCGGTGAAACCAACATTATAATAGCAAACAATACAAAAGCAAGTCTAGAGACTGCGATTTTTTGAATAGTCTATGTATTAGGCTCATGTTTATACTATGTAATCAAGTTTAGCTTTATTTTTTGTCTTGGTTTTAGTCGTGGTTGGGGACTTGCTGTAGTCAATTTTTGTTTTGAATAAGAACGATATTTTGATGTTGGAAAAATAATAAAACATTTCTTCCTTTCGGTATTTGAAAGTGTTAAGAATGGTTATAAAACTTCATATCAATTGAATGGTTTGATTTATACAATATTCTATGGCATTATGACACCAAAATACCATAAAAATGAGACAAAATCGAGGGTGGTTTAATCTAGGACATTTTTGACCTATCAAGATTTTCGCTCGACCCGTCGAAGGCTACCTTGTAGATCGGTTTTGGCACTTTTTCAACCCGTTGAAAAATTATACTTGGTTTCATTTGACCCGTTGAATTTATGTCCTCTGGTCATATATTTGCATATTCAACCTGTTGAAGGATAGCTACTATCTCCAAAATGTCCAATTTTCAACCCGTTAAAAGTTTTCTTCGACCTCTCCCAAAAGATATCGAAAAATCGATATCGACTTTAGGTTTTTTCCCAACCCATCAAGCCATTTTCTTGACCCGTCGAAGAGGTCCCCCTAGACATATATTTCCTAATTTTTGACCTGTCGAAAATCGGGATCGAAAATTCATATTAATTTTTGGGTTTGTTTCGACCCGTCGAGAGGATTCCTCGAGCCGTCGAAACATGTATGATAACACTAAACCAAGCATTAAATTAAACATTTAAAACCTAGTCTAACATACTCAATATAAACTCTTTTGTGTAGATGTATCATTGATAGGTAGGGTATCGTTATAAACCGAGGATTAAAAAGTGCATGTAATTAATGTGTAAGAAAAATGGGGGTGTCAAAAATTGTTTTTAATCACCTAATTTATTTACCTAAAACGTCATGCACATAATAGTAAATTTCTAGGACCCTAACATGCTTCACTCATAGACAAACAAACAAAAAAGACCCCTAAAAACTCTAAATCATGCTTATGACAAAAATAAACATAACTGATTATATACAAGTGATCAACTTATTTCTTTACCTAGCTCATTTATTAACACATACAAAAATCAACACTTATCGAAATCTCATAACCCTAATTTCCGATTAAACATGCATAATTTCATATTTTGTGCTAGGTATACCCTACACACCATTGATCTAGACTAGGTATCCCCTACATCAAATTCAAAGCATTAAGAAACAAAAACACGTGCTCATCGAAATCTAGAATATTGAAACACATAGAAAGTTATTGAAATTCATATATATAAAAAAAACCAAAATTTAATCATTCAACACATAAAAATAAGATTCAAACAACAAAAGAAAACTATGGAGTAAAGAGGTCATTGTTACACTTTTAGGGCACAAGACTTCTTGATGGATGGCACTAGATATCCTCTACACGCCGGTGTAAGGGAAGATGAGGCAGTATGATGGTGTAGTCTGCTCCTTGAGGCGTGAAGGCTTGATTTATGGGATGGAGAGGAGTTTTTTGCAGAGTTTAGGCTATAGAATAAGTGATGATCTTATTAGGGTTGAGCCTCATGTATTTATAGGTTTTACAAAATAGTTTTCCTCTCAAAACAAGGTTTTCCTACTTTACTAATGTATATCTGACAGTCTGCAAAGAATCGCACTTTCCCAGAGTTGTAGACCTCCAAAAATTATAATTTTTGTCTCGTTGGAAAGAAGACTCAAAGAATTTTCCAATCATAGATTCATAGCCATCTAACTTCTCCTGAGATACTCCCAGTCGTCATTCGAAGTTGGCTAACCTGTACAGACAGATTCTTCTTTCCTTATTATTCATTATTTTCCTTCTTCTATTCAACTTGGGAATCTTTTTCTTACCAAATTTTGCTCTTCACTACATTGGCTGAATTGGTCTTCATTTTTAGGCCATTCAAATTGTCTTTTAATTAATTTGACTCATCTTGCATTTGTTCTTCCTCCAAGTTCTTCCGGAAGCTTCTTTTCCTAATCAACATAGAAAATATTTTTCTAGTCAACATAGGGTTTCTTTTTCTCTTCTTTTTTTCTTCATTTCTTCCATTGGAATTTTCAAACCAATTTCTTATTCTCCATTTTTCTCCATTTCTGCTACGCCTTGCATGCTTTTAGACCTCTTTACTCCATCTCTTTTGCTCTACACCTAAAAATAATAAAATAAGTCAAAACAAATAATACTAAGTAATTAACAAAGTAAAAATGTAGAGAAAATGCATTAATTAATACGCCTAAAATCCGTAGATCAATGTACCCGAAATTGATGTTTTTGATATGTTTTACATCAGTTTTATCGACAAATAAAGGTTCCGAATTGGTGTTTTAGATGTTATACATTGGTTGTTTTGAGCTATTGTCATACCATATCAACACTCTATAAGGGTTACACTCTTTGAAATCTTTAAGTATTCACTTAAAGTGTTTGCCATATCTTGGGTTCAAAGACGGCTTGATGACATTGTTTTGTTGATATATGATGGCGAGATTGAGTGTTATACGCGCCTAATAGCCAAACGAACCTTGTTAAGTTTTGAAAACAATTTGTGCCAACAGTTTTCATTTAGAAAAATATTATGAGAATGAAAAAGAGTTTTGTGTGAAATCTCCATAGAATGCTGCCAATGACGCAATCTGAAGAGGTTTATAAGGATTTATAATAGTTTCTATTAGGCATGAGCCATTGAACCCGAAAACTGCAGATCAGACCCAGACCAACCCGAAAAATTGATGGATCTATTCGATTTAATGAATTAAGATGAATTTTTGTATGGAACCGAACCAGATTAATTGAAATGGTTCGAACTCATGGATCCTCATGTCCTTACAAGTTAAACCCGTTCGGAGCCAACATGTGCTTTAAAATGTCACTTGTCTTAGTATAATTGGCTAAGTCTTTCTCTCTATGATGGTGTGATAGACGTGTTGCACCTGATCATAAACCCAAGTATACTCTTAAACTACAAAACCTATTCTTTCTATCCTCTCACTCTCTGCACAGCCCACCCACATTCCCATTCAGCCATGTCGAGCTTCACATTTGAAGCTTCCCCAGAAACCAACCGATTGAATCAAAACCCAACAATTCATCAACCTTCTGCATTTCATCCACCTATATCCACCAAATCCAGTTAAACATATACCTTATTCCCAAAATTGTAAAACACGGAAACCCTATTTCCCAAACCAGTTAGGTAATTGATTTCAAAATGCAATAATTAAAGACTTATTTGAAGTATTTGATTTCAGTTTTTCCTTCATCTTTCAGCTTGCTATAATCAAACTTTCATTCATTAAATTTCTTAAATTTTTATTGAAAGTTCATGTTTAAAACGAATTTATTGTCGTAAAATTCCTCTGCCTAAATAATGTCAAAAATGTTAAAATCCGAGGATCCGAACCGGAACCGTTCGGGTCAATTTCTAAACCTAAATATCACAAACTCAATCCCTTTTGATGTGTATAATATTTAATCCGGATCCATGTATTTTTGGCTCAACCCGATCCGAGCCCATACCTAGTTTCTATTTTACTACGGTATGGACTATTGAATTAAATGCAGTCACTTATATTACTATGTGTGACTTGGCCTCATATGAGTTTTTACATGATGATGATCAAGATATTAAAAAATTATCATCGTCATCAGTTCTTAAGAGCAAAGAAGCATGTGAGAATATCTACAACCATTGGTTTTGATGGAGGGAGGGAGATTAATCCACTCGGTCTAGGCTCAGTCTCCAAGACGAGCATAACACAACTCCGTGCGTTCTTTTCATCAGATACCTTTATGGAAAAATCCAATACATATCGTTCGGTTTGCAAAGGTTGTTCATGTCTGTAATGTCGTTTATATGCATGACGATTTTTTGTTGTAGACACAATTTTCATTCCTCCGTAGATTCCAAAGAATATTTTTGTGGATCAATCAAACCAGTATGCGCACTATTTATATATGGTTTTGATTGCTGCATTGACTCATAGGTCACACGTCTTCCATATGGTGCACTGCATTTGCAAAACTCCTAGTACATATTATTAAGCTTCAGACTCACCACCTAAAAAATCTAATAAGGTCTATTAGATTGGACAATGCAGGAGAGTTTACATAGAATTTTTTTGATGATTACTGCATGTTAGTTGGGAATGAAGTTGAACATCCCGTCCTTTATGTTCATTCACAGAATGGTTTAGCATAGACACAAATCAAGCGGTTACAGCTTGTGGCCAGAGTTATCGTAATACAAACTAATTTACCGATATCTGCTTTGGGAGATGCAATGGTACATGAAGCTATGCTTATTCGCTTAAGACCTATCAAACCACAAACCATTCAGTGTATACCAGTTGGTTACTGGATATGAGCATGATATCTCAAATCTACGCATCTCTGGTTGCGCGGTACATGTGCCTACTACGCTTCCAATGCGTATAAAAACGGGTCATCAAGAACGATTAAGCATTTATGTAGATTATAATTCTCCAACGATTGTCCGCTATTTCGAACATTTGACAAGAGATATCTTTGTTGCTTGTTTTGTAGAATGTCACTTTGATGACATATACTTTCTGCCACTAGAGGGAGATATGAATGGTTTTATTCTGGTTAAACATCAAAAATTGATGTGGTATGCCCCTACTATATCTCATCATCATCCTTGCACATCTCAGTGTGAGATTGAAGTGCAATGTATTCTTGATCTTCATAAAGTAGCAGATTTGATGTCTGATTCCTTTACTGATATCATGAGAGTGATGAGATCAGTTATACATGTTGCAAATCCTAGAAGGTTGAAAATTTCTGGCATTGGGAAGTTAACGCAACACCCAGGAAATGTAGTGTTTCTTCTGCCCATAGTGGGGGTGTAGCGTCGGTCAAAATCCACTGATGAGTTGTCGGTGAAAAGCAAGTCATCAAGGATCAATTGTTCATCATTAACACATGAGATTGTTTCTGACTGTAAATATGTCTAAAAGTCAAAAATGACAAACACTGGGAGACACCTTAGAGTCAATGACGATATCAGTAAACAAAGAAATCTCACATAGTTAAACAAATGCTAGCGGTATTATGGATGGTTCTTCCAGGTTTGTTGATGATGCATTTACTTATTCCGTTTCTCAGGAATTGACGACGATGAAATGGAACATTGCTTAGTTTTGGATTGTCAGCGTAGAGAAAATTAACCAATATGGAAAGTTGCAATCTAGGTTGAACTAGAATCTATTACAAATGGCTTGTTTTCAGTATGGTAGTGCTATAACCACCAAATGGTAAACCGGTTAGACACAAATGAATCTTTGTTTGGAAGCAAAATGAGAAGAACTTATGGCGCAAAGGCCTTCTTAATACCCTAGTATTGATTATGGAGAGATGTATTCTCTGATTGTGGACATCATTACTTTCCGCTACCTTATCAATTTGGTAGTGTCCAAAAAATTGAGTATGCAATTAATAGATGTGGTTATATATCTCTATGGGGATCTTTATTCAGAGATATACATGAGAGTGCCGGTTGACATGCTTATACCCAATTCAAGTCACTCTAAAATACGGAGTGCTCATGGGATAAGATTAAGATGTTCAGTACTCTAAAGTGACTACTTGATTGGGAAGGTAAACAAGAATGATGAGTTATACCCATGTGTGTTCATTAGATGAACAAGTTGTTTGAGATGATAGACCTTGGTAGGACTCGATTTTGTCTTGGTGTTAGAAATGGATCATCGAGTTAGTTGAATTCTTATTCGCCGGTCTGCTTATGTCTAAATCAAGCGAGTGTTACCATTGAGAATTATGCCCAAAGAAATTTATATTGTTGCCTTACTCTTCCTCCTAAGTCTAGGATTTTTTGGTTTAAATAGTGCATGGAAAAATGATCCAGGGACAGAGAAATTTGTGTGTATTTGTAACAATGTAACTGACGAACAATTGCTCCATTATCAATGTCAATCCAAAGATGATCTGGGTAATTCGCACTCTTGTTGTAGGCCAACAATGGGAATTCAGCTTCAAGATAAACTTTTGGCAACATACAAAATTTTGGTGTCATTTGTGGTTTCCAAACAAGGAAGCAAGTTTTGTTGCGTTTAAATTTTAGTATGAAATTCTTGGAAGACTGTGGAGGAGATCATGCTATATGGACAATCAAAGATCTTGGAGTATACCTGACTTGGCTTAGTTATCTCGACCCTCAGATGGACAAAGCACACTCTTTTAGCACACCAACGGTTGTTTGCAGTCTTGAACCCAAAAAGATCCATTTCATATGAAAAGAGGATGGTGAGGAACTTTTGGAGTTGAGATTTCATTTCTTAGTACGGTTGGAGCTTGGTTAAATTTAACTCAATGCACACATCCAGATATTGCCTTCTCGATCTGCGTCTACGCAAAGTCATTAGAATGAAGTGTAAAACACATCTTCAGATACTTCAAGTGATCCATTGACTTTGACTTATTATTTTCCTACAAAGACCGTGAAGGTAAAGAGCACATTACATTATCTGTTATCAATTCTGATATCAACAACCTTTCTAACGTAGACTTGATCACTAAAAATTCATTATCATCCATGATTAATTATCTAACTTGCATTTTTATGATTCTAATTGCAGGTGTCATTGTGAATTATAACGACTCCGGTGATGATGCTCATAAATGCAATCACTGCACTGCACTCTTTTGGTTAGATGAAGTATTGAAAAAGAAAAAAAATAATCAATTGATTTATACTCATTGTTGCAAAAATGGACAAATTCAACTTCCAAAGTCATATCCAACTCCGACTTTTCTTAATAAACTCTTAAATCCAATCAATGGTCGACGAATCACAAAAATCTTAACTATACAAAAAATGGACAAATTCAACTTCCAAAGTCATATCCAACTCAGGTATGGCAAGTACTGATGTGCCTAATAACTATACAAAAAATATAGTCTATAGAGATGTATTACAAAATATATATATATATATATATATAATACGTATAATACATACACATTGAAACATATACACAACATACATCTTAGCTAACCATCATAGACATTTATTTAATATATAACAACGGTGAGACCTACTTTTCCTGGGTTATTCAGGAGCATTGTTCACGTGAGAGATTATTTCATCTTTGCTCCATGCCGATCTCTCTCTCTTTCTCTCACGCGATTATCACCTCATTTCTCATCTTTCTCTTTGATCTCCTTACATCTCTCTCATCTTTGCTAACCTCTCTCGACTCTCACATCAATTAAAGCCTAGCCTCTCTCAGTCTTTAGCTTTTGGTTCTCGGCTCTCGGCCTTCAACTAGATCAATCAAAGCCTAATCTTTCTCTTCTGATAGAGAGAGAGACTTGAAATTTTGAGAAAAAGAATGGTTGAAATGCAGCCTTCAAATTCTGGGATTTTTGACCCGTCGAGTGGATCTCTCGACCTGTCGAATGGTAGCCCTTTTATAGACTAGAACCTGTGTCTCGACCCGTCTAAGGTTGTTCCGACTGCAAGCATTGTACTTTCATACAATGTGGTCCCCTACCCAGAGACACATTGTGATGTCTTGGTTGGTTTTGCTGATGCTAGGTGTCTCTCTGACCCACATAAAGGACGTTCTCAGACATGTCATGTATTTACCATGGGGAACATGGCGATTTCTTTGAGATCAACTAAACAAACCATTGTTGCTACTTACTCGAACTATTCTGAGATTAAAGGTTTGCATGAAGCGGTTAATGTGTGTGTCTGACTTATATCTGTAATACACCATATTCGAGGATCTAGTAGATTTTCATCTACTACGATAACACCAACTTACATATTTAAGGACAATGTGGCTTACATTGAAAAAATGAAGTTGGGTTACATTAAGGGTGATCATACTTAACTCATTTTGCCAGAGTACTTCTACAATCAGCAAATATCAGCGGTTATTAAGTATCCATGTAAACCGGATTAGTTTGGAGGATAATGTTGCAGGCTTGTTCATCAAGTCTTTACCAAAAATCTACATTTGTGAAGCATGTGAGACACATTGATATGCGAAAGTTATTTGAACTCCAAGATTGAGTTACTGATCAAGAAGAGTTCATTTCGTAGACATCAGAGATAGTTTATATCACATGTGGTCGCTTATGTAGTTGATGTGTCATACTTTTTTTTTCCTTAGACCAAGCTTTTGTTTTTACATTAAATGTTTTTTGTTTGTTTGACAAGGTTTTTAGTGAGGTAACAAGTTATGCATCATTCATTAGGATCGCAACACAATGGGGAGTGTTTAAGGATATTATACTCTTGGTATCTATATGTGTGTCTTATCCTAATTAGCATAGAAGCAGATATTCTCTTAATTCCTGATTTATAGATATATTAATTGTATCAGATTGTAATACATATTTAAAGTCATGTATCAATAAATAAAATACAGTTTCAAATCTTGCATATATATTTCTTCCTTAAACAATATATGGTTTGTTGCTTTTTGCTTTTGTATAAATATATTAAAAATACTGTAGTTTGATAAATTAATTGAAGAATTATTGGTGGAGGAATCATCGAATTGTATTGGTCAAGTATTCAAAAAGACAACTATGCCCCTCTCATTGACTGTTGTTTTTCCTCAAAGCTGCTGGTTCTTATTGGTGAGGGACTCGGCCGCCTTGTGCCTGCAGTGGTTTGGTCCCTTTGGGTGGAAAGTGGAAACCACATGTTCTTTTTACGAAAAATAACATAAACAGATACATGGTAATATAATTTTCAGTTTTTGTGATACCCATAATTTGAATATGAGAAGATTTTAGAGTAAGAAGAAGAGGATTTCTGCTGGTGGAAAGAAATATCGATGTCAATCTTCACGAAAATAGAGTATGATCCAATTTGACTTCGAACGAAATATTTTCATGTCTTTAAAATAATTTTGAGAATGAAGATCATATATATAATTATATTCATAGAACCTTTTAACCCAATAATTTAGACTCTAAACAACTCCTATAATATTAATTATTATTATTAAGGTTGACACCTAATTGAGTCTCTAGCTCTATTCTACAAAGACAAAATGATTGAGCAGACAGTGATTCAAACGAGGATAAAGAAGAATAAGAATGAAGCAAATGAAATCCGTTGTAGTCTAGTTGCCCAGGATATTCGGATCTCACCCGAAAGACCCGGGTGCAAGTCCCGGCAACGGAATACTTTTGCCTCTCATTTCAGTTTTTTGCTTCACTTTCTCTTTGAAAAAAGACAGTACGTTTAACAGCTCCCCATATATGTCAACATGTGATTGCTCACTTACCATTTACCAATATAAAACGAGAGGGGATTGCTGCATGCATTAGAAGTAAGCTTGAATCAATTAAAAAAAGTTGGTTGCCAATTTGAGTAATAGTGGCCTAGCCTAGCTAGCCTGGCCTGGTTTTTGGTTGGTGTAGCATGTAATTGATGCAATCGAATGAAATGAATCGTTAACAACTCTCCATCGTCACCAGAATAATGAGTATAGCCCACGATCAAAAGTCGTCGATTTGTTAGAAAATTTTGTTGGTTAAAGTTATATTCGACAAATTTTCGTCGGCTACAATGTCGTCAGTAGAAAGTCGTCGGCTATATTTTAGCCAACGACAAAAATGGTTGTCGTCAGTTAAAGATTGAAACTCATCGACGTCAGTTAAAGATTGAAACTCATCGACTAAAGTCCGCAGATTTCTGAAGAAAAAAAACTGCAAATCTGAATTTCTATTTCCAGAACCTTTTAAGAATAAAAATTCAGATCTGTCAATTCCACAATTTTATTTCACCGAACCATAATCACAATTTTATTTCACCAAATTATAATCACAATTTTATTTCACCAAACCAAACCTAAATTACAACCTAAATTCAACAAAAGAGCTCGGCGGCGGCGGGCTGGGGTTGCGAGGGATAGATCTAATTACACACAAATTACACTTTAACCCTAAATTTATAAATAAATAAAAAAAACCCAAATAATAGGGTTTATTAGGATAGAGAAGTGGCAGACAGATCTCGGCGGCAGAGAGGGCGAGGCGGTGCGGAGGCAGAGGTCTGAGAGGGAGAGGGAGAGGAAAAATTAGGGTTTTTGAGAGAGGAGCAGCAGTCTAGATATTATAAAACCAATGACTTTAGTCGACGAAAATGCAGAAAATTTTGTCGGTTAAAGTATAGTCGACGACATAATTGTCGTCGGCTGAAGACGTAATTTTAGTCGACGACTTTTCCAGCTAAAGCCATCGACAATTTTTTTTCTCGTCGGCTTAAATACTTTAACCGACATCGTCGACTAAAGTATTTAAGTCGACGAAAAAAAATTATCGCGGGCCTATTTTTTAAAATTCATTGACTATGATGCTTGTTCTAGTAATAATGTAACCTTTACTTGGCCTTTTTTACAGACCAACAAACTCATGCAAATGATGCAATTGTCTTGAATCGATCTCTTAATTGCAACTTTCGCATTTTAAAGCAAGCAAAGCTTGTGTGAATCTTCTAGTTACTTCATTTGCAAGTTCGCTTAACTTGGCTTAGTCTTCTGCTTCCATGTTTGGAGCTTTCTTAGTTGGTCTTATAATCTAATGGCGGGATAGTAACCGGAAATTTATTCGTTCAACGTAAATTTATAATTAGGACAAATAAGTTACGTACGTACCATCTTACAGTTAGAATCATTTATTAACGTGCACGAAAGATTTTTATATATATATATATATATGTCATTACGTGGATCTTCATTGTCGATCATCAGTTACCAAAATATACACATATTTGTTCGGTAATATGGATGATCAAGAAAATAATAATTACTATCGATTCATTCTAGTAAAGATCTTCATAGAATATCCTAGAAAATGAATGACTCCAAGTTTTAAAAAAAACATACTAGAAACGCTGCTTACAACTAGGGTAAGCCATTATGTTCACCCTCATAGTGAAGCTACCAAATGTTCAAAAATACTTGAGTAATTAATGCTAGGGTTTAATTCCTTGGGTGATTAGGGATTTAGTGGCACTAATTAAGATTCTACACTGGGCCATGTTGATATTAGAAGCAATTGAATGAGGCTCCTATATACCCGATCAGGCAGGGGATCATCTTGTTCACTACACAAAAGTAACATATGCAGTTCTCTCTAGAACGCCACGTCCGAGATTCTGAAGTAATGCTTGTACCTCTTTTCAGACACAGTTGCCCTAAACCTATTGCCACGTCTCGTTTCTACTGCCTTCTCTCTAGACTTCTCTCTTCCCCTTCCTTTATGTATAACTTCGATCATTCTCTGCTAGCTCTCTATATCTGGTCTCAGCCTTTATATATTCTCGCTCAGGTGATTTGGGTGCTTCATTCACGAAACTGCAGCTAAGCTAGGTACGTACTGTACGTGGAAGATGGGGGATGAAGGGGGTTTCTTACGCGTGTCAGACGTTAACGGTGTTGATCATCATCACGACAACAATCAGAGCCGTCAACTGGACATATACCCTCTGAGCTGCTATTACTTTGGATCCAAGGAAGCCATTCCTTCCAAGGATGAGACTTTAGCTGATCGTCTTCTCAGATTGAATTCCAAGTAATTGGGTTTCTCCATTTCATTTTGTTTTTCATAAATATGTTGACTTTAGTCTACTTAATTATGTGTGTCTGCTTGTTATATGTTAGCTATGCTGCTTATGGATTAAGGATTTGTGTAGAGGCAGTTATTCTGGTTGGTTCTTTGTCCCTCTATATATTTTATCTTTCAACTTCTTTTTTATTTTGATTGTAATTTTTAATATCTTTTTTGAAATAACACTACCAAATTGATTTTGGTATTTTACATGAATCGTATTTTCTTGATTGGTAGTAGTTGTACGTTGTTTATGAGACTTATGTTCGACTCAGGTTGAGTTGTTCAAACATCCTCATATACTTCTATTGCAAGTAAGAAACTGCAGCTTTAAGCTTCCTGGGGGTCGCTTAAGGCCTGGTGAATCAGGTAAAGTCATCATCTAGTTGAACTTGGCAGGTACTTGTACAATGGCTAGTTCTGAATTGGGTTTTCATTCTAATTCTCAGAGATTGATGGTTTGAAGCGAAAACTGTCGAGGAAGCTTTGTGTCAATTCAGATGGTGATGGCATTGCCTGGGAGGTACAGTTTTTATGTGTTATAATTGGACTCTGATAATGTAGAGTTTTCACTGAAAGGTTGTATAAGTTATATCAAATTGCTTCCATGTTATAAGGTTGGGGAATGTCTTGATGTATCATGGAGGCCTGACTTCGAAGCATCACCTTGTCGGGACTTGCTAGCTGCAGAAATGAAACCAAAGGTAGCTATTCTGGTGTTAGTGTGAGTTATGCGAACGAATTCAGACAGTTTTTGTTCATATCAGATCATTTTGAGTCTTGTAATAAGTACATTTCCAATTATGGCCAAATTTTTGGTGTGCCATTTCCCAAAGGCTTCGAATGGGATTCCAACAAGCTTCTTTCTTTTATGTGCCATATTGCAGGAGTTCACAAAACTCTTTCTTGTAAAGTTGCCGGAGAGTCGGAAGTTTATTGTACCCAAAAACCTAAAATTGCTGGCTATTCCATTGTGCCGGATCAACAAAAACCACGAGGTACTTTTATGATCTTAAATAATTTTGTGGTACTTGTTTATGGGATATTAGATGAGTAACTGTATGTAACATTTGTGCTTGTAGACTTATGGACCGATTATATCTGGTATTCCGGAGCTGCTATCGGGATTCACCTTCAATATTATCGACAACTGAGATTAAATTGATTAGAATTACAGAGTGTGCAGTGTGGTTTGTAGCAATAACAGGGCATTTAGTTCTCTGGGAATTTAATGAGGGATTGTATAGATGTATATATGTTTAGGATTTTCTAGGCTTCTAGCTTTACAAAACAGTGATGTGATTGTAATTTTGAGGACAACAATGTAAATTAATTGGTAACTTTCTTGCCTTAATTAGTTGCTCAACTTCAAGCATTTCATTAATCTTGCTGTAGGACAACTTAAATGAAGTGTGGAATATTTTGTGAATGAATATATAGTGATTGTCCCACTACTGTAACAAGTCATTGCATCTACTGATGAGAATAATTCTCCTCTTGGAAGCCTCTGAGATTAGAGAAGTTGCAAACTGAGTCATCATAATCGATCAACTTGCTCAGAGGCTCGCTGGTTATAGTTTTGATTCTCTATTGTTCCTGAGTTTGTATTGGATGTCTATTCATTGTAAAAGTGACGGTATACAACATCAATAAAAAAACTGTGTTAATAGATGAAACAGTTAAGTGACCATCCGAGTCATGTTTTTATGCTCAGAGTGCTGAACTGACCATATCTAAAGTTACATGATATGTTATGATAAATCAATGCTTGAGTTTTTGTTGGAATAGGTATCTATTGTATCGTAGTTTTTGTTTTTACCGAATTACGCGCGGGGCGTAATCTGACAGAAGCAAGTACGGGTAGACTTCCTTCTCCTTCTTCGTCCGAACGTTGGGACTGTTTGGATGATCGGGCGCTTCCTCTTTCTTCGGGTGCACGCGTTCGGGTGCGGCTGTTAGAAGAATACAACAACAAACGGGCGGTCAGGGGTCGAGACGGGGTGGCCCGCCTTCAACGCTCCGATACCTAAGTCAGATGATGTATTGGATATAACAGTCAAGCGAACGTGCGTGTGAGTAGTGTTTGGGTCGAGTGAATTCGTCCCCTTACCTGTAATAAATATTTTACATATATAGGTGGTTGAGTTTGGTGCTCGATGGTGTTCTTCGATGTGGGACTGGTGTGCACTTGCTGTTATGTGATCCGCACATTCGGATGTGCGCCCCACGGGCGCGTGCGCACTCGGATGAGGTTGGTCTTGTGAGCGAAGTTGTAGCCTCCCTGGTGGTCTTTCGGGTGGTCGGGTAGGTGTTGGTTACCTGCTTAAGTGGATAAGTATATTTAATCGGACAACTAATGCTATACTAACAAGTCCCCCAAGTCCCCAAGTCAAAGAGAACTTTCTTGACTGGGGAGTTGAAAAAGGGTTCGTGCGTTTAAACGAGATACTTATCCGATTGAGCAGTGGTGCGTGGTCCTGTAACCCCCAAGTCCCCCAACTCTCCGGTCAAGGAAGGGCTCGCATGACGGAGTGGGGAACCTGTGCCTCCGATCATGTACCTGTTCGTGCGGTTTTGTACCTGTGGGCCCGACGTCCAAACGAGTCTTGCTATTTGGAGCCGCGTGCCCGTGGAGTGTTGCTTGGAAAACATAAAATGGAGCAACAGATGTAGTTTATGTAAATGTGTGAATGTATGGTATGATGCGTGAATGTATGGTATAATGTGTGAATGTATGCGAATGTTTTTCGTAACACCAGCGTTGGGATGCCGTGGTGCACCGCGTACGTCAACGGGGATGCCGTCGCGTACGGTGTAGCGTCAACAGTGGGATCAAGACCGCGACGTACAATTAACGCGCACGGAGGGGACGGACCGCGTACCCGTGCCGTTCTTCGGATTAGCAAGCCCAGAGAGGGGACGAACCGCATGCCTCTGTCAGAACAGCCGGCTTGCCATAGCGCCTGTGGAGGGCGCACCCTAGCCCGCGACACTCATCGGTCTCGGATCGCGCAAGGAGGGGACGGACCGCACGCCCCTGCCGTCCGAGTCGGCGAGTCATTCGTTAACGTTACGCACACGGAGGGGCCGAACCCCACGCCCGTGCCGCCCATCGACTTAGCATACCCAGAGAGGAGTTGGCCCCATGCCTCTGTTATGACAGCCGGCTTGCGCTTCGAACGGTAACGGTGCGCTAACGGAGAGGACGGACCCCACACCCGTGCCGCCCATCGGTCTCAGCGCGCGCAAAGAGGGGGCGGACCCCATGCCTCTGCCGCCTGACCCGGCTTGTTTTCTAACGTGTACGTGTACGGAGAGGAAGAACCCCATGCCCGTACGACGTAAGTTCTTCATTCGGCGCGCGTCCGAAAAGGGAACTCAGGCGTTCACCCTCTTTCGGGGCGCCCGAACGGTGGTGTACTAACCTTGTCGTTTCTTGCAGGCGCATGAGCGTGTGGGAGCTAATTGCGCCAACCCGGGGGGCGGGACGCGTGACGTGACTTGCCTTGGGTGGGGTGATTCTGTTTGACGAAGTGTTTCTGTGAGTTGACATTCCTTTTGACTTCTCCTTGGGAACCGTTGTGCAATAAATGCTAGCCGTCGTAATTAATGCCGGCGTGCCCTGGGCATTAAATGCTGGTGACGTAGTGACTGCCTGGAGCTCAGACGTCAGGCGCGTGGGAGCGTGGGATTGGTGCATGGGCGCCACGTGTCGAGCTGTTGGAGACCGTGCTAGGGTTTGAAAATCAAGGCGGGAAGCTGAAGAGTTGGCGCGGTTACTTAGGAGGGCAAGTAAACCGCCCTGGGCCACGTGTCGCGATCCGATGGTGGACACGCTAAAAATGGACGGCTGGCGTTCGTTCGAGTGTCTCTCCTGATTAGTATAAATAGGGTTCTGGTCTTTGTTTTCTTCATCACTCTCAGATTTTACCAAAACGCTGCTAAATTCCTTCTACAACCTGCCTCCCTGATTTTTCGGTGTTCGTGTTCTCTTCTTGCCGGAATACTTGCTCGACGTGCAACCTTCAACGTACAAACTTCAATTTTGGTGAGGCTCTCGTCCTTTCTGTTTTGGTTTTTTTTTTGTTTGTGTTGTTTTGCTTTTTCTGGGTTCTGAACTCAAGAACAGGGCGTGTTCTTGAGTGGTGGTGGTTTTGATTTGTTTCTGGGTAGTTTTTGTGGGTTTTTGGTGTTTCTGCCAGGGAAATTTTTTTTTTGCTAAGTGTGGGTTTTGCGCGTGCGTGCGTCTAGGAATGGAGTCAGTAGAGATATCAAGCGGGCAATCGTGTGAGCGCATATACATAAAGGGGGTGGGGTGGATTAGTTGTGGGTCGGGCGGGTCGAGTACGTCGTCGTACGAGTCTGTGTTGAGTGTGACGCCCCTGTGATGTGTTCCTAATACCTCTCCCGTGGTGCAGTCAATGGATTCCAAGCACGCATGCGCAACCACAGGGTTGGAAAGCTCGTCAGGGTCGTCGGGCGGGTCCTCGGGTGGTTCTGGACCATGGGGTGAGGAGAGCGTTCAAGGGGAGGAGTCCGTTCCTCAGTTCACGGAAGGTGGACCCGTTCACTGGGTGCTACCAGATGGAACGCCGGTTCAAGAATCGGAGCGCGCACCGTCCGTTACGGAGATGGCCAGATGGGCGCGTAATTATCATATCCCGGGCTCGGTGCGTCTGCGGATACCTGGCAAGGGCGACACGTTTACCCGTCCTCCGCTCGGGCACGTATGTCTGAGTGAGTTTCACCTCAAGGCTGGGATCAAGCTGCCATTGCATCCCTTCTTTCAATACATGCTGGCGCTGCTGAGGATCTCTCTCGGCCAATGCGGGCCCACGCTCACCCGCACGCTCGTGGCTATGTTCAATATCTTCCGGGTGAGCGGTATGGATCAGCCGACGCGGGCGGAGTTTCTTCATTTCTTCCGTCTTCGATACTCTACGCGCCAGAAGGACTCGGGGACCTTCACGGTAGAGCCCCGCGTGAAGTGGTGGTTGGTGGACCCGCCAAGCTCTTCAACCTCCTGGCGCACAATCAACTGTTTGGTGGGGGAAGACTGGGAGTTCGGCGCCTTCCCGGCCGAGTATGCCGCCAATGCTGACCAGATTGATCGAGTCCCCCAGTCCTTCCATTTACTTGATATGAACGAGTATCCGCTCACGCCCGCCGAAGAGGCCAGGATTGCCCGTTTAAAGTTCGTTTTTGACCCGGCGCCTGAGTCAAGATATTTCTGGGCGGCGTGTCACTGGGATCTTATTGAGCGCACGCCTCTCGCCAGGCCGTCTGGTTCATGGGTCCTTGTAGTTTGTTGCTAGGAGTAGGAGTAGAATTTTTAGCTAACTGTTTGCCTCTGTTGCTGATCTTCCATTTGTGCGTTCTGCAGTTAAGATGACCAAGTCTAAGGCGACAGACAAGGACGAGGCGCTCAAGCGCCGTATGGCCGTGTCCTGGATACTGCCGAAAAGGTCCGCAAGGTGGCGGATGACGGACGCGGTGGGCTCTTGCTGGGGGAGACTACTCAACCCAAGATTCCGATCCCCAATGTTGCTGATTTTGCCCAGCCCATAGGCAATGTTGCTGGCCTCAAGGCTCAGGTGCGAGTGGATCGTGAGCAGCAGCATTGCGAGAAGCGGCAGGTGGAACACGAGCAGCGCCGGTCCGACCGGGATGACCTGCGGGACAGGCGGGAGGCTGCACGTACGCCCCAGTCATCGAGTCGTACTCCCGTCATGCCTCAATCATCTAGCCGACCTCCAAGTCCTCCACGGGTGTCCAGGCAGGGGGGGGACGTTGAACCTCCGTTGAAGCGGCCAAGGACGGATGGTCTGTTTGCTTTCTGTGCACCGATGATGGAGGCCATCGAGATCGGTGTGAGGTCCATCAATGGGCTGATACCGCAGGCTCCTGTCGGTGCTGATAAGATGGATCGGGCGTACAACGCCTGCACGATTATGCAGTATAAGCTCTTCCAGGCGCGCGAGCGTTATGCGAATGAGGGGCATTCGGAGGGGCTGAGGGTGGAGATGCGTAAGCTCACCGAGGCGAACAAGAGACTTCAGCACAGTCAGTCCAAGTCGGATGAGCTGGCGGATCGCATGCGCCGTGATCTTCATGAGACTGCCGAGCGGGAGGCGCTGCTGAAGGCCGAACGCGATAGTGCCCTAGCTGTCGTGGAGGAGGCGAAGGCCGAGGCGGCCAATCGGGTGGCTTTGATGGAGTCCCACCTGATGGAGGCTGAGCGACAGGCGTGGACGAGGGAGCGCGCTGAGCAGGCCCAAGCGGAGGCGGTTGCTGCTTTCAAGAATTCTTCGGAGTTCCAGGAGTTGGTGGCCGCTGAGGCTGATAGCCAGGTGGCTGAGTTTCAGGCGGTGGTATCTCCCTTCCTGGATTTGGAGCGGTACCGCGATTATCTGCAGGCGCAGGCGGGTGGGACTTCCGTTGTGGTGGAGCAGGCGCAGCCGGAGGCTGGGACCGGTGGGGCGGCGGGTGGACCGGCTGGGGGATCAGTAGAGTAGTTTTTTTTTCCTTGTAATAGAGTAGGAATTTTTGTAATCGGGCCTTCGTGCCTTTGATGATTATTAATGAAGTCTTTTTTCTTTCCGTTCGTGTGCCTTGTCTCTTAAAAAAGAAATTTTTTTTTGGCATCTTTTGAGTGACTCACGCGAACGGGCGCTTGCTCTTTTGAATGGAATTTTAACCAAGTGTTACAGCTTTGCGAATAGCCTATCCTCAGTCCCCCGAGTACTTGGGCGGGCGGGGTAAGGACAAACGAACGCAATAATATAAACTTAATGAGAAAGTACAACATAAATACAACATAACAAAATTTTAAGGAAAGTACTTCCTCAAATGTTGTATGTTCCACGGGTGCCGTAGTCGTTGACCCTGCATGTCTCTTAGGAAAAAGGTGCTGGCGCTTATCACCTCGTCTACGACGTACGGGTCTTCCCACAACGGGCGGAGTGTCTTTACCTTCTGCTGGATTGCCTTCATCACCCAGTCCCCCAGTTGGATTAGGCGAGCCCGTATACGCTGGTTGTACAATCGGGCGATCCTTTGTTTGTTTACGGCGTTGTGGAGATGCGCCATGTCTCTTCGTTCTTCGAGTAAGTCATTGTTGAGTCGTAGCCCCTCGATGTTCGTGCGCGGATCGTACCCCTCGATCCGTGGGCTCTGATGGGTAATCTCTAGGGATCGCCCGTGGCTGCATTGGCGGTCGTTCGGATGGACCATAGGATCTCTGGGATGACCTCGGGCCAACGATCGTACCCCGCGTCCCCGGGTTCGATGTCTTCAATTTTCTTCTTGATGCCTGCCTTGAGGATTTTGTTTGCTGCTTCTACTTGCCCGTTCGTCTGGGGGTGCGCTGGTGATGCGAAAACGAGGTCTGTTCCCTGGCGCTTGCAAAAGGCTATGAGCCTGGGGTTGTTGAACTGTGGCCCGTTGTCCGTTATGATGCTGATCGGCGTCCCATATCAACAGAAGAGGAAACGCCAGAGGAAGAGCTCCACCTTCTCCGTGGTGATCTTCGCCATTGGCTGGGCTTCGATGAATTTGGTGTGGTAGTCAATGATGACGATCATATACCTGTACTGCATCTTGAATTTTGGAAGCTCTCCGATCAGGTCCAGTCCCCACTGTGCGAATGGAACGGGTGACAGGAGGATGGATAGTGGGACGGCGGGCGTGTGGTGATGGTGCGCGTGCAACTGGCACTGGTGACACTTGCTCGTCAGTGCAGTGGCGTCTGCGTGGATGGTGGGCCACCAGAAGCCGGATCGAAGGGCTTTGTGTGTGATCGACCTGGCGCCCGCATGATGGCTACACGTGCCCGAGTGGATTTCCTTCAGGATCAGGTTGCCCTTTGTTGGAGTGACGCATTTGAGACTTGCCCAAGTCCTCCCTTGTCGGTATAAAGCTCCATCCCGCACGCTGAAGTTGGCCGCCCGTGCGACAATGGTTCTGGCCTCTCGCTTGTCCTCCGGTAGCTCTCCCCTTGCTTTGTAAGCGATGAGCGCGTCCATGTAGCTATGCTCGTGTGGTTCGATTGCCAGAACCTGCTCCGTTCCTGAGATGCTCGGTCATCGCAGTACTTCGACGATGCGTTGTCCTGGTCCTGTGTGCACGGGTGCCGTGGCCAATCGGGCCAGCCTGTCTGCCTTCGCGTTGAACCCTCGGTGTATATGGTTGATGTTGACGTATTTGAATCCCTTGATTAGCGCCTTTACGTGTTTCAGATAGGCGATCATGGACTCCCCCTTTGCCTGGAATTCTCCTCCGACCTGGCTCACCACCAATTGTGAGTCGCTGAACACATTGAGGTTGGGCGCCTCCGAGTTCTTGGACAGCTGTAGCCCTGCAATGAGCGCCTCGCACTCAGCCTCGTTGTTGGTTGTCTTGAATTCGAACTTGAGGGCGTACTCCGCGTTTACCCCTCTGGGCCCGGTCAGGATGATTCCGGCGCCACTCACCTTCTTTGTGCATGAACCATCGACGTAGAGGTCCCATTCCGACAATGGTCACTCCTTGACCCCCGGTTTGTCGGATGCCTCCACCGTCATGTCGTCGGACGCGCGGACTGGTGTTCCTTCCGCTTCCGTGTACTCAGCGATGAAGTCCGCCACGGCCTGTCCCTTGATTGACATGCGGGGCTTGTACTGGAGATCGAATTCACTGAGTTCAATAACCCACTTCGCCAGGCGGCCGCTGTGGTCGGGTGATTGGAGTATCTGGCGCAAGGGTACGTTGGTGAGGATGTGGATGCTGTGCGCTTGGAAGTACGGCCTCAACCGTCGGGCGGCGGTAACGAGCGCGAGCGCCATCTTCTCGATCGTCGGATATCGGGTCTCAGCACCCGTTATGCCCTTTCCTGAGAAGAAAACGGGCAACTCCGTGCAGTCCTCCCTGCGGACGAGGGCAAAACTGACGGCCGTGAGGGAAACGGTCAGGTAGATGTACAAAACTTCCCCTCGGACGGGCCTGGAGAGGAGCGGGATGGACGCCAAGTATTCCTTGATCTGAAGGAAAGATGCCTCACATTCGGGCGTCCACACGACCTCGCGCTTGTTCGTGGTTCGTAGGGCTTTAAAAATCGGGGCACATCTGTCCGAGTAGCGGGATATGAACCGATTCAGGGACGCGAGCTTGCCTGTGAGGCTCTGTAGGTCCACCCTTTTGACTGGCGGCTTCATGTCGATGATGGCTTTTACCTTAGCGGGTGCGGCTTCGATCCCCCGCTGACTGACAATATACCCGAGGAATTTGCTATTGGTGACTCCGAACGTGCACTTGGCGGGGTTCAACCTCATGCCGTTCTTGATGAGGACGTCGAGCACAGTTCCCAAGTTCTGGACGTGGTCGACCGCTTGAACGCTCTTCACCAGTATGTCATCCACGTATATGTCCACAATGTTGCCAATCAGGCCATGAAACATCGCGTTCATGAGCCTCTGGTACGTGGAGCCAGCGTTCTTCAACCCGAATGGCATGACGACGTAGCAATACAAGCCCTTGTCAGTTACAAACGTCGCCGCCTCCTGGTCTTCGGGGTCCATGAAGATCTGGTTGTAGCCCGAATATGCGTCCATCATCGACAGGAGCTCGTGCCCCGCTGTCGCATCCACCAGCTGATCGATCCTTGGCAGGGGGAAGCTGTCCTTTGGGCACGCCTTGTTGAGATCGCTGTAATCGATGCACATTCTTCATTTCTTGTTGCTCTTCTGCACCATCACAGCGTTGGAAATCCATTTCGGATAATCCACCTTGCGGATGAACCCGATTCCCAGCAATCGGTCCACCTCCTCGTGCATTGCCGCGTAATGCTCCGCCTTATACGCTCGCCTCTTCTGCTTTACTGCCCGGGCGCTGGTGCTGACGCTTAGCCTATGGGATATGATGTTCGTGCTGATCCCGGGCATGTCCTTGTACGACCATGCGAATACTCCCTGCTTCTCCTTCAGCAGCGCGATCAGCCGCTCGGCTATCGCGGGAGCCAGCGATGCTCCGATCTGGACTGTCCTTTCCGGGTGTTCGGAGGATAGCTGGATTGTTCTTAGCTCTTCGCGCTCGGGGACGGGCGACACTGCCATCAGCCCGTCGCGCGGGTCATCTGGTACTTTTGATCCTGGCGCGGGTTCCAGGGCGAGGACCTCCTGCCTGTCCCGGGGTTTCGCTGCTTCCTCGCTGTTGTATCCCCGGATATATCCGACTCCGTGCTCGGTTGGGAATCGTCCCAAGAGCATGTGTCCTACGATGATCATCTTCAGCTTGCAGATCCCTGGCCTCCCGAGTATGGCGTTGTAGGGGGAGGGGGTGTCCATAACTATGAAGTCTGTCCGGATCTCACTGTGTGGGGAGTCGGGCGCGCCAATTCCAACCCGGATGCTGTCACTCCCGATCGGATATGATGTCTCGCCCGTGAAGCTGGCGACGCACTCATTATCCTGCGTCATCTTGTGCGCGGGCCTTCCGAGCGCCATGTATGCGTCAAAATAGATTATGTTCACGGACGCTCTATTGTCAATCAGCACCCTCTTCACGAGGAATTGGTCGATGATCACGTCGATCACGAACGGCAGGGTGCTGTCCTTCGGGCTTCTCTCCTCGTCTTCTCTTGTGAAGCTGATGGCGGGCGCCTCCTTCCTTCCTACCTTGGGCGCTCTTCCTGCCCCGATCGTTAGCACCTCCCTGCTCGAGCGATCGAGCGACGATGCTCCCTCCTTGCGCTTGCCCCCGGATATCGTGTTGATAGTCCCACGGGTCCCAGTATTCGTCTCACGCTGTCGGCCTTCCGCCCCGGGAGGGTTAACTCGATCGTCCCTCCTCATGTCTTCGAGGGCCTTCTTTAGCATGATGCAATGGTTGGTGTGGTGGGTGGCGGCGTTGTGGTATTCGCACCAGATGCTCGGGATTCGGCCGACCGGGGCCATTGCTACCGTCATGTTGTTTGGTGGCGGAATCCGGTGCTGGTGCAGGCGGAGCAGCTGCTCGTTTGACTGCTGGTCGACCGCACAGACCTCCTGTCCCGCCGGTCGATAGCGCGGTGCTGGCGGTAGACGGGCTCCCTACTGCGCCGGTCCCCTTGGTTGGTTGTAGTGGTTGCCCTGGTAATTGCGGAAGAATGGCCTCTGGTGATTCTGTCTCTGCGCGTCCCGGTTCCTCTTGTGTCCTCTGATTGGTTCCCCTACGTCGTCCGAGGGTCGTCGAGGCTGAGCATTCTCCTCCGGTCTGTTGGTGCTAGACTCGAAGGCGGACCCGTACACTCGCGTTTCCACCAACGCCTTCTGCACGACCAGGTCCATGATCTCGTCGTAGTCGAGATGTTCCTTCCTCACCAGCTTCTCTACGAACGGGGTGGCGAGCAGGTTATCCATCAGGGCTACCTTGGCCACCCGTTTATTAAGGTCCCTGCACGTACTTGCAAGCGTTCTCCACCGATTTATATAGCTCGACAAGCTCTCGTCCATCCCCTGGCGGACCTTGAGGAGGATGCCCGTGGTGTTGTATTTGCCCTGGAGCCGGTAGCGCTTCTGGAAGCTCTCCGCCAGCTCGAGGAACGAATGTATGGAGCCTGGCGGGATCTCGTAGAACCAGCTCCGCGCCTCTTCCGCCAGCGTTTCCTGGAATAGGAAACATAGGGTTGGGTCCAAATATCGGGTTCCGTCCGTGGTGGATCGAAACTCGTCTACATGCGCACGGGGATCTTTGTTCCCGTCAAACCGAGCGATCTTCGTTGTCTTTGCATGGGGGTCCCTTCCTCTCTCCAGTATATGCGCCGAGAACGGGCTGACCCGGGGGGCAAACGTCCCGACCTGTCCGGCCAGCTTGTCCTTGCGCAAGCGCCTCCTCCGTCAGTTCCTCCATCCTCCGGAGGATCAAGGTGTTGTTTGTTAGGGGCGCCGATTCCTCCACGGGTGAGGGCGCTCGGGCCGTCCGGGCGTTGATCCTACCGAACGAGCGTCGTTCTTCGCTAGTGGTTTCCTGGGTCCCCTCGTGTTGCCCCTGCTGCTGGCTGACGAGCGCGTCCAGCCGCTCCAACCTCTGTCGGATCTGGCGCTCCTCTACCCTCTCGAGCGCCGCCTCTCGTAATTCTTGGACCAGGCTGTTGACGCGTTCCTCGCTGTTCCTTTCGAGCTCCAGCACCTGCCGCCCCTGTGTGTCTGGCGGCGTCTCCCCGACGGGCGTGGTGCTGTCGTTAGTCTCCGGGTTGAGCATGTGGACTTTTGGTTTTTGTGGTGTTTATACGAGGTTTGCAATTTGTAAGCTTCCCACAGACGGCGCCAACTGTTTCTACCGAATTACGCGCGGGGCGTAATCTGGCAGAAGCAAGTACGGGTAGACTTCCTTCTCCTTCTTCGTCCGAACGTTGGGACTGTTCGGATGATCGGGCGCTTCCTCTTTCTTCGGGTGCACGCATTCGGGTGCCGCTGTTAGAAGAATATAACAACAAACGGGCGGTCAGGGGTCGAGACGGGGTGGCCCGCCTTCAACGCTCTGATGCCTAAGTCAGATGATGTATTGGATATAACAGTCAAGCGAACGTGTGTGTGAGTAGTGTTTGGGTCGAGTGAATTCGTCCCCTTACCTGTAATAAATACCTTACATATATAGGTGGTTGAGTTTGGTGCTCGATGGTGTTCTTCGATGTGGGACTGGTGTGCACTTGCTGTTATGTGATCCGCACATTCGGATGTGCGCCCCACGGGCGCGTGCGCGCTCGGATAAGGTTGGTCTTGTGAGCGAAGTTGTAGCCTCCCTGGTGGTCTTTCGGGTGGTCGGGTAGGTGTTGGTTACCTGTTTAAGTAGATAAGTATATTTAATTGGACAACTAATGCTATACTAACAGTTTTGGCTCTTCATAACGATGTTTAATTTATTGCATTGATGTGCTTGTTTGTTTGTCGGGAATGACAGGTTTAGGAAATGGGAACTGGGTGAGGAATTGAAGGCATGCTTCTAATTTGCAACAGATATAGCAGATGAACAATAGTTTTTTCCTTTTTATGACTACTATCAACTGATCTGCTTTGTTGGAAGACTGATGTCTTGCAATTGTATAAATATTTCGAGCTTTTAACCCAAATATTGTTCTACAAACAACAAGCGACTCAGGATTTCAATCTTCTCCATTATACTATCAGTCTTTCAATCTCCCCCATTCAGCTATAAGATTGATCTAATAGAGCAAGCTCTGAGAGAGGATTTTGCTCGTAGTCTTTTGCTTTGTATTTTGTTCATCGAAAAAAACAACATAGCAGTATACTTGATTAATGAATAAGTAATATTAATAAAAAACAACAACATAGCAGTATACTAAATATTAATAATAATTTATCGATTTTGAAGATTGGGAATGGGGTAATAGAAAATAAATTATAGTATCATACAGTTTCTAGTTTGCATCATCAACTGCAAACCATTTCTTGAAATGTCATACACCAATTTATACATGACGAAACAACATAATTATATGGATTAATTATAAAATACACCCCAACTATAGGGTCACTTTCAAAATCATACTTAAGTATGAAATTTTTTTTATTTTCATACTCCAAATTTCGTCCCTTTAGGGCTTTCATACCTGGCGGTTAAGTTCAGGCGTTTAGCCGTTAAATATTGATGTGGCCATATCTGCAGGGGCATTTTCGTCCGTTCATGTTAGCAATCATCTTTGGGATAAAAACTGCACTTAGCTTTACACCCCCAAATGTCGAACCACCAACCTCAAAAACTTTAGTCAAATGAGAAACCATTAGACCACGATAGGAGTCATCATTTGGCCTCAAAATCTCGAGCCTCGTTTTAGCCCACCTGACCCATGAGGCCGAACCCCGGCCCGGCCTTGTGTTAGGGCGGATCGGCCTAGCCTCATTAAAATTAGGGTAGGTCTTGGGCCATATAAGTGAAGTCAGGACCAGCCCTTCGCCCCGGTTTTTTTGAGCCTTAGAAGCCGAGCCTAGCCCGACCCATTTTGGCCTCAAAAGCCTGGCCTTTTTTTGACCTTTTTTATTTAAAATAGACATGTATTATATGATTATTATCATATATTTTTGGTTTTCTTCATAATTTTTCTTCTATTCTCCTTGCTCTTCTCAACTTACAAACATATTTTCAAAATAAATATCATCAATTAATAATTGTAATACCTCAAACCTTTTAAATATTATTCTTTTTTTAATTTAAGGCATATCTAGGCCCGACCCATAGAGGTCGGCCCGGCCCGATCTCTTTATCCTCTTTGGCCTAGCTTTAATGGGTGGGCTAAGGCTTCCGAATTGTGGCCTCGGCTCTGCCCAACCCAGCCTCATTTTTTTTTTACTTTTGACCAAGCCCAACCTACTTCAACTCTAAACCTTAAATTTATGGTCGATGTCGGCCCAGACCAGCCCATGATGATACCTAGGCCACGATATCATGATGTTCTTTGTGGTTGTATTTAATTTTAATACATCAAACAGCCTTATAGCAATATCTTCGGTAAAATCTATATATAATTATATACAAAATTTTTATTGTTACAATTTTTATCAGCAAGATACTTGTAGTGATATGATAATTTTCTTACAGTACATAATACATAAGTATCGAACGTATGTAATGTGTTTTATAATTTATTTTACAATATCTTGTACAAAAAATTACATTTTCACTAAGGTACTTAATTAGATACATACATGTTGCTGTTGTTGTTCACCTATCGAGTAGAGTACGTACTGAAAAACGTATAATACATATACAGTAAGAAAATGATTTATATAGTAAGATAAAATGTATCATGTGAGTGATTATCACATAAATAGAATAATAAAATAGAGAAAATAATTTTATCAAATACAAAAATATATAAGAAAATATTAATATTTTGGTCTAATTGTTTTGACTCTTCTCCAACGTGGCTAAGAATATTTTCATTGTTGGTTCGATCCTCGGGGAAGGCTATTGTTTTTTCTACTGTTTAATTGCTGTGTAGACGAAAATGCCCCTGCATGTTTTGCCACATCAGTAGTTAACGGCTGAATTTAACATTCAGGTATGAAAGTGCTAAGGGGACGAAACTTGGGGTATGAAAATGAAAAAATGTATTTTGGGGGTGTATTTTGTAATTAATCCTAATTATATTGTGTTGCAACATGATGTACAAGAATAGATCAAAACCATTCAGCCATGTAATGATGGCAACTTAAATTCATAATCTTTGTTTTTCTTATCAAGCTAGAAGTCTGACTTTCCAATAGCACTTTGTCCAGGTGCTTTGGTAATGGAGTTTGGCCTTCATCAACCCTCTGACTTTCTCAACTTCAACCCACCTGCCTTCTTCTGCATAAATATTTGACACAACACATAGTTCCCTGAATTCCATGGCTCAAGATTGATAAGCTCTTCAGCTGCAAGCTCTGCTTGTGCTACTTTACCGTGAGTAGAGCAAGCACCAAGCAGTGCACCCCATAAGGCACCATTTGGCTTCATAGGCATGATCTTGATCAGTTCATGAACCTCCCCAACGCATCCACTTCTGCCAAGAACATCAACCATGCATCCATAATGCTCTAATTTAGGCTCGAGTTTATGAGTTTCAGCCATCAAAGAAAAAATCCTCTCCCCTTTTCAATCAAGCCTGCATGGGCACAGCATGTTAATGCCCCTACAAAAGTCGCATCGTTTGGTTTCTCACCTCCATTCATCATCTCCCAAGTTCACCTCTCCCATTAAAAGCATATCCCGAAATCAGAGTGTTCCAGGAAACAACATTCTTTTGCGGCATTCGGTCAAAAACACTAGACGCTGCATCCAAATCGCCACATTTACAGTAAAAGTTCACAACCAAGTTCCCCACAGCCACAACTTCTTGCAGAAGTTCTTTCGTATCGGTATAACACTGTATCCATTTCCCCAATCAACATCCCCTACACGAGCACAAGCAGGCAAAACCGAAACCACAGTCGCCTCATCCAGTTCAAAACCCTTATCCCTGATCTCACGAAAAATCTCCAACGCTTCCTCATCCCTCCTACTCTGCACTAAACACGAAATCATCGAGTTCCACGACACCACATTCCTCACACTCTTCTCTAAACACACCCATCCCCCTATCCACATCCCCACTCTTACAAAACCCACAAATCATCAGATTCCAAACAATAATATCCCTCTCAGACATTTCGTCGAACACTTCTGTGCATCCCTCATCTCCCCAAAACTCCAATAAAACTCCACAATCCCAATCCGAATGGAGCTAAACCACTCGAACCCAGTTCTCAGAATATCGCCGTGAACACACTGGCCCAACTTATAGTCACAAATGTTGGAGCAAGAGCAAGACTTGATCAGCGGAGCGAAAGTGTACTCGTCTGGCCATACGCCACGGTTTTTCATGGCCAAGAAAATGAGGAGAGAATTCTCGAATGGTTCGCAGAGAGAGAAGCCCTTGATGATGGAATTGAAGAGGAGGATGTTGAGGTGGTGGGTCTGGTTGAAGATGCGGTGGGAGTAGGTCATTTTGTTGAGAGAGTAACAGACGGAGACGAAGTGAGAGACGACTTGGTTGAGTTGGTCAAGACCGTGACGGAGAATGTGGACGTGGATTTGAGGGATGCGGGTTCGGGTTATTTTTATCTGTGCGCAACTGTGAAGCAGCTCTCATAGTTTGTTTTTGAAATAGTGTTTGACCGCGTTTTGGTGGCAAAATGAGCTTCTTTTCTCTTTTCCCGACGAGCTGGTCGTGGTTGAAAGGATTACGATCCATCCTCGATTTTTTTTTCTATAGGTGGCCTTGAGATAATTATGTGCCGACATATATCTCTATTAATTAAGCAAATTGTGGTTAAGGTTAAATTTTTGAAATACCAAAAATTACCCTCTAATTTTTGAAGGATTAAAATTGAACTAAAACCCATTTAAGTAATCACTCACTTTGCAGTTTCATCTACTTCCAACAAATACAGAACCAACAAAAAAAAATGGAACGTGAAAGAGTGAGAGAGATGAAGACGGCGCGGGAGAGAGAACTAGAGAGGTTGAGACTTGAGATGGCGCGGGCTCGAGGTTATTCAGAGAGGGATTTTGAATGGTAACACAAGGCGACACTGCATTCAGTCTTGACAATCCCTCCCTCTTCTCTCTGCAATTCCTCTCCTCTTTCAGGTACAAAACTCTCTTCTTTTTTTTAATTTTTATTTTAATCGAATGTTTTTGTTGTTATCTCCGATCGTATTCCGTATATTTCGTTTCGGGTTTTGTTGGTCAAGAGGTCATGCAGATCTGATTTAGTAGGATGGATGTTATTAATACGGTGTTAGGGATTAAATTGTCGATTTGGTCAAATTTCAGTAACAATTTTGATATTTTTTTTTACAACATTTGTGTTTGTCTTTCAAAGATCGTATATTTCTCTGGGTAAGCTCTGAGAGAGAGAGAGAGAGAGAGAGAGAGAGAGAGAGAGAGAGAGAGAGAGGACCAACAATCACAAAAGGGTAGTAGTATGATCTCATTGTAGATACAACCATGAAGAACAACAAGAGCAATCAAAGCTCTGGCCCAGAAGACAATCACTCTCAAGAGAGTTCCATCTCAACCCCTGAAACTAAATTCAACCAAACCCTCAGAAATGTTCAAGGGTACGAATTCCCCTCTCCCCAAATCTCACTTCTCATATCTCACTCACATTTGATTTCACTTTTCATTAGATTTGAATCCCATTTCAACAAAAGCTTCTGGCTTTGTATTTGATTCGAATGTCCAGCACCTAAAGGTTGCATTTTGTTTCTAAATTGTAATATGTTGAGGCAATGAATATGGGCCTCGCCGATTTCTAATGCATTAGATAAAGATCAGTGAGAAAAGCTTTCTGATTTGTGATGTATGTGAACTTGAATATGATATCTGCATCAGATTTACTGATTGGTTAAGAACTTGACAGTATAATAGTCTGAATTGCCATAAGCTATGAATTATTGATGTAATTACAATGTCTCAGGTTTAACTTTTTATCCACCCAGCAACTGGATAACTAAGTGTGTTTCTTTGTTGTGTAAGTTTGATATGAATTTGATGGTATGTTTTATGGTGTCTAGGTTGCTTAAAGGTCGTAGTATGCCGGGTAAAGTGTTGCTGACTAGGAGATCGGAGCTGGTATATAATTCAAACTCACAAGAACCCTCTCTAAACTATGCGCGAAGCTTCTCCTACAATGATGCTGAAACAAGTGATAGCATTGCCAAGGCATTAGAGGTTTACCTTGATATGCTTTTTGTCTAATATATTTTGGAAACGTAGGAAATTGATCAGAAAACTGATTCTTTACTACTAAACTAGGAAGCATTTGAGAGCCCAAGTGAGCCGAACACCAATGACAATGTAAATAAGTTAAACTCATCAACGTCGAATGTTGAGCATATTTCCAAAGGAGCTTCGAAATCCATCATTGGAGCTAGAGCTACCGACTCTGCTAGAGTTATGAAGTTCACAAAGGTCCTTTCAGGGACAACAGTCATATTAGGTATGTTAGCTTCCCTCTCATATCTCTCCCTCCTATCCATGGATGTATATGTCAGCTGGAATTACATAATGATATAGAGTTCAAATAACCAGCTGCTAGATCTGATACAATTCTTTATAGTTACAAAATCTTCCTATTTCATCTGAACCACAAAACCCTGTTTTCCATGACACTACAATTCCCCACATTTGTTAAATATACTTGGTATAAGAAACCATCACTCTTTGTTGTAAATATATTGCTTCAGAATATTGCCTTATAGGAACTGTGATTTTCTTTGACAGTTTGAAGTTTATTTGTGTAGAGAAGTTGCGTGAATTGGCTTGGAGTGGCATACCACCTTATATGCGACCTGATGTATGGAGGCTTCTTTTGGTAATCTCATTGATAGCAACACATATATCAATTTTGACAAATTGTAATCCATAGATTTAGGACAATATAATTGATAGTAGTTGAGTTATAGACTGCGTAAAATAATAGAAATACCAGTAAATACACTAATAAAGCGCACGCGCGAGCGCGATGCTCTTCCGCACGCGCATATGCGTATGCAGGAAGGCTAGTATATGATGAATGAAAATGTGGGGGATTAATTTGGAAGTGTTAGGAGTAGATGAGACATTTTAAAACAATGTCCGGTAGTGGGGATATCATCATCCATCTATGGCGGTCATGATAATTGCTATATATCTTCACAACACACACAAGACTACAAGTGAAGAAACAAGACGACAAGAACCGACTATTCTAAATAGAGTCAAGACCGCTTCAAAAACAAAACAGAGTCGAGACATTAGTAAATTTACTAATATTGCGTTCGAATTATCGTAAAATCGTTTTATATGATCTAAATTATTGTTCAAAAAATAATTCTAATAGTTTAGATCAGTACGGCGTAAAACAAATAAAATAAACGGTTAGAGATTTGGAACATCAAAATAAAATACAAGATAACCTTGATTTAAGAATATTTCATATAAAAATAATATTTTTATAGTGATAAAATATCTTAAAATTAGTTATAAATAGGAATAATTATTGTAATAAGTTATAAAAAAATTTGGTCCCAAAAATAGAAAAATTATCTCTTTAAAATAATAATTATTAATAATTTTAAAATATAATGTAAATTTACGAAGAACTAAAATATTTTTTTTATAATATTTTAAGACAATAATTTAATTTTTGTTATTATTATCGCATGTTAAAGTTTGAGGATACGTAATAACTCATGATTATGTTTTATAGATTAGATTAGTAGTTGTTATAAATAGATTATTTATTTTATATTTATAATTTAATTTTTAGACTATAAATTTTATTAAATTTTTATTAATGAATAACTTGTATATAACAATAAATTATATCAGTTCTAACGAGTCACTGTATAGAAGTTTTACAGTAATAATTTTGTTTGCCAAATAAACAAACAACATTGAAATATTTTAATTTGTAAATATTCCTAATCAAGTGGCATTGATCCCGAAAGTGTCATTCTCAATTCTTATTAACTTGAACTCTATCAAAAGCTAGTGTGAAACTGAAACCGATCCAACATCTATATATCATCTATAGCAAATGGTCAAGCATGTGAATTTGAGATGCATGGTGCCTTTCATTTTCACACGTGCTATGATATTTCTTGACTTTTTCTCTACAAAATATTTCCTATATAACAAGTGTGAGATTACTGTTTCAATGACAATACCTAACTTAGATTATCGTAATAATCTAGGATAAGTTTTGTGGGATCCGTATTAGAGTATCTAGCACCGTCTATTTGATATAAGTTATCCCAGCACTAGTAACCCTAAACTTCAACTGAGAACCTACACTTAGAAAACAGAAGCTGTAGATTGTCATGTCTCGCACACTAGACAATCACGTCTTCAACCGACTAATCTCTAATCTGGGCAATTCAAAACAAATAGCCCAAGGAAAGGCATAAAAAAAACATAAAACGTTAGAGTGAGTGGACAAAAATCAAAATCGTACGATATGCGTAAAACTGAAAAAATATAACTATATGCATTTCCACAGTTTCTACTAAAACTTATGCGAGTTCAAATATTGTAGTACTGAAAGAAAATGGATGTGATCGTTTAGGGTGTTTGCAGTGGCGGATCTCAGTGATTGAAAACTCAGCGGTCGCTAGGCAAGGTTTTATGGATCCATGTATAATTGTTTCTTTCCCGCTGGGCAAATTTAAATCTCGTGTTATCAAGCAAACTAGCAAAGCTAGTCAGTCTCAACTTCTTCCAATCACATGACACCAGCAGGAATGCAAGTGCATCAATCAAATCAAATGCCACAGATATAGTTGTTTGGTTTTTAACCCCTCCTTTTTTCCCCACAAAGTACCCATCTAAATTCTCTAATTAGTCATAAAATCTACATATATTTCTTCTTCTTTTCAACGGTAAGTATACATAAATACATAAATTACATAAATTTCCTTCTTATTAGACCCTTGTTTCTTTTTTAACTGAAACATGTCACTTTCTTACTAATAAATTAAAGATCATTTGAACTGTGTTGGTGAGAAATAACGAAAAAAGTTTTCACAAACAAATAAATTAAGCACCTCAGTTTCATTCGTAACATATTTGTCTCACTTAGACTATTAAATAGTTTAAATATTCTATATTTAACATTGTTGATATTGTATATACTCTTAAATTTGTATTACATCTATAATGTTTTTTTTTTCGCTCACCTAAGTTTCGGAGCTTAGATCCGCCAATGAGTGTTTGCCCTAACCCGGAACGACTATATGTATGAAAAATACAAGTAATGGAATCGTCTAGAGTGTTTGTCTAAACCAGAGACAATCTGGGTCGGGCAGGGTGTTTGTCCTAACCCGGTCTGACCGGCTATCTGGTGATAAGCCGTATAGTCAAGGCATCGATGCAACTAAATGAAATCATCACAAAGTAACCTCCAAATTTAGATGCTTTGAAACATACCGTAAAACATACTACATAAACATATAATTAATGAACTTGCCAGAGAATGTGAAAATAAAGGTCTACTCACAGTACTGTGCTGTGATTTTCATAAAGCCAAAACCCATCTATTGGCATTTCTAAACATCTATCACTGTCTGCTAACACATCGTCCTGACACAACGATTATTATTTAATAATTAATCATCAAAAATTATAATGAATACTCAAGCTCGTTTACCAACAAGCATTATTATCGAGAACCTCGCATTCTCGAATAACGTACTTCCCAAACTAATGACGAGTTTTAATCAAATTTCAAATTCTAATTCTTGAATCCTTTTTAAAGCCGCAACATATTTTTCAAATGTTACGTGACTCGAGGTCGAATCGACAATCGATTCAACTGTTTAATAATATTGTAAAATTGTTTAATTGATATCCAATTAACCACACATCTTAATCATCAATGTTCAAATCAATTCAATAACCTCTTCGTTACATTCGATACATAATTATGAGTAAAACAACATAAAACTTATGCCGAAATTTCCTTCGCCGGAGCGGTATGAAGTTGATTTTTTCTGGTAACCCGAGGATCATCCTATGCAAAATCAACCCAACAACAACTTTCTCAACTACATCAAAGTCCAATTTTAACTCAAACTCATCGATTTACCTTTTGAAATCAAGAACACCAAAATTTTCAAATTGTTGATTCTCCATCCTCGGGTTGAATTGGAACACCCTCCTTATATGGTTATCTTCGTGGTGATTAGAGGTTCAAAACCCAGTACTTCTCGTTGGTTGATTTGGTTGGAAAAGAAACGACCTCAAATTCTAGGGTTTATAACGTCGGTGGTCTTTCTCATGGACACCACGACATAATCTTTGAGAATTAGAGGCTGAGGCATTGAGGGTTTGAAATAGGAAGCAGAGACGAAGAGTTTGACACTTGCCTTGCCGGTTTTGGTGGCCAGACTGGCGAGCTCCGTCGTCGGTGACTCACGGCTTAGGAGAGAGAGGAGAGAGAAAGAAAAAGAAAAAAAACTAACTGACATGTAAAGTTTTGACTTTCCATTTTCGAAAATTTGCATTTATATTTGCAAGTTGCGACTAATTTAAATTCCTAAAATCGTTCAAAACTTTCATTGACCATAACTTCTTCATCGTAACTCCGATTTTAATACTTGACATGGTCACAACCTCGTCTCGATAAACTCTACGACTTTTCTCAAAGAACTTTCTCAAAAATTGAAATCAAAATTTTTTTTTGATAGAAAGGCCATCGATAATTATCAACGGTAAAAACTAACTACCTTCCTCGATTAACCTTAAACAAATCTTAAAACGAAAAATTCTCGGAACGGAATGTTGCATCAATGAATAGTCCCCAGTGTTACTTCATGGGAGCATTTTGGTCTATTTTTGGTGATCGTGCGTTGCATGCCGATCGACCTACCACACCCTCTCATTATCGGCCTTTATCTCATTTAGACCCAAACTTAATTCTCCTCTCACTCGATCTCTCACTGTAACTTCTCTTGCTCAATCATCATCGTACTATCTCTTGCGCTACTCTCATAGGCCTAATATTGTCCCGTTTCAATTTTTTGCGTTGTTGACCAAATCACACCCAAACCAAGTCGGAGGAGTTGATCATCGCCGCATCTGACACTCTCAGACGTCTCGCTCTCTCTCGCGTTCACGATTAGATCAGGTCGAGAACGTCAAGCTCTGGTGATTGAAAGTTCACTTACTGTCACACCCCAAATTCGGGGCCAGTATTATACTGAAATATGGTGTAAGGATTTGTGATGTGAATAAGAAACCCAAATAATTTCAAAAATCAAGGTGTCTGAATAGTACATTTATTGAAAAGAGAAAATGCTAATATTACAATACCGAAGTTTTTGAAAATAATATTCATTACATTTATTTAATTCAAAATACAAGTAGAAAATAATTTGTTTATTTAGTAGGCGACGTATCCCATTTTCCCCAAGCATTCTACTCATCACCTGAAAAGGAGAAATATGTAGTACCATGAGTCACACTAACCCAGTAAGTACAGCTTACAAGCATATACTAAATTATCTCTAAGAAATATCAAACCGAACAACCAATTCAAAAAGGTGAAATATTGAAACCGGTTATTCTTCCATACTTATACTTGCGTCTTTGTAATATATACAATTAGGTACATAATATATATATATATATATACACACTTGTATAACTTCACATCTACACATAACCACGCCAATAATTCCGAAGTGAATTCTTTTAGATTAACTGGTAATTACTCAAAAGAAATCATGTGCTTAGTCTCACAACACCAATACACATATAAAGCCACAACATTCTAAGGTCACCTGCCAAATCATGTATACTCCCTATTTGACACAATTCATTCCTTAGAGTATAATAGTGCACTATCTGTAAGGGACTAGGGCCCTTGGCTAACTCCCACAATAACAAAATAATTTACCAGCAATTCACTTAAGCTCGAGTTAATTCGTACTATACACCCGACTTTACATTTCAACCATAACGATCACAACAAGTCTTTAATTAAGACTATGTATATAGATCATAGAGTATATATTTACATCATAATTTTGTAATGAATATATACGTAATAGAATTTGTAAAGGAAGAAAGATCAAACTTAAACATATTTCATTAATTAACAATTTTGGTCCAAACGTTTCATTCGGCGGTAGTCCCCTCGAAATCCTCCATTTGTTCCAAATTATATTTGAGAGTAAATAGATAGAGCGATTAAGTAGATAAACTTGAAATAAAAATTAGTTATCATTGGTTCAAAAGTTTCATTCGGCGGTAGTCCGCCCGAAATCCTCCATTAGTCCCAAATCAAACTTAAGAAGTAAATAATGCGAGTAAGTAAATAAAAATAAAGTACAAATGCAGAAAATAAAATTATTAATCCTTGGACCAAAAGTATCATTCGGCGGTAGTCTGTCCGAAATTCTCCATTTGATCCGTTTTATAATTAATCCATATTATGTCCAAATTAAAGAAGTGAGTATACCATCTCGAAGTGTTTTTCGAGAGGAATCCAATGGTAATAATCACAAAGTTCGGTAGGGAGTTCTCAAGTCTAGAAACAAAAATGTTTAGCAACTGTCCAGAAATGGTTACGCTCGCTATTAAACTCATTTGCACGAATTAATTAGTTAGTAAATATTAATTAATGTCTTTCAAACTTTCCAGATTGATAGTTGAACTCCTAAACTTCTTTTTGATATAAAGAACATTAAATTTGGTTAAGAAATGAGTGAGATATAAATATTTCAAGTTAAGAGCACATTAAGAGGTTTCGAACATGATTAAGGAAAAGATTAGCAAAACTTGTTTTAGCCATAACTTTCTCATTACTTAACATTTTTAAGTGATTCAAAAGCCAAAGTTGAATAACTTTTTGTGTAGAATCTGAATATATAAAAATATTTGACTAATTAAAACTTTAACAGAAACGAAAATATTAAATTTACACTAAGGCTCATTATTTCTCTTTTATTCTTAGCCATGCACTTTGATGTAATCTTAAAGATAAAGAATTATAGGAATGTACTCATGTACTTACTCAAGAATTTAAGTAGGTGATGGAGGTATTTGATTAACTCAAGTGACCCTCTTGAAGCAAATGAATTGACTACTAAAGTACTTGGATGGAAGGTAGTTTGGTGTGGGATTTTAGGGGAGTTGCATTGCAACTTTGGGAGGACTTCAAATCAGTACGTAAGGGGAAGATTGAAGTGGCGTAAAAATCAAATTGAACTCAAGGGTGATTTATATAGACATGGGAGGAGACATGGGAAATAAATTCATAACTATTTTTTGTAGACTTTTGCAGACAAGTTGACAATGGAATAGTTGGGCTACTAATTCTAGGGTTAAAATGCACTTGTAAAAACAATAGTAATGTGGTTGGAAATCTGATTGAAATGTTGAAATGTGATTATGTATGCATGTGAATGCAATATGTAATGTGATATGTGAAAATGTGTGGTTTTACTAATTAAGTGTAATGTAGTGTAATATATATATATATATATATATATCAACCAATAATAATTAGCACCAAATTGATATATGAGCATGACCTCTAAAAGTATGAATTGCAGTCTTAAAATACAAAGTTCGATTCGAAGAAGAGATTCGAACAAGGAAAATTTGGTCGTTTTGCTAAAATTCTATTTCCGAAAAATGGCTAGTTGGAAATTAGAGTTTCTTACCGTTTCTAACTGGAGTATAAATATTTTTATTATTTTTACTAATCTATAAAATGGAATGTTTCACAATTCCAGCTCGTGGCCTCGAACCTAAGACCAGGGAGTACCTGACTTGAACTTGAGTATCCACTGGACCATTTGCCCCACTCCGTTAATATTTCTTTAAAGCTCGTTTTTATACATTGTCTTCGCCAGACAATTTTTTTATCGAATTTTCTAAAAACTCTAAGGTCAAACTAAATTATGGTGATTTCTAAGTTTAACGAGTCATACAATAATCTAAACTATTATACTAATTTTCGGGGTATTACACTTACACAATGCACGATGAAGAAACTAACAAAGCAACCATGGCGCTCTACTCCTTAGTCTTCTCCAAACATCAGCATGGTACTGGTTCTCTATTGGTTTCAGGTGGGTTTTGTTGTTAATCAAATTAGCTAAATCCGATCACTCTTGCTTTCTATATGGGTCTCTGATTTGTTTAGGTCTTTCGCAGATTGTGCTAGAAGCTCAGAAAATGGTGGGTTGGTATCATCGCAAGACCACTAAGAACCAAGTATTTACTAATGTTTGATCGAGCTTTCAGTTATTCCATATCTTTCTCTTTGATTTCTTATCTTTCCAATCTTTAATGTAGTTTTAATTTCTTATTAGCAAGAAATGAAATTGGGTTGTGTATTTAATAAACATTATTTTGACTGTATTGTGTGCTTCAGGCTAATGTGATTCATCCATCTCAAGTAAGAAAAAGTGTCATATGCTATAAGTGTATCATTTTCACGTGATGGTAAGTTAAACTTCATGTATTAGAACTAGCTGCTTATTTTTTCATCCATTGAATGATTGATGCCTGCTTTCTTTTGTTTGCAAATAAAGTTGAAGTTTCAGTTCTTATTAGGCGTATTGTGATATTTTTTACGTATCTATCATTTTTGGCAGAGATTTTAGGATTTCAAAGATTTATTAGAACTTCGTCTAGGATGATCGCCAAACCTCCATCGGTCCTCTGATTAAGCTGATGTTTCAGTTTTAGGTAAGTATGAATTCTATCTTTCTCAAGTTTTCATTCAAAACTCGATTTTTGGTAGTGCAAAGTGTTGCAGCTTTTATTTGGGTTTTAGCCAAATCAAGTTTTAGTTGATTCGATTCATTTACAGAGAGCCTCATTGTAGTTCTTATTATAAAAAAGCTTCCTCTTTTCTCATAAAGATTGGATTTTTATTGAACTAATTTGCAAGCCCAATTGAATTTAGAACAATGGGGGAGCGGAGAAGGCATAGAATTTTCATGGTATATGATTTTGTCTACCCCAATCTTTGGTGGTATGGGGAATCACATATACTATCTCTCACAATGCATACTCAAGCCCTTTCTTTAGCCTCTAATCTACTGGGTAAGCTGATATTTGATAAAATTTACCTTGTATTGTTGGATGATGGGTCATGTTTCTACCAAATTCCAAGAGGGAATTAGGCATAAGAGAAATAGATATTATGGGCGGATCACTCCTCAGCACGCATGCGGTTTACCTCGAGTGTTCCGCTTAACTGCAAAAGAGGTAATAAGTGCTAGGAAGTGGAGATAGGATTGACCCACCTTCAACGCTCTGATGCTTAAGTCAATACGTGTTATGGCAGAAAGCGTAAGTGAATAGTAGTTCAGAGATTCGATACATTTGTCTTGATATAAATACTTTTCTTATATGGGTATTTAAGGATGACAATATATTGTGGTCCTGGATATTGGACTAATGCAAGCACTCCACTTTTGTGCAAATGGGGGTGTTTTGGAGTTTCAAAAATTTGTTTCGTACGCAGGTTGGCTGACACGCGTGACACCAGTGCGGCCGGGCACGTGCGGTGCACATCCCACATGTGAATTTACTTAGATGCACCTAGTTCATTTTAACACTTGGTTCTTTTGGGTGCTAAGTAAGGTGTGTTTTAGGGGTTAACATATGGCTTATTAATAAGTCCCCCAAGTATCCGAGTCAAGGAGATTAACCTTGATTGAGGAAGAGATCTGTAAAACATTCTTACTTAGCACCGTTATGCATCGAATGCAAGGGAAGCGAGCGTTAAGTGAGGAACGACTTAGGCTTGAGCAGCATGCATTCGGGCCATTTGAGGCCACCTGACGGGAAACGACCCCTTTAGGACTTTTATGGGTCTGAGGAGATTTTAAGTCCCCATGTAGTCAATGTTGCTAGTTCAGGCTTCGTGTGAGGAGACGCTCCTGGGAGGATCAATCGCTAGGGAGGTTTGTGCTTGGGATGCATGCACGATGATTCACGTGCCCTAGCCACGTAAGGCCTTTTGAAGTTCAACGATGCTAGGGCTTTTTCGGGCATGAGGGGAGTTTAAGTTCCCGGGTAGTCAATGCCGCTAAGTCGCGGACCATGTCAGGGGACGTCCCGCCCAGAGTGATCAGCCGCTGAGGAAGTCTGTATTTGTGTATGATGGGTGCCCAACGACTATTGCGTTTGAATGACGGGTTGGGCGAGCGGAATATAGTTTTGTTTTGGGATGCACCGTAACCTTGCCTTATGTCATGTGAAATAGACACAAATGTGAACATTCTCCAAGGAAGTCGTCCAGGCACTCGATGTAGTCGTAGACCATTTGAGATTGTGTTTATTTCTCGTTTGAGTGTGGGTGTATTCGTTCTCATGTCGTTTGGGTGGTTCTGGTGAATGTGATGTACTCAAAATGTGTGCGGGAAGCCATGAGGTATAAAGCATCTGTTAAGGTAGTCTTCTGCATGTGTGACACATATCAATCAGTGCTGGCTTCGAGGGGTCAAAAGGTAGGTGCAGAGAACGTGCCATTATGACATCATAAATGCGTTCGCTAAAAGACGTTTACGGTTTGAATTTGAAATGGCATAGGACACGCATCACAGATCAACGGCGAGTGGAGTGTGTGCATAGACGATCAGGATTGATGAGGGTTTTTCTGTCCCTGAGTATATAAACCTCGTTTTACCCCATCTGTAAGTTCATTTCGCACTTTGAAGATTTTGTAGACTTCTTGAGAGCTTTTGAATGTGTTTGGAGCAAGAGATTTACGTCATTCGGGTTCTTCTTGTTCTCGATTCTTCGATTCTTTTAGAAAGGTGAGACTTTATGCCTGTGGTTCTTTTTGATTCGTTGCCATTCGATAACTTCTTACTATTGTTAAGCTCTCTTAATCTTGATGATTTTGGATTTCCAGAATACGCATGTATGATGTCTTTGAGTTTTCTAGGTTCTTCGATCTTGTATTTTCTTTCTTTAATAATCTATGGTGTTTGCATGTCGTTCTTGGTACGAAATATCTTTATTTGTGCTAGGAATAGATTAGATTCCGTTCGGCGTTGGTGTAGAGATATGTAACTTTTTAGGCGCTCGGTGCATACTGTTAATGTCTTGTGGGTGTGTGGAGGCGGGTTCGTCTTTCCTATGTATACCTTGATCTTTGCTAGGATAGAGTGATCTTGTTTATGAGAATGGGTTGGACGTGTTGAGTGAGCATGTTGATGGGTTCATAGCACCTGGCACATTCTGGTCTTCATTTACGTATTTTGTTTGATAGGCCGTCTGTGCTAGTGTTAAGGATCCATTAGCGCCTGTAGAAATATCGAGCAATTAAGTCATATAGTATTGTAGATGATAGGCGGAGGCGTCCTAGGGAGCATGTATCTATGAGTCAATTGAGCCGAGATATGCATTATACAATGACATCATATAGCATAAGTCAAACGTCGTCCGATTCTAGTGGTGATTCTAGTCTTGAGCCGCTCAATTCAGAGCAGTTTAATGTGTGTTACCATGCTCACGTTCCAACCCTTTTATTAACTGCATTGCTAGAAATGGCTTCGCCAAGTGGGAGTGGAGTTGGCACATTAGCAAGGGCAGCTGATGCATCGAGGTGAGAGACCAGGGCATCTATGGTGCCCGAGAAGGAAGAAGCACCCTTTTTAGTGATAAAATGGGGAGTCGTCTTGAGGCTGTTTTCTGATAAGGAGTTCGTCCAAGAACCTGAGGGATATTTTAGCACCGAGGAGTATGAAAGCTTTTATGAGACGTACAATATATCGCGCTTCGTCCACCTGAGGTTGTTGGGCCATGGAGAAACGTTTACTAACCTGCCCGAAGGGTACACCTGCATCCATGAGTGGAATTTGAAGAACGAAATCCACTTTCCCCTTCATCCCTTCTTCCAGTGTGTCTCGTCACATTTCAAGATAGCCTTGGAGCAATGCAGGCCAGTGATGACAAGGGTATTAATAGCGCTCTATAATGTGTTTATGTTGTCACACCTGGGGTTGTCGATGATGGCTGAGATAACACACTTTTGCAATACTACCTATGCCAAACAGGATTATGACTATGGCACAATAACTTTGGCATCGAAGACGCGCAAGAAGTGGTGGTTTACGCAAATGCAGTCCTTCGTGGGTGTTGGGCATCGGAAAGCACTGTTGGTGGGTGGAAATTGGGAGTTTGGTGACTGTCAGGGCGTTGAAGACTACCCTTAAGTTCCCACATCATTTCAGCCACTAAGTTTTCATTTTGGGGTGCTTTCTTTGATTTGTTGACATGTCATACTTCTTTGTGTTGATTGTGTTTTGTGCTAACGCCTTTTTTGTTGTTTGTGTTCTATAGTGAGATACCGATTCCCCCTTGTGTGAAAGAAAAATGGCGTCTTAACCAGATTCTACATTACTGGGATCGTCCCGAGTCGTGCTGTAACTACTGAAAGGACCCAACCCCGATTTAGTTGCCTAAACCGGAATCAAACCCCTTCTGAAAACATGAACCAACAAAAACCATAAAAATTTGGGCAGAGTAACGCTACTAACGCGGAATTGCCTTTACCTGCACCCGAAAAATAACACTTCATCCTATGCCACAAAAGCCAAACCGTGGGCACCAATCCCAACCGGATTTCTCAATATCATATCAATAGCAGTAAACAGTAAACACAACTGTAATATATAGTAAATCAGGGAAAAATCATATAAAACATGTATCAGTAACGTATCAGAGCGACCTCTAGTGTATTTATATACAAAATATACAACAGTAGGCGAAACAAGAAACCTATTGGAAAACACAGGTAGCTCGAACAACTAGCCTCCAACCACGACGTGAGACTCCAGAATCTGAACTGCAAACTGGGCACAGAAACCGAAAATCCCAGGGGAAAGACATGAAAACCGTTAGAGTGAGTGGACGAAAATAAATATCGTTCGCCGAATATAATATGTTATAATAACATATGCGAGTCAAAATGAATAAATATAATGTAGTACACGAGGTGAACTCAAACTCCTCCAGCGTACAGAGCATGTATAGAAAAATTCTCACGGGGTCATTCATGGACACATCCGTGCTAGTACAGTCCGAATCACGGGATCCCAGACCCACAAGTGATTCTAGCTAGAAAGGCCTCAGGTCAGGGTATCTGTTTCCACCCGGAAATACATCGGCACAAGAAACAGAAATCTGTACCCACCCGGAAATACATCGGCACAAGGTACAGTTCCCCCCCGGTAGGCATCCTCGGGGATCAGCCGGGAGGCAAGTGTATCGATACAACAATATATACTAAGACTGTACTCTGTGTAAATCAAATCATAAATAGTTTCATGCATACGTATAAAGCATAATGTAAATGCATAATCGTAAAACACATGCTCGTATAAGTCATAATCATAAACGTATGCTCATGCTCGTAAAATGTAGCATAAAGACTCGCGAATATCAGTGAAAAGAAATTGTCCACTCATAGACGAGCAAAGCGCGCACTCGCACTAATCACGTGGTCCGGCGGAAGATCCCTCACCCGAAGCACGATCTCGATCCCCTGAATAATCATAAAATATATCTGATCAAAATCATAGCTTAAACACTGAACCACATTGCGGAAACCAACCGTTCCCGGAAATATATAACACAGTGTGAAATAATCGACGAAATTCTTGAAATCTCCACTCAAAACCCTCGACTGAAAATCCGATACCTAAATCAATTCAAAAACCTCAAGGCGACGATCGGGGCGCGAATACGAAAAAAATGACACTAAAATCATCGAAAACCAAAAAGTCAACGCCCTCGCCGGAGCACCACCGTTGACCGCCGCCGCCGCCGCCGGCGCGCCGTCAACGGAGAATTTCTCCGGCGAGGAAAGTCTAGTCCTCTAGCTTACCTCAAGTCCAACATCTTTTTCAACTACCACGAGTCCCAATTCATACTAAATCAACACGAAATCAGCTCGAAACAAATCGGAATACAATTCCGACAACCACCACGGGTTCCACCAGAAACCTCATCTCATCCAAAATTAAATACTCAGAAAGCATCAACGGAGCAAGGGGAGTCGAAACCCCCTCACCCCCGCCACCGTGGCTCGCCAGAGGACCTCCCCCCGTCACCGGCGAAATTCAAAAACTTAACCCGATTCGAATTCATCCAAAACTCAAACAATTCAAACAATTTCAAGCATAAATCAATAAAGGAACTCAAGGGGAGTCCAACCATACCCAAAACGTGGCCGGAGGTGGCCGAAAAATTCGGGTCGGCCGGCGAGATGCAACCGGGTCGTTTCCTTCACTGGTCAACGGTCCAAACAGTGAAAGTCAATGCTGGTCAAACTTCCAACAGTGTTTTTCGACAATTTTCGACTATTTCCGATATTTATACTCGCGCCTCGGAACGATTGACGGTCCAAAACGGATAACCATTACGATTCGGATAAACACGATACGAACGGATAAACTCGTCGATATTCCAAAATTTCAAATAATCATATTATATTCCTCGGTCATCGGAAAAATCATCCGAAATAGCCCACGAACTCGAAATCACGTGAACTACAATTCTCGAGAAGAGACTCAACTCAAATTCTCGGCCGATAATTAAGTCGCAAACAAAAACGACAAACCACACAATTATCAATAAACTGTGATTACGTGATAACTCGAGAATTACGCTGTTTACTCTACTGAATCTGGTTCGGGTCGTCACAACTACTGAGCACTTAACCACTCGTACATCCTTAAGCAGACGAGAATCGTTTGTCGACCTGGTGTGTGTTTGGATTTGCTGGTAATTTTTTCTTTTGTTTTATAATAGGTGGCAGTCTGATCGGAATGTGCTGCTCTTGTTTCTTCATAGCTAAGGGTGTTATGGGCACTAAGCTGAAGATGGAACATACTAAACAACACATTAGTGCGCGGTGCGGAAGAGCGGTCGATGGAGCACCCTATCGATGAAGAGATTCTAGGGTGTGAGATTATCCAGCCATCCAAGGAGGAGCGTGGACGAGCCTTGAGGGATGCGCCTCGCCCAGTGGTGATGCAAGAGGCTCAAGGAGTATAAGGAGCAGTAGATGCAAGTCAACCTTTTGCTACCCAAATTTTGGTGCAGAGTGAGCACAAGGCTCAGAAGAAGAAAGAGAAGAAGAAAAGAGCGGGTCACCATCCCGATGTGTGCCAGCCTAAGAGGAAGTCTTCTAACCAACAGACTGAGCGGGTGGAATCTGCATCCACCTCAGTTCAGGGAGGAGGTGAGGAAGTGGTGAACCACTCACCCGTGCTCCACATGAAAATGTCATAGAACTTGTCATTTATGTGGAGAGCAGTGAGATTGAAACAAAGTCTAATGATGGTACACCTGAAAATTCTCCTCCTCTATCTCCCAGAAATGAACCTCCACCCTTTCCTCAATGGTCACCTGTACCAACTTAGTTGCAGTCAGTACCTCCGCCTACTGGTAGCCAAGGTCCCCAAATTGACCTAGGGGATGCCAAGATCCTTATGGCCAGATATTTTCAGTTCAGTGGTAAGGCAGTGCCCCTGGACGTAGTTGTCTTGTAGCGGAAGCATTCACTGCACTATCGTGCAAAGAATAATTGTGTGTGCCTGTGCTTGGAAGCTGCATGGTGAGTGCATGATTTCCATCAGCATATGTTGTTGGGAAGACCATAGGAGACGTCCGGGGAGTTGGAGGCAACCATGGAGAAGATAAATATGTTAAAGGCAGAGCTGAGAGGGAAAGAGGCAACTTTAGTGACCACTCATGAAAAACTTATGAGATATCATGGGATGGAACAAAAGGTATGCTCTCGGGTGGATAACCTTCTTAAAGTGGAGGGTGGCTTTGCTAATGCTAAGCGCGAGCTCCAAGAGAAATTCAGTGAGCTCACTCTAGATTTTGAGATGTTGCAGGCGGAGAAGCGATCACTAAAGGATCTACGCACCCAGGATGCTAAGCAGGCGAACAAGCTGCTTTCCCAGGTGAAGTCACTAAAGGCAGAGGTTAAGTCCTTAAAGGTGCTAGCCTTGGACGATGATGCTAAACACAAACTGTAAGCGGATGCAGTTGACACATTCAAGGTCTTGGCGGAGTTTACGGAGGGGCAGACAGAGGTTGTGTCTTCTACTATGCAAGCTATGTTCGCGATATTTCAAAAATTGCCTTACTTTAACTGGGACCTTTACCGGGCAAATCTTGAGGCAGGCAAGGTGGTTAGCTTCCAGGAGTGAGCGTGCTGTGGTGGTTGCTTGTAATTTTTGCTTTTTGTATCTTTTTTGTTTGTTTGTTTGGCTTGCGTTGTGTATAAGAATAATATCTTTATCAAGTATGATTTGGAAGATCTTGCCTGCATATGGGAATTTATTGTCTTCGTCCAAAGATCATTCTATGAGTTGGACTCTAATCGTTGTTTGAAGTGGATTAGTTTCTAGGATTCTATTCCAGTTTAAAAGGAGTATGTTGAGTTGCTAGACTTTGTAATTATTGATTTTGCCCTCTTATTTTGAAGTTATTTTCTTTGATTTAGACGACAATGGATGGGAGAAGAAGACTTGTCAAACGTACTGAAGCTGAACTTGAATCAACTAGCTTTTCGAACTTTGGTTGTTGGAGATTTCAATGACAACTGGTAACCGCGACTATAAAGGAGGTGACTGCCCCAGTTCAAAAAAGAATGAGTGACTGTTAATACGTGTTTTCGAGTTGTTATTTGATATTTTTGATTATCTGAATTTTGTTTGGTACTCTACTGCTTTTTATTTTCGAGATAGATATGGTTAGTGTAATTGTTTTCGTTTTGGTTTTTGAAGCTCTTTTGTTGTGTTTTTTTATGTTCAATCCTCGATCAGCTGGTGTTTTTTCTTTCTCTATCTAAAGTGGAATAGTTCCTCTTTATAGAATTTTCCACATATGAGTTATATACTTTTGCGAATGTGAGATCTATTTTGTGCAGGAAGATCCATGCTAATACATTGACTTTTTGCATTTGTATGCTATAATTCTTAATTACATGTTATTATCATGCGGTATCGAAGTGAGCTATTGGTTTGTGGCTTAAATTATAAGCCCAAGTCAATTTGTTTTGGTATGCCCATGTACCCTAATGAAGCTAGGTTATTAGCATAATCTTTATAGGATTATGAGTATGCATGTCGACACATTACACAACCATATATTCATATATATATATGTTGTTCGATATTGATCAGAAAATAGAGACAATATTTTGTATGAAAGAAGAAGAACAACTAGTATAGTTTGCAGTTATAAGATTACTCTTAGAATTTTGTATTATCTTTTTTGTGCATCTATACTTTGTCATAATTGTTTACATCTCTTTAGTCTTTCCTCTCAGTGAGTGTATTTGGGTGTATTTGGATTTTGGGTTTGTGTGTGAAACACTTTGTAATTTCCTTTTAATCATAGTGGAATCTCCTCACCGTCTCCGTCCGTGGATGTAACCCGATTTGGGTGAACCACGTAAATCTGTGTTATAGATTTTTCTGTTTATCTTTTTATATTCGTTGATACTTTTTATTGTTTGGAGCTTCCACACAACATGAGCAGTATCAGAGTGAGTGGTATAAGAATTATATCCAATATTGACAACCTTGAGAATGTAACTTAGCTTATTAGTCATGGGGAATACAAGTTAAGGGGAGTATATTCAACCACAGATTTGGTAGGATCATTTTGTATTTTAGAAATCTTTTAAAATCTTGATGTATTCAATCTGGATTTTAAACAATCCTTAAAAATTTTGATGTATTCATTCTGGATTTTAAACAATCCATAAAAATCCTATGGTAATTAACAATCCACGGATTTTTAAGGATTTCATTCAATAACCGATTTGAAGGATTGTTTACACACAAAATGACTTTTTGAAATCAGGTCTCTCTCTCTCTCTCTCTCTCTCTCTCTCTCTCTCTCTCACACACACACACACACACACACACACAAAAATTTTCTACATGCGTCTTTAAAGCCTTTACCTTGGTGTCACAACAAAGATAACGTCATTAACCTTTGCTTTCATTACCATTTCCTCATGGTTTGTTTCACACTAAGGTAATTGTAACCGATGATTGCATCAATGTAGATGGGGAGTATGTAGTTAGCCTGATCAAAGCGAATTCTCAGGAAGTATGTTCAATGAACAAATTATGGTATACATACAGGTGTAACTTAAAGTTACAATTAATATCTTAGGAATGTGTATTCAATCTGGATTTTAAAGAATTTTTAAGGATTTTTTTATAATCCGTGGATTGTTATAGATTGTTTTAAATCCACGGATTGTTTTAATTTCGCATGGATTTGAAAGGGTTCTTTTGTATTGTTTTATAAGGATTTAGTTCGATTTCTAAGGATTGCTCAAATAATTAAAGTCTAATAAAAAAACTCAAATGTCAAAATACACTATCATATATTCAAAAATAAAATGCACTATTCTTGATCTTTCCAACATTATGATCACACTCTCGAGTCTTAAATTTGCACCGTCATCGTATTTCTAATTTACGTTCTGATTATCTTGATTCTCTTTAACATTCATTGTTCCATTATCAAGTAATGTTGTCATTTTCGTAGAAAATGAAGTTATTTATTATTTGAAAACAAAAATTAGAAACACTTCTATATGAGAAAGTTTGTATGTACTATAATGGATCACTCAATATTTTAAATTAGAAGAGACCGTTAGATGACGAAGACATCTCATTTCTATAAAATAAGATTTTGAGAACTATTTTAATAATATTTATAAAGTCGTAGTAATTAGACCAAAGTTTATACCCTATAGAAGTTAATTATTGAAAATATAAAAGTTGAAGTCATTAATGAAATCAAACCATGAGGAAATGGTAATGAAAGCAAAGGTTAAAGACATTATCTTTGTTGTGACACCAAGGTAAACACTTTAAAGACGTATGTAGAAAAAAATTGTGAGAGAGAGAGATGTTCTATTTTGAAATTCATCAAAATTCATGAAAATCTTTTGGGTGGGAAGCTTGATTTCAAAAAGTCATTTTGTGTGTAAACAATCCTTTAAAATCGGTTATTTGATGAAATCCTTAAAAATTAGTGGATTGTTGATTACCACAGAATTTTTATATATTGTTTAATATTCATAATGAATACATCAAAAATTTTAAGGATTGTTTAAAATCCAGATTGAATACATTAAGATTTTAAAGGATTTCTAAAATACAAAATAATCCTGCCAAATCTGTGGTTGAATACACCCCCCCCCCTAATTTTGAGATGGTAAGTTTCCGTCGTCTCCCCCCCCCCCCCCCCCCCACGTAATTTTGAGATGGTAAGTTTCCCCCAAATCTGTGGTTGAATACACCCCCCCCCCCTAATTGAACCGCCATGATTTTGGACTTGGACGACGGAGATGGTAAGTTTCCGTCGTCCAAGTGAAAATTACATGAAAAAATTAAACAAAAAAAAATTTGAACCGCCATGATTTTTGAACCTGGACGATGGAGATGGTCATTCTCCGTCGTTCAGGTGAACACCTGGACAACGGAAAATGACCATCTCCGTCGTCCAGGTTCATATTACGTAAAAAAAAATTTTAAAAATAATTCGCTAGGAATTTAGCGATCTGTCATTCGAGTGAAATAGTCGTACAATATCGATGAACGCATCGTATATATGAACAGTTAAATTTGAACCGCCGATTAATTTTACGTATTGAAACATGTTAAGTATCGACTAATCTTTACGACTTCAGTGTTCATGAGTAGACGCTCATTTGCAGCAGAGTATTAACGAAATTGAATTTCGACAAAACAACCGTTGGATATGTTCGTCGTAACATAATATATAATTGTCTTCAAAGGACCATAAAATAATATGTTCGGGAAGGGTTTGATCGGCACAGTCAACCGCAAAACCGATAATTTCACAAACCGAAAACGTGGATACAAGGCATTTCGCAACTCCGATTTTCGAACCGTCGAAGCTCACACACCAAGAATTGTTTACTCTAAAGTCTTGATGAAAAGAAAATGCATTGGAAGAAGGTCTAGAGGGTCGTTGTCTTAGAAAAAATTACGATATCTGCACCTGGACGACGGATATGAGCGTTATCCGTCGTCCAGGTGCAGACCTGGACGACGGAGAATGACGTTCTCCGTCGTCCAGGTGTATAGACCCTGAATTCAGGGGTTAGGGCCTTACTGTTTAGGGTTTAGGGTTTCTGAACTTGGACGACGGAAACAGTGTTCTCTGTCGTCCTAGTGTGTACCTGGACGACGGATAATGACCATTATCCGTCGTCCAGGTGCATAGACCCCGATTTCAGGGATTAGGGCCTTAGGGATTACGGTTTTGAGAACTATTTTAATAATATTTATAAAGTCGTAGTAATTAGACCAAAGTTTATACCCTATAGAAGTTAATTATTGAAAATATAAAAGTTGAAGTCATTAATGAAATCAAACCATGAGGAAATGGTAATGAAAGCAAAGGTTAAAGACATTATCTTTGTTGTGACACCAAGGTAAACACTTTAAAGACGTATGTAGAAAAAAATTGTGAGAGAGAGAGAGATGTTCTATTTTGAAATTCATCAAAATTCATGAAAATCTTTTGGGTGGGAGGCTTGATTTCAAAAAGTCATTTTGTGTGTAAACAATCCTTTAAAATCGGTTATTTGATGAAATCCTTAAAAATTAGTGGATTGTTGATTACCACAGAATTTTTATATATTGTTTAAAATTCATAATGAATACATCAAAAATTTTAAGGATTTTTTAAAATCCAGATTGAATACATTAAGATTTTAAAGGATTTCTAAAATACAAAATAATCCTGCCAAATCTGTGGTTGAATACACCCCCCCCCCCTAATTTGTATTCCCCATGACTAATAAGCTAGGTTACATTTTGAAGGTAGTCAATATTGGATATAATCTTTATACCACTCACTCTGATATCGCTCATGTTGTGTGGAAGCTCCAAACAATACAAAGTATTAACGAATATGAAAAGATAAATAAAAAAATCTATAGCACAGACTTACGTAGTTCACTCAAATCGAGTTATATCCACAGACAAAGATAGTGAGAAAATTTTACTATAATCAAAAAGAAATTACAAGGTGTTTCACTATTTTAGATACTCCATAACGTTATGGGTCTCTGATGTTTGGACTATGTGCATATAATAACATTCTCAGTTGCATATAATTAAGTGAGGAAGAGAAGGATTACATCCACATATAGTTATAGTTATACGGAAGAAAATGATTATATCCACATATAATTATACCATGGTTTAGGTTGGGCCCGTAGGTTTCTCAGAAATTCCATCCTACCATTTCTTGAGTAGCCAGAGTGTAGATGACCACTACCACACCACAGAACATGCAAGACAAAGAAATTCAAATAGAGGTGCCCCTTCGGGGACTTCCGATAAAATAAATTCAAATAGAGGTCAAGCACACAATTTGGGATGTGTTCGGGTAGCATCTGATTCCAGACTATAGACACCAAATTGGGTCTTGAAATATTAGCCTTGGTGTCCCTGTCGTGCAATGCAAAGACCAGGTCTTTGAGTGAGGAGGACTTGAGGGATTGCAGAGCAGTGAGTTGGGAAGGTAAAGAATATGAAGTGCAGACGATTAGGGTTGTTTGATATTAAAATCCAGCTATGTCAAACAAATTTATCTAAGAAACTTCATTCTATCTAAGTTAGTTTGATATAAGAATCCAGCCTAGGGTAGTTTGATTGAAGAAAAAAGTACCTACTACTTCACCTTACCTATATAGGAATCCGGTAATTACCTAGGCTGTAAAGCCACATACCCACATATATATACTTTGCAGCTTCAGAAACGTGATTACTAGGAACTTTGCATCTTAAACGGGTACAATAATTGAATGGACGTTTTACATACAAACATATTAATTGAAAGTTCACTAATCAAGCATCTAAGTTAATTTAGTATTGGTTTTCTGCTTTGCTTGGTGGTGTATGGAATAACCAACTTTATATGTTTGGAGTAAAAACAAAAAAAATACATGAACCGGTCCATGTACAAGAGAGAGGAGAATTGAAAGTAACACTATGGAAAGATAATGCAACATCAATTAATTTACAACAAATAATAAACCTACCACCGCCAATGCTAGCAGTTTTAACGAGCTTGCATATTTTCCTCTACACATTAGTTAGTACTAATCAATTGATATATTTTCCTTCCTTAAATGTTTAACCACACTATTCAGATGGCGTTAGAGCCAAAAGTTCATAATACACATGCATTGTCTTCAATCCAAAAAGACAATCCAAATATTCTGGAGACAGAACGATACGAGCGAGAAGGAGTAAGTCAATTAATCAAATAAATTTCAAAGGTCTTTCAATCAAAAATAAAACAACCGTATTGCTATTGTTTTCATATTTAAGTTATACTCACTCCATGATACACATATTTCGTTAATTATTCTAATCTTCTTTTTTCCAGATTCTCCGGACAAAGAAATAGAATAAGGGTATATCTTTAATTATGTTCAAGTTTTTCAATTTGCAATTCAAATTAAAAAGATAAAAAAAAACAATCCATACATGTTTTCCTTTCTGGGTCAAACAGCATCTTGATTAAAAAACCAGGGAAAAGGTCGTTGCAGAAGAAAACTATTTCATTTTGGATTTGGTTTGAAGAAGAGAAGTAAAAGGATCAAATGTAAGGGAAAAAATGGAGAAGGTGTTATATATGTTGGAATGTCAACGAAGCCATCTTCCTCTTCTTCCTAGCTCATTTTCTGAGGAGGTTGAGTAGTCTTCTTCTAAACACTAGTCCCAGTCCAACTGGTGAGGTCCCACTTTTAATTACTATTTTTACAGTAAACTTGGTCTGTACTCTAAATCCAAAGACTCCATTAGGCTCTGGACCAAGAGCAATAGCAAAAAGCCATAAACAAGTGAACATCTCTTCTTAAGCTCTCTGAGAAAAGAGAGCGAAGCCCATCAATCACCATGAACAAGGGAAGCTTAGGCTCTAGGCTCAAGCTCAAGCTCACTCTCCCTCCACCTGATGAAGTTTCTATCAAAAAGTTCCTGTAAGTTTCTCTCTTTCTGTGTCTTGCTTTTTATTTGTTTGTGTATTGTATTTGATTGAGTTTGGTTGATGGTTTCTTCTTTGTAGGACTCAGAGTGGTACGTTTAAGGATGGGGATCTGCTGGTTAATAGAGAAGGGGTTCGGATCGTCTCTAATAGAGAAGTTGAAGTTGTAAGATATTCAAAGCTCAAAGCTTTTACTTTTTCCAGCAATCGCTTTGCGGTGTTGTTTCATATTTGATTGTTAGAATTGAATTGGTTGAGCATTGGCATAGTGGGTTTTTGCTTTACGGTTTACTCAATGCTCATGCACTGAGCCTGTGACTCTTGAGCTGTAGGATTGTCAAAGTTCATCTCTTTTTAATTTCTCCCAGGAAATCTCATTTCAGTTTTGTTTAGGAAATGGTTGTTAAGTTTGAATTCGTGATTAATTTCCGATATCAGGTTAATGGGTTTTTCATAATACTCAAGCTCATGCATGGTCTCCTATTCGTATAAGCTGTAGAGTCTTCAAAGTTCAAGTCTTTTTGCTTACTTATTACTCAGGCTCATGCACTGTGAGTGTTTGACTCTGACTTTCATTTGCAAAGGAGGGATTTTGAAGTGTTTCCCTTTTTTTGTTGTTAATGGAATGAAATGGCCAGCCACAACCTATTCAAGCAGCAGACAATCAGATGGTTTTAGCAGATCTTTATGTGGTTAAAGTCATTGGAAAAGGAAATGGTGGGGTTGTGCAACTGGTTCAGCACAAATGGACTGGACAGTTTTTTGCATTGAAGGTATCACACACAAGCACCCTTATATTTGAATAATTTTCCCTTCAATTGTTATAGTCAAGTAAGGTTTCTGTTATGAGCAAGATACTTTATTTTCTCGACTCAAATAGAGTTTGAAATCTTATGGTATAAACTGCAATTTATGTGGTAGTAAACTGAAGCTAAGGAAATGTATATCCTCCACCTGAAAATCCGATTATGTTCATAAGCTTCTCTAGACTATAGAGCTTTAACAATATGCCTGTCACTGGTTGTTTTTGTATAAGATACGATCACTCATTGTTTCTGTTGCTTTAGCAGTGTTCTTATGCAGTACCTTCTTTCAGGTAATCCAAATGAATATTCAGGAGCCTATTCGCAGGCAGATTGCACAAGAATTGAAAATTAATCAATGTTCGCAATGCCCATATATTGTTGTATGTTACCAGTCCTTCTATGATAATGGCTGCATTTCAATCATCCTAGAGTACATGGATGGTGGGTCTTTAACAGATTTCTTGAGAAAAGTCAGATCAATTCCAGAGCCATATATTGCTGCCATGTGTAAGCAGGTAAGCTCACTAACAATCCTAACACCAGTACATATTACTGAATATACCTCCCGCCAAAAATAAATGTACAAGTTTAACTCGAATGTCTTGTTTATTGTGTATTTGGGATAAATGTCAAGTAATAAGCATAACAAGTTACCCTTATTGATTCAGGTGTTGCGTGGTTTGTTGTATCTTCATCATGAAAAACACATAATTCACAGGGACTTCAAGCCCTCGAACTTGTTGATTAATCATAGAGGAGAAATTAAGATCACTGACTTTGGTGTGAGTGCAATAAAGGCGAACACCTCTGAACAGGCAAATACTTTTGTTGGCACATGTAACTATATGTCGGTGAGTGACTTAATTATATTGCATCAGTAAGATGTTGTTTCTCTTCTGTTCATGGCTATTGGGTATGAGCTTATTCTTCTCTCAGGAAACTGACAGTATCTCGTAAATTTGTTTTGTAGCCAGAGAGAATACAAGGTCACAGCTATAGCTACAAAAGTGACATTTGGAGCTTGGGCTTAGTACTACTGGAATGCGCGACAGGTAAATTCCCATACACACCACCAGATCAAAGTGAGGGATGGGAAAACTTTTTTGAGCTTATGAGTGCTGTTGTTGACCTGCCGCCACCTTGTGCACCTTCCAATCAGTTTTCTTCAGAGTTCTGCTCATTTATTTCTGCATGGTAAGGATTACTTTGCTGCTTAAATACTTAGTGGGTGATCTTCTGAAATGACTACTTGGTGCAACTGTTTGAAAAAATCAGAAAGATGCTCCAAGTAGTCATGCATGATGCATTGCATCCTTCTCCTCCCATTAACGACCCATAGTAGCATTGTAGGAGAAGTGCATCACATTGTCTGTGATTCCGTGGCTGTTTTGATATCTAAGTGTGACCTATCTTATCCTACAGAGTTCTTGAGTTCACTATTACATGTATCTGTCTCTCTGTCTCTAGTTGATACTATAGGTTCTGTCTGTATTATCTGTTGATGGGATTGCTGTTTTGACTTTTCTGATATCCATTTTGTCTTTATTTATCTTGAAAATTTTCTCCCATTTTCCAATAATGCTTCCGGGTTACTAAATCTAAATCATTTCTTCTTCCTTTTCAGTGTTCAGAAAGATCCTAAGAAAAGATTGTCCGCACATGATCTCCTAGTAAGACATATGAAACTTTACGTCTTTTCGAGTGTTCACTGTACCAGTTAGCAGAATGTTGTGGCAACCCATTCTGATGCGGTTTCCTTACTGTTTCTTTCTCTTTTTGTGCTCAGGAGCATCCCTTCATCAGCATGTACGACGACTTGAATATTGACCTTTCCTCTTACTTCACTGAAGCAGGATCTCCACTTGCAACCTTTTAAACCGATCTGGTATGTTCAAGTCTTGAGCTAAATTGATATCTTGGATTCAGTATGAACGTGGAATACATGATAACGAATTTCTAGTTTTTCCATACTAGTTTCATACGAGCTTCTTTTTCTGTAATCCATGAAACATTATATACTTTATTCTGTTTTTTTTTTTTGTTCTGGAAGTTTCTTTCTGTGAAATGATTGAAGTATTATCTGGCTTCTATAAAGCCGTAGAGGAGTCTAAATACTAGTTCTTTGCTCTAAATACTACTTTGCAGAATCAGGGAATGATTTTATCATAAGATGAGTCCTCTTCTTTCAGTGATCCCGTTCTATGGATGGCGATGTCCTAGCTGTTAGGGACTACCATCTGATGCCCAAGAATCAAAAGCTCTGCGGAATGCCAGTACCAATATTAGCTGTTTGCCACTTTTTCCATTATTAGCTCCCTTGGTAACGTGAGGCTATTTTGTAATTGACATATATTTTAGTAATGTTTGGAGTGTTAAATTTATAACTACTTTCTAACTAATTACTTTAAGCAAACAACAGCATATAGCTGATTACTGAGAAAGAGAGTGGTACCCTGTTTTGAAATCAGTAATTGCCGACCAATTTTGTTTCTCCCTTGTAGTCATTGTGACTTCAAAGCAAAAGAAGTCACAGATGGATATACAAATGAAAACTAATTGGTAGTCCTATACATTGTTAAGCTAACCTTAGAATTTAGAAGGTTACCACAGGAGATGAACACAGGAGAGAATAAAGAACAGGAAGAGCAGAACATGGGGGTGATTAAACATATATCTGGTTCATGCACAGTTTGCTTATACTGACGAACAAATCAAAAAGGTAAACCAAAATCTTAATCAAGGCTATACTTTCTTCATGCAGAAGATTTCGCGACCATACTCAACCCAGGTGAAAAACTACTGGGCTGAGTTGGGCAAATTAGTGATTATGATCATCCTGTAATGTAATAATATACGGGTAAATTTCTGTGGATTGCCCTGTATGATCCCAGTTAAGTTTTTCTCTTGAACTTCCTTGAAGCTTTCAAATCTACCACAACCACAGTTATGTTGTCTTTGCTACCCTTTTGGATTGCAAGCCTTGAGAGGTATACAGCTGCAGCTTCAGCTGCAGGATCAGCTCCCTCACCCCTTTCAACTGTATCACCATGCTTCTTATGCCAGACGAGGATCCGCCTCCGTGCAATGTCACAGGCCTCCTCGTTTGTTATTACATCCCATAACCCATCACTGGCTAGGATTAGCAACTCATCTTCCTTCTCTCGAGAAACAAACGTGATATCTGGATCCGGTATGATTGATGGTTTCAAGTATCTGTCACCTGAGAATTATATATATTGAATATGTTCATCAGCATGACTAACTCAAACTCCAAAATGAAATCAAACATATATGTAGCAAACTCAATACCTATGGACCTTGACATGGCAAGAACACCAAAGACACGAGAACCGTCCCACTGAATGACCTTGCCTCCTGCAGCCTCAATTCTTTCATATTCATCATCTCTATCTGGCTAAAACATCCAAACAAGGATAATAAGTCATGAGCTGCAAAGAAATTTTCAATGATCTCATTAAAAGAATTAAGACACATAAGAACCTTACTTTGTGCTCTACTGACAGAGGCATCGCAACTCTGCCGCGATACAATACTGCTCTTGAATCACCACAGTTGGCAACTATAACATGTGTTGGACAAACAACGGAAACTACAGCAGTAGAGCCTACAGTTTCAGGAGCAAGAGGTGTAAGACAAGCCTCACTAGTGTTGTTGCTTGAAGTGCTTTCGGAAGCTCCTCCAACCTCAGCATCAACTTTTAGGAAGCAATTGGTGAAGGCCTCCTTCCAGTGCTCTTGCCAAGACTCCCCAGTACTCTCATTCAAGCCTGCTTTGGCAATCTCCATCTCCTCAACCAAAGCCGAATGAAGACGTTCGCGACAGTAATTAGCAACCTAGTTGAAGAATTAGTATTAGTACTTGAGTATGTAAAGAACCCATCAACCCAACTTGAATAATTCATCAGTAATTTAAACAAAAAAACAGGAATTTTTTTGAGTATCTACCTGGGAACCACCATGTCCATCATAAACTCCAAAGAAATGGGAAGATAAGTGACTCGGATTTTGATCCATCACATGATGATCATCCTTGAACATTTGAACAGGAACTTGCAGAAACCTTGGTACGACTGCAACATCATCCTCCATCTCTGGTCTCCCTCCAATGATTGATGTGTAACCCCAAAAGGGTGCACGATCCAAATCGAAAACCTTGGCACTAGAGCTTGTTCTACAGATTTTCTTTAACGGATTCACCGAGGTGGTGGATGCTTCACGACCTTGTTCAACATTAACCGAAGACTTAAAGCATGAATTAGTAGCCAAAACCCGGTTGCACAAGGGCATGAACTTGCTTTCATTACTCCCCCAGTTAATGGTTTCACTAGAAATCAGGTCTCTATTTTCATCCTGAGGAATCTTGCCTCTGTAACTCTGACTTCCACAGGACATGGACTCACACAAGGTTGAACTAGTAGTTGACATGAGATTGAGACCAGTGATTTCCATCTGGGTTTTCACTGATGATTCCTCATGAATCGAACTCCCTAGCCTATATGGAACTGCAACTGCTTGAGCTATGTTTTCCATAGATTTAACTAAAACCTCCCAAACCCTTTAAAAACTAACAGAGAGTCCTCAAAGAATTAAACAAAAACACAAATAAAAAGAACCAAGTTCTTCTCAGCAAGGAATCAATGTTCCTATAATCTGAGACACATAGAAGAAGCACGTCCTAAGATGCGTTGGATATATAGATATGACAAGCTGAGTCTGATGCTTGTAAATTAAATAATATGCTGAAACTAAATGTTATAAATAGAAGTAGAAATTAAAGCTTCTGGATTCTGATCTCTCTGGACTACTCTCTATCATCCACGAAAACACAGAAGAGGATAAGAACCAAATTAAGTCTTCTTCTTTATGTACGTGATCCCTCTAAACTTTTTCACCAACCCAAGTGATGCATAGGAAAGAGAAACGTACCAATAGACATGAAAATTAACCAAACACAAGCAAATGCAGAGAAACCCAGAAAAGGAAAAGTCACAATGAGAAACTTGGATTCCCTGGATCAGAGGCAACTCATTTCAGCCTCTTGAGACTTTTAGGGGGGTTTTCCCTCTTTCAACTAAAGCTTTCCTATTTCAACCAAGGGAACCAACTCCAACCAGCTAATCAAAAGCAGAAGAAAAGGCAGCACTGAGTCACCAACTACTTTATGTCTCTCAACTTCCTCAAAATATTATGCTCAATTGCTCATAACATAAAAATGGAGCAGACAAAGAACGAAAGTGAATGAGTTTTTGCTCGGCTCTCAAGGTACTTAAGCTGCATGCAAACTAAAGCAAGCGAGCAGAAGAAGAAGAACAAATTAAAGAAGAAAGAAGACGAGGCCAAGAAGGAAGCCGGAAAAAATGAAATTGAAAAGACCACGTGTTCAAGATTTAACAGAGAAGGGAAATTAAACAAAGCAAGGCATCTACACGTTATCAACTTAATAATTATTATAGAAAAAGTTGGACAAAAATATCCCAAGATATAAGAATCATGTCTTGGAGAAAGTGATTCGTAACACTCTTGATCACCTACATAATTTTAAACAGAATGGAAGACAAAAAAATGGATATTTCGCAGACTATTCCGAGGAATTTTCTGAAGTATACTCATCATATGCTATTTTATTTTCGGATCGTACATTCATCATTCAAGTAAGGACCTATTTGATTATCAACTTTCTTGAATTTCAAGACAAAATAACTAAGCACAACAAGATCTATCAATGTACCTTGTTGCAAGAAATGTGGTCCTGTTACTTGGTTTGGTTCTTAAATCATAATTACTCTCTTTTCGATAGAACTAAAGATATATTCTTGCTATTATTGTATTAAGAATCGTCGATCAGATATTATTTTTGTCAAAATTTTAAAGGTAATATCATACACATAACAAAATTTTATTTGAACAATTATATTGGTCGAGAAGGTAAGACTTTATAAACTTTAGATTCCTTACACAAACAGTGCATATCATGCATCCGATGATCAAAATTTATATTTTTCATGTCAAGAAGAATCAATCCTCTAGTTCTAATTGATTAGTGACTCAATAATTAGATATAACGATTGAATAACGCTATTGAGAGGGTTGAGAGAGTTTTTTTTTCTCTCAAACCCTAGAAAACTTTTTACGGCCCTGGCTTCCATCGAGCATGACGACTTCCCTTCCCGGTGTGGCCTCCCAATCGCTTATTCCTAGCGATGGAAAAGGGGTTCGTCCCTCCGTTTGCTCCTCCTTACTACGCAAGTGGTCCGCGCGTAGCAGGCTTTTTATTTCTATTGGGTTCTTAGATCCCGATGCTAGGAGCCCACCAAGGGCACATCTGAAAGAGTGGTTAGCAGCATGTCAGAGGCGGCTGCTTGGGGTGTTGATCGCTCGCATGAGGCTTTTGGCTTGTATCGCGGCTAGTGAGTTTTGTTGGGGGATTGTGTGACTGCCGAACGACGAGCTTTGCCAGTGAGGTGCTGGCATGCGGATTTGCTTGGAGGTCGGCGTCATCGGGTGCGAGGAAGGGAGTGGTTCCTGTGCTCTCTATCAACTTATAGGCTTGGATTTTGGGCCCACTTAGGGTTGGGTCAGTTTGGCCTGACTTTTGGACTCCTTGGGCTAGTATTTTGGTCTTTTGGATCATGGTATGGGATCCGGGAGGATTTCATCCTTTGCACAATTTTAGATAAGGGTTTTGTCCTTTCTAATTTGCGTGTAGTAAGTTTAGGCGTACATTATCTTGGTTTACTCGTGTTAGTGCTTACCTAGTTTACGTGTGGCGATGTCCTGGTCACTGTTGTTCCTCATTCTTGGTGCAATGTTCGTGAGTTATATTATGGAGGTTCTCTAATGTAGCTTAGCAGTGGTCTTTTCTCACGTACATTTAAGATGTCTACTGTGTAACGTCGTTACTTTATTATTAAATATCAACTCCGCGTCTTTGTCATAAATAAAAAAGTTATAAATGACTAAAATATTCTAACATAATATAAATCGTTGGACCCGAAGAGCTTTGAACAATATATATATATATATATATATATATATATTCGGCTATTAATCTCCATTATACTTAATTTGCTGTGATCTGCCCCCTCACGTCACTTCACAAAGTATGAAAATATGAATAATGTAGTTAAAAGGGGGAGGGAGGTGGTGACGTGGTAGGGTTAGAGTGGAGTGTGTAAGGGGGAAGATGTACCAGTTATAGAATAAACCAACAGAACAATCGCATATGGACTTGTTTGTTTGAATCGGATTGGATTTGGATACCTACGTTCATGCACTGCTGTCTTAGAAACTGTGACAAACAAACACCAACCCCCTTTACCTCCTCCTCTCCTTGACTATTTTCTTTTTCATATTTTTTTTTGGTCCCCATGAGTTTCGTGGACCTCTCCTCAACCGACACGTGTTCCCAATCATGGGATTAAGTCTGGAAAACTCTGACACGCAAATTCATGTCCCTAGCGCGATTTTTCTCATTTGGAAACTCTAAAAAGGTAAGATCGAAAATATCTTACCAAATCATATATCGATTACATCTGTACATGATCTGTCTGAGATGAATGAGATACTTGGTAACAGCAGCCAGTCCACTTTAAAATTTGGGCAATTAAAATAAATAAATTACTAAGCTTCTCTCTCGAGAGAGAGATTCATCTTCTCTCTCCCTGCTCACTTCTCAGTTCCAAACTTCCACCAACCCTCCTGAGTATCTCCATTTTTCTCTTCCTTTAATTGTTACCAATTTCAAATTCTCAATTGAATTAATGGAATAATGGTTAGAGAGAACATTGTATAAATGATATATTGTCTTAGGTTTAAATTTAATTTCAATTTAGTACAAGAATATAATATAATCTATGTTTTAGTGTTTAAACTAATTTGGTTAGTTATGTTTTTTATGAGTTTCGGTTTTGAGTGTTGAAGTGGAATATAGAATGTGGGTTTTGTATACAGATCTGTAAAACTATAATGTTCTAATTAAATGTATAAAATTTTATAGGTTTGACACATTAAGTACAATGACGGATCACCGTACTCTTGTTCTGAAGTTTTATCCTGAAAATTTTACGTCTACTAATATACTTTCTTTTAAGATAGAGTGTGGATATTTTCTTGAAGATATTCAGAGGGATGTACGATTCAATATGACATCAACTTTATCAAACTTGTGTCGACGGTTGGTAGAAACAAGAAAGTATGCATTCTTCCCGATGATCTATAAATCAATGTCTTGTGTTGACTATTCCAGTGTCTACTGCAACAACAAAGAAAGCATTTTCATCTATGAACATCTTGAAAAATGCTCTTCAAAATAAGATGTGTGAAGAGTTTCTTGATGATAGCATGATTCTCTATATTGAAAAACAGTATGCTAATAGTATTGATAATGATTCGATTGTTGATGAATTTAACGTTAGCGGACCTCGGAAGGTGAAATTTAATTAGTAATAATGTAGATCTTTTAATTCACGGAGTTTAGTTTTATGTCCCCTCTGATGTATGTTTTTCTTATATATAATAATAAAGGCGTGAGGATGAGCCTTCTAATGAGTTATAAACCTCAAAAAAAAAAAAATCGTGCGCTGCACAATAAATCACAGTCCACCCAAATTTTAATTCCTGGATGAGCCCTGTGAAAGATAACGTATAGGACATAGGAAATAGCACAAGAAGAGCGCTAGTTAGTTTGATAAGATGATTTGGCAGATACACTTTATATAAAGTTTGAAAACTTTTTTCCATCTCTCATGTGCCTTCAGTTTAAAATCGGTAAGCTAGCTTAAGTCACAAGTCTAGGGTGATGGCAGAATACAAAACCCAGGACTGGACCTCAACCTTCATTCGAGATTGCTGAACCCCGAACAATGAATCCCAATAACCAAAGACAGAAAGGCCAGCAATTTTGGATAATGGCTGCCACATCTACTCAATTTCTATCCATTCCAAGACGGGAGACCTATTATGAAGCCAATTCAGTACAGCAAAAGGTTAGTAGAGTGGGTGGCTAGAAAAGCATGATGTGGTTGGAAAGGGCAAGGACGAAAGCAATAGTGAATATCGGTCTACCTCTACCTAAAGAATGAGAGAAATCAAACTCACCTTAGCCTAATGTCCACAGAACTTATCAACCTTTATATTATTTCAAATACCAGCAATATGGTTACAAGTAAAACAAACAGAAAGGCAGTAAGGTTTGACAAAACTACTAGCTGAAACCAGGCTTACCAGGTTGAGAGCAAGGAAGGTCATTCAGCACTATCAAGACACTACGGACTAGAGTTAACCAACAGAAAAATCAAACCATGACTCAGAAAATCAAACCACGACTGAAATCGATAGAAGACTTACAGTAGGGTCTCAGAGGATGAAAATACAACTGCAACAATTGCACAGGAGCAAGTAAGATAGGTACAACATGTAACGGACACTAATGTTACAAGTAGTCATATCTCCATTAACAGTACAAATCGACACCAAGAAAACATTTCTGCCCCCGAAGTTGAAATAATCAAGACATCACAAGTGTACCACAATCCTGATATTCATATTTTTAGTTACTAATATATTAACAAAAAAAGGCAGCAGGGATTAGGGGACACCTAACTGCAAGCTTGTGAGGCAAATTCCTGATATTTAGTTACTTAATAAGAAAAATGTTCCAAAACTTAACACAATTGCCCAATATATATCTATTTGAAAATGAACTAAAAGTAGACAATTTGAAGAATCATACCCTGCTGGTGAAGAATTTTGAATAAAGTGAGGCACAAGATGCCAAACTTGGAAAGAGCTAAATATTATTATCAGGTTTGTGAAGCATATAAACCCCAATCAAGGTGAGCACCAACACTACCCAAAAGCTTAGAAACTAAGGGCATAATTTCACAAAGGTACAAAACAAACCAAATTTCAAAGATGTTTAGAGAGTAACTACAGGGTTAAGAATACAGACTTACCTCCACATCAATGTCCACATGAAAGCACCTAAAATGACTTCCAAAACATCTGAGCCTTAAAATCCATGTACAAAATATCCTCTCACACATGTAGTAGCTCTGTAGTAGTAAAGTCTGCAGCTAAGAAAAGCATCAAAGTTTATACTTAGAAAGCTGCATACCACTCAGAAGAGAAATAGGCTGCAAGCTGACACAGACAGACCAAAATTTCATGCAGCAGCAGGTCTGTATCTGATAACACCTTTAATGTCTTCAAAATTTCGATTCTAGCAGCTGACCAACTGATCTGTAGAAGAAACATAAAACAACAGAGATAGGAAATGCAAAACATCTGACTTCGCATCGTCCTGCTAAACGAGAATACATTGAAGTAAGAGCTGATTTTATTAGGAATATAAAATGTATGTACAAGGGCGGTTCTTCTCAGCTACAGGCAGGATACATTGTTTTCTAAGATATAATCACTAAGACATACTAACTAGTGCCTTGAACAAAAAGATCTTTACAGTCAAAGTCACCAACTTAATACAGGAGCAAAATCCAAAACATCCGAAAGGTTCACTCAAAAATCAACTTGTGCAGAACCAACAAAAGAATCTATATAACCTAATCGTGGACCAGTGGCCAAATGACTAAGCTTGTAACTGCGACTGGATAGTCAAATGACTTCTTGTAATTGGTCATTTCTTGAAACAGCAATTTTGTTTCATTTGTCAATAGTATAATGAACAAGACTATACAGAGAAGCAACTTCAAACCATCATATTTAAGTCTGCAAGGTCATCCATTGGAATTTCAAGACCCATGAAATCGTGATCTTGTAAACCATCATCATCGATGTTCAACCATGAACCTAGATCCTGTCCCTGATCATCAATATCATCAGGAACACCTAAGACATCCATTTCTGGTAACTGCAGGTTAGACAAGTCGATGGATTCTGAATCATTCATTGCCTCTAAGGCAAACTGATTCTTTTGCTTGGGATTCCTACTGGTAGTCACTTCACCAGACTTTGGTAAAGAAGGCATTGCTGATTTGGGCTGTTCTGATATCTTACCAACAGGGCCGTTTACTGAAACAGATAGCTGGGTCATTTTATGTTTGGGCTTCGTTTTTGTTTTCCTTTCACCCTTAACATTAGACACTGCTGGCCGACCAATTTTAGCAGTTCCATTTCTAGATAAGACTTCCCTATTGTGCCCTTTTCCATCTCTGTCCCTCTCACTCCTCTTTCCCTTTGCACTGCTAGATAGAGGATTTCCAATACCTGATGGAGCATTTGAAGTTCCAATAGTATTACCAACATCATCCAGTGACAATTCCCTCTTCTTCACCCTGTTTGCCCATGTTTCTTCTCTACCAGTTGTTTGTTCACGCAAGTGATTTAAAGGTGGAAGCACATCTGAAGAAGTAACATTATTATCCACATTCATACTAAACTGCATATAGTTTTGCTTGACGTCCATGGAAGCTGTGGAAGATACCAGATACAAGAAAAGTAATCTTTCAGAAATGTACATGCAAAACGAAATCACAAAAAGGTACAAACATATAAAAACTGCCAAATTTATAACAGAGAAAACAGGATTATGAAAGAATGTGTAACATACGAACGGAACATAAAGCACATAAAGTGTTAAATAGGCTCCAGCGTAAATACCTGAAACACTACCTTCCAAGCAAGGTGTGGAGGCATATGATTTAGTGGATTCACCATCTGCAATAGCATCTGCTTGTCGCATGCCATTAACCTCGGAAGTGGCAGAAAGAAGTGTGTCCATGTACAATGGTTCACTGAAGCAGCTTGTCCCTGTCTCTTCATAGTTACGGCATCGATCCAATGTTCGTCTAACAAATGCCAAGGAAGCTTGCTTGGCCATTTTATTACCAGAACTCTTTCCCCCAGTGGCATTTGGTCCCCAACAAGTCTATTAACAATGATTAAAGAAAATAAACTCAGTCATCATCTATGCAAGTGAAATTATGAAGACATAGCTTCATAAGTATATGATATTTGCATAGAAAGATCAGTATTGACCACAATGACAAATGAGGCTCGTTTTCTTTGCACATTCAATTTAAATCACAGTGTTGTATGTGCAACTAATTGTCTGCACACAGACATGTTTGTTCGTGTGTGTAAATATGTGTGTGTGTGAGAGAGAGAGAGATAGAGAGAGAGATTAAATCACTAATCTGTAACAAAATTACACACAAAACTTTCTTCTTCTTTGGGAGTACCTCACTCACCTATTTCCTTGAATGCTGGTCCATATGACATATATATTATAGCCACATCCAACAATTATGAAGAACTAAAACAGCAACCATAACCTTTGGACAGAACTTTGGGAAATCCTACGATCCATTAGTCTTTAATTTATGAAGCAATTATAGACCACTTCTAACTTGCAGCCTTAAACTCCATTTGCTCTAAATTATTATTTGCAAGCTGAATAACCAGATGAGGACCAACGGCAAACAGAGGATATGTATTACACAGGGTTAAAAAGATTACCAAATACTTCTCATAGGCCATTCCAACAAGTTTGTCAAGGGCACGCTGTTCTAGATCCCTATATGAAACAAGTATTAAATTATTAGGACGTAAAGAAGGTTACAGAAAAGCCTGCAAAGCACATTTATCACAAGGTAAAGGTCTAATTACTTGGCTTGGTGTTCTTTCTTTTCTGAGGCAGACCTCAACAGCCCATCCAGCAACCCCTTCTTCTTAGAGACCTTTTACAGCAATAGGTAAACAATTATAAGGAAACCAAGGTCCTTCAGAAATTTAAAGGCATGGTCACCAACTCACTATATACCCAAAATGACAGACAAAAGTCCATATCCAACATTCCTTTGACAGATAATATACAAAAGATACCTGTTCATTGTACTTCTCCTCTAGTTTCCTAATTTCACCACTGATCTCGTCATCCCCCGTCTGTGCCATGTCAGGCTGAACAAGAACATGCAAAGACAAAAATTTAATAATTAGAATATATAATTTCAAATCATTCAAGAAGAAAGAGGAGCTCTCCCTCCAAACCTCACCAGAGAAAAATGATTAAAAAAAGAGGAACAAAGCATCAAAGCAAGCAATGTTTGACATCATGAAAGCACACAAATGGGAAAGCAGCTAAGAATATCAAATCACCCACTGACTTCATAGAGTTTATGTCTGGGTATCTATGGCTCGATAAAACTATCCCCCATACATAGCAGTACAGCTGGCATAAACCTGGTTCAACTTGAACCAGGTTTTTTTTACCCATAAAACAGGTGGGGCTACTCTTGTAAAAAAACAGGCCCACCTCTTTTGTGTGTAAAAAATACCTGGTTCAAGTTGAACCAGGTTCATTTAAGAATCTCCCCATACATAGCGAGCAAATTTACAATCCACAGAGCAAATGAAGAAATAACAGAGGAAATAATAAACAAATTCTTTTAGAAGTAGACCTACCACTAGCTCTGGGTAAATTCCAATACTCTGAACCTCCAGCAAAAGTTTTTCATTTATGTGCATGCTACCGTACTGGAATTCTGAACAGGCCAAACCAGACAAAAATGCTTGGTCCGGAAGTAGACCATTTTGGAAATGACTGAAGTTTGAACCGGTTGTTCTGTGTGGAATGCGCATTCCACCTTCAAGCTCATCATGTTCCGGCCGACCAGTAATTTTATAGCCATTTGAACCAGCATTTCCAGCAAACTGAAAGTTAAGTTGAGATCGATAAATCAGACCATTTGATTCCATCTCCGCATCCAGATCAGACTCGACACCACACACATCAAACATTGGATCTTCATTTCCACTAAAAGAGTCCTCTTCTGAAATTAATGCTGCCATGATTCTCTGACAGAGGGGAATTTCAATATGATCCCCAGTGCCTGGCAGAAGTTGTTCTGGGCAAAATTCTTCTCTCCTTGGATCAGATATACTCGGCCCACATCCATTATGGACAGTAAGGCTACCATCTAAACTAGAAGGGATGTTGCCTGAAGTCGTCACTGATTCAATGTTTCCCTGAAAATGAATAGAAAAAGTATATCAAATTGCTAGTAAATCAATTTGGTTGAAAGGCATTGTTTTATCAACATCAGTTTGTAAGACAGGACTATTACAAATTTAGTTATAGACTTTTGTAGATATATACCAAGCTGCACAATCAAATTAATGGGCAGTAGTTGTAAGGCAACTGTAACAGAACTGATTTGTACCCTAATTAAGAAGGATCATTACCTGTTGCTTTAGGTAATCTATGTCTGCATCAGATAAAAAACCAAAAAATGGCTCTGTTTGCCTCCAAAATGGGCTGGAGAAGGAACGAGCTGTGGAAATGATCATATTATTAACGAAACAACATATACATAAGAATAAGATGACACAAATAGCAGCGAGAAAGGTACCAGAGTCGACAACAGCTTTTGCAGCAGTCGTTAGCTCTTCATGTCCATCATCTGACCCCAGTTAGAGAATTACATGTGAGTGAATAGATAACAAAAACTCTTACCAAACAGATATTCATTTAGAAATTTGAAAAAATAACTACCGAGAAAGTCTGCTGCTGTATTAACTGCTGTATGCTTTTGTCGTGTATAGGCCTTTCGATCAGAGAGTCCCCTAGTAGGTGGACGGCCCGCCTTACTGCACAAGAAATGAGTAACATATGAGCTCAAAGTAGCAATGTTGCAGATCACGAAATTAGATTGTGACATATTTTGAATTGATCAATAAACACATGTAGATAATCTTATACCTTTCATTCTTGTCTACACCAAGTCTGGAGCTTCTAAGCTGTTTAGCTGTACCAACATTACCCATTTTCTCAACCGTCATTGGGACGGCCGACCTTGTCGAAGAAAAACCTCGACCTGTTCTCCCTTGCCTCCGGACACCATCTCCAAGGTCTTCCCCAGCAGCCAGCTTATTCTTTCTTGATGGCAACACCAGACTGGTCACTTTCTGAAGTTGAACATTCTGTCCAGCTTTCTCATCTATCTCATCACACTTTTTTCCTTTATCTCTGGATTTAACCTCAGCAGCTCCTGACTCCTCACTCTCTGATAGAGCAGCTGAAGACAACGGTTCACCTTTTAACTTAACATGCTGAGGAGAATTTCCCGCCAAGAGTCTCGAGGATCCTGGAGCAATGTCACTACCAGTGACATCTGATGGGCTATCTATAGCAGGGGTTTCTTCATTACTTGAAACAATAGGAACAAAATTTGACCGCCTAGCAGTGCGGGAGATCTTCTGGGGTCTCTGGGTTGGCCATTGAGAAGAAGGTGGGGATGAAGATCGCGTTGATGTCATGCGTTTACGATTATTAGCTCCAACAGCAGCTGGGGGCTTGTTTGTACATTGAGATATCTCCCAATCATTAGGAACAGTTGCTCGATGAACAACTGGGGATAACTTGGGTGGAACAGCTGAGCCTGATCGTGGAGCCCGAAGAGATGCATTCATCTTTGTGCTAGAGGTAGGACTGCCAGAATTAAAATCTTCACGAACAGTTGCCCTACAACACATACAGTACAAAGAATTATACAACGATGAATTGCATAGTCTGATAAAATCCAGAAGCAGGTTCATTCCAACAGACAATAACACAAGATGCTAAGGCTATGCTGCATACTTATTAATAGCTCTATGATTCACCCTTTCCTTATCTGAACCAATAGGACGATCTCTCTTATCATTGATAAGGGAAGGGTTGTCTGGTTCAGTCTTAGGGATGGATGAACGGAAAGCTGCGCCAGTCGGTTGTGTGATTCCGTCCAACTTTCCAACTGCAACCGCACCGTTAGTGACTCCAGGCCTGTAATAATATACGATGTAAAAACTTTACCTCACAAAATATAACAGATGACTATCAGCAATGCAAAACATAATTAAAAGTGTCTCTAACGTCTTATTTTTCAAGAAACACATCTTCTACGGAGCTAATGGAATTCCCAGAAAAATGAACAAGCAGTCCATCAGAGACACCTTATACAACCACTAAACATAAGAAATCAGTAACCAGTCAGAGTGAGAGGTAAACCTTGATCACATCAAAATCTTGATTGGAGGACTTCAAGCCCTATGGATCTCCTTTTATAATATTGGAGTGTTTGTCTTTCATCAACTAATGAACAAAATACATTGAACAAAGTCTTGATTGGTAGCTATATTCGAATGGAATGGTTTTCAATATTATAACTTTCTTCTTATGCTTGAGGTAATATTAATATTCTCAATCAGAAAGTAAGCTGTTAATAGCAATCCAATCATGTGAATTTAATCAATTTACACAGAAGAATAATATATTCAAAAGGAATGATTTTCAAAATTATATTTTGTTACTTTCTTCTTCTTCTTAAGGTGATAAGTACGTTGTTAATAACACTCAAATTATGTGAATCTACACTCAATATTAATACATTCAAAAGGAATATATTTTTTCAAGATTATATTTCGTAACTTTCTTCTTAAGCTTGTGGTGATTATAATATTATCAAGTATACATTAAGTTGTTAATAACATACCAATTATGTGAATCTACACCAAAGATAAATACTATAATATTACAGGTGTAGAATGACATTGTGGGAATGGTAATATTAACGGCCTCACAAAATCGTCCAGAACAGATCAACCTCTCAATAGTAACCAGCTATAAGTGATTGAAAATCACATGAGCAAGTCCCTTTTTTCCAAAATAATGGGGCAACAGAACACTATTTGCAAGCCCTAAGATGTATAAAATGTTGGTCCATTGGAAACTTTAATATATATTGTTCAATTTTTTATTGAACCTGAAGATAAACACTTTCTTTTTGATAAACTAAGACTTCGTTGAAGTAGACTACTTCAGTGATTTTAGTCCATCAAACACTAAACAAGCCAGACACCAAAACATTCACAAGAAGACACCAAAATAAGTTGTTCATTTTATAAAAAGACAAGACCGACTACTTTGTTTCATAATAAGCAATCAAACAACTGTCACATTGCCTATGGATACAGTGAACATTTATAAAATTTAATCATGAGTTGGTCCAGATTGAACAGTTCAGTAGACTTTCGCTGAGAGAGGGGCTATGTTGGTCCTAAGAATCCTAGTAACAATCAGACCAGATGCTTTACCATGCATATAGCATGGTCTAATTGATCATTCATGAGTTGGTCCTGAGTTTGTTTGACTCGGTTCTTCATGGTCTAAAAGATGTGAAAAGATATTGCATACTATCGATTCAAACGAAGTTTTCAGCAGTAAAGCAGATGCATGTACAGTTGTTAAAAGTAATACCTGAACCCATGGGAGTCATTGTTTAACCTCGAACGTACATCATTAACAGGCCTTTGCTGCATCCCCTGTTTAGTTTCACGGTAGCCATCCATTGGTTTGCTGACTATTACCGGAGAAGCATCTGGCTTTATCCCAGAACGCTTCTTTTTCATTTTAGATTTTTCCCAACCATCAACACCAATAGATAAAGTGCGTTCCTCTCCCTGAACCGCTCCACTACTTGCAAGCCTCAACATTTCCCTATCTCTATCTACAGCCCCTGATGGTCGTACAAGAGTATTACCTCGCACGTCCATCTGTATTTATCATAGGTTTAGTCAGTCTTGATTAAAATCACTATAATGAAGTATATAGACCTGGTGTCAACCAGAAGGTAATCAGAAACACAATCAATTATTTACATGACATAGACAGACTTTTTCGTGAATAAGCAGCTGGAATGCACAAGGTCAAAGGCAAGGGGAACAAATTATGAGGCCTGCCCTATCCAAATACCAAAAACAATAAACATTACACAACTATTCTCTCTCATAAGTATATGCTGTTAATATGCATTATATAAGTAAAGAAAAAGTACTCAAGGGACCAGTTAAAATATAACAAGAAAGCCACCAACTGAGTTCCAATGTTCCATTTTCATCATCCAATGAAGAGAAGAAAATATTATTCATGCTATTTGAAAAAAAAAATTAAAAAAGAAATAGAAGGGTCCATATTATGTCAAGGTTATGTATGTGTATAAGAAGAGAATACATATATGTTTGGACTTTAGAATAAGTATACAAGAATCTAGGGGTTTTTGAAAGAGGCTACACATAAAAAATAGTGTAACCACACATACAGATAGAAATGCTCCTACAATCTTATTTCAAAGAAAAATATACTTGGGAAGAATCATGATATTATAAAATCAGTTCAGACAAAAAGTATGCATATCAAGATACTTACCCTCATATCCACCAAAGAAGTTCGAGTGCGTTTGTTCGGGACTGAATTTTTTGTCCTTTGTTCAGACTTTTGCTGCTCAAGTTCAAAACCACCTGGCACAGCATGACCCTGGATACCAATCTTTCCCAAGTTTGGCCCCAGCATTGATCGATCACCCGATAACACCACACCAGATCGTTCATTGGAAAAGTTTTCTGTTCTCGATCTCTTCTTTGACGGTACAGTCGGAAAAACTTTGTTGAATACAGATAATGCTTCGTTGAAAATTTTTACCCGTTCCCTGTAAAAAGATCTGATGTTATGAACTACTTCCATGTTACACTGCAAACCGAATTGCAAAACTTACAAAACTGAATTGCAAAACTACCTGGCTTTAACACAGCTTTCACGCAAGCCAGCCTTAACTCGCTTTATATCCTCTGGTATTGGGGATGGTGGCAACTTCCCTTTCACAGAACTAGATGGAGATTCATCAGGTAAAATACTAAGAGCAACGTTCACAAGTCTTTTTAAGTCCCCTTGTCGGTTAGACTTGTGCTCTGCAGCCACCAACTTTGGGTCAAAGCGCAAATATTGGAAAAAGTTTGTTACATCTCCTTGAGCTATTGCAGATGTGCTTCTTGACATGTTTGGGAGTGATGACAGAATTGGATTTTCCAAGCTCTCACGAAAGCTACCAGGTCTTTCCAGTGATGCAGCCATGTGGGATCCGCGCTGCCCACTGGAGTATAATGGTCTATCCGGACTACCAGAAGAGAGATCAAACTTGCTAGAAGTCGCCATTGCTTCAGTTTCCACACATTCTCTGTGTCACAAAGCCTGTAAATACAGAGGTGCATGACAAAGATAGGGAACAACAGCACATAAAGCCCTACTCTTGAAAACGACGACTGGATAGTGCACCTGAAACCGATAAAAATCATGAGAAAAAAAAATGACACAACCATGTCAGGCAGAAAGTCTAGCATGCTGTGTATATAGCTAAACCACAGCTACCTGGACTCCAAGCATTAACATTTGAGCTGGAGATCAATATCATAGAAAGTAAAAGTAATGATGGAATAGAAAAATCAAATAAGCTGACTATAGATACATTATTGTTAACGCTCGAGTATGAGTTCCTAGTACTTGATGATCTCTCCGTGCACCCACTATCCAATCGATTCATTCAAAGATAATAGTTGCCGCTACTGAAACCCATACCATAGCCACCAACATGTAATCCAATATCAACCCACAGTTCAATTTGAAATTAAAACAAGATCTGCAGATAATTAAATGATCGCCACCGGGTACTCAGCTCAATTATTTCCTTTTACAGAAATAAAATTGTTTCTTCACTCTTTTAATTCATACTTGAAAAATAAAATTGTTTCCTTTAGTTCAATGTGTTCTAAACTTCTAAAATTCCACTCAATTAGACTGAATTTTTATTTTCCCTAATTTTCTTAATTATGTTTTTCTCAGAATTCTCAATTCAAATTAACAGATGCTCAGTCATATAAAAATTATACTTACTCGAAGTTGCGTTCACACTCTAAATTCTCTAATCTCTTCAATTTCAGCTCAATTTCTTCAACAACAAAAAAAAATCACCGCAGATAAAAACGGAAACCCTAGAAGTTAAATCTAACAGCAAAACCTAGCAAACTGAAGCATTACGAATGATACCCCCAGAAAAACAATCCAAAAATAGAAACAAAATAGTTGAATCAGACAAAACTTCAATGAAAATCAAAGCTCGGAATTTGAATCTGTACCTCGCTAGGGGGACAATTCAGTCACGACGGCGGTGGAGCTCCGGCGATTCCGTGATTCGCAGATTCAAACGATTACGGTAGCGAATTGAATATTTCCGAGGGTTTTCAGAATTAAAAATAATTAAACTCGTTTTCGAAGCTCGAAATCGAAGGTTCGTACAAAGCCCATGGAAGGACGAAGAAGAAGAGCCCTGTGTTTTGATCGGCAATGAATTGCCACCACGCGAAATTACTCAATTGCCCATGAAATTGATATATCTCCGAAACAAATTGGCTTGGCGCGTGAGGGTTAGTTTGGGGAGAAATTTGTTGAGCCGGCTCGGATTACAGGCTTAAACAGCTAACAGAGTTGTTTTTTCAATAAATGTGGTTATGTACTATGATGCTGCAAGTACTAAGGTGCACATGGGGAGATAGAATTATGGAGTGTGAAAAATTATAGAGCCGTTAGCGGTTTATGTAGTGGAAAATTTTGGCGTCATATTTCCTTAAGAGAGTGATTACAATAGCCATGGAATTTTGACTTCCTAACTTATCTAGAGAAAAAAAAAATCAGATTGTGTTCAAACTTTGTTGCAAAATGATGATTGAGTAGATATTGTAGCAATTCAAAAGCGGAGTCCGTTATTATTATATCACGTGAATGATAGCTATTCAAGTTCACTTTACAACATGTCATTAATGATCAAACAAGAAAATACGAACTTTCAATTTTAATTTACTCTCTTTTACAAGTTCATTTTAGTTTAACATCAATCCAATGTTTTGTTGTGTTTTAACCAAATCTTTATTTTTGAATTAGATGGCTTGCATAGTAGCTCGTATAGTTAGATTCAAAGTTTAGACATCACATTTATGACCGCATATAAGGCAAGCGACTGAATTTTTTAATTGGTCATAACAATTACAGCCGGAGTACAAATAGAAAAGAAAGTAACTATAAAAGCTTAAGCATAATTGAATTTCAAAAATCTTATTTATGATGGAGTGTATTAACATTGTAATTAATCATAACTAACTATATTCTCTAGCAAGAAATGAAAGAAAAAGTGAGCGCTAGGGTTTCATACTTTTCTCTCTTGCTCAAGCACCTCGCTACCATGTCAGACAGCGTTTCTCATACCTTTGCAACAGCTCTGACCATAACCAACAAGGGCAAAACCTCATTTGGGGTCTCACCAACAGAGGCTGATCCTAAAAAATTCTTCTTGGTGGGCAAATTGCTTTCCCTCATGAAGCTGATTGAACCCAAGGCTTTTATGGGTACCATTGCTGGCCTCTGGGACTTAAAGAGGCGTCTGACAATCTGACACCATGGCGGAGACTGCTACGTCTTCTGTTTTGATCGAGAGTCGGAGATGCAGAGCATCCTAGAGGGAGGTCCCAGGTTTTTTGGCAAGAACAACCTTTCTCTGAGTCCCTATGATGGTGAGACTTTACCGATCTCGGTTCCTCTCCGTCGAATCCCGGTTTGGGTAACTATGTTAGAGTTTCCGCCGAAGTTTCGAAAATCCTACTATCTCGGCCTCATCGGTGAAACCCTAGGCATGATTATCCACCTTGATGAACCTGGAATCAAGTCAGTTTAGAAGGTTAGGGTTTGAATATGGCATGCGCTTACCGATCCAATCAAGCAAGCATATTCAACCATAGTTTATGAGTTTGCTGATGTACCGGTTTTGGTGCGACTCTGATATGATAGGCTTGTCGGGTACTGCAGGATATGTGGCCTCTTTGAACATGACGTGTGCCCGGCGCCGCCAGACCTATCCAAGGTTGAGAGCATCATTAAAGCAATAGGGCAATCAACTTCCTCCACATCTATGCATGGAAGTCAACCTCCAACTGAGATCCCTAATGCACCTGGGTTTCATGGTCAATCGGGGAAGGCAGTCACCCCAACCATTGAACCTTTTCAAGGACATTCCTCAAGCGGCGGGGTGTCACCCACCCTTTTCAGGTATTTTTGCGACGGATCTAGCACGTCAGCTCCATGCTTTTACCTTCAAGTCCATGCCGGTGGAGCCTCAGATGTCAAGGAGTTCGCTTCAAAGACTCGGCAAGGCCTACTGTTGGTGGAAAGAGGAATCTTGTTGAGGGTATCAACCTGAGCCCTAGCAAAATTACCAAGGTCTATCAAAGGCGCTCAGCCGGGCCTATGCCAGAAGTGGAAACCAAGCTCACAACTAGCCTTGAGTATTCCAGCATCCCTTGCTCTCCCTTAAAAGCATGGTCAATTGGTTGTGACACCAGTGAGCGTAAGCGTGGCAGGCAACCGGGCTCCAAGAACAAGTCGGCGCCGCACTCGGACGTGGTGGAGGAAGGGGTCTCTGTCCCTGAACCCAAACCCACACAACGTCGAAAGAAGCTATTGACGGCTCTGGAAACCGGGGAACATTCACAAGGACTCCTCAATGTGGAGGTCCCCGAGGGTGCTTTCGTAAAGGATGCAAAGGGTGGAGGTCTTTCTGCCAAGGAGGCCATGATTCGCGGGGACGAAATGGCTAACGACTCTATGAAGGTGGGTGCTGACCCTCCGGAGTAGTAGGTGGTACAGTTGGTTAGTGGCGTCTTCATCTTTGTCACTAACCGTTGTTAATTTGGTATTAGCAATTCTAAAGAGTGTAGTATGATAGTAGTATGGAATTAGTTTATACTAGATAAATATTGTCGTAGACGCCGCAGGATAATCATTGTATACTATATCTATTATTCCGATAATAAAATTATTCTCGGTTGTCCTTAAAAAAAATATATTCTCTAGCAAGAAAAAGTAACTATAAATGGAACCCAGAAAGAAAATTGCGGTATTGTTACTGCATATTACAAGAAGTCGTACTGTAATATCATTTATCCGTCACAGATTATTTTGAAAGAAAAAAAAAAATTCATTCGCTGGATATTTGTAGTCTACTGGTAAGTCGTAAATCTAACTTGGTACAAGTCTTTGAGTTTTTCTCAATATGTAAGAGTGAGGTGTGTAGGGAGCTAAAAAGAAAACTCAACTAGCAATATGCAGAGTTAAACAAGTAACCACAAGTTTGCAAGTAGCATCCAAGTTGAACCAACCAGGTAGCTTTCTATTAGCCGAACTGAGAGGCTCAACTTCATTATGCCTCTTTCAAAAGACATGGAGAAGCCAAACTGCAGTCACCTGCATGGAACAGGGCTAGTTACTGCTATGCTATACACAACAGACAATTCATACTAAAAATTTTAAGATCAAAACCAGAAAAACCATTCACACAAATTTTAGTCGTTAGGGTGGTCACTGTTTAAAACAGCCATTGTTTCCTAGAAATCAAAAGAAAAACAGAAGACCAGAAACTGCCTCAAGTGAAGGCATGTTCTTATCTGCCAACCTGGGTAGCCTGCTGCTCACCTACTTGGATACAAATGTAAAGCTTACGAAATCTACAGCTATTCCTACAAAACAAACCCATCGATGGGTCAGATTGAGGTGTCTTCACCATTACTGTACACTTAGAATTTCTGGAAGATGTAGCAGTCAGCATTGTTGATTAGGGCAAAACCTGACAGAAATAAAACAAGCAGGAATGCCCTACACATCAATAGAAGGGCCATGTCTTCCGGTTACACCAGGGTGCTACGAGTCACTCTGACATGATGTCGCCTGAATCAGCAAGCACCTGAGCTTCCATATCATCTACTGAATACTTGGCGGAGTAGTCCAGCACAGAATCACCTGAGGAGACATTATTAATAAGGCACTATACACTTAATATAAAGTTAAGGAAACCAGTTCGGATAATGTTATATTACTGTTTGCAGAGTCAACGGAGGACCGATTTAGAGATGCATTCCTCTTAATACCTGTGATTGAATCACATAAAGAGCAACATGTTATTGGGGAACGGAAGAAAAAGACAATTGCTACTAGTTTTATCATTCTAAAAAGAAAAAGAAAAAGTCAACATAGCAATACATCGGTAGAACAATATCTCATACCTTTCACAGCGTCAAAATTCTTGTACGTATAACCCACAAAGTTAAGATCTTTGGAATTCATCATCATCTGCAAAGAAACATATAGGTGTCTTTTATAACAAAAGCCAACACCACAGATAAATTTGAAATCAGCAACTTTAGTCTTCAGATGATATTGACTATGAAACCACACCTTTCTCATTAAACCAGATCCAGTTCTTCCAGGTGCGGGTGGATCTACCTATAGCAAAGTAAGAATATATTTATAACTAGATCCTGTAACTGACTAGAATTTCAGACACAAGAGCACACGATAGTATTTAATACCAATATCAAAGGAAGACATGAACCTGCAATACCTCACCTCATCATATTTCATAAAATTTTGAGTATCGAGTTCCCCATTGACCTCTGGTTTAAATGCTGCCTCCATTTCGTAAAGTCTATCCCACGGAACATCTCTGAACCAAGGATGAGCCTGATCACAATTTAAAGTGAAAATATTTTAGAACACTATGCAACACTTTCAAGTCCCCCGCCCCATGTGAAATATGCAACACCTTGAAGATATGAAATAAGAAAGGAAGAAAAACTACCTTGATTTGGTCTGCTGTACGAAGCCTATGCTCAACATCACAAAGAAACCTACTTATCAGATCCTTTGCTTCAGGTGTCAACCTTGCCTCCACCGGAAATTTTAAGTGATTTTTCCAATGCACAATCTATAGATTAAAAAAATTATACGTTGAGTTGATAAAAGAACTTAAATGATCTTATTAGTTAATAGTAAGAAACAATGGCCTGACTAAAGCTAGAAAAATCTTACTATGTCAAATTACTATTGGATAATTGTAAGTACATTAATGGTAGTAGATGAGCCAAAAGCTATTTATCCTATCAGTGAACATATAGATAACATAAGCTCACTGTAAATTAACCTTTCTGCATGTTGTTACTGGATCATCGGAGTAAAATGGGGGATAACCAACAAGCATTTCATACATTATTGCACCAAGTGACCACCTACAATCAGGATACAATAACAGAGCACACAGTTAAACTTTGAATCTCTTCTCTTGAAAACACAACCATAAACCTCCATGTTTAATATGAGGAAGAAATAGTCTAGTCATATGAACTGACCAATCACACTCCATGCCATATCCTTTCTTCAATAATACTTCTGGAGCAATGTAATCCGGGGTGCCGACTGTTGAATATGCCTATCATTGAAAGCCAAAATGGTAAGAGTAGGTCCGGGAAATAAAACTCTCCAAGTACATGTATCTTTGAAATGGTCAAATCACACTTTAACAAGAACTCAATTCCACTGATGATCTTAGGCCATCATCCAGTAGATCAAATGATTAAATAACAGAAATGATGGGAAAATACAAAGAGCTCTGTTCTTGATAGTTAATACGGAAAATGCTCCCCCTAAGACAAAACCATGCCACACATTTACTGTTTTAGTTGGGTTAGTGTTCAAGCTCATTCAGAAGTATATCAATTTTTCTTCCATTTAAGCTTATGGCTTAATCATTCTATAGAAGTAAACATGGGGAGATGCTTCAACATACGAAGTTCCATTTGATCCCATCAGTTCTCTCTTTAAACTATGACATGTTACTTCCGATAGAGATAGCAAACATAATGCACTATAACAGAGGATAAATGGATACAAGGAGAATCTTTTCCCTACCAGAGTTCTCCTGTTTATCTGCCAATGCTGAAGTTGTTCAAGTGGGCTTTTCCAGCGCCTTCCATTTTTGGTTTCTGGGGAGGATTCGTCAATATCCATTGTCTCATGCAAGTTCTCATCATCAAGGACTTCATTTTCATTTATGGAAGATAAATTTGAACAGTCAAGAGGCTTGCAAAGACCAAAATCCGAGAGCTTCATGTGACCATTCTGATCTAATAGAAGATTGTCTGGTTTTATATCTCTAAGAACAAATGGAGAAAAAGGGTTACATTATATCAACCTGATGATGCAGCTGAAGAGAATCGTTGTCCTAATATACTTGGTAAGTATGTAAACAACAAGGATAAACCAACCTGTGAATATAGTTATGTTTATGAATAGATTCTATTGCCAGAACGCTTTGAGCAATGTAAAATCTTGCAACAGTTTCGGTCAAAGTCTCTTCTCTTATAAGCAAAGTCATCACGTCACCACCAGGTAGATACTCCATAATTAGATACAAGTATTCAGCATCTTGAAATGAATAGTAGAGTTTCACAATGCAGTGACTGGCAACTTCTGCGAGCAAATTCCTTTCAGCTCTTACATGTTCAACCTACATTGTAGGCAAAAAGACCAATGTATGCATAACTGCATTCTTTTGCATGAGAAGTATATTACGAAAAATATCCTACTAAATGACATGATTATTGCGATAGAGGGATGGGATCCATATCCTTTAGCTAATATGGCAGCTGTAAGTTCAGAAACTGATGATTTGTTCATCTTCAGTTCGACACCAGATGTAAGCAGAAATAGAAAGATGGAAGCTCCAAACAAAAGTAACGCTAATGTTAGTTAGATTTTCATAAATTATTTATTACCTGTCCCCTGCTGAGCATTTCTGACTTCTTCAACTTTTTCATGGCAAAAATGTTGCCTGATATCTTCTCCCGGCACAATCTAACCTGTTATGATATTACATTAGATTTTCAATTAAGGAAGTTCCAAAAGGACACGCCGATCCACAACGAAGACAAAAAAATAGAGAACAATATAACCGAAACTATGCGAGTAGCCACTATCTCTAACCTCTCCAAATGCCCCTCGCCCAATAATGGTGAGAAGATCAAAATCTTCAACACAAATCTTGTGCCTCTTAAGTCGCATATATTCCGTCTCTGTGCGCTCCAAATCCTTCAACTGATTAATCTGCTCCTCCTCAGGTACATGTTCAGTCGCCAGCTTCTTTTCCAGCACTGAGCGTCTTGAAACAGCGAGATCATGCCAAGAAAATATGAGGATCAAACACTGAAACATTATTCTAACAAAACCAGACTTTGCAATTCTTTTACAATTAAACAATTTCTGGTACATAATTTAGAGGCGGCAAGCATACAAACGAAATGAAATGAAACGAAACGAAACGTCAGCCTCTTGATTTGGATAATGTACAGCCCTCTAAAGCTTATTCTACCTCATAAATCAATCAAATTCCAACACATTAAACCAATGCGATCACCAAAATCACCTTCCGAAACCGCATTGTTCACACAGAAACAAACAAACGATCTAATTTGATCACCAAATCACAAACACAGCCAACTAAGATGTAAAAAAATCGCTGTAAATAGTGAACAAAAAAGGAGGTAAATAATAATGAGGGAGGATGATATATACCTCTGCTTACGATCCTGGATATGCTTCATCTGAGCCTTGTAGTGACTCTCGATGAACTGCTTGGCCGCAGCGACACGCTCGAGTGTCAAGCTCGACCCGACCTGGCCTTCATCGACGACGGCGGGCCCCGCCTGGTCCTCCGCCTTAACGTTCTGGCTCTCCATCTCTCTCTTCTCTCTCTCTCTCTCTCTCTCTCTCTCTGGTTTGTGTTGTGCTTTTAGAGAGGGAAATTTTTTGGATGATTGTGACGAGTGACAACGAAGCCGAGGGAAAAAATAAAGTCCGGGGAGTGAGAGACCCACCCCCTCCAAAAATAGCTTTCTCTCTCTTAATTTAATTTTTTTTTTGGCTCCTTACAACTTTCCATTTTGTGTAACCGACACGTGGGGGAGTGTGATTGGGTAGTGTGGGGTGCTTACGAGAAATGGACCGGCTGTGGGAGCATGTCTGAAGAACAGAGCAGAGGATCTAGTTGGATTTATAAAAGGTGATATATGTTAGAACATTAGAAGGGATGAAATGGAAAAGGAAGGTTTTGATGAATTGGAAAAATTAATATCGGGAATTTGAAATTGGCAACATTAATCATTGTCGGGCGTTCATACAATGCATCTAGGTGTAGAGTCATATATAACATTACGTGGTCACTGAATTTTATAGCTAGTCGTGGTCAACTATCATTAGATCTGCATTTAATGGTAGGAAAATAAAAAATGGTTGAAATACATTGGCATAGATTCGGGTCGGTTGCGCACCAAAAAGCTCACAACCAAAACTGAACCGAATGAATGTAACTCGGTTCGAGTTATACGTTTCAAACATTAGAACCGAACCGACCACTTCGGATCGGTTCTTCGGGTTTGAAAAGAAACCAACATTTTGTGCAGAAAGGTCGACAAATATGGAACTAAGAAGAAAAAAATCAACTATTTCACCTATTGAAACCCAAAATGGCAAAATCAATACATGGAAATACTCGAAACTTCGAAACCATAAGTTATACCTTCTTGGAACACTAGGATCATAAAATTTAGGAATTTGCATGGTTTTGGGTAAAGATTATGTTAGGGTTTTGAAAATGGATTGGGCAAAGATTAGGTGAAGATGGTTGAAGTGAGTCGAAGAGGATAAGAGTAGCAGAGTGATGTTTATAGAGACAGCGGGGTGAGATGGTCGAAGATGAGGTGCGACAAGGGAGAAAATGAGGCGGGTCTAGAGAAACTAAGGGAGACTAGGGAATCGATCGATTAGGTTTTTAAAAAGAGGGGTTTTATTCGCACATCCTATTATACTTAATACACACCCCTACATTATTATTATTTTCATCTTTTACCTTCATTTTCCCTTTTCTACCCTTTTCCTCTCTTTGTTCGTTTGCGGTGGTCTCTCTCTCTAGTCTTGAATGGTCCCCCCTCTCCGCACCTCCTTAAATTTTATGATCTCAACTGTTTATCTTAATAATGATTCCGAACTTATAATAAGCACAAGACACAAGATTATTACCTCTCTCTCTCTTTCTCTCTCTTCTTCTCTCTCTCTCTCAAAAAATTCGTTCGGCAATGTCGGAATCCAAGAGCAAGATGGAATCTGCAAGGGAATGGGTCAAAGAACATAAGCTTTGATCCTATGCTCCGCCTCGCTCTCACTAACCAACTCCAAGTCCGAGTCCGACTCGGACCGCAACTGGCTCGCCAGGAAGGCGTCACTCCTTGATGTGATACTTGAATCCAGATAGATAAGGTTAGGTGATTTGGTACTGAAAAATGAAGGAAACAATAGGGAACCAAAGAGAGAAAACAAACAAGGAGAAATAGTAGAAAAAAATGACTTAATTCATTGATGATTCTCCAAAATGATCGACTGCAACATGTATACCGTTGCAGGAACTACAAGATAATCGGTCCCCTGGACAGGTGCCAACATTACAATAGCAATAACTAATATGCAAAGAAAAAGAAATTATTGGTAGATAAAGAACTACTCCTAGCTACACTGGAATAAGACCACAGTGTCTTAACACTCCTCTACTCGGCATCGCTATCGCTGACCCGGTCTAATGACCCGACCCGGTCGCCGGAGGAGAGGGTTTTGATAAGCGAGGTGCTGATAAGGAGCAATGATGGCGAAGAGCTGGAAAGGAAGGACCTCGAATTGGAGGCTCTCGGAGCTCTCAAGTCTTGCCGACCTAACTCGGCTCTGACTATTCGTGAGGTCCAGGAAGACGTGCATAGGATCATTGACAGTGGATACTTCTGCCAATGTATGCCGATAGCCATCGATACGAGGGACGACATCAGATTAATCTTTCAAGTAGTTCCCCTCGAAAAACCACGAAAAATTGAAATTGGAGCAAGTCAGTTTGTGTAGATGATTGTTTATATTATATTGCAAGTGAGGTGCATTGTTGTCGAAATGTGATACTTGAATAGTGATGTCTTCGAGCTTAAACTAATAGAGTGAAAGTTACCAACCGTTGGTTCTTTTATTGTTCAAATGTATTGTGTGTTATATGCGATCTAGTGTGTCTGCTATGATTGAGAGTTTCATGCTTTCTAGGTGTATGATCTTGGTTTTTTACTTTGATATCTATGTCGGTATGTAAATGAAAGAGGAAGGTGATCTTATGGTTATATGGTTTTGACGATTGGTTACTTTGGCGGAGAGAGTCAGAGTGCGGTCGCCCGCGGTGAGAAATTTGGCGATAATTTGGTGTCCTAAATTTATTGTAAACTCGTTGACTTTTTACTTTATTAACCGATCAAATGATGACACGTAACATTTAAAAAAAAAAAAGGGGATGTAAAGAGAGCGGAAGGATCCAAAACTAACTCCTCTCTCTCTCATATGATCTAAGATTGAAACTGATGATAAGTTGAAATTGATAACCTGAAAAATATTGATTAGAACATCGGTCAAGTTTAGGACTGAAGTACATTGGAAAGAGGGAGGTCCGTAGATAATCTGATTTTTATGCGAAAGAAAAATGATGAGACTTGGTATTCAAGCACAACTTTTGCACAATACGGATCCTGATCATTGAAGACTTTTTGGTGCTTGTAGTAATTCAAATGTTGTGAGAAACCATAGAATGGAATTTGGAGCCAGAACCACCAAACCTATTTCGAACAACAAGTCAGACACAATCTTGGGGAAACCATATGAGGATTTGAGTTGGGGTTCAGAGTTAGGGGTATGAACATCGATTCATTTGATTGTGGCCTGGTTCTTTTCGTTTTCATCTTCGATAAATTTTAGAAAGAAAAAAACAGTGGAAATTGAGAAGGGTTAAGGGTAAAATGGAAATTTAACAACTTGCAAAAAATTGGGGTGTGAACGTAGAGATTAGGGATGTGTGAATAATTTTTTTTTTAAATATATATATTAAAGATTCGGTGTGTTAAGGTTTATGATATCAATTCTAAGCTCAAAAATCAACCAATATACATGCGACATGTGTACTCTTGGTTTTGTTATATATGGTGTGGTACGCTAATCTGGAACCGAACCCAAACGAGGGGTTCTTTGGAAATTTACAATTTTTTCACAAAAATTAAACCGAACCAACCGGTTCGATTCGCCGGTCCTTGATTTATATGCCCAAAATTAGGAAGATAATTTAATATCATTTATTAGATGCATATCTAACGAGATTATGACTGACCACATAATTTATTGATCACCTTGTGTCAAATTGCACTTGTTATTTTTCTAATAAATGTATTTTGGTTTAATTTGGCTACTTTTTTTATTATAATTACATTAAAACCTCGATAAAGTAATAATTTTGGGATTAACAAAATTTATTAATTTAGTGATGTTATTAATTAATCAAATATTAAATCAATACTCAAGTCTTCAAGTTGGGACCGACAAAAAATATTATTTTATCAAAATTATTAATTAATCAAGTATTAAATTATCGAAATTTTACTGTATTCGTATCTTTTAAACAAAAATAATTGGAATATTTATCATTTTTAAAATAGAATAATTATCATTTTTTATCAAGGGTTCATATTAATTAGTTTTTTTTAGGGAGGAAAGAAAGTGCATTACATACTTTCAAAAAAAAAGTGCCTTACATTCGTGATTCATAGTAATCAGTTATTACAGTCTTCGTTACAACAATTGATTATCAATAATTAAGTTAAACGTAAACAATAATGATAGTCAAAGTACACGACGATTTGCTAATAATGCTCAACACTTTGAATCATTCTTTGTATTAGAAAATGTGAATAGACCAACACACATACTGTTACATTGTTACCTCCTCCCGCTGTTAACCTAGATCATGCTGGGACATATATTCAAGGGCGGAGTTATTCATGGGCGAGGATGAGCCATGGCTTCCCAGAGATTTTAGATAAAAAAAATTATTACATTACTTTTTAGCAAGTCAAAAAAAAGTTGTTCGTCGGCTCAGTCCAACTTGCAATGAAATCTAATTAATCAATTGTGCAAGCTGTCAAACCTTCGTACGTATAACTAGATATAACTATATATGTTTTCTAAAAAAGAAAGATATAACTGTATAAGCATATAGTCCATCGCTTATGATATGATATGGGCCAATTAAGAATTAAGATAATATGCATCACTTTTCTATATCAGAACATCAATTATAATATTTGCAAGTAATCTAGTTATAATCTAAAAGAGCTTTGGTAAATATGGGTTAGTTTGAAAAATACGTTAGGTCACTTGTTTTAAACATTATCATTAGTTTTATCAATAACAAACAATATTTGTAGAAAGTATTTTATACAATAAATATTGTGAAGAGAATTGTTTACACAGTTAAATGAGCGACAAGTTAATGAATGATTATTTGGTATTTTACATTAACAAAAATATATTTGTTACAATTTTTGTAATAATAGTATTATTTTTTTCACGAATAGTGTAATATTTTATATTATTTTATTTTATTTTATTTTATTATTTTATTTTATTTTTGAAGTCTTAATTTTGGCCTCCCCTAACTGTAAATCCTGGCTCTGCCATTGCATATATTTGCGGACAATCTTTTGTATTTTTCGTCTTACGTTAGTAAAACATTTAAAATCAAAGAAAAATTGCACATTATTTAAAAAAAATAAAAAATTGCACATATGTAACCAAAAAGAAAAAATGCACATAAGTGTTCTTTTTCACTTCGGAGAATTTGCTTTGTAAATGTAAAGGAGGAATTGCATGACCCAACATAAGATGTTGGCCTGTTTTATTGTCTGGGAAAATCGACTGATGGAGACTGTGATGTTGTGCTCGTACAAACAATCGTCAGCAGTGACACCAAATATCTAGGGTCCCTAGATCAAACCAAACTGTATTACAGTTTAGCCCTTTATTACAGAAGCTAAATTAGAGATTAGATATAAACAGTTTAGGCATTCATTAACATGAAAATAACCTTACATGTAGTTAGTTCATCTTAAGTATACCTATCGTGAAGAATATAATCGCATCCTAAGGCGCCGTTTTTCTCCTTCCCGAGACAAAACGCCGCAACTCCATATCGCCATGGACAATGGAGCAAGCAGATCATTCGCCGCCACTTTTGTTGTATCAGAGCGTGGGAAGACTACCTTTCGCATCACCGACGCCAGAAACTCGAAGGCCTACGTTGTTGGGCGCCTTCTTTCCTTAAAACAAGAGAATCAATCCAAAAGTGTTTCATGGGACGATTGTTGGAGTATGGGATTTGAAACGAAAACTTTCCATCCGAACTAGTGGGGATCAGCATGTCTTTTGTTTTGATGTGGAGGCCGATTGAGATCGGATCCTCAAAGAAGGACCTTAGTTTTACGGGAAGTCGAACCTCGTCTTGAACTCTTTTGACGGTGTTGGCAACGTGCAACGAGTTTCTTTGCTGAAACTGCTCGTCTGGGTACAAGTTATGGGGCTGCCGCCACGCCTCCAAACTGTCCGAGCAATTGGATATATAGCCGTCATTCTAGGCGAGAATACGTTTGGATGAATCCGGAATACGAAGCAGGAAGCAAATCCGAGCCCGCATCTGGCATGATATCAAAATGCCAGTGAAGCAGGCCTATCTTTCGGAGGTCTTTGAATTGGACAGAATCTGCACTTCGGTCCGGTTTCGTTATGACAAGATGGTTGGCTATTATAGGGTCTGTGGGATGTTGGAGCATGAAACTTGTGGTGGGCCGTCGGATATGTCGGCCGCTGTGGAAGCGATGGCGGCGCTGAACCTCCCAAACCCTAAGTCACATCACACACAGGTATCAAGGCAACGAGATCAGGTCAGAGTCTTTCGGGCACTCCTAGTCCTTCAGGGAACCCTGGTTCTTCTGGGATTCCTAGTTTGATTGGGAATCCTGGTGCTTCGGGTACACCTAGTTTGACCAGGAACCCTAGTCAATCCGGGAATCTATCCCTCACGGCTCTAGGCTTCTCCTTTTCCTTCACGGGCATTTCAGCTGCTGAGCTCGCCAAGCAGTTGGGAGCTTTCTCGTTCCGGACCCCGGAGCAGCTCACCCTAGGTTTTCGGTTCACGGATCACAGTCGTCCGACGGTGGGTTCAAAACGGAAAGCAACCAAGGGCTCTCTTTTGGACCTAGGGCACAGAAAACCTTCCAGAGAGCAACAATTTCCCTAGCCCCTACTATCCCCTCTGAAGGTGAGAAACTCTATACTGCTCTATGTTCCTCTCTGACTAATGACTTTGGCAACATTAGGGTTTCACCTATGAAAAAGAAAAGAGAACGTCAAGTTGGTTCAAAAAAATAAACCTAAAGAGGTGGATGCGACAAGCCAAGCTGCTAGTTTTCCAAAGGTTAGGAAGAGGAGGATCGTTGGGAAGAAACTCACAATGAGCGAGGGTCAGGTGTAAGAGTCTGAGACACTTGGGCCAGAGGAATCTACAGAACATGGTGACAGTGCAAACCTAACTACTATGGTTGTGGAGAGCACTGAGGATTCACCAGCTTAGAGGTTGTTAGAGAAGAGACGAGCATTACGTTGGTCTACCTGTGTTGGTGCTCGTCTTATGAGAGACATTGCATGGTTACTGGTTACTTTAATTTGGTTTGATTGTCTAGAACATATGTTTTTGTACTAGTCTAGGTTGCCTAGGTTGGTGCGACAATAGTTCAATTCTCTCGAGCTCAATGGACATCCTACTGTGTAAAGATGTTTTTCCTCTTGATTAATACAATGCCTCTCATTTACCCGTAAAAAAAACATGAAAGTAACTTTTGTTTCCAGCATGTTAAAATAAAAAAATTGTAATGGTTGCATATAATTGAAAGAAACAAATGGCTAATTGAAAATACAGAATCACCCGGACTGCATAGAGCTGCTGATAGAAATGTCACTGTGCTTTAAAGTCTGCATGCAATTGATACTGAAAAAATGTCATCATGCTTATGTTGAATCTTTGCTTCACTAATCAAGATCTTATCCGTTATAGTTCACTATGCAATTGACCAAGAAAAAAGTTCATAATGCAAACAGTGACATAATTAGGGATGACGACGCGTCAGGTCAAGGTCGAGTTTTGGGTATCCGAACCTGAATCCGAAATAAACTTGTTCGATCGAATCCGACCCAAACCAGAAAATTTAAGTTCGGGTTTTTATCCAAGCCGAACCCGTCAGATATTTAATATCCGAACCCGACCAATTTACCCGAATCAAAAATATATATAAATAGATTATAAATGTTTCTATAAAAAATATATAAAAAATTATTATAAATTAGACATAAATTATAAAATATAATAAATAAATTATAAAAAGTAGGTGGGTCGGGTTCGGGTCCAGTAGATGCATATCCGTACTTAGCCCGAACCGGCCAATAGGGATGACAATGTGTATGATAGGGTACGAATATTGAAATACCATACTCATACTCGAGTCTATATTTTGTATCCATACCCGCTATGATTCCCGTAATATTTTATTGGATTTTACCCGTACCCATATTAATTGGATATCAGGATATCCATACCTGCCATTTACCTGTAAAAAATATGTTAAAAGATAAAAACGATTATAAGCAAAACCATAATCCAAAAAATATATAAATTATTTTATGCAAAATTTGACTAAATGCAACAAACACAAGTCTAGTTTATTTAAAAATTATAACTATCCATGTAGAAGTGTAAAAATGTTCTCGTTTGATATGTATGTTCTTGTTCTGAATAGGCATAAAAGTGTTCTCGTTTTCAGCTACTAGATAAACATGCTTATCAAGATGATTTGAGTCATTGATTGAAGGTTGCATGGTGGCCATCTAGGAACTAAGCAATTCACAAATTGAGGGTTATACAACACGGCAAGATAGCTAGGTAATAGAATACTAGGATTTAGTCTATATATAGGTAAATATATGATTATTTACTTTTAAAATATTTATATTAAAAATAATTAGTATACATATAATATATATATAAATACCAAATTTAAATTTAATATTCTTATTGGGTGGGTATGGGTACTAAAATATCATACTTTAGGGTATTGAGTACACCCGTATCCGTTACCCGTTTTTACCTATAATTTTTTTCCATTATGGTTGAATACCCGATGGATATCCTACCTTATGGGTATTATTATAATCCTTACCAGTCACCATTGGGGTCAGATTCAGGTCGATAAATACTCGATACCTGTTATTTACCTTAGAAATTGAGTTCAGTCGGGTTCGGGTCGGACAGATACCTGCGAGTTCAGGTTATTTTGCCATCCCTAGACATAATCCGAAATTATTAAAGATGAAAGGACTAAGAATCATAATGTACCAAATTACCAATGTATGTAAAACCGAATCCGATACTAGGCTCAAAATATGGTATTGAGTGAAAAATAAAAGTTAATTAAGACAAATTGTGATATTTTCACGTGATGCAAGAGATAGATAATTTGACACGTAATTGTATACATTTATGTTTATCAAAGTAATTATCTCGATTACAGAAAAAAGACTCATTATCGAATATACCGATATGTTTATTAATTATGTGTGATCATATCTATGTATTAGGTTATCATATTCTCTCATGATACTATTACTTATGTATCAACTTTCAAAAATAATAGATTTCTATTCCTTTTAAGAATAGTACTTGAAACATAAGCTAGGGTACTGAGGAGGCACTCCTACTCCGAGGAGGAAACCTCCCATACTTCTTGCGTCCCTTCATCTTTCGGCACCGCCCCATTTTCTGGCACCTTCTCATCTCCTTCCTCGACCTCTATATCATACTCCTTCTCATCTCTAGGGTGGCTTGGTATCGAAGACCTTGGTTGACCATTTCTAGGAGGAGTTGGTCTCATTAGAAGCTGTCTCAAAAGGAAAACTGAGAGTGGGGAGGATAATCATAATACCTGTGATTTTCCCAACCTCCATGCCTCCTCTAGCTAATTTCTTCTTCGAAACCGATACCTCCACAATCTTTCTCTGAGGCTCAGAATCATCATTCTCCAAGATACGTCTCTTCGCTTTGTTTTTGGATCTTGCAGGTCTTCCTTTCTTCTTTGTCTTCGCTGGAGATTTCAACAGGAGGCCATTCTTCTCCAGAATCACAAGATCGGGACAAGTTGGCAGTAGCAACTTTGGCTTGGCTTTCAGCTTCGGCTTCTTAAGAGCAATGAGTAGTTCTTCATCTACCTTACGCTTCGGAGGATCCTTCCTTGGAGGGTTTGAGATGGCCACCTTGCGTAGTGCAGAGTCCATTGCTGTAAAGATCTCGAGTGTAACCCCAAGAACCCAAAACAAGAGTTGACTCGGCAAAGAAACCTGTGGTACCTACTCAGCCATAGTCCCATTAAAAATAGTGCTATGGTTAGGGTTTGGATTCTGACTTGTCCCTTCCCCATGTGACGTAGACGCCTCTACCATGAACGCTGTCGCCGATTCAAGAACCAAGTTCTTGGAGAGATATGGCGCCTTAATGCATCCCATTTTTGGGTGCTCTAGAAGTCCACAGGTGCCGTAGAATCTTTGCAGACGATCATACTTGAAATGGAGCATCACTACGGTTCCGTCCTCGAAATCAAAATCTCTCTCGTTGAAAGCCTGCCAAACCCTGGATTGGATTGGGTGGCGTATATGTACCTTAGCCACTCCGCGCTGGAAACTTGGCTCACACAGCCTCTGGAACACGCCTAAGGCATTGGCCACCATTCTGATAGCTTGCCTCGTGAAAGTTTTTGGCTCTAGACCTTTGATAGTGACCCAGACCGAGATCGATGTAAGCGGGACCGCCGATATCTCTCCACGGTCATTATACCGCGATAAAACCAGGGTAGTTTTGTTGAAAAACCACGGTCCACTGGTTAGGATTCTCTTCGCATCTGCCTCCTTCTCGAACTCCATGAGAAACTGATCCTCAATAACTCGGATCTTAAGTTTTCGATCTAAACCCCATAGTGCTCCAAAAGCACCGGCGGCAACGTTAGGATTGGCTTCTACATGTACACAACAACCTTCCTACAAGAAAGAAGTGGTTAGAGACCCCCGCCGCTCCATTCACGCCGAAGGACGTGTGACCAGAGTCGGCCACGGTCATAGTGTTACGCATGTTCTCCGATGACGGGATCGGTGAGGACGACATCGATTTTGGAGTGAGAGAAGTTCTCAAAACCTAGCGGCTAGGGTTTGCTTATTATGTTTCTGTTTATTGATTTTGCATTTTTTTCGTTTGAAATTTGTTTTGGCACAAGTCTGATTTTTCTTTGAACTTGACTCCGGAATAGGTAATACACCGTCTTGGAGTCCGTTACGTCATTGGTTACAAATTTTGAGTTTAGTGTTTATGTTTCAGATATTTGGTCAGGGGTAACAACGTAGGTGTTATTTCTAGCTAAACTACGACTTCTTTCTCTCGGCGCCCTTCAATAGATAGTCATGATTGTATTCGATACTACATTTCCATCTAATGAGAAGTGACATCTCCTTTCAACAACAAAAAAAGAATAGTACTTGAGGTTCATATAAAGGATATTGCACTTTGTAATTCTTCACGATTGAATTATCAATGTAGATCAGTTTTTACTCTCTATTTTCGTAGAGATAATCCAACAGGATAGCATTAATGCATTATAGACGCAACTCTATTAAATCGAACCAATGATCACCAGTAACCATCACTGTCTCAAACTGAACACAGCTAGCTAGCAAATCAGAACCAGAGGTTTCATGTCATGCATTTCAGCATCAATCAATCTATAGCTTCTTTATGGATATGCCAAGAAATGGTAGGTTGGTCTGATATCTTTGACCATAGGAGACGAGCTTACCAATCTGAAGCAAAATTCAAGGGCCAGATTAATGTGGGGGAGGGAGCAAAACCATAATGATGGTTGTGCCAAAAAGATAAGGCAAAAACGCGTCTAGTATAAGAAACAAAACTTTGACGAAAACTGATAACAACAAATCTAGCTGACTGCCACAATTTTTGTCATGTTGAAAAATTTGGGGATCTCGGATGTTGCCATTACAAATTCTGTCAACTCCCCTGGGTGCCTCTCGGTTTTCATAGCTCTTTTTCTTTCTCAATTTTAATAATAGACAATATTATCAGAAGCTAGCATAATATCTCAAACTAGTTAATTATAGTCACTTATTGTCACACAGCAGAAAGTAAAACAATGAGCTACATGATATATCATCAAGGACTAGAAAGTAGTCTACATTGTACAGTAAACCATATACCAACTTCTATAATCTATACCACATACCAAGTAGCTAGCTCTACAAAATATGACTAAAATCTGGTAACAACTTCAAAGTATGGAAAGGCTAGGACTAGGACTAATGAAACCCCCCGGTTGTGCCTGCAAGGCCATGGTGGAGCAAATTATGAGCAATGTGATCTCTAGCTTGAACTGCCGCAGAGGACCTCACACCATTCTCAGGCATCATCTCATCGTCAAAGATGTCGATATTGAACTCAGGGCTGAGCTCATCGTTTCTCATCGTGCAAATGTTGTGCAAAACACAGCAAGCACCAAGCACCACAGGCAAATCCTGTAGCTTCACCTCAGTCCTCTTCTGTAAACAAGACCACCTCCCTTTAAGTTTCGCAAATGCGTCCTTAGCAACTCCTTGAACCTCGCCAATCTTCTCATTGAAAGCATGTTGCGTCCATGTTAGATTCTGATGTGTGTAAGGGACCAAAACCCAGTCCATTAAAGGGTGTCCTTTGTTTCCCACGACCCAAACGTCTGTTAACTGTCCCGTGTTGCCTCTCTTGTACAGAGCAGACCTCTCCAAGACTTGATCGTCCGGCATAGATCCCGGCCATCCTACGCAAATGTCGGTGAAGACACCTCTCAAATCCACCACGCCCTGAACTGTAATGGAGTAAGAAGTCTTCTGATTCCTCTCCGTGTGCCTCTTGTTGAAGTAAGCAGCGACGCTAGCCTTGGGAGCTATGATGGGTACGTGAGTCGTGTACATTGACCCGGCCACGTTTGGAATTCCCGAAATCGACTCGAACTCGGTTCTGATCGTCTGGAGTCTAGTCTCGTCGGGCCAGTGGAGATACTTCTCCATTAGTACGGTCTTGATCGCCGAACACACTTCTAACACGAGCTTGTGACAAGTAGAGATGCCTAGACCGAATCGTTTGGAAACTAGTCTTAGCGGCTCGCCTGTAGCCAGCCTCCATATACAGACTGCCACGCGCTGCCGCACCGGAATCGCGTCGCGTAGCATTGTGTTTTTCTTAGTCACGGCTAGTTCCAGCTCATCGCAGATCACATCGAAAGTGGCTTTGCTCATACGAAAGGCCTTACGGAAATCATCCTCGCACACGTTGGGGCTGTTGTAGAGATCCCACCAGTCTTTCGACCTGTCCTTCACCCAAAGCCTCCGGTGCGGGCCGGCTCCCGCTGCCGGAGTGACTGTCTCTTCCGCGGTGGATGCCGCCGAAGTACTGGTCTCGGCAGCAGCCATCGTGGCCACGGCAAAAGCAGCGTCGCGGTTTCTTTTGCCGCGGGAGAGCTCGGAGTCTGCTAACTGGGTGTTGGCGGATTGGAGATCGGAGTGGTATTGGGACATGGCTTCTGTTTTCTTGATGTAGTTGGACTCAAGTAGCTGTCTTTGGTGGTCGGACTGAGCGGAGTAGTGTTGCTGTTCTTGCTTCGCTTCCTCGTCGAGAAGTAAAAGCGAGGTGAGGATGTCTGTGAGTGGATGAGGAATATTCGTTTTCTTCATTTCTACTACTCCAGGTGTTTCTGCTCCATTGTTGTTCTCCACAAGCTTTCGCTTCTTAGTGTCGCTCATGGGAGCGAAGTCTTGAATCTCTGGGTATAAGCTGAAGAAGTTGGAGTACTCTTCCTGATTGAGAAATGTGAGAGGAGGTGTGACTTCCATAAGGAGAAGATTTGTTGGGTGTGAAAGTGTTTGAGGAAATTGGTGAGAGAGAGTGTGAAGAAGAGAGGTGGACTTGGGTTTGGTATATATACGAGTCGCAGGGGAGAAGCGTGTGCGCAGTGTGAACGCGGTGAGAGCAGGCTGTTGACGACGGGGACTACGACTTGACTTTATTTGGATCTGTGGAAGAGAGAGAAAGAGAGAGACAGCGAGCGAGCCAGCGAGATAGAGAGAGCTTTTACGCGGTTGTTGTCTTACGGGGATCTGATTGGATTTAATGGTTTTGTATAAAAACGTTGGGAAAAGGAGGCTGGTGAGAAGTTTCGTGTTTTATATAAGGGAGGATGGGGTTGAAGGAAAAGGAGGAAGGAGCCAGAAGAGGGAAATTCTGTGAGGTCACTGGCTTTTTGTTTAAATTTAGGGAGTGGGATTTAGTAGGATTCTTTTGCATTTTAATTTATTTTTAAAATTTTGTTGTATTTAATCTGAATTTTAAATAATTCTTAAAAAATTTAATGTATTCATTTAGGATTTTAAACAATTCATACAAATCTTGTGTTATTCAACAATCTACGGATTTGTAAGGATTTCATTAAATAGCCGATTTCTAAGGATTTTGAATGATTGTTTATACACAAAATGACTTTTTGAAATCAGGTCTTTCATCCGAGATATTTCCTTGAATTTGGATGGATTTCAAAATAGAACATATCTCTCTCTCTCTCTCTCTCTCTCTCTCTCTTTCTACATACGTCCTTAAAACCTTTACCTTGGTGTCACAACAAATATAACGTCATTAACATTTCCTTCAATTACCATTTTCTCATGGTTTGATTTCATTGATGACTTCAAGTACTATACTTTCAATAATTAACTTTTATAAGGTATAAACTTTGGTCTAGTTACTACGACTTTATAAATATGATTAAAATTGTCCTCTAAATTTTATTTTATAGCAATGAGATGTCTCTGCCATCTAATGGTCTCTTCTAATTTAAAATATTTAGTGATCCATTAAAGTACATATAAATTTACTCATATAGAAGTGTTTGTAATTCTTGTTTTCAAACAATAAAGAACTTCATTTTCTTTGAAAATGACAACATTACTTGATAATGGAACAATGAATGTTTAAGATAATCAAGATAATGAGAACATAAATTAGAAATACGATGACGGTCAAGAATGTGATCATTATGTTGGAAAGATCAAGAACAATGCTTTTTATCTTTGTATATATGATAATGTATCTTGACATTTGAGTTTTTGGTTAGACTTTAATTATTTGAGAAATCCTTAGAAATCTAACCAAATCCATATAAAACAATAAAAGAATACTTTCAAATCCATATGGAATTAAAATAATCCGAAGATTTAAAACTATCCATAACAATCTACGGATTATAAAGAATTTTTAAAAATTCTTCAAAATTCAGATTGAATACACCCCCCTTAATTGCTGGGCAACTTTTCTTGATGAGGAAAATCTGAGTTAGCCGGCTTTGAATGCAATAACTATTTCACTTTATGATTTATCTTATAATTATAGAAAAATTGTTGATTTGATCATTCATGTTTGACAGATGAGATAGAATGGTCACTCATGTTTGACAAATATCGCTTTAGTCATCCATATTTTACTTTGTCATTCAGATTAGTCAATTAGTCTATTTTAGATGTTAAAAATCACATATGTGACATACACGTGCTTTACGTAAATGAATATTTTTGTCATTATAAAGTTAAAAAACTTACTTATATGCACATTACAAACAAACAAATATTTTTTTAATGTCCAAAATAGACAAAGTGACTAATCTGAATGATAAAGTAAACATAAGTGACCAATATGATATTTGTTACATGAATGACCAATCCGTCTAAACTGTCAAACATGAGTGACCAAATTGGTAATTTTTCCTATAATTATGAATAATCTCTACATTGTAATAAGTTATAAACTTTTCCGATTCCATATAGAAAATTTGATATAAGAAAATATAATGTGATTTAAGAAAAATTAAAATACATTTTATAACAATTTGATTTATGTTCTATTATTTATAGTTGATATCACATATCTGAGGTTGTGGATATCTTATATCTCATATTTATGTTTTATAGTTATCGCAAATGAATTATTTCTTTATATTTGAGCAATATTTGTGATCTAATTTTTAACTAAATCTCCATTCATGAATATCTTCTTTATAGGAATAAATTTTGTTTGATCTAACAATATGACTGTATAGGGTTGGTTCGTTGGACTTGAGTACCCAAGAACCCAAACTAAATTACCCGAAACTTGAGGATTCGAGTTGAGTTCTTGAAATAAAAACAATCTAATATATTAAACTCAGACCAAACTCAAAGTTCGGGTTCGGGTATTGCTTTTGTAAAATAGCTAAACTCGAAAAAACCCGAATAAAATTTTAGTAATAGACATGTAACATTTTAATTGGTTACTACAACAACCTTTATTTCACTTTGTTTCAATATAGCCCAGCAATTACTAAGGGCACCTACATAATGCAGCCATAGTTTTAATAGACTTGATTACATACTGACTTAATTGTCATTGAATTGTTAGTTGAAGTTCATGTTGTAATAGGCTATAAATGTCTAGTGTATTTATAGTTCTAGTATGGTAGGATTATGTAGTATGCATTATGAGGTTGTATATCTTCATTTTTTTTCCCGATTTATAGTTTTGTTAGAACCCGAAAACCTAGCAAATATAAACCCGAATAATTCGAGTTGGGTTAAGTTCAGGTTTGCTTAAAAAATTACTCAACTCTAATCCGTATTGTACAATTCTGGTTTGAATCCCATTATTTCTTTGACTACTAAGAGGATTCATTGACTTTACAGAGTCAAATGTTTTTATATGTCTAAACTCTAAACATGTCTCATGGCTTCACGCCTCAATCTCCATCGTCTCCCTTTTCACTTTGGTGCAAATCTAGACTAACATTTAGCGAGTGAGGGTTAGAATGAGCTCCATGTTGACTGCCTTAGCCTTGGTCGCAATCAAAAGTATACATATCCATCGGAGATCAAGGCATAGGCCGCGAAGTAGGGGAGGTCGTGGCGGTGATCAGAAGTATAAGTAAGCAGCAAGAGCTTGGATCAATTCAAGTCCCTATGAAAATTAGTCTCATGACCTCCGAAAAGCTTCTCTTACCCTTCGCGGCCGCCAGAGTAGGTATCAATAGGAACCTTCGTGATATATAGCTCACCGCATGAATAAAGAGAGTTGATAGGTATAAGGGAGAGCAAAATCATCAATTCACAAAAATTCAATCTGGAGGTGTGAATCCTTTAATCGATTTGTTTCTCCTTTATTTTTAGTTTTGATTTTCTTTCTTTTAATGTGGTCAATTTGATCTAGGAAGAGTAGGATTGTACAACTATTTGACTTGATTCAACTTCAATAAGGTGAGCTTCATTAAAGTTTTGTTATTAACATTTATCAGAATTTTTGAATCTTGATATTTGTTGCCAATTGCCGTGTTTGGTGTTAGTTTAAGGAAAATTTTAGTTTGCATGTTAATGGCGAGGCTTGAAAACTAATGTGATTAATTTGATTTAGTAAAGATAACCAAATAATCTATTGGAACTTGTGGGATTATTCCCACATGGAAGAAGTTAGAAAGGCATGTGCCCATATAAAGGATTACACATATAAAGAAGTAAATGGGTGCCAAGCTAGACATGACACGGGGTTTCACAAGTGAATATGTGGGTTTGGACTTTGGGCTACCAAGAAAATACCCAAATATATAATCGTCAAAAGATGGGTTCTTGGGCTCTGTTGATTAAAATTTATTTTAATTTTTGAAATAAAAATATTTGAATTTTAAATATTAAATTTGGATAATTATGAAAAGCTGCATTTTTTTTTTATCAAAACGAGTGACACTTGGTTTCGTTAAACCAAACGACTCGACCTTTGACAAACACAACGTTCGGCGATTATATAAGGAGGACCTCGGGTTTCCTATTTGTCATGCAAACTAGATAGTTGTATCCTCTAAATAGACATCCGGACTACAAATACAAATAGGGGCGAATTTATGTCTTAGAAAACTGCAATGCATGCCTCTATTTGATCAAATTAGTAAAATTCAATTTCTGTTTTTGTTGTTTATTTCAGTTTTATTTATATAATCATTATATATATATTATTTGTATTCAAAATACTGATTGGTTGTAACATAATCTTCTTCAAATTTTATAAGCAAGGATATTTACACCTAATACCATATATATAGTTGTTTAAGGTAAAATAGTGTCATTAGAGTAAAACTAGATGAGAGCAGCACCGCTAGGGTTTTTTACCCTGCAATGCCTCCTTCCTTGTCAACGCTTTCGGCGTCTCGAAGCGGTCACCCCTAGTGTGGCCGAGCATTTTGAGGGCGACTCACCGTCCTCTTCCCTGCCTTGTTGATCATTTTCGTCGAGTTTCCCATGCATTGTTCTCAGTGGAGGATGAGATCTTGCGTAAGGCTCTGTCGATTTACATGTCATTCGGAATTCAAAAGCAGGAGGTCCGTGGTCGTCGGCGGATCGGGCCCGCCTCAAGGAAGATGTGATGGGTTTCAAATATGAGAAACAAGTTTTCCGATTTGTGATGGGTTACATGCAGCGGTTTGTGTAGTGATGGTTTCTTTCGAGGTTGGGCATCTTCCTGACACTTAGGTCAAGAAGTGTGGTGCCGACGTTGTGCGGCGTGGCAAATTGGAGGTCTGACAACGTCAGATGCGGGTGGATCATGCGTCGTTGGGTACAGAGCACAGTAAGTGTAGTTTTGTGCGCGTACCATGTGCTTGGGAAGTTTGGGCCTGATGCTTTTGGGCGCAAGCTTTCTGGGCTTGGGTCTGTTTGGTTCCTGATCAGATTATTATAGGATCCAAGAGGGTTAGGATTTAGGTTGTATTCCTAGGCTATGACTTTGTTGCTATGGATTTTATTTTCTGCACTTCATTAAGTTTGGGTGGGATGGTATTGCTTATCGTTCTGTTTCGTACTACGTCATAGTTACTAGTTACTTGGTTACATTTTATTTTCTTGAGCTTATTGTTGGTAGGATTATTTGGGTTAGGTAGACAAATTTGTTGTGTAACTAGTCTAGACTACAATTTCTTGCCTTTTGACGTTTGTACTTGTTAAGGGTAGTCGTAGTTGTAATCTGTCATCATCTTGATTTATCAATGAGAATTGACGTCTCACGTTTTCCCTAAAAAAATGTATCTATAATTTTATTCGAGACTATTAAAGTGACTATCCATTTTAGGTTTCATCTAGGGATCATGGCATGAGCCTATTGTAGATAACTGATGTAAGGAGTCAACAAGAACTTGGCTCTACATTACTTGGCCAAGAATTTGTAAGACTCCTAATGAAGTTTATTCATCTAAAAATGGTGATGTTTGCGTCCACCACGAGTTTCTGAACTCATTCATGATCTTCCAGTCATGTCTCTGTGATTCGTGTTATAGTGTACCGACTTCTTAGCTTTTTCCATTCAAATAGACCAATGTACCCCTTATGGGGTCGATTTCTTTTTTGATATGCGTAAAAGAAAAGAAAAAGACTTGCTATAGTAATCTAATCATCTACACCTAAGAACAGGGATTTATTCTTATTATTTTTGTCGAGTTTCCTATGGATTGTTCTCATTGGAGGATGAGATCTTGCGTAAGGCTCTGTCAATTTACGGGTCGCCAGGGCTTCAAAAGAAGGAGGTCCATGGTCGTCGATGGATCGGGCCCGCCTCAAGGAAGATGTGATGGGTTTCAATTATGAGAAACAAGTTTTTCGATTTGTGATGGGTTGCATGCTGCGGTTTGTGTAGATGTGGTTTCTTCCAAGGTCGGGCATCTTCCCGATGCTTAGGTCAAGAAATGTGGTGCCGACGTTGTACGGCATGACAAATTGGAGGTCTGACAACGTCGGATGTGGGTGGATCGTGCAACGTCGGGTATAGAAGACGGTAATCGTGGTTTTGTGCACGTACCATGTGCTTGGGAAGTTTGGGCTTGATGCTTTTGAGCTCAAGCTTTCTGGGCTTGGGTCTATTTGGTTCCTGATCAGATTATTATGGGATCCAGAAAGGTCGAGATTTGGGTTGTATTCCTGGGACGCGACTTTGTTGCTATGGATTTTATTTTTTGCACTTCATTAAGTTCGGGCTGGATGGTATTCTCCGTTTTGCGCTAAGTCGTGGTTAGTGGTTACTTGATTACATTTTATTTTCTTGAGCTTATTATTGGTAGGATTATTTGGGTTAGGTATACAACTTTGTTGTGTAACTAGTCTAGGTTACGACTTCTTGCCCTCTGACGTTTGCCCTTGTTAAAGGTAGTCGGAGTTGTAATCTGTCCTCATCTTGATTCATCAATGAGAATTGACGTCTCACGTTTCCCCCAAAAAAATGTATCTATAGTTTTATTCGAGACTATTAAAATGACTATCCATTTTAGATTTCATCTAGGGATCATGACATGTGCCTATTGTAGATAACATATGTTAGGAGCCAACAATAAATTGGCTCTACATTATTTGGCCCAGAATTTGTGGAGCTCCTAATGAAGTTTCGTCATCTCAAAATGATGATGTTTGCATCCACCACGAGTTTCTGAACTCGTTCATGATCTTCCAGTCATATCTCTGTGATTCGTGTTTTAGTGTACCGACTTCTTAGTTTTTTCCATTCAAATAGACCAATGTACCCCTTACGGGGATTGATTCCTTTTTTGATAGTTGTAAAAGAAAAGAAAAAGACTTGCTATAGTAATCTAATCATCTACACCTAAGAACAGGGATTTGTTCTTATTATGTATTGTATCTTTAACAAGTACTACAACAAAATTTCAAGGTTCGTATGGAGTAATTTGTGTGATTCTCATTTACGGGATGAATTCTTTTCCTTTGAGTTTAGAAGATTGAATCACCGTGCCTCGCGCGCGGCCTTTCCATCTTGTTTTATACACAAATCCGAACCAAGCCAGACCTATGACTGTATAGAGGTTTTACTGTATAAAACTTTGATTTAGAAATATTTTACATAGGAATAACCTCTATATAATGATAAAAAAAATCTCGATCCCAACTTAAAACCAGTTATAAATATTATCTAACTTACCGACTTTTCGGCTCGTCTGAAAATAGACTAAAGATCCTCAAATGTGAGGTGGTGGGCTTTGAACCCTCACAGAGAAGCCTGCGTTTTTCCACTTAACCACCAACTTGTTTGCTATATCAAATGCTATTTTTATATTTACTAGCAATAATACTCGCGCGATGCCGCGGAATGTTAAATTTGTATGTGTTAACTTAGTTAAGAAAAGATAAATCATAATGAGAAGAAAACATTAGATACATACAAACATCAGATACATATATTAAATATATACAATAAATACATACATTAGATATATACATATACATGTTCAAAAACATCAGTTTTGTATATACATGTGACATAATTAATGTTGTAGATGCGAAAGTTAGACTTATTAGATGTTTCTGATATGGAACGCGCTTCGCGCGCCATTCTCCCGATACCTGATCTGCCCCAATATCATCTAGTTTTAGGGTTTGAAACTGTGATTCTGATATACTTCGCTGCTGTCTGGAAACCTCCCTGGCCTAATTTCTTTAGCCAATCCAATCCTTTGCCGTAATCATCTGTATACGCCGGTACCCTAAAATTGGAATCGGGAAGGACTCAGCCCCTAAGTGTCACCACTATTGCAAATACCCATTTCGGCATCACCGATGAAGCAATCTGAAAAATCGATTTCATCGCACGATTCCTTACGACCTTGTAGTGCGGCGGTGGTCGCTACCAAGACCGCCTCAATTTCAATATTAGGCATGAAGAAATTGCCCAGGTATGTTTGAATAAACCAAGCCCCCATGATAAGACCATTGTTCTTTTCCTCTCCAAGATCACAACGTGCTGCAGTATTATATCTTGCCAGGTATGCTTCTATCTTTTCTCTTTTAATTATGATTATGCTTATAGCCTCCGCTTCTCTACTTGCTATTTCAATAGTCTCTTAGATTACTATACTGCTAGTTCTAGGAAAATGCTTCTGTTAATCCTCAATAATACATTGTTGAGCTCAAATTTAATTGGAATACCTCTATTGGTCGTGCACCATGAGAACTTCGATTATATGATTAAGTTGTATGACAATAAGTGGAATGATGAAGATGTTGACAAGGATGAGATTGAGTCCACTTTAATTTAAAAAAATATTTCCTTGTGAAAGTTGCATATTAGAATAGCCGGGTTAGTTCCCGGCATGTTTTCAATCAGAGGCTAATTTTTATGCTTTCTTGCTGATCCTTGACATTTTTTGTATTATTGATACACGACTTTCAGTAGATGAAGGAAATATTATAGCTAGAAAGATGAACTTTGATGATCATTTTGTACGGCCTGCTAATGGTCAAAGTGGCGGTCTACTCTTGTTATGGAACTCTAGAAGTATTAAGTTATCTATTATTTATCCACATGAACGTTTTATTCATTGTCTGATCGCTGATCTAAAGTCTGGTAGTGCTTAGTATGTTATTTTTATTTATGCATATCCTAAAAAAGAACATTAGGCAGCTTTATGGAATGATATACAAGCTCTTAGACCTCCCAATGATGAACCTTGGTTTATCATGGGAGACTTTAATAACATTACTGCTGTGCATGAAAAATGTGGAGGGAACAATCATGTTACAAGGCATATGAATAATTTTGTTCAATTTTTCAACTCAATTGATATGACTACAATCTCTTACTCTGGAATGTCCTTTACTTGGACAAATGATCATAAGGATCACACACTAATGTTTGAATTACTTGATAGGGCATGTGCTAACCCCAATTTCTTGTTTATGTTTCCTAATGCTCAGATTAGGAACATGCCTATACATGGCTCTAATCATGGTCTCATCTGTCCTTCTTTTGGAGATAGAAAGGTACAAAGAGGAGGTGGTTTCAAGTTTGAAGTTATGTGAATGAAACACCCTGACTTTAAAAATCTTGACAAACAAGCTTGAAGCAATTCCTATGAACAAGATCATTTAAAAAAATCTGATTACTGTTTGTAATAGTTTTATGGCTAAAGCAAAAAATTGGAATAAGAATGTCTTTGGTGACATCTAGTAGAAAATTAAAAATGCTCAAGGGGAGTTGGAACTTATTCAAACACAATTGATGAATAATGCTGATTTTGCTTATTTACAGGAAAGAGATAAAGAAATTAGGATCTCTCTCCATCAACTATATTGTGATGAGGAACTATTCTGGCTCAATAAAATCAAAGATGATAGTGGTTGTTGGTTTTATGATTTCCATAATATTGCTAAAATTATTGTGCAGGATTTCAAGAAGAGATTTACAAAAACTGTAGACCCTGGTGTTCATATCATGAATGAGTTTTTAGAATATATAGACCCTTGTATTGATGATACGTATAGGATGTGCTTAAATATATAGGTTTTTGATGAAGAAATACTTGCTACTGTATAATCTATTGGTCCTCTAAAGGCTTAGGGACCGGATGGACTTCATGCAATGTTTTACCAAAATTATTGGCAAGTTGTGAAAGGCACCATCATCCCTATGGTCAAAGATTTCTTTAACTCTGGTAACTCTATCTAACTTTTGAATCACACTAACATTGTGTTAATCCCTAAAGTGGATTCTCCTGAATGTGTGAATCATTATAGATCTATAAGTTTGTGCAACGTTTGTTACAAAATTATTACTAAAATTATAGTTAACAGACTAAGACCTCTTCTGCCCAAATGCATTTCAAAGAATTATGGTGCCTTTGCACCAAGGAAATCTATTCATGATAATATCCTTATTGCTCATGAAATATTTAACAACTTCCAAAAGAAGAAAGGAAAAACAGGTGCTTTGGCAATGAAATTAGATCTTGGAAAGGCTTATCACATGCTCAACTGGGATTTCATAAAATGTTGCCCGAAAAAATATAGTTTTAGTGACTGCTGGATAGAGAAAGTGATGAATTGTATTACTTCTATGTCTTTCTCTATTTTAATCATTGGTTAACTTGAATGTATGTTTTGCCCTTCAAAGGGCATAAGACAAGGTGACTCTCTTTCACCTTATATTTTTATTTTGTGTGTAGAACCTCTTATCAGACATCTAAACTATCTGGCTACTTCTGCTAAATCTAATATTGGTATTCTTTCTTCTGCTAATGGTTTTAGAATCTCTAATTTAATGTTTGTTGATGATTGTTTGATTTTCTGCAAAACAACTCCAAAAACTACTCACAATGTTAAGAGGGTACTTGACAGGTTCTCTAAAGCTACATGCCTTAAAGTAAATTTGAATAAATCTTCACTCTACTTCTCTCCTAAGGTAAGCATCCAGGAGAAACAAAAGATTGTTAGCATTGTTGGCATACAACACAAATGCACAATTGGTAAGTATTTGAGTATTCATAATATTATAAGTTGGAAGAATCCTGTAAATGCGAAGGAGCTCTTACTCAAAATTTCTAATAAATTAGCTGGATGGAAAAAATGTTCTCTTTCTATAGCAGAAAGACTTACTCTTGTTAAATTCAATCTTACTGGAATTCCTATTCATATATTATCATGTTTCAAATGTTCTGAAAAACTAGCAAAGAAGATTGATGTTGAGGCCAGGAATTTCTTTTGGGGCTTTAACAATTCTAATCCTATTGCTTGGGCTGAAGTGTGCACTCCTAAACATTGTGGTGGTCATGAAATCAAGCAAGTCAAAGTTTTTAATGACTCTGCTCTTGCAAAACTAGGATGAAAAATCCTAATAGAGCCATCTAATTGGTGGACAAGCATTATGAGGAATAAATATTTGTCAACGAATTCCTTTTTCACTGCTGACTATAAGCAAGGTAACTCTTATGCTTGGAAAGGTATTTTGGACAGTAGACAACTAATTATTGATGATATGAGATAGATTATTGGCAATGGTAAAAACATAAATTTTTGGACTCATAACTGGACGTTCTCTGTTCCTATTTATCATCTTATGGACAACAGGTTGAGAATGCAGATTGATTTAGATGAGTATGTTGCTGATTATATTGATAATGGTGCTTGGAACAAAACTAAGCTTATGCAATTGCTTGATCAGAATATAATCGATACCATATGTGGAATTCCCATTCCTTTGACTCCACAACAAGATGTCTTTGTTTGGGGTCTTTCGAATTCCAGTAAGTTTTGTATCAAATCTACTTCTAATCTTCAAAATTCTGATTGCATAAAATATGAGCATGCTGATATACTGAACAAAATGTGGAAACTAGATTTACCTCCTAAACTAAAGATTTTCAGTTGGCTCTTGATTCGAGGCAAATTGAAAATTCGGGATAGATTATTAAAAATGAACCTAATTCCTAACAATATTTGTGCTCTTTGCTTGAGTTAAGAAAAAGATATTAACCATTTGTTATGTCAATGCCTTATGGTAAAAGAAGTTTGGAGATTATCCACTTTGAAAAGCCTCTCGGGCTCTACTGATCTCATTACAAGAATGTATAATTTGTCTAATCCCATAAAGCATGATCCCATGGAATGGAGGATGATCTTAAATGTTTGCTGGCATATTTGGCATGTAAGAAATAACTTGATTTTCAAGAATGAAGATTTCAGCCCTAAGGCAGTGACTAGCATAACTGCTGCCTACTGGAAAAACTACACTTCAAGCTCTACCTCTCCTTTTGCAATCAGAAAAGAGGATGCTATTATCAGATGGATCGCCTCAGAGCCTGGTTTTAACAAAATCAATTTTAATGGTTCTGTCAGAAACACCCCTTATTCTTCTGCCGCTGGTGGATTTGTGATTATAGATTCTAGTGGTAGCTCAATTGTGGTGGGCTCTTGTGACTTTGGCATCTTAACAATACCTATGGCTGAAGCTCACGCCCTCAAACAAAGCCTTCTTCATGCCATGCAAGCAAGTATTGACAATATTCTGGTAGAGGGGGACTCTCCTCATCATTAATTGTGTCCTCAACTTATGAAAGTCGCCTTGGAGAATTTCATCAATCATTAAAGATATTCAAGTGCTAGCTAGCAGTTTCATTAACATCAGTTTCAGACACATCTTTAGGGAGACTAATGCTATAGCCGATAATTTTGTAAACATGAGACATGACATTGGCACTGGCAACACCAACACCTGGAACAATTCGCTGCCTTCTACTGCTGCTCATCTCCAGCTGTTTGATATTTGGGGATCTAGATGTATTAGGAATTCTTCCTCTTAGTTCTTTTTGTTCTTGGCAAAATAAAATAAAATAGGTAATATTGTTGATGTCTCATTGCACGGCGTCTACATTTTTTTATGTCTTGTTGTCCATTGAAAATTTAAAATTATATGTTAGACACTTACATTGTTAAAGTTATTGTTTAAGCAAATACTTGATGTTAACTTATTAAAAGTATGCATCTTACCTGCAAAAGATTTCCAAAGTGTTAGCCCTTGGTTCTTAACACACACACATATATATAACCATTGTAAAGGGACGACCGATTCTTGATAGCATAGGCAATCTATTTCATTTATACTTTGTACTTTCTGGTTTTCCGGGCTGTGGTCATATAACCAAGATAGAAAAGTGAATTAACTTACAGATGAAAATGTTATAGTTCATTACAGTGAAATAGACCAAGCATATATAGAGTATATACATTTGCACATATTATGACAATGAGACTTGCTGTAGTCAAAGGACAATTTCACAATGAGGAGTCCTAAGTCTAATAATATGCACGTAGGCTGGTCTATGAGCAAGCACAAACACAAAGATGCGGCACAATTATGCTGCTGACTCAGAAAAGTCAGAATAGTTATTTGTACAAAGTACTTTGACAATCAACTCAAAATAGAAGAAGATAATCAATAGTCCAATTCCATAGAATATTAGCTGTCCTATATTTACTCATATTGAAGTACGAGTGATATCCATCTATAACCCATCATTTAGCTATTAGGATTACGTTTCAAACCGAAATTCAAGCAAATCATACCCGAGTTATTTTCTAAAGTCTCCATGTCATCCAATTTCTATGTTCCTCAAAGAATGCAACTGTTATCAAGGAAACCCATTCAAATTTGACTTTAAAGGTAGAAGACTTTCATTTAAGTCAGTGTATAACCAACTAAGATTGAGAGATCAGAAGAGAGAAACCCAATGTAATCGAAGAAGGGGATTAAATGCATGTATTATATACAAACATCAAATAAAGGTATAAGAACTTTTAAGTAAACTACAGGTGATAAAATCCATACATCTATCAGAGGTAACCCAGCTATTTTTTTTTATTACCAAAATCGTTCTGGCACAAAAGTAATCTGTTCCAAACTAACGAATCCCCAATACTCCCAAAATCATAGTTTCACAATCTATACCTGAATCAATCAGACCTCTAAATTCTGCAGTTAGATGCAGTTGTTGTGTTGCCGGAGAGAGAGAGAGAGAGAGAGAGAGAGAGAGAGAGAGAGAGAGAGACTAAGCCTAATTGAAGTTTTTTGACTGAAAAATTAGTCGGTAGTGATGGTCGGTGAAGAATCAATGACAATAATTATAAATAACTCTTAAAATAAGGGTATTAAAGGAATTACACTGTTCTTAAGAACAGTAACTCTAAACCGGGATTATATATGAGATAATGACAGTCAAAGGCAAAATAAGTACCAATATTATAGAAAACTCAACCATCCTAAGATTTAGACAATCCAGGACACGGTCCAAGCCCCAAAATATAGTAACACAAGCCCAGACCAATAAGCAAGCGAAAAATACAATTTCCCCTCATTTTTATACAAAACCCCTAGCCTTTAAAATCAATCTGAGCATCTCTCTCTCGCTCAAAAAATAGCCAAATACACAGTAACAGTCGCGAAATCTCTTCTCGGCTTCCGTTTCCGGCCTCTGTCGTTGTCGGCCATCAACTTGATATAAGTGCACCCGCCGCCGTCCGCCGCAAGATCAAGCATGTTGTACGCCTCAAAAAGAAACAAATGCACGGAGTAGCAATCATGCCGTCTTTTCCAGGCTAGCTCTGCCTCCGACTTACGTTGCCATCTCTACTCCAGTCACGCAACCTTCGCCCCTCCGGTCATGCCGTCTCCACTCCAACATACATCGCCGCACCTCGGTCACTCGCAGCCTACCTGGCCACACTCGCCTTCGTCGGTCTCTCCCTGCTTAGATCTGAGAGAGGCGACCTTTTGAGTGACAATAGAGATCGATGATGGGATCTGGATCTCGGAAGACTCGATGTTGACCTTGCCACCGAGCTTGCTAGAGACGAAGCTCGGCGATTCAAACTCAGTAACAACGACGACCACAACTATTTAATTTTGCTCGAGAATGGCGTGTTTCAATAGCAATGGGAGGGGGAGGCCTAAGGTTACATAATTCATAGAGTGTGCTGCTGTGATGTTCTTGTTTCATTTTATTTATGTTTTCCATTTATTAAATCATAATACCAAAAAAAATCGTTGAAAAGTTACAAAAAATTGTTGAAAAAGTGAGTTGTTACTATACTAGTGAGATTTCAATTGAGTTCTTATTTTCTTTTAAAAAAGTGTGTTGTTACTATACTAGTGCTATTACTATCCATTTTACTGTTGCTACTGTTACTATATGTGTCATATTTTTCAGTAGCAACGTTATATTTTTCAGTAGCAGTGTCATATTTTTTCAGTAGCAACGTCATATTTTACAGTAGCAGTGTTATTTGGTGTTATTTGGATTTTTTAGTAGCAGTGTCATATTGTACAATAACGGTGTTATTTTGATTTTTCAATAGCAGTGTCATATTGTATAGTCAGTATTATTTAATTTTTCAGTAGCAGTGTCATATTGTACAGTAACAATATTATTTGGTGTTATATTTTTTCAGTAGCAGTGTCATATTTTTCAATAGAAGCGTCATATTTTATAGTAGCAGTATTATTTGGTGTTATTTTGATTTTTCAGTAGCAGTGTCATATTGTATAGTAGCAGTATTATTTAATTTTTCAGTAGAAGTGTCATATTTTATAGTATCAGTATTACTTGGTGTTATATTGATTTTTCAGTAGCAGTGTCATATTGTACAGTAGTAATATTATTTGGTGTTATCAGACTAAAAAGTATTAAAAAAAAATTAAGGAAATTTTGAATAAAATATTTCTTTTTGAAAAGAAAAAAAATTATATAAAAAAAAGAATAAAATATTAATTTTGGATAATTTTTTTTAAATAAAAAAATGAAAAATAAAAATTAAATACACACAAAAAGACAAGGCCGGGTATAAAAGTAAATTATACCTGTCACATGACGGCCTACATACAACTTGTCTTTATTTGTAAGATTTGTCCTTCATTGTGTAAAATGATCTTGTCCTTGAGTATATTTGACACCTCCATATTATTTTTTAGTGTAATTTACTCTAGATGTAATTAGTGTATCAAGATGATAGAGAAACTTGGCCCCACCACTTATTCTTTCTGCTCCGAGTTCTCTCCAGTATTGGGTAGAGGAAAAACTCTCTTGTTTTCCGTCTATTTCTTCCTTTTTTGCTGTTTCAACTCTTCACTTCCTCATTCCTCTCCTCGTTGATTATAAATTCATAATAATTCTCTTTTAGTTGTCTACAAATCTATTAACATCAAATTTGAAAGAGGCTCTACGAAACTTTTTTTATTCTTCTTTGCCAAAATTTTCAGCTTCTAGTTGTTAACAAATTCAAAGTTTGGTATCTCACAAACCGATTAAAACCGACTGAAAAGTTCGGTTACTGATTGTTCAGTTTTTTACTTTCGACGGTTGGTTTCGATATCAAATTTAGTTAATCGAGTAGTCTCAGTTAGGTACCACAAACCTAGAAAGTTAGTCGGTATATCTACCAAACCCAGGCCTATGTTTTATAGTTAATTTCATGTCTTCGAGTTTGAAAATATGTAATAACTCGTACTTATATTTTATAATTGAATTAGATATTATCACAAATAGACTAGAAAATTAATATTTTAATTTAATTTTTGGACAATTTTTTTTTGAACCTCCATTGAAGAATAACTTCTATATGGGAATAAAAATATGTCGGTCCTAACAATATGACTGTATAGAAGTTTTACTCTATTATATTCAAATTTATTTTATATTTATACAACAAATAAGCTAAATTTGGATCATTTTGTAAATAATTTCATCTCAAGGCTTTGATTTTCTAAAATTAGTGTCATGGAATAAGACATTGAATTCTTTTCTTGGTTATTTTATAGAGCATTATTACATACGGATTAAAAGTGTGACAAAAAATGAACATGATCGTTTTAGGTTAACGATGTTTATCTTAAGGGAAATTCTTCCATGTATTAACGCACCGATACAATAAAATTACATGGTTTATTAAAAACACGTAGTTAGCTTCACAAAATAAGTAGATTAACCTTGTGAAACAAGTAAACTAAAATCCAATGGTTTACTAACACAATGTAGTTTGTTTTATTGAATAAGTGCACTAATATTGTAAAATAAGTAAACTGATTTTTACAATTTTAGTCTATTTGTTTCACGAGGTCAATCTACTTATTTTGCGAAGCTGACTATGTATTTTTTTATAAACTATCTAATTTTAGTCTACTTGTTTCACGAGATTAATTTACTTATTTTATAAAGTTGGCTACGTATTTTTAGTAAACCTGTAACTTTATTATATCGGTGCATTGACACAACGAAGATGAGCCCTTATCTTAATTCTAACATAATAGATCTTTAAAAACTTTGCACACCGTTAGTCTCGTATTATTTTCTACTTACTTAATCCAAGTAAGTAAAATTCAACATCATTGGATCATGGTCAATATACTACACATAATATTGAAATCATTACACTAATTTACACCTCATTAACAAAATAGCTAGTTAGCAATCTCAGATATTATGATAATCCAAAACTATACACCGTGGATCAAACCCAAAATAGCAATCTTTGACCTTGCTTTTTTACATTGACTTCAATGTAGTCACAAACCAAGGTTATTGTCGAATCGATATATCTAGTCATCATATATTTTTTTTGAAAGGATCGCGTGAGACGTCATTTCTCATTAAAGAGAAATGTAGTATCGAATACAATCACGACTACCCACTAAAAGGCGCCGAGAGAAATAAGTCGTAATCAAATATCCGAAACCTAAAAATAGGCTCAAAGTTCGTAACCAATGACGTAACGGATTTCGGGCCGGCGCATTACCTATTCCGGGACCAACTGTAAGTTCAAAGCAAATAAAGGCTTATGCTAATACAACTAAAAAAATCGAAACCAAAAACAATAAGATAGAAATGCGAAAGTAAAGCTATACGCATAATTCTCGCTCGGATTGCTGCCACCATGATCCGAAAATTCATGCTTCACAATACCTGGATCCCAAATACAGATTTTGACACAAGGACTTGAGCTCAGAGATCCTTTCAGGACTAAGGACCCAACAAAGACCCAAGCCCAGATTGCCCCAAGCCCAACTTGTGACCCACAACCAAGGACTTGGCCAAAGAGCCCAACAACAACAAACGTGGCAGTGGGAAGAAGAGTCGCACGCTGCTGCTTGGTATCTGGGACCGCCGCCACAATGTCGGTCGCCGAAACAAGTTCCCCAGACGCCGACGAAAGGAAAGTACTGACTCGGCTTCCGCGCTCATCACCATCTTCGCCGGAAACCAGAAACTTGCCACCGAGATCCAACATGAATTCGGGTCTCCCAGGCTGGGTACTCCACCTCCTCACCAACGATGGCAGCACACAGGCTTGCGCCGAGACCGAACTACAAGACGGACCAGGTTAGCCGCCCGCAACGAGGCCGTCCCGATCCATGCGTCTCTGCCTCGGTCCCAAGACCAGCGTTGGAAGCCGTCGCCTGCACCGTAAAAACCCAACACCATGCCAAGGCACCATCTGGTGGAAGACAGCTGAATTGGCTCAGATGCTTGGGTCTAAAGAGTCGACGAGGGTAGCCAGAAGCCAATCCTTATGGATCGCAGGAGAAAACTCCAACATGGAGTGGAGCAGCTCTCGAGAGCAGCAAATAGGGGCGAGAGGACCCTGGATCGAATGCCACCAGGCGGTGACGACAGTACATCGAGACCGGAGAAAGACGACGCCGGGAAGTGCAGTCGACGGAGGCAAGCCGCCGCGGCCAGAAAAGCCCTAGGGCCAGAGAGAGTTTTCATGTTTTTAAATTCTTATTCTTTATCAAGTCATCATATTTGTTTAGTGTGAAAGTTCAATTAGAAAAAATGAAAAAATAATGGGTTCAATGGCCAATCCTATTTGAGTCGTTTTCCATCTACTCTTAATATATGTGCTCTCACAAAATCTAGTTTCCTCGAGAGGTACCGTATAGTCCGTGTTGCATGTAAAAAAACAACAGTTGAACTTTGATAATTAAAAGGAATAAAGTCGAAGTTTGTTTTTGTCCCATTTTTTAACTAGAGGGATTAATGGAATGTAATCCGGAACGGTGAACTATTCTAAGCTATTACATAACAAGCTAGCCTAAAAGTCACTGTGTTATAAAACTTTGGAGAAAATTCTGTTATCCACCCTAAAGTTAAGCACTCCATTTAGCCTTCAACTTTGTGACACATGTCACCTTCTGATTGATTGTATTAGTCAATTTTTATCCACGTTGACTGAGCTTATCATAAGCTTAGTCTTTGTGATCATTTTCTCTCTCTTCACTCTCTCTCCTTCCCCGAGCCGCCGTCCCAAAAGCCGTCAAATTCAGGTTCAGTTTTTTTTTGCCGCCGTAGCACTCCGCTGCTTATCCTTCATCTACGTAGTTGTTGACCCCAACTCGTCATCGGCTCTTGACTACGCCGCCTTCACATCTAAACTTGGAGAACAAAAACAACCTCCAAGCCTCATCGTCGGGTCAAACCCGAAAAGTCCATTGAAATCAGAGAGTTCCCTTACGCCGACCTCGCCGCTGAGAGATTCTTAGGCAAAGGAAGCCATGACAGCGTCTACATCGACGACGATAAGCTCGTCGTCTGCGTCAAGAGATTGAAATACCCGAAGTGTAAATGCAAATGACATTGTCTTTCGTTGGGAACACAACATGTTCGTCGCAGCGGAGAACCAGATCGACACTAAGGCTCGTGAACCTCATCGATTTCGGCCCTCGAGTCCACTGCGGCGTGAGCCCCTCTGCCCGATTTGTTTTGCCCGTGTTATATATATTATGGCTTTGTTTGGTTGCATGCAGCTCTACAACTAGTGATTACACTAAAGCAGTTAGGGAACTGACATGTGAGCTATTGGACAGAGGGGCTGGCTGCTGGTGGGTCAGATTCCAGCGTGAGCAACCAACCAAACAGTGCGTGAGCAAACTGTTCAGGTGTCCAGATCAATCTGTGTAGATGATCACACATGTCAATTATAAAAAAAAGTTGAAGAATATAGCCTCTCAGATTGCGACACATGTCAAAGTCTAAAAAATATCCCAGGGGTGCTTAGCCCTGGGGTGTACACCAGCCTGATCCAAATTTTGGAGCATAAGTAAGCCTAAATGATGGATTAGACTTTAAAGTGAGCTTGATATCTTTAATAAAAAGTCCAAGAGTAGAGAAATCTTAACCATATAGTACTTATTGATGGTTCATAGGTAATGAATTATCGTAGTACACGACACAATCCATGCTTAAGAAAAGAGCTTCAAAGTTTTCAAATTTGATGTCGACGAAGTGTATTAAGATAAACACTTTGGGTGATGTTTCTCTTTTCGTGGGAGATTCTGTAATGTTTATGAAGAATGCAGATTTCACTAGCTTTCTTCTAAATCACTTGTACTTTATGTTTGACTCCAAAATCTCCCTAGCGAGGAACGCGTAGAAAACCTCTTGCAAAATGTCTCTTTTATAGACTTCGAATAGTATAACCGCAGGTATCGGTTTTATCCTGATGTGCTTCGTATACTGGCGTACCACCGTCTCGCGACAGAATGTGAATGTATAGCTGCGTCGCCTGACTTCTTGATTAAGTGATTTAGGCAGGGAGAGCATCAACCTCGCCTGAATGGATCATTCTTGCCTAGTATCCTAGGACTTTGGTTTTTTTCGTGTCTCTAGCAGAGCCATGGAAATCAATACTCCACACTCTCTCTGTAAGTGCAAAGCAGAACAATCTCCTTGATGGTGTGTTGAGAATACTGGGGTGTTGCTTCCTTGGATTTCCAAACTCTCACTCGATAGGTGACAAGCTCTTCAATCTTCCAGTTGCGTTGCTTCCTTGGATCTCAATACTCTCACTCAATATGTGACAATCACTTTGATCGTCTGGTTATAGGGTTTCTCTGACGAGATGTATTTGCGTATAGCAAAATTTGTATTTGATTAAGGAGGATCCTTCACTATTGATATTGTTCTCCTTATATAATGCACATTAGTCGTATTTTGGTTCACTTGTACGTCTTTTGCTCTTTGATTCTCAATATAACTATAAATGGTCACCAACACATGGTCTTATCTTTATATAGTTCAATGTTATCCCAATTCCTTTCACAAAGGAAATCTAACCGATGCAGGAAATGCTTGATAATCATTAGGCCATGTGGATCAGCCATCTTGATTCATAACCTTAACCCAACATGGAATTTAGATTCTACTCGGGCCGCTAGCCAAATCCAGCCCTTGAAGTCCAATGTGAGATATTTTATCTCGGGCCCAAATATTGCCCATCAAGCCTTGAGCTTAAATTACCTATGCAAGTGAAAATGCTTGAATCTTACTGAACGATGCGCTGTTACTCCAAACAGTAACATCACACGCAAGCGCCACGTTACACAACCCTTCTAGAAAGCTGCGCCACTTCGGCTGATGTAATATAAAAGTGCAAGTCCACATCAAACAATCTCCACTTCCCAAAAGAACTCTTTCACTTTCCTCACTTTCAATCTTTCAGCCTCTCCAAAAATAAACTTCCCATCCTCTCTGCTGGCCATCTCTTCAGATCAAACACCATGCCTCCTCGCAAAGACATACCTATCTCTTACTCAGAACAAGATGTCAAAAATTTCACTAGAAACATCAAGGTAGTCGCCAAACAGTAAGATCCAGAAGCCATCATCCATCTAAAAATTAACCCAAGCAATGACACTGGCTCCCTCGGTCCTTTTCTCCAAACTCCGAAAAACCCAGAGCTCTATCTGATTCTTCGCTGTCCCCTTTGAAACTCAGCCCTTATTTTCCAGAAAAACCTAAAGGCAAAATCCAAAGAATGGACCAACAAAGACATCCTTTGTATTATTGGTAAATGACCACACCCAAACAAAGAAGACCTCACCTGGTACAAACTCTATCTCAAAAAGGATATTGATCGATGGGAAGCAGCCGTATTTCTCAACTTATTGACCTATACTTTTCGCTTCCTGCTAGTGGAAACCGAGCCCCATTCGCCGCCGCCATGTGCTTCTGGGATTACTCAATCAACTGTTTCCGTCTTCCTTATGGCGACGTAAGCATTACTATCCTCAGCCTCTATGCTTTATTCAGAGTCCATGTGTTTAGCAATATCTGGTTCCACAATCATACACACGAGACTGAAGTCCGAGCTTCTAAGGATCAACCTCCATATTACTCTGCTTGGATTGACCACTTTACAAAGAAAGAAAGCACCACCGATCAAGAAGGCATATCCTTTCTGTAATATTGACTATCCAAGTACATCTTCTATCCCACCTCTGCCAAGGTTAACAAATGTTGGACCAACCTTGCTGAACACCTCTTTAATCGTGAAAAACTGGGCTTGGCAGAATTCGTACTTGCCTATATCTACTATGGCTTGTGACAAGTTGTAATTTCGAGACTCGACCTCAATCAACCAGGACCACTATAGATGGTAGAGTCCTGGTTGCGAATATATTTCCCTTTTTTCTGACCTTCTGAAGTCCTTTCTTTTGAAGAAAACACACTTCTGGGCCAAACCTAGGCAACTGGATCCTCCAAAGCCACAAAATGGTCCTATCAAGCATGCTTCACACACCTATGCTCGCAAACAAACTTCCCAATCGCAGCAGTTGAAGTTATTTTGAATCTCCGCCACCCTTGCAACCTCGCCAGTAGATTCATGCCTTCACCAGGACAAGATGATTATGTGAGGACCATTTTCCTTCACAGCCACACTTGCAAGGACTTACTAGTCCCTAATTCTTCAAGCCCCGGGTATGAGCTATACGCTCCCAACCACTTATCCAGGCAACTTGGGTTAACTCAGCATGCCCTCATGCCTCTCGTTTGTTCTCTGAACAGATACAGCCTTTGGCAATGATCTGGTCATCCTTCACTACACGATCTACAAGATGTACACTTTGGCTTCCCAGCTGTAACCATCCCCACCTTGGCGAAGCCACTCGTTATTTCACAATAAGTCATAGAAACGTACTTCGTCTGGCGCTCTTAGATTTGGGAAAACATACGACGGGTGGGACCGATTGCTTTTTTTGCCACCATGTTCTGCAACTTTGACAAACAATTCACGGATAAAGAAGATTTGGCCATCATAGGCAAGCTATACAAAAACAACAACAACACTCTCTGGCCACAAGTATACTTCTTTCCCTATTCATAGAACCCTGTTAACTTTGCCACATGCATGGGAAATTCCTTAATATCGTTTGACCAATTTCCTTTTTGCAATCAACAACATGCCTTAGGAACAAACGCTGCCGCTAGCTCGAAAGCTCCAAAGAAGAAAAGGTCTAACACCACTGGTCAATTAGTAAGTATAGAAATCTTTTACCAATGTTCATTGCCCTTGCTGTCTCACTTAGTTACAATTGTCTTCCTTATTCTTTACCAGTCATAAAAGCGCAGAAGGACTGACTTCTCTTCTAGAGATTATCCAAGAATCCGAGGTTCCAAATCCCCCCATCAAGATGACTCTCAACCCCTCTTGGCCTTAGAAGCCCTCCCAAGTGCTAGCTGGGAAGCGACGGAGGTTGTGAGCAGAGATGGACATGCTAAACTTCGAGCTAATGTCTTCTTTGTTTCATTCGATCAAAGAAGCAAGAAAGCATCTAGGGCAAGCGCATGTTCAACATTGGTCTTCACCATTGCTTAAAACGGCTACATTCACATCCAAATTCCATGCCAATAGTATCCGAGTTCGACGACCTTATTGTTCAAGGTTCTTTGGAATGGCAGACACTCAGCACGAACGAGGCCCTCGCCAATTCCTTCTTGGACAACCATTTCGATCTTGAGATGATTCTGAAGGCAGGCATCATGCCAATAAAGATCTCTTATGATGACTCATTCATTGGATACTTTAGTCCAGAGAAGTTTGAGAACCTGATAGATCTTGCGACATTTGATCAAGCATGTAATAACATCAGCAAGAGCACAAAGCCTCGGGTATATATGGTGAGCTGGAATGATCATTTCTTTGTCCATAAAGCTGAAGCCGATGCTTACTACATCGTTGACTTATTGGGGGAAAGGCTCTTCGAAGGGTGCAGCCAAGCCTACATACTGAAATTTGATGATTCTAGTATAATGTATGAAAGCGGGGACAATGAGACTGGGCCGAAAATCATCAACAACGGGAAAGAGTGCTATAAAGACTTTATCACAAGATTCCTAGCTGGGATATTACTTAGGGAGCTCGAAGAAGCAGAAAAGAAAAAAACAGTTGATGATTTTACCCTCTTTCGGCGTTTACAGATTGAACTCCAATCCTGCTACCTTTCTTCCCCCTCTAGCGAAGACAACAATTCCCAAAACGACAAAGTCATCGCTAGACCAGAAACTCAAGTTCCACCTTTGCCAGAGCTCCAGGTCAATGTAGTTGAGGAACCACAACAATTGGTTGAAGTCATTCCAGAGCCAGAAACTCATGCTCCGCCTTCACCTAAGGTAAAACCTCAACTTATTTATCCATTTTGTATGTTAACTATTTCTATTAAATCCTGACGCCTCGCATTTCCTTCTAGTCTACACCCACTTTTCTGAGTAGTGACATAGTCCTTCCTGAAAAGGTTGATTAAGAAGGTACCTCTCAAGATCGGCTACCGACGCCCATCCCCTGCTAGATCTCTTGAGCCTGTGTCAATGGCTGAGATGGAGCATTCATCTAACTCGTCAAATTGTGTTGATGAAGAACAACATATCTCATATGGAGAAACTACTGCTCCTCCTTCATCATCAAGGCCTTCCAGTCAAGCGACCACTTTCTAAGATCAAATTTTGATCTTGTAGGAGCTTTAGACTAAGCTTAGCACTCTGAGCTCCCCTTCGACCATTGGAATTCCTACCTCTGTTGCTCTCAAGAAGATTTTCTCCGCCAGCCTAGACTCCCCTCAAAGTATCCATCAGGCTCAAGAACAGGTAAAAAAGCTAAAGGTCACTACACATGCTGAACTTTCCAAGACCATGTCTGACTTTGAGGAAGGACTTTGCCAGCTCCAAAATCAATACAAGGCTTATCAATGTCTGAAGTATTAGGCAAACTGAAAGAGCGAAGAAATGGAGACATTGGCTCACCAGACGCATGAGGATAATAGCTAAGTCCAAGCACTTCTGAAGGACACTTTATCTCAGCAAGAAACTCTGAATGCCAAGGAAGCTGAGTTGGTTGCCCTCCAAGCCAAAGTGGACCGCTTACGTTCAAAAGCTCACTCCAATTAGGCCAATGTTAAACAACTCTGGGATGAAGGAGAAAGCCAAGCACAGCTGCTGCAGGATGCTAAGGAAGAAGTCGCGGGCACTTTGCACTTATGCAACCAAGCTCGGTGAGATTTTGAACTTTTGAAATCTTCTCTGAAGAACAAAGCTTTCTCATTGTAGTTATTGGGCATAAGAAATTAACCCCCCTCCTTCTTTCTGTATCGTGGTATCGTGATATCTTCAAAACACTTATATTAGCCTTAGTACTTTTATTGGATCAAAATTTTAATTTGAATATTTTGGTATTGTCAAGTTATTGATATCTCTACTTGGGATTGCTTCAACCACTGTTGTCTTCTGCGAAGGTATTGTGTATGTAGAGGATAAGACAAATACCATATTAGTGTTAGTATCTACCTCGTCTGTATGCTCATGTATGTCATCTACTTCATCTTCGCCGTAGTCTAGTAGCTCTTCATCATCCTCATTGATGTCATCTTCAAGCTCCCCATCTTCTACATCTATGTCTGTTGTGACCTCTAAGGAAGCGACCTGCTATATCTGAACCTCAGATGTAGGTTCTATGGTTGTCGACATAAATAAGCCAGAGCTTTGACTCTGAAGTGGGGGAAAAGCTTTGTCCAAATTGTCATTCTTCTTATCTTCCTCGATCAAAGGCTTTGGTCTCCATTGTAAGGCTTTGGTCTCGCTCATAGTGGCACGCCCCCTGTCATGTTCTCTCTTCCTATATGGACTAGTCAACCCCACCATTTGCATTGTTTCATCGTCAAACCTAAGACGTTGTTTTACAGATTTATGCTTCCGTATGTCATGATGAACCTTAGGTATAGGTTCTGGTGTCTTGTCTCTGGCCCATAATTTTGAGTTATAATCAAAGATGCTCGGTCGTTCTGCTTGTACTTTAGGCTCGTGAGATTTCTTCCCAAAGACCACCAAAGGGTTTACTGCAAGTGAATTTAATTGTCTTTGTAGCTTTTCTGGGGAATAGATCAACTGTTCTTCCTTGATGATACCCATCTTATAAGCTTCCAATGCCCTCTTAGCTTCTCTGAATCGTCGCTGAAGATTACGTCTCCTACTTGGGGTTACCTCAATGGTCTTTCCTTTCTCCTTCACATACCATTCGTTCTCTCTAGTAATGTTTCTTGAAGATGGTGGAACATATGACTTGGCGAGCGTATCAACTATCTCTGCTTCAAATTTCTTTGCCCTACAGACCTTCTCTGCCGCTCGCACTCGCTTGAATTCTTGGGAGTCCCTTTGATTTAGCTCCAGTGGGCTATGCAACTGATAATGTTCTGGACTTGAAAACAATTCTGGGAAGACCTTGAATGCTTCTACCAATTACTCGTAGGAGATCTTCAACTCGCTCTGGAACTTGCAACGAGCACAAAGAGCCACTGGTGACTCTGCCTTTAGATCTACCTTCTCTTTTCCTTTAACTGATCTCGTTGGTTGCTTCTTTGGTGGACTCTCGCCAATAGTATGGATATCGACGATTTGCTTTCTCTTGCTTGGGTTTCCCCTAGTCAGTTTCAACATCCCAACCGTCAATGTTTCTTCGATCGCCAGAGTTGGCAATGACGCTTCTATCTGTACTTCCCCCTCATCTATCCACTACTGAATTCTATACATTAAGTTAATGCATTCATTAGTGGAATGGAGACCCTATTTATTATGGTATTGATAGTAAGGTAGACCTTTTACATCTTCAGGATTTGGATCTGGAGTTCCCCAATCATCGGGAACCACTGCTATCCCTGCTTGGAGTAGCTCTTCAAAAATTTCTTCCCGCCTAGATGCATTATATGTGATTTCAGCTCGCCTGGGTTGAACGAATGCAATATTTTGTTTAGACCTTCGCCTTGATATTTTCTGTCTTTGTGTGGACCCAGATGCATTGCGAGAAAGGGAAGTTTCTGGGATTGTCATGGAAGGCGGTGGTGTTTGAGGATGCCACTCTACCACTCCTTGGCTAACTAATATCACTTCTTAGTTAATCAAACCCTAAATTTTATCTTTCAAGGTGGAACACATTGTTGTTCGATGTCCGAACACATTGTGGAACCTACAGAAATGTTTGCCTGGCCGTTTATAATTTAGATGCTTCAGTTTGAACACTGGACAATAAACGAAAAGCTTTATCTCTTGCAGTTTTTCCACAATCTCTTCCAACTTATCCTGCGAAAAAGTATAACATGGCAGGACCAATGATTTTTTTTCCTCAGCTCCCATTGCACAGATAACGGCTGGCGACCAACCGATACTGACCATATTGACTTGCGGTGTTGGGAAAGGTTGAGAGTCTACTAATGCTGCTATTTTGGATGTTCCCTCCACTTCCAGCTTACCTTGATTGTCCATTTCTGGATCTGATCCTTTAGCTTGATGTAGTCCTTTGTTATATGGTTCCATGCCCCATGAAACTTATAATACTTTTTTCCTTTCAACTGCTCGGTAGTGGGGAGAGGTCCGAAGTATGCTTTGACGACTGGAATATTGTAGAGCTCGTCTAGGATCTCATGAGCCATATTAGCATCATATATATATGCATCAAACTCTGGCTTAGTAAAATCCACCGTCGAAAGTTTAATTGGACCTTTGCTCTTTTAAAGTTTATGGGGTTTTACGACCTTGTTTGTTAACAAGTCTACTGCCCCTACATGTTCTCCTTTAGAATTCGAATCCTAGTCGTTTTCCACTTCTTCTATATAAGCCACAGTTCTTGGCTTAAGTTTGTCATAGGACCTAGCAGTATACGTTCCCTTGGATGCATTTCCTCTGTTGTCTCGTTCTTGCATGGTATTGTAGGCTCTAGTTATAGCCGTAATAAGCTCGTTTAAGAAGAAGTATTTACTATTAAGGAATAGTTGGTGGTACATATCCTCCAAGCCATTCTTGGCTATTTCAACGACCTCTTCTTTGCCCAACGAGGTCTTGCATAGATTATACTCTGACCGAAAATGGTGCAGGAAGATAACTAGGCTTTTTGTAGCCAATTGACTCAAGGAAGCTAGCTTTCCAACACTGATTTCTGGTCTTGCCGTCCCGAAGTGATCAATAAACAAGTTATCCATGTCCTTCCACTCAGTGATCGAACCCTTTTCCAACCTCGTATACCAAACGAGGGCTAACCCTGACAGAGATGATCCAAAGACTCTCATTTTAAGTCCTTCGTTATCGGCAAACTACCTCAGTTGTAGAGTAAAGTACGCCAAGTGAGTTACTGCATTAGAATCATCATCGCCAAAGAAAGTCTGGAGGGTCTGATGTCGATAATATCTTGGCCATTGCCAAGCCTTTGGGTCGTCTTTCTGTATGGGAGGGAATGGAGTTTCGTATGATTCATATATTTTAGCGAGGTGTATTTCACAGTCATTCATAAACTTGTTTAGTCTTTGCTCCCATGCTGGCGGGAAAAACTCTGCTTGCCTGATCCTCCTGGTGAGGTCAAAAACGGATCTTGTTAAATATGTTATGTCTCTGTCTGTCCTTTGAGAGAGTGTCGCCACTTGTCAGCGATATTCAGCTAAACTTGTTTCCAAGGTTTGCATGATGTCAGCCAGCAAATTTGTCTTGACCTTCTGTAAGGCTTGCTACTTGGGCTCCGATCGCTTCTCGCTCTTCTTGATCCCTGTGGAGTTCTACCCTGAGAGCTTGGATTTCGGCCAATGCCGAGTCTACTTTCTCGCCCTGAGTAGTGAGAAGGTCTGCTTATTGTTCGATTCTTTGACCAAGAGTTGTATAGTAGTTCATTTGATGCTCATCACGCCTAGCCGCGTAGGCTAGGTATTCCTGGAGTGTGAGCTCCAGGATCTCTGCTTCGCTCAAACATTTGAATGACATCGTTGAGTGGTATTCTTTAGCGAAGAGGATTTCAATCGCAAGTATCGGGAAATGTTTAGGTCTAATTCTTGTAATAGAGGTCACTCTCTTATGTTTGGTTATCAGGCAACCGCAAGATTTCTTCTGTTTAGGTCTCTACTAGGCGTGCCAAAATGTTTGACTCCAAAATCTCCCTAGAGAGGAACGCATAGAAAGCCTCTTGCAAACTGTCTCTTTTATAGACTTCGGATAGTATAACTGCAGGTATCGGTTTTATCCTGATGTGCTTCGTATACTGGCGTGCCATCCTCTCGCGACAGAATTTTAATGTATAGCTGCGTCACCTGACTTTTTGATTAAACAATTAGGCGGGGAGAGCACCAAGAATAAAAAAAAGAGGTTGAGTAGAAAAACTTATTAGATACCATCAATTCTGTTATCTAATAAGTTCTACCTAGGATTTGAACCAATGACTTCCGCCGTATGAAAGCAATACTCTAACCACTGAGTTAAGTAGGTCATTTATCATCATAAAAAGAAACAAATGGGACCTATCGCATTGATGGATTATAAATGTAATATCATTTATAAGCAATACCAATTAAGTAATAGCAATCAAACAGATCAAAGCGATATAATTTTGGATCATGTAATATTCATCTTGACAATAAATTATCTACATGTAAAATATGTATTACAAGCACAAGGGCTATAGCTCAGTTAGGTAGAGCACCTCGTTTACACGCGCACTAATGTTTTTCAGAGGAGTTCATCATGTAATCAAAAAACAATTTGATCTTATTGAGAAATTGATGTCTTACTCTCTCTTATAGGGAACAAAACAAGAGAACAACAACCTGACAAATGGTTTGGTCCAATTCGATTGCCCAGTTAGGCACCAAAACCCATCATTGATTTGAGATATTGATAAGGTGAATTCCCTATCTATTCAATGCTAGGCTTAATGAGTATAATGACCTCAAAAAAACTCTCCTTTTGTCCTATCTTATGAACTTTAAGGTATACGAAGTTTTATATTTGATTCAAGCAGGGCGATAGAAACTCCATTTAACTTACGTTGATCTAGGCCAAAAGCAGACCTACGTCAAGATAATCCTTCTTTGAAACACTTTGGTAGTGCTTGGATTGAATCCACATAAGGAATCAGAGCACATGGAGCCATCTTTTTATCTTTCTGTCAAGAAAAAATATGGTAGACTAGTCAATATTTATATCAGTTAATGAAAGATCCCAATGCAAAAAACTGCATGTTGGGTCTTTGAAACAGTTCAAATCATTTTGATAATAATAAGTTTGATCTGTTTTACTAAGAAGGTCTTTGGTTTGATTCCGTATAGCCCTAAAACCTAAAAATTAAAATTAAAGAATTTAGTTAAATATAAATTTAACTACTCTAAATTTAACTACTTAAGTACTTAACTACTCTATATTATAGTCTATATAGATAGTATATGGCGAAATATATTCAAATTTGAATATAGATTTTTTTATTTAGACTATAGAAAAAAAATTTGATTTCTTTATTTCTATACTATACAATTAGAAAAGAAATAAGAAAATGAAATTTTATTTTTAATTCCTATTCGTTAGTTCTTTAAAGGGATAATCTGAGCTGCGACGAAAACGAGAGTCTTATTTGTATTAAGTATTAAGTTCAGAGCAATATATACTTTTATTATTTCGAATTAATTTGAGTGGGTGAATCTTGAAACAAGACATAAACTAGAATTAATTTGAGTGGGTGAATCTTGAAACAAGACATGGACAATAACAAACAAATGAAACTGGGCGGTTTGATTAAAACGAATTGTTGTTTCGACTAAACAAAACAGTTATACCTAATTTGACAATTTATTCTATTTCTAATCGACTACTCCGGTATATTTTTCACATTAATAGGAGTACATCTATGCTTCTGCTTTAAGAATATAATTTTTTTCTGGGCGTTTCTAATAGTCTCAAGTGTTATTCCTATTTTTGTATTTCTAATTTCCGGAGTTTTAGCCCTGATTAGCAAAGGACTAGAAAAACTTTCGAGTTATGAATCGGGAATAGAACCGATAGGAGATGCTTGGTTACAATTTTGAATCCGTTATTATATGTTTGCTCTAGTTTTTGTTGTTTTTGATGTTGAAACGGTTTTTCTTTATCCATGGGCAATGAGTTTCGATGGATTGGGAGTATCCGTATTTATAGAAGCTTTAATTGTACACTTACAACCGAAATGGAAACCGAGCGTTTCGTGGTTCAAAAATGCCAAATCTCGTCTCAACCATCATTTGTCAGGACTTTTCGGAGTAAGTTCCTTGGCTTGGACATGATATTTAGTTCATGTCGCTATTCCTGGATCTAGGGGAGAAAGCGTTCGATGGAATAATTTCTTAGATGTATTGCCACATCCCCAAGGATTGGGCCACCATTTTATAGGTCAGTGGAATCTTTATGCGCAAAACTCCGATTAAAGTAGTCATTTATTTGGTACTTCCCAAGGGGCAGGAATTGCCATTCTAACCCTTCTCGGGGGATTCCATCCACAAACGCAAAGTTTATGGCTGACTGATATGGCCCACCATCATTTAGCTATTGCATTTATTTTTCTGATTGCTGGTCATATGTATAGAATGAATTTCGGGATTGGCATAATATAAAAAATCTTTTAGAAGTGCATATTCCTCTAAGGAGGTGATTAGGGTGTGGGCATAAAGGTCTTTATGACACAATCAATAATTCGATTCATTTTTAATTAGGCCTTGCTCTAGCTTCTTTGGGGGTTATTACGTCGTTGGTGGCTCAACACATGTACTATTTACCTTCTTATGCGTTTATAGCGCAAGACTTTACTACTCAAGCTGCGTCATGTACTCATCACCAATACATCGTAGGATTTATCATGACAGGGGCTTTTGCTCACAGAGCTATATTTTTTTATAAGAGATTAACATCCGGAACAAAATGAGGATAATGTATTAGCAAGAATGTTAGACCATAAAGAAGCTATCATATCCCATTTAAGTTGGGCGAGTCTTTTTTTAGGGTTCCATACTTTGGGCCTTTATGTTCATAATGATGTCATGCTTGCTTTTGGTACTCTGGAGAAACAAATCTTGATCGAACCTATATTTGCCCAATGGATACAATCTGCTCATGGTAAAACGACATATGGGTTCGATGTACTTTTATCTTCAACAAACGGTCCAGTGTTCAATGCGGGTTTGAAGCATATGGTTACTCGGTTGGTTAAATGCTATTAATGAGAATAGTAATTCACTACTCTTAACAATAGGACCCGGAGAATTCTTAGTTCATCATGCTATTGCTCTAGGTTTACACACAACCACATTGATCTTAGTAAAAGGTGCTTTAGATGCACGTGGTTCCAAGTTAATGCCAGATAAAAAAGATTTTGGTTATAATTTTCCCTGCGATGGTCCGGGACGAAGCCGTACTTGTGATATTTCAGGTTGGGACGCATTTTATTTGGCAGTTTTCTGGATGTTAAATACTATTGGATGTGTTACTTTTTATTGGTATTGGAAGCACATCACATTATGGCAGGGTAACGTTTCACAGTTTCATGAGTCTTCCACTTATTTGATGGGATGGTTAAGAGATTATCTATGGTTAAACTCTTCCCAACTTATTAATGGATATAACCCATTTGGGATGAATAGTTTATTGGTCTGGGCGTGGATGTTTTTATTTGGACATCTTGTTTGAGTTACTGGATTTATGTTCTTAATTTTATGGCTGGGATATTGGCTGGAATTGATTGAAACATTAGCATGGGCTCAAGAACGCACACCTTTAGCGAATTTGATTCGATGGAGAGATAAACCGGTCACTCTTTCTATTGTGCAAGCAAGATTAGTTGGATTAGCCCACTTTTCTATCGGTTATATATTTACTTATGTAGCTTTCTTGATTGCCTCTACATCGGGCAAATTTGGTTAATTCTTTAATTTAGGGGGTGTCTCCACGAGAACATCATTTCTTTCGATGGAGAAGGGATCTACCGTCTTATATTTCTACATCTAGGATATGACTTGTATCATTGATACTAATAGGAATCGAACCATTATGGCAAGAAAAATTTTGATTCATAGGGAGAAGAAGAGACAAAAATTGGAAAAAAAATATCATTTGATTCGTCGATCCTCAAAAAAATAAATAAGCAAAGTTTCGTTGTTAAGCGAGAAATGGGAAATTCATGGAAAGTTACAATCTCTACCACGTAATAGTGCACTTACACGCCTTCATCGACGTTGTTTTTCGACCGGAAGACCGCGAGCTAACTATCGAGACTTTGGGTTATCCGGACACGCACTTTGTGAAATGGTTCATGCATGTTTGTTACCCGGGGCAACAAGATCAAGTTGGTAAGGATTAAAATGTCCTTTCATTTTTCTATTAATTTCTCTAATCATCGATTGTAGAGGATCCTCTTTACCATTTTGTATAAATGGACTATTCTATTTATACAGATATGGTAAAGGGGCACATTCAATCCCTGTTTGTCCATTAATAATAGTTCTTAGCTCGTTTCTTTATCGTTGGGTAGAGCAGCGTGGTAGCTCGCAAGGCTCATAACCTTGAGGTCACGGGTTCAAATCCCGTCTCGGACCAAGACATAACCTTGTTCAAATAACAATTAAGGTAAAGCAGGGTCAAGAACAATGAATCTCCTTATCATAAAGAGATTCATTTTGCAAGTTCGTTATTACGGGTAGTTCCTATAAAGGATCGGACTAATGACGTATACAATACTTGAATTCTCGATGTAGATGCTACATAGTTAGTTCTCATCCTTCAGAGACTATGAGTGTAATAGAAGCATCCATCGACAAAAGGATCACCCTAAGATGATCATCTCATGGCTATTGAGAACGAATCAAATCAGATGGTTTTATTTCTCACTCTTTCTGACTTGATCCTACGGAACCAAGGTTGAAAAGATTGAGAAAAATCAGTCAACCACTAATGAAGGATTCCTCGAAAAGTTAAGGATTAGTAATCCTTTTTAGAAATCGAATGGATTCGGTCTTATACATACACGAGGGAGGTAATCAAAAAAGAAAGAAGATGAGTTCTTCTTCCTTTTATCACTTAGGAGCCGTACGAGATGAAAGTCTCATGCACGGTTTTGAATGAGAGAAAGAAGTAAGGAATCCTCTTTTTGACTCTGATTCTCCCACTCCAGTTGTTGCTTTTCTTTCTATTACTTCGAAAGTAGCTGCTTCAGCTTCAACCACTTGAATTTTCGATATTCCTTTTTTATTTCTCATCAAATGAATGGTATCTTCTTCTGGAAATCCTAGCTATTCTTAGCATGATATTGGGGAATCTCATTGCTATTACTCAAACAAGCATGAAACATATGCTTGCGTATTTGTCCATAGGTCAAATTGGATATGTAATTATTGGAATAATTGTTGGAGACTCAAATGGTGGATATGCAAGCATGATAACTTATATGTTGTTTTATATCTCCATGAATCTAGGAAATTTTGCATGCATTGTATCATTTGGTCTACGTACCAGAACTGATAACATTCGAGATTATGCAGGATTATACACAAAAGATCCTTTTTTGGCTCTCTCTTTAGCTCTATGTCTCTTATCCTTAGGAGGTTTTCCTCCACTAGCAGGTTTTTTTGGAAAACTTAATTTATTATGGTGTGGATGGCAGGCAGGCCTATATTTCTTGGTTTCAATAGGACTCCTTACAAGCATTGTTTCTATCCACTATTATCTAAAAATAATTAAGTTATTAATGACTGGACAAAACCAAGAAATAACCCCTCACGTGCAAAATTATAGAAGATCCCCTTTAAGATCAGACAATTCCATCGAATTGAGTATGCATATGATTGTATGTGTGATAGCATCACAAGGAATATCAATGAACCCGATTATTGAAATTGCTCAGGATATCCTTTTTTAGCTTATAGAATCTATTTTTTAGTTCAAGATCCCTCTTACTAACTGGAATAAAAGAATTAGTAGATCTGTTCCGCCCAAAATTGGAATGGGCTAGGGTTATGAACTTATAATCTATAATCTGATGTCGAGTCGATTCCATGATTATAAGTTCATTACATACTGGACCAGACCGGAATAGGGTTATTTACATTCTAATTATGAGAAGGGGTCATTCGAGCGTATCAAAAATCTAAATAGGTACAATAACTATGTTTACATATGGATCCCTACGACATTACATTCCATTTAGGATTAGGAATAGGCATAATCAGACTTGCTTTTTACATATCTCTCGTTATTTGGAATGGGATCCTATTCACCTCTTTCGGCTTCTATTGAGTCGAGAAATCGGTTTGATTGTCCATTCTGACATGACTGATCAATAGAAATATTCTAACACTCGACCCTTGTCATATATTCCATACATCGCACTGGATATATATCATATTCATGGAAGGTTCAAGTTCTCTTTAAGGCATACTATTAAATATTGAGAATGCTCATTGACTTGGAATAAGTTCGGAATGAATCACAAAATCTTGGTGACCTTCTCTATCTAATGAATGGGGAGTCTGCTTTGAAATCGCCCGCCCCACACCCACATAGGAATCACACAAGGGTAGATTGATACAATAAAAACCTCTGGTAAAATGCTCACCCGCAACCTAGTGTATAAAGTACATTACATAGTCCATTATAGGGATTGGGGACTTACCCATTCAATGACTGTGGCACTGGACGTTCCCAAAATGGGTACTGTACTATCGGGTCGGGTGAATTCAATAATAGACGCCCGTTGGCATTCCAGCCTTCCTTCTCCTTTCAGGGCCTATCCGAAAGAGAATCTAGTACTTCTTGGCCATGAATATCTAAATAGGACGAACCGCCCCGCGGATATCTTTGCTTCGGAACAAAACAATTCGAATTAGTTGGTCAACTGGAATGTGTATTATCCATATAAGGGGTCTTTCAATTGAGAAGATCCGTCGATCTAAGACGAAGATAAATGTCTACCTATTTTATTTAGTTATTCAGTTAAACCAATGAGTCGTTATTGTAGCAGATAGCAACAACCATTTCATCCAACATGCCTATTTTTGATTTTCCAATGGATTTACATCTTTCATTAATGGAATTTTTTTGATGTAGTGAGTAATAACTGCTTGTTTGTTGTTCAAGAATTCTTGTTTAGGCAGTTCATACCATCCATACATAATATTTTGATCTAAGATTGCAATTCTTCCATGTTTCAGCAGTGGTTAGTATATTGTTTCATGGAGCTAAAATGGAAGAAACAAGTGTTTCCACAACTCTACCGCCCATTCAATTCGGTTGCACTTAATCCCTTTTTCATGGCCACATATCTTTCTGGCTAAGGAATGGGAAACTTTTCTCTTGTTACATGAATCCAATTTTCATTTCATCCGGGAAAAGCCATATTTTTCGCAACAATGTCTTTATCATTTGATCCAATAGTGTTTCGTTAGTTAGGAATAGCTTTGATAAATACTGATAACTCTCGGATGGAGTATTAGAATGGAAAAATCCATTAGATAATGAACTGTTAGTTCTAAGCCATCTCTGGCGATGAATCAACAATTTGAAGTACCTTTCTTGCGTATTCTTGATAAACTAGCGTTTATATAGAGTTGTAGGAAGATCTGTTTGGGAAGTAAGAAGCCCATTTGGCCTCTCTTCATCTGCAAAGAATTCTCGATGTGAAAACACAGAGATAAAAAGCGGATCTTTAAATAGGAAAAAGAGTGGATCCGCAGGGTCCCAAATGAATTGGCTTATTTGAAAGAAGCCTTGTTCTTTGGAAGATTTGTCTCGTGTCTGGTACTGACTCTGCAAGAACTCTGAATCATTCTCTTGAAGTCCATCATTTTCATCATAAATGATCTGCTTGCCCCGAAATGACCTGACCCAATAGGGAAATCCCAATTCATTGGGCCTTTCGATACAATCAAATAGAAAGTCCCAAGGGGGCCATATTCTAGGAGCCCAAACTATGTGATTGAATAAATCCTCCTTTATCAGTTGTAGGTCGAGGACTCATTCTCCTTCCCCTTCTTTAAACTTAAACTCTGATTCGTATTGTTCATAGAAATATCTATGATCAGCGATAGAACAAGATCCATTTTGCATCATATCTAAGGGATTCTCTTGTTCGGGCAGAAGAAGTAATGTCACTCGATCATTATCAAACTGACTGCAATCTTTTTCTGTCCGGGAGGATCCCACCGGAGCACCTTCTACTTCTAATAGGCCATGAACTAGATCAGAATCATTCTCAACGAGTCCATAAGAAGTGATCCCATTTTTTTCATCGGGTCCAGGTAGAGACAAAAGGTCTTGAGCGACCGATCCGGCAGAACAACTCAAAAGATAAAGAAGTATTGTTAATTTCTTTCATGCTCGTTCCAAGTTCGAAGTACCATTTGTACAAATGAGAACCCCTTTTGTTACATGATTTCTTCTTCATATATATATATATATATAGGATCTATGGAGCAATTACTTAGAAGTACATTTTGTGCAACAACCCTTCCTATCTGATAGAAATGGATCCCATGATCCTGAACTGATCTTACATGGGATCGCAAATCCCAAGTTTGTCTATGAAGAGTAGATCTAACTTTATTAGTGTCTATAATTGATTTCTTCTATATAATACTAATTGATAGGGCCTCATTGGTAAGTGCTACAAGATCTCGTACATTGGAACCCATGGTTATGGACCCGAATCCATTAGTATGGAACATTTTATTTTCCAAGTGAAATCCCCTAGTATATGAAAGAGTGAAAAAGTGTTTTCGTTGTTGTGGAATAAGAAGCCTTCGTATCTTAATGCATGTATTTAATTTATTCGGAGCTATTAGAGCGGGATCCACTTTTGGGGGAATATGAGTCGAAGCAATAACAAGAATATTTCTAGTGGAACATCTTTCACAATCCCTGGAGAGATAGTTCAGTAATAAACTGAGGGATAAGTAATTTGACTCATTCACATCCAGATCATGAATGTTTGGAATCCATATTATGCAAGGAGACATTACTTTTACTAATTCGAATTGAAGGGTGATCTAAAATAGGTCTATTTCCTGCATCATATCCATAGTTAGCGTTTTCATCATAGTTAGAAGCTCCAGCTCCGTATCAAGGTCACGATTGTCACTATCTTCAATATCGTCACTATAATCAACAAGAAAACCCTCGGGCTTGTTATCCAGGAACTTGTTCAGAAATACTGTAATGAAAGGAACATAGGAGTTTGTCGCTAGGTATTTGACCAAATAAGATCGTCCAGTTCCTATAGAACCTATCACTAAAATACCCCTAGAGAGGGATAGGGCTAAACGGAGCGAAAAGGGTTTTCCATGAGATGGGAAATGAAAACTATTAGTCCCACAAGAGGTTTGTGAATAAGTGATTGTCTGATAATGAGCAAGGAATATTCGCCTTTTTGCTAAATAGGATGTATTGAACTTATAATTCATTAGATACTTTTTATGAATGTCAACTAAGTATCGTTAGTAAATTGCTCCCGGTTGTTCGATCATTTGATAACCAGTCATTCTTTGATAAATGATCACTATGAGTCAGACTTAATAGAATTTGATCAATCTTTTTTTCTGTCGTTAAGGTGGAGAAATGAACCAAGAATTCTCTTTCTTTATCACCAATCGAATCACTCTTCGAGAGCCACGATTCTATTTTATCATCAATCCAATCACCGTTCACATTTTTTTTTCTTATCAATGAATAAATCTCTTTACTTGTATGACTTAGATGTCTCGTATTTCTCAAAAAATCGATTCGATTGATGAGATTTGGTATGAGACTTATGAAATCGATGATATCGATGATATTTCTATTCAAATATTTCTTCTTAGAACATATTGATTTGACCCCATAAGCGGGACCACCCCATAGCATGTTGCCACCAGAAGCGGAACCTCATATTTCTTCTAGAGAATCTCCTAATTGTTTCACAACAACTAGAAAGAGATTCTTTAACCAGAAAGAATTCAGCTCAGATGGAGGATACCTATCCAGAAGTTTTCGCAACTCAATCATATATGATGGAATCATCAAAGATTTGACCATTTCAAACTCTGTCTGTAACTCACTATAGGCTCGAGAAATAAAGAGAATATGTGTATGAACGAGATATCTAGCAATAAGAAGAAGGAAAATGATTGAATAGAGGAACTCCCGAACATTTGGCGATCTCAGATGTGTCGACATCAATGGTGACTCATTATTTCGATGAATCATTTCTTCGGACAGAAGAAGATTATGTAAACACTTACTTGAAAGATCACTTATCATATTCCATTGTGGAAGACACAATTTTTCTGAAGAATTTGCCATGATATATCTGATCCATGCATAATATCATGGAAAATGGATAAAAAATTTTGGCTGCTACTTAGTGTCGGCAATAGGTCTGAAAAAGTATATAAAAATATCAAATTTGTATATTTGTATCCTGTTGAAGTAAGGAACCATGGCATATATGTTTAGAATATATTCCATTTTGAGAGAGTTGAAAAAACACTATCTCGTTGAAAGGTTCTATACATCTGCCCCTTCTCAAGGCATTTCTTTAGATAACGACCCCGTTTTTTCCTCTTTTTGGATGGTAAATATTTCTCAGAACATGGAGTGTGAATCAAACCCAGATTTGAATTGAAATTGAGATACTGATGCAAGTTCTTCCCTTCTGAATCAGACAGATTCATATCTGAAAGGGGTTGACAATAAGTTCTTTCAAAACTGACTATTTGTCCTTCTGTTAGAAGTGTTCCAGAAATGTTTGTGATCGAATAAATAGCTCTACGAACGAATGGACCGGATCGAATCGGAAAATGAAAAGATTTGTACAAGTTATACCTTTCGTCACCATTTTGTGGAAAATAATTATGTATGAATATGTTAGACACCTGTAACTCAATTTGTGAAATAGTATCTCTCTCCAAAAAAATAAATTTTTTTTTACCGCCGCAGAAAGAAAATATTTTGTTACGAATGAACAAGATATTGAGGAATTGTCCATACGTAAAATCATAATTACTGATACGGGCATTTTCCACAAAAAAAGGAATCCTTTGTTACAATAGAAGCAGAAGTGATGTGGATTATTCAAGAATCGAAGTCGATTTGCTTTATAAAAAATAGATATCTATGAACTTCTATGATCAAATTACATTATCGATTTTGTGTAAAATGCAACTTCACACAAAAAATTCAGTAAAAAACTTCGTACTTGATAAAAAGTGTGTTATTCCATATCTTGATCATACAACTAGAAATTGTTCAAATAAGAGCCAACAACTTGAGCTCAAATTTCATAAGAAAAATTGCAAATTTAAAAAATAAAATAAATTGCATTGGTAACATTTACTTTATTTTACGCATCTGCCTCGAATCTTTGACGTCCTATAGAACCGCCCCCAGAAAGAAAGAAAAGACAAATTGGCTCCTTGATTTTCTGTTATCGTGTTGGCGAGTGGTGACTGGTGGTACCAGCTAATCGTGAATTTGTGATTCTGGGTTTCACAAAGAGCAAGAAATAGACAAAACCCAAGTGAGAAGCTGCGGTCATCCATGGCTTCTCTTCTCAGCCCAACCTTAACAGTTGCACTCCAACACAAGGTACTTGATCTCATTACTATTCTTGCTTCGTTGTTGACTGTGAACTCTGACCATTCATTTGGGTCGTTCCTGGCAGAGAAACCATTTCAGGATCAGCTCAAACCCATCAGCCGGAATTTCCCAGAGAGATTTTGGACGCCATGGACTTAGTTTTGTCACAAAAGCTAAGGCTAGTGTTGGAGGAGATGTGCTCGAGAAACAGTCTGTCAGTGTTGCAGACAAGAATGGTGAGTCTTCTTAGTTTGGTCACTGCTAATTAATTTCTGAGTTGGATCTTGGAATCCTTGTTCCTTTTTGAGGAGAGAAAAGCCTGTAGTGGTTATTTATGGTTCAATTGGGTAATTTTCTAATGTTCATTCTGTTGATACTGATCCAGATTATGGAGTAGTTAGCCTTCACCATGTTGGAATTTTGTGTGAGAATTTGGAGAGGTCGCTCCACTTTTATCAGACTGTTCTTGGTATGTTATGCAATTTTCATCTTAGCTCTTTTATGTTGCATCATATACTATTTGTTGTTAGCTCAGTCCATGAAAGATTGAGCCTTGAATAACAGGTCTTGAAATAAATGAAGCAAGGCCAGAGGACAAGCTCCCCTATAGGGGTGCTTGGTTGTGGGTGGGTTCTGGGATGATTCACCTCATGGAGCTTCCCAATCCTGACCCATTGACAGGAAGACCGGCGCATGGAGGCCGTGACAGGCATACTTGCGTTGAGATTCGGGATGTTTCTAAGCTGAAGGCGATCCTTGATGAAGCCGGCAAGCTTTTCTTTCCTATTCTGAAGTTCATTTCATAATGTGAATGATTTGGAAGGGATGTTGACAGACTACTTGGCAACTGTTGTACTGCAGGTATTCCTTACACGCTTAGCAAGTCTGGGAGGCCAGCGATATTTTTTCGAGATCCAGATGAAAATGCTCTGGAATTTGCTCAATTCTGATGGCACACATGTTGCAGCATTCCAGTGTTAAAATTGGGGTATTGGTTGTGCCTTGATGCCCTTAGGTTCAATCATGTTCAGGCACCTATAGAAACTACAAAATTTGTACAGTTCACTATGTATTCGAAAGATGTAGGCTAATGTGCACTCAGTTATACTAAAGGGAGTAAATAACCAATGAGGCATTTATCAGTTGAGAACGACGATCGGATTATTGTGCATGAAAAATTCAGGTTACAATTCTTAAACAAGTATGAAACATTGCCTCATTGTTCTGAAACATTGTGTAGAGAGACCCTCTCTGGTTTTGCGTATACAATAATCCAATAATTGTTTGTGAGCTGATTCCTGATTTGTAATGTGTAATGTGTACATCATCTTATGATTATGATCTTTGATTAATATGAACTTCAGATGCTCATTTATATGAGGCAACCTAGTAGAAATCTAAAATCCAATCCTGATACGAGCTTCTGCTTTGAGACGCTTGCAATATCCGGTGCTTAATCCAATTGACTATTTGCTCAGACACCAGAGTATGCCACGTGTGACCTCCATTCTTGTATGGCCGAGTGTAAGGTATGGTTAGGAGTTAACTCAGAATGTTCAAGTCTAAGCCTTGTCACTGGGGAGACATTGTGTTTATCAAGCCATGCTTTGATTGCTCTATACTCACAAGTAAAGCCACCTGCAGCAATGTGCGGATCGTCCATGATCTCCTGCATGAAGCATCACACAATGCATCAACAAAACCAAGGAGAAGCAAACTAAAGTTCAGAGTGAAACAAAATCTAAAATAACTACTCAGAAAACTTTACCTGAAGTATTGGACAATAGTAGTGGCTTGGTGCATCAACATGATTTCTCTCGGTCGTTGAACAAGATTCTGCTATATCAACGAGTCTTTTGAGAACGGGCAACACTTCAGTTTCAAGGTCTGGTCTATCCCTGCATCTAAGCTTCGAACACATTAATCCAATTTGGGCCAATTCCTCTGTTTCAGCAAGTGGCCAATCTGTAACTGACTCATCCAAAAGGTCAGCAAGAGAACCATTTGCCATTGCATTTTCCACAATATATATAAGCCGATTTGGATGCCGTGCTGTCAATACTTGGAGGATTATGACTCCAAATGCATACAAATCTGATTTAGGTCTGACTGTGCCAGTTCTCTGATACTCCGGATCCATGTAAAAACGTGTACCGGCAATAATTGATTCTCTGTACTCCGTTACATTGTCAGGCACCCTATCTGTGATGAGTTTAGCCAGCCCAACGTCCCCAATTTTGCTCAAGTAATTTCTGTCTAGTAAGATATTACCCGGTTTTAGATCTCGATGCACAATAGACTCTGTCTTTGAGTTGTGTGAGAATGCAAGGCCACGCGCTATTTCAAAAATATTCTTGAACCTAACAGTCCAAGGAAGAGATGGTTTTCCATTCCGGTGGTGGGAAATATAATCTTCCAAGTTTCCATTTTCCAGGTATTTATAAACAAGGCAACCAATCTCTGGACATGCTCCAAGGAGCAAAACTATGTTTCGATGATGTAGCTGACTAAGAATTTAAACCTACAGAAATTGACAGAGAACAAAAGAATTTAGCAGCAGAACAATATCTAAGTGAGAGCTATAAAATCAGAACAATATCTACCCATAAATCATATATCACGAACAAAAGAATTTAGCAGCAATATCTAAGCATAACTAAGAATTTCAACCTATAGAAATCGACAGAGAACATAAGAATTTAGCAGCAACCATGTTAGTTTAGTTTCCAGTATTACTCAGTGTTAGACCACTAGTAAGGAATTAAAGAAAAGTGAGAGTTGAAATGAAATATCAGAGCATTTGTAAGCATAATTCAAATCTCACGAACAAATTAGAGAGCAACAAGGAAAGAGAGCCATTATTTAGTCAAAAGAGAAAAGACCTAAACCAGTACAATCAACTTACTTCAGTATTATTAAATTAGCTTAAACTATATATACCTCTTTGAGGAACTCCTCTTTCCTTTCAACTGCATCAGCTCTAAGAACCTTAACAGCTACTGGGGTTTGATCAAGATTTCACTTGTAGACTCTCCCATACCCACCTTCCCCAATCACATTAGTCTCCGAGAAGAAGTTTGTCGCCATCTCAATTTCCGTCTTACAGTATCTTCTATACCTATTGTCACTTGAGAAGAGTGCTTCAACAACTTCCTTTTTCTCTGTTGATTCTTTCAGGGCATTCAGTTCCGCAATTTGCCTCTCATAAGCCTCTTTAGCGAGCAGGAACTTTTGCCTCCTCAATCTCCTTCCGGGCCTTCAAATGCTTCGCTGCTTCTTCAGCTGCAATTTTTCTCAAAGTTTCCTCACTTTCAAGAGCAGCATTCACTTTTCGTGCTTCTTGGAGGCATTCAGAAGAAAGTAGGTGGATCTAGAAAGTTAACCATCAACACCAGTACGCAGGACAAATCAACAAAAACACTATGAGCCAATGTGCTTTGCCCGTGTTCCAGAAAATGATAGCACTACCAATTTAACGTTACCCTCACCTTACTTTGCGCAAGTACTAGCTCTTCGCAAGCTCGTTTGTACAATGCAATAGTATATTGCAATTCTACACGCAACTGTTCTACTTCAGTCTGCACGTATGATGACATGTTATAAACATTGTAGTGATCGACCTCATAAGGATGATATATGTATCAGGCTAAATTCTTGAAGAAATTTGAGGTCTTCGTATTAACAGTCATCATAACTCACCTTCTCAGCGTTTGGGGGAAACAAGGAACTTCCATGCTGAGTATTCCTTCCCTGATCCACACTTGTATTTTCAAGAAAATCCATACACGTAAATGCTTCAGAGCTTAGATAACTAAGATCTGACATTGACGGTGCTCCATAACCTTCAAAAACTGATGATTCTAGGAAAGAAGAACGACTTCCAGATATTTGTTCATCAATCTCTCCGGAACCTACTATAATTTTTCTTCTTTGAGTGGACTTCCCATTAGCAGGACTAGCCTCTAAATACGGGAAAAGAAAGAAGAAAATTTAAGAACACTACGTAGTATCAACAGAAAAAGGAGCACTGGTAAGTTGTAAAATTACCACCAGCAGATGACGAAGTAGCTGATTTTGTGATGACTCTTTGTTTCGAAACAACATGAACATCACAAGTATCAGGAGCAGATTTCAGAACAACTGTTGGTACGTCTGGTCCTTTCAGCTTCCTAAGCAATCCATCAAGCATAACTTAGCCTCATTTCAATCCACAAAAAAAGAAGAAGATCTCAATAGCAACAGGAGTAACAATGCCAAATTATACACCTTTTGTCATTAACTGTTGGCAAAACAACATCAAGGTCAGAAAAGTTACCAGAAAACTTGTTACAAATTACAATGACAATGCATCTTACACAATACCTGGTTATATAATTAGAACTGCTAGAACCCAACACTAAGCAATTGACATGAGACTGAGAAATGAAGCTCAGAAGCCCAGTTGCAACAACCTCATTCTCCAATACCAAAGTCTCCACCTACAGAAAGTTACCAACTTCATTATTATTACACACACTCGACACTTTGAAAATATGAAGAGAGGGAATTGACCTTGTTTGACTTGCACAGCTTCTTGAAGGGAGAAAACATCCTCGTACTTGTCCTTGACGTCATTCACGTACGTCGCTACCACTCCCTCGTCAAGCTCCGTCACGGGGATGCGATCTCCTGCTGCAGAGAGCACAGTAATAAGAGAGCGGATGATCAATTCAGTAAAAGAGAGATGATTAATTAACAATATTTACATGGAGTTGGGATTGAAGTGATTCAGGGCATGACGTGGACCAAGACGAAGCGATCGGCTTTGGGGAGTAGATTCTCTGCAGCCCATTTAACGGCGCGTCGGCTCCCGTTTCCGTCACCGCCGTTAACGGCCAAGGTCACTGACGTCATCTTTTCTTTCTTTCCGTTCGCTACGTGGCCGAGTTTGAAGTGTTGGACGAGTTGATTAGTTTGTTTTTGGTCATCTATTTGGGCCTAAATTCTTTACTTTGTTTCCCTTCGTAAATTCACAAGGGCATTCAAACAAGTTTCCCCTTGCAAAAAGTTTACAGGTCAATCAATATCTTCTTTCTTCTTCGAGTGAGCTAAAGGAAGTGCCCATAAATGGTATGTCAATAGTCAGTAGTCATAATCAAATCTTGGATGGGAGCCATCTTCATTAGTCTACGTAAATGATTGATCTTCATCTTTGTTGATCTTGTGCTGCTGCTGCCAAGTACATACCAATGATACCATCATGAAGTTATTCAATTGTCACTTACCAGAATGCCACAAATGTACACTAAATACTTCATAAGTACCATTAGGAAGTTAAAGGCAAACTACTATTTTGCTATAAAAAAAATACCATTATCTGAATAATGATAATTAAATACCTTGTATATGAGACAATTTGACACATTATAGATGAAGAAAATGAAAATATAAAAACTAAATCAGTTTCGAAGATTCTTATATTATTGAAGCCATACTACAAAAAGTTAGATTTTCTTTTGTTCCATGGGTTGCAAATATAATGTGTTTAATCAAGATAGTTCTTTATTATGTAGGAAATTAAGTGCGCCTTAGTAACAAAAAAGGAAATTAAGTGCGTATTTCCATATTAAATAGGAAATTTGATCTCTCCCGATGGGACTAGGGAACGCCATCTATTCTCTATATATAGGGGGTGGGGGTGACTTCTTTGACATAGATTTCCAAGAGTGAGAAGAGGTATTGGTACGTGAATTTGTTAGAGTATGGGATTCTCAAAGTGGGCAGAAATGCCTGAACATCTAGGAGTTAGCTTTACAGAGAATACAATCACCATCAGATTATGTGCGTTTTAGTGTTGTTTGTAAGTTGTGGAATTCTGCAGCGAGAGATCATTTAAGAAGGCGCACTAGTGGTAGGTCTGCTGGTCTTCCAATGCTCCTGACTTATACGGGCGAAGAAGAGACGTGGAATTTCATGCTAACCCTTATTGATCCGTTCTCGAGAGTTATAGGGACGAGAGGCAAAAGAAAATCAGTTGTTAACTCCTCCAAAGACTGCATGGGCTAAATACTGAGATTTTCGTGTCTTCAAGGCTATAATTTCAGCAGATCCGATATCGAATACAGATGATTGCACTATTGTGGTTATATGTGGGGATTTATTGTGGTTAGCTTTCATTAGACTTGGTAAAGACACAAATTGGACATATATAGATACAAACATTTGCCGTCTTTACGATATTGTTTATATCGAAGATAAACTATATGGTGTTGATGATTCTGTTTTGACATTATTCCTAGTCAATTCAAATGTACATTGGTTGGAGAAGAATTTGAGCGAATCCCTGGAGATTTTTTAAAGACATATTTGGTAGAGTCAAGTGATCCTAAAGAATTATTGATGGTTCATAGGTACATGTATTACCGTAGCACACGAAACAATCCACGCTTGACAAAGAGCTTCAAATTATGTCAATAGTCATAATTGGATCCAATAATCATAAGTGGATCGAGATAAGCACTTTAAGTGATGTTTGTCTATTCGTGGGGGATTCTTTAGTGTCTGTGATGGCTTCGGATTTCACTGGTTGTCCTTCAGATCACATATATTTTATACATGATTGGGATCGTTCGTCTCATCGTCAGCGAATTCGTGACTATGGTGCGTATAACAAGAAAGATAAAAAAATGTGTCACTTTAAAGAAGCATCTAGCCAAATGAAGATGAGCAATCGTACACCGATGTGGATTACGGCACAAATTATATTGTAAACCCGCGGAGAAAATCTGTTTTAGTGTTTTTTTTTTTTTGGATAGAGAGAATAAATATTTTGATATTGTTTAATTAATATCCTTTCTTATTTTCCAATTTTTTGCTTGTAAAGCCACCGTGAGAGATGGCTAATGAACCACTCCTGAGTCCTAACTCACACCCCCATTACATGCTATGCCCTGCTATAAAATGCAAAGAGATTTTATTCACACATCCCTAATTATTAGATACACATCCTATTATTAATACACCCCTCATTAAGTTTATTATTATCAACAATCACCAGATGCACACCCTCAAAAATTCTAAATTATCCTCATTTAGTAAAATAAATAATCTTGTATATCTTTTTCAAATTAACTAGAAACAAAAATGTATAACAATTAAACATCTAATATCATTTACCATACTAAGTTTTTAAATTATCCTTTTTTTGGTTTATAACAACTAAAGTAAAAGAACTGAGTTCACTTAGATTTGCAAACTGTATATAAATTAGTTAAAAAAAACTCATAGACAAAGAAGAAGAAGAAGATTAAGTGAGAGAGAATTTAGTTAATTATATTTTATATTCTTAAATACAGATGTCTCGATGGCATGAGTAAACTCATGTAGATACTTGTCATTCAAGTTCGAGTTGCTTTCATCATCCAAGCATTTTCCCCGGGATCTTCATCAACCATGACTCGTCTAATTGTCTCTGCCACCATGTCACTACTAAGCGACCCATCTTGATCGTCCCTCGGTATTTCCAACCCGACCCGCTTGTTATGCATCAGCCTCACGACCAACCCTTGATCCGAACTCGACCCTGAAAACAAAATCAACACTCTACCGAACCCAAGCCCTTCGATCACCGAGCTCCAACCACAATGAGTCAAGAACCCACCAACGGACGAGTGGGCCAAAATCCTAAGTTGTGGAACAAACCGCGATCCCCGACCCGGGCCTCAAACCCAGGTGGAATCATATTTGGGCCTTTATCTAATTGTCGATGGCCCAACACCCATACAAAATCCAACCCTGATTTCTCTATCCCATGTGCCAACTCGTACGTGGCTTCTTTCCTTAGAATCACCTCTGTACCCAATGCAACATAAACCACTGACTTCTCTTTCTTCTTATCTGTTTGCTCAAAAATGTCATGGCAAAGATCACGACGGCTGATAGACTTCTAGTTCAAAGTGTCATTCTAATTGACGCAAGCGTGCTAATTCGCAGCCTATTGACCAAGCAAGGTTTTGAATAGGTATGCGTTGAATCTTATTTTTTCGAGTGATTGATGGCCGAGGAAGAAACCCTCTCAACCGTTAGTCCGAATGACTTATACGAAAGGACTGGACTAAGTTTTAATCTTGGTTCTCGATCACATCTAAACTCTGAGTGAACTCGAAAGTGCGCGCGACCAACGGGAGATCAACCGGGTTGACGTACTCGCATATCGCAGTGAAGACGAAGGTGAAATGGATTCGGTCGTCAAATCTTTGTGAGGTGATGTGAGTGTGAACAGCAAATTGCATGGACCCAATCCGGAATGGCCGAAAGAGATCGATGAGTAGAGAGTGTTAAGATAACCAACCACTCCTAGGTGCAAAATTTGAAGTGCAAAAACTAAAGAACATGAAATAAATTGCAAGAAAGTAAAGCTAGAACAAGAATGTAAATGGCGAGAAGATGAATCTATATTATCAACGTAAAGGATGAACAAGATAAAATACCTAAGAATATGAAAGATAGAAAAACTTGTATGTAAGTTTGTGTGTTCGGTGCAGGACCTTTTAAAATGTGCTATAAAGTTCTATATATACAAATTGTACAAAATCCTAGCCTAACTGACTTATACATCCAGCCAATGAATCCCAATAGAATTTGAATTCCTTGAGTTCGGTCGAGTAAAACCTTCCTTATCTCGAACACCACCTTGATATACTCATTTTTGGACACGGACACTCCAATATTTGATGACGACCCATCCATTAAAACTTGATCAGATCAATCACTATAATCTTTGCTTTACAAGTATTCCTTATCCGAATGGCGCATTCCTATCATTGTATTCGAATCCATCTCATTCTTGGTCGAAGCCTAAAAAGACCAACTCACATTTGAGCTCGGCCCAACCTTTGTACGTCGGTCGCCGGGATCCATCATGCCCAAGTGATAAATACTTGGTTCTCTGGGTTAGACGTCTCACTTGGCGTGTATGATAGAATGTTATCTTTGTAGGTCACCAAATGAACTGTCACCACGGGCGACATGGCCCAACGTCGGTCACCAATACTCGTCAGTCGACAAAGTATTTCATTTTATTGTTGGTCGACGTCACGAATACCCATCGATCGTCAAGGTTGGACGATAAAAAATACGTCGGCCAACGACATACCTGGTACTCGTAAAATCATGTACAAACATTGTCCCCTAGTCCCATGAGCTTCGGCTCGTGAGCTGAATGGTTATGAGACTAAACAAAAAAATTGTAATTACGACTATCACCATATAATCCAATCCAACACACTCTGATGATGAAGATAAAATGTAACATTCATTTTTCTGCCAGAGTCGAGTGACTTCATCCGCCTCCTTAGACATGCGCTCGACTAACCATCACCACAAAAACTTCTTTTCGGACCATAAACACCATGACCGAACAACCCAGTATCATTCAAATTAAGCTTTCAAAATTCCATGGTCATCAAGCCTCCATGTTTCTTTTTATTTATTTTATATTTTTATCCTTCCCTCTTCAAATCACCTCTCCTTCCCGTTGAACTATTTAATTATTTAAGTTAATGAAGGGCCGCAAAATAAAGAATCTATTTTTATTTTTTTCTACATACTAGTAGCATTTCTTTGATACTTACAAGAGGATCATCACATATTTTACTTGTGCTTAATCTTTTCTAATTATACTAGAAATCTTATTAGACCCTCTTATATTTATAACTTATAAGAGGATTTATTGAATTGTTTCATCAACGATGTTAGGTCAGAATTATTTTGTGACTCTGCGCCAGTGATTCCACTATTATTTATTAGTGAACAATAATTCAAAAATTCTCTATTACCCTCTTTTTTTATAATATTCTTTTCACTTTCTTTTTTCTTCTTGTTTTGGCCTCATTCTTCTCCACTCTGTCACCCATCTGCTTCTCTCTTCCATTTTAAATTTCATTTTGAATCCTTGATGTGGCCAAAACCTTCTTCCTTATTTTCCTCAGAGTATCTCCAACAATGGAGGTTCTACACCCTATTATGAGACCTTGTAAAATTACTATTCAATATAGGACATTCCCATTTTTAACCATCAATGTCTCATACCTCATTTTAAGATGAGACCTCCCATCTCCAACCATAAAGTCATATATCTTATACCTTAAAACTCATAATTTTTATTATATATATTTTTTAATATTAATGTATACATATTGTATTCTATAATAATTTATAAAATATTTTAATTTAAAACAATCTATATTTTATAAACCATTCTTTTAAACCATTTTTTAATAATTTTTTTTCAGTGTTTTCTTTTTATTTATTAAAGAGAAATGACTACTAAATATATACATGGGATATTAAAATATGTTGGGAGTTGATTTATGCTGTTGGGTTGGGCTCAACAATACATACACCACATGCACAGCAGCAGCAACAGCTCTGGGCCCCGCCAAAAAAAGATGCCTAGTCACTCTCTTATTCGCGCGCCTCTCTCTTCGTGCGTCTTGCTCCCATCCCTCTCCCCACGCGTCATTCAGCTTATCTTCTTCTCTCTCCACATTTTATTCTTTCCTCTGAGCCCACCAAATTTATCAAGGTTCTATACCTCATATGAGGTTCTATTTTAGAACCCAAAATAAGGCATAGAACTGACTTTTGAGGTATAGGAATAAGATCTTGAACGGTTGGAGATGAAATTTTTCCCAAAGGTTCTATTATGAGGTATAGAACCTCCATAGTTAGAGAAACTCTTACTCTTTCTCCCTTTTTCTTCATCTCACGTTGCCGCCAAATACTTATATCACCTCTGCATATCTCCAACATGTGAAACAAAAATCCAAACTCCAAACCAGATGCACCGCCGTGAATAAGTGTGCAGCACCTCTCTCCTCCATATATAGTCAATATATAATATAATCAAGAGAGTAATCCCCAATTCAAATTTAAAACTCCAACATCTATCAATTTAACTTCCACCACCAATCTGTCATTACTTACTTGTTCCTCTGCCGACTTCATTTGTAGAGCTATGGCAACACTATTGGAAGCTTCCTCGAAGAAAGAAAACAAAGTACGGTGATTTCCTCCAACGCAGCTCAAAATTCCATCCTCATGGTGACTTCCGACAGACACTTTCGGTGAATGAGGTCCTATTGGTTTAATTTTTGGATTACATACCTCCAACCCTAAGCCATATCACTTGATGTACTTGTCCATTTACAACTTTGATTGCTGGAATGCATATCGAAATGGCATATTGATAACATGCTCCTTCCCCTTTTAAATTATAGTTATACGCTGCAAGTCAATGTCGAGAAAATCTTGAAGTATAAAATACCTCGATTGCTGACTCAACTCCTTCTTTCAACATTCGATAGCTCCTCATTGTGCTCCAGTAAGGGGAACAAACCTATATCCTTTAGATAAGAATACCTAATGATAAGAATACTATGAGGTTCCATATGATCTTATAATCCAGTTTAGATTGCCAACTTGATTCTGTGTTATTTTGATGTATGCTCTAGTGTTGCAAACATTTGTGCATCATGTTTACTGTAATAGAGACAAACATTTTATAAACAAAGTGGATGTCGAAAATGGCTGCCACAAATCTATCCCCAACACGTATCTTAGTACAACCAAAATAGAGTGTTCCTTTTTTAATTGTTTTACTTCTCGTATGTCTTAACCTGTTCTTCTTCAATAGACATTTTGATTTACGTAACCCCAAAATGAGTTATGCATAGTTTAAGTTGATCCGAATTGTTGTGATAGCAGGTTAGCTGATTTACTAATGCCCACTGCAAAGACAATGTTAGCCATGGATAACGAGAAGCTAGACAAAGAGTCAGAAGATTTCGTGCGTAAGCTTGAGTTAGCATTGGATGGATCTAAACAGAAATGTATGCAATTTCATGATATGCAATTTCAAAGACACTAACGAAGTTCAACTTGCGTGTGTCCTCTGCTCACACTACCGCTATGGCATGTCCTCGACTATTGCTGAAGTATTAGAGACTTTCATGGTTAATTGCTCCACACTATTCCAGGGGTCTCAATGGTCAGCACGGAGTAAGAAATCAAGATGCCCTCAGTTGAGCTGGCTGAATCTGATGGCCGAGTGGAAGAAATGGGTGCCACGCATGGAGTCTTATTTCAGTGAAACATGGATAAAGATGGACATCTATGATGCTATAAAGATGACCAAGTAAGAGACCATTATGGATCAACCTCTTCTTGCAGCTACACTTTGTTTTTGGTCTTCGGCCACAAACACTATGAACTTTCCTTGTGGGCCGATGAGCCTCACACTTTTGGACATGGTTGTCATCTTTAGTTTAGAACCTAAGGGGAAATAAATCTCAACATATGCTAAGTTCCCAAAGAAGTTTCGAAAATCAATGACAACCTTAAAAGCTGGCTCCAAAAATGTTTTAAACTACGAAACCTTATATTCGACGTACGAGATTGAGGAAGATCCGTCAACAATTTCAAGAGCGTCTCCCAAAGAGCACGAGCACGTCGTATTCCTTTTGTATTGGTTATGCAAGTACATATTTTTTTCCCAAGTCGAACAAGTGCGTGTATAAGTATGCTGGTGTCACTCAAGCCCTTGGTTTGGGCAAGTCTTTGAACCTTGGAACTTTTGTGTTGGTTCATCTGTATCGCACCTTGCAAAATATAGTTATTGAAGACATGTCATTAGAAGTTGGAGGGCCGCTGTGGATGTTCTAAGTTTGGCTTCTGACTTACTTTGGCCCTCTTAGGCCAACCTGTGATTTTTCTTCGGGTGTGGTCATTGGTCAAAAGATTGTAAATATGGGTCTGAAGGAACACACAGCTAAAGAATGCTTCGCCTTATTCTTCTCCAAGAGGGAGATGAGTCGAGAAGATTTTGCAATATGTTACTCTAGGTGTATTCCTTCTTGTCTATCTCAAGACATGTCCAAGCCATGTGATGAGTTGCGTCGCATTTAGGGTTGCTTTCTGATTTTCAGGGATTTGAACTATGGTGTTGGCCGGTCCACTTATCATTTTAGGGTTGAGGTATATCTACCAAGCTTTGTTGCTCGCCAGTTCGGATTCTTTCAGAGTTGTCCGAACCTATTCAAAATGTCATACAATCGATATTCGTCTTAGAGAAGTAAGTTTGCTAATTCCGAACAATGAAAAAGACTATTGAAAGTCTACGACTCCAAGTTGCATTACTACTTTCAAATTCCCTCGAAACCTCAAAGATTCTACCTCGAAACCAGTCCTTATTTTGATGAGTGGTGGAGGTCTTATACAAAGGGAGTCTTCGATCTTGACTTGGATGAACCATCATCTTTAGCTTTGTGTGGTCTTCCTTCCCCGACTACGAAAAAAGACGGCAAGCACGCTCCGGCCAAACGGTTGAGAAAAGTAGATGATTCATCACCTTCAGGTTTGTCATCATTCTATTTGCATGATATAGCTAAGAAAATATTGACCAGTCACATCGTGAAACTCTACATTCTTAACATCCTTGATTATGTAGGTGACATCTCAAAGAAACGCCGCACCAGACTTTCTAGAGAAGAGCAGTTAAAGGTTAACACGTTAGTGGGGTTAGAGCATACAGGAGAAAATAGTTGCAATGTCGTGACGAACATGGTAGCTGTATTCAAGTGTAGCTCTGGGATCTCCTGACTTAGCCAAGCGGACGCCCATGAAGAAAATGCAGAGGATGGGGCAGTCAAAGAGATAGCGTATATTGAAAGACGTGACTCTTATGTTTTTTGTGATACTGCGTCAGGAGACAACTCGGCTGAGTCGAGCGAGGTATCTTCTGTGCTAAACTGAAAGGTAACTACTCAATTGATGATTGGCATTATTGATTTTCTTGTCTTACACTGGCAGGATGACGATGTTTATAGACCACCTGGTGCAACATGGCATGACCCCTGTTTTGTGGCACCCATCATAGACGTGCATTTGTTCATTCCTTCCCTGAGCACTGTTGTACATACTTTCATATTCACACAGTTCATATGAATGCAGATTTTTATGAGTGAGCGCGATGATATGTTGCCTGTGGAGATTGAATGTGCGGCCCACCCAACTCCGGTGAAAGGACCCAACCCTAGATTAAATAGTAATCTAAGATCATGCCTTAACGACAAGACTTAAACTACGGATTTCTGTATAAAAAAATTGACATAGTTTCCTCTACGAAGTGGACTACCTGAAACCTGCAAGAAAATCACACTTCGGATTTCCCATAAACAATACCGTGGACCACCGATGTCCATCTGGATTTCTCAATAAAGTGTAGAAAGTAAATTAATTAAAATGCTGGAATAATAATACAGAAACCGAAAACTCATAATCCAGCAATACTAACAATTCACAACTAGCATTCCAAATATTTATAACACTAGTGTTCAGAGCGACTTCTAGGAGTAGAATAAAACATATGAAAATACACTGTTAGTGGACCAAAATCTATGAAAATGTATGATGATCCAGTGGATTCAAAGCCTCTGAGAATGAAAATCTAGCTTAGGAGAAATACTACAACCTGAGCACGAAAAACCGATAGGCCTAGGGAAAAGCAGATACAAACATAATAACGTTAGCGTGCGTGAACAAACTCGTAATCAGTGTAAAATAGTAAAATATTCTATATGTGTCTTTCCGCTGATTTTTGTGAAATCATGCGAGTTCAACAATTATAAAACCATAAGAATCATGGAGGTAGTCAGACGAGGACTCCTGACCTCATCTGACTAGTAGCTACGATAAATAGAACAAAGGGCCAGATGAGGTATCCTGACCTCCTTTGACCGGTAGCTATGAAAAATAAAAAATAAAAGGTGATGAGACAGACGAGGCAACTTGACCTCCCCTGACGGATCTGACGAGGCAACCTGACCAGGGACTATCCGGTGATTAGCCGAACAATCAACGCATCAATGCAGCTAGCCTATAAACCATCACAAGAAAAATCTTCAAATTTAATATGGTCTAAAATATACTGTAAATCAAACTGAAATAATGAATTACTGAAAATTGAACTAGCTAGGACTGTGAAAATAAAAATGGTCCACTCACCGTACTATGTCGGGATATTTATAAATTTGAAACCTGCCAAACGGCACAATAATCATCTGACACGGCCTGCTAACTCGTAATCCTGAAACCACGATTATAATTAATATCTACTTGTCTATATTCATAATGAATAGCTAAGCTCGTAATCCGACGAGCAATAATGCCGAGAATCTCACATTATTGAATAACGTATTTTCTGACTAAATACAAACTTATCAAATTCTGAATTCAATTTCTTGCATTCTTTCACTATAAATCAATTTTAGAGCCGCAACATAAATCTCTAACATCGAGCGACTCAAATTTAAATCGATAGTTGGATCGTTCGTTAATATTATCGTAAAATCAATTAATTATTATCCGATTAAACACACGTCTAAATAATTATCAAGTATGGGTCCATTCAAGAACCTCATCATTGCATTCAGCACGAAATTATGAGCGGAATGACATAATGTTTTTCCAAAAATCCAACCTCGCCAGAGCTCCGCCGCGTACGGCGGCAACCGGAATCCTACCGACTCCAAATCAAGCAACCTACACATCAAAACGTTCATCTCAACAGACCCAACAACATTGTAGTACAACTCAAAACCAAAATCAAACCGAAAAATAACGAAATCAACCGATGAAATTTTGAACCCTTGCCGGAATCAGTTCATCTGTTCGTCGCCGTCCGGCCATGGCAGGGTCCGAGACCTATCCCAATAGATTCGTGGTCGTCTAGGCCTCAAAACCCATATGGTCACGACCTCCATTGCCGCTATGTGCACCTCCACCGTCATCGTCGAAATCACCCGGAATTTGCCACCTTCTCGGCCTCAATTTTTCCTCTACTGGTCACAAATTCCGGAGATATTGCCACCAAACAACAGAAGAGATAGAACCCATCATTTTGCCACTAATCCCATGGACGGAGGCTCACCGATGGTGAGAACCTCACGGCAAAAAACTGGGCCGAAAGAGGTGGTCAACGTGGGTCAACCTCAGTTGCCAAATATGGAAATGTCCCATTTTCCCAAAATGGAAACCCCTATATATAGTCGCGATTTGACGGTAATGCATTTTCCAATATTTTCGTAAAATTTCCATTGACCATTACTTCCTCGTCGCAACTCCTATTTAAACACTTGACGTGACGACAAATTTGTTTCGACAAACTCTACGACTTTATCCAAAGAAATTTCTCAAAAAATATAGTCGATAAAATCTCGACGAAATGCCAACGAAAGTTACTGACGGTAAAGACTAATTACCATCGATAATTAACGTGATTAATTAGCGACTAACCGCATAAATTTTGATTATCGTGTGATATTGTTACGGGTCATAACATCCGGGTTAGGCTTCTTGAAAGATGTTGGCCCTTGTGAAACCCACCTCTATGACCAGGTAAGTTACATTTTGATGGTCGTTTCTTTTTCCCTTTTCAACTTATGCATTATCTCGTGATAAGTATCTCACACATGTTTATATTTAGGTTAGTCTAGGTACGGCTAACACTTGCTAGGACAAGTCAAAACCAATGTTCACTTGCACCAAAACTTCTTCACCACCCAAATCTCTAGCATCCTCAAGGGCAGAAAACAACTCTAACAAGGTGTCATCGGTCATTGTCTTGGTTAGTTGATTCCCTTAACACTTAGCCAATTATCTTGATCTTCTCCCTTTGTGTGATTATATAGTGATTTGATAATTTCTTCTACTTTTAGTCACAGGATACTCCAATAGACACATCTTTAAGAATGACCCATGACCTTCTTCAACTTCTGGAGTATGAGGAAGAACTTTCGTCTGATAATGATTTTGATGTTGATGACATCAAGTCTGCATGGGAGAAGGTTGAACGATTTCTTTCTTTGGACGAGAATTCTGTTGATGAGGCTAACTTTCTGGCATTCAAGACTGTGATGGAGTAATTGATCTTGTCCAATCAACTTTCTGGTTCGAATGCTTCATCAGTTGGGTCACACTTGGTTACCGTCTAACATAGCATGCCATTTATGCTCATCACTTAGAATGAGATCAAGGCTGGTAGGCTGGCCAAAGAAGACAATAAAAGAATGAAAGTTCAACTGAAGCCCATGACTGACTCTCTAACTTGGTGTCAGCAGAGAGAAGGTGAGTTACGAAAAATAGTTAGTCATTTCTACGCAAGAGACAGCTTAAGCCGACTCCATCCTTCAAGACTTTGTCGCTCGATACATGGGTGACGACCTTCAGATGAAATTGGCCGTGACAAGGGATTACGATCGCAAGTCATCCAAATAGAACTTGAGCATCACCAAAGGGAGAAATGACTTGAAAACTCTGAGGACGTCTATACGAACATGCCTTCTTCCCGAGTACAACACGGTTGCTTGACTATTGCCTAGCCATATTTTGCATTAGAATATTACTTTGTATTGTGAGCCATATTTTGTGCAGGTAAATTTCATTTACCAACTATATTTGTAATCGGCTAGGAGGCCGAAACTTGTTGCTCATGTATGTCTATGGTTGTTCCCTTGTTTAGATACGATTGTCTTCTGCTTGACCGAATTATTGTGTTTGTTAGCCAACAACTGTGTCTAAGCGATATTTTACAACTTGGTCTTATGGTCGAGCAAAATACCAAAATGTCGATCAAATAATTATTACAGATAAAACTGACTCCGACCAAACAAATTCGAGCGGGTCGAGTACATTGACTAAGTAAAATAGTCAGTTAAGCAAAACTAGAGTCAGCTTATTAAAATAAGAGTCGGCCAAGCAAAACAGGAGCCGCCCGCACAAAATGTCACCCATACAAAAGGTCGCTCATGAAAAAAGTCGCACTTGCACAAAATTGCCCAAGCAAAATATTGTCTATACAAAAAGTTGCCTAAGCAAAAACTCACCCATGTAAAAAGTCGCCCAAACAAAATGTCGCTCATGCAAAAAAGGTCACACATGCACAAAGTTGTCCATGCAAAAAGTCGCCCATGGAAAATGTCGCCCATGCAAAATGTCACCCAAGCAAAATGTATCGGCCAAGCTGGTCAAGTAAAAGGAGTCGACCGAGCAAAACAAGTCGGCCAAGAAAAATGAACTCACCCAAGCAAAATGAATCGGTCAAGTTTGCCAAGTGAAAGGAGTCGGCCGAGCAAAATGGGTCGGCCAAGTAAAACGAGTCAGCCGAGTGCATCACTTAAACTAAGTTGGCCGAATAGAATAGCCAAACACCACTAAGTACAAAAGTTGGCCGAACAAAGAAAGTCGACCGACACGACATTTATGAGTAAAATCAAAGTTATGTTTAATAACACGTAGAAGAATTAATGATGAAGTTATCATTTTTATAATGATGTACAATTGATCAGCCAAATTTATGAACTTGTTATTCGGCCGCTGAAATAACTTAGCCTAGTACAAACTCGACTAACGACGTTAGTCGAAAGACTCTTTGTCTCTCATCTCCCATGTGGTCGGATAGTACTTCTTGAGAAATATGCCATTTACAAGCATGTTATGTAGCTCGCCGTCTGGTCTTTCAACTGATATGCACCTTTGCACACAATCTGATGAATGATGTATGAACTTTCCCACCTTGGCGACCACTTTCTGAATTGTCTATCTTTGGTCCCTATAGGTAGAACCGCATTCCACACTAAATCACCTTTGACGAATGACTTGAATCTGACTCGTTTATTATATGCATGAGCCACACTTTTCTTCTGAGCCTCCATGCGATTGAACGCATCCATTCTCTCTTGGACGAGTTCTTCTAATTCTTGTATCATTGCTTGAGAGTATTCCTCTGCTCCCATCCCATACTGAGCTGCCTTGGAAGCTTCAGTAACAAGATTCCCAAAGCGTTTGATACCAGATAAAGCAAATCTTGGTTTTTGTTTTCCTTGTGATGGACCGGGAAGGGGAGGACATGCCAAGTATCCGCTTGGGATCATGTCTTCTTAGGGCTATTCTGGATGTATAATGCAATTTTGTTAGTAATATTTCATTTCAGTCAGAAAATGCAATCAGATGTTTAGGGTAGTATAAGCAATCAAGGAGTGGTAACTCATATCACGGGAGGAAACTTTGTGTAGAGTTCTATTACTATCAATGGGTGGCTCCATGATTTCTTATAGGCACAAGCATCCCAAGTAATTCAGTCCTATGGTTCTTCATTATCAGCATATGACCTTTTCTTCCTAGGTGCTCATTTTGTATAGGCTTTTAGTTTAATGTTTTTATTCAGTGGGCATGGTTATTGGCAAGAACTCACCCAGAGAGCTTGAAGTTTCACTTTGACTGACAATTTAGCATCATGCCCGTACGTCAAGGCAAATGACGTTATTCCAGTGGCTGTTCTTTTTGTCGTTTTGATGGCCCATAATGTTTCATACAATAAATTGTGTCGATCCTCATCTTGAGCCTATGTGATATTGTCTTTTGGCCGACTTGACAATGACGTCGTCAATATATACTTCCACAATTCTGACGATGAAGTCATGAAAAATCATGTTCATGGCACGTTGGTACGTTGCCTCAGCATTCTTGAGGCCAAAATGCATGACCAATCAGACGAATGTAGGGGTCACTATTTGGCCCATAGGCCCGAATAGTCAGTGTGCATCCCAAGGCTCGGCCTGAATTTAGACCCAAAAAAGTCTGGTTTGATGGGCATAAGGTCGGGCTTGGGTCGAGGTCCCAAAGTCTATAGGCCTGAAAAATTCTGGTTCGTCAAAAACCTGCCGAGACCTGCCTGGCTTGGCTCGAAAATCCCAGCCCGACAAGCCTATAAACAAATACATTATATATGAATCATTTGTTATATATACAATTATACATTGTACAGTATAATCATACACTACAACAACAACAATAAGGGACAAAAGTCACATAGTAATGATTTATATATCACCAAACTAAATACTCAAGAATTCATAATTAATTAGTTATAGTCTTATAGTCTTAGAATTAACTAAGTATAGTGATATTTAATTAACTAATTATAGTGTTAGTATTACAATAGAAATTTGAGTCTTACAATATTTTTTTCCCTTATAAAATATTCTGTCATATTTCCCATTTACTCCACAAAAATCTATTAATAATTAGAGTAGCAATAAAATCTCATTTGAAGAGTTCTTTAATCGTAGTCTCACTTGAAGAGTTGAAGAGAAAAGAAATTGTAATTTTTTTTAATTTTCATGTTTTTATGTTATTAAATATAAAATGCCCAATAGACCTGGCTCGACCCAAAAAGTCCGTCAAGGCCCGGTTGATGGGCTTGAAATTTTTAGAAAAGCCTAGCCCGGCCGGTTGCCGACCCCTATATGAATGTACCAATTGACCCGGGATAATGAACAACCATTTTATGAACGTCTTCTTCGGCTATAAATATTTGGTTATACACAGCATGTCCGTCCGTAAAGGAAAAGATTTCGTGTCTAGCTGCTCCATCAACGAGTTGGTCGGCCACGTGCATAGGGTATTCGTCCTTTGGTGTTGCTAAATTCAGATTTTGAAAGTCAACACATATGCGTAGCTTTCCATTCTTCTTCCTGAAAGACACAATGTTAGATAACCATTCAACATAGCGGGTCGTTCGAATGAAACCGGCTTTTAACAATCATTCAATTTATTCTTTAATTTTTGGTAAGTTCTCGGCATTAGATCGTCGAGGTGGTTGCCTATAAGGCTTACAAGCTGGATCTAAGTTTAATCTATGCTCAACTACATTCCTGTCCAAGCCTGGCATCTCATGGTAACTCCAAGCAAAGTAGTCTTGAAACTCTGTCAGCAAAGCTATTAGTTCCTTCTTTAGTGTTGAGGGTAAGAGTTCGCTGATCTTGACCATTCGTGGTTTGTCAATTGTTCTCATATTTAATTCTTCCATTGGGTTAAAGGCTTCAAATAAATCTTTCTCTAACTCAGTCGGTGCAAGGACGATGTCCACGAACTCTGCTTGGTCATTTTTCTTTCCTTTTGTAATAAAATCTAACAAACTCATGGCCGAATCATTCACAATTGAGTGTTCGGCCCAATAAATCTCTTCAAAGTAGTTTCGATTGCGGCCTCTCCCGCATCAATCTCTTGGTTGTTATCCATGGATGATTGGGTCAAACAAATCCACCAATAATGGCCGCTCCGAGTCCTCGCGGAGAACCTTGACGTCGAAGGCCAAACTCTTTCTAACCCAACCAGTATCACTGTCACGTTGTAGCTAAGAACACCCAACATCATCATAATAATATTGCATGTTAACCACGTTGGATGATGCTTTCAAGGATACAGCATCGACCTTTACCACTTCAACCGTATCACCATTCAAAACGATAAGAAGCTGATGCAATGATGACGGGATGCACATACTTTGGTGAATCCAATCTCGGCCCAAAATGGCATTGTAGCATGGTTTCGAATTGATCACGAAAAAATAAGTCATCATGCTTTTATTTCCAATTGTGACTTCAATCATTAGAATTCCACAAATCTACTTCTTTTCACCTGAAAAGTCACTAATTTCCAAGTCCGACGATAATATGTCTCGGTCATATTTTCTTTAATTTCTCTACAACCGACAAGGGTATGTCATTGAAGAATGCTCCTTCATCTACCAAGACTTAAGAAATTTGGTATCCCTTTAACTGAGCCGTGATGTACAATGGCTTGATATGTTTGGACATAGCCACAGTTGGCTAGTCAAAACAAGCTTTGGTTGCCTCCATGACTTGAACCTGATGGACGCTCTCTTCTATAACATCACATTCTATCATGCTTATTTGCCCTGGTCGAGCTTGGAATTTAGACAGAAGGATATACGTCATGTTGACATTCGTACCTTTTTCGATCTTTAGATTTATGGAGTTGATAACCTCGATTTTGTTTCCTTTCCATATGACCAAGAGTTGGTGTAATGAGGATGTGATGCATATGTTCTGATGGATCCAATCACGACCAAGGAGAGCCTTGTGAGGAGTATCCACCATGAAGAAACAAGTTGTTGTATGACAGCTCCTAACACTAGTGTCGATAGGAAGGACACCTTTCACTTGAGAGTTTTTCCTGGTATAGTCAAAAAAATCTACATCAAAAGGGATAAAGTCTTGTGTGTTCTTCTGAAGTTAATCCAAAATCGAAGGAGAAAGGGTGTTAATAGCCGAACCTCCATCAACTAACACCGACGAGACCCCATACCTGTCCAACATGGCTCTGATGTAGAGAGGGTTACATGACCCAGTCATATACTTGTTGGGTTTGCTAAAATAAACTCTCGTGGTTCTCTTGCCACTTGTAACTTGACCCACAAGACTCTGACCACTCGGGTAGATATTGATCATGAGATCATCATCAGCTGGGGCACGAACTGATGTATCACTGGCTTGTCCCAGATGACATCACTCGGGTTGAGGTGAAATCGGCCATGTTCATATCATCGTCTTGATATTCCTCGTCAAGTTGGTCACCATCCTGATCGCCATCACCGTAATCCACCTCTTCTTCGAGGTATATGTAGGCAAACGATCCTGGGGTGTAATCTTGGTGGCCACCTTGGCCATTGACATCTTCCCCACCATCCTCTTGTTGGTTTTCTCGGCCATCTTGGCCGAGGTTTTCAATGACTACTTCCTTTGTCTGATTATTTTGGTCGTCATGACCGTTGTCATCGTTTTCTTCGTCACCAGAGTAATCATCTTCTGAGGACTCGACAAATCGCTTCTCCTATGTCTTCTTTCGTCACGAGTGACATCGTCAAAATGAGCTACCAAACCCTCTTCGAGTGGAGTTAAGCCATAAGTTTTGGCAACGAAGACAACTTTATGATAGTTCCTTAGGAGCCTTAGATCTTTGAAAGATAGCGGGAGATCGTCCGTGTTAGCCCGAAGCTCAACACCCTCATATGCATCTTGATATAAAACCTTTAGTCCTGGACTAGCATCTAAGTCTAAGAAGTTCAAGTCTTTGGAGGAGTGATCCTCAATCAACTTTAAGATATTGGCGTCCTTATTCGTTGGTCCGTAGATAGCCAGGGTTGAGTGGGTCTAGTGATATTTCTTAAGTTTATCGAGCTCATTTTCTAAGAATAATGGCTTCAAGTCCTTGTGCACTTTGAGAAGGGCATCGTCCTTATTAGTTTCCTGAAGTGGGGGATTGCCGAGTGAACTACGTCTACCATTCAACTTCTTTATTTCTCATTTGAACTCGTTGGCCAACTTTTGCTCCTCTATCGTCAAACCGAAAACATCCTCGGCCAGATGTTCTTTGAAGTACTTTCTTAGAAATGTAAGGTTGTCATATGAGATAGGAAGGTTCTCAAAGTTGTCTGGGTAATATGGCTCACGATGTCTCTAATACTTAGCTCTTGTCCCTCTGGTCACGCTAGGCAACATCAGGTCGTACGACGCGTTATGCTCAGAGTGTATTTCTTCCAATTGTAATATTTGGTCATTTGTTAAACCATATAACACTATGGTTGAATATAACAGGTGGTAGTCTTTCGTGGTAACCAAACATTCCTTTTTAAATGGAGGTTCACGTTTTCTTTCAACAATGACTAAAGGAGGAGGACTAGGCTCTCAAAATTTGGCTTTCAAAATCCCTGATGTGCTCGTGTCTACTTCCATGGCCTTTGAGCTCTTGGGTTTTGAACCTAGCCTTAGCATCGAGTGATGTATCTTTGGATGGCTTGACCTATCTATAACTTGTATGTGGGCCATCATATTTTGAGTGACCTTAGGATTAACTTCAGATGGTTGGTCGATCTTTTCTTTCTTTGCACTCTGGATTTCCCTTTGAAGCCTTCATTTTTGTGACTTGGTCAAAACACTGACTGACTGGTTATGTGGATTTTGATCATACCAATTATTATCATGGATGTTTGGTGGCTTGTAAGTTCTAGGACGGGTGGGGTTGCCACAACGGTCATAACTGTCTTGACTACTACCTTCCCCTTGCTGGTAGTCATCTGCCCTTAACTTATGTCGACCATGATATTCTTCGTTGTAGAATGGTTTGTCAAAGTTAAGTTTCCTCCTCACGGGTTCTCTCACCATGGCTTTGGGGACTGGTTTGTCAAGTCGGAGGAAAATTCCATTGGCATTGTTACTTGGGCTAAGAGAGCCAGGCTTCATTGAGAAATCTGAGCTACAAGATGACCGCCTTCTACATAACCCCGATCTCAGGTTAGCATCCAGGTGGTCTTTCTGATCATGTATTGGCTTTGACTTGGCCAACTTGGACGAGCGAGACTCACTCCTCTTTCCATTTGGGCGATCATAAGAACCTATGATTTTCCTTCGGTTTGCCGCATTGACCGGCCTCCAAATATTTTTGTCTTCTTTGTAGATAATGTTGTTCCTCGAAGAACCTTGAGTTTTTGTTCGGAATTGGTGCATCACCCTTTTGCTAGCCTCAGAACGTGCCCCATCATTCTTTGATATACCTTGGTCAGTCGACTTGACCGACTTGGCCAGTTGTGATTGTTCTTTCAAGTTATCTGGCTGCTTGAGCTTCAAAATGCCTTCAAGTACAACTTCACCTTGACAATGTGGGCACGTAACTGTCACTTTAGGCGACTCAAGCTTGAGGTTTCCAATGGTGATCTCGTCTACCTTGGGTACAGTCGATGCACTCTTGCTACCCTTACACGGGTCTTTTTTCCTCTAATAATCTCACATGCACCATGTCGATATGGGTTTCAGGGAAAGGATTCACGTATACCTTCATTACAGACTTCGGTTCTGGAAACTTGAGTGTGATGGCATTGATAAGATCCTGTATCATATCACAAAAAATAACACAACTATTAGTTGCATGCTTCCATGAGTTATGATACTTACAATAAGATTTCCCTTTTACATCTTCGGCCTTGGAAAGTACATGATCAGATAGAAGCTTAATCATATTGTCAGCCAACAGTTGATCAAAGATCAAATCAGCCTTGGTTATATTGGAAGTGTAAGTGTGTGTATTGGTCTTTGTTGTGCTCGTGCTTTGTTTTGGTGTTGGTTTAGGCTTTTTTAGGTCAACTTTTTCCAAAGCTTTGCACACCCAAGGTTGCTTGGCAACTAACTCAGCCAAATCCACCTCCACTGGGTCTTCATCCTCCAAAAGGTTTGAGATATCAGCCACATTCACAGCCTAATTTTTAAAGTATGTACCCTTAAAAGGGGTACGTCTTTGCGCTTCTTTCTTCAATATGTTATCATATCGATTGATCCTAGTTTCAAGTTCGAGCAGGTCGCTAAACACCAATCCTTCAAAATGTTCTCTGAACTTGAAGGTCAGACCAGCAACCGCCATATTCACAAACTTTGACTTAGGTAAATGGATTCTACATCTTTCCCTGGTGGACTTGAATCGAGTCAAATATTCTTAAGGTGTCTCATGACTCATTTGAGAAATCTTAGCAAGATCCGCGAGACGAATGTCTTGCTGAGCTCAATAGTAGTTGTCATGAAAGGCTCGCTCCATTCTCTCCAACTATGGATTGAGTTTGGCGGGAGATTCACAAACTATGAAAAAGCTGGACCCATTAGGGAGTAGATGAATAACCTCAGCTTTTAGTCGTCTGAGCTCGCCTCACCACACTGGGCCGTAAATCGTCTGATATGCTCTATAGTAGACTGATATGTGTCCCATAGAACAAGGTGAAGGATGGAATACGGTATCCCTCCGGATACAAAAATTGGTCAATGTATGCCAGATATGGCTTTGCATAGACCGACCTCTCTGTTCGCCTTGGTAATGCTCACATAAGATCTTCGACCAAGGCTTGAAATTCATTAAGTCGAACGGGACGGTCAAGCTCTCCTCCATTGTGATGATTGTGATGTGGTACTTGACCTATATTATTGTTCGGGAATGGAAGATCATTTCTAAAATTATTTTGTTGATTCACCAAACCTCCCTAGTTATTAGGTTGAGGGTGAATCCCTATATTCTAGTTGAGTTGATTCGGCTGCTACATATAACCTTGTTGACCGAATCCCATCTCCATGGGCATACCATAAGGCCGATAATGAATCCTTTGTGGTGGTTGATGATTCTGGGGTAATAGTAACTGATGGTTCTGAGGTTGCATACCACGGCCATGTTGATTGTTACCTAGCTGGTTCTATAGTGCATGAGGTTGGCCGTTCACATGGTTGACCAATGCTAGGGCCGACACTTGTCATGGTTATGCTGCATTCAACTGAGCATTGTTAGCTACCAATTGCTCATAAATGAGAGTTAACGTGTTGCTCATAGTGCAAATGTTATTGCTCATTTCTCTAATCCTAATGTTCGTGTTTGTGGCCAATTGTTTTAAATTCTGCAAACCAACATTCATGTCCCGACCCATGGTTCTAATCATCATTTGAATCTACTGAATCGTCCGTGTCAATTTGTCTGCTTTCATTTGAGCAAAACCCTCAATCGAGAAACCTTGATTCTCAAGAAAAAAGTCTTCGAACCTATTCTACATGTTGGTAAGAGTAATGTCATCTCCCGCGACTTGATCTCAGTTGGGCGTATTGTATTAATATGATGACGTCGTACCAACCGTCTCGATTAGAGATGCTCTGGGCGTATGAAATTTCGAACTAGGGGTTGTAGTTGAAGCACTCGTGGTGCTTTATGTAGTAAATGTTGAGTTAATCAAGATGCTCAAGTGCACTGAGCTGCCAGTTGCTCCAGCTAAATTCATTGTTAACTCGGTGTTGGTAAATCTTCTCTTTGGGCAATTTGCCGATGTATGGTCAGCTTGTCGGCACTTGAGACAAGTTTTTCCTCTGTATAACTAATATGTGTTCGGTTACATTCACCGACTATGCCTTAGTGGAGAGTCCTACTGGGTGTACCAAAAGATGTTTGCTCAAAAATCGTCACAGTCAAGATCACGATGGCTGATAGACTTCTGGTTCAAAGTGTCATTCTGATTGACGCGAGCGTGCCAACTTGTGGCATATTGACCAAGCGAGGTTTTGAGTAGGTATGCACTAGATTTGATTTCTTCGAGTGATTGATGACCAAGGAAGGAACCCTCTCAACCGTTAGTCCGAATGACTTGTACGAAAGGACTGGACTAAGGTTTTAATCTTGGTTCTCGATCACATCCAAACTCTGAGTGAACTCGAAAGTGCGCGCGACCAACGGGAGATCAATCGGGTTGACGTACTCGCATATCACAGTGAAGACGAAGGTGAAATGGATTCGATCGTCAAATCTTTGTGAGGTGATGTGAGTGTGAACAACGAAATCCATCGATCCAATCCGGACTGGCTGAAAGAGATCGATGAGTAGAGAGTGCTAAGTTAACCAACTACTCCTAGGTGCAAGGATTTGAAGTACAAAAACTAAAGAACTTGAGATAAATAGCAAGAAAGTAAAGAACAAGAATGTAAATGGGGAGAAGATGAATCTATATTATCAACATAAAGGATGAACCAGGTAAAGTACTTAAGAATACGAAAGATACAAAAACTTGTATATAAGTTCACGTGTTTGGTGTAAGACCTTTTACAATGTGCTATAAAGTTCTATATATACAAATTGTACAAAACCCTAGCCTAACTGACTCACCCCTCCAACCGATGAATCCCAATAGAACTTGAATTCCTTGATTTCAGCCGAATAAAACCTTCCTTATCTCGAACACCACCTTGATATACTCTTTTTTGGACTCGGTCACTCCTTGATTTGATGACGACCCATCCATTAAAACTTGATCAGGTCAATCACTATAATCTTTGCTTTAAACGTATTCTTTATCCGAATGGCGTATTCCCATCATTATATTCGAACCCAACTCCTTCTCGGTTGAAACCCAAAAAGACCAACTCACATTTGAGCTCGCCCCATTTTAGTCGCTCAGCTCTTGTACGTCGATCACCTAGATCCATCATGCCCAAGTGATAAATATTTGGTTCTCTGGGTCAGACATCTCACTTGGCCCGTATGATACAATGCTACTTTTATATGTCACCAACTGAACTGTCACCATCACCGATATGGCCCAACGCCGGTCACCAATACTTGTCAATCATCAAAGTATTTCATTTTATTGTTGGTCAACGTCACAAATACTCATCCGTCGTCAAGGTTGGCCGATGAAAAATATGTCGGTCTACGACACACTTGGTAATCGTAAAATCAGGTACAAACATTATCAAGCCACTCTCTCAACACTATCCACTTGTCATCTTCTGATTCGTCAGCCGCCGGTGGCAACAACCCCATTTCATGCAGCTTGAAAGCCACTGCCACGTCGGAGTCTGCGGGGACCCACTTGGGGACGATGGTGAAGTCCTCGGAACGCTGGCGCTGACCGCCAACGAAGGCCAGCGAGGTGGCGTTGAAGATGCTGAAGAAGACCGAGTTGACTCCGAGCCGAGTCGCCACCCGGGGTAGCCAATAAGCTACGAAATCAAAGACAATCCAGTTGACAACGTTGTTGTCGCTCATCATGTTTTCGAGGACATGGAAGAGAGGGAGTTCGAGGTTCTCGTAGGCTTTTTTTAGATAGGGGACTTTGTGGATGGGGATGTCGGCGGTGGACTCCGTGGATTGTGGGAGGCCGGCCACGTCAGCGGGCATGGGGAGCTCGACGAAAGTGATGAGCGGCGATAATGACGTGGAGGTGGAGGAGATACGGAGGCGATGGATGTTTTTAGGGGTGGAGATGAAGGATATGCGATGACCCTGTTGAGCTAGGGAAATGGAGACTTGGACATAAGGCATGAGGTGGCCGTAGGCTAGCCATGGGAACATGGCAATGTGAAGACTCTGTTCTCTTTGTTCTCCATTGTTGGTGGATCTTGATCGGATCAGAGATGCTAGCTATATAAACATGGAGGGTCACCACACTTTATTGCTCATAGTTACTACTGTTGCAGACCTGCAGTGAGGCTAGGTCCCATTCATCAATGATTTCCTCATCCACTGATGTTTGAAGAAGATAAAGAAACACTGCAGATTTTTGGGTAAGTATCAATTAATCTCCAAATTAATGGAATGAGTGATGCTATGTTAACCACATTTATTTACTACGTATATTGTCAACCAGATCTCCTCGATAGGATTTGCTCTGTTAAACTATAGTGTGTGTGTGTGTGTATTTACACAAAAAGAAACCAAGTGATCGACTTTAAGAAGTGGGTGGCTGGAATCTTGGTCTCTTGATTCACCTAAACTGTGTTCTAATTTTAAGGGAAGGAATTGAAGTTTAATGTGAGATAGGTTTTAATCATAGTGGCTCCGCTAGGATCTGACAATAGATGACTGACAAGGCGCCTTCTCAGTCTATTTGGTGCAATAACAAACATATACAAGGCAAAGAGCATGAGATCGGCCGAGGACAGAGAGGAGCCTAGAAAACCTTGCCACATCCTGCAACATCATCCATTATGCAAGTTTAGATTAAGCAGCACTATGTATAGTTGCAAATTCTACGTGATGTGCTTTTGAGTTGATTTGTAGGATGGAGTGTGAAGTAAGGCTCAAGTCAGTGATCATACCAAGTAGGTAAGCGGAAGAAGGTGGCAAAGAATGTCCTGATGCCCTCAATGTCTAGCTGCAGAATGAGAGCTAGTCCAAACAGAAAGAATGCTCTTTGGCGCTTCCTTTCTTGCGGCCAGAGGGTATTCCATGCTGAAACAAAATATTACATCAAACAAATTTCAATGCAGATTAATTACTTACTAATAGCGAACTATAGTGTCTTATTTAAGATCACATTACTGTTAACGCGGTACCACTTTGAGAAGTGAATGAAGTCTGGAAGATGCATACCTTGCATTGACATGTTCCCATTGATTTTGAGATGGTTAACATGATCCTGCTTCAAAATCTGTGCAATCACAGAAGCATATTTTGGAGCCTCTGACAAGGATCTCACAACTGAATACCCTGCTTGATGACAGTAGAACTATTTAGTTATGTGATCTGACAATTGGGGATACTTTGATGGCTGTTTGGATCTAAGTTTACCTGTGGCTGGATGTACCATGCTAGCAGCAGCACCAAATGCCAAGTTCTTCTGCTCTGTATTTGGTAATGACCCACCAACCGGAATCCAAGACCATTCCTACAAAGAAATTTCAAGATCAAACCCCCGACTCCTCTGATTGAATTTGCAAGAAGAAAATCTAATGTGGCAACCATGCTTGGTTCCTCTAACGAATGAAGACAAACATGTAACCATCACATGGTATGGACTCTGGAATAAAACCCTTTTCATCAAGTTACCTCTTCATAAGTTTTCACAATGCCGATACCCAATGTCTTCAACCTTGACAAGAGTTTTTTCTTCAATAAATTGAAAGGCATGGCTTCTTTTGAAGCCAAACAAGTCTCCTGCAAATAAACTTCCAATTAATGACTTGCACATGGATCAACTAGTTTTTTTACACACAGCTGATGCACATCGAACAAACCTCAAAGAATATTCTTGTTGGGGACATGGCCATGGCATAAAGGAATGTTGGATATTCTGCTTCCAAACCTGAACTGTTCTGTTTCGTGTAGTCTCTATAATCCATGAAAACCATCAGGTTAGGATCATAAGGGTAACTTTCCACCTGAAATTGAACATCATTTGCATATTATGAAATGCAACATATGAGAAAGCATAATGAAGTGTGAAGTAAAAAGAGAACACCATATGATACATTCTTTGTTTCCAACAAGCAATTACTGATACATGTAGTAGTACTGATTGAAAGCACAATTCCTACCTCAACCTCTACACCATAAGCAGTTTGGACAGACACTTTTGGACCGCCCACTTCATACTGTAAAAGCTTCCCTGAAGCAGCTCCTGATGCAACAGTAGCAAGCCTATAATACCGCGTTAGACGTTGGAAACAATGTCCGGCAAAAAGCCAGTAGAAGACCATGTACGTACAGGATCACTGAAAACTCAAAAAATCAAATAATACCTGGAGGTGACATTGATACCATGCTCACATGCAATTAGGCTATGGCCATTGCTAGCTTCAACAATACTCTCCACCCTTGAACTAAGATATGAGACCCCTGACTCTACACACCTAATAAAACCAATAAGAATTACACATCTACATAGAACTGCATTCAACCAATAAGAATTACACATCTCCATAGAACTGCATTATACAACAAGCCCAATAGAGCAGAATCGTTAGAGCCCAGTTACCTTCTTAACAGCTCTTCATGAAGCAAATTTCGACACACACGACCATAGGCGCGACCGAACAAAATCGGCTCACTCTCATCATCTATATACACAATGGTGTCCTGCCATACATGCTCAATACACCCTTCTAGTCCAAGGTCTGAAAATGACAATTGAATCAAATGCCAATTTGACCAGAGTATTTTTGGGTGTCTAACTACTAGGTACATGTTACATTTTGTAAAAGAAGTAGAATATACCTTTGAATTCATCCTCCCAGACACCATAGTTGTTAGTGAAAGGAAGATCAGGACCAATAAGCCCAACTTTCAATCCCAACTTAGCCGACTCTGCCGCCAAAGCAAGACCTGCCGGACCACAACCAATCACCACCAAATCCAGCACATTATTCTCCCCAACCGATATCGTGCGCAGCTGCAAAGTTTCACCATATTTTCAGGGGGTTTTTGAATTTTTCGGACAAACTTTAAAAAGGATTAGAAAACAGGAACATAAATTCAAACCTTGTCAGCGAGCTTGGACTGCTTCTCCATGGCCTTGTTCCGCTGCATTTGTACGAAGAGGAGCTCGGACCCACCACCCTTGACGTAATCCTCCTCGTCAGCAAAGTCTTCTTTCACCGCCACGCCCACGTAGCTCTCGCTCCCCGTACTACTACTACTACTACTCGCTCTCACTCGAACCAGAGACAGAGAGGAGTCCTTGATGTTACCGTACCGAAACAAAAAACCTTCCTTTTTACATGTTGGCAGAAACCCTCTTCTCGCAGCCGCCGGGCAAAACGACACCGTCATTGCCGTAAAGTTCCAAGCTCCGATTCCAACGCAGTCCATCATCGACACTGCAAGTTCAATCTTTAAAACTTCCTATAACGTTTTCTCAAACTTCTATACAAAGTTATATATAAACGTAGATAACGTAACTGATATAAGAACATTAATGGTGCAAGGGAACTGGAGAGTCTCTGTGAGAGTGAGAGGTGGTCGGGTCTAAGCTAGCTTGGAGGACTGTGTCACCTGACTCGCTGTCCACTCGCTTGGGCTGTTTGGGCGGATAGGAAAGAGTTTGGCACTTTGGCTGAGTTTAGGCGGTCATCCGAAATCTGCCACGTGGTGAGTTTGGATTGGCTGAGATAGGAATATAGGATACTGTTTGGCCTGAAATAAATATTTTATATTGGAGTTGAAATGCTGAAATCTTGACGAGCGGCCTAGTTGAAAATGAAGCTTGACGAGCGGCTGAGTGGAATAATAGAGTCCGTTCCAGATCAACTTAGGACTGTGGAAATAGGATAACTGATTCATGCGGCTTGATGTTTATCATACATTTCCTACTTTAATTAGGTTTTTTTCGTGAAAGGAGTTGTGATAACATTAGAACTATATAAAGAAAAAACCCATATGCTGGAAGGTGTTAGAGTTATATTGAAGTTCAAAGAGCAGAAGATGTTCAAAAGAATTGAAAGACTACTATTGAGCATTGTATAAGGAGAGTAAGAGCATTTGAGAAAGGGTCCCCGATCAAATACAAAAACATTTGCTATACGTAAGTACACCTAGACATCTCGTCAAGAGATTCTATCTTTGCAATCAGACGATCAAAGTACTTGTCACCGATCGAGTGAGAGTATTGCGATCAAAGGAAGCAACGTGACTGGAAGATTGAAGGGCTTGTCACATATCGAGTGAGAGTTCGGATATCCAAGGAAGCAGTGTTCTCAACACATCGTCAAAGAAGTTGCTATACTTTGCACTCGTAAAGGGTAGTGTGAGGTATCGATTTCTGGGCTCTGCTAGAGACACAAAAACCCAAAGTCCTAGGTTACTAAGCAAGAAGGACTCATTCAGACAAGGTTAGTGCTCTCCTTGTCTTAATCGCTTACCAAGAAGTCAGGCAGCTTTACATTCTATATTCTGTTGAGAGACAATGGCACGCTAGCACACGAAGCACATACAGGATAAACCGACAACTGCGGTCAAACTATCCGAAGTCAGTAAAAAAGACTGTTTACTAAAGGATCTCTTGCAAAAGAATAATTCTGTGTCGAACAGATACAATGAAATATTACTTGATCACGTAGATACTGAATATCTATGCAATCTGCGTTAAAAATCTATCTAATCTAAGATGAGGATATCACACATAAATCTTGACATATTTCAACACTCCCCATTGTGGTGTCCGAATAGTCGCTTGGTGTAAACTTGATGGATTCCTGCTCGTTGACGCCTTCTGGTTACCTCGTTAAAACCTTGCCAAGAAAATTCAAAACCTACTTGTAGGAGAAAGTCTAAAACTCGATCGAAGGAAAGAGTACAACACGTCATTCACTTCATAAGTACAGACGTCTAGATTCCATCAGTTTCCCCTGATGTTGGCGGCTCCCTCTGATTAAGACATCAATGGGAGTTCAGACAAGCGACACATGCCTATGTTCCGTACATGCTTCTTGAAAGTGGTCCTTGGCAGGGCTTTGGTGAACAAATCCGCCAAGTTATTCTCAGAACTCACTTGCGTAATAGCAATGTAAAGTAGAATTTATTGTTGCTGATTATAAAAAACAAATCGGTGAAATATGATCAGTGTTATAACCCTTGATGAATCCTAACTTCATTTGTTCAATGCAAGCAATATTGTCCTCGAACAAAATTATTGGCTCATCGGTGGTGGACCTTAGACCGCACGTTAGCCTAATATGGGAGATAATACTACGAAGCCATACACATTCACGAACTATTTCATGCAACACAATAATCTCCGCATGATTAGAAGACGTAGCAACAAGTATTTGCCTTTTGTATCTTCAGGAGATAACAATATTTCCCATGATAAAGACATAGCCCGTTTGGGAACGTCCTTTGTGTGAGTCAGAGAGATAACCCATATCAATATAACCAGTTAGAATGTCGATAGGACACTGGTCATAGGAGTGTTCGACGTCATCTGTGGAAAAGACCATGGCCAAGTTTATGGCGGCAGTCAGGTCTAGGCAACGGCCTTTATGACCCACAACTATAGGGTCCTATCCTACACTTTTTTTCTCTCTGTAAGGATAGAATAAACTAAAATCTGTTGTATCTTTCAAGTATCGAAAGATGCATTGGACTCCAACTCAATGTCTGCAAGTTGGTGCTAAACTATAATGTGCAAGCAAGTTCACCGCAAATGAAAATATTCGGTATAGTACACAACGCCAAGTAGAGCAAAGCTCCAATAGCACTAAGATAAGTTACATAACATCAAGCATCTCTTCATCTTTTTCACGGGGAAGGAAATGATCCCTGAGAGGATCGAGGCTCTGGACGACCATGGGAGTACTAATAGGTTTACACTTATCATGATTGAAATGCCTAAGTATCTTTTTTGTGTAACCCTTTTGATGGATCAAGATTCCATCATCATGGTGCTCTAGCTCGAGCCCTAGACAGAAATATGATCTCCCAAGATCTTTCATTTCGAATTCAGATTTCATTTCTTCGACAATATCATTGAGCTAGGGTAGAGTACCAATGATGTTCATATCATCGACATATAATGCAGTGATCACGAAACTAGAATTTGACTTCTTGATGAAAATGCAAGGACACCGTTCATCATTTGCATATCCTCTTCCAGATTATTTCAATCAATAGAATGATCTTTTAAGTCTCATTGAAAATGCACCTTTCGGCTTATGACTATTTAATTGATAAGGGCAACATGCAACTGAATACCATCAAGAACTTTCGTGTGTAATACTTTATCTAGATCCCCATATAGATAGGCAGTAACTACATCCATTAGTTGCATGTTCAATCGTTCGGAAACGACCAAACTAATTAAGTATCGGAAAGTGATGATATCCATGACGGGACTATAAGTCTCCTCATAATCAATTCCAGGGCATTGTGAGAATTCTTGAGCTACAAGGCGAGCTTTGTATCTGACAATCTCGTTCTTCTCATTCCGCTTCCTAACAAAGACCCACTTATTACCAACAGGCTTGAAACCTGGAGGGGTCGGCTCAACATCACTGAGTAAGTCTCGTTTTGTTAGTGAATTGAGTTCTGCTTGGATATCATCTTTTCATTTGGGCCAGCCCGAACGTGCCTCGCATTCAGCGACAGTCCGGGGTTCGACATCATCTGCATCGATAAGATCTTGAGCAACTGAGAATGCAAATGTATCGTCAACTGTTGTCTCATGTCAATACCATATGTCATAAATATGATTAGTATAATTGATCGAGATTTCCTAGCTTTCGTTCATAGAAACGGAATCCGCTGAATCACTATAATCTGGGACAACCTCGTGAGATGCATTGTGTATATCGATAACCATAAGATCGTTTGATATATTGGTCACCCACTTTCGTGGATGAGAATTAGTAGAAGCTTTCAGTCTCCCCTTCTTGCGTGGAGAATCTGTGGCCTCATGGGACGCCACTCCTGAGGCAACGCCATCGTCCCTCCCTCAGGTGATGGTTTGGCCTAGTCCTGGGTGCATACCCGGAACCATTATGTTTTTAGGTCTATTTGCAACTGGAATGTGCGATCTTGTCACTCTTGTTGTATCTGCAAATGAATATGCGAGTTTTTCTGTGATGTTTTGTAGATCAACAATGCGTCGAACTTCATTTTCAGACTCTGGAGTTTAGGGATCATGATGAGAGAGAGAATGGGGATGGACAATCTCGCCTTATATGTCTGACTTGTCAAGGGTTCGACATAGCGCAGAATGCCAGGCGCGTCAAAGCCTACGTATATACCTTGTCTACGTTGAGGTCCCATTTTTATACACTTTGGCGGAGAAATGAGAACATAGAAAGTACAACCAAACGTCCTCAAGTATGAGATGTCAGGCTTATATCCTATAGTCAACTATATTGGAGTGTAGATTTCTGAAGCTACTAGCCTTAAGCAAAGCAAGTTCCCTGCGTGCAATATTGCATGGCCCCATGCAAAAGTAGGGAGGTTAGAGTGCATTAATAACATCATAGAAACCATTGGAAGTCGTTTAATGCATGCTTTTGTGAGCTCATTTTAGGTATGAACATGAGGAATATGATGTTCCAGTTCAATTCCAATGGCGGTGCAATAATCGTCAAATGTTTTTGAAGTAAAATTTGTAGCATTATCAAGTTGAATCAACTTGATTCAGCAATCAGGGTGTTGAGCCCTAAGTTGGATAATCTTTGCTAAGAGTCTAGCATAGGCGGAGTTTCTTGTGGACAGCAACGCTACTTGACCAACGAGTTAATGCATCAACCATAACTATAAAGTATAGTTCCACTTTCTGGATGAATAGGTCCATAAATGCCACTTGGATATTTTGTAGGAACGAGTAAGACTCTTTCTCTACCCTGACATATGCAGGACGGGTACCAAGCTTGCCTAAGCTACAAGCTTTGCAAAATCTTTGGTGAAAATCTCCAGTGGAGTATATCGTACTCAAGGAAAGTGGATAAGTCCAGGAGACGGCGGCATCCTAGGAGGAGGTGTATCACCGCCGTTCCTAAAGTGTAACGTGTTAGGCGATAGTCCATCTAACCTTTCTACAGCCATGACCTCCTTTCCATGAAATTTTTGAATCTTCCTATGAAAAGGGTAACCGTATAAGACCTTGAGGATCTTAGTCATCAACTAGAAACCTGGATGCCTAAGACGGTCATGCCATAACCAGAAGACGTCTGATTTGTAATCCATTAAGACTTGACGGAGCAAGTAATGAACTTCAACTTTGTGGGTGGTTGTAAAGTACAAACCATTCCTAATACTTAGACACTTCTCTAAGATTTTCTTGCCTCTGCAATACATTGAAGTAATGTAGAGAAATTCTTGTTTATCCTCAACGTGGGTTTCAAGGTGATAACCATTGGCATGAACATCCCTAAAGCATAGTAGAGCTCGAGATCATCTAGGGGCGAATAGGGCATCCTGGACGTTCACGGAAGTTCCATTCGACAGTGTAAGCTGAGATGGGTCATGACCCTCAATGATATTGGAGTGGCCGTCCAATGTCGTCACAGATGACTTGGATGGGATTAGATCAATGAACAGATTTCTATTCTTGAGCACAGGCGAGTCACGCTACTGTCAACTATACAATGATAATCGGTTGAATCCATGCCTATAAAAGTAAAGGGTTCGAGTTAGTCACTTAACCCTACTAATGTTACTTTTATTAAATGCCAACAGTGGAAGGTTTACATAATTCCGTTTAAACATTGTATAATACGTTACATTGTAAGTACAAGAACCATACAAGGATGAATATCGAAAACTTTTACGTCTTCTCATAACTTTTCGGGTAGCTCCTATTTTTCGTGACCAGGCGGAGTAATTGATGTAGGTGTGATACAAGGTCCGCTCAAGTACCTTTATCAAAAAAATCTTTCTAGACATCATTACTAAATAAGGTGAGCCGTACAAAATTAAAGAATAGGAAAAAGTAATCTTTACTTGAACTTGATATCAATTTTTATTACAATAGCGTCTAATGCGCGAAACTTAAAACAAACTAGATTGAAGGGGAAAATCGAGTGCGCATGGGTACGAAGAATGGTACACCTATGAGGTCTCAATCCACAATCCTCTTCTCCTTGCTGTGTTAGATCTTCTAGCCCTTGAGAGGGATCTCGGCCGCGTATGACAGACAGGAGGTCAGAGCCAACCACCACCAGCGACACGGAGTCAGCCGATATTGGGGCATCGTCGTGTCGTAGGTGGCGGTAGGGAGGTAGCACCAACAACACTCGGCTGAGTTTGAGAGATAATAATGGCTTCTATCTCGTTCATCTCTTCATTCAATTCATCGAACATTGAAGATCCATTGTCTATGAAGATTTCACAAAGAAAACCTTCACAACGATGCAGGTGGATGGGCAAGGTCGAAATTGTCTTCTTGATTTTCTCCTCATCCATTTTGTGGATCTCAAATATCTCAAATTGTTGGCATATTCGAGTCATCTCTGTGGCAAATTCATTGATTGTACGAAATCTCTCATAAGTGAGTAGCATCCATTGGTATTCCACTGAATTCAAGAATTCTCTATGAAGTCTACTAAATCGCTTATACAGGGTTTCCCATATTACGATAGGAAGTTCCTCACACGTAAATTCCCTTTACAGATTTGAATCAAGATGTCGAATCAAATATTGAACATATTGTTCTCGTTGCTTTGCGTTTGAGTTATGATCACGTGTTGGAGTATTGTAGGGCATGAGTTGTCCATAAAAGTCATTGCTCACTAGATGCGTAACCGCATCCGCCCTCCACGTCTCATAATTGTTTCCATCAGAGGTCAGGGGAGCAAAGTCTAAACCATTTAGGTGCGACATCTGAAAGGCAGAAAAGAACGTTATTAGCTCTAAATCCAGACTAAGCAATCGAAATATATGTAGGTCACATGTGTGAGAGGCAAGGGGCATTCCGCTCCCTTCATCACGTGCATCTCCACTATATTTGGTTCTTTTACGTCTATTGATAAATCAATAAGACGGAGTGTGAGGGAGTAAAATACCCTTATAATAGGAAAACGTAAAGTTGCGTCGAGGGGAGAAGAGACAACTTATCCCAAGAAAGCTTACCTTAGATTTTTAATCTTGTAGTCTTCTTCTTTTTTTTCTCGGTGGAAGAGGAGGTAAGCCGTGACAACGCAAGGAGGAGTCACAGAGGAGGAGAGCACCTCGGGGTGCGTGCAACAACGGAGCTTGATGCAGAGGCGTGGAGGAGCTCACGACGGAGGAGTGGGGGAGGCGCGGCGGCGCTAGGGAGGAGCAGCGGCAGATGATGTGACCGGAAGAAATCTCTTGGCGAAGGTGGGCTCCCGAGAGGGATTTTAGGTGGTGGAGATGTTTTGGTATTTTTCTCAGTGTTAAAGCTCGTGCTGATAACATGTTAGAATATGCACAGAAATAGATTGAGCAACATTCATAGTGAATGACCCCTTATATAGGAATCCATATTACATAGTCCTAATAGGAATATATGATACATTGCACTACCAGAACAAACACTATAGCTGACGAATTTAAAAAAAACATGCCGACGACACATTTTTTTCATCGACTATGCTGTACTTTAACCGACGAAGAAGAGTATCGTCGGCTAAAGCAATTACGCTGACGAGAAAAAAACAGTCGTCGATTTTTTCTGGAAAAGATTGTCGGCTATAGTGCCGACTATAGCCGACGTTATTTACACATTATTTCGTCGACTATACTATAGCCGCCGACATTAGACATCGTCGGCTATAGTCATCGGGTTTATATTCCCAGATTGCCGCTCCCCTCTCTCAAAAACCCTAAAAAAAATTCTGTCTGTCTGTCTGTCTGTCTCCCTCTCTCATACCTCCACCTCTCCCTCCGTCGCCGACGCGTCGCCCTCTCAGCTAAAAAAATCTTAATTAATATTTCAGCTTTGAATTTGTGAAATATAATTGTAATTTTATTTTTGGTGAAATTATATATGGTTTTGTGAAGTAGTTGTGGTTTGGTAAAGGATCTGGATGGTGAAGGAATTGCAGATCTGGATTTCTGGGAATAGAAATCCAAGTCTGCAGTTTTTTTTTTCCAGATCTGTAACTTTAGCCGACGAGTTTATTTTTCGTCGGTTAAAGTCCACATATAGCCGACGAGAACCACTTACCTTGTCGGCTATAGGTATAGCCGACGACCTTCTGCTGACGACGCTATAGCCAACGAAGGTTCGTCGGCTATAACAATAGCCGGTGAGATTTTGTAACAGGCCAACGAAATGTCTTCGTCGGCTATAGTAGTTCTGCTGGTGGTGATGAAATATTACTTGATTACGTAGATACTGAATATCCATGCAATATGAGTAGGAAATCTATCTAATCTAAGATGAGGATATCACACATAAATCATGACATATTTCAACATAATTTTATTATATATAAATAAAAATATTATAAATTTTTAGGGTACGGCTATGGTAGGGGAGATCTATCATAAACATTTATTTACAACTTGTTGAACAAAACTACAAGTTTTTGAACTAGAAGTTACAACTTTTTGAACAAAATTACAACCATTTTTTTATTATTATTTACAAATAATTAAACATAAATATAATATTGATAACGATTTAATGTAATGTATAAATTTAAAATTTAAAAGATTTATTATATTATATAAATACTAATACAAATAAAATTTTAACTTAAAATAATAAAATAAGTTAAGTTCTATAATTATGCATCTTTACCATTGGAGATTGTCAAGTTATAAAACTAACTTTTTGGATGAATAGTGTCTAATATGATTCTATTTTTTGCAACACAACCTTAATATGGCTCCTACCACTGGAGATGGCCTTATAAATTCATCGGAGTGGGAGATGATAACATGTAAAAAGAGTGTCGAACATTAAGAAATTCTTTAATTGATTCTTATGAACATGAACAATGTATGTTTAAAATTTTTGATTTGTCTAATAATTTAATAATTTTGTTTAATATTTCACCAATTTTTTATTTGGATGAAAATTTGCAATGTACTTATCAATATCTAAATATCATACCAAACCGTTTACTTATCGATACTAAGAGCATCTCCAACAGCTCTTGTAAACTAACAAAAAATTTCATTTAGGAGAAAAAATATTCATTTTCAGCTCTTGTATTCTACAAAAAAAATGAAAAAAGTAGATATAAGATTCCTATATCTATAGAAAACTCAAATTTTGTATATTCATCTATAAACCTCTAAAATTTAATGCTTTCATATGTTTTCTCTTTCTTTCTTCACCTATTCTTCATATTTTTCGTTCTCTCTCTCATCAAATTTAATACATTTTATGTCTTAATTATATACAAACTTAATAAAAAATATATAGTTAATATTATAATCATTAAGTTATAGAGAAAACTATTAAAGTTTACAGAACCATATAAAGGAGTTGTTGGAATTGTACTTGCTTTGTTTTAGAGATTTTATATTTTCGTCTTCTATAATAGAGGATTTTTACGAGAGTATTTAGAGATAATGCTCTAATATTTTTACATAAAGCTAGATCGTGATTTTTTGGCCCTCGCTTTGGACCATTTCCTCCACTAGCCATATCCAGCCTTTTCTCTCCATCATCGCTTCCCTTCGCGTCGGTTCTTCTGTGCCTTCTATGTAGGGTTGTCTTTACACTTGGATAATAGCTTGAGTCATATTTTTGTTAAAAAGAAAATGGAAAAGTACAAAAGGGCTGGGTCTATATTCATGGGCTGAGCCATGAGCCGGGGACAAATCAAGGATCCATAGAAAGTCAGGCCCAGCTTCTGGACCCAATCGAACCGGTTCGTCGTTATCTGTATCACTAAATATGGGTCGTGAATTTTATTCTCTCTAACCCTCGCTTTTAATTTCGCAGAGAAAGAAAACCCGAAACGAAAAAGCTCCGAGAGCCCTGAAACCGGATTCGCGGCAGTCGCCGAATTTCAGAGAGAGAGAGAGAGAGAGAGAGAGAGAGAGAGAGAGAAGAGAAGAAAGAGAAGATGGGAAATCCGAAGCAAAAATGGACATCGGAGGAAGAAGAAGCACTCCGAGCCGGCGTCAGAAAACACGGCACCGGAAAATGGAAGGACATCCAGAAAGACCCCGAGTTCAATCCCTTCCTTTCTTCTCGCTCCAATATTGATCTCAAGGTTTCTCTCTCCTTGTTTCAACTGCTAATTATTATATGTCTGCGTTTGTGAGAGCTCAACCCAACTGTTTAAGTAATGATGAAAATCAAAAGAAATTAGTTTGAGGCTGTAAGACTTATGTGCTAGGGTTTAGACTGGTCTCGTATAACAGATAATCGAGTGTTACTAGCCTTATTTTTGGTGGTGCGTTGAGGTTTCCAAAGCGTTTTTGATAGACTGGGAGGATTTTTCTTTGATTTGGACCAGTTTTAATCGTTTTTATGTGATAGTATGTTAATAAGTTGCTTACAAATCTTCAAGATTGGTGGAAACGCAGTCTGAGGACTATGGATTTGACCCCGCCGGTTGAGTTTTTCGTTTACTTCTGTGGATAACCACGGTGTTGTTTGTTTATGATATATCTTGGCAAATGCGTAAGGTATTTAATCGGAATAAATTTGGTTTTGACAAGTTAAAATTAAATTTAAAATTAATAGTTGTTTATTTTATAAAGTTAAAGATGTGAAATAGATAAAATCTTACTAATAACAGTTTAAAATCAAGCAAAGAAAACAAAAAAATTATTCTTCACGTCCAGGATGTAATCCTGGATCATTAGACAGGAATCCGATTGCTTTATGGAATCTGAAGTGCTGACTTTGATGTCGACGAATTACAGCTTCTTACTACCCTACACTTTAACTTTCTAATGAATTTTCTTATGTCTGGTCTGTGCTCTAAATGGATTTCATCTTGTAGGACAAATGGCGGAATATGTCTGTTAGTGGCTTGGGTGGCCCCAGAGAGAAAACAAGGATGAAACCAAGAGATACTCCTGGTACCTTATTCACCCACCCAATGCCTTCTTCTGCTGCTGCTCCGGTTAAACGTGAGCCAGTTGCATCTACGGTTCAGCGTGAGCCAGTTGCAGCTCCTGTCAAAGGCGAGCAAAGAGCAGATGATTCACCAACAGAAGCAAAAAGTGAACCAAAAACGGCATTGTATGACACTTATTTCCACTTGCCTTTGTTCTCATGTTATATAGAATAGAAAATATATGGAAGTAGTTCGTCTTAGTCTGTACACTGCATCCACATATATAATATGAATGCATAGTTCCATAGCATAGGTTCTTATAGAACACATTCAAGAAATATGCTGACTTCAATTAGAACTGAGGTGCATTTGGAACTGTAGCTCATCTGAACTATAAAACTGCTATTACTTACAATTTTAACCTTGATGCAATAATTACCTTCATGGAAGTATCTTCTTTTGTCTTGTATTTCCGGAATCATATAAGGTTTCTCCCTGCTATCATATCATATTTTAGCCTTAGTCAATAGCTATGCTTTTTCATTCCTTAGCCTCTCTTATCAAACACCTGTAGTTTACTTGAGTTTTACGATTAATGACAGATATAAATAGATTGCTTGCGTTTCTTAGTGTCTACTAACTGTAATAGGTAGAGAGATAATACTGTGTTCTTATTTTGGGTAATGACTTTCCCAATACTAAATGTAGGTACAATTCGATGATTTTTGAAGCACTTTCTAACTTGACAGATCCGAGTGGAATTGAGACTGGTGCTATTGCCAACTATATAGAGGTATCCTTTACTTTGTTCTTTTAGTTTGTTTCTAAATGATAGAATCTTGCCTATCTTATTAAATTACTATAAGAAAAGTAGTTAATTTTCTTGTGTAGTGTCATGCTCTTTAAAGTAATATCTTATACATTCAAGTTTACGTGAGTCATGGAACATCATTTATCCATATTTAAAGCTGCACTTACATTTCCGTCTTTACTATATAGACCAATATGCCTTTTCCTTTTTATATTAGCTACTCAATAGCTGATATATCTTGGTATTTTAATAGCAGTCAATCTTAGGTATTTTGTCATAAATAAATGTTCAGTACTTGTCAATCCCTCTTATACACCTTGTCAAAAATATCAGCAAGAAAACTATCCAATTCAGTTTAGTCTCTCCTCTGAAGACCTGTGAAGTTACTGTGAGGGGAGTGAGGTGTACTGAATAATACCTTGTCTAGCTAATTTTTCACTTTTTGTGCTTAAAGAAATTTCATATAACTGAAATATGTTATGCAGGAAAGGATAACGGTGCCCCAAAATTTTCGAAGGTTATTAAGCTCTAGGTTGAGAAGGCTGGTTGCACAAGACAAGCTTGAAAAGGTGAGTGGTTTTAACATCTTTAGATCTAATTTCCCGTGGAAAGTTCTAACAAGGACTGGTCGTATGCTTTATGTTGTTTATAGAACTAAATTGTTTGAATCAGCTAATCCTATATTCCTCTGTGCACCGCTTTATACTTGCTCCTATTCAACACCTAGTTTCTTGTCCTTTACATTGGAATCTGAATTACATGTATGATAGCCACTTATCTAAGTATTCATTTCATCGGAAATGCAGAATTTAAATTGCTTCAAGATAAAAGCTGGTTTGTCAGAACCAAAGGCACTAGCAGGCCCAAAACAGAATAATGCAACATCGGTACCAAAACAAAATGACACACCACCAGCTCCAAAACAGAACAATGCACCGACGGCCCAAAAACAGAATGCTGTGCAACCTACACGATTGCAGAGTCCTAATGATGGAAGTCCCTATGAAACAGTTGAGGAAGTAGCTGTGGCTGCTGCCTACAAGATTGCTGAAGCAGAAAATAAATCATTTGTGGCAGCTGAAGCAGTGAAAGAGTCGGAGAGGGTTTCACAAATGTTTGATGACACAAACTCAGTGCTCCAGTTGGCGGAAGAATTTCTTAAGAAATGTAATATTCTTTTGCAAGTTCATAATTACTCTAAAATCCCGGTTTCTTTTACTATTCTTTTGCAATTAATTTCTGCTAGTGACTGATATCTCACTTTTCTCTATTTAACAGGTTTGCAAGGTGAGGTTCTGCTGATTGCGTAACATCCAAATGGCTGTAATGTCCGATTGGAAGCTGAGCCCTGTGATTAGACAATCTGTAAAGTTTCGTTTAATATAGTTCTATTTGCTCCTGAGGTACAATAGGGCAAATACTTTTGCTGCTCAGTTTTCTATTAAGGATAGTAATTTTACAAAGCTTTTTAAACCGCACCTGGTGATGGAGAATTGCTATTGCTTGACCTGTCTATCAGCATAGATTCTATGATTCCTAATATTATGTAATTTTGTCATTTCATTTGATGATATAGAAACTAGACCTTTCCGGTGAGGCCAAAACTTCAGTTTGCTTCATGACCATTCACGCCTACATGCTTTACCAAAGAACAGAGAATACTGAATGCACGTTATAGTATAAAGAAGCAATATGTTCAATAGCATCTACAGAACAAAAGCAACACATTGAAAGTTAAAGGGGATACAGATTGCAAAGCAGTAGCCATGGAAACCTGAGCTCCAAGACCTTTAGAAATATACAGAATAAGGCACCAATTCAGTCAGAAAGAAAAGAGAAGAATCAGTTAAAGGAAAGCGCCAAGAAACATTGATTGTGTAAGCACACTAATTTGCTCCGAAGGAAAACAAAAGCTCCAAAGCACCAATTGCATTGGCAACAATTGCCTAAGCAGTAAGCATTACAAGTCATTGGTTCTCTAGAACGCATTACAAAATCTCAAATCTATGTTGTGCAGATGCAGAGGCACATGAGAAATGAAAAGCAACAGACACCTAGCCAGGAAAACAAAAAGCACCAAATTCACACTTTTCAATTCGCGGAGCAAAACCGAGACTGATCATCTATAGCAGTACAAGACCAAGCTCAGCAGGTTTCAATGCATTGCACACCCGGTAATTGTAAAGATAATAGTGAAGTTGTCCATCACCAGGTCCAAATTTCAGTTCTTTCAAAAATGACTCATTCTGCATGACATCCAATGCATTGAAAACATCAAAATCCTTCTGTTTAGCCACGATAAGAGCATCATTCATCAACTGAAGCAATGGAGTCTTAGTGGAGACATTGTAGTAAGAGTAAGCAGCCTTCAAGATTGAGTAGTTCTGATTGCCAAGAATAGACGAAGGAAGAGTGTAGAAGCTGCAAAAGTCTGTGATCTCATGAGTCTCTGGACTCTCAACTAAGTAACTGTCCACCACATTCTCCTGAGGAAGAAGCCAATGATCCACATCATTTTCATCAAAATCCGGTGCTACAATGAACTGGCTCAAGTAGTTCCTAAGCAACCGAGTAACAGCAGGTACATCATGAAGTTCCATCTTTCTGAATCCAGGAATAACTGGCGAATCTGGCAGCTTGTATAGCTTTATGGTTCGGCTCATAGTCATCCTAGCACCAAGTCTTGAAAACCCAACATCAATAAGCTTCTTCGGATTCAAAGACCTGTGCCAGTACTGGCAAGTCGTGATCGGAGTCGGGAGAACCACTCCAGCAGTATAAGCAGCTTGCCAGATATTCTCCAAATGAACCCTCCTAGTCACCTCCTTGATCATCACAGGAGCAAGTCTCTTCGACCTGAGCTTCTTATGTACGCACAAGAAATTAATCTCGGCCATCTTCACAACCTGATCACGAACCCGAATCCTAGCAGGAACACCGGTGATAAAAGCAACCAGCTTCTTATTAGTCTTCGCACGAACACCAATATGCCAGCTTCTATAATACCCTGGCGGGTGCAGCGCCCACCTCAGAAACTCCTTTGAGTAATTAAACCTAAACATATTCTCATCATCCTCCACATAGTTATTCTTCAACAGATTGTAAACCTCAGTGCATGTCTCCTCGGAGTCCAGGTCACACGTAGTCCACTCATACTGTGTCGGCAGATTATACCCCTCCTGCTTGACCTCAGACAGCGGCGTCGGCCCCTCAATAGGTCCCTCGGGAAGACTCACATCGCCGAGATCCTTGAACTGCCCCACAGGCTGAGTCTCCCAAAATGTGTGACGCTTCCCAACAGACATTGAATCCTGGAACTTTCGGACTATCGTCTCCAACGAGCTGTCGTCATCCTTAACAACTGCGTTGGCATCGGGTTCATGATCAGCTTCCTTGGGTGACCCAGGTGGAGAATTGTTATCACCCATTTCAAATATCTGAAAGCACAATGATATACAAATTCAGAAACATCTACACAATCTCAGTAAAAATCTCTACTCTAACAGTGGGATTTCATTAGATTAAGACGGAGCATAATATCTACATGCAATCATCGATGGATATAACGGTAAATCTGATACAGTGTTGACAAATAGATCTGTGAAATTGAAGTAAGAGAAGAAGAACGAGAGTGCTTACTAGGTTGATCGTCGGCCGGAGCTGAGTGGATCGGAAAAGAGAGAATCTTTAGGGTTTTGGGGGAGAGCAAGCAAAGCGTCTTCTTTGAAGATACCGCTGGGGTTGGGAGAATACGAGGTGTTTTTCTCATACAGTCTCTCTATTAACTAACCAACAAGGAGACCTTTAACATTTTGCTCGTTCTGCCCTTTAGTTTTCGTTAAATTTCAGACCAACCCCTCACTTTTTGAATAATGTCACTGGTTTCCTTCTTTTCAAAATGTTACTTTTTCTTCTTCTCAAGCAATTGCTCCAAATAGCAAGAGCAAACCAAATTCATCAATGGCAAGTGCAAATCAAATTTTGGATGCACCAATACACAAAGTGCAATAGCAGTTATAATTCATCATGTTATAAAATGTTAATAAATTATTTATCGGATAGATTACAATTATTATCATTGTCGACTAAATAAATATATAAGATTTTTGACTAATAAAAAAATGGCACGTGTCATTGCCACATGTTGTTATTTGCAAAATAAATGGACTAGATTTTCGGTAATTTTTTTGACTAATGACGATGCGACACGTGTCACTACTAGATAGCGTTATCGACAAAATAATTGGACCAGATTTTCGGTAAGATTTTTGTCCAATGTTGATGCGACACGTGTGTTCATCTTGAAAGATCAGATTATCTACAATTGGTTATAAAACGTTCATCTATCACTCATTTTATACTCACGCCATCTACAAGATCCAAGCAGATAACACATAACTCTAAACACTTATCAAGATTTCCTACATCACCACTCTGATGAATTCTTTCAGTTTCCACAATTTTTTCAGGCGGAGGCAACAACAAAATCAAGAGGATGATGATATGAAGCAATATTTCATCAATCAAGTGGTCATGGAGGAAGCACAATATGACGATGAACCACAAAGACGCGGTTCACGTCAAGGTCGAAAACTGAATCGACCAAGACAGAGGAAGTCGAGGGGACATAATCTCATGAAAGATTATTTTACCAAACCATCTTCAACGCGCAAGAATTTCGGCGGAAGTACCGAATGAGTATAAACCGATTCACATTATCATGACAAATCTATGCAACCATGAAAAATATTGGCATCAAAGAGCATACGCCACAGGAATGCTAGGGCTTCTTCTCCAAAAAAAGATGACTCGTGCTCTACGAATGTTAACGTACGGGGCAACTGCAGATTAGTGTACTGAAATGACAAGGACGGAAAAAACTACCCTGGAATGTATGAAAGGAGTTTTGCCGCTAAGTGGTTGACATTTATGATCCAAGATACCTCCACACTCCAATACCGAAGGACCTCACTCAACTCCTAGGTAAAGGCCAACGTCGAGACTTTCTAAGTATGATTGGAAGCATCGACTACATGCACTGAGAATGGAAGAACTGTCAAACCGCTCATCGAGGGGCATACTCAAGGCGAAAGGGTCACCCCACTATTATCCTAGAGGTGGTGGCCTCGTATGATATATGGAGATGACATAGTTTCTTTGGGGTGCTTGGAGCTAAAAATGACATTAACGTGCTTCACCATTCTGATGTGTTCGACTAGATCCTTGCTACAAGAAGCCCAACTGCTGTCTATGAAGTCCACGGAAAGAGGTACTCCAATGCTTATTATCTGGCTGGCGGAATATATTCGAGATACTCTACATTTGTCAAAACAATTTCTGATCCTTAGTCGCCGCAAGATAAGACAAGAGGCATACTGAAGAGATGTGGAGAGGTGTTTTAGCATCTTACAATCTCGTTGGGAAATTATTCGTCATAGTTGTACATTGCACAAGAAATTGGTAATCACATTTATCATGTTAGCTTGCATCATATTGCATAACATGATTGTTGAAGAAGAGTTTGTGGAGGAAGAGTTTGAGGAGAATGAAGAAGAAGACATGCAAAACCCATCGAGAGCTTTTCAAGTTTATGATAGGCCAGTGGATACACAAGAGAATCAAATTCCTTTTGAGCCAATGAGAAAAAGTGGACGTAATATACAACGGTTTCACGACTGTGTTGCTGATCTCGAATCCGTTTATATCCATATAGAGCTTTAGAAAAGCTTGGTGAAACACAATTGAAGGATGGAAACCAGTGAAATACTCTAAATATGAGTATAAATATATGAGTTTCAAATTTATTATGTGTTTTCACTAAGAGTGTGTTTAATTTTTTGAAAACGGCAGCCAATGACAAGCTAAGTATCAATATTACTTATAACTCAACTACAACATTATTTAGATAACCAAAAACCGGACACGAAGCCCAAAACTAAGTATCAGCAATCTAATCCAATAAACTAATTAAAATGACAAATATAACCTCATATATATATATATTTATAAAACCCTACAAAAAAATATTTTTTTTATTTTATTCTCTCTCTCTCCCAAAAGACGCAGTAGCAGCAAAAATCACTGCCAATGCCACACGCTGCTGCCTCGCGACTTCAACGCCGACCGCGACATCACCGCCGACGCCTCACAATCTCATCGCTGCCGCTTCTCGGCCTCTCCTCCTCAGTCCTGAGCTCCACATCGGCTCAAAATAAAAATACAGTAGTAGAGCTACCAGAGCACAGCGCCTCCCCCTCCGCCGCCTCACGGCATCCACCATCGCCCTCGACTCGCCCGAAGCAACCTCTACGTCGCAGCCTCACGGTCGATCTCGGCCTCTGCATCTCCATGGCGGCTACCCATTCAGTAGTAGCTGTCCCGCCAGCTAGATCTCAACCACGTCTCATCTGATGATTTGGTATATGCTTCTTAGGTAATGCACAATATTTGGTTGTGAAATTGATTATCTTCCTAACTGTTAAGTATATATATGATTTGATATCTCAGCCTGTACTGGATAACTGTTTACAAGCAATGATTATGGAGTTGTTTGATGCTATATCAATACATAGAAAAATAGAATCAATAAGTTTTGTGAATTTCTAAATAACTAATCGGTTCTTGTTTATATACTTCCTATTGTGATATCAGAAATTCAAATGACATTTGGAGTTTCTATGCTTAGATCCTTATACAACTCTTACTATGAATGTAAATACTAATATTTTAAAGAATATATTGATCATGTGCTACATTGAAGTAGAAAAAAGATCGGTATTTGCCGTATGACCTCTCCCCGAGACATTTCTGGATAGGTTTGGATGAAAATATTTGATTGTCTACCCCGTATACGACATGAGTCGGACATGTTCTGAGAGTTGGGAAGGTAGATTTCTTCCAATGTTATATGCTACACTATTACTTGATTTGATAGGTTAAGGGGCAACTTGCTGTACCTTTGAGATTGTCCTTGCATATCTCATTATGCTAAAGTGTTTCTCTTAATGCAAAGTCGGTTGGATAAACTTCATATTTGGAAAGAATGACACAACATAATATGGCTTTTGTTGGATATTTTTATCAATAGAGCTAGTGTTTGGGCTATGCTTCCTTTGAGTGCCCCATACTGTTTGATTTTGATAATTTTTTATTTAATGGCTGTATGAGGTATGTACATAAATGCTTTACATTCCTTGGCATTATATTCTGGTCACGTGGAAATCTTTATATTCTTGATACTAATTTACCGAGAGGTCTCATCTGCTTCTTGATAAATCAGTATGTATATAGTCCTATGAAAATAGTTATGCCTTTTTTACTTGGAGTCTCCAAGGTAGTCTGAATATGTTGTATCGGTAGTTTTTTTTTATTAGGTTCTCCTTTGTTTTTATCGAAATTCAGAACAGACTAAGGTAAAAGAGCAATGGATATTGGGAGGATCGCTCATGAGCATTCAGACGCAAATTCTCGAACGCTCTGCTATTCTGCAAAAATAAATAATAAGTGTTAGGAAGTTGAGACGGGATTAGCCCGCTTTCAACGCTCTGATGCTTAAGTCAGTACTTGATATGACAAAATGCGTGAGTGAACAGTGGTCCGGATGTTAGATACCTTTTATCTTGGAGTACATATCTTCCTCTTATGGGTAGTTAAAGTTGACAATACCTTGTGGTCCTCGATGTGAGACTGATGCAAGCATTCATCTTTTGTGCAAGAGAGGATATTTTGGTCTTCTGGCAACTAGTCCCATACACAGGTTGGCTGACGCACGTGACGCTCCTCGTGGCCGGGGGTGTGCAACGTACATCTCATGTATGGATTTACCTAATTGCCCCTGATTATTCCTTTTGCAAAGTTGTTTTGGCTATTTTGGGTAATAAGTAAGGTATGCTTTTCTGTGGTTAGCACATGGCGTATTAACAAGTCTCCGAGTCAAGATATTGAACTTGAATGGGGAGTTGAATGAACCAAAATCCACAAAGCATTCTTACTTAGCATCGTTCTACTGGGGCGATGTAATGTACCCCGAAGTCCCCTCAACTTCCTGATCGAGGGTGATCTCCTTAAGTCGCGTGCGCTCATTGCCCAACCCTTGGATGATTACCCGTCATGGGGATGAATGAAGACAAGAGGAGACTGATCGTTCGAGAGTGGTTAGATGAAGGAATTTTAAGAGCGTTCGAATGTTATGATGCGAACACGAATGAGAGAACGACGTGTGACGTGCCAGCAGGCGTTCAGGCCGTTTGAGACTGCCTGACAGGAAGCGATCACCCCAGAGATTTTTTGGTCCCCAAGGGAGTTTAAGTCCCCAAGTAGCCAATGGTACTAGGTTGGGCTTCCGTGTTAGGAGACACTCTATGACATCCCGTTACAAGCATTCTTTATTTACTATTTATTTAATAATAATCGTCGATGATAATTAATTTTTACCGTCGATAATTATCGATGGTATTTATCAGAATTTTACCAATTACATTTTTTGAGGAAGTTCTTTGTAAAAAACCGTAGAGTTTATCAAGACGAGTTCGTGGTCACGTCAAAGTTTAAATCGGAGTTACGAGAAAGAAGTTATAGTCGACGAAAGTTTTGTACGAAGTTACAATACATTTAGTCGCAAATTTCGACTATAAATAGAAAGTTTCCATAAATGGAAAGTCAACTTTTCCATTCTTGGTAATTTCATTTTTCTTCTTTTCTCTCTCCTCTCTCTCTTCCCTCCCGTTCTCTCTCTCCCTCTGTCGGCCTCACCGCCGGCAAATGACCGGAAGACCACCAAAATCGGTGGGGCTGGTGTCATAAGAACTGCCTCAACCTCCTCTACATGTTGGTGGATGTCTTTGAGGCGATGAGTGGTGGAGGAAGGCGAATCGACGCCGTGAAGGTCACAGTTTCAAGGGGTAACCGATGTTGGCTCCGGCGAAGTTTTCGGCCACTTTTCAGGTATAATTGAATTGGGTTTTGATCCTAGATTGTATTGGTATGTTTGGTTTGATGTGAGGTGGTGTAAATCGATAAGAATTGGTGGAATCAAATCGGATTCCGGCGAGGGCTTTTGGGTCGACACCGTGGGCGGTGGTCGATGGTGAATTGAATGACAGGGTAATAGGGTTATTTCTCCCCTCGTCACCTTGAGCCGATTGGGGTATGCCTTGAGCCATGAGGTGGCTTGATGGCAGAGAACGGTCGCTGGAAAGGATTTTCCGACCAGAGGGTTTCGAGGGCAATTTCGGTCGATTAGGCCGGAATTAGAGGTTGGTTCTTTGATGAATACTGTTGTTGGGTAGATTCTCTATAATTTGGGCTTCGATTTTTCGAGAAAAGTCTCCGACGCCGTCTCCAACGGTGGTTCACAATGGATCTCCGATGAGGGCATTTTCGGTAGAAATTTTATATCGTCGTTCGTAATTACGTACCGATTCTAATGATGAGACTATTGTATTGAATTGCACGTAATTGGTTAAGATGTATGCTTAATCGAATAATAATTAAATATTTTTTGATATTAATAATCGGTTGAATCATTTGTCGATTTGACCGCGAGTCATGTAACGTTTAAGGATTTTGGTTACGACCTTAAAAGAGGATTCAAGAATTGGAAATTGGGATTTGGGAATTTGATTAAAGCTCAGTATTGATTCGGGAAGCATGATTTTTGAGAATGCGATGTTCTCGACAGTATTGCTCGTTGATGACGAGCTTAGTTATTCAATTTGATTTTCGGTGATTAGTTTTTAAATAATAATTGTTGTCTCAGGATGACGTGGTTGCAACACATGACAGATGTATAGAGACACCGATAGATGTGCTTGGCTGATAGGAGATCACGACACAGTATTGTGAGTGAACCCCTTTTATTTTCACAGTCGTAGCGAGTTCAATTTTCAGTAATTCAGTATTTCGATTTAATTTATAGTTTATTTTAGACCAGATTAAATTTGGAGGTTTTTCTTGTGATGGAATTTAGTTAGTTGCATTGATGCACTGACTATTCGGCTGATCACCGGATAGTTCAGTCAGGGGAGGTCAGGTTGCCTCGTCTGGCCTATCATATACAATTTTTTTTTACAGATTGTTGACTCAGGTTAGGGAAAAACTCTTGAGCGACCACCTCCATCTACAGTTCATTTTATGATACTTTAACTAAATTATTTCACATAAATCAGCGAAAAAGGCATCAGATTCAGTTTTACTTCAGTTTTTACGTTTATCGTACGATATTGATTTTTATCCACTCACTCTAATGTTTTATGTTTTTATGCATTTTTCTGGACCCTTTGTTTTCAATCGCCTAGTTTGTAGGATAACAGGTTGAAGTCGTGACCGTCCAGAGTTCGAGGCTTGACAGTTCATAGCTTCTGCTTTCTCAATTTAGGATCACAACAATGTTTTGGGTTGCTCGTGCTAAGGTAGTTGATACCGACTAGTTGGTGTTAGAGACTTTAATACGGGTCCCAAGAGACTTATCTTTGGCCACTTGGGGCCTCCTGATGATTAACGAGGCTAGGAATTTTATGGGCCTAAAGAGAGTTTAAGTCCCTAGGTGGCCAATGCCACTAGGTCGAGGACCACGTCAGGGGATGTCATGTTCAGGGTGATCGGTCGCTGAAGGTGTCCATATGTTGTCATGTGTGGACGTTGGGCTGAGTGAACGATACGTAGTTCATAGGCCTGACGTGTCCTTTTCTGTCGTAGTGAACAAGCATGTGGCGAGACGCCTATCGGGGTCATTCGGACGCAATCCAGATTTATAGGGATTTATGTTTCTTTCTTAGAGGTGCTACCTATCAGGCCATTCGAGCGGCGTGAGTAGGTGAGTGCGGAGTGATATCGTGCACGTACATGAGTGCGAGGTTGATGGGTGAGAGTAACCATTGGGCTAGGCCTCTACATGCATGACATCTATCGGTGAAGGGGCAAGTGCAGAGAACATGTCATAATGACGTTATTACTACGGTTCGTGACTAAACGTTTGTGTTTCAAATTTGAAATGATGTGGGACACTTGATGCAAATCGACGGTCTATGAGGTGAAAGCGTGGACGACTAGGATGTACAAGGTTTATTCGTTTCTCTTGTATAAATAACCTCTTTAACCTGACCGTAATATCATTTGGTGTTTTTGAAGAGTTGCTGCATTTTGGGAGGTTTTAACTGCACTTAGAGTGAAGAACTTACAGTGAAGGAGAGATCTCACTGCGTCTGAGTTTATTCAGGTTTTCCATCTTCCTTAAAGGTGAGGCTTTTTCATTCATGCGTGTGTTGCTCGTTGTTGTGCCTGTGTTTAGATAACTAGTTATTAGTAGATTTCCTTTTGTTTTTTCTGGGTTTTTGTTCTTGAGGAATGTATGTTGTGTTTTGAATGCTTCTGGGTTTGTCAACGTTGATGTTTTCCCTTTATCGATTCCATTGCATGCATGTTTATATCTTTGTACTAGATTCTTTCGAGTTGCTCTGGTAATAGGCAGGATTTTGTTGCCTTGATATTTTTTTGGGAATAGGCAGTCTTTTGGGCGTTATGGTTGATTTTGGAAAATGTGCCGAGGGAGAGCATTCGATGGGTTCGCGGTACTTAGCACCCTCTGGGATTGCTCTGGTAATAGGCAGGATTTTGTTGCCTTGATATTTTTTTGGGAATAGGCAGTCTTTTGGGCGTTATGGTTGATTTTGGAAAATGTGCCGAGGGAGAGCATTCGATGGGTTCGCGGTACTTAGCACCCTCTGGGATTGATGTAAGTGTTTTCTTTAATAGGTTGTTCATGCTGATATGATGAACCCATCGTCGCCCGTTGAACTCTCGAGTGACGAGTCATATAATATTTTAGATGGTAAACGAAGGCTTGCTAGGAAGCATGTGTCGATGAGTAAACTAAGCCAGGAGATAGGCTTTCCAATGGCTTCATTTAGTGTGAGTTAGAAGACGTTGTCGTCGTCGAGTGACGCATCTGGTCTGAAGACGTTCTGGTCTGAGCTGCTTAATGTTATTTATCCTCCTGACGTTCAACCCCTCTTATTGACTGCAACACTCGAGATGGCTTCGTCGAGCGGGAATGGGGTTGAGGCGGCGGTAAGAGCGAACAACGCTTTAAGGCGACAGAGCGGAGCATACGCATTTTTGGCACCAGAGAAAAGAGAGGGAGGAGAGGAATCGCTGTCGGTGTTTAAAGGTGGAGTTGTGCTGAGATGTTTCCCTGGCGTTGAGCCCGTTCAGGAGCCAGAAGCCTCATGCACTACCAGGGATTGTGACTGCTTCTATGATAGAAATGACATACCCCGTTCCGTTATTATGAGGCCATTGGGTGCTGGGGAGACATTTGCCGACACGCCCAAAGGCACGTGTGTATATGAATGGAAGATTAAGAACGGGATAAACTTGCCCATAAATCTGTTCTTCTAGTTCATGTTGGCACACTTGGATGCGTCTTTGGGCCAGTGTGGGCCTGTGATGACGAGGGTGCTAACAACCATATATAATGTGTTCAAGCTGTCGCGTCTAGGGTGTCCTATGATGGCTGAGGTTTCCTTATTTTGCAACACCACCTATGTCAGGCGTGACTACAAAATAATAACTCTGGCCCCAAAAGAGAATAAAAAATTGTGGTTCCAGAAGATGCAGTCATCGCGGGCGTCTAACGACAGAATGTGTTCTTGGTTGGCGGCAACTGGGAGTTTGGTGATCGGTAGGGCGTGAAAGATTATCCCAGGGTTCCTGTAGCATTCCACTAACTAGCTTGTCTTGGGGCATCCAATGTGTTTTAGCTTGTACTATTTATATTTGTTCTCGTTCTGTGTTTGGCTACGTGCTGTCTTTAACAATGCTGTAATGTGTGTTATTTTGCAGTTAAGTACCACTTCCCCCCGTGCGAGACTGAGAGTCATTGTCTGCAGCGTGTGCTCTTCTATTGGGACCGTCTAAACCCTTGTCGGAATTACTAGGCGTTGCTCCATTTGGACATCCTTGATCGTACAGGGATCTTTCGCCGTCTTGGTGTGTGTTTGGATTTGTTGGTTCTTGTTTTACAATTTTAAGGATATCTCAACCTTTTTCTGAAACTTCTATCATTCATGAATAATTCGAGTTTAATTTAGTAATTGCGGTAAATAATTTTTTACAGTCGGTAGATACTGAGAGGTATTAGGTTGACTTTTCATTCAATAGTCAAATTTGGTTGAATTTGAATATAAGTTGTAGAATTTGTCGAGACAAGTTCGTTGACGCAAGAATTGTCGAAAACGAAGTTATGACGGAAAAGTTATGGTCAACGAAAGTTTGACAAAACGTCGAAAATTGTATTACCGTAAATGTGTGGGTATAAATAGTGATTTCCATAATTGGAGACAAGATACTTTTCATTTAGGGCCAGACGCGTTGATCGGCACTCTGGTGACAAAAATCGCCGCCGAGGTTTTTCCGTTCGGCCACCAAACCGGACAACCTTAATATCAAAATGATCGACTTGATCCCTTCTGTCGGCCAACCTTAATATCAAAGTGTCGTATTGTATATCATTAGATTCATATCGATGTGGCGAGCGCATTTGTGAGGTTAAAAATTTATTTAGGCTTCGTCGTCCCAGTGGGTGGGCGGTGGTGACGGGGTTTGCCACCAGTGGTAGTGCAACCAACGAAGAAATTAGGTTTGTCTTTTATCATTACGATTGTCTTATCGTAATGGATCTATTGAGTAAGTAATTCGACTAATTTAGTCGAATTTGATTTTTTGATCAAATACTTCCTCTATTTACCTATTTATTTATCATTTTGACAATTTGCAATAGGGATCGGTTCGTCACAAGAGAGAATAGTGGTGCAAGAGCGAGAGCAGCACGCGACCCAGTGTTATATAAAGACGTGTGTTCGTCAGTCTTCCATAGTGATGAAAATGAGGGTAGAATAGTTAAAAATGTGTTATGCAAGAAAATAACAATAGTCCCATGTCTCACCAAAGACCAGATTAATCGTCTAGTCTTGTATAAGTCAATACTGAGTAACAAATACGCCCTTACAGTTTTACTATAAAATGGGCTGACGGATATTTTGTAACATACCCATTATGGGCCCGACCCAATGATTCAGCCAAATCATCCCTATCAAGTCCAGTCTGTTGAGACACAAACACAAACTGTATAACACTATTTGTTCTTCACACAATGAACTGGATGAATTGCTTGGTTTATTCAATATTCTGGTTTGGCTTAAATACAACCATTACATGTAACCGAAAGAGAAATCCTAGGTTCACGTACAACGTGATGCATAATTATAGAAACAGAGTAAATCACCTAACTACTTCCTGCATAACAGGGTTTTATGAATGTAGACCTATTCTAACTCCTATATTCCAGAAATCAGTCTCATTTCTAGCTTGGTAACCAAGACATCTTCATGTTGTTCCTTTGAAGACCTCTTCATACCCTCCCTTAAACTATCTGCAGTCTGCAGCTAGTTTAACTCTTCAATGTCTATCATTCCCATCTTATTTCTAAGCTTCTGGAAAGCTTCGAATTTTACAGCCTTTGTCATCAAATCAACAACTTGCTCTTGTGTTCCATAATGTATCAACTTGATCTTCCCTTCCCTTACTAGTTCCCTCAGAAAATGAAACCGAACTCTAATGTGCTTACTCCTTCCATGTAACACAGGATTTTTTGAAAGTTCAATGGTGGAGGTGTTATCACACAAAATAATAATGCTTTCTTTATGATGATGGCTCAAATTTTTCAGTACTCGTCTCATCCATACTTCTTGGCAGGCACTGGAAGCAGCTGCTACATATTCAGCTTCAGTGGTTGACAATGTAACAATCGGTTGTTTCTTGGACATCCAAGCTACTGCTCCTGAACTTAACATGAAAACATAACCTGAAGTACTTTTGGAATCCTCTTCATCTCCTGCATAATCAGAGTCTGTAAAGGCCATCAGATTTGTAACCCCTATCTTCTTGCAGAAAATTCCATAACCAGTGGTTCCTTTCAAGTATCTCATGACCCGTTTAGCAGCTTGTAAGTGTAATTCAGTAGGCCTTGACATGTACCTACTAATTAAACTCACACTAAATATTATGTCTGGTCTTGAAACTGTGAGGTACATTAAACTTCCGATAATCTGTTTGTAATATGTATCATCCATAGCAGCTCCACCTTTATTACCAACTTTGAAACTAGGAACAACTGGACTATTTACAGGTTTGCAATCAGACATTGCAAATTTCCTTAACACATCAGTGACATATTTCCTTTGACATATGAAGATTCCATCTGACTTCTATAGTACTTCAATTCCAAGAAAGAATCTCATCTTTCCTAAGTCAGTCATGTCAAATGCTTGCATCATAGAGTTCTTAAACTCTATCATCAAGTGTCTATCATTTTCGGTGTAAATTAAATCATTAACATAAATGCTAACAATAAGAATTTTACCTTCATGACTCTTCTTGATGAACAAAGTCTGCTTATTTGGACATTTCTGGAATCTCTCACTCATGAAGTGTGACTCTATGTGACTAAACCAGGCCCTGGGAGCTTGTCTTAACCCATATAAAGTCTTGTACAACCTGTAAACTTTATGTTCTCCACCTTTCTTCATATACCCCTTTGGCTGCTCTATGTACACTTCCTCATTCAATTCTCCATGCAGGAATATAGACTTGACATCCATTTGTAGTATATCCCACCCTCTGAAAGTTGCAAGCGCTATAATCATTTTCACTGTGTCCATACGTGCCACAGGGGCAAACACTTCAGTGAAGTCAACTCCTTGTTTTTGAGAATAACCCTTTGCTACTAACCTTGCTTTGTATTTATCAACCATCCCAAGCTCATTTAGTTTTGTTTTGTAGATCCATTTGACCCCTACTGTTTTTGATCCAGCTGGTAAATCCATGAGCTTCCACGTCTGATTTCTCTCAATAGAATGTATCTCATCATCCATTGCCTTCCTCCATTTTTCTTGCTTTACAGCTTCCTCAAATGAGATTGGATCATCTCCTATAACATCCTGTACCATATAAGATTCTGCCTCCTCCTCACTTAAACCTTCGCCACTCACATAGTCATTCATCCACCTTGGTTGCCTTCTTTCTCTATTCTCACAATTCATGTCTTCTTTAACAGTAACCCCTTCCTCACTACTCTCACTTCTAGTCTCCATATTCTCTTCCTCAGCATTAACCCCTTCATTTCTATTCTCTCCCTCACTCTCACCTACCTCATAATCATCATCTCCCCATGTCAAATCTTCCCTTATTTGTTCTTCATAGTTTGATCCCCAATCCCATAAACTTTCTTCTTCAAAAACCACATCTTTACTCACCACTATCGTTTTAGTCTTAGGATCGAATAACCTGTATCCTTTAGATTCATTACTCACTCCTAGGAACACACAAGGGAAACTTTTATCATCTAATTTATCTCATTTTTCATTTGGAATATGAACATGTGCAACACATCCCCATATTCTGAAGTGATCCACATAAGGTTTTACTCCAGACCATGCTTCCCGTGGAGTCTTGTTTCTTATGGCAAGTGTTGGACATCGATTGAGAAGGTAGAATGTCCACATAACAGCTTCAGTCCATAAGAACTTTGGCACTTTCTTGGCAGCAAGCATACACCTCACCATGTTCATCACAGTTCGATTCTTTCTCTCGGCCACTCCATTTTGATGTGGAGTGTAGGCAGTGGTGAGTTGTCGTTTGATTCCATACTCCTCACAAAATTTCTTGAAATCAAGTGATGTGAACTCTCCTCCTCGGTCTATTCTCAGGCATTTGATAGATTTTTCTGCTGTTTTTTCAACCTGCTGCTTGAACTTTTTGAAGCAGACTAGTGCTTCTAATTTTACAGATAACATATATGCCCAACTTTTACGGCTAAAATCATCAATAAGACATGGTATGTACCTCTTTTCACTGGTAGACATAGGCTCAACATGTATTAATTCTAGCACCTTACTTGCTCTCTTTTCACTTCTTTTTGGTACCTTGTTCCTGTGTTGCTTGCCTATAAAGCATTCCTTGCAGGAGATCTTTGAGGTATCAAGCTGAGGTAAACCATGTACCATCTTTTTGGTTGTCAGTGTCCGCAGTCCTTTGTGACTCAGATGTCCATACCTTTAATGCCAAAGATATGCAGTATCTGAGACACTTATGTGAATGCATTCTTCAACAGGTTGACTTGTACTTGCTACTGCTTCATTTGTCAGAATGAACATCCGATTTGCACTCATTTTGGTATGTGCAATTAGCCCCTTCTCTGGATGGTATAGGTTGCAAGCTCCATTCCGCATGAGTACATCAATTCCTCTTTCTTGTAGTTGCCCAACGCTTAGTAAATTATTTCCTAATTCAGGAACATAATATACATCCCTTACCACAAAGTTAGTGCCTTGAAACACTAATCGAACACTCCCTTTACCATCCACATTCATTCTGGTGTTGTTTCCACATTTGACTGAATGCTTAGATATGTTTTCCAGATCAATGGACATACCTCTATCACCACACATGTGATTTGAGCAACCAGAATCAACAAACCATGCACCGCTCCTCTTTGTGTCTTGTGGTTCCTCGTATGTCATCAGCAACATATCTTCATCTTCATCGAGTTGAGCATAATTTGCTTCTTTGTTCCACTTAGGGCACTCATATTGAAAGTGACCTAAGTTGTGACATTTGTAACACTCAACTGTTGCTTTAATGAATCACTGGCGTCCTCTTCCACGTCCTCGTCCTTGATATGATGCTCTTCCACGTCCTCTACACTGTGCTCGTTCCTCCACCTTGAGTGCTTGATCACTTTCATGATTGACTGGTCTCTTGAATTTCTGCTCATGAACTACAAGAGAGCTTTGCAGCTCATCAATGGACATGGTTGAAGTGTCCTTTGCTACTTCAATTGAGATCACCACAGGTATGAACCTGTCCACCAAGGTTCTCAGAATCTTCTCCACGATCTTTTCATCTGACATGTCTTCTCCATTGCTCCTCATCTTGTTGGAGATCGCCATCACTCGTACAAAGTATTCTGTAATAGTTTCTTCATTCCTCATCTCCAGTACTTCAAACTCTCTTCGAAGTGTCTGAAGTTGTGACTTTTTCACTATATCATTTCCTCCAAACTTACATTTCATGGAGTCCGAGACAACCTTAGCAGATTGTCGATCCAAGATTTGCTCCAAAACAATCCTGTCAATAGCTTGAAACAAATAGTGTTTAACCTAATGATCTTTTGCTCTGGCATCATCAAGTTGTGCTTGTTGTGTGTCAGTCAATACAGTTCCTGCCCTTGGTTCCTCGAAACCGTTTTCTACCATACTCCACAAGCCTTTTGCTTTGAGCAAGTTCTCCATGAGCTCACTCCAGTGATCATAATGGCCACTGAATTGAGGGATTCTGGTAAGGCCATTTTCTTCACTCATCTGTCTCTCTCTTAAGCTAACTGTTTCTCTCTTTCCCACTCTCTTAGGATACTGCAGTTTCTAAGCACACACTCACTCATGCCCCTTGATGGGGCTCTGATACCAGTTTGTTGAGACACAAACACAAACTGTATAGCACTATTTGTTCTTCACACAATGAACTGGATGAATTGCTTGGTTTATTCAATACTCTGGTTTGGCTTAAATACAGCCATTACATGTAACCGAAAGAGAGAAATCCTAGGTTCACGTACAACGTGATGCATAATTATAGAAAGAGAGTAAATCACCTAACTACTTCCTGCATTAAACAGAATGTAAACAGAATGTAGACCTATTCCAACTCCTATATTCCAGCAATCAGTCTCCTTTCTAGCTTGGTAACCAAGACATCTTCACGTTGTTCCTTTGAAGACCTCTTCACAGTCAAGACTATTTGCGCCAAAGCAAAGCGAGTCATATTAAACAGAGAAATGGATACTCAACTCCGCCGTTCTAACATGTGCGGCGAAGCAACGAACTGGGACGAAGAAGCCTACAGAGACACCATATTAAAAGAGCGGGAGATCCAAACCCGAACCGTTTTCTGAACCGCTTGGGCTCCTCGCAACCTCAACCCTAACCCGGACACCATCGTCGTCGCCTCCAGCGATGGATCCGTTTCCTCCTTCTCCATCCCCTCACTCACTTCCAACCCGGTACTGACCTCACTGTTCTTTTCTTTACAGTATCGTTATTATTAGCATTGTTGTGATTCGCTTCTGAAATTTTGCTTTGGTTTTTTTTTTTTTTGCAGCCGCTGGGTTTTAGCAACGTGAAAGCTCCAAAGTAAGTGTGCGTGTGTCTCGTTTGTAACTGCAACGGCGTCGTATTGACTATAAGCGAAATGCCGAAATTGATGGAGTTTAAATGTGTTTTTTTTTCTGTGTGTAGTGCGTTGATGGCTGTACCTAATTGCTTCATTCAAGCGCATGAGGGGCCTGCTTATGATGTTAAATTTTACGGTGACGACGAAGACTCTATGTTGCTGAGGTACATTTTATACTTGTGGATTATTGTAAATTACTTGCCATCAATTCGCAATATTTCAACCGAATTTGGTGTGGTTGATTTTGTGGGATTATTATATGTAGCTGCGGTGATGATGGTCGAATTCGAGGATGGAGGTGGAAGGATTGCACACAATCAGGTAATGTAGGTTTCTACTGAAGACAGCTCACTGCATTTGCAAGTTGGAAGTATTCCACTAATGCTGCATTTCGTGAATGGTTTTGATATGTTGCTTCTGTAAATGATAATTGGATTTTGATCCTTTTTGAAGTAGATTTTTTTATGAATTGTTTGTTTCAAATTGTGTGCAGGAAACCAAGTGGAGCCAGTAGTTGACTTGGTAAATCCTCAGCATAAGTCACTATTTTGCACTTGCTTCTTTTCTTGTACTCTAGTTTTTATAGTATGGAATTGTCATATGTTGTTTCACTTATTTGTATGATATGAACCATGAGTATGATCTTCGCTCCCTTATTCTGGTTTAGAGTATTGTTGAGGATGCTTGATCATATGCGCTTTAATTAGTTCGCAAAATTACTCGCATTAACATTTCTTGTATATTGCTTCCGTTCAGGGTCCGTGGGGTGCCTTATCTCCAATTCCTGAAAACAATGCTCTTGCTGTTAATCCCCGAGTATGATTTTTTTCTTGGTTTATGTCATGTTCTTCTGAGCAGTGGATATAGGTATGTTTCTGAGTGCAATAATTGGTTATTTACCACAACAGGGAGGATCCATATTCTCGGCTGCTGGTGATTCATGTGTCTATTGCTGGGATGAGGTATGTATTTGTTGAAGGTATTCAAATTGTGAAGTTTAACTGTAGAAAAACATACTTATGTTACATTTAATGATGTCACATTGTTTCGATCTACTTGCTGCACCTAACTGATTCTAAACTATTTATTTTTGAACTTTTTGCTTTTTGCAGGAAACAGATAAAGTCAAAATGATTTTTAAGGGGCACTCAGACTACTTACATTCTGTAGTTGCAAGAAACTCTACCAATCAGGTGAAGTTATTTTAATCCTTTCATAATTATGCAAAACTCTTTGTTTACATAAAATGTAATATGTACGATGTAGTTGGCATTATTGATTTCCAGAATTACTGTTACACTGGCAACAGTGGACAAATGTACTTGATTTGGTGCATTATCTCTCACTAAATGTGTTTGCTTAATGTTTCCCCCATTTTCAGATCATAACTGGTTCGGAGGATGGGACAGCACGTATATGGGGTAAGGACAAGTCCTTTCTTTTTCCAAGGCAGTGACAGAAAACTGTTCTGGGACCGAACTCTCTTTAATATCAACCTTTTGTTCTTTCAAAGTTAGGACAGCTGCTTTCAACCAATTTGTTACACTTAATTATGAAATTACATGAAGTTGTTCTTAGTGGATATTGGTTTTACCCAGATTGCAGAAGTGGAAAATCTGTTCAAGTGATTGAGCCAGCAAAGAACACCAAACTGAAAAGGTCGTGCGTCAGTTGCATTGCTCTTGATGCAAGTGAAAGCTGGTTGGTAAGCGTATCTGTGACAGTGGTAGTGATTAATTTTCTTCAAGCTATTCAGACTGCAATTTATTCTTCTCTTCAAGCTATTCAGTTGCTGCTATCACCTGTTTTTAATCTCTTTGTTCTTCTTCTTTCACAGGCTTGTGGTCGGAGTTTATGGGTTTGGAACCTTCCTGCTTCTGAATGCATATCAAGGACATCAACTCGTGCATCTGTACAAGGTATAGTATTTGATGAGAATCAAGTAAGCTCCGCTCTCTATATTTATAACTTGCTGATATTGGTACTATCTAGTGCTATACATAAACTGAATAACTTTGTTCCTTACATTCTATGTATCACTTTCCTCACTACGTGCTGTTCTCCTTCCCAGATATTAGCAGTCGGAGCTGAGCCTCTACTTAGCCGTTTTGACATAAATGGGGCGATTCTGTCACAGATGCAATGTGCTCCTCAGTCGGCCTTTTCCATCTCATTACTTGCATCTGGGGTAAGCACTCAACATGACTTGTGCATCTTATGTTTCACAGAGGTAGTCACTTTGTTATTAGATTACAAGAATGCTCGGTCCGAATAGCTATTTTGTTGTTTGCTCAGGTTACAGCAATGGGTGGTTATGGAGGAGTAGTTGATGTTATTTCCCAATACGGAAGCCATATGTGCAGATTCGGCTGCCGATGTGTTTGAACGCATCCCACTTCATATAGAGGTCACTTATCTTCTGCCGTTTGTATGGCAGTGCTCAAAGCATGGATTAGTTGCTGAAAGAGTGAAATCGAACCTTGTTTTTTGTAAATGTAACTCTTACTTTTCCCCTTCCTCCAAGCTGAAATATTTATTCATGCAATATCCTTCAGAACTAAACCCTAAAACAGTTGGTACATGGAAAACCAAGAATTTGCATGAAACGAATTGGGTTAACCCGAAACCAATTGGGCCGTAACCACAAGTCCAGGCCCAAATAGACCCGATTCCCTTAGGGCGAATTAGTGTCCAACACGTATACAGAAGCCTGGTACTGTATAACATCAACCCTCGTTTGCCCCCAGTATCCAGCAGTTGAAAACACAACTTCTCTCTTTCGCGCGAAGTCTCCAACTCCGCGGCGTAGATCCGAGGAGTTTCTGACTTTCTGACACCCTCTCTCTCGTTCGCATCATCAACAGGTGTTCTTCTCTTTTCATCTTTAAGATCCGCTACTGTATTTTTTTTTTCATTAAAAAAAATATTCGTATCTGATTCACGTTCCTTCGAAATTTGATTTGTCCTATCTGAATTTTTTTTTGTTTCAAAACTTTTGAATTTTCTAACTTCTACATTCCTCTCCAGATAGAGAAGCTGCGTATGTTCTAAAAATATGGAATTTTGGTTTTATTTTTTTTCACAACAATCGTTTTGTTTGCTATCAATAAGTTTTGTCAAAGATGGTTTTTTTTTTAATAAAATATTCTGGCTTCGATCTATGGAAGTTTTGGGTACTGACTCCATATCGGAATCGTTTGTGTTGAAGTCTGAAATCTAAGACAATGCTGAGAATTTGACTTAGTTTATAACTCTAGTATTCTGTGGAGTTCAGTACTACCGAGCTGTAAGGATTTGTAAGATTGTGTGCTCATATAATTGGTTGGTGTAGTTTTTGCAGTCATGGCGGCACCTGAAGGTTCTCAGTATGATGCTCGTCAGTTTGATACCAAGATGAATGAAGTGTAAGAATTCTATCCTTTTGTCTACTTTTTAAAGTATGCGTCTTGATTTACGACAACCTTTTGTTCGGCAGTGACGAGGGGCATGCGATTTCTACTGATGTCCTTTTGTGCTTTAATATTGTGTTCCAAAACTGTGGTGGTAATGTATGGTGATTTTTGTTGTTACAGGCTTGGAGTTGACGTACAAGAATTCTTTACGTCATACGATGAAGTTTTTGACAGTTTTGATACCATGGGTTTGCAAGAGAACCTGCTGAGAGGCATTTATGCTTACGGTAAAGAATCTCTCCTTGTCTTTCCTTCATGATATACATGTGAATTTGGTGAATTATTCAGCTCATGGTTGTTGTGTATCCAGGTTTTGAAAAGCCCTCAGCCATTCAGCAAAGAGTATTGTCCCCTTCACTCGGGGTCTTGATGTGATCCAACAGGCTCAATCTGGAACAGGAAAGACAGCGACTTTCTGTTCTGGTATCCTCCAACAGCTTGATTATGGTTTGACCGAGTGCCAGGCCTTGGTTCTGGCACCCACTCGTGAGCTTGCCCAGCAAATTGAGAAGGTCATGAGGGCACTTGTAGATTATCTCGGGGTGAAGGTGCATGCCTGTGTTGGTGGAACTAGTGTCAGGGAAGACCAACGCATCCTGTCAAGTGGAGTTCATGCTGTTATTGGAACACCTGGTCGAGTTTTCGATATGCTAAGGAGGCAGTCACTTCGCCCTGATAATATCAAGATGTTTGTTCTTGATGAGGCTGATGAAATGCTCTCACAGGGTTTCAAGGATCAGGTCTGTTAGCAAGACAAACTCTTTTTGTTTCAACAAACTCTTAAACGGTTTCCTCTGGTGATATGGGAGGATAGTTGTAACTCTTTTTTGTTGTTTTTCCTGATCTATGATAGATTTCAGCTTCTTCCACCAAAGATTCAGGTTGGTGTGTTTTCTGCCACAATGCCACCAGAGGCCCTGGAGATCACAAGGAAATTCATGAAGAAACCTGTGAGGGTCCTTGTGAAACGAGATGAACTCACCCTGGAAGGAATTAAGCAGTTTTACGTCAATGTGGATAAGGAGGATTGGAAGCTTGACACGCTCTGTGATCTTTATGAAACTTTGGCCATTACTCAGAGTGTCATTTTCGTGAATACTAGACGTAAGGTTGATTGGTTGACTGACAAAATGAGAAGCCGTGACCAGAGTCTCAGCCACCCATGGAGACATGGACCAGAACACCAGAGACATCATCATGAGGGAATTCCGTTCTGGGTCTTCTTGTGTCTTGATCACCACTGTTTTTTGGCTCGTGGTATTGATGTACAACAAGTCTCCCTCGTTATCAACTATGATCTGCCTACCCAGACTGAGAACTATCTCCATCGTATTGGTCGTAGTGGAAGGTTTGAAAGGAAGGGAGTTGCAATCAACTTTGTCACAAAGGATGACGAGAGAATGCTGTATGATATTCAGAAGTTTTACAATGTGGTAGTGGAGGAGCTACATTCAAATGTTGCTGATCTCTTCCGAAGAGACTTTATTGTGCTCCTTGACGACCTAGGTTGCACTGAAACGGATACGGAAACGGGGATACGAAACGATACGATACGCCGAAACGGTAAAATCAAAAAATTTAAGGATACGATACGAGTAGAATATAAAAATCAAATTATTCATTACAAATTCAAATATAGTTAAAATAATAATAATAAGCATGTAATTAAAGTTTATGTCATTGTAGCTTCATGTAAACACAGTAGACATCTTTAGACATTTTCCAAATCAATTTCTTCATCTGCATCTTCATCAACATTAAAGATCATCGGTTCCAAGTCTGGTTCATCGAGAGAAAGTTGGGCAATCTCCAGAACACCAACATTAGAAACATCCAAAGAATCCATTTCATCACCACCAAGATCCCATTGTTGAGTCACGCCTTCATTGTAACTTGGATGTCTCCTAGTCAAAAGACGAAGATTAGTATGAACAAAAATCAAATCTCCCGCCCTTTGAGGTGTTAACTTGTTCCTAGCCAAAGAATGAATGAAGCTGTAGGTACTCCAATTCCTTTCACAACATGAGGAAGAAGATGGTTGACCAAGTAACTTGTACGCCAAGTGTTGGATAGTTGGAACATTTGCTCCATGAACCGACCACCAAGTTACAGGCTCCATATGATACATATCTCTTATAGCATCTCCATCACTAAGACCATTCGTGCAATTGAAAAAATCAGCAAACTTAATTGCAACTTTTCTTCTGTCTTCGGGATTGGCAAAATACTTAGCAATACAAGTTTTCCTTTCTACAGAAATCTCTTGATCATTATTGGGAGTAACCCGGCTGTTGTCCTCTTGAAGCCACTCAAAGCTGTAATACCTAAACAAGATAAGAAAAATAATAAGAAATTCCATAATAACAAAAAGTACCAAAATGAATTGAGTAGATGTTATACTTACTTTGGATTCAAAGAATGTGCCAAGCAATGTAGAGATGTATAGCTCTTGGTCCACCTTGCTATCAATACTGATTCCACAGCATTCCAAAACTCTGAACTTTCATGTAGTTGCTTTCTTTCTTTTCGGTAAATAGCATGCATGCTTGATTCGCTCTATCATGCTATCCCACCATTCATACACCAAATGAAGAGAAGGTTTATCGGTGTCGGCCTTTCTAATCATCTCATGAATGGGACTAGCGAAGGTGAGGATGTACTCAATGTCATCCCAAAACTGCTCATCTAGAAGCTTTACTTTCACAAGCCCTGCCTTATGATAATCATCAGCTCTATAATCCTTCCACTTCGGACTAATCACCATTTGTTGCAAACCATTCTTGATTTTTTTAAATCTCAACATCATTACAATAGTTGATGCAAACCTTGTAGGAGCAACTGAAAGTAACCTCAAGTCACAATGCTCTGAAAACATCACCAATCTCATACCATGATTCATAATAAAGTTTCTAATAAACACAACATCATCAGAAACAGGCATGATCCAAGAACAGGCATCATACACATCTTGAGTTGCATCACTATGTGATGAAGGGAGTGTAGGTGCTCATATGTTCTTCACAGCAAGATTTAATGTATGAACTACACATGGTGTCCAAAATATGGTGGGATATTGGGTTTCAATAAGCTTACCAGCCTTGGAACATACCAGAGCATTGTCGGTGACAACTTGCACCACATTTTGGTACCCAACTTGCTTAATAGACTCTATGATTAGGCTTGCAACCAACTTGTGATCCTTGAATTCACCATCGCAATTTACCGCTTTGAGCATCATTGCACCAGTTTAATTAACTGCTAACACATTGATTATAGGTCTTCTTTGTGGATCCGACCAGCCATCACTACACAAGTCACACCCTTTGTAGGCCAAGTCATCTTGATTGGCTCCAAATGATGCTCAATATTTTTCTTCTCTCTAGCTAGAAGAGTGGTTCTCAATTTGTTATACCCTGGTGGGGTATAAACTGGAAGAGTAGATGCACGGCGATAAGACTCCCGATAATGTGGATTTCTTGCAAGGTTGAAATATAAACCACCGGTATAAAACATCCTCCCAACCTCCTCATCACATTGTGCTCTAGCTTCATTGTTGAAAGCTTTGTGAAGAGGACCAGAATCTCCTTTTCTCTTCTTCGGATCATAAGAAGTAGAAAATGTCATCCCATAACAACTAGTTGAAGAACTCCCTTGCCCTTGGCCTCTTGATGATGATGGCAAATGAACTTGCCTAGGAGCTGCATTTGATTGTCTCTCCTTGCAGTCTCTCACTATCTTTATCATTTGAGTATGTGCTTGTGAATTCACCTTTGAGCAATATGCAACTCCCACCGGATTGCCCTCTTTCAGAAGATGATACTTCACTCTAGTGTACGAGCCTTGGAAATTCAGCTTGCAGAAAGTACATTGCCATTTCCAACATTCTCCTGCTTGACTAGTTTTCTTGATCTTCTTTACAAATTGTCACAATGGAGCTTTATCATTGAAGACGTTATGAATCTCATGAGCACTAACATTAACATTGGCACTAGAACTGATTGGAGGCGTATCTGCGTCATCGTCGGCCATCTACAGTTTGGTCACAAGAAATTGAAGATCATACAAATGTACAAAACTAAGACTAAGACTAAGACTTTTTGAATTTTTGGTATTTTGTTTCAAACTTTCAACTTGACTAAACCCAATTTTATCTCAGTTCGATTTAAACCCAAATTATATCTCGTAACTAAACCCAATTAAGTGTATTCTGTACTTTTAACCCAATTAAATGAATTAACCCAACTTGACTAAACCCAATTAAGTGAATTAACCCAACTTAACTAAACCCAATTAAGTGAATTAACCCATTGATCTACCCAATTTGCATAACCCATTGATCTACCCGTACCCAACTAGCCCAGGAAAGAATTAACCCATTGATAAGTGCATAAGTTGCATAACCCATTGATCTACCCAATTAACCCATTGATAAGTGCTGGCCGTCTCAAGAGCAATTTACAGCTAGCCCAGGAAAGTACCTATTGATCTACCCGTACCCAACAGCCCCAACTACCCATTGATCACAACATAAGTGGCTTAAGTGCATAACCATTACAGCATCGTACACAACTTCTCAACAAGTAAAACAAGTAAACAACTAAACACTGTAAACAACAATCGATACGAAAGAGTGGAAAGACAAAGTCAAAGACTCAAGGATAAACAGCAATCGATTCTCCACTTTCACGTACGGGCTGGATTGGGTCGAGGCGGAGGAGAATGAGTCGAGGCGGAGGAGATCGAGTCGAGGCAGAGGAGACCGAGTCGAGGGCTCGAGGCAGAGACGGAGGAGATCGAGTCGAGGCGGAGGAGACCGAGTCGAGGCAGAGGCGACCGAGGCGAGGTGGAGGAGACCGAGGCGAGGTGGAGGAGACCGAGCTGGATTTCCAAATTAGGTTTTTGCGTTTCCGTTTCTGATTTTTTTTGTGGTATAGAATTTTTGTGCCGGAAAATTACCAGGATACCCCACGTATCTTTACAAATTACAGGGATACGTATTCATTTTAAGATACATACGTATCCTATACATATCTAAAAAGGAATACCATATTCAAACGTATCCGGACGTATCCGACGCGTATCGTACCGGTATCGGTATCCGATACGCGATACTCCTCCTATGTGTCGTTTCTGTGCTTCTTAGTTGACGACAGCGGGAAGTTGGTTGAGGAAAGTTGGCTTCTGCTCAGTAAGTGCTACTTGACGTTTCTTCCTTAACTCATTCTGGTCGTTCCCCTGCCACCCTCCACCATTTTGTGTCTTTCTCTTATATGAATTATAGGTCTAGTCCTTCAATTTGTGGTTGTTGGAAACTTGGAATGATTGTTTAAGTGGGTATAAGTAATTTTGCAATGTGAAATCCATCATTGCCTGAATTAGTGTGGTGTGGTGGCAACTGTTGCTGCTTAGTTTCTTGCTTCTAAACTTCGTAATGTATGGTACTTCGGTTTCTTCTCCATTGTTCCTAACTTCGCATGAACCCATATACATGCTCACTGTAGCCAAAGTGACAATTTATTCCAACTTCTTTTGTTTTTGAGTTGAATCAGTTGTATAGTATTTGTTTTGCTTTTCGGGTTTGTTTTCTTCTCCATAGTCGAGACCCCTCATTATGAAATGTTATGGTCTGGTCCTTGCCTGGTTCTCTTTGACTTAGCAATTTTGGGAGGGCACTTGGGATTATGGGTCATCATCTATCCTTTGAGACCCATTCTATACACAGATAAATTGGTTGGTCCGGTCCTGCTTGTCTTGTCTTGTTAATTAAGGAATGGATGGCAGTTGCTATGTCACAGAAGGTGTGGTGGATCCATAGGATTTATTCCCAATAATGGGGTCACATTACAACTCTAAAGAGACCAAGTAATTAGGCCTCTTAAAATAAGCATTGTCATGACATGTTTGCATGTTGCCTACTTGCCCGACCTTATTTCACGAATTATTGGGTGAAATCTTGAAATATTTACCTTGATCGGAGATGGCCTCGTTTATCAATTCCAGTCAGTTTATCCTATCAGAGATTCGAATGACCGGGCTAACATTAAAGTGGTTAACGTCTACATGTTTACCCAACAATCAATATGAAGCAAAAGTCGGGTGATCTTGACCAAATGCAATGATTAGCTATAGAGACTAATTATTTATGATAGTGTATGGATGAATTCTCAAAATAATTTTTTCTATTAGCACTTCCAAGAGAAAGTATCTTTCATGTATTTCATACAAAATTGCTTTGAAAACTTATAAGAGCATCCGCATCGACGAACAAAAATAGCTCGAGTAAGACTGACCGGACCCATTCGAAGAGCTCGAGCAAGACCGGACGAATCCACTCGAAGAGCCTGAGCAAGACCGGACGGACCCACTCGAAGAGCTCGAGTAAGATCGGCCGGACCCACTTGAAGAGCTCGAGCAACAGCTCGTCCAAGTTTTGCTCAACTTTTTGTTCGAGCAAGCCTTCCGTCAATGACTTGTCTCGATCGAAATCTCACCGCTGTATTCCTCCTTGATTTTGCTCGAGCTCCACCTCAGTCGGGCCCTCCGACAGCTCGAGCAACACCCTTGTCGCTGCATATGCTCTAAGTGATTCCCTAACAAAATTTCAAAACACTTTTAAGTATAACCAAACGCTCTAAAATTTCTAAAATTACTTTTATATGTTTGGAAGTGCTTTCAAAGGCTATACCAAATAGACCCATAAAATAAACCAAAACCAATCCAAGATCTCGTTTTAAAGCCTAATTAATAGTCGACACAAAAAGTTAATCTCAACTTAAGGAAAGCAAAATAAGCTAACCGAATGTTTTTTTTTTTGCAAAAATTCTCAAATGATCACTCAAATTTGATGAAATAGTTTAGTCATTGAACTTTTAAAACTATAATCTTGATTACTCAAATTTGGCTAAATAAACATTTTGGTCACTCACATTTTGAAACTATAACTTTAGTCACTCACATTTTGAAACTATAATTTTGGTCACTCAATTTGATGCGACGAGAAAAGTGATTAAAGTTATACATTTCAAAAGTGGCTGATCAAATTATTTAATTTGCTAAGTTTGAGTGACTAAAGTTATAATGTTACAAGTTGATTGATCCAATTGTCAATTTTGCTAAATTCGGATCACCAATTTAATTTTTTTATCTTTTTTTTTTAAATAAAAATAATTTTCTCCCTGGTTTAATTTGTTTTTAGCGGTACCGGGAAGAAAGGACCGGGAGGCGGTTGGGTCTGAACACTAAAAGCAAGCAAGCTCTTTTGATTAAATTTGTTTCCTCCACTCCACGGGACCAGGTCTGCACGAAGAAGAGGCCCTCTCTCTCTTCTCTTCGCTCCAAGCCAAACGTCGCGCTCTGGTTTCTCTCTGACTCTCTTCTTCTCTTCTGATAGATTTTCAAAGCCAATATCTTTTTCACCTTGTCACTCTCTCCCTACATCATCATCGTCGTCATCATCTTCATCACCAATTCTCTTATTCTGTATTCAGCATTGTCGGTTTGTAATATAAATACCGCCTCAGCTCTCCCACACATTCGTTGCCACCTCTTCGCCTATTTTTTCGCCACATGCAACTCTCCCCCCCATTCTGAAACAAACCGAAGCTCACAATAACCAAAACTCTCTCTCTCTCTCTCTCTCTCTCTCTATTCAATTTTACTCATTTGAGTATCCGAAGGTGTTACTATTTGTGTGGCTGTGGTTATGGTGGTTTCAGATTCGTCCGATGGCGTCGTGGTCACTCCGGCGACGATGATCGAGTCGTTGGATCTGCGGCGGAGGCCGATCGCGAGAGGCGACGGTGACGCGGATTCGGAATCCAAAGACGGCGGCGGCGGCGGAGCCGGGAATTCCACTACCACCAGTGAGGACTCGGTCCCGGCGGCGGCGAAGATCAACGGCGACGACGAGATTCATAAGGCGAGGACCACCGAAGCTTCTGTAGACTCGATTCACGGCGGTGCTGAAGAGAAGAAGAAGAGCAGCGAGGATCGAGGCCCCTCCGGTGCTAAATTTGCTTACCGGCCGTCGGAGATTCTGGCGCACCGGAGAATCAAAGAGAGTCCTCTTAGCTCCGACGCCATTTTCAGACAGGTAAGTCATTTTCAGCTCGAATATTGTAAAATTTGGAAATGCTAGCTTGAATTCTGGAGATTAGTGAAAATTATGTTCGTTAAGTTTGTTAAGAAATAGTTACTGCTTGTAAGCATTGTGATTTAGAGAGTGTGCGTCATCCTAATTGCTAGTTTTACAGAGCCATGCAGGTCTTTTTAACCTGTGTATAGTAGTACTTGTTGCAGTAAACAGCAGGCTTATCATCGAAAATTTAATGAAGGTTAGTTAGCAGAATTGAATGTCTTTGCTGTCTCTTTAATTATTTTTAATTATTACGGCATTTTACGTACTCGCTGCTTTCTATTTCTTACTGTTTTTGATCTTCTTGTGCAGTATGGCTGGTTAATTAAAACTGGCTTTTGGTTTAGTTCAAGATCATTACGAGATTGGCCCCTTCTAATGTGTTGGTAATGCTTTGTGTTTTATCTCTGCTATGCTCCTTTGCTACAATCTGTGCTCATCATTTGATTTATTTTTTCACAGTTAAATTTGTAGGAGGCTTACTCTGTTTCTTTGTATCTTTGCTTTCACTTGCAGCCTTACTCTTCCTGTTTTTCCACTTGCCGCCTATCTAGTTGAGAAGTTAGCAATACAAGATCGTTTAAAAGAATCTGTGAGTAATCAGCTTTATGTTGGTTCACAAGTACAGCTCCCAAGTAGCAGGAATAATTGACATGTTTTACTCTTGAGCTCTGAAATTTAAATTTCTACCTTAACAATACAGACCACTGTTTGTCTTCATATCGCCATTACCACGACTTCACTTCTGTATCCAGTTCTTGTGATTCTCATGTAAGATTTCATATTAAATTGAATTTTCCTTGAACAATACTATTCTTCATATCGTCATTACTACTTTTATATTCACCTGCAGATATCTGTGAATATGTTCAATGAAGATGGTCTTTTTGATCAATGACTTCAATATCTGCAGGTGTGATTCTGCTGTTTTATCTGGTGTCACGTTGATGCTCTTTGCTTGCATTGTGTGGTTGAAACTTGTCTCCTTTGTCCATACAAACTATGACTTGAGAACAGGTGCCACGGGAATGGAGAAGGTAGGAATTAGGTTCCGATTGAATTTACTGAGAAGGCTTGGAATTAGGAATTAGGATCGTCTCTTCCAGGCCTGTATTGAAGAGTGAAGAAAGCTATACATGATAGACTATTCCTTTAGCCATGAATTTTTCACCTGCAATTCCTTGAACAATTATTTCTTGTTTCTCTTGATAAGGGGTTACTTTTTAATTGATAGATTCCTTGTTTGATGTTAGGTGGATGTTGTGCCTGGTCCTCCGAGTGTGGATTGCTCGCATGAGCTTACCTTGAAAAGTTTGGCTTACTTCATGGTTGCTCCAACACTGTGTTACCAGGTAAATCTATTTTCAAGTACGTGCCTAGTGTTTCATTTCATTTGCTTTTCACTTTTATTTTTCCTCTTCGCGTTTCCTTTTTTATATAAAAAAGAACAAGAAAAGACCACTTCATGCATTAGAAATTTTATGAGTATTTGGTATAATGTAGAAACCATCATGCAGTGAGGTAACTTTATGATGTAATAGTGCGAGTCATACAAGCTTTCATTCTGCTTTATTAATTTTCTTGCCTTTACTGATGAATTAACACATGAATCATTTTTGATTGTAGACTAGTTACCCTCGTACCCCATGTGTTCGAAAGAGTTGGTTGTCCCGTCAATTTGTCAAGTTGTTCATTTTTACTGGAGTGATGGGATTCATGATAGAACAAGTAAGTTTTTCAGTGTTGCTCTTTTGTATCCTTTTGATAAATGAAGGAAGTCCCACATATGTGTGTGTCTACAATCCGCAGTACATTAATCCTATCATCAAGAATTCACAACATCCTTTGAAAGGGAACTGGTTATATGCTATAGAGAGGGTTTTGAAGCTTTCTCTGCCTTGTCTATATGTGTGGCTATGCATGTTCTATTGCTTTTTTCATCTCTGGTGCGTCTCTTAATTTGTTCTTTGCACCCCCATGTCGGCTCGCCTTTTTAGAAATCTTGCTTACATATGGTGTATCTAATCTAGGTTAAATATTTTTGCTGAGCTTCTTTGTTTTGGTGATCGAGAATTTTATAAAGATTGGTGGAATGCAAAAACAGTCGAGGAGGTAGGTTTTATCACTTTTATATCCTTTGAAATACAAGATTATTTTGTTTGCTTACACTTCTATGCTGACATGAAAGTTCTGACGATTGATTTTTTCTTTTCTTTTCTTTAAATCTTCTGGCTATTTGGCTATCATCAGTATTGGAGAATGTGGAATATGGTATGTATGTTAACTCAAACTCGGTTGTTTTATGTATTTATTTCCACATATATATAATTCATTGGCAGGATAGATCATGGTTTTGGATCCACTATTTTTGCTGTATATGATGGAAGATAGATTCTATGTTTGGTTTCTATATGATATTTTAAATCGGTTTTTAATGTTGAGTTCCTATTTTTTCAAATATGAGAATGAGTGCATTCCCAGTTGCAGCTTGCACTGTCATGGACATCACCTGTATAGTTGCATGTAGTTTGTTAATATGTATACACACAATCTTCAAACGATTACTCTTATTTGTATTAATCATGTCTATCTACTTCAGCCTGTGCATAAATGGATGGTTCGCCATATCTACTTTCCTTGCTTGCAATATGGAATACCAAAGGTACTTCTTTTACCCTACTTTTATCTCGAGTGAGTTTTATTGCAATGTTGTCGTTCTCTCAAGAAAAAATATTGATTCAAGTTTCCAAGTTGTTCAACTAATTCCATATTAAATATTCTTTCTGTCATCTTCTGATTCAGGGAGTTGCAGTTGTGATTGCCTTCCTAGTATCTGCTGTATTTCATGAGGTATAAAGTTTTTTAATTTATAGATTTCTTTTAGATTTAAAATCTCTCCACTGAGAGTGAGAGTTGGTGGTAGGCCTGGGCCGGATCGGGTTGGCCCAAAAAAACATGAACCCAAATTAAATACCAAATATATCAGAACGGATCAGGTTGTGCTACTTAGAGCTTCGACCCATTTAGAATCTGACCCGAACGGTTCCGATTCCGGTTCCGGTTCTCGGGTTCTGTATTTTTTATTTTATTTTGCAGAGGCTTTTCACAACAAATAAATTATAGAGAAAACATGAATTTTGAATAATAATTATAAAAAAAAAGTATAACAACCTGAAACAAACCCATGAAAAACTAAAGTCAAGTACTACCAGGATGCTTTGCGATTTGGGAAATTAGGGTTTTGATTTGAGAATTAATTTCAAGGACTAAAGATTGCTATGGTTTCACGATGTATGATTTTGATAGGGTGGTAAGGGGATGAATTTTGATTCAATCAATTGTGGTTTTTGGGGAATAAGATGAAGTTTTGATAATCAAGCTCGCCATTGCTGAGAAAGAGAGAGAGAGAGTCGGGCTGTTGGCTTTGGCTGCATGAGAGAGTGAAAGGAGGTAGGGTTTGTTACCTTTAGTTTATATATATACTTGAGTTTTAAGATCAGATGCAACATAAATTCTGTCAAGATATTTACAAACATCCACTTATACATAGATATGTAGCATTTCAATAGTTGAACGGGTTTTTCACTTTTAAAATAATATAACCCGCACATGAAACCATTTGTGATACAAACGGATCGGTTCTTCACGTAAACTTATATTTTTCTCTTAAACCCAAACTGATCCGCCCATTTTCGGTTCAGATCGGTTCGGATATGCGGGTTCCGGATTCTAATGCTCCGCCTAGTTGGTGGGACATTAAGACTCTGAATATTGATGCATTATTATCATTTATGGAAATCGAGAGTAGAGATAACTGAAAGGGTTGCTATCTATGCCAACCAATCTAGGAGTCTAGAAGCAAGACTGGAGGGATCTTGATAATCAGTCCTAGTAACTTGATAAGAATAGAATACACACAATGTTAAACGCAGGTTTGCCAAAGATATTTTGGGCTGATTTCATTAAGATTATTTATACATCATATCTTAAGAGTGAACCCCCTTATCAGGACATGTGCAGAGCCTCTGGAATGTTGTCATATGTACTATGATATTTGACTTAGCCAACAGACAAGAACTATAGCATAATAGCACGCTTGCTATGCAATTATACGAGGATCGGCCATAACGTTCTCCTACTTCTACTTTAGGTGTTGGATGTTTCTTGTATCTGACTTATTACTGTTTTGTTTTCTGCGTATGTTTGCCATTCCTGTGCAGCTATGCATTGCTGTTCCTTGTCACATATTCAAGTGGTGGGCTTTTGCAGGAATTATGTTCCAGGTATAACCATTTTAAGTTTTTGTAGGAGTTTTTACTTCGGGTAGATGCCATTTTGGACTAGTACTCTGATATCAATAGTTGGTAATGATAATACTCATTGAAGTTTTATTCTTTTTACTTTCTTTTATCACAGGTACCTCTGGTCTTGATCACAAATTACCTGTGGGAAAAATTCCAGAACTCAATGGTATGTCTTATTTAAAAATAATCTTATGTCCTAGCCTCCTAGGTTACTCACATTGTTGTCTATATCTCCCATTTTGGCCAATTATATTATGTTTTTGCAGATAATGGTTTTCCTATTTATACTAATTATGTTATATTTGATGTCCAGGTTGGAAATATGATCTTCTGGTTCAGTTTCTGCATTCTTGGTCAACCCATGACTGTGCTTCTGTATTACCATGACTTGATGAATTGGAAAGGAGCAAACTGGTGAATTTACGACCCTGTCAACTTACCAATCCGTAGTTGTAGAAGCAATTTTGTCCGTTCGACATATTCCTGCTTTATAGTTACCGCAGGGCAAATTCCTGTGGCAATATGCTCTGCTGCTGGCGACCATTCAGTTGTGTCCATGCTATCTAGTCGTGATCCATAAAAATTGTCATCTCGAGAGCCAAATTTTTTTGATAATTCAATTCATCCCGTATACAAGCTTCGAATGTAGTGACCACTGTTACCTACTGTTTCTTCTTCCGATCTATAGTTTGTCGGAAATTTGTAAATGGTTTGGAGTTCAATCCGTTTATTGTTCCATTTCATTGTTCTTTTTTGGATGACCTATAAGAAGTTCAGAATGTAAGTCCTGTGATTACAGTAGAAATGTTTTAGCCTTTAACCAAAGAGAAAATGTACTTTTCGGTAAGAGATTTTCTATTTCTCCATTTTGTTTACAAATTTCGACGGCCGATATTCAAATTTGGTCATCCGAGGGTTATATGTATTAATGTATAGGTCACGTGACTAGACGAATACGAAACCCCATTCATTTTGTATTCACCGCCGACCGACGAAACAAACAAAATCTCAATCAGCGCGCCCCGCCGAATCGTAGAAAATAAATAATTTTTCCCGACAATTTTGCCGGTAAAAGTGTCGCCACCTTTCTCCCATTTTACCACCACTTCACTTCACTCAATAGATTGAAAGAGACTACACTAGTGAGAGTGGCCAAAGCCCTTTGAGAGTGTGTTCAACCATGGACGATTTCCGATCCAAATCATACGGCCATGGAAGAATGGAGCTTGATATCTACTACGGAAACGGGTCCAACAATGTAGCTGCTCCTTCCGGACCCAATAATGGGATGCAAGATCTCAGGTGTTACAGTGCCTCCTATGCATGCCCACCTCCCAAAACCCAGAACAACATTAACGATGAAGCCAAATTCAAAAAGGGTAGCAGCAAATCTTCAAATGGGTGGAGCTTGACTGATCCGGAGCTGCAGAGGAAGAAGAGGGTCGCTAGCTACAAGATGTACACTGTGGAAGGGAAGCTCAAAGGTTCGTTCAGGAAGAGCTTCAGGTGGCTTAAGGAGGCTTGTGATAGAATTGTCTTTGGCCGGTAATGATCTAGCTTTTCTTAATATATTGATTGGTTTCTTTTAATGAATCCGTAATGTGATGTTGTGATGATGAGTAGTATCTTGTATATTCCGAGATTTCGGTTGAATGTGAGATCTTACCGGGTTCTGTTGAAGCCTTGATATATATTTATTACTATGGTAACATAAGTATTATGGTGATTGCAGTATTGTAGAATAGGAAATAGGTTGTAAAAAGCTTGTTCTTTGTTGGTAGTAGTTACTCACTTTGTGTTATTAAGATCTCGAAGGACATCTTACCGATTCGCTCCCTCCCTCAGTGTTTCGATTTCTTCCATTCTGTGGTCCATTCATGGAGTGTGTTTTGGAGGAAGATAGAGGATAGTGGATGCAAGTCTTCTCAAGAATGCGTTTGAATTGGTTGGAGTTTGATTAGTTTCACTACATTTCAAGTTCTGATAAGAGGGTTAACTTTGGTTGGGACTTGGGAGGTCCTTTGCGGTCTGGTATTGATAAGTCACAACTCTTCTGAGGTCATTTGGAAATCAAGTAATATATGAAGTGATATAGTGTTTTTTTCGATTACAAAAACAGAAAAACAAAGACAACACTTCTAAGACATCCTCCACCCATGAGATCAAATTGGGGGGGGGGGGGGGGGGGGGGGGGGGGAAGCGTTTGTGGTGACGCCAGATCATGACCAGCTTTGAGTAAGCTATCTGCTAAGAAATTTTCCTCTTGAAAGATATGTTGAACTACCGTCCCAGGAAAAAGCTTAATGAGGTGGTTTGATGAGTGATAAAATTCTCCAAGGAGCACCCGAAACTCTGTTGAGAGAATCCACAAGAACCTTTGAATCTCCTTCAATAATGAGAGGAGGATGGAGCTCTGATGAAACATATTATGCAGATGACAAAGACCATCACGAAGGGCAAGTGCTTCAGCCACCAGCACATCATTTTTTTCAATATTTCTGGCAGAGGCAATAATAGGCTGGCAGTCAGAATTTCTGATAACAAAACCTGAAGCTGCATTATGGTTTTGGAGGACTGAACCATCAAAATTTAATTTAAGCTTAGGAGGAGGAGGATGTCATTTAATATGAGTATTTTTTTTTCTTTCTTTAAGCTGGAAGCTAATACATTTTTCTTTTGAAAATGTCTCAAGAGAACTTCTGACTCATAGAAAACTTTATTAGAACAAGGCTGAATAGATCGAAAAATTAGCCTATTCCTAGCTCGCCAAATATGGTAGCTTATTGTTAGGATTTTTTCCAAGATCTGGGCACTGTTAATGCTATTTCTTCTAATATTCTCAAGCCATTGAATAAAATCATTCTGGCTTATAGTAGGAATAATTAAGAGACTAGCTAAAGACCAAACCGAAGAAGCCAAAGGGCAATGCATGAAGAGGTGGTCGATATCTTCTTCGTAGTGCCTACAAATAGCACAATTAAGAGGAATATTTGGGTTATAATGTCCTAATCGATCTCTTGTTTTGAGCCTTTTACAAATAAGCTGCAAACCAAAAAATTTAATCTTGTTCGGAATATTAAGTTTCCACATACAACTGAGGAGATTTGAATAGATGTGAGTATTAGTATTACTAATTTGAGCATGGGAAGCAAAACTAATGGTGAACTTACCATTGTCATTCAAACCCCAAACAAACTGATCTGGGTTTGTGAAGAGAGGCAAAGGCATAACCTTAATGGCTTGTAGAGTATCTTTATTAATAAAGTCTCGGATTATTTCCAGATTCTATTGGTTATTGGAAATGAATTTATCCATTGTAAGGTTAATATCTAGAATAGGTTTTAGGTGTGTTAATACCCGTTACCGATATGAATAACGGATATTGAACAAGATTATGTATCGGTGATGCTTGCTGAAGGATCAGTGTTGGGGTGTCGGTATCGAACTGTTTTTAATATCGGTCTTTGCTTTCCTCCAAATCCAACTCGTTGTCGCTGCTAAGATTAACAACGGATAAGGAGAGACGGGGATAGCCCGCCTTCAACCCTTCGATGCCTAAGTCAGAAGCGATATACAAGTTAGATAGAGTAACGGCGTGATTGAGTATTGAATGCGTACCATTTAATGCTGAGTTGACCGGTATATATTGGTGGTTGGAGTTTGGGCTCATCTCCTATCTTCGATGTGGGACTGGTGTGTATGCTCCTTTGTTGAGGTGCTGTCTGACTGGTCTTTGGTCTGGCGCGTGAGCGCTATCCTGATCGATTATCGCGCGGTGTTGGTCACTGGGGTTGGAGCTTTCCCGGCGGTAGTTCCTATTATGGCGGCGGTGAGACATATTTATAATTTATACTCAAGCCGTTAAGTACGTACCTAAAGGTGATTTAGCCAGGTATATGTACAAGTCCCCCAACTCGCTCAGCCAAGGAGATCAACCTTGGTTGGTGAGTTGAAAGAAGTGATACCGGCGAAATTACTGGTACGTGCTTAACGGCGATGTTACATTTGTTGGAGCCGGGAATCATGTCATGCAGTCCCCCAACTCGGCGACCTAGGTTGTGATCCTTGGCGATAGGTGTACCTGTACATGTATGTGTGCTCAACATTTATTTAATTGGTTAGGGGCGGGATTGGTGAGTAGCTAATTCACCGCTCTGCCGAAGTATCTTGGGTGATGGTAACCGAGTTTCCTTTATGCTTGAGCGGTTTTTAGACTGTAACGACCAAGGGGGTCACTTGGTGGCGCCCAAACACTCGGCCCTGCCCAAGTCGGTAGCTGTTTTGCGCTGTTGCGGGTAGCTCAAATCGTTGGGGGCGCTATGGTAGAGGGAGCTCGTTTGAATTGGTAACCCTTAAGTCCCCGAGTCCGTTCCTCCTAACGGCTTGTGGTAGAGTCTAGATCGTTACCGGTGTCGCAGAGTGACTAGATCGTTATTAGTGCCATATGGTTTAGATCGTTATCGGTGTCATAGAGTGACTGTGGTGTATGTGCTGGCGAGCGGTATCATGTCATGCGTTTTGTGTGTGAGGTCAGCGGTATGGGCTTTCTTGGCTGGTGTGGTTGGTGTATCTTCTCTCTGGTCATTAAATGCCGTCTTTTATTATCTTGCCACGTGTCTGCGTAGGGCGTCTCGGGGTTCCCAAACGTCCCGTCGTAGCCATAAACCGTGATGATTGTGTTTCCTTCGAGGGTCGCGCCATCTCGAAACGGTGCGTACCGGTTCTTGCTCCAGACCTTTCTGATTCTGTGACCACGTGTTGCGATCTCCTAGACCGACGTGTCTGTTCCAACGGTTGCGATCTCGCCGGTGTGCTTATGTATAAATCTTTGCTTCTGTTTTCTTCATACCTTTGTTGTTGCTGCTCGAAAGAATTTTTGTTTTCCTTTCTAAGTTAACAGATTTTTCCGTTCTCTGCTTGTCTCCGCCGTGCCGTCGCAGTGTTACTGGTGTTGCGCCATCGTTGCTTCATCTTCATCTTCATCTTTGCTCCTTTTCAGGTAAGGCGTCGTCACCTATTCTTCCTCTCTTTCTTCCTTCTCCCCTTTTTTTTTTGATTTCTGGGTTTTTCTAGGTTTTGGATTTCATGTTTGTTGTAATGTGCTGTTTGGTGCTTTGTTTTTTTCTGGGTGAACGCCGGTATCCCGTTGTACTTGGTGTTGTTTTTTTTTTGCGTTTTTGTTGTTTTTTTTTTGCTTTCACGCTTGCCTTCTCGATTGTGTCTGTGTTGCTGGGGGGTATGTCGCCTGGGAAGCTAGTTGCGGACTGGTACTCCGGTATCGGCGAACCGTTAGTTTTTGACGCTATCCGTGGCTGTTTTGCAGGTGACATGTCTTCTTCCTCGCGTCCCGACACCGATACTGGTGCTAGCTCTGGAGCTCGCCAGTTAGGGCTGGATGGGCCTTTGCTGTGGACTCTGCGAGATGGCTAAGAGGTTGACGAGCCATCGAAGGCGCTATCGATGACGGAGCTGGATAAGGTGAGATCTGAGTTTCAGATCAGCGCCGGCGTGGTCCTGAAGTCCCCTGCTCCTGAGGAAGTTTTTTCTAGGCCGCCCAAGGGTTTCATCGCTCTCGATCGCGCCCAACTTCGTTACGGCGTTCGTCTATCGCTGCATCCCTTCCACGAGTACATTTTTGGGGAGCTGGGCTGTGCCGTGGGGCAAGTGTCACCACTGATGCTTCAGGTCCTGAGCGCCATGTTCACGCTGTGGAAGCTGGCTGGCCTGGACTACCCCACGCTCAATGAAGTGCTGTATTTCTTCGATGTTGCCTACTCTACGAAGAAGGGGTGTGGGGGTACGCTCTCGCTGCGTCAGCGGCGTAGGAGTTCACTTGGGCTGACGGACTTCGCGAGTTCGTGCCCAGACTGGATGAGTGAGCACTTCTTCGCCAGTGGGTGGTCGTCCTTCCCCAACAGCCGCGTCCCTACTCGCTTTCGGGCCCGAGATGACCCTTCTTCTCGGCGTTCTTCTCTTCTAGTTTTTGTCGTGGCGTTCTTCTGTCTTACTCGTCTTTATTTTGTAGTTACGCGCCAGTACTCTCTGTCCGCCACCGAGAAGCGGCGGTGTCATAGGGTTGAGAGAGGTTTCAGTGAGAAGTTTAAGAGTGTCTATCTTCTTACTGATTACCGGATTATGGAAATGACTGGTCTTGCCAAGACGCCTAGTATGTCGTTCTTCTGTTTGTATTGTTTGTGCTTGTGTGCTTTTGTTTTGTTCATCTCTTGTTGTATCTCGGTGTTGACTTCTTTGTTCTTGTTTTGTAGTTGGCTATAAAAACCAGAAGCGAGACCTCAAGATGTCCAGTGCCTATGGCGACATTGATGAGCTGATCGCCCAACTTGCGGAGGAGGCCACTGCCGCCAAGAAGGTTGACTTGGACGTCCGTTCTGGGAGGAGCCTTAGCCTCTCCGAGCAGACCGACATTCCTCCTCCCGAGTCCCAGACCGACATGGTGGGAAGCAGTGCCCCAGTCAGGGTCGTCACCGCTCAACCCGAGAGCCCCTCTCGCTCGCCCGTTCGCCTCAAGAGGAGGTCTGAGGGAGAGATCGCTCCTTTCAAGCGCCTCAAGCAGGCGGGTGCCACTGCCAGTGCTCCTATCCCCGTGCCGGACGACGCTGAAGCCTCTCGGGTGACCATTGTTGTTCCGGCCAGCAACGTCGATGCCGTTCTCGCTGAAACAGGTGATGCTGATAATCTTTGGTATTTCGATATTGAAGCTGGTCCCTTGGTTGCTGACCCTGATCTTCCCCCTTATACATTGTTAGGCGGTGCTCTTTGTGGTGATGCCAATCTTGCAGTCGATGGTAGCGTCGTCATCGCTCGTTCCAACAACTGGGAAGGGCCGCCGTCCTACTCGGCCAAGATCCTCGCTCTTCTTCCTCCCAATGTGGCCACTGTGGCCGATATCGCCAATGGTGCCGAGCAATGTCGGAGGTCCTTTGCGGCTTCTCTCCAACTGATGTGCCACCAGCGTCATACTTTGGTAGCGTCATCCGAGGAGCTGGCAGTCCTTGCAGCATAAGTACGAGGTCTTGGAAGGCGAGAAGAAGCTCTCAGACGAGTGCTTGGACGCCTCATTCCTCCAAGGCCGCCAACTGGAGTTGGAGGTGAAGGAGGAGCGTCAGCGGGCAGAGGACCTGAAGGCGTGAATGGTCGCTGCCGAAGGCCAAGTCACCGCCCTTCGCGGTAAAGTGAAGGAGATGAAGGACCGGCGTGAGCAAGAGCTGGCCGATGCCGTGGAGGACTTCAAGGTCAGACCTGACTTCGACGCGTTATAGCGTAAAGCCTTCAGCGATGGTCTGCAGTAGACTCAGACCCGCTTCTTTGAGAACGGATGGGTCAACGAGAAGTATCACGTTGATCTAAAACGTATCAATGAGGAGCGCCGGCAGAGGCGTGAGAGCAGCCAGAAGGTCCTGATGAAGGTGAAGCAGAAGGAGGCTGACGAGGCAGATCGGCGTCGGGTTAATGTCTCTGAAGGTATAACTCCTAACGGCTTTCACCCCTTAACGCCTAGCCTGTCCCCTTCTACCCCTCTAACCCGTCATCTTCGTGATGTTGAACTTTTTCTCAGGCAAGGAGTGAACGGTTGGCGCTCAAGTACCGGGAGCGATTTGGGCGAGCTAAGCGTAATGATGATGGCGTTGCTGATCTGGCGTGAGGCCTAGGGCATTTTTACATGTAGTACCTTATGTTGTTTAGCATAGATGCATAGCTTCTCTTTTTCTGTACTCTTGCCGTTGTGGCTTTTTAATGAAATGAAAGATTTTTTTCCAAGTGTGGTTTGGTATCGCCAATCGATGAAAGATCAGAAAAAAATTCGTTTGTCTGTTGTAACTTTAAAGTGGCTCAAGTGTTTATCGAGAATAACTGGTATCCGGGATAACGACTCAGAGCGACTTAGTAACCATAAGTAAATAAGACAAGTGTTTATAGTGGTTCACCAATTTGGCTACTCCACTCGTGCCTCATTGGGCTTTACTATGCTTCTTGAATTTTACAAGTGTTGTGGCCCGAGAGCGTTTTGCTTTTATGACAAAGGTCTGAAGAATTTTTGTTTCATCGGTGGCGGTACCGTTTGTCTGGGCAAGGCCAGTCCCCGGTATGATGCAAAAAAATCTACTTAACGCCGTAATTGTGATAGTACTTGGAACCTGTTTTACTGGTGGCAATATCGGAGGTGTTCTATGTTCCATGTGTGAGGCGTTCTAATGCCGTTTTTGTTTTTGAGGATGAACGTGGTTAGTGTGATGCTCTCGATGATCTTGAAAGGGCCTTCCCAAGTTGGTGCTAGTCCTTTGGGCTTGGGGATGACCTCCCTCCAGACCATGTCGCCGACGTGAAGCTTTCGCGCCTTAACTCTTCTGTTGTAGTGCTGTGCGACTAATTGTTTGTTTGCCGTGAGCACGATATTGGTGTCGTCCTGCCCCTCCTCCCGGAGTATATTGGCCATGTTTAGACCATCTTCGTTGGTGTCTTCATCGTATCCTTCCAGTCTTGGGCTTCGGTGCGTGATTTCTAATGGCAAGACGGCCTCGGTCTCGTAGACCAGTGAGAATGGTGAGAAGCCGGTCACCTCTGTTGGTGTTGTTCATATTGACCAAAGTACTTCATATAGGCTTTCTGCCCATTTGTGGTTGTAGTCCTCCATTCTTTTCTTGAGCCCGGACTTTATCTTTTTGTTTGCCGCTTCTACTTGTCCGTTCGTCTGAGGGTAGTATACTGATGCAAACACTAATCGAGTCCCCAAGTCGCCGGTGAATTTCTTCATTTCATCATTGCTGAATTGTTTTCCATTGTCAGTGACTATTGTGAGCGGGGCCCCGTATCGGCAATATATGTCCTTCCATAGGAATTTGATTACTTTCTTTGTAGTGATGAGGACGAGCGGCTTGGCTTCGATGTACTTTGTGTGGTAATCTATGCAGATGATGATGTATTTGAATTGGCAGGATGATGCTCTTAGCGGCCCGATTAGGTCGAGACCCCACTGTGCAAAAGGTACGGGGCTGATGATGATGGACATTGGTGCTGCAGGGGCGTGTATCCTGTGAACGTATTGGGCGCATGCTTGGCACCGATCTACGATATCTCTTGCGTCTTGTCGCATTCCCCTGTAGTAGAAACCGTAGCGGAGAAGTTTGTGTATCACGCTATTTGGGCCGCCGTGGTTGCCATATTTACAGCCATAGAGGTCTTTTAGTATGTTGTGGCCTTCCGACTGCGTGATGCATTTGAGCATAGGGAAGCCTTTCTTGCTTATGTATAGTTGGCCGTTTTGTAAGCTGTAGTATGCCTCTCTTTGGGCGAGTTTCCTTGCTTCCATACGATTGGTTGGTACCGTTCCTTCTGTTAGATATTTGATCATGCCTGTTCGCCAATCTTCTTCTGGCGCCGCTAGTGGGGCTGCTATTGTTAGTGTGAACACTTCCTAGAAACTTTTGGATATGCTTGGCCTTTCCAGTGTTTCCACCATTGTGTGTCCTCTTGCCGTGATTGCTGGGGTCGTTGCCCGTCTTGCTAAGGCGTCAGCCCTCCTGTTTTGCTCCCTTGGGATATGCGTTATGTTGTAAAAAGAGAATTTACCCAGTACTGCTTTTACGTATCCTAGGTATGCCGACATCTGTGTTCCTCGTGCTTCGAAGTCCCCTGTTACATGATTTACCGTTAGCTGGGAGTCGCTGAATATGTTGACGTCTTTGGCCCCTGCGTCTAGGGCGAGTTGTAGTCCGGCGATCAGGGCTTCGTATTCAGCCTCGTTGTTGGATGCTGGGAATGTGAATCGCAGGGCGTATTCGGCGTAGGTTCTGTCGGGGCCGGTTAGGATTGCTCCCGCTCCTGCTGCGATTGCTGTTCTTGACTCGTCTACGTATAGGTTCCAGCGCGATGGTGTTTTGGGTTGGGTTGTGGGCGTCGATGGTGTCGAGGGTGGTGTGCAGGCAGTTGTCTGTGGCTGGTTGTTTGTCGCTGGTGTGAGTTCCGCTATGAAGTCCGCTATTACTTGTCCTTTTATTGCCCTTCTTGGTTGGTACTTGATGTCGAACTCGCTTAGTTCTACTGCCCACTTGGTTAGTCTTCCTAAGTGGTCAGGGCTTGCCAGTACTTGGCATAGCGGTTGGTCCGTTAGAACATGTATGGTGTATGATTGAAAGTATGGTCTCAGGCGTATTACCGCCGTTATGAGTGCGAAGGCCAGTTGTTCTAGCGTTGGGTATTTTGTTTCTGCCTTGTCCAATCCTTTTCCTATGAAGAACACCGGCATCTCTGTGTCGGCCTCTCGCCTGACCAGGGCGGAGCTGACGGTGGTCAGCGAGATGGCCAGGTAAATGTATAAGATTTCTCCTGGTACCGGGGCTGAGAGAAATGGGATGTGAGCGAGATATTGCTTGATGGCGGATAGCGCTGTTTCGCATTCGTCTGTCTATTCCACCGCTTTTCTCTTCGTGACCCTGATTGCCTTGAAGAATGGGTCGCATTTGTCGGTGTACCGCGAGATGAATCGAGCTAGTGACGCTAGTTTCCCGGTTAGTGCCTGGAGTTCTTTCTTCGTGATTGGCCGTGTTGTGTTTAGGATGGCCTGGACTTTTCCCGGGTTGGCCTCTATTCCTCGTTGGCTCACCATGTATCCCAGAAATTTGGCTGCCGTTACTCCGAAGATGCATTTCGCCGGGTTGAGCCTCATACCGCTACTGATGAGCGTATCTAGTACGGCTTTGAGATTTTTGACGTGGTTTTCTTGATGTTTGCTTTTGACTATGAGGTCGTCGACGTAAACTGCAACTGTGTCGTTGTCCAGCGGGGTGAGTAGTTCTGTCATGAATCTCTGGTATGTTGCTCCTGCGTTTTTCATTCCGAATGGCATGAAGTTATAACAGTATAGTCCTCGGTCGGTGATAAAACACGTTGCCTCACTGTCTGCCGGGTTCATTTTGATTTGGTTGTATCCGGAATAGCAGTCCATTGTTGATAGGAGTTCGTGGCCACTGGTGGCGTCTGCGAGTTGGTCAATTCGCAGTAACAGGAAGGAGTCTTTTGTGCAGGCTTTGTTGACATCGGTGTAAACCACACACATTCTCCATTTGTTGTTGCTTTTCTTGACCATGATGACGTTAGAGACCCATGCCGGGTAGTGAACTTTTCTGATGAATCCTATGTCGAGTAGCTTGGTTACCTCTTCCCGCATTGCGGTGTCGTTGTATGCTCGTCGTTTCTATTTTTTTGGCATGACGTCCGACGAGATTCCTAGTTTGTGTGAGACTATGTCCGTTGATATCCCTGGCATGTCGTCATAGGACCATGCGAATACGGTGCCGCATTCCCTGAGAATGTTGATGAGGGCAATTTCGATTGCTGGGTCTAGGTTGGCTCCAATCCTGATTGTTCGCTCAGGGTGTTCGTCCGATATTGGGACCAGTTTTGTTGATTCCTCGTCTACGGGGAGAGCTGTCAGCGGTTCTCCTCTTGGGTCGTCCGGGGTTTCTTCCGATCTGTTGTTCTCTAGTACGCATACCTCCCGTGCCGGGTAGTTGGCGTCTGCGTGGGATCCCGGCAGTGTGGGCGTTGTTCCCCTGACGGTGCATACTCTGTTGGTCGTTGGGAATTTCATTGTTAACATTCACTGTGATACGATGGCGTTGATTCTGTTTAGAGTGTTGCATCTAATGATGGCGTTGTAGAATGATGGGGCGTCGAAGATTAGAAATTCGATAAGCGTTTCGGCGCTGCAGCCTTCCTGTTTTAATGCGATCATGAGGTAGTCGCTTCCCAATGGTTGGATTTGGTCGCCGGAGAAGCTTACCAGTGGATAGTGGTCCTTCTTAAGTTTGGATGGGAGCCGCTCGAGTGCCTCATATGCCGGGCGGGATATAACGTTGACCGACGAGCCTGTATCTATGAGACACCGTCCGACGCTGCATAGGTCAATGACGGCGTCGACCAGGAAGGGGTAGTCTTCTGATACCGGTGGTCTCTCGTGCTCCTTCGATTCATAGAACGTGATGGAACCCCATCCGGTTCTGGCGGCCTTGGCCTGGCCCTGTCGTAGGCTACATATTGCCCGTTCACTTCTTCGCTCTGCTTTGGATTTGCCGCCCGTGATGGCGTTGATTCTTCTGATGCTGTTGATGTCTGCTACCGCCCTATTTTGTAGGGCGTGGTGTCCTGCTCTGAACGTTGATAGGTTCCCCTTTTCTAGCTGTGCTTCTACCACCTTTTTTATGCCGTGGCACTTTTCCGTATCGTGAGACTCGTTTTGGTGGAAGTTGCACCACCTCCCAGTGTCTCTGTATTCTGTTGCCCTATATGATTTTTTTTGGTAAGGTGAATAGTTCTGGGTGGGCCGTCAGGATATCAGCGTATTTGGTGTTTAGTATGCTTAATACCGGCTGCAGTGGTGGGGCCGCTAGGTTTGTTCTCTCGTCTCATGGTCTTTTCCCGTTGTTGGTGTAGTTGTGCCTACCGGTGTTGTGTCGTTGACTGCCCTGCCGCCATTTCTGTTGGTCCTGGTCTCGTGGCCCGTTTTTGTGTCTGGGTGAGGTTGTCCGTGATGGCTCTTGGGCGGGAGGCGCGCTCTGTGCATTTGTTATTGTGGTGTTAGCGAATGTGTTTACCTGCTGTATTGTTGTTGGGTTGGAGCCAAAAGTTTGTAATTCTAGTTGGTCGTGTGACGTCACTCGATCGAGTAGGTCGCCATACGTGACTGTCGGGTTCTCGTCGAGTTTCCAGGTCAGTGATCCTGGTTGTAAGGCGTTCCTGAGTATGCAGAAAGCCGAGTCGCTGGTTATGCCGAGGCAGTTAGCAATGGCGGTGTTCCACCGTGAGATGAACGCGGACAGCCCCTCTGAGGGCTCCTGTTTGACAGCCTGCAATTGATTGTAAGTTAATGAGCAACTGGCCGATATTTTGTACCGTTTTAGAAAAGCTTTAATAAGTTCTGGGAAAGATTTTATGGATTTTGGCGGTAGGCTGAAGAGCCAACTGAGTGCCTCGCCCGTGAGGCTTTCCATGAATAGGTAACAGTTTGTGGCGTCGTCGTATCTTCTGCCGGTTGTTGCCGATGTGAAGATGTCGATATGGAGGGATGGGTCTGTTTTTCCCTTGTATCGTTCTAGCTTGATTTTGGCCAGCGGGTGTCGTCCCCGGTGCATGATATCGTTTGAGAATGGTTCTATGCGTACTGCTGGGAGTGTTCGATCGAGGTAGCTTGGTTCAGGTTGTGATAGTTGTCGTATTGTTGCCTCGAGGTCGGAAATCCGTGCCGCCATACTTATGTTGACGGGGTCATCCGCTGCCGGTCTAATTCTGATTTGCGGGAGTGGCGATATCGCGGAATGAGCGGTGTTGTTCATTTCTAGTTCGGGATTGCCTTGCAGCTTGTCGCTCCTCCCGGGTGGTTCTACTTCTTGGTGGTGGGATCGAGGTGGTGGCGGGATTGAGTCCGCCGTTGACTCCGGGTTAAGTCGTTGGTCCCCCGCGGTTCTCAGTCCCTCCTCGGCCCTGATATATAGTTGGTGCTCGAAGTCTCGGGCTTTTTCGAGCTCTAGGCATTTTTCCATGGCCGCTTCGTATCGGCGCTGCATGTCGCTGATATAATCGTGTGTGTCATTTGCGTGGCGTTTTCCCGGTCGTTGAGTTGCGGGGGGTCGATCATCGTGTTCGTTTGTGGTCGGTGTCTGGTGACGGAATCCTGGCTGCCTGATGCTGGGCGATATACCTAGCGTCAGGCTGGTGTCCATGCCCGTCGCTTGCTGTGAGTTTCGTGGTTGGAAAAGCAATTTCCGATGTGCAATTCCCACAAACGGCGCCAAATGTTAATACCCGTTACCAATATGAATAACGGATATTAAACAAGATTATGTATCGGTGATGCTTGCTGAAGGATCAGTGTTAGGGTGTCCGTATCGAACTGCTTTTAATATCGGTCTTTGCTTTCCTCCAAATCCAACTCGTTGTCGCTGCTAAGATTAACAACGGTTAAGGAGAGACGGGGATAACCCGCCTTCAACCCTCCGATGCCTAAGTCAGAAGCGATATACAAGTTAGATAGAGTAACGGTGTGATTGAGTATTGAATGCGTACTATTTAATGCTGAGTTGACCAGTATATATTGGTGGTTGGAGCTTGGGCTCATATCCTATCTTCGATGTGGGACTGGTGTGTATGCTCCTTTGCTGAGGTGCTGTCTGACTGGTCTTTGGTCTGGTGCGTGAGCGCTATCCTGATCGATTATCGCGCGGTGTTGGTCACTGGGGTTGGAGCTTTCCCGGCGGTGGTTCCTGTTATGGCGGCGATGAGACATATTTATAATTTATACTCAAGCCGTTAAGTACGTACCTAAAGGTGATTTAGCCAGGTATATGTACAAGGTGTTCAGGAACTAAATTGAGCAGGGGGTAAGAAAAAACTCAATTAAATAGCCAAACATTCACATTAGTACCATCTCCAATAATCCAACACATACCTTGTTGAAGAATCGGTCTACTATCAAGAATCCCTTTCCAGGCTGAAAAGTGATAACACTTTTTTTGAGTTGTGAAAAAAGAGGTAGTTCTTAGATATTTTTGGGTCATTATTTGAACCCACCAATGGGAAGGATCTGTTAAATTCACCATCCTAGCTTAGCTATGGCAGCTTGATTGAATCTTGTTGCAGGTCTAATTCCCAAACTTCCGAAATCTTTTGGAGTGCACAATTGAGCCCAAGAGATAGCTGGGGGTTTTATTTCCCCAGAAGAAGTTTCTACATTTTGTATCCAGTCTATTTGTGATCTTAGTTGGACATTTGAAACATGAAAGCACATGATTAGGCATACCAGAGAGATTAGCCTTGAGAAGAGTTAATTTTTCTGCTCTTGACAAAGTGTTAGATTTCCATCCCGAAAGTTTTTTCTACATTTTGAGAATTAGCTCTAAAGTGTTAGTGGAATATTTCCAAAAGACGACATTGTTAACCCCACCCCAAGATATTTCCCAATGTTAGCTTTATGTGGGATTCCTAGGAGGCTACTAATATCATTTCTAATTAGACTAGGAACATTATTTGAGAAGTAGCAAATTGATTTGTGATAGTTAATTTGAAGTCCTGAGGCTTTAGAGAAACTAGTAAGAATACGGGAAAAGTTCCTAGCAGCAGTGCTAGTAGCTTTACCAAAAAGAAGGCAATCATCCACAAAAACCAGGTTGAAAATCCTAAACCCACAGGGAGAGGATAGAAGGCCTAGTTGCAGTTTAGTATTGCACATTGCTTGTTTTAAATTTCGAATTAATGTTCCATACAAAGAATGAAAATATAAAGAGATAGCGGATCACCTTGTCTAATACCTCTAGTTGACTTAAACCAACCTTTTGGTGCTCCATTAATAAGAATAGAGAAGGAAGTGGAGGTGATGCAATTAATGATCAACTCAACCCATTTTAGATGGAATCCGAATTTTAACAAACACTTAATAATGTAATCCCAATTTAGGAAGTCATAGGCTTTTTCAAGGTCAAGTTTGATAGCAAAAGAACCAGTTCTGCCATTCTTTCTGTTAAAAGAGGCAAATAATTCATGCGCAATTAGAATATTATCAAATATTGATTTCCCTGGAGCAAAAGCTCCTTAGTTAGGAGAAATACAATTTGTTAAGAGAGGTCTTAGCTGTTGGACTATAATTTTAGTAATTACCTTATAAGCTACATTACAAAGACTAATCAGTCCGTAATGAATAACCGATGATGGAATTCCCACTTTAAAAATCAAGGCAATGTTTGTATGGTTAAGCGTTCCTAGATCACTTCTTGTGGAGAAGAAGTGTTGGACTAGTTTTAATAAACAAGGATGGATAGTGTCCCAATTATTTGGTAAAAGACAGCATGTAAGCCATCTGGTCCCGGGGCATTTAAAGGGCCAATATTGAACAAGGCTTCTTTCACTTCTTCTAAAGTAACAGGTCTGAGTAGCGCATCATTTTCTTGAGGTTGAATACAGGTAGGGATTTTGTTAATGAAAGTAGCAATATCAGCATTAGTCAATGAATGCGCCTCTGTAAATCTCTTATGAAAAGAAGAAATAAGAATTTGAGTAATCTGGTCATGATCATCAACCCACATATTGAGATCATTCCTAATACGAGTTATAGCCTTTCTCTTTTTTCTGATTAGAGCCTGAGTTTGCAAGAATTTTGTATTCCTATCTCCTAACTTCAACCAGTTTGCTCTTGCACGTTGTGCCCAGAAAATCTCTTCTTTAGTGTAAATGTCTGCTAGTAACGCCCTTAGGTCATTTTCTTCTTGTTGTAGATGTGTAGAGTAGTTCTCAGCCAATTCTTTCTGCATAACACAAAGATTAGTATGGGTAGATTTTAACTGAGAGTAGATATTTCCAAAGCAATTTTTATTCCACTTGTGTCGAAATTGTCCTGAGCAAGATAGGAATTCCTGAACAAGATTTCCTACCATCGGAGCACTCCAAACTTCATTAACTAAAGATGTCAAATCTTTATTCTGTAGCCACATAGCCTCAAATCTAAACATTTTTTTCTTTTTAGTTATGAGGATATCAAAAGATAAACAAACTGGACCATGATTTGATCCATGAATAGGAAGATTATTTAAAATTACATTAGGAAATTGGCATAGCCAATCTGCATTTGCTACTACCCTTTCATATATTCTCGCTTCACCCTCTTGATTATTACACCATGTGAAAGTGTTGCCCACATAAGGAAGAGAAATAAGCCCCGTTCAGTTTAAAAAATAGGAAATTACATATAAGGTCAATTAGAGATCATATTTTACATATAAGGTTATTTATATTTTTTATCTTAATTAAAATCATTTTTATCTATATTTTATGCCTTTTCAATTTTGTCCCTTTATATTAACTTTTCAGGTCATTTATACTTTTTATCCTAATTAATGTCACTTTTTTTTATCAATGTTTTCTGTCTTTCCAATTTTTCTCCTTTGTATTAACTTTTTTTCTTCGTCTTCTTCAAAATTTGAGAGAGAGAGAGAGAGAGAGAGAGAGAGAGAGAGAGAGAGAGAGAGAGAGAGAGAGAGAGAGAGAGAGAGAGAGAGAATGAGAGACTACTGTTCTATAACACGATGTACTACTGTTTTATAACACAATGTTCTACTGCTGTTTCTAGTAAGCACTACTCCAAAATATTCAGGGTACTACTTCAAAACACTGTAAGTATTACTGTTCTGTAACACAATGTACTACTGCTGTCTCTAGTAAGCACTACTCCAAAACATTCAAGTAACTACTTCAAAACATGATAAGTACTACTGTTTTGTAACATAATGTAAAACATTCAACATGGATCCTAACACAATGTAAAAACTGTCACTATACTACTACTTGGACTTTTAAGCTTTTTATTACCTTCTTCCTGTTGTGTAGTCGAAATGAGCATCTAAGATTGTCATCTTCCTCTTTTTGACTTCTACTACAATTTCTTCCTCTGCCAAACAACAAAATGGACATCAAAATAAGTACTATTGTTTAACAACTTAGACACTACTGCTTAACAACACATGCACTACCACTGAATCGCAAATACACTACCATTTTTTCACAAATGCACTACTACCACTGAATCGCAAATGCACTACAACCACTGAATCACAGATGCACTACTGCTGTTTCAAAATTGCACTACCACTGTTTCACAAATGCACTACCACTTTCACAAATGTGTTACTACCACTGAATTACAAATGCACTACTGTTATTTCACAAATGCACTACTACCACTCAATCAAAAATGCACTAATGCTATTTCACATATGCACTACTACCACTTTCACAGATACACTAGTACCACATTCACAATGCATTACCACTGTTTCACAAATGCACAACTACTGTTTCACAGATGCACTACTACTGTTTCACATATGCACTACTACTGTTTCACAGATGCACTACCACTGTTTCACATATACACTACTACTGTTTCGCAGATGCATTACTACTGTTTCACAGATGCACTACTACCACTGAATCAAAAATGCACTACTACTGTTTCACAGATGCACTACCACCGTTTCACATATGCACTACTACTATTTCACAAATGCACTACTACTGTTTCACATGTGTACTACCACTGTTTCACATATGCATTACTACTATTTCACAAATGCACTACTACCACTGAATCAGAAATGCATTACTACTGTTTCGTAGATGCACTACTGCTATTTTACATATGCACTACTACTGTTTCACATATGCACTACTACACTTTCAAAGATGCACTACTACGCTTTCACAGATGCACTACTACCACTATTTCACATATGTACTACTACTGTTTCACATATGCACTATTACACACTACCACAAACTATTGTAGACACTACTGCATAAAAGTAAAGCACGCCAATTTGTACACACTACTACAGACTAACATAAACACTACTCCAGACTATTGTAGACACTACTGCATAAAAAATAAAGAATATCAATTTGTACATACTACTACAGACTAACATTGGCACTACAACATACTATTGTAGACACTGCTACGTACGTAACAACCAAAACACAACTTTTGCGTAACAACCAAACCAAACTCAAGAAAACACTACCACAGACTATGCTCCAATGCTCAGAGAGAGAGAGAGGGGGGGGGGGGGGAGAGAGAGAGATATATATATATATATACCTGTCTGGTGGGGTTGCCTCAGTGGAGGGAGTGAGCGGTCGGTGAGGAGGAACTCATGCCACGCAACGACACAGTGGAAGGCTTCCGGCGAGAAACGACGACACACTTTCTCTGTCTGCGAGCACTGCATCGATGGCGTGGAGAGGCGGAGATGAGTTCGACGGCAAGTTCGGACTGTTAGAGAGGAGAACGGCGGTGGAGAGAAAAGGACGATGGATAGAGATGGCGCGATTTGATTTTGGGACGGAGCTCTGATAGGGCACAATTTGATTTTGAGAATTTAGGGTCTGATTTTGATCTGAAGCAGAGAGAGAGAGAGAGAGAGAGAGAGAGAGAGAGAGAGAGAGAGAGAGAGAGAGAGAGAGAGAGAGAGAGAGCGAGAGCAAGAGAGAGCGAGAGCAAGAGAGAGCAGGTTTATATATGATGGTATTAGACGTAAATAGATTGAATGAGGGTTTTTTTTGTTAAATCAAGTGACCTTATTTGAGAAAGAAATATTAAGTGACTTTATACATAAGTAATGTTATGTAAGTGACTTTATACGTAATTTACCCTTTAAAAAACTCATGAATTGAGTCATATAGGTATTATGAATATTATTACCTCCTAAATTTTCTTTAAAAAACTCATGAATTGAGTCATAGAGGTATTATGAATATTATTACCTCCTAATTTTTCTTGTGTATTAAGAAGATTATTGAAATCTCCAATAATAGACCAAGCTGTGCTAGAAATAGGTTTAAGACTAGTCAGATCACTCCAGATTTGTGCCTGTTCAGCTTTATGAGGAATCATATACAAAAGAGTTAAGAACCAAGAAGCATTTGTAGTAGGGTTTGTGCAAAAAATATACCGTAACTGGGATTTAACTATATTCACATTGATTCTGGCATTATGCCATCGCAAAATCAGGCCTCCTGATATTCCATTTGCTGGAACTACAAAGGAATTCGAGAAGAAAAGTTTAGATATTAAGTTCCTAGTACTAGCAAAATCCCTTCTCGTATCGAGAAGGCAAAAACAGTCCATATTTAGCAAGGACTTATAGAACAGGGCCTGAGCCAAAAAACCTTGTCGTGAACACCCGCGACGGTTCCATGAGACTACTTTCATGGATCAAAAGGAGGGTGAGGAACCACCTCCCCTTTCTGTGCATCATTCTCCTCCATCGAATCTCGATCTCTTTTGCGGGGACTCCTAAATAGAGATCCCTGTAAGGCCATTTCTCCCAACACCATATCTAAGGTATCCTCCGGAGTAGCAATAGCATTCTCAAAGAACTCATGATCTGAGTCTGAGTCTAGAAGAGCTTCGTTAGTTGCATCTAATCCATCATCCACAAGATTCTCATTCTGATTCATAAACATGTTGAAAAATATGCTCATCATGACTAAAGAATGAACCATATTCATTCAGATCAGGCAATTCATTAATTTCGGCATCCTGAGTAGTAATACCATTTTGAAGAAAATTACGCACAAGCAAATCAAAGTTTGGAGTAAGGGCAAGATATACCATGTCATCATCAGTACAAAGACGTTCGAGATTATTACTGAGGTCGTTGGGATTAACCGGATCAGTGAACTGGCCAGCCACATCAAGGGAACCCGATGGTGAGTGCAAGTATTCCCTCTGTTCATTTTTGTCCGAAGTGCATCCCTCATCGTGCATTAGTTAGTGACTCAATCATGTGCTTACTTGGATGAATTTGATTCTTTACAAAATAGCATTATGGCCTTTGGACTGACCTTGGTTAGATCAGTGACATGGATAACTGGGATGAAATGTGAATGAATGAATAAATTTTCAGATGTGGCAGTGATTTTCTATGTAATATTGTTGTTAAATCAGCCGTAAGGAGTTTCAAATGGTCTATGAACGCCTCAGAATAAGATTAGAGGAAAAAATATGTTCCAAGTTTGTGGCCTTTACAGACTACTTATGTGTGCTGCTTTTAAATGCATAGTGTACTTCTCTTAAGTTCTAACAGGAGCCGCATTACTTGAAAGAAATTTCTCCTTTTGCATGCCAGGCCATATTGTTGGACATCAGATAATGTGTACTCTTTGTTCTGCCTAGCTCCCTCATTTTGGTTTTACGTCCTTTGGCTATAAGTATTACGCTGATCCATATATTTGCAAGAGTCATAAATCAGGAATATACTTAGTGGGAATAACATGTAGTTCTCTTGGGTTGTTTTGTTTGAGCTGGAAGGGGTAGGACTGTTTAGATTTCTAAGTCTGGGTACTTTAATGTATAATTTACTGGTAAACTTAATATTCATTTTTTTTTTCTGTTATAAATTAACATTCACTTTTATGACCCTGAAGTCATTCTCATACTTTCCGTTTCTGGCAGGGAGAAAGCTTTTATAACCCATATATACCTGTGGTTTTAGAGAACCTGAGTGGCCAAGGACTGATTAAGGAAAGCGAGGGTGCTCGTGTAATTCATCTCGAGGGGTTTAACATCCCCCTGATTGTCATGAAGAGCAATGGAAGTTATAACTATGCATCAACTGATTTGGCAGCTCTTTGGTTCGTTGTGTGTTAAATGTAGAACTCAATGTCGTTGATTCTTTATTATTATGATCATTCATCCAGCCATATTCACTGCTGTTCAATATGATTGCTTGTTTGTGTATCCTTACTGGCAATGCTGCTTGAATGTATAGGTACCGCCTTAATGTGGAGAAAGCTGAATGGATCATATATGTTACTGATGTTGGCCAACATCAACACTTTTTGTCCTTTTTCAGAGTACACGACGAACTGAAGTGAAGTTTCAATCTACACGAAGACAAACAGAGTCGTACTTGCTCCAGACAGAAGTCTCTGAAAGACATGAAGAACACCACCAGCCTGTTCCTTTGGATTCTGTTCCTGTTGTTGTTGTCGTCCACCTCAGCACAGCAAAACCAGGTAGTCCTTCTTTCTCATCTCTGTCAGCTTCAGTTTCGTGTATTCGGATTATTGGTTTTGATTGGGTGAATATACAACATAGATATTTACAGACGTGAATTTTTGTCAAGATTTTAGTAGAGTTCGATCAAAACCTTGGGTTTACGTTTCCATTCTATTCGTATCAGAATGCGTAGGATTGTTTTTTATTTTTCTGAGTTCAATTGTAGTCTTGTAGATTATGCTCTCTGGACTATTCAAGCTAAAATTGTTTTATGCATTTTGTGATTTAGGATCCTGGAATGTTGGCATCTCTAAGGTAATCTTGGCTTTAATAACATAGAAGTAGAGATCAGTTTACGTTAGTATGTGTTCATCGTGTTGGGTTTGGTCCCTTTCTGGTGTGGTTACTCCAAAAATCTGACAGCAGGAAGTATAGAACACTTGTGAGAACACACTGTGAGTGCACCTTACAATATACATTACAAAACCAATAAGTAGACAATATGACTAACTACCAGTTATATATCATCCAACTTCCAAGCCTTAATTTTCTGCATACGCACTGCATATTTGTTTTCCTACATTTGTTTTCCTGCGTTTGTTTTCATATTAGTATCAGTTAACTTAGTGAGTACCTAACTGTATATATTGCACAAGAGAAACGTATCATGAGAACAAACGGTGGGTTACTGTGGCTTAATTCAGCCAACAATTGAAGTGGATGCCTGTATTATATATGTGTTGTCATTTTTTTCACAGAGGTACATCTGAGATAAAAACAATGAGCTTGTCTACAAAAAAAATGGAACAAATTGATGAATCCGGACAGAGTGTGCATTGTTCATTAAAGAACTTGCTCACTGCTAGTAGCTTGAATCAAGACATTCCAGCAAGCATCTATCTTTTGGTATCTAAGTTGAGCTTATGGTAAATAAGTTAGGCTTATGATCTCTTTTACACTTGCTGAAAATTTTATAAAGATCCAAACCATCATGTTAGCTATATTAGTCTTAACTTACTGGGTTGCTAGGTACAAACTGCTACATATGGTATGTAGTTGCTACAAACTGCTATATTTTGTGTATTTGAAACAACTTCAATTGTTCAATGAAAATCTTGAATGATCAGTCTTTTCACATATGTGGATATATTGGATATATTCAGATTTGTGCTTTGCAGCCTATTCAAAATTTTGCAATATATGTAATTTTTGACAACATTGGATGACACATATGACCACATAGGCAGAACTATATGTCATTCGAAACAACTTAAGACGACATATATCACACTTATGAATGACATCTGTAACACTTTAAGACAACATATATCACACACTTGAGTGTCATCTTTGACAATTTTAAACGACATATATAACTAGAAGTTGCCCAAAAAAGCTCCTTCAACTCACTACCAACATATTCATCTCCTTTAAAATTGGCATATAAGTGTCTAGCACAATTTCTATACTCAGAGTTTGGAAGTACGTCTTTGACAGCATCTAAAAGTCCTTTATGCTTCTCATTAATGATGGTGTATGCAAAATCATTCTCTATTTCCAAATCATCTCTCAACAGCTGCATAAACCAGGTCCAACTCTCTCTCGTCTCTTGCTCAACTATAGCATAAGCAATAGGGTACATCCTATTATTGGTGTCAATCCCTACTGCAGTCAACATAATTCCCTTCAATTTTGTTCTCAAATGAGTCTCATCTAAACCTATAAGTGGCCTACACCCCTCTTTGAAACCTTGCTTAAGTGCAACATAACTCACTTACATTGACTTGAACCTCATTTTATCTCCTTCAGGTGGTGCACAAATCCATACAGTGTTCTTTGGATTAGCCTTTCTAATAACAGCAACCCAACTCTCCAACAAGTTGTATTAATCCTCCACCGTGCCATGAATCATCTTTTTTGCTACTTGTTTTGCCCTTTGGCAAAGTTGGTAACCCACATCTAAGCTAAGATCTCTTTCGACTACAGCATGTATTCATTTCTTTGTCCAGTCAGGGTCAGCTATGAAACTAGATATGTACCTCTTTGTAATGAATTTTGCATTACAGTATCCAACTTTCTTTTTTCCGAGTACATTGCATGTATGCTCCATTATGCATGTTGTGATGACCATAACAGATGACTCCTTTGACATTTTCGACGCCCATATCTTGAAAGGGCGCTTCTTTTTAGAAGTCTTACAAACAACGTTCACTCTCCTTTTATCATTCGGATTGAATCTAAGCTGCTTCCTAGACCGAGTAGCCAATACGCTTATTGCATCTTTGAAGGCTCCAGCATTTGGGAATATCTTGCCAATTGAGAATTAAGGATCAACCAAATCAGTCTCCTTATTGAATTTTGGAAACTTAGTGTATCTCTTCTTCCTCCTCCTATATCTCTTTCCATCATGCCTGACATGATCATCACTCCTAGAAGACTCCGAACAACTGTGAAACTTCTCTGACATTTCACTGGCACCATCAAAAATTACACCATTATATCCCCTCTGCCCTTTCTACTTCATCAACGACCACCTCATCCACATTAGCCTTAAAAACTTCATCATCTTCAGACAAATCTAGCTCATAATCACTATCATCCAATTCCTCATACTCTGTATCATCACTAACATCTTGAAGCTCATCATCAACAAACTTAGCTTTATCAAAGCTAACATCACCTCTAAACCTGGTGGCATACATTTTATCTCCCTTTTTATCAACGTGGTTTTTTTTCCTTTTGGAACCAGAACTCGTACCCTCACCTGTTGCTTGGTCTGGAACAATATCTTCAGCCCTTGCCCTTATACCATTATTAACCAATTCATTTACCTCCTCAATGTCTTCTAAATCATCAATATGGTTGCACTCGAATTCTGAAAGGACAATCACATGCTTTGGTTTCAAACTCATGTCCTCCAAATCAACTTCTCTTATATTTCTTTCACAAAGAGAAACTATGAAGATCTGTAGGACCGAATACCTGTACCCATTCTTTACAAACTTCAACATGTCTTGGACTTTGTCATCTGTGTCAATTGAGACATAATGTGAGACTTCAAGAGGCTTGAACCAATAAGTTATGGGAGGCTTTCTATATCCCAAATCCACAGCTATGTGATTTAAACATACCCAAGAAAACTGATCCGGATCATTTTTTTTTGCCCACACTACCTCACCACCCCTGTAACTTCTAGTGCTTCCCAAACGATAAAACATTCCTCCCTGATGTAACTTCTAATGCTTCCCAAATGATAGAACATTCCTCCATGATGAAATTCAATAGTGAAATATCATCTACAATGTATCAAACATAGAAATAAACAAAAACAACATATGCGAATAGGGCAAAGATATGAATAAGAAACATGTGGGTTGATCGAATTTCACCTCTAAACTAATAATCAAATCCAGATGATGCATTTTGAATAAAAAAATTAATACGGTAACAAAAAAAATATTACTCCAACCCTTAAATTCTAATATAAAATCCCTAATCCCATTTTCCTATACCTAAACCCTATTATTCAACGATACTTTCATACCCATCATCTAAATCCAAAGCCAATTGTGATCAATTAAACCCTAAATATTTTTTATTAAAGAATCCTTAACTAATAATTCTAATTTGAACAATAAGCTCTAGCTAATACACCGTAGCATTGAGAACCCAACTACTATATCTATCAAAGCTTCTTTCGAATAAGTGAGCATAATGGGACCACAAACATACTCTAGGTATTTACTTACCTCTGTAGGTGAGTGACTCTCCATCAATACGAAAATACCTCCAGAAATTTGGCTACTGTCTCACTTCGTCCATGACCGTAGTAAAAATCGGTCAATAAAGGCTTCTAAGCCTGATGACGTTCGCAAATTTTCACTCTCTTATCTCTTTTGTTGACGATTATGAAAGAGGTAAAGTGAAAGACACGGTTTTGACAAGGAAGCAGAATGCCGTTGAACCAAGACTATGGAAAGTAGTAAGAGTGAAAAAGACAACCAAGAGTAACTGCTAGGTTTAAAAGGTTTTTTTTTTTGATTTCAAAGAAAAAATGGCTAATGACAAAATTACCCCATTCGAATAAAGCACATGTTTGTCACGTGCTGTTTTTAACGCCAGAAATAAACAGAGTGAGCAACCTGATTTTCGAAGTAAAAGATGGATGACCAAATCGATATTTGTCAAACATGAGAGACTATTCTTTCTCAACTATCAAACATGAGTGACCAAATCAGTTATTTTCCTAAATAATATATATTTATTTCTATTGTTAACAGTGGGCTTAGATGAATTTGGCCCATCTAAGACCATAGGCCAAATTCATCTGATTCCATATACAAGTCTGTTGAGTGCTGAGCATAAAATATCCAATAGGAAAAAGTAGAGGTGAGCACAAATCCCGTAAATTCTGAATTCAACCCGATCCTGTCCCCATCCCGCTTGTGCAGAACGGAACAAAAAATATTTTTTTTATATTTCCGTCCCGTCCTGTTTTTTAGGGACAGCGGGTCTTGATTTTAAAATTCCAATAGACTGTTCCATTCCACATAATATATTTTGTTTATTTTATTATTTATTTTATTAAAGGTTGACATATTAAATTATCAAACCAATAGCATTATTCAACAAAAAAAATTACCTTCTAACGATCAAAGTATTATATTTCTTGTAGTATAAATTAAATTTATCAATTAAATATGAAATAAAATTGGTTGTAGTTTCACTTCTTCTAATTAACCATTAAGTAAAACTGTATTATTTTGTGTAATTGTAAACTTTTAAATCTTATCAAACTATATTTATCATATGTTGAATCCGAAATTTGGTTCGTCTCATCTCATTCAAATTTTTATTGTTTAATACTCTATTAAATGTACCTTTTAAATTTGACCCGAAATTTGACCCGAAATTTAACCACTCTGTCCCATCCCGTTCATATTTCGGGACAACCGGGACGAACTTTTAAAATACTCAATCCCGTCCCGTTCGGGATAGGGATAGGGATGAACAAAAATGGACCTGACCCGTCTCGTGCCCACCCCTAGGAAAAAGCCAACCGAATGAAAACTTGAAGCAAAAGAAAGGCAAGCAAAAATAACAGCCGAAAGATATTTAGCAACTCAAATTCAAAATCAAACATACTCATGCTCACGTCCTCTATAAAAAGGAAGACTGCAAAGCTAAAAGGAGAGCAGAGAGCTTACGTTAGAAGAGAGAGGGCAGAAACAGAATCAGAAAAGAGAAGAGTGAGACACAGAGAGAAAAGAAAATACAGAGAAAGTTTTGAGATAGAAGCTTCTTTGAGTCTTACCGCTTACCTCACAGTCTCAAAACCAAACATATTCATCATGTACCAAATCTTTATACTTTCTTGCTGATCTTTCTTCATTTTCTCAATCAAAACACAGAACATACTCCTCCTTTTTTTGAAATGTTTTCAAAACAACAAAGCTTGCTGCTGGTGCTTTTCTGAAATGATTTCAAACAACAAAGCCTAAAACTAAGAAATTTTTAATTCTTGTTTCAAATCAGCAACACCACAAGCATCATTTCCTCATCAAAAATCTCCAGAAAAATCCCAAACAATTTCCTGTCTTCACCACAATCCAAAAATCAAACATGTTTGCTACTTTTGTTTGTGCTAACCAAACATGCAGGAAAACACAATCAACTTTGGTAAAATTCAGAGGGAAAGCTTACGTACGGGAGAACTAGAAAACAGAGGGAAAAAGAGTTGAACGTTGTCTCCAATTTCTGTAGCAAATATAGAGAAAAGTAAGAGTTTTCCAGCTGCAAATATGGGACTGAAAAGAGCCATTTGCAAGTCAGTTCCACAGTATACCTACGACAACATTGTTCCAAACACAATGAAAATAGCTTTTCTCCAGAACAAGAGTTTGTAGCAAATAAAAGCAAAGAGTTGAAGCCTATAAGATTGAATCAGCCCCTACAATTCCAGCCTTGCAGTATTAGAGTACTGTTTTCACAGTTGCACCATTCCAGCTCCAATTAAAGAAGGTATCAAAGCCTACAACAAAGACGACATCAGAACCAAAGACGGCACCAAAACTTGAAGTGAAGACGGTACACGAGTCTCTTCTTGCCTTATATTGAATGTCCCATGTTGCCTAAAATCTAAATTATACTGGTTGCCTTGTCGAAAATTATCTCTGTCATGAACAAGGAATTTTACAATCGTTCCTTTGTTTTAAAAGATTTAAAATAAATTAATGGTTTCTAAACACCATAGAAGTGGTGTGACTTCAAATACTTTGATCAAACAACTGAGACACGTACAGTAACAATCAGAGATGACAATAATTAATGATTATGAACAAGTTTGACACAATTGAACGAGGAGACAAAGTTGTTAAATCAATGTCATGCTGCAATCAAATTACGAAGTCTAATATGTTGCTCAGTAATACAAGAGGAAACAGAAGACCAAGCGATCAGTAAAAGGGACTCACACAATTGACTCGAAGCTCCAGCCTCTGCAGACAACGCACACCACATAGAAAGCAGCTGCTCTGATCAATCTCCTGATCCGCACATGTGCACACGCCGCCGTTAAAACTTAAAAACTCCAACTCTGGCCAGTGAGGCACATCGCAAATGAAAGGAATCCATAGTAGACAGTCATGGCCATTCGATTAGAAAGTTGTTAGAGTGAAGAAGAAAGTACCAGTTTGGATTGGATTGAAGAAAAGAAAGAGAGGAAGAGGAGCTGCGTGGTTGAAGTGAAGAAAATCAGTAGAGAGAGAGAGATGAGAAACTCCGCGGCTCCAAAGTAAGAAGAGGAGAAAAAAAGAAGAGGTGATGGGCTACACGTGGATAAAAAGGAAGAAAGGAGAAGTACAAGTCAAACCAAAATACTTAACAAAATACTTGCGGCAAAAAGAACAAAGCCTAAATCGAAATTTGAAATAACTCCGATGGTTTGAAACTCTAAAATGCAATAATCTAGCGAGTTATTAGATGTAACCATAATTTTAAATAGAATTCATTATTTTACCATTTAAATTTGACAAGCCTAAAAAATGAATTTCTAACCATACAGCTATAACACCAAAAAAAGCAAGTTGATCCAAAATTCTCAAATAGCCAATCCAAAAGTCCCTTTAAAATGTATATAGACAGTCTTGATGTAAAACTGTGACGCAACCACACTTTTTAAACCAAATTCCATTACCACCATAAACAACTCCACCATCAAATGACAAACGAACCCAATAACTACAAAAGTTTACCTACCACAAGTCCAAAAAGCCACCAAAAGTTAAATTCCAAACCTTTCGGTGAGTCATTAATCCATCGGAAGACCACACCCACATTTTTTTTAAACTACGAGCGACTTGATTTCTTTGGGAGGTACGTAGGCAGCCCATCAAACTCCTTGAGTGCAGTTACAAAAATACCAAATTTCCACATATTCAAAATTTGTTTACTTCATGTTCGAATCCAAAGGGTTTTCTCTTAAAATTAAGAGTCGTAAATAAAAGATTTCATCATTATCTTGAATGGGCTGAACTCAAGTAATATTATGTTGGGTAAAATATCTATACAATTTTTACTCAGAGCATCTTCAATGGTACTCTCTATTTTTTCAAAAAAAATTGTTGAGAAAATAGCTAAAAGTTAAATTTTTAGGAAGCCAAATTTTTTTATATTTCAGCCATACAAAAAAATAGGGAGCCACATTTAATGCATCTACTTTTAAATATATTTTTCTAATAATTTCATTAAACTCTTAATCTATTTATATTTAACAAAAAATCAAAGAAATAATATAAAATATTTTATAAATTAAATTCTATAATATTGAAAAACAAATAGGCAGCACATTGAATTTATATTAGTTTTGTTTGAAAATTATTTGATTTACAAATTATTTATTTTTGACCTAAATACAAATAATAAAATATACAATACACTACAAGAAAACAGCACTTAGACCACGGAAACGTAATTGTTCCGTGGTCCAAGTGACACCTAGACCACGGAAAATACTCCGTGGTCCAAGTACCACCTGGACGACGGAGAATATCATCTCCGTCGTCCAGGTGATCACCTGGACCACGGAGTCTTTTCCGAGGTCCAGGTGATAACCTGGACGACGGAGATGATATTCTCCGTCGTCCAGGTGATCACCTGGACCTCGGAGTCTTCTCCGTCCTCCAGGTGATCACCTGGACGACGGAGAATACCATCTCCGTCGTCCAGGTGATTACCTGGAGGACGGACCGACATGCCGTCGTCCGAGTATACGAAACGTACTTCCACTTAGACGACGTACCGACACCTCCGTCGTCTAAGTGAAGCATTATATAAGCCCGATGCCAAACTGATCGAATTCATTCCTAGCTAGCCTCGATCTCTTCATGATTCCATTTGAAGAAGAATTGAAGGAGAATGGAGAAGGAGAAGGGAGCTAGGTAGCTAGAAGCTAGCTAGGCCGAGAAGAATCAGAATCGATAAGGGATCTCCGCTGACTAGCTAGTTAGCTTAATTAACGTAAAGATATCGAGAAGACCAGCAGATACGTACGTACGCAGTTAAAATTTGCTTAATTAATATATATTTAGTGAAAACGTACGTACATATATATATATACATGCAAGGATGTTAGATGATGTTAGCTATATATATATATATATGTACAGATCGATTAAATTACGTACGTAATTGATGGATCGATATGTAGATCGAGTACGTATAATTAAGCGTAAATTAATGGACAAATATATATATATGTAATAATTAATTAATTATAATATTTTGTAGCAGTATGGACAAGAGTTGGATGAAGTTGAAGAATAGATGTGATGTCCGGTATATGGATGGAATTAGCGAATTTGTGAATTTTGCGATAGAACATGGTCAGGGAAAGAAACGTTTCAGGTGTCCGTGTCAGAAATGTCTTAATTGTCAGTATGCGGAGGTTAATGTTATGGTGCAACACTTGTACGAAAATGGTATGATGTGGAGTTACACTACATGGAGCGAGCATGGTGAAGCAGTAGAGTTCAGCGCAGCAGACTTCAGCTCAGGGTACAGTTACCATGGTACCTCATCCAGCGGCAGTGGTGCCGGACCCCCAGCTTGCAACCCAACTGCAGATTTGGTCCATGATGCGTTTCCGGGATGTAGTCATAGTGGACACCAACACCAAGACGGAGGTTACAGTACCACTAATGAGCATGATGACACATTCCCCGCAGCTAGCTTGGCCACTGACACCAGTGAGATGGAAAAGTACAACCGGATACTACTTGAAGCGCAGACCCCGGTATTCCCTGGATGTCGAGAGAATGTGTTGCAATATGTGATGGAGCAAATGAAGATAAAAGTGAAGCACAAAATGTCAGTAAGTGCTTTTGACGAAATTCAGGAGCAAATATGTAAGTTGCTACCTGATGATCACAATCTTCCTAAATCTCATTATAAGGTTAGAAATATCCTGAGCAGCCTCGGCCTAAAGTACAGGATAATTGACGCATGTCCGAATGATTGTGTGCTATTTTACAAAGTGTATAAAGAGTTGGACTATTGTCCCGTATGTGGCCAGTGCAGATTCCAGTTGAATAGGAAGAGTTCGAAAAAGAGAATTCCTGTGAAAGTTGTTCGATATTTTCCCTTGATTCCCAGATTGCAACGCCTGTACATGTCTCTACACACAGCAGAGGCGATGCGATGGTACGCAGAAAAGCGAATAGATGACGATGTCCTGCGACACGCCGCGGATGGGGAGGGTTTCAAACATTTCGACAGAGAATTTGGAGACTTTGCTTCAGAGGTTAGAAATGTTAGACTCGGCCTATCTACAGACGGATTCAATCATTGGGGAAGTAATAGCTCCGCCGTCAGCACTTGGCCAGTTATTCTGATGCCGTACAACTTGCCTCCGTGGATGTGCATGAACAAGGAATTTAATTTCCTTACCGTACTAATTCCAGGTCCTAAATCTCCATCGAAGTGCTTAGATGTCTACCTCAGACCTTTGATCGACGAGATGAAACTGTTGTGGGAAAATGGAGTCCTAACTTATGACAAATTCACTGACACGATGTTCACGATGAGGGCTGATGTAATGTGGACGATCAGCGATTTTCCAGCTTATGGGATGTTGGCAGCCTGCAGGACAAAAGGATATAATGGATGTCCTATATGTTTGGACGACGTGAACTCTAGTTGGCACGCGGGGAAGGTGTGTTACTTGGGTCACCGTAGATGGCTTCCTCACGACCACCTGTGGCGACAGGATGAAGCTCATTTCGACGGTACGGTAGAGAACAATCCTAAACCCCGTAGTTGGTCGGGCGAAGAGATTTTAGAGAGGTTGAGCTATTTCGACTTTGGTGTGTTGACCAATGACGCGGATGTAAAGAAATGCAATCCAATTCCTCCACATGATCTGAGCTATTGGGATCACAAGAGTATATTCTTTGAACTCCCTTACTGGTCGAAGTTGAAGCTGAGGAACAACTTGGACGCGATGCACATAGAAAAGAATGTGTGCGACAGCGTGGTGGGAACAATTCTCGGTATTAAGTTCAAGACTAAAGATACTCCCAAAGCGCGCAAAGATTTGGAATCAATGAATCTACGTCGTCCCTTGTGGTTGAGGAGGGATAGGAAAGGAGTGTACAACAAGATGCCAGATGCACCATACACAGTGAAGCCGACGCTTAGACGTTCTGTATTTCACTGGTTTAAGGGCGTTCGTTATCCGGCTACGTATGCAGCTACTATAACTGGAGCAGTGGACGAGGTGCAACACAAGTTTGTTGGTCTAAAGACACATGACTATCACGTTATGCTGCAACGTCTGATTCCAGTGGTAATTCGACCATACTTGCCTCGGGACGTCGTAGAACCAATAGTGGCATTGTGCAGGTGGTGGCCGAGGTTATGCGCCAGAGAATTAAAGAAGTCAGATGTGGTGGAATTGCAACAACAAATTGTGCACATCATTTGCAAACTAGAGAGGATTTTCCCCCCTGCTTTCTTTGACATCATGATACACCTAATGATCCACCTGCCCGAGCATGTGCTTATTTCTGGTCCGGTCCAGTACACTTGGATGTATCCTCAAGAAAGGTACGTACAACTAATTAATTAATTTGTTCCACTGGAGATTATATATATACTAGCTAGCTAGCTATATGTACTTATGTAATGTGTACGTTTGATTTTGTAGACAGCTTGGACAGTATAAGTCATTCATCAAAAACAGGTCGGCCCCGGATGGCTCCATAGCAGAGACATACCTAATGCATGAGTGTGTTACTTACTGCAACAGGTACCTCAAAGATCCACCCCCTCCCACTTCCTCCGATCGCAGTGCCCGCATCAATCTTTCTGTCGTCACCAATGTCGTCCGACCGTTTAGAGGAGTATTAAAGGAATCGTTAACACGGGAAGAACTTATTGAGGCACATTGGGTAGTGTTGCGAGACTGTGACGAAGTTGAGCCGTACATGTTGTCATACAGGGAGAGGCTTCAGGCGTTAAATCAAAACAAGAGTTCGGCGTGGATTGAGAAAATGGTTAAGAAGAAGTTTCCTGATTATTTCTTCCAATGGGTACGTACGTACGACTCGGTATTAATTATTTAAATACATATCGCTCATGTTTGTAGAAAGTAAATCCTTATATTAATTTGCCCATTTTCGCAGATGATTGATCTGCAAAAATCTGATAACCACGGAGGGTGGTGGTCATGGCCAAAGCACTTGCTAGCAGGGAAGCCGGTTAAACACTATATTTATCCCAGATGTTTTGTGAATGGTGTAAAGTTCCATTCATTGGCCCGAGACGAAGGAAGAAGAACACAAAACAGTGGGGTAGCGATTGGGAAAGACAATGATCTATATTACGGGGCTATTGTATACGTGGTTCAACTATGTTACGGGAATGATGTCAACGTTTTCATATTCAAGTGCAGATGGTTCAAGCGTACAAAGGAAGACCTGGGACTATTATCAGTCGATACAAACTCTAGCTGGTATGAGGATGAGCCTTTCGCTCTCGCCACCTTAGTTCGGCAGGTGTTCTATCTCGACGATCCGAAAGCCGGTGAAGGGTGGAAAATAGTGAACCATATCTCTCACCGAAGAATATGGAATACAGAGACAATTGAAGGGACACCGGCGACGACTGAAGATGCTGCTGAACCAGAAAGAGACATTCCTGCCTATCAAGAGCCTAATATTTCTATGGTCCGCTCCGATATAATGGACCTGGTTCAAGATAGTGAACGGTTACCCATGCCTGATGGTTGTACAGATCTAACTGAAGATGAGATTATCGATGAGGTAGATGAAGAAGACGAGCAGGAAGAGGACGCGGACGAGGACTCAGGTTATTCGTCGGACGATGTTGAGTACGATGACGAGGATGAGCCGTCGTCTAACGGGGATGAGGACGATGATGATTATGACGAAGAGTACGGTCATACGACGAGGGAGATTAATTGGTAATTAATTATTGTAATTATTGTAATTTTCACCTTTGGCGCCACGCCAAATCTCAATCTCATATAAAACCCTAAATCCTGGACCCTAAATCTAGCAGATCGGATCGATCGATCAATTTTTTAATTATATTTTTGAATCAGAATAATTGAACGGACACACAAATGACCGGGGATGACCTAAACCATAAACCCTAAGGCCCTAACCCCTGAATTCGGGGTTTAGAACTTGGACGACGGAGAATGGTCATTATCCGTCGTCCAGGTACACACTAGGACGATGGATATGGTCATTCTCCGTCGTCCAAGTTCACAAACCCTAAACCCTAAACAGTAAGGCCCCAACCCCTGAATTCAGGGTCTATGCACCTGGACGACGGAAATGAGCGTTTCCGTCGTTCAGGTAATCACCTGGACGACGGATATCTAGTTATCCGTCGTCCAGGTGATTACCTGAACGACAGAAACGCTCATTTCCGTCGTCCAGGTGCAGATATCGTAATTTTTTCTAAGACAACGACCATCTAGACCTTCTTCCAATGCAAAGTCTTTTCATCAAGACTTTAGAGTAAACAATTCTTGGTGTGTGAGCTTCGACGGTTCGAAAATCGGAGTTGCGAAATGCCTTGTATCCACGTTTCCGGTTTGTGAAATTATCGGTTTTGCGGTTGACTGTGCCGATCAAACCCTTCCCGAACTTATTATTTTATGGTCATTTGAAGACAATTATATATTATGTTACGACGAACATATCCAACGGTTGTTTTGTCCAAATTCAATTTCGTTAATACTCTGCTGCAAATGAGCGTCTACTCATGAACACTTAAGTCGTAAAGATTAGTCAATACTTAACATGTTTCAATACGTAAAATTAATCGGCGGTTCAAATTTAACTGTTCATATATACGATGCGTTCATCGATATTGTACGACTATTTCACTCGAATGACATATCGCTAAATTCCTAGCGAATTATTTTTAAAATTTTTTTTTACGTAATTTTAACCTGGACGACGGAGATGGTCATTTTCCGTCGTCCAGGTGTTCACCTGAACGATGGAAAATGACCATCTCCGTCGTCCAGGTTCAAAAATCATGGCGGTTCAAATTTATTTTTGTTTATTTTTTTCATGTAATTTTCACTTGGACGACGGAGACTGACCATCTCCGTCGTCTAGGTCCAATTTTTATGGCGGTTAAATTTACCGCTTCCGTTTTTGGGACCGCTTGAATTTTCACTTAGACGACGGAGAATTCATTCTCCGTCGTCTAAGTCCAAAATCATGGCGGTTCAAAACGTCCCGCCGATTAATTACGCGCCGCTTGAAATTTTTTAAACCGCCACTTAGACGACGGAAAACACTATTTCCGTCGTCCAAGTGGACTTAGACGACGGAGAATAGTTCTCCGTCGTCTAGGTGAAACTCTATAAATAGGTTGTGTGCCATCTTCTTTTCTCATCATTCCATCTCCTCCTCTCCCTCTCCTCTCCTCTCCTCTCCTCCGGCGATCCTCCTCCGGCGACGCTCCGACGACATTTTTTCCGGCGTGGTTCCTCCTCTCCGACGACTCAACTCTTCCGATATTCCGGCGACATTCCGACTCGGTAATAATTCTATTTTTTACCTTTTTTACATTTTTGTTAATTAATTAATTATTTAATTAATAAATAGTTTTAATTTATTAATTAGTTTAAAATAATTAATAGTTATAATTATAATCATTAATGAGTTGTTATTATTAATATTGGGATAATTATTATTAGTTGTTAATTATTTGGTAATAATTTTATATTTGTTAGTTAAAATTAAATAATAGCAATAATTATTATTGTTAATAATAATTAATTATATTGGTAAATAAATAATTATTATTATATGCATGATAAATAATTATTTATTATTGTAATTATTTATTGTTTTAATTAATTGATAATTAATTGCGTGTATTTTCGAGTAAATTGCATGGTAGTACGTGTTCGATTTAAATTTAGTACATAGGTTCGGTTGATTAAGTCACACTATTTGGAATAGATGGCGCCTCTTTTCCTAGCTTATCTCCTTAACCCCTCATGATGTGTGGATTTCATCACCGCACACCATAACCTAAGTGAAGTTATGGACACGAGGTTGAGGGCGGAGTTTGCAAAGGACTTGAGGGAGTGTAAATTTTTGAAAAATTGGCCGAATGTCGGACATGGTGTCTAAAAACGGGTTATGACTGGTGACAGGATTTGGACTAAGAAAGACTTTTGTCGAAATTAGTCCTGCCTCTCGCGTTATCTCTATCCCTAACTGGCCATGTTTTTCGATTTAACCAAGGCTGATTAATTGAAAATTTACACTTTATCGCGCGGGTCGCACGTCCATTGAACGACCGAAAATGCCAAGCTAGTGTACTCTATTTAAATCTTAAACGTACTTAATTAATTAGCGTAAATTTTTAAGTTGTAATTATTATGGTAAGTAGGTATTTTAACACCGTACTCTTAGGTTTAAATGGCTCCGCCAAAGACCACATCCGGCAAGAAGAAAGCCCAACAGGAGGCAGAAGATGAGATGCTCCGAATGTTGGCGGCCCAAGTCGGTTGGGTTCAACAGGAGGGCAACGACGCTCTCAATCCGGACGGATCATCTGGTCCGTCCGTAGCGCCCTCTGGGGAAATTCCCGCTCCCCCATTCATCTCGAGCAGTGATGACGTCGACCCCTTCCAATCTCCGACGCCCGGTACCCATTCAACGGGAAGTACTCAGGCGTCCTCGACCGCCGAATCAATCATGTACAGCGCCCGCCGTAGGCAAAGGAGGTCCCCCACTGACCCGGAACCGAAAAGGACTCGGGGTCTCGTTAAAGGGGGCAAAGCGGAGCGTATTTGCAAGGCGACCGGTAAAAAGATCGACTTGCCGTACGACGAATTCACCGGTGGCCCTCCCACAGCTCAGCTAGCAAGTCTCTCGGTGCATGGGATAGGGTCAATCATCCGTAACCGGGTTCGTATCACTGCCCCTACTTGGAAGGAGGCGCCAGATCATGAGAAGGCGAAAGTCTTCAAAGATCTTTCGGTACGTAATACGTCCAATTTAGTTATTATATAATATTGTTAATCTCGGCCTAAAATTTCATAATATATACGATTATAATTTTCTATTTATTTTTGATAGGAACAATTTGACGTGGATCCGACACCGGCTATGTTGAGGCATATCAACCAAACCGCCAACTCCATCTACAAAGATTGGAAGTACAAGCTCCATAAGTACTTCAAAGATGTCGGTCTCGTGCCTCCCCCGGTAGAGCTGCAAGGGGAGAGAGAAGATGAGTGGGAGTGGTTGTGTAACCACTTTGCCGATGAACAATTTAAGGTATTAATTTATTTTTTTATTTCAATTAAGATAATTGAATTATTTAAATTGTAGTTATTCATTTTTTAATGATTTAATTATGTTGTGTAACAGAAATTCTCCGGTGTCAACAAAGCCAACCGGGGGAAGAAGGAGAAACACCATACTACCGGCGCCAAGCAGTTCATTCAAATAGCCAAGGAGCACAAGGATAAGGGCTCCAAACACCCTTATCTTGATGCAAGCGTAAGCGCGTACGTGACGCCAGGCCTCGATAATGAAGCGAGTCAATGCGGCGTAAGTGATATATATATGTGCTTTTAATTATAGTAATTATTATTTAAATATGATTTCATTATAATAAATTAATTATTCTTTTGTAGGCAAGGGCGATAGAGCGTGCGCATGAAGAGTTGGCTAACACTCAGCTTGCGTTCCTAAATGTGCCGCCGGAAGACCTGCCTCCTCTATCCTTAGAGAGCCAAATTGCAATCGCGGATGAGGTCTACGGTCGTAGAGCTGGCAAGGAGGTTAGGCACTTTGGGCCTAGGGTGGTACGAGATTTGTCGACGACCTCCGGCTCATCATCTACGGGAGGTTCGGGGCAGCGGAGAAGGAGTCAGGCTGCGGCCGTCGAAGCAGCCATTCAAGAGGCTCGACTGGCACGAGAGGAGAATGAGTCAATGCGGCAAAGACTTGACGAACAACAAGCACAAATAGCCCAACTCATCGCCCTCATGCAACAAAATCGAGAAGTATGTCAACCTCCTCCGAACCCACACCCCGACGACAACGACCCGGCTGGAGGCGGAGGACTCGGCGGCACATCTGCTCCTCCAGTGTATTAGCTAGCTAGTAGTTTATTATCTCGTTTCTTTCCGCATTCCGAACAATATTTTAATTTTTAATTTATGGGTTTTTTCGATTATTCATGTATGTACAAATTAATTTAATTATTTAATAATTAAGTAATATTCAAAATTTAGTTTATTTAATTAATTTTAGCATTTTTCATTATTTAAATTAAATTAATAATATTTAATTTCAATTTTTTTTTAAATTAAATATTCACTTGGACGACGGAAATTATGTTCTCCGTTGTCCAGGTGCACAAACCCTAAACCTAACCCTAACCCCTAAACCCTAAACCCTGTCGTTCTCCGTGGCCCAGGTGTTCACCTGGACGACGGAGAATTAGTTCTCCGTCGTCCAGGTGAACACCTGAGCCACGGAGAAACGAGCAATGTCCGTGGCCCAGGTAGACACCTGGACGACGGATAATTAGATTTTCCGTCGTCCAGGTGTCTACCTGGGCCACGGATAATGTCCGCGGTCCAAGTGAACCTGGACGACGGATCACTAAATTTTCGTCGTCCAGGTGTCTACCTGGGCCACGGATAATGTCCGCGGTCCAAGTGAACTTGGACGACGGATCACTAAATCTCCGTCGTTCAGGTGCTTGGACGACAACACTTGGAGCACGGACCTTGGACGACGGAGATTCCGTCGTCTAAGTACTTAGACGACGGAAAACTGCACCTAGACGACGGAAATGGTCCGTGGTCTAGGTGCAATTTTCTTGTAGTGATAAATTAAATTCTTCAAATTATAATAATCATCATGTAATCATTTTAATTATATAAAAACTACTTTAATTAATGTTTCAAAAATCTTAGACCATCTCCAACAATAGGAGATCATGAGTTCATACCTTAGAATAAGATTTCACAAGTGTTCTCCTCTCCAATGGTGAGCAGTTTAAAGTCTATACCTTATATCATAGATCTTATACCTCAAATAAGAGTTTATAATCAACTCCATTATAAGTTTTAAGCTTCAGTTTTGTTGTGGGCCAGGTGAGGTTGAGAAAATCAAAAGAAAGAGAAGATAGAAAAGAGAGAGATGCAAACTATTGCTGGGGAGAGACGCGCCCAAGGCGTGCTGGGGAAATAAAAAAGGTGTTGCTTGCGTCAGCAGAAGAGAGAAGGTATTGGGCCCAACGACTAATTAGCCCAAACGGCTCTTTTAAACATATATGTAATTAATTTTAAAAGGTTTGCCTCATTTCCTATTGAGATAAATTGTAAATAACTGAGAAGAAAATGTCCGTTGGAACAATAATTTTTGCCCATCTCTATAAATACTAATACTACATCTTATTGTTTCTACACCAAAGTTTGCCATTTTCTCTCAAGAATAAATTTTCTCTTTCTAGCTTTTAATTTTCTTTTTGTAGCATCATACCACCAAAGCCAAGAGAGCCAAGGCAAACAAATTGAAAAAATGAAGAAGAAGAAGAATTGTTATGCCATGCCACTATGAGTATTAGTGAGGATCCCTGCACGGATAATGATCAAAAGACTTAACTCATGTGGGAGTGTATTAGTGCGGTGTATAAAACCACGAAACCACCTGGAGCATGTCCACGAAGCGGGTCTAGTTGCTTGGGTCCATTGAAAAAAAATAGTCCCGCATGAGTGAGATGGCGTCAAAGTCAACCAAGCAATATCCACTCATGGTAATGGTCAAAATGAAGCCGACGAAGTTAGTATTTAATTTTATTGTGCACATAAATAATTCAATTGTTTCCTTATGACATTAAATAATATATTGATCAAATGGTTAGAAATAATTAAACACTAATTACTATTTTTTGGCTTAATTATGTAGATTTTATATGGTAAACAACAATACCATAAATTGTCAAAAGGAGAGGCTTTTACGTATTTTTATTGTTGGGAGATATTGAAGACGTTTAAAAAGTATATGAATCCTCCTGATATGGATTTTAGTCAAAATTTTGAGCCACATATCGACTTGGATGATGACGACTACATACCTGACAATGGAGCAACTCCAAGTGCACCACTTAAGGAAGCTCGCCCAATGAAAACTAAAGTGACTAACGTGACAAAAAAGTGGGCTGGGACTGGTTCCACGAAGAATCGGAGGTTTTTGATTGGCTAACAACCTTAAAATTACATATTTACCCTTTTGCCAAGTGGTTCACGCATAAAAGAAAAGAATGGGACATAAGCATTCAAAGAAAACATGGCACATTTTTTTTTGATAGATAAGAAAACATGACACATACTACCGCATGCCCTAAGACCATTCTCGATGTCATGCATGCTAAATTTCTTACTAGTCAAAAATTGGAGCACGTGAGGATAAATGAGAGCCTCGTATCGGATAGAAGGTTAATGAAGCAATGGTTTCAGGCTTTAAAAAAATCTAAGAAAAGTATATTATATACTAAAAAAATAAATTTAGGTACAAAGTTAATTCTACGAATCTATCAAACGGCTCATATTTATTTTTTTATTTTTATAATTGAGATTACTTAAAATATAATTTATCACTTAAGGATAATGTGTTTAAACATTGGATCAGAGATCTTTTTTTATGAAATTTTGTAAAAAAAAATTGGATCTAAATATTATTCTTAATAAAATCACTAAATATTAATTTCATCACACACTTGTTCACATAATTTTGATTTATTAAGAAATTTAACCCATTAATGAAAAACGTAATAACAAACCAAAGTTAAAAAACACCAAATCAAATTATGAATTTTATGTTGATAATCTCATGTTGAATTTTTGGAGGGATACATATTTTAGAGGTTCACCTCAGGTTTGATAATCTTAGGTCCGGCCATGATAAAGGAGAGCGTTGATCACCTTAGTCCGGTGTGTTTGGATAGAGGAAAAGTTAAGAGAATTTAAACAAAATTCAGTAATTTACAATTCTATCTTTTAAACTTCTTTGTTTGGATAAATTTGTTGAGGATTTTGTAATTTCTAGTATAGTTAAATCTCTATAAATTAATAACCTCAGGGCTGACAAAATTTATTAATTTAGCAATGTTATTAATTAATCGAGTATTAAATTAATACTCAAGTCCCTAAGTTGGGACCGACAAAAAATATTATTTTAATGAAGTTATTAATTAATCGAGTATTAAATTATCGAGATTTTACTGTATTTTAAATTTAGAGGAATTGGAGAGCTAAATTCCCTTATTTAATTCTTTAAAAAATAGATGTCATTCTATAAATCTTTCAAATTGCTCATAAAAATTTGTAATTCTTGTTATTTTTATATTTCTACATGAAGATACCCAAACACTAAAAATCACAAATAATAGAATTTGAAATGATAAAATCCTAATTTTCATGAATTTGTGAATTTCAATGAAAATCAAGAACACTTCATCTAAACACACCGTTAAAGTTATCATCTTTAATTATTGCTTGGTTCCGAAACGATCACTTTGGAGCGCCTGCCCTCACATCGAACTTCCGTCGACGTACACTAACTTTGTATTCTTTTAAATCAGAGTCACCGTATGGATGTCATATCCATGTTTTCAACTCCAGTCTCAAATCTTTGCAGTATATAGACTGCAAGTGTAAGTCTTTACTAGTTGACGGTTTGACGCCAAGAATCTTGAATCTCTTGCGTTCACTTCATAATATTCTCAACCTCACTCAGTGTGTTTTCTTCAACTTTGCGTCAAGTTGAAATATATAAATATATATATATATCAGCCCCTTTTATTAAGGTATATTTTCTTTTTGTTATTTTCAGATATAGGGCATTACACCAATTTTTCGATCATATTTTACCATCTTCACCGTTCAGATATTAGGTTCTAATGTGTAGATCAAACTGTAAATTTTCAGCCAAAATGGTGATCGCTAAGGTATTCAAAACAGCAATTGAAGTCTATGACTATGAACGGTTCATGTTTGACAGATTTGATCCGTCACTTGATTTAACCTTATTCGATACTTTAACGATCATCATTTTGGCTGAAAATTTACATGAATTATCTACTCATATAGATCTAATAATTGGATGGTAGAGATGTTAAAATATGATCGAAAAGTTTGTGTAATGTCAGTAATGTCATATACTTGAAAATGACAAAAAAATAGGTATACCTCTCTCTCTCTCTCTCTCTCTCTCTCTCCCTCTCTCTCTCTCTCTCTCTCTCTCTCTCTCTCTCTCTCTCTCTCTCTATATATATATATATACATACACGGAGATTCTTAAGTGCAGAGATGCACATATTTCAATATATGTGGATTTCTTAATTTGGTTAACTTTTAAGTTATATATTCACATCTCCCCCATTCAGATTTTAGGTCATAGTGTATAGATCACTTATGCAAAGTTTCATCCAATTTGGTGATGGTTAAGTTACTTAACTAGATCAAATTAACGAACAGACATAAATTAGTAAAACCGGAACCGTTCGTGTATATAAGTGGTAGATCATGATTTTGAGAACCCAAATGATCCTCAAATTGAATGAATACTTACTGGGTTGATCTATACATATATATTTATAAACTGAACGATGGATGTGATTATGTGACCAAACATTGGCCAAATCAAGAAAATTCACATATTTCAATATATGCGGAGATCCGCATATATATATATATATATATATATATATATATATAGAAGGTCATTCCACTAAAGTATACCTTTTTTTGGTCATTTTCAGGTATAAGGCACTATACAAACTTTTTGATAACATTTTAACATCTCCATCATCCAATTATAAGGTTTATATGAGTAAATTATTCCTATAAGTTTTCAGCCAAAATGGTGATCGTTAATGTATTAAACTAGATTAAATTAAGAAACGAACCAAATCTGTCAAACATAAACCATTCATACTTATAAACTTCAATTGAATTTTTGAATACCTTAACGATCACCATTTTAGCTGAAAATTTACAAGCTTAATCTGCACATTATGACCTAAAATCTGAATGGTAAAGATGGTAAAATATGATCAAAAAGTTACCTGAAAATGACCCAAAAAAGGTATAATTTAGTAGAAGGATGCTCTGTGTGTGTGCGCGCGCGCACGCTTTGAAAAAACAGAGCGAAGTTCTGATTTCCACAAGATTGAAAAAAATATTCGATCATTGAAACCAATCATCCTTTAGATTATCATTAGAGGATCACGCTTGCAAAAAATCATCCAAATCGGAGATGATTTGGCCATTTGATCATATTCGATCATGATGCCGTCGGTGAGGTATGTATGTCTTCTGTAAATGTATACAGTATACGAAAATTGAGCTTGCTAATACAATTTGGTTAATTGTCACAATCTTGTTGCAGGCTCTCACGTTTCCAGAAAATTTGAAGTCGACATTCCCACCACCCTTACCTAATGTCAAGGTGATTAACGTTTACATTGTACGTCTTCGGTGTTCTCAAACAGTGGCTAAAGTTTCTGATTTGATGAACTCTTTGGGTTGGATGGCACCTCATGCAACTTTTACATTTACTTGCTGGGATTATCATGAGCATGACCAAGTCTCTGATTCTAAATAATTACCCAATTCATCTTTCCTGACAATAGTGCCAAGATAGGATATGTGCTGGCATTTCCTGTATGATTGATCCATTGAACTAGAGATGGATATTTGTTCATATGTTATTGGCATTTAATTTCGTGCTTGTATTTCAAAGGGCAATCATTAATTCATTGTGTCTGACTTATTCATTGCACAAATATTATACTGTATATGAACGCAGGAATTTGATATGATTTGATATCGATCATATTGTTACATGTAGACCCACGAATCTCCATGCAAACTAACATTTTGAATAAAGATTTATGAACTTGGGCTAAATGCTGATAAAAAAATTGATGAACTTGGGCTATAAATTCTGTTGTATGATCAATTTCCTCTGGTTGGAAGTTGAGATGTTGTAGGAAACTAAACTTGTGTTTTGTACTTGAACTAAGAGATGATTGAAGTGCTGTAGAAACTAAATTTGTTGTGTTTTGAGTTACCAATTCAATTCAAGAAAATCACTTTACTTTTTAAATTGTGTAAAATACACAGCATTGAAATAGATCAAAATTTTTGTAAATGTAATCAAGATATGTACTTTGTAGTTGGATATATAGCTTCCAACTTAAGTTACAATACATGAGGTACTACCGAAATACAAAGTGACGCAACTGCCAACTCAAATTTCATTACAGTTGGATTTATCTAATAATAAGCCAACTAATTGTACATGAAAACCAAAATCAACTAGTGCTTTACTAAAGTTCAGTGACTGCTGCCGCATAAGATCAAACACCAAGCAAATGCATTTCTTGATTAGGTGAGATTTTTATATTCTTCTTCAGTCACCTCAACAGTTTTCTCCAAGTCATCAGTTTTCAACCAATTAACAATTCATGGCCACAGTTCAGCCAATCAAGCAGAACATTGAATACAAACAACTTCCTAGGTGTTCCCTGCAAAGTAGAATAATCCCATAAGCATGATGTACATGATTTCTCAGTAAGCAAGCTGAATAACAGAAGCATTAGCTTTTTTCGGTTCTTTTTCCAATGATGGCAATTGTCATAATATGATATCTAGCATTGACCATAAACTTATCAGCTCTTTTTGGGTGATCGCACATAGAATGCAGTCAGTGGATTCATATTATGAGTTGCTATTCATTACAAAGAGAGCCCTGACAGTATGCTTGGTTTTTTCATATAATAAAAAGGGAAAAGGTAACTGGTACACACCTTCAGTGATGTTGAAGCTAAAGTTGGAGTAGGCACTAAATCTGTCACTTGTAAGGAGCAAACAAAACTGACGAGTTGTGGCCACCAAACCCAAATGAATTAGATAATGCCACCTTAATGTCCAGTCTTTCTTTCTTTGGGCCTACTAGCACTCTCATATCCTGAAAATTACAGTTACAGAGTTAGATAGCAGCTCTATTGATATTTTTACATTACAAATTGAAAAGAAAACAAAAACAAGAAAAGTGACAAAGCATTGATAAGACAGCATACCACCCCCTCATCTGGATTTTCCAAATTGATATTTGGATGAACCCATCCAGTTCGTATTGCCTACACAAAGAAAGAAAATTAAAGCTGAAAAGAAGGCAAACAACACAGAAGAAAAAGAAAAAAAGAATAGTGTATAACTTACGAGTTTTACCATCTACTTCAGTAAGGCAAGTCAAACAATAGTTACTATTGATAAAAGCACATAAAGTCAGTGTTGCATTGCACATAAGACACAAATAACATGTTACCTGTACTGCTGCAACCGCCTCGACAGCACCAGCTGCTCCTAGCAGGTGACCAATCATGGATTTTGTTGAGTTCACTCTCAACTATAAAAAGTAGAGATCTTCAACCATATGCCAAAAGTAAACTGAAAATCGAAGAAGCCTATGATTTGAGATACCTCAGGATTGTGGCCAAAACAGTGAATCAGAGCATTATACTCTTTAAGATCTCCAGCTGGTGTGGATGTAGCATGTGCATTAATGTAATTGACATCTTCCTTAGATACACCCGACTGCGCCAACGCCTTCTCTATGCATTGAATAACTCCAGCCCCTGTTTCAAATTGATACCAAAGAGCATCGACACCACATTTAGATTATAGAATGTAATCAACATCAAGGGAACGAAGTTCACGGTAACTCAAAGCAACTCAGGACTATAACCGAACTCTCTGATCTCTCAGAGAAGTATATAGAGATTTGTATTTTGGTCAAGAACATAACAAGTGAAACATAAAAGATCTAAAACTGAATGTAATAAAACCATATATCAGCAGAAGCAACAAACAATATATATATATATATTTATATCCTTGTTATCTTAGAGAGAGAGTTCCATTGTCTATGAAATATTACCATCAGGGCGCGGCTCGGTCATGTGGTAAGCATCGCAAGTGAAACTTCCTCCCAGAAACTCTGCATAGATGGTGGCACCTCTTTTCTACAAAATCAAAATTACTAATGAAACAAAAGGATATAAGCAACATGTACACACATATTCTCTAGCACTATATCAATAGCGTGCAAGAAAAGTAGAGGCAGAAAACGGGTACATGGGGTAGCAGCAACAGAGCAGAGTACATGTGCTTGTTGTCAAACTCAAGTGGTAACAGAAGGCATGACCAGTACTTCGTAGTGGCAAATACAAAATATAATTGTCACGTTAAGGGGAGGTGTATTCAATTAAGGATTTTAAAGGATTTCTTATAAAGATTGGATCGTTGTGGATTGTTTTGGATTCATGGATTGTCTTAAATTCACATGGATTAGGAGGGATTCTTCTGTACAAGTGAGTTAAACTACAAGATGAGGTGAATCTTACATGCATGTACAGGAACTACAGATACATAATTGACCCAAATAGGTGAGTTAAACTACCAGATGAGGTGAAACGTACATACATGTACACTTGTGTTGACCCGCGCTTAATAGGACAAGGGAAAAAGCAAAATACAGACACCCATGTACCATGGCCATGCACAAAAATTTGGAGTCTTCATACCTTCGCATGTTCTAACTCTTCTAGGAGTAACACGCCAGCTCCTTCCCCCATAACAAATCCATCACGGTTCTGTCCAATAACCAAAACCACATCTTGTGAGAAACAAAAGAACAAAAGATAAGCAAATCCACAAAAAACAAGCAGGACTAAAGTTGCAAGATTTCTTCTCAATGCATTCACTTGTCAAATTTTTTTTAACACTTCAATAGTGAATAAACTCACTTTCCAAGCTTACAACACATGATTAGACTAGGTATAGTTGTAAATAATAAGATCTATACTCTTGATATTGAGGAGATTATACTTTGCCGATTAAAATTCTGAAGTAACGGGATTTTTCATGACCCTAAACCATATTTTATTAACATAAGTTCTATTGTCTCAACCAATAGCCATGCCAAAGATTAAAGAAGACAGAAGTGAATGGGTTATTTAACATTACAATATCCCAAGGTCGAGATGCTTTAGTTGGATCATTGTTCCTTTGTGAAAGTGCTCTGCATGCCACAAAGCCTCCCAAGCCTGTATTGATGAAATGAGAAGCCCATCATGAAAAATTCCTATTCTTCGAATAAAGATAAAATTTAAAAACAAAACAAAACAAAAACAATAAATATAGGTGATGGATGCAAGATATACCAATAGGTATCATCACTGAATCTGAACCACCACAAAGCATCACGTCCTGCACAAAATTTTACAATATGTGCAACAAGATTAGATATTGTATTTGGAGGAATGATAAATTATTAAATCTTTCTCTACTTTGTTTTAATGGCCCAATTATTATCGTTCTACCACTTTTGCAGAATTTTATAGACAGCTTTAGTAAACTTATTGATGTAGCCTACATCACTTATATAGACTTCACTACTCTCATTGGGATACAAGAGAAAACTCCAGAGCACTTACAGCTTCACCTCTAATGATATGATTTGCAGAATTCAGAATGCAGAAGTTGCTTGTAGCACAAGCAGTAGAGATTGAATAATTTGGGCCCATCCAACCCTGCAATTTAAAGGGGAAGCCGTTCATACAATATTTGACTGGCCACTATGAAACACTGAACGCATGGCAACATAAACATAAGCTCACCAGGTCCATTGCGAGCATGGCAGATCCCATATTTGTAGTTGCAAAAGGCACACAGAACGGATTCATCTTCTTATATGAAACTCGTAAAGCTTCAATAGCATCATTGAAGATCTGTTCAATACCAAAACACCAAATCAATCATCTGCGACAATGAAGAACGAATCAGGTTCTTCATCCCAGCTGCAGGACTTTAAGTTCCATGTGGGGCTTTGCATGGGATTCCACTGGATATTTTATCATTACCAAACTATCTCAATAAGGGAGTGAAAAAGATGCTTATAAATTATTTCTCTCTAAAAACAAAATATATAATCAAGTTCGGAAAGCAAAATGTTACAGCACTTGCATTATCTCCAGTTTAATTGTCACACTTGTTACAAACTATGCATTTACAAAACATAACTTGAAAACCAAAATGCTTACAGAATGTTAAACCATATAGCTCTTATTTTACCTTCATTCCTCCCATTGCAGAACCGATCAACACTCCACATTTAGTTTTATCTATCTTCTCCATGACTTCTTCCTCTATTCCACCATCTGCCAAAGCTTTCTTTCCAGCAGTAAGCAAGTAAAGCATGAACTTATCCATTCTTCTGGAGAACTTTGGTGCTACCCATCCATCAGTCGAAAAGGACTTGATTTCTCCACCAATTCTCTAAAGACAAGAAAACTTACTCAACCCAAGAATATAGAAAAAGTTACAAATAACAAGAAGGTCAGCCAATTACCGTAGGGAACTGAGCACAATCAAAAGCTTCTATCTCACTAATGCCACTAACACCTTCAAGCAGATTATTGTAGAAAACATCAGCATCATGACCCAGTGGGGTCACCACGCTCATTCCCGTCACAACCACTCGCCTCTGTCTTGTTATTGGTTTCTTCTGTTGCGTTAATTCTTCGGTAGGTTGCACGGCAACAGCCATGGTTTCCCCTATATTGCAGAACAACAGCAATATTGAATTAGGCATATGGCATGCACGCCATGGAACTTGGAATCCTAAAATTCACATATAACTACAAGTGCCAAGTTTCTTGTCCAATCTGATTTTCGCACCAACTATTGTTACAACAGAACAGAAGATGAACGTTGCATGCAAGTTTCTCATCCCTCCTTTCAACAACATTGGTTCACAAACGGTTTATAATAAGATTACACAACCAAACACAAGGTTTACTAAAACTCCAAATCCCACCATCACAGAAAACCATCAATAAAAATCCAAACTTTCAGATGCAAACACGCAAAACACACCCTTATAGATGGAAACAAGAGTTCCCCAAATTCTGAAATAAACAAAAGGGAAAAATCAAACACAACACAATAAGCATGAATCCATTATGATACTACTGATTCTTCCTCTCCCCTTAATAATAATAATAATAATAATAATAAGTAACATAACAGTCAAAACAGAGTTTACCAGAATGTGCAGGACGCCTCCTGCTCCGATTGGTCGACCCGGTTTTGGATCCGAAAATGGACAAGAGCCCACTGGAGCCCAAAGAAGATAAACCCTGAGAGCAGTAGTACTCATCACAAGGCTGAAAAGGCAAGCAAGAGCTCATCAGACCCTGAATGCTGGATCCACTACTGAAGCTGCTGCTACTAGTACTAGTGCTACTGCATTTGAGCCGCCTCCTCCGGCCGCCGAGCTTGGCACGTGAGGAGGGTGAGTCCCCGTCGCAAGTGACCGACATGCAAGCGGCGACGAGCCACGTGCAGAGAGGAGATGCGACGGAAGTGGCGGCTGCGACCATGGTCGGAGAAGATTGAGAATGGTGGAGAGGGACTCAGATGGAGAAATCAAAATCCCAGATGAGGATGAGGTCGGAGCGATGCGAATTGAAAAGGGTTGGCGATGAAAATGAGGAATGGTGGTGAGAGCATTCGATTGCTTTTTTTTTCTCTCTCTCTCTCTCTCTGAGGTGAGTTTGAAACGGTTGGAGAGGAGACGCCAAGTATTGGGTGGGGAAAAGGAGTCGTCTTCAGAATAACAAAGACAGGTGCTCTCTCTCTCTCTCTCTCTCTCTCTCTGTAAGCTCTGAAGAGGGGAGGAAAGAGAGGACTGACTCACACACTGGAAATACATCAGCGTTTTTTGTTGTACGTTTGACATATGTACAGTATCATCTACGAAATGCCAGAGCATCTACCACCAGAGATTTCTTTAATCCAATTACTTCAATTTTCTCTATCTTTTAAAAAAATTAATAATTTTTGTCTTACTTAAAACTTTGTAAATATTTTAGCTGACTAGACCAACTGACTAGGAGTACATAATATATTATGTTGTGTCTATTTTACTCGATCTATTGGCCTTAAAATATTGCAGGCTTGCAGAAGAGTTTCCTAGCTACGGATTTTTATTTTTTTGGGGTATATTTACTCATTTGTTTCGTATATTTCGATCTCATGTTAATATAGGCGTGAAGGTCAAGATTAGCTGATTAGTGAAGGTTTGCTTCCTACAGTCAATAATCATTATTATGCTATTAATAATTGACGGCATTTCTCTGTGTTGTTGTATATATTTACGGCTCATATTTTGGTTCTAACAATGAATTTACGAATAAGAAATCAAAAACAAAATATGGAGTAATGGGCCATCCTTTGGACACAAATCGTTGGTCAAATAACCAAAATGGCTATGGCAAGAGATATGCAGATCTAAGATTGTGGATTTAGAAAGACAATAATACACATGGTTTGGAGGAATATGTCCCCAGTGAAGACTGAGGCCTGTCACCATGTATTTGGAATAATAGAAGCAGATATAGACAGTCACATAATTGAATGTTGCGTTTCATTTATTTTGTTTTTGTCCCTTCATCACCACAATAATTCGCAAAATTATTTTTGCACTAGCATACATGGCATTCACTCATTGGTTTAATACTAACCAATTAGAAATTTTGAAAGTTATATTGCAGTTTTGCCCTTCACTCTCCCGGAACATCGACATCGACCCAGTTGCGCTGCCCACTTCAATCGACGATCACGCCCTTCTCTTCCTCGCCCCGTGCGTCGTTGCCATCCTCCTTTGGACACCCAGAGGCTAACAAAAAAAAATCCTTAGGTTTCTTCAACAATCGGCACTTACCGTCGCAAGTGGAGGCACGAGACCGCGACCAATGGAGACGATTACCGAGGGTTGGGATGAGGAGCTTAGAGAGAAGAACAAGTGCGATGATACGAAGAGACTACCAATTCAATAACCACCGCGACTCGGTCTTTAATCACTGCCAGATGCATCAGACCCACAAAAAGTCATAATCGGCGTTGACCGCCACCACCGATCTCTTGACTATTTCAATGCACCATTTGGCTGCCACCACCGGGAGAGTGGAAGAGCCACATATGGGTTTAGAGGAAAACAATAATTTCTTATTTATGAGTCAGGCGGCGACCTATGAGGTGGCGTGGCCGAGAAGAGATTGTCTGGGTGAGAAGTATGGGGAAGAGTAGATTTAAGTGAGTGTAAAAGAGGAAAACAATAATTTTTTATTTATTTTTAATCTAAATATTAGTAAAATTTTGACCAATAGACAAGTGACACATAGGCGGTGCACATGTGGGGAATTAATACGTGCTGCAATAATTCATGCAACATTGATTTGGGGATTGATTATGTAATTTAGTTCCTTTTGTCTTACTGTTATTCATGCCCCTATACATTAGGGTACCAAGTAGGATTTCCCAAGGTTTGAACTCAAGACCAACTCAATGAAAATATCAAAAAAAAATCCACTTTACCAAGTTTCTTTTCTGCATTTTACACTGAAGAAATATGAAATGGTGTTTGTTATGTAAACAACTTCTACTTGATTGATAAATAAGAGGTACTGCTTTTATAGCAGATTACAGTGGAAGATGTAAGGATGAGATACGTTATAGAAGACATATAGATGTGAGTTACAAAAGCTGTATGGATGGGAGTTACAAATCAATCATTAATACTCCCCCTCAAGTTGGAATGGATATTGATGACACTCAACTTGCCAAGTAATATTGTAAATTCCTTCAAACTCAAAGGCTTGGTGAACAAGTCTGCTGGTTGTTCATGAGTTCGAACATGCCTTGTCTTGATCAACCCTTTTTGCACCTTGTCTCGTATCACATGGCAGTCAATCTCTATATGCTTTGTTCTTTCATGAAAAACTTGATTAGAGACAATGTGAATGGCAGCTTGATTATCACAAAATAAGTTCGCGGGGTGTGCATGTTTGACTTCAAAATCCTTTAACAGATTTAGTAACCATGTGACTTCGCAACATGTGGTATCCATTGACCTGTACTCAGCCTGTGCACTTGATCTTGACACTGTCTCTTGCTTTTTGGTCTTCCAAGAAACAAGAGCTTTACCATGGAAGATGTAGTAACCCGTCGTGGATCGTCGCGTGTCTTTACATCTAGCCCAATCTGCATCGCAAAAGGCTGTGAGCTCAAGTTTTCCTTTACAAGGTAGTAGTATTCCTTGACCTGGTATATGCTTGATGTAGCGTAACACCTTATATGCAGCATCCAGATGACATTGTCTAGGTTTATCCATAAATTGGCTGAGGATGTGTACTGTGTAAACGAGATCAAGCCTTGTAATGGTAAGGTATATGAGTCTGCCAACCAATCTTCTATATAATGAGGGATCACTTATTAGGGCTCCATCTTGCTATGTAAGTGTCACATTTTGCTCGTTTGGGATGTTTGAGGATTTTCCTCCAAGCAAACCAGCATCTTCAAGTACCTCTAATGCATATTTCCTCTGATTGAGAACGATTCCTTCCTTTGACCTTGCAACCTCTATGTCAAGAAAATACTTTAATTTTTCCAAGTCTTTAAGCTTGAAGTTCTGTGCAAGAAATGTCTTGGTCTGCTCAATGTCATCAAGTTTGTTCCCAGCTAGTATAGCATCGTCAACGTATACAAGTAATGCGGTGAACTTTCCTTCTATTTTTCGGATGAATAACGAGTAGTCTGCCCATGATTGCCTAAAGTCAGCATTCTTCAGTGTTGTGGATAGCTTCAAGAACCATAGGCGGGACGCTTGTTTTAAACCATACAGAGAGTTGTGGAGTTTGCAGACTCGATTCTCCCCCTTTCGTCCAAAACCATGAGACAAGTGCATGTATACATCTTCATGTAAATCCCCATGCAAGAACGCATTGTTGACGTCCAACTGGTGGAGATGCCAATTCCTCATGGATGCCAGGTTGAGGAGAACAAAAACTGTAGTCAACTTTACAATTGGTGCTAAAGTTTCTCTGTAAACAAGGCCTTCAATTTGGTTGTACCCTTTCGCAACTAATCGTACCTTGTAACATTCAACACTGCCATCAACATGGTACTTGATTTTATAAACCCATTTGCAACCGATGGACTTCTTATGTACTGGAAGGGGAACCAAACTCCATGTGTTATTGGCTTGTAAAGCTGAAATTTCATCATTCATGGCTTGTATCCATTGAGGTTCAAGGAAAACCTGTGAAAAAGTACTAGGTTCCTTTTCAAGAGAAATGGTGAGAGTAAAGTTTTGTGAGGTGAAGAAAGCCTTTGATAAGACAACACATTGGAAATGGGATGATCAGTGGACATACTTGTGCTCATGGAGGATGATGGTGCGGTTCGAGAGGGAAGGGCTGTCTCAATGTGGAAATCTTGCAGAACTATAGGAATACCAGTTGGTCATGTAGACCTGTGCAAAGTATCTGAGGGCATTGATAGAGGTTCTGTAGGTAGGATTACAGTTTATGGCTCATCAAGAATTGGTAGAGTATCAGAGTTAGCAGAAGAAATGAAGGATGGTTGAGTCGTATCTGAATCAAAGAGATTTGAGTGTAGCGGTGGTGGGAAAAAGTTACTTGAGGAAAGAGACACTGATGGAGTGGAAAAACCTGGGAACTCAGTTTCAAAAAACTGGACATCTCTAGAGACTAAAACTTTATTGTCTCTTAAACTGTACACTTTATATCCCTTCTGTCCATAAGGATACCCCAGAAAAATGCATTGTTGTGATTTAGGATCAAATTTTGTTGGTCTTTGAGTGGGTGTGTGGAAATGAAACACTTACAACCAAAGACACGAAGATGTGTATAGTTTGGGGCCTTTTTGAAAATAATTTCAAAGGGGGTTTTCTTATTCAGTAAAGGAGTTGATGTTCTGTTGATCGAGTAAGCAGCTGTTAAGATGGCATCACCCCAAAACTCTTTAGATAAACGAGCCTGGAAGAGAAGTGCTCGTGCAATATTTAACAGATGCCTGTGCTTGCGTTCAGCCACTCCATTTTGTTGTGGCGTGTTGATGCAGCTTGTTTGATGAAAAATCCCCTTTGCAGAAAAGAATTATGTACATTTAAATTCTGGACCATTGTCACTTCTGACAATCTTGACATTCATGGAAAACTGATTTTCAATTAAATGAATGAAATGAATGAGAAGATTACGTACTTATGATTTATGTTTCATGAGATAGACCCAAGTGTTTCGAGAATGATCATCAACAATGGTTAAAAAAAATATTGAGCTCCAGATAAAGAAGGAACATGATACCCTCCTCATATATCAACATGAATTATCTCATATAAAGAAAATAATGAAAATACTTTGCTTGATGGATGGCCAAGCCTCTGGTGCCATATTTCAGAACTTGGCAAGGCCTGTGCAAAGTTGCAGATTCTTGCTTGATGTAGGTTTAGACAGTACAACCCTTCATTCTTAGTTCCCATCCCAATCATCTTCCCCGAGCGTAGGTCTTGAATGAAACACACTTGCTTTGGGAATATTATTATATAGAAGGGATCATAAGCAAGCTTGCTAATGGATATGAGATTAAGGTAAAACAGTGGGACACAGAGAACATGGTGAAGAATGAAGTTAGGATTAAAAGAAATTGTCCCAACATGAGTGACTCGTGCCTTATTCCCATTAGGTAATATGACAAACTGTTTGGAAATAATTTTAAAAGTAGTGAGTAAATTTTTGTTGCAGACTATGTGATCACTAGCCCCACTGTCAAGAATCCATAATGAGTCTTTTTCAGTTTGTGCACATTTACCTGAGAATTTTGCATAATTTGGTACATTGCCAACAAGATTGGTTAAAGATTTATTTGCTGTATTTAGCATCTCCAGGAGCTGTTGTCCCTCAACCTGATTTGTCCCAGCTTTAATCTTGTTGAGCATTTCCATCATTTGTTGACCATCATTCTTTGATAGAGAGAAATGATCAGACCCATTTTGGTTCTGTGTTGCATGGTTTGCTCTTGCTGCTTTCTTCTTACTGCAATATTCTTGAGAGTGACCTCTCTTATTGCAAAAAATGCATATGATGTGTGCACGACAATTCTTTGTGCTATGATTGGTATAATTGCATATTTCACACCGTTGTCCACCTTCTGTTGTTGTAGGCTGCTTGTTGAAAGGTTCTTTACTCAACTTCTTAGTATTGAAAGTTCTTGCTTCAATGGCTATTGTAGGGGTTTTTTTTTTGACATCTCCAACTGTTTCTCATGACGTAGTGCCATGGCATAAGCTTTGTTGACAACAGGTAGGGATTCCAAGTCAATGATGTTGCCACGAACTATTTCATAGCTTTCATTGAGTCCCATTAGAAATTGCATGGTCTTCTGAGTCTCAATGTACATCTTAACTTTAGCAGCAATTGCACATGTGCATGCTAGGAAGTTACAAATGGAGTCTTTTTCATCCCACAAGGTTTTCAATCTCGTGAAGTATGTCGTGACCGAGCTGGTCCCTTGTTCACAATCATGAATGGCCTTCTCTGTCTCGAATAGATGAACTGTGTTGGTATGTGAAAATTTCTCCTTTATTTCGATCCAAACCTTCCTTGCGTCACTGTAGTGAATAACACTTCTAGATATTTCCTTTGACATGGCTCTTAGCAACCATGCTTTGACAAGAATGTCACACCTGTCCCATTGTTGTCGTTCTTCTTCATTGTGGGTTGGTCTTGTCAGTGTCTCATCAATGAGGCCTTGTTTGTTTTTGATTGTCAGAGTCATCGTCATGGATTGTGCCCAGTTGGAGTAATTGTCTTCCATCAGTGGTTGTGAAACAAGGATAGCCCCTGGTTAATCTGAATGGTGTAGATATAGTGGATGACTTGATTTCTCCCATGACTCAATCTGTGAGCTTGAGATGTTGTTGCCTCCTTCTAATCTTATCACATCGTCGTCCACCATGATGTATGTTTCTTAATTACTAAGTCTTAAGAACGTATTGTTCTGATACCATGAAGAAATTTGAAGTGGTGTTTGTTATGTAAAAAACTTCTACTCGATTGATAAACAAGAGGTACTGCTTTTATAGCAGATTACAGTGGAAGACGTAAGGATGATATATACGGAAAACATACTTATCAAATTAGGGCGGGGGGACCCCATATCAAGTTTCTCATTTTATTTTTACAATTTTTCTTAAAGAATTTGGTAAATCAAATTATAGATGTATTTTTACATGCCAATTAACACGGCATTAAGCTTAGGAATTAACAATTTTGTGTGCATACATGTACTGCCATTATTGTACATGTACACGAAGTTATGTGCCCTACCTAGTAGAATATTTTCAAAGTAGCCATCATACATAGAGCGAGCTACCACGAACACCAAACTCACAAAGTCACAATAAAATTAAAGGTAATTACAATGAAATGAATTGAAGGGCGGAGTTCCATATGTGCACGTTCATACGAATAAATGTAAATGGATTAATGCAAAATAATCATAGTTCTAGTCAAATGTAAACGAATTACTTGTATTTGTCCTGTCGTCATATATGACTATCATACATTAGGCTAAATGACGTATAATACGATTCATTTCTATCAAAATTATTACTTCATTAATCAAAATTTAGTAAATGATAAATATACGTATATTGCATAGTAGCTAGTCAAAAAAAGTGATTCGTGTCTGCGTAGCCGACCTGCTCAATCAAGGGCAGAGACATAAGAGGCATATGAACGTTTGGTTTGTAAGCATAATAGCTAGCTATGTGGCAACAGTTGCATGCATATAATGCATTTCTGCAAGTCTATACATGCAAACAATTTGCAATACACGTACGAACCAAAAAGGTTTTCCCTCGACAGTTTGAAGTCTCATCTGGCAACCCACGTCTGGCGTTGGTTAAGTCCTCGTTGACGTTTGTGGGTGCTGCCGAATGAGGCTGCGTGGACATGTGTCCGGTGAGGCTAGCCTATTCCGGCAGCTGTTTCCTCGATCTTGATTTTGCAGATCTAAAGGTGTGGGCGTTTGGAGGAGAGGTGGGTGCGAGCCTAGGTTTCGGCCTGGGATGGTGGACACTGCTGTTCCAGCTTGCTCGTGATGCAGCGATCGAGGCAAATGGGAGGTCGGTAAGGGTGGAGGGCGGCTCGTGTGTGGAGATGTCAGTGTTATTTGGCGTCGGGGTATTGCAGTTCGGATGCAGCAAGGTGCTCAGATCCGATTGGGATTTCCTTTTGATGTTGAATGGTATTGCATCTTCTCGGCGACGCGTGGTTGATGAATGGTGGCGGGCGACTTGGTTGTGGCGGCTGCGCGACTTGGATTGCAGGGGCCTCCTCCCGGGTCGAATATTGGACCTCTACTCGTTTTTTCTTCAAACTGCTCTAATAAAAGGTTGGGTTTGGGCTTCTTTATGGGTCCTGATCCAAGCCATATTGTTTTTTATTTCCTTTATTTGGTTTTTAGTAGTTACTTTCAAAATAAACCTACTTTCAAATGAGGTAGGCAGATGTGAGTTTTGTCCCGGTTTGTGTATCTTTGGTACCTTATTTGTTCTAGGTCAGGGAGTTCACTGGTTTATTGCATGGACACACCCTTCTAGTAGCAGGATGAGATGTAGTGTCGACAGTATTTCTTGTCGGCAACATAGTTGGAAAGCAGTTCAAAGTGAATCGATGCGTCGTCATAGTCGTCTTATCTTTCATGTACTGTGTCACCTTAGTTGTAAAGCAAATGGAGTAGCCAATGATACACTCTTTGCTAAATAGCGCAGTTTAGAATACAATATTTTAGTTGGGTCGTCTGATAGTATTTCGGATGTTTCTCTTCTTTTAGGTATAAGTTTTATGTCCCCCATATTTTACCGTTTCATTAATTAAGACTGAATGACAGTCACAAAGACTTGTTTAAAAAAAGAAAAGAAAATTGCAATACACGCACCAGTTTCTTTCGCATGACAAAATCTATGCTCTCCACAAGACCAGAATACTAATTTCCGTTTCTTCGAAAATCACACAAATTACATGATATGCCGCATTATGCAAGTGAAAATCGAACCAATGACTTTTACAGTCACACTTCACCCACACCACGCATGTTAATGATGTTATCTCGTATTCGCCTGCTTGGTATTTATTATTTCAGTATTAAGTAAAAACTACTCAATTTATAATATCTTAATAAAAGAGAAGCTCTAGAGTCTAGATTGCAGATCGAGTCAACGTTGGGAAGCCAAACATGTACCCTCTTCTCAACCAAACTCCCAGCTCTCTAATCTTCACTTAAACAAAGAGCTTTTTAGTGAGCGACTGACGACCAACTCTGTCTCAACCATGTCTGCAACGATTCGAGTTTCCAGAGCACTGAAAAGTGAAAACCTTCTGGCTTTCTATTTTTAGGGTCAATTAATAATCCGATACAGCACAAGACCCACTCCAAAACTATTCGGCTTTCATAACCATCTCCCTAACTCCCCACCCCCAACTTGTGAGGCCCATAAATAACTATTCAAGAAATGTGAACCAAAAAAGAAGGCAACCTGAAAACTCTGTATTCATTGAAGATGATTCAATCTCATACTTTCCATAACTTCGGTAATAAAAGAGAAACAAAACTCTGGTCTCATCAGCGTTACATATTGGGGACAAAACTTTTAGGACACATTTCCCTTTGATGCACTGATCAAATTACTCGGTTCTTCACTTGCTTTTTCTCTTGCCGCCTTTCTTCTGAGTCCTCTTGAACTTGAGGCCTTTGCCGGATAATATACTTGAGGCACTCTTCCCTTCAAGCTTCTTTGTCATCCTTACTACACTTGATATGCCTTTTCTTGCAGCAGCTCTATGCTCGGGTCTACGGCTCATCATCTTGCGATCAAGTGGCCAATATGCATATGGTTCAAGCTTGTCCTTTTTCTTCAAATCCCCACCTGCCTTTTTGCTGGCATACTCATTCCCAGTTGCAGCCCATCCAGATTCCGATGTCTTCCTTCGCTTTTGTACTTTCTTTGTGTTCACAGACATGTGACTACCTGCTTCACTCCTTGCATCTGAATCCTGAGATGGCTTTTCGTTGTACGAGTTTGATTCTTCACGAATAATAAGACGCCCTTCAGGGTCTATCTCTGGCCCTTCATCAGACTCCATCTTACGCTTGAGATTCTCTGATGAACGAAGAGCGGACCTCGTTTTTCGCCGATCAAGTAAGTCGAGAGGCTCATCTTCTAGTTGATCCAATAAGTAGTCAGGCACACTCTTCTTTGTTCTATTCTTGGTCCTGTCATATTGAAAACAATTGAATGTTAGTGCAAGCTCACTACCAGATATAAGAAACAAAAAACACGAAATAAGCTACAGACCGAAACTTTCTCTTCTATAACATAAAATTGGGTTAGTGCAGACCACCATTAAGTATTAAATCAATATTAAGTTGTGAAGAACTAACCGTAATGAAGATGTTTTGGATTTGAGCTTTGAAGCTTTGCCCCCACTCCGGCCAGTGATCGTTTCGGAATCCATATAATCTGTCTCACTATCATCGGTTTCATCATCACCGAAATCTGAAAATACTTTGGAGTGGTTCCATCTGCTTAGCCTGCAAAACGATAGGAAAAACAAAGTACAGAAGTTAAGGGAAGTTTGAAGTATGAATTGATTGAGCTACATGATACAAAAATATAACCCCATCCATGGCCACAAAAGATTCCAACATGATCAAAAGTAATGAGATATTTTATATATGGATTTGATGTTGTAATAAATCAGAATTTTATGCAAGAGTTCCAAAGTGAATTTCACTAGAGGGAGCCCTTCTATGCCAGAGAAGTGCTTGAGGAGTTGAGGGTAAATATGGAGGATTTTATCCCTTGAAACTGAAACTTTTATGTTCTGATACAAAATTGATACTTTTTTTTGGGACGAAACACAAATTGCATAAGAACAAAATTGATACTTTTATTGTTTCTGGCTTTAGGTAGTTAAAGGAAACCTCTCAAAAAAAGCTTAGTGGTACTTGGGATATCCACTCCTATCAAACATGGAGATGTAACTTTATGCCATACACATTCCATATGGATTGAAAAATCGTGTAACCATAAGGCACAAAGGAAATGTACATCACATGCATACGTTCTATATATTCCACCATTTCATATTGCATAAGCTGTAGGCAGGAAAAACACCTCAAAAGTAGACTTAGTATCTAAGCTTCAAATGCAGACAAGTATGTTGTGTAGACATATGTATATAATTATCGGTGAAAAGTGAGACCTGGCTGTAGTTGCTTTGGATGCATGAGATTTAGCTTCCTCAGATCTAGAAGCCAGATGTTTCCTATCTTTTCGTTCCTTGATCTGTGCTCAACAAGAATATAAAGATAAGCAATGAGTAGTAAAAATCGGCCTAATTTATTTAATTCAAGGTCTTTCTCAACAGACCTTCCGAATGTTGGTAAGTAGTTTCATGTGCTCTTGAGGCATAACAGCTTTAACAGCCTCCAGTCCACATTTCTTGACAAGCATTTCTAGTAGAAGCTTAATCTGAAAACGATGACACCCGTATGAGAAAAGAGATTGCAACCAGTGTTATCAAACAACAGCTACTTAAGACATACTGAAGTGATACATCAAATCACAAACAAGTTAACTAAAGCACCAACCTTGGATTTAAAATGAGTTTTGGTATCATCTTGCCACTTCAGCAGGGCTTCCACCATGCTTTTCAAGTGCAATTGCAACCCCTCAGCTTGTGATTTGGCTACTAATACCTTCAGCAAGCCTAAATTAGCCTGCAATGAATGAAAATTTAATTTCAGAATCAAAAGTAAATCGACTGTGTTTCATGTAAGAACAAATAAGAGAACTAGTTTGCTCAAATATCTAAATATGACCATCAAATGCTGGTGTAAAAAGAAAGAGAACTAACTTTAATTATTTCTCTGTTCTTCCTCTGGAGGAGCAGGAATGTTGATGGAAGCAAATTGCTAGCAATTGACACAAGGTCAGAAAACTCATAAGCCAACCTAGCTAAGCCTCTTATGGCAGCACTGATTATAACAGGGGTTTCACCAGCCAGACTACCAGCAACCTGTGGGCAGTAGATAAGCTTAAACTTTTAAATAGCCCTTTCCAAATGAAGATCACTTAGAGAAATAATGCAGCCAAGGAAGAAGGAACCATAAAAGGCCTGATCCACAAACTTAACATTATAGCATTGTCTTCCAATCAATAGACTAATAAAGAAGAGTAGCCTGAAAAAATGTCAAGTACCATGTTGAAGAATTGATGCAGGTTCTCTTTATTGCCACCATTCTCCTCATCACCACAAGCATGACCAATCTGGACAAGGATATCATACGCTTTGTTTCTTGTTTTTTTGTTGGCCTGCATTAAAAGACATGTCTATCAGCAAAATCCATATAACAAAAAGTACAACATAGACATATGAAGATTTCCATCCATATTTTACACAGCAACCACTTCAGAGAGCAATCAATTATCATAGTTTAATCCTTAAAGTAACTATAGAGTTGGGTTTCTTCATGAAAGATGATGTTCTACATTTAGTGTCATCTGCAAATCGTTTGGCATATTTTTCTCTAATATGGTGAATCAACAATCTGGTTGATTACAGAAGAGGGGCACAAATGCACATTATATGGGTATTGAATTAAGTAGTGAAGCCTAGACTAAAGTACATGTTCACTGAGGTAATATTAAAGCGAAAAATGCAGCTAAAATACAATCTTACCTCCTTAAGCCCAAGAATAATTTCTGTTAGGAAAGCACTTATGATGTTATGCCAGCTCTGCTCTGTCTCGCTCTACATAAAGATTCAAATTGTAGATAACACATAAGTAAAACACAAAGCCAGCTCATACTTGATGGAATAACTGCATAGGTCTGATATAATGATGAGTATATATTTACACTTACCTTTGAAACATGGACTATTAGGAGGTACAAACAGTCAAGTCTATGGCGCCTGGCTGAAAAATGGCATGAAGGCAGCAATTCGACCATCAATTTCAGCAATTCCACAAGCTTTGAAGACATAAACCCATCAAAGTCCTGAATACAAACAGCAAAGGGATTTATAATATGTACAAATAACTTTCGATTAATAAAACACTCGCAAAATATGGCCCATCAGTACATAATATTAGTACTTTTCATTTCAGTTTTGTCTGGGGCTATTCCTTGACTAAGGCAACAGTCATATACCACCAAACCACAAAAATGAATCACTAGAACCAGTAAACTATTCTGCTGACCCATAAGGATGATTCATCAACATCAAGAAGCAATACAGATTCATAGATATACAGATAATCTATGACTGTCAACATAAAGTTTTAGCTTTTGTATACCCTAGTGATGATAGAAAGAACTTTGTATGCCTTCTTCTGTATCAAACCTTCAGCATCCTGAAGTCAGGAAACCCTTTGTTAGTTTAACATTTTCTTTCAGTCAAAAGTAGCAGGAAACAAAGTAAATGAGCAAATAGCAGGAGGGGTTGCAGACCTGTAATGCAGGCTTTATTGCAGAGAACAATGTGTCAACCTCGGCATCATTTAAACCAGGTAAAAATGAAACTGCCAAGTCAAATAGTAGTGCCCTGATGTTCAGATAAAGGAATGAATAACATGTAAGATATCACACAAAGAAATATAAATAATACTGTTAGGGTCAATACGCAAGCAAGCATTTCAAATAAGCAAAAGAAGAATGACATACCTCTGCATCGAATACGAATCTCTAGAACTTGCTGCTGCGCTAGCCTCTTGAGTCACTTTTAAAAGCTTTCGCATATAATTAAAAAACAGCATTGACACAACTGCTTTATCCGATATTGAAGCAAACTCACGAATTGTGGACTGCAAATGGTGTCAGCATAATTATTCTCGGTTTCACAAAACATAAGTAACAAGAGCTGAAGCATAATTTACGTTAGAATTCAAAAAGGAGAAGATACAGATTAGTTCAATATGACAAGTTTAGTTTAGCCATTGGTTCAAAAGCTATATCTTGATTCCCTTGTGCATATTCTCTATTGCTTGATTTGCTCCTGAAATCTAAGATCTATGTTTGAAAACTGACACACTAAGAGCTAAACACCTATGTAGAGGATTTATGGATATCAAAAGAACATGTTTATATATGAACATATAGACCAATTCTAAATCGGTTTAAAGTCAGTATTTAGCAAAACAAGACTATTAACAGATAATCTCTGACATATGTTATATGACTTGTGTTCTAAGGAATGATGGGTGTCCTTGCCCCCCTTAGGTTGTTTTGTTTTTCTGTTTGCCTCCTTGCTCCTATCCATGCTTCATGTTAGAGGTATGGGGAGTCTCAAGGAGAGTAGTATGTTTGTTTGTGTGTTTGCTGGACAGGCATTGCCTGTTCCTTCTAACGAAATTCCATTTCCTTTCAAAAAAAAATGATATACCTGCAAACAACCTCCATCATCTTTTGTGGTATTCAAAAAGACACCAGAAAGAACAGTCAAGATCTCTCGCGCGCTTGCTTTCAGGACACTTAAGTTATCTGCTATAAGCTGAGTGGTATAATTAGCCATTGCTCTCTGTCTAGCACTACCTACTTCAGAATCAGACAAATCATTCACTTCTTCTGCAGTTTTCTTATTCTGTTGAACAAGAATCTGCAAGCTCAAGCATATTATTCCGCGAATCTCAGGATCATCACGAAGAGTAGTGCACAAAGCTTGCTTCAGATCGTTGAAACTCTCAGCAGTATCAGAAGAGTAATTGCAAAATGAAGGTAGCAATGACCATAAAGAGTATATCAGTGCATCAGTACTCCTTGATGAAAAAACTTGTCCTTGTGACTCAAGCTGTACAATATATGAAAGTTAAAAGATTGCCCAACAGAACAAACAACTATCACATCATCATTAAATGTCTATTACCTGTTGAGACTTCTTCCTAATTACTTCAACTGCACCCAAAATTGAGTCTGTAAAATAGCTCAATCGTGCACCAATAGTATACTGCTTCAGTATTGGAAAAAGCCAAACGTTCACCTCACTAAGGTCCTCGGCCTCCAAATTAAGTGGCAGAAAGCCTAAAAATGTTTCAGGTCCCATTGCAACAAGAGCTGTTCCAAGGCATTCATGCAGCTACATGTTAATGAAGATATTATGTTAGAATGCAGTACAGTTGACTAACCAATTTTCATATTTCCTAAATAGATCAAAACTTTATGACATGCAAAAGACCTGTTTTCTGAAAGGGAAGTCTTCATCAGGCAGCTTTTCCATGTCTGCTAAGCTCTTGAGTGTTCCCCTCATGAAATAAGAAGAGTATACCCCTGCATGAAACAGCTGTTACACCTTTTATGAAAAGATAAATGCATGGAAAAGGGGGAGTAATCAAACATATTTTTAAAAGATACAAAGTTCAATACAGAGACAAAAAATACCTAATTTATCAAACATCGCAGAAACAACTTGGAATGAAAGGTCCAATACAGGTGTGTAGTGGTAGTCAACTAGATTTTCAATAGTAGCGCACAATTTTTCAATTATAGTTGGCCCAGACTTCCTTTTATCCATATTTCCGTTCACCACAATCTGGTCGACTCCCTGTTTGATCATAGTTTCATCAAGGCAAGCATGAATGAGACTCTTAAATGTGTTCACTGCTGCATGAATGGCCTCGTCATGTTCCGATCCCATAATATCTGCCAAATGCATAAAATAAATACACTTTTTGAGTCTTGGCTTTCGAAATGGAATTGAATGCATCCAATAAGCTCTATACATATGAAACTAAAGTTAAATAGGACGAAAATTAATATGTACCTCGGAGTGCAACAAATACAGTAGGAAGTTTAATCACGCACATCTGCCTGTTCAGTGAATAAACCTTGGACATTCCAATATCAAGCAAACGAGCTGTAAATGTCATGTCATCCCCAGAAGTTTCATTGTTGGAGACAGAAAGAGACAATGAGCATAACAGATCAGCCAAAATTTGGGGAGAAACGTCTGAGGATGGGTTGAGACATAGCCTATACAAACCATCCGTTATGCGCCTTGTCACAAGCGGATGCTGCATTGCCAACAAAGGCTTTCTAAAGAGCTCGAGGATTTCATTTTTGTTCTTGGTTGACATCAAACCAAGACATTCTTTAAAAGCATCCAAAAGATACAAAGTCTCAAGACTTCCCTTGGACCCTTCGCTAGCTGCTGATTTCGATCCACCAGCAAGTAGAAGAAATCTCTTGAATGAATCGGTAATCCCTTGGCTTGCCGAAGCGAGCTGCGACTTTCCTTGAAACCTTTGCAGCACATCATGTAATCGCAAATGTGATTGCCTTCTCACCTGTTTCAGAATACATCTCCAGTCAATTATCACGTCTACATTACTCTCAAACAGACCTAAAAACTTATCAGTCAAAATGTTACAGCTCTAAATATAACAGCTCAATTTCTTTGAATCAATTTGAACCGAGTGATTTACCTTGGGGCGGGAATCGGTGGCGAAGCTCAGTAAGAAGCCGTAGAGCTGAGAAACGGCATCCCAATTGTTGTCGTTGAAGACCAAAAGCAAAAACGACACACATTTCAACCCGGAGACGGCGCCGGCGACGGTGAGAGAGTTACACTGTAGAGCACGAACAAGGATTCCGGTGAGGAGCTCGCTCTTCTTGACGAGAATCGCCGGCGAGACTTTACGCATCGCCATGGAGAGAATGGTGAGGAGAGCGTCGATGGTGTGGCCGGAAGGCTCGGGCTCCGACAAGAGCTTGTCGAGTGAGGAGCACGCGGCCCCGAAATAGGTCACCGGAGACGAAGGGACACTCTGGTCTTTGAAACCCTGGGTCATGGCGCCGATGACGGCGCAGAGGTGCTGGTGGTCCTCGCGCGTGGAGTTGCCGAAGCGCGTGAGGATTGAAGTGCAGATATCGGCGTCGTCGTCGACGAAGGCGGAGGTGGCGGTGGTGGTGGTGGTGGGGGTTAGCGGCTGCTCTTCCATTTCGATGCCTTCCATGGTTGGCGGAATTGGGAGTTGTAGAAAAACCCTAGCTGTTAACCAATGTAAACAGCAAGGGGTTAAGCAACGAATACTGAAGAGTGAAGAGAGCGGCAGGTCACAGACGGGTGAGTTTAGGAAGCGGGTCAACAAATAAAGTTGAAACCGCAATCCTTTCGTCATGGCCTTATGGGCTTCAAGTAGGTCATATTTGCCTCCGTTGGTTTGGCCCAATATCACCTTTTATTTTAATTTTTGAAACAATATCGAAGGAAAAAAGTAAAATAAAATAATTATAAACTGATGTATTTTTATTCATTAATATATAACCTTAAGTACATACATATAATATGTTACAATCAATATCCTTACAAATAAGGGATTGAGAAAATATTTAATTCTACTCTAATTAGAACAAGACAAACATATATCGAAATGCCAGAAATATACTTTTCTTAGACACTCTTCATTGTATTACGATCCTAATGTATGATTCTCATTTATGCATAACTTGTTGTCTCACTAAAAATCTTTCCAAGCAAACAAAAATCTCATTGGTAAAACAAAAGCTTGGTCGAATGGAAAAATAGTACAACGCATCAACTACAAAAGCTACTACATGTGATGTAGACTCCCCCTGATGTCTACGAAATGAACTCCTCATAATCAGTATTTCAATCTTGGAGTTCACATAACATTCGCATTTTTATGCGTCTCACATGTTTCACAAACGTAGATTTTGGATGAGTTCACATGGATATTCAATAAATGTTGTTGTTGTTAATTGAAGAAGTATTTTATTGAATTATGTTTGGTATTGTCACCATTAGTGTATCCCAACTTCATTTGTTCAATACAAGTCGCATTATTCTTAAAGATACAAGTTGGTATTATCGTAGTAGATGGTAATCTACTAGACCCTCGAATGTGGTGTATAACTGACTTAAGTGAATGCATTGTCGTCAATTCCTGAGTGACGAAATAAGTAAATGCATCATCAACGAATATGGAAGAACTATCCATAGTACCGCTAACATTTGTTTAACTTGGTGAGATTTCTTTGTTTGTTGACATCGTCATTGACTATGAGGCATCCCCCAGTATTTGTCAATGTCAATGATGTAGTCAGAAACAATCTCATATATTGATGATGGAATGATCAATTTGTGCCTTGATGGCTTGCCTTTTCACCGGCAGTTCATCAGTGGATTTTGACCGACGGTACACCCTCACTATGGGCAGAAGAAGCACTACCTTGCTCAGGTGTTGCGTTTACTTGCCAAATTCCAGAGACTTTTAACCTTGCAAGATTGTTTGCAGTAGGTATAACCGATCTTGCGTTTACTTGCCAAATTCCAGAGACTTTCGACCTTACAAGATTGTTTGCAGTAGGTATAACCGATCTCGTCAGTTTCACGATATCAGTAAAGGAGTCAGGCATCGAATCTATTACTATCTGAAGATCTAGAATACATTACAATTCAATCTCACACTGAGATGATGAGACATAGTGGGGATATACCACGTCAATTCCTGACGTTCAACCAGAATGAAACCATTTCTATCTTCCTTTAACGTCGGGAAGTATGTTTCAACAATGTGACAATCTCAAATCTTGCAATTAAGAGATCTTCTGTCAAATGATCTAAATAGCGGACAATTGTTGGAGATTCATTACCAACATAAATGCCTAAACGTTGTTTGAGGACCCATTTTAGTACGATGTAAGGGCGTAATAGACACATATACCGCCCAACCAAAGATACATAGATGTAAAATGTCAAGCTCATATCAGCTACCAACTGGTACGCACTGAATGGTTGGCGAGCTACGAGTCTCAAGTGAATAAGCATAGCTGCATATAACACTGCATATTCCCAAGTAGATACCGGTAAACTAGTGTGCATTACCATAGCTCTAGCCACAGACTGTAACCGCTTGATTTATGCATTCGCTAAACCGTTATGTAAATGAACATGGGTAATGAGATGTTCAACTTTAATCTCAACTAACATGCAATAATCATCAAAACATTTTGATATAAACTTTCCAATATCATCAAATCTAATAGACATGATTGGATTGTCCTGGTAGTGATCCTGAAACTTAATGATATGTGCTAGGAATTTTGCAAATAAGCATACCATGTTGATAGCAAAGCAACGTGTGTCCAACGCGTCAATGCAACAATCAAAACCATAACATATATAAACAGTCCACACACAGGTTTGATTGGTCCACAAATATATTCTTGGAATGTGTGAAGGAATGGAAGTTGTGTCTACAACAAAAGAAGATCATGCCTATATTTCTAATAAACAAGTTTTGCAAAATGAGTGATATGCAAAATGCACAATGCCTCAACAGTATGTCGCTGGGATGGTGTTGCACTCGTTTTAGAGACCAAGTCCGGATTGGGAGGAGTAATCTCATCCACTCCATCTAAACTGATGGTTTTTGATATTCTCACATGCTTTTTTGCTCTTAACGACAAATGACCATGAGAATTTCTCAATATCGGGATTGTCATAATGTCAACGCTTATATGAGGCAGAGTCACATACAGTAGTATGAGTGACTACATTGGATTAATTTATTAGAACCGTAGTAAGATATAAACCACTACAAATCCTCATAAACCTCTCCAGATTGCGTCGTTGGCAACATTCGATGGAGATTGCACACATAACTCTTTTTCATTCTCACAATATTGTTCCAATTGAAAATCGTTGACACAAATGTTTTCAAAACTTAGCAAAGTTCGATTAGCCTTTGGCGCATATAAGACATCAGTGATATAAATTCTTGTACCATGTGGTAGCAGAAATTGTGTTGTACCAAATCCTCATAAACCTCTCCAAATTGCGTCATTAGCAACATTCGATGGAGATTGCACACAAAACTCTTTTTCATTCTCACAATATTGTTCCAATTGAAAACCGTTGATACAAATGTTTTCAAAACTTAGCAAGGTTCGATTAGCCTTTGGCGCATATAAGACACCATTGATATAAATTCTCGTACCATGTGGTAGCAGAAATTGTGTTGTACCACGCCCTTGTATAACTGGCGCTGAACCAATCATGGTTGTCACTGGAGAATTGTATGGCACAAGAATCATAAACAACTGCTTATTCCGCAGTATAATATGAGTAGTATAACTATCTGCTAAACATTCTATCTCACATTCAGACATTTACAAAAAAATGTAAATCAATCAGCCTTTAAACTTAAGACATGGTGAACACTTTAAGTAGATACTTAAAGATTTTCAAAGGGTTATGACCCTTATAGAGTGTTGATATGGCATGACAAAATTGATGTAGAAATCACATAAAAACATGAATTCTGATTATGAACCTCGACAGGTTGAGATAATCCACTCGACGGGTCAAAAACTAGTTCAAATCGTGTCCAGAACAATGATTTCGATGGGTCGAAAATTTCTTGTGATCAAACTGTCATCTCTTTGTGTCTCATTTTTTAGGTATTTTTTTTTATGTCATATTGACATAGAATAACATATTCAATTATTTATACATTATGAAGTAAAATAACATATTCAACACTTTTATATACCGAAAGGAAGAAATTTTATTACTTCCCAACATAAAAACTTACATCAAAGATGTCTTATTCCAAAACCAAGACTGAAAACAAAATCTCAAACCATGGCTAAAAACAAGCCAAAACAAAAACTATACTTGATTACATATCAGAAATATGAGCCCAATGGATTTGGCTCCTCTGAAATGTACTTTACGTAAAAGTGCAACTAATCTTATTCATTCGTGTAATCCGAAGGTCTTAATCTTGCCACCACATTAAAAGGAACTAGGACTAACCTTTGGAGTTAACGTTAAGAGCTAAGCACTTAAGCTCCAAGTTGAAAAGAAAAGAAAAACAGAAGGACGCTTATACATGTGATTAAGACAAAAATCAAAAATGAACATCAAACCCTAATTTATAGTTTTGAGCAGTATCTCAGAGAAAAAAAAAACATGAGCAGTTTCTTAACTTCAAAATCAATTTCTTCTACCTAGATGTTGGACAACTCAAATCCTATCAAACAGAACACGATCTGAATCAGAAAAGACCACTTTCAATTTTCTTTTTGAGTTATGTACGCAAACGGGAAATCGGCTGGAGCTCTCTGTTACTACAATGGTGATTTCTTCTTTGTTGATTATAAGGAGACTTATGGCAAATATATAGATCGACTTATATTGTAACAAAAAAAAATGGATCGATTTATAGATTATCGATTATATACAATTATACACACACTTGGCGGTAAGATTTGGCTTTAAATTTCTCCATTGTTTTCTACACCATAAACGTTTTGATATTGACATAGTAATAATATGGACCCATTAACACTAGAGACGCTACAAATTCTGAAGCACAACACTAGGTGCGGGAATAACGTCGACATTCGAGTGCAACTTAAACAAAAAAGAACTCTGTCCATTCATGAAACAGAAATTGAAGTATAAAGTGTTAGATTGATACTTGTTGTCGGTTCTTCTAGCCGATAATGAGCCTTGCGATAAAAATGGTATTGATTTTGGGTTTTGTCCGATCTCAGAACCTCTTCTGTTTTGCTAAATTTTCAGTTTAAACGTAACGAGGTTAACAGAGTTAATCTCAGTTGGGCTGCAATTTTGAAACTTGGTATTTTAATGCGGTGGCATGATTAAGACCGTTAGATTACACGAAAGAATAAAATTAGTTGCACTTTACATAAAGTGCATTTCAGAGGAGCCGAATCCGAGCCTTATACATAGACTACTCAAAATCTGGAGTCTCCAAACTTGCTTTTGTGTCATCTACTACAATAAGATTGGTTTCACCGCAATCTTCCATCTCATAGTCTTCAGTGAAGTTAGTTTCATGTGTCAAGTATTGCTTACACGTCTTGTATGCATTATGGACATCCTTAGGTGCACGACATTGTTTGTGTATATACTTTGTAGAACCACACCTATAGTAAGCTGACAAGCCAGAAGGAGCAGAGCGACAATAATTTCCATCATTCCGGAATTGGAGTGACTTTGACTTGTGTCTTGGCGAGTCCAAGCCAACTTCCAACTATGTCATCTACAATGACCTTTGTCTCGTCCTTCTTTCCCACCACGAGTATTGTAAGGCTCAGAACGACCATTCTTCTTATCCTTACGGACTTTCACACCAGTGTTATGAGACACATGAATTTTTTTAGTCCCACCGGGCTTAACACTGTTGTTGAGAAGTATCTCATGATGCCTTTCTTTTTTTGCTAGGATATTCATAAGATCACTGAAGAACTTTATTCTTCCTTGCTCAGAATCCATCTGATATTGGTGCAAGAGCATGCCCATGGAAGTAGAGAAGGTGCTCAAAGACTTTTCGATCATAGTCTGACCAGTCTTGACAATGTCACAAAAACTCAACTACGATTGTTGCTCTAAACATAACCTGATTGAATACATCAAACTTTGGATAATCCAATAACCAGATAGAGTCTCATCTCTCTTGCAACTCTAAAAGTTGTGCGTCATGCACATTGTTGAATCTTTCTTTTAATACGTCTCATAAATCCTTGAGACCATTCTTTTGAAAGTATTGTTTTTTTCAAAATTGGATGGATATACCTCCTAATTAACATGAGGGCTTGAGTTTTTCGAGCTGCAGTGGGTTGTGCCATGTTTTCACCAGGTGGTGATGGGTAAATAGTATCGGTGAGGTCTTTACCGATGAGAGTATTCTCCACATCAGATACCCATCGACAGTATTTTGCTCATTTGAGATCAAGGATATCAAACGCAGACCTAGCTGACTCTGTTGATGTCATCTATAAAAGAGATAAGAGATGTAATTAGTATCGATCAAAATCGCGATCACTAATATCAAGTTTAGGGAATAAGAACCATGATCAATGATGTATGATCATAAAAATCAATGCAATAAATGGTGGCTTTATACCACACCTAGAAACCGTGACTGTCAGAATCTGTCACAAATATCGATTTTTTTTAATGTGAAATCACAAACCATGATATTCACTAATAATCGTGACTCCCCAAGACCGTCACCAATATCAATTTTTTTCAAACATGTATTAATCCATAGGAACTTAGGCATAAAAAATTAATCACGATAATAAATCAACCTAAATCTAGACCTAGATTTAAGGTGTAGCGGTAATTAAGTTTTGCAACCTAATTTCTAAATCGAAGAAGGTTGGGAAATTTACCTCGAGGGTATTATGCTCGGTATGAAAAACTTTGTAAACAAGGAGTATTCCGGCGAGTTGTTGTCGATGGAAGAAGAACCGACGGTGGGATGCGGCGGTGGTGTTCTGGTGGTTGCTTAGTGGCCGACAATGGAGAGTGATGATGGTCGTGCTGATAACGTGTTGAAGGAGAAAAGTAAAATAGAATAACTGTAGATTGAAACTGTATCTTAATTCATTGATAAAAAGCCTTAAATCATGCATTACAATCTGTGACAATCAATATTCTTACAAATCATGGATTGAGAGAATATCTACTTCTATTCTAATTAGGACAAAACACACACCGAGATACTATGAATATACTTTCCTTAAACAACTTTTTATTTAACACAACTAGATTTTTGCCCATGCGTTCACTGGTGTTAAACCACCGCCACTCCAAATTTAGATTCCTGTTCTTTTCTGATATATGACTGTATCCATTGTATTTAGTTTTCTTAGTGATTTAGTTTTTCATTATGTACGGGCATTGAACGAAATAAATAAATTTTTGTAGAACGTATATCAAAATTGAATTACCTCACAAATTCTTATGTTCTTGCATTTACATGGGAGGCTTCATTGTGTATTTAATTTATTATTTTTAAGTAAGGGGTTGTGGCTATCCTTAAATCTTGATTAATGAAATGGTAGAATACAAGAGGGGGACGTAAAGCTAATATCCCATAAGAAAATAAACATCTGAAATACAATCAGGCGACTCGACTAATACATTGTATCATAAACTGCATCATTTAGCAAAAAGTACATCATTGACTACTCCATTTGCTCTACATACAAGGCGACACAATAACGGAAAGATAATGCAATAATGACGACACATCAATTCACTTTGAACAGCTTCCCAACTATGTTGTCGAATGAAAATTTCGTCGACACTACATCTCATTATGCCACTAGGAGGGTGCGCCAACTCGACGAACCAAAACCTACCTAGGGTAGCCAAGACACCAAAGGTGCACAGCCTGAGACCAAATCTACTTTTGCCTACCTCACACGAGTAAATGCTTATTTTAAAACAAACTACTAATAACATTAAACAAAAAATTACTAAACTTTAATAATTAACAGAAACATAAACCAGGCCTATGGTTTTACTGCAGACCCATTTTTGGTGCCCAATGTACCGTACATAGGCCGCCCAGCTCACGTCAGTCCACCACTACTATTCTCCATACCGCACACCACCACTAGCTTCGCCTTCTCTCCTCAACTAACTACCAACAATCCTCTCGGAACAAAACCAAGCCTCACTTCCTCGATCGTCGTCACCATATAAACCAAGATTAATTCCCTAAAGGCTGAGTCATTGAACTCATGGAACGACGCACTCTAGACCTCGTAGGAAAAACCTTCATCTTCCAAGATGCTAGACCGGAGGAAGAGATCTGAGATAAACCTCAGACGCCCAACCCTCTCCACTCACCGCTAGCCCTCCCTTTATCCTCGACATTATCACCCTTGAAAACCAACGAAACTAAGTGACACTGTATATCGCCATACATCGAGCTCTTACCTCCTTCGCCGCCCATCACCGAGTCGAGGAATAGGACTCGTCCGACTACATCCCAGAGCAATCGCCGACCAGGCCAGAGGCCACGACCGGCGAGGCTAGGGCCGCCAGATGAATGAAGGGAAAAGCATAAGGTCTTCAGTTGTGTATTTGATAGTGTATCTGATATGTATTTGATTTTAACTGTGCAGTCATGTTATGGTGATCAATGAGTTTATGGTCGACTATCATTAGATTTGCTTCCAACATATGATATTAAATTGTCTTCCAACTATTTTTTATTACCTACTGTTGAATGTAAATTTAACAATAATTGATCACAACTGACCATAAAATTCACTGACTATCAAATCATGACTCAAGTGTGACCCTGATTGTTTGTGAGTTCAATACAATCATACATTCTAACTCTTAATATTACATAGTAAAGTTGGAACGGAACAAAAATCTCCCTTACTGTAACATTTACAGCAAGTCTGACAACTGACCGTTAATTGATATGCTTACCAACTAGAACTTCGTGGTAATCACTGATTTACACTGCCATGCTAAAATACAACCACCACCAACCATATCATCATTCAAGGCAAGATCTGGATCTAGTAGTCGCATAGTATTATACTTGGCAACATGAATACGTACCTACAACTTCAAGAACAGCTAGAAAAGTAAATAGTAAAACCTAGACTCTAAGCACGAACAGCACACGAATCGCAACGGCTACGAAATAAAGCGAACACAGAATCATACACTGTCCATTTCTCAAGGCATAGATCTGGGCCGTCCGCCGCTCTCGTCGAGCCGGTTGATCATGTACAGCGCGTTACTAGTAACCCTGGCCGCATTCGTAATCTTCCTCTTCACGTCCGCCTTCACGCCGCCGTCCACCTCCTGGAACCCATCGAGACACGTGTCGTCGTTCGTGAGCGCCGCGCTGGCCCATGTCTGCGCGTTGCTCATCTGCCACCGGAACGTTTCCTTGTGGAGGTGTCGGAGCTCCTCGAGCGTCCGGCTGAGCTCGTCGACGGAGTCGGAGACCTGGTCCACGCAGTCGCCGACGGCCACGCGCTGTCGCTTCGGGGAGGAGGAGACGGCGGAAGAGTGGGAAAGCTGGGAGAGGTAGTCGGAGACTTTTTTGGCGCATGAAAGGGAGACGCCGACGGCCGCTTGGGCGAGGTCGCGTGGAGTTTGAGCGGGGGAGGCGGAGAGAGTGTGGAGGCAGAGGTTGGGGTAGCTGGCGTGCTGGCAAGATGTGCGGACGAGATGCGACGATGAGGAGGAAGCGGTTGAGTTGTGGGAACTTGGCTTGCGTGCGGTGGCGGAGTAGGATAAGAGGAAGATGAGGAGGAGGAGAGTGAAACGCATCGTTTTGGGGGGCGGAGAAGATCTGAGTGAGGAGGGAGTGGGGGAGTAGAAGGTGAAGACAGTGTGTGAAATATTTTTGGATATAGTGAGATGTGAGATTTAAATGAGGGCGGTGCGCCAAAGGACAAGGGTATGGGCTGGTTTTATAGCGGAGGAAGGATACAAAAGGATCGGCTGTGTAGGTGTCGGCGATGTTACAGCAGTCCGGAGTACTAAAATTTTCTAGTTTTAGAACATTTGATCACTTTATTTCTCTAAAAGTGGAGACCGCAAGAGATATTTAACGCTCTAAAATTGGAAAATTTTTATACTCTGAAGCACTATAAAATTTTCGGATGTGAAAGTGGTATGGAACTGTGGAAGTGTGTTAATTATTTATGATGATGTTGATTGGTGGGAGGAAAATATCAAAACAAAAACCAATTATTACATTGGATCAACACCCAATAGTCACTTGAACCCTTAAAATTGACTCAAAAGTAAGGCAAACTTGATTTTTAACCCAAAAATCACATTAATAAAAACACGTCAGAAAACATCTTGAATTTTATAAAATTTACAACATACCATTGGTTGAAAAGACTCAACCCTAGTTTAACTAATAAACTAAGATTAAGTCCTAACGAATAACCATAATCTAAGGAATTTAATGATTTTTTTTTACAAAACCTACCTTGAAACTGAGACAACAAAAAACTTGCAAGCAAAGAACACTTCTAAACCAATTTCTCAAAAATAAACTGTGGACCACCGATTATCCGTTTGAATTTCTCAACAAATGTGATAAACTAAAACAAGAATCATAAATCAGGAATTTAAAACATATTTACAATGTACAGGTTCTGAATACATAGAAAAGTAAACTCGACTACTACTCGAGTAACTAAAAACAACATGATACAACAAGTATTCAGAGCGACTTTATAAACATATAATACATAGGAAATAGTCTGATAGTAGACTGAAATCTACTTAATGAAGAGCTGTCAGGTGAACTCAAAGCCTTCGACGAAACCACGCAAACTCAGGATTACACTGCAGCCTGGGCAAGGGAAATCAAAAGGCCAAGGGAAAGACATTTACAATATAAAACGTTAATGTGAGTGAACAAAAATAACATAATCTGCGTAAATCGATAAAACTAAACTATCATGCATTTTCGCTGATTTTCGTAAAATAATGTGAGTTCAAAATTGTAAAACTGAAATAAAATAGAGGTGGCCGCCCAGGTGTTTGCCCTAACCTGGGTCGACAATCTGAAAGAAAATATAAGCGATTAGTCAGACGAGGTGTTTGTTCTAACCTCCCCTGATCGTTCATACGAGGTATTTGTCATAACCTCCTCTAACCAGAAAATCCGGTGATCAGCCAAACAATTAGTGTATTGATGCAACTAACTAATGTCATCACAAAGAAAAACTTCAAAAATAAATATGCTATGAAATATACTGTAAATCATATTGATAAAATATGAACTCTTTAGACTGTGAAACTAAAAGGTTCACTCACAAGTCTGTAACTACCGTTGGGGTCTAGCGGAATTCCCCTTACTGTTAGGGTCGTGATCTCGATGTCCTTAAAAGTCGTCGAAGGTGGCCTGAAACGGCGGGTCGATATCGAAGATGGCGTGAGTCGGCTAGGAGAAATGGGCAAGGAGTGTAAAATCGAAAAAATCGTCGATATATCACCGATTTTTTCATTTTTCTCACCTCCCGAAATAATTCTCCGTTATCAAGTTATTTTTTACCGAAATATCCTGATATTTTCGATATATCTCGATAATATCAAGTTATAAACTCGATATTATCGAGATTGTAGCGATGCATATTGATTTTTGAAAGTGTTGACCAGTTGTCTAATTCTTTGGCCCATCCATTTTAGCTCATGTGCTCAAGCCCAATTCAAAAATAATTCAAAAATGCTCTAAAAACTCTAAACATGGATGAGAATCAAACCTTCACTCTCATGTAACAACTAGCAAAGCCTTTACCAAATGTGTTAAGCCGTTATTTGTTACATTGCTTGCTTCATTATATATTTAATCTATTTCAATATATACATGTAAAATTAATTTCATTGTAGAGCTGTGATTATGATTATTCTTCATATTACACACATGATGGAGAATGCAATGTGAATTTTAATTTTTCATAGGCCTTATAAGTTCTAACCTTCCTTAGAGTTTTAAAATTTTAGGCATTAAAATAAATTTGATAAGAATCAAATTATATTTCAATAACTATCAACACTTAACAGACAACACGTAGTAATTCATCTAACATTATTAAAAAATTCATATGTCTTGATGTTTGATCAATTTTTTTTCACACAAGAACTAATTAATCATATAAGAATCACATAAAATTTCAATACAAATTTTCATGTATTTCATTTTTGTCGCATCTGTCGAAATTTTCACTTGATCGATATTTAGTCGATATTTCCATCGAAATATCCGTATTTTAGGACTTCGATATTTCCTCGATATTCCCAAATCCCCCTATTTATACCCTCAAGAATCAGATCAAATTGACCAAATTCAATCTCATTGCGATCAAACGGTCAAGATTAAATCGACTTAAAAATTAATTCATTTTTATTTTATATCTCGCGCCAACATCCGATAAACATAAAAATAACCTCGCTTATCCGAAAAATTCCCTGAAAATTTCTACGACCTCGAAATTAAATACTCTACAACTTCCACGAAGAAAGTCAAATTAAATTCTCGTCTTGTGAAAAAATCGTTAACAAACTCACTAATGCGACTAATTCAGGATAAAGCTTAAATCGTCTCGATAAGTGTATAATCTCGGTTTGGGTTGTCACAAACTACCCCTTTACAAAAAATTTGTCCTCGAAATTTATGTACATGCTAGAAAAGATGAGGGTATTGCTCCCTCATATGTTGTTCTGGTTCCCAAGTGGCTTATTCTATTCCATGATTTCTCCACAATACCTTCTCTAAAGAAATAATCTTGTTCCGGAGAACCTGCTCTCTACAGTCAAGAATCTCCACTGGTTCCTCAATATAAACCAAGTCCCCACGTGTAAAATGGAATCTGCTGAGGTACAATGATATGAGAAGGGTCAGAGATGTATTTCTGCAAAAAAGACACATGGAACACATCATGAATACGTGCTAGTTCTGATGGTAACTCTAAAGGATAAGTAAGATCACCAACAAGTTCAATAACCTCATACGGTCCAATGTATCGTGGCTAAAGTTTGCCACGCTTTCGAAATCGCATGATACCCTTCCATAATGACAATTTCAAAAACACCAAATCACCATCTTCGAATTCTAAACCCTTCCTTCTTACATCCACATAACTCTTTTGTTGATCCTGGATAGTCCTCAACCTGTCTAAAATAATCTACACGTTCTTTGTCATTTCTTGCACAATATCTGGACCAATACGGCTTCTCTCTCCTACCTCATTCCAACACAACGGGATCTTGCATTGTTTCCCGTATAAGGCTTCATATGGTAACATTCCCATGCTGGAGTGAAAACTGTTATTATGAGCAAATTCCATCAAATGCAGGTACTTATTCCATTTTCCTAGAAATTGCAGTACGCAGGACCTCAGCATATCTTTCAGCGTTTGAATTGTTCTCTCGGACTGACCATCAGTCTGGGGGTGAAAAATTGTACTGAATCGTAACTTGATTCCCAAAGTCTCCTGTAATGCCCTCCAGAATTGTGAAGTGAAAAGTGAATCTCGATCTAAGATAATAGAAACGGGTATACCACGTAACTGCACAATCTTCTGCGTATACATCTGAGCTAATTTGCTCACAGAAAGTTTCTCTAAAACTGATATGAAATGTGCACACTTTGTGAAGCGATCAACAGCTACCTAAATACCCGTATGACCTTTGGATGTAGGAGGTAGCTTGTATACAAAATTCATAGTAACATGCTCCCATTTCCAAACCGGAATCTCTAGACGTTGCATTAAGCCTGAAGGTTTATACGTTCCGCCTTCACTTGTTGAAAAATAGGACACTGATTCACATATGTCGTTATTTTCCTCTTCATATTAGGCCACCAATAATACTTCTTAAGTGTTCGAAACATCTTCGTACTACCTGGGTGCATCGCATATGCCAAGCAATGAGGTTCATCAAATATTTCTCATTTCAACTCCTCATTGTTCAGAACAGAAAGTCTACCTTTGGTCACCAACAACTCATCTCTCCGTAATGTAAAATCTGGTCGTCCACCGCTACGTACCGTATCTTTTAGTTTCAGCAAAGAAGTATCAAAATCTTGAAATTCACGAACTCTGTCAATAAGAACGGGTTGAACCTGAAAGTTTGCAAATAAGACTCCCAGTTCATCTTCATCTATATAGAAAAATGCGCCAGTGGCTCGCAACTCAGACAATAATGGTATTCGAGTAATTTGTATATGTGACAGAGAAACTCCTGATTTCCAACTAAGAGCATCAACCACATTCGCCTTTCCAAAATGGTACTCAAAAGTGCACTCATAATCACTCAACAGTTTCATCCACCTTCTTTGTCTCAAATTTAGTTATTGCTGTGTGAGGAACTACGTAAGACTTTTATGTTCAGTAAAATTCTGACACCTGGTACCATACAAGTAGTGTCTCCATATTTTCAACGCAAAAATAATTGATGCTAAGTCTAAGTCATGAGTGGGGTAATTCACTTCATGAGGTTTCAACTATCGGGAACCGTAAGCGACAACTTTGCCTTGCTGCATCAACACACATCCCAAGCCTAATTTGGAAGCATCACTAAAAATGATAGACTCCCTACTATCATCGGGTAAAGTTAACATTGAGACAATAGTCAGTCTTGTCTTTAAAGTTTGAAAACTTTCCTCACAAGCTTCTGACCATTCAAATCTGACTCCCTTCCTTGTAAGTAGAGTAAGAGGTACAACAATGTGTAAAAATTCTTGCATAAACCGACGGTAATAACCAGCTAAGCCCAATAAACTCCTGATATTAGCTACACGTGCAGGTCTGCTCCAATTCAACACCACTTAAATCTTGTTAGGGTCAACACCAACTCCATCTGCCGAAAAAACGTGGCAAAGAAATGTAACTTTGTCCAACCAGAACTCACATTTACTGAACTTAGCATATAAATGAGATTCTCTCAAAACCCTCAAAACCATATGCAAATGTCTTATATGTTGCCTCACATCTCTAGAGTAAATCAGGATATCGTTAATAAATACAATGATGAATTTATCAAGATATGCTTCAAATACTCGATTCATCAAGTCCATAAAGGTAGCATGTGCATTTGTCAGGCCAAACGACATAACTAGGAACTCATAGTGTCCCTATCAAGATCGGAACGCGGTCTTAGAGACATCAGACTCTCTAATCCTCAACTGATGGTATCTCAATCGCCTATCAATCTTAGAGAATACCGTAGCTCCATTTAGCTCAGAGGCGGAACCAGTACATGGGTGAGTGGGAAACCAGTACATTAAGTTTTTGGAAGAGAAAAAAAACTTACGTATAGGGATTAGAGGCTAATCTAAAAAATATAATATAATATGGAGATGTGCAACCAAAAATCTAACTCAATATTTTGTTTTAAAAAAAGTATACAACACAAGGAAAACAAGCCAACAATAATAAATAATGGCTTTATCGCCTCTTTCTTCGATATTGTAACATCGCATGCGATCTTGATTTGTTGATTCTCTTTAGTGTCTTGGTGAAATTAATTTATGCAAATCATTTTTCACTTTAGTGAATTTTATACGATTGCCTTTCAAAATTAGAATTTGTTCACATATATCACCTGAATCAGGTGAGTATCAAGTTCAATTATAGTCATTCAACTGAATTCAAATTGGGACAAAACTTAAGTTGATAGTTGGCACTTACGTGTAAGTTTAACGAATTTTGATGAAATTTTATGCTATTGGCATTCTATGTTTTTGTTGAACCATTGTTTGTCTTTTTACTATTTTTGTCGAATACCTACCTAGGCTAGTTTTCTTGTATATTTTCAGCTATTTTATTTTATTTGTATGATTTTCTGCTGCAGCCTGTGTTGATCGATCAACTTCTGTCATATTTAGCTTAATATGTATTACATCTAATATTTTTTTTATAGATTTTGTTTTGTACAAACATGTGACGACCCGAACCGGAAATTGTATGTTAATTGACTTGATTTGCGCGTTTCACGATTAGTCGCGGTTTTGTCATAATTGGTCGATATGGCGGATTTGTTCACGACTTAATTATCGGGTGAGAATTTGGTTTGAGTTCCTTCATGAAAATTGTAGAGGATTTGATTTCGAGTTCGTAGGAGGTTTCAGAGGATTTTTCGGATAATCGGAGAATATTAAATGGATATTTGAAATTATCGTTGAGTTAGTCGTACTTATCCGTTTGGGTTTCAGTTATCCGAATCGTGAATTTGGTCGATTCGCGACGTATAAATATCGAATAGTCGTAAAATTGTCGAAAAATCACATTTGGACCGAGTTTGACCGAGTTGGGGACTGAGTTGACCCATTGACCGAGTTAGGCGATTTGACCCATTTTCTTCCCGTCATTGGACCCGGCGATTTCGGCCACCTTCGGCCACGTTCTTGGTATGGTTGGAAAGTTCTTGACTTATACTATTGATTTGTGTATTCATTGGTTGAAATTGGTTGAGAATTGAGGGAGAACGAAGTCGATGAAAATTAGGGATTTCGCCGAAATCGGGTGGCGGATTTCGACAAGTTTTAGTGTCAGGTTGGTGGGGGGTTTGCTTCCCCTCAACCCCTTGATGAATTATGGGCACTTTGTTTTGGAATTGGTGGAGGTTTGTGGTGGTTCAGGGTGGTGACCGAAGAGGGAATTCCGGCAATGCTTTCAGCCGAAATTTCGGCCGGTGTAGGTTGAATTGGCTATGGTGGTAGAAGGGAAAGGTGTTGGGTTTGAGGAGAGGAAGAATTTGAGGTAAGGGTCGCCGGAGTTGGTCACCGTTGGCGCCACACCGCCGTCGCCGGCGGCGGTCAACGACGGAGCTCCGGTGAGGTTAACTTTTTGGAATTTTGGAGATTTTTGTACCGTTTTGATCGTAGTCGTGAGGTTTTTGAGTTGATTTGAGTATTCTATTTTAGGACGAGGGTAATTTGGGTGTATTTTGAGAATTTTGTTATCCTCGTCGATATTTCGAGCGATACGTCTTTCGGGAACGCGGGGTTCTTGACGTATTAGCTTCGTATGTTGTGATTCTATATGTATTGATCATATCCTTGTTATTCAGGTGATCTTGATCGAGTGTTTGGCGAGGGATCTTCCGTCGTACCTCAGAGTTAGCCTCGTACTATGAGTGGACACTTTGATTTTCACTGTTGATTTGCGAGTCTTGATTTTGCATTTTATGTTATGCATTTAACAAGTATGTAATTATGATTATGCATTTATGATTATGTATTTTTACTTGGAGGCACATATATGATTCGTTTTACATAGATTATGGATATATGGATGCATCGATGCATGGCTCATCGGCTGATCCCCGAGATGCTCAGGGAAGGTTTTGACAAACACCTGACCCGTGATTATATGGCTCCCAGGAAGGTTATGACAAACCCCTTACCTTGGTTGAGCATGATTGTAACTTTGAGGAAAATGTACTCGAGTTACGGCCTCCACATTTTATACGGTATCCAGGAAGGTTATGATAACCACCTTACCTATGATTAGGGGTGGGACTTCAGAACCGAAAACCGAAAAAAAAACCGAGTTGAACCGAAACCGAAACCGAAACCGAAAAAATCCGAACAAAAAAAACCGAAAAAATTTGGTTCGGTTTCGGTTTCGGATTTTGAAAACCCGAACCGAACCGAAAAAACCGAAAAAAACCGAACATATATAAAACGGTGTCGTTTTGGAGTGAATAGGAAAAACAGTGTCGTTTTGATTTAAAAACTTAAAGAGAAAATGGTCAAAAATCAAAATACTCAAAAATCAAAATAGGGTTTTTATTGAAGCAAAGTGCAAACTGCCTTATGCTGAGATCAGCGGTTGGAATTTTCATCAAATAGTGTTGGAAATTGAAGCAAAATGCTACTAGAACTTTGTTGAGATTTTGCATCAATTTGCTATTTTTTTTGCTATTTTCTTAATTTCTGGACTGTTTGCTTTATGGACTGTTGAAAAACTTGAAACAGAACTACAAATATTATTTGCGGAATGTTTTCTTTGATGTTAGAAACTTAGAATTGATGGTGTAACTTGAAAATTTGAATTTGATGTTTGGATTGCTATGCTATTGTTATTTGTTAATGTCTTATAAGCTGAAAGTAATTGATTTTCTCCTATTTATTAGGGTTTTTTTTTTGTGTGAAGTTTGTTCACAATTTGAAGAAAAAAAAATAGAAAAAACCCGAAAAAAAACCGAAATTTTTAACCGAACCAAACCGAACCGAATAGCTTGGTTTTTATTGTCGAAAATTGAAAAACCGAACCGAACCAAACCGCCCGAATTCCACCCCTACCTGTGATTGATGATTTTAGACTCGCATCATGATTTCATGTTTATATTGGTAAAAGGCATATTATTATTTTTGTCCACTCACTCTAACGATTTCATTTTCCTTTCCCTGGGATTTTCGGTTTCCTTTGCCCAGTTTGCAGTTTGAAATCCGGGGTTGCACGTCGACGGTGGAGGCGTAGAGTTCAGGTCACACTTCAGTTAGAGTAGGTTTCTTGTTTGACCTACTAGTTGTATACGATGTATATAGGCGTCGCTCTGAATACTTATGTTGTGTTTTCAGTTGAGTTTACTCCTGAATGTTTTCTGGACTTCTTGTAAACCTTTTGGTTTATTATATAAATGATGTTGAGAAATCCGGATGGGGAACGGAGCCCCACGGTTTAGTTTTTGTGGAATATTCTAAGTGTATCATTTTTTCTCTCTCTCTCTCTTTTACTATAAGTTGCTCTTGTATAGTTAAATTTTTCTATAATACAATGGTTAAGTCCCACCCTATTTGAAATCCTGAATCCGCCCCTGCTTTAGCTTATCAAAAAAATCATCAATCCAAGGCAGTGGATATTTGTTCTTCACTGTAACCTGATTCAGCTTCCGATAGTCGATGCATAATCTCATCGATCCATTCTTCGTTTTCACAAATAAATCTAGAGCTCCCCATGGTGATATGCTAGGATAGATGAAATCCTTATCAATTAATTCCTGAAGTTGACCATGTAACTCTTTCAATTCAGCTGAAGCCATATGGTACGACGTCTCAGTTATAGGACCTGTACCTTGAAGTAGCTCAATCGTGAAATCTATTTTCCTTTCTAGAGGAAAACCTGACAATTCCTCAGGAAAAACATCAGGGTATTCTTTGATCACAACAATCTCCTATATGCTAGGGGTAGAAACACAAGTGTTCACGCCGTGCGCCAAATATGCAGTACACTCTTTCCGCAACATCTTTTCAGCCTTCACAATTGAAATAAGGCACGAAGAAAGAACATTTCTTTCTTCGCAGAATAAAATCTCTGGTAACCTTGGACTTCTAAATACTACCTATTTTCAATGACAATCAACCAAAGCCTGATGATTTCTCAGAAAGTCCATGCCCAAAATTAAGTCAAAATTGACGATGTCAAGAGGTATTAGATCGACAGACAATCCAAAACCTCCAACCATAACGTTACACTCTCGATTGAATAACCCGATTAGAATCATCTCGCTAGAAGGATAAATCACTCGCCACATTTCCGATAAGGGAGTGGTAGGTATGTTAGTTATTGATGCTAATCTCACAGAGATAAAAGAGTGTGTCATCCCCGGATATATTAAAGTATAAATAGCATAATCAAAAACATGCAACGTACCAATGATTACCTTCGGAAACGCTCTACTCTCCTGTAGCGTCATTCGATGAAGTCATGCTTGTCCAGTCTTTCCAGTCGGTCGCCCTCTTTCACTCCTGTTCTTATAAGCTGGCTGTCTGGGTAGTTGTGTAGCTCTAACCCCAGAAGTGGCTCATTGATCACCACTAGAACTCTGCACCAAAAATCCACTTGAAGGGTCCCTCTGCGGACACTCCCTCGCAAAATGACCTGTCTTGCCACAACTAAAACAAGCTGAAGTCCCAAACTGACACTGTCGGAGATGGCGTTTGTGAAATCTGACACATAAAGGGAAATCTCTGGGTGCTTATGAAGTAGACTGATATCCACTGGATCCACTGGAACTAGCCCAGATGAAAGGACCCAACCCCGATTTAGTTTCCTAAACTGGAATCAAACCCCTTCTGAAAACACGAACTTGCAAAAACCACAAAAATTTCGGCAGAGTTTCGTTACTTGCGCGGAATTGCCATAAACCTGCACCCGAAAACACACTTCATCCTATGCCACAAAAGCCAAACCTTGGGCACCAATCCCATCCGGATTTCTCAATATCATAACAATAAAGTAAAGCAGTAATCAAAAACTGTACTTTATAAAAATCCGGGGAAAATCATAAGAAAACATATCAGTAGTGTATCAGAGCAACCTCTAGTGTATATATACAAAAATATACAACAGTAGGCAAAACAAGAAACCTACTGGAAAAGAAAGGTAGCTCGAACATTAAGCCTCCAACAACGACGTGAGACACCAGAATCCGAACTGCAAACTGGGCACGGAAATCGAAAAACCCAGGGGAAAGGCAAATAAAATCGTTAGAGTGAGTGGACAAAAATAATCATATGCCTTTCACCATTTATATATATCATAAAACAAAGTGAGTTCGGAAAATAAATGTAGGTGTCAGGCGAATCTCTTAAGTCCGACGGTCAGACGAATTTCTCAAGCCCGATGGTGATAGACTAGGCAAATATCTCAAGCCTAGTGGGCACCTCAGGGGAATCTCTCAACCCTGGATCTGATTACCAGTGATCAGCCGAGTAGCCAATGCATCAATGCTAAGTAAATGCCATCACCATATAAAATATAAAACAATACCTCCAAAAGCAATAAATAATCCCAACATCGTATCGTAAATAAATACGGATATCAAGAACTCGCTACGACAATGAAATAAAAAGGTCCACTCACAGAAGAGCACAGCGCGCACCCGCGCTAATCACGAGATCCGGCGGAAGATCCCTCACCCAACGTACGATCTCGATCCCCTGAATAATCACAAAATATAACTGATCAAAATCACAATTCATCACACTGTACCACACCTCGGAAACCAACCATTTCCGGAAACATATAACTCGATACAAAATAAGCGACAAAAATTCCCAAAATCTCCACATAAACCCTCGACTAAAAATTCGGCTTTCAAATCAACTCAAAAACCACACGACTGCGTTCAGAGCGTGAAAACGAGTCGGAAACACATAAAAATCTCAAAAATCCGGACCTCGCCAGAGCACTACCGGCGGCGTCGGGGCGGTGGCGATGGCGACCAAATCCAATGAAACTTTCCAGAAATGATCTTCCCTACAAGCCGAACAACTTCTCTCAATGGACCAACATCAACCCACCACCACAGTGGCCAGAATAAGCCTCGAAAGTCACGGAATCCATTGATTCCGGTGACTTTCCGGCGAGCTTCAAAACGGTGTCCAACCCAAAATTCCTTCCACCCAAAAGCAACTAGAGGTTGAGGGGAACCTTTCCCTCCAAACACCCGACCCCAAAAGTGGCCGGAGCCGGCCACCCGAATCCGACGAAAATCACGATTTTTCCCGAGTTCGTTCTCCCTCCAAACATCATCAATTCACAAAATTCCAAGTTCAATCCATAGGAAATTAAGAGAGGAATCTATTCATACCAATTTCAAGGCTGGAAGTGGCCGGAATCGTGAAACCCGACGGTGGCAGTTCGTTTCACACGGTGGAGCTCCGGTCAACGAAAGTCAACGGTCAACTTCGGTCAAACGACGGTCAACCTTCCCGAAACAGTGTTTTCGACAATTTTTTGACTATTTTCGATGTTTATACTTGTGGCTCGATACGATCGACAGTCCAAAACGGATTACATCCACGTTTCGGATAAGTCAAATACGAACGGATAAGCACAACGAAATTCTGCGATTTCAAATATTCATAACATATTCCATAGTCATCGAAATAATTATCCGAAACTGCCCACGAACTCGAAATCACGCATACCACAACTCTCGTGAAGAGACTCAACTCAAATTCTCGCCCGATAATTCAGTCGTGATCAAAACCGCCAATTCAATTCATTTACGATAAACTGCAATTACTCGCTAACTTGTGGATTAAGCCGATTACTATACTAATTCTGGTTCGGGTCGTCACACCAGACCTCTGCCTCTATGGTCAATTCCGCCTCCATCTCGAAAAACAACTCAGACAACGAGCACTAAAGGTTTGAGACCCCTCACCAGATGATGATGAGGAACCAGATGTGCTAAAGCCTCCCCTTTTTGAAGGACCCTGGTAGGCCCACCTTCCTCGAATCATCGAGACTGGCACCGCTCAGTTTGAAGCCTATCTTCACATCTCACAGCAGCACTGACAAACTCATCAAAATCAGTGCATGACACACCTAACATGTATGGGGCAATCTCAGGCCGTAAACCCTGCTTAAATCTCCAACATCTCTCATTCACTAGCCTGACCAAATTTGGTGCAAATCGGGATAAGTGAGTGAAACGGTTCTAATACTCCATCACAAACAAGTCTCCTTGCCGAAGATTGATAAACTCCTCATATTTCCTCTACTCTATTGCTTCACTGAAGAAGCGGCTTATGAACAACTCCCTGAACTCTGGCCATAGGGTGGTGGTTTCATTCTTCTCAGTGCTCTCCCTTCAACGATAAGCATGGTCTTGTAACAGACCCACAAGTAACTCTGTTCTCTGCTCTAGGGTTAACTAAGGACACAAGCGGTCGCATACTCGACCAATCTCTATAAACCAGTTCTTAACAGCCTCAGGGTCATGATATCCCACAAAGGGAATTGTTCCCACCTTTTTGGCCCTAACAACTAAATTATCATGTTCCTCACGTGGCGCTGGCATCATGCGTGTAATTCTGTTAGGCCAAAGCTGGTTGTCGAGGCATAATAACCCATGAGTCCACAAAAAAAAAATAGCCTACTCAAAGAGACCAAGAGAAAATGGCTCAACTATGAGACTCTAGACACTTAACAATGCACAAAGCTTGGAGTTATGATGGGGATCCACCGGCTGGTCGGGCCATCCTCTTGGGAGTGTTGTACACTATCAAATGCATGTACTGACATAACCAAAGAGTCTACAGAATCTGTAACCTAATGCTCTAATACCAAACTGAAGGGACCCAACCCTAGTTTAACAAGTAAACTAAGACTAAGTCCTAACGACTAACCATAAAGTAAGAAATTTTATGAATTTTTTTTGACAAAACCTACCTTGAAACTGAGACAACCAAAAACCTGCAAACAGAGAAAACTTCTAAACCAAATTCCCAAAAACAAATTGTGGACTACCGATTGTCCATCCGAATTTCTCAACAAATGTGATAAACTAAAACCAGAATCTTAACTCAGGAATTTAAAACATATTTTGAAAGGACCCAACCCCGATTTAGCTCCCTAAACCGGAGTCAAACCCCTTCGAAAACACGAATCAACAAAAACCACAGAACTTTTGGCAGAGTTTTGTTACTAATTACCTGCACGCGAAAAATTACACTTCATCCTAAGCCACAAAAAGAAAACCGTGGGCACCAATCCCATCCGGCTTTCTCAATATATCAACAGTAAAGTAAAACAATAAATATAATAGTACTTTACTGAAATCCGGTGTAAAATCGTATAACATAAACAACAGATTACTCAGAGCGACCTCTAATGTATAAACACATAAGTATACCACAGTAGGTAGAACAATAAACCTACTGGAAGAAATAAGGTAGCTCGAGTACTATGCCTCCGACCACGACGTGCGACACCAGAGCCTGAACTGCAAACTGGGCACGAAAACCGAAAAGCCCAGGGGAAAGACATGAAAACTGTTAGAGTGAGTGGACGAAAATGAATGTCTTTCACCAGTTAATATATATGTTTAAAATAACATATGCGAGTCCAGGTAAATAAAAACAACATAGTACACGAGGTAAAACCATAATCCTCCAGCGTACTGAGCATGCAAGTAAAATCCCACGGGGTCACTCATGGACACGCCCGTGCTAGTACAGTCCGAATCACGGGATCCCAGACCCACACGTGATTCTAAGCCAGAAATGGCCTCGATTCCGGGGAAATGCCCCTCACCGGTCAGGTCGGGGATACGCCCCTCCTGGCGGCCTTCCATCGGGGATCAGCCGAGAGGCAAGTGTATCGATACAACAACGTAACTGAGACTGTACTCTGTGTAAACCAAATCATAAACAGTTCGATGCAAATGCATGAAACAACATATAAATGTATGTATATTTGTATACGTATATCCGTATAAGTATAATCATATATTCGTAAAAACACATGCTCATGTAATCCGAAATCTCATACGCATGCTCAAGTTCGTAAATCATATAAAAGACTCGCAAGAATTCCATGAAAAGAAATTGTCCACTCACAGACTAGCGTAACGCGATACGCGTTAACTCGTGATCCGGCGGAAAGTCCCTCGCCAAACGAACGATCACGAACACCTGAATATTCACAAAATCCATTTCTCAAAATCATCATTCAACAATTCAAAACAAATCACGAGAAACCACCGTCTCGGAAACACATAATCCGAATACGACGAATCGTCGAAAATCCGATATGTACATCTCAATACCTCGCTATACTTTCGGACACTCAAATCGAGAAACGAACCTCCCCACTGCGATCGGGGCACGATTTCGAGTGAAATGACATGCAACTTGTCGAAAACCCAAAAAGTCAAAGTTGACCGCCGTTGACCATCGCCCACGGCGGCGCCGCCACCTGACCGGAAAATTTCACGGCGGAGCAACTCCTATTCCACTCAAAATCATCCACTGAGCAACTTTGTCAACTACAACAAAGGCCAATTCAATCTCTAACTCATCCAATTTCACGAAAAACCGAATGTACACACAAATTTCAAATCCAAAATTCTCCATCCACAAATCGAATTAGAACTCCATACTTACATGGTTAGAATCCTTGAGAGGAGAGCTACAAAACCCAGTCCAAATCATAGCTCGAATTGGCCCGAATCACCAAACCCGAATTCACCTAAAATCTTCCATTTTCTCGTCGGAAACTTCCTCTCCACAGCCACCCTCGCCATGAGGGGTGGCCGGAAACGCACTCGGGACACCGAGACGAAAAGAAAGAGACCAAAATCAAGCCCAAAGGTGGCTGGAAAGTCCCTCACCGCCGGCGAGCCGTACGGCGTCGGCCACCACCTCCACAGCTCGGTCAAACCGAGTTGACCGGGTCAAGAAATTAAATGAAATGTTGACTTTCCCCTTATGGTAACCTTCTATTTATATACATGCCAAATATGGAAACTTTCCCAATTAATTATGACAAACTTAAACTCCCGTAACTTTCTCGTCGTAATTCCGATTCCGATAATTCTCACGGCCACAAACTCGTCTCGACATGATCTTCAATAATCACCCAAAGTCAAACACATCGACCAATCGGATAAAAAGTCAACCATTCAACCCAAACACATACAGAATCTGACTAAACAAACAACAATCGGAAATATTCACAACTAAATCTCCGTAACTCAAAATATTGATCCGGAAGTTCCCACGAGCTCGAAATTAAATTCTTAACAATTCCGTGAAGAAGTCGAAACCAAATTCTTGATCGGTAATTTAGTCATTAAGAAGGCTGCCTTTAAAACCCGAACTTCAAATATTCATAATTAATTCCTCGGTCGTCCAAAAAATGTTCCGGAACCGCCCACGAACTCGAAATCACACATAGAACGACTCTCGAGAAGAGACCCAGCTCCACTTCTCGGCCAATAATTAAGTCGTTATCAAACCTGGCGGTTCAAATACTGTCGGAACTCTGCGACTACGCAGTAACTCACGTATATAGCTGATCATACTGCTGATTCTGGTCCGGGTCGTCACATATTTAAAATGTACGGGTTCCGAATACATAGGAAAGTAAACTCGAGTAGCTAAAAACAACATGATACAACAAGTATTCATAGCGACTTCTATAAACATAAAATACATAGGAAATAGTCTGATAGTGGACTGAAACCTACTGAATGAAGATCTGACAGGTGGACTCAAAACCTTCAACAAAACCACGCCAACTCAGAATTACACTGCAGCCTGGGCAACGAAAACTGAAAGGACCAAGGAAACACATTTAAAATATAAAACGTTAGCGTGAGTGGACAAGAATAACATAATCTGCGTAAATCGATAAAACTAAATTAACATGCCCAGAATTCCCCTCGCTACTAGGGTCACGATCTCGATGTCCCTAAATGTCGCTGAAGGTGGCTGGAAACAACGGGTCGATATCGGAGATGGCAGGGAGATACGGGTCGAGCCCGGTGTAATTTTTCTGATTAAAAATCCCAAACCCCTCTATTTATACCCTCAAGAACCAGATCAGATCGACGAAATAAATTCAATCTCATCGTGATCGAATGGTCGAGATTAATCGACTCAAAAATTAATTCTTTTTTTATTTATATCTCGTGCCAACTTTCAATAAACATAAAAATTAGCTCGCTTATCTGAAAAATTCTTCCAAAATTCCAATTAACTCTAAAATAAATACTCTCAAATTCTCGTCCGGTGAAAAAGTCGTTAACAAATTCACTAATGCGACTAATTCGCGATAAAACTTAATTTGTCTCGATAAGTGCATAATCTCGGTTCGGGTAGTCATAATAACTAACCTAAGACAGATACACTCTTTAACCATTTCATGTAAAACTATAATCTTAGAATGATTTGAGGAAGTAGCAACAAGAATTTGCATAGTCGATCTCCAAGAAATCGCCATGTTTCAAATGGTGAATATATAACCTGTCTGAGAACGTCTTTTGTGTAAGTCAGAGAGATACCCGACATCAGCAAAATCAACCAAGACATTAAAAAGTGTCTCTGAGTAGGGTACCACACTGAATTGAGGAACAGTTCTTGCAGCTGGACCAATTTTCGACGGGTCGAACATCTCACTCGACGGGTCATGTGAGTGATCCCGATTGATCCAAGGTGCAAACTTCGATGGATCGAATGAGCCTTTCGACGGGTTAAAATTTATGGAATCAGCATACTACGATTCAACCATCATTTTTTTGAGAATTTTAAGCTTCTCTCTATATTCTTTGTACAAAGAATAATCTTAAGTCAATGGAACCCTTCAAGTACCTAAAGATGTGCTTTATACCATTCTAATGACGTTGTATAGGCGCAGAACTAAACCGAGCTAACAAGTTCATAGAGAATATAATGTCTGATCTTGTACATTTAGATAGATACAACAAACTTCCAATAGCACTGAGGTATGGTACCTCAGCTTCCAATAGTTCCTCACCATCATCTTTTCGGACGGTATTGATCATTATTGGGTTCCAAACTGTGAGTAACAAATGGTGTGCTAAGAGGGTATGTTTTGTCCATGTTAAATCGCTTGTGCATCTTTTGGACATAAGTAGACTGGTGAATAAGTATTCCACTAACTCGATATTCTAATTCTAAACCAAGATAAAATTGAGTCCTACCAAGGTCTTTCATCTCAAACTCAGATTTCAAGTAGCCAACCGTCTCATTGATTTCATCAAGAGACCCAATGATACTTATATCATCAACATAGAACGCTATAATGGAAAATCCTGAACTTGTTCTATTAATGAACGTACATGGGCATAAATCATCGTTCTCGTATCTCTTCCCAATCAAGTAGTCACGTAGATGTATATACCACATCCTACTTGATTGTTTCAATCCATATAATGAACAAATCAATCTAATCACATAAGTATTTTATGGTTTAGAGTTACTTAAATTGGGTAAATAATGTCATCTGAGACTCTCATGTATATATTTGAATCAAGGTTTCCATAGAGATATGCTGTAACCACATCTATTAGCTGCATGCTCAGTTTTTCGGACACTACCAGACTAACAAGGTAGCATAAAGTAATGATGTCCAAAACTGAAGAGTATGTCTCCTTATAATCAATGCCAGAGCGTTGAGAGAATCTTTGCGCCACGAGTCTAGCTTTATACCACATGACTTCATTCTTCTTATTACGCTTTCAAACAAAGACCCATTTATATCTTACCATATTCACATTCGGTGGGCATAACACTACCGGACCAAAAACTTGCTTTTACATCAAGGAGTCTAGTTCAACCTGCATTATATCTTCCCAATTCGGCTAATCCGCTCTCTTCTTACATTCAACAAACGAGTGAGGTTCCACTTCATTGTCCTCAATAATATCCTGAGTGACGGAATAAGCAAAAACATCATCAACTACCTTAGATGCTCTATCCATAACAATGCGCGCATCATTATTAGTTAGTGAGATTTCACCGTTCTCTGACATCACATATAGGTCTGAAGCATCCTCCAGAAATGTCATTTATGATTCTAGGACAAGAACAATCTCATGTGTGGAATTCACAATGTTGATGATGAAATGATCAGTTTATGCCTGGATGGCCTACCTTTTTGTCGGCATCTCATATCTGAATTTTTTTGGTCTCTTACTCTTACTGGTGGGAGCCGAAGCCGGCACTACTCCATCTACATGAGCAGATGGAACACTTCCCTATTCTAGAGTTGCATTAAACCATCCTTTTTTAGGGACTTCCAACCTTGTAGGAACATTTGAAGTAGGAATGTCTGATCTCACATCGGTAATATCAATAAAAGAGTCAGACATCGAGTCTACTATCTTCTGAAGATTAAGACAATGTCGCACTTTAATCTATCTTTGAGATGTGCGTGGATCTTCTTGAAACATAGTGGGAGTATACCACGTTGATTCCTAATGTTCAACCAGAATGAAGGCATTCCTATCTCCCTCTAACGTCGGGTGGTATGTTTCATCAAAGTGATAATCTGTAAATCTTCCAGTAAAGAGATCTCCTGTTGAAGGTTCTAAGTAACGGAAAACTGTTGGAGATTCATAACTAACATAGATGCCTAAACGACATTGATGACCCATTTTAGTGCTCTGTGGAGACACAATTGGCATATATACTACCCAACCAAAGATGCATAAGTGTGAAATGTCAAGCTCATATCCAGTTTCCAACTAGTATGTATTTAGTGGTTGGCCTGCTACATGTCTCAAGCGAATAAGCATTATTGCATGTAATTAATACTGCATATACCCAAGTAGATACCGGTAAATTAGTATGCATAACCATTACTTTAGCCACAAGCTGTAACCGCTTGATGTGTGCATCTGCTAAACCGTTATGTGAATGAACATAAGGGATGAGATGTTCAACTTCAATCTCAATTGACATACAGTAGTCATCAATTTTTTTTTGATGTGAATTCTCTTGTATTATCCAATCTGATTGATATGATTGGGTTGTCCGGGTGGTGAGCCTGAAGTTTAATAATCTGTGCTAGGAGTTTTACAAATGCAACATTCCTGATGGATAGCAAAGTAACGTGTGATCATCGTATTGATGCATCTACCAAAATCATAAAATATTTAAATAGTCCTCATTCTGGTTTGATAGGTCCACATATATCACTATGAATTCTCTGTAAGAATGGTAAGTTTTCAGTATTATCAACCACAAAGGAAGATCTAGCTTTCAACTTTGCTAATGAACAAGGTTTGCAAAATGAGCAGTGAGCATCAAAGATTTTTACGAAGGAATCTTGTGGGCCAACACTAGGTGTCATACTCGTCTTGGAGACCGAGACTGGATTAACAATGTTAATCTCATCCACCCCACCAAAACCAATGAGTATTTTCACATGCTTCTTTGCTCTGAAAAACGGATGACCATGAGAATTTTTCAAGATTTTGATCATCATATCCAGATTAGGATGCACCAGTCTGTAGTGTCAAACCTGATATGAGGTCGAGTCACACACAATGGTGAGAGTGACTTCATTGGATTCAATGATTTGAACCATAGTAAGATATAATCCACTATGAATTTCCCTTAACTTCTCCAAGGTGTGCTTTCTACTGCACTCCTATGAAGTTATGCATAAGAATTCTATACCATTCTCACAATGTGTTTCTAAGTGTAAACCGTTGGCTCTAATATCCTTAAAACATAGCAAGGTTCGATTGGACTTTGGCGTGTACAATGCATTAGTAATATAAATTTTTGTACCATGTGGTAGTAGAAATTGTGTTGAACCACGCCTTTGTATAACCGATGCAGAATTAATCATCGTTATCACTGATGAAGTGTATGATACAAGATCTATAAACAGTTACATATTCCATAGTACAGCATGAGTAGTACTACTATATGCTAGACATTCAATCTCATGTTCAAACATCTACATAAGAATATGAATTTAATTAGTCTTCAAGACTTGGAGAGCACTTTAAGTAAAGACTTTTAAAAATTCTAAAGGGTTGTAACCTTTATAGAGTACGGATAAGGCATAATAAAACTGATGTAAAACACATCACAAACACCAATTTTGGGTACATGCTTCGACAGGTCGGGTATCCCACTTGACAGGTTGAAGAAAACCCAAAATAGAATTTGATTTCGACTGGTCAAATAGGATTTTCGACGGGTCAAAAATCAGGAAAATTGTGTCTAGGGAGACCTTTACGACGGGTTAAGAATATGGCTCGATGGGTCGAAAAAAACATAATTTTTTGACGGGTCAAACATTTCCATTGACGGGTCTAGTTTGGAAAATTTTGGAGACAGGAGCTTGTCTTCGACACGTCAAGATGAAGCTTCGATGGATAGAAAGTGCAGAATAGGTGACCGAGGACCATCTTTTGATGGGTCAAAAGAAAGAGGGAAAATTTTTCGACAGGTTGAAATAATGCCAAAACCAATCCAGGAGGTGTTTTTTGACAGGTCGAGGTAAACGTTCGACGGGTCAAAAATTCTGAGGATCAAAACCATCATATCTTTTTGTCTCTTTTTTACGGTATTTTGGTGTCATAGTGCCATAGAGTTATGTATAATTCGAACCATTAAGTTATATGTATGAAAATAACCATTTTTAACACATTCAAATACCGAAAGGAAGAAATTTTATTATTTTGCCAACATCAAAAGATTGTTCTTATTTAAATAACCATGACTAAAAATAGAGTCAAAGGCAAAAATAAACTTGATTACATAGCGAAGACATGAGTCTAATACATAGACTAATCAAAATTCGCAGTCGCTAGACTTGCTGTTGTGTCATCTGCTACAATATGATTGGCTTCAACGCCATCTTCCATTTCATAATCATCATATTATGTTTCCTTTTTCTTTGCTTGGTATTGTCTACACATCTTGTATACATTTTAAATATCCGTTGGTGCTCTGCATTATTTGTGCATATGTGTGGTAGCACCACACCTATAGCAGGGTGACAAGCTAGTAGAAGTAGACCGAGAAAGATTTTCATTGACCCTAGGACTAAAATTGGATTTATTTTTGTTAGAGTTTTTATGGTTATTGTCTTGGCGAGTCCAAGTTAAATTCTGACTGTTTCATCCTCTTCCACGTCCTCTACCACCACGATTGTTGTAAGTCCTAGAACGATTGTTCTTTTTGTCCTTACATGCTTTCTCACTAGTGTTATATGTCTCATATGCTTTCTTTGTACCAGCTGACCTAACATTGTTGTTGAGATGAATCTCGCGATACCTCTCTTTCTTGGCTAACACATTCATGAGATCACTAAAGAATCAAATCCTTTATTGCTCGTAATATGTGATATTGATATGCGAGCGTATCCCTGGAAGTAGGGAATGTGCTCAAAGACTTCTCAACCATAGCTTGTCGGTCTTTACCACGCCACAAATGGCTAACTCAGATTGCAGCTCCAACATAGCTTGATTAAAGTCATTGACTTTGGGGTAATCTAATAACCAGATTGAGTCCAATCTTTCTGTAAGTTCTAGGAGTTGTGCGTCATACAAATTGTTGAACTACTCTCTTAAAGTCACCCACAAATCTGTGGGCTCATTCTTTAACAAATATTATTTTCGCAGTGTTGGATGAATGTGTCACCTCACGAACATGAGGGTTTGTGCTTTGCAAGCCAAAGTTTCATTGTCAGCAACTACACCAGGTGGTAGTGGTTGGATGGTATCAGTGAGATGTTTACCGGAAAAAGTATTCTTAACATTTGATACCCATCTATGGTATTCTGCTCCTTGTGGGTCAAGGATGTCAAATTCAGGCATTGCTGGCTCAGACGTCTACAAAATATTTGAAATGTAATTAGTATCTAATCGAAAAAGTACGATCACTAATATCAAGTTTAGGGAATAAGAATCATGATCAATGATGTTTGGTCATAAAATTGATGCAAAAATCGGTGGCTTCATACCACTCCCCAAAAAGTTGTGACTGTCAAATAGTCACAAAGATCGACTTTCCTTTTTTCAATATGAAATCACAGTTAACCGTGATATTCACTAATAACCATAACTCCCCCAAGATCGTCATTAATATATAACAAACTTTTTATAACATGTATTAGTCCATAGGAACTAGAGATATATAATAATTCATGGTATTAAAACCTAAATTTAGACCTAGATGTGGGGTATTGCGGTAATTAAGTTTTACAACCTAATTCTAAATCGAAGAAGATAGAAAATTTATCTCGAAGGTATTATGCTCGGTATGAAAAACTTTAAAAGTTTTGAAGAAAAGCACCACGAACTCCGGTGACATGCTCCGACGGTGGGGAAAACTCCAACCACTACAACATTTTTACCCATTGCCGGCGACTTTTATGTCGCCGGCAATGTTTTTGACATTACCGGCGATTTTTGCCGGAAAAATCGCCGGTAATGTCTTTTTTTTTTTTTTTTTTTACATTACCGGCGATTTTTGTCGCCGGTAATGTCCGTCGCCGGCAATGCCTCGATGGTAATGTAAAAAAAAAAAAAAAAAGACATTACCGGCGACATAATTAATGTCGCCGGTAATGTCTTTTTTTTTTTTTTTTTTTTTACATTACCGGCGACATAAATGTATGTCGCCGGTAATGTCGTTTTTTTTTTTTTTTTTTTTACATTACCATCGAGGCATTGCCGGCGACGGACATTACCGGCGATTTTTTGTCGCCGGTAATGTAAAAAAAAAAAAAAAAAGAAGACATTACCGGCGATTTTTCCGGCAAAAATCGCCGGTAATGTCCAAAAACATTGCCGGCGACTTAAAAGTCGCCGGCAATGGGTAAAAATGTTGTAGTTAACGGTGATGGTGGTCGGTGGTGGAGTTTGTAGTGTTTAGGGGTTAGGGTATTTTTCTTTAGTGGTGATAATTATCAACTCAAAAACTGCCGATAACGTATTCAAGGAGAAATATAGATACGCAAAAAATATATCTGAAACTGCGTTTTATTCATTGATAGATGACCTTAAATAGATATTACAATTTGTTATAATCAATATCCTTATAACTCAGGAATTGAGAAAATATTTACTTCTATTCTAATTATGATAAGACACACCGAGATACCAATATTATAATATCCTTAAACAGTGATTAAGTTTTTAATGTTTGGTATGTATATATTTTGGACGTACTAATCACAATATAGGGTTAATTGAGATTTGAGAAGAACAACAAAATTAAGCCAACATCGTCTATTATGACAATAAATTAGATTAACGTCGATGATTATGAAATAATAGATTCTATTACAAGGACATCGGAGAGATCCGTACTATTAATCAGAATCTTAAACATGACTGATCATGCATGGTTGGACATTATTAAAGCCTAGAGATCGACATATATATTGGTCTAATATGTAGACATCCATGTGGTCTCATAGGTCATCCAATTTCCACATTTATGATGCTAATGTGGCAATGTGTTTGACTGTTTGTTTTCTTGACAAGAACCATATCATAGGAAATGGGCACACAATGCTGAAGACAGCAGTGTAAGGATTCATACGATCAGGAAGTAATTGCACCACGGGTTCTAGCAACATCACCTGCAAGGTTATGTTCCCTTGTCAACCCATCTCTAACGAGAAATCAAAGTTCCCATTTAGTTTTCGATAACGAAATTCTCCGAACACAGTGCCGACTACCAACCCTAGCCTCTACTCATCAAATGGCCTCCTTTGACAGTGGAAAGCATCCCCCAGACCCAGCAGTTTCTTGGGCCCCCTCATTGTAAAACCTGGCTCCGCCACTGGCCATGAGATTTGAATGCGCTGCACACCCGATTATATGGGTCAGAAGCGATCGAAGAACTCAAAAAGCAGGTCGTTAATTGCATGCCAGTTTTGTTGCTGGAGTCTGGAGATCGATTGAGGAGTGGAGTCAGGAGTTTGATTGGCAAAGATATATGGGACCCCTGAGCGATAAGGAGAGCATTTTAATTTCATTTTCAGCCAGCTAGAGAGTCCACAATGATCGATCGAGTTCTGAAACAATGCATGTGAAGAGCAGTCTGGAATGGTCGACTACAATTTTATGCATGTATTACGTACCCCACAGTCGTACACTAGAACTGGAAATATCATACGCTGGATCTCACTTAGTTGGTTAATATTCAACGTACTGGAATCTTTGAACTAGCTAGGGCCGGATTTTAGACCATTCAATTCACTTTGGTACGTACTGGATGAGATAGAATGGAAACCAACTGGAAATACTACTATACGTACGGTGAAAAGACCGAGGCTCCAGCAGTCTGGCCGGATTTGAATCTGTGGGTGCATACAACATGTTCGATGAAATGCCGAACAGAGAGCTATAAAGCTAGCCCATGTGAACGATGGTGAGTGGGAAGAAGTGACTCAATTGGGAAAATTTAGCAGGTAGGCATCAGAACAAGAAGCAGAAGATGGAGGAGTCCCTACGTTTTAAAGCTACGGTTTCAATTCATGATGCAACAGCTGATCAGCATCTAGATTTCTATGGAACCTTATTAATTGCTTCACCATGGTCATCATGCAATGAAACAGTAATCAAGTAATTCAAGTTAGACTGGATTATGCATGCGGACTTGCGGATGGTACAACATCACATGTAGCCATCCGAGTCGGTTGCGTTGCAATGAATGGCGGGGCAACAGGCCTAATTGGTGAGAATGCCGATTCCTTAATGAAGAAGATTACAGATGGAAGGTCAAGCAACATACACGACGGCACAAAAGCGAGCCGCTCAACTTCTCGTAGCCGGAGCTATATTTTATTGGGCTGACCAAGGGCTTTATCAAGTTTAGATTTTGTTTATGTATCTTCTCTCGGTTTGGGCTTTTGATCCATTAGAGTTCTTAGGCCGGAGGGTTCGAATCTTATGTGAATTTATAACCAATTGAGACTCTGGCATTGCATTCGGTTAGGTGTCAAATTCCATTGTCAAGTTTCAACCTATCACAAGTGGGATCCAGCAGCTTCAACGTATGTGTCTATTTTTTTAATTTTTTAAATAGAGACGGACAGACGGCGGCGCGGCAATAATTTTTGTGAGAATGTTTAAAATAAGAAATAACGAAATTATGCGTCTTGAATTGTCCTATATAATTTGTTGAAATACAAATGTGGTTAGAAGAGAAGCTAAAACTTTTTGTGTGGATATAGTTAGTCGTATAAATGGCGGCATTATGCCACTATCAAAGGGTCGGGATGCCAATGCAATGCACCAATGCTAGTATAGCATGTTCTTTTCCTACCTGCAACCCATGCCATCAGGCATCCGAAATGCAGCCACAAATAATATAACTACAAAAGATGCATCGAATATACAGCATATGGTGACAAAACTATATACGTACATCGATCTTGAATTTCAGATTTAATTTGAATTTTGGTGCACCTACTTGTTGCATATCTGTGGTACGTAATTGGATATTATGCATCGACCTTCCATGGATGATAGTAGGCTTTATAACATTAATTATTAACATAAGGAATCACTTCGTATAATTGGCATATTGTGCATACTCGACCAATATACCAAACTGTCGCAATGTATAATTGTTCAATATATATTAGACTGTTGTCTATATTAAACTCTTACATCTTTTTTTTAGAGCAAACATAACTTATACGATAACTATAAAAAAAGAGCATGACAAAAAACTGCAACTGCATCCTCGTTCATACTATAAGAGAAGTATGCATATCCTTATTATAGCACTGACAAATCAAGGATATTATAAATCGAATGGACTCACCTTTAACCATAAAAATCATCCTTATCATCGGGCGACCATACCAAGCTCTCCCAAAAGAATTTTATTAGCACCTAATGTAAGAAATATTAAGTAATATTGACCAAATATAAAAATATTAATTAATTTAAGCCCCGTTTGGGGTTGAGTTATTGGCATAAAATCAACTTATTTTTACCGTTTTTAGCTCTCAACATGTATGGTGAGTATTTTAAGCCTGTGTTTTCCTATCAAATGCGGTCCGAAACCGCAAAAATGAGAAGCACCTCCCTACCTGCTTTTTCTCACCGTCCTTCTCGTTCCACATAGATTTAATGAAAATTTCCTTTATTCCTGCACTACCCTCATCATATTCCTTAACTGATTCATCTTCTTGGTGCATCGGTTCTTTCTTCCTCCTCTGTTCTCTTCCATCAATTCCATATGCATCCTCTCACACCAGATTATGCGTTTTGTTCTTTCCCTCTTTGTTCAAGTACGGTTATTACTCATCTAATTCATCTAATTTTCTATGAATGGTCTTATTACTCATCTCAATTCAAATTTTCTCATTCTTCACTTCAGTATGATCATCAATTCAATACAAGTACGGTTAAATCTAAATCTTTGTTCCCTCTTCTCTTACAATTTTACTTTAATGTATAATTATTTGGGCTTTGATGTTACTGTAACTCCAAATAATAGAATATGCGAACTGAGTCTTGCTTGATCGCCTTGATGCGAACATCAGATGCAATTGAATTGTGACTTTGTTAGGGACCTTTGATTCATAACTTTTTCAACAAAAAGGAATAGAAAATTTGTGGTAGGTTGCTCAGTAGGAAGCGGCGGAGCAATCTCAGTGACGTCAATACAATTGCATAGTACTGAGTTATTCTAATACACCGATCGGCAGTACCCCATTTTAGTAATTTGCTTTGTTGTGTTTATTTCATTGTAAAACACAGTTCTTTCACAAAACAGTATATTGATCGAGTTTACTTACCATCGATTATGCTTGCATTTGTGTTTTCTCACCGCTGATTTTCTTCGCCTCAATACCAAATTAGGCTTTAATTATTTAGATTAAACAAAATTTCAAGAATAAAATTTAAGAAACTATGAACTTGTTACTGAAGGGTTGATGATCATAATCTTAGTGGGGAAGAAAAGTCGAGTTACGTGTATTACATGCTTTCCTTAAGAACGTTTACGCTGCCTACTCCGATGCAATAGGCTTGCTTGACATACGTCTCCCAGGATACAACGACTACTTGAGTTTTGTGTTTGTATTACCCAACAACTCCTAGACGAACTGGTGAACACCTTTATGTATCACCGAAACTAGAACTCAACTAGGACTCTTTTGAAAGGAGACCTTTAGAGGAGGAGATGCTTTTTGAATGAGTGAGTGAGTCAAGAATGAGGAATAAAATGTTGCTATTTATAGATGGAGAAACTTGATGGCTGGTTACCGAAAGGTTTTCCCGTTACAAAAGTTAATGGATCAATCCTTAATTCAATCATAACCGAAATATATGAAAGACCAAAGGTTTTCTATTTAATTTAATAACTTATTCCAAGAATTTTAAAATCTAAAGGTCTTTTTATTTAATTAAGTAATTATTCCCGGAATACGAAAAATTATTTTTCTTACGTTTCAAGTAGCCATCTAGCCATCTAGCCATCTTTGGGTGACAATTTCTCATTCACCCCTTTATCTCAAAATGGTTAATTAAAATAGGGTAAAACACCTATTTTTTCAACAATTCCCCACATGAATGAAATTGATGACCAACGACTCGATAGACTTGGTGATAGAGTCTGCGGTTGAAAACGTACATAGTATAGGTAGGGGTAAACCTTTGAATATTCCCTTGTGAAAATATGCTTATTTTACTGACTAAACAGTAGACGCGATGTCTTTAAACTGTTCACCATTTGTGTACATGAAACATGTATCTCCCTGATATTTCTAGTTCTCATTATTGTGTCCGTTTTGGCAGTGGACACACGCTTGGTTCTGTAAGAGCTTATTAGGAATTGTTCCCTGAACAATTCCTCCCTTAGAAGTGACCCCACTTCTCTCTTACATATGTGATTTTTTAATTAAGAGTAACTCACATTATTCCGCTTGAATTTTTAACGCATAAGAATCATTAAAAGCTTTTAGCTTAACCTCATTCCTTATGGGCATCACTGTTTTCATCATAAGAATTGACTTGGGATAGATCCTCATAGTGATCTGGCACAATCTCTACAATTTAGTTGTCCATTTTGAACTTAGATCTTAGGATCTCCAGTCAACTAGGTTGGGTATCCACTATAAAGACTTTACCTCATGGGCATTAGTCTCATTCCCCTTGATGATTTGTCAACTAACTCTCTATTTAACTCTTTGGTCAATGGATCCACTATGTTGTCTTTTGACTTCACGTACTCAATGGAGATAACTCCACTAGAGAGTAGTTGTCTAATGATATTGTGTCTTTGACGAATGTGTCTTGACTTACCATTGTACATTTTTCTTTGTGCCTTGCCAATTGAAGGCTGATTATTGCAATGTATGAAAATTGCAAGCACGGGCTTTGTCTATTTCGAAATATCCTATAAGAATTGGCGTAGCTATTCTGCTTCCTCCCCATATTTATCTAAGGCAACAAACTCAAATTCCATTGTGGATCTAGTTATAACAATTTGTTTTGAGGATTTCCAAGATACTGATGCACATCCTAGTGTGAACACATATCCACTAATAGACTTTAAGTCTTTCATTTCAAAAATCCAGTTTCTATCGATGTATCCTTTGGACAGCTGGATATCTTTTATAGTGCAACTATAGGTACAAGTATACCTTAAATACTTGATTACTCTTGCAATTGCTTGCCAATGAATTCCTTCAGGATTACTCGTGTACCTCATTAGCTTGTTCACGTCGTAAACTAAATATGGCACAACTCGTTAATGAGTCATATCTATCATAGTTCAGGAAACTCTAGAATTCTCCTTGTTATATTTCCCAAGGATATTCTCCACGTAATATGTCTGTTTAATATCATCCATTTTAGCATTCTTGTCATGGTTTACAAGGATTACAATAGTTTTGCGATCCAACATAGTTCATGAACAATTTTGCTAGTAATTATAACTTCTACAGTCATTTGGGTAGCTCTTTTCATTCATAACCAGGCTAGGAGAAATCAATGTAGGTGAGGCGAGGCCCGCTCAGGTACACTATTATCGAATATCTTCTTTTCTAGATATTATGAGCTACTAAGGTAAGCCCTATTTAAAAATAGAGTCATAAATACTGCAAATTGAGTACGTATTCTTAGTAGATTTGACCATCTTATCATTGCTTTCAATGATAAGGATGTCATCTACATACAAACACATAGTGACATATGCATTCTCTGTGTTTTTGACATGCACATTTATCACACTCAGTGATATGTTGTCAAATTTTTAGGCCACGCATCTGGTCATACATCGACTTCCATATTCTCCCCTTGTTTGAAAGTTCACTTGGAACTTGAAGGTTTGCAACCAAGTGAGAGATCCATCAGTTTTCAAGTGAGATTCCACAAAGTCATAATCATATTTAAGTTTAGTGGCTTCTTTCTAACAACACAGTACACAAGGTAACTATCCTTTAAGAATTCAAGTTTCACTTTTAACCATATATGTTAAGAGTCAGAACCTAAGGATTTTCTAATCCTTATCTGGATTCAACCTCAGATTCAGTTCTTTGATTCTAAAAGGTCACCATTTATTATGCTTCATGGGAAAGTACAACACTGATTACGACACAATCATTTTTATGTTGATGACTTTTAACTCGTCCGATACACGCATTCATTCAATGGTTATAAGTAATTAAATTGCTCATCAACTAACCATTAACTGGTTGTTCACAACATTTTGCATTGATTATTATTTAGCTGACTATTACAAGCTACTAATTTAGCTGTTACATTCCCTCACCAACAATAAGTTGGATAATTTACTCGAAAATTCATCTTCCAAGAACGATGCAAACTTCAGAGTTCCTTATCGTGTTTTGTGTTTATTTAATTTGCACACAAGAGATTGATAATTCTTACAATTATGTGCATATAAAATGCAATTAACTTTTTCTACATAATTTTCCCTTTTAGGTGAAGATTCTCTACCTTGACTAGACATCCCCACATTCTCAAGTAATTGTAAGATAACTTTCTTCATTTTCATCATTCATATGGAGTCGTTTGCTCAACAAACTTTAAAAGTATCTTATTTAAAAGATAATTAGCTGATAAAATGACATCTCTCCACATGATTGGTGGTAAACCAAAACTTAGCAACATTGCATTCATCATATCTTATAAGATATTATTCTTCCGTTCAACCACATCATATAATTATAGTGAATAATGTGTTGTTGTTTCATATATGATCTCATACTGAGCATAGTCAGCAAATAGTGATTCATACTCACCTCCGCGGTCGATCACTTATTATGACCTTAATTGTTATATTGAGTTAATTCTTATCTCGTTTTATAAAGAGTAAATTTCTCTATAGTCTCATCTTTATTCTTCATGAGACACACATAACAATATTTTATGTTATCATCGATAAAAGTACCACCTTTTGTTTGTTTTGCCTCTAAATCACACATTTCACTACACTACAAGAAAATTGCACCTAGACAACGGACCATTTCCGTCGTCTAGGTGCAGTTTTCCATCGTCTAAGTACTTGGACGACGGAATCTCCGTCGTCCAAGGTCCGTGCTCCAAGTGCTGTCGTCCAAGCACCTGGACGACGGAGATTTAGTGATCCGTCGTCCAAGTTCACTTGGATCGCGGACATTATCCGTGGCCCAGGTAGACACCTGGACGACGGAAACTCTATGTCTCCGTCGTCCAGGGGTATACCTGGGCCACGGACATTGCTCGTTTCTCCGTGGCCCAGGTGTTCACCTGGACGACGGATAACTAATTCTCCGTCGTCCAGGTGAACACCTGGGCCACGGAGAACGGCAGGGTTTAGGGTTTAGGGGTTAGGGGTTTAGGGTTAGGTTTAGGGTTTGTGCACCTGAACGACGGAGAACATAATCTCTGTCGTCCAAGTGAATATTTAAATTTTTTTTAAAAATTGAAATTAAATATTATTAATTTAATTTATTATTAATTTAATTTAAATAATGAAAAATGCTAAAATTAATTAAATAAACTAAATTTTGAATATTAATTAATTATTAAATAATTAAATTAATTAAATTAATTTGTACATACATGAATAATCGAAAAAACCCATAAATTAAAAATTAAAATATTGTTCGGAATGCGGAAAGAAACGAGATAATAAACTACTAGCTAGCTAATACACTGGAGGAGCAGATGCGCCGCCGAGTCCTCCGCCTCCAGCCGGGTCGTTGTCGTCGGGGTGTGGGTTCGGAAGAGGTTGACATACTTCTCGATTTTGTTGCATGAGGGCGATGAGTTGGGCTATTTGTGCTTGTTGTTCGTCAAGTCTTTGCCGCATTGACTCATTCTCCTCTCGTGCCAGTCGAGCCTCTTGAATGGCTGCTTCGACGGCCGCAGCCTGACTCCTTCTCCGCTGCCCCGAACCTCCCGTAGATGATGAGCCGGAGGTCGTCGACAAATCTCGTACCACCCTAGGCCCAAAGTGCCTAACCTCCTTGCCAGCTCTACGGCCGTAGACCTCATCCGCGATTGCAATTTGGCTCTCTAAGGATAGATGAGGCAGGTCTTCTGGCGGCACATCTGGGAACGCAAGCTGAGTGTTAGCCAACTCTTCATGCCCACACTCTATCGCCCTTGCCTACAAAAGAATAATTAATTTATTATAATGAAATCATATTTAAATAATAATTACTATAATTAAAAGCACATATATATATCACTTACGCCGCATTGACTCGCTTCATTATCGAGCCCTGGCGTCACGTACGCGCTTACGCTTGCATCAAGATAAGGGTGTTTGGAGCCCTTATCCTTGTGCTCCTTGGCTATTTGAATGAACTGCTTGGCGCCGGTAGTATGGTGTTTCTCCTTCTTCCCCCGGTTGGCTTTGTTGACACCGGAGAATTTCTGTTACACAACATAATTAAATCATTAAAAAATGAATAACTACAATTTAAATAATTCAATTATCTTAATTGAAATAAAAAAATAAATTAATACCTTAAATTGTTCATCTGCAAAGTGGTTACACAATCACTCCCACTCATCTTCTCTCTCCCCTTGCAGCTCTACCGGGGGAGGCACGGGACCGACATCTTGGAAGTACTTATGGAGCTTGTACTTCCAATCTTTGTAGATGGAGTTGGCGGTTTGGTTGATATGCCTCAATATAGCCGGTGTCGGATCCACGTCAAATTGTTCCTATCAAAAATAAATAGAAAATTATAATCGTATATATTATGAAATTTTAGGCCGAGATTAACAATATTATATAATAACTAAATTGGACGTATTACGTACCGAAAGATCTTTGAAGACTTTTGACTTCTCATGATCCGGCGCCTCCTTCCAAGTAGGGGCAGTGATACGAACCCGGTTACGGATGATTGACCCTATCCCATGCACCGAGAGACTTGCTAGCTGAGCTGTGGGAGGGCCACCGGTGAATTCGTCGTACGGCAAGTCGATCTTTTTACCGGTCGCCTTGCAAATACGCTCCGCTTTGCCCCCTTTAACGAGACCCCGAGTCCTTTTCGGTTCCGGGTCAGTGGGGGATCTCCTTTTCCTACGGCGGGCGCTGTACATGATTGATTCGGCGATCGAGGATGCCTGAGTACTTCCCGTTGAATCGGTACCGGGCGTCGGAGATTGGAAGGGGTCGACGTCATCACCGCTCGAGATGAATGGGGGAGCGGGAATTTCCCCAGAGGGCGCTACGGACGGACCAGATGATCCGTCCGGATTGAGAGCGTCGTTGCCCTCCTGTTGAACCCAACCGACTTGGGCCGCCAACATTCGGAGCATCTCATCTTCTGCCTCATGTTGGGCTTTCTTCTTGCCGGATGTCGTTTTTGGCGGAGCCATTTAAACCTAAGAGTACGGTGTTAAAATACCTACTTACCATAATAATTACAACTTAAAAATTTACACTAATTAATTAAGTACGTTTAAGATTTAAATAGAGTACACTAGCTTGGCATTTTCGGTCGTTCAATGGACGTGCGACCCGCGCTATAAAGTGTAAATTTTCAATTAATCAGCCTTGGTTAAATCGAAAAACATGGCCAGTTAGGGATAGAGATAACGCGAGAGGCAGGACTAATTTCGACAAAAGTCTTTCTTAGTCCAAATCCTGTCACTAGTCATAACCCGTTTCTAGACACCATGTCCGACATTCGGCCAATTTTTCGAAAATTTACACTCCCTCAAGTCCTTTGCAAACTCCGCCCTCAACCTCGTGTCCATAACTTCACTTAGGTTATGGTGTGCGGTGATGAAATCCACACATCACGAGGGGTTAAGGAGATAAGCTAGGAAAAGAGGCGCCATCTATTCCAAAGTGTGCGACTTAATAAACATAGCCTATGTACTAAATTTAAATCGAACACGTACTACCATGCAATTTACTCGAAAATACACGTAATTAATTATCAATTAATTAAAACAATAAATAATTACAATAATGAATTATTATTTATCATGCATATAATAATAATTATTCATTTACCAATATAATTAATTATTATTAACAATAATAATTATTGCTATTATTTAATTTTAACTAACAAATATAAAATTATTACCAAATAATTAACAACTAATAATAATTATCCCAATATTAATAATAACAACTCATTAATGATTATAATTATAACTATTAATTATTTTAAACTAATTAATAAATTAAAACTATTTATTAATTAAATAATTAATTAATTAACAAAAATGTAAAAGAGGTAAAAAATAGAATTATTACCTCGTCGGAATGTCGCCGGAATATCGGAAGAGTTGAGTCGTCGGAGAGGAGGAACCACGCCGGAAAAAATGTCGTCGGAGCGTCGCCGGAGGAGGATCGCCGGAGGAGAGGAGAGGAGAGGAGAGGAGAGGAGAGGGAGAGGAGGAGATGGAATGATGAGAAAATGAGGGGGGGTGCAACTCTATTTATAGAGTTGCACTTAGACGACGGAGAACTATTCTCCGTCGTCTAAGTCGACCTGGACGACGGAAACAGTGTTTTCTGTCGTCTAGGTGGCGGTTTCAAAAAATTTCAATCGGCGCCAATTAATCGGCGGGACGTTCTGAACCGCCATGATTTTTGACTTAGACGACGGAGAATGAATTCTCCGTCGTCTAAGTGAAAATTCAAGCGTTCCCAAAAACGAAGTGGTAAATTGAACCGCCATAATTTTGGACTTGGACGACGGAGATGGTCAGTTTCCGTCGTCCAAGTGAAAATTACATGAAAAAAATAAACAAAAAAAAATTTGAACCGCCATGATTTTTGAACCTGGACGACGGAGATGGTCATTCTCCGTCGTTCAGGTGAACACCTGGACGACGGAAAATGGCCATCTCCGTCGTCCAGGTTCAAATTACGTAAAAAAAAATTTAAAAAATAATTCGCTAGGAATTTAGCGATCTGTCATTCGAGTGAAATAGTCGTACAATATCGATGAACGCATCGTATATATGAACAGTTAAATTTGAACCGCCGATTAATTTTACGTATTGAAACATGTTAAGTATCGACTAATCTTTACGACTTAAGTGTTCATGAGTAGACGCTCATTTGCAGCAGAGTATTAACGAAATTGAATTTGGACAAAACAACCGTTGGATATGTTCGTTGTAACATAATATATAATTGTCTTCAAAGGACCATAAAATAATAAGTTCGGGAAGGGTTTGATCGGCACAGTCAACCGCAAAACCGATAATTTCACAAACCAGAAACGTGGATACAAGGCATTTCGCAACTCCGATTTTCGAACCGTCGAAGCTCACACACCAAGAATTGTTTACTCTAAAGTCTTGATTAAAAGACTTTGCATTGGAAGAAGGTCTAGATGGTCGTTGTCTTAGAAAAAATTACGATATCTGCACCTGGACGACGGAAATGAGCGTTTCCGTCGTTCAGGTAATCACCTGGACGACGGATATGAAGTTATCCGTCGTCCAGGTGATAACCTGGACGACGGATAATGACGTTCTTCGTCGTCCAGGTGCATAGACCCTGAATTCAGGGGTTAGGGCCTTACTGTTTAGGGTTTAGGGTTTCTGAACTTGGACGACGGACAATGACCATTCTCCGTCATCCCAGTATGTACCTGGACGACGGATAATGACCATTCTCCGTCGTCCAAGTTCTAAACCCCGATTTCAGGGGTTAGGGCCTTAGGGTTTACGGTTTAGGTCGTCCCCGGTCATTTGTGTGTCCGTTCAATTATTCTGATTCAAAAATATAATTAAAAAATTGATCGATCGATCCGAACTGCTAGATTTAGGGTCAAGGATTTAGCTAGGGTATGTTTTATATGAGATTGAGATTTGGCGCCAATATTTATTAATTTCTCCGTTGTCCAGGATATATAATTCAGATTAATTTCTTACCGTAAACCGGCATCGATCATATATATATTACAATAATTACAGTAATTAATTACCAATTAATCTCCCTCGTCGTATGACCGTACTCTTCGTCATAATCATCATCGTCCTCATCCCCGTTAGTCGACGGCTCATCCTCGTCATCGTACTCAACATCGTCCGACGAATAACCTGAGTCCTCGTCCGCGTCCTCTTCCTGCTCGTCTTCTTCATCTACCTCATCGATAATCTCATCTTCAGTTAGATCTGTACAACCATCAGGCATGGGTAACCGTTCACCATCTTGAACCAGGTCCATTATATCGGAGCGGACAATAGAAATATTAGGCTCTTGATAGGCAGGAATGTCTCTTTCTGGTTCGGCAGCATCTTCAGTCGTCGCCGGTGTCCCTTCAATTGTCTATGTATTCCATATTCCTCGGTGAGAGATATGGTTCACTATTTTCCACCCTTCACCGGCTTTCGGATCGTTGAGATAGAACACCTGCCGAACTAAGGTGGCGAGAGCGAAAGGCTCATCCTCATACCAGTGCGAGTTTGTATCGACTGATAATAGTCCCAGGTTTTCCTTTGTACGCTTGAACCATTTGCACTTGAATAGGAAAACGTTGACATCATTCCCGTAATATAGCTGAACCACGTATACAATAGCCCCGTAATATAGATCATTGTCTTTCCCAACCGCTACCCCACTGTTTTGTGTTCTTCTTCCTTCGTCTCGGGCCAATGAATGGAACTTTACACCGTTCACAAAACATCCGGGATAAATATAGTGTTTAACCGGCTTCCCTGCTAGCAAATGCTTTGGCCATGACCACCACCCTCCGTGGTTATCAGATTTTTGCAGATCAATCATCTGCGAAAAAGGGCAAATTAATATAAGGGTTTACTTTCTACAAACATGAGCGATATGTATTTAAATAATTAATACCGAGTCGTACGTACGTACCCATTGGAAGAAATAATCAGGAAACTTCTTCTTAACCATTTTCTCAATCCACGCCGAACTCTTGTTTTGATTTAACGCCTGAAACCTCTCCCTGTATGACAACATGTACAGCTCAACTTCGTCACAGTCTCGCAACACTACCCAATGTGCCTCAATAAGTTCTTCCCGTGTTAACGATTCCTTTAATACTCCTCTAAACGGTCGGACGACATTGGTGACGACAGAAAGATTGATGCGGGCACTGCGATCAGAGGCAGTGGGAGAGGGTGGATCTTTGAGGTACCTGTTGCAGTAAGTAACACACTCATGCATTATGTATGTCTCTGCTATGGAGCCATCCGGGGCCGACCTGTTTTTGACGAATGACTTATACTGTCCAAGCTGTCTACAAAATAAAACGTACACATTACATAAGTACATATAGCTAGCTAGCTAGTATATATATAATCTCCAGTGGAACAAATTAATTAATTAGTTGTACGTACCTTTCTTGAGGATACATCCAAGTGTACTGGACCGGACCAGAAATAAGCACCTGCTCGGGCAGGTGGATCATTAGGTGAATCATGATGTCAAAGAAAACAGGGGGGAAAATCCTCTCTAGTTTGCAAATGATGTGCACAATTTGTTGTTGCAATTCCACCACATCTGACTTCTTTAATTCTCTGGCGCATAACCTCTGCCACCACCTGCACAATGCCACTATTGGTTCTACGACGTCCCGAGGCAAGTATGGTCGAATTACCACTGGAATCAGACGTTGCAGCATAACGTGATAGTCATGTGTCTTTAGACCAACAAACTTGTGTTGCACCTCGTCCACTGCTCCAGTTATAGTAGCTGCATACGTAGCCGGATAACGAACGCCCTTAAACCAGTGAAATACAGAACGTCTAAGCGTCGGCTTCACTGTGTAAGGTGCATCTGGCATCTTGTTGTACACTCCTTTCCTATCCCTCCTCAACCACAAGGGACGACGTAGATTCATTGATTCCAAATCTTTGCGCGCTTTGGGAGTATCTTTAGTCTTGAACTTAATACCTAGAATTGTTCCCACCACGCTGTCGCACACATTCTTTTCTATGTGCATCGCGTCCAAGTTGTTCCCCAGCTTCAACTTCGACCAGTAAGGGTGTTCAAAGAATATACTCTTGTGATCCCAATAGCTCAGATCATGTGGAGGAATTGGATTGCATTTCTTTACATCCGCGTCATTGCTCAACACACCGAAGTCGAAATAGCTCAACCTCTCTAAAATCTCTTCGCCCGACCAACTACGGGGTTTAGGATTGTTCTCTACCGTACCGTCGAAATGAGCTTCATCCTGTCGCCACGGGTGATCGTGAGGAAGCCATCTACGGTGACCCAAGTAACACACCTTCCCCGCGTGCCAACTAGAGTTCACGTCGTCCAAACATATAGGACATCCATTATATCCTTTTGTCCTGCAGGCTGCCAACATCCCATAAGCTGGAAAATCGCTGATCGTCCACATTACGGCAGCCCTCATCGTGAACATTGTGTCAGTGAATTTGTCATAAGTTGGGACTCCATTTTCCCACAACAGTTTCAGCTCGTCGATCAAAGGTCTGAGGTAGACATCTAAGCACTTCGATGGAGATTTAGGACCTGGAATTAGTACGGTAAGGAAATTAAATTCCTTGTTCATGCACATCCACGGAGGCAAGTTGTACGACATCAGAATAACTGGCCAAGTGCTGACGGCGGAGCTATTACTTCCCCAAGGATTGAATCCGTCTGTAGATAGGCCGAGTCTAACATTTCTAACCTCTGAAGCAAAGTCTCCAAATTCTCTGTCGAAATGTTTGAAACCCTCCCCATCCGCGGCGTGTCGCAGGACATCGTCATCTATTCGCTTTTCTGCGTACCATCGCATCGCCTCTGCTGTGTGTAGAGACATGTACAGGCGCTGCAATCTGGGAATCAAGGGAAAATATCGAACAACTTTCACATGAATTCTCTTTTTCGAACTCTTCCTATTCAACTGGAATCTGCACTGGCCACATACGGGACAATAGTCCAACTCTTTATACTCTTTGTAAAATAGCACACAATCATTCGGACATGCGTCAATTATCCTGTACTTTAGGCCGAGGCTGCTCAGGATATTTCTAACCTTATAATGAGATTTAGGAAGATTGTGATCATCAGGAAGCAACTTACATATTTGCTCCTGAATTTCGTCAAAAGCACTCACTGACATTTTGTGCTTCACTTTTATCTTCATTTGCTTCATCACATATTGCAACACATTCTCTCGACATCCAGGGAACACCGGGGTCTGCGCTTCAAGTAGTATCCGGTTGTACTTTTTCATCTCACTGGTGTCAGTGGCCAAGCTAGCTGCGGGGAATGTGTCATCATGCTCATTAGTGGTACTGTAACCTCCGTCTTGGTGTTGGTGTCCACTATGACTACATCCCGGAAACGCATCATGGACCAAATCTGCAGTTGGGTTGCAAGCTGGGGGTCCGGCACCACTGCCGCTGGATGAGGCACCATGGTAACTGTACCCTGAGCTGAAGTCTGCTGCGCTGAACTCTACTGCTTCACCATGCTCGCTCCATGTAGTGTAACTCCACATCATACCATTTTCGTACAGGTGTTGCACCATAACATTAACCTCCGCATACTGACAATTAAGACATTTCTGACACGGACACCTGAAACGTTTCTTTCCCTGACCATGTTCTATCGCAAAATTCACAAATTCGCTAATTCCATCCATATACCGGACATCACATCTATTCTTCAACTTCATCCAACTCTTGTCCATATTGCTACAAAATATTATAATTAATTAATTATTACATATATATATATTTGTCCATTAATTTACGCTTAATTATACGTACTTGATCTACACCGATCCATCAATTACGTACGTACGTAATTTAATCGATCTGTACATATATATATATAGCTAACATCAGCTAACATCCTTGCATGTATATATGTACGTACGTTTTCACTAAATATATATTAATTAAGCAAATTTTAACTGCGTACGTACGTACCTGCTGGCCTTCTCGATATCTGTACGTTAGTTAAGCTAACTAGCTAGTCAGCGGAGATCCCTTATCGATCCTGATTCTTCTCGGCCTTCTAGCTAGCTAGCTCCCTTCTCCTTCTCCCTTCTCCTTCAATTATTCTTCAAATGGAATGAAGAGATCGAGGAATGAATTCGACCAGTTTTGGCATCGGGCTTATATAATGCTTCACTTAGACGACGGAGGTGTCGGTACGTTGTCTAAGTGGAAGTACGTTTCGTATACTCGGACGACGGTGTGTCGGTCCGTCCTCCAGGTGATAACCTGGACGACGGAGAATACCGTATCCGTCGTCCAGGTGATCACCTGGACCACGGAGTATTTTCCGTGGTCTAGGTGTCACTTGGACCACAGAACAATTACGTTTCCGTGGTCTAAGTGCTGTTTTCTTGTAGTGCCATGATTTAAATCAAGAGATTCATTATTTCTTTCAATATTTTTGAAATATGATTTCGTTAGTTTTATTTTAACACAAGTTTCACACTTATGCTTGAAACATTGGTAAACTTTTCATGTTAAATTAAGCTCCGAAGAGTATCCTAATTAACTTGTCCATATATTGGAAGACACAAAGGTGGAAGCGCTAGTTTTATCCATATCATTGACCATGGTCATTACATTTCAATTTAAAATTTTCACCACTTGTGGCTCTATTACCAACATACATTCTATGTACGAAACTAGAATTCATTTCCCTTTAATGAATAAACGAGAATCATCTTCACTAAGCCTCGACTCAGTCTTTAGGAATGTACAGTACATTGGTAAGTCCCTTTTCTAGAGATCAACATTTGAACCTCTTTACTTGACATTTGATTGTTCATCCAACTTGGCTTGGTCATATCACCACTCCAAGTCTTCCATCCCCTAGTCATAATTTTTTACTACATCCATGCCTTGTTCATCATTTATGACGTCATTTATCATAACACGGTCTTCATAACAAGATATTATCCGCTTTGGGCCAACAACTAATGGTTTTACTTTGGGGTCTCACCTCAAAACGCATCTTGCTATAGGGAGGTGAGTCTCCACATATAAAGTAAATCACCTCATCTTCTCCGAGTGATTTGGGATCTCACATCATCAAGTGCAAGCCACTCATAGTTTGCATTGATCAACACTCATTATCACATCTCCTTTTCAACCAAAGGATTCGATGTGGCATCTAGCTATTTTAGTGTTTTTACACAATCTGTTGCCTTTTCTTTTCTAAAAATACACAACAACGTCTTATTTTCCTTATCAATAAATAATATATGATATCATTTTTCTGCTGATTACTTGGTCAAAATCATAAGGAATTTCTGATTGAATATCTCAATATTCAATCACTTGAATTTGACATATAACCAAATCATAGTGCTTCCTTATTCCAAGGAAACTTTTTGTTATCCTTGAATAACCCTCATCAGTGTAGGTAGCTAATATGTATTTTCTTTGGAGTCTAAATTTTGTAAGCAACGTTTCATGTTTCGCAACACAACTCTAAAGGCAACATAATTTTTGTTTAGGCAACCAATTCCTTAAGGTAACAATCGTTTAAGTAATCACTTCATCTGAACAACCACGTTAGTCAATATTACATATAAACATTCTTAAGATTGTAGGAAATATTAAGTAATATTGACCAAATATGAAAATACTAATTAATTTAATTAATTATATTAAACAAATTTTCAACAATAAAATTCAAGAAACTATGAACTTGTTACCAAAGGGTTGATGATGATAATCTTAATAGAGAAGGAAAGTCGAGTCATGTGTATCACGGTTTTCCTTAAGAACGTTTAGTCTGCCTACTCCGGTGCAAAAAGTTTGCTTAGCGTACGTCTCCTAGGATACAACGATTAGAGTTTTGTGTTTGCACTACACAACAACTTTTAGATAAATTGGAGAACACTTTTCTCTATTACTTAAACTAGAACCCAACTAGAACTCCTTGAAAGGAGACCTTTACAGGAGGAGATGATTTTTGAATGAGTGAGTGAGTCAAGAATAAAGAGTAAAATGTCACTATTTATAGATGGAGAAATTTGATGGCTGATTACCGAAAGGTTTTTCCGTTACAAAAGTTGATGGATCAATCCTTAATTCAATCACAACTGAAGTATATGAAGGAACAAAGGTGTAACATCCCGACTCGAAATTAACCTCTTATATTCTGATTAAGTGTTAATTAATGATGGTAACTAGTTTTGTCACCGTCGATAATTATTGAGAGCTTTTTAGTTGACTTTTTATCAGTTTGTCGAAGTCGGTTGACTTTGGGTGGAAATCGAAGAATTTGTCAAGCCGAGTCCGTGGACATGAAGAATGCCGAAAACGGAGTTACGACGAAAAAGTTATAATCGATAGAAGTTTGTCGTAAAGTTATTACCGAAGTTACCGTAAATGGAAAAGTATTTAAAGGGGAAGTTTCCCTTTATGGAAGGGCAAACTATTCTAGGTAGGTTTACTTCGGTTAACTCGTCTCTCCCGTGAGGAGAGAGAGAGAGTTTGTGGTGGTGCTGCGGTAGTCGTCGGTGGTGCTGTGCAGTCTGGCCACCTCCGACTTCGGGACGGGCCGGGTTGGACGTGGGTCGGCCTCTGCTACCTATTTCCAGACTCAATTTCGGTGATTAAAGGCTCGAGGAAGCAAAACGGTGTGCTTAAATTCTAGGTTTTCCGTGTGGATCCCGTCGCCATCGCCGACGATTCCTCCAACCACGATAAAGGTAGGAATCGATTCCCTGTGATGAAATGAGTGTGATTGTGTTGCTATATTTTGGATTTCAGGTTGATTTGATGGGGTCCGAATCGAACCCGATTCAAAATTTTCCGTCGCCGTTCAACGCCGTCGTGGCGATAGTTTTTCCAGTGGCTGTGGCTATCAAGGATAGAGGGGTTTTGCTCCCCTCTATCTCTTGCTTTGATTGTGACCGGCCTCGAATGACGGCGAAGATCGGCGCCGGAGAGATTTTCGGGCCGTGGACTTTCGGGACCAATTCCGGCCGAATGGCATAGGTTGTTTGGATGAAGTTATTGGGCTGGAGGAAAGCTTTCCGTTGATGTATCATTTGTCGCCTCCAGCAATGGTTCATGGCCGGAAAATTAATTTTCTAAACGGGTCGAGTTATATGTCATTTTACTCGTAATTATGTACTGATCTCAATGGTGAGGTTATTAAATTCATTGGACGTAGTTTGGTGTGACTTGGAATTAATCAGACATTAATTAAATATTTTTACAATTTTGTTGCTCGGTCGAGTTGAACATCGATTTAACCTGGAGTCACGCAATGTTTGAGAAACGTATTGTAACTTTCAAAGAAAATTATAGGTTCATAAATAAGAATTGGGTTTATGCTTGTGAGAAGTTCGGAAAGTACGATTTTCGAGAATGTGAGGTTCTCGACAATTTTGCTCGTCTGTGAACAAGCTTAGATATGCAATATTATTTTCGACGATTAGTTATTAATGTTAATCGTTGTTTCAGGATGATGTATTAGCAACCATTGACAGATGTATAGATACGTTGACATGCAGGCTGCGTCTTGGTGAAAATCAAGGTACAATACTATGAGTGAACACTTTATTTTCATTGTTGTTTTGCGAGTATGTAGTTATACTTTTTAAAGTTATGCATTAGCTTGGAGGCATACAACATATTGTTTTACATAGAGCGTAGTCACAGTTGTTACATCGATGCACTGCTTCTCGGCTCATCCTCGAGACGCTTCGGGATGGCCAGAGACCTGACCCGAGGTTTTATAGAGCACTAAGGAGGGCCAGGAACCTGACCTGGGCAATATTAGGACTTGAGGTCGGATGACCCTAGTCATAGCCTCCACATATTTTATAATACCCAGGAGTATCTGGATAATCATATTTTTAGACTCGCATTATTTTTATGTACATTTATAGTGAAAGACTTATTATTTATAGTTTTCAGTTTAAAGTGAAACTTCATTTTCGTCCACTCACTCTAACAATTTTATTATTTTATGTGCCTTTCCCGAGGCTTTTTGGTTTAATTGCCTAGTTTGCAGAGTTCATTTGAGGTCGAGCGCGCACGCAGTTCATGGCATAGGAGTATTTACCGTAGGATCCAAAGTTGATTCTACAAATTAGTATTTTACTTTACATGCTCAGTTTAATTTGTCTAGCGGCTCTGATGTCAAAAACACTTGTATAACTTGTATATTTTAGTAGTGAACCTATATGAGGAAAATTTTCTTTATTTTATTGACTTTAGAGTTTTGGATATCCACATTGGTTGTCAATTAGTGAGTAGTAACTAAGGTTAGCAAAATCGTTAGGGCTTAATTCTGATTTAAGCAACGAAATCGGGGTCAGGTCCTTTCAAAAGGTTTTTCCATTTAATTCAGTAAAGGTCAAATTTCTTTCTACTTAATTAAGTAACTATTCCTATAATACAAAAAATTATTTTTCTTACATTTCAAGTAGCCATCTAGCCATTTTTGGATAACAATTTCTTGTTTACCCCTTTAATCAAATCATTAGAACAAATAAATATATTAATTTAATTATCTCAAATAGTTAATTAAAATAAGGTAAAATACCTATTTTTCCAACACCTAAACCTTTATATGATGGGAGAAGATAAGTGGATGCTTTATATAGTCTTTGGCTCTTTGCATTGTCATCACTTGCATGCATGTACAAAAATTTAAAGAATTTAAAGCATCGCAATTGTATGTCTACTAGTATATAAGTACTTCATTTTCTATCTCTATATGATGCTTGCACCAATGAATTCAATCAATACTCCTTTTACAATTCTCTTTTGTTGTTGTAGGATTGATGATCCTCCGTATTATTAGAAAAATGGTGGTTTTTCATCATTTTAATATAATAATTTAAACAAAATAATTGAAGTTGTACTTAATTTTGATGTGAGGGAAACATGGATTTGTGTTTTCCTACAAGAGTACATAAAGATTATGTATTCATTTGTTTAAATTGGTTAAGGGGTGTGAGAAATTGTTACCCAAAATTGGCCACTTGAAACAAAAGGAAGGAATGTGATCTCACATAGGAGAAATTAGGAATGTGAAAGTCTTTATTTATGATTGCACCCTAGTATACCTTGAGTAAGTGAGTAAAGATGCTCTCTCTCACGTGCACAGGGGGGGGGTGCAAGTCTTGGTGTGCGTCATATGGACTTGTGTACGCTCGCATCCTGTGGACACGAATGTCGTTCCATTCTTCATCCCATCAGAAAGCAATCTCCTCTTCTTTCCCCCTCTCAACAACGAGCAAATTCGGTGATAGAGTAAGGTATTCTTCAGTTCGACAAGAAGTTCTTGTGGTGCGGTACAAAACTTTGAAGTTGTTTTATCCTGCGAGAATAATGCCATACAAGTTCTTAAGGAAACCGTGTGATATATGTGACTCAACTTAGTTCATCCTTTTACCCAGAATTTGTTATTCGTTTATATGCTTACAATTTAATTAATATATATATTTCGTATATTATATTTAATTTAATATTACAGTAGTTAGTTTAGACTTTGTTGTCGGGGACATCTCAACAACAACAATGTACATTAATATTATGACCGGTACCTTGCCTTAACAATTGTACCAGACCTAGTTTAACAAAATAACACTAGGAAAAAATGGTCTAGGACGGTGTTGGACATTTCATACAGCTGTTTGCTTTCGTCATCAAATTCCGGTATTTTTGTTGTTATTCAATGTTCACACATCATTTTCTTCAAACAAATAAATAATAATGGTTAGAGTTATTCAAATTGTGAACTTGTCGTAAAATTTTAATGGATAACAACTATTACGAATTTTGTAGACTAAGTAGTTGAGATTAATTGTAAATCTATTCCAGTAAATATGTTATTATTTAATCTGTTGATTATCGTATTGGAGGCTTATCGTATTGCTTATTTATTAAGTAATAGAAAATATGAGATGTAGTAGGACTCTAATATTTCTTATGTGATAGATATTAGAGTTGTACATCGACCAATATACATAGAAGTCCATGCAGGTGCTCTTACATATCGTGGATACAGTCTCTTCCCATCAAAAGTCATAGAGAGCATTCTGCAAAAGACGTCGATTCCGTTTTACCAATGACAGACCAGATGAATAACCAAGTGATGCATCAAGGTAATAGTCCTTAATCGATTAGTTCATGATCTGCTTGTATTATTTGTTGTGTTTAACTTGTGTGATTATGCTTATGATTAACACATAGTTTATACAACATGTGGTATCAGAGCGATACCATGTGTTTCATAAGTCAATCTTTGTTAAATGATTGTTATTTGTTTGGTGCTTTGGTTCATTACAAAAATAATCTAGAATTATACCCAGACTTTTCTTTAAAAATCTAACCAGCTTACAACTATGTGAGCTTTGATACAATTGTTTCTTTTGATAAAGACACGGGGCAACAGATTCTATTTTCTTTAAAATGTTTCAAACGGCCCATAATCCCCATATAACTTGGCTTAATTGATTTAATTGTTAAAAGAACGATATGAGAAGGAAGAACACAACCGAATAGCCTCGGCTCCTTTCGAAAGCCCCAGCTGCCCCATTTTCAATTGAAAATCCCAGAATTCATTTTGATTCAATTATGGTTACCAGCATAGTTTTCTCCTTGTTTGATTCAGTATATGTCGTACATGTCTGCTCTTATATACACATATATATATATATATATATGTGGTTTTTGATTGATTGTCTGCCACTTTTACTTTGCACCTCCATCCCTTGTTTCTTCCTAACATAAAGGCCCCTTCCTCAAATGGTAGTTCGGCAAGCAAGGATTTCATGGTAAAATGGGTTTGTCCTGCTTTCCCTTTTGAGACACTGCAGATGGCGCTATCATCAGAGTCTCCTTGATCTACAGAGACTACATCGTAGTCGTCCGGTAGGTCCAGGCTGTCCATGACTGCTTTTCTGGCCATATTGCCTGTTCTTTCGTTGCAGTCTCGTGCAAAGTGTCCTTCTTCTCCGCAGACGTAACACTTGCACTTCCTTGCTCTGTTTGGATGCTTTCTTTTAAAGGTCCTCACATGTGAATCATGAGGTTTTCCTTTATAGGTCCTGGCTTTCCTGAGGCCGTACTTTTTTCTGCTGTTGTAATAACCTGGGATTGGTATTTTGCTGCAGAAAGAAAGGTCTTTCAGGCTTCTTTGCAACGCAGCTTTTTTGCATAACTCTGCAAGATACTTGTAGGAGTAATAAATCCTTGGAATTACTCTTATCGTATTTCCTGGGTATTTTTCCGCGAATGTTTGCTCTAGTTTTTTTCCTATCAGCAGGGGCATTTTCCTGAAGAATTTTTCTGATAGTTCGGGGGAGATGAACATGCGTCCTGATTTTGCTGCTAGGATTTTGAAGTCGTTCATATAATTGAACAGATCCTTAACATTGTCGCATGTTAGCCTTTCCAGGTCTTGGTATGCCCTTTCCTGTTCTACTGTGGATCCCGTATATGGGTCTTCTATGATGAACATCCTTTTTATATGGGATGTTATGTTTCTAGGGTCTTCTGCAATGTTGACCAATTCTTCATACTCCTGAGGGAACTCCGTCCTCCATTGGATCCATGTCTTCTTTTCAATTTCTCCTAGTAGATTTTCTATGAAATCTACCTTTGCCCTGTTGTCATCCCATTGGTACTTTTGATTGATCAGGTTTACTGTGATGGTTTCCCATCTCTTGATGACTTCTGAATACAGGCTTATGTCCTGTGGGAGTACCAGCAGGACTCCTGCTGATTGTTCTGCTGGTGGGAGTGTCCACATTCCATCATCAAGGCCTTTTCTCCTGCTGAATCTACCTTTCCAGCCTTCTGTGCTAGCTGGTGGTTGTCTAGATGTGGAAGCAACTCCCGGTGCTGGTGGATATCGCACCTGTCCCATGAATGGTTCCGTTGGCGGTGGTCTGTTATAGGATATTGCTGAGGAAGAGCTTGGATATGCACATTCTTCATGAATTTTTCTGAGAGCAGCGAATGCTGGGTACTCTTATTTAGGCTCCTCCTCTTTTTCTTCAATTACTGCTGCGATGGTGGTGTCCATCGTTCTCTCACCCCCTTGGAAAAAGAATGGGTTATCCCATTCGTTGTCATCATCGGAGGTATCCCAGAGGGGTTTTTGATTGTTTGGTCGACTGTCCCTCAAACCCAATTTTTGAGTTTTTTGATTTTTAGTGTTTTAATGAAGAACGTTAGATCTTTGTCTATTTCTTTATCGAATAAGTTTTGTAATTCGCGTTCATATGCCCGTTCAAGTATGATTAACTCTTCAATTTAGTATATTTGTTCTCTGTTTACTAACCTTGCAGCGCTGGAGCGTTTCGAGTGTGTTTTCTGGAGTCTCTGTATGTTTTTGTGAGATTGGTCATGCATAAGAACCTTCGAACTCTCATGGGGAGTAAGTTGAAGTCCAGATGAAACTTACTTTATTAAATTTATTAAAAGTTGACATGCATATTCCTGAATGCTTTGTGATTTTTGTTGGGATTGTATGTGAATGAATGATTTGATGCCTATGTGTTTCTAATATTGAGTGTGCTTAAAACATATGAAGCTTGTGGAAAACTTTCATCTGCGTATATTGTTCTCCCAGAATATATAACTATGATGAATTTACTTTTCTAAGGAAACAAGTATAATTGGATACAGTAAAATCAATCAAAGATCTTTAACTAATTGGATATTTTTTGAAATATATACTACCACAACAGATTGTTTTGAAAGATTTTCTATTGGCTATAAAGGAAAAGGGTCTAAATTTATATCTTTGTATGTAAAATGTGATATTTGCATCCACAGATGCTTATTGATAGAAGATTAAGCTCTATTGTTTCTACTTTTTGATCATCACAAATGTGAAACATTTCTTGATAGGAGATTAAGCTCTATTGTTCCTAAATTATCTATCTTGAATAGAACAAAAAAAATCTGCTTAAATACTATACTCTTGCTTGCTGACTTGTTTACTGTCTTGGTTGGGGGAAGAGTTTTTTGGACATATATGTTATATTAAAAGGTTTTCAGTTGGTGATTAACAGTCTACTATTATTAGTTGTTCTCTATATTGGAAAATTACTTGTTCTCTATTATTCAGTTGCAGATTTCTACTGAGTAGGTCGAACTGTTTTGTGCAATTTACTTGTACTTTAGTTATCACTATGTGGAACTTTTTCAAGTGCTAAATGTCTACCATTCATCTTTTCAAATTTGTTCAAAGATATATGTAACAAAATTTATTGTTTTAGTTTTAGCCATGTTCCAATATTTTTGCAGAACAATTGTTAAGCTACTGCAGGTTTCATTATTGTTTGTGTTGAAAGTATGTGCCTGTTATTACAATGAGATTAGATAAGACGGAGAGTATCATTCACTGTCTTATATTTTCCAGTTTTGCAATGTACTAAAATTCCATTGTCTATGTCAATATAATTGTCTTATTTTCATTAGCAGACTTCTATTGAACAAATACGTGAATTTTGTGTATTCTATGGCATGCTCTGGAATATATATTCATGTTAGTTTATTAGCTAATGTACAACATACTTTTGTAGTTCTAGCATATGTTTATACGCATTACAACTTGATAGTTTTAAGTTACATGTTAGTTTGTAATCTGACACGTGAAACTTTTAAGCATATGAGTATGGTTTCATGGTAATGCACTATACGTACGTAAGCAACAATCTGTTTATATGCATGTGTTCAATTTGTTTTTCAGCTTGTTAGTTTTCAAATGCATAATACCATATTTGGTGATTAACAACGTCATTTTCTTGAGTATTTTCATAAACTTGTGCGATAAGTATCTGTTATTTGACATTTGGTTTACTAATTAGTTTGGTTTACTGATGGTTTTTGAAATTGAAAAGTTTATGTATGTAGACTTACAGTTGTGTTTTTTATGAGTTTGTTAGGAAAATTAGTTTTCTGACATGGTTTGCTTATGCTCAGTGGGAGTTTAAGTTTATTCAAGTTGTTTTTGAATACTAAGGTTTAGCGGGAGTGAGTCCTAACGGTGTATTGATATTAACTATTATGGTTTTCAGGTTATGAGACTTATATTGTTTTGTTTCAATTTTGGGATATTTTGAATTATGAAAGAGTTTTTTCATGTTACTGTAGTTTTTATTTATAATTTTTGATGATAAAATTAGTATTGAGATTTGAATAGCTATTTTGTTATGCTCAGAAATGATGTATATAAAGAAAATTGAGCATGTAATTGTGTTACTTGCTATAAAAGAATGCATACAATTTTTATTTTTGTTTTGAAATTATGCATTCAAGTTCACGTATATAGAACCATAAGGAGGACCATGTTGCATTTGTGTTCTATTTCAGATTTATCTAGAGAATCAAATGTAAGTGTAAAGATTGATATCCTATTCGATCATGTGTTGTGTGGCTGTAGTGTTAGTGGTTTTGGGATTGCTACATTTTGTTAAGTGTAGTTCATTCCTTAGCTCTGCATTATTTTTACATGATGACATATTGATGTGTTAAGTTATTGAGTTATATTTAATCTCATTGTACAATAAGGAGTTGCTATATCTGATTACTTGTAATTTCTTGTTATAGACATTACGACAATTCAAGTGGGAGATGGTTAGAGTTCTTCAAATTGTGAACTTGTCGTAAAGTCCTGAAGCATAATAACTATTACGAATCTTGCAGACTAAGTAGGTGAGATTAATTGTAATTCTATTATAGTAAATACGTTATTATTTAATCTGATGATTATCGTATTTGAGGCTTATCATATTGCTTATTTATTAAGTAATAGAGGATATGAGATGTAGTTGGACTCTAATATTTCTTATAGGATAAATATTACACTTGTACATCGACCAATATATATAGGGGTCCATGCAGGAGCTCTCACATATCGTGAATACAATCTCTTCCCATAAAGAGTCATAGAGAGCATTCTGCAGAAGATGTCTATTCCGTTTTACCAATGGCAGTCCAGATGAACAACCAAGTGATGCATCAAGGTAATAGTCCTTAATCGATTAGTTCATAATTTTTTTTTATTGCTTGTTGTATTTAACTTGTGTGATTGTGCTTATGACTAACACATGGTTTATAGATGCATGCAACAATAGCCACTCACATTCACATTGATATTATGTTAACGAACAAAATCATAGACAAAATTTTTGCTCAAACATGGAAGAGTGTGGCGCTAGCTAGGGTTTGGTTCTCTCTCGTCCTCTCTTTTGCACAATGGTTCGGCAACTATGACAGATGAAGTTGCAAACCACCTCTCTGAGACATTGGAGATTTCAGGAACTGGTCGCTCAACCTTTGTTGCGGTAGGAGCGGCAGCCCTTGTTGCTCAAAACAACCTGGCCCTATAAATATATATAAGTTCTTGAATGTTTATATATTCAAGTCATGTTAAGAGAGGGGAGATGAGATGTTTTAAAATTTAATCTGCTCTTTTTTGATATAAAAATAAAAATAAATTGAGTCTTCATTATGAGATGATCGAGATGTATTAAAATCATCGTCTAAGTAGATTTTTTTTATAGGAAAAACCTCTAAATATGAGGGGTTGAATTGAATTTAACTTATACGACTAAGGTCGTAATACATGACATCCGGAATTAGATCAGGAGTAGTGACAAACCATTCCATACATACCTCAGAATCGTAAGCATGGTTGGCTAGTCTATGAGCAACTCTATTACAAGTTCTAGGAATAAATTGCAGTTGCAAATTGGAAAAACCCTTGACAAACCTTTTGATATCTTCAACTAGATTACTCAAGCTTGACAAGTCTGCTGCATCTCGGGAGATACAATCCAGCCCGACTGTACAATCTGACTCAACTATAGCTTTGGTTACTCCAAGAGTTTGTAGGAGAAGGAGTCCATCATGTAGACTAAGTAACTCAACATGCAAAGCCGATTGAATATAGCTGTAGTGCAAATTGAAACATGCTACGAAGTTGCCAGTGGAATCCCGAATTACCCCGCCTCTACCTCCTATATATGAGTCTTCCAGAAAATCCCCATCCATGTTTAGCATTAGTACACCTTGTGAGGGAGTCTGCCAAGAGTGAGTCACCACAAGTTGTTGTATAGAAGTAGGTTGTGCCCTAGCCACTTGGTATTCATTGTAGAAGGCCATTACACTTGCCGAAATAGCTGCGCCGGTTTGGTTTTTTCTTTCCAAATCTTGTCATTTCAGTTAGACCAAATACCCCACACGATCATCAACAATTGTTCAAAGGTATGCATGGTTAGAGCCACTGATTGTTCTAACAACCATTCCTTGAAATTGAAGCTAGGTGATAGGAGGATGTTAAGATTAAAAGGGTGCACTGATAATAAAGCTCGGGCAATAGGACATTTATAAAAGAGATGCTGAGCTGTCTCTTGAGGGTAAAAGCATAAAACACACCCCAACTCTCCAGAAAATCCCTTATAACTCAAGGACTCTTTTGTAGGTAAAATGTTGTTTGCTGCTTTCTAAACACACATGGCTACCTTCCCAGGAACTTTAGCTTTCCAAAGCTTTCTCTATAACGACATGAAACCTGAAATAGACGAACCAGAGGCAATATTAGGGCTACTGTGGAGATTTTGCGCGATCTAGTAAGCAATTTTTATTGTAAACTGACCTCTCTTCTCCGGCTTCCAAGACAGCCTATCCACACTCATATGATTGGTAGGAATAGCCATAATATATTGCACTACTGCACTCGGGAAAAAGGTTGGTATGAGAATTTCATTCCAGTTTCTTGTACCAGGCTAGAATAATTGGGACACTTTGAAAAATCTGCATCCCACCGGTTTGACGATAAGAGTCTGTATTGGCATTGGTATCCAAGTATCATGCCAAATATTGATTTGTTCACCATCACCAACATTCCAGATAACTCCCGAATGTAAAATTTTGGATGCCTCAATAATACTTTGCCAAGAAAAACATCCGCTTTCCTTCGAATTCACATCCAAGAAGGGTGTATTTGGATGGTAGACTGCCTTATAAAGGTGAGCCGTTAATCACTAACCTCCAACCTTGCTTAGCTAGCATAGCAAAGTTATGTGCATAAAGATTTTTAAACCCTAAGCCTCCTTCATTCTTAGGTAAACACATATGTTCCCAAGATCTCTAGTGAATCTTCCTTGTCTCTTCATCTCCACCCAAAAAATTGACAACAAAATTGATGAAGATCCTCATATAGACCTTTTGGCAATAAATAGCAACTCATTTTGTATGAAGGAATGGTTTGATCCACTGCCTTAATCAAAACCTCTTTCCCCACCGAGCTCAAGAGCTTTGTTCTCCAGCTAACCAGCTTGCTTGTTAGCTTCTCTTTAAGGTATTCAAAAGCTGCCATCTTTGATCTCCCAAAAGTGATACGTAACCCAAGATACTTTCCATGATCCTCCACACATTCCCAAGACCGAGGCTAAAGTCGCTTTCTTTGAAGGCTCCACATTCTTACTAAAAACAACACTGCTCTTTTGTAAATTGATCTTTTGACTCGAATCCCTTTCATATAGGTTTAGAATGTCTCAAAAAGATTCACACTCCATAGTAGTTGCTTCCCAAAGAGAAAAAGAGTCATCTGCAAACAACAAATGATGGATGATCGGCACCTCTGGACACATTTGTAAGGCCTTTAATCATACCCTGCTGTATTGATTTTGTGATAAGGGAGGACAAACCTTCTGCACATAGAATGAAAAAAAATATGGTGAGAGAGGATCTCCCTGTCGAATACCCTGAGTGGGAGCCAAATAGCCAGTCGGATTACCACTATAGAGAGTAAAATAGCTCACTGTCATTATAGTTGCCATAACTATCTGAATCTAGTTTTCCTCAAACCCTAGTCGATCCAGCATAGCTTCAATAAAGCGCCACTTGAGCCTATCATAAGCTTTACTAATATTAAGTTTCAAAGAGAAGAAACCATCACCCGTACTCCGGCATAACCTATTCAAAAACTGAGCAACTTTAGTGGCCACGAGGATATTATCTGAAATTAAACGACCAGAAACGAAAGCACTCTGCAAAGGTGAAATAATGTGAGACAATATTAATTTCAACCGGTTTGCAAGTATCTTGGATCCAATCTTATAAACAACATTGCATAATGCAATGGGTCGATAGTCCATAGTTGTCTTTGGCTCTTTTATTTTCGGAATCAATGTCAAGTGAGTGAAGTTTGATAGGTTTGGAATAACTCCTGTAGTAAGGAAAGTGCAAACAGCGACACAAACAACATATTGAACAAATTTCTAATATTTTTGGAAAAAGAAAGGCGACCTCCCATTAGAACCAGGGGACTTTGATGGATGCATCTGAAAATGTAGTTGTCTTGATTTCCTCATCAGTGTACTCTTCTTTCAGTGAGATTCATCTCGTTGGTGACTTTCGGTTCATCTGTATTCAGAATCCTAGCCAAGGCATCTTCATCAATCCCTTCTGAAGCAAAAATCTTCCCATAATAGTTAATCAAAATATTTCCCACATCATGTGGATTATCTTTCTAGACTCTGTTTTGATCCTCCAATCCTCTGATAAGGTTGCGGCTTCATCTATTGGAGGCTTTCCTGTGAAAAAACCTAGAGTTTTCATCTCCTCCCCTTAAGTACTAAATTCGAGATCGCTGACGCCAATACGTCTCTTCCTGAGATAAAAGTTCATTGTACCAAGCCTGTAAAGCTTTGAACTCAGCATATTCATCATTCGAGAATTGAGTATCCATGCTCACTACCATATTCTTTTGCAGGAGCTCCATCTCAACTCTGCGTTGTCTAAAGACCCCTTGATTCCATTGAAGTAGCAATTGACTCGTGCTCTTGATCTGCAACCCTACTCGTGATAAAGCTATTCCAGTAATAGGCGTAGCCCATCGTTTTTGCACAATATCCCAGCAATCTGCATGGGATGCCCAAAGTTCTTCAAAGCGGAATTGTTTGCGAGTCCTGGTACTTTGAAGAGGCATTGAAGCTACATAGAGGCAAGTGATCGGACCGATCGGAGCCAATACTCGAACCCTTGAGTGTGGAAATAAATCCCTCCATGCCAAATTCCGACAATCTCTATCATGTCGCTATTTGGTAGAGCTATTGTGCCATGTAAACTTGGAACCATTATATCCCATGTCCATCAAACCGCAATCCACCAAACCCCGACAATTTCACGCCAAAATTATCAAGGCATCTTGAGTTTCTATGTTCACCAAACCCCGACAATTTCACGCCAAAATTTTGAAGGCTTGCATGATTGGAAGGGATATGAGAAAGACAATGACCGGCGTAAAAGGAGATCACCACTAGGTTTTGGAGGTTTCTAACCAGGAGAAACTTAGAGGGTAAATTCAATCGAGCTTCGTCTAAGTAGACTTGATTATTTTTATACATTGAAAAGATTTAACCCTAAACACGTAGCTAGTTAAATCTTGATTTTCACATACGCCTCGATCTCTCACCAGTTGCGCGCCCCATCTCAAAGGACATTGTAATATATGATATGGCTATATGTATAGTTACCAACCAGATCATATATATATATGGCTTATTGCACTTATCATTTTAATTGCACAAATAGTCAGATAAACTTCTATAAAATATGAACGTTGGTGAGAATTGTCCATTAGTAATACCAAACAAAAAGACCATCATATCTTGTAATCGAAAAAAGAAAAGAAAAACCATATCTTGCTCAAGGAGATTTATTATTAAACTGATGCCCGCGCGCTGCATAATGTTTGGTGCACCAGAAAGCAATAGCCAGGAGAAAGACACGTAAATTAAGGTTCAGACTTCTTTTGATTAATTTCACATAAGGGCCCGTACTATATGGTAATTAAATGTAACCGCAACACTCTAGAATGACATGGTGATTCTTGTTCTTCGTCAATTCAGTTCTTCTTAGAAGAACAAGAACGCAACAGTGAGTAGCCTTGATTCAATGAAGGATGTTGAACCCAACAAAATTGTATGTACAATTCGATCATCCTCTTCCTCGAGGAAACCGTAAATCCCAAGCCATTATTACAGCAACTAAGCTTAAGCCCTATCATACACTTGTTCATATGAAACTACCAAACGACACAGCGTTTCGAACTTTCGATGATTTTGCTCGGCTATTATCCCATAACCTAACGACGTTCCCGTTAAACACCGTCATATCCTGGTAGCTGTACCAGCTCTTCTCCTCCGTCCTCATCCGCAGACCACTCTCCCACCAGTTCTCGCCACCACTCTTCTCCTCCTCCACCTCCGCCGTCAAGTCACCTTCACCGCCAACGCTGTCTCCGTTAATATCCTCATCAAAGTACAATGTGAACTTGACGCCTTTCGTCAACCCACCGTCGTCTTCGAATTTAGCTGACGATGAACGCACAGCTACGGAGGCAGCAACCGAGCTCGGTGGCCTCTCCTCCGTGATCGGCGGCGATGTTTCGGGAAATGAGGGGCACCCATTTGAGCTCTTGACGATGTCGTTCGAGGGTAGTACTGTCGTATTAGAACCCTCGACAGCTCTAGGTCTGAGCCTCCAGAAGCTAACGGCGGCGGTGACGACAGCGAGCCAAGTCCAGAGACTATTGACGACGGTGATCAAGCCGAAGCTAACGTAGTCGAAAGCGAGAGCTTCGAGTGGAGAATCCAACACGCTAGTCATGTTTGATTGAACAGGTAAAATCTGAAAAAGCTTTTTTTTTGAGGTTGTGAGTTTGAGGAAAGGTAAAGCTAGATGGCCGGTTAAGCTTACGAGGCTCGGTGTTTTTTTGTAGGTCTATCCGGTTGTGGCGATGATTATATTGAGATGGGCGAGGCAATGTGAGCCGTGAGATTTCGGTAATGGCCAAGTTGTTTTGGATTGTTGGATCTGGTATGAAAGATGCCGAGGATGAAGGATCGAGACTAAGATGCGAATTGATAAGGTAGATCCTTTGTTTTATACCCTAAGCAGTTTTTCTCACTTAACCCATGACATGACCGTAGCCTCCCGAGTATGATAGAGTCCCTCCTCGTCATTGCTGACCACGAAAAATGTTATGGTCCGAATCTAAAGTTAGCTAGAAGTGAAATCTAGAAAAAGGGGACCATTGTGTAAAAGTAAATGAGAGTTTTTCAACCTGTGTTTAACACATTAATTAACCGTAAGACTAGCTAGTCTTTGCAAATGGGCATGCAGATCCAATCAACTCCAAATGAATACACTTTTACTCATCTCTTTTTCCTGGTCATGACTCTTGTCGCATTGTGTGTGTTAAAAAAATTTGATAAAAATTGTACAGTTCTATAATCGTGGATCAGATTTTACGCTCTTTAAGGCAAGATTACCCATGATCTAAGTATACGAGTAATGTTAGAGGGCCTTGATAGGATGATGACGTGTAGACTTTAATTTAACATGGTATGACATATCATATAAATCAAATATTTTTTTTAGTTTATAAGAAAACATCTAAACTACAAAACCGATTTTACTCTTTTTATATATGTAATTAAATTTAACGAAAACAAAACCTAACAACACCGAATAGAGAAAAATACATTATCCATCAAGAAGCAGAATTCTGATGAAACCAGAAGAGAATACTCAGAAAAGAAGAAGAACAAATCCCAAACTATCAAGAACGAAAAAGAAGAAAGGGAAAAAAACACATTGGAGATCTTGGAAAACAAAAGAGTGATAACCTCTTTACTCAAATGTAGATTTTACATACGTCCGAAGGTTGCAATTAAGATGTGATTTTGAATCGTTTCTATCAAGGTAGATAAAGTCAACGAAGGGCTAGCCAACACCTTATTCGATCCCAATTCACCGTGAACCATAAACTATTGATCAAGCTATATATGGCTTGAAAATTGTCTAAAAACAGGTGTATGGACACCAAGAGTTACCGTACTGCACCCTCATATGATGTATACTTGAAATCATCCTTTCAAAATGAATCAGTAGTAGTAGTATAGCATTGCCTATTTCTTTGTTATTTCTGGCTGGCTTTTATTGCTTTCTCGACGACAGCTGGGTTTGATTGTTCTATGAGTAATTAAATTTTCATTTCAATAAATTTTAGGTTTGAACATTGTCTTATATATCCAAGTGGATTGGTAGGGTAGTGTTGCGTTGCCTGTTAATTTATTACTAGCTGAGTTTCATCGTTCTACAATGATTAGATTCTCATTTCCATAAATTTAAGTTTGGAACGAATTGTTCCAGTTTCGATTAGAAAAATATGGTACTGGAATCAAATAGAAATAGGAGATGAGAAACGAAAGAGAATGGTTGTATTAATCAATAGTAAAAATGTAGATTCAACGAAAGTTTTGTACCGATTAAATTCTTGTAGAAATATTGTTGTATAAGGAATCATATAGCCATTAGATGAGAGGGCATGATCGTTTTTGGCCGATCTGAAGTATACATGACGTGACACGATATAAATGATCTATATAAGTATAACATATCATAGAATTTGAGACCTACACATCATCATGACCTTAATGATGCCTAAAATAATTTCTCAAATTATATAAGGGCAAAATAAATCGATAAAAGCATTTTACGACTGCTCAATTATCTCAATTGCTTCAATAAGTGGATATAATTGTAACTTACACGTAGATAACTCATTAATTAAGGACACTGATTTTGGCACTCTTCTTTTTACAATCTACACTCCCACTTCCATTCTAATATCCTTAATTCCATTATTGCCCTCTGTTTCTCCTCCCCCTCCTCACGACCCCAATGTGTTATCTCCCTCACTTTTATACGTACCCATTCCAATAGAGAAAATTAGACGAGGAATTGCAGGCCAGGACAATTCTTGGAAACACGTCGAGCCGGAAAGGCTCATCCAGCCAATGCACGAGCTGGTTAGCCCTCTTGCGGCACCAAGCCCAACCTCTCGGAGCTAGTTTACCTTACCCACTTTAAAATGATGGGTAGCACTGTAGGCTTTGCGGTGATTTGCCGATGCACAGTTCTCCACTGAGTGAGATCGAGCAACTCTGGTCGATAAAAGTTGAAGCACAGTTTGCCCAATTATGTATAATCGACATTTAAAGCTCCAAAATTATAAAGAACATTCCCAACAAATCATGCCCTCATATGGAGTTTCTAAACATATTCTATCACCTCATTGTTATCAATTGGTTGGTATCAGAATATTTTGCCCTTGCGGGAAGAGACTAGCATGAAAGAGAGAGAAGATTAGAAAGAACATAAGGGTAATTTTGGAAGTGTGTATAAGAAGAGTAGGTGTGGGAGTGTGAATTGTAAAGAGAGGAATGCCAAAATTAGTACCCTTAGAGCAGCTGCACCGCAGGCAGCTCGAGCAGCTCGATTTCAGGTGGGCCCCGGCACCGGCAGCACGAGCAAGCCAGGAGGAGACGTGCACCGGGGAGCTCTGAAGGCGGCGACCGCTCGTTGACTCCGAGGACGAGCAGCTGCACGAGCAGCTGCTGCTCGTTCTGTTGCTCGAGCAGTGCTGACGTCATCCACGTGCGTGGGTGACGTCAGCACGGGTAATTTTTTTTTTCACCTTGGCGCGTGGAAGTAAAAAAAAATTATTAACGGACCAATAGGAAGCTGACACGTGGCAGCCCGGGTTAAAAAAAAGAAGTAACGGTCAGATTGATCTGGACCGTCCATTTCAAATCAAAAAATCTGATCGGACGGTCCAGATTCAACCGAAACGGTAACCTGATTTTTCTGATTTTTTCTGCCATTTTGCAAAATACCCCCTAAAAAATTACAAAAAATCCCTAAAAATTCTAAAAAATTGCAAATAACACCCTAGTATTTTTCTATAAATACTACATCAATTTCATTCACATCTCACACAAATTTATCCTCTCCTTCCTCTTCTCCTTCATCCTCCTCACAAAATGTCCAATTGGCTTGATTTCGAAGATTTGCAACTTTGTATTTCTTATTGTCGCATTAGCGTTTGCCCAATTACCGGCAACATGCAAAAGTCCGACAAATTGTGGGAAAAAGTCTATGCCGATTAGAAGGAAAATTGGGAGCTTGCGCATGGTGAATCAAGGCCAGAGCCTAGGACCCAAACCGCGGTTTTTTCTCGTTTTACAAAGTTGAAGCCGAGTTTTAGAACTTGGGGTGCCGCTCTTGCATATGCATGAAGGAATGTACAATCCGGCTCAAATTTGCAAGATGAGGTAAGTGTTAATAATTTTGTCGTAAAGCTCATCTATTACATTTATTTTAATCAATGTTGACATCTCCATTTTCTAGATATTATTTTGACATATAATTTGTTTGCACCTTAGATAAGAAAAGCTCAATCATGGTACGTGGCACAAAAAAAGAAACAGTTTACCAAGTTTGATTGTTGGGAAGTGACGAAAAACCATCCAAATTTTTGGGCCGTCGAACCTAGTATACCACCTCCTTCATATTCGAACTCCGCAACTACTCCTCCTTTTACCTCAATTCCTCCCCCCGTCGACGTGGAGGATGATGAAGTCATTGCAACACCACAAAGAAATGAAGAAGAAGTGTACTCTAGTCCGGTTAGACCAATCGGAGTGAAGGCGGCCAAGGAAGCTAAAAGAAAGGGGAAAAGAGCATGCTTATCTTCAAATGAGGTAAGAGATGAGGTTTTGAAAAGCATGATGGAAAATCAAAGAATGCATCTCGCCGGGCAAAAAGAAAGTGATGCCTCTGAACTAGCTTTATACCAAAAACAACTCGCCTTTAAGGAGAAGGACTACAAATTGAGGGCCGAAGCGGAGGATTCAAGGATAATGGCAATGGATACGGATTCTATGACCCCAAAATCGAAGAGGTATTTTTCGAAGAAAAAAGAGATTATCCTAAAGAAAATGGAGGAAGATGAAGGAGATGGTAGCGATGAAATATTTTCAAATTGTTATCGCCCACTGTTTCAGTAGTTTGGTATTTGTTTTTCCATTATGAAATTATGTACTTTAAATTTCCAATAATTCTAGGGTTTGATTGAAATTATGTACTTTAAATTTCCAAGTAATAAAAACGCACTTTTTTTATTCCATCAAAGCTCACGCACAATACAACAACACATAATGACTTAAAATCAAACACACATAACTCAAACAACTAAAAGGAAAAACAAATAAAGCAAACATGTTGCAAACCAGGTTAATTAAAATTACACACACACACATCATTTAAAGTCGTTCGCCGGTCTCTAGATACCAGTTGTGCTTAACTAAGTCCTTTTGCAACTCTCCATGGATGTACGCAGATTGGAGATCTACAACACGGTCGGCAAATCGTTGTTCATTTTGTGCATCCCTTCCAACATGCTCAAAAGGAATACGATTACCTTGTTCATCTACTGGTCCATCATAAACATTGAAAGCAGTTGATGAGTTTTGAAGATCTTCTTCTTCCAACTCCTCGAACTCCTCCTCCACAAATTCTTCTTCGACAATCATGTTATGCATTATAATGCAAGCCAACATGATGCTCTTCAATGTCGATTGGTGATGACACCTAGCTGCATGCCGAATAATTCCCCAACGAGATTGCAAAATTCCAAAGCACCTCTCTACATCTTTGCGGTATGCCTCTTGTTTCTTGGCAAATAGTTTCTGTGGAAGCTCTTGGGGATTGGAGATTGTTTTCACAAACGAGGAGTACCTGGGATATATACCGTCAACTAGATAGTAAGTATTGTGGTGAGTCATACCGTTGACTTTATAGGTTGCACTCGGACTGTTTCCGGCAAGGAGCGAATCAAATATGTCCGATTGGTGGAGCACGTTGATGTCATTTTGTGATCCGGGTACCCCAAAGAAGCTGTGCCATATCCACGTGTCATATGAGGCCACCGCCTCTAAAATAATAGTTGGACGCTTCTTTCAGCCCGAGAATCCTCATTGCCAAGCTGTGGGGCAATTCTTCCACTCCCAGTGCATGCAGTCAATGCTTCCGATCATACCAGGAAATCTGCGATGCCTTGCTCTCTTTAGAAGTCGGGATAAGTCTGTGACATTTGGAGCGCGGAGATAGAGGTCACCGTAAAGCTCGTAGATATGCATACACCACTTCTTCATGCATTGTAGTGTTGTGAATTCACCCATCCTTGTTATTTCAGCACACTGATCTGCGGCTGCGCCGTACGCCAACATACGAAGAGCGTCTGTCATCTTTTGTTGTGGAAGCAGTCCAACCAATCCGATGGCGTCAGCTCTTTGGTGCCAAAATTGGTCGTGGTTGCAGAGATCCGCCATTATACGGTTGAATAAATTGGTACTCATTCGATACCTTCGACGAAAGGCTTGTTCGTTGAAGACGGGGCGTTCGATGAAGTAATCCTCCATCAGATTATGTCCCCTTGACTCCCTCATTCTTTCTTCATTTGGTCGGCGGCGAGGTGGTTCGTCATCGAACATTGCATCGACCACGACCGCTTCAGTGATGAAAGCATTAGCAATTTCGGCATTTCGCCGACGTTGCTGTCACCTCCTCCGGAAAAAATTCTCAAAACTAAAAGGATTCATCTTATCGGAATGTAGAATATATGGTTGGAAAGGTGTGAATGAACGATGAGCACCGATCAACAAATATATAGCCGAGTGTAGATATTCTGATTAGATAAGATGATGACACGTGTCAGCTTTCAATTGGTTAGAAATCTATCCGAGAATCTTATACAATTATTAGAGCCGATAATGAACAGTGGACATGACACGTGTTGCCTCGTGATTGGTTGAAAATCTTATCGGAAATTTTGTACAATTATTTATCCGATAACCTTCTGTCGGCGTGACACGTGTCAACTCGTCATTCGTCGGAAATTTTACCCGAAATCTTATTCAATTATTCATACGACAACGACATGTGTCGTTTATGGATTGGTTGAACAAGATAAAAAAAAAATTTAATACAAATTTAATTTATGAACAGTAATAGCACGTGCTATTTTTTGACACCGCTGCGCGAAAAACAGAAACTGCACCTCCTATTCGATGAACAGTGACTGCTCCACCTCAAACAGTGCCTACTCCTCCTCAAATTACTCGAGCAAGAACAAAACGTGGGTGCGAGTGCTCTTACTTAAATAGGTCTAGCTTTACAAAGTATAACCTCCTCGAGATATACACTGTAAATCTGATAACTGCCTAGACCTTTGTTCCGAAAAAGAAGACAAAAAAAGTTCCCACGAGCTAAATGTGTAAAGCAATCAAGCAAGCGTTAACCACAGAGTAAATTACAGTCGTGTGCCACACGCGTCTCAACGACTTAGGAGATTGATTGATTATTGGCGCCCAATGGCGGGAAGTAAAACAGCCCCACAGAAATGAGAAATTAGGCTAGTGCAAATCACGTGGAGGGGACGGAGTGGTTTTGTACAGTGGCCACGTTTGTCTTGCTTGGCGTCTTTTTTACAGCTATTTTGTTACCAGTACCCGAGATTAGTCACGGGTTAAATCGCCCGACTCATGACGTTACCCGACTCATGACGTTACCCTAGAGTCGTTACCCCACCGGCTCACCTTGAGGAAAACAGGCTCTACGTTAAGAAACCGTAGAGGGTGCAAAGATCAATCGGGGTTGATCGCATCACTTTTGGTTTCACGTTATTAGTGTCAGGCAGGTATTGTATACGTACAAGACTTATGCTATACACTATTTAATAGTAGTTGAAGAAGCTAGGTTTGGTTTTGGTAGATCGATGATGGACTATACGTGTGGTACCATACGTTATGCTAAAAGAATAAAGCAAATAATTGATGAGCCTGTTAGCAAAACTAGATTAATGGGCCTGTTCAGTATCCATGAAGGTGATTCTCATCTTCGGTTGTCAGTAAATTCGTAATCAATTATTGTTATATTTAACAGATGATATTAAATTATTTTTTAATTATTTTTTAAATACTTATAATTAATTACAAATTTAACGATAATTAACCACAACTGACTACATAACTTAATGATTATCATAACATGACTCCTTTCATCTATACTATATTTAAAGAAAGAAGTTTTTTACTAATTTATTCTTTTAAGTTCGAAATTAGTTAATTAACTAAAAACAAATTAGTTAATTTCTTTTACAAACATAAATAAAAGAATACAAAAAACAATTACTCGATAAAAAACTGCTCAAAGGCAGTTATTTGCGGCAAAAAAGCTCCGCGTTGCTCATCCTAAAAAAACTCCACGTTACTTTTTCAAGCACACGCATAGGGTGTGTGTTGTCCCCTAATATTATATATAGAAAAAAATGAATATGAACGAGACAAGTATTAATAATATAAAATAAACTAATAATTACAATGATATTTAGACAATAATTGAGGTTAGAGCTCAAAATATAATATCAGTAAACTTAATATATTTATCCTCGTATATATAAATTTATAAAACCCTAACAAAAAAATAAAATAAAATAATATTCTCTCTCTTGAACACAGTAATTAATAGCAGTAGCAGTGAACCAGAGATCGACAGAGCGCCCTGCCACCACTGACTCACGCCTCGCCGCCATCAAAATTTGCGTGTCGCCGCGCCTGGGATCACGTCTCCGTTTGCCAGACCTCGCATGCTGCGAACTTCGCTCCCCACCGTCAGGAACTCAACCTACCTCACCGCCTCTCTTGAGTCTAGATACCGTTGCGCTCTTACTTCCTTTGAGAACCGTACATCCTCCAGCAACGTCTTACGTGAGAACCTATTCCTCATGAGCCACCGCTAGCTTCACCCTTCGTCATGTCCAAATCTCGACATTGCCGCTCGATCTCTCCACCTCGAGCTTGGCTCTAGCAGCGGTGATTTTACTCTGCCTTGTGCGCCGCTTGAGCGTCAAAACTAGATCCATCGCAGTCCTTCGACCTCATGTCACACCTACGGCTTCCAGATATGATCGTGTTGTTGTTGCGAGGCAATATCAGTCGAGTTTTGGTTATCTTACTGCGATGTGCGATTGATTATTTTTTCTTTCAATTACATTACTGGAGGAGAGAATCGGGGCGACGTAGTTACATTTCTACGTCGCTTCGATTTTCAATGAGGCGATGTACATTGCCTTTGATAAAAAGTACGTCGCTTCAACAAACTGAGGCGACGTAGATTCATCGTTGTCGCTTCAATAAAATAAGGCGACTACTTTTTCATTCGAAGCGACCAAACTCATCTTCGTCGCTTCGAATAAAATTTAGGTGACGTAGATTGAGCAATCTACGTCGCCTCGATTTTATTCGAAGAGACGAAGATGAGTTTGGTCGCTTCAAATAAAATCGAGGCGACGTAGATTGCTCAATTTACGTCGCCTCGTTTTTTTAAAATATGGATCTACTCTTCTTCTTAAAGTCAAACCGTTCATAAAGTTAGAATTTTAGAAAAACAGTTCATTCGCGTTCTGCAGCTGTTCTTGTGCGATTTTGGGAGAAATTTGAGGAAATTGAGAAAGAAGGTTGTTATTGCCATTGATTTGATTCTTGAGTAAGGTTAGTTTGATTTCTATCTCTTTAACCCTCTTTATGACCATAATATGTTAAATTAGAAGTGAAATTGAAGTTTTGGTGAAATGTTTGAAGTTGAATTGAATTTGGTGTTATGTTGTAGTTTTAGTGTTTGAATCATTGAATTGTGGTAAATCATGTTATGGGTTCATGAATAATGTTTGAAATTTGGTTAAGTTCAGTGAAATTTATTGATGATTACAAGTGAAATTGAAGTTTTGGTGAAATGTTTGAAGTTGAATTGAATTTGGTGTTATGTTGTAGTTTTAGTGTTATAATCATTGAATTGTGATAAATCATGTTATGGGTTCATGATTAATGTTTGAAATTTGGTTAAATTTAGTGAAATTAATTGATGATTAGTATAGATTAGGTGTATTCGAGCCTTAATTAGTAGCGTTATTAGTGTTAATCATGAAATCGAGCGTATGGCTATATATAATTGTGGTGTTTATCAACTTAGAACTCCCGTTTGAGAATCAACAACTCATCTAGTTGATCGAGTTGAGTTGTTGATTCTCGAATTGTCCCATTTTTGGACACTTTAGGTGAACATGACTTTGTTGATCCTTTTGCTATTCATGTGATTTCAGTTTCAGTTTTGGGATATGGTTTCGACAGTGTCTCATTTCAATGTTCCCCAAGTGCAAATTAGGTTGTTTAGATATGTGTGCACTCGGGGAACTGTAGGGAGATGCTGCCGAAATTTTCCTAAACTGGAGTTGAAACGCATGGGTGCAAAAGCGTTGACAAATGTCATGTTCCCCTGAAGGGGATAAGACCCAACCCGGAGGCATAAGGCGAAGAAGTGTGGGGTTTTGGTTCAATCGCAACTGTGGCGTGGTAACTTTGTTCATATTGATTGTTTATGCAGACAGGAAACATGGACGGACACCGAGACAAAACTTGGATGACATATCATCGTGCTGATCCAAGGTACATCACAGGCATATTCAAGTTCATGAATTTTGCCCGGCGACATAGTAACGGAGCCGATTATTACTTCTGCCCGTGCAAACGTTGTAAGAATGGTCCCTTCAAGGTTACTATGGATGTCATGTATCATCACTTATCACACAGTGGTTTGAGTCCGGATTATACAGTCTGGCACCTTCACGGGGAAGTTTCTGGTGAACCGGCAATGCTCAGTCAACGAAGACAGTGGCTTCAAGACAGAGTCGGTCCTTTTAGTGGTGGCGGTCCTTCAGTGAACCCGCAGTTGGAGATTCTACATGATGCATATCCCTATTATCCTGGATACCATGCAGATGCACCCCAACAATTAGTGGAAGATAATTCGGGCATGAACTTCAATGACATGGTAGACGATGATTATGAAAAGTACGATAGATTATTGAAGGAGTCACAGACCCCATTATATGAAGGCAGTGAGGAAACTGTTTTGAGTGCCATATTAGATGCAATGGAAATGAAAAATGAAAATGGATGGTCGGACACAAGTGTTGACTCTTTATGTATTTACATTAATAAACTTCTTCCTAAAGGGCACACATTCCCCTGTTCATACTTGAGAATAAAAAAAATCTTGAGTGATCTTTCACTGGGTTACGAAAGAATTGATGCGTGTGAGTTTAACTGTGTTTTGTTCAGGGGGGCGCTTGTAAATGAGAGGATTTGTCCAGTGTGTTATTCTGAAAGATATAAGCCATATACGAATGATATTCCCAAAAAAATAATTCGTAACTTCCCTCTAACACCAAGGTTGAAGCGCTTGTTTATGTCCCCACACACTGCCAAGCATATGCGATGGCTGGGGGAGCGGATATGTGTGGCTGGTAGCCTCAGCCACCCAGCTGATGGAGAAGCGTTTCAACATTTTGACAGAACTTTTCCAGGTTTTGCACGGAACTGCAGGAATGTGCGCCTTGGAGTAGCAACAGACGGTTTCAATCCATTCAGAACAATGGGAACTTTGCATAGTACATGGCCCGTTGTTGTGATGCCGTACAATCTACCACCATCAATGTGCATGAAGAAGGAATATAACATGTTATCAGTGTTGATTCCAGGCCCTAAATCTCCCGGAAAGTGCCTTAGTGTACTCATTGAGCCGATGATCGAGGAGCTAATACATTTATGGGTCGTTGGAGTCCATACTTTTGATCGAGTAGACAATGAGGTATTCTTGATGAAGGCAGCGGTAATGTGGACTATTAGCGAATTTCTAGGTTTAGGGATGCTTGTGGGGTCAACTGTGAAAGGGTACAAGGCATGTCCAATCTGTCTAGATGAGCTAACTTCAGAGCATATATGTGGGAGGATAGTTTATGAAGGTCATTGAAAATGGCTCCACCAAGATCACCCTTGGAGATTGAGCAAGGCCTTTAACGGGAAGGAGGAGTTTGGCGGAAGACCCTATCAGAAGAGTGGAGATGAAATTTTGGAGGACGTTAGGTCACATGTTTACCCTATTCTCAGCTAACATGAAGACTTGAAGGTGCCGTGCAATCCGAATAACAGACAGTGTTGGACTCACGAAAGCATATTTTGGAAGCTGCCGTATTGGTCATCATTGAAGATCAGACATTGCTTAGATGTCATGCACATTGAAAAAAATGTGTGTGACAACATCCTTGGAACCATTTTTTCGATTGATAAGAAGTGTAAGGATGGTCCAAAAGCTCGCGCTGCTTTGAAGAAGAGAAATGTGCGAAAAAACCAGTGGCAAATAGCGGGTGACTAGGGTACGGCGAAAGTTCCTCATGCACCCTTTTTAGTTAAAAAGGATGATCTAGAAGATGTGTTCCAGTGGTTCAGGGATGTTAAGTATCCTCTTGGTTATGCAGGTAGTTTGAGAAGTAAGGTGAAAGTAAGTTCCCCGTCACAGTTTTATGGATTGAAGACGCATGATTGCCATGTCTTGCTTCAACGTCTTCTTCCTGTGGTTATCAGAGGGTTCCTGCCAGAAAACGTTGTGAAGCCATTGATAGCACTGTCAAATTGGTTTCGTCAACTATGCAGTAGGGAGCTTAAGAAGGAGGTTGTGCGTGACATGGAAACTGAGATAGTGATGATTCTCTGCAATTTGGAGCTCATATTTCCTCCACATTTTTTTACATCTATGGTTCATCTCATGGTTCATCTGCCCGAACAAGTATTCCTTACAGGTCCAGTACACTATACATGGATGTATCCAATTGAAAGGTAAAATGTTTTGTTATTGCTAATATTATGTTCGTTATGTAATATGTCGGCAATTAGGGTTTATTGTACTAATCTTGAGTGGTGTTTTTGCAGGCAATTAGGAAAATATAAAAAGTCAATGAGGAATACACGTTACCCGGAAGGTAGTATTGCTGAACAGTACCTCGTACATGAGTCGGTGACGTATTGTAAGTCTTATCTCAGACGGATGGACAACGAAGATATCGACACTTCCATAGCTGAGTGGAATATCAGCTGTGTTTCACTCTTAGTAAGACGAGATATTATCGAGACTCGTCGCCAGTTCAGGTTGACTGAGGCAGAGACTGCTGAGGCTCACTGGCAAGTCTTGGTGGAAACAGACGAAGTCAAACCTTACCTAGAAGAACATCTCAGAAGGTTCGAGGCTAAAAATGGTGAAGATTTCGACGAGCTTCGTCGGAGGAGGAGTTTTCTTCGATGGTTCTTAACATGGGTACATATGCCTATTAATTCTTGTAAGGTTCTTTGAGGGTTTATAACACTTATCTCTAACTTCTCTTAACACTTATCTCTCAGGTGTCCCTTAAAGAAAAAAACTCGGACCCGAGCTTGGTTGCAGGAATAAAGTCATTAGCTCAAGGACCTCAGCAATGTCGGGTTTATAAGTCGTGTTATGTGAACGGTGTCAAGTTCACATCGTTTGATAGAGATCAAAGAACCGTGACTCAAAACAGCGGTGTCATGATAGACATGGGTTCATCCAAGTTCTATGGCCATGTATACTATGTGGTCGAAGTATTATATGCAGGCCGTATGCCAGTGGTGTTGTTTAAGTGCTCATGGCACAACTCCGAGGACCCTGAAGATCTTGACACCGTTATAAAAGATCATGGACTGATATCAATGAATAGAAACAACAGTTACTATGAGGATTCACCCTTCATAATTGCAACCAAAGAAAAACAGGTATTCTACATAGACGATCCAAAGGCTGGTGGTACTTGGAAGGTAGTACAAGAAATGTCGCACCGCAATGTCTACAACGCCGAAGTACTGGCCATAGATGAAAACATATCGCGTACAGGAGATCATATATTTGAGCCTTACCAAGAGGACACTCCCACGGTGATACAATTTTACCCAGATTTTCAACTACTTTTGGACGAAGAAGGAGACGAGGACGAGGACGAGGACAACGAGGACGAGGAGGAGGACGAGGACGACGAGGACGAGGACGAAGACGAGGACGAGGACGAGGACGAGGACAAAGAAGAGGACAAGGACGAGGACGAAGACGAGGACAAGGACGAGGACGAGGACGAGGACGAAGACGAAGACGAGGACTAAACTAATATTATTATGAATTTGAAACCTAAATTCGTATTTTCTTTAAAGTATAATTTATGTATTCGAGAAAATATTACTAACTTTATAATTTTAAACTTCATCGTTTCTTTCATATTCAGTTCATTACCATAGATTGATCAATTTATTTTTGATCAATTTATTTTTGAATAAATGAAGCGACGTAGATTGATCAATCTACGTCGCCTCAACATATTTATTTTTTATTTTTTATTTTTGAATAACTGAAGCGACGTAGATTGATCAATATACGTCGCCTCAATGTATTTATTTTAATTATAAATTAAATACAATGAAGCGACGTAGATTGATCAATCTACGTCGCTTCAGTTATTCAAAAATAAAAAATAAAAAATAAATATGTTGAGGCGACGTAGATTCGATCTTTGTCGCTTCCTATCATTTCAAGCGACAAAGAACTCTATCTTCGTCGCTTCAACATGTTAAAGCGACGTAGATACTCATTATTTGTCGCTTGAAATTATAGGAAGCGACAAAGTTTTGAGATCTTCGTCGCTTCAACATATTGAAGCGACGTAGAAAGCAATCTACGTCGCCTCGTTTCCTTTATAATTCCAGAATCGCAGTTGCTTTCTTCTTCTTCTCATTTCGTTTCCTTCTCACTTTGCCTCTGTTCGACCTCGCCCCAAAGCCCTAATCCCTAAACCAAATCGATTGAAACCCAAATTGAAGCTCCCTCCACCAAATCGACCTCCCCAAATCCCTAATCCCGAAACCATCTTCTTCCTCCCCCTCCCTCACCGTCGAATCCCGAAACCATCTTCTTCCTCCCCCTCATCTTCTGGAAACCATCTTCGACGCCACTACTCGGGCACAATCTCAGGTATCGAACTACTCTTTTCAAAGAGCAACTGAATTTCAAACTCATACGAATTTGAAACTGTTAATTGGAATATTGGTTCTCATTTTTCCATTGGGGTGTGTTTGGATAGAATGCATAATACATACATGGATAGAAGATTGAGTTCACTATTTTGCAGGAATGTTTTCTAGGTATCCTTGGTCTTGCTCATGAATCGGATAGAATGCTGATAATTTCTGTGTGCCTAAGCTGTGTTTATTGATTATATAGTACTTCCATAATTTTTGAGTTTCAAAGCATCCTCAACATGTTGCATACATGTCTGAAGAGGCCGGTTAGGAGTGAGTAACATGGACAAGCTCCTTTTTCAACTTGAGATAACTGTTTAGGAGCATGTCAAGCTTCGGATTTATGGGATTATTCGGAACTAAGGAGTTAGGACTGCCATCATTTTACACAGTTTTATAAAGCTACATCAGGGCCTCTAGAAATTAGAAAGTAAAGGCTGTAGAGGACCATGAAACATCTCTGCTGATTTTACTTTTTGCTATTGAAAATTTGTTGATCAGATTGTGGGCATTATGTTAAGGCATTATGTTAAGTAGCGAAATTTGGACAAATTTGGAAATCGTGTTGCTAAGTGTGAATCATATTTGTGTTAGGTGATTGACAAGGTGAATTCGTTAGTCTGTTGTTGTTTGAATTAGTAGTGTGTGGACGCAGCTGGGTTTTGATGATTTCTCCAGTTGCTCCTGTTTTGATTCAGTTGCATATGTTGGATGGTTAGGGAATGTTGGATGAGTTTGCATATGTTTTTTGGTATGAAATGTTGGATGGTTATGTATTTTGCATATGTTGGATGGTTAGGGATGGTTAGGTATGAAATGTTTCCAATATGTTTTGAATGTGTTTCCAATCTGTTTTCAATCACATTCGTCCTGTGTAGCTAATCTGTTTTCATGTAAGCATTGGCGAAATCTGTGTAGCTAAAGCAACCAATTCCGAGCCAACTCCGTGTAGCTAAAGCAAACGATTTGAGCCAACTCGAGAAGGTATGTCACTTTGTGTTTTATACTGTGCCAACTCCGCAATGTGTATTGTGTTTTGTGATGATGATGATTCCGAATGTGTTTTGTGATAATGATGATTCCGAATGTGATTGAAAATGATGATGATGATTCCGAATGTGTATTGTGTTTTGTTATGATAAGGATATATTGAAAATTGAGGGTAAGGATTAAGGATTAAGGGTTTGGTTAAATGATTGTAGTACTCTCGGGATTAAGGATTAAGGGTTTGGTTAAATGAATATATGCGTAATGTGGATAAAATTGATGGAGATTAGTAATGTAAAAAAGAACCAATCTTTCTTTCTCTATGAGTGAATATATGCGTAATGTATATGATTGTTTGGTAAAACTCCTTGGTATATTGAAGTTTGGTTAATCTTATGTGATTATTACTTGATGTTTCTATCGTTTCTTTCAAAGCCTAGATGAGATGGTATGCAATGCATTATTGAAATTCTTTGTCACTTTTATAATTTGATTAGTGATAGTTTAAGTTTTGGCCATAATTTGATAAGAGTAGTTCAATCTTAATAGAATAGTTTTAATAGAATGGCTCCCGGAAATACTGGATACCAGAGGAAGAAAGCGGCGATCCAGCGTCGTGAAGCGGCCGCGGCGACAGCTGCGGAGGCTACGGAGGCGGCGTGGCGAGCATTCAGCAGAGAGGGGGCTTCCGGGTCGGGTTGCCCCACGGGACAATCTACGACCCCGACGATTCCAGAAGTAGGGGTTTTAACGCCCCCCCCAAACCTTGAGGATGCGATTCCTCAAGTGGATGACAGCGACGCCACTACGGCGTCACAGCACCCTCCCGCCCTCAGCATCCGGTGCAAGAAGACCAAACTCCCCGACATGGTGGACATGGCAACCGGAGATCCGACGACGCAACAGCGCGGAGTCGTTGTCGGGACGAAGACGGAGTACCTCGTCCGGATGAACAACAATAGGCGACTACAAGTCGCTTACTCTACGAGGCATCGGGGGCCTGCGACGAGGGAAATGAGGAGTCTGATGTGCAGAGACATCAGTAGCATCATCAGCGGAAAAGTTCCAATGCTTGCACCTAGCTTTTTGGGACTTAGCGATTTGCATCGCGATATCGTCAATAGCAATATTGAGGTATACTTACTGGCCTTAGCTTACTTACCTACTTTATGGTTTATGTAAATATAACTTTTACATAACGGAATTTAAATGTCTTGTGCTAGACGAACTACGACATCCCGGTGACTGATGTGGAGATGTGGAACTTTATTGATGCGACGGCGCAAACAATCTACAAGGATTGGAAGTACGATTGCCATCAACATTATCTCCACGTCAACCAGGAGACTCCGGCCGAGTTTCTTGAGAGGGAAGACCAATGAGCATGGTTAAAAGCCCACTTCGAAGACCCTATTTACTTGGTGAGCTTCATAAACTATCCGCACAGTTTTGGTAGCCAACATTCTAAAAATATGCATGTTTATCTATTCTTATTTTAAAATGATTTTTGTGTGTGTGTGGCAGCGATTGTGCGAACGGAATCGAGGAAACCGAAACAAGAACAAGGAGCAGCAGCTCAACCACCATTCGGGATCCCTCGCCCTCTCGTACCGAAGCGAGGTGTTGGAGAAGGAGGGTCATAGAGCGCCCGCCGTCCAGACGTGGATTAACGTATACCAGCCGGACAAGAATGCGGCTTAGAAAGTGGTAAGCTCAAATAGGTTCACGTTACGTTATTTCAATTATTTTTGTTTACTATATTGTAATATTATTTATTTGATCTATTTTAATTGAGCAGATGGCAGTGAAGCGTCGACTCGATGAAGTCTTGTCACAACAAGATAGTGTTGCGGGCCCAGTTGACGGCAATTCGGTTTCCCAAGCCCAGCCTCTTCCTCTTGATACACAAATAAATATCATAGAGGAAGAGGTGGGTTCAAGGCCCGGGACCTCTATAAGAGGTAATAAATCTCTTAAACCACCGTCGTTCATCTCGATTTACGTTTTGCTTTATTTTGGTTTACCATAGAGTATACTAATATTTGTTCTTGTTCGACGTTACAGGGGTGGGGCGCGCTCTCACACGCGACCCCAAACTGAGAGGAGGGGCCCGGGTACAGGAAACCCAAATCCTAATGCAAAAGGAGATCGCTGAAGCCAGAGAGGAGGCGTGCAGATCGAGCGAGGTGGCGCAGAAGGCCATAGCGGATTACAGCGCGCTCGCCCAAAGGATGCAAGAAATGGAGGCCCTAATGCGATCATTCCAGGCTGCGAGTCAACAACCTCAAGCTCCTCCACCACCTCCTGGCTCGTAAACTGTATCTAGGCTTTGTATAAACTTGATTTGTGTAAACTTGATTTGTATAAACTTTTAACGTTTTGATTTGTGGCAATTTTTTCTATATATCTTGATTTGTGGTTGAATGCGATTTTGTGGTTGAATGGGTTTTTGTGTTTGTAAATTGCGATAGGTCGTGACTTGGTACAATAATATTTAATTTTTATTTTTTTATTTTTGAATATATGAGGCGACGTAGATTGATCAATCTACGTCGCCTCATTGTCTAAATAAAGAAAAAAAATAAAAAATAAATACATTAAGGCGACGTAGATTGCTCAATCTACGTCGCCTCATTTATTTAAAAATAAAAAAAAATAAAAATTAAATACAATTAAGCGACGTAGATTGAGCAATCTACGTCGCCTCATGTATTCAAAAAGAAAAAAAAATAAATATTAAATACATTGAGGCGACGTAGATTGAGCAATCTAGGTCGCTTCATTTATTCAAAAAGAAAAAAAATAAATATTAAATACAATGAAGCGACGTAGATTGAGCAATCTACGTTGCGTTGTTTATTTAAAAAGAAAAATAAATAAATATGAAATACATTTAGGCGACGTAGATTGAGCAATCTACGTCGCTTCATTTATTCAAAAAGAAAAAAAATAAATATTAAATACAATGAAGCAACGTAGATTGCTCAATCTACGTCGCTTTATTGAGACAAAAAGAAAAAAAAATTAAAAAATAAATAAAATGAAGCGACGTACATTAAGCAATCTACGTCGCTTCAGTGAGCGATAAGTTGAAGCGACGTAAATTGTTTTACGTCGCGTGAAATCAAATGAAGCGACGAAGATTGGTTTTTTGTCGCCCCAATGGTGGAGTGATCAATCTGAAGCGACAAGACGAGGTGACGTAGTTTTGGTCACAAGAAATCGAGGCGACGTAAAATCCAGACGAGGCGACCACCTATCTTCGTCGCCTCGAATTTCTCCTCCAGTAGTGTTACAAAAGAGAAAAAATGATATAATTACACATACGTCTGGATTATAATTTTTGTTTTTTAGTTTTGTAAAAAATCACACTGTTTTGTAATTTGCAGTAGTAGTCTATAGAAAAAATTGTGTAGTAGCGATTATTGTTTTAATTTGTCGTTTAACTTGTTGCTCTTCTAAGAAAAATATTTCTGATATGTCGATGTGTGTCTTAATTAGAGTAGAAGTAAATATTCTCTCAATCCTTGATTTATAAAGATATTGGTTGTAACAGATTGTAATGTCTATATTTAAGGCCATCTATCAATGAATAAAATACAGTTTTAGTCTATTGCGTATCTATTTACTTTTATCCTTAAACACATTATTAACAGCTTTTGAGTTGATATCCATCATCCCAAACCCCTAAACACCTAACTTTCATCACCACCGTCGATCACTGCTGGAATCTGACTCCACCTCTGCTAGTTTTCTTCTGCCGATAACAACTCGCAAGAATCCATTTTTCTTCAAACTTTTTACAAGTTTTCGTACCGAGCATAATACCTTAGAGGTAAATTTTCTGATTTTCTTCGATTTAGCAATTAGGTTGCAAAACTTAAGTACCGCAACACTCTAGGTTTATGTCTTGATTTAGGTTTATTACACCGTGATTTATTTTTTGTGCTGTAGTTCATATGGATTAATACATGTTTATAAGAAGTTGTTATTAGTGACGATCTTGGGGAAGTCACGGTTATAGTGCATATCACGGTTAATTGTGATTTCACATTGAAGAAGAAAAAAGGGAAGTAAAAAATTGTGCCTAAATTGTGAAAGTCACGGTTTGGGTATGGTATGAAGTCACCGTTTTGTATCGATTTTTGTGACCATACATCATTGATCACAGTTCTTATTCCCTAAACTTGATATTAGTGATCGTGATTTTTCGATCAGTAAAAATTATATCTCTTTTCTCTTTTGTAGATGTCTTCATTTGAGTTGGCAGAACTTGAGTTTGACATCCTTGATCCATAAGGTGCAAAATACCATCGTTGGATATCAGATGTTGAGAACATGCTTCTCGGTAAAAATCTGATTTCTACTATCCAAGTAACACCACCACCTGGTGAAAACGTCGTGGAACCAACTCCAAATCAGCTCAAACTCAATTTGAGTCGCAAAGCTCAAGCCCTCATGTTCTTGAGGCGGTACATATATCCAGTTCTAAAAAAGCAGTATTTATTGAAGAATAACCCAGAGGATTTGTAAGAGCCTTTAAAATAATGGTTCCATAATGTGCATGATGCATTACTCAGAACTGCACAAAAAATGGGCTCAATTCGGTTATTAGTTTATCCAAAAATCAATGATTTTAATCAAGCTATGTTGACGCTTAAATCTAAGTTATCTATTTGTGGCGTGAAAAAGACCGACCAACCTATGGTCGAGAAGTCTTTAAGTACCTTCCTTACATCCATGAATACACTCACGTACCAATATAGAACAGATTACGAGGAAGGAAGAATTAGACCATTTAGTGATCTCAAGAATGTTTTGGCCAAGAAAGAGAGGTATCGTGAGATATTTCTCAACAACAATGCTAGGCCAGTTGGTACTAAAAAAGTTCATGAAATGTATAACACTGGTAGGAAGGCTTGTAAGGACAAAAGAACGGTTGTTCTAAGCCTCACAGTACTCGTGGTGGTAGAGGAGGACAACGTCGAAATTTGACTTGAATTCGCTAAGACAATAGCCAAAACAAGCATAATTTTTGTCCCGAAAATGAAGCAAGTTCTTCTTGGTCTGGTCAACCTAGCTTGTCACCTTGCTATAGGTGTTGTTCTACCAAGCATATGCACAAACAATGTCGTGCACCCAAGGAAGTTCAGAATGCATACAAGAAGTGCAAGTTGTTCTTGGTACATGTGACCAACTACATTGAAGACTATGTGATGAAAAATGGTGGTGAAGCCAATCTTATTGTAGAAGATGTCACCAAAGAAGTTTGGAGACTGCGAATTTTATTAGTCTATGTATTAGGCTCATATCTTTACTATGTAATCAAATTTTGTTTAGTTTTGGTTTATTTTTAGTCATGGTTTGAGACTTTGTTTTAGTCTTAGTTTTTGAATAAGACAACCTTTGATGTAAGTTTTTGTGTTGTCATATTAATAAAATTTCTTCCTTTTAGTATATGAAAGTGTTAAGAATAACTATTTTACTTCATAATGCATGAATGGTTCGAAATATACAATATTATATGCCAATATGACTCTAAAATACCAGAAAAGCTAGACAAAAGTGAGGTTGGTTTTAATCCAGAGAATTTTCGACCCCGTCAAGATTTTCTCTCGACCTATCAAAGACCACCTACTGGATCGATTTTGGCACTTTTTTGACCGGTCGAAAAGTTTGCCCGGTTCCCTTTCAAGTCGTCGAAAGTATCATCTCTGGTCACCAAAATGCACCTTCGACCCGTCGAAGGCTAGCTACTATCTCCAAAGTGTGCCAATTTTGATGTATCGAATATAATGTTTAACCCGTTGAAAATTGATATCATAATTTCACATTGGTTTTAGGTTTTTCTTCAACCCGTCAACGATTTTGCTCGATCCGTCGAAAATGGTCTATGGACACGATTACATTATTTTTTGACCTGTCGAGGTTTGTTATCATAATAGGTATTTTGATGTGATTTTTACATCAATTTTGTCATGTCATATCAACACTCTATAAACGTCACATCCCATGAAAAATCTTTAAGTCTTTACGTAAAGTGTTCGCCATGTCTTGTGATCAAAGACTAATTAACTCACATTATTTTGTAGATGTTTGAAGGTGAGATTAAGTGTCTAGTAGATAGCGGTACTACTCATACTATATTACGAAATAGGCAACTATTTTTAGACCTTGTTCCATAAAATTCATCAGTGACTACCATGATTAGTTCCGGGCCGGTTATACAAGGGCGTGGTTTAGCACAACTTTTGCTACCACATGGTACAAGAATTTATATCGCTGATGCATTATACATGCCAAAAGCCAATCGAACCTTGCTAAGTTTTAGAGAAATTAGAGCCAACAATTTACAATTGGCAAATCATTGTGAGAATGGTAAACAATACTTATGTATAACCTCTGAGGAGTGCGGTAGAAAGTACATCTTAGAGAAGTTGACGATCATTCGTAGTGGTTTATATCTCACTACAGTTCAGATAATTGAATCCAATGCAGTCACCTTCACTACTGTGTATGACTCGGCCTCATATCAACTTTGGCATTATCGATTGAGACATCCAGGTCGTGATATGATGATCAAAATATTGAAAAGTTCTCATGGTCATCCATTTTTCAGAGCAAAGAAACATGTAAAAATACTCATCGGTTCTGATGGGGTGGTCTCGGTCTAAAAGACGAGTATGACACCTAGTGTTGGTATACTATATTCCTTCATGGTGATCTCTGATGCCCCATTGCTCATTTTACAAAGAGTTGCAGGCTAATCATTCCTCTGCGGTTGATAATACTGAAAATATACCATTCTTACAGAGAATTCATTGTGATATTTGTAGACCTATCAAACTAGAATGCGGACCATTTAAATACTTTATGGTTTTGGTAGATGCATCAACGCGTTAGTCACACGTTGTTTTATTGTCCATAAGGAATGCTACATTTGCAAAACTCCTAGCATAGATTATTAAGCTTTGGGTTCACCACTCAGACAATCTAATCATGTCTATTAGATTGGATAATACAGGAGAGTTTACATAAAAAAAATTTGATGCTTACTGTATGTCAATTGAGATTGAAGTTGAATATCCTGTCCCTCATGTTCATTTGCAGAACAGTTTAGCAGAAACACAAATCAAGCAGTTACAACTTGTGGCCAGACAATGGTAATGCATACAAACTTGTCGATCCCTCTGCATGGGGATATATAATATTACATGCAACAATGCTTATTCGTTAGAGTCCCATCGCACGTCAACCATGCAGTACATACCAGTTGGTAACTGGATATGAGCCTAACATTTCACATCTACACATTTTTGGTTGCGCACAATATGTGCCAACTGCGCCTCTACAACGTACTAAAAAGGGTCCTCAACGTTGTTTAGGCATCTATGCTGGTTATGAATCTCCAACTATTTTCTGTTACTTAGAACCTTCGATAGAAGATCTCTTTACTGCAAGATTTGTAAATTGTCACTTTGATGAAACATACTTCCCGATGTTAGGGGGAGATAAAAACGTTTCTATTCCGGTTGAATGTTAGAAATTAATGTGGTATACTCTCACTATGTTTCAAGAGGATCCACACACATCTCAAAGTTAGATTGAAATGCAATGGATTCTTGATCTTCAGAAAGTAGCAGGCTCGATGCCTGACTAATTTACTGATATTGCCAAAGTGACAAGATTAGACATACATGCTGCAAATATTCCTGCATGGTTGGAAGTCCCTAAGAAGCACTACAAAATCAGGCACTATAGCCGACGACCTAAATTCGTTGGCTATAGCAAGACTAGTCGTCGGCTATAGCCATAGCCGACGACCGATTGTTGGCTACATCGTCGACGGAAAAAGGCCATCGGCAAAACTATAGCCGACGACCTTACAGTGAGTCGTCGGTTATAATCAAGACTATAACCGAGGACATGAAGTTGTCGGCTATGGTCTTGACTATAGGCGATGACCGGCCAACAACCGGCGTTGACCGAGGGCGACTATAGCCGACGACCAGGACACCAAGTCATCGGTTATAGTATTTACCTTAGCCGATGACTTTGAATTGTGCTGTTGGTTATAGTAGAAAATTTCTGGAAAAAAAAAAAACCCGAAAATGTACAATTCTAATCCCCGAACCTACAATTGCATAATATTATTGATCGAAATTGCAAAACACATTAAAAATTCACTAAAAAAATATAAACTTAGGCATCTTACACACCTACACTATAGGTGATCCAAATTGATGTTATTGAAAACATCGGCGTTAATATCAGGGTCTTCGGGATCCTCCTGCGGCCACGTGGCAGAAAAAGGGAACGCTGGTGGAACCAGGATCGAGAATCTAGATGATTGGAGTTTTACAGTCCAATCCTGAAATCAGGAAGGCATTGCAGACTGTTCGGCTAATCTCGCCCACTCCATTTCCTCCACCCGCCCTCGAGTCTCTTCTAGCTCCTTTTGATGCTCTGCCGCCTGCCTCTGGTGCTCTGCAGTCACCCTCTGGAGCTTTTCCTGTAGATGATAAGACCACGAACTTATCGACCTGCATGAGAATCCGGTATTGTTCTTTAAGACCCCGTCCCCCTTCTGTCCCAGACCCTTGTAGTAGTACCGCTTCCCCGTGGTGGAAAAACAATACTCATGATCCTCGTCGCTACAAGTAGGTCAGATTGATCAATATGAGAGATGGCCTGTGGGAGGTTTGCATCCTGGGTCTTAGGCTATTGCTCTATCACAATCTGAGTCAACACCTCCGGAGTCACCTCTTACACTCTCATTTAATTAACAAGGAAAAAAAATTGGACCAGTAAACATACGTAAAAAAATTTAGAGATATATAGGCAAATATGTTAATTAAGTTATAAGGGCATAAGACTTACAATATCTTTGGGGCACTGAGGATACGCTTTTTATAATGTATACTCCAAATGAGGGACTTCAGGGTGTTAGGCGGCCTCCTCTATCCAACCCGCAAAGGATCTCGAACCGGCATGATGGTTCTTCGTGATTTTTCTCTGGTTCGCCGCGTTTATTGCAGAAATATCCTTCTTGGATGAACATATGTGAAAAAAAAATTATTTAGGAAATTATTTTTCGCCAAATACGATATAAGTAAGCACAAACAGAGTGTTGCATACCTTGATCTTTGGGGTGGTGAAGTGGACTACGAGCCACTGCCACTAGTACTCCCAATACATAAACTCCATAGGCGTACCCCCACAGAGGTTGTCGTGCGTCTTCCAGGGCCGTTTGAGCTCACTCTTCCACTTCTTGTACCTATATATGGGAGGTATATGTTATAAATTAACAATACATGATCAACAAAATGTCTAAAATTTAACTCCATATCTCATCACCTTCTTCCTTGCACGTCAATTGCCCACGTGCATTTGAGCTCATCCGACACAATAAACCACAACTGCAATGTATATATAAATAAATATATAAATGGTAGACATACATAATGAATATATAAAGGATAATTATATATACATAATGAATATATAATTAACTTACCGACAACGCATTGTTCACACAGTCTTTTACACATTGTGGCACGGATGACCACTCTCCCCATAAAATCGGCACTCTATCCCGTATTATATTCTCTACCATGCCGGTGTACTTCCGCGTATTCTTTCCCACTATCACGTCTCTATTCGAATTGGTTTGTATACCACTTTTCCACTGTCCTTGACTGCCTTGTCAAGTAGCTTGTCGCTGACCGTGCATCTAGTTGTCTATTTTGCATTGCCTCCAGCATTGGTGTCGACTAACAGAAGAGAAAAAAATTTCAACATAACCACTTAAATGGTATATGCGCTAATATTAATGAGTTTCAAATTAAATACTAAGTTTGGTAATATTAACGCGATTCGGACGTCGATGTATTTGATACACTCACACTATACAGAGGTGTATCAAACAACACATAGAAGTATACCTCTTCCGGGTAGTATAATTAATCTGTCCTGGAATGGGCACTCCCCGATCATCGAGCGCAGGTATGGATGGTATCGTATGGGGCATGAAGAGATGCGGTGGTGGACCACTATGTGTCCCCGTAGAGGAACTATCTGAAGGACTTGCATTAGAGTCCAACGGCTACGGCGAGGGAGTAGGCGCCGTTGGCCGGGAGATGGGAGGCATACGGACACCTGAATGTATGAGACTCGTAGAGGTGGCCGGTTGCAGTGAGGGAGTGGCGCCTTCGTTAAAGAGCGGCCTCGTGCAAGGGGGTCGGTGGGCCCCTACAACTTGTTGCGGCTTCTAAAGCAGTTGAAGGTGTCGAGAGGTCCTCATGCCGCTATAAGTGTTACTTATAGAGGCGGATGAGGAACTATCGCCGCTTGATCCGGTTCCTATGTTAGAGTCATTCGAACTCTTTCGACTTAAGCAATTTATGATCCCTAATTATTTAAACCCTAATTAAATTAAACCATACATAAATCACAAAATTCATACATAAGCTGTAAAATTCACAAAATTCATACATAAAGCACAAAATTCATACATAAATCACAAAATCCACACCACAAATTCATACATAAATTACAAAAATCAAAAAATTCATACATAAATCACAAAAATCACAAATTCATACATAAAACACAAAATTCACAAATTCATACATAAATCACATATTTCATATATTCACAAAAATCACATAAAAATCACATAATATTCCCTCAAAATAATCACATATTCTATATATCAAAAATTCCATAAAATTCACAAATTCAATTAACCCAATCATAAATTTCATACACAAATTCAATAACCCAATCACAAATTCCATTCATATTCAATAACTCAATCACAAATTTCATACACAAATTCAATTAACCTAATCTAATAACTAATCACAAAATCCATAACCCATGATCAAAACTCATACACATTCACACAATCTAACACATATCAAACTAAAATCCCTAAATAAAGCTAAAACCCTAAAATATTGGGGGAGGGGGGGGGGGGAATGAGAGAGAGAACCTGTTTTGGAGAGATTGAGACCGATTTGGGAGCGTTTCTGGCGATTTGGGACGTCCTAAGGCTTAGCCGATGACTTAATTAATGTCGTCGACTATGCTTTAATTTTTTTTTTTTTTTACACTTTTTAAACTTTTGCCAACGACTTTTTTGCAAGTCGTCGGGTATAGTATGTAAAAAAATTTAAAACGCAAGCCTCATCGGCAAAATTCACCTGTTTCGCAGTAACACCTGTTTATCTAATAGTAGAACAGAAATCAAGCAATCATGCACACAAACATCCTCATGATCAACCCACACATTTAATTAATTAACAAGCATTCATGTTTAACTAAGGCTCATAATCATAACCATCACTCGAGTCTAGATTGGTGACGGAGTTAATTTCTAGTAATGTGTGTCGCTCCTCGTCACCAGAGTCTTTGTTGTCTTCGTTTGGATAAACATCAATAAGACTTACATCCGCCCATAAAAGTCGAACCACACTACCGGGTCTCACATTATTTAGGCGAATTGTAGAGGATTCAGGAATACCAATTGCGTTCAGCTCTTGGTATGCAGTCACTTATTCAATATCTACGGTCTCACCAAGTGTAGCAGCACTATATATGTTTCTAGGAACAACATGGTTGACTACTTTCCATGCCTCTTTGTGCACAAGATCATCTAGATAAAATACTTGTTTTACCGATGTGGCAAAAATAAAAGGGTCATCCTCATACTAGCTTGTAGCAGTATTCACCAAAAAAACCGTATTTATCGGTCCTTGTGTTCTCAAGGTTAGTATCAAACCATCTACACTTAAACAAGTGCATGGTCATGCCCTCCCCATAAATTAGTTCAACCACTGAATGGAGAACACCATAATAGTCAATGTTATTCTGCCCAACATGCACCATGCACCATTACCCATGAATTTTGTGTTCTCCATCTGTCGTCTCTATGTTCACATATAAATTGTACGTCATTGACCTTACACATCGGATACATTCTTGAAGTTATCAGTTTTTCATCGCCAAAAGCCTCAATTCATGTGACCAGTCTGGGTCACCATCACATTGGACATGGTTTATCTGAAGATAAAAACAACAACCATTAACTCATAATCTTTACATTGATTTATGAATATATAGAAGTAAATCAATTTGAAACATGTACCCAGCCGCCAAAATAGTTTGCAAACTCCCTATTATGGTACTCAAGATCACCGGCAACTGCAGGGCAGTTTAGATGGATGTTTTTTTTTTTTCAGTATTGAACTTCTGGACAATTTATCAATACCCACCAGTGGGCAATGACTAGCTCATACGGCTCCAAATTGTACGACTTTGGCAACTGTCCATATACTTCAACTTCATTAGAAAGAATAGAAAGATGGAACTGGGGTTCATCTTCCGGCATATGTTGTGGAAGGTCCTCCAACGCTCTCAAATACATCTTTGTGTATGTTATGCACTCGTGAGCAAGATATGGTTCAGCTATACACCCTTCAGGTGCGGATTTATTAGCCACATAATTTTTGTAGTCCCCCAATTCAGCACTATGCCCACCATACTTTCGCAGACATTCTTCACAATGTGCTTGACATCTAGGTAGTACCTGATGGGTAACTTGGACCAATATGGAAGTTCCCATAATATATTTTTGTGCGTCCAGAATTTATACCGGTCTGGTATGGGAGGTATTGCTGCCACTACATCAGAATGATTGCTGAGTTGCCCAAAATCGTATTCATTCAACACTTCCAAAATTTCATCCCCTGTCCATTTCCTGGGTTGCATACCTGTTTCTACAATCTCATCAATTACCTCTTTATCCTCCCGAAATGGGTGATCATGTTGAAGCCAACAATGGTGACGCATCTGGACAATCTTCTTGCAATGAGGGCTACAGTAATCAACAGTCATGCACTCTAGACAAGCCATGTATCCCCTGGTAACGTTGCCCGATAACATCCCGCGGGCAAAAAATTACTGATGGTGTCAACAAGCATGACATGCATCTGGAACATCTCGTTTTTGTACTTGTCATAAATAGGATGACCAACATTCTCTCGACTAGTCGAATGGAAACCTTAGATCGACCAAAGCATGTCTCTCAACCCGTCAAGAGAATCCTTCGACCTGTCGAATGAAGCTCCAGCTGCAACGGTTGAACCTCCATTCAATATGGTCCGATACTCAGAGACACCATGTGATATTTTGGTTAGTTTTATTGATGTTGAGTATCTTTCTGATCCACATAAAGGACGTTCCCAAATAGGTTATGTATTTACCATGTGGAACACTGTGATTTCTTGGAGATCAACAAAGCAAACCCTTGTTACTACTTCCTCAATCATTTTGAGATTATTGTTTTACATGAAACTATTAAGGAGTGTGTTTGGCTTAGGTCAGTTATACACTATATTCGAGGGTCTCACCACCAAGCTGCATATTTGAGGGCAATGCAGCTTGCATTTAACAAATGAAGTTGGAATACATCAAGGGCAATCAAACAAAACATATTTCGTCGAAGTTTTTCTTTAATCAACAACAACAACAGTTGGTAAATATCCATATGAACCAAATTAGTTTGGCAGATAATACTACAGACTTGTTCACCAAGTCTCTACCAAAATCTACATTTCTGAAGCATGTGAAACGCATTGGATTGTGAAGATTATCTAAACTCCAAGATTGAGTTATCGATCAGGGGAAGTTCATTTAATAGACATCAGGGGGAGTCTACATCACATATGGTCGCTTTTATAGTTGTTGCGTTGTACTCTTTTTTTTTCTCTTAAACTAAGCTTTTGTTTTACCCATGAGATTTTTGTTTGCTTGGCAAAGTTTTTAGTGAGGCAACGAGTTTTGCATCATACATTAGGATCACGACACAAGGGGGAGTATTCCAGGAGAAATATTTCTGGTATCTTGATGTGTGCTTTTCTTAATTAGAGTATAAGTAGATATTCTCTCAATTCCTGATTTATAGGGATATTGACTGTAACAAATTGTAATACCTATATTTAAGATGAATATCAATGAATAATTATAGTTTCAGTCTATTGCGTATCTATTTACTTTTCTCCTTAAATAATTACTAATTTGTTTTTAATTTCGTGAGTTTGAATAAGCATTTTGGATAATTAAGGTTAGATTTGAAAGGTTCGAATTAAAATTGTGTTATTGTGGTTTTTTTTTTTCAACATCATGCAACTTTTGTTAAAGTAATGTTCATTGTATTAATACACTTTAGAATGTGTTACTACTTACTACTGCTTGTTTTCAAATGCATGGTACTATGTTTTTCAAACTACTACTGCATTTTTTAATTGGGTTATGCGTTTTTACAATTGCTGCTACTACATTTTTTTAAATCGCTGCTACTAAATCATTCAACGTGTTGCTACTAAAGTTAGTCGAACTGCTATTGAATTATCCTCGATTTGATACTAAATCGTTCGTCGAACTGATACTAAATTATTGTTAGTCGAGTTGCTACTGTATCGTTTTCATAATTTTGATGTATTTATATTGAAAGTGATACTAAATTCTTTTTAACACTGCTATTGAAAAGTAAGTGTTAGAATTGCTACTGAAGTTAATATGGCACTGCTACTGACTTTTCAATAATTTGATACCGATACTCACATTGGTGTTTAGAATAAAACATACGAATAGAAAATAAACATCAAACTAAAAAAACATTGATTGGAAAGAAAAATTGAATGAAAAAATAATCGAACTAAAAAATATTGAAAGAAAAAAATGTGAACAGAAAGAGAAATATTATTATTATTTTTGGATAAAATTAATATTAAACACAGAAAAAAAAGGAGGGCAAAAAAGTAAAATTATACCTACCATATGGCAGCATGCAAGTCACTTGTCCTTATGTATAAGATTTTATCTTTAGATGTCCAAATAATATGAGTTTGTCCTTAAGTATATTTGACACCTCCATATTGTCCTTCAGTGTAGTTTGCTATTCATATATTAATTGATGAAAGCCATAACCAAACAGTTATTGGCATTTTCTTGTTCTAACTTTGTCAGGGTAACCCAAATGCTGCCTTGACTCAGATAAATCATTCGGCCAATGTGAAATGGTCTAACTGTGCATTGGAGTACAGTCCATGATCACTTTGACGCTATCGTGATTAAAATCTAGGCTGGAGAGCACACACAACTAGACCACTTGCAGTACCACATGAGTACATGTTATTGAACGACATAACGTGAATAAATTTGATCATGTCAACTGATGCATTTCATGATCTATATATGATCTTAAAGGTGCATTAATATTTTGCAAGATATACATGTGTACCTTGACCACCAGTGCCATTTTGTCGCCTTGACTAGCTAGTATCATTTTGTCTAGTGGCATCGATGCTTTTAGTGGAAATGTATTCAGGGAGAATTTAATGATATCATTCTTCCCAATAGAGTTAATATATATTTACAAGTACGTAGTTTCTAATAAGAAAATATATCTACATAATCTTATCATATCTACAAGAGTTAATTCTAATTACAATATGACTATACTTTCCAACACTCCCCCTCAAGTTGAATTATAGATATCAATCATGCCTAACTTACCAAGTCAGTCTGTAAATGCTTGGAGTGACAACCCCTTAGTGAGTACATCTTCTAGTTGCTCTTCAGAACTTACAAAGGAAAACCGAATAATCTTCTTATCTAAGTTATCCCTGATGACATGTCTATCAACTTCCACATGCTTGGTTTTGTCATGCTGAATTGGGTTAAGTGCAATTTCAATTGTTGCAGTGTTGTCACAATGTAAGTTTATTGGTTTCAGATGCTTGAAACCCAATTCCTTCAATACATTTTGTATCCATAAAAGTGCACTCAATTCCTTCAATACATTTTGTATCCATAAAAGCTTCAGGACTAGACCGTACAACCACTTTTTGCTTCTTACTACGCCAGGTAACAAGACTACTACCAATAAAAGTGAAGTACCCATAAGTGGATCCACGATTTGTCTTATCACCAGCCTAATCTGCATATGTATATCCGTCCATATGCTCCTCACTTGGATTATGCATGAACCGATGATCGGTGCACAAATATGCACTTTTATGATATTTAATGATGCCCATATATTTTTTCTTTTTTTATTTATCAAGTAAATATATTTATGTTTTATTATTTTATAGGTAAATGGAGATAATTGAAGAAGAGAAGAGAAATAAAGGATTCCTAGTGCAATATAGAGTTGAGAGGTTTGACTTGTCAAAGAGGAGAGTCCAAAACCTAAGTAAAGAAGGATTAAAAGCTGAAACCAGAAAATTCCTGTCTAGATTCGTCAACTTCGACAGAACATTGAGATCAGCTTAAAATGAACCAGATAATGATCTTTATATGCGTGCAAATTCCTGGATGTCTAATTTTTAGAAATTCTTCTAGATTGTGAATATCACGTTTCTAGAGGAAGTTATTACCATTTTAGTACAAGAAAGTCAGTCTGCTCGGGAATCTGTCTTTGATGAGAAAGTTATGTTTAGAGACCCAAGTCACACCGAAAGCCCAAATCCAAAGGGTAAAAAAAAAATACACATTCAACACTTTATAAATACTCTATTTTAGGGTTATGTAAGGAAAAAAAAAGATTTTGGAGAGAACACAACTCAGGATACAACAAGGAGCTGCAAACCAGATTCTTCTTCTCTTCTCTCTTTTATCTTTGTTTCCAAGGATTCTTCTTGTCTATGAATAGCTAACACTTAGTTAAGGGGCTATATTAAAGCCTCGTACATAAAGTTTACATGATATATACTCGTTAATCTAATTTTGCATATTGATTGAATGATGTTTTCTTATATTGCTTTATCATTGATGATTTCTTTACATGTTGCTAATGAGTGAACAATCTTAGTATACATGTTTAGGAGTTTACTCTAGGAGATTTAAGATAGAGGCACATCATACCCTCCTTGATCTCTCCATGATAGAAACCAATGGAGGTGAGAAACTGTTGGATGTAAGAAACCCTAGGTCTAGCAAGTTATGCCCGTGGCTAGCTTGTGAACCCTTGTAGATTCCTAAACCCTCTTAGAACATAATTATTTTGGTTGAATATATGAGGACTCACCATAGTACCAAGTTTACCAACTAGAGATCTAGCTAAGGCGGATGACCATTCCACTTATTATGCCCGGTAAGAGATGTGTAGATACGATTGGTATGTCCGGCTTGACTGACTCAATTGTGGAAACTTTTATTCATTATATTGCATATTAGATTAAGTATGTTTCATGTCAATCGAATGACGGTGGTGGATAGCATTCCCTCTTAACTTGCTCCCCATATTTGGTTCACATAATTACTTTTCAGAATATATTTTTCTGCATTTAGCTGTAGTCGGAGATTGATTTAGCCTTCCACATCAACTCGAAACCCTCTGAAATTTTACAAGATAGTCCACCACTGAGTCTAGTTCATTGTGTATAAATTTCATAGTATTTAGAGTAGCTTAGGTTAGGTTCGTAGTTGCATCTTTATTCTGTGGTCAAGTCTGCCAAATTTCTAGCTTTCGGGTATAATTAGTGTTTAAGACTATATGTGGTTTTCTGTCTATTAAATTTTTGCGCCGTGTCGCCGGGGATTATTTAATTCTAAGTCTTAATTGGGTCTTTTGTTTTTGTGTGTTTTATTTTTAATTTTGTATATTTTGTCTAATTGTGCATACTAGGTGCAGGTACATAGTATATTCACACCCGCACCACACCAATGGCAGAAGAAAGAAAGCTCAGGGATGCATTCTTACCAGGCATAGCTGGTACTTCATCGCCTATAGTGACCCCTGCATTACATCCATATTCTATACCTTCAGCTCTCATCATGAGTCTACCTCACTTCGGAGGAAGATCCACAATAGCATTTGAATGATTTTATGGAGTTGTGCAGGACGTAGAATTTAGAGAATGTAGAAGCTGATGTACTTAGGCTGATCATTTTCACCTTTTCTCTCAAGGATGGAGCGAAGGCGTGGTTTAACTCATTGTCTTCTTAATCAATCAACACATGGACACATATGGGCACAACTTTTATGAAGGAGTTTTACTCTACACAATGGACAAAGCAACTGAGGAAGCAGATAAATAGTTTTGTGCGGAGAGATGGAGATGCAATCCATGAAGCTTGGGCACAGTTTAAAAAATTGTTGAGAAAGTGTCCTCATCATGGATATGATCTGGCTGACCAAATGACATTCTTTTATGAAGGTATAGATAAAGCTAACCGAGCACAATTGGATTTAGCATGTGGATTCACATGGTGGGAGAAGACAGATGCAGAGGCCAAGATCATGGTAGAGAACATAGCTGAGAACTCTAAGCAGTTCTCCACCCGTGACCGGACAATGAGGAGTTGGAGGCCAGCAGTCTTAGAGGCATCTATAGATCTAGTGTTGGAGAGAAGGATGAGTGCCATTGAGAAGAACTTAGCTCTTATTGCCAAAAGTCTTGGAAAAGGGAAATCTTTATCCTCATCAACAAAGGCTCAGGTATGTGCTATATGTTCTTATACTGACCATGCTATTGAAAATTGTCCAATATATCATATTACAGAGAAAGAGCAGGTCAATTTTTTGCAACAAAGACATAGGTATAAGCCACACTCTACTCCAACACCATAACTGCAAATCTAGGCACCTCCGCCAATGGATCCGACCATCGTGAATGCCTTGTCCACATTGGTGCAACAATTTAATGAGCACTCTCAGCGCACCAACAAGGTCATTGAGGAATTAGCGCAACAAATGAATAATCTACAAAAATAACTCTTTGAAGGTGATAAAGGGCCAACTTATGAGGTACGTGCAATCTCATTGAGGAGTGAGAAACATGTGGGAGATGTTCCGAGGCCACAAACCATGTCTAAGAAGTTAGAGGAGCCAATACTTCATAAGATCAACTGGGAAGAGCAAGAAAAGTCTAACAGAGATCCATCAGGTCCAAATATAACCCAAGTATTATCTAATCCCACTCCCTTACTTACTTCACATGTGCCATTTCCTCACAGACTTCATAAACAGAAGAAAAAAACCATCAAGAGCAGAAGATAATGGACATCTTTCGAAAAATTCAAGTGAATATTCCGCTCCTTGATGCTATCAGACAAGTGCCAAAATATGCGAAGTTCTTGAAGGCACTTTGTACCAACATGGAAAAGTTCAAGGAATATGAGACTGTGGTGGTGAGTGAGGAGATTTCGATAGTGTTGCAGAGAAGATTACCGGTTAAGTGCAAAGATCCGGGGAGATTCACCGTTTCATGTTGGATTGGTAAAACCAGGTTTAAACGTGCTTTACTAGACTTTGGAGCTTCTATTAATCTAATGCCATATTCTGTGTATAAGCTTCTTAGTTTAGGTGCATTGACGAGAACCTCATTGAAGATTGAGCTTGTGAATCGATCTTATGTCTATCCTTGAGGGGTGCTTGAAGATGTGCTTGTGCGTGTTGAAGGACTCATTCTTCTAGCGGATTTCTTTGTGCTTGATATGAGTGAGGAGACCTCTATTGACACATTACCATTAATTTTGGGTCGTCGTTTTATGGCTATAGCTCACACCAAGATCCATGTATACAATGGAAGATTGAGCATGACGGTGTTTGGTGAGACTGTGGAGTTTTGCATCTTCCACCCACTTAAAGAGGCAGGAGAGGTTAGACAATATTTTGAGAAAGAGAATGTGCACTGGATGGAAGAAGTCAAATTCCTCAAGACTTGGGCATTACTAAATAAAGATCCTCCTGATCCTAAGAAGAAAGTAGAAATTGTGGCTGTTGTGGTGACCCTTAAGTCAAAAGGTAAGCACTCTTGTTCTTGTGATGTTTGATTATTTCGAATGAGAAGTGTGCTAGTGTTGAAAATAGGTCTAAACAAGAGGACTCAAGGTTTTGTGATGAGAGTCATCCACCAAGGAATCCATTCTGGAACTTCAATGTTTTTGCAACTAAAAAGGCACATTTGGATGATTCGACTCCATGTCTTCCAGGTTCTATACTAGGGAGGAAATATGTCAAGAAGGATAAGATTTATGATCCAGCGAACGGACACATCTTCGACGTGCATTAAATGATGTTCGAAATGTCTGGCTGAAGATGTTAAACTTTTTGCTACATGGGAGGCAACCCATGCTGATGGAGAAGCGTGGCTACGAGATTTTCATTCTTAACCCTTCTCCTTTGTTATTTTTCTCCAAATTTAGTGTGTTTTGTGATGTGTTATGTGTTTCAATCCATGCTTGTTTGATGTATTGCATACTTTAGTTTTGTTTTACATTGAGGACAATGCAAATTTCAAGTGTGGGGTGATGTTTATATCATATCCTTAGCGTCTATGTATAAAAGTTTTGTTTTTGGGTGTAAAAAATAAGCTTGCTCCTAACTCGATTTACTCATAGGAGGCGATGCAACGCAAGTTTATCACCAAGTATTTTCCATCGGGGAAGATAAATGAGAGAATGACAAGGTTGATGACATTTTGTGAGGAAAATGAAGAGTTATTTTATGAGACTTGGAAGCGTTTCAAGGAGCTTGAGCTTGAGCTTGGTTGCCCTAACCACGGTCAAACCCAAGACATGTTATCGTTTCTTTTCTACCAAGGATTAATTACAAAGACGATAATGAAGGTTGACAATGCATGTGGAGGAGATTTCATGGACAAAACCGTAGATGAGGCATATGTTCTACTTGACAAGATGTCGAAACGGTCTTCGTTATGGGATGTCAAGCCCAATGTTAAAAAAGCTGGCAATATCAATGAGAGAAACCACCCAAGCCAACCGGGAAAGTAGGTATGGAGTCAAAGGACTCGCATATGTACAAGAGGATGTCATCAAGTGACTTGAAGAGACCATAAACAAGAAGTTTGATCTTTTGTTGAAGCAAACGAGTAATGGAGGCTATGTAAATAAAATTGCCGAAACTAGTGTGGAACAAACTTGTATGGTCTGTAAGAGTGTGATGCATGATACTTCATGTTTCCCTTATCAAGGAGACTATTTGGAGATTATTGAGGAGTACAATCACATGTCATTTGGTGCACAAAGGAGTAATACGGGTTGGCATACAAATCCTATTTTCTCATGGGATGATCCTAGACAAGCCAATCATTGTGGTCAAGTAAATTGTGGAGAATTTAACCATGGAGTTATCGAAGTTACATGGGCTGGTGGAGATTATGTTAATGCTATGGGACACAACTTTTACCAACCATAAACATTTTTCGCTCAAATACCACAACAAGCTTCAATGATACAAGCACCTCCACCTCGAGGGGAATTGTCAAAGTCTAACTTGGAGGAGTTGATGACCAAGCTATTTTCACAACATAAGATGCTTCTTCAAAAAAAATTGGAAGGTCAAAGAGCGGAGGACAAGAAGATGTACTTGGATATCTTCAAGAGCTTAATGGAAGAGAACAAGGAGATCCGGAAGGAGAACCAATGTGCACTCCTAAAGATGGATGAACAATTAAATCAATTTGTAAAGGCACATCGAGTTCAACAAAGCAGAAGGACCGATGAATTCCAGTCTTGCACCAAAAAGGATCAAAAACATCAAGGCCAAGTGGTCAATGCGGCTACCGGAAGAATATATGATGATTATGGTAATGCACTCTTGGTATAAAATGATGATAAGGATGACCTAGACATACCGGATGACCTAGAATACCTCTTGGATTAGAAAATGTAGATAAGCGAAGGAATAATGGTGTCAATGCCCAAGATAATACCCAGGTGAAACCGAATGCATTTGAGTTCTTACCTTTTCTTCAAGCCAATGCTAAAGGAAGACCACAAGCTATGGTGAACCGGAAGACAAGTTTTCAAGATATTCAAAGAGTCTGCATCGATTCCGGCACTACAAGTCTATAGTGTTGATGTTTGTGGAAAGAAAAACCAATGATGTGGAAGTCAAGGCACCAGATAGGGGTAAGAGCCACGAAAAGAAAAATAAATTGAAGCTGGACAAACTTGAAGACCGACATTTGTAGTTGGTAGAAAGGTCACCTTAAAAAGCCTTAATCCCTTGAAGAGTGCTAATTACAAATTTCTTGAGCATGTCCTTAAGGAGTCATCCATTTAATGAATTTAAAGTATGAGAGAACTTTCAAGCTCCATGAGACCCAAATTGAGGCTTTCGAGCCAAACAAGAAGGTGGGATGAGAACGTCTATCACCTTAAGGATTCAACCATGATGGTTTGACCTCCTCATCCCTTCATGAACCATGTCTACGTCCTTAATCTACAACCCGTGATGGTAGGACACTATTGGCTATAATCGAGAGTAAGTGTGAGGTGGAGGAGAACAGGATATGAGCATGCAATCCCTCGAAGAAAACGGAAAGCGGCCAATATGGCGGGAACATATGGTGGTCTTCAAGTGGGAGTATTCCTTATCTCTCTTCTCACATTACTTGAATTACTTGTTTGTTTTCTTATGTGTTTAGGATGTTAGCTTTGTGTTTGTGAAATTTATGGTAGGGAAGTGTGTAAGTTCTGTGACATTTGTGTGAGAATTGGTGTTTGATTAGTCAAAAATCTGAGAACCTCCTTTGATGGGTCGAAGAATGATAGTTTAAAAACTTCAACCCATCGAAGAACTACAATAGAAAAATTTGAGGCATTGCCTTGATGGGTCGAGAAATTTCTTCAACCCATCGAGGAGGTGCAGCTGCAGCGACCCGGGGCATTCGTTCAATAGAAGGCTGGTCTGGGGCAGAGGTTGACCAAAAAGTTAACTTTAATTGAACCCTATTTCTCCTTCTTTTCTATTTTTCTCCACCTCATTGTTCGTTCTCTTCGACTTCTTCTTCTTCTCTTCGAACTCTCTCTCCCTCAAACACTTTAAACATTCACAACCCTCACAAATCACCCAAAATCTCTCAAAACTTTTGAATTTGAAGCTTATACTTGCTTGTAGATGATTGGAGATGTTTTGAGTCACTTTGCTTAATGTATTGTTCTTAAAACCCCAAATTCATATTTGACATTTTGGATGATTTGATTTGATTTTGTGATGATTGTGGATAGTTTAGGTCTTAATTCCTTGATTCTAACTGCTTCTCATGTGATGAAATTTGTGATGAATAATGAGCATGAACCCTAGGTTTGAATTTTTCGAATTAAGATCTGTTTGTGTGTTGTTATTTCCAATGTATGCTTTAATTCATGATTTAGGACTAATGGGTAGTTGATTTATAAGGTCAATTGCATGAAAACTTATCGAATGGTTTTTTGGTGAATTGTTGACTATCCTTGACTTTGGCCGAAATTGTGAGGCAAGTATGCTTTGGTGGTGTGTTTTGTGTGTTTTAGTTGTAATGTGCTTGTGTAGGTTAAGATTTCTTAGGTTGTAGTTAAAATTTAGATAAAATTTCTTGATTGGACACATATTTGAACTAAGAACTTGATGACCTTAACTTGATAATTGTGTTACTTTGTGTATCGATTGTGTGTCAGTGTATATTTGAGACTATCCTTTGCGCTTGTGAATTGACATTGATGAGATTGAGATGATGCCATGTGCTAGGAGTCTTGAATTGCATTTTCATTTGATTATTGTGTTGTAATTTCCATGCTTAGGTACCACATTGTTGCTTTGATGGTGATTTACATTGAGATATAGCATGCATTATGATGATTTGGAAACAATGTTGTGGTTTCTTAAGTGTGCGGATTACATATGTGTGTTGTTGTTTTGAGTTCTAAGTTGTTTGGGTGTTGAAATTGTTTTCTAAGTGTCCCCGTCCACTAATCCATCATCATCACTATGGGAAAACCAATGGCAACCACCAAGCGCAAGGATAAAGCACCGGTTGTTGAAGAAGAGGAAGAGGTGTATGAGTGTGTGTTTACCTACTATAACTCGAGTGATGCCCTAAGGAAGGTCATAGGCTCGAATTCGGGTGATTCCAAGAGGATAAATGTCAAGGAGGAGCGTGATATTCACTCTGAGAGGGACGTCGCCTTAGTGCCTGAAAGGTCCAAGCTCAAGGTTGTGAGGAAACTCTTGAAAGCCCACAAGATCACCAGTCTAGCTAAAGATTTTGATGGATATTATGAACATTGGTGAGGGAATTCTATGCCGCACTCAAGGAAGCCAAAACCATTTCTCAAGGGATAGGCCAACTCTTCGCTTTTCGGAAGAAGAGAATAGAGCTCACGTACACCAAAAGCCCTTGAGGACCTATACTATTTGCCTCACCTCTCATTGGATGAGATAATTTCCTCTTTGGAGCGGCATGATGCGTTGACTTGGGTGGATTTCAAGTAAGTACGATGTGGGTAGAACAAGGTCCCCAAGAGAAAGAATGGGATGTGGGTAGCATGATGCGTTGACTTGGCTATTCATTAAGCACAATGTCTCCTCGAACGACCATAGTTATGAGATTTATATCAAGCAGTATTATACGATGTTCATGATGATGCATGGGGAGGGATCGGTGGAGTATAGGAAACTTCTCTATGATGCCATTATCGAGTGTGGAATCAGACAAAGGTTCCTTGGTGTTTCCTTGTACAACCACCTGGCTATGCATCAAGAGGAAGGTTGAGCTCATCCCTCACATCTTTCATGCACCTAAGGGAGAGCTTGATGATACTGTGGTGGCCAAGAGCTTAAGTCAAGTACCCAAACTAACTGACCCTGATGCCACTCTTCAACCTCCTCAAGGAGTGTCCGATGAGTACTTTACTTATCTCGAGAGGTCCTTTGGTCAAGTGTTCTCCAACCAAGCCGCAATGATGGCAATGGTAGGTAATCTCGGTGATCATATTTCTAGTTTGGAGCTTCAGCATCACCGTGGAGATGACACGTCCGGATCGGCACCCATGGACCGTGATGATATGGATAATTATGGATTGGGTGGATGAAGATATTAGTGTGCTTATGCTTCTTATTTAGTTTCTTTTATGTAGTGTTTATCTAACCTCTCTTCTTTCAAGACTTTGTATGGATTTTTCATGGTTTTGTAACATTCGAACATCTTAGCTACTCTTCAGTTGATGTCATTGTGTTACTTGCTATGTTTTGTGTTTTGTGGTGATGCTTATCTTTGTTGATTTTTCATGCTTGTGTGAGCCTTCTTGGATGAATAGGATGAGCATTTTACCACTTTGTTTTTGTTTAGATTATGTTAGTTTTGTATAATAGGTGTGTTAAATGTGAATTAAGTAGGGAATGATAAGGAATTTGAGGTGGAACATGGAAAATGTGACGACCTGAACCAGAATCGGTAGAGTAATCAGCGTAATTCACGAGTTAGCGCGTAATTGCAGTTTTCTATAATTGTGTGGTTTGTCGGTTTTGTTTACGACTTAATTATCGGCCGAGAATTTGAGTTGAGTCTCTTCTCGAGAGTTGTTGTATACGTGATTTCGAGTTCGTGGGCGGTTCCGGATGATTTTTCCGATGACCGAGGAATATAATATGATTATTCGAAGTTTCGGAATATCGACGAGTTTATCCGTTCGTATCGAATTTATCCGAATCGTAATGGTTATCCGTTTTGGACCGTCGATCGTCCCGAGACACGAGTATAAATATCGGAAATAGTCGAAAAAATGTCGAAAACACTGTTGGAAGTTTGACCCGCGTTGACTTTTGGTGTTGACCGTTGACTTTGAGCTGACCGGAGAACCACCGCGGGCAACGATCTGTTTGCCGTCGGATTTCACGATTCCGGCCACCTCTAGCCTAGACCTTGGTATGAATCGATTCCTCTTTCAATTTCCTACAGTTTAGAACTTGGAATTTTGGAATTTGATGTTGATTTGAGGGAGAACGGAGAGGTTGAACTTTGAAGATTTTCGCCGAAATCGGCCTTAAACGGGGGCGGCGCTCCGGTGACTTTCCGGGGTGGATGTTTGGAGGGTTTTTTTGGGTTTTGGATGGTGATCATTTCCCCTTTGGTTTGGAGGGTCGAGGTGGCGCGACGGAGCCGGAATCGGTCCGGGAAGTTTTCCGGCCGGTTTGGGGTTTGAATTTTTGAGCTGATTTCCGGCCACGGTGGTGGTTGGATGGTGGTGACCCCTTTGGGAAATTTTCTCGGCTTGAGGAGGAGAACAGTTTGGGAGCTCGGTCGCCGGGAAATCTCTCTGGTTGACGGCGGAGCTCCGGTGACCCGTTGACTTTTTAGAATTTGATGATTGTAATGTCGTTTTACTCGTATTCACGCCCCGATCGTCGCCTTGAGGTTTTCGAGTTGATTTGGGTATCAGATTTTCAGTCGAGGGTTTTGAGTGGAGATTTCGGGAATTTCATCGATTATTTTGCATTGTGTTATATATTTCCGGGAACGGTTGATTTCCGAGGTGTGGTAGAGTGTTGTGGTTTGTGATTTTGATCAGATATATTTTATGACTATTCAGGGGATCGAGATCGTGCTTCGGGCGAGGGATCTTCCGCCGGGCCACGTGATTAGCGCGAGTGCGCGTTTTGCTCACCTGTGAATGGACAATTTCTTTTCACTGATAATCACGAGTCTTTATACACATTTTATGAGCATGGATATGAGACTATGGTTTATATGAGCATGTGTTATACGATTATGCCTATATAATTATACATTACGTATATGCATTTACTTATTGCTTTACACATCTGCATCGAACTATTTATGATTTGGTTTACACAAAGTACAGTCACAGTATATATTGTTGTATCGATACACTCTCATCCCGGCTGATCCCCGAGGATGTTTACCGGGGGAGGCTGTGACCTCTGACCCGAGACCTTTACCGAGGGGGGGGGGGCAGACCTCTGACCTGAGGCCTTTCTGGCTAGAATCACGTGTGGGTCTGGGATCCCATGATTCGGACTGTACTAGCATGAATGTGTCCATGAGCGACCCCATGGGATTTTCCATGCATGCTATGTACGCTGGAGGAGTTTGAGTTCACCTCGTGTACCATATTATATTTATTCATTTTGACTCGCATATGTTATTATAACATATATTATTCGGCAAAAGACATTTATTTTCGTCCACTCACTCTAACAGTTTTCATGTCTTTCCCCTGGGCTTTTCGATTTTCGTGCCCAGTTTCCAGTTCAGATTCTGGTGTCTCACGTCGTGGTCGGACGCTAGTTGTTCGAGCTACCTGTGTTTTCCAGTAGGTTTCTTGTTTCGCCTACTGTTGTATATTTTGTATATATATATATATACACTAGAGGTCGCTCTGATACATTCCTGATACATGTTTTATACGGATTTTCCCGGATTTTATATATTACAAAGCTGTGTTTACTGTTTATTGCTATTGAAATGATGTTGAGAAATCCGAATGGGATTGATGCCCACGGTTTGGCTTTTGTGGCATAGGATGAAGTGTTATTTTTCGGATGCAGGTAAAGGCAATTCCGTGTTAGTACCGTTACTCTGCCGAAATTTTAATGGTTTTTGTTGGTTCGTGTTTTCAGAAGGGGTTTGATTCCGGTTTAGGAAACTAAATCGGGGTTGGGTTCTTTCAGCTTGGTATCAGAGCATTAGGTTGTTAGATTCTATAGACTCTTGTAGTTGTGACGCTTAGGGTATTTGAGTCTGTACAGCATGACAAGAGCGATGACCCGACTGGCCAGCTGTACTGATCAATGCTTCGGGTGTTGTGTGTTCTCAAATATCTGAGGTCTCATGATTACGTTTCTTCTGCTTGTACCTAATGCTTGTCTTGTATCAGTAGGATGCCTCCTCGACGTGGTCCCCATGTTGATCGGGAAGTGGATTCTGATGAGGATCGCCATACGCACGACTTGCTGATGCGAGTTTTGCGTTTGGAGGAGCGTTTTGACCCTGTGGTCAAAGCTCGTACTGTTGGTGCGACTGTCTTTTCGGGTTCAGCTGATCCAGAGATGTGTGAGGCATGGCTGGTTCAGTTTGAACGAGATTATGAGCGTCTGCGTTTTACCCCTGAGCAGATGACAGTGGCAGCAGTCGGATTACTTAAGTCAGATGCATACTTTTGGTGGGTTAGCACCGATAGAGTTCCGGTTGATACTCCGTGGACTTTGTTCCGAGACCTGTTTATGCGGAGATACTTCAATCAGGCTACCCAGCAGCGTAAGTATGAGTAGTTCACGAATTTGAGGCAGAGTTCTGATACTTCCAGTTCGGCTTCATCCTCGGGCAGTGGACCATATCGACCACCAGCTAGTGCACCGAGGCAGAGACCGAGATGGAGGAGAGATCGACCGCAGCGACCACAGGCTAGTGGAGGTTCCAGCCGTTCCAGTTATCCTCGGCGTACCGGTGGCACGTTTGCTGTACCGAGAGAGTATCCATTATGCAACTTCTACAACAGGAATCACTATGGTCTTTGTCAGCGAGGCCCTGCCACTTTTTTTTGCTGTGGCCAGGTGGGTCACTATGCGAGAGAGTGTGTCCAGCTTGATGGTGCTGATGGACAGGTGGCCCAGAGTTCCGGAGCTGAGCGAGGTGCCACTTCGGGAGCTCGACCAGTATAGTATGCGGGCCAAGGCAGACAGCAGGGGCAGCCTTAGCGTGGACGACCAGCCGGGCAGGCCAGGGTTCATGCCATGACTTTGCGAGAGAGCAGAGCTTCACCGGAGGTCGTTATCGGTACGTTGCATGTCTTTGGTATTCCAGTACTTACATTGTTAGATCCAGGTGCCACGCATTCATTCATGTCATATAGACTATCATCTTTAGCTACTGTACCTGCGTCTCCACTTCCGGGGTTGTGGAGAGTGTTGTATCCGTCTGGTGAGGTGGTGAGTATTGGCTGGGTGTATAGAGACTGTGAGATATTTATTGGAGGCCATGGCTTAGCCGCGGATCTGTTGTTGCTTGATATCGTCGATTTTGACGTGATCTTGGGTATGGACTTCTTAGAGACACATTGGGCCATGTTTGACTGTCACAAGAAGGAGGTTGCATTTCGACGACCAAGCTTTCCCGAGGTATTATTTCGAGGCGAGAAGAATACGTCCTTGCCATGTGTGATTTCCGCGATGAAGGCGGATCAGATGATGAAGAAGGGCTGTGTTGCTTACTTAGCTCATATGGTAGACACTACGTCGGTTGTGCCAGACCTTGGTAGTATTGAGGTTGTTTCTGAGTTTCTGGATGTATTTCCGGAGGAGTTACCAGGTGTACCTCCAGTACGGGAGATTGATTTCACTATTGAGATATTACCGGGTACATGACCTATTTCTCAGACACCGTATCGAATGGAGCCAACGGAGTTGAAAGAGTTACAGGTTCAACTTCAGGAGTTGCTGGAGAAGGGTTTCATTCGACCTAGTGTTTCGCCATGGGGTGCCACGGTTTTGTTTTTGCGGAAGAAAGATGGATCCATGCGGTTGTGCATCGATTATCGGAAGCTGATTCAGGTTACAGTGAAGAACAAGTATCCGTTGCCGCGGATTGATGACTTGTTTGATCAGCTCAAGGGAGCTTCAGTCTTTTCGAAGATTGATCTTAGATCCGGATATCACCAGTTGAGGATCCGAGAGTCTGATGTGGCCAGGACAGCTTTCAGATTGCGGTATGGGCACTACGAGTTTTTGGTTATGCCGTTTGGGTTGACCAATGCCCCCGTGGCCTTTATGGGCTTGATGAACCGGGTGTTCAGACAGTTTCTGGACAAGTTCGTGATCGTGTTCATCATTGATATTCTGATCTATTCCATGAGTGTGGGCGAGCATAAAAAGCATTTGCGAGCGGTGTTGCGGACTTTGCGGAACAATCAGTTGTTTGCGAAGTTCAGCAAGTGCGAGTTTTGGTTGGACAGTGTGAAGTTTCTGGGCCACGTGATATCGGCTGAGTGAGTCAGTGTTGATCCTAACAAGATCGAGGCCGTGCTGAATTGGAGTAGACCTACCACTGTACCGGAGATCCGGAGTTTCTTGGGTTTGGCAGGCTACTATCGGCACTTTGTACAAGATTTTTCTCGGATTGTTACTCCACTGACCAGGTTGACGAAGAAATGCGTCAAGTTTGAGTGGTCTGATGCATGCGAGGAGAGTTACTGTAATACCCCGAAAATTAGTTTAATAGTTTAGATTATCGTATGACTCATTAAACTTAGAAATTACCATAATTTAGTTTGACCTTAAAAGTTTTAGAAATTCGATAAAAAAAATTGTCTGGCGAAGACAATGTATAAAAACGAGGTTTAGAGAAATATTAACGGAGTGGGGCAAATGGTCCAGTGGATACTCAAGTTCAAGTCAGGTACTCCCTGGTCTTGGGTTCGAGGCCACGAGCTGGAATCGTGAAACATTCCATTTTATAGGTTAGTAAAAATAATAAAAATATTTTTACTCCAGTTAGAAACGGTAAGAAACTCTAATTCCAACTAGCTGATTTTTCGGAAATGGAATTTTAGCAAAACGACCAAATTTTCCTTGTTCGAATCTCTTCTCCGAATCGAACTTTGTATTTTAAGATTGCAATTCATACTTTTAGAGGTCATGCTCATATATTGAAAGGACCCAATCCCGATTCAGTTACCTAAACCGGAATCAAACCCTTTCGAAAATACGAATCAACAAAAAAATTTCGAAATTTGGGCAGAGTTTCGTTACTAGCGTTGAATTACCATAACTTGCACCCAGAAATTAACACTTCGTCCTATGCCACAAAAAGCAAACCGTGGGCACCAATCCCATCCGGATTTCTCAACATCAATATAATTAACAACAGTAAATAAACTGTACTATGTATATATGTATATCCGTAAAAAAAATCCGCGTAAACATGTATCAGAATGTATCAGAGCGACCGCTAAAGTAAAACATATACAATATGTACATCAGTAGGCGAAACAAGAACCTACTGGAAAACACAAGTAACTCTGATCACTAGCCTCCAAACCGCGACGTGAAACCTGAATCCGAACTGCAAACTGGGCACGGAAACCAAAAAGCCCAGGGGAAAGGCAAATAAAACGTTAGAGTGAGTGGACGAAAATAAACATATGCCTTTCACCAGTTTATATACATAAACCATAGAAAACAATGCGAGTTCGGAAAACACAATACACATATATATATGGAGGTTGTCGGGCGAATCTCTCAAGCCCGACGTCAGGTGAATCGCTCAACCTGACGGTGAAAGGCCAGGGGAATCTCTCAACCCCGGCGGCACTCAGGGGAATCTCTCAACCCTGCTTCAGAGGAATTTCTCAACTCTGGGCCAGAGGAATCTCTCAACTCTGGTAGCATCGATGCAATAAATGCCATCACCAACAAACATATAATACACCTCCGAAAATAACACATATATCTCAATCATCGTATAAAATAAATACGGAAATCAATAAATCCACGAACTCGCAAAATCAACAGTGAAAAATAGAAACTTGTCCACTCACAGGCCTGCTAGCGCGAACTCGCGCTAATCTCGTGGTCCGGCGGAAGATCCCTCGCCTGAAGCACGATCACGATCTCGATCTTGATCTCGATCTCCTGAATATCCACAAAATATAACTGATCAATATCGTAATCCACAACACTGTACTGATGCACGGAAACCAACTGTTCCCAGAAATGTGAAATGCGGTACAAAATGAGTTACGGAAATCCCGAAATCCCCACTCGAAACCTCGACTGAAAATCGGCTAACCAAATCAACCCGAAAACCTCTGGACGATAACCAGGGCGCGATTACGAGAAAAACGACATTAAAATTATCGAAATCTGAAAAGTCAACTTTTTCCTTCCGCCGTTGACCGCCGCCGCCGCCGCCGCCGCGCCGTCAACGGTGAAATCACACGGCGGGAAGCTCCAGTTTTCATCCCCACAACCATGCGAACCTTTTTCTCTTCTATCACTAAGACCAATTCAAAGCAGAACCTCCCCAAAATCGAGCAAAACCGAACGAAAACCAAACCGGAATTCCAAATCGGGTTGCACCAAAAACTCCTCCCCAACTCCAATTAATCACACCACAAGTAACTATAGACTAGGGCGAGTTAAAGCCCCAACCATATCGCCTCCAAATCTCACCGGAGCACAGCTCCCCGTCATCGGCGATTTGCTCGATTCGGCCTCCAATGGTCCATCCCCAAAACACCACTAATTTTCCCAAACTCATGCATCAATCAACTCGAAATCAAGAGAGGAGTCGAACTATACTTGTCCCGTGGCCTGAGGTGGCTGGAATTAGGTCGCCGGACGGTGACTTCCCAAACGGGAAACTTTCCCCTTTCGGCTGCTGGTCCACTTTCCAATTTTGGAAAGTCAACGAATTTCAAAGTTGGTCAATGCCCAAAGTGAAGTTTTTCGACTAATTCTCGACTAATTTGCTATTTATACTCGAGCCTCGGTCGTTCGACGGTCCGAAATGAAAATACGAAATGATTCGGATAAACTCGAAACAAACGGATAAACTCGTCGAAACCCGAAACTTCAAATAATCATAAAATATTCCTCGGTTATCGGAAAAATCTTCCGAAACCGCCCACGAACTCGAAATCACGTGTTCTATCATTTCCGTGAAGACACTCAACACAAATTCTCGACTGAAAACATAGTCGCGAATCGAATCGACAAACCATACAATATCGTAAAACTGCGACTATAACCAAATCTCAAGAATCGTGCCAACACACATCTGATTCTGGTTCGGGTCGTCACATATATCAATTTGGTGCTAAATATTATTGGTTGATATATATATATATATTACACTACATTACACTTTATTAGTAAAACTATACATTTTCACACATCACATTACATATTGCATTCACATGCATACATAATCACATTTCAACATTTCAATCAGATTTCCAACCACATTACTATTGTTTTTACAAGTGCATTTTAACCCTAGAATTAGTAGCCCAACTATTCCATTGTCAACTTGTCTACAAAAGTCTACAAAAATAGTTATGAATTTATTTCCCATGTCTCCTCCCATGTCTATATAAATCACCCTTGAGTTCAATCTGATTTTTGCACCACTTTAATCTTCCCCTTACGTACTGATTTGAAGTCCTCCCAAAAGTTGCAATGCAACTCTCCTAAAATCCCACACCAAATTACATTTCTTCCAAGTACTTTAGTAGTTAATTCATTTGCTTCAAGAGTCACTTGAGTAAATTTAATATTTTCGTTTCTGTTAAAGTTTTAATTAGTCAAATATTTTTACATATTCATATTCTACACAAAAAGTTATTCAACTTTGGCTTTTGAATCACTTAAAAAGGTTAAGTAATGAGAACGTTATGACTAAAACAAGTTTTGCTAATCTTTTTCTTAATCATGTTTGAAACCTCTTAATGTGCTCTTAACTTGAAATATTCATATCTCACTCATTTCTTAACCAAATTTAGTGTTCTTTATATCAAAACGAAGCTTAGAAGTTCAACTATCAATCTGGAAAGTTTGAAAAGTATTGATTAATACTTACTAACTAATTAATTCGTGCAAATGAGTTTAATAGCGAGTGTAAACATTTCTGGACAGTTGCTAAACATTTTTATTTCTGGACTTGAGAACTCCCTACCGAACTTTTTGATCATTACCATTGGATTCCTCTCGAAAAATACTTCGAGATGGTGTACTCACTTCTTTGATTTGGACATAATATGGATTAATTATAAAATGGATCAAATGGAGGATTTCGAACGGACTACCGCCGAATGATACTTTTGGTCCAAGGATTAATAATTTTATTTTCTGCATTTGTACTTTATTTTTATTTACTTACTCACATTATTACTTCTTAAGTTTGATTTGGGACTAATGGAGGATTTCGGACGGACTACCGCCGAATGAAACTTTTGAACCAATGATAACTAATTTTTATTTCAAGATTATCTACTTAATCGCTCTATTTATTTACTCTCAAATATAATTTGGAACAAATGGAGGATTTCGAGCGGACTACCGCCGAATGAAACGTTTGGACCAAAATTGTTAATTAATGAAATACGTTTAAGTTTGATCTTTCTTCCTTTACAAATTCTATTACGTATATATTCATTTCAAAATTATGATGTAAATATATACTCTATGATCTATATACATAGTCTTAATTAAAGACTTGTTGTGATCGTTATGGTTGAAGTGTGAAGTCGGGTGTATAGTACGAATTAACTCGTGCTTAAGTGAATTGCTGGTAAATTATTTTGTTATTGTGGGAGTTAGCCAAGGGCCCTAGTCCCTTATACTCTAAGGAATGAATTGTGTCAAACCGAGAGTATACGTGCTTTGGCAGGTGGCCTTAGAATGTTGTGGCTTTATATGTGTGTTGGTATTGTGAGACTAAGAACATGATTTTCTTTGAGTAATTACCAGTTAATCTAAAAGAATTCACTTCGGAAGTATTGGCGTGTTTGTGTGTAGATGTGAAGTTGTGCAAGTATATATATTATGTATCTAAATGTATATATTACAAAGACGTAAGTGTAAGTATGGAAGAATAACCGGTTTCAATATTTCACCTTTTTGAATTGGTTGTTCGATTTGATGTTTCTTAGAGATAATTTAGTATATGCTTGTAAGCTGTACTTACTGGGTCAGTATGACTCATGGTACTACATCTTTCTCCTTTTCAGGTGATGAGTAGAATGCTTGGGAAAAATGGGATACGTCGCCTACTAAATAAACGAATTATTTTCTACTTGTATTTTGAATTGAATAAATGTAATGACCATTATTTTCAAAAACTTCGGTATTGTAATATTAGCACTTTCTCTTTTAAATAAATGTGCTATTCAGACACCTTGATTTTTGAAATTATTTGGCTTTCTTATTCACATCACAAATCCTTACACCATATTTCAGTATAATACTGGCCCCGGATTTAGGGGTGTGACAGTTACTTACTCCTGAAGGAAAAGTTGACTACAGCACCGGTTTTGACATTACCAGACGACAGCGGTGAATTCGTGGTTTCCAGTGATGCGTCAAAGATGGGACTTGGTTGTGTGCTGATGCAGCATGGCAGAGTTGTAGCCTATGGTTCCAGGCAGTTGAAACTACACGAAGTCAACTATCCGACTCATGATTGGGAGTTGGCTGCTATTGTGCTAGCGTTGAAGAGTTGGAGACATTACTTGTACGGAGCCCAGTGTAAAATTTACACCGACCACAAGAGTCTCACTTACTTGCGGACGCAGCCAGACTTGAACATGAGGCAGCGCAGGTGGATGGAGTTGATCAACGACTATGATTGCACTTTCGAGTACCATCCAAGGAAGGCCAATGTTGTTGCCGATGCACTCAGTCAGAAATCTGGAGCTTCGTTGTTCCATGTGTGTGTGGCTAGAGTATCTATGTTAGCCGAGCTTCGGGCTACGGGAGCCGAGTTCGAGTGGGATGACGAGGGAGCTTTATTAGCCAGTTTCCAAGTTCGACCCGTGTTGGTTGACCAGGTTCGGGAAGCTCAGGATTCAGATTACAACCTGTTGAGTAAGAAGACCATGATACTGAATAGTGTGCCTACAGAGTTTCGTTTGAGTGATGACGGTACGTTGCTTTTCAGAGGCAGGTTGTGCGTACCCCGAGATGAGAGTCTGAAGAAGGAGATTCTGGATGAGGACCATTGTTCGGCATATGCGATGCATCCCGGAGGTACGAAGATGTTTCGTACACTTCGAGCGTATTACTGGTGACGTAACATGAAGCGGGAGATTGCTGCATATGTGAGCCAATGTTTGATCTGTCAGCAGGTTAAAGCGGAGAGGCAGAAATTTGTGGGAAAGTTACAGCCACTGGAGATTCCGGTTTGGAAGTGGGAGCACATTACTATGGATTTCATTTATCAGTTGCTGCGTACTTCGGCTGACAACACTGGTATTTGGGTTATTGAGGATCGACTGACGAAATCCGCTCATTTTCTCGCACTTCCGGGGAAGATATCAGTGGGCAGATTGGCCAAGCTTTATTTGTCAGAGATTGTTCGGCTGCACGGTGTGCATGTGTCTATTATTTTTGACCGAGATAGTCAGTTCACTTCCGAGTTCTGGCAGGCACTGCAACAAGCCATGGGCACGAGATTGCGCTTCAGTACAGCTTTTCATCCTCAGACTGACGGGCAGTCTGAGTGGACCATATAGACTCTTGAGGATATGTTGTGGTCTTGCGTTCTACAGTTTCGAGGAAATTGGGACTAGCAACTACATTTGATTGAGTTCGCCTACAACAACAGCTACTAGGCCAATATCGAGATGGCACCGTACGAGGCCCTGTACAGGAAGCAGTGTCGCACTCCGTTATGTTGGAGTGAGGTGGGCAAGCGATGGCTTATTGGCCCTGATCTGGTGAAGAGCACCATTGAGGATGTGCAGATTATCCGAGATAGATTGAAGATTGCCCAGGATCGCCAGATGAGTTATGCGGACGTGAGGAGAAAGAGTCTCGAGTTTGATGTGGGCAATTGGGTCTTCCTGAAACTATCTCCGTGGAGGGGAGTTGTGCGTTTCGGGAAGCGTGGCAAACTTCGACCACTGTACATTGGTCCGTATGAAATCATCGAGAGAGTTGGAGTTGTTGCTTACAGACTTGAGTTGCCAGCTGAGATGGCTCGTGTTCATGATGTTTTCCACGTTTTGATGTCGCGGAAGTACATCTCTGATCCGTCACATGTGTTAGCGCCATAGCAGCTACCGATCCGTGAGGATTTGACGTATGTGGAGGAGCCGGTATAGATTCTCGATCATCGTGAGCAGGAGTTGAGGCACCGTGTTATACCGCTAGTGAAGGTCTTGTGGCAGAATCACTCAGTTGAGGAGGCCACCTGGGAGACTGAGCAGCGTATGCGGGAGCAGTATCCTCATCTGTTCACTTGACATGTACGTAAATTTCGAGGTTGAAATTTTTTTAAGGGGGGTAGATTTGTGACGACCCGAACCAGAATCGGTATAGTAATCAGCGTAATTCACGAGTTAGCGCGTAATTGCAGTTTTTGATAATTGTGTGGTTTGCCGGTTTTGTTTACGACTTAATTATCGGCCGAGAATTTGAGTTGAGTCTCTTCTAGAGAGTTGTTGTATACGTGATTTCGAGTTCGTGGGCGGTTCCGGATGATTTTTCCAATGACCGAGGAATATAATATGATTATTCGAAGTTTCAGAATATCGACGAGTTTATCCGTTCGTATCGAGTTTATCTGAATCGTAATGGTTATACGTTTTGGACCGTCGATCGTCCCGAGACACGAGTATAAATATCGGAAATAGTCGAAAAAATGTCGAAAACACTGTTGGAAGTTTGACCGGCGTTGACTTTTGGTGTTGACCGTTGACTTTGAGTTGACCGGAGAACCACCACGGGCAACGATCTGTTTGCCGTCGGATTTCACGATTCCGGCCACCTCCAGCCTAGACCTTGGTATGAATCGATTCCTCTTTCAATTTCCTACAGTTTAGAACTTGGAATTTTGGAATTTGATGTTGATTTGAGGGAGAACGGAGAGGTTGAACTCTGAAGATTTTCGCCGAAATCGGCCTTGAACGGGGGCGGCGCTCTGGTGACTTTCCAGGGTGGATGTTTGGAGGGTTTTGTTGGGTTTTGGATGGTGATCATTTCTCCTTTGGTTTGGAGGGTCGAGGTGGTGCGACGGCGCCGGAATCGGTCCAGGAAGTTTTCCGGCCGGTTTGGGGTTTGAATTTTCGAGCTGATTTCCGGCCACAGTGGTGGCTGGATGGTGGTGACCCCTTTGGGAAAGTTGCTCGGCTTGAGGAGGAGAACAGTTTGGGAGCTCGGTCGCCGGGAAATCTCTCTGGTTGACGGCGGAGCTCCGGTGACCCGTTGACTTTTTAGAATTTGATGATTTTAATGTCGTTTTACTCGTATTCGTGCCCCGATCGTCGCCTTGAGGTTTTCGAGTTGATTTGTGTTTCGGATTTTCAGTCGAGGGTTTTGAGTGGAGATTTCGAGAATTTCGTCGATTATTTTGCATTGTATTATATATTTCCGGGAACAGTTGATTTCTGAGGTGTGGTATAGTGTTGTGGTTTGTGATTTTGATCAGATATATTTTATGACTATTCAGGGGATCGAGATCGTGCTTCGGGCGAGGGATCTTCCGCCGGGCCACGTGATTAGAGCGAGTGAGCGTTTTGCTCACCCGTGAACGGACAATTTCTTTTCACTGATAATCGCGAGTCTTTATACATGTTTTACGAGCATGAGCATGTATATGAGACTATGGTTTATATGAGCATGTGTTATACGATTATGCCTATACAATTATACATTATGTATATGCATTTACTTATTGCTTTACACATCTGCATTGAACTATTTATGATTTGGTTTACACAGAGTACAGTCACAGTATATGTTGTTGTATCGATACACTTGCATCCCGGCTGATCCCCGAGGATGTTTACCGGCGGAGGCTGTGACCTCTGACCCGAGACCGTTACCGGGGGGGGGGCAGACCTCTGACCTGAGGCTTTTCTAGCTAGAATCATGTGTGGGTCTGGGATCCCGTGATTCGGACTGTACTAGCACGGATGTGTCCATGAGCGACCCCGTGGGATTTTCCATGCATGCTCTATACGCTGGAGGAGTTTGAGTTCACCTCGTGTACCATATTATATTTATTCATGTTGACTCGCATATGTTATTATAACATATATTATTCGGCGAAAGGCATTTATTTTCGTCCACTCAGTCTAACGGTTTTCATGTCTTTCCCCTGAGATTTTTGGTTTCCGTGCCCAGTTTGCAGTTCGGATTCTGGTGTCTCACGTCGTGGTCGGAGGCTAGTTGTTCGAGCTACCTGTGTTTTCTAGTAGGTTTCTTGTTTCGCCTACTGCTGTATATTTTTTTATATATATACACTAAAGGTCGCTCTGATACATTACTGATACATGTTTTTTACGAATTTTCCCGGATTTTATATATTATACAGCTGTGTTTACTGTTTATTGCTATTGAAATGATGTTGAGAAATCCGGATGGGATTGGTGCCCACGGTTTGGCTTTTGTGGCATAGGATGAAGTGTTATTTTCCGGATGCAGGTAAAGGTAATTCCGCGTTAGTAGCGTTACTCTGCCGAAATTTTAATGGTTTTTGTTGGTTCGTGTTTTCAGAAGGGGTTTGATTCCGGTTTAGGAAACTAAATCGGGGTTGGGTCCTTTCAGCAAAATTCTGGAAATCTCAAAAGTACAAATTTGAGGCACTGCCTCGATGGGTCGAAGGTTTTCCTCGACCCATCGAATCTCTCCCATAACCAAAATTCCTAGGTACTACCTTGATGGGTCGAAACATTCCTTCGACCCATCGAAGGTCTTCCCCCATTTCAAGCCCTTTTTAGCCTATTTTGGAGACTAAGAGCCCTGGACTTGTCGACATGGAGCTTTGAAAAATCCCTTGAGGCGAACTTCAATCCAAATGCGTCGTTTGCCGACCATGACCTAGTCTATGCATCTTTGGATGACGAGGCCTAACTTGACCTTCGTTGGTTTACACGTTCATGCATACGGAGCTAGGCACCAGTCTTCAAAGTGTTTGCATCATCTTTATCTCTACTCCCTTTACTTCTTTGCATGATATGGATATGTTTGCGAATGATGCTTAACTAGTTTATTGTTTAGAGTCATATTAAAATGTGGTAATCTTTGTGTGGTACATGTGCGATACTTATTACTTTGAAGTTGATGCCTTTATAAATTTCTGATCATTCCATGCTAGGGTGCTAAATTTCTAAGTGTGAGGTCCCCTCATGTTTTATGCTTGGTTACAATGTGGTTTTTCTTTAAAATGTGATTAGTATGCATCTTCCTATTGTAGTTGATAGGACTGTAATAGCTTAATTAATTTTTGGAGACTATATGACCTTTAAGTGTGAATGCATGCTAGTTGTTATGCCTTAGAGAGCATGTGTAGGAGAATAAAATGTGAAATGATGATGCATATGTTATCTCTTGTACACTTTTGTCTACTTTATGGCTCGATGAAAATTAAGGAAAATTTGATTCTAAAGTGTGAGGTAGGCGGCTAAGTCATTATCATTCTTTATCCTAAAAAATTGAAAAAATTGAAAAATTTGAGAAAATGTAGTGCAAAAATATGTGTGTGTTTTGGTGTGTTTGTGTCTCAATAATCACTCCCAATGATGATATTGAACTAATGACTAGTAGATTGCATGATTTTGAGTATATTCGAAAAGAGAAAACAATATATGTTTAATCGGTTTGAAAAGAGTTTATGCCATTCAAAATTCTTTCACTTGAGAAAAAGAAGGATTAACATGTTTTCGAAGCTATCTATGCTCTGTGTGGGATTTTGAGCCTAATTGTGCATGCATATGTACATTATGCACTTTTTCTTTCATGTGTGACATCGATTAATCATTGTGTAATCTAGAACTTGCTTGAAACCATACAAAGCATTTTCCAAATCATGAGTTATTTTTTAAAAAAATAGAGGCATTAGGATTGTCAAATTTCTTATTGAACCTATGATGCATATATTCTTTAGTGAGCCAATTTGAGTCTTTGTAATTACTTAGCCTTTTATTTTGTGAGCACCAAAAAATCCTACCTAGCTTAAACACTTATCCTATCCGTAACTCGGCAAACTAGCAAACAATAATGAATTCCTATTATGATGTGCTTTTAGTGTTGCGCTTGTTGCAAAGATTGTCAAAATCTTAAGTGTGAGATGGAGGAGGTTGTGTGATGTTCATTTGAGTTGTATTTTTGTTCAAAAAGAAAAGAAAAGAAAAATGAAAAAAGAGTACCAATGAAAAGAAAAGAGAAAAAAAAATAGAAAAGAGTTTCACAAAAAGAGTTTGAGTTGTACATAAAAAATAAGTATTTTGGGAAATAACGTTGTGTGAAAAGGGGGAAGTTAATGGCACCTAGATATTATGTAAAGGAACTTCAACGTATAAATTGCTTGCTAGGTTACTTGGATATTGAATTCGTATCCCCTACTTTCATTAAGCCCTTTCCTTAAACCTCATTACAACCCTTAACAAATCCTCTTGATTTGAAATGTTTATCTTTGTGAATTGTTGGAGTATTTGGTTGAAAATCAAGCTTATGGAGAACATATGATTAATGTGATTTTTGAGTGCAAACACTAACTATTAAACACTTGTATGCATTGACCCTTCTTGAATTCATATCCCTTACTTTCATTAAGCCCCTTCCTTAAACCTCATTACAGCCCTTAACAAATCCTCTTTATTTGAAATGTTTGTCTTTGTGAATTGTTGGAGTATTTGGTTGAAAATCAAGCTTATGAAGAACATATGATTAATGTGATTTTTGAGGGAAAACACAAACTATTAAACACTTGTGTATATTGAGTGATATCTTGTGAGTTCGATGGTTAGAGAATAAGTTGGTTTGAATATATCTCATTATGATGTATTTAGCTTAGAATGTGGCATGACTATTTTGGCTTATTACATATGCATTGTTTTCCTATTTTAAAAGTCTTACTCAAAAGAAACTCAATCCACCCAGCCATGGTTATTTGAGGAAAATCAATCATCAATTCGGGACACTTACATGTTTTTGTGTGATCTTATACTTTAAGTCTAGTTTAGCTTACCTTCTTTTCTTTTTTGTTTGCTCGAGGAAAAACAAAGACTAAGTGTGAGGTAATTTTTTAGGTCCATAATTATGTGCTAACTATGTCCCTAACTTCATGCTTATTGATTGCATTTTATGAACAAAGCATCATTTTTATAACGTTTCCTTGTTATGCTAAGAAATTGGGAATTGGCAAGGAAACACTTTTAAAGATGAAAATTAATCACTTTTTTGAGAAGCCGAGCATATTTCCGGAGCCATTGGAGAAGATGGAGCAAACGCGGGAAAAGACCCAAAGTCAACGCCAATAGTCAACTCCGACTGGTCAACGGTTATCTCCGGCCAGTTAATGCCGGTCAACGGTGAGGTCAAGTCAAGCTTGGGATAAGGACTCAAAATTCTAAGCCTACATTGAGATAGGTTGAGAGATGGAGGCACATGACTTGCATGTGACTTGGGTGAGCCACAAATTGGACCATTTAAAAGCCTAAACTTTAGGATCATATCTCAAGTATCTAATTTGAATTTCAAACACCAAAATATATACATGTATTAGCTATGGTCGAGCTCCCCTCTCTATACATACACAACACATCTCATTTTTACATCTGAGAGTTTTAGCATCTAGAGATAGTCTTCACTCTCTCCCTAACCCTTTAACACCTTCCTCCACCTCAAACATTTTTTCTACCTTCTCTTTAACCCATCTCTTTCTCTATCTAGTTCATCCCTTCCAACCCTCTAAAATCTTCTCTCCCTCACCCATCCAATCCTAGCCAAACACCATCTCCACCATAATAAATCCAACCTCACCTTAGCCATAACCATTGAGTTTTGCTTTGGTGTTTCTTCTCTCACCTCTACCTCAAGTGAAATGCATTTGGTGGCCTAGAAGATGGAGCTTGAAGGCTAAGGATGACTTAGCTTGCTTGGAAGTTCTTGGGTTATTTCTACACCTCTCTATCTCTTCAATTATGTATCTAAACTTGCTTTACATTATACTTAGTGAGTAGTTACTTTTTGGAAGGCTAGGGTTTAGCCCTAGCCAATTTGATGTACATACAACTATATTTTGAGTTATGAAATTGAATTTGGTTTAGTGTACTACATGTTGTGAATGGGTTTGATAGCTTGTGATGTGATTATGGTATGTTTGCATGTTTGAGCTTGATTCAAGGTTTCATATTTATGTCTTAGCCATGACTAAGTTAAGATATCTTTAGGGAAGCTAAAAATGAACCTAAGTGAACTAGTTACTCACCTAAGGAAAATAAGCATACATGTAAACATGACTGAGGTTTAAACTTTAAAAAAAAATTAAGCCTAAGGTTTGGTTTTCATTGGGCATGAGCATAGACCGAAGCCTTCTTGAAGTCTTAATTACTCTAGGAGCTTCGGCCAAGCTTACATTGACTCAAAGGGGCTTTGTAGCTAATAGTTATTTCTTCTAATTCATATTCTAAAATGTGTGAATTAGGAAAGATCATTAGAACCTACTTCCATGTTCTCTAATAGGGACTTAGGAATGAAAGCCATTCACATTCATTATAAGTGAACACATATTAAACTCATTAGGCATGTGGTTTTATTAGGATGCGATTCGTAATTGAGTTGCATTCTAGTTTTGATTTGCTTTATACTTGAATGTTATACTGGAACACTTCTAGTGCCCTAATGGCCTAGGAGATTCAGTCCACAACCAATGGTAACTCGAAAGGATCACAAATTGAACAAGCACATGTGAATCAGACTATATAACTTGGACATTGTTGGTACATTGAGTTGGCTAGTGGCGACATCTCTAGCCGACCAAATATTTACATTGTTTTGTTTTGTTTTGTTTTACATCATGATTGCATTTAGTTAGTTAATCAACCATTCAATCGGACAATCACTCATTGTAGTTACACCACCCCATGCATAATTAGATTACCAAAGACCTTAGCTAGGTAAGATACATTTCCGCCTATTTAGTTTTCGGTCACATTGCATGTTTAGGTAATGTCATAGTCTAGGACCTAATCAATTCAAGCTTTGGAATTAGAGTGGTCAATCCTCATAGGTTTGACACTCGACTTCCTTATAAATTATATTACTTGACCCCGTATACTTGCGGGTAAGGGAATTCAATTAGCCTTAGACTAATTAATTGTCAAAAGTTTGAGGGAAGAATTCCTCTTAACATTAACCAACTTCGACAATTTGATAAAAAGTCAACTCAAGACCTTTAAATATTTATCGATGATAAAAATTATTAACCGCAACCACCAGATGAAACTCAAATTATTCATAAATATTATCGATTATCTAAAAATGTCAGGGTATTACAGTAACCTCTGTAGAATATGGCAGCAAGCACATTTTGAAGAAGTTTATGAGCATGCGTAGTGGTTTATATCTTATTAAAGTTTGGATAATTGAATCAAATGCAGTCACTCACACTACTATGTGCGACTCCGTAACATATAAGGTTTGGCATTATAATGATCAAGATATTGAGAAATTTTCATGGTCATCGGTTCTTTATAGTAAAGATGCATGTGGGAATACCTAAAACCATCGATTTAGATAGAAGTGCTGAGATTACTTCACTTGGTCATGGCTCGGTCTCCAAGATGAGTGCAACACAATTCCGACGACATAATGTTGAGGCCCTGTCCGTTATCTGACCAGATTATTTCGTGAAAATCTCATATGCACACAGCACGTTTTCCAAAGCTTGTTCATTAACAAAGTTATAGGCACAACCTTATTTTGTTGTAGACACAACTTCCATTCCTCCATAGATTCCAAGGATATAATTGTGGACCAATCAAACCTATATACGAACTGTTTAAATATGTTATGATTTTGGTTGTTGCATCGATGCGTTGGTCACACGTCGTTAAACTTCTTGTTCATATAATTAAGCTTCGGGCTCACCATCCGGACTAACCAATCAAGTCTATTCGATTGGATAATACAAGAGTGTTTACATCAAAGTTTTTTTTATTTTTTTATTTTTATGATTATTGCATGTTTGTTGGGATTGATATTGAACATCATATTCCCCATGTTCATGTGTCAAACGGTCTTGTAGAAACAAAAATCCAGCGGTTACATCTTGTGGCTCTACGTAGGGCTGTGCGATGTTGAATGTAATTATGCTTATTCATTTCTGACCCGTAGCGTGCTAACCATTCAGTGTGTACTAGATGGAAACTAGATATGAGAATGACAGTACACATCTACTCATTTTTAGTTGTGCGGTATATGTGCCTATTAGCCTCCACTACGTATAAAAATTTGTCCTCAGGACGATTATGTATTTATGTCTGTTATTTAGAACACTTGACATGAGATTTCTTTACTGCTAGATTTGCAGATTGTCACTTTGATGAGACATACTTCTCACCGTTAGGGAGAGAGATGAATGGTTCTATTCTAGTTAAACGTCGGGAATTGACGTAGTATATTCCCACTATGTCTTATTATGATCCCCACACATCTCAGTGTGAGATTGAAGTGAATTGTATTCTCGATCTTCAGAAAGAAGCATATTTGATGTTTGACTCCTTTACTGATATCGCAAAAGTGACGTGATTGGATATACCTGCTACAAACAGTCCTGTAAGGTTGGAAGTACCTAGAATTGGACAAGTTAATGACACACCCGGGAAATGTAGCATTTCTCCTTCCTATAGTGAGGGTGTAACGTCGATCAAAATCTACTGATGAACTGCTGGTGAAAAGGCAAGTCGTCAAGGCACAAAATGATCAATTCATCATCAACACCTGAGATTGTGTCAGACTACAATTATGTCCAAAAATTGATATTGACAAACATTGGGGGATGCCTCAGAGTTAATGATGATGTCAGAAAACAAAGAAATCTCAACAAGTTAAACAAATGCTAGTGTTATTATGGATAGTTCTTTCATGTTAGTTGATGATGCATTTAATTATTCTATCACTAAGGAATTGATGACGATGAAGTGGAACCTCGCTTTATTGCAGATTGTCAACGTAGAGCAGATTGACCAAAATGGAAAGTTGCAATACAGGCTGAACTAGACTCTCTGAAGAGAAGGCAAGTTTTCAGTCTGGTAGTGCTATGGCCACAGAATGTTAAGCCAGTTGAACATAAATGGTTCTTTGTTCGAAAGCGTAATGAGGAGAATGAAGTCTTGCGGTATAAAGAAAGACTTATGGCGCAAGGATTGTCTCAACGCCCTCGTATTGAATATGAGGAGACGTATTCTGCGGTCATGGGCTTCATTAATCTTCACTACTTGATCAGTTTAGTAGTGTCCAAAAAACTGAGTATGCAGCTTTAGGATATGATTACAACATATCTCTATGGGGATCTTGATTTAGAGGTATACATAAGAGTGCCAAAAGGCTTAGTTGTACTCAATTCAAGTAACTCTAACCCACAGAGTGCTTATGTGATAAGGTTAAGACGTTCACATTATGGATTAAAGCAATCCGATCGGATGTGGTACATTCGTCTAAGTGACCACTTGATTGGGAATTGATACAAGAATTTTGATTTATGCCTATGAGTGTTCTTTAAAAGAATAAGTTCAGAATTTACCATTTAGCAGTTTATATAGATGATCATCGGGTCTCTTGATGAGATTAATGAAATAGTTGACTACGTGAAATCTGAATTTGAGATGAAAGACCTTGTTAGACTCGATTTTATCTCGGTTGAGAGATGGCACAACGAGTTGGTGGAATTCTTGTTCATCAGTCTACTTATGTCCAAAAGATGCTTAGGCTATTTAACATGGACAAAGCACACCCTCTTTGCACACCAATAGTTGGTTGCAATCTGGAACCCAAGAAAAATAGGTTTTGTTCAAAAGATGATGATGAGGAGATCTTGGGAGTTGAGATTTCATATCTCAATGCTATTGGAGCTTTGTTGTATTTAGCTCAGTGTACGCATCCAGATATTGCCTTCTCAGTGAACTTATTAGCTAAGTTTAGCTTTGCACCTACGCAACATCATTGGAATGGAGTAAAGCACATATTTAGGTACTTGAAGGAATCCATTGACTTGAGCATATTCTTCCCCTATAAAGAAGCAAGTAAGAAACTTGAAATTTTGGGAAAAAGGAATGGTTTAACACAACTTTCTGATTCTGGGATTTCTGACCCGTCGAGTACTTCTCTCAACCCATCGAATGGAAGTCTCTGGATAGATCAGAACATGTCTCTCGACCTGTCGAAGGGTCTTCTAGTTGAAAGCATTGAACCATATTTCAGTGTTATCCCTAGTTCTGAGACACTGAATGATGTGTTGGTAGGATTTGCTAGAGGTCGTTCTCAAACTGGTTATGTTTTCACCTTGGAGAACATCGCAATTTCTTGGAGATCTACCAAGTGAACCCTTGTTGTTACTTCCTCGAATCATTCTGAGATCATAGCTCTGCATGAAGCTATTAAAGAGTGTGTCTGACTTAGGTCAGTTATACACCATATTCGAGGGTCTAGTGGATTACCATCTACTACGACAACACCAACTTGCATCTTGAGAATAATGTGGCTTGCATTGAGCATATGAAGTTTGGATACATTAATTAAGGGTGACAACTAAACACATTTCACCAAAGTATTTATTCAATCAACAACAACAACAGGTACTGAATATCCATGTGAACCAGATGGGTTCTGCGAATAATGTTGCATACTTGTTTACCAAGTCACTACTCAAATCTACATTTGTGAAACACATTGGAATGCAAAGATTATTTGAACTTCAAGATCGAGTTAACAATAAGGGGGAGTCACATTTTGGTAAACATCAGGGGGAGTCTATATCACATGTAATATCATTTGTAATTGATGCATTGTACTTTTTTTCTCTTCGACCAAACTTTTATTTTGCCCATGAGCTTTTTCTTTGCTTGGCAAAGTTTTTAGTGAGGCAACAGATTATGTATCATATATTAGGAGCGCGATACAAGAAGGAATGTTTAAGGAGAGTATATTCCTAATATCCCAGTGTGTGCCTTGTCCTAATTAGATTAGAGGTAGATATTCTAGCAAACCCTGATTTATAAGGATACTGACTGTAATAAATTGTAATGTTTGTATTTAAGGTCATCTATCAAAATGAAGATACAATTTTCAGTCTAAAATTACGACGTATATTTTTTTCATTCAACAAAGTAATAATTTAATTAAAACACATATAAAAACATAATAAAATTTATAAAATACATCAAAATTAAATTTCATCCGAGAATATTTCAATTTTCTTGATTAGTTAAGTTATTTCTTGAAGAAAAAAAAAGCATTATAGCTTATTTTGTCTTCACATCTAGACAAAATTTAATTTCGTCCTTGATATTTTGCAATTTGTGCGCCACATTTGATAAATTCTTTTCATTTTATAGTAAAAATATATTCAAGGTAATTACGGCCTCAAATGCATTTTTTGTGTGTGGAGAAACTATCGGTATAGTAGAATTTTCATTTGGATCATTATCAATTTTAGCATGCAGACCCATTATCTTTCAATTATCTCTTCATCAGTAGCGATTTCATCATTGGATCATTTTCATTAACTAGGAAATATCTAAAATCTCGATAAACTAATAAATTATTCATTATCAATAAAATAATAATCTCGTTAAACTAATAATTTTCTCCGGTTCCGAGGTTATTCATTTATAGAGGTTTTACTGTATGTAATACATTTGAGTAATTGTACTTATATAAAAAGATTTAATTTGATTGAATTATATAATTAAAAAAAATACACTCATATTTTACCCATAAACTAAACTATCATGAAGTGACACAAATCTAAGGGGATGTTAAGCTCACACTTTAACTAACTAGGGGGTGTAAGAAAAAATGTGTGCTTTTACTTTCACAAATCCGATTTTAGGTATCATACGTCCTAAAAAGCCTTTGTGAAGATTGGATTTAAATGTAGCATTTTATAACCAATGACAACTGACCTAAAACTAGGTTAGCAAAGTCTCAAAATACCATGAAGAGCAGGTTCTTGATAAAAGAATCGCATACATATCTTAACATTTTTTTTATTACTTTATAGTCAGTATCAATCAGCCTAAAGGTGTGTGCCTTTGTATGACAACTTTTGTTTCTGTACTGAAGGTTTGTACGGTATCTTTGAGAGAGGCAAAGAGAGTATGTGTATAAGATAGAATAGAGGATAGGAAGAGAAGAACATATCTCTCTTGCCTCTAGCCTCGTTGTAAAAAATTTCTGAATTTCTAAAATCTTTCAAGTTCTTTAATCCTTTGTTCTTCAATCTTTACTACTACTATTATCATCTATTGATCATCCAAACATATATGATATATATCCATATCACTCACTTGTTCATAAAAACCACCTTGCATGTTTATATCTTGATCATCAACCACCAATCTTTGTTCATAATCCAACATCACCTTCAAAAACTACATCAAGTACCCGAAGTTGTACATATTTAAAGCTGTTTATCATCCATGTATGTCAAATAGAAGTCCACATCAGTATAAGTTTATCATATTAGTATCAATTCGCCATATCGGTATCATTTCATCATATCAGTAGCGGTCAGAACATCCTCAGTAGTGGTGCATGTCAACTAGTACTTGTCTATAATTGTTATTGTTCATCTTTAAAGCAAGATCATCACAACACACTTACATATCCAGTAGCAGTTATTGCCTTATTTCTAGTACCGGTTCATACCTTGCATCTTCAGTAGCAGTGCAAATCTAGTAGTGGTTCATACTTTTGTAGCCGATCACTTTTGGAGTCTTGAAGATTGCACAACTTTCTGTGCTAGCGCACAATGGTATGTTTTCTCACCCTTTAATTTTCTAGTTACTTTAGAAGACTTCTTGTCCAAAACAGGAAAAACTAGAATAATTATATGATTATATAGCTAAACTGACGATCATATTTTGTTTGACGATTTTCTGTTATAATTGCATGCAAGTCAAAATAATTGTTAGAAATTAAGCCAGAGGACCTCTGAGTACAAAAACCTTTATTTCTATCTTTTGTAGCCCTTGAGTTGACTTTTGTTGCAATTTTAAGTTTTTGACCATGTTTAAGACTGAGTTTTTTATGATTGTTTTGGCCTTGCAAGTATAACTGAACCCGCGTTTTAAAATTTGGTATCAAAGCCTAGTTTGGTTTTATAATCATATAGTTGTTATAGCAAAGTACCTTGAGGATGGAAGTCATAAATACAATCAGTGAGAAAAATAATAATTAAAATTGAACTTGTTCTTGTATGTTCTTGCATGTGTGTTTTACTTTATTGCGTGTGTCTCGTTTCATCATTAAAAAATAAAACAAAAAATTATGTGCATCTTTGTTTTGAATTTGTATGATAGATTATCTTAATTTGGAAATAACCGAGCATCAAAAAAAACTTTGGATCAAAATAATTTAACTTGATATTTTTCACAGAAAAATCACAAGCATCTTTTACATGGTAACGAATTTCCTGTTATAAATAGTATCGTTATTATACTTAGTCAAGCTGAGCATATAAAGTTTGAACAAAATAAGCATAATACTACTTTACAGCATATTATCCGACAAAATTTGAGTTTTATTTCATCTGAATTAGAAGATAATAATAAAAATAAACAGCGTTTTCCTAATCAAAATGAAATTAAAGAGCTTCTCGATTTCATTGATAGCAAGCCGAAGCAAGTCGAATTACAATCTTTGGAAATTTTTGAAAATCTAAAAGTTAAAGTAGTAAAATATAATTAATACAAAAAGAATTGACTGAGTAAGTAGAGAAATTACACAACAAAATTGATCGGTTATTGGTTTAATGACCGATAATAAAAATAATTATTTACAAGCTACGATCCGGTAGAATTTTCGAGTATCACAACTATTATTCCGAGCAATAATATTCCTATAAGACAAAATAATACTATTATTCAATTACTAGTTAATTTATCGGAAAAATGAGATAAAAACAATAATGAATTAACATATATTAATCTAGCATTAAATATATCATTAGTATCATGTTCTATTTCTGTATCTTTAATTAAAAAGTTAGAGAATTTGAGCATAAGTAATCAACCAAAAATGATAAGAATAAATCATATTGATAATACAAGATGGACCTTTTTAAACAAAAAAGAAAAGAAATAATAGGAGTAGAGGATATTTATTATAATGAAGAAGAAGCACAAGATTTTCTAAGAAAAGAATTTCTACGATCACAAAAGAAATAACATATTTTATATCAGTTGGGAACATTTGAAAATCATAATAGCATTGTAAGTAACATTGGCCAACATGAAATATAAGTTGTATTGATAAACAATTCACTTTAAATTTGTTGAGCAATCAAACAATTGAGCAACTTAAAAGGCTTCAATATTCACAAATACATATTGAAACTATTAATTGGCATAACAGGATTAACTTGAGCACACGTTGGGTATAAAAACATTAATATACATATATGATAATAGATGAAATAACCATCAACAAGCAGCAAAAGCAATAGCTGAAATTGATTTGAGCACTAATTTAGCTGTAATTGGTTGCATTCCAAATTATGTAATGACAACTAAAGAATTTGGCAAGCATATTAAAGTGAGTACTAGAACAAAAAATTATAGCAGGAAAGGAGATTTTAAAAATCTAAATGTGAGTCTAATGTATATTGTAAAGTGTTTGATAAATTTAATTACAAGTTTAATGTTGAATTTTAAAATTTAGTACAAACATTAGGTAGTAAGCATGTTAGTATGATTGAAGCAAATTCTATTGATAATAGTTTTTTTTGGAAGGAATTCAATGAATATTACCTAACCTACATGGGTAAAAAAAATAGACAACCAAAAAAATGTACAAATTTTTAAAAATCAGTTAGGAGAAGCATCCGTATTTACTAATTACCATCAAATTGAAAATATTACTAATGATTTGGAAAGTGAAGCAGAAATAAATATGATTTTTGATAATCTTGAAATAAATATGGTTGAAAATAATTTTGATAGTATTGTTGATAAGTTAATCGAAGATATCGATAATTTAAGCGAAGAGTTATACGTTAATAAATATAAAACTTATGAATTAGGACTACATTGATTAAATCATGAAGAAATGAAGCATCTAATATTAGAAATTGGTCTTGAGCATATATTAGGAGAAAATAATTAAGTGCATGTCTATCGAAGAACAACAAGGTTCCACTGAAGTTTTTGGTGTTCATGTAGATTCTTCCATAGGAAGATCTAAGCAACAATATATAAGACTCACTAAAGAGTCTTATACCAAGCGGAATACTACTCATAAAAATTATGATGCAGCATAGTCGGAAGCATATTAAATTTAGATAAAGTAGATCCACAAGATTGGGAGAAAACTATAGAACGATAGAAAAAAGAATGTGTTCATAGTGCAATATGTTAGATTTTAGTAATACAAATGATATGCTAAACTATTTTGAGATGACATTGTTTTTTATTTCTTTCAATCATGGAAAGAAAAAAAATTAAAGGGATTACCGAGTAACAAAATTAGCTTTTAATATTGATACTTTTCTTAAACTTATTATATTTGAATTTTTGAATCATAATCGACTTGATGGAAGAAGCGAGCAAGTGCAAATCCGAACAATACGTAATTTAGAGAAATTATAAATATGTGATTTATAATATATTGGGGAATATACTTCTTATTTATTTAAATATTTAGGTAGAACAAGCACTACCACATTTGCCATCATTACCGGCGAGATCACCGGAGACAAGGCCGGCAACCGGAAAAGTCGCCGGTAATGTTCATCATTACCGGCGACTTACTCCGTCGCCGGTAATGTCACCGGAAAATCAAAACCTTACCGGCGACTCCAACCGTCGCCGGCAATGTCAAGCCGAACATTTCCGGCGATTTTCCGGCCGGAATTTCGCCGAAAATGTGTGGCTCGACATTGCCGGCGACGGTTGGAGTCGCCGGTAATGTTTTGAAACATTACCGGCGATTTTTCGGCGTAAAGTCGCCGGTAATGTCTTCATTTCCGGCGACTTACTCCGTCGCCGGCAATGTCTCTTATATTAGATGCATCGATCATTCATTCATTTTGATCGAAAAAAATCCAGAGAAATCGAAAGAAGGAAAACGTACGCTCTGAAATCGATCCTTCGGTATATTGTCAAAATTAAGGCGCGCGTCGAAAACTCGATCACTCGGGAAGCTATATATATAGGTACGTGTATATATACGTATATGTGTATGTATATATATATGTGTGTGTTGATCAAATCCAATTCGTGAGATATATATGAAATGTTGTTGATGTCACCGAAACGAGAAAACTGCTTGTAGTTAATCTTATCTTCTGTCTGAATCAATGACTGGTATTATCGTAGTGTTATCGGAGCCAGGCTTAACAGAGCCTCCTACCTAGTCAAATACGTTTTGAATTGAAAAAAGAAGAATACCATCATCGAGTACTAAATCGAATTCAGAGATTAGATCGATATATATATATATATATGCATGCATGTGTTGATTTAATTAGAGTTGAATTGAGATATCGCGTCGATTATTAGTAGTGAATGTGTGTGTGTATATATATAATTAATACGTAAAATTGTTAGAATTTTCAGGATGGACAAGAGTTGGATGAGCCTCGAAAGATGGGATGTCAGATATCACCAGGGAATTAGGAGTTTTGTGGATTTTGTGAAGGCTAATTGTGGAGACACTACACTTCATTATTGCCCGTGTAAAGAATGTAAGTGTTTCAGCGATCGATTTCGTTTTCCCATTGATAAAGTCCAGAGGCACCTGAGTAAATACGAGTTTTGGGATAAGTACACTTGTTGGATTTATCACGGTGAAACATCGTTAGCGGGTCCGCATGATCATGGACAATTTGGTGAGAGGGCCAGTCCACGCTATGATCATGGACATTTTGCTGAGAGGGGCAGTTCATCCTATGATCCAACAGCGATGTTAATCAATGATATGTTTCCTCATGAGAACGGTGTATTTGCTGATGAAGCACCAAATGTCCCTCCCGTCGTTGAGGGTTTCCCCCATATCGAGCCAGTCGAGCCATTACCTGGAGCTCATGTCAACACAAGCGGTATGGACAAGTACAACAACCTGATTGCATTGCAACAGACTCCGTTGTACAAAATGTCTGTCAAAGCTGTTGATTCTTGGCTGAAGTGGACTGCTTCGCTACTGCCACCCGGTCATCGTCTTCCTACCACTCATCATAAGGTGCAACATATCCTGAAAGATCTTGGGCTTTCCTACATCAAAATCCATGCATGCAGATATGATTGTATTCTCTTCTGGGGAAAAGATCTCGAAGACCTTGAAGCCTGCCCGGTATGTTTTACAGAAAGGTATAAGTTGACTCCTGCAGGCAACAAGAAAGCTGTGAAGATACTTCGATATTTCCCGCTTATTGATAGGCTGGAGCGGTTGTTCATGTGTGCTTTCACGGCCGAGGCAATGAGATGGTGGGCTGAGAGGAGCTTGCCTGGCGATGACACCCTTATACACCCTTCCGACGGAGAGGCTTGGAAGCACATGGTCAGGGAGTTTGATCATTTTGCAGCAGATGTCCGAAATGTTTGGCTAGGGCTCTCATCTGACGGATTCAACCCTTTTGGCAACATGAGTCTTCAATACAGTATATGGCCAGTTATTTTGGTACCATACAACCTTCCACCATGGATGTGCATGAAGAAGGAATACAATATGCTCACTCTGTTAATTCCGGGCCCGGGTTATCCAGGCAAGTGTCTCGATGTGTATTTGAGGCCTTTGATTGAGGAGCTTAAGTACCTGAGTGAGTGTGGCCACCCCACTTACGATAGGTTCAAAAATGAGATGTTCCAGATGCATGCCATGCTTGTTGGCACCATCAGTGATTTTCCTGCCCGCGGTATGTTGTCGGGCAACGTTACTAGGGGTTACAGGGCTTGTTCAGAGTGCATGACGGTTGATTGTTGCAGTCCTCATTGCAGTAAAATTGTTCAGATGCATCACCGTTGTTGGCTTCCATATGATCACCCATTTAGGCAGGATCCAGACGCGTTTGATGGGACTGTGGAAACAGGTGTGGCACCCAGGCGATGGACAGGGGAAGAAATTTTGGAAGTGTTGAATGAATATGATTTTGGCCAACTGAGCAATCATCCTGACATAGTCGCGTCAATTCCAGACAAGCCTGAAAGGTATAAGTTTTGGACACACAAGAGCATATTCTGGGAACTCTCATACTGGCCCAGGTTGCCTATCAGACACTACCTAGATGTCATGCACATAGAGAAGAATGTGTGTGAAAGTGTTGTGGGCACAGTTCTTAACTTGGAGGGGAAAACAAAAAACATCCCTAAGACACGCATTGATTTGAAAGCAATGGGTCTGCGGAAACATTTGTGGTTAAGAGATGGTAAGAGAAAAATGCCGCAAGCTCCTTACACCGTAAAGCCGAAGCATAAACATGAAATTTTTCGGTGGCTGAGTAATGTCAGGTATATATTCTTATGGCTACGCAGGAATTTGGCCTTAATTTTTTACCGGATTATGGTTATATGCGAGAAATATAATTGTTGCCTATGGATATATATATATATATACATGCAGGTATTCTTCTGGCTATGCAGGAAATATAAGCAGGTGTGTTAACTTCCGGGACAATAAGATGTACGGATTAAAGAGTCATGACTTCCATGTACTGCTTCAACGCCTTTTCCCTATTTTCATTCGAGGGTACCTGCCCAAAGAGGTGGTGGAGCCATTGGTGGCCTTGTCAAGATTCTTTCAGAAGTTATGCACCAGGGAAGTTAAAAAATCAGACCTCAGGGAGATGCAAGATGATATCATTTTTATCATGTGCAAGCTTGAGAGGATATTTCCCCCAAATTTTTTCGACATCATGCCTCACCTGATGATCCATCTTCCCGAACAATTGTTGCTTACCGGTCCCGTACACTACACTTGGATGTATCCCATGGAAAGGTACAAATGATTCATACATTTGGTTTGCCTATGTTTTTATATGTAAATTCTTATTTTTTAAGTAAGTTAACATGCACTTGTTAACTTGTAGACAATTGGGAGCCTACAAGGACTATGTGAAGAATAAATATGCACCTGAAGGGTGTATCGCTGAAGCATATGTTGTGCACGAGTGTGTAACGTACACCAAAGTGTACTTGGGAGAACTTGAGGACCCCCAACAACAGATGCCGATAGAGAACCCCAATTCAACCTTTCTATCATCTCCAGTGACGTGGTAGTACAGGGAAGCTTGCCAAAGTCGTACAAGTTGGATGGAAATGAGGTAGCCATTGCCCACTAGTCGGTACTGATTAACTGTCAAGAAGTACAATATTGGAAAAACTATGATCTTCACTGCCCTGCTATTGCCGGAAATGTTGATTACCACAACAGGACCTTTGCAAACTACTTTGGTCAATGGGTAAGGGTATATGTGTATATGTCTATTTTTATATATATCCTTATATAGCATGTATGTATGTACGTGGTTTTGTGGTTTCAAGATGGCATAATTTCTTGTATACGTATTACTGGATGTTTTCAGATGAACCATGTAGCAGATGATGGTTGCCCAGAGTGGTCAAACGAATTAAGGGTCCTGGCGATGAAACCGATAGCTTCAAATGTTTACTCGATGTGTCAAGTCAATGGCGTGAAATTTATATGTGAAAATCGAGACGACCGACTGAAAACACAGAATTGTGGGGTGATGGTCCATGGTGGGCAGGATGGCGTTGACTATTACGGTGTCCTTCATTCAGTTGTTGAACTAATTTATGGGAACCGCATGAAAGTGCACTTGTTCAAGTGTAGATGGTTTGATACTAGCCCGGAGAACACAAGAACCGATCAGTACGGAACATTTTCGGTGAATACTGCTACTAGCTGGTATGAAGATGACCCTTTCGTTCTTGCCTCATCAGTAAAACAAGTGTTTTACCTTGACGATCTTCTTAACAAAGTCCCGTGGAAGGTGGTTAACCATGTTGCTCATAGAAACATATACAGTGCTGCCACACTTGGTGAGACCGCAGATGATGAGGAAGTTACTGCATACCAAGAGCCGAACGCTTTTGACATTCCGGAATCATCTACGATTCACCTTAATAATGTGAGATCTGGGAGTGTGGTTCGAATTACTGGAGCAGAACTTCTCGATGTTAATCCATATGAAGTTGACGCTGATTCAGATGACGAGGAGCGGCACATATTGCCAGAGGTTACCTATGAAACCGAGTCAGACTCAAGTGATGAAGATGATTACGATTATCATCCTTAGTACGTTGGAAATTGTAGTCGAAAATTGTAGTCGGAAATTGTAGTCGGAAATTGTAGTCGGAAATCGTGTCGGAACGTTGTCGGAAATTGTAGTCGGAAAATGTAGTCGGAAATTGTACGTAGTCGGAAATCGTGTTGGAAATTGTGTTAGAAATCGTGGTCGGAAATTGTCAAAAGAAATTGTAGTCGGAAATCGTGTTGGAAATCGTAGTCGGAAATCGTAGTAGGAAATTGTAGTTATATATGGTCGGAAATGTTGTCGGAAATTATTTAGTCGGAAATTGGTCGGAAATAGGTCGATCGGATAATTTTCGAGAAATAATGACATTACCAACGAGTTGATAAGCAACTCGTTGGTAATGTCATTACCAACGAGTTACCATGTAACTCGCCGGCAATGGTGGCGGTATTTCCTGAACATGCAGCTCGAGCTGCTCCCCATTTCTTCCTCTCCCTCTTCCCTCTCAAACCCTAAAACCCATCTCTCTTCATCTCAACCCTTTCCTCAATCCTCTCTTCCTCTCCTCCCCTCTCTCCTCCCCTCTCTCCTCCTCCCCGGCCTCCTCCTCTTCCTCCTCCCCTCACCTCCGTCGCCGAACAACAGTTGGGTCGAGCTCCACCATGGCAGGTAATAGCTCACTCTCTCTCCCTCTCTCTCTCTCCCTCTCTCTCTCTCATTCCACATTTGATTTTTATGCATTTTGATTAATTAGTTTTTGATAATTGTGGGATGTATGTATGCATGTGGAAAATATTTGGAAAATGTAATTAAGGTATGTTTGAAAATTGTGGGAAATTAATGTGGATAATTGTGGGGTGAAGGAGAAATATATGTGATGTATATATGTGAAAAATTAATTAATTTATATGGAATGTATATATATATATACGTATGTTTGAAAAATGTGGAAAATTAATTAGCTAGGGTGATTTGGATTAATATGTGATGTATATATATGTGTGAAAATTAGGTGAAATTAAGATGCATGATGTTTACAAAGTGTATATGTGATGTATATATATGTGAAAAGTTTAAAGCCGGAAATGATGTATGTATATATGTTAAGTTAGGTGATATAGTTGTTAATTTAACGTATAATAGGTGAAAAATCGGCTTCGGAATTTAACGTGTTTGGATTAAGGTGATATAGTTGTTAATTTAACGTATAAATTAAGGTGAAAAATCGGAATTGAAACAGTTTGGAACCACAACGGTTTTAAACCGGAACGGCTTGAAACCGGAACTGTTTGTAACCGGAACCGTTTGTAACATAACGGTTCCAGTTCCAAACGGTTCCAGGTTCAAACGGTTCCGGTTCCAAACCGTTCCGGTTCCAATTTGTTATAGAACCGAAACGGTTTGGAACCGGAACGGTTTGGAACCGGAACTGTTTGTAACCGGAACCGTTATGTTACAAACGGTTCTGGTTACAAACAGTTCCGGTTTCAAACGGTTCCGGTTCCAAACTGTTCCGGTTCCGAGTTGTTATAGAACCGAAACGGTTTGGAACCGGAACGGTTTGGAACCGGAACTGTTTGTAACCGGAACCGTTATGTTACAAACGGTTCCGGTTACAAACAGTTCCCGTTTCAAACGGTTCCGGTTCCAAACCGTTCCGGTTCCGATTTGTTATAGAACAGAAACGGTTTGGAACCGGAACCGTTTGGAACCGGAACTGTTTGTAACCGGAACCATTTGTAACATAACGGTTCCAGATTCAAACGGTTCCGGTTCCAAACCGTTCCGGTTTCGATTTGTTATAGAACCTAATCCATGACTATTACAGTGTCTAGGAGGTTTTGCGGCTAATTGGCTTCGGAGAGGTTCCCAAAATAGTGGAGGGAACAGTAGTCAAGCTTCCTCCTCGCCCGCAGTTAGCAATATGCCCAGTGGGCCAATGATGACTGCTCGCACGAAAGCCTTGCTAGAGGCGCGAGCTCAGGAGGAAGCTGCACGATCAAGAGCCGTGCAACCGGAAGTCGAGGTTCGAGCCTCAGTCTCCAGACGCTCAATCAGCAGACGTCCCTCCGGTGGCAGAGTCTCAGACGAGCGACAGTCAACGGGGGCATCAGAAACTCCCTCAATCCGAATGCCCCATATTCGCCCGGTGCCTACTCCCGTTTCAAGGGAATCATCTGAGACACATGGTGGTGCTGGCGCCTCATCGTTCAGGCCTCGTCTATCTCCGCCGTCCGGTCTCTTCCTACCCGACGAGATTCCTATGATCCCTGAATTCGATGATAGGGGGATGCCTGTTTATGTTGAAGGACGGCCGGAGTTCCTGACCGTGGAGGAAGCGTATAACTTCCTCCCGTTCGACCCCGTGTATCTTTGGAGTGTGAGGTGCACCAACTAACAAACGGGCGATGCAGGTAAATTTTATTTAACATCAGATTGATGACTTAATTATTACTTAAGACTTACGATATGTTCAATTAATGATATCAATTTGTTGACATTGTATTATTAGGCAATTTCGTTAATGGGACTGGAAAACGGAAAGGGGCTAGAGGCACCTGCACCGGGAAGAAACTTGAGCAGGCCACTGGCGGAAGGAAAACGCCCATAAGGGCCAATGAGGATGGCGAGGTGATCGAGGCATTCGACACCACACGCAAATATGTCAGCATGGCCGGTGCGATCATGCGGGACAAGGTCCCAATGCTTTGGCCAGATTGGGAATCTGTGCCTATCTACGTGAAGATGCAAGTGCATAATGCACTCAGTGTGAGTAAAATCGTATTTTCATTACGTAAATTTTACATTTATTAATTAAGTTCGAATAAATATATAATTTTACCTTTTATATATTCATATTGCAGGTGTGGTTTGGCGTGGATGAAGTTCTTATTCACACGTGGGTAGAGTGTCAACTACATATGAGGTGATGTGCTTTGACTTATTTGAATATATATCGAGTTAGATTTTTGTTTATCAAGTGTTTTAATATCTCTAACTTTTTTTCCTTGTTTTAATATAGGTATAAAGAGTGGAAGAACGAGCTTTCTTCCCATTACACTATATACAAGGAGCTAGGCCGAGGTTCTACCCCTAGCGAATTCCGGTTTAGGGAGTACGAGTGGTTGTGGCTGATAGCCCACTTCGAGCACCCCAAAGCTCAGGTATGCATCCTGAATATATCTTACAAGCCTAATGTATCGTATCAGATTGAAATAGTTAGTTACTAATTTTTTTTCATATGTTTATCAAACAAGGCGATTTCAAAAATGAACCGGGCGAATAGATTGAAAAACACCAGGGCTCATCATGCAGGTTCACTCAACTACATGGGTTGGTCGACTAAGGCGCAGCAACAACAAGATGTGAACCCGTTGGTGTATATTCATCAGAAGTTCTATCCGCAGTGCCCTGAAGAAGCGGTAAGTCTTTCGCCTCTCCATGTGTTAATAAAACTATTTTTCGATAGTAATAGATTTTGTTATCTAATACGTTGTTCATTTTCACTTTTCAATTAGGCGAGAGTGGAGGAGGCGACCGCAGAAGTGACCATGAGTATAGCTCGGACTAACCATCCTGACTTCTCCGAGGAAGAAGTCACCCAGTATGCCTCTCAGATCGATCCGCTTGATCCCCCGATAGCGGCTCAGAAATTGGCAAAAGCGTGCGGGACTGGAAATAATACTTATAGGGGAATGGGCTCGGCGAGCGAAGGAGTATTGAAAAACACTTCAGAATACTCTACCGGGTCAAGAAGTTCAACTTCTAGTCGTAACCTCGCAGCGGAGCTTCAGAGGACGCAGAGGGAGTTGGAGGAGCAAAAGAGGCAGATGGCCGAGTACCAAAACATGGTCCAGCAGCAGACACAGATGCAGGCTCAGATCTACACATGGATGTGGACGATGTACGAGGCTCAGACTACCGGACAACCGTTCCTCACACCTCCCCCGGTCCCTCCGTTCCCTAGCTATCCACCACCACCACCGCACCAGTCAACGCCAGAGCAAAACCAAGGTAACCACCGGAATTCAAATGAGTACATGGATTACTTCGACCCTGACCCGCAAGTTCCTGGACCCTGACCTGTAGTTGTAGTTAATTTTCGTATCGTCGTTGCTATTTGTACTATACGTTGGACATTTATGTGTACTGTTGAACTTGTATGATTGTACAGTTTATGTCTTTCAATGCAGGTTCTGGAATTGGGCGCAATCCAGAACCGCGTTTTTTTTTCAAAATTTTCCAGACATTGCCGGCGACATGGACCTAAGTCGCCGACAATGTCTCACATTCCGGCCACGGCGGCGCTAACATTGCCCCGGTGATGTCAAGACATTACCGGCGACGTGAAACTCCGTCGCCGGCAATGTTAATACCGGCGGGGAATTTCCGGCGACGTCATTGCCGGCGACTTGTCGCCGGTAATGACAATTCCGGCGAAAAAAAAAGACAAGGCCGGCGACTTGTCTCCATTTCTGGTAGTGAAGTAGAATAAATGATGTAAATCTATTAAATTTTTATATGAAAAAATAAAAGGACTTATAGGAGAAAAAATATGGAAAGAATGGTAAAACCACCCTAAAAAAATGATGAAGCAATTGGCCCTCGAACTCAACATGTATATGATATATCAGACGTGTTCTGGTGATCAATGAGTTTGTGGTCAGTCGTGGTCAATTACCGTTAGATATGCATCTAACATATGATATTTAAATTTTTTTCCAACTGTTATTTATTTAACTACCATTGGGTGCAGATCTAACGACAATTGACCACAACTAACCACAGAATTCACTGACCACCAAAACATGACTCTATAATATATACGAGAAGAGTGTAGCCACATTAAAGCAAATGGGAAAATAAAAAAGTAATTTTACATGAGCTGTAAAAATATTGACTTACCTAAATAATATGGGTGTCATATAAAAGAAAGACATACTAAGAAATGTAAACATTATAAAAGAGATATAAAAGAAGATATAAGCCTTATAAGCAATATAGAAGGTTTGATATACAATCCTCAAAAACCTTTAAAAAGTGAAAATATATACCTAAGTGGTAATGAAGCAATAAAACCCTGGATGAGAAAATATAAAGCACTAAAATATAAGAACACTTGTAAATGTTACTTTTGTGGTGAAGTCGGACAAATTAGACCAAAGTGTCATAAACTAGGAAAATAACCTAGAGAAAAAAATTCAATTACTTGAGCAATTTGATTTAAAAAAAGATGAAGATTTGGAGAACATTTACAGTTTGGATAACTTAAGCGATAATGAAAACATCTATAGCATTTATAGCATCGATATGTTTTCAGAATCAGAATATGAGTGCTCTGATAGTTCAGATAGTGAACTACAAAATATATGTATGTTTGAAGAGCATGAAAATTTTAAATATGTAAATTTAAGATGGCTTCAAGAATGTAATAAATGTAAGAAAATAGTAGCCGGAAAATATTATATGAGCAAATAATATTTTGTAAGCCTTGTTATAATAACAGAGCATTAGAGAAAAAATATGTTGAAAAAGAAGTGAGCAGAATACAAAGTCTTGATATCGAAAAACAAAAAGTTAGCACCTTAATTATAATGAATTGTAGGCTTGAATTAGAAAAAAGATCATAAAATACAAAATATGCCTGTAAATTCGGCCCAAAGCCCATCGGTCCGCCCATGTCCAGCCCTATTTTATGGGCTTCGGGTCGGCCATGCCCAACCTGACGGAAAGATTTTACCAGGCCAATTTGGAGAGGGCAGTGTAAGAGTAATGCTTTTGAAACTCTGGACATGCTCAAAGCCTTGTCCATACAAGTAATAGTATGGTCAGGACGGGCCGGGCCGGCCCAAAAATAAATAAATATATAATTTTATAAATTAATTATATATATAGTAATTAGTAAATGATGATTAATGAATAAATAAAATTCAATTAAACTACAAAAGGTAATAATAGATTACAATTTAAGAATCAACTTTTTAATTAATTTTGGATTCTAAAACAATGAAACTTTATCAATCTTCAACGCCAATATGCATGATTACATCATTTAAATGTGATTCATATTTAATTGATCACATATATTAGGTAAAATAATTAATACCTTATTGATTTACTTTGAAATGTAACCATAATGGTCTAGTGGACAATTAGCTTGAAAAGGGTTTATGGTTTAAAAAGTCCAGGGCTGGACAATATACGACCTACATGTCCCGGGTTGGCCCATTTTACAGTCCTTATACAAACAGTAGTAATGATTGACACCGGAAGCAATAAAAGCGTCATAAGAGAAGAGTTAGTACCAGCACAATATAGGCAAAAACTTGTCAAACCAGTTCAAGTATCCCAATGGGATTCAAGAATTGTACACATCACACATTGCTTAAACAAAATACCTCTTCGGATTGAAAAACAGCAATTTAACTTAACTTTAACCTTTGTTTTGCCAGTAGGATCTTATCTTTTTAATTTGGGATTAAATTTTCTAAGAAGTTTGCAAGGTCGTTATTATCATTCACCTGATATAACGTTTTACAAAAAAAATATAACTACTATAGATCAAAGCATTTTATTGGAAGCATATAATAATTTGAGCATAGGAGAGTCAAAAGAAGAGCAAAATGATTTTGTTAAAGGTATACCAAATGAAAATTTTGAAGAGCAAATATTGAGTATAATGAGTCAATTTTTGCTTTAGTATATCCAATTATTTTTTAAAAATAGCATCTTTTGAAATAATTCATTTTGATAGACCTAAAACATTAGAAGAATTATTACAATTAGTATAGCGAACAAGGATTATTGGTGAAGATCCGCAATTACATTGGAACAAAAATAAAGTTTTAGCAAAACTAGATATTATGAACCAAGATTTAACAATTAAAGAAACATATATGCCTTGTAATTTATTAGATAAGCAAGAATTTGAGCAACAAATAAAAGAGCTCTTAAATCTTAAAGTGGTTAGACCATTTAAATGATCACGACATTGATCAACAGTTTTATTGTTAGAAAGCATTCTGAGCTTAAACGTGGAAAAACATGAATAATATATAATTATAGAAGGTTAAATGATAATACTTATAAAGACAGTTATAAGCTACCTAATAAAGATGAATTAATAACTAAAATTCAAGAGAGTAAATACTTTAGCAAATTTGATTGTAAATCAGGTTTTTAGCAAATTCAACTATAAGAAGAGTCGATAGAGTGGACAGCCTTCACTTGTTCAGAAGAACATTTTGAATGGCTAGTCATGTCATTTGGGTTGAAAAATGCACATTCCATTTTCAACGCAAAATAGATCAAATTTTTAAGAAATATGATTGTTTTTGTAGTGTATATGTTAATGATATGCTTATACACAACAAAAATAGAAATGAACATAGAAAACTTTTGGAAATAAATTTTGAGTAAATTTATAAGTAATGACATTATTATTAGCAAAAATAAAATACTTGGAGAAGCAAGATATAGAATTCTGTGGAATCTACATCAAGTCAAGTACTATACGTACAACTATAAGAGCATGTAGCTAATAAAGTTGTTGAATATCCTGATAAATTAGAAGATAAGAAGCAATTACAAGCATTTTTGGGACTTCTTAATTATGCTAGAAATTTCATTCTTGATTTAGGAAGAAAAATAACAGTTTTACATAGCAAAACGAGCAAAACCAGCCAAATATTTTTAATACCGAAGATATTAAACTAGTACAACAAATTTAAAAGGAAATTACTGAGCTAAAACCTTTGGCATTACCTTTAGATAATAGCCATAAAATAGTTGAAACTGATGCATCCTCCCTTGGACGGGCAGATATTTTGTAACGACCCGAACCGAAATTAGTGACTTAATCTTCATTGGTCGAGTTAATTATAATCACTATATGATATGTTTATTGAGATTCATCGTGACTAAAAATTGACTTTTTATAGGTTATGATTTCGGACTCGTTTTCTTCATGAAAGTCAAAGAAGATTTTATTATGAGTTTGTGCATATTCTTATTACATTTTTTTGGAGGTTCAAGTTAATTTCTAAAAATTTAAGAAGTTTATAGTAAAAAGTAATTAAATAGAAAATTTACTATTTGTTGAGTTTTGTGGACCGTTTGATCTACTTCAGATTTAATCTGGGCCGCCCATTAGATTAAGTGTGATGTAGAATATTTTTCCAAGGCTGGGTAGAAGCCCAACATTTTCTCTCATCTTCCTTCCTCTTCCCCCAACTACCTATCTCTCCCTTAATCACCGTCGTCGGTGAGTTGTCCTCGACAACCTTTTCTAGCCAATCTTTTGGTCCCGTTCGGTTTGCCTCTCTCCCATCATCATTTCCCTACCCCAATTACATCAATGGAGCGGTGACGAGCTTGAATTGACGTCGACAAGTTTTAGGGTATCACTTAGATTGCCTACGCCTACAACGAAATTTCAAACGATGATGCGCCACCATACCATGGGGTTGTTGACGTTCAGCCCGCCACGAGTCAATTGTGACCATTTTTGGGTCATGTCGTGGCCTATCGTAGGCGACTAGTGAGCTTGAAATTTTGGTGAATTCCTGCAACTTTTGAGGTAATTTATGATCGGTTCTGGCCAATATTTTGGTTTGGTGTAGTTAGAAGAATGAATGAGCTGGTTGTGATCTTTGTTTTGGTAAGTAGGTGAAACCCATCAGAGCAAGTTGGATTCCTATCGCCGTTTGTGGTGGTGGGCCGCCATGCATGACGGAGTTCTGTCAACCATGAACCTAAAGTCTTCACAAGAAGTTCCCTTATCCGATTTGTGGTGGTTTTGGGTGTAGTTTTGTGAAATTCGATCAATTTTCGTAACGTTTCACTTTACACACAGGTTTCAAGCTAGGTTACTCGACCTTCGACATTGTCGATTGTCGTATATCGAGCCTAGACTGACTTTATTTAGAGGTTGAGAGGTATGGAACGATGATTAGGATGAAGGTGCGTTTTGTCGTGTATGAGGGCGAGTAAGAGTAGCAATTCACAAATATTGGAAGTAAAGGTAACTTTCCGATCGATATCTCGTCTCGGATTTCTTTATCCATTTTAGTTACATGATCAAACTGTTATAAATTGATCTAGATTTCGATTTGGCTTAGGAAGGTCGAGTACGACTTATGGGTTATTTGATCGACGATTACTTTGGCGATCCAGGTGAGTGGAAACCTTCTTTTTCATTGTTGTTAGCGAGTCTAGATTTATGAATTTGATTTCTTTTATGAATATATATATATGTTATGATACGATACCTTTATGCTATGCACAGAGACATATGATATGATTTTATGTTTTATGCATGTTGAGTCTATGTATGTTGCATCGATGCATCGGCTGATTGATTGATCATCGAGTAAGCTTCGGATGGGCCACAACAAACTCCTGACCCGTGATTACATTGTTCACGCCTCCACACACACATTTATGATACACATTTTACTTAGACTTGCTATGTTTTTCCTCTATGTATATATTTCAGTGAAATGCATAAATATATATTTTACAATTTTTCTTACGAAAATTTATTTTCGTCCTCTCACTCTAACGATTTTTATGTTTTATATGTCTTTCCCTTCGGCCCTTCGGTTTCAATCCGTCAGATTTTAAGCTGAGGTCGGACGTGCATGTAGATTGAGACATAACTGTATCCATTGTAGGATCCAAGATTATCCTATGGATTAGTATCTTAGTTAGCATAGTTAGTTAAAAATTTAGTTGCTCTGATGTCATAGCTAGTTTTTTCGCCTTTTATTCCCAGTTGTGTTTTGTTATCAAAAATAAGTTTATTTGATTTATGTCTTTGAATTTTTGAGTGTCCTTTTCAATTTCTGAACAATATTATTTGAAACTATGTTAGCAAGGTCGTTAGGGCCTAATCTTAGTTTAGACAGCTAGATCGAGGTGAGTCATTTCAAATTATGTATCAGAAAAAGGGCAAAGAGTTATCAAAATTGGATGAGCAAATATGTAGATATGCTTCTGGTAATTTCAATGACATTCAATCTCGATTACTAACAACTGACTTGAAAATATTAGGCATCATAAATTCTCTTGAAGCATTTTATTTGTTCTTGCATAACAAAGTGTTTACTATGAGAACTGATTGTCAAAACATTGTTTCTTATTATAATTAAAATTAGTATCAATAGACAAACAACTCGTAGATGGGTTAATTTTATACACGTAATTATTGGTAATGGATTTAAACTACATTGTGAGCATATTAAAAGAAGGGATAATATTTTAGCAGATATATTATCTCGACTAATTCTTTGAATAATTTGCATAAATTGATTAAAGATGAGCATCTTCTTCAAATCCTAGGAGACCATAGTGCATTCCTTCAAATTCTTTGAGCATGAGTATGCCAGTAAGGCCACCCATAATACAAACTCACATCTATGGAAATATCCATATTCAGGAAGTCATAAAGTCTGAATATTGATATAAATTTTAGCAACAAATTTATCTGAAGCAAAAGGTATTACTCGATAACTTTTGGAGCCTAAAAAACCAACCTCCAAAAATGAACATAGAAATTGAGAAATTGGTTAGAGCAATTGAGAAATTGGTACGAGCATTAGAAAATGAGTTTATAGAATATGATCAAATAGTGAAGAATCTCAATAAGCAACTCCAGCCTTTACAAGAAAGTTATGTCATACTATCTTTTGAGTGTAATACAACAGTAGGCAGATTTACTTCTTTGGAGCAACACCATGAAAGATTGATTAGACTGCATAGCACCTTGCATCTTAATTATGCAGTACTTCAAGAGCAATTAAAGTTTGAGAGAAACAGAGCAATAAGCACATATGGTTACATTCATCAGCATAATCCTTTAGAACTTAATCCTATAGATGAGCAGCAAAGAATACTTCCTCCAAGATTGAGCACATATCCTCTGCATGTTCTTACAGTGGAGCTATTTTATGGTCATGAAGCAAAAGAAGTATTTTGTCTTTATCAACAAGCAAAATTACATTCTTTACAAAGAGCAATTCAGAAGTTTCTCTTTGATATAAAGGAGAATCTTAAACCTGGAATTAGCATTATTAGTAAAGCAGAGCATCACCATTCTGATGAAGACGTTAAGTATCAAATTAACCTATCAAGAATTACATTTTGAGCATGAAGGCGAAGTTTACCATCTTTCTCTAGGACTCTTGTTGAGAGAATGGTTCTCTAGTACATCTTAACATGAGCAGAAGTAATCATATAGATTCTTTCCCTATCAACCTTAGAGAAAACATAGTACATTCTTCTAAGCATCAACAACATTCTACTAGCAAGATTCAACAATCATTTGAGCCCTAATCCAGCCCAACATAATATTATTATGGAGTAAGCTATATATGTCCCTAGACCAGCAGGACCAAATGTCACTAGGATACCCAATACATAAGATATTAAGAGATATAGAGAAGTACATATGGTTTACCATGTATTCTGGGATGATATACATCTCAACCTGGTCAAGCAAGTCAAAGACTATAGTCTCTACTCCATAAGAATGGCTAAAAGATTAAAAATATATTATCTTCACCTCCGCATGAGCAAATCCACTTAAGTTGCTTACAAACAATTCTGAATACAAGATGCAGCAATAATAACCATGCTCCGAAGAGATGAAGATGAAGCCAATCACTGACTAACCTTATCAAATACTGAACTATACTTCTCAGATCCTGAGCAACGCAACATAAAAAATATGATAGAAGGACGAAGTTCTCAGATAATTAAGGAGCACATGAAGTAGGAGCACGAAGACGAATTTTCTATTCCACAACCAGAAGACTTCGTCAAACTTTTCATTTCAAAAATCAGTAGGCCTAGGCACGGATCGGGTTGACCCAAAAAAACATGAACCCGAATCAAATACCAAATATATTAGAACGGATCGGATTGTGCTACTTAGACCTTCGACCCGTTTAGAATCCGACCTAAACGGTTTTGGTTCGGGTTCTACTTTTTTAACCTTATTTTGCATAGGCTTTTCATGACAAATAAATCATAGAGAAAACATGAATTTTGAATAATAATTAAAAAAAAGTAAAACAACTTGTGATATGGGAAATTAGATTTTTGATTTGAGAATTAATTTCAAGGATTAAAGATTGCTATGATTTCACGATGTATGCACTACAAGAAAACAGCACTTAGACCACGGAAACACTAAGTCTCCGTCGTCCAAGTACCACCTCCGTCGTACCATCTCCGTCGTCCAGGTGGTAACCTGGACCACGGAGTCTTTTCCGTCGTCCAGGTGATCACCTGGACGACGGAGATGGTATTATCCGTCGTCCAGGTGATCACCTGGACCTCGGAGTCTTCTCCGTCCTCCAGGTGATCACCTGGACGACGGAGATGGTATTCTCCGTCGTCCAGGTGATTACCTGGAGGACGGACCGACACGCCGTCGTCCGAGTATACGAAACGTACTTCCACTTAGACGACGTACCGACATCTCCGTCGTCTAAGTGAAGCATTATATAAGCCCGATGCCAAACTGATCGAATTCATTCCTAGCCTCGATCTCTTCATGATTCCATTTGAAGAAGAATTGAAGGAGAAGGGAGCTAGCTAGCTAGCTAGCTAGAAGCTAGCTAGGCCGAGAAGAATCAGGATCGATAAGGGATCTCCGCTGACTAGCTAGTTAGCTTAATTAACGTAAAGATATCGAGAAGGCCAGCAGGTACGTACGTACGCAGTTAAAATTTGCTTAATTAATATGTATTTAGTGAAAACGTACGTACATATATATATACATGCAAGGATGTTAGCTGATGTTAGCTATATATATATGTACAGATCGATTAAATTACGTACATACGTACGTAATTGATGGATCGATATGTAGATCGAGTACGTATAATTAAGCGTAAATTAATGGACAAATATATATATATGTAATAATTAATTAAGTATAATATTTTGTAGCAGGTGTCCGTGTCAGAAATGTCAGAAATGTCTTAATTGTCAGTATGCGGAGGTTAATGTTATGGTGCAACACTTGTACGAAAATGGTATGATGTGGAGTTACACTACATGGAGCGAGCATGGTGAAGCAGTAGAGTTCAGCGCAGCAGACTTCAGCTCAGGGTACAGTTACCATGGTGCCTCATCCAGCGGCAGTGGTGCCGGACCCCCAGCTTGCAACCCAACTGCAGATTTGGTCCATGATGCGTTTCCGGGATGTAGTCATGGCGGACACCAACACCAAGACGGAGGTTACAGTACCACCAATGAGCATGATGACACATTCCCCGCAGCTAGCTTGGCCACTGACACCAGTGAGATTGAAAAGTACAACCGGATGCTACTTGAAGCGCTGACCCCGGTGTTCCCTGGATGTCGAGAGAATGTGTTGCAATATGTGATGGAGCAAATGAAGATAAAAGTGAAGCACAAAATGTCAGTGAGTGCTTTTGATGAAATTCAGGAGCAAATATGTAAGTTGCTTCCTGATGATCACAATCTTCCTAAATCTCATTATAAGGTTAGAAATATCCTGAGCAGCCTCGGCCTAAAGTACAGGATAATTGACGCATGTCCGAATGATTGTGTGCTATTTTACAAAGAGTATAAAGAGTTGGACTATTGTCCCGTATGTGGCCAGTGCAGATTCCAGTTGAATAGGAAGAGTTCGAAAAAGAGAATTCCTGTGAAAGTTGTTCGATATTTTCCCTTGATTCCCAGATTGCAGCGCCTGTACATGTCTCTACACACAGCAGAGGCGATGCGATGGTACGCAGAAAAGCGAATAGATGACGATGTCCTGCGACACGCCGCGGATGGGGAGGGTTTCAAACATTTCGACAGAGAATTTGGAGACTTTGCTTCAGAGGTTAGAAATGTTAGACTCGGCCTATCTACAGACGGATTCAATCCTTGGGGAAGTAATAGCTCCGCCGTCAGCACTTGGCCAGTTATTCTGATGCCGTACAACTTGCCTCCGTGGATGTGCATGAACAAGGAATTTAATTTCCTTACCGTACTAATTCCAGGTCCTAAATCTCCATCGAAGTGCTTAGATGTCTACCTCAGACCTTTGATCGACGAGCTGAAACTGTTGTGGGAAAATGGAGTCCCAACTTATGACAAATTCACGATGAGGGCTGCTGTAATGTGGACGATCAGCGATTTTCCAGCTTATGGGATGTTGGCAGCCTGCAGGACAAAAGGATATAATGGATGTCCTATATGTTTGGACGACGTGAACTCTAGTTGGCACGCGGGGAATGTGTGTTACTTGGGTCACCGTAGATGGCTTCCTCACGACCACCCGTGGCGACAGGATGAAGCTCATTTCGACGGTACGGTAGAGAACAATCCTAAACCCCGTAGTTGGTCTGGCGAAGAGATTTTAGAGAGGTTGAGCTATTTCGACTTTGGTGTGTTGAGCAATGACGCGGATGTAAAGAAATGCAATCCAATTCCTCCACATGATCTGAGCTATTGGGATCACAAGAGTATATTCTTTGAACTCCCTTACTGGTCGAAGTTGAAGCTGAGGAACAACTTGGACGCGATGCACATAGAAAAGAATGTGTGCGACAGCGTGGTGGGAACAATTCTCGGTATTAAGTTCAAGACTAAAGATACTCCCAAAGCGCGCAAAGATTTGGAATCAATGAATCTACGTCGTCCCTTGTGGTTGAGGAGGGATAGGAAAGGAGTGTACAACAAGATGCCAGATGCACCTTACACAGTGAAGCCGACGCTTAGACGTTCTGTATTTCACTGGTTTAAGGGCGTTCGTTATCCGGCTACGTATGCAGCTACTATAACTGGAGCTGTGGACGAGGTGCAACACAAGTTTGTTGGTTTAAAGACACATGACTATCACGTTATGCTGCAACGTCTGATTCCAGTGGTAATTCGACCATACTTTCCTCGGGACGTCGTAGAACCAATAGTGGCATTGTGCAGGTGGTGGCAGAGGTTATGCGCCAGAGAATTAAAGAAGTCAGATGTGGTGGAATTGCAACAAAAAATTGTGCACATCATTTGCAAACTAGAGAGGATTTTCCCCCCTGCTTTCTTTGACATCATGATTCACCTAATGATCCACCTGCCCGAGCAGGTGCTCATTTCTGGTCCGGTCCAGTACACTTGGATGTATCCTCAAGAAAGGTACGTACAACTAATTAATTAATTTGTTCCACTGGAGAATATATATATACTAGCTAGCTAGCTATATGTACTTATGTAATGTGTACGTTTGATTTTGTAGATAGCTTGGACAGTATAAGTCATTCGTCAAAAACAGGTCGGCCCCGGATGGCTCCATAGCAGAGACATACCGGCATGAGTGTGTTACTTACTGCAACAGGTACCTCAAAGATCCACCCCCTCCCAGTACTGCCTCCGATCGCAGTGCCCGCATCAATCTTTCTGTCGTGAGAAATGTCGTCCGACCGTTTAGAGGAGTATTAAAGGAATCGTTAACACGGGAAGAACTTATTGAGGCACATTGGGTAGTGTTGCGAGACTGTGACGAAGTTGAGCCGTACATGTTGTCATACAGGGAGAGGCTTCAGGCGTTAAATCAAAACAAGAGTTCGGCGTGGATTGAGAAAATGGTTAAGAAGAAGTTTCCCGATTATTTCTTCCAATGGGTACGTACGTACGTCTCGGTATTAATTATTTAAATACATATCGCTCATGTTTGTAGAAAGTAAACCCTTATATTAGCCCATTTTCGCAGATGATTGATCTGCAAAAATCTGATAACCACGGAGGGTGGTGGTCATGGCCAAAGCACTTGCTAGCAGGGAAGCCGGTTAAACACTATATTTATCCCGGATGTTTTGTGAACGGTGTAAAGTTCCATTCATTGGCCCGAGACGAAGGAAGAAGAACACAAAACAGTGGGGTAGCCGTTGGGAAAGACAATGATCTATATTACGGGGCTATTGTATACGTGGTTCAGCTATGTTACGGGAATGATGTCAACGTTTTCCTATTCAAGTGCAGATGGTTCAAGCGTACAAAGGAAGACCTGAGACTATTATCTGTCGATACAAACTCGCACTGGTATGAGGATGAGCCTTTCGCTCTCGCCACCTTAGTTCGGCAGGTGTTCTATCTCGACGATCCGAAAACCGGTGAAGGGTGGAAAATAGTGAACCATATCTCTCACCGAGGAATATGGAATACAGAGACAATTGAAGGGACACCGGCGACGACTGAAGATGCTGCTGAACCAGAAAGAGACATTCCTGCCTATCAAGAGCCTAATATTTCTATGGTCCGCTCCAATATAATGGACCTGGTTCAAGATGGTGAACGGTTACCCATGCCTGATGGTTGTACAAATCTAACTGAAGATGAGATTATCGATGAGGTAGATGAAGAAGACGAGCAGGAAGAGGACGCGGACGAGGACTCAGGTTATTCGTCGGACGATGTTGAGTACGATGACGAGGATGAGCCGTCGACTAACGGGGATGAGGACGATGATGATTATGACGAAGAGTACGGTCATACGACGAGGGAGATTAATTGGTAATTAATTACTGTAATTATTGTAATATATATATATATGATCGATGCCGGTTTACGGTAAGAAATTAATCTGAATTATATATCCTGGCCAACGGAGAAATTAATAAATATTGGCGCCAAATCTCAATCTCATATAAAACGTACCCTAGCTAAATCCTCGACCCTAAATCTAGCAAATCGGATCGATCGATCATTTATTTAATTTTTTTATGGTCATTCAAAATAATTGAACGGACACCTGAATTCTGTCCACGTTTATATTAGGTCCCCCGCCATATTCACCTTTGGCGCCATATAAAACCCTAAATCTTGGACCCAAAACCTAGCAGATCGGATATCGATCGATCAATTTTTTAATTATATTTTTGAATCAGAATAATTGAACGGACACACAAATGACCGGGGACGACCTAAACCGTAAACCCTAAGGCCCTAACCCCTGAATTCGGGGTTTTTAAACCTGGACGACGGAGATGGTCAATCTCCGTCGTCCAGGTACAAACTAGGACGACGGATTCGGTCATTCTCCGTCGTCCAAGTTCACAAACCCTAAACCCTATACAGTAAGGCCCTAACCCCTGAATTTAGGGTCTATGAACCTGGACGACGGAGACAGTCATTCTCCGTCGTCCAAGTTCACAAACCCTAAACCCTAAACAGTAAGGCCCTAACCCATGAATTCAGGGTCTATGCACCTGGACGACGGAGAACGTCATCATCCGTCGTCCAGGGTAATCACCTGGACGACGGATAACTAGATGTCCGTCGTCCAGGTGATTACCTGAACGACGGAAACGCTCATTTCCGTCGTCCAGGTGCAGATATCGTAATTTTTTCTAAGACAACGACCATCTAGACCTTCTTCCAATGCAAAGTCTTTTCATCAAGACTTTAGAGTAAACAATTCTTGGTGTGCGAGCTTCGACGGTTCGAAAATCGGAGTTGCGAAATGCCTTGTATCCACGTTTCCGGTTTGTGAAATTATCGGTTTTGCGGTTGACTGTGCCGATCAAACCCTTACCGAACTTATTATTTTATGATCCTTTGAAGACAATTATATATTATGTTACGACAAACATATCCAACGGTTGTTTTGTCCAAATTCAATTTCGTTAATACTCTGCTGCAAATGAGCGTCTACTCATGAACACTTAAGTCGTAAAGATTAGTCGATACTTAACATGTTTCAATACGTAAAATTAATCGTCGGTTCAAATTTAACTGTTTATATACACGATGCGTTCATCGATATTGTACGACTATTTCACTCGAATGACAGATCGCTAAATTCCTAGCGAATTATTTTTAAAATTTTTTTTACGTAATTTGAACCTGGACGATGGATATGGTCATTTTCCGTCGTCCAGGTGTTCACCTGGACGACGGAAAATGACCATATCCGTCGTCCAGGTCCAATTTTTATGGCGGTTCAATTTACCGCTTCCGTTTTTTGGACCGCTTGAATTTTCACTTAAACGACGGAGAATTCATTCTCCGTCGTCTAAGTCCAAAATCATGGCGGTTCAAAACGTCCCGCCGATTAATTACGCGCCGATTGAAAATTTTTAAACCGCCACCTGGACGACGGAAAACACTGTTTCCGTCGTCCAGGTGAACTTAGACGACGGAGAATAGTGCTCCGTCGTCTAAGTGAAAGTCTATATGTAGGCCGAGCCTCATCTTCTTTTCCTCATCCCTTACAACTTTCTCTCCTCCATCTCCTCTCTGGCCAGTCATTCCGGTGAATCTGCTCCGGCGACGCTCCGACGACATTATTTCCGGCGTGGTTCCTCCTCTCCGACGACACAACTCCGGCGATTTTCCCGAAAACACCCGAAAAACTCCGATTCGGTAAATTTCTATTTTTCCCTTACTAAAATAATTTTTATTTACTTAATTAGTTTTAAATATTTCTTAAATGATTATTGTAATATTAGAGAATTAATTATTGTTATTAATACTAATTAAATGAATAATTGTAAAATTATTGTTATTAATTATATTTAGATTAATTGTTGTTATTAAATAAATAAATGATTACATATTGTTATTAATTAATTAAATGGTAAATTATTGTTATTAATAATAATTAAATGAATAATTGTAATTACTTGATAATTTATGAAATGAATAAATATTATTGTAATTATTTATTAATTAGTTGCATAATTAAATAAATATGAGATTAAATTAATTAGTAGTACATGTTCGATTTAAATTTAGTACATAGGCTTGGTTTATTAAGTCGCACTCTTTGGAATAGATGGCGCCTCTTTTCCTTGCTTATCTCCTTAACCCCTCGTGATGTGTGGATTTCATCACCGCACACCATAACCTAAGTGAAGTTATGGACACGAGGTTGAGGGCGGAGTTTGCAAAGGACTTGAGGGAGTGTAAATTTTTGAAAAATTGGCCGAATGTCGGACATGGTGTCTAGAAACGGGTTATGACTGGTGACAGGATTTGGACTAAGAAAGACTTTTGTCGAAATTAGTCCTGCCTCTCGCGTTATCTCTATCCCTAACTGGCCATGTTTTTCGATTTAACAAAGGCTGATTAATTGAAAATTTACACTTTATCGCGCGGGTCGCACGTCCATTGAACGACCGAAAATGCCAAGCTAGTGTACTCTATTTAAATCTTAAACGTACCTAATTAATTAGCGTCAATTTTTAAGTTGTAATTATTATGGTAAGTAGGTATTTTAACCCCGTACTCTTAGGTTTAAATGGCTCCGCCAAAGACGACATCCGGCAAGAAGAAAGCCCAACAAGAGGCAGAAGATGCCATGCTCCGCCGCTTGGCGGACCAAGTCGGTTGGGAATTACCACCGGAGGGCAACGACGCTCTCAATCCGGACGGATCATCTGGTCCGTCCGTAGCGCCCTCTGGGGAAATTCCCGCTCCCCCATTCATCTCGAGCGGTGATGACGTCGACCCCTTCCAATCTCCGACGCCCGGTACCCATTCAACGGGAAGTACTCAGGCGTCCTCCACCGCCGAATCAATCATGTACAGCGCCCGCCGTAGGCAAAGGAGGGCCCCCACTGACCCGGAACCGAAAAGGACTCGGGGTCTCGTTAAAGGGGGGAAAGCGGAGCGTATTTGCAAGGCGACCGGTAAAAAGATCGACTTGCCGTACGACGAATTCACCGGTGGCCCTCCCACAGCTCAACTAGCAAGTCTCTCGGCGCATGGGATAGGGTCAATCATCCGTAACCGGGTTCGTATCACTGCCCCTACTTGGAAGGAGGCGCCGGATCATGAGAAGGCGAAAGTCTTCAAAGATCTTTCGGTACGTAATACGTTCAATTTAGTTATTATATAATATTGTTAATCTCGGCCTAAAATTTCATAATATATACGATTATAATTTTTTATTTATTTTTCATAGGAACAATTTGACGTGGATCCGACACCGGATATGTTGAGGCATATCAATCAAACCGCCAACTCCATCTACAAAGATTGGAAGTACAGGCTCCATAAGTACTTCAAAGATGTCGGTCCCGTGCCTCCCCCGGTAGAGCTGCAAGGGGAGAGAGAAGATGAGTGGGAGTGGTTGTGTAACCACTTTGCCGATGAACAATTTAAGGTATTAATTTAATTTTTTTATTTCAATTAAAATAATTGAATTATTTAAATTGTAGTTATTCATTTTTTAATGATTTAATTATCTTGTGTAACAGAAATTCTCCGGTGTCAACAAAGCCAACCGGGGGAAGAAGGAGAAACACCATACTACCGGCGCCAAGCAGTTCATTCAAATTGCCAAGGAGCACAAGGATAAGGGTTCCAAACACCCTTTTATTGATGCAAGCGTAAGCGCGTACGTGACGCCAGGGCTCGATAATGAAGCGAGTCAATGCGGGGTAAGTGATATGTATATATATATGTGCTTTTAATTATAGTAATTATTATTTAAATATGATTACAAAATTATAATAAATTAATTATAATTTTGTAGGCAAGGGCGATAGAGCGTGCGCATGAAGAGTTGGCCAACACTCAGCTTGCGTTCCCGGATGTGCCGCCGGAAGACCTGCCTCCTCTATCCTTAGAGAGCCAAATTGCAATCGCGGATGAGGTCTACGGTCGTAGAGCTGGCAAGGAGGTTAGGCACTTTGGGCCTAGGGTGGTACGAGATTTGTCGACGACCTCCGGCTCATCATCTACGGGAGGTTCGAGGCAGCGGAGAATGAGTCAAGCTGCGGCCGTCGAAGCAGCCATTCAAGAGGCTCGACTGGCACGAGAGGAGAATCGACGGACACAAGAGCAGAATGAGTCAATGCGGCAAAGACTTGACGAACAACAAGCACAAATAGCCCAACTCATCGCGCTCATGAACCAAAATCGAGAAGTATGCCAACCTCCTCCGAACCCACACCCCGACGACAACGACCCGGCTGGAGGCGGAGGACTCGGCCCCGCATCTGCTCCTCCAGTGTATTAGCTAGCACGTAGTATATTATCTCGTTTCTTTCCGCATTCCTAACTATATTTTAATTTTTAATTTATGGGTTTTTTCGTATGTACAAATTAATTTACTTTGATTATTTAATAATTATATAATTAGTTATTAATTTTAATATTCAAAATTTAGTTTATTTATTTAATTTTAGCATTTTTCATTATTTAAATTAAAATAATAATAAATTAAATTAATAATTTTTAATTTCAATTTTTTTTTTTATAAATTAAATATTCACTTGGACAACGGACATTATGTTCTCCGTCGTCCAGATGCAGAACCCTAAACCCCTAACCCCTAACCCCTAAACCCTAAACCCTGTCGTTCTCCGTGGCCCAGGTGTTCACCTGGACGACGGAGACTTAGTGTTTCCGTCGTCCAGGTGAATACCTGGGCCACGGATAAGCTACCATTATCCGTGGCCCATGTACACACTTGGACGACGGAAACACTAAGTCTCCGTCGTCCAGGTGAACATCTGGGCCACGGACATTGCTCGTTCTCCGTGGCCCAGGTTTTCACCTGGACGACGGAGACTTAGTGTTTCCGTCGTCCAAGTGTGTACATGGGCCACGGATAATGGTAGCTTATCCGTGGCCCATGTACACACTTGGACGACGGAAACACTAAGTCTCCGTCGTCCAGGTGAACATCTGGGCCACGGACATTGCTCGTGTGTCCGTGGCCCAGGTGTTCACCTGGACGACGGAAACACTAAGTCTCCGTCGTCCAGGTGAACACCTGGGCCACGGATAATGTCCGAGGTCCAAGTGAACTTGGACGACGGATCACTAAATCTCCGTCGTCCAGGTGCTTGGACGACAGCACTTGGAGCACGGACCTTGGACGACGGAGTTTCCGTCGTCCAAGTACTTAGACGACGGAAAACTGCACTTAGACGACGGAAATGGTCCGTGGTCTAGGTGCAGTTTTCTTGTAGTGATGATTTCAATAGGGTGGTAAGGGGTTGAATTTCGATTTATCAATTGTGATTCTGGGGGAATAAGATGAAGTTTTGATAATCAAACTCGTCATTGTTGAGAAAGAATCAGGTTATTGACTTTGACTGTGTAAGAGAGTGAAATGAGATATGTTTTTTTAGCTTTAGTTCATATATATACTTGAATTTAAGATCAGATGCAACATAATTTATGTCATGAAATTTACAAACATCCACTAATACATAGATATGTGGCATTTTAATAGTTGAATAGTTTCTATCGAGTTTTCACTTTTAAAATAATACAACCCGTGCATGAAAATATTTGTGATACAAACGGATCGGGTTCTTACTTAATTAAACTCATATTTCTCTCTTAAACTCAAACCGATCCGCCCATTTTCGATTTGGATATGGGGATTCCAAGTTTAAATACCCGGGCGTAAAAATTAGAGTTTGTATAATATAATAAAAATATTAGAGTTTTTTCACATTCAATAATGTCAATAATGTCCTTCTAAAGTATCTTTTAAAATATATTTGTCTATCATTCCCCCATTTAAATACCTGCACCTTAACTTTTCACACAGGGTAATTTTGTAACCGAATGTTGGGGTCAGCAATCGTCCACGCTCAAAGCCAGACTCTATCCCAAATTTCACACACAGCCAATGTGCTCCCAACGCTCCCTTATCTTGCCTCCCCACATATGTCAAGAACCCACAACCAATCACTATTTCAGACACACCACTACATCACACCCAGTTACATCCACACACACTTGAGTTCCTCAATATATCATCTCCCTGGTTCTCACTCATGGCTTCCCTCTCTCTTCCCAAGTACACCTTCACCTCTCTACTCCCCACTCAAACTCCTAAACACTACTACCCATCTTCTCAAATAGTCTCCAAATCATCACATTCTCAATTCTATGGCCTCAAGCTCTCCATTTCTACCTTTTCGACATTCCCATCTGCCTCTTCTGGCATGAACATCATTTGTGGCAAGGTACATTGCTTCTCACATGTTCTGTGACTAATAGTAGTGAAAAGTTTATTGATTTGGTTATAAATCCATGTTGTTTTGGCAGGTAGAGAAAGGCAAGGTTCCCCCAAATTTCACTCTGAAGGATCAAGATGGTAAACCAGTGAGCTTCTCCAAGTTCAAAGGAAAGCCTTTGGTTCTCTATTTCTACCCAGCAGATGAGACCCCTGGTTGCACCAAACAGGTTTTGCCCTTTCTCCAAAGAACCAGATTATTGTTGGCATGTTTTTACTGTTTTAGTTCTCTTTTTAGGTTAGTGCAATTTTGGGTTATCGGAAATTGTACATTTCCTAATTGTATGTTGGTTTCAGGAAGCTTAATTCTTAAATGACATTGTGGTTCTGCTTATCCTAGATAAATTAGTACCCATATATGATCAGATGGTTGAAAGTTTGGATCTTTATGACTTAGGGATGCACTTCAAATTTAAATTTGCATCACTCAGATAAAAACTGGATCTTTGATTAATGCAGACACTGACAGATTGATTCTATATTAGGCTTGCGCTTTCAGAGATTCTTATGAGAAGTTCAAAAAAGCTGGAGCTCAAGTTGTAGGGATTAGTGGTGATGACTCAGCATCACACAAGGTAAAATAGTTGGAAATTTATCTAATAATGTATCCAATTCATGTTTGAAGACTTGAATAGTTGGTTACCTGATTGCATATATGAAATATTTATGTAGGCTTTTGCAAAGAAATACAAGCTTCCATTCACATTATTGAGTGATGAAGGCAACAAGGTGCGGAAAGAATGGGGAGTGCCATCAGATCTGTTTGGGACTTTGCCTGGAAGACAGACCTATGTTATGGACAAGAATGGGGCGGTTCAACTCATCTACAACAACCAGTTCCAACCCGAGAAGCATATTGATGAAACACTCAAGCTACTTCAAAGCCTTTAAATCTCGCTTGGTTTAGTTTCTATCTCTGTTCATTCTATATCTCTACGTAGAGCTACACAAGTACTAGTTTTGTATAACTCAAAGCCAAATATAGATTATGGTGCTGTTAGTCTCTATTGGACTTTTGACAAGTATAAAGGCAGCTGTGTTATGCCTTATATATGAAGCCAAACTATTGTAAACAAAACTATTGTTGACAGTGAAAATCAAGTATGGCCTTGGCTGCAAGTGGGATGTCATCTTCAGTGTACGTGGACATTTTAGGTCAGAAGTGTGATGAAAAATCTATGCATTGTGACTATATCAAGCAGCCCACGTTTATATCTCTCTTCCCTGCCTTCTCCAGTGTTGTGACATATTAAAAATTTGTGGAAAGTTCAGAAATGGGGGACAAATTCTTTATTGAGATGAATAAATCATGAATACAGTGTATATTGCTTCCTATTCTTATGTAACTGGGTTATCTTTATTGAACTCTTCATATAATTAAAGAAATAATTAGCTTGAAAATGAACTTAAGGTTCAGTATTTCTGCAGATAGTCTCGACTACCATAGGGGCTAAATGCCTCTGCCAACCAGGTGTTCTTCCTCCAAGATGTCCATCCCATCTCCTCGCAGATTTCATCGCTGTGGTTGATGCTGAAAGTAGAGATACAGAATCTTTTGTAGAACCTGGTGGTGTCCTTCATCACTTCCAGTTCTTTAGTTGTCTGCTCAAGCATTTTCTCCACACTGGGAAGCTTAAACTTATTATCTATTAGTCTAGCCAACCATATGCTGCGCAACTCAGATGAATGGAGATTTGAAACACTCTCAAGATAACCCACAAAAGCCATGTTCGGGATCAAAGGATGTATGGTACCCCTGCATAATCAGAAACTAGGAGTCAAATGCTTTAAAATAGATGTACATTTTTTGTCCTATATGTGACATGTTTTGTTGTCAGACTATCAATTCAATGTTGATAAATTAGGAAACGATAAAGACACGATTGCACCTAAGCATAACAACATGGCAACATAACTTTAAAGGAATATCCTTTAATGAAGTACCAAGCAAGTTTACTGTAGTGCAGTCTTACCTGTATAAGGGCATAATACCAGAAGGGTATTCCAACAAGCTTCGAAAAGGGTCTGGTAAGATGGCTTTGAGTTTCTTCTTGCCATCATAACCAGTTGCAAAGACCACAACATCAGCTTCGATCTTAGTCTTGTCATCAAGTTCAATGCCATCTTTATTGAACCACCATTTTCCTTGTGTTCTCTTGAAGACAATCTTTCCCTTATCAGCCTCTGAGAATAAGTTGTCTGGCGTGATAGCCATCTGGCATGAAGCGTAATCTTCCTCGAAAGAGTGTTCTGGTTTCAGTCCATACTTCTCCAAAGGAAGCTTCCACAGAATGTAAGATTCTATGAACTTTGAGATTGCATGCCTCTGAAAAAAAACCATATGAATAATATATAAGGATTGCATGCATGTTTATAAAAACCAATTAATTAAGCTAGGTTGAATTGGTTTGGTTAGTAAATTAAATACCAGTGGGGATGTAACTAGGAGGCAAAGGAGGGTTCTGAGCAAGCCTTGATTAGGTCTTGGATGGAGAAACTGTGAAGATCTTGTTGAATAGAACAAGAAAAATGGCAAACCCCAAACCCAGTAATGGGGAACTGTCCAGTGTAAAGTCCTCGCCACCATTGTGCATGGTTGTCCTTTTGGTCCTTCAATCATGAAAAACCAGATCATGCATTAATTGAAATAAAAACACCCAGAGACTATTCTAGTCAAAACAGTAAGATCGTGGAAATACTATATATTTCAATATTAAGTCAAAACCATGATTGAAAAATTCAATTCAGGTTAAGAATTGTCGAAAAAACGTGTTCAAGTCAAACAGTTGAGATCATCGATCTTAAATTGATGGTTGGGTGTTTGACACTTTGAATGCCCCTTTTAGATCATTCTTTGCTGTACACACTGTGATTTGTCTCTAACAATAGCCATGCAAATTCCAACCCATAACGTGGAAAATATGAACTAACTCACTTAATTCATTTTAGAGTACTTCAGATCACCTTTCTTCATTATTTTTTATCATGAATCTTTCTTCAGTTTGAAATTTTTCAAGAGTTGGAATAACAGAGAAGACACCGCCAAATTTGTTTACCAAATGATCTACGAAAGCATGCATGCACTCGTTCACGATAAAATTATTGAGCCAATATATGAGTATATACCTTGATTTGCCTCGGCACACTCCACAGCTAAATCAAGAGCTGATTTTTTGTATCCAACTACTACGACCTTCTTATCTTTGAGTAACTGAGAGGCGGCATCCTTGTCTAGTTTGCAGTAATCAAGAGAATGCATAACCTGACCATGAAACACTTGAGGGCCTTTGTTTTGTGGAAACTCTGGAATTTTAGGTATGTCACCATATTTCCCAATGCAGACGATGAGAAACTCGAAGGCGTACCACTGTAGTGAACAAACACACCAAATTAGCTTTGCTGAAAAAGAAAATTAAGTTAAAAAGAAGAGTAGGGTTTATACCAATTAATGGATATGAAATGATACATTTCTGACCTGAATACTCTCTTCACCACTGGTCTGCACAGCAACTTCCCAAAGAGGCTGACCAGCCGGTGGTATGAAACCAACATCAATGGTTTCCCGGTCTCCAACAAATCGAACCTCGATGACCTTGGAATTGAACCGCACAAACTTGAGCACATCAAAGTGCTCTGCGTAAGAGTTCAAGTAGTCCAATATCTCTAAATAAGAAGGGTATTCTGGATTGTCTCTATCATTCCACGGGAAGTCAGAGAACTCATAATCGCGTCGATGAGACTGAAGCTTTGTGGAGTTGTAGGAGCAACTCCTCCATACCCCTCCAATGGAATCAGTGGCTTCCAGGACAATAGGATTGTGATGGACTAGGTGTTTCGCAGCAGCTACGCCGCTCACTCCGGCACCAATAATCCCAACTTTTGAAACAACCCGAGCCATGTTTTTGCTGGCTAGCTAGCTAAGATGTCTTTCCAAGCTTTGTGTGGATTTATAAGCTGGTTTTGATAAGAAAGTGGTATATGCTCGATTGGCTTGAATTAGTTTAATTTGGTGAAACCATGAGAAAGATGAGGTATTTATAGGCCAGAGACAAGTCATGCACGAGTAGTTGGTCTTAGATTTATTGATTGATTTTTTTTTGTTTAAACTAATTAATTAGTCTTAGTTTGATAATGCATAAAGCAGCACGAGACCGAATGGAATTTTGAGATCAAATATACTGAATCATGTTAAAATAAAGAAGATAATGAATCATATATACTGGATTATGACCATTTCTCTCTCAGTACGTACGTGGAAATGCAGGGTAAAAGCTTCCTTCACGTCGTGGTTAATTACTTTCCCTTGTGTATGAATAATAGTCGAATTCCTTTGCTTTGTGCCCTTCAAACACGTACTTAATTAGTGGTATGATTTAAGTTTCTAAAATCTTTGCCGACCATAGCAAATATTTTCTTATAAAATGCAGTACAAGAACCCTATAATTGCTTGTAAATGATGAAACCCTTTGAATAATAAGGTTATAACCGTACGGAACCCCTAGCTAGCTCGCCAATTAAGCCTGTTGCCCATGTATATATTATATGCACTCGTGCATGCATTATATATATTGATTCATTTGGGAGGAATTCCTTTTTCAATGAGCATGCAGGATGGAATTTCAAGCTAGAATTGAAAGTCTTTTGAGAACACAGATATCGATCAATTCAATTTGCATTTCAAGAGCTTTCTTGCTATAGAGACTAACTTGTTGCCTATGACAGTGTTCGACAAATTATATAATTGAATATATGCATGCGTTGATCGATTGAGATTGTTATATGTAGTATGGTCACTATGATATCTGTTAGCGATATTAGGTTTATAGCAATTATGTGGCAAGGGCAATTGCATCATTTTACATGGTCATGTCAATATGTAATTGTTGTAACTTCATTCTCTACTATTAATGAACACAATGTAGCTCCAAATCTCTCTTTGCATTTTTACTTTTCCGCTCTAATTTTCTTACACTTATGCATTTCCTTTCAATAACCATGGATTCCTAACAATATCACCCTGTGAAAACTGCTTCTCAATAAACTATATATGAATGTTTCAAATACATTAAAATACGCAACTGACTAGTAATTTAAGAACCCTCACGAACACTCCGGAGATTCTCCCATAACTATACGTACACTCTATAAATGTAAAGCTAGGAAGCCGCCGAGAACTTAACTAGAACCCAACCAGAAAATATGCATGGTCATTACTTTGGATGACAGTACAGTATATGATCGAAAACTCTAATATATATCTATATATGTCTCTTGAAGTTGTTCAAAGTCGTTTTACGTACCCATGCCAGCAGAACTAGTAATTTGCATTGGACATCAGTCAAATTAATGCATGCAAAGTTTTTGTTCCAGATGGTGTATACAGATCACTGGTTTGAATTTCATATAATGGTTTCTCGTATACATTGAATTAAACCACATACTGTTTTCTATAAGCGCGAGCTTCCATGCATACATATTCAAATGGCTTTAATTATTCTTATGCTTGGTCCGTTTGTTTGATTTTCTCAAAATCTCGTAGAAAAATTTATTTTCTAATTTCCACTTATAAATGTGGACCATTTCGATCTGTCACGTCAGAAAAAAAGTGTATATAGAAATGTCAAAAGGGGAAATTGAAGGAACTGAGGAGCTAGCTAGCTAGCTTAATTTCTGTATTTAAAAAAAAAACAAAATTTCTGTATTCAAGTACCTTTTACTTTGTTCCAAAACGTGGAATATAATGTTACACATGTGGAACCAAATGTTAGAGTTGACAGTTTAAAACAAGGTGAGGAAATTGCTCATGAATCCGCATCTATTTGTTCATTCTATTTGTCTTACATTTTTACATTTTTATGTTGAGGAGAAACATGTACTATTCATTGTATAGAAAAAGTACTACTTATTTTTCCTGCATCAGTCTAAAAAATAGCACATACCTTATTATTATTTATTAATTTTATATATTCTGATTTTTTTTATTTCTTAGTATGATTTTTGACAAATATATACTTTGTTCCTTAAAAGTATAGCGTGCTTTTAACTAAATTTTTAAAAAATTTAATTAAAAATTAGGGAGTATCATTGAAGATGCTCTAAGTATAACAAACGACTAAGTGTAATCTAATTATCTCGAGTAAAAATAACTTGGGCATTTCAGCATTTTTACATACGTATTTCAAATGAAGGGTGCCGAATTTGGTTAGGGTTACAGACTTGAAGTTGCCGCACCGGTTCGATCTTTTGAATTCCTAGCTAGGTTTTTTTCTTTTTAAAAATTTATAAGGTACTTCATAGGGTTATTCTTGAGGCTGAGAAGTTTAATTTGGGTATATACATAGGTCGACTAATAATCCAATCCATGGATGTGATGCTTTAAGCGCTCACCAGTCACCAACGCCTAGCCTATTCCTAAACACGTACATCCGGCCTTTGGTTGTTGGGTGTAACCTCATCCAGGTAAAAGGGTAAAACAAAGAACAAGACGTGCGAAAGAACTACGTTATTAGGTTGCCTCAAACAACTGGAAGCTGAGACCAATGATTGACTCGATTTATATATGCATGCACATGCATGATCAATAATCGACGTCGTCTTTGTTACTGTGTTTGGCTGTCTGTATTGCAATTACATGGAAGCTCAGAAGAGTCCAAGTAAGTTGTCTATTGGTTGGAAAACAATTTTCACTCGAGCTAACTAACTATAAAGCTGGCACGGGGTCTCGCAGTCAGTGGAGGCTTCTACGGAGCTAATTGGTACGTTGAGGTTTCCACTTTCCAGTATAGTGATAGAAGCCAGTCAGGCATAATATATAGCACTATTAATGGATCGTGACCGTTCCAGAATAATTGTGACCGGACTTTTCAAACTTCAAAGGCTACCTCTCTATGATTTAGGCGTCTTTCTACAAGGACTGCAGTGGCTAAATTGGTAACGTAGTCCTACAAGTACTGAGAAGTGAGAACACACAACACAATCCACATACTGATCTCTGTTTCTTGAAGGCCAATCTCGAAGCTATCGATCAATGGATTTATTCCTCAGCTTCCTGGAGTACGTGCCTGCGTTGCATGCACCTATGGAATTATGGATAGGTTGACCATGCCATATATTCCACGTGCATGTACATGTACATCGATTTCTTGACTTTCGTCATGCATGCATGATGAGGAAATTGTACGATTAACCATCCATCCGCAGTTCCGATCCAATACGATTTCTCCACAACCATTAACTTTTAACAAAAGCCAAATATCCAAATCACCTTTGAGATTACTTGTATAGTTGTATGCATGATTTACAGACCAAATCGGAGATTGTTTCGTCATACAAGTATATCGCATCATGCACTTTTCAATCGAAAGTGATTTAAAATAATATCATTCACTACGTAGGTAGCAATGAAAATAGTGTGAAGTACGTCTACAAGAGCTATAATATACCTGCTGCTATCTAATAGTGCTCATAATCGGGCAAGTCCGCGTGTGTACGTACGTATGGCTAATTAAAAGGCCTACAACCAGTTCAAAGCTCAGATATATTAAGCGCCAACGGAGACCAAGGTTTTGGCAACAAAACAAGGCCTAACCATTTTTCTGGTGGCCAGAAAATTATCCATTATACTAATGAAGTAGAAGGGAAAGCACGTTTTGGGAAAAAAGAAAAACTAAACTAGGTGGGGAAGGAAAAAAAACACACGATATCTAGGGATCACGTTTCCTAATTTTGGTCATTCATTTCCCATTCCATGAATCATTAATCCAGAGCTATACTGATATAGGAACATGATGCACTAGTTTTGTATTGAGTCACGGAAAAGTATTGCAATTTGCAAAGCACCCATGTACTTAATTCAAAAAGTGTCTTCTTCTTCTTCTTCTTCTTCTTCTTCTTCTTCTTCTTCTTCTTCTTCTTCTTCTTCTTCTTCTTCTTCTTCTTCTTCTTCTTCTTCTTCTTCTTCTTCGAGATTGAACAAATTAAAGTATTTAACTACAAAGTCTAGGACATCCTCTTTCAAAGTACTCGAACTTAAAAGAGGCTAGAGTTATAATGTCATATTAGATCGATCGATGGAAGAAGTGTGCTACACTTCTATCATAGTCAAACTATCCGCCAACAAAGTTTTTCATTTATTTTCGTTGAAAAACTTGAACACCAAAATTTGAGTTTTTAATTATTTGAATTCCTGAATTTTAAAGTAATATCAAGCGTAGGAATGACAATAATACTCATCGAATAGGATAACCACCGGGTATTAGACTCTAAGGAAAGACAACTACAAATAAAAACGGGTATTATATAGCCAATAACCAATTTTCAAAACGGATACCGGGGTATGGTGTTTCAATATTCTTACACATATCCACCCAATTAAATATTAAATATTACGTATTTATTATAGAATTAATATGATGTATAATAAATTTTTTTGTATAAATTTTTGAGGTAAATGATCGTTTATTTACCAAGAATCCTAGTTTACTAACTTTTGCTATAAATTTTTAATAAGCTAGACTGTGTTACTAGTATTTAGAAAATTGTTGCATGATATCAATTTATGTTCTTTGGATTGATGAATTACTAGTATTTAGAAAATTGTTGCATGAAATCAATTTATGTTCTTTGGATTGATGAATTAATTTGCTTATAATAGTTTTTATATTTATTTTTTAACATATTTTTATTACTGGTAACGAGTGGGTACTGATACTCTTGTGTACAGTTGCCTTGATAGTCACATGTTTATGCGTCTATATTGTGTTTAATTAAATTCTTATACTTGGTTTATTGTTATTAATTGAGTAATTTAATTATATTTATTTTTTTATTAGGTTTTGTGGAAAAATATAGAAAAAAAGAGACAAAAGAGAGATTCCTAGTGCAATAAGAAGAAAATAAGGAGTTATGTATAAATAAAGAAACTTGAACCAATAAGGACTAGAACAAGTCTAAACTAAGAAGTATATAAACTCATTTAAGGATTTTGGGAAAGGCTAATCAGCAATGTGGAGAACACACACTCGAGCAAGAGAGAAATAGCCACGCGAGAAAGTTCTAGCGGGACGGCTTCGACCAGTCGAGATATTTCTCTCAACCCGTCGAACTGATGACAAAAGCTTTCTTCTTCATCTTATTTGTTTGTATTAACTCTATGCTTTGTTTTGATTCTTTCACTATGAATTTTAGTAGCTAAACATCTTGTTAAAGGGTTACTTGAAGCCTCGTACATGAGTCTTTTTTAATGCATACAGTTTAACCTAATTTTGTATATTCTTTTGAATGAGGTTTATTTCTTTATGTGGTTCAGTGATGAATTCTTGTATGTTTTCTTTGGTGGCCAACTTAGTATGCATGCTAGGATTCTATTGTCATGAGATATGTGCGACTGAGGATAACTTCGTCCACCAGTATCTCTACAGTGATACTCTGAATAGATTATTTCGTTGGGTGATTAAAATCTTAGGTCTAGCAAGACACACACATAGTATACCTGTGAACCCTTGTAACTTCTCAAACCTTTTCTAGAACTTAATGTTTTCTTCTTTGTAAACCTAGGGGTCCATGACTATGAGTTCATAGAGGAATTGATGTAGGGGAAGTCCATGACAAACCTACATAGGCATAAAGATTATGTAATAGAATGTGGTTGTAACGATCAACTCTTCTTGGGAACTTTCATTCATTGGACATGTGCATTAATTTAAGTATGTGTTAGAAAGATGAAATTGTGGTGGTGGATTACATTCTTCTTAACTCATTCATCACATAGTTTAAACAACTTGCATTCATATGCATATTTAATTTTTAGCATTTATTTTATGCACGTACCTGTACTTTGCCAAATTATTTAGGTACTCAAATCAATTCAGAAAACCCTCAAATTTTGTGTGGTAGTCTATCTCTGAGTCTAGTATTTTGTTTCAGAATAGTATAAGTTAGGTTTGTGGTCTTGTTTGTGTCCAGTGGTTGAAACTTTCAACTTGCTGACTTTTACGTCTAACTAGTGTTTTAAGATTTAGTTTCACCAATCATCAGCGGGTAATGACCCCCATTTACCAAATACTACATTAATATATCTACTCAAGAATATGGTTATCTTTGAGGGTAGTTTTTCACCTATCATGCCTTGACAGATCCAAAGTGGAAGCAAACTATAAATGAAGGACTTAAGGTTTTGCAAAGGAATGGAACATGAGTGACTATTTCTACACCACCTAGAAAGAAAATAGTTAGATGTAGATGGGTATTTATAGTGAAGTTAAAGGCCAATGGAAGCATTGATCGATATAAAGCTCGTCTGGCTGCTAAAAACTACACTCAATAGTATGAAATTGATTATCAGGAGACATTTGCTCCAATAGCCAAGATCAATACAGTGCGTATTCTTATTGCTTTAGCAGCTCAACATGATTAGCCATTACACAAATTTCATGTGAACAATGCTTTCCTAAACGGAAATTTGGAGGAGGAAGTGTACATGGATATTCCTCCTGGTGTCAATTATAGGCCATGTGATGTTGAAAAGGTGTGTCGATTAAAGAAGTATTTGTATCATTTGAAACAATCTCCTAGAGCTATGTTTGGAAAGTTCTCAAGAGTAATGAAAAAGTTTGGGTATTGCCAAAGTAACTCTGATCATACATTATTCATCAAATGCAAGGATGGTAAGATGACTGCTTTGATTGTATATATGGATGACATGGTTGTTACATGTGATGATCCAGTTAAGATGGAAGATTTAAAGAAGCGTTTAGCTCAAGAACTTAAGATGAAATATTGGGCTAATTGAAGTATTTCTTGGGAATTGAAGTTGCAAGATCAAAACATGAAATCACTTTTTCACAAAGAAAGTTTGTACTGGATCTTCTTGCTGAAACATGAATGCTAGATTGCAAACCTGCGAAGACTCCTATTGAGATGAATGATAAGTTGGTATTATATCCTGATCAAGTTCCAACTGACAAAGACATGTATTTAATGTTAGTAGGGAGATTGATTTATCTGTCACATACTAGACTTGATCTTGCAAATGTTGTAAATATCGTTAGTCAGTTAATAGGCAGAACACCACCTATCAAAGATATTTCTCTTTGCATAGATAATCCTTACTATGCTTACTAAAGGTTACAATGTCGTATACTAGAATTAGGGGTCATTACCCACAGAGGACTGGTGAAACTAAAGTCTTAAACATCAATTATACGCGAAAGCCAGAAATTTGATAGACTTGACCATAGAATAAAGATGCAACTACGAACCTAACCTAAACTCTTCTAAATACCACAAAACTTATACACAATAAACTAGACTTAGTGTCAGACTACCATGTAAAATTTCAGAGGGTTTCGAGTTTATTGGTTGGCTAAATCAATCGCCGACTACAGCTAATTGCAGAAAAATAAATGCTGAAAAGTAATGATGTGAACCAAATATGGTGAGCAAGTTGAGAAGGAGTGCTATCCACCACCGTCATTCAATCTACATGAAATATACTTAATCTAATATGCAATCTAATGAATGAAAGTTCCCACATTTGAGCCACTCAAGCCGGACATACCAATCGTATCTACACCTCTCTTACCGGGCATACTAAGTAGAATGGTCATCCGCCTTAGTGAGATCTCTAGTTGGTAAACTTGGTACTATGGTGAGTCCTCATAAATTCAACCAAAGTCATTATATTCTAAGAGGGTTTGGAAATCTACAAGGGTTCACAAGCTAGCCACGGGCATAACTTGCTAGACCTAGGGTTTCATACATCCAACAGTTTCTCACCTCCATTGGTTTCTATCATGGAGAGATCAAGGAGGGTATGATGTGCCTCTATCTTAAATCTCCTAGAGTAAACTTCTAAACATGCATACTAAGATTGTTCACTCGTTAACAACATGTAAAAAAATTATCAATGATAAAGCAATATAAGAAAATCTCATTCAATCAATATGCAAAATTAGATTAACGAGTATGTATCATGTAAACTTCATGTACGAGGCTTCAATACAGCCCCTTAACTAAGTGTTTAGCTATTCATAGACAAGTAAGCTACACTACAACAATCCATGGAAACAAAGATAAAAGAGAGAAGAGAAGAAGAATCTGGTTTGCAACTCCTTGTTGTATCCTAAGTTGTGAGCTCTCCAAAATCTATTTTTTTTTCCTTACATAACCCTACAATAGAATATTTATAAGGGTGTGTTTTTGTTTGACCCTTTGGATTTGGGCTTTCCGTGTGATTTGGGCCTCCGAACACAACTTTCTCATCAAAGACAGATTCCTGAGCAGACGAACCTTCATGTACTAAAATGTCCATAACTTCCTCTAGAAAAGTGATATTCACAATCAGGAAGAAGCTCTGAAAATTAGACATCCAGAGCTTTCCATGAATATAAATATCATTATCTGGTTCATTTTGAGCTTCTCTCAATATTCTGTCTAAGTTGATGAATCTACATAGGAATTTTCTGGTTTCAGATTTTAATCCTTCTTTACTTAGGTTTTAGACTCTCCTCTTTCACAAGTCAAACCTTTCAACTCCATATTGCACTAGGAATCCTTTATTTCTCTTCTTTTCTTCAATATCTCCATTTACCTATAAAATAATAAAACATAAATATATTTACTTGATAAATAAAAAAAGAATATATATATATATGGGCACAATTAAATAGCATAAATGTGCATATTTGTGCACCAATCAAGAACTCTACACTTATTTTTTGCTAGTCCTCGAGCAAAACACTTAACTAAGACTCTAAAAAGACTAAACAAAAATAACTACGACTCTCTAATGCCCATAATAGATCATCCATCTCCCCCTTCATAGCATCATGATTAGTCATCAACAAAGAATCAAAGCCTTACAAGTTTCAAGGATTAATATCAACAATGCACAAATGAAACATGTAAGACATAGACATAACCACAGTTAAAAGTGGAGCTCAACATGCAATAAACAAATCAAGACTCAACCTCACAATGAGTAATGCTCTCATAAGTGTTCCACTCAAATGTATGTAAAGTTAAACGCTCAATTCAATTACTTGCCAAATGAACCGAACTATATGCTTAACTCATGCCCTAATCTCCACATATCAAAGATTGCTCAATCTCAAAAATCAAAGGGATTTGTAATAGTTGTAATGGAACTAGGTATAAGGCATGGAAACATTTAGGTAAGTGGTGATAGAATAGTTCTAAGACGTACTTAGTCAAATTGCATCATAACTCTATCATCTTCATAGTCACCATGGTCTTCCTCATATCCTTGGGCTTTGCAAACAGGACAAAGACCATTTTTTTCACTGTTAGGACTTCAATTCAAATCAAACTCCAAATTTACAAATATATGGGACATTAATCCATACATTTGTCAAATACAAACCTATTGCCTTCGAAAAGTATACAATTTTTTTTGTTTTCTTTCCATCTCTCGAATTTCATTTTTCTTTCTTTCTTTGGCAATTGCACTCTATGCATTATGGACAAGTCTATCTCTATAGAAATACATCAAACACTTTCTTTCAACTCTTCAAAATAAAGAAGCACATCTCCACATGTCGATATTACTTCACACTAAGTCCCGGCCGGAAACACATGGTAAAGAAGTCATACACTAGACTAAGTGTTTAGGTATTCGTTGGTGATGAAAGAATGGCATATTGTAGGCTCAAAGTGGATAGTTTAAGGGGTCGCAACTTGTGATCACAAATAAGGATACATGACAATTTGACTCTGGTGATAATCCTAAGTGCCTTTATCACATTCTCAATCATAAGCATATATGGAATAAAAGCTTCAATAAGTACATGAGCAAGTTCTAGTAAGCTCTAGGTCCATTAACTTAATCTACCGCAAACAAATTGACACTCAAAAACTAAGCATGTGTATGCATATAGGTTCAATCCCTCACAGGTTAAAAATGAGTCTCAATAAATTCAAAGCGTGCTCAATATATGTACCATGTATAACTTCTTTCTATATCCACTACACATTAGCATAGTACAAATCAATATTAATTAAAGAAACAAGTAGTCACATAATCTCAATCAATTGATCACCTCTTAGCTCTGAATTAGAAGATACAAAGACTAGTTAAGAGCAACCTACGACTCAAAACAAAAGAAAAACTCAAAAAATACCAAAAACAGACGTAGAAATCCTTCCACAACGAAGTAGTCATCGTAAAAGATCTTGTCACCTTTGACGGGTCGAATAAAAATCTTTAAAAAAATCGATTTTACGATAAATTTTTTTGAAGGGTCGAAGTACATTCTCTGAACGACTCCAAAAAATTCAAAAATCGAAAAAATTGAGTATACCCACTTGCAGAATTTATACAGAATTAATTACATATCGAAATTAGCTGAAATTTTATGAGCATAAAATAGACACATATATAAGCACTCCATAAGATCTTCAAAATTTTCTGAGACCTATAACCATATCAGATAAATTACACAAAGCAGCATATTGCACAATTCCATATTTTTGCCTTATCCTGCAAACTCGAAGGAAATACCCGAAGCTTATATGTCCCTGATCTATGTTTCAGATGATGAACCTTGTACATGCTTCCTCAAACTCCAACAAGTGAGAATAGGGGCCAGAATGTGGATGTCCCATGAAAATTGGTAAGGTTTGAAGAAAACTAGATTTGATCTCAAAGGATTTGCCCGCTAATGGTTGAGAACAATACAACCGGTATGCATTGACAAATATGGTAAAGTATTATTCGTTAAAGGTCTTACTCCAATGACGTTCTCGTCCATGATGGGTTCTTCCTCGAAAAGTGGATTCAAATGCATGATACCTAAAAACACACTAAGTAACCAATAGTAACTTAAAGCCTTAAGGGCATTCCAGGGTACTTCTTTGGCACCCCCTCAAGAAAATATCAATGAGTACTCTAAGAGTTTGAATGCGTTTTAGTATGTGGCACAGTGGCCATCATGCACAATGGACACTGATGTGACCCATTATGTAGACTTACGTTTATCCAATATATCGAAATCATGAAATAAGGTCCTAATGTTCTAGGGTGTAGCGAAAATTAAGTTTGCAAGATCTAGACTCTTTAACTACTTTGTGTAAAATAAAGATACTACTTAGATATAATCTCAATAATATAAATACTCAAAGTAAAAGAGGTAGCGGTAAGTGAAACAACCTTAAGAACATCACAAGCTTCGATGGGTCAAAGATTTTCTTTGATCGGTCGAAGGAAAGCCTCGGATTTTGACTCTAACAACTCTTCGACGGGTAGAGAAAAAGTCTCGATGGCTCAAAGGAATGCTTCAGGTTTTCCTCTTGCACTCACTCTCGATGGGTCGAGAAAAATTCTTGATGGGTCAAAGAAATGCCTTGCAAAAAAAGTTAGAAGCACAATTTCTAACACAATTTCACTTCAAAGTATCTACCAAAGTACTCTAGAGATCAAAGAAAAAGAAAATAAAGTCCTAGATGGAAAAAATCAACAAAAACTACAAAGCTAACAAACAAATGTCACATACATGTCTGGATATTCCGCAATTAAATACTACCCGAAGTTAAGAAATCAAAGGAAATCAATCCCCAGCAACGACACTAAAAACTTTTTGAAATGAATTCTTCCCTCAACCTTTTGACTATTAATTAGTTTAAGGCTGTGAATTTCCCTTACCCGCAAGTATATGGGGTCAAATAATCTAATTTATAAGGAAGTCAAGTGTCGAACCCATGATGATTGATCACTCTAATTCCAAAGCTTGAATTGATTAGGTCCTAGACTATGGCATTACCTAAACATGCAATGTGACCCAAAACTAAAGAATGAAAAGACGAAAATGTATCTCACCTAGCTAAGGTCTTTAGTAACCTGACTATGCAAGGAGTGGTGTAACTACAATGAGTGATTGTTCGATTGAATGGTTGATTAACTAACTAAATGCAATCATGAGGTAAAACAAAACAAACCAATGTAAATATTTGGTCAGTGAGAGATGCCACCACTAACCAACTCAATGTACCAACAATGTCCAAGTTATATAGTCTGATTCACATGTGCTTGTCTAATTCATGATCCTTTCGAGTCAACATCGGTTGTGGACTGAATCTCCTAGGCCATTAGGGCATTAGAAGTGTTCCGGTCCAACATTCAAGTATAAAGTAAACCGAAACTAGATTGTAACTCAATTACGAATCGTATCATAATCATACCACATGCGTAATGAGTTTAATATGTGTTCACTTATGATAAATGTGAATGACTTTCATTCCTAAGTCCCTATTAGAGAACATGGAAGTAGGTTCAAATGATCTTTTCTAATTTACACCTTTTATAACATGAATTAGAAGAAATAATTATTAGCTACAAAGCCCATTCGAGTCAATGTAAGCTTGACCGAAGCTTCTTGAGTCATTAGGTCTTCAAGAAGGTTTTGGTCCATGCTCAAGCCCAATGAAAACTAAACCTTAAGCTTAACCTTTTAAGTTTAGACCTAACTCATGTTTACATGCTTATCTTCCTTATATGAGTGACTAGTTCACTTAAATTAATTTTTAGCTTCCCTAAACATATCTCAACTTAGTCATGGCTAAGTCATGAATATGAAAACCTTGAATCAAGCCCAAACATACAAACATACTACAATTACATCATAAGCTATTAAACCCAATCACAACATGTAGTTTACTAAACCAAATTCAATTTCATAACTCAAAACATAGTTGTATCTGCATCAAATTGACTAGGGTTTTGAAAAGACCCAACCCCAATTTAGTTTCCTAAACCGGAATCAAACCCCTTCTGAAAACGTGAACCAACAAAAACCATTAAAATTTCGGCAGAGTAACGCTACTAACGCGGAATTTCCATTACCTGGACCCAGAAAATAACACTTCATCCTATGCCACAAAAGCCAAACCGTGGGCACCAATCCCATCCGGATTTCTTAATATCATATCAATATCAATAAACAGTAAACATAACTGTAATATATAGTATATCCGGGAAAAACCTTATAAAACATGTATCAGAATGTATCAGAATGTATCAGAGCGACCTCTAGTGTAAATATATACAAAATATATAGCAGTAGGCAAAACAAGAAACCTACTGGAAAACACAGGTAACTCGAACAACTAGCCTCCAACCACGACGTGAAACACCAGAACCTGAACTGCAAACTGGGCACGGAAACCGAAAAGCCCAGGGGAAAGACATGAAAACCGTTAGAGTGAGTGGACGAAAATAAATGTCTTTCGCCGAATAATATATGTTATAAAAACATATGCGAGTCTAAATGTATAGAAATCAAATGGTACACGAGGGAGACTCTAACTCCTCACGCGTACAGAGCATGCATCGTAAATACCGCGGGGTCACTCATGGACTCCCTCGCGCTAGTACAGTCTGAATCACGGGATCCCAGACCCACACGTGATTCCAAGCCAGAAAGGCCTTGGGTCAGGATATCTGTCCCCCCCCGGAGCGTACTCGGGGATCAGCCGAGAAGCTAATATGTATCGATACAACCCTGATAACTGAGACTGTACTCTGTGTAAACCAAATCACAAATCCTTTCCATGCACATGCATAAAACATAATTTATATGTATGTATATTCGTATACGCATATTCGTAAGTGCATAATTATATAACACATGCTCATAAAAATCATGATCATACTGCATGCTCAAGCTCATAAAACGTATATAAAAGACTCGCAATCAATCCGTGAAAAGAAATGTCCACTCACAGGTGAGCAAAACGCGCACTCGCGCTAATCTCGTGGCCCGGCGGAAGATCCCTCACCCGAAGTACGATCTCGATCCCCTGAATAATCATAAAATATATCTGATCAAAATCATAGCTCACAACACTGTACTTCACCACGGAAACCAACCGTTCCCGGAAACATATAATACTGTACAAAATAATCAACGAAATTCCCAAAATCTCCACTCGAAATCCTCGACTGAAAATCCGATACCCAAATCAACTCGAAAACCTCAAGGCGACGATCGGGGCACGATTACGACAAAAACGACATTAAAAACATCGAAATCCAAAAAGTCAACGGGTCGCCGGAGCTCCGGCGTTGACCGCCGCCGCCGCTGCCGGCGCACCGTCAACCGGAGAGTTTTCTCGGCGACCAAGCTGCCACAATGATCTCCTCAACAAGGCAAACAACTTTAATGAAGGAACCACCACCATCCAACCACCACCGTGGCCAGAAATCAACTCGAAAGTCACGGTGGTTCAAATCGGCCAGAAAACTTCCCGAGCCGATTCCAGCGCCGTCGCACCACCTCGTACCTCCAAACCAAAGGGGAAATGATCACAGTCCAAAACCCAACAAAACCCACCAAGGATCCACCCCGGAAAGTCACCGGAGCACCTCCCTCTGTCGAAGCTGATTTCGACCAAAAATCTCCAATTTTCAAACCCAAATATCTCCCTCAAATCTCAACCAAATCAAGCAATTCCAAGTTCTAAACTATTTAGAATCACGAGGAGAACATTTTACCTTTAAGAATCGTGGCCTGAAATGGCCAGAATCAGCCAGTCCGGCGACGAAAGCCAAACGGTCCGTTTTCTCCCCTCCGGTCAACGAAAGTCAACGGTCAACTTCTGGTCAACGACGGTCAAACTTCCCAAACAGTGTTTTCGACAATTTTTCGACTATTTCCGATATTTATACTCGCGCCTCGGGACGATCGACGGTCCAAAACGGATAACCATTACGATTCGGATAAACTCGATACGAATGGATAAACTTGTCGATAAACCGAAACTTCAAATAATCATATTATATTCCTCGATCATCGGAAAAATCATCCGGAACTGCTCACGAGTTCGAAATCACGTGTACTACAACTCTCGAGAAGAGACTCAAGTCAAATTCTCGGCCGATAATTTAATCGTAAACGAAATCGGCAAACCACATAATAATCGATTAATCGCGATTACGCTGATTACTTTACTGATTCTGGTTCGGGTCGTCACAGATTTAGCTCTAGTCTTCCAAAAGACAACTACTCACTAATCATAATGTAAAGTAAGTTTAGATACATAATTAAAGAAATAGAGAGGTGTAGAGATAACCCAAGAACTTCCAAGCAATCTAAGTCATCATTGGTCTTCAAGCTTTATCTTCTAGGCTCTCAAATGCATCCAACTTGAAGTAGATGTAAGAGGAGGAACACCCAAGCAAAGCCCAATGCTTATGGCGGAGGTGAGGTTGGATTTATTGTGGTGGAGATGGTGTTTGGCTAGGCTTGGATGAGTGAGGGAGAGACGAATTTAGAGGGTTGGAAGGGATGAACTAGAGAGAGAAAGAGATAGGTCAGAGACAAGGTAGAGAAAGTGTTTGAGGGGGAGGAAGGTGCTAAAGGGTTAGGGAGAGAGTGAATGCTATCTCTAGATGCTATAACTATCAAATGTAAAAATGAAATGTGTTATGTATGTATAGAGAGGGGAGCTCGACCCTAGCTAATACATGAAGATATTTTGGTGTTTGAAATTCAAAATTAGATACTTGAGACATGATCCTAAAGTTTAGGCTTTTAAGTAGTCCAATTTGTAACTCACCAAAGTCATATGCAAGTCATGTGCCTTCATCTCTAAAAATATCTCAATGTGGGTTTTGACTTTTGAGTCCTTAGCCCAAGCTTGACTTGACCTCGCTGTTGGCCGACATTGATTGGTTGGAGATAACCATTGATCGGCCGGAGTTGACTGTTGACTAGCGTTGACTTTGGGTCTTTTTCCTGCGTTTGCTCCATCTTCTCCAACGGATCCGAAAATGTACTCGGCTTCTCCAAAAAGTGATTAATTTTCATCTTTAAGAGCATTTTCGTGCGATCTCCCCATTTCTTAGCGTAACAAGGAAACGTTATCAAAATGATGCTTTATTCATAAAAGACAAGCAATAAGCATGAAGTTAGGGACATAATTAACACATAATTATAGACCTAATAGTTTACTTTAGGTGGATATCTTAGAATTTATTGAGACGAGTTCGTAGACGTAAAGAACGTCAAAATTGGAGTACGACAGAAATTTTATGATTAACAAAAGTTCGATGAAAATATCAGAAATCGAATTACCTAAAATGTCCGAGTATAAATATTGGTTTTCATAAAGTGAAACGAAAACTTTTCCATTTACAGAAAAATCGAGTTTGACAACTCTTCCGACTACGTTAAAGGTACAGTTCGATTTGTCTTAATGTTCTGAGCATATTGGTGTTGTGAATTTTTAGGTTGTCTTAAAGGTACAGTTCGAATCAAGTTCAATCGAACCTGATTCGGATCATTGGCACCGTTGCTGAGACGGTTGCCAACGGTCTTGGCCATCATAGATAAAGGGATTTTTCTCCCCTCTATCTGCTGAGTGGATTGAGACTAGCCTCGAACTTCGAAATGGCTCGACGGCGAAGGTAGGTGCTAGAAGGTATTTTCCGGCCGAGTGTTTGCAGGGCCGATTCCGGCCAAATGTGTCGGAATCAGCTATATGTTCTTTAAGATAAGTTGTTGGACTCTTCAAGAGACTACCAGTGATGTGTCATTTGTCGCCATCTATGGTGGTTGCCACTGGTGGCGCGTAGGCTCCACGCGCCGCCGCTTGTGGTAGCACGTGGACGGAAAATATTTTTTTAAAACGGGTCGAGTTATATATTGTTAGGTTTGTATTGACGATACGAACATAGTCATAAGGTTTTTTTTTATCACTTAGGCTTCGTTGACCCAGTAGGTGGGCTGTGGTGATGGGGTTTTCCACCAGTGGCACTGCGGTCGACAAAGAAATTAGGTTTGTTTTATATCATTACAATATTTCGTCGTAACAAGTTTGTTGGATATGTTCTTCAACTAAATTATTCGAAGTTGATTTTTTGATCAAGTACTTTTTCTATTTACTTATTTATTTATTGATTTTGACAATTTTCGACAAGGGTCGGCTCGCCACAGCTACACACAAAACACTTTTTCATTCTCCCAATATGTTTTCAAGTGAAAAATCGTTGGTGCTTATGTTTTTAAAACTTAGCAATGTTCGATTGGAATGATAATCATGACAATATCCAAAAACTGATGTAAAACAACATATGATGTCCAAATGATCAATTTTTATCGGAACCATAATTTCGATTGGTAGAAGGTTGTTCTTGACGGATCGAAACTGTTTGATACCAGTCTCAACGGGTCAAGAAGAAACATGACAAAAATTTTGACAGGTCAAAGTACATGCCAAAATGATCGAGGGTGTATGTCTCGATGGGTCGAGAGTGCTTGAGGTTGGATAGAGGACCATCTTCGACGTGTCGAAGAAAATAGGACAAAAAATTTTGACGGGTCGAAAAAGTGCCAAAACCGTTCCTGGGTAATGATGTCGACGTGTCGAAAGAGAACCTTCAATGGGTCGAAGCCTATAGGAACTTCAAGTGTCCTTGTTTTTTTGTGTTTTTTTTGTTTTTCGGTGTTAATTATATTGCCATACGATATTATATTTCAAACCATTCATGCATTATGAAGTAAAATAACATTCTCAAAACTTTCATATACTGAAAATAGAGAAATTTTATTACTTGCCAAGTTAGTTACATCAAAGATGTCTTATTCCAAACCGACTAAAACAAAGTCTCAAAACATGACTAATACAAGCCAAAAACAATGAAACTTGATTAAGTAGAAGAAATAATAGCCTAATACATAAACTAATCAAAATATGGAGTCTCAAGGTTCTCCTTTTTGTCATTAGCTACAATGAGATTCATATTATAGTCTTCTTCCATCTCATGGTCTCCCCTAGTAAAGTTAGCCTCTTGTGACAAGTATTGTTTGTGCCTCTTGGAGATATTTTAAATTTTCTTGCTTGCACGACATTGCATGTGCATATGCTTAGTAGAGCAACTCTTAAAAAAATTGTATTGTCCAGGCGGACCAGAGTAGGGCTGGTATCCTAGCGCTTCCAAGTCAAATTTCAACTTTGGCCTCTACCGCAGCCTCTCCTCCCACCACGGTTGTATGGCTCAGAAGAACTGTTCTCCTTTTACTTACGTGCCTTCCCACAAGTGTTGTAATTCTCAGGTGTTTTATTCATCCTAGCGGGCCTTGCATTATTGTTGAGAATTATCTCATGTGTCGCTCCTTTTTAGCTAGGATGTTCATGAGATCATTGAATGAAGTAATTCTTCCTTACTCATACTCAATCTGGTACTGAGGAGATAAAATACGCATGGAAGAAGGGAATGTGTTCAAAGAATTCTCGATCAAATCCTGATCAGCCTTGTCAATGCCACAGAACCTCAGCTCATATTGTAGCTTTAACATAGATTGGTTATATGTAACAACCTTCGAGTAATCCAATAAACGAATGGAGACTCATCGTGCAGTTAATTCTAGAAGTTATGCATCGTGCACATTATGAAAGCGGTGCTTTAAAATGTCTCATGAATCTTTGGGATCATCCTTTTTTAAATACTGCTTCTTCAGAATTGGATGGATATGACGCCTCAAAAATATGAGGGCTTGAGCTTTACGAGTTGGAATGAGTTGAATCACATTCTCACCGAGTGGTGGGTGAATAGTGCTGGTAAGTTCTTTTTCGATAAAAGTATTCTCTACATCGGAAAAACTCAACTATTATACTATTTTTCATTAGCATCAAGGATGTCGAATTCAAGCCTTACTGACTCACTTGAAGTCATCTACAAAAGAGACAAAGGAGACAATAAGTATCAATCAATAACTATGATCACTAATATCAAGTTTAGGGAATAAGAACCAAAATGTATGGTCACAAAAATCGATACTCAATAAATGGTGGCTTCATACTACACACAGAAACTGTGACAATCAAAATCAGTCATAAATATTGATTTCCCTTTATTTTTTCTCTTTAAACCGTGACTCTCCCATGATTGTCACTAATAAAACTTTTTGATTGAAGGGATGATGAAATCCCCTCCTCTCACATATAATTCACAATATATAGCAATAATCAACCATAATTTAGACCTAGATTTAGGGTATTGCAGTAATTAAGTTTTGTAACCTAATTTCTAAATTCAAGAGGGTTAGAAAATTTACTTAGATTAGTGTTACGCTCGGTATAACCACAGTTGTAGTTTCTTGACGAACTTGCTTCCCTTTTTTCGGTGGAGGAAGGATGGTTGGCGACGGGATGGTGGCCGATGGAAAAATTGACGATGAAGGAGGTGACCGAAGGTGGCGATAGGATTAGAATTTTTTCTTTAGAGTGATGGCTATCAACTCAGAGAGTTGCTGATAACGTGTTGAATGAGAAAAGTATACACAATAATTGATGCCTAAAATCCGTTTCTTTAGTCATTGATAGATGGTCTTAAATACAAATATTACAATTAATTATAATCACTATCCCTATAAATCAAGGATTGCTAGAATATCTACTTCTAATCTAATTAGGACAAGACACACACCAGGTGACAGGACCCAGTCCCAAATCAATATATATGTAATCCAGAGTGAATCATATGGGACTCATATTAGGATAACTCTGCACCAAAGGTTCCCTACAAATAACCCCAACACAAGTAACCCAAAACCTGCACTAAGATTCTCAACCATGAAAACGGAAGCAATGGACTGTTATGCCTTGTACTCTGGACGATCACGACTTCAATTGACTCACATGTAATCTGGTTAATTTAATACAAAGGGTCCACGGAAAGGCATATAAAATAATAAAAAATAGTTAGTGTGAGTTGACGAAAATAATGTTTCGTTTTATAGTGAAAAAATATAACCATTATGCCTTTCTCTATACAATATACGAAAAATGTTGCGAGTCTGAAAATGTAAATGCCCAGGTCAGGTTCTTGGCCCTCCTGGGAACTGTGTAATGTGTGGAGGCGGTGACTTGGGCCAAACAACCTTAAGCCCTAAAACTTCCTAGGTCAGGTTCCTGGCCCTCTTGGGTGTAATGTAAATCCTCAGGTCAAGTCCCTGGCCCTCTCGGAGCGTCTCAGGGATCAGCCGAGAAGCCAGTGTATTGATGCAATAACTATGAATATGCTATGTGTAAAATAAAATCATATGTGCCTTTATGCAAATGCATAATAATAAAATTCATAATCGCAAAATGTCTAATATAGACACGCAAATCAACAGTGAAAATGAAAATGTTCACTTGCAGTACTGTGCCGTGATTTTCACCAAGCCAAAGTTTGTCTCTCGGTGTTTCTATACGTCTATCACTGGCTACTAATATGTCATCCTGAAACAATGATTAGTATTTAATAACTAATCTTCAAAAGTCATATCGAATAGCTAAGCTCGTTTACCAACGAGCATTACCATCGAGAACAATGCATTCTCGAATATCGTACTTTCTAAATTAAAGATGAGCTTTAATCTAATTCCAAATTCCTAAATCTTGAATCTTTTTTTAAAGTCGCAAAACAATCCTCAAATGTTACACGACTCGAGGTTGAATCGTCGTTCGACTCACCCGTTCATTACTATCATAAAATCGTTTAATTAAAAAAGGATTTACCACACGTCTTAATCAACTATGTCCAAATCAATTCAATAACCTCTTTATTACAATCGGTACGTAATTATGAATAAAATGGTATAAAATTTACATTAAAAATTTTATCCGTCGGAGCGCCGCCGTGAACCACCTGTGACGACAACGGTGACTTTTTTCGGTGAACCGAAGCTCAACCTGTTCAAAATCACATAACCAACAACTTTCACAACTACATAAACATTCAACCTAGAACTCGTCCAATTTTACCTTTGAAATCATATTTCCCAAAAATTTCAACAACTTCAATCCTTCGATTCTCCTTCTTCAGATGGAATTGAGACTTGATATTGGTATTGTTAGCTTCGTGGTGATGAGAGCTTCAAATCGCAATAGGTCACACCGGCCAATTTAAGCCAAAAACCATTGTCCCGAGAAGCAAAGTTTCCATGTCATCGGCGAGATTTTCACCATGGTTTCATATTTGAGTAATAGAGGTTGAGACTATAGGGGTCTGGAAGAGGGAGGAGAGACGCTTCTTTTGACACCAAGATCACCAGATTAGGTGGTCGGCCGGTGGTCCGTCTCCGGCGAGTCTAACGGGAAGATAGAGAGATGAAAGAGAGAGCAGAGAGAAAATAAAAGGAAAAAAACTGATTGAAATGGAAAGTTTTGACTTTCTATTTTCAGAAAGTCATATTTATACTTGTAAGTTGCGACTAATTTAAATTCGTAAATCATACAAAACTTTCGCTGACCATAACTTCTTTATAGTAACTCCGATTTTAACATTTGACATGGCTACAAACTCGTCTCGATACGCTCTACGACTTTCCTCAAAGAAATTTCTTGAAAAAACTAACTAATAAAATTATGATAGGAAGACCATCGATAATTATCGACGGTAAAAATTAACTACCTTTCTCGATTCACCTTAAATAAAATTGTAAAAAGAGAATTCTCGGGACAGGATGCCACACCGGGATACCAAGAATATACTTTCCTTAAACATACTTTATATATTCATAGGGATCTAAAGGAATCGGAGAAAATTTATTATCTTATGCATTTAGCGAGGTTGCTAGTAATATGAACTGGTCTTGAGTCGAGACCAAGAAAAAAATATTACTTTAGCGAGGTTATTAATATGACCAGTTTTGAGAAATTCAAGACCCGAGGAGAAATATAAAATTAGGCCCTTTATTTTAAAATAATTATTAAAGAAAAAAAAAAGTATTTGACATGAAAATCTCTCACTTTTCCGTCTAAATTATCTCCATGAGTTACCTCATTTTTATGTTCACTCACTTGCATTGCAAGTTTATACAGTTTTTTGCTTCTTTTCTTCTTTATTCAGGACCATAAATCCATAATTGTGGTTCTTAGGAACATCATTATATAAGAACAAAAATAAAAAGAGTAGAACAATTGAGCATGAATATGAGATATCTACTACGGAAACGGTAAAGTGTCAAACGTCTCTTCATTCTGCATTAGTTTCCAAGCATAAGGCATATAGTTGCTTAATGAACTGACATGGACAACAAATATGAATACAGAAAAAACAAGTTAAAATGAAAAGAAGGGCAAAATCGATCCTTCATGAATTAATTTAATAGGGGATTGAAAACCACATTAATGCTTTGTGAGCCTTATGTTCTGCATACTGAAGAGATTTAATAAGTAAGATATTAGAGTATACATCACATTGATTACACAAAAGATTACCCCAATTTTATTCTTCACTATTTTTCTTCTCTGCAATGTGCCAAGAGGAGGCTACGTACACAGACCACCATATTGTCAAGGGAGAGAAGAGAAAAGAACGGACGGTGTGTAATTTGAATTGAGAAAAGAGATAGAGAAATTAAAGATGAATTAAAATCCACAGGAATTCTTAGCTATTTATACTGATTTTGGAGAAATGATTATGAGAATTGGGGAATTGATAATAGCAAAGAAGATGGACGGGCTTGCGGCATCGGACGAAGAGAAATGACTTGGAACTCGGATGAAAAAGAAGCACAACGAGGGGAAGAAGAACAAACAATGAGAATGCCCAAAACAAACAAAGTTTTTTTTGGGAACGCGATTTGTTTTTTTAAATACTCCCCCAAAAAATGCTCCCTCAGTGTATGGGTTCTGGGCTATCGTCATGTCCGTCCTACGTTAGGGTCGGACATGGTTATTAATTTATTGAATATTTATTTATCGAAGTTTTACTATAATTTAATTATTTAATAACTAAATAAATTCAAAATATAATTATGTATATATATCTATATTTATTTTGAAACAAAGATGGCAGTCTTTATGTATGTAGATGATTAACTATGAGTTTAATTCTCATAAGGTGACACAAATTTAGGGAGATGTTAGGCACACACCTTAATTAACTAACAGGTGTGAGCAAAAATAAACTTTAATTGTGATGCAAATAAGAAAATTGGAAACCTAATTAACTAAGCAAATGATGTAGGGTGTGACCGGCGGTCTCAAATTCTTCAGGATAATGGATTGAATGATTGACACCCTTTTGATTTTCAAAAAACAAATCTAGGATAAACTAAAGTCTCAAAATTAAGGTAAATAACCAAGGGCGTGAGATTGTGTAAATAAGACCTCAATGTATATAAACTTCTTTAATTGAACACGATCTAAATCAATTCAAAGTTCTTGCTGTCTCTTCTGATCATTACGAGATTAATTATGATGGCTCAATGACAAGCTCTGGAATGAAAAATGCTGATGGAGTCTTTTGTTATTAGAGACTATAGTGAAATTCCTCCTCAAGACATAAAAATCCTAGTCGCTACTCTTGAAGATATAAAAATTAATCATGTTTACAGGGAGACAAACTTTGTAGCTGACAAGTTGACGGAGAAATATCACAAAGCTTGCGATCTCCACGTTCGGAATCATGATTTCCCTAGTTGCTCCATTCATACTCTTTTGTTTGATTAACAAGATCTAGGTTGCTATGGAAGTTTTAGTTTTTAGTTCATAATTCATATATTCTTTTGTATTTAAAAAAATTGATATATAAAATTGAATAAATAACAAAATTATTAATAAAAATGGATATATGATTAGGGTTTAGGGCTTGGACAAACACCCATACCCATTCAAGTGAATCTAACAATATGCGGTCACCACAGAACCTTCAAGCACGATCATTGCTAAAGCCAATAGTATCACAATCTGTACGTCTTACTATCGACGACCCATAAACACTGCAAAAAATGATGAAAATAGTGTAAAAATGTGTCATCAAATCTATAAAATTTCATAAATTTCTACTAATCTATACTACCTATTAAAGAAACGTTCATTGTCAACCATAACATTTTTTTCTTTCACTTTTTCAACCTTTAACTAACAAAATAGTTTAGATAAGTTTTAATCTAAAAGGATATTATTGTAAATTAAAAGATAAAAAAAAATCAAAAGAAAAACTTTCTTGAATATTAGGGTGCAAAATAACCAACTCACATTAGTTTCATTTTGAAAAAAAAAACTGAATAAAAAAACTAACTGCTCACAAAATAATTAAAAACTACCACTGTTGCTCACAAAATAATTAAAAAAAATTAAACTAAATAAAATCAATCCAAACTGCCACACCCATAGGGTGTGTGTACACTTCTAGTTGGTTATACCTAGACAAGCAAACTATAGTAGCATTAAACTAAAAAAAAATCGAGTGCACCACTCCTTAGATGTCTGGGCACCATCTCTAGGCAAGCCCACTCACTTGCATTCTCCGAATCTACCACTTGAAGGATGCATGCTTGGTGATACACCAAATCAGGCCTAACTCAAAGCAACTCGTCTCCTTCACTAGCAGACGTTTGAAGTGCTCCCTCACAGATCTATCAATGGGGTCAGCCTCATCAGTACCATCGTTTCCAAAAACATTAAGGACGCATGAAACAGCTCCAACGTTCCAACCAGCTAGTGTCCCCAAAGCTCTAAACACCACACCTACAACAAATACAACTTGCTCGGAAGTCCAGATTGGCAGCCTAGGAACCTGAATGTCCAAGTCGCTATCGTTGGCAGGTAAGCCCGAAACTGTAGCAAGGACACCAAAGACACTGGTGGGTGTCATAACATAAGAATTCGGTAAGTCAAATGTGTCCCCTAAAGATTCCACATCATGTACCAGTAGACCAGAAAGCTTTGGTACAAAATTATCACTTGAGTAATCCTCATCCGAAAAGCCATCCAAATTCATAGGGATGGTTAGGTGCAAAGACGAGCTCAATGCATGAGGCAAAGGAAGGATATCATCCCTTGACACCATAACCGAGGCCCACTTTACACATGCACCATCACCATGATTAAAGTAGCCATAATCCAAACACAAGCCATAGATCACCTCATACCTAAATTCCCTTTTAGATATATCCACCTCCACTCGCAGCAGCATGCACAAATGATGGTTAAGCAGATTCAGATCAAAACCCCGGTAAGCACCAAGAACATTACCAACAGTATGGCACCAAAACTTTTGGTAGAACTCCGGTGTGATGCACCTTGATGTTGGTACTACCGAGACCCAAGAAAGACCCTTGCATGTAGGAATCGTCAATGGATCTGTAAAACCTCCAAAAGCCTCGACAACCACCGTTGTCGAGTGAAAGAACCACAAACCACTTCAGGTTACTCAAAGTCGGTCACCTTCCAAACTGAAACGGCACACGAATCGATCGGGTGCCACTTAATGAAAAGATACTCAGCTTGAACAGTCGCCGACAAGCCATACGATACTTGAACGATTACACATTTTTCGGTGCAATCAGTTGCGGCGAAAAAATTTGACCCATAGCAAAGAAGCAGTCCTCTGCCTCATCGCTAGCCTCGCCCATGGTGAGGTCCACTTCCTCCACCATATTTTTCGCCTTCGTTAGAGCTGACAAATGGGAAAGAAATGGAGGTCGGTCTCCGGAAAAAGGAAAAAGGAACGACATGCAAGACTATGGGGTGATAGATCTCAATGAGGGGAAGATGAATATGTGATCAGATTGGAAAATAGAGGAGAAGGAAGTCGGGATTAGAGGAACAAAGCCGGCGGCAATTTGGTTACTAGGGTATTTCACCGAGAGAAACCGAAGGAGAGAGAGAAAATAGGTTTTCTAGGAGCACAAAATATACACTTCTAGTTTATATATCTGTACTACATATAAGCAAACACCTCTTTGTCAACCAAAACTATTTTTTTGTTGTTGTTGCAGTTCTAACCTTTAAACATAGGTGTCAATTAATACTTTAAGGACATAATTATAATTAACAAACATAAACAAACAAGAAAAGAAAAAAGACAGAGCCTATATTCTAGGAAACAACTTTCTTAAAAAACTGAATAATTCAACCATCGTTTGAACGCACGTCCTTTTTTTAATAATTATTATCTCATTTTTTATGTTTAAATAACAACAATAAAAATATTGTTTCTATTCACACTTCTAAAATCAATATTTACACCTCTTCTACTAAATAAACCTCCGGTTAACTTTTCGATACTTATAAATGCTAAATACACCTATTTTATTTCACCAAAATATTCCCTATATATCTTAATCAGTGTTTGCTTTTCTTTTCTTCTCTAGTTTCCCTCCACTTTGGTATCCTTCTGTTTTGAAGTTATCTATGTATTTAATCTAATATGACTGACATATAAGATTAGATCTGAAACCACGGTTTAATTTTTTTGTTAACTACATTTTTTAATGAGAAAGAAAAAAAATGATGCATGTCCTTTATGAATTAGCTTGTTAACTACGTTTCCCCAATATATAGGTTGGGGACCTTTTACTAAAATAATATGGCTTGTAATCGAAGAAAAAAAAGTAATATGGCTTGATTTCCACCATAGTATATTGATAGCTAAGGATGATAATGCATATGAGGTTCGAATGGTTTGCCAGAAGTACTGAAATTTCTATTATTACAAGGTCGGACAACAAAGACAATTTGAAAGGGCCCAACCCTAAATTAACTAGTAATTTAGGATCACGTCCTAACAACAAGACTTAAACTATGGATGTCTGTAAAAAAAATTGACATAGTTTCCTCGACGAACTGGACTACCAGAAACCTGCAAAAAAATCACACTTCGAATTTCCCACAAACACTACCGTGGACCACCGATGTCCATACAGATTTCTAAATAAAGTGCAGAAAATCGAAAGGCCCAGGGAAATGCAGATAAAAACATAAAAACGTTAGCGTAAATGGACAAAAACTCAAAATTAATTTAAAACAATAAAATATTCTATCTGTGCCTTTCCGCTGATTTCTGTAAAATCATGTGAGTTCAAAATAATAAACTTAATAAAATATAGAGGTGGGCGCTCATGGTGTTTTTCGTAACCCAAAGTGTCTCCATGACTGTAAATAAAAAGTGATGGGATCGTCTAGGGTGTTTGTCTTAACCCCATGCAATATGGGTCAGTAGGGTGTTTGTCCTAACTCGGTCTGACCCGACTAGTCAGTGATCAGCCTACTAGTCAAAGCATCGATGCAGAAAATAAAACCATCACAAACATACATCCAAACTCAACTGTAATAAAATACAGGAAACTATAAATCAACGCATGAAATCGTAGCAACTGTGAAAATAAATAAACATTCACTCACCGTACTATGTCGGGATATTCATAAGTCGAAACCTGCTAATCGGTACAATAGTCATCCCACACGGCCCGCTAACTCATAATCCTGAAACCACGATTAAAATTAATATCCATTCGTCGATATTCATAATGAATAGCTAAACTCGTAATCCGACGAGTAATAGTGTCGAGAATCTCACATTCTCGAATAACGTATTTTCTGACTAAAAATGAACTTAATTAAATTCTGAATTTAGTTCCTTGCATTCCTTCACTGTAAATCAATTTTAGAGTCGCAACAAAAATCTCAAATATCGAGCGACTCGAATTTAAATCGATAGTCGGATCGTCCGTTAATAATATCGTGAAATCAATTAATTATTATCCGATTAAACATACTTCTAAATTAATCAAGTCCTGATCCATTCAAGAATCTCACCATTGCGTTCATCACGAAATTACGAGCAGAACGACATAAATGTTTTCTAAAAATCCAACATCTCTGGAGCTCCACCATCGGTGGCGCCCGAAATTTCCATCGGCACCAAATCAATCAACCTGCATAACAAAATGTTCATCTCAACAAGCCCAACAACATTCATGAAGAATACAACATCAAAATCAAACCGGAAAACCTCCAAATCGCTAGAAAACTAAAAATCTACCGGAAAAATCAATTTGCTCAATCGTCCCCCGTCCGGCCACGGCAAGGTCTGAGACCCATCACAATCAATCCGCCTCTTCCAAGGCTTCAAAACCTCTCTGGGTTCGACGTCCAACGCCGCTGTGAGCGCTGCCACCGTCGTCGAGAAAATCAACCCGGAAACCAAGACTTTCTCGACCTCGATTCTCCATCTCCTCCGGCCACCAACTTCGGAGATGCACCCACCAATCGATAGAGGAGAAGAAACCCAACCGTTTCAACCAAAACTCATGGCCAGAGGTGGCCGGAAACCGTCGCGTCATCGTCGTCGCCTTCGGCAGCGATTCTGGATCAGTGAGCTCGGTCAACACGGGTCAACCCGCCTGCCAAAAATGGAAACTTCTCACTTTCCCAAAATAGAAACCCGTATTTATACCCGCGATTTTGCGATAAAACGTTTTCCGATATTTCCGTAAAATTTTCGTTGACCAGAACTTGACGTGGCCACGTACTCGTATCAACAAATTCTACAACTTTATTCTAAAAAATTTCTTGAAAAACAAAATCGATAAAATTTTGACGAAACGCTAGCGAAAGTTACCGACGGTAAAAACTAATTATCATCGACGATTAACGTAATTAATTAGAGACTAACCACATAAGTTCTGATCATCGTATAATGATGTTCCGGGTCGTAACACAATTACAATTTTTCCAAACTAAAAACTCGATAAAAATAAGAGAATAAACGTAAGTTCAACTGTTAAATCAAGTACGACCGAGTAGTTTACTAGATTATATATTTTCTTTTATTTTCTTCTATGTCTTGGATTTAATTGTCTTTTTACAACAATTGAAAAAGTCAACTAACAACTAAAAAATACAGGAAGTGTAAATATCGATTTTAGAGTTGTGAATAGACGCATCTTAATAAAAATTATAAAAATATGAAATACAATGCAAATTATACGTACATGTGTGTTGTGTCTAGTATATATAATATATTTTAGTCATTTTTTTCTCGATTCTCTTTTATATTTGAGCCTTTGTTTAAATACTTTTGCGTCAAGAAAAGACAGAGCATAGTCCCTTCCCCAAGATTAAAGCATGCTCTCTAATCTAAACCGGACTGAAGCGGCCGAACCGGGCGTCTTAAACCGATTATATTTTAGATTAAACCCTCGTAAAACCACCAGTCCCAGTAGAGAGCAAAAACACCAAGTGCTGTAGGTGCTCAACGCTTTGAGCTTGAGAAAGAAAAAGTTTTAAACTATTGAGGGATTTCAGAAATGGATAGGCAAAATCTCAAAAGAAGCAGAAGCGGCCTCTTCTAAATCCTCTTCTTCTTCTTCTTCTTCTTCTTCTTCTTCTTCTTCTTCTTCTTCTTCTTATTCTTCTTCCTTTGAAGGTCATCGCTCTACTGAGGGTCTGTCCGCCGCTTTGTCCGACCAGTCTCGTATTATAGTCGCCAGACCAGTCAGGTACATACCCATCTAGCTCTACCCTTTTCACAATTTTGGAGATTTCTTATTGTATATGTTAATTGTGGGCTTGGATTGGTTAGTTAATTGTCAATGCTAATATGCTTACAAAGTTTGGTTCTTTGAGCATGTATAAAAGTATAAAACTGATTGTGGGTTTTTGCAATTGAGCGTGTATTGTCTTGAAGAGGAGTTGTTCTATATATGTATACATTTAGGCAAATTGGCAATTGGACTGAACTTGCCAAATCTGTACGGGGTGATTGGACTAGTAGACTGTCAAGTTTGAATCAGATTGGATTTAAGTGGTGATTTTTATTTTGATGCAGAGTGGTATCACTGTGGACGTGCCCAAAGTTCTGTGCCCTTGCATTTATTGCTGGGATCATTGTTGGCTATACCTTGAAGCAACCAGTCAAGCGCAGGGCGAACGAGCTTCTCAAGAAAATCACAGATGATTGATTGCCTGGACTTCATTGTGTTATATCCCATTTGTGTTATAGATGAGTGATTCGTTAACGCTAGTTGTGTCTAGAAAGAGTGAAAATTTGAGAAGTTTTCAGCTTCTATATTAGCCGGATGAATCTCATCTTTTTAATAGAAAGTTTTTATCTTTTCTAAACTGTGTGTACGGTAAAATTATTAAGCTGGTTCTAAAGGCTGAGTTGCAGGTAGTTTTCGTGCTCAGTTTTCTTTCTTTTTTGTGGTTTTGAATTCTTAGATCTGCCCATGATCAATATGATTTAAGTCAGAGGAACACTATAAGCAAAAAGAAAGCTGCCTACTTTGCTTTTGCAGCAGGCACCCAGTAAGTATATTTGTTGATTCAGTTCTTCATCTTCTTATACAGTTACTTTCTACTAATCTCTTTTATCTGTTTTATTGAATCTATATATGATATTGGACAATATTTCTTCTGTGGTAAACAATTGCATTTACATATTTCTGAGCTACGATCATTGTACATATATGGTTATTTTCTTCTATGGATAATCAGAATGATTACAAAAGAATAGCTGTCATTTGTGTAAGTCCCTAGTTTTAGAAATACTCCTTGTGGAATTCAAAGCGTGTCGATGTCCTGTGAGTGAGCTCGTGTGATAGCGTCTTCAGCTCCTTTGCTAACATTGGCATCCCACAGTAGAATACCCCTGCAAAATAGCAGATAGTCTTAGCTGGATTTTAGATCCAGTTGATTTTGGATTCTTCATTTGGTGTTTGGTACTGCTGTTGAAACAGATTAGTTCTGGTAGAATATCCTACCTACTGTTGAAAATGGATGCTTGGAAGCTATCTTGGCAAAAACTTCTTTCCAGTTAGGTCTTGCAAAGTGAGTCCTTACCTACAAAGCATCAATCACAGGTCATTATATATTCGAATAGAAGTACCCTGATAATGTCTACTGAGGGCAGTGGCTATGAGAGATCATACTCGAGTGCCAGATAGAATGTCAACACCATGTTTGGCATGGTTAAGAGCTTGGACCATGGTGATTAAAGTCGACCTTGCATCACCTTCTTCGTAGACACTAGTAAGGTAGTTGTGAAGTTCAATCTGACCCTGTTATAAGAGATATAGATGTCACTAGGGAGTTCATCCCTGAACTAGTATAATCGTGATCTAGAAAGATTAGTAAGGCATGCTTTACTTTGTGATCCATTTCTGCCACTTCATCCATGACTCCTTTAAACCACTCGAAAGACCCAGGTTCTCTGGTGACCCAATAGAAGTGAGCATTTGTAGTCCTGTGCAATTTTTTCTTGTCATTGGGTGTCTGATTCCAAGATGTGAAACTGTTTAGGCTGTCTGACGATGTACTAGTTTCTGTATTTGAATCCTATGTCAGATGTGTATAAATTTTATTAGCAAGAAGAGAAACTTGGATAAAGTTAGAGAGTTATTGCTCGTATTGGTTATGAATCGTACCATTTGTTCTTCTGCTATTCTTGTGCTGCTGAGAAGATCTTTAACTATGCTTACAAAAGGTGTAGCTCCAATTCCAAGACCCACGAGAAGCAAAACATCATAGTTGCGGTAGTCCTGTGCTGGTGCACCATATGGACCATCAACAAACAATTTAGGTTGGCTGCATAACCTTCTATGATCCAGATCATGCAGCTGAGCAAGATTAGCTTGATGAACTAAAGACACTGAATGACCTCCCTCAGAAATGGCTCGCTTCAATTCTTGGGTCCAGTCTCCAACTGTTCGGATGTGAACACTGAGATACTCATCTCCAGGTGCTGAGGTGATCGAGAATGGATGCCTGCAGATGATCACCATCATGAAAATAAGAAGGGGAGGTGATAATGGAAGGTGAAGTTCGTCACATCAAGATCACATTTACCATTCGAATGGGGAGATTGTTGGGCACTGTAGAAATATGTATTGCCCACTTCTGTATTTAAATCCAGGTGGCTTGGACATGATTAAGCTAATGACATTTCCTGGCAGGGTTGAAGCCTGTTAGAGAACCAGAGCCAATTATATTAGCATTACAAAAATCTATCAAATTCTTAGTATACAAGCTTAGATTTGGTGAAGTTCGGTTACCTTTACTATCTTAACTGAATAGTGCTTTGATCTACATGTTCGGATACTGCGCTCTACTATATACAGCAGGAATGGAACAGAGATGTACATCCATGTCTGTGACATTGAAATAGGTATGCATGAGAATTTCGGGTAGCAGTTCATAAATAAGTCATAAGTGATATATATATATATATATATATATATATATAGTTGTTGTTACTGTTAGCACTCAAAATGCTTACCGTCTTTTGATACCACTTGTGGACAAAGTACAAACAGCTTCCATGTATGAGTAGCAAAACATAAACGAGACCTAGCAGATGATGAGAGTACCAGAACGAATTAAACCCAGTCAATTTGTTGAATGGAGCAGGAAGCCTCACCATGTTCCTCCGAAACAGACGTGCTGCTAGTGTGAATGAAATGGCAACAAAAAGCACCATCAAAATTCCAGTCAAGCCTTCTGTTCCGGTGTATAAGAACTTGTACGTTGGCTTTTTTCCATGGAAATTGGAGGATAACAGTGCAAATTTTTCCGGAGATGAGTTTACCAGACGTGGAAAGTCACATGCTATATGGTTCCCAGCATGAACAAGTATTCCAATTGTTATAGCAAATGCAATCATCTGTAGAAAAAACTCAATTCACTTGTTCAACAAAAACAGAAGCCGAATAGTAGAAAATGTGTGACTACTGACTATAGCCCTTTACCTTGTGGAAATTTATGTTGTCATCAAAAGGGATGAAGAATCGAGCTCGTGTGGATCGAAGCCATGTAAGCATGTTTCGACATACAGGTAAAAGGATGAGAGCCATGTTAAGCTTCAGAGTTTCTGCTGCCCCTTTGGCTACTGGCAAACAATAGCCGATGACTTCAAATGCTGCTTTGTTTTTGTATTGGTAAAATTTCCAGGCATAAAGTGCCGCCATCACGAAAATCCACAGCAATAAAATCCAACCACGCTGCCAGTTCTCGAGTATGAAACACTGAAGTGAACAATTTAACTTCCGAAACACATTCTTGGGCCTGAAGGAACTCAGGTTTTGACTCCAAGCTACACTTGCTGTGCTCAATGGTCTGCTGTAGTTTATGTATACGTCTCTTTGTAGAAGCAATGCTTCCAGTTGCCACAACTGATTAGAGTAGACCAAAATGAGTTACAAAGGACTACATCAGTGCATCATTAATTGATATGATATTTACTAATTCAGTTCAAAGGTTGTACTTCACCTCTATGTAACCGAAATTTTCAGGGTCTAGTTCTTCCATGATTAATGAAGCGTATTCTTCAGCTTGTTCTTTCAGCTTTGATAGCTTGTTTGCAGAAGCACTCAGCATTATAAGCTGTAGTTTTGATTCATAGTCGAATGATGGTTAGTTACCAAGGACTGGTTTAAATTATAAACTTACTGTAAAGCATTACCTTCTTAGTAACTAAAATATCATGAATTTAATTAGGAAATTAACCAAACCAACTACTGAACATTTGTTTTGTACCTCTTGCACGCCCTCCCTTGTGATTCTTCCATCCTCATTGCTATCTGCCCTGTAAACATTTAGGAAAATGAAAATGATAAAACCAAAAAAAAAGACAAAGACCTTGTACCAACTAAACAACTATATTAGTTTGGTGGTCTTCATGTGTAAGAAAGTCATGAACTACTTGGTGGGTAAGAAAGGCATGAACGACTTTCCTAATCTGCAAAGTTCATACACTCTAGGAAAGGCAAAGGTTGTACACAGTTTCAAATGCAATTAGCCTAAAACTTATAGTGGTCTTCAATCTTGATATGGAGGCTCATCTATTCAAGTAGATAGAACACACAAAGACAATCCACACGCAATAAAACACTCCAAAAACATAACTCACCAAAATAGAAAAATTAAAACAGTTCTGGCGGGTAATAACGTAAACATCAGAAGATAACATCGAAAGGTATATTTCTGGCCGTTGATTTGTTAGAAACTGGACTCATCTCCGAACGTCAAAGCTAATGGACGGTTGAGAACACATACATGTCGAAGAAAATTTGAAGGCGCGCGTCGAAGCTCTGGTCCGAAATTTGTAACCAGATATCCCGAAGCTCTTCTCTGTCTATCTTTGTGATCTTCTGCCGCCTCCTCCTCACCAGAGCATCAAATATCCCCTCCGCAAACTCCTCCGAGTCCGCCATCCCTGTCATCAATCAATTTTCAATTAGTTTCTTCGGAAACGAGCAAAGTTTCTACACTGCATTAACGCATCGATACCTAATAATGCTCTCATACAATGACTGATAATGATCTTCAATGGTACGTACTAGAGTGGATGAAAGTTAAACATTACCTATACATTGACCAAAGTCTGCTCTGGCCAGCAATCCGTAGACGGCCAGCGTCTCGAATCTGGCCTCTACTCGCTTCCACAGCTCCTCGGCGTCGCTAGCTCCGGTGGTCATGCTGATGAACCTCAGGCCGTTGAGAGCTCGTTGCGCGGTCGATCTCGACCGCGCAAGCTTCGCCTTAAGCCTCCTCGCCTCGCGCGGCGGGAGAGCTAAGTCGAGGGAGTAGTCCAACGACGCGGCCGTCCTAGTGGACGTTGATCGGATCAGCTTCCCCAGTGTAAGGCGAATGCTCCTCGACGTCGCCGAGAGACTCCTTCCTAAAATACCAGGGCCAACCAACTCTCCCTCCGACGCATCATTCTCCACCGGAGCGACGCTGTACACGACAATGTCGTCGTCGTCGTCGTCGAGCTCCAACGTGACCTCGAACAAGTCGTGGTTGTTAGTAGTGTTGAGGTTGTTGTTGCCGTGCCTGGTGAGGTCGTTCAGAAACATAGGCAGCACTGCGCCGCCAACTAACCCGTGTCTGGTGTTGTCTTCAGGCAAACTGTAACGTTTGGAACCGAACAGCGCCGTCGCCGGCGACGTCAATAAAATTGTATGCATGTATGTATGTTCGATCTTTACTGGAATACTTGGTCTTTTGTGTTGGTGTGTGTGTTTGTTTGGGTGTAGAGACTCAAAGAGCTAGCTACTACAAAACGATGGAAGAGGTGGAAGGAAACAAATGCTTAGCTAGCCAAGCTCTGAGGAAACAAGACAAACACCTTCCAACCGATCAATCTTACTCGATTTCAACGTTTTTGTGTGCTCTGCCTTCTCTCTCTCTCTCTCTCTCTCTAAGCCAGAGTTGGAGTAGTTGAGATTTTGCTCATGTAGCAGTCAAATGTGCCCGAGAGATAATTCCACTAGTACAAACTTATATATAAAGAAATCTACCTTCCCCGAGACGAGAGAATAAGCTTATATATTGCTTGTTTTTCCTCTATTCTGAGAGACTTTGTGTGAATATATAAGAAGCGAGATGAAATTGACACTATTTTTGACAAACCACTCTTAAGAAAATTTACATTTCTTGCAATGCATTACGTATTTTGTTTTGTTTAGACAAATTGTATATATGACTACGGACTTTCTGGTTGGCACCAAAATCTCCCTGAGTCTTGAGAAACTTTTAAACTGTCTATTTTTTCGATCACGTGCTTATATATGTTTTGCATGTCACTGTCGTGGGACAGAACTTTAAACGTAGTTTGCCACTCTTTGACTTCTAAGAAGCGACGGGGATGGGGAGAGCATCAACCGCGCCTAAAGTATCCTTCTCGCCTAAGTGACTTAGGAATTTATGATTTTCGTATCTCTCGCAAAGCCACGAAGATCGATACCTCATAACTCCTTCGGTGTGAAGCAGAGCAATCTCTTTGACAGAGTGTTGAGAACACAATGTGTTGCATCCGTAGATCACAAGATACTCACGCTCCTTCGGGTGATGTTCTCTTGATCGTTGGTTGCAGGGATTTCTCGAGATGAGAAGATAGTTTGTCGAGAGCAAAATATGTATGCGATCGTGGGATCCTTTCTCTTTTGTTAACCTTCTTTATTTATAGGAAGCAATTACTTGTTAATGTATATCTAAAACTCTTCACAATTAGACTCACTAAGCAACTCTAACTGTTCAGAATCTTACTTCCTAGGTTTTATAATCAAAGTATAAGACATTGATGATAAACTCGCCAGGGAATCCTTTCCTCAAAAAGAAAGGTAGCAATCGATTTAATATGGGCCGTAGGTACCGGCCTCCTAACTGATCATAACCCAATCCAAACATTATAGACTATCCTTCCAGGCTACCTAATCCAACCCTCAAAGCCCAACAACAAGATATTTTATCTTGGGTCCAAACATTACCCCTCAAGCCTCAAAATTAAAACCCAAGCTTGATTGAAGAGGTTTGTTTCCTAACGATATATCATTTATTCCAAACGGTAATTTTTCATTCGTAACGCCACCTCAGCCAACTCTTCTGAATAGTCGCGCCATTACAGATGACGTCTTATAAGAAGTGAATGTCCCATCAGAATTCGTACTTCAACACACTCCTTTCCATCTCCCCAGATTTCTAAACTTCTCTCTGAAGCTAGATTTTCTCCTCCGCCAATACTTTTCTAATCCAAAAATGCCACCTCACCGATAAGAATATCCGTACCTTACTAAAGAGAACGCTGACCTCTGCGCCAAATTCGTTCGAACAACTGTTAAACGACAGAAACCAGGTCCGACCACCACACTCAAACTCTCAAACGCTACCTCCAGTCGTTTAGGCCCTTTCCTTAAAACACCCATCAACCCAGCACTCTATCAAATCCTTCATGATAGCTCCCGCAACTCCGCCTTAATCTTCAGGAGAGACAAACAAGCTGACCCCACCGGCTGGACAAATAAAGATACTCTCTGCTCAATTGAAAAATGGCCAACTAACTCTGACAACGAGCAAACATGGTACCAGGCTCGCCGCAAAGACAACCTAGTTCGTTGGTAAGTAGCCGGCATTTTCCACCTCATAGACCTTTGCTTCTCACTACCCAGCGGAGGGAATCGCACACCATTCGCCGCTGCCATGTGTTTTTGGGACACCGCCTACAATTGCTTATGCCTCCCTTGCAGTGATGCAAGCATTACTCTGTTGGATCTCCTCACCATCTTCAGAGTACCTTTAACAGACCCCATTTGGAAACAAGGGGACGCCATCAACGACGATGATAAAGCTAGTCTCGACCGGCCCCCTTCTTACACCGCTTGGGTTACCCGCTTTAGGAATGACAAATCCTCTTAAGGAGGTATAACTTTCCTTGAGTTTTGGTTGTCAAAATATATTTTTTGTGTTTCTTCCCAGAAGTTTAACAAGTTTTGGGTTCACCTCGCCGAATGCTTGTTTGAGGGCACTAAGGTATGACTTGGGCAACCCATCATCGCTTACCTCTACCGCGGCCTACGATGGATTTCACTGTCCCCGCTGCAACTCAACAAACCTGGTCCACTATGGATGGTAGACCTCTGCTCCATATCTACTTTCTTGTCTTCTGGCACCCACATGCGCCGCCGTTCCAGGCAAACGAGCTCCTGAGCCAAAATCTCGCAGCCCCTCTCACCTTTGAAAGGCTCACCTATCAGATGTGCTTCGCCACCTTCTGCTCGCACAACCAATTTCCCTCTGGTCCAGTCCATCTGATCTTAAACTGTCACTTCCCGCCAGAGTTAAGGACTGGTTTCTTACCTTCGCCTACCTAAAGTGACCAAGCGAAGCTCATCTTTCTCCAAAGCAACACTTGTGGAGACTTGTTGGTTCTTGATCCCATCAAAGTCTGCTATGAACTGTACGCTCCCAACCACTTCACCAGACAACTTAGGCTAACCCAATGTGTCCCTATGCCACTAGTTTGTTCCGTCAATCGCTACACTATATAGCGAGCAACTTCTCATCATGTGGAGACCAATACAGCAGACCCCACTTCAACTTTCCCGTCGTGATGCTTCCCAAGGAGGAACTCATTGTTGCTCTCGTACCTTCAACAGGAGTGACGATACCCTACTGCGCTTGGCAAGGGTAATTTTGGGATGGCCTCCGGTCTACACAACCACTGTCTCTATTTGCGGCCATTTTCAAGGAGTTCGAAGAAAATTTTGCCAACTCCTTTTATAGGAAAGCGTTAAGCTTTGTCCCCAAACATCTAGATGAAGACACGCTTTGGCCCACGGTAAGCATCCCATTGGCCTTTAATTATGCATACTTACTCTTTCTAGTTTGAACACTCACAGTTCGACGAACGAGCTTATGCCTCTAATTTTGACAACGAACAAGATGTTGGAGACGAAGAACCCGAACCTCCTCAATCTGTAAGTAATTACAAATCCCCACTAAGATGTGACTTAATATCTTCAATTCCTTGCTATGTTATTTTCAGAGACCACACAAACAGCACCGAGATGCCTCCCCTGCTAAGGTTCTGCTCGGACCTCTGGCAAGAAGAAGCGATGGTGCCCTCGCAAGGCTGGCTCTAAAGATAATCCAAACAAACAACCTAAAAGACTTGTTCTGCCACCCCTCTCTCGCCATCGAATACTACTGGCCTCTCTTCTGAAAATGAGTGGCCCGAGCTAATCGTACCCACTCCTCGTTTACCTCATGAGGTAAAAATATAGCTTTGACGGATGATTGAACACACTTTCATACATGCAGACTGTTTTCCTCTAATGCTAAACCTTCTTTTTACTCTACGGACGTGTTCCATACTGAGGTCAACCTTGAAGAGAACCTCTCGGCCAACGCTCCGCTTGAAAGGAGCACCATTGCTAGCACTGGGACTACTAATGTTGAGGATGTCGATTGATCGGTGGTCGCACACCAACCAAAAATAATACCTTATTCAGTATATACTTAATATTAATGAAATATAGTGCAGATAGGGATCGATCCACAGGGAAAAGTAGACTCTATACTCTAAACACAAACTAAGACGCGAAAGTCAGAAATCTGACAGACTCGACCACTGAACGAAAACGTAATTAATTAAAATATCTAGACTAAACCAAAAATCACGAAATTTATACAGGACAAACTAGACACAGTGGCGGACAACCACACAAAATTTCAATGTAATCGGAGTTGTTTTTAATGTCAAAATAAATTATATAAACTAGACTACGAACTGAAAACAGTACAGTAAAACAAAGATCTAATCAAAGTAAGAGATCGTTAGGCACTTCTCTTCACCCTAGACATTTCCAATCTACCCCAATCAATTCACATAACCTCAAATGAATGTTTCCCATGTATGCGCTGTGATTAAGTCACATACACCTTACACTCTCGTGCTTGGCATGCTAAGCCGGTTGATGTACCCTAGCTCAACTTGATCTTAACTTAAGAGATATGTTCTTCGATCGGTCCAAAATCAACATAAACTAAGTCATTACGATCTGTAGGATGTCTGAGATAACAACAAGACTTCTAAAGCTACTATGGATGAGTGCCCTTGCATCACCTTGGAACTAATTCACACAACGTATTAAGCTGCTTATCTCTACAGAATATGCACTGATTGATTGTCACCTACACATTCAAGACAATAGATCCTAACAAATATGCAAGAAATCATACGGTGATAAAATAGTGAATAAATTCTCATCAAAAAGTTATGTAAATCACTGGGGTTCAAGATCAAAACATGTCTAGGGCTTCGATCAGCCCTTAACAAATAAAGTTTAGCTCTTCATGCTAACCATGGAAGCTAAAGAAAAATAAAGAAGCGAGAAAAAATTACAGAAAATATGATGAATGGTGTGGTGTCTAGGGAGCACGAAATTCCTTGGTTTTTTTCTCCCTTTGTATGCCGACTCTCCTTCTAATTGATCTCTACTTCTCCTTTTAATTGATTGATCTCCAACTCTTCAAAAACTCCTAGTCCTTGTAAAATTGTTCTTCTTTTATTTAATCCACCAAAGCTGATTTGGTTTGGATAAATAACATTAATTGGGCTGAAACCAAATGACTTAAGGCTTTGACAATCCATTCCTTCATTGGACTTGATCCATTAACTCTTTGCTAACCCATTGCTTTTCCTTGTTGACCCAGGAAAGTCTAATAATTCAGCTTTTAATCATTATTCTCCGTAAACCTATAAAACAAATAAACATTATTAAAATGCTGAAAACATAACAAAAGACACTAAATATAAGATAATATTAAACATAGAAACGTTGCATAAATATGCACCTATCAGAATACTCCACACTTAGCTTTTGCTAGTCCTCGAGCAAAACACTAAACTATGACTCAAAAACAAAAACACACTATGTACAAACACAACTCTAATGCCCTCACAAATTTGTCTCAGCAATCTTCCAAATATCACAACAGCAAAATCAAATCTCCTATATTTCACAAAGTTCCAATGGTTAAATTCAATGCATAGTAACTATGTAACATGTAGGACAAAGACATAATCATGGTGAAAAACTGTAGCATGCAACAAACAAATCAAGAACCAACCTCACAAGATAAACTCTCAAAGTGTTTCACTCGTATGTATTTAAGATAGTCACTCAATTCAAATGCTTGCCAAATGGACGGAACCATATGCTCAACTCTTGTGACTCATCTCCACAGATCACAGGCTGTCATCTTAAGAATCAAAAGGGCTTTAAAAGTTGTAATGAGGCTAAGTTTAAGGCAATGGAAATATTTAGGATATGTGATGATACAATATTCTCCCCATACTAGGCCAAGATCCCCTAACTTCACCAAAGTCACCATGGTTTTTCATCTCCCTGAGCTTTGCAACAGGACAAATGCCAAATTTTCTTTGTTGGGCATTCACTTCATATCATACTCCAAATTACAAATATAGGGGACATTAATTCAGAAATCTTGATTGCCTTCGAGAGTACACTGTTTTTTTTCTCTCTCTTTTTTTTCGAATTTTTTTTTAAATAAGGCACTTGCATCTTATTATGCAGTCTGAACAAGTCTTTCCCAATACAAATACATCAAGCCTGAAAGGACCCAACCCCGATTTAGCTCCCTAAATCGGAATCAAACCCCTTCGAAAACACGAACCAACAAAAACTTTTCAAAATTTGGTCAGAGTTTCGTTACTAACGTTGAATTACCATTACCTGCACGCGGAAAATACACTTCATCCTATGCCACAAAAAGCAAACCGTGGGCACCAATCCCATCCCGATTTCTCAATATATCAACAGTAAAGTAAAGTAGTAAATATATATACACTTTACTGAAATCCAGTGTAAAATCGTATAACATATTTAATAGGAAGCTCAGAGCGACATCTAATACATAATCGTATACGCATACCACAGTAGGTAAAACAATAAACCTACTGGATGAAACAAAGTAGCTCGAGCACTATGCCTCCGACCACGACGTGCGACATCAGAGCCTGAACTGCAAACTGGGCACGAAAACCGAAAAGCCCAGGGGAAAGACAATAAACACGTTAGAGTGAGTGGACGAAAATAAATGTCTTTCACCAGTTTATATATATATGTTAAAAATCACATATGCGAGTCCAGGAAAATAAAAACAACATAGTACACGAGGTAAAACTCATACTCCTCCAGTGTACTGAGCATGCAAGTAAAATCCCACGGGGTCACTCATGGACACACACCGTGCTAGTACAGTCAGAATCACGGAGTCCCAGACTTCCACGCGATTCTAGCCAAAAAGGCCTCAGGTCAAAGGTCTGCCTCACCCCGGTAAAGACCTCGGGTCAGGAGTCACAGCCTCCCCTGACATATGCCTACCATCGGGGATCAGCCGAGAGGCGAGTGTATCGATACAACAACGTAACCACGACTGTACTCTGTGTAAACCAAATCATAAACATTTCGATGCAAATGCATGAAACAACATATAAGTGTATGTATACTCGTATACGTATATTCGTATAAGTATATCGTATAATCGTAAAACACATGCTCATGCAATTCGTAATCTCATTACGCATGCTCAAGTTCGAAAATCATATAAAAGACTCGCAAACAATCCGTGAAAAGAAATGTCCACTCACAGACTGACGTAACGCGTATCGCGTTAACCCGTGATCCGGCGGAAAGTCCATCGCCAAAACAATGATCACGAACCCCTGAATATTCACAATGTCCAATATTCAAAATCATAATCCAACAATACAAATCAAACCACGAGAAACCACCGTTCTCGGAAACACGAAATCCAAAGTCGACGAATCGTCGAAAATCCGCATATGTATACCACAATACCTCGCTTTACGTTCGGACGCTCAACTCAAAAAACGAACCTCCCCACTGCGATCGGAGCGCGATTTCGAGTCAAATGACATGCGACTTGTCGAAAGTCAAAAAGTCAACTCTGACCGTTGACCGCCGTCCACGGCAGCGCCACTGTTGACCGGAGAATTTCACGGCGGGACAACCTCTATTCCACTCAAAATCCTGCACTGAGCAACTTTGTCAACTACACCGAAGTCCAATTCTCACTCTAACACATCCAATTTCATGATAAACCAAAATAGAACACAAAATTCAAATCAAGAATTCTCCCAACTCAAACCGAATTGAAACTCCAAACCAATTTAGTTAGATTCGTGGAGGGAAGAGCTACAAAGCCCAATCCATTTCATAGCTCAATTCAACACGAATCAAAGAACCCGAATCATCAAAAATCTCACCATTTTCTCGCCGGAAAAGCTTCCTCCACCGTGGACCACGCCGAAAAATGAGACCGGGGCGATGATGGGGACACCGAGACGCATCGATGGGGTCCTTCCCCAAGGCCGGAGGTGGCCGGAAGTGGAGCGTCGCCGGCGAACCGCCGTGGAGCACGGTGGGTGTCGCACCACCTTGGTCAAACTGGGTTGACCCAGTCAACTCAGTTAATGCCCAATCTTGACTTTCCAAAACAGGTAAGTGCACTATTTAAAGCTTTCCCAAAAAGGAAACTCATGCTTATCCATTTCGGCAAACTTGAAACGCGTGTAACTTTCTCGTCGTAATTTCGTTTCCGATAATTCTCGCGGCCACAAACTCGTCTCGACATACTCTTCAACTATCACCCAAAGTCAAACACATTGGCCATCCGAATAAAAAGTCAACCCTTCAAAGCAACACACATTAAATCGACTAAATAATCAACAAACGGAAAAATTCGCAACTAATTCCTCGAAACTCCAAATCATGCTCCGGAAGTTCCCACGAATTCGAAATTAAATTCTGAACAACTTCCGTGAAGAAGCCGAAACCAAATTCTCGTCCGATAATTTAGTCGTTAAGTAGCCCACCATTTAAATCCGAACTTCAAATATTCATAACTAATTCCTCGGTCGTCCAAATAACAATCCGGAACCGCCCACGAACTCGTAATCACATGTAGAACGACTCTCGAGAAGAAACCCAGCTCCAATTCTCGGCCAATAATTAAGTCGTTAACAAGCTCGGCGATTCCAAACAACCGTCGGATACCAGTGACTACGCGGTAACTCACGTACATAGCTGGTTGTACTGCTGATTCTGGTTCGGGTCGTCACAAATCCACCCCCCTTAGAAAAATTTCGACCTCGAAATTTCCAAGTCTGCTGGCTAAAAGTAGGAACACTGCCTCTGTATACTGCTCAACTGCCCAGTGGCTACATTAACTGAACAACTCTGGCAACTGACTCCACAATAGGAGATAGCTCTGTGCTGGAATCTCTGTACCCACAAATCACAAATCTGAACTGGCTCCACACAAGCGCCAAGTGTTCCTACATAAGGAACAGACAGGGTACACAACACGTAGCAAACCTGAAACATAGTTCCGCCACGCGGAACACAACACACAAAGCCAATACTATAGGCGATGCCGAACCATACGGCATAACACAAACTCGCCTATGGCCACATATGAATCAAAACATCAAGGCAAATCACAACACGACCTGCTCATACCAACGTAATTCAAGCATCGAACTCAAACAATTATCAACCCATTTCCGCTAGTCTAACAGTCTGTGGTAACACACTCCACAAAATCGGAAACAAACATCAACTCAAATTCAAACCAAACTCACTCCAGCACAATGGAGTATAGCACCACATCTCAAATCAACATCAAATAATCTCAAAACTATAGTGGTCCACAAACTGGTACTGCATGCAATCTCGAACAGCTGAAACTGCTCGTCCCGAATCCTCCGGAACTGCAATACCGAAATACACAACATGCCCTCCTAGGCCTGAATAGTCCTCGAAGATCACTCGCCAATCCGAGGATAAGATCCGGTACTAACTCGTAATCTGGTCCCCAATGCTCGCTGCAAAGCTTGCCAACACTTAGTCGTAGCTGATCACCTCGATCGGCGAACTGGAACACAGGTACACCACGTAGAGGGACAACCTCCATCAAACACAGCCATAACAGCCTGCCACTGAAATCATCTCCAAAAGGTACAAAGTACTGTACTGAGTTCGTCAAACAATCCACAAAAGCCTAACAACTGGTATCACAACCAAAGTGCGTACAAACATACACAAACACAACAGCAACCGCCACGTCGAATCGAAAATCTCAAGTGGCTGACACATCTCGGCACGTCTCTGCCTCCTAGCCATCGCCAGTCGACGAATGTGGCATCAGTACACACAAGCTGCTATATTGCTCTTCATGTTGCGTCACGAGTAATAAACTCGAAGTATCAGACACAACTCCACATCACTAGCGCAAAACACACACAAAATTACGAGCCTCAACACCATCATACTCAAACTTAGCTCTCGTAGCCCATAACTCAGCTAACACGAAAACTCGAGCCATACTCACATGAAACACTGAAGCTCCCGATTCTTGACTGAAGGCATCAGTAACAACATCCAGACGGATGATCAAGTACAACCTCTAACCTTCTCGAATAAACTCTAATGTGCAGCTATAGTCATCAGTCGACTCCATCCATCGACACTGCCTCAAGCCCAAATCTGGCCGAAAATGCAAGTGGATGAAACTCAAATGATCAGTGCACATCCTACACTGCTCTGCACGCCATAGCTATAGTATCTCCAACTCTCTGGTGCTAACACAAGGACAGCCACACCCAAATCATACACAGGATATGTAGGCTCATAAGGTTTCCACTGTCCGTAACCATGGGTCACCGCTCTGCTACACAGCATCAAAGCATAACCCAACCAAATCTCGATGCATCGCCATAACCCACGAACTCGTCATGATCGTCAGGTAAGGTCAAAGCCGCAGTAACGGTCACCAACCTGCAGGAGTAAGCAACTCTCCTCGCGTGCATCGAACCACTCGAGCTTGCCGCCTTCTTCGTCGATCTGGAAAGTAGAGTGGCAATCCGGAAAAATCCTGCATAAGCCGTCGGTAATAGCCTGCCAAACCCAAAAGACTCCCGATCTCTGGTGCAATGGTAGGGCAAACTCCGAATCATCACGGCTTCAATCTGGTCAGGATCCACGCCAACTCTCTCTCGGCTGACATCACGTGACCAAAATTTTCACGCTAATCAACCAAAACCCACACTGGCTGAGCTTCACAAACAGCTGATTATCTTGCGATGTCCGCAAAACCGCTCACAATTACTTCAGGTGCTGGTCCACACTCCTGGAGTGAATCAGGATATTGCCGACGAACATGACCGCAAACTCGACCAGGAACCGTCCAAACACCTGGTCCATCAAATCCGCACGTTCTACGGGCATTGGTCAACCAATGAAGTGACCAAGAACCCCAGATGCTCGCTCCGAGATCCGAAAACTGTCCAAACCACATTTGACTCATCATTCCTCAATTGATAATCTCCAATCCCGAAATCAATCCTCAACAAGACTGTAGCTCTCACAAGCTGATCAAACTAATCGTCAGTCCGAAACGGAGGATACTCGCTCTCCTCAGAAGCAAATCGAGCTTCCGGTAGTCAGTGCGTCACCTCATCAAACCATACAAACAGTCGCACAACTGATGCAAGAGCACACAACGCAAATACGCAGGGTCGCATGAAATATCCTGAAATCTCCTCCAGCAAATCCTGAAGTCGAAACTGTAACTCCATCAGCTCCGCTGGCTCCGAACGACAAAATATCGGTAAAATGAGTCCAGCGCCTGGTACAAGCTCAATGGTGTAGTCAGTCTCCCGAACTGGAGGAACACCTGGTAACTCCTCCAAAATACACCTGGAAACTCGGGAACCACCACAATGTAACCAATGTCGGACACAGCAACCGAAGTATCCACAACATATGCTAAACAAGCAACATAACTCGTCTCCACCATTCGCTCGACCATCACCACGAAACAGTATCTCGGGAAAACCTGGTCGTCGAAACACAACCTCCTTCTCGAGGCACTCGAACACAGCCAAATGCGTCGTCAAAAGTCCATACTCATAGTCACATCAAAACCACAATATCCAGCTATAACAGATCCGCGGCTAAGTCATAACCTCCAACAAGGATCTCGCAACCTCCGGATGGATACAATACTCTCCAATCCTCGGAAGTGGAGATACAAGTACAACAGCCATGGATGTCAAGCAACAGTAACCTCGGAGAAAAGTCTGTCCTCAAACAAGGTCATGGCACGAACTCCAACATGCCCAACTAGTCGCCCACATCAAATGCGACTTGCTGAATAACTCATCAAAAGGATACATTGGTCAGCCTACAGGAACAACATGAGGATCTCCTCGTAGACTCTGAGCCGTCAAACCGCTACAACAGCTGGCTGAGGCGCTTCCTCTTAACGTGGCCCCCCTGGCCATCGAAACAGCAACTGAAAGTGCTCCACGAACACAAATCACCGCAACACCAGCTGCGTGATAGGACCACCAACGATCGCCCAAGCTCATGCCACAGGTACAAGTCCGCTACTCTGCGCTCTCCGCCATCGTCAAACGGATAAGCAGAGAATCCCCAACATAATCGAAAAGGCCACAGCCTGATGAAGTCACTGATCCCGAAGTGTCGGAACTCAACCTCATCAAAATCTCACTACTGAATCCACTTTCCTCAAACCGTCACATCGAAAACCGTGTACATCTTTTCTTCACAATAACCTCGCCACTGAGTGCAACACACTAAGCTCCTCACGGATATCTCGAGGCACATCAATCAGACTCTCTCTCTGATACTCAGGTTCAAACTCATCTCGAACCTCGTGCACTGCTTCCTCTGAAGCCACATAACTTGTGCAAACAGGGACAACATGTGAACAACGCATCTCTGCCTCAAGTGGGTAAACACTCCACAATACGCTTGCTGGGTAGCCTGATCAAACATTACAGTATACACAACACTCTGAATGTAGGCCGTGGAGTCGCAACCGGAACTCACACAATATCAGCCCACAAAACACAACAATCTGACTCAGGCAAACATCACTGCCACAAATCTCAGCTCTGAGGCAACATGTAGACGCTCATATACACATCCCCAGGCAAACCGTGCCACACAGTTCACTGAACTCTGAATACTCATTTGAATCCACTGTTCTCTGGCAAATCGCGCATCGAATGATCCTCAACAGGATCCACAACCGAAACGACACGGAAAGCACGTCAGGAGGCATCATAATGAATACAATATCGTTCACAACAAGTGGAACGTAATCATGGAACTTCAAATATTTGAAAGCATACAACACCCGGAATTTGATGATTATCCGCCGGCCGGTCGGGTCACCATTCCAGACATGCTGTACATTCTCAAATACCCTTAGTAAACACGACTACAGAAGTCTACAGAATCTGACAACCTAATGCTCTGATACCAAGCTGAAAGGACCCAACCCCGATTTAGCTCCCTAAATCGGAATCAAACCCCTTCGAAAACACGAACCAACAAAAACTTTTCAAAATTTGGGCAGAGTTTCGTTACTAACGTTGAATTACCATTACCTGCACGCGGAAAATACACTTCATCCTATGCCACAAAAAGCAAACCGTGGGCACCAACCCCATCCGGATTTCTCAATATATCAACAGTAAAGTAAAGTAGTAAATATATATGCACTTTACTGAAATCCAGTGTAAAATCGTATAACATATTTAATAGGAAGCTCAGAGCGACATCTAATACATAATCGTATACGCATACCACAGTAGGTAAAACAATAAACCTACTGGATGAAACAAAGTAGCTCGAGCACTATGCCTCCGACCACGACGTGCGACATCAGAGCCTGAACTGCAAACTGGGCACGAAAACCGAAAAGCCCAGGGGAAAGACAATAAACACGTTAGAGTGAGTGGACGAAAATAAATGTCTTTCACCAGTTTATATATATATGTTAAAAATCACATATGCGAGTCCAGGAAAATAAAAACAACATAGTACACGAGGTAAAACTCATACTCCTCCAGTGTACTGAGCATGCAAGTAAAATCCCACGGGGTCACTCATGGACACACACCGTGCTAGTACAGTCAGAATCACGGAGTCCCAGACTTCCACGCGATTCTAGCCAGAAAGGCCTCAGGTCAAAGGTCTGCCTCCCCCCGGTAAAGACCTCGGGTCAGGAGTCACAGCCTCCCCTGACATATGCCTACCATCGGGGATCAGCCGAGAGGCGAGTGTATCGATACAACAACGTAACCACGAATGTACTCTGTGTAAACCAAATCATAAACATTTCGATGCAAATGCATGAAACAGCATATAAGTGTATGTATACTCGTATACGTATATTCGTATAAGTATATCGTATAATCGTAAAACACATGCTCATGCAATTCGTAATCTCATTACGCATGCTCAAGTTTGAAAATCATATAAAAGACTCGCAAACAATCCGTGAAAAGAAATGTCCACTCACAGACTGACGTAACGCGTATCGCGTTAACCCGTGATCCGGCGGAAAGTCCCTCGCCAAAACAATGATCACGAACCCCTGAATATTCACAATGTCCAATATTCAAAATCATAATCCAACAATACAAATCAAACCACGAGAAACCACCGTTCTCGGAAACACGAAATCCAAAGTCGACGAATCGTCGAAAATCCGCATATGTATACCACAATACCTCGCTTTACGTTCGGACGCTCAACTCGAAAAACGAACCTCCCCACTGCGATCGGAGCGCGATTTCGAGTCAAATGACATGCGACTTGTCGAAAGTCAAAAAGTCAACTCTGACCGTTGACCGCCGCCGTTGACCGCCATCCACGGCGGCGCCACTGTTGACCGGAGAATTTCACGGCGGGACAACCTCTATTCCACTCAAAATCCTGCACTGAGCAACTTTGTCAACTACACCGAAGTCCAATTCTCACTCTAACACATCCAATTTCATGATAAACCAAAATAGAACACAAAATTCAAATCAAGAATTCTCCCAAATCAAACCGAATTGAAACTCCAAACCAATTTAGTTAGATTCGTGGAGGGAAGAGCTACAAAGCCCAATCCATTTCATAGCTCAATTCAACACGAATCAAAGAACCCGAATCATCAAAAATCTCACCATTTTCTCGCCGGAAAAGCTTCCTCCACCGTGGACCACGCCGAAAAATGAGACCGAGGCGATGATGGGGACACCGAGACGCATCGATGGGGTCCTTCCCCAAGGCCGGAGGTGGCCGGAAGTGGAGCGTCGCCGGCGAACCGCCGTGGAGCACGGTGGGTGTCGCACCACCTTGGTCAAACTGGGTTGACCCAGTCAACTCAGTTAATGCCCAATCTTGACTTTCCAAAATAGGTAAGTGCACTATTTAAAGCTTTCCCAAAAAGGAAACTCATGCTTATCCATTTCGGCAAACTTGAAACGCGTGTAACTTTCTCGTCGTAATTCCGTTTCCGATAATTCTCGCGGCCACAAACTCGTCTCGACATACTCTTCAACTATCACCCAAAGTCAAACACATCGGCCAACCGAATAAAAAGTCAACCCTTCAAAGCAACACACATTAAATCGACTAAATAATCAACAAACGGAAAAATTCGCAACTAATTCCTCGAAACTCCAAATCATGCTCCGGAAGTTCCCACGAATTCGAAATTAAATTCTGAACAACTTCCATGAAGAAGCCGAAACCAAATTCTCGTCCGATAATTTAGTCGTTAAGTAGCCCACCATTTAAATCCGAACTTCAAATATTCATAACTAATTTCTCGGTCGTCCAAATAACAATCCGGAACCGCCCACGAACTCGTAATCACATGTAGAACGACTCTCGAGAAGAAACCCAACTCCAATTCTCAGCCAATAATTAAGTCGTTAACAAGCTCGGCGATTCCAAACAACCGTCGGATACCAGTGACTACGCGGTAACTCACGTACATAGCTGGTTGTACTGCTGATTCTGGTTCGGGTCGTCAAAAAGCCACCCATCTTCCAACTCAACAAATAAAGAAACACATCCCCTCTTGTCGACATTACTTCACACAAAGTCATGGCCAGTAACAAAGGGCAAAGAAGTCCTACACTAGGTTAAGTGTTTAGATATCCCTGGGTTACAAAAGAAATGCTAGATGTAGGCTCAAAATGGATACTCTAAAGGGTCTCAACTTGTGAGAACAAATCATAGGGACAAATGGCAATATAGCAAAGTGGTGGTACATCCTAAATGCCTTTATCATCTTCTCAATCAGAACAAATAGTGACAATAAGCTTTGACAAGTACAAGAGCGAGTTCTAGTAATCTCTAGAGTCCATTAACTTAATCTGCAGCAAGCACTTGAAACACTCTAGAAAGAAAGTATTCAGTTCAGGCTCAATCGCTCACATGTAAAATGATTCTCAACTTGTTTAAACATGCAAATAATCTGTACCATGTTAACTTATTTCTATATCCACTACATATTCGCATACTCACCATGCATCAAAATTAACCGAAGAAACTTAAATCATATAGGCACAATTAATCTCTTAGTCACAACATAGGAAGATATAGAATCATCATTGACTTTGTTACGGGCATTCTAAGACTCTTATTTTTGGTATTTTCTTGACACACTGGAAATTTATGAAAATAGGTCAAAACCGAAAGAAACTACACACTCTGACTTGCAAATTTTCTACAGAATTAACCACACATCCGATTGATTTGAAATTTTGTGAGCATAAACTAGACATATAAACACACATTCCCTCAAAATTTCAGAATTTTCTGAGACCTTTAACTATGTGAAATAATTCACACGAGACAGAATATTGCCCAGTTTCGAAATAACACTAAAAAAACGAAAAATTTATACATAGACGCTAAGGATATGCCATAAACCCCACCCCACACTTGAAATTTGCATTGTCCTCAATGTAAATAACACTAAAGCAAGCAACTTATAAGCCAAATATGAAGTAAGACATATAACACATCACGAAACACACTAAATGGAGAAAAACAAGAAAAAGATAAAAGAGATAAGAGAGAAAGAGATGCAAATCTGGAATCCCGCTCTCCATCCACATGGGTTGCCTCCCAAGTAGCGCTAAGTTTAACGTCTTCAGCCAGATGGTGACATTCAATCTATGTTAAGCTTTGGTTCCATAATGTCAACTTCTTCTACCTTGCGCTCACCCACAAGTTCATGAAAATGCTTTAGCCTGTGCCCATTGACTTTGAATGTGCTGCCATTTCTTGGATTGTATATCTCTACTGCACCATGAACAAACACATTAGTCACAGTATAAGGACCATTCCATCTAGACTGAAGCTTACCTGGAAATAATTTGAGACGTGCATTGAATAGCAAAACCTTTTGTCCTACAACAAAAGTCTTGCTCTTAATTCTTTTATCATGAAAAGCCTTAGACTTTTCCTTGTAAATTCTGCTGGATTCATAAGCATTGTTTCGGATTTCATCTAGCTCATTCAGTTGCAACTTCCTATGCATCCCAGCATTATCTACATTGAAGTTGAACTTTGCTATTCCCCAATAGGCTTTGTGCTCAAGCTCCACCGGTAGGTGACAGGCTTTTCCATATATAAGCCTATAGGGAGACATCCCTATCGGAGTTTTGTACGTTGTCCAGTATGCCCACAAGGCCTCATCCAATCTCTGACTCCAGTCTTTTCTGGATGGGCTGACAGTTTTCTCTAGAATCTTCTTGATTTCCCTATTAGATACCTCCACTTGCCCGCTAGTCTAAGGATGATAAGGTGTTGCCACCTTGTGTTGGACATTATATTTTCTCAGCAGAGCAGCAAAAGTACGGTCGCAAAAATGCAATCCTCCATTACTGATTATACACCTGGGTGTACCAAATCTTGCAAATATGGACTTTAAGAACTTAAGAACAACAGCAGAATCATTAGTCCTGGTGGCAACTGCCTCCACCCACTTAGAAACATAATCTACTGCTAATAAGATGTACACATTCGAATTAGAGGAAGGAAATGGACCCATAAAATCAATGCCCCACACATCAAAGATTTCAACAACCAATATTGGGCATTGAGACATTTGCTCCCTGGGACCGAGATTACCTGTCATTTGACACCGTGGACATGCTTTGTGAAACTCATGAGCATCCCTGAAAATGCTAGGCCAATAGAATCCGCATTCGAGTACCTTCGGTGCTGTTTTCTTCCCTCCAAAATGTCCTCCACCTACATGCGAATGACAGAAAGAAAGAATAGGATAAAATTCAAATTCGGGCACGCACCTACGAATGATGGAGTCTGGGCAATATTTCCATAGATATGGATCATCCCACACATAATATCGGGCCTCCTTAATCAGTTTGTACTTCTGAGATCTGGTGATGTCATGAGGTAGCTCTTTTGTCACAAGATAGTTCACAATATCCGCATACCACGGCTCCAGATCCTGGATAGCAAAAAGTTGCTCATCCGGAAATCTCTCATTCAATGGGAGGTTGTCTTCCTTCGCCTTTGACCTATGTGTCAATCGACTCAAGTAGTCTGCAACCACATTCTTAGTTCCTTTCTTGTCCTTGATTTCCACATCAAACTCCTGAAAGAGTAGTAACCACCTGATTAACCTTGACTTTGCATCCTGCTTTGTCATAAGATATCTCAATGTAGCATGGTCAGAGAAAATAATAACTTTAATACCTAGCAGATATGACCGAAATTTCTCTAAAGCAAATACAACAACCAATAGTTCTTTCTCAGTTGTTGAGTAATTTAATTGAGCATAATTTAATGTTCTAGAAGCATAATATATAACATGAGCCAGCTTCTCCACTCGCTGTCCCAAAATAGCACCTACTGCATATTGCGATGCATCACACATCAACTCAAATGGTAAGTTCCAATCTGGTGCCTGTATGATTGGGGCAGTGATCAATAGCTCCTTGAGCTTTTGAAATGCGATGAGACATTCTTCTGTAAAACTGAAAACTGCATCCTTCTAGAGCAATGCACTGAGTGGTTGGGCTATCTTGGAAAAGTCCTTGATAAACCTACGATAAAAACTTGCATGTCCAAGAAAAGAGCGCACGCCTCTCACCGTGATGGGAGGTGGTAAGGTACGAATAATATCCACTTTTGCTTTGTCTACCTCTATACCTCTTTCAGAAATTACATGTCCCAATACAATACCTTGTTCTACCATAAAATGACATTTTTCCCAATTTAACACAAGGTTCTTTTCCACACATCTTTCTAAAACTAGGGACAGGTTATTCAAACATGAATCAAAAGAATCACCAAAAACAGAAAAATCATCCATGAATACCTCGATGATCTTCTCCACCATGTCTGAAAATATGCTCATCATGCATCTCTAGAAGGTTGCCGGTGCATTACACAACCCAAAAGGCATCCTCCTATAAGCAAACGTGCCAAATGGACACGTGAAGGTAGTCTTCTCCTGGTCTTCTCTGTCAATGGCAATCTGGTTGTAGCCAGAATAGCCATCTAGAAAGCAATAATACGCATGACCTGCAAGACGTTCCAACATTTGGTCAATAAAAGGAAGGGGAAAATGATCCTTACGGGTTGTGGCATTAAGCCTGCGGTAGTCTATACAGACTCTCCATCCGGTTTGTATTCTCTGAGGCACTAGCATATCCTCATCGTTTTTAATCACTGTGATTCCTGATTTCTTGGGAACCACCTGCACAGGACTCACCCACTTGCTGTCAGATATTGCATAAATAATACATGCATCCAACAGTTTGATAACCTCATTCTTGACCACATCCATCATAGGTGGGTTGAGTCTCCTCTGTGCCTCTCTGGTTGGTTTTGCTCCATCTTCAAGGAATATCCTGTGAGTACAAAGTATTGGATCTATTCATTTGATATCCGCAATTGTCCAACCGATTGCTTCCTTGTACTCTCGGAGTACAGTTACTAGCTTTTCTTCCTGTGACAGTGTTAGTTTTGAAGATAAAATAACTGGTAAAGTCTTACCTGCACCGAGGAATGCATACTTCAAGTGCTCAGGCAATGGCTTGAGCTCTAGTTCTGGTGCTGTCACAATAGAAGGCAAAATCTTGTTATTTGAAATAGCAAGAGGGAGAGATTTCGAGTTACCCTTAATATACGGCAATGATTCCAGGGCTTCAACTGCATTATCGTACTCTTCTCCCATCACCAAGCCCTTAGACGAGCTGATTCTCAAGGCTTCTTCCTCATCTTGGGATCGAACTTGGGTGATCAATTCCTCAAATTCATCCCACACTTTCGCACCTTGGGAGGTTTTAGATTTCCTCCCACCTTATTCGATTGCTTTCTTCAAAGCATCATCCTTGTCATCCACTGAATATTGCATAAATTCCTGCATGAAATTATCAAAAGTATCTATCGAAAAACAAGAATGCAAGTCCCTATCACTAGGATGTTTCATAGCATCAAAGATATTAAAACGTATTTTCTCCCCATCCACTTTCATGGAGAGGGTACCATTGTAGCAATCAATCTTGGTCCTTGATGTCCGTAGGAATGGACGACCAAGTATCAATGGTAATTCAGAAGGTTGAGGCTCTGCCTCCATTTCCAGTACAAAGAAATCAGCTGGAAAGATCAATTTTCCCACCTGCACAAGAACATCCTCAACAAAACCTCGAGGGTAGCAGTTAGATCTATCAGCTAATTTAATAGTAACACCAGTTTGCTGAAGTGCACCAATATTTAAAGTTTCATAAACTGAATAAGGCATAAGATTTATTGATGCACCTAAGTCTAATAAAGCTCCTGTAAAGTTAGTGTTATCGATTGTACATGGGATGGTGAAACGTCCTAGATCCCCCATTTTGGGTGGTAGCTTCCTTTGTAACACAGCAGATACTTTCTCACTCAGCGCTACCGTCTCGGTCCCTGTAAACTTCCTCTTCATGGTACAAAGCTCCTTGAGGAACTTTGCATACTTCAGTACTTGTTTGATTGCATCAAGTAAAAGAATGTTTACTTGGACTTTCCGGAATGTGTCCAAAATATTTTGCTCCGCTATGTCATTGTTCTTCTTCCTGAACCTGCTAGGAAATGTCCCCTTCGGGTTTTGCTGTAGTGGGGGAAAAGGCAGCACCTGTTCTAAGACTGGTTCATCCTCTTCTAAAGGCTTTTTAGTAGGCTTTTCAACCTCTGCAATCACTGTTCCATTCCTCAATGTAATCACATTGGCTTCATGATTGGCCCCTATTGGATTATGTACAACTTTACCTGGAAGAGTGCCCTGTTCTCTAGTAGACATTTGTTGTTCCATGCTGTTCATCCGTTTCTCTAGTATTTGGAATGCCTTGCTAGAGTCTCTGTTATGAACCTCTATTCCCTCAAGCTTGGCCATGATGGCGGCTAAAGCGAAATCCGGTACTGAGGGTGCTTCCTTTTGTTATGGCGGCTGGTACTCTTGTCTTACCTTAAAACCTGGGGGTGGATTCAAGATGTTGCTATTGTTTCCATAGCTGAAATTTGGATGATTCCTCCACCCCGAATTGTAAGAATTCGAGTAAGGGTCATTCCTCACTGCTCTTTGTTGTACAAAGTTCACCTGCTCTTCTTCAGGAATAAATGGACAAGATTCGTTAATGTGATCTGACATAGAGCATACAGAACATACTTGAGCAATGGACGAAGATGACGTTGTTTGGCTTTTGATAGCACTGGCGATGGAGTCTAGCTTCTTCTCCAATGCTTGAATTCTCATGTCCGTGCTTGGGTCTGCAGTGACCTCATACACAACCTGTTGCTTTTTGCTTGCTAGGGTTCTTTCCCTTGTATAGAACTGCTTGGTGTTTTCAGCTAATTTCTCAATAATGTCATGGGCCTGTTGTCCTATTTGATACATGAACATACCTCCACATGCAGAGTCCACCCTTGTTTTGTTGGCCGGTTCTAGACCTTCACAAAATAAAGTCATTCTATCTTCAAGATCATACCCATGATGTGGGCATTTCCTTAATAGTTCTTTGAAATGACTCCATGCTTCATGTAACATGTCTCCATCTTTCTGGATGAAGCTATGGATCTCCTTCTTCATCTGTTTCATCTTCTGGGCAGAGAAGTATTCTTTCATAAATGCTACCTTCATCTCTCCCCATGAGGTGATAGACCTGGAAGTCAAAGAATTGAACCACATCTTTGCTCCATCCTTCACAGAAAACGGAAACAAAATTAGCTTTAGCACATTAGTTTCAACATTTTGTAAATTTTGTGTAGAAGCTAAAGCCTCAATTTTAGCCAGATGTTGTTGAGGGTCCTCAGAAAATGTCCCCCTGAAATGTGGGAGAGCTGAAAGTAAAGCAGGGGGTATAGAATAAGTGCCAAGAGCTGGCAGTAAAATAGGTGATGAGTTTCCATTTGCACTCGGTACAAAGGAATTCATCAACATCCTTGGTTGTTGCTCCTCCATTGCAGAAGCTGGTGATTATGGTATATCCTCTTCTGATTCTGAACTTGTCTCTACTGTTATCTCAGGATCCGATAACGTACTTGGACCTCCAATCTCCAGTGCTGCTTGCCTTTGTTTCTTCCGGTTTGCCCTTGCAGAGCGTTCAATCTCAAGATTTGTCTCTAAAAGTTCAGTTTTCTTTGAACACCTAGTCTGCATGCACTAAGACACGTTAACTAGAAGAAAAAATAAAAATGAAATTTAAAGAAAAACCTGAAAATTGAAAACAGTTCTTCGATGGATCGAAGCTGCTCTCAGGACACCTACAAAGCAAAAAACAAAAAAACAAAGTTAGTTTCAAAATATAAAGAACATGCTTTTCCCCGGCAACGGCGCCAAAATTTGATCGGTGGTCGCACACCAACAAAAAATAATATCCTATTCAGTATATACTTAAGATTAATACAATTTAGTGCAGATAGGGATCGATCCACAGGGAAAAGTAGACTCTATACTCTAAACACAAACTAAGACGCGAAAGTCAGAAATCTGACAGACTCGACCACTGAACGAAAACGTAATTAATTAAAATACCTAGACTAAACCAAAAATCACGAAATTTATATAGGACAAACTAGACACAGTGGTGGATAACCACACAAAATTTCAATGTAATCGGAGTTGTTTGGATGTCTAAATAAATTATATAAACTAGACTACAAACTGAAAATAGTACAGTAAAACAAAGATTTAATCAAAGTAAGAGATCGTTAGCCACTTCTCTCCACCCTAGACATTTCCAATCTACCCCAATCAATTCACATAACCTCAAATGAATATTTTCCATGTATGTGCTGTGATTAAGTCACATACATTTCATTAAGGAAGTCATGCATGTCATTGATCTCAGCATCATCATTGTTCTCTACTTCCATTTCATCTATATTATCGGCCTATGCCTCTCTATGCTCATCCCAATAGACATTCATATAGTAGAGCCACATCCCCTTCACCACAAGATGACCTTCCGCCATTTTTCTATCAACACTATCACGATTTTTTACACTTCACACAAGGACATACTATCTTATTTCGGGGAGAAACTCTGGCAAATGCATCATCTAAAAAGACGGTCATACCAGCAAAGTACTCTGGACTACAACAGTCTAAACAAACCCAACTCTTATCCATGCATTCTACCATAATAACCACATTAATTACAACATTTAATGACACAAGAAAACTCACAATCTTAATCCTCTTACACCTAGAGTAAATGAGACTAAATATCATTCATGCTTAATAAGATCATCTCTACTATTTGTTTATCATTTTTTTAAATGAAGCATCAACATACAATCGTAATTTCTATCGTCTCTACATGTATAAACATACAGGTATAACCCTTGTCCATTTCATATGATGAGGATGTAGCAGTCTTAGGAGAACAATAACAACTTACTTGTATCTCTTATATGCCAAGTCTTTCAAAGCTGCTCAAGTACCAGAAGGTTCAAAAAAGGTTCAAAGTTGGGGTACATGATTCATCAATCGGATCAAACATGAACGCAGTTCCAATTTAGCAGTGAGTACAATGTTTTATATCCCAACATAAAACCTAGCAAAATCATAAAGAAACTACACACATGTTAAAATCATAGATGTTACCAGTTTGACAGTGTTTGACAGTTTGCCTAGGTCTTGGATCTCTTCCTGCAGCAAACTGAATCTACCCTCCGAAAGATAATAAATCAGAGACTTTTTCATGTAAATGAGCAAAAAAAAGTAATTAAATGAAGGGGAGTGGGGATCTGGCCTCAAAACAATTTCTTAGCTGGTCCAACTTTCTCTTAACTATCCCTTGAAAGAAATCAACCAATGTAATGAGCACACTCTATTCATGTTTCACTTCATTTACGAAAAATTATAAATTAACTTAAAAAAACCCCGAGGGAAAGAACACAAATCACTCTGTTACCAACTATAAAGGATTACTATAGCATGTTCATGGACAAGAGAGATAGATTAATAAAGGAAATGACCACATTGAGCATATGAATGCACAAGACACTTATAACACAGATATTATATATGCATCAATATGACAGGATGATAACGTACATATCATATATCATAAAATTAACTGATATAGACCCATCGACAAACTGATATATCATATACATGTAACTACTACATTACACGGACGCTTCTATAATTAATATAACTTTGTCGATCAAGAGATATCTTTAAGACATTTTTTAAGAAGAAAATATCTCTTTACTATCTTTATCCCTTATAACACACTTTTTTATCCTTTAAATCAAGAGTGGAACTTTGTTGAGCACAAATGAAGCTACAGTAGGCAAAATATTAAATTTATTAAGCCAAATTCACAACACTTTGAGCAAACATGAACTAATATTAAACTTTGATGTAGAGCATAACAAAAATTTTGGAGATATATACATCATCACTCACATATATCTCTATAAACCATTCTATACACTTTAGTGACCAATCAAGCCAAAAAAAAAATACTCGATCAAATCAACACTGCACATTTTTGACTACGAAAACAACAGTTTAGATAAACTAATTCATAACACAAAATCACAGTCAAAGAAAGACATAGAGATATGTTTGGCTCTCACCAATTCAATTTCCAAAGAGGGCAGAGATTTCGGAGACGCTGCAGAACTGAACTGAGAGACTCCAAGCGATCGACTCGCAAGGATTTCAACAGCGCCGACAGAAGTTGCAAGAAGCAAAGTTGAGAATGCTAACACAAATTGATGAAAATTGATGAGTAAATGAACAAATTCAAACGAGCTACGGATTTCACATTTTGAATCAAACGAGTTAGGGATTTCAAAATTCGAATCAAACGAGCTAGGGATTTCAAAATTCGAATCAAACGAGGTAGGAATTCAAATTTCAAATCAAATGAGATAAGAATTTTGAATTTCGAATCCTCACTTGGAATTTTGAGACGATGGTGGTGCAGCGTCGGAGATGATGGCTCTTTTCTTCTTCTTTTTTAAATATTCTTCGATCTCCGGCGACGGAGATTATGGCTCCGACAACGATGGCTTCAGAGAGCTCCAATGACAGAGCTCGATACTAGTGAGAGCAAAGTGCTTTTTGTTGTTCTTTTTTTAAAAAAGCACCAATTTCTTCTCTCTCGTTCTTTATTTGCTTTAGTGATGAAATCTTTCTTTTTACACCAATGCATGCCACTAAAGCAACTCTCTCTTATTTATGTGAATTTTTTTTTAAAAAAATTTAAATTGCTTTATTGACGAATTAATTTTGATACTAATATCTTTAGTGTCAAAATGATATTGTCACTAATGTTTAAGGCTATAGCAACGAAATTAATTTCAACGCTAATATTTTTAGTGTCAAAATGATTATGTCAATGATATTTTTAGTGTCAAATCAAAACTTTTGTTACTAAAAGAGATGTCAATGATATTTAGTTCAATACTGATGAGCTTCACTAATGTGCATATTTGTTGTAGTGTGATTAACCTGAGCTAGTACTAGCTTCACAGTTCAAATGGTAGTCAAAAAGCTGTACTGCTTCAATTGCTATATATAGGAAACAAGAAACCTCAGGAGCTCGATCCTGTACGAATGTATATATAATACGTACCTAACTAGCTCAGTCTAAGCTGTACCATCTTATTTAGTCACATTCTCGTACTGAGAGTTGTCAATTGTGAATTAATGTGATACGCAGTAAGTAGTATAAGCAAGCAGACGTTAGGGTTTTGCCAATTAGGTGTAACCGACTAATCCCAACCCAGAAATAAACAAGATCGATCCAAAATGTCTTAATCGATCTATTCGAAAGACATATAGTTTGATGGTGATAGTATTATGATGCATGGCCTGCAGGGCGTAGCTAATTAAAGTTGAGCAGTGTCAAATAACACAGCTCAACTCTTAATCATATCTAATGAAGTTTATAAAAATTTGACTTTTTAAATTTTAATTATAGATTAAATAAGAGATTGACACGGTTCAAAGTTTTATAGTAGAAATTTGATTAGTTAATAGTTTAAAAGCATTTAATTGTATTTATAAGTTTTAAAAAATTATTCCTAAGTACGCTCCTTTTTCGAAATAAAGTTTGCTTATCATATTTTGATTACTTTTTTATTATTCTTTGATTCCAATATGGAATATTCAAAATTTTCTTGATTACTAAATCAGTTTCATTAATAGATTTAGATTAAATAATTTTTCTCTATGACAAAGAGTATTTTCTACAATGAGGATCATCAAAAGTAACTTGCGAAATCGAATAGAAAACATGTGGATCAATAACAACATGATAACATATATCGATAGAGATATATTTAATAGTACTGACAATGAAACGATTATCATAAGATTCCAAAATATGAAGATCGACTTGTTAATGACAACTATAAATACTTTCGAGCGATTTAATATGCATTAGATTATACTATTTTATCTATACTCTTATAATAAAAAAATTATAATATTTTAAAATTTCGATTTTAACACGACTGATTTACTTTTTTGACTACACCATTGATGACCAGTATTTGGAGCAAAGACAGTGACAGAATCTATAAGACTATAAGTAGCTTAGTTAAGATGAGTCCTCGATCAATAATAGTCACCATTTTGAGCTCACTACGTAAGTCCTTGGAATTGAAGCAATTAACTGAAAGGCTAGGGCAACAACATATCGGGGTAGCTCGTTTCATTCAGGGTCCTTTTTCAAGTTTCAATCTCTAAAACTTGCTGGAAAACTAAGTAAACGAAATGAACGGTACGTATGCATGCTAAGATAAATTAAGGTAACGGAGAAGTAATTAACCATTCCAATAGGCATGCATGTCTTCCTAGCTTACTAGTCTTACATTCCAGATATATTGTCCCACTATTGGGGAAGAGATTCGAGGCGACGAAGCTTCATGGTCGCCTCGGATCATTTTCTTGTCGCCTCGATTTTATGTGACCAAAACTTCGTCGCCTCGCCACGTCGCTTGAGATTCATCCCTTTACCATTGGGGCGACAAAGATTGAAAAACTTTGTCGCTTCATTTTTTTTGAAGCGACAAAACAAGTTTCGTCGCCTCAATTTTTCGCCGCGAAGATATAGTTGTTGTCACTTCAGTTGAAAATTGAGGCGACGAAGATTGACCAATCTTCGTCACCTCAATGTTTTTAATTTTTTTTTTCTCTTTCACTTAATGAGGCGACGAAGATTGACCAATCTTCGTCTCTTCAATATAAATTGAGGCGACGAGAATTGGTCAATCTTCGTCGCCTCATTGAGTGAAAGAGAAAAAAAATAAAAATTAAATATTAACGTACCAAGTCACGATGTATCACAATTTAAAAGCACAAGAACTCATTCAACCACAAATCAAGTTATATAGAAAAATATGCCACAAATCAAAACGTACACAGTTTATACAAAGCCTAGATACTATTGTTCGATTCACACAGTAGACTCATGCTCGGGGACATTGATGCAGCTCAATTACATGCCAGGAGGTGGTGGAGGAGTTTGAGCTTGGAATGATCGCATTAAGGCCTCCATTTGATGTTAAGGATTAGTGGAAGTACCCGTATAGTTCAAAAAAGCAAATGCTGATTTTCCAAGGATTTGAAGCATCCATTGTAGGACCAGTGAGAAGAACCCTAAAGAATCTGAATGGAAGTAGAGCATTCGGACCTGTAACCGGCCACGATGCAAACTGCCCAGGCTTCCATATAGTTTGGTCATTCTCGTGTACTCTCAGATTTGTCCATGTCTTCCCATCCAGAGATCCCTGGCATACATAGAGATACAACCAAGTTCACTTGATACTCTTTCCTCCATAAGAACCGCAGAAGCAAACAACAGATGATATTAATAGCTTTATATGGAGTGCTAAAAGGTTATAAATACCTGGAAATTCAAAGATCTCATGTGGGCTATGGAACCGTCATGTCTCATGGTGTAGTAGTTGCAAATAAGCTGTATACAATTATATTCTGTGTCTCAGATGTTGAGCAATACAAAGTGAAAGATGCCTCCCAGATTAGAAGGTAAAATATATCAATATACCTGATGCTCAGCACCAATGTCGACCATCCACCAGGTGTAGTTCCGTCCATCTTCAATCTGTGGCCCAGCAAATGATGTTCCCTGGTGTTGCCAACGTGTTGTTAAATACTAGCACTAGAGACTCACAGCTAAACCTCATCATACTATTTCAATTTTTGTACCTGGTAAGTTCTCGAGACCAAAACCTTTGGATCAGTGAACCGAGAAGGGGGACTACTAGCTGTAATTGTAATTCTCTGAAACATGAAATTCATAGAAGGATGAGCAATTGCCTTGACAGTGATTAATGCAATGCAGAGCTATGAAAGGATACAAGTTGAAGATAATTTAGAGGTTTACCTTGCCCAGAACAGGATTAACCCACTGATATGCCCCATATGAAGTGCCTGCAAAGTAGAGAACTCCGTTGCTATCTCCATCACGTATGTACTGGAGCTCCATATAGCTAGATCGCCTATGTTGGATTATCAGGCTACAAAGTAAAAAAAAAACAAAATATGTCAACCACTCACATCAGCAAAAGATTTAATCATAATCATATATACATGAGGTCTAGAAGCTCAGAGCATGAACACTATACAGCTTCTAGGCACCCTGGAAATGTCAGGTCTTAGTTGGCTTACATATTGAATTTCTGCCACACAGTTAGTTGGCTTTTCTCTGGTGATAATCAATTCTCATCCACAACGTACATACAAACCACACAGCTAGAGATATATTTCTCCGGTTATTAGATCGATTCTATCTTATCTGGGTCGACATTAGTTAACAATTTCCTTAGAGCAAGTACGCATATATTACACATATATTACACATATTAGTCCTAGCAAACTTGGTCATAGGAATACACTCGAGCAAGTAGAGATACCTGTAGAGAGGGGCAACAGGACTTGTCTTGCGTATTAAATTGCACTTGTAAAATTTGAAGTTGTGCTACAAGTATTCCACTAGTTCCGTCAACTTTTTGATGTACAAGGAAGATGGGGAAATATACTAGCTGCATTAGAATAACAGAATGAATCTCAGAGGCATTTCATCGAACAGTTAGTGTGCAATACCTTGTAAAAAAACCAAATCGGCCAATAAGCTTGAATTGAAGCTAATGAGAGAGAGAGAGAGAGAGAGGGGGGGGGGGAGAGAGAGAGAGGGGAGAGAGAGAGAGAGAGAGAGAGAGAGAGAGGCATACCTTGAACCCGATTTGGGGATTTAGGGGGTGGGGGATTTAGGGGAGAGGAGGAGCTTTAGGGTTTAGAGAGAGAGGTGGAACAGAGGGTTTTGCAGTTTTAAGAATAGATTTGGGGGTTTTGCACTTTCCGGAGAGAAATGAAGTTGAAGAAGAAAGAAGAAGAAAGAAGGTGAAGAAGAATGAAGAAGAAAGCAGAATCGAGCAACTGTGGCTATTTAATCAATATGAGGCGACGAAGATTGAGGCCTTCGTCGCTTCCATATTCAGGTGACCAAGTTTCCATCTACGTCGCCTCGAATTTCTGAAGTGACCAAGTTTGAATCTTCGTCGCTCCAATATACTAAAGCGACCAAGTTTCAATCTTCGTCGCTCCAATATACTGAAGCGACCAAGTTTTAATATTTGTCGCCTCAAATTTCTGAAGTGACCAAGTTTCAATCTTCGTCGCTCCAATATACTGAAGCGACCAAGTTTCAACCTTCGTCGCTTCTATATTCAGGTGACGAATATTGATTTCTACGTCGCCTCGAATTTCTGAATTGACTAAGTTTTCCATCTACGTCGCCTCGAATACCTGAAGTGGCCAAGTTTCAATCTTCGTCGCTCCAATCTACTGAAGCGACCAAGTTTCAATATTTGTCGCTCCATTTCACTGAAGCGACCAAGTTTGCATTCACAGGGTTACCTTGGGGATCCATACTTGGTCGCCTCATAGACCCTAAACCCTAATCGAAGCGACGAATATTGGTATCTTGGTCGCCTGGATATATTGAAGCGACGAAGATATCAATCTTCGTCGCCTCGTTTTGTGTTATTTTTAAAAATTCATAAAATATCTATTAATTTCTCAAATACATAATGTATAATGTAAGGTTTAAAGTAAATATCAATAATTTTTACATAATGTATAATGTACGCTTTAAACAATATTCATAGTAATATTGGAACCCACCTCTATAATTTTTACATAATGTATAATGTACGGGCAGTAGTGATAATCGGCTCCGTTACTATGCCTGTGATGTACCTTGGATCAGCATGATGATATGTCATCCAAGTTTTGTCTGGGTGTCCGTCCATGTTTCCTGTCAACATAAACAATCGGCAGCATCTCCCTACAGTTCCCCGAGTGCACACATATCTAAACAACCTAATTTCTCAGGGAACATTGAAAGGAGACACTGTCGAAACCATATCCCCAAACCGAAACTGAAATCACATGAATAGCAAAAGGATCAACAAAGTCATGTTCACATAAAGTGTCCAAAAATGGGACAATTCGAGAATCAACAACTCAACTCGATCAACTAGATGAGTTGTTGATTCTCAAACGAGAGTTCTAAGTTGATAAAAACCACAATTATATATAACCATACGCTTGATTTAATGATTAACACTAATAACACTACTAATTAAGGCTCGAATACACCTAATCTACACTAATCATCACCTAAATTTCACTAAATCTACGCAAGAGTAGATTCAGATTTTTAAAAAAACGAGGAGACGAAGATTGATCAATCTTCGTCGCCCCAATTTTCTTCGAGGCGACCAAAAAAATCTTCGTCGCTTCGAATGTAAAAAGTGGTCGCCTCATCTAAATGAAGCGACCAAGATCAATCTTCGTCGCCTCAATTAGTTGAAGGGACGTAACTAATATCTGAGGCAACCATTCCATTCTTCGTTGCCTCAGTGGAAAATGGGGCGACGAAGAAACTTAACTTCGTCGCTCCAAAGCTCTCCTCCACTAGTGTCCGAAAATCATTAGATCACTAATATCGTTACGGTTAGTGTTTGATGATGAAGCTTTAACAATGAAGGCGATAAAGATGATGACCGTATTGATGAGAATGATTGTGTGGTTATTACATCAATGAGATAAGACAATAGTATTTATACGAGACTAAAGAATGAGCTCAATAAATGACAACTGGCATGAGCTGGCTAGTAAACAATCTCAATGCAAAGAATACTACAATTGTAGTTAAGGTTGCTGTAACTATGGTTAATACCTGCCCTCAGCTTGATAGTTCTGTAGTGATTATTAAGTTGTTCTTCAAGTATGTATGCTGAGATGAGCATAGTCCTTTTGTGAAGATCTGCGTTGTTCTTGTGAGGATACAAATTGAAACTTTAGAGAGTCTACCTTCACTTGATTTCTGGTAAAATGAACATCAACTTTAATGTGTTTCAGTTTTGAATGATGAACATGATTGGTTGCTAATGCAAGTGTAGATATGTTATCACAATATAAAACAGGTCTGTCAGCAAGAGGTATATGCAGATCTTTGAACAAATTAGTCAGCCACATGAGTTTAGATGGTGTGTCTGTCATGCTCCTATATTCTGCCTCAGTTGAAGACCTAGATACTGAGTTTTGTTTCTTTGAACACCATGAGATAGAACACTGATTTAGAAGAATGATAAATCCAGTGGTGGATTTTCTGTCATTAGAGTCACCAGCCCAATCAGCATCACAATAAGCATAAAGAGAGAATGGTGCAGTGTTTTTGAGGAACCTGATGACCCTGAGTTGCAGTACCTTTGACATATCTGAGTATATGCTTTGCAGCTACAAAGTGTTCATCTGTATGAGAGTGTAAAAACTGACATACAATGTTGACACTATAGGAGATGTCAGGTCTTATAAATATAAGGTATTGTAAGCAACCTACTAAGCTTCTTAAGAGAGATACTTCATGTGAGACGAGATTTCCCACCATGTTTTACCAACTTGAGTCCTTACTGCCATGGAGTGATCTGTGAATGACACTTATCAAGAACAGCTTTGTGTACTAGCTCAAGAGCATACTTTCTTTGAGAAGCAAAGATGCCATAATCAGTATACTTGATTTCAAAGCTAAGAAAATAGTGTATATGTCCAAGATCCTTCATGTCAAATTTCGTTTGAAGAGCATGCTTAACATCAGAGATCAATTGTTCATTGTTACCAATAATGATTATGTCATCCACATATAGCAATTAGTAGACCTGATCATGTATAGAATTTCTGTGAACAAAGATGGATCGGCATAAGAGCACTAAAATCCTAGAGATGGTAGGATATTTGTAGCCTTTCAATCCATGCTCTTGGAGTTTGCTTTAAGCCATAGGGTAACTTGTGTAGTTTGCATACATAAATTCTTAAACCTTCATGTTCAAAGCGTCCTAGTTGTGACATATACATTTCTGCATTGAGCAGTCCATGGAGAAAGGCATTATTTACATCCATTTGATGTAAATACCAACTAGATTGTGCTACTAATGCCAATATTGTGTGTACAGTGGTATGTCTAACCACTGGAGAATATGTTTCCTCATAGTCCACCCCATACTTCTGTGAGAAACCCCTTGCTTCTAATAAGGCTTTATGTCTAGCAATTGTGCCATCAACATTCCTTTTTATTCTAAAAATCCACTCACATGATACAAGATTCTTCCTATGAGGTAATGGAACAAGACTCCATGTTTTCTGCTGCATCAATGCATCATATTCCTCTTGCATGGCTTGTCTCCACACTAGACTTGTTTGAGCCATTTTCTAAGAAGATTGCTCAATATTAGCTCTCGGAAGCACGATTCTAAAAATATATTCCTTTTGGAAACTTGATGTTCTATATTCGAAGTGCTAAACCGTATTTCACAAAGAATCATGAGAGAAATTTATTATTATTTATATATGAATCATATCATTATGCATATACTTGTTTAAAAACAATTAAATTATAATCGTGTCTTAAGTTATTTATCAAATTATATTTTTCTATGTATATGTACTTAAATTTTTATTATATATTAGACGCTTCTTTCGTGTACCCGTTTCCACTAACTTTTGAAAAAAAACGCTTTCCCGTTTCCTCACGCTTCGCTTCCACGCATCCATACCCGCTTCCATACAACCTAGAGGAGAACTCATATGTATCTACTCACAATGTTCCAATGTCACGGAATGATCACCATCAGAATATTTCTCCAAATACTACTTCCTCAAGCTCAACTAAGCCTCAATTGTGGGTTCCTGCCACTACTACGCCTATTAATTCCACTTCTTTGTCACCATTTGACTACTAGTCATACTCAAATCTAGTTTGATAAGGAAGAAGGTAGTATAAATCTTGAGGCTCAACCAGGCATTGGTACATCGGTTGTCCTTGAATGTTCTCCTACCAGACCAACAACTCAAATTTCTGAGGAAAATATTTTACATCCTGTTAGAGGTCTCATATGATCACTCTATGTTAACTAGAAGCAAGAGAGGCATTCGCAAACCTAAATGCTTTCTGTCTATTATGAGTCACTCAGATGCAGATCTTCCAACAAGTTTCCGGCAAGCTACCACTTCAGAAGCGAGAAGCGCTTTTACTTTGAAGCTTCCATGCAACCTAGTAGAGGAGTACCTGAATGTGTTGTAGGGACAAGTGATGGGAAAAAAGTGAAGGACTGTGTAATTGGAAAGTTGGACTGTACATGAGGCACTGATGCATTGATACTTGCAGGTGTTGCTCAAGTAGGCATAGATTTCTTAGTTGCATAAGGAAACATATTTTTATCCAGAAATACATGTATGGATATAATGAACTTATTTTTGATAGGTTCATAGAAAATGTAACCCTTATAGCCTGCTGCAAATCTAACAAATACACACCTAACAGTCTTAGAATCAAGCTGTGTGTTTATAGGCTGTCATCAATGGGTAGTCAGCACATCCAAATACTCTAATCAGATCTACAGAAGGCACTTTTGCATAGAGTTTCTCAAAAGGGGAGAGATTATCTAGTAATGGAGTAGGTATTCTGTTGATAAGGTACACTACCATGGCACAATCATGATACCAAAAGAAATCTGGTGTGGATGCAGTTTGAAGAAGTGTGGCTGCAGTTTCTCTTAGGAGTCTGTTTTTCCATTCAGACACACCATTTTGCTCAGGTGTATAAGGACATGAAAATTGGTGAATGATGCCTTTTGTGGTAGTAAACTGTTTAAAGGCATATCTTAAACATTTAACAACAGTGGAAAATTAAGTATGAACAAAAGCAACCAAAGCTTGAAAGTAAGCAAAAACTTTTGATTTATTCTTCATTGAAAAAATTCAAGTGTACCTTGTACAGTTATCAACAAAGAGTACAAAATACCTGTAGCCATATATAGATGTATGAGGAGAGGGACCCCATAAATCAGAATGCAAAAGTTCAAATGGTTTTTGACTCCTAGAATGAGATGACTCAGAGGGAAGCTTATGAAATTTTTCTAAGAGACATGGTTCACAAACCTCAGAGGTTACTGTTTCGCTGATCATATCACATTTCTTCAACATAGCTACGACAACATCATCAGTCGCATGCTCCAAATGTTTGTGCCAGAGAGTAAGATGCACACATTTACCCAAAAAAGAAGACTGACTAAGAGCAGAAGTTGTTGATGCAGGAACTGAACTTGTAGTATTCACACTTGCTTTAGACCTTGTTAAAAGATAAATAGGGATGGGTACAGTCCATGTTTACACAGTCCTTGATATATGAGGAGATCCCATCACCTTGTCCTGTATACAACAATAAAACTCATCAAACCAAACTCTGCAATTGTTTTGTTTGCAGAGTTGATATATAGATAACAAGTGAGCAGCAAGTTCAGGAATTAAAAGAACTTTATCAAGCTTAAGTTGTCCTAACATAGCATAGTATTGCCAGAATGACTGATATGGAGTTCATCTCCATTACCAACTTGAACAAACTCATTGGTAGTGTATGGTGCCAAATTGTTGAGAAGAGACACTTCACTTGTCATGTGATTTGTGGCTCCTGAATCTGCAAGCCAAAACTTGGGAAGTTGATGTTGATTGTTGGTGTTAGAGGTTCCTTATGAGGTAAGCATTGTAGAGGGCATATAAACATTAGCATTGTGAGAGCTAAGAAAAGCTACCATGGCTTGTGTAACTGCTTGAGTGACTTGAGGAGTGAGATCAGATGAAACTGAGTTGGAGTGGTGAGCCTGTGCATTGCCACTGAATGTGGATTGTTGTCCAAGAAACCCCTTGAGAAAATAACATTCCTCCACAATGTGATTGGACAAACCACAATAGGTGCAAAATCTTACAGGTCTTGTTGACATGTTCATTGCGACCACATATAGTGCATACTGAGTTTGGAGCACAACCAAGTTGACCAGTGCCATTGTTGAGCTGTGATGATGAACCAATAATACCATTGCACATGTTTGACAGTCAGGCATTAGTGTTGTTGTGAGAGCGTCTGTTGTTGGACCGAGAGTTTTGGTGTGGACCAAATATCCCATTGTTGGCAAGTAGACCTGTGATAACTCCTTCAAGTAGTGAAATGACTCAGACTAGTGCAGATGAGATCTCATTTGTGCTAATGGCTGAAAAACCTGGTGGAACTGATGGTGTACTAGAACCAGCAACAGATGAATGAGAACCACCAGATGAGTGAGAGTCACCAGAGGCCATCACAGCTGTGAGAGGTGATGTTGAGGCTTCTTCATTTGCCTCTGCCATGTCAGTTTCTGCAGACATGAGAAAAGACTTGAGCTCATCCACAGAAGCATTCACAAAGTTTGTACGAATCTAACTCGTGTAGTAGGTGTATGAGGCAGGAAGTCCATTGTGAATGGTGACAACCACATCCTCATCATCTAGTATCACTCCAACAACCTCAAGAGAATCTCTAGCTTCTTGGATGCGTTCAAGATATTCCACAATGGAGTCAAAACCTTTCGTAATCCTCTGAAAATTTGTCTTAAGCTGCAGAACATGCCTTTTGTCAGATGTAGCAAATTTTAGCTTTAATTTCATCCATACTTCCTTAGAAGTCTTATAGCCAACAACACATCTCGTTGCAGAAAGAGTAAGAGTGGCCAATCTGATTCACAATGGTCTGATCCTGAGTTTTCCACACAATATATGCTGGATTTGGACTTGGGGTACCATCAGAGTCAAGAAAAAACTCAGGACATGGTATGAAGCCATCAATAAAGCCAAATAGATTCTGAGCTTGAAGAAAAGACTCAAAACGAAACCTCCAAGTAGGATAGTTTGTTTTGTCAAGCATGACATTAGGAAGATACACAGTGGTGTGTGTAGTCACATAAGTAGCCATAGGAGCAATTGAATCAAGCAAACAAGCAATTGGGGTTTTCAGTCGAGATATGACGATTGCACAGTAAATAAGCACCGATCACAGAAACAAATATGGACGAGTGTATGATAAGCAAAACCAAAGCTTTGATGAGAATCTAAGAGCTGTTGCAGAAGAAAAATTGTACTAATTGAGTATATCTGAGTGAGATGTGTTGTAACATTGGCTTATCTGATGCTGAGCTTTGACGAGCTTGATGTACTTGAGCAGCGAAACATCAATGGAGGTGAGATTTGAGCTCCAGATCACAGAATCTGGGCTCTTGATACCATGTTAGTGTTTGATGATGAAGCTTTAACAATGGAGACGATAAAGATGATGACTGTATTGATGAGAATTGTTTAGGCCTGAAATAAATATTTCATATTGGGCTTGAATGGCTGAAGTCTTAGCGAGCGGCCCAAGATTGGCTGAAGTCTCGGCGAGCGGCTTACGTGTTATAAAGAGCTTGGCGAGCGGCCAAGTATGATAAGTAGAGTTCAGTTAGAACTGTGATTCATTAATTAGCTGATTTCATGCGGCTTGAATGTCTATCATACCTTTTTCTGTTTCAGATGGGTTTCTTTGATAGAAGAGTTGGGATAGCATTGAGATTTTATGAAGATGAAAACTCGTATGCTGGTGTCAGAGTTATATTGAGATTCAAAGAGCAGAACGGAAGAAGTTCAAATGAATTGAAAGGCAACTACTGAGCATTATATAAGGAAAGTAAGAGCTTTGTGGAAGAGGTCCCCGATCAAATACATACATTTGCTGTACGCAAGTACACCTAGAAAGACATCTCGTCAAGAGATTCTATTTTCTTTGCAACCAGCAGATCAAAGTGCTTGTCACCTATCGAGTGAGAGTTTGGATACTCAAAGAAAGCAGTGTTCTCAACACATCGTCAGAGAGATTTCTCTGCTTTGCACTGATAAGGGAGTGTGAGGTATCGATTTCGAAGACTCTGCTAGAGACACATATCAAAAGCCTTAGGTTACTAGGCGAGAATGACCTATTCAGGCAGGGTTGGTGCTCTTCTTGTCTTAATCACTTATCAAGAAGTCGGGCGGCTTTACATTCTATATTCTGTTGAAGAACGATAGCACGCCAGCATATGAAGCACATACAGGATAAACCGGTACCTGCGGTTAAACTGTCCGAACCCATAAAAGAGACTGCTTCGCTGAAGGATCTCTCCGCGGGAGATATTTTTGCATCGAACATTTTGGCACGCCCAGTGGGACATCTCTTTGCGTCTCTAAGTGAAAATTGGAGATCCCTACCGAAGGAATTACCCTCAATGTCGCAAGCACCCACAACCGGTTTACCGTGAACATATATCTACTCGGTGTCGTTCATTAAGTAATCAAGCGGTTGAAATTATCTTCGCTAAAGACTTTAACATCATGACGTTCAAATCTTTAAGTGAAGCGGAGATAGCGGAACTTACGTTCCCAGAATACCTAGCCTGCGGGGCTAGGCAAGATAGCCACCAGGCTAGTTACTACACGGCTCTCAATGAAAAGATCGAGCAGCAAGCAACTCTTCTCACTACCCAGAGAAATTTAATAGACACAACAGTAGCCGGAATTCAATCAATACGGGTAGAATTCAACAGAGATCAGGAGGAGAGATAGGCCATGGGAGCCCAGGTAACGATTTTTTTGGAAGGTCAAGATAGATTACAGGTAGATATCCTCCAACACTTGGGAGCAAGTTTGGATGAATACCGCCGACACGCGGCGACACTGTCTCAAAGGACAGACAGAGACATAGCGTCTCTAACTAAATCCATATCTAACCTAGCATGAAAGACTAGACAAACAGAGTCTTTCCCTCCTGCTTGGGAGCAACGGTTAAACAGGTTCTTAAACAATTGCGACATACATCTGGCCAAGATGTATGATACATACGAGACATCGTTTCCTCCTACGCAGAAGGATGATCCTGATGCTTGGCAATGGCCAAAGTTTTACTGGCATTAGACCTTCCAGACTTTCTCTGGCGACGATGATTCTAATGCGGCAACACATTTAGCTTACTTCACGCTGCAATTGGGGCAGTTTGCCGATAACGAGGGACTCAAACTAAGAGTCTTTGGATCATCTTTGTCAGGATCAACCCTCATATGGTATACAGGAATAGAAAAGGGCTCGATCAATGAGTGGAAGGATATGGAAGCCTTGTTCATAGATCACTTTGGAAAGGCAAAACCTGAAACCAGTGTTAGAAAGCTGGCTTCCTTGAGCCAATCGACGACAGAAAGTCCAGTCACCTTCTTGCACCATTTTCGGTCAGAATATAATCTATGTAAGACCCCACTTGGTAAAGAAGAGGTGGTCGAAATGGCCAAGAATGGTTTGGAGGACACGTATCACCAACTATTCCTAAATAGCAAGTACTTCTCTTTGAATGAGCTTATCACGGCTGTAACTAAAGCTTACAGTACCATGCAAGAAAGAGATAATAGAAGGAATGCATCCAAGGGAACGTACAATGCTAAGTCTTATGATAGACTAAAGCCAAAAATAGTGGCTTATATTGAAGATATAGGCGACCAAGAATCGGACTCTGATGGCGAGCAAGTGAGAGTTGTGGATTTATCAAAAAACAAAGTTTTAAAGCCCCGTAAGCTTCAGAAGAATAAGGGTCCAATCAAGCTCTCAACAGTGGCTTTTACTAAGCCAGAGTTTGAGACATACACTTATAATGCCAATATGGCTCATGAGATCTTGGATGAACTATACAGTATGTGTGCTGTCAAAGCAAATTTTGGGCCTCTTCCTATAGCTGAGCAGTTAAAAGGTAAAAAATACTACAAGTTCCGTGGAGCATGGAACCACATTACTAAAGACTGCATCAAGCTTAAAGACCAGATCCAGAGATGGATCAACGAAGAAAGATTAGAACTGGAGGGAACGTCCAAAACAGCAGCACTAGTGGATTCTAAGCCCTTCCCAACGCCTCAAGTAAATATGACTGACGTCGAGTGGTCATCATCCGATAGTTGCATTGGAGGCAGGGAAGACTGGAATCAATCTGTCTTTTTAGCCTATTCTTTCAACTGTGACAAGTTGGATGAGATTTTTGATAGGCTAAGGGACATGGGTTTGATCTTTTACTACCCGGTTCATGAACTCAGACAATTACGGTATGAAGGTCCAGCCCAGCATTTTTGCATATTTCATAATCACTTTGGTCATCGAACAGCAAGGTGTTCGACCTTGAGAGATAAGATCCAAGGGTTGATCAACTGGGAGGTGATTGAAATCGATTACAAGGGAGAGGTAGAATGGCATTCACGTTACCCTAATAGGGCATCACCTCCTCCCGACACAACATTACCTTCCATCGACACTTCTTCCAATTGCAATAAATCTGAACTAACCTACAAGAGGAAGAGGTCAAGGCGGAGGTCTAGACGCAATATTGCATTTGTCCGGCCTAAGTGGACTGAGATTACATATGATGCGTCTAGACGAGAGGAAATATTTTAAGAGCTAGTCCAAGCAGGAATAGCAATAGTTCCTGACAATTGGGGAACTCCAGACCCACATCCCGAGGACGTCAGGGGTCTACTCTATTGTCGATACCATCACAGATGGGGGCGTCATTCTACAAATGCTTATCGTGATCTAAAGTTCAGGATACAGCAGTGGATTGACGAGGGAGAAATAATGATAGACCAAGAGCCCTCGCCAAGCTTGGCGACTGACTTATCGGTGACAATTGGAATGTTGGAACTAACACAAGATAAATCCAACAAAAGGAAACAAACCAACAGTCATCCAACTACTGGCGAGAGTCCACAAAACACACAAACGACAAAAATAAATAAAGGAAAAGAAAAAGGGGACCCAAAAGCAGAGTCGCCAGTGGCCCTTTGTGCTCATTGTAAACTCAGAGGTGAGTTGAAGATTTCTTATGAGGAATTAGCTGAAGCAGCTAAATTCTTCCCAGAACTATTTTCACAAACAAATCATCAACCTCAACAAGCAAGACAAAGGGATACTCCAGCTCCCAAGCGCTCACGAGAAACAGAAAAGGTCAGTGAAGCCAAGAAATCTGAATCATAAGTTGCTGACACGCTCGCAAGGCCATATGTGCCTCTAGCTTCAAGAAATATCACTAAGGAGAACATATGGTACGTGAGGGAATAAGAAAAAACCATTGAGGTAACTCCAAGTAGAAGAAGAAATCTTCAACGACGCTTTGGAGAAGCCAAAAGAGCATTAGAGGCTTATGAAGAAGGCCTGCTCAAAGAAGAAGAACTGGTGTGTTCTCCAGAAACGCTACAAAGGCAAATGAACGCCCTTACAGCAAACTCATTAGTGGTTTTCGGGAAAAAGTCTTGCGAGCCCAAAATGAGCACACAACGACCAGGTGTCTTTGACCGTAACCCAGAGTTAGGGTCTAAAGGAAAACAGCCCGAGCCTACTCCTGAGGATCATCGTGAAATTACACAACGAAGGCCAGTGAGAAGACGTCTCACTTTTGAAGATGACATGATGAAAACAATGGGGCTACATACACTTCCTAAGGAAGGGAAAAACATTCAAAGCAAGGTCTTGCAATGGAGACCAAGACCTTTAGCTGTAGAAGAATAGAAGAAGGTCCGACAACCCGTTTTCCATTCAAATGAGCATGATCCAGCACTACTCATGCCAGCAACCATTGATCCTATACCTAAGGATCAATTGCAACAGGTTGCTTATCTCGAGGTCACTACAACTTTGAACTCTGAGGGGCAACAATCTAAGGGTGACAACTGTGAAGATGATGAGCAGTTGTTGGATTACGGTGAAGGTGAAGATGAAGAAACTGAAGAATACATTAAGGAGGAGGATACCACTATTAACATAGTGTTTATCTTGTCCTCCAAATATGCTTTACCTCCACCAGCATCAACGGATGAATCAATCACGAGCGGAAGCGTCAACAACTTGGTGGTGCCAGAAGATGAACCAAAACTGAAAGATGATTTAGCACTCCCCAAAACACCAGAGACTGATTCATCATCAACAAAGGGACGGATGATGTTCGCCAAGCCTACTGTAGACATGGCCATGCACATGCGGCCATTATATGTCACAGGAAAAGTCCAGGGAATTCAATTAAACAAACTCTTAGTAGATTCAGGAGCAGCAGTGAACATCATCACAGTCAAAACAATGGCCATATTAGGCGTTCCTAAGTCTGCTATCCAAGAGACCTCACTAAACGTTAGAAATTTTCGGGGTAGCATTTCCAAGACTTTGAGCATTGTCTTTTTGCAGGTACACATCGGTCCAGCCACCGGTACTTACACATTCTTTGTAGCAGAGTGTACAGCTCCATATAGTGCAATTCTGGGGCGTGACTGGATCCATAGGAGCTATTGTGTACCTTCATCCCTCCATCAGTAGATGTTACTTTGGAATATGAAGTCTGGTGAAGCAGAAATTGTTAACGCTGATCCACGTCCGTATTCCGTTTCTGCTAACTCGTTAGAAGCCAGCTATTACCACAGTGACCTTAGGCCATTGGAGGTATGTGGCGTCGATAACAAAGGCCACCCAGTTGGCATTATGGCCTCTGAACTAGCTCAGTGGGGTATAATTCAAGTCAATCAAGATAGTGGCAGACCCTACACCATTGAGCTACCATCCAAACGTTCTCAATGATCGGGTCTCTATCCAGCATAGAGACCGAGGCTTGTTACTCTTTGCACAAGCGCTTTCACAACTATTTGTTGGAGAGTCAAGCCTTTGAGAAGGTTCCAATGATTGCAGCATTGGAATATGTGGATGAAGATGTTTTGCATGACTTTGAAGAGGAGGAAGAGATTAAATTAGCTCCAGCAGCCATGGATGATTTACCTCCTAAAGTCAAGGATCCCATTGAACACATCAATCTCGGGACAAATGAAGAGCCAATCTCTGTGGCCATTAGTACCTTCCTAGAGCCTGAAGAACAACTCAAGCTCATTGAATTGCTATAAGAATATGCTGATTGTTTCGCAGAAAAATATGACGACATGCCAGGACTGTCACCAGATTTGGTTTGTCACAACTTACCCATCATAGAGGGAAAGAAGCCCGTGAAACAAGAGATGCGTCGGATGAATACAGAAACTGCAATTCTAGTCAAGGAAGAGGTCGAGAAGATGCTCAAGTCAGGGATCATACAAGTAGCCAAGTATAATGAGTGACTGTCTAATGTAGTCCCGGTCAAGAAAAAGAATGGAAAAATGTGAGTGTGTGTTAACTATAGAGACTTGAACAATGCAACTCCAAAAGACTGTGGCAGAATCTGATAGACATAAGACTGTGTTTCGGTGTCCAAGATTTGCAGGAGTATTTGAGTACGTGGACATGCCATTTGGACTCAAGAATGTCGGGGCAACCTACCAACGGGCAATGAACTTAATCTTCCATGATCTTATTGGCAAGACTATGGAAGTATATATCGATGATGTGGTAGTTAAAACGAAATGCAGGAGTGACCATTTTGAAGACTTACGGCAAGTGTTTCTCAGAATGAGGCAACATCAACTGAAGATGAACCCAGCCAAATGTGTATTTGGAGTCTAGGCAGGAGACTTCCTGGGTTTTTTGGTTCATCAGCGAGGGATCGAGATACCGGACGACAAGAAACAAGTGGTTCTTAGTGCAATCCCACCAAAGACTAAGAATGAGCTACAACGTTTATTAGGAAAAATCAATTTCTTACGACGGTTTATTGCCAATGCTGCTGGGAAAACACAACCATTCTCAACTTTGCTCAAGCTTCAAAATCAGAAAGACTTTGTATGGAAGCCTATCCACCAAGAGGCATTTGATACCATCAAAGCATATCTAACGAACCCGCCAGTCTTGGTTCCTCCAAGGCCAGGGGTTCCTCTTAAGTTGTATATCTCAGCTATTGACCTTTCTATTGGAAGTTTATTAGCTCAGGACGACACATCAGGAACTGAACGTGCTATTTTCTATCTGAGTCGTATCTTGAATGAGTGTGAAATGAGATACTCTCCAATGGAAAGAATGTGCCTAGCCTTATACTTTTCAGGGTGTAAGTTGAGGCACTACATGCTTTCCTTCACCACGTGCGTCATAGCACAAACAGATTTGGTGAAATATACGTTGTCCAGACCCATTCTCCGGGGACGCATTGGGAAGTGGATTCTAGCTTTGTCAGAGTTTTCTTTACAGTACGTTCCCCAGATGGCGGTTAAAGACTAAGCAGTGGCTGATTTTCTGGCTCATCATCCAATGAAGGATGTTAGCGAGGGGCCAGAACTGGACCTCGCTCGTATCGATTTGGCCCCTTGGTGTTTGTACTTTGATGGGTCAAGTACGAGTACTATGGCTGGGGCAGGAGTAGCATTAGTTTCTCCACGCGGCCAAACTGTTTCTTATTCTTTCAAGTTGGACTTCAGATGCACAAATAATCAAGCAGAATATGAAGCTTTAATCATTGGATTGGAACTTCTTTTAGATATGGAGATCACTGATGTGCATATATTTGGAGACTCCCAACTAGTGATCAGACAACTTGAAACCAAGTATAAGGCTGGACCAGTCCTAGAACCATGTGCTAAACGAGCCTGTGATTTGCTCAAATTGTTTACAGAGGTGGAATTGAGTCATGTTCTTCCCGAGAGGAATTATGCAGCAAACGAGTTGGCTCAACTAGCAACGGGGGTGAGCTTGCAAGATGGAGTATGGGAACGGATATTAAAGGTTGAACGAAGACCTTTCCATCTTTCTTTGCTCGCCAAGAAGATAAAACGAGTGGTACGTTGCTACACTTGATTACATTGATGTGGATTTGAGACAGGACATTATTTCTTATCTCCAGAATCCTAATAATCCGGAAGAAAAGCGGATTCATTTTTTAGCTCCTAATTATGTACTCAAGGACGATGAGTTATATAGAAGGGGAGAGGAATGCATACTTTTAAGGCGTGTCTTTGGACGTGAAGCTAAGCGATTAATGAGGGAGGTCCATCTTGGGATAGCAGGGGCATATCAGGCTGGTCCTATGATGAGATGGTTAATAAGAAGACATGGCTTTTATTGGCCAGGAGTCCTCAGAGATTGCATCACGTTTGCTAAAGGTTGTGAAGAATGCCAGAAACATGGTCCAATCAACCATATGCCCAGAATACCATTACAGCCTATAATCAAGCCTTAGCCAGCTCGAGGATGGGTTTTGGACATAATTGGAATGATTCATCCTCATTCATCTGAGGGGCACAAATTCATCGTAGTGGCAACTGATTTCTTCACAAAATGGGTTGAAACTCGACCTCTCAGGGTATCATCAGCTAAGGCCATTCGCCAGTTCTTATTTGAAGATATCATTTGTCGGTTTGGCATTCCTAAGAGTTTTGTTTCAGACCGTGGGGCAGCATTCATGTCTGGAGAAGTAGATGAGCTTATGAAGGATCTTGGAATACATTTTTTACACTCTTCTCCATACTATGCCCAATCCAATGGTCAAGCTGAAGCAAGCAATAAAATCATTATCCATATCCTTAAACGGATGCTTGCGAGCAATGCCAGACTGTGGCATGAAGATTTATTTAACACCCTATGGGCTTATAGAACAAGTAAGAGGACACCCACAGGTACAACTCCTTATGCATTAATGTTCGGCCATGATGCAGTCTTGCCTTTAGAAATCAACGTTCAATCTTTACGGGTGATAGAACAACATAACCTAATCGGTGAAGATTATGTACAAGCAATGTGGCAAGAGCATGAAGACTTGGATGACAAAAGAATACAAGCTTATGATAGTCTATGTGCTGAAAAGCGAAATGTGGCTCGTGTCTATGACCGATGTACCAGGGGTATGAGTTTTGCAGAAGGAGAACTCGTCTGGCGAGTCATTTTGCATGTTGGCGAGAAGACTGAAGGACGTGAAAAATGGTCAGAAAAATGGGAAGGACCATACATTGTCGATCGACTTTTGGGTAAAGGAGCAGTTCGTTTACGAGGTCGAGATGGTACAATACACGCTAATCCTATAATTGGTCAATTTCTTAAGAAGTTCATACAACTAGTCTGGGAATATGAAGATCCTCCAACTGTAGCTTAATCCAGTTTATTCATGCTTATCCTTTTCACTCGCATGAGTAAACTGCAAGGGCAACACATAGGGATTATGTACAGCATAGTAGCCTATACTTAAGGCTAAATTTTTAGTTAGGGCTTATATTAGAGGCCAAATTTAAAATTTTTATATTTCTTCTAAGTCAAAAGAGTTCATGCTAGTCAATCATTGTGGCCAAAATTATGTATAAACTACATTTGAGTTTATCAATATAAATTTACATAAGGAACTCTTTGCTTCAAACAAAATATTACATTCATCATTTAGAAGAATACAAAGGCTTTGCGGCCTCAAGCTCTGATACCACATGAGAAACAAAGTACAAATCAGCAACAGAACAAAAAGGTAAATACAGTTTATTTTTTCCCAAATCCTCATAGTTGATAGCCATCCCTTGGATCGATGTATCAAATATGTACACTTGGAAAAGAGAGATCGACCTCAGCGATGAGATGGAGAGGATTTGAAATGCCAAGGAAGCTAGTACATCAGATCAGAAGACCCTTTACACTAAACTTGGCGTTTGTTGCCTTTTTCCCTGGGATGAGGCCCCTATCTTTCCTCATTTTTGCAGCCATGTTCATAGGGCTTGCAGCCTCTATGCATATAGAAACGGAGCGGATGCACCGAAGGAAGACGAGGAGTTTTCAACCTCGGGATTGTGGCTTTCCCTTCTTATGCTGACACAAGTTGGGTCAGCCAAGGCAACGCCTGGACGTAGATATTGCTATCTAGTCTAGGTTTGGACGTGGATATTTCTATCTAAGGAACACGACATGGAAGATTTTATCTGGAGGTTTCTTTAGGTAGGAAGACCAGAGCAAATGAACAAGAGGGGAGTTCATTCTCACAAAGAAGTTGGTTCACAAAACAAGCAAAGGGAAACCTAAAGGAGTCACAACGGTAAGGCTTCGCGAGAGTAATTGCACCCGATAATAAAGGACACGTGTCTGACTGAAATTGGGCCACGATATGGTTTATCTACCCATAAAGGAGAGCATGATAAATAAAAGATTTCTGGGGCAGATAAAACGTATTTTGAAGATTTGATGTTTGACGCGATATGGATTCCAAGCATGGAATTGAATTCCATTTATTGTTGAACAATCAGAACAAGCGAACGGTTACAGCCTATAAATGAGGCTAGTTTCATTAGAACAAGTGTGGAAAAGACTTAAATCTGAGGCCCATTTTTGTTATTGGTCCCAATTCACACTTTGTTTCCAAAATTTGGATTGAATAAATGAATACTTAAAGAATTTTTGGGAATAAAGAAAATAGGGCTTGAACTCTGGTCCCAAAATTTACATTAAGAGGGAATATTTTCTCACTGATGCTTTGACGACTTCCAGGGCCACCCAGGATTGATGGATTGCTTGATGAGCATTGGTGGTTTCTTTTCGTGCCTCCTGCATGAGTTGAGCTTGGCTCTCGCCTTCTATCATGATCTGGCATGCAATTTCTTGATGTGTAAGGGCATCAGCTTACAGGACATCTACTTCAGCTTCGAGGGTAGCCAATTCGGCTTTAAGAATAGAAATTCTAGCTCTTTTGGTTGTCAAGGCTTCTTGCTGGGTAGATGTGTCCTTCAGAACAGCTTGGATTCGCTCTTTTTCTCTTCGAGTTTGGCGCTCCAATGTCTCTATTACGCTCGGCTTCGAGTTTTAGACATTTGTGAGCTTCACTTTGGCTCAAGAGTTGGAAAAGTTTCTCCTCAAGGTCGTTAAGGCAAGGGATAAAGTCTGCTGGGGCAGTAGCCTTCAGGTTCTTCACTTGGTTGCAGACAGCTTGGATATCTTGAGGAGAATCCAGTTCCCCATAAAGGATGTCCTGAAGAGTGACATCAGTGTCAGAATGAGAGCTCAGTGTGCTCAATTTGCTTACAAGCTCTTACAACTTTATTGTTGTTTCTTGTGTTCTGAGTAACTGAGAAGGAGTTCCTTGTGATGAAGGTGGCGCAATAAATTTTTCAATTATGGATTCAGGGTTTTCATCATTGACACCTGGAGAACTGCTAAGCTGATCTTTGGCGGCCATGTCAGGAAGTTTGGGTGTTTGGCCTGGCGAGTTCAGTTGTTCCTTTGGACTTGTGGGAATCATCTCATGGGTATCCGTGTCCACAGGAATGCTTTTGGACTAAAACAATAATGCAAGTTGTCAGGATCAATCAAAATTGATAATCCAGAATGAAGTAAGTGAAGAAATCCTTACTATGGGAGACAATAACTGTGTTTTCTCAGTTGCTTGAACATGAAGCTCTGGCGAGGAAGGAGTTGGGTCCTCGTGTTCTGGATTGACCTCAACCAATAGCTGTGGTTTGGCAACTAAGTGCTCTGGCGAGGACGGAATTTGTTGCTCTGGCTCTGAGATGACTTGGTCATTTTGAGTACTCGTGCCCTCACCAGAGGAGGAAGGAATGAAGCAAGATTGGATTTCAATCTGCAAGCGCCTGAATAGAATGGCAATATCAACAAGCTTTTTCTTTTCTTCTTCCTCAAGTTCTGCTCGGTTGATTCCAACTAGAAATTGGGCTATGAAGTCTTTGCAGCATTCTTTACCGCTGTTGATGACTTCATGACCTGTATCATGATCTTCACTTCCATATACAATGCTGGAATCATCGAACTTCAGTATAGGCTTTACAGCATCCTTCAGAAAGCCTTTCTCCTAGTGAGTCTATTATATAATAGGCTTCGTCTTCAACTTTGAGGACGAAGAAGTGGTCATTCCAACTCACTATGTATACCTGAGGCTTGTGGCTCTTCCTGATTTGCTCCCACGACATATCAAAAGATGGAAGGCCATTCAGGGCTGTAAACCTTTCTGGGTCAAAATACCTAATGGAGTCATCAGATGAGAACTTCAATGGTCTGATGCTAGCCTTCGAAATAATTTCCAGATCAAAATGGTGATCTGGGTAAGTGCTTGCAAGGGCCTCATCCATAGTTCTTGCCACTCCCGGGAACCTTGAATCAAAAGGTCATCGATCTGGGAGAGCGTGGGCATGCTGTTTGAATTTGCACGTAGCCAGTGTGTAATGGTAAAAACCAATGCTGAACAAGCATTTGTCCCGGAGGCTTTGTCACTCCTCTGATCAAATGAGGCATGGAAGACTTGAGTTTGAAGCTTTGCTTGATTGTCCTTGCTTGTGATCTCGGTGGCTAACCAAACTCCACTTGGAGGCTCTTTGGGTCTCAAGTGGATCTTCCTGTGTTTTTAAGACTGTCAAAGAGTTTGGGTTAGTTACAGTTCAGTGACAAAATCAGATATTGTTCTGGGTAAATAAATGCAAACGCTTATAGAGTGTCCAAAAGGATTGGACCTTTTCTTCTTGAAGGATTGTAAGGCCACAGTCACATCTGGTTCAGGGGTGTGCTGTGTTAAGAAGAAAGGTTAATCAGTTATAGTATAAGGAATTGCTAATACATGTGGCATTTTTGGATGAAGAAGAATACCTGTGGCCAGGGAGTAGTGCTTATGTTCCTGTAAGACTTACTGATAACAGCCAAGTCTTCTTCATTTGAAAATCTTTTGCCAAAATCATAGAAGATATTGGCAAAGCATGCGAGTTGTCCCTTGTGTCGTATATCTTCCCAAAGCTGGGAGTGCCATACTTGGTACGACTCGGTGACCGAATGGGAAATCACTAGTGGCTTCGTTATGATAGGAAGTATTACCGTTGGAAAGCCAAAGTGTACATCTTGCACTTCTGCTGCAAGGGGATGACTTGTTCCTCGCCAGAGAGTATACTTGTTCACAGAACAGGCGACGGGCATAGGAGCATCCTGAGTGAGCCCAAATTGTCTTGAGAAGTGGTTTGGGGCATAAAGCTCATACCCGGGTCTCGCTGAGTCTGGAACTGGTAGGTCCTTGCAAGTGTTGCACTGAAGAAAGAAGTTCCTCGCAAGAGCATCTTGCTCTGGCGAGGGCATAAATCCACTCGCAAGGAGACCAGGATGGCAACGATTCAGGATTACTTCAGCTGCTGCAATTGGAAAGTCTTTATGCAAGCAGAGGTGGTTGAAGCAATTGATATAGGACCATGGTCTAGTCCTAGTTGGTGTAGAAACCAACGATTGGCCCAGCAGCTTCTGATCTTCAAAGGCAGGAAGTGCTGTGGGGCAGAAAAAGGGGAAGTACATCCGCAACCAGAGCTCCACCATCCAGAGCGGTCTTGGTTGATTAAGGTCGAGCTTTGAAAGTGTGACTCGCCTCAAGCCATAGTAGATGTAGGCGAGAACGGATTCAACCAAGCCCAGTTGTTCCCCGTTGAAGAGGCGTTCGGCAAGGTTGGTCCAACATCTGTTGACCTTTGCAGAAGAAGGACAGAAGATGTACTTCGATAGCCAGTATTCCAGAAAGGCTATTCCTCCTTGGTCTGTGTCTTTTTCCTCCTGTGCAAAATGTTTTACCCAGGAAGAGTAGGAGGAAGGGCGATTAAGGGAGGCTTGAACTGGTGTCCCGTAGTGTTGGTTGAGCGACCAGGGGTTTGCGAATGCGGGGACTCCAAATATGGTATACAAATCAAGCATAGTTATGCTCACGTCACCACAAGGGAGGCGGAAACAGTTGGCGGTGCAATCCCAAAAGCACATGGTTGTGGCGAACGATGCTTTGTTGCCACCAGCTGGAAGAGAAATGCACAAGTCGATGAGTTGAGTAATTCCAACTGCTTCCCACCGGTTGATATCTTGTTCGCGACGGTGCCGGTACCAGGCGAGATCTTCTACGTTTGGGTGTGGCCATCTGCCAATGAGACAAAGGGTGTCTTTGCTAGTCCATTCCTTAGGATCAGCCCTGGGATTCTCTTGGACTATTAAGGATGATTTACCAATGGGATGGCGAAGGATATTGAATAGCTCTGGATTGATTGGAACATACAGGAAGGGACCAAGAAGGCCAGTACCTTCGATTGGGTCTACAGAAAGGGTGACGATTGCCTCTGGGTTCTGTCGTTTAGCGACAGCCTTGAGGTGTCTCAAGAATTTCTTGGCATCATAGGTTTCATGAGGAATGGAGATGTCTTAACGTGGAGGCATTTTCTAGATCGGAAAAGATGAACGGCGGCGAGAGTGAAAGGTCTTAGCTTTTGACTGAGGAGGTTAAGAGTACAGGATGAAGGCAAGTGAGAAAGTCTCGTTGGGGAATGAGATTTTGTTGATGTGGACTAGTGCTTTTATATTACGTCAGCCGAATGATGCAACTTTATGAAGGAGTTGTGTAACGTGGCACTTGGGTGTTATGTTACCGTTTGGTTTAACAGCGCGTCAGTCGGGTAATATTCAAGTCTTTTCGCTTGTTCAGGTAATTCAAGTTCAAGACTTGATGGGCAATGTTTGGGCCTGGAATAAATATTTCATATTGGGCTTGAATGGCTGAAGTCTTAGCGAGCGGCCCAAGATTGGCTGAAGTCTCGGTGAGCGGCTTACGTGTTATAAAGAGTTTGGCGAGCGACCAAGTATGATAAGTAGCGTTCAGTTAGAACTGTGATTCATTAATTAGCTGATTCCATGTGGCTTGGATGTCTATCATACCTTTTTCTGTTTCAGATGGGTTCCTTTGATAGAAGAGTTGTGATAGCATTGAGATTCTATGAAGATGAAAACCCGTATGCTGGTGTCAGAGTTATATTGAGATTCAAAGAGCAAGAACGGAAGAAATTCAAATGAATTGAAAGACAACTACTGAGCATTATATAAGGAAAGTAAGAGCTTTGTGGAAGAGGTCCCCGATCAAATACATACATTTGCTATACGCAAGTACACCTAGACAGACATCTCGTCAAGAGATTATATCTTCTTTGCAACCAGCAGATCAAAGTGATTGTCACCTATGGAGTGAGAGTTTGGATACTCAAAGGAAACAGTGTTCTCAACACATCGTCAGAGAGATTGCTTTGCTTTGCACTGATAAGGGAGTGCCAGGTATCAATTTCGAAGGCTCTGCTAGAGACACATATCAAAAGTCTTAGGTTACTAGGCGAGAAAGACCTATTCAAACAGGGTTGGTGCTCTCCTTGTCTTAATCACTTATCAAGAAGTCAGGCGGCTTTACATTCTATATTCTGTTGAAGAACGGTGGCACGCCAGCATACGAAGCACATACAGGATAAACCGGTACCTGCGGTTAAACTATCCGAACCTATAAAAGAAACTGCTTCGCGGAAGGATCTCTACGCGGGAGATATTTTTGCATCGAACAAGAATTATTGTGTAGTTTATTACATCAATGAGATAACACGAGTATTTATATGAGACTAGAGACAACTGACATGAACTGGCTAATCAACAATCTCAATGCTAAGAATACTACAACTGTAGTTAAGGTTGCTGTAACTATGGTTAATAGTTTCATGTGAACATTGTGTGTGTGTTTTTATTTACGAAACACCTTGATAGCGCCAGAATATATTATCAAAAATAAAAATAAAATGAAGCAAGAATAGTTATTCATCAAAGTAAAAGAATCAACTGGTGCTAGTAGATCACTATTTGGAAGACTTGAACCGCGTGCCGGGACAAATTCTAACGAAGTCCAAATGTGAAGGAAGCTGAAAAGCCCAATTGGGTCATCTGATATTGGGCCAATGCTAATAGCCCAATACATGGATTATTACATGCTTGCACTCACTACCAGCATTTTCACTATAGTTGACGAAAAAAAAAAAATCGACGAGATTTTTTGTCGTCGGCTATAGTGGACAATTTTCACTATAGCCGATGACAAATCAATAAAAAATCGTCGGCTATACTATAGCCGACGAAAAATGGGCAAAAACATCGTTGGCTATAGTATAGCCGACGCACTATAGCCGACGAGACTATAGCCGACGATTTTTGAAAAATCGTCGGCTAAAGTCGCTGGCTAAAACCTGTCGGTAATAGTATAGCCGACGAGATTTTTACCCATTATCGTCGGCTATAGTACTATAGCCGACGAGTTTTTATAAAAAAATTTTAAAAAATTAAAAAAAAAAAATTTTAAAACTATAGCCGACGAGATTTTTTATCTCGTCGGCTATAGTTTTTAAAAAAAATTAAAAAAATAAAAGAAAATATAAAAAAAAATTTTAAAACTATAGCTGACGAGATAAAAAATCTCGTCGGCTATAGTTTTAAAAAAAAATTATTTTTTTTAATTTTTTTTTAAAAATTATAGCCGACGAGGTTATAGTGTTTTTAGCGGTAGTGATTGTAAAAAAGAAGGGAAAAAAAATGAAATACATGAAACGTGAAACGGAATAACTAAATTAGGAAGCTTGAAAATTACATTTTATGTCAAGTGTATATATATTAGATAACTTATCATAAATGTAAAGTTTACGTACACATGCATGAATTGAAATGTGCGGTGGTAATCACATGCACAAAAAGCTTTTGATCGATAAAGAAAATTAAAAGGTTGGGAAGTAGAAGTTGTCAAACCATTCTTAATAGTTAACCACTTATTAACATGATCCATCCCCTCAACCAACAGTGCCCGAAACCTTCAGAGACATTTCATTTCGGTCAGCTTTGTAGTAATGTTGTGGGTAACAAAGTTGCTTGAATCTATGGACTAGTAATGGCTTACCTACGACTCAAGGTACTGTTTTGTTTAATATATACTCTCATCTTGTAATTTGAAAATTGTAAGTTATTTGATTTTAAATAACTAGTCTCAATCATTGCCAAAAAAAGGCATATAATATTGTAATTTCAAATTTTATATATTATTTTCTTTTTAAAAAGTATTTCAAACCTTGAAATCGGGCGACATTTTGTTTAAAAATAATATTAGTTAACTACGATACCGGTACACCCAATATATAATTAGAAGAATACTAGGCTTAATTAGACTCAAAATGCACTTATATCTCTCTTACGCTCAAATATACTTATATTAAATATATATTCATCATTCAAGATTATATTCGATATCCATAAATGGAGACATGAGAATATAGGAGAATGTAAGTACAATTAAGTGAGTCCATAGATCCACTCATGCCTCCTTACAACATGTCAATGTAAGTTTTAATTTTGGTGAAAACTAAACAAAATTAGTTAACTTAAAAATAGTGAGGGAATTGTTTTTAAAAAAAATGGTAAGGGAATTAAAATACACAAAAGGAAATTCCTTTTTAAAGCAAGAAATGAAGGAATAATAGGGCAAAAAAGTGTAATGACTTGGCAAAGAGGACGTGGGCTATGGAGATTGCAAAAGAAAGTAAAGCCCACGACGCGTAAATTGAAACTTTTCCAGTTTTTATTCTAAGTGAGGTTCCAAAGCTTGAAAAGCTAAATCCCTCGCCCTATTAATACTCCTACTCTGTTCTTCTTCTCTTCTCTTCCTCCGATCCTCCACCTCACCCAAATCTTCACTTTCTACTTGGGTGAATCCCATTATGGATTTTGGGGTCTCATAAAATCAGGCTCTGATTTGAAGGCCGTTGGTTTTGCTTGGCTGCCAGCAAAAACCGAAGAAATAGAGAGAGAGAGAGAGAGGGAGCTCCGATAATTTATGAGAGATAACGGAAGTCAAAAATATCAACAACAATACCTTCCATCTCTCTCTCTCTCTCTCTCTCCAATTTCAGCTCTGAATCACCGTTTTATTATTTTTATCATTTTCGCAAATTTCTAGAATTCGAAACAAGAACACAAAAGGAAGAAGAAAAATCACTCTTTCTCTCTGTTGGAAAGGTGAGCTCCATCGCTCTGAATTCTCCTCCGAATCTCCTTCCATGGCGTTCCTTGTTCGGGTTTGCTGCTAAATGTCCTCCTCCTCTTCAATCCTCAGGTACCCTTTATTCTAAATCACCATAGATTTATTTCTCGAATGAATTCTCAGATTTGTATCCTCCTCTTGCTCTTTGTTGCATGGTACTGTTTCATTTTCTAGATTGATGGGATTTATGAAAACGTATATTCTTGTTAATGTCACGTGTCCCTTGATTCGACGGTATTTAATCTCAACCAATCTCGTGATCAATGGATCCTGTACAATATATGAATTAGTGTAGATGTTCTGAAAGTTGAGAACTTGGTCCTAAATTTGAGTTCTTAATTGTATCCTTGCGTAGTGGAAGAAGATCTGATGAGACCACTGAATTCTGGCTTGGGATTGTTTTAAACATTGTGATAAATCTAGCAGCAGCAGCAGCAATGGATGAGCGTCCTCAGTCTCAGGGTAGCAGCAAAGTGACCGGTATAAGGCAGATTGTTAAGTTCAAAGAGATCATTCAGAAATGGCAATCCGTCACACTTGCCTCTAAGGGTAATAGTCCCCGAGGCAGCCCTCGTTCTTCTGATCGAAGGGTGCCTGCCGCCTCAGGGAACAGCAGCCCCCGAGTGGCTAGGGATTGTGCCCGTAGCCATTCGGATATAATGGTTTTAGGGGGCAGCCCCAGACACCTATCTGGGGCAAGTAGTTCCATATCTAGCCGTGGGGGGATTTCCCCCGCGATTAGTAAGAGGATGACACATGTTACTTATTTTGATTCGGACGAGGACACTTGTGCAAGTCCCGAACCGCCGCATGATGTCCCGGAAGGGTATCTGGCAGTTTATGTCGGACCAGAGCTTCGGAGGTTCATCATTCCGACAATCTACCTTACTCACAACCTTTTCAAAGTGTTGTTGGAGAAGGCTGAAGAGGAGTTTGGGTTTGATCACAGCGGCGGGCTCACAATTCCTTGTGAGACTGAGACCTTCAAGTACCTCTTGAACTGCATGGCGAACCATCAGAAAGCTCACCCTGATGACACCCCAGGTAGCTAAATCATTGCACATCACCATACTTTGTCACGCATTTTCATTAGACATCTATATAATTCACAAGCGTTGTTCACTAGTTTTCGCTAAAATGTACATTGCAATGTTATTTTTGCAGCTGGAGCGTAGAAGCTCGTTCAATGAAGAAGAAGAAGAAGAAGATGGTCGAGTAAGTAATTATGCTGATGTTGGTTTTTAGTGGTCCAGAATGTAGGGCTGGTTTTCTGGGTGTAAAGCAGGGTTTCTAGCTTCATGTGTGCAGACATCTCTTTGTTCTCTCTTTTTTGGTTTCTCATCACTAACAAACAATAGGAAAAACTTTTAGTTAGAGAGCTTTCAGGTGTGTCCATGCGTTTTATGTGTTGCCTACAATTTGGTGATACAGATCGAGTGAGTGATATTGTTATGTTAAACCCCATGCCATCTCTCTATTTTCTCCCAATTGAATGTGATATTGTGATGAACTCCATTTGGCTGTGAGGATGCCGTGTGATATCGATTCAAAAGAAAAAGTATGAAACATATTTATCTCTCTAGCAATAATGTATGTAATATTAATTTATGGTTCCGACCATAAGTTTAAAGTCTTTGCCGATGATAAGTTATTATCCATAGCAGAGCAGAATGAGATCTTCAATATCTATGCAGCTAGCAAATTAGTTTTCAGTTTGTTATTTAATCACACATGCCTAAGGTTCAAGTCCCTTAAATAATGTCCTTCATATACAGTGTATATATATATATATATTCCTGCACATGGTTCCAGGATCACAATCACTAATTTCATATATAACTTTGTTCTTTCGGCTGTAATCGTTTATATAAAACTAAACAGAAACTCTGGCTGTTATTTTTATATAAGATCATGTGAAAGACCAAATCTAAAGGCAGACAATGTTTTTTCTTGATCCCCTTAGATTGGCACTGATCCCAAATTATGCATAGCATAAAGCATCAATATAATACCTGTAGGAATGTGTTCCTGATCGAGTGAAACTCTAGCTCTCTCCATTACCGAACTGGGCAGAGCTAAGCATCATGGTCAAGTGAGATTCTCCATCAACAACAAGGTATATATACATATATATGAGTTATGATGCGACAACAACCGCAACATATAAGGAGCTGTACGTGATGTATCATGTATGTACTCTTTTCTTTGATTAGATGGTTATTTGTGTCGTAGATATAGCTGATACTTCGAGCATCAAAACTCAAAAGGGCTTCCTCCGGTGCACATTTTTGGTTGTACTTGAAGGGGCAAAAGCCTTCAATTCGGAACTCTTAAACCATTATTATTCTATTAATTATTTGCAGCAGTTTTTCCTTTAGTCAATTATACATGTCGCCCGGAAACCCCATTTATAAAAAGTTCTAGATATATATAAAACTTCAAACCAATATCCCATTTATAAAATTATTTCTTGTGATGGTAGAATTCTCCGGCCTTGAACGAGTAAAGTAGACCAATACGTACAATAAGGGGCAATGCAACCTGTTGGCTGACAACTTCAAACGGAACCTCGGCTCCATTCTATTAATATAGAAAGACCCGCACTCGATGTGTGCGGAATGACAAATGAGAGGTTCTCAGAGTAAAAATATGTTTATAACAATTATTTTTTCAAATACCACTATTTCATCCACTATTATAGCAGTTTTTGCTTGGTTCTTATGCAAAACTGTTGTTCTGTTTTTTTTTCTCCAGCACTGATCGACTTGTTTGCTTATCATTTTTTTTATTTCTTATTTTTCTTTTCTGGTGCATTTACAACAATGTCCTCCATCCATATATTTCTTTTCTTTTTTCTTGCGCACTGCTTTTGTTTTTATTCTCTCATAGAAAATTGGGGATATTTTGGGGTTTCTATATTTTGGTATGTTAATGACACCAAAAGGGGCTTCCCTTTATTATAGTAGAGATATCATATACTGGAATATGCATTATATTGTTATGTAGAAATTTATAAGGAATTTGATCAACTGGTCAATTGGTTTTGCAGCTTTTGCCGGTAAATGTGATTTTGTTGATGGAGAAAATAGATACGTAAGATATATGATCAGAAATTGTATTTTATTTATTGATAGATAACTTTAAATATAGGCATTCCAATATGTTACAGAATATTTATTTCTACTCTAATTAGGACAAGACACACAACGAGATACTAAGAATATTTTTCCTGAAACACTCCCCCTTGTGTCGCAATCATAATGTCTGATGTATAACTTGTTGCCTCACTAAAAACCTTGTCAAGCAAACAAAAAAATCTCTTGGGTAAAAATAAAAGTTTGGTTTAAGAAAAAAAGAGTACAACACATCAACTACATAAGCGACCACATGTGATGTAGACTTCCCATGATGTCTACAAACTGAACTCCCCCTTATCAGTAACTCAATCTTGGAATTCTGGCAATCTTCACATATCAACGCGTCTAACATGCTTTGCAAATGTAGATTTGGGCAATGACTAGGCAAACAAGTATGCAGCATTATTCACCAAACAAATCCGGTTCACACGGATAATCAATAACCGCTGCTTTTGCTAATTAAAGAAGTATTTCGGTGAAATGTGTTTAGTATGACCACTCTTAATGTAACCCAACTTCATTATTCAATGCAAGCCGCATTGTCCTCAAATATGCAAGTCAATGTTGTCGTAGTAAATAGCAATCTACTAGACCCTCAAATATAGTGTATTAGAGATATAAGTTAGACATGCACATTAACCGCTTCATGCAAAGCTATAATCTCATAATAGTTCGAAGAAGTAGCAATAAGGGTTTGCTTTGTTGATCTCCAAGAAATCGCCATGTTCCACATGATGAATACATATCATATTTGGGAACGTCCTTTATGTGGGTAAGACAGATACCCAATATTAACAAAACTAACCAAGACATCACAAGGTGTCTACCGCACTAAAATGAGGAATAGTGCTCGCATCTAGAAGGGAATTCGACAGATCAAAACTTTTACTTGACGGATTGAATGATTGTTTCGGGTCGATCCATGATGCATATTTCGATGGGTCAAGAGATCCACTCGACGGGTCGAATGACACATTTGGTTTCGTCTAGGGTACACCATTCAACGGGTCAAAAATCCCAGGACTTGCATGTTGCGATTCAACCATCCATTTTTTGGGAATTTCAAGCTTCTCTCTGTAATCTATGTCGGGAAAGAATAGACCCAAGTCAATGGATCCCTTCAAGTACCTAAAGATGTGATTTACATTATTCCAATGACTTTGCGTAAGCGCAGGCCGAAAAGGCAATGTTTGGATGTATGCACCAAGCTATATATAACCAAGCTCCAACCGCACTAAGATATGGATTCTCAGCTCCAAAATTTCCTTACCATCATATTTTTAGATGAAATGGATCATTTTGGGTTCCAGACTGCAAACAACCATTGGGGTGCTAAGAGAGTGTGCTTTCTCCATTGCCTGATTTAGACATAAGCAAACTAGTGACTAAGAATTCAACCAACTCGATGTTCCATCTCTAAACCAAGACAAAATCGAGTCTTACCAAGGTCTATCATCTTTAACAACTTGTTCATCTAATGAGCACGCATGTGCATAACTTATCATCTTTGTTTCCCTTCCCAATCAAGTAGTCATTTAGAGTAGTGAACGTCTCAATTTGAACACATGAGCACTCCATAATTTAGAGTTACTTAAATTGGGTAGAACCATGTCAATTGGCACTTTCATGTATATCTCTAAATCAAGATCTCCATAGAGATATGTTGTAACCACATCCATTAACTGCATACTTAGTTCTGTGGACACTACCAAACTGATAAGGTAGCAGAAGCTAATGATGTCCACAATCAAATAATACATCTCCTGATAATCAATACTAGGGTGTTGAGAAGATCCTTGCGCCATAATTTCTTCTCATTATGTTTCCAAACAAAGACTCATATGTGTCTAACCGGATTACCATTCAGTGGTCATAGCACTACTAGACCGAAAACTTATCATTTGTAAGAAAGTCTAGTTCAACCTAGATTGCAACTTTCCATATCAATCAATTTGCTCTGCATTAACCGTTGACAATCTGTAACAAAGCAATGTTCCACTTCATCGTCGTCAATTCCTTAGTGATGGAATAATTAAATGCATCATCAACAAACCTGGAAGAACCATCCATAATACAGCTAACATTTGTTTAAATTGGTGAGATTTCTTTGTTTACGGACATCGTCATTGACTCTTCGGCATCTTCCAGTATTTCTCAATGTTGACTTTTATACACATTTACAGTCAAAAATAATTTCATGTGTTGATGATGAACAATTATGCATTGATGGCTTGCCTTTTCACCGGCAACTCATCCGTGGATTTTGACCAACGCTACACCCCTACTATGGGCAGGAGAAACGTTAGCTTGCTCGGGTGTTGCGTTAACGCCCAATTCTAGAAACTTTCAACCTTTCAGGATTTGCAACAGGTATAACCGATCTCGTTACTTTTATGATATCAGTAAAGAAGTCAAGCATCGAATATGCTACTTTCAGAAGATGTAGAATTCATTGCACTTCAATCTCACAATGAGATATGTGGGGATCATGATGAGGCATAGTGGGGACATGCCATATCAATTTTTGATGTTTAACCAGAATGGAATCATTCTTATCTCCCCCTAACAACAGGAAGTATGTCTCATCACAGTGACTTGCTGCAAAAACCAATTGTAAAGAGATCTTATGACAGGACCCACCCTAAATTAATGCGTAGCCCAGCGTGGATCCTGCGAAATTCGTGTTAGAATGACTTGCACCGAAGATTTGATACAAGTAACCCCAATAAGAGTAACCTTAATCCTATACAAAGAATCTAAGCTATGAAAACGAAAGCGATAGACTGTCATGCCTCGTACCCTGGACAATCGCGACTTCGGCTGACTAACCTGCAAGTTAGGCAATTTAAAACGAAAGGCCCAGGGAAACCCAGAAAAATGTTAGAGTGAGTGGAAAAAAATAATTGAACTAGAAACTGAAATATAATTATGCTCCCACTGTCAAATCTAATAAAATACTAACCAAGCCAAAAAGACTAAAAAGATATAAGGATACATCGAGGGGGACTCTTGACCCTTCTCGAGTATCATGTATAAGTGGAGGCGGTGACTAGAGTTCTCTAACCTCTAGCCATTTAAATTCATCCAGTGACTCTTAACACAAAGACGATGTGAATGCCAGGAGGAAGTCATGGTCTTTCCCTTGATCCACTTGGAGATCAGCCGAGTAACCCATGCATCGATGCAAAATTAACTGAAACTGAAACTGAAACTAGCCTCCAAAATATACGTTGAAAACTGAAATCTCAAAGTGAACCGAATATAAATAATAAATACACGTGCTCATCAATTGTGAAAATAAAAGTGTCAACTCACAATACTGTGCCGTGATTTGCACCAAGCCAAAGCTTGTCCATCGACGTATCTATACGTCTGTTACTGGTTGCTAACATGTTGTCCTGAAATAATGATTATTATTTAATAACTAATCGTCGAAAATCATATCACATAGCTAACCTTGTTTACCAATGAGCATGACCATCGAGAACATCACATTCTCGAATATCATATTTTCCGAATTAATGACGAGTTTTAATCTAATTCTAAATTTATAAATCTTAAATCATTTTTAAAGTCGCAACACATTCCTTAAATGTTACACGACTCGAGTTCGAATCGACGTTTGACTAAATCATTCAATACTATCTTAAAATTGTTTAATTAATATTCAATTAAGCACACGTCTTAATCAACTAACACCAAATCGATTCAATAACCTCTTCATTACAATAAGTACGTAATTATGAGTAAAACGGTATAAAATTCACATCAAAATTTCCTTTGCCAGAGCGGTGCCATGAACCACCGTCGGTGGCGGCGCCGTGACTTTTTCCGGCATCCCGAACACCAATCTATGCAAAATCAGTCCAACAACAAATTTCATAACTATACCCAAGTCCAATTCCAACTATAACTCACCAAATTTCTTTTTGAAGCCAAGAACACCAAAATTTTCCTAAAACTTCAAATCGTCGATTCTCTTTGCTCGAGACGAATTGGAGCGAGTTCTTGGTTTGGTTAGCTTTGTGGAGATGAGATCTTCAAAGCCTAGTAGGTATCATCGATCAATTTGAGTCGAAATTGACCATCCTCAAATCATAGCGTTCTTGAGAATTTTTTAACTTTCTTCTTCTAATTCGTGCAAAACTAGAGAGAGATAGGTGTTGAGGTTAAGGGGAAATGATAAAGGAGTTCGTAGTGGTCATTTTGACACCAAGACCACCAGATTTGGTGGCCAGCCGGTGGTCCATCGCCGGTGAGGCGGACGGGAAGAGAAAGAGAGAGGCGGGAAAGAGAGAGAAGCTCGGGGTAGGAGAGAGAAAGTGAGTTGACCAAATAGAAAATGCTGACTTTTCATTTCGAGAAAGTCGTATTTATATCCACGACTAACCAAATTCATAAATCGTACAAAACTTTCACTGACCATAACTTTTTCATCGTAACTTCGATTTTTAACACTTGACGTGGCTACAAACTCGTCTCGACGAACTCTACAGTTTTTCTCAACAGAATTTCTTGAAAATTAACGAATAAAATTCTGATAGAAAGACCATCGATAATTACCGACGATAAAAACTAAGTACCTTTCTCGATTAACCTTAAATAAATTGTAAATAGAAAATTCTCAGGATAGGATGTCACAATCCCCCCCCCCCCCCCCAAAGAAAATTTTATCCTCAAAATTTATGCATATACTAATAAAGCACCAATGAGTACTACTCCCACATGGGTTCTTTGGGCTCTTAAGTAACATCCACCACTGCGAGGGGGTTATATGTAATACTTTCACCATGTATTGCCTTATTAGTAAATCTTTCTGTTCAGATCAAAAGTCTCAAATAACTACTCACTATAAGCCTGGTACATGTTAAGGTCTTAATGCAAACTCCGTAACATAAACACCAAAAACCTTTTAATATATATGCTAACACTATTAACAAGTTCTATTAATGAATTCAGACTATCCGGTCAATCCAGTATGTCATTCCCTTATGTTGTGGTCCAAATACATCTGCTATCTAGATGGTGGTGTGGCTGTAACTCTTGACATGGTTCTTGACCCCTGCACCGCAAGTCTACCAGTGGTGTCCCTCCACGGACACTCTCACATAAAAGTGATCCTCATGGTCACAAAGGTAACAAGTTGAAGACTCATACTGATCATTTTAAAGTCATAATATGAGTGGGCATCAAACTGATCTCAAGAAAATTCCTGACTCTATTCAGTTATCTTATTCCTGAAAATCTACTGAAAATTTGACATAGTTTTCCCTAGCACTCAAGAAAACCAAAAACCTGCATAAAGTGAATACTTCGAATAACCAAATCTCAAAAATAAATTGTGGGCACCGATTCCCATCCGAAATTCTCATAATCAAAATGAACAACACTATGAACATAAGTCACTAATACTCATTCGAAATTAGGATTTACAAGGATCGCGATACTAAAAAAATCTTCATCCTTCAAATAACACTCGTTCGATACACTGTAAAGACTAACTCAAATATCAATAAATATTAACTATAATGTAGGGAGACTCATAAGAAATCACTAAAATTTACCTCAAATACGCCAAAAACTACGAGCAGACTCCAGAGAGTCAAACTGTCTTCTCAATTCACTATCTAATTTGGAGATATGAACTCAGTATCCCATCTTAGGTCTGAGTAATCCTGACAAGTTATGCATATGTCTGCAATGAGTAAGTTGAGTCCCAAAAATCATTGTGAAAAATCCCAGTAACGATAATCATAACGTGACGAGGCTTATAAGTGGTCACCTGACCTTTGCTTCCACTACACCCGATAATATAGGCGGACTCCAACGAGTCTAACTATACTCTCCAATCTCACTCTAATATGGAGATAACAACTCATTTCATCTAAAGTTTTGGCTAATCATGTCCAGCTATACATCTATTAGTGATGAAAAACTGACGTTAGTGCATAACTTGGGGGATTAAACTTATCGTAATCATCCTTAGGACTTAAATATTTGAATCTGTAAACCAAACCGCACTAAAAAATGAGCATCACTAGCTCATAACAAGACTCACATATAACATATTGACTACTAACCAATGCCAAAAAAATTCATTGGAAATAAATATAGGATTCTGCTTACACAAACGTTTGCTTACAAAATTTGTCCACTCGAGGTAGTAAAACATTAAGGCGCAAATTTGCAAACCCAGATCCACACTCGAATTGAATAACTAACTTGCTGCCACTACCCTTGTTGTAACACTATAGAATTTTGTGATTCCCATGATATACCTAACTAAAGGATCAGAATGTTGTGAAGAGTGATAATTGCTTGATTATTTGCATGATGCTCCTCACATCAGTCTTGTAATAATTTGAATATCGTGCAACATATCTAGTCTAAAAATATACTCATCTTTTAGTGATCTCCATGTCATCGATAATTATCGATGGTAAAAATTAACTACTTTTCTCGATTAATCTTAAATAAATCGTAAAAAAAAATTCTCGGGATGGATTGTCACATCTCCTGTCAAAGGTTCTAAATAGCGGACAATCGTTGGACAATCATAACCAACATAAATTCTTAATCTTCGTTGATGACCCATTTTTATACGCAGTGGAAACATAGTAGACACATATACCGTGCAACCAGCGATGCGTAAATGTGAGATATCAAGCTCATATCCAGTTACCAACTGGTATGCACTGAATGGTTGGCGCATCACGGGTCTCAAGCGAATAAGCATAATTGCATATAACATTGCATATCCGCAAGCAGATACTGATAAATTTGTATGCATTACCAAATCTCTGGCCACAAACTGTAACCACTTGATTTGTGCCTCTGCAAGACCATTATGTAAATGAACATGGGGAACTCTTGCATTATCCAATCTAATAGAACTGATTCGATTGTCCGGATGGTAAGCCTGAACCTTAATAATTTTTGTGCAAGAAATTTTGCAAATACAACGTATCATGTCGATTGCAAAGACGTATGATCTATGCGTCGATGTAGCTATCAAATCAATATATAAATAATCTGCATACCGGTTTGATTGGTCCACAAATATATTCTTTGGAATCTGTGGAGGAATAAAAATTGTGTCTAACATAAAAGACCAGCAAGCATGTAAACAACATTACAAGCATAAACAAGCTTTGCAAACCGAGCGATATACATTGGATTTTGCAATAAAGGCATCCGGTGGGAAAGTATTGTACTCATCTTGGAGACCGAGTCTAAACTGAGTGGAATACTCTCACTCCCCCCATCTAAACTGATGGTTGTAGATATTTCCACATGCTTCTTTGCTCTTAAGAAATGATGACCATGATAAATTCTCAATATCTTGATCATCATAATGAAAAATCTCATATGAGGCCAAGTCACACATAGTAATATAAGTGACTGCATTGGATTTAATGATCCAAACCATAGTAAGATATAAACTACTACTAATAATCATAAACTTCTTCAAATTGCGCTATTGGCAGCATTCTATGGAGATTGGACACAAAAGTATTTTCCATTCTCACAATATTATTCCAATTGAAAACCTTGGGCACAAATTTTTTTAAAACTTAACATGGTTTGATTAAAATGCTAATCGTAGTAACATCCATAAACCGATGCAAAACATCATCTGACCGGTTGAAATGATCCCTATAGATTGTGTTTCATGGCATGACAAAACCGATGTAAAAAACCATATTTTATGTAGATTAGCAAGTGCATAAGTTCAATTTTTTTAACCTTTATTTGTCAATAAAACCGATGTAAAACACATCAAGAAAACCAATTTTGGGTACATGTTTCGACAGGTTGAGAAATTCGAATTTCCGATACCATTTTCAACAGGTCGAAGATATTTTTCGACAGGTCGAAAAACATGGAAATTATGTCCAAGACAACCTCTTCGACGTGCTGAGACCATTGGTTCGATGTGTCGAAGAAAACCCAAAACCAATATCGATTGTTCCGATATCTTTCTCAATGGGTCGAAAAATTTCATCAACGGGTCGAATGTAAACAACTTTGGAGACATGAGCTCTTCTTCGACATGTCGAGATGAGGCTTCGATATGTCAAGATGAGGCTTCAACATGTCGAAGGTACTAATTTTGTAGCTGAGGACCATCTTTCGACGGGTCGAAAGAAATGTAGGCAAAAATTTTGACGGGTCAAAATGTGCCAAAAATGATCTAGGATGTGTCTCTTGACATGTTGAGAGAGAGTCTCGAAGTGCCAAAAATTTCTAGGATCAAACCATACTCGTTTGTTTGTCTTGTTTTTATGAAATTTTGGTGTCATAGTGCTATAAAGCTATGTATAATTCAAACTATTCAAGCACTACTCAATTAAATAACCATTCTTAACACTTTCAAATACCGAAAGGAAGAAAATCTATTACTTTGTCAACATAAAAACTTACATCAAAAGATCGTTTTTATTCAAAACAAAACCGCCTACAGTAAGTCTCAAACCATGGCTAAAATCAAGCCAAAAATAAAGTTAAACTTGATTAGATAACAGGAATAACAGCCTAATCTATACACTAATTTGAATCCGAAGTCTCAAGACTTGTTATCTTGTCTTCTACTCAAGGCATGCCCAAAGGTCAGCTTCCCGATACCAAGGATCGATCAGCTGGTGGACGCAACGGCAAGGCATGAACTCCTATCGATGATGGACGCCTACTCAGGCTACAACCAAATCTTCATGGACCCCGCGGATCAGGAGGCAACAACATTTGTCACGGACAAGGGCCTTTATTGCTACATTGTCATGCCTTTCGGGCTGAAGAACGCCGGTTCCACGTACCAGAGACTCATGAACACGATGTTTCACGGCCTGATCGGCAATATCGTAGACGTGTACGTGGACGACATATTGGTGAAGAGCGTCCAGGCGGTCGACCACGTCCAGAACTTAGGGACTATGCTCGACGTCCTCATCAAGAATGGCATGAGGCTAAACCCCGCCAAGTGCACCTTCGGAGTCACCAACAGCAAGTTTCTGGGGTATATTGTCAGCCAGCGGGGAATCGAAGCCGCGCCAGCCAAAGTCAAGGCAATCATCGACATGAAGCCGCCCGTTAGGAGGGTGGACCTGCAGAGCCTCACTGGCAAGCTCGCTTCCCTTAACCGTTTCATCTCACGTTACTCGGACAGGTGTGCCCCGTTCTTCAAAGCCCTAAGAACCACAAACAAACGCGAGGTTGTGTGGACGCTCGAGTGTGAGGAATGTTTCCTTCAGATCAAGGAATACTTGGCATCCGTTCCGCTCCTCTCCAGGCCCGTCCGAGGGGAAGTCGTGTACCTCTACTTGGCTGCTTCCCTCACCGCCGTCAGTTCTGCCCTCGTCCGCAGGGAGGACTGCACGGAGTTGCCCGTCTTCTTCTTAGGGAAGGGCATGACAGGCGCTGAGACACGATATCCGACAATCGAGAAGATGGCGCTCGCACTCGTAACCGCTGCCCGACGGTTGAGGCCATACTTCCAGGCGCACAGCATCCACATCCTCACCAACATACCCTTGCGCCAGATACTCCAATCGCCCGATCATAGTGGCCGCCTGGCGAAGTGGGCCATCGAACTTAGTGAATTCGACCTCGAGTACAAACCCCGCACGGCAATCAAGGGGCAGGCCGTGGCGGACTTCATCGCCGAATACACGGAGGCAGAGGGGGCACCGGCCCAAGCGCCCGATGGTCCGACGGTAGAAGCGTCCGACAAATCGGAGGTCAAGGAGCGACCGGTGTCGGAGTGGAACCTCCACGTCGACGGCTCCTGCACGAAGAAGGTGAGCGGCGCTGACATAATCTTAACCGGGCCAGGAAGGGTAAATGCGGAGTACGTCCTCAAGTTCGAATTCAAGGCGACCAACAACGAGGCCGAGTACGAAGCGCTCATCGCAGGCCTACAATTGGCCAAAAATTCAGAGGCGCCCGACCTCAACATATTCAGCGACTCACAGTTGGTGGTGAGCCAGGTCGGAGGAGAATTCCAGGCAAAGGAGGAGTCCATGATCGCCTATCTAAAACATGTGCAGGCGCTGATCAAGGGGTTCAAGTACGTCAACATCAACCATATTCGCCGAGGATTCAACGCGAAGGCAGACAAATTGGCCCGACTGGCCACGGCGCCCGTGCACTCGGGGCCAGGGCAGTGCATCGTCGAAGTACTGCGACGACCAAGCATCTCAGGAGCGGAGCAGGTCCTGGCAATCGAACCACACGAGCATAGTTACATAGATGTGCTTATTGCCTATAAAACTAGGGGAGAGCTGCCAGGGGAAAAGCGAGAAGCCAGGACCATCATCGCACATGCGGCCAACTTCAGCGTACGGGATGGGGCACTTTACCGACAAGGGAGGACTTGGGCCAGCCTCAAGTGCGTCACTCCGACGAAGGGCAGCTCGATCCTAAAGGAGATCCACTCGGGCACGTGCAGCCATCATGCGGGCGCCAGGTCAATCGCGCACAAGGCCCTTCGGCATGGCTTCTGGTGACCCACCGTCCATGCAGACGCCACGGCACTGACGAACAAGTGTCACCAGTGTCAGCTGCACGCACATCACCACCACATGCCCGCCGTCCCACTGTCCATCCTCATGTCGCCCGTTCCATTCGCGCAGTGAGGACTGGACCTGATCAGAGAGCTTCCAAAGTCAAAGGGGCAGTACAAATATCTGATCGTCATCATCGATTACCACACGGAGTTCATCGAAGCCCAACCCATGGCAAAGATCACCACGGAGAAGGTAGAACGCTTCCTCTGGCGCTTCCTTTTCTGTCGCTATGGGACGCCGATCAGCATCATCACAGACAACGGGCCACAATTCAACAACCCCAGACTGATAGCCTTCTGCAAACGTCAGGGAACAGACCTCATCTTCGCATCGCCAGCGCACCCCCAGACGAACGGACAAGTGGAAGCAGCGAACAAAATCATCAAGTCTGGGATCAAGAGAAAAATTGAAGATATCGAACCTGAGGATGCGGGTTATGGGCGCTGGCCCGAGGTCATCCCAGAAATTCTGTGGTCCATCCGAACGACGGCCAATGCAGCTACAGGCGAGACCCCGTTCAGTCTAACGTTCGGAACAGAGGCCGTGCTACCCCTGGAAATTACCCATCAGAGCCCACGAATCGAGGGGTATGATCCGCGCACGAACAGTGAGGGGCTGAGGCTCAACAATGATCTGCTGGAGGAACGAAGAGACATGGCGCACCTGCACAACGCCGCGAATAAACAGAGGATCGCCCGGTTATACAATCAGCGCATACGGGCTCGCCCAATCCAATTGGGGGACTGGGTGATGAAGGCGATCCAACAGAAGGTGAAGGCACTCCGCCCGTTATGGGAAGGCCCGTACGTCGTTGACCAGGTGATAAGCGACAGCATTTTCTACCTAAGGGACATGCAGGGTCAACGACTACGCCACCCATGGAACATCCAGCACTTGAGGAAGTACTTTCATTAGGTCTTACTTTGTACTTTCGTCAAGTATGACCACTGTTGCGTTTGTTTGTCCTTACCCCGCCCACCCACATACTCGGGGGACTGGGGATAGGCTACTCGCAAAGATGTAAAAGGAAAGCGCGCGCCCGCACAAGTTACTCAAAGGATGCCAAACAAAAATTCAACAAAAAAGGGGACAAGGCACACAAACGGACAGAAAAAGAAATTTCATTCATTCGCCAGATTACAAAAAAAAACGCCCAGCGACAATCAAAGGCACGAAGGCCCGATTACAAAAGACCTGCTCTATTACAAAAAGAAGGAAAAGAAAAAGCTACTCTACTCCGCGCCCGCCCCACCAGCCCCGCCCGTCAGCCCCGCCTGCTCCGCCAGGAAAGCATCATACTCCTCCATCTTCAGAAAAGGCGCTACCATCTCCTGGAACTGGGCGACTTGAACATCGGCCTCAGCATCCACCAACTCCTTAAACTCCAAAGAATTCTTGAAGTCGGCGACTGCCTCCGCTCGCGCCTCCGCCCGCGCCCTCTCAACTTGGGCTTGCGCCTCAGCCATCAGGCGGGACTCCACCTCCGCCACCTGGTTGTCCGCCAAGGCCTTTCCCTCTTCCAGGGCAGCAAGGGCTGTATCACGTTCGGCCTTGAGCAGCGCCTCCCGCTCACTCGCCTCCTGGCCTTTTTCCGTCGCCTCCCGGGCATCTTGACGCAGGCGACCCACCAGCTGCTCACACTTACCCAGCTCATACTCATATCTCTTACAAGCATCGACGAGCTTGCTTATCTCCGTCTGCGCCTCGTCTGCACAGCGCCTGTTGGCGAAGCGATCGCGCGCCAGGTACATCTTGCGTTGCAGCACCATGCAGAGATTGAAGGCCTTATCCATATCATCCCTATTACCCTGCGCCACCTCCGGCACCATCGCATCAACAGCCTTCACACTCAGGTCGATGGACCGCATCAACGGCGTGTAGAAGGCGAACGGATCGGACGGCTCGGCGGACGGATTGACGGCCGGATTATCCGTCCGGGGATGCTTCAGGGAAGGCCCACTAGCTCCCCCCTACTCCGATACCCGTGGGGGGGCTGGATGGACGGACGGACGCTTGGGGCGTCGGGGGGGCACGAGCAGACGATTGGGGCGTAGGAGAAGAATGAGCAACTGTGTGAGGCGTGCGAGATGTCTCCCGCCTGTCCCGCTGATCGTCCCGGTCCTGCTGGCGCTGGTCGCGGCTCTCCTGGCGCTTCTCCCGGTGCTGTTCAGCACGATCAGCCTTGGCCTACGCCCTCGAACCACCAGCATGGCTTGGCGGCGGGCGAGGGGCACCCGCCAGGATGGCTAGAGCGAAGTCAGCCACGTCAAGAATGGGGATCTTGGGCTGCATGGTCTCCCCCAACACCAGACCACCTCATCCGTCATCAACCACCTTTCGAACCTTGCCGGCAGTTTCTCGAAGGGCGATTAAGCGGCGCTTGGCCACATCATCCGCAGCAACATTCTTGCCAGACAACTTCTTCTTGACTACAAAAACAACAAACGGAAGGTTAGCGACAGACGAACAGCTGGTCAAATCTACTCCTACTCCTAGACAAAGAACTACAAGGCCCACGTACGCGGCAACTCAGCAAGGTGCGTCTGCTCGATGAGATCCCAATGGCAGGCGGCGAAGAACGATCTTGCCTCGGGCGCTGGGTTAAAAACAAACCTCAGACGGTTGACCCGGGCCTCTTCAGCAGGCGTCATCGGGTACTCGTTCGTATCAAGGGGATGGAAGGCTTGGGGGACTCGATCAATCAGGTGGGCGTTGGCAGCATACTCTTCCGAGAAGGAACCCAACTCCCAATCACCACCTACCAGACAATTGATCTTACGCCAGGAGGTGGAAGAACTCGGCTGATCCGTCAACCACCACTTCACGCGGGGCTCCACGGTGATGGTTCCCCAGTCCCCCTTGCGCGTAGAATAACGAAGACCGAAAAAGTGAAGGAACTCCGCCCGCGTGGGCTGGTCCAGGTCGCTCACCCGAAAGATGTTGAACATGGCCACGAGCGTGCGGGTGAGCGTGGGCCCGCATTGACCAAGCGAGATTTTCAGCAGCGCCAGCATATACTGAAAGAACCGGTGCAGTGGCAACTTGTTCCCTGCCTTGAGATGGAACTCACTCAGGCACACGTGGCCGGGCGGCGGGCGGGTAAACGTGTCGCCCCCGCCAGGCATTCGCAGCTCCACAGAGCCCGGGATATGGTACTCCCTCGCCCACCTGGCCATCTCCGAGACGGATGGCGCACGCTCAGGCTCCTGGACGGGCATCCCATAAGGAAACACCCAGTGGACAGGCCCACCTCCCACAAGTCGAGGAAGCGAATCTCCTCCCTCCGCCCTCTCCTCACCCCTGGGATTCGAACCACCCGAGTGCCCGCCCGACGATCCAGACGAGCTCTCCAATCCCACATTAACGCACGCTTGCCTAGCTTCCATTGACTGCACGGGAGAGGTATCAGGCAAAATACATTGCAGGGGCGGGACACTCAAAACAGACTCGTACGACGACGTACTCGACATACTCGACCCGCCCGACCCACAACTAATCCACCCCAACCCCGGAATGTAGATCCGCTCACGTGACTAATCGCTCGGTATCTCTATTGGCTCCATCCTAAAGACGAACGCACGCACACAACCAACACTTAGCAAAAAATCCTTCCCCACACAGAAACACCAAAACTCACAAAGAATCCCCCATAAACAGATCAAACACACCCCACCCAAGAACACACCCTATCCTTTAGTTCAAAAACCCAGAAAAACGCAGACCACAGAAAAAACAACAACAAAACAGAACCAGGGACGAGAGCCTCACCAGATTTAGTTTGTGGACTAAGTCTTTCACGTTGAGCAGGTATTCCGGTAACCGAGGACACGAACACAGAGAAGAGCTTAAAACGGATGCAAGTCGCAAGGTAATTTCGGCAGAATTTCGGTATGTTATGAAAGCGATGAAGAAGACGGAGGCAAGGGAAGCCCTATTTATACTGCTCGAACGGGATACGCGAACGAACGCCAGTCGTCCGTTTTTCGCGTGTCCACCGTCGGATCGTGACGCATGGCCCGGGCGGTTTACTTGCCCTCCTCAGTAACCGCGCCAACTCTTCCACTTCCCGCCTCGATTTCGAACCCTAGCTCGGTCTCCAACAGTTCAACACGTGGCACCCATGCCCCACTCCCACGCTCCCACGCGCGTGACGTCTGCCCTCCGAGCAATCATCACAACATCAGCATTTAATGCAAGGGCACGCAAGCATTAAATGCGACGGCTAGCATTTATTTCACCGGTTCCCGAAGAGAAGTCAAAAGGAATGTCACCTCCAAACGTCTCATCGGAGCACCACCAAACCCAAGGTAAGAACAACACACCACGATATCAGCCATTCCTATTGGCGCGTACACCACCCACACGACCAGGCGCTCGAAAAACACCATCAGGTTAGTACATGTACCACTCGAGCGCCCCGAAAGAGGGCTAACGCATGAATTCCCTTTTGGCTGTGCCCCGAGTGAAGAGCTGTGCCGTACGGGATGGGGTTCTTCCTCTACGTACGTGCACGCATTAGCAAGCTGGATCAGGCGGCAGAGGCATGGGGTCCGCCCCCTCTCTGAGCGCGCGCTGAGCCCGATGGGCGGCACGGGCATGGGGTTCGTCCCCTCCGTGAGCGCACCGTTACATGATCGAAGAGCAAGCCGGCTGTCATGACAGAGGCATGGGGCCAACTCCTCTCTGGGCGTGCTAAGTCGATGGGCGGCACGGGCGTGGGGTGTTTCCCCTCCGTGTGAGCGCAACGTTAACATTCGGCCCCGACTCGGAGCGCCAAGGGCGTGCAGTCCGACCCCTCCTTGCGTGTTCTGGGATTTATGAGCGCGGGCAAAGGTACGCCGTCCCCGGTCGCGAAAGCAAGCCGGCTGTCATAACGGAGGCATGGGGTTCGCCCCCTCTCTGAGGGTGCTAAGCCGAAGAATGGCACGGGCATGCGGTCCGTCCCCTCCGTAGCACGTTACTTATAGGTCGCGGTCTTGATCCCTCCGTTGACGCTATACCGTACGGAACGGCATCCCCGTTGATGTACGCGGTGCACCGCGTCATCCCAACGTCGGTGTCACGAAAAATATTTGCATACACACACATCATACCACACATTCATGCATCATAACATACATTCATACATCATAACCATACATTCATACTTACATACTTATATACCTACATATCTATTGTACTTGTGTATGTTTGCAAGACCGATCCCATCTGGGCGCACGGCTCCAGAATAGCAAGTCTTGTTCTGGAGGCCGGGCCCGTAGGTACACGAACGCACGAACAGGCAACACCCCACGGGCGCGCGGGTCCAAACTAGCAAGATCAGTTTGGACATCGAGCCCAGAATACAGGAACAAGTACACGATTGAACGAACAGGTACATACTCGGACGCCCAGGTCCCACTCCGTCATGCGAGCCCTTTCTTGACCGGAGAGTTGGGGGACTTGGGGGTTACAGGATCACACACCGCTGCTCAATCGGATAAGTATTCTTGTTAATCGCACGAAACCCTTTTCAACTCCCCAGTCAAGAAAGTTCTCTTTGACTTGGGGACTTGGGGGACTTGTTAGTATTGTATCATTAGTTGTACGATTAACATACTTATCCACTTAAGCAGATTAGCAACACTTACCACACCACACGCAAGACCACCAAGGAGGCTCCAACTTCACTCACCAGACCGGCCCCATCCGAGCGCACACGCGCCCGACATGCGCACGCCCGAATGTGCGGATCATGCACCAGCAAGTACACCAGTCCCACATCGAAGAACATCACCAAGCACCAAGCTCAACCACTTATATAGGTAAGGCATTAACTACAGGTAAGATCATCCCATCGAGAGCCAACTGACTCACTCGATTCATATCACTCTACTCGCACGTTCGATTGACTGTTATATCCGATACATCATCTGACTTAGGCATCGGAGCGTTGAAGGCGGGTCACCCCGTCTCGACCCCTGACCGCCTGTTTCGTTGTTGTATTCTTCTGACAGCCGCTCGTGAACCCGCCCATCCGACCACCCGACAGAAGAGAGGAAACACCCGACAAGAAGAATCCGCCGCCCGAAGGAAGAAGCCCGCACGCACGAAGGAGGAGAGCGAGCGCCCGTTCACCCGAACAGCCCCATCGTTCGGACGCACCGAGGGAAGGAAGGAAGGAGTATCCGTGGAAGTGTATTCGTGTTGCTTCTACCCCGTTACGCCCCGCGCGTAATTCGGTAGAAACAATTTTAGTTTTGCTGTGCCGTTCATATGACTCACTAACTTCATTTTGCATTCTCAGGCTCCATTGTTGGTCTTTGCTATTTCATCATAACTTCAGAGACAGCCGACCATGAAATTTTCTTAGTAACAAACTAACAACAAAACACAGAGAATCAAAGATGTGGGATAACTCCTCCGGCTACAAGGACTACGTGGCTGGCTTGCTCGCCGGCGTTGCCACTATTTCCATTGGCCATCCATTCGTCACCGTCAAGGTAACAACAACAACTCACTCTTCAATTTTGATCAACTTTTACTGAGTTTCGAAGCACAGTCAAGTTTACTATGATGTGTGTGATCTTAATGTGATTTATTTGATGTGGGATTGATAAAGTTCAAGACTTTGAAGTGAAATGAAAGCTAAAGTATGGGTTTTGGAATCTGGGCAGTCTAAGTTTGGACTGAAATGAGTTTAATTGCTTGATTTTTAATAGTAAATTAGAGAAATTTGAGCTCAAATTCGAGAGTGGACTGTGAGTTTAATTGTATGCAATGCTTATTTAATCTGGTGAAGCTGCAGAAGCACAACACTGTAGAACATGGCATTACATACAGGAATGGCTTGCATTGTACTCAAAGGATTCTAAGGACTGAAGGGGTAGGATCCTTATTTTATCCGGTCTTGTTCTCTTTGAAAGGGTGTCAATATTTAGAGTTTTTCGAGTTTTGAATTTTGTTTTTCACATAATATTTTAGAGGAGAGCTGACTGGGATTTGGGTCCTTGACAGATTAAAGGACTATACAGGGGGATGTATTCCCAGATGAAACAGGCGCTGCAGGTATGAATACAAATGAAGTGTGTAGAGGTGGGTTTTATATGGCAGTGATCCATCTAATGGCTTCAGTTAGACGCATTTTCTTAATCATAATTCCTCCGCAGCTTTTGGTGGAGCAATGATTAGTTTCATTCTATGCCCGTCAGAGCTGGTGAAGGTAAAAGGACTTGGACGGTTTTAAGATTGCTCACTTGTTTCTCGCTGTATGCTTAATGGACTGATCTTTTCCAGTGTAGGATGCAAGTTCTAGGCACTGACTCTTTGGTACCGCTATCAAGTAGATATGTTGGTCCTCTTGATTGTGCCCTGAAAACTGTGAAAGATGACGGGGTGAGCAGATACAATTCTTTTTGAGAAAACTCAATCTGTGTCAATGCGTTTAGCTGATGATATCGTTTCAGGTCAGAGGAATTTTTCGTGGAGGGTTTACAACATTGTTAAGAGAAGCTTCTGGAAATGCAGTCTTCTTTAGCGTTTATGAATATGTCCGCTATCACATGCAATTACAACTCAAATCTGCTTCATCAGACCAAGAAAACTTGATTGACGTGGGAGTTGGGATTGTTAGTGGTGGTCTTGGTGGTATAGCTGTATGCATCTTCACTAATTAGCATTCTTGTGTGGTACATATGTTCAAATTTCTATTAAACTAGCTACGTTCAAGTTGTGATATTTCTCATATCTTCCTTCCAGTTTTGGTCTGCTGTTTTGCCCTTGGATGTAGCAAAGACCATTATTCAGACATCTTCAGATAAAAACTCATGAAGAAATCCATTTCAAATTCTGAGCTGGGTAAGAACCTTTCTCTCTCTTGCATTTTTTCCCTCCCTTCCAATATTTGAGAGAGACTCTAATGTCCATTTTGTTTCCTCTGTAGATCTACAGAAGCGCTGGACTGAAAGGTTGCTACGCAGGTTTGGGTCCTACTGTAATAAGGGCTTTTCCTGCTAATGTGGCGGCTATTGTCACTTGGGAGTATTGTCGGCAAGAAATCCTCATGTGCTTCAACGGGTATTCTCGGGGATTACGAATACTAGAACCCTTCATTTTTCTTGTATTTAGATTAATGTACCAATGTTGTTATAAAACATATTGTAGATGAATACTACTTATTTATAAAATAGTGTGTTTGTGCTATGTTATATGTGTGTTTTATGTTATTTGAATGTACATATTGTGTTATTATGATGCGAAGGAAATTGGTTCAAACCAGGTCCACAAACCTATTTTTCTGCTCTGTAACATTGACTAAAGCGACGAAAATTGTTCAATATTTATCGCATGAAAATCTAAGCGACAATCAAACTTCGTCGCTTCCATGAACCATAGTTTGTCGCTTGAAATTTCAAGCGACGATCCAATGTTTGTCGCTTAAAATAACGAAGCGACGAAGATGTGTTCAATGTTCGTCGCTTGAAATCTAAGCGACGGCATCCGAGCGACGAGTTTAATGTTGAAGCGACGACTTTTTGTCGTCACTTCAATCAATTTCCGGAGTGGTGGTGGCTGGATTAGGTTTAGGGGGTTGTAGTGGGTTTATTTGGATTCTTGTTCGAGAAGACATAATTGTTAGGAATCTGAGAGGTTTAATAATTTGTTTATGTAGAAGAGATTTTTGAGAGAGGAAAACAAAGAGACCTTTGTACGTTGTTGTTGACAGAGAGGGTTAGAGAGGAGGAGGAGGGGTCGTGGGAGCGGTTATTTGGACATGACCCGATATGGTAAGCTTGGAGTTGCTAGTCAACTATCTTCTTGGGAAACAGCGGTCGTATCGTTGGACTTTGTAACTGTAATGTGGGCTTCTATTGGGCACAAATTGGATCTGTAAAACATGAATCACTGCCCAATTGTAATCATGGATTCTATTAATGAGTAACGCATTGGGTCTATTACTAACATCTTTGTATCTATCAGCCTTCATTTTGCTTGCATTTGCCAGATGACAAGGTTGTTCAACCTTTTGTTTCAAGCCTATATATTTTTTCCTCATATAATAAATACAGTAAAAATAGTAAATATATAAGATTTTAGTTTTTTAATTTTGATTTCCCAAAATAAATAAAAAATGTGGCCGTGTAATCGGTCGATTAATCGGCGACTACATGGTCCACCGTGTAGAATGCCGTTTAAGCCCAAATCAACACGTTCTTTTACTGATTATTGATTAATCGACTTTGTAGACCATTTTTTCGAATAGTGGGTGCATCCAAGAGTAACTAGAGGAGAGAGAGAGAGAGAGAGAGAGAGAGTAGTGGCGAGTGTGGTAATTATGAAAGTTTCATGCTAAAAAGATGATTATGTCCCAAGTTAAACAGTGAAATGAATGGTGGTTCATTTTTGTTATCACTACCACAATAAACACTATAACCGACGAGATCTGTAAAACTATAACCGACGAGATAAAAATCTCGTCGGTTATAGTGGAAAAAATATTTTTTTTTAATTTTTTTTTTAAAAAATAAAAAATCTTGTCGGTTATAGTACTATAACCGACGAGATTTTTTATTTTTAAAAAAAAATATTAAAAAAAAATATATTTTTTCCACTATAACCGACGAGATTTTTATCTCGTCGGTTATAGTTTTACAGATCTCGTCGGTTATAGTGTTTATTGTGGTAGTGTATATAAGAAATTCTCTTCAGTCGGCATCGCGGAACCTCAATCATGTACTTCGATATAACCTAGCTAATTGAAGTTGTTTCTAATCATTTCTATTCTATATCTATATCTATATCATTGTTCGAAAAAAGGGGCTAGGCGCCGTCTAGTCAGAAAAATTACTAAAAACGCCCAAAAATGGGACTGGGCGGCCTCATTGAGTGGTGACCGCCTAACCCGAAGAAAAAAATGCCCGTCTAGCAATTAATCAGCGTCTGGCCGTTTTTTTTTATACATTTTTTTAACCCAAAATGATTAAAAGGGCCAAAATTGAAAACAAGTTTAAACCTTTTTCATTTTCTCTCGGCCCTTATTGTCATCTCTCTCACAGCTCAATTGCACCCGACGCTAGGCAGCTCGCCGCTCGACGCCCACCACTCGCCGCCCGCCACTCGCCAACCTCCGCTCGGTCTCCCTTTACTCGTCGCTTGGTTAGTTTCTCTTCTCTCTCATTCTCCCTCTCTTCCTTTCTTTGACTTGTTTGGCTAGTCACTTACTCATCATTTGTTCAATTAGAAAGTTTGATATTATCTGCATTAATGGACTCATGTGGGACAAAACAAACCATTAGCTACTTTATTACTTTATGCATGATTCATTTCAGTAGACAAAGAACAATTGCAATCTTAATCACAAAACGGAAAAGCTCCTAAGGTTAATGTTGAGTGATCATTTCACTTGAAAAAGATTTGTTTTATGCTTTTATTTGAATTTTGATATAAACTGAGGAAAAGAGACAAAGAGAAAATAAAAAACACAAAAAGAGAGAGTAGCAGGAAGTGTAGAGTCTTGTTTCATTCATCTCAATAGAAAGTTTTGTCATTAGTGGACTCATGTGTGACAAAAGAAACCATTAGCTACTTTAGTACTTTATGCATGATTGATTTCAGTAGACAAAGAACAGTTGCAATCTTAATCACAAAATGGAAAAGCTCCTAAGGTTAATATTGAGTGATCATTTCACTTGAAAAAAAAATTATGCTTTAATTTGGATTTTGATATAAACTAGGGAGAAGAGATAAAGAGAAAATAGAGAATACACAAAAAGAGAGGAGGAGGAAGTGTAGAGTCTTGTTTCATTCATCTCAATAGGTTTCTACATATAGAGGTAGGATTTGCATAGTAAGTACATAACTATTGAGTATCTACATAGACATCCACACATATATCTTATTTACAACACTCCCCTTTGGATGTCTACAAATGAATAATACGATGTTGGATGCGCCCAGTGTTGCCTCGTTAAAAGCCTTATCATGTAACGAAAACCCAGAGGGAGAAAAATAATCATGGTTGAAGAAAAAGAGTACAACGCGCTTATGTCCTAGATAGCATACTTCCAGATGCTACCCTTGATAAAAACCTCCCCCTGATCATTGCAATCTTACCTTGCATATGAAGGTTCATCGTTAACTTTGAATCTAGCAAAATAAACAAGTTAAAAGTAGTACGATAATACTACAAATGTTTCGGTAATCACTTACCATATGTGTTGTTGTAATCTAAAACCTTTAAAACATTAGCAAAATGTAGAAACATAAATAAATAAAAAATAAGAAACATGTAATATCAAAATTTAATATGGCGTATCTAGTTACAAGTATCAATTTCTATATATATTGATAGATTCATATAAGCTCTTCAGGAGCTTTAATGAATTCATAACTTCGCGAAAATTTAGAATTTGTTGCAACATTATGATAATAATGTGAAATCAATTTCATAGTCTAATGATACTACTCATTCAGCCAAGTTTGATTTAGTCATATTGACTATGTAAATAAGTACGTATAAGATTTATGAGTGAGTTATAAACTATTCTATGAGTGAGTTATAAACTTGTTTAATCATGGAATCGCCATTCAGACAATTTGAATCTTCTAAGGATTATAAATAAGTTATTGCTTATGATGACATGATATTTGAGAATTTCTTATGTGTCTTATAATTACACAATATACTCTCACAATTTGTCATAAGTCTCTCGTCATAATCGACATGGTACTTATAGAAAAGTTGTCACTTAAGAGAATAGTATTGATAATCTCATATCTCTACCAAGGAGATTGTGTCATAGTGATATCAAAACACTTTAATCAAATTATTTTCAGTATCTCAAGGATTAATGAGGTCGAAGAATCTCATCACGTTTTGCTGAGAATTGGAATTGCCTCTTTCCAATTTGGCAAGTAATATAATTTGTTGACATTTGAAATGAAACGTGGTATGTAAGCTCTGATGATCTTTCACTAGCTAGCATAAGTAATATCCATGATCATCAAATTTTGATCCCACACATTCGTATATGCATGCATCAACTTTAACGAGCTCATTATTATCGGATAGCTTTGTCACACTCTAGAGAAATCATCTCTATAGAGAAATTAATTTCATAATGTGGATCATATACTCAACGTCTACTCTAGACGTGGTAAGTCTTGTAACATTTCTACTTTGAGAGTAGAAAGTTTGGACCAAGTGAAAATATTTTACAACTTCACGCCGTTACATTATAATTAGCTTATTCTCCCCCTAACGGTGGGATGACTGTCATATTGACCATTCGCAAAATATGTGTGTATGTTCTTTATAATTGTTGGTGGGTGGCGAGCTGAAACTAAATACTTGGTTAAAGTAATTGTCACTTACAATTTGCTCATAGTTGATTGAGGCTTTTCTCTAAATCAAATGAAAGTACATGGTGGATAATATCACACACCAATTTAAAGTGACAAGTCACAAAAGATATGCATAATAATGATATACAAGCCAAATCGCTTGTTAGTGAGAATTATAATTTATACTCAAACAATGATATCATTCAAAATTTTGATGATCTTACACATTATAGTAGATCCAGTGAAGAAGTCCATGTATACATTGGATATAGAGAAATTTACACCATTTTGGCCAAACATGTGTTACATAGGTAACATGATACAAGCTCTTCCAGAGTTATCAATAATGATTTACACCTCTTGTGATAGGAGTTACATTAGCTTTTATAGTCATCATAATATAATTTCACGTGAAAGATGATCAATGATTATTTTAAGTCATGAATATCAAAGCCTTAATCTCTTACTTCTATAGCAGTGTACCCAAAACTTCAGATTTGGTATGTACATAATAAGCTTGACAAATAGATTTATATATTATGAACATCAAGTCCATGTAAGCATTATGAACTTCAAGCCAAAATGCACTCGAGTTTCGAGTTTTTAAGAATGAGGACTGTTGTTCCATACGAGCAAAATATTATCAATATTAATAAATAAATACATGTAACTTAAATATGAGAAATTAAATAAAAGTAAGCAGTATAAATAAACATTGGAAACTTCTGGTTTCGTTGTTGAATAAGATAGACAAAACTTCATGTCTGCTCAGATACTTGTAATTTTCTTCAATACATATGGTTCCGATTAATCAACCTTGAACTTTCCGTTCAAAATGTAATAAATTACATACTCATATGAAGAGAATTCTCATTATCAAATAAAATTGAGGAACTTCAGGTCCTAATGGGACTGAGAATCATAAGTTTCATATATTCAATTTCATAATTTGGACGATCTTCTGGTCCTTGTAATCGAATTAATTGCGAGAACTTCAGGTCTCAATATTTGGTTGTTGTATAACCATTCACTCGAATATTGAAGTTTGAATTTTACTATTAGAAATTTCTATTCTAAAATTTGGTATTTGAAACTTCGGGTTTCCCATATTTTTACAATCAAAACTTCAGGTTTAAGTAACCGAATGAATTTTGAGGAACTTCATGCCCTCATATATAATTATAGATCTTTAGGTTTAGATTTCATTAACGATTAGGATCTTCAGATCCTAATTTATAACTTGAGAATTTTCTTTAATCTCAAATGATTCCATCGATCAATAAATATTATATTTGATGGCAGTTGATTGAAAATATATTGTAGTTAATATATATTAGTATAACAAATAAATGATGAGCTCAAGGGTTACTAAAATCTGTTACCTGTTTCACAAGGGTTTATGCCGATCGGAGGCATATAGCATATTAATAATATAAAAGTATGATGATTGGTGCACGCAAACAATGGAGACATATCAACATGAATGGCCGATGCTCACCATGCCTTATAAATTCACTCTATATTTGCAAGATCGATTCCAAGTTACAAGCATGATTATCTTCATAAATATTAAAACAGAGAAGCATAAGCAAGAAATTTGATAATAGCAAAATGAAAAGGCTGAATTGATTCAATAGAAGAACAACAGTAGCCTAATTTCTTCTTGCTTTACGCTTTCTAAATAGACTCCAAAAAATAAAACTGACACATAGAGCATAGTATTAGTCAAAGCATGGATGTTGCACTAAAAATTCTATGATCATTGAGTGAGAAAGCGAAAGTGCTAATAACGTATTATAAACTGGAGAAAAGAGATAGAGAGAAAATAGAAAACACACAAGGAGAGAGGAGGAGGAAGTGTAGAGTCTTATTTCATTCATCTCAATGAGTCTCTATATATAGAGGTAAAGTTTACATAGTAAGTACACAATTATTGAGTATTTACATAGACTCTACACATATATATTATTTACAGCAGATTTAAACTTTTGAGCAATTGTTTGATGACATTATCTTTAAAGACAATGTGTTTTGATGATATTTTTTATAATTTTTTTATTTATTATTCATATTATAATATTCTAAATAAATATACAATTAATTAAAAATAAATAAAAAATAATTTGCCTAATTACCACCTAAAATTCGATTAATCTCCGTCTAGGCTGCTAGGTGCTAGGCTATAACTCTGCCGCCTAATTCTACCTAATGCCTTTTTGAACCTTGATTTATACTATTATTTAAGAGAAAGTGTGTTATTTCCCCAATTTATGCAATTATTCCAAATATGACTTTTTCATTATGCGGTTGAAGTTTATAAATTAAGGGCCTTTTGTAACTAGAAAAAGGAAAAAGGAAAAAAAACCCAAATTTTACTCATACTTTTTCTCTCTAGTAACAACTACGTTGTCTATATAGGCTTCTTCTATGTAACTACTACTTTGCAAATCAAATCAAATTGATTTTAGTCCATCCAACTACGAAGTAATTGCAAAATCATTGATCATGTTTAGTAATAAGTAAGACCCAGTTTGGGACAACTTATGAAGTAGCTTTTGTAGTTTGTGCAACTTGAGGTGTTTGGTAAACAAAAAGTAACTATAGCTTATTTTAAAAATTGTACATAAAAGCTACAAGCTACAACAACTTATAGAGGTTAACAATATACAACTTCAATAAGCTATAACCCATAACTGATTATTCTCACAACACAACACTCCTAAACCACCGGACCTAATTAACAAGGTTTCTCCGGGCCTTCAATCATGTGTGCACATACTTTAAGAAGTTCTTATTTGGTCAGCCCAAGTTAATAATATTGTGGACTAAGCCCAAACTATGATGAGTTGATCTCAAGCATGATTAACTTAGTCCTACTAGGTTATGGAATATATCATGCTCACCGCATATTTGCTACTATAAATACTTGATGTATGTGGACATAAGAGGTAGAGAGAAGTGTGCAGCCAACAGAGTCTACGTACGTAACAACTATTATTGCAACCTGAGATTCTCTTTGTCCATCTTGGTACAATAGTTTGTGTCATCGCTTTCGGTAGCTTATGTTAATTGTTTTTTGTCTCTCTATTTGGAGTAACAACGTATTCGTATTTTTATATGTTATATGTTCTTTGATCAGTGAGTATATTTGGGTGTAATTAAATTTTGAATTAGAGTGTAAAACACCTTGAAATCTTCTTTTAATATTAGTGGAATCTTCTCACCGTCTCCGCAGTGGATGTAATCCAATTTGGGTGAACCATATAAATCTATGTGTCATAAATTTTTTTATTTATTTTTCATATTCGTTGATACTTCGTATTGTTTGAAACTTCTGCACAACAAGTGGTATCAGAGCTCAGGCTACGTCTAGGTTGTGATTTTGTCTACAATTATGAAGTCTGCTACATCGACAAAATATGAGATAGATAAATTCACAAAGAGAATTGATTTCAACCTTTAGCTTGTGAAGATGCGAGCCCTTTTAGTTCAGCAAGGGTAACCTAAGGCACTGAATGGAAGTAAAGTTTTGCCATCTACTTTGTCAGATCAGGATAAAGAAGATATGTTAGAGAGGGCACATAGTGCAAATTTTTTGTGTATACTAATAAGGTTCTGCGTGAAGTTGCTGATGAAGAAACTGCACCTAGTTTGTGACTAAAGCTGGAGAGATTATATATGACCAAATCCCTTACAAATCGGTTATATTTGAAGCAGCGATTATACACTCTTCGTATGTCTGAAGGTACGCCTGTGCAAACTCATATTGATGAGTTTAATAAACTTATGTCTTATTACAAAACATGGACGTGAAAATTGATGATGAAGATCAGGCTTTGATTTTGTTGTGCTCTTTGCCTAATTTGTTTGATTATTTTGTCAACACTATGTTGTATGGATGAGAAGCTATTTATTTGGAAGATGTCAAAGTACCTTTGAGTTCGAGAGAACTAAAGAAGAAGGTGTCTGAAAACTTGAGTGAGAATCAAGATCATGGCTTAGTAGTTCAAGGCAAAGATTCAGGAAGTAACAGTAAAAGTAATTCGAGATCTAAGTCTCGAATGAAGAGAGGTATATGCAAATTTTGTCACAAGATATGGCATTAGATGAATGAATGTACTAAACTCAAGGATAAATACAAGTATTTTGTGAAGTCGACTAATGATGATGTACATGATGTGGAGGATGATACTTCTACTTTTACTTTTGCATTATTTGCTGGTAATTCTTTTGTTGATGCTTGGTTCTTGATTCAAGTTGTTCACACCATATGTGCTTCAAATAGGGACTGATTTGACACATATCAGTTTGTTGATGGAGGCTTTGTGTTTATGGTAGATAGCACTCCTAATAAATTTATGCGGATTGGAACAATTCGAATTAGGATGCATGATGAAATTATCAAGAGCTTGACAGATGTTAGGCATGTCCCAGATTTGAAGAAGAATTTAGTATCTTTGGGTACTCTAGGCTCACAAGATTACAAGTATTTGTCTGAAGGTGGAGTTTTAAAAGTTTGCAAGGATGGTTTTGTGGTTATGAAAGAAAAGTTGATTCGGAATAACCTCTACATGCTTCAGGGTTGCATAGTTGTGGATGCTTCATCTAATTCATTATCAGATTCTGTGATGGGTGTATTTGTTGAGGGTCAATTTGTTCGATTTTATGAAGATGTGATAGTGAGACACCACATTATTTTGATGACAGCGCCTATATCTTTTATAGAACATATAGGTTTTCTTGTGGAGAAAGCAGTCTGGATGCTTTCTTAAGTGATTAAATCTACGAAATTCCTGTTACTTGGTGAATTGGTCTCCATCGTCTGTATTTTGTGTGAAGACTCTATTTGAGGTATGACATTAACTCATGCAATTATTTTGATATTCGTTGTTTTTTTGGTGTTCATGTGAGTGATGGTAAACATGAGTTAAGGACAAAAGTTGGTTTCCACGGATTTGTTTGTGAGGTAAATTCATATGATATGTGGTGTGTTCAGTTTATGTCGCCCAAATTTGTAATCAGCGAAGTTATGTATTTTGAGGAGTATGTCATGCTATGTGTAGAAGAGTTTAATGCAGGTTCAGACCACGGTGTTAATAAGTAAGTGGAGCTTGTTCAAGTTTTTGTTCAACCTAGTCAGGATGTGCTTGATTTTGTTGGTGATATTGAAGAGAAGCAACTTTGGTTCTACATTATTGCTTTGTTTGAAGAAATTTAGTCTCTTTTTCGGAGTCATCATCAAGTCAGTTCGTCGTTGCAAGTTAAAGTGTTTCTTGGGTTTGATTACTCCTCATAATTAATAGTTTTTAGTGGAGAAGACTTTCGGAGGAAATTCAACTTTGAAATTTTTTAATAATTTAAGTCAAAGTAGAGATTATTGATTTGTGACTTAAATTGGTCAACCTAAGTTAATAATATTGTGGACTAAGCCCAAACTATGATGCGTTGGTCTCAAACATGACTAACCTAGTAGGACTAGGTTATGGAATATATCATGCTCACGACATATTTGCTTCTATATATACTTGATGTATGTCGACATAAGAGGTAGAGAGAAGTGCGCAACCAATAGAGTTTACGTACTTAACAACTATTAGTACAATCGGAGATTCTCTTTGTCCATCTTGGTAGAAGAGTTTGTATCATCTCTTTCGGTACTTTACGTTAGTTGTTTTTGGTCTCTCTCCTTTGGAGTAACAACATATTCATATATTTGTATGTTGTAGGCTCTTTGATCAGTGAATGTATTTGTGTATAATTGAATTTTGGGTTTGAGTATGAAACACTTTGTAATCTCTTTTTGATATTATTGGAATCTCTTCACATTCTTCATTCGTGAATGTAACCCGATTTAAATGAATCACGTAAATTAATGTGCCATAAATTTTTTATTTATCTTTTTTATTTGTTGATATTTCGTATATCTATGCGACATTTATTTGACATTTATTTTTATGAAGCCGGATGGGTGAGGACTAAAAAGTTAAAAATTCAAAAAGAAGAACGTATATGGGTATTTCTATCTAGTCAGTGGTCACGTACCATGTCCAATTGTCCATTCACTGCAAGGATACAAATGGAAGGATGTCCAATATAGTTTGGACGCAAGGACGGCTATGATTGACTGATGGCGGATAAGTTGCGTGCAGTGCGGGAACATTCTCCGACTCCGATCATCATCCGCTGGCCGACCAAACCTAAATGCAAGTATGGCGTTGACTGATTGATGAGCCAAGCAGCACCAGATCGAGGGAGCACTGCACGTACCGTTACGGTTCTCCAGCAATGACTAGCCACGCGTATACATACTACTGCACTATCCAGTATGTATGATCATTTGAGCTATCTCATCCAGAAAATTAATTAGTTCTTTGCATCTCATGGAATAATGACTTGCTCCATACCTCTGCGCACGCATAGCTTATCCTCCTATGCATGCAGGCACATCTTATGTAACAACTTGTTGTCTTGTCCGCGGCCTTCACAAACTAGTGGTCAATAGTTGGTGATGGTGATATATTCTGGCGTCATCGAAGTTAGAGCATGCATACCTATGACCAGGAAGTACTGAAGTAGGAACAAACATCCTTCGATATACACAGTTACACCAACACATTACCATAAGGAGAATTTTCTCAGATGGCCGCAAACGAATTAACGATGATATATACAATATAGTTTTCCAAGAAGTCCGTGATGAAAGGTTATCTTTATATGACAAGGTTAATTTTTTTTAACATATAATTATAGTTTATGTACAGAGCAGAGTTCCGTTATAAAAAAGTACCGTTTTGATTTTTACAAAATTATTTTGACAAAAATTACTCAATTATTGAAACCTGTAAATTATGTCTAAAGATCATACTTACAAAAAAATCAGCACAATGATATAATTTGACAATTTGAACACTACCTTAAACTTTTAAACTATATCGGATGAGCTATATATATACACAACAAAAGTTGAATTTGATGATTAAATGGCCAAATCATCAATCTCCAATTGAATAAATTTTTTTGTGAGCATGATCCTGCAGTAGTAATCTACGTATGAGTGGTTTGAATAATTGAATAATTTTGTCAATCTTATGGAAAACGGATATCCTCTCTGTTTTTACAAAACGAAGCTTCGTACTTAATAATATATATATATGGGACCTGACAAGCTTAAATTTTTTTGTTCCTTCCGAAAAGAAAAACATGTCTTTTGAGTAACAATTGTAAATGTAACCTCAATCTATTTGGCAACGTACCGTACCGGGCTTTCCTATTGACGCCTTATGTATTTGTGTAGTTGATCACATAAAGGAGCTAGGGCATACGCATTAAAGTTTTCAAAGCCCTCAGTCGGTCTACCCCGTCATGTAACCAAACTACAAGATAAAACCAAATGGATGAAACACGTGCATGTTCTAATGTATAACATGAATGTAAGGTAAGGTGAGGCACATGCAAGTATGTTTGGCATCGCTGAATGCAATATAATCCTAGTAATCACAGAATACATATCTTTGTCATTAAATTGACACCCTTATATATATATATTTATATATACCTAGCTAGAGCACCCCCCATAGGAGGGGATCGATCGGTTTAGAGGTTCTAGCAAGATAGCCGCAGCCCCGCAGAACATGAATACAACCCGATATTTGATTGTGGCTTGTAACGTGCCACTTAATTTGAAACTTCAGACATCACATGCCATGTCTGTGTTTTGTTCCTTTGCCTTTTGTTTCTTGTGTTTTTATCGTGAAGAAATCCACATCATATCTTGCAATCCTGAATCCTCCAATTCAGAAACTTCTGCATCCATACCCAGTTATTGTCGTTGGCTAGCTCGTTGCATGTTTTCCTATCATTTCCTTCAAGACTTCAGAGCTCTCTTTTGTCTAGATCTAGAAGAGGAAAATAAAGATGAAGACAATAATCTCACATAATTTGATCATCGCGATCGACCCTTCAAACATAAAACAGGATAGACTTAAAGTCTTCATGGTTAATTCGTACATATATATACATACAATATATATATATATATGTACAGACAAGGGCGAATGTAAGTTATAGGCTGTGTAGGTTGCAACACACGTAGATTTTTGAGGAAGTCTAATAAAAAAAATTAGTAGTAGTCTTTTTTCTTTCTCTGAAACTCTCAGCTCACACATCCAGCCCTAAAACACTCGCTCACACTCTCGCTCTCCGCTCGATCACCTACGGCTCGCGGCGACTCTCCGCTCGATCACCTACAGCTCACGGCGACTCTCCATTAGTCTCTTATTTTCTCAGTCTCTCCGCTCTATCACATACAGCTCGCGGCGTCTCTCCATCGGTCCATCCATGATCCCTCTCAAGCTCTCACAGTCTCACAACTTTGCATAAGGTAAGTGAATTTGATTTGTGTTTGTCTGTTGTGATTTTGATCTGCCCTTGATTTGGATTCAATTTGAGTTAGGTTTTGTTGGGTTCAATTTGATTTGAATTGAATTTAATCGATATTATCCACTTTTAATCTTACCAGTCGATGGATTGGAATAGAAGAGACCCATTTGGAAAAATCAGAAAGATCTAATAGCTAAGAAAGAAGCACCAATTCAAGTTTGATTTTTCTTTCTTTCTGTCAATCAAGTTATATCTTGTGCATAGTTATTTTGGTTATTTTGGATGCCATTTTAGGATCTGTTACTTTGATACCATGCTAAAACAGAGCTATTAATTAGTTATGCTAAAATAAAGCAATGTAATCTGTTTGATGTTCAAAGGTCATGCACCCGACAACCTTGATGTGAAGATCAAGTGATATCTCTCTTGCCAAAAATTAATCTGTCATTGCATCCTTTGGCCATCGTAACTTCGTATCTTCTGCTCAGTCATAGCATGTGATTATTATACTTGTTGAACGACATGAGACTTGCAAATAAATTTATTACATATTGACTAGTTGCTCAAGCTCAATAGAGTTCCATATTGAAAAAGTTCCTTAGCTTTATTGATTGAACATTGTCCTTTTTTTTTGCAGCCGAGAAACGTATAGCTCTGTTTCATGTATAATGCCTAATTGTAGTAAACCTAAGCGATACAAAACTCTATTCTCATGGTTTACAAATGATAGTCCATCAAGTGAGAACGGGAGTGAGAGTGGGAGTGGGAGTAGGAATGTGACTCAAAATTTTGTGAATGATAGCATAGTTGATCCTTTGTCAGATGATATAGTTGAAGAATGTCGAAATGAAACAATTGAGGTGGAAAAAAATGTTAATGTCAATTCCCTTAAGCGTGATTAGGGAAAACGACGTCCTATATGCTCTTATCCTTTGAATGATCGCGAAAATATTCGAAGAGCCTATATGATTTTAGGACCATGTCAACCCGAATTGGACAAGTATCCTGTATCTTATGATGAAAGTCAAGGTCGAAGATTTAACTTCAAATGGTTCAAGGATTGGCCTTGGCTTGAGTATTCCAAAAAGTTTGACAAAGTATATTATTTTCCTTGTTTCTTTTTTGATACTTATCCGTCTCATCATCTGAAATTCACCGAGGAGGGGTGTCAAGGTTGGAAGAATGTTAATACCAAGCAATTTAGACTTCTTAGTCATGTTGGGGGCATTCATAATGCTAACATGTATAGATGAAAAGTTCTAAGAAACTCATCTCAGCATATTGAAAGAGTAATCAACTCACAATCATCACAAGATACAGGAAATCATCGTCTTCGTCTAGTTACCACAATAGAAGCAATGAGGTTGCTAGCACAGCAATGACAAATGTTTAGAGGGCATGATGAATCAGTTGGCTCTTCTAATAGTGGTAACTTTAATGTAGTTGTGAATTCATATACAAGGATAAGTGATGAAATTCGCAAAGTTGTCTCACAAGCTCATGAGAATGCCAAGTATATTTCTCCTACTATTCAAAAGCAGATCATTAATATTCTTGGCAACAAAGTGAAAAGTAAGATTTGTGAGGAAATAGGAGATGCCAAATTTTGTGTTCTTGTTGATGAGTATGTTGATGTATCCAAGAAAGAACAAATGGCTATCATTCTTCGGTTTGTGGACAGTGTTAGGTTAGTTAAAAAACGCTTCTTTAAAGTTACAAGCGTTTCAAAAACTTCTTCTCTAACTCTGAAGAATGAGATTACCAAAGTATTGGTGCAGTATGATCTTTTAGTGAAAAATATGCCTGGGCAAGGGTATGATGATGCTAACAATATAAGGGGTAAATTTCATGGTCTCCAAGCACTATTTTTGGCAGAGTGTCCTTATGCATCTTATGTGCACTATATTGCTCATCGTCTACAATTGAATTTAAATGTTGTAGCCTCAGAAGTGAAGGAAATTTGGGAGTTCTTTTCAATGCTCAATTTGATTATGACTTTTGTTGATTCTTCTGCAAAAAGACATTCAATGTTAAAGATAGCTAGAGAAGAAGAAATTGCACATTTAGTAGCTGCTGGTACTAATGAGACAGGTTTAGGGTTTAATCAGGCTCATAGTTTGCAGCAAGCAGGAGCTACTCGTTAGAGTTCACATCTTCGTTCCATTTCAAGTTTGATGAACTTATTTGGAGCATCTAGAACAACTCTTGCGTATTTGGTTGAGCATGGAGAATCCAACGACATAAGAGGTGGAGCACAGAGTGTCGGTAAGTATCTAAAGAATTTGGATTTTGTGTTCTGTTTATTTTTGATGTATGATGTCATGAAGATTACTAACTTTCTTTGTCATGCATTGCAACAAAAAGTAATAGATATCTTAAATGCATTGAGTTTTCTTTCCATAACAAAATCAAATCTTCAAGAAATGAGAGAAAATGGTTGGGTTAATTTGATAAAGAAGGTAGAAGTATTTTGTGAAGAGCATGATGTTCTTATGCCAAAGATGTCTGATCCTTACATGGGAGGTTCTACACCAAGGATGTGCCAACAAAGGAACTTTATCACAAATGAGCATTATTATCGAGTCAATATTCTTAATGCTGTGATAGATTTGCAGTTGACATAACAGAAACTTCATTGGAGCTCCTTGTTCTTTGTGCTACATTTGATCCTCGTAACAATTTTGAAGCATTCAATTCTGAAAATCTTAGTCGTCTTGCTTCGAAGTTCTATCCTCAAGATTTTATATCTATTGATTTGCTTTCTCTTGATATGGAGTGTGGATATTTTCTAGTAGATATTCGGAGGGATATCAGATTTAACAAGACAACAACTGTTTCAAATTTTTGTCGGCGACTAGTTGAAACAGGAAAATCGCCATTCTTTCCTATGATTTACAGATTAATGTGTCTTGTGTTGACTGTTCTTGTTTCTACTGCAACAACAGAGAAAACATTTTCATGTATGAAGTTCATAAAAAATGAACTTCGAAATAAGATGGAAGATGAGTTTCTTGATGATTTGATGCTTCTCAGGAGTGAAAAGGAGTATGCCGATAACATTGATAATGATTATGTTATTGCTGAGTTTGAAGTTAGTAGACCTCAGATGGTAAAATTTAGTTAGTTAATATGTTTCAATCATTGTGCAATAGTTTATGAATGTAAACGTTTCTATTATCGGGGTTTGATTTTATGTCCCCTCAATGTATGTGCTCTAAATTATAATAAGAAAGGTGTGAGGATAAACCTCCTACGGGTTACAAACCTCCAAAAAAAAATCCTGCGCTGCATAGTACAACCGACGGGGTTTCAAAATTCTGGATCGACCTCTGTGTACAGATTATTCATAAATTGCTTGAACATATAGTCATATATTCACAATCCAAAAATCTTAGAGCATGTACTGTGAGTATCAGCGTTCATATACCCAAGTAATCCAACTCCACATGCAGCCTTACTGCCCTAGCATCAAAAATCAAACTAATTAGCAAGTACCGTGCGTACATATATCTCTGGCTCAGCTCGATATATACTAGCTAGCTAAGGCAAAACTCAGCAACCATGAGCCTATCTAAATTTTTGGAAATAAATACGTACGTACTGGAGAAGAGGCTATCTAGGCTCTCTAATCTTTATCGCGACGAACTCTGCACGCACAATGACAGTACGTTGTGCCTCTTAGTAAGCATGATACTGACAACCATGACAGTACGTTGTGCCTCTTACAAAGACTTTGACGTTTCCTGGTGTCCTATTGCATGCCTCCACTGGCATCAGCACCGTGCATGGAAAGCTTTCAATGGCGAACCCTACCCACACGGCCACACGTACTTCCCACTAAACCCTAATTCTCTGAGTCTCAGCAACTCGATCTACTACGTACCCACTAGAACTTCATCATTTGGTTTCAGAATGGATCTTATTCCGTTTCAATTCCTTTTCTGGGTTAAGCCAAACATATACCTACAAGAAAAAGATTATTTGCAGAGGAAGATTTCATTGTGATCGATATTAGCAGCATTTCCCTTCCCTTTAGTTATCAGTAGTGCCTGGCCAGAATCCGCGACTTTCTCTACGTGACGTTAGATACTTAGATTGGTCCGATTCAAACATTTCTCCACGAGGTGTTTAGCTTTTATCAATTCCAGCTTCCAATCGAACTAAGACCTCTAGATGGCCGGGCATTGGGCAGAAACTTAGCTAACTATGTGGGGACACTGTACAAGTACTTACTGCGGTCAAGCTACCGCCTTAATTAGGCAGACCTAGCTAGTTGGTCGCTTAGCCGCTTGGACAGTTACCATATCGCAATGCGAGACAGTGTAGCGTTTTACATTGCTCGTTTCAAGGGGCACAATAATGTAGCCAGAAATTCGACTAAGCCGTGTCAAAATTTAATATAAAATCAAATGTAAAAGAATTTTTCTCATTAATCAGTTTAAATTAGTGTAATTAGTATTTTTTTTTAAATGGATGCCATCAGTACCTACACTTCTGGGGAAGAGATTCGAGGCGACGAAGCATCATGGTCGCCTCGGATCACTTTCTCGTCGCCTCGATTTTTTGTCACCAAAACTTCGTCGCCTCGATACGTCGCTTGAGATTGATCCCTTCACCATTGGAGCGACGTAGATTGAAAAACTTCGTCGCTTCATTTTCAATGAAGCGACAAAAAAAAAATACGTCGCTTCAATTTTTCGCCGCGAAGATATAAACGTTGTCGCTTCAGTTAAAAACGGAGCGACGAAGATTGGTCAATATTCGTCGCTTCAATATAAAACGAGGCGACGAAGATTGGTCAATTTTCGTCGCTCCGTTTTATATTGAAGCGACGAATATTGACCAATCTTCGTCGCCTCACTATATTTAATTTTTTTTTTTTTCTTTTTCACCCAATGAGGCAACGAAGATTGACCAATATTTGTCGCTTCAACGTAAATGGAGTGACGAATATTGGTCAATCTTCGTCGTTTCGATATATTTAATTTTTATTTTTTTTCTTTTTCAGTAAATGAGGCGACGAAGATTGATCAATCTTCGTCGCTTCAATGTATTTAATTTTTATTTTTTTTTTTTCACTGAATGAGGCGACGAAGATTGACCAATCTACGTCGCCTCATTGAGTGAAAAAGAAAAAGAAATAAAAATTAAATATTATTGTACCAAGTCACGACCTATCGCAATTTAAAAACACAAAAACTCATTCATCAAATCAAGTTATATAGAAAAATATTCCACAACTCAAAACGTTATACAAAGCCTTGATACAAAGCGACCTATCACACAGTAGACTAATGCTGGGGGACGGCAATGCAGCTCGATTACGAGCCAGGAGGTGGTGGAGGAGCTTGAGGTTGTTGACTCCCAGCCTGGAATGATCGCATTAGGGCCTCCATTTGTTGGACCCTTTGGGCGAGCTCATTGTAATCCTCTCTGACTTTCTGCGCCACCTCGCCCGATCTGCGCGCTTCCTCGCTCGATATGTGCGCCGCCTCGCTCGATCTGCGCGCCTCCTCTCTGGCTTCAGCCACCTCCCTTTTCAGGGCTTCGGTTTCTTGTACTCGGGCCCCTTCTCTCGGTTTGGGGTCGAGTGTGAGAGCGCGCCCCACCCCTGTCACGTCGAACAAGAACAAATATTAGTAATGGAATAGTAAACAAAAATAAAGCAAAACGTAAATCGAGATGAACGAGGTACTGTTTGTTAGAGTATTACCTCTTATAGAGGTCCCGGGCCTTGAACCCACATCTTCCTCTATGATATTTATTTGTGTATCAAGAGGAAGAGGATGGGATTGGGAAACCGCATCACCGTCTGTGTCACCCGCAACACTATCTTGTTGCGACAAGACTTCATCGAGTCTTCGCTTCACTGCCGCCTGCTCAATTAAAATATATTAAATAAATAATATTACAATATGGTAAACAAAAATAATTGAAATAACGTAACGTGAACCTATTTTCGCTTACCACTTTCTCAGCCGCATTCTTGTCCGGCTGGTATACGTTAATCCACGTCTGGACGGCGGGCGCTCTATGACCCTCCTTCTCCAACACCTCGATTCGGTACGAGAGGGCGAGAGATCCCGAATGGTGGTTGAGCTGCTGCTCCTTGTTCTTGTTTCGGTTTCCTTGATTCCGTTCGCACAATCGCTGCCACACACACACAAAAATCATTTTAAAATAAGAATAGATAAACATGTATATTTTTAAATTGTTGGCTACCAAAACTGTGCGGATAGTTTATGAAGCTCACCAAGTAAGCAGGGTCTTCACTAAATTTAACCAAATTTCAAACATTAATCATGAACCCATAACATGATTTATCACAATTCAATGATTCAAACACTAAAACTACAACATAAGACCAAATTCAATTCAATTTCAAAAATTTCACATCACCTTCATTTTCACTTCTAATCATCAATAAATTTCACTAAACTTAACCAAATTTCAAACATTATTCATGAACCCATAACATGATTTACCACAATTCAATGATTCAAACATTAAAACTACAACATAACACCAAATTCAATTCAACTTCAAAAATTTCACCAAAACTTCAATTTCACTTCTAATTTAACATATTATGGTCATAAAGAGGGTTAAAGAGATACAAATCAAACTAACCTTACTCAAGAATCAAATCAATGGCAAGAACAACCTTCTTTCTCAATTTCCTAAAATTTCTCCCAAAATCGCACAAGAACAGCTCCAGAACGTGAATGAACTGTTTTTCTAAAATTCTAACTTTATGAACGGTTTAACTTTAAGAAGAAGAGTAGATCCAGATTTAAAAAAAACGAGGCGACGAAGATTGAGCAATCTTCGTCGCCTCGATTTTCTTCGAGGCGACCAAACTCATCTTCGTCGCTTCGAATGTCAAAAGTGGTCGCCTCATATTATTGAAGCGACCAAGATCAATCTACGTCGCCTCAATTTGTTGAAGCGACGTAATTAATATCTGAGGCAATCTACGTCGCCTCATTGAAATTGGAGCGACGAAGATATGTAACTACGTCGCCCCAATTCTCTCCTCCAGTAGTGCTATATAAAAATAAATGATAGATTAATTGATAGCACAAATTATTTTGATTTTATATAGGAATTCAAACTCAAATTTCACGATATGGATTCCAAAAATTACATAACTGAATCAACGAAATCATAAATTTCAGTAATTTAATATTGAACTTCTTGATTTTTTCATGAGCATATTGATTTTCATATTTAATTTGGAAAGTAAGACATCTGCTAATAAATTACATGTAATAAGTGAGAGTTGAACAGGCTAGGGTCATTTGACACTTTTCAATTGTATTCAGCTATGCCCTTGAGGGGGCGGGACGAGATGTATCAATAGCGGATCCAAAAGAGGCTTCATCATGCTAGCCCAAGTGGAGCACTAGAGGGGCGTTGTTCACTAAAGAGGAATAATGCTACTATGTGCCGTGTTGGAGGTACAGCTTATGACCCGAGTGTAACTGGATGGTAGCTAGTTAAGATGTGGTGCATTATGAGTTTTGTCAGACCTCGTGTTACCCTGATTTAATAGTAATATTTGAGAGTTTTACTTTGTCGTGTCAAGTAATCTGATAAAATTCTTATACTATTATCACATTTTAATAGATTCGACGATCATTTAAAAAAAATTTGCGTAGCATTTTGCAGTGTAGGCCTCATTTGTTTCAAGTATTTGGGGGGAAAGAAAAGGAATATAAATCGTTTTCTTTGTTTGGAATGCAAAAGAAAAGGAAAAAGTCTCCCATGAGAAGGAAAAATTGAGGGGAATTTGGTTCCTAAAAAAACCCTAAGAATCATTTTTCCTTCCCATTAACCTATCATTACACAATCATTACTTATAATAATTGACCATAGTATCCTTATTTAAACTATTATTTAATTTAAGGTAAGTATATAAATGTAAAGTTGCATTTGAATAAATGAATGAAAAACAAACACACAAAGGGAAACACATCTCCATTCTATTATTACTTTCTATAGCATTTTCAAACATTTTTAAAGACGTTTAGAGTCAAGTTTACTTTTTCATACTAAAAGAATTACAAAAAAAAAAGTAGTTTCCTTTCCGTCAAAGGAATTACAACGGTCTTTATTGATGTACATTTGAATCGAAAAGGAATTAAACTACATCAACTCCGTGTTGTAATTAATTAATAACGTCAGCAAATTTTTTAGTTATGCTTATTAACTGATGCATTGATCGAACGACTCTTCGGAGACAAAAATTCCAAGCTTCACGTGGAGTCGTGCAGAGAGGCCAAATGAGATTTGACGGCCTCCACCCACATGGGCTGGTCTTTTGCTGTCATGGCTCCCGCCCGGGACTATTCTCTGACAATGCCGCAAATGACATAAATACCCTCAATGCATGTCTAAGAAATGCCCCGTGGACTTAATTTGATGTGGAATGATGCCTATATTATACCACATCACATGTAATAAGATTTAAAATAAAAATAAAATCAGATTTATAGAATAATGATTTTTGTTTTTTAAACTTGATAATTTTCAATTCAAACTTCTAGTTAAATCAAATCATATTCAGAACAACAACAATTACAGATGATCTTTAATATTGATTGTAAATACACGATATCGATCTCCCTAATTTTTTTGATGAAAATCGATTATGTACATATTCTACATATATGTGAATAGACAAATGAATATGTAGAAAATATTATTTCAAATTTGTTTTCATCAATTTTCATGGTTGAGATTGACCGTAACTGCATGTTCTTCTTTTCTCCTTTGATAAAACTTGATCTGAAAACTATTCAATTATTCTTTTTGAAGCTATTTATATTCTATTGTACAATTCAACTATCTTAAAATTGAAATAATAGCATACAATCGTTTAGCTACCTCAGGCCCTCAACCAACGAATTTGAAGCAGAAATTTGAATTTAAATTTGAATTTTAGATTATAAATTCGATCTAGCGCATTGATTTCTTGATTGATAATCTCTTCTACGTATATGCATTCTCTTTTATATATCTGCATATATAATTGGCCATATTTTTGATCGAGGAATATATATATATATATATATTTATCTGTATTGAATGGCCTTATGTGTATACTTTATGTATTTAATGAACTGAAAAAGAAATTTTTTGGAGAATGAAGGCTACAAATATTAGGGTTCTTAACATGTATTATGGAGGAACAAAACTCCCAACTGATTTTTTTTCTCATACTAAATAATTAATAAGATTAGATCTTATATTAATATATTTTAATAAATAACATGTCAAGAGTTATTATTTAAATTTAAAATAAAGATTAAATTTAGTAACATGTCATGTCATGTGACTTAAGATTAAGGTGATCGAATGTAGACCTCCTTAAAGACTCCATAGCATTAGCATTGCTCTTTACCAACAGACAACAAAATCAATGCGGGGATGATTGGGATTATGGAGGCATCCCTCTTACGTAAAAAGCCACCAAAAGCGGCCGTCTTCTTCGGCGCACAGTAGACTTCTGTCGTTTTCGATCCGCACTGTTTTGGTGGTTCCGGGGGTATATGCGTCTTAAAATTATACTCACAAGCCCAAGTCTAAAGTATTGCATGGATCGGAGTTGAGGAGTTCCGAAACCAACACCATCTCAGCAAATGTTTTTTACTCTCTGTTTTCACTCCAAAGCCAAAATACACATTGATGTGAATAGTTTTCACATTTTCATCCATTTCATGCTTAAATGTGGATACTTTTTCCTAGCTTCGCCGATGGATCATGATCGAGATATAGGAATGTCAGCAAGGTTCACAGGTGAAACAGTGAAATGCATGTCCATAAATTCTCAAGAGATATTAGTAGCCAATGCAGCAAATTAGACATAATTAAATTTACTGTTTCTGACGAAAACCAATTTATTATTATCTTCCTACATAGTTCATACATACTATATATATCATAATTCATTATTAGGGGTGGTCTTAAGCCGTCAGAGGTTCTGTGCGGTTTTAAAAGTGTAGCTCTATATATATACACTTTATGTATTATCAAAATTTTAGAAAATTTTAATTTACGTCTTCAATCATCGAAATTTAATTTAGATAGTTGATAAACAATCACTAATTATGAAAAATTGATTCTCAAATTACATATAATGGTATAATCGATCATAACAAAGAATGATAATGGAAAATATGAATGAATCATTGAATTGAAGAATATCTCTTACAAAAAACCATCAACTTAGTGAGATTACCTTTAAGGAGACTTTGATAGACAAGTAGAAGAGAAGTCACACAAAAAGAAGAAAAAGTTGGACAAAGAGGGGAAAAAAAGAGGAAAGAAATCCGTAGGGAAAAAAGGAAATAGAATAAAAAAGAAGAAAAAATAATGAAGAAAATTCGTTGAGAAAAAAAAAGAAAAAGAATTAAATAAGAAAAGAGGCCCAAGTAGAATTTGAACTTATGCTGCAAAAATGTAACTCTTTATGTCTTAACCAACCAAACTACATTGTCATTTGTCACTACAAGAAAACAGCACTTAGACCACGGAAACGTAAATATTCCGTGGTCTAGGTGACACTTGGACGACGTAGAAGTCTCCGTCGTCCAAGTACCACCTGGACGACGGAGAATACCATCTCCGTCGTCCAGGTGATCACCTAGACAACGGACCGACACGCCGTGGTCCGAGTAATTAACTTCCACTTAGACGATGTACCCGACACATCCGTCGTTTAAGTGAAGCATTATATAAGCCCGATGCCAAACTCTCTTCGATCGATTCATTCCATCCGATCCTCAATCTCTTCATTCCATTCGAAGAAGAATTGAAGGAGAAGGGAGAAGGAGAAGGAGAAGGAGAAGGGAGAAGGCCGAGGGAATGATCAGGATAAGGGATCTCCGCTGACTAGCTAACTAGCTTAATTAACAGATATCGAGAAGGCCAGCAGGTACGCACACAGTTAAAATTTGCTTAATTAATATATATATATTTAGTGAAAACGTACGTACATATATGCATGGATGTTAGCTATATATACAGATTAAATTACGTACGTACGTAATTGATGGATCGATGTAAATCGAGTACGTATAATTAAGCGTAAATTAATGGACTAATATATATATGTAATATATAATTAATTAATTATAATATTTTGTAGCAGTATGGACAAGAGTTGGATGAAGTTGAAGAATAGATGTGATGTCCGGTATATGGATGGAATTAGCGAATTTGTGAATTTTGCGATAGAACATGGTCAGGGAAAGAAACGTTTCAGGTGTCCGTGTCAGAAATGTCTTAATTGTTAGTATGCGGAGGTTAATGTTATGGTGCAACACCTGTACGAAAATGGTATGATGTGGAGTTACACTACATGGAGCGAGCATGGTGAAGCAGTAGAGTTCAGCGCAGCAGACTTCATCTCAGGGTACAGTTACCATGGTGCCTCATCCAGCGGGAGTGGTGCCGGACCCCCAGTTTGCAAACCAACTGCAGATTTGGTCCATGATGCGTTTCCGGGATGTAGTCATGGTGGACACCAACACCAAGACGGAGGTTACAGTACCACTAATGAGCATGATGGCACATTCCCCGCAGCTAGCTTGGCCACTGACACCAGTGAGATGGAAAAGTACAACCGGATGCTACTTGAAGCGCAGACCCCGGTGTTCCCTGGATGTCGAGAGAATGTGTTGCAATATGTGATGGAGCAAATGAAGATAAAAGTGAAGCATAAAATGTCAGTGAGTGCTTTTGACGAAATTCAGGAGCAAATATGTAAGTTGCTTCCTGATGATCACAATCTTCCTAAATCTCATTATAAGGTTAGAAATATCTTGAGCAGCCTCGGCCTAAAGTACAGGATAATTGACGCATGTCCAAATGATTGTGTGCTATTTTACAAAGAGTATAAAGATTTGGACTATTGTCCCGTATGTGGCCAGTGCAGATTCCAGTTGAATAGGAAGAGTTCGAAAAAGAGAATTCCTGTGAAAGTTGTTCGATATTTTCCCTTGATTCCCAGATTGCAGCGCCTGTACATGTCTCTACACACAGCAGAGGCGATGCGATGGTACGCAGAAAAGCGAATAGATGACGATGTCCTGCGACACGCCGCGGATGGGGAGGGTTTCAAACATTTCGACAGAGAATTTGGAGACTTTGCTTCAGAGGTTAGAAATGTTAGACTCGGCCTATCTACAGACGGATTCAATCCTTAGGGAAGTAATAGCTCCGCCGTCAGCACTTGGCCAGTTATTCTGATGCCGTACAACTTGCATCCGTGGATGTGCATGAACAAGGAATTTAATTTCCTTACCGTACTAATTCCAGGTCCTAAATCTCCATCAAAGTGTTTAGATATCTACCTCAAACCTTTGATCGACGAGCTAAAACTGTTGTGGGAAAATGGAGTCCCAACTTATGACAAATTCACTGACACGATGTTCACGATGAGGGCTGCCGTAATGTGGACGATCAGCGATTTTCCAGCTTATGGGATGTTGGCAGCCTGCAGGACAAAAAGATATAATGGATGTCCTATATGTTTGGATGACGTGAACTCTAGTTGGCACGCGGGGAAGGTGTATTACTTGGGTCACCGTAGATGGCTTCCTCACGACCACCCGTGGCGACAGGATGAAGTACATTTCGACGGTACAGTAGAGAACAATCCTAAACCCCGTAGTTGGTCGGGCGAAGAGATTTTAGAGAGGTTGAGCTATTTCGACTTTGGTGTGTTGAGCAATGACGCGGATGTAAAGAAATGCAATCCAATTCCTCCACATGATCTGAGCTATTGGGATCACAAGAGTATATTCTTTGAACTCCCTTACTGGTCGAAGTTGAAGCTGAGGAACAACTTGGACGCGATGCACATAGAAAAGAATGTGTGCGACAGCGTGGTGGGAACAATTCTCGGTATTAAGTTCAAGACTAAAGATACTCCCAAAGCGCGCAAAGATTTGGAATCAATGAATCTACGTCGTCCCTTGTGGTTGAGGAGGGATAGGAAAGGAGTGTACAACAAGATGCCAGATGCACCTTACACAGTGAAGCCGACGCTTAGACGTTCTGTATTTCACTGGTTTAAGGGCGTTCGTTATCCGGCTACGTATGTAGCTACTATAACTGGAGCAGTGGACGAGGTGCAACACAAGTTTGTTGGTCTAAAGACACATGACTATCACGTTATGCTGCAACGTCTGATTCCAGTGGTAATTCGACCATACTTGCCTCGGGACGTCGTAGAACCAATAGTGGCATTGTGCAGGTGGTGGCAGAGGTTATGCGCCAGAGAATTAAAGAAGTCAGATGTGGTGGAATTGCAACAAAAAATTGTGCACATCATTTGCAAACTAGAGAGGATTTTTTCCCCTGCTTTCTTTGACATCATGATTCACCTAATGATCCACCTGCCCGAGCAGGTGCTCATTTCTGGTCCGGTCCAGTACACTTGGATGTATCCTCAAGAAAGGTACGTACAACTAATAAATTAATTTGTTCCACTGGAGATTATATATATACTAGCTAGCTATATGTACTTATTCTTATTGTACGTTTGATTTTGTAGACAGCTTGGACAGTATAAGTCATTCGTCAAAAACAGGTCGGCCCCGAATGGCTCCATAGCAGAGACATACCTAATGCATTAGTGTGTTACTTACTGCGACAGGTACCTCAAAGATCCACCACCTCCCACTGCCTCCGAGAGCAGTGCCCGCATCAATCTTTCTGTCGTCACCAATGTCGTCCGACCGTTTAGAGGAGTATTAAAGGAATCGTTAACACGGGAAGAACTTATTGAGGCACATTGGGTAGTGTTACGAGACTGTGACGAAGTTGAGCAGTACATGATGTCATACAGGGAGAGGCTTCAGGCGTTAAATCAAAACAAGAGTTCGGCGTGGATTGAGAAAATGGTTAAGAAGAAGTTTCCCGATTATTTCTTCCAATGGGTACGTACGTACGTCTCGGGATTAATTATTTAAATACATATCGATCATGTTTGTAGAAAGTAAACCCTTATATTAATTTGCCCTTTTTCGCAGATGATTGATCTGCAAAAATCTGAAAACCACGGAGGGTGGTGGTCATGGCCAAAGCACTTGCTAGCAGGGAAGCCGGTTAAACACTATATTTATCCCGGATGTTTTGTGAACGGTGTAAAGTTCCATTCATTGGCCCGAGACGAAGGAAGAAGAACACAAAACAGTGGGGTCGCGGTTGGGAAAGACAATGATCTATATTACGGGGCTATTGTATATGTGGTTCAGCTATGTTACGGGAATGATGTAAACGTTTTTCTATTAAAGTGCAGATGGTTCAAGCGTACAAAGGAAGACTTGGGACTATTATCAGTTGATACAAACTCTAGCTGGTATGAGGATGAGCCTTTCGCTCTCGCCACCTTAGTTCGGCAGGTGTTCTATCTGGACGATCCGAAAGCCGGTGAAGGGTGGAAAATAGTGAACCATATCTCTCACCGAGGAATATGGAATACAGAGACAATTGAAGGGACACCGGCGATGACTGAAGATGCTGCTGAACCAGAAAGAGACATTCCTGCCTATCAAGAGCCTAATATTTCTGTCATCCGCTCCGATATAATGGACCTGGTTCAAGATGGTGAACGGTTACCCATGTCTGATGGTTGTACAAATCTAACTGAAGATGAGATTATCGATGAGGTAGATGAAGAAGACGAGCAGGAAGAGGACGCGGACGACGACTCAGGTTATTCGTCGGACGATGTTGAGTACGATGACGAGGATGAGCCGTCGTCTAACGAGGATGAGGACGATGATGATTATGATGAAGAGTACGGTCATACGACGAGGGAGATTAATTGGTAATTAATTATTGTAATTATTGTAATATATATATGATCGATGCAGGTTTATTTACGGTAATTAATTAATCTGAATTATATATCCTGGACAACGGAGAAATTAATTGCAGGTTGTCGCCTTTGGGTATTTTGGCTATCTCCCTAAATCCTCGACCCTAAATCTAGCAAATCGGATCGATCGATCATTTATTTAATTTTTTTATGGTCATTCAAAATAATTGAACGGACACCTGAATTCCGTCCACGTTTATAATAGGTCCCCCGCCATTTTCACCTTTGGCGCCACGCCAAATCTCAATCTCATATAAAACCCTAAATCCTGGACCCTCTAAATCTAGCAGATCGGATCGATCGATCAATTTTTTAATTATATTTTTGAATCAGAATAATTGAACGGACACACAATGACCGGGGACGACCTAAACCGTAAACCATAAGGCCCTAACCCCTGAATTCGGGGTTTAGAACTTGGACGACGGAGAATGGTCATTATCCGTCGTCCAGGTACAAACTAGGACGACGGATATGGTAATTCTCCGTCGTCCAAGTTCACAAACCCTAAACCCTAAACAGTAAGGCCTTAACCCCTGAATTCAAGGTCTATACACCTGGACGACGGAGAACGTCATTCTCCGTCGTCCAGGTTATCACCTTGACGACGGATAACTTCATATCCGTCGTCTAGGTTAGAACCTGGACGACGGAAACGCTCATATCCGTCGTCCAGGTGCAGATATCGTAATTTTTTCTAAGACAACGACCATCTAGACCTTCTTCCAATGCATATTCTTTTCATCAAGACTTTAGAGTAAACAATTCTTGGTGTGTGAGCTTTGACGGTTCGAAAATCGGAGTTGCGAAATGTCTTGTATCCACGTTTCCGGTTTGTGAAATTATCGGTTTTGCGGTTGACTGTGCTGATCAAACCCTTCCCGAACTTATTATTTTATGGTCCTTTGAAGACAATTATATATTATGTTACGACGAACATATCCAACGGTTGTTTTTTCCAAATTCAATTTCGTTAATACTCTGCTGCAAATGAGCATCTACTCATGAACACTTAAGTCGTAAGGATTAGTCGATACTTAACAACTTTCAAAACGAAAAATTATTCGTCGGTTCAAATTTAACTGTTCATATATACGATGTGTTCATCGATATTGGACGACTATTTCACTCGAATGACAGATCGCTAAATTCCTAGCGAATTATTTTTAAAAAATTTTTTAACGTAATTTGAACCTGGAAGACGGAGATGGCCATTCTCCGTCGTCCAGGTTCAAATTACCATGGCGGTTCGAAATTATTTATTTTTTATCTTTTCCATGTAATTTTCACTTGGACGACGGAGATGGTCATTCTCCGTCGTCCAAGTCCAAAATTATGGCAGTTCAATTTACCGCTTCCGTTTTTGGGACCGCTTGAATTTTCACTTAGACGACGGAGAATCCATTCTCCGTCGTCTAAGTCCAAAATCATGGCGGTTCAAAATGTCCCGCCGATTAATTGGCGCCGCTTGGAATTTTTTGAAACCGCCACTTAGACGACGGAAAACACTATTTCCGTCGTCTAAGTGAACTTAGACGACGGAGAATAGTGCTCCGTCGTCTAAGTGCACCCCCCCCCCCCTCATTTTCTCATCATTCCATCTCCTCCTCTCCTCTCCTCTACTCTCCTCTCCTCCGGCGACGCTCTGACGACAATTTTTCCGGCGTGGTTCCTCCTCCCCAACGACTCAACTCCGCCTATATTCCCGATTACTTCGGTGAGGTAAATTTCTATTTTTTTCCTTATTAAAATTATTTTCATTTAATTAATTAAATTCTAAATATAATTTATTAATTAGTTTTAAATATTTCATTATTGTGATTATAATAATGAAAAAGTGGTTAATTATTGTAATTAATAATTATTTAAATGCATAATTGTAATTAGTTGATAATTATTTAAATGAATAAATTTATTATTGTAATTATTTATTATTAGTTGATAAATGAATAAATTTATTATTGTAATTAGTTCATAATTAATTAGTTGATAAATAATAATTTATTATTGTTATTATTTATTGTTTTACTTAATTGTTAGTTACGTGTGTTTTCTAGTAAATTGCATGGTAGTACGTATTCGATTTAAATTTAGTACATAGACTTGGTTTATTAAGTCGCACTCTTTGGAATAGATGGCGCCTCTTTTCCTAGCTTATCTCCTTAACCCCTCGTGATGTGTGGATTTCATCACCGCACACCATAACCTAAGTGAAGTTATGGACACGATGTTGAGGGCGGAGTTTGCAAAGGACTTGAGGGAGTGTAAATTTTTGAAAAATTGGCCGAATGTCGGACATGGTGTCTAGAAACGGGTTATGACTGGTGACAGGATTTGGACTAAGAAAGACTTTTGTCGAAATTAGTCCTGCCTCTCGCGTTATATCTATCCCTAACTGGCCATGTTTTTCGATTTAATCAAGGCTGATTAATTGAAAATTTACACTTTATCGCGCGGGTCGCACGTCTATTGAACGACCGAAAAAGCCAAGCTAGTGTACTCTATTTAAATCTTAAACGTACTTAATTAGCGTAAATTTTTAAGTTGTAATTATTATGGTAAGTAGGTATTTTAACACCGTACTCTTAAGTTTAAATGGCTCCGCCAAAGATGACATCCGGCAAGAAGAAAGCCCAACAGGAGGCAGAAGATGAGATGCTCCGAATGTTGGCGGCCCAAGTCGGTTGGGTTCAACAGGAGGGCAACGACGCTCTCAATCCGGACGGATCATCTGGTCCGTCCGTAGCGCCCTCTGGGGAAATTTCCGCTCCCCAATTCATCTCGAGCGGTGATGACGTCGACCCCTTCCAATCTCCGACGCCCGGTACCGGTTCAACGGGAAGTACTCAGGCGTCCTCGACCGCCGAATCAATCATGTACAGCACCCGCCGTAGGCAAAGGAGGGCCCCCACTGACCCGGAACCGAAAAGGACTCGGGGTCTCGTTAAAGGGGGCAAAGCAGAGCGTATTTGCAAGGTGACCGGGAAAAATATCGACTTGTCGTATGACAAATTCACCGGTGGCCCTCCCACAGCTCAGCTAGCAAGTCTCTCGGCACATGGGATATGGTCAATCATCCGTAACCGGGTTCGTATCACTGCCCCTACTTGGAAGGAGGCGCCGGATCATGAGAAGGCGAAAGTCTTCAAAGATCTTTCGGTACGTAATACGTCCAATTTAGTTATTATATAATATTGTTAATATTAGTTAAAATTTCATAATATATATGATTATAATTTTCTATTTATTTTTGATAGGAACAATTTGCGGTGGATCCGACACCGACCATGTTGAGGCATATCAACCAAACCGCCAACTCCATCTACAAAGATTGGAAGTACAAGCTCTATAAGTACTTCCAAGATGTCGGTCCCGTGCCTCCTCCGGTAGAGCTGCAAGGGGATAGAGAAGATGAGTGGGAGTGGTTGTGTAACCACTTTGCCGATGAACAATTTAAGGTATTAATTTTTTTTTTATTTCAATTAAGATAATTGAATTATTTAAATTGTAATTATTCATTTTTTAATGATTTAATTATGTTGTGTAACAGAAATTCTCCGGTGTCAACAAAGCCAACCGGGGGAAGAAGGAGAAACACCATACTACCGGCGCCAAGCAGTTCATTCAAATTGCCAAGGAGCACAAGGATAAGAGCTCCAAACACCCTTATCTTGATGCAAGCGTAAGCGCGTATGTGACGCCTGGGCTCGATAATGAAGCGAGTCAATGCGGCGTAAGTGATATATTAATTATGTGCTTTTAATTATAGTAATTATTATTTAAATATGATTTCATTATAATAAATTAATTATTCTTTTGTAGGCAAGGGTGATAGAGCGTGCGCATGAAGAGTTGGCTAACACTCAGCTTGCGTTCCCAGATGTGCCGCCGGAAGACCTGCCTCCTCTATCCTTAGAGAGCCAAATTGCAATCGCGGATGAGGTCTACGGTCGTAGAGCTGGCAGGGAGGTTAAGCACTTTGGGCCTGGGGTGGTACGAGATTTGTCGACGACCTCCGGCTCATCATCTACGGGAGGTTCGGGGCAGCGGAGAAGGAGTCAGGCAGCGGCCGTCGAAGCAGCCATTCAAGAGGCTCGACTGGCACGAGAGGAGAATCGACGGACACAAGAGCAGAATGAGTCAATGCGGCAAAGACTTGACGAATAACAAACACAAATAGCCCAACTCATCGCGCTCATGAACCAAAATCGAGAAGTATGTCAACCTCCTCCGAACCCACACCCCGACGACAACGACCCGGCTGGAGGCGGAGGACCCGGCGGCGCATCTGCTCCTCCAGTGTATTAGCTAGCTAGTTAATTATCGCGTTTCTTTATTTCCGAGTTCCGAACAATATTTTATTATTTTTATGGGTTTTTAATTTGGATGTGTACGTATGTACAAATTAATTAATTATTTAATTAATACATTAATTAATATTAAAAATTTAGTTTAATTAATTAATTTCGACTATTTTTTATTATTTAAATTAAATTAATAATAAATTAATTTAATAATATTTAATTTCAATTTATTTTTAAAAAAAATTAAATTGTCACTTGGACGACGGAGATTATGTTCTCCGTCGTCCAGGTGCACAAACCCTAAACCTAACCCTAACCCCTAAACCCTGCCATTCTCCGTGGTCCACGTGTTAACCTGGACGACAGAAATACTAATTCTCCGTCGTCCAGGTGAACACGTAGGCCACGGAGAAACGAGCAATGTCCGTGGCCCATGTAGTCACCTGGACGACGGAGAATTAGCCTTTCCGTCGTCCAGGTGCATACATGGGCCACGGATAATGTCTGCGGTCCAAGTTAACTTGGACGACGGAAAGGCTAATTCTCCGTCGTCCAGGTGCTTGGACGACAGGACTTGGAGCACGGACCTTGGACGCCGGAGATTTCGTCGTCCAAGTACTTAGACGACAGAAAACTGCACTTAGACGACGGAAATTGTCCGTGGTCTAGGTGCAGTTTTCTTGTAGTGTGTTTAACTATAATATTTTTATTTATTTATATTCTAGTAATGTAATTTTTTTTAACGCTCCCTGAAAATGGAAAGTCCTGTGCAGTCGCACGACCGGCACGTGTCCGGCGCCGCCCCTGTTCATAATCATGATAGATTAAGTAGTAAGTGTAATTCATTAATCATGATAATATACAGTTAATTATACTTACTGATGCTCAATCAAATTTGACAAAGTGTGTGGAAGCAAGCTAGCTCATGGTACGTGTATGCACTTTCAGATCTTTACGGTTGGCAATCACAGCTTGGCGTTGGAATAGACGCGTTACTGGTACTACCTAATTATGTTAAAACGAACAAACTTTGTGTCTTCCACTTAATACGTACGTTTTAAAGTGATCAATCCATTAGATCCCAATCAAAAGATTAATCTTTTTCTGCAAACAAGAAGTTTGAATTAGGCGTGTACATACAAGGACATATCTAGATGGGTCGCAATTCCATCCGCGGAGGCATCTCCAACAACCTCATCATTCGCTTCGTTCTACCACTCTGTTTCTGACTTTTTATGCAGAAATCAATATTGCAAATCAAATCTAATACTAGAATATAAACTTGATGCCGAAGCAAACTCTTGGTATTCATGGGACTATCTATTAGTTAAATGGTTTGCCGAAAGGAATGCCCACTGTAAAGTTGCTGACTTCTTCCTGCGGGGTTCATAATATATACGACGGTTTCTTCTTCATCTCCACCAGCTTAATTTTACAATCGAGTTTTATAGTCTGGCACTCTGGCCCTTTTTGGGCCATTCTAATTAGGTAGACCTTTCATAAGTTAGTTAGAACTTAGAAGAGTGTATTTAACTAGCTATTGTAAGTCCTTAGATATGCTTGTTGTTGGATGGGCTTTTTAATTAATCTGGAAAAATTAATCACTTCATTAAAGCTGAAAATGACAGAGGAGACAGAAAAATATATGTCTATCAAAACATTACAACAAGCTAAACATAATAGGAAAATTGTATCTCAAACATAAACCACAAAGGGTCATGGCAAAGAGAACAACCCTAAAAATTAAAAAGAAAGTATCCAAAATCTAAATTACTGACAAAGTCATCGTGTCGTACAGCTGCAAGCAATCTCGCAATAAACAACGCAGATGTTGTCAGGAGTATCAAATCCAAGGATAATAATCTGGGAAGCCGACATCCAACATATCCCAAAACACACATCAACAAATAACCAACCACAACAACATTGTTCAGTCCACCACCGAGACCAAGGAGAACCCATGACTACCAAGATAAAAGATCTTGATCATAGAACACAAACAGTAAGAGCAAAAACGTAACCAATATAGATGGATCGTGGGGGGGGGGGTGATAAACTCATGCCTAAGCATCCAAAATCGCAGTGGTGAGTGACTTGCACTAATAGGTGGTAACCATCAGCACCCTCGATCAATCCTCTCATTTTTTTGAGGCTGGAAGTGAACAAATGTAAACTGTTGTGGTGACTAATCATCGAAATGAAAACATATGGGATAATGTGACATAAATAGAGTCTAAACCTAGATATTACCAGTACAATCACTTCAAGGGTACATAATCTGGACAGAGCCAGCAAAGCCACCACAAAATGTGTAGATAATTTGGCAATGCAAAGAACCACCAAATAAATTATTGGAAGATAAAAATATTGTGTGCTAAAGGAAAGCTCCCAGACCCATAAATCACAAGAACCAAACCTTAAGCTAGATTAGTGAGTGCCCTAACTGTCCACGCACCACCATCGTATGCACGCTGACCGACAGTGCCAAACAGTCCCTACTGTCGCTTGACAGTGCCTTGACCCTATAAACTCCACAAGCCAACAACACAATGAAGCAAAACAGGATGAGTCGTCAATATTTCCAAATTCCATATCTGCCAACATCCAGGGAGATCGACACCACCATACTCCATCATGGATGCCGCTTTAAGAGCTCGGGAAAGAGTGAGGAGCTGACGAGAATCACCTCACCTTCCCCCTACACCACAGTCTCAACACCACCATAGCCAATTCTGATCGCCGACAAACCAACATCTCCTCATCAAGCCAACACAGCCCTTGCTCTGGTCCCTGCTCGTACTACCGCCTACCACAGGCCATATATCCTGTCCGGCCGCACCCATATGGCATCGACGAGGCCATAACTTCCGTCGAGCCATGAGCCGCCCGACGGAACTAGCGGGAAAAACTTTATGGCTTTTTTTTATCGCGCGCGAGGTGTTTTGACCCCTAAAGGCTATTACATCCTGTTGCTGGCTTCTTAATTAATCTGAAAGAAAACAAAGCTGTTGGTTTTTAAGCTTTGTAAACCTCTAAGCTTTTGTATATAGAATAGAATATATTAAGGGGTGCAAGTATTTAAAAGAGAGATTCTTGGGTGCCATGTGTCGAGCTCTTTCGATCAGAGACAGTTTGAGACTCACCGCAAGGTCCATAATCAACGAACCTGAGAGTAGTTTATTTTCGAGTAGAAAATTAGCTTGCTGGTAGGCTATTGATTTGTTATTTTAATAGAGACTTTCTGGATATAGAATAGTGATATCAATTTGGTCGTATATATACAACTCCGACGTGCCACCTAGTTTTCAGTTAGCTAACTAGGCTGCATTACTTATTTAATTAAATTAATCAATCAGTTAATTAATTTAGGCTTCCACCCTTGTTGTCTTCTACTCTTCTTCAAGGATTTGTAATATTTTTGAGCCACTTCTAAATATTTATTGAAGATAAAAGGAGAACATACAAAGTCAAGATATATATATGAGGTGCATGATACTTGTAGGCTATAGCGAGCAATGCGAATCAATCAATATATATCTACATTTAGAAATAACCACTTTACACTTGGTAAAGACAAGAGGCTTAATTAACTAGATGGTTATAAATCTTTCTGTGTATATAATTTGTGTAAATACTGTTGAATTAACTTGGTGCTGTGGTAAAACTTTGGGCTTATACAAGACAGAACTGGATTCGAGCTATTTTTCTTCTTTCTCAACTTTCTCATTATATAAATTTTTCTTCTTCTTTTATCAATCTATTTTGTGATTTTTATCTAGCTAATAATTTTCTTTCTGCTTACCTTCTAACTAATAATTTTCTTTATGCTTATTATCAATATGTTGCTTCCCTTTTATATAGTATGAATGAATATTCTTCAATTTTTCATGTTCCTATATGTAATTTTTTTTACATGGCCCCCTCAAATCATTTTCCAGCTCCGGTCCTGATACTATGGTACACTCGTAAAGCCGTTGGAACCCACACATTCTCATAATTGAATCTTTACTCACAATGTGGTACAAAGGCACATGTACGTGTACACTGTGTAACTTGTTTGGGGCCCCCAAAACACACATGATTAGTATAGTCCGAAAGTGAATATGATCGACGGTTCATATTTTGTAGTAGAGAAAATTACGTACTGTCAAAACACTCAAGACAGAAGAATATGGTAATTGGGGTAATAAGGTTACACTTGACGTAGTAAGAGGAGAGAATACGAAATAGAGATTAATATATATATTTAGAATGACGAAGAACAATGTGGTACGTATAAAGATGCCCGGAGCCGGCGAACTTCTACCGGATCGATCAGAGCCTCTCCGGCTTTAGATGGATGTGAAATATTGGGTTAAATCACTCAACCGTGCAATCAAATCACACTCACACTCTCATTCTCGATGTTTTTAAAAATTGAAAGAATGTACAAACTCCGCCGATCCTCTCCCTTCATTCCTTCCTTATTTTACTTTCTCAGTCACCTTCAGCTAGCTTTCACCCTCCTACGTACCATTAGTTACAATTCGATCAGCATATACATTCCTTCATACATATTCTGCTTTCTCGATCAGCAGGCGTAGAACTCGACGAGCTCGTCCATTGACTCGGGCTGAGGATCGACATTCTCGAGCATCCAGAGGAGATGCTCGAACATGACGACCTCACATGCAACGACGATGGTGTTGTCGTCGGAGGATCGCTCGGCCAGCTCCTTGAAAAGCGGGTGGTGAACGACGTCGGAGACGACGAGGTAGCGTCTTCTGGACTTTCCAACGTAGACGGCGTGGAGGTCTTGCGATGAGACGGCGTCATGGGAGGAGGAGTAGTCGTAGCTGTCGTCGTCTGCGGAGGCTATGGAGTTGATGCTGTGACGGTTGCTTTTGCTGAATGAGTTCCACTTCTTGAGGACTGACTTAAGCTTCAGTAGCTTTCCTCCTTTAGCCATTGTTTGAGATGACAAGTATTAAAAGAAGCTTAGCTTTCTCAAAGAAAAGAGGGAGCTAAAGAGTTTGAGAAGGTGTGTGTGTGTGTGTTTGTTGTTAAGGGATTTGGAAATGGGAAGGAAGGCTCGTATATAAAGGAAGGACTTGGGAAGGGACAGGGGCGAAATAGTAAATGTGGAATGTGGGGTTTGCAAGAGGGCATTGAGGGGAGGAAACCTTTGGAGCATTTGCACCGGATCGGAATTCTGGCCGAAATGGGAAGTTCTATCGATGGGTCCTGTTGGAAATTAGAATTTTTCGTCGAAAAAATTATTTAGCGATGCAGATCGTGGTAGGCAACAGATCTTTGACGGAGGGGAATTCCTCATCGGCGATCGGGAATCGACAGTGAGAGGGGAAGCATCCCCGGTGGAGCCCACACACATGGGTTACGCTAATGCGCGTAATTGTTTTTTTCAACCTGGCGCGTGTATAAAAAGTGAATTTTTTTACCCGAGAATTATGAGCCAATGATAGCCTGTCTGCCACCGAGCTGCCAACGGTCTTCTCCATCTCGGTCGTTCATTTTGATTCAAGATTTCAATCCGACGCCCAGTTTCGAACAAAATGGCTACTTTGGTAAAAACGACATTTCACAGATAGACATCAAATATTTGAATAAAAACCCCTAAAAATTGCAAAATAAATCTAAATTTTTTAAATAATCCCCTACATCTTTTTTTATAAATACTACATTCATTTCATTCACACCTCACACCAATTTGTGCACAACAAATTTATCATTATCCTCATTCTCTTCTCTCAATCCTTTTAGTTTTTGCAAAAAATGTCTACCAATTGGCTTCTTTTCGAATATGTACAATTGGACATATCTTATTGTCATCAAAGTATGCGCCCTATCTCCGAGAACAAACAAAAAGTCGACAAATTGTGGGAAAAAGTTTATTCCGATTACCAACAAAATTGGGGGATGGCTCATGGTGAATCGAGGGCAAAGGATAGGACCCAAAATGCACTTACTTCTCATTTTGCTAAGTTGAAGACAAACTTGACACTTTGGAAAACTTCGCTTGCATAAGCAAAAAGGAATTCGAAATCCGGCGAAAATTTGCAAGATGAGGTAAAGATTTAATTATGTTGGTCCTCTCTATTTTATTTGATTTTATGAAATAAAAAATGGCAAGTCCATTTTATTTGTTATTATTGTGACATATCAATTTGTTATTTTTTTTTTGTATTTAAGTAAAGCTCAGACACTTTATATGGCAAAAAAGAAGAAAGAGTTTACGAACTTTGAGTGTTGGGAAGCGATCAAGAATAATCCTTCTTTGAGACCCGTCGAAACTAGTACTCCACCTTCTTACCATTCCAACTTTGAAACTACTCTTCCCGTTAATGAAGTGCCTCCTACCATCAATTTGGATGAGGATGAGGTGATTCCAATACCACAAAGCAACCTTGAAAGTACCTCGAGTCCGACTAGACCTCAAGAAGTGAATGCGGCCAAGGAAGTAAAATGAAGGGGAAAAAAGTCATGACACCTATAAATGAGGTACTAGATGAGACTTTGAAAAGCATTGCAGCTAATCAAATTTTTTTCTCCAATTGGAAAAAGGCAAGTGATGAAAAGCAATGAATCCTTGATGAGAAAACTACAAATTGAGGGCCTTAGAGGAAGAAACAAAGATCATGACAATAAATTTGGAGGCTATGAGCCCAATGTCAAAGAAGTACTTCAGGAAGAGGAAAACAGAAATCCTTAAGCAAGTAGATGATAATGAAGAAGATGATGGTGATGCAAGCTTTACAAATTGTTATCTTCCGCGCCCATTAGATTTTAGTTTTTAGTTTAGTTTGTCTTAATAATAAATCTATGTTTGGCATGTCATTATATAATTTAAATTTTCAAGACATAAAAATGCACTTTATTTATTTAGATAAACTTCAAATACATTATATTAAAACTTAATAAATTACACTCAAACAACATAAAAGGAAAACACACAAAAGGCAAATACACAAAATGCAAACACACAAAAGGTAAACACACAAAATTAAAACAAGTTATTTAGAGTTGTTCACCAGTTTCAATAAACCAATTATGCTTCACTAGGTCCTTTTGAAGCTCTCTATGGAGCTAAACTGATTGCAGATCGATAAGACGGTCGCTAAACCGTTGCTAATGTTGATCTCTTCCAACTGGCTCAAAAGGAATTCAGTTACCATATTGATCCACCAGCCCATCATAAATCAATGCACATGCTAGGTTCGGTAGATCTTCTTCTTCGTTCTCCTCAAAATCGTACTCCGAAAATTCTTCCTCAGCAATCATGTTATGCATTATAATGCAAGCCAACATGATCATTTTCAATGTCAATGTGTGATGACACATAGCTGCATGATGAATAATTGTCCAACGAGATTGTAAGATGCCAAAGCACTTCTCCAAATCTTTGCGATATGCCTCTTGTTTCTTTGTGAAGAGCTTTTGTTATAGAGTTTGGGGATTGAAAATTATTTTGACAAACGAAGAGTACCTCAGATATATTCCATCAGCTAGATAATAAGTGTTGTGGTACGACACGCCGTTGATTTTATAAGTCGATTCACTACAAGAAATTGGGTCTATAGTGACCAAAAATTTAGTGACCAAACTATATTAGTCACAAATAACATAGAATTAGTGACCAGAAATTTACTATGGTCACTAAAAGAACTCAAGGGTATCATTCCATCTACTTGATATTATTAGTGACCATTTGATTAGTTTTTAGTGACTATAAACTTTTGGTCACTAATTTTTTGTTCGTAAAACTATTTAGTGACCAAAGAAAATGAATAGCTATGACTCTAGATACTTCCTTTGTAATCAGTGATCTCTAACGTGTGGTCGTTAATTTCCTTTTTTATATATCTAATTTGTTTAGCTTTATTATGATTTGTGCCATTCACATCTTTATCGACCTATTCTTATTCAGTCCCCTTCGTCTCTTCTTCTTCTTCTTCTTCTTCTTCTTCTTCTTCTTCTTCTTCTTCTTCTTCTTCTTTTGGCAATGAAACCGACCATTTGCGTTGCATCACTTGCATGCCTGTTATTTTTGAATATAGGGAATCTAGGATGGGGTATTGGATGATTTCGATTTAAAGAACAAAAGCTAAACCCGCGATTGAAGTAGGAGCTGAAGAAGAATCGTTTACCCGAATCGAAGATCATAATGGGCTAGGCCAATGCGACATCTTCGTTAGCTGCCACATCCAGTTTGGCAACAACCTCAACAAATACGAGGGCAACAACTTCGTATACTTTCCCGAGTTCGTAAATTTTGCCAATTTCACTTTCATTCAAGTTTCAAGCCAAACAGTCTTTAATCTCATTATATAATTCTATTAATGACCTCTCATTTCGAACCATGAATAAGAGCTAGAGTGCTAAAGATTAAGGCTTTTGTTATGCAGCTATTCCAGTCTAGAGTGTTAAACTACAGTAGTAAAACAGACTTTTGCAAGCCGTTATATTTGTGAAAAGATTGTAGTAAGCGCATGTTAAAATATTGAGATGTACAAGTTATGGGTTTAATTTGTTGACTCTTGTACCAACTCTCATACCTCCATTGAGTTTAGTTAGTAGAGAATTTGAGCATGTGGTCTTTCTATTCTATTAATGTCGTTGCTTAACGTATGTTTTTTTAACTAATGTGGTGATTTTGTTTTAACTTGAATTTCTGCTTCTAACCTGATAGTATATTAATGAATAAGTTTCTACATGGATTTTGTATTTGTTCTTTTATGATTCTGGAGGTTGTATTTGAATGAATTTATATGGTCTCTTATGTGATTCTTATTTGGTGATTTGATGTTATAGGCCTCATGTTGCAATTGGATTATATGTGGAGATGATTCTCCGTCCCAAGCACTTTTCTTCGACAACAACATTGTACGCCGCTGGTGTGCCACATCCAATAATTGATCCAATCTTGAAACTTGTAGGTGATTAAAAAGATGCTGAACTGCTATATATTTTTTTGGTAAAATGTTTGAGGAACAATTTATATTTTGGGTCTGTTTTACCATCTACTTTCTCTTAATCTTGACATATTTTTGTATAGGCTATCTTATTTACCATGTGTGTGAAGGAGTTGAGATTCACATCATATTTCTTCTCAGTCAGATGAATCAGGTCTCACATTCTCTCTCCTTACTTTTTTCTTAAATCTATCGGTACTAATTTGTCGTTTTGTCAAATCTGGAAAATTAATCCATTAAGATCAAATCATGGTAAGTGGTTGATTATCCATGCAAGGTTTTGTCAAAGTTCCAAGCTACAGTTTAGTGGGCATCTACTTTCCTTTGTATTTTGTTGACGCATTATAGAAATCTGGGTTATCCTCAAGTTTTTGGTCTTATGCTAATTATGATTTCTATGTATTTAGTTGAAGTCGGTAACTTGGAGTGTTTTAGTTTTATGTGAGATCATTATAATATGAAATGTAAGGTTTGTAATCTTGATTCTCACATTTTGACATTTAAATGCTGTGTTTTGTATGTTATTAATCTAATGGAAGTGTTTCACTTTTGCTCTTTTGTTGTTTAGCTCGGTCAGTTAGAAGTATGATTACAAAATGTAGGAATTTTTTTTTGTGACAGAGCTGATCTCTGACCCTAAGTTTTACAGTTACATGATTAGTTTATTATCAATCACCAATTATTGCTGTTATATTTCCATATGTTCAAAAGTTGAAGCAAAGGATAAAAAAAAGCATAAAGTATACGCCATAGATAAGATGAAGTGATGAACTGCACAGCCTGAATTCACAAAAAAATTGCATTTACAAAGGTGACTTCAAAATTATTAACAGTGTTTTAAATTCACTTGATGCATATTCAATGAAGATTGAAACTTTATGCGAAGAGGATTCACTGAACAGAAAAGTTAGGTGATATCTCAACAGGGAAGATCAAATTATACAAGCTTTAGCTTAGTACATGATTTAGAGAATGGTTTTTGTCGTCTATTTTTTGTCAGCATGTTGCGCTAAATAGCAGAGGACATCTTCATTTATAGACATGGCAGGAGTGACTCCTCTTTCTGATATTGTAATTGCGCCACATACATTTGGTGAAAAGTATTTGATCAAGTATTTTCTAATTATTTGCTAAGTTGGAGTGATTGATCGAAGAGGTTTTGGTTCGCTTAGGTTTTGTGTAGTTTCTTTTGGTCAATACAAAGTACACAAAAGGTATATTATCACATTTCGCCTTTGGCAATTTGTACTGTTTTCTGTTAATATTGTAGTTTTAGACTTTAGTATGTACTTCATACATTTAAGTTTAGTGATAAATAACAATTTCCTCTCTCAACTTCTATGGGCTCATTACCAATTAACTCAAATGAATTGAATACTGTGCAGCTACGCGCACACATAGGTGTTGCTAGTTATAAGTTTATTCAGTTTATTATTTAGGACCAACAAGATTAGATGGAAGAATTCTAGACAACTCATGTGTGATTACTGACCTCCATGCCTATGGTCACTAACGGGAAATTTTAATTTTAATTTTTAATATTTTATGCAACACAAAACACATACAAAAGTGAATAAGCTATCCAGATTAAAAAAAATACACGATACAAGTACAGTTACGTACGATCGTGGGTCACATATCTCAATCAAGAATACAATTGCAAAGCCAACGTGAGAAGAAGCTGAGGCTAAATGGTGGTCACTGGTGGAGGGAACTAATGACCTTTGAGTGTATGCGAATTTCATGAGCGTCCACTCCTGCAACTCTTCATCGTCTTCTTCTTCTTCAAAATCAAACTCATCTTGCCTCATTCGTAAGTCTTTCTACCCTCTTTAATTTTGGTTTTCAATTTTCTTTATGCTTTTATGTGTTGGGTGAGTATGGTCGGTAGAACTAATATGTGGGTTATTGGGTTGAAGAATTCTAGTTTTGGGGTCATGAATTGCAAGGCTGTAGAGGTTTTTTTTCCTCTTTTTCTTTTTTCTTTTGGTGATACTGATTGTTGGTTGAAGATGTGAGAATATGGTATGTTGCTTATGAATGTGAGCATTCTACAGGCAAGTGCTATTTTTAGGATGAGTTAATTTTGATAAGAATAATGCATTTGATTATGGATATCGTATGTCTGTGAACTTTGGGTCTATGAAATTTAGATAGGCCTGCAAACTTTGGTTTGTGAATTTTGGATTATAAGTGAAGTATTAATAATTCTGAAGTTATATTTAGAGGTATACTGCTGCGATTAGATTATGAGTTTTGTACATGAGTTTGAATTTGTTGAGATTGTCTTATAGGTTTTGTACTTCAGTTTGAATTTTCATCGATCAATCAATAGGAAAATAAGTGCTTATTATTTGTCTAAATTCTATTCTTGTTAAGAGTTGTAGCCTGAAATATTGAAAGGGTGGACATCAATTCAGTTAATAAAAGGTTGGCCTAGCCTTAATATTTTTAGTTTGATACACATTGGCCTTAATATTAGTAACTAACTAAATTGGGTTTGATTAAGATTGGAGGTTTATTTTCTAGCATTAACTAGATTAAGTCAATACCTGAGAAGGAAGAATGATTGTATCCTATAGCATTACAGTAGCATTACATTCTCTTAGTAGAATTATTATTGAGCACAAATTTCCATGTTTTTCAAGACTTTCAAGAACACAAGTAGCTCACAGTTCATTCTTACTATTCAAGGTGACGGTGATACGTATATTACTCAATCAACCACTTTCCAGTATGTTTAAACATATACACGTTTCTTTTTGTTTGTTTCTATCCCATTGATTTTGTTTGGTATTATGTGTTGATAGATTACACTAATTTTCTATTCTACTTAAGTGAACCATTAGTAAATATGTTTAGTTTGAAGATTACAAAGATTTAAAACAAATTACATAGTTTTTGAAACTCACCCTAATGACTGCTCTGCTAGTTGTTGCATAATGTCTTTTGTATAGTATATACCTTATTTAACTTTGTTTATTCAAAACTTTTCTTATTGTAACTAGAACTAGAATTACATCATGATGAATAAGAGTTGGATTAAATTAGTCACTAGAGGCAAGCCTAAATATATGAAGGGAGTGCAAGATTTCATTAACTTTGTTGCCGCCCATATGAAATCGGGTACCAGTAACATCTTATATCCGTGTAAGGATTGCAACAAATTTTGATGTAGCTAGACCTATACATCAAGTGGCAGACTATTTATATTCATATGGTATGACTACAAGTTACATTAAGTGACAAAACATGGAGAAAAAGAGAGTGATGATGAACTGGAAAGTGATGACATCATGGAAGATAAAAATGAGGAGGACAGTGATGACATCGTGGAAGATAAAAATGAGAAGGACATTGATGATGTAGTTGAAATGCTACATGACTTTCAAGCGAGAACTTTTGTTAATGATGGGGTGTCTCAAGAGCAGTCTTAAAGTAAAGAAGAATCTAAATATAGCCGATTGATGGGCGATGCAGAGAATGAGTTATATCATGATTGTCGAAAATATTCCACATTATCCTTCATTATAAAATTGCTTCACTTAAAAACACTTGGCAACTGTAGCAACAAATTTTTTAACATGTTTTTGGAGTTATTTAATGATTCATTTCCTGATGGTAAAATGGTACTCAAGTCTTATTCAGCAGCTAAGAAGCTCATTCGAGACCTGGGTCTAAGTTATGATAAGATCCATATGTAAAAATTATTGTGTACTTTCTGAGAATTGTACAAAGAAAAAATGGAATGTCCAAAGTGCGGTGAACCTAGGTATGACCCAGATAATGCCAAGAAAATTCCACAAAAAGTCTTATGGTATTTTCCACTAATACCCAGGTTAGAGAGGCTCTACATATCACCAAAAAATAGCTCTAGATTTGAGATGGCACAAGAATAGACAAGTTAACAATGAGGAGATTATACATCCTGCTGATTCAAAAGTGTGGAAAGATTTTGACTTGACACATGAGTCATTTGCTTCTGAACCACATAATGTAAGAATGAGGTTATCGACTGATGGCTTCAACCCGAATACGAACATCAACGACCATCCTTACAACATATGGCTAGTATTTTTGGTCCCGTATAATCCACCACTACGGAAATTGATGAAAGATCATTTTTTACATGATGTCATTACTCATTCCTAGACCAACATCCCCTGGGAAAAAACATTGATGTGTTTTCCAACCAATGGTCAAAGAATTCAAAATATTATGGGAGAAAGGTAGTATCACATATGATGCTATATCTGGACAGAACTTTCATCTTCATGCCGCATTGCTATGGACTATGCATGATTTTCCAGCCTATGGAGATCTTTCTGGATGGAGTACTAAAGGAAAATTGGTTTGTCCTACATGCAATGAGCATACACCTCATATATGGCTGAAAAATTAGCAAAAAACTGTCTACTATGATCATCGTCGGTGGCTGACCCGTAATCATAGTCTTTGAAAAAATTTGGGTTTCAATGGTAAAGTTGAAAAGAGACTAAGACCTGATTTGTTATCCTCAGATGATGTTGTTCAACGTTTGGCTCATGTTCATCAACCATGCTTTGGAAAGACCCAAAAGTGTGCTGCTAAGTATTTGAATTGGACAAAAAAGAGTATCTTTTTTGAACTACCCTATTGGCATACTATCGAATTACACCATAATTTGGACGTAATGCATATTAAAAAAAATGTGTGTGATAATCTTCTTGAGACATTATTGGACACATAGTCCAAGACAAAAGACTCACATAAGACCGTCTTGATATGAAAGAATTGGGCATCAAATCTGAGTTACACCCTAGGGTCATCAATGGTGAAACTAAGTTACCTCCAGCGTATTACACTTTCAATGCCAAAGAGAAGAAAATTGCATGTGCTTTCCTCCATTCAATCACACTTCCAGATGATATGGCATCCAACATCTCTCGTTGTGTAAACATCAAAGATTCTAAGATTTATGGGTTGAAGAGTCGTGATTTCCATGTAATTTTGCAACAACTTCTTCCAATTGCTTTGCGTTCTTTTTGGATGTGTGTAATGCCATCATTGATTTGTGCTTATTCTTCAAGGAATTGACTTCCAAGACTTTGAGAAACGATGTCTTACAAATGTTAGGCAAAGATATTGTATTAATCCTTTGCAAGCTAGACATGTATCTCCCGCCTTCATTCTCCAACGTTATGTCCCACTTGCCCATTCACCTAGCCTGTGAAGCTTTACTTGTTGGACCTGTATAATTTCGATGGCAATTCCCATTTGAGAGGTTAGTTTCACACTAGACGTATTATTTTCAGATTAATTAATTGATTATTCTATTTTTTTTACAATGTAGAAATATGCATACTCTTTAGGGCTATATTAGAAATAAAGCTCGTCCAAAGGGATCAATCGTTGAAGGTTACTGCGATAATGAATGTCTTACATTCTGCTCTATGTATTTTCAATGGATTAAGACAAATTTATTAGACTAGACCAAAATTCTGATGAAAACATGGAAAGAGCAAGTTCAGGCTTATCGGTTTTCACACAAAATGTTAGATTGCTTAAGGGAGTTGCTGATGATGTGCTTGGTCCAACAGAGTTTGAAATGATTAAGTTGTATGTGCTAAATAACTGTGATGAAGTCCTGCCATATATACAATATGTATTACTGTTGCATTTGATAATATTTATTCATTATAAGTTGTTTTTATTATTACATGTTTGTGAAGAGTTCTTTTTCCTATTATATGAAACATAGAGAACATAAGGAGGCACTAGAGAAAGATAATATCAGACATATAAGCAAGGAGCAAGAGAAATTTTTTTCCAAATAGTTTCTTCGACGGGTATGCAAGTGTTTAAAATATTGTCTAAAGTTATATGTTACGTTTGATAATAAAGGGTTGTAGTAAAATTGTAATTATAAATTGCAAATCACCCATGCTTCATCTCAGTTTCAAATACATATTTTCATTTACAGTTCTTTTTTTTTTCTTGCAGGAACGTACAGGTTTCAACTTTTATTGGATCCTTTTAGTACTTCAAGTAAATTACAATAGAGCACCAAGTAAATTACAGTTCAAGTGGTGGACTTATTTGCCTTGTTATATGCTTTCGTCTTTGATCTTTTTATAGCTCTTTGTGCTTTTGACTCAATTCTTGATACCCAATAACTAAGATACAAAAGCTACAGTAAGAAAGATAACATTGATAAATGTTATCTCCACTTCTATGAACAACCAAGTCAAGAACAATGTAGTTTTGTTCTCTTTGATATTATAAATAATCATTTTTTTATTGTTTTATTTTTCTTTCTAGGTTCAAAAGATGCAACCAGAAGAATATTATGGAGACTATGAGTCTCTATTAAATTTGGCTACAGGACCTCAGAAAACAGTGGCTAGACATAGTGGTTGTATTGTTAATGGTATAAGGTTTCACACTCAAGAACGGGATGTAGGTAAAAAAACTCAAAATAACAGAGTTGTTGTTAAAAGAGAGCATTGTGGTGAGAGTATCGAGTTCTATGGCATCTTGAGAGACATCATTGAGCTCAAATATCTTGGGAAAAATTGAGTGATTGTCTTCAAATATGATTGGTTTGATCTTACATAGAAAAGGGGAATCCATGTTGATAAACACTAGTACACAAGTGTCAATATTAGCAAGCTATGGTATACTGGTTATCCACTTTCTTTGGCATGTCAGACACAACATGTGTATTATTTGCGGGCTACAAAGCTTGGTGATCATTGACATGTTGTACATCGGTCACAACCTCGAGGGAATTTTGATGTTGTAGAAGCAATTGAAGGAGAAGTTGATGATTTAGGAGTGGATACGGATGATCCATATCAACAAGAGTCTCATGACTTTGGCTGCTTTAATCCTGTTGAGGTTAATGATGGCGATGTAATCTTATGCAGGGATGATATGAAATTAATTACCGTGGATATTAATGCTAAACAAAAAGGAAGAGAGGACGATAGCTTTATTGATGATAGTGATGTAGAAGTTAGTGCCTCTAGCGACGACAATGTTGAGGAATAATATGTGTCATCTGATGATAAGATCGAGTGACTATTGCTTTTGTTCGGTGTTTTGGCTATTTATCCAAGTCTTTTTCATTGTTGGTTATTTAATTTTCAGTAATAATACCAATTCAGACTTTTATTTTACTTATTATGTTTGACTATTATATTTTACTAGGATTTTAACTAATATTTGGCAACTATTATCATGATCAATAAAAGGTACGTATAAGAATCATAAGATTATTGTATATTTCTGTATGGTACACTAATCAAATATTTTTTTTGTTAATTATAGGGATCAATACAAGAATGGCTAAGAAATCACAAGGTCCAAGATTTCTACATCAGTTACAAACATCAGCACTTCCACCAAATCCAAGTCGATCATCTACTGAAAATCATTCCATTCAAGTAATCCATCAACCAATCTGTCTCCAAATATGATGAGTCCATCCTCATTTTCTGCTTCACCTCTACATATGCGGACACTGCGATCAACTTCTAATTATCAATCAACACCAATCTCACATGAAGAGTTACATGAGTCTTCCCAACTTGCTCAATCTCCTACATTAGAAGAGGATGTCACATATGGTAAGTAATGTTTGAAAAACTGTTATATACTTTATAAGCATGTCAATCATAGATTATGATCACTGCAATTGATTTTTTTTAATAATGATTAAGTAACTCAAAAGAAACAGCATGGTGAGACATGAGGGCTTAAGCTTTCGAAGAAAAATCGTTCCTCTAAAATGTTGGATATTGATATTCCAGAACATCTTAGACGGGTTGTAGGAGATAATTGCCAATCTTACATCACCAACATAGGATGTATTATTCGACAACATGCGCCGTTACAAGTTTGGCACTGGAAATATATTGAGAAGGAAGACATTACTGCCTTGATAAAACTTGTTCGAGTAAGTTCATCATCTACTATATGATACTTGAGATTAGTTTGCCTTTCTTTTCAGTTTTGAATCATCAAACTATTCTTTTCCTCTTATATTTTAATGATTAATATTTTTTACTTGTAGGAAACATTCAATTTCAGCAATGAACCTCATGTAAATGAGGCAATTGTGGATGATATGAAGCATAGATACAACACTTGGCGTTACAATTTGCATAAAAAGTTTCTGCAATATGAAACTGTGGAAGATGCTCTTGAGAAAAGACCTACAAATGTGGGAGAAGATGATTGGAATTTCCTTGTGAACTTGTGACAAAATGAAGAGTGGCTGGTGAATGAACTTCTATGAACTCTAATATGTCAATATATTTGTTAATACGAGTTAGACACATGTTGAAATTTGTTCCTATAAGTTACTTACTATGGTATGTTTACTATACAGGAACTAAGTGAAAAGAACAAGAAAAATAGAGATAAGCTCACAATAACACATTGTGCTGGAACAAAAGTCTTCAGTCGCCTCAGATATGAAAATGTAAGCCTCCTTTTTCTTCACTATTTTAATTCAAAATATTCAACGTTATGAAACATATCTTTATTGCTATTCTTATTAATAAAACAGAAAAATCTTGAGACTGGAGAAGAGCCTAGCCGCGTTGATATGTTTAAGTTAACACGATTTAGTGAAAAGAAAACATCATGGGTCAAAGATGTCGCCAAAACTGCCTATGTAAGGTTTTTATATATATTTAACTGAATTCTTCTTTTATTTTTATGAAATAGCTTATGGAATTTAACTATTCCTTAGGATGACATGATAACTCTGAAAGGTGAACCAGGGGCTGATGAAGAATCAGTTGAGATATTGTATGATGATGAAATATATGATATAATCATGACCAAAATTGTTGGGCCACCTAGGTCAGGCTATATACATGGGTTAGGAGATGGTCTTAAACCCAAAGCATCAAAACTAGCTTCAAGTAATCATTCACAGATTCAAGAGGCTTCATGGAGAGTAGATGAGGTAGAGTAGACGATCTACTCAGTTTGCAGATGAATTGGCAGTAGGTAAGGCTAGTGCAGCTCAACAAAATGAAGAATTAGAGGCAGTAAAGGCTAGTCCATCCCAACAAAGTGAAGAGTTAGAGATAGTAAAAGCAAGACAAATGAAGACAGATGAAATGTTAAGGAAATTGCTAACACAACTAGCTTCTAAGAAAAAAGGTACGTTAATAATACTTTTGCTAAGTTGTTGGTGTAAATTTATATGGAAACTGATTAGAAGTGCATAGCTGACCTTCAGTGATATAGTGTTTTCTTCATTTCATGGCATGGCTCAGAGAGAATTAATGCTGTCATATGAATCTATGCTATTTTGAACTATTTTTATACTTTTGTCAAATTGAAATATATATATATATATATAAATATATGTATGTGTTAAAATACTTAGATTTAGGAGCGCATATATATATATATATATTTCAGTTAAAAGTTTTCTATCTAATAATCTTTGTTAGAGTTTATATTGGTGGTAGATTAGAAGTGCATGCATATTAATAAACATGAAGCATACACGTTAATACTAAATTGGTTAATAGACAAGAAGCATAAGATCTTTTCTGCAATATATTGTTTCAGCCTACTCTATATTACGTTATCCTATAATTAGCCATCCTCTACCATGATCTTATTGACATGCAATATAATGTATATGTGTTAGAGTTTGTGTTGATGAAGGGTTAGAGTTTATTTTTGTTTCCTGTCTTTAACCAAAGCCGGTTAATATTATACCACAAGATCAAGATTAAGTGCTTTCTAGAAACTTGTGTTTGTTACTGCATTCTACATGATGTTACAACTTAGTATATAAACTTGCTGGTCTATATATCTTTTAAAAAGAAAAAAATTAGACATACAAGCAAGCAAAGTCTGAAAAATATAATTTACTTGGAAAATCCATATCATTGTGGAACTATCATTTTATGGTGATATAAGTTTTTAGATAGTACAAGTTTATTGTAAGTAGTGCTTTCGATGGATTTTTTTTTCTCACTCCATGCATATATTTTTTTCTACTGCAGATTGATGCAAGGTTTGCAAGGTTCAATGGCTCAAATATGACAAATATATCGTTAGACTTGGTTAATTATATTAGCATTTAGTAAGACTTCCTCTAAAGTTTGTAGGGTTTTCGTCATGAACTTAAGACTGATATTGCATTAGGTCTAGTAGTTTAAGATGTTAGCTTTTAAAAGGCATGTACTTGAATGTATTGATATTTTTCTTTATGGAAGATAAATTGTTGATGTTGGATTCTCATACTCTTTTGTAGATCTACTGAAAAATGTTATATATGAACGGTTAACTATAACTTTTTTAACAATGATGTATAAGATTTGAGTGACCAATAATTTAAGTACTAGTGACCACTCTTTATGATTTTAGTGACCAAATATTGTTTACTTTTAATGACCAAATTCTTGGTAGTCACTAAACGTAACATAGGATCAACCATTTTTAGTGACCTGATCATATATTTTAGTGACCATTATTTTGCGCTTTAGTGATGAATATTTTGGTCACTAAAAAAGTCCTTGTCAGTGACCATATATGTTTGGTCACTAAAACAATATTTTTTTAGTGAACAAAAATTTATTTGGTTACTAAATAGAATTAGTGATGGGTCTATAGTGACCACTTAGTGACCAACGTAATTTGGTCACTAAATCTAATTAGTGATCAAAATTACTATTTTTAGTGACCAAAGTGCTTGTCACTATAGCCCTAGTTTCTTGTAGTGATTGCAAGCTTGTTTCGGCAAGGAGCGCATCAAAGATATCCGAGTGATATGGCACATTAATATCATTTTGTGTTCTAGGCATCCCGAAGAAGCTGTACTATATCCATGATGAGGCTACCGCCTCTAAGATTATGGTTGGACGAGCTTTTCGCCCTGAGTATATCCATTGCCAAGCTGTTGGGCAGTTCTTCCATTCCCAGTGCATGCAATCGATGCTTCCGATTATACCGAATAATCCCCTCTTCCTTGCCCTTTTTAGAAGTCGAGTAATGTCTGCTGCATCTGGAGCGCAGAGGTAACAGTATTTATAAAACAAGTACACTTGTGTGCACCACTGCTTCATGCATTTTAGTGTTGTTGATTCCCCCATCCTTGTGATTTTAATATACGGATCTGCAGTTACACTGTACGCCACCATTCGTAGAACACTGGTCATCTTTTGTTGGGAAAGAAGTCTTTGCAGTCCAGTGGCAAAAGCTCTTTGATGCCAAAATGAGTCGTGATTGTAGATTTTGGTCATGATCCGGTTGAACAAGTTCGTGCTCATTCGGAACCTCTAGCGAAAAATCTTGCTCATTGAAAACAAGGCGTTCGATGAAGTACTTCCATCAAAATCTGTCCCCTTGCTTCCCTTTGCCTTGGTTCGTTTGGATGGCTATGGCGGCGGCGGCGAGGTGGCTCATCATCAAACACTACAACTACCATGACCGCATCAGTGACGAAGGAATTAAAAATTGCAGCAACTTGCTGGCGTTGTTGTCGCCTCCTCCTGTAAGAGTCATCAGAATTGAAATGATTCATCTTACTGATAAGGTAATGTGAAGAAGTGTTTGAAGAAATGTGTTTGTGGGTAGAATATCAAATGAATTGTAGATGATGTGAGTATACAAGGAGCCATAGATGATACTTTTACAGCAAATTTTATGTAATCTGATGTTTGAAGATGAATACACGTGTCACATCCTCATTGGTCAAAAATCTTACCAAAAATCTTCGTCAATAATTTAGACGACAACAACACGTGGATGTGACACATGTCACATCATGACTGATCAAAAATTTTATCGAAAATCTTCATCAATAATTTAGACGACAATGATACATGGATGTGGCACGTGTCACATCATGACTGGTCGAAAATTTTATCGAAAATCTTCATCAATAATTTAGATGATAACGACACATAGAAGTGACATGTGTACATTATGATTGGTCGAAAATCTTATCAAAAATTTGGATCAATAATTTAGACGATAATGACACAATTGTTATTGGATGAAAATATTATATAAAAAATTATAATAAATGAATAGTAATAGGAATTCCTATTTTTTGCACCGCTGCAGGAAAAACATGAATAGAATTTCATATTCGATGAATAGTGATTGCACTTCCTCAAATAGGAATTCATATACTAATAAAAATTCTTAAATGGGTACGGATGCTCTTAGATGTGTGTGAATTTATTTTTATTTCATTTGTATGACTCCAAACCACCATTTTCAAGTAAGAAAGATGACTTCTAGAGAACTACATATACTTTTGTTTTGGGGAGATTGTTCATCGTATGAGTCTATGAGATAACGTCTCTGAGAAAGATTTATAGAGAAAGACCGTTAAGTGAAAATAGTAGATGTAGTGAGCTAATTTGATACAGTGTACTCTATTTACTTCGCCATAAATATTGTAATTGTAAAACAAAATAAAATTTCTCGACTTGAGATTGTTTGATTGTATATGTGTACTCATAGGGATAATTATAACCTTATGTGAAAAATGGAATATTGATATTCTCACACTTAAGATTGAACTTCCTTGATTAATTATATATGCATGGTTAATGCTCTTCAAGACTTCAACTTCTGTACGTTACATCAATTTCTTTTACATTTTCGTGTTCTTATGCTTGAGTGCTTGACTGCGCTCCCATTTCTTGTAGTTTTCTGCAGCTTCAGAAAATGTATAATCTTCTGCTGGGACAATATGTTTCTTTTATTCTTGTTTTTTTTTCCGGCAAGTGTTACTTTTGTTCGTGTAAAAAGGTAAATAATTAACAGGGTTGTATATTGACTAGCAATCTTTTATAACTCCAACGAAGTCGACGCTGGTCTAGAATTATTCGACATTTGTCTTTGTAATACTGCAATACAAGATGATCGAAGAACATATTAGAAACTGTTAGTGAAACAGACATATATGATACATGTGCTAGGTCGTTTTCATACATCTGTTAAGTTGATTCTAAATTGTTCTACTGAAAGTGGTAGACGATTTGAGAAGGTGAAATCATTTAAAAGTTAGAGAATGAAGAAGATAAGCTAGCCAGGTCTTCGTCTTCGCGAAGAGAATCTGGCGGCGCGGTGAAGGGCCACCACAGTCGACCAACATCCCGTGAGCGGTAAGTAGCGGCACTCATTTGTTAAAATTGTCAAAGAATTCAAAGACAATTAAGTATTGCACTGTGTAAACCATAGCTCTAAGATAAGCAAAGGTTCAGCTTCCGTTGATATTATAACAGAGCTCAACTCTGTGCATGTTAATAACAAAGCTTGTTCGAGCTTAATTATGTGGTGAGAGGATCATATGAAATCTTAGGGATCAGAATATTATTATTGAACTAATCATTAAAAATTGTTTAAAGGCTACTGGAAAATCTTGTAAAAGATACACGGTAGCTACGATTATGAGCAAAGGCATGTGAACTACACATGGACTTGGCATGTCCTAGAATACTTGAGCCATGTCTCGATTTTGATTTATATATATGTGCTAAAAGAGAGAACAAAGAGATGGGCATGAGAGAGATGAGGTCAATAGAGGAAAACAACACAAATTTTAATTGTAAAATTTAGTTTACTAAATAAAAAAAAATAGGTAGACACGTAGAGAGCAAAGAAATATGTTAAAAATAAAAGATAACATCACATGTTTGAGTTTGACAAATTTAAACTCACCCCGAATTTGAGCCTATCACCCCTTTTTTTTATTAGAGTTCGAATATTTGATCTATGCCTACTAATGTTAGAATCCTGTCAGCTTCTACACGTGGATTCATGTACTTATTCATTCTAACAGTCCAAGTATATTACTGGAGAATAGAGACGGTGCCGTGGCTAATAAGTAATAAGTAATCTACCGTAATTGATCATATGTCAAATACTTCAGGTCTCCAGTTAACGAGAATGTGAGAGATCGAGAAAGAGTCACGTACATAAGAGCGGAGCGACTTCCCTCCCTCCACAAGCAGTGGGAGTTCACCTGCACCATTATACCTTATGTGCCCATGGTCCCTGGTTAATTAGATGATTGTAGTAAAAAACAGAGGCAGATTTCTTTTCAATTTGGGTCAGGTACTTACCCTCACCTCCGCTCCAATCAAGACAGAGATCTTTCCAATATGGTACAATTCTCGACGTGTTAAGCTCGTGTGAGACACTCGACATTTTCAGTAACTACTCCTCCGGCGAGTTGTCGATATAGACTTTCTTGAAGCTTGGGGGGCTCAAGACTCTCTTTCTTTCAATGACTTTGTGGGTGCTCGATCTGCCTCATTCGTTATAAGTTGGCCGGATCGATTCCGAATTGGCTCTGTCAAGATCCTATTTACACTTGGAAGGAGCTGTATCTTTAGAACAACAAGTTTGAGGGTATTATTCCTCTAACTATTAGTAATTGCTCACAACTTGTTTGGTTGGATTTGATCTTGAATTATCTCGCTGGTAGTATCCCTTTCAGCTTGGGGCCATTGCCGAAGTTGCGAGATTGGGGGAGGCAGAGGAGAGACCAAACTGATCGGTGCCTATAGCAGAGGAGAGATGAGGGTTTTCGCGTTAGGCAACGATATTCTGGCGATGGGTGGTGACGAAAACTTCAGCGATCGTCAAAGAGTAACTTTCCACTCTAAGATCATTCTCGAAAGCCACAAAATATACAAAACATACAAGATTGAATTAACTCAAATCAAGGGTGAAAATTAAAGCCGTGGAGAGTAATCGCCATTATAAATCTCCACTAGCAATGGGTGGTTTAACACGTAACAGGGTAGTATAGATGTTTATGGGCCGGCCGGGGTTATCTTCCTTTGATCAATACCTGCAATTAACTTGCGTTTTCCTCCGGGACAAATGAATGAAAGAAGATATGAACTTTGTTGTTCCCTAAACCCTAATTATTGCCACCTTTGAAATATGTATAACATGTTTTTCACAATGAAATGATCAGATTGCATGTATCTTGGCCAAAACATACTGTATATTATTAATAGATGCCGAAAATAATATTGTCATTTAAATATTAGCAAAAGAAATCTTGTCATCTATGAAAACAATTTCAGTGGTGATCAATTAATAATAATCATTAGAACTAAACCAACATATTCATGTCATGTTCTCAGCTGCTCTTAAGAGATAGAATAATCCAGTTGCTAATCAGCAAGCACCATATACGATTAAATATATGTTGTTCAGACTTCAGACTTAGAGTATTTGCATTGGTTGGGGTTCGAGTAGGCAAGTAGAGGCGGGCCAGGGTGGCCTGTAGCACGAGCAGACAAGACGGGAGCGTGCAGCGGTGATGGAGGATGCTGGCGACCGCTCGTTGACGAGGTCGGCGAGCAGTTGCTCGAGCAATCTGTGTTCGTACTGGAGCATGAGCTGTCTGGTGGAACTCACGCACGTCGCTGACGCTAGACTGATACAAATTTTTTTTTACATCTGATTACACGTGCCAGTAATAGTAAAAAAATGACAGGCCAATGGGATAGCCCCACATGGCGATGCCGAATGGATTTGAAGCCCAACGATCAAGTGGTTATGGATCGTCCATTTCAAATCCAAAAATCTGATCAGATGGATGTGGTTCAACCGAAACGGCTAATTCAAAAATAACGGACATTTGTAAAAAATTACAAAAAAATTCCTAAAATTTTAAAATTTTGCAAATAACACCCTATAATTTGTCTATAAATACTACATCAATTTCATTCACATCTCACACAAATTTGTGCACAACAAATTTATCCTCTCCTTCCTCCTCCTTTCTACATCTTTATGGTATGCCTCTTGTTTCTTTGCAAACAGTTTTTGTGGTAGCTCATGGGGATTGAAGATTGTTTTCACAAACGAGGAGTACCTGGAATATATACCGTCAGCTAGATAGTAAGTATTGTGGTAAGTCATACCGTTGACTTTATAAGTTGCACTCGACTGTTTTTCGCAATGAGCGAATCAAATATGTCCGATTGGTGGAGCACGTTGATATCATTTTGTGATCTAGGTACCCCAAAGAAGTTGTGTCATATCCACGTGTCATATGAGGCAACCGCCTCTAAAATAATAGTTGGACGCTTCTTCCGCCCCGAGAATCTCCCTTGCCAAGCTGTGGGACAATTCTTCCATTCCCCGTGCATGCAGTCAATGCTTCTGATCATACCAGAAAATTTGTGATGCCTTGCTCTCTTTAGAAGTCGAGTTATGTATGTTGCATTTGGAGCGCGGAGATAGAGGTCACCGTAAAGCTCGTATATATACATACACCAATTCTTCATGCATTGTAGTGTTGTAGATTCACCCCTCGTTATTTCAGTACACTAATCTGCGGCTGTGTCGTACGCCAACATACGAAGAGCGCCACTCATCGTTTGTTGTGGAAGAAGTCCAACTAGTCTAGTCGCATCATCTCTTTGGTGCCAAAATTGGTCGTGGTTGCAGAGATCCGTCATTATACGGTTGAATAAATTCGTACTAATTCGGTACTTTCGACGAAAAGCTTGTTTGTTGAAAACGGGGCGTTCGATGAAGTAATCCTCCATCAGATTATGTCCCCTTGACTCCGTCATTCTTTCTTCATTTGGTCGGCGGCGAGGTGGTTCATCATCAATCATTGTATCGATCGTGACCGCTTCAGTGACGAAAGCATTAACAACTTCGACATTTCGCCAACGTTGCTGTCGCCTCCTCCGGAAAAAATTGTCAAAACTGAAAGGATTCATTTTATCGGAATCTAGAATATATGGTTAAAAACGGTGTGAGTGAACAATGAGCACCAATCTATAAATTTATAGCCAAGTCTAGATATTCTGATACCTGAAGATGATGACAAGTGTCGTATTCCAATTGATCGAAAATCTCTCCGAGAATCTTACACCAATTATTTGGACGATAACGATAAGTGGTGTTGACACTTGTTGGCTCGTGATTGGTTGAAATTCTTATCGAAAATTTTGTACAATTATTTACACGATAACGTTATGTCGGTTTGACAAGTTTCAGCTCGCCATTGGTCAAAATCTTATTCAATTATTCATACGACAACGATACGTGTCATTTATGTATTGGTTGAAAATGAAACGAAAAAATAATTTACATTAAAAATTAATTTATGAATAGTAATATGAGGTGTTATTTTTGGCACCGTTGCACAAAAAATAGGAACTGCACCTCCTATTCGATAAATAGTGACTGCTCCACCACAAACAGAATTTACTCCTTCTCAAATAGCACAAACAATCTATATATATACCGGTGCGGATGCTCTTAAAGAAACTGTTCGACCATGAAGCTTTATCACGTGCTTCAATCCACATCAGTCTTCAATCGGTTGTTAACTGAACAGCGATAGTTAATCCTCAGCCTAGCGATCAATAAACAAAGTTTGTCAGCAACCAAATCAGCTGATGCAATCTGATTGGACACATTGTAAATCAATTTCTCATATACAGTCTGCAGGTCTTTTTGTTTTCCTGTCATGCATAGAATATAAATATAATTTGCAGGTTGGTTATGTGACCAAGAGCATAACAGCAATTGTCTCTCCACAGGTTTAACACAAATATGGTGCAGACAAGATGATAATTCTCTCTATTAATGTATCATGGATCCAAGTTTAGGCTCGGGATCATGTGCTTAGGAAAATCTGCCCATTATATAAATAATAGATCAGACTGTCAGCGTCGCCTGATCAATCGCAACCCAAAACTGATCCTATTCATCTCGATCGATTCGCAATCGACTGATGGATCGATTGATTGTTACAGTTCAGTTTATGGAACGACAATGCAATCCCTTTCTCTTGTCATATTAGCAACAACTTAACATGATCGTATATATTCTCTCCTCAGAGAGATCCTTTCCTTTTGCTGAAATGTAAGCCAGGCTTTTCAGTGAGAGATTTTAAGGATGTGAGGAAGAAGATAAGATCTGTATTATGAGGCTTAGAATCATTACAAGATGCTTAGCTCTATATACATGACACATGACTTTCATGATCTGGTGACTTGGTTTGTTGACTTTCGCTCACTGCTCCTCTTCATTACTCCTACATCTCCCCTCAATCTCATAGTGGAAACCAAGTATGAGATTGTAGCATAGAGAAATTGAGGCGAATCCAAGGGCGTAGCTAGTTTAATGTGAGCATTATCAATTAACACGGCTCACTTTCTAAAGTTTAGGTAATTGGTTAAAAAATTAAATTGTTTTTTCTTTATATAATAAATATTTATATGAATTTTGACACCCCTCAATTCTTAAAATAGGAAAGTTAAGAAGAAATATGGATAATTTATATTACATATAGAAAATTACCTGTTGGATTTGGACTCCCACGGAGTTGATAGAAATACTTAATCAATTTTTTTTGCTAAATGATAAATCCCTTATCAATATTGAATTAATAAACTTGTGTGATTTTCTTAGATAAATAAAATCATCTCCATGAATGTCTACATCTCTAATCCTTAACATCATTTTTTTTCTTCTTATTGTTATTCTTCTTTTCATTGATTTTTAGTAGTATAAGTTAGGTGTCATTAACATAGCTAGAATTGGTTTTGACAATGTATCAACAACAAAAAATTGACACGACTAACCCAAAATGCTAACTACGCCACTGGGAGAATCCAAGCCTTTTATCAAAATGTCAGCAAGCTGTTGTAGGGAAGGAATAAACTGTAAAGCCAATTCACCACGAGCTACCTTTTCACGAGTGAAATGAATGTCAACCTCGACATGCTTGACTTTAGAGTTGTGAATGAGATTGGGTGCAAGAGCTAAAGTCGAAACATTATCATAGTGCAATGTAGGAGATGACAACAACGAAATGTGTAGATCATGAAGAAGATGACCCAGCCAGAGAACTTCAGAACCTGTATCAGTCATGGCCCTATATTCTGCTTTTGTGGAAGAGCATGAAACAGAAGTTTGTTTCCAAGAATCTTTATGTTCCAAGCAATCCTTACTGTTAGTGTCTCTCACCGAGAATCTTTTGGCAAAGCTTTGGTATTTCCTAGTCTCATCACCAAGCTTTGCGGTGATGCTTATGTTCCATTGTGGGAACATGATGCCTATGGTCCTGAACCTGCCCTCGTTGATTCCGTTATGATTTCCAAGTCTGCTCACCAGTCCAATGAGTACGTGGAGCCTATGGACCAAACCTTTCTCAAGGATGATTTCCAGGCCATGCTCACCTCAGCTGTCACTAAAGTCAAGGATCATGTGACTGCTCAATTTGAGAAAATCAAGAATGAGATTTTTTCCTTTCTATCTAGCCAGAATGGTTCTATCCCCACTGCTCGTGAGCCCATCGTCTCTTCTCCTCTCAACTCTCACTCCTCCGAAGGCAGCACAGGTGGCTCATCCCAGGAAGACTCTGGAAAGACCATTCGGCTCGGCAACATTGGTGCAGAAGATGATGACATTGTTTATGATGCGTCTGGTTATGCTGTCTAGTATGGGTCTTAATGTATCTTTTCTGTTTCTGCTATTTTTGTTTTAGGTTCATCTTTGCTGTCCTGGAATTTTTTTGGGTGTTCTCTTACCCTTTGTCAGTCCTAAACAAAAAGGGGGAGAACTAGGAATAACTTATCAGTTGTAGGTTGTTACTTTTGCAAGAGGTGACTCGTCGCATATTTTGTTTGTCCATAGATCATGTGGTTACATTATGAAAAGCTTCTTTGTTGCCTTCACTGGGTCTTTGTGAGAAATTGTGCAGGTACTCTTTTGTGTACTCTCATATTCGATAACTATCATACTTAGGTTGTTAGTTATAGAAGGGTGTTTTGTTTAGGAATGCCAAAGGGGGCAATTGAAGGCATATTATTTAGTTGGCTATTCCGTACGTCAACAAAACACATTATGAGAAGATCAACAAAGAAGATTGAAGACTTAGACCTACTAATCTCAATGGAAAACAGGTAATCTCATGCATGTGCATATTATGTTTTTCACTGAGGACGACATTCTTGCCATCTACCCTAAGTCAGTTTTCCCTTAACCTTACACTTGAAGTTTTGTGATTAAACTCGTTTTGAATTTCCATAACATTAAAAGAGCTTTGTTTTTAAGACAGCCTTGTTCTGACGTGGTGCCCAAGAAGTTATCTTTCAAGTCACATGAGATCTCTTGCAAACCGTGTCATGTTTCTCTCTGGTTAATTGAAAGTGGTCTAGCTGGGTTTCTTATTTCTCACACCTATGGTCAGCTGGTTATCTTGCTTGTTAGAAAATAGTTTCTTACTGTTCCTTATGTCATGCTCTATTTAGAGTAAGTGGAAGAAATCTCTTTTGCCCCATTTTGAAACTTAGACTTTGTTAAGGAAAGTTCCAGTTTGTCCTTTTTTTGTTGGCCCATGTTATGCATCTGTCACATCACACAAATTGTCAACTGATAAACGTCTAAAAACTGTCTCGATTCAGTACCCATGTGGCTTATCTCGTTGCTGATCTCTTCAGCCAATATATAAGGACAGCAGGGCAGCCGTTGCTCCCTGGTTGAGTTAGGGAGTTTTTATGCATCTTTCTAAAATGAGTCTGAGTCTTCTCTCTCTCTCTCTCTCTCTCTCTCTCTCTCTCTCTCTCTCTCTCTCTCTCTCTCTCTCTCTAAGCTTTCTCTTCTGCTGCATGTAAGCCTTAGAGTTTTGCACAAACCCAATTTTCATTAAAACGCATATGCATTGTGCACTCCATTGAGATTAGTATGGAAGTGTAAGCCTTAGAGTTTTGCACAAACCCAGTTTTCATTAAAACGCATATGCATTGTGCACTCCATTGAGATTGGCATGGAAGTGCTCAACCCGAGAAGCTACTCATGAAGAATTAGCTTACAAATAGTTAAGTTCTTTGATGAAGCTTCTGAAAATCTTTCTTTTGTAAACACTTAGACACAAGAGAGAGTGTGTCTATGTAGAACTAGTAGAGAGACTGGTTAGGATAGCATACGGGTTATGTATCCCATGAGTACAAGATACTTGTAAAGAAGTGTTGTTCATAGTGGAAAGGTTTTTCCCTAAAGAGTTAGGGGAACACAGTTTTTCGCCCCCCCCCCCCCCCCCCCGAACCTTTAGAGGTACTTGTGGTAATACATGTAGCAGAGGTTGAGATAGCCGAGGTGCTCAATTGTAACGAGCTTCTTGTTGCTCCGACCGAATTCATGATCATCTCAGTGTTGGTAAATCTTCTCTTTGGGTAATTAGCAGACGTATGGGCAATGTGTCGACACTATTGAGTGAAAGCTATGAATATTGTTTAAAAAATGTATATATCATCATTGATTTATTTTCTTCAATTATCTAGTTGGTTCAGAATTCAAATGATGGCCTACGTTTCTCAGAAACTGTTTGCTCAAAAATTGCCACAGCTTTCATTGACGGCAGATAAACTTCTGGTACAAAATGTCATTCTGATGATGCGGGCGTTCTAACTCGTGGCATATTGTCCAAGCAAGGTTTTTATTTATTGTGCTGGATCTTATTTTTCAAGTGATTGATGGCCGAGGAAGGAATCCTCTCAGCTATTGGTCTGAATGCCTTGTACGAAATGACTTGACTAAGGCACTAATTCTGGTTCTCGATCATGTCCAAGCTCTAAGTTAACTCGAAAGTGCGTGTGACCAACGAGAAGTCAACCGGGTTGATATAATCGTAAATCACGGTGAATACAAATGTGAAATGGACTCGGTCGTTGAATATTTGTGAGGTGATATGAGTGTGAACATTGAATCGCATCGACCCAATTCGGGCTGGCCAAAAGAGATCGATGAGTCTGAAAATTATATTAACCAACTACTCCTAGTTGCAAGGATTTGAAAGTGTAAAACTAAAGGACATGAAATAAATCGCAAGAATGTAAAATGTAAATTGATGAAAAGTGAATCTATATTATAAGTAAAAGATGAACAAGGTAAAGTACTTATGAATACGAAAGATAGAAAACCTGTATGCAAGTTTATGTATTTGATGCAAGATCCTTTACAATGTGCTATAAATTTTTATATATACAACTTGTACAAAAATCCTAGATTGACTGACTCGCCCATCCAGTCAACGAATCCCAATAGGACTTGAATTCCTTAATTTTAGCTGAGCAAAACCTTCCTTATACCGATTCTTAATATGATACACTCCTCTTTAGAATCAATCAGTCTAATTTGAGGAAGGTCCGCCCATTAAAGCTCAATCTGACCAATTATTGAAATCGTCATATTGAAAGCTTTCCTTATCCAAATCGTTGCACTCCTATTGGTGGATTTGAATGTAACTCACTCTCGGTTGAAGCACAAAAAGAAACCCAACCAACTCATATTTTGAGTCTAGTAAAATCTCGCCAACAAGCATTGGCCATATTGACTCGTCATGTCCAAATATCAATTCTTGGCAGCCTGGGTCAAATATCACACTTGGGCCATATGATAAAAATGTCACTTCGGTTGGCCAATAAATGACGTTGGTCGTGAAAGGGATTGGCGTTGGTCACCCAACGTACTAGCGTTGGTCAAGAAGAGTGTTGGTCACAAAAGAATGTGTTGGTCATGACAAGGCATTCGTCACCAAGATATTGGTCATTAAGGCAATGGTCGTCATGGCATTGGTCATCATGTAATATTGGTCATCACAAACCATCTTAAATCTTCATTGGCCTATGACAAACATGCATCGGCTGATGACCTGTTTGCAATTACAAAATTGGATACAAACAGAAACATAGTGATCCCCAAGTATTATTTGTTTGGTATGCAGTTCACAACCTTTTGCTCTGGTTTCAAGTTAGCAACGGTTACAAATAGGGCTACACTTAACTTTGTGTTTAGTCATTCTGGTCTAAAATGTAGCTTTATAACCTCTTCACACTTCTCACTAAAGACCGTTGTAAGGCTTAAACGTGATATTTAACCTTAGTTCTCGTTTAGCGGATATAGCTAAAGACTAATACTAACGTCTAACGGATGTGATGTCATCGTTTCGAAAACCTCCTCAACTCTAATGGTTCCTTTCGGCATATACCTCCTGGCTGATTCCTTTGGGCTTTTATTTTCACTCGCTACTAGTAATTTTTCTCGGCCCGTTTCTGCCTAACTCCCAATCGCGGGCCTGTCCAGATATGTTAATACAACCCTTACACTCATGTGGGCCTTAGGATACGAGAGTGGCCATGGATGAAGCCCACCAAGCCTTTTCTTCTCAGCCCACTCTCTCCATTTCGTCATCGCTCTCGAGTCCCGACCAGCCTCGTGCTAGTGTAACAAACACTCGCCGTCGACATACTTGATGTCGACCCATTTTCGCTTAGAATGTGACGAAAATAAATACAAGAGCCTTTTTCAACACGGACAAAATTAATGGACAATATGGACCGTTGGGATCCATTCCCGCCTTCAAATCTTTGACAAATCGAAACCCGGATCCACCGACCCGACTTTCGTACCCACTTCGCTCTCCACCGTCCACTCTCTCTGTCTAGAGCTTTCGCGCCCTCTCTTCCTCTCTGGTCGTCTCTGAATCTCTGATTCGCTATCTCCTCTCTTTGTCTCTATTCTCTTCTTTGTTCAAACGCAACCCACCCAATTAAGCAACTCCACCACACTTTTCCACATGATCGTCACCAGAAAATATGAGCCTCTTCACTACTACTACTCTCAACTCCTCCACCTTCACCCCTCAATTCTCTCCACCCAATCACGTTTTCCAGATCCGCGAGTTCCGAGTCTACAGGCGCCGAAGACTCAAACAAAAGCACCAAAAGCAGCTCAAACTCCGAAGTGAGCTTGGAAACCCTAATTTCCACGACTTCCTCTCGTTATTCCCTTCCACTAATTCTTTAGAATTCATCGCTCCGGCCATCGGCTTCGTCTCCGGCGCCACTCTCTTCCTCTCCAACCTCTTCAATTCCTCAAACCGGAGCATCTCCGACTCAGACTCCGTGATCGGAGAGTGGCTGCTGCTCACCAGCCCGACGCCGTTCAACCGCGCTGTGCTGCTGAGATGTCCGGCGATATCGCCGGAACTGTTCCAGGACGAGAACGAGAAGCTGGTGTGGGAAGACGGACACTTCGTCAAGGTAAACGCCGGTAAAATTCAACTCATCAATGACGCCGAAAACAACGGCGGCGGTTTCGGAGATGAGAAAATCGAGTATCAGAGACTGTGTGTGAGTACGGAAGATGGAGGAGTCGTCTCTTTGGATTGGCCGGCGAATTTGGATCTTCAAGAGGAGCATGGATTGGACACCACCTTGATTCTGATCCCCGGGACCGCCCTGGGAAGCATGGACCCAAACGTCATGTCGTTTGTGCGCGAGGCTCTTGGCCGCGGCTGTTTTCCGATCGTAATGAACCCTAGGGGTTGTGCTGGTTCACCTCTCACCACGCCTAGGTATATACAATATGCCTCAATGTCTCTCTCTTTAGTCTGAGAATGTAGTCCAGAGTTTGTTTTTATAGTTTGGGAGTGAATTAGTTGATGATGATATTAGGACTGTGTATCTTAATTTTATGTAGGTTATTTACAGCTGCTGACAGCGATGATATCTCCACTGCTGTACAGTTTGTAAACAAGGTGAGATCGGGGACGACATTGATGGGAGTTGGCTGGGGTTATGGTGCAAACATGTTGACAAAGTACTTGGCCGAAGTTGGTGAGAGTGTGCCGCTTACGGCAGCCGTCTGCATTGACAATCCTTTCGACTTGGAGGAGGCCACTAGGTCTTATCCTTATCAAAGGGCCATTGATCAGCAGCTCACTGATGGACTCATTGATATTCTGAGATCTAACAAGGTATGCGTAATGTTTCATCTTTCAATCCTATTCGGAAAAGAAAAGAAAAAATCGCTACTTAGAATGGTTAATGAGATCATTGTGGTGTCAAAAGGTAATATCAATCATTCAATTTACAGAATTTGGCGCTGATTGCAAGTAATTTAGGTAAGCTTACTTGGTTCTGTAGGGGCTGTTTCAAGGAAAAACAAAACGGTTTGATGTGGAACGAGCTCTTTCAGCGAAGTCTGTTCGTGAATTTGAAGAGGCAATCTCCATGGTATCTTATGGTTTTGATGCCATCGAAAACTTTTATTCAAAATCAAGTACGAAAGGCGTGGTTGGGAATTTGAAAATACCGGTTCTATTTATACAGGTGCCTGTAGTTTTTGATTACATGCCATGTTCTCGTGCTTTAACAATGGTAGTGGTATTATTGTGCATGTATATTTACAAACCTGTCATTTTTGTCAGAAAGATGACGAGTCAGCACCGCCTTCCTTAATTCCACGCAGTCTGATAGCAGAAAATCCATTTACGAGCCTACTCATGTGTTCTTGTTTGCCATCTCGTGTCGATGATTTTAGATCTCCTCTAACTTGGTGCCAGCACCTAACTATTGAGGTAATAAACTACTAATTTATCTTTGTTTGAAAATGTGGTTATGTTAAACCACCTGATGGTCCTCATTATTGGAGAAGTAGACGGAGTGTCAATTTGCACTGTTATATACTGATGAGAATGAGTGTGATGTGCAGTGGCTCACAGCAGTGGAGCTTGGATTTTTGAAGGGTCGTCACCCGCTTCTTAAAGACGTGGACATACCCATCGAGCCTCCAAGAGAGTTAGCTCATGAAGAAATTGATACAGCTTCTAGCTTTTGGTTAAAATCCAAAAAGGATTTTTCAAATGGATATGCCATGAGCCAATCAGAACCTGTAATTGGTGGTTCCACAAGTACTAAGAACAAGATGCTTGTAGAAAGTGATATTGCTGCTAGCCTCAAGCTGAAGTCCAGAAAGGATTCACACAAAAGGACTGAGGTTGAACATACAGGGTTGCAGGTTGTGGGGAATGGTGCACTGGATCAGAGTCACTCTGTTGATCCAGATTTGGTTAATGAGGAAGAAATGAGTTTGGCAGATGGTGATAGAGGTCAAGTTTTAGAGACAGCAAAAGTTGTTATGAACATGCTTGATGTAACCATGCCGAATACTCTAAGTGAAGAAAAGAAGAAGAAGGTGATGCTTTAATATTTCATGTTCATTCTTGTGTTTGACAGTCGTGTGTTAATGTTCAGTTTCTATTCTGAATAGGGAACTCAAATCTCTCTTTTCATTAGGTAGTGTCTTAAGCATAGCATAACTTGTGGTACATGTCTATTTGGACGTCAAATATTGAATCTTCCGACATAGCTGCGGTTTATTTGCTATCCCCTTCACAGTCTAAGAAAATAGCAGGATCTCAGGTTCATCAGGAACCTACAAGTATCAAACAAATGATTTGTGTCACACTAATCTTTCCCTAATCATACTTTGTGTTGTTTAAAACAAAATCATTTTTGTGTAACACTTTTCTGGTATACGTACCCAGGTCTTGGAAGCGGTTGATCGAGGAGACACACTAATGAAAGCTTTGCAAGATGCAGTGCCGGAAGATGTTCGTGGAAAGCTAACAGATGCTGTATCTGGAGTTTTACAAGCACAAGGTACAAACCTAAAATTTGATCAGCTTCTGGGGGCTGCCAGAATCTCTGATATATCATCAGGTTTAAAGTCAAAGATCCAAGACAAGTTCAGTGGAGTTTCGAGTTCAGAAGGTGCACCTGATGACCACCATTCTTCTGATCTGCCGAAGAAGGCTGATGATTTGATAGATAGCTCTGTTGACAGTCAAGTGGATGGGAATAAGCCTCCCGAGGAACCACAGTCAGAGATACCTGCAGAGCAATCGCAAAAAAATTCAGCTTCAGATCAATCAGTGAGCACAGATGGAAGTGATATATCAAGCTCTAACGTTAAGGATACTAATGAATCAGGAAGTTCAGCTGAGGTGTCAGAAGACAGTATGCCCAACAACATTTCCAGCCCAACTGAAATTACTGATCCTGCTGATGGAGCAAATGTTGACAAGGAGAGTGACCAAGCTGGTATAGCTACTCAGGTGGATGCCGAAGATGATCAGGAAGGTAGTGAGAGTCAAAAGAAGGAAGACAAGGATCTGCAGCCTGTAATAGATGAAAGTAAGTCTAATACACCTGATTCTACTGACCCAACATTTGATGTATCTCAGGCATTTGATGCCTTGACGGGGATGGATGATTCCACCCAAATGGCAGTTACCAATGTTTTTGGAGTTTTAGAAGATATGATAACTCAACTGGAGGAGAGTTCTGAACACGGCAATGAGGTGAAGAAAAGTGATTCTGGATCTGGAAAGGTCGATGAGTTAAGCAAAAATTCTGTATCTGATTGCCTTGGTGGCGATGATAGTCAAGAAGATTCAGAAATCAGCAAGTTGGACCAAAGTGTAACTATTGGTGGATTAAGCGATATTTCTGTATCTAATCAAGATGGAAATGCTGTGGAGCTGCAATCTAATGCATCGGCTTTCATGGAGGAGAAGCATACTCAGAAACCCATGTCAGTTAATGATAATGGTATCAACAGTTCAATGGAAAGTGAAGGTCATAACAAAAACAAGAAGAAGGATCAGTTGGTTGGTATCAATCGGGTAAACAAAGTACCGCCATGCAGAACTAAATTATCACCTTGCATAACTTCAATCTCTAGTGGGGTGCATAATTATCTACTTTCAAAGGTACGTGCTCAAGCACTTGATTTGGATTCAACAGCTGCTCTATTGCTTGACTATTTTCCGGAAGAAGGTCAGTGGAAACTTTTGGAACAATCTGGACATGCTAGAAGTTCTGTTGATGGTGTTGTTCAAGAGATTGAGGCACATGCACCTGCAGAGGAAGATGATGAAGTTATCGAGCCATCTTATGTCATATTAGATACTGAAAAGCTTCATGAGCCGGAGGAAGAATCTGAAGCAATGGAAATTGCGGAAGAGAGGGTTCAAATTGGAGAAGATGAAAGAGAGGACTTCAGTGAGTTCGTAAAAAATGTCATATTAGATAATTTGGCGGTTGAAGTTGGTCGCAGACTGAATGCTGATGACATGAAAAAAATGGAACCCTCTCTTACCAAAGATTTGGAACAAGTGGCTAATGCTGTATCGCTTTCTGTTGGACATGCCTATGATCCACGTTTGGAGGTTGAATACCATAGTATTGGCTCAGAAAAAATTGGTACTATTCATGGAGAGCGTGTGATTAGAGCCATTTCATCTGCTGTTCAAGAGACTAGCTTCTTGAGTAGAGTAGTGCCAGTTGGTGTTATTGTAGGCTCAAGCTTAGCTGCACTGAGAAAATATTTCATTGTGGCTACAGTTCGTGATAATGGCCAAACAGAAGTACCAATCCCAAGTCAAGCTAAAATGGCCGGAGAAAATGATACGGCTAAGGTTAGAGGCACAGAGATTCACCACTTACCTCTTGATAAATCTGTTCCTAGTACAAGTTTGGACAACTTGGTTGACACGAAAGAGGAAACGACCCAGTCGAAGACTATTAAAAATACTGTTATGGTTGGTGCCGTTACAGCTGCCATTGGGGCCTCTGCTTTGTTGGCAGAGGCCACGATGCACCAGGTATCAGTTAATTTTCTATACAAGTATTGCTTTCTTATAATTATATTTAAATAAATCTTCATAAAGAGTACAGGATTGAATTTAGGGTTTGACTTCTTAGACTGCTGAAGATTTTTTTAGTTCTAGAGTGTGATATTGTTTTTGAGATTTCCTTGCAGAAAAATTTCCCTTTCCATAAGAAAGGTTTGTGAATTATGATTCTCTACTCTAGTATTCAAAATGGGTATATTTGTGTCTTTCTTCCTACCTGATGGTTTTTTTCTGTCTGTTCTCTTGCTAAATAGAGCTGCCAAAAATATGAACACATGGTATCCCTTCCTTCTAAATGTTTTTGTTTCTATGCAAATAAGTTTTTTTTTGTTTCAGCTGACTTATGTAACAGGGTATTTTTTTTTTATTATAATTATCATACTTACATTCAAACGTACAGGATTCAAGCATGGGCAATGAAACGTCTGAGAGTTCATCTGAGTCCTTAACGATGAAAGGTATTAGTCACACAGAACCGGACACTGCTGAGGAGGAATCTGACAAACACCAAAGTAACATTGTCTCAAGCCTTGCTGAGAAAGCCATGTCAGTTGCTGCCCCTGTAGTACCCAAGAAAGAAGATGGTGGCCTGGACCAAGAAAGGTTATAAAGAGAAAAAGAAACTGCAAATAAAATCGTGATGTATCTGTCATTGCTCTCTTTTGCTAATTTTGTTACTGCATTGAACAGAATAGTTGCAATGTTGGTCGATTTGGGACAGAAAGGTGGCATGTTGAAGCTAGTTGGCAAACTTGCTTTGCTCTGGGGTGGTATGCGTGGTGCAATGAGTTTGACTGACAAACTAATCCAATTTCTTCATCTATCTGAACGTCCTTTGATACAGAGGTATTGTGTAAATCATGCAGTATAGTTTTTAGGAGTATGTGAATCTGAACTTTCTATCTGAAATTTCTACTTTGTGCTCAAGAAATCAGTTCTCTGGTTTCTATGTGCTTGCTACTGAGTTGGCTTCTCAACTTAACTGTTCTACTGATGTTTTCTGTTCTGATTTTGTGTCATAGGATCTTGGGTTTTGCTGGTATGACGCTTGTTTTATGGTCACCAGTTGTTATTCCACTACTTCCGACATTTATGCAAAGCTGGACAACTAATACCCCCGCCAGAATTGCCGACCTTGCTTGCATTGTTGGCCTCTACATTGCTTTTATGATACTTATTACAATATGGGGAAAAAGAATACGTGGATATGAAGATCCACTCAAGGAGTACGGGCTTGATTTGATGTCATTGCCTAAGGTATGGGTTAGCTGAAACTCTGGATACGAATTGGGTGTTCTTAGTGATATGTCTATCAGCTTTCTAGTTCAAGACTTAGCTTGTCTTTACATGTTCAAGTTTTGTGGGAGATGTTTGATTAAGTTTCTTGTGGCGTACAATTTTGGGAAAAACGGTCATAATTCTGCAGTTTGCAGTTATTGCATTGAGAAAAACTTGCCTCAGTTTCAGTTACATGATTGTTTAATTGCTTTTTTGCAGTTGGGCGATTTTTTCAAGGGATTGATTGGTGGTGTGGTGCTTGTTTTATCAATACAATCTGCTAATGCATTACTTGGCTGTGTGAATATCTCTTGGCCTTATACTTCGCCTTCTTTGGATGCCATGAAATTGCTCAAAGTATATGGACAAGTGCTTAAGATGGTAGGTCAGGGTATTGTAACAGCAACTGGTGTTGCTCTTGTGGAAGAATTGTTTTTCAGGTCATGGCTACCTCAAGAGATTGGTGCTGATCTTGGATATCATCGAGGAATTATTATATCAGGACTTGTATTCTCTTTATGCCAGAGGTTGCCTTATAACCATTTTACTTTACCCTTTTCATTCTCTGATTTTGTACCTTTATGTCCTCTTAGTGTTCTCATTTCTTATTATGGGATTCAGGTCTCTATGGGCAATACCAGGATTGTGGCTTCTATCTTTGAGCTTAGCAGGTGCTCGGCAAAGGAACCAAGGCAGCCTTTCCATTCCAGTTGGGTTGCGTGCGGGAATACTTGCTTCAAGTTTCATTTTACAGAGGGGTGGTTTTCTATCCTACCGGGCTGACTCTCCTCTTTGGATTATTGGAACACACCAATTCCAACCACTCAGTGGGGTAACTGGTTTTGCATTTGCTCTGCTCTTGACAATATTATTATACCCGAAAGAGTCACTGCGCACAAAGATTTTGGAAAGTAACACCGAGGAATGACTTTACGACACATGTGAACAGTGCTATGACATTGACACCGCCGAGCCGCCGACACGTTTTGATTAGTACATTATCAGTATTGCGGCCTCATTTTGGTGCTTACCGAGTTCTGCTGGCTGAGGTGTTCAAACCTTGAAACCAGGAACAGCCTTGGGTTATGACTTATGAGGAAGTACGAATTTTTTTGTATGGGAGTCCGGTTCTAGGTGGAGAGAGGTAGAAACTTGAAAGTGCTCTTTTTGTAGCTTATGATCTTTCATACCACAGGGTTGCCAAGGCTGTGTATATACACTGAAAGATGACAGGTAAATTTCGTGACTTGGAAATGAGCTAAATGTCTATTTAGCCCAAATTGCTGCTGTAGTTTACTTGCTTGGTCCATGTCACTATACTTGTATATACACAAAGAACCACATGTAGTGTAGATTTTGTACTTTGCTCTACATCTGTGATTCCAGCCCAAGGCTGGCGAGTATATTAGAAAAGCACATGCTGTCATGATTTCAGTTAAAAAATAAAAAAAATAAAATTTACATAATTGATGGCTCATGTCTTATTTGTAGATATTGTTGAATTAAAAGATCTCACATTGAAATATGACAAAATGAAATATAATTTAAATGAAGAAGTATTATTTTTAATTATATTTTTTGTGGATAAAATTTAACACCAAGTGATTAAGTTGGAACAATATTAGTACAATGATAAGGGCATGCGTGTCATAATTTGTTTATTATTTATCATTTATTTACCATAAGTACAAACAGTATCGTCATGAACCATAGAAAAGAAAGCCCCGTGTATACAACCACCATTCTCATGCCTCGTATTTGTAGCTTCAAGAAAAAGAAAAATGGTGATGAAATGAGAGCTTCATATGGTTTTAGTATTTAATACTGTGATGTACTGAATTTTTTCGATTAAATTAGAGATATTCATTTAGCTCGATACAACATTGCGCGCCTAATTCAATGAAAACGTTCATAGGTTCTGGTGACAGTTGATGAGGACTTGGTAGCTAAGCTAAAATGCGAAACTTAGTAGCTCAGAGCATGACAATCACGAAGCCTGAGCAAACTCTCTTCATACTTTGAAGAGTCTAGATCAAGAGCTTGTTAAGTAGGATGACAAATTTGGCGTCGAACATTTTTCTCTGAGACATTTCATCGAGCATGTATGTTATCGCCACCTCCAAGCTGGCCAGGGTTTCCTTCCTACACCCGAGACATAATCGTAGAGTGACCAACAAGACCCATAAGTACGTCAATCAACGGCAAAGTGACGTAAGCAATCAAGAAGAACATTGAGCCGCCGAGGAAGCAAAGCCTTGACCTCCCTCAATATTGTGATGTAAGCTGGGAAATTCAGAAATTGGACCATAATACCAAGCATGCACTAGCAAGTAGCAAGCTAAAGTCAGAAATGAGCAGGATTTGATTTGGGACAGCAAAGTTGACTTTCAATTGATGAAACATTCCCAATTACAACCAGCAATGATGAATGGAAAAGTAAACTGAAAACGAAAACAATTTTAATCACAATACTTATTTATAGTAGTTATTATCCCTAATCCTCCAAGGAAAACTTGATGATGATTGACTCGGCCAACAAATTGCGTCCGCCTCTTTTATTTACTCTTGCGTTTTGCACTTCACTCCACAGCAAGAGGAACAGCCTCGGCCTGAAAGCCAACATAAGGAAATGAGTCGGAACAAATTAAGCGAGTAGAAACTAGAGACTTGAGAGGGTATGAAATTAGGCAGACAGACTTACCAGCTTCTTGTACTTAAGAGCATAGAACATCTCAATGTAGCGGCGGCTCTCAAGGCGATCAAGGTTTGAGACATGCTTCCAGAAACCATAGACACCAGTCAAGGTCAAGAGCCTCTCAGAATAGATTTGCCATGTATACCTACAGAACAGAACAAACCAGATATTTAGTTAACTGAACAAACTTTCCCATAAAATTGTACCAGACGGAGTTTAAAGAAGGCTTTGCTTACTTCTCATAGATACGCTTCAAGCCTCCTGCTGAAATTTTGTCCCAGTGCGAAGGGTCTTTCTGGCACTTCTCAAAGAAGTCAATAAGGATCTCAGCAGCTTGGTCACCATGGTATGGATCAATATGGTACCCGGATTTGCCGTGCACAATAATCTCAGCCGGGCCACCTTTGCAGGTAGCAAATGTGGGCAAGCCACAAGTCATGGCCTCAACAACAGTCAGACCAAATGCTTCATACACAGCAGGCTGCACAAAAGCTCCCTTGCTGTCAGCAATGACACGGTAGAGTTCACCGTTCCTCACACGGTCCATCTGAGAGGAAATCCATCTGAATTGCCCATTTAGCTTGTAGGTGTCGATCAGCTCGTACATCTTTTTCAGCTCAGCTTTCTCCTCATTGTCCTGGGACTCCTTTCGTCGATCCCCAGCAACGACAACCAAGTTCACCAACTCCCTAAGCTTCTTGTTCTTACCATACCACTCAACCAGCCCAGTAATGTTCTTCACTCGGTCCAGCCTTGCCATTGTGAAGAGGATTGGCTTGTTCCTGTCCTTCAACACACACAAGTGTTCTTTGTTCTCAACTTGGCTGAAAATGAGCTCCTCGATAGCAGGATGGAAATGTGTCAACCTCTTTTCCTTCTCGGTGTAAGGGAAGTAAATGTCCATGTCAGCTCCTGGTGAAACAATGTTGAACTTGGGATCAAAGACATCAATCCCATGAACAACACGGTAGAGACCGGGCATGGTGAATGCAGTGTGACTCTCGTACTGACCAACAGTGTCTTTGCTTCCAGCAATTTCCTGGAAGGTACTGGTGATGATGAAGTCGGTGTGGTTCATGGCGATAAGATCAGCTGTGAACTGGCAAGAGAAGTGGTACTTGTCGTCTAGTTTCTTCCAGTAAAGGTCAGAGTCAGGGTACTTTGTCTTCTCCAAAGCATGAGCAATGGTGCATTGAGTTACACTCAACTTATGTGCCAACAATGAAGCCACAATGTTACCGTCACTGTAGTTTCCAATAATGAGATCAGGCTTGCCCTGGAACTCAAGAGCAAGTTCCTTTGCAACATCCTAATTACGAGAAATAAGGAGTCTTAGATTCAAATACAAGTCAATAAAGCTAGTCAGTAAACTCATTGGAACGAGATCCTCACCTCAGTGTATGTCTCTAGGTATGGCCAGACTTCAAATCTTGAGATCCATTTACGGACAATTCCCTTCTCAGTTCTGAATGGAACACGAAGAATATCAGAATGTTTGGTATTGTACACCTTCTCAAGACGCTGACCACAAGTAGTTCCTACGGCATCAGGAAGGAGCCTTGTGACCTGAGTTATAAGAAAGATTATCACATAGACATTAGGTACGAGTGCAAGATTGCTGAATTAGTTGAACAAAGGAGCTTATCCAGATTCAGAAGACTTACAATAAGAATGCGAGGGATGATATCAAGCCCTTGTTCTTTGATACGTTTAAGCATCTCGTTTTCCAAAGCACGAACTTGATCCAAGATATACACAACCTAAAAATAATAACAGAACATGAACAAAAATAAGTAACTTGAACAGACAGAAGTGCTCAACACTGATCAACATTACTACATTAGAATGATTGTAGACTGACCTGGCCACCAGTATCCGGGTACCCCAACACATTGTCTTGGGCAAAGTAACCATGAGGAGACATGATCACAACATTAAACACCATGGGAATTCTGCCAAGGAACTTTTCGAGATTGCAAGGATCGGGTGCCTCAAGAAGCTCCAAGAGGAGTTGGATCATTTCGTGCACACGCTCAGCATTGTCTCCCCAACCTCTTTCCAAACCAAGATCCTGCAACTTGTGCTCAAAAGTCTTGTATGGGGTTTCAGATGCAAGTGAAGACAGAATCTCCTCTGCCTTCCTCAGAACATGTTGGAGGGAATTCACATTCTGAATTCTCTCATTCAGCATCATATTCTGCACAAACAATAACACCGACCAAATTGAGATGTCACCCAAAATCTGAAACTATGAGGCTACTAAGTAGATCGACCATCAAACATATATACCTTGCCCTTGTAGCAATGAACTCGGAGGAACTCGAGCAGAGGGTGCATACTCTCCTTGTCATGGAAAAGCTTTGCAGAGAGGTGACGGTTGAGGAACTCGACACCATTTCCAATAGACTTGGACAGAGTTGGTTTAGGGAAAGAGGCATTGAATGGTTCAAAGTCCAATTCAAGCACAAAGTTTCCATTAAGACTGCAATTGTAAATAGAAACAAAATCTTGTTAAGATTATAACTAGAACCAAAATCAAAACACTTCTATAGGACTAATGTAACACCAAATCCAACCAACCTTCCATCAACAAGTTCCTCTTTGAAGTGCAAGTACTCCGGCACAAGCAACTCCTCAGCAACAAGTGAGTGTACATTGACCCTAATGTACTCCCAAACACCAGGCCTGGGTCGAACCGCGAACGCAACCCATGGAGGAAGAACAATAGCTTCCTACATTAACAAAAGCATCCCAAGTTTGGATCAAAACACAACACATCATAAGCAAATAATGATAAACAGACCCAAAAACTCGTAAAACTCAAAGGACATCTATCTTGGCCTACCTGGGTGCTCTTCAGAATTTCACCAAAAGCCCCATCCAACAACTTTTGCCTGTTGTCTTCAGGAATTGCTTCAAACTCAGCAATCAGCTGATGGGGTTGCAGAAACCCTTTTCCCTTGGCTTCAATCCTAACAACACCACAAACCCCAACACAAAATTAAAACCACGTCGTTTTGCTGATCCAACATTCCAAAATTTTCAACCAAACAAAAAACACACACACATGGGAATCATGATCATAAACTAGTACAAGGTTGATCCAAGACAAGTACCTTGAAAGAAAGCCAAGGAGTTCATTGCGGTGAGCAGTAAGAGTGTCATCCAGCCTCTCCCTGAGGCTGTGGACACGGCTCAGAACACGTGACTCCGCCATAGACTGCTTCTTAGTGAATCAAGAGAAACCTTCCAAATTAAACTGCAAAAACAAAAAACAACCACGTAAGTGAATAAATCTCCTCCAGACAAGTCAACTGAGCAACATTTAGTATAAATACTAATATAACTATTCTAGAAGACTATGTTCTTCTCTCTGCTTTTCAACACCGACCAAACCACATTATACAAATAGTTAGAAACTGAGATTATGACCTCAAATAGTGCTCCTTTGGAATACTAAGAAAGATCCAACTGGTCTGTTGCAGCAGAACCAGTGGTTTATAATCAAAATACAAAACTAGTTAGAGTGGCTTCCAGATATAAAGTTCAGACCCATCAAACCAGAAACTACTAACTACAGTCATGGTTTCATTTTCATTTTTGCTTGTTGGACTGAAGCAAACCAAGTCAAAGACATGAACTTTCATAATATGATACTAAAACTCATCAAAGAACAACAGCATGAAAGTGGGAACAGAGAGATCTAAGCCAAAACCAGAGCATATGCTCTGATCTAAGAAATGAAGCTCAAGAAACACAAGGTAAACAGAGAAGAGAGAAATAGTAGCAGTACCTAGTTTAGAGAAAAAGAAGAGAGCAAAGAGAGAGAAATGGGATGTGAGTTTTTCTTAGCGAAGTTGGTAGGTGATTTTATAGAGACGGGAGCGCGAAACGAAAAGGAAGTAAATGCCAGAGAGTTGAGAAAAGGAGGTGGTAGACTCCAAAAAACTCACAATAAAGGTTGAATCTTTTTTATCCTCCTTTATCCACTCAAGACCTTCCATGTCTGAATTTCTCACCGTCCAGAGAGATTTCCGGCGATGCTAAAATTCACCACGATAATTAAAGCGTATCCTTTAAATTTAAAAGCTTTCGATACTCTGGGGCATTCATGTTCATTCAAGAAGCTACTCAATTTAGAGGGCCTTTTTGGACTTGGACAACAAGAAAAAAAATCACAGAAATTCAGGAATGGTGTGAGACTGAGGTAAGGTAGAGGAGAAAAATCCTGTTAAAAATTAGGGGGGGGTGATGATTCACATGTTAGACTTTTTGGGCCACTATGAAAGACTTCGTATGAATTCCCCATGAGCCAAGCATTGATAGTGATATCCCCCAACACATGTACCCCTCCGGGTATAAAAGTTGTGTACAACATACGGAATCGGCGCATCTCCAACAATTTTTATAAACTAACCAAAAAAATTATTTTAGAGAAAAAAATACTCGATTTTAGTTTCAACAATTCTTGTATTCTAAAAAAATGAAGAAAATAGATAGAGAATCTCTATATCTATAGAAAACTCAAAATTTGTATATCCGTCTATAAATCTCTAAAATTTAATGCTTTCATATGTTTTCACTTTCTCTCTTCATATTTTCTCCATATTTGTCGTTCTCTCCCATCAAATTTAATACATCTTATGACTTGAATAAATACCTAATAAAAAAATTATTTATATTAGAATCAATAAATTATAGAAAAAATTATTAAAATTTAGAAAACCATATAGAGAAACTGATGGAATTGTGGTCGTTTTATTTGAGAAATTTTATGTTTTTATCTTCTATAATATAATAGATAAGCTTGACACATATATATGACATACATTATAATAATGCATACATGTGTAGGAATATTCTACATTTAATACTGGGCAACGTATAATCGGAAAGTTTCATACTTATTTAGAATCAAGAGTTGTTAGATTAGTTACTGTTAGCAATACACCTCTATTATTGTGACTCACGACAGTCGCAAGAACATTATTGAATTTATGGACAAAAAATTACCTTGATTTATGCCACCAATGCAAAACGCAGAGAGAAACGAATGGAACGCAGATCGAATATTCGATCAAATACTCAATGTGAGCAAAACGCAGAGGGAATGAATGAGAGAATGGGAATGGGATGATGAAGAAGAAGGTCCTAGAGGACCCTTTTATATGCGGAAGAGAGGGAGAGAGGGGGGGGGAAGGTCTTCTTCCTTCACCTTCCTGGTGGTGGGTAATGTAATGGAGAAGCTAAATTAAATATAATTAATCCAGCTTTCATTTCCAATTACTTATTAATTCTGGAAACACTTGCTTGTATTTGCTGAAAATAAAAACCAGTAGTCCCCCCATTCCTGTAGTTTCAGTGTAGCTTTCTGAAAACCGCTCTTCCACCACCTCCTCCTCCTCCTCCTCCTCCATTTCCCCCACTTTCCCAACAACCCCTCAATAATTTATCTGCTTTTTCACTCATTCATAGGGTCCTCTGTTTATCCACTTTCTCACTCATCTTGATTAAAGTCATTAAACAAAACCCACCTCTGGTTACTTTAATCAAATTTCAAAGACAGTCCAATCCAATCCTGTAGAACCTGCTCTGGTTTCTTTTTTCTTCCCTTTAGGGGGCTAGCTAGCGCTCCTGTTTTCATTTCTTTGTTTTGACTCCACCAAGCTGAGCACGAGCGCCTCCTTTGGCGGCTGTCTTTCGCGGCTCCTCATCCTGCTATTCACTGCCACGTCATCGTTTGATGTAATTTGCTTAGGTCAAAGCCATATTTTAGTTCAACTTTTGTAGTTTTGGTCTCTTATCTTTCTCTCTTTCTATGAATATGTGTCCGTTGATATATCAAATGTAAGGCAATTCAGTATATAATATTATACAGTACACTTATAATATATGAAAGAAAATATTATTGTTAAACTAACTTAAGAAACTCCTGAATCAATTCACAAACATCGTAATCAAAATAAGTACAAAAAATAACTGAGAAACATGTCACGCGAAAATTAGGTAAGCACAAACACGAGTAAACCAAGATAATGATCGCTTAAAACTTACTACAGTACCTAGCGTTGAGGCAATGTAGCCGAAGGTGGTCGGCGTCTGTACCCATGGCGGAAGACCATGAATCTCGACCCAAATTGGAAGTCGACTGAGCGGAACAACTTCTACATCCTCTACTCCATCAATTTTATTCAACACGAGATTAGATTTGCATAGAACCATGGACCCTCTAACAGGATCTCGTCACCCTCTGCCTCCAAATGTAAACCGAAAATGAAACGCCCTCTTGATAGTGAATCAAGAGACGTTTTTTCATGTCTCAAATGAAGGCTTTGGGGTTCACTTATTTCTTCGCTGCTAACAAACGTCCCAAAAATGTAGTGCTTGAAATTGTCGGCATCCTTGACACCAAAGGATGTCTTGCCTCTCTTAGAGCATCCGCAGTGCTTCGAGGAATTCAGGGGAATTCCTCGATTCCTTGGTGGGCTCCATGGCGGGGAGAGGAATTCTGGAGGAAGAGCTCGTGGAGCGCGGGAGAGGGGGGAGGAAGACCGGACGGCGACCGAGAGGAATTCCTCTCGGAATTCCGATTTCAGGAACCCATAGAGGATTTCCTGTCTGACGTCACCACTCACGTGGCTGACGTCAGGCGAGAAATCTTTTTTTAAATCCGGCGCGTGTACCGGTTAAAAAAATTTTAATTTTTTTTTACTGAATTACGGACGAATCGGAACGCGACACGTGGCAGCACCTAAAACTATTTTAAATAAATTATTTACTCTAAAACTTAAAAAAATCATAATAAATAACTCGGACTTTCGAAAAATTCAATAAAAATACGGACAAGTTCATATTAATGTCCTCTATAACTTTCGTGAAGAAAATGAGTCAAAAATCATAACTTAAAAAAATGTCATTAGAGACTGCAAAGGCAGTCGCAAAACGTCGAGATGCTCCATCGAATGAGGCAATGGAGTGTTGCACGGGAAAACTAAGGAGAGACCTAGTTGATTGTGCTCTAGGATTTTTTGGATGTATTTGTTAATCGATCTCTCTGTTGTTATATATTTAATTTTGTAATACTTATATAATTATTTTGGTACTGGAGTAACAAACGATTACAAACTTCTTAAACATTTGCTTGTAACTGACTAAAATATCATGTTATATATGAAAACAATAACAAACATGTTTCTCATACTCCAATGAAATTGATATATTCAAAGTGGTATAGATATTAGATGAAGATAAAAACAAAATTTGAAATTCTCTATTCGGGATCATTTAATGAAACTGTCAAGTAAACATACATTGTGCATTAGAGTCAGACCATTGATTTTATAGCCAGGCTCTCCATATTTGGGATCATTCTTTGTCTTATGTTGTTGGTTCCGCGGTTGCTTTCGATTAGTAGTGTGAGTTGTCCTAACTAGAGGGTCTTATCTCTATCGCTTCCTTTTTGATACTCATCTGTCTCATCATAATTTCTCGTGACTACATCCTTTTGGCATAATTAATCTAATAATTAGAAACTATACACATGTGTGAAAAATATGGAATAATTTTTATCTATACTATAAAACTGTTTTTAATATTCTTTTTTAATTAAAACTGTTTCAGTAGTTATTTTTTTTAAAAAAAATTGTATTTCAATAGATGAAAACTGCTTTTACGATAAAAACTGTTTTTGGTAATCCTTTTGGATGAAAACTGTTGCAGTTATTTTTTGATAATAGCTTTTTATTTATATTTTGGCTTCATTTTATTATTACCAAAATGTCATTTAATTATTACTCAAGACTCAAACTTAAAATTGTTTAAGCTGAAATATAGATACGCAAGAGATAGATCTGAAACTGTCTTTTATTTATTGATAGATGACCTTAAATAGACTTACAATCTGTTACAATTAAGATCCCTATAAATCAGGGATCAAGAGAATATCTACTTTTATGCTAATTAGGACAAGACACACATCTAGATATCAGGAGTATAATATTCTTAAACACTTCTCCATGTGTCGTGATCCTAATAAATGATGCATAACTTGTTGCCTCACTAAAAATCTTGTTAAGCAAACATAAACCTCTTGGATAAAAACAAAAATTTGGTCTAAGGAAAAAAAAAGTACAACGCATCAACTACATAAGCAACCACATGTGATGTAGACTCCTTATGTCTACAAGATGAACTCCTCAAGATGAGTAACTCAATTTTGGAGTTCAGATAATCTTCGCATACCAATACATCTCACATGCTTCACAAATGTAAATTTTGATAGAGACTTGATGAACAAATCTGCAGCATTATCCTCCAAACCAATCATGTTCACATGGATACTTAATGAGGGTTATTGTTGCTGATTATAGGAGTACTTTGGCGAAAAGAGTTTAGTATGACCACCCTTAACCCAACTTCATATGTTCAATGCAAACTGCATTACCCTCAAAGATGCAAGTTGGTATTGTCATAATAGATGATAATCCACTAGACCCTCGAATATGTTGTATTACCGTCTTAACCCAGATATTTTTTTAACCGTTTCTTGCAAAACTATAATCTCATAATGATTCGAAGAAGTAGCAACAAGGGTTTGCTTTGTTGATCTCTATGAAATCGTTATGTTCCTCATGGTGGATACATCACCTGTCTAGGAACGCCCTTTGTGTGGGTTAGAGAGATACCAAAAATCAGCAAAACTAACTAAGACATTATAAGGTGTCTTTGAGTAGGGGATCACACTGAATGAAGGTAAAGTGCTTGCAACAAGAACAACCTTCAACGGGTAGAAAGAATCATTCGATGGGTCAAAAGAATCATTTGACGGGTCGAATGACATGTTTTGATTCGTTTAGGAGCTACCATTCGATGGGTCGAAAGATCCACTCGACCGGTCAAAAATTCCAGAATCTGACAGTTGCATTTCGACCATTCCTTTTTTCATAATTTCAAGTCTCTCTCTTGTTTCTTTGTAGGGAAAGAATAGGCCCAAGTCAATGGATCCCTTCAAGTACCTGAAAATGTGTTTTACACCATTCCAATAACTTTACGTAGGCGCAGATCGAGAAAGCAATGTCTGGATGTGTGCACCAAACTATATAACCAAGCTCCAAGCACACTAAGATATAAAATCTCAACTCCAAAAGTTCCTCACCATCATCTTTTCAGATGAAATAGATCATTTTGGGTTCCAAACTGCAAATAACTATTGGTATGCTAAGAGGGTGTATTTACCCATTGCCTGATTTAGACATAAGTATACTGGTGAATAAGAATTCCACGAACTTGATGTTCCATCTTTAATACTAAGACAAAATCGACTCCTACCAAGGTCTATCATCTCAAATAACTTGTTCATCTAATGAAGACGCATGGGCATTACTTATCATTCTTATATCCATTCTATATAGTGCACTTGTGAAACGACTGACACATGTGAAACATCATGATATCCGAGTTGTGAATAATGCATATGTTATTCAATATTTTTTTTAAATTAATATAATTATTGCTTATTATGTACAATAATATTTTACAAAGTTTAAATTATTATTAAAAACAACATAAAATAAATATATCTAAAATATATGAAGTTAGAACTTTGAGATAAAACTTTAACCATTGGAGTTGATTGAAGTCCTAAATAAATAGTGTCAAATTGAAGTCTTAAAAATAGATTTAGGACCCCATATAGAACTTTATCATTGGAGATGCCTAAGCATTTTATACCAGATACAGAGATACGCAGCGAATCGATAAGTTCAGAATGTGCAGTTGGAATCTGATCCGTTGAGGGCGGGCATTTGTGGATATATTGTGGTCCCTCAAACGTAGGACGTTGAGCCCCATGCGAACAAAAATTTGGTAAAAGTGGGGGACTCGAATTCTCTCCTAACATAGAGTTTCCTAACATCCGCCTAACAAGAAAATCTTGGCCATCATTTTCATTCGAAGGCTTAAATTCAGTTCTACATTCCTTTGGTTCCTTATCAAACTGCACCATATCCCCCAAATCTCACAGTTTCTTTTTCTTCTTCTTCCTTCTATACTTTGTATTAATTGAATTCCAATTTGTTTCTGTCTAAGTAATATACCTTTGTATCCTGTTTATCCTCCATCTCAATCATTTTATTGAGCAACAATGATCTCACAGGAAAATAAAAACTAAATCACTTTGTGAATAGAGTATTCGAGTTTAATTTTACTATAGGTTGGAATCCAATTCCTTCCAACCCACTGTGATACTTAGAAGTCATGTTGTTGCCAAATGTTAATGTGAAGAACCAATTTAAAACCCAAAAAGGGAATTTGATTAATTGCCTTGATTAATGTAAAGAGGAGTTTGTTGACAACACAAACTGGATCCAAATCAAGAAGGAACATAGAGGTCAGCATGTTGGGGCAAATTAAAGAGTAGTGAAGACCATTGATGAAGTGAGCCGACGTCGAAGACAGTTTTGAAGTGACGAGGAAATTGTCATCGGGTTCTATGTTGGCCACGGCGATGATAAGAAAGAGAGGTAAAATTGTGGAGTACGAGATGGAGAGAAGAAGAGATATGAAGAAATAGTGGCTAATAAACTTCTGTGCGAGTTTGGTAAAAAAGAGAAAATGGCTCAAATAAATTTAAGCAGTTAGATGAGAGTTAATGATCAAGATGTTCTTGTTAAGAGAGAATCCAAACCCAAAAGTAGGGGGATCACCGGCAATGCTGCTTTGACATAATCTCTTTGTTCTTTAAAAAAAAAACATAGTCTCTCTGTTTAATTAAATGGTGTGATTGACTAGGAAGCAAGCAAAAAGAAACTAATCACGTTAATGAGAGATTTTGTGGTTTGGGGGGACATGGATTATTGCGTGACTTTATTGCTTCATGCTTAATTTTATCTAACTAATCACGTTAATATTAGATTTGAGATCCGTTACTATTTAATAAAATGATAAACCGTACGAACTTAATCTTAACTATGGCAAAATGTAAGCCATAATGTGTTGTTGGGATGACAATTGGTCGGGTTGGGGCCGAGTTTTGAGTATCCAAACCCAAAATAAATTCGACCGATCGAACTCGAAAGTTTTTAGTTTGGGTTTTTATCCAACCTGAATCTGTCGGATATGTAATACATAAACTCGATCCGTTTACCAGAACCAAAAATAGTTAAATATATATGATAGATTATAAATGTTACTATTTTATAATAAAAATATATATTAAAAATTAGATAATAAATTATAAAACATAATAAATAAACTATAAAAAATAGGCGGTTCGGGTCCGGATTCGGGTTTGATAAATGCATATTCGTACCCAATCCGAACCCATTAGCATTTGGGGGATCATATCGATAAATACTCAATACTCGACTTTTTGCCTTATAAATCGAATTCGGTCGAGTTCAGGTCGAACAGATATTCGCGAATTCGAGTTATTTTGTCATCCCTAATCCACATTCCTAATGTGGTGAGTATGATCGAATTCAAAACGTCGGATATATATTTTTAGTGGTCAATCTGTATACGCATCAATACGTTTATTGGTTTTGTCAATTGTGGAATTGTGGATTAGGTAGTGTACTAGTTATAATGACAATTTGTGAATTGTGACGTCTTCACATGTAGATCTCCATGAACTGATTCTCCAATAATGCATATTAATTGACATTCTTGAGTGACTCATTGTATAATCGCCATTTGTTTACCTTGAATTGATTCAAATGAAGGTAAGTACTGGAGCGAGGAACTGATATGATGATGGAACTTTTTCTATCACGAATTCATAGCTGAGTTGGGGCCAGTTTTGAAATGTCGGTGCGTACTGCCATCTATACACTAACAAGGGACGAATCCATGTATTGGTTTAAGGGCCGTGAGTTTTTGAATATGTATATATTAGTTAGGAAAAATAGTCAGAATGATCACTGAATTTTGTCAGAATCGACAATTTGATCATTGAATTTTAGAAAATATCAAAAATATCACTGAATATTAAATTTGTCTATCAATTTGATCACTTTGTCGATTTTAAACATTAGAATTTGTCAAAATGTTTTCCTTATATAAATAGGATTATGAGGAAAATGCACAAAACATAAGCAGAAGAAATGTATAAACCGATGAGGAAGAAGAAAAATTGATATCCGAAATTGACATAATGACCAAATTGATAGACAAAGTTAAAGTTCAGTGATATTTTTGATATTTTCTAAAATTCAGTGATCAAATTGTCGATTATACAAAGTTTAGTAATAATTGCAGTCATTTTCCCTATTAGTTATATGTGGTACATGTTTATATATGATAGCTTTGGTTCAGTTGGTTAAGATCTAATTTTACATCTACCAGTTATGTGATTCCATTCTCTGTGCCTCTATTTTGTTGCTTGCCTTTCCATTTTCTTCGAATTCCTATCTTCTTCTTCTTTACTTTGTTAAAATTTCTTCCTCAAGCACACAAAACTTAAAGATTTTTTTCATAACTCTCTCAAAAAGACTTCTCCAACAAAAATTCTATATTAAGAAAGCATTATTAACGTTGAATGAAAAAAAAAAGAAATAAATTTAACCCGTTTAAGTTTATGATCCGGATTCGCCCTGACACTAACCATCAGTCCATCAGTAACAAGTCTGCAACATGTACGTAGCTTAATTAAACCTGCATAGGTTATACTTACACGTACTCATGCATCCCTAGATTCGATTATACGTATTTATATAAGGAAGATTACTCTTCATACATGATAGCATGAATAAATATAATAATATGAGTTCATGATCCGTTGGAATTAATGATTCACATTGGATTTTTTTTACCTTGGAAGCAACTCCCCCAAAACTCATAAAAAATTTCCTTAAACGATCGAATGCTCGTTCAGTACGTAATCCTCACAAAAAGGATCCATTTCCGGTCTCCTCGATCAAGAATAATAAACACAAATTCTCTGCCTTTGATTATTAAGGAAATTACTATATGTAATCTCGGAAAGCAAGTGAATCTCGAAATATAAGGAATTGATCGATCGAGATAGTATTGTCGATCTCCCGGCTGGCAAGATCAGTTCCAGGGTTAGGGTTTTGCCAGTACCTTCTATAAATATACAAATCACAGATTGCTAGTAGACTTGGGAAAAAACTATAGCTAGCTAGCGTCTTCCTTGGTTTCAGAATCCGCCGTTGAACAAAAATGGGTGACGAGAAAACTCCTCCAGCAGCAGCTGTTACTGCTGTTACTGATGTTTGCATGTCTAAAAGCAAGTGCTACATAGCCTCCGGCGTCGCATTGGTCGTCGTCGGCATAGTGTTCCTGATCATCTATCTTGATTTCCGTCCCTCCAAGCCGATCTTCACACTCCAAGACATCACCGTCCTCCACTTCAATGTTACCACCGCCCTACCTTACCTCCTCTCCACCAACATGCAAGTCACCATCTCCTCGCGGAACGCCATGTCCCGTGAGGCAATCATCTACGACAAGATCGACCTCTATGTCACGTACCGTACGGAGCAGATTACGCTGCGGTACTCCCTCCCATCTACATACCAGGAGCACAAGGGTGTTACAATGTGGTCTCCCTATCTCGAGGGCCACATTGCGACTATATCCCCGATTTCAGGTCCCCTTCTCATGCAGGACCTCAACTTCGGGGCAGTCATGGTGGAAGTCAAGATTGACGGGCGGATGAGGTTTAGAGCTGGTCAATGGACGTTGCCGAGGAAATCTAAACTGTACGGAAATTGTCCAGCAATAATTCAGTTGGGGGACATGAAGGTTACGGGGGAGCCATTCGCGGTCACAGCAGAGGTGTTCAAGTTTTCACTAGTGGAAAATTGCCATGTAGAGATGACTTCGTAATTCTTAGTTAGTGGTCCTGGTCTTAGCTGGCCGGTTTTGAACTTTACTATTCTTTTTTTCTTTTTTTGCTTAGTTAGGATTATTGTTTGCTTGTCGGATCGAATATAATTTAATTTTCATAGATAGTACGTTTTTATCTTATACGTCTGCATGATCGATTAATTCTGTTTTGTCAAGAGAGCATATATACAAAATGTTCGACATCACTGAAAATTACACCACCCTATTTAATTTTACACAGATTTTTAGTTTACACCAATGGATATGCCTAAATTAATGTCTACACCAATGAGGGCAATGGGGCATTGGAAAGTTCATCATATGAAAGAGTAGTTATATATAAATGTTACGTCGTTTGTTTTTTATTATACATTAAGTATGTGTTATGTCTAGAACTAGTGCGTGTTGCTTTATATAAGTATGTTACGTAGCTGGTGTCAATCAACTAAGTTATGTTGTTTGTGATGGAGGAGAAAAATATGTAGAATGAAAATTGTAATTATTTTTATTAATAAAATGTCATATATAGATTGGTATAATCTATTATAATTATTGTCTATGTAAATCAAGGATTTTATAATAATTATCTAATCTAATCTGTATCTAATTAGGACAAGACACCTATCGAGATTTAATGAAGAATAAATCTCCTTAAACACTCCCTCTTGTGTCGATGACTATAAGAATGATGCATGACTTCTTATCTCATTAAAAACCTCGTCAAGCAAGCAAAAATTTCATGGGTAAAATAAAACTTTGGGCTAAGAGAAAAAGAATATACAACGCATCAACTACAAAAGCTACTACATGTGACGTAGACTCACCCCAATGTCTACAGAAATGTAACTCCCCCTGACGATAAATTCAGTCATGAGGTTCAGATAAACTGTGCATACTAATGCGTCTCACATATTTCACAAATGTAGATTTAGGTAGTGACTTGATAAACAAGTCCGCAACATTATCAACCGAACTAAACAAGTTCACATGGATAATCAATAACTGCTGCTATTGCTGATTGTAGAAGTACTTTGGTGAAAAGAGTTAAGTATGACATTTGTTGGAAAATTTATACCCCTCTAAAGCTTAATGAATTAAGAAATAACTCATAAGCATAAAGAGTGGTCTTCGCCCGCAAGTATACAGAGACAAGTAGTAGTATAAAAAGAAAATCAAGTGTCGAAACCACGAGGATTAAGCACCTAAACTCCTTAACTTGAAATTGAAAGCACAAAGACTACATACACTCTAAACACTAGCTTGACACAAGAACTAAATAAAAGATGGAAGTGTATCTCACCCTACCGAGTCATTTGGAGACTTGGCATAGCGAGGGATGATGACCTAAAGGTGAGCGATTAACAAGTTGGTTGATAGTTGATTGATTACACTAAATGCGAAAACTAAATGACACAAATTCAATATAAAGGAAAATATGTCAACTAGAAAAATTCCCACTAACCATATGATGCACCAAACAATGTCCCGGTTTAGATTAAGTCTGTTCACGAGAATGAATGTCCAAGTCATGCCCTTGTGAGTCATGGTTGGTTTTAAATCTAAGCTTCTAGGCCATTACGGGCTCTAGGCTACTTAAACCCAACATTGAAGAATATCGTGAAGTGAAACCAAGACCCAAGCTATTTAGACTTGAATCCCAATAGTATGTCATATTGTGAAGTCAACAAGTAAATTGTGTGATAGATGTGGAAAGGTTCCCCTCTCGAATCTTGATTGGAAGATCCAAGGGGTTGTCTAGTGAATCACTCAACTCGTAATTAGTAAATTACGAGCTAAGAAGTTCTACAATGTGCCTCAATAACCTTTTTGATTAATGTGTGCTTGACTAGAGTTCCTTAAGTCCATAAAGACTCAAAGAAGTTCGAGTCCATGCTAGGTGCTAGGGAACCAATTCTCAAGGTAAATCTCATAGAATAATACCTTAATTATGTTTATATGCTCATCTTTCTTAGGTGAGTGACTAATTCACTTAAATCCATTATTAGCTTCCTTAAATATATCTCAACTTAGTCATAGCTTAGACATGTATAAAAAAAAACTAGACAGGAGGCTTAAACACATAAACATCCACAAACACACAATAGCTTATTCACAACACAATTCAAGAGTCATACATAACCAATACATAGGCTGTTCATCAAATGGCTAGGGTTCTAACCCTAGCCTCCCAAAAGAGATTACTCACTAAACATATTTATATACAAGATTTGATACATGTTTAAGAGGTAAAAGAGAGTAGAAATAACCAAGGGTCCCTAACAAAGCTCCAAGTGACTCTGAGCTCTTCTAGCTCCACTTCTTATTCTTCAACAAGCACCAAGTCTTCAAAAGGAGGAGAGGCAACCTCTAGGACTCAAATAAGCCAAGGGGAAGAGGGATTACTTCCCACTTCTTCAAGCTCTAAAGAATCACACACGCCTTGGAGGCAAATATGAGCGGAGGAAGTAAGGGATGGTGATGAGGGAGAGTGGATGATGTTCGGCCAAGGAATTCAAGGCTAGGTCTCTTGGATTTGTAAAGGGTTAGAGGAAAGGATTAAGGGTAGAAAAATCTAGCTTCTCTATAAAGAAATCACCAAGAAACCTAGAGACAAACTAGAGAGAAAACTAGAGAGAAAGGAGCTCTAAACTTGTAAAGATGAGTGAAATGAAAAATGTGGTATGTTTGGGTGCAAGGGGGAGCTCGAATTTGGGCTGAATGGGGAGGCAAATATGCACCTTTAGATGAGAGAAAATTGTGAGATGGAAGATCTAAAGGTTAACTTTGAATTAAGGAGACCATGATCTACTATTTTAGGCTATGGAAGGCTAAGCTCCAAAATAGTGACATTATCTGGTCCAAATTCTTCTCTTCCTCCACAAATTAGATTGGTAAGCATATATGGGCTGAATGGTCTCCATTGGGTTGGACTCCATGTGATTGGGTCGACCAAAGTGGGCTGGCCGGCTGTGGTAAATTCCGGTGGGTTCCGGGCAACTTCCGGTGACCTCCGATGAAGCTATTTCGTCATTTTTCCAAAGTTGCTCCAAATTCTCTCTTGACTTTCGGAAATGTATACATCTTCTACAACAAGTATCTAATTCTTCATATTTAATACATTTCCTAGCCAACTCCACATTTCCTAGCAAGAACAGGAAACGTCATAAGAACAATGCTTTATTCATAGAAAACAAGCTATAAGCATAAAGTTAGGAGCGTCATAGACACATAATTATGGTCCTAACAACACCCTTAATGTGAATAAACGTCATATGTTGTTCAATGTAAATCACATTATCCACAAGGATGCAAGTTGGTGCTATCATAGTTGATAATAGTCCACTAGACCCTCGAATGTGGTGTATTAATGTCCTAAACCAGACACACCCATCAACAGCTTCATAGAAAACTTTAATCTTAAAATAGTTTGAGGAAGTAGCAACAAGGGTTTACTTTGTTGTTCTCCAAGAAATCTCCATGTTTCTCAAGGTGAATAACCTGTGTGGGAACATCCTATATATGGGTTAGAGAGTTACCCAATATCAGCAAATCAGATCAACACAACAACTGGTGTCTCGGTATAAGGGGATTGCAGTAAAACTGCTTGCAGCAAGAGAGGAATTCGACGGGTCGAAATTTTCACTCGACTGGTTGAACAGGTGGTTCTGTCCGATCTAGGACACTGGCTTCGACGGGTCGAAGCCATTTCTCGACGGGTTGGAGGACCCCTTCGGGTTGTCACATTTCACTGCATTCGACGGGTCGAGAGATATTCTCGACATGTCGAAATGCCCAGAACTTGAATACTGCAATTCAACTATCCATTGACCAAGATTTTCATGTTTTCTCTCTCTATACTTTGTAAGGGAAGAATAGACCCAAGTCAGTGGATCACTTCAAGTACATGAAGATTTGTTTACTCCATTCCAATGACTTTGCGTTGGTGCATACTGAGAAGACAATGTCTGAATGTATGTACTGAGCTAAATTCAACGAAGCTCTAATCGCACTAAGATATAGAATCTCAGCTCCAAAAGTTCAAAATCATCGTCTTTTCAAATGAAATGGATCCTTTTGGTTTCCAGACTATAAACAACTATTGGTGTACTAATAGGGTCTGCTTTTTCCATAGCCTGATTAGACATAAACAAACTGGTGAATAAGAGTTCAACCAACTCGATATACCGTCTCTAAACCAAGACTTAATCAAGTCCTACCAAGGTCTATCATCTCAAATACAGATTTCAAGTAACTAACCATCTTATTGATCTCATTAAGAGTTCCGATGATGTTCATATCATCAACATAGACTGCTACTACAGCAAAGCCTGAACTTGTTCTTTTAATGAACACGCAAGGGCATAAATCATCATTTTTGTATCTCTTTCCAATCAAGTAGTCACTAAGACGTGTATACCACATCCTACTGGATTATTTCAATCTATATAGTGAACGTCTCATTCTAATCACATGAGTACTCCGTGGTTTAGAGTTACTTGATGTGGGCAGAACTATGTCCTTCGGCACTGCCATGTATATCTCTGAATTAAGATCCCCAATGAGATATACAGTAACCACATCTATAAGTTGCATACTCAGTATTTTGGACACTACCAAACTGATAAGGTAGCAGAAAATAATGATGTCCATGACCAGATAATACATCCCATCATAATCAATACTAGGGCATTGAGAGAATCCTTGTGCCACAAGTTCTTCTCATATTGATTCCAAACAAGACTCATTTGTGTCTAACCGGCATACTATTCGATGGTCATATGACTATCATATCAAAACATGTCATTTGTAAGAGATTCTAGTTTAGCCTAAATTGCAACTTTCCATATCGATCAATTTGCTCTACATTAACCGTTGATAATTTGCAACAGAGCAATGTTCCACTTCATCATCATCAATTACTGAGCGACGGAATAAGTAAACATATCATCAACTAACATGGAAGAACTATTCATAATAACGCTAGCATTTGTTTAACTTGGTGAGATTTCTTTATTTACTGGCATCGTCATTGACTCTGAGACGTCCCCCAGTGTTTGTCAATATCAACTATTAGACATAATTACAATCAGAAAGAATCTCATGTGTTGATGATGAACGGTTGTGCCTTGATGGTTTACCTTTTCACTGGCAACTCATCGGTGGATTTTGATCGACGCTACACCACCACTATGGGTAGGTGAAAACACTACCTTGTCTGAGTGTTTCCTTTAACTTGCCCAATATTAGGGACTTTCAACCTTACAGGATTTGCAGCATGTATAAACGATCTCATCACTATCATGATATCAATAAAGTAGACAGGCTTAAAATCTGCTACTTTCTGAAGATCAAGAATACATTACACTTCAATTTCAAACTAAGATGTGCGGGGATCATGATGAGACATAGTGGGGATATACCATGTTAATTTTCGACGTTAATCTAGAATGAAACCATTTCTATCTCCCCCTAACGGCGGGAAGTATGTCTCATCACAGTGACTATCTGCAAAACTAGTAGTAAAGAGATATCCTGTCAAAGGTTCTTAATAGTGGACAAACGTTGATGAACCAACATAGATGCTTAATCAAAATTGATGATCCATTTGCATACAAAGTGGAAGCGTAGTAGGCATATGTATCGCACAACCAGAGATGTGTAGATGTGGGATATCATGCTCATATCCAGTTACCAACTGGTACACACAAAATGGTTGGCGATTTTATGGGTATCACGTGAATAAGCATAGATGCATATAACATTGCATATCCCCAAGTAGATACCGATAAATTAATATACATTACCATAGTTCTGGCCACAAACTTGAACCGCTTGATTTGTGCCTCTGCTTAACCTGTTTTTATGAAAGAACATGGGGAACCAGGATATTCAACAATAGTCCTAATCAATATGCAATAATCAACAAAATATTCTGATGTAAACTCTCCTATATTAAACTAATCTGAATGACCAGATTGAATTGTCCGGGTGGTGAGCCCGAAGCGTAATAATATGTGCTAGGAGTTTTGAAATGCAGCGTAGCATGTGGATTGCAAAGACGTGAGACCGATGTGTCGATGCATCAATCAAAACCATAGATAAATAGTCCATATATTGGTTTGATTGATCCATAAATAGATTCTTGGAATCTATAGAGAAAGAAAGATGTGTTTTCAACAAAAGATTGTCATGCATGTAAGCAGCATTACAGCATTACAGACATAATCAAGCTTTGCAAAACGAGCAATGTGCATCAAAGAATACAACATATGAATCTTGTGGGATAACGCACAATGTCTCAGCAGTATTTTGACGGGATGATGCTGCACTCATCTCAGAGACCGAGCCAGAACCGAGTGGAGTAATCTTAGTTTCCCCATCTAAACCGATGGTTTTAAACATTCCCACATGCTTCTTTGCTCTTAAGAACAGATGACCATGAGAATTTCTCAATGGTTTGATCATCAAAGTGCAAAAGCTTATATGAGGATAAGTCACGCATAGTAATATAAGTGACTGCATTGAATTCAATGATCCAAACTGTAATAAGATATAAACAACTACAATGCCTCATAAACTTCTCCATATTGCGCCGTTGACAGCAGTTTACGGAGATTAGACACAAAAATCTCTTTCATTCTCACAATGTTAAGTGAAGAACGTTGACACAAAAAATTTTAAATTTGAGTAAGGTTCGAATGGTAACACTCAATATCGCCATCATATATCAACAAAATAATATCGATCAAACAGTCTTTGAATCCAAGACATGACAAACACTTTAAGTGAATACTTAAAGATTTCAAAAGGATTTAACCTTATTGAGTGTTGATATGGTATTATAATACCTAAATACACTCGATGTACAACAACATCATATCGACAAGAAGATCGTTGTATTTTGAGTTCAATAGTATGCCATAAACGGATGTAACACCATATCTGGTGCTGAAATCCAGGTTGGTCGAAAATTTTTCAATATTTTCCAATAAAACTGATGTATATATAACATCATAAGCCAATGAAACAGATGAAAAACTCATCTAAAAATATCACATCTAGGTAGGATTTTCGACAGGTCGACAATAAACTCGTGATTTTTCGATACTAGAAATTCGACGGGTCGAGAAAAATTTTCAACGAGTCGAATTTGGACCAATTTCGGGACAGAAACATGGCTTTGACAGGTTGAAAATTGTGTAGTTCAATTTTTCGACGGGTCGATTTTGAACCAATTTTAGAACAGAAGCATGACTTTGACGGGTCGAAAATTGTATAGTATAAATTTTTTCGACGGGTCGAACTTGCTCTGTGAACTGCTTCAAGTTGTTTTTCAATAGGTATCTTGGCTTGCTTTTGTCATATATATGTAAAACATCGAACCATATATAAGAATTGTATGAAATAGAACATTCTCAACACTTTCATATACCGAAAAATAGAGAAATATTCATTATACTGCCAACAATAACAGTTACATCATGGATATTCTTATTCCAAAAATCAACTAAAACAAAGTCTCAAAACATGACTAAAACCAAGTCAAAAAATAAAACGAAACGGGATTACATAGCAAAGACATGAGCCTAATACATATACTATGCAAAAATAGCAGTTACCATAATTGCCTTTGTATTGTCTGCTATTATAAGATTTGCTATAGAGTAATCTCTCATCTCATAAATTTTAGTGAAGTTAAGTCTCATGTGCCAAATATTTCTTGCACTTCTTGTAGGCACGTTGAATATCCTTGGGTGCACAACATTGTTTGTGCATGTGCTTGATAGAACCATATCTATAGCAAGATGACAAGCATAAAGTAGAAGCAGAATGTGAAAAATTCTCATCATTCCTAGAACTAGAATTGGAATTATTCATATTGGAGTAAAGGCTATTATCATGGTGAGTCCAAGTCAAGTTTCGACTATATTGTCTACCATGAACAATGCCAAATCCCCCTCTTCCACCATGGTTATTGTAAGGCTTGAAAAAACTGTTCCTCCTATCCTTACATGCCTTCCCACCAGTATGGTATGACTCATGAATATTTTTAGTAACGACTGGCCGAACATTATTGGTGAGAAAAATCTCATGAAATCGCTCGTTCTTAGCCAGCACACTTATGAGATCACATAATGATCTGAGTCATCCTTGCGTATAATCTATGCGATATTGGTGCGTAAGTATGTTTGTGGAGGTAGGAAAGGTGTTTAAAGACTTCTCGATCATAGCCTGATCAGTCTTGATAATGTCACATACACTCAACTCAGATTGAAGCTCTAACATAGCTTGATTACAAGCATAAATATTTGGATAATCCAATAACCGGATGAAATCTCATCCTTTTCGTAGTTCAGAAAGTTGTGCATAATGCTCATTATGGAACTTGACTTGTAAAGTCATCCACAAAACTGCGGGGTCATTATTTAGCAAGTATTGTTTATTTAGAACTAAATGTATATAATGCCTCAAAAAACATGAGGGCTTAAGCTTTGCGGACTAGAGTTTGTGGCTCAGCACCAAGTGGTAGTGGTGGTGGTAGGATTGTAAACGTCAGATTCATACGAATAAGCACGTTCTCAACATCTTACACCCAACGATAATATTCTGCTCCTTGAAGATCAAGGTTATCAAATACAGGCCTAACCGGCTTAATTGATGTCATCTACAAGAGAGACACGAGATGTTGATTAGTAACGATTGAAAACTACGATCACTAATATCAATTGTGAGGAATAAGAGCGTGATCCATGATGTATGGTCACAAGAATCGATTTATAAACGGTGGTTCAAAACCACACCCAACAACTGTGACAAAACCGTCACATAGTATCAATTTTCATTTTCTAAACTGTGACTCCCCCATGACTGTCATTTATACTCTATAGATATAGGTTTATAGGAACTAGGGTAAACATGTAATATAAATATAACTCATATCGCAATTATTATCAACTTAGATTTAGGGCGGTAAGTAAGTTTGATCTTAGATCTATAAATTCAGGGTTTAAAAAAATTGACCTCGAGGATGTTGTGCTCGGTATGAAAACTTCGTTGTGAAAGACGTTTGAAGAGAGGAAGTACGTCCACGAAGCTTTTAGCTGGAGGATGATTTTTTCTTCTTTTTTTCTTTTCGGGCAAACTGACATTCGTGCAGTCAAATAACTGTAACTTTCTCTAGACATCTTCGAATTAAGATTTTCTGGTGGTTCTAGAAACTAGACATCTGGGGCATTCCGTACATATGAAAATTACCCTCTGATTCGTCATGAAATGCTCGAAATCTTCTGTCAAAGTTGGTTGAACTGCATAGACTTGATTTTGGCTGAAGAAGAGGAAAGAGGCCGTCGTTGGTCGGCGGTGGAGTGAGCTGCCGGCGGTGGCAGTGGTCGGCGGTGGTGATTTAACTTTTTTCGATTCTAGGGTTTCTTTCTTATCTATGTTGTTTGATGTCAACTCTGGGAGTCGTGTTGATAATGTGTTGCAGGAGAAAAGTATGTAAACTGAAAATTGTGATCATTCTCATTGATAAAATATGTGTTATATATAGGCTGGTACAATCTATTACAATAACTGTCCTGTAAATCAGAAATTTTATAACAACTATCTAATCTAATCTGTATCTAATTAAAACAAGACACACACCAAAATTTAATAAAAAATAAATTTCATTAAACACTTTGAAACTTAACGTATATATGATCATAACCTTAGAGTTTGGTAGTCGCCTAATTATTCCTGAAAATATTTGCGTAGCCTGGTCCCTATATATGTAATCCATATATACCATATATGCTTAAGAAAATCTGTAGGCCCTCATTTTCATCCAATGTCTATTGATGTCAATGATGGGTGACATTGGACTAATGGATTGTTATCCTTGAATATGAAGCAACAAACTCTCAAGAGTGGGGGGCCGGAAACAATTAATTATGACCCATCGATGAAATGTGCCAACATGAAATCCACCCTCCACCATATATGTTGTCGATCATATCCAACTAATTAATCATGGAAAGCTACATGTGTAGCTACTTTTATCACTATTTTTGGTCACGGTTTAGACTGCACGTTTCAATTTGACATTGGTACGTCGTCATGGGTTAGAAATTTAATTCTAATTCGCATATACCTACATATATAGATATCATACACTTATACTTACAAAATTACGTAATGTACATAATAAATGTTGTAAGAAAAAACAATACATTGATCTAAATTATCTAATCGAAAAAGGTAATAGAGAGAGATAGCTATTCTAACATACTAATTAGCTCACGTAAACAGAAAATGATGGATTTAGCCCTTGGATAACCCTAGGTTGCAGTCCACCTAATTTTTTAGCTAACAATATATATATAGATATTCATTTATTTACAAAATATTGTTAAAAAAATAAGAAGAGAACATATTTGTCTATTGTTTCGCCTCTCACTTAACTATCATTGCTCGATCACTCAATCAATTAATCCATAAACATTAAACAACATAGCTCACATATGCACAATCATTGTCTCCATATTGAAATATAATATGCTATTAGTATATATTGACAATGATTTAAATTTTTTTGTATTTAAAAGTAAGCGAATCTCGAAGGCAAGGTTCTAAAAGACGCTAGGCGGAATTAGGCGGTGGAACTACTACCTAGCGCCTAGGCGTTTAGGCGGAGTTTAATTGGTAATTAAGCGGTAATTAGGTGGATCATTTTTTATATATATTTAATTAATTATATATTTATATGGTATATTGTAATTTGAAACATAAAGTAAAAATTATAAAGAAATATCATAAAAATTCTAAACTAAGTTTATAAAGAAATCTAATTAACCATCCATCTCAATTTTTTGAAATAGATGTGCATAAACAAGAATCCCAACAATATGAAATTATCTATTTCAAAGCTGATAATTCACAGATCACAGTACATTATGAGTTTATGACAATGAACCTTACATTATAAATTTGCAACCATGGAAACCATTCAAACATAAAGCTTCACGGAATCAACCATGACTCTTTCACAGAATCAAGTTTTGTTTGTGTGATGGCCATAGACACTATGCTCATGCCCACATTTAATTATATCAAATTATCAACATATAACAAACAAGGATGACGTCGGTGGACGGCAAGTGGCGGCGACGGCGGGGATCGGCGAGCAGCGTCCAAGTCGCGACGTTTGCAAAAGGAGAAAGACGACGTTTCGCGAAAGAAATTGGATTGGATTTTCTATTTAGAATTCATTCATTTGCGTTGTACCTCTTAATTTAAAATAATAATAATAATAATAATAATAATAATAATAATAATAAAAAACCCGCCTAGACGGCGCTTTTCTGCCGATTAGTCGTTAGTCGCCCGCCTAATTGCCGATTAGTCGGTTCCCGCCTAACTACCCCGCCCAGAACCAAAATTAGGCCATAAGATGATTTTTTCCGATTAGTCAGTGCCTAGGCGGCCTAGGCGACCGTTTTTTAGAACAGAGCTCGAAGGTAATATATAGTTGGTTAATATCAATGTAAAATTTCTTATTCCTAGAATTTAAGTTTATGTCTTCTTGCCATTACTGATGTATATATTTTTATATTATATTATAATAATAAAGACGTGAACATTAGTCTCAATAAGATACAATTAAACATAAAATAAAAATATTATTCTCTGCGTTGTGCGGACAATACAACCCTACCATATTTCAAAATCATGGATCCACCCTGTAAACAGAGTGAGCTCAAAACTTACTCTAACTTAAATGTGAAGAGTGGTTTGTGAACGGTGAATGAGTGAACGTTGAGGGTGGGGGCTGGGTGGGGGCGCGAGATTTCGATCAGATTGATGGCATTTCATTTTGTGGTTTGGTGCATATTATTTAACGAAGGCAACCTTACTCTTATTACACGCAAGGTTGCCTTCGTTAATTGTAAAGACCGATCGATCGAGCGATCGAGCAAACTTTTTGTTCTTGGTTTGGTGGATGGTTGACCTAATTAAACCCACTCGATCGATCGCGAATCTTATTTAAGAAGAATTTTAACTGGCTGGATCTGGGCTAGCTTACCCTAGCTAGCTGCAGGTGAAGGTTACATCGATTATTCTATATGGAGTTAGGTCAATTACGTGGACATTAGAAAGAGTGATGATGCATGCAATTAAGTACCGCATGATCGAAATTAAGCCACATATTGTTCACCGTCGTTATCAAACCCGGCCAGTGATCGATTGGATATTCTGATATGTTACTTGTACCAGTTGCTAGGTTATCGCGAGTGTTTGTTATATATTCGGCAAATAAAGGAGTTGCTTTTCCAACATACCTCATTGCTCGATCACTCGTTCATTTTGTCTTTGTTTTGTTCTAGTAAGATGGAAGTATCTCTTACGAAGGAAGAAGATGTTTGCCAAATTTCCCTTTACGCTTACACCTCTCCATCAGATCTTATTTATCTTTCCGTCCGAATGATATGGTCGATCGATATAGCTACTATATAAAGTGAATCAAACAGAACATCACGCATCTCTCAGATAGAACAAAAGTGGGGAATACAAGCTAAACCTCACTAAAAAACAGACGTATCTAATTCGCTTTTTGTGCTTTTAGAAATGCAGCTATCAAAACGAATCAAGTTTGGATTCACATATGACGTCAAAATGATGACTTGGCTTCCTTTACGGGCTTTTTTGTCTTCTTTGGGCCCCTTTCAGTGATTCTGGGCTTCGTCCGTGATTCCAATAACAACCCGAGCTGGACGGCGTGCATCAAGGAATGACTGATGCACGTGCGGCGCGTGGCAGGAGGAGAGAGGCGCCAGTAATTCAAAATAAGGGAATATGCCTATATTTTTCAGGTGCGCCATATATAAATCCACAACGGCAGTAATTAAACAGTAGCCGTTACTTCACTTGCCACCCACTCTCTCTCTTCCCCATAATCCTTTTCTGCAAATCTCTTCACACTCTCGCCGTGACCAAACCCTCATCGGAATCCTCCGACGGCGGTTCTCGACTTCGGCGACTCTCAGGTCTCTTCAAGAAACTCCGTTTACTCTCAGTAAGCATCTCGCTTAAAGCTTCTGATTACTGTAACTGACTACTGTAATGCCGTAGATTCGAAAAGCTTCGTCGTAGAATGTAGCGTTTGTTGTTTTTACTCTGTTTAGAAGCGAAACAGTTTTTCAGGTTAAAATTTGTTGTTCGAAACAAGAAATTTCAAGAATCGCGAGGCGTCTGATACTTTCTGGTAGATGTTAATAGGTTTTAGTTGAGGAAGATGAGCTCGAGTTCTTTACGCCGGTGCTTGATTTCGTTCCTTACTTAAGCTAGGGTTTCGTTTTCCCCAAATTTGTTTCTGTTTTTTTTTTGTCAAGTAAGAATCAGAAGTGGAGTAGATTTTTTATTTAATTCCATTTGAGTTTTAATTTTGTGTATTTCTGTTATGAATAAATTTTTTCAGAAATTGATAACAAGTGGTTTTGACATGTTGATTTTGTTGAGTGGAGGCTAGAAAGTGAAGAAGATGATGGCTGGGACGCCGGCAACACCGTTGTCTAAAATTCATAGGACACCTTGTTCCACTCCAGGTGGTTTGAGAGTCCGTGAGGAGAAAATCTTAGTCACTGTTCGTTTGAGGCCGCTGAACCGGAGAGAGCAGGCAATGTATGATCTTATTGCTTGGGATTGCCTCGATGAGAACACTATTGTTTTCAAGAATCCAAATCATGAGCGTCCTGCTAACCCATACACATTTGGTATATTTTGCAACTACTATTATGTTTGAAAAACCTTGTTAAGAAAGTACATTTGTTCTTTTTTCACGCACAATGTTGTTTGTACTCGAGTAATTTATGTTCTGTTATCCACATTGTGGACAGATAAGGTGTTTGGCCCTATGTGCTCAACTCAGAAGGTCTATGAAGAAGGAGCCAAGGATGTTGCTCTGTCTGCGCTTACAGGAATGAATGGTAAATGAGCATATATAGCCATGTAGTTTCTAATATGTTTTATTATGTGTGGAACCGACTTGAGGTTAATGCTAAGTTTTCCTAATTATTCTTCTGGCAGCTACCATTTTTGCATACGGGCAGACCAGTAGTGGCAAGACATTCACCATGAGAGGAATCACTGAAAATGCTCTCAAGGACATATTTGAACACATTAAGAATGTAAGGCTCAGTTCCTACCAAGAGCTTTGTATGGTTTTAGTAATTCTCTGCATATTGTGAGGGAAAATTCTAGGGTCAAAGTAATAAGGAACACACTTGATGTACTTGAAAGTTCCTATGACGTCTTATTACTTCTGCCTTACTTGCTTAACTTCCTAATTTTGATTGGTTTGATCTCGTAGACACCGGAGAGGGAGTTCACTCTTAAATTCTCTGCCTTGGAGATCTACAATGAAACTGTTGTTGACCTTTTGAAACGTAAATCTGGCCCTGTTCGGCTTTTGGATGGTGCTGAGGTAATTACAATAAACTTTCCTGATTAAGATCAGATGTTTTTTTGTTAATATTTTTTGTTAAATTTCATGCCTTTTCTGAATTCAGAAAGGGACCAATGTGGATAAGTTACATGAAGAAATTGTTGAAGACGGCCAGCACTTGAAACATTTGATTGGAATTTGCGAAGGTAATATATTAAGTCGAATTGATTATGTTCTGCCATCATTCTGGGGATAACTTGAATTGAAGCTGTTTCACCTTTTTTGTCGTAAAGGGACAGACTAGTATATGTATCAAGTCAGCTTCCTGTCTTTGAAGCTACTACTATAAACATGTTATTATCTACTTGGCATTTTTATAGTTTTATTCACTTTCTACAACTAGTAAGTTCTCGAGTTCATGATCTTTGTGCATTGGGTAGATGACCTTTTGTACTCTGCATAACATCCTCTAACTGTAAAACATGTCTATGCAGCTCAAAGGCAAGTAGGAGAAACTTCCCTAAATGATAAAAGCTCGAGATCACATCAGATAATCAGGCTGGTATGCTCTAATTTCGAATATTTTCATTTCATAAAGGTTAATATCTTTTCCTTGCATTGAAATTCATGATTGTGCATGCTTATGTTGGAACACAGATGGCTTTTTCACCTTTTCTGTATGTCAAACAAATTAGGTTGCAGACAAAGCCATATATATAACCATTTTCACTATTTTACTGGGTATTTATAACTGCTCAAAGATATAACCATCACTTCTCTGTCTCTTTTCTCCTCCAGACCATTGAAAGCAGCCTCAGAGAGAGTTCTGGCTCGGTGAAGTCTTTTGGAGCTAGTTTGGTAAATTTCTCTTTATGTCCTCACTCAGTTTCTTCATTATAGACAACACAAACTATTGTGAGTAGAAAGTGATTTGCATTTTGGAAGTTTGCAGAACCTTGTGGACCTTGCTGGAAGTGAACGCGCATCCCAGACAAATGCAGATGGTACGAGATTGAAGGAAGGTAGTCACATTAACCGTAGCTTGCTGACACTTACTACAGTAATCCGGAAGCTAAGGTAAGCAAGCGCGACTGTCAAATTGTTGATGCCCTAGAACGACTCACATTTAAAATTCAGCTGAAGCACCCTGCCCTGTGATGCAGTGGAAGCAAAAATCTTGAAATTTGTTTATGTACTTGGTTAAGATAACTAGGGATGTTTTAAATGTTTCTGTGTGGAACATTTAATCATTTATACTTTAATAGTTTATTCTTTTGTGAAGTGGTGGAAAAAGAAGTGGTCATATACCATACAGGGATTCAAAGCTTACACGAATATTGCAGTCTTCACTTGGGGGGAATGCTCGGACAGCTATTATATGTACTGTAAGCCCAGCTTTAAGTCATGTAGAGCAGACAAGAAATACACTATCATTTGCAACTAGTGCCAAGGAAGTCACCAATACAGCAAAAATAAACATGGTACCAGGAATAGTATCTATTCACTCTCTAGATTTTTGAACCTCGTTTACACCTCTTTCATTAGCATATGATTAATCTGCCTAACCTTGTTTCCCTATTTTACAGAGAATAGCTCGACTTGAAGCAGAGCTGCGAAGTCCAGAAACTTTTGCTCTTAGGTGTATATTAGAAGAAAAGGACTTGAAAATCAAGCAGGTATGAGGACTTAAGAAGCAACATATGAACATATATGTATCCCTCTTCTATGTATGTGCTTAGACTGAACTGTGAATAATATTCAATTTTCAGATGGAGAGGGAAATGGAAGAACTAAAGCGACAAAGAGACCTTGCACAATCACAACTGGAGTTGGAACAGAAAGTTAACAAAGTGCAGAAGGTATTGTGATATTTTGTATGTCTTTATTTATTAAGTCATGCATTGTCACTAAGCTCTTGGAAATATAACATAATCAGGGGTCGACCCAATCTGGACCTTCTTCTGAAGTTGCCAGACGTCTTTCTTTTCTTGGAGAGAATGAAACAGTTGCTACTACTCCAGAGTCTTGTACAAGAAATGCAGTTCGAAGGCAGTCAATTATAAGGAGATCAGTAACTTCTACAGATCCATCCATGATTGTGAATGAAATCCGAAAGTTAGAGCAGAGACAAAGGCAGCTTGGCGATGAGGCTAATCGAGCACTTGAAGTACTGCATAAGGAGGTAGCTACCCATCGACTGGGAAATCAGGAAACAACTGAAACTATAGCAAAACTACTGTCTGAAATAAAGGACATACAAGCAGTTAGTGCTATCCCTGAAGAATCTCTGAATGGAGGTGAGGCCAACCTGAAGGAAGAGATCACTCGATGGAAATCGCAGGCAAGTAATATTAAATCTTTAGAAAGGAAGCTTGAGAATGTTCAGAAATCCATAGACCGGCTGGCTTCTTCTTTTGCAACCAGCGATGAAATTTCAGAATGCAAGACTCCGTCAAAAAAGAAGAAGCTCCTTCCTTTCACCCTTAGCAATAGTGCAAATATGCAGCATCTAATCCGGTCTCCTTGCTCACCTATGACCCCTTCGCGTAAAGTGATGGATTATGAGACTGAGAACAAGATGCCTGAGAACAGCGAGGCTGTGCCTAGAGATGACATGTCCATGCCTGGGACATGTAAATCCACTCCACCTAAGAGTGATGGAAATGTTAGTTGCAAATCATTATCGAAGGAGAGAAGTCCCGCTGCACCACACTCATCAGTTAATGTGAAGAGAATGCAGAGGATGTTCAAGAATGCTGCAGAGGAGAATATACGGAGCATCAGGACCTATGTGACTGAGTTAAAAGAACGGGTGTTAAAGCTCCAATACCAGAAAAACCTTCTGTTATGCCAGGTAAAGTAATGCATTTGACTTGAGACTTGAAGAATTGCTATTTGAAACCTGTGCCATTTACTTACGTTATATTGATCAGGCATGGATATATATATATATATATATGGTTTTTGAGATTATTAGTTCCTTTAGTCTTACTTTTCATTCGCTCAAATATTTACTTTACCTTTCTTTCTCTATGCCTTTCCTTAAAACAATTACACTGTTTGCCTCTTCCATCAGCTGTTTACCTTGGTTCTCTTCATCATTTAATATTTGCTATTGTATATTTGGTTTCAGGTAATTTCAATGGAGGAAGATAAAGAAGCTGGAACAAGTGAAACAGATAACTTTGATGACTCTGTTCCTTTGTCATGGCACCTGACTTTTGAAGAGGATAGAAAAGAAATTGTCATGCTATGGCATCTGTGCCATGTTTCAATTACTCACCGTAGCCAATTTTATCTGTTGTTCAAAGGTGACTCTTCTGATCAGATATACATGGAAGTTGAACTCAGAAGATTGCAATGGTTGGAACGACACTTCTCCGATCTTGGCAATGCAAGTCCTGCACTTTTAGGTGATGAACCTGCAGGCACTGTTTCAGCAAGGTACATTCCCCATTCCCAGGTGCTCTTTACTCAACTCACTCATTATTTGTTTATAGTCAACTGAAACAATTGGCATGACTTTTGCAGTATCAAGGCTCTTAAGCAAGAAAGGGAGTATTTGGCCAAGAGAGTGAGCTCTAAGCTATCAGCAGAGGAGCGAGAGATGCTGTACATGAAATGGGATGTCCCACCTGGCGGAAAACAAAGGAGGCTGCAGCTGGTAAACAAGTTGTGGACTGATCCTCACAATATGCAACATGTACAAGAGAGTGCCGAAATCGTTGCCAAGTTGGTGGGCTTCTGTGAATCTGGTGAACCTGCTAAGAAGGAGATGTTTGAACTTAATTTTGCGTGCCCTTCCGATAAGAAGACATGGATGGGCTGGAATTTGATATCGAATCTTCTCAATATGTAGAACCATAGTTCTATAGCTAGTAGTATGAAGTCAGTGCATGTATAGAAAGTTTTGCAGTATAAGCTATACAAGACATGCCCTTCTCAGGAGTCAGAATGGTGGGTTCTGTAATTAATTTTCTTTTGTAGTGAATATGAAAGAACTGGCTATCAACTTTTATAAATCACATTTTTGGCAAATTCTGATATTTTCCTCAGAGGCCACAAGAAAAATCCACGTCAGATCAAAACGTTAGTCCAGGACATTCTGAGCTTTGACGTCTATCACTTGTCAAACTTGTAAGGGAAATCATGCTCTGATGGAATATCTAATCAGGCTTATATATCAGTATGGAATGATCATTATCCAAATGCCATAAGACAAGTTATCTTGTTTGACTTGGGAAGTGATCTGCACCAGAGGTTTTTACTTTGTCATAATTGTTGCAATTTTTCGTCGAATGGTAATAATTCTCAGCTCTGCAGACACTCATGGTACATAGGTCAACAACGTTTCAAGTTCTTAGAAAACAATCAAAACTATAATAAAAGCAACATATAAATGATCAAAGAGCGAGTAAACTTAAGAAAGAAAAAAACACCTCCTTCATATTATCTCTAATTTTACCTCAACTTCTAGTTCTAGAGATCAATCATACAAGAAAATGCCAGCACATATCATATCATGGCTGCGAAGCATAAAGTAAACCAAGTGAGCATAGATTACCCTTTACTCCTTTAGAATCAGTTGATTATTCATCTTCTTCAGATTCGGAGACTTCACCAACCTCATGAGGCTCCCCGAAAGTTAATGTAAAAGCTGCTTAAGGTGCCATCCAACGCAAAGACTTCATCAAATCAGATACTCTAGCCACTGTTTGAGGACACCGATGCCGTACAATGAAAACGTTAATAAATTTGACACTAGGTAACGGCGGTGAGAAGATCGTCCTGATATTTTCTGGAAACGTGAGAGCCTGCAACATAATTGTGACAATCAGATTAGTTAGAGAGATGTAACTGACAACGAACCAGATTTCATATGCAACCTCAATTTTCGTATAATGTATACATATACAGAACACATACACATACCTCACCAATGGCATCATGATGAATTTCCAGCACTATCTTATAAAAGCAATCCATGTTTAGAAAAAATTCTCTCCAAGTAGGAAAATGTAGCGATGGAGGGAAGAATTTTCTTTCTAGAACTTGATCTTTATCATCCCAATCCAGCTTGAGGATTGCAGTAGACGCCTGATTTGGTACTTTTAGAGACATTACATCATTAGGCAGCAGAAAACCTTCGTACCCAAATACTCCGAGATTTGGTATATCAATAGTGACCTGCATATTATCTCAGCATGTTCCAGGAATTTTGATAATGGGCAGATGCTGAGCATCAATGTTGATATATTTTAACTTGACGCAAATTTCAAGCAAAAGCATCGAGTCAAATTGAGCAAATTCTGAAGTGAATGTAAGAGACTCAAGATTTTCGGCGCCAACTACTAAAGAGCGGCACTTGCAGTACATTATCTGCAAGGATTTGAGACAGGAGTTGAAGACATGGATCATGCAGCCATGAGCTGTGCTAAATGAACAAGAAGCTCAATGGAAGGGCAGGCACTCCAAAGTGATCCATGCGCGGCCGTATCGAACATCACAGAGCTCAGAGACAAAGTTTTCAACAAAGGAAGGCTCCTTTATCCTCACGTGCTCCAATTTTAGATTAGCAAGGAATTTGGCATCGAGAATGGTCCGGGGTATGCAGTAGTATGTGTCGTGGACCGAATCAGCATCATCATATTTTCTTTGAATGCTGATATCCAACTCTTTGACGCGTCTCTCGACTGCAAAATTCAACCATTCGTCTATCCTAGTAGGATTTATATATCAAGTCACAGTCATATCTCATTCGAAGCCTGAAACTGTCCAACTGATCCAAGAGCTTGTTTGTCTTGTAACGTCTCAAACAGCTTTCCACAAAGTCGATGAACATGAGGTTTCTGTTGGAGACGAGGTTGTCATCGTCATGGTGATCACCAAGGTCGTCTCCCTCGTCCAAGTCTAAGAAGGGAACTCTCAAAGACCACACCTTTTGCCATTGTTTGGAAACAATGCTTGAACGGACGGCGATTTTAGTAGGAATGAGTCGGAAAAACTTGTTAACGACAATGTCTGGAAGGTGAGGTAGCAATGTGTCCGCGGCCACAGGTTTTCGATCAAGCTCATCATCTTGAACTTGTTTTGTTTGGTCTTGCTGTTTGAGCCTTTTGTTATTACCTTCTGCGTTTGCACTTGTCATGACGACAACTCTAATAACCACCCTGTGTATGGTTAAAAGAGACAATCAACAAAAAAAATGAGGAACCAATCGAATAATAGATTTGATGTTTGATATGAAGTTTGCTGTGTTGGTAATAATTGCAAAAAGTGAAAGCTCAAAGCAAAGCCATGCCTACCTCAAACTCTCAAAGTAATCTACAGTGTAGGAATCGGAAAACAAATTATGTATACGGAATCAAACTCATATCAGCAAACACGAGACAACACGTACTTAAGAATGTACCCAGTACCCGCCGTCGGAGATGAGTTAGAAAGTTGAGATCCTTTCTTCGTTTATAAGAATTCTAAGATTTCTGTCATTTGGGCCGGACTATCCATGTTTCTGGTTCTTTCATGGGCCTTGGTTCAGTTTTGTAAACTCGTAAGGTGACTCGGTGGGTTTTAACAAGGGTCCAAAATTATATACGGAAAAAGAAAGAAATAAAAATTAAAAAAAACGAAAACAGAAGAAATACCAGGGAGGCCTTTTTGCACTAGCGTACTTTTTTGGCTCCCAAAATGAAGAAATCGAGTTTGCCGTTGCAAAATGCAGGCGGCGTTGTGAAGCAGCATCGGAAGCTCGGAAAGGAAGGTCTGGTGAAGCTTCTCCGATGGCATTTCGGTCATCCAGATTTCAGAGGAAAGCAATTGGAGGCCATCGAAGCCGTTCTATCAGGTACAAATAAAACACAATGCCGCCGTTGCTGTTTTGCTTCAGTTTTCACTAATAAACCACTAAAACGCTGTCGTTTTTCTGTGCAATAATCTAAGGACGAGACTGTTTCTGTTTGATGCCGACCGGTGGCGGCAAGTCCATGTGTTATCAGATTCCGGCGCTGGCCAACAACACCGGAATCGTCCTCGTTGTTTCTCCTTTGATAGGTCACAATTGAATTTCTGTATCTATATATGTATATATTGCTGTATTAATTTGTATTTGAGATATGAAATTGTTTGTTTCTCTAAGATTGTTGTGCATTTTGTATTTGCAGCTCTGATGGTAAGTAGGTCTCCCTTTGTGGCCAGTTTTCGAATTTTCAGTATTCGGAGGTAAATGTGTTGAGATCATGAGATGTGTTGGCATATGTGAGCAGGAAAACCAGGTGATGGATTTGAAGCAGAAAGGAATTGCTGCTGAGTATCTGTCATCCACGCAGACGAACCAAGTCAAAAACAAGGTAGAATCCGGCATTGTATAGCAATTTCCTGCTTATAATGGAAAAATGACTAGTTGTTTGTTATGGATGAGATTACGAGAATATTGATGGTTCTCTTTTGCGAGTTTAGATACACGAAGACCTTGATTCTGGAAAACCATCTTTGAAGCTGCTGTACGTGACACCTGAGTTGATTGCTACTGCTGGATTTATGGCAAAGCTGACAAAAATTCACTCGAGGGGACTGTTGAATCTCATTGCCATAGATGAGGTGAGAAGCTACGTTGTCTTTTTAATTGTAACTGGTTTGCCTTTATGGACATGATATATTTACATTTCATTTTAAAATTTCAGGCACACTGCATCTCTTCATGGGGCCATGATTTTAGGTTTGTAATGCCAATATGTTCAAGCACAATTCATTATTTTACAGTTACAATTTATACAAAGGTTGTGAGAACTTTTATTTATTTTTATAATCAGAATCTCTAATCAAACTTGCTACAAACCTTATTATATGGTAGTGAAAGCCAGAGGGAAGCACAGTTCTAATCCTTCATTTTGAAACAGGCCTAGCTATCGCAAGCTATCATGTTTGAGGAGCCACCTCGCAGGTGTACCAACATTGGCTTTGACAGCTACTGCAGTTCCTAAGTGAGTTTCCATGACGCAGTCTCACAGAAACTTAACATGTCTGTAGATAGGTCTCTCTGTGTCTGCTCCGTTTCAAAATCTGCATTCTTCTTCTTCTTCTTCTTGAATGAGAAGAACTAACTATTCAATCACTATTCTTTTTTTTTTCTGCAGAGTTCAGAAAGATGTGATAGAGTCGTTATGCCTCCAGAACCCTTTAGTCTTAAAATCTTCTTTCAATCGTCCTAATATACATTATGAAGGTGTGTCCTGTGTCTCTAACTTGTTGCATGTCCTGTTTACAATTTATCTCTGCTTCTGTTTTGAGCTTGAGCAAAGTTACTATTTGTATCATTACTGTGGCGTACATACTGCATGAGTTTGAGTGAAGAGTAGATTCAACCTTAATTTGCAATAGACATTTCTGACTAGAGGTTTTTTAATGCAGTTCGATACAAAGATCTTTTACATGATGTGTATGCTGACTTGTCTGGCGTACTAAAATCCAGTGGAGATATCTGTGCAATTGTTTACTGCCTTGAACGAACAATGTGCGATGACTTGTCTGTTCATCTATCACAAAACGGGATCTCATGTGCTGGTAAGTTACTGTTTTCACTCAACCTTCCACTGCTTGTTTCCTTATAATCACACCTTTTTTTTTTCTTGACTTAATTGTTATATTCTGTTCTTCCTCTCTCTTCTTCAGCTCTCATCTCTTCTCATTTTTCTTCCCTCTTCCGTTTCCCTCCTTGATATAAGATGGAATTTGGTTATCAATCATGCCATTTGATTATTATTTGGCTTCGATTGTCTATTAATTAACTTCAATGTGATTTCCCGCTTTCAGCTTATCACGCAGGATTGAATGATAAATTACGCAGTTCTGTTTTAGATGATTGGATTTCATCTAAAATACAAGTTGTCGTTGCGACGGTGGCTTTTGGGTATGATTATATAGATAAGGCTGTACATTCATTTTTGATACTTCCAGTTCATGATTGGGGTTGTGATGTCCTTGTTTCTTCTGCCTTTAATATTTGCACTTGGAGCTTGTTTCGGTACATGCAGCTATAATTGAGCTTTTGGTGTCTTGATCTCCAGGATGGTATGAACTGAATTACTATACAGAACTTTTGAGAATTTTGTTCTTACTAAATTAGGATATGCTTAGCAGTTGTTATGACCTCTAATGGCCTTTATGATGATTTTCAAGGGTATAGATAGAAAAGATGTCAGAATTGTTTGCCATTTTAATATTCCGAAGTCAATGGAAGGCTTCTACCAGGAGTCGGGTAGAGCTGGTCGTGATCAATTACCCTCCAGAAGCCTGTTGTACTATGGAATTGAAGATTGCAAGAGAATGGTTGGTTCGCAATACTCTTTATTACCATGCCTACGTATCCTTACATGCTCTTATTTCCTTGTTTGGCTGAGTTGGTCATTTAATGCAGAAATTTATTCTAAGCAATGCTCAGAACAAGAAATCAAAGGCCTCAAACTCTCAGGAAGAGTTGTCGAAAAAGTCCATAGCCGACTTTCAACAGGTAACTTTAGCAAGTTCTATAATGTGATTATGTCTGAAAGAACTATAGTTTGTTGATGCTTTTTATTGGATTGGAATTCAAATCATGCAGATGGTTGAGTACTGTGAGGGCTCTGGATGCAGGAGGAAAAAGATCCTTGAGAATTTTGGTGAAAAGGTAGTGGGGGAGTAGGGACACGTGTTTGAGTGCAGTAACGATGCTCAAGTAACTATAATACTGACATAGTTTGAAACAGGTACCTGCAACACTATGTAGCAAGACATGTGATGCATGCAAACATCCAAACCTAGTAGCCAAGTACTTGGAGGAGCTTGCAACCGCTTGGACTGTCCGGCAGAGAGCTGGTTCATCTCAAATTTTTATGAGCAGGTGCTCTTTTCTATATGGTGCTGATACTTGCAGCTTTAGTTATTTAAAGGCTTTGATGACTATGAGGTACCTTGGATTGTAAATTTTATGTCAGTAATTCCAGAAAAGAAGTTTGGAGCTAACATCAAGTATTACTCAAAGCAGTGGTTTCATTGGCCTTGGGCTTTTAGCACAACTGCAGTCAATGAAATCAGGCTGGGCATAGTTAGGCTCACTTATTTGTTGGCTAATTGTCAATTGAACCTAGTTATTCATTATCCTTCAGCGGTTTATCTAAATAGGAGCTTGCTTATTCATTGATGTCTTTCATTTTCAGCTCCTCCAATAAGGTTAGTGAACATCAGTCCTCTGAATTCTGGAACCGCGATGATGATGCAAGTTGCTCTGAGGAGGACATATCTGATTCTGACAGTATTTTACATTCACCAGAAATCTTTTTTACTTTTGGATGATAGAACACATGACGCTTTTAACAGCTGTATGTTCTCAATTTACTCATAATCTCCTTCACATCTCAGAGGATGTTGAGGACCTTGCGGCCGTCAAGAGCCTTACCAAATCAAAGTTGATCGATCAGAAGTTGGAAGCCTTGCAACGTGCAGAAGAAAAATATTACAATAAATCCTCTGATAAGAAGGTTCAATTTAAATATTGAATGTTACTGCTCAAGTACTATTGCTCATAGATATGCTGTTAAATATAAATGCAGAGATCATTACCCTTGAACAACTACTCTTTTGCCTAATTTGATGACAGCCGGATAAACTCAACACAAATGCTATGTCTGATGGATTTAGGGAAGCAAGCAAGCAGAGATTAGAAAATGCTGTTAATCAGGCTCAGCAACGCCTTCAAAACTTACAGTATGCTCCTTTTTTTACCCGCAATTGATTTCCAGAGAAGTTTTCTATTTAAAAAGCATAGTCAATCTTTGATCTCATGACAGCCAGACATTAGAGGTTCTTTAACTGGTATCTCATTGTAATGTGCACCAGACCAGTTAATTGCTTGACTTTAAGTTTCTCACAGCTACAAGATTCTCATTTATATAAGAAAACCCTATGCAGGATTGATGTGGAAAGTTCAGCCTCTCTCCTTGAAAATGAATGTTATAGAAAGTATGGGAAAACCGGGAAATCATTCTATTATTCTCAAGTGGCAAGTACAGTGAGGTGGTTATCTACTGTAAATTCTACTGACTTGACTGATCGTCTTGCTACCATTTCCTCGTCACTCAAAACTGAACCTGCTGCAACACAATCACCATTGATGGAGAGCCAACCTTCTGCAACGCCATCACCATTGGTGGAGGAATCCCATGACAGGGTTAGCTTGGATACCTCAGTAGCTGTGTTACCAACACATAGTGATTCCCCGAGTACAATGCTGCCACCAATTCCATCCTTCTCTGATTTTATCAACAGAAAAAGGACAAAAGACAACAGATCGAGTGCATCAGAGAAGCAATCACCAAATGAGGTTAAGAAGAATCCAGAGAAGAGAATGAGGTTGCAGTAGGTCTAACTTCTAAGTGTCTTCAGTAGCTTATAGTTTTGTTCTCTGCACTAGACAGAGACGGTTCAAGTAGTAATACATATGTTACAGAAACATTCGTAGTTTTTATCATATTTTCTTAGACCTGAGAGATGCAAATCTCTATTCATGCTCATGCTAGCATTTGAGCATCAAGTAACATTCAGTGGCAACTTGCCAATGAAGTTGTTATGCAAGCTCCTAAAGTAAAGATGATCCTCAACTTCCACAGCAGATGTCACAAACGACATGACGCTTCCATCAGGATGCTCCAGCTTCTTGATTATTTTGCCGTCGGCTCCCACATTCACCACCGTCGCTTTCTTGTGCATTCCACCAACTAATTCTACTAATTTGCTAGATGTTGCCATCAATTGTTTGGCTGCCTGGAGCTATGCACAAACTCCAGCCCTTCTGTAGTCAACTGCAGCATTCATATCTTTCTACTTAGTAACTGGTCTTTTGGATAGTTCATTACCGAGACAAATGAACAATTTGAAACATATGTTGTATAACCTGAATCAGAGCAATCCAGAAAGACCCATCTGGAGCAAGATTGATGTTGTCCGGTGCACCGGGAACGTTCTCAACAAAGATATCCGTCTTCCCTGTCTTCGCTCCCTTCAGCCAATACCTAGACACCTAAATCTGCCCCCATGCAAAACACACCATTAGTAAATAGTATCGCGCTCATTATATAACAAGCTTGCTACTGATGTTTGTTATTCCATTTAATCAAACTTACTTCCATGATTCACAGACAACCAGATAATCCTGGTCCTTAGCAACTGCAACTCCATTAGCAAAACCCAGACCCTCAAGTACAACAGAAGTCTCATTTGATGAAGCGTCAAACTTGAGCAGCTGCCCATGTGGTTTTGCCTCAAGCACATCCAGATACCAATTATGGAGACCAAATTTGGTGCTCGCAACACTAAAGTAGAGACTCCCTTCTGAAGCTTCAATCACATCATCTGCAACTCTGGTGTGAACAACATGCAAATGAAGAAGTTAGCATCAACAAGTTCTCATTTACTGGGCCCGTGTTGTTTTGCTCCCTCATACAAGTTCAGTGGTCTATTCTGGGATAGTATGAAGCACATGCATCCCATTGCTACTTTGCCAATGTATAGCTGTGGACCCTAAAACCCTCGGAAAATCCCAGATTGAGAACCCAAACAAACCCCAGAAGCAAAAGTAATTGAAGCTTTGATAGTAACAGTCATGGCGTTATGTTATATACCAACAAGACCGTGATGTGTATGAAACTATGAGCAGAGGTCCCAGAAGAATAAAATTAAAGATTCTTTGCTGTATATCTAAGCATTACTACAATTTCCAATCTCTTTTTTTGTAGAAGAGGGAAACTGCCATGCACACCTCACAATACAAGATGATCTTCTTGTTTTGTTTGTGTCGCATCAGAAGGATTGCCATGGCTTTGCACATGGCCCTCGACCCTCGATTATGAGAGAGAACACATATATTGCTTTCTCCAGTCATTTTCGAGTGTTGGGCGCAACCACAAAATTACAAGCTATCCCGTGGCATGCATGGCCAAATCTCTAAGAGAACAGAATGGCAAATAATGCCTATCAGAAATCAACTTATAACAAGCTAGACTGTGAAAGCACCATGACACATTGAAGTTGTTACACAGTTGCATAAAAAGGTCTTGTGAGTAATATCGGAGGTAAAATTCTTGTCTGGGTAATCTGAGGTCTCTGGAATCATACAATTTTCTTGTACATTTCAAGGCATAGATTGATGTATTCTTCTCCAAAGTACGTAAAACGTGTCAGACGTACTCTTACCTAATTTTGGGCCCATTAACGTGTGAAGCAAGAACCGTGACACCATTTTCAGTAACCTTCAGCAATCCCTGCAAATCACATGATGAACAGTTTGGTCAAGTTTAGGAGACATGCGGCGGCAAAGCTAGGCAAATCGAGGTTGTGTGAGATGGTATGGGCTGACAGGCCACCAACTTCGCTTGTGGAGGTTCTTCAATCGAATGGCTTACCTTGCCCTCCTTGAACTAGGATCCTGTTTCAACTCAGAATTTCTGAGGAACCATTGTTGCTTCGGCATCAATGTTAAGCTATTTATGTTGTTTGTTTGTTACCTTGCTTGTTGTGCTATGAGTCTAGGTTGCTGCCTGCTCGTGTTTTTTTTTATGAAAGTTCCTCCTTAAGACCAAAAAAAAAAATGGTTTAGGAGACATGCATTCTTCGTAAGTCTAAACCCTAACTAAACGGTGGTTTTATCCCTGGATTGTATTACAAACTGAAAACAAAAGAAGATTACTTCATTGCTAGCATCCCTCGTGCCCAATAGTCCAATACTAGCTCGTCAAAAGTTTTGCATGCATCAGCACCAAAGCCATTACATGGCCATCAATCAATGCATCATGTTCTTAAATTAGGATGAAGGATAGTAGCTAGTCTGAGTTACCTGATGAACATCACATGCAACAAGATCACCTTGGTTTGTGGCAGTAATTCCAAGAAGTGTGTGACTATTCAACATCTTTCAATTCTGCCAGGACCCATTTCTGTGTAGCCTTCTGATCCAACCGTCTCGGGTAGCCGTGTAAAGTGTGCCTTCTTTATCAAAAGCAATATCTTCTGGTTTTAAAAGTAGTCCATCTCCGAGCTTAATCACTCTCTGCATCAAAACACAAACAACAAAGTGAAACACAACAAGCACAAAGTCACAAATGAAAAAGCTGAACATAATCATATCTCCGAAAATCTTCACCTGTAATATGTTGTTTTCAGGAAGGAGAGAGGAGGATGATGGAGGCAGATCAAGTGAGACTGGGGATATTGGCGAGAACAAGTTGACTTGAACTGTGAACGCTAGCAAACAAGCTAACACAAAGCCTGAGAATGAAGTTAGCAAATGCTTCAGAGCCATAATTAAGGAAGAAGCTAGCTAGTGAATCGAACTTTGGCTAGGATGAAGTGATCGAGTACGTGTGTGTTAAACATTCATTATGTTTGATCATGACTTCATGTCATGTCAATATGAACAGAAGAGTCCGTAATACTTGACTTTAGATGGATAGTAGAGACAAACATCTACAAACACGGTGTTGTCCTGGGGTCTCTGTAGGAATCAAGAGAATGTTAGAGATAGAACAAGCACGTACCCACCCAACCAATGTTACCACTCATTACTTATCAGTCGAATGTGGTCTCATCTAAGCAGAAATTGAAGTAATTCACGGATGTACAAAGCGAGATAGCTACTAATATGTGATAGTTCTATAAATTTTGGTCGTCTTTACAACGGATCAAGCTACTATGCACCTTGGGCTAAACACCTTACGACTAATTTTATTTTTTCTGATACGTGGTGTGATCTCACTGTTTAAATTTTCAATTTTGTAAAGATTGATTGAGCTTAGAGCATCCGCAGCGTTTCCATGCTCGGAGGACGTCCTCGGCGTTTTCAGGCGGGACCCGCTGGAAATCGGACGTCGTCCTCGGTCTAAAACTCGTGCAGCGTGGCTAACAGGTGGGTTGGACCGCATGGCGACGAGGAGAACGTCCTCGAGGACGTTCGCGAGGAGCACGCCGGAGAGGAAGTTCCCCTGGCGGAGCCCACGCTCGTGGGTGACGTCAGGCAGGAACTGATTTTTTTTTAATCTGGCGCGTGTAATACACGCGCCAGTTAAAAGGTAATTTTTTTTAATTGACAGTTACCAGCCAATCACAGACTGACACGTGTCAGCCTGTCGGGCCGATTGGTTGGCAACGGGCCGATCAATCTGGGCCGTCCATTTTGAATTCAAATTTCAATCGGACGGCCAGAATTCAAATGCAACGGCAACCTGATTTTTTCAGAATTTTCAGAACGGGTATCCCAAAATAATTCCCAAAAATTTCAAAAAAATTCCAAAAAATTTCTAAAAAACCCCTACTATTTTTCTATAAATAACCTTCATTTTCTAAAAATTTCACACCCCTTTGTGCACCACTTAGTATCTTCTTCCTCCTTCTCTTCTCTCCCTATCTCACAATCCTCTTTCATTTTTTGCCAAAAATGTCGACCAATTGGCTCATGTCCGAAGATGTACAATTATACATTTCATATTGTCGGCATAGTGTGTGCCCTATCTCCGGCAACAAACAAAAGGTCGACAAATTGTGGGAAAAAATTTACGCCGATTACCAACAAAATTGGGTGATTACAGAGGGGGAAGCGAGGGCGGAACCGAGGTCACAAAGTGCTCTTGCATCACGTTTTGCTAAGTTGAAGCCAAACTTGTCGCAATGGAAAGCAGCGCTCGCATACGCAAGAAGGAATCCGGAATCCGGCGGAAATTTTCATGATGAGGTAGTGATTTATTTATGTTGGTCCTTTCAAATTTTATTAATTTTTGGAAATATATAATGTGAAATATTAAGTCGTTACCTGTAATTTATTTTGTAGTTAAGAAAAGCCCAAACGTTTTATGTGGAAAAAAAAAGAAAGAGTTTGCGCACTTTGCGTGTTGGGAAGAGGTAAAAAATCATCTTACCTTTAGAATCATCGAAACTACCACTCAACCTTCTTACAATTCATACTTCGAAGAAACACCTACCGTTAATGAAGTATCTCCTATCGTCAACTTGGATGAAGATGAAGTGATGCCAACATCACAAATCAACCTTGGAGGAACCTCAAGCCCGCCTAGACCTCAAGGAGTGAAGGCGGCCAAGGAAGCAAAAAGAAGGGGAAAAAAGGCCATGACACCATCGAGTGAAGTTAGAGATGAGACTTTGAAGAGCATTGCGGCTAATCAAAAAATGTTTGCCGAATGGACGTGGGCAAATGATGAAAATCAACGAATACTTGATGAGAAAAACTACAAATTAAGGGCACGAGAAGAAGAAACAAGAATCATGACAATGAATTTCGAGGCTATGACCCCAAATTCAAAGAAGTACTTCATGAAGCGGAAATCAGAGATCCTTCAGTAAGTAGATGACGATGAAGGAGAAGTCGGCGATGCTAGCTTTACCGGTTGTTATCGTCCCCGCAATCTTGATTTTAGTGATTAGTTTAGTAATTTCAATTCATGTAATTTCAATTTCAACAAATAAAAACGCACTTTATTTATTTAGATCGAGCTTCAAATTTAAATTCATTGATTATAAAGGGAAACACACATACAAAAGGGAAACACACAAATTGCAAACACACATATCTCGCGCACATTATTCAGAGATGTTCACTGGTTTCAAGAAACCAGTTGTGCTTCACTAAGTCCTTTTGAAGTTCACCATGCAGATAAACTGATTGTAAATCAATGAGCCGGTCGCTAAACCGTTGATGATGCTGATCTCTTCCCACTGGCTCAAATGGAATTCGGTGACCATTTTCATCCACCGGCCCATCATATAGTGTGGAAGCAGTCACTGGGTTTTGTAAATCTTCTTCCTCATTCTCCTCAAAATTGTCTTCCACAAATTCTTCCTCGACAATCATGTTATGCATTATGATGCAAGCCAACATGATCATTTTTAATGTCGATTTGTGATGACACATGGCTGAGTGACGAATGATAGCCCAACGAGATTGTAAGATGCCAAAGCACCTCTCCACATCTTTACGATATGCCTCTTGTTTCCTTGCGAACAACTTCTGTGGTTGATCTTGCGGATTGGATATTGTCTTGACGAAGGAGGAATACCTGGGATAGATTCCATCAGCTAGATAATAAGTATGGTGGTAAGTCATACCATGGACTTTATACGTCGATCGCGGGCTTCTTCCGGCAAGGAGTTCATCGAAGACATCAGAGGAGTTGAGCACATTAATATCATTTTGTGCTCCAGGCGTCCCAAAGAAGCTGTGTCATATCCACGTGTCATATGAGGCCACCGCTTCTAAGATTATTGTCGGACGAGCCTTCCGCCCCGAGTATGACCCTTGCCAAGCTGTTGGGCAATTCTTCCATTCCCAGTGCATGCAGTCGATGCTTCCAATCATACCAGGAAATCCCCGTTGCCTGGCCCTTCTTAAAAGTTGAGTTATGTCACCCGGATTTGGAGCGCGGAGGTAACGGTCCTTGTAGAGCAAGACCACTTGTTTGCACCACTTCTTCATGCATTCCAACGTAGTTGACTCCCCCATCCTTGTGTACTCAGTACACTGATCTGCGGCTGCGCCGTACGCCAACATTCGTATAGCACATGTCATCTTTTGCTCGGGGAGAAGTCCTTGCAATCTAGTGGCATCTGCTCTTTGATGCCAAAATGGGTCGTGATTACAGAGGTCTGTCTTGATCCGGTTGAACAAGTGCGTGCTCATTCGGAACCTCCGGCGAAAATCTTGCTCGTGGAAAACAGGGCGTTCCACGAAGTAATCTTCAAGCAGATTCTGACCCCTAGGTTCCCGGCGCCTTGGATGGTTTGGAAGGCGGCAGCGGGGTGGCTCATCATCAAACGTGGCAACTATCATGGTTGCATCATTGATGAAGGAATTCATCATTGTGGTAGCTTGCCGACGTTGTTGGCGCCTCCTCCTGGAAGACTCTTCGTAATCGTTATGATTCATCTTCTGGATGAGAAAAACGGCAGAATTGTGTTTAGGTGTAGAATATCAAGTCACAAATTATGTGTGTTGTGAGGTTTCAGGTATTGGAGCCAGAGATGATGAATTTATAGCAAAATTATGATAATCTAATATTGAAGGATGAGTACACGTGTCATTAACTCATTTGTCGGAAATCTTCATCAATAATTTAGCCGACAGTGACACGTGGATGAGTACACGTGTCACATCCTGATTTGTCGGAAATCTCACCGGAAATCTTCATCAATAATTTAGCCGACAGTGACTTCTGGATGAGTACACGTGTCACATCCTGATTTGTCGGAAATCTCACCGGAAATCTTTATCAATAATTTAGCCGACAGTGCCACGTGGATGTGACACGTGTCGCATTTTCATTTGTCGGAAATCTCACCGGAAATCTTCATCAATAATTTATCTGACAGTGACACGTGGATGTGACACGTGTCACAATATGAGTCGTCGGAAATCTTACCGAAAATTTAGTTCATTAATGTACATGATAATGACATGTGTCGCCTAGTTATTGGATAAACATATTACAAATAATTAATCAAAATTTTATTTTATGATTATGAATAGTAATAGGAATTCCTATTTGTTGCATTGCTGCGCAAAAAAACTGAATATGAAGTCCTATTTGCTGAATAGTAACAGGAAGTCCTGAAAATAGGAATTCCTCGAAATAGGATGTCCTAAACGGGTGCGGATGCTCTTACAATAAGCTCAGTACACATGATCCTCATCCTTACTCAGGAAATCAACACTGCTAAAACACTCCGTCGCCGGAATAATCACCGGCTGCCACACGAACCCTCCTTTCTCCACATTCCTCTGCACCCTATTTGCTCTGGACACCAAAATTCACTATGGGCACCCTTTCTTCTTGTACCGATCTCGCATCGATCGAGGTCACAGAGATTACTGATCTCGGCATCTCACATCGATCGAGGTCACAAAGATTGCACCGATCTCGCGCAGTTCTCCGGACCGGCCACGTCGAATTCCGATGAATGCTGGCGCAAAATCCAAAGGACAAGCAACCCATTAACACTGCCAACCTCGATCTCGGCAACGTCGACCTTGCCGGCGGTAGGAGCTGCTCGGTCTCCTCCGGTTGATCTTCTTCGGCCGAATTTGTCCATGGTGTTCGAGTGGAGGCGAAGAGAAGGCGAGCGCGTGGGGGAGAGGGAGAGAAAGAGAGAGGGTGTGGCGGCAAAGAAGGAGGATTTGGCTTTTGGAGATGGCGGCGGCAATTCGCCGGCGACGGTGGTGGTTTCGCGTCTGCAATTTTCTGGGTAGAATGTGATCCCATAGACTGGGTAGGATGTCGAGCTTCATAAAAGTTGACAAAACAATCCAATAAAATTTTGACACGTGGCCCACTTTTAAAAATAGTCTCCAGATGCTTAGTCTTGGATGCATTCCAGAGAACACCAAAATATAGACATCCAGATCCAGTTATCAGATTTTATCTAGCCTTTGAGACAATCACTTTAGCGTGGATACAAGAGTATAGTAATATTTGTACACATCCCCATATACTTATAGTTTATTTCAAATGGATTAGATAAGATTCTATTCCCTTTCTTCCTAGGATAAACCTTTAGCTACTTCCCTCGTCTTCATGGGACACATGTTTTGATAATATACCAAAAACATGGTCTAAAACAAAAACCTCGGTCACCCAGCAGTTTAATTTCCTTATTTTTTTAATTAAAAAAATGGAAATTTACTCCAAATAATTTAAAAATTTAAATACCAGAATGGTCAATCATTTTACCATGAGAAAATTGTACCAACAGTGTGAACTTTTCTGTGTCCACTCACTTAATACTTGCACTTTAAAGTGATCAATGTAGTACCTTTATTAAGTTTTTGCTATATCCGTAGTACATCCGTTGTTTTTCTGTTAGCGAAAAATTAAGTTGATGACGTGACATCTCTAATTTTAAAAAATAAAAGGTATAAAAGTCATTTTATCATCGGTGAGAAATTCAAAAAGAAAATTAACTCTAGTTAAACACGTGCTTCAACAAATAACCACTACCGGATTAAGAGACATTGCCGGCGACTTTAAGTCGCCGGCCTTGTTTTTTTTTCGCTGGAATTGTCATTACCGGCGACAAGTCGCCGGCAATGTTGTCGCCGGAGATAGCATTGTCGTCGCCGGTAATGTCCTAAACATCACCGGCGACTCAAGTCGCCGGCAATGTCAGCGCCGCCGTGGCCGGAATTTGAAGACATTGCCGGCGACTTAGGTCCATGTCGCCGGCAATGCTTGGAAAAATTTTGAAAAAAAAACACTGTTCTGGATTGGGCCCAATTCCAGAACCTGCATTAAAAGACATAAACCGTACAATCATACAAGTTCAACAGTACACATAAATGTCCAATGTACAGTACAAATAGCAACGACGATACGAAAATTAACTACAACTACACGTCAGGGTCGAGGAACTTGCGGGTCAGGGTCGAAGTAATCCATGTACTCATTTAAATTCCGGTGGCTACCCTGGTCTTGCTCTGGCGTTGACTGGTGCGGTGGTGGTGGTGGATAACTAGGGAACGGAGGGACCGGGGGAGGTGTGGGGAACGGTTGTCCGGTAGTCTGAGCCTCGTACATCGTCTGCATCCATGTGAACATCTGTGTCTGAGTCTGGACCAGGTTTTGGTACTCGGCATCTCTGATTGTCTGCTGCTGGACCATGTTTTGGTACTCGGCATCTCTGATTGCCTGCTGCTCGGCTGCGTGCCTCTTTTGCTCCTCCAACTCCATTCGCGTCCTCTGAAGTTCCGCTGCGAGGTTACGACTAGAAGTTGAACTTCTTGACCCGGTAGAGTATTCTGAAGTGCTCTTCAATACTCCTTCGCCCGCCGAGCCCATTCCCCTACAGTAGTAGGTATTCTTTCCAGTCCCGCACGCTTTTGCCATGATGTGAGCCGCTATAGGGCGATCAAGCGGATCGATCTGAGAGGCATACTGGGTGACTTCTTCCTCGGAGCAGTCAGGATGGTTAGTCCGAGCTATATTCATGGTCACTTCTGCGGTCGCCTCCTCCACTCTCGCCTAATTGAAAAGCGAAAATGAATAACGTATTAGCTAACAAAATAAATTAATATCGAAAAATAGTTTTATTAACACATGGAGAGGCGAAAGAGTTACCGCTTCTTTAGGGCACTGCAGATAGAACTTCTGATGAATATACACCAACGGGTTCACTTCTTGTTGTTGCTGCGCCTTAGTCGACCAACCCAAATAGTTGAGTGAACCTGCATGATGGGCCCTGGTGTTTTTCAATCTATTCGCCCGGTTCGTCTTCGAAATCGCCTTGTTTGATAAACATATGAAAAAAAATTAGTAACTAACTATTTCAATGTGATACGATACATTAGGTTTGTAAGATATATTCAGGATGCATACCTGAGCTTTGGGGTGCTCGAAGTGGGCTATCAGCCACAGCCACTCGTACTCCCTAAACCAGAATTCGCTAGGGGTAGAACCTCGGCCTAGCTCCTTGTATACAGTGTAATGGGAAGAAAGCTCGTTCTTCCACTCTTTATACCTATATTAAAAGAAGGAAAAAAATTTAGAGATATTAAAACACTTGATAAACAAAAATCTAAATCGATATATACTCAAATAACTCGAAGCACATCACCTCATATGTAGTTGACGCTCTACCCACGTGTGAATAAGAACTTCATCCACGTCAAACCACACCTGCAATATGAATATATAAAAGGTAAAATTATATATTTATTCGGACTTAATTAATAAATGTAAAATTTACGTAATGAAAATACGATTTAACTCACACTCAGTGCATTATGCACTTGCATCTTCACGTAGATGGGCACAGATTCCCAATATGGCCAAAGCATTGGGACCTTGTCCTGCACGATCGCACCGGCCATGCTGACATATTTTCGCGTGGTGTCAAATGCCTCGATCACCTCGCCATCCTCATTGGCCCTTATGGGTGTTTTCCTTCCCCCGGTGGCCTGCTCAAGTCTCTTCCCGGTGCAGGTGCCTCTAGCCCCTTTCTGTTTTCCAGTCCCATTAACGAAATTGCCTAATAATACAATGTCAACAAATTGATATCATTAATTGAACCTATCGTAAGTCTTAAGTAATAATTAAGTAATCAATCTGATGTTAAATAAAATTTACCTGCATCGTCTGTTTGTTGGTTGGTGCACCTCACACTCCAAAGATACACGGGGTCGAACGGGATGAAGTTGTACGCTTCCTCCACGCTCAGGAACTCCGACCGTCCTTCAACATAAACAGGCATCCCCCTATCATCGAATTCAGGGATCACAGGAATTTCGTCGGGTAGGAAGAGACCGGACGGCGGAGATAGACGAGGCCTGGACGATGAGGCGCCAGCACCACCATGTGCCTCAGATGATTCCCGTGAAACGGGAGTACGCACCGGGCGAATATGGGGCATTTGGATTGAGGGAGTTTCTGATGCCCCCGTTGACTGTTGCTCGCCTGAGGGTCTGCTGACGGAGGGAGGTCTGCTGACTGAGCGTCTGCTGACTGAGCCTCGAGGCTCGACTTCCGGTTGCACGGCTCTTGATCGTGCAGCTTCCTCCTCAGCTCGCGCATCTAGTAAGGCTCTCGTCCGAGCATTCATCATTGGCCCACTGCGCGTGTTGCTAACTGCGGGTGAGGAGGAAGCTTGACTACTGTTCCCTCCACTATTTCGGGAACCTCTCCGAAGCCAATTTGCCGCAAAACCTCCTGGACACTGTAATAGTCATAAGGATTCGGTTCTATAACAAATCGGAACCGGAACCAAATGTAACCGGAACCGGGCGGAACCAGAACCGTTTGTATCCGGAACCGTTTGGAACTGGAACCGTTCGGTTTCAAACGGTTCTGGTTCCTCCCGGTTCCGGTTTAAAACCGTTCTGGTTCCAAACCGTTCCGATCCCGATTTTCCACCTTAATTTATACGATTAATTAACAACTATATCACCTAAATTAACATATATACATCATGCATCTTAATTAAATTTAATTTTCACACACCCTAATTAATTTTCCACATTTTTCACACATATATATACATCATGCATCTTAATTTAATTTAATTTTCACATATATATATACATCACATATTCATCCAAACCACATATATATATACAGAATTTTCATTTATATATATACATCACATAATTTTCACATATATTTCTACATCACATATACATTGCATATAAATTTCCAACATATCACCCTAATTAAATTTAATTTCCACATAGTCATATATATATATATATACATTCCCACATACATACATACGTACATACGTATATATACACATACACAAAAATAAAATAAAAAATTGAGAGAGAGAGAGAGGGAGAGAGAGAGAGGACCTGCCATGGTGGAGCTCGAGCTGCTTTTCCGGCGAAGGAGGTGAGGGGAGGAGGTAGAGGAGGAGGGGAGGAGGAGATGAAGATGGGAGGAGAGGAAATTCAATTTGAAATCGGGATATTTAGTGAGGAGAGAGGAGAAGGGAGAGGAGGTGAGGGGAGGGGAGAGGGGAGGAGAGGAAGAGAGTTTTGAGCTGGGTTCTGGCCGGAACGAGTTGGGAGGAGGAGAGGAGGAGGAGAGGATAAGCAGAAATGAAGCTCGGGCTCGAGCTGGGATCTTGCATATCCAGACAACATTGCCGGCAAGTTAGTTTAACTCGTTGGTAATGTTGACATTTCCCGAAGAATATCCGACAATAATTTCCGACTACAATTTCCGACTACAATTTCCGACAACAATTTTCGTCTACGATTTCCGACTACAATTTCCGACTACAATTTCCGACAAAAATTTCCATCTACGATTTCCGACTACAATTTCCGACAACAATTTCTGACAACAATTTCCGTCTACGATTTCCGACTACAATTTCCGACTACAATTTCCGACAACAATTTCCGACTACGTACAATTTCCGACTACATTTTTCGACTACAATTTCTGACTACATCATTAATGTACTAAGGATGATAATCGTAATCATCTTCATCACTTGAGTTTGACTCGGTTTCATAGGTAACCTCTGGCAATATGTGCCGCTCATCGTCATCTGAATCAGCGTCAACTTCATGTGGATTAACATCGAGAAGTTCTCCTCCAGTAATTCGAACCACACTCCCAGATCTCACATTATTAAGGCGAATCGTAGATGATTCCGGAATGTCAAAAGCGTTCAGCTCTTGGTATGTAGTAACTTCCTCATCATCTGCGGTATCACCAAGTGTGGCAGCATTGTATATGTTTCTATGAGCAACATGGTTAACCACCTTCCACGGGACTTTGTTAAGAAGATCGTCAAGGTAAAACACTTGTTTTACTGGTGAGGCAAGAACGAAAGGGTCATCTTCATACCAGCTAGTAGCAGTATTCACCGAAAATGTTCCGTACTGATCGGTCCTTGTGTTCTCCGGGCTAGTATCAAACCATCTACACTTGAACAAGTGCACTTTCATGCGGTTCCCATAAATTAGTTCAACTACTGAATGAAGGACACCATAATAGTCAACATCATCCTGCCCACCATGGACCATCACCCCACAATTCTGTGTTTTCAGTCGGTCGTCTCGATTTTCACATATAAATTTCACGCCATTGACCTGACACATCGAGTAAACTTTTGAAGCTATCGGTTTCATCGCCAGGACCCTCAATTCGTTTGACCACTCTGGGCAACCATCATTTGCTACATGGTTCATCTGAAAACAATAAGAAACCACACAAGCAATTATGAACATAGAAACCACAAAACCACGTACGTACACACATGCTATATAAGGAAAATGGCAATAAAAAAAAGACATATACACATATACCCTTACCCATTGACCAAAGTAGTTTGCAAACGTCATGTTGTGGTAATCAACATTTCCGGCAATAGCAGGGCAGTGAAGATGATAGTTTTTCCAATATTGTACTTCTTCACAGTTAATCAGTACCGACCAGTGGGCAATGACTACCTCATTTCCATCCAACTTGTACGACTTTGGCAAGCTTCCCTGTACTACCACGTCATTGGAGATGATAGAAAGGTTGAACTGAGGTTCATCTATCGGCATATGTTGTTGGGGGTCCTCAAGCGCTCCCAAATACACTTTGGTGTACGCTACACACTCGTGCGCAACATATGCTTCAGCGATACACCCTTCAGGTGCATATTTATTCTTCACATAGTCCTTGTAGGCTCTCAATTGTCTACAAGTTAACAAGTGCATGTTAACTAAGGTAAAAATAAGACTTTACATATAAAAACAGAGGCAAACCAAATGTACCTTTCCATGGGATACATCCAAGTGTAGTGTACGGGACCGGTAAGCAACAATTGTTCGGGAAGATGGATCATTAGGTGAGGCATGATGTCGAAAAAATTTGGCGGAAATATCCTCTCAAGCTTGCACATGATAAAAATGATGTCATCTTGCATCTCCCTGAGATCTGATTTTTTAACTTCCCTGGTGCATAACTTCTAAAAGAATCTTGACAAGGCCACCAACGGCTCAACCACCTCTTTGGGCAGATACCCTCGAATGAAAATAGGGAAAAACCGTTGAAGCAGTACATGGCAGTCATGACTCTTTAATCCGTACATCTTATTGTCCCGGAAGTTAACACACCTGCTTATATTTCCTGCATAGCCATAAGAATACCTGCATATATATATAGCCATAGGCAACAATTATATTTCTCGCATATAACCATAATCCGGTACAAATTTAAGGCAAACCAATTTCCTGCATAGTCATATATAAGAATATATACCTGACATTACTCAGCCACCGAAAAATTTCATGCTTATGCTTCGGCTTGACGGTGTAAGGAGGTTGCGGCATTTTTCTCTTACCATCTCTTAACCACAAATGTTTCCGCAGTCCCATAGCTTTCAGATCAATGCGTGCCTTAGGGATGTCTTTTGTTTTCCCCTCCAAGTTAAGAACTGTGCCCACCACACTTTCACACACATTCTTCTCTATGTGCATGATATCTCGGTAGTGTCTGATAGGCAACCTGGGCCAGTAGGAGAGTTCCCAGAATATGCTCTTGTGTGTCCAAAACTTATACCTTTCGGGCTTGTCTGGAATTGACGCCACTATGTCAGGATGATTGCTCAACTGGCCAAAATCATATTCATTCAACACTTCCAAAATTTCTTCCCCTGTCCATCGCCTGGGTGCCACACCTGTTTCCATAGTCCCATCAAACGCGTCTGGATCCTGCCTAAATGGGTGATCATATGGAAGCCAACAACGGTGACGCATCTGAACAATTTTACTATAATGAGGACTGCAACAATCAACCGTCATGCACTCTGAACAAGCCCTGTAACCCCTGGTAACGTTGCCCGACAACATACCGCGGGCAGGAAAATCACTGATGGTGCCAACAAGCATGGCATGCATCTGGAACATCTCATTTTTGAACCTATCGTAAGTGGGGTGGCCACACTCACTCAGGTACTTAAGCTCCTCAATCAAAGGCCTCAAATACACATCGAGACACTTTCCTGGATAACCCGGGCCCGGAATTAACAGAGTGAGCATATTGTATTCCTTCTTCATGCACATCCATGGTGGAAGGTTGTACGGTACCAAAATAACTAGCCATATACTGTATTGAAGACTCATGTTGCCAAAAGGGTTGAATCCGTCAGATGAGAGCCCTAGCCAAACATTTCGGACCTCTGCTGCAAAATGATCAAACTCCCTGACCATGTGCTTCCAAGCCTCTCCGTCGGAAGGGTGTATAAGGGTGTCATCGTCAGGAAAATTCCTCTCAGCCCACCATCTCATTGCTTCGGCCGTGAAAGCACACATGAACAACCGCTCCAGCCTATCAATAAGCGGGAAATATCGAAGTATCTTCACAGCTTTCTTGTTGCCTGCAGGAGTCAACTTATACCTTTCTGTAAAACATACCGGGCAGGCTTCAAGGTCTTCAAGATCTTTTCCCCAGAAGAGAATACAATCATATCTGCATGCATGGATTTTGATGTAGGAAATCCCAAGATCTTTCAGGATATGTCGCACCTTATGATGAGTGGTAGGAAGACGATGACCGGGTGGCAGTAGCGAAGCAGTCCACTTCAACCAAGAATCAACAGCTTTGACAGACATTTTGTTCTCCATTTTGAGCTGCATCACTCTCATCACACTTTCAAGAACAGTCTTACTACAACCGTCGTACAACGGAGTCTGTTGCAATGCAATCAGGTTGTTGTACTTGTCCATACCGCTTGTGTTGACATGAGCTCCAGGTAATGGCTCGACTGGCTCAATATAGGGGAAACCCTCAATGACGGGAGGGACATTTGATGCTTCATCAGCAAATACACCGCTCTCATGAGGAAACATATCATTGATTAACATCGATGTTGGATCATAGGATGAACTGCCCCTCTCAGCAAAATCTCCATGATCATAGCGTGGACTGGCCCTCTCACCAAATTGTCCATGATCATGCAGACCCGCTAACGATGTTTCACCATGATAAATCCAACAAGTGTACTTATCCCAAAACCCGTATTTACTCAGGTGCTTCTGGACTTTATCAATGGAAAAACGAAATCGATCGCTGAAACACTTACATTCTTTACACGGGCAATAATGAAGTGTAGTGTCTCCACAATTAGCCTTCACAAAATTCACAAAACTCCTAATTCCCTGGTGATATCTGACATCCCATCTTTCGAGGCTCATCCAACTCTTGTCCATCCTGAAAATTCTAACAATTTTACGTATTATATATACATACATTCACTACTAATAATCGACGCGATATCTCAATTCAACTCTAATTAAATCAACACATGCATGCATATATATATATATCGATCTAATCTCTGAATTCGATTCAGTACTCGATGATGGTATTCTTCTTTTTTCAGTTCAAAATGTATTTGACTAGGTAGGAGGCTCTCTTAAGCCTGGCTCCGATAGCACTACGATAATACCAGTCGTTGATTCAGACACAAGATAAGATTAACTACAAGCAGTTTTCTCGTTTCGGTGACATCAACAACATTTCATATCTCACGAATTGGATTTGATCAACACACACATATATATATACATACACATATACGTATATATACACATACCTATATATATATAGCTTCCCGAGTGATCGAGTTTTCGACGCACGCCTTAATATTGATAATACCGAAGGATCGATTTCAGAGCGTTTTCCTTCTTTCGATTTCACCGGATTTTTTTCGATCGAAATGAATGACTTGCTGCGATCGGCATCTAATATAAGAGGTATTGCCGGCGATTCATTAAATCGCCGGAAATGGAGACATAGGAATTTCGCCGGTAATGTTTCAAAACATTACCGGCGACCTCCTCCGTCGCCGGCAAAGTCAAGCCAAACATTGCCGGCGAAATTTCGGCCGGAAAATCGCCGGCAATGTTTGGCTTGACATTGCCGGCGACGGAGGAGGTCGCCGGTAATGTTTTGAAACATTACCGGCGAAATTTCTGCGACATTACCGGCGACGGAGTAAGTCGCCGGTAATGATGAACATTACCGGCGACTTTTCCGGTCACCGGCCTTGTCTCCGGTAATCTCGCCGGTAATGTTGCTTATTCTGGTAGTGACCATGGTTACATATTTAATTTTTATTTTCTTCTAAAAGGAACTCTAGTTAAGATATCAATGCATCACTCTCTCAAAACCAATCTATCTCAATCTGATTAATCACTTAACCATCTCTTATCAAAAACACAGAAAGCCCTAATCTTGAAACCAAAATTGATCAAACAGTAAAACCAGGAAGGCAGAGAGTATCGTTGTCGCCACTAAGAAGGTGGAGTCGAGATGACTGAGATGTTTCAAATGTTTAGATTGGGAGGTCGTCAACCGAAAAATAGTAAGCACTACTGCTCTAAAAAGTGAATATCTCTCCTCTATAAACTATGGTTTTCACTCACATGGCTGGAATCTTGTTCTTGTATATGGGTTCGATGAGATACGATTGCATTTGTTATTGTCTTAGAATTAGGGATTTTTGTCTGTTGAGATTTGTTTATGATTTGGGTGTTGGAAAGTAGTGAGTTTATTCTTGTTTGTGGGTTATGGTACGGTATCTGATTTTTTGTGCTTTGTGGTTTAGTGTTAGGGTTTACTGTTATGGTATCTGATTTATGAGGTAGTTGTCTTCTTTATTATTTTGCAATGCCTATTGATCTCTACACAATGGAGATTCACCACGGTGGATACTTTGAGATGCAACTTGATGGTACGAAGAAGTACAAAATTTCAAAGTGAAGAAGACACCTTGCTGAGAAGGCATATTTAGATGGACTTGATCCAGATCTTTTTAGTTAGGTGGAAATGCATAACATAGCATGTGAATTAGGATACAGAGAGAAGCTCATATCCTTCTGTTATAAATTACCTACCACCACTTGCAATGAGGGTTGGATGCCTCTTAGGAATGATACAGATGGACTGTTAATGATGAATATTATTCCAAAGAAAACTAGACAGATCAGTGTGTATATAACTGGTGGTGGGGTGAGAAAAGTAGTAGAGGCTCTAAAGGAGGATGCAGAGGGCTATGTAAAAGATCCTCATTGAAAAAACCCTCTCATAAAGTAAACTGTATCTGAGAAGGAAAATATGGCTGAGCAAGCTAATTTGGTGGCAAGTTAAAAGTATTTTGAGGAAGAAGTAAATGCAAGTGATCCATGTGATGTTAATGAAGAGGAAGAAGTTAATGAAGGTGGTCTAGGTCAGGTGAATGAAAGTGGGCCAACTCAGGTAGATGTGGGAGTTAATGCAGACAAAGTCAGAGCACATTTGTAGGTCTTGGAGACATACTTTCTAACTTTGAAGAGTTAGGTGTTGGGCAAAGAGACACAAGATCAGAGGTGTAAGCCAAAACTCAAGTGCAGTTTAACAACAAATATTATTTGATGGAGAGTTCAATACTTTCCAACTTCATGGGTTTGCACCAACACTGTTCAGAATGAAGCACTTTGCAACTAGGAAGGATGTACCTCACTCTGAAGCAAGTGAACTTCCTCACCTTGAAACAAGTGACCCTGAACCAAGTGAGTCACCTCACCATGAACCTACTGAAGTGCCACCTCACCCTGAAGTGTCACCTCTTGAAGTGCCTCATCCTGAAGTGTCACCTCACCATGAACCTTATGTTACAAGGTCATGTCATATGTTGAGAAGAGAAAGAAGTCAGAAGTCAACACATGTTGGTTCTTCTGGTACCAAAACAAGGGAATAAAGAAGACAAGCAAAGTGACGGTTAAGAAGCCTAAGTACAAAACAAGGAGGCAAGTTAGAAGACAACATGATGATGGTTTAGAAGAAGAGTATAGTGATGGTTCAGATGATACTGAGTGGGAAGAAAGTTCTAATCCTAGAGAATTTTATGTAGATTCTGATTATGATCAAGAAGATGATGACAGAGCATTTGAGGAACATGTAGACAACCCCAACAATGTTGAAGAGTTTAGAAAGATGGGCTACAATGGGCAATGCTCAGATGATGGTGTTTCATCTGATGAGTTGAAGAGCATTGATGGTTCTGAGACAGAAAATTATGAGGGGCAGCCTATTCCACAGAAATGTAAGAGGACTTTCACACCTACACCCTAGATTAGAGAGATAGACCTTACAAACTCTATTTTTAAATTGGGCCATGCAGTTTCCAATGCACAAGAGTCTAAGGAGGCTGTACAAGAGTATGTTGTACTGAATAGAAGATGACTTTATTTCCAGAAGAACACCAAGAAGATGGAGATTATGTGTCAACCTGGTTGTAAATACTGAATGTATGCAAGCACAATGTTAGGCCATAGAGATACTTTGTTTCTGAAGACAGCCATATTTGAGCACATGTGTAGCCCTATCACATCTTGCCATTGGATGAATTACAATAAAATTACTAAAGAGATAGCTCCAATACTATTGGTGGATCCTACATGATCAAGAGCTAGAATCCTGAATTATATTCATACTAAGTTTGGTCTAAGTGTGAATTTGTAGACTATATCAAGAGGGAAGTCCAATGCCAAAAGAATGAATGAAGGGCACTATATTTTCCAGTAAAATCAGTTGGTTGCATACAAAAATGAGCTTTTGAGAACCAATCATGAATCCACAATGATAATCAAAACCAGGATGGAAGGTGAAGTAAGATTTTTTCACAGTATATATGTGTGCTTTGCTGCAACCAAAGAGGGGTGGACCAAAGGGTGTAGGCCTATTGTTGGTTTTGATGGTGCTCATGTAAGAGGTCAGCACCCAGGTTAGTTGTTGACAGTTGTAGGAGTGGATGCAAACAATGGGATGTACCCCATTGCATATGCTGTTGTGGAAAGAAAAAATCAGGAAACATGAGAATGGTTCATGGAATACTTTAAAGTGGATATGAAGATAGAGAGAGAATCTAGCTACACTTTTATCTCTGATAAGCAGAAAGGATTGGGAAATGTCATTGATCAGTTTTTCCCTGGAACATGTCACAGGCATTGTGTGAGGCACCTGTATGCAAATTTTAACCTTAAGCATCCTGGTGAAGGGCTTAAGCAGTTGTTCTGGAATGTAGCAAGGTCAAGCACCACAGTCTGGTTTGATAAGTTTATGGATCAAATTAAGGCAATTGATTCTACAGCAAGGGATTGGGTCAAAAAACCTGGTAGAGAGGTAAAACATTGTTCAATGGCACATTTTACAGATAAATGCAAGTGTGATCTTTTATTAAATAACATATATGTCATGAAACAGTTGCCTCAGGGAAGCAAGAGACAAACCTATCATCACTATGCTTGAGCATATCAGGATGGATATGATGCTGAGGATGAATAACAGAAGAGTTGCTATGGAGAAATGGGTTAAACCTGTGGGTCCAAGAATCATGAAGACAGTGGACAAGACTACTGGTTTCTCTTGCAACTATAATGGATTTCAAGCTGGTGAAAGAGAATTTCAGGTTCAAGGAGATGTGACTGAGCAATCTAAGCATGTTGTGCACTTGGGACACAAAACTTGCACTTGCAGAAAATGGCAAGGAAGTGGAATCTCATGCCATCATTTCGTTTCAGCTTTGAAGGTGAAGAAGTATGATCTTGCTGCATACTGTGATGATTATTTGAAGGTTGAGAAGTATGTTACTGCATATAGCCTTATTATACAACCAATAGCTGGTGAGGAGTTCTGGACACCTATTGACTACCAAATTACACCTCCACCATACAAAAATCAGCCTGGGAGACCACAAAAAAAAACAAAATTAAGTCAACCGGAGAAGCCAATTAGCCAATTATTGCTGGAGAGGATGGGAAAATGAGGAAATGGACAGTTAAAATGACTTGTAAAAAATGTGGTGAGAATGGACACAATAGAGTTGGTTTTCCTTTAACAAAGGTAGAGAAAGCTGCACAAGTAAGTAATAGTGGCCTTATGTTTGTGATGATCCATCATTCTCTTTTATATATTCACTCATTTCAGAGATACATTGATTTTGCAGGGAAATGGAACATCTACAAGTGGATCAAAGAAGAGAACTTATAATCAGGTTCTTATATTTGCAGGATGTGTTTGTTGATGTAAGAGAATGTGTGATGAACGTGTGTGTCTATTTTTAATTGTAGTTTCAGTCTTTTTGATGCAAGAGAATGTGTGATGAATCTATGTGTTCAATATGTGATGCATTTTTATGTACTAAATATAACCCTGAATATGTCATGCTTTTGTATGTGCTGCATATGTGCAGATGAGAAAGGGTAAAGCTCCTACAAATACATCAATGCATCCTAAGGATAGACCAGTTAGATCTATTGACAGTGCAAAGAAGGTCAAGAGGGCAATGGAGGAGTATGCTGCAAGTCAGAGCCAACAAGACATACCTACTCAAACAAGTCATAGCTCTGCTGTCAAAAATGCAGGGATTTAGGATCATCACCAAGACAACATGACATTGAATGGAATTGATCATCACTTACTGTATTTTTTGGTTATGGCATTGATTACCTTATTTTGTAATCAACTTAGTTACATTCAGAATAGACACTTTACTGCTTATGGTGATCTTTTGTTGACAGTGACCTTTTGATGCTTAGACAAGCTTCAAAGTTTTTTGTAGACAGAACAATGCAAATTGTATGTGCAATTTCATCCAATTCAAAGTAGCCTTATGTTCTGTTATGAGATATGTTCTGTTTGTGATGGATTATGCACTGATTTCTCTCTTGCTTGATCTCATTATTTTGGTTCATTTGGATCTCTTTATGTTAGAAAAGTCTCAACACCAATTCAGACCAAATCAAAGCATTAACATGACAAAAGATGCATCAATTTCATTCATTTTCAGCCATGATATTAAATCTGCGCATTTACATCACAAAATACACAACCGATTCAGGATCTAAACATTGAAAACAATCCTAACATAAAAGCTAAGTAAAGCCACAACAAACCCTACAAGTAAGCTAACAACATCGACATATTCTTCTCTTTTGTTTTACTGATTTTCACTTCATCTTCAAGCACCTTAATCCTCTTCTACCATATTTCATACCTCCATTCTGTATCTGCATAGACCACGACCAAATCACTGCATTCATCTTCATATCTAATCATCTGAATCCACAAAACTACAAGAATTACCCAAATCAACAACTCCCTTTTTATTTCCTTCTATTCCATTCTCTAACATCTGTAGTCGACGTAGCAACTGAAGTATCACAATTTGACCTCACGCACAATAAGAAGGATCTACCCAAAACACAAACCCACATTTTCTCTGCACCTCACTTTTAGCTTGACCACATCCCCAATATATCCTACCATAATCCGAGGAGTATTCCCTCCACATGTGTAGCAAAACCTTCTTCCCACAAAGACATCTATTTCCCGAGCCACTAAATCTCTCCATCTTTCTTTCCCTAAAAACAACCAGCTCTGTGTTTTTATGGCAATGAAAATTTGGAGGGAAACTCTATAGTACTTTTTGGAGGGAAATAAAGAGGCCGGAGGGAACAATGCAAATAGAGTTTAGAGGGAAAACTTGAGAGTTGGGAAGTTGGGTCTTTTCAGTCCAATAATAAAAAACGGAGATGTCACGTCATCAACTTAACTTTTCTCTACCAGGAAAACAACAGATGTATAGCGGCTATAGGAAAAACTTAATATAGATACTATATTGTTCACTTTTAAAGTGCACGTACTAAATCGGTAGACACAAAAAAATTCAGACATTATTGGTGCAATTTTCTCTTTTACCATATACGAACCCACTCTCTCTAAGAAAAATAATTATAAAAAAAATCAAACACTCAAATTTAGTGCCCGGCCAATTTGTAAGAAAATCCATGACAGGAGAGTCCTTATTTATAGCCGAATTTAATTACAAAAAACAATGTAAAAATACAAAACAGTCTATTCTCTCTGGAGAACATCTGAACATAAAATCAGAGAGAGAGAGAGAGAGAGAGAGAGAGAGCGCTTTCAACTCTGTAATAACAACAATGGCCATCACTGAGTCTCGGCACAATACCACCAAACATCCATGTCCTCCTCCTCCTTCTCCACTCGAAGTTTACTCTGTCAAATGTGACTCGTGCGGTTTCACAGAGGACTGCACCGCCGCGTACATCACACGCGTCCGCGAGCGCTACCAAGGCCTTTGGATATGTGGCCTCTGCTCCGAAGCCGTCAAAGACGAGGCACTCCGATCAGACAGTCTCATCTCCAAAGAGGAAGCTCTCAACCGCCACATCACCGTCTGCCGAGACTTCAGATCATCCTCCTCTGACGCCAAAACAGAGTACCCAATTCTCGCCATGGGCCGGGTCTTCCGTCGGAGCTTGGATACTCCGAAGAGGGGCCTCCGGTCAAACTCCAGCTCTTCTCTCGGCGATGAGGTCCGGCGGGTTAGTGGGCCACCGCTCGTTCGCTTCGGCAGCTGCTTCCCGGCTCTCAATAGTTGAGGTAATAGCATGTGTTACAACAACAGAGTCTCTTTCCTTGGTTTCTTCAGAGAAATTTTTCTTTCATTTTTAGTTCTATCTTGTAATGGGATTCTTTAGAAATGATCGTATGGAGTCATGGAGATGTGTTCTTTGCATCATTGTGTCTTTGAAATTGGAAATGTGTGTGTGAGAGAGAAAGTTGTGGGCATTTCTAGCTATGATTTTGTATAGGGCTGGATTTGTGGTCATGAGAGCAATTCAAATAATTTAGAAAGTGAAATTCTGTATAGGAAAGTTTTAAATTTCTGGGGGCAAACAGCGAAGCCGATTGAATTTGGATTGCTGTCTTTGACTAATATCATAATAGCGTTTAGATTCTTTACGGTTATGGTGTCATTATGGTACATTTGAAACACAGCAATGAAATTGCTAAGAAGTTTCCCTGAGAGAAATGCACTAATGCAGTGCTTTCTAGTTTTGTGAGTAATTTTCATTCAGGCCACAACTGTTGAGCTTTTTGGTTTTGCAGATACTCTGGCATATGATTTGTTTTTCTGAGGTATGAAATCACTAGAAATCTGACAAAAGAAACGGAAAGAATTTGGGGGACAGTAGATTGGCACCCAGTAATCCAGTATCTACTAAATTTGCATACCAAGGGTCAGGTTCAAGGTTTCTTTTCTGATTTTGATGTGAAAAAAGTTGAAAAAAAAAGATAAAAAAAAAACGAGCTTGACCGGCCGAGTCGTGTTGTATTAATAACTTGTTTCGAATTCTCTTGATTTATTTACTATTACGTTTCTAACACAACACATAATTCAGTACAGTAAATTCTATGGTCAGTTGTGGTTGACAATCGTTAGATCTACATTTTACGGTAGGTAATTAAAAATAGTTTGAAAACAATTTAATATCATCTCTTGAATGCAGATTTAACGATAATTAATCAGGAACTCATTGACCATTAAAACATGACTACTACATGTCTATTTCTTATCTCGTGACCTAAATAGCACGCGATGAGATTCATCGCCGCCCTAATTACGTACCGGATTGCTGTCCTATTTGGAGCCAAAATTCATATTTTGTATTGGTCAAATGAGATCAACATTTCCATAGATTGATGTCTTGTATGTGGAAAATTGGTTATGAATCCTATGTATGGTACTTAACTGTTCAGTCAAAAGGCCAAGACCTTTTCCCGTTATGCAATTTTTCACAAGTAGGTTACCTAAACCTCTATTATAGAATTCAGACACGCTTTTAATTTATGTGCTAAAATTAGGGGTGGGGTTCCACAAAAAATAGAAGAACCGGACTGAATCAAACTGGAACCGCTAGGTTCGGTTCGATTATTTGAATTTTGTAAAATAATATTAATGGTTCGGTTCCAAGTATAATGTTTCGGTTCAGTTCCGGTTTCTAAGTTACAAAATTTTAAGGAACCGAAAATAACCGATAATATGAAAATAACACATGTCAATATATTATTGGTAGTCTTGTAAAGTCTATTATGTACTATATACATGGGTATAGAGGACCATTCATTTCTAACTATAAAGTATATTAAAAAAAACTCTCAAAACGCTAAAAATCTAGTTAATCTACCTAGTCGACAATCCTCATGTTTAAAAAAAATGCGGATGATGCAAGGGCAACAAAAGTTACCAAAAATTAATTTGTTAAATAGAATGCAACTTTGAGGTACATATGCAGTTTTTGATTCATAAGTTTTTGTGGACTATAGTTGCTACCTTTAGTTGTTCTATTCAACAAAAAATTCAAAGACTTGTTTAACGTAACTTATTTAGATTGCAATTTATAATATATTTGAACTAAAAGGACTCGATGATTGTTGGTACTTGCGGAACGAGTGATTTGTGAATGTATTTAATTTCCCATTTTGTAGTTTTTTGTTATTGTTCTTCCAAATTAGGTTATTTATTGATTTTTCTTTATGTATTTAGGAATCGTTAGAAACGTAGAACCGAACTGATTTGTTGCGGTTCGGTTCTATACAGGTTCCTCTTAAAAAAATACAAGGAACTGAGTCGTATGTACATTGAACGGTTCCGATTCCGGTTCCAGAAAATAATAGATGAAACCGAACCGGTCCCAGCCCTAGCCAAAATAATTGTCCTTCTACCTCCACTGCACCGCTTTGCCACTTGACATTCAGTGAAAACCGTCCGCGGTTTCATATCCCTTATTAGATACTGTAAAGCTTGTTTGGCCCCATATATATTGTGACAATAAAGGAGTCAACAATATAGAAACAGAGAGGTCACCGGCTCATTGATACCACTCCATTCTCCTACATGTGGGAATATAGAACGGTTGCAGACACTTATACATCCCCCAATTTATTAGAGCATTTGCTTTTGCTTCTGAAGGAAAACGCGTCTGCTAAAAGCATGTTAGAATGATGAGTGCTTTTCATGGAAGCACTTCTGTGTGGTGTCATGTCTGACATAAAAGGTTTTAAGGTTGTTTACCTAAAGAAGAACAAGGTTATGAAATTGGACCACACTAATCATATATTCGGGTCCATTTTTTGATGTGTCAGATTCCAAATGAAGCTGTAGGGAACGAGAATGAATCACAGAAGAAGATGCATGCTATTTCAACATGCTGCTTCTTATTTTTTTGAAGATTAGGAATGTAAACATGAGTCTTGCACTAAATTTCAGCAAGAAGCTCGGTGGCTTCATTGAGTTAGGCTTCATTGAACATATGCAGCAGAATATCGTTAGACTTGACAGCAGATTCTGCAGGATGTACTTCTCTGATATTAGAAGTGATCGAGAGACTATACCGATTCTCTTCTATGAAGTCTAGCTGCTTCATTAGCCGAAATTGATACCCTGAGCAAGTGGTAGTTCACTCCCATAGTTGATTGTACTGTAAAAAATACAAGTTGTTCAAGATATTGATCAAGCTAGTATATAATTGATTGAGAAAGTCAGATGAATTCAAGCAATTTAGTAGAGTGTTATGTAATATTACCATGTTGAGCGTCTCATGTATTGCTTCCAGGAGTTGCTCCCTGCTTCACGGCCACCACCAGTTGCTTTTTCTCCACCAAAGGCACCGCCAATCTCCGCGCCATTAGTACGAATATTCACATTCACTATACCACAATCACTGCCCTGTGGCCTGCACCATATGCCAAAAATAGCACACTATAAGTTAAAATCTCTAATTGTCACAAGACCGATGTTATATGGAAAAATGAGACTCCATGGAAAGAATAGCATCAAGAACAAGGGCCGGCCAAAGACATGTAATTAGTTTTGAAAGTCCGTTAGTGACAATCATGGAAAACTCCCTCGATCCATTTAAAGAGAATTTCTGGCTTTCTTGTGAAGATTGAACTGCTCAATCCTTGTGGTACAGAATTGTTCATTTCAATTGCTTCATCAAGAGTCTGCAGATTTCAAACAACAAGTCGCAAGCTTTATTCTTAGAACAAACTCATAGGAACCATCATTAAAAATCAAATTTCCAAAAGTGAGACTACCTTGAATTTCATAGCATACAGAACGGGACCAAACAACTCTTCTTTGACCACAGCTGCAGTAGGAGAAATCTCAACAATTGTTGGCTGTACATAATTGCCATCTGCCTCAACAGATGATCCACCAACAGCGATTTTTCCTCCCTGAAAAAGTACAGTATAATCTGTGAGACAGAAGAATTATTGTTACTGCATTTCTATAAATTTTTCTTGAAGATGTAGAACATGCCTGAGATTTTATGGCCGCAATCCCCTTCTCAAAATTCTCTTTTGAATGGTGAGTGTGTAATGGCCCAACTAGAGTTCCTTTCTCCAACGGGTTCCCAATTTCGACTTGCTTGTAAAGTCCAACTAATTTGTCTAATACATTCTGATATATACTTTCATGAAGAAACTGCACTCCAATGAAGCCATACATGCAGACAAATTTGACCAACTCAATTTCAAGGTGCAAAATATTGGTGAAAGAAAGTTCATGTCTTACAGCTACCATGAATTTACAAACAGATGACTTGGTAAAAATAAATACTCACTAATCTGCGGCATGAAGTGCAGCGCCGCAAACAAAATAGAACGCACTGCCAGCTCGATGTCAGCGTCATCCATAACTATTAGGGCGTTGTTCCCGCTCAATTCAAGTAAGCATTTACCAAACCTTTCACTGACAATGCGTTGCACCTTTTGACCCACCTATATATGGTAGTATGGTAGCTACGGTTAGCCATTTAGCATCATGGTGATGGAAAAAGAGAAAGAATGTCAAAAGGTACAAGTGCAACCATTACCTTTGAACTTCCAGCGAATGAGACCAGGGGTATATGTTTGTCTTTTGCTATTGCTTCACCAACTTCAGCTCCACCACAGAAAGCAGTAAATATGGCACCGAGTAAGTCATTTTTCTCTAGAACCTCCGCGATTAGCTTCGTCACCATTTTTCTCTAGAACCTCCGCGATTAGCTTCGTCACAGCAATAGTTACCAACGGAGTTGTTGGTGCACCCTTCCTACAATACATAGCAACACATGTAATTAATGTACATCCCATCATTTTTATATATCAATCGGTTAAAATCTCATATGTTTAAGGAAGTACTAACTTATAATACTTTAAGAGTGACAATTAAAGGTTTACAAATATACTGTCAAAAGTCCAATTTTGAAATCTGTCTATTAACTTACCAGACAACACAGTTACCACAGACAAGTGCAATGCAGGCATTCCATCCTAGACCACCATTGAGATTACAAAGATATCAGAATGGGTGGAAAATTTAAATTCATTGAATAAACTAATAAAGCATATCAATGCTGGATTATTAGTTGTCAATCAACCCATTTGATAGTGGAGCCCTCTTAACACTTAAAATAGAAAAGGTAGGAGAATAACTTGAGCCAACATCATGCCACGAATTCTTGTACATAAGAAAGAGATTTGTTTAGCATAAGTTGCAAGCCTGTCGGCACAACACAAATAAGAAAGAAAGACTTGTCGGAAATCAACAGTTGCCCAACTCACTAAGAACAGCACATGGGAAATTGAAAGCAGTGATGACACCAACTATTCCCAATGGATTCCAAACCTGTGGTAAATAAAATGAAGGGAAAATTGCTCATATGGTAACTCAACTATGTCAAGATAGACATTTTAGTACCAGATGTTTGACATATATCAAAATGATCACCCAACTTTGGTCTCCGTATATCAAAATGGCCACTCGTTTGCAACGGACGTTAAATCAAGGAATATTCCGTTAATTTTGGAGCATATTTACGTATTTTGAAATATTTGTTTCACTTTCTTCCTTTTTCTTTTTTAATTAATTTGGACACCCAAAAATCTGATTTGGGCACCCAAAGAATCTGCTCTGGGCACCCAACATCATTGGAACTTGGAAGATAAAGATCAATGGCCTCGCTGGTTTGGGCAGGCAGCGAGGAGCTAGGCGAATCATTGGTCTGGGCAGTAGCAACGATTGGAGTGCGAGGACAATGCGGAGGACGACGAGCATGGGCTCGTGAGACATGGGCGAGGAAGGCTCCAAAGATAAGAGCATAGGGCCGACAGAGTGCGACACCGGATCTGGGAGGCCACTCGGAGACAGAAAACTCGCGGCTGCGGGCGGGAGAGCTAGAGCGATTGCTGTAAGGATCGAGGTGGCACTGTCGACAGCGGCAGCCGAACAAGGAAGTCGCAAGGTCAAGGCGAGACAACGCGGTAGGACGTTGACGACATGCAGTCGAACTGTTTCGGCGGCGTGAGACTTCGACAGTGATGACGATTGAAGCTGCTACTGTGTTTTTGTTATCTCCAACGAGAGAGAGAGAGAGAGAGAGAGAGAGATGCGCAGTGGCACATTTGTAATGCACAGTGGCACATTTGTAATTTTTTGAAATAGTAATAATGGTATTTTTATAAATATTAAGAAGTTAAAATAGAAAGACATATTTACCCTTCATACGTTATATATATAATGGGAAAAAAATAGACAGAGTGACCATTTTGATATACGCGAACCAAAGTTGGGTAACCATTTTGATATATGTCAAACATCCGATACTAAAGTGTCTATCTTGACAGAGATGGGTGACCATATGAACAATTTCCCTAAAATGAATAATACTGTCAAATATTACATGATCACGATCAGATATGTAAAGGAAATTAATCATATTCGAACAATATACAGATATAGAAATGTTTGATATTGGATACAGTAATGTACCTCAAACATCATATGATTTGGACCTGAAAAAAAGAAGCAAGATGTAAATTAAACATAATATAACAATAAATTAGCTAAACAAACAGAGGCTTGTACTCAGTCTGGAGCCTTTAAAGTTTCTCTAAGCACATTAGCAATTGAAAAAAAGAATGAGAGAATTAAAGCTAAGTTGGAACTCACGTTCTGAAGGTATGATAGATCCATTAAGTTGTCGGCTCAACCCAACACAGAAGTCACACATATCAATAACTTCCTGCATTCATTATCATATGGGAATTACTTAAAAAGTTCAGACATGAAATTCCCTCTCAAACACTCAATATACAGCAATGGCAAACAGATGCATAAGATACACTTATATACCATACTGTTTATAGGCATAGAAATCATATCAACAAACTTTGCACATGAATTACCGAAGAATGCACCAACTTAACCACTGAACAACTGAATTTTCATACCTGAACTTCCCCAATTCCTTCAGGAAGTATTTTCCCCATCTTAAGTGACACGAGCCTACCCAGATAATCCAATTTTGCCCTTAATGCATCTCCGATCTGTCTAACAATCTCACCTCTCTTTGGTGCTGGCAGCTGCACACAAAAAAGCAAACAAATAAACACACCAACCATCTAAAACACAAATGAAACTGAAAACTTGAAGCAAATTCTGAGTTACAACCAACAACACGATTTAGTAGCTAACACAGAAAAAAAAAAGAGAACTCACACTCTTCCATGTCTTGGTTGCCTCACTACAAGTACGGATGCCCACCTCATAATCTTCCATAGACACTTCCTGGACCTTAGCAATTTCCTGATACATCCCAATGCACAATACATTAATACGATTCTTGATTCCATTAAATCCAAAACATGAACTTCTCATATAAAGATCAAAACTTTAGTAAAAGAAACACACAGACCTGATTGTCTGCTGGGTTGAAAGTAGAGATAACTGGCCCAGAAGCCTTCCACTTTCCATTGATGAACCCACCAGGATTCTCTGTAGCCAGACCGATCTTCCCCAAAAATTCAGTCTTTTTCTGTGCCGAAACTCATCTCTGCAACACATCAAAACACTCAAACATTAAAACCAAATCAAAGCCAAAAAAACATATCAAATGCACATAGATAAAGATTACGATCACTTACTGAAAACCGATCAGATAAGAGAAATGAGAAGATGGGTAATGCCGTGACGGATGTGGGTTGCCTAACGTTTGTTGCTTTTATAAGTTGTGTGAGTGACGATGACTTGATGAGTGTGGTGATTGCTCTCGAGTGCGTGTTAGTTTAGTATATCGATAAAGATTGAAGCGACACGCGGGTAATAACGACAGTGTGGAGGAGTTGGTGAAAAGACGAAACGGACCAGCCAACCTAATGTGTGCGAGTGAGATATGATCAGAGAGAGACGGGCAAGTTTTGGCAGCACAAGATAGATATGGAAGTGCCATAAATTACTGCCTCACCGGGGATCTCTCTCTACGAAATGGTGGTGTGTTCGATATATCGTTTAGTGTGGGGTTCTGAAGTATAATGTGGTCGAGATTGCGAGGGTATTACGGATAAAATGAACACTTTTAATGAGAATCTTTGTGATGAGTATTTGATGGGTATATTTTATAAAATAATTGTGAAGATCCTAGAGGGGGTGTGAATAGACCTTTAACGACTTTTTCTCAAAAAGTATGGTAATTAATAATCAGAGATAGTTATGTAGAACTATTCTGATAATTAGATGAACCTGGTAAACATACAATGTTATAAGTACATAGGACAAATAACACAAGTATGTTTTTTATCTCACATAAACCCTGCAATCAGGGATAAAAACTGTGTGGCCCTTTCTCTTGAAGGCCAAAGTTTTTCAATATGTAAGAACTCTTTTACAAGACTATAGTTCCGATAATAGCAAGGAAACGGTGCTATCATATCTAGACTCGCGCACTAGACTAAGAGCTATACTCCATCTTGTAAGTAAGAATTTTACACACAAAAGTTTACAACAGTTTAACCAAAGAGCTTAGCTATCGCACAACTAACTCCCTTGGAAACTTTCCAGGTTGCTTGCATCTACCACAAAGAACTCATGGAATGCAAGATGTATGTAGATGAGATGAAAGGGTTTTTATGTAGACTTTAAAACATAAAGCACAACATAAAACAATAAGCACAAGCTTAACAACTGTTCTGTAGAAACAGAGTGACTATCATCTAAAACAACCAACCAACAACATGGGCTGTTGTTTGATATATATAGCCACGGGATGAAGGAGAGAGCTTTTGTTAAAACTGATCCTAGCCATGTATTTGAGACTTGATCATCACACAAAACTTTATTTAATGTTGGGGAAAAGATCTAGTCAAGAGAGCACAGCTCACAACCAAGTACACTTGCTCTACTGAAATTTACAGCAAGGTTTTGAGTTGTAGACAGCTTTTAAGACAAAGAACAAAACTGCTCCTAGCCATGTATTTGAGGCTTGATCACCACACAAAACATTCTTGAAAGTTGGGGAAAAGATCTAGCCAAGAGAGCACAACTCACAGCCTTGTATCCAAGCTGTTCTGAAATTTACAGCCATGTAATGGGTTGTAGACAGCTAAGACTCTTTACCCAAAAATATCTTCTTTATCTTAAGGTAAAGTAAAAGTGTGTTTTGTATAAAACATAAGCTTCATTCTAACCAACACAATATTGTCAAAGATATTTAGATATGTTTTGGAAAAGGTTTTTATATTCATAAAAAGCTGATTCAATAAACCTGAAACATGAAAATCTATGAAGGCAGGGGCTTTTGGGATAGGAACCTATGTAGGTATCCTCTGTGAAAAACCTGAACATAAAGATCTGTGAAGGCAGGGGTTTTTGAGATAGGAACCTATGTAGGTATCCTCTGTGAAAAACAGTGAATGTATATGCATGTTTTTACCTTGAGCCCATGAGTTCTTTATGATGTATCTTTGATCTTTTTGCTTGTTTCTTCACTTGTTTAGAGTTCTCTAAATCATGTTTTGTAACCATATAAGATATGTTAATAATCATATACCTTCAAATTGTAAGAGTCATTTTTTGATAATATTTTTATAAAGTTAATTCTTGAGTATATTTTATAAAATAATTGTAAGAGTCATTTTTCGATAACATTTTTACAAAGTTAACCCTTAGATATTTAGATATTGATGAGCAAATCATTTCTACAAATTTTTATCCAAATTGAAAATCGTTAAGGTATCGAATAAGATCAAATCAATGGACAAGCCAAAACTGTCAAACATACACCGTTCATGTTTGTAAGTGATAAATCTTGATTATGAATGACTTAACAATTTTTAATTTTTGTGAAATTTTGCATGAGTGATCTACTCATCTTTATCTATCTAACAAACGGTAGATTTGTCAAGATATATAGAAAATGTGAGTTTAATGAGAAGGTACTCACAAAGTTCTTATTATAAGGGTTCTCAATGAATAATTTCTCTACATATCAAATGCATGGTTTTCGGTGCGTATCACGAACAAGAAATATAAAAATAACAGCTACAAATATAAGTAACGAATTATCGATGATATATTTTGTTGAGGCTATTTTGTTCCTTTTTCTTAATTTATTTTATGAACATCACAAATTTGACTTTTAACATCTTATCATGGATCACACTTTACAAGCCTGACAAGAGGATGAATTTAAAGATGTTTGATGTATAATATACTCTAAGTTCATTATCAACTTGTTAGAGATGCAAACTCATAACTATAATTAATGATATCCAATCCAACATCTTGTTGCTGAATTCGATGAAATTGGCTATGTCTATTAAGAAGCTAACTTTGTTGCTGACAAGTTAGCCGATTGGGGTCACTATTCATACCATCTTCATCTTTGAGATCATTTTTTTTGAGGTGAAACGATAGAAATTATATTCAACTTTCACGATTACAATCAAGTCAATCACTTCCACACGAAGAGATGTGTTGAATCAAAATGAAACAATAATATACGAAAATTTAGAAGCAAATAACTGAAAAATAAACATAAGTCTTCAATCGTTGGAGTAAGCCTGGTACACGGTCTCTGGAACACCAAGTGAACTTTGGATGTTCGGCTTCTTAATTTTTGTCGGAGCAAGTAATTCCAAGTGATTTTCATGTATGGTCTGTACTTCCATCTCCACCCGTGCCGATTAAAAACACGATATTTGAGGATGATAGAATGAATCGTCAAAAAATAAAACAAAAGCATCTAGAGGCCCGTACTAGTCCTTGTCCACAAGCCCAAGCCTAAAACTAAAACCCTAGCCCTCTGTTGACCGTGTCTCTCCTCACTTGTTATACCACATTGTAGTCGCTTTTTTGCCCAAGACGTCCTTTAGCCAAGCCTGTGGCTGTCTTTCCCCGGCAGTCCTTCGCCACCCCTCACCACCCCAGTCAATCACTAATGAGGTTGCCGGAGGAAACCACCAAACATGCTGGACTCCCGAATGTCCCCACCAAAACAACCGAGGATTCTTCATCGCCTTCTTTAGGCCAACATGAGGCGGTCTAGATCGGCCTCGACTTATCCATCCCAAGTTAACACCACCCCTTAGCCACTGTTGATCACACCACCACAACAGAATGTGTCCGATCCAGGTTTCCTTCCACCACCACGGCCACTGATGGGTCTTCAACACATCGATCGCTTATGCAAACAAATAACTCAACAGTCTCAACCCGCCTAACGTCGATGCTAAGTTTTCCAGCCACTCAGAGAGACTCGAAGTTGTCACAGGGTAAACCATCCTCACGTCGACACTGAAAAACAAGAGTTTAATAAGTTTTCTCTAGGAGTAACAAGAGTTTAATATCTCTGAGATCATATGGTTTGAGATCATATGGTTCATGATTTTACTTAAAATATTCTCCAGTTTGATGAGTTTAGTGCAGGATGTGCTAGGATTTTAATTTGTAGGCTTTTTCTTTGGTGTTCTTTCGTATAAAAAAATGGTTTACACTTCACAAATATTGATTCACAAATATTGATTGACTGAGAGATTAATAATTTTTTGTAGCTAATTTTGATGAGTCTTTTAGTCAAAAAATTATAATGGTTGATCATGGTACCTAATACAATGAAAATTATTATAAAGTTTACGACCGAGACATTTGGAAGATGTATCCTCTTATAGTCTTAAACAAAACAAATTTTTATGTTCGATCGCTTCACACATTAATTATCGTCTAATTTCGAAAAGAAAAGAAAAAATATATAAATTGTTTCTTATCCAATTCATGACGATACTTTCCTAATACACATTTTAAACTCCCACGGGGACCAACGCTTATGTTCTTGACCGGATTTATGTGTCACTGTTTTCTCCCAAATTCACATTTCAAGCACAATATTGTCTTTTTTTTTTTGCTAAGCAAGCACAATATTGTCATTGTAATGTACTTATACTACTATCAAGTATCAAATTTGGTATATGTAGCCTTCATACATGTAGGCGGGGCCATGTAAAAACGTTTCCAACGCAAGAAAAATGAGTTACCGGACATGGGATCATGTGTGAATCCTGGCCCTCGGTAAAAATGAAGCTCATTCGAATTTTACCAACCCAAATGTTGGAAATGAAGAGAAGTCGTCGACGTCATTCTCATTCTCCAATTGCTGTGCTACGCGCGAGTAAATTGAAATGTGAAAATACGGCACCATCTGTTGGTCTCCTTCTCCCACCAAATTGAATTGGATTGGATTGAGTCATCGATAGAGCCATCCGAAGAAGCTACGCCGAAGCTGCCCTTTTTCATTCTCTTTAAGCACTCTTTCTGGTAATACCCCATTCATCGACACAGAAAGAGTGCTAAAACCCCCATTAAGGTAACCCTTTTACCTCCCTCTTCTCTTCAACCCCCCTCTAAGATTTAATCTCAATTCTTGAAAAAGACCCAATCTTTATTGCTTTTGATACTTACAATTCAGACCCTTTAATTCAATTCAGACGATTCGGAACCCTAGATTGCCCAATTTCTCGATTTAGGGTTCATCGGAAGTTTAGGGTTTGATCGATCATGGCGGGACCCAATTGCCGATTTCGTGGGGGGTTCAATGCAATTTGTGCTTTGGTGCTGTTCTTCATGTTCTACACGCAGAAGAGTTTTATTGAAAACCCTACTCTGGGTGCTTCGAATTCGGGCTTTTTGGTTCGTTTCAGCTCCAAAGTCGATGCCTTTATGGGCAATCGGGTTGGGATTATCCGTCGGAGAATGGTCCAGGTTAATCAGACTAGTGTTAGTGTTAATGGGTCTGATGCCAATCAAGTAACAGCGGCTGACCCCAAATTATGTACAGGGCTCTTCACACATCAAGGTTATGGTAGCAAATGTGAGTACTTGATTGCTCACCCGGAATGTACTCCCGGTGGGTATTTCAATTACATTAAGTTTCTCTACTGTGACTGTGAGAGCTTTAACTTTCTGGGTTATACGGCATTGATGGTTTGGTTGGCAGCGTTGTTCTATCTGTTGGGGAACACTGCCGCGGATTACTTCTGCTGTTCTCTCGAGAAGCTCTCCAGTCTGTTGAACTTGCCGGCCACAGTGGCAGGTGTGTCTCTACTTCCACTCGGGAATGGTGCTCCGGATGTGTTTGCCAGCATTGCTGCTTTTGTGGGTAAGGATGCAGGGGAAGTGGGTTTGAATAGTGTTTTGGGTGGAGCTGTTTTTGTTACTTGTGTTGTTGTGGGTATTATATCTCTGTGTGTGGCTGATAAGGGGGTTCAGATTGATAGGAAGTGCTTTATCAGAGATATATGTTTTTTCTTGATTACTATATTTTCGCTTGCGATGATGTTGCTAATCGGGAAAGTTACTGTTGGGGGTGCCATAGCATTTGTATTGATATATGTGGTCTATGGATTTGTTGTTGCTGCAAATGAGCTTTTGAGGAAGCATGTTCGGAAGTTGAGGTTGGATGTTGTAACGCCGATGCTTCCGGTTAGAGGAAGTATATTTTCACAGGGAAATGAGGAGGATGAGTCCATATATGCCGGGTTACTTGAGTCTGAAGAGTCGAATGATGTGCCTCAGCTCCAGAGTAAGCTACCGCAGTGGATGTGGGCTTCAAATGTGGCAATTTATTCAAATCAGAGTGCAAAGAATAGTGTGGATAGCCCAAGATCATTGTGGGGTTGGAATGAGGAGGAACCAATCACTGGTAACTCTTCCTCTTCGAAAGTTTTATCAATGCTGGAGATTCCATTGACTCTGCCTAGAAGGTTGACAATTCCCATCATTGAGGAGGACAGGTGGTCCAAAGGTTATGCAGTTTCCAGTGCTGTGTTAGCTCCTATCCTGCTCGTATTTCTATGGAGCACTAAAGATGATGTAGGATCTACCAGTGCAAAGATTGGTTATTTTATAGGTCTTTGCTGTGGTGGTATTTTGGGTGTTCTTGCATATCTTTACACCAGAGCTGACCAGCCTCCTCGCAAATTTTTATTTCCATGGGTGTTGGGAGGATTTTTCATGAGTATTATCTGGTTCTACATTGTTGCAAATGAGCTTGTTGCATTACTGGTGGCACTGGGTGTGATATTTGGAATAAATCCATCAATTCTCGGATTGACTGTATTAGCATGGGGCAACTCAATGGGTGATTTGACGTCGAATGTTGCACTGGCGATTCATGGTGGTGATGGTGTACAAATTGCAATGTCAGGATGTTATGCAGGCCCTATGTTCAACACACTTGCCGGGTTGGGGATCTCAATGCTGCTTGCGGCTTTGGCTAAGAGACCATCTTCTTTTGTAATACCCAAAGATAGTAGCTTGTTTTTTACTATGGGATTCCTAGTGACAGGGCTTCTTTGGTCACTCGCAGTGCTACCCAGGAATGACATGCGCCCCAACAAGATCTTAGGAGTCGGGCTTATAACGATCTATATGATATTTCTTTCCCTTAGGATAGGTACATCAATGGGTGCACTGTCACTGTTAGATATATAAAGATGCATTGCATTTGTCACTAGAAAAGTTGTTTCTTGTACAGTGTTGAGTTGGAATGGCATTGTCTTGCTGCCATAAGATGTGCTTCAGTAGTAACTGATATTGAGTTGTTGTCCATGATAATGTATCACAATCTTCATGTTAATATAAAACAGATTTTGTTTTCTTGGAATCACATCGATTCCATTTATGATTGTTATCTGTTGATGGAAGAAGAAGTTTGTACTTGGGTTTCTCCCGCCTATTTAGCTGCCTCTTTACTATTTAAACTGATGACTTCCTTGGGTTTCGCATATGTGGTTGTTCTATAATCTTAGTTTGGTTGCATCATTTTAGTGTCTGTACCCTCCCTTTTCCTTTGCAAAGGATAACAGAAAATGTGGCTAGTGACCATGATGAATGTGCTGTTCTCAATCTCAGGATCTGGCCTTTCAACTCAAACAAGGTATGGTTTCTGAAATTTGGTAACAACCTTTGTAATTTGCAGGAGATATAGATTCTTCGTTGCTTACTTGCTGCCTAGTTATTGCATGTATCTGATTTAGTACGCAAAGCAGGTCTCTAAATTCATGGTTAGAGATACTAGCACATTTTGATGCTTGAAGATGATAATAGAATAAAGCTGAGATCTTTGCATATCAGTGGACACAAATTTGGCAAATACTAGTAATTCTAGCATACTAGAACTTCCAACTGACATTTCTGAGAACTGGAAGTCTTCCTTATACTGTGGTGAAGCCACCACGACAGAGCTGTTAATATTGTAGCCAAGTAAGATGCCCTGATTGTTTTCCATTACCTTTACATTATGACATTGATTTCACTTATTATTATCTGCATTAAAACTGCTCTAGCCTATTATCTATTTCGTCAAAGTGACATATTTGCAAGGGTTTATTTCATATTGAATGGTAAAAAAGATGAAAATACTACTATAGTCAATAGTTTTGCACAGTACTAGTTACCCTAAGGTGAAATGAGCTCTTTTCCAATACATAGAGTGCCAAAGACTATGGAAAAGGTTAAGGTAGTCTTATTTGTGTTCCTCATCCAGTCCAGCCAATTAGTAATGGTGTTTTGGCGATATGGAAAAGATTGAGGTGGTCTTATTTGCACAAATAATGTATATATTCATTTACAAATCAATCAGTTACAAAAATACCTTCAAATCCTTTTAGCAGATGAGCTTATCCCAATTAGTACAGGCTGGGAGTGGGGTCATCTAAAAAATTATCCGATAAACAGTAAGGGAAAGAAGAAAAGAACCGAGAAGCAGAATCCAAATGCAGAAAGGAAAGCCTTGTTACTGTGTCATAGACTCATACTCAGCACCTGGTGGATTCACCGTATATGTAATCAAGAACGGCAATGACTCCGAAAACAAATGCTTGATCTATGCCTGGTGTCACGACAACATGATACAGATCCTTACTAACCATCACCTTCTCCAACTCCTTCACTCCTATCTGTGCTTCGTGGCAATTAGAAACGAAAACCACACATTAAACATGTCAGAATTCAATACATGAGTTAGCAGTCCAGAATGTCCGAGGATTTGTTGTGATTTACCTGTGCCACTACGTTGCCTCTAGAGTCGACAATGCTACAAGCCTTATCAGGGAAATAACCCTTGATCTCGAAGTCCCAATCTTTGTTTTGTGTTCTGTTTACAGAGATTTTGACTGATTGACTCTTTGCCAAACATGAGTTTGGCTGTTTCAAATTAAAAACCAACTCTTGTGATCTTTCATAGTCCAAACTGTATCCCTTCCATTTCCTATAAATGCTTAGTGCTTCAACCATCGCTCCCTGATTGAAAAGGATTTAAATGGTTTCTGGATATGTATAACATTCATTTATGAACATTAGAATATATGATATACATGCCAAGGAAATTATGTGTTCATATTTGTTAACATGTAAGTCTCTATTTGTATCTGCAGATTAATCATATGTGAGTTTACCTTTCGACGAATGAGAAGCAAGGCGTCTCCATCTCCATCTCTCAGAATCAGCTCATCCTTTTTCCCCAGAATTCCACATCCATCAACCCTGAAAGCAACCTTCTGATTAGAATCTGTGACTACAAAACCACCTCCGTTTATCGCATGCGGCCTCCTCCTGACTACAAACACACCCTGAACAGAAGAGCAATACATCTTGCTGATTATAGGCACCATGTTGGCATTTGCACCCATCTTTTTTCTCTCTGCTATAGTCAAGTTTTCTTGCGCTTTAGCACCAGCAAAGATTGCTGTTTTTATACAGAAGATGATAGATAGACTTAAAGCTAAGAGAACTATGAAAAGCTTGTTTGGTGATTGCCCACGTTTAAATGTTAGGCAAATTTTGACCAGATGTGCTATGTACAATACGTACAAGATGTGGAGGAATATATGATTAGTGCAATGTGGTTATTATCAGAGATGGATTGCTTGTTGAAGAGGACGAGTGTAGCTGCACGCGCCCCATAGTAGCCAAACAAAACAGAGACAGATGACGTGGAATGAAGAATTTTCCCGGTGAGGGACTTCTGGTTTTAATCTTCAAAGAGATATACCAACCTTCCTGATTTGCTGAAATCTGGTGAAGAAATCTGCCTTTTTGAGTTTAGTCGCCTGAAATGTCTAAAGAGAGAATAATATCGGTTCGATTTCATCAATCTTTTACGAGCCAGGAGGCGATTTCATTTGTGCAGAATGTTCTTGATTCCTCTGAGTTGTTGTAAGCATCTTCGACGAGTCAAATCGGACCACGTTCAATGATTCGTGCTTTTACTACTTTGAAGTTTTGGCAAGAGTTCAAATGGTTAAGGTTGCAATTAGTAAGAACATTACGCTTCAGATGATAGTTTGACTTATTGTATGTGAAGTTACAGCGATTCCCTACACCGGTAATCATCAATTTGTCCCTGATATATACACAGTATTACATTACGATATATGCTTAGCAGCTTAGGGAAGAACAATATTATGAAACGTGATTATCTTCGTCTAAACGCTTGGAGGACCAAAATGACTCTTGTAGTGAAGCTTCCTCGCTAGAGATTGCAAATCCAGCAAAGATAATCACCTAAAGAGATGTACATATATATATAATCCTTTGATCCAGCAAAGGCCAGAAGTTAAATCGGGATGGAGATTCCCGGTTAATTATCCATTCAAAGAGTACGTTTATATGTCTTGCACACCGAGAACTAATTTAACTTCCTCACTTATAATCTTTCTAATCGTGCACATTTCTTACACAGCAAGTATCTCAATTTCTCAATTCCTTGCTCCCCCTTTTATTTTGTCAAACACACACTTATTAGTTTCAAAATTTGACAAAATGGTGAATGTTAATCTGTTTTGACAAACTGATTTAGTGGAGTGTTTGATTTTGATATTTCTTTTAAAACAAGTGACGAATTATTTGTATACATTAACAGCAGAGTAACGCGTGTTAGAGTTCATTAGACGTATATCATTTAAGACAAATGGCTATACATTTACGTATACTCTTAATACTCTTCATCCAACTATCACTTTTTAAAAATTAATTTAAGAAGACTCGTAATCACTCAATTTATATGCTTTCCATATATAACCTTACGTCTTACCCCTTCTTAAATACATTGATACCTTCTGATTAGTCGGAGTTTTTCAGCCCAAACAGAAGAGAAAAAGAAAATACAAAAGACTCATGCCTTCTAAATTTCACAAAAAAAGAGAGCTTTTGGGATTTCGGCTTTTATATCTGGTATTGGCTTTAGGCTTTTGGCTTTTATCTCTGGTAAGGTCATCTTCAGTCTAGAGTCAAGGTCTTAATATAGTCTAAAATCAGCGAAAAACAATCTCCAATCCAGGGCTGAGCGATACAAAAAATGCTAAACATAGCTTGATTGGGCTAAATGTTGGGCTATATATAGCATTTGGTATAGCCATGAACTATATTTTTGTGGGGATCACAATTGTATTTAAACACTACAAAATTTATGTACCTAGCTAATGACTAATATCAATTTAATTAATGTTCATGTCAATTTAAACGTTATGGTTATATAATTTAATTAATTTTTTTATTTTAATTTTTTAACTCCAATAATAATCACAATATTTTTGTAAAATAGTATAATCAATATAGTAAATTTATCATGTGTAATACTTTAAAAACATTAGAAATATATTTTTTTAAATTTCAGTAAACATAATATATGTAACGATAATATAGTAAATAAATACAAAAAATATAATTTTCTAAAACATCAATAATAATTTATTCGTTAAATGAACCATCAATGAATATAATAAATACAATGTAATTTAGACATTAGTATAATTTTGAACAATAATATTTTCAAAAACTAAATTAAATGCAATAAAATGCAACGATAATTTTTTTCTTCAATAAATACATCTTTATGTCCAAACTTTTCCTCATATTTCCTCTCTTATTCATTTCTCCCGTATCCTTTCTTTGAGTAAATATATGTTTGAATATATATAAGTTTTAAAAAATTTAATTAATAAAATAATATAAAACATTATAATTATAATTCTTACAAATTTGAAAACGATACAAAATATAATTCTTGTAATTTATTAAAATAATATATTTAAAATACTACATCATACCACAGGGTAAAATATAGGCTCGCAAGACTTGAGATGGTGAGGGCATTGTCGTTAGTTCACTACAACGCCACTGAAAGCCGTCACACGTGTGTAGCCTTGCACGAGCAACTATAGCAGACCACCACCACGTCACTATTGTCACCGAGGCACAGACCAAAACCACAATGATTGACTACAACAAGCGTCGTCGATCACCCACCGGCTCACGTTAGCGTCTCTCTCTCTCTTTCGCCAGGAGGGACGAGACGAGACGAGACATGGATCTTGGGCTTCGCGAAGACAGACCCGAGACTGGGCCCGCCGGTCCACTTCGACACGTTGACAGTCACCTTTCCTTTTTGCCGTAGTACTCTCTTTGGGAAAGAGCAGGCCTATTTCACATATCTCTAGACCTTTACTTTCCATCGAAATGTCGCTTCCGAGTGGGACCCACACTCGGTGGGGCCCGGGAAGGGGCGAATCAATCAACTCCTGAAGGGGGGTCCCGCCGGTGGACCGGTGTTCACGCCCCTCCAATCGCGCGTGGATTCAAGCACTCGTAAGAAATGGTTTATCCGTACGGAAGCATTCAATTAGTTAAAATCATTTTGGTTTAGTGATTAAATTGATTGTGATGTATGTACGTACGTAGATCGGATCGTAGAATCTTACCTATTGGCTAGATAGGTTCCGTGGAGAACAACCATTCCATGTATTTTTATTTTTTCTTATTTTATTGTCACCATCCACAAAACGAAATTCTTTATTAAGTGTCTAACACCAAGTCCTATTATGCTGGTTATTAAAATTTGTAGTCCTTTTTCGTCAATTGTCGTTATATTTGCATTCAATAGTAAGTTTAAAAAAAGATTAAAATTAAATAATTTAATATTATCTGTTGAATGCAGATCTAATGGTAATTAATCACGACCGACCATGAACTCATTGACCACCAGAATTATATTATTATGATTATTGTGATTGAATAACTATATAATTATTATGATATTCATTTTCAATGAAACTTATATGTATGTTACAGAAAGATGCATGAGAAACAATATTCAATTTGATCATAATTTTGTAGAGATAAGTGAATCCTAACATCAATATCACCATTAGCAACGATGGTAAAATTATAATACGTAACAATTACGAGTTATTTAAGATACGTTTATGCTACGTAATGACTACGAGATAGATGTGGATTAGACAAACTAATTCAAAGACATTTGGTACGGGGTCCTATTTTTCATACCTTTCCTTGAGGAAGAAAAAACTCAAATCACCTGAATTATTTAAGTTATTTTTGTGAGGATATGAAATCTTCATTATAATTATTTTTAAAATTAATATCGAGTTTTTATTAAGGTCGAGTGAGACACAAATCTCATTAATAAAGAATATAACAAAGAAAACTATGTAATTGACTATCTATAAAATAAGCAAACAACAATCAAGAAGTCACAATCTAACTAAAATAATTATCAAAATTATCAATAGAACATCTTCAGTGCACCAGGTGCACTTGCACCAGTCACGTGCAATACAATCTCAATTATTTATTTGATCTCACTATTTATATAGCACTAATACCAATATTAATACTAATTTAATGTTAACACTAGATAATCTCTCCGGAAAGAAAAAGAAAATAATGATAACATAACCAGTACGTTGACGACGCACAGTGCATATCTACTCACCAACTTATTGAAGTACTAAAAATAAAATCATTCATGGAAGATCGTGGCCCAAGTGCACCGCCCAATACAGAATCTCCAAGATTCCAAAACAACCGGATCGAGAACCAAATCGGCATAATCCACAAAGGTCTAGACAAACCAACATCATGCCCAAATGCTCCAAGCCTAGGGAACACGCACAAGACTACGTGTACCATGCTTTGCATCATCCGGCATCAGAGCGACTTGGAACCGCCGCTATCAAGACACCGAACAACCTCAAACTTCTCAGTCCGCTGCAGTACACGAATCGGCCGCATCTCACCAAAACTCCAAAACTCAGATCCAAACCTTCCAAGCCTCATCGATGCCACTCCTTCAACCACCGTCGCAGAACCATCGCCGCCAGGTAACCAACACCACCCTTCTGACTTCAATCGTACCTGGTCAGGTCTTAACACACCATGCACCCCAAGTTCGACAAACACATTCAGCCAAAACGAAGGACGTTGAAGCCTCGTCCAAACAGCCTCCAGGAGCCCTGCATTGAAATGTCGGGGTGCTACACCGTGTGGGGACGACGACGATTCCGCTGAACAACAAGGAACAACCCGGCAGCAAGGATTATGACGGAGGCCAAAGGTAGTCGCCGCCAAAACCCTAACATAGCGAGAGAGCATTTCAACTTTTAGTGAAGAAAATAATATCAAGTTAGTATTACATCGAGAGTAATAGTACAATTTAGTTTCGAAACTCTTAAATGATCACTAAAATGATCAGTGAATATTCAAATGTACGTATACGACTATACTTGAATATTCGAAAATAATAAAATTATTCAATCTTGTCTCACATACCTTAAAAAATTACACAAGAACTATATATGAAGTTTTGAACCTTCATTGCCGTTAAAGCCCTGGTAAGTGGTAACTACCATTGATGCCAGCATTATAATTCATAAAACGGATAGCTTACAAATTTGAAGCTCCAACTCCAATCTTCAAAAATACAGGTCATATAGTTAAATCCAGCTTAAATTTTCTCTGCCCGTACCTGACATTGCAGAATGCAGATCATCAGACCATACTTTGGCCCCGGAGAAAAATAATATCTTGGAAAGAAACACCACGCCTGCAATGGTATCAAATACTACCTTAGGGTAAAAGCACAGAGAACTCAGACAAAGATATGCACACAATATAAGCAAGGTCCCAAACTACTGTCATTTCTGTGAGCTACAGTGAATATTCAGTGCTTCAGCCAACTGGGTAATAAGTCGGCCTGAACTCTCCACAAGGGAAAACAAAAGTAAGAAGCTTTACAGTAAAAAAAAAAAAAAAGTCTTCAGTGTTCTCTTTCACCATTCTGGGCAAAAGTGAGTTTCTTTAGATGAGGAAGGGTATGGGATTCCACTGATCGATTTGATAGACGAGGATGATCAGATAGATTGGTGGTAGTTATATTCTCAAATTCAGGGCTGATTTTTGTCTCCTAAGCTCTCTTTTGCCCAAACACACACAAGTAACGCAACCAACGAACGAGCTCCTCTGCTGCTGCTTCTTTCTTCAATGTTTCTCTCCCTCCTACACAAAGGTCACGTGCGGTCACGTGAGGCATCCTCTGCAAATTTCTGCTATTTCTGCACAATTTTTATAAATATAGTACACACAAAAAGGCTTGGCCTTTATTTTTTTTTCTCTATAATTACCAAAAGCCAGCAAATTGCTCAATTTTGCCCAAATGGGGTTCGTACAGAACTCACAGTCAGGCTTTTTTCTCTCCTCTTTTTTTTTCATTTTTTTTCATAGCCGTCTATACTGTTACGACCACCATTATTAGTGTTATTAATACTGCTGCTACTACCAACCATGCACAAAGATGTTGGCTTTGTGCCTCGAAAAATTGGAAAACAAAAACCCTCTCTCTGTCTTTGTTTACCGTTTTAAAGTTTAAATCATCCTCCTCTGGTCCTCTCTATTAAACCCTGTTTCGGCAAATTACAGTATCATTTGCACGAGTCTTTGTTTGTTTTTGTTTTCAAAATTTTATTTCTTTCTTCAATGTTTCTAAGTTATTGTGCTGGGTCGTAATTATCCCTGTCAGAGACTCTAATTACTGCCTCTACCACAGTCCTTTTGTATACCATTTTTCACACCTACCATCATTTGCCGCTTCTCACTCAACTCACTCACTCACTCACCATTACTCCTCTCTCTCTCTCTCTCTCTCTCTCTCTCTCTCTCTACCAGTAGCCATTATTGGTACTCTGAATTTTTCTCATCTTCTTTGCTTCATTTGTGGCCTGAGCTCTCTGGTGTTTCAGCAATTGGGTTTTGGGTCCTATTCTGTACATAGTGCTTCACCAATAAATGGCTGCAGCTCAGTCGGGTAGTTCTGGGCCGGTGGTTCCGTCGCTGCCGCCGCCGAGTCCAAAGTCGCCGCCGCAGTACCCAGATTTGTACGGCAAGCGCAGAGAGACTGCCAGGGTTCAGATGCTCGAGAGAGAAATTGGCTTTCTTGAGGTACTACACAAATTACTGGGTTTCAAGTTTCAAACTTGCACTACTACTTCATCTGCGGTTGTGAAAAAGGTTTAAACTTTAGATTCAGTTTTGAGTTGGGCAGTGAAATCTTTTGTATGTAGTTGTTGTTTGAAAATTGAGATTAGGAATTTGATTAGTAGAATGTGATTATGAGATTTCGAGTTTGTTGTTTTTGTGTTTTGTCTTTTTTCCAAATTGAAGCGAGCAGATATTGTATGTACGTGAAAACTAGCTAGAGAAAGAGAGAACGAGTAGTCACTTTCCATGACTCTCAGCCAAGAAAACAAATTAAAAGAGGGGCACATGAGTTTGTCCACTAGAAAATGAAAATGCTTTTTCTGTTTCTTCAATTGGAACACAACAAAAATTAGACCTTTTTTATTTTGACTAGCTTAATCATGTGAGAAACTGAAAAGATATGTGACTGACTTCTATGACTATGAAATTCCTTCATCAAAAAGGGCGTGTTCATAAAGCTAGAATAACCATGTTGGCTTAGCTGTGAGTTTGAAAATTTAACCAACTGTGTAGGATATTACCTAAAATTGCTTTGGAACCTCTTAATAGTCTGATGGTCTATTGAGAGTGATCTTATAGGTTGATCCAATGAATAATAGGTGGTAAAATTTGGTGAGCATCAGAGCTGTGGTTAGCTTTGTTTAGCATCACAAACTCCACAACTTCTGTAGCAGACGATGTGAAGATTGAAATCTCTGTATTACTGCTACCTGCGATCTCTAATCTTCAAATAGCTGGTGCTGAATTATAATAAAAATGTAGTAGGCCAAGTGCATGATTGTGTTTTGGTTTTATCATAACTGGTGTCTTTTCTCCTGTCCATCAGTACATTTAAACGTGTCTGTCAGGATCTCATTGACTTAATGAATAGTTCCATCACTTTCATGGATTTGTCAAGTAATAGAAATGATAAATTTTGTTGACTAATAGTTCTTTGTTCATGGATTCTTGCTGAAGACTATAATTCAGATTATTAACTGGATGCCCCCTTTTCGTCATAGTTCAGCTTATAAGTTCCGGCCGGCCTCTTAACAAGGAAATCAATTTTCCTGTCTTAACCTGTGATAGCTAGGTTCCTGTTATTGGAATGTTGTGGTGTAGCTCTGCTGCATGATTTAAGCTGTAGTAATAGTAAAGAGCTGGATTATATTTAGTTACTTATATAATTATATTTACTGAATGTTTCACTGTAAATATGCTTCCTAATCAAGCTCGCAAGCTGTTAATTTTTCCATCTTTAGGTTTGGCATATAGTTAAGGGTTCATTGATCTATCTGTATGCAGGAGGAACTAAAATCTGTTGAACGCCTTCAACCTGCTTCCTGTTCCTGCAAAGAGTAAGTTAGTTTTTTTCAGTTACTTAATCGCACTTTTTAATAGTCAACCTTTTGTAGATTGAATATGAGTATTTTGCAGGATTGCTGATTTTGTGACTTCCAACCCAGATCCGCTAATTCCAACGTAAGAATGCCATTTGTTTCCTCTGGAAAGTCTATTTTGCACTATGTACATTATGATCATTGCTTTGTATTTCGTCTTGCAGGAACCGAAAGAAACGCCGATCATGTCGCTTTTGGAAATGGCTCTGGTACCATCTTCTCATTCTTAACTTTTTCCATTTCTGGGTTATCAATTGTTCAAATATTGGAATGACTGAAGGAATATTACAACCTTATAGATCATGAAGCATCTAAATTATTTCCATAGATAACAATGTCAATCAATTCTTCCTGGTCCTTTGTTTATTTCTGATATTTTGAGTATCACCTATCCATCTCCCTCTGTACTGCATTGTAGAACACTAGAGTATATTTTCTGATGTTTAACCTTATTATGATTGATGGAATGAGCAGTATAACTAATGAGAACCCATTGTGTGCTGGGTTTTGTAATATACCATTACTGATCTTTACACCTAGTTTGGCCTTCTTTTTCCTCAGTAGATTCGGAATCAATCAATTGAACAATGTGTTCCTTCCTAATATGACATTAGTTTATTTTTGGTACAGTGGAATGCCGTGTTTTAGCTTGTCATCAGTCTGCTGTTGCTGCTGTTGTGATGGATGCTCTCTTAAACTAGAAATGCCACGCTGCTCGTGCTGTGGCCCATGCAACTGTAAATGTAGTTCATGTTTCAGTTGTCCTTCACTCCCAAAGTGGCGATGTTGCTGCCCATGTCCCCGATCCTGTTGCTGCAAAAATACTAAATGTTCATGCATCAAAAGTTGTTGCAGTTTACCGTCATGTTCATGTTCATGTCCCGATTGCTCTTGTTTGAATTGTTTCAAATGGAAATGCTGGAAATGCTCTTGTCCTAAATGTCCAAAAGTACGGTCTTGTTGCTGTTGTAGAATAACCTGCTGTAACCCATGCAGTATATGCTTGTAGTATTCTCGACATTTCTTATGGAAGCTATGTATCATAGCCCTTCAATTTAATTAGTCTAGATATGCTGCAAATATTCAGGTTTCATTAAACTGTGAGTTATGAAATAAAATTTTATAGTATTGGCCTCCCAGTTGTTGGTTCTCTGGTAACTTTTACACTTCCAAATTGGTGATATCATCTGCAATGTTTTAGCTCAATTCTGAATTTGAAAAGCCCCAAGTTATGTGTTCCAGTTGAGCTAAACATTGCAAACTGGAGCAGACGTACTAGGCTAGGTTCCAAGCTCTTCATAAGAAAAAAGAAGCAAATGGTACGTACAAACAGAACTATATTATATGGACTATGCAATGAACATAGTTGTGTCATTCTTTTACATTGGTTTCCTAGCCAAGGCATTTGCATTTTGCAGTACCTTCATACAAGGCTCCTCCCACCTACCCTACTCTTACAGGTTCGAACTGCTTTCCTCCATTTAGGCAAGCAAAGTCAAAGAACACAAGCTCCCCCAACATTTTTGTTTATCCTCCACATTTCTGTTATTTTTGTTGGCCAATATATATATATATATTGAACAAGCACTCTTCAGCATATAACCTACAACAGCATCCATGCGAAAGAAACCGGGCTCTTAACTAGGTGCTGGGTGTTTGCCCACACTATCGAACCAAAATCGGACCTCATTGTTCTATCGCTTCCCTTGGTAGACACAAAGGTGACTGTGTACCTCTTCTTCTCCCCTGCAGTTTTGAAGAAAAGTGTGGAGGGCTTCACAATCGTCTTCACCGCTGGTGGTCCGCTCACAATGACCTTGTATAAGGATCCTGCAGCTCCTACATTGGTCAATTCACGGGTGTATCTCACAACCCTCTTGTTCCCAAACACAACCGAGAACGACGGGTAGTTAAGTTGTCCAGGATCAGAGTACTTCCTTGAGCAAGTCACATTACGCTTTGCAATGACTTGAACATGCTCAAGGGTGTAGTCCAACGAGCACAAAAACGCAATGTAGTCATCGCTAGTAATGTCGTATACTAGACCTGGCGAGATGGCTTTCGAGGGGTCGACGTGACCGGAGCCGTGAGCCCAGGGGTTGGAAAATGTGCCTCCGGCAGCGTCACGGAGTGGAGCCTTGGTGTTGTCATGCGTGTAGGCTGTAGTCATGAGTGCGGATTTGATTGCACTTGGGCTCCAATTGGGATGGGCCGCTTTCAGCAATGCCGCAAGCCCACTAATGTGTGGGCATGACATAGATGTACCTACAAAAAAACACACACACACACACACATGTCAAGCCTTTGATGTATCATAAATTTCCAATCACACTTCCATAAATACTGGTCAGCACAAAATGGGCACAAAATCTAGCCGTTAGGGAATGACATGCATACCTGACATGATGTTGAACCGACTCTTCCTGGTGTCCTCGTCAAGTCCAGTGGGCCCAATAGCCTCGGACCACGCAGCCAGGATGTTGACACCTGGACCAATCACATCGGGCTTCAAGATCTGGGGAGTCACCAGATTGGGTCCACGCGAGCTGAACGCCGCCACAACCGGCGAAGGCCGCACATTCAGCACCGTCCCTCCGAAGCTAATCACCGCCGTCGGATTCGAATCAGACTGCGCGTACTGCCTTATCAAGTCACCGACTTTCCTCCCGACAGCCACGGCCGGAAGCAAGTGACTATCCGCCACTAATTCCTCTCCACTCGCGGCGGTGTTGGCGATTATCATCCCAACTCCACCCGCGGCGCGTACGACTCCGCCCTTTTCCACGCGTGCGTTAACTCCTCGATCACACACGACCACTTTCCCACGTACGAGCTCCGGTTGAAGCGAACCGGGGAGACAGAGGTTGCTTGAAGTGTTGGTTCCTTTGTTGTAGACTAAAGCGACTTGTCTTGTCCCCATTCCGGCTCCGCTGTAGAGCGACACGCCGCCGAACCGGGCTTTGTTCCCGAGAACCGCGTAGGCCGGGAAGTCCCGGTCCAGCGTTCCGGCCCCAACCGTCATGATCCAAGGAGCCGTGTTGGCCAACGAGGCCCTACTAGGCCCGCTATTCCCGGCCGAGCAAGAGACGAAAATGCCCCTCTCCATAGCAGTGAAAGCTCCGATTGCGATCGTGTCCCTAAAGTACGGAGCGGACCCACCGCCTAAGGAAAGCGACAGCACATCGACACCGTCGAGGATGGCCCGATCCATACCCGCGAGTATATCGGACCCGAAACAGCCCGTGCTCCAGCACACCTTGTACGTCGCCACCCGCGCGTGTGGCGCCATCCCACGCGCCGTTCCTGTAGCGTAGCCGAGGAGGCTGGCGTTGGAGACTTGAGACCCCGCGGCGGTGCTGGAAGTGTGGGTCCCGTGGCCGTCTTGGTCACGCGGTGACTCGGGTTCTTTGGACTTCCGGAAGCTTCCGCCTGAGGCCATGTGGAAGCCTTTGGAGAAGCTCCGGGCTCCGATCAGTTTCTTATTACAGAGCGAAGGGCTAAAGTCGACGCCGGACTCGCACTGCCCACGCCACCGTGCCGGGATCTCGGGAATTCCGGCATCGTTGAAGCTCTTCGACTCTGGCCAGACACCGGTGTCGAGAACTCCGACGATGACGTCAGCGGAGGTTTGGTTCAAGTCCTGGGTGGAGTACCCAGCCCAGAAACCGTTAGCGGTTTCCAGTCCGAGAAACTCGGGTGTCCGAGTTGTGTGGAGATTGTAGATAGAATCCTCGTAGACTCCGATGACGGCGTCGGACTGGCGGAGAGCCTCGGCCTGTTTGGGATCTAGTGAAGCAGCGAAGCCGTGGTAGGCGGCGTCGTAGGTGTAAAGAAGCGAGTCCGAATCCGAGTCCAGGGATTGAAGGTGGGCGGAGTACCAATCTGAGCGAGTTGAAAATGAGGAGGGCATGGAGTGGTGTTTCATCTGAACTATGTAGGTCTGTTTGGCAGTTAACGATAGACATGGAACTAAGATGAACAGGGCTACTAGAAGCCCGAACTGGGCCGATGAGGCCATTGTGGTTTCAAAGCTCCCTTGGTACTTTCGTATGAATGATGAAGAGGATGGGAATTGAAGAGAGACAGTACAGTCGCTAACAGAGGTGTGCGACTACTACTGTCAGAGAGGGGATAATAGAAGGAAGGTGGAAGACGAGAGAGACTCATGTCGGGTTTATAACGAGGTTCGGATGTTAAATTAGACATTAGTTTTCTTCTTATTACTCCAATGCCATCATCTTCCTTGAGCTCACTCGGGTCAAATTTCGCGTTACATATGGTCCTTAATATCTGTCAAATTTGTATAAATAAATTATAGAACCTTGGATGCATGTAAAGTAAGCTTGAAGCAAACACTCCCAGAATTACGTTTTAATTACAACCTTCTATAATTTGGTTGATATTTTACACAGGTAGCGATCGATCTTATGATGCCGTAATGGCTTTTACAAATTTTGGGAGCTGCTAATTAAGCGTTGTGAATGGGCGTAAAGACTCATTTCCTTTAAGCTTTGATAAGATTGATTCAGCGGGTCGTTGTTCGTTGTATATAACGAGTGTAATTTATGTAATTTTTTGGGTGTCACATCCTTTATGGATTATAATTTATGAATGGTACGTGGTTGATGTGAGTCTATAACAAAACCACATGCATGCAACGACTTCTTTGAGCTAGCTATTGAACACAATTAATGGATACCTACGTACTACTTTCGTGTCTTTACCTCCATTATTTTCTTGCGATTGGTAATAAGTTATAACAAGAATGAGGAATGATGAAAAGGGGGTGCATATGGATTTCTGGTTATCTTGGCCTTCCCTGGCTTAACGAGCTTTTACAACAGCACCTCAAATGTCATGGCCAATTATTATTCTCATCACGGGTATGCCCTAGATCTTCATCTGTACATGATCGACGACCTATATCATATAAACGCGCCTTTGTATTTTTGACATTAAGTGATTGCATGAATTGTACTTTTGCTGCGATGGTACTGCGTGGAGTTGTTTCATCTGCAAACTTAGGTTTGTCTTCGACGAACATGAAAGAGGCTACACAGCTGGAGCCGACGCGTCCACAGCCTTGGAGCGAGCATGGCCAAAGCTATGACTGAAAATTTCCAATCTTTGTCTTCTCAATCCTTAACAGATTTGATGGGGGAATTGTCAACCTCACCTCACTATTGCTATGTCCAACCTTCTGGTTCACACACATGGATTTGGGCTAAACGGCCTAAACTTATGAAAACTGTGATCGAACTCATCATCATACTAAAGACATGATGAAGAAGTGGGATCGTAGAAAATGTGTGGCCGTATGAATGGTAGGATCATAAATCAAAATAGTGAAAATACCATATACGACCGAGAGCTAGCTGAAGATGGTAATATTATCAAGAAACCATGTAAGAAACACATAGACGACCATGCTGAAGTACTAGAGAAGTAAATCGAATGATATTTTCATTAGAAAAATTAATGTTGGGATTGAGCACTCTTTATTTTCTATAGACTAATTTCGAAGCGAGTATCTTCACAAGTGAAGACATTGAAGTGAGAAGACATATTATGACACGCGAGTCAAGAAAAAGAAACAGAAACAGAAACAGAAAAGAAACTGAGAAAGAGAGTCATGCTCATGCAAATTATGCAGTATAATTTTGTCTTTTACTAATATCATCGCGGAAAAATAGAACGTAAACGGCTAGCTTTAGGGGTTTTTTAATCGGAACAAGGAAGAAAAAAACGGCTACTGAGTTTCGTCATCTCCGTTAGGTCGTCTGGTTCTTTTTGACTGTAAGAGAGGGAGAGACTGTACATGGCAGTTAGGCGTGCATACTAACTGCCATGTACTTCACGCCGAGGTAATCTACTCCTTCCTTGAGTTCCTTCTACTATCCTTTTATTTTCAAAATAAGCTGCTTCGGGGGTTTGGTTGGGGCGTGTGGGGGGTCAATTATTCGATAACGACAGTAGTTTGTTTTGTTCTCTTGTAATTTGCAAGGGTAATTAATTTTTGTTGGTTGCTGAACATGCTTATTTTCGAGCAAGCGACTGTGTATTTTATTGGTGGAACAAAAAAATAGGTATAATGGACACTCGAAACATGAAATTGATTAAATTTGAATCCAATCGTCACTTTTGGTTTGGTTCTGTGGGACAAGGGTTTGTTACAAACAATAGTCAACCGAGATAGACTTCTGCCTTCGTATTTCTTTATTTTTCTTTTTCTTTATCGGTAGTCGATTGATGAAAGTAATATGTTATAAGAAGATCACGGGTACCGACACGATAAAAAATCCTCCTAAAACAATATATACTAATCAGTTTAAACAAGTACTTAACATAATTGAACGTAACTAGGTGTAAAGAAAATTAAAATTATTCTGGACTCTACACTCTATCAAACTATGCTCCTCAAAACTATAGCAAATTATAACTTAAAAAAAAACCATGAGAGCTCCAAGAAAATCAGATCGAGCGCATCTAAGTCTTCTCGTCGTGGTTCCTAGCATGTCTGACGACACGGTTCCTAGCCTGTCTGACGACACGTCACCTAGGCGTCGTCGTCGAATGGGGGAGACTGGTGTAGAGAGAGAGGTTGGGTCGAGCGGATGTGTTAGAGAGGCTCTGGAGTTCGGTAGAGAGATACGCAACCACGATGGAGGATTGATAAGGCGAGGCTGGAGTATGGCAGTTCCTGCTTGAGGCTGAAGTGGAGCGAACATGATCGTTGGAGTGAGAACTACCGAGAAGTCCATCCGGGTCGGAGTACGGAGGGATTTTGGCTTAAGGCATCCGACGAGGTTCATGGGCGGCTGACGGAGTCGACGAACTTGGGGCGGTTTTGTGGTTCATCGATGGTAATCTCTGGTGTGATTCTAGGTCTGCATGGAAGGGCTAGTGTAGTCAGGTCGGGCTGGCTTCCCTTTTGCGGGTCAAGTGTTGGTGCGGGTGTGGGTTTTTTCTCTCCTTTGGGACTGTGTGGTTGGGCTCCCCTTTCAAGTCTCATTTTTGTTTTTGTGTTTTAAGTCCTACCAAATAGGGTTTGTGGTAGGGAGAATAAAGGGGTTGGGTCTCAGTGTGGACATTTTAGGTGCCTTGTTCGCTCAAGATAGGTAGTTCCTATCTAGTGGCGGTTGTGTGTCTGCTCTAGGTTGGCGGCCAACTGCTAGCTTTGTCAAGTGGTCATTGCCTCCTAACCACTACCAGAAAAATTCACTTAGACGACGAAGCAGTTTCGACATCTAAGAAGTAATTTTCTTTGCCTAAATACCTAGACGACATCTTCGTTGTCTAAGTACCATAGTCTAAGTACTTAAACGACAAAACAATTAAATTTTATCGTCTAAGATTTAGTTAGATGACGAAAAATTTGTTGTCGCTTAAGGCCTTAAATGAAAAAATATTATAGGCCGAGACGACGAAATATTCTGTCGTCTATGTGTATGTTTAAAACGACTGAATTTTTCGTCGTCTAAGTATATTGCTTACACGATGAATTTCTCAAGGGCATTGTCTAAGTAGGCTGACCTAGACGAAGCCAGTTTCATTTCGTCGTCTTATGCTATTTTTTCCTTCTGAAATTAATAAATCGAATATACAAAATATTAAATTAATAAATTCATTTAAAAATTAACTAATATTAATCGAATATATTAGATATTAAGTTTGTACATAATTAATCCGATCGAAATATAAAACTACATAATATATACATACTAAACCTAATCTCCGGCAAACCCACGACACTAGGAGTTTGAACCTCGTCGATTCCCCCCATGCTAGGGCAGTCGTCGTCATTGTGTTCTGGAGGATCCCGAGGAGTGCTAAACGGATGACAAATAGAATTGAGATCTATGCCTAACTTAGCCGACATGAAACAGATTAATTGATCCATCTGATCCATCCGAGCTGTCACTGCTTGAGTCTCCTCCCGAGTCTTACGAGCCTCCTCCATAGCCGCCCGAGCGTCCTCCTAGGCCGCTTGTATTTTCTCTTGGTTAGCCACCGCATTCAAACGCCAACTCTCCAATTGTGACGACTTGCTCAAATCTCTCTCTCCCTGTCCAAGACCAAGAATCTCTTTCCCAGGCTGATGACCGAAGACTTCATCTGTAATTTCTATTTGAGTCTCCTACAAAAGAGGAGGCATTTCTTCAAGCGCCGTCTTTAACAACTGTGACTGCATCTCCACTAGTTTCTCGTCATCCATTTGTTGCAACCTTTCTTGAAATTAACATGAACAATATATGAATGTTGATAAAAAAATGGACAGAGTTTCCCCTAAAAATGGAGGAAACCAAAAACCTGCACGAAAATCAAAACACTTCGAATAACCTCAAAACCGAATCTCATCTGTATTTCTCAAGTTCACTTATCTATGTATCATGCATATAATCACAAATCGGACTCCCTAGACAGATTATCTTTGTATGCACAAGTGAAGAAGCATTCTTGATTATAAGTCACTAGTTGCCAACCTCAGGGCTTATTAGTCAATTAAACTACCTTGATTAAAACTCTTCCAAAAACTCATATCTTTGTTATCAGATTAATTTTACACATGTTACTAACACACAACTAAGTATTACAAAGCATTCAAGCACTTTTTGTAATACACAAACTCACAGTCTTATACTTATAATTATGTTTTATTTAGCCAACTAAACAAAATTTCAAGAGAATTGAACAAAATTTGATGTTCTAAATAATCATGATCCAAATTCTTGATAACCAATAGTAAAATTAAATTCATTTAATTTGGAAAACATTGTTACTTACGGCGTGTTGAGTCCCAAGATATTTGTTTTGTCCGGGCCTATTATAAGAAGAAATGTCGGCTGATATTAACGGGTATTTCGAATCCTTTTTCAAGTGTTCCAATGCCATGTTGAGCATCTTGCACGAGCCCGATCCGTGGTGCAATTGCTTCTTGTCACGAGTAGCTCTATTCTTCTCTGATCTTAACTGTTTCACAACAATGTAAATTATTATGTTGTTAATCATTATTCAATAGGTTTTTTTTTATATGTTATTTTTCAGTGATCTTGTTTTATAGAACTTGATGGTATCATTCTTTAAAGTTTTTTGTGTGTATACCAAATAGAGTGTAATGATGAAATTGCAAGCTACTCATATATTGGGTAAAAATGTGGAGGAATATGAACTACGAACCTTAAACTTATCGGACTCAAAGTGCACTTTCAACCACTCTCACTCATCTTCCCTTTCTTTTTTGAACTCCTTTAGTGTCTTTCTGGGATTTTCCATGTATATCTCGTGCAATGCGTACTTCCAATCCTTATAGAAATCGTGAACAGTCTTGTTTATGTAGTCCACCATCTCCCAACTATGATCATAACTAAAATGTGCCTAAAAAAATTATTTAAAAAAAATTAAGAACAATAAACCTATAATTTGTAGTCAATTACGAAAAAAAAATTAAACTCTATTACCGTGAATCCACAGAACACGTTGAACCCGAACTCTTCCGGGAGCTCTTCCCAAGAAGTGGCTATCATACGTACGTGGCCCCATAAAAAACCCCTGATCTAATAAGCAATCAAACTAGTCAGCTTCCTTCCTTCGGGGCATCGGGTGAATGCATTTAATGGCATATTGATCTTTTGTCTTCCCATTGTCTTTTTTAGGTTCTCGGCTTTGCTTCCATTACAAATTCTCCGAGTGCATTTGGGGGGTGAAAGTGAGGGGTCTCTCCTGTTTCTATTTCGTCGTCTAGGTCTAATGCAAGCAGAGTCTTCATCGAAAGATTGAGGCGGTTGTGACGACATTGAGGCGTCCTGAGCTGGAACTATTTCGTCAACCGTATAGTAGTCTATCCTAGCTTCATTGGGAGCATGCAGAATCCTCCCTGCAGGTGCGCTACTTGTTCTAGACTCATCTGATGGTTGGGCTTGTGGTTCAGCCCAACCTAGTTGTCTTGATAGAGATTGATAATACACATCATTCCCTTCTGTTATGCGCCTCTTTGGCATCTTAACGGTCTACAACAAAAATCAAACACCAACTATTATGTCTAAAACCTATATCTACCAAACTCTCCATAACTTACATCAACCAATTCAGAAATGGTCCAAAACGGAAAAATCATTCCTAATTAACCATACGACAACATTAACACATATTGTCAAACAATACTACAACACACATACTTCAACACATATACATGTCAATTCATCCTCTATGCAAACACACAAACCAAAAACCTTAGCACAAACCACAAATCAGAATAGTCTATTACATCATATGTATTATCCAAAATTACAGCCCAAACTAATATCATCACTTACATAAGATGAAACAACACATACCACATACCTCAATTACAATAGATATTATCACAATAGCAATCTTCCAAATTCCATGTGACCTTAATCAATCCTATATCACAATAGATATCGCAATAGCAATCCAATATCGATTAATCATTCTTAATCACACTAGAATTAATTAAATTCAATAATCAATCATGCCTCCATCAATCATCAAATTCAAAACATCAACCATTGCAGAGAGAGAGAGAGAGAGAGAGAGAGAGAGAGAGAGAGAGAGAGAGAGAGAGAGAGAGAGAGAGAGAGAGAGAGAGAGAGAGAGAGTTATCACAATTTGGTTGGGTCCGGTGAGGTGAGGATTGAGAGAGAGGATGACGACGACGGTGATCAGGTGGGGCGGCTTCAGCGTCGATGGGACTCAGAGGTGGCGTCGACATTGTCGCTTTCGAGAAATCGAGGGAATCGATCAGTTTAGGGATTAGAGGTGTTTTTCGAATTTGAGAAAAATGATCAAACTGCTCAGACTTATTGAAGATACATAGGCAACGAAACAAGATAGTTCATCGTCTAAGTTCTTTTTAAAAAAAATCTAAAATATTTGGAGGGTGCATTTGACCCACCAAATAATTAACTTTAGAAGACAAAACATGTTTATTTCGTTGGCTAAGATCCCACTTAGGCGACGAGACTACAGTGTTTCATCGCCTAAATATATATTTTCTTTATTTTGGGAAAAAAATCATAATATAAATACTGAGGATATATGCATAAGAATTATAAGAAAGCAACCGTTATTGCGTAACTGTGGTATTAATATGACATTGAAGAAAAAAATTGAAGCCATTTTGGAATGTGTTCATATTCGATCGATGTAGTTTTGCGAATATGGACTAAAGTTTAAAAACGGATACGATTGTAAATTTTTAATCGTGAAAGATTTTCTGACATTACGAGCATTACCACTGATCTCGATATTTTATATACCAATTAGATATAAATTATTAGTAATTTTACATAATAAGTAGATTAACGAAGTTCCGTAAGGCTTTGATCAACATAGTCAACCACATCGTCAAGAAGTACTTAGACGATGAAATTCAACATTTTTTGTCGTCTTAGTACTACTTAGACGACGAAATTATATGGTGTGTCATCTAAGTGATCCTTGGTTGACAAAACATATTATTTCATCGTCTAATATTTTCAGGGTTTAGGGAAAATGGTTTAGTACATTAGAGCTTAGGGTTTAGTGCAGTTGGAAGACAAAATACATTGCGTCGTCTAATTCTACTTAGATGACGAAACATGTCAGTTTTTTCGTCTAAGATGATATAGACGACGAAACCGTTCTGTTTCATAGTTTAAGATAACTAAGATGACGAACAAAGCCATTTCATCGTCTAAGAATACTTCTTTAACTTGTGATTCTCCTTTCGTTTAGTGACTTTATTCCAATATCATTCCTGTAAGACTAAGACAAATTAAAAATACTCTAAATTCGTATGTATGTACGTACGAATAGAAATTCTAATATCATCGATCGATATCATATCGCGGACGTATCGATCGATCAAATATATTCGTGCGCTTACAAATTAATTAATTAATTAAGTTCGATCTCGATCTAATTGTTGCGATCAATTAATTAGTTATAATTAATCAAGTAATTGCATATAGGTATATCAACCACTTTCATCATCATAATCTTCATCAACATCTTCCTTCTCACTGTGAACAGATTTTTGATCCTCAGAATCATATTCTCCATCATCATAATCATCATATATGACGAAATCTTTATCCTCCAGCTCCTCTTCAGAGGCATAAATATTGTCTAGGTTCTTCGATCTCCTTTTCAGTAAGATCTGTATTAGCATTAGGTTCCAGTAAGATTTTGTTAAATCGAATAAGTTGCCTTGTGTCGGGGATGACAGAAGTACTAGGCTCTTGATATACATCGATTGATATAAGGCCTAGATGTTTAATGCTGACATCCCTTAAGTGTTTAATGCTAACGTCCCTTCAAGTGTTGCAGCACTCCATATTCCTTGGTTTGACATATTACAGACTATTTTCCAACATCCACCCAATTTTAGATCATCTAGATAGAACACCTGCTCGACTAAGGTGACAAGAGAGAATGACTCATCTTCATACCAACTTGAGTTTGTATCGACTGATATAGGGTCTATATGTTCCTTTGTACGCTTGAACCAATTATACTTGAATAGAAAAACTTTTATATCATTCACATATAGCAGTTAAACGACATTAAGAAGAACTCTGTAATATACAACATCACATTGTCCTATTGTGATCCATGTGTTTTGTGTTCTTCTTTCTTCATCTCGATAGGCTGAATGAATATTTACACCGTTGACAAAATATCCGGGGTAAATATAGAGTTCGATCGACTTATGGGCCAAATTGTGCTTTTCCCATGACCACCACCCCTTGTGGTCATCCGAATCGTGTAGATCATTCATCTGCAAAATTGTGAACAAGATATATGAATCTCTATTTAATTAATAAATTTCTACCAAAAATTAGACATAGATTTCCCTAAAAGTAAAGAAAATCATAAACCTGCATGCATGCAAAAATGAAGGAAAAATACTATGAAGGCACAAACACTAAAAAATCAACATCCGAATTTATCAATGTCAAATAAAGTAAGAACAAAACATATAGACTGAGGTTTTAACATACCCATTGGAGGAAATAATTAGGGAACCTCTTCTTAACTTGTCTTTCAACCCAGAGATCACTCTTACCCGGTTCAGATGCTCGAATTGTTGCTCTGTAAACTTTTATGAAGTGGTCGACCTCGTCACAGTCTTGCAACACTACTTAATAGGCTTCATTAAGTTCTGCTCGAGTAAAATTTTCTTTTAATAATCCTTAAACTGTCGCACAACATCTGTGACGACTAAAAGATTGTGGCTAACATGTGTATTGGAGGCGGTCTGGACTAGATCTTTGAGGTACATGTTGCAGTATGTTACACACTCACGCATTGGGTATGTTTCGACTATGGAGCCATCTGGGGCACCTTTATTTTTGACGAATCATTTGCACTATTTGAGTTGTCTACAACACAATGAGTAACAAAACAAATATATATAAATGATGAAAACCAGGTTTAACAAATTTAGTGATATGTAAAAATTGTATCTTTATTGAGGATACATCCAAGTGTAGTGAACTAGACCAAAAAGCAACACCTATTCGGGAAGGTAGACCATGAGGTGAATCATGACGTCAAAGAAAGCAGGGGAAAAAGCCTCTCTAATTTTCAAAGGATATGGATAATTTCTTGTTGTAGTTTAAGAACATCCAACTTCTTCAACTCTCTCACGTATAACCTCTGCCACCATCTGCACAATGCAACTATTGGTCCGTGGACGTCTTTAGGCAAATAAGGTACTTATTCGGGAAGGTAGACCATGAGGTGAATCATGACGTCAAAGAAAGCCGAGGGAAAATTCTCTCTAATTTTCAAAGGATATGGATAATTTCTTGTTGTAGTTTAAGAGCATCCGACTTCTTCAACTCTCTCGCGCATAACCTTTGGCACCATCTGCACAATGCAACTATTGGTCCATGGACGTCTTTAGGCAAATAAGGTCGAATTACCACTGGAATCAGACGTTGCAACATAATGTAACAGTCATGAGTCTTTAGACCATATAACTTGTGATCCCTAACATTGACACATCGAAATATATTCGTTGCATAATTGGACGGATACTGGACACTTTTAAATCAGTTGAATATATCCCTTAATGTAGGCTTCACTGTGTAAGGTGCATCAGACATCTTGTTGTACACACCTTTTCAATCCCTCTTTAACCACAAGGTGATGCAAATTCATAGTTTCAAGATCTTTTCGGGTTTTGGGAGTATCCTTAGTCTTGAGCTTAATACCAAGAATTGTTCCCACCATGCTGTCGCACACATTATTTTCTATGTGCATGACATCTAGGTTGTTCTTGAGTTTCAATTTCAACTAGTAAGATAGTTCAAAGAAAATACTCATGTTGTGCCAATATTTAAGCTCATCTGGAGGGTTTAGATTAAGCTTCTTCACATCATCGTCATTGCTTAACACACTAAAATTGAAGCCGGATAACCTCTCAAAAATCTCTTCGCCAGACCAGGGTTGCGGATTATCCTCTACTTTCTTTTCAAAATCATACTTAGCATGTTGCGAGAAGTGACCATGAGGAAGCCATCTAAGGTGACCCATGTAACACACATTCCCCGCATACCAACTAGCGTTGACGTCGTCCAAGTAGACTGGATATGCTTTGTACCCTTTGGTTGTACAAGATGCAAATATCTCATACGTAAGAAATTAGTTGATGGTCCACATTATAGCTGCTCTCATCATGAACATTGTGTTAGTGAACTTGTCGATCATAAGTTGGGACTCCATTTTCCTACAACAATTTCACCTCGTCAATCAATGGTCTGAGGTACATATCTAAACACTTTCTAGGAGATTTATGACCTAAAATTAGCAGAGTAAGGAAATAAAATTATTTTTTCATACTCATCCACAGAGACAGGTTGTACGGTATGAGAATAATTGGCCAAGTGCTGACGACATCGCTATTATTACCCAAGGATTGAATCCATCTGTAGAAATTCAGAGTCTAACATTTTGAAACTTTGTTGAAAACTCTTGATATTCCCTGTTGAAATGTTTAAAAACCTCCCCATCAGCCGTATGTCTGAGCACATCGTCATTTAGTCTTTGTCATTTTGCGTAGCATCTCATTGTTTATGTTATGTTTAGAGACATGTACAAACACTGTAGTCTGAGAATCAACGAAAAATAGCAAAGCACCTTCATGATAACCTTCTTCTTCGAACTCTTTTTATTAGAGTTAAACTACCTGGACTTGTTGCATATAGGACAACAGTCCAAATTTGTATTCTCCTTGTAGAACAACACATAATCGTTTCTGCACGCGTGAGTTTGCTTGTACTTTAGACCAAGAGACTTCAAGATTTTTTTTACTTTGTAATGGGAGTCAGGAAGGAAATGACCCTTAGGTAGCAAATCACATATATGTTGCTGGATATCGTTAAAATCTTCATCCGAGATTTTGTTCTTCACTTTGTATGACATTTTAGTCATTATGAAGCGCAAGACATTCAATTCACATTCATCATACACCGGGGTCTGGGCTTGAAGTAGCATATTTTTGTACTTATCCATCTTAGTAGTATCAAACTATCAATGTTTGGAAATGTTGCAGGGACTGTGTCATAATTACGATTATCATAACTTCCCTCTTCGTGTTGGTGTGTAACATGACTGAATGCTAGAAAAGTATCATGCACTGCATCCATAATAGGTTCCAAGAAGCGGCGCCAGTATTGCTGGATGATGCACCCTGATAACTGTACCCTGAGCTGAAGTTTAGTGTTGAGCTATAGGCTACTTCTTCTCCGTGCTCACTCCATGTAGTGTAACTCTACATCATACCGTGCTCATACAAATGTTGTGACATAACATTGACCTCCACATACTGATTGTTAAGACATTTTTTGCACAGACATCTGTAATGCTTGTTTCCTTGATCGTGTTGCATTGCAAACATCACAAAGTCATGAATTCCACTTATATACCTCATATCACTTCTATTCGACAACTGTATCCAACTCTTGTCCATATTTCTGTGTAAGTTAAATGAAACATAAAAACTATTGAATAAACCATAATTAGCTAACAAAAAATTGTCATTCTTGCAATATATATTCATCTAGTTAATTACGGAAAAAATCTTCTTAATTATCATTCATAACTAACATTAATTATATTCATCTACTACTACTATATATATAATTAAATTACATAACACAATAATATAAACATGCATTCATATATTTAAATCCATAAATTAACAACTAATTTATCTCTAACATTATTTAATCATGAGATTAATAAACACATGCATTTCAAGCAAGGTTAAACAATAATTAGTTAGCTCACAATTAATTAAACAAACTTGCTAGGCTCACATGATATATATATATATATATATGCAAACAAATTAAATGCCGGAATGATTCACCGTACGTACGTACGTAATTATATATACTAAAAAAATAAACTCTAGAGAATCGAGTTAATACCTTCACCAATAATGAACTAGATAGGTAAACTAGAACTCCGGAGATGGGAAAACCACATTACTTAATTAATTAAAGAAATCGGAATTGTGGCCGGAGGAGGTGCATGTTGAGAGGTTTTTGAGAGAAGTTGAGAGATGAGTGAGAGAGAAATAGTGAGAGAGAATTGATCGATCTGGAAATGAAATATGATCTAATAATTAAGATTTTCTTAGACGACGAAATATTTCATCGTTTAAGTACTAAGTTACGTCGTCTAAAGAACCCTAAAGCGACAAAACTATTTTCGTCGTCTAAGTGATATTTTAGACAACGAAATATATGTTTCCTAGTCTAAGTATAAAGCATAGGACGATGAACGTTCCTTTCGTTGTCTAAACACGTAACTTAAACGACGAAACACATGTTTCGTCGTCTGAAATATCGCATAGACGACGAAACAAAACTTTCATCTTTTAAGTGATCTCGTAGACAATGAAGGTTTGTTTCGTCGTCTAAAGATCACTTAGATGACGATTTTTTCTCTTAGATGATGAAATTATATTTCGTCGTGTTAGTTTGTTCTAGGCGATGACGCTTTTAAGCTCTCGTCGTCTAAGTGAATTTTTCTGATAGTGAATAGTAGGGTGAAGCTGAGTGCACTTGAATCTTTTTCCAGTGGCAACATAGTGGGGGAGCTTTTTCATTGGCATCTATGCTTAGCTGTAATCGTGTTGCAAATCTAGTTATCTTCTCTGTACGTCACCATATTTTGAAGCAAATAGAGCAGCTTGTTGGGCGTTCTTTGCTAGTGGGTGCTTAGTTGAGTACTTGTTCTTCATAGAGGTTTATGTTATTATTTCAGAGGTACTTATTGTAATCAATGGTCAAGGCCCTACGTCTCCCCCTTGTACTCTACGGTTTCATCAATCAATGCTTAAGGGCGGTCATTTGCCTTTAAAAAAAAAAACTATAGCAGCTCAGGGAGCCGCTTCACAAAATGCACCTAATCACCTGATCCCAACGCCGAAACCCTTGACTACCCAAGGCTAGAAACCTGATCCATGTAGATCCCGAAAAGGCTTAACAATTTCTCATCCAGGCGTGTTTCCACAACCAGCCATGGGTTAGGCCCAAAACCTAAAATGGGTTAGGGTATCCAATACCTCTTTGATTCCCAATTGTTGACCATTTTAGATGGTTGACCAAGAGATCATACTTGCCCTCCATTTGAACCGAGCACCACAAGAAGCACCCAGGGAGGATGTGCCGGCTACTAACCAAAGTTACCTCTAGCCTCGACTGATCAACACACCTTGTCGTCTCCCACTTCAAGGCTGTCACAAAGGCTTGGCCTCCCATCCTCACCAAAACTGGCGAAATCAGCTCGCCCTTTGTACCCTTCGATCTTCACTCCAAATCGGTGAACCACAGCATCCACGCCGCACTCTGCCGCAATATCATTAACACCATCGTACAACCAAACCTCCTCGTCGACACACCACCACCATGTAAAAACCAAGAACCAAGGAAACAAAACCTCGCACCAGAACCTAGGTGGCGGCGATTGGCAAAATAAACCTAGAAAACCTAGGTTTCACACCTCCGATATTCTCAAAGGTTTTTTTTAGAATTTGGGCTTGCCTCTTTTTCAACTTTTATTTTTTCTACTTGTATCGATACAATCGTGAATTTATTTTGTTACAGTAATAAAATATATCATATTATATGTCACATTGGTCAGTAAAAACATCTTAATAAGAGAAATTAAAATGAGTATAACTATAACCATGTGACCAAGTATTATAAAATGTTTTCATTACGATCGTTTTATCATCTTCTAAGAAGTAAGCATGAACTGACGCTTTTCCATTTTATGATGAACATGAAATAAAAAAAATAACGTGGAAGTCAATAATTTTCTTCATTCATATATGAATGATAGAAAAAAAAAACTGAAATCCACCTACTTACATGTGCAAGTATGGAAAAAACTAAGCAGACAGTGAAAGAAGTTCCCAATGATTTTCGGTGAGAACTAGCATGAGCAAGAGGTGTGAATATGTTGGGATCATACTTTGCGTACTTAGCATGAAAAAAAAAAAACTGAAATCCACCTACTTACACTGCTGGTCTTGCTGTTGCCTTTGGTCATTGGTCAGACTGGTGCTAGATGTTCCAGGGATTCTCTCACTAGTTTCCTTTTGTTCTCTCATTTGTATAAAAAAATAAAAATAAACAAATAACTAGTTGGGACAATTTGACATGTATCATGTATGTGACGTTGTAATTTGTTTTGAACACCTTTTTTTATTTTTTACGGCAGATTTCTCTTCTCTAAAAAGAGGTGTGAATATGATGGATGGGCTGGTAAAGCACGTTTCCATTCTTGTTAGAGTGACACGATCCACTGTGGCCCCACTCCACTCTAACTGCATATAACGGCGCTAATCCAGCCAATCCCCACTCCACTCGAGTCACTTCTCCACTCTCTTCATCTTTAAAAAGGTCACACAAAATTTCGCACGCTTCCACTGCTTGATTTCCTTTAATTTGCAAAAATATAAATATCAATAATATCCATGCTGTTTATGTCACAGAACTAATCCTCTTTTTAATCTCCTAGCTTCTTTTCTCACCGACTTTAAACGATGTTAAGCAATAAGCAAGGAATGCAAAATCGAAATTATCGGCGATATTTCGCTGATATTTCGGTTTTTTGAACTTACCTGAAAAATCTGTGAATATATCTCCAAACTTTCCGAAATTTTCCGAAATTTTCCGATATTTCTGATATATCCCCGATATTTCCGATATTTACCGAAATTTACCGATATTTTCCGATATTTACCAACCCTATTATTATGGTCAAAAATTTGCAATGTCTTATCCTTCATATATCATGCCTTATGGTCTTCCAACAAGTGATAACTCATCGTTACAATCACAAACAAATGCCTCAAATGATGATAGCAATGAAGAAAGTCGAGCAATGTCTGGTTCATACTACGAGCTCCAAAATCTTCAAAGACCGCCCCCTGACCCATATGGTTGGCATGTAAGTCAATACGTGCAGAATTACATGGAAGAGCAATCATTTAATGAGTACTCTTCACAATACACACATGATTCTGCACAGAGAGATGAGGAAAATAGTGTGAATTTCGAACCTCATAGGTTCTCTATGTGGTTTTGAAGTATTTATATATTTGATTTTGTAATGTGTGATGTGTAACATATTGTACAAAAATGTGATGGTCTAGCCTCCCATTAAAGTTTAGCCATCAAAAAAATAAAAATAGAACTATTAAATTATATTTTAATAGTTATCAGCACTTAACACGTACTAATTCATATAGTAATATAGCAAATTCATATGTTTTGATGTTTGATCAATATTTTCTTTTCACATAAGGTAGGTAATTGATCATATAACAACCTCCAAAAGTTTCATTACAAATTTCCATATATTTTTATTAGTTTCCGTCATTTCCGTCAGAATTTTCAGTGGATCGATATTTCGTCGATATTTCCGACGATATATCCAAATTTTGGACTGTCGATATATTTTCGATACCCGATATTTTACTCCTTGGCAATAAGTACATTTTTGCTCACAGCCTCTAATTAAGGTGTGAACATAACATTTTTTAAAAATATTGTCACCTCATGATAATTTAGAATCGAACCCGCCACGTTCTTTGTACCATGTAGTGATATTACCATTAAATCAAATTAATATTTTGTTACCTCAATGTGGCTCTACTCTTGGCTTAACCCTTGGTTAAAAATCTATATACATATTTATGTTTTACCTTTTATAATTATCAGATTATCTATTAAGGAAAGAGAACCATAGTCCAATCAAATCACATCTTCTTATATAATTACAATTACTCCACTTTGATAAATTCTGTTATCATCGTGAGAAAAAGTGTTGATCGAGAAAAAAATAAAAGTGAGAAACTGGTGACAAACAAGGAGAAGAAAGAAAAAAAAAATAGCCTACTCATTTTAATTTGTAGATATTTGAACAATGAAAGTTAAGAGAAAATTTATTGTTACAATACAAAAAAAATATTATTGAAAACTTCCTAACTCTACAACTATAATAAGGTCAGAAATAGTGTGTGGTTTCAATTTTCAAATTGTTTTGTTGATTTTGCGTAAAATGAAATTTCACACTAAAATTTTAGTGCGAAGTTTCACACTTAATAGAAATTATATATACGTACGTATGAGATTTATAATTTATTTTTTCGATTATCAAATGGCAACTACCAGATTAAGAGACATTGCCGGCGACTTTTAAATCGCCGGCAATGTTTTTTATCATTACCGGCGATTTTTGCCGAATGTCTTTTAAATCGCTAGTAATATCTTCTTTTTTTATAACATTGCCGGTGACTTACATTTAAGTCGCCGGTAATGTTAAAAAAAAATGACATTACCGGCGATTTTTCCGGCAAAAATCGCCGGTAATGATAAAAAACATTGCCGGCGATTTAAAAATCACCGGCAATGTCTCTTAATCCGGTATATATATTATATGGTGCACTTATGAAGTTGTGCAATTGTTGTGAACTAACAGATCGATAAGTTTTTTTTAATTCCCTTTGATTCTCGCTCACTCAAAGAGAAATAATTATCAAAGTTGAGTAATAATTGTAATTAAATAAGAAGGTGTGATTTGATGAAGTAATAACTGTAATTAATTAAGAATATGTGATTTGATTGAATTATAATTTTATTTTTTAATAGATAATATGATAATTAAAAATAAAGAATGAAATAGATCGAAGAACAAATTAAACAAAGTATCAAAAATATAAATAATCCAACCACGATTTCATTTAAACAACAAGCTAACACTGAAACCAGATGTAATAACTATGAACCAACACATTAAGTATAAGAAAAAGACCAAATTATCCTTCTCTATAAATAATATAAACCCTAATTTGAAATCCAGGCTTGCGCTGCCGCCCCATCACAACCTCGCCGGCTCCGTCGTGCAGCCTCACGCCATGTGGCCACCCAGACTCGCCGGCTACCGCGTCGATCTCCCACGCTCCTCTGCCTCGACTTCAGTTTTGTTGCAGCAGATTGGCCTCAACCTCACCCGTGGTGTCTCCCGCACTTAGTAGCAGTCTCTCTCGGCGTTCCGTACCCCAAGCTCGAGCTCCACCACGTGCAACACTCTCCTCGGTCTCTGTCGCATACAGCATGCCAACAACCAACCACTTCGCGACTTTCAGTAGCAGCCACAACCAGATCCGCAGATCCGCTCGACTTCTGGCGTGTCATCAACTTTTGGGCGGCTCCTCTACTCGATTTGCAGATTTGTTAGCCTTCAAATCATTAATGGTGGAAATGAAATGTGTTGAGTCTGATTTGGGGGTTGAAGCGCACGGTGAAGTCTACATGACCAAAGCTGGTGGTGCCATTGAAGAAGATCACTGACCGACTGAGTTTGGTTTGGATTGTGGTAAACTACCTCAAAGTTGTAAAGGCCTCGTCGGAACTTGAAGAGTTGGAGAACGATTATTGGTCACCACTGTAGCATCTTAATCGCGTGGAAGATGTTGATGCAGATTTTTGACACTGATAGTGTAGCACTTTTTCGAGAGGTGATACTTTAAAAATAGGCCTCTTACTGCTTACCACTACACATACTAGAAAAAACCCGCACTTGATGTGTGCGGAGAGACACAAATGGAAGTTTAGGAGAGTAAAAACATATTTATATAAGTTATTTTCATTTTGTTGATTTTTTAAAATAAAGAATAGGAAATAAATACTTTTTTTATTATGGGCATTTTGGGAAATCAATATTTTGGTGAGGCTGATGACACCAAATTAAAAACACGCCTGGCTTTATTAATAGAGATTTGTTTTGTTTTATCACAATAAAAAATTGAGTGATTGAGAGCTTACTGACGTGCAAATGTGCATTATTCAACTTTTTTCTTTTTTCTTTTCTTGTGTTGGTTTTTTCTTCATTAGAAAATTGAGTTTCTACTCAGAGTGCTAATAATTTACAAGTCAGAATATGTTGTAGCATCATTCTTTAAAAAGTTTAATTTACAGATATTGTTTTGTGAGTTTAATCGACTTTTACTATGTTTTTCATTGCTCTATATGTATTCGCTGCTAAAATTTTCAAAATTGCTCGAAGTTGTTATTGATTTTTTTTTTCAAATCTGCTGCTTAATTTTCAAATGGCTGTAACTGAAGTTTTTTCGAATCTGCTGTTGACTTTTTAAATGGCTGCTACTGAAGTTGTTTTGAAGTTGCTACTGAAATTGTTTCGAAAAACTGATATTGAAGTTTTTTCAAATCTGCAGAATTTTTAATTGAATGATTCTAAAGTTGCTTCAGAACTGCTATTGAAGTTTTTTTTTTTCTAATCTATTGCTAAATTTTCATCTAGTTAATTTGAAGTTACCATTGAAGTTGTTTCAAAGCTGCTACTAAAGTTTTTGCACCTAAGTTTTCTTAATATGATGTTGAATTTTGGGGATTACTATTGTGTTTTTTGGCTATTAGTGCATTTTCACGGGACTGCTATTGTATTTTCAATTTATAGGACTGCTATTGTGTTTTCGGTTCAAAGACTGTTACTGCATTTTCGAGGACAGTTATTGCGTATTTGGAAACTGTTGCTAGCTACTTTGTCACTATTACTACATTTTCGGGAATTTCTACCGCATTTTTATTTCGGGGACTGCTTCTGTGTTTTCAATTCAAGGATTTCTATTGTGTTCGTTTGATTTCAGGGTTAGTTATTGCGTTTGTTTGATTTCGGGGACTGTTACTGCGTTTGTTTGATTTCGGGGACTGCTACTGCGTTTGTTTAATTTCAGGGATTGCTATTGCGTTTGTTTAAATTCAGGGATCACTACTGCGTTTGTTTGATTTCAGGGACTGTTACTGTCTTTTCGTCTTAAGGATTGTTACGGAACTGCTACGCATTTTTTGGAGCTTGAATTGTATCTCAACTAGTACTGAATTTGTACTCAAATTGCTATTGAATTTGTATCAAAACTTTTTGTATGTGTTATTGAACTTTTATCATAATGTAAATAAAAAACAAAGAGCTAAAATTCTATTGGATTTATGAAAAAGTGATATTTTTTTTTAAAAGGTGATACTGGAATTTGGGACGACACTGAATGAAGATTATCTATTTTTTTAAAAATGGAATACAAAAAATTTGAATGAAAAAATAATCTAACTAAAAAAATTAAAAATTAAAAAGTAAATATTAAATATTTTTTGATAAAATACATATTAAATACAAAAAAGCAAGGCAAGACATAAAAGTAAATTTGTATCCGCCACATGGCAGCTTACAAAAAACTTATTCTTATTAGTAAGATTTTGTCGTTTACTGTCTACAATAAATGACTTTGTCCTTAAGTATATTTGTCTTCTTCATAGTGTTATTTAGTGTAGTTTGCTGAATTAAAAATGTATAAAAAAATATAAATATGTATATAGATAGTTAATTATGGGTTAAACTATCATGTGACAATAATATAAAGAGTGTGAATAATAATATAAAGGATGTTATATTCACACCTTAACTAAGGGTGTGAGAAAAATGCATTCCTAAGAATGAGCTGCATGCTTTGTAGCCAAAGAAACATCGTATGCAGCAAAGCTTAAAGCTTCGACAGTCCAAGAGTACTTATTCTCCATATCTTAATTAGCTTTCTTTAGCTACGTACTGTGCCTGATCGATGCATGCGCTTAGTTTTGTTTTGGTTTCAACACTTTTGCGTGATCGATCTCCAATATATGAGAACGTTCGCTTAATTAGCCGGCCTATCTATCTCTCTCGTGGTCGACATCGTTGAAGGAAGCCCATATTACTTGCGGCAGTGCGGCACTCCATGTTTATGAAGTGATGCGGTAACCCTTTATAATTGCTTATCAATACGTATTTAGAGTTACGGAATGGAATTTATAGCATAGACGTCTAATAATGATGTGACATATATAGCATACATAAGGTATAACTCTTGCGATTACATACTTTCACGAACTACATCTTTTTTTGCATTTTTAAGATATGATGTTTGGAAATTGGCATTCATAATTGATTCGGTGGAGGAGATTGTGATGAACATATGAGGTGAGGATGATTCGATAAATCCGTACGTGCAATGTTTTTAAGGGTATCACTATAGTTGTTTGGCTGGTTGTTTTCAAGGCCACGGCGAGTAGTAGTGGGCAATCTCGATCATTATGTATATATAACAATGCGTTGTAAGGCCATCCTCCTTCCAATACTGATCATTTGCAAAGACATTATCATCAACATCCTTCATATCTCAGATAGTGGATAATAATTAAGCGGCTCTTATTGTATATAGGTTTAGGTAAGCAAGCAAAACGTACAATTATCAGCCAGTCAAAGATCGATGGAATATCATGATGATGAAGAAACAACTAGCTAGCAATATAAAAAATCCAGTGCCTCCTAAAGGCGAGAGCATAACTTACAAGGACAGAAGGACTCGGTAAATTTTTTTTTTGAAAAATTCGTACTCATATAAGTCATACTATCCTTGTTAATGAGCGACGAAACTCAAAAATACCATTTGCCCACCCTGGTCTACTGACTACCTTCTTACCCCGATATAATTAATTTGCAATTTTGCAGTGTTCAATAGGGCTTGGCAAGAGACCAAAATGGATTAAAGTTCGATCTTCCTTCATATGATATGATGTAGATTTGAAGGATAGCATCCACAAAACAACTTTCTTTGGTACATCCTTTTTAACTCTCCAAATATGGAAGACGGATTAGAGCCTGTGACATCCATAACCTCATCACCAGCGCAGCAGCTCACATGCACCTTTGTTAGGTTAAATGCAGTTTTCATTCAAATCTTTAATCTTCGATGGAACTTTTGAATTGGACTGAGAGAATAGAACTTGCCCCACCCACAAGCCACTGTTCTGTAATCCACTAATTCTCGAATAATTGGATGTGGTATAGAGCTAGCTAGATAGCTAGAGAGCAATATAATGCTGGATTGACAGGGAGGGGCCGAGGGGAAGGTCCATTTCCTACAGTAAGTACCTCATTTGCGAAACAATTCCCATTTACGCATATTCTCCAATTCCAGCCTTGTGCGTATCTAAAAGCTTCAATCTTTCCCCCCACTTCTTCATATGTTGCTATGTTAGATTGTTAGTGCTTCTTGTTTGGTAGCTTGGTAAAGATCAAGCTGAATCTTTTGGCTATTGTCCATTGCAACTGTACTAGCTACAAGGACTGGGGACACTTGAAGAATATCCAGCAATATATTTTTTTTTCTTTCAATTTCGAGTGGGAAAAGCTTTACATATCTAAAGGCAAAAAGTCTGCGGCCATTACATGCATGAATACGAATGTCCTTGAACTTCAAGCCTAGTGCCTTATAAAGTCGTCACTGCGATGAGGTTGGTCCAATTTCCACTTACACATTCCACATACATGTCACAATTATTTAGCATGCCAATTCTTCTAGGCAGCCAACATTATGTGATGTGGATCATGAACAGGAAGGGAACTTTCTGGTTTTGTTCACTCTCTTTTACATAAAAAAAGACTAAGCCTTTAATCACTTGGCTAGCTCTTGTTTACATTTCTTGCTTCCTGAGTTGAACATGGGGAGATTCTGTATATTTCTTGCCAACAAATTAAAGCATTGGTATTTGATAGTTGAAGCTGCTGCTGCATGTTGTCCATGTACGCACATAGGAATTTCTGGTGCTATGAAATTCTGATAAGCATCATCATCATCATCATCATAATCTCCACGCTCATCAGCTCATGTGACTGAGCACTGGCCTTTAGAAAAATTTGAAGTACGTGATCGATTACTACTTCAATCCTATAGTACTGGCCTACTGGCCTACTGGGTGCTTATATTTAGACTTCAACTTGACCAGAGGCCTTGCTAAGATCAAGTGTAGAGGCCTTGCTAAGAACAAGTGTAGAGGCCTTGCACATATAGTTGCATTGCTTGGAGTAGGTTCAATACTTATTTTAGTAGATCGAGGAAAGCTTTGCTTCAACTTTAGGCCCAAAGCACGTACTAATAGCGTTGATGTTTCATGAACCGAGTTGGGCCAGGTTTAAGCGTTGGACTTTTTGTTGTTGCAACTTTCTTTAAGTCATAGAAGAAAAAACCAATTGATGTTTGTAGTCCTACTATTTTTCATTCAGCACCACCGCTTAGGGCAAATGCACCTATTGTTTGAGTAATTGTTCAAGCAATTTCTTAAACTGCTTGAGCAGTTTGAAATCACCAAATTGTTTGAGTAAGAGTAAAATAGAATGCAGCAGTTTACAAACTGTTTAAACAGTTACTATTCAATGACCGAATGAAGATGTGACATGTGTCATCTCCGAATTGCGATTTCGACAAAATAAATATGATGTATCTTTTTGGCAAGTAATTTCATAAAGGAATTGCAATTTTATTTCTCGAAAATTTAAATACTTAATGGAAAGATAATGGAAACATAAATTACAACATTTATTCTTAATACAATTGCTAAAATTACTCTGGAAAGAGTACGCATGGTTGATAACAATCTGCAAATGTATCATCGGCAACTTCACCTTCCTTATCTTCTGCTTCCTTAAGGATATCTAGTTTCCTCTTGGTAAAGTATCTTTTGGAGATCGGGGTCATAGCCTCCAAATTCATTGTCATGATCCTTGTCTCTTCCTCTTGTTTCTTGAGTTGGAGCTCACTTGCCGCCCTTGCTTCATTTCGTTGTTGAAGTTGTATATACTCTTTGTAATAATTGGGCTCACTTTCATTATGCATCTTCCTTGCGGAATGCCATGATGCTTGATCACTTGCTATGGTTTGCAAATCCTCAGTGCGTTGATCAATATGAGTCTTACCTTGTTTCTTTTGACGCCTTGCTTCTTTTGCCGCTTTGCATCCCATTGGTCTAACCGGACTCGACGAACCAATGCCAACGTAGGTGGCTGGTGCTTCGTTCACTTCCTCGTCACCCAAATTTATGATTGGAGATGATTCGGTAACAGAGGGAGTCTCTTCATATGAGCGTACATACGGAGACAGAGTACTTGGTTCAACATTTCGGTAACTTGGATGGTCCTTAAGAACTTCATAACATTTAAAGTGGGTGAACGGTCTTTTCTTAGCGACATAGTAGTATGCTTGAGCTTGCTTAATCTGAAAAAATGCAGTAAATTAATTAGATTAAAATGACATACAAAAAGTTAATTAAAAATTCACTAAATTAATTTCATAGTAGAACTTAAATAAAAATGAGATGATTAGTATAAGGAGTTACCTCATCCATGTGAGAAGTGCCGCTAGTCCTACGCTTACGTGCGTCTCGCAAACATTGACCCCATTTTTACAATGGTATCTTGAATTTATTGTAGTGAGGTACACGCGCAATTTGAGACCTAGGCTCCTCTCGAGGTGTTTCTCCTTCCGATGGCATCCAATTTTGCATGTAATCAGCATGAATTTTCTCCCACAATTTATCCTTTCTTTGTTTGTTGCCGTTGAATTCATCAATACTATGACGTGCGAAAGAGATGCACATTTGTAAATCTTCAGAAGGAAGCCAATGGGTGGCCATTTTTTTTGAAAAAATGCTCAAGAAGATGAGAGTAGAGATGGAGAAGAGATGAATGGAGATGTGAAATTTGTTGTGTACAAATTAGTGTGAGTCATGAAATAAAATGTGTAGTATTTATAGGGAAATATTATGGGGTGTTATGCAATTTTTGGGGATTTTTTTTGCAATTTTTTAGGATTTATTTTTGTAAATATTTTGGGTATTGTCGTTTATATCCGTTTTGAAAAAAAAGTAGCCGTTCTGTTTGAATATCAGCTGTTGGATCAGATTTTGATTTCAAAATCAATGGCTCAAATCAACTGGCTAGTTGGATTTTTTTTTCCACTTCGGTAAGCCACATGTCAGCCAATAATTGATGCGTAACTTCTTTTTTCACCTTTTACTGGGGCAAAAAAAGAAAAGATGTCGGCTGACGTCACCCACTTGCTAGTGGGCTCCACCGGCTGCTCGATATGCAGCTCGCTCCATTTCTGCTCGATCCGGAGCTCGAGCTCGGGTCAACAAGCAGCCCGGTTGAATTTTCGGCTCACTGCATTCGTTTTTTCAGTTTGCTCGATCAGTTGTCCGCAAGTTCCATTCTTGCTCGAGCAGCTCGGCGAAAAATTCCTCGCCGGTGCAGTTGCTCTTAGGAGTGAGGTTCTATCTTCTCTTAACTCTGATAGTATTTGAGTGAGTGCCTTAGCCTCGATCGATTATTTTCCATAATTACTTAACCACGAACCATTTCCGTGTCAGTCAGCATAATTCTGTAATATCTACGTGCGTGTTCACGTTATTCATGTGATATGAAGGTATCTAAAAAGCTGCGTTTTCGTATGGGCAAATCGTGCCATTTAATAGTTAAATTAAGGGTAGTGGTAAGCTTTTGATACGTATGGGCCCGTCCGAAAAGATAGCAAGTAAGCTGACTGTAGCCATTACTATAGTAAAGTGATGAAAATGGAATGCAACGTCATTTTGACACGGAAGGGATTTGCACTGACTACGTGTCACGATTCTACTGGCTTAAAACTTAATTAAAGTTAATGATATTAAATCTGAAATGAATAATAAGAGGTAATATTCCTCTTCTGTCCTCATCCACATCCACTCTCTCCGATCTAATTTTGATCTCAGACCGGGCTCATTTCCTTTCATTCCACCTCTCCGCCGGCACCAGAATTATTCTGGGCACCGACACTCGCCGCCGCACCCACCCTAGCAACCCTACCTCTTTAGCGCACTTTCTCTCCTCACCAAGGCCTTGATCTGCAATCCAACCTCGCGATCTGCAATCTTCCGTTGACGCCGAATTTGAAAATTTAGTATTGCAACTCGCGATCTGCGTGATTCGATATTTACAGAAAAGGAGGAGGAGGACAGCCTCTGTGTGTCCAGAGAGGAGACGGAAACGACCATTACAGTGATCGGGAAGAGTGAGGGGCAAACTAGGAACATCATTTGATAATGCAAGTGCATGCATGCATTGCAAAGCAATTCCATCTCAATCAACTACGCAATCAAGTCCAAGGAATTATATATCCGCCAACTTGGTTACAGGCATTAATGCAAAGTGATCCAGGGGGTGGGTACTACTTTTGAGTAACGAAGGTTACGAAGCTACGAACAATGTATTGATGTATATATACAAGGGCTCTAAGGAATTCAAGTAATAACTTATAATTTGGAAATGATGAAACCTTAATAGATTTACAAGAACGGGCATAGATTTTAGTTTAAGTAGTGTGATGATTACATGCGAAAGATCGTATCTAACTTTCCAACAGTGACCCAATTTGACAAGTTCATGCATGCATCGAAAAATTGGCTTGCATTAATCCAAATGACCTGGACTAACTTATACTACAGCTAGTTAGCTCAAATCCAAATACTAAACATGTAAGTAAAGAACATGAGAAAAAAATTATTGAAATATATGACTCTTTTCTTCCCACCTATGTACATACTCCTAGCTACGTACGCAAGAGTCCGACTGTTATAAGAACCTTCCAAGGCCATCCCATATTCTCAAACTCACCACACAGCATACAACAGTCGCCTCCAAAAATGGAGTCTGTTTCTCTGGCATTTTCGACCCTGGCAATAATCCTTGCTACTCTGACCCTTTTCTCAAAGTTCTTCTTCCCCAAAAGAAACAAAGTGACTCTCAAGTTTCCACCCGGTCCAAAACCCTGGCCGATAATTGGCAACCTCAACCTCATTGGTCCTCTCCCTCATCAATCACTTCACAAACTATCTCAAACTTATGGACCAATAATGCAGCTTAAGTTTGGCTCCTACCCAGTTGTTATTGCTTCCTCTCCAGAAATGGCAAAACAGATTTTGAGAACACATGATCATGTCTTTGCATCCAGGCCCCAAACCGCAGCTGGTAAGTACACCACTTACAACTACCTCAACATCACTTGGGCACCTCACGGTCCATATTGGCGCCAAGGCCGCAAATTCTACCTCTCCGAGATCTTCAACTCCAAGAGACTAGATTCTTCCGAGTACATTCGTATGGAGGAAAATCGCGCTTTCCTCTCGCGGCTATGTGCCTTGTCAGGCAAGCCAGTCACTCTGAAAGAGCATCTCTCGCGCCAGACTCTCAGCATTATAAGTAGGATCGTGTTAGGCAAAAAATACTTCAGCGTGTCCGAATTCGAGACTTCGATAGTGACTCTTGAGGAATTTCAGGACATGTTGGATGAGTTGTTCTTGCTCAATGGGGTGTTGAACATAGGGGACTGGATACCGTGGCTCCAGTTTCTGGACTTGCAAGGTTATGTGAAGCGAATGAAGGCCCTGAAGAAGAAGTTCGACAGATTTCACGACCATGTTTTTGGTGAACACATGACAAAGAGGGAAGGAGCAAAGGAGTTCGTACCAGAAGACCTTGTGGACGTACTATTGAAGCTTGCCGCTGATCCTAATATTGAAGTTAAGCTTAACTATGACAGCGTTAAGGGATTCACTCAGGTATGACCATTTTGAACATTTTTAATACCATTTTATATTTCGAAACAAAACTACAAAGTAAATATACTTCTTGACGTATATATGATACATTGTAAGTTAATTAATTAGGATTTAATAGCGGGAGGCACGGATACTTCAGCTACTACCGTGGAGTGGGCAATGTCCGAACTCATGAAGCAACCACACCTAATCGAAAAGGCGACTGAAGAGCTCGATAGAGTGATTGGGAGAGAGAGATGGGTGGAAGAGAAGGACATAGCACAACTTCCTTACATAGATGCAATTATGAAAGAGACAATGAGGAAACATCCAGTTGCAGTAATGCTAGCACCACATCTAGCTCTTGAAGACTGCAATATGGAGGGTTACCATATTCGCAAAGGGACAAGAGTGTTTATAAACACATGGAGCATAGGTAGAAACTCGTCCGTATGGGAAGCACCAGAAGAGTTCAGACCAGAGAGGTTTTTGGGGAAGGCCATTGATGTAAAGGGACATAACTTTGAGCTGCTGCCTTTTGGTTCAGGTAGGAGGATGTGCCCTGGTTATAGCCTTGGACTGAAAATGATAAGGTCTAGCATAGCTAACATGTTGCATGGATTCAAATGGAACTTGCCTGAGAATATGAAACCAGAAGATTTGAGCATGGATGAAGTTTATGGATTGGCTACACCCAGAAAGTTTCCACTGGTTGCTGTTCTGGAGCCTAAGCTCCCCATCCATCTTTATAAATTATAATTAAGTCCATAAATGATAAGTTTTTTGTACTTTTTTCCTTTGCATTTCATAAATGGGTCCTAGGAGATTCGGAGATTGAAACATCGGAGATCACCACCGATTTCGTAAAGTAAATCTATAAAGCTACTTTCTTTCGTCAACAATGGGAATGTGACAAGTATATATATATATATATATATATGTTTGCTTTATTTTGCAAATAGTATGTCTCCATGTCGTATCATTCAAAACTTTTGACTGGAAAATCATCGACATAACTGATGCAACGATGGAAAGTAATCATGGGTCATGATATGAAAACCCTAAATTCAGGAAATGATAACCGACGATGCACTATGCTAGGAGGTTGAATCATCAATAGAGTACTTAATTTGTTTTACAATTAAGGTGACACAGAAGTATAAATATAAACGCGACGTATTAGTTCATTCTGACAGCTTTTTAACTACGTTGCGGATAAGTATTAATGTCAACATTACATCTCATCCTGCCACTAAAAATTATAATCTATAATGACAATGTTCTCGGTTCTTTCTTTAATAAATTATTTCCCTTCGTATACTTGGATTTTGATGTTCTAAAGTGGGCCCTATCTCATCTAACCTTAGCAAGATACTCTCTTTCATTTCCTATTTATATATACTATCATTTTTGGAAAGGGTTATAACCTAATCTTAGCTAAGAGGGCTCATCTCCACGTCTTGAATTATTATTAATGAAGTTGACAGAGTACAATGAGGGCGACATATGACTTAAACCTCGTGAAATTACACAACCATCTCCAAACAAGACATCACGGATAATTTCTGAAGTGTTTCTATCCAGTAAGCATCTATGTTCTCAAAATTAGCAAAATGTGCTAAACAATGAGCTACACAATTTACTTCTTGATATATTTGATTAACGTACAATATATCAAAATCACGAATATGGTGGCGGTAATCCATACTAATATTACTCACCTCCGATCCGCTAGTGGGGCTGTGTCACTCGATAACGCGGATACCAGCACCACACAGTCACTTTCCAGAATCACCTCAATCCATTCTTGATGTATTGCAATGAGGAGACCAACCCTAACTGCTTCCGCTTCAACATGCACGGGAGAACACGCAAACGGAATTGGCCGGGCAAAAGTAGCAAGAACAGATCCTTCACTATCACGTGCAACCACATTCAATACCCCCTGTTTTCTTCTCACTATTATATGCACCATCTACGTTCATTTTGAGGCGGCTCGAGGGAGGGAGCTTCCACTTCACTTTGCCTCCCTAACTTCACCTTAGATGGAGGATGCACCATATGATAATCTGCTAAATGGTCATGCAGCAAGTAACCATATTACCAACGTCAAACAGTCCACCTTTCCACAGAAGATGGTTTCGCTCAGTCCAAATCGCCCAGAGAAAGACAAAGATGATTTCCATCTGTGACTTAGAACAATTCTCCATAATATGAAATATCCAATCCCCACAAGACTGCGCCGGGAAGTCACGCGTACATGCATGCACAAGCTTGTGCCACCTCTCCATGAACACTGGGCAGTCCTTAAACAAGTGTAGACTGTCCTCCAACTCAATTCCGAAAAATAGACAGGATAAGTCCTGCATACTAACCTTCTTCCTTAGCACTCCCGTAGTCGGGAAAATTCCTTTGCAAAGTTGCCACATGAAAGACCTTATTTTAGGTGGAACCTAGTGGCCCATGACGTGGAAAATTACCTCTCAAAGATATTATATTTTTAAGTAAGATATATCAATGTAGTAATGATAAATATGGGTTATCAAACACAAGGAATTTGTGAGACTAAATCTTAAAACACTAACTAAACGCAAATGTCAGAAAAACTGACAGATTCGACCACTAGACACTAATGCAATAACAAACTATACCTATACTAATCTAAATGCCACGAAATTTATACACATGCAATTAGACTCAGTGGTGGACTACCATGCAAAAATATAGAGGGTTTCGATAAGATTTGGTTGCCGAACTTAATCGGCGAACTACAACTAAATGCTGAAAAGTAAAAGCTGTAAAGTAAAAATGAACTAACAATGGAAAACAAGTTAAGGGTAACTACAATCCACCCCGACACAAATAAGAATATGAGACACATTCAACCTAACACACATAATCTTGAATGAAAGTTTCCAAGAAGAGCCAATTGTTATAACCACATCATATTACCTAATCTTTATGCCTATACGAGTTTGTCATGGACCTCCCATACATCTATCATTCTATTGAACCCATAGTTATGGACCCCAAGGTTTACAAAGAAGAAAACATTAAATTCTAGAAAAGGTTTGAGAAGCTACAAGGGTTCACAGGTACACTATGAGTGTGTCCTGCTAGACCTAGAGTTTCAATCACCAAACAGTTTCTCACCTCTATTGGTGTACCACTGTAGAGAATTCGGTGGAAGAATCTTAGCATGCATACTAAGTTGCGCATCAAAGCAAACATATAGGAATTCATACGGTGAATTACACAGAGAAAGAAACCTCATTTTTAATAAACTAAGCAAATTAGGTTAAAGTATGCATATCATATAAATTTCATGTACGGAGCTTCAAGGCATCCCCTTAACTAAATAATTAGCCCCTCATAGACAAGGAAGCTAAACTATAAGAAATCATAAGAAAAAGAAAGCAAAATAGATGAAGAAGAAGAGTTTATGTCGCTTCTTCTCGTGGCTCCTTGCACTTTTTTCCCTAGTTGTTCTTCCTCCCAAAATTGATCAATCTTCACTAAAACTTTAAAAAAAGTATTTATAGAGACTTGATTGGGCATCTCCTTGTTCACATGGATTTTGGGCGCGCTCTCTTCCTTGACAAGTCAAACCTCTTTAATCCTTTAAGCTCTTGACTTCTTTTCCATAAGCCACATTAGTAATTAATTGAATTTTAAAGCAAAAATTCGTCATTGGGCTTGATGGTGTGATTTGGACCTCCAAACACAACTTTCTCATCAAAGTCAGATTTTTGAGTAGTCTGACTTCCGTGGACTAAATAAGCTATAACTTTCTCTAGAATTATGATAATCACGTTCTGGAAGAAGCTATGAAAACTAGACATCTGTAGCTTTCCACGTATATAAAGATAATTTTCTAGTTCTTTCTAAGCTGCTCCTAGTGTTCTGTCGAAGTTGAATGACCTGCAAAGACAGATTTCCCAAATTAAGCTTAAAGTCTTTTTTTTCCTTCTTTTCTCCTTATTCACTCAAAATACTTATAAAACAAAAAAGTAAACTAATAATGCTGAATAAATAAAAAAAGAACATGTTATAGTGGAAGTAATTGAATGTAAGAACAAACACAGATTTACGTGGTTCACTAACGTGAGTTAGCTACATCCACGGCAGAAGGAGAACAGATTTATTATCTTGAGGATACCAGATTACAGAGTATCACACTAGGTTAGCCAACATAGGATTACAGAATACAGAATATCTACCACATTAGATTAAGCCCAATCTACAGGATAGAACCAGATTTCATTCTCCCTTCTCTCTTGGCTAATAACCTTGTATATATATAGCCTAACAGAGTCCTGAATACCAGAGGAATCCCAAACCCAAATGTCTGAGGAAACCTAAACTAGAATGACTGAGGAATCCCTATTCCTTACGGAAACCTGAGTAGTAGGCCTGCTCGCCAGATACTCTAACTCTCCTCGCCAAAGACTGCTTGCCAAAGACTCTCTCGCCAGAGATTCTTCCTTGCGACCCTCTCGCCAAAGACATCTGTCTTAGCGAGACATGCCACGCCGACGCCATACCAGATTTAAGGCATATTCTAACAGAACAAGTACATGAATATCAATAAATAGCATAGATGTGCATATTTATGCACCGATCAGCCCAGATCTTCTTCCATAGAGCCCTAACTCCATCTCTATCCGAACCAGCCGAAGTCTTTGCATGTAGATCTGCATGCGCTTGGGACCACTCTCCATGCCTTACTTGGTACTCACCATATCGATCAAAATGCCATGTAATGAAGTCCCCCATTTATCGAAGACTTAATGGTATACATGTGATCATCTCCACCTTCTCCTCACATAATAACTCTCTTAGGCGTCTATCTTCCCATTCTCTGTTGCCTTCAACTATTAGGGAAAAAACCCTATATTTCTCCATCACCTACAGGGGAGAGGTGTACGGCTTGAAATGGTGAGGCCGAGGGATCCAAGGGTCCAGCCAAACCCGTACCTCTCTAACATCACTGATCTGATACCTTAGACCACCCTTAAGCACCTCGCGATCCACTAAGATCCTGCACCATGCGTATGAAGCATATGATCCCAACTCAGTCACAAACTCATGATCAGGGTAATACTTCACCTTTAAAAGTCTTGCAAGGAGAGATTGTGGTATCTTAATCAAACACCAACCTTGTTTCGCCAAGAAGGCTTTATTAAACAACATCAAATTTCTAAATCTCATTCCTCCTTCCGATTTTGGAGCGCACAGCTTCTCCGAAGTGATGCAGGGCACCTTTTTGTTGTCTCCCTGGTATTCCCACCAGAACCTCGCCATGAACTGGTAAAGCGCGTCACAAATGTACCCAGGCACCTCGAAGCAGCTCATAGTGTATGTCGGGATTGACTGGCAGACTGCTTTGATCATAATTTCTTTGCCAGCGACACTGAGGGTTTTCTTTCCCCAACCATGTGTCCTTTTTCACCTTTTCTCCTTTTAACACCTAAAGGCCTCCTCATTCGAATAACTTATCTCGACCAAAAGCCCAAGATATTTTTTGTTCTTATATCTACTCTTATAACCCCAAGAACACCAACTAGTTCATGTTGAGTGTCAATATGCACATTGTGGCTAAATGACATACTTGACTTTTGTAGGTTGATCTGTTGGCCGACGCCACTTTATATATCCTAAATATCTCCTTCACCACCTCATAGTCTTGCCTAAAATCTTGCATAAAGATAAAAGGATCGTCAACAAAAAAGAGGTGGGTGATCGTTGGAGCTCTATTGCAAATACTTACTCTATGTATGAGCTTTTCTCTCTACAAATAATAGGATCATGGATAACGCTTCAGCACATAACAAAAAGAGATATGGAGAGATGGAATCTCCTTGTCGAATTCCACGCGTAGAAATAATTTGCACACCTGGTTTCCCATTCACTAAGATAGCATAAGAAACGATTCATACGCACCTCATTACTGTGTTCACCCACTATGTACAAAAGCCAAATCTCTCCATCACTATCTCCAAAAAGCTCCATTCGACGCGATCGTAAGTCTTACTCATATCAAGCTTCAAGGCGCAAAAACCATTGCTACCACTTGTCTTCCGTTTCAGAATGTGAGATTTTTCAAACATTATGAGCGAGGCGTCCGATATTATCCTACTCGGAATGAACACACTATAGTATGGAGAGACAAGTCTGTTTAATAGAGGCTTAAGCCTATTGGCTAGCACCTTGGATCCAAGTTTGTAAAGCACATTACAGAGGCTAATAGGGTATTAATTAACCACTCACTAACACTGGATTCTTTACCTTAGGGATCAACGTGACATGAGTGTTACTAACCCGACGCATATTCTCATCAAAAGAGAGGAACACTTGAATAGTTGCCACTATGTCAGTACCAACCACCTACCAAAATTGCTGATAGAAGCAAGGGGCGAAACCATCTGAGCTCGGGGCTTTTGACAACTTTATTTGCTTGAGGGCTATACCCACTTCATCTTCAGATATCTCCTTGCAGAAATCTCTATTTATTTTTTATGTGATCATCCAGGGGAATAGACGATTGTAGGAGCACAAAAAATGTAGTGGACTCTTTATGCTTCCACAAGACAATTCCAAAGAACAAAAGACAAACCTCAATGATGACACTTTTGATAAAGATCTTCAAGATGCATGAACAGGGGCGGGGGTACCTACAAAAAACACTCTGACACTCAAGCCAGACAAAGTTTTAGTGCAAGTTTATAAGCAATAAATCTCTAATCTTACTCTACTCCATGTATTTATAGTACTCAACTTCCCACCAAAATAGGGATTTCAGCTTGGATGCCAAGTTTCGAAACGTGTCTCGAAGATCGAGCGGCGAATCTCGGCCTTGATCTTCATCCACTCACCTATTTTTGCACGCCAAAATAGGAACTATCAACTTGACTTTCGAACTTCAAAGCTCGTTTCCAGAACCTCGAACCTCAAATCTTGGCCTAAAACTTGAATTACCTCATATTCTTGCGCCTTATTATATTCTTACGCCTCAATCAGGGCTTAGTGCCCCCATTTATGTGCCATGTCATTGACCCAACCCCATTTGACTGATCCAATCCTTGTAACATCGATTGAGCTCTGAATTGTGGGCTTGGGCTTCCTAATCACATCATCACACCCTTTTCACTCAATCTTTTGCCCATTCACACTGAACTTCCACAATAAAAGAGACTTCAGCTCCTATGAACACTAGACTTCGAAACACATCTAGAAGATTGAACTTCGAACCTTCGAACCTTTTCTCCGGCAGGTTATTCTCAAACTTTTCTGCAATTTCGTTTATTTCTATTCTAGACATTTCTACTTTTTTCACCGAACTTTTAAAAAGTCCACCATAGGTTCTGGTGGCACAATAATTCATTTTTATTGCTTAATTTATCTTGATATCGCATATATCATAGATCTCATACATATATATATATATATATCACAAACTTTCTCACGTACATAAAGCAGTAATACCTCTCTTTAGATCATCAAGGCTGAAGAGAGGATTATTCTCACATGCAAACTTTATCTGAGAAAATTCCACAAGTCGCTCTTCGATTCTCATCCTTTGAAACTCATCATTCGAAGCTACGACCTTGATGGCTCGCACTGCCAGCGGTCCTACTCATAATTTGAATTTGACACGCATTTAATCATCTCACGTTGTCAGAGGTTCAGGTCATAGCTCGAGCTTGACACCCACTCTTCTCCGTCAGAGATTCTACTCAAAGCTTCGAACTTGACATCAACTCTTCACGTTGTCAATCAAAGGATGCCATCTTGAGGATCAAAAGGACTTCATGGGTTGTAATGTGGCTTGGCTCATAGGTTAAAGAATAAACAGATATGGATTGCAAACACAATTCTAGAACCTAGTAGAGCACCAAATAAGAGACTTCTTCAAACTTTACAACCATGAACTTTCTCATTATTGTGACCGAATTTCATCTTGTTGGGCCTTCACATCATTGTTTTCATCAACAGTTAACTCGGGTATCAAGCTAGATATCACAACCTTTTTTTTCTTCTCTTCTTGTCGATTCCTTTTCTTTTCATTTTTTTCTTTTACATCATTCGGCTTGTTTTTTTTTTTCCAATACAAATCAATTAGCTTGATACCCCACACTTGTTTCTTTGTATTACCTTGCGACATTGTCGCCGTCTTCACATACTTGTCTCGTGTATAGCTCTACCAAGTCCTAGAATAAGGGTAAAAATAACTATTCTGTAGTTCAAGGTCAGAGATATGTGGGTGATGACATAAAGTTTCACATGTAGGCTCAAAGTGGTTAACTAATGGGTGCACATCTTGTGTACACAGAATCAGGACACAAGCTTATATGGCTATGGTGGTGTCCCCTAAATGCCTTTATCACTTCCTCAATCAAGATATTTATTGACTAAAAGCTTTAAATATCACAAGAGCAAGTTAGTAATCTCTATAGTCCATTAACTTAATCTGTGGCAAACAATTACACTTAATTAAAAAAATCATGTATTTCACATAAAGGCTCAAAATCTCACGAGTCAAATGAATCTCAATAAGGTTTATGCATGCTCAAAAATTTGTACCATGTTAACTTGTTTCTACATCCACGATATATTCGCATATGTATCATATATCAAAATTAACCAAAGAAACTCAAGTCACATAATCATCTCTTAGTCACAATATTGGAAGAAATAAGCACATCATTGACTTGTTAAAGGCTCCTAAGACTCTTCTTTTTGTATTGTCTTGACACTATTTATTTTTGTATTTTGTATTTTTTTTCTTTCAAATAAGACACTTAACCACACAAGAAAAAATAAAGAAAGGACTCAAAACTGACTCTGATTTTTCGATGGATCAAGGCCCAGCTTATACTCCAAACTTTACTGGTTCTACTCAAACCTTTGAAATTGACATACACATTTCACTTTGTCAGAGGCTCAGCTTATAGCCCAAACTTGACACCTGTGCTTCTCACCGTCAGAGGTTCTACTCAAAGCTTCAAACTTGTCCTTCACATTTCACATTGTTAAAGGCTCATTGTAAAACCTAAATTTAACACCCATTTCTCACCGTCAGAGGTTCTACTCAAAGCTTCGAACTTGATATTCTCATTTCACGTTGTCAACGGTTCATCTCTCATCCCAAACTTGACACCTATTTCTCACCATTAGAGGTTCTACTCAAAGCTTCAAACTTGATGTTCTCATTTCACGTTGTTAGTGGTTCAACTCTCAGCCCGAACTTGACACCTGTGATTTTTTGTCAGAGGTTTTACTCATACTTTGAACTTGACATTAACATTTCATGTTGTTAGGCCACCCTTGGGATTTTAGGCCTGACCAACCTCGAGTGCATGGTATCTTTTCTCATTCATCTTGTTCAATACTGTTCATCACCCTCAATCTTCTATCCATGTTCGATGGATATTCGGGTGATTCAATAGCCATTTTCCTCAGTTGACACTTAGTCAACAAACAATCAATCTTCCATCGGTTCTCCATTGATACCCTATAGATGCTCGATGCTGGCTGCTCAATTGTATATCAATTATTTTAAAAACCAAACTAAATCAATATTACCTCTCGAGTTGGCCTAACAACTCTTTAATCATTCTATTGCGAAAGTCTTTCTCGAAGATTGGTGAGTCGAACTTTCTACGCACACCGTCTTGCCGTGCAAAGTTAGCATCGAGCTATGAGATTGCCCCCAAGTCTCGATGCACGAACTCGATGCTTCCCTATGTTTCATCCGTTCCTATTTGAGTGCAACTCTTTGTTGATTGAGCCTGACGATTCAATTCAAAGATTTGGTCCATTCAATTATCCATCAATCCTACAATCTCGAGCTTCAATCTTGCAATCGGGTCTTGAACATATTGACGTTATCGGATAAACCATCACTTTCATTGGTTATTCTGTAATAACGATCCCAAAAAGACTCACAAAAACCAATTGCGTCATTTCCAGATGACCTTCATTCAAAGCATGAATATATATCAACCAAAACAAGTATATAAAATACTACACATGCATCATGACGTTTATGACATATTCAATAACCGCACCATAATATACTTATGCCAAAACAACAAGAACATGAGACATCTTATTCAATAAATATTTCTTATCGAAACGAATGCTAACAATTTTCCAAAAATATCAATCTTCAAAAAAAAATAAAAATTGCACGAACTAAAATTACTCAGTACGCACATTAGTGCCTAACATGCTTATGAGGCTACACCTCAACATCGTACACAAGCATTTCAAGCTGACACATCGAGCCATCCATTATATATCCAAGAGATGCAAAGCCCTCTTTCACTAAGTTGATCAATATGCATATCACACCTTGAAACATAACAAAACAATTCGATACCACAAATTTGTTACCTCCAACCATCACAAATATGTGATCTCATTTAATATAACGAGATGTTCCTAATGAACTGATATTTCAAGCAATTAACTATTTCGATCTTCGACTTTATACCTTGTTGTGGGTTCTAACTGTCCTTAAGCATGCACATCTCTGCTCACGTTGCAAGTCTCATCCGCAACGATGCCTCGAGCATTCGGTATATCCTTTCAGGAATCTTTTCTCACCAATCTCAATCTTGGTTATTGTCAGACCTCCTACCATGATCTTCATCGAACTTCGAAGTTCGATTTGCTCGACGCTTCTCATTCCTTGGTTGTTAAAATACCTTGAATTCTATCATTCTCCTTTAATTCTTCCTGAGGTGTAACTCAAATCAAAGCATATCAGCGCCTCACAACAATTAATATCATCATCACCACCACCACGTTAGTAAATATACATAAATATGTGTATATGTGAATGGTGTATTAAGTCTCAAACCATTGACTAATGGTAACATCTAAATGTCAAGATGTTTACCCTCAATCTCCAAGTGCGAGTATATCATTCATAATCCCAAAATAATTGAATAGATATTACCTTTAATCATATACGAGTCCTTCCCAACGATCTCAATGAGTAGCCTCATTAGTGTATTGTCTTTCAAAAAGAAATCTAATTGAAACCTCATCCACTTTTTGCTATTTTAACAAATTGCACAACAACTTAAACTCTTCCCTTTCCCGCAATCTCGACATCAACATATCAAATGGATTAATTTAGAAATTGGGAACTATTAAAAACCAATTCTTGCATAATAAACAAACGAGTTAGGCCCATATTCAAGATTCCTCTCAAGTCTTGATGACGATGAGTTTGGAATCAATTCTTGTATTCCCATGCCAGGCCATAAATCGGGTGCATAGTACTAGCTGCCAATCCTCATCTCGTCTTCGACTATCCGGATCTCCTCCGAACATTCATGTCTTCTCTCCGGCGTAATTACTATCACCAAATCTTGTGGAACGACTTTCTTGCCCAACATAGCTCGTCATCTCCATATATCCTAATGGGGATGATTTTTCTCACCACAAAAAATCAATCGGATGAGAGGGGATATTTGATTAAAACTGATTATTCTAGTATATTTTCAATAGTCAGAAACCCAATATCTCAACCCAACTAATATTAGAAATATAGTTTTGCGAATTTCAACTCTCCGGCTATTATTGCAATTTCAACATTGCAATCCTAGCAAAGGCCACCTCCGATTCCATGCTTATTTCGGCCGATGAAGCTCGTTGGTGATATACCTGTCAATGGAACTTTTGTTTTCCTCCACAATAAACCAACGATTGATTAGCCCAAAATCAATTCAAACTAAAAATCATTAAATTATTCGCAGAATCAGAATCATTTGATACCCAATAACCTGCAAATTTGAAGACCATTCACAAAATATAATTGCATAATCCATCACTTCAAACCTTAAGTGATAGAAAGTGACATTCACCGGTCCAACGTTCGCTCGCTCTTGTACGATATTTGTCTCAATCCTAGCACGGCATGCACGTTCGCCGGGTCCAGCGTTAGATCACATTCACCGGGTCCAACATTGCAACCCTAGCTAAGGCCACCTCGAAGTTCAAGTTCTCTCAGGCGTCGATTCGTTCTTGGTCTCAAACCTATCAGTGCTTCTGGTAATATGGCATGTGCTAACCCAAAAACATACATTACTTAACACTCAAAAGAGCCAAGTGTTAATGGGAATGGGTAAACCTACACGCAGGATATGCATTGCACCCGCCCGACCACATAGGGAGTCGCACACGTTAGTCAACTTGCATACGGAACAAGTTACCAAAAGACCAAAATCCCCCCTCCCTTTGCAAAAGAGGAATGTCTGCATTAATTCCATATCGAGGACCACATGGTGTTGTCACTTTCAACTACATATATAAGGAAAGTATTTATATCAAGAAAAATGTATTGAATCTCTGAACCACTGCTCACTTACGATTTCTGTCATAACACAGACTGACTTAAGCATCAGAGTGTTGAAGGTGGGCCAACCCCATATCAACTTCCTAAAGCTTACTACTTTGTTTTGCAGTTAAGCGCAACGCTTGAGGTAAACTGCCCAAGCGCTCAGGAGTGATCCACCCACAATATCTATTGCTCTTTTGCCCAATTTTCTCCCAGAATCTGGTAGAAATAATTGGCATTGTTGTTACGACTTGGAACAACATATCGTGATAATCAGAACTTATGTGGATAGTCTCTAATTTATTACGTTAATAGTCGATGGTAATTAGTTTTTATTGTTTGTAATTTTCGCTGGTATTTCGTCAAGATTTTATCAATTGTTTTTTTCAAGAATTTTTTTTGGATAAAGTTGTAGAGTTTTTCGATGCGAGTTCGTGGCCACGTCAAGTGTTGAAATCGGAGTTACGACGAAGAAGTTATGGTCAACGAAAATTTTATGAAAATATCGGAAAACACATTTCCGTAAAATCGTGACAATATATAGTTGTTTCCATTTGAGAAAGTCTGAAATTTATATTTTGGACAATTGGGTTGACCCCGCGTTGACCCTCTCATTCGACCCGCTTATACACCGTGAGGTTCTCACTGGCGGTGGGCCTCCGGCTAACCACTTCTGACCATGATATTGGTGGAAAACGGTTGGGTTTGAGCTCCTCTATCGATTGATGGGTCCATCTCCAGCGTTGGTCACCGGAGGAAGGAGAATCAAGGCGGAGAACTTTGGCCAATTTTGGGCGGTTTTTCTCTGCGATGGTGACGGTGCTCACGACGGCGTTGGACGTCGAACCCAGAAGGGTTTTGAAACCTTGGAAGAGAATGACTGAATGCAATAGGTCTCGACTCTTTCCATGGCTGGACACTGGTGAATGGAGGAAGATAAATTCCAGTTGGGTTTTTGATTTTTCGGCAATTTTATGCCTTTCCGGTTAGAATTTGACATTGTGTTCTTCTTGAATGTTGATGGGCTTGTTGAGATGAACAATTTGATGTGCAGCATACTTGATTTGGTGCCAGTGGGATTTCAGCCACCGCCGGCAGTAGTGCTGGCCCCACGCGCCGCCATGCGCGGTGGAGCTCCGGCCACGCACCACGCGCCGCCGTGCACAGTGAAGCTCTGGCGAGATTGGATTTGACAAAATTTTATGTTGTTCCGCTCGTAATTTCGTGCCGAATGCAATGGTGAGGTTCTTGAATGGATCTGAACTTGATTAATTTAGACGTGTATTTAATCAGGTAATAATTAATTAATTTCACGATATTATTAACGGACGATCCGACTATCGATTTAAATTCGAGTCGCTCGATGTTTGAGATTTATGTTGCGACTCAAAAATTGATTTACAGTGAAGTGATGCAAGGAATTGAATTCAGAATTTGATTAAGTTCGTAATTAGTCAGAAAATACGTTATTTGAGAATGTGAGATTTTCGACATTATTGCTTGTCGGATTACGAGCTTAGCTATTAATTATGAATATGAACGAGTAGATATTAATTATAACCGTGATTTCAGGATTACGAGTTAGCGGGCAGTGTCGGATGATTATTGGGCCATTTGGCAGGTTTCGGCTTTATGAATATCCCAGCATAGTACTACGAGTGGACCTTTATTTTCATTGTCGTAGCAAGTTCTTATTTTATATAGCATACTCTACAGTTTTTATTTAGAGCTTTTAAATTTGAGGTTTTTTGTGATGGTTTATTTTATTGCATCGATACTTTAGCTAACCGGCTGATCACCAGATAGTTTAGTCAGGGGAGGTTATGTGGCATCGTCTGACCCAAATTAACTCAGGTTAGGTGGCCTGGGGACGATCCCGTCACATTTATTTTTCTTACAGCTATCTGCCTCAGGTTAGGTGGTTTAGGTGAGTGCCTATATTGTTTTCAGTTTACAGTTTTTGGACTCCTTGTATTTCTCAGAAATCAGCGGAAATGCACAGATAGAATATTTTACTGTTTTACACTGATTGTGAGTTTTTGTCCACTCACGCTATCGTTTTTATGTTTTTATCTGCCTTTTCCTGCGCCTTTTGGTTTTTCAAACCCAAGTTGCCGTGCTTCTCCTTAGCTAGATTTTGATCCCCTGAGACTTTGAGTCCACCGGATTATCATACATTTCTGTAGGTTTCGGTCCACTAGCAGTGTATTTTAATATGTTTTATTCTACTTCTAGAAGTCTCTCTGAACACTAGTGTTGTAAATATTTTTCAGTGTTGGTAGTGAATTGTTAAAATTACTGGATTATGATTTTTCAGTTCTTGTATTATTATTCCAACATTTTAATTAATTGATTTTCTGCACTTTATTGAGAAATTCGGATGGACATTGGTGGTCCACAATATTGTTTGTGGGAAATCCGAAGTGTGATTTTCTTGCAGGTTTCTGGTAGCCCACTTAGTAGAGAAACTATGTCAATTTTTTTTTACAGAAATCAGTAGTTTAAGTCTTGTCATTAGTATATGATCCTAGATTACTAGTTAATATAGAGTTGGGACCTTTTAGCCATCTTGCGGTCTCGTTCATTACGCACCCACTAAAAGCTTACCCCTTCTTGATTCTCGACCCTCTTATTTTCATTGTTATGCCTCTCCCCAAGTATAACGATTTCATAACTTTGGCCAGGGACTGCTTGCACAGAGTAAGCCTGTTCCACACCCCCATCGTCCCGTCCATGAAGACCGACACCACGGATGGAGAAGCAACTAACACTACTCCCAGTGACGACAACTCTCGTTTACTACAGGAGTTAATGGAGCTCTAGGCAGAACGCGACGCCACAGTCCGTAGTAATGAACGCCTACATGAGGCCCCTACTAACCTTGAGGCTTAGCAGTTGGAGTTGGGAAGGCGGGAGGAACGACGTAACATGATCCATATGAACGCTCAGCTTTTTAATCCTCTCTTTCTAGGTCACCTACCCCATATTGAACCACAAAAGCAGGCTCCCAATGCCACCGCATAGATCTTGGCCCGCCTGGCCGATATCAAAGGAGAGCTTTGTCACGTCTGACATCCTAACACCAATTTCCCATATACGCCTCGCATAACCCCATTTTCTGCAGTCATCACCAACATGGGGCGCGACCAGCGAGCGAAGATCTGAAAGGATGAATGCTATGTAGAACGCGACAACCCAGGTATACATGTGGATAGATTTCTCTCAACCATTATCGGTTACAAGCACGATGACGCCACGCTGTGCTACTTATTCCTTGAGATGCTGATGGGTGAAGCTCTGAACTGGTTCTTTGAGCTTGAACCCAGGTCCATTGATTCCTTCTCTTACTTTACAGATGCTTTACTCAAGCACTATCGGCTGAAGGGTCGTCACCATATAGCCATGTCGCTTTTCTTCATACGCCAAGGAGGGTCAGAGTCACTCTTATCTTACATCAACCGCTTTCGTTCTACTGCTCAGCTTTGCCGAAACCTAGACAAGAAAATGACATTGTTTGCCCTAATTGAAGGACTATAGCCTTCCAATTTCAAGAAAAAATAATAATCAAACAGGATCACCTCACATACGACGAGGTTATAGACATGATTGTAAAAAAAGCTGATGTCCACTACAGAGTATGGGGACGCAGGGCACGCAACCCGCCTGGCCGTGACTCTCCACCCCCACCCAGGCATGTCTCCCCCACTGTCTCTCGACATGCTTTGCCACCTCGATGCAACCACCGAGGTATGCGACCAAGGTCACGCACGCTCGAGCATCGTTAATCCTTGTCCAGAAAATCCAGCATGGCACCAGGGAGCGCCCACACACTATTCCACTGATAAAGGGGTCTACATGGTCACCAACACTACCTACACAAAAATCTTTGCAAACAACAGACAACTTATCCCTCATCTAAACCCTAAAATAAGGAAGGCCCCGCTCATGAACACATGCTTCTGGTGTAAGTACCATAAGTTTGAAATGCACAACATGGAGGAGTGTTGCGTTCTAAAAAAAATCATCCAGGAACTGTTCAACAAGGGTGATTTGAACTAGTACAGAGAGGAAGGGTCGAGAAAGGTAATGCTTATAGAGGCTCGAGGAGTCATTAATACCATCTATGGCGACACGTGTAAGGAAGACGCCCCACTTCTAACTAGCTAGTAGATCAGGCATCGAGGCGCCACCTCGCTTATGAGACCCCATCACATTCTTAGAAGTTGTGAGCGAGGCACCCCAGACATGGACACCTTGTTCTTCATTGATGCTCTAATCAATAGATGCAAGGTTGAGTGCGTTCTCATTAACTTTGGCTATGCTGCCAACGTCATCTTCGACACCGCCTACACATAGCTACAAAGGCCAAGGAACAAGCTCACACAGGACAACGAGTCATTGATGAGCTTCTCAGGTGATATCGTCTACCCATGAGCAACGACTATATGCGCATGTGCTTGGGCACAACGGGCACCCCTCAGAAAGAAGTTTATAGTAATTTTATTGTGGTTAATTTACATTCTTCTTACAATATGATACTTGGCAGGATGACCATCAAAAATCTCAAGGCAACCATTACTAGCTACATGCTTTACTTCTAGTTCCCTACTGATTTCAGGATCGGTTCCGTCCGCGGATATGACTTTGTTGAGCGACCCATCGATCCAAGAAAGGGGCAGGTAGTTCGGAAGGAGGTTCTGAAGATCGGGAACAATAACACCCAAATCGCACCGCCCGATGACCCTAGGGATGGTGTCAACACGCTACGTCCAGCAGGCATTAAGGACTCCCTCATCGAGGTGGAGTTAAATCCATCCTACCTAGAATGGAAAGTAAAGATAAGCTTGATCCCGTTGTTAAGGCAGAGTTGATCCAACTCCTCATAGTTTTCCGGGGGGTCTTCCCATGGTCCTATGCAGACATGCTAGGTATTTCTACTGATTTGATTTCACATCAATTAAGTATTGCTCATAACATCAGGCCTGTCAAGCAAAAAACATGGGCCTACGACGCTAAACGGTACACAGAAATGCACACTGAGGTGGACTGTCTATTGAAGATTGGCTTCATATGATCAGTTCATTATCCCAAATGGATCTCAAATGCGATCATTGTGAAAATGAGCAACGGTAGCTGGCGGATGTGTGTAGACTACACCGATCTCAACAAAGCATGCCCTCGAATCGACCAATTGGTATATGCTACAACTAGCCACGAAATGCTTTCCACATTGGACACATATTCAAGTTACAATAAAATCCTTCTGCACCCAGGCGACCAGGAAGACACCACCTTCACCACAGACAAAGGAATTTATTGTTACAAAGTCATGTCGTTCGATCTTAAGAACGCTTGCTCCATATACCAGCGCTCCATGACCTACATCTTCAAGGATGTGAATGGTACAATCATGGAGGTCTACATATATGATATCCTAGTAAAGAACACCACCACTCAGAGCCACACGACCAATCTCTGCATAGTCTTTCAGATATTGATGGAACATGGCGTTCGCCTAAATCCCATAAAACGTGTGTTCGACATCACTACCAGCAAGTTTCTAGGCTACAAGGTAAGTCAGCGTGGCATCGAGGCTCATCCTGAGAAAAACAAGGATATCATAGCAATGAAACCACCAACAACCAAGAAGGAGATCCAAAGCCTTAGGTGTAAGCTCGTTTCCCTCAACAGATTTAGCAAGACTCTATTCGGATAAATGCGGGTCTTTCTTCAAAGTCGTCCGTCTTACCGATAAGCACTCAATCGACTTGACGCCTGCTTATGAGGACGCCTTTCAATAGATAAAGTTTTATCTAGCTTCTATTCCTACTTTATCCAGACCTGTATATGGGGAAATACTTTACTTGTACTTTGTTATCTCACTTATACTTGTCATCTCTACCTCGCACGACGTGACACTGATAACGAGCTTCCTGTCTTTTTTATAGGAAAATGATTTACAGGCGTAGAAAAATATTACCCAACGTTTGACAATTGGGCACTCACCCTAGTCTCTATCGCTCATCGTCTCCATCCATACTCCCATGCACACAAGATTTAGGTGCTCACCAATCTCTCACTCCGTCAAGTACTCCAATCCTCTGACCACAGTGGGTGCCTAAGCAAGTGGGTGATTGAACTCTGCGAGTTCGACATTAAGTGCAAGCCCCATACTACCATAAAATCACAAGTGGTAGCAGACTTTATTGCTGAATACACAGAGGCTAATGAAGAAAACGCCCATTAGGAGCCCGCACAACTAAGCGTTGAGAGGTCACAGTCGCGTTCGCAGCTATATATGGACGGGTCCATAAACCAAATGGCTAGCGGGGCAGGTATCTTTCTGATAGGACTCGGCGGCGTCAGGGCGGAGTATGCCCTCAAGTTCAATTTTAAAGCCTTAAACAACGAAGTGAAGTATGAGGCGCTCATCGTCGAACTGCAGCTGATACGTTTGTCTGACGCCTCTAACATTAATATATATAGCGATTTTCAGTTTGCAGTCAATCAAATAACTGGGGACTTTGAGGAAAAAAGAGGTTCTATAGCTGCTTACCTCGCACTCGCTAAGAATTACCTTTCCAAGTTCAAATTCTTAAACATCACCCACGTGCCCCGCACCCAGAACTCAAAATCTGTTGCTCTCGTTCACTTAGCTACTGCTCCAATACCAACCTCCCTCACTCAGACTATGGTTGAGGTCCTTGACAAGCTAAGCATCCAAAAAAGCTTCTCTGAAATTCTGCCTATAATGCCCACTGAACCAGGCTGGGTGGACCCAATTTATGCTTACAAGACCATATGCGTCCTCCCCTCAGACAAGGCAGAAGCGCGAATGGTCATAACATGGGCAACAAACTTCAGCATACAGGGTGACAACCTCTACAAATAAGGACGCACATGGCCAAACCTCAAGTGCCTTACAACTTAGGCAGGGCGCTCCCTTCTAGAAGAAATTCACAACGGTGAATACAGTCACCATACAGACGCCCGTTCAATCGCACACAAAGCTTTGTATTACAGATTCTAGTGGTCAACTATCCATACAAACGAGACAGAAATCACAAGCACTTGCAAAACTTGCCAGTTCCATGCACACAAGGTGCACTCCTCTATCGTCCCGCTCTCTATTATCCTATCGCCCAATGGGGCCTAGACCTCATCCGTGAGCTACCTAAGGCAAAAGTCCGATTTTGCTACGTGATAATCATCATCGACTACCACACCAAGTTTATCGAGGAAGAGCCGCTCGTGAAGATTACAACAGAAAAATTCACTAAGTTTCTCTGGCGAATGCTCTTTTTCCATTACAGCGCTCCAATCAACATCATCATAGATAATGACACCTATTTCAACAACCCTTAGTTCATCCATTTTTGTAAACGACAAGGAACCGACATTCTTTTTTCCTCCCCTGCTTACCTATAGAGCTACGGGCATGTCGAATCGGCCAATAAGATAATCAAGGATGACTTGAAAAAGTATTTAACCACCATGAAGAAGGGCAGCCCCAACTACGGGCAATGGTCCGAGCTACTCCCAATCCTTTGCTCCATCCGTACAACAACAACGTCATATGCCCTCACATTTGGCACAAAGGCACTACTTCCATTGGAACTCACTCACCAAAGCCTTAGGGTAGAGGCGTTCGACCCTGCCCTAAACGATGACGAACTGCATATGGACAATGACCTGTTATAGGAGAAATGCAACACCACCCACTACCACAACACTTTCAACAAGGAGCGAATCGCTCGCTTGTGCAATCAACGAGTCCGCACTCGCCCTGTACAGGTCGGTGACAGGGTGATGAAGGCCATTCAAACCAAGGTCAAAAGTCTCCATCCAACCTGGGAGGGCCCGTACAAGATTGTAGATGTAGCTAGCCCTAGCACGTTCTACCTTAGTGACAAGGACAACACCGTCCTCTCTCACCCAAGGAACTCTGTCCATCTGAGGAAATATTACCACTAAGGCGCTTTGCCCGAACTTGTACGCTCAATGACAAGGATGGCATATTCCGTTTTGTAATGTTCTTACTCACTTGTACGCTCCGCAATGTAGAATGCTTTTCCAATAAAGTAAGAATACACTTTTACCAATATTGTATTCTTTGTCAAACATTTCACTTAATATTACTTCAAACGCTAGTATAATATGCTTGAAAAATATAAGGAAAACACAACTATTTCTAAGTTTACTCTAATTCAGACGACATAACACTAAGAGCATTAATAAAAAGGGCAAACACATAAAACCTTGGCAATTCACAACAGTATATATTCAAGATAAGCACTCACTGCTTCAAAATATTTCAAAAGGTAACCAAGATGTTGTTCTTATACACATCACAAGCCAAACAAACAAAAAGAAGAAGAAATATCACAAATACAAAGAAGCCCAAATTACATAGCCAAGCAACTTGCTCACTTCTGGAAGCTCACCACCTTGCCAGCCTCAAGATCCACCTGTAAATGTCCCAATTGAAGTAATGGGGTTCCTTCAGCATCACGAACGTAGTCTGCACAGCAGAAGATGCAACCTCCGTATGTCCCTCTACAAACTCCACCGAGGCCTTAAATGCCTCAACGACATCTGCATGCAATTTGCATTTGGCATCATCGTCCAAGGCTAGCGACTTTAAGCTTTAAGGACTCAACCTCCACCTTCAAAGACCCCACCTGGGTAAGCAGCTCGTCCGCACGCTTTGAATCATGGTGGTTAGGTCCTCTAACAAACGCTTCTCCACATTCAGTGTTTCCAGATCTAGAGAGAGCTAATTAATCCGTAAATTTTTACGTGTTTTTGAAACGTTTTCCCTTCTCTTGCCATATCCACAAACAAAAAATATCCAACAATCTTTAGACTTTATTTTTTATGGAAATTTTGAAGAAAAAAAAAGCGAAATCGATTTTTCCACAATGCAGCTTGATCGATTTGATGGAGAATGTTTCCAAAATGACAAAAGAAGACTCACCTCATGATAGTCGCATATTTATGCGTCTATTTGGTATTTAATTTATTCCTTATATTTAGTTTATTGTTATTAATCGAGTGAATTAATTATGTTTATTTGTTTTTAGGTATTTTGGAGATCGATTAATGAAGAAAATGAGATTAAATAATATATTTCAGGAGTCATTGTGGAAAAGGAAGACTTGCGAGGTCAAGGAATCCTAATTAGAGAAGATTACAAAGGGGAGCAGCCTTGGCGAGAGACGTACGTGAGGGGGACAAAACAGAAGATAGATATTAACAAGTTTGAGTTGGAATTGGAGTCTGCATGCGCACGTGATCGTTTGATAGGTTGATTGGACCTAGCTAATTAATTATTTATTTAGCATGTGGTGGAGAGAGTCAAGAAGCTTGGCGAGGAAAAGATTAAGGAGTCCTTTTGCATGTTGGATTGCTTAGCACGTGATACATGTCTTTGGCTTGCTAGGTTAATTAAAGGAATCATATATATATATATATATATATATATATATATATATAGCTAGCAAGTGGATTTGGAAAAAAGGGGGCTGAACAAAAGGGGGGCTGGCGAGAGGTGAAGAAAAAGACAAAAAGACAAATGAAGAAGAATAAAGAAAGGAGAAGAAGTGCAAGAAAAAGGAAGAACCGTATTGCAAGCCTACGATCCCGACGGGGATCAAGAGTTTATTTCTCCTCCTTCTTTTGTTCATCTTTTATGAATTCTTCAATGTTATTATTTAAGACTATGAGTAGCTAAATTTCTATTGTTAGGGGCTGATTGAAGCCCTAGATATGCTTACGATTTTGAACCCCTTTTGATTCTATTAATTATTTGGATGAGTTTTGTTTCACTATTTTCTCACCGTATGTTTTCTATGTTCATGTTTCTTTGAGTGCACGCTTAGATGCATAACTTAGGATCTATAGTATTGATTATGAATATGACCACCTTATCGTTGCATATTCTCTAGAGACAAACATGAATTTATGTGAAACAAGCCTTAGTGATGAAAGGGTGACCACCTTATCAACCCTTGAAGCTCTGTTATTCTTCAAACATTCTTAGAACGTAATGACTTCAGTTCTCTAGGCTTATATCACCATATGTATAAGTCGGTTAATTGAGGATCAAGATCTAGCGGATTGTCCCTCCCTCTTTCATGCCAAGTAAGAGAGTGTAATACACAAGATGACTTAACCAAAGCTCTTGTGTGAGGAGTATTCATCCACGGTTAGTTCAATTATATTGAGGAGGTCGTAAGTATGTCTAGGGTGGAGAGAAGTTCTTAACATTCATATCTCATTGATTATCTACAACAATTTACTTTCTGCAATTTACTGATTTCTGTATTAGCTGTAGCTTAGCCGATTTATTTCGGTAACCAAATCAACTCAGAAAACCCTCAAATTTTGTGTGGTAGTCCACCACTGTGTCTAGTTTGTTGTGTCAAAATTTCGTAGTATTTGAGTCTGTCTAGCTTAGGCTCGCGTTGTCCATTAGTGTACTGTAGTCGAGTCTATCAACATAGTAGTTTGTTAGGATTTAGTTTCACCAGTTCCTTGTGTTCGACAACCCCTATTTATTTTACTACATTGATATATCCAGGTTATGAATATGGTATCTTTGAGAGGTGTTTACCCGCCTTGTCAAATTTTGACGTCGTTGCCGGGGAATTGCTTAATTCTAAGTACTAATAGAGTCTTTAATTTTCAGTTTTGTTTTGTTTTGTTTTCTTTTTCTTTTGAGTCTTACTGTATCTTCTGTGTGCAGAAGCATTGTGTATGCGTACTAGGCACACAAGAAGTGCTGAGCCATTATTACTTGATCCAGAGATTGAACGCTCAGCAAGGCAAAACAGGAAGCAGCAGGGACAACGGTCCATGAACGTGATCAGTGGTGGTCAACCTGAGCAAGAAATACATTCTGATACAGGATCTGAATTTGAGGAAGAACAGGGTGCATGTTTCAATACCACCACAATCACCAAAAAGAATGGCAAACGTAGCCAAGCTGAGAGAGTCCTTTATACGGGGCACAGGTGCAGCATATTCACCGATCGTACTACCAGAGAATTTGGGGTCTTATTCTATTCCCCCATCACTTATATTGAATCTGCCACACTTCAGAGGAACACTTTCTGAAGACCTTCAGGACCATCTCAATGAGTTTACAGTATTGTGCAGAATCCAGAGATCGACTAATATGGAAGAGGATACTGTGAAACTTCTCTTGTTTTCGTTCTCTTTGAAGGAGCAAGCAAAAGCATGGTATAATTCTTTAGCTCCTTTATCTATGGACACATGGGAGAAGATGTGCTCTGCATTTATGAAAGAGTTCTACTCTGCTTCTCGCACAAAGAACTTGAATAAGTAAATTAGCACATTCAGGCAGAAAGACAGTGATGAATTACATGAAGCCTAGAGCCAGTTTAAGAGCCTTCTTCAACAATGCCCTCACCATAAGTTTGACATCAACACTCAAATGGAGTTCTTCTATGAATGACTTGATTCTTTTAACAGGTCAAGGCTTGATTCAGCTTGTGGGGGAAATTGATGGAATATGACTGGAACAGAAGCCAAGGAAATTGTTGAGAACCAAGCAAAAAATTCAAGGCAATTTCAGTCAAGGGATAGATCCATGGGAGTAAGTAGACGGTCTCTCAATGCAATTGCAATCAATGGAGCCATGGAAAAAAGATTAAGCTCTATGAAGAATGATATTTCTCTGATTGCGAGTAGTCTGAAAGTGAGCAAGAAGACAACAGTTGCTGCAGCTCAGGTTGTGTGCACTTTATGTTCAGCTACAAGCCATTTAGCAGAAGATTGTCCCAAGTTTAGAGCAGATGAAGAGGTTGATCAAGAGGAAGAAGCAAATTACTTCCAAAGACAACCCAACACATATGGTGGAAATAGAGACTTGTTGAGCTATAGGAGCAACAATGTGCTCAATCCTCCTATTGTTCCACCAGGTTTTCAGCAAAGACAGCCTACAGGAGATGGGCAACAGTTTGGCCAAAGGCGTATGCCTTAGCAATAACAAGCTCAAGCTCAAAGGTACCCTATTATTATGTCAAGTTTATCAATGTCGTTAATAGAAGATATGATTCATTACCTACTGAGGATTGGTGAAACTAAGACTCTAAATACAAGAAACACAATACGTGAAAGCCAAAAACCTGGAAGACTTGATCACTAAATAAAGACTAATTTACAAATAATATTTACACTAAATCAAAAATTATGAAAAATTAACACAAGATACTAGACTCAGTGGCGGACTGACACACCTAAATTGAGGGTATTATGAGTTGAATTGGTCACCTAAATAAATCATCAAAGCTATAGCTAATGCGAAAAAAGGTAAAATTTTAGGAAAGTAAATATTGATGATAACATATGTAGATAAATGTTAGGAACTTCTCTCCAAATCATCAATGATCAAATAGTGAAGTAAAACTCATTCAAAATTTATCAAAACCATAAGGGGTTCAAAATCAAAAACTATTTAGGACTTCGATCAGCCCCTAACTAGGGAAGTTTAGCTACTCATAGTCCGAAGAATACAATAGCAAAACATGATGGAGAATGAAGAATAGACCAAAAATCCTAGATTTCTCGCCTGGGTACTTTCGATAGGTCGAGAGCCAGATCTGTACGGGTCGAACTAGGACGGCTGGAATTCCTTGATGCGGCTCTTCTTCTCTTCTTAGATTTTTTCTCTGAAAATCTACAAAGCTTCTTTGTTCCTAAAGAAATGCTTATATAGGTATGATCTTGGGCCTCTCTTCATCATTTTAGGGTTGACTAATGCCACATAGGCTTTGCGTGTCACCAATCCTTATTTGAGTAGAATTCTCCTTTTATTACTCCTTTTTGTATTTTCCAACAAATAACCTAAATAAACAAAAACATAATTAATTATTAAAAACTAAACAAATAAACCAAGTATTTTATGAATAATTAAGCACAATAGAGTTGCATATTTATGCAACTATCATTGGTGGATCTAATCAATTAATAAACAATCATGAAAATAGAAAAAGAAGGATTCGGTAAAATAATGATCATTCAAGTCAAACTTCAAAGAAAAAAAAAGTGAAATGCTTCTACTGTGAGAAACGTGGTTATATCATAAAGTGTTGTCGTATTCTCAAGAGACATTGTAGGAGTTTTACCTCCAAGAAAAAGATTGTGGCAGTAGTATATGAAGTGGTGAATAAACTTCAGAGTAACGCTAAAGTTCATGAAGAACTTTACAAACGTTTCGGAGACTAAAAATTATACCTTGATATGTATTAGTAGTATGTTATTATGAGATAAATATTACTATTTTGACGGTGGATTATGAGTTACTCATGTATAAAAAATGAGTATATCATCTTGAAAAGATGGATTTGATGGAATACTAGTAATGTCCAAATACAATTAATCTACATGTCATAAAAATAGACGGATCCTAAATATAAAGATGTGATATTAGTTTAATTTTTGATAGTCGTAACTATCAAAGGCTTCTTACTAGCTAGACATATAGTAGAAAGAATGATATATATGTTTGAGATATAGCTATATAAATTTTAAAATGATGCTGTGATATAAGCCGTTGAACTTTAAGCTATGTATAAGTAACTTCAATAACCAATTAAAAAAATAATTTGCATATTTTAAATCTGCAAGGATTTGATGGGTGATGCAACAAATGGGATGGGGAAGTCCAAACTTTTAATCACCAATAATAAAAATTCAACTAAATTCTTGAAACATCTTGTCTTTGTGTTTAATGAGCAAAGTACATACATCATATGTAGTGATTGTAAGTACTTAAGTAAATTAAAAAACATATAATTTTAATAAAATTTTATGTTTATATCCATCCAAAGTTTCAAGTGCTTGGGTACATGTAATGAATGGTGGAGGAGGTTGAATTAAAAAAAAACTCTTAATAAGCATTACGGAAAGTACTTTAGTTACATGGGTACTGCATGCTTACCTATACAAGTGTAGAAGGTGGTGTCGTCTTCTATGCGACTTGGGATAGTCTCTAGAGCACTCGTGAAAGTATACAAACACAAAGCCAATGCACGTATCCGTTTTTAGAAAACTCGAAAGAAGTAGAAAACTAGTGTATGAAACGTGTCTAGTTAGATCACAATAAGATCACAAGTTCAAAGAAAAGGTACTTAGCCATCTTGATTTATCTTTGATGTATTCTCACTAAGCTAAAGTTCAAGTCCACAAGACACCTTAGTTTATGTAGTCACGAGAAATAACAAAGACAATGCTCACTCCTTCTGATGTGCTAGGCAGTAGTCGCAGTCAAAACTTACCCGTGAATTTATAAGATACGGCGACGCCACCCTTAGATCTATCTGGGTTGGCGTCGGGTATATGGTGTGGACATAGTGTAGCAGGTATATAAGATAAAAACAACTTTGGTAAAAAAAAATATTACAACGTGTCCTTCACATCCATTGGACACGATGCTACAAACTTCAAGTCCACCTTGAAGCAAATGTCTCCTCTTGATTTAGACAAACCATAGGAGGTCTGATGATGACGCAACTGTAATATGCTCATAATCTAAAAATGTCACGAGGATGTGGACTTAGGCATGAGCCTGAGCAAACATGCTAAAGTATTTCCATATTTGCGTGTAATCTTAAACTATCTCACAATATAAAAAAACCAACCTTATGTTTGTGTAATGAAGCCCATATTCATCAAATCAAAAGAATAAGCTTGTTAGTACGCTAAACTAGCAAGAGACCTTTTGTGAGTGATATCCATACTAGCTAACGAAATGATTAAAAATACAAGGATATGAGAGGTATACCCTATTCATAAAATGCATCATCACATATTCGAAGAACATAGTGATGGGTGACATCGCCCGAGACGATGTCGGGTGTTGGTGGTAGTCCCAAGGCACCCCAGATGTAATTTCTGAGGCTACACTAGTTTTCATCTCTCTTTAAAACAAGTAGGATATTCCCAAATTAATAGTAAGTGTTGAACATCTTAACTATGATTTCAACAATTAAGTTGATGTGTTACTTAATCGAAGGCTCAAGTTTGTGAGATATTTAGTCAAGTATAACAAATCAAGATGCAATGTATAATCACACTTAAATAAGTATACTTCTACATAAAGTAGCTCTTTTGTTGACATAGTCAAATAAAGAGGATCCATCAAGATCATGACTACAAATGATTTACAAGAACACCAAAAACGTTGTAGGCCTAAGAGAAATATCTCCATGGCTTCAACGTCCTTAGCTCTATGGTTTAGATAAAATTGAGTTCCTTATTGTATGATCATTCATCTCAGAGATAAACATCTCTCAAAGCTTTCAACATCAATTAAGACGCATGGGAATGTACCCACATCTTTTAAAGTACTCACTGAGGCGATTATACCACTTCCGCCCGGATGTCCATAATCCGTAGAGTGAACGCTTCAAGAAGCACGCTCCAATATTTGGAATTACTTTACTTATATCATCTGTATACCAATAGGAATAATCACATAATTTTCTTCTTATCATATCTAGATCCTTAAGAAGACCGATAACCACGTCTAGTTTTTCAGAAATACTACTAATTGTCAAATTAGTTGCACAATAGACATTACGATATATAATGCCATATTGCATAGTTGATTCAAGGAGGTAGTGAGAAGATGAGCTAAGCTTCTTATACTCACAACGCTTTTCCTAACACCTTAAATGATGACATGTTGTCGATCACTCTTAATGTTAGTAAATACCAAAATTTAACTTGAATCGAATTTCCTTTGTGGCCCTTATAGCTTCAAAGGCGTTCATTATCAATTGAGCTATATACTTTGTATTATTTCTCGATCAACGTTCATGTAAGTTTGTAGTAGGCCGTCGCCATACCACAACTTCACTACTTTTTAATATTCCAATGCACATGAGCACGTGAACTGACAATGATATCAAAGTTCTAATGGATTAGTCTTCGCTAGCTATACGAAGAACATATAAATCCCGAGTGGAATCTTGAAGTGTTAACCGATGACCTTTTCTTTTAGCCTCATTCTTTTTATCGGAGAGAAATAACAAAGACAATGTGCACTCCTCCTGATGTGCCAGGCAATAGTCGCGGCCAAACCTTCCCTGTGAATTTGTGAGATAGGGCTGCGCCACCCCTAGCTCCATCTAGGTTGGTGTCACGTATATGGTGTGGACATTGTGTAGCTGGTATATGAGATCGCGAATTTAGAGGATCCGAGTCACGAATCTTGCTAGAGCAACCCACATCATCGGAGTCGCACTTGGCAGTGCGATCCTCGACGGAGGAGATAGAGGGACGGAAATGATAGAGTCGACGTCGTACCCGGAGGTGTAGCATGTGTTCTCTCTGGAGTGATTGAGGAGGTCGATTCGATCTCAGATATCGATCGAACCTCTATTTAGGGTTTCGGCCTTGGGCTGCCATTCACCGATCGATCCTCGATGTCATACAATGATGAGCACTGTGGACCCATGGCATTGATTGAATGGAGGAGCTATGAACGACTGAGGAGGACTAGAGGAGATCGACTCCAATCGGAATCGGTTCCTCCAAATGATGCAGTTGGGTGGATGGTGAGGGGGTTCTAGGCACTGGTTTTGTCAAAATTTCTCCACATCGTTTAGAAATTATTGCTAATCGCGATTGATTCATATACGATACGTTTCTATGGTGAATTTCCAGATCTAATAATCTGAACTATTTAGAGAATGGAGGAGCGAATTCCAAATCATTCAGTTGCGACCCTGAAAGGTGAAAGAAGAATATCTTGTTCTAGTCTAGATTTGTAATCGAAACATATGTCGATCAGTGCATAAGAGGCTTGATGCATTCCACCATCTACATCATGCACATCCCTACTTTGTATGGTTCTTTAACATCTATGACTAAATCATAAAAGACGGTAGGATTCTTTAACGTCTTCGATTGAAGAAATCGTAAAGATGGAGAAGAAGAAGGGATTTGGAAACCCCGAGAAAAGAATTGCAAAGTTGCAAGGGGGGAGAATATACAACTTTCATAAGAAAACTTACTTTTCATAGCTTGTATTGATTCTCCTTTTCTTCATCATCTTTTCTTCTTTTTCTTCTTTTTCGACCAGACTGGCATTCGTGCACTAAATCATTCATAAATTTCTCTAGAAGCATGTGATCGACAATCTAGAGTATGTTCTAGAAAATAGACATCCTTGGTTCGTTATGAGCTGCTCGCAATCTTCTATCGAAGTTGACTGATCTGCAAGGGAAAATTCCTCATCTTGTAGGTTTTGATCAATGACAACATTGTCGGTCAATTGACAGACTGTTGTGCACAGGTTATGAGATTGAAGTGGTTAATCTCGAATGGGGGATGGAAGAGTGTTTAGGGTTTAACATATCGAGGTTCGGGTTAGAATCTCGTGTTGATAACATCTTAGAATATGCATATAAAATACACATAAAATAAAGAGCAAAGTTCATCATCTTTATTCATAGAGGATGACTCCTTATATAGGAATTTGTGATACATAGTCCATGAAGGAGAAGGAAATCTATTTCTTGTTGTGCAAGTAAAGTAAATACAATAAGAAATAGAATATCTCTATGGTTACATCATATCCAGATACGGTAGGAAATATCACACCAAATCTAGACATATCTCAATATTCCTATTTATATATGAGAAATGATTTTAAGCTTCAATGGGGTCATGATGTGGAGGCCTCAATCTTATTTGGAAATCCACATTACCATTTTGTGTTGCATTTTATATTAAGAATTTCTAATTTTATCCTTTATTTTAAATTAAGAAATAACTCTGTATTAAAAAGGTATTCCAAAACCCCAAACCTTATCGTTCCCATTCTTCTTCTTTTTCTAGAAATTTTGAAACCCTTTCATCCCAACTCTAACCCTAACCCTAATTCCATGATATAATTCAACTAGGATATAAAACAATGGCGCTTTCATTGTCAAAAAGAATGCATCGATGTGCAATTGAAACAAAGAGATAGCAAAATCATGGATTAAATATGTATGATCAATCTAAGAATTTGCTTAAAATCCGAATTACGATCGAGTACTATAAATCTGGAAATATGTATGATCAATAATTTGCTGAATATATATATATATATATATATATATATGACATTACCACATTTTGACTCATTGCCGGCGATTGTTTTTTAACATTATCGGCGATTTTTGCCGGAAAAATCGCCGGTAATGTCTTCTTTTTTTTAACATTACCGGCGACATAAATGTATGTTATTTATGTCGCCGGCAATGTCTCGATGGTAATGTAAAAAAAAAAAAAAATATTGCCGGCGACATACATTTATGTCGCCGGTAATGTTTAAAAAAAAAGAAGAAGACATTACCGGCGATTTTCAGGGCAAAAATCGCCGATAATGTTAAAAAACATTGCCGGCGATTTAAAAATCGCCGGCAATGAGTCAAAATGTGGTAGTGTGACCATGCAATTCTGAAAATGTTACCTTGAATTCGATTATATTTTATGCAATTCTGCATATATTCAATCACTCCAGCTATTCAAATGAATGATCGAAATGATTAATCGTGAACTCCTCAAGAACATTCTACTTGGTGCTATTCAATTGTAGGATATTGTTTTCTTTTCTTTATTAACAGCAATTAACAAAAGATATAAAAAATTATAACAAGAAGTATTTAAGGGTAAAATAAAGTTGGAGAGATATGATGCATGTGGCAATTTATCATGACATGGATGTGACATGGCTTTACCACACATGATTAAGGCTTCTACATCATGGTCCCATTAAGGCCTCCTAGCATTATTCTTTTTATATTCTATTATTTGTGATAATGGTTCTAGCCCTATGGAAGATTAAGAGATTGAAGACACGTTTACTTACTTTGAATCAGAATTACCAAGAATCGAAACCAGAAGGAATTAGAATGAGAATATGTCATTTCCATTAAGCTATTTACTTACCATTTGAAATCATAATAGGAATCGGAATTAAAACTAGTTTGATTATTGAAGTATCCCAACAAAACAATAACTACATTTTCATATTCAATAACTTTATTTTTTTTCTTTTTATGAATTTGAGCAAATTTTATTGGAAAAATGATTAAAACAATAACTGCATAAGAACAAATCATATGAGCTAACTAAATTCCAAAAAACAAAACAAAATGTCAAATCTAGCAAGCTCTATAGCTAATGAAAGCTTTAAATTTAACAAAGTAATAATCATAATACTTTTAGAAAAATTTGAAATATAACCATTCGTAGTAGCAATTTAAAAAATAAATTGAAATATCAAGTCTAAAGAAATTAGTCATTTAAGGTTCTCTTAAAAAAATTACGTAAGGGTATTATTGGTACAAAAGTTAATTCCAGGAGGAATGATCCCAAACCCACCTCCCTTATTGGGAATCAAATTTCGAGTTTATTCGAAAATCATTCTTGATAAGGAAGTGAGACTCACCCCTATTTTAATTCCCTTATAAGTAATTAAACACTAAAATATAAAAGACTAAAAATAATTCTCTCACTTTTAATTTCCATTTCAAATAAATAAAGATGGCCTGAATTATTTATCGGCCAGATTTATATCGACAATCATGTGAATCTACAAAGCAAGTGTCTTTCGTCAATAATGTGTGTGATCTTGCCCTGAATTGTCGGCAGATTTGTCTACAATCAGGTGAATCTACAAAGCTAGCGTCTTTCGTCGATAATGTATGTGGTCCCATGAAAAATGTGTGTGATCTTGCCCTGAATTGTCGGCAGATTTATGTCTACAGTGAGTAGAATCAAGTGAATCTACAAAGCTAGCGTCTTTCGTCGATAATGTATGTGGGTCCCATGAAAATCAAGTGTTTGCTGTATCTTTAATTTGGATTAGATTTATCGTGTAATTAATGTGTGGCTACCATTCGAAACTTCATGATACTAAGACACACTAATTACGTGCAACAAACGTGAAAGACATGGTTATAATTAAGAACATCTTTAACAACATTACTTAAAATGTTTTAGAAACATACATGTAGGTTATTTTAGCTAAATATTTTTACAAACTTGTTTCAATAATATTATTCATAATTTAGTTATAATTGAATGAGTATTGTGTTTTGATAGGTTAATAAAAAATATATAATTAAATATATCTATTTATTAATTACATTTACAATGTAAAAAGAAATAATTAAATGGAATGTTTGCCACTCTCGTTACTTAGAGTAGCTCCAACAGATCCCTATGTGTCGATTTTACCAATAATTTGAAGATTTTTCATAAATATTGTGACAACCCGAACCGGAAATGGCAGTTAATCGGTTTAATTCGCGAGTTTCACGTATAATCGTAGTTTGTCGTAATTAATCGATTAGCGGTTTTGTTTGCGACTAAATTATTGGGCGAGAATTTGATATGGGTTCCTTCACGAGAGTTGTAGAGTTTATGATTTCGAGCTCGTAAGAGTTTTCGAGGATTTTTCCGATGTCCGATGAATATGTTATGAATATTTCCGACTGTTGGATTTAATCGTGTTTATCCGTTTGGTTTCGATCCGTTTTCGATCGTTGATCGTTTTAGTCGCGAGTATAAATATCGAAATAATCATAAAATTGTCGAAAAGTCACATTTGGGCCGAGTTGACCAAAATTGGACCGTTGACCAAGTTTGACCCGCGTTGACCGAAGGATTTTGGCACCGCCGTTGACCACCGATCGACTTTCTGATTCCGGCCACTTCAGACCTCAAGCTTAGTATGGTTAGCTTCCTCTTATGATTTCCTATTGTTTTGAACTTGGTTTGAGTTGATTTTTTGGTTGAGTTTTGAAGGAGAACCGATTCGGTTAAGTTATGGGTTTTTGTCGGAATCGGGTGAGATTTTTCGGCCACTTTTGGGGTCGTTGGGGTTGGAGGTTTTGCTCCCCTCAACCCATAGATGCTTTTGGGTGAAAGAATTTTGAAATTGGAGGCCGTTTGAAGCTCGCCGGAATAGGTCACCGGAATTGATGGAGGTTTGAATTTTCGAGCTTGATTCCGGCCGGCGTGTTTCGAATTGGAGGTTGGTATAGAAGGAAAAGTTGTTGGGCTTGAGGAGTAGATGTGATATGGAAATTTTCACCGGATTTGGCCACCGTTAATGCCGTACCACCGCCGGCGATGGCTGTCAACGGCGGAGCTCCGGCAATATTGAATATTTGGAATTTTTGAGAAGTTTTATACCGTTTTGCTCGTAATCGCGTCCCGAGCGTAGTATTGAGGTTATTGAGTTATTTTTGGTGGTGAATTTTGTGTCGATGGATAAGTAGAGTATTTATGGGATTTTCGACGATTTCGTTGATATTCGAGTTATATGTTTCCGTAAATGGTTGGTTTCCGAGGTGTGATTCAGAGTTTTGAATTATGATTTTGATCAGTGGTATTTGTGATTATTTAGTTGGCGAGAGAACTTCCTCTGGATCACGGGATTAGTGCGTTTTCGCGTTGTGCTTGTCTGTGAGTGGACATTTCTTTTCACTGTTGGTTGCGAGTCTTTTATATACGTTTTACGAGCATGAGCATGCAGTTATGATTACAAACTATACGAGCATGTGTTTTATGATTATGCATTTACGAATATGCTTTTATAATTATGCATTACGAGTATGCTTTTACATTATGCTTTATGCATTTGCATGGAAACCTTTATGATTTGGTTTACACAGAGTACAGTCTCAGTAGTAGTTGTATCGATACACTTAGCATCCCGGCTGATCCCCGAGGATGTTTATCGGGGGGGGGGGGGGGAGGGGGGACTGTTACCCTGACCTGACCTGAGGTCTTTACCGAGGGGAGCAAATACCCTGACCCGAGGCCCTTTCTGGCTGGAATCACGTGAAGATCAGGGATCTCGTGATTCAGACTGTACTAGCGCGAATATGTCCATGAGTGACCCCGCGGGATTTCCGATGCATGCTCTATACGCATGAGGAGTTAGAGTCTCCCTCGTGTACCATATGATTTTTATGCATTTAGACTCGCATATGTTTTATAAACATATATATTTATTCGGCGAAAGACATTTATTTTCGTCCACTCACTCTAATAGTTTATATGTCTTTCCATAGGCTCTTTGTTTTCAATGCCCAGTTTGCAGTTTGGATTCAAGTGTCTCACGTCGAGGTTGAAGGCTTAGTGTTCGAGCAACTTTTCCTTTCTCAGTAGGTTTCTAGTTTGACCTACTGTTGTGTATATATGTATATACTAGAGGTCGCTGACAAGGCGGGTAAATACCTCTCAAAGATACCCTATTCACAACTTGGATATATCAGTGTAGTAAGATAAATATGGGTTGTCGAACACAAGGAATTGGTGAAACTAAATCTTAACACGGAACTAAAATGCTGACAGATTCGACTACAGTACACTAATAACACTACGAACCTAAGCTAGACAGACTCAAATTACGCGAAATTTGGATACAATGAACTGGACACAGTGGTGGACTACCACAAAAAATTTGAGGGTTTTCTGAGTTGATTTGGTTACCGAAATAAATCGGCTAAACTACAGCTAATGCAGAAATTAATCAGTAAATTGCAGAAAGTAAATTGTTGTAGATAACCAATGAGATATGAATGTTAAGAACTTCTCTCCACCCTAGACATACTTATGACCTCCCCTATATAACTAAACTAACCGTGGATGAATACTCCCCACACAAGAGCTTTGGTTAAGTCATCTTGTGTACTACACTCTGTTACTTGGCATGAAAGATGGAGGGACAATCTGTTCGATCTTGATACTCACTTAACCGACTTATACATATGGTGATGTAAGCCTAGAGAACTGAAGTCATTACGTTCTAAGAATGTTTGAAGAGTAACAGAGCTTCAAGGGTTGATAAGGTGGTCACCCTTACATCACTAAGGCTTGTTTCACACAAATTCATGTTTGTCTCTAGAGAATATGCAATGATAAGGTGGTCATATACATAATCAAGACTATAGATCCAAAACCATGCATCTAAGCGTGCACTCAAAGAAACATGAACATAGAAATCATACGGTGAGAAAACAGTTAAACAAAACTCATTCAAATAATTAATAAAATCAAAAGGGGTTTAAAATTGTAAGCATATCTAGGGCTTGAATTAGCCCATAACAATGGAAATTTAGCTACACATAGTCTTAAATAATAATATCAAAAAATTCATGAATGATGAACAAAAGAAGGAGAAAAAATAAACTCTTGATCCCCGTCGGGATCGCAGACTCGCAATACAGCTCCTCTTTTTCTTTCACTTCTTCTTGTCTCTTTATTCTTCTTTTCTTGTTTTTGTCTTTATCTTTCTTATTACTCTCCAGTGGTCCTCAAGTCCACTTGCTAGCAATATATATATATATATATGATTAGCTAGATAACCTAGCTAGCTAGCACAAAGATGTAGCACGTGCATGTAATCTAACATGCAAAAGGACTATGTCTTGTCTTTTTGTTTCTCTCCAACCCCAACCATTTAATTGCATAATTGCTCGCTAAAAACAAAACCCCCTCACCAAGGAAAGCTCACGCACCAAGCAATTCAAATCTCACTCAAACTCCACTTCTTTGTTTCCTACTTTGTTACGTTTCCGACCAAATATGCTCGCCAAGCATCTCTTAATTAATCACCTTGCCAAGACTTCATTCACCAGGGTCACGTGGGTAATTAGTATTCTTCTCAAATTAGGATTCATTCACTCTGTAAGTCTTCCTCTTCCACAATAACTCTTAATATATATTATTTAATCTCTTTTTCTTCATTAATCTCCAAAATACCTAAAAACAAATAAACATAATTGATTCACTCAATTAATAACAATAAACTAAATATAGGGAACAAATTAAATACCGAATAGACGCATAAATATGCGACTATCAGTTGCTCTGAATACTATTATGTATATATTTTTACATGATTTTCCCGGATTTCTGTAAATCTACAGTTTTGTTTATTGCTTTATGTTATAATATGTTTTTGAGAAATCCGGATGGGATTGGTGCCCACGGTTTGGCTTTTGTGGCATAGGATGAAGTGTATTTTCCGCTGTAAGTTAATGGTAACTACGCGATATAGAGTAACTCTGCCGATATTTTTATGATTTTTTGAAAGTTCATGTTTTCAGAAGGGGTCTGATTTTGGTTTAGGAAACCAAATCGGGGTCGGGTCCTTCCAAATATCACCTCCAACATATCCCTTATATCAATTCTCACTATAGAAAATTCCTAAATTTATCATTTTCATCGCCTATTCCTATACTGAAAAGAAAGATTATAGGTAACGAGAATAACCAATATTACATTTAATTCTTTCTTTATGCATTACAAATGTAATTAATAAATTGATGTATTTAATTATATATTTTCTATCAATCAATCAAAATTCCATAGTCATTCAATTATATATATGAGCTTTCAAATTAAACTATGATCATACCAGTGATACCACCCCCAATTTTGCTCTCAGCATAAATCTCATTCACAAGAATTGGGTAAAATGGAGGTTATGGCTTCTTGGGCTGTTGTAACCCTATCATGGCTAGTCATTCTCGCTCTCGTCTCCAAAATCTTCCTTTCAAGACTCCACAAACTGACTCTGAAATTTCCACCCGGTCCAAAACCTTGGCCAATTATTGGCAACCTCAACCTCATCAATGGTTCTCTCCCTCATCGATCCCTTCACAAATTATCCCACATTTACGGTCCAATAATGCAGCTCAAGTTTGGCTCCTACCCAGTTATAGTTGCTTCCTCTCCAGAAATGGCAAAACAATTTCTAAAAACACATGATCATGTCTTTGCCTCTAGACCTAAAACTGCAGTGGGAAAGTACGCCACTTATAACTACCAGAACCTGACATGGTCACCTAGCGGTCCATATTGGCGCCAAGGCCGCCGGATCTTCCTCTCCGAACTATTCAGCTCCAAGAGGTTAGAGTCCTTTGCGCACATCCGCGTCGAAGAAATGCGAGCTTTCGTCTCGCGACTCTATATCTTGTCAGGGAAGACAGTCATGCTCAAAGAGCATCTGTCACGTCTAACCCTTAGCGTTACGAGCAGAACTATGATGGGTAAGGAGTACTTCAGGGAGCCCGAGTTTCAGCGTTCGGTGATGAGACTCGAAGAGTTTCATGATCTGCTAGATGAGTTATTCTTGCTCAATGGGGTTTTCAATATCGGGGACTGGATACCTTGGCTCTATTTCTTGGACTTGCAGGGGTACGTTAAGCGAATGAAGGCCTTGAAAAAGAAAGCCGAGCCATACTATAATTATGTGCTTGACGAACACAGGGCAGAGAGTGGAGGAGTGAAAGATTATGTAGCAAAAGACATGGTGGATGTACTACTGCAGCTTGTTGATGATCCTGATCTTGAAGTTAAGCTCACCATTGATAGTGTCAAAGCATTCATCCAAGTACGTACGTACGTTCTAGTAATTTAGACTTCTAATTACTAGAACTCCAAATCTCTAATATGTATTGCTCCAATATCATGCAGGACGTAATAGCCGGAGGAACCGATACATCCGCGACGACTTTGGAGTGGGCGATGTCTGAACTCATAAAACAACCTCACCTCATTGAAAAGGCCACCGAAGAGCTTGACAGAGTGATTGGAAGAGACAGGTGGGTGGAAGAGAAAGACATTGCACAACTTCCTTATATTGATGCAATTATGAAAGAGACGATGAGGAAACACCCATCGGTTGCTTTACTTCCACCACATTTGGCTCTTGAAGATTGCAAGATTGATGGTTATGATATTTGCAAAGGGACAAGAGTGTTCATAAACACATGGAGCATAGGGAGAGACCCCTCAGTGTGGGATGCACCAGAAGAGTTCAATCCAGAGAGATTTGTGGGAAACAAGGCATTCGATGTGAAGGGACAAAGTTTCGAATTGCTGCCATTTGGTTCGGGAAGGAGGATGTGCCCTGGTTATAGCCTTGGACTGAAAATGATTGGGTCTTGCTTGGCCAACATGTTACATGGATTTAAGTGGAAGTTACCTGATCACATGAAATTAGAAGAGTTGGGAATGGAGGAAGGTTGTGGATTGATTACAAATAGGAAGTTCCCACTCGTTGTAGTCATGGAGCCTCGACTTCCAATACCTCTTTATTAACTTCCTCTGGATGTCCATCGATCTGCATCTTTCTTACTAAAACTTTTATGAAAATATTTGAATAAGTCTTCCAGTTCCAGATCAATGGCAAGAACCAGAGAAATAATTGACAAGCTCGTAATAGCTAATCATTCCGGCCGGCCTCAGCTTTTCATTTGTAGGTGTTACATTGTTATGCATTTGATATGATGCATGTAAAATAAAGGTTTTCCAGTGACCTTCTTCTTTTCATCTGTTTGTAAACCTCTAGTATGATCCAGATCATTTGGTTGTTCGTTTCTCTTCTATGATGCTGTTGTTATGTCCAGCTTTTTGTCATTGTCTTTGTAGGATGCAGTTAGGGGAAATTGTTGGTTTGGTCATTCAACCTCCAGCATTATTACAGAAAATCTGTATTTGGAGTTAAAAGAACGCGACTGCAATGTTTTCTTCTCGTTAACTCCATTATGATTGCTACGACAGACCGAATGGTATATTAAATCTATAAATCATCAAAGTTATCTCTTTATAACATCAAATAACCTTATAGGTGAATCGATCAATGAATGGAATCATCTTCGTGCACATAACATATAATCGAACATTATCATTTGATTTACTCCGTAATTATCTTCACTAGACACCGAATTGGAAGTGAGGTTGCTGATAGCCCCTAACATTATGAAGCGTATAAAACTAAATACATTCAAAACTACTACATGAATATAACTAAACAGAGGCAAGTACGGGTTACATTGTTGTAGAAAATGACAATTCAAATCACTACTGTTCTAATATAATTAGTTTCTTATTATCCCATTACTGGATATCTTAATTCAAGCGACGAAAAATAAAAAGGAAAATATAATTTCATCTCTTCAACTAATCGAAGTGACGACTATTGATGTCGTCGCTTAAAAAACAGGAAGTGACAAATATTGCTTAATATTCGTCACTTACAAAAGTATTGAAACGACCAATATTCATAGTTTGTCGTCTCAAGTTATCCCAGAACCATGTTTTGGGACGACATTCAATCTTCGTCGCTAAACAATTATTGAAGCGACAAAAGTAAGTGAAGTCATCGCTCGAGTATAAACGAAGCGACGAACATTGGCCAAACTTCGTCGCTTAGGTTTTTTTTCATCTGCCTTTGTACTTCGTTTTAAATGCAACCTTTATATATAGGTAAAATTTTAGGTTTACAGATGCAGTTGGGTTTTGCATCTGTTTTTGGAGGAGAAGAGGGAGAAGTTAGAAGAAAGTGAGATTGGAAGGCTTTTGTTGCCAATTCTTTGATTCTTACGTAAGGTTAGCGCAATTTCCTTCTATTTATCTCTCTTTGAGAGCATATTATGTATTAGTTCAATTTAAATGGTTGTTTATGTTGGTTAATGGAAGTTGGATGATACTCTGTTGAATTTTGTGTTTTGTTGTTATTTTAGTGTTAGAATATGAAAATTGTGGTGTTTATTAGCTCAGAACTCCCGTTTGAGAATCAACAACTCATCTAGTTCATCGAAATGAGTTGTTGATTCTCGAATTGTCCCATATTGATGCATCTAATGTCCAACTCGATTTAGAAGTACACGAAGAGAATGAAGAATCAACCGGTGATGGCCGAGATGATATCGACGTCGACGAATTCGATGAGGAAGAGGAAGATGAAGACGATGATGGCGGAGACGACGAAGAGGAAGAGTACTAGTTATTATGTTATATGTTGCAATATGATGATGATAAATATTTTATGTTGTTATTTTGAACAATATTTACAATATTCTTATTAAATAGAAACATATGCAAAAGCCATAACTAATCTGTTAAGTTCAATCTAAGCGACAAATATTGGTCCATATTTGTCGCTTTAAATGTAAAGCGACGACGTATGTTCAAAACTCGTTGCTTCAGATTATGTGTCGAAATGTAAAGCCACTTAGCATGTTCCTGCATCCTGCTCTTGCTTTAAGCGTATCTGCTCCTTTCAAGGCTAGACACATACGCCAAAACAAACAGAAAAGAAATTACCATGCCACAGTAGCTGTTCTTAACATTTAAGATGTATTCAACTATGAAATCATATTCCTTTTCTTTTCTTTTAGTCAAGTTTGTGTTATTAATTAGCATTCTTCTTGTGATGTTTATAATATGTGGAACTTAATTGTGACATTTGAAAAGGCTTACCTATACTAGACACTTCTATGTTTGTAGTGGATATTCCAGATTGATGTGATTTGTTGATATGGACTACAACCTGTTGAAATGAACCAAATGTTTATAACAGAAAGGGTTCCTATTAGAGTGGCTATGTATAGTGTGATCTTAAATTTCCTAACTAGCACTAAAACCCCTTAGGGTTGTAAAAGCCTGACTCACTATGGACATGCATAACTTCTTCCTTCGTTCTACTTTTCAAATGAAATAGCTATGTTTTCGTAAATTTGTTTGGACATTAGTTTTTGATTGATCATTGAAAGATTGAATTACAATTTGTTAGGACATTAGTTTTTGATTGATCATTGAAAGATTGAATTACATGTGTACTGTAATGTAATCAATGTCCTAGCTCAAACAAATTGCCACAATTCAATGGCACCAGGTTCTAGTGCCCAGAAGAAGAAGAAATAGCTCGAGGTGCCAAGGGAGAGGAAGGTGGCCGAAGCCTTGAGGGCGGCCGCGACGGCGACTAGAGCAGAGGCGGTGGGAGACATCACGCTGGTACCCATCCCGTCGTTGGAAGAGACCAACCCTTCGGTGTTGGGAAATGATGGAGGTGGCGCTGACAGTGGAGCTGGAGAAGGCGATGCCGGTCCTCCGCTAAGTATTAGGACCAAGAGGGGTCCTATGGAGCCGGGTAAGCTTTTTTAGCGTTATGTGATATGTGATAATAAAAGTTTTAGTCTGCTAATAATATTACTTTATCTTACAACCCGGTATGTGTTTTGATATGGCAGATGTGGTTGATATGACAACGGGGATGAAGGTTAAAGGGCGGAACCTTGAGAAGCGCAACATCGTAACGGGCACAAAGACTGCATATTTAAAGAGCATGAACAACAACCAGTCTCTAAAGGTTGAGTACGCCGAAGAACACAAGGGTCCTAAAGAATTGAAGTGGAGGACTTTCATATTCCGAGACATCATGAGCGCCATCCAGAGCAAAGTTCTGATGCTTGCGCCTACCTTTGCTGAGCTGGATGAGGAGCACCAAGATGCATTGACCACTTATATGGAGGTAAAATATTGTTTAGGACTAATTTTGAAAAACTATTTTTTAGTCACATAATATTGAAAATATGATAATCAAAGGCTCAAATAAGGTTGTTTGAATTGTTTTTTACTAGATGTTATACGACCTCCCTCCCACCGAGACAGACATGTGCAAATATATCAACGAGACCACCTCAAAGATTTATAGGGATTGGAAAGACGACTGCCATACTCATTACGTTGAAGTATAAAAGGCGACGCCTGAATAGTTCATCCACCGACCTTAGCAATGGAAGTACCTCAAAGCTCAATTTGAGGACGACGGTTATAAGGTAATGAAAATTAATTATCGATTTTTATGTTTCATATAATTCCTTAATTCTTATATGAAATATGATAATACATATTCGAAATGGTTTTTGCTGGTGATGTGTGCCTGGAACGCCGCTAACCGGAACAAGGGAAATGATAAGGGGTATGCAATCAACCATCATTCTGGCACCACTCCATACAGCTACCGGGTCGCTGCAAATGAGGAGAAAGGGCATCTGGCGCCTTTACTCCAGACAGTCTGCGATGTTTATCAACCATCCCAGAATGCAAAGGAGAAAGTGGTGAGTGACATTGTTTTATGCGAATATATTTTTGACTTGGAATTAAAAAGTATAATAACACAAATCTATTGGACAATTATTTTTTGCAGGCAGCGGTGAAGAGAAAGATGAATGAGTTGTGTGCTAGTCGAGTGAGTGATGAAACGGGTGGGAGTCACGTGAGTGACCCCCTTACCGTTGACGAGCAGATTGCTGTAATTGAGCAGGAGCTGGGTGGGAAGCTGGGGACAAGGGTCCGAGGTATATTTTTTTATTGTTTATCTTTTAACAAACCACTTGACTTTTTGTGTTGTGTTTTTGTTTTTAGATACCACATGATTTTTTATATTGCCTATTTTTTTTGTTTTTACCAATTTTCAAGGTCTAGGGGGTGCAACAAGACTCCTGCCAAAACCAAGAGGCAGTGCACGTGTGCCCCGCAACGATGCGGAGGTTGAGGATTTGAAGAGGCAACTAGCGGACATTTTCTAGCGGTGCAAACACTACAAGAAAACAGCACTTAGACCACGGAAACGTAATTGTTCCGTGGTCCAAGTGACACTTAGACGACGGAGACTTCTCCGTCGTACAAGTACCACCTGGACGACGGAGAATACCAGCTCCGTCGTCCAGGTGACCACCTGGACTTCGGAGACCTCTCCGTCGTCTGGGTGATCACCTGGACGACGGAGATGGTATTCTCCGTCGTCCAGGTGATCACCTGGACAACGGACCGACACGCCGTGGTCCGAGTAACTTCCACTTAGACGACGTGCCGACACCTCCGTCGTCTAAGTGAAGCATTATATAAGCCCGATGCCAAACTCTCTTCGATTCATTCCATCCTCTGTCCCGCGGGAAATTTTAAAGATCAAAGAAGAAGGAGAAGGGAGAAGGAGAAGGAGAAGGATCAGGATCATGATCTCCGCTGACGTACTAGCTAGCTAGCTTAATTAACTGATATCAAGAAGGCCAGCAGGTACATACACAGTTAAAATTTGCTTAATATATATTTAGTGAAAACGTACATACATGCATGGATGTTAATTAGCTATATATACAGATTAAATTACGTACGTAATTGATGGATCGATGTAGATCGAGTACGTATAATTAAGTGTAAATTAATGGACTAATATATATATGTAATAATTAATTAATTATAATATTTTGTAGCAGTATGGACAAGAGTTGGATGAAGTTGAAGAATAGATGTGATGTCTGGTATATGGATGGAATTAGCGAATTTGTGAATTTTGCGATAGAACATGGTCAGGGAAAGAAGCGTTTCAGGTGTCCGTGCTAGAAATGTCTTAATTGTCAGTATATGGAGGTTAATGTTATGGTGCAACACCTGTACGAAAATGGTATGATGTGGAGTTACACTACATGGAGCGAGCATGGTGAAGCAGTAGAGTTCAGCGCAGCAGACTTCAGCTCAGGCTATAGTTACCATGGTGCCTCATCCAGCGGCAGTGGTGCCGGACCCCCAGCTTGCAACCCAACTGCAGATTTGGTCCATGATGCGTTTCCGGGATTTAGTCATGGTGGACACCAACACCAAGACGGAGGTTACAGTACCACTCATGAGCATGATGACACATTCCCCGCTGCTAGCTTGGCCACTGACACCAGTGAGATGGATAAGTACAACCGGATGCTACTTGAAGCCCAGACCCTGGTGTTCCCTGGATGTCGAGAGAATGTGTTGCAATATGTGATGGGGAAAATCTCAAGCCCGACGGTGATAGGCCAGGGGAATCTCTCAACCCCGGTGGCATAACAGGAGAATCTCTCAACCCTGCCCAGAGGAATCTCTCAACTCTGGTCAGACTACCGGTGATCAGCCGATTAGCGGAAGCATCGACGCAAATATGCCATCACCATAAAAATATAAAATAATACCTCCGAAAATAATAAATAATCTCAACATCGTATATAAACAAATACGGAAAATCACAAACTCGCACGACAGTGAAAATATAAAAGTGTCCACTCACAAGTGAGCAAAACGCGCACTCGCGCTAATCACGTGGTCCGGCGGAAGATCCATCGCTGGAAGCACGATCTCGATCCCCTGAATAATCATAAAATATATCTTATCAAAATCATAGCTCACAACACTGTACCACACCTCGGAAATCAACCATTCCCAGAAACATATAACTGATACAAAAATAATCAAAGAAATTCTCGAAATCTCCACTCAAACCCTCGACTAAAAATCCAGTACCCAAATCATCTCGAAAACCTCAAGGCGACGATCAGGGAAGGAATACTAGTAAAACGACATTAAAATCATCAAATTCTAAAAAGGCAACGGGTTGCCAGAGTTTCGCCGTTGACTGCCGCCAGCGACGGCGGCGCGCCGTCAACCGGAAAGATTTTCCGGCGACCAAGCTCCCACAAGGTTCTCCTCCTCAAGCCCAACAACTTTCCTACCTGTGGCAATCAACTTCAGGCGAGGTTGGCTGGAAAACAGCTCGAAAATTTCAAGAACACAACCGGCCGGAAAACTTCCCGGCTCGATTCCGACGCCGTCGCGCCACCTCGTCCCTCCAAACCAAAGGGGAAGTGATCACCATCCAAAACCCAACAAAATCCACCAAGAATCCATGCCGGAAAGTCGTCGGAGCTCCGCCCCCAAGCAAGGCCGATTCCGGCGAAAAATCTCAAACTTCCAACCCTCTGTTCTACCTCAAATCGAAACCAAATCGAGCAATTCCAAGTTCTAATCAACTAGAAATCAAAAGAGAAATCTAAATATACCAATATCTTTGCCGGAGGTGGCCGGAATCACGAGGTCCAACGGCGGCAGCGCGTTCCACGTGGTAGAGAATCGGTCAACGGAAAAGTCAACGGTCAACAGCTGGTCAACGCCGGTCAAACTTCCCGAACAGTGTTTTTTGACAATTTTTGACTATTTTCGATATTTATACTCACGTCTGGGGGCGATCAACGGTCCAAAACGGATAACTATTACGATTCGGATAAACTCGATACGAACGGATAAACTCGACGAAATTCTGAAACTTCAAATATTCATATTATATTCCTCGGTCGTCGAAATAATCATCCGGAACCGCCCACGAACTTGAAATCACGTGTACAACAACTCTCAAGAAGAGACTCAGCTCAAATTCTCATCCAATAATTAAGTCGTGATTAAAACCGGCAAATCAATCGATTATCGGAAAACAGTGATCTCGCGCTAACTCGCGAATTAAACCGTTTACTCAACTGATTCTGTTCTGGGTCATCACAGGCGTGTATACCACATCCTACCGGATTGCTTCAATCTGTACAGTGAACGTCTCAATTTTATAATATGAGCACTCCGTAGTTTAGAGTTACTTGATATGGGTATAGCAATGTCATCTCGCACTATCATGTATATCTCTGAATCAAGATCCCCATAGAGATATGCAGTAACCACATCCATCAGCTGCATAGTAAGCTTTTCAGACACTACCAAGCTTATCAGGTAGCGGAAGGTGATGATGTCCATAACTGGAGAATACGTCTCCTCATAATCAATTCCAGGGCACTGAGAGAAACCCTGCGCTACAAGTCTAGCTTTATAACGCAAGATCTCATTCTTCTCATTATGCTTCTGAACAAAGACCCATTTATGTCTAACTGGCTTAACATTCAGTGGGCATAGCACAACCAGACCGAAAACTTTCCTTTTATTCAGAGAGTCTAGTTCAACCTGGATTGCTTCCTTCAATTTCAGCCAATCTGTTCTACGTTGACATTCATCAACTGAGCGGTGTTCCACTTCATCTTTGTCAATAATCTCCTGAGAGAAGAAACAAACAAATATATCATTAACTAACATGAGCGAAGATCTATAAGTGGATTCATAACGTTGATGATAAGTGGATCTTTGGGTGCCTTGATGGCCTTCCTTTTAACCGACAGCTCATCTGTAGATTTTCTTACTGTCCCTCTCTTTCTGGTCGGAGCCGAGGCCGAAGCAACATCATCCACATGCGCAGGAGGAACGCCTCATTGCCTAGTGTTGCTATTAACGAATCCCTTTACCGGGATTTTCGACCTTGCAGGAACATTAGCAGCAGGTATATCTGATCTTGTCACTTTAGCGATATCATCAAATGAATCAGACATGGAATCTGCCACTTGCTGAAGATCGAGTATCCAACGCACTTCCATCTCACTCTGAGATGTGCGTAGGTCATGATGAGGCACAGTGGGATCAAACCACATCAATTTCTTACGTTGAACTGGAATAGAACTATTCTTATCTCCCCCTAACGGCGGGAAATATGTCTCATCATATTGACAATCTGCAAATCTAGTAGTAAAAAGATCTCCTTTCGAAGGTTCAAGATAACGGATTATCTTGGGTGATTCGAAACCAACATGAATGCCCAATCTTCGTTGATGACCCATCTTAGTATGTTGTGGAGACGCAATAGGCACATAGACCGCGCAACCAAAAATGTGATATGTCAGGCTCATATCCAGTTATCAACTGGTAGGCACTGAAGGGTTGATAGGCAACAGGTCTAAAACAAATGAGCATTGTTGCGTGTAACACTGCATAACCCCAAGCAAAGACCGGTAAATTTGTATGCATTACCAAAGCTCTAGACACAAGCTATAATCGCTTGATATGAGCCTCTGCTAAACCATTCTGAGAATGGATGTGGGGAACGGGGTGTTCAACATCAATCCCAAGAGACATGCAGTAATCATCAAAAGACTTTGATGTAAACTCTCCTGCATTATCCAATCTAATAGACTTGATTGGATAGTCCGGGTGGTGAGTCTGGAGCTTAATGATTTGAGCTAGGAGTTTTGCAAACGTAGCATTCCTTGTGAATAGGAAAGCAACGTGTGACCACCGCGTTGCTGCGTCTATCAAAACTATGAAATATTTAAATTGTTCGCATTCAGGTTTGATAGGTCTACAAATATCACCTTGGATCCTTTGTAAGAATGGAATATTTTCATTGTTATCATTAACAAAACAAGGATGAGCCGTCAATTTTGCTAAGGAACAAGCTTTGCAGAACGAGCGATGCGCATCAGAGATGACAACATAACAATCCGGTAGGATGACGCACGATGCTCCAACAGTATGTTGTTGGGAAGGTGCTATACTTGTCGTAGAGACCAAGTTAGGATTGAGATGGGTAGTCTCATCTTCACCATCTAAACGGATGGAAATAAGTAATCCCACATGTTTCTTGGCTCTAAAGAACGGATGACCATGAGTATTTTTCAAGATTTTGATCATCATATCACGACCTGGGTTTCCCAGTCGTACATGCCAAAGCTTTTATGAATCAGAATCACACGTAATAGTGTGAGTCATGACATTGGATTCAATGATCCGAACTGTGGTTAAGTACAAATTACTACGAATTGCCGGAAACTTCTCTAGAATGCGCTTGCGGCCACATTCAATAGAGGTTATACACAAAAATTCTTTTCCATTCTCACAATAGGTTTCCAAGTGAAATCTTTTGGCACGAATATCCTTGAAACTTAGCAAGGTTCGATTGGCTTTTGGAGCATATAAGGCATCAATGATATATAATTTTGTACCATGGGGTAGCAGAAACTCTGCATTACCACACCCTTGAATAACGGGCGCTACACCAATCATGGTTTTCACTAAGGATTTGTATGGGAAAAGATCCAGAAACAATTGCCTATTCCGCAGAATGGTATGAGTAGTACCACTATCTGCTAGACACTCAATTTCGCCTTGATACATCTACAAAATCAATGTAAACAAGTAAGTCTTTATAGAAAAGATGAGGCGCACACTTCAAGTATATACTCGAATATTTAAGAAGGGTGTGACCCTTGTTGAGTGCTGATATGGCATGGAATAAATCGATGTAATAACAACATCTGATGCTAAAATTCAAGTTGGTCGAAATTTTATGATGTTTTCCAATAGAACCGATGTATAAGTAACATCATAAGCCAATAAAACAGATGAAAGACTCATATAAAAACATCACATTCAGAGTGGATTTTCGACAGGTCGAAGAAAAGCTTCAACCGGTCGAGAAAACCCAAAATAACTTTTGATATTCCGATACCATATTTCGACCGGTCGAGAAAATTTTTGACGGGTCAAAAATTGACCAATTTTGGGATAGAGTCGTGGCATCGACCAATCGAAAATTGTTCAGTTCAATTTTTTTCGATGGGTCGAATTCGGGCCAATGTTGAACGGAAGCGTGGCGTCGACCGGTCGAAAATTGTTTAGTTTTATTTTTCGACGGGTTGAAATTAAGCCACATTCGGACAAAAGCGAGGTATCGATAGGTCGAAAATTGTTCAGTTTAATTTTTCGAGGGATCAAAGCTGCTCTGTGCACTGCTTCAAAAAAAATTGACATTTTTTTCTATGTCAAAGTGGTATCTTGGCTTGCCTTTTGCCATATGTGTAAATATTGAACCATACATAAGAATCATATGGAATATAACATTCTCAAAACACTTTCATATACCGAAAATAGAGAAATGTGCATTGCTTGCTAACAAAAATTACATCATAGATGTGTTCTTATTCATAAAACAAAGACAAATGTCTTAAAAATTCTTGACCGAAAAGTAAGCCAAAAACAAAACTAAAACTTGAAAGATCACAGAGACAACTGCTTTTTACATAGGCTTAATCAAAATTCGGGGTTGCAAGTTCTTTCCCCTTGTCATCTGCTAGAACAAGGTTGGTGTCAACCTCAATCTCAAATTCTCCAGTGTAATTCGACTCTTGAGCCAAATATTGTTTGTGCTTCTTGTAGATATTTTAAATTGCTCTATTAGCATGACTGTTTGTGCATATGTCTAGCAGAGCCACACTTGAAACAACCAAGTTTACCAGATTGTTGATATCGTTGACCATCAGGAACCGAACCAGACTGGTTCTTTTGAGAATAGGCATTTTTATCTCTATACCAAGTCATATTTTGGCTATGGCCTTGGCCACGCCCACGCCCCCCCCCCCCCCTTTTCCTCACGTGGAGCATATCCACAATGATTATAAGGTTCTGAACGAGCAACCTTCTTATCTTTTCGAGCCTTTCCTCCTGTATTATAACTCTCAGGCTTTTTGGTACCAGCGGGTCTTGAGTTATTATTCAAGATGATCTCATAATGCTTTTCTTTAGTTGCAAGACTATTAATGAGATCACTGAATTCGGTAATCCTCCCTTGCTCGTACTCAATCCTGTACTGATGAGCTAGAAGACTCATAGATGTGGGGAAGGTTTGTAACGCTTTCTCAATCATGTTTTCCTCAGATTTTTCCACACCACAAAATCTTAGTTCAGACTGCAGATCGAGCATAGCTTGGTTAAAAGCGTTGATCCATTTCGCAGTCAACTCAGGAAGCTGTGCATTATGCACATTATTGAATCTCTTTTTTAGAACATCCCACAAAACCATGGGATTTGTTTTGTTCAAGTAATGCTTCTTCAGAGATGGGTGAATATGACACCTCAAAAACATGAAGGCTTGAGCTTTTGTCTCTTCAGTAGGTGGGAGGAGGTTTGTTCCAGGCCTAGTGGGTTTGATGGTATTGGTCAGTCTCTTTCCGATGAATGTGATCTCTACATCAAAGACCCAACAATGGTACTCCTTGCCTTCAAGGTCAAGGATCTCGAATTCCGGCATTGCAGGCTCATTTAAACTCATATACAAAAACACACAGAGATGTTTTATTAGAAAAGATCGAGTACTACGATCACAAAACTTTCAAGTTTAATTGAATAAGAACGTGATCCATGATGCATGGTCACGTATCGATTATAAAACGGTGACAAAAATCACACCCAGCGACCGTGACACAACAGTCATATATAATCGATTTCCCTTTTCTTTTCTAAACCTTGACTCCCCCAGGACCGTCACGTATACTCTATGAATATATGTCCATAGGAGATAGGGTATAAACATGTAATATTCACAACTCATATCACGGTTATCATCAACTTAGATCTAGGGTTTTGCGATAAATAAGTTTGCTAGATCTAGAGATTGACGGTTTAGAAAAGTTTACCTAGATGGGTGTTATGCTCGGTATGACCGCTACACTTATTGATTGATTTGAGGTAGAAGCCCTTCTGAAACGATTCTTCGGAAGACGAAGGAAACGATTTGAAGAACTTGTGCTTGAGTGAGGGATGCCGAGATGAGAGAGAGAGAGATCGACGGTGGAGCAAGGTGGTCGGGGGTGGCGGTAGTGGTCGGCCGTGGTTGGTGGCTTTCTCCTAGTTTTCCGTTTTTCTATTAACTTTGAGAGTCGTGCTAAAAACGTGTTGTATGAGAAAGTAGAATAAACAGAAAAGTTGTTTTCTTCTTATTGATATAATGCTTTAAATACAGGCTGATACAATCAGTTATAATCACTATCCCGATATAACAGGTCGGGATTCTCTGTATCTGTCAATCAATATCCATATCAAACTAGGACAAGACACACATTGAGATTTATAGAGAATAAATCTCCTTAAACAATTAGTACTTAAAATAAAATAAACCAGTAAGTGAATATTAACTTTTAATTTTGTACCTTTTTCGGTCATTACTCAAACTCACAGCACTCATATATCAATGTTTACACACTTCACTGTTGTTATTTTTACTCATATCACTTTTAAAACTAAATTTATCCAACACCAATCAACTTATTCTCACAGCACAGCTACAACTACTTACTTTCACAGCACAGCTGTGCCAAAGTGAGCCTTATATTAATACACATCCCTTGTTTATTATATTTTTCCCCCTTTGATAAACAACCCAATTTCTTCCGAGTTCTAATAGCTTTGATCTCTACTTTCTATTAAGCGATGTATGGCATCTCGCATGGCTATGCTCTGACTCACATACGTATGTAGCCTTACCATAAAATTCATCGATCAATTGCCCACAGTAGTCCCACACCCATTGTTCATTTCACACCTTATGTAGCCTTACCATAAAATTTATCAATCAATTTCCCACAGTAAAATATTATTAAATTAATTAAAATAATAAATTTAATGTAAAAATTAAAAAAATTAAAAAAAATTTGTACGTACATCAATATCGTTCGAAAAAATCAAAATATTAAAAACTATGTACAAACTAAGTAAATACGGCAGGAGTAGACGCGCCGCTGAGTCTCCCGCCTCCAACCATGTCATCATTGTCGGGGTGTGGGGTCGGAGTAAGACAACAATCTTATTTAACCCTTCTTTGGATGAGGGCGAGGAGGTTGGCTATCTACGCTTGTTGCTCATCAAAGCTTCTGACGCATAGATAGAGTTTACGTCCGTGCGAGTCGAGCCTCCTCAAGGACTGCTTGGACCGCCGCATCCCGAGCACTTGTCCTCGTCGAGCGTGCCATAGATGAGTCAAAAGATAAATCTCGCTGCACCTTACATCCCAACTCCCTAACTTCTTTTCCAGCTCGACGACCGTATACCTCATCGGCAGCAAATCCGAGTGTGCAAGCTGCACGTTGGCCGATTCCTGCTGCGCCAGTTCTACCAACCTCGCATGAAAATAATAATAAAAATTAAAGAATTATAAATTTATACGAGAGTTTAATAAATAATAATTACGTTAATTGAGAGGAAATATATACGACACTTCGCCGCTTTGACTTGCTTCATTGTCGAGCCCAGGCGTCACGTAAGTGGTCACACTAGCATCCAGATAAAAGTGTTTGGGGCCCTTATCTCTATGCTCCTTGGCGATTTGTATCATTTGCTTGGAGCCAGAGGTATGATGGTTGTCCTTCTTCTCCCGATTGGCCTTGTTTACGTCCGATTTCGTCTGTTCGACAACATAAATCATTAAAAAACTAATAAATGACTAAAAAATAAATTATTTGATTTCGTCAATTTAAATAAAAAAAAGATGATGGTAGTGGTGGTGGTGGTGTTGATGTGCCTAAGCATCTTCGGTGTGCCATCCACCGCATATTGTTCCTAACAAAAAAAAGAATAATAAAATTAAAATCGAATATATTATGAAATTATGATTTTTATTAGTTATTAAGAAATGAATTTAAAATTGTATTACCGAGAGTTCTTTAAACACTTTCCCCTTCTCCAAGTCCGTCAACTCCTTCCAGGTAGGCGCAACCATACGAATCTTGTTGCAAATAATTGTCCCAATGTTGTGCGGTGAGAGACTAGCTAACTGCGAGGTGGGAGGGCCATCGGTGAAATCATCGTAAAGCAACTGGATCTTTTACCCGGTCGCATTGAACAACTTCTCAGATTTTCTGCCATTTCCGAGTCCTCAAGTCCTTTTCGGTTGAAGGTCTGACGGGGCGTTCCTGACCTTGTGCCGCGCGCTGTAGAGAATAGACTCAAAGGCCGACTCTTGGGCACCTTCTGACATGATCTGTATAACTGGGGCATTAGGAATATCCCTAGTCGTCGCAGCCGATGGACCAGCTGAAGGGTCCGAATGAGCTGCAACATTGTCCTCCAAGATTTGCCAACTCACTTGCTCTGCAAAGCGTCGGAGCTGAGCATCTTCGACCTCTTTTGTGCCTTCTTTTTACTCTATGAGGTCATTTTAACCTAAGAGTTGTAAAAATCAACTATTAAACCTATTTGACCATTAATTATAACTACTTTACCATTTACTATTTTTAACAATTTACAATATTTATTCTTTTTCATATTTACCACAAAATTTACTATTTTTTATATTTTTCATTTTTTATATTTACCATTTTTAATATTTATCAATTTTTAATATTAACCAATGTATAATATTTACTATTTGTAATTTTTACCTTTTTTAAAATTTACCTTTTTATTATTTACTATTTAGTTTTATCATGTTTCTCTTTACCATTTTTTCATATTTAGTATTTTTTTAATTTTTATCATTTTTAATATTTTCCTTCAATTTGTATATTTTTACCATTTTTTTATCAATTCATTATTTTTTTACCCTATTTACAATATTCACCAATTTATACCAATTTTCAATTTATAATTTTTACTAATTTTTACTTAATTTATAACATATTTAGAAATTTATTATTTTTAACATTTTTTAATATTTATTAATTTACAATAATTGTCAATTTACAATATTGACTTAATTTACCAAATATTTACCAATTTATTATTTTTACTAATTTACAATATTTACCGATTGACAATTTTTACCAATTTACCAAATTTACCAATTTACAATTAAACACAAATATACTGTATTATACATAAATATGTAGTCTTATACCTAAATACATATTAAAAAGAAATTATAAATACATACGTACGTAAAAAAAAAATTACCGACGGTGGAGGGGCGGCGGTGGGAGGGGGCCGACCGGTTGGAGGCATCAGAGGTGGAGGGAGGATCAGAGGCCGTACAGTGGAAGAAGGGAGCGAGGAGGACGTACAAGGTGGAGGGAAGGAGGAGGCCGACGGTGGAGGAGGTGGGAGACGGCGGAGGAGGTGGAGGCCGGCCGGTGGGAGTTGTGTGAGAAAGTGATCGATCGAAACTGTCCAGATTATGGAATTATACTGTTTCACTTAGACGACGGCAGCTGATTTTACGTAGTCCAAGTGGCCACTTGGACGATGTAAATTCCTATTTCCGTCGTCTAAGTGAATCTCGGGTTTCTCCTCGAATTAATTGGCGGGTGGAGGTTGACCGCCATTTATTTTGGGAACCGTTCAAATTTTGAACTTAGAGGATGGAAGAGACCTTTCCGTAGTCCAAGTGATGACTTAGACGACGTAAACTCAACTTCCGTCGTCTAAGTTCAAATTTTAAGCGGTTCCCAAAATAAATGGCGGTTGAATTTGGACTGCTCAAAATTTGAGCTTAGACGATGGAGTTGACCCTTTCCATCGTCTAAGTGCTCACCTGGATGACGGAAGGTCCAACTCCTTTGTCGTCTAAGTACAATTTCTCTAAAAATAATATTTAAAAATAATTCGTAAGGAAGTTTCCCATCTGTCATTCGATTTTTTTGTCGTAAAATATCAATTAAAGAATCGTATATATAAAAAGTGAGATTTAAGACGACAAATTAATTTACGTTTTCAAACTTGTTAAGTATCTACTAATGTGTATAACTTAAGTGTTATTAAGTATAGGCTCACTGCACATCAATATTAACGAAATTGAATTTGGATAAAACAACCGCTGGATACATTCACCATAAGATAATATATAAGTAGAATAATTTTCAGTAAATAGTAAGTTCATTAAGGGTTTCATCGGCACAGTCAACCATAAAATCAAAATTTTTACAAACCGAAAATGTGGATACACGAAAATCTGTAAGTCCTATTTTGAAACCGTCGACGCTCACACTCCAAGAATTGTTTACTTTACGCTCTCGATGAAAAGAATATGCATTGGGACATGGTCTACATGGTCGTTGTCTTAGATGTGAAATTATGATAACATGACTTAGACGACGAAGTGGCCACATTTGCGTCGTCTAAGTGAATACTTGGACGACGACTACGTGTCATTTTGTCGTCTAATGTAAAGGTTTGGGTTTAGGGTTAAGGTTTACGGTTTACGGTTTACTTAGACAATAGAATGAGACGTTTTCATCGTTTAAGATAAAACTTTAGGATTTAGGGTTATATAATTGTGTTTACCTTGGACTACGAAAAGTCGTTCCGTCGTCTAGATTTTAGGGTTTAGGAAAAATGTGACACTTGGTCGTATGAATTTTTTTATTCTGTCGAAGAGACCTCTTTAATTAATTTGAAGTTAATTATGCGAAAAAGTTAAAAGTTATAATTAATTAATTAATTATTAAAGTTCAGAATTAATAATTGTACCTACTCATCATCATAATATAATTAATCATGTATCATTACGTCAAAAAAGTTTAATTACAATAATTAATTAGTAATTAATTTTCCTCGTTGTTATATTATACTCCTAGTCATAATCGTTGTCATCCTCTTCACCACTGTTATCCGATTGCTCATCCTCATCATCATACTCAACATTGTCCGACGAATATCCTGAGTCCTCGTCGTCATCTTGTGCCTCTTCTTCATCGACCTCATTAATTACATCTATAATCTCATATTCAGTTAGATCTGTACAACCATCAAGCATGAGTAAGCGTTCACCAGCTTGAACCAAGTCCATTATGTCGGAGCGGATGACAGAAATATTAGGCTCTTGATATGCAGTAATGTCTCTTTGTGGTTCAGTATCTTCAGTCGTCGGCGTCCCTTCAGCTGTCGTGGTATTCCATATTCCTTGATGAGAGATATGGTTCACTATTTTTCACCATTCACCAGCTTTGGCGTTCACCAGCTTGAACCAAGTCCATTATGTCGGAGCGGATGACAGAAATATTAGGCTCTTGATATGCAGTAATGTCTCTTTGTGGTTCAGTATCTTCAGTCGTCGGCGTCCCTTCAGCTGTCGTGGTATTCCATATTCCTTGATGAGAGATATGGTTCACTATTTTTCACCATTCACCAGCTTTCAGATCATCAAGATAGAACACGTGCCTAACTAAGGTGACAAGAGCAAAAAGTTCACCCTCATACCAGCTTGAGTTTGTATCAACTGATAAAAGGCACAGGTCTTCCTTTTTACGCTTGAACCATTTGCACTTGAATAGGAAAACGTTCACATCATTCCCGTAACATAGCTGAACGACATATACAAGAGCCTCGTAATATATATCATTGTCTTTCCCAACCGCTACCTCACTATTTTGTGTTCTTCTTTCTTCATCTCGGGCCAATGAATGAAACTTTACACCGTTCACAAAATATTCGGGGTAAATATAGTGTGATTAGTGTCTAATCGGCTTCCCTGCTAGTAAGTGCTTTGGCCAAGACCACCACCCCCGTGGTTATTGGATTTTCGTAGATCAATCATCTCTGAAAATGGGAAGAATATATATAATTAAATTATTTAATTTCTACAAACATGTATATAAATTAAATAACTAAACATACATACCCATTGGAAGAAATAATCGGGGAACTTCTTCTTAACCACATTTTCAAACCATGTCGAACTCTTGTCCGGATTTAACGCCTGAAGCTTCTCCCTGTATGCAATCATGTAAGGCTCAACTTCATCACAGTCTCGCAACACTACCCAATACACATAAATAAGTTCTTCTCGTGTTAACTATTCCTTTAATACTCCTCTAAACGGTTGTACGACATTTGAAAAGATTGATGCATACACTAGGATCGGAGGCAGTGTGAGGTGATGGATACTTGAGGTATCTGTTGCAGTAAGTAACACTCTCATACATTAGGTATGTCTCTGCTATAAAGTCATCTGGGGTCGACCTATTTTTCACGAATTCTTTATACTGTTCAAGCTGTCTACAAAATCAAACGTTCAATTAATTAATTGTAGAATAAGTACATATAGCTAGTAATCTCGAGTGGAAAAAATAATGGATCGAAAAACCTGTATAATTAATTAATTTTATGTACCATTCTTGAGGATAAATCCAAGTGTACTAGACCAGACCAGAAATGAGCTTGCTCGGGTAGATGGATCATTACGTGAATCATGATGTCAAAGAAAGTAGGGAGAACAATTCTTTCTAGTTTGCAAATGATGTGCACAATTTGTTGTTGCAGTTCCACCACATCTGACTTCTTTAAATCTCTAGTGCATAACCTCTGCCACCACCTGCATAATGCCACTATTGGTTCTACGACGTTAGAGGCAAATATGGCCGAATTACCACTGGAATCAGACGTTGCAGCATAACGTGATAGTGATGTGTCTTTAGACCAACAAACTTGTGTTGCACCTCATCCACTGCTCCAATTATAGTAGATGCATACGTAGCCAGATAACGAACACTCTTAAACTAGTGGAATACATAACCTCTCAATGCCGACTTCACTGTGTAAGGTGCAGCTAACATCTTGTTATACACTCCTCTTCTATCCCTCCTCAACCACAAGAGACGACGTAGATTCATAGATTTTAGATCTTTGCGCACTTTGGGAGTATCTTTAGTCTTGAACTTAATACCGAGAATTATTTCCACCACGTTGTCGTACATATTCTTTTCTATGTGCATCGCATCCAAGTTGTTGCTCAACTTCAACTTCGACCAGTAAGGGAGTTCAAAGAATATATTCTTATGATGCCAATAGCTGAGATCATGTTGAGGTATTGGATTGCATTTTTGTATATCCTTGTCATTGGTCAACACACCAAAGTTGAAATAGCTCAACCTCTCTAAAATCTCTTTGTCAGACCAACTACGTGGTTTATGATTATTCTCTACCGTCCCGTCGAAATGAGCTTCATCATATCGCCACAGGTGATCGTCAGGAAGCATAATGAAAAATTATAGGGACATTTGCTCTTAAGTCTCTTATGAGCAATGAAAACCCCAACAATATAAACATATAGACTAAATGTTCGTCCATAATGCTCTTTAGAGACTATTATGTGTTGTTGATAACCCTCTATATGGACATAAATTTAAAAGTTGATAAAGGCTTTTTTTCTAATAGTCCACGCTGTTTTGGATCTTTGCTACATGAGCTTGAATACTAAAACTAATTTGAACAAATTTAATAGCTGATTTTCTCATTAAATCTAGGATTTAATAGCTGGGGGGACTGATACATTTGCGACGAATTTGGAGTGGGCGATCTCTGAACTCATAAAACAACCTCACCTCATCGAAAAGGCCACCGAAGACAGAGTCAATGGGAGAGAGATGGGTGGAAGAAAAAGACTTGGAACACCTACCTTATTTTGATGCAATAATGAAAGAGACTATGAGGAAGCACCCTGTAGTCTCACTGCTTGCGCCACATCTAGCCCTTGAAGATTGCATTGTGGAGGGTTACCATATTCGTAAAGGGACTAGAGTTTTTGAAAAACACATGGAGCATAGGGAGAGACCCTTTGTTATGGGATGCACCAGAGGAGTTTAAACCAGAGAGGTTTTTGGGAGATAAGCAGGGGATTGATGTGAAAGAAAAGAACTTTGAGCTACTTCCGTTTGGTTCAGGAAGAAGGATGTGCCCTGGTTATGGGCTAGGACTGAAAATGATCCGGTGTACCTTGGCTAACATGTTACATGGATTTAACTGGAAATGACCTCATGACATGAAAACAGAAGATTCGGGAATGGAGGAAGCTTGTGGGTTGTCAACACCTCGGAAGTTCCTGTGACAAGAGCCGATGTTTACCCCTTAGTTGAGTTTTTCCCTTCTCCATAACATTTGTCCTTCGAACTTTCTCTTTCTTTCTTTCTTTATTCCGCAGTCATCATGAATGGATTGGATCTTTCAGGCATGAACAACGGACCATGATCTTTTCAGTGGTAGGTTCATACAACTCTTCACCTGGCCCGTTGTTTCGCGATTGATAAGGATTGTACTCAAAGATATTCTGAAGTTTCTCTTCCTTACCCTTGTAGTTCTCAAACTGATCACCTAGAAAACTCTTGAGAAAAGCTAGTTGAATTAATTGATACCATGTTGATAGTACCAGTTCCTTTTCACAAAGAGGTAATGATACTTCAGGGCAACGATGAGTCTCAAAGTACCGCAAAACGCTTAGGTTTATGTTTGCTCCCTTCAGTTTCTTCAAAATCATTGCCCTGAATGTCCTTTGCAATTGTGAATATGTAGATGTGCAACTATTTGCTTCACTATTATTCCAAAATTTGTCTAGGTTATTGGTCTCATATATCAATGCTAGTGCTGCACTCGCTGCCTCGTGAACTAGTTTATCATCATGGTGCACTAACAAGTTCATGAAGTAAGAAATAGCCCCTTTCCAATAGCTTTAGTTAAGTCTCCATCCTTCCATGGTAGTAAGAAGAAACGACCATGCATATATTGCAGCAACTAAAACCTCTACCGAATGCCAATGTTTTAAAATGTGGCACGTAATACGCGTCAAACCCCGTTTCAAAGTTAGGTTATCATAAAATGTATTATTCTACCGAAAAAGGCTTAAAACGCGCAAAATGTGTTAAAACACGAAAGGCTTAAAATTGATAAGCTTTAGAGTTGTGTTTTGAACTTTTTTAATTTTTTAAACTAAGACCAATAGACCAAAACGACAATTGGAGTTTAAGATTGATGACTTACCCAAGGCTTTCTATCTTATTCAATGAATTGAGGTTTCTATCTCAACATCCAAGTCCCCACAACATCTCTCTTTGCTCTCAATCTCAATCTCAAGCAAGATTGATTCCATCTTCTCCAGCATGGGTGGCATCTCTCTTACTTGGAATGACTTCTCATTGAATAGATTGACTTAATCATTTGAATATTTGAATATGTTGCTTAGTTAATTTGATCGGTCTGACTGTTTTCAATTTTGATTTGAATAGGTTGCTTTTTATTCTTCTTCTTTTTAATCAGAATTGGTCTAATTGAAGTTGATTAAGTTGATTTGATGTTTATGCTTAGTTTTGAGACGTGAATGTTTATGTTTGAGGTTTTTGAACTTATATTTGTGTTCAAGACTGAATGTTTATGTTTATTACATAGATATATGTTGTTTTTCAAAAAGTTTACCTATTATTATGCGTTATGTCCGCGTGTAACATTTTAAAACATTGCCGAATGCATCTTTCTATCACACCCAGAATCGGATTTCGGATTCAAAAGGTCCCATATAAGCTTCATGGAAACTTGAGTCTCCTCGGAGTTAAGTGCACCGAAGAAAGTAACAAGAGCGAAACAGTTCAACATGTTTGCTGTGTTGGGTCCAGCCTTCCTCAGACATCTTGTCCTGACAATTGACGATGGAGAGCAAGCCGATCACTTTCAGCGAGTACTCAACCTCTATGGCGGAACCCTTCTTCAAACCATACAAAGATCGGTAGAGAAGAGTCACAACATGATGCTTTATAAGGTCATTACGATCCACCTCTTGGTTGAGTAGAGTTATTACGTCAACCAATGCCTTGACTCGCTCTGGTCCACGCTTGTGACACAACCGGTCTATTAGTTCGCCAGAGGCTCTGGCAGGTTCAGGTGGTCGTTCAGGCAATTGTTCAGCAAGCACGGCGGCTGCGACGGCGGCGGCAACAGCACCTTCATCATGTTGTCTCGTTTCGATTTGTTGTATTATCTGACTCTTTAAGGCTGCCGGAGTTTTAGCTTCCTGGAGCTTTTCGACGAGCTTGATGATGTGAAGCCTATGAATGTCCTGGGAGAAAGCAAACGAGGGGATGTTTCTTTCTTGTCGGAGAAAGCTTTTGTCTGGAAGCTTTGAAGTTGGAGGACTCGCAACTTGTTCTCCTGGAAGGTCCTGAAGAAGAATGACTGGAATTATTGCCTTTCATTATAATTTTCGATTTTTGGAAGTAGGAGTACGTAGCTTAACTGAGATATGAAATTCGTTTCAATTCGTGGGGTTATATATATATATATAGGCTTTCTTAATCTAATGTCGACGACTTAGGAAAGGCAATCCAAGTCGGAGAATGAGATGGAATGAAAGGCTGCGCGCAGACCAACTACCGATACGAAACACATTCCAATTTAGTAAAGGAAATTAAAGCAGATACTTATATTGGAATACGGTCAAACTAAATTGATATAGTTGGTCAACTTATACAAATTAGCAATCACGTACATACGGTACGTACCATCATTTCAAATCATGTTTCACTGGACGGAAATTAACCATAGGAAATCATGTTTCACGGGGTAGAAATCAACCAAATCATCACCCTAAAGATATTTTAGGGCGTACACCCATGTAAGGGCATGCAGACCCGGATAGAATGGATAAATGGGCACGTTTCTTTTGAGCTAAATATCTCTATATATGACCAAAACTCTCTCGATCTATCACATTATGAGTGCAGAGTAAAGACCTAATTTATGACCTGATTGACTCAAATTATTGAGATCCTGTAATTACCATATACATGTCACAGGTTTAATTGCTTTTCCAATTACTGGTGGGTAATTTCTGCATTGGTAAAGAAGGTCACAAGTGAAGCCAATCTGTAAGTATGGCAAAACTTATGACAGTATGCAACTGAAATATTGGTTATACTTGAGGTGCTTCTTTTGGGTAACAATGGTTATTGTCCTTAATAAGGCAGAGTTGATTTGGAAATGGATACATATCAATTAATGATATGTGATCCGATTTCAACTGATTAAGGATTGCATTTTATTCATGCCTATAATACTGCTCAATAGAGTTTGACACAATCTCTGATTGATTGTGTGCAAGACTCCTAATTGAGTACATCCGGTTTTAGAGCCTTAAAACCCTAGTGATATATAAAGGCTTTGAAGTCTTAGAAAAGGGTTGAGTTTTTTACAGAAAAGTAGTGTGATTCTGTTACCCTGCTGTTTGTGAAGATTGCTAAGCTGCTGCAGGTTTCAAAGGTTAAAGATCAACCAGTGTTCTAGTTGTCTCAAGAAGGAGCAAAAGGAGAACTTTCCTAGAGCTTCAAGGAGAAGTTTGTTTTCTCTTTTCTGTTTTACAATTACTTCCAGTATACTGATTTGTTATAATCATTGTGTAAAGTGGTTTGTAAAACTCTTGAGTATTAGTGGATTTGAGTTTCGGTGCTTTGCTTTAAAAGCCCCGCAGGGTTTTTAATCTCTCTGAGATTTTCCCTGCGTGAACACTTTGTGTGTTACGTGTACTTGGTTTTTCTTAGGATAAGTATTTTCACAATCACTTTTCTACTTTATACAGTTATTTTTCGATAAAAGAAAAGTTTATTAAAACCTTTCCGACCTAAATAGTATATATACAGTTGATAAACAACCCTAACTCTAATCAAGAGAAGAGAAACTAATCAGAGCAAATACTACTTTTTAAAACGCTAAGCTTGAACATAATCGAGCTTACTTATATTTTTCAAAGACAAACGAAAGACACATAGAAAAGAGATGAACATACCCTTAAACACTCGATCAATTATGGTAAGTATGTTATCCTCATGAATTACGCAGTCCCAAAGAGATGCAAATAAGCCCTAGTATCCACAGTACCTGACTCTAAAATCCTAGACAAGAGAATCATAAACGTAATTAGCTAAAAAAACTAAAAACGTAGACTAAATTTATTGGCCCACATGAGAAGCCCAAAAGAAAATATCCAATTTTGGCACAAACCTGGAAACCCTAGCCACACAACAAACCATGATAGTCAAACAACACTTCTCGTCAAACCGCCACCCACCAACGTTAACCTGCTCCCTACGCATAGACCTGACATTTGGGGGGTCACCCATTAACCCGCCCGATAACAACTTGTTTAAACCCGCCCATTAATGAATTGGGTTATTAATGGGTGGCTCAATAACAACCCGTAATCAAAACAGGCGGTTTCGGGTGAATCCGTTAAGCCCAATAAGACCAGTTAACAAAAAGAAAATAAAAAATATTTTTTTAAAAAAAAATATTTTTTGTTTAAATTTAAAATGTAATTTTTTAAAAAAATTAGAATATATTTTTTATAAATATAATTTTTTGAAAAAAAATAATATAATTTTTAAACAATGTATATTTTTTAAAATGGTTTAATGGGTCTTATCGAGCCCCAATGAGTAGCCCACTACCGTTAATGGCCCGCTCATTAACAACCCGTTATATTAACGGATTATATCGGGTTGAACCCGTCCTTTTACCAGGATACGCGACAACCCACCTCACACCACATCAACCCTGCGAGATCACAGCCACGGCACAAACCAAAGCACCTTCCTCACCACCCACAAGCCTATTGCCGCAAAACCACCGAAATCACCATACCACCAGAGCAAACGAAGAAACCAGGGTAACCAAAATCAGAATCAACCTTCAAGGTAACTCGGCCACTACACCCCGTCGGCAGCAAACCAACAACAGAAAACAAGTCAGAAGACCCGCGTCCGCGGGTTACCGCCGGACGAGGTAGACAAGCACCACTATCGCTGCCGCTCTTTGCTTCTCACCTAGTAAGAAAAACGAGAGAGAGAAAGAGAGAGAGAGAGGAGAGACTCTTCTTCTACTTTATACAGTTATGCCTAGGTGTTACGCCCCCATATTTGAGGATGGAATCTGAAGCCCCATCATGGCTAATCTTGCACCATGATGGGTACGCAGCGGTGGTCTACGAGGGAAGCAAGACAGTTGCATGGCACAAGTCGGGACTTGGTGTGCAATAAAGGTGCGTGAGACGGACGAGGAGCGCACGCGGGGCAGTCTAGAGTGGCAAACCAGAGGTCTCCAAAAGGAAACCATCATGGTTGTTCTGCGCCAAGCAGGTGGTGATCGTGGGCTGCAATGTGGCAGTGTGGACTACGAAGAAGCAGGACTGAATGCAGCGTCTTGGTGGCGGCTTGACGTGCATTGAGAAGCTTTCGAAGAGGTGGCATTCGAAGGCAGGTTACAAGGGAATGCGGTTTCCAATCCGAGTCAGCAAGTGGCGGTTGCGGCAGAGGAGGTTACAAGGACTTAGTGGCAGAAGTTACTTTTCGGTTACTTAGTCTTATCTTGTAATAGCAGTTTAGGGTAGTTACTTTGTGTTTATCCTAGACTTAGTGGGTCGAGCGGTTACTCGATCTAATCCTATTGACAGTTTTGGGGATGTCAACTGCTAGAGTCATGGTGATTCTATAAATACAGCCAGTAAGTGTGAGTATTCGGCGAAGAAGATGTCCGATGTGAATTACCACATATTCCTTTGTTAGTATGAGTAATAGAGGTTGAGAATTTCCCGTAACTTGGTGTGTGTTTTTCAGTCAACTCTAATCCCCTATCCTTAGTGTATGGGCGCTAGGATAGTAAAACACTTTCGTGTGTGGGAAACACTTGAGTGTTAGTATAGATCAAAGCATTGGTGGTCTGCTTGCTACCGTGCTAAGCGTGCCAAGGGAGTGCATACATTCAGCCTAGTCCGAAGGCCAAGGGTGGGTTGAGTGTGAGGAGGTTGCGAGCCTCGCCAACAAGCAGTGGTGTGTCGTGTCGAAGGCAGCGTGCGACAACACTAGGCAGTCCCCGGGAACAATACGAAGTCCGCTGTGCAAACTCAGCGCGTGTTGACGCTGTAACCGTGAACCTCGCTACAACTTGTCTGCAACACAAGTTGGGTTCATGGTGGGTTGGTTGGCTTTGGCGACGTGACTGCTAGGGCGCCATCACGGGTATCGGGAGTGCGGCAAAAATCCAGGCGCGCGGCTATGGACCTGTGACACTAGGTATGTTTAATTTTAATTTATTCAGTTCTAATTGTCAAATTTATATATCTTCTGACAAAAAATGTGTGATAGTTTGTAGAGTTTATAAATATATTTTGAGTGATTAATTTATTATTTCTTACTTTTCAACTATTACATAAGAAATTATTATCTCTTACGTACTATATATCCAATTTTCACGTACAGAGAAATTTACTAAACATTTTTTACTAATGGAAATTGTTTGTCCTCTCAAGAAAAAAAATAGAAAGACACCGAAACTCTGAAAGTCTAAGACTTGTTTTTTTTTTGATACAAAAAAGAAAATTACTCTGAGGCTAAGACTTGTGCAACAATTTCATTATTAACAATCAATAATTGCACAAATTGTATGAGTCAATGGCTTTGGCTAGCTATCGATAATGTACAATATAATTATGCATGCACTCTGTTTTTGTCTTCGCATATACACTTGAAACCAAATCATATGCCACCAATCTTGATTCAGAACGCCACCTTGTGTTCGGCAGTTTTAGGAAAACAAACAAGGATTGATGTCCTAGCTAGCAGACCCAGAAATACTGTGGATTGATGATGGTGGATTCCTTTATTTCTGTAAAGAAAATGACAAATGCCTTCAAATATCACTCAGAAACTTCCGCATCTCTTTACGCGTTATAGTAACGACTGCTTAGCTGTGTTCGATAGTGTGAGAAACAATATTTCCATTCAACAAACCGATGGACAGTGATAGCCCACTTTTTAAAATGAAGTTCTTAGTTTGATTCATTCAAAGATGTACTCAATTTGCTAGCTATATATTCATCGATTAATTCTGGTCTTTCTATTTGGAATGAGACTCAGACAATTGCAACAAGTATTGTTTCGCTTTCAACGAATTCATTGAAAATGATAAGTCTACAACCGTTATTTCATCACAAGAAGTTCTCCCAAGAAATGAAACTTCGAGAACACAATAAAAAGATTTTCCCTATTCAAAGAAGGAATCAACTTGAGAAAAAATGAAAATATATGTTTGGCCTTGCTACACTTTGCGCGCAGCTTTGAAAAATTCTGTATGTACAGCGTGAATGTCTGATTTTACTCTAATTTAATTGTATACTATAACCTATGCTCCCTTGACTCTTTGGTGCAAAGGAGATTTCAAATCATGACTCGCTTCTGTGATGTTGGTGCACCATGTTTTCTGAGTAACATTGTGGAGACTTTGGAGGAGTTCTTTGGTGATGCCTCTGGCCGTGGTGGCTGCTCTTCTTCCTCGGTTCCTTCAGAGCATCGCCATCCTTGATATCCTTAATGGAGTTATCGGATTTATCAGTAGGAACCGTGTACACAAAGGGTCCAATAGGAATGTCATCAAAATCCTTGAGGGGCTCTAGAGTCTTGACAACATCACACATTTTCGGTCTTTGTTTAGGCCGGTGGCTCAGACATTGGTATGCCAATGCAGCAGCCTTTCTGGCCCCCATTTCGGAGTACTGTCCTTCAAGTCTAGGATCCATTATTCGGCTGAGTTTTCGGGGTTCATTCAGCATTGGTCTTGCCCATTCTACTAGGTTCTGCTCTCTATGGGGACGGCTCTTCTCCACCGATCTCCTTCCTGTTAGTAACTCTAATAGTACCACTCCGAAACTATACACATCACTCATTGCTGTCAAGTGACCTGAAAAAAATAAAAATAAAAATGTCATCATTCCAATCTAAGAATTCATAGCTTTGAGATTATTCTAAGCTGAATTTTGTGAAGATAAGTACCTGTCATGATGTATTCAGGAGCAGCATAGCCTTGTGTACCCATGACTCTTGTCGAAACATGCGTGTCATCTCCTTCGGGGCCATCTTTTGCTAGACCAAAATCAGAGAGCTTAGGAGTATAGTCCTGGAAAACAGAATATGGACAATATAAATGTAAGGATTTTTGATCAAATAAGTGGAGCAAATTAACAGAAGCTGCTTGACAAAGAAGAGCACTTACAGAGTCTAACAAGATGTTTGAAGCTTTGAAATCGCGGTATATAACTGGCTTTTCTGCTTCATGTAGGAAAGCAAGACCCTTTGCAGCTCCAAGAGCAATTTTCATTCTGGTTGACCATGGAAGTGATACTGAATACCCTGCAGCCCAAGAAATTAGACATTAAGATTAGTACTTGAGATTGATTGCATGTGAAAGCTTTTTTAAATGGAAAATTTGTAGAGAAAGCATACTTCTGAATAGCTGATTCTCTAAGCTTCCTCTTGGCATATACTCATACACCAAAAGCCTGTGTTCATCTTCACAGCAATACCCTATGAGCTTCACAAGGTGTGGATGCCTCAACTGCCCAAGAAACATCACCTCAGTCTGCAAAACTAGATCACGGTTAGAACACAGAATTCAAGAAGAAAAAGACCAAGATTTTTTTCTTTCTAATTATTGTCCAAATGAGACTCACCAACCACTCCCTATGGCCCTGTGATCCATCCAAGTCCAAGAGCTTTACAGCCACAGGCTGAGCAGCCAAACCGTGTCTAAGCTTGTCATCGATGAACCCTTTGTGAACCGGGCCAAATCCGCCCTCCCCAAGAAAGTTGCTAGATGAAAAACTCTGCGTGATCAACTTCAGCTCCCCAAGAGTAAACACGTGAAGATTGGAGCCTGCAAGAGATATGGAAAGGTCTTCTGAAAGCGTTGTCGAGCTGGGATCACTCAAGTCCGTAAGCGAAAGCCTCTGAAATGAAATCTGCTTAGCCAACACTTTTGCTTTGTTCTTGGGAGCTTGGTACTGAGACTTGTAGCAGCTTGGGACTATAGAAGACCAACATGTGATTTTCTTGACTGTCATTCTTGTTAGATCAAAAATAATGCCTCCAAACTTGTGTGCTGGTTTTTATCTTTGAGATTGAATGGAGCCTATAAGTTCATTAGCTTGGGTTTTTAAATGAGATGGGAGAGATGGTGGAGAAGAGCAATGGTTGGGGAGACTTTTGAAGGAGAGGAAAAGGGGCCTAATGTTCAAATTCACCAACTGCTCTCCAAACCAGACAATGGAGAAAGAGGTCTGCAACTTCTTTCTAGCAACCCTCTCTTGATTTTCTTATTCTAAACATTCTTTGCATCCCCTTATAGTATATTTATAGATTTCAGATATAGATGTTGCCTATATTATACATCTTAAAATGGGGTGATGAGTCCCTAGTCCACATAGTTGGTTTAGCCTCAAATGACATGGCTATCCTCTTGACCTTGACTTGTAATTAGCACTAGGGTTAACGGGTAACATTTTATCAATGAATACAAATTGGAGTGGGGCTAAGCCTCCAACTGGAGATTATCTGTCTCAAATGTTGGATTGAAATTTATAGCTTAAACCCCAATCAGGATCATTTGCAGCCTGCTGCTATAGATTATTTCATTATTAGGATTACTAAGTTCTACTAAAATGAGTTAATGCTGCCCATAGAACAAAGAAATCCAGCTAGCCATGGCATTGAAAAGTTTGCAATGAGAAACAGAGAAAAGGCAGGTGTTTCGCACTGAGGTGTGAAAATGGGGACGGATGTCGAATTTTCCTTGTGGTTTAGAGTGTAGACCTGTGGTTAATTAGGGAAATTAAGCTTGCATGGTTGGTCAAGATGCAATGCAGTTTATGTTCTAGAACTTAAATTAGTAGCTCAAAATTGATGCATTATCTCAAAAACGTCATCATCTACTCTCAACACAATGCGTCATCTTAAGCACAAGGTGATCATAACCTTTTCGGTTTATCAGGGGTTCCTTGGGTACACACCTGCGGATTGGGTTTAATAGAGTCAAATGCTCAACTTCTACTAATTAAAAGCAGACTCTTAACTTCTCTTAAAGCATGTTTTTTCAAGAGGCAGATGTGTCATTGGTGCCAAGAGAGCAAGACAAGTTTATATTTAAGTTGGTGTTCGATGGTAGCCACAACAAGTGGTTCAGTGGAAACACTTGGTACTGAGAACGTTTGATATGAAACTTTCATGTTTTACGTTCGAACATTGATGACGTCAAATGAATTTGAATTTGCTGAATTATGAATGTCGCTACCTTAACAGAATGATTCTCTGGGCGAGATAACATTTCAAAAGACATATTCACCTAAAAAAACCATTATCATCATTGAAAGTTTCAATTAAGTATAGAGTGACATTTTCTTAATTTTTTTTATGATTAATTATCGATTTACCATGCACAGTGGCACAGATCGTTAAATAATCTTCAAGTTTTACTGGGAGGCTAAGTTGTCATTGGTTGCATCATGCTAATTATATGTTTAATCTTGTTTTGTACGAAATATTTTCAAAGAGATCGATTGGAATCTTGTTGAATTAAACTAGTAAGGAAAAGTCAATGTCTCTGACTCTGTGTGAAAGAAGCTTCGAGAGCTTAGCTAGCTAATATATGGAGGTTCGGTAAAGGATATTATTCATTCATGTAAGATCGATGCATGTCACGAAATCTCGAGGGAAAGAGAACCATATTGTTTCATCTGTAGTTGCCACGTGAAAGTCAAGCGGGCATTATCGTCATTTGCTACCATGAACAACGACTCTGCCTTTGCCTTTGATAACGAAATTTGGTATAATCGATCATATCCAAAAGACCAAAACTTGGAAAGCAAGCAATTCTGCCAAACTACTCTGCGATATTCAAATGACTCGACACGACAAGGTACGAATTAAGGTTGTTTTGGTTAGTAAAAAGGTAATTTCATTTTGACTAATGACAAGGCGGATAAACACCTCTCAAAGATACCCTATTCACAACCTGAATATATCAATGTAGCAAGATAAATAGGAGTTGTCGAACACAAGGAATTGGTGAAACTAAATCCTAACAAACTACTATGCTGACATACTCGACTACAGTACACTAATAACAACGTGAGCCTAAACTAGACAAACTCAAATGCTACGAAATTTGGACACAACAATATAGACACAGTGGCGGACTACTACACAAAATTTGAGGGTTTTCTGAATTGAATTGGCTACTGAAATAAATCGGCTAAGCTACAGCTAATGCAGAAATCAGTAAATTGCAGAAAGTAAATTGTTGTAGATCAGATAATCAATGAGATATGAATGTTAAGAACTTCTCTCCACCCTAGACATACTTACTACCTTCCCAATTTAATTGAACTAACCATGGATGAATACTCCCCATACAAGAGCTTTGATTAAGTCATCTTATGTACTACACTCTCTTACTTGGCATGAAAGAGGGAGGGACAAACCGCTCGATCTTGATCCTCATTTAACCGACTTATACATATGGTGATGTAAGCCTAGAGAACTAAAGTCATTACGTTCTAAGAATGTTTGAAGTATAACAGAGCTTCAAGGGTTGATAAGGTGGTCACCCTTACATCACTAAGGCTTGTTTCACACAAATTCATGTTTGTCTCTAGAGAATATGCAATGATAAGGTGGTCATATACATAATCAAGACTATAGATCCTAAGCCATGCATCTAAGCGTGCACTCAAATAAATATGAACATAGAAATCATGCGGTGAGAAAACAGTAAAACAAAACTCATCCAAATAATTAATAGAATCAAAAGGGGTTCAAAATCGTAAGCATATCTAGGGCTTCAATCAGCCCCTAACAATGGAAATTTAGTTACACATAGTCTTAAATAATAACATTGAAGAATTCATGAAAGATGAACAAAAGAAGGAGACGAAATAAACTCTTGATCCCCGTCGGGATCGCAGGCTTGCAATACAGCTCCTCTCTTTCCTTCCACTTCTTCTTCTTTCTTTATTCTTCTTTTCTTTTGTCTTTTTCTCTTATTCTCTCTCTTCTCTCGCCAGCCACTCTATTCAGCCCCCCTCTTTAGCTATATATATATATATATATATATAACAAAACTAGGTTAAACTAGCTAGCCCACGTGCATGCAATCCAACACTAAGTGGAATTCTTCCCAAAGTCCAACTCCACTAGCTCCATTACTTCTCATAATCCAAAACAGCTCGCCAAGCTGCAAATATATAAATATATATCATTTAGCTAGTTTAATTAAACTAGCAAAACTCATGTGCTCTTTTCATCACGTGCTCGCCAAGGACTCCAACAGTATCCTTCATGGATTATAATTCCTACACCTCGTAAGTCTTCCTCTTCCACAATAACTCTTAAAATATATTATTTAATCTCATTTTCTTCATTAATCTCTAAAATACCTAAAAACAAAGAAACATAATTAATTCACTCAATTAATAACAATAAACTAAATATAAGGAACAAATTAAATACCAAATAGATGCATAAATATGCGACTATCAACTAATTGGTTGGAAAATGGAAAAGAACCTGCATGAGCAAAATATGAAACATAAAACTAGAATGACACTACCGCTGGAAACACTATAGCCGACAAGATTTGTAAAACTATAGCCGACGAGATAAAAATCTCGTCGGCTATAGTGGAAAAAATGATTTTTTTTTTTAATTTTTTTTAAAATCTCGTCGGCTATAGTACTATAGTCAACAAAAATTTTAAAATAATAAATAATAAATAAATAAAAAATTATTTTTTCCATTATAGCCAACGAGATTTTTATCTTGTCGACTATAATTTTACAAATCTCGTCGGCTATAATATTTGCGCATGTAGTGTGAGAATGAGAATGGGAGGGACAGAAGACAGATCAACCGATCGAGTACGTGTTGAATACAAGAATCGGAAGCCAATATAAAAATGCCTAATAGAGTAATAAGTACACGCTTAGTTTGGATTTAGGCATTTAGCTACTAAGTGCCAATTAACTTACTTGTTAGTGGATGGTGGTAGAGAAGTATCTTGCACATAACTTGACTATATAATATGAGCAGGCCATATTTTATTTGATATAACAAAGCCAATGATACATTTAATTAAGCTTGCTCATGATCGATGCGCATATTGTTAATTAAGCATCTCAGAAATTCTTTGCTTTATACATAGTAAAAATACCTGAAATAATTAATCTGAATCGAACTATCATGTTCATGTGAGAATAGGTAGCTAGCTAACTAGTTCGATTCCAATCAAAATTTATTTTTTGAAATAATGCATATCTCAAATCCAAATGTGAAACATGTCGATCGAAGTAAGCCTTCTAGTTGAAAATACACAGTATATAGTCGAAATTGACATCTCGCCCACCGAACAAACAAATATGGCCCGAAGGTCACACCCAAACCCTAGCCGTCCAAATCATTGTGATTATATTCATAATTCTAGTTTTAGCATTTGATTAATTACAAACATGTATTTGCTAATGTTATTCTCATCGAGGCATTCATGCATCTATAATTCTATATCCACCACGTACAACACTTCTGATGATCACGTGAGTAAACTATTATGATTCAGAATCAACAGCTACAAATTCGAAATGAACAAATTAAATTCAATCAATCTGCAACCACCCTAGCTATAACAGAAAACTTCTAAGTTAGCTTATATGGAACTTCACCAAACAACCAGAAACAAACACAAACAAAAGCTCCCCACGAATTCGTATGCGGTTATGTAATGTCACCTTGACTACCCAACAGAAGAAGTAGTTGTTTTCAAACTTGTTTCCATCATGCTAACAAAGCTCGGAGAATACCTAATGGAATATTAGAGGTCGGTGATCAATAATATGAGCAGTTGTGATATCTCATCAGATAAAGAATAAGCATGATGATAATCGATCACTTATGTCCGTATATATCGTGCTCATCAGTTCAACTACCAAAGACTGCTGCATGGAAATGGCTAGCTCTAGTTGTGTGAAGCAGCCAAAGCGCGCGACGAAGTTTTCTTGGTTTAGCAATACGTGTGCTGCAAGCTTTTCTAGGTAGAGTTAGGCAACAAGATCTTACTATTGACGCACGGAGTATTACAAAGGAACTAAAGCACGAGGTGAATTATATACGCATGATGAGGGTCAAAGGTCAAGCACAGCTCCACTACAAGCTAGGGCCATAATCACATACTTGTTTATTTAGTTATTTATTAAGGAATGCAAAACTTGATTTGCTCTATGATCGATCTTGGCTTAACCGTGCGAATAAGTCTCAGTCAGCTACTCATTTGAGATATAATTAATTAGCTAACAATTTGTGTTTGATGAGTCTGTAGGCAAGAATAGTCATCTACATAACTTTATCTCCACGTACAGAGGAGCTAGCCGGCCTCTACGAAAAGGATAGGAAATTATATATGTTTGAGAGATGTGATACAAGTAATAGTTCTTAATTTACTATTAGAAAACGTGTTAGCCAGGAGATTGGATGTTAATATTGCTTTCACCTTTAACTTCAAAGTTTGAGCTAAGGGTGAGACTTTGTTCCTTAAATTGTCTATCATGACTCTATCTCTAAGGAGTAATTTTACTTGGAAAAAAAAACATAGATGTTGCCGAGTGTACGTGCATTATCGTCTATTCATGCATCTTTATAGGGTAAGCCTTGCAAGCTAGGTTAAATTAAATTTATTGCAGCACGTAGTTTGTGACACTTGCATTAGTTGCATGCATATGTCATTGATCCCGTGTATAGTTTCTGGCTTGTTGCTAAAGACCAAAGACCCGAGCATTCTCGTGTTGCACGTTTCTTCATAAGAGCATATGCAGCGGTGGCATGGCTGCGATAGCACGAGCAGAGGGGAGAGAAGGCGGGCCCGGCCACGAACAACACTTTGACTGAGCTAAAAAGCTCTTGCACAAACAAATACTGCACGTTGACGAGCACGAACAGCCGGCACGAACATCCTGCACCCACCGCTGCATATGCTCTAAGGAAGATCATGTTAACCATGGTTTAATATTGACAATATAGAGTGTGCCACATGTCGTGTTTTGTGTGTTAGCTTTCTTACTCTAGTTATTACTCTGAAGTCGAGGAAAGAGTAAAATAGTCTGCTGTAATATTTCTGTCAGTACGTTTTTGATGATTCAATGAGATAAGGTTGTTATGGTTGTGCATAGCTCTCAATTCTGTACGTCATCGTTTCCATGCTTCTCTTTCAATTCATTGTTCTAGTTAGTTTATCATGGTATCCAGAGCTCGTATATGATCCTGAGCTTGTTATATGGCTTCCGCTTCTATCAGTTCTATGTGTGTGCTTTGTTATTTGAGGTTTTGTCGCTGATTCACAAACCCTAGTTTTCTGGATACAGTGAGCTATCAAGTCTGTTTGGCTTAGCGGCTTGGAGATTTGAACTCGTGGTGCAAAAGCTTTCACTCGAAGCTTTGGTTCGAGTGATTCGGAGGAGGTTGAGTCTGAATCGTACGATTTTTGGAGTTCGGGTCGTTCGTTTTGAAGCTTTGTTCATACAATTGTGGATAAGGTGAATTTGATAAGCTTTACAAGTAGATTTACATGTTTGAGAAGTGTTCTTTCATATCTGACTGTAGATCTGGTACTTATGCCTGTTTGAGTTTTTTGGTGGAATGGTGGCGATAATCAGTATCTGATCTGTATGACTACTTAATGATGTTTTAGCTCAAAACTCAGTGTATGTGGTAGTGTTTAGCTTAACAACTAGTTACAATCTGGTGATATAGCTGAAATTTGTACAATCTGTGGTGCTATCTGAGATGAATTACTGGTAACAATTGAGTGATAAATTTGTTATGGTACATAACTGGTGAAAGTCCTTGAGTTGTGATAGTATTGGGATATTCTGATGACTTGTGAAGATTTGGAGTTTATGAATAGGATCCATATACTTTTTGGTTATAGAAGTTGTTGCTGATAAGTCTTAAGACGTGGAGCTATTGAGATATTTTACTGTTTTTCTGGAGATTTGGAGCACAGCTATAGTATCGGTGTTCTACTTTGGTTATAGTCTATGATATTGTCTGTTCATCTAGAGTGTGGGAATTTTGTAAGCATCTGTTCAGGGAAGGTTTTTGTGTCTGGAGTTATTCTGTGCTTCACATAACTGAAGCGGTGTTGTTAGACTTATTGCAGTCTACTAGTCAATCTGTATCAATCATGCCTGAGTGTGGTTCATCCTCTTCAACAATGAGTTTTCCCGTGCTCACACAAGCTGATGTGAATGCCTTGCTGAGCATGATTACTGTGAGACTCAATGATACCAATTTCATCAAGTGGAGTTTTCAGATCAAATCTGTGCTGAAGGCAAATAAATTGTTTGGATTTCTTGATGGCACTGAAGTTTCACCACCACAGTATGTTCTTACAGCAGATGGAGAATCTACAAGTACCATCTCAACTGCTTATAAAGCATGGGTGAAGAATGACAGTGTTTTGGTCAGCCTTCTCATGGCAACTCTTGATGATGATAATAATGATCTGGTGGTGGGATGTGAAAGTGCTCATGAGGCTTGGCAATGCATTTTGGAGAGATTTTGTACTGTGTCTATTGAGAGGTATCTTGGACGTGTGAAAAATGCTAGAGATCATCTCAAGTCTGTTGGGGTGATAATGTCTGATGAAGATATTACTGAAGAATATAAGATGATCAGAATGGTTATCAGAGGAAGAGAAAATCCTATCACACTCAAGGAACTTCGCTCACAGTTACTAGCTGCTGAAAGGGAGGTGGATGATTTCTTTCAGACTCATACTATGAGTGCTACGGTGGCTAGGAATGACACCAGAGGAGGAGGATCTCGAAGGTCTTGGAACAATAATGATAAGGGAAACTACTTACACCTCTGGTGGTGCTAAGGACACGAATGGGCAGCATGATGGAGATGTGTGCTCAGGTTGCAACAAGAAGGGTCATACTCTTGAAACATGTTTTACAGTGAATCCGTGTTCAATATGTCACAGACACGGTCATCTTGCTGAAAGGTGCTATCAGAATCCTGCTTATAAGAAGCCACAGACTACTACTGCAAGTGAATCCAGTGTGTACATAAACAATGTTGGACCATCTCCTGAATGCCAAATATGCAATAAGAAGGGACATACTGCCATCAACTGTTACTACAGAGTTGATGTTCCTCCTGGACATCCTTCTTTGCATGTTGTTGTGTGTCAGGTGTGTGGTCTGAATGGCCATGCTGCTTTGGATTGTTCACAGAGGTCTAACTATGCCTATCAAGGTTCTAATCCTCCATCTACTGTGACTCCCATGACTGCTCAGTCAAATGGTGCAAGTTCTTTTCAGAGACCAGCCTTTAATGCAAATGATGTATGGATTGGTGACAGTGGTGCTACTCTTCACATGACTTCAGATTCGAGGAACTTGTCAATTGCTCACCCATATTCTTCTGACAACAAGATCACTATTGGCAATGGAACAGGTCTTGATATTTCTCATATTGGCACTGCTCATATATCTTCTTCTCATCATACTTTTAATATGCATAATGTGTTACATGTACCTAGTCTGGCAGCAAATCTTTTGTCATTCACAAAACTGTGTAGGGACAACAGGTGTTTTATAACTCTTGATGAAGAAGATATATGAGTGCAGGACAAAGCAACCAAGGTGCATCTGTATCAGGGAAAAAGCAGCGAGGAAGGACTGTTCTTGTTTCCTGGAAATGCTTTCTCTTCTTGTTCTGATCCCAAGGCTTTTGTTGGTGCAGCTGTGGAAAACACTATCTGGCATCAAAGACTTGGACATCCTAGTTCTTCTACAGTGTCTAGAATGTTGTCTCTAGCTGAAATAAATTCTTCTAAGGACTTAGATAGTCATGTATGTACTGCTTGTTTGGATGGAAAGATGCATAGGTTACCTTTTGATGAGTCTGTGTCCAGAAGCTCAGTTCCTTTTAGCAAGATACATTAAGATGTATGGGGTCCAGTTCCCTATCTGTCAATAGAGGGATACAAGTATTACTTGAGTTTCATCGATGATTGTAAAGGTACATGTGGATTTACCCACTCATCAATAAATCTGATGTGTTTTCCTCGTTCCAAAAATTTCATGCCTATGTGAAAACACAATTTCATGGGAATATATAGGTTCTGCAGTCTGCTGAGGGAGGAGAATATAACAGTAACATGTTTAAAGCTTATCTTTCTTCTACAGAAAAATGGGGTTGTTGACAGGAAGAACAGACACTTGGTGGAAACTACAATTGCTCTATTATCCACAACATCTATATCAAAACCATTCTGGTTTCATGGTATAGCACATTCTGCATTCCTCATCAATAGGATGCCATGTAAGTCATTAAATATGCCGTCCCCATATTTTATGCTGTTTGGAGTTCAACCTAAAATTCATGATCTTCATGTTTTTGGATCTGCCTGTTAACCTCTGATGCGCCCATATAATCATGATAAGCTTGATCCTAGGACTACACAGTGTGTTTCTAGCCTATGCAGTTGGCTATAAAGGAGTTGTGTTATAGTATTGCTAAGAATAAATTGTGGTTGTGTAGACATGTTATTCATTATGAAAAGTGTTCTCTCTTTTCTGATCTTTAGAAAAAATCCTCATCTTTACCCTTCCAGTCTTCTACTAGTAGTACCATAAAACCTTCTCCTACTGTTCCTATACCCTATCCATCATCCTTCTTTTATTCAAATAGTTCAACCCATTCTCCTTCTCCACCTTCACCACTACAAGATCATTTACCTGTTGCTTCTACTAGGCTTGAATTCGGTTTGGTTCTAGTCAAAAAATTTAAGATCTGGATCCAGAACCGTTTACTTGTATTCGGTTCGGTTATGTAACAATCATGAGTGGAACCGTTTAGAACCAGAACCGTTCGGTTCCGGTTCCGGTTCTAGCGATTCTCGTAAAAGATTCGTTTGAAAAAAAGAACCGAAAAATGAAAAATTATATTTTTGTAAATTGGACTTCAAAATCCTCTTACTTTATGTTTTACATAGTTTTATATATAATCTATCTATATAAAAACATATAATTTGCATATTAAATCACATGTGGTCATCAACATATCAACTTGTCATTCATCAAGATCATATTTGTATCATATCAGTCATCAAATTAAATTTCATAGGTCTAAACAAATTGTGACAAATTGAAATTAATTGAATTAGAAAAGAAAAAAAGAGTAGGTATTTGGGTTGAGCCAGTTTATTTGGGTTTGGATATTTAAGATTTATATAGTTTGGCTTATATATATGAGTTGTGTTAATTATAAAATGGTTCCTTCGGATTTGACTGTTTTTTGATATCAGAATCCGGAACCGTAACTGATAACGCGTAAAACATGCATCAAATATTAACACAAAGTAGATACTCAACACATATCTCACACGTATGCAATTTAAAACCCTTCTTTTTAGATGTAGCATTGATAAGTAGGGATCGTTCTTAACCGGGGATTGAGGGTACTAATGCATGACAACGTTTGTAAACATAAAATAAAAAAATATGGGGGTTTGGAAGTTTGGTTATTAATTAACTACGAAAATAAGAACAGAAATTGGTAAGCAAACATATTCAGAAATCCTAGATTCTATCATGCTTCACTCATAGACAAGTAGAAAACAAACAAGAACAAAGAATCCTAAACATGCTTGCTAGACCGGAAATAAAATACTAACTAATATATACAAGTGATCATCATATTCAACCTAACCAATTTTCTCTACCTAATTAAGCTACCTTCGAAATTTATGCTCATAATTCTTATTGTTAACATGCCATGTGGTTTAAAGCTTAACGCCTTAAAATCTAAGAATCATTGAATAACTTCCAGGCGAAAGGTTAAAACACAATCATCCCGCACTACCCAACGCATTAAGAACTAGACATAGCATGCCTCAAACAAAACTAAGAACATAAACACATGGAAGATATACTCAAGTAAGTATTAAAAATCCAAAAGTATTCACCAAAACCCAATGTCAAACAAAAAGAGTACAAGAACAAAATATGACTACGGAGTAAAGGGTTCATGGTTACACTTTGAAGAAATCCCGCTTAACGCTGCAAACTCCCAAGGTGTAGATGACTCCAAGGATGGTGGTTCTCACTTGTATGGACTTAACGTGTGCAAGCGATCCGAGTGATGGTGGATGGCGGTATAGTCAACTTCGTGCTTGGCCTTGGTGTTTGAGGGAGAGGGTGGAGAGTAATTTTGCAGAGCTTAGGCCTAGAATATGTGATGATCCACTTTGAGGCCGAGCTCCCCAATTTATAGAAGAAGATTAGGTCTTTTCCTACCAAAACAAGACTTTCTTAGTGTACCCGGGCCAATCTGATAGTATGTAAAGATTTGCACTTTCCCGGAGTTGTACACATCTGAATTGCGTGATTCTTGCGGCATTGGAAAGATCTTTCCGAGAGCTATAAAATATATTCATTAATCACCTCAATCGGAGTTGATATGAAATTTCTGCAGCTTGTCGAAGTTGACCCATCTGCACAGGCAGATTCTGCTTTCCTTATTCTTCATGATTTCCTTCTTCTTTTGACTTTGGGAATCCTTTTCCTACCAAAGCTTGATCTCCACGAAATTGACTGATTGGATCTTCATATTTGGGCTATCTAAATAGTCTTCTAATTAATTGGACCCATTTTCATTTGTTCTTCTTCAAGATCCTTCCGGAAGCTTTCAAATCCTAGTCAACATAGGAAAGGTTTTCCTAGTCAACCAATGATTTCTTTTTCTCCTCAAATTTTCTCCTTTCTTCCTTGGAATTTCGAACCAATTTCTTTTCTCCATTATTTTGTTGCGTTTTGCGTGCTTGTAGACTCCTTTACTCCGTCTCTTTTGGTCAACACCTGAATTTAACAAAATAAGTTAAAACTAATAAAACTAAGCAATTATCAAAGTAAAAATGTAGAGAAAAAATATTAATTAATACGCCTAAAATGCGTAGATCAGTAACGGATCCAGAACTAAATTTAAAAAAACACAATATTTTTAGAGATCCGGAACCGTAATTGTACAGATCGATTTTTCGAATCTTTGGATCTTGTGGCCAGGCCTAGCTTCTACACAAATGGAATTTCTAGTTCATTCTTTTCATGAAGACAATATTGTTCCTGCTGAGACTCTTTTGAATAACAACAATAGTCAAGACAGTGGTACAGCCTCTCATTGTGGTTCTGATGTTCAAGTTGATATTAGTGAAGTCAATAGTGTATCCTCTAATCAAAATCCTCCAGATCCCATAATTCATGATCCTCAAAATGCATCAGTTGATGAGGTCGATGTGGTACATGTTCCACCTCTTATTCAGTTCCCAGTAAATTCAGAAAGTGGAGAACTTGTGCTTCCATCAAAATTACAGTTCATACAAGACCAAGATTATAATACTCACTTCATGTTGACCAGAGCCAAGAATGATATTGTCAAAAAGAAAACGTTTGAGGATTTTTGTGCATATTCTGCTATTGTTCATGCAAAGATGTTTGATGAACTAGCGTATTTTAATGGTTTTACTGCTGTGACTGAGATTAGTGAAGCTACAGAACCTAAAAGTTTTAAAGATGCTCATGGTAAACCTGAGTGGGATAGAGCCATGTTGGAAGAGATTGAAGCATTGCAGAAACAAGATACTTGGTCCCTTGTTCCATGTCCTACATGACAGAATATAGTAGGTAGCAAGTGGATTTATAAGATTAAAACGAATCCGGATGGGAGTGTTTCCAGATATAAAGCTAGGCTTGTAGATCAAGGTTTTAGTCAATGAAAAGGATTGGACTATGATGAAATTTTCAGCCCTATAATGAGACACAACACTGTTAGGCTTGTTCTGGCATTGGCTGCTATGTATCAATGGAAACTAAGACAGCTTGATGTCAAAAATATTTTCTTCATGGTGATCTCAAATAAGAAGTATACATGCATCAACCACAAGGATTTATATATTCTGACTATCCAAATCATGTCTGCTTACTTTAAAAATCCTTGTATAGTCTCAAACAAGCACCAAGGGCTTGGAATGAAAAATTCACTAGTTTTCTTCCAAGTCTTGGTTTTGTCTTTTCTCATTCTGATCCTAGTCTTTTTGTGAGAAAGAGCAGTGATAGAATTGTTGTGCTTCTTTTGTACGTAGATGATATTGGTATTATCGGGTCTGATAATGCAGGTGTTCAAACTGTGATAAATGAGCCAAGTACTGTGTTTGATATGAATGATCTGGGACCTTTGAGCTATTTTTTGAGACTTGAAGTTAGTTATAAGTCAAGAGGTATTATGCTTAGTCAGACCAAATATACCAGACTTGTTGGAGAGAGCAAGTATGAGCAGTACTAAGTCTTGTCATACTCTTTATCTTCCTCACTTCTGATAGTCGCATAAATATGTGACTTTTGTGTGTTTATTTTTACTCTTATACTTGACTTCTTATTATTATTCGAGTAAATTAATTATGTTTATTTATTTTTAGGTATTTTAGAGATTAATGAAGAAAATAAGATTAAAAATTACAATTTGAGAGTTAATTGGAGAAGTGAAGAATGTACGAGGTGAAGGAATCTTAATTTGAGAAGGATACTAAGTGCTAGGCGAGTAAGAAGCTTGAAATTAGTTTGGCAAGTAGCTTGGAGAGAGTGGCAAGGTATGACTACTACTCATTACGATTCCATTTGAATTGTATTAGTTAACTTTGTATCACAGATTATTATCTATTGCTTATTTGTTTTATCTAATTTTTTTTTTCTGTATAATTATTGCCTTCTCTACCTGGCAACAATAACATTTTTAATATTTATCATCTTCATTATTTTCCAGAGATGCTTAACCTCAAGATATGTCTTTTGCTGGGAATTTGTGAAAAAGGATGGGTATGTTGCCGTTAGGCAAAAACCACTGAACAACAGCTGTTATCTAAGTCAAGCTGCAGCAACCAAACCTCCCTTATGTGACCCAAGTGATGACTCAGACAAAGCTTGGTCTGTTGTCGTCAATCATTTATCTCACAATTTTACTTGCAAGGACCTTTTGTGTCATTGACTATCCTTGTCTTCATTTGAGAGTTTCAGTTCTTGGTTTGCTTGGTATGATGATACAGGTACTCGGATATGAAAGCATGCATAACAAGACTCCCAGAAAATGGTTTTGGAGCAAATGTCATAACATGGGTCAGACCGTATGCAAACTCCCCCTTGATAGGCTTTAGAGTATACAGTTTGATGCATATATATCCAGAAAGAATCTCATTAAAGCAGAATCTAAATATTGGCACGAAATAATTGAGGGTTATGTTTGGCCTTTACACCGGAAGAAGTATGCTAAAGTGGTTGTAGATTATTATAGTTTATGTTATCCAAGTCGAAAGAGGTGCTGAAAGTAGTTACAAATGTTAAATTATATATCAGGTTACCTTAAACGGAGTATCAGTTGAACCTAAACTGACACTCAGTTGAACGTCAACTGGGTATCAGTTGACCCTCAACTGATACTCAAATGACTCTCAATTGAGTATTATTGAATTAACCTCAACTGAGTATGAGTTGAACGTCAACTGAGTATCAGTTGACCCTTAACTGAGTATGAGTTGAACGTTAACTGAGTATCAGTTGAACCTCGACTCAGTTTAGTGTCAGTTGATCCTCAACTGAGTATCAGTTGACCCTCAACTGAGTATTAGTTGAACGTCAAATGAGTATTTATTTGTTTAGGGTAAACTAATACTTAGTTGAGGATAAACAGTCAATGGTCGAAGTCAACTGGTCAATGGTCAAAGTCAACAGTCAAAGTCGTCGAAATTCAGTAATCGGTCGTCGGAATCCAGCCAAAGTTGCCGGAATTTGGTGACGGTCAACGGTCAACGTCGGTGGTCAACAGTCAATGTCGTCGGAGTCAAGTCAACAATCAATGAAGATGTGATGAGAAAGTAATGGTATTGGATAATTCATTAATTAAAATGAGAGTAGACTAATCTTTTTTATCGAAATAGTGGGTTAGTGAGATTTTGGATCTTTTTCTTGAGATTTGGGGAAAGACCCTATTAATTAATAACTTATAATTTTTAAAGGTTGGTTGTTCAAATATTCATTGGGAGAGATGAAAGAGTCCAATAACTTAGCAAAAAAAAAAAAAAGTCCAATAGTATCCAACAAATTATATAAAAATAATAATCATTACATTTTAGGTATTCATCTCTATCATAAATTTCATAATACATTAAGTTTGTGAATCACTGTAATTCCTCACCCCAAATACTACTTTTAAAAATGGGTCTCTCTTTCCCCTAACCCTAGGGTTTGGGTGACGGTGGCCAAATTTTCTCTTAGGTTTCGGGGTGGATCTCTCCACTCTGGCACACAATTCAAATGCTAGGCTCAATATTGCACCTCGGCCTTCTCCTGGTCGGCAACTCGTTTTGGCAAAGAGTTAGCTTCTCAACTCCGTCCATCACTCAATCCTTGTCGAAGGGTTTGTTGCTCTGTGGCTTGGAGTTGGGCTGATGGAGTGTTTGCTGCTCCACGCCCAGCACATGCAAGGCTTAAGAAGATCTCTAAGTTGGCGTGACTGCCACATTACTGGTGGTTTCGTTGAGGGTGGGTTATGTGAGGTAGTCTTCTACAATGTGCGTCCTCTCAATCTTCGTCGTGGTTACATATTTATGCTTTTATGCTATGTTTAATTAATCTTCTATATTTAATTTATTGTTATATTTTTGGGTTAATTAATTATGTTTATTTTTTAATTAAATTTTGTAAAGAAATAAAAAAAATGAGACAAAAGAAGGATTTCTTGAGCATCAAGAAAAAAAAAGTAATGTGCAAATAAAGAAGTCTAAACCACTAAGGACTTCAAGAGGACCAACTAAGGAATATATAAACTCATCTTAGGGTTTTGGGGAAGGCTAATCAGCTTTGGGGAGTCGCAACGAGGAGTTTCAGACGATCAACTTCAACCCGTCGAAGCCTTGCTTCAATCAATCGAACCCAGACGCAAATTTCTCTTATTTTCTTATCTTTTAGTGCTTTCTTTTCTTATAAACTTTTGTTTTTTAGCTTCCTTGTCACGAAAGGCTAGTTACTTATTTAGGGGCTGATCGAAACCCTAGATATGCTTATAATTTTGAACCTCCTTTTGATCTTAATAACCATTTGGATGAGTTTTATTTCACTATTTTTTCATCAATGATTTCTATATTCATGTTATTTTGGTTGCAAACTTAGTTGCATGGTTTAGGATATAGAGTCTAGGATGTGTGATTGACCGCTATATCAATGCATATTCAATAGAGACAAGCAAACCCGTTGTGATAACTTGTGTGAAATAATTTCTTTGTGATGTTAAGGTGACCGCTATATCTACCTTAGAAATAATATTTTTTCTCAAACACTCTTAAATCATAATGACTCTAGTTGACTAGATTAGGACGCCGACATGTATCAATCTACAAATTAAAGATCAAGCTGAGACAATACAACATTAGCCCGATTGTGAGATTTCGTCATCCATGGTTATTTAGATTAGGGTTGGGGTAATCAAGACTATCTAGGGTGGAGATAGGTTCCTAACTTCTTCTCCATGGGCTTCTTCTTTATTTTTCTTTTGTTATTTTCTGTTTTTGTTTACTTTTCTCTATTTACGAATATAATTCACCACTTAAATAAAACCCAAAAATCCTATCAATTTACGTAGTTGTCCTCCACTGTGTCTATTTATAGTGTCTGTTTTCTTGTGATTGTAGGTCATGTCTAGCTATTTTAATAAATAAAATCTTTGTCTGAGATTGATTATGCTAGATTTCTGGTATTAGTGTAATCAAGTCTTTTAAAGTTTTTAGTCTCATCAATTCTCTGCGGGTAATAACCTATACTTCTAATATACAACATTGACATCCTTAGGTACAAAGTTGGGTTATCGTCGATAGGTAGTTTTCTGCCTATCAGTTTCTCAGTTTAGACCCCTGCCCCTTATAGTTGGTGGAGAGGTTTAGCTGTAACAACCCGTATCAATTTTGTCCCGCTAATCTTGTTTGTCGAGTTTATTAACAAATTAATTTCACTTTGTCGTGTTTATTGAGACTCTGTATTTCGTCATGATCCTTTAAATAGACTTTTTAGATGTTCCAATTTTGGATTCATTTTCTTCATGGGGGTTGTGGAGAAAATTATTTCGAGCTCGTGCATATTTTTGTTTCATTTTTTTCTGAAATTAGAACTAATTTTTATGAATTTTGGAAGTTCCTAATTAATTTTGGAAGTTCCTAATTAATCCTAATGTTGGACCGTCTATTCAAACAGTGAAACATTTGGGTCATTGTTTGAATAAGTGATATTTCAAATATTCTTACTGAGGTGGGTAGATAATTTTGGGGGTGGGTAGAACATTCTCTCTCTCCCCGAGCCCTAAATCACCGCGCGGGCTTCTCCGACGAATTCGTCGTCGGCAAGCCACATTAGCCAGTCGACCATCCCATTTCTGAAAGCCCTAGACCTCCTCTTCATATTTCTAGGTTCCTTTTTGCCATTGGTGTCGAGGAGAAAGCGAATTGATGAGAGAAACTCTTAGGTTTTGGTCGAGTTATTGTCGTCATCGATGGTGGTGAATCTGACGGCGATCAGTGACACTAACTTAGGGGTTTTGAAGCCCACTTTCGCAGGATTTGATTGCCACAAATTACTCAGTTCATCTCGGCATGAGCACGACATACGAATATCGTCGGATTCCGACGAGATTCCAAACTTTCAAGGTGAGTTTTCGATGACTTAAGCTTGAAATTGGTTGTTGAGCTAGTCGAGAATATTGTTGCTACTGTTGTGTAGATTCTGGCAAGGTGTGGCTCGAGATGATACTTACCGCCTATATTTTTGGGGCGTGAGACCCACGCGCCGCCTCCCGCGGCAGAGCTCCGGTGACCAGAAACTCCACTCTCAGTAAGCAGTTTATAAGATCTATTTAGTTGAGTTCTGTGTAGTTTCATCTAAGAATATGCATATTGATCAATCGTTTCATGTGGATAGGAATTCGAGAAGAGATTCAATGATTGAACCTTTTGACGATTGAATCTTTTTCGATTAACTTGAGATGCGTTTAGTGATGAGCATAGTTTGAGGTAAAGTCTTTCGATGAACAAAAGTTAATAGGTTATGTTTCTTGCACGATCATTCAACTAGTTAAGGAATTGTAGTTAATCAATTGTCAAGGGGAAGTTTCATAACGTTATCAAGCGAGGGAGGTCGGCAATATAGTTATTCAGACGATCTAGGTAAGTAGACTTTTGCTTTTCACAGTCGTGTAAGCGAGTAGCACTTCTTTTTTTCATAATGTCGCTACTACTTCTTGCATGTGATTATGTTTTATGATTTTTGCTATTTTGACTAGAAAGTTATCGATGCTATATTTTTGACTTAGTTCCCATTAATTCAGTCTGAAGTTAACTCCCTTAATTTGAACTTATCATATTTATGATTACGACTCTAAGTAATGCTAATATCTCTGTTTATGGTTTACTCTTAGTATTTTCAGTTCAATTAGTCCTTGCACTCATGTCAGTGCACTAGTTCAGTTCTTGTGTCTTATTGGGAGATGAGTCAGTATTCACAGAAGCTATATATATTTGAGATTTTCATATATGTACATATATGCTACCTGACTAGCCCTCAAGTAGAAGGGTTGTAGTTCACTACTAATGCATTATATGGGGTTGTAGTTCACTACTAGATAATATGGGTGATTGGGGTTGTAGTTCACTACTAGTCATCCTTGCCTCCTTATTTCTTGAGTCACAATAGTCATGTATCGTCCTAGATGCTAGACTCTTAAATGAGACTCGATGACTAGAGATGCCTGATACCTTAAACAGTCCCATTGGACTATTTCATTTCAAGTTCAGTTCTCAATCAGTTGACCTAAGTATTTGATAACTATACCTCAGTCATACTCAACTTATTAGTCCATTTTAGATTCAGTTCTTAGTCAACTAATTTAATTCCTAATGGCTAGAAAGGTATTACCTCAGTCAGTTCAGACTCAAATATTAGCCACTCGATTTCTTATTCCGCATTTAGGCTTTTGAGTTCAGAATCTGGCTCATGGTTTATTCTCAGCTATGTGTCCTGCCCTTTGATTTTTAAGTATTTGCATACTACTTTTTCACCGAAATTTAGCAGAAGGGCATAAAAATAATTTTTTACATTTATATTTTGTATTTTCATGTTATTACAATTTTTGTCAACTCACTCTAACAATTTTCTGGTTTTTTTTCTTTCGGAATGTCCTTCCCTGTTCCCTTTAGTTTATAATGCCTAGATTTGCAGAATTCAGCGGAGGTTGGGCGTGCACGCTGTTCAAGGTATAACATACCCCGTCGTAGGATCCACGGCTGATCCTATAGGTTAGTAGCTTAGTTAGCTAGTTAATTTAGATTATTGAGTTTCTCTGATGTCGAAACATTTTTCTTGACTTGTGTAGATTCTCGACTTATTGATTTTAGTAAAAGCTTAGTTTCAATTTTGTTTCCTCTATTTCTCTTGAATGTTTATATAGTGTTGATACGAAATCCTAGTTAGTAGAGTCATTAAGACCTAATCCTGGTTTACACTACTAAATCGGGGTCGGGTTCTAGCATCAATGGAGGAGATTGACAGTGCATGCAGACGAGTTTGGCCGGAGACAGATCTCTCAATATGTAGTTGGGCTCAATTTGTTTGAGCCCAACAATCAAGGAGAGGAGTGGATCTTGTGATTCTTGCTAGGGCCTGGTTAATTGAATATGGGCTTTGGGATCCTGTTGTGGATTAGGCCAATTCGCTTCGGGTTGGCAGTTTTTGGATTATTATTTGGGATCCAGGTGGTCTTCTGTAATTGCAGAAAATGGTCTTGTCTTCTTTGTACAGTTTTACTTCATTTTAGGTGAGCATTACTTTAGTTTACCTATGTTAGTGCTCGTCTAGTTCACCTGACATCCTTGGTTACTATTTGTGCTTCATTCAAGTACAATGTTAGTGAGTTAGTTTAGAGTTTTCTCTAGATTAGCTTAATAGTGGTCTCTTCTCTCGTGCCTTAGGCGTCTACTATGTAACATTGGTTACTTCATTAATATATATATATATATATATTTCCGAGCATTATTAGCAGTAAAAAAAAAAGTTAGTGTATTACTGATGAGAAAAATAGACACATAATGGTATACGACTATAATTTTTTATTTTCTGTAACATGATCAAAATTAGGTTTCTAACTTTATATACCCAATGGTCAGGTTATGTATGAGAAATTTCCACTCTATACAATTCACATGTATCATTTACATATCTTCTAAAAACTCAAAAAGCTCAAAGCATTTGTAGATCAATGCATGAGAGAGCTACTGATCGATCTAGATAAAGCTAAAGCTAGGGTTGAGCACGAATTCCGCAAATCTCGAACTCAAGTCGATTATGTCCTGTTCGTGACGGGATCGGGACAAGATAAAAATTAAAATTTTCACTTATTCCGTCCCGTCCTGTTTTTAGGGATGAGATCGGGTTTTGATGTTGAAATCTCGATAAACCCGTCCCATGCCACCTCCCATAATATATATTGTCTATTTTATCATTTATTTTATTGAGAGTTAACATATTAAATTATCAAACAATTAGAAATACTCAACCCAAAAAATAAAATTACCCTACAATGATCAAAATATTACACTACTTGTAATATGAATTAAATATATTAATTATATTTCTTGTAGTTTTACAGTTTTTAACTGAACATTAAATAAAACGGTATTACTTTGTGTATTTGTAGACTTCTAGGTCTTATCAAACTATATTTATCTTATATTGAGCCTAAAATTTGGTTCGTCCCGTCTCATTCGGATTTTCGTTAAATACTTAAATGTTCATTTTACATTAGGTCCGAAATTAGACTCGCCCCGTCCCGTGTCATCCCGTTCAGGTTTCAGGACGATCGGGGCGAACTTTTAAAATGCTTAATCTCATCTCTTCCCGTTCCATACTCAAAAATTGACCGACCCATCCCGTGCTCACCCTTAGCTAAAGCTGTAATTACTGTTGAGCTACTCTGGATATTCTGGGGAATAGCCCGTCAACCAAATAAATTTGAGACTGTGAGTTTGGTTTCTCAAGCCCAAATATGAAGAATTTGGGTCAAGAACCCTAATTTTAGTTAACACAACAATTGCTTATGTTCATATATTTTTGTAGCTTTTAGGAACTGAAACTTGTACAGACAAGTAACATAAGTGAGAGGAAATATCAGGCCAAGTTACATCCAATTCTACCTTTATTTTGGTTTTTATCTCGGTAGCTTTCTTGCTTATGGAGCATATTAAGGATACAATTTCCCTGAAGCAATTGACATATCTGACTATGGTCGAATTTTGGAGGACATTGGCGTTCTGTTACACTCTTTTACTTTCTTCAAAATGTCTGACTATGGTCGAGTTTTGGAGGGCATTGACGTTCTATTACACCTATTACTTCTTCTTCCATGTCGATTGAGTGAAGCTGTGAAGGGGGAGTACAACTTAAGTCATGGAGATTGTACAATAAAGCCTTACCAGAATCTAGTGCAATTGTATGTATATAAAATATAATTTTGAGAGCTCTAGGCCCGGGCCCTATAAGCCCATAGTCAGGCTGGCCTTGCTTGCTAGGCTTGGTTTATGTTCTCAATTAGATGTTTCTTGGTATTGGTCGATCCCAACGGAACTTGAGGCTTTCATGGCCAACAAATGTACTCTTTGATTCTAAATTGAATGATATTGCTCGTTTTCACCTTTCAAATACACATCATTTACTAAAATAAAATATTGGGGGTGGGCACGAATCCCCCTTGATCCGATCCCATCTCGATCTCTCCCGGGACGGAACGAAAATTTTAATTTTCACTATTCTGTTTCGTTTTTTAGGAGCGGGATCGAGTTTTGATTTTGAAATCCCGATAGACCTGTCCCGTCCCGCATAATATAATTTATCTATTTTATCACTTGTTTTATTAAGAGTTGACATATCAAATTATCAAACAATTAACAATATCCAACCTAAAAAATTAAATTACTCTAATACGAACTAAATGTATCAATTAAACATGAAATAAGTGCTTGTAGCTTTAATGCTATTATTTATACATCAAATAAACGGTATTACGTTGTGTAATTGTATATTTCTAGCTTCTATCAAATTATGTTTATCTTATATTGAGCCTAAAATTTGGTTCATTCCATCTCATTCAGATTTTTGTTAGTAAATACTCTATTAAATATTTATTTTAAATTAAACCCGAAATTTGACATGTCTCGTCCCATTCGGGTTTTGGGATGGACTTTTAAAATGTCTAATCTCGTCCCGTTCGGGATAGGGATAGGGACAATCAAATTTTGACCCGACCCGTCCTGTGCCCACCCCTATAAAACAAGCTTAGGGAGTTTTATTAAAGGTCCAATTTTGGAGCCAACCCTTTCCGGAAAAGGGCAATCCACCCCACTTGTGACTTCTACTATTATCGGAAGAGCATAGACATCCATTTCAGAGTAGAACCGTGCCTTTCGTCGATCTTCCATAGCCAACCCTCCATCGTTCACCACCTAAAAAATCCACAGTAAACCGTAAGCTGACTAACCGAATTCATGACTAGTGTGGAAGTTTGGGAGGGTCTTATGTATGCACATTAAGTGTTTGTTTAAAGGAAAAACGTTACTTGAGGTACTTGAACTCTCACAGGCATATAAGTTTAGCAGTCAAAGTCTCAAAACTATCAATATAGTACTTGAACTTTTAAAACACGATGAATATGATACTTCTGTCCAAATTTTTGTTAATGACCCGTCTATTTGATGACGTGAATTTTTTGTAACAAAAAAAAATTAAAAAATGACCTAACTACCCTTACAGTAGCATATAAGTTTAGCATTCGAACTCTAAAAACTATCAATATGGTATAAGTTTAAAAACATGATGAACATGATACTTCCGTCATCGAACAAGGCGGTAGATGTCAGAGGCGAGCAACAACGTCAAACAAGGCTGGAGGCAAGCGACCTAGGCACCCGATAGGCTTGTAGGTATCCCATTCACGACGTAAGTATCACATTCATAGAGTTTAGAGACCACAGAGTCGTGAGGGGAATCGACCGGCAATGAAGTCGGCTAAGCTTTCTAGGTAAAGAGGAGGTGCCACGACGGCGTGCTGGTGTTGGTCAAGTGGTATTGTGCAGAATGAGGAAGAAAGCCAGAAACTCAGTGGCTGCAAGCCGATGATGGTTATCCAAATCAGTTTGGACGAGTCTCAAAGGTGCGAGTGGAGTTGTCGATGTTCGAGAGGAACAACGACTGGTCAAACCAGTGCAATCGAGGTGCAAGGTTTACCGTCGTGCGCTGAGATTTTGTTTTTCAAAGTTTTCCAAAAGGAACATCATGTTTATCATCGTGCCTTCATTGCCGGTCCATTCCCCTCATGACTATGTGGTCTCTAACGTGCAGCCGATCGGGTGCCTAGGCTGCGCGCCTCCATCCATGTTTGACATCTTTGCTCGCCTCTGACATCCAACCCCTTATTCGATGATAGAAGTATCATGTTTATCATGTTTTCAAACTTCAAGTACCGTATTGATAGTTTTGAGAGTTTGAATACTAAAATTATAGGAAAAAAAATGAGTGTATGGTACTTGAACTCTCACGGACATATGAATATGGTACCTGAATTCTCAAAACTATCAATATAGTACCTGAACTCTCAAAACATTATCAACGTAGTATATCGGTCAATTTTTCCGTTTACGAGCCATCTTAATGCTGATGTGGATTTCTTCATGCCCAAAAATATTGAGAAATGACCAGCCCTTGGTTACCCTCACTTCACCAGTGAACTATGGTAGCCAAACCAGCACAGACGACTTAAGTAAGCCGCCGAAAAAATATAATCGAAAATTTCAAATGAAGTACGGATAATGCAAATCACAGCTCTAATTCTTCATTTCAAAAGTGAAATGACACAGAAACAAGATTAAGTCTACCTAAGCGAAAATCAGTACATAAAATTTTTGAATCAAAGTCATCCATCGTTTATATTCACACTCAGAGATGCACAATCAGACACACCGTAATCCAAATCAAACTCATACAATCCCAGATTTGAAATTCAATCTTCTCAATTTGATCGCTATAATCTTCTCAGCTTCACAAACCCAAGAAGCAACTCAAACACTCCGACATCAATTTTTCAAAAATTGAATAAAAAACATTCGAATTTCATTCTCCTCAATCTCCAAAACTCATGCCACCCCACAATTCGAATCCTTAGACCACAACCACTTTCATCTCCTCCATCGTCGCTTCTTCATTTCCCTGAACATGTGGGGCACACACCGCAAACTCCGCATCTTCTCCCATCAATACTCATCCTCGTCAGAGACCACAGCCCCTCTGATTGGTTCTTCTCCACGTCCTCGCCTCTCGCTCTCATTGTCCTCCTTAGGCCATGAGTATGTGAACTTCCCGCAGCTCTCTTTGGATTCAGACAATCCCAAAAACCTGCTTTGGAACCCGAACTTGATGTTCGCAGTTTTACCGCAACTCGTGGTCGGTGTGAGAAAATAAAGCAACAAGTGGCGAGTGGCAGATCAATCTCAGAGAGTCAAAGCCCCATGCTGGGGCCGGCGACAATGGCGGAATCGGCTTCAATGTTGGTGGCGACCAACAAGGCAGTCTATGTGGATACCCCATGGATGAACTCATCGGAAAAGATTCTATTCCAGAGCCTATAGGCTTGGGCAATCCAACGCAAGCAACTTTAATGAGAGAGTGAATTTTATGACAGGATCGATTTACCCCTATATTGAAATTAATGGCTATGCCACGTCAACAAGAAGATGTCTGTTTGATGGATTTGGTGACAGAGGTACCACGTTGATAGTGTTTTGAGAGTGCATGTACCATATTGATAGTTTTGAGAGTTTATGTACCATATTCACATGTCCGTGAGAGTTCAAGTACTTCTCATGCATTTTTTCCTAAACTTATATGCCGCTGCAATGGTAGTTAGGTCATTTCTAATTTTTTTGGTCATAACAAAATCCACATCATCAAATAGACGGGTCATTAACAAAAAATTAGACGGAAGTATTATGTTCATTGTGTTTGCAAAGTTCAAGTACCATATTGATAATTTTGAGAGTTCGAGTACTAAACTTGTATGTCTGTGAGAGTTCAAATACCTCAGGTGACTTTTTTCCTTGTTTAAATGCCTGATTATTTGGGATAACGAGTACAATAAATGTCTCACTCTAATGTTTAAACTACACAGTGACATGAAAGTACTTTGTCTACAAAACCTAATTGATTATTCAAATGTTACTACACACTGAGAGATTAACGAGGTAGAATTTTAAGTGCATTACAAAGAAGCCTATCTTGCCAAACTGAAGTCCATTACCGAAGCAAACATCACAAACTGAGGCGTTCTTTGCTTGTAAGCCAAGTCAAGTGAGAACAAAAATAAGTTTATACGATGTTTCTCATACGACATAAATTAAATGTCCATTGTCTATCATTTTTTCTCTGTCGTCTAAATGATTTTTAAACAATGTATTTTTTTAGTTTTCAAGGGCGGACATAAAAAAAATTCACTTTTGAAGGGCGGGCATCTAAATTTTTCAATTTTCAAGAACGGACATCTCAAAATTTTGGTTGTTTTAAAATAATAGTTAAGTTAGATCACGGTCGTCTGTCGTGTGAATATCTGGCAAAAAATCAAACAACTAGGCAATCCTCCAAGAAGGCTCACTTAAATGAGTCATTCAATCATATGTTGGTCGACTGTCATATGAATATTTTGCAAAAATTTTGTATTTTTTTTTTGTCAATTTAAAAAAATGAGGAGTTGTTGACAATTCTCCAAGGAGCTCACTTAGATTGAGTTCTTCAATGAGACGACAATCGTCGGTCGTCTGAGTTATGACATAATCCAAGCGGAGAATTTCTTACCCAAACTGTCTCAATGAGCATCTAAAATTTGCAGATTTTAATAGTGGGCATCTTAAATATTGATGGTTTTGACATATGCATTAAAAATCATATTATAATCTTATGTCGTCTAATTAAGATTTGACATATCTTTTGCTACTTTAAACGGTAAATTTCATATATTGCCTAAAAATAATCATTTTCGTAAATTTGACCGTTGGATAAGATGATCGAAATAATGTTAAGACGTTGTTTAAAAACTAGAATTCTTCGGCTTGAATTTTTCCTTGATCCATGCATATCACTTCTGTGACGTTAAGACTCTTTAGAGTAAAACTCGATTTACAACTCTGTAAAAAACTAATTTCAGACCAAGTTTCACACACGCATTATCGTGGAGTTCATATCTATCTTACACTATGAAAATATATGACAAAAAAACTCAATTTAGGTACTCCTCCCATTGGAGAATGTGCAAAATTCTTGAAAAGGTTAATTTAATCTTTTGGTAGTATTTGACTTCATTGACCAACCTCAAAACAAACTCCGACAAGGGTAAGTTCTTTGGAAAATCTCTTTTATTAAGAGGTTGACGCATGTGTACGGGCACATTTCTCACTAGATCATTTTGGTTTCTCATATGTCTTTTTAGTTCCATATATATCTACTAATGTTACTTAAAATGTTGAAAAAATTGTTAGTTTGGTCACTCATGTTTGACAGTTAAGACGGATTGGTCACTCATATTTGACAAATATCAGATTGGTCACACATGTTTTACCTTGTCATTCAGATTGGTCACTTTGTCTATTTTGGATATTAAAAAATACATACATATTTATTTGTAAAGTGCATATAAGTAAGTTTATTAGCTTGGAAATGAAAAAAATATTCATTTAAGTAAAACATGTGTATGTCACATACTTAGTTTTTAATATTTTAAATAGACAAAGTGATCATTCTGAATGACAAAATAAAATACGGATGATCAAAGCGATATTTGTAGGAAGAAGTAGTGATATTAAACTAATAAATACCAAAAATACGAATTAATTATTTAATTAGAAAAATACAAATGAACGAACGAAAAATAAATTCTTGAAGAAGATGAACTAAGTTGAGTCACGTGTATCACACGCTCTTCTTAAGAACTTTTACGCCGCCTACGGGCTTGTATGGCGTTGTTCTCCCAGGATAAAACAACTTCAAAGTTTTGTACCGCAGCACAAGAACTTCGCGTCGAACTAAATAATACATTACTCTATCACCGGAATTCTTTAGGAGAGAAGAGATCAGAAGAGGAGAGGAGATTGATTCTGATGGGATTGATTGAATCCATGAAATGAGAAGAAGAAGGTCGCTATATATAGGCTTCATTGGGAACAAGCCACTTATTGTCGAGTTAATATCAAAACTGTTTCTGGTCATTATACTCGCCAACAATTAGCAGTTACAAAATATTTAATTTGTCGTCAATAATGTTTACGAACGGTTACAAAATAATCCACTTAGTAGGCTTCAATTGTATATCATAACTATGGTTTATGAGCGGTTACAAAACCGTTACCAACCATTTAGTTCGTTATTCAATTGCTTGTCATTACTAAGGTTTTTTAACCGTCATAAATAATTTAATTGGCAATTCGAAAGCCTTTAGCTTGCTTTGGGTGATAATTTCTCATTCACCCATTTAACCATTTGAACAAGTAAATATCTTAATTTAATTGCCTCAAAATAGTTCGTTAAAATAGTGTTTAAACACCTATTTTTCTAGCAATTCCCCACATGAATGAAATTAGCGACCAAAAACTCGATGGATTTGGTGATAGATTCTACAGTTGAAAACCTGCATAGGATAGGTAGAGGTTAACCCTTTGAACCTTCCCTTATGAAAGCATGCTTACTTTACTAACTAAACAGTAGACGCGATATCTTTGAATTGTTTGCTATTTATGTAAACGATGACATACTTCACACAGGTATCTTCCTGATACTTTCAGTTCTCACTGTTGTATCCGTTTTGGCCCTGAACACGCGCCTGGTTCTGTAAGTGCTTAACAAGAATTGTGCCATGAACAATTCCCTTAGAAGCGGCCCCACTTCCTTCTTACATAGGTGATTTCTTAATTAAGAGTAACCTATATTACTCCGTTCGGATTTTCGACGAATAAGAATCATTAAAAGCTTTAAGCTTAACCTCATTCCTTACGGGCATCACTGTTTTCATCATATGAATGGACTTGGGAAAAATTCTCACAGTGATCCAACACGGTCTCTATAATTTAGTTGTCCCTTTTGAACCTAGATCTTGGGATCTCCAGTCAACTAGATTGGGTGTCCACTGTAAAGGCTTTAACTCATGGGCTTTAGTCTCATTCCTCTCGATGATTTATCAACCAACTCTCTGTTTAACCCTTTAGTTAACGGATCCGCTATGTTATCTTTTGACTTTACATAATCAAGGGAGATGACACCAGTAGAGAGTAGTTGTTTGATAGTATTATGTCTTCGATGAATATATCTTGACTTACCATTGTACATGCTACTCTGTGCCCTGCCAATTGCAGATTGACTATCGTAATGTATGCAAATTGCAGGCACAGGTGTCGTCCCTTTTAGAATATCCTCTATGAATAACCATCCAGCCTCTTCCCCACATTTGTCTAGGGCAACAAACTCAGATTTCATCGTGGATCTGGTTATAATAGTTTATTTTGAAGATTTCTAAGACACTACTGCACCCAATGTAAATACATACCCACTAGTAGACTTTGAGTCTTTCACGTCAGAAATCCAATTTGCATCGTTGTACCCTCCTAGGACAGCTAGATATCTGGTATAGTGCAGCCCATAGGTACAAGTATACCTTAAGTTCTTGAGTACTCTTGCAATTGCTTGCCAATGCATTCCTCCATGATTACTTGTGTACTCGCTTAGCTTATTCACAGCATAAGCCAAGTCTGGCCTTGTACAACTTGTTAAGTACATTAGTCTTCCAATAACTCTAGAGTATTCTAATTGAGAAACACTCTCTCCTTTATTCTTCAAAAGATGAAGAGTCATTTCAATCGGAGTTCTGGCAATTCCAGAATTCTCCTTGTCACATTTTCGTAATGTAACTGATTTGATATTAACCCTTTTAACATTCTTATGATGTTTTCTAAGGATTCAAGTGCTTTTGCAATCCAAAATAGTACATGAATGACTTTGTTGTTAATTATAAATGCTATAATCGTTTGGGTAACTCTTTTCACTCATAACCAGGCTAGGAGAAATTGATGTAGGTGGGGCGAGGCCTGCTCAAGTACACTACTATTGAAAATCTCATTTTCTAGACATTATGAGCTACTAAGGTGAACCCTATTAGAAAATAGAGTCATAAATACTGCACATTGAGTACACATAACATTATCTTTATTTGACTAACTTATCATTGCTTCCAATGATAAACATGTCATCTACATGCAGACACACCAAGAAATATCCTCTCTCCGTGTATTTAACATATATAAATCATCACCTTCATTGGTATTGAAACCATTGGTGATTATGTTGTCAAATCTTCTATTTCATTGCATTGATTTTATTTTAAACCATATGATGACTTCATCAATTTACATACTTTCCATTTTCACCAGGAGCCGAGAAACCCTCAGGTTCTTCTATATAGATTGTCTCTTCTATATCTCCATCCAGGAAAGTTATTTTCATACTCATTTAATGTACTTCACAATTGCCCAACGTGGCAATAACAAGTACCATTATGATGGAAATAATTTTCGTACTAGAAATTTAGTGTCGAAATCATCAAGGCCTTCTTTTTATCTTTAGCCTTTTGATTACAAGTTTTACCTTGTATTTTGTCTATTGTCACATTTGACTTCATTTTCCTCTTGAAATTCCACTTAAAACTTAAAGTTTCATAACCAAGTGGAAGATCCACAAGTTTTCAAGTATGATTCATAAAGTCATAATCATATTTTAGTGGCATCTTCCTAACCAGGACAGTACACAAGGTACCTATCCCTTAATGATTTAAGCTTACTCTTAACCATACATGTTAAGAGTCGGAGCGTAAGAATTTTCAGTCCTTATCTGGATTCCACCTTAGACTCACTTATTTGATTCTAAAAGATGACCATTTATTATGCTTCATGGGAAAACACTATATTGATTACCACACAATCATTTTGTGTTAATGACTTTAAACTCATCCATTACATGCATTTATTTAACGGTTTATAAGTCATTAGTTTGTTTATCAACTAACCATGAGATGGTTGTTCCAAACTGCGATGATGGCTATTCAACTGACTGTTACAAGCTAGTGACTTAGCTGTTACAGTCCATCGCCAACAATAAGTTGGATAATTTACTCGAAAATACATCTTCAAAGAACGATGAAATTTTCAGAGTTCCTTATCATGTCTTGTGTTTGTTACACACAAGAGATCGATAATTTTTATAATTATGTTCATATCAAATACAATTGACTATTTTCACATAATTTTCCTTTTTGGGTAGAGATTCTCCACCTTAAGAAAACATCCCCACATTCGCAAAATAATTGTAGGATGACTTTCTTCATTTGCATATTCATATGGAGTCATTTGTTCAACAAACTTTTTAGGTATCTTATTTAAAAGATATTTAGCCAATAAAATGACTTCTGACCACATGCTTGGTGGCAATGCAAAGCTAAACAACATTGCATCCATTATATTCTTTAAGAAACAATTCTTTCGTTCAATCATATCATATGATTGTGGTGAATAAGGTATTTATTCATGTATGATCACATACTGAGCACAATACGCAAATAGTGATTCATACTCGCCTCTGCGGTCAATCACTTTTTATGACCTTAATTGTTCAACTGAGTTGATTTCTCATCTCGTTTTATAGAGTCTAAATTTCTCTATAGCCTCATCTTTACTCTTCATGAGGTACACAGTGATAAAATACTTATTACCACTTTTGCTTAAGATGCCTTTAAATCAAGGGGTTCGTTATTTCTTTCAATGCTTTTGAAAGATGATTTCGTTTGTTTGTCTCAACACAAGTTTCAATCTTATGCTTGAAACATTGGTAAACTTCTTTAAGTTAATTGACATCCGCAGAGTATCATAATTAACTTGTCATTGCTTACTATACCATGCATTGGTAGACACAAAGGTGGAAGCGCTATCATTGACCATGGTCATTACATTTCAATTTTTAATTTCGACCATTTGTAGCTCTATTACCAATATAAATTCTATGTTAAAACAAGAATTTGTTTTTATTTAATCAATAAGCGAAAGTTATTTTCACTGAGCCTCAACTTAATTCTTAGGAACATACAGTACATTGTTTAGTTTCTTTCTAGAGATCATCATTCATATCCCATTTTCTTCACCCTTAACTTTAGAGGTAACAAAGTTCTTCATGTACACCTCAGATACCACAGCACAGAGGTTGATGTCATATACATCTCTATTGACTTCTTCAAGCAAGTTGACTTCCTTATTCTGCTTTTTCTTGGTCAACTTACACTCAAAGGATTTGTGATCAGTCTTGTCAAAATTGAAACATTTGCCTTCAAACTTCGGCTTCTTGGCTTGTTTGTCGTCATTTGTCATGACATTATCCTCATAACAAGATATTACCTGTTTTGGCCAACCGCTCACGATTTTACTTTTGGGTCTCATCCCAAAATGTCTCTTGTTATAGAGAGGTAAGTCTCCACATATAAGGCATATCACCTCATCTTCTCCAAGTGATGTTGGATCTCACATCATCAAGTGCAAGCTATAATTTGCATTAATTAACACTTATTATCACATCCTCCTTTTCAACCAAAAGACTCGATATGACCTATAGCTCTTTCAGTGTTTAAAATATTTTTTTCCTTTTCCTGAAAATACACACAACGTGTTATTTTATTAATCAATAAATAATATTTGATATTATTTCTCTATTGATTTCATGGTCAAATTCACAATGAATTTCTTATTGAATATCTCAATATTCAATCACTTGAATTTGACATATAACCAAATCATATTGCTTCATTATTACAAGGAAACTTTTTATTATCCTTGAAAAAACCCTCACTAGCGTAGATAGCTAATAAATAATTTCTTTGGAGTCTATTTCTCTTAGGCAACATTTTGTATTTCACTTTCAATACTTTTGCGCCATACAAGTCCGTGGGTGGCGTAAAAGTTCTTAAGATTGTAAGAAGAAGTAGTGATATTAAACTAATAAATACCGAAATACTAATTTATTATTTAATTAGAAAAATAAAAATGAACGAACGAAGAACAAATTCTTGAAGAAGATGAACTAAGTTGAGTCACGTATATCACACGCTTTCCCTAAGAACTTTTACGTTGCCCACGGGCTTGTATGACGTTGTTCTCCCAGGATAAAACAACTTCAAAATTTTATACCGCAACATAAGAATTTCTCGTTGAACTGAATAATACATTGCTCTATCACTGGAATTCTTTGGGAGAGAAGAGATCAGAAGAGGAGAGGAGATTGATTCTGATGGGATCAATTGAATCCATGAAATGAGAAGAAGAAGGTCATTATATATAGGCTTCATTGGGGACAAGCCACTTATTGTCGAGTTAATACCAAAACCATTTCTGGTAATTATACTCGCCATCAATTGGCAGTTACAAGATATTTAATTTGCCGTCAATAATGTTTACGAACGGTTACAAAACAATCCACGTAGTAGGTTTCAATTGTATATCATAACTAAGGTTTATGAGCGGTTACAAAACCGTTACAAACCATTTAGTTCGTTATTCAATTGCTTGCCATTATTAAGATTTATTAGTCATCATAATAATTTAATTGGCAATTCGAAAGCCTTTAGCTTGCTTTGTGTGATAATTTCTCATTCACTCATTTAACCATTTGAACAAGTAAATATCTTAATTTAATTGCCTCAAAATGATTAGTTAAAATAGTGTTTAAACATCTATTTTTCTAACAATATTTGTCTAACATGATTCTGTCTCATCTGCCAAATATGAGTGACCAAACCAGCAATTTTTCCTCCAATGTTTGTTGGTTATATGAAAACCAAATCTTTATGAAACTAAATATCTGACAAGTAATCATCTTGCAATTAAACGTTGGATGAGACGATCGGACTAATCTAATCACTTTGTGAAAAAATTAGAACTTTCAGATTTAAATTCAACCTCGATCTGTGTGTCCTACCGTTGTGACCATATTGTCCTTATGAATAAAACACAATTTGTCACTTTGTCAAAAATAGTTTGAGATCAAGTACCTCGAAAGCATTCTCGTGGGATTAACATCTATCTTACCATGTAAATAAATTAAAATTTCTAATCCCTATACTCTAGACCTAAGTCTAAATCCTAACCCTAAACCCTAAAATAAAAAATAAAAAAAAGGCTTCTAGGTCAGATCCATCCCATAACCCTGACATGTCGCCTCTCTCTCTCTCTCTCTCTCTCTCTCTCTCTCTCTCTCTCTCTCTCTCTCTCTCTCTCTCTCTCTCTCTCTCTCTCTCTCTCTCTCTCTCTCTCTCTCAGCCGACTCTACTCTACCTCGCACCTCCATTCTGTCATACCACTGCACCCTCCCTCAAGTAGCATCAGCTTCTCTCTCTCAGTCTACTCTACTCTACCTCGCGCCTCCATCCTCTGTGTTGTGGTATACCACTCCAATGGTTCTGGACTTCCCCAAGTTGGGCCTGGATATGGTCCTTTGCTAAGTGGAATATATCCTCATATAAAATTCGAATTGGGTCTGTTTTTAGGTGTGGGAGCCGGGCGCTTTTGATCCACAATAAGGGTGGTGACCTAGACAGTTAAGGAGTGGTGCCTCTGAATTTTTTAATCTCGTGCTACTCTTGTTTACTTCTCTAGGTTGTGAATGTTGACCTGCTTAAATAATACTGGTATATAGGGTTTTCTTTTATCAAGTCGAGCAATCCGCTGAAGTTCTGTACCATTATTACATATAAATGAAACTATTGTCATCCTAAAAAAAAGGGATTAGCTTCCTAGATTGCATGCAATTAATAACTACATCAATAATTTGTAGAATTTTTTTTAACATTATACTAAGGGCCCGATTTCATTCTTCGCCTCGGGCCTTCATTTTGTCAGGGTTGGGCCCGTTTGTCACCCTCCTTAGCTTTAGACAGACTTGAGACCCACAAATTCTAATTTGTATTTATCTATATATTAGGATACCTCCAAAGGAGTTGTCGGAGAAGAGCAGGGTCAGTCCAATGTTATGTGTCGACACTACGTGAAAAAGTGCTTCAGAAACCCGGATGTCGACGACAGATGCACTTTTATCTGTCGTCCGAATTTTTCATCACATTCTGACGACAGTTATTTTAACAATTGTCGTCCTAATACATGTTTTTTCGATGATTTTCAACTTCCAATTTTACATCTTCGAACCACGACATAAATATGCCGTCTGAGTGAATCACTATTATGAAGTGTTTCTCATGCCAATCATGCATTATTACAACGACATATATATGTAGTTGAAGAAAACAATCTGTAGAGTGGTTTTTGTACGTAATTTTTTTTAATACAACAGATATACGCCGCAGGTGTTTATACTATTTTTGTTCGAATTTGAGAACTTTAAAAGACGACTTATATTTGTATTATTTGTAACATGAAAAATTGACATTTTTCTTTGCATTATATTGAACTCTACAACAACTATATCTGTCGTTGCTAAAGTTGATATAAACATGCGAAAAATTTAGACATTTTCATTGCATTATATTGAACTTAAAGACGACTGTTATCTATTGTTGCTAAAATTTATGTCTGCACGTATTTTGACTTTAACACGTGAGTTAACTCTTTAACCTAGCTAAAACCAAAACCGGCCAGTCCACACTTAAGAGCATATGCACCGTGCTTGAGCAAATCGGCAAACTGCTCGAGCTGGTAGAGGGTCCCGTCGGTGGTGCTCGAGCAGGGGAGAAATCGAAGATGCACCACGCGAGAGTTGCTCAAGCAGGACCGAGGTCAACGAAGCTCGAGCTCAAGCTCGAGCAGTTCTAGGTTGAGTTGATGCTCGACCAGCTGGCAGGCCCCACAACACGTGGGTGACGTCAGCTGACGAAGCCCACCTCACTCCGGCGAACTTTCGTGGTGTTTTTCGGCGCCGGTGAGCCACCCCGAGACACCACAACACTCCTAATTCCTTCCCCTAGGCCTAGGCTCCAAGACCCGCCCCATTTCGAGGTCCAAGAACCCGCCGGACTACCGTCACACACGATGGCCGAGTCCGGAGGAAACCCACCGGTTTCCACTCCTTACCAAACTGCAAATCACACAAACACAACACCACAAATAACAAAAACAGCACCACACATTTCCTTACCTTAGGACCACCACCTTGAGGCTGGCCGGGAAGTCTTCCAGTGAGCCACTCACCACCACGGTTACCAACCAAGCTCATGAACAAGAAGAAAATGAATAAAAAGAAAAGTGAAGTTAACCGGGCCAAGCCCAAGGTGAAGAAGGAAATTGGACCAAAAATAAATCAATGGCCCAAAATGGCCAAGACTAATCCAACGGTCCCGGAATAATCTCACATTTAGCAACAAAATTTCGGAAAATTCCGAATATTGAAACCAATTTCCGTAACTTCCACAAGCTCGTAACAAAAACCTAAATACCCTGGCATAAGTATTTAAACAAAGTCTCAAAGAAAAATCTTTTATTTACCGACAACCCTTAGAGTTACTTCGAAAATTATCGTAAAGTGTGCCATAAGAGTCTGGGTCGTTACAGGAAATCTCTTCGACAATCGGCTTCAATTATTTTGTCAAAATTACAATTCAGATAAAACACGTGTCACTTTCTCATTGATCACTGGAATAATAACTGCTCAAGCAGGCTGCATTGTCTTTTGAAACTGCTCAAGCAGTTCAGAAAAGTCAAATTACTCAAGTAATTTTGAGAATTGTTTGAGCAATTGTTCAAGCACTTGGTGCATATGCTTTAATCATTTTCGCACTCTCTCCTCTCATCTCAAAAGTTCTCAACTCATAAACGACAGACAATCAACACCATCAATCTCCGCCAACTAGCCCACCAACACCACCAAATGTATCCTACCACCCCAATCTACACAGCCGACTAGCCCACCAACACTACCAGTTTGTTCCTTCTCACCCATTTTCTCACAACTAGGGGTGGGACTTCCAAACCGAAAACCGAAAAAAAAACCGAGCCGAATCGGAACCGGAACCGAAACCGAAAAAAACTGAATCCGAAAAAATCCAAACCGAAAAAACCGAAAAACCGAAAAATCAAAAATATTCGGTTCGGTTTCGGTTTCGGATTTTGAAAACCCGAACCGAACCGAAAAAACCGAACATATATAAAACGGTGTCGTTTTGGAGTGAATAGGAAAAACAATGTCGTTTTGATTTAAAAACTGAAAGAGAAAATGGTCAAAAATCAAAATACTCAAAAATCAAAATAGGGTTTTTATTGAAGCAAAGTGCAAACTGCCTTATGCTGAGATCAGCTACTGGAATTTTCATCAAATAGTGCTGGAAATTGAAGCAAAATGCTACTAGAACTTTGTTGAGATTTTGCATCAATATGCTATTTTTTGCTATTTTTTTAATTTCTGGATTGTTTGCTTTATGGATTGTTGAAAAACTTGAAACTGAACTACAAATATTATTTGTGGAATGTTTTCTTTGATGTTAGAAACTTGGAATTGATGGTGTAACTTGAAAATTTGAATTTGATGTTTGGATTGTTATGCTATTGTTATTTGTTAATGTCTTAAAAGATGAAAGTAATTGATTTTCTCCTATTTATTAGGGTTTTTTTTGTGTGAAGTTTGTTCATAATTTGAAGAAAAAAAATCGAAAAAACCCGAAGAAAAAAAAACCGAAATTTTTAACCGAACCGAATGGCTTGATTTTTATTGTCGAAAATTGAAAAACCGAACCGACCGAACCGAATAAATTCTTATGGTTTGGTTTTAGTTTTTATCAAAAACCGAACCAAACCGCCCGAATTCCACCCATACTCACAACTGTCTCTCCTTGCTTCACCACCAGTATCAATCGATACTAGCTTATTCAATTGGTAATCTCTCTTGTTTGTTTTCATTAAGAAATTTGTAGATGAGTTCATTGATTTGTAGACATTTTTTCGTTTTGGGTAATCTAGGGCTTGTACAATTCGGGGGTTTTAGGGTTATTGATCAGTGAATGTGCTACTGATGCTGGTCAGGTTTTGAATCAAATATTTGTGAGATTTTGATTGGTCTTTAGTGTATAGGAGGTTGATCTTTTGATTTTTAGGTTGTGCCAGTAGATATTAGGAGTCGGAGGTGAGAAGTCGCCTGTCTCTCTCTCCCTCTCTCTCTCTCTCACTCACTCACTCACTCACTCACTCACTCACTCACTCACCAGAGTCGTTGATTACGACAAGAATTCAAGGCAGATGAAGCACCGTGTAGATTTTTCATCTCGGATCTGCAAAAATGATGCGTCATTTTTGAGGTTTGACATACATGGGTAAAGCTCTCTCTCCTTCGCTTTGAGGATCAGTCCGGAGTGACTGGTAATTTTTCAAGGTTCAAGGAGGTGGAAATGCGAGTAATGCTTTAACCTGTGTTGCTCGTTTGGGATTGAATCCCAGGGTCATTTCCAAGGTACTCTTCTCTGCTACATAGTGCATACTCATACTCTCTTCTTTTTCAGTGCTGTGAATGTTTTAAGTGTTTTGAGTTCTAATTTTATAAGAATTGGGAAATTGCAGGTTGCGGATGATACACAAGGTAGGGGCATACTGGAGGAGCTACAATCCGACGGCATAGATACTTCTTTTGTTGCGGTGAGCAAAGTCAATGGTCTGTAAATCTGAATTTATGTCGTCGTTTGTTTTGGATTCAAATTTTTTCAGGTTGCCGAGGAGGGTAATTCACCGTTTACCTATATTATTGTTGATAACGAAACGTGAGGACCTTGGCTTACTACTCTCTCCTCTTGTTGTATCACACAGATTGTCATTGTTGCTGTTAATGAGTCCGGTCTAATGCTGATATCAGTGTAGCATCTCATAAGGTTGCGTTGAAATTCTCAAGTTTTCGTCATGTAACATTTTTCAGGAATACTCGTACTTGTATTCATACTCCAGGATATCCTCCTGTGATACCCGAGGACCTATCATTTTCAAGGTTATCATGTGCATTGGATGGAGCAAGACTTGCTTAATTTGATGGACGGTTACATGAAACTGCTTTATTTGTTGCACAGGAGGTAACTATTATGTTCTTGTTATCTGGCTTATCATTAGAGAATTTTGATGAGATTGCTAAAGAATAAAAAGCATAGTTTAAGTCTCATAGGCTTCTCGCCGGAACATACCTATATTGATTGGTGCTGAAAGGATAAGAGAAGGGTTGGTTGATCTTCTAAAACTTGGCTGACTATGCCATATGCTCGGCAAAGTTTCCAAAGGCATGTATACTGTTCTTCCAGTATATACTTTTCTTTCTTTCTTTCTCTCTCTCTTTCTTTGTCAAACAGATTTCATCATTTCAACCACCAAAGAAACTTTTTTTCTTTGGTTTATTCTTATGTGATTTTCTAGAGCATTACTTTCCTATACCATCTGCTTTCAATATTTCACTTAAGATCTATACTTGATTTTACATTTAGCTTGATCCTCTTTAACCCTTCATCATGTTTTGCGATACAGGGATGGACAGAAGCAGAAACTTTACCAAGTGCTCTTGTTTCAATGCTTTTGAGATTGCCAACAATCAAATTTGCAATTGTAACCTTGGGTGAAGATGGATGCATAATGCTCGAGAGAAGTTTAGAAGGTATTTATATGATTGTCCATGCTTCTCAAAAATGGAAAACAGTTTGAAACAACGTAGGGTTATCATTTTAGATGTACAAGCACTTAATTGCTTCTTTGTTTGAAGGATAATATGGATCTGTTTAACTACAATGTTTCAATGGGTAATTAATTTAACTCATTCCTATTTGCTTGATAGATGTAGTTCAAGTTGAATCTAATGATGCTTCAGCCTTCAGCTAAGGTAATCTCTATGTCTTTCCCACCCAATTTCTCTGCTGTAATTTCATATCTTATTATGATCTGGTTACCCTCTTCTTGAATTACAACTAACAATACAAGGGTTAGTCCTAGTTGTAATAATCATGATCAGATGCTGGGAAGTCTTAGGAGTTATCTGAATGCAGTTTTCGTCGTGGCTGAGTCGACGAACGAGGACATGTACTATTCTCAGTATTTGCAAGGCTCCAAGAGGTGTGGTGCTGGACAGAAGGACGTGATTGCGGAAAATGGTTGCTATTTTAGTGAGAGGAAGGATGTGGTGCGTTTAAGCGAGGCCGGAGACTCTTTGAGGGCGATTCTCTCTGATCCCGTGACATAAGTTCGTTGAATGGTTTTGGTATTGGATCCCTGTTGCTTTAAACTGACATGAAATTGGTGATTCAGAAAGTTGAGGTATGTTTGGATTTCAGGGGAGCTCTGATGGATGACGTGATGATATTGCCATGTGGCCATTCATTTGGAAGTGGTGGAGTACAGCAAAGTTCTTAGAATGGTGAGCTTCTAAAGATTACATTACTCTGTATAAATGAAGAGATTAGTGGTGTGTCGATATTGTACTGAGAAATGTGTTTGAGATCAATGCTCCCTTGTTATGTTTTAATTGTGCCATTAAATATTTATACTGATTTTGTTTATGTATTTCCAGAAAACATGCTTCACCTGTTTTCAGTCCATTTCAGAGACTCAGTTTCTCCAAACCTCTGTAAGTAAATATTTGCATTGAAGATCTGCGTCTTAGTACCATGTAGATTCTGTTTCTTTTGCTTACAGAATAATGTGTTGGTGTGTAATTGTGGTTTTTGCAACTTGTCAGTGTGCTGGTGGTGCTGTAATGCTTATAGACTTTTTTTTGGAGCCAAAGGACTACTTAAAGTAAATGGGGTACAGGTGAAGAAAGGCACCAGCTGTGTGCTCAAATCAGTATATCTTCAAACTAAGTTTCTACAGCATTATTGTAATATATGTATGAGATTATGTATATTGAAATATATGAGATTATGTAAGAAAAGCACCAGCTTTGGCTCTTGGCCAGATCTGGTCCATTTTTGTGCAATATATGATCAATGCATGCATTTTGTAGTTTTTTTGGCATTCTCGATCATATATTGGTTGGCCAATTATGATCAAATATCAGGTTAATTCTCCAATAGAATATTGTAGTTGTAAAGGCTAGAAATATTGTGAACCTAGTCCTTTGTTTATGCTATTGATTGACATGATATGGCTATATATATATATAAATGTATATTTAATTTCCATATTTTTGGAGGTTTTGGATGGTTTCCAGAATTTATGCACCGTTGAATTGGTCATTTTTGGAGCTTTTGCAATATTTTCAGAATTTGTGCACAAAACACTGCTCAAATGGTCAAAAACCAATGTTCAGAACTTGCTTAATATAAAAGGTGTATGTCGTCTCTACAAGTATAGAAAATTATAAAGACGTTAGATGCATTGATAAAATGAACAAAATTTATCTCCAAACAACGATAGATAATCTGTCGTTATAAATATCCTCTTACGACATATCATAAGAGTCGTCTAATTATTTTATTATACGACAAATACACCAGTCGTCTAAGTGATGTTAAAGACGACAAATCACTTAACGTCGTCTGAAGACATTTCCAACAAACGATAGCGTGCTAGACAACATATGCGAACATGTTCAGATGACACCGAAGTAAGAGTCATCTGAAACACTTTTTCACATAATGCGAATATGTTTTTTTGGTGAAAATGAAGGAAGCGAGAGAGCACGAAAGATGCTCCCATGCAAAACATGTGGAAAAAAAGTACCACAGCAGCTGCTTGAAAACCTGGGCTCATCACGGAGGTACCACTGCTTCTTTAAACTTTTGTAAATTGCTACAGATCTCACATATTAATAAACTGAAACTTCTTTGTAGATCTATTTTACTGGAGTTCATGGGCATGTCCCTCGTGTCGAATTTGTGAGGTAATGAGGCTTTTGTTGAACTTAGTTGAAGAGGGATCTGTCATCATCTTCAGTGTTTGCAACGTAGCAAATAAGTGATTGAGGAGGCACAAGTCATGCTGGAAGTTGTTGCTAATTTGAAGACCACGGCAATTGAAGATGTCCTAGCACACTTGTTTATCATCCACACCCAAAAGTGAGAAATTGGTTATTGTATTTGTAACTTGTGAGCTAATTGACTTCATGCTCTCGTGTTTTATTGTAGTTTTCTTACAAATCCATATTTGTAAGCATAATGTGGAAATTAATGTTCATTTGGTATTGCGGAAGATGATCGTGAATCATGTACTGTATATTTGATAAATCTAGTGCTTTAAAATTGTTAAAATATGTTTGTTCAATTAAATTTAGACGATTGTCAAATCATATAAGTTTGTCATAACAAATATATTCAGCCGACATACATTATTTAGTCCGTCGACTCATGAATATATAGATCACTACCAGAATAAGTATTATAACCGACGAAATGACGAAAAACAGGCCAACGACTTTTCATGTCTTCGGCTATACTATAGTATACCCAACGACAATAAAGATTTGTCGGTCATAGTTTCTGGTTGTCGGTTATAATACTATAGCCAATGACCCAAAAAATGTCGTTGGTGTTTGTGTCGGGACGGTCGTTGGCTATAGTTTTTACAAACACCGACGACATTTTTCAACTATAGCCGACGACATTATTAAGTCGTCAGCTATAGATCTTTATTACAAATCGATCTGGGCAGCAGCTCAATTATTCAAACAAAATTCAGTGAGAAAAACTCAAAACTCTCTGAATTCGTTGGGTGTTGTCGAAAGCTGTCCAAAATTGGTTCGTGAAGCTATATAGGTGTGTGTGTGTGTGTGTGTGTGTGTTGATTGTTGATTTTACGTAATTGATTGTTGATTTTGAGTTGAGTTGAGTTTAATTTGATGAATATATATATATATATATAATTAGATGTAAATTGTTGATATATATGTGTTAATTAATTTGTAATTAAGGACTAGAAGAATTAAATAATGTAATATGTAGTTTAAAGATCGATATATAGATATAATGATGAATTTTTAATTAATTAGTGCATGTATATATATATACCGTTGGAATTTTCAAGATGGACAAGAATTGGATGTGCCTTCCAAGATGGGATCCAAGATATGCCCATGGAATTTTGAGTTTTGTGGCATATGTGAAGGTTAATTATGGAGGGATGACAATTCATTATTGCCCGTGCACGAAATGTCAGTGACGCAAAGATAAATATCGTTTTCCCATTGATAAGGTATGAAGCACCTGAAGAAAAACGGGTTTAGGGATAAGTACACATGTTGAATTTATCACGGTAAAACATCATCAGCGGGTCAGCATGATCATGGGCAATTTCATGAGTAGGTTAGTACATCCAATGATCCAACAACGAAGTTGATCAACGATGTGTTTCCTTATGAGAGCGGTGTATTTGCTCAAGTACTAGATATCTCTCCCGCTGTTGGGGGAAGTGTGTTAGTTTGGTGCGTTTGAATTTTGTGTATGTTCGTGTTTGAAATTTGTGTATGTGTTTGAATTTGGTTTGTGATTTTGTGAAATTTATTTTGTGTTGTTGATTAATTGATTATGCTATGTAAATTGATTAGGAACCATGAATTGGTTAATTCGCGGTAATTCGTCGAGATCCGGGTTGAGATCCAAAGGTGGAAATGGGACTAGCGCATGTAGTTCTGGGTCTGCCACCATCGGCAACACTTATAGTGGCCATGCCAGCTCTCGCCACCTTCAACTACTTCAGGGGGCGACGTTGCAGTAGGAAGTAGTGGCTCGCCGACCCTTCAATGCGAGAAGGCTCTGGAATAAAGGGGACGACCGCACGCCCTCAACAGATAGTGCGACTCAATCCTCGGTCGGTATGCCAGACATTCGCCAGCCGGAGCCTTCTCCCTCTACGGCTCAGGATCCTCGTTCATCTAAGGCTGGTGCTTCAGGTAGTTCCTCGGCCGGAGTACTATTATGTCCGTTGTCTCACCTCTTCTTTTCCCTGGAGATGCCCTACCATACCTTCCCTCGATGACGAGGGAATGCATATTCCAGGACATCAAAGTTTCACTATCCCAGAATAAGCATACGTGTATGTACCGTTCAATACACCTCTCTGGAGTGCGAGGGTTCCGGGACAATCGACGGACGAATTGTGACATTCGCCAGCCGGAGCCTTCTCCCTCTACGGCTCAGGATCCTCGTTCATCTAAGGCTGGTGCTTCAGGTAGTTCCTCGGCCGGAGTACTATTATGTCCGTTGTCTCACCTCTTCTTTTCCCTGGAGATGCCCTACCATACCTTCCCTCGATGACGAGGGAATGCATATTCCAGGACATCAAAGTTTCACTATCCCAGAACAAGCATACGTGTATGTACCGTTCAATACACCTCTCTGGAGTGCGAGGGTTCCGGGACAATCGACGGACGAATTGGATAAATATTAATTAACAACCTTGGTTATTTAATTTCAAACTTATTAATAATACATAAATTAAATTGGGTGCTTATGTTTTAATCTTTTTACCATGTCTTAGGCGAAATGATTGCCGAAGACAAACAAAAAGGACTAGAGGCCCCGTCACCGGCAAGCTACTTGACGATGCAATCAGGGGTGGTGGGAAAGTAGTCATTCAAACAGGGACGAAGGCGAGGTGATTGAGGAAAACATTACGCGTAAGTATGCCGGCTAAGTGGGAAGTATCATACGGGACAGAGTCCCAATGCTGTGGCAATATTGAAATTTTGTGTTACACTGCATGAAGTACGAAGTGAATAATGCACTATCGGTGAGTTATATTGTATATTCATTATGTATATTTTCTAATTATTAATCAAATCCGAATAAATATATAATTTTTATCATTTATATATATTGCAAAGGTGGTTTCACGTGCCCAACGAGCTCAAAAGAACGTGGGCAGATGAAGTGTAAGGGAGCAAGTGATGTGATTCGAGTTATATTGTATATATCGAGATAGATTTTGTTGATCAAGTGTTGTCAATTTCTAATATTTGTGTTGCATTAGTATAGGTACAAGGAGTGGAAGGTCGACCTCAAAAAACACTAGAAGAAGTACGGCGATGACCGTTCGGATACCCCTAGCGAGTTTCGGTATAGGGAGTAAAGTGACAATGGTTTGTAACCCACTTCAACAACCCAAGATTGAAGGTATGCAACCTGAGTATATTTGTGTTGTATCGTATTTGGCAAAAATAGTTAGCTAATATTTTTTTGATATATGTTTATCCAACAAGGCCATTTCTGAAACAAAATCAGAGAACCGGAGGAAAAACACCAAGAACCATCATGCCGGTTCTAGATCTTATGCGAGTTGGATGTATGAGGCTACCCAACACCCAAAATTCCCCTGTTGGTGTATACGATACATCACGCATATCCCCAAGCCCCCGAATATGTTGTAAGTCTTGAGACCTTATAAATTAATTAACATATTTGTTTATATATGTATTTTCTCTGGGATAAATTATTTTATCTGTTTACTAATTAAGTTATTTTATTTTTCTTGTCAATTAGGCGAGAGTGGAGGAGGTGATACCAGAGGTGTTAACTTAGATCGCGAGAGAGCGATATTCTAAAACCTAGGATGAGGACTTCCTGATTGATCATATTGATCAATCTGATCCGATTGTAGCGGCGAGGATCATGGCTACCGTTATTCCACCACGGCAGAACACCTACTACTGCAAGGGTGTCGGAAAGAAGGGCGAATGGGACTTAAAGAACACTCCCGAATTCTCACACATGTCGGAAACTTTTAGGAACTATGAGCTATAAGAGCAGCTTCAGAGGCAGGGTAGGGAGATGGAAGAGCATCGGAGGATTATAGAGGAGATGGAGTATGCGAGATTAGCCGAGCAGCAGACGAAATTAGCCGAGCAGCAGACGAAATTAGCAGAGCAGGCATCTATGGCGACATGGATGCAGCAATGTTTTGCACAGCTTCAGGCTTTTGGAATCCAGGTCCCACCTCCACCTATGCACATTTTCAGTGCTCCACAGCCGCATCCACAAGATCATGCGCAAGATCATGGTAGTCACTCCTCTGATTTCATAAACAACATAGATTTTGATTACCCTTAGTGTAGGTGTATTGTGTATTTTATTTGTATGGATGTGTACGTTGTTGGAATATGTGTTGTTGGCTAGCTATTGTGTAAATATAATTTTACAATTGCAGGTTCTAGTAGTGGAAATCCAGAATCTGCATTTTTTTTTAAATTTTTTTTACCAACTATAGCCGACGACATGAGATAATCTCGTCGCCTATAGTGTTCCAGAAACTTACATTTTGCAGACTAGCAGAAGACTTTCAAACTATTTCCGACGACATTCTTAAACTATAGCCGACAACATGCTTCCAAAGCGTCGTCGGCTATAGTCTGATTCGGGTCAACTTGTTGACCACGGGGGAGGGCTTGCCCGGAAAAGTTATCGTCGGTAATAGTGAAAACTATGCCCAACGATTTATATGTTGTCGGATATAGTTATGACTATAGCTGACGATAACCCTAACATGCTGACGATAACCCTAACATGTCGTCGGCTATAGTATAATCGACAACCATGTTCCGACGACTCTATATCGGAGGACATGTCATCGGCTATAACAATAGTCGACGACTTTTTCTAATAAGCCGACGACTTTTCGTCGTCTGCTATAGTGATGCTTCTGGTAGTGGATGACATACGCCTGTCGTCTAAATGCATGCCATCATACACTAGAAAGCGTAGGCATGGATGACATCTATAGACACAATCAATGTCATTCATCGTCAAAATATTATGACCATCATGCCTATGATCGGTATACGACAATCATTTCAGTGTTTTTAGCATCGTCTAATGCTATTTTATCAGATGACGCCTAGATAGACGACATATGAAATACATTTTAGACGACGCACAATGAGCGTCGTTTAAAGCGTTTTGTGCAGTAGTGAGTCCAAGTCAAGGCCAAGTGAAACCTTACAAGTCATTGAAGCATTGACATATCGAAATTTGTGTTCAAGTGTAAACATGTACTACGTACTCAACTACGAAAAGAGGACGATCATTCTCCAGTTCAGGCCAGTATTTTATGCGAAGTAAAGGAGGTGGCCGCCTAAGGCATCAAAATTTTGAAGGGCCAATTTTTTTTTCAGATGTACATGTAAAAAATTTAAGAAAAACTATGCATATAAAACATAATTAAAAAATATGAGACAGTAACATTTGAGTAAATTTGTGATGCATTTGAGAACGAATATATGAACTGAATATTGTTTTTTTTTTCATTAGTATCGTTGTGAAATCAGTTTTCTTTTTTATGTATTATAACAAAACATTAGTTTATATTGATTTGATTCATAAGTATTTGATTTTATGCTTGTATTTGGTGTGTGATTAATAAATAAACATAAATGTTAGCGTATGTATGGTTAGATTTGTTATTGTGTTTACCTATCTCAGTAGATATGAGAATAATGTGAGTAAATTGGTTTAGATACATGTGTGACATAATTTTCTATATTCGCACTTTTTTTTGTAGGATTATGAAAGGACAACATTTTTGATTTTTCGTCTCAAGTCTTAAATTCTAAGTCTGGATCTGGTCCGGTTTTTCGAATTTGGGACCAAAGTATAGCCATTTCCTTAGCCTCATACATGAGCAGCTCTTTGTTCCTCTTCCACATCTTTTCGTGTTGCACAACCTAGCTGTTATTTTGAAAACCAATAATTAGCTGATGAATGAGAACATCGATCATGCACGAGCACGTACTGAAGATGTTGGTTTTTCTAGTTGAGCTAAGAGCATTTGCACAGGGGTGTTGAAAACGAACCGGCCTCTCGAGCAAGTGGAGGGACCCGCCGGAGCTGCTCGAGCACGTCAGAAATCGGCGATGCACCGGGGAGGAAACCGCTCAAGCAAATCGCCGGTCAACGAGCTGGAGTAATTCTAGGTTGAGCTGAAGCTCGACCAGCTGGTGGAGCCCACACTCACGTGGGTGACGCAAGCTTCTGTATTTTTTTTTTAATCTAGGCGCGTGTATTACACGTGCCGGTAATAAGTAAAAAACAAAAATTTACGCGTCAATGAGAGTACGACACATGATGACCGGTTGAAAAAAAAATAGGCCAGTTGCTTTGGGCCGTTGATTTTGAACCCAAAATCTGATCCAACGGTAGAAAACCTAATCCCAGCGAGACTCCCGTATGCTACTGGCATACAAACCTGATTAAAGGCATAATCTAACAATTAAAATTGAAACACATCATATTTATTACACACTTTCAGAAATTGAAACACATATACTGAATTTGAAACATACTTAATAAAAATTAAACACACATAGTAAAAATTTAAACACACATAGTTATAGTCTTTCTCCAGTCTCAAGCATCCAGTTGTGCTTCACCAGGTCCTTTTGAAGCTCCTTATGGATATAAACAGATTTGAGATCGGCAATACGATCATGAAACTGTGACATATTATGCCCATCTCTACTCATTGGCTCAAAAGGAATTCGATTCCTATCCTCATCAACAGGCCCATCATAAACTTGGAAAGCTTGTACTGGGTTTTGCATATCTTCTTCTGCATTCTCCCCAAACTCTTCATCTACGAATTCACTCTCGACAATCATGTTATGCAATATGATGCAGGCTAACATGATAGTTTTGATTACCGATTTCTTGTGCAATGTACAGCTATGACGGATATTTGCCCATCGAGATTCCAGGATGCTAAAGCATCTCTCCACATTTTTCCGGTATGCCTCCTGTTTCTTTGCAAACAGCTTATCTACCGGTGTTTGGGGGTTAGAAATTGTTTTGACAAATGTAGAGTACCTTGGGTATATTCCGTCAGCAGGATAATAAGCGTTGGAGTAACGCTCTCTATGGACTTAAAATACGGCGGTTGGGCTTCTTCCGGCAAGGACTTCGTCAAACACATCTGATTGGTAGAGCACATTAATGTCATTTTGAGCGCCTAGAACCTCAAAAAAACTGTGTCATATCCATGTATCATACGAGGCCACCGCCTCTAAGATAATGGTGGGGTGACCCGTTCGCCCTGAGTATGCCCCTTGATGAGCTGTTAAGCAATTATTCCATTCCCAGTGCATGCAGTCGATGTTTCCAATCATACCTGGAAAGCCTCGTTGTTGGTCCTTAGCTAGAAGGCGTACGAGGTTCTGTTCTGTTGGAGTGCGGAGGTAACGCTGACCATAAAGGTGAACCACTTGTCGGCAAAATTCCTTCATACATTCTAGTGTAGTGGATTCACCCATCCTTGTGATTTCGGCACACTGATCTGCGATTGCACCGTACGCCAGCATTCGCAGAGCACCAGTAATCTTTTGTTGGGGAAGGAGGCCTAGCAATCCAGTGGCATCCTCTCTTTGATGCCAATATTGGTCAAAATTGCAGAGATTTGTCATGATAGTTTTGAATAAGTCTCTGCTCATTCGGTACCTCCACCGAAATTCTTGCACGTTGAATATGGAGCGTTCGATGAAGTAATCTTCCATGAGATTCTCTCCTCTAGACACCCTCAATCTTTGTCGATTTGCTTTGCGACCCCGACGTGATCCAAGACCTTGTGGTTCATCATCAAGTTGTGCCACCTCCATGGCCACGAGATTGGCGAAAGATTGCTCTATCTCATCATCCTCCTGGTTTTGTAGTTGCCTCCTGTGGAAAAAGTTGTGGAAGGTAAAAGGATTCATCGAAGTGATGCTTCAAGGATTGTAAATGTGGTGATATTTTTATAGCAAATTCTCACCGACAATCGACTTCAATTATTTCGTCGATATCGTTATCCGGAGATGACACATGTCACAACCTCATAGGTCAGAAATCTCACCGACAAATGGCTTCAATTATTTTGTCGATATCGTTATTCGAATATGACACGTGTCACAACCTCATTGGTTAGAAATTTCACCGACAATCGGCTTCAATTATTTCTGCGATATCGTTATCCGAAGATGACACGTGTCACAACCTCATTGGTTCGAAATCTCACCGACAATGGGTTTCAACTATTTCGTCGATATCGTTATCCGAAGATGACACGTGTCACAACCTTATTGATCAGAAATCTCACCGACAATGGGTTTCAATTATTTCGTCGATATCGTTAACCAGAGATGACACGTGTCACGCTCTCATTCGGTCACCGAATAGTAACTGCTCAAGCAGTTTGTGAACTGCTGCATTCTGTTTTGCTCTTGCTCAAGCAGTTTGGTGATTTCAAACTACTCAAGCAGTTTGGGGCAATGGGTGTATTTGCTCTAAGAGATTGACATTCCCCTGGAGCTAGTATTAATAGCTACTATTCCTTGTGCTTGCCCCCATGGGATAGTGTAGAGAACATGTTTTACGGTTTTGCCCCTACTCATATCTCTTAGTCTCTTTGCTTTTGTCTGCTCGGTATATATATGTTCTTGCATTTGTGGTTGTTGTTTTATATCTGGGGCTTTTCCTTTCATTAAAAAAGAAATGATAGATTGTCGCACGCTGCTTTATTTCCGACCTCTTCTCTCTTTTTGCATTGTGTGTGCAAAGAGCCAGAGAAATGAGTTGATAGAAAGGCCGGCAAATGAAACAAAAAACTATTTATCAATTGCGATGGTTTCTTTTAATTTGAACATTTCTATCAATATACAATGATCAATAGTTTCAGTGTCTCCCAGATCCATTTTTTTAATACAAAAGCTAGTAAAAGAAAGTCAGAGGCAGAAGTCTCTAGTACAACCGAGACCTCCTCAATCTAACAAAAAAACATTCCTAGCACAATCAGGAATATTTCCCATCCAATTCTGATTGCTGCTCACCTTGTGCCCCTAGTTTATAATTTTATCTACTACAAAATTTACTTCACAATATATATGATGGATTGAGAATTCATCGAAGCCTTGAAGAATGCCTCTAATGTCTTCAATGATGGGTCTCAGACGCCAAGGTATTCTAATGCTTCCCTTAACACAATTAATGATCAGTTTGGAGTCACCTTTTGCTCCTTTTTTTGTGTAAATCTAGTTTTCTTGCATGTTGGAGATCATCTCTTAGAGCAATGGCTTTTGCAATAGCCACATTTGTTCTTCTCAGGTTTGTTGCTCAAACCATAATAGGATTTCCATTATGGTTTCTAATGATAAAGTCATTAGTCGCATCAGTCACACCTGGTCCAATGACAGAACCATCAAAGTTTATCTTGGAGAAATTATGAGTGGGAGACTTTTAAGGGGATAAATATCGCTTCCTTCTTTAAATTGTTATAACTGCTCATGGTTATTGGAAGTACAACATTCCTAGTTTTATATGTATTGTGTCATCCTGAGCTCAAGCTGATTCTAAATTTCCATGCACTCATCAAGGTGAGCTACAATTTAGCAGAAGCAAGTACACAGAAAATTGTACTCTCAAAATATCATGAGCTTACATAATAAGAGAAATACAACTGACCAAATAGATGGTTGATAAGTGAATATTTGCGTAAATTGGATTGGGCAATAATTTGAATTTTGGTATAGGCCCACCAACAAGCCACCCAACAAACTCAGATCAACAATAATTTCACCATAGAAAAGTAAGAAAATATTCATAACAACAACGTGTAGTGATGAAGGATATCGCATGCAGGAGGTTGTGTATATTCTAAGGGCATCTCCAATGGAGAGTCCTAAACCCTATATATATATATAGCTTTGGGTTATAGCTTTGGGTGGATATATTGCTCTCCAATGGTTGAAATGAGGGATCTAAACCCTATGGAATATAGCTAGGGGTGCTATATGAAGTCTTAAAATAGAACTTGGTTTAGGACGGGATCTAAATTTTGAGAAGAACTGAGTTGCTGACGTAGGAGAGAGGGAGACAGCTGAGTCACGCGCCGGAAAGGGAAGCAGCTAGGCCACGCTCGCGCTGGAGGAAAGTGGGAGAGAGTACGACGCGCGACGCGCTGGACCAGAAGGGCGAGTAGTAGACAGCAGCTGAGCAGTGGGACCCGCCCCACGTGAAGGATGCTTCATCCCGTTGCTGAACTTCTGCAGCCAACGGTCAAAATTTAGACGGCCCAGTTTGAATTCCTCTTGAAATCAACGGCCAGATTTCAAGATGGAATAAATTCAATTTTTTTTTTGAATTTCTGATTCTAATCAACGGCAAACAATATAGGTTGAAATCAATTAAACGGTTATTATTCGATCCAACTCCCATTTTTAATATAACAGTCAGAAAAAAATGAAATTTTTTTTTTGGGAATATTAATAAGTCTGTTGGAACAGTAAATCCTAATTTTTTCTATAAATACCAACCCAAATTTTCATTCATTTCACACCATTTCTTACATTCTCTCACACCATTTCTTACATCCTCTCAAAATTTCCTTCCTCCTCTTTTCTTATAGCAAATTCAGTTTTTTTGTTCAACACCATAGGTCCAAGGAGAGCTTCACCAAAACCTAGGGCACCACGATTGGAAAATTGGAAAGAGGCGGAAGATAGAGCTTTATGCGTGGCGGTGTTGAATATTGGTGGAGATGCCGCCGTCGGCACTAATCAATTCGGTGGAATCTTGTGGGATCGTATATATGAGCATTTTGAAAGTATCAAGCCAACCAACGCACCTACGCGAACCCAAACAAGTGTCGAATCTCGATGGAAGAAGATCAATCCCGCAAGTAAGAGATGGAGCCAAGCAATGCATAAAGCCATCAAAAATCATGCGAGTGGCGAAAATGATCAAGATGACGTAAGTATTTTTTTTGTCACTTAAAATATAGTAATAATTCATGCATTAAATTAAATAATTACTACTATGTTTGTAGTTAAGGAATGCAAAGGGGTACTACTTCGATGATTCCCATGGAGAGCATTTTGCATATTTGCATTGTTGGGATATCTTGAAGGAGTCACCTAAATTTTCAAGTCCGCCAACAATGGATGAGGATATTAGAAATTGTGAGACTCCTACCAACTTGGATGATAACAATTCGCCCGGAGATGAAGCAACAACAAGCGTGGCATCTAAAGCTAGGCACGAGCGTCCAATGAGACAAAAAGCGGCCAAAGCGGCAAAGAAGAAAGTTAAACAAGAGCTAACATTGAGTATTCATGCTCAAATGAAAAGGCTTGTCGATCAAAATAATCGAGAGTTTGCACAAAGGGAATAACTTATGCACGAGGCAATGACGGCTCAACAAAGGGAGGAAGATGCTCGCACAATGGCGGTGGATCCAAGTATATATTCACCATGTAAAAGAGGATATTGGGAGAGGAAACAAAGAAAGATACTTGAGCGAGAGGAATTGGAGGCACCCGCATCTACACCTCCTTACGGCGGATCAAGTTCTTCCCCATATCTTCCACTCAATCAAACGGCGTGGATGCAAAATGATGATCAAGAGTGATTAGTTTGTTTTATTTTGTCTATTGCTTATTTATATTGTTGTTTTGAATTACTTTTAACTAATTATGTATTGTTGTGTATTTTTTTTATGGTCTTATAAATTAATTGGTATTGTTGTTTTAACATAATATATTACATGCATACAACACACACAAATGCATACATCATTTGTTAAATGCTTTTAACAAATGCATACAACACACACAAAGTTAAATGCATTCAAGTACACAAAATATTACATGCACACACACAATATTAAAAACATACAACCACACACAAATTAAAAATACACAACCACACGAATTAAAAATACACAACCACACACGAATTAAATGCAAACAACAACATGATGGCAAACGGATGCCATTTATTGACACATGCTAACGACACGCATTAGCCACGGTTGCGCTCTTGCCACTTCTTCAAAACCCAGCCGTGTTGAACTAAATCCGATCTTAGTTCCCCACATATCACTAGACACCGAGTCCTCTTGTAACGATCACGTATAAATGCATGTATTAGTTGAGGATTACGATGCACCTCATCATCATAAGCCAGTTTATCATATATATCAGCTTTTCTTGGACACATTGGGATGTCGTCAATGTCGAAATCATGTTGCTCATCTTCGGCACGCTCATCCTCTACAATCATGTTGTGCAAAATAATGCACGTCATCATGATGTATTGGAGCCTCTCCCTACTCCATAAACGAGCTGGACCCCTCACAATTGCAAAACGCGCTTGGAGGATACCAAATGCTCTCTCCACGTCTTTTCTGAACGCATCTTGCATCCTTGTAAAGTATCTTGTCTCCGGAGTGGTAGGATTTTTTATTGCTTTCACAAGAGTTGCCCAATTAGGGTAGATGCCGTCCACCAAATAATAACCTTGATGGTACGTACTGTTGGCTACCTTGAAAGTCACTTAAGGAGCTTCACCTCTGCACACCTCATCGAACAACGGCGACATTCCTAGGACGTTAAGATCGTTGAGAGAACCTGGAAGTCCAAAATATGCATGCCAAATCCAAATATCATACGAAGCCACCGCCTCTAAGATAATTGTAGGTTTTCCTTTGTGGCCTTGGAACTGCCCGACATGAGCAGCCGGACAATTTTTCCACTGCCAATGCATACAATTAAGACTATCCAACATACTTGGAAATCCACGTTCTGCAGCTTTGTTCGTCAATCTCTGCAGATCTGCCTTTGTTGGTGTGCGGAAATAGTCTTTGCGGTACACAGTCCATATCACCCTTGTGAAATGATCCAACACTTCAAGAGCAGTGGATTCGACAATATCAAGAAACTCATCGGCCAAGTCAGCTGGTAGACCGTATGCGAGCATCCTCATAGCGCGTGTTAACTTCTGTTCGGTGGAGAGGCCGAGTCTGCCGGTGGCATCCAGCTTCTGTACAAAGTACAGGTCGTGGTTGGCCACGCTACACATCATTTTGTCAAAGAGAGAAGGTGACATACGGAAGCGCCTTCGGAAAGTGTCGCCGTCAAACCTACATGGTTCAGTGAAGTAAAGAGATTTTAAGCGTTGATCCATCATCTCATGCTCCCTTAATATGTACTTCTGCCCTTCCGAAGAACCACCCTATTGACCTTCGGCTTCATCTTCTTCCATCATCTCCACTTGGTGGGCTGCCGCGGACATCAAGAGGGATTGATGTTGCCTTCTCGAAACATCTTCGGCTCCCTCTTTCTTCAATAGTTTCCACAACCTATTCATGACGGAAAACAAAACTAAAGGTATGAAAACAATTACTAAGAAACCACAATTTCTTTGTGTGGGGGGAGGAGTGGTTCTGAATTGGTGAGAGATGAAGGAGTGAATGCTCCGGTTTTATAGAAGATAAACATGATCTTCGAAGAGCTTCACATTTACACATGGCAGATAACGTAATCTCGTCAATTAATTAGACGTTGACACGTGTTGAACAAAATTTAGTTCGATATCTCGATAAGTTACGTGGCAGATAGCGTAATCTTGTCTGAAATCTTGTCCGATTTTTTGATACTTTACACGTGGTAAATAAAGTAATCCCGCAAACTCGGGTATCTATACAATTATATTATTAAATTAATATAATTATTAATTATTATGTACAATTATATTTTACAAAGTCTAAATATATAAAATTAGAACTTTGAGATAGGACTTTAACCATTGGAGATGATTGAAGTCCTAAAAATAGGTTTAGGATTTCATATAGGACCTTAACCATTGGAGATGATTGAAGTCCTAAATAAATAGTGTCAAAATGAAGTCCTAAAAATAGGTTTAGGACTTCACCATTAGAGATGCCCTAATGACCCCCAAAATTTGTATTTTACTTACAGTCTATAGGTTAATTTGAATATTTGATTAACGATAGATTCTCCCGTCACCACAATGTATGTCAATATCATATGATATTTCAACCAGCTATTGGAGAAGAAAAAGATGACAATTGAATCTTCACCAAAGAAATTCTGTATTCAAACTTATCTGTAGTTGATGTGTAACATCAATTTTTTCTTTCTTTTTCATGATGTCTACACCTTTCGTATATCCTTAGTTAAAAAGGTATTTCTAAGCGGAAGTTTTAATATTATAGTAATAGTTATCGTTTTAAAATCAATTATGTATTTTCATCAAAATATTCTGATTGGTGTAAGAATTTATTTATTGGTTTCCCAAGGTATCCCCTACCTATAAACAAGGACTAATCCCTCTCGGGCTAGGGGGAAGCTCTCCCAGTGTTGATTTTTTCTTACACAAGACTCGATCTTGAGGCCTTGCTTAAGGGGAACAAGCTCTTTTCCACTTGAACCACCAAGCTTTTGGTGGTGTAAGAATTTATTTCATCAATTACATAAAAATACATTCTTAATTTTTCTGATATTTTCATTGTAGCTTGTGACTGATATATATTGAGTGGTTGTGGTTATTCAGATTGGAACCCATACCAGATCATTATTAAACTGTCGCATATCTCTTTTAATCTTTTGTTGTTTTTCAATTGATGATGCACCATTTCCCTTTCAGTGGTTTTATTAGTCAGTGTATTTTATATTGGAATAATTTTTAACAATATAAAATAAATAAAATAAAATGTTTGTTAGTTAAAAATTAACAGACGTATCTAACAGAAAATCAAATGGATACAACTCCTACTGAAGAGATATGTTCATTGAAAATAAATCAACTAGATGCAACTCTTAATGAAAAGACATGTCCATCGGAAGATAATCAAAAAGATGTAATCTTTCAAGGTGAAAAGGTATAATTACTACTATAAATATGATTAATTCTCTGCATATTCAGATAACCAAACACCTCATTTCTCTTCTTCTCTTTTAATTTATGTCAGGTTCTCCATCATTATCTAGTTTTAAAGAAAATTTAGTAACTATATACTGCAGATTTAGTTTCTAGCAACCTTGAGCCTCTTATAAAAATCTTTGATCGAGTGTTAGGTTGTTTTTCGTTAGTGCAAATCAACAATTAACATTGGCAAGTTGCTAAGCTTTATTGTATCCTAAAGATTTATTTGATTATTCTTTATTACACATTAAGTAGTAAGACAAATAAAGTCTAAAAAAAACGTAAACTTTTACGTATATTTGAAACATTTTTCTTTTTTTTGTCATACCCACGATCACAAATTTCCAACATTCCAATGCTATTATTCCGGGCAGTGCCAAAATACGGATGGTAGCTAATTGAGTCCCATGCAATACTCCAAAAAAACCAAAAGCAGATATGATTCAATTATTGTAGATCGAGAAAGAATCCAAGTAAATATCTTCAGTTCTTCACCGGCAAGGGAAAGAATATATGAAATGGGTGCATTATATATGACACATAACATGTTAGCCTTAGATCATAACATTTACAAAACACCCACTGCATCTCACTGCCAAGAAAAAGAAGAGCACATGCTGATACTTATGATACAAATCGTATTGGTCAAGTGTCCCATCTCCCAACTATGATAAATCCCCGATAATCGAAATTAGAATATTTAGTGTTAAAGTACAATAAAAATGAGAGGATATTTCATTACATTAATCGATATTTTCATATCATATTCTCTATTATCTGATTGATGATTATTGATCATATTGCATTTGTTACGCACATGATATGAAATGTGCGAAGTTTTGGATGAAAAATGAAAAACAGGAAAATATTTTCCACAAAAAGAGATACTGCAGTTTCTGTTAACAGCAACATTCCTTTGCCGTTAAAATGCAAAAAACAAAAATCAACCAAACCAGGTCATGCCTCACGTCATCCACAACAAACGTTAGAGCAGACCAAAAATTTACCCAAGATACGTATAAAGGCAGGCTCCCACGTGTCATAAATCCACCGGTCTCCCTGGTATTATAAGCACAGTCCCCCACGGTCACCGGAGAAAACACGTGAACCACCATATCATTGGTTCTCATTTTTACAAAACACATGGCGGCTGCTGCTCATCTACTCCTTCTCTCGTCCGTCTTGGCCGTGGCCCTGATCAGCTGCTGCGCCGCCGCATCGAGCTTCGATGAGTCCAACCCCATCCGATTGGTCCCCGACGGCCTCCGCCAGCTGGAGGACCAAGCCGTCCAAGTCCTCGGCCAAGTTCGCCACGTCCGCTCCTTCGCTCGGTTCGCTTTCAGATACGACAAGAAGTACGAGACCGTTGAGGAGATGAGACGCCGGTTCCAGATTTTCGCCGAGAACAAGAAGCTGATTCGATCTACCAATAGGAAGGGCTTGTCTTACAAGCTCGGTGTCAACCGTAAGAAAGTCAACCCTTTTCGATCACTTTGCTCTTTGGTCTGGTCTGCTAGCTTTTAGTTCTAGTTAGTTAAACAGGTTTTGGTTATACAGGTTTTGCTGATTGGACTTGGGAAGAGTTCCAGAGACATAGGTTGGGAGCTGCTCAGAACTGCTCTGCCACCACTAACGGTAGCCACAAGCTAACCGACGCTGTGCCACCTGTCACGGTATAAATCTGTATACCTCGTTACAAGTTTGAACATACTACCAAGTAGCTTAACAAATTTGGCAAGATTAGTAGTTTTTCATAATCTTAATCCTGTGTTGTGTTTCAGAAAAACTGGAGAGAAGAAGGCATAGTCACCCCAGTTAAGGACCAAGGTCATTGTGGATCTTGCTGGACATTCAGGTTGATTTAGCTAGCTTAATTAACTGAGTTTATATATAGATCACATGTGATGGAATTGATGTTTCGATTATCATAGTTCTGATGATGTCTAACATGTGCGTATGATTCTGCTTTGGCAGTACTACTGGAGCTCTTGAGGCAGCTTATGTGCAAGCATTCGGAAAGCAAATCTCTTTGTCTGAACAACAGCTTGTGGATTGTGCTGGAGCTTTCAACAACTTCGGGTGCAGTGGTGGTTTGCCATCTCAAGCCTTTGAGTACATCAAGTACAATGGCGGTCTTGACACCGAGCAAGCGTATCCTTACACAGGAAAAGATGGTGCCTGCAAGTTTTCATCAGTAAACGTCGGCGTCCAAGTCGTTGAGTCTGTTAATATTACCTTGGTAAGCCTAAAAATAGGTGTCACAAGTTTCTATCTACTTAAAGAGTAGGGTAGAACAAGCACGACTTGTTTGAAGTAGATGTCTGACTGAATATGTTATATTTATGCAGGGTGATGAGGAAGGATTGAAGCATGCAGTTGCGTTTGTTAGGCCAGTCAGCATAGCTTTCCAGGTTGTCAACGATTTCCGACTGTACGAGTCAGGAGTTTACACTAGCGAGACATGCGGCAGCACTCCCATGGTGAGTTTTAAGCTTCTGACTAGCTAAAAAGCCTGAAATAGAGTGTAGTCCAATGTTGTGTAAACCTTTTCTTTTACTGATATGGTCCTATATTTGTTTGGCAGGATGTGAACCATGCTGTTCTTGCTGTTGGGTATGGAGTGGAAGACGGTGTCCCATACTGGCTCATCAAGAACTCTTGGGGTCAAAGCTGGGGTGACAATGGCTACTTCAAGATGGCGTACGGGAAGAACATGTGTGGTGAGTGAACATTTATCATCTTGTTCTGTGATACAATCTGAATTGTGTTATTTCAAGCAGTTTTTTATTGATGTTATGATTCTGATGCAGGTATTGCAACGTGTGCATCATACCCGGTTGTGGCCTAAGTCGCTTCTCAGAAGCAATGGCGATCGTAATGTGGATATTTTGTAAGACAAGGTTCATCTTGTTTCAGTCTGGGAATGAGCAAGGTTCCAAGCAGGAGGTGAAGAAGGGCTACGATTTTGTGGTTGATTGTAATGTCACTCTTGATGCATAAAATAAGTCATTCAGATTGTACCTATTCATAGCAATTGTTATGCAAAACAGCAAAGACCTCGTTTATTTCTCTTGACACAAATAATATGAACGCCCTATAGCTTGATACTTGTTACTTCGTTACCCCAGCAGTTCCAATAAACCCGTTACTTTCAACATGATTTTCACTTCAGTAATAACCAACACAAAATGTGCCCCCCAAGACAAAATAGAGAAGATGCAATTAAAATTTGGTAAAGTGTAGTAATGTACTACTATCAAAAGAGTACATCAGCAGCTTTATGAAAATAAAGCATTGCACTGCAGCGATGATATTGATTTGATTACTTGTGACACTGGAAACGTGATGTTCATATCAAGTAATCAACATGATCTAGTTGGAATATGTATCCAATGTGAAGTTATTTCCTTGCTTGTGTCTGGCCTCTCCTAGTTGTCAAGCAGGGCCAGCCTGGTAGAAACTATAAATGCTGAGCAGAAGCTGTACGGCTAATGATATACAATCGAGCAAAAATGTCCTCTCTGCCTACCTCCGTCCTATCTTTCTCTGCCTCTCCATGTCCTAGTTGCATTGGAAGGCCAGCCTATTGATCAATTAAATCACTGAGCAAAAGCTGTATCGCAAACGAAATATACAGCTGAGCAAAAAAGACCATGGACAAAGTACTTACAGGTTTTGGCTCATCCGTGTCACATACTGAGTACTTACAGGACTTTAATATTTAGCATTTTAGGATACGATCATGGCAATGGCAATACCTTCTTGCCATGTCCAACCACTTGATCGAAAATTAAAGTCCCCACTTTCATGCTGAATATTAAATCACATAGCCACTGGAATTTCTGCTTTTGCACTCACGCGATGAGTTCTTTCCACAGGCAGCACACCCAAATTCAGATCCTTGTATGTGATCTGCTTAATGCGATGAGCCTCACTAGGCATCCCAGCCTTCTTCAGGCAAGATATCAAAGATTCTACAGTGATTTTGTCAGGGGCACAACCAATGGCCAACATCTTATTGAAGTTTCCAATTGCCTCAGACATTCTCCCCTTCATGGAAATCCCTAGTATCAGAATGGTAAGTGTCATCTTATCAGGGTTACATCTTTTCTCCTCCATCTCTGCCATAATCAGATTTGCCTCATCGATATTACCAGCCTTGCAAAATCCATCTACCACAGGGTTATATATGAAAGCTTTTGGAACAAGAGGTTGTAAACAACATTCGATAGCCTCACCTCACCGCAACCAGCCTCGTCGAGAATCCTCTCTACAACATCCACCTTCCCCATCTGTGCATACGATGTAACCAGAAGCACTACAACAGATTCACCAGGCGAATACCCATCACATCTCATGTAATCAAGCACCAACTTAGCAGAATCCTGAAGACCCATTTGACACAAAGACCTCAACAGAAAATTATAAGTCCACACACCATGGTTAACGCTCAAACTGACCCTACTGAGCTCGAAGAACTTAAGGCCCAGATTGGGGTCAAAGTTGAGTCTTTTAATAACCTCAAAAGCTAAAGAGGGCGTCAAGTTTTTACTGAGATAACCCAAGTAAGAATCCAAAAAATGCGAGCAAAGAAATAGAGTGTAGACAACTTTGACGAACCAAGCTTCTGGGTTTGAAATTACCTCTCTCTCCGGGCGCAACGGCCGAGCTCCGACGAGACTGTGGAGATGGGCGCCGGCGATTTTGGAGGCTCGAGCCCAGAAAGTGGGGCGGGCTGTGACGAACAGGAGGCTCATTTGGACGGCGACGCCGTCGTATGGGACAACTCTGCTCTCATAGACATTCTCGATTAATATTCCGGTGGTTTGAGTTTGACCGGGTTTAGTTATCGGATTCGGGTCCGGATTCTTCATGGGAATGAAGAAAAGTGATGTGAATTCAGCATAGCTGGTGGGATTGATCTAAGAGAGATGTGAAGAAGTGACGATGAGATTGACTAAAACCCAGAGACGAGAAATGGAGCTGGGATTTTTGGTGATGATGATGATTCAAATGGTTAGGGTTTTGTCACTTTTGTGAATGGAGCTTATTTCACAGGCCCGTCAAGTTTAGATTCCTTCATGCTTGATTGTTCTGGGCTTATGATCATCAAGCCCAATGACATAACAAACTAAGTAGAGTTAAAAGCCCAAGAAAGATACAACTGCATGCTCTTGCTTCAATCTAATCTTGCGCACATTCTGTTTTTAAAGCCTTGTATCATAGAAATCGTCGAATCGGTTTTATGGTGATTTATACTCTTGATCTCTGTGAATTATATTAGTAACCATGTAATGGTTTCAATCTTGCCACTTGATCGTTCTATGTTGTAGCACCGGCTAATTGGTCGAAGCTTTAGTCGATGTCTTCGTGGAGCCATTATTCAATTTTTGTGTTAGTTTTAAGCTACAAGCGAGTGGACACGAGACGGATCGGATCAATATTTAACTGTCTCTATCTTTATCCCGAGTAGAACGGAACGATATAGGATTAGACATTTTAAAAGTCCATCCTGATAGTCTCAAAACCCGAACAGGACAGGACAGGGTCAAATTTTGGATTTAATTTAAAATAAATAAATAATAGAGTTTTTAACAACAAAAAAATCTGAATGAGATGGGATGGGATGAACCAAATTTTGGGCTTAATATAAGATATACATATTTTGTTAAGACCTAGAAGTGTACAATTACATAACATAATACCGTTTTACTTGATGTTTAATTAAAAACAGTAAACCGACAATCACTTATTTCATGTTTATTTGATACATTTAGTTCATATTAGATAATTTTATTAATTAGGTTAGATATTATAAATTATTTGATATTTTAATATGTAACTCTTTTATAAAACAAATGATAAAAGAGACAAAATATAATATGCGGGACGGGTCTATGGGGATTTCAAAATCAAAACTCGATCCTGTCTCAAAAAAGGGGACGGGTAAGGATGGGATGAAATAGTGAAAATTTTAATTTATGTCCCATTCCGAACAGAGGGATCGGGACGGGATTTGCGAAATTCGTGCCCACCCGTCAAACATAGTAAGCATAATTTTTCTAAGTTCCAACAGAGGTAAAGAAGAGAGTTTTCTTTATGCTATTTGTACCTAAAAAATAAAAATATGGAAACTCATACTGTAACATTAAAAACAATTAATAAAGAGATCAATAAACTAGCCAAGAACACGAGAGTTGCTATAAATGTCAAGTTTTTTTAAAAAGGGGTTTGGAACTTAGCCACGTGCTATGTTAGGAGTCTCATCCTCACGCCTAATTAATTTATTGAAAATAAAGTATAATGGTTATCCAAGGAGGACATGATGCCTTTGCCCCGGTCATTATACAATAAATCCTCATAAAAAGTATCCCGGATAATCAAATAAGCCTCATCTAATTAAATCTCATCAATACCACTAAGATGTGCTAAACGATGAGCTACACCATTTACTTCACAAAGTACATGTTGCATAGATAATGAACTAATAGACCCAATATAATATTTACAGTCCTCTCAGAGAAATCATCATCTGATTGCTGTAACGCCGCAACAATCTCCAAACAGTCACTTTCTAAATCAACCTCTACCCATCCATAATAGATCGCCAACAACAACCCCGCACGACATGCCTATGCCTCAACATGATGGACTGAGGTTGCATGAGGTAAATGCCAGGCTAAACTAGCCACATGATCACCCTTCTCATCCCTTACCACGACACCAATACCACCAACACCACTGTCAACATAAAAACTAACGTCAATATTTATTTTTAGTCTTTCCCGCACCGGACAACACCACTTATGAGGACACCTGGGCTTTTTTGTCCCACCATAAATGTCAAGCCTCATATAGAGACAAAATAATTGATAATTTGTAGAAGTAGAAGAATGATTCACCTCAAAATGGAATTTTGATTCTTTTCAAAAAAAAAAAATTGGAATTTGAGCATCATCATAAAATGGACTAAAGTAAATCTTGCAGTTTACCAATACCAGCTGCTCTCCCCGTAGAAAAGGTAAAAAGATAAAAACGAGTAGCTTCAGCGAGGAGAGACTGGATGAAGTCATTATTAAAGACCGAACCTTTCGCTTCCTCAGAAAGAGAGAGATCGCAGAAAAATAGAATTTAGAAAAATAAAATCCCAGAAACTCTGTGCTTTCCGGAATCCGATTCCCTCCCAACAAAAATGTCAACGGAGCGAGAGAGGCACGCTTCTTCGCTGCCCTCCACGTCTCCCGAAGACGACTCACTGTAAGTTTAACACCACCACCACCTCCGCCGCCGCGGCCGTCGATTCTCTCTCTAAAATTTATGCTTCTCCGATTCCGATTTCAGGTTCCTGGATATAATGCACGAGGCTCCGCTCTTCGGCCACCGCAAGTCTCGAAGCCTCGTCGGAAGTGTCATCTACTTGATCATCCTCGCCGGCTACGCCTCCGTCGCTGTCGCGTCACCTTGGATTTTCCGCTCTATTGTTTCGTATATACCTCAACTCCTATGCAGCTGCAACGTCCTTCTTCTCGTCTTCACAGGTTTCTTGGTGAACTTTTCGATGTCGAAAAGTTGTTCGAATTTTAAAATCTGTGTTTTGATGTGAGTTGGTGAAATTTGCAGGCATAATTCAGCAGTATTTGGTGTATCAGGTTCAGAAGATTAGGTTACAGGTGAGTTTTTATAAGCTTTCACTCAGCTTTTTTCGATATGCATTGTATTTGATAAGCATGAGACTTGATCATTTGAACTGTTGAAAATGGGAATTAGTCTTTGAAATTTTAGTTTTCAGTTTAAATTGTGTTCATGCATGAGAGTTCGAGACCACGAGTTCAATGTATTGTGAGGATGACGTTGCTTAAATTCTACTGTGTGTTGTAAGATACAATTTGCTCGATTTGTTAACGATGAGATTTGCAATATTTTTTTTGCAGGGTTATTATAGTTTTAGTCAGAAGTTGAAGCATATTGTTCGTCTACCTTTTGCAGCTACATCATATGGTATGTAAGGCTGCCTTAGAATTGTGTCATTGTTGTATTATATGCGGTTTGTAGTTGTCTGTGGTTTCTTTGCAGTTTTGTTTCAATTGTTGCTATGGCTGATTAAGATTTGGAATTTGCTTGAATTATAGGAACTGCTGCGATGTTACTTGTCATGGTTTGGAAACCAGACATCAGTTTCCTTACTCTCCCATCAATACTTAGGTACACAGATCACCTTTGTTGCTCTTGTATGTTTTGCAGTTTATTTGCTCTTTTTTTCCCCTCTCAAATTCTTGGTTTGTATGGGTATAATGTGGCCAGAATATCAGCTAGTTTCATAAGTATGATGCGTAGACTTTGATTGTTATAAGTCTGATGTAAAATCAAGTATAATGAACTGGTCCGTGACTGATTAGTTTTTATGCATAATATTTCAGAGTTATTATGGTAATTGAAGCAATATGTGCCGGATCTTTTATGAGCATCTACATAGGTGAGTTTATTTGGACTTTCTGTACATTTTATTGTCAATCGAGGAGTACTCAAATAAATTAGTTGAGCAACATTCTTGATTGTCACTTGCAGACTAGAGACTTGTAGTATCATCTGGTCTTGTTAAGGGACTTCAAACCCCTGCATCCCCTAATTTCCTACTCCAGAGAATTTTTGGCTGCATTTATTAATACTTTAATCGTGTGTTTGACTCAAAGTAGATCTCTAGTCTCTACCAATCACACATGCATACTGAGCAAAAGCTCTCAAGGTTATGGAGGTTAATGTTTTTGGTGTTTCCAGGTTATGTTCATCAGTACAATTCATTAAATTCCCAGCCTGACGTCCTAAAATCGTTATATTCTCCTCTCCAACCGTCAAGTTCTTTGGAAGGTTTGAGGTACCCAAACTTATGTTCAGATGCCCCATAATTCTGCTTCCTACATTCTTTTGTCATTCATATAGATCCGTTACTGAAATTTCTATTTATTCAAAATGGATGTTACTGGAAACTGTCGTATGTTCATTCTTATGGAGCAACATGCAATTGGCTCATGGATTCAGAAGGCACGCAGCAATATTTTTATACTAATGTGCGCAACATTACACTGATAGGTATCATGATGCCGGTCGACTCTCTGATCAACAGATGGCTTTGTTACAATATCAGCGTGAAAACCTTCATTTTTTGAGCGAAGAGGTGCTAATATTCATACATATTTGAAATTGTAAATTTGTTAGTATACTTGCTGAACATTTCTTTATTGCAGATCCTTCGTTTGCAAGAGTCCTTAAGTAAATATGAAAGGACCAGTGATGGTAGCACACCTCAGGTGATTAATTACAATTATTGTTGACCTGTGTTATACATCTTGATGATTGTATATAATCTGTGGGTTTTCTCCAATTTGTGTACAAACTGCAGTTCAGGCGCCTTTACTATCAAACGATGCTTAGTAGTGTCTTTTTGCAGGTTGATCTTGCTCACCTGTTGGCAGCTCGTGACCAGGAATTAAGGACGCTTTCTGCTGAGGTACTATCTGGCTCAAGAAACTTGGTGGTTTGTATTTATAGTTTGTGAACTAAAATTTAGTTTATTCAAGCCACTCTCACACATTTAGCCTGTATAATTTTGAGTTTTGACTCAACTATTGTTCATCTGTTGATGCTTATTATCTTAGACACCACTATTGTACTTTCCACTAGCAAGCATAAAAGGTTAATTTTGAGATCTGTTTATATTGCAGATGAATCAACTGCAGTCAGAGCTAAGGCTTGCTCGGTCATTGATAGCTGAGAGGGATACAGAAATCCAGCAAGTCCGAACAACTAACAATCAGGTCCCTTCAAAACTCTTAGATTTTGGTTCAAATTTGCTCGAGTCCCTGAAGATTCTGCCATTCAATTTCACATGATTGTGTTCTAAGTTCGCTCAGATTCTGTTACTGTTCAGTGTCTTCCAGTTTCATTTTAATTTAACTGTAATATGCTATTCAGTACGTGGAGGAGAATGAAAGATTGAGAGCTATATTAGGAGAATGGAGTACCCGAGCAGCAAAGGTATTGTTATCTGTACTTTATAGCATGTGAATGACCAACAACTTTTGTCAATGTGTAATGATTGGTAACATAGGTTTTGTGATTTTTGATATGTAAGCTTGAACGAGCATTAGAGGCAGAGCGGATGTCCAATCTTGAACTACAAAAGAGGATCCCAACCTCCCAGAAGAAAATCACAAGCGTCACCTGAATCCGTCAAGTAGCTTGGATGAGTTGGATCTTGATTACTTTACATTTCGGCAATTCTCTTGTATTCACAGGTTTCTTGTTTATATTTTAGAAAATAAACTTGGATAGAAAAGCCAACAACCACACATGTACATAACACTGATAACAGGTTCGGAAGAATTTTTCAAAAGAATTCTACTTAGTTTCACCGATGTGATATTCAAGAGTTGTTCAAAGCTCAAGTCCTTCAATCATGCTTTTTTGGATTGAGTCGTCGCTTCGGCCATCTTTTTTCTTTGTAATTTATTTGGTCGGAGGGAATTCATTACAACAGATAGCAAGGCAGCAACTCAGCTAACAGAAACCAGACAGCATCAGCGGGCTCTTAGGAAACAAGATTGAAAAGAACACTGGTGCAAACACAGCAGTGGTTCCTCTCAGGACATCCTGAGTAACAAAACATAGCAGTTGCTCAATGTGTGCAAGACGGCTGCAGCTGCAACACGATTCGCTGCTCTAGGGATCCACCTCCAATAAACATGTTTGAAGAGGCCATTGACTCGATGAATTTCTTGAAGAAACGGAATCCTCCGATTAGCGTTTTCCAACTCCCCATCTATACCTCCATTCAGCAGCCTTGATGCCCCTGAATCACTCTCTACCTCCATATAATATTTGTGGTTTTACTGTACATTTACTGTACCATGGTACGTGTGAGACGTGCGGGCCTTTCTCTCCTCTTCTCTTTTCTTTCGCTCTTTCTCTCTCCTCCTTTCTTTCGTTCTCTCGCTCCTGAGATCTCAATTTTCACACCGCTTCTCTAAGAAACCGATCTCCGACGTGCAGTGAACCTCACTCTCTCCTCTTCTCTCTCTCTGCCATCTCTCTCAATTTCGTAGCCACCAACTACTTCATCCTCCAAATTTTGATCTCTATTTTTCTCACATAACTCGGCTTTGCGACCTCATTCTCTTACTCTCAGTCACAAACCTCGCCGCCTCCCCCTCTCGATCTAAAACTTCAGCACTTCTCGATCTCTCTCTCAACCTCAGACCTCGACTACCCGAGGCCCTCAATCGGTCTCTCTTTCTCTCTCACGTTTTCATTCAGGTTAGTTAATCCCTCTTCTTTTCTTTAACACTTTTGCTCACCTTTTTTTTTTGATTTGGTCAAACCCATGTGGTTAAAGTCTTGGTCTTTTGTGTTGGGTTTGAATTTCTAGGGTGATATATAAACTGGGTGTGTGTATTTGATTGTTAAGTAAACTGGGTTTTTGTAGTTTTAGCAATTAGTTACAGCGTGCTTGAGCTTTTGGCTTGGTGAAGTTTTGGGGTTGAGGGTGATATTTGAAATGGGTTTGAGAATATGATGGTTTTGGTGAACTCGGTATTTTGTGTTTGAGAAATTAGTATTAATGTGCTTGAGCTTTTGGGTTGGTGAATGTTAGGGGTTAAGTGTGATATTAGAAATGGGTTTTTGAGTATTTGATTGTTTGGTGAATTGGGGTATTTGTAGTTTGAGGAGAATTTGGAGCAGCGGCCATTATGAGAGCGTTAGACCGGCGACGTTCGTTCGAGAATCAGATTTACGAGGGTCCAGATATTGACATTGATACCGGTAATGTATTCTAATTTCAGTCATTAAGTCTTTGCACAAGCACATGCATTTGGTGCATTTTGGTTTTTACTGTAGAAGTATGAAGTAATATATATATATATAGACTATCTCTGCGATATAATCTAATTGGATACCTCCACCTTACTTATCTTAGGCTGTTGAGCCATTTTTTTGTGTTGCAAAAGTCTGAAATTAGTATAATGTGTACATGTATTATTATTTGACTGAAACCTGATTAACTCGATGTCATAATCAAAGAAGTTAGATGCTCTTTTTTCTTTTTTCTTTTTCCATACCTTGCTCTAAAATGAAACACCGAAAGAAAACTGTATATTTTTGGTAACTTGGATTTTGTTCAGATAAGAATACGATATGTTGTTCATCAGAGATTTAAAGTTAGATATAGGTACTGAGAAATCATGATGCTGTGTAATGGCTTGCACGGCTGCACTGAGTGGATTTCTATCTCTTATGATGGATAAAGAACAAGAATCCAAGTGTTGGAACTGTTTTACTGTCTGACCTCCTGGTTAATGCCAAAATTTTTGTAATTGACCAGTTAAATTTACAAATAAGATGTTGGTTTACTATGAGATTGAGTGACATCGCAAGCGGGTTTTTTCATCTACTTTTTTGTAAATTATTGAAATACATCTAATCCATTGCAGAAATGTTCCTTTCCGGTGCTATGCGAACCAAGGTGGAAGATACCACGGATGTCGATTTACCAAGTACATCGGGCCACCAATTCACAGATTTAGTAGCCACTGATGTAGCACACGCCACTGATCCAAAGGTTGTATTGACTTGAGGACATGTCTTATTATTGCACATGCTGCTGAAGTTAACTTTTGTTTATTATCTTTATCCTTTAGTATATCTACATTGAGTTTGCTGGTAAAACTAAGGTCCCTTAACCAATCACAAATACGAGGGCGACTGAATCGACGCCAAGTACGATGGGTACGAAATTAAGAGTTGGGCCAGAGGGTCTGAGTACAAAGGTCAGTACAGACAACAAGGATCGGTGCACATTACCGGTAGGAACACTATAGCCGACGGCATGAAGTCGTTAGCCTATCCCTAAATATCGTCGGCTATAGCATCTTCGGTGATACTATAATCGACAACAGGATATGGTTGTCGTTGGTTATAGTAAGGAGCTATAGCCAACATCTTATTTGTAAATTTAGCATCTTATCAATGCTACATAAAATCGAAATAAAAAGATAACATCTTATCAATGCTACATGAAACTATACACGTAAATAAAATAAAAAATTGAAATCGTTCAAATCTATATACATGTGCGTACTACGGGTTTCCTAAGTCAATGTGGTCAAACGGATCGCCAAAACTTCGTTGGTCCTGGTCTGGTGGTTGCGGCTGTGGCTGTGGTTGTGATGCACTGAAAATGGGCTGGGGAGCTATCTGGATTCTAGATGTGCAACTGTGCATAACAATGCTGGATCCAGGTCCCTGTCATCTGTTGGTGCTCGGCCAATCAATTCTGCTCTGCGGCTCGCGCCTCCTGCTCGGCGGCTCTCGCCTACTCCAGCTCCTCCATCCGTAGCCGTTGAGATTCCATCTCCATCGCTTGCCTCTGAAGCTTCTCCTGTAGCTCATTAGTCCTCGAAGATGATCATGATCCGCGAGAGAATTCAGGAGTCTTCTTCAGCAGTCATTGACCCCACTTTCCGAGCCCCCTGCAGTAGAAAGTGTTCTTCCCTGGAGGGATCGCGGCTACCATAATCTTGGCCGCTATGATTGGATCAAATTGATCAATCTGATCAGTCGGGAGTTCCGCATCGGGGGTGTTGGGATAACGCTCTCTCGCCACTTAAATCAACACCTCCGGAATCACCTTCTGAAGTCTCGCCTAATTGACAAAGAAAAATAAAATGTTAATTAATGTAAACAATCTAAAAAAAGAAGAAATATGTTTATTTTGTTATAAGGACACTTACAGCATCTTCGGGGGACTACGGATACGCGTGCTGCATCGTATAGACAAGCGGAGGGACTTCTGGGTGATTGGCCGCCTCTTCGATCCAACCCGAGTATGATCTGGAACCAGCATGATGATTTTTTGTGTTTTTGGCCCGGTTCCTTGTGTTGACTTCGGAAATAGCCTGCTCGATTAATCTAACATCAAAAAAATATTAGCCAAATAATTTGGGGGAAGTACGATAAAAAAATAATTTAATCGATCAAATGTTGCGTACCTTCAATTTCGGGTTGTTGAAGTGAACCACAAGCCATCGTCACTCGTACTCCCTATAACGAAACTCGCTAGGGGTACCTTAATAATCATCGTCGTACTTTTTCCAATGTTTTTTCAGCTCGCCCTTCCACTCCTTGTACCTATATTAATAAAATACAAATGTTAGTAACTTACAACATTTTATGAACATAATCAAAACAAACGAAAAAATCGAAACAAATGAATCATGTAATCTGCTCCCTTGCACTTCATCCGCCCACGTGGGTCTAATCTCGTTGTCCACGCGGAACCACCTCTGCAATGCATATATATATATATATATATCAATATTAAAAATTTATATAGAAAATATACATAATGAATATACAATTCTACTCACCGACAACGCATTATTCAGCTCATATTTGACGGATTGCGGCACCGAATTTCAATCGCCTCGGCATCCCTACGTACTGTCGACGATGGGGCCTCTGGTCCTCTTTTGTTTTTCACCGAGCACAATCTCGCTTATCACATTTGTAGACGATTTTTTAAACACCTAATTGAATTTAAATATTACTAAGTAAAAAAATATCACTAATTAATATTTACCCGATTCGTCGGTACGTTGTCCTGGAATCCTCACACTCCAGAGAGGTTGCGGGAAGGGTACATATGCGTATGCCTGGTCCGGGGTAATGAACCCTAGCTGTCCTGAAACAGGCATTCCCGTGGGATCGACGAGGGGTATCGTCGAGATTTCCAAGGGTAAGAATAGGGTAGACGACGGGCATAGTCGTATCCTGGCCGAGGACTGAGTCGATCCACCAGCCTCCTCGGAAGAATGAGGAGTCTGGTCGGTGGATGGGGAAGGGTCCCGCCGATGAATGTCTTGTATTCGGACCGAGGATTGAGTCGCACTATCCGTTGAATGCGTGCGACTGTCCTCATAAAGTTTCCTCGCGGTAGAGGGTCGACTAGGCTCGACCTACTATTGCCGAGAGGTGGGAGGAACGCTGTAAGTGTTGCCGATACTGGCGGATCCTGATGCGGACTGACTTCCGCTGCCCTCATCCCCACGTCTTGATCTCCCTCTCGACCACCCCCCCTCCCCCTCGATCCTCCTCGCGAAGTACCGCAGTTCAACCAATTCATCGTTTCTATAAATATTTTATACGTAACATACTCAATTTCATATAGTTTTTAAAATCAACAATAAAATTAAAGTTAATTCACATTAATCTATCAAATGTCAGAATACATTAATTCAGATATTTTCATATTTAACTCACAATAATTCCATAAATTACAAAAAAAATTAAATTAATTCAAATCTATTAATCTACCAATCAAATTCTAAATTAATTCACATCAATCTAGAATAAATGAAATTAATTCATATCTATTAATCTACCAATCAAATTCTAAATTAATTTTCTAAATTAATTCACATCAATCTAGAATAAATGAAATTAATTCACATAAATCTAGAATAAATCAAAATTAATTATTAATCTGCCAACTTAATTCATATTAACACCAAATATTAATTCGGTATTAATTCATATATATATATATGTTCATAATAATAATCCAAAAAAAAAAAATTCAATAAATTACAAAAATTCATAAAAAAATCCTTGCACTCACATAAAATTTTCATTATATTCCACAAATTTCATTATATATTCCTTCATATAAAATTCCATTAAATTACAAAAATTTAAAATAATTCCTAATCCAAAAATTCGAATTCCTAATCCAACAATCTCATATACATTTATATATTTTCATAATCCAATAATATCCAATAATTAATATCCAATATATATAATCCAATAATTCTAAAATTCCAAAAAATCAACAATAATTCCAAAAATCAACAAAATTATACAATAATCCAATATATATTCACACAATTCATCCAAATATCCACATTATCAACAAACTAAACATAAATATAACCTAAATAAAAAAATCAAAATTTGAGATTTAGGGATTTAGGAATTCGAACATGTTTTTGGGTTGTAGGATGAAAGGCGGCGGCTGAATCGGTGGATAGGATGAACGTCGACGGCTAGGATGAACGATGGCCCGTGCTTAGAGGTGGCGTCGCTTGAAATTGATCGGAAGGTTTGGAAAAAAAAAATGGCAGTTTCGTTTCTGCCCAAAACGACTGTTCTGGGGGATATAACCCGAGAACTATAGTCGAGGACATAAGTATAGCCGTCAGCTATAGTTCTCGGGTTATATCCCCGGCCGGCCGTTTTGGATAGTATAACCGACGATATTTATTATGAATATCGTCGGCTATACTTTTTTTTTCCTTTAATTTCACTTTGCTTTAATTTGTTTTTTCTCATGCATTTATACAAAAAGGCTATGAGTTTTTTTTAGTTACTTATAAAAAAAGGCTAATTAAACAAAGTGGCTACTTTACATATCACGAATGTCGACATATATTATTAATTAATTCATTGCATGTTCATACTCAAATTGCACGCCAATTCAAAGTCATCGTCGTACACATCATTTTACATTGCACGTTCATACTCAAATTAACATACGTACACTAAGGCGCATAGTTAGAATCATCGCTTGAGTCTGACTCGATTTCCGAGTTTATTTTAGGTAAGATGTGTAAGCCTTCGTCACTTGAGTCTTCATTGTCTTCATTTTGATTAACATCAATAAGTTTTGGTTGAGGAATTCATACCACACTATCCTGTATCACATCATTAAGGCGAATTGTTGAAGATTCAGGAATACCAGTTGCGTTCGGCTATTGGTATGCATTAACTTCTTCATTATCCAAGGTCACACCAAGAGTTGAGGCACTGTATATGTTTCTTGGAAGAACATGGTTAACCACTTTCCACGCGCTTTTATGTACAAGATCATCAAGATAGAACAATTGTTTTACCGTCGTGGCATAACAAACAGATCATCTTCATACCAGGTTGTTGTAGTAGTATTCACCGAAAATATGTCGTATTGATCGGTCCTTGTGTTATCAGGGTCAGTATCAAACCATCTACACTTAAACAAGTGTACTGTCATGCCTTCCCCATAAATTAATTCGACAACTGAATGGAGAACACCGTAATAGTCAACTCTATTCTGCCTACCATGCACCATTACCCTAGAATTCTGTGTTCTTCGTCTGACATCTCTATGTTCACTAATAAATAGCACACCATTTACCTTACACATAGGATAAACTTTGGAAGTTACCGGTTTCTGCGCCAAGAGCCTCAATTTGTGTGACCACTGAGGGATACCATCATCTTGTACATGGTTCATCTGAAAATAATCATCTATTAACTTAACTATAAATAGGATACGAGACACTTAAATTCATATACAAGTAAATATATCTATATACGTACCTATTTGCTAAAATAGTTTGTGAACGTTTTGTTGTGGTACTCGACATCACCGGCAATAGCAGGGCAGTAAAGGTGCACATTTTTCCAATATTGAACTGCTAGACAGTTAATCAATATGGACCAGTGGGCAATGACTAGCTCATATGGTTCCAAATTGTACGAGTTGGACAACTTTCCAGAAACTTCAATGTCATTGGAGATGATCGAAAGGTTGAACTGCGGTTCATCTACCGGCATATGTTGTGGAGAGTCCTCTAACGCTCCCAAATACAACTTGGTGTACGTTACGTACTCGTGCGCAATATATGCTTCAGCGATACACCCTTCGGGTGCGGATTTGTTCATCACATAGTCTTTGTAGTCCCCTAATTGTTTATAAAGTGGTAATTAAAGAGCATGTTATGATTATTATAAAATAAGTGAATAAATAATATTAAAGACATAGCCAGATTCAGAGATGCCTTACGTATATTTTCATGGGATACATCCATGTGTAGTGTACTGGACCGGTAAGCAACAATTGTTCCGGAAGATGGAGCATCAGGTGAGGCATGATGTCAAAATTTTTTTGAGGAAATATTCTTTCCAATTTGCACATGATAAAAATGATGTCCTGTTGTATTTCCAACATGTTCGATTTCTTCACTTCTCTGGTGCATAACTTCTGAAAGAATCTTGACAAAGTCACTAACGGCTCCACCACCTCTTTGGGCAGGTACCCTTAAATGAAAATAGGGAAGAGGCGTTGAAGCAGTATATGACAGTCATGAATCTTTAGTCCGTACATCTTATTGTCTTTGAAGTTAACACACCGACTTATATTTCCTGCATAGCCGGAAGGATACCTAACATTACTCATTCAACCAAAAATTTCATTCTTCTGGGCAGACTTGACGGTATAAGGAGCTTGATGCATTTTTTTCTTCCCATCTCTCAACCATAAATGTTTTCGCAGTCCCATTCTTTTCAGATCAATGCGTGCCTTTGGGTCGTATTTACTTTTTCCCTCTCAATTCAACACTGTGCCGACCACACTCTCGCACACATTTTTCTCTATGTGCATGACATCTAAGTAGTGTCTGATCAGCAACTTGGACCAATACGGAAATTCCCAAAAAAATACTTTTGTGTGTCCAGAATTTATACCTGTCGGGTTTTTCAGGTATTGACGCCACTATCTCATGATGATTACTGAGCTGCCCAAAATCGTATTCATTTAACACTTCCAATATTTCATCGCCCGTCCATTTCCTCGGCTACTCACCTGTTTCCATAGTCCCATCAAATGTCTCCATATCCTCCCGAAATGGGTGATCATGTAGAAGCCAACAACGATGACGCATCTGTACAATCTTCCTGCAATGAGGTCTGCAACACTCAACAATCATGCACTCTGGATAAGCCCTGTATCCCCTGGTAACGTTGCCCGACAACATCCCGCGTGCAGGAAAATCGCTAATGGTGCCAACAAGCATGGCATGCATCTGGAACATCTCATTTTTGAACTTGTCATAAGTGAGATAACCATGCTCACTCAAGTACTTAAGCTCCTCAATCAAGGGTCTCAAATACACATCGAGACACTTTCCTAGATAACCCGGTCCTGGAATTATCATAGTGGACATATTGTATTCTTTCTTCGTGCACATCCATGGAGGAAAGTTGTACGGTACCAAAATAACTGGCCATATACTGTATTGAAGACTAATGTTGCCAAAATAGTTGAATCCGTCAGATGAAAGCCCCAGCCAAACATTTCGAACCTCTGATGCAAAATAAGAAAACTCCCTCACCATGTGCTTCTAAGCCTCTTCGTCAGTAGGGTGTATAAGGGTATCACCGTCGGGCAAATTCCTCTCGGCCCACTATCTCATAGCTTCATCCGTGTGTGCAGACATGAACAACCGTTCTAGCCTATCTATCAGCGAAAAATACTGAAGTATCTTTACAGCTTTCTTGTTTCTGGTAGGAGTCAACTTATACCTATCTGTACCACATACCAGGCAACCATCAAGGGATTCAATATCATTCCCATAAACATCTTCGCCCCAGAACAGAACGTAATCATATCTACAAGCATGGATTTTGATGTAGGAAAAGCCAAGATGTTTCAGGATCTGTTGCACCTTACGATGAGTGGTAGGAAGGCGATGACCGGGGGGGCAAAAACGAACCAGACCACTTCAGTCAATCATCAACAGCCTTCACACTCATTTTGTTCTCCACTTTCAGCTTCATTACTCCCATAACACTTTCAAGAACAGTCTTATTACACTCGCTGTACAACGGGGTCTGTTGGAAGGTAATGAGGTTGTTGTACTTGTCCATACCAGCAGTGTTGACAACTGTAGGTAATTGCTGGACTGGCTCAATATGAGGGAAACTCCCAACGGCGGGAGGGAATCTGGTGCTTCAGCAAATACACCGCTCTCATGAGGAAACATATCGTTGATCAACCTTGTTGTTGGATCATTGGATGTACTGCTACTCTCAAAAAATTATCTCTGATCATGCTGACCAACTGATGAGCTTTCACCGTGATAAATCCAACATGTGTACTTATCCAAAAACCCGTTTTTCTTCAAGTGCTCCAATACTTTATCGATGTGAAAACGATATCGCTCGCTGCGACACTGACATTTCATACACGGACAATAATGAATTGTCATCCCTCCACAATTAAATTTCATATATTCCACAAAACTCCTAATTCTACGGTGATATCTTACATCCCATCTTGGAAGACACATTCAACTCTTGTCAATCATGATAATTATAGCTGTATATATACCCATGATTTAATTAATTAAAAATTCATCATTATAATATATATATATATCGATATTTAAATTATAAATTACATAATTTAATTATTCTACTCGATCGATCCCTAATTAATTACAAATGAACATATATATATATATTTTGTCTAATAATAACCACACTACAATAATCACAATTAACCAAAACACACAATAATCACAATATATATATTAACCATAATATATAATCACAATTAACTACCCTAGCTATAATAATCACAAAAATCAAATAAATCATCCTATATTTACAATAATCAACGACAATTACTACAAATTAACTATCAATCATTCAAAATCAATCATCAATCACTCAAACCCAACAATCGATCAACTCAAAATTAACAATATATATATATATATATATATCTCAACTCGATCTATACATCATGCATATATATATATATGTGTATGTATGTACCTATATAATGAATCACGAACTCATCGTGGACAGTTTTCGACAACACCCAATGATTTCATAGCGTTTTCAGTTTTCGCGAGAATTTTTTTTTGAATGACCAAGCTGCTGCCCAGATTGGATCGATAAACCACCCTTACAGCCGACGTTACTAAAAAGTCGTCGGTCATAGTCCCGGAAAACTCGTCGGTAATAGTTACAAATTATAGTCGACGATTTTTCGGCTACTATAGCCGACGATTAGAATCACATCGTCAGTTATAGTTCTATGACCGACGGCTGGAGAACCTCGTCGGCTATACCATACTATAACCAACGACAAGGGTTGTCGTCGACTATAGTGTTTCTGCTAGTAGTGGCACATATATTGGGTCCATAGATTTTACACAGAGATTCTTACTCCGGCGAGTGGCCTAATGGTCAGAGTCATGGTGTCAAAGTCCAGACTTGCTCCGATGGCAGCTGTTATTTTGGCGAGTTTAAGTATGGGGCCCAACGTGGACTAAGCTGCTACCATTTCAGGTAAGTGTTCTTTGGATTTAGTCTTTGTTTTGTGGTGTGTTTTGAATTATTTTTGTTTGATTTGGAGTTCTAGGTTGTGTTGTGGGGTTACTGTTGTCATTAGAAGATTGACATAAGTGATACTCTAGCGATGTATTGGCCACTAAATAGTGATGGAAGCTCTATCATATAGTGACGAACACGTTTTATGGTTTTATATGTTCTCAATCTTGAATTGTCATGGGTGTGTTTACTTTCTATTGTGCTTGCTTCAAATATGCATGTTGCTTTGTTTCCCTACTCTTCAGGTTTTCAATTTAATCATCATGCTAAGCAGATTCAGCTAAAGTTTGAGTCTTTTCTGGGCTTCATTTGATTGGTTAAAATTTTCCTTTTTGGTTGATTAAACGGTTTGACATAGGCAATATGACGAAACAAAATAAGTACTTTTCTTGGCAATGCTAGAGAGAGTTCGATCCATAGTCACCTTCTCCATCCTGATCAGATCATCCATCACAAATGAGTACTCTAACTTAATTGCTTAAAAGAGGTGTGGAGATGAATGCAAATCTATACATATCTATATATTTATGTACTTGGTCTGTGATTCCATGATTTGTATGACAGGTATGTCCTAGCAATTGTTTGGTTTGTGATGCTACGGCCTCATTTCACTATAGAATTGATAAACATTTCACGATTTAACTACTTAAATTAAATCAATTTTTTGTATTTTTTTTTTCATGGATGGGAGCTATACATGAGACCTGTTCCAACTTTTATAGTAAAGAACCAAATCCAAAAAAATTACAAACTATACAAGTTTACCTAATGTTTTCGTCTTTGTTGTTATTGTATATATGAACATGCTGCATTCATAAGGATCTAGCAGAGGTATTTGTAGTAGCATGGTCATAGTTGCAATCATAAAGTGTGTGTGTGTATATATACATATATATATACATAAATGCCTAAAAAACTAAGAAAATTCTTTGACAATAATAAAGGTAAATATTTTAAATGTAACAAAACGGGCCACTTCACAAATAAATGTCCTATTAAAAATACTAGAAACTAATTAAAAATCAGTCAAGAAGACCGGTGATAACTTAATCACGCTTCTAGAATTACGAAATACCGATTCAGGAAATGAAGACACTACCATCACAACAAATGACTCTTCATCAACCAAATCTAATGATGATTCTTCACTAGACGTTACTTTCGGTTGCAATGACACGTAGTGCAAAACAATAAATGTTCTTTCTAAATAAGAAGAATTATTAATTGATTTAATTAGCAAAATTGATAATCCAGATTTAAAAGCAGACTATCTCAAAAAATTAAAAAAAAATTAATCACACAAGAAAATATAATTACCACACCACCACCAAAAATCTGCCTTACCTCAACATTTGAGAAGTTTCAAAAAGGAAAAAAGGAAATAACCATTCAAGATTTACAACAAGAAAGAAAAACCATTACAACTCAGATGCAGTCACTAAAAAAAACCTATCAAGCACTTGTTCATGAAAATGAAGTAATTAAACAAGAATTAGATATTGTAAAAATAGATAAAAGATTTCTGGAAATACAACATCTAAACAACAATATCAATCAAGAATATCCAATTATTGAGTCATCTAAGCAAGCAACCATTAATAGTACCATTCGACAAATTCAACTAAAAAAATGGTATACTACTATACAAATTAAGATTAAGGATTTTCAATTAACTACAATTGCTCCTATAAATTCAGGTGCAAACCTAAACTGTATTCAAGAAGGGTTAATACCTTCCAAATATTTTGAAAAATAAAAGAGTCATTAAAATCAGCCAATGGTTTAAAGATGGATATAAAGTATGAAATTCTCAAAGCCCACTTTTGTGAAAATAACGTCTATTACAAGACACCGTTTCTCTTAGTAAGAAATTTAACTGACAAAGTAATTTTGGGATTCCCTTTCATCACCTTAATCTACCATTTTGCCACTGAATATGATGGTATTACTACTTATCATTTTGAGGAACCAGTCAAGTTTAACTTTCTTGCCAATCCTTAAATACATACTTTAAAAGCTTTTCAATACTTACTATTTCAAAAACCCTTAATCATATTGAAGCAAAATCCAAACAAATAATTTTTATAAAAGAAGAAATTGATTTCAAACGAATTGATATTCAACTCCAAAACAATTCCTTACAACAGAAGATTAAAAATTTCGAAGAAAAAATCACCAAAGAACTATGTTCTGGTATTCCTACTGCCTTTTAGCATAGGAAAAAACATATAGTTACTCTCCCTTATACTAAAGAATTCAATGAAAATAACATTCCTACCAAAGCTAGACCAATCCAAATGAGTCATGAAGTCATGAAATTTTGTAAAAAAGAAATAGAAGATCTGCTTAACAAAAAAAATCATTCGACCTAGTAAATCCCCATGGTCATGTCTTACTTTCTATGTCCAAAAAAATGCTGAACTCGAAAAAGGCACTCCGCGCCTAGTAATTAACTACAAACCCCTTAACACAGTTTTGGAATGGATAAGATATCCAATCCCTAATAAAAGAGATCTTATTAACAAGTTACAAAATTCTGTCATCATCTCCAAATTTGATTTAAAATAAGGATTTTGGCATATCCAAATCCATGAGTCAGATAGATACAAAACAACATTTGTTACACCATTCGACCATTATGAATGGAACATAATGTCATTTGGGCTTAAAAATGACCCCAGTGAATTCCAAAACATTATGAAGGACATATTCAACTCATACACTCATTTGGTCATAGTTTACATAGGTGACATACTTATATTCTCTCAATCTATAGACCAACATTGGAAACACCTACATCAATTTTTCACTATCAATTAACATAATGGTTTAGTAGTTCCAGCCTCTAAAATCAGACTATTTCAGATTCTTGGGATTTAACATCCCTCACCTCCAGATTAGTCCAATTGAGAGAGTCATTCGATTTGCTGACAAATTCACAGACATAATCTTAGATAAAACTCAATTACAAAGGTTCTTAGGATCATTAAACTATGTTGCAGAATTCTACCAAAATCTTAGAAAAAAATTGCAAACCTTTATTTGATAGACTCCAAAAGAATCCTCCTCCTTAGACTAATGTTCATACCTCTTTAGTAAAGGAAATTAAAACCTATGTAAAAATCCTGTCATGTCTTGGCATTCCCATTTCTGATTCTTTTAAAATTGTTGAGACTGACGCCTGTAAAATAGGCTATAAAGGCATTTTAAAACAACAAATTTCTCCTGCTCATCCTGAGGAAATTGTTCGATTTCATTCTAGAACCTGGTTTTAGAGGAACAACCTCCCGCTTCAACTTGCAACTATAGGATGTTCCTCAGTACCCCCTTGATTCCTGTAGTGGCCCGAGGAGCTCCTGAAACTAGCCCCAAATTCCAGCCCTGACCCAAAGCTGCCACTGATGACTTAGGGCTCCGACTAGCCGTGCTCGACCCAGATGCATCTGCACTAATCTTATATTCTGTATTGTTTCCAAAAAGACAACCTTCTGCACTATGCTCGAAGGATCCACAATCTCCACAATATCCTTTGATATTATCATACATCAAAACACATCCATAGCATAAACTTCAGAGAATCGGAATCGGGTTCTTACCACCAATGGTCGGTTGAAATCAAGTTCCACCCGAATCTTCATCTCCGATTGATAATTCAGAGCATGTCGATCATATTCCTTGCATACACAAATGTTGTTACCAATACATCAACACTACTTCTCTTGTAGGACATCAGCAACAAAGCGACCAAAGATGGGCCAAACCACCACCCAAACTTGATCGCGTGAGGCCGTAATTACAAAGGGATTGTCAAATTCCTCCATAGCCTGAACAATTATAGAAGAAGAATGAAAGTACCTGGGTCCACTCACGATCGCACGACGCCGATCAGTGAATGATTGAAACTTACAGATAAACCGATCATCAGAGATCCGAGTGAAGCCCATAATACCGTAGCCAGTAGCATAGTGCCATAATCCGATCATCTTCATTTTGAACGCTTGTACTCGATATAGAACCAAAGGATCGAGCGGCATGGCTACAAAAAATCAAGCATGATTGGCATCATCATCATCATAATTTACGAGGTCCACCCGAGAGCCGCCGCAAGGAACTGCGCGAGGACATCTCCTCCGACGAGCTTTTATGTTGATTTTCTTGATCTTCTCGTCTCATCATGTTGCGGGCTTGATGTCTATGCCGATTGGACCAACATCTTGCCGATAAAACATGCATGTGTGAGGTTGTGATCGATATGCCATCCATCATTCTCTTATCCTCTAATATCTCCTTCACAAATTAATGAACACGCAGTGCACCTGGCATGTTATTTAGGTGCTGCAAATATTCAAAGAACTTAAGCTCATGATCCTTCTCTCCTAGCCTTCTGGTGGATCGATTAAATTAAGAGATTGTGATCAACTTTCAACTTCTGTGCATGCATCTTTGCTTTGCCATAGAAGAACAAAGTTGCACAAAAGAGATTGCTCACGTAATTGTTTCCAGAGCAGAAGTAGTTTAATGCCTGTGGTTTTTATTGGGACAATGAAATGAATCTTAGCAACCAAGGCTCCTTTAGCAACCAAGTCTCCCTCGCCTTTTGGAGATATCAAATAAGATAGGGGTCTTCAAATCGAGGTGGTTAGTTTCTGTATTCATTCTTTTTTCGATAATCACCTTCTTCGTAGTGTAACTTGTTTAAAAGAGTAGTAAGGCTTTATTCTAGTTTCTTTTCGTTAATGTAGTACGAACAAAATAAGTTCGACAGTTTGTCGTAGCACATTGTGTTCATTCGATCGAACAATTGTCGACCTTGGACAGAATGTGAACCTGAACAATACTTGTTCTCCCAAAATGTGATTAGTTTTTGTACTTGAGTACTTCAGTAACTTCACACCAAGCATGAAACCTTGATCAAAGAAGAGCCGCAACCAAAATACAATAATACACGGGTGTGGGTTACTACACGTTTTACAATATAAAAGTTTATTTAAGGGAATGTCACTCATGTTTAACAAATGAGATGATATGATCACTTATGTTTGACAAATATCGTTTTAGTTATCTATATTTTTCTTTGTCATTCATAATGGTCACTTTGTTCATTTTTGATGTTAAAAATCATATATGTGACACACACAAGCGTCGGAATAAATTAGGGTGTGGGTTCTTTGATATTTTTGTCATTGTTAAGCTAATAAACATACTTATATATACTTTATAAATAAATAAATATGTTTTTTTAATGTTCAAAGTAGATAAAATGATCAATCTGAATGATAAAATAAAACATGAGTGATCAATCTGATAATTGTCAAAACATAAGTGATTAATCCATCTTAACTGTTAAACATGAGTGATCAAACCACTCATTTTTCCTTTATTTAAGCTCCAAGAGAACATTTGTACACGGCTATGGATTAGAATACGTATCCACCACTACGCATATAATATTCTGCATATGAAGGTAGGTCAGAGAGACTTTTGCCATTTCCAATTTAAAATCACAGATATTATGGTATGGGAAACCATGTTCTTGATGATACATCAGCAAATAAACATATATATCAATGTGCTAAAACCACGAACGAAAAATGTGATACCACACAATCAGACCAAAGGAAAAGGTCACACACCAATATGATTAATTAAGGACACATTATCCTCCTTATCAGATTTAGTTTGGTACAATTATCATCCGAGCTGTTTAATGAGAAAACCGACATTGAGAATTATATCATATAAATATTTTGTACGACAATTTATCAAGAATTATATATTCAAATATAAGGGCATCTGGTGGTGATGATGCTCGAGCAAGAGGTGGAGTCCGTTAGATATTAGTTTGTTCAAACAAGCGTCAGAATAAATTTTGTTCGAGTGATTGATCTAACAAATAAAAGAACCCACCAAAATTAGTCTTTATTTGTTCAAACAAACGTCGGCCCAAAATTATCGCTGCATCGTCAAATTTATTCTGTTCTAATAATCGTCAGCCGGATCCACCGGCCTCTTGCTAGAACAAAACACCCTGTCGAGGCAAATACCCTAATAATTTCAAATTAGAGTACAAGGGAGGACTAATGATGGGACCCTAAACTAGCAAAGATATCAGTAGGAACCTCACGTCTGAAACATCCCCATCACCATCACAGATCAACATTCATCGGTCAACCTACCTATCCTTGTAATTTTGTACCTAGGAAACAAACCACACAGCATTCCCTGAGGCCACAACACACATAATCCCAGCCCCCCAAAATATTAATGATATAATATAAATAAAACCAACAGATAATCTAGTTTACTGTTCCCCACAGTCCATACCATATTTCCCTATATTTTAAGCCCTCTGGTTCAATCAGGATAAGGCTTGGCCTCACCCCATTTTATTCTCTTTTAACCTTTTTCTGTTTCGTTTTTCTTTTTTCCTCTTATCCCTTTGCTTAATATACTCCCCAAGTCCCTGAATTCGATTCAGATAAAACTCCATCCAACCCATGTGAAAGACAGAGTCTTCTTCACCAGCTATTAATACCCAACTCTTGTTTTCAATCCAAAGTTTCACTCTTTCAATCAAAGCTCTCATCTTTCAGTATCTGCTGTTCAAAGTTTCGATCTTTTTTTCTTTCTATCCAAAGCTCTCAACTTTGAAGCAGTGATTCACATCATGTCGATTGCTCTGAATAGAAATGGGAATAATGGGACCGGTATGATCCAACGGTCTGCGAGGTTTATCCATGGGATTCAGCCTTGTATTTCGATCTACGACAACAAGGGGTTTGATCAGAATCGTCGTTTAGATTTGGAGGAAGAGGAGGACACTTGTAGCTCAAGGTCGTCTTCGGTTGGTAACAATAGTGACGTGTCTAATGGGTCATCCGAGGCCGATGAGGAGGCTGAGGTTCAGAGCTCGTTTAAAGGGCCTCTAGATACCATGGATCAGCTTGAGGAGGTTTTGCCTGTCAAGTAAGTTTAACTTTTACTTAACTTGATCTCTTAACTTGTTAATGGTAAAGTAATTGCCATTGAGATAGTACTTGCTTGTGAGTTGTGACTAGCTTGTAGAGAGTATCATGGTGCTTGGATTAGTTGGTTCAGTAATTGACAGAAACCTCAATTGTTAAAAACGGATATAAGAATGAAATGATATTAGATAGTATTGGATTTTATTTTTTTAAGAAATAGGAATAAAAAAACTCTCGACTTGCTAAGAAGTTTGGATTTGCTTGTAAGCTTAGTTTGATCTTCGTGAAACTAGAGGAGATGAAGAGAATATTCTATCTGTGAGACTTCTGGAAGCGGTTGTTCTTGTTCTGTTTTGAAAAGTCCAAAGGGAAGTTGATCACAGCAAGTTGTTGTTTCTGTTCCAAGTTTCATTCGGAGTTTTGTGCTTGTTTGGTATTTTGTCTCTTGTTTAGGCTTTGTTTTTGTTCTTTTACGAATCATCCAGTGATGATAACATGTTTAAGTTTATCCTTTCTAGCTTTTACAGTCTCCCAGGCAACCATACAGATCATATAGAATAACTTTTAGGGTATCAAGAAATGAAGGCGATGCTCTCATAACGTGTTGGTTTATTCTTGTACACTGTCTTGTAAGCTTCTGTGCTAAAATATGAGTCACATATTTGGATTTGCTTGGACCTGTCCACAAGGCAGCCTAGTCTTGGTGTTATATCTAAAATTGTGACATGTCATTCTCTAGTGAGAGAGGACACAGAGTTGGTGATACTGTACTAACTGTAGGTAATAATAATAGGTTAAATTCAAGTTTTGAACTTGTCTTTTTGGGCATTTTAGACTTAAGTGATAAATTACAGGAAAAACGAGAGGGGTAATTGTTTTGCTTATAAGTTTCAAGTTGAAAGTGAGCCAGTTCATATGATCTTACAATGTCTAGGGATAGTTTGTCAGAGCTGATTTTTTATTACGTGATTCGTATGAGCATTAAGATAACTTATAAGCTTTGAACTTGAAACACAAATAGACAGGTGTGATTGAACAACTTATAAGCTTTGAACTTGAAACACAAATAGACAGGTGTGATTGAACTGGTCTTTTTTATGCATTTGATCTCTGATTGTGTTGCTTTCACTGTCCTTCTTTCAGGAGAGGCATATCTAAGTTTTATAGTGGTAAGTCAAAGTCTTTCACGAGCCTTGCAGACGCATCATCTGTTTCTACTGTTAAGGAACTTGCAAAGCCAGACAATCCTTATAACAAGAAGCGAAAGAATTTGTTAGCCCATGGTTACTTCCGGGATCAGAAGAATAATGCTGGTATCATAAGGAGATCAGCTAGTTCTAGCCGAGGCATATATCTTGCCGGGGAGACTCTTAGCGGCTCTAATAGCTGCTACAACGGTGGAGATGATTGCAAATCAGTCTCACCATCACTTTCTGTCTGTCGTCCTCCTCTACATCCACAACGTAAAAGATCACCTGGTAATGGATCATCAGATTCATCACCGCCATCTCCTCCTCAACGAAATGCTCCTTGGCGGTCACTCTCTCTGTCTGATTTACAATGTGCTGCTGCCACCACGCCCAACATTACTGGCTTTGAAATTTGTACCGGGGACATGGACAACATTCCCCATTGAACTTTGACTTCATGTTTCATTTTCGTGATTCTGGAAGGAATGCCAGTGATGTTGAAGTCTCTCATTCGCGTCTGCATACCATCTCCAGAGATCTTAAAGATCCGATATTAGTTGAAGTGTTTCCACATATAGGCCTTAATTGCAATGTAACGAGTCTGATGACAATAATCATGTCATTGTATTTTATACAAATACCAAATTTTAATTTATCTTGTCCCAGATTTGATAGTAGCCTCTCTATTCTCGTTCTTATTATTGACCAAACATTGACATGCTAAGCATGCCCTGATCGACCTAATTTGAACTGCAGACTGATGATGATGACATGCTTATCAACACCACTTGAGCTAAACAGAGAACTTTGTTCTATCTAAAAAGTCTAGTGGTCTTGCAAGTTGCAACCTTTTAAGATAAGAATACAGAAAATTGAACAACAAAGATGGTGGTTTTACATGAACAAACTTTTGCCATGCATACACATTAATGGTGTGTCCGCCATTAGTGGTGTGTCCGCCATTAGTGGTGTTTAAACCCACAAAACCATCCAAATTAGCTAAAAATTGACAAGAACACATAATGACAGTAGCTCAGCATCTCTGCGTTTTTTTGGACTCACGTACTCTGTTCCCCTCAAATGAACCGACTTGTTCATAGCAAGACCAAAGTCGATCCTATTGTTTTGTGACACAGCTTGATAGTTCAGAGTCAAAAAAAAAATTGATTACTAGTTTTTGTTGGATATTTTGTGTTTGTGGATATAACAAGAGAAAAAAAAACGCTTCAAAAACACGTAAAAGTTTACGATTTTCTTTAGATTTTATTTTTCTCACTACTTAGTGTACAAAAGGGAATCAAATAATCTTTTAGGATACACTGAAGTCTAGCAACTTGCTATTATTCATCATCGGTTTGCACTAACGAAAATCAACTTAACACTCGATCAAATTTTTTTCAAGAGGCTCAAAGTTACAAGAAACTAAATCTGCAGTATATAGTTTCTAGATTTTCTTTAAAACTAGAGAATGATGGAGAACCTGAAAAAAAAAATTAAAAGAGAGGAAGAGAAATGAGGTTTTTGGTTATGTTAATCTGCAGAGAATCACTCCTAATTATAGAAGTGATTATGTCTTTTCACTTTGAAAGATTACATCTTTCTGGTTATTTTCCAATTGACATGTCTCTTCATTAATAGTTGTATCTATTTGGTTTATTTTCAATGGATATATCTCTTCACTACGAGTTGTATCCATTTGATTTTCTATTGATTATGTCTGTTGATTTCCAACAGACAAACCTCTTGCTCTCTTTATTTTATATTATTGAAAGTTATTCCAACAATTTTTTTCATAGTCTCAAATCTGTTTTCTTCTCATGTTATTCTAGCTCTTTTCTTCGGCTGATTTTGTTGTGGTTGTTCTTCAATTTTTGGCAAAATTTTCGGTGGATATTATGGCTTCAATCTCAGCACCTAATTCTCCTTTGACAAAGGAGGAGGTGAAGCTATTTTATGCAGTTGACAGAGAGCTGTACTGGATTCTGGTCATCATCCTGTGGGGTGATCCGGTGGAGTCTATGAAAGTTATGGCCTTGTGGCTCTGGCTCGAGAAGTTAGGGTGTCAAAATGTTGTGAAGAAGATATTGGCTTTGCCTCTTATCTTGATCAGTGAGCTAGCAGATGAGAGTGTCACATGCCTCAACTGCATCAATGGAACCCTTTTCTCCTATTTATCCGAAAGCTTCGACATTCCACTCCTACAAACCTTCCTTGCTAATTAAATTTCAATACAATTCTTCCATCAAAACCGTGTGTTTGCAGCCGAGGGCATAGCCAAACTTGACAGCACTGTGTGCGTCAAAGTTTCGGTTGACATCATGGTACAAGCCATTGATAGAAACATGGCTCGTCACGAATTCTCATCGACACTAGCAAATCAAGGTCAGGCGATGCCTTCGTCTCCTAATGTGAACCGCCAACAGCCTTCTTGGGTGAGGAGAGCCGAGGTGCCACCACATGACAGGACCATGTTTGTCACATTCTCTAAGGGCTACCCTGTCCAGGAAGTTGAGGTGAGACAGTTTTTTACTAGGGCATATGGGGATTGCATAGAGTCTATGCAGATGCCACTAGTGCAACCTCATGAGCAGTCACTGTTTGCAAAAATTGTGTTCAACTCTTCAACTATCATCGAAGGCATACTCAATGGTATGAGTACACTAATGGATATCTTGATTCGAGCGACGAAGAATAAAAAGGAAAAAATAACTTCGTCACTTTAACTAATCTAAGCGACGCATATTGATGTCGTCGCTTAAAAAACAGAGAGCGACAAATATTGCTCAATATTCGTCACTTACAAAAGTATTTAAGTGACCAATATTCATAGTTTGTCGCCTCCGTTTATCTCAGAATCATGTTTTGGAAAATCTAACAACGACATTCAATCTTCGTCGCTAACGAATTATTGAAGCGACAAAGTTAAGTGAAGTCGTCGCTTGAGTATAAACAAAGCGACGAACATTGGTCAAACTTTGTCGCTTAAGTTTTTTTCATCTGTCTTTGTACTTCGTCTTAAATGCAACCTATTGTTAGTATGGCATTAGTTGTCCGATTAAATATACTTATCCACTTAAGCAGGTAATCAACACCTACCCAACCACCCGAAAGACCACCAGGAAGGCTTCGACTTCTCTCACGAGACCAACCTCATCCGAGCGCGCACGCGCCCGTGGGGCGCATGCCCGAATGCACGGATCAGACATCAGCAAGTACACCAGTCCCACATCGAAGAACACCATCAAGCAGCAAGCTCAACCACCTATATATGTAAGGTATTTATTACAGGTAAGATCACCCATACGAATTCACTCGACCCAAACACTATTCACACGCACGCTCGCTTGACTGTTATATCCAATACATCATCTGACTTAGGCATCAGAGCGTTGAAGGCGGGTCACCCCGTCTCGACCCCTGACCGCCCGTTTGTTGTTGTATTCTTCTAACAGCCGTAGCCGAACACCTGATCACCCGAAGAGAGGGGAAGCGCCCGATCATCCGAACAGCCCCAACGTTCAGACGTACAACAAGGAGGAGAAGGAGTACTCGTACTTGCTTCTGCCAGATTACGTCCCGCGCGTAATTCGGTAGAAAAAGTTGGCGCCGTCTGTGGGAAGCTTACAAATTGCAAACCTCGTATGAATACCACTAGCAAAAGCCACATGCCTACCCAGGAGACTAACACCGGCAGCACACCATTTGAGGAAACACCTGCGGGCGCACCCATTTGTAGAGCCCGGGACAAGCGGCAGCGGAGAGCACGTAGACGGCCTGATCCGGGAGCTGCGAGAGGCAGCGTCCGATAGGGAGCAGGAGCGCCAGATCTGGCAGAGGTTGGAGGAGCGGCTGGATGCGCTCATCAGTCAGCAGCAGGAGCGACACGAAGAAACCCAGGAAACCACCAGCGAGGAGCAACACCCGTTCGGTAGGACCAACGCCCGGGCAACCCGAGCGCCCTCACCAGTGGAGGAATCGGCGCCCCTGACGAACAACGCCCTGATCCTTCGGATGGAGGAACTGGCGGAGGAGGTCTCGCGTTTGCGCAAGGACAAGCTGGCCGGGCAAGGCGGGACGTTCGCCCCCCGGGTCAGCCCGTTCTCGGCGCACATATTGGAGAGGGGAAGGGATCCCCACGCGAAGACAACGAAGATTACCCGGTTCGACGGGAGTGGAGACCCCCGCGCGCACATCGACGAGTTTCGATCCACCACGGATGGAACCCGATATTTGGATTCAACCCTGTGTTTCCTGTTCCAGGAAACACTGACGGAGGAGGCACGGAGCTGGTTCTATGAGATTCCGCCAGGCTCCATACATTCGTTCCTCGAGCTGGCGGAGAGCTTCCAGAAGCGCTATCGGCTCTAGGGGAAGTACAACATTACGGGTATCCTCCTCAAGGTCCACCAGGGGATGGACGAGAGCCTGTCAAGCTACATAAATCGGTGGAGGATGCTTGCGAGCACGTGCAGGGACCTCGACAAGCGAGTGGCCAAGGTGGCCCTGATGGACAACATGCTCGCCACCCCGTTCGTAGAGAAATTGGTGAGGAAGGAGTATCTCGACTACGACGAGATTATGGACCTGATTGTGCAGAAGGCGTTGGTAGAAACGCGAGTGTACGGGTCCACCTCCGAGTCTAGCACCAACAGACCGGAAGGGAACGCCCAGCCACGTCGACCCTCGAATGACGGAGGGGAGCCAGTCGGGGGCTATAAGAGGAGCTGGGATGTGCAAAGACAGAATCACCAGAGGCCACCCTCCCGCTACAACAACAACCGCTACAACCAGGCGAGGGGACCGGCGCAGCAGGGGGCCCATCTACCACCAGCGCCACGATACCGACGGGCGGCCCAGGGGGTATACGCGATCGACCAACAGTCAAATGAGCACCTACTTCGCCAATACCAACACCGGCTCCTACCACCAAACAACATATCAAAGGCAAGGATCCCGGCCGGTCGACTCCCAGACATCTGGTGCGAATACCACAGCGCCGCCTCCCACCACACCAACGATTGCATAATGCTAACAAAGGCCCTCGCGGACATACAGAAGGACGAACAGACAACCCCTCCCAGGGCAGGCGAGCGACGGCACGAGGCAGACATCGAAACCCGGGGGACTATCATCACCATATCCTGGGGAAAGCGCAAGGAGGGCACCTCGTCGCCCGATCACTCGAGCAGGGAAGTGCTGACGATCGGGGCAGGACGAGCGCAGAAGGCAGGAAGAAGGGAGGCGCCCGCCATCTGCTTCACGACGGAAGACGAGGAAGGAAGCCCGAGGGACAGTACCCTGCCGTTCGTGATCGACGCGACCATCGACCGTTTCCTCCTAAAGAGGGTGCTGGTAGATAGTGGGGCGTCCGTGAACGTGATCTACCTGGACGCGTACACGGCGCTCGGCAGGCCAGCCCGCAAGATGACACAGGATCACGAGTGCGTGGCCAGATTCACGGGTGAAACGTCGTACCCGATCGGGAGCGACAATATTCGGGTCAGGATCGGTGCGCCCGACTCCCCGCACAGCGAGGTCCGAACAGACTTCATTATCATGGACACCCCCTCCCCATACAACGCCATTCTCGGGAGGCCGGGGATCAACAAGCTAAAGATGATCATCGCGGGGCACCTGCTCTTGGGACGATTCCCAACCGAGAATGGAATCGGATACGTTCGGGGATACAATCACGAGGAAGCCACGAAACCCCGGGGCAGGCAGGAGGTCCTCACCTTGGAGCCTACGCCAAGAACGGAGATACCGGACGATCCACGCGACGGGCTGATGGCAGTGTCGCCCGTCCCCGAGCGCGAAGAGCTGAGGACGATTCAACTATCTTCCGAGCACCCAGAAAGGACGGTCCAGATTGGAGCATCATTGGCTCCCGCGATAGCCAAACGGCTGATCACGCTGCTAAAGGAGAAGCAGGAGGTGTTTGCATGGTCGTATAAAGACATGCCCGGGATCGACACGAGCATCATATCCCACAGGCTGAGCATCAGCGCCAGCGCCCGGGCGGTAAAACAGAAGAGGCGTGCGTACAAGGCAGAACATTACGTGGCAATGCACGAGGAGGTGGACCGACTGCTGGGCATCGGGTTCATCCGCAAGGTGGATTATCCGAAATGGATTTCCAACGCTGTGATGGTGCAAAAGAGCAACAAGAAGTGGAGGATGTACATCGATTATAGAAACCTTAACAAGGCGTGCCCGAAGGACAGCTTCCCCCTACCAAGGATCGATCAGTTGGTGGACGCGACAGCTGGGCACGAGCTCCTGTCGATGATGGACGCATATTCGGGCTACAACCAGATCTTCATGGACCCCGAAGACCAGGAGGCGACGACGTTTGTCATCGACAAAGGCCTGTATTGCTACGTCGTCATGCCATTTGGGCTAAAGAACGCCGGCTCCACGTGAGGCTCATGAATGCGATGTTCCATGGCCTGATCGGCAACATTGTGGACGTATACGTGGATGACATACTGGTGAAGAGCGTTCAAGCGGTCGACCACGTCCAGAACTTGGGGACTGTGTTCGACGTCCTCATCAAGAACGGCATGAGGTTGAACCCGCCAAGTGCACGTTCGGAGTCACCAATAGCAAATTCCTCAGGTATATTGTCAGTCAGCGGGGGATCGAAGCTGCGCCCTCCAAGGTAAAAGCCATCATCGACATGAAGCTGCCAGTCAAAAGGGTGGACCTACAGAGCCTCACAGGCAAGCTCGCATCCCTGAATCGGTTCATCTCCCGCTAGTCGGACAGATGTGCCCCGTTCTTCAAAGCTCTCCGAACAACGAACAAGCGTGACGTCGCATGGACGCCCGAGTGCAAGGCATCTTTCCTTCATATCAAGGAATACTTGGCGTCCATCCCGCTCCTCTCAAGGCCCATCCCGGGGGAAGTATTGTACATCTACCTAGCCGCTTCCCTCACGGCCGTCAGTTCTGCCCTCGTCCGCAGGGAGAACTGCACGGAGTTGCCCGTTTTCTTCTCAGGAAAGGGCATGACGGGCGCTGAGACCTGATATCCGACGATCGAGAAGATGGCGCTCGCGCTCGTAACCGCCGCCCGACGGCTGAGGCCGTACTTCCAAGCGCACAGCATCCACATCCTCACCAACGTACCCTTGCACCAGATACTCCAATCACCCGACCACAGCGGCCGCCTGGCGAAGTGGGCTATTGAACTCAGCGAATTCGACCTCCAGTACAAACCCCGCGCGGCAATCAAAGGACAGGCCGTGGCGGACTTCATCGCTGAGTACATGGAAGCGGAGGGAACACTGGTCCGTGCGTCCGACGACATGACGGTGGAGGCATCTGACAAACCGGGGGTCAAGGAGCGACCATTGTTGGAATGGAACCTCTACGTCGATGGTTCATGCACAAAGAAGGTGAGCGGCGCCGGAGTCATCCTGACCGGTCCCGGGGGGGGGGGGGGGTAAACGCAGAGTACGCCCTCAAGTTCGAATTCAAGACAACCGACAATGAGGCTGAGTACGAGGCACTCATTGTGGGCATGCAGTTGGCCAAGAACTCAGAGGCGCCCGACCTCAACGTGTTCAGTGACTCGCAATTGGTGGTGAGCCAGGTCGAAGGAGAATTCCAGGCAAAAGGGGAGTCCATGATTGCCTATCTGAAGCACGTGAAGGCGCTAATCAAGGGATTCAAATACGTCAACATCAACCATATACACCGAGGGTTCAACGCGAAGGCGGATAGGCTGGCCCGATTGGCCACGGCACCCGTGCACACAGGACCAGAACAACGCATCATCGAAGTACTGCAACGACAAAGCATCTCAGGAACGGAGCAGGTTCTGGCAATCGAACCGCATAAGCACAGCTACATGGACGTGCTCATTGCTTACAAAGCAAAGGGAGAGCTACCGAAGGACAAGCGAGAGGCCAGAACCATTGTCGCACGGGCGGCCAATTTCAGCGTACGGGATGAAGCATTATATCAACAATGGAAGACTTGGGCAAGTCTCAAATGCGTCACTCCGACAAAGGGCAACCTGATCCTGAAGGAAATCCACTCGGGCACGTACAGCCATCATGCGGGCGCCAGATCAATCGCACACAAGGCCATCCGGTATGGATTCTGGTGGCCCACCATCCATGCGGACGCTACGGCACTAACCAGCAAATGCCACCAGTGCCAGCTGCACGCGCATCACCACCACGCGCCCGCTATCCCACTGTCCATCCCTCTATCGCCCGTTCCGTTCGCACAGTGGGGACTGGACTTGATCGGAGAGCTCCCAAAGTCGAAATGGCAATACCGGTATCTGATCGTCATCATTGACTACCACACCAAATTCATCGAGGCCCAGCCAATGGCAAAGATCACCACGGACAAGGTGGAGCGCTTCCTCTGGCGTTTCCTCTTCTGTCGATATGGGACGCCGATCAGCATCATAACGGACAACGAGCCACAGTTCAACAACCCCAGGCTCATAGCCTTCTGCAAGCGGCAGGGAATGGACCTCGTTTTCGCATCACCAGTGCACCCCCAGACGAACGGGCAAGTAGAAGCAGCAAACAAAATCCTCAAGGCTGGCATCAAGAAGAAAATTGAAGACATCGAACCCGGGGATGTGGGTTACGGGCGCTGGCCCGAGGTCGTTCCAGAGATTCTGTGGTCCATCCGAACGACCGCCAACGCAGCCACGGGCGAAACTCCGTTCAGCCTGACGTTTGGAACGGAAGCTATGTTACCCCTGGAGATCACCCATCAGAGCCCACAGATCGAGGGGTACGATCCATGCACGAACTGCGAGGGGCTACGCCTTAGCAATGATCTGCTGGAAGAATGGAGGGACACGGCGCACCTCCACAATGCCGCGACCAAACAGAGGATCGCCCGATTGTTTGACCAGCGCATCCGGGCTCGACCAATCCAACTGGGGGACTGGGTGATGAAGGCGATCCAACAAAAGGTGAAGACACTCCGTCCATTGTGGGAAGGCCCGTACGTCGTCGATGAGGTGATAAGCGCCAACACTTTTTACCTCCGTGATATGCAGGGTCAACGACTACGGCACCCATGGAACATACAACATTTGAGGAAGTACTTTCATTAAAATTTTGTTGTGTTGTACTTATGTTGTACTTCATTAAGTTTATACTATTACGTTAGTTTGTCCTTACCTCACCCGCCCAAATACTCGGGGGACCAGGGATAGGCTGTTCGCGTTGATGTAACACGGTTGAAATCCTTTCAAAAGTAAAGAGCAAGCGCCCGTTCGCATGAGTCACTCAAGATGCCAAAAAAGAGGACAAGGCACATAAACGGAAGGAAAAGAAACTTCATTTATCCGCCCTTACAAAAAACCGCAAGCGGGAATCAAAGGCACGAAGGCCCGATTACAAAAAATTACTACTCTACTAAAAAAAAAACTACTCTACTGGTCCACCACCTGCTCCACCCGCCACTTCCTCGGCCGCCACCTCCACAGTCTACTCCACCACCGGCTCTTGACTTGGCTATGCAGAAGCCTTACCCGCATGCTCCTCCAGGAAGGCCCGGTAGCGCACCAAGTCCAGGAAGGGCGATACCACTTCCTGGAACTCAGCCACCTGGACATCAGCCTCAGCGGCCACCAACTCCTGGAACTCCGAAGAATTCTTAAAGACGGCAACCGCCTCCGCTTGGGCCTGATGGACGCGCTCCTCAGTCCATGCCTGGCGCTCAACCTCCATCAGGCAGGACTCCATCTCCGCCACCCGGTTGGCCGCCTCAGCCTTTGCCTCTTCCAGCGCAGCCAGAGCAGTGTCACGCTCGGCCTTGTGCAACGCCTCTCGCTCCGTCGCCTCCCGAACTCGCTCCGTCGCCCCCTGGACTTCACGCCGCAGACGATCCACTAGCTCATCCGACTTAGACTGACCATACAGGAGCCTCTTGTTTTCTTCGGCGAGCTTGCGCATCTCCTCCTTCATCCCATTTGAGTACCGTTCATTGGCAAAGCGCTCGCGCGCCTGGAAGAGCTTATACTGCATCACCGTGCAGAGGTTGTACGCCCTGTCCATCTCATCCGGCCCAGCAGCCGCCGCCTGCGGTATCAGCCCAGTAACGGACTTCACCCCGAGATCGATGGCCTCCATCAACGGTGCACAGAACGCAAACTGACTATCCGTCCTCGGCCGCTTCAACGGAGGTTCAGCACTCCCCCCTGCCTGGATACCCGTGAGGGACTTAGCGGACGGCTGGATAATTGAGGAGTAACAGGGGTACGAGCCGATGACTGGGGCGTACGAGAAGTCTCCCGCCTATCCCGCAGGTTGTCTCGGTCGGACCGGCGCTGCTCGCGGTCCACTTGCCGCTTCTCGCGGTGCTGCTCAGCACGATCCACCCGCGCCTGCGCCTTGGAACCAGCAGCATTGCCTGGGGGCGGGCGAGGAGCATCCGCTTGTGGCCCCCGGATGGGCTGGGCAAGATCCGCAACATTGGGGATCGAAATCTTGGGCTGAGTAGTCTCCCCCAGCACGAGCCCACCGCGCCCGTCATCCGCCACCTTGCGGACCTTTTCAGCCGTATCCAACAACGCGGTCATACGGCGCTTGAGTGCCTCGTCCTTATCTGTCGCCTTAGACTTGGTCATCTTAACTACAGAATGCACAAACGGAAGATTAGCAACAGAGGCAAACAACTAGTTAAAAAATTCTATTCCTATTCCTAGCAGAAAACTATAACCCACGGACCGAGCGGCTTGGCAAGACGCGTGTGCTCGATGAGATCCCAATGACACGCCCCCCAGAAGTATCTTGACTCGGGCGCCGGGTCAAAAACGAACTTGAGGCGAGCTACCCTGGCCTCCTCAACCGGCGTGAGCGGATACTCGTTCGTGTCAAACGTATGAAAAAACTGGGGGACTCGATCAATCTGGTCGGCGTTGGCGGCATACTCGGCTGGGAAGGCGCCGAATTCCCAGTCTCCCCCTACCAAACAGCTGATTGTGCGCCAGGAGGTTGACGAGCTTGGCGGGTCCACCAACCACCACTTCACGCGGGGCTTCACTGTGAAGGTCCCCGAGTCCCTCTGGCGCGTAGAGTATCGCAGATGGAAGAAATGAAGAAACTCCGCCCGCGTCGGCTGATCCATACCGCTCACCCGGAAGATATTGAACATCGCCACAAGCGTGTGGGTGAGCGTGGGCCCGCATTGGCCAAGAGAGATCCTCAGCAGCGCCAGCATGTATTGAAAGAAGGGATGCAATGGCAGCTTGATCCCAGCCTTCAGATGAAACTCGCTCAGGCAGACATGACCGCACAGAGGGCGGGTAAATGTTTCGCCCTTGCTAGGTATCCGCAGACGCACCGAGCCCGGGATATGATAGTTACGCGCCCATCTAGCCATCTCCGTAACGAACGGCGCGCGCTCCGGTTCTTGAACCGGCGTTCCATCTGGTAGCACCCAGTGAACGGGTCCACCTTCCGCGAACTGAGGAACGAACTCCTCCCCCTGAAAGCTCTCCTCCCCTCACGGTCCAGAACCACCCGAGGACCCGCCCGACGACCCTGACGAGCTCCCCAAGCCTGTGGTTGCGCGCGCCTGCTCGGAATCCATTGACTGCACCACGAGACAAGTGTTAGGAATACATCGCAGAGGCGTCACACTCAACGCAGACTCGTACGACGACGTACTCGACCCACTCGACCCACAACTAATCTACCCCACCCCCTTTATGTATATACGCTCGCACGATTGCCCACTTGATATCTCTACTGGCTCCATTCCTAGACGCACGCACGCGCAAACCCACACTTAGCAAAAAAAAAATTCTGGCAGAAACACCGAAAACCCACAAAAACTACCCAGAAACAAATCAAAACCACCACCACTCAAGAACATGCCCTGTTCTTGAGTTCAGAACCCAGAAAAATGCAAAACAAAAAAAAAGAAGAAAGAGCGAGAACCAAAAAATAAAGGACGAGAGCCTCACCAAATCAGAGTTTGTACGTTGAAAGTTGCACGACTGCTAGCCAATATTCCGGCAAAGAGAACACGAACACAGTAAAAATCAGCGAAACAGGTTGCAGAAGGAATTTGGCAGCGTTTTGGTAAATCTGAGAGTGATGAAGAAGACAACAATCAAAGACCCTATTTATACTAACCAGGCGGGACAAGCAAACGATCGCCAGTCGTCCATTTTCGCGTGTCCACCGTCGGATTGCAACACGTGGCACATGGCGGTTTACTAACCCTCCTTAGTAACCGCGCCAACTCTTCAGCTTCCCGCCTTGAAATTCAAAACCCTAGCACGGTCTCCCACAGCTCGACACATGTCACCCATGCAACACCACACGCGCCCACGCACCTGACGTCTGGGCTTCGAGCAGTTATCACGTCAACAACATTTAATGCCCAGGGCACGCCAGCATTAAATACGACGGCTAGCATTTATCACACAACAGTTCCCAAAGAGAAGTCAAAAGAAATGTCACCTCAAAACACCTCGTCAGACGAAATCACCCCACCCAAAGCAGGACAACACATGCCACGATATCCACCATTCGTACTAGCGCGTACACCACCCACACGACCGGGCGCTCGAGAAACACCATCAGGTTAGTACAAAACCCATTCGGGCGCCCCGAAAGAGGGCTAACGCCTGAATTCCCTTTTGGCCGTGCCCCGAGTGAAGAACTTGCGCCGTACGGGCACGGGGTTCTTCCCCTCCGTACACGTAAATGTTAGAAAGCAAGCCGGGTCAGGCGGCAGAGACATGGGGTCCGCCCCCTCTTTGGCGCGCTGAAACCGATGGGCGGCACAGGATGGGGTCCGCTCTCTCCCTGCGCGCACCGTTACACGATCGAAGCGCAAGCCGACTGTCATAACAGAGGCATGGGGCCAACTCCTCTCCGGGGGTGCTAAGCCGATGGGCGGCACGGGCGTGGGGTGTTGCCCCTCCGTGTGCGTAACGTTAACGATCGACTCATCGACTCGGAATGGCAGGGGCGTGCGGTCTGACCCCTCCTTGCGCGTTCCGAGACCGATGAGCGTCGCGGGCAAAGGTACGCCCTCCCCGGACGCGAAAGCAAGCCGGCTGTCATTGCATGCTAAGCCGAAGAACGGCACGGGCATGCGGTCCGTCCCCTCCGTGCGCGTTAATTGTACGTCGCGGTCTTGATCCCACCGTTGACGCTACACCGTACGCAACGGCATCCCCGTTGACGTACGCGGTGCACCGCGGCATCCCAACGCTGGTGTTACGGAAAACATTCGCATACATTCACACATCATACCATACATTCATGCATCATACCATACATTCACACTTGCATATCTATACATCTGTTGTAGTTATTTATGTTTACAAGACAACACCCCACGGGCGCGCGGCTCCAAAATAGCAAGTCTTGTCTGGACGCCGGGCCCACAGGCACACGATAAAAACGCGCAGGTACCCACTCCGTCATGCGAGCCCTTCCTTGACCGGAGAGTTGGGGGACTTGGGGGTTACAGGATCGTGCACCACCGCTCAATCAGATAAGTATTTTTGTTTAAACGCACGAACCCTTTTTCAACTCCCCAGTCAAGAAAGTTCTCTTTGACTTGGGGACTTGGGGGACTTGTTAGTATGGCATTAGTTGTCCGATTAAATATACTTATCCACTTAAGCAGGTAATCAACACCTACCCAACCACCCGAAAGACCACCAGGAAGGCTTCGACTTCTCTCACGAGACCAACTTCATCCGAGCGCGCACGCGCCCGTGGGGCGCATGCCCGAATGCACGGATCAGACATCAGCAAGTACACCAGTCCCACATCGAAGAACACCATCAAGCAGCAAGCTCAACCACCTATATATGTAAGGTATTTATTACAGGTAAGATCACCCATACGAATTCACTCGACCCAAACACTATTCACACGCACGCTCGCTTGACTGTTATATCCAATACATCATCTGACTTAGGCATCAGAGCGTTGAAGGCGGACCACCCCGTCTCGACCCCTGACCGCCTGTTTGTTGTTGTATTCTTATAACAGCCGTAGCCGAACACCCGATCACCCGAAGAGAGGGGAAGTGCCCGATCATCCGAACAACCCCAACGTTCGGACGTACAACAAGGAGGAGAAGGAGTACTCGTACTTGCTTCTGCCAGATTATGTCCCGCGCGTAATTCGGTAGAAACACCTATATATATGAGTAAAATTTTAGGTTTACAGATGCAGTCGGGTTCTGCATCTGTTTTTGGACGAGAAGAGGGAGAAGTTAGAAGAAAGTGAGATTGGAAGGTTTTTGTTGCCAATTCTTTGATTCTTAAGCAAGGTTAGTGCAATTTCCTTCTATTTATCCCTCTTTGAGAGCATATTATGTATTAATTCAATTTAAATGGTTGTTTATGTTGGTTAATGGAAGTTGGATGATGTGTTGTTGAATTTTGTGTTTTGTTGATGTTTTAGTGTTAGAATATGGAAATTGTAGTGTTTATTAGCTTAGAACTCCCGTTTAAGAATCAACAATTCATCTAGTTGATCGAGATGAGTTTTTGATTCTTGAATTGTCCCATTTTTGGACACTTTAGACGAACATGACTTTGTTGATCCTTTTGCTATTCATGTTGTCTCAGTTTCAGTTTTGGGATATAGTTTCGACAATGTCTCTCTACAATGTTCCTCGAGTGTAAATTAGGTTGTTTAGATTTTTGTGCACTTGAGGAACTGTAGGGAGATGCTGTCGAAATTTCTGAAACCTGTAGCTGAAACCACAAGGGTGCAAGAGGGCTAACAAAAGTCGTGTTCTCCTGAAGGGGATAGGACCCAACCTGGAGGAATAAGGAGAAGAAGTGTTGGGACAGGTTTTGATTGTATCATAAATGTTGTATGCTAACCTTTTGCATATTGTCTGTTTATGTTATGATAGGAAATATGGATGATGTCCCTAACAAATCTTTTATGAATCATCATTATACACACCCTGACTACATAACATGCGTACTTAACTCCATCAATTTTGTAAAAACTCACACTACTGGAACTCAGTATCTCCCTTGCTTGTGCGCAATTTGCAAAAATGGTCCTTATTATAAGGATATCGTAGAGATTTATCATCATTGCATACACTGTGGTTTGGATCCGACTTACACAGTTTGGTACCTACATGGGAAAATTTTTGGTCGACCGACAAGGATCAGTTGACGGAGACAGTGGCTTAAAGACAGAGTCGAGGCTTCCAGTGTTGCGGGTCCTTTAGTGATTCCACCTGTGGAGATTATACAAGATGTATTTCCATACTATCCTGGATACCATGGAGATGCACCGCATAATATTGTTGAAGAAAATGCTGAAGTTCACTTCAATGACATGGTAGATGATGATTATGCTAAGTATGAAAGGCTTCTAAGAGAGTCACAAACCCCATTATATGAAGGGAGTGAAAAAACTATATTAAGTGCCATATTACATGCAATGGAAATTAAAGTTAGATCATGATTGTCTGATATCAGTGGATACACACACTAGTTACTATGATAATTCACCATTTTGTCTTGCGATAAAGACAAAACAAGTGTTCTACTTGGTCGATCCTACGGCGGGTGGTACTTGGAAGGTGGTGCAAGAAATGTCACACCGAAATGTATACAATGCTGAAGTATTGGCAGCAGAAGATAAAAGGTCTCCTTCAGAGAATCAAATCACAGAGCCTTACCAAGAGGACACACTAAGTTCAATATAATTTTACCATATTGATGCATATAATGTCCAACTCGATTTAGAAGTACATGAAGAGAATGAAAAATCAACCAGTGATGGCCGAGATGATATCGACGTCGACAAATTCGATGAGGAAGAGGAAGATGAAGACGATGATGGCGGAGACGATGAAGAGGAAGACTACTAGTTATTATGTTATATGTTGTAATATGATGATGATAAATATTTTATGTTGTAATTTTGAACAATATTTATAATATTCTTATTAAATAAAAACATATGCAAACAAGCATAACTAATCTATTAAGTTCAATCCAAGCGACGGACATTGTTCCATATTTGTCGCTTCAAACATCAAGCGAGGCTGCCTTCACAAAATTCGTCGCTTCAGATCATGTGAAGCGACGAAGTTGGACTCACTAAACCCTAAACCCTAGGGAGAAACCATAAACCCTAAACCTTGATCTGAAGCGACGAAGTTGGACATACTAGGTAACCTAGTGAGTTTAAACTTCGTCGCTTCGATCACATGATCTGAAGCGATGACTTTTGTTTGATTGTCGTCGCTAACTTAAATATATTTGAAGCGACGATGTTTAACAATGTTCGTCACTTCAGATGATCTGATTATATCTGGACTTTGCTTCTTCTTCCTCCTTTTCCCGTTCTTCTTCTGTTTTTGGGTGTTCCCCGTGTTCTTCCTTCCTTCCCGTCGATTTTCCTCTTCGGTTCTCCCTCTCTCTCCCTAAATTCACCCCCAAACCCCCAAATCGCGTATGTCTCCCTCTCCGGTAAGATTTATTGTTCATGATGTTGCATTGAATTGAAAGATTTACTCTTCAAACTTGTGCTTGACAGTTGAGTTTGGATTTTGTGTGATTCAGTGTTGTGTAACCTTACCAAGTGAAACTCCATTACATTTCTTTTGTGTTGCTGCTTTCATGTGGAATGGCAAATATAATTTGGGATGTTCTTTTGTGAAATTTTGAGCTGCATCCATGTGTTATGACAATTTACAATGGAAGCTATATATGTTCTGTGTCTTAAATTGGTATTTCATCAAAAAATTAAGTTTTATCTGCATCGATGTGTTATGACAGTTTACAATGGAAGCTATATCTGTGACCCTTGACATACCTTAATCTTCTATTACCATGTATGTGTATTTCGTGCATCCTATGCTAGAAAGAACAAGGACTTGTACGCTGTTTATAGGCCTTTATTATAGCTGTTGTGCATCATCGGATTCTTCATTTTGAATATAGCAAGTTTGGGTTAGAGATTGATGATCTTTTATTTTATGGATTATATCTACTATTGTTCTGGACTTGTAGGATATGCATGACATATATATATGATGAGTGAGTAATTGTAACATAAATGGCAGAAAGGGGGCTTGGGAAATTGTTAAAATCAAATGATATGGATTTGTGAGTTTTGGTATGCTGTTAGAGACACAGCAGTGTTAATCAGTTTTATGTCGGAGATGTTGCACTTGTGTTCACGAATATGATTTTCTGTTTCTCTTTGCTGGGAAACTGTGATATAAGCCTTACTTAAGGTACAAAATATACGTATGGCCAAGTTAAATTTTTTGGTGCAATCTTAGTTTTATCATAGTCTGTATTTACAGGTTCTAGAGTAATGGCACCAGGTTCTAGTGCTCAGAAGAAGAAGAAGAAGAAGAAGGAGCTCGAGGCGAGAAGGGAGAGGAAGGCGGCCGAAGCATTTAGGGCGGCTGCGATGGCGACACCAGAGGCGGCGAGAAACACGCTAATACCCATCCCGTCATTGGAAGATACCAACCTTTCGGAACTGGGGGATGCTGGAGGTGGCGCTGACAGTGGCGCTGGCGGTCCTCCGATAAGTATTAGGATCAAGAGGGGTCCTATGGAGCTGGGTAAGCTTTTTCAGCGTTATATGAGTTGTGATAATAAAAGCTTTGGTCTGCTAGTAACATTGCTTTATCTTACAACCTGGTATGTGTTTTGATATGGCAGAGGTGGTTGATATGAGAACGGGGAAGAAGGTGAATGAGCGAAACCTTGAGAAGTGCGGCATCGTAACGGGCACAAAGACTGCATATTTGAAGAGCATAAACAACAACCAGCCTCTGAAGGTTAAGTACGCCGAAGAACACAAGGGTCCCAAAAAATTGAAGTGGAGGACTTTGATGTCCCGAGACATCAGGAGTGCCGTCGGGAGTAAAGTTATGATGCTTGCGCCTACCTTTGCTGAGTTGGATGAGGCGCACCAAGATGTATTGACCACTTACATGGAGGTAAAACATTGTTTTAGAATAATTTCGAAAAACTATTTTTCAGTCACATTATATTGCAATATGATCATCAAAGGCTCGTTTGATTTTGTTTGAATTATTTTTTACTAGATGTTTTATGACCTCCCTCCCACCGAGACAGGCATGTGGAAATATATCGATGAGACTGCTGCAAAGATTTACAAGGATTAGAAACACGATTGCCATACTCATTACGTTGAATTATCAAAAGCGATGCCCGAAGAGTTCATCCACCGACCTGAGCAGTGGGAGTACCTTAAAGCTCACTTTGAGGACAACGGTTATAAGGTAATGAAAATTAATTATCGGTTTTTGCGTTTCATATAATTTCTTAGTTCTCATATGAAATATGTTAATATATATTCGAAATGGTTTTTGCAAGCGATGTGTGCCCGGAACGCCGCTAACCGGAACAAGGGAAAGGATAAGGGGTATGCAATCAACCATCATTCTGGTACCACTCCCTACAGCTACCGGGTCGCTGCAAAAAAGAAGAAAGGGCATCTAGTGCCTTTACTCCATACAGTTTGCGATGTTTATCAATCATCCCAGAATGCGAAGGAGAAAGTGGTGAGTGACATTGTTTTATGCGAATATGTCTTTGACTTGGAATTAAAAAGTATAATAACACAAATCTATTAGACAATTGTTTTTTTGCAGGCAGCGGTGAAGAGGAAGATGGATGAGCTGTGTGCTAGTCGAGTGAGTGATAAAGCGGGCGGGAGTCACGTGACTAACCCCATTACTGTTGACGAGCAGATTGCTGTAATCGAGCAGGAGCTGGGTGGGAAGCCGGGGACGAGGGTCCGAGGTGTGTGTATATATATATATATTTTTTATGGTTTATCTTTTAACAAACCACTTGACTTTTTGTGTTGTGTTTTTATTTTTAGATACTACATGGTTTTTAATTTGACTATTTTTTTTGTTTTTACCAATTTTCAAGGTCTAGGGGGTGCATTAAGACGCCCGCCGAAACCAAGAGGCGGTGCACTCGTGCCCCGCAATGATGCGGAGGTTGAGGATTTGAGGAGACAACTAGCAGACATTTCCAGCGGTGCAAAGCCTCGGAAATGGAGAAAGAATAGATGAAGCAACGTATGACAAGGTTGGAGGCCTCCCTCAATGATGTCATCTCGGCCCAAGGCAATCCGGGTGACAATGCCGCCGCAGCAACTCCCTTTGTTGCCGATAAATCCTCATGTGCTTTAGCAGGTATTCCCGAGGAAGACCAAGACTAGGACCCTTCATTTCCTTGTATTTAGATTAATGGACAATGTTATTATGAAACATATTGTAACTTTAGATAAAAACTACGTGTGTGTGAAATGTAGTATGTTTGTGTTATGTTGGATGTGTGTGTTATGTTATTTGAATGTACGTATTGTGTTATTAGGATGCGAATGAAATTGGTTAAAACTAGACCCACAAACCTGTTTTTCTGCTTTATAACACTGACTGAAGCGACAAAGATTATTCAATATTTTTCGCATGAAAATCTAAGCGACAACCAAACTTCGTCGCTTCCATGTTATCATCCCATGTTTTCTTCTATAAAACCTGACGTTAAGGGATGAATTTTGAACCAAAGTTTGTCGCTAGAAATCGTAAGGGACTAACCCAAAGTTTGTCGCAACAACTGACAAGCGACGACCCAAACTTTGTCGCTAGCTTGTGAGCGACGAACGTTTTGTCCGTCGCTTGAAATATCTATGCGACAAAGATGTGTTCAATGTTCGTCACTTGAAATCTAAGCGACAAGAATGAAGCGACGACAGCCAAGCGACGACTTGTCGTCACTTAGGTATTGAAGCGACGCGTGAGATGCTGAAGCGACGACAAAACGGGAATGGTGGTAAGGCAAAGTTCACTATTAATGGGAAGCATGTTTGGGTGAGGAAGTTTGTGGCAAGACGTTCAAGGCCGTCTTTGTCTCCTCCTATGTTGTGGCCACAAGTTCAAATCATGTCAAATATCTACATCATGAAATCATGATATATCCAATATTTGACACAAAACAATCTTAACTCTCTCAAAAATTATCACCCAACCAAGTCGAGGTAAGCCTTATCTAGAACCCTAACGAACCCATAAACCTTCCAATGGTTCTCGGGTGAACTAGGTTCATCGTGAACCCAACACAAAAGTACCTCTTCACCCTCTGTTGTGCAGCACGTGCTCCCCTTTTTATGAACAAAACAGATTGAGTTGAGGGTGAACCCAGTTCATCCCAGCCGTACCATAAACCTTCAACAAGGTCCGGTAAGTGTCGAATATTAGCTACATATATGGGCCTCCATGCTTGGTGGGCCTTCTCAGTAGTTCCAAATAGACCATAATCCTCTCTTTCACATTTTGTGGCCCATTGGCCCATACAATCTTAAGCTTCTTCACTCGGTTCAAGGCTCAACTCATATAACTGCAGAAGCGGTCAGCGACTTTTTCCGGAAAGCATAGTGCTTTGGGGAGTCCCAGCTGAGTTGCTGGAAAAATGGACTGGAATCCTCCTCATGCTGAAGAACCCAGTTTGTGAGAAGAGCTATACAGTATCAATTTGATACCTTCAGAGTCGTTTTTCAAGTTTCGCAAAGAACAACAGGGTTTAAGGGTCGGTCTCAACATGGAGGCATACAAAAAAGTCTTAATTCTTTTCACCTTTTTTCAGCGGCTTAGTGTTATGTATATATGTATCACTGAAATTTAGCTTGATTTAGTTAGAGGGTGATGTATGATATGATAGAAGAAATTTTAATTCTAGTTAATATGATTGTTTTGGCTTCGTCGCATTGAAGTTTTGCCTTGTAGATTGGAATGTGTGAAGACATTGTTAAATATAAGCAACTAAAGTTAATAGATATCTTTCTTGTAGTGCTGTCAATAATCTGAGTTATTGATGTTGGTATTTTTCTTGTCTAGTTCTATAATGCTCCTATCAATGAGTGTCAAGCAAAGATTGTGTGGAAGTCCCTTGCTCCTGATCGGAGGTGGAAGTTCATCTTCGAGCCTATTCGCCAAGATGTCCGTGTTGTTTCAATAAAGATTCCTCTGACTAAATTTCTAAATCTTCAGGTTTGTTGCTTTTGATCTGGTACAGCATTTTCCTGCACCACTCAGCATGATAGTTGGATAATTTCTTAGCTCACAGTAATCATTCTAAGAAAAGAAAGAAAATACTGTTTGGTGACAAACTATGCTAACTGTTGGAACAAACAGGTTGGGATTGGCCATAATTTTCAAATGAATGCCACTGGATGGAAATGGAAGTTCACTACATGTTTTGGTGGAGATGGTATATCTCGGATCCGGAATAAGACATCACTCGGCTTGTGCCCTGGTCTGCATTTGTGCTTCGGGTGGCGGGCGGACTATGTACTTCCAGAAATTACAGGGTAATTTTCTTAGCCTCGTACGCTTTTAATGATTTCGAAGTTATATAGCCTTATAAACATCATTGTCAATGAAGTTTGTGTATAGATCATATTATCAGTATTTCATTTTTATTATCTATTTTTAGTTATTAGAGTGAAAATTACAAGAACTGCAGAAGATAACTTTTCCGGTGTATGTTGAATCTGGCTGCTAAATTTTGAAGAACTGTATTATATTTTGTAGCGTTCAGTTGCTTAGCGTGTAAGGTGTAGTTTCTTAGTATTACATGCTGTGTCTCCTTGTTCATGCTGAACAGTATATTGTTGGGACTGAGTTTGCTTTGTTGTTGAACTTTGAATTGAATAGAGCTCTAGGTACTGGTGAAGCATTGTTCAACATGAGCACAGGGAAATTGGAAAGCATCACTGGACAGAGTTGAGGGCATTTTAACATACGATGAATCGAATCTACACAAGTACAAAGACAAGGTATTATTGACTACAACTTAAAATCATTTCATTGGATATGGAGATGAGAGAAAGCGAGAGCATTAAATTCTGGTTTTGGTCCTATCCCTTGTTTTCAATCACAGTTTCTACTTTCTACTCCCATCTGAGCATCATTATGTTTAAACTCTGTTTTAAATTCGGCAGTGTTTAATTCCCATTCTCTGTGTTTTGAGTCCCAAAACTTGCCTTTTCTTGGTCTAGTTCTTTTCTGAAATGTGGTATGTAAATAAGATTGCTGGGGAGTTAGATGTTATCAAATAACTTGTATGTCATGGACCAATCTGCACTGATCGTTGACGAATCAGTTGGTTTTTCTTTCCTCTGCAGGTTCTAGCAGATGATACTACTTTTGAAGTGCACAGCACACCTGAAAATGGAGGGAGCTTAAAGTTTGACGCAATGAGCTGTCCACGACCGTTTCTTTTTGGTCATCATGTAAATGATGTTTATACCTTAGCAGTTAAAAAAGTGATTTTCTCGGGGGCCTTTACATGTTCTTGCGTGGTAATTATGAGTACTGTGAATCACTGTGGGCCTTCAGAATTTAAAACCTAGAGGAGGGAAGCCAGGGAACATATGATGGTTTCGAGGAGACGAGGACAAAAGTGGGTCATTTCAGACCTAGCCGTTGTGGACTCAAACGGCCAAGCGCCACTACATCCCTCCCTATATAATTTCAAACTCTTCTCCCATGCCACATACAAAGCAAACTCCCATTTTGATAGTCTAAAGCAATTCGAACCTGAAACCCAGAAAATGTCTGCCTCCAAATCCAGTCTTAGGAGTTCTTGTTCCTTCCCAAATCTTCTCTTTGCGTGCTTGAATGTCATCCTGTTGATACTCTCGGCCACCTCTCTAGTCCCCACTATCCTCCTCCGAATGCCCCCAACTTCGATGGGTATTGCGTTCCTCATGATCTCCGGAATCTCACTTGTCTCATCATTCGTAAGCTTCTACTCCCACCTCTGCTTCATCACCCACATTGCCCTTCTCTTTGCCTCGCTGATCGGACAGGTTCTTGGCATACTGGCCTTGTTTACCAAAGAGCGGTCTGCCCTTTCCTTGCTCAAGTCTCCCAGGGACCCGAAAGAGGCCAAGCTTCTAGTGAGATTGGAATGCGGGGTTTTGATGGCAATGCTGATGATGCAGATGGTGGTGTTGATGTTGAGCTGTGTAGTGCAGAGCTGCTGGGTGAGAGAGTATCAGGGATTGGAAGCCGAGAGAGAGGCAATGTCGAAGAAAAGGAGTCGGCGCATTGCCAAGGTTCAAGAGGAGTCCTTGGAAAACGCCACGAAAATTGCAGACATCAAGGCAAAGGAGTTTGATGAGAAGATGAAGAACAAGTATGGACAGAAAGTGAAGCCAGAGTTTGATGCCTGATTCTCTGAGAGTTCCTTCGTGGTCTTCTTGTTCTCGGTCACTACGGTTGTGGCCATTGTTGGTTTATGTATGTAAAGTAAAGCTTATATCTTCATTGTGAGAGGCTTCTTTTTCATTATTTGAATGTTGCATTATTTCTTTGCAGAAAAAGTTTCAAGCTACATAGCCATCAATATGATTATGCTCTTTTCCTACTTACTTGACCAAATTGAAGGACGCTAGACTGTTGTGAGTGTAGTCTCTTTTTCTCAAGGAACGAGCAATAGGCCAATTGCTCTGTTTGGCCATGAGTCCTAATTCCTAAATAATCACACCTAAATATTAGATTTTAAATTTAGTGAGAAATTGATATGGGAATCCCCTTTAAAAAATAAAATTTGATATGGGATTTCCGAGAAAGCAAAAAACAAATTAGAAGAATGAATAAACAAACTGGAGGCGATCTCTTAGCACTTGAACAATCGTAAAAGGTTCCCTCTTGCTCCTAGCGGTGCTAGGATTTGTGTAGTCGGCGACGCATGCTACACGCGAACGAGTTGAATTGTTTGCAGTGTTGAGAGATTTTGGTTGAAGGATTTGGGAAAGAGATGCTGCCAGGGAGGGGAAAAGCGCCGAGAAGACGTTGTGGTCTGAGGGATGGTGGGCAGCACATACAATGGAGGCGACCACCGAGGGCGAGGTGGACCTAAATTGACGCGATGTATCAGATGGCGGCGATGGCAGAGTGCAGCGTGGCGGCGTAAATCGATGCTCGGTCGATGGAAGAGGGGAGGGCAGCTCATTCTTGGTCAACCTGGTCAACAGGTTTTTAGGGCAAATTTTGGTCTTTTGGGCCTGGAGGTTATGCCTTATAAGGTTCTTGGCCCTTCGGAAAACTTGGTGATTTTTGGATTTGGGTTCCTCTTAGAAGGCAGATTGGGCCGACTGCTGTGTATGCTTGGTTCCAAATTTGGGAACCAGGCATTGTCAACGATAATTTTCAGCGTCACTCCCAAGGAGTAAAATATCTGATATCGAGAATATATCGACGTTCCAAAATTTGGATATATCGACGGAAATATCGATGAAATATCGATCCAGTGAAAATTCTGACGGAAATGAGGGAAACTAATAAAAATACATGGAAATTTATAATGAAACTTTTGGAGGTTGTTACATGATCAATTATCTACCTTATGTGAAAATAAAATATTGATCAAACATCAAGATATATGAATTTTCTATATTACTATATGAATTAGTACGTGTTAAGTGCTGATAATTATTAAAATATAATTTATTAGTTTTATTTTTATTTTTTGATGGCTAAAACTTATGGGAGACTAGGTCATCACGTCTTTTGTACAATATATTACATGTCACACATCATAGAATCAAATATATAAATACTTTAAAACTACGTAGGGGACCTATGAGGTTCGAAATTCACACTATTTTTTCATCTTCCTGTGCATAATTATGTGTGTATTGTGAAGAATAATCATTAAATGATTGTTCTCCCATGTAATTCTGCATGTATTGGACATGTCACGTGAATGATGGATTGTATATTGAGCATGTGAAGATTGGACATTTACCAAACTAAATGTTTAGTGTGAAAAGTTTACGAAAATTTCGAGAAATATCGGAAATATCGGGGATATATCGGAAATATCGATAAAAATGGGAAAATTTTGAGAAATTTAGGGATATATTTGAGAATTTTTCGGGATAATATCAATTTTACATACATTGGTCACTCCACGTGTCAGAATCCGGTCTCACGGGGAATGGTGAAGGCCAATGGGTGGAACTTCAAAAAATCGTAATTTTGGGATAGATAATTAGATAGGATGTGGGACCCGAATTGTTTCCAGTCATTTTCCTTAGTTTAGCCCATCTAGTTATGTAATGTGATAGTATTATTATAAGCATGATGTAATATATGTTGTTATAAAGAGTTCTTTCTATCAAACCGACACTCGGTGTTTTTCATTATAACTTATCAAATCTAATATATTTCTATCTTTCACTAAAAAAAAAATTAGAAAAAAACTCATGAATAATCCACCTACAAAGTCATATCCAAGCTGGCAATTAAATACATTGGTCACAATTTGTGTTTATGAAGAAAATAAATAGTGACAAAATTATTGTATACTCATTAGTACAACAAACTCATCCACCATATATAACTAACTGGTTCTTCTTCTTCTACACGCCATTATCGCCACCACCATAACCGCCACCGAGCTCTCTTCAACCCAAAAATACCAAACCCATTTCGTCGTCGACCCACTCGATTCCAACTCCTTCTTCAATCAAGACGAGCTTTGCTTTCTTCACCGACCAATTGGGTAAGCTTCATTCTTCTTCTTCTTCGTCTTCATGTTCTTCTTCAATCGAAATTCAGTCTTGAAATCAGTAAATAGTTTTAAAGTTAGCTTTTTTCTACACACCCAACAAAAATGTTAGAGAAAGATTTAATCTTTGGTGTTCCTATTGTTTGGTATGAGTGATTGAACATGAACAATTCTTCTTATTTGGGCCGACATTTTTATTATCTTGATGGAGAAAGAAGATTATGATGTAAGTAATTGATTGGTTTTCATGGGCATGATCATTAAGTGGTTAGTATTATCTGTTAGAAGAAGTTATGAATTTGGGACTGTTAGAATAAAGACCTGTTTTATAGGGTTTGTTAGAGTTGTTTTAGCTTGTTGAATTGTTCAAAACCACAAAGCGTAGTCTGTGCTAAGTGGGTTGTATTTTCTCATTCCTGTTAGATGTAAGGCTATATATATATAGCTAAGATTTCATTCAATAAACGTAGATCATTCGCACCAAATTATTTGAGTTATGTTCTATACCTTACAATTTGGTATCAGAGCCCCCACTAGGCTTGTAGAAAAGAAGCAGCAGACTTTGAGTGATCAAACACTGCAAGAATGAGTGACAACAAGACTATGGTGACAAAGATTCCTCACTTTGATGGTCATTATGACCATTGGAGTGAACTGATGAAGAATTTGCTTAGGGGAAAGGGTCTTTGGAGCTTGGTGGAGAATGACTTTGACGATCCAAGAGCAGGGATGATGCTGACTGATGCACAGCAGGCATTGCTTGAAGATGCCAGAACCAAGAATCACCAAGTCAAGAGTTTTCTCTTCAAGGCGATTGATCGAACTGTCTTCGAACAAATCTTGGACCGTCGCACTGCCAATATTGTTTGGGACTCGATGAAACTCAAGTTTGGAGGAAATAGCAGGGTGAAGAGATCTCTTCTTAAGTCACTAAGAAGAGAGTTTGAGGTTCTGGCAATGAAGAATGATGAGACAATTACTAAGTACTTTGCAAGAGTGATGGAAATGTCTAACAAAATGAGGTGTAATGGAGAAGATATGCTTGATTCAAGAATTGTTGAAAAGATCCTACAAACTATAACTGAGAGGTTCACATATGTTGTAGTGTACATCTAAGAGTCAAAGGATACTGACAATATGTCCATTGATGAGTTACAAAGCTTGTTAGTGGGGCATGAACAAAAGTTTCAAAGGGTGAGCATGGAGGATAAGGAACAAGTTTTGAAGGTAGATGACCGTATTGGAATGAGAGGTAGAGGAAGAACACCTTTCATAGGCAGGGGACAAGGAAGAGGAAGAACTACTTTCAACAAGGCAACTGTTGAATGTTATAAGTGTCACAACTTAGGACATTTTCAGTATGAATTTTTGAAGTGGAATAAGGAGACCAACTATGCTGAGTTAGAAGAGGAAGATGAGCTATTGTTGATGTCGTATGTGGAGCTACATGAAGCAAAGAGAAGTGATGTGTGGTTTATAGACTCTGGGTGTTCAAACCATATGTGCAGGAATCAAGGTATGTTTACAAGTTTGGTTACAACATTCACACATACTGTCAAACTTGGAAACAATACTAGAATGAAGGTTACTGGAAAGGGAGTTGTGAAGTTGATGTTGAATGGTGCTTGCTATGTCTTTGGTAATGTGTATTGTGTGCTTGATCTCAAAAACAATCTTTTGAGTGTGGGACAACTTCAGGAAACGGAAGTGGCAGTATTGTTTAAAGATGGTGTGTGTAGTTTTTTTCATCCACAGAAGGGAAAAATGGTGGAGTCTTTCAAGAGTGCAAACTGGATGTTTGTTTTGCTAGCCAAACCATTTGTAAAGGCAGAAGAAGAGAGATGCCTTCAAATAAGCACTACAGATTAGTCGAAGCTTTGGCATCATTGATATAGTCATCTTAGCTACAAAGGCCTGCATACTTTGCATTACAAGAAAATAGTGGTTGGTTTGCCTCAGCTTGTAGCTTCAAGTGTTACTTGCGAAGCATGTATAAAGGGTAAGCAACATCGAACTTCAATTCCTAAAAGGAATCAATGGAGAGCAACTGAAAGACTACAAATAATTCACGCAGACCTTTGTTGCCCTATCACTCCTGCTTCAAGCAGCCAAAAGAGGTATTTCTTGTGTTTCATAGATGATTTTTCTAGAAAGTCATGGATTTACTTTCTATTAAAAAAGTGAGAAACATTTTATCATTTTAAGCGTTTCAAGATACTTGTGGAAAAAGAAATTGGAATGCCTATTAAATGTCTGAGGACAGATAGAAGAGGGGAGTTCAACTCTACTGAATTTAATGATTTCCATAAGTAACATGGGGTAAAGGGACAATTGACCACAGCCTACACTCCACAACAAAATGGAGTTGCGGAGCGCAAGAATCCTAGTGTGATGAATTTGGTGAGAGCAATGTTATCAGAGAAGAAGTTGCCAAAGATGTTCTGGCCAGAAGTTGTTCGGTGGACGATTCATGTCTTGAATCGTTCACCTACTTTAGCTGTGAAAGTCTAATTATGACCCCTGAAGAGGCATGGAGCGGAGTAAAGCCATCAGTGGAGTACTTTCGAGTGTTTGGATGTGTGGGACATGTTCACATTCCAAATGCTAAGAGAACTAAACTTGAAGATAAAAGTGTGAGCTGTGTACTGTTTGGGGTGAGTGATAAATCCAAAACATACAAAATGTTTGATCCAGTTGCCAAGAAGATCATTGTAAGCCGTGATGTGGTATTTGAAGAAGATCGTGTGTGGGATTGTGATGTTAACTATGAGAAAGAGCAGTCAATGGAACTAGAATGGGAAGACAACACAAAAAGGAATGCAGATGAAGAAGAAGAAGCAATGGAAAGCACAGATGAAGAAGAAGAAGCAGCGGAAGCCGAGAATGAGTCACCGGTTGCTGAAGGGGATTTGATAGCAAGGGAGGGCAGAAATCGAGGACCTCCTGAGTGGATGGCAGACTACACTCCCAGTGTAGGTTTGTCAGATGAAGATGAAGCAAACAGGACACTTATGATGCGTTAGATCCAACAAGTTTTGAAGAAGCTGTCAAAAGTTCAAAATGGAGGTTGGCTATGGATGAAGAAATCAAGTCTATTGAAAGAAATCAGACCTGACACATGGTGGAACTACCTTTTGGAGCCAAGAAAATTGGAGTGAAGTGGATTTATAAAACCAAGCTAAATGAGCTTGGTGAGGTCGACAAATACAAAGCAAGGCTGGTGGTGAAGGGCTACTTTCAACATCATGGAATTGATTATACAGAAGTATATGCACCTGTGGCTAGAATGGATACAGTAAGGATGATCATAGCTTTTGCGACTTAAAGAGGATGGGAACTTTATCAACTAGATGTCAAGTCTGCATTCTTACATGGGGAATTAAAGGAAGATGTTTTTGTTGAACAACCAAAGGGTTATGAGAAGAAATGGAGTGAGGATATGGTGTACAAGCTGCACAAGGCTCTTTACGGACTATAACAAGCACCAAGAGCTTGGTTTAGTCGCATAGAGTCTTACTTTATTCAAGAAGGTTTCGAAAGGAGTTCTAGTGAATAAACACTCTTTGTCAAAAGAAATGGAGGTAAAATTCTCATTGTGAGTATTTATGTCGATGATCTTCTGTTCACTAGTAATGATGATGAGATGTTATGTGAGTTCAAGTGCTCTATGAAGAAGGAGTTTGACATGACAGACCTATGAAAGATGAGATTTTTTCTTTGTATTGAGGTGCTACATAGGTTTGATGGTGTATTTATATGTCAAAGGAAGTATGCAGCTGAGGTCTTGACTTGGTTTGGAATGGAGGAGAAGAGCAACTATGTGTCTAATCCTATTGTTCCAGGTTAGAAGGTCGGTAGAGATGAAAATGGCATCAAGATGGATGCAACTCAGTTTAAACAAATGGTGGGCAGCTTGATGTATCTGACAGCTACAAGACCTGATCTTATGTTCATTGTAAGTCTCATTAGTCATTTTATGGCAAGTCCTACACAACTTCATTTTGCAGCAGCAAAGAGGGTCTTGAGGTATTTAAAAGGAACTGTGAACTATGGGGTGTTTTACAAAAGGGGAGAAACCACTGAATTGGTGGCTTATACTGATAGTGATTATGCTGGGGATATAGAGGACAACAAGAGCACTTCAGGTTATGTGTTCATGATGTGTGGAGGAGCTGTAGCTTGGTCTTCAAGAAAGCAACCTATTGTTACTTTGTCAACCACAGAGGCTGAGTATGTTGCAGCCACAACTTGTGCTTGCTAGGCTGTTTGGAAGAAATTGGTCATGAGCAAACAAGAAGCACTGTGTTAATGTGTGATAATGCTTCAACAATAAAGCTGTCTAGAAATTCAGTTTTACATGGTCGTTCCAAGCATATAAGGTAAGATTTCATTTTCTTAGAGATCTTACTAAAGATGGAGATATTGAGTTGTTGAATTGTGGCACTCAAAGTCAGCTTGCAGACATAATGACTAAGCCGCCCAAGTTGGAAGCATTTCAGAGACTTCGAAAGGAACTGGGATTTTGTATTGCACCAGATGTGAACTAATTGTTCGTCAAGAACAATGAGTTCAAGGGAGGGGTTGTTAGAAAAAGTCGTATGAATTTGGGACTGTTAGAATAAAGACATATTCTATAGGGTTTGTTAGAGTTGTTTTAGCTTGTTGAATTGTTCAAAACCACAAAGCGTAGTCTGTGCTAATTGTGCTGTATTTTCTCATTCCTATTAGATGTAAGGCTATATATATAGCTAAGAGTTCGTTCAATAAACGTAGATCATTCACACCAAATTATTTGAGTTATGTTCTATACCTTACATTATTATATTTTATTAGTTGGTAAATATAAAAAATGATATGCTTATGCGGAAGTCATGTCGCCATGTCTAAATTTTGATTGTTTCCCCACATTGCGAAAAATAAAATAGGATTAAGATTTGATCCACCTGTTTTATTTGGTAAATTTCTTTTTGTGGGATTTTGGGTATAAAGAAGCCGAAGGAAGAAGATGAAGAAGAAAAGAAAAGAGTTGTTCCAATACTGAACTTTTGTGTGGGGTTTGAATGCTCTGAACGATTTTGGAGCTACAATCCCCCACATTGGTGAGATTGAATTTCTCTTTGAGGTTTTGGCTACTTGTTTCGCTCTGGTTGATGGGTCTTCGGTAAATCTTGCTCAAGTCACTCTAAAAGTAAGTGCTGTGCTCTATAGATTAAGCCCAGAATTGTTGTGCAAGGTTTTGGTATCCGTTTTTTGTTTATCTATATTAGGAATGATACTTGGTGCTATTAGGAAATGAATTATTGATAAAAGAAAAAAAGAATGAGGAGAATTCACATGTTGTCCTAACAATGATAAACATAAACATTACAGCTGCCACCGGTTTTCTTCATAAACCTGTGTGTGTTTGCTACATGCCAGCTTGTTGTTTCCTTAGCCACTTGATGGCTTTATCTGTAAAGGTCCTAGAGGGAGTGAATAGGTCTTTTACCATTTTTTTCGCTTAATCTGTTCTTGGAATAGCAAGATAGAGACCTATCCCGAAATACAGGATACGAGTGTTAAAGTGTAAAGACAGAAAGTAAAGAATAACACAAGATATTTTTGTTAACGCAGAAATCCTACAACCAGGATTAAAACTGCGTGCCCCTAACCCTTGAGGGACAAACCTTTCCACTATCAAGTAACACACTCAATTACAAGTCTCTCGTACTCTGGGGATACATAACCCGTATGCTATCCTAACTAGTCTGACTACCAGTTCTAACAAAGCTACACTACTTGAACTATGTGTTTACACTTGGAAAATATTCAGAAGCATCAACTCAAATCTTAACTACTCTCAAGTTAAATCTTCTTGATCTACTTCTTGAGTTGGGCATCTCCATACCTATTTCAATGGAATGCACTATGCAATGATGCATATGAGTTTTGAAAACAGTTTTTATGCTTGAGAATTCATGTCTATTATGCACTGTAAAGAGCAACCAAAAGACACAGAAGGGGAAGAGAAGAGAGAAGAGAAACTACACAGAAATGTGCTCTCAAAGAGTAACCCTAAAGAATATCTAACCAGAAAGTATTTCACTCAACCAACCAGCTTTTCAACACAGCCTTAGACACCTTATATAGACAAGCAATACAGCAGCAAGTAAGCAAGGTAAAACAGAGGTCAAAGACCACAAGAAGGCACGTGAAAAACCAACAATATAGTCACCCTATGGCAGACCTAAAACTGTCCCAGATTTGACAGAACACTTTGAACACTGTTTGCAAAGCAGCAGCATGCTTAGAGACACAGTGTAAAGTCAACATCAGTTTCCATTTTGGGCAAGAAGTGTTTTAGGAGAGAAACAGCCTTTCACAGCCTAATACCAGAAATGGCAAAGTCAACTACAGCAAGCACGTGAAGAACAGAGGAGAAAGAAAGCAAGAAAGCTTATCTAGCCTGTAAATCACATGTATAAAGCAACACACATTCCTAAGAGTCACATGTGAGCTTAAGACCCTTAATTCAAACACACCTTTTGTAAAGTCAACTATTGATCTACGCATTTTATGCTTGATTATTAATGTCTTTCTCTCTACATTTTGCTTTGTTATGAGCTTAGTAAAAATATTTCTAACTTGTTCTATGTTTTTAGGTAGAAAATAAAGGAGAAATAATAAAGGAAGCGACTTGGAGCAAAATGTGGGCTAAGGAAGACGTTCCTAAATTCCGAAGAATAAATGGTCACGTGGAATTACATGAAATTGCATGGTTTTGACATGAAGTGGTGATGCATGATAATTGCATGGCATGAATGGAGATAATTGTGAAATGGGATGCATGGCATAATTGCTGAAATGGATGGTTGATTAATTGCATGAAAACCCCATGCATAATTGTAGAACGGAAAAGAAACAAACTGGAAGGAAGAAATTGTATGCTGTGAAGAAAAGCTTAATTGCATGGCATCTTGAACGGCAGCTTAATTGCTGAAACGGAGAGTTAATGGCTGCATGAAAAGGAAGCCTAATTGTGAGCTTAATTGGTGCATAAAGGAACGGACATGACTAGCTAATGCTTAGAACGAAAGCTAGCTAAATGAAACGGTGGCTAGTACACAAAACGGATGCTAGCTAATGGAAGAAACGGACAAGAGATGAAATGGTGATATAATTGGCTAATGAAGATTGCAAAAGACACAAGCTAATTTAGCTAATGCATGAACGGTTTCTAGCTTAATTGCACGACATTAAGAGAGAAGATAGGACCGGCCATCTTGAGGAAGGAGAGTTGTTGAAAGTCCTCAAATCATCTCCTATATAAGGGGAGCTTTGGGGAAGAGAAAGGGGATCACTCATCTTAGAGCCAAAATCTTGTCCAAGAGCTCTCTTACTCTCCAAAACACTCAAAGTATCCAAGGAAGCCGCCCTCCTCCACAAACCGTCATCATCATCCTCCAAGGAAGGCATAGCTTGGCAATCCCAAGGTGTCGTCCCCTCCATTGAAGCCGAAGGCATAGCTTGGCAATCCCAAGGTGTCAACGTCTTCTCCATTGAAGAGCATCTACACGGCTAGTCTAGGGCAATTCCCTGATTTAAAAGTGTAACCATGTCTTCTTCTCTTTATTCTTCCTTGTATGTATTTTCAGTTATTATGGATTGGTTTCAAGAAATCTTTTGGTTAAATAATTCTAATATGTTTTTCTTGTATTTTATTTAGTGTTCTTTGAATTTAGTTACACATGCTTGTTGGCACTTAATGCTTAATTTGAATGCAGGGCAATTCCCGGTTTAGATTATGAAAGTGTTGAATGTAGGGAAATTCCCAAGTTTGGCACTTTAACTATGGAACATGCATGCAAAACGTAGCTAAAAACTTAGATGCTAAATAGGTTGCATGAAATCGGTTAGGTTATTAAAGGCTAGGTAAAAAGATGAGTCGATCACTTGTATATGTTAGTCTTAGATTTTATTTTTCGGTGTAAAAACATGTTTAGGGTTATGTGTTCTTGATTGTTTGCTTGTCTATGAGTTTAAACATGTTAGAACTTGTGATTTCTTGATATGTATCTACCCATCTTCTTGTTTTATTTCGTAGGAACTTAGAACAAACAACTTTGCACCCCCCATTTAACCCTAGCATAGTTATGCAAGCACCCTCAATCCCCGGTTAAGAACGATCCCTACTTATCAAGGCTACATCAACAAAGAAGAGTTTTAATTGTATTCGTGTTTGATTAAGTGTTTAATTAAATGCTTGAAAAGATGTGAATCAATTTTGGCGCCATTGCCGGGGATTGAAAAGAATTGTGTGATTATGCTTGTACATTATGTTAATAGTTTTCTGTTTTTCGGAGCTGTGCACTGCCCGGTTTTGTGAAAATTATTTGACATAGCTACAGGTCTCATAAAACTCTGAAAATTTGTAGGATTGTTTGGTTACGTGTCTAATTTGTGTCTGTAAATTTTCATTACATTCGGCCAAGCCAATAATTCTAAAATAATTCGACAAGCTACTGTGTTCATGTTTGCCAAAATCTGGAATTGCATGTGTTCTTGTGAATATGTGAAATTGTACATTAAACCTACGAAATTTCTGTTCATATTTATACTAGCACTTGTTCATATTGTATCTTTTGCAGCCATGTAACGTTAAAGGAAGCTTGGATTTTCATTGAGTACATGAGCTTGGTTGATTAAGTCGCACTCATTGTTGAATAGATGGCGCCTCTTTTCCGTGTTTATCTCCTTAACCCCTCGTGATGTATGGATTTCACCACCATACACCATAACCTAAGTGAAGTTATGGACATGAGGTTGAGGGCGGAGTCTACATTGGACTTGAGGGAGTTGTACATTTTCGAAAGTTTGGTTGAATGTCGGACATGGTGTCTAGAAACGGGTTATGACTGGTGACAGGATTTGGATCTAAGAAAGACTTGCAACATTGGAGTATATACCAAAGACTCGGTTGGTGGATGACTACTTATCTTTGAGTAAGAAATTCTCAACGCAATGGTGTCTAGAAGGTGACGGTTTCTATGACAGGTTTTGGATCCGAGATATCAAATCGGTCCTACCTCTCGTGGTCTCTCTCGCTAACTGGCCATTTTCGTTGAGTTTGCCCAAAGAAGATAAGGACTAAGTCTACTTGCCATAGTCGGTTAGCCTCGGGTTGCTTTGTCGAAATTAGTCCTACCTCTCGCGTTATCTCTATCTCTAACTGGCCATGTTTTTCGATTGAACCAAGACCATTCGATTGAAAGTGTACACTTTATCGCGCGGGTCGCACGTCCTTTGAACGACCTAAAAATCAAGCAAATGTACTCTCTCCAAATCTAAAGCGCAACACAATGAACCCTACTTGTGCATAAAACCAACGTGTTGTATGTAACCAACGTGTTGTTTGTAACCAACGTGTAAAGGACTTAACCACTTGCATTTGTAGCTTGCATAACGTTTTCTCTTATGCATTCACTCCATCTTTCACTTAGGTTCTTGCTTGATGCACTTTGAATGAAAGTTTGAATGAATTCTTGCATGAATTTCGTGGACTATGGTGTGTTTGCATTTTTTTGAGTGACAATTTATGTATATGACGTTTTTGACTTAGTAATTATACAACTAACCCCTGCAGGAACTAAGTACATGAGGTAACCACACTTTACTTTTTATTTTTAGTTTTAGAGAGTCAAATCGGAGCTGGGCAATGGGCTGTTTGTGTGATTTTTCTGACGTAGTTATATGTATCGAAAAATTCTGAAAATTTGAGGAAGTGTTTGTTTATGTGTCTAGTCCTCGCTCGCAAATTTTCATCTTGTTTCAACGTGTGATTAATTCTAGAGAAATTATGCAAGTAGTCATGCTCAGGCTGCTCGATTTTTGTTTAGAATAGTTTCGCATCTTTGCATATCTTTGCATAACAATTTCTTGCATTACATAATTGCATCATTTTGCATCATATTCATAATACATTTCATGCAACCTCATAATACATTTCATGCATTTGCATTGGATTTGATGTTTGTTGAGTTTTGAAGGATACGTTGGAGGAACGTGCTCCAAATATTTGGATAAATTCGCAGCTTCTGTCCAAACAGAATAGTCAACTTCTGAAGGCCATAACTTTCAGCTCGTTTGGAGTTAGATCAAGTTCTTTATATGGTTGGAAAGCTCGAGACGTCTAGTTTTCATCTATGTAAAGATCACAAATTTTTGAGCTCTACATCGTTGGTAATTCAAGCTTAAAGGTACAGAGGTCAGAACAAGGAAGCTGAAAAATGGAAAGAAGAAATGGAGGCGATGCACCTCCAAGTTCAGGCTGTTCATTGAGCATAAAAGAAAGCATCACGTCTAGGCTGGAAGACGTTAAAAAAAAACAAGCGCTTGTTGGGAGGCAACCCAATGGAGGAGTCTACAACAGATTTGCATTCTCTTCCCTTATCTTTTTTAATTTTCGTAACTTTTGTTTAATTAGTTAGATCTTCGTGAGTTCCTTCTTTCATGTTTGAATTCTATGACTTTACTTTGGTACATTGAGGACAATGTAGAGTTTAAGTGTGGGGGAAGGGGTTTACAACTTTATTGAGTCATAAATTATAAAATCGGGCGGACAATGGAACTTTCCGACGGATGATGCCCTAAAAAAAATTTTTTTTTTTGTTTTGAGTCATACTTAGTGTATTTTGAGTCTTTTTGTTTAACTTAGTGTTTTAAAGAGTCTTAGGATGCCCTTAGTTAGTCTATGATGAAAATGGACTGAATTTGAACATACATATGGCACTACATTCATGATTTCTTGTGTTAATTGAGTTATTTTGAGTGTCATGACATGTAGTAGATATGGATAGTTAAACATGGTACAGATTTCGCATGTGAGAATAAGTTTAAGTCATATGAACCCTAAACGTGAGTTTTGAGCCTATACATTTCTTTTGAGTGAATTTCGTGCATATTAGTCTCAAAACTATGCATGTGCATCATTTGGTTACTTGCCATAGATCTTAATGAACTAGAGATTACTAGAACTTACTCATGTGAATTTGCAAAGCTTATAATTGACATATACTCTGATTTTGGATATGATAAGAGGCACTTAGGTTTACCACCACTAGCCAAATTGCCATGAGTCCCTTATGGGCGCACGAGTTGCGACACCCTTAGATGAACCCATTTGAGCCTACATTATGCCTTTCTTTCATTGCCATATGAATCTAAACACTTTAACTTAGTGTAGATTATCCATACCCTTGTTCAAAAGACTTGGTGGGATTTTTGAAACTAAAACAAAGAAGATGGCGTGAAGATGTTAAGGGATGTATGTATGGGGATAGACTTGTCCAAATGACTTGTAATATGTGTGATTGCCGAATGAAACAGAAGAAAATTTAGAGAGCAAGAACAAAAGAAAGATCAAAAAGCTCTCCGGCAATAGGTTCTAAGTGTCTAAGTTTGGATTAATGTCCCCCGTACTTGTGAGTTTGGAGTTTGTTTTGAAAAGAATACCCAATAATGCAAAACATGGTCTTTGTCCTGTTCACAAAGCTCAAGGGAAGTTTAGAATGAAGTTAGGGTCCAACAAAATGAAATTTGGCCCTTGTTTATAGAAGATTGACCATGGAGGCGTGGAAAAGATGAAGGAGTCTGGTTTTACAAAGTTTGTGATATTTCGACTAAGTCTTTGAAACGTTTTAACCACCACTTATCTAAATTTTCGAATGCCTTAGCCTTGCCCCATTACAACCCTTCGAAAGTCCTTTTTGATCCTTAAGATGACTAGCAGTTAATCTGTTGAGTAAGTTGCATGAGTAAGCATATGGTTTGGTTCATTTGTGCAAGTATTTCATTCATGAGGTTTTCAATTATTTCTATCCATTTTTGAGTGAAAATATGATGAGTTTATCCATGTGAGTTGATTTGAACTTTATTCGAAACATGCACAGCTTTAACATCACCATTGTTTACACCACGTCTTACTTGTTCATTGCATGAATCATATCTTGGTTATCATTTGAAGTTATGTAATTCCATTGCCATATACATTAAGAAATTTCTGAGACAAATTTTGACTAAGGGCTTAGTGTTGTTTTACTTAGTATCTTTTACGTTTTCAAACATGATAACATGAAAATTTGCGGCTTTGAAACGTTGAGACTTCTAAGTGTTTTGTACATATAAGTGTGACGTTTTTCCCTTTGTTATTTTTCCTTTATTTGTTTTTCTTTGTTTTTGAGTCCTTGTTTTGTTTTATATTTGCTAGGGACTAGCAAAGTCTAAGTGTGGGGGAATTTGATCTACGCATTTTATGCTTGATTATTAATGTCTTTCTCTCTACATTTTGCTTCGTTATGAGCTTAGTAAATATATTTCTAACTTGTTCTATGTTTTTAGGTAGAAAATAAAGGAGAAATAATAAAGGAAGCGACTTGGAGCAAAATGTGGGCTAAGGAAGACGTTCCTAAATTCCGAAGAATAAATGGTCACGTGGAATTACATGAAATTGCATGGTTTTGACATGAAGTGGTGATGCATGATAATTGCATGGCATGAATGGAGATAATTGTGAAATGGGATGCATGGCATAATTGCTGAAATGGATGGTTGATTAATTGCATGAAAACCCCATGCATAATTGTAGAACGGAAAAGAAACAAACTGGAAGGAAGAAATTGTATGCTGTGAAGAAAAGCTTAATTGCATGGCATCTTGAACGGCAGCTTAATTGCTGAAACGGAGAGTTAATGGCTGCATGAAAAGGAAGCCTAATTGTGAGCTTAATTGGTGCATAAAGGAACGGACATGACTAGCTAATGCTTAAAACGGAAGCTAGCTAAATGAAACGGTGGCTAGTACACAAAACGGATGCTACCTAATGGAAGAAACGGACAAGAGATGAAATGGTGATATAATTGGCTAATGAAGATTGCAAAAGACACAAGCTAATTTAGCTAATGCATGAACGGTTTCTAGCTTAATTGCACGGTATTAAGAGAGAAGTTAGGACCGGCCATCTTGAGGAAGGAGAGTTGTTGAAAGTCCTCAAATCATCTCCTATATAAGGGGAGCTTTGGGGAAGAGAAAGGGGATCACTCATCTTAGAGCCAAAATCTTGTCCAAGAGCTCTCTTACTCTCCAAAACACTCAAAGTATCCAAGGAAGCCGCCCTCCTCCACAAACCGTCATCATCATCCTCCAAGGAAGGCATAGCTTGGCAATCCCAAGGTGTCGTCCCCTCCATTGAAGCCGAAGGCATAGCTTGGCAATTCCAAGGTGTCAACGTCTTCTCCATTGAAGAGCATCTACACGGCTAGTCTAGGGCAATTCCCTGATTTAAAAGTGTAACCATGTCTTCTTCTCTTTATTCTTCCTTGTATGTATTTTCAGTTATTATGGATTGGTTTCAAGAAATCTTTTGGTTAAATAATTCTAATATGTTTTTCTTGTATTTTATTTAGTGTTCTTTGAATTTAGTTACACATGCTTGTTGGCACTTAATGCTTAATTTGAATGCAGGGCAATTCCCGGTTTAGATTATGAAAGTGTTTGAATGTAGGGAAATTCCCAAGTTTGGCACTTTAACTATGGAACATGCATGCAAAACGTAGCTAAAAACTTAGATGCTAAATAGGTTGCATGAAATCGGTTAGGTTATTAAAGGCTAGGTAAAAAGATGAGTCGATCACTTGTATATGTTAGTCTTAGATTTTATTTTTCGGTGTAGAAACATGTTTAGGGTTATGTGTTCTTGATTGTTTGCTTGTCTATGAGTTTAAACATGTTAGAACTTGTGATTTCTTGATATGTATCTACCCATCTTCTTGTTTTATTTCGTAGGAACTTAGAACAAACAACTTTGCACCCCCCCATTTAACCCTAGCATAGTTATGCAAGCACCCTCAATCCCCGGTTAAGAACGATCCCTACTTATCAATGCTACATCAACAAAGAAGGGTTTTAATTGTATTCGTGTTTGATTAAGTGTTTAATTAAATGCTTGAAAAGATGTGAATCAACTATCATGAAACAAAGCACATGTATTCTGAATTAAGGATGACCTAGGCTGCTGTAAATCACGTGCATACAGAATCAAGAATAACCTAGGCAACAGAAATCAGTTATGAACATGTTTCCAGAATCATATCAGAACATCAGGAATATGTGCATCAATTTCTATCCTAGATGAAAACACATGATATGTAATGCATGAACAACCTGATTTTCCTATGAGATAGGTATTTGATGCCCACATCTTTAATCTCTTTCCTTGATGATATTCAGCCCATTGTGTTTTGTCTATTGTCAAGGAGTTGCCAATAACAAGTATGCATTCAATCTCCCCCTTTGGCATTCCTTGACAAAACACAATCTTCAAAGAGTACCTGCATGAGAATAGTATAACACAAACAACACATGCATCCAAAAAGTGTTCAAAATACAGTTCAGTACTCCCCCTGACTGGTTTACCATGATAGGAACACAAGTACCTATCCCAGCCAGGTAGTTCTCCCCATCCAAAAGTACCTGCATAGATTAGCTAGTTCTCCTCCTTTTTGTCTAGGAAAGACAAAGGGTAAAACCACAGATGATATAAAAACCGCAGATAAAAGTAACATTGTTTGGAAGCAGAACATGAAACCAAACCCCAGATGTTCAGGGAAAAACAGAAAAAGAACCGAAAGGAGAAACAAACTGAACAGAAATAGAGCAGATGAGCAGAGAGTAGATTAAGCAGCGTCCCTAAAAGCATCCTCGTCCTCAACACCAATCTCCCCCAAGTGGATGGTTGCATCAGAGTCGGAAGGAGAGGAAACCGCAGTGCTATCCTCAGGAGGGGAGGAGGCAGTGGGCTCCTGAGCTGGAACTGAGTCGGCCTGACTTAAGATGAGGATAGAGATTTCAGACTTGAATTTCTCGAACTGCTCCACGAGGTGCTCCTTGAGAGAAAAGGGCAGCGGAAACGAGACCAACTCTACTCAAGAGTCCTTGAACCAAGAGTTTTCTCTTCTTAAACACACAATCTCCACTTTTAAATTCCTGTGTAGTCAAGTAAGCAATAAAGAGTAACAGTGTCCTATCCCTAGGAAAGACACACATGCATCCAAGAAAGATTCCTCAAAGGCAAACACAAAGACCACCATGCATGTATACTTCTAATATCCACTGGAATATTTGGGACACCCTGAATAATAGAAGGTACCGATGTACCTACCAACACATTGATAACTCCCCCTCACGTGGTGCATAAGAGAACACAAAGAGTTTGATTTCAGAAAGATTTACAACCTGTCAGCATGAACCCTGGGATGGAAACAGTCAGTGAAATCCCAGACAACAAGAAAATTTAAGCATGACTCACAAAAATGTGACAACTAATTTTCATATGTCTTGATGGCTCAAATTTTTCACATGAGTATATGACTATAAAGTAACATCAATGCTATGTTCTTAAAAAAATCAATCCTTGGAACCATAAGAGTGTGTATGTGAAAGGTTCATCTAAGGGAGTACAAGTTTAGAGCATCAAATGATATGAGGACATCAAGAGTAACCAAGTGACTTTGTCACAACCTTTTTAGGAGATCTGAAATTTCAGCACATCAAGGGCTTTGTCTCAACTTGGCCTTTGGCCGTTGCCACTTAAGTTCAAGGCCCTTTTTGCCATCATTTTTAAATTTGACCAAGAGCTCATCTGAGAAATACGTCCTCATAGATCCATGTAGCAGAGTAGTTATCATTATGTCCTGAGCGCAATGCTCGAAAGAATAATGTGTGTTTCAAGGACACTCAGTGGATAACTAGTCCGAACCCATCGAAGGATAGATAACATCTCAGGGATCCCTACTGGTTCCGATTAAGGTGCACCCAGCAAAAGACTAGCCCATTCATTTACTTTACTCATTCAACAATAATCACCAAATTTTCACATTTGTTCTTCAGTAACTAGTTCAACTCATCTCAATTTTCTAGCTCAAACTGTGTACACCCCACAAGAGTAACCTTTGTGCGTAAGAGTTCTTTCTAGTTCCAAGAATGATTTAGACCACATGCACTAACATTCTTAAGGACATAGATGCATATACACAAGTGAAAAATGCAGCAAGTGTCTATCAAGATACATGAAATAAGGACACAACACTCTAGGTCAAGTTCAGAAACATTTCCAGGGATGCATACACAGTCTCGTATCCCAGTGTGAGCCAACAATTATTTTCAGAAAATTATTTCATGAGGAAAAATGCAGAAAAATAAATTTAGACCAGTGAGGCAGATATCTCAAGTGATGGTGCATACACCAATAGCCTTCCTAAGACTCTCAAATCTCAGATTGTTCAAGGGCTTAGTGAACAAATCAGCCAATTGTAGTTCAGTTGGAATAAATATCATTTCAAGCTGATTATCTTCGACCAAGTTTCTAATGAAATGATATCTAATCTCTATATGCTTGGTCCTAGAGTGCAACACAGGATTCTTTGAGATATTGATTGCAGATGTGTTATCACAGAACAGGGATAGGATACCTTGCTCAAATCCGTAGTCGCTTAGCATGTGCTTCATCCAAAGGAGTTGTGTACAGCAGCTCCCTACAGTAATGTATTCTGCTTGGGCAGTAGACAAGGATACGCAGTTCTGCTTCTTGCTATGCCACGACACTAAGTTGTTCCCAACAAAGAAGCAACCTCCCGAGGTGCTCTTCCTATCCGTGGCATCTCCAGCCCAATCCGAGTCCGAATACCCTGCAATCTCAGTGTTAGTATCCGTTGTATATAGTAACCCAAAGGCACACGTACCTGAAACGTATCGAATGATACACTTGACAGCCTTCACATGGGATTCCTTGGGGTTGGCTTGATACTGAGCACAAACACCCACACTAAAAGAGATATCGGGTCTACTGGCTGTGAGGTAGAGTATGCTCCCAATCATGCTTCTATAGAGAGTCTGATCAGCATTGATTCCCTCCAAGTCAGCACTAATTCTGCATGACGTTCCCATGGGTTTTCGGATGGGAGAAGCTCCTTCCATCCCAAACTTCTTCACTAGTTCCTTCGCATACTTTTCCTGTGAAATGAACAAACCATCTTTCCTTTGCTGAACTTGTAGTCCAAGGAAGAAGCTTAGCTTACCACAAAGACTCATTTCAAATTCTTGCTTCATTAGAGTGACAAACTCCTCAACAAGTTTTTGAGAGGTGGAACCAAGCACCACATCATCCACATATATTTGAGCAATAATCATATGATGTGAAACATTCTTAACAAACATGGTTTTATCAATAGAGCCTCGCACATACCCATGGTCAATCAAATGTGTAGATAATTTTTCATACCAAGCTCTAGGAGCTTGCTTTAAACCATAGAGAGCTTTGTCTAATCTGTAAACATGATCGGGATAGCTAGAGCTCTGGAATCCCGGAGGTTATTCCACATAAACTTCTTCTTTCAAGATTCCATTAAGAAAAGCGCTTTTCACATCCATTTGAAAGAGATCAAATTTTAGAAAGCAAGCAATGGCCAAGAGTAGTCTAACAGACTCAAGTCTAGCTACGGGAGCAAAAGTTTCATCAAAGTCTAGGCTTTCTATTTGGGAATAGCCTTGCACAACCAACCTAGCCTTGTTTCTAGTAATGATTCCCTTTTCATCTGTTTTGTTTTTGAAAACCCATTTTGTTCCTATTACATTCTTATCCTTAGGTCTAGGAACCAAATGCCAAACATTGCTTTTCTCAAATTGATTAAGTTCATCTTGCATAGCTACAATCCAATTCGAGTCTTTCAATGCATCTTTAATATTCTTAGGCTCAACATTAGAAACAAAACCATAGCAAGCAATTCGATTGATAGCTAGCTTATGCATTGTAAGAAAACTTTTGAGACTAACAAGATTACTCACAAGTATGTTTGACTTACTCCAGGTCTTCCTTGGTTCATCAACCGTGCCAATCACATCCGAGAGAGAGTGATCCTTTTGAACTTGGCGCTTCCCAATGTGGTGTGACTTCTGGATAGCAAGAGTCTGATCTATCCTGGCACCCTCAGTGTCAGATTCTGTATCCAAGGATACTTCATTAGAAATGGGGTTCTGTTCATCAATAGGAGTCTCAGCAGATGTGGGAGACGTATCAGTACTCATATCCTCATCCTGCACATTTCTTGAAGAATGGTTGTGAGAGCACACAAGAGAGTCATTAATAGCCACATTTACCGTTTCTATAACTTTGCAAGTTCTTTTATTATAGACACGGTAAGCACGACTATTCAATGCATAACCTAGAAAAACACCTTGATCACATTTAGCATCAAATTTTGTCAAATACTCACAATCTCTATAGATGAAGCAAGGGCTGCCAAAAGCTTTTAAGTGTGAGATATTTGGCTTCTTACCTTTCCAGAGTTCATAAGGTATTTTGCTAGTACCCGGCCCAAAGATCACACGGTTAAGTGTATAGCAAGCATTGAAAATTTCTTCGGCCCAAAACATGTGAGGTAAATCAGCTGAACTAAGCATTACCCTCCCTATCTCAACCAAGACTCTATTCTTCCTTTCTACTATCCCATTTTGTTGTAGTGTGATGGGGGCAGAAAACTCATGGTGCACACCATTCTCTTCACAATACTCAGCAAATAAAGAATTCTCAAACTCGGTTCCATGATCCGACCTAATTCTTATTATGCGTTTGTTTTTAGAAAGCTTTTCATTTGAAATACGTTTTGCCAATTCTAAAAACTTCCCAAACGTTTGACCTTGAGTTTTATCACTTAGAAACATAACCCATGTGAATCTAGAAAAGTCATCTACCACAACAAGCACATATTTCTTTTTAGCAATACTTTCAGTTTCAACAGGGCCTACAAGATCTAAGTGAAGCGATTCAAGAGTATTTGAGGTTGGCTTAGCATTTAAAACAGGATGGGAGGTTCGGGATAGATTACCCATTTTGTAGTCTCCACACATACTTGATGCTCTCCCGGTCAGCTTGGGCAAACCTCGAGCTCCATCCTTTGAGGACAACTTCAACACATCTTGATGGTTGAGATGGCACATTCTTCTATGCCATAAATCCAGCAAGCTTTCTTGTGACAATGACCGAAAGCAGATTTCAGGTTCCAACTTCTTGTTGGCACGAACACAATAGCAATGATCCCTAGATCTTTCGCCTTTCATCACGCATCTTCCTTTCCAATCAAGGACAGTGCATTGAGACGTGTCAAATGTTACCGTCTCATACTTATCGACGATCTGACTCACACTCAGCAAGCAAACTTCTAAACCTGCCACCAGCAGAACATTCTTCAAGCCCGGGAGACCAGGAGTGTCAACCATCCCGCTTCCAATAATCTCAGCTTTGGCTCCATCACCGAACATGACATCACCAACTGGGTGAGTATCATCCATGGAGGTGAACCATTTCCGTTCGCCGGTCATGTGCTTCGAGTAGTCGCTGTCCATGTACCAAGAGTCGGACTTTCTGGTAGAAAGGGCGGTTAACACTACAACATTTTTGCCCATTACCGGCGAGATCACCGGAGACAAGGCCGGCGACCGGAAAAGTCGCCGGTAATGTTCAACATTACCGGCGACTTAGCCCGTCGCCGGCAATGTCGCTGGAATCTCGCCGGTAATGTTGCAAAACATTACCGGCGACTCCAACCGTCGCCGGCAATGTCTAGGGAGACATTACCGGCGATTTTCCGGCGGGAATTTCGCCGGAAATGTCTCCTAGACATTGCCGGCGACGGTTGGAGTCGCCGGTAATGTTTTGCAACATTACCGGCGAGATTCCGGCGTAAAGTCGCCGGTAATGTCTTCATTTCCGGCGACTTACTCCGTCGCCGGCAATGTGTCTTATATTAGATGCCGGATCGGGCAGCTCGATCATTCAATCATTTTGAGCGAAAAAAATCCAGAGAAATCGAAAGAAGGAAAACGTACGCTCTGAAATCGATCATTATTCGGTATATTGTCAAAATTAAGGCGGGCGTCGAAAACTCGATCAGTCGGGAAGCTATTTATATAGGTACGTAGGTGTATATATACGTATATGTGGTATATATATATGTGTGTGTGTGTGTGTTGATCAAATCCAATTCGTGAGATATATATATATATATATGAAATGTTGTTGATGTACGGTCACCGAAACGAGAAAACAGCTTGTAGTTAATCTTGTGTCTGAATCAATGACTGGTATTATCGTATTGTTATCGGAGCCAGGCTTAACAGAGATTAGATCGATATATCATTGAGTACTATCATCGAGTACTGAATACGTACTATCATCGAGTACTGAATCGAATTCAGAGATTAGATCGATATATATACATATGCATGCATGTGTTGATTTAATTAGAGTTGAATTGAGAGATCACGTCGATTATTAGTAGTGAATGTGTGTATATATATATAATTAATACGTAAAATTGTTAGAATTTTCAGGATGGACAAGAGTTGGATGAGCCTCGAAAGATGGGATGTCAGATATCACGAGGGAATTAGGAGTTTTGTGGATTTTGTGAAGGCTAATTGTGGAGACACTACACTTCATTATTGCCCGTGTAAAGAATGTAAGTGTTTCAGCGATCGATTTCGATTTCCCATTGATAAAGTGCAGAGGCACCTGAGTAAATACGGGTTTTGGGATAAGTACACTTGTTGGATTTATCACGGTGAAACATCGGTAGCGGGTCCGCATGATCATGGACAATTTGGTGAGAGGGCCAGTCCACGCTATGATTATGGACATTTTGCTGAGAGGGGCAGTTCATCCTATGATCCAACATCGATGTTAATCAATGATATGTTTCCTCATGAGAGCGGTGTATTTGCTGATGAAGCACCAAATGTCCCTCCCGTCGTTGAGGGTTTCCCCCATATCGAGCCAGTCGAACCATTACCTGGAGGTCATGCCAACACAAGCGGTATGGACAAGTACAATAACCTGATTGCATTGCAACAGACTCCGTTGTACGACGGTTGTAGTAAGACTGTTCTTGAAAGTGTGATGGGAGTGATGCAGCTAAAAATGGAGAACAAAATGTCTGTCAAAGCTGTTGATTCTTGGTTGAAGTGGACTGCTTCGCTACTGCCACCCGGTCATCGTCTTCCTATCACTCATCATAAGGTGCGACATATCCTGAAAGATCTTGGGCTTTCCTACATCAAAATCCATGCATGCAGATATGATTGTATTCTCTTCTGGGGAAAAGATCTCGAAGACCTTGAAGCCTGCCCGGTATGTTTTACAGAAAGGTATAAGTTGACTCCTGCAGGCAACAAGAAAGCTGTGAAGATACTTCGATATTTCCCGCTTATTGATAGGCTGGAGCGGTTGTTCATGTGTGCTTTCACGGCCGAGGCAATGAGATGGTGGGCTGAGAGGAACTTGCCTGACGATGACACCCTTATACACCCTTCCGACGGAGAGGCTTGGAAGCACATGGTCAGGGAGTTTGATCATTTTGCAGCAGAGGTCCGAAATGTTTGGCTAGGGCTCTCATCTGACGGATTCAACCCTTTTGGCAACATGAGTCTTCAATACAGTATATGGCCAGTTATTTTGGTACCGTACAACCTTCCACCATGGATGTGCATGAAGAAGGAATACAATATGCTCACTCTGTTAATTCCGGGCCCGGGTTATCCAGGAAAGTGTCTCGATGTGTATTTGAGGCCTTTGATTGAGGAGCTTAAGTACCTGAGTGAGTGTGGCCACCCCACTTACGATAGGTTCAAAAAGGAGATGTTCCAGATGCATGCCATGCTTGTTGGCACCATCAGTGATTTTCCTGCCCGCGGTATGTTGTCGGGCAACGTTACCAGGGGTTACAGGGCTTGTTCAGAGTGCATGACGGTTGATTGTTGCAGTCCTCATTGCAGTAAAATTGTCTCGATGCGTCACCGTTGTTGGCTTCCATATGATCACCCATTTAGGCAGGATCCAGACGCGTTTGATGGGACTGTTGAAACTGGTGTGGCACCCAGGCGATGGACAGGGGACGAAATTTTGGAAGTGTTGAATGAATACGATTTTGGCCAGCTGAGCAATCATCCTGACATAGTGGCGTCAATTCCAGAAAAGCCCGAAAGGTATAAGTTTTGGACACACAAGAGCATATTCTGGGAACTCTCCTACTGGCCCAGGTTGCCTATCAGACATTACCTAGATGTCATGCACATAGAGAAGAATGTGTGTGAAAGTGTGGTGGGCACAATTCTTAACTTGGAGGGGAAAACAAAAGACATCCCTAAGGCACGCATTGATCTTAAAGCAATGGGTGTGCGGAAACATTTGTGGTTAAGAGATGGTAAGAGAAAAATGCCGCAAGCTCCGTACACCGTAAAGCCGAAGCATAAGCATGAAATTTTTCGGTGGCTGAGTAATGTCAGGTATATATTCGATCTTATGGCTATGTATGAATTTGTCCTTAAATTTTTAGCGGAGTATATATGGTTATATGCGAGAAATATAATTGGTCCATATATATGGCTTCATCTATATATATATATGCAGGTATCCTTATGGCTATGCAGGAAATATAAGCAGGTGTGTTAACTTCCGGGACAATAAGATGTACGGATTAAAGAGTCATGACTGCCATGTACTGCTTCAACGCCTTTTCCCTATTTTCATTCGAGGGTACATGCCCAAAGAGGTGGTGGAGCCGTTGGTGGCCTTGTCAAGATTCTTTCAGAAGTTATGCACCAGGGAAGTTAAAAAAGCAGACCTGAGGGAGATGCAAGATGACATCATTTTTATCATGTGCAAGCTTGAGAGGATATTTCCCCCAAATTTTTTCGACATAATGCCGCACCTGATGATCCATCTTCCCGAACAATTGTTGCTTACCGGTCCCGTACACTACACTTGGATGTATCCCATGGAAAGGTACAAATGATTCATAAATTTGGTTTGCCTATGGTTTTTATATGTAATGACTTCTGGTTAAGTAAGTTAACATGTACTTGTTAACTTGTAGACAATTGGGAGCCTACAAGGACTATGTGAAGAATAAATATGCACCTGAAGGGTGTATCGCTGAAGCATATCTTGCGCACGAGTGTGTAACGTACACCAAAGTGTACCTCGAAAATGTAGAGGACCCCCAACAACATATGCCGATAGATGAACCCCAGTTCAACCTTTCTATCATCTCCAGTGACGTGGTAGTACAGGGAAGCTTGCCAAAGTCGTACAAGTTGGATGGAAATGAGGTAGCCATTGCCCACTGGTCGGTACTGATTAACTGTCAAGAAGTACAATATTGGAAAAACTATCATCTTCACTGCCCTGCTATTGCCGGAAATGTTGATTACCACAACAAGACGTTTGCAAACTACTTTGGTCAATGGGTAAGTATATGTGTATATGTCTATTTTTATATATATATCCTTACATAGCATGTATGTATGTACGTGCTTTTGTGGTTTCAAGATGACATAATTTCTTCTGTACGTATTAATATATGGACGTTTTCAGATGAACCATGTAGCAGATGATGGTTGCCCAGAGTGGTCAAACGAATTGAGGGTCCTGGCGATGAAACCGATTGCTTCAAAAGTGTACTCGATGTGTCAGGTCAATGGCGTGAAATTTATATGTGAAAATCGAGACGACCGACTGAAAACACAGAATTGTGGGGTGATGGTCCATGGTGGGCAGGATGGCGTTGACTATTACGGTGTCCTTCATTCAGTTGTTGAACTAATTTATGGGAACCGCATGAAAGTGCACTTGTTCAAGTGTAGATGGTTTGATACTAGCCCGGAGAACACAAGGACCGATCAGTACGGAACATTTTCGGTGAATACTGCTACTACCTGGTATGAAGATGACCCTTTCGTTCTTGCCTCATCAGTAAAACAAGTGTTTTACCTGCACGATCTTCTTAACAAAGTCCCGTGGAAGGTGGTTAACCATGTTGCTCATAGAAACATATACAGTGCTGCCACACTTGGTGATACCGCAGATGATGAGGAAGTTACTGCATACCAAGAGCCGAACGCTTTTGACATTCCGGAATCATCTACGATTCGCCTTAATAATGTGAGATCTAGGAGTGTGGTTCGAATTACTGGAGCAGAACTTCTCGATGTTAATCCATATGAAGTTGACGCTGATTCAGATGACGAGGAGCGGCACATATTGCCAGAGGTTACCTATGAAACCGAGTCAGACTCAAGTGATGAAGATGATTACGATTATCATCCTTAGTACGTTGGAAATTGTAGTCGGAAAATGTGCATAGCTGGAAATGGTACGTACGTATACGGAAAATGTAGTCGTTAATCGTACGTATACGAAAATTGATAATCAAAAATGTAGTCGGAAAATGTAGCCGGATATCGTAGACGGAAAATGTAGTCGTTAATCGTACGTATACGGAAATCGTAGTCGTTAATCGTACGTATACGGAAATCGTAGTCGTTAATCGTAGTCGTTAATCGTACGTATACGGAAAATGTAGTCGTTAATCGGACTTATACGGAAAATGTAGTCGTTAATCGGACGTATACGGAAAATGTAGTCGTTAATCGTACGTATACGGAAATCATTAATCGAAAATGTAGACGGAAAATGTAGTCATTAATCGTACGGATACGGAAATTGATAATCGAAAATGTAGTCGGAAAATGTAGCCGGAAATCGTAGACGGAAAATGTTGTCGGATATTCTTCGGGAAATAATGACATTACCAACGAGTTGAAGTCGTTGGTAATGACATTACCAACGAGTTATAAGCAACTCGTTGGTAATGACATTACCCACGAGTTAACTCGTCGTTGGTAATGTCATTACCAACGAGTTGCTTATAACTCGTTGGTAATGTCATTACCAACGAGTTGAAGTCGTTGGTAATGACATTACCAACGAGTTATAAGCAACTCGCCGGTAATGTCTTCTGGTTTGTGATTTTATCCAGCCCGTGCCTTTCATTTCTCCTCCTCTCCCTCTCCTCCTCCTCTCCCTCTCCTCTCCCTCTCCTCCTCCCAAATCGGTCCGGTGAGTGTCCTCCTCCTCCTCTCCCACTCCTCCTCCTTATCCTCTACTCCTCCTCTCCCTCTCCTCCTCTCCACCGATCCCCTCTCCTCTCCTCCTCCGAAAATCTCCTCCTCCCCTCCTCCCCTCCTCCCCTCCTCTCCTCCCCTCACCATTGTAGGTGGAAGAAAATGGCAGGTCCGATCCTCTCTCTCTCCCTCTCTCTCTCTCTCTCAATTTTTAATTATTTTTTTGCATGTGCATGTGTATGTGTATGTGTATGTGTATGTGTATGTGTATGTGTATGTGTATGTGTAAATTAATTAGGGTGCTAAGTTGGAAATTAGGGTGATAAGTTCTAAATTAGCATGTATGTATATATGTGATGTATATATATATTTAGGTATGTGAATATGAAGTGATGTATATATATATGTGAAAATTATGTATAAATGTGGTTTTGATGAATATGTGATGTATATATATACGGAAATTAAACCTAATTAAGATGCATGATATATATATGTGTGAAAAATGTGGAAAATTAATTAGGGTTTGTGATTTGGATGAATATGTGATGGATAAATTTAATTAAGATGCATGATGTATATATATATACACATCGAATATGTATAGTCGTTAATTTAGGTGATATAGTTGTTAATTAATCGTATAAATGAAGGTGGAAATCGGGATCGGGACGGTTTGGAACCGGAACGGTTTGGAACCGGAACTTATTGTAACTGGAACCGTTATGTTACAAACGGTTCCGGTTACAAACAGTTCCGGTTTCAAACGGTTCCGGTTCCACACCGTTCCGGTTCCGATTTGTTATAGCACCGGCCCGGTGTGGAACCGGAACTGTTTGTAACCGGAACCGTTATGTTACAAACGGTTCCGGTTACAAACAGTTCCGGTTTCAAACGGTTCCGGTTCCACACCGTTCCGGTTCCGATTTGTTATAGAACCGGAACGGTGTGGAACCGGAACTGTTTGTAACCGGAACCGTTATGTTACAAACGGTTCCGGTTACAAACAGTTCCGGTTTCAAACGGTTCCGGTTCCACACCGTTCCGGTTCCGATTTGTTATAGAACCGGAACGGTGTGGAACCGGAACTGTTTGTAACCGGAACCGTTATGTTACAAACGGTTCCGGTTACAAACAGTTCCGGTTTCAAACGGTTCCGGTTCCACACCGTTCCGGGTCCGATTTGTTATAGAACCGGAACGGTGTGGAACCGGAACTGTTTGTAACCGGAACCGTTATGTTACAAACGGTTCCGGTTACAAACAGTTCCGGTTTCAAACGGTTCCGGTTCCACACCGTTCCGGTTCCGATTTGTTATAGAACCGGAACGGTGTGGAACCGGAACTGTTTGTAACCGGAACCGTTATGTTACAAACGGTTCCGGTTACAAACAGTTTCGGTTTCAAACGGTTCCGGTTCCACACCGTTCAAACGGTTCCGATTTGTTATTGAACCGAATCCATGACTATTACGATGTCCAGGAGGTTTTGCGGCTAATTGGCTTCGGAGAGGTTCCCGAAATAGTGGAGGGAACAGTAGTCAAGCTTCCTCCTCGGCCGCAGTTAGCAACACGCCCAGTGGGCCAATGATGACTGCTCGCACGAGAGCCTTGCTAGAGGCGCGAGCTGAGGAGGAAGCTGCACGATCAAGAGCCGTGGAACCGGAATTCGAGGCTCGAGCCTCAGTCTCTAGACGCTCAATCAGCAGACGTCCCTCCGGTGGCAGAGCCTCAGACGAGCGACAGTCAACGGGGGCATCAGAAACTCCATCAATCCGAATGCCCCATATTCAGATGGTGCCTACTCCCGTTTCACGGGAATCATCTGAGGCACATGGTGGTGCTGGCGCCTCATCGTCCAGGCCTCGTCTATCTCCGCCGTCCGGTCTCTTCCTACCCGACGAGATTCCTGTCATCCCTGAATTCGATGATAGGGGGATGCCTGTTTATATTGAAGGACGGCCGGATTTCCTGACCGTGGAGGAAGCGTATAACTTCCTCCCGTTCGACCCCGTGTATCTTTGGAGTGTGAGGTGCACCAACCAACAAACGGACGATGCAGGTAAATTTTATTTAACATCAGATTGATTACTTAATTATTACTTAAGACTTGCGATTGGTTCAATTAATGATATCAATTTGTTGACATTGTTTTATTAGGCAATTTCGTTAATGGGACTGGAAAACGGAAAGGGGCTAGAGGCACCTGCACCGGGAAGAGACTTGAGCAGGCCACCGGCGGAAGGAAAACGCCCATAAGGGCCAATGAGGATGGCGAGGTGATCGAGGCATTCGACACCACGCGCAAATATGTCAGCATGGCCGGTGCGATCGTGCGGGACAAGGTCCCAATGCTTTGGCCAGATTGGGAATCTGTGCCTATCTACGTGAAGATGCAAGTGCATAATGCACTCAGTGTGAGTAAAATCGTATTTTCATTACGTAAATTTTACATTTATTAATTAAGTCCACTTAAATATATAATTTTACCTTTTATATATTCATATTGCAGGTGTGGTTTGACGTGGATGAAGTTCTTATTCACACGTGGGTAGAGCGTCAACTACATAATCGGTGATGTGCTTCCACTTATTTGAATATATATCGAGTTAGATTTTTGTTTATCAACTGTTTTAATATCTCTAACTTTTTTTCCTTGTTTTAATATAGGTATAAAGAGTGGAAGAACGAGCTTTCTTCCCATTACACTGTATACAAGGAGCTAGGCCGAGGTTCTACTCCTAGCGAATTCCGGTTTAGGGAGTACGAGTGGCTGTGGCTGATAGCCCACTTCGAGCACCCCAAAGCTCAGGTATGCATCCTTAATATATCTTACAAGCCTAATGTATCGTATCAGATTGAAATAGTTAGTTACTAATTTTTTTCCATATGTTTATCAAACAAGGCGATTTCGAAGACGAACCGGGCGAATAGATTGAAAAACACCAGGGCCCATCATGCAGGTTCACTCAACTACATGGGTTGGTCGACTAAGGCGCAGCAACAACAAGAAGTGAACCCCTTGGTGTATATTCATCAGAAGTTCTATCCGCAATGCCCTGATGAAGCGGTAAGTCTTTCGCCTCTCCATGTGTTAATAAAACTATTTTTCGATATTAATAGATGTTGTTAGTTAATACGTTGTTCATTTTCGCTTTTCAATTAGGCGAGAGTGGAGGAGGCGACGACAGAAGTGACCATGAGTATAGCTCGGACTAACCATCCTGACTGCTCCGAGGAAGAAGTCACCCAGTATGCCTCTCAGATCGATCCGCTTGATCCCCCGATAGCGGCTCAGATCATGGCAAAAGCGTGCGGGACTGGAAAGAATACCTACTACTGTAGGGGAATGGGCTCGGCGGGCGAAGGAGTATTGAAAACCACTTCACAATACTCTACCGGGTCAAGAAGTTCAACTTCTAGTCGTAACCTCGCAGCTGAGCTTCATAGGACGCAGAGGGAGTTGGAGGAGCAAAAGAGGCAGATGGCCGAGTACCAAATGCAGCAGACACAGGTGCAGGCTCAGATGTACACATGGATGCGGACGATGTACGAGGCTCAGACTACCGGACAACCGTTCCCCACACCTCCCCCGGCCCCGGTCCCTCCGTTCCCTAGCTATCCACCACCACCACCGCACCAGTCAACGCCAGAGCAAGACCAAGGTAGCCACCGGAATTCAAATGAGTACTTTGATTACTTCGACCCTGACCCGCAAGTTCCTGGACCCTGACCTGTAGTTGTAGTTAATTTTCGTATCGTCGTTGCTATTTGTACTGTACGTTGGACATTTATGTGTACTGTTGAACTTGTATGATTGTACGGTTTATGTCTTTCAATGCAGGTTCTGGAATTGGGCCCAATCCAGAACCGCGTTTTTTTTTCAAAATTTTTTCTGACATTGCCGGCGACATGGACCTCAGTCGCCGGCAATGTCACAAATTCCGGCCACGGCGGCGGAACCATTGCCGGCGACGCCGTTTCCCGTCGCCGGCAATGTTAACACCGGCGGGAGATTTCCGGCGACGTCATTGCCGGCGACTCGTCGCCGGGAATGACATTTCCGGCGAAAAAAAAGACAAGGCCGGCGACCTCCCGTCGCCGGTAATGTCTCCTTTTCTTGTAGTGTAAGGCAACATTACACACAGCTATGACCTTCCTTGCAACAGTGGGTGTGGTCTTGATCCTTGAGGAGAAACAGATGACATCTTCGTGTTTCTTCTTGACACCAGGTTCCTTGGGAGATATGACGCTTCTGGTATCCCTGGTTTCTCGAATAGATTTCCTAACCCAGTTTGAGGTGACTGGCTTGTTCTTCTGCTTTAGTATGGCAAGGGTCTGTGCAATCATGGTCAGTTCGTCGAGTGATTTCTGGAAATGGACGAGCAGATCATTGTTCTGTGAAATCTTTGCTGGTACAGGGTTCCTTCTTAGCTTGTAGCAGTACCGTCGAATATGTCCACTATTCCCACAGTGAAAGCATATGATTTGTGGGCTTTTCTTGAGTTTGGAAACCTTGGAGGTTTCAAGAGCATCGATCTCTGGTTGAGGTGGAGGCTTTCCCAACACCGAACTGGTGCTTTTCACAAATGTAGTCTTCCCCGAGCCTTTGGGTTTACCATCATCCTCAAACCCCAAACCATTCTTGCTGCCATCCAGTCTTCCCATCCCACAGATTTGGGATAGCTTCTTTGAGCCAATGGAGAACTTTGCAAACTGGTTCTTGGCGTCCAGCAGGGATTCTTCAAGTTTCAGCTTCTCAGCAGTGAGCACCATTATAGAGGAAGACTGATGGTCCAGTTCTCCTTTGAGGAAAATCGATCACTTGTTCTTCTAGTTGAGTTTTGGTAGAACTCAATTCTGCTTTCTGGGATATGTACTCTCTTTGTAACCTGGAATATGTCTCCTTACTCAATGATAGCTCATTAGTTAGAGCTTCATTTTTAGCAAGCATAGACTTAGATGCTTTACATAAACGTACATACATATCATGCCCTTCGTCATCAGAATCCTTGTCCTCAAGAGACTCATCTAATGTGACTTGGGTGACAAAAGCAACCTTTTCATCTTCATCTAAATCGGTTTCAGAATTTTCATTAGAATCACTATCACTCCAAGTTGCTTTTAGTACTTTATGAGACTTATTTTTCCTATTAGCACAATCCACAGCCTTATGTCCCACTCCATTTCACTCAAAACATTTATTGTCCATTCTTGGGATAGGAGAGGACCTGATATTCCAACCTCTCTGTGAATCCTTATTTCTAAAAGGCTTAGGGCTAGATCCTTTTGAGAAGTTCCGGTTAGAGTTGAAAGATTTTATTTTCCTTAAGAATTTCTCAAATTGTTTGGTTAGAAAAGCAAATTCATCATTATTATCATCTTCCTTTTCAAGCACCTTCTCAACCTCAATTTTAACCGAACTTAGAGCAATGGATTTCTCATTCATAGGCCTTTTCTTGAGTGTCTCATCAGATTACCAACAAGTTCTTCTAAAGGATAAGTGTCTAGATCATGAGCCTCATCAATAGCATTCATTTTTGAGTCAAAGAAAGGAGGTAAAGCATTTAAAAAATTTCTAACAATTTTCTTTGATTCTATGGCCTCACCTAAGCTACGGCATTGATTTGTTATATTAAGTACACGACCATAGAAATCATCAATAGACTATTTGTCACTCATGCTTAAACCTTCAAACTCATAAATAAGACGTTGAAGTTTTTGTTACTTAACACAAGAGTTACCTTCATGAGTGTTGATGAGCACTTCCCATGCCTCCTTAGCCGTGGAGCAATGAATGATCCTTTGGCGCTCTTCTTCGGATACGGCATTGAAGAGGCAACTTAGAGCTTTGATGTTTGCTCTAGCCAAATTCTTGTCGGCTTTCTCCCATTCGGACCTCGATTTTGAAATTTTCTCATTTGATTCATCACCGTTTGGTTTTGTGGGATGTGACCAGCCTTCCTCTACGATTTGCCACAACACACCATCATCTTGGTAGGAGAGGAAGGCACTCATCATGATTTTCCACTGTGAGAAATCATGACCATCAAAAAAAGGAGGAACATTTATGGATGAGCCTTTTTCACGATCCATATCTGGCCCCTCAGAGGATCTCACTAGCAAAGGCTAGTGGCCGCTCTGATACCACTTAAAGGTCCTAGAGGGGGGGGGGGGTGAATATGCATTTTACCACTTTTTTTGCTTAATCTGTTCTTGGGATAGCAAGATAGAGACCTATCCTGAAATACAGGATACGAGTGTTAAAGTGTAAAGACAGAAAGTAAAGAATAACACAAGATATTTTTGTTAACGCAGAAATCCTACAACTAGGATTAAAACTGCGTGCCCCTAACCCTTGAGGGATAAACCTTTCCACTATCAAGTAACACACTCAATTACAAGTCTCTTGTACTCTGGGGATACATAACCCGTATGCTATCCTAACTAGTCTGACTACCAGTTCTAACAGAGCTACACTACTTGAACTATGTGTTTACACTTGGAAAATATTTAGAAGCATCAACTCAAATCTTAACTACTCTCAAGTTAAATCTTCTTGATCTAGTTCTTGGGTTGGGCATCTCCATACCTATTTCAATGGAATGCACTATGCAATGATGCATATGAGTTTTGAAAACAGTTTTTATGCTTGAGAATTCATGTCTATTATGCACTATAAAGAGCAACCAAAAGACACAGAAGGGGAAGAGAAGAGAGAAGAGAAACTACACAGAAATGTGCTCTCAAAGAGTAACCCTAAAGAATATCTAACCAGAAAGTATTTCACTCAACCAACCAGCTTTTCAACACAGCCTTAGACACCTTATATAGACAAGCAATACAGCAGCAAGTAAGCAAGGTAAAACAGAGGTCAAAGACCACAAGAAGGCACGTGAAAAACCAACAATAGAGTCACCCTATGGCAGACCTAAAACTGTCCCAGATTTGACAGAACACTTTGAACACGGTTTGCAAAGCAGCAGCATGCTTAGAGACACAGTGTAAAGTCAACATCAGTTTCCATTTTGGGCAAGAAGTGTTTTAGGAGAGAAACAGCCTTTCACAGCCTAATACCAGAAATGGCAAAGTCAACTACAGCAAGCACGTGAAGAACAGAGGAGAAAGAAAGCAAGAAAGCTTATCTAGCCTGTAAAGCACATGTATAAAGCAACACACATTCCTAAGAGTCACATGTGAGCTTAAGACCCTTAATTCAAACACACCTTTTGTAAAGTCAACTATCATGAAACAAAGCACATGTATTCTGAATTAAGGATGACCTAGGCTGCTGTAAATCACGTGCATACAGAATCAAGAATAACCTAGGCAACAGAAATCAGTTATGAACATGTTTCCAGAATCATATCAGAACAGCAGGGATATGTACATCAATTTCTATCCTAGATGAAAACACATGATATGTAATGCATGAACAACCTGATTTTCCTATGAGATAGGTATTTGATGCCCACATCTTCAATCTCTTTCCTTGATAATCTTCAGTCCATTGTGTTTTGTCTATTGTCAAGGAGTTGCCAATAACAAGTATGCTTTCAATCTGCTTGGAGCAAGACAGACCCAAAAATAATTTGGATTGTAGATTGAAGAATTATTGAGTTCGAGTTTGACAAGGTTAGTGGTTTTGAACCTCAGACACTTGCAAGGGATGGATTTTAAGCCTTTTCTCTATTTTTCATCCCTGTTTCGTTTTGTGAATGAATTAGTAACTAGTCAAGCACTCAAGCCATCATGTTGTCTTATCCAGTATTATGGCCAACCAGTTTTCACTTGGCATCTAGATTGAAGATAGTTGTCTCCTGAAATAAGTTTGCTTTTGTTCTAATAGACTGCTATTCTTTGAGCAGGAATCAAACAAGTGTTTCACATGCTGTGAATCTGTTTATCCTTCCTTGTGAGATAACACGTCTCCAAGAAACACATCTTGTTCTGTTGTAGTCAAGTTTGGAGAATAGCTGACATGTTAACGATTCCAGTTCCGAAACCTGGACTGGTGAGATTTTCCCATGACAGACCAAGGCATCTCCAAAAGTTTGGCAGGATTGGTTGTGCTCCGTCAGTGTGAGTTATTTGGTTCTATATGTTGTTATTCAGCAAAAGACCATTATATTTCTTCTTCTTTTTTGTGATGTAGGAATCTAGGATATAACAGTAGCTATGTGTCGCTCATTCTTATTTCTTCTCTAAAATAACAGGAAAATGGAGCAAAGCTTTCTCATAACAGGAAGATGGAAGAATTCTCAGTAGAGCTTCCAAAACTTTCTGCTCCTCATTTTGATTCGTCTAAGGAGTGTACTCTTCAATTCAACCAGGCACAACCATCACGTAGCAATTTAGATCCTGATGAGATACACGAATTTGGAGGATTTGTTGCGCGAGATGCCATGTGCGATGAAGAATACTGGGTAAGAAATCACTTTCCGTGGAATAAATCTTGACCAATGCCAGACTCAAGCTGTATGCTATATGTACTTAATGACTAATATGTGGCGGTTGCATGTTTTTGGTTTATGGTAGACAGCAGCATGTTTACATGCAGAAATTCTCTGGGAGGACCGAAATGCTGACCGGTGAGTATTCTATTTCATTATTACTTCCAAATTTCCTTCCCTTCCCTTCCTTTGTGTGGTAATCATGATATTATAACTAATGAGGAACATTAGGTTTGTATAATAGATAGGTTCACTAGATGATATACGCCATCTAAACTCGTCAAGCTGATTTATAAAACAGGAGAATGACTTTGGCTCAGAACTTCTAGTTCTTATATTCATTCCATGGTTAGATATAGCTAACAATGGGTCAAAGTCCTTAGTGAGCTTGAAGATTTCAATGAGTTTATTTATATGAAGAAAAAAAGGAGTTAGACACGACTGATTCTAGCTACACGTACTTTTTTAAAACAGATATGCTGACAATCTCAAAAGGAAACTCATAGAGCATGTAGGCATGTCTCATTCACAATAAGTTCCTCAGTCTTTGTGCATGGGAATATGTTCAAAGTTTCCAGGAGTTCAGTAAAATTAAAAAGTGAAGCAACTTTCAGTTCAGGGACAAATGCAGATGCATTGTAACGGTAAGGCATTAAAAACGAAATAATTTCTTCTTCTTACTTTGAAGACAACTTTTGAACTGAATAAAAAGTATATTTGTCCTTGTTCTTAAAACTATTCCATTGTTCGTCGGCATGTTCCACTTTGTCAGATGACAATGGATACGGCGAACATGAAACGCACTGTTTTGAGAAGCATGGTTGGAACACTTGATTTGAACATCTGGTACTTATTGGAAGGAGAGACCTTTCCAGGGGTATATGCTGCATTATTGTTTAAAACTAAAAACTTGTGGCACTTGTATCTATACTGGCCTGTCCAGTATGTCTTTTCTAAGCTTGCCATGGTAAATTGCCTATTGCAGGAGCAAGTAAAACCTTCCATCTTCGGCTGCATTAACAAGACATCCTCTAATAGATATGGTTATATTGGAAACTTTTGTGTTAGTAAATCATCACGTCGGCTGGGTATTGGGAAAAATATGCTGCATTTTGCTATTAAACAAGCAAGGTTGGATGGTAAGATGAAAATGAATTTCATGCTTGATCGTTTTCTGGGATTACAGTAATGAAGCAGGTCCCAGTCTGATCCTTTCTTTGTTGACGTATGCAGATGTGGAGCAGGTATATGTGCATGTGGAAAGAGAGAACAAAGGTGCATGGGATCTGTACGACAAGATAGGATTTCAGGTATTGCGTCGTGCATTTGTAGATGTATTAGCCTTGTCAAATTTTACACAGGGGGCTGTTAAACTCCAAAGAGCTGATGCAACTTTCACTCTTTCCAGATTGTTGAACAAGCGAGCCCTAAGTTGGAAAAAGAGCAGCAGTATTTGCTTTGTTTGAAGATTTAGAAGCAGATTCGACGCGTATATACGAATTCGATTTTTCCTCCTCGGAATCCCACAGAACCATAGAATACTCACGTACGTATACATGCATTATAACATGAAGTTGGGTTCAAATTCAAAATCTTACCTACTTCCTGTCCTGTATAGAAATCATGTAGCTTCCCCTGTTGTTCATACTTAGATACCCTGCAAAAGTTCTCGGTACAAATTATACTTGTCTCTGTTGTTCAACCAAATCGACGAAATTGTAGTGAAATTAAATGGAATGTTAAACAGTCATACTCTTTTTCATTTTTATTTGATTTGTAGTTCCTAATACAGAGTAAGGCAACCGCAGGAGCATAGCTTCATGCATGTGAGCCGAAACCACAAAACACAAACACAAACAGAAAAGCACGTACAAATCTGGCTAGGTCAGCCTAGGTGCATCGTAACAAACACTACCATTACTCGACTCGACATATAGCATTATAGCTAGGAAATAAAGAAAAACAGTGCGAGACTAAGGAAGCATATATAAGCCAATTGGAAGATTCCCAAGATATGACACACTACTGGAGGAGAAATTCGAGGCGACGAAGAAAGGTGGTCGTCTCGTATGGATTTCTCATCGCCTCGATTTGTTGTGACCAAATCTTCGTCGCCTCGATTTGTCGCTTGAGATTGATCCCTACACCATTGGGGCGACAAAGAACCCAATCTTCGTTGCCTCGATTATTTCACGCGACGTAAACAAATTTACGTCACTTCAATTTTTCGCTCACTGAAGCGACGTAGATTGCTCAATCTACGTCGCTTCGTTTTATTTATTTTTTATTTATTTTTTCTTTTTCGCTCAATCAAGCGACGTAGAATGATCAATCTACGTCGCTTCATTGTATTTAATATTTTTTTTTCTTTTTGAATAAATGAGGCGACGTAGATTGATCATTCTACGTCGCTTCATTGTATTTAATTTTTATATTTCTTTCTTTTTGAATAAATAAAGCGACGTAGATTGATCAACCTACGTCGCTTCCTTGTATTTAATATTTTTTTTTTCTTTTTGAATAAATGAGGCGACGTAGATTGATCAATCTACGTCGCTTCATTGTATTTAATATTTTTTTTTTCTTTTTGAATAAATGAAGCGACGTAGATCGCTCAATCTACGTCGCCTAAATGTATTTAATTTTGATTTTTTTTTCTTTTTGAATACATAAGGCGACGTAGATTGCTCAATCTACGTCGCTTAATTGTATTTAATATATATTTTTTATTTTTGAATAAATGAGGCGACGTAGATTGAGCAATATACGTCGCCTTAATGTATTTAATTTGTATTTTTTTTCTTTATTTACACATTGAGGCGACGTAGATTGATCAATATACGTCGCCTCATTTATTCAAAAAGAAAAAAATAAAAATTAAATATTATTGTACCAAGTCACGACCTATCGCAATTTACAAACACAAAAACTCATTCAACCACAAAAACGTATTCAACCACAAATCAAGTTATATAGAAAAAATTGGCACAAATCAAAACGTTAACAGTTTATACAAAGCCTAGATACTATTGTTCGATTCGCATATTAGACTCATGCTGGGGGATGACAATGCAGCTCGATTACGAGCCAGGAGGTGGTGGAGGAGCTTGAGGTTGTTGACTCGCAGCCTGGAATGATCGCATTAGGGCCTCCATTTCTTGCATCCTTTGGGCGAACACACTGTAATCCTCTATGGCCTTCTACGCCACCTCGCTCGATCTGCGCACCTCCTTTCTGGCTTCAGCGATCTCCCTTTTCAGGGTTTGGGTTTCCTGTACTCGGGCCCCTCCTCTCGGTTTGGGGTCGCGTGTGAGAGCGCACCCCACCCCTGTAACGTCGAACAAGAACAAATATTAGTAATGGAATAGTAAACCAAAATAAAGCAAAACGTAAATCGAGATGAACGACGGTGGTTTAGGAGATTTATTACCTCTTATAGAGGTCCCGGGCCTTGAACCCACCTCTTCCTCTATGATATTTATTTGTGTATCAAGAGGAAGAGGCTGGGCTTGGGAAACCGAATCGCAGTCAACTGGGCCCGCAACACTATCTTGTTGCTACAAGACTTCATCGAGTCGACGCTTCACTGCCGCCTGCTCAATTAAAAAATATCAAATAAATAATATTACAATATAGTAAACAAAAATAATTGAAATAACGTAACGTGAACATATTTTCGCTTACCACTTTCTCAGCCGCATTCTTGTCCGGTTGGTATATATTAATCCACGTCTGGACGGCGGGCGCTCTATGACCCTCCTTCTCTAACACCTCGCTTCGGTACGAGAGGGCGAGATATCCTGAATGGTGGTTGAGCTGCTGCTCCTTGTTCTTGTTTCGGTTTCCTCGATTCCGTTCGCACAATCGCTGCCACACACACACAAAAATCATTTTAAAATAAGAATAGATAAACATGCATATTTTCAGAATGTTGGCTACCAAAACTGTGCGGATAGTTTATGAAGCTCACCAAGTAAGCAGGGTCTTCGAAGTGGGCTTTTAACCACGCCCATTGGTCTTCCCTCCCGAGAAACTCGGTCGGAGTCTCCTGGCTGACGTAGAGATAATGTTGATGGCAATCGTACTTCCAATCCTTGTAGATTGTTTGCGCGGTCGCATCAATGAAGTTCCACGTCTCCACGTCAGTCGCCGGGATGTCGTAGTTCGTCTAGCACAAGACATTTAAATTCCGTTATGTAAAAATTATATTTACATTTACTACAAGTAGGTAAGTAAGCTAAGGCCAGTAAGTATACCTCAATATTTGTATTGACGATATCGCGATGCAAATCGCTAAGTCCCAAAAAGCTAGGTGCAAGCATTGGAACTTTTCCGCGGATGATGCTACCGATGTCTCTGCACATCAGACTCCTCATTTCCCTCGTCGCAGGCCCCCGATGCCTCGTAGAGTAAGCGACTTGTAGTCGCCTATTGTTGTTCATCCAGACGAGGTACTCCGTCTTCGTCCAGACAACGACTCCGCGCTGTTGCGTCGTCGGATCTCCGGTTGCCATGTCCACCATGTCGGGGAGTTTGGTCTTCTTGCACTAGATGCTGAGGGCGGGAGGGTGCTGTGGCGCCGTAGTGGCGTCGCTGTCATCACCTTGAGGAATCGTATCCTCAAGGTTTGGGGCGGGCGTTAAAACCCTGCATGCTGGGGTCGCAGATTGTCCCGTGGGGCAACCCGACCCGGAAGCCCCATCTCTGCTGAATGCTCGCCACGCCGCCTCCGTAGCCTCCGCAGCTGCCGCCGCGGCCGCTTCACGACGCTGGATCGCCGCTTTCTTCCTCTGGTATCCAGTATTTCCGGGAGCCATTCTGTTAAAACTAATCTATTAAGATTGAACTACTCTTATCAAATTATGGCCAAAACTTAAACTATCACTAATCAAATTATAAATCGAATATTGGAGGAGAAGTATGAAGTACCTGTACCAAGCCTAATACTTAATACATAAATTAATCTATACTCACAAACAGTTCTTTTACGCTATCAATTAGCTCACAAATTAGCAAACAATTCATTTCAATAAAAAGTAATGAAACAATGGCCAGCATTCACACAGTACTCAAAGATTGAATTTGACTGGACATCAACAACTTTGGAATGGTTCATCATCTTTTTCACATGGTTACCATCAACATATGATAGGCATATACTTGACATATATATACACAAAATGATTTTTGCACATCTTTGAAACTGTCAATACTAAGCACAACACTAAGCACAACACATTTGATATGTTCAATTATCTTGGTTAAAACAAGCAGTCCATATAGCAAGGTTTTACCTTTTTCGTTATAATTGATGCAGATGCATGACGGTTTGGAAATTCAGAGTAGTTGTTACAATAAGGAACTTACTATAGATTAATAGAACATAATCTGCTACAAGGCCGAAGCAATGCAACGAATTCAGAAATGCTTAACTAACCAGTATAAAGGAATTTTCCGTAACTTGAGAACTCACTCTCCGAACAAAGATGTTATTAAGTTTCCCTAAGATCAAATTGCCACAAATTATATGATTTGTACAAGTTATGGAGGCTGACAAGTGACAACCTTTATCAAATAATTTCCCAGCTCCCAGTATCGGACAAAAGATTAAATCCAGTAAATGTCCATAGCTACAGAATTAATGTTCCAAAATAACACAATCAGAGAAAGAAAATCTTCAAGTTCACTAACAACAAAATCCAGAGTTGAAAAAAATAATCGTGAAGAGCTCGTTCAAAGGTCACCAATAAAACATCACCTTTCAAAATTTTAAGCTCGTTTAATTTTCTACTACTGCAAACCAGTCACATTCCGAGAAGACGAAATTGAATTCTCTACGATACAACGCATAGACAAAACTGATTACCTTATAAGATCCCAGCAAAATTACTATACTGGTACTCTATTGGCTTTTCAAGCTTTCTTTTGCTCCTCCCTCAACCTGATATCAAGTCTTCCATTAGTGCAAGAGCAACATAATATTAACTGATTGAAATCCGATACAAACTCAACAATAATACTCACACATACAGATGATTAGAGAGAGAGTTGAAAAGTAGAAAAAATCGAAAAAAGAAGAAGATGCCTACCGAGGCTTTGAAGATCGAAGATGATTAGAGAGAGTTGAAGATGGAGGGGATTTGGTGGAGAGGATTGAGATGGAGGGGATTGAGATGGAGGGTTGAGATGGAGGGGTTTAGGGTTCAGCGAGGTCGATTAGGGGTTAGAGATTTCTGGGTTAGGGATTTGGGGGCGCGAGGTCGAAGAGCAAGGAAGAAGTTTGGACGAAATGAAAAGAAGAAGACAGAAACTGTGATTCTGGGATTATAAAGCCAACGAGGCGACGTAGATTGGCATCTTCGTCGCTTCGATTAATTGAAGCGACAAAGAACTCAATCTTCGTCGCCTCGTATGCTTTCTTAATACGTTCACGCGACAAAGAACTCAATCTTTGTCGCTTCCTTTAGTTTGAAGCGACGTATATTGCAATATACGTCGTTTTTTTTAATTTGAAGCGACGTATAATTCAACCTTCGTCGCTTCGATTAATCAAATGAATATTAAATAAACGAAATGAACTAAATATTTATTTTTAATTTTTTTTCTTTTTGAATCAATGAGGCGACGTAGGATGAGCAATATACGTCGCTTTATTGTATTTATTTTTATATTTTTTGTTTTTGAATAAATGAGGCGACATAGATTGATCAATCTACGTCGCTTCCTTGTATTTAATTTTCATATTTTTTTTCTTTTTGAATAATTGAGGCGACGTAGATTGCTCAATCTACGTCGCTTAAATTTGGAGATACTAAACTAACAAAGGTTGAATTCTTCGTCGCTTCAATTTATTTATGGAAAGGTAATGAACTGAATATGAAAGAAACGATGAAGTTTAGAATTATAAAGTTAGTAATATTTTCTCGAATACATAAATTATGCTTTAAAGAAAATACGAATTTAGGTTTCAAATTCATAATAATATTATGAGTTTAGTCCTCATCTTCGTCCTCGTCCTCGTCTTCGTCCTCGTCCTCGTCCTCGTCCTCGTCTTCGTCCTCGTCCTCGTCCTCGTCCTCGTCTTTGTCCTCGTCCTCGTCCTCGTCCTCGTCTTCGTCCTCGTCCTCCTCGTCCTCGTCCTCCTCGTCCTCGTCCTCGTCCTCGTCTCCTTCTTCGTCCAAAAGTAGTTGAAAATCTGGGTAAAATTGTATCACCGTGGGAGTGTCCTCTTGGTAAGGCTCGAATATATGATCTCCTGTACGCGATATGTTTTCATCTATGGCAAGTACTTCGGCGCTGTAGACATTGCGGTGCGACATTTCTTGTACTACATTTTAAGTACCACCAGCCTTTGGATCGTCTATGTAGAATACCTGTTTTGCTTTGGTTGCAATTATGAATGGTGAATCCTCATAGTAACTGTTGTTTGTATTCACTGAAATCAGTCCACGATCTTTTATAACGGTGTCAAGATCTTCAGGGTCCTCGGAGTTGTGCCATGTGCACTTAAACAACACCACTGGCATACGACCTGCATATAATACTTCGACCACGTAGTTAACATGGCCGTAGAACTTGGATGAACCCATGTCTATCATGACACCGCTGTTTTGAGTCACGGTTCTTTGATCTCTATCAAACGATGTGAACTTGACACCGTTCACATAACACGACTTATAAACCCGACATTGCTGAGGTCCTTGAGCTAATGACTTTATTCCTGCAACCAAGCTCGGGTCTGAGTTTTTTTCTTTAAGGGACACCTGAGAGATAAGTGTTAAGACAAGTTAGAGATAAGTGTTATAAACCCTCAAAGAACCTTACAAGAATTAATAGGCATATGTACCCATGTTAAGAACCATCGAAGAAAACTCCTCCTCCGACGAAGCTCGTCGAAATCTTCACCATTTTTAACCTCGAACCTTCTGAGATGTTCTTCTAGGTAAGGTTTAACTTCGTCTGTTTCCACCAAGACTTGCCAGTGAGCCTCAGCAGTCTCTGCCTCAGTCAACCTGAACTGGCAACGAGTCTCGATAATATCTGGTCTTACTAAGAGTGAAACACAGCTGACATTCCACCCAGCTATGGAAGTGTCGATATCTTCGTTGTCCATCCGTCTGAGATAAGACTTACAATACGTCACCGACTCATGTACGAGGTACTGTTCAGCAATACTACCTTCCGGGTAACGTGTATTCCTCATTGACTTTTTATAGTTTCCTAATTGCCTGCAAAAACACCACTCAAGATTAGTACAATAAATTCCTAATTGCCGACATATTACATAACGAACATAATATTAGCAATGAAAAACATTTTACCTTTCAATTGGATACATCCATGTATAGTGTACTGGACCTGTAAGGAATACTTGTTCGGGCAGATGAACCATGAGATGAACCATAGATGTAAAAAAATGTGGAGGAAATATGAGCTCCAAATTGCAGAGAATCATCACTATCTCAGTTTCCATGTCACGCACAACCTCCTTCTTAAGCTCCCTACTGCATAGTTGACGAAACCAATTTGACAGTGCTATCAATGGCTTCACAACGTTTTTTGGAAGGAACCCTCTGATAACCACAGGAAGAAGACGTTGAAGCAAGACATGGCAATCATGCGTCTTCAATCCATAAAACTGTGACGAGGAACTTACTTTCACCTTACTTCTCAAACTACCTGCATAACCAAGAGGATACTTAACATCCCTGAACCACTGGAACACATCTTCTAGATCATCCTTTTTAACTAAAAAGGGTGCATGATGAACTTTTGCCGTACCCTGGTCACCCGCTCTTTGCTATTGGTTTTTTCGCACATTCCTCTTCTTCAAAGCAGCGCGAGCTTTTGGACCATCCTTAAACTTCTTATCAATCGAAAAAATGGTTCCAAGGATGTTGTCACACACATTTTTTTCAATGTGCATGACATCTAAGCAATGTCTGATCTTCAATGATGACCAATACGGCAGCTTCCAAAATATGCTTTCGTGAGTCCAACACTGTCTGTTATTCGGATTGTACGGCACCTTCAAGTCTTCATGTTGGCTAAGAATAGGGTAAACGTGTGACCTAACGTCCTCCAAAATTTCATCTCCACTCTTACGATAGGGTCTTCCGCCAAACTCCTCCTTCCCGTTAAATGCCTTGCTCAATCTCCAATGGTGATCTTGGTGGAGCCATTTTCAATTACCTTCATAAACTATCCTCTCACATATATGCTCTGAAGTTAGCTCATCTAGACAGATTGGACATGCCTTGTACCCTTTCACAGTTGACCCCGCAAGCATCCCTAAACCTGGAAAGTCGCTAATAGTCCACATTACCGCTGCCTTCATCAAGAATACCTCATTGTCTACTCGATCAAAAGTATGGACTCCAACGACCCATAAATATATTAGCTCCTCGATCATCGGCTCAATGAGTACACTAAGGCACTTTCCAGGAGATTTAGGGCATGGAATCAACACTGATAACATGTTATATTCCTTCTTCATGCACATTGATGGTGGTAGATTATACGGCATCACAACAACGGGCCATGTACTATGCAAAGTTCCCATTGTTCCGAATGGATTGAAACCGTCTGTTGCTACTCCAAGGCGCACATTCCTGCAGTCCCGTGCAAAACCTGGAAAAGTTCTGTCAAAATGTTGAAACGCTTCTCCATCAGCTGGGTGGCTGAGGCTACCAGCCACGCATATCCGCTCCCCCAGCCATCGCATATGCTTGGCAGTGTGTGGGGACATAAACAAACGCTTCAACCTTGGTGTTAGAGGGAAGTTACGAATTATTTTTTTGGGAATATCATTCGTATATGGCTTATATCTTTCAGAATAACACACTAGACAAATCCTCTCGTTTACAAGCGCCCCCCTGAACAACACACAGTTAAACTCACACGCATCAATTCTTTCGTAACCCAGTGAAAGATCACTCAAGATTTTTTTTATTCTCGAGTATGAACAGGGGAATGTGTGCCCTTTAGGAAGAAGTTTATTAATGTAAATACATAAAGAGTCAACACTTGTGTCCGACCATCCATTTTCATTTTTCATTTCCATTGCATCTAATATGGCACTCAAAACAGTTTCCTCACTGCCTTCATATAATGGGGTCTGTGACTCCTTCAATAATCTATCGTACTTTTCATAATCATCGTCTACCATTTCATTGAAGTTCATGCCCGAATTATCTTCCACTAATTGTTGTGGTGCATCTGCATGGTATCCAGGATAATAGGGATATGCATCATGTAGAATCTCCAACTGCGGGTTCACTGAAGGACTGGCACCACTAGAAGGACCGACTCTGTCTTGAAGCCACTGTCTTCGTTGACTGAGCATTCTCGGTTCAGCAGAAACTTCCTTGTGAAGGTGCCAGATAGTATAATCCGGACTCAAACCATTGTGTGATAAGTGATGATACATGACATCCATAGTAACCTTGAACGGACCGTTCTTACAACGTTTGCACGGGCAGAAGTAATAATCGGCTCCGTTACTATGTCACCGGGCAAAATTCATGAACTCGAATATGCCTGTGATGTACCTTGGATCAGCACGATGATATGTCATCCAAGTTTTGTCTGGGTGTCCGTCCATGTTTCCTGTCAACATAAACAATCAATATGAACAAAGTTACCACGCCACAGTTGCGATTCAACCAAAACCCCACACTTCTTCGCCTTATGCCTCCGGGTTGGGTCCTATCCCCTTCAGGGGAACACGACATTTGTCAACGCTTTTGCACCCATGCGTTTCAGCTCCAGTTTAGAGAAATTTCAGCAGCATCTCCCTACAGTTCCCCGAGTGCACACATATCTAAACAACCTAATTTGCACTCGGGGAACATTGAAAGGAGACACTGTCGAAACCATATCCCAAAACTGAAACTGAAATCACACGAATAGCAAAAGGATCAACAAAGTCATGTTCACCTAAAGTGTCCAAAAATGGGACAATTCGAGAATCAACAACTCAACTCGATCAACTAGATGAGTTGTTGATTCTCAAACGGGAGTTCTAAGTTGATAAACACCACAATTATATATAGCCATACGCTCGATTTCATGATTAACACTAATAACACTACTAATTAAGGCTCGAATACACCTAATCTACACTAATCATCAATTAATTTCACTAAATTTAACCAAATTTCAAACATTAATCATGAACCCATAACATGATTTATCACAATTCAATGATTCAAACACTAAAACTACAACATAACACCAAATTCAATTCAACTTCAAACATTTCACCAAAACTTCAATTTCACTTCTAATCATCAATAAATTTCACTAAACTTTACCAAATTTCAAACATTATTCATGAACCCATAACATGATTTACCACAATTCAATGATTCAAACACTAAAACTACAACATAACACCAAATTCAATTCAACTTCAAACATTTCACCAAAACTTCAATTTCACTTCTAATTTAACATATTATGGTCATAAAGAGGGTTAAAGAGATACAAATCAAACTAACCTTACTCAAGAATCAAATCAATGGCAAGAACAACCTTCTTTCTCAATTTCCTCAAATTTCTCCCAAAATCGCCCAAGAACAGCTCCAGAACGCGAATGAACTGTTTTTCTAAAATTCTAACTTTATGAACGGTTTGACTTTAAGAAGAAGAGTAGATCCAGATTTAAAAAAAAACGAGGCGATGTAGATTGGGCAATCTACGTCGCCTCGATTTTCTTCGAAGCGACCAAATTAATCTTCGTCGCTTCTAATAAAATCTAGGCGACGTATATTGCTCAATCTACGTCGCCTCGATTTTATTCAAAGCGACGAATATTAATTTGGTCGCTTCGAATGAAAAAGTAATCGCCTTATTTTATTGAAGCGACTAAGATCAATCTACGTCGCCTCAGTTTGTTGAAGCGACGTACTTTTTATCAAAGGCAATATACGTCGCCTCATTGAAAATCGGAGCGACGTAGAAATGTAACTACGTCGCCCCGATTCTCTCCTCCAGTAGTGACAAGAGAGAACTGAATTGAAGCACTCCATGCCATGCCAGCTAGCTAGTCCCCTTGTATCACCATCATCGATCACTCTTCCTCATCCTCATCCTCATCGTCTTCACCATCATGGTCATGTTGCTGGTACTGGTAGTGATGATAGTACTCCCCACCCTGTCCCTCATACTCATCATTTCCTTGGTACTGATGATAGAACGTTCCATACTCTCCGTATCCATGTCCTTGATACTCATAAGAGGTCTCTCTCTGATATCCATAGACCTCCCTCTCCGCCATTTTCTGGCCATCATACACATTAGGAGTCACGTAGCTCCCTCCTCCTTTACTCTCTCCCTCGCCCTGGTCCTCACCAACACCTTCCTCCTCGTCATCTTCGTCGTCATTCGTCTCAAGAGACGTTTCGTCGTCGCTCTTGTCACCATCTTCGTTGTCGTCATCCTTGTCGTTTTTGTTGTCACCGTTGCCTTCATTATCGCCGTCGCCACCGTCATCATCGTCGCCATCATCATCATCGTCCTAGTGTACCTCGTAGGCATGCTCATCTTCTTCGGATTGTGAATCCTCATCAAACTTCCACTCTACAGGTGGCCAATCATTCTTCGTTGCACAATGGTTATCTATAACTCTAAGCCCAAATGCATCGAAAAAGTCATCGTTCCATTCAACCTCCTCCCAACATCCTCTGAAACCCCTCAATTTGTAGTTGTAGCGAAACTCGTCATAGCTCTCAATCTAGTTGAATTGTGACTAGCGTGACATGTGGACCCGTCATTGTATCGATATTGTCCCAACTTAACTACCAATCAGGTGTTGAGTTTTATTCACAAAAGGCCTTGGTACAATTAGGAATAGTCCAACTTCATTTAAATTGTATTTCATCTTGTCATATTTCAATGTGAGATTCTCCAATTCAACACCCTCCCTTCACGTGTAACCTCGAACTACGAGGTTAACACGTGTCACTAAGTTCGGAATTCACATCAAAACGTTGGTGAATAGGTGTGAGCCATCGATCATCTCTTGGTGTGCGTATGGGTGTGCTGGCCGTGTGAGAGTATGTTGGCCTGGTGTACGTGTGAGGGTGTGCAGGGCCGTGTGAGGGTGTGCGGGCTGTGTGGTGTGCGGGTGTGGCTCTGATACCAAGTTGAATTGTGACAAGCGTGGCATGTGGACCCGTCATTGTACCGATATTGTCTCAACTTAACCACCAATCAGGTGTTGGGTTTTATTCACAAAAGGGCTCGATACAATTAGGAATAATCCAACTTCATTTAAATTGTATTTCAGCTTGTCATATTTCAATGTAGGATTCTCCAATTCAACAACTGGAAAAGTATATTGGTGTGAAATGCAGCGGTGCTTTTATTCATCCCAGCACAAGGTTTATATAGAAAAAATAATATCCAAAGTAGTAGTTTCCAACAAGGAAAATAAATCATAACAAAGATTACATTGAATCCTAATCAAATAAGAATAAACTAAAACATAATATTCAATACCCACCCTCAAGTTGAGCATGGTATTTATGCGCAACTTGAATACAATAACTAAATAAATGTGTTTGTGCGTGTGCGTGTGCGTGTGCGTGTGCGTGTGCGTGTGCATGTGCGTGTGCGTGTGCGTGCGTGGAACCTAGTTGTGGTGTGCAACACCCACACCTTCTATTTTAGGAGGTGTGGGTGTGTATTGTGCGTGTCGATATGAGTGCGCTTTACAGGTCTCAGGATTTCCTCTGATATCAACTGAAAAAGTATATTGATGTGAAATGCAGCGGTGCTTTTATTCATCTCAGCACAAGGTTTATATATAAAAAAATAATATCCAAAGTAATAATTTCTAACAAGGAAAATAAATCATAACAAAGATTATATTGAATCATAATCAAATAAGAATAAACTAAAACATAATATTCATATAGATTTACAAATATATAGATCACAAACATACTAGTTAATTAATTAGTTAGCTTAATAACGTACACAAATGTTGCATGCATGCATATATATATATTTATGATTTATATACCTGCAGGTTAAAGCTCCGTTCTGGGTTCCGAAGCCGTTCTCTGACCGTTGGGTGGAACATGCCGTCGCGATCCTTGCAGACCAGATTGAAGTTGTATCGCGGCACATTGAGGTGGCACTGGACAACAAGCTGCCCTACGATTTCCACATCAAGGACGGGGTTTTTGTTGAGACTGCAAATGATGTACTTCTTTCCTCTACGAAGTATGCGCACTTGGCTTCTGTTGGGACAACTCGGGCACTGTTGCTCGAAGTGGTACTTGTTTCCGTCGTCGTCGTCGTAGGTGGAGTAGCTGGCCGTGAGATTGTCGATAGGTTCCAAGTCCATATCGCAAAGCGGGCAGTGGAGAATCATCGTGTGCACTAGATGGGGGTCGCTCCAGGTGCCGAAATCTTCTCAGCAGCCATCGGCATCACGAGTTTGAGGAGCGACTAGAATAATTTCATCTGGTATGTCGTTCACGGTGTAACTGAGAACATAGCGGCTGTGGAGCACAGGCAATTCAGGCGCAATTGTTCGTTTCGACGACTCACTGCCATAGGGGGGAGGGGAGGAGCCGCCTACGTGCATGGTAGAAGTACTCATGATCGAGGAAACAAGCTAGCTAGCTATCTAGAGATATTGATCGACTGGTTTAGATCGAGGAACTAGCAAGTCTGGTTTTTTCAGTAGTGTAGTGTCGACTGTGTCGTCCATGCATATATATAGTAAATTAATATGCAGTGTGCATTTTTGGTTTGCTTTCAGTTCAATAGTGCATTCAAAATATGCTGCTGGCAGAGTGGCAGGAATAGTACAACGTACTATATTTTCTGCAACCACTGACACGCACAATATCTCTGTGAACTAGTTTAGCTAGCTAGCTAGGTTCTCTCCCATTTGTTAACAACTGTTGCTCACAGAAACGGTGTTTGATGACTTTGGTCTTCAAGAGTTGATTTCTATTCAACCCTCTTATACTCATGCATCACACATTTTTTTCAATTTACTTGACTCGTTCTATTCAGTCAAGGTTTTAGTTGAGGACTTCGGTCAGGAGTCAGGACACTTCTGGCAACTATTATTGTACACTGAGGCTAGGGTTTCGATCTCGATCGATCCGCTGCCTTAATTTACAATGCATGGCTCACTATACAAGTTATTCGCGTGGTAGAACCAATTAATTAATGGTGCTTGGAGCAATTTATGATGCCAAATGATTATGATTTAAGATCATTACTCATTAGTTAGTACGTACTTACAATTTGCAAGGATCCTGATATGCTTAAAAAAATGAACAAACAACGCAAGCCGCGCGACTAATATATTATATTCTTTTTCTGGTAAAAACACCCAAGGCTAATAACGAGAACGAAGAAAGCTGTTTCCAAATGTTGATTGGACCATTTGAATGAACAAAGGAAGCTGCAGCAAGGCAAATATAGTCTCCGGAAAAGAGGCAGGCAAGGTGATCGGAATAGAAACCCAAGTGAATCTCTTGCTGAGCACAATCGAAATGGTCGCGCCAAAGGCTACCATTGTGGCAGATATAGCAAAGAAGAGAGACACCAAACCTATGATATACCTCTTTGGTAATGAGTCCATGAAATCTTCTTCAGCAAAACGTGCAGTCAGGAATGATAAAAACATCAATAAGGAAGTTAGAGAAGAAAACAAAGCTATTGCGTCCGAAACCACAAACAGCATGAATATGAATGGCTTCTTCGTTAAGAAATATGGATTTCCATCTTGGTCGTTCTTTCCTCCAGGAACTGTAAAAGCGGCAGCAAAAACAACCGTAGCAATGAGAGTTGCAACAAGCATGCAAGAATTTGAAGTATCCTTGAGCCAGTTCTCTCCATTCTCAGGTAACTTCTTGTGCTCCTTGGTGAATACTTCTTTAGGAGTCATTCCCTCTTTGTTTTTAATCTGCTTATAGTAGGGATGAACTAAATCCTCCACCAACTAATTAAACATCGAAGAGAAAAAATGAAAGAGGTATATATCAGCGAATTCGAAGTAGATGGACTAGTCTATGTGAAATATTTATTTTGGAAATTGAAAGGCGCACCTTGAACCACTCCAATTCTCTCTGCATTTGTAAAGCTGTACCACATACAGATGAGAGTTGGGCCGGAGGTGCCAACTTTGCTGCCAGATGCAACATGGTTGGCGAGTCCGAGTCTAATTTTCCCGTCATCATTAGCTTACTGTGTGCAGTCTCGTGACACACTAGTTGGAAAACCTTTTCAAGGCGAAATTTAATAGCAAAAGGGAGTAACAAGTACAGCTGGTTATTGCTGAGCTGATGAGCCCAAATTAGATCAGGGAAAAACTTGAGGACCGTCTCTATGATTTCGATTATCCCATTTCCAGTGGCTATGGGCAGGAAATTTGAATTCCAAAGATAATTAATGCGCCAAGACACATCCGAACGTGAAATTTCTAAGCAAATTTGCTTTACTAGTTCAACGGCACACTGATGTCTAAGTTTTGCATCCTTGAGTTGCAAGAAATACGATGGTTTTGCAAGGTACGTACGTAAAATGTAAGGCTGGAATGAGTACGTGCATGGCAAACACCGTACTTAGCAGGCCAGAAAATAGTAGCTAGAGTAATGTTGAAATCCTGACCTATCTGTTCAAAGGCTCCCCAAAGCAATCTTATCAACCAGTGAACAGCTGCAACAGTACGTTCACCAAATCACTCAAACCAATAGTCAACTATTTTAGATTGAAATCTGTTTAGTGTTCAACATTTGCAAACCGCAAACCGGACCTCTGTATTGCACTGCTGGTGTTACCATTCTGGCAAGGTTTTGAACACTTTCATAGCGACTACCTATGTGAGCTCTCATCGAGTTTGGAGATCTATAGTCCATTTCAACAGGAATAACTGAAACCAGAAACGAAAGTGATACAGAGTTTCATGTAAAATTGTTTGGCTCTAGAAATTCCAGGGTACTGAGAAGTCTTCAACCTATCTCTTTTTTCGACCGCGTGTGTGTATATGCTTGACGTGTTACTGCCGTAGGTAGAATTAATGTTGTACGTAGCCTTGCCGCTAACTGACTTCTAAGAAGCGATTAGGATAGAGAGAGCACCAACCCCGTCCAGTAGATCATTTCTGTCTAAGTCACTTAGGACTTTGTAGTTTTCGTGTCTCTAGTTGAACCACATAAATCCAGACTTTACAGCTCATTCGGTGTAAAGCAGAGCAATCTCCTTGACAAGTGTTGAGAACACAGTGGTATGCCTCCTTGAATCGCCATATATTCACGCTCCCTCGGGTGAAGATCTTTTGATCACAGGTTGCTAGGTGCTTCCTTGAATCGCCAGTTATTCACGCTCCTTCGGGTGAAGATCTTTTGATCGTAGGTTGATAAGGTTTCTCGAGGTGAGAAGGTTTGTTTGCAGAGAGCAAAGGCTGTGTCGATGTTGCTTTTTCATTCTGTGAAGATTTCTATATATATATATATATATATATAGGAAATTATGATGACTTGTTGTAGTTAACTTAAGATTCTTAGCGCTTAGACTCACTTAATGACTTGTTGAAGCCTTATACAAAGGCACCAAGACAGACCTCTCTCATTCCATCCTTGCCTGCATCTACTACAGCCTAAGATGGATTTCCTTAAAGCCAACGAAGTTTGATTTCCCCGCCCCCTTTTGGATGGTAGACCTCTGGCTACAAGTCTATTATTCGGTGTTCCGCCATTCGGACTTGCAACCGTTTGAAAATGGAGTGCTCCTTGGAAAGACACTTACGTAGCCTCTCCACGATAACCCACTAATATACCAGAACAACTTTTTCACTCTCTGTTCGCTCAACGGCTTCCCCTCAGACACCGCTGAACTAGTCATCCAGCACCGCTTCCTTGAGGATCTAGCATCTGATTTTCTTTCCTCGCCTGAGCAAGATGACACGATGAGGATCATCTTCATATAAATCCACACTTGTGCTAACTTACACGTTCCCAATGCCAACAAAGTCTATTACAAGATGTATGCCCCCAACCACTTCACAAGGCAACTCAGGTTGACTTAGGGTGCTCTGATGCCTTTAGTTAACTTTTTCAACCACTACAACACTTGGCGAGCACAAACACACATCTTGTAGCGGCCAATATGGAGGATGCTCATTTTAGCTTCCCCGTCGTGGTGTTGCCAAATAAAGCCTTTGACGTTCCTCTTACCCCATCTTTTGGTGTAACTCTACACTACAGAGCTTGGTGAGCTCAATTATGGGAAAGGATCCAGACCGTGCAGCCAATGACCCTCTTTATCGCAATCTTCCAAGATTATGACCGCTTCTTCACTTCTCTTAACGACAAAGAAGCTCTCCAGTATGACATACTGAATAACCCTAACATTCCAACACCTTGGCCCACCGTAAGTGTCCGAACTTCTTGATTTTGCCTTCTCGCCACTGATATTGGTAATTCTAACAATCAAGAACATCTTAGGGTACTGTAAAGCCGCGCAACCTCTTAGGCAGTCCTGACGCAGGTCCCTTGCGTGGAAAGCGACGTCCTCGTTGTTCCAAGCGCATTATCTCTTCAGACTCCAAGTAAGAGGCCGGTAGATGACATTGAACACTAGGCAATTGATCCCCTACAACCTGTAAGTTACTATTCATCTCACACCTAAGATTGAATCCATGTGAAATTTCCAGCACCTAACTTTGGTGTTTCATCTCAGACTCCTGGTAAGAGAGCTCAGACCCCTTCCCCTACAAGCACCGCCTGCAACCTTCAATGGTCCAAACGAAGCTGGAGCTTTGGTAATTGCTCCACCTCTACACCCTTAGCCCAACCTGGCCGGCGTTTCGGGGCAGCCGATGAAATTGATATGTAGCACAAACAATAAGACCAACCCCAATACTAGGCTGACTATTGACAAGGGATGCCTATTCAGTTTGGCAACCCTAGACACTCCCCCTCCCATTCGCCGTCATGTAACGAGGACTTCCCCCTCATGAGCAAGCAGCAGCAGTTGGCACGGGTCCAACCATTCACTGACCGAGCTTACGAGGTAACTACATTCTATCTTTTATATGATATGTGAATATTGAACATTTTTTTTCCTCTATCGTGACATACATCTGTAGTTCATGGACCACGAGGAAACTCAGCCTATAGCTGGTCCCTTGTCCAACACACCTCCTAAGGAGGTTGTTGATGCAGGCGAGCTCGAAATTGGGGGAGTGTCTTCCCAGGTGACGAAAGTGATTAGTGACCATCTCGATGACGGCGGATAGGAAAGGACTTTCATGTTTGCAGAAGCTCCCTTCAGCTGGCATGCCATGTTCTACCCTCAAGAAGAACAAGCTTTGATGGCGGCAAGACCTAAAACAACACCCATCTATGATTATTGCCAAGTGGAAAAAGGCAACAACCCCAATGTGAGGCCACAAACAGCCGTGGATGACGAACATCAAGATTCTCTGATGACTCACTCGCTAATTGTTCAGAATGTCCCTAGCGAGACAGAGCTATGCAATTAGATTATTCTTAGTTTTTTGAACTTTTCTTCCTTCAATGCCTTATCTTTTTCCTGACAAAGATAACTTTCCCTGCCAGAATTTTGAAAACCTCCCCTTTTCTACTCCAAACTAGGCTGGCCCTGCCACCGCAGAGAGGCCCTTAGAGAAAGAAGATACTGCTAAGCTCTCTTCTCCACCAACTAACACTCCAGCTGGTACCCAAGTGTCATCAACCGCTGAGCGTGATAGCCTTGCCACCGTTATCCAAGATGCCCTCAGGGTGAATGACTTGGGAAGGGAGAATCCAAACGCCTTAAACCTCGAACTCTTCCAGGACTCAAGCTTCTCTAGGCTCAACGTCGGTGCCGCAGTCACCTCTACCCAATCCTGCAAACTTGAAACATTGTTTGCCAAGTTCACGTCGGCGGCCCCCGATCCAGCAAAAATTACTCTTGCCAAGAACACCATCTGGAAACCCTCAAGGTCACACTGGGTGAAGTCACAGAGCTGTTGAGGATTGCCCCTAGCGAGTTTAGTTCCTTGCTATCTCAATACAAGACATCCAACACCTTCAGGACTTGGAAGTCTACAAAGATGATTTGTCCCACCGCCTTGAGCAACACACAAAGACAAGGAGAGAGCGAGCACGACTTGTACATTCTGACTATGGTCATCTCCAAAACTTCTTCAAAGTTTTCACGGAGCATAACAATGCCTTAGCAGAGAAGCAAGCATAACTAGTTAGGCTTCAGGCGGAAGTAGATGCCATGCATGCGAAATCCATCCCTGCTCGTGCAACTACCGAGTGACTATTGAGGGAGATCTCTTCCCGCGTTAATGACTTCAAGGAAACCAAGAGGGAAGCCTCTCTGACCCTTTAAGCATTTTCTGAAGCCTGGATAAGTATGAACACGCTAAAATAGAGCTTAAACAAAAAGTGATCCATATGTAGACTTGGGATATTCTTTTGTAACTTATTAGGCCTCTTGGCTATTATGCCCCATCTTGCATTTAAACCCCTATTAGTTTATATTAAACCATGTGTTTACATATGGGCCTCAGATATAGGCCTTTAAACCACATTTGAACCTCGAAATGGGCCTCGATATAGGAACCCCCCAAGTATGTGGGTTTAAACACACCTTGCACTAAAACTAATCAACAGAATCAGACCCATTTAATCAGTTATCTCTCTAATTTCGAATTTAAATTCAAAATCGTGCAATCAAATCACATCAAGTATCCCCGATTTCCAAGGATCACGTCGCTCCCTTTCCCAATAGTCCAGGAATAAATGGCAGTTACTAGCCTTTCTCGGAAAGGATGAACGGTCACTAAAACAGTTTAGGATCTAAGAGTAAATGCATCAATCACAACTAAAGGGTGCGTTGAATCGATAAACCCACCGCTTCGTTTCCATGCAGAGCCTCTAAGGTTAGGCTTCTATAAATACCCTCTCTAACCAAGCACTTAAACATTCATCTCCATTCCAAAATAGTGAAAAATATTTTCTTTAGAATGTCTCATATGGTTCTACCAGAAAGCAGTCCCACTAGACTTCCTGCTTTGTGCTTAAGCCTTAGATTATGATATCCACGCCCAAACCTGGACTAAACAGTGACATCTACGCCCAAGTTCAACCTTGATAAAGTTTCCCCTAGATTCTTGGGAGTGGTCGAGTCTACACGTCGGGGAGGACTTTCTGTGTTCTGCCTCGCTAGCAACAACTCTGTATTTGCCTTTAAAAGGGCTAGAGACACATCGTTCTCAAGCTTACCTTGCTAGGAATAACACCAAATTGTTATCCTACCACTCCCCATTTACGCAGGTGGTGGATCTTAGGAGTGGCTAGCGAGAAGTCGATGGCAATTAGATCGTTCCCAGGGAGATGTCAAGGTTGAAGCTGCCTCATCAGTGCTAATGATAAAAGACCAAGAGGTTGTCTCCTGACCCTTTTGGTAGCCTTTGGCCTGATGTCTAGTCCTCTCTCTTTGCTTCTTGTTGTCCTTTTGTTCTTTTAGCATATCTTCTAGTTTCAACTTGTAAGTCGTTTCTTACTTTCCCTTGGTATCAAATCTCAAGGCCGCAAAGCCTTTGTAATATTTCAATCTTTAATAAACTTGATTCCATGTACTTTGCTGTATTCATTTCATGTTGCTTACTACGATTACCTTATATAACCTGCAGAATATTGAACACTTCAGCAAAATGGAGTAGGATCGTATTTATTGATAAACTTAGCCACACGTATTGGCTTTGCACAAATAACACAAAATTAAAGTCAAGTTTTGTGTTATTTGGCCACAGGAATTGGTGATCACTGAATTGACTTAAGGTAGGTATCCTTACAAAATATGTTTAAAAAGTTTGGCCACAAGGATTGAAAAAAATTTGGCCATAGGACGATAATACTATATGGGTTGCCCCTTGAGGTTGATCAAGTGAGCAAGGGAAAGCGAGCCCGAGCAAACTCAAATTATGCTGCATTAGTTGGGTTATCGTGCTCCCACACTGGAGTGATGTATTTTTTGAGGAAACGCTCTTTGATGGGGTTGGCGTGAATTGTACCATCGCGGTCGCGAAGACGAACAGCCCTGCATCCCTAAATGTGATCAATGACATATATATGGTCCTTCCCACTTGTCTGACCATTTGTCGTGCCCTTCAAGTTTCTCATCAATGGGTAAAACCGTCTTCCACACCAACTCGCCTTCTATAAAACTTTTTCCCCTGGTGCATTTATCGTAGGATTGAGCTACATTCTGCTTCTTGGCACACAAATGCTCATAGGCCGCAAGACGTTGCTCGTCTAAATCTTCTTGCTTCTACCACATTGCATGGACATAGTCCTCCCCGATCAAGTTATGTTGTTCTATAATCTGTAGAGACTGAACGTTGAGCTCCAACGGCAGAATTTCTCATGCCCAAACATCAAAGCATAAGGAGTTGTCCCAGTGAGGTTACGTTTTCTCGTATGGTATGCCCATAGTGTACTGAACAAGTCAACATGCCACATGCGAGCATTTCTAGCAAGCATTTGCCCGAGGATATGCATAATGAGCTTGTTACTGGTCTCTGCCTGACTATTGAACTGGGTATAATAAGGAGTTGAATGAAGTAAGTGAATGCCCAAATCCTTCATAAGTGTGTCAACCTCCCCATACATGAAGGCTGCCCCTCGGTATGAAACGAAGCACTCTGGGATATCAAACCTGTAAATGATATCTTCAAATAAAAATTTACCAATGGTACTTGCCGAGGCAACTCTTAAAGGCCTAAACTTAATGTTGGCATTTTTACCCGCGGGTATGGGTACCTGTGGGTATTATTCCATTTTTGAAATTGGCGGGCGGGTAAAAATCTATTCTGTTTTGTTAACGGGCGAGTAATGGATATTTTCAAAAATACCCGATAATTAAACGGGCGGGTATGGGTATACCCGCGGGTACCCACGGGTATTTATTTTCTCTCTCTCTCCTCCCAAGAGAGCTCGCCGTCCGGCCCCCAAAACCTTTGAGTAAGGTATCAAAATGACCACCCCGACGCCCTCTTCTCTTCTCCCTTAACTCTCAACTCTATTTTGTACCATAAATAGCTCAAACTTTGAAGAAACCGAATGAAAATCTCTAGAACCCTAGAAATTTGGGGTTTTTTTATTTCAAGAACAAATCGGCTAAAGAGACCATTTGGGCTTTGTAGCCCTTGTCACCACAAAGCTAACCATACCTTATTTGTTTCCCAATTCAATTGGAGTCGGTCGAATTGAAGAATTGAAGAAATTGAGAATTTTGTGTTCAAAGTAAAATTCATTGAGTTTTGTTTAGAATTTGATGTTGTTTCTTTGGAAAGAATTGTTGTTGGGCTGATTTGGAACAATTTGGGCTTTTGTTCGCCGGAATCGGAGATATTGTCGCCGCCACCGCCGCCGCCGGTGGTGGTTCTCCGACGGAACAGAAAAAAAAAATAAAAAAAAAATTGAACGGGTACCCGTGGGTTACCCAAAGTTTGAACGGGCGGGTATGGGTATTACCCGTTCATCATTTTACGGGTAACGGGTATTAACGGGTTTTACCCGTTAAGTATTGGGTATTCTATTCAACGGGTGGGTACCCGCCCATTTACCCATATTACCAACACTACCTAAACTCTACCCATTTAGTGAAGAAATTAGTAGCCACAATGATGAACTTGTGCCCTTCTGAAGAATGGGGGTGAATCATCTCAATCAAGTCCAATGCCCAACCTCGAGCAGGCCAAGGCATTATAATTGGTTTCATGGGGATGTTAGGTAAATGACTTATTAGGCCATGAGCTTTAAAGTCTGTGCAACCCTTGGCAAAGGTGATACAGTTCCTAAGGATTATAGGCCAGTAATAGTCATGACGCCGTAGTTACCAGTGCATTTTAAAACCTGCTTGATGTGCCCCTACTGCCCCTGGGTGTACTTCTCGCATTAGATGTTTAGCATCTCACCCATACACACATCGAAGTAAGACACCTTTTTTTCTCCACGTCTGTACAACTCACTATTCCTTAGCACATAATTAGGAGCAAGGAAACAGATGCATTTGTTGAATGGAACATTTGGGTCCTGGAGGTATGAAATAAGAGGTTGTCGCCAATCGGTATCAATATGGTCAAGTGTCGCTACATACCATTCATCATTCTCCTCTTGCCAAGCTCTGAAGGAAGGCAAGGTATAGCGCTCAACCTTCAAAATATGCTCGCGAACTCCATCTTGCAGACTGACGCCCATAGTGAGCTATGCTAATTCCTTAGCTGCTTGGTTCTAGTCGCGAGGGATGTGTTCCAACGTGACTTTTGTGAATAACTCCAATAACTCGGCTGTCCTTTTGACATACGGCTCGAGTATTGCACCTGCTTTGTACTTGGTTTCCATTTGTCGGGTTATGAGCAATGAGTCCCCCCGAATGTGGACATTGGTAACCTCCAAGTCTATTATGATTTCCATACCAATGATAAGGGCTTCATATTCAGCTTGGTTGTTAGTGTAGTGAAAGTCCAACCTGAATGAATAGGAAAAGTCCATCCGTCTAGAATAATCAATGTTATTCCTGCCCCAGCCATAGTACTGGTGCTCAAACAATCAAAATACAAGAACCAAGGAGTAAGTGAAATGAGGGACAAGTTCAAGTTTTCTCCCTAGCATACATCTAGCATTGGGTAGTGAGCTAGAAAGTCGGTCATCGCCTGGCCTTTGACTACATTTTATGGAACGTATTGCAATGAAAACTCGGAGAGTGCTAGGATCCACTTCCCAATACGGCCACGTAGTATAGGCCGTGAAAGCATGTACTTTACCATATCTTTTTTAGCAATGACACATGTGGTAAACAACAACATATAATGCCTCAATTTGCATCCGGAAAAATACAAGGTAGGCACAATTTTTCCATGTATGGGTACCTCGTCTTGCAATCTACTAACGTGCGACTGAGGTAGAAAATAGCTTGCTTAGTGTTGGCCGTATCATCTTGTGCCAACAAGTTTCCAATAGAATGGTCAGTACTTGAAATATAGAGTTTTAGAGGCACCCTCGGCCTTGGTCGGACCAATACTGGCGAGTTGGCAAGATATAACTTGATGACCTCAAAAGCCTCTTGATGGACAGGCTCCCATGCGAAGTCTTTCTGATCTTGAAGCTTAAGTAGTGACGAGAACAGTTAAATCTTTCTTATCGCATTAGCAATGAATCGTTTCAGAAAATTGATCATGAATCTCTTTCTTGTTCTTTGGCGGTTTAGCATTAAGCACTGCCTCCTTCATATCATTGGCTACTTCAATCCCTCACTAGTAGACTAAGAAACCCAGAAAATCTCCTACTTGGATGCCAACGACACACTTGGAAGGGTCATCTTCAACTGGTGAAGCCTCATAAGGTCGAATACTCTCATCAAGTCACATATGTAGTCTGTCTGGTACTTGGTTTTTACCACCACATCATCAATGTAAACCTCCATAAGTTTGCCTATGAGATTATGAAAGATTAAATTCATGGCTCGCTAGTAAGTGGCTCCTGCATTCTTAATCCCAAATGGCAGGTCTACATATTCAAAGATGCTCGCGAAACCAAAACACTAAAATGTTATTTTATGCCTGTCAGCTTCTGCCACTGGAATTTGGTGATATCATGTGTCATCCATGAAGGACAACATCTCATGGCGAGCGACTAAATCGACCAACAAGTCTACCATCAGCATAGGGTATGCATCCTTTGGTGTAGCAGTATTGAGGTCACGGTAATCGACACAAACTCTCATCTCCCTATTATTTTTCTTGACTGGGACGACGTTGGATAGCCACTCATTGTACTTGTCTACTTTGATGATGCCTGATTTGAGCATCTTCTCAATCTTTTTTTTGACGAGAATTGTTGTCTCTGTATTCATTCGACGTATCTCTTGCTTCACTGGCTTCTTGCCTTATATGATGGGAAGGTTGTGACACACCAAGTCTGGCGATAATCCTGGCGTATCTTCGTATTTCTCTGCAAAGCAGCCGACGTACTCATGTAGTAAGTCAATGAGCCTATTTTGTTTCTCAGGTTCTAAGAAGGTACTGTTAGCCACAATTAGTGGCTCTTCTATAGTCCCGCGGTTAAATTTCTCCCAAGGGTCCTTGACTTTAGGTGGAGTATTATCCAAAGCTGTTGGGGCCAATTGAATAACCTCATCCTCTTCTAATTCGTGCAGTACATCGTCATCCATATATTCCAACGCTGCAATCATCGGAACATGCTCATAGGCCTGTTTCTCAATCAGGTAATCATGTAGGTGGTCATGAAGAGAAAAACAAGCTTCTGCCTTTATATCTAAAAGAGGCTCTTTCAATGAGATGCTTTGAGGGGTATCTCAACGGTATAAGGGCAGCGTTCGTCTTCGCCTACCTGTATGATTTCCCATTGAGCTAACTGAGAGGTCGTCACCCCCATGGGACGGCTCTTCTTGTCAATGCTACACACCTCTAGCGGCCTTAGGTCTTCATTGTAATAACTAGTGTCCAAAGCGTTGGCTGACATTGAGTACGGACGAGGGTCTGTTTTGATTACCTCTGCTTCACTCGACTCCATGTTTTATAACACCATTTTCTGATGAAGGGATGTTGGTACACAATAGCTTCGATAAATCCAGTCCCGACCTAGTATTCCACTGTATAGTGTCATGCATTCTGCCATGAAGAAAGTATGTGTCCCAGCTGCTGGTCCAACCTGCACATGAAGGAAAATGATGCCCAAGATTTTAGATATACTACCTTAGAAGTTCCAAACGTTGAGAAATGTCTCTTGGATGGTAGATTTGGGAATGCCTAGAAGTGTCATTGCCTTGACGGGAATGATATTCACTACTTCTCCCCAGTCTACCAACATGTTATTGAGATATACCCCTTGAACCCTGGCGGTGATGTAGAGGGATCTCATGTGCATAGCCATATTTAAAGTTGGCTTATTGAACAGTATGCAGGTCTTCCTTAATGACAGGTTTGTCTTTAGTTGCACAGAGAGTAGCTGCTGCTCTACTTTATCTTCTTCATAAGTGGTTGTCGCCAAGTTGTTCACTGTGCTGGGTTGATCTATGACTATTTCTTTGGTAAGGGGAGGTATAGAGTTCACCAGTTCGACTGCAGAACCTGCAAATTTGGAGGGTAAGACGAATACCATATCTACGTCATACTCCTCACCATACACTTATGTCTCTGGCTCCTCGTCCTCACCATAGTCGAGAAGCTTCTCGTCCTTGACTTTCCCTTTATTCAACCCTGTATTCTTCTCTTGTGGTCTAACTTCTGCCATGTCATGATCAGCTGGAGCCATTGCCTCAACAGGCACCACGAGTCTTTCTTCAAATAGAGCCTCAAATGTTTGTTCTACATTCGAGGGAGAGAAAATGCCACTGCTCTTGCTTGGCAAGGAAGAAGTTGTGTCTGGGGTTACATCTTTCGTTTGTTCTTCTTCCACCAATGGTTTTGGCTTCCATCTGAGTCCCCGTGCCTCACTTGAAGTAATTTATGCATCACTTGACTCGGTTGCTCGATGAAAACTTTTAAGCATGACCGGTCCTGGGTCTTTACCGGTGTTGACGGTCTACTTATTGCTTCTAGGTTTCTTATGAGCTTGCCTAAGCAAGCAAGTCGGGGTTCTGAGAAAAGACTCTTGGTCGAGCTTCTCGGACCTTTGGTTCGTCGGACTTTTTGCCAAAGACCACGATGGGATTTGCTGCCAATGCATTTAGCAGTTTTTACAGCTGCTCAAGTGTATAAGCCAATTTCTCTGGTTGGATAAGGCCCATATCCAAAGCTTCCAATGCCCTCTTGGCCTTTCCAAACCGACGTTGTAAGTTCCGTTGTTTACTAGGGGTTACCTCAATCGTTTTCCCCTTTTCCTTGTCATACCATATGTTTTCCTTGGTAATATTCCTTGCTGCAAGTGGAATGTAAGGTTTGGTGAGGTCATATTCCCCACCTAATTTAGTTGTTGTTGCTGGCTTTAAAAACCATTATGCTGCTCGCATTCGCTTATAGGCTTGTAAGTCTCTCGGATTTAGCTCCCGTGGGCTAGTAGGCTGGTAATGCTCAGGTGGAGAGACCAATTTTGGGCATACCTTGACTGCTTTAATTAGCTCTTCATATGATATCTTTAAGATGCAATGGATTTTATAGTGAGAACAAAACGTTACTGGCGACGCTGCTTTTGGATGAACTTTCTCCTTACCCTTCAAGGAAGGTGTTGGCTTTATCACCTCAGTTGCCTCCTTGTTATTGTGTAAGTCCAATGTTTATTTCCTCTTATTAGGATTAGTCCTTTGTACATCCATCATGCTGACAATGAAACCATTGTCAACATTGGACTCCTGAGCCGCATTTTCGTATTGCTGCTCGATGGCTATCTCGCCCTCGTCTATCCACCGTTGAATCCTGAATTTTAAGCTGGTGCATTATTCAGTTATATGGGTCCAAGAGTGATGGAGACAGCATTAAGGGAGACCTTCCACACTTACTGGGTTTGGCGAAGATCCGTTCGGTACTTCTACGATATTTGCTTGGATCAGATAATCTAAGATTTTGGCTACTTGAGACACATCATACGTGAACCGTTGCTTAGGTTTCTTCACCGGATCTACTTTTGGCGCTGACACCACTTGCTTGATCTTCTTGTGGAATGGTGTCAAAGGCATATGATCACTTCTTGGACATCCATCCTGGCCGAAACCGATCACCCAATAATCAAACAAGCTTTGGACAATGTTCTTTAAACCGATGCAAGAAGAAGTAGTGTGTCCAAACCTATTATAATACTTGCAGAAGTAATCACCCGGCCCATGTAGGCCAGGTTTTCGAGCCTCTTCACAGACCTGTAATTGATAAGGTCCTCCATGATTAGCTCATCAAGTATCTCGTTTATACGGTCTTGTCTAAAGGTATATGCCTAAACGGTCTAAATATCCTTATTGACTGTCATCTTCTGAACTCCGCTGACCTTCGCTTGCCCTTTTCTGCCTCCCACCTTACTGGTATTCCCTGTATCTCAACCATGTTAACTTGGGGGGGGGGGGGGGGGGGGGGTCAGAGAATGGTTAGGAATCTACCAACAAGACCGTCTTTGTTGATGTCTCGAGGGCAAGTTTACCTTTATTGATCCACTTTTAGATCTGATCTTTGAGCTTGACATAGCCCTTAGTGGAGTGGTTCCACATACAATGGAACTTGCAGTACTTCTTTCCTTTTAAATGCTCTGCAGTAGAGATTGTCCTTAAGTTCGTCTTCGCTACTCGTTGACTGATCAGCTCATCCAGGAATTCATGAGCCAAGTTGGCATCATAAGTATACGTCTCGAATCATGGCTTAGTAAAAGCCACTGTCAAGAGCTTCACTGGTCCCTTGCTCTATTGGAGCTTCTGAGGTTTCAACACTATTTTGGAGGTTAGCTCTATAACGCGGACATGCTCATCCTCAGAATCAGACCCCTCTCCAGCAGAGTCTTCAATATAAGACACAGTAGTTAGCTTGTTCCTTTCTGGTCAATAGGATGACCTGGGTGCATATATCCCCTTATAGGAGTTACGTCTATTATCCCTCTCTTGAATAGCATTCTAAGCTTTGTCACTATAGAGATGAACTCATTTAATAAGACATGTTTGGTGCTGAGGAATAGGCGGTAGTATTGGTCTTCTAGGCTATTGATCGCCATATCGATGATGGCATCCTTTACTAAAGAAGTCTTGCACAAGGTGTATTCTAACCTGAAGCGGAGCAAGAAAGACACAGGACTTTCAGATGGTTCCTGGCTCATGGCTACCAGCTTGCTAATGCTGGTCTATGGCAGTGTTGTTCCGAAATGATCAATGAACAACTTTTCCATAGCTGACCACTCTGTTATGGACTGTGGGTCCAAACCAGTGTACTACTAAGGCTAAACCAGACAAGGAGGAACCGAAGACCCTTAGCTTAAGTTTCGGGTCCTCTCCCCAAGGTCCAAGTTGTAAGATGAAGTAAACCAAGTGAGTAAGCGCACTCCTGCGTCTATCCCCACTAAAGGTTTGGAAGTTAATTGGCTTGTAGTTCCTAAGCCATTGCCAAGAGGCGTTAATGCCCTTTAATAGTACAGAAAAATGGGTCTCATATGGTTGATGCCACTTGGTGACCTAGATGTCGAACAGCTCCATGAACCTGTCGAATTTCTCTTGCCAGGCTGCTGGGAATGTGTCTGCATGGCGTTGGACCCGTGCGAAGTCAAACACGGACTTGGAGAGCTGTCCAATGTCATTGTCTGCTCTTTTGAACATGTCAAACATGTCCTTCTTTTGCTGTGCCAGTGCGGCCTCCAAAGCTAGCAAGAGCTCGGCAAATGTTTTGTCTTGCCCTTCTACTAGGGTTGCAAGATGAGCCCTTTAGGTCGCTTGTTCCTCTAGGCCTTTTGTGAATTCGGCCCTTAGGGCGACTACGTCACCATTCATGGCCTCAGTCTTCTAGCCATTAGTAGAGTGTATAGCCGCTTGGTCGGCTAGTCATTGATCAATGAGAGCGAGGTGTTCCACCTGGTGTTGGTCACGCTTGGCGGCGTATGGCTGATAGTTCTCGTACGTCAAGCCCCTGATCTCGTCTTCATATAGGAATGTAAACGTCATCGCTAAGTGACGTGTAGTTCCAAAAATCATGTGATATCTCGGTTTTTTTAATATTATTTATAAATAATTTGAGTTTGATTTAGTGATTGCAGTAAAAGATTTTTACCGTCGATAAGTATCGAGGTGCCTTGGTTTGACTTTTTATTAAATTGTCATAGTCGGTTGACTTTGGGTGAACATTATAGTATTTATCGATATGAGTTCGTGGACTTGAGAATCGTCGAAAATGGAGTTACGAAGATGAAGTTATAATCGACGAAATTTGTCAAAAAATAATTACCGAGTTACCATATTTAGAAATATATATAAATAAGAGGTTTCCTCTTTGGGAAGCATTGGGAGTTGACCTTGGTCAATTTCTCCTTCCTCACTCGGTTTCGACCCGTTTTGGGTAAAAAGATTCCGGTTGGCAGCACGGCGCCGTCTGACCACTTCCAGCCGTCAAACCGGTCGGGATCGATCGGTTTCGGTGTTCTCTTTCCATAGGTGGGTTTAATTTATGGGATTTTGAGTTTGTGAAGAGAGAAACGACGAGTTGAAACTTTAGGGATTTCGGATGAAATCTCCGCTGTCGCCGGCGATGGTCTCTGGTGACTTTCTGGGTATGATTCGATGAGTTTTTGCCTCCTTGTTGTATATATATGTGTATTGTGATGATTTTTGTTGCAGATTTTGCACCGATAGAATCGAATTAATTCTGATCGGTTTTGTTTCGGTCTCCACCGCGTTCGGTGGTTACCGGTGTATTTTGTCGTCGAGGTGTGAGGGGTTTTACTCCCCTCCTCCTCCCGAGTTGTTTTAGACCTGCCTCGAGCCCAGTCGTGGCTCGACAACATCGCTAGCTCGTTGAAATCATTTTTCGGCGAGGTTAGGGTTTCTTTCAAGGCTTTCGGGCTGAGATTTTGTCCAGATTTTGGCCAAATCTGAACTAGATGAAGTGATACCGTTTTTTAGGCTCGGTGAGAGCTTTCTTTTGGTGTATTACTCGACACCGCCGGTGGTGGCGCGTGGGCGACACACCGCCGTCAGTGGCTGCGCTTGGCCGGAAATTCTTGCCGGCAAATATCTTTCCAAAACGGATCGTGTTATATGTCTTTGGGTTCATATCGACGATACAAAAATTGTAGTGAGGTCTAAAATGCCATTTAGGCTTCATCATCCCAGTGGATGTGTGATGGCGACGGGGTTCGCCACTACAGGCGGTGCGGGCGACGAAGAAACTAGTTATGTTGTTTGTCGTTACGAGTGTTCCGTCGTAACAAGTTATCGAATCTTTTTTTCGACTGGATTAGTCAAAATTGTTCATATCGAGTAATTCCTCAATTTATTCGATTATCTTATTAATTTGTTCATTTTGATGATTTCTAGAAGGGTCGGGTCGTCACAATTGGTATCAGAGCACAATTCAACTCTCGGACTTTGCTTTCGTTGTGTCTTGTGTTAGTCGTGAAATATGTGTTTAGAATTATGTAATTGCATTATTATGATCATCTTGAATACGGTGAATGGTGGTCTTGGACGAGAAGTGGTTACATATTTGCTGATGTGGGACCTGAGGTACACGGTTTTGTACTTTTTGTGTGGATGTACAGTTCAGTTATCGATATTCATTTATCGATATATTTTATTGATATTCGTTTATCGATATTCAGTTATTGATATTTATTTGATATCATTTTATCAATTTATATTTTTGAATACTATTATGTATAGTGTGTTTCAACGAGCGATATTTGAAACATGAAAATCGAGACAGTTATAGAGTTGTAAGGAAACGACAACATGAGTTGTCAAACGAAATGAAAATGTGATATTACAATGATCAACGAAAATGAAAAGTATATCATTTTATTGTACTTGTGATTATTTGTACAATATGTACAATATACGAATTGACTATTTGCACGTCGATGCAAAACGATTGATGATCATGATTTATAATTAGTTTGACTTGATTAGAATCCAACTGGATTCATCGAAAATTATTGAATTGAAATTTTTACGATTTTAATTATTGCATTGATGCACTGGCTTCTCGGCTGACCCCCGAGACTCTCCGGGAGGTCTAGGGACCTGACGTAAGGATTTACTGCACTACTTCTTAGTTGACCCCCAAGAGGCTTCGGTAGAGCTAGGGACCTGACCTGAGGATTTACTGCACTGCTTCTCGGCTGATCCCCTAGACGCTTCAAGAGGGCTAGGAACCTGACCCGAGGATTTACTGCACTGGTGTAACAATCCGAACCAAAGTTCACGTATAAATCAACACGAAACAGTAGTATCGCAAATTAGTCGTATCACGTGAGTTATTAATGACTTTTCATCGGGCAAGAATTTGACTTGATTTCCTTCACGAAAGTTGTAGAATATTTAATTTCGAGCTTGTAGGAATTTTAGGGAAATTTTTTGGATTTGCGAGCTAATTGTTTTGATTTTTGGAAGTTTTTGTTTTCTAGATAACCATCATGATGTTTATCGAAAACTGTCGTAACGGATAAATCGAAAAGAAACTTGTTTTTATCGGTTAATTATTGATCGTACGATCGCGATATAGTCGAATAATAGCCGTTGATCGATTGAGGAGCTTCCCCTATAAATAGCAAGTTTCCAAAAATAGTCAGTTTACCCGATTTAGAAAGTCAGAATGGGAGTTGACCTGGCGTTGACCCACCGTTGACCCGACCCAGAATTTTGACCCGTTTCTTGACCCACAGAAAACTTCACCGTCCGGTTACCATTTCAAGCGATTGAGGTATGGATTTTCTTCCCCTCTTGCCTATGAGTGGCTTAGTGTGATTATTTGGGATTTTTAGTTAAGTTTTGGAGCAACCCGAACAGGTTTTTGGGGCAGTACTCATGGACACCGTGGGCGACGGCATTTCGGCTGTTCTCCGGTGACGGCGAGGGGTGGGTTCGACTGAGTTTTGTCCCAGGAATCGAAACCCCTTAACCCTGTAGCCCGATGTGCGTCATAGCTGGTGTATTTACGCCTAGGAGATTCCGTTCGGGTTTTGACCCGGCGGCTTTCGAGCGGAATTCAGGCGAAATAAGCCAGAATTTGAGGTAGCCATAGAAGGGAAAGATGTAGGGTTTGGAAAGAGGAAGAGAATGAGGGGTCAAACGTTCCAAATGGAGCTATCCGGCTGGGGGGCGCGTGTGGCTCACACGCTGCTGCGGGAGGAGGCGCGTGATAGCCGCGCTCCACTGGCCACATTGGGGCTCCGGGGAGGAAAAATTCTGAAATTGTTCGGGGTAGTTTCTTAGTTGATTTTCTCACGTTTTATCGAATTCCAGTATTAAATATATGTGTTATTTCTTCAGGAGATACGAAAATAACATTTCACTTTTAACAGAAATTGTAAATAATATGCCTTTCATAAATAATGTACATAAAAATAATGCGAGTCAAAAAATATGATCATCCAGATACTCCTGGGTACTATAAAATATGTGGAGGCTACGACTCGGGTCATCTGACCTCAAGTCCAATACTGCCCAGGTCAGGTTTACATTTAATACTGGAATTCAATACGAACACTATAGTGAGGTCTAAAATGTCATTTAGGCTTCGTCGTCCCAGTGGGTAGGCAGTGGCGACGGGGTTCACCATTAGAGGTGGTGCGGGCGACGGAGAAACTAGTTATGTTTGTTTGTCGTTATGACTGTTTCGTCGTAACAAGTTATCGAATCTGTTCGTCGATTGAATTAGTCAAAATTGTTCATATCGAGTACTTCCTCGATTATCCGACTATCTTATTATTTTGTTCATTTTGACGATTTCAAGAAGGGTCGGGTCATCACAAATCAACTCTACTGCATTCGCGGAGAATGAGAGACACTCAGCAGAGGTATGCTCCCAGTAGGCCGTTTGAGGATTTTTGCGACACTGAGGATATGCCTTTTTGTAAAAGTCCCCTATTATCGCTTAGAGACACAAAAGTATATATATGTCCCACTGGGCATGCCAAAATGTTTGGCTCTGGAAATCTCAGGGTACTGAGAAGTCTTCAAACTATCTCTTTTCTCGACCGCGTGTGTGTATATGCTTGGCGTGCCATTATCGTGGGCAGAATGTTATATGTAGCATTGTTGCTAACTGACTTCTAAGAAGCAATTAGGATGGGGAGAGCACTAACACCGTCTGGTAGATCCTTTCTGCCTAAGTGACTTAGAACTTTGTGGTTTTCGTGTCTCTAGCTGAGCCACGTAAATCGATAATTTACAGCTCTTTCAATGTAAAGCAGAGCAATCTCCTTGACGAGTGTTGAGAACACAATGGTATGATTGAATCTCCAGATATTCACGCTTCTTCGGGTGAAGATCTTATGATCGCAGGTTGCTAGGGTTTCTCGAGGTGAGAATGTTTGTTTGCCAAGAGCAAAGGCTGTGTCGATGTGGCTCTTTCATTTTGTGAAGATTTCCTCTATATATATGAAAATATGATGTTTTGTTGTAGTTAATTTAATATTCTTAGCGCTTAGACTCACATAATGACTCTAACTGCTTAAGATCTTACTTCTTAAGTCTTTCAATCAAAATCTAAGACTTGATGATAAGATCGTCAGAGAGTCTTTTTCTCCTTAGGAAAAGTTCTTTTCCTATGCAGGCCACAAGCATCGGCCTTCATATATATGCTTCAGCAATGCTTCATATATATAGGCATAATCTCCTCATGTGAATATATGCAGCAACAATTGAAGACTTACATAGTCTTCTCCCAAACTCCCACCATTGTATTGCCTACACAATCAATACATTCACATATCTCATTTTTCATATTTCACTCCACAAACAATGAGCATGGTTTCCTCTCCCCATTGTCAAGCATGGTGGTTTCCTATCAATGCTTGTAGTTGATTTCTTTTCTTTTGCATGAGAATGATCACCAAAACTCAACATCCACCCTGGTGAGAATTCCATGCAAATTACCTGCACCATCACCAGAACACAAAGTACCATTGTCCTTTTTATAGACCAGCTACACACCATGAATCAAGAAAAATTGGTCCACCCTTTATTCATCACTCGGTCAACCATGTCTAGCTTCACCAAGCTAACTTCACTTGTTAACTTCAGAGAAGGGTCTCAATGCACCCTCTCTACCAGCAGGATTAAACTCATCACCATTGTCTGTATCCTGGAAACCTATTTGTGCGCCTTGTTTCCAACAACCCATTGAGTTTAGAAGTATCGTACTTCCTTCTAAACAATATAAAAAACCACACTTCTTTTCTTTCGCTAGAACCATATTATCACGTGATATTTTCATGGCTCCAACCGCAACTGAATATTTGCATCCCATGGAGTCCACCAGACTGAGAGAAATTAGATTCCTCGCATTTTTGATACATATGCAACGTCGCCTAAGCTATAAACCACTCCATCATACATCATTATTTTCATCATTCCAAAGCCAACAATTGTACAAAGGATGTCATTAGCCATGAACAAGTTACCTCCCTTACTTTCTTAGAATGTCTGAAAGTAATCTCTCCTGAAGCAAACATGCACAGTACAATCGAAATCTAAAATTTAGTCATCACAAGGAGAAGTGTTTAAACCTTTTGAGACTATGAAAACATCTCCACAATTGTCTAGTACTTCAGCAAGATTATTCGCATTACCGGGGTCATCATTTCTCTTAGGATAATTTCGTTTGATATGACCGAACTCTTTGCACCCGTAGCACTGCACACCTTTTCCTCCGAAACTAGACCTAAACCTGCTGCTAGTATCAGATCTACCATCGGATGTCCTTCCACGCTTTCCACCATGAGCAACATATATTGCAGACTCGTCCCCAATTTTGAGATTTGATTTCTTCTGAGTACTATGAGACACCAACGAGGCCTGCACCTGCTCCAAACTTATTGTATCTTTACCATACAACATGGTAGTCACCAGATTTTCATATGAATCAGGAAGTGAGGTAAGAAGTAAAAGGGTTATTTTCTTGCTCAATTTTCACATCAACTTTCTGCAGTTGATCCAAGTATCCATTGAACATGCTCATGTGGTCCATGTGATTCTCGCCGTCCTCCATCTTCAGCTTGTATAGTTGTAGCTTCAGATGTAACTTGTTGGAAAAACTCTTTGCAAGATAGAGATTTTCCAACTTCTCCCACAGAGCCGACAGAGAGTCCTCTCAATAACATTGTTGATAATGTTATCAGCTATGTAGAGTCGCACCGTGCTGATGCATTATGCCTCTAGCACCTGTCACTTATCATCATCCATTCGGCTTCCTTTCCTTGCCTTTCAAAGCTTTGACCAAGCCTTGTTGGATACGATCTACCACAGCTACGAACCACAGCTCTGATACTACTTGTTAGGATTTTGAGCCCTCATGAACTATCCAAAATTTAAGTTTGAACACACCCCACAACACACCACAATAAAGCAGATAAACAAATATGAATGAAATACAGTTGACACGAAATTTATGTGGTTCGGCAAAAAAAATCTTGCATACGTCTACCCCAAGATATATGCTCTTGACTATGAGAATAATATTAGTACAAGACACATGAGGTAAATCACATAAACCAAAATCCTTGTACACTCTCACTCATAAAATACTCAAGAGCCTAAATATCTCCTTAAGAGAATTTCCCTCTTAACACATTTTTTCTCTCACTCTCATGCACAACCCTAAGCACTTATACTCAATGCTTCAACAATGCTTCATATATATAGGCATAATCTCCTCATGTGAATATATGTAGCAGCAATTGAAGACTTACATAGTCTTCTCCCAAACTCCCACCATTGTTGATTTCCTACACAATCAATACATTCACAGATATCATTTTTCACATTTCACTCCACAAAACATGAAGCATGGTTTCCTCCCACCATTGTCAAACATGGTGGCTGCCTATCAATGCTTGTAATTGATTTTTTTTCTTTTGCATGAGAATGATCACCAAAACTCAACACTGTTTAGGAAGAAAGTAGAAAATAAAATTAATCCAACACTTACATTCTTTGGCAGAGCTTTCATGTCGGCTCTACATAATACTAAGTTCAGACGGTAGGATTCCACCAGTTCTGATATTAAGTACATGAGCAGCGAGAGTACTTGGACTTTGCTCAACATCAGATATGCTAGGGAGCGAAAATTCAATAGTGCTTCGGAGTACAAAAAACTTTTCAATTTTAGAGCGTTAGATTACTTTTATGGTCTCCACTTTTGAATAAATAAAGTGATTCAATGTTTTAAAACTGGAAAATTTTAGTATTTTGGAGTACTATAAAACACCCAACTGGGGAAGATTTCATTGTCTGGAAATGCCATTAGATAATGTGTATGTTTTTATGCTAGAAGGTTGATGATGATATGAATAAATTAATTAAAGCAGTTGAAGTCTTGATTTGTTTTAGGTTTGGCATGAATATATATATATATATATATATATATATATATTTAATTGAGAATATTCTTTCTTGTTCACACGGCAACAGGGAACTGAGTAGAAAAAATATCAACATGCATATGTGGATTGTGTTGCTCCTTATGGTAGACCTTCTCGATCTGCTTGTGTAATTTGTTCCACAATCAATTATTCTCCCTTTTCTTTGAAGTTGTTTCCAGTAGGTTAACTATGCTACTTTCGCATTCCTTTCATTTTACCTCTGTACTAAACTTTTAATGTAACAACCACAAGCAGGTAATTAAAGAATTCAGAAGAAGGAATTGTAGTGAAAATGAAATGGAATGTTAAACAGTCTACTCTTTTTCATTATCTTTATTCGATTTGTAGTTCCTAATACAGAGCAAGCTAAGGCTACCGCGCGCTATAGCGTCATGCATGTGAACCGAAACACAAACACAAATAGGAAAACACGTACAAACAAACCTGGCTACGGGCAGCGAAACAAACACTACATACGTACTATGACTCGGTCGACTTTAGTAGTGTATGTAGTACATAGCTAGGAAATAAAGTGAAGAACATTGCGAGCTGATAAAGGGACGCATAAACGATCTGCAAGCTTCCCAAGAAAACAAGAGAGAGAATTTGAGGCACTCCATGCATGCATGCCTAGTCGCCTTAAATGTATCACCACCATCGATCACTCTTCTTCTCATCCTCGTCATCTTCCCTATTATGGTCTTCATGTTGCTGGTAGTGATGATAGTACTCCCAGCCCTGTCCATATCCCTCTCCCTCATACTCACTATATCCTTGGTATTCAAGATAGAACGTCCCATACTCTCCGTATCCATCTCCTTGATACACATAAGGAGTCTCTCCCTGATATCCATAGACCTCCCTCTCCACCATTACCAGGCCATCATACACATTCCGAGTGAAATCGCTCCCTCCTCCCCTATTCTCTCCCTCGCCCTGGTCCTCACCAACATCTTCCTCTTTACCATCTTCGTCGTCGTCGTCCGTCTCATCCTCTGTATCGTCGTCGTCCTTGTTGTCCCTTTCACCGTCGTTGTTCTTTTCCCCGTCGTACGCGTTTTTGTCATCGTCGTCCTTGTCAACGTTGTCACCGTTGCCTTTCTTATCGTCGTCGCCACCGTCATCATCGTCGTCGTCACTTGGTACTTGTTTCTTCGACCCCTCTGATGATGCGTCGGTTGCATCCTTCTCATCAAGTAAAGAAAATGCATAATTCAGAAGAGAAACAAATTAATATGAACTGAAATCTTCATGTTCTAAAAGAAAAGAAAGAAAGAAACTGCATGTACGTACCGTATCTTCATTTTCATCTTCATCGGATGGTGAATCCTCGTCAGACTTCCACTCTGTAGGTGGCCAATACTTCTTGGTGGCACAATGTTTATCTATAAGTCTAAGCCCCAATGCATCGTAAAAATCATCGCTCCATTCAACATCCTCCCACCATCCTCTAAACCCCCTCAATTTGTAGCCCTCTTCATAATCCTCAACCTAAATAAATTCATACACTAATTACATACAAAATTACCAAAAAAGAAAAAGAAAAAAACAAACAAATAAACATATATACTACCTGAAGGTTAAAGCTAGCCACAACGTACGTACGTACACAAAAGTTGCATGCATGCATGCATATTTATGATTCATACATACCTGAAGGTTAAAGCTCCGATCAGGGTTTCGAAGCCGATCCTGGACCGTTGCGTGGTATTGCTGCTCGTCGCGGTCCTGGCACACCAGATTGAAGTTGTACCGCGGCACATTGAGGTGGCACTGGACAACAAGCTGTCCTACGACTTCCACATCAAGTACGGGGTTTTTGTGGTGACTGCCTATGATGTTCTTCTTTCCCCTACGAAGTATGCGCACTTGGCTACTATTGGGACATTTCGGGCACTTCTGCTCGAGGTGGTACTTGTTTCCGGCATCGTCGTAGGTGGAGTAGCTGGCCGTGAGATGGTCGAAAGGTGCCAAGTCCATCTTGCAACTCAGGCAGTGGAGAATAATTGTGTGCACTAGATGGGGGTCGCTCCAGTTGCCGAAATCTTCGCAGCAGCTACCTTCCGCGTTTAACATGTGATCATTAGTTTGAGTAAGAACTTGAAGAATTCCATCTGGCATGTCATCTACGGTGTAAATGAGGACATAGCGGCTGCATAGCACAGGTAAATCGGACGTAGTTTTGGATTTCGACGACTCACCCCCACCGGGAGCAGAGGAGGAGCCGCCTACAAACATGGTAGGTCTAGATGTACTCATGATATCGAGGATACAAGCTAGCTAGAGATTGATATATCGACTACGTACTTTGGATCCAGAAACTAGCTAGTGTGGCTTTTTTCAATAGGCTAGCGTCGTGTACGCATATAAATAGTAAACGGTATGCATGCATATTTGGTTTGTTTTCAGTTCAGTAGTTCATTCAAATTTTCTGCTGGCAGAGTGGGCAGGAATAGTACAACGTACTATATTCTCTGCTGCCACTGAGATGCACAATATCTCTGTGAACTAGTTAGCTAGCTTCTGCTCACAGAAATGGTGTTTGGGGTCTTCAAGATTTGAATTCTATTCAACACTCTTATACACATGCACCACACATTTTTTTCTTTCAAACTTGACTCGTCTATTCGATCAAGTGTCAATTCATACTTCTGGCAACTGTTGTTGTACACAGCAGCCTTAATTTACACATGGCTTGCTGTACAAATTATCCATGTGAGTGGATCAATCAATGGTGCCTAGCTCTACACTTTGACAGGATTAACCGAATCCAAAAACGGAAGTGATAACAGAAAATCTATTCAAAACCAGTTGGAGAAATGAAAAGACGTAAAGAAAGTGTAAACTTTTGGAAACGATAGAGGAGCTTGCGAGGCATGACATGGTGAAAGCAGCTTCACCAAATCCCAAGCCTCTGCTGCCAACACATACATATAACAGTCCTCTTGGTCAGCGGCAGTGGCCAAGTAAGGATACAACTGAAGGAGATACAGAAAACTTCATGTCACAGATTTTTTTTTTACGGGATATGTTACTCTGTGACATTGGTCTCATTTTTGCTTTCCCATGTTAATCAATGTATAGTAACTAAGATAGTCCTTGGTCCTTACCAAGGAAACATGAGGCAATAAGCACATTCACGAGGGTAGCACGCCATGGACTACCAGTGAAGGGATTAACAGATTCATCATTCTCATTAGCAGCTACCACTAGTTCTTGTTTAGTTTCAGTGGCCTAAATTTAAGCTGTTAATGGCTTTAGTATTTCTTACATATTTACCTGTACTAAACTGTTAACCTAACATCAACAAGCAGGTAAACAATTTCTTCCCACGACACTCCTATTTCAGTCAAAGGTTGCCAAAGTGGGTCAAGGCATTACTAAAGATACAAAGACCCACCAGGGAAACCTCAAATAGACAAATACATTATACATGTGCGAACAGAAGGAATTGCACTTAGTTAAGGTAAAATGCTTACTAAATCTTGATCTGTCCTCATACTCTTGATCAAAGATGCAGGAAAAGCAGTGGTTCACTTTACAAAAGTACCCGCGATTATGTCAAATTTGTGAAAGATTAGAATTGCACTTGATTCAGCTTAGAAATGATACTCTAAACTGATATCAAATTGAAGCAAATGACGAATAATGCAATGGACCTGCTGCATAATTTGGCATCTCAATATTTTTCAATATTGGGGACATTCTCACGCCAATGATCTTCACTTCAGAGTTCGAGTGGCCACACAGAAACAAATCTGTAATCTGCAAAGATAACCATTCTCGGCACATTAGTTTGGTTACAACTAACTTTCTACAAATTTCACTATAAGATGCTACAGATTTCAAGACAAGATAGTCAATAATCATGGCTGCACCTGCGTGCATCCAAAAAGTTTCAACATCTTCAAAGATTGGCAGCTGTCCACAATCAAACCCAGAGCCTCATCTGTCAAATTCCGGCACCATGATAGATCCAGACTATGTAAGCTCCTCGAATGTTTGGCAAGTGATATGGCTGTGTTGTGGTCAACCTGAAAAGTAACACGGACCACAATCATAATCTAATACACATACACATCTAACTATGTAAACCAAGCTATAGCTTCAATTACATATCACGCATGAATATCATGGTGAAAAGTGAAAGGTATCGTACATGCATATCATGGTTAATGAAAGTGTTAACTGAAAGATGAGACTGTTAGAAATTGTACTCCTCTAACCTTCGTGACGTTATTTAGTGAAAGTTCTTTTAAACACTCTCCAGAAGTTTCCAGGAATGCAGCAATAGCTTCATCACTGTCACATAAAGAAAAGTTGTTCTGTTAGCTAACCATTCAGACAAATCAGGTAAGTATGTGCCGTATCAAGTTTTAAAGATACGTCAGCATTAAAATAATAAGGGCACAATCACAGCACATTCTAATAACAGCAGACTTCCAGTCAGAAACCAAAGCCAGGATTCAAATGACTTTATAAACTAACTGTACAGAGTTACTACCAAGTTACCATCATTGCAGTACCAAACACAAGCTATGTCACAGCACACTGACACACACTAGAGGGAGAAAATAATAAACTTAGGGATGCACCTGAATCGATTGCGGCATAATTTCAATGTTTTCAATGCTTTGCAACCATTTGCAAGATATCCTAACGAAGAATCTGTCAACTTATGCAACTTAACCAGATCAAGTGCACTTAGCCCAGAACAAGTTTCAGCTATGACTTTTACAGATGAATCTGTTAAATTTCTGCACCAAATTGAAACCAACTCATTACCAAGTAGAATAACCCAAAATAAAATAAAATCAGAGCTAATAGCTAATATAAAAGAAGACAGCAACATAGTCCTTGCACGTGCAGACACACTGGGTTCTAATATAAAGTAAAAAACTTACATGCAATCAGTCAAAACAAGCTCCTTCAGATTATGTCCACGAGCAGCGATAAATTTCTTCATAAAACCATCACAAACATTGTCAACTCCCGATAGCCACAACACCTCCAAATGTTCAAACTTTATTAAGGCTGGCAGAATCCGCATAGCATTAATGCTTTGGCAATCAGTTAAGTACAGTTCCCTAAGAACAGATCCCAGTGAGTTTGCTAAAGCGTCAATACTTGAGGAAGTGAGAAGGGAGCACTGGCTAAGATTCAGAGATCTTAAAGCAGGGGCAGAAGAAACAAGTACAGCTAGCCCGGCATCCGAAAGACGGCATGCACCACTCACAGACAAAGAGGTTAGAGCAGGCAGGCAATTCGTTGACCGAGCTAAGGTAGAATCCAATATATAATCTGGCATACAGCGTCCACATTGGTCAAGTTGTAGTACCTGATTTCAAAAGATAATGAAACTCCATTAGACCAAAATTTCACATCACAACGAACAGAGAAATTTTGCAGTACTAAGAAACCCAATCATAAATTTAGTCCTAGTTTAATACATACAAGTTACCAAGCTATGTTTTCTAACTTATCAACACATTCAAACAGAGTACAAGACAAACAAATCCAAACACATCCATTATAAGGGCACCGTGATTTAGAGCTACTTAGATTGCCATATAAAACTATGACAGACAACCACTCACAGAACGATATTTAGAGTTAACACAAAATGATGTCAACAAACAAAAGGCATATTACATGCAAAATATCTGATATAAGTGGATTCACTACAATGTATACTTCACATTTTTTTCGGAAACAAAATCCATGGATAGCTTTAAACATATGTGGCATCAAAATCAGGACAAGACTCAAAACTCATATTGATAAGAGATCTGGCCAGTTTCTAAGGATGTGATTCTCAACATTAAACTTTCTCCACTCCCACTAAATAAAAGCACAGATAATTTAAGAGGCAAATCCTACCCTTAGGTTTAATGAAATGACTACTGTTAACTTATACCATAACAATATTTCATCACTGCAGATAGATTGTTTCAAACCATAATGACATCCAGATAGAAATTTTTTCTTTTAAACCAAAAGCCATTATCCAATGAAGCAGACTGTCAATCTCTATATCTACCAAGTTCGGAGTACTCATACTCCGTACTAATTTAGGGTATGCATGAAAGTAAGACTAGCAAATAAGAGGACATACTGTTAAGTTGCTCAAGTCGCACTGCTGAAATGACACAGTGAACTCTTCCTCAGTCAACCATGAGCAATCCCTTAATCGAACCTCTGTTGGTGATCCCTTAATAAGAAGTTCAAAGAAATGAGTGGTCATTCTTCTAGAATCACAGAGCAGATGACTGAGCTGATGCCTCAAAGCATCTGGAACACTATCAAGTGAAACTATTGCATCTGCATTTATTGCAAGAACAGACAGACAGAGCTCTTGCAGTGAGGAAGGGGTCACTTTCTTCGAAACTTGACCATCCTGGCACTTAGGAACCCAGTTTACCGACGGTGGTTTGGTCTTGTTCTTAAATCCATTCTGCATTTGAGCATTCTTTTCAGCTCCGTCTCTCATAATCCTCATAGCAGTCGAGAAGGGACCAGGCCAGTCTTCGACATCTTGCTCCACATCAGCCTGAGGAGGGGACACATCATTATCCCCATCCTCATTCGGATCAAAACGAGCAAATCTAATAGCATTTTGCCTAGCTATATCCCGAAACCTTTCCATGTACCTATTCCTAACTCCTCCATCCTCTCCTACATCATCATTGTTCCTAACCCTCACCTCATCTTGCAACGGGACAGGACTCGGCGCCACCATTTCAACAACAATCGGATCAGCATTTTGCACTGTCAAACCCAACTCCAATTCCACATTGTTGTCATTCAAAGCTCCTCCAACCAACGGCTCCTTCCCTTTTTCCTGCCTACTATACTTTCTTCTACCCACATTCTCACCGGAAACAATTTCTTCTTCCTCCGAATCCTCCTCAACAGCCTCAACCTTAACCACAGTCGGCGAAATATTCCAAGACCAACTAATCGCCTCCGCATCAATCCCATCCTCACCCAACTTCCCCTTCCCCTTCCCTTTCTCATATCTCCCAGTCTCGTCGCCATTGTTGTTATCACCACCCTCAACACCACCACCATCTAATCCTCGCTTCGCAACTCTCTTCCCGGACCTCAAACTCAGAAACAGCTTACTCTCTCCTTCTTCCTCTTCGCATTCTGACGCCGGCAAATTGATATCAATCTCCAACTTCCTCTTCTTCTTCTCCCCACAAACCCTCGAATCAGAACTCGGCCCGAGTTCAGTCTCACCCTCCTCACCCAAGCCCGGACCTTTATCACTCAACTGGGTCACCGGGTCCGACCCAGAACCCGATTTCTCAACTCCGGCGACCGTAACCCTCTCCCCCAACGGATCAAAGCTCACTCCGGCGGCGGTGGATTCGGGTGTTTTGGAAGCGAGGCGGAGACTCCGACGCCGAGTTCCGCCGGAATCGGTGCTGTCCATCGATTTGGAATTGGGATTGGGATTGAGATTAGGGTTAGGGCTAGGGTTTTGGGGGTGTGAGGAAGTGGGAGTGGAAGTAACGGACTTTGAGGCTGAGGTGTCGATTGGCGTGGATGGATTTGATTTGGGCCGCGTTTTGGAGCGGTGCGGCGTCGTTTTGGGCGGGGATATTATCTCGTGCGACCTTAAAACCGTCATCGGGAGAAATGGCGCGAAATGAGATTTCGTGATGAAAAGACAGAAAGAGTGTGAGAGAGAGACTGAGAAGTTTGAGAATCCCAGAAGAAGAGAAAGGGCTTTGGTTTGTAAGGTGGCAGATCTTTAGTGCTAACAGGCCCAAACCCAAGACCACCATATTCTTTTTTTGGGCCCGTATGCTTCAAATCTTATTTTTCAAAAAGCGGCCCGGCTCGACTCGTATTTTTGGAAGCGTTGATGACTTTGATGCTCAAACGGTAAAATCCAACCCGGCTCATCTCGACCCCTAGGTTTATTGTGAGCAAAAATATCTCGGCTGGTAATTCGACACCTATGGTCATCTTCGATTTAGGGCCAAGGGTTTCATATAACCTCAACATCAGTTAAAACTCATCTCCAATTCAAGATAGAGTTATACCAAAAATTGATAAAGTAGCCCGATTTGGCCAAGGGCTGAGCTATATATGGCCATTGGCATAGCCTTAGGCTATATTTCTGTGGACACCACAATTGTAGTTGAACACTAAAAAATTGATGTTCTTAATAGCTAATATTAATTTTAATTAGTGATCATGTCAATTTAAACGTTATTGTGACATCATTTAATTTATTTATTTATTTTAATTTTTTAACTCCAATGATAATCTCAATATTTTCATAAAATAGTATAATAAAAATAATAAATATATGATGTGTAATACTTTAAAAATATTAGAATATTAATAATAATTTATTTGTTGAATAAAAAATTAATGAATATATTGAATATAATACAATTAAAACATCAGTATAAATATCAACAGTAATATTTTCAACAACAAAATTAAATACAATTAATAAAAATGTAGTTTAAATTATATATATAATATGTATAAGATTTTATTAGAATATATATATAAATTTAAAAGTTTAAATTAATAAAATAATATAAAATTATAATTATAATTTTTACATATTAAAGACGGCATAAAATATATATTTGAGGTACCGTCAAATACAGTGACCAGATGGCCTAAAGTAGCGCATGCCATAAGAAAAGTCAGTGTTGGTTGGCTGCAAAATACTGAAAATAGCTTGCATTCAAACTAGACAACTCGCATCCCCGTTTGTGAACCCGTGCTTACTTAAAAATTGCTAATGATGTGCATCTTAGCAAGTAACTCGGTACTGATCCAAGTACGATGATTTTTTCTTTTCTTATTTATATTGCTATTGGGGTTTGCTATTGACGAATAAAACATGAAACCTTAAAACGACAATTAAAAATTTGTTTAGTGAATAAAACGCTTAGAGAGGTCAATTTCAGCATATACAGGAGCAAAAATTTCTTCCTTTTGGTTGAGAAAGTGTCCACACACATTGACTCAATGACACATTACATATAGTTAGATTGTTTAATGATGTTTTAAGCTTCTGAATCAAAATAAGAGAAGGGTGCATCATACAATTAGTCAGTCCATTAGGAAAATGACAAGAATGATAATACCTTCACAGATATGAGACAAATGTCCAATTTTATACATCTTTAGATGTGTGATTTTATATCCTCTTGAGAGTTTGTATGACATAATATTGGTAAGGTTCCTTTCAGTGATTCATATAAGTTTCATTTGTCACATATTGGACCATTTGCAATTATACAAACAAATATGCTAATTAGAAAACGCGTTCTACAAATTACAAAATCCATGTCACTTCTTTCTATCTCACTTGGAAAAACATGGACCATTATGACTTGACCATAACACACATTTTCTCCTCGTCTATAGGATCAAATTCCCCCCTTTAGCTTTGAAAAACAAATTCGGAAAGTATTACACCACACATCTTGTTTGTCCTAAGTAGTGCAAATCACACGGTACCATTTATTTATCTCATTCCATGCATTTTATACAATGATTGCACGTACACTTACTCTTTGCTACTCATCATATACCTTGGGAATAATTCGCATGCGTTCTTAATAGATGAGATAGGTAGTGAATATGCTTGTTTTTGATGGAATCGTCTTTTTTTTTTTTGAGAATCTGTCATCTCTGTTTATCTAGAGATTGATCGAATTTATCTTTATAATTTACGGCAAACATCAACTCATGCATATAACATAATTCACGTCAAATTTAAACGATCATTTTTTTCCGTATTGAATATTTACAACGCGAGTCAGGGTAATCGAAAAATAATAAATATAAATATATATATATATATATAAAAACATATAACTCACTCACTCATTCTTTTTTTTTGGTTGATTGCATGCATTTCACCTTTTCACATTAGTGATAGAAAAGAAAAAAATAAAATAGAGTCGTGCCAGAATGTGGACATGGGGATCCAATCGGATCAAAAATCTGTAAATGTCTCAACACATTGAAGTGTCCCCATCGTCATTGGTCATCTTCTTCCTCAATCTAAAATATTTACACAAATCCACCACCTCCGATTTGGCTCAATCTCTCAGACCAGACCAGACCAGACCACAGTCATCACTTTCAGAGAGCCAAAGACTCCGCCTTTACATTTTTTTTCCGATCAGAAAAAGACTTTCTACCTTTATATCTCTCCATGCGATCTCAACCCAATCCAATCCATCAATGATAGCATTCATTTCAACCCACTATATAACCCCAACGGCTCCTCTTCTTCTCCGGTCATGGGCCACCACCACCTCCACCACAACTCCTCCACCGACCGCGGCGTCTCCCACAGTAGCCCCCGCTTCTCCGGCGCCATGACTCGCCGCGCCCACTCCTTCAAGCGCAACCCCGCCACCACTGCCAAAGACACCACTACCAACACCACCACCGGTAACAACAATGGCGCCTCCGCGGCGAACACCGTCGGCGGCGGCGGAGGTTTCAGTACGCAGTATGAGGTGGATTTGCAGATGAACTCGCCGAGATCTGAGGTCACCGGAGGGAGCTCGGAGATAGGGTTTGGAGGGCAGGTGACGCAGAGGGCGGCGGCGAGGTTTCTTCGGAAGCCGATTGAGGCGGCGGCGGTGGTGGAGATGGGGCTGAGAGAGAGGAAGAGGCTTGGGCATTGGATGTTCTTTGCGTTTTGTGGAGTGTGTTTGTTTCTGGGGATTATCAAGATTTGTGCTACTGGATGGTTTGGATTTGCTATTGAAACTGCAAGGTCCAATCAGGTTGGTCTAATTGTTATTAATATTAATGTAGCATTGAATAACATGTTAAATCATTTCTGCTTGAGTTTTACTAGTTTGGATTGGAATATTCATGGATAACTGTTACAGAAAAGAAAAAGAAAAAAAAGGCTTAAAGGTCGTTGCTTTACAATGGAGTGCATTCATTAGCTTGTGCTGGACTCTGTGTTCTTGTATTAACTGGGCTTAGATGATCAAGCAACTTTGAAATGAGCTCTGAACTTTGTAGTGCCAAGTTCACTAGGAGAAACTACATTCTGTATGCTCTGTAGATGTAAAGTGTTGATTGTTTTGTCCTTGTGATTATGGTGTATGGTGGTTTAGGTGTCTGTGTACACATCATGCTTAGTCGGATTTTCTAGCTTTGTTTCTGAACATTCTACTTTTCCTAAACTAGGGAAGTTCTGGCTCTGGCATTCTTTCAAGTCGGATGGCTCAAAGCTCTCATGATTATGGGTATAGAGAGGGAGGAAATGATGTGGAACGGACTCTAATGATGGTGTCGTCTGGGGTTGTTGGTAGAGAGAACAGAGCTGAAGTAAGTCTTAAATCTTGTGTGTTGATCTCAATATACTATACCTTTTCTCCGTTAGCTGAATTTGATAATCAAATAGAAAAAATAGGGCTTTCTCAATTGTTCATCTGTCAGCTGTTGTTTGATTTGTGATATTTACTTCTGGTTCAGTACACAGGTATCTGGACTCAACCTGACAGTGGGAATTTCACTCAGTGCATTGAGCAACCAAAAAGTCACAAAAGTATGTACTTTGGCTTGGTCCAATTTGTGTGTTACACAAGTAATCAAGTGCTTCTATTTCATCCTCTGTTTTCATTCTCTCATCTCTGGCATTCTTTTGGCAGAGCTAGATGCAAAGACAAATGGTTACATTCTCATAAATGCTAATGGAGGCTTGAACCAGATGAGATTTGGGGTCTGGCTATTGTATATTTGATTTTTCCAACTGAATTTTAATCTACAATTTTAGACTATAGTCTGATGTATGCAATTTTTAGAATGCAGATCTGTGATATGGTTGCTGTTGCTAAGATTTTAAAGGCAACGCTTGTCCTGCCTTCGCTTGATCACACCTCCTACTGGGCTGATGAAAGGTTGGTTGATTTATTTTCTTGTGCAGCTGGATTGATTTGTTGACATGTTTCATGTGTTAAGTATGCTCCAGGTGGCTTTTTTTTCCCACAAGTATACTCTGAGGTTTTGAGCTAACTTCTTCTTATCTGCTTGCAGTGGCTTTAAAGATCTGTTTGATTGGCAACATTTCATTGAGACACTAAAGGATGATGTCCACATTGTTGAGACATTACCAACAGAATATGCAGGAATCGAGCCTTTCAACAAAACACCAATATCTTGGTCTAAGGTGAACATAAACATTTCTATTGTGTAGCTATTGTGGGAGGAATATCCTTTTATATTGCGGGAGGAATACAATTTGAGCCTTCATTAGAAAAGGAGTGCTATGCTCTCTTTCACACTTACTGTCTGTGTTAACTGATTCATGCCTGTGAGGCACACATGAAGCATTATCCGTCTGTTAGCTAAAAGATGCACCATTTCATTGGTTATTAGTGGAAGCACCATATGTAATCTCCCTACATACTGTTCCATGTCATCAAATAGCGTGCTTTATCATCTCTTAAATCAACTGTCTGAAGCTGGTATGCATTCTTTTTATCAGGCTAGCTATTATAAGTCAGAGGTCCTCCCACTGTTGAAGCAGTACACAGCAGTCTATCTCACTCATAGTGACTCTCGGCTTGCCAACAATGGCCTCCCAAGTTCCATTCAAAGGCTGAGGTGTCGTGTGAATTACAGGGCCTTGAAGTATTCAGCTCCGATAGAAGCACTCGGAAAAATCTTAGTTTCTAGAATGAGGCAGAATGGAGGTCCTTACCTTGCTCTTCATCTGAGGCAAGTACTATAATCTTTTTAAGTTTCAAACTAAACAGACCCCGGTGTGACTTGTGAGTCATCTTTGATCTAATGTAGACCAAGCAATCATACAGTATATATTATTATTTTTTCATTGGTAAAAGTAGTTTTTGTCAATATACTTTGATGATAGGGTGAGTCATGCAATTGTTTAGACTTGTCTCCATCCTTTCATAATATTTGTAATATCTATATCTTTCTACAGGTATGAAAAGGATATGCTTGCATTTACAGGCTGCAGTCATAGTTTGACAGCGGAAGAAGATGAAGAACTACGTATAATGCGCTATGAAGTTGCCCACTGGAAAGAGAAAGAGATTAATGGGACAGAGAGAAGGTTGCTTGGTGGCTGTCCATTGACCCCTCGGGAGACTTCACTTTTGCTCCGAGGGCTGGGTTTCCCTTCAAGCACCAGGATTTACTTGGTAGCTGGTGAAGCTTATGGGAATGGTAGTATGCGACAACTTGAGGATGACTTTCCCAACATCTTCTCCCATTCCAGTCTTGCCACAGAAGAAGAGCTGAGTCCATTCAAGAATCATCAGAACATGTTGGCCGGTATAGACTATGTTGTTGCCTTGGAGAGTGATGCTTTTCTTTATACATATGATGGAAACATGGCAAAAGCAGTTCAAGGTCATCGGCGCTTTGAAAACTTTAAGAAGACCATCAATCCGGACAAGTATGTCTCATACTACATCATTCATCTCTGATTTATGCTTTTGTTCTCTTACTTTATCGGTACATAAATAATTATGAATTCACTGTTGATGCAGGATGCATTTTGTAAAACTTGTTGACGATTATGACCAAGGAAAAATTACTTGGAAGAAGTTTAGTTCTAAGGTAAAAAAGCTTCACCATGACAGAGATGGATCTCCATACTTTAGGGAGCCTGGAGAGTTTCCAAAGCTGGAAGAAAGTTTCTATGCAAATCCCTTTCCAGGTTGTATTTGTGAAACACGATGGAAAAAGTAGAGGCCGGCTTACAGTTGTGCATTATATGATGGTAGGAGTTCAGCTGCAGACCTCAATGTATGTCGCTGTTGTTTCAGCATATTGGCAGGCATATGACCATCTTACATTTCCAATGCATAAGAATTAGTAGATTGATTGGCAAGAACACCTGCTCATTTGGAAGGTAGAGACAGTGCAGAATGAAGGCAAGGGGAGGTTGAACTTCTGTAATTCGAGTGTTGCGATAGAAGTCCGGTGTATATCATTGTCCAGAAATACTGGGAAGTTAAAATTCATACCGTGAATAGATACCTCAGTGCTACTGTACCACAACAATTAGAGAACACTGCTGCTTTGTTTGTCAATATTGATTGTTTTGTTTTTTAAGAGAATTTGTTAGGGGTACAAGGGCAGTGAAAGGAATGTATTACTAATAGTTGCAACTGTATGAAATGTAATTCAAAGAATCAATTTTTGCAGTTTCATTTTCATCTTCATATCTTCGATATTTTCATTTTCATTCCTTGTTTGTCAAGATGAACTCTTATTCACTCATAACTCTTTCTGTGCTCTCTGTGGAACACCAGAGAAATTGCATTTTCTTCTTGATCAAGTTGGTATCTATTGTTGTAACCTGAGCGTGACTATTTTACTATCTGTAACGCCCCCATTTGTATCTCACCAAGCTGTAGTCATTACAGTGTCGCAAATCTTCAGAAACACGAATTTAGAAAATGATTATTAACTGGAAAAAAATGACTGAATGTGCGATGTTGCAAACTTACAATACACAGACTAATATAGCGAAATTTCCATCACATATTAATTCACCCAAAATACAAGGCACCAAACACATAATGGTCCTTGAAAGGGAAATTTAACAATTAGAGATCCGTTGATTCATGACCTGGAGTTTGGCAGCTAAAACAACAGTTTGAATAAACAGAGAAACGAAGACAGTTTTGGTTTGATTCTCAAGACTAAACAAGGGCTATGGTTGGTTGGTCATCACAAGGACGAGACGGAGAGATACAGCAAGAGGGTGCTTAGAAGAAGAAGGGCATCTCATTTCACAAAAAGACAAGGGCAAACCACAAGAAGGTGACAAAAATGTGTACTCTCTCATTGAGGTACCAAAAACAAGAAGACAAAAGATCTCTACTGTCTTGGCTGTAGAATAGACTCAACAAGGTCTTGAAGAGGTGCAAGCTCGCCCTTGTCAATCAACCGGAATTCCTGCATCATATCCATCCAAACAATACAATCGGAATAAATACATATCAAAATGAGTATCTGCATGTGTGTATTTTTTACAAGAAGGAAAACTTACACAGGTGAAGAGAACAAAGTGCTTGATGCAAGTGTTGAGATGAGCTTCCTCCTTCAAACTCACAATTTTCATGAAGTGAGAATGGTAGATATGTGCGTACACACGGAACAATCGCTTAAAGATGGTCTTGACAACATCGAGGAAATTGGATGGAAAAGGTGCCCCTATAACAATATAGAAAAACAGCATTATAAGCTGGTGCATGTAAAGGGTGTGTGCTTAGCTTGGCCTAGCTTTATCAGGACTTTCTGCTTACCCAATTTTTGAGGGAAGATTGATTCCTCATCTAGCTGAACTTCAATCCAGTCCATTAAGTACTCGACATATTTTGGAGCAGACACCTCTATTGGTTTCTTAATGTTAACTCCATCAGCCCATCTGTACTCGTATCTGTGGAGAGTTTAACCAAAATGAGCACACAAACTGTATAAGAACCACTTTATGGAGGAAGCTTGATGATCAAGATAGGTCATCAAAATCCACAATGCCAATAATCAAAACCACACAGATGAATTTGATGCGATGATCAGATCAAGTACTGTACTTTGGTCCTGCGGACATTGTTGGACAATTGGCTGGTGTGCAGAATTCAGTGAGCGTACCAACTAGAATGTTCAGTTGGTTGAAAAAATCAGCAGCTGCAGCGAAAACAACGATTTTAAAACAAGTTCAATACACCGTAATTTGCGACAACAATTTTCACCGTGAATGACAGATAGGTCATTACATGTAAGTATACAAATCCAATGTGTATGACAGTAACATTTGCATCATCTGTCATGTACCTAAAGACTAGCTATCATATATAATTCTTGAATTTGAAAGGCGAATAATTCAAATTTCTTACAGTTTACTGCCAGCCATTCATTAATATCTTCCCCCGGAGGCAGACGTACGGCTTCCCTGAGGTTCCCACTACCCAAAGTAGCATCAATGTGTTTTTGGAGGTGTGCACCCTGCATTTTTGCAATACATTTCTCATCAGCATAAAAATACATGCACTTTGACATAGAAATATGACCCAAAAAACAAAAGTAAGCAACAATAACCTTGCTTCCTGATGGAGCACTCTTCTCTGGCCGGAATGTCTTTTGATTTCTGCAGAATTAGAGAGACAATGATGGAGCACTCATCTCAGAATTAGAGAGACAGACAGAGCCTTTGTCTTCCTTTCTTTCCCATTTGCGAATCAGCTTTGCTTGACCCGACTCATTCTCCTCATTTCTTTCCTATTATTCCATTTATGTTTTTTTTTTCTAGAAGAGTTTTTTTATTTTTTCAAAAGAATGTAATTTGCGTATGAATGGTTAGGATTATGAGCGAAATCTAGAAGTGAAATGTCTATATTAATTTGAATAATAATTTTGGAATTTTGTTTTTAAAAAATATAGCTCGTGGTCATACACAAATTAAGAAAATATAGATCATCATTTCAACAAGATAATTTTTAAGAGGTAATTTACGATTTTTTTTTACGGTAAATGAGAGGCATCATATTAATAATAAGAAGAAAATCATACATTACGCAGTTGAATGCTTGTAGGGTTCGAGAGAATTGAACTACTGTCGCATTAATCTAGGTGACCTAAAGTAGTACAAGAACACATGATTTGAGCAATAAGCACCAAAAAGTAACCAAGTAGCTAGGATAATGGCTTCTCATAAGGCAAGCACCAACACGGGTAAACCAAGGTAATACTCGCATTATATAGAACTTTGCGAGTCGGGCTCCCAAATTCAGTACCAAAAATGGCCCGAACCAGTTGAGACATCGAAAAGAGGTTAGAGACAGAACCCCCTAACCTTAAGGCCATTTTCCAAAACAGTGAAAAAAAGCCCATAAGCAAAGTGACCCAAACCTCATTAAGGACCAAAAAACTAGGCCCAGGCCTAGCAGTCCATATCCCAGCAGAAGCACAGGTCCAAGGATCCCAGAGTTCTAGCCCATCGAGCCCAAACCTTGGAGAGAGCACAGGACCCACATCTCTCCTCGACGTTGCCACCCACTCCGGCCGCCAACTAAGTCGAGGATCGTTCTACCCACATAGTCGAAGACCTAGGCAGTTAGCCCATATCAATCGGCAAAACGCTGGAGTAAAGCACAAACCTCATTGCAACCAGTTCCACTCCACAGGTCCCGGAGAGGATTGAGAAGCGACAAACCCCAGGCGGTTCCAGCTCCATCCCTGATCATCCCATGATCGAGTGATCATGCCCCTGTCTCGATCTCCTCCACTATCCCAGACCAGTCGCTACTCTCTAGGGTGACGTTGCTGTTCGAAACAACCTAGTGGACGAGCGCCACGACTGTGAACGCTGCCAACAATTTTAGGGGACAATGCAGATGTCCTCCCTCGTACGAGCGAAGTGCCGACAGGAGTCGGACTCACGAAACCCAACTGGTGAAGTGCCGATCTCGATATCCCTAGAGGGAGGATGCCACGCAGATTAGGGCAAAACCCTAACATCGCTTTTTTTTCTCTTTGAGGTGATTTTCGATTGACAAGACATTACATAGTCAATTAGACGTGCACATTGAATATTAAATGCACAAAACCAGGAATTACTTTAATAAAAAACCCTAGAAAGAGTTTTCTCTCTGTTTCTTCCCAAACTAGCAGCGGCTACTGCTCGTCAAGTCTTTGTCCGCAGCAGCTTGGGCTTTGGCTGGCCATCGGCCATGCCTCTGCCGCGTGGATTTGCCTTTGGAAGGGGAGTTCATGCCCTGACATCCTCTAGTTTGTTGGGTCGATGGTTTTGGTTCTTTTGCAGGTTTCTCTCGACATTTTTCTGGCGGCACAAAGGTCGATCTCTTGGGTGGTGATTTGTGGATCGTGTCGACTTGGTCTTCTTGGTGTCTCAATTTCTTGGGATTGATTTGCTTCAGTCGATTTGATATTGGGGATGTGGTTTTATGGGGTTGATTGGCTTGGCGGGTTCCTCAGCGGCAGGTCTAGCTGGAAGGGTTATGGAGGGTGTCGGTCGGGTTTCGTTGGTGTGGTGGCTTGCTTGACGATGAAGGTGTGGCTGTTGGTGGAGGACTATCGTTTTTGCTCACAGACAGCAACGTGCTGGTTTGGCTGGGGAGATCTACAAGGCTGGGTTTTGAGCCTAACTTTCTTTGGGTTATTGCTTTATTGGGCTTTTATTTTAGGTTGTGGTGTTTTTCACTCTAAGCCCAGTTTCTAGGTTTTAGTATATCTAATTCAATAATGTTCTATTTTTTTTGGATCCTAGGCACCTAGTGTACAATAGCGTCTCTGGAGTAGTACCGAATGAGGATATTCGCTATTTACGTTCTCAGATTTGTAATGAGTAGGTCTATTTCTATGTAGCATCTATGGTTACTAGAATTAACTTCGTGACTATCTGACCATGGCAGCAGGCGAGTACGTGATAATCTATTTTGACTTTTGATGAATATATATCTCGCCCATTTTTGGGTTGACTTAAAAAAAAATTGAATATCAAATGCAATCCAATATGAGGTGTATTCAAAGAATTATTGTGCATTATTCGAGATACATGCATCTAATATCCAAACTTAACATTAGAGGGTTGGTTTCTTACTCTTATAGTCTTATCCTTAATCTTAAAGTGATGAATAGAGCGACGTGCGATGGCATACGTAAATTAATCTCACTAGTCTATTTTGATTGAGAATTTAGCATAAATAAACAGGACCATCGATAATGATACTTTTTGTTGTAGCTAGGATTCATTGGAAAAGAAAAGAAGACTCATTATGGATAGAGAGATAAAGAACCAGATTCATGAGCAGAGAGCATCTGACTCGGGAATTTTCACATGCGGGACCATAAGAAAATGATGGATGATTTAGATAGGATTGTTAAGCTATCTGTATGCATACTGGCATGATCCTTAGCTTATTCCTGTTGGAGAATTTCAGGTTTTATACTTTCATATATACTTTATATATATATATATATATATATGCAATTCAATAAAATTCGTTTATGCTCCGAACCCTAAGAATTGTCTATATTCCCTATTCCCCTAACTACACAAAATTAAAGCAGTACGTATGACAATTTACTTAATATACGTTGGTCTAAAAAATCTTTCTATGTTGCATTTTTACTTTTTAGGGTGGTAAGGTGGTTATTGACTTGGTCAACATAATGGTCTATCTCAATTGATTCATGCATGATATTTGTTTATGAGAAAGAAAGAACAAGAGCTACAAGGATGAACCCCTGGGACAACCACCTCCAGAGATGTCAAAGTAAATTGCTTTCCTAATCTGCTCCGGAAAAGAGTTCTCCCAAATGTGCATGTTGTTGTGAGAGTGGCCAAGTGTCGCAAGGTGATCATCTGTGAAGTAGGCTTTCCTTAGGATATGATATAAGGAAATCTCTTCAAATGTGTTTGCAATCCACCTGATATCAAGGACAAGAGACTTTAGCTGTCAAGGGATGCTACCGTTGTTGTTGATGTCATTGATGACAAGAAGGGAGTCTCCTTCGACCAGAACTCTCTTGAGGTTTTTTCTTCTGGCTTGAAGGAGACTGTCACGCAGAGTGGTTGCCTCGGCAATGGGAGCAGAGGTATGGCCAAGGCTTCTGGTACTAGTAAGGATAGGTCTTCCCGTGGAGTCTTTGATAACAAAGCCTCCAGCAGCTTGGCCAATACCCCTGGATTTAGGACTGAAGCATCAAAGTTGATATTCACGTGGGAATCTGGAGGAGGAATCCATCTAATAATGATCTGTTTAGGAATATAAGCACTTTGTTTTGTGTTAGCATCTTCGCAATCCTCCATGGTGTGGGCAGAAAGAACAACAACATTTCTTGGATTAGCATGTTCATTTCTAGAAACTAGATTGTTTCTAACTCTCCAAATTAACCAACAAGTGGTAATAAAATTCTAAAAGAGATCATCAGAGAAGTTACCATTACTAAAAAAGATTTTAATTTGTTCCTTGAACCCGCTATTGAGAGTTAGCATGCTTATGCTAGAGATTCTCCAGAGTTCCTCAGAAAAGGAGCAGTTACACATAAGATGGGACAAGGATTCCACTTCAGAGTTACAGAAGCGGCATGTATCATTATTAAGAGGACCAAATCTTTTAAGCCTATCTCTTGTTTTAAGATTTCCTTTGAGAAGAATCCAGCCAAACATTTTCACCTTAGGGGGAAGATTGAGTTTCCAAAGTTGACTAATACACAAGTCTTTTCCTGAGTGATCATTTCCTCATTTTATAACCAAGAAGCTGACTTTATAGAAAATATGTCATTTGAAGAAGGTCCCCAAACAAAACTGTCTTCCAGATTAGAGACAAGAATTGGAATTCCACTGATAAGATCAACGGCATCTTTAGGGAGATGAGATGACAACTTTTCAATGTCCTAGTAACCATTCGTAATATAATCACAAACAGTTTCATTCCAATTAATGGAATTCCTGGTAATATTATCAGGCAGATCTGCTAAAGGAAAGGGGTATGCCCAGTTGAAGTTCCAAAAGTTGATACTCTCACCATTACCCACCATCCATCTCATTCCTTTCAGGATAATGTCTCTACTATCTAAGATCTATTTCCAGGCTAGGGAAGAGTTTTGCTTATTTTTAGCTTCAAAGAAAGAACTATTTCTGAGGTATTTTTTCCTTGCCAACTGAGACCACCAATTATTTTCCTGGGTTAAAATTTTCAAACCAAGCTTAGCAAGAGCTGCCTGATTAGAATGGTTAGATTTCCTTATTTTCCTAATGCCTAAACTACCCCAGCATTTGGGAGAGCAGACTCTATCCCATGCCACAGGGTTTAGTTTGAATTAGTTCCCCATTAGAAGTCCCTAGATTTTTTGTCAATGGCCATCGTTACCTTGAGAGGACATTTGAAACAAGACATTATGTGATTGGGTATAGTTGAGATACTGCTCTTGATCAGGGTAGCTCTTCTTGATTTGGGGGATTTAATTATAATGTAAGGACAGATAAATCAGACTATGATCTGAACTCATGATGGGCAGATTTTCCACCTCCAGGTTAGGAAACTTAGAGAAGCAATCTGGGTTAGCGCAAAATCTATCTAGCTTTTCAAACATAATCGAACTGTCCTTATGGTTGTTGCACCAAGTAAAAGACACACCCTTACTTTGTACAGTGACCAAATCATTCTGATTTAGAAAGTTAACAAAATTGATCATGTAATTAGTAAAACTTTTGCTACCTCCACATTTTTCAGCTAAGAGGCAATCATATTAAAATCACCTGCCACAAATCAGGGTGTACCATCATGGGGTTTATGGTTGGACAGTTCATCCCATAGATCTTCTGTTTCTCCTTCTGTGGATAGCCATAGACAAAAGTAATATACCAAGAAAAATTTGAACTCCAGTTTGACACGAAACAATGTAAATAGCGATTATTGGGAACTACTACATTAATATTGCAAATACTTGGTTTCCAACACAAAAGGAGGCCAACCAGATTGACCTCTAGCAGACATTACAAAATGCTGACCAAAATGAAGTTTACTAGCAGTCTTATTCCCTACTTCGGGAGATGCCCTTATGTGGAGGACACAAAGTACATCTAAAGCTATCTTAGAAACATAAAAAGACGCCTGCGTTTGAAATTCAGGTTAGGAACTTTTTTGGCTATTCTATGATCCGATCCTCATTCAGGTTTAACCAAGTTCGAATCTTAGTACTCCCTGTTTGAAGAGAAAATACGTTTTCTCTCCTAAATAACCACCCATTTGAGCATTGGAGTTGCTCCATGGCCAAGATGTTGAACTTGTGGACTGACGAGCCAAGGTTCTAATTCTAGTATTCACCTGTTCATAAATTGAAAATTCTTTACGACAAGTAAAATTTAAAAGGAGTTGCTCAGCTTGTATTTTCTTATTTCTGTTGTAGGAGTACTAGCCAACTTCATTTTGGTACATAACTTTTCATTTAAGGTAGAGCTACGTCAAAGTTGTGTATACATTGGCCTTACTAAGCCTTTGCAAAAAGCCTCTTTGATTAATGGGAAATACAGAATTTTTAGGCTCCGCCAAAAGCAGAGACGACTTGCACCAAATCCTAGCGCCACCTTGCCTAAGTTTTTGGTTGCACCGGTGCTAAATTTTTCCACCAACAGTTCTTGGGCCGAGGGTTGAGTATGGAGGTGGAGTTAATGAGGTGTCAATGGTACGCCATCAGAAGGAAAGCTTGCAGATCGATCTCGGATGGTGTTTGGCCCATAATTACGCTCTAATTATGTTCCTAACTCTATGCTTATTACTTGTCTTTTATCAATAAAACATCATTTTTATTATATTTTCTTGTTATATTAGGAAATGAGGTATTGGTGTGGAAATGCTCTAAGAGATAAAATTTAATCACTTTTTGGAGAATCCGAGCGTATTTTCGAGGTCCTTAGAGAAAATGGAGCAAAAACGAGAAAATGACGAAAAGTCAACGTCGGTCAACGATCAACTCCGGCTGATCAACGGTCAAACTCTGGAAAGTCATCACTGGTCAATGACAAGAGTCGAGTCAAGTTGGGTCAAGGTCTAAGAGTTCAAGCTCACAAAGAATATATTTTGAGAGATGAATATATATGCAAGTCATATGACTTGGGATGAGTCACACATTGGGACCACATAAAAACCTAAAGTTTAGGATCATGTCTAAACATCTTATTTTAAATTTTAAACACCCAAAATATCTTCTTGAAACATATAGGGTCGAGCTCCCCTCTCTCCACACACATATCACACTTCACTTTTTCATTTTCCATAGTTTTAATCTCTCTCTATAGTCCTCATCCATATCCAAACCCTCTAGATCTCTCCTCCACCTCAAAAACTCACTCTAGCACCACCAAAAGGCCTAGGAACCTCCATCACCACCACCATACTCTCATCTCCACCTTCTTCACCCTAGCCTAAGGTGGGTTCATCAATTTTGTGGAACCAAGGAGTAAGAAATGAGGCAAGAAGTGAAGAAATGACTTGTAGAGCTTGGACGCTTTGCTCAAGGGACTCTTCGGTTACTTTTATCTATGTATCTAGACTTAATTCTTACCATGTATTGAGTATTCCCATTTGGAAGGCTAGGATTTGAACCCTAGCCATGTGATGTGAGCAAATGATGTCTTGATTTATGTATGGTTTACACTATTAGAATACCTTCGTTAGCATGTGGAATTTTTTTCAGTCCGTAGCCTAACAAAATATTAGGCGACGGATATGTGAACGGTCTGCTTCGAAAAAATATCCGTCTTCTAACAACTTCTTAGGCAACGAAAATAGTTTCCGTCGAAAATCCGACGGTCAATAATGTTTTTAGAAGACGGATTTTTTGCATTGGAAAATTTTTTCTTCCAAGAAACATTCAAAAGAAGGAATTTTATTTCCCTTGCCAATTCCGTTGTCTAAAGGGATTGTTAGAAAATGAAAAAAAATTGATCTGCAAGAAATAGGTTCATTGACGGAATTTATTTACTAGCAGATGGATAATGTTCGTCTGCTAACTAGAAGAATCTTCTGTAACAACCAGTAGCATTTCCATATGAAACTCTTATAATCTCTACATAACAGTTCTAACACCTTATTTCCGGCGATTTTTTGATCTACAACGAAAAAGTTTCGATCAAAGCCCCTAAAGCATTCCCGAAACTTCATATATTGGTTAGTGTTTGTATATACTAATTTTTTTATATAATATTTCGGTTATTGTGAACTTAACCGGTGATTAAATTCCGACAATTGTTTTCAATAGCGAAATTTGTCATAGGTAGTTAGAATCCCGCTCTTGATGTATAATTATGTGACGACCCGAACCAGAATCAGTAGAGTAATCAGCATAATCCACGAGTTAGAGCGTAATCGCTGTTTATCGATTATTGTGTGGTTTGCCGGTTTCGTTTACGACTTAATTATCGGCCGAGAATTTGAGTTGGGTCTCTTCTCGAGAATTGTAGTGCACGTGATTTCGAGCTCGTGGGTTGTTCCAGATGATTTTTCGGATAACCGAGGAATATAATATGATTATTTGAAGTTTCAGAATATCGACGAGTTTATCCGTTTGTATCGTGTTTATCCGAATCGTAATGGTTATCCGTTTTGAACCGTCGATCGTCCCGAGGCGCGAGTATAAATATCGGAAATAGTCGAAAAATTGTCGAAAACACTGTTTGGGAAGTTTGACCGTCGTTGACCAGGAATTGACCGTTGACTTTCGTTGACAGGAGGAGAAAACGGACCGTTTGGCTTCCGTCGCCGGACCGGCTGATTCTGGCCATTTCAGGTCATGACTCTTGAAGGTAAAATGTTCTCCTTGTGATTCTAAACAGTTTAGAACTTGGAATTGCTTGATTTGGTTGAGATTTGAGGGAGATATTTCGATTTGAAATTTGGGAATTTTTGGCCGGAATCGGCCTCGACGGAGGGAGGTGCTTTGGTGACTTTCCGGGGTGGATCTTAGGTGGGTTTTGTTGGGTTTTGAACTGTGATCATTTCCCGTTTGGTTTGGAAGGACGAGGTGGCGCGACGGCGCCGGAATCGGCTCGGAAAGTTTTCCGGCCGGTTTGGACCACCGTGGCTATCGAGCTGATTTCCGGCCATGGTGGTGGTTGGATTGTGGTAGTCCCTTCATTAAAATTGTTTGCCTTTTTGAGAAGATTATTGTGGTAGCTCGGTCGCCGGAAAACTCTTCGGTTGACGGTGCGCCGGCGGCGGCGGTGGCGGTCAACGCCGGAGCTCCGGCGACCCGTTGACTTTTTGGATTTCGATGTTTTTAATGTCATTTTTCTTGTAATCGCGCCCCGATCGTCGCCTTGAGGTTTTCGAGTTGATTTGGGTATTGGATTTTGATTGGAGATTTCGGGAAATTCGTCGATTATTTTGTACTGTATTATATGTTTCTGGGAACGGTTGGTTTCCGTGGTGAAGTACAGTGTTGTGAGCTATGATTTTGATCAGATATATTTTATGACTATTTAGGGGATCGAGATCGTGCTTCGGGTGAGGGATCTTCCGCCGAACCACGAGATTAGCGCGAGTGCGCGTTTTGCTCACCTGTGAGTGGACAATTTTTTTTCACTGATAATCGCGAGTCTTTATACACGTTTTACGAGCATGAGCATGCATATGAGATTATGGTTTATATGAGCATGTGTTATACGGTTATGCCTATACTAGTATATATTACGTATATGCATTTATTTATTGCATTATACATTTGCTTCAAACTATTTATGATTTGGTTTACACAGAGTACAGTCTCAGTATATGTTGTTGTATCGATACACTTGCATCCCGGCTGATCCCCGAGGATGTTTACCGGGGGGGAGGCTGTGACCCCTGACCCGAGGCCTTTATCGGGGGTGGGGGGGGGCAGACCTCTGACCTGAGTCCTTTCTGGCTAGAAACACGTGTAGGTCTGGGATCCTGTGATTCGGACTGCACTAGCACAGATGTGTCCATGAGCGACCCCGTGGGATTTTTACTTGCATGCTCAGTACGCTGGAGGAGTATGAGTTTACCTCGTGTACTTTATTATCTTTATTTACCTGGACTCGCATATGTTATTTTAACATATATCATCTGGTGAAAGACATTTATTTTCATCCACTCACTCTAACGGTTTTCATGTCTTTCCCCTGGGCTTTTCAGTTTCCGTGCCCAGTTTGCAATTCATATTCTAGAGTCTCACGTCGTGGTTGGAGGCTAGTTGTTCGAGCTACCTGTGTTTTCCAGTAGGTTCCTTGTTTCGCCTATTGTTGTATATTTTGTATATATTTACACTAGAGGTCGCTCTGATACGTTCTGATACATGTTTTATACCGATTTTCCCGGATATACTATATATTACAGTTATATTTACTGTTTATTGCTATTATGATGATATTGAGAAATCCGGATGGGATTGGTGCCCACGGTTTGGCTTTTGTGGCATAGGATGAAGTGTTATTTTCCGGGTGCAGGTAAATGCAGTTCTGCGTTAGTAGCGTCACTCTGCCGAAATTTTAATGGTTTTTGTTTGTTCACATTTTCAGAAGGGGTTTGATTTCGGTTTAGGAAACTAAATCGGGGTTGGGTCCTTTCAGCTTGGTATCAGAGCATTAGGTTGTCAGATTCTGTAGACTCTTGTAGTTATGACGCTTAGGGTATTTGAGTTTGTACAGCATGACTGGAGTGATGACCCGACTGGCCAGCGGTACTCATCAATACTTCGGGTGTTGTGTGTTCTCAAATATCTGAGGTTTCATGATTACGTTCCTTCTACTTGTACCTAATGTTTGTCTTGTATCAGTAGGATGCCTCCTTGACGTGGCCCCCGTGTTGATCGGGAAGAGGATCCTGATATGGATCGCCAGACGCACGACTTACTGATGAGAGTGCTGCGTTTGGAAGAGCGTTTTGACCCTGTGGTCAAAGCTCGTACTGCTGGTGCGACTATCTTTTCGGGTTCTGCTGATCCAGAGATTTGTGAGGCATGGTTGGTTCAGGTTGAACAGGTTTGTGAACGTCTGCGCTTTACCCCTGAGCAGATGACAGTGGCAGCAGTTGGATTACTTGAGTCAGATGCATACTTCTGGTGGGTTAGCACCGATAAAGTTCCAATTGATACTCTGTGGACTTTGTTCCGAGATTTGTTTATGCGGAGATACTTCAACCAGGCTACCCAGCAGCGTAAGTATGAGGAGTTCACAAATTTGAGATAAGGCAGTATGTCTGTGCTTGAGTACCGGGACAGGTTTACCCGCTTATCTCGTTTTACGCATGACATGGTGGCTACTGAGGAAGCCAAGTGCCGCAGATTTGAGCTGAGTTTGAACTTGAACATCAAGGGGACTCTGACTACGATGCCTCGGAACAACTTCGATGAGTTTGTCAGTTCAGCGCTCCGAGGTGAGGATATTGAGAAGGAGAGGCAGATGAGGTACCAGCCTAGACGGTTTGAGGAGGGTGGACCGAGTCAGGGGCCTTCAAAGAGGCAGAGTTCTGATACTTCCGGTTCGGCTTCATCCTCAGGTAGTGGACCATATAGACTAGCAGCTGGTGCACCGAGACAGAGACCGAGATGAAGGAGAGATCGACCGCAGCGACCACAGGCTACTAGGGGTTCCAGCGGTTCTAGTTATCCTCGGCGTACCGGTGGCACGTTTGCCGTACCGAGAGAGTACCCATTGTGCAGCTTCTGCAACAGGCATCACTTTGGTCCATGTCAGCGAGGCCCTGTCACTTGTTTTCGCTGTGGCCAGGTGGGTCACTATGCGAGGGAGTATTTCCAGCTTGATGGTGCTGATGGACAGGCGGCCCAGAGTTCCGGAGCTGAGCGAGGTGCCACTTCGGGAGCTCGACCAGCATAGTTTGCGGGCCAGGGCAGACAACAAGGACAGCCTCAGGGTGGACGACCAGCCGGGCAGGCGAGGGTTCATGCCATGACTTTACGAGAGGGCAGAGCTTCACCAGAGGTCGTTATCGGTACGTTGCATGTATTTGGTATTTCAGTACTTACATTGTTAGATCCAGGTGCCACGCATTCATTCATGTCATATAGACTATCATCTTTAGCTACGGTACCTGCATCTCTACTTCCGGGGTTGTGGAGAGTGTTATATCCGTCTGGTGAGATTGTCAGTATTGGCTGGGTGTACAGAGATTGTGAGATTTTTATTGGTGGCCATGGTTTAGTCGCAGATTTGTTGTTACTTGATATCGTTGACTTTGATCTGATCTTGGGGATGGACTTCTTGGAGACACATTGGGCTATGTTTGACTGTCACAAGAAGGAGGTCGCATTTTGACGACCAGGTTTTCTCGAGATATTGTTTCGAGGCGAGAAGAACACTTCACTACCATGTTTGATTTCCGTGATGAAGGCGGATCGGTTGATGAAGAAGGGTTGTGTTACTTATTTAGCTCATGTGGTAGACACTACGGCTGCTGTGCCGGACCTTGGTGGTATTGAGGTTGTTTCTGAGTTTCCGGATGTATTTCCGGAGGAGTTACCAAGCATACCTTCTGCTCGGGAGATTGACTTCACGATTGAGCTGTTACCGGGTACAGGACCCATTTCTCAGGCACCGTATCGTATGGCGCCCGCGGAGTTGAAAGAGTTACAGGTTCAGCTCCAGGAGTTGCTAGAGAAGGGTTTTATTCGACCCAGTGTTTCGCCATGGGGTGCTCCGGTTTTGTTTGTGCAGAAGAAAGATGGATCTATGCGGTTGTGCATCGACTACCGGAAGCTGAATCAGGTTACAGTAAAGAACAAGTATCTGTTGCCGCGGATTGATGATTTGTTCGATCAGCTCAAGGGAGCTTCAGTCTTTTCGAAGATTGATCTTCGATCCGGATATCACCAGTTGAGGATCCGAGAGTCTGATGTGGCCAAGACAGCTTTCAGATCGCGGTATGGGCATTACGAGTTTTTAGTTATGCTGTTTGGGTTGACCAACGCCCCCGCAGCTTTCATGAACTTGATGAATCGGGTGTTCAGACAGTTTTTGGACAAGTTCGTGATTGTGTTCATCGATGATATTTTGATCTATTCCAGGAGTGTGGGCCAGCATAAAAAGCATTTGCAAGCGGTGTTGCGGACTTTGCGGGACCATCAGTTGTTTGCGAAGTTCAGCAAGTGCGAGTTTTGGCTGGACATTGTTAAGTTTCTGGGCCATGTGATATCGGCTGAGGGAGTCAGTGTTGATCCTGACAAAATCGAGGCCGTGCTGAATTGGAGTAGACATATTACTGTACCAGAGATCTGGAGTTTCTTGGGTTTGGCAGGCTACTACCGACGGTTTGTACAGGATTTTTCTCGGATTGCTACCCCATTGACCAGGTTGACGAAGAAGGGTGTCAAGTTTGAGTGGTCAGATGCATGTGAGGAGAGTTATTTGCTCCTGAAGGAAAAGTTGACTACTGCACCGGTTCTGACATTACCAGACGACAGCAATGAGTTTGTGGTTTATAGTGATGCGTCGAAGTTGGGACTTGGTTGTGTGCTAATGCAGCATGGCAGAGTTGTAGCCTACGGTTCCAGGCAGTTGAAACCACACGAAGTCAACTATCTGACCCATGATTTGGAGTTGGCCGCTATTTTGCTAGCGTTGAAGAGTTGGAGACATTACTTGTATGGGGCCCAGTGTAAGATCTACACCGACCACAAGAGTCTCACTTACCTACGGACGCAGCCAGATTTGAACATAAGGCAACGCCGGTGGATGGAGTTGATTAACGACTACGATTGCACTTTCGAGTACCATCCAGGGAAGGCCAATGTTGTGGCTGATGCACTTAACCGAAAATCCGGAGCTTCGTTGTTCCATGTGTGTGTGGCTAGAGTGTCTATGTTAGCCGAGCTTCGGATTACAGGAGCTGAGTTCGAGTGGGATGACGAGGGAGCCTTGTTAGCCAGTTTTCAGGTTCGACCCGTATTGGTTGATCAGGTTCGGGAGGCTCAGGATTCAGATTCCTACTTGTTGGGAAAGAAGACCATGATACAGAATGGTGTGCCTACAGAGTTCCGTTTGAGCGACGACGGTACGTTGTTATTCAGAGGCAGATTGTGTGTGCCCCGAGACGAGGATCTGAAGAAGGAGATTCTGGACGAGGCTCATTGTTCGGCGTATGCGATGCATCCCGGAGGTACGAAGATGTTTCGTACACTTCGAGCGTATTACTGGTGGCACAACATGAAGCGGGAGATTGCCGCATATGTGAGCCGATGTTTGATTTGTCAGCAGGTTAAACCGGAGAGACAGAAACCTGCAGGGAAGTTACAGCCACTGGAGATTCCGCTTTGGAAGTGGGAGCACATTACTATGGATTTCGTTTATCAGTTGCCGCGTACTTCGGCTGGCAACACTGGTATTTGGGTTATTGTGGATCGACTGACGAAATCCGCTCATTTTCTCGCACTTCCGGGGAAGATATCAGTAGGAAGATTGGCTAAGCTGTATTTGTCAAAGATTGTTCGACTGCACAGTGTGCCTGTGTCTATTGTTTCTAACTGAGATAATCAGTTTACCTCTGAGTTCTGCCAGGCATTGCAGCGAGCCATGGGCACGATGTTGCGTTTTAGTACAGCTTTTCATCCTCAGACTGACGAGCAGTCTGAGCGGACTATACAAACACTTGAGGATCTGTTGCGGTCATGTGTGTTACAGTTTCGTGGAAATTGGGACCAGCAACTACATTTGATAGAGTTCTCCTACAGCAATAGTTATCAGGCCAGTATCGAGATGGCACCGTACGAGGCCCTGTACGGGAGGCAGTGCCGCACTCCGTTGTGCTGGAGTGAGGTGGGCGAGCGATGGCTTATTGGCCCTGATCTGGTGAAGAGAACTATGGAGGACGTCCAGATTATCCGGGATAGATTGAAGATCGCCCAGGATCGACAGAAGAGTTATGCGGACGTGAGGAGGAAGAGTCTCGAGTTTGAGGTTGGCGATTGGGTCTTCCTGAGACTATCTCCGTGGAAGGGTATTGTGTGTTTCAGGAAGCGTGACAAGCTTCGACCACGATACATTGGTCCGTACGAGATCACCGAGAGGGTTGGAGCTGTTGCTTACAGACTTGAGTTACCGGCTAAGATGGCTCGTGTTCATGATGTTTTCCATGTTTCGATGTTACGAAAGTACATCTCAGATCCTTCCCATGTGTTAGCCCCACAGCAGTTACCGATCCGAGAGGATTTGACGTACGTGGAGGAGCCAGTACAGATTCTCGATCGTCGTGAGCAGGAGTTGAGACACCGTGTGATCCCGCTAGTGAAGGTCTTGTGGCAGAATCACTCGATTGAGGAGGCCACCTGGGAGACTGAGCAGCGTATGTGGGAGCAGTATCCTCATCTGTTCACTTGACAGGTACGTAAATTTCGAGGTCGAAATTTTTTTTAAGGGGGGTAGATTTGTGACGACCCGAACCAGAATCAGTAGAGTAATAAGCATAATTCACGAGTTAGAGCGTAATCGTTGTTTATCGATTATTGTGTGGTTTGCCGGTTTCGTTTACGACTTAATTATCGGCCGAGAATTTGAGTTGGGTCTCTTCTCGAGAATGGTAGTGCACGTGATTTGGAGCTCTTGGGCTGTTCCGGATGATTTTTCCGATAACCGAGGAATATAATATGATTATTTGAAGTTTCAGAATATCGACGAGTTTATCTGTTCGTATCATGTTTATCCGAATCGTAATGGTTATCCGTTTTGAACCGTCGATCGTCCCGAGGCGCGAGTATAAATATCGGAAATAGTCGAAAAATTGTCGAAAACACGTACTGTTTGGGAAGTTTGACCGTCGTTGACCAGGAATTGACCGTTGACTTTCGTTGACCGGAGGAGAAAACGGACCGTTTGGCTTCCGTCGCCGGATCGGCTGATTCCGGCCATTTCAGGCCACGACCCTTGAAGGTAAAATGTTCTCCTCGTGATTCTAAATAGTTTGGAACTTGGAATTGCTTGATTTGGTTGAGATTTGAGGGAGATATTTCGATTTGAAATTTGGGAATTTTTTGCCAGAATCGGCCTCGACGGAGGGAGGTGCTCCGGTGACTTTCCGGGGTGGATCTTTGGTGGGTTTTGTTGGGTTTTGGACTGTGATCATTTTCCCTTTGGTTTGGAAGGACGAGGTGGCGCGACGGCGCCAGAATTGGCTCGGGAAGTTTTCCGGCCGGTTTGGACCACCGTGGCTTTCGAGATGATTTCCGGCCACGGTGGTAGTTGGATGGTGGTAGTCCCTTCATTAAAGTTGTTCGCCTTGTTGAGAACATTATTGTGGCAGCTCGGTCGCCGGGAAAACTCTTCGGTTGGCGGCGGCGGTCAACGCCGGAGCTCCGACGACCCGTTGACATTTTGGATTTCGATGTTTTTAATGTCATTTTTCTCTTAATCGCGCCCCGATCGTCACCTTGAGGTTTTCGAGTTGATTAGGGTATCAGATTTTCAGTCTAGGATTTTGAGTGGAGATTTCGGGAAATTCGTCGATTATTTTGTACTGTATTATATGTTTCCGGGAACGGTTGGTTTCCGTGGTGAAGTACAGTGTTGTGAGCTATGATTTTGATCAGATATATTTTATGACTATTCAAGGGATCGAGATCTTGCTTCGGGCGAGGGATCTTCCGCTGGGCCACGAGATTAGCGCCAGTGCGCGTTTTGCTCACCTGTGAGTAGACAATTTCTTTTCACTGATAATCGCGAGTCTTTATACACGTTTTACGAGCATAAGCATGCATATGAGATTATGGTTTATATGAGCATGTGTTATACGGTTATGCCTATACCAGTATATATTACGTATATGCATTTATTTATTGCATTATACATTTGCATCGAACTATTTATTATTTGGTTTACATAGAGTACAGTCTCAGTATATGTTTTTGTATCGATACACTTGCATCACGGCTGATCCCCGAGGATGTTTATCGGGGGAGGCTGTGACCCCTGACCCGAGGCCTTTACCGGGGGGGGCAGACCTCTGACCTGAGGTCTTTCTGGCTAGAATCACGTGTGGGTCTGGGATCCCGTGATTCGGACTGTACTAGCACGGATGTGTCCATGAGCGACCCCGTGGAATTTTTACTTGCATGCTCAGTACGCTGGAGGAGTATGAGTTTACCTCGTGTACTTTATTATCTTTATTTATCTGGACTCGCATATGTTATTTTAACATATATCATCTGGTGAAAGACATTTATTTTCGTCCACTCACTCTAACGGTTTTCATGTCTTTCCCCTGGGATTTTCGGTTTCCGTGTCCAGTTTGCAGTTCAGATTCTGGAGTCTCACGTCGTGGTTGGAGGCTAGTTGTTCGAGCTACCTGTGTTTTCCAGTAGGTTCTTTGTTTCGCCTACTGTTGTATATTTTGTATATATTTACACTAGAGGTCGCTCTGATACGTTCTGATACATGTTTTATACGGATTTTCCCGGATATACTATATATTATAGTTATATTTACTGTTTATTGCTATTATGATGGTATTGAGAAATCCGGATGGGATTGGTGCCCACGGTTTTGGTTTTGTGGCATAGGATGAAGTGTTATTTTTCGGGTGCAGGTAAAGGCAATTCCGCGTTAGTATCGTTACTCTGCCGAAATTTTAGTGGTTTTTGTTGGTTCACATTTTCAGAAGGGGTTTTATTCCGGTTTAGGAAACTAAATCGGGGTTGAGTCCTTTCAAATAAATGCTAGCTTTTGCATCCAAATGTTAGATCGATAATTAGTAGCTAGCGATGTTGATAAATTATAGATTTTTAGATATTTACATATATATTATTAATTAATTAGTTTAATTTGGGTTATGCAATTTAATTTGTAATTTTTGGGTGTATATATATATATGTAAGAAAGATTCTTGATTGATATGTACGTAGCTAGATTATTATATATGTATGTACATGATCTATATGGACAGAAAAATTAATAGCTAGGTATGTAGCTTGATCGATATTTATGAAGATTATTGTGGAATTCTAGTTAGCTTGATCGATATATATGAAGATTAGGTATATATATTGAACGATTCGTAGTGTGGGAAGATTATTCGATTCGTTCTAGCTAGATAGCTTGATATAAAGATTAGAGAGAGAGAGAGAGAGAGAGAGAGAGAGAGAGAGAGAGAGAGAGAGAGAGAGAGAGAGAGAGAGAGAGAGAGAGAGCGTGTGTGTGTGTATATATATATAGGTTCTAGCTAGCTTGATATATGAAGAATTAAGGTTATAAATTTGATAGGCCGGATAATTTATTATTTCGCTCATTACAAGTTACGTACTTACGCAGAATATGGACAAAAGTTGGTTATGGTTCGAGAGAGGTGATCAAAGGTATTTTCAAGGAATTTATGACTTCATGCGTTTTGCAATTCAACATGGTGGAGGAAGTTCCAATTTCAAGTGTCTGTGCAGGAGATGTCATAACTCAGAGTATCATACAGTTGCAGATATGTTCCGACACTTGTCTCAATACGGTATGATATGGAAGTATACTTCATGGATTGAACACGGTGAAGAACCAGAGATTAATGCTCATACTGTGATGGCGGGGTTCAGATAAGGGTATGATGTTGGCCAATCCAGCAATATTGATGGACCTGCTCCAAACTCCGTGATGAAAATTGTCCATGATGCATTTCTGTCGTATAATTCAAGTGGATACAGATTTTTCGAGGGAAAAATTATATATTATATATTGCATCAAAATATTGCTTGTCGTATCTGATTTATATTCATAATTTTGTAGATGACAAGCCTTCAAAGAATTGACCATTCCAGTTGGTACACAGCAATTCTGCATAATTTGGCCAACAAGTCCCAAATATATGAGATTTATTCTGCATATGATCTGAATGGAATAAAGTTTCGGACATGCATAAATAAATCCGTTTCGTGGTGATTCCGACAGTTGACGTCCTCTTTAGAAGTAATACACTACATCAAAAGCTAATTAAGTTGATCGAGTAGCTTAATCTTTTTTTACCTCGGTTTACTCCAAAGGTAGTTATTTTGCTACAGTTTACTGAAAGTGAAAAAATATTATTTTCATCAATAGCTAAATAGTTGGATCATGTCTAGCTAGGGCGGATTTTTTAAAAAGTCATTCCCGCCAGAAAGCTCAAATTGCCGTCATCGATCCCAAACAGAATTTCAAACTCTTCCGTACGTCTTCTCGATCAGAGCAGCCATCACTCCTGGCCTTAGCGTTTCGCTGGCTCGCATAGACTTGGCTCCCGGTGTTGGTGGTGCACTAGTTGCCGGGTTTGTTATTTCAATTCGTCGGACATAACACGTACGGTACTAGTGTACTACAGTTTATATAAGAACTATCAAGACTGGTGATGTTATATATATATGGTTTTCCCTCAAGCTAGGATTGCACCTCCAACTCAATATTAAAGCTAGGTCCTACTCCGGCGGCAGAATCCCAGGTCTGCAGTTTGTGGACTTAATTTAATTGGCTCTGTTTCAGAACAATTTCCATACTCCTTCTGCCTTCAATAGCTGACAGTACTTAATTTCGTAAGCATTCTCGATCGAGATAAGAAGGCTTAAGGCCCTCTCTGGTGGTAGAAATTAAGTATAGATATTAGTACCCATGAGCAAAAACTACTTCTGCCGACAAAATAACGTTCTTGGTAGTTGGTATATACAAGTGGTCCGAGAGTTTCATGGTCAATTTAATCGATTGTGCTCAACTTTCTTTAGATCTAAATTTGATAGGTAAAATTAAATAGGCAGTTGAAATAGATACATGTGTCTCATTATAGACATTGAATTCCAACCAAGAATGAGCACAAGTGATCACCATGAGTCCATGACCATCATTCTACTGCTTAAACAATTCATAAAAACTTTGTGAAATTGAGCAAACGTACCATCTATATATGTATGGTACTGGTGGCAGTTTTACAACTACAGATATAGGACATGAAGATTAATTGATAACGTACAAGATTTATACCCGAAACACTTTGCTCTGAAATAAGATGCAGTTATTGAATACGTACAACTGCAAAACGTACACGTCATATTGTCATAATCCCCTGCAAAACTTGATCAATTGGTACCGCCAAGTAAAGCCTTGAGTTTCTTAATCTGAGCCACGTCCAGGAGAGTAGTCTGTCCTATCAATTCCGTAGCTAAATCGCTCTGGAACAGTGAATTCTCAATACTCTGAACACCGGGGTTTTCGCTATTGAAGGAAGCAATTACAATGGCAGGAGTATCACCTCCATTCACTTGGAAGTGTAATAACCCTGGAGGAACAATCATAATGTGACCCTTCTTGAGAGTCTTCACATAAGCTTTGTTGTTACCGTCAATGAAGCCGGCAACTACTGTCCCTTCAGCAACATAGACCATTTCCGAAGCTCTCTGATGCGTGTGAAGTGGGATGACTCCACCAACAGCCAAATCTGCGCGAGCCAGCCCAAGTCCGAGGCCATTCAGACCAGGAAACTGTGCAACAAATGCAGGTTTGACTCTGGCTTTGTTGAATTTTAAAGGGCCTCCCGGTGTTTCTAGACTAGTGTATACGAAATCCTCCACCGTAACATTTGCAGGGCTTTTACAAGTGTAGCCTGCAGGGCTCTGAGGAGCTGCGTAGTCTGCGACACAGAAGTCCTGCATAGCAGCATAGGAAGATGAGAAATGGAATAGACAAACTGTGAAGAAGACGGAGAAGATCATCATCATCATGATTTTGCTGTTTCTAGTTATGCTTGTTCAACATGAAATAGGACCATATATATATATAGTTGGAAAGCGTCATTATCTACCGGCAGTAGAAGTCTCACCTACTGGTCGTTGAATACAATAAAATTATGTATCTTTTTAGTATTTTAATCTCCACCTCTACCCGCTCAACCCATCTCGGTCCATCTCTATCTCTATGTTTCACACCCTACCAGCCTACCTTGCTTAAGTTGGTTCTTTATATACATACCGATACTGATATGGCGGTTCGTACATGTTTTCTACTTGATGGATCTTGATGTAGAAGCTAGCTAGCTAGCCAACTAGATATAGTTTTTGAAGGATCAACCCTAGCCCATTCCCATTTTGGGCGGAACAGATCATGAGAAAGTGTAGCCGCACATCATGTCTATCATTTTCCTTTGAAAATCTTAACGGAATCACTAAACTCTAAACCCTCGAATGAAACTGTACGTTTCCAATTCCTCCCATCACAACTGATACTTGCTACTGTTTCCTAAGCGATCTGGAAAAATAGTCTTCATCGATCTGCCGCTGAATCTCCAGATTAATTTGAATGGACTTAATTGGCAAATCTTTATCTCGTCTAGACGTCACCGCCAGATTCCTTTGCATATAACAGTAATAACACGCCCCGGCCCGCAGCTTCAAAAGTCGTACATGTCGTGTTACTTCCACTTGGTTACTTCATTGCTTACGTACATTTGCTAGCTATACTAGTTCGTTTAAGGCCAGCAGGTCAGCACATTGTAGACCACGCAATATTTTTTTTTTATTCGTGAAAGGTAGACCATGTAAAAGTGTTTTAGGAAATTATAAAACTAAAGAGAAATATCTAGAAGCAAATATCTAATGGTATACAAATGGTACCATAAATAGGCACACTTGAATTTCCTTTAACACTCTCTTGTGTCGGTTATGGGTACATAGTCGATGATTCCTTGATGTTTTCGTGATGCATCCTTAAAAACTTTGTTGAGTCAAAAACCATTGCGGGAGAAAAAGTGATCTCGAACAAGTAAAAAGAGTGCAGGTCGTCGTAGACGATGATATGACATTTATCAATATTGTCTCATTAAAACCTTACCAAGTAATAAAAATTCTTTGGGATAAAAACAACCTATGTCAAGGAAAAAGAGTACAACGTGTCATTCACATTTAGAAACGCTTATGTGTATGTCATACTCCCCCTGAAGTCTGCATCTCCCCTTGATATCGACAATCGGGATAGTTTACATAAGCTGAGCAACTCTATGCTTTTCGCATGCTTCTTAAATGTGGTTTTGGGCAATTACTAGTAAGTAAGTCTACCATTATCCTTATATCGAACTTAGTTCATTATGATCTTGAGGAAACTAATGATGTTGCTGATCGTAGAAAAACTTATGAGATATATGCTGAGTGTTGTCGCATTTGATGTAACCTAGCTTCATCTACTTGATGCAAGCAGCATTATCCTCATCAATACATGTAGGTCCATCGATAGTTTATTCTAAACCACTTGATCTTTGAATATGTGCATCTATGGATCTCAACCATGTGCACTTCTTAACAGTTTCATGTATATCAATAATCTTAACATGAATCAAAGATGTAGCAATAAAAGTCTGTATAGACTTTCCAGATATCGCGGTGTTTTCCATGGTAAAGACATGACCATTTTGAGAATCACCTTTGTGTGGGTCAGAGAGATACCCAATATCAGCAACTAACAACATATCACAAGGATTGTTGATGTAAGGGGTGAAAGAATAAGCAACACCAATCCTACATGTGGTGTCCTTATTTCCTTAATTACAGCGACGGATGTCTACCGTCATGTCTCTCTGTTTGGATAGAACAAACTCATCTATATCATACTCTTTAAGTATCGAAAGACTGTCTTTACGTCAGCTTAATGGTATTGCATGGGCGCCAAGCTAAATCTAGCTTACAAATTTATCACATATGTGTAGCCGAGTCTTGTGTATTATGCTAAGTACTCAATTGCACTTAGATTAGACACTTTGGCCTCTAACAGGTTTTAGTCGTCATCCCTTGGATGAAATGAATCCCTCTAAGGGTCGAGACTTCAACTAATCATGGGACTACTCTTAAGCTTCACTTTCTCATCAAAGTGATGATATCCCTATAAGTTGATTGATGGATAACCTCATCATTACGGTGCTCGAGTCTTTTGTTCAAGACAAAACCTGTTTTTCCAAGATCTTTCATCTCAAATTCGGATTTCAAATACTTGTGAATCCGAAACTTGTCTTTTGAATCAACACGCATGGGTAATGTTTATCATATCCCTTCCAAACAAGTATATACTTAGTGAGTGTTTTAATTTCATTACAAACACGCTTTGTGGTCTAGCACCACTTGATTTGTGTAAATGAAGTCCATTTGGTATCCTTATGAATATCTCTTAGTCCATATCCCTATAGAGATACTTTATGACCACTCTCATATGCTGCATGTCAAGTTATTCAAAAAATACCAAGCTGACAAGGTAGTGGAGTGCTATGACATCCATTACGAGATAACTATCTTCTCGTGGTCGATTTCTGAGTGCTGTGAGAAACCTTGCACCATAAGGCGAGTATATATCTCTTTATTCTCATTACGCTTTCTAACAAAGACCTAATTCGAGAGGCTTTACACTTGGGTGTGTTGGCATCACCAACCCAACTACATTTCTCTTTGTTAGTGAATATAATTCAATATGGATCTATTTTTCCATGTAGGCCAATTCTACGTTTAGGAATTTCAACGTTGTGTGTTTGTGACTACCCGACCCTTGTCGAAAATCGTCAAAATAAATAAAATAATAAAATAATTCAGTCGAAGAACAGATTCAATAACTTGTTCCCCCACTACCAGAAATGGAGACATTACCGGCGACCTGCCGTCGCCGGCCTTGTCTTTTTTTTTCGCCGGAATTGACATTACCGGCGACTTGTCGCCGGCAATGACGTCGCCGGAGATTCCCCGCCGGTGTTGACATTGCCGGCGACGGGAAACGCCGTCGCCGGCAATGGCAGCGCCGCCGTGGCCGGAATGTGAGACATTGCCGGCGACTCGAGTCCATGTCGCCGGCAATGTGGGGAAAAATTTTGAAAAAAAAAACGCGGTTCTGGATTGGGCCCAATTCCATAACCTGCATTGAACCGGATAAACCGTACAATCATACAAGTTCAACAGTACACGTAGCAAAGACAGTCATACAAGTTCAACATAAATGTCCAACATACAGTACAAATAGCAACGACGATAAAAAAATTAACTACAACTACAGGTCAGGTCCAGGAACTTGCGGGTCATCAGGGTTGAAGTAATCCATGTACTTATTTGAATTCCGGTGGCTACCTTGGTCTTGCTCTGGCGTTGACTGGTGCGGTGGTGGTGGTGGTGGTGGATAGGTAGGGATATGAGGGACCGGGGGAGGTGTGGGGAAGGGTTGTCCGGTAGTCTGAGCCTCGTACATCGTCCGCATCCATGTGTACATCTGAGCCTGCACCTGTGTCTGCTGCATTTGGTACTCGGCCATCTGCCTCTTTTGCTCCTCCAACTCCCTCTGCGTCCTATGAAGCTCCGCCGCGAGGTTACGACTAGAAGTTGAACTTCTTGACCCGGTAGAGTATTCTGAAGTGTTCTTCAATAGTCCTTCGCCCGCCGTGCCCATTCCCCTACAGTAGTAGGTATTCTTTTCAGTCCCGCACGATTTTGCCATGATCCGAGCCGCTATCGGGGGATCAAGCGGATCGATCTGAGAGGCATACTGGGTGACTTCTTCCTCGGAGCAGTCAGGATGGTTAGTCCGAGCTATACTCATGGTCACTTCTGCGGTCGCCTCCTCCACTCTCGACTAATTGAAAAGGGAAAATGAACAACGTATTAGCTAACAAAATCTATTTCCATCTTGAAAAATAGTTTTATTAACACATGGAGAGGCGAAAGACTTACCGCTTCTTCAGGGCACTGCGGGTAGAACTTCTGATGAATATACACCAACGGGTTCACCTCTTGTTGTTGCTGCGCCTTAGTCGACCAACCCATGTAGTTGAGTGAACCTGCATGATGGGCCCTGGTGTTTTTCAATCTATTCGCCTGGTTCGTCTTCGAAATCGCCTTGTTTGATAAACATATGAAAAAAAATTAGTAACTAAATATTTCAATCTGATACGATACATTAGGCTTGAAAGATATATTAAGGATGCATACCCGAGCTTTGGGGTGCTCGAAGTGGGCTATCAGCCACAGCCACTCGTACTCCCTAAACCGGAATTCGCTAGGGGTGGAACCTCGGCCTAGCTCCTTGTATACAGTGTAATGGGAAGAAAGCTCGTTCTTCCACTCTTTATACCTATATTAAAAGAAGGAAAAAAAGTTAGAGATATTAAAACACTTGATAAACAAAAATCTAACTCGATATATATTCAAATAAGTCGAAGCACATCACCTCATATGTAGTTGACGCTCTACCCACGTGTGAATAAGAACTTCATCCACGTCAAACCACACCTGCAATATGAATATATAAAAGGTAAAATTATATATTTTTTCGGACTTAATTAATAAATGTAAAATTTACGTAATGAAAATACGATTTTACTCACACTGAGTGCATTATGCACTTGCATCTTCACGTAGATAGGCACAGATTCCCAATCTGGCCAAAGCATTGGGACCTTGTCCCGCACGATCGCACCGGCCATGCTGACATATTTGCGCGTGGTGTCGAATGCCTCGATCACCTCGCCATCCTCATTGGCCCTTATGGGCGTTTTCCTTCCGCCGGTGGCCTGCTCAAGTCTCTTCCCGGTGCAGGTGCCTCTAGCCCCTTTCCGTTTTCCAGTCCCATTAACGAAATTGCCTAATAATACAATGTCAACAAATTGATATCATTAATTGAACCTATCGCAAGTCTTAAGTAATAATTAAGTAATCAATCTGATGTTAAATAAAATTTACCTGCATCGTCCGTTTGTTGGTTGGTGCACCTCACACTCCAAAGATACACGGGGTCGAACGGGAGGAAGTTATACGCTTCCTCCACGCTCAGGAACTCCGGCCGTCCTTCAATATAAACAGGCATCCCCTATCATCGAATTCAGGGATGACATGAATCTCGTCGGGTAGGAAGAGACCGGACGGCGGAGATAGACGAGGCCTGGACGATGAGGCGCCAGCACCACCAATATGGGGCATTCGGATTGAGGGAGTTTCTGATGCCCCCGTTGACTGTCGCTCGTCTGAGGCTCTGCCACCGGAGGGACGTCTGCGGATTGAGCGTCTGGAGACTGAGGCTCGAGGCTCAACTTCTGGTTGCACGGCTCTTGATCGTGCAGCTTCCTCCTCAGCTCGCGCCTCTAGCAAGGCTCTCGTGCGAGCACTCATCATTGGCCCACTGGGCGTGTTGCTAACTGCGGGCGAGGAGGAAGCTTGACTACTGTTCCCTCCACTATTTCGGGAACCTCTCCGAAGCCAATTAGCCGCAAAACCTCCTGGCATGGACACCGTAATAGTCATGGGAACTGGGGTTCTATAACAAATCGGAACCGGAACGGTTTGGAACAGGAACCGTTTGAACCTGGAACCGTTATATTACAAACGGTTCTGGTTACAAACAGTTTCGGTTCCAAACGGTTCCGGTTCCAAACCGTTTCTGTTCTATAACAAATCAGAAATACCGGAACGGTTTGGAACCGGAACTGTTTGTAACCGGAACCGTTTGTAACATAACGGTTCTGGTTACAAACAGTTCCGGTTCGAAACGGTTCCGGTTCCAAACCGTTTCGGTTCTATAACAAATCAGAACCGGAACGGTTTGGAACCGGAACCGTTTGAAACCGGAACTGTTTGTAACTGGAACAATTTGTAACATAACGGTTCCGGTTACAAACAGTTCCGGTTCCAAACCGTTTCGGTTCTATAAAAAATCAGAACCGGAACGGTTTGGAACCGGAACCGTTTGAAACCAACAAACGGTTCCGGTTATAAACAGTTCCGGTTTCAAACCGTTCCGGTTCGGATTTGGTATGGTTCCAATATCACCTATTATACGTTAAATTAACAACTATATCACCTAACTTAACATATATACATACATCATTTCCGGCTTTAAACTTTTCACACATATATACATCGATCATGCATCTTAATTTCACCTTAATTCACACATATATATATATCACATATTAATCCAATTCACCCTAGCTAATTAATTTTCCACATTTTTCAAACATACGTATATATATACATTCCATATATATTAATTAATTTTTCACATATATACATCACATATATTGCTCCTTCACCCCACAATTATCCACATTTTTTTCCCACAATTTTCATACATACCTTAATTACATTTTACAAATATTGTCCACATGCATACATATATACATCCCACAATTATCAAAAATTAATTAATTAAAATACACAAAAAAAATATTGTGGAATGAGAGAGAGAGAGAGGGAGAGAGAGAGAGGGAGAGAGAGTGAGCTCAAACCTGGCATGGTGGAGCTCGACCCAACTTTTCCGGCGACGGAGGTGAGGGGAGGAGGAAGAGGAGGAGGGGAGGAGGAGAGAGGGGAGGAGAGAGGGGAGGAGAGGAAGAGAGGGGAGAGGGAAGAGAGAAGAGAGGATTGAGGAGAGGGGAGAGGTGAGAATTTCGTGCTAAGAGAGGGAAGAGAGAATTGAATTAGGCCGAAGAGAAATGGGGAGGAGGAGATCGAGCTCGAGCTATACCGCCACCATTGCCAGCGAGGTAGGTCAACGTCGTTGGTAATGACATTACCAACGAGTTGAGAAGCAACTCGTTGGTAATGATATTACCCACGAGTTGCTAAGTCGTTGGTAATGACATTACCAACGAGTTGCTTGTCAACTCGTTGGTAATGTCATTATTTGTCGACTATTATCCGATCGACCAATTTCTGACCATTTTCCGACTACATAATTTCCGACTACGTATAATTTCCGACTACGGTTCCGATTTCCGACTACGTTCAATTTCCGACTACGGTTCCGATTTCCGACTACGTTCAATTTCCGATTTCTGACTACGTTCAATTTCCGATTTCTGACTACGTTCAATTTCCGATTTCCGATTTCCGACTACGTTCAATTTCCGACTACGGTTCCGATTTCCGACTACGTTCAATTTCCGATTTCCGACTACGGTTCCAATTTCTGACTATGGTTCCGATTTCCGACTACGTTCAATTTCCGACTACGGTTCCGATTTCCGACTACGTATAATTTCCGACTACGGTTCCGATTTCTGACTACGTTCAATTTCCGACTACATACAATTTCCGACTACGTACAATTTCCGACTACATACAATTTCCGAGTACATTTTCCGACTACAATTTCCTTAAACATTTTACTACGTACATTTTACTACGTACATTTGCCGACTACAATTTCCGACTACAATTTCCAACGTACTAAGGATGATAATCGTAATCATCTTCATCACTTGAGTCTGACTCGGTTTCATAGGTAACCTCTGGCAATATGTGCCGCTCCTCGTCATCTGAATCAGCGTCAACTACATATGGATTAACATCGAGAAGTTCTGCTCCAGTAATTCGAACCACACTCCCAGATCTCACATTATTAAGGCGAATCGTAGATGATTCCAGAATGTCAAAAGCGTTTGGCTCTTGGTATGCAGTAACTTCCTCATCATCTGCGGTATCACCAAGTGTGGCAGCATTGTATATGTTTCTATGAGCAACATGGTTAACCACCTTCCACGGGACTTTGTTAAGAAGATCGTCCAGGTAAAACACTTGTTTTACTGATGAGGCAAGAACGAAAGGGTCATCTTCATACCAGGTAGTAGCAGTATTCACCGAAAATGTTCCGTACTGATCGGTCCTTGTGTTCTCCGGGCTAGTATCAAACCATCTACACTTGAACAAGTGCACTTTCATGCGGTTCCCATAAATTAGTTCAACAACTGAATGAAGGACACCATAATAGTCAACGCCATCCTGCCCACCATGGACCATCACCCCACAATTCTGTGTTTTCAGTCAGTCGTCTCGATTTTCACATATAAATTTCACGCCATTGACCTGACACATCGAGTAAACGTTTGAAGCAATCGGTTTCATCGCCAGGACCCTCAATTCGTTTGACCACTCTGGGCAACCATCATCTGCTACATGGTTCATCTGAAAACGTCCATATATTAATACGTATAGAAGAAATTATGTCATCTTGAAACCACAAAACCACGTACATACATACATGCTATATAAAGATATATATAAAAATATACATATACACATATACTTACCCATTGACCAAAGTAGTTTGCAAACGTCTTGTGGTAATCAACATTTCCGACAATAGCAGGGCAGTGAAGATGATAGTTTTTCCAATATTGTACTTCTTGACAGTTAATCAGTACCGACCAGTGGGCAATGGCTACCTCATTTCCATCCAACTTGTACGACTTTGGCAAGCTTCCCTGTACTACCACGTCACTGGAGATGATAGAAAGGTTGAACTGGGGTTCATCTATCGGCATATGTTGTTGGGGGTCCTCTACATTTTCCAGGTACACTTTGGTGTACGTTACACACTCGTGCGCAAGATATGCTTCAGCGATACACCCTTCAGGTGCATATTTATTCTTCACATAGTCCTTGTAGGCTCCCAATTGTCTACAAGTTAACAAGTACATGTTAACTTACTTAACCACAAGAGTTTACATATAAAAACATAGGCAAACCAAATTTATGAATCATTTGTACCTTTCCATGGGATACATCCAAGTGTAGTGTACGGGACCGGTAAGCAACAATTGTTCGGGAAGATGGATCATCAGGTGCGGCATTATGTCGAAAAAATTTGGGGGAAATATCCTCTCAAGCTTGCACATGATAAAAATGATGTCATCTTGCATCTCCCTCAGGTCTGCTTTTTTAACTTCCCTGGTGCATAACTTCTGAAAGAATCTTGACAAGGCCACCAACGGCTCCACCACCTCTTTGGGCATGTACCCTCGAATGAAAATAGGGAAAATGCGTTGAAGCAGTACATGGCAGTCATGACTCTTTAATCCGTACATCTTATTGTCCCGGAAGTTAACACACCTGCTTATATTTCCTGCATAGCCATAAGGATACCTGCATATATATAGATAAAGCCATATATATGGACCAATTATATTTCTCGCATATAACCATATATACTCCGCTAAAAATTTAAGGCCAAATTCCTACATAGCCATAAGAATATATACCTGACATTACTCAGCCACCGAAAAATTTCATGCTTATGCTTCGGCTTTACGGTGTACGGAGCTTGCGGCATTTTTCTCTTACCATCTCTTAACCACAAATGTTTCCGCACACCCATTGCTTTCAGATCAATGCGTGCCTTAGGGATGTCTTTTGTTTTCCCCTCCAAGTTAAGAACTGTGCCCACCACACTTTCACACACATTCTTCTCTATGTGCATGACATCTAGGTAATGTCTGATAGGCAACCTGGGCCAGTAGGAGAGTTCCCAGAATATGCTTTTGTGTGTCCAAAACTTATACCTTTCGGGCTTTTCTGGAATTGACGCCACTATGTCAGGATGATTGCTCAGCTGACCAAAATCGTATTCATTCAACACTTCCAAAATTTCGTCCCCTGTCCATCGCCTGGGTGCCACACCAGTTTCAACAGTCCCATCAAACGCGTCTGGATCCTGCCTAAATGGGTGATCATATGGAAGCCAACAACGGTGACGCATCGAGACAATTTTACTGCAATGAGGACTGCAACAATCAACCGTCATGCACTCTGAACAAGCCCTGTAACCCCTGGTAACGTTGCCCGACAACATACCGCGGGCAGGAAAATCACTGATGGTGCCAACAAGCATGGCATGCATCTGGAACATCTCCTTTTTGAACCTATCGTAAGTGGGGTGGCCACACTCACTCAGGTACTTAAGCTCCTCAATCAAAGGCCTCAAATACACATCAAGACACTTTACTGGATAACCCGGGCCCGGAATTAACAGAGTGAGCATATTGTATTCCTTCTTCATGCACATCCATGGTGGAAGGTTGTACGGTACCAAAATAACTGGCCATATACTGTATTGAAGACTCATGTTGCCAAAAGGGTTGAATCCGTCAGATGAGAGCCCTAGCCAAACATTTCGGACCTCTGCTGCAAAATGATCAAACTCCCTGACCATGTGCTTCCAAGCCTCTCCGTCGGAAGGGTGTATAAGGGTGTCATCGTCAGGCAAGTTCCTCTCAGCCCACCATCTCATTGCCTCGGCCGTGAAAGCACACATGAACAACCGCTCCAGCCTATCAATAAGCGGGAAATATCGAAGTATCTTCACAGCTTTCTTGTTGCCTGCAGGAGTCAACTTATACCTTTCTGTAAAACATACCGGGCAGGCTTCAAGGTCTTCGAGATCTTTTCCCCAGAAGAGAATACAATCATATCTGCATGCATGGATTTTGATGTAGGAAAGCCCAAGATCTTTCAGGATATGTCGCACCTTATGATGAGTGGTAGGAAGACGATGACCGGGTGGCAGTAGCGAAGTAGTCCACTTCAACCAAGAATCAACAGCTTTGACAGACATTTTGTTCTCCATTTTGAGCTGCATCACTCCCATCACACTTTCAAGAATAGTCTTACTACAACCGTCGTACAACGGAGTCTGTTGCAATGCAATCAGGTTGTTGTACTTGTCCATACCGCTTGTGTTGACATGACCTCCAGGTAATGGTTCGACTGGCTTGATATGGGGGAAACCCTCAACGACGGGAGGGACATTTGGTGCTTCATCAGCAAATACACCGCTCTCATGAGGAAACATATCATTGATTAACATCGATGTTGGATTATAGGATGAACTGCCCCTCTCAGCAAAATCTCCATGATCATAGCGTGGACTGGCCCTCTCACCAAATTGTCCATGATCATGCGGACCCGCTACCGATGTTTCCCGGTGATAAATCCAACAAGTGTACTTATCCCAAAACCCGTATTTACTCAGGTGCCTCTGGACTTTATCAATGGGAAATCGAAATCGATCGCTGAAACACTTACATTCTTTACACGAGCAATAATGAAGTGTAGTGTCTCCACAATTAGCCTTCACAAAATCCACAAAACTCCTAATTCCCTGGTGATATCTGACATCCCATCTTTCGAGGCTCATCCAACTCTTGTCCATCCTGAAAATTCTAACAATTTTACGTATTAATTATATATATATATACACACATTCACTACTAATAATCGACGTGATCTCTCAATTCAACTCTAATTAAATCAACACATGCATGCATATGTATATATATCGATCTAATCTCTGAATTCGATTCAGTACTCGATGATAGTATTCTCCTTTTTTCAATTCAAAACGTATTTGACTGGGTAGGAGGAGGCTCTGTTAAGCCTGGCTCCGATAACAATACGATAATACCAGTCATTGATTCAGACACAAGATTAACTACAAGCTGTTTTCTCGTTTCGGTGACCGTACATCAACAACATTTCATATATATCTCACGAATTGGATTTGATCAACACACACACACACATATATATATATACCACATATACGTATATATACACCTACGTACCTATATATATAGCTTCCCGAGTGATCGAGTTTTCGACGCGCGCCTTAATTTTGACAATATACCGAATGATCGATTTCAGAGCGTACGTTTCCTTCTTTCGATTTCTCTGGATTTTTTTCGCTCAAAATGATTGAATGATCGAGCTGCCCCATCCGGCATCTAATATAAGACACATTGCCGGCGACGGAGTAAGTCGCCGGAAATGAAGACATTACCGGCGACTTTAAGCCGGAATCTCGCCGGTAATGTTCCAAAACATTACCGGCGACTCCAACTGTCGCCGGCAATGTCTAGGCACACATTTCCGGCGAAATTCCGGCCGGAAAATCGCCTAAAATGTGTGCCTAGACATTGCCGGCGACGGTTGGAGTCGCCGGTAATGTTTTGGAACATTACCGGCGAGATTCCGGCGACATTACCGGCGACGGGGTAAGTCGCCGGTAATGATGGACATTACCGGCGACTTTTCCGGTCGCCGGCCTTGTTGGCCGGAATCTCACCGGTAATGACTCATTTTCTTGTAGTGCCCTCTGGTGGAAAACCCCGTCGCCGCCTCCCACCCACAAGGCGACGAAGCCTAATAACATTTCAAACCTCACGAATGTGCGATACGAACCGAACGACATATAACTCGACATGTTTCGAAAATAAATTTTTTGGTAAACTTTTTCGGCCATAGAGGGCGACGCATGCCGCCCACGCGCCACCTCTGGCGACCACCGCCGGCGACGTCGAATGACACACCAAAAGTAAGCTTATGATGAGCCCAACAATAAAATCTAAAGGACACTAGACAGATTCTGGCGCGTTTGACCAGAATCGGCCCCGAAAGCCCACAGCCAGAATTTTGGATTCTGGCACCAATCTCTATCGTCGAGCCGATTCGAAACTCGAGGGTGGTGCCAAATGACTCACGATAAGGTGAGGAGCAAAACTCCTCTCACCCCGCCACCGAATAACACCAGGTCCGCCACAAACGACGGAGGCCGAAATGATACCCAATCAAAATCATTGATTTCGAATCCAATCGGTACCATACCTGCAAATTCAATTCATACAAGTTTATACAACACATAAATAGGTTCTCATGACCTCGTTTCCATACCTGAAACGGTCGAAATCGGTGCCTCGCGGGAGGGACGGATTGGCCCGAGTTAACCCCAAACTAGAATAGTCATTTTGACATAAAGGGAAACATCCCATTAAAATATGTTTCCAAATACGATAACTTCAATAATTACTTTTCAACAAACTTTGTCAATTATAACTTCTTCTTCGTAACTTCGTTTTCAACCATTCTCGCGTCCACAAACTCGTATCGATAAATACTATGATTTTTATCCAAAGTCAACTGACTTTGACAATTCAATAAAAGTCAAACCGAGACACCTTGGTACTTACCGACGGTAAAAATCTTTTACTGCAATCACTAAATCAAACTCAACTTATTTATTAAATAACATAAAAAATATAAAAGGTCAGGATACCACAGTGGTTTGATAATTAGTCTCAATATTCCACGTCCTCATGTACACCAGTGTAATTTGTACTTTTGTAGAGATCTTTATATTCTCAGGAATTGATTTTAACATTAAGGTGTCCTTTCACAATATTCTCATGTGATGGATATTGAGTATCATGATCAATATATCAAATTGTGCCAAACTCGCTTCCTTCTTTGGATGAATATTTAACCAACCTATGGGTCCCACGTTCTCCAGTGGAACCCATGGTCTGTGACGCCACTATGCCACTTTTTTTATGTCAGTGTGCCACTTTCCATGGTGGCTGCACCGGGCCCAACTCCTTTGGGTGGTGCCATGTCCTCTTGAAAGGACATGAATCCTTACAGGCATGCTTGCAACCAATAATATGATCTTGTCACTTTAACGATATCATAAACGCATCAGGCATTGAAACTGCTATGTTTTATCATTTTTTAGGGACCAAGATGAGACAGAGTGGGAAAATGTTTTATCCTGTCGTTTTGTTGAACATTCTTGTTATTATCTCCCCCTAACTATGAGAAGACTCTCTCATCAAAGTTACAATCCATAAAACTAGCGGTAAAGAGATCTGATGTCAAGGTATCTACATAGCTATAGTTGGAGACTCAAGTCCAACATAAATACTCATTTGTCTCAATGAACCCTCATAGTGTGTTATGACAACACAAATTTGGTACATAAGTGTAATAGTGTAATGATCTTAGACATCAGTCCACAACCAATGTAAAAAAAAAAAATGAACCGATGTCTTAGTGGATGATGTAAAAGATCGAAAACTAAGACATCTGTTAGAAACCAATGTCTAAATTTGAGATAGACATTGCTTTCTTATGTATCATATCACTATTATAGTGTGTGTAGATACTTTTAAACATTCATATTTAGAGTTAAATGCCCAATGAAACTGAAGTCTACAATACAATTTTATAAATTTACATCGATATTTCATTTAAAATTGATGTCCATAAATGAATAACACATCGATATCATTTATGAATTGCCTGGTATTTTTGCGTTTTTATGACATTTGCTACATATTACAGTAGTTTGAATTAGATGTATATTGGTTTGTCTATTATAAACTGATGTAAATTCAAACATGCAACATTGGTTGTTAAGAAATAGCGATGTAAGATATCTTATGTGACATCAGATTTTGGCTTTGTACCTGATGTTAAACATCTTATGTGACATCAATTTTGTATTTATTGTTGATGTTCAGTTCTTATCTTATACATCAGATTTCGGCTTTGTACCTGATGTTAAACATCTTATGTGACATCAATTTTGTATTGATTGTTGATTTCCAGTTCTTATCTTATACATCAGTTTTATAGTTATAACGATTCCTATATTTGTCTTAGACACTAGTTCTAATGTCCATGATATATCTATCAAAACAAACATTGGAATGACAATTAGGAGGAACTAATTGGCTTAAATGAGAATGAATTCAAAGTTTTCTACTACAGTACGTACTTCAAATTATACAATGTCAAATTCAAGTTATTTCAAAAATTGGATATATATATATATATATATAAGATAACTATCTTATCCATCATCAAAATATTGCAGACATAGCTCGATCGATCTATTTGGAGCAGAGCTTGTATATAGTCAGCCACTTCAAGGCGCACCTTGTCAATTTCCGTTTGTGCATATGGCCTCCAATTTTTTGATGCCCACTGCAAATGTGTCCAACAACAAGTACAAATTAATAAAATAAGCAAGGGCAACACAACAATTATGCAAAGCAGCAAATGAAAGTAGTATTCACTATTTAGGTACAATTATATATGCAAAGCAGCAAATGAAAGCTTTAGCTTTGCATCTTTGGTTACAAATGAAAGCTTCAGCAAGGGCAGCACAAAAATATTTTCACTTGTTTTGTTACTACTAATCTCCCACGTACAAATACAAGCTAATATGAACGTATGACTTGTAAATCATTAAATTTTAAATACAAAAGCAAGTACTTAGATACCTTGGTCGGAAATGAAAGCATTTCATCATTCACAATCTCTTTCATAAATCACATCACATAATAACCACATTCAACTCCACCAGATTGTTCAGCGACCCCCTGTATTTAACAGTGATTGGATTAAAATTAAACGATATAACTCATCCACCAGCAAGTTAATTAGTCAAGCAACCAAATGTGATAACACTTACAAGAAGTCTTTTCATTTTTGGTTTCCTAACCCTTCCAGTTTCAGCATTGAATTGATTAACCACACTACACAACACATTCAGATGGCTAGTCAAATTCTATATATAATAATCACATGTGTAGATCAAACAGATACAAAGCTGCAAAAAGACATTACTTAATCACAATATTCTCCCATTGTCGATAAGGAAATGGTCTATACAAATAGTTCAATATGTTGATTTCATTTTCCCAAAACACATTCAATATCCAATGATTCCTACATAATTAACCAGTTTGATTATATAACCACATTGGAGAAGGAAACTTAGAAGCATAATATATAGCAACACTCCCACATTATACAAGGAATTTAAAGGAAAACTCACTTGGGATTGTAGGGAATAAAAAATATACGATCAGACTTTCTCTTTCTCAACCGATTCAACAAGTAGGGTTCAAAATCCTCTCTCTCGGGATTAAATGTAGCTTCTGGATCAACAAAAGCAAAGACTTACAGCAGATCTTTTTCTTTTAGAATATCACGTAGGTGCCTGTGTCATTATAATTTGATTACCTATCTGAAATATGGAACATGCCATATGAAAAATCAAATTCAAGAAAGAAGGTGCTTATGCCATGTATGCTGCCGACACGCCTTGCCCAATCTTTTTCATTTCCAGAAAATAAAGAATATTCTCCCTCAATATATAAAACTGTGTCTCTCTTCCAAAAACTTGATCCTTGATCATCAAGAACTATTCTTATTGCCTCATTAGTAACCGCCATGACATCTTTCGCATGCTTGTATAACAGCTTGCATCTCTTAAGCACATGGGAGGGAAGCTCATTTGCACCAAACAATGATCTCACGTTCCCAGGATTTTTCTTGTTTTTCTGTTATAAAATAATATATTACATTGATTCAGTATTTATTTATGACTACCTACAATGCCATACCAATACAAAAAATAATAATATAAGTCCATACCTTGATAGGCTGCTTTCGAATAATAAGCTCCTCAGGCCAAGCCACATGACATCCAACAGATTCATGAACAAATTCCACAATACCCTTTATCAAGGTAGGAAGTGGTGCCTCACCCTTGATTATACCATCCACAGAGACCCTAACACATCCCTCCTTCATTGGACAGTTATGTAGTATCTTCTGCATTCAGGGTCATTGATTATGGTTCCAAAAGCAACTACATTGGTAATGACATCCACTGCCAACTCACATATGCCTTCCTATAAAATAGAAATGGATGCAAAAGGTAACCAATTATTAGAAGTATTATACACAATATGAACCATAACATAACCAGAAGGTTTTTGAATTTTTAGTGATACTTACCTCATCATTAGGGGGTGGAGGAATAACCTCGCAGGCATGCTCTTGTTCAATATCTCTTAATTTAGACATAAATGAAGCATTATGATAACTTCCTTTATCTGATATAGGTGTATTTATGTTTGGTCTTGCTGAATTTTCTGTAACTCATCCTTCTAACTCTCTTTAATCCTTCTTTCAAAGAACTCATGTATCCTCAAATTTTGTTCTTCAAACATTCTCTTCGCTTCCTCCAGTTCCCGATCACGTTCTCTATCACAAGCCAATAATTCTACCTTTGTAATTCTGACTCTTTGCTACTTGGGGAGGTTAAAGTAGATAACTGAATTCACATAGCCTCCAACACCCCTCACCTTACCTGAGTGTTCTGGAGTTTCTAATGCTTGAATCAATACATCATCACTCCCTATTATTTTCAGCTCACCCTTACTCGTCTTCTCTAACAATTCATCCTAAAACAATTCATCAGTTTGATATTACTTATTGAATGATAACTAGTCTGATAAAAAGTATTAGAATCAACAATTACATATTAATTAGCACACAACCAGAAGGAAACTTACAATTCTTTGGACTATCGGGATCACATCATCATCCATCTTCCCATCAGGCAGTAGACGTCTAGACGAGCTTTCTTCCACAACACTGCTCGATTAATCACCTCGCCAACATACCATGTTTTTCTCTGTGTATATATAGGTCAAAAACATTAAGTTAAATAATGGGAAGTCATTGCCATGACTCCATGATAGATTCAATCTATGTTTAAATTGAAAGGAGTACAAGATTAGTACAAGTTTCTCTTCTAGTCCTCCTTGATGTCTTGTGATGACATTTTCTCTTCTTCACTCGATTACTTTGGGCCTCAAGAAGTTTCTTCATTGTACAAGAAAAATACGAACTTGCTGGTATGAGTATTTACTTCAAAACAAATGTAACATACATATGGAATGACATCTCTATACATAAAAGCATACCAGTCACTCAGGTGTACTCCTTTCTTTTACAAATAGCTTCCATGGCTTCCTACCAACAAAATTGTACTTCTTCGGAGGCTTTCTAAGTTTCTTCTTATCTCCCAAGTATGACAGCACATATTGACGGGTTAAGTTGGTCTTAAACTATCTCCACTTAGTCTCGACAAATATCAACACTAGCTTTTTACTTTTAGGGGCCATTTTCAATGTGTTCTGGAAAGCCAGAAAAAATTCCAAAAAGCAATGAAGAATTAAGTCCAGAAAGCCCCCCAAAAAAATTAACTCCAAAATGCAAAGAAAATATGGAACTAGTACCGCATTGTCCTCCCAAGGTTTTTCCTTGTCATCCTTCGACACCTTACTTCAGCTTTTTATGTTGATATGCACTGTTTTCCTAGCCACCATACCTATGCATGATTGTAGAGTATGTCGAGTTTGTCCATTTAGATTGTCGTTGTCATTGTATGACACTTTAAATTTTTTCTCCAACCCTTTCTTCACGATAACCTTGTACATTTGAACAACATTGCGTTGCCCTCTACGCTTAGTTGACTCTGTACTTGTAGTGGTGCTAGATGAACCATCTTCACACACAGCAACCACTTGTTCTTGACAAGGCTCCTCAGCAACTGTATCATTCTTCTTCTTCTTCTTCTAACTTTGATTCTCTTTATTCTTCTTCTTTGCAGCCATCGTGTCTAACAATCTGTCATAAAACACAAGCCATATTAAGACTCTAAATAGCTCATACATGATATCACATACGTCCAGAACTCAATTACCAAATGCAAGCAATGATTCACCCAATAGCACATAACACATATCACAAATTCACATCTCAACAAGTCAAATACAATAACTTAAACAAGGGAAAAATAACATAGTTTTTCATTCAAAATATGCAAAATACAGCCACTAAGACTAGTAACTATTCTTCTTCTTAACCAGTAACATTGTTAACCCAAAATCCATCAACATTGTCTCTCATATAAGTCATAGCAGTGTCATCGTCATCCTCATCACATGGTAATGGTATTTCCGCACTGATGGCTGATGTTCCATGAATGTGTCCCTTAGCTCATCTTCATACAAACAATCATGATAATCCCTGTTCTTGGTCGTCAATACAACTGACCACTCGACATCCAAGGGATCTTCCACATAAAACACTTGTTTCACTTGACTAGCAGAAGCAATTTTGTCATTCTTATGACCATGCCGATGAAGATTGACCAAGGTAAAACCATCCTCATCTTGTTTGATCCATCTTTAATTCTTTACCCACCGACACAAAAACAAGGGAGCTTTGAAATCACGATAATCCAACTCCCTAATCTCCTCAATAACTCCATATAATGTCATTTCAGTCTCCACCAGATTTTTATCTTTGGCACTCGACACTTGCATCGTATTAGCCACCAAGGTCATACCACTGTTTTGGACTTCTTTAGCATTGTCTCGCTGTTTTGTGAAGTACTTGACTCCATTGTGTCTATACCTTTTATAACTAAGCACTGTAAAACTTGGTTTTCCATCCAACCACCTCAAAGTTTCAAAAACATTGTTAGGTCTTTCTCTAATTTCATCTGCAATCTACATAGACAACAAGCGATTCATATTAACTTGGGATGATACCTCACTTTCGAAGAAATTAAAAATCATACAACTTTTAAGTTCCATACCTTAAACTGAAACCAATTAGCAAATGTATGATTATGCTCATCTTGAAGCCACTTTTTACTCCTCCTCTTTCCTGCATACAACTCCTCCACAATATGCTTGTGTGTGCTACATACATAGGAAAACAAAACAGAAAAGAATAAGAAACAATCTTAAATCAGTACAAAGTATACTTGAAACAAATTAAACCAATGAAGTCACTTACTTCTTATATGGATTCACCTCAGCATTATTGGACAACACATGAAGATGTGCCTCGTTACGCTCTTCGTCAGTCACATATTTGCATTTCGCAGCTGAAAGTGGGCCAGAGAGATTACATGGACCTTTTGGAACTCCAATTGTACTACAATCTTCCATAAACTCCGAGCAAAACTCAAAATATTCTTCTCCAAGATAACTCTTAGCTATGCAACCCTCAGGATGATATCGGTTGCGAACATATCCTTTCAAAACTTTCATGACGCGTTCAAACGGATACATCCATCTATAGAATACAGACCCACATAACCGAACTTCTCTAACTAGGTGCACCGTAAGATGTATCATTACATCAAAAAATGTGGGAGGGAATATCTTCTCTAGCATGCACAAAGGCAATACCAAATCTAGCTGTAATTTATGCAACACTGACACATCAACCACTTTAGTGCACAGAGTATTAAAGAAGAAACAAAGCCTCATTCTCGAGATTCTGACATGCTTGGGAAGCACCAAGCGAATGGCCACATGAAGCAATTGTTGCATCAATGTGTGGAAATCATGAGACTTCATACCATACAGCTTCAGTTCCTGTATGGACACACAATTTTTAATATTTAAGGAATGACCATCAGAAACTTTCGTGAACAGAAAAGAAGTGCATATTTTTTTCTTCTCTGGCTTAGACAGGTATAAGGGGCAAGGGGTAAATATGTTCTTTTCTTCCCAATTTACGACCTAATTCACCTTTAACACCCATTTTAAGCATATCTAAGTGGGCAACAACAGTGTCTTTTGTTTTCTTAGTCATGTTTAATAACGTACCAATAACATTCTCACAAACATTCTTCTCAATATGCATTACATCAAGACAATGATGCACATGAAGAGATTTCCAATAATCCAATTAAAAAAATTGATTTTCTCTTCATACAAGGACCATTAGGATCTGAACGGCTTTGTTTCTTCTTTTCATCCTTCCCATAGACATAACTAATATTTTCAACACTTTTCAACACTTCCTCTCTGGATAGGGGGTGGGGTGCAACACCAAATCCTTGCTTATTAAATGCTTTCTTTTGCCTATGATAAGGATGATATCTAGGCAAAAATTTGCGGTGGCAGCCAAAAGACATCTTCCTAATACATAGCAGAAATTTTATCACCACATATGGGACATGCTTTGTACCCTTTATTGATGGTCCACAGTAAGACAACTCTACGAGTGAAGAATTCTTTCCTATGTGCATCATACACATCAGTAACTCCATTCCATAATGTTTTCAAATCATCAATCAATGGTTCTAAGTAGATATCTATATCGTTTTCGGGCTGTTTCGGACAAGAAATTAATAAAGATAACATCATAAACTAACTCTTCATTCATAACCATGAAGGAAGATTATAAGTCACCAATATAACCGGCCAACAACTATATCTACTACTTAAAGAGCTATGTAGATTTATACCATCCGAAGACAATGCTAACCTTAGATTTCTAATTTCACTAGCAAACTCAGCCCACAAATAATCAACCAACTTCCAAGCCGAGGAATTTACTGGATGGCGCATCTTTCCATCCCTAGATCGGTTTTGAGCATGCCAAGTAAGCAACTCAGCAATTGAAGCAAATTGGAACATACGTTTGAATCTAGCAATTATAGAAAAATATCATAAAACCTTGGCTGCTATCCCCACTCTAACAGTGTTATCCTTCCTTAACTTCCAACGAGAGGCACCACACTCAGGACAACTAGTTGCATCAAAGTTATGTTTCCAATACAACATGTAAACATTAGGACATGCATGTATTTTCACATATTCCAGCCCTAAATTGGCAAGTATCTTTTTTCCCTCATATGTAGCTTGCGGCAATACATTATATTTTGGAAGTAAGGATCCAACAAGGTCAAGAAACTCGGAAATACATGTATCACTCAAGCCAAACCTAGCTTTCAAATTGTGAAGTTTCACTAATGCCTCTAACTTAGTGTGTTCACTATCTTCAAATAATGGAGTTTCTGCTTTCTCAATGAACTTTTTAAACTCATATGACCCAGCATCATAATCACCTTCATTGAAGGCTGCCTCACATATATTGACAGTTTCAGATCCAATTTCATGGGAACTAGGCTTTACTGAACCATTAGGTTTGCTACCACAGGAAGACAGTGTAAGTTCTCTATGCCATTTCCAATTTGTGTAGCTCAAACTAAACTCATATTGAAACAAATGACTCCTGATCATTCTAACTGACAGCCTCTTAAAATTGACACATTTTGAACAAAGACAACGAATATTTTGATCCAAAAAGTTTTTCACACAATCTGAATACTTTAGAGAATCCCTATCTTCCTTAATCCAAGATTTATCCATTGCAGAACAATCAAATTGAAAGGATCCAACCCCGATTTAGTTTCCTAAACCAGAATCAAACCCCTTCTGAAAAACACGAACCAACAAAAACCATAAAAATTTCGGCAGAGTAACGCTACTAACGTGGAATTGCCATTAACCTGCACCTGGAAAATAACACTTCATCCTATGCCACAAAAGCCAAACTGTGGGCACCAATCCCATCCGGATTTCTCAATATCATATCAATAACAATAAACAGTAAACATAACTGTATAATATAGAAAATTCGAGGAAAACGTATAAAACAAGTATCAGTATCTTATAAGAGCGACCTCTAGTGTATATATATATACAAAATATACAACAGTAGGCAAAACAAGAAACCTACTGGAAAAGAAAGGTAGCTCGAACGACTAGCCTCCGACCACGACGTGAGACACCAGAATCTGAACTGCAAACTGGGCACAGAAATCGAAAAGCCCAGGGGAAAGACATGAGAACCGTTAGAGTGAGTGGACGAAAATAAATGACTTTCACCAAATGATATATATAATAAGATATATGCGAGTCGAAATGCCTGAATATGATAAAGTACACGAGGTGAACTCAAACTCCTCCAGCGTACAGAGCATGCATAGAAAAATCCCACGGGGTCGCTCATGGACACATCCGTGCTAGTACAGTTTGAATCACGGGATCCCAGACCCACACGTGATTCTAGCCAGAAATGCCTCAGGTCAGAGGTCTGCCCCCCCCCCTTGATAAAGGCCTCGGGTCAGGGGTCACAGCCTCCCCCGGTAAACATCCTCGGGGATCAGCCGGGATGCAAGTGTATCGATACAACAATATATACTGTGACTGTACTCTGTGTAAACCAAATCATAAACAGTTCGATGCAAGTGTATAAAGCAACATGTAAATGCATATACATAATGTATAATTTTATAGGCATAATTGTATAACATATGCTCATATAAATCATAATCTCAAATGCATACTCATGCCCGTAAAACGTATATTAAAGACTCGCGATTATCAATGAAAAGAAATTGTCCACTCATAGGTGAGCAAAGCGCGCTAATCACGTGGCCCGACGGAAGATCCCTCGCCCGAAGCACGATCTCGATCCCCTGAATAATCATAAAATATATCTTATCAATATCACAATTCACAACACTGTACCACACCTCGGAAACCAACCGTTCTCGAAAATATATTACGCGGCACAAAATAATCGATAAAATCCCTAAAACTTTCCGTATAAACTCTCGACTAAATATCCGATACCCAAAGCAACACGAAAACCTCACGGCTGCGTTCGAAGCGCGAAAACAAGTCGGAAACACATAAAAATCTCGAAAATCCGGACCTCGCCGGAGCACCGCCGGTGGCAGCGGCGCGGTGGCGATGGCGTCCAATCATGGCCAAACTTTCCAGAAATGTACATCTCCCCAAGCCAACAACTTCTCCCAAAGGACCACCTCCATCCAACCACCATAGTGGCTGGAATTTGCCATGAAAGTCACGGAATCCATGGATTCCGGTGACTTTCCGGTGAACTTCAAATCGGCGACCAACCAACAATTCCTCTACCCAAAGCATCCAGAGGTTGAGGGGAAGCTTTCCCCCCAAACACCCGACCTCAACCATCGCAGGAACACCCAACCCGAATCCGGCAAAAATCCCAATTTTCTCCAAGTTCGTTCTAACTCAAATCGGTATCAATTCAAGTGAAATCAAGTTCCGGTGGTGGCAGTTCGACACAGCGGCGGTGGACTTCGGTCAACGAAATTCAATGGTCAACTCAAGGTCAAACGACGGTCAAACTTCTCGAATAGTGATTTTCGACAATTTTCGACTATTTTCGATATTTATACTCGCGTCTCGGGATGATCGACGGTCCGAAACGGATAACCATTACGATTCGGATAAACTCAATACGAACGGATAAACTCGACGATATTTCGAAATTTCAAATATTCATATTATATTCCTCGGTCGTCGAAATAATCATCCGGAACCGCCCACGAACTCGAAATCACGTGTACAACAACTCTCGAGAAGAGACTCAACTCAAATTCTTGGCCAATAATTAAGTCGTAATGAAAACCGGCAAACCACATAATTATCGAAAAACTTTGATTACGCGCTAACTCGTGAATTAAGCCGATTACTCTACTGATTCTGTTCCGGGTCGTCACAAATCTACCCCCCTTAAAAAATTTCGACCTCGAAATTTACGTACCTGTCAGGTGAACAGATGAGGATACTGCTCCCGCATACGCTGCTCAGTCTCCCAAGTGGCCTCTTCAATCGAGTGATTCTGCCACAAGACCTTCACTAGCGGTATAACACGGTGCCTCAACTCCTGCTCACGCCGATCGAAAATCTATACCGGCTCCTCCACATACGTCAAATCCTCACGAATCAGTAGCTACTGTGGTGCTAACACATGCGATGGATCTCGAAACGTGGAAAACATCATGAACACGAGCCATCTCAGCTAGTAACTCAAGTCTGTAAGCAGCAGCGGTGATCTCGTACGGACCAAAGTACCGTGGTCGAAGCTTGCCACGCTTCACAAAACGCACAACTCCCCTCCACGGAGATAGTTTCAGGAAGACCCAATCGCCCACATCGAACTCGAGACTCTTCCTCCTCACGTCCGCATAACTCTTCTGACGATCCTGGGCAATCTTCAATCTGTCCCGGATAATCTGGACGTCCTCCATGGTGCTCCTCACCAGATCAGAGCTAATAAGCCATCGCTCGCCCACCTCACTCCAACACAACAGAGTGCGGCACTGCCTCCCGTACAGGGCCTCGTACGGTGCCATCTCAATGCTAGCCTGATAGCTGTTGTTGTAGGCGAACTCAATCAAATGTAGTTGCTGGTCCCAATTCCCTCGAAACTGTAAAACGCAAGACCGCAACATATCCTCAAGAGTCTGAATAGTCCGCTCAGACTGCCCGTCGGTCTGAGGATTAAAAGCTGTACTGAAATGCAATCTCGTGCCTATGGCTCGCTGCAATGCCTGCCATAACTCGGAAGTAAACTGACTATCTCGGTCAGAAATAATAGATACAGGCACACTGTGCAGTCGGACAAACTCTGACAAATACAGCTTGGCCAATCTGCCCACTGAAATCTTTCCCGGAAGTGCGGGAAAATAAGAGGATTTCATCAGTCGATCCACAATAACCTAAATACCAGTGTTGCCAGCCGAAGTACGCGGCAACTGATAAACGAAATCCATGGTAATGTGCTCCCACTTCCAAACCGGAATCTCCAGTGGCTGGAACTTTCCCGCAGGCTTCTGCCACTCTGCTTTAACTTGCTGACAAATCAAACATCGGCTCACATATGCGGCAATCTCCCGCTTCATATATTGCCACCAGTAATACGCTCGAAGTGTACGAAACATCTTCGTACCACCGGGATGCATCACATACGCCGAACAATGGGCCTCATCCAGAATTTCCTTCTTCAGACTCTCATTTCTGGGCGCGCACAACCTGCCTCTGAACAACAATGTACCGTCATCACTCAACCGGAACTCTGTTGGCACACCATTCCGTATCATGGTCTTCTTGTCCAACAGGTAGGAATCCGAATCCTGAGCTTCCCGAACCTGATCAACCAACACGGGTCGAACCTGGAAACTGGCTAACAAAGCTCCCTCATTGTCCCACCCGAACTCGGCTCCCATAGCCAGAAGCTTGGCTAACATAGATACTCTGGCCACACACACGTGAAACAACGAAGCTCCAGATTTTCGACTGAGTGCATCGGCAACAACATTGGCCTTCCCTTGATGGTACTCGAAAGTGCAATCGTAGTTGTTAATCAACTCCATCCACCTGCGTTGCCTCATGTTCAAGTCTGGCTGCGTCCGCAAGTAAGTGAGACTCTTGTGATCGGTGTAAATCTTACACTGGGCTTCGTACAAGTAATGTCTCCAACTCTTCAACGCTAACACAATAGTGGCCAACTCCAAATCATGGGTCGGATAGTTGACTTCGTATGGTTTCAGCTGTCTGGAACCGTAGGCTACAACTTTGCCATGCTGCATCAGTACACAACCAAGTCCCAACTTCGATGCGTCACTGTAAACCACGAACTCACCGCTGTCATCTGGTAAAGTCAGAACCGGTGCAGTAGTCAACCTTTTTTTCAGGAGCAAGTAACTCTCCTCACATGCATCAGACCACTCAAACTTGATGCCTTTCTTCGTCAACCTGGTTAGTGGAGTAGCAATCCGAGAAAAATCTTGTACAAAACGCCGATAGTAGCCTGCCAAACTCAAGAAACTCCGGATCTCCGGTATGATGGTAGGTCTACTCCAATTCAGCACGGCCTCGATCTTGTCAGGATCTATGCTGACTCCCTCAGCCAATATCACGTGCCCCAGAAACTTCACACTGTCCAACCAAAACTCGCACTTGCTGAACTTCGCAAACAACTGATTGTCCTGCAAAGTTCGCAACACTGCTCGCAAATGCTTCTTGTGTTGGCCCACACTCCTGGAATAGATCAAGATATCATCGATAAACACGATCACAAACTTGTCCAGAAATCGTCTGAACACCCAGTTCATTAAGTCCATAAAGGCTGCGGGGGCGTTGATCAACCCAAACGGCATAACCATGAACTCGTTGTCCATACCGCGATCTAAAAGCTGTCCTGGCCACATCAGACTCTCGGATCCTCAACTGATGATATCCGGACCTGAGATCAATCTTCGAAAAGACTGAAGCTCCCTTGAGCTGATCAAACAAGTCGTCAATCCGCGGCAACGGATACTTGTTCTTCACAGTGACCTGATTCAGTTTCCGGTAATCGATGCACAACTGCATGGATCCATCCTTCTTCCGCATAAACAAAACCGGGGCACTCCACAATGAAACACTAGGTTGAATGAAACCCTTCTCCAGCAACTCCTGAAGTTGAACCTGTAACTCTTTCAACTCCGCTGGCGCTATACGATACGGTGTCTGAGAAATGGGTCCAGTGCCCGGCAATAGCTCAATAGTGAAATTAATCTCCTGAACTGGAGGTATACCTGGTAACTCCTCCGGAAACACATCCGGAAACTCAGAAACGACCTCGATATCACCGATGTCCGACACAACCACCGTGGTGTCTACAACATGAGCTAAATAAGCAACACAACCTTTCTTCATCATCCGATCCGCCTTCATCGCGGAAATCACACATGGTAAGGAAGTGTTCTTCTCGCCGCGAAATAATACCTCGGGAAAGCCTGGTCGTCGAAACACAACCTCCTTCTTGTGACAGTCAAACATGGCCCAATGTGTCAAAATCGATGATATCAAGCAACAACAGATCCGCGGCTAAACCATGTCCTCCAATAAAAATCTCACAATCTTTGTACACCCAACGAATACTCACAATCTCACCAGACGGATACAATACTCTCCACAACCCCAGAAGTGGAGACGCAGGTACAGTAGCTAAAGATGATAGTCTATACGACATGAATGAATGCGTAGCACCTGGATCTAACAATGTATGTACTAGAATACCAAAGACATGCAACGTACCGATAACAACCTCTGGTGAAGCTTTACCCTCACGCAAAGTCATGGCATGAACCATAGCCTACCCGGCTGGTCATCCACACTGAGGCTGTCCTTGCTGTCTGCCCTGGCCCGCAAACTGTACTGGTCGAGCTCCCGAAGTGGCACCTCGCTCAGCTTCGGAACTCTGGGCCGCATGTCCATCAGCACCATCAAACTGGAGACACTCTCTCGCATAATGACCCACCTGGCCACAACGAAAACAAGTGACAGGGCCTCGCTGACAAGGACCATAGTGATGCTTGTTGCAGAAGTTGCATAGTGGAAATCTCTCGGTACGGCAAACGTGCCATCGGTACGCCGAGGATAACTGGAACCGCTGGAACCCCCACTAGCCTGTGGTCGCTGCGGTCTATCTCTCCTCCATCTCTGTCTCTGTCTCGGTGCACTAGCTGGTGGTCAATATGGTTCACTGCCCGAGGATGAAACCAAACCGGAAGTATCAGAACTCTACCTCTTGGAAGGCCCCTGACTCGGTCCACCCTCCTCAAACCGTCTAGGCTGGTACCTCATCTGCCTTTCCTTCTCGATATCCTCACCTCGGAGTGCTGCACTGACAAACTCATCGAAGTTGTTCTGAGGGATCGTAGTCAGAGTCCCCTTGATGTTCAAGTTCAAACCCAGCTCAAATCTGCGGCACTTGGCTTCCTCAGTAGCCACCATGTCACGCGCAAACCGAGATAAGCGGGTAAATCTGTCCCGATACTCAAGCACAGACAAACTGCCCTGCCTCAAATTCGTGAACTCCTCATACTTCCGCTGCTGGGTAGCCTGGTTGAAGTATCTCCGCATAAACAAATCTTGAAACAAAGTCCACGGAGTATCAACTGGTACCCTATCGGTGCTAACCCACCAGAAGTATGCATCTGGCTCAAGTAAACCAACTGCTGCCACTGTCATCTGCTCAGGGGTAAAACGTAGATGCTCACAAACTCATTCAACCTGAACCACCATGCCTCACAAATCTCTGGATCAGCTGAACCCAAAAAGACAGTTGCACCAGCAGTACGAGCTTTGACCACAGGGTAAAAACGCTTCTCCAAACGCAACACTCGCATCAGCAAGTCGTGCATCTGGCGATCCTCATCAGAATCCACTTCCCGATCAACACGGGGACCACGTCGATTAGGCATCCTACTGATACAAAACAAGCATTAGGTACAAGCAGAAGGAACGTAATCATGAGACCTCAGATATTTGAGAATACACAACACCCGAAGCATTGATGAGTACCGCTGGCCAGTCGGGTCATCACTCCAGTCATGCTATACAAACTCAAATACCCTAAGCGTCATAACTACAAGAGTCTACAAAATCTGACAACCTAATGCTCTGATACCAAGCTGAATGGACTCAACCCCGATTTAGTTTCCTAAACCGGAATCAAACCCCTTCTGAAAAACATGAACCAACAAAAACCATAAAAATTTCGGCAGAGTAACGCTACTAACGCGGAATTGCCATTAACCTATACCCGGAAAATAACACTTCATCCTATGCCACAAAAGCCAAACTGTGGGCACCAATCCCATCCGGATTTCTCAATATCATATCAATAACAATAAACAGTAAACATAACTGTATAATATAGAAAATCCGGGGAAAACGTATAAAACACGTATCAGTATCGTATCAGAGCGACCTCTAGTGTATATATATACAAAATATACAATAGTAGGCAAAACAAGAAACCTACTGGAAAAGAAAGGTAGCTTGAACGACTAGCCTCCGACCACGACGTGAGACACCAGAATCTGAACTGCAAACTGGGCACGAAAACCGAAAAGCCCAGGGGAAAGACATGAGAACAGTTACAGTGAGTGGATGAAAATAAATGTCTTTCGCCGAATGATATATATAATAAAAATATATGCGAGTCGAAATGCATGAATATGATAAAGTACATGAGGTGAACTCAAACTCCTCCAGCGTACAGAGCATGCCTAGAAAAATCCCACGGGGTCGCTCATTGACACATCCGTGCTAGTATAGTCCGAATCACGGGATCCCAGACCCACACGTGATTCTAGCCAGAAAGGCCTCAGGTCAGAGATCTGCCCCCCCCCTAGTAAAGGCCTCGGGTCAGGGGTCACAGCCTCCCCCAGTAAACATCATCGGGGATCAGCCGGGATGCAAGTGTATCGATACAACAACATATACTGTGACTGTACTCTGTGTAAACCAAATCATAAACAGTTCGATGCAAGTGTATAAAGCAACATGTAAATGCATATACGTAATGTATAATTGTATAGGCATAATCGTATAACACATTCTCATATAAATCATAATCTCAAATGCATGCTCATGCCCATAAAACGTGTATTAAAGACTCGCGATTATCAGTGAAAAGAAATTGTCCACTCATAGGTGAGCAAAACGTGCACTCGCGCTAATCATGTGGCCCAGCAGAATATCCCTCGCCCGAAGCACGATCTCGATCCCCTGAATAATCAAAAAATATATCTGATCAAAATCACAATTCACAACACTGTACCACACCTCGGAAACCAACCGTTCTCAAAAATATATTACGCGGCACAAAATAATCGATAAAATCCCTAAAACTTTCCGTATAAACTCTCGACTAAATATCTGATACCCAAAGCAACACGAAAACCTCACGGCTGCGTTCGAAGCGCGAAAACAAGTCGGAAACACATAAAAATCTCGAAAATCCGGACCTCGTCGGAGCACCGCCGGCGGCGGCGGCGCGGTGGCGATGGAGTCCAATCACGGCCAAACTTTCCAGAAATGTACATCTCCCCAAGCCCAGCAACTTCTCTCAAAGGACCACCTCCATCCAACCACTACAGTGGCCGGAATTTGCCCCGAAAGTCACGGAAATCCATGGATTCCGGTGACTTTCCGGCGAGCTTCAAATCGGCGACCAACCAACAATTCCTTCTACCCAAAGCATCTAAAGGTTGAGGGGAAGATTTCCCCCCAAACACCCGACCTCAACCATCGCCGGAACACCCAACCCGAATCCGGCAAAAATCCCAATTTTCTCCAAGTTCGTTCTAACTCAAATCGGTATCAATTCAAGTTAAATCAAGTTCCAATCCATAGGAAATGAAGAGAGGAAGCTAACCATACTGGTCTCAAGGTCTAAGGTGGCCGGAATCACAAGCTCCGGTGGTGGCAGTTTGGCACAGCGGCGGTGGACTCCGGTCAACGAAAGTCAACGGTCAACCCAAGGTCAAACAACGGTCAAACTTCTCGAATAGTGATTTTCAACAATTTTTGACTATTTCTGATATTTATACTCGCGTCTCGGGACGATCGACGGTTCGAAATGGATAACTATTACGATTCGGATAAACTCAATACGAACGAATAAACTTGACGATATTTCGAAACTTCAAATATTCATATTATGCTCCTCGGTCGTCGAAATAATCATCCGGAATAGCCCACAAACTCGAAATCACGTGTACAACAACTCTCGAGAAGAGACTCAACTCAAATTCTCGGCCAATAATTAAGTCGTAATCAAAACCAGCAAACCACACAATTATCGAAAAACTGCGATTACGCGCTAACTCGTGAATTAAGCCAATTACTCTACTGATTCTGTTCCGGGTCGTCACACAAATATCAGAAAACTGAAGACAACACATCAAACAACAAACAAGATTCCATCAATCACATATCATACACACATTGAAAACCATCCACATCATGCACAAACTGAAATCATGTTTAGGCACATGAAAAACGTGTTAGGTCTAAGATATCTAACCTGGATTACGAAAGCAGCAACAAGAAATACTCCTTAACTTCTAGCTTTTCAAAAAATCCTTCAATGTGTAGCTTCTTAACCAATCTAGCACCTGAAACACCTTGACACTGTAAACTAAACTAAACAAACAAACAAAAATTCTAATTAATGGTACAAATTTCAATCCATAAGTCATCAGCAACATTTAAACAATAAAATCCAACATATAAAACTGTTTTCAGAAGCATAACACCACTATGAAGTTCAAAAGCTTCCAGAAATCTCTATCCTCGATCGATTCGGAAGACTAGCTATCTACAATCACATACAAACAAGCACACTAAATAGCTTACATCACATTCAGAATAACCAAAACGCATCCATCATTTATTTAAGAGATTAACTGAAATCAATAATCACAAAAACTAGATCCCTCTAAATAATTACACAGCAAAGCAAGCTATACATAGATCTAGTCTGATACTCATACACATTTCATAGCCAAACCTGGTTCAAAGCTATTACTTTGAGCAAAACCTAATTCAAAGCTCTTACTTAAAACAAAACGTAATTCACATCCAACCCAGTACCCAAATCTAATGACACTTTCAAAATCATTAAACACAGCCCATTCAACACATGCAATAACCAAAAAATCTCATCTAGAAGAGAAATGAATGTCTTACTTCGAGATATGGACAAATCAGCAAAATCGTCGAAATCAGCTGAGTTGAGAAATGGGTTTGGCCGAGTTGAGAGCGACAACACAAGCTTCTACATAGAGAGCAACGTCTTTTTCGAAGAGCGGCGCTGTGGTTGGAGAGCTGCGTCGTCAGAGGAGGAGAGCGGCGTTGTCGTCTATGTAGGTGGTGGTCGGCGTCGTCTTTTTCTGAGGAACCAAAACTCATTTTGTGAGAGGAAGTGTTTTAGACTTTTAGTGTTCTGATAGCAAGGGTTGAACAAAACCCCAAATGTTTTGGGGGGAATGAATAAAGTTTTTTCCTCCAAATCAAATTATCACACTTAATTTTTTTTTGGGTGCTTTTCAAAAATCAAGAATTAGATACTGGACATCACTACAATATAATAAGCGATGTAATCTAAACAAACGACATCGGTAAAAAACAAGTCGATGTCTAAAATTTTTTTTACATCGGACGAATTTTCAACCGATGTTAATGGTGTGATGTCTAAAATTTTTTTTTAGTAGTGTATATATCATAATTCACACACAGTCACTAGCTGTAATGCAAGGTTAAGTTGTGGTGGGTCGTAGACAAATTAGTATAGTTACATGTGATATTGCATAACCCTTTGCAATAATCATCGAACTTTCTCGATATAAATTCTCTAGCATTTATCAAGTCTAGTTGACTGTATGAGATGATTCGGGTAGTAAACCTGCAATTACATAATCTTAGCTAGTAATTCATAAGCAACATTACTAGTAAACGATTGCACAACACATGACCAATGTGTTTGCATATCAACCAATACCATAAATTATATCATCAAAACAGTGCGCTAGTTGGTTGAATCGTTCCACAAAATTTCCTTGGATTCAATTTAAGAATGAAATATTTTCTTTGGCGTCTTTAGTGTAAGATGATCTCAAACTGATCTTGACTAAAGAGCAAGTTTTACAAAATGAGTGATAAATATCTTTCAAAACCAATGAGGATGTTGGTTTAGACTTGGAGTCATCACTGACTCGGGAAGAATAAGGAATTGGGACACTACTTTTTGTGTCCAGTTGTTGTCATTGGGGGGAACGACACTAGCCACTCTGGCTAATGGCGCCACCACTTGAGGTGTTCATCACCATTCCCTTTTCCAAACCGACTTCTTGGTTCTTGCTTCCTTTCACTCGAAAGAACGGATGTTCGTTACAGATCATCATGTCACGACCTGGTTATCCCAATTTGTCGCAAAGCCTATATATGTCAGAATCTTAGAGGTCATTTCTTATGACATGATTATATTCAACAACTCAAACAGTTGTTATGTATAGCCCATTTGGCTGACACATGGTTTCTCTAGTATTTGGTTTCTTCCATAATTATTAGAGGTGTTGCATAATAATGCAATTCCATTCTCACCAGCGGCGGATCTGCATACGGACTGAAGTTTTGCAACTTACCTTTGGAATAAAGAACTTGGGCCATCTAATCAATAAGAAAGGCAACTTTTGGCTATTCTGGGCAAAACTGAGAAGAAATGTTGACGGAACTAGTCTCCATTCTACTGTTTTGGGCTTTAACTATCTAACTAATGTTTCTGTTTGGACCTAAAATAAAGTATTTCATTTTGAACTTGGATGGCCGAGGTCTTCGCGAGCAGCCCACTGTATTATAGACGCTTGGCGAAGGGTCAAGTGAGAACAACGCCTGGCGAGCATTCGCCAGGAGCAAGCTTTGAGTTCTGTTAAGAACTATGTCTTATTAATTAGCCGGTTCCACGCGGCTTGGATTCTATCATAGCTTGTTCTATTGTAGATAAACTTCTTAGAGGATTTATGATAGTATTAGAAGTTCTATGAGGATTACAACACGTATGCTGGTGTTAGATTCAGACTGTGATTACGAGAGCAGAAAGAGTTTGAAACAGAGTGAATGACTGTTGTTTAAGCGAGTATATAAGGAGAGTAAGAGCTTTGTGGAATGGGTCCCCGATCAAATACAATACATTTGCTATACGCAAGTAAACCTAGACAGACATCTCGTCTTCGATATTCTATCTTCTTTGCAACCAGAAGGTCGAAGAGCTTGTCACATAAGGGTGAGAGTTCGGGCACACGAAGGAAGCAGTGTTCTCAACACTCTGTCAGAGGGATTGCTCTGCTTTGCACAGATAAGGGCGTGTGGAGTATCGATTTCAAAGACTAAGCTAGAGATTCACATATCAAGTCCTAAGACACTATGCAACAAGGACCTATTCGAGTGGGGTTGGTGCTCTCCCCATTCTAATCGCTTATATAAGAATTCAAGCAGCTGTAAACAGTCCATATTTCGTCGAGAGATGGTGGCACGCCAGCATACGAAGCACAAGCAGGATAAACCGGCTCACGCGGTTAAAACATCTGAAATCATAAAAGAGACTGCTTCGCGAGAAGGACCTCTCCACGAGAGATATTTTTGTATCGAACATTTTGGCACCCCCAGTGGGACCATATCTCTTAGCATCTCTAAGCGACAATTGGAGATCCTTATCGAAGGGTCTACCCTCAGTGTCACAAACATCCACAACCGGCTTACCGTGAACATACATCTAGTCAGTGTCGTTCATTGAGCAATCAAGCGGTTGAAGTTATTTTCGCTAGCAATTTCGACACCATGACGTTCAAATCTTTGAATGCAGCGGAAATAGCCAAACTATTGTTCGAACAATACTTGGCTTACGCGGCTAGGCGCGATAGCCACCAGGCTAATTACCATTTGGCCCTCGAGGAGAGGATCGAGCAATAGACAGCTCTTCTCACCACCCAGAGCAATTTAATTAATGCAGCGGCAGCTGGAATCCAATCGATGCGGGTGGACTTAAATCAAGATCGAGAGGAAAGAGAGGCTATGAGAGCCCAGGTAGCTAGTTTGGTGGAAGGTCAAGATAGGCTACGGATAGATATCTTTCACCAATTGGAAAAAGGTTTGGAGGAATACCGCCGGTACGCGGCGACTCTATCACAAAGGATAGACAGAGACATTGCGTCTCTAACCAAATCCGTATCGGACTTGGCTAGGAAAACTAGACAAGTAGAGTCCTTTCCTCTTGCTTAGGAGCAACGGTTAAATAGGTTCCTAGACAACTGTAACATACAATTATCTAAGATGCATGAAACCTACGAGACACCGTTTCCTCCAATGGTGAAAGATGATCCGAATGCGTGGCGTTGGCCAAAATTTTACAAGCACCAGACCTTCCAAACTTTCTCTGGCGACAACGATGCAAACGCAGCAACACACCTGGCCTATTTTACTCTACAATTAGCGCAATTTGCTGAAGATGAGGGGCTCAAGTTAAGAGTCTTCGGATCGTCGTTGTCAGGATCAGCCCTTGTATGGTATACAGGAATAGAGAAGGGCTCAGTCAGTGAATGGAAGGATATGGAGGCCTTATTCATAGATCACTTCGGAACAACAAGACCAGAAACCCGCGTAGGAAAGCTGGCTTCCTTGAGCCAATCGGCGACAGAAAGCCCGGTTACCTTCCTGCACCGTTTCCAGTCAGAATATAATCTATGCAAGACCCCTCTGAGTAAGGAGGAGGTGGTCGAGATGGCCAAGAATGGTTTGGAGGACACGTTCCACCAGCTATTCTTAAACACCAAGTATTTCCCCTTGAATGAGTTCATCACGGCTATAACTAAGGCTCATAGTAATATGCAGGAAAGAGACAACAGAAGGAATGCATCCAAGGGGACGTACAATAACAGAACCTATGATAGGTTAAAGCCAAAGATAGTGGCTTATATTGAAGGTGTAGAAGATCAAGAGTCGGACTCTGATTGCGAGCAAGTGGGTGCCGTTGATTTGTCAACAAACAAAGTTCTAAAACCCCGCAAGCTTCAAAAGAGTAAGGGCCCAATCAAGCTCTCAACAGTGACTTTTACTAAGCCAGAGTTTGAGACATACACATATGACGCCAATATGGCCCATGAAATTTTGGACGAGCTGTATAGTCTGTGTGTCGTCAAAGCAGACTTTGGACTACTTCCTACAGCTGAGCAGTTAAAAGGTAAAAAAATACTGCAAGTTCCATGGAGCATGGAACCACAACACAAAGTACTGCATCAAGCTTAAAGACCAGATCTAGAGATAGATCAACGAAGGAAGGTTAGAGCTGGAAGGATCGTCCAAAACAGCTGCATTAGTGGATTCCGAGCCTTTCCCTACCGCACAGGTGAATATGGTTGAGGTGGATTGGACATCACCTAATAGGCATCTCGAAGGTGCGGAGGCTTGGAATCGACTATCCTTTTCAGCCTACTCATTCAGACTCGATATGATAGAAGAATTCTTCGATAGGCTAAAGGACATGGGGCTGATCTTCTTTTACCCAGTTAATAAACTCAGACAATTACGGTACAAAAAGCCAGCCCATCACTTCTGCAGGTTTCATAATCACTTTGGTCATCGAACAACAATGTGTTCAACCTTGAGAGATAAAATCCAAGGATTGATCAATTGGGAAGTGATTGAAATCAACGACAGGGGCGAGGTAGATTTTCACCCACAATATCCTCACAGGGCATCACCTCCTCCAGTTGCAACTTCTCCTACCGTCGGCACTTCTTCAGGGGGTAGCTAGATTGAGCCAACATATGTGAAGAAGAGGTCAAGATGGAGGTCGAGACAACATATAGCGTTTGTTCGACCTAAGCAGACTCAAATCACATACGACGCGTCTAGGCGAGAGGAGATATTCAACGAGCTGTGCCAAGTAGGAATAGCTGTGGTTCCTGACAATTGGGGAACACCAGACCCACATCCTGAGGATGTCAGGGATTTGCTTTATTGTCGATACCACCATAAATGGGGACGCCACACCACAAGTACTAGTCAAGATTTGAAGTTCAAGATACAGCAGTGGATAAACGAGGGCGTAATAATGATAGAACAAAAACCCTCGCAGGCCTTGGCGACCTCCATACCGATGATAGTTGGAATGTTGGAGCTGACGCATGACAAGTCAAACAAAAGAAAACAATCCAACGATCATCCAACTACTGGCGAAAGTCCACCATACATACCAAGAACTAAAGGAAAAGAAAATTTGGACCCCAAGGCGAAATCGCCAGTAGCCTTTGTGTGCATTGCAAACTGAGAAGCGGGCTGAAGATCTCTTATAAAGAACTGGCTGAGGCAGCCAAGTCTTTCCCAGAGCTATTTTTGAATGCAGATCATCAGCCCCAGCAAACAAAACAAAGGGATACTCCAACTCCCAAGCGCTCGCGAGCAACAGACAAAGCCAGTTTAGCTAGAACAACTGAGTCCAAGGTTGCAAGTACGCTCGCAAGACCATATATACCTCCAGCTTCAAGAAATATTACAAAGGAGGATGTCTGGTACGTAAGGGAAAAAGGAAAAACCATTGGGGTGACTCCAAGCAGGAGAAGACATCTTCAACGACGCTTTGGAAGAGTCAAGAGAGCACTAGAGGCTTATGAAGCAGGCTTGATCAAAGAGGAAAAGCTGGAGTGTTCTCCAGAAGCGTTGCAGAGGCGAATGAACGCCCTTGCAGCGAACCCATTGGTGGTTTTTGGGAAAAAGTCTCGCGAGCCCAAAGTGAGAACCCAACGACCAGGAGTCTTTGACCGAAACCCAGAGTTAGGACCCAAAGGCAAAGAGCCTGAATCTACTCACGAGATTCATAATGAACCTACACAACGGAAGCTAGTGAGGAGACGCCTCACTTTTGAAGAAGATACGATGAAAACAGTAGGGCTACAGACATCCCCTAAGGGAAAGAAGGACATTCAGAAACAGAACGTTCCAAGCAAGCCCCCAGTCTTGCGATGGAAACCTAGGCCTTTAGTTATGGAAGAACAAAAGCAGACCCGACAGCTGTTTCCTGATCCGAAGGGGCAAAATCCACCATTACTACTGCCAGCAGCTATTGATCCTATTCCTGAGGGTCAGTTACAACAGGTAGCTCATCTCGAGGTTACTACAACTTCGAACGAGGATGGACATCAGGCTGAAGCTGACAATTACAAAGAGGATGAGCAGTTGGTGGATTACGGTGAAGACGAAGATGAAGAAGCAGAAGTTTGCATTGAAGAAGATGATTTCTCCATTAACATGGTGTTTGTCTTATCCTCCAAATACGCTTTATCTCCGTCAGCCTCGACAGTTGAATCCATTACAAGCAAAAGCGTCAACAACTTGGTATTACCAGAAGAAGAACTAGATCTAACAAGTGGTCTGACATCAACCGAAATACCAAAGCTGGATTCAACACACACGAAAGGACAGATGATGTTCTCCAAACCCAATAGATATGGTCATGCACATGCGGCCGTTATACGTCACAGGAAAAGTCCAAGGGATTCAGTTAAACAAACTCCTAGTGGACTCGGGGGCAGCGGTGAACATCATCACAGTCAAGGCAATGGCCTTATTAGGCATCCCCAAGTCTGCTATCCAAGAAACCTCGTTGAGCGTCAGAAATTTTCAGGGTAGCATAACCAAGACTTTGGGCATTGTTTTCTTACAGGTACACATCGGTCTAGCCTCAGGCACTTACACATTCTTTGTAGCTGAGTGTACATCTCCATACAGTGCAATTCTGGGACGTGACTGGATTCATCGGAGCTATTGTGTACCTTCTTCCCTCCATCAACAGATGTTGCTCTGGAATATGGAGTCAGGTGAAGCAGAACTTATCAATGCTGACCCTCGACCATATTCCGTTTCTGCTAATGCGTTAGAAGCCAGATATTACCATAGTGACCTTAGGCCATTAGAGGTATGTGGCGTCGATAATAAAGGCTGCCCAGTTGGTGTTACGACCTCTGAACTAGCTCAGTGGGGTATAATTCAAGCAAATCAAGATAGCAGAAGACCCTACACCATTGAGTTACCATCCAAATGTTCCCAATGACTGGGTCTCTATCAAGTATAGAGGCCGAGGCTTGTCACTCTCTACACGAACGCTTTCATAATTTTTTGCTAGAGCGCCAAGCCTTTGAGAAAGTTCCGATGGTTGCAGCCTTGGAATACGTGGATGAAGATGTTTTGCAAGAGTTCGAGGAGGAGGACGAGATTAAATTAGCTCAAGCAGCTTTAGATGATTTACCTCCTAAAGTCAAGGATCCCATTGAATACATCAATCTTGGGACAGATAAAGGGCCAATCTCTGTGGCCATCAGTACCTTCCTGGAGCCTGAGGAGAGACTCAAGCTTATTGAATTACTACAAGAATACGCAGATTGCTTTGCAGAAAAATACGACGACATGCCCGGACTGTCACCGGATTTGGTTTGTCACAACTTGCCCATCATCGAAGGGAAGAAGCCTGTGAAACAGGAGATGCGTCGCATGAATACAGAGACAACAATTCTAGTCAAGGAAGAGGTCGAGAAGATGGTCAAGTCAGGGATCATACATGTAGCCAAATATAATCAGTGGCTTTCTAATGTAGTCCCGGTCAAGAAAAAGAATGGAAAGATGCGAGTGTGCGTTGATTACAGAGACTTGAACAATGCAACCCCAAAGGATGCAGCAGATTTGTTGATAGACTCAGTTGCCCGCCATGAAATGTTGACGTTTATAGATGGCACTGCTGGATATCATCAAATTCCAGTGGCTGAAGTAGATCGACATAAAACAGCATTTCGGTGCCCAGGATTTGCAGGTGTTTTTGAGTACGTGGATATGCCATTTGGACTTAAGAATGCAGGGGCAACTTACCAACGAGCAATGAATTTGATTTTCCATGATCTTATTGGTAAAATCATGGAAGTATATATTGATGATGTGGTAGTCAAGACGAAGCGCAGAAGTGACCATTTTGAAGACTTACGGCAGGTGTTTCTCAGAATGAGGCAACATCAACTAAAGATGAATCCAGCCAAGTGTGTGTTTGGCGTCCAGGCAGGAGATTTACTGGGTTTTTTAGTTCATCAGCGTGGGATTGAGATACCGGACGACAAGAAACAAGCGGTTCTTAATGCAGTCCCGCCACAGAGTAAGAAAGAACTACAGCGTTTATTGGGAAAGATCAATTTCTTACGACGGTTTATTGCCAATGCTGCTGGGAAGACACAACCATTCTCAACTCTGCTCAAGCTTCAAAATCAAAAGGACTTTGCATGGGAGCCTATACATCAAGAGGCCTTTGATACCATTAAAGCCTACTTAACAAACCCACCCGTCTTGGTGCCCCCAAGACCTGGGGTTCCTCTCAAGCTGTATATATCAGCTACCGAACTCTCCATTGGAAGTCTACTAGCTCAGGACGACACGTCAGAAGTTGAACGTGCTATTTTCTATCTAAGTCGTACCTTGAACGATTGTGAAACAAGATACTCTCCAATATAAAGACTCTGCCTAGCCTTATACTTTTCAGGGTGTAAATTGAGGCACTATATGCTTTCATTCACTACGTGTGTCATTGCACAAACAGATTTAGTGAAGTACATGCTGTCCAGACCGATTCTTTGGGGGCGCATTGGGAAATGGATTCTGGCTTTGTCAGAATTTTCTTTGCAATATGTTCCCCAGAAGGCGGTAAAAGGTCAAGCCGTGGCTGATTTTTTGGCTCATCATCCAATGGAAGAGGTTGTTGAAGGGCCAGAACTGGACCTTGCTCGTATTGATTTGGCTCCTTGGTGTCTGTACTTTGATGGGTCCAGTACGAGTACTATGGCTGGGGCATGAGTAGCTTTAACTTCCCCACGCGGCCAAACTTTTTCTTATCCTTTCAGGTTGGACTTCAGATGCACAAATAATCAAGTAGAATATGAAGCTTTAATCATTGGATTAGAACTTTTGTTGGATATGGAGATCACCGATGTGCATATTTATGGAGATTCCCAACTAGTGATCAGGCAACTTGAAACGAAGTATAAAGCAGGCCCAGTCTTAGAACCTTATGCTAAAAGGGCGCGAGACCTGCTCAGGTTGTTTACAAAAGTGGAGTTGAGTCATGTTCCTCGCGAAAAGAACTATGCAGCCAATAAGCTGGCTCAACTAGCAACGGGTGTAAGTTTGCAAGATGGAGTACGCGAACGAATATTAAAGGTTGAAAGAAGAACCCTTTTCCATCTTTCTTTACACGTCAAGAAGATAAAAACGAATGGTATGTTGCTACACTTGATCACATTGATGTGGATTGGAGACAGGAAATCATCTCTTATCTCCAGAACCCCAATAATCCGGTAGACAAGCGGATTCGATTTTTAGCTCCTAATTATATACTCAAGGATGTTGAGTTATATAGAAGGGGAGAAGAGGGCATACTGTTGCGGTATGTCTTTGGACATGAAGCTAAGCAGTTAATGAGAGAGGTCCACCTTAGGGTAGCAGGGGCACATCAGGCTGGTCTCAAGATGTGTTGGTTAATAAGAAGACATGGCTTTTATTGGCCAGGAATGCTCAGAGATTGCATCACGTTCGCAAGAGGTTGTGAAGAATGCCAGAAACATGGTCCGGTCAACCATATGCCCAGAATACCATTACAGCCAATAATCAAGCCTTACCCAGCTCGAGGATGGGCTTTGGACTTAATAGGAATGAGTTTATCAAAGTGGCTACTGATTTCTTCACAAAATGGGTTGAGGCTTGACCTCTCAGGGTATCATCAGCAAAGGCCATCCGCCAGTTCCTATTTGAAGATATCATTTGTCGGTTTGGCATTCCTGAGAGTTTTGTTTCAGACCGAGGGGCAGCGTTTATGTCTGGAGAAGTGGACACACTTATGAAGGATCTTGGGATTCACTTTCTTCATTCTTCTCCATATTATGCCCAATCCAATGGTCAAGCTGAAGCAAGCAATAAAATCATTATTCACATTCTTAAACGGATGCTTGCGAGCAATGCCAGACTGTGGCATGAAGAATTATTTAACACCTTGTGGGCTTATAAGACTAGTAAGAGGACACCCACAGGTACGACTCCTTATGCACTAATGTTTGGGCACGATGCGGTTTTTCCTTTAGAAATCAATGTTCAGTCTTTACGAGTAATGGAGCAACACAACTTGATCGGTGAAGACTATGTACAAGCAATGTGGCAAGAACATGAAGACTTAGATGAGAAACGTATACAAGCTTATGATAGTCTACGTGCTGAGAAACAGAAGGTGGCTCGTGCTTATGGCCAACGCACCAGGGGCATGAGTTTTGCAGAAGGAGAACTCGTATGGCGAGTCATTTTGCCTGTTGGCGAGAAGACTGAAGGACGAGGAAAATGGTCAAAGAAATGGGAAGGACCATACATTATCGATCGATTGTTGGATAAAGGAGCTGTTCGTTTGCGAGATTGAGATGGTTCGATACACGTTAATCCAATAAATGGTCGTTTCCTCAAGAAATTTATACAACTAGTTTGGGAGTATGAAGATCCTCCAACTACAGTTTAAAACTAGTTTATTCATGCCTTCGCATGAGTAAACTATAGGGGCAACACATACCGAGGATCATGTACATCATAATAGTCTATTCATGGGGCTAAATAGTTAGAGCCTGTATCCGAGGCCAATTTTTGTATTTCTTCCAAGTCAAAAAGTTCATGTTAGCCAGTAACTGTGGCCTGAGTTTTGAACAAACTATATCTGAGTTTATCAATATAAGGAACTTTTGTGTTTCAAATAAGATATTACATTCAACATACTAGAAGAATACAAAGGCTTTACGGCCTCAAGCTCTGATACCATACGGAAAAACAAACTATGAATCAGCAACAGAAAAGAAAGATAAATAGTTTGTTTCTCACAAATTCTCTTAGTTGATAGCCATCCCCTGGGGTCGATGTATCAAATATGTACACATGGAGATCAACCTCGGCGAAGAGATGGAGAGGATTTGAAATGCCAAGGACTTGGCGTTTGTTGCCTTTTTTCCCGGGATGGCGCCCCTATCTTTCCTCATCTTTACATGCCATATTCAAGAGGCCTACCACCTCCAATGCATATCGACACCGAGCGGGTGCACTGGAGGAAGACGAGGACGTCTCTACCTTGGGATTGTGGCTTCTCCCTTCTTTCACTATTTTAAGTTGGGATAGCCAAGGCAACGCCTGGACGTAGATATTGCTATCTAGTTCACGTTTGGACATGGATATTGCTATCTAAGGAACACAACATGGAAGGATTTATCTGGAGGTTTCTTTAGGTAGGAAGACCAGAGCAAATAAACAGAAGGGTAATTCATTCTTGCGAAAGAGTTGATTCATAACACAAGGGAAGGGAAACCTTTTATAGGCAGGAGTCACAACGGTATGGCTTCGCGAGAGTAATTACACCCAAGAATAGAGTACACGCGTCCAAGTGAAAGTGGACCACGAAGACGGTTTATTTACCCGCAAGAAGTGCATGATAAATGAGGAGATTTCTGGGGTAGGTGAAACATATTTCAAAAGATTTTGATTGTTTAACGTGATATGGATTCCAAGCTTGGAATTAAAATTCCATTTATTGTTGAACAGTCAAAGTGGTCAAAATAGTTACAGCTTAAATATGAGGCTGGACCAAAGGTGAAAATGGGCTTATTAGAGAGGCCCAATGTGGTCTTTGGACCCAATTCATGCTTTGTCGTCGGAATCAATTTGAATACATAAATATTTGAATAGTTTTGGACAAGTAAATAGGACCTACATCTGAGGCCCAAAAGATTTACAATAGGAGGAAAAAATTCTTTACTGAGATTTTGGCAATCTCTGAGGCCACCCAGGCTTGTTGAGCTGCTTGTTGAGCATTGTTGGCTTCTTCGCGTGCCTCTTGTAGGAGTTGAGCTTGGCTATCACCTTCTATCATAATTTGGTGCATTATGTCCTGATGCTTTGAGGTGTTAGCTTCCAGTGCACTTACTTCAGCTTCAAGGGAGGCAAGTTCAGCTTTAATAACAGTTTTTCTTGCCCGCTTGGCTGCTAAAGTTTCTTGCCGGGTAGAATCATCCTCCAATATTTTCTGAATTCTCTCCTTCTCTCTTTGAGTCTGTCACTCCAATGTCTCTGCTGCTTCATTCTTACGCTCGACCTCGAGCTTTAGACGATGGTAGGCTTCATTTTGACTCAGGAATAGAGAGAGATTCTCCTCAAGTTCATCCAGGCGAGGGATGAAATTTGCTGGGGCAGTGACCTTCATGATTTTCACTTGCTCATAGACAGCTTGAATGTCTGGTGGAGAATCCAAGGGCCCAGAGAGAATTTTTCGAAGCATGACATCAGTGTCAGAAGGAGTGCTCCGCGTACCCAGTTTGCCTACAAGTTCTTGTAACTTTGTGGTGGTTTCTTGCACACTGAGTGGCTAACGTTTGCTTTCTTGTGATGAAGTTGGTATGAGATTTTCTGTGATTTGAGGTACAGGATCTTCATCGTTGACACGTGAAGGATTGCTAGGCTGGTCCTCGGCGACCGTTATAGGAGATTGGCCTGATGAGCTGATCTGGTTCTTGGGACTGTTGGAGGTTATCTCGCGAACAGCCGGGTCCACAAGAACATGTTTGGACTACAGTATGAATAGCAAAGTGTCAGGACCAATTAAGAAATATTAATCCAGAAGTGATTATAGAGAGTTCTTACTTGTTGAGGAGACAATAATTGTGTTCCTTCAGTTGCTTGAACTTGGAGCTCTGGCGAGGAAGGATTCGTTTCCTCGCGTTCTGGATTATTCTCAGCCAAAACTGGTGGTTGTGTGACTAAGTGCTCTGGTGAGGAAAAGATTTGATGCTCAGGCTCTGAAATGACTTGCTCATTTTGAGTGCTGGTGCCTTTGCCAGAGGAGGAAGGAATGAAGCAAGATTGGACTTCAATTTGCAGATGCCGAAACAAAATGGCGGAATCAACAGGCTTTGTTTTCTCTTCTTTCTCAAGTTCTGTTCGATGGATTCCAGCCAGAAATTGGGCTATGAAATTTTTGCAGCATTCTTTGGCGCTGTTGATAATTTCAGGGCCTGTATCATGATCTTCATTGCCAAGTATGATGCTGGAATCATCAAACTTCAAAATGAAAGCTTTACAGCATCCCTCAGAAAGCTTTTCTCCCAGTGAGTCTATTATGTAATAAGCTCCGTCTTCAGCTTTGAAGACGAAGAAATGGTCGTTCCAACTCACTATGAATACTCGAGGCTTATGGCTGTTCTGGATTTTCTCCCATAAAGCATCAAAAGACGGGAGGCCGTTCAGAGCTGTAAACTTTTCTGGGTCAAAATACCCAATGAAAGAGTCATCAGATGAAAACTTTAGTGGTCTGATGTTAGCCTTCAAAATCACGTCCAGATCAAAGTGTTGATCTGGGTAATTGCTTGCAAGGGCCTCGTCCTTGCATAGTTCTTGCCACTCCTTTGAACCTTGAATCAGGAGGTCATCAAATTGGGAGAGCGTGGGCATGCTGTTCGGGTTTGCACATAACCAGTGTGCAATGGTGAAAGCCACGGTTGAGCAAGCACTGGCCCCCGAGGCTTTGTCACTCCTCTGATCAGATGAAGCAAGGAAGACTCGAGCTTGGAGCTTCGCTTGTTTATCTCTGCTGGTGACTTTTGTATCTAGCCAAGTTCCACTTTGAGGACCTTTGGGTTTCAGTATAATCTTTCTGCGTTTTGGAGACTGTCAAAGAATTGGGGTTAGCTACAGGGTCAGTGGTAAAATCAGATTGTTCTGGAAAAGCAGGTTCAAATACTTACGGAGGACCCAGAGGGGTTTGATATTTTCTTCTTGAGAGACTGAATGGCCACAGTCACGTCTGGTTCGAGGGTGTGTTGTGCAAGGAAGATTGAAGAAAAGGGTGGTCAGTTATGATATGAAGAATTGCTAATTCATGTGGCAATTTTTAGTGTGAAGGGGTATACCTGTGGCCATGGAGTAGACTTTATGTTCTTGAATGATCCATTTATTACAGCCAAGTCTTCTTCATTCGAGAATCTTTGGCCAAAGTCATAGAAGATGGCAGCAAAACGCGAGAGCGGTCCTTGGTGTCGTATTTCTTCCCAGAACTGGGAGCACCATGCGAGGTACGACTGTGTGACCAATTGAGAGATCACTAGTGGCTTTTCTATGGGTGGAAGCATTATTGCTGGAAAGCCAAAGTGTTCATTTCGCACTTCTGCTGCAAGGGGGTGGCCGTTTCCTCGCCAAAGAGTATATTTGTTGACAGAGCAGGCGAGGGGCATGGGGGCATCCTGGCTGAGCCCAAATTGTCTGGAGAAGTGATTTAGGGCATAGAGCTCATACCCGGAGCTGGCTGAATCTGGACTGGCAGGTCTTGGCAAGTGTTGAATCGAATGAAAAGGTTTCTCGCAAGAATGTTTTGTTCTAGCGAAGGCATGAATCCACTCGCAAGGAGGCCAGGGTGGTGACGATTCAGAATTATCTCAACTGCTGTAGTTGGGAAGTCCTTGTGCAGACAGAGGTGCTTGAAGTAGTGGAGGTAGGACCATTGTCTGATCCTGGGTGGTGCAGAGACCAATGTCTGGCCCAGCAGCTTGTGTTCTTCATGGACAATGGGTGCTGAGGGACGGAAGAAAGGAAAGTACATTTGCAACCAGAGTTCTACCATCCAAAGTGGTCATGGTTGGTTCAGGTCAAGCTTTGATAGTGTGACTCGCCTTAAGCCATAATAGATATAGGCGAGGACGGATTCAACCAAGCTTAGTTGTTCCCTATTGAAGAGGCGTTCAGCAAGGTTGGTCCAGGATTTAGTGACCTTGGCGGAGGTTGAGCAGAAGAGGTACTTTGCCAGCCAGTACTCCAGAAAGGCTATCACTACCAGAAGAATCACTATACCCGACGAGATTCCCAAAAAACTACCGACGACAAGGGTTCTCGTCGGGTATAGTTAACTATAACCGACGAGAGGATTATCTCGTCGGACATAGTTTTTTTTCCGACTAGATAATCTTGTCGTCAGTTATAGTGGCCGAAAAGTCGTCGGATATAGTTTTCGATTAAGGCCGACGATTTTTTCAGACAATAACCGACGAGTTATTAGTATCGTCAGCTATAGTTTCTTATTTCAGATCCAATCTAGGCAGCAGCTCGATCTGTGATTCAAAATAAATCTCCCGCGAAAACTGAAAATGCTCAGAAATCTTTGGGTGATGTTGAAAACTGTGAAGAATGAGTTCGCGATCGTGATTCATTAATTATATATAGGTACGTACGTATATATATATGTGTGTATACGTGTTAATTAATCGATTGTTGATATATATGATATGATGTTGATTTTGAATGGATCGATCGATGGATCGGAGTTAATTGATTGTTGAGTTTGAGTAATTGATGGTTGATTTTGAGTACGTGATTGATAGTTGAGTTGGAGTACGTAGTACGTAATTGATTACATATATATATTGTGATTATTAATTATAGGATTAATTGTGATTATTAATTATGCATGGGTATATATAATATATGTTGTGATTATTATTGTGATGGTGATGATATATGGTACGTGGGTGGTTTGATTAGGGGGGGGGGGATAGATGGAGAGGGCCGGGAGAGAGGGAGAGGGAGAGAGAGGGGAAAAATGAGTCTTTGGGCGGGGGTTGGGTTTTATATGGGATTAAGATTTGGCGTGAAATGAGTGTTTTTTCGGGTTTGGGTTATTAAATTTCGCGGTTTTTAATCCCTGCTAATTTTACCTCTCATTGTTGGCGCCAAAGGTGAAAATGGCGGGGGATTAGCTCGATCAGTGTTGTAATTAATTAGCTAGCTAGCTAGTTAGGGATCGAGTAGGCTAGATCGAATAATTAAATTATGTAATTTAATTATAGTTTGAATATCGATATATATATATATCTAGCTATGAAATTTTAATTAATAAGATCATAGGTATATGTACATGCAGTTATAATTTTCAGGATGGACAAGAGTTGGATGTGTCTTCCAAGATGGGATGTAAGATATCACCATGGAATTAGAAGTTTTGTGGAATATGTGAAAGTTAATTGTGGAGGGATGACAATTCATTATTGTCCGTGTACGAAATGTCAGTGTCGCAGCGAGCGATATCGTTTTCACATCGATAAAGTATTGGAGCACTTGAAGAAAAACGGGTTTTGGGATAAGTACACATGTTAGATTTATCACGGTGATAGCTCATCAGTTGGTCAACATGATCACGGACAATTTTTTGAGGGTGGATCTACATCCAATGATCCAACAACAAGTCTGATCAACGATATGTTTCCTCATGAGAGCGGTATATTTGCTCAAGCACCGGATATCCCTCCCGCCGTTGGAGACTTCCCTCATATTGAGCCAGTCCAGCAATTACCTACAGCTGTCAACACTGCTGGTATGGACAAGTACAACAACCTCATTGCCTTCCAACAGACCCCGTTGTACAACGGGTGTAATGCATCTGTTCTCGAAAGTGTTATGGGAGTAATGAAGCTCAAAGTGGAGAAAAAGGCTGTTGATGATTGGCTGAAGTGGTCTAGTTCGTTGTTGCCCCCCAGTCATCATCTTCCTACGACTCATCGTAAGGTGCGACAGATCCTGAAACATCTTGGCATTTCCTACATCAAAATCCATGCTTGTAGATATGATTGTGTTCTCTTCTGGGGTGAAGATGCTTATGGGAATGATCTTGAATCCCTTGATGAATGCCCGGTATGTGGTACAGATAGGTATAAGTTGACTCCTGCCGGAAACAAGAAAGCTGTGAAGATACTTTGGTATTTTCCGCTGATAGATAGGCTAGAACGGTTGTTCATGTCTGCACACATGGCTGAAGCTATGAGATGGTGGGCCGAGAGGAATTTGCCCGACGGTGATACGCTTATACACCCTGCTGACGGAGAGGCTTGGAAGCACATGGTGAAGGAGTTTTCTTATTTTGCATCAGAGGTTCGAAATGTTTGGCTGGGGCTTTCATCTGACGGATTCAACCCTTTTGGCAACATGAGTCTTCAATACAGTATATGGCCAGTTATTTTGGTACCGTACAACCTTCCTCCATGGATGTGCATGAAGAAAGAATACAATATGCTCACTATGATAATTCCAGGGCCGGGTTATCCAGGAAAGTGTCTCGATGTGTATTTGAGACCCTTGATTGAGGAGCTTAAGTACTTGAGTGAGCATGGTCATCCCACTTATGACAAGTTCAAAAATGAGATGTTCCAGATGCATGCCATGCTTGTTGGCACCATTAGCGATTATCCTGCACGCGGGATGTTGTCGGACAACGTTACCAGGGGATACAGGGCTTGTCCAGAGTGCATGACGGTTGAGTGTTGCAGACCTCATTGCAAGAAGATTGTACATATGCGTCATCGTTGTTGGCTTCCACATGATCACCCATTTCGGGAGGATATGGAGGCATTTGATGGGACTGTGGAAACAGGTGAGCAGCTGAGGAGATGGACGGGGGATGAAATATTGGAAGTGCTAAATGAATACGATTTTGGGCAGCTAAGCAATCATCCTGAGATAGTGGCGTCAATACCTGACAAACCCGACAGGTATAAATTCTGGACACACAAAAGTATTTTTTGGGAACTTCCGTATTGGTCCAAGTTGCTGATCAGACACTACTTAGATGTCATGCACATAGAGAAAAATGTGTACGAGAGTGTGGTCGGCACAGTGTTGAATTGGAAGAGAAAAACTAAAGACGGCCTGAAGGCACGCATTGATCTTAAAAGGATGGGACTGCGAAAACATTTGTGGTTGAGAGATGGGAAGAAAAAAATGCCACAAGCTCCTTATACTGTGAAGCCTGCCCAGAAGAATGAAATTTTTGGCTGGATGGGTAATGTCAGGTATCCTTCAGCCTATGCTGGAAATATAAGTCGATGTGTTAACTTCAAAGACAATAAGATGTACGGACTAAAGAGTCATGACTGTCATATACTGCTTCAACGCCTCTTCCCTGTTTTCATTCGAGGGTACCTGCCCAAAGAGGTGGTGGAGCCGTTAGTGGCTTTGTCAAGATTCTTTCAGAAGTTATGCATGAGAGAAGTGAAGAAATTGGACTTGTTGGAAATGCAACAGGACATCATTTTTATCATGTGCAAATTCGAAAGGATATTTCCTCCAAACTTTTTCGACATTATGCCTCACCTGATGCTCCATCTTCCGGAACAATTGTTGCTTATTGGTCTAGTACACTACACATGGATGTATCCTATGGAAAGGTACGTAATGCATCTCTGAATCTGGCTATATATGTCGATCTTTAATATTATTTATTCACTTATTGTTGCAATAAGCATAACATGCTCGATCTGTAATTACCACTTTACAGACAATTAGGGGACTACAAAGACTATGTGATGAACAAATCTGCACCCGAAGGGTGTATCGCTGAAGCATATATTGCGCATGAGTGCGTAACGTACACCAAGTTGTATTTGGGAGCATTGGAGGACCCTCCACAACATATGCCAGTAGATGGAGGGCAGTTCAACCTTTCGATCATCTCCGATGATGTTGAAGTTTCTGGAAAGTTGCCCAACTCGTACAAGTTGGAACCTTATGAGCTAGTCATTGCCCATTGGTCGGTATTGATTAACTGTCCAGAAGTTCAATATTGGAAAATTTTGCACCTTTACTGCCCTGCTATTTCCGGTGATGTTGAGTACCACAACAAGACGTTCGCAAACTATTTTGGCAAATGGGTACGTTTATAGATAAATTGACCTATATATGCTATTTAAGTGCATGTCTCGTATCCTATTTATAGTTAAGTTAATAAATGATTATTTTCAGATGAACCATGTACAAGATGATGGTATCCCTCAGTGGTCACACGAATTGAGGCTCTTGGCGCAGAAACCGGTAACTTCCAGAGTTTATCCTATGTATAAGGAAATGGCGTGCTATTTATTTGTGAACATAGAGATGTCAGACGAAAAACACAGAATTCTGGGGTAATGGTGCATGGTGGGCAGAATGGAGTTGACTATTACGGTGTTCTCCATTCAGTTGTCGAATTAATATATGGGGAAGGCATGACCGTGCACTTGTTTAAGTGTAGATGGTTTGATACCGACCCTCAGAGCACAAGGACCGATCAATACGGCATTTTTTCGGTGAGTACTGCTACAAGTTGGTATGAAGATGATCCGTTTGTTTTGGCCACGGCGGTGAAACAATTGTTCTTTCTTGATGATCTTGTGCATAAAGGCGCGTGGAAAGTGGTTAACCATGTTCTTCCACGAAACATATACAGTGCCTCAACCCTTGGTGTGACCTCGGATAATGAAGAAGTTAGTGCATACCAAGAGCCCAACGCAACTGGTATTCCTGAAACCTCAACAATTCGCCTTAATAATGTGAGACAGGGCAGTGTGGTACGAAATCCTCAACCGAATCTTATTGATGTTAATCAAAATGAAGACAATGAAGACTCAAGGGACGAGGGCATACACATCTTACCTGAAATTAACTCGGAAACAGAGTCAGACTCAAGCGATGATAATGACTATGCGCCTTAGTGTATATATGTTATTTTGAGTTTGAACGTGCAATGTAAAATGATTTCGATATATATTCAGATGATCGACTTCAAATTGTGTCGATTAAATTGCTAAATAGCGATCATAAGAGAGAGAGAGAGAGAGAGAGAGAGAGCTCGAAAAAAAAAACTACAACCGGTGATCGATATTCGAATTAATATCGTACGTATTAATAAATTTAAATAAATATTATTAAATATAGCCAAAAAATTAAATGCCATTTTAATTTAATTAGGCTTTTAAATTATTTCGGTTTTTTTTTTCTAATAATTTCGTATTATTAAATAATAATTATTAAATATTAAGTGCATTATATAACCGCCATATGAAAAATAAACAAAAAAACTATAGCCGACGATATTCATATGAAATATCGTCGGGTATAGTTTCGGTTCAACTATGGCCGACGATATTACTTATATCGTCGGCTATAGTTCTGGTTTATATCCAGATCTGGGTATATTTTGGGCAGAAACAAAACTGCCCAAAACGAAAGAACTCCTCCTCGCCTGATTTTCTCCATTTCCGGTGTGTTGCAGCAACCAAGCAATCCTCAAGCAAAGGTGCACTACAAGAAAATGACCCATTGCCGGCGACTTTTATGTCGCCGGCAATGTTTTGGACATTACCGGCGATTTTTGCCGGAAAAATCGCCAGTAATGTCTTCTTTTTTTTTTTTTACATTACCGGCGATTTTTGTCGCCGGTAATGTCCGTCGCCGACAATCTCTCGATGGTAATGTAAAAAAAAAAAAAAAAAAGACATTTCCGGCGACTTCATTTATGTCGCCGGTAATGTCTTTTTTTTTTTTTTTTTTTACATTACCGGCGACATAAATGTATGTCGCCGGCAATGTCTTTTCCGGCAAGAGATTACCGGCGACTTACATTTATGTCGCCGGTAATGTTAAAAAAAAAAAAAGACATTACCGGCGATTTTTCCGGCAAAAATCGCCGGTAATGTCCAAAAACATTGCCGGCGACATAAAAGTCGCCGGCAATGGGTCATTTTCTTGTAGTGGTGTTTGATCCTCAAGCCTCTATTCTTCGATTATAAACCCCGAAAACAAGTTTGAAATCCCTAAATCCCTAATTTCTTAATTTCTCCATTTTTTTATTTTATGTTTGATTTGAAGTTGTTTCGGTTGTTGATCGATAATGTGGATGCATGAATGAATTTTGTGATTATATATTGGATATTGTTGAATTTTATGGAATTATTGTTGAATTTTGTGGAATATTTATATATTGGAATATATATTGGATTTATATATTGGATTTATATATTGGATTATTGGAATTATATATCGATTTTATGGAATTATTGGATATATATATTGGATTTATATATATATTGGATTATTGATATATATTGGAATATATATAGTTAAATTATTGGATTATATATATATTGTAATTATTGTGGATTTTATGGAATTATTGTGCATTTTGTGGAATATTTATATATTGGAATATATATTGGATTATTGGATTTATATATTGGATAATTGGAATTTTTGTGGAATATTTATATATATTGGATTTTATGGAATTATTGGAATTATTGGATATATATATATATATTGGAATATTTGTGGATTAATTGGAATTATGTTGAATTTTGTAATTTTGTGGAATTAATATATAATGAAATTAGGCGATATAATGAAAATTTTATGTGAGTACGTGGAAGGATTTTAATTTTAATTGTTAATTTTAGCAACGATGAATTGGTTAAATTGCGGTGTTTCCCGATGGAGGTCGGGTTCGAGGGGGAGGTCAAGGGGGAGAGGGAGATCAGGCCGTGGAGATGAAGGCACCGGAAGTCGATCCGCATCAGGATCCACGAGCGTCAGCAACACTTACAGTCTTCCGCAGACCTCTCGACACCGTGCACTGCTGGGCGAGGGACAACCTCAGCAGCAGCAAGTCGAGCCTGCTTGATCCTCAGGCGCGAGGAGGCTTCATGGGGTCAGTCGCACGCCGGAAACGGATAGTGCGACTCAATCCTCGGTCCGAATGCCGGAGATTCATCGCGAGGACCCTTCCCCCTTCATCCACCAGACAGCTCCTCATTCTTCCGAGGAGGCTGGTGGATCCACTCAGTCCTCGGCCAGGATGCGACTATGCATGCCGTCTACCTTATTCTTACCGTTGGAAATCCTGATGATACCTCTCGTCGATTCCGATGGGATGCCTGTTCCGGGACAGCTAGGGTTCATTACCCCAGACCAGGCATATGCGTATGTACCCTTCCCGGAACCTCTCTGGAGTGTGAGGATTCCGGGACAACGCACCGACGAATCAGGTAAATATTAATTAGTGATATCTTTTTACTTAGTAATATTTAACTTTAATTAGGTGTTGATGTTTAAAAAATCGTCTACATATATATGTGATAGGCGAGATCATGCCTGATGACAAACAAAAGAGAACCAGAGGCTCCGTCATCGGCAAGTTACTGGACGACGCCATTCAGGCTAGCGGTGGTGGCCAAGTTATGATTCCGACCGGGGATAGAGGGCAGGTGATCGAGGGAAAGGTCACTCGAAAGTACGCGGGGATGGCGGGCAGCCTCATACGGGATAGAGTCCCAATGTTGTGGCCAGATTGGAATTCAGTGCCGCAATCCGTCAAATATCAGCTGAATAATGCGTTGTCAGTGTGTTGAATTGTATATTCATTATGTAAATTTTCTAAATAAATTTTTAATATTATTGATATATATATATATATATGCATTGCAAAGGTGGTTATGCGTGGATGCAGACATTAGACCCACGTGGACGGATGAAGTGCATGGGAGCAGGTTTGCAGACCGGCATTTGTTTCAATTTTTTGTTTCTTTTGATTATGTTCATACAATGTTGTAAGTTACTAACGCTTGATTTTATTAATATATATAGGTATAAGGAGTGGAAGGGCGAGCTGAAGAAGCATTGGAAAAAGTACGGCGACGATCGTTCGGGTACCCCTAGCAAGTTTCGTTATAGGGGGTATGAGTGGTGATGGCTTGTGGTTCACTTCAACAACCCGAAATTGAAGGTACGTATGCAACCTTCGATCCATTAAATTTTTGTTTTATCGTACTTCCCTCAAATTATTTGGCTAATGAGTGTTTTTTTTATGTTGGATTAATCGAGCAGGCTCTTTCTGAAGTCAACACAAGGAACCGGGCCAAAAACACCAAAAATCATCATGCCGGTTCCAGATCATACTCGGGTTGGATCGAGGAGGCGGCCAACCACCCAGAAGAGGATCCCCTTGTCTATACGATGCAGCACGCGTATCCGCAGTCTCCCGAATATGCTGTAAGTGTCCTTATAACAAAATAAACTTATTTCTTATTTATTTAGATTGTTTTTTTTAATTAATATTTTATTGTTCTTTGTCAATTAGGCGAGAATTTAGGAGGCGATTCCAGAGGTGTTGACTCAAGTGGCGAGAGAGTTCTATCCCAACACCCTCGATGCGGAACTCCCGATTGATCAGATTGATCGATCTGATCCGATCGTCAGGGCTAGGATTATGTCAACTGTGATCCCTCCAGGGAAGAACACATTCTACAGCAGGGGTTCCGGAAAGTGGGGTCAATGGCTGCTGAAGCAAACCCCTGAATTCTCTCGCGGATCGGGATCATCATCATCATCTTCGAGGACTAATGAGTTATAGGACCAGCTTCATAGGCAAGCAATTGAGATGGAAGCTCAACGGCGTCGGATGGAGGAGATGGACAGGCGCGAGCCACAGAGCAGATGAGGACATGGATGCAGCACTGTCATGCACAGTTGCAGGCATCTGGAATCTAGATAGCTCCCCCGCCCATTTTCGGTGCGCCACAGCCACAGCCTCAGCCTCAGCCAGACCAGGACCAACCAACTTATGACGATCTGTTTGACCACATCGACTTAGGACCAGGACCCCCTTAGATTTGAACAATTGTCGGTTTTTTATTTTAATTATTTACTACGCATATGTATACAGATTAATTTGAACGATTTCATTTTTTTTTTATTTACTACGCACTATAATTTCAATGGATGTTGATTTTCAATTTGAATAATATTGGTGATTTTTTGGGAATGCAGGTTTTGGAATAAAACCCAAAACCTGCAAAAAAAAAATTATTATTATTAACTATAACCGACGATATGTGTCAACATCGTCGGCTATAGTTTTCTCCACGGTCAACCATTTTGACCATGGAGAAAACTATAGCCGACGATGACATTGTCGGTTATAGTTTGAAACTATGCCCGACGATAAACCATCGTTGCCTTTAGTCTCCCTTTTTTCCAACGAAAAACCTAATTCATCGTCGGTTATAGTATCACCGACGGTGCATTACCGACGAGACTATAACCGACGATGAGTCGTCGGGTATAGGCTATACCCGACGATAAAGAGGAACAGTCCGACGACACCTCATCGTCGGGTATAGTAAATCTTCTGGTAGTGTATTCCTCCTTGAACCGTGTCTTTTTCCTCGCGAGCAAAATGTTTCATCCAGGAGGTGTAGGAAGAAGGGCGTTCAGGGGAGGCTTGGACTGGTGTTTTGTGGTGTTGTTGAAGAGACCAGATGTCTTCAAAAGCAGGAACTCCAAATATGGTATACAGGTCAAGCATTGTGATGCTCACATCACCACATGGAAGACGGAAGCAGTTGGCCGAACAGTGCCAAAAGCACATGGTTGTGGTGAAAGGAGCTCTGTTGTCTCCAGCTGGGAGAGAAAAGCATAAGTCGATGAGTTGGGCTATTCCGGCTGTTTCCCACCGGCCGATATATTGCATGCGGCGATGTCGGTACCAAGCGAGATCTTCTGCACTTGAGTGTGGCCATTTTTCGATAAGACAGAGAGTGTCTTTGTGGGTCCATTCCTTTGGGTCTACCTTGGGGTTGTCTTGGATTATGAGGGATGAACTACAGATGGGTTGACGGAGGATATTGAAAAGCTCTGGATCGAGTGGAGTGTCCAGAAAAGGACCGAGAAGGTCTATATTTTCAACAGGGGCTATAGAAAGGGTACAAACAGCTTCTGGGTTGTGTCGTCTGGCGACGGCCTTCAGTTGTTTGGAAAACTTCTTAGCGTCGTGGGATTCATAGAGGTTGGGAATGTCTTTGCGAGGAGGCATTTTTTCTGGAATGTAAGGATTGACGGCGGTGAGAATGAAAGGTTTGAACTTTTTGACTGAGAGGGTTAGAAAGTGTAGGATCTGAGCAGGTGAAAGGGTTTAGTTGAAAAATGAGATTTGTGGATATGGACTGGTGCTTTTATATTGTGTCAGTCGAGTGGCGCACCTTTTTGAAAGGTTGTGTGACGTGGCGTTTGAGTGATGGGATACCGTTTTAAAGTTTTAGCACGTCAGTCAAGTTATATTCAAGTCTTTTCGCTTGTTCAGGAAGTTCCAAGTTCAAGACCTGAGGGGCAATGTTTGGGCCTAAAATAAAGTATTTCATTTTGGGCTTGGATGGCCGAGGTCTTCGCGAGCAGCCCACTGTATTATAGACGCTTGGCGAAGGGTCAAGTGAGAATAATGCATGGCGAGCGTTCGCCAGGAGCAAGCTTTGAGTTCTGTTAAGAACTATGTCTTATTAATTAGCCGGTTCCACGCGGCTTGGATTCTATCATAGCTTGTTCTATTTTAGATAAACTTCTTAGAGGAGTTATGATAGTATTAAAAGTTCTATGAGGATTACAACACGTATGCTGGTGTTAGATTCAGACTGTGATTACAAGAGCAGAAAGAGTTTGAAACAGAGTGAATAATTGTTGTTTAAGCGAGTATATAAGGAGAGTAAGAGCTTTGTGGAATGGGTCCCCGATCAAATACAAAACATTTGCTATACGCAAGTAAACCTAGACAGACATCTCGTCTTCGAGATTCTATCTTCTTTGCAACCAGAAGGTCGAAGAGCTTGTCACATAAGGGTAAGAGTTCGGGCACACGAAGGAAGCAGTGTTCTCAACACTCTGTCAGAGGGATTGCTCTGCTTTGCACGGATAAGGGCGTGTGGAGTATCGATTTTAAAGACTAAGCTAGAGATTCACATATCAAGTCCTAGGACACTAGGCAACAAGGACCTATTCGAGTGGGGTTGGTGCTCTCCCCATTCTAATCGCTTATATAAGAAGTCAGGCGGCTGTAAACAGTCCATATTCCGTCGAGAGACGGTGGCACGCCAGCATACGAAGCACAAGCAGGATAAACCGGCTCACGCGGTTAAAACATCTGAAATCATAAAAGAGACTGCTTCGCGAGAAGGAATCCTCCGCGAGAGATATTTTTGCATCGAACAGTTTCACCAAAAAAAAAATATCTAACTAATGAAAATGACATCGTTTGGGTTTAGTTAAAAAGATCCAAAGCTTACTAATGGACAATCCATTTGTCTCGTAATCAAAATTATTTTTTTAAGAATATTTTAGCCTTCTACTCCTTGAGGTAAATCTCCTTTTTTGTCGAGTAACTCGACTTATCTCTATATTTACTTAGTAAGTCTTCTTCTAAATCTAAAAGTAAAATGTGGAGATTCGGAAGAAAATTTAGTTTCTTTTCTATGAGTCGGCATAAGAGAATATATATGTGCGAATTATTATTTATATATACTACTTTATTACAATATTTAAAAATTGCTTAGTATGTACGTATTTCCCAACCTCATCAAAGTTTCTAGATCCGCCATTGATTCTCACAATGAGATTCTAAATTAAATCTGTTAGCATGTATGTATCTAAAACTCAAGAGACATAATCACATATAATCGATAAGGCACAAAATTGATAAATAGTTATCTATAGTACAACATAGTCTAAGTAGTTCCACTATCAATGTGAAACTCATGTTCACTGGGAAGCATATATATAAAGCTTGTATCAGAAAACATGATTTTCCAGAAATCATTTTCTGACCTTTGTATACTCAAACAAGCATAACTTCATCTAGAAAATATATATTGATGAACCATATAAACTTTTAGAAACTAGACATCTGTAGATTTCCAACCATATAAAGTTCACAACCTAGATATTTCTGAGCTGTTCACAAAGCTTAGTCGAAGTTGGTTAATCTACATAGGCAGATTCTTGTTTTACACTTTATGCGATTTCTTTCTGTTTTGTGGTGATTTCATAGATTTAAACATTTTTCAATCCAAAATAGTACATAGAATGAATTTTCTAGTAATTTGTCATCTATAATCATTCGGGGATTTTTTTCACTCATAACCAGGTGAAGAGAAATCGATGTAGGCGAGGCGAGGCCTGCTTAAGTACCTTTATCGAAAGTCTCTTTTTCTAGGCATTATGAGCTACTAAGGTGAGCCCTATTAGAATATAGAATTATAAAGATTACAAATCGAGTACTTTAAACAAAAATATAGCCAAGCTTGTATCAATACAATATTGCCTTTGTCAATCGTTTGCCAACGAATTACATTAGGAGTTTTGCTAATCCAAATAACAACATTGATCAATCATCAATTGTTAAAGTAAGGCATGAAAGTCTTTACATAATGTTCTTGAAAAATATATTCTCTAATCAAAATCTGAAAAATCCATTGAATTTTCCAGTTTTGAAGTTTGCAATAATGAGATTAGCAGCATTGCTATCTCAATCTTCTTCTTTAGTTGCATGGTGAGTCTCTTGCTCTTTCGCATCTATATATGCTTTATATTTTACAACCAATTTGAAATTTCCCATATAATGTCAAAACAATGTTCATTAGATCATCTATAGCATACGTCATCTTGATCAGTGAGCTTTATTCCACAAAGTCCATTAAGAGTGAGGAAATTCTCAACGACATTCACCAAATGGTGATACTCTAAGCTTTTAGAGTCAAGTATAGAAAATTACAAACTTTGCATGTGATGTCTTGAGAAACAAGATGTATTAGTTTCCAAGTTCCAAAGACATCCTCGACAACTAATAATTCCAAGATATTTGGATTAGACCAAAATCAAGATGTTAATGGTCACATGAACTCTCTTTGTTCGTTATCAATGCTTTTATGAACTTCTTTGTTCGAATTGATAGTAAATTCTCTTGATTCACATAGACACTCATTGTCCATTTAGGAACTATGTTCCATTTTCTCAAAGATGAAGAAGGGAGAAGGAATCTCCGAATTCTCCGGGTAAAAAGAAGTTACGAAAAGAGTAATTATTCAAATTTAAATCGAAAGCATGAACCCTTATCAAAGCTTAATTTCTTAGAATACACAACCATTTTCCGCTTCTACTTTTTTTCCTTGCATTGTGCACACCAGATTGTTGGTCTTTCACCCATTGCGATGTATTCCTCGAATACCGATCAAATTAACATGCATAAAGTTGCAACAAGTTTATACGTAGCAATTCCAAATATTTAATTTAACAATGCGTAAATTTAAATAAAGCATGTATAAGAATCAACCTGATTATTTTTAAAATAATAAGTATGCACATGAAGTTCCATGACTAGTGGATTATACGGAATATACATGTACGTGTATCTTCATTGTTCTTGAACAAGAGCTGACTTCGGCTCAATGTATTAGGAGCTAAGCTAGGATCGCGACATGAGTCCTGCTTGGTGTTTAAAATTTTTACACAAGTTCTGGGTTAAAGCTTCGTACTGATAACGTATTTTAAGAAATCATAAAACTAGAGAAAAAGTATTTGGAAGCAAATCTCTGTGTTGTATTGCAAAGTTTTACATCCTTTTATAGGAGAATGTGATGATTACAGGAATGATGGAAAATTGTCGTTACATCAGTTACAACCTGTACATCGATTACATAGCAATACATAATACGCAATGATCACAAGAGTTACAATGGTATACTAATGATACCATAACTAGGTACACTTGAATTTCCTTTAACAGTATGCACTTTTTTGAAGCAACTTCCTACGTACATGATGTCTATCGAAAAAAAACCTTATGCACAATGGTTGTTCTCACTATAACATGATGATGTTGAAGGAGAAAAGTAAATAGATACGTAATAGACTGAAACTATACTTTATTTATTGATTAATGGTCTTAAATAAGCATTACAATCTGATATAATTAATATCCTGGTAAATCAGGGATTGCAAAAATATTTACTTCTATGCTAATTAGGACAAGACACACATCTAGATGCTGGGAATATAATCTCTTTAAGCACTCCTCCTTGTGTCGCGATCCTAATGGATGATGCATAACATGTTGTCTCATTAAAAACCTAACCTCCTGAGTAAAAACAAAATCTTTATATAAAAGAAAAATAGTACAACGCATCAACTACATAAGCAACCACAGGTAGTGTAGACTCCCCCTGATGTCTATGAATTGAACTCCCCCTAATCAATAACTTAATCTTGGAGTTCAAATAATTTTCGCATACCAATACTTCTCACATACTTTGTAAATGTAGATTAGGGCAATGACTTGGTAAACATGCCTACAACATTATCAGCTGAACATACCTGATCTTGTATGTTCAATAACTATTGTTGTTGCTAACTAAAGAAGAACTTTGGAAAAATGAGTGTCGTGTGATCACCCTTGATATATTGCAACTCCATTTATTCAATGCAAACCGCATTGTTCTCAAAGATACAAGTTGTTGTTATAGTAGTTGATGTTAATCCACTAAATCCTCAAATGTGGTGTATGATTGAGCTAAGCTAAACACACTCCTTAACAGCTTCATGTAAAGCAATAATCTCATAATGATTTGAGGAACTAGTAACAAGGGTTTTCTTAGTTGATCTCCATGAGTTGTGTTTCCCATTGTGAAGACATAACCTGTCCGGGAATGCCCTTTGTGTAGGTCAGAGAGTTACTCATCATCAGTAAAACCAACTAAGAAATCACAAGGTGTCTCTGAGTAGGGGGACTGCACCGAATTGGGGAACAGTGCTCGCAACTCGAGAACAATTTAACGAGTCGAAGCTTTCCATCGACAGGTCGAATAGTAGCTTCGGGTTGATCCAGGGTGTAGATTTTGATGGGTCAAGAAATTTACTCGACGAGTTGATTACTTGCTTCAGGTTCGTCCAAAGTGCCATTCTCGATGAGTCGAGAGATCCACTCAACGGGTCGAAAATCCCAGAACCTGTATGTTGCAATTCAACTATCCCTTTGTCGAGAATTTCATGCTTCTCTTTGTATTCATTGTAGGGAAAGAATAATCTCAAGTCTATGTAACCCTTCAAGTACCTGCAGATGTGCTTTATACTATTCCAATGATGTTGTGTAGGCGCATAACTAAACCAAGCTAACAAGTTCACAGAGAATGCAATGTCTAGTCTTGTGCATTGAGCTAAATATAATGAGGCTCAAATAGCACTAAGGTATGGTACCTTAGCTCCCAATAATTCCTTATCATCATCTTTCGGACAATATGTATCCTTATTGGGTTCCAGACTGCGTACGACCATTAGTGTGCTAAGAGGGTGCATCTTTTAAGCAACTTGAATAAGTATTCTACAAACTCGATGTTCTAATTCCAAATTAAGACAAAAAATTGAGTTCTACCAAGGTCTTTCATCATAAACTCGGATTTCAAGTAGCTAACCGTCTCATTGATTTCATCAGAGACCCAATAATATTCATATCATTAACATAGACTGCTACAATGGAAAATTTTGAACTTATTCTCTTAGTGAACACACATGGGCATAAATCATCATTCTTATATCCCTTCCCAATCAAGTAGTTAACCGTCTCCTTGATTTCATCAAGAGACCCAATGATATTCATATCAACATAGACCGCTACAATGGCAAATTCTGAACTTATTCTCTTAATGAATACACATGGGCCTAAATCATTGTTTGTGTATCCCTTCCCAATCAAGTAGTCACTTAGACTCATATATTACATCCTACCGGATTGTTTCAATCCATATAGTGAACTCTTCAATCTAATCACATGAGCACTCTATGGTGTAGAGTTACTTGAATTGGGTATGACCACACCTTCTGGGACTTTCATGTATACCTCTGAATCAAGATTTCCATAGAGATATGTTGTCACCACATCCATCAGCTGGATGTTCAAATTTTTGGATACTACCAAGCTGACAAGGTAGCAAAAAGTAATGATGTCCATAACCAGAGAATATGTCTCCTCATAATCAATGCCAGGTCATTGAGAGAATCATTATGCTACAAGTCTACTTTATACTGCATGACTTCATTATTCTCATTACACTTTCAAACAAAGACCCATTTATGTCCTACCGGTTTCACATTCGGTGGGCATAGCACTACCGGACCGAAAACATGCCTTTTCTTTAGGAAGTCTAGTTCAAGCTGCATTGTCTCTTTCCATTTCGACCAATCCGCTCTCTGCTTACATTTAACTACCAAACGAGGTTCCACTTCGTTATCGTCAATGATCTCCTGAGCTACAGAATAAGCAAAAGCATTATCAACTATCATGGATGACCTAACCATAACAATCCGCTCATCATTGTTTGTTAGTGAGATTTCACCGTTCTCTGACATCACATATGAGCATGAAGCGTCATTCAGATATGCCATTTGTTATTCTAGGACATAAATGTAGTTTGGAATAATCTCATGTGTGGGATTCATAACTTTGATGATGTAAAGATTATTTTGTGCGTGGATGGTCTACCTTTTTATTAGTGACTCATCAGTAGATTTTCTTGGTCTCCCCTTCTTCCTGATGGGAGCCGAAACCAATGCTACTTCATCCACATGGGCAAGAGGCATGTTACTCTGCCATGGAGTTGCATTATACCGTCATTTAGGGATTTTCAACCTTGTAGGAATATTTGCAGAAAGAATGTCTGATCTGGTCACTTTCGTAATATCTGTAAAGGAGTCAGGCATCGAATGTGCTACCTTTTGAAGATCAAGTATACGTTGTACTTCAATCTTACTTTGAGATGTGCGTGAATCTTCTTGAAATATATTAGGGAGGAATATTCTATGTTAATTTTTTACATTCAACCAGAGTGGAGGCATTCATATCTCCCTATAACATCAGGAAGTGTGTTTCTTCAAAGTATCAATCTGCAAATCTTACAGTAAAGAGATCTTTTGTCGAAGGTTCTAAGTAACGGACAATCATTGGAGATTCATAACCAACATATATGCCTAATCGACATTGAGGACCCATTTTAATGTGTTGTGGAGGCGCAATTGGCACATACACTACACAACCAAAGATGCGTAGATGTAAATATTAGGCTCATATCTAGTTACCAACTGGTACGCACTGAATGGTTGGCGTGCTACATGTCTCAAGCGAAGAAGCTTTGCTGTATGTAATACTACATATCCCCAAGTAGATACCGATAAATTGGTATGCATAACCATTGCTCTGGCCACAAGCTGCAACCACTTGATTTGGGCATCTTCTAAACCATTATGAGAATGAACATGAGGGATGAGATGTTTAAGTTCAATCTCAATTGACATATAGTAGTTATTAAAATTCTTTGATGTGAATTCTCGTGCATTATCCAATCTAATTGACTAGATTGGGTTGTCCAGGTGGTAAGCCTGAAGCTTAATAATCTGTGCTAAGAGTTTTGCTTGCAAATGCAGCATTCCTTATGGATAGCAAAGCAACGTGTGATCATCGTGTTGATGCATCTATCAAAACCATAAATATTTAAACGGTAGGCATTCCGATTTGATAGGTCCACAAATATTACCATGGATTCTTTGTAAGAATGCAATATTTTCAGTGTTGTCAACCATAATGAAGGCCTATCTGCCTATAAATAATTATTTATGGCACAAGATCTATGAATAATTTCCTATTTTGCTAAACACTCGATCTCGCCTTCAAACATCTTAAAAAGAATGTGATGTAATTAGTCTTCAAGACTTATTAGAACACTTTAAGTAAAGACTTACTAAAGCGTTGTGACCATTACAGAGTGCTTATATGGCATAAGAATACAAATGTTAAACACATCAAAAACACCAATCTCGGATGCCATCCTTGACGGGTAATGAAAATCTACTTGATGGGTCAAAGAAACCTAAAATAAACTTTAATTTTTCGATAACTATTTTTGACGGGTCGTAGTTGTTTCTTGACGAATCAAAAATTGGAAAAAAATTCACAGTGGCTTACCTTCGAAAGGTCGAAGGAAAAACCTAAAACCGTATCGAATTTTTGATGGGTTGAAGGAAATTTATGAGGGGTCAAAATTTTGACATTTTGAAGACATGAGCTTGCATTCGACCAGTTAAGAGGATATTTTGACGGGTCGAAGGTGCTATTTTATGTACCAGAGGATTGCATTAGATGGGTCAAATGAAAACTAGGCTAAAAATTTGACGGGTCGAAAAGTGTCAAAACTTTTTCAGAGTGTGCCATTCGACGGGTTGAGAAAAAAATCCCAACGGGTCGAATATCTCCAGAAACAAACAATCCTCTCTTTTGTCTCGTTTTTATGATATTTTGGTATCATAAACTCATAATGCCATATAATTTTGTAGAATTCGAACTATTCAAGCTATATGTATGAACATAACCATTCTTAACACTTTCAAATACTTAAAGGAAGAAATTTTATTACTTTTGCTAATATCAAAACTTACATCAAAGGATTGTTCTTATTCGATAACCATGACTAAAAATAAAGTCAAATACAAAGCTAAAATTGATTACATAGCAATGACATAAGTCTAATACATAGACTAACTAAAAATCCGAAGTCTCAAAACTTGCTTTGGTGTCATCTGCTACAATTAGATTGGCTTCACAACCATCTTCAATCTCATAGTCTACATAGTGTGTCTCCCTTTGCTTTGCTGGTATTATAGACACATCTTGTAGGCATTTTGGATATCCTTTGAAGCTTTGCATTACTTGTACATATAGTTAGTCGCACCACACCTATAACAAGGTGTCAAGCGAGAAGTAGAAGCATAATGTGAAGAATTTTCACCACTCCTAGAACCGGAATTGGAATGATTCTTGTTGAAGTTGTTGTGGTTGTTGTCATAGCGAGTCCAAGTTAAATTTCGACTATTTTCTCATCTACCACGACCTCATCTACGACCACGAGTTTGATAAGGTTCAAAACGCTGTTTTCCCTTATCCTTTTGTGTCTTCCCACCAGTGTTATAGGTTTCATGGACTTTCTTTGTACCGGTTGGCATAACATTATTTTGGAAAAAAATCTCGCTATACCGCTCTTTCTTGGCCAGCACACTCATGAGGTCACTTAATGATCTCAATCTTCCTTGCTCATAATCTGGGCAACATTGATGAGCTAGCATGTCCATGGAAAAGGGGAAGGTACCCAAAGACTTCTCGACCATAGCTTGGTCGGTCTTTACAACGCCACAAATGGCAAGCTCAGGCTGTAGCTCCAGCATATTCTGATAAAAATCGTTGACCTTAGGATAATCCAATAACTAGATTTTATTCCATTTTTCTTGGAGCTCTGGAAGTTGTGCGTCATGCACAATGTTGATACGTTCTTGCAAAGTCACCCACAAATCCATGGGGTCATTCTTTAACAAGTATTGTTTCCTCAGAGCAGGATGAATATATCTCATGAGAAACATAAGAGCTTGAGTTTTTTGAGTTAGGGTCTTCTTTTTGGCTTCCTCGCCAGGTGGTAGTGGTTGGATGATATCAGTTATATGTTTACCGAAGAAAGTGTTCCTCACATCAGATACCCATCTATAGTATTCCTTGAATGTTAAGGATATCAAACTCTGGCCTTATTAGTTCAGTCATTTATTAAAGACAAGAGATATAATTAGTTTACCGATCGAGAAACCACAACTACTAATATCAAGTTTAGGGAATAAGAAACATGATCCATGATGTATAGTCACAAAAATTGATGCAAAACCGGTGGTTTCATACCACTCCCTAGAAAACCGTGATTGTCAAATAGTCACAAATATTGACTTCCTTTTTTCTCAATGTAAAATCACAATTAACCGTGATATTCATTAATAACCGTGACTTCTCCATGACCGTCACTAAGCTTAAACTTTGAGGAAGCGGTGATGAAATTCCCCTTGCTCATACCTGCATTAATCCATAGGAACTAGAGGCATATAATAACTCATAGTATTTAAATCTAAATCTAGATCTAGGATGTTGCGGTAGTTAAGTTTTGCAACTTAATTCTAAATCGAAGAGGGTTAGTTAATTTACCTTGAAAGTGTTATGTTCGGTATGAAAACTTTGTACTAAAAGTTTGAGAAATCCTCGAAATCCGGCGACGGTGATAAATTCTGACGACGGACGATGGTGATGCTCCGACGGTGGAGATTAAGTGTTTGAAGTGATGGCTATCAACTCAAGAGTTCTTAATAACGTGTTAAATGAGAAAAGTAAATTGATACGCAATAATACTTTATTCATTGATAGATGACATTAAATATGTATTATAATCTAATATAATCAATATTTCGATAAATTAAAAAATATTTACTTCTATACTAATTAAAATAAAATACATATCTAAATATCAAAAATTTAATATTCTTAAACAGATGATATACAATCATAACGGTTGGTATTGAGGTTTGTTTTCTAGGTGCGTATCTAAATAAGGAAATTGGATCTCACACACACACATATATATTGTTGGATATGCGAATCTTTGTATGCAGGTGTCTCACCTACCTTATTAAATCCGTTTTATACATAACGATGGGATGTCACTGTATTTGCATCTTGAAGCAAGTGGTAATGTATTACGACTTAGCTAGCTACAAAGTTGGAGGGGCACCATCTCTCTCCATGATTGCATCTTATCTTTTAGGTCTCTCAATCTATATATATGGAGTAAACAATTTGATGAGTGTTGGCTTACGTACGTATTAAAGGTTTCAGTTTTATTGATTTTTGTGCGTTAATTAATTTGATCTAAGTAACTTAATTATTATTAAATTAAATAAAACTTTAAAAAAGTTATCTATATATTAAGACTTAAAATTTGAATTATAAAGATGTGAATATATAATTTAAAAATTAGTCAAATTAAGAAATCTACATATATTGAAATATGCGAATCTCCACACCTAAGAATTTTTACGCGCGCGCGCACATACACATAAGAAGCTTTGACTCAAGTATACCTGAGTAGAAGCATTTTCAGGTATCTAACATTACGCCAACTTTTCGCTCATATTTTATCATCTCCACTGTTCAGATTTTAAGTCCTAATGTGTAGATCAAACATGTAATTTTTCAGCCAAAATTGTGATCGTTAAGGTATTCAAAACTGCAATTTCACATATAAGAAGCTTTGACTCAGGTATACCTGAGTGGAAGCATTTTCAGGTATCTGACATTACGCCAACTTTTCGCTCATATTTTATCATCTCCACCGTTCTGATTTTAAGTACTAATGTGTAGATCAAGTATGTAATTTTTCAGCCAAAATTGTGATCGTTAAGGTATTCAAAACTGCAATTGAAGTTCATAAGTATAAATGGTTCAGGTTTGACAGATTCGGTCTATCCATTGATTTGAACAAGTACGATACCTTAACGATCACTATTTTGGCTGAAAATTTACATGAATGATCTACTCATATAGACCTAATAATTGGACGGTAGAGATGTTAAAATATGATCGAAAAGTTGGTGTAATGTCCTATACCTGAAAATGATCTAAAAAAGGTATACCTGAGTGAAATGGTGCTGTGTGTGTGTGTGTGTGTGTGTGTGTGTGTGTGTGTGTGTGTGTGTGTGTGTGTGTGTGTGTTGTGTGATCTACTCATATAGACCTAATAATTGGACGGTAGAGATGTTAAAATATGATCGAAAAGTTGGTGTAATGCCCTATACCTGAAAATGATCTAAAAAAGGTATACCTGAGTGGAATGGTGCTGTGTGTGTGTGTGTGTGTGTGTGTGTGTGTGTGTGTGTGTGTGTGTGTGTGTGTGTGTGTGTGTGTGTGTGTGTGTGTGTGTGTGTGTGTGTGTGTGTGTGTTTGTGTGTGTGTGTCTGAAAAGACCCAACCTCGATTTAGTTTCCTAAACTAGAATCAAACCCTTTTAAAAACGTGAACTTTCAAAAACCGAAAATTTTGACAGAGTTTCCTCTATAACACGCGGTTGCCATTAACCTGCAGCGGAAAATACACTTCATCCTATGCCACAAAAGCCAAACCGTGGGTACCAATACCATTCGGATTTCTCAAAAACATATCATAATGTAAAGCAATAAACACAACTGTAGCTTTACAGAAATCCAGGAAAAATCATTTGAAAATATAACATAAACAGTACTCAGAGCGACCTCTAGTATATACATATATACACAACAGTAGACCAAACTAGAAACCTACTGAGAAAGGAAAAATGGCTCGAATACTATGCCTTCAACCTCGACGTGCGACACCTGAATCCAAACTGCAAACTGGGCAAAGAAAACGAAGAGCCCAGGGAAAGACATATAAACCGTTAGAGTGAGTGGACGAAAATAAATGTCTTTCGCCGAATAAGTATATATGTTTATAAAAACATATGCGAGTCTAAATGCATGAAAATCATATGGTACACGAGGGAGACTCTAACTCCTCACGAGTACAGAGCATGCATCGAAAATCTCGCGGGGGTCACTCATGGACACATCCGCGCTAGTACAGTCTGAATCACGGGATCCCAGACCCTCACGTGATTCCAGCCAGAAAGGGTCTCAGGTCAGGGTATCTACCGCCCCCCCCCCCCCCCCCCCCCCCCCGGTAAACATCCTCGGGGATCAGCCGGGATGCTAAGTGTATCGATACAACTATATATACTGAGACTGTACTCTGTGTAAACCAAATCATAAAGATTTCCATGCAAATGCATAAAGCGTAATGTTAAAGCATATTTGTAATGCATAATTATAAAGCATATTCGTAAATGCATAATCATAAAACACATGCTCGTATAATTCATAATCATAACTGCATGCTCAAACTCGTAAAACATATATAAAAGACTCGCAACCAGCAGTGAAAAGAAATGTCACTCACAGACAAGCACAGCGCAAACACGATAATCCTGTGATCCGGCAGAAAATTCCTCGCCAAACGAACGATCACGATCTCCTGAATAATCATAAATACCACTGTTCAAAATCACAATTCAAAACTCTGAACCACATCTTGAGAACCAACCATTCCCGAAAACATATAACTCAATATCGACGAAATCGTCAAAAATCCAATAAACACACTATAAAACCTCGCCACAAATTCCGATGCTCAATTCAAAATATAAACCTCACCACTGCGATCGGTGCGCGATTCCGAGCAAAACGACATAAAACTCGTCGAAAATCACCTCGGACAGAATTCCGCCGCGCACGGCGGGGCGCTAACCTTGAAGTCGAAAACCCTCGCCGAAATTCATTAACTCTGATCGGCAACCACCGGCCATGGCAAGGTGCAAGACCACTTGGGATCAACTCAGCATCCCAAGGGCTTGAAAACCCCTATAGGGTCGACCCCCAACTCGGCCTCCACCGCCGCCTCCATCACCGCCGAATCTCACCGGAAAACCACCATCTTTGCCGTGACTTTCTTCCTCCTCCGGCCACCATAGGGAGTGATCTACCTACCAAACTGAAGAGGAGACAAAGCCCAACAAGTTTCATGAAGACACCTCGGCCAACCATGGCCGGAAAATGGCCCAACGACGGCGACGAAGTCGGTGACCAAAACGGGTCAATTTGACCCACGGGTCAACGGGCCAGATTTCCATTTTGGGAAACTTTCCAAAATCGTCACGTATTTATACCATATTTATACCGTACACGTACCGTCCAAATCGTATCGAAACCAAACGGATAAATACGACTAAATCTAACGGCCGAAAATATTCATAACTTATTTCACGTAACTCGAAATCATCATCCGGAAATTCCTACGAGCTCGAAATTAAATTCTCTACAACTTTTGTGAAGGAACTCAAATTAAATTCTTACCCGATAATTTAGTCGTTAACAAATCCGTCAGATCGACTAATTATGACAAAACCGCGACTAATCGCGAAACTCGCAAATCAAGTCGATAAACATACCATTTCCGGTTCGGGTTGACACAATATCAATTATACAAGATAATATAATGCCTATGTGGGATTAGTAATCGGCAAATCAATCTCCTGATTTCTTCCTAAGTCCAATAGGAAAAAGACTTCAGAATCCTAATTAATGCCGAGTTCGAGGTCCAAGTATGGCAATGACTAAAAGCAAAACCATATCACCGTAGGAAAAGAGTTCCTAATGCCACAAGCATTGAAAAGTGTAGATGATCGAGGTACACATAAAAGTAGCGTATAGGGGGAGGCTATCCCTCTAATTCCTTAGTCTTCTGCATGCCTTGGCTTGTCTTATAACTATGGGTACCTGTAATTGACCATACACAGTTGGCTTAGATACATGGCAAAAGATTATCCAATGGGATGATTCTGCAGCTGCGGCGGCATTCAGTAATGCAAGGGTGAGGGACTGGCAATATCGTAATTGCCTTCCCTGCTGCATACCATTGCCTAATCCTGATGATTATATTGATGAATTCGAATGGAGTACCGTCTGCTCCAACAATGTGGAATCGGAGATAATCAACAACAAAAGAGATACCAACACGCGCAAGAGGATGGATGATGATGATGGTTTAAGAGAGAATGAATATAATGTGGATTTTAATAGGAGGAAATATGATGATGACTATTACTACAACACATCAAGACGTAGGACACCGAGATCTCAACGTGATCATGTTCAGAAAGACCGATGATGGAGGAAAATTCTAGGAAGGAAAAATGTAAGAGCTTATGAAAGATTATGAAGACTTGCTTTCAGGTGTTAACAGTTAGCTAGTCTACATGCAGGTCTTATTTTCTTAAACTTTTCAGTTTTATCTCATTGTTGTGAATTATTATTTATTATATATTTATGATCATAGCAATATATTCTGTCAAACTGCTTCATGAAAAATACATACCAGCATTGTAAAATAAAACCATGATCACAATATATACTAGTTTAGATATAATTTTCGCGTGCTTAAATATACAAATTTAAGAAAGTGAACATGCAAAACATACCAAAGGCGTCCTAAACATCCAAATAAGTACAGTAAACACCCAAGTTATTTGGATATTACATCCTGCTTTATATATATAGTTATACTAATTAGTACCTCCAAGAAGACCCTTAAGTTTTTTAATCTCAGCAGTGTCAAGGAGTGTAGTCTCTGCTATCAATTCAGTTGACAAGTTACTTGCAAACAATGCAACCTCCAATAGCTGAACACCGGGGCTGTCACTATTGAAGCTAGCAAATAAAAGGGCTGGAGTATCACCAACATTCTTCTGAAAGTGGAGCAAACCTTGAGGAATGATCATAATGTCACCCTTTTTCAGAATCTTTTGATAGACTGTGTTATCCGTGGCAATGAACCCTACAAGTACTGTTCCTTCAACAATGAATACGAGTTCTGAAGCTCCGCGGTGTAAGTGCATTGGCCCGACTCCACCAGGCGCAAAGTCTGCGCGGACCAGTGAAAGGCCCAGGCCATTAAGACCCGGAAGCTGAGCAGCAAATGCAGGGGTGATTCCAACTTTGTTACTATTTGAGGTGTTGCCAGCAACTCCAAGGCCAGAGTATACGAATTCATCCACTGTCACCTTTGCTGGGATTTTGCAAGAGTAGCCTGCAGGGCCTTGAGGAGCTGCGTAGTCTGCGACACAGAAGTCTTGCACGGAAGCATAGCAAGAGGAGAGAACGAGAGAAAATATGAAGAATATAGGGACAACCATGATGACTTGGGGTATGTTTCTCATGAGGAATGTGGGATCATATATATAGGGTGGGAAAGAGAATTATCTTGGACAACCGTATTAAAAAAAAAAAATCGGATTATGCCCGTGAAAGAATCACCGAGTCAAAAGTCATCAATGTCTCACCTACTTGTTGGTGGTAGGATTCATGTGATCTTTCATCCTTCTGATTTTGTCTTGCCAACTTCCTATCAGTATTATCTCTCGCTTGCTGTGTCACATTCTATCATGAATTTCAAACTCAATTTTAACATATAGATGGATCGAAATGGAATGTTTGTGTTTGAAATTCTGGCATTCTGCATCTTAAAGCAAGCCTAATTTTGGTGACAAACATCCCAACTGTCAAACTGAAAATACCTATATACACATAGCTAGCTTGCAATTCAAAACATATAAGGAGAAAGAAAATAAATCAAATCCATTTATTGTTCATTACCTATATAACAGAGTTGATACACTATTGCTAGAACAGTGACCAACTCACGTGCGAACCGTGCGAGAGAGAAGCAAAGTTCTTATTTCCCACAAGCAGCATCCTTCGTTCTTCCATCACTGAAGCTCAATTTGCTCCCCCATCACTGAAGCTCCACCAGAAAACCAGATCGAAGAAAAAAAAGCCTATCTCAGAAACTCAATCTCCTCTCAACGCCGACAACTCTGTCGATTTGCTGCTAGTCTCACAGATCTTCTCCTCCGAAGAAAACCATATCAAAGAAAAAAAGCCTATCTTAAAAACTCAATCTCTTCCCAATGCCGACAACTCCGTCGATTTGCTGCTAGCCTCACCGATCTTCTCCTCCGAATTCCAAGGCTCACCTCCTCTGAGCCGCCTCCTCTCCTCTCTCCTCCTTCAAACGACACGATTGTAAGGTTTTGATTCGTCTCCGACTTGATTTCGATTTCGGTGTATGGTTGCTATACATGATTGGTTTTTGTGATTGTTGTTGGTATGATTTGTTTTTGTGATTGTTGTTGAACTGGATTTTGATTTCGGTATATGGTTTATACAGAGAAGAAGCTGTACGATATGTACATGTATATCAACAACCATACCAATTTTTGATGAAAGTCGGTATAAAGTCATAACTGGCACTATGACTATTATCCAAATATCAAAGTCATAACCGGTGTGCTTTTTTATCTTAGCAGTTTGTTCTGGTGATATAGTTCTATATGAGTTCGTATGACTCTTATCATAGCTTGGATATTATCACAGTTCTATATAACTTAATTTTCGGTATATGCCATGGAGTACAACATATGACATACTGATCATATAGCAAATAGTGATGATGTACAGTAATAGAGGACTAATATATACCTCAAATAGTCATGTTATGCTATGTAAAAGCCAAACTATGTCATATTTGAGGACTAATATATACCTCAAACAGCCATGAGTCCTCACGTGTGAACTGTGCGAAGACCAAACATCTCTCTACGATTCTGCATCTCTCTCCATTTGCCTTCGATTATAGCTTCCACGAATCCAGCCTGCTTCCCCGAATCCAGCCTCCATATCGATTACAAACTCATTAACCCAGCTTGGCTCCTCAAAATTGGTCTCTTTATCTCGCAGCTGCTATGCGAAGACCAAACATCTCTCTCCGATATCTCATTTTCTCCTAATCTCATTTTGCATCTCTCTCCATTTGCCTTCGATTACAGCTTCCACGAATCCAGCCTCCATATCGATTACAAACCCATTTACCCAGCTTGGCTCCTCAAAATTGGTCACTCTCTGTTGCCATTGCTATGGTTTAATCAAATTTTTCCTCATCTAAACATTGTAGCTATTATCTCTCAATCGGACTCTCACCCACTTTCGCACCTTACATCGCTATCGACGTTGGTTGTATCTCTCTCAAGGTAAGTTCCGTTTTATCTTTCATCACTCCAACAAATCCAGACCCAAAATTTTTAATCCTTTGAGTTGATTTTGTAGTTTTTGTTGTATGTTTGTATTGATTGCTAATTGAAACTAATATGTGTTTTGGATGGTGCAAATGTTTCTTTAATTTTAAGCATCAAATGAATATGTCATAGCACTGTTTGATGTGGTGCATAAGAAAGCAGTGGAATAGATTTGATACGATTTATTACACTCAAATCCTCACTTTGGGTATAGCAGATTTGATGGTTTTGGTTTAGCTTGATTAGATGTCTTGTTAGGTGAAGAGATCAATAGAATACATTCATTGTTTATATTTTTCAGAGTTTCTCATGTGATAATCTGTTATACAGGATTTTGCCATTTGACCAGTAGTGATTGAAACTAACATATGATTTGGATGATGCAAATTTTATGGATTGTGGTATCTTCATTGAAACTAATATAGCAAATTCCTGACAGTTTTGTTGAATTGTTAACATGTGGTGCAACTGTTCTGATACGAGGTGCTTACTTTTACAGGTCTTCATTATCAAAGGCACCTGGTGTGTTCGAAAGATTGATTTATTGAAGTCAAGTTCCAGCGTTGGATAGTAGAAAAGCTGGTGCACACTTCGTCTCTTTTCCAATATTTCCGTAGGAATTCATACTTCTGTCCTTGATGTCATAAGTATTGTTCATTTCGATAAATGTCATTTAACCTACATCACTCTCTTCATCACAGTGCTTATTAATTTAACCCTATCACTAAATAAACGTGTATGAATAATATCCACAGAATAAGTATTAATTTAACCCAACATCACTCTCTTCATCTAGATAAATGTCATTTGACTATGTTTCTGTGGTGGACAATTATTTAGTTGTTGTAGTTTATCAATTTAACTTATGCAGTGTTAATTAGATCCAGTTGTATTTCTGCTGCCGAAGTTTTTCCTCTCTTTGTTCTAAACACATTTCGTTGTTGGGTTCATCTTAAAAGTACACCACCGAGTTCTCTTCTAATCAAATCAAATATGATGAATATGGTTCATCCTTCTACTAAAAGTGTATCTTTTTTGAAATTAATTAATGCTTGCTTGCTTCAGCCGTTGCATTTTGATATTCGATGCCATTTTAGGTATCAGAGGCCGATTTGTTGTGGTTAAACGTAGCGTCTTCTTCATCACAAGTTCACAGCTTTTTGCTCCCTATAGCCTCTTAAACGCAAGCTCTTTCTTACCCAGGTATGCTTCTCTCTATACATTTCTATAGTTTCATATTTTTAAAGTTGAAAGATATGACCTCTTTCATATAGATTAAAGTAGAAGCTAATAGCTTTAGCATGCTATCAACTTCTCTGAGTCATTTATAAAGCGTACATTTTCATTCAAATATGTTGTGATCCTTACTGGTGTAATAACTATATACATGTCACTATGATATGAATATAAGAATTTGTATATGATTCATATATAATAACCAAGTGAGAATCGAAAACACTTGGTCATGTTGTATAATGAGTATGAGAATAAAACAATATGTATGTGAATGTAATGTAAACATGACAATGTAATATAAAATTTAAGCTTTCTTTGTTATGATTGGAAGAAACTGTACATGAGATATATGTAAACATGACAATGTAATATAAAACTACTAAGTGTGCTAACATATAGTTTATTACAGGTACATACTTTATAAAAGTTTCTCATACTTATAACAATGTTTTGTAAAACCTCTGTATTGTTGTTGTACGCAAGTGATTGTAGGTTGTAAATTGGAATATGAATTGGTGCTCAATTTGTTTAGTCACTTTATTGTGCAATTTTTTGTATCTTGATAATGTAATTATCATTCTGTTGTTGTCATATGCAGTACCTTCTCAATCAGTAAAATTTTATAAGTTGCACTCGCATTTTTGTTGTTTCTGCATGGATAAGGAGGTACATTTATTGTCTAAAAAGAGCTATTGTACATTATCTCACCCAATGAGCACTTCACTTTTTTTCACATGTCATCAATTAAAGACTTGAAGGACTCCACACTAAGATTGTATAAGATTTATCCAGTTAAAGTGCAACCTTGAAACAAATGTCAAATGTCACACTTGGGTGCTAAAGATTAATTTTTTTGATCTTATTGTGCATGCTTCTCTATTTGTGGTTTTGTATCCAATAAATGTCGCATGGTCAAGCGCATATTCTCACACAATTGCTTTATTTCTGTTTTCAACTATGGGGCGAAGGAGAAATGTTTTCATTGACACAACCATGATAGCATCTGATAGTTTGTTTCATATTATGTTCCTTTTAGTGATGTCTATGTCTGTATCTGTGTATTTATTTCATAGCTGGGTTCATGATCAGCTACTGGTCTTGGTTGTTTCATTTTTAAAATGTTTTGTAGGAAGTGACCAAAACATAATGTGTTCAAGCAGAAGACGAATCTTTTTTCAACCTTTATGTGATGAATCTTTGTTAGAGACATCAACATGGAATATTAAGAACAATGCAAGTTTCCAGCAAGGTATTGTATGTATTGTGATGCTGGCTAAGTTCTTTGTTTTCCCCTCTCATATTTCTATTTGAATTAATGTCTACAAGTGTATATGCACATATAATCTTCAGTTGGTTTTAAACTGGAAATTTGGATTTTGTTGCTCTCTAGAAGTGTGGAGAACAATGTTTTGTGATTTCTTAGGATAATCGGTGATGTGAAACTTGGAGATTAGAAAATAAGGGTGAGAGAGAGAGGGAGGTTGATATGATTTTGTTTGTCGCATAAAAACTTTGTTAGTCTAATCTTCATGGAGTGAAAGGATCCAAACCCGATTTAATTTTCTAAACCGGAATAGAACCCATTCTGAAAACACGAACTTGCAAAAATCATAGAAATTTCGGCAGAGTTTCACTATATCGCGGAATTACCATTAACCTGCACCCGAAAATACACTTCATCATATGCCACAAAAGCCAAATCGTGGGCACCAATCTCATCCGGATTTCTCAAAATCATAATATAATATAAAGCAATAAGCAAAACTGTAACTTTACAGAAATTCGGGGAAAATCATGTGAAAATATAAATATCAAAGTATTTAGAGCGACCTCTAGTATATATATATATATATATATACACACAATAGTAGGCTAAACAAGAAACCTACTGAGAAAGAAAAGTAGCTCGAATACTAAGCCTCCGACTGCGACGTGCGACACCAGAATCCGAACTGCAAACTGGGCACGGAAACCGAAAAGCCCAGGGGAAAGGCAAATAAAATCGTTAGAATGAGTGGACGAAAATAAGCATATGTCTTTCACCATTTACATAACATAAAAATAATGCGAGTTCTTAAAATAAACGGATGTGTCGGGCGAATCTCTCAAGCCCGGCGGTGATAGACTAGACGAATCTCTCAAGCCTAGTGGGCACATCAGGCGAATCTCTCAAGCTTGGAACTAGACTACCGGTGATCAGCCGAGTAGTCAATGCATCAATGCTAAGTAAATATCATCACCAATAAAACATAAAACAATACCTCCAAAACAATAAATAATCTAAATACTGTACTGGAAATAAATACTGAAACTAAGAACTCGCTACGACAGTGTAAATAAATGTCCACTTACAGATAAGCACAGCGCGCAGACGCGCTAATCCCGAGATCCGGCGGAAGATCCCTCGTCCAACGTACGATCTCGATCTCCTGAATAATCATAAATACCACTGTTCAAAATCACATTTCAAAATCCTGAACCACATCTTGAGAACCAACCATTTCCGGAAACATATAACTCAATATTGACGAAATCGTCAAAAATCCAATAAACACACTAAAACCTCGCCACAAATTCCGATGCTCAATTCAAAATATAAACCTCACCACTGCGATCGGTGCGCGATTCCGAGCAAAACTACATAAAACTTGTCGAAAATCACCTCGGCCGGAAAACCGCCGGGCCTCTGCCGCTGCCTCTGCCGCCGGAAAATTTCATCGGCCCAGAAAATTACAACCTACACACGGATTTGAAAATCTCGACATTTCCAACAACTTTCTAGTTCAAAGTTAAGCCCAATTTTGATCGGAAAAGGTCCAAATCTCACCTTGAAGTCAAAAATCCTCGCCGGAATTCAGCACTCCGATCGGCCACCACTGGCCACGGCAAGGTGTAAAACCACTTCTAAAAATTTCCTCTCTCCAAGGGCTGCAAAACCCCTAACAAGTCGACCTCCATCTCGGCCTCCATCGTCGCCACCGTCGCCGGTGATTCTCGCCGGAATACCCCCAAAATTCCCAAATTTTGACAAGCCATAACTTCTTCATCCGGCAACCAAATTGAGTGAATGACCTATCAAAAGAAAGAGGAGAACGAGCCCAACAAGTTTTATGAGGACACCACGGCTAACCGTGACCGGAATATGGAACCACGAAGGCCACAAGGTCACGGCCTGAAATGGTGAACATAGGTTAGTCAACTCACCCGAGTTGACTCGATCAACACCCAAAGTCCAAGTCTGACTTACCCAAAAAGGAAACCCACTATTTATACTTTCTATTTTTGGTAACTTTCGTATTTATTTTACGACAAATTTTGATCGAACGTAACTTTTGCATCGTAACTCCGTTTTCAACGATTCTCGTGTCTACGAACTTATCTCGACAAATTCTTCAATTTCCACCTGAAGTCAACCAACTTCGACAAATCCAATAAAAAGTCAACGGCTCAATTCAACACAAGTTTATCTGATAAAAACGATCAACGGTCGAAAACGGATCGAAACCAATCGGATAAACACGACTAAATCCAACGGCCGAAAATATTCATAACTTATTACACGTAACTCGAAATAATCCTCTAGAAATTCCCACGAGCTTGAAATTAAATTCTCTACAACTTTTGTGAAGGATCTCAAATCAAATTCTTGCTCGATAATTTAGTCGTTAACACACCCACTATATCGACCAATTACGACAAAACCGCGACTATTCGTGAAACTCACAAATCAAGCCGATAAACATACCATTTCTGGTTCAGGTTGTCACATGGAGTTATGTCATTGGTGTAAATTAAAGAGTTCTTTAAGAGGAGTAGTGTTGACGTATGCATGTTCTATGTTTTGATTTTATAAATCTTTGGGTTATTCTTATTTTGTTTCCCATGTAAAAGTTTGTTTTTAAATTATCTTGATGAAGTCATCTTGCCTGTAAACTTAAATTTCCTTGTAAGAAATAAAATTGTTTCTCGCTTTTGCTGTCATTTTCCTATGTATTGAAAATGTTTGAGTCAATCACAAAAACAAGAAGTCTTTTAACAAAATATAATGGTTTTTTGAACTTTTTGCTTATGGATATTTTGTAAGGACAACGACGAACAACCTCAATGATGATGTAGATCTTCATGAGACTGTTGCAGATGATGTAATATTATCTAAATTCCTTGTTTCAATTTTTTGATATTTGGATTATTTAATGGAATTGAAATTGAATTTTCATATATGATGTGTAAAAGGAAGTATAATTCTATTGACAGAGGGATGGTGTCAGATTAGGCGGAACACTCTTCCTCTAAGAGGTCTTGCTCATCTATCGGCACTTCTCAACAATGGCTGCCCCCTCATGAGTCAGTAACTCATGCCCACGAGAGTAGTGATGATGAAGTGCATGAGAATAGTGATGACGAAGATGTTCATAGAATTGTATCAGATGTTGCTTGCTTTTTTATGTTCCTGGATAAAAATGTCGCATTTCCAATGCACTGTTCCATCTCCTATATAACTATAAAGAGCTATTTTTGTTGTTTTTCTATTCTATAGGTGTAGGTTTAGTATTTCATAGCATTAGGTTTATAGATGTTACTACATTTTATTTCAAGACTTAATTTAAACTTTGGATAATGCAAATGTAGAATTTTTACAATTCGTGGGTTGTTTAATTTTGAGATTTTAATTAGTGAGAATCTTCAATTTGCATATGTATGTGAGATTTTTTTCATTATCTTGCGAATTTAATTTATTTTTAGGGAGAATTACTATTGTCTTCATTAATATGAGTTTGAGTGGTATGTTTGATATCAACTCATCATATGAGTTCAATATATATTCATTAATTCGTTAGAAGATCGTTTAGCAGAACTTCATATGTACTAGATCATACATGGTCTGAGACATATATGTACATAACAAAATATTACTTTTGATTATATGCTTTCAAGATGAAATTTTCACACACATCAATGATATACAGTGTAGTAACAATGATAATGTAGAATTATATGATATGTTTAGTATTTTGTTTTGTGGTTTGTTGTTACTTCATGTAGTCGAATCATTATTTTGTTACGTGAATAGATCTAAAATTGTAGAAAACTGTTTGTTATCACTTATCAATTAGCTAAATCTTAGTCATTTTTTTGTGAATCACATATGAATTGTTTTGGTATAATGGCCAATTGATTGGCTTGAAAAATAGCATTTTTTTCTTATCATTTGTTGATTAATTTAATCTTGGTCATGTATAATGAACTATAGGTGTTCGTGTTGGATTTTTTGGACAGACATCGTATCAACGAAATCGAGCAGGTTAGAAGAAACTTTGATATCAATTATCCAACACAAAATATTAATCAACAATTATTACTGGTCATACATTATCTAATTTATATTATTATGATTGACATTGCAGATGTTATTGTTGATTACGAGGATTGTGGTGATGATGATTATACATGTAACTATTGTGCTGCCCATTTTTGGTTAAATGAAGCATTACAAAGAAAAATAATAATCAACCAATATATACTCATTGTTGTGAAAAAGGCCATGTTTAACTTCCAATATCACATCCAACACCTCATTTTCTCAATGAATTATTAAATTCAAATAATGGTAGAAGGAGTGTGTTGTTTCGTGATAATATTCGGGTCTATAATTCTATGTTTGTTTTTACATCTATGGGAGCTAAAATTGAATATAACATAAACAGTGGAGGAGCTCCTTAGGTCTTTAAAATATGTGGTCAAGTACATCATCTAATGAGTTCAGTTTTACCGTCAGAAGGACAATCTTCTAAATATGCTCAGTTATATGTGTATGACACACAAAATGAAATTACAAATCGCATTACGGCTATTGATCCAAATAATTCAAATAATCAGATTGATGTTGATATTGTAAAGGGATTGGTAGAATTATTAGATGAATGTAATGAATTGACAAAAGAATATCGATTTGTAAGAGATGTTTTTGAAAATTCTTTGTTGCCAAATTTTGATATGAATGTACTTGATCGTGAAAAGAATGACAGCAAACAATATGAATTACCTTCTAGTCCTAAAATTGGTAGATTAATTGTGAGTAACATAGGTGAATTTAATTCTAATAGAGATATAATTATTCGATCTAATGAAGGATCTCTTAAGCGTATCTCTAAAATTCATCCGAAACTTATGTCATTACAATATCCGCTTCTTTTTCCATATGGAGAGGATGGATTTAAAATTAAAATGAAATTAAAATCAATGTCGGGTGATGTTTTGATAATAATGATAGAAAATTAACTATTAACAAATTTGTGTGTTATCAAATTCATGATAGGCTAAATCAATCGAGCACTTTATTAAAAGGTGGAAGATTATTTCAGCAATACTTAATCGATGCATATGCAACTGTCGAAGAGAATCGTTTGGAATATATAAGACATCACCAACCAGAACTAAGGTCAGAAACATGGAATAATTTATCTACATTTATTTCTGAAGGAATTTTCCAAGGCTATGATGTCGGAAAAAGAATTTTTCTCCCTAGTACTCATACAGGCAGTCCAAGAGATATGATTAATAATTATCAGGATGCTATGACAATTTGTAGAGAATATGGGAATCCATATTTGTTTATCACTTTCACATGCAATATAAAATGACCAGAAATTTTGAGATATTTTGAAAAAAAACCTGGATACAAACCTGAAGATCGTCCTGATATTATTTGTCGAATTTTTAAAATAAAAGTGGATGATATGATTGCCCATATTAAAAGTGGAGAACCGTTTGGAGAAGTTCATGCTCATGTATGTACAATTGAATTCCAAAAAAGAGGGTTGCCTCATGCTCATCTATTATTTTGGCTTAAAAATGAATACAAATGGCATACAGCAAATGATGTGGATTCTATTATTTCTGCAGAATTGCCTGATAAAAATACTAATCCAAGATTATTTGAAATAGTTAGCCAATTTATGGTTCATGGTCCTTGCGGTCAACTCAATCCATTTTCTCCGTGTATGAGACAAATTATGCACTAAACATTTTCCAAAACCATTTATAACCGACATAATTTTTCAAGCAACTAACTCTCCTCAGTATAGACGTCATGATATTGATTCACATTTTGTGATAAAAAAGAGAGTTGAAATCGGAAATAATTTTGTTGTACCATATAATGGTAAATTTTTATTAAAATATAATGCTCAAATAAATGTTGAATCATGTTCTCAATCAATGTTAATAAAATATTTATTCAAATACATAAACAAAGGACCTGATAGAGCACACATATTGATTCGTCACAACGTAAATGATGAAATTCAAAATTACCTTAATTGTCAATATTTAACTCCTCATGAGTCTATGTGGCGTCTATTTGAATTTTCTATTCATTCTAGGTTTCCTACTATTCAATATCTAAAAATTCATTTACCTAATCAACAAACTGTTTGTTTTCATGGATCTAATTCTATTGAAAATGTCTTACAAAATCCATGTATAGAAACTACAATGCTAACTGCTTGGTTCATTGCAAACATTACTTATAAAAAGGGAAAAAAATTAACATACACTCAATTTCCTACTAAATTTGTTTGGAATAATAATAAAAAAATTATGGACTCAAAGAAAACGATATCATGTTCTTGGTAGAATAGCGCATGTGCCGCCAAATGCTGGCGAATTGTATTATTTAAGAATGCTTTTGAATATTCAAAAAGGATGCACTGGTTTTGAAACAATTAGAACACTCAATGGCATAATATATTCTACTTATCAAGAAGCATGTCAAGCTTTGGGATTATTGGGTGATGATAAAGAATGGCTTGAAACATTGTTAGAATCTACTTTTACTGCAACTTCTGCTCAAATTCGTTATTTATTTGTTACAATTATTTTATTTTGTAATGTCTCTGATCCAAAAGGTTTGTTTGATACATATTGGATTAATATGTCTGATGATATATTGCACACAATGAAATTAAACTTTGGCATGCAAAATATTATCATACCAGATGATGATTTAAAGAATGTTGTTTTACATGAATTTGAAAAGTTATTTAACATGTCATCGAATAGTTTAAAAAATCATCAATTACCAATGCCAATAACACAGCGAATACATGAGTTTGATAATAGGCTTATCAGAGAAGAACTAAATTTTGATTGTCAAGCATTGAAACTACAACATTCCAACTTGATCACCAAATTGAATACTAATCAAAAAATTATATATGATCAAGTGATAAGCGCTGTAGAAGAAAAAAAAACCCAAGATCATTCTTTGTCTATGGCTGTGGGGGTACAGGAAAAACTTTTTTATGGAATACCATAATTTCAAGATTATGATCTAAAGGAAAGATTGTTTTAGCTGTTGCTTCATTAGGCATTGCCTCATTATTACTTCCAATAGGCATAACAACTCACTCACGTTTTGCAATAAAACTGATTATAGATAAGGATTCAAGTTGTAATATAAATAAAAGAACAAATCTTTCTGATTTAATCAAAAAGGCTGAGTTGATAGTTTGGGATGAAGCTCCTATGTGTAAATGGTGTATTGAATCGGTGGATAGAACACTTCGTGATATTTTATCAAAAAAATAAGAACCATTTGGAGGAAAGACAATTTTATTTGGCGGAGATTTTAAACAAACATTGTCGGTGATACAAGGCGGCAGTAAAGAACAGGTCATTCAACAATCATTCAACAATTCATACCTGTGGCCTAATATTACAGTATTTCATCTTACTGAAAATATGAGATTATCAACCATTGGTTTAAGCAATGTAGAAAAGAATGAAAATAAACAATTTGCTGAATGGATGTTACAAATAGGCGAAGGTCGATTAGAATCAAAATTCCCTACAGATGATCCAGATGTGAGTCGGATCGATATACTAAAAGAATTACTTACTGATCCTACAATTGATCCTATAAAATCAATTTTTGAAGCGACATATCTTAATTTTTTAAACAAATATAATGATACAAACTATCTAAAAGAACGTGCCATAGTGACTCCGAAAAATCTGGTTGTTCAAGAAATAAATAATTACACAACTAAATTATTGCCTGGTCAAAAAAAAAATCATATTTCAGTTCAGATTCAATTTCATACAATTTAGGTAATAGTGATAATATCAATCTTTTATATCCCATGGAATTTTTGAACAAACTTGAATTTAATGGATTACCAACCCATGAACTTATTTTGAAAATTGGCATGCCAATCATGTTATTAAGAAATTTAGATCAAATACGTGGCTTATGTAATGGCACAAGATTAATCGTGACGAAGTTATTTGAGAGATTAATTGAGGCCAAAATACTTACAGGAAATAACACGGGACAAAAAGTTCATATTCCAAGAATTGTATTATATGCTACAGAAACTAAATGGATATTTACATTTAAGAGACGTCAATTTCTTGTCCGACCATGTTATGCAATAACAATAAACAAAAGTCAAGGTCAATCATTAAATCAAGTTGGAATATATTTGTTAGAACCAATTTTTACTCATAGACATATGTGGCATTATCAGAGTTACGTAAAAAAAAAAGTTAAATTTTTTATAAATAACAATAATGACATTCCCAATAACTTTACGAAAAATATTGTTTATAAAGATGTATTAGAAGGTATATAATTCTTTCATAATTTTGGTTATAATATATACATTTTTAATCACCACAACTTAGAACTATGCTAAATATACATTTTCGCTTATTATTTTACAAGCATCAAATTATAATGGGCATAATTAATCTCGCTAAAGTGTCCATTTGTCATATCGATTGATTAATTTGTTAACTACTCTTTGATTTTTTTATTTAAAATCTTAAATCTGATATCCATTTCTATATATTGTACATCTATATGTATATTGTACCAACTTCACTCACTCCAACACAACAATGCAATCTCTCTTCCTCCCTCTCTTTCTCACTCTCTACTTCCCTTTTCCCCCCTCTCTTCGTGCTGAAAAAGAGATTCTACCCTACGGAATCAACCCTCCCTCCCGAGATCAGTTGCAAGATTGGTGAAGAATTCCTATTTGAGATAAACATCAACCAACACGGGCATTTTTCCTGAGGGGCATCTATGAAAATCAAAATGCTAACAAGAAAGCAACCACAAATAAACAACTTTGGAAGGAACTTGAATTTGAAGAACCCATCCTGGAGACTCCCCAAAAAGGCTCAGCTCCAAAGAGGGGCGGAAACAAGAATGCTGCAATAAAACTGTTTCTGGATGGAATCGCAAAGGAGGGGAACCAGTAAGAATACATCTCTCAAATACATTGTTTTTGTGCTTTGCAAGGCATAATAACTATAGGCTAAATAAAAATTAACTATATTTTCAGGGAAAAAAATGGAGGTAGTTCAGCAACATGAGAACTGCTTCAAAAATGGGAGGTACATCTATATATATATATATATATATATATATATTACCCAACAGTGTGAAATTTATAAGCCAAATGGATACATGAGTAGTACTCATCTCAGTTAGCAGCCTTTGTGCTTCTTTTTCTGGGTTTGTCATGCTAGTATGTTAAGCATAAGAAAAGATGGGTAAGCTTGCATATCTTCCTTGCTATATAGGCTCATGAAACTGATCTGACAATGATAAAAAAAGGATCAGAAATTATCTATGGCCATATCGGTTTCTTATGTGGTTTACTGGTTTATATAAAGTCAAGAAATCTGATTGCGAAGGTTTTACATGCATAAACAGACTTTATTAGTAGGTATTTTTTTTACTGTGATATGTTTTTGTACTCCCAGTCTTGCTACAGCCAGTTATGGTACTACCCTTGGTGTTATACGTTCATTTCATACCAATGGAGATTTGGAAAGGACCTTTTACAATCTGTTTAGATTCCAGGCAATGTTTTCAGTTTTGATTAAAAGTTTGTTCCACAAATAATCACATATAGCTTAGTGCATATCTCTTTGTTTTATATGTTTTTTGTGAATTTTGGATTTAAAAAGCACGCGCCAAACTATTTATATGTTTCATAGAACAAATGATATGCAGGTATTTAGGTTCTGTTGCATATGTCATTCAATCATCTATTTACACAGTATTAGATGTATCTTGATTAAATGTATGATACTCGCATATTACATCATCAATCAATGCTGTAAATACGATAAGGAATTGCCTTTTGCTGGAAATGAGACTATTTTGCATAGGAGGTCTGTGGAGTACGGCAACTTCTTCGCTTAGTTACCTTGCTTAGTTAAATAGATATTAATGCATCCACTTTTGTTATTCTAAATGCAGGTAAAATTAGCTAATGTTGTGATCAAGAATCTCTTCTTGATTTGGAGATTAGCTATTTTGTGTGTTCCATTATGTAATCAATTCCTCATGTTTATGTTAGTTTGTAATGTGGACTGGTGTATTTAATTTCTGATGTTTAATTCACGTGTTGTGTTCATACCATGTATGCTTTGTGGTGAGATTACAAATTTCATATCTTCTACATTTCTTTGACAATGTTATAGCCTTTGCAAATTTCATGTCTCTTGCAATATTCTTTGGGACAGTGGTTCTGTCATACTGCCATATCATAAGGGCACGTCTGGAAAGTATGGATCTGCACAACATCAATGCATAATGAATGGACCACATTTCGGCATCAAAATAATTTCCACCCGCGCGCGCCCTAGTACTTCATAAGAATCAACTTTCAACATGGTTAATTGCTTCACACATGAAGCAAGTAAAAACATAATAATAGCTTCTTCAAATGCATCAATTCTAGAGCACTGCTACACTCGAGCTTGATAGTCGCATATTTATCCGTTTATTCGGTGTTTAATTTTTTCCCTATATTTAGTTTATCGTTATTAATTGAGTGATTTAATTATGTTTATTATTTTAATAGGTTTTGGGGATAAATAAAGGAAAAGGAAACAAAAGGAGGATTCCTAGCTCAATACGGAGAGAAGAGGGAGCTATGTGCAATTATAGAAGCCTATTCCAATGTGGACTTTAGGAGAGCAATTGGAGGAACTATATAAACTTATTTTAGATTTTAGAAAAGAAGAATCAACATTTTGGAGAGAAGAATTTCGTGCAAAAGGAGAGGAAGCGAAAGAGGAATTCAACCTGTCTCGATTTCGACTGGTCGAGAATACCTTCAACCCGTCGAATTTTTGCCGACCAGCCTTCTTCTTCATCTCATTTGTTTGTTTCAACTCTATGAATTATTTTGATTCTTTAATTATGACTTTTAGTAGCTAAACTCATTGTTGAGTGGTTGCTTGAAGCCCGGTACATGAAGTCTTTTTAATGCACGCACTTTAACCTAGTTTTGCATATTCTATGAATGTGGTTTAATTTCTTTCTCGGAATGATTCACCGTTTGAATTCTTGTATTTTTGAATTTGTGGCCAACTTAGTATGCATGCTAGGATTCTAGTTTCATGATATATGGGCGACTGAAGATAATTTCTTCCACTGGATTCTCTATAGTGATACACTGATTTTACCGTCAGGAGATTGAAAGTCATAGGTCTAGTAGGACACGCCTATAGTGTACCTGTGAACCCTTGTAGCTTCTCAAACCTTTTTTAGAGTTTAATTCTTTCTTCTTTGTAAACCTTGGGGTCTATGACTATGGGTTCAATAGAGGGATAGATGTAGGGGAGGTCTATAACAAACCTGCATAGGCATAAGGATTAGGTAATAGGATGTGGTTGTAACGATCAACTCTTCCTGGGAACTTTCATTCATTGGATGTGTGCATTAGGTTAAGTATGTTTTAGAATTATGGAATGGAGGTGGTGGATTGCATTCCTCTTAACTCGTTAATCATATAGTTTTAAATCCATTTGCATTCATTAGCATCTTTACTTTTAGCATTTCTTTTATGCATTACCTGTAGCTTAGCTGATTCAGTTCGGTACTCAAATCAACTCTGAATACCTTCAAATTTTATGTGGTAGTCCGCCATTGTGTCTATTTTGTTGTGTTCATATTTCGTAGCATTTGAGTTTCTCTAGAGTAGGTTCGTAGTATCATTAGTGTACTGTAGTCGAGTCTGTCAGCATTTTAATTTTGTGTTAGGATTTAGTTTCATCAACTCCTTGTGTTCAATAACCCTTATAATTAACTATTACAATGATATATCTTGGTTTAAAATAAGGTATCTTTGAATAGGTATTTACCCAGCCTATCAGAGCTACATGAGGAAACGGTATGTGACATTATTTAGTAACGATTGGTAATTTGTGCATATATCGATCAAGAGACCTCAGTTAGTACCACCAAGAAGAGCCTTGAGTTTCTTGATCTCGGCAGTGTCAAGAAAAGTGGACTGCGCGATTAGTTCAGTAGGTAAAACGTTTTGAAATAAGGCGTTGTGAAGAATCTGCAATCCGGGGCCATCACCACTGAAGATGACAAACTCAAGGGCAGAAGTATCACCCGTATTCACTTGGAAGTGTAATAGCCCTACAAGGAAGACCATGATGTCACCCTTCTTAAGAGTTTTCAGATAAACTTTGTTAGCTGAGGAAATGAACCCTGTGGTAATTGTTCCTTCGACAACAAGTACTATTTCCGAAGCCCCATTGTGGGTGTGCATAGGAACAACCCCACCAACAGCCAAGGTTGCGCGAGCTAGCGCAACGCCAAGGCCATTCAAACCGGGGAATTGAGAAGAAAATGCAGTGGTGATACTGGTTTTGATCATGTTTGAGGTGTTACCAGAAACTCCAAGGGCAGAGTAGACGAAATCATCCACGGTAGTGTTGGCAAGGAAGAGTAGTGCAATTCATGATGATCGATTTTATGCAATAGGTATCTGTTTGTTTAGTTGAATAGCGACAAGCGTGGCATGTAAGGTCCGTTATGTATCGATATTGTCCTAACTTAACCACCTTTAAGGTGTTGAGTTTTATCTACAAAAAGTCTCGGTACAATTAGGAATAGTCCACCTTCATTTAAATTGTATTTCATCTTCCCCTATTTCGATGTGGGATCTACAATCCAACACGCCCCCGCACGTGCAACTTAACTCTAGGTTAGTACCCATTGGGTTCAGGACACGATTGAGAGGAACCCGCTTTGATACCCGAGTTGAATACCGACAAGCGTGGGACATAGGGTCTGTCATGTACCAATATTGTCCTAATTTAACCACATTTAAGGTGTTGAGTTTTCCATAAAAAGTTTCGGTACAAATATAAATAGTTCACTTTCATTTAAATTATATTTCATCTTACTCTATTTCGATGTGAAGTCTCCGATCTAACATATTTTAGCTTATGTTTTGATGTATTCCTTATGAAGCAATTCTGAAGGATCTATATATAGAGAATGATTTCGCCATACTTGGCCACCGCAGTTGATTTCTTGGAATGTATTCATGTGCTAGACGTTGTCATTTTGGAGTTTGATAATAATGACGTTGCCTGCGTCATTCTTCTTCTCTGAAATATATTAAGCTGAATCAACAAAGGCGTGAGGCTTCATCTTTATCCATATTCTTTTACGTTGAACAAACAAAAACATTTACGTTTCATTTGACTATTTCAGAGCTCTGGTAAAGTATGGAAAATGTTGAGCTTCAACACAATTATTATTTTTAGTTTAGTCAGTAAAAAAATATTTTAGGGAGAATTCAATAATTTTATTCATCTTAATTTTGGGATTAATATAACTTTATAAGTAATTTTTCAAAAAGAAAAGATATTTACACAACCATGTTATATCTACAAAATTTAATACTAATTACAATAGGAACATTTCAACACTCCCTCTCAAGTTGGTGCATAGATGTCAATCATGCCCAACTTGTCAATTCATCATGCAAATGTTTGGTGTGGCTAGGACGACCCGAACCAGAATCAGTAGAGTAATCAGCGTAATCGCTGTTTATCGAATATTGTGTGGTTTGCCGGTTTAGTATATGACTTAATTATCGACCGAGAATTTGAGTTGAGTCTTTTCTCGAGAGTTGTAGTGCACGTGATTTCGAACTCGTGGGCGGTTCCGGATGATTTTTTCGATAATCGAGGAATATAATATGATTATTTGAAGTTTTGGTTTATCGACGAGTTTATCCGTTCGTATCGAGTTTATCCGAATCGTAATGGTTATCCGTTTTGGACTGTCGATCGTCCCGAGGCGCGAGTATAAATATCGGAAATAGTCAAAAAAAATTGTCGAAAACACTGTTTGGGAAGTTTGACCGTCGTTGACCAAGAGTTGACCGTTGACTTTCGTTAACCAGAGGAGAAAAACGGACCGTTTGGCTTCCGTCGCCGGACCGGCTGATTCCAGCCATTTCAGGCCACGACCCTTGAAGGTAAAATGTTCTCCTCGTGATTCTAAACAGTTTAGAACTTGGAATTTCTTGATTTGGTTGAGAATTGAGGGAGAAATGTGGAGTTGAAAATTGGGGAAAATCTCGCCAGAATCGGGTTGTTGTGACGGCGGTGCTCCGGCCACGGGGGTGGCCGGGGATGGAGGGGTTTTGGCCATGGGTCCATGGAGAGTCCATTGGGAGTGGCCCTGTGGGCTGTCGTGCACCGTAGGCAGTGGTTCGACAGCGAACAACCTCGCCGGAGTTTTTGAGCCACCGTGGCTTTCGAGCTGGTTTTGGACAGCTTGTCGTCCGATTTGGCCCTCGTCGTAGTTTAGAAATGTGTTCTACTCATCGAGATGAAGCTTTGATGAGCTTCCTCGCCGGAAAAATTCTCCGTTGACGGCGCCCCGCCGGCGGCGGCGGCGGTCAACGGCGGCGCTCCGGCGAGGGCGTTGACTTTTTGGATTTCGATGTTTTTAATGTCGTTTTTCTCGTAATCGCGCCCCGATCGTCGCCTTGAGGTTTTCGAGTTGATTTGGGTATCGGATTTTCAGTCGAGGGTTTCGAGTGAAGATTTCGGGAATTTCGTCGATTATTTTGTACAGTATTATATGTTTCCGGGAACGGTTGGTTTTCGAGGTGTGGTACAGTGTTGTGGATTATGATTTTGATCAGATATATGTTATGACTATTCAGGGGATCGAGATCGTGCTTCGGGCGAGGGATCTTCCGCCGAACCACGTGATTAGCGCGAGTGCGCATTTTGCTCACCTGTGAGTGGACATTTCTTTTCATGGATTGATTGCGAGTCTTTTATATACGTTTTACGAGCATGAGCATGCAGTTATGATCATGATTTATTATGAGCATGTGTTTTTACGATTATGCACTTACGAATATGCATCTATGAACATACATACATTTATATTATGTTTTATGCATGTGCATGGAAAGGATTTATGATTTGGTTTACACAGAGTACAGTCTCAGTTATCAGGGTTGTATCGATACACATTGACTTCTCGGCTGATCCCCGAGTACGCTCCGGGGGGGACAGATATCCTGACCCGAGGCCTTTCTGGCTTGGAATCACGTGTGAGTCTGGGATCCCGTGATTCAGACTGTACTAGCGCGAGGGAGTCCATGAGTGACCCCGCGGTATTTATGATGCATGCTTTGTACGCGAGTGGAGTCAACGTCTCCTCGTGTACCATTTGATTTTTATGCCTTTTGACTCACATATGTTTTTATAACATATATTATTCGGCAAAAGACATTTATTTTCGTCCACTCACTCTAACGGTTTTCATGTCTTTCCCCTGGACTTTTCGGTTTTCGTGCCCAGTTTGCAGTCCAGATTCTGGAGTCTCACGTCGTGGTTGGAGGCTAGTTGTCGAGCTACCTGTGTTTTCCAGTAGGTTTCTTGTTTCACCTATTGTTGTATATTTTGTATATATTTACACTAGAGGTCGCTCTGATACATTCTGATACATGTTTTATACGGTTTTTCCCGGATATACTATATATTACAGTTATGTTTACTGTTATTTGTTATTGATTTGATATTAAGAAATCCGGATAGGATTGGTGCCCGCGGTTTGGCTTTTGTGGCATAGGATGAAGTGTTATTTTCCGGGTGCAGGTAAAGACAATTTCGCGTTAGTAGCGTTACTCTGCCCAAATTTTAATGATTTTTGTTGGTTCACATTTTCAGAAGGGGTTTGATTCCGGTTTAGGAAACTAAATCGGGGTTGGGTCCTTTCAGTGGCAACCCCTTAGGCAGTACATCTGTCAATTCCTCTTCAAAAGCTACAAAGGAAAACCGTATAACCTTCTTATCAAGGTGATTCCTGATGAAATGTCGATCAATCTCTACATGCTTGGTTCGATCATGTTGTACAGGATTATGAACAATCTCAATTGTAGTAGTATTGTCACAATGCAAATCCATGGCTTTATGGAGCTTGAAACCTATCTCCTTCAATACATTCTGAATCCACAACAATTCACATACTCCATTTGTCATTCCTCGGTATTTAGCTTCAGTACTAGAACAGGCAATCACATTCTACTTCTTACTGCACCAAGATACTAAGCTTCCACTAATAAATATGAAATACCCAGAAGTAAATGCCCAATTAGTCTTATCACCTGCTCAATCTGCATCAGAATATCCTATAATTCCAAACTCACCATTCTTTGAAAATAGTATGCATTTACCAGGTGCAGACTTCAAATACCTAAGGATGCGCATTACACCATCCATATGCACTTCACTAGGATCATACATGAATTGAATGACAACACTTACAACATATGCAATATCAGGTCTAGTATGTGATAAATAGATCAATCTTCCTACTAACCTATAATACCTACCCTTGTTTGTTGGAACTTGACCAAGACATAACTCTAACTTATGATTCATCTCAATAGAAGTATTAGCAGGTTTACAATCCAGCATTCCTGTTTCAGCAAAAAGATCAAGCACATACTTTCGTTGTGACAAGGTGATTCCCAACTTGGATCTTACAACTTCAATCCCCAAAAAATACTTCAACGGCCCCCAAGTCCTTCATCTGAAACTCTTGGGACGCTTCTTCAAATCTTCCATCTCAACTAGATCATCACCTGTAACAACCATATCATCCACATATACAATCAGAGCAGTAATCTTACCACTCTTGCGTTTAATGAACAAGGTATGATCAAAGTTGCTCTATCTATATCCAAACTTCTTCATGGCTCCAAAAAATCTTCCAAACCAAGCTCTCGAAGATTACTTCAATCCATACAAAGACTTCTTCAGTCGATACACATTTCTAATCTCATGACTCACAACTAACACCTGGAGAAATATTCATGTACACTTCTTCTTCTAGATCTCTATTCAAGAAAATATTATTCACATCAAATTGATGTAATGGACAATCATGTCAAGCTACTAAAGCAATGAGAATGTGTACAATACTGATCTTTGCTACAGGAGCAAATGTCTCCTGATAGTCGACTCAATATCGCTGAGTATAACCTTTAGCAACCAGACGAGCTTTTATATCGATCAATGCTTCCATTTGCCTTCAGCTTCACTGTAAATACTCATCTACATCCAACAGTCTTCTTTCCAAGTGGTGCAGGAACAGTCTCTCATGTTTCATTCTTTCGTAAAGCCTCCAGTTCTTCATTCATAGCCCGTTTCTACTTTGGATTCGCCAAGGCATCCTATACATTACTGGGAATAGATATTGTAGATAATTGACTAACAGCAAGTGCATGTAATCTAGACAACTTGCGGTGAGATACAAAGCTAGCAATAGAATATTTGGCTTTGGCTTCTATAGTAGGCTTATATTGCTTCTTTGGAACCCCCTTTGTTTCTCGTTGAGATCTCCTTGCTAGGAATGACTTCTACTATGCTTGATTCAATGTTATCAGTACATACCTCAAGTGAGACATTCTAAAGAGACTCTCCAGTTCATGGAGTAGAGGGGGGTCTTCATGAGATTGGACTTCAGTTTGTGGTGTTTCAACTTCAATCCTCAATCATCGAAAATACCCTTCGATCCATCAATGGTTCTTCTCGGGTCCGTTACATTACTTCTGCAGTCCTCGATGGATCTAGAATTTCCTTCGATCCATCGAAGGATGCTCTCAGGTTTATCTCTTCTCCAGTCTTCGATAGATCAAGAATTTCATTCAATCCATTGAAGGATGGTCTCGGATTCGTCTCCTATGCAAGCTTTGATGGATCGAGAGTTTCCTTCGATCCATCGAAGGAGGCTCTTGGGTTTGCACCTGGATTTCTAGCTTCAAAACTTTCAACTTCAAAACTTCTCTCCAAGTTCTCTACTTCTTCAAATTCTGTTAGATTCAGAGAATTTCCTTCACATGCACTTTTTCCCCCCTGAAGGAAAGACTCTGAACCTCCCCCTGAGTAATATGGTTTAGATTCACGGAAGGAGACATCTAGAGAAATATGCATCTTGTTCAAAACAGGATCAGAACAGTGGTAACCTTTTTGGAAGTGAGAATATCCAACAAAGATACACTTCACAACACATGGATCAAGTTTTCCTCTCAGTTGTTTGTTGATGGAACATACACAGTACACCCAAAAACTCTTGGCTCCAAATTTGGCATAGATGGCACATTCAACAACTACTGCAAGTTCTGATAAGGATTTTGAAACTTAATCACACGGGAAGGAGTGCGATTGATCAAGTATGCAGTAGAACAAACAGTTTCTCCCCACAAGTTTTGTTTCACATTCATACCAAAAAGAGAGACCCAAACAACTCTGTTATCTGTTTATTCTTTCTTTCAGCTAATTCATTTTTTTAGGAGTATACGCAATTGGATTCCATGAGAGCTGAAGAATGCAGACATATCACCATTCACATATTTGCCACTATTGTCGGATTGAATTACCCGGATTTGTTGTTGTTTTTGCCACCATTGCATGAAATTCCGTGAATCTGAAATACACTTCATTTTTGTGCTTCATCAAGGAGACCCAAGTCATCCTAATACATTCATCAATTAAAGTTACAAAATAACGAAAGCCAGAGTGGGTAGAAACTATCAGAGTGTATTTTCATAAAAGGGGCAGAACATTTATTCAAACTTGGCGAAAAGTACTATGGTGGCTCTTGGTAAATTCACATGTATCACACTAAAATTTTAATGTCTGCACACGAGAGAATAATTGAGGTTGAAGCTTCTGCAAATAATGAAAATTCAAGTGACCAAGACGACGGTGCCATAACCATACATAGCTTTATCCAAACTGGTTATATTATTCGCATGTCTTGATAATTTCAATTTGTGTCAAATCAAGATAGTATAATTTTTCCCTTCTAACACCATTACCGAGAACTTTTCTAGTCACAATGTCTTGAAAGATACAAAAGTCATGGTAGAAAGTGACAGAACATGCAAGCGCTGCAGTTATCTGACTAACAGATAAAAGGTTATACACAAGAGATGGAACAACAAGAACAGAATCAATTGATAGATTATCAGAGAACTTGACAGAACCTTCACCAATAACAGGAGATGGAGAGTCATCAACGGTAGACACAACATATTGAGGGGATGGATTAATGGTTTGTACCAGACTGGGGGTATTCGTCATGTGATCAATTGCACTAGTATCAATGATCCAAGTAGGATTCGAAGATAAATGCAGAGAAGAATGATGCATTACTCCTAACACCCGATTCAACTATATGAGCAGAGGCAATTGATTATCCAAGCGACATCTTCATGCTTCAAATAATAAGGATTTCAAGATTCAGGAGAACAAGGAATACTTTGGGATTTTATGGGTTTTTCAAATTCAAGGATTCAAGTTCAATTTCAGGGGTTTCAAGGTTTGGGATTTCAGATGCAGTGGAAGAAAAAATTTGGTGGTGATAATTCAGAGTTTTAATTTAATTCAATTCAGGGTTTTTCAAAATTCAAGAATTTGACTCTGATGCCAAGTAGAAAAATATTTCAAGGAAAATTCAATGATTTCATTCATCCTAATTTTAGAATTAATATAATTTTACAAGTGATTTCTCTAAAGAAAAATATATGTAAACAATCTTGTTATATCTACAAAAATTAATACTAATTACAATAAAAATATTCCAAGATAGTCGGCCTGAATAATAATCCTCTACATAGTCACATAGACGTGATAGAACTAGTTTTCATAAATCACAAAGCGTAATAATGTGCCTGGTTACATAGATAAGCTCCATATGACTATGGACATGAAACCAGTGTAAGTTTCCAAGCTGTTACCAAATTTCTCATGGTCGTTAAGGCCAAATCTTTGCTATTTATGTACCCTGACTGGCCTCTTCATTTGAATTTAAAATCCTAATCTTTCCAACTTTGGATCTTAATACAGGTTTCAGCTTTGGGAATTTTGTGCTAACGTGCTACGCAAGAAAAACATACAAGGCAGTAGCAGCTGCACCAGAAATATTATATATATGTGGTAACAAACTTTCCTATTTCTTAATCTGTAATATAGACAAAACTGATCGTTTTCTATTTTTTCCTAGAAATTAATAGAAAAAATTAGTGATTTTGAATTACAGTGCCGGCTACTTCGATATGCCACCTTTCTTTACTCTGCTTATTCTGTTTCTACTCTGTTTTCACTCTGTTTTCCTCTGTTTTATCTAATTAACCATTATCGGTTCATGTTTTTTCTTCTTCATAAATTAGACATCCGAGATAGACAGAGCAAATTTCAATTTACAGAACATGCATTTTCATCTTATTAAAGATACAGTCATACAGATAATGCAGCATTTTCAATGAAACCAGCACATTCAAGCATAGAGACACTCTAAATGGATTACAAATTCAAAAAGCGCAAACTGGCCTGAGCAACCTTAACACTTACACAGGCCATCTCAATAAAATAAAATAAAATAAAACGAATACAAGATGACATGATTAAAACATTGGTATCCTCTAGCTAAGACACCTTAATTTAATTAGTACCGCCAAGAACACCCTTAAGTTTCTTAATCTGAGCAACATCGAGGAAGGTAGTCGCTGCAACCAATGAGGTTGGTAGGTCATTTTTAAACAATGCAAAGTCCAAAATCTGCAGACCAGGGCTAGCACTACTGAAGCTAACAAATGCAAGTGCTGGAGTATCACCTCCATTGACCTGGAAGTGCAACAAACCTTGAGGGAAAACCATACTGTCACCCTTCTCAAGAGTTTGTAGATAAACTGTGTTAGCTGAATCAACAAACCCGGCACAGATTGTCCCTTCCACAACAATCAGGACTTCTGAAGCTCCGGGGTGTGTGTGAAATGGGATGACTCCATCAACAGCCAAGTCTAGACGAGCCATGGAAATGCCAAGGCCATTGACACCAGGAAACTGAGCAGCAAATGCAGGTGTGACTGCAGCTTTGATAATGTTGGTGGTGTTACCAGCCATACCTAGGCCTGAGTACACAAAGTCATCTACCGTAACTTTTGTAGGCTTCTTGCAGGAGTAGCCTGCAGGGCCTTCAGGAGCTGTCAAGTCTGCGACGCAGAAGTCTTGAACAGATGCATGGGTTGAGGAGAGGAAAAGGAAAATCGTGAAGAAGATAGGGAACATCATCACCACTTAATGCAAAAAGTTTAGGCCGCCAAGGTTTAGATTTCTTGATAGGGAAATTGAATGATATATATAGTGGGATAGTGATAATATTAGGAGCCATTGCAATTAGTTGGTTCGAATATGGCCATGAAGGATTCACGTGTGAAGCAATCTGGGGCGTTCACGTTGAATGGAAAAGACAGATTGTTAATTTTCAAGCTATATATGATATGCATGTGACTTTGATATTTTTCCTCGTATAGCAACAAGATGCCTCTTTCTGTTTTCTTTTGAAATGCAGTAAATATATAACATCTAGAATCATCGTTGTTATTGTAAGATTCTTATCATTGAAGCCTCTTCATCGGTAAGATTTTCCAAGTAACCCCCAGTTGGGGAAGTTTTAAATTAGTTGTTGCTATAGTGCCACCTTATTACCAGTTTTAAAGAGAATGAGCTTTTATCAGTATACAGTACTGCACTATTTGCTCATGAATTACAGGTCTAATTTATGTGTCGGTAACTTGTCTTTGGATCTTCATCATTTATATATAGAACTGTTCTAACACTTGATGTAAGAGACGGTAAATCAGATTGTGGTCCTTGCGTGAGCTTGGGAGAAAAGATATGGGGGCATGCATAAGAAGACATTTTGACAGCTAAACGTACGGTGCCATGCCAGAAGATTGGAATTCTGTGGATATCAGAAACTCCCAATCTTTTAGGGTTCTTGGAATTCATCATTGGATGGTAAAAAGTGTATATCTAGATTCAGGGCCGGCGGCCCTGAGTATAGGCTTTATAGGTCTGCGCCTAGAGCCCCCATTAAGAAGAGGGCCAAAAATTGAGCCTAAGAGCATGTGCACCCATGTTTTGGGTGAGGAAGTCCTATTTTGAGGAATTCCTCACTCATTTGAGGAATTCCTCAAAATAGGAAGTCATATTCCTGTTTTTCGTGCAGCGGTGTTCAAAATAGGACTTCCTATTACTATTCATTAATATTTAAAATATTTTACATTTAAATTCGAATAATACTTTCACCCAATAAGATGCCGACACGTGTCATTCCGGATCATATAATTGGTAGCGGATTTCCGATAAGATTTTCGACCAGTAATTTTGAGACACGTGTCATGTCTACGTGGCGGTGTCGGCAAAATTATTGATTGAAGATATTCGGTAAGATTTTGGGTAAGATTACAAACCAATGAGAATGAAACATGTGTAATGTCTACGTGTCGGTGTCGGCAAAATTATTGATGGAGATATCCGGTAATATTTTCAACCAATCGACAGTCGACACGTGTCGTTATCTTAAAAAATCTGATTTTTCAAGATGGCTATAAAAGAAAGAGCTATGAGAGAGGTAGACTCACACCAACTACGCATCACTTGTAGTTCTACTCGTATCTAAGCCACCATAAACACTTCTTCACATTTTGGTTTCATCAAGATGAATCTCATGGGTTTCGGTACCTTTTTCAATAGGAGGCGACAACAATGCCGGCGAAATGCAGAAATTGCCAATCAATTCGTGATCGACGCGGTGGCCGTTGATACAACTTTTGATGATGAACCACCACCACGCCGCCGTGCAAATCAACCAAGGATGAGGGAGTCCAGGGGCGAAAATCTTATGGAAGATTACTTCATTGAACGCTCAGTCTTCACCGACCATGACTTTCGTCGACGGTTCCGAATGAGCCGAAATACATTCAACCTTATAATGACAGACCTCTGCAACTACGACCCATTTTGGCATCAAAGAGCCGACGCCACTGGAATGGTCAGACTACTTCCCCAACAAAAGATGACCGGTGCTCTCCAGATGTTGGCCTACGGCTCAGCTGCTGATCAGTGTGCCAAAATCACAAGGATGGGGGAGTCAAAAACTCTGGAGTGCATGAAGAAGTGGTGCACCCAAGTGGTAGAGCTTTATGGTACCCGTTACCTCCGTGCTCCAGATCAGACAGACATCACTCGACTTCTAAGAAGGGCTAGACATCGAGGATTTCCTGGTATGATCGGAAGCATTGATTGTATACATTGGGAGTGGAAGAACTGCCCAACCGCTTGGTCCGGGGCGTACTCAGGGAGGAAGGGTCGTCCAACTATCATCTTAGAGGCAGTGGCCTCATATGACACGTGGATTTGGCACAGTTTCTTCGGGGTACCAGGAGCTCAAAATGATATCAACGTGCTCTACCAATCAGATGTCTTCGATGCAGTGCTTGCTGGAAGAAATCCGGCTGTGACTTATAAAGTGAACGGTATGACATATCGTAACACTTATTACCTTCCCGACGGGATATATCCGAGGTACTCCTCATTTGTCAAAACGATTTCGAATCCTCAAGATCTTCCACAAAAGCTTTTTGCAAGGAAGCAAGAGTCATACCGCAAGGATGTAGAGAGGTGCTTTGGCATCTTACAAGCTCGTTGGGAGATAATTCGTCATGCAACTCGGTGTCACCGCCTTTCGACGTTAAAAAGCATCATGTTAGCGTGCATCATAATGCACAACATGATCGTTGAGGAGGAATTCGTGGAGGATGAGTTTGAGGAGAACAACGAAGAAGATCTCCAAAACCTAGCTACCGCATTTACAGCTTATGATGGGCCAGTGGATGAAGGGGGGAACCAAATTCCTTTCGAGCCGGTTGGAAGAGATGGACTAAATGAACAACGGTTTAATGACCGTCTTGTAGATTTCCAATCTTCTTACATCCATGGAGAACTTCAGAAGGACTTAGTTAAGCACAACTGGTTTCTTGAGACCGGGGAACAACTATAAAATATGTTGTTTTAATTGCATTGTTGTGAGTTTGAATTACGTATTTCTATTATGTGTGTTTCAATATTTTGTTATGTGTGGGAACTTGGTGAAAATAAAGAAAGAGCAATTTTATTTCTGTAAAAGGGAAACTACATTGTTTATTTAAAGTTCATAAATTAAACTACATAGTACATAATTTAAAGTGCATAAATTAAACTACCTAGTACATAATTTAAGTGCATAAATTAAACTATTTAAAGTGCATAAATTAAACTACATAGTACATAATTTAAGTGCTTGGAAAAATGGGGCGATAACAATTGTAATAGCCTTCTTCGCTACCTTCTTCTTCAACCCCATCCAATTGAGAAAGGATTTCTGCTTTTCTCTTTGTGAAATACCTCTTGGATTTAGGAGTCATGCTCTCGGTATCCATTGACATAATCCGAGTTTCCTCTGCCAAAGCCCTCAATTGGATGTCTTTCTTTTGAAGGGCGATTTGCTCTCGCATAAGGGAAACCTCAATTGCATCACTATCTTTTTGATTGCGACCATAAGATTCTTGATTTGCCGCAATCCTATTCAAAGCCTCGGCTCTTTCATTTGATTGCGTCATACTCTCTTTTTTTTCGCTTCCTTGGCCGCTTTCACTCCCATAGGACGCTCCGGAGAAGAAGGAGCTTGGTTGCTCATTGGTGTGGCAAATGCATCATCCTCCTCCAAGTTGACGGTGGGAGGCATTGAGCTTGCGAGATGTGATGATGAGTAAGATGGAGTAGATGATAAAGAAGCCGGAGGTGTACTAGCCTCGACATGGATGAAGTAAGGATGATTCTTGACTACTTCCCAACAAGCAAAGTCTTTAAACTCTTTTTTTTTTTTGCCACATAAAATGATTGAGCACATCTCATCTAAAAAATAATAATAATAACATGGAATAAATAACTTGTAATTCATAAATATCATGAAATAAATAACATGTATTTCATGAACATAAGTTGAAACAATATGGTAAAAAATGAAATAAATATTGGAGATCAAAAACATTACCTCATCGTGTATGTTGGAGCCGGAAGATGCATTCCTTCGTGCGAAAGAAAGAGCACTTCCCCATAGTTTAAAATTCGGCTTCAACTTTGCGAAACGAGAGGATAATGCGTTTTGGGTCCTACCTTCTGGCATCGATTCACCATAACCTAGCTCCCAATTCGCCTTAAAATCGGCATAAACCTTTTCCCACAATTTTTCCACCTTTTGTCGATTTCCGGTGATGGAATCAACGCTAAAACGACAATAAGAGATGCTCAATTGTACATCTTCCGAAAGAAGCCAATTTGTAGCCATTATTTCTGACAAAAAAAAATTATTTAGAGGAGAGATGGAGAGAGGGAGAGAATGAATTTGTTGTGCACAAAATAGTGTGAGAAATGAATGAAATGAATGTAGTATTTATAGAAAAAATGTAGGGGCTCATTTGCAATTTTTGGGGATTTTTTTGCAATTTTTTTGGGTTTTTTTTACAATTTTTCATTTTAGGCCGATCCGGCCGTTGCATTTGAATATAGACCGTTGATCTGGCTTATATCCGTTCAAAATAGACAGCTCAGATCAACTTAGCCGTTGATCTGGCAACTGCCCTGGACGCGCCACGTGGCGGCCAGCGATTGGTCCGTCAATTTTTTTTTATTACTTTTTTAACTTTTTTTTTTTACTTTTTAACTTTTTTTTCGGGTTAAAAAAAATACGTACGTCAGCCTGGCGTCACCCACGTGAGTGGGGCCCACCAGGCGGACGACCTCGCACTCGTCCTCAACTGAGGAAGCCGGGGAGGACGACCTCCCGGTCAACGTCCGGTCGCCCCCTCCCTCTCCTCCCGCTGCACGTCTCTCTCCCCCCGGACGTCTTCGCCACGCGGGCCCCCCCCCGGGACGTCCTCGCCGTCCCTCCCCGGTGTAGCTGCTCTAAGTATGTACTATATATGTATTTGGGCCCCTATATTTCTATATAACCTAGAGCCTCATGATATTTTCGGAGTCTCAAGGCCGGCCCTGTCTAGATTCTGTTTCTTTGTAACTTTTACTGTAAGCTCCTTCTAGCATTATACCTATTCTTAGACGATGACACCAATGCCACATTGCTTACAGGATTTGATCCAGAGTAGAATACACTAGTATAGTTAGTGCTACTCATAATGCAATGCATGCATTTGTCAACTTAGTACAATGCCATGGCATAATTACTGCAGCTGATTGGTAGTTCTAGTCCAAATCATTAATAGAATCCACTAGTGGTACCACTAGTGCAAAGTTTTGGTACTTAACAATGCGTTGGTTCTTATAGTGCAAAACTGCAAACCTTCAGTAAATTCAGTACTACTGCTTGATACTTTGTATGCAGGTACAGTTTCTGTAATCCAGTGGTATTGATATAATATCGACACCTCATTTAGGTACCTCGGTTAACTAGTTTAGAACTTTAGATATAAAATCAACTTGCCAAACAATGCTGCAAAAACTAAGGTAATACTGCACAAATTATACAATGATCAGTTAAGATGTATATAGACATCTATGTTTGTATCCATGTGTATCTAAGGTAATACTGTCCAGCCAGCAGGCATTAAGTTTTAAGACATACTAATATTATTTAACATGTTGAAAAGCTTATGTAGTACCAGAAGATCATCATAATGAGAACATATATCAGATTAACAAAAATGCAGACAAATTAAATGTGGCATCTGCCTTCAACATAATTGTTGCCTCACCACTGTAAGACTTATACGAGCATACATGAATTCACTGCTGAATCAAATTAAAACCGCCACTGACCTGAAGAATCCTACACTTACAGACCTTCTCAATCACAAAAAAAGGAAATGAAGGGAACTGGACAACATACTGTTACAAATCACAACACATCCTAATTAGTACCACCTAGAACACCCTTAAGTTTCTTGATCTGAGCAACATCGAGGAAGGTAGTCGCTGCAACCAATGAGGTCGGCAAATCATTTTTGAACAGCGCAAAGTCCAAGATTTGCAGACCAGGGCTTGGACTACTGAAGCTAACAAATGCAACTGCTGCACTACCACCTGCATTCACTTGAAAGTGCAATAGCCCTTGAGGGAAAACCATAATGTCACCCTTCTTAAGAGTCTTCAGATAAACTGTGTTAGCTGATGAAATGAACCCAGCATTAATGGCTCCTTGCGTGACAAGCAAGACTTCTGAAGCTCCGGGGTGTGTGTGGAATGGGATAACTCCACCAGCAGCCAGGTCTAGACGAGCCAGTGAAATTCCAAGGCCATTAACGCCTGGAAATTGAGCAGCAAATGCAGGGGTGACTGCAGCTTTGATAATGTTTGTGGTGTTACCAGCAACACCTAGGCCTGAGAATACAAAGTCATCCACAGTAACTTTTTCAGCCTTCTTGCATGAGAAGCCGGCAGGGCTTTCTGGAGCTTTGAGGTCTGCAACGCAGAAGTCCTGCACAGCTGCATGAGAAGTGGAGAGGAGGAGAACAAATGTGAGGAAGATAGGGAAAATCATCTTCACTTAATTAGTCTGAGTACGTGCTGGTTTTAGTCTAGCTAGGTTAAGGTGTATCATATATAGTGGGATAATATGAATATCTAGAGCCACTGGAATTGATTTCTTGAATTGGAATATGCTCGTGTAGGATTCACATGTCTAGTACTATTAAACGATTCGGACAAATGAAACGACAGATTACTGCCTGTAATTCATGTGAACACCATTTTTTCGTTGCATAACAACAAAAAGCCTCTTTTCGTTTTTGTAATGTAATGCAGCAGCTGCAAGATTATGTTACCAGTGAGGCTGAGAGTGGTGCACTAGACTCTGTGGTCCTTAGAAGGCTTTATTGAGCAAGTTGGGGAGAAACTTCTGGCATGGAGGCATACGAAGATACTTTGACAGCTAAAAAGGCGTCGAGGAAATCCGAATTGTGTGGATATCAGAAATTCCCCTTGTTGCAGGATAGTTGTAATTCATTATTGGAAACTGAAAAGTCTCTCTCGTTCTGTCTATTTGTATGTCTCAACAGCAAAAAGGGTTTTTTAATTACAATGAGACTAAGTGAGTTTTGGACGATGTAAACTGCATTGCACTTAGAAAGCCACTGCAGCTGGAGAAAATGCATCATTCTACTGAGAACGTACTAGTTAAAGAACAAAGAATGCCGTGTACATTTTTCTTTATGCATGTTATAGACTTGTAGAGTTGTAATGTAAGATTCTTCCTCAGTGAGTCAGTGTTAAAAAGTGAGTGTACGCTATCTATGTTTTAGTAATTAGCTTTCCTTGGTAGTTCTTATGTGTGGTTTGCAGCAACCTTAAGATAAGGTAGTGATGAACTTTAAGATAAGGTTTCATGCTCATGCAGTCTGGCAGCCAATCCAGCCATGCATATCTTTCGGTCTCAGCCAAAACAACAAAAGTTTCGTACGTACTTAATCTTGTTTGCCAAGCTGTATAGAGCATGGATGTGCCATTGGTTTACTTGGATTCTCTCATAAAATGTCGATTGCGACTGATATAAGGAACTGAATGTAATAAAATTCTTGAAACTCAAGATGCGACATTGAAGGCATTACACCTTTTTCATAGTTTTCCTTATCTCCTCCGATTAGTCTTCTTTTTTTAGGTAAAGATGATGGTTAAAATTAAGCAAATCAATAGGAAATTAAAGAAGAAAAAGAGGGCCTCCATTGTATGAATTTTTTTGTTTGTATGGTAAATGCATAACTGATAGCTTTCATCTAAATATCAAAAGAGAGAAATCTAATAAATGTCTAATCTTTCAGCTTCATATATGATGGAAAATCTGTGAGAAGATTAAAATTAGATACGCAGAATTCCATTCTCAAAGCAGTATTGAATATCATAATCCCCTTTATTGTGTATATATACAAAAGTGTAGAATGGAGCGCGCACATCATCACCAAAGCTACCTATAAATTGTTTAAGGTAGAACTGCCATTTGATATGCGTATGATCGAGTTTAATTAAGAAAATTATTCACTTACACTAATTGTTAATTTTGTGCATGCACTTAGTTATGTATTTAGGTTTATATACATTAATTAACTCATCGAAGGGGGAAATGGCGGTACTAGATTGGATTGCACTCATTTTGTGTGTTTTAGCTAGTATGCTTTGAGAACCATGTAGACCTGGCGGGAGCTTCAGACATAGGCGTTTGCTATGGCATGTTGGGAAGTGACCTCCCAGCAGCAACAGACACGGCATTGGCAAAATGAGGCTCTTCGATCCTAACCATGCAGCACTTGACGCCTTGAAAGGGAGTGGAATCAGTGTCACGTTAGGCATTCGAAATCAAGATTTGGCAGATCGAATTGGCAGCAAGTCAAGATGCTGTGAAGTCATGTTTCGACAACAATGTAACTCCTTATGTAAACGACGTTACCTTCAATTACATCGTTGTCGGCAATGAAGTCATTCCCGGTTCATTAAGCAACTATGTCTTGCCTGTAATGAAGCCGTTACAGAACATAGTTAATGGCAAAGACTTGAGGATTAAGGTGACCACAGTTGTTCCAGGAAATGCCCTAAAATCTTCATACCCGCCTTTGAGTGGTGCGTTCACATCGGAGGCTAGCAGTGTACTGGCCAACATTCTTCAGTTTTTAGCATCAACCAATTCTTTCCTTATGATCAACGTATATCCTTGCTTTGCCTACAAGGCGGACCCTGCACACGTTCCTCTAGCGTATGCTCAGTTCACTGCAAAAGATGTGGTGGTTCGAGACGGAGCCTACTGTTTGGGTCTGAGATAAAATATCTCTTATTGGACTTTGAGGGCTGAATTGAGTAAGCGCCCCGTGTAGAATGTGAAGAGTTCAGATTATAATGGGTTGGAGAAGGCTGATCCATGCAGCCTATTTCTAATCTAACATTTCCCATAGTGGTTAGGATTCCTTTGCAAGACTTATTGATAAGATTGAAAAGCATAAAAGATAAGGACCAGATGGGGGTGTCGATCGTTAAGAATTGTATTGGGAGTCTAGTTACTAAGGGGTTCCAAGTGAAGTGAAACACGAACATGTTCTTCTATATAAAGAGTTGAAAAGCGATTGGAAAAGGATCCTCGATCAAATACATATTTTGCTCTCAGAAAACTATCATTCTCATCTCGAGAAATTCTTGCAACCGGCAATCAAGAATCTAGTCACCAGGAAGAGTGAGAGTTTCGAGATTGAAGGACGCAACACCTTATATTCTCAAAACCTTGTCAAGGAGATTGCTCTACTTTACACCATGAGGAGTGTAGAGTATTGATTTTTGTGGCTCACAAAAATCGCAAGTCCTAAGTCATTAGGCAAGAAGGATCCATTCAGACGAGGCTGGTGCTCTCCTCGCCTAAATCGCTTATCAAGAAGTTAGTAGCTGCTAGCTTATAAATCAACATTCTGTCGCGAGACGATGGCAAACCAGCGCACGAAGCACGATCGAGAAAAGAGACAGTTTGCAAGATCTCCCAAATCCGTTGGGAGATTTTGGTGTCAAACATTTTTGCACCTCCAGTGGGACCTAATTTTTGTGTCTCTAAGCGACAATTGGGGATCCTTATAAAAAGGAGTACCCTCAGTGTCGCAAACACTCACGACCGAAATACCGGGAACACACTTCTTCTAAGTGTCGTTCACTATCCGAGAAAGCGGTACGGTTGACATCATCTTCGGAATAGAACATCATTCAAGTATGAACATCAACTTCTTGAGTGAAGGTGATATTAATCACCTAGGTTACGAAGAGTATCAAGCGTATGCTACTAAGCGGGACATATAGCTTGAAGGTTACTTCGAATCCATCGAGCGAAGGATTGAAGAGAAAGCAGACTTGTTCGCATCTAGTAGCGAGAAGACAGACATGGCAGTAGCCAAAATCAAAGCTCTAAGGCTAGAGTATAATAAAGGCCTGGAGGATCAGGAGCTGCTGAAGGCTCAAATAGCAACTCTTGCGGAGGGTCAGGAAAGAATGTATGCGGAGATCATGCATACCCTAGATTCAAATCTAACGAAGCAGGCCAAAGTGATGGCCATGCAATTTCAGAGAATGGAGGGAGATATTTTAGCTCTTACTAAGTCTGTCTCTGATCTCACTAGAAGGACACGACAAGAAGGGGCTTTCTCGGCTGGATGGGAAGAGCGCTTAGAAAGGTTTATGGATGAGTGTGATATTCACATCGCCAAAGCAAATGAGCCGTACGAAACTCATTTCCCGCCTATCCAGAAAGGTGACACCAAGGCTTGGCAGTGACCAAGACATTACAAACCAATCAACTTCCAGACCTTTACAGGGGATGATGATGCCAACGCAACAACACATTTGGCATACTTCATCCTGCAACTAGGGAAATTTTTCGAAGACGAGGAGCTCAAATTGAGAACCTTCAGTTCATCTCTGTCTGGATCAGCCTTCGTCTGGTATACAGGTCTGGAGAAGAGGTCCATCATGGAGTGGGCAACAATAGAAGCATTGTTTATAGACCATTTCGGGACAACGAGACCAGAAACCAGCATCGAAAAGCTAGCAGCCATGAGTCAATCATCATCAGAAACACTAGTAGCTTTCCTTCACCATTTTCGATCTGAGTACAACCTATGTAGAACCCCGCTAGGGAAAGATGCAGTTGTTGAAATGGCCATCAATGGCTTAGAAGACTAGTACTACAATTTGTTTTTCAACAACAGGTATTTTACCTTAAACAAGCTTATTACGGCTGTGACGAAAGCTCATAGTTCTATGCAAGAGCGTGATAACAAACGTAACTCATCAAAGGGGATGTATGCCTCAAGGTCTTACGATAGACACAAGCCAAGAATTGTGGCTTATATAGAGGATCAAGTTAAACAAGAATCAGACTCTGAAGAAGAATAAGTGGGTGATGTCAAGTTAGCAACAAACAAAGTCCTGAAGCCCCACAAACTTCAAAAGAACAAAAGTCCCATAAAGCTCTCGACAGTGGCTTTTGCAAAGCCAGAATTCGAGACGTACACCTATGACGCCACTATGGCTCATCAGATACTAGACGATTTTTTTAGTATGTGAGCCGCCAAGAAAAACTTCGACCCACTTCCTAGCACTAAACAATTAAAATGGAAAAAGTACTGTAAGTTTCATGGCACATGGAACCATATGACTAAGGACTACGTCAAGTGATAGTCGCATATTTATGCATCTATTCGGTATTTAACTTGTTCCTATATTTAGTTTATTGTTATTAATCGAGTAATTTTCTTATGTTTATTGTTTAAATAGGTTTTGTGGAGAAATAAAGGAAAAGGAAACAAAATAAGGATTCCTAACTCAATACGGAGAAAAGAGGGAGTTATGTGCAATTATAGAAACCTATTCTAATGAGGACTCTAGGAGAGCAACTGGAGTACGTATATAAACCTATTTTAGGTTTTGAAAAAGGCTAATCAGAATTTTGGAGAGCATAGCTTCAAGCAAGGGAGAGCAAGCTGCAAGAGGAGTTCAAGCTGTCTCGGTTCAACCGGTCGAAGATATTCTCGACCCGTCGAATTCTGGCCGACCAGAGTTCTTCTTCATCTCATTTATTTGTTTCGACTCTATGAATTGTTATGATTCTTTAATTATGAATTTTAATAGCTAAACCTATTGTTAAAGGGCTGCCTGAAGCCCCATACATGAAGACTTTTTAATGCATACACTTTAACATAATTTTGCATATTCTTTGAATGAGGTTTCTTTCTCTGAATGATTCACTGTATGAATTCTTGTATGTTTGCTTTGGTGGCCAACGTAGTATGCATGCTAGGATTCTAGTTTCATGAGATACGGGGGACTGAAGATAATTTCTTTCACCGGATTCTCTATAGTGATACACTGATTTTACCGTCAGGAGATTGAAATCCATAGGTCTAGCAAGACACGCTCATAGTGTACTTATGAACCCTTGTAGCTTCTCAAACCTTTTCTAGAGTTTAATTCTTTCTTCTTTGTAAACCTTGGGGTCCATGACTATAGGTTCATAGAGGAATAGATGTAGGGGAGGTCTATGACAAACCTGCATAGCATAAGGATTAGGTAATATGATGTGGTTGTAACGATCAACTCTTCCTGGGAACTTTCATTCATCAGATATGTGCAATAGGTTAAGTATGTGTTAGAAATATGGAATGGTGGTGGTGGATTGCATGCTTCTTAACTCATTAATCATATAGTTTAAACCTTTTTGCATTCATTAGCATCTTTATTTTCAGCATTTCTTTTCTGCATTAGCTGTACCTTAGCCGATTTATTTCGGTAACCAAAACTATTCATAAAGCCCTCAAACTTTGTGTAGTAGTCCGCCACTAATTCTAGTGTACAGTGTTAAATTTTCGAAGATTTTAGAGTAGGCTAGCTTAGGTTCGTAGTGTCATTAGTGTACTGTAGTCGAGTCTGTCAGCATTGTAGTCTAGTGTTAGGATTTAGTTTCACCAATTTATTGTGTTCGATAACCTTTATAATTAACTATTACAATGATATATCTTGGTTGAAAATAAGGTATCTTTGAATAGGTGTTTAGCCACCTACCATCAAGCTGAAAGATCAAATCCAAAAGTGGATTAATAAATGCCAGTTAGCATTAGAAGGAGCTTCAAAGACGGCCTCTCTAGTTGATTCTCAACCATTCCCGGCGCCTCAGGTTAACATGGTGAATGTCGAATTGTCGTCAACCATTAGCTTTGTAATAGGAGCAGAGGAAGAGAATGCACAAATCCACCCGCAGTATACTTTTTCACAAGACAAGGTGGAAGAAATTGTAGATAGACTGCAAGTGATAAAACTTACCATCTATTGGCCAGTATTCAAGCTACAAAACCTAGAATATAAAAGGCCAGACAAGCATATTTGCAGGCTACACAACACATTTGGACATCAAATGACAGCGTGTTCGGCTCTGAAGAATAGAATTCAGGGTTTAATTGACCAGGAAGTGATCACAGTTAGCCAAGAATGGGTGGTAGAATGGGTGGTAGAATGGCATCCTAATACACCACCATATTTCATTACAGTTCCAGTAATTTCCCCATTTCACGATACACCTGGGCCAGCATGACAACAGAGAAGATCAAAGCGGAGGCCTAAGCCCAAGCGAAATACCGCATTTGTCCAACCCAGGTGAGCTGGGATCACGTATGATGCATCTAGTTGAGCAGAGATTTTTGAAGAGCTGATCCAAGCGGGTATAGCAGTAGTGCCAGAAAATTGGGGAACTCCAGACCCATATCCTGAAGATGTGAAAGATCTACCTCACTGTCGATACCATAGCAGATGGAGACATCACTCCTCTAATGATTCCATTAAATTAATGTATAGGATTCAGCAATGGATAGACGAGGGAGAAGTGCAGATTGCAGCACCCGCACTAAATCCTGCGATCGAAGAGGTATAGATGGTTGGAATGATAGAATTTCTAAGGGGCAACCCAAACAAAAGGAAACCATCTCTCAACCTTTAGACTAGTGGTGAGGGTACCTCAAGGAGACAAAAAGAGAATACATCAAAAGGAAAGGAGAAGGTTGACCAAAAGGAAGAATCGCCAGTGGCTTTTATTTCCGTTGCAGGTTCCATTGTGGGCTGAAGATCTTGTATGAGGAATTAAAGGAAGTAGTGCAAGTCTGTCCAGAGTTGATTTCAACACCTGAACACTATCAGCCAAGTAGCCCAAGGGAGCTAAGTCAAAGGAAATCCTAAACTAAATATGGCCATGCACATCCGACCACTATACGTCACATGGAAGGTCCAATGCAACCAAATCAATAAGCTTTTGGCGGATTCAGGGGCAGTTGTAAACATTATAATTGCTAAAGGAATGGCACTACTAGGTATCCCCAAGACCGCTATCCAAAAAACAGCCTTAAATGTTTGAAACTTCCAAGGAAGCATCTCTAAGACTTTGGGAATTATTTTTCTTCATGTGCAAATGGGACCAGCTGCAAGCACATACACATTCTTTGTAGCAGAATGTATAGCACAATCTTGGGACGAGATTGGATCCATAAAAACTATTGTGTACCCTATTCACTTGATCAACAGATGGTGTTTGGAATATGGAGTCAGGCGAGGCAGAATTTATTGACGCAGATCCCCGTCCTTACTCTATATCTGCCAATGTTGTGGGTGCCAGCTACTAAAACAGTGACCTTCGACCATTGCAGGTATGTGACGTAGATAACAGGGGCTGCCAGTTGGTGTAACAACCTCTGAATTAGCTGAATGGGATATCATCCAAGTAGGTGAAGACAGTCGTCGACCTTATACCATTGAGCTACCACTCAAATCATTCCAATGTTAGAGTCTTTATCGAGCATAAAGGTTGAGGCTTGCTACTCCTTGTATGAACGATTCCACAATTTTCTAATGAAGAGTCAAGCCTACGAGAATGTTCCAATGATTGCAGCATTGGAATACGTAGATGATGACATACTGCACGAATCAGATGAAAAGGAGGAAATCAAATTAGCTCCAGCAGCTTTAGACGATACGCCTCCTAAAGTTAAGGATCTCATCGAAAAGATTAATCTTGGGACTTTGGAAGAGCCAATGACTGTGGCTATAAGTACCTTCCTGGAACCTGAAGAACCTCAAAGGCTCATTGAATTTTTGAAAGGATACGTAAATTGTTTTGCAGAGAAGTACGAAGACATGTCAGGGCTGTCGCTAGACCTTAGAAGGCAAGAAACCTGTGAAGAAAGATATGCGTTGTATGAACACAGAAGACAGCCCATCATCTCGTATCTCCAAAATCCTAACGAACCGACAAATAAGCGGATCCGGTTTATGGCTCCCAATTATGTGCTCAAAGAGGATGCACTATGCAGGCAAGGATAAGAATGTATGTTATTACGATGCATATATGGACGTGACGCTAAGTGGATAATGAGAGAAGTACACTTAGGGGCAGCAGGAGCACACCAAGCTGGTCCAAAGATGAGATGGTTATTATGACGTCATGGTTATTACTGATCAGGAATGCTCAAATACTGCAATACGTTCGCCAAAGGCTATGAAAAGTGTCAAGCACATGGTCCAATCAGCCATATGTCTAATATCCCTTTACAACCAATAATCAAGCATTGGCCAACCCGAGGATTGGCTTTGGATTTAATCGGGATGATTCATCCTTACTCATCGGAAAGACACGAGTTCATCATCATTGCAACCGACTTTTTCACCAAATGGGTGAAAGCTACACCGTTGAAAATGTCCTCTGCGAAAGCCATTTGTCAATTTATGCTCGAAGATATCATCTGTAGCTTTGGCATTCTGGAATGTTTTGTGTTAGTCAGAGGGGCAGCTTTCATGTTTGGCGAAGTAGATGAGCTAATGAAAGACTTGGGAATACATTTTCTTCATTCTACCCCGTATTATGCCCAATCCAACGGTCAAGCTAAGGCAAGCAATAAGATAATCATACATATCCTGAAGAGAATGCTTGCCAGCAATACCCGCTTATGGCATGAAGATTTATTCAACATATTATGGGCATACTGAACGACTCCTTATGCATTCATATTCGGCTACGATGCAGTTTTACCATTGGAAATCAATGTTCAGTCCATGAGGGTCATGCAACAACATGATTTGATTGGCGAGGATTATTGCACGGGATGTGGCAGAAGCTTGAGGATTTAGATGAGAAACACTTGGAGGCTTATGACAACCTATGCGCTAAAAAATGAATAGTATCTCATGCTTATAACAGGTGCACAAGGGGCAAAATTTTTGTAGAATGAGACTTCTCATTGGCCAGAAAATCGACGGACGAGGCAAGTGGTCTGAAAAGTGGGAAGGTCCATACATCATAGATCGTATTCAAGGAAAATGGGCTCTTCGTCTAAGAGATCAAGATGGTACAATTCATGCCACCCTTTTAATGGCTGTTTCCTTAAGAAATACATGCAGCCGGCGTGGGAGTATGACAATCCGCCAGCAACAGAGTAATTCAGTCCATACAGGCTCCAAGGCAATTCCTCACCTGAATAGACTGAATAGGCATAACATAGAGACTTCTCTAGCACAAGGTTAATTCCTGTGGTTAACTTTCATAGTGAAATTGCCAATTCCTATGGCTAAATTCTTTGTCAATATTTAGTTGTTAATCTGTACTCACCAACATCTGTGGCTAAATTCAGAAGTGTACTTTTTCATGCACGAACAATGTTTGAGTTTATCAATGCGAACAACGTATTACAGAGAAGAATTATTCTTTAAACACAAGCAGATTACATTAAAGCACAAGATTACAAAGGCTTTGCAGCTTTAAGCTCTGATACTATACGAAAATATGCTACGGTTGACAGAAGAATAACAGAAACAAAAAGGGAAAAATGATCCCTTCACCCCAATTCCTCAAAACAGTTGATAGCCAACAATTCTACTAGAAGATGGAGAAGGGCCATAGAAAGAGGAATTGGAGAATGTTGGAGACTAATTCAGCAGATGGGGAGAAATTTTCTTTCACTCCTCCTTCATCAATAACGTTGATGTGCTAGCTAATACCTTGGCGTCTTTCCCTGGGAATGGACCAAGTTGTCATGTGCCTCCCTGAATTGACTCCACGTAAAATGGGGAGCGGTAGCACGCATAGCTCCTTGGCTTTCCTCACCAGAACATTTGCGTTCATGGACCTACAGTCTCTATGCACACAAAAGCATATCAGTTGCTAGCGGGGACGCCAGCACAAAGTCATCCCCGGTTTAGACTTCGTCACCCTGTATATACTCAGGGTGACTTTACCAAGGAGTTACCTGGACATAGATATCAGTATCTAGCCCAGACTTGGACATGGATATCACTATCTAGGATTCATAGTGTGGGAGGATTATATCTGGAGGTTTCTTTTCAAGTGAGAACCAGAGTAAAAATAGCGAAATGGAGTTCATCGAACTAAAAAGCTGAAGGGGTGCATAGGTGCAAAGAATGAGAGTGGTATTTATAGGAGAAGTAAATATTAAACCATTACGTCCAAACAAAGCGGTAAAGATTCTCAAGATAAAACGCAGCCATTGATGAAGGACGCGTGTCTCTAGGGGATTGAGCAACAAGATGGTTTGTCTATCCCGAGTTAAAGGATCTATAGTTAGAGATTTTTTTGGGCAGTTAAACGTATGGGGATTTCACAGATGGGACAGGCACATTCCAGATTTCAAATTTAAGTTAAGTGTCATTCAAGAAAGAGTTTGACTGGAAAGGTCGAGTAACAACAGTAAAAGGATAGGTAAATTTCTTAACAGGCTAGTTACTATTGGATTATTCTTTGTAGGCCTATATCTGAGGCCCATTAATGAATTCAGAATCTAAGTGGATCATAATAATCTGGAATTGAATAAAGATAATTAAATTATTTTTAATTCACAAAATACAAGAGGTTGGGCTTAATATTAGAGGCCCAGAAACTACAACATGAGAGTCTTTCTTTTCAATTCCACTTTGAAAAGCTTGAAGTCTTTCCAAGCCAAGCTATACGAATCTAGGAGTTCTGAAACATCATCCTCATCTTCAGCAAGTCGGTTTGCGCGACTAGAGCTTCTATCCGGAAGTTGTTGAGCACTAGCATGAGTAGAACTAGCATCAGCCCACAAGAATTCCACTTCAGCCTGAAGAATTGCACAAGAACTCGACCCTGATCTTGCTGTAATTGATTGACCATCTTGGATACCACCTCCCGTTTGTGGTCCACTTTATGCTTCAAGTCATCTTGATGGGTATATAATTTGTGGAGCTCGAGAAGATCTTGCTCGAATTTAGAGATAGTATCGAGGAGTTCGCCAGGGGCAGTTTCTTTCAGGTCTTTGACTTTGTCCAAGGAACTGTTAATGTTCTCGAACGAATCCAACTTGTCTTAGGAGAGTTATTTTTAGAAAGGCTCGAGAAAGAGCGATATTAGCCGAAATGGGACTCAAAATATTGAGTTTGGCAAAAAGTTCTCCTAGACTCAAGACTTGGTCCCGAAGAGCAGTTAGTTGGTTGGCAGGGCCTGAAGATGATGATACCTACGGGGATGCTTCTTGGTTGCTGGGGGCTGGTTTGACAATAGCGATAGGAGTTGAATATTCTAGTAAAGGAGGATGAGTGCCGGGAGTAGTAGAACAAGTTTGAGGCTAGGATTTCTGTTAGAAAACACTTGATTCAGAATAAGTGGTGATGTAGTATATAAAAGCAAGAAGAGGTTGTTATAATAAGCATACATTGGGCTCACCAAGCATATACGATTCAGGCGAGCGAAGAATATCAAGTACTATTTACTCCAGAGCTGTGTTGGGTTCGCTTGAGGATTTTGAATTGGAAATAGGTACTATGCGTAGTTCCGCCATGGTTTGTTGTTCCTCTGGAATATAATACAGGGAGTGATAAGAGAAGGAGGCGGCACCACCTTCATTTATGGCATCTTGCTCCTTAGATTCATTAGCAAAATCCAGAAAATATTAGTATGGGGGTAGTTTGGCAATCGGAGCAGGTTCAGACATGGCCTAATCAGAGGTGTTCACCAGAAGATCAAGAATGTTCTTGATGATAATGGTAGCTTCAGTGTTGATAGCGGTGCTTTCTTCAGTAACGGTGAGCAAATCCTAAGGGTAGTGAACGTTTAGAAGCATAATGTGTGACAACCCGGAACAGAATCAGTAGTATAATCAGCTTAATCCATGAGATTGCGCCTAATCGCAGTTTTCCGTAAATTGATTGAATTGCCAGTTTTGATCAAGACTTAATTATTGGCCGAGAATTTGAGTTGAGTCTCTTCTCGAGAGTTGTTGTACGCGTGATTTCGAGTGCGTGGGCGGTTTCGGATTATTATTTCGACGACTAAGGAATATAATATGAATATTTGAAATTTTGGAATATCGTCGAGTTTATCCGTTTGTATTCGAGTTTATCCGAATCATGATTGTGATCCGTTTTGGACCGTCGATCGACCCGAACCAAAATTGCAATGGTTATTGACTTGATTTGCGAGTTTCGCGATTAGTCGCGATTTTGACGTAATTGATTAATATGGCGGCTTCGTTAACGTCTAAATTATCGGGCAAGAATTTGATTTGAGATTCTTCACGAAAGTTGTAGAGAATTTAATTTCGAGTTCGTGGGAACTTCCGGAGGATTTTTTCGAGTTACGAGGAATAAGTTGTGAATATTTTCGGGCGTCGGATATTGTCGTATTTATCCGTTTGAGATTCGATACGCGTACGGTATAAATACGGAAGCGATACATGCTGATTTGGAAAAGTTTCCATAAGTGGAAAGCTGGGTTGACTGCGTTGACCGGGTGGGTCGACTCGTTTTGCCGTTTGGACGCCGTGAGCTTCGCGCCGCCGTGGAGGCCGATTCCGGCCACGGTTGGCCGGGGTTCCTTCTGGAGATTTGTTGGGCTCAAGGCCCTCTTCAATTTGAGAGGTGGATCGACCCGTGAGGTGGCCGGAGGAGAAAGAAATGTGGCGGCAAAGTACGGCATTTTCCGACGAGTTCTGTTGGCTTCGGGTGGCGGCGTTCCGGCCGATTTGGTGGTGGCCCTTTGGGGGGTTTTGTTAGCCATGAGGAGAGGAAGCTATTGAATGTGGTCTTGAGGGTTGCCGTGGTCGGAGGAAGGAGATCGATGGGTTTGAAATTCCGGTATGGGTTTGTGACTTTGAAGTGAGTTTTGGACCTTTTTCGGTCAAAATTGGCCTTAACTTTGAACTGGAAAGTTGTTGAAAATGTTGAGATCTTCAAATCCGTGTGTAGGTTGTATTTTTCTGGGCCGGTATGATTTTTCGGCGGCCGGCGGCAGCGGCAACTTTTTCGGCGACGTGTTTTTCAAAGTGTTATATGTCATTTCGCTCAGAATCGCGCTCCGATCGCAGTGGTGAGGTTTATTTTTCGAATTGAGCATCGGAAATTATAGCGAGGTTTTATGGTGTGATTATCGAATTTTGACGATTTCGTCGATATTGAATTATATGTTTCCGGGAACGGTTGTTTCTCGTGATGTGATTCAAAGTATTGAGTTATGATTTTGAGCAGTGGATTTTATGATTATCCAGGGGATCGTGATCGTTCGTTTGGCGAGGAATTTTCCGCCGGATCACGGGATTAACGCGTATCGCGTTACGCTCATCTGTGAGTGGACTTTTCTATTAGCGAGTTCATGATTTTTCGTATTTATTTATATACAATATTGAGATTATTTATTACTTTTGGAGGCATTATTTTATATTTTATGCTGATGGCATTACTTACATCGATGCTTCGGCTACTCGGTTGATCACCGGTAGTCTAACCAGAGCTGAGAGATTCCTCTGGACCAGAGTTGAGAGATTCCTCTGGGCAGGGTTAAGAGATTCCCCTGTTATGCTGCTGGGCTTGAGAGATTCGCCTGACCGTCGGGCTTGAGAGATTCGCCTGACCGTCGGGCTTCAGAGATTCTCCTGGCACCTCCATATATATTTTCCGAACTCGCTATATTTTACATTGTTTATTGTATATGAAATTGGTGAAAGGCATATGTTTATTTTTTGTCCACTCACTCTAACGTTTTTATTGCCTTTCCCTTAGGCTTTTCGGTTTCCGTGCCCAGTTTGCAGTTCGGATTCTGGTGTCGCACGTCGCGGTCGGAGGCATAGTATTCGAGCGATATTTCTTTTATGGTAGGTTCTTTGTTTGGCCTACTATTTGTATATATATATACTAGAAGTCGCTCTGAGCATCCTTATGTTATACTTTTATACGATTTTTCCCCGGATTTCTGTAAAGTATAGTTTTATTGATTACTTTATATTACTATTATGATATTGAGAAATCCGGATGGGATTGGTGCCCACGGTTTGATTTTTGTGGCATAGGATGAAGTGTATTTTCCGGGTGTAGGTTAATGACAATTCTGTGTTAGTAGCGTTACTCTGCCGAAATTTTTATGGTTTTTGTTGGTTCGTGTTTTCAGAAGGGGTTTGATTTCGGTTTAGGAAACTAAATCGGGGTTGCGTCCTTTCATAATGATGTAACAAAATGTTGCCTAGAGTGTTAAAAGGTTGGAGCAGAGTTATCTTACCTTGTAAGAAGATGAGATATTGGGTTCAACCATCTCATGTGGTTGCTCAGTGGTGGCAGCATCAGTCTGTGGTGATGAGACAACGGTGGTAGATTGGGTCTCTGGCGACGATGAGAGATTTTTTTTTGTAGAAGAGGGTGTAAGCTCAGTTGTTATTTGTCGAGAAGCTTCGTCATGTACCACTTGTTCCACCAAGTTGTCCTCGATGATGACTTTACGACGGCGTTGTTTATGTTTACTAGAACCATCGGCTGGCGAGTCTATTCGAGTTTGCTTGTGAGGATGCTGAAATAAAGCAGGATAGTTATATTCTCTGAAGACTTAAAATGGTGAGGCTTTTGGAGAACGGAATGCTTACAGCTTGTGGGGGTCCTTATTTTTCTTTTTCTGTCCGTTGGCCAGGTTCCTCGTTGACAGCTACATTTTGGGCTTTAGGTTCTTCGGGATACTGTTTAGGTACAACAAAGGAAAGCTGAATTAGAATAAAGAAGAATATTGCCAACATCTGGGGAAAAGTAGGTAAGTAAGGATACATACCACTAGCCAAAAGGTGTCGTTAGTGTCCTCATAGACCATGTGTAGCAGTTGCCAGTCAGAGTCATCCATAAATTGCTTCTTAAAATTACGCAAGATAGCAACAAAAAGGGCTAGTGGTGGTTTGCGTCGGATACCATCCCAGAATTGGGCTCTCCAATCAAGGTAGCTAGTAGTCATGTAGAGGGATGGTGCAATAGGGTGTTTAAAATTTTGTTCAGGAAGCATTACCAGCGAGAAGCCATAGTAAGCATCGATCAAGTCAGTGGGGTCTAGACGAGAAGTGGCTCGCCAGATGCTGTAGCGATTCACTGAACAAACGAGAGACATGGTGGCACGTTAGGATAGTCCAAGTTTTCTGGATAAGTGATTTAGGGCATATAACTCATGCCCAGGTAGAGGGATCAGGAACCAGCAGGTCACCACAGGTGTCGGTTTGAAGGAAAATGAGTTTCGCTTGATTATCTTGTTATGGCGAAGGAAGAAAGCCGGTCTCGAGGTCTCGAGGGAAGTTGCGGCTCAGAATGGTGTTAACTACAGCCTCAGGAAACTTGATATGCAAGAAAAAGGTAGTGAAGCATGTCTAGTAGGTCCACCCATCAAAGGAGGAGGTGGTCACCAGAGTCTTGCCCAGAAGTGTTTCTCTCTCGAATGGTAAGATTTCGGGGTGACAGAAGATGGGAAAGTACATTCGGAGCCAGAGCTCTACCATCCAAAGCGGTTCTGGTTGGTTGAGGTTGAGCCGTGAGAATCCATCACAGAGTACGGTAGATGCAAGCGAGGATGGACTGTGCGAGACCCAATTTGGTGCCCTCAAAGAGGCATTCAGCGAAGTTGGTCTAACATTTGTTAACTTTTTGGGAAGAGGGGCAGAAGATGTATTTTGATAGCCAAAAATCAAGGAAAGCGATGCCACCTTGGTCAGACTTAACATCGGTAAAGTGTATGGTCCAAGCGGAGTGGGAGGAAGGTCGGTGTTTGTCGACTTTTATCAAACACTCCATGTAATCACTTTGTTTCCAAACAGGATTTGCCATGGGAACTCCGAACAAGATATAGATGTTCAAGAGAATGATACTTACATCACCACAAGGGAGGCGGAAGTAGTTGCATGCGGAATCTCAAAAGCACATGGTGGTGGCGAAGGGTGCACGGTTCCACCACTTGGGAGTGAGAAACATAGGTCAAGGAGTTGGTCAATGTCAGCTGCTTGCCATCGAATCAGGTCCAGTTCTCGACGGTTGTTGTACCAGGCAAGGTCATTTTCAGAAGTGTTGGGCCATTTACCGATTGGACAGAGAACATCTTTATTGGTCTATAATTTTGTGCTAGCTCGTGGTTCATCTTGGAAAATCAAAGATGAGTTACAGTAGCGGCGACGAAGTATGGGAAATAGTTTAGGATGTATTGGCGTTTTGAGGAAGGGGCCTAGGCTGCTGGTGCTTTTAGAGGTGACTCTAAGGGTGAGAGTAGCGCCTGGGTGTCTTCAAGTCATAACATCGCAAATATCAGCAGCAAGGCGGTTGGCTTCATCTTGGGTTATGTCTGGGTGTCTTTCTTTGTAAGGAGGCATGATTGTGGTCAGAGGATGATGGCGAAAAGAAGATAGAAGAGCTAGCTTTGGAGAGAAGCTTAAAGTTTAAAGTGATGGAAGTGAAAGAGTTGTGTTGAGAAGTAAACATTGACGCGAACGTGCACTTTTTATATGACGTCAGCAGAAGTGGTGCGGCTTTTCAAAAGAGGGGAGTGATGTGGCGTTTGAGTGTGGAATTACCATTTGATTATAACAGTGCGTCGTTTGGTAAATCAAGCATTTTTGTTTGCATTGGTGAATTTAATCTCAAGGCTTGAGGGGCAATGTTTGGGTCCGAGATAAAATATCTCTTGTTAGGCTTTGAAGGCTGGATTGAGTAAGCGGTCCGTGTAGAATGTGAAGAGTTCAGATTATAATGGGCTGGAGAAGGCTGATCCATGCGGCCTATTTCTAATCTAACACTTCCTATAGTGGTTAGGATTCCTTTGCAAGACTTATTGATAAGATTGGAAAGCATAAAAGATAAGGACCAAACGGGGGTGTCGATCGTTAAGAGTTGTATTAGGAGTCTAGTTACTAAGGGGTTCCAAGTGAAGTGGAACACGGGCACGTTCTTCTATATAAAGAGTTGAAAAGTGATTGGAAAAGGATCCTCGATCAAATACATATTTTGCTCTCAGCACACTATCCTTCTCATCTCGAGAAATCCTTGCAACCAGCGATCAAGGAGCTCGTCACCAGGAAAAGTGAGAGTTTCGAGATTTAAGGACGCAACACCTTGTGTTCTCGAAACCTTATCAAGGAGATTGCTCTGCTTTACACCAGGAGGAGTCGATTTTTGTGGCTCAGCTAGAGACACGAAAATCGCAAGTCCTAAGTTATTAGGCAAGAAGGATCCATTCAGACGAGGTTGGTGCTCCCCTCACCTAAATCGCTTATTAAGAAGTCAGTAGCCGCTACCTTACAAACCAACATTCCGTCGCGAGATGGTGGCACGCCAGCACACGAAACACGATCGAGAAAAGAGACGGTTTACATGATCTCTCAAATCCGCTGGGAGATTTTGGTATCAAACACCTACAGTTATCGCAACTTGTTTGATGCCATGGTGGATGCTTTTTTAGCAGCAATGCAGAAAACAAGCGGCGGGAATGTGAGAGTTGTGGTGTCCGAAAGTGGGTGGCCTTTCGACGGTAGCGGGAATGCCACTACTCCAGAACTAGCAGCTATATATAACAAGAATCTCGTGCGTCATGTTCTTGCCAAGGAAGGCACACCAAGAAGACTTGGTGAAAACATTGAAGGGTTTATCGTTGCCATTTTACTTTTTCGACTTGGGGTTGAAGTTGTAGAATTTGCCGAGACAAGTTAGTAGACCCAAAAAAATGTCGAAATCGAAGTTACGATGATAAAGTTAAGATTTATAGAAGTTTATTGAAAATTGTTTCTGTAAATGGAAAAGCATTTAAGGGAGGGTTACTCTTTTTGGAGATCAGTCTGGTTGACCCTTGGTCAACCTTCTCTCCTGAAGAGAGAGAAGGAGTTTCGTGGCTGTGCGGCATTCATCGACAGTGCGATGCCATCCGACCCATCTCCAGTCTTGATTCCAACCAAAATCCAACAGACACTTCCTCCTCATTTATTTTGTGGCCTTTGTTCCGGCAATGGAGCTCGATAGAGGCCGAATTAAGGGTAAGAAAAGATAGGGTTTTATGTTAATCCTTCGTCATTGCCGACGAGGTTTTTGGTGATGATTTTCATGTCAATTGATTGGGTTTTGATTGTGGATTGTATTGGTATATTGGAATTTGATTTTGGTGCAGGTTAGCTCGAGAATTCGAACTGAATTTCGGCAAGCTCGATTTTGGCCTCCGCCATAATTGGCGGTTACTGGTCGTTTTAGGGGCCTTTGGTTCTCCTCCTCCCTGAGTTCATTGCATCATGTCTCATGCCCCGAATCCGCTCGAGGGCGGTGTTGTATCACTAGAAAGAATTTTTGACAAGTTTGAATTTCATTGTTGTTTTCATGTTTTTTGGCCGAAATATGGCCGAATTGGATGGTGGAGTAGTTAGACAGATTGTTGGGCTGGTTGAGAGCTTTCCAATGAGGTATCATTCGCCGTCGCCAACGGTGGTCAGAGGCAGACACATAGGGTTTGCGGCAGACGTTGTGGCGGTGCATGACCGGAAAATTTATTTTTGAAAATAGGTCAAATTGTATACTGCTAGGTTCGTATCGACAATATGAACATAGTCAAACGAGGTATCCTTTATTTCCAATGAGGTATCATTCGCCTTAGGATTATTCTTGAGTAAATACTGTTTCTTCATAACTGGATGGATATGTCGCCTCAAAAACATGAAGGTTTGGGCTTTGCGAGCTACAGTTGGTTATATGATGTTTTCACCAGGTAGTGGTGGGTGAATCGTATTAGTGAGGTCTCTACCGAGCAGTGTATTCTCTACATCTGAAACCACATATAATATTCTGTTCCTTTAGGATCAAGGATATCAAACTCAGGTCTAGCCGGCTCTATTGAACTCATATATGAGAGAGACAAGAGAGTAATTAGTACCGATTGAAAAAGCATGATCAGTAATATTAAATTTAAGCCCAAAATTGAACCAGTCCGAACTGAACCCAACCCTAGGGTTTTAAGATTGGGATCATTTCCATGTTTTTGTTTTTGTCTGTTTTGCATGCATGATTTCGTTTTTCTTCACCATGCTGCTTGTGCTTTGCATGGGTGGATTTCCTTCATGTGTGCATTCTATACAAAAAAAAAATGTTTATGTTCATCTGTCTAGATTTCCTGCTAAGGTATTATATAGGATCGAGTATTAACATATATTTATTTTTTATCGTTTAAGGATCTTCCATTTATATATCCAACTGAGTTCTTTGTTATCATACAAGAATGAAATGTGCAAAATGAGTTATGTGTTATCATACCTCTCCTGCAGAGATTATGCATTGCAAAAAAGGGTCTTTTCAGTGGATGATACCAAGTTGTGGACATCACTCTCCAAATGAGCAGTGCTTTTGTCTTTGAATTGTCTCCATATCATAGAACCCAATTGCAATAATAAAAGATCCAATCACACTGCCAAGGCGAAGTGATTCACCAAGAAAGATTACTACCATGACCGCAGCAATGGCAACTCCCAAGGGTGTTGCAAATAGACCCGTACTTGAGGTGAGACGAAGGAGACGGCCGTCTCAGGCATTAATATTCCAGAGGGCGCAATGTTCTTTTAATTATATATGCATATAAAAAATTGAAGAAAAAATATTCATATAAATATGTTCAACAAAATTAAGAGACGGTTTACTCAAGTAATTTTGTGATATCTTTGAGAAAATAAGTTATGACCTGAAGGTTTTTTATTATTATTATTAGTATCATTATAAACATCAGTTTTTTTTTATGTACTATGTTAGAATGTTGATAGTTTTATTTGTTTATGTATAATGCCGGAACATTAGTTTATATTTGTTTGATTTATAAGTACTTTATTATAGTTTTATATTTGGCTTGTGATTAACAATTGAAATATAAATGTGTGTACGTATGGTTTGAAATTATTCTTGCGTTTACTTAAATTAGTAAATACGATAACGACGTGAGAATAGATTGGTTTGAATACTTGTGTGACATAAATTTGTGATGTTTTTAAGAAAAGAAGTTATGACATCAATTTTTTATTTATTTAGTAACGTTATGAATATTAATTTTCTTTTATGTAATGTGTTGGAATATTGTTAGTTTTTCATTTAGTTATATACTATGTCGAGATATCAGTTTATATTTGTTCGATTTATAGGTTTGTGTTTGACTTATAATTAACAAATCAAAGATAAATATTAGTGTATAGCTTGAGTTTGTTCTTGTGTTTAATTACTTATATTGGTAGATATAAGAACGACCTGAGAGTATATTCATTTGAATACATATGCGACATAATTTTATATAATCGTTGATTTTTTTTTTATGGTTATTTTTTTTATATAAAATAATGGAGAACAGCAGTTTTAATTCTCGTCTCAAATTTTAAATTATCCGATCCGACCATAGTTACAAGCAATCAACACCAACATGGAACACCCTCCCAGATACAGCTGAGAAAACAATGGAGACCATCTCAATATCAGGCTTCAATACCCAAATACTTGGATGGTTTTCCATAAAGTAATAATTAACACGGAAGAATGCTCCCATATTTATCACTCATTACTTGTTCTAGTCTGTTGCATTAAGATGTCCTTACTTTGCCTAAGTCGGAACCTGCGAACGTTCTCTAGCGAATGCTCAGTTCACTGCAATGTGGTGTTCAAGACGGAGCCTACAGCTAACACAACTTGTTTGATGCCATGGGCATGGTGGATGCCTTTTTCGCAGCAATATTATTCGTAGCAACACAAGTCACCGAAAGTGTGTAGGGCCCACAAATTAAGACACCATAAATTATACTGGTGAATATCTTGGTTTTTGTCACCGAGTCTAAGCCCACCAAACCCTCGTTAGTAATCACATGGTGACTAAACTTTATCTCCACCAATAATTGGTGTCAAACTGTGAAATAGACACCATTTTGGTTGGTATCCTGGGCCGTTTTACTTGTAGTGGGCCTCGAGATTTTAATGAAATACTCATCTTCTCAGATCTATAAGAACATTCCCTGCTTGAAGCGAAATTTCTATAAACGCTACCTACTACGTCCAAACATTAATATTAGCAGACTCCAACAAATTAAACGAACATCCAATCCAAATTGCTCTGCATGTTTGCTTGGCAAGAATGAAGGGAAAGGAAAGGAAAGGAAAGAAAAGGAAAGTTTGTAGGTTCTACTGTTTGGAAATGGTCCGGAAAGCAAATGAGGGGAAACCAATTCTCAAGAAGAGAGGAAATCGATTCCTCTCTCCACCCTAGGATTCATTTTCCTTTCTCTCTCCAAGTAATCATTACAACACTTTTTTACTAAAGTAATCTTGTAAATGCTTTCAAATTTACTTATTAAATATTTTTGTGATAACAAATGAGATTATTATAGTAACTTAACATAATTTTACATTAACCAAAGTATACTAAAGAAAGACTTGGGTGTCAAAATGAAATATGACATCAAAGTATCTTTTTATTTTTTGCTAAGACATCAAAGTAATCTTTGTGTTTCCAATTTTTTAACATTAACCAAGCAATACCAAGGAAACACAAACATATTTTGATGTTTTCTTTTCCTAGCATTACCAAACATTGGTTAAGAAACTTGATGGAAATTCTTAGTTTCCCTTCCCAAGAGAAAGAAAATGGAGAGTAAATGATTTTCTTTCTTTTCCAAGACCCCGTGTACATTACGCTTAAAAGTGCCAAATAACTTGATCGAGTTAGCTAGGCATGAACAGATTGGATCGAAAACTCATTCCAAATAGGGCAAGAGTCCAAAAATGCAGACACATTATCTGAAACTCTATATGATTGGATCGAAAATTCAATCCAAATAGGGCGAGAGTGATATGATTAGGCTAATTAAGGTGAGTCATGAAATATTAATTATCAGATAAAACTGGCAAGTCCATATAAATATAATCCAAAATGCAGGCACATTATCTGAATCTCTATATGCATGTACGTAAAATTAATTGATTCTTCATTTTAAATTTGAATTTGTTCCTTGTTTGTACATCATCCGTTGTTAACTTTCCTAGTTTATTCATTTGGTTTATGTTAAATGTGCCTGCATGGGGCAGGCCGGGAATCAACCACATAACATAGGACAAAACAAAAGGTTTGTCTCGATACCTTGCTAATTGGATTGAGGTAATCTCACTCTCGATCTCCTCTAGCCGTTTATACCATTATGTACGTAGCTAGATCTTTGCACCAATAACATTACTGATCTAGTGGAGGCTATTTAGATATATTTGCTCGATCTCCTAGTTTGGTATTAATTGTTGTTTTTCATTGATGGTGGTTATTAGCCTCTTTTCTATTGCAGTGTAAGACGTTTCAGAAGTGATCGATGGAAGATTCGTATTGGATAGCACTTGTTGTATCCCTTATAGTAGCGATTCACAACCATGCCCTAGTGAAATCTACAACCGTAGGTGTTAACTGTGGGATGTTAGGGAATGACCTCCCTGCACCAACAGACGTTGTCAACCTATACAAGAAATATAACATCGCCAAAATGCGGCTCTTTAATCCAAACCCTGCAGCCCTTCAAGCTCTGCAAGGCAGCGGATTCGCTGTCACAGTCGGTATTCCAACACTGGCAGCAAGTCAAGGAGCTGTAGACGCATGGTTCACCGCCAATATTCAGCCTTACATTGCTGGCATTCAGCTCAAATACATTGCTGTTGGCAATGAGGTTATTCCCGGGCCCTTAAGCCACTACGTTTTGCCTGTCATGAACTTTTTACGGGCTGTACTTGACGGTAGAAGCCTCAATGCGGTTAAGGTGACCACAGTTGTTCCTGTGAATGCTTTAGGATCTTCGCATCCGCCTTCAAGTGGCGCATTTGCAGCGGAGATTGTTGAAGTCATGACCAACATTGTTCAGTTTTTGACATCAACCAGTTCACCTCTTATGGTCAATGTGTACCCTTATTTTGCCTGTAAGTCAGACCCTGGTCATGTTCGGTTGGACTATGCTATATTTACTTCCAGAGACCACGTAGTGGTTCATGACGGACTGCTTGGATATACCAACCTGTTTGATGCCATAGTGGATGCATTTTACACAGCAATGGAGAAAGTAGGCGGCCTCAATGTGCCGATTGTGGTGTCCGAAAGTGGATGGCCTTCTGACGGAAGCGGAGAGTTCACCACTGAAGAACTTGCAGGGACATATAACGTGAACTTCATCAACCACCTCAACTCAGGGGGAGGAACTCCAAAAAGACCAACACTGATCATTGAAGGATACATTTTTGCCATGTTCAATGAGAATCAAAACCTGCAGGCGAGGAGCAACATTTTGGTCTTTTTTATCCTACCATGGAACCAGTTTATCCTGTATTCTCATCTTGAATTCTTTTAGGTAGTGTTTACACAGATGAAGATTCAAGGAAAAAAAAGTGCCTAGCTAGCTAGAATCTATGTTTTGATTTCCAAAGAAAATAGGAGAGAATCATTCAAGTTTAATTTCCAGTTTTCAGCTTAAAAATTACTGTTCTACTTCAGAAATCAGTAGCAATTGGATCATGCACCTGCAAACATTAACCGCATTCAAATTCGCAACCTCTCTATATATCAAGGTTTTTATTCATCCAAACAAAGAAGTACATTTTTGACACAATCAAAGGCGGGAGAGTAGTTCCCCCTCTTTCGCTCCCGCTTTGTTCAGAAAAGGGTAATCTGTGTACCCAACAACAGGGTCTTGAGTGTAAAAAGTCTTCCTAACATACTTAGTCAAGGGTGCATTCAGCTTCAATCTCAACACCAAGTCGGGGTTTGAGATAAAATAGCGACCAAACGACACTAAATCAGCATCACCAGAAGCCACAGCTTCCACTGCTAGCTCTCTAGTAAACCCTCCGCTAGCCATGAATGTACCTTGATAAGCTTTTCTCAAAGTCCTCATAAATTCAGCTTCGTCTTGATCACTGCCATGTTTGCCTGACTCTGCCTGACCATAGGCAGCGTAACGAGGCTGAGTCACATGGAGATAGGCGAGCCTTGAGCCTATGTTCTGTTGAAGGTTGTTGAGCCTTTCAATAACTGCAAAGCCTAGTTTAACTGGGTCGGAATCCATAGCATCAAGGTGGTCAATAGCTGGTGAAACTCTGACAGCTACTTTGTCAGCACCAATGGCTTCAACTACTGCTTGCACAATTTGAATCAAGAATCTGCAGCGGTTTGCAAGTGAACCACCGTACTCATCAGTTCTATCGTTGATCCCATCTTTCAGAAATTGATCAATGAGATAGCCATGTGCTCCATGGAGCTCAATTCCATCAAAACCTATAACACAGCCACGGCATAAATATATTGGTCACTTATCTCTAATGTGTATCACACACAAAAAAAAAACAAAGTCCATCTAGCTACATTGAGAGAGTGACATTACATTTACATATTACACACATGAACAAGACAACAACACTAGTGTAATGAGCAGAAACTGACCTGCACGAATGGCATTCAAAGCAGCGCGACGATACTGCTCAACAATGTGGGGAATTTCATGTGTTTCGAGGCGCCTAGGCTGAGGGTAAGTGCCATGAGACCCATCTGGCAACAGAATCTTCCACCTCTTTGAAATAGGATTGCTTGTTGATGAAATCGGTGATCCTCCATCAGGCTGGTAAACTATCAGATTGGTCACAAAAGTAGTAAAATTTCATTAAAGCATTTTTTTTGAAGGGTTCATTAAAGCATTTTTACTAGTTAACAATGCAACATGAGTCCTAGCTAGTATTCAAAATATGTGACACAGATAAATTTACCTCCATGAGAAGCACGACCCACATGCCAAAGCTGACAGAAAATAAGGGCTCCTTTGGCATGGACAGCATCGACCACCTTCTTCCATGCCTCGACTTGTTCTTCTGTGTAAATCCCAGGCACATGTGGAAACCTGGTCATCGTATTGAAAACAGTTGAGAATTTACAGTTGCTGCTAAGTCAAACACTTTATGATGTTGAAATTACGAAGTTACCCTGCGCCTGAGTTTGAGATGAGAGTGCCTTCGGTGACGAGAAAGCCGCCGGGGGTTGACCTCTGCGAGTAATACTCCGCCAGCGCCCGGTTCGGCACTCCGTTCAAAGCTCGACACCTCGTCATCGGCGCAAGCACCACCCTGTAAGACCGAGGACAAATCGGTCAAGAACAATCAAATATACCCTCCCCCGGACTTATCTCCAAGGAAATCGGAGGAAAGAAGTAGATTTGACCTGTGAGAGAGGTTAAACTTGGCCATCTTGTAAGGCGAAAACAGAGTGAGGTCCTTCGATGAAGAAGAAGCCATTTATGTGTGGCTTATTTGATTGGGGAGAAACAGAGATTCAAAACAGACTGATTCGTCGATCTGGGATGGGTTAATCAATCGGTGTGAAGCTGAGAAGTAGTGGACAAAAGAGAGAAACTTTATAGGAATAGCTGCCCTGTTTGTTTAGTGGGTTTGAGTTGTGGGTGACTGGTGGTGACGGTATCTAGCTAGAGCCTAGAGGGAGGAGGGTCCCGGGAATAATAATTGGATGGGAATGGGAATGATGTTCACGTGTGGGATTGTTTTATGGATCTCCGGCCTCGTTTTTGTTTAGTTTATGAATGGACGGAAGAAGAACGACGTGTTTCACGTGTTCGGCCGACGGAAGAGGCCGGTCAGCCGGTGTATGCGTGCAATGCGATGTGTCACGGGCCGACTTTTTGATGCAGCAAAATTTGCCCGTGCGACGTTATAGTTCTCTAATCAAAGTCAGATTATCATTCTTTTTTCACTTTTCGAGATATAATGTGCATACTTGCATACAACTTGGATGTCATCTTTCTCTTACAAAACATCTCTGACATTATTTCTACACATGTTGAGGTTAACCCTTGACATTATTGTTCGTGTCCTCATGTCATAGTAAATTAATCCAAGACACTCCTTGTGTCCCGGTACATCTCCCCAAAGACACTCGCCCAACCAATAGGTTACCCTGTCAGTATAAACACTTCCTCAAAGTCATCATTTGCTCATCAGACTTCTTTGTCTGTCGGACATTTCATTGAACACTCGTGTTAGGTGTTGTGGCTTACGTGAACTCGATCATCTCTGGAGCACCCAACAACAACCTACCTTTGAGACGTGCGCAACCATCCTGGCTGCTTACGATCTCAAGGTTTCCCCTCGATGCGCCCTCTTTTGGCGGCTTACACACTCGGGGAACCCCTTCTATAGTCACTTGGATAATGCACTCATCCTGGTGGCTTAAATCCCAAGTCTCTTTATCCCATCATGGGCTCCTTCGACTCTTCACTGGAAATTGCAATAGTCTATCACAAGTTCCAAAATCTCTTTCATGATCATTTTTTGTCCGGTCCCGTTGCTAGCTCGCTGCCTCACATTTTTCAGGGTGTAGAGGAACCACTCGTACTTGTGCACACCTTAGAGTAGTCCCCACCATCCGCAGTGCTTAACCATACGCACCTCGGGGCTTACCCATACGCTCTCTTGGGTGGTGCCTACAGTCCTCAATGCACACTCATACTCATGTCCCTCTTCCGATCACAACCCAAGCTCGATGTTCCATCATAGTACCATGAAGTACTCACTTCCTCTTATCCGGATCAGACAACATTAACACTTCCATTGGAGGCTTAATTGGTCCTAAGGGCTTACTCTCGCTCATAGTCCATTCCTCGAGTGTTGCTCTCATCGAGCATCTTACTCACTCGAGTGTGTCAGACGGGGTTGGCACCCCTTCTCGTCTTCCTTCCCATCCTACACGGTATGACTCAACCCGTGCTTCCTCTTAGTCCAGACCGAACCCAACCATGTGCCTTCATCGCTTATGGTGTGACCATTACGCACCACGAGGTCTCGACATATTTTACTTAATCCCTCAACACATGTCCATACGCCGTTTGGCATAAGGAGAGCCCCAAGGACCTCGTCCACGGCACACATGCCGCAATACTGGCCATTCCTTCAGCCAATACTGCCCACGAGGCTTCCTAACTCGTGGGAACCCATGTCGTCCCTTCTAGACTTCATAGGCTCGGCTCCTAGGCCCAGGGGTGCCCAGAAGAGCTCACTTAATGCTAGCTAGAGGGGTGGCACCAGGGGTGGTGGAGAGCTTGACACCATGTACCCCCTTATATATGATAACGGGCATAAGTTCACTTGATAGGAGAAAACATTAAAATGTCCGAGGAGTCATAATGGTCCATAACTTCTTCATTCAAACTCCAAATGACATACCGTCAAGTTTGTTGTACTATTTTTGTCCTTCCGGACATTTCTCATGTTTATAATTTTCTCAAATTCTAAGCAGAGGTTCCTCAAACCCGAGAATCACCAAGTTGTACTTATTTACAACTATGTCACTAAGTCTTCTCCTTCCAACTCACATTGGCTTCCTTCCAATGCTCGTTGGGACTTGGCCATATGTCATAAGTGCACAACTTGTGCAGCTCATGACACGATGCATAGAGCAACGGCGAAAGATCTTCAAACACTAGTTTTTTTTTTGTCGAACAATATAGTTAAAGTATACTATAGAATATTTGGGCCATGTCATGACTCCCCGAGGAGTTTCTGTTGATCCAAGCAAAATCAGAAGCATTGTCCAGTGGGAGACACCTAAATCAATCAAATCTTTGAGAGGTTTTCTTGGTCTCGCAGGATATTACAGGAAGTTTGTATGTCATTTTGGACTTATAGCTAAACCTTTAACTGAGTTATTGAAAAATGATAGTTGCAAATGGTCAGAGACAGCTGAAAAGACCTTTGCAGCTCTTAAAGTGGCCATGACAACTACACCGGTGCTCGCTCTACCTGACTTCTCTAAGGATTTCACCATAGAGTGTGATGCTTCTAAAGATGGAATTGGAGCTGTGCTTACTCAAGACGGTCATCCTATAGCTTATTTAAGCCAGGCTTTAGCTCCAAACCACATGGCATTCTCTGTCTATGACAAAAAAATGTTGGTAATGGTGTATGCAGTCCAACATTGGCGTCCATACTTGCTTGGCCACCATTTTTACATATTCACTGACCATAGAACAATACAATATTTCCTAAACTAGCACATCACAACTCCTCAACAACAAAAATGGCTTCTAAAACTTTTGGGATATAATTACACAGTGCGATATAGAAGTGGGAAGTTCAACTTAGTAATAGATGCTCTTGCCCGCGTCCGAGCTTCAATCCAATATGGTTGTATCAAATTCCTTCTCTCATTGTCTTGTAGATTTTTAAAATGAGGTCTTAAATGATGTAGAAGCTCAGAAAGTTGTCAGTGACATCAAGTCCGGAGTGTGTTCCAAAAAGAACTTCTCTCTTCACAATGGATCTATTTATTATAAACAACGTTTCTTTGTTCCTACATCTGTTGCTTGGAGAGAAAAGTTACTAAATGAATGTCATGCTGGAGTTTTAGGTGGCCATTCCGGTTTCCTCAGAACTTACAAGAGGATAACTAGGAAATTTATGTGGCTTGGTATTAAAGGTGATGTCAAAAGATGGGTGGCTACCTGTGACATATGTCAACGAACCCACCATGAAAACATCCTACCTCCTGGTCTCTTACTTCCATTGGAAATACCAGATGGTGCATGGAAAGACATTTCCATGGATTTCATAGAAGGGTGGCCGAATGATCATGATAAGTCTGTTATTTGGGTTGTGATTGATAGATTCACAAAATATGCTCATTTTGTACCATTGAGTCACCCTTATTCTGCGAAAACCATAGCCGAAATGTTTGTGAAGGAAATTTATAGATTACATGGAATGCCAGAGGCTAAAGTTTCTGATAGAGACCCTATCTTTCTTAGCAAGTTTTGGGAGCATTTTTTCCAGTTACAAGGCACTACATTGAACAAGAGTACAACATATCACTCTGAGAGTGATGGACAAACGAAGAACTTGAATAAAACTCTTGAGCAATATCTGCAATGCTTGGTGATTGAGCAAGAGAGAAGCTGGGTAAGCCTTATGCCTTGGGCAGAATGGTGGTACAATATCACATTTCATTTTGCAATTAAGTGTACTCCCTTTGAGGCTTTATATGGTTATCCGCCCCCTCAAGTTGTACTGTATCTTCCCAATTCCACCTTTGTACATGACGTTGATGTTGCATTGAAGAGTAGGGATAAAGCTCTTGCAAGGATTAAGAGTAATTTGGAACAAGCAAGGTTAAGAATGAAGCAGTATGCAAATAAAAACAGAAGTGAGAGAGAATTTGAAATAGGAGATTGGGTGTACTTAGGGCTGTAACCTAAACGCCAACAATCAGTGGAATTTAGAATCAACCACAAGTTATCTCCTAAGTTATATGGTCCTTTTGAGGTCATTGCTAAGGTGAACAAGGTGGCTTATAAGCTAAAATTACCAACAGAAGCTAAAGTGCACCTTGTATTCCATGTCTCCACGTTAAAGACGAAAGTGGGAAGTGCTACACCTGTGAATGCTCATCTACCACCAGCTTTAGATCCCCTGAACCCTAAGTGGTATCCTTCTTAAATATTGAATAGAGGAGTGTTTAAAAAGGGAAATGAACTAGTGACCAAATGGTTAGTTCAATGGGTGGGTTCAACTGCGGAAGAGGAAACTTGGATGGAGGCTAAAGAGGTCATGAAGACTTACCCAGATTTTGAGGTGGAGTGGTTCTTTTTGAAGGAGGTTGGGATGTAAAGATGTTGCCTTATTACGTAGTTAAGTATGGTTTAGTTACCTTTAATATCTGTTTATGATCTATCGTTAAATGCTAGACGCGTGGCTAGTTGTTTTTTCATCGAGTATTTATAGTGAACTCTCTGTAAGAAAAACTCATCAATGAAAATATAATCAATTTTGCTTCCTTTACAGCTTTATTTCGTTTTCTCTCAATTTTCTTACTCACAGGGATTCAAGGATCTCTTTAAATTGACATCTTATTTAAGTGGTCAGGTCCCCTTGCTTTGGTGAGCAGTTTATATTCTGTATTTTCTATTCGGTTGCACTAGCTGATTGAGGTTAATGAAAATGGATGGATTTGTCTGTTGATCAAGGATATGGCAGCCGCAAATACAAATTATTCCAGAAATAATCGTCCCATACGCATCAATGTAAAGGCCGACTAAAATTGGGCGAGTATATTTTATTAGTTTCTTACGCTTAACCATTCGGCCACATACGTCAAAGATTAAGAAACTAGGAGCTATGTTTGTATCTGATTTTTATAGGCCAGATTGTTAAGCCCAATTGTTGAAGAAGCAGGCTATATTGGACCTTATTTTTAGCACATCGGCTTTAAGATATTTTAGCCGATGAACGAGTAAGAAGCCTGCTCATTATTGATGATATTTGATAAATTTTAATAATTATCTTGTTATTACTATAAGAACCAATTAGTTTTGTTTAGGAATTTTACTTATTCACCAAAAATTTGTACTTATATATAAATAGGACCACTCTAACACATTGGGGCCAACATAACGCATCAATATAATTTATCTCTTCTCCAAATGTCTTGCATTACTTCTTAGTCAAATTTATTTTCATTTATCTCTTTCTTTTCCTTTATGCACTTAGTCGTTATAGTTTTCGTTCTTCAGCTTTTATTTCCATACACTTTAATTATAATTTACATTTTTCTATTTAGTTTACGCCTCTTTTACTCTCTCTTTTTTTTGACAACTTTATACCAGGAAAATACTAAAAGAAACGCCAGAAAGTCCTTATTTACTAAGGCAAGAGAAACCTGGTGCCGAGAAGGTTTCTTCCTCGGTCCACAATTATTTGAAGAAGTCATATTCGATCGCAAATCTATAAAAACCTTGTTTGGCCAACAGGCCGCGAGTTGGCACGCTCACGCATCCAAGAAGAACTTTGTGAGCCAAAATCCATCGGTAGTCGACAAAAACGGTGACAATTTTTTTGCAAACAATACTAGAAGAACAATACACTAGGATCAACTCAGTTTTGGTTGTTGCTTGGTTTCCGTCGAAACCAACTCTATCTCACATTTTCTCAAATCATCAAGTTCTGCGGCACCAACATAAGCATATATATGCTTTGATAGCTAGGCAATTAACCTAGCTCTAACTCACGTGCCACAAATGTATATTAAGAGACATGGACCAATAAGATAGGCCAAACAAATGAATATCAAAACAACAATTCTTCACATTAGGCTTCATTCGATGTTAATTCTCCAAAGTAGAACTTTAACCCCATTCGCCACTCCAACATCCCCGTAGGGGTCCTCAAATGCTACAAACACCAATCAAATCTAAGCAGTGCTTGAACTTGTCCAATGGAACCCCCTTAGTCAATATATCAACATGATTATCTTTGGTTCCAATTTTCAGAAGATTTATATCACTTTCCTCCACCATCTGACGAATCTTGTGAAACTTCACCTTGATATGCTTTGTGCGACCATGAATAATATGGTTCTCTACTAAGTGAATAACACGCTGACTATCACAATGAACATCCACAGAATCCCGTGCATATCCCAAATCTTCAAGCAAACCACGTAGCCATACTGCTTCCTTCGCACCCTCTACTGCAGCCATGTATTCAGCTTTTATAGTCGACAAGACAATCATATGTTGCAAATTCGACTTCCAACTCACAGACCCATTAGCTAAGGTAAATACATACCCTATAGTTGATATGTTCTTATCCAAATCACCTGCATAATCAGAGTCCACATATCCAACAACACACTGACTCGTCTTATCCTACTCTTAAACTAATCCAACATCTATAGTACCATAAATATACAGTAGAATCCATTTCACAGCTTGCTAATGTTCTTTTCCTGGGTTATGCATAAATTTGCATGCCAATGTTCTTTTTCATGTGAAATATCGGCCTTGTACACACCATACAGTACATCAAGCTACCAAAAATACTAGCATAAGGTACTTTAGCCATATACTTCACCCCATCATCTATGTTAGGAGACATAGTATAATCAAGCTTGAAGTGAGATGCAAGAAGAGTACTTACAGGTTTAGTTTTATCATCCATGCCAAACCGTTGTAGTACCTTCTTCAGATATTGCTTTTGAGACAAACAAACTCTGCATTTCGATCTATCTCTTTCAATCTTCATGCCTAGAATCTTCTTTGCTTCTCCCAAATCCTTCATCTTAAATTCACCACTCAACTGTAGCTTCAATTTATCTATCTTCGCCTTGCTCTTATATGCAATCAACATATTATCAACATATAAGAGCAAATAAATGAAGGTCCCATCACGTAGCTTGTGAAAGTGAACACATGGATCATAAAGACTCCTAGTGTACTGCTAACCAGACATAAACTTATGAAATCTCTTGTACCACTTCCTTGGAGAATGCTGCAATCCATACAGTGATCTATGCAGTTTGCAAACCCAACTTTCTTTTTTAGTAACTCTATACCCATCAGGCTGAGTCATATAGATCTTTTTTTTTAATTCACCATGTAGAAATGTAGTTTTGACATCAAGCTGGGCTAACTCAAGATCATACTGTGCAACTAAGGCTAACAAAATATGAATAGAATAATGCTTCACAACTGGAGAAAATACCTCCTTATAGTCAATGTCTTCCTTCTGTGAGTAGCCTTTTGCTACCAATCTAGTCTTGTATCGAGATCCTTTATTCTTGGCATATACCCACTTGCACCCAATTGCTCTTTTTCCATCTGGTAACTGAACCAACTCCCAAGTCGTGTTCTTGTGAAGAGACTTCATCTCCTTACCCATAGCATTTTCCCACTCCACCTTATCTGTATGTATAGCAACTTCTTCATAAGTAGTAGGAACAGTCTCTTCAGTAATTGGAAGTGCATAAGTCATTATATCACTAAGCCATGTTGGCCTCTCAATTTTTCTTTTCCTTTTCCTTTGTGCAATCGGTCTATCTTCTTGCTGGGTAGGCTCTTAAGTTAGAGCCTCAACTTCAATTTTGTCCTCCCTTGAATCATCTTACTCAACTATAGGACCAACTGGAGCATAAACACTTTTCTCAAACTCCACCTTTTTCAAATTCTCTACGGTCTGCTCTTGGGAATCTTTCTGCTTTAACTGATTTACCATAGCTGACTCATCAAAAGTCACATCTCTGCTCACAGTAGTCTTCTTCACATCTGGGCATCATAGCTTGTATCCCTTAACACCTTATTTGAATCCGATAAAGAGAGCCTTTTTTAGCTCTTGGATCAAGCTTACTTTCTCTGACATGATAATAAGAAAGATAACCAAAAATATGCAAATAATTATAATCAGTATGAGGTTTTCTAGACCATACCTCCATGGGCGTCTTGCCCTCATTCACAGCAGTAGGCAACCTGTAAATGAGATGACTTGCATATGTCACTGCCTCAGCTCAGAACTCCCTGCCTAATCCAGCATTAGACAACAAACATCGAACCTTTTCCAACAAAGTTTGATTCATGTGTTCTGCTATCCCATTCTATTGCGGTGTCCCTTTAACTATGAAGTGCCTCACAATACCCTCATCTTGACACAACTTATAAAAAAAGGTCAAACATATACTCACCAACATTGTTTGATCTAAGTCTTTTTATTTTTCTACCTTTCTAGGTCTCAATCATCTTTTTCCCCTTCACAAATATATCCAAGGCTTCATTTTTACGCTTCATGGTATACATCCATACTCTTCTAGAGAAGTCATCAACAAAAGAGACATAATAATGCTTACCTCCCAAAGATGTAGTTTTGGTAGGTCCCTAAACATCTGTGTGAACATAATCTAGAGCTCCCTTAGTCCGATGCACTTTTGTACCAAACTTCACTCTAGCATGCTTTCCCAAGACACAATGCTCACAAAATTCCAACTTGTCGGTCTTTACACCTTTCAATAGACCTTAATTGGTTCACCAATCCCTGCGAAGCTTTCTCACCAGCATGTCTAAGACACATATGCCATAACCTGGTGGTGTCTGCATCAACATCATCATTTATGCTTTTGGCAACTGTTGTATCACTAATAACTATATTTCCCTGTAGAAAATATAATTTCTTGTGCCTTTGACCTCTCATCAACATAAGTGAACCAGAGACAAACTTGGCAACACCATTATTCAATGTGATAGTATACCCATCTTCATCTGAAGTGCCCAAAGAAATAAGATTCTTCGCCAAATTCGAAACATACCGAACATTAGTCAACTCTCTGACTTCTCCATCATGCAGACGGATTATACCAATCCCCTTTGTTCTATATAGACTATTATTTTCCGTCAAAACTATCCCTCTATTCAACTCTCTGAAAAAAGAGAACCACTCCTTATTCAGACATAGATGAGAACAACCATAATACATAATCCACTTGTCTGAAATATCAACTGTAGTTGTAGTAAAAGCAAAATCGAACTCATCTTCATCTTTTTTGGCAACATTTGCTGTGATGACCCGAACCAGAATCAGCTGTGTATTCGGCACGATTCACGAGATTCTGTTTAGTCGCAGTTTTACGTTGTATAAGTGGTTTGCCAACCCTATTCGCGACTATGTTTTCGGTCGAGAATTCGAGATGAGTGTCTTCACGGAAGTTGTAGAGTACGTGATTTCGAGCTCGAGTGCGGTTCCAGAAGATTTTTCCGATAACCGAGGAATATTTTATGATTATTTGAAGTTTCGGTTTCCGACGAGTTTATCCGATTGTTTCGAGCTTATCCGAATCATTTCGTATATTCATTTTGGAACGTCGATCGACCCGAGGCGCGAGTATAAATATCGGGAGTAGTCGTAAAATCGTCGAAAATCACTGTTTAGCGTTGACCAGAGTTGACTTTCCAAAATTAGTAAGTTTGACCGTTGACCCGAAAAGGAAAGGTTTCCCGTTTCGGCTTGCCGTCCGACGACCCATTTTCCGGCCACCTCCGACTTCGGCAAGGGTATGGTTAGCTTCCCCTTTAAATTTTGAGTCGATTGGTACTTGGATTTGTTGAAATTGTTTAGGTTTGCTACGGGTCCGAATTGGGGCCGACTCGGGTTAATCGCCGTTAATGGTTGGCCGTTTTCCGGCGAGGTTTGGAGGTGGTGGTTAGGGGGGTTAGACTCCCCTTGCTCCTCTGAGTCTCATGGTGTATTCATTTGGGTCTGAGATTGTGTTTTGGGTGGAGTCTGATTAGGTCACCGGAATATTGATTTTTTCGATCTGTTTCGGGTTAATTGGTTAGTTTCCGTTTGGATTTGGCCTGAGGTATAGTTATGGAAGTGATTCGCCTCGTGGAGAACTTCCGATCTGGAGAATCCCGCCGTGTGATTTCACGGTTGACGGCGCGTCGCCGTCGGCGGCGGCGGTCAACGGCGGAGGAGTTGACTTTTTCAGATTTTGATGAAATTAATGTCATTTTTCTCGTAATCACGCCCTGATTATCGTCCAGAGGTTTCCGGGTTGATTTGAATTGCCGATTTTCATTCGAGGTTTCGAGTGGGGATTTCAGAATTTCCGTTATTCATTTTGTACTGCATTGCATATTTCCGGGAACGGTTGGTTTTCGTGGTTCAGTACAGGGTTATGGATATTGATTTTGATCAGTTATGTTTTGTGAATATTTAGGAGATCGAGATCGAGATCGGGATCGTGATCGTGCTTCTGGTGAGGGATCTTCCGCCGGGCCACGAGATTAGCGCGAGTGCGCGTTTTGCTCATCTGTGAGTGGACAATTTCTTTTCACGGAATTCTTGCGAGTCTTTTATATGATTTACGAACTTGAGCATGCGTATTGAGATTTCGGATTATATGAGCATGTGTTTTTACGAATATACAATTATACATATACGAATATACGTATACAAATATACATACATTTATATGCTGTTTCATGCATTTGCATCGAACTGTTTATGATTTGGTTTTCACAGAGTACAGTCTCAGTTACGTTGTTGTATCGATACACTAGCCTCTCGGCTGATCCCCGATGGTAGGCATCCCAGGCGGGGCGTTACCTCGACCTGACCGGCGAGGGGAGTTTCCCCGGAACCGAGGCCTTTCTGGCTTAGAATCACGTGTGGGTCTGGGATCCCGTGATTCAGACTGTACTAGTACGGAGGAGTCCATGAGTGACCCCGTGAGATTTATACTTGCATGCTCAGTACGCTGGAGGATTATGGTTTTACCTCGTGTACTTGTATTTTTATTTACCTGGACTCGCATATGCTATTTTAAACATATATATCAACTGGTGAAAGACATTTATTTTCGTCCACTCACTCTAACGTGTTTCATGTCTTTCCCCTGGGCTTTTCGATTTCCGTGCCCAGTTGCAGTTCAGGTTTTGGTGTTTTCACGTCGCGGTTTGGAGGCTAGTGATTAGAGTTACCTGTGCTTTCCAGTAGGTTCTTGTTTCGCCTACTGATGTGTATATTGTATATGTTTTACTTTAGAGGTCGCTCTGATACGTTCTGATACTTGTTTATACGGATTTTCTCGGATATACATATATACATAGTACAGTTATTGATTATATTGATGTTGAGAAATCCGGATGGGATTGGTGCCCACGGTTTGCTTTTTGTGGCATAGGATGAAGTGTTATTTCTGGGTGCAGGTTATGGTAATTCCACGCTAGTAACGAAACTCTGCCGAAATTTTGAAATTTTTTTGTTGGTTCGTACTTTCGAAAGGGTTTGATTCCGGTCTAGGTAACTGAATCGGGATTGGGTCCTTTCAACTTGGTATCAGAGCATTAGGTTGTCAGATTCTGTAGACTCTTGTAGTTGTGACGCTTAGGGTATTTGAGTTGATACAGCATGACTGGAGTGATGACCCGACTGGCCAGCGGTACTCATCAATACTTCGGGTGTTGTGTGTCCTCAAATATCTGCGGTTTCATGATTACGTTCTTTCTGCTTGTACCTAATGCTTGTCTTGTATCAGTAGGATGCCTCCTCGACGTGGTCCCCGTGTTGATCGGGATGATGATCCTGATGAGGATCGCCGAACGCGTGACTTGCTGATGCGAGTGCTGCGTTTGGAAGAGAGTTTTGACCCTGTGGTCAAGGCTCGCACAGCTGGTGCTACTGTGTTTTCGGGTTCAGTTGATCCAGAGATATGGGAGGCATGGTTGGTTCAGATTGAACGTGTTTGTGAGCGTCTGCAGTTTACTCCTGAGCAGATGTCAGTAGCCGCAGTTGGTTTACTTGAGGGTGATGCATACTTTTGGTGGGTTAGCACCGACAGAGTTCCAGTTGACACCCCGTGGATATTGTTCTGTGATCTGTTTATGCGAAGGTATTTTAATCAGGCTACCCAGCAGCGCAAGTACGAGGAGTTTACGAACTTGAGGCAGGGCAGTTTGTCTGTACTTGAGTATCGAGATCGGTTTACCCGTTTGTCTCGTTTTGCGCGGGATATGGTGGCTACAGAGGAAGCCAAGTGTCGTAGGTTTGAGCTGAGATTGAATCTGAACATCAAGGCGACCTTGACTACGATGCCTCGGAACAACTTTGATGAGTTTGTCAGTGCCGCACTCCGAGGCGAGGATATTGAGCACGAGAGACAGCTGAGGTATCAGCCGAGACGATTTGAGGAAGGTGGACCGAGTCAGGGGCCTTCAAAGAGGCAGATTTCTGATACTTCTGGTTCAGCTTCATCTTCAGGCGGTGGGTCATATCGACCACCAGCTAGTGTACCTAGACGAGGGTTGGGGTGGAGGAGAGATCGACCGCAGCGACCACAGGCTAGTGGGAGTTCCAGCGGTTCTAGTTATCCGCGGTGTACCGGTGGCACGTTTGCTGTACCGCGGGAATACCCATTGTGCAATTTCTGCAACAGGCATCACTTGGGACCGTGTCAGCGAGGCCCTGTCACTTGTTTCCGTTGTGGTCAGGTGGGTCACTATGCGAGGGAGTGTCCTCAGTTGTATGATGGTGATAGGCAGGCGGCTCAGAGTTCCGGAGTAGAGCGAGGTGCCACTACGGGAGCTCGACCAGCACAATTTACAGGTCAGGGCCGACAGCAGGGACAGTCCCAGCGAGGACGACCAGCCGGACAGACGAGGGTTCATGCTATGACTCTACGTGAGGGCAGAGCATCACCGGAGGTCGTTATCGGTACGTTATATGTTTTAGGTATTCCTGTACTTGCATTGTTAGATCCGGGTGCTACACATTCATTCATATCATTTAGACTATCATCATTAGCCACGGTACCTGCGTCTCCACTTCCGGGGTTGTGGAGATTGTTGTATCCGTCAGGTGAGGTTGTGAGCATCGGTTGGGTTTACCGAGACTGTGAGGTGTTTATTAATGGCCATGGTTTAGCCGATGATCTGTTATTGCTTGATATTGTGGATTTTGATCTAATCTTGGGTATGGACTTCCTTGAGTCGCATTGGGCCATGTTTGACTGTCACATGAAGGAGGTCGCGTTTCGACGACCAGGGTTACCCGAGATTCTGTTTCATGGCGAGAAGAACACTTCACTTCCGTGTTTGATTTCCGCGATGAGGGCGGATCGGTTGATGAAGAAGGGTTGTGTTGCTTACTTAGCCCATGTTGTGGACACTACAGCTGCAGTGCCGGATCTTGGTAGTATTGAGGTTGTGTCTGAGTTTCCAGATGTGTTTCCAGCGGAGTTACCTGGTATACCCCCTGCACGGGAGATTGATTTTACCATTGAGTTATTGCCGGGTACTGGACCGATTTCCCAGACACCTTATCGGATGGCGCCTGCGGAGTTGAAGGAGTTGCAGATTCAGCTCCAGGAGTTGTTAGAGAAGGGTTTTATACGACCGAGTGTTTCTCCGTGGGGTGCTCCAGTGTTGTTTGTTCGGAAGATGGATGGGTCCATGCGTTTGTGCATCGACTATCGGAAGCTGAATCAGGTTACAGTGAGGAACAAGTATCCATTGCCGCGGATTGACGACTTGTTCGATCAGTTGAAGGGAGCAGCAGTCTTTTCGAAGATTGACCTTCGATCCGGATATCACCAGTTGAGGATCCGAGACTCTGATGTAGCCAGGACAGCATTCCGGACGCGGTATAGGCACTATGAGTTTTTGGTTATGCCGTTTGGGTTGACCAACGCCCCCGCAGCTTTCATGGACTTGATGAATCGAGTGTTCAGGCGATTCCTGGACAAGTTTGTGATTGTATTCATTGATGATATCCTGATTTATTCCAGGAGTGTGGGCCAGCACTAGAAGCATTTGCGGGCAGTGTTGTGGACTTTGCGGGACCATCAGTTGTTCGCGAAGTTTAGCAAGTGCGAGTTCTGGTTGGATAGTGTGAAGTTTCTGGGCCACGTGATTTCGGCTGAGGGAGTCAGTGTTGATCCTGACAAGATCGAGGCCGTGCTGAATTGGAGTAGACCCACTACTGTACCAGAGATTCGGAGTTTCTTGGGGTTAGCAGGCTATTATCGACGGTTTGTACAGAATTTCTCTCGGATTGCTACACCACTGACCAGGTTGACGAAGAAAGGTGTCAAGTTTGAGTGGTCTGATGCGTGTGAGGAGAGTTATTTGCTCCTGAAGGAGAGATTGACTACCGCACCAGTTCTTACATTTCCAGACGACAGTGGTGAGTTTGTTGTGTACAGTGACGCGTCGAAGTTGGGCCTTGGCTGTGTGCTGATGCAGCATGGTAGAGTTGTGGCATATGGTTCCAGACAGCTGAAACCGCACGAGGTCAACTATCCGACGCATGATTTAGAGTTAGCCGCTATCGTGTTAGCGTTGAAGAGTTGGAGACATTACCTGTATGGTGCTCAGTGTAAGATTTTCACTGACCACAAGAGTCTCACCTACTTGCGGACACAGCCGGATCTGAATATGAGGCAACGCCGATGGATGGAGTTGATCAATGATTACGATTGCACATTTGAGTACCATCCGGGGAAGGCTAATGTTGTGGCAGATGCACTTAGCCGGAAATCGGGAGCCTCGTTGTTTCATATGTGTGTGGCCAGAGTATCGATGTTAGCCGAGCTTCGGGCTATGGGTGCTATGTTTGGGTATGATGATGATGGAGCTTTGTTGGCCAGTTTTCAGGTTCGACCTGTACTAGTTGATCAGGTACGAGAGGCACAGGATTCAGATCCTTACTTGCTGGGCAAGAAGACCATGATACGGAATGGTGTGCCTACAGAGTTCCGATTGAGCGACGACGGTACGTTGTTGTTCAGAGGCAGGCTATGTGTACCCAGAGACGAGGACTTGAAGAAGGATATTCTTGATGAGGCCCACAGTTCAGCGTATGCGATGCATCCCGGAGGTACGAAGATGTTTCGTACACTTCGAGCGTACTATTGGTGGCGCAACATGAAGCGGGAGATTGCCGCGTACGTGAGTCGATGTTCAATCTGTCAGCAGGTGAAGGCGGAGAGGCAGAAACCTGTAGGGAAACTACAGCCACTTGAGATTCCGGTTTGGAAGTGGGAGCATATTATGATGGATTTCGTCTATCAGTTGCCGCGTACTTCGGCGGGCAACACTGGCATTTGGGTTATTATTGACCGATTGACGAAATCCGCACACTTTCTTGCACTTCCGGGGAAGATTTCAGTGGGCAGATTGGCCAAGTTGTACTTATCCGAGATTGTTCGCTTGCATGGTGTGCCTGTATCCATTGTTTCTGACCGAGATAGTCAGTTCACTTCTGAGTTTTGGCAGGCTTTACAGCGAGCGTTGGGCACGAGGTTGCGGTTTAGTACAGCTTTTCATCCTCAGACTGATGGGCAGTCCGAGCGGACCATCCAGACACTTGAGGATATGCTGAGATCGTGTGTGTTGCAGTTTCGTGGAAACTGGGATCAGCAGTTACACTTGATTGAGTTCGCCTACAACAACAGTTATCAGGCCAGTATTGAGATGGCACCGTACGAGGCCCTGTACGGGAAGCAGTGTCGCACTCCGTTGTGTTGGAGTGAGGTGGGCGAGCGTTGGCTCATTGGTCCTGATTTGGTGAAAACCACGATGGAGGACATACAGGTTATTCGGGATCGACTGAAGATTGCCCAGGATCGGCAGAAGAGCTATGCGGATGTGAGGAGGAAGAGTTTGGAGTTCGAGGTTGGTGATTGGGTATTCCTGAAACTATCTCCGTGGAGGGGAGTTGTGCGTTTTGGGAAGCGAGGCAAACTTCAACCGCGGTATATTGGTCCGTATGAGATTACGGAAAGGGTTGGAGCTGTTGCTTATAGACTTGAGTTACCGGCTGAGATGGCTCGTGTTCATGATGTCTTCCATATTTCGATGTTGCGGAAGTACATCTCAGATCCTTCCCATGTGTTAGCCCCACAGCAGTTGCCGATCAGAGAGGATTTGTCGTATGTTGAGGAGCCTGTGCAGATTCTCGATCGTCGTGAGCAGGAGCTGAGGCACCGTGTGATTCCGCTGGTGAAGGTCTTGTGGCAGAACCACTCAGTTGAGGAGGCCACCTGGGAGACCGAGCAGCGTATGCGGGAGCAATATCCTCATCTGTTCACATGACAGGTACGTAAATTTCGAGGTCGAAATTTCTTTAAGGGGGGTAGATTTGTGACGACCCGAACAAGAATTAGTTGTATATTCGGCACGAATCTCGAGGTTGAGTTTAGTCGCAGTTTATTGTTGTGTATGTGGTTTGCCGATTTGATTCGCGACTATGTTTTCAGTCGAGAATTTGAGTTGGGTGTCTTCATGGAAATTGTAGAGTACGTGATTTCGAGCTTGCGGGCAGTTCCGGAAGATTTTTCTGATTACCGAGGAATATTTTATGATTATTTGAAGTTTCAGGTTCCGACAAGTTTATCCGATGGTTTCGTATTTATCCGAATCATTTCGTATATTCGTTTTGGACCGTCGATTGACCTGAGGCGCGAGTATAAATATCAAAAATAGTCGTAAAATCGTCGAAAATTTCAGATTGAGTTTGACTTGCTTTGACTTTCCTATTTTGGAAACTTTGACCGTTGACCGTTGAAGGAGAACTTTCCGTTTCGGTTTCAACTTCCGGCGACCAAATTCCGGCCACCTCCGGCCACGGGACAGGTACAGTTCGCTTCATCTCATGATTTTGAGTGTGTTTGGCTTTGGTTTGATGGAAATTGGTGAGGTTTGGAGGGAGTTCGATTAAGGCCGAAATGGTGAAGTTCGCCGGTGACGGTGGAGGTGGTTCCGGCGAGGGTTGAGGGTCGAGTTGTTGGGGGTTTTGCTCCCCACACCTTGGTGGTGCTTCCTTGTGGTTTAGTTTTGGACGTGGAGGTGTTTGGGGAGGAACCCGATTAGGGATTCCGGTGTGAAATTCCGTTCGGATTTGTTGAGTTTTGGAAGGGTTAGAGTTGGAATTGGCTTGGGTGTTAGTTGGGAAAGTGGTTCGCCTTGGGGAGACCTTAAATTCTGGAGCTTCCCGCCGTGTGATTTCACAGTTGACGGTGCGCCGCCGTCGGCGGCGGCTGTCAACGGTGGTCAACGGCGGTCAACGGCGGTCAACGGCGAGGAAAAGTCAACTTTTCAAATTTCGACAATTTTAATGTCATTTTTCTTGTAATCACGCTCTGGTTATCGTACAGAGGTTTTTGGGTCGATTTGATTAGCCGATTTTCAGTCGAGATTTCGAGTGGGGATTTCGGGATTTCCGTGATTCATTTTGTACTGCATTTCGTATTTCCGGGAACGGTTGGTTTCCGTGCATCAGTACAGTGTTGTGGATTACGATATTGATCAGTTATGTTTTGTGGATATTCAGGAGATCGAGGTCGGGATCGTGATCGAGCTTCTGGCGAGGGATCTTCCGCCGATACTCGAGATTAGAGCGTGTGCTTTTTGCTCACCTGTGAGTGGACAATTTCTTTTCACGGAATTCTTGCGAGTCTTTTATATGATTTACGAACTTGAGCATGCGTATGAGATTTCGAATTACATGAGCATGTGTTTTTACGATTATACAATTATACTTATACGAATATACGTATACGAGTATACATACACTTATATGTTGTTTCATGCATTTGCATCGAAATGTTTGTGATTTAGTTTACACAGAGTACAGTCGTTATATGTTGTTGTATCGATACACTCGCATCCCGGCTGATCCCCGAGGATGTGTACCGGGGGAGGCTGTGACTCCTGACCCGAGGCCTTTACCGGAGGGAGGCAGACCTCTGACCTGAGGCCTTTCTGGCTAGAATCACGTGTGGGTCTGGGATCCCGTGATTCGGACTGTACTAACACGGTGTGTGTCCATGAGTGACCCCGTGGAATTTTTACTTGCATGCTCAGTACACTGGAGGAGTGTGAGTTTTACCTCGTGTACTTGTTATTTTATTTACCTGGACTCGCATATGTTGTTTTAAACATATATATTAAATTGTGAAAGACATTTATTTTCGTCCACTCACTCTAACGTGTTTATTGTCTTTCCCCTGGGCTTTTCGGTTTCCGTGCCCAGTTACAGTTCAGGTTTTGGTGTTTTCACGTCGCGGTTTGGAGGCTAGTGATCAGAGTTACCTGTGCTTTTCAGTAGGTTCTTGTTTCGCCTACTGATGTGTATATTGTATATGTTTTACTTTAGAGGTCGCTCTGATACGTTCTGATACTTGTTTATACGGATTTTCTCGGATATACATATATACATAGTACAGTTTGTTTACTGTTATTGATTATATTGATGTTGAGAAATCCGGATGGGATTGGTGCCCACGGTTTGGCTTTTGTGGCATAGGATGAAGTGTTATTTCTGGGTGCAGGTTATGATAATTCCACGCTAGTAACGAAACTCTGCCGAAATTTTGAAAAATTTTTGTTGGTTCGTACTTTCGAAAGGGTTTGATTCCGGTCTAGGTAACTGAATCGGGATTGGGTCCTTTCACTATGTTCTTCAATTTAGGACACTCATTCTTCCAATGTTCTTTAATAGGACAAAAGACACACTCATCTTTTGCAAAAAAATTGCTCATAGACTTGGAACGAGATTTACCTCTCTTTTCAGACTGCTTTCTTTCTTCAGATCTTCCGCTTGCTACAAGTGTTTCACCTCCCACATCATGTAACTGCTTCCCTTTCTTTTTAAACTTACTATTTACCAAGGCACTTGAAACCTCATCATATTTCACGTCATTCTTCCCATGGAGTAAAGTAGTAACCAAATGCTCATACTCGTCAAGTAGAGAATTAAGCAAATACAAAGTTTTATACTCATAACTAATTTTCACATCAAAATTAGTGAAATCGGTGAGTATCTTATTGAAGCTATTGATGTGCTCAGTCATAGAAATACCTGGTCAATAGTTGAACCGAAAGATCCGTCTCTTGAGGTGAAACGGATTCTCAACACTCTTGGTCATGTACTGATCTTCCAACTTCTGCCACAAAGCCTTTGCATTAATTTCCTTGATAACGCAGAATTTCTGATCTTGAGCATGCCATAATCTGATAGAACCACAAGCCCACTTGTTTATTCTTAGCCCATCTACATCATTCATATCCTTGGGTTTTTCTTCGGGTGCAATATCCAATTCTTGTTGATACAAGACATCCATCATCTCACACTGTCACATACCAAAATTACCCGTTTCATCGAACTTCTGAACTTCAAATTTGGCATTGTGCATTGCTATCTTAGTGTAGATCGAAGTACCCGAAGGCAAAGGTTTTTCTTTGTCACCCATTTGCTCCTAGTTTGAACCTAGGAACTCTGATACAAGTTTATTGTGCGGAAGCGTGACAAACGGTGATAATCAATCAATGAGTAACAAAGTAAAAACAACAAACACAAACAACACAAGAATTTATAGTGGTTCACTTAATCAATGTGATTGAGCTACGTACACTCTCGGAACCGGCGAGAAATTCCACTATGATCAATTGGAGAGATTAGAACTTGAGTTTATGAATAAACTCCAACTACCCAAAACTCCAATACACCCAATTTTATATTCTTCTACAACTAGAGAATACTCTTCTCTCAACTACAAGATAACTCGGCTGCACTAAAGCTATCTACCTTTCTATTTGTGAAATCACTTTGAATACTAGAACAATATACTAGGAGATACTACAAGGTTCCATAATTTCCAATATCGGATCTGTTCTTGCGGAGATTACTGGTAAGCATGCAAAAGCAAGGGATTGTGGAGCACAAATCTCTGTATAAATGATAAGATTTATTTATACAATATCCCTTGGAACAGATACAAATCTACAGCATCAAAATCATTGGGGGGAAAGCGACTCTTCCTTCGCAGTTTCTTTTTCCAGAAACGGATAGTCTGTGTACCCAACAACAGGGTCATGGGTGTAGAAGGTCTCCCTGTTATACTTATTCAAGGGAGCATTCAGCTTAAACCGCAAAACCAAATCAGGGTTTGAGATAAAACTCCGGCCATACGACACTAAATCAGCATCACAGGAAGCCACAGCTTTCATCCCTAGGTCTCTAGTAAACCCTCCACTAGCCATGAATGTACCCTCATAAGCATTTCTCAAGGTCCTCATAAACTGAGCTTCATCTTCATCATACTCTACTTGGCCCTGAGCTACGAAACGAGGCTGAGTCACATGCAGATATGCGAGCTTTGTTCCTACATTTTGTTGAAGCTTGTTGAGCCTTTGGATCACTGTCAAGCCTAGGCCAATTGGGTCGGAGTCCATAGCATCAAGGTGATCTATAGCTGGTGAGATTCTGACAGCAACTCTGTCAGCACCAATGGCTTCAACTACTGTTTCAACAATTTGGAACAAAAACCTGCAGCGGTTTGCAACTGGTCCTCCGTACTCATCAGTTCGATCGTTGATCCCGTCTTTCAAGAACTGATCGATGAGATAGCCGTGTGCCGCATGGATCTCAATTCCATCGAAACCTGTACATTATCAAATATAGATCCTACGCGTCACAGCTATGTGAAGGGTACGCAATATCTACCAACATGTTATGCTGCCAAATGCATGCTCAATTCGCGACACTTATACTAGAGAACTCTTTGGAAGTCTGGCCATTACATGTTGTGAAATGAAGTTATTCTGTGTGATGATGAAGAAAAACTGACCTGCTCGAATGGCATTCAAAGCAGCGCAACGATACTGCTCAACAATGTGGGGAATTTCGTGGGTGTCAAGGCGTCGAGGCTGAGGATAAGTGTCATGAGACCCATCCGGCATGAGAACTTTCCATCTATTTGAAATGGGATTGTTGGTTGAAGAGATCGGTGAACCCGCACCGGGTTGGTAAACTACAGGAAGTAAAAGGACGATCATTTCACAACTGAAATGGAAGAAAATGCAAGAGGAAGCGCCGCCAATTATATATGAAATGTGACAAAATACTTACCTGGATGTGAAGCACGACCTACATGCCATAGTTGACAGAAAATAATGGCACCTTTGGCGTGAACCGCATCGACGACCTTCTTCCATGCCTCAACCTGTTCATCTGTGTAAATCCCGGGAACATCTGAAAACCTGCTTCCACCATAACAAATTAAGAAACAACTTTATACTTCTACATCGAAGCTCAGGTCACCATAGAGAACTACGTACGTAGACTATATACATATAGCTCACAGCAAGTGGAGAAATAAAAATGTCTTATTGAGTAACAATAGAGAATTGTGAACTAACCCGGCACTTTGATTGGAGGGAGAAGTGCCTTCAGTGATCAGAAAGCCGCCGGTAGTTGCCCTCTGAGAATAGTACTCAACCAGCGCTGGCTGTGGAATTTCGTTCAATGCTCTACACCTTGTCATCGGCGCAAGCACCACCCTATACAGACAATCATGCAAGGACAGATTAATATCACTCCAAAAATTCAGAGACTAACATGCGCCGTACCTTCGTTTTTATATTTCGAAAAGGTACATGTCAGTCATGTCACCACGAGATAAAAAGTAAGAAATGAGCACCAAATATTTAAAAGCTTGTCGTGCACGCATGCATGCAACGAAGATGGAATGGAGAAACCGAGAAAGGGTGACTGACCTGTGAGAGAGATCGAACTTGCGCATTTTGTAAGGAGAGAACAGAGTGAGTCTTTCGGATGAAGAATCTGCCATTTTTCTTTTGTAGAAATCGATCTCAGAACAATAATGTTTCCTTTTCCTTTTGCTCAATGATGCTCTTACGATCGAGTAATAAGTTGTAGAAAGAAAGGATGGAAGTGTATATATAGGAAAAGAAAGGCGACCAAAAACGTCAGCGATGAGTTGTACGCACATAGTGGCGGTATTAAATCGTTAATGCATTTCAAGTGTGAATTGTGCTCCGACGACCTCATTTCCCATTTCCTCAATACCGTCCACGTTAATGAAAGGAAAGCATAACGTACGGTGCAAGCATTTTCTTTATTTTTTGGGTTTCTTTCTCACGAGCATTGACTATTGACCAGAAAATTAAGCGCACCGAGTGGTGCTGACATTGTTGAAGATGACACCTTTTTGTGGTCGGCACCTGGGTTCTTGGGTCTAAATTGGGCTTGCATTTTCTTATTATAAAGAAGGTCATATTGAAGGCCCAATTTTTGATACCCGTAAATCCAAATGCATGCCAATTGATAGGTTAGCTGCTAGAGCTCAATTCGGGTTTATCTCATTTGCACTTATTTTAACCGTGATTCAGAATAAATTTTTTAAAAAGCACAATAATTACCAATTATCTATATCATTTGGACGGTTAGATTAATGCTAGTTCACCATGAATCAAGTTCACATCAACACCTTAAAAATTGAGCCTTCAATCTTTGTCACTTAAAAATTGAGCCTTCAATCGTTTTCAGTGACAGATCATTTGCTTAGGTTCGATGAAATAATTTGTTGAACTGTGAATAATACATGGGATGAGACTGTTATGCATCCTAGGGCTAAATACCCCAAGATTAATTTTTCCAACTAACAGGTGTCTATGTATGGTTAGCTAAATTTTTTACTTTCTTCAACTTTGATAAGCTCAGTCTATGTAGTCATATTTTTGGCCCCCCATCCTCTTCAAATAGACTTTCTTCCGATTCTGCTTTGACGCCAAGGCTTCGTAACTGGAGCTGTCGACGGGGACGACAGAGTGGTCATGAATTTTCATCCACGGGAATCTATGGTACGACTTTCCCTCCATTCTCGACACTCTACCGCGCCAAGAAGATCCGCGAGCTAAGTGTCGGCGATGTGAGATCTTGATCTAGCAGCGGAGCTAAGTTTTTGCATGGCGTTGTTCCGGCCACGAGCGAGGCGCAGTGGTTGCGAGAGTGGCATGAAGCTCAGAATGAGGGCCTGAGGCTCAAGCGACTCACGGTTGGCACGGTGGAGCTGAGCTCGGAGGCGGTTGTTATTTGAGCAAAGACTATAATTAAATAAGCTTAATTTTTTAATAAGCTGAGTTAACAAAATCTACCAATCACATCTTGACACATGTCAAATATGAAAAAAAATCTATTGAGCGCATAATCTTGGATGCATTCTAGAATATTTCAATGCATGGACAGATTTGTTGTTTAAGGATCAAGCCTCCCAACTTATGTCCAGGATCTGGTTTTGCGTCTAGATAAGGTCAGGGGTATTGGGGTAATGCGTTTTAGACTTTTAGTTAGTAATAAATAAGGCCATACAATTTACGGTCCAGATATTTAGATAGAGAGAGATGCATAGAAGAAGCAAAGACTTTTCTTGTCCAAAATATCATTCATTATCGTCATGCAAGGTATATATTTTGTAGAACGGAAGATTGAGATCGGCCCCCAATTGGGAGTTGCAGAGAAAGTCAGTTGAGCATGGGTTGGGTATTCCTTGTTATCCGTGCCTCATAAGTCAACCGCACATGCGAGATGAAAAAAGTCATCGATACCTGGCAAACTCTGTCATTAATTTTGACCAGTATATTTTTCTTCTTCAAACTTCCGCTTTGTGAATATTAATCATATATCTGCCAAAAATATATATATTAAAGCAATCTAATATAAATAAGAATTTATTATGTATTTTATTTAGTCATATTCTAGTAGTCAATGAATTATCTAGTTAGTCATTGTCAACTATTGCCGTTAGATTTGTATTCAACAGTAGGTAATTAAAAAACAGTTTGAAAATAATTTAATATTATCTGTTGGATATAGATCTAATAATAATTGACTACGATTGACCACAAACTCATTGACTACCAAAACATGACTTAAACATGACTGATGTTTCATAAATTACGACATATCTTTAATAACTTTTACGAAAACAATGTCTTATTTGTGATTGAGAAAACATAATACCAATGAATGTCATTATATTATTTTTATATATTAAGCATTATCGAACAAATTGAAAACAACTTTATATTTCACAAGACCCGATACATTCTTCTAGTAATTAAAATACATTTTCTTTATTTACTTCTTTCAAATGATCTACTAGTTTTTTTTTTACATCTTATTTTATTACAATTTATGAGGACGAGCAACTAGGCGATGATAGACGACTCAGGCAAAACTTGATGTGGGTTCTCCTCATTTGGAGGCTTTTAGGGCTCGACAGAGACTAGAAAAGTATATTGGTATGGAATGTGATCACAATATTGGTGTGCTTGTGATACTTGTATTATACTTGTGGTGTGCTTATATTTATCCTATCATAGGGTATATATAGTGACGTACAAAGTAGTATCTAACAAAACAATAATAACTAAGTAAAATTCTATACAATAAATGACTAGTCATTAACCATAATTCTCAACAATTCAACACTCTCCTTCATGTGCAACCTAACTACTAGGTTGACACGTGAAACAATCTAGAATTAGCATTGAATCTTGGTGTGTGGAGCAATGTGACATCTTGTCAAAAACTCGATATGGGTGTGCGGAGCCAACATAACATATTTTAGAAGACTCGTGTGGTGTGGGGTATGCGGAGCCAATGCTGGTGTTGTACATTGTTCTCGGTCTAGGTGCATGCAATTTTTGGTGATGATAATGTCGATGTAGGTGCTAGTGTTGGTAACATAGATGTCGGTGTTGATGTTCTTGTGACAACGGGGGCAAGCTGGAACAAGATCATGTACTTGTAGGAGAATGCAGTGTGCGTCATCGTCTGTCATGATGTCGAAAAGAAGGTGTGTGTGTGTGCGCGCGCGCGCTTGTGCTTGTGCGTGTGTGTGTGTGTGCGCGCGCTTGTGCATATCTTAGAACCTGGATGTGGTGTACGTGTGGATGCACAATCATCTTTCATATGTCGAGGATGTAAATTTGCAGCGAAATTTGTAACTTGAGATGTGGTGGTGTGCAACACCCACACCTCATTCGTAAGGAAATATGGGTATGGTTTGCAAGTCTCAAGATTTGGTCTGATACTAACCAGAAAAGTATATTGGCATGGAATATGATCACAATATTAGTGTGCTCGTGATACTTATATTATGCTTATGGTGTGCTTATATTTATCTCATCATAGGGTATATATAGTAACGTACAAAGTAATATCTAAGAAAATAATAATATCTAAGTAGAATCTTATACAATAAAGGACTACCCATTCACTATAATTCTCAACAATTCATCACAGAGGCCACTAAGTTTGTTGCCAGACGCGATTGAATTATGTATATAGGTTTTGTTTTGCAACAACGGTCAAATGAGAGCCCGATATATGGTCTCAATATAACGTTGGAGGGACACTCCGATTATTAATTGTAATGGCTTAAGACATGGTGGTTGGGTTTCTTCGATTGGATTTGACGTTTGGTGTGGCGGGTTTTGATTGAGGACGACAGTGGTTTGTGTTGTGACTTGATGAGTTTTTCTAGTGCTAACTCTTCTATTGTGTGGTTGGACATTTGTTTGAAGAAAATGATAATTGTTCAAGGAGAAGTAAAGATACACGAGCAATAGATCAAAAACTCTCTTTTATTCATTGATAGATAATCTTAAATAGATATTACAATTTGATACAATCAATATCCCTCTAAATTAGGGATTGAAAGAATGTATACTTCTATGCTAATTAGGACAAGATACACATCGGGATACCAGGACTATTATTTCCTTAAACACTCCCTTGTGTCACGATCCTAATGAATGGTGCATAACCTGTTGCCTCACTAAGAAACTTGCCAAGCAAACAAAAAACTTCTTTGATAAAAATAAAAGCTTGGTCTAAGGAAAAAAGAGGACAACACATCAACTACATAAGTGACCACATGTGATGTAGACTCCCCCTGATGTCTAGGAAATGAACTCCCCCTGATGATTATCTCAATCATGGAGTTCATATAATCTTCGCATTCCAATGCGTCTCACATGTTTTGCAAACCTAGATTTGGGCAATGACTTGGTAAACAAGTATGCAGCATTATCAGCCGAACATACTTGATTCACTTATATGTTCAATAACTGCTATTGTTGTTAATTAAACAAGAACTTAAGAAAAATGTGTTTCGTGTGATCACCCTTGATGTATCCCAACTTCATTTGTTCAATGTAAGCCACATTGTCCTCAAAAATACAAGTTGGTGCTATAGTAGTGGATAAAAATCTACTAGATCCTCGAATGTAGTGTATGATTGACCTAAGCCAAACACACTCTTTAACTGCTTCATACAAAGCAATAATCTCTGAATGATTAGAGGAAATAGCAACAAGGGTCTACTTAGTTGATCTCCATGAAATCACTGTGTTTCCCATTGTAAAGATATAACATGTCTAGGATCGTCCTTTGTGTAGGTCAGAGAGATATCCAGCATCAGCAAAACTAACCAAGACATCATACGGTGTCTCTGAATAGAGGACTTCATTAAATTGGGAAACAATGCTCGCAGTTGGAGAACCATTCGACGAGTCGAAAGGGAAGCTTCAGGTCAATCCAGGGGACTGCTATTGACAGGTCGAGAAATCCACTCAAAGGGTCAAAGGCTTGCTTTGATTCTTTCCAGGATGTTACCTTCGATAGGTCGAGGGATCCACTCGACAGGTCAAAAATCCCAAAATCATGTTGCGATTCAACCATTCATTTTTCAGAAATTTCATGATTCTCTTTGTATTCTTTGTAGGGAAAGAACAAGCCCAAGTCTATGGAACTATTCATGTACCTGAATATATATTTTATACCATTCCAATGACGTTGTGTAGGCGCAAAACTAAATTGAGCTAACAAATTCACAAAGAATGTAATATCTGGTATTCTCCATTGAGCTAAATACAACAAAGTTCCAATAGTACTAAGGTATGGTACCTCAACTCCCAATTATTCTTCATCATCATCTTTTGGACGGTACAGATCTTTAGGGTTCCAAACTGCATACGACCATTGGTGTGCTAAAAAGATGTACTTTGTCCATGTTAAATCGCCTAAGCATCTTTTAGACATAAGCAGACTGGTAAATAAGTATTCTACCAACTCAATGTTCTAATTCCAAACCAAGACAAAAACGAGTCCTACCTAGATCTTTCATCTCAAACTTGGATTTCAAGTAGCTAATCGTCTCATTGATTTCATCAAGAGACCCAATGTTATTCATATCATCAACATAGACTGCTACAATGGTAAATCCTGAACTTATTCTATTAATGAACACACATGAGCATAAATCATCGTTCTTGTATCTTTTCCCAATCAAGTAGTCACTTAGACGTGTGTACCACATCCTACCGCATTGTTTCAATCCATATAGCGAATGCTTCAATCTAATCACATAAGCACTCCATAGTGTAGAGTTACTTGAATTGGATATGACCACACTTTCTGGCACTTTTATGTATATCTCTAAATCAAGGTTTCCATAGAGATATGCTGTCACCACATCCATCAACTGCATGTTCAGTTTTTCAGACACTACCAAACTGACTAGGTAGTGAAAACTAATGATGTCCATAACCGGAGAGTATGTCTCCTCATAATCAATGTCAGGTCGTTGAGAGAATCCTTGAGCTACAAGTCTTGCTTTATACCGCATGACTTCATTCTTCTTATTTCTCTTTCGAACAAAGACCCATTTATGTCCTGCTGGCTTCATATTCGGTGGGCATAGCATAACCGGACCAAAAACATGTCTTTTCTTCGGGGAGCCAAGTTCAGCATGCATTGTCTCTTTCCATTTTGGACAATCCACTATCCACTGACATTCAACAACTAAGCGAAGTTTCACTTCATCGTCCTTAATGATATTCTGAGCGACGGAATAAGCAAAAGCATCATCAACTACCTTGGATGACTTATTATAACAATGTGCGCATCATTGTATAGTGAGATTTCACCGTTCTCTGACATCACATATAGGTCTGAAGCGTCCTCCAAAGATGTTATTTGTGATTCTAGAACATAATTGTAGTTATGAACAATCTCATGTGTGGGATTTACAATGTTGATGATGAAATGATCAGTTTGTGCGTGGATAGCCTGCTTTTGCACCGGTGGCTTATCTGTAGATTTTTTTAGTCTCCTCATCTTTTTGGTGGGAGCCGAGGCTAACGCTACACCATCCACATGGGCAAGAGACACTTCAGTCTTCCCTAGAATAGCGTTATACTGCCCTTCAGGGACTTCCAACCTTGTAGGAATATTTACAACAAAAATGTTTGATCTCATCACTTTGGCAATATCAATAAAGGATTTTGAAGATCAAGTATATGATGCACTTCAATCTCACTTTGAGATGTATGCGGATCCTCTTGAAACATAGTGGAAGGAGTATTCCACGTCAATTACTGATGTTGAACCGGAATAGAGGCATTTCTATCTCCCCCTAATGTCGGGAAGTATATTTCTTCAAAGTGACAATCTGCAAATCTTGCAGTAAAAAGATCTCTTATCGTAGGTTCTAAATAATAGACAACCGTTGGAGATTCATAACCAACACATATGCCTAATCGATGTTGAGGACCCATTTTAGTGCGTTGTGGAAGCGCAATTGACACATACACTACACAACCTAATATGCGAAAGTGTGAAATGTTATGCTCATATCTAGCTACCAACTGGTGCGCACTGAATGGTTTGCGTGCTACAGGTCTCAAGCAAAGAAGTACTGCTGCATGTAATACTGTATATCCCCAAGCAGATACTGGAAAATTAGTATGCATAACCATTGCTCTGGCCATAACCTGTAACCGCTTTATGTGTGCATCTGCTAAACTATTCTGAGAATGAACATGAGGGACGGAATGTTCAACTTCAATCACAAACAACATACAATAGTCCTCAAAAGTCTTTGATGTGAATTCTCCTGCATTATTCAATCTAAATGACCTGATTGGGTTGTCCGGGTAGTGAGTCCGAAGCTTAATAATCTGTGCTAAGAGTTTTACAAATACACCATTCCTTGTGGATAGGAAAGCAACGTGTGACCATTGCGTTGATGCATCTACCAAAATTATAAAATATTTAAATGGTTCGTATTCTGGTTTAATATGTTCACAAATATCTCCATGGATTCTCTGTAAGAATGACATATTTTCAGTGTTGTCAACCACAAATGAAGGCCTAGCTTGCGTCTTTGCTAATGAACAAGTTTTGCAAAATGAGCGATAAGTATTAGAGATTGCCATAAAGGAATCTTGTAAACCAACACTATGTGTTGAAGTTGACTTAGTAGCCATAACCGGATTAACAATGTTAATCTCATCAATTTCATCAAAACCGATGAGAATTGGTACATGCTTCTTTGCTCTGAAAAATGGATGATCATGAGAGTTTTTCGATATTTTAATCATCATATCACGACCTGGATGTCCAATTTGAAAATGCCAAAGTTTATAGGAATCCGAGTCACACGCAGTAGAGAGACTGACTACATTGGATTCAATAATTCGAATCGTAGTCAGATATAAACCACTACGAATTGCCTCTAACTTTTCCAAAGTATGTTTTCTACCGCACTCCTATGAAGTTATGCATAAGAATTATTTTCCATTCTCACAATGAGTTTCAAAATGTAAACCATTGACTCTAATGTCCTTAAAAATTAGTAAGCTTATATTGGCCTTTGGCGCGTACAATGCATCAGTGATATGAATTCTTGTTCCATGTAGTAGCAAAAATTGTGTTGAACCACGCCCTTGTATAACTGGCGTAAAAGCAATCATGGTTGTCACTGATGATGTATATGGAACAATATGTAAACAATTTTCTATTCCGCAGTATAGTATGAGTAATACCACTATTTGCTAGACACTCGATCTCGCCTTCACACATCTACAAAAGAATTTGATTTAATTAGTCTTAGCGACTTATTCAATAACCATGATTACAACTAGAGTAAAAAACAAAACTAAACTTGTTTACATAGCAAAGACATGAGTATAATCTATAGACTAACTAAAATCTGAAATCTCAAGACCTGTTTTGGTGTCATTTGCTACAATTAGATTGGCTTCATCGCCATCTTCCATCTCATAGTCCGCATAGTGTCTCCATTTTCTTTGCTTAGTATTATTGACACATCTTATAGGCATGTTGAATATATTTTGGAGCTTTGGATTGATTGTACATATGATTAGTCGCACCACACTTGTAACAAGGTGCCAAATGAGAATTAGAAGCAGAATATGAAGAATTTCCACCATTCCTTGAACCGAAATTGGTATTCTTGTTGGAGTTGTTGTCATGACGAATCCAAGTCATATTCTGACTATTTTTTCCTCTACCACGTCCTCCTTTACCACCATGAATTTGATAAGGTTCTGAATGTTGCTTCCCTTTATCTTTTCGTGCCTTCCCATTGGTGTTGTAAGATTCCTGGACTTTCATTGTACCAGCTAGCCTTGCAATATTTTGTAGAAGTATCTAGCGATACCTCTTTTTCTTGGCCAACACACTTATGAGGTCACTAAATGATCTCAATTTTTCTTGCTCATAATTACTGCGGTATGATGTGAGAGCGTGTCCATGAAAGTAGGGCTGGCAATGGTACACAATTCCATTCCAACCAATTCCTATACCAACCGTACCAAATAATTTGGTATACCAGAAAGTCGGTACATGGTACACTGTACAGTATACCGTACCAACTTCAAAATACGGTACGGTAGATGGTACAAGTTTTTCCTCTACCGTGGTATACCGTACCTACCGACTTATCCTATATTAAATTATTAAATATAAAATATATATATTTAGTACTTTGGAAGTTTGGGTATTTGTACTTTTTTCAATCGTTTTGTGAATTTGTGACTTGTTAGTACTTTGGAAGTTTGGGTATTTGTACTTTGGCATTCAGTTTGTGACTTTTTATTTGGTAATTTGGTTGAAGTTGTATAAGACTATGGATTTGTGTTGTAATTTGTTGTTACTTATTTGGATTGGGCCTTTAAATTTTTGGGCCATAAATATGTTGGTAGAAGCCCAGTACCAACCGTACCAACCGTACCAAGTAGTTGGTATACCAACGTTATTGGTTGGTAGAAATGGTGGATTTTTCCTACCAATTATATATTGGTTGGTACATGGTACTAGGAAAATGTAATTGGTATACCTACCAATCCACCCCTACATGAAAGTAGGGAAGGTGCCCAAAGCTTTCTCGACCATAACTTGGTCGGACTTTACAACACCATAAATGCCAAGCTCAGACTGTAGCTCTAGCATATCTTGGTAGAAATTATTGACCTTGATATAATCCACTAACTGGATTTTGTCTCATTTTTCTTTGAGCTCTGGAAGTTGTGTGTCGCGGACGTTGTTAAACCGTTCGTGCAAATTCAACCAAAAAATTTGCGGGGTTGTTCTTTACCAAGTACTACTTCCTCAAAGTGGGATGCATATGTCTCCTGAGAAACATGAGAGCTTGAGCTTTTCGAGCTAGGGTCTCCTCGTTGGCATTCTCGCCAGGTGGTAATGGTTGGATGGTATATGTGAGACGCTTATCGATGCCCATCTGTTATATTTTGCTCCTTGAATGTCAAGGATATCAAATTTTGGCCTTGTTGGCTCAGTCATCTACAAAAGACAAGAGATGTAATTAGTTTTTCGATCGAAGAACTACGATCACTAATATCAAGTTTAGGGAATAAGAAACATGATCCATGATGTATGGTCACAAAATCGATGCAAAACCGGTGGCTTCATACCACTCCCCATAAAATCGTGACTAACACAAAGTTACAAAAGGTCGACTTCCCTTTTTTTCATATATCGTGACTTCCTCAAGACCGTCACTTATACTTAACTTTGTACATAAACAAGACGATATATGTCTATAAGAACTAGAGGCATATTATTGAAAAATAAATTATACGGTATGAAAAATTCATCATAAATCTAATCTTAGATCTAGGGTGTTGAGGTAATGAAGTTTTACAACCTAATTCTAAATCGAAAGGGGTTTAGTCGATTTAACTTGATGGTATTATACTCGGTATAAAAACTTTGTAGTAAAAGTTTGAGAATAAGAGCTCCATGAACTCCGGCGGTGGAAGAGCTACGACGATGGTGGTCAGCGGTGAGAGAATTTTAGGTCGAAAGAGGGAGGCCGACGGTGGAGGTTTTGAGTGTTTTAGGGGTGGAAGGTATTTTTCTGTTGAAGGTTTGAGGTGATGGCTATTAACTCAAGATGTGTTGATAACGTGTTCAAGGAGAAATAAAAATACGCAAGTAATAGATCAGAAACATTCTTTTATTCATTGATATATGACCTTAAATATGCATTACAATTCGATACAATCAATATTCCTCTAAATCAGGAATTGAGAAAATATTTACTTCTATGTTAATTAGGACAAAATATATACTGGAATACTAGAAATATTATTTTTTTAAACAATAATAAGTTTTAGATATGAAAATATAAGATTAGTAAAGTAAAAACATAGAATGGAAGTAGCATTAATCATGTGCCATATGCCATGGGATCTGCTTCTTTCTGTCATTAAACATAAACGGGAATTGAGAAAACATCTACTTCTATGTTAATTAGGACAAAATATATACTAAAATACTAAAATACTAAGAATATTATTTTCTTAAACAATAATAAATTTTAGATATGAAAATATAAGATTATTCGCAAACAGACAAAGTAAAAACTTAGAATGGAAGTAGCATTAATCATGTGCCATATGCCATGGGATGTGCTTCTCTCTGTCATTAAACATAAACGATCTTAGAAATACGGACATCACTTAAAATGAAATCAAATAACGGTCCAAGGCTTCAAAGTGATTCGTTGAATAGCGAAAATGAAAGATGAGATAGCTTCTACTTTCCTTAGTCTTCTTCTTCATTCAACATAATCTAAAATCGGGATAGGTTGTCTAGTTAATAAGACGACTTCAAGGTGTTAAAATCTTTTCCCGCATTTTGGATTCAACCAATGCTATTCAGGTCTACAAAGTGCAATGTATTCAACGATGAGTTTGATCTACTTTCATCTTTCACTCTACCTCAACTTCATCTACCATTTTACCTCAACCAGTGCTAGTTTTAATCCCATTTGTCTGTGACTAGTCGTTTCTTATTACTTTTGATCTACTTCTTTTACCAAAATTTTCTTATACGATACTAATTTCATGATAGTGAACTCATCCCCTTTGCGAGAGCAATTAGCTAGGCGAACCAGAACTCATCCGTTGTGGTATCTTTCTTGTGTGCTATAAATCCTATAATAGAGTTAGGTGCAGTATAGAGCACCTGATTCTAAAAACAGGTGACAGTTCCCAAACAAACATGTCCTCGTGCTCTAACATCATGCTGTCATGTTGGTTAGTCCTCGACTCAGATCAGAACAGAACTCATCTCCAAGTGAAAGTGCTCTGTGGTCCTCACCACCCTAACGACATGAGTAGCAAGCAGACAATTTTTGTCACCCTCATCATCGTACACACATCTCTTCCCACTATCAAAAAAATTAAAATAAAAACAAATATTAAGAAAAATCTTACGGTGCCACGTGTCCAGATAAACGGTGCGAGCTTTTCACACCTCACTAACTCCTACGGACGGCGCCGTGTGTATCAGAAAGAGAGAGCAACGCGCCGCGTAAAGAACCAAAAGCATCACAATAAATTAAATTAAACTTAAATTAATTAAGGGAAAAATGCATGAATTAATGGATAGAGCACTGGATGCCACGGTTACCAATCACTGTTTACAGTTTAGATTTTCTCCAGAATAAGAAGAAGATGCCGCCGTTACAAAAAAAAAAAACTGACGTTTGCTGCTGCTATCTTGATATATAGTTCGTTTATTTTCTCATTTTTGGTCCGATAACACTTTGGAGTTGAAATGAAAATGAAGATTATTTAACGCGGAGTGAATTGTGTAAGCATCCTCGTTCTCTTCTCCATTTCTCGGTTCAGAGGACCGGCACCATCCTCGTCCAATAAGAACCAGCTTCGTTATGGTCGCCGCCTCCGGCGATTTCTTCCTTTGAGGTTTCTGCCCTCCTTTGATTTTCACAGCAACACACAGAGGTTAGCTTCTGCTTTTCTTTCTTTCTTTGATTTCCGTGTAAATTAAGAGATAATGATAAGAATTAACTGCTTCTGCTTAGCTTGAATTTGTTAGCGTGTGTATGTGTTGTGATTCTGGTTTGATGTTTTAGTTTTTGTCAAAAATGGTTGGCCGAGACTGAAATACATGTTTGGTGTCATTTTCATTGTTCTTGTGTAACTGAAATAGCTTGATAGCGTCAAGTTAACTGATGGATGGATTCTGATGAATAAACGTTCGAGGCTTGCTATTTAAGCGTAAACATCTAATTCAATTCGAGCTTATATGAGGCTCCATAATCAGATGTATATGTAATGAAATCAGAAGTCTATATAACTTCAGATTAAAGTGAACTTGTAGGGTGTTGCTGTGCTGACCAGCGAAGATATAGATGATTTTATGAGGCGTGAGTTGTTCTTACTATGTGATTTTTGTGACAGGAGGGAAGTTTATTAGTATGGAGAAAAGTGAGGAGACGGGCAGCCCTGGTTGGGGCACTTCATTTTTCATGCAAACGACGGAAGATGTTGCTAGGGCGGTTGCTGGTGCAGCAGCGGCTGCAGTCACTGCCCCGCGGCCATCCGTTGTGTATTCGACAAAAGACGAAGATGGTGGTAGTCCACTTCAAAGAATACAGCGCCAAGTTAATAAAGTGATAAAAGGATTCTCGAGTCTTCCTGAGGTGAAGACCGGAAGAACATACAATCCAGAAGTTCTGACTAGCCAGAAGCGTCAATGGGCAAACGTTCAGTTGCAGCACTTGGTATGCGGTTTCGTCTAGGATCCATTTATTTTTCGTGCAACTTATGAATCTCTGCAGTTTAGTAGTTGTTAGTTACTTTAGATGTTTTCTTATTACCTTCACTTCCAGTTAGTAAGCTAGATTTTTGAGAGATGCACTGTCATTATTAGGGTCTTCTTATGCCATGAGGCAGTTTTATGTGTGGAAGTTCAAGGGTTGCATAATGCTGTATGTTTAAAGTATGCTCACGGTGAAGGTTTCATCCAAAGAGGTTCTCTAACATCTCTACTATTTAAGTGTGCAGGATCATAGGTCCTTAAAGGAGCCAACAAGGCTTATTGAGAGCATGGTAGTTGTGGGGCTTGACCCTAACAGTGATATTCAGGCACTCCAAAGGCAATATTTTGCACGGAAGTCTGAAGGTCAAGGAAAATTGCGAAGTGCTCTCGGTGGTCAGAATCAGTCTCGTGTGGAACCTAATATTGAACCTCAGGTGGGTCTCCTTGTTGCTAAATGTTCAATAGATTATCACAATATGTAAATGATATTGATACTGGATGTGAATAACCATTTAAATCTACAGGTCTTATTAGTTTACCCTCCAGAGAAACAGCTACCTCTTCAATACAAGGATCTGATTTCATTTTGCTTTCCTGGTGGCTTAGAGGTTAGGTGCTTTCTTAATGGTCTCCCAGTAGTTCAATTTTTTTTTTGTGGTAGTTGGGATCTGACGTGTATAAAGTGATTAGGTTTAAATTATTTGATTTTTCATGAGTATATATTTGTGCATATATTATATAAAATGTTAATACCATCACTGGATTCTGGGTGTGTGCCGTATACCCCGCTTTGGAACGTTTCAGTTGCATTCCTGACAAATATTTGATAGCATTATATTGATTTCTGTTAAGAGGTTTTTGGATGATGCTAATTTTACTTGGATGCTAATGACTTTCAGGTTCATGCTGTTGAGAGAACTCCATCCATGAGTGAGTTGAATGAAATTCTCCTGGGCCAGGTATTATACTTGCTTGCACATTGTATCTAAAAGCAATGCACATTGTATCTAAAAGCAATGCACATTGATGCATATGCTATATCTTGTATCTAAATGCAATTGATATTTACCAGGTTTTGTGCCTTCCCCTATGAGGTCTGATATAAATTCTCTGTCTAACTCAGTAGTTTATCCTGTTTTGTTTCAACTGTTCCTTATTTTATTTTTGGGGGAACCTCTCAGGGCCATGGTCCTCTAATGATTAGCTTGAGTGGATGTAAATTCCCTAAGCCCTCGTGTTTAGGTTTAAAGTTGGACCCCTTTTCGTTTAACTCAATTTTTGACATTGGACTTGTCAGGCGCTTACTTACGCATGTAATTATTTGTAGGAGCATATCAAACAAAGTGATCTGTCCTTTGTGTTCCGGTTACAGGTAACTTGACATGTTCTGTATCCATGAATCATCTATCATATTCCCTTAATTTTGTTACAATTTTTCTCTACAACCAGTACCCCTGAAAATATTTCTTCTGCCATTTCTGGTGTTACCTGAAGTCCGTTGCATATGTTTGTTTTTAATTTAATTTCTTGATGACCCAATTTGTACAATCCTTGATTTGAAGGTTGCTGATGATTCAACTTTGTATGGATGCTGCGTATTAGTAGAAGAACTCGTGCAAAAGCCCTCTGGATTGCTTTCCATGGTTTCTGAAAAACATCTTTCTCGTCCATCTTTGAGCCGTCATATATTAACTACGCGAAGATGTTATTGCATTCTCTCAAGGGTTCCTGTATTTGAGCTGCATTTTGGTGTATTGAATAGGTGCGTGTATACATTGAACACTCCTAGAATGTGTTTAAATATAATGGTGTATTACATTTTTTATGAAGTGCAGAGCCAATCCAGCTTATGCTTTCCAATGATCTGCTGTGCACAGTGTGGTCCTCTGTTATTTGCTGATGCATATAATGTGAAACAATCGTATCAATATTGATGTGAAAACGAATGAGATTCATCTCTCAATTCATTTAGTAAAAGGAAATGTTGACTGAAGGTTCCTAGTTAGTGGTGGGGTAAAGAGTGACTACGACAACATTCAGGAGACTTGGGATTCTGTTTGTTCCTTGTTGCCTATTACAAATTTAAAGATTTTTAGTTCATCTTATTTCTCAACTTTAGTACTTTTTGTGTCTTTGCAGCATCTTCACGGAAGAAAGGTTGGAACGATTAACAAAAGGTATAGGTCTTTTAGATTTAGAAACTCCAAATGATGAAAATTTGGAAGAAAATATAGAAGGAAGTCCAAAAAGTGGATCACTAGATAGCAGAACAGAGGACATGGGAAATGAAACATCAGAATTGTGTCAGTCAAGTATCAATGATTCTTCACCTGGGAAAGTTGGTGACGAGGGGATCGACTTGGAGCATCAAATGGTCGATGGCCATCTTAACTTGATGAAGTGTAATGTTATTAGTAATGTTGTTGTTCCAGTTGATCCTCAAGCAGAGATGACCAGTTCCAAAGTAGAGGCAAAGGCAGGAGTTTGCGATGTCTATGCTGATGATTTCTTGACAAACAAGCCAGCTTTTGAAAGGCGATTACCAAATGCGGTTCTACCTCTCTTGCGTTACTATCAGTATGAAAGCTCTGATTCTTCCTCCAGGTATAACATATTGGTTTCCTTGTGCCTTTTATAACTTGCATCTGAGTGGCAGCTAATGGATTATCTGTTCGTGACTCATATTTGGAGCATAACAGCTGTACATAATAGGTACTTATGCCATTTAGACATGTTTTATGCAGTTTTCAGGGTTCTCCTAGTGAGGACAGGAACTTTAGGAGTGATGTTGATGATATTGAGACAGAAGAGGCATCTTTCTCCGGCCAAGATGATTCTGACCTCGTTGATATTCTTGAGTGGGCAAAGGTGAACTTTTTTAAAGATGTATCTGGATTTGATTGCTTAGCTCAGCTTAGATGTGAATCTTCTGCTCTGACGTTGCCTTTGGTCAAATTTCTCCCACTATTGTAGGCAAACGATCATGGATCATTACAGATAATTAGTGAGTATTACCAACTACATTGCCCTGCCAGAGGTTCGACAATTAGATTCCATCCTTTGGAGCACCTGCATCCCTTGGAATATTATAGACCAGATGAAACAGTTTTACATATTGGTGGCTCAACCATTGATTTGAGGTCCAGTAGTACAAGTCTAGAATTTGCTGAGGTGGGCCCTGAGAACTTTTACATTTTGCATGAAGTCTTTCCTTCAGTGTCATTCTTCATAATTTGTTCCATGGTCCTGACATTATTGGTCATCTTCATTGTGTTGATGATGGTCATTATCAGGCGCATAGCGCACTCTTGGCAGAGGAGGAAGCAACGGCATTATCAGTATGGGCAATTGCATGCATATGTGGCTCCTTGCGACTCGAAAATGTTAGTTATAGCTCATTTGAGTCTTACAGAGTTCGTATGCTGTTTTTTTTTTTTTTACTTTCGTTACAAGTAGTTAATGGCTGACAGTGTTTGGAGAAAGTTTCCTCAAGTTGAGTTATTTTCTTTGAATTAATATAAAAAGGCATCTATCATAAGTTTGTTTATTCACAGTGGCAAACTGGCAATCAATCTGAAAGCCTCCTTACTACTATATTTATCAATTTATTTCAGAGCAGAATGATCTCCTCTACCGCATAATATCAGTTCTATTATTGAGCCAAATGTGTTCTGTCAGTAAAATGTGACGAATATTAGTTGTATGTATGTACCTAGATACTGCCACTTCTATTGTATCTGATATTTTGGCTTATTGAATCTTTAACAATATGCAGGTATTAGCAATGTTTGCAGGAGCATTGTTGGAGAAGCAGATTGTAATTATTTGTTCGAATTTGGTATGTAATATATGTCCTATTAAATCCACATCTTCATGCTTTACTCTCCCAGTCACTGTAATTTGTAGAAGAGGAATTTGTTGGAGTTACCTTGTCAAAGTCCTCTTCTTCATGTAGTTGAGTTTGCTGTGTATCTCATAACAAGCTGGAATGGGTACAACCTCATAGTATACATCTATAGGTGGTTTAGTTGGCTTAGGCTGTAGGTCCAGTTTGCAATTCAAAACATAGTGGCTCCTTTCTTGATAAGCCCCAGCAAGTCAGGCCCGACGATCAAAAACTTCCTCTTATGTTGCTAGTTATAGATAGGTTGTACTGTTAAGTTCACGAAGTAATACACAATAGGTGTCACCACACTTTTATTTCTCTGTACTTATTTTTGGTCTAAACTGTTTATTGTTTCATTTGGTCCAACCTGTTGTTGAACATGAATCATATTTCCATTTATTTTTATCACTAATTTTTCTTTTTATCCTGTTCAGGGTATCTTATCTGCTTCAGTGTTGTCCATTATTCCTCTGATTCGTCCCTACCAGTGGCAAAGCCTGCTAATGCCAGTATGAGATTTTTCCCATGAGAAGTTTCTTCTTATCAAAGCCAATAATTGCATCACCGTTTTCACTTTTGGTCTAACATCTCATGAATTTTCCAGGTTTTACCAAGTGATATGATGGATTTTTTGGATGCACCTGTTCCTTACATAGTAAGTCCTTACTGACCATACTCTTTTGATAATGATATATGGGTCATGTATCTACCTGGATTCGGAGTTCCTTTGTATTTTTGCTCCGCACTGGTCCACACAACTAATTTATGGAAACTGTCATTTGTGTTCATTGCCTCTCCCCCCATGGAAACCATATTCTGTAATTTTTTTTTCTCCAGTACATGTGTTGGCCACCGATGCATTCGGGTCTGCATCCATATATGATATTTGACTCTCCTTTTTATTCATTTTTATTTTCCTATAGGTTGGAGTGAAAAACAAAACACATGAAGTACAATCAAAATTATCGAATGTAATTCTGGTTGATGCCAACAAGAATCAGGTGTGTTCTTGAACAATTAAATTTTTACCTGTTGTTGCAACTCTATATGCCTTACGTGGCTGTTAAGCTTATGCTATGAAGGAAACACAGCATAAGTTTGTATATGTAATTTCAACTTCAATTAGCATGTTGCTTTCTGGTTTGCATAGCATGTTCTATGACACATAGTAGATGTTTTTATCTCAGTATAGCATTGCTAGATCAGTACATCTTGTTTTAGCAGTTTTTTTCATTTTATATGATTCGTTCTCTAGCTACTAATCTAAGATTAACGTTTATTTAGAATGCAAGCATGCTTGAATCTGATCATTTCCCATTGCATAATACAATAGGTGAAGTCTCCAACAATACCTCAATTGCCACAACATCGAGAATTGTTTTCAGCATTGAGTCCTTACCATGCAAAGCTTGTAGGAGAGAGTTTTTTGGGTAGGAAAAGGCCTGTGTATGAATGCACAGAAGAGCAGGTAATTTCTGATCTGTCCTTTTTATGTGAGAGATACTTTTCTTTTAACTATTCATTGGCATGTTCCTGTTTGTTGTATGTAGGTTGACGCTGCCAAAGGTTTCCTACGAGTCTTAAGATCTTATTTGGATTCTCTTTGCTCTAACCTCTGTTCACACACAATCACAAATGTACAATCAAACGATGACAAGGTGAGTATGTTAGTGATGTAAACTTTCGAGGGGATATATACATATACTTGGTATATGGAACTTGCCATCATGCATTTCTATTCCTTTGGTTTGGGCCCTTCAGTTGCAATGTTGTACAGTGAGATCTCAAATCTGGGATCAAGTGGCCAATTGAGCATCCTTTACTAGCAATAAATTACATGTAGAGGCATATGACCATGTGGGTTATGACACTCACTTTTCTCTAATTAGGTATCACTACTTCTGAAGGAGAGTTTCATCGATTCATTTCCTAGTCGTGATCGGCCATTTATGAAGGTGTGTTCATTGATATGCCTTCCTTTTGAGCTTACATGACTTCTTTTTGGTTTGACCTGGATATTTGCTAGCTGTTTATCTCTCGTATTGTTTGCTTTTAAGTTCATTACAATCACACTACTTTCTTAGAAACTGTAGCTTTCGTATTTTCTGAAATTAAATATTTCCAAAGAAAAGGCTATGCCTTTGTAAGAGAAGCATCTCATTTGGTTTTCTGAAGTTGGGCCACAACCTTCATAAAAAAATTGATGGTGTTGCGTTAGTTTGTATTATTTCTTTGAATGACCACAGTAGGCTGTCAACAATGAAGTATCTATATTTGATATAAACTTGTCTTGATATCATGCCTGAAACAACCTCCTTTCTCTGTACTTTCGAAAGTGACTTGTAATCCAGCATGAATGTTTACTCTGGATGCTCTTTAAATTGTTTGGTATAAAGCTGAAGGCACATTGACATATCTTTTTCTTTCCTTAATGCTATGCAGCTTTTCGTGGACACACAACTGTTTTCTGTACATACGGACCTCGTTCTCTCTTTCTTCCAGAAGGATTAGTACTACCCTGCAGCTGAAAGGTCTGGCCTTCAGTTACATTTTCCTCCTGTAATCTGAACCTAAGTTCAGTAATGTAAAATTGCATCATTCATGAGTTCAATCTTGCTTCTCTAGACAATGCTTCTCTTCTGCATATGAAGGTTGCATTTTGTCCCGTCCGTATTGTATTTCGATATATGTTATACCGAATTTCACCCATGAGAGAAGTCTAGTATCCTGCTTGAACTGTAAATAACGATAATTTTGGCCATCCATCTCCCAAAACAGCAAAATTGCCTATATTATTCTTCCATTACAAGCTGCATATAGGGCTTGATGTAAAATTACTTGATAGCAACTTTGGACTTGATTATTTTGGCTATTACCCATAGTCTATAGACAACCACGATGCTCATTCTCATGTACCTTTCAAGTCTTGTATCAGTTTCTTTTGGTGAGTAATAGTCAAAACCATATAAACTGCTTGCCATCCCTCTTGGTGGATTGAAGGGTAGAGTGATTACAATGAAGCATTACATAATGAGGCTATAATTATCATGTTACTTCGAAATGAAGTGAGGAAGTACAATTCGGTCTGCCAACCAGTGGTTAGGGATATTTGAATGCATGCTTTGGCTCAAGTGGGTTCCCAGTTGAGAGTCATCTCTGGTGTATTGCATGTGTGCTCAGACCTGCCAGGTTAGATGGTAGAAGAGTCATATATATATATATATATATATATAGAGAGAGAGAGAGAGAGAGAGAGAGAGAGAGAGAGAGAGAGAGAGAGAGAGTACAAGAATAGTTTGCTGGGGAAGTAAATGCAACCAAACTGCAGAAACAATCTTAAATACTTTGGCTTCGTGTTTCAGTCTTATGCCCCCACCATAATTCACATTCACCGCACATGATTGAGTTTCTTTTTACATTGGTGTAAAATTTGGATGGGGTCAACTATGTCGTTCCACTCATACCCCATTAGTCAATTCAAATATGGCGTTTTCCGTTCCAAACAGGGGAGCAGAAGTCGACCCCATTATGGTTTTTTCCTTGCTGATGTAATCTAGAACCAGAGATACAGTGGTCAACTATTGAAAATCATGGAACTTTGGTTGATCTAAAGGAGCAGAAACAGAGAATTTTAAGAACGTCTTTCTACCAAGAACATATCTCAGAACTACTTAGATTTGAATCCAATAATTGAAATTAAGGCGACTGATGAACTATTTGATACAATGACGACGGGAATAAGTTGGAAGAAATTTGATAACAATTTGGTCACACCTAGAACTTCTTGGTAAGTCTCTGTAACAATCTTTCATACTTCCCAAGCATGTTAAGAAGTTCTCTGTAACTACTTGGAACAGGAACGTGACTACAATTTAGAGTTAAATTTTGAAAACTTGTTCCCAACTGACTCCGATGACATATTAACTCTGCACGGTCTATCTACATTCAATGACCTGCCACTGAGATCATGGGCCTGCCACAAATATCATGGAAACCCACGTATATAGGAAGCAAAGAATTTCACTCGCTTTCGAAAACACAATGGTCATTTCCATGAAAACTTGCTGCTTTTACAGTCCTCACTCCTCACTCCTCAATTCTCATGAAGAAGAAGAAGAAGAAGGTCGGTCATACGTGCTAGCTCTTTAGCGTGGTGACAGAGCAACAAGACAACCAAAGCTGAGGCTCCTGAACGTTTCAAACAAAAACAGAACAGTAAAGAAATAAATAAAATAAAGCGGTGCTAAGTAATAAGTGGGCTTCTGCTCTGCTCTGCATCACTGGATTTTCTAAGTTTCTGTCTGAAATTGAAAAAAAGAAAGCCAAAGCCAGATTGGAAGTGGGTTTCAAGAGATAAAGGAAGACGAGGAAAAGTAAAAGAGTGTGCGTATGTTAGTGTTAGTAGCAACTAGCAAGTAAAAGCCCTTTGGAACCGTACAATCATTTATCTGCGCTCAGAAGACCACACACCAACTCTGCATAGTCCTCAGAACCCAACAGGGTTTTTAATAGTAAAAACTTCGATAAAGACTCTTCCTTTATTTTTGTAATTTTTGATTTTCTGATTTTTTTCTCTTGTGTCTTTTCTTTAGTTTATGGGTTTCCGTGGAGATGTCAGAGACAAGAGCTGCCACAATTGCAGAAGGAACAGAGGTGCAGTCATAATACGTGCAGAGAAGAGAGAAAAGAGAAGAGAGAGAGAGAGAAACAGAGTAAATAAATGCTTAAGAGGGTGGGCATTGGCAGTAGCTGAAGCTGAAAACACTGTAATTCGGAACCCATTAGTTTTATCCATCTACAGAAGATTCTGCAGCTCTAATGGTCCCTGAAATAAATATACCTACTCTACTCTACTCTGCTACTCTTTAACCCTCTATTAAATCATGCACTCCCTTCTCCTCTGCTCCTCTATTTCACTCTGACCTTGGCCGAACTAGTTGGCCTGAAAATAACAAGTTTTAAGTTTTAGGGGTCTTTTTCTCTTGTATTCTTTGGTCTCTTTGAGGAATTGGGTTCTGTTTTTCTGGTGATGAGTAGTAGCAGTGGGAGAAGCATGAGGTTTCCTTTTACTCCATCTCAGTGGCAAGAGCTTGAGCATCAAGCTCTGATTTACAAGTACATGGTTTCTGGCATACCCATTCCTCCTGATCTCCTCTTCTCTATCAAAAGAAGCTGCTTGGACTCACCTCCTCTCTCTTCTAAGCTCTTCTCTCCTCACAGTAAGCATTGTCCTCCCTTTCTCTGTTTCTTTGTGGGTAAAGATTGAAACTTTCTTTGTAATGTTGTGAATGAAAAAATTGAGTTTTTTATGTTTTCATATTGGGCTTTTTGTGCAGTTGGGTGGAACCGTTTCCAGATGGGCCTGGGGAGGAAGATAGACCCAGAACCAGGAAGGTGTAGAAGAACAGATGGGAAGAAATGGAGGTGTTCAAAAGAAGCATTTGCTGATTCAAAGTACTGTGAGAGGCACATGCATCGAGGCAAGAACCGTTCAAGAAAGCCTGTGGAAGTATTTAAATCAACGTCAGCAAATTCCAACTCAAACTCATCACCAGTCACCAAGATGATCAATCCATCTCCCAGTTCACTATCCACGCCCTTCCATTCATTCTCATCCAATGAGAGTAGCTACAACAATAGTACTAGTAATACTACTTCTCATTTTGATGATCATCCTTTTCTCTATTCAAGGCCAAACATTGGTTTGTCACAACAAGACAGAAGCACTTCTTTGTTTTTGGACTCAGCTTCTTACAATAATCCTTTGCATCCCAGCTTAGACTACAGGTAGTTAACTAATATGTTTCCAGAATGTGTTATCAATTTTACCATCACCTTTGCATTTTTTGATAGATTGTGATTGTTTATTTTGTGTTTCATTTGGAAAAAGAAGATCAAACAGGTTTGGTTATGGAATGAAAGATGAGGTGGATGAGCATGCATTCTTCTCAGAGCCTTCGGGGAGTGTTAGAGTCTTCTCTGGCTCTTCTTCATCTTTGGACCATCATAACCATGAATCTAATTGGCAGCTGACTATGAGTTGCTCTAACTCTTCTTCAAAACAGAGGACCTGCTCTGCTTTACAAACAGAGCACTACCCTCACTTGCAGCTCCAGAACTTCAATGACTCCAAAATGGAGACAAGAGAAGAAACCCAGAAAACCATTCATCACTTCTTTGATGAAGGGCCTCCGAAACATAGAGATTCATCATGGCTTGATTTGGATGACAAGAATAAATCATCAAACACCATGCTCTCAATCTCCATGCCAAACTCTGCTCATGACTTCCCACTCTTCAAATGGTAATTATTATTATTATCTTCTTTTTACCTTTGGTTTAAAGTTAAGAACCAGATGTGATTGTTGTCTACTAACTTCATTTTGTTTTGTATTGCAGAGAACTGAGCAGTTTCCTGACCTGGATTTCTGCATCAAAGGGCCAAAATTGTACTTAGTTGATGTCAACTCTTTTTTGTGTAAGGTCTAATTAGTGGAGTACTACTTTCTTTTTAATTTTCTTTTCTTCATTTTTTTTTGAATTAGCTCGAATGTGGTTGAACTGGGGTACAATTATTGTTGTGTTTTAAATGAAGGATCCTATGTATGTCTCTGGCTCTCTCTCTTTGCAATTCATATAGTAGTTCCAAACCAGTCAGGAAATCTGTGTTATATTTTAGGGTACCATATTGATGTTTTGTTTGTTCGATATCATAATTGAGAAGGGGTGTTGGACCCCAAATATGGACCCAAACAGAGGGGCCTACTTTGTCAGTTCTGAATCTGAATTACACATCCAGGTTATGTTGGCAAATAGCATACAACCATTGCAATCTCTTTGTTAAATCTTCAAAACTAAGACAAAGCATTGATCATGCTTATAATATATCCACCTGCCACAGCCATTGCAGTGAGAAAATGACATCTCACAGGTCTCATATGACTCCTCCCTTTCTGTTTTGGGAGCTGGCTAGACTCCTTTGGTTTCAAATAGATCAAACTTAATTTTGGAGTCCAAATTTTTTAACAGTAAAATGCATGTGACTGTTGGATACAGTCATGTAGATATACAATATCTTGGCTAGATTTCAGACACGGAGGAACCGAAACAGAGATATGGCGGTGTGCTTGTTTTCTATAAAAAAGATGCCATCTTCTATCTTACAGCTTCAATTCTGGCTTATGCATAGTTTTGGTTCATGTTCAAAGGTATTCTTGATTTCTTGAATATATTTCCATACTAGGATAGTACTGAATTCAAAAGCATTTTCGAGTTTATTTTCGTAATAGGACCTAATATTCAAAGTGTCATGTTCAAAGGTATTTTCCAATATTGTTCTCCTGAGAGGACCTTATCTATTGAAAATTCAAATTTCAGTTTTTTCTCTCTTAAGGGGACCCAAGCTCTTGAAATATTCCGGTTTAAAGGTCTTTTCGTAATAGAACCTTAGTTCACAAATGTCTCCTGTTTGAAGGAATGCAACATGATGAACTATGAGCCTCAGAATGCTGCTTTGAGGGAAGAAAGGAGAAACCAGAACTATTTATTTTCGTTTAAAGAGAATATAAAGGTGTTGTATGTAGGAAATTTTAAGGTGCTGAAACAGTGATGGTATGATGAAACTCATGAAAGTTGATAGTCTGACAGACTTGCCAGCGAAGCTAAGCAGAGGCATTGGAGCTTACTGCAGAAACAGCACCAAGGCAGTTTTTGAAGTGTTGTGAAGCCTTTCTTGGGGTCTGAGAATGGGTCTGTGGTTGGCTTGGGCCAAAAAGACTACACAAGTGCGTACAGATTGCAGATTACAGCAGCTTTGCAGACTCCAAAAGATTTTCTTCAGAGCATGAGCACTCTCAAAGTCTCAACCCTCGTTGATATCAACTGACAAACCCCAACATGCGCTCTCCAGCTTTTTGATGTCACAGAATGCAATGAAATCATAAGCAGTTGAGCACAAGTTGTGTATTGAAGATTGAAGAATGGTGCGTCTATTACCATCTAGTTTTTTTAGTGCGAAATACAAGAAGCCAAAGTATTGTCACGACTCGAGGGACAACGAACAACACCTATTGACAATGTAGTGATCCTTAGCTAATGGCTCAGGTAACTAGTAACTCAATGTCCAAGACATAATTTGTTCAAAATTGCACATATTTACTCCTCATCTAGTAGAGTTAAACACGATGGAGATTAATCCTCGTCATCAAAAGCAGCATCCCCGTTGGGCTTATCACCTTCTCCACCATCACTCTGAACATCCGCGGAATGTTCTATTCTAGGACTGGACTCAGGCTGCCTCTCTTGTTGCGCTTCATCATCATCGGATTCTGACCATGCCCTCCTCCGTCGACTTGCTGGTGTGGCCTAGAACATATAAGATCAAATGTGTTACGGTCAGCAGAAAGAAACACAAATATTGGCATCACGTTAATTCGATTCTTTGCAAAAATATCGGTGCTTCCGATTGAGATAACAGAGGCACAGGACTAGAGAAAGTTCTCACTACCTCATCCTCAACATCGGAATCTTCTATCCCAAAAGCTGCTTCAAGAGGATTTTGGACATTCTCTTCATCATCTTGCTCATTCATATGACCTGTGGATTCCCTATAGTTCATGTTAGCATCTTCATCATACGGTGCTTCCTGATCTTCCATCTGCTCAGCTTCTGTCTCCTCCATTTCATAATGCGACCTTGAGTGCTTGTCCTTCTTTCTCCTCTTTCCACCTTTTCTCCTTCTCTTTTCACTAAGCCCTCCTTCCTCATCATCTATATCTGAAGGCCTTCGCTTAGAACCCGATGTACTACTCTTCCATTGCTCCTGAAAATGGCATCATTTAGAAAGACTTAGAAACACGAAATACGTAGTAAATATGTAAAGCTATCCATTTTCTGTATCCACCAGGATCCATCATTTTAAACAAAGTTATAAGGTTTTCATCCCCTCCCTTTTTTACAGGTTGAGAAATCAATAAGCCTTTCAAATTAAATCAATCTTGTCAACTCAACTGCAGAACCGTAGCCTTTCTTTCAGGCTTTTACTATTCAAGCCAAACCCTGAGAGGGTTGCCAAGGTGGGGAGTGATTATGTAGAATTGAAAAGAAAAAAAAACTGTCAAACTACAATTATAGGAGCCTCAGAAACTATAAAGAATTTTACCTTAATCAGCTCAAAATGCTCCTCCTGTTGTCTCACTCGCTTTAGTTCGTCCTCTTGCATTCTCCTCTCCAACTGTTACACAAGAGTATTAATTGATGTAGGGATAGAACAGAAGTGTAAAAGATATGTATCCATCACCATAGCTAACCACAGGATGAACAAACTTTTGAAAATCACACCTGGAACTTCCTCTGTTCTTCAGCCTTACGACGGGCTTCCTCAGCCATTGCCATCTGACGAGCAAGTTCTTGTTTCTTCCGAAGTTTCTGCGCTTCAAGTTCAGCTGCTTCCAAATGGATTCTTGCAGCCCTAAGCACTTCACTGCAATAATCAACATGAGTATCAATTTTTTTCTCATCAAACCCATGAAAGTGAAGGCTGGACGCAGCAGACAGTTGTCTAAATAAACGAACAGCATTTTCTAGCTCTGCAACTGTTGACCGGACCTAAAAATGGACACAAATATGATGGGTGAGAAAGAGAATGAAAAAACTAAATCACACATTAAACAATATTCGTGACAAATAAAACAAGAAATGCTTCAAGTGTGAAGGTTAAGTGGAACCTCATCAACCGATTTCTTTGGTTTTTGTAAGGTTGAAGCTGAAAATTTTTGCATAACAACACCCGCATCAAATCTCAGTGTGTAATTTGAAGGTGACAAATGAATCGCTCTCATTAAAGTTTTCTTGCAGTCTTGCCACTGTTCAGCTTCATAATGTGTACGAGCCACATACAGTAGGATCTGGGAGTCTGTGTTGTTAAAGAACTTCCTCAAACAGTTTTGATACTGCAATATTAATAATCATCAGCACATGTAAACAGTTTGAATGAAAAAAAATAAAAATCTGAGTGAGAGATAAAGATGACATGAATTCACCATTTTGACAGCCAACGGAAAATTGCCTTGAGCAAAATATACATGTGCCAAATTTATCCACACATCTGGCATCTGAACAAAAATGTTTCCACTGGCAGCTTCTTGAACCTACAAAAGGTCATACACAAAAGGAATTACAAAAATCTTGCCCAAATCTTTAATGTTTGAAATCTGCATATGGTCATATACCAAGGACGAAGTAACATGTAATAGCTGTTAAATCTACCCTTGCTAACCTGTGTAAATATATCTTTTGAAACATCAAAGTGACCCTTCTCTGCAAAGACCACTCCAGCACCATTGGCCGCATATAAATTAGCAGAGTGTTGTGCCAGGACCTATAAGCAAATAATAAACATTTTTATAGAAAAGAACTATCAAAATGTTCTTGAACAGACACTAACCAGAGATAATAGAAAACATGAGCAATAACTCATTGATTCCAGTGAGACAAATATTGTGGGAGTATACAATATAAACTGATCACAACTATTTTGACCCAAGTCCTGTATCTGCACCAACAGAAAAGAAGATAAAAATAATAATATAAACTTACCTTAGTATAGAGTTCTTTTGATTTTTCCAGATGAGTAGCTTCCAACTTGGGATTTCTCTTCTCATTTCGAATTGCCGCAAAGTAGTTCCAGTTTCCCTTTAACAGAGCCAAAAAGCATGTAAGATGAAGATAGAATAACAGTGACGGAAGTGGAATTAATATCTGGAAGTATAATTAAAGTCCATCAATCACAGATTTTTTTGTTGTTGAATATCAATCACAGATTATTAAGATAGCAGAATTTGACAAACATGCACAAAAAAATTACTACAGACCAGAGAAAGAGTGGCATAGGAATCCTTTCCCACAGTTGCTTCACTAGCAGCACGGAAGGTTTCCTTCGCCTTAACCCAGTCATCATTTTTTAATTCCAAGTCCCCAAGCATTAATAATGCATTTGGGCACTTGTTATTCACCTTCAGTGCATCATTTACCTGCAAAAGAGAGCGTGTCGGGTTTTGAGAGAGAGAGAGAGAGAGAGAGAGAGAGAGAGAGAGAGAGAGAGAGAGAGAGAGAGAGAGAGAGAGAGAGAACCAGTTCAATGCTTAGTTGAAAATTATTTCGGGCTTTTGCAAGGGCAGCAAGTCTCAGATAAGCATCTACATAGTCTGGAAACTGCAAGTAAGAACACATGTTAAACAAACCAACCTTAAAAAAAATAAAAAATTGGACCACGATATATCAAAGACTAATTCATTTTAGCTTGCACAATCATACAAAAAATGGATGCACATTACAAATGGATATGACATACCTTAAACAAAATCAGACGATAAAATATGGTTGCCGTTTCAGTGTTATGTAACTGCTCGAGTAGTCTGGCCAGGTTAAACAGTGTTGTGACTTTATTCCAAGGTAATTCAACTAAGTGACCTTCTTTCTCAAGTTTATGAAATATACGCATGTCTTTGTACTGAAAAAAAGATGCATCATCATCAACGGATGGGGCCTGTTCTTTACCATCAAGGAAGGCCACCCATATTCCATCACCAAGTGCCTCCCTGAAGGTTTGTTGAGCAAGCTGAAACAAGAATATACATATTTGGTCAAGCTATGTTTGCTTCAAAGGCAATTACAATAAGCCAGGAACAAAAATAACAATTAGCAAAACATATCCACAAACCTCAAATTCTCCCCTTTCAAAATGAAGAACCCCAAGATTGTTAAGAACATCAATTGGCACCTCCTGACCTCCCTTCTTCAAAAGATTGTGCGCCTGTAGTAATGTTTGACACCTTCATTATTCTAGCACAATTAGAGAGAGAGAAAGAGAATTAGAGAAGACAACTTTTGCTTGCAAACACTCGTACAGTTTTTAGGCAATCCTGAGCAGCTCCAGCATCAGATGAGATCAATGACTCTCCCAGATCAAGAAATGCCTGCATTATAATCCGATAAAAGGGTACAAAGATAAGAACACAAGGATAGAGATTTACAGAAGGATTCATTGGAAAACTATAATATATGTTATAAATGGGTTGATTGCCTGGGCATCATTTGGGTCTATTTTTGTAGCCTTCCTCATAAATTCCAACGCCTTCCCAGTCTGCCCAAGCTGAACATATATGTGCCCAAGAGCCTATAGGAAAGGGAACTATTAGCGAGGGAAAAAGATAAAAGAAAAACAGAGAGGGAGAAAGATCATTAATGCCAGGAACTCTGTTACTCACTTTCAGTGTCTCACTATTATCCGGGTAAATTTCCAAAACCTTTTCAAAGTTTGATAGTGCGCTTTTCAGATCTCCCATCTTCAGTTGTACTTGTCCCAAACCTAACACCAAGATCCCATATTTACAACTTACAAGATGTATATGTACATGACTTAATCAAAATCATTATGAATAGTCTAATACTATGCCAAAATATCGAACACAAAAGTTTAAAGCGCCAATTGTTTATGGTTGACTGTAACTCACCATAATACGGAAATATGAATTCCTGGGGTTTACTTATTTCCTTGACAGATGCCATGTAGTACACTCCCGCTTTATCATAGTCCCCCTTCAATTCATTGCAATTAAACATTGCCAACATTATTAATATACAAGTCATACTTGAAACATGAAAGTGCTGGTGAGTTGTATGAACTACATCAATTCATCATGAAAATAAGAATATGAGAGTTTTTTATGGTTATCTACAGTTCTAGATTAGCATGAAAGTTTTCTCTAGGCACCACAGTGGATGGTAGTAGCATGTAAAGCTTGATCTGCAGATACTAATCCCTTTACAAAACAAGATAACATTGATTTTCCTCAGCTTTGAAATATCACAATAAAGAACATGTAAAGAAGGCTTCATTGGTAATGACGTCATCATCTAGATAGTAGCACAATCTTTCTTACCTTACTATGGTAAGATCGCGCTAAATTGTAGTAGGAATGCGACTTTGTTGGTCCATGGTTGGTGACAGCGAGTGCAGTCTCAGTCAGTTGCTCTACTAGAAAGTGTTGTCCAGTGTAGAAAAAATGGTTTGCTAGATAATTTAAGGCCATGGCACAATAAGGGTATAGCTCAAAAGCTCTCTGCATCTTTTCCATTCCTTTCCTAATTCCAGCAGCTACATGTGTAATACAGCCCAGGAATTAGACCTCCCAATGGACATAAGTTAGAAGATATAACAGTAATAATAAATTGATCATAATAATAGCATATAAGATTATATAAATGCTGACTTTTATAGTTCTACCTGCATTTGTATGCAAATCTAAAATTGCAAGAGCAACAAGAGCCTCAACATTTTCTGGATCCAACTGCAAGTATAATATCATGAAGTTAAAAGAACTGCAGAAGGTATTAATGCAGCTTCACCTGGTAAGAGGCATTACTATGTTATCACTTGCCTGTAAAACCCGCTGAAATGCCTGCCAAGCTTTCTCAAATTGACCCATTTTGTAACGACAAAGACCTATGCCAAGTCTTACAGCTGCTGGACAATCAGGATTCACTTGAAGGGCTCTCTGCATGGAAGTTAACAGTTCAAACAGAAAGTATTCCGACTAAAAGCTTTATCTATGCAGTGTGCCAGTCATAACCACAATCAATTCAGAAATAAAGAGCAAATCTGGAGGTAGAGAAAAAAAGTGAATTTGTAGGGCTTTACAGGTTAACAAACAGGAGGATGGATACAAACCTTGTACAGCTCCAATGAATCAGAATACTGCCCACGATTGAACTCAACACATGCCTGCAGATATCAAGGGCAACTATTTTATAGCAAATGCAGCATAACTAATAACAGAGTTGGTCTCTCTTGCTCTCTCTAGGAGTAGATTTAACCAGGCCAGCAATGTTTCAATAAGCTTTCCTTATGTTTACTTCCATAACTGTTATCTACCACTACATTTCCACTCCTGTATTCTTGTTCCAAGACACTCTCATAGCTAATGGAAATCTAGGACATCACCGCAGTGGACATACATTAAAACCATTTACACCCATAATTGATAGAGGACAGAGACTCAACAAAGGGCATACTATTTAGTGATTGCGTGTAGCCAGAGAAGAGCAACAAATGAACTACTTTAATATCTTCTATGCTGAAACATTGATGGCATCTTTAGGTAATTGATTTGTAAAATGGTGAACATTAGTACTATTCTGATGCAGAGAAATAAAGACTGTACCTGACCCAAAAGGGAAGGAACGTTATCACGATCTCCATCTAATACAATCTTGAACGCATTAAATGCTTGTTCTACTTCCCCCTTGGCCAGTAAAAGCTGACCTGAAAGCAGAAGAAGGCGGTCAAGCGTAATCGTCATAACATACATGGTCTAGTAACACATGGCTCACCTACCAATCCTGTTGTAACACTCACCTACCACCTAGCTAGTCTCAGGGTACCCTAGTATGATCCGTAAACTACAGTCCAAGCCACACTCCGGCAGAGGACAATGTTGTTGCACATTTCAGTACCATATCAAGTAGACAGCAATCAGTAAGAAACGTAGCAGGGAAGCTTACCTTTCCCAACCCATGTTGAGGGCTCGTGGATGTCGATTCTTGACGCCTTGTTGTAAAACTGTGTGGCTAAAATAAAATGCTCCTCCTTTTCTCTCTGCTTCGTCTCGATTTTTCCAAGGTAGCTGTAATAGGCCCCTAAAGCATTCAAGATAGCAATCCTCTCATACCGAACATCCGCATAATACTCATCAATCTCTGCACCAGAAAAACTCCAAAACATCGCTTTACAAACACAATGGGATGTAATATAAACCTCGATTTCGTAAACAAACAAACGGTGATTACCAGGACTGGAGCCTTCCTCCAAAATCTGGCGGAACTGTTCTAGTTTCCCTTGCTTGAAATACTCTCTCTGCAGCATTAAACACCAAAGTAAAAAACATATTCGCCGATACTAAATTGAACTAGAAACCCAAACACTCTGTATTGAATTGAAGTTTAAAGCTTTTCATCAACAGAATTAGTAGAATTATAATTTATTAGAAAATAAAATAAAACGAACCGCGATGATGAGCCAGAGATCGAGAGGGGCTTGCTCGGCTTTGAGAATGTCGAGAATATCAGAAGCGTCTCTGGGGAGCTGATCCAGAGCAACCCTAACTTCCTCTTCCGAGTTCTGCACCGGAATATACACCGACGCCATTGACCGGAACCCTAGCTCCGTCTATAAGCTCTTGCTCGCGTTAATGAGCGGCGGCCAAGTGTTTTGTATGAAATCGAAAGATGAGAAATTGGTGTATTGCGAGAGACGGAGAGACTGATGAGCTAGCCAGTCACACAGTCACCCTCCATTCTCGTTTTGAAGCTTCTCCTTTTTAAGGTTTGTTTGACAACCGACCAAAATGTTAAACGAATGCCTAATTTTACCGCTCAAGGCTATAACTTTAAAAATTTAGATATTTGACACTGAGTAAGAAAATAATTTCAAATTTACTTTGCCGTAAACGGTCACAAATATGAGACGCTAATATTTTACAAACTATACAATAAATAATTTATCAATATGGTTAAGATCCTAATACAGTTAAACTTATATAAATTAATATTTTTGAAATTCCCAAATTTTATTAATTTAAGATATATTAATTAATCGATAAAATAATAATTTATTAGTTTATTATCAATTTATTAATGTAAAAAATTATTATTGTTGTACTTTGTTCAATGTATATCATTTTTTTCAATTTATTGTATTATATTATTAAATGTGTTATGAGAAAAAAATACTAAAAATTAATACCATGTTAAGAAAAATCCAATATGAGGTTCAAAGTAACATCAATTTCAAGAAACAACAAGTCACGTTTGAGTCATTCTTCATAAAGTCATCATAAATAAATAATTAATTATATGTATTAAGATATTATTAATTTATATATTGTATGGGGTCTATATGAATTCTCGAATTTCTGTTATCTTATAAATTTAACGAATTATTAATTTCTCACATTGTCCCCAAATTAGGACTGGCAATAAATATTCTTTTAGCGAGATTATTAATTAATCGAGTATTAAATTATTGAAGTTCTACTGTATTATGTTTGTTATACCAATTATAGCAATTTGTGGACCTGATTTTCTATGTGTATGCCCAAAATCATGAAAATATTCTTATTTAAATAGAAAAACTGTTTTTATTGCCAGAGACTGGGGAGTGTCATTCCTTTCGATAAAATATAATGCGATTACAAATTTACAATTATGATTATAACTACTTCAGTAAATCGTATGTCTTTAATATTTCTTCCATGTATCATATATGTTTTTTTCGCTCACTTGGAAGAAAATTACAATAAAAAAATGTCTCTAGCGCACCCATTTTTAACTAAGTCAAAAACATGCAACCTAGAAAATACAGGTGGGAGAGTTCTTTCCGAGCTCCTTGGCTCCAAGCAAGCATAACCAATATCAACAAGTCTATCGGCTACAAAATTGATTTCTCTGTAGACATGTGAGAAGGAGATTAATGAGAAGAAAGAATTTAGCTAGCTCTTGATGTCTACAATTGTCATACGAAGTCTCCTAGGGTCTCACACTTCTTCCCATTAATGCAATTTATGATGAGAAGAAGGCATCCTTAATAACAAGATCCTCCCCATAAAAAAAATAGATGTTCAAAACTTGTACTTCTAACTCTTTTGTAAACTATCTCTCAAAGAATGGTAAGTGTGTTGTCAAAACTTTTAGCACCATATATGCATGTTAGGTTAGACCATATGTAGGTTAGTACTCATCAATATATGACAATTTCTATTTTTATTTTTTTAAATGAGATGTTTCTATCTTTGAATGTCAACAGAAAAAAAGTTATCTAATTAATTTTTGTAATATCCTCCTCCTTGGCCATTTGTCTGCTTCTTTCACCCTCACGCCAAACAGCCCCTAAAAATCAATACTAAACTGAGTCTCAGACTCTCTTCCTCAAACTTGGACCTCTGTCTCTCTCTCCAGGTACCTCTCTCTCTCTTTCACTCCTCTTAAATTTTCGGTCTTACTTTTCGTTATTCATTGCTTAAAGCTCGTATATTTACTCAGATTGGGGCTTAACTCTAACTCAGGGATTTCGTCTCCACTAAAATTCGCACACACACAGCTTCAAATAGGTTCACAGAATCTCAATTTGATTTTGTTCAGTAACATTGAGCTCAATTTCCTCAAGTTTAGCTCAGGGCTTCACAAAATTGAATGAGGAAAAGCTCAGATTCCTAATCCTCTTTAAATTCGTCAATTTTTTCACAGCCAGGACAGCTTAAAATTCAAGACGATGCCACTCAAATGGTAAAGCAAAAACCTGGAGAAAACCCTAGTTGAAAGGTGTGAAGTATATTATCACTTGTTGTTTAACATTTTGATGTTTTCGTGGTGCCAAAACTTTAGGGTTTTGCATTGGCAACCCAATGCAGGGACTGCAGTGAGCAGTCAAATCATCAACGAAGTGATGCAGGTCGTCGAGAGCATCAATGGCATTAAGGAAGGCAGGTGGAAAGCCACCATCACCTTCTACAAACCCCTGCTTCGAGGTAGATTTCTCATCTATGATGTTTTTTTTTTCTCGGTTGCGGGGTTGTTTGTGAAAGATGGATTCTTATAGAATTGTTTATGTATGAAATGGATGTATTTGGAATGTACCAGAGCAGTCTTTGGTCGGTGAATTCCCTCGTGATTTCTTGGGGATTGCACTGCCGGAGCAGCCAAATAAGTACTACCTTATACTCCGACCACTTCACATAGTTATGGAAGCTGATTCTACAATTACAACAATCATGGAGAAGTTGCAGTCTTATAAACAAAGGGTCTCGCTTAATTTTGAGGTTTGTGCCCTTTTTAGTTTTTACACTCAAAGTTGGTGTCATTCGAATGTTTTGAATCTGATTTTTGACGTTCGTGGAGAGAATGTTTGATACGATTCTTTGGGATTATTTGTGTAGGGATTTCAATATCAACTTGGGGACTTCCAATTGAGAGTGGGAAAAGTTCTTCCTAATCACTCTGAAAATCTTAGAGGAATAGTTATGGAGGTATATTCGTTAACAAGCTACATTTTCTTCATTGGAGTGTATATTCCTGTGCTCTAGAACCTATGGATATTGTTTTATCACAAGAATGTCATAGTACAATTAACATATTTGAGTTATTCACTATACTGTTGTTGAGTATTTATAGTTGTGCATAATGAATTGCAATACATGCCAAACCACACTTTGTACCAATTCTGGCTGATATGTAAAAGTTGGTTTCATTTTGATCGGGTTCACTTTTTAGCAACAGTCAGTCTTTAGTGTAGTCACCTAGATTTTATTTCCGTTGCTTGTTAATTTAGATGTGTTGTCATTGTGCAATACTGCTAAATCGTTTTTGATTGATTTACATTGGTTATATAGGTTGAATACCTACCAATTTCTTCAATGGAGAAAGCAAGGTAAATCATGGAAGAGTTTATGACTACATGGGAACAGACTGTGTCGAAAAGAACATTACCAGGCCACTTTGTACATATGGAACCAAACTTTGGTGAGTTTGGCCTTGAAGATCAGTATACTTCACAACACACTGCTGTCCAGTATGCTGCTGTTATGGCTCAACTGATTGCAACCGTGCAAGCAGTGCAAGGACAAGGAAGAAATTAACGAATGATGAACAAGATCTTCATGTTTGTTACCTGTGCAACTGGTTGATTTATTAACGTTTCGACCCTAGTTTAGCACGAGACTAACAAAGAAATGGGGAGGAATGAACATCTGAGTTGGGATTTTACTAACTCATGGAAGACAAGAAATTTGTGGTAGGGTTTGTGAAATTTTCTTACTATCACCTTGTTAAATGAAGAGTTGAAAGAATGTTGTGCCTGTCCATGGAAGCCAAGAAAGCATGTTGTGCCTGTCATGATACGGGTTTCACATCTTATCCTAAATGAGAAAATTAAATCTCATAGATTATGTCTGCATTTCTCTAGCAAGGATATACAACTTTTATTAAACATATTGAATAGAAGACCATCCAAGCATGCAGATATTGAAAAGATGTTCCATGTTGGCTTCTTAGATTGCACTGCACCCTATGATCCCCAAATTTAATGTTCCAGATTTCTTGTTATATATCTGATCTTCCATTTTACTCGCTTTCCACAAAATTACTAGAATAATAAATTTTATACTTGTACAAATCAATCATAGGATTCATAGGGGAAAACAAGAAAGGGTTTTAGTGGGTAGCCGCGAAGTGTAAAATAAGAAAGAGCACGTCCACGTGAAGGCACACACAACAAAAGGTTTCATTAGCTAGCCCACTTCTTCTGTTTTCTCTTTACTCTCTACTCACTTCCGCCTTCACCATCTTTACATACAGGTTAGCTTCCCACCACCATATTCTTCGATCTTCTTCATCATCAATCATATTTGCCTTCACATTTATATAAACTAGTTTTCGTTCATGGGCTAACACTCGTTTTTCAATCTCTGTTCATGTCAGATTGTAATGAGCCAACAACAGCCACAGTCTGGTGCTCCTGCACCCAGAAAGTTTATTTTTTGTATCTTTTGATTCTCACTGCCTTTTGTTGTTAATGTGAGCCCTGCTTTTGTTTATTTCTTATTTGCTTTGATTTTTGTTGCAGAGGAGATTCATACCAAAAGGTCGCCCAAAGCCAGAAATTAAACCGTAATAGTTTCCTCAGTGATTTTTGTTACTTCTTTGCTTTTCTCTTATGTTTCATTTGATACAAGACCTGTGTTTATTCATTGTCTCTCTGTCTCTATGCAGTGACGTGGAGGAGGAAGAGAAAGCTAGTAATGCTGAGATAGAGAGGGAGTTGCTCAGACGCCATTATGTATGTGTGTGTGTGTATATATATAGAACATATATTGATTGATTGGTTTCCAACTTTCCATTGATGGCTTTTGAAATTTTGATTCCCAGTATTAATCTTTTTATGTTGTGTCTTGTTTTCTATCTTAAAGGAGCAATTTTTAAGGACAAAGCCAAAAACGGAAAACAAAGGTATGATACAATGTTGGTGACACTTTATTAATATGAATCAGTCTTATAAAACTTGCAGTTAACTTGAAGGTGACGATAGAATCGAGTAGTATGTTGTGATTCAATGAATGATAACAATGCTATTTATTTGCAGTGAGTGCTGTGCAAGTTGCATTCGGTTCTGGGGCTCAATCATCATCAACCACAAGGTCATATGGGACTCGAAGGAGTGCTAATGGTACGGTGGATCTTCTTTGGTGTAGCTTTGAGCTTGATTTTTCATGAGATGCTTCTAGTATATCATTCTCGATGGTGTTTCTGCAGGTGGTGTTTTTGGCTTGGACGAGGAAGAGGAGAAAGAATACAAGTCACCATTTGTAAGTTATATTGCAAGGCCAAAATTACTGGGATCGGCTGAAAGAATTTGATTTCATCGTGTATGTATTTGTGTGTATGACTTTAATAAATTTTTATAATTGGGATGTTGATTGCAGGATACATATAGTCATTACCCTATATCTCTTCCTCTGACACAGCCGTCTGAGGAAGATCCAGGTATGATTTCAGAGTGTATTGTCATCTGTTTTTGATGGATTTGGGATTGTATTAACTCATTCCTAATGTAAGCTCTTAAATCCAAGAAACCCACATAATTATGTTTGAAGTGACAGTCCTTGTTGGCAGGAACGGGAAAGATAATGTGAGAAAGTTGAAAGGAAAAATAAACAAAGTGTAGAAGCTATTTTTTGAACTTCTTATACTCTATAATCTAGAACTGATTTCATCTGTAAGATCAAAGGTTGCAATGTAAATGATTGAATGCCCTGCGGTTCTTTAATTGTTATAAAAACTAGACATATTTAACATATAGGAAAGAGAGAAGCAGTTGTTCAATTGACATATGGAGAAATGTCAAAATTTTATACTTCAATCTGTAGTTCTCTTGCATGTAAAGGGATTGTCATAAGAAGTTAACGCTTCTAGCTGCAATTCATATCAACTGGAGAGTAGAGACCTACTTATTAGGTGAACATTTGTGTAAAGGAAAAAATTCACACATGATGCCTGAACTCTTTCGGTCAGGTCAAAAGGATGCTCGAACTCTAAAATCTATAAAAATGATGCCCATGAAGTGTAAGATTTATGTTGTGCATGAGGAGGTAGATGTTTGAGGTAAAAAAACATTGGTATTATTATTTTAATATATAATTTATATATGGCTCAGTTTTATGTTTGTTTTCAATATGAGGTCTGCATCACCTTCTGTTGAGATGAAATGGCAAGGCACCTAAAGCTCTACCATTTGCAGCACTTCTTAACGAGCAAGAATTTGGGGACAGTGAACTAGCATATGATGAAAATGTAACACCAGCGGCAGAAGATCTTGATCTAATGGTTGATACATGTGATTATTAGTATATGCAAGCTGAATTCTTGTGATTTATTCTTTTAAGTTTGTTGGCAGAAGGAAAATAGAGCAACTAGTATGTTCTTTCTTCACTTACCACCAAACATACCTATCTCGAAGCAATCATCTACAGGAAGTGGTCAACAGGTCAACAATAGCTCAGGGGCACCGCGAAGTGCACCTAATGCAGAGAAGCCTTGTTCCTTGGGTGAGTTACCAGCTGGCTTCATGGGTGAGATGTTGGTGTACAAAAGCGGTGCCATTAAGCTGAAGCTAGGAGACACTATATGATGCGAGTATATTTCATATAATTGAATGTCTGGCCTTGTTTTCGGTGTTTCCTTCTTAACCACTCGAGCTCGATATACCTTCTAAACTTCTAAGAGGGAAAAATATTTTATATTTTAAGTTATATCAATTTCGACACACTTTGAGCTACTCAAGCACATTAATACTACTACTTCTGTTACTGTATATTCCTCGTCACCTGAAAGTGGAAGACTGGGATATATATCATAGCTTAGGACAATGCCTCTTATTGTTTGTATGAATGCAGGTCTCCCCAGGATCGAATTGTGACTTTGCTCAAGATGTTATGGCTATTAATATAACAGAGAAGAAGTGTTGCATTATTGGAGAACTCAACAAGAGAGCTGTTGTTACCCCAGATATAGACTCCATTTTGAACAGTGAGGATTTATGACAGTGATGCTCAATTGCAATACAGTTTTGGTCTCTGGTAACCTGATTTTTTATAGAAAAAAGAAAAGAAATTGAGTCTTCTCACTCAGTACGGAAAGGCATGTTGGATTTATTTATGCGGCATATTATGATTTATGTCCACTCACTCTAACGGTTTTATTATTTATATGCTCTTCTCTGGGGTTTTCGGTTTTCGTCGCCCTGATTGCAGTTTCTTTCCCGTGGTTGCACGTCATCGCAGGAGGCCTTGAGTTTAAGTAACACTTTCCTTCTAGTAGGGTCCTGATGTAACCTGCTAGTTTTGTATATTGTGTAATTAAAAATCGCTCTGAATATTTGTGTAGTGATGTTCAGTTTGAGTTATACTCCTGAATATTTTTTGGATTCTTGTAAACCTTGAGTTTAGTTTTATATGGATTTTGAGAAATTCGGATGGGATATGGCGCCCACGGTTTGACTTTTGTGGATATATGGAGAAGTGTGTCTTTTACTACAGGTTATATGGTATCGCGCATTATAGGGTAAACTCTGTCAAAATAGTTTTTTGAAATGTCACGTTTTTAAAAGGGGTTTGATTCCAGTTTAGATAGGTAAAACGCGGTCGGGTCCTTTCATATGCATTTATGGTTATGCGTTTTATGAGCATACATTGGTTCGGAGGCACAAATGATTTATTTTTACACAGAGTATGGTTATTATAGATGCATCGATGCTATGGCCTCTCGGCTGATCCTCGAGATGCTCTGGAAGGGTTATGACAAACACCTGACCCGTGATTACACACCACCCAGGAGGATTAGGACAAGCACCTGACCTAAGCATGTTTGTAACTTGAGGGAAACGTACTCAAGTTACTGCCTCCACACATACACAATACCCAGGAGGGTTAGGACAAACACCTTACTTGGGCTTGTTTATTTTCAGACTCGCATTATTTTTATGTACATTATTTATGAAGGCATATTATTTACAGTTTCAGTTTAAAAAGTGAATTATTATTTTCGTCCACTCACTCTAACAGTTTTTATGATTTTATGTGCCTTTTTTTCTAGGCTTTTCAGCTTTCTTTGCCCATATTGCAGTGTGTATCATGAAGGTGCTGGATGTCGTCGAGTCCACTAGTTAATTCCTTCAGCAGTAGGTTCCAGCTCAATGTCAATATGTCTCTTGTGTTATTAAAGTCACCTTAGATACTAGTTCTGTAGTATCGTCTTAGTGGGAGTCTTGTGAATAGGTTGTCACTCGTATAGTTGTCGAGTTGAGTTTCTTTGTTTATGAATCAGTGTATTTACTGGAGTTACGTTTTCAAATTCTGAATAAGGTATCAGGTTTGATTTCAGCTTATGTTGAGAAATCCGGATGGACATAGGTGGTCCACGGTATTGTTTGTGAGTTTATATGCGGAATGTCAGTTTTCTTTGCAGGTTTTTTGTTGTCTCTTTTATAAGTGAAGTTATGTTAAAATTTTCACAGAAACTCATAAATTAGAGTCGATCATTAGAACTTGATTCTAGATTACCAGTTAATTTAGAGTCGGTCCGAAATTAACCCAAAAGGGGGTACATGGAAGAGAAGGGGGTTGTAACTCTATGATCAAGGTCGAACATACATATAGCCCTATGTTTTAAGTTTCTCTCACGTCCTTCTATATATGGGAGCTAGCATGCATGATGCATCTGTAAAAGCTAGGAAAAATAAGTTTACTAATCAATTTTTGAATATTTAGTCATGGCTAATGGTTGGTCTACGCGTACCACGTACATACATAAACTAAGATGATTTATTGCATCCAGCTAAGCTAGCTGACTCTGATATTCTTGTCTTCTTATTTTCTGTTCTCCTTTGCTGTTTTTGCTAGTTAGCTAATAGCATCTGCAACCTTTTATGTTCTATCGACATCTTTCTCTCAATTTTTAAGGGCAATTCATATATTTGATCTCATCTCTACTTTTGTACGTTGCGTTATTGGATTGAAATTTATATTCAACAATATTATGCAAGTTTGAAATAAGAAGCAAAAGCGGAGTTGCATGTCAATGACTTCACAAGCACTAGCTAAGACATGATCGCGCATTCTCGACTCTTCTTACATGAAAAAAGTCAATATGTCAAAAGACAAAAAGAGTGACTTTGATTTGTTTCAAGATATAGCTAAGGGCTCTTCACATTGTAAATCGATCTATAAAGCCCATGTAATAGTGTTTCAGAAGCAAGCAATAAGGCTACGAATATATATAGGACTGTAAATTAAGTTAGAAAAGCACTTGGGATTCTTGTGCCAATGTATAGAGCGCAAGAGCACGTTCCATTGTTCCTAATTCCATTCATGATTCAAACATAGTATCATACGTACATATCATTATTTATTATTTTTCTACATAATTGCTTGAAGAAAGTGGAATTATTGATCAAGTACTCGCTCCAAGTGCATGCCATTCTCCTTGATCAGCATCACCTTCGAGAAAAATATTCAACGACTGAAAATCGAGGACCATATTCGACTGCACTTGATGATCAACAACACAATCCTCAACACCACCAACACTTCCACTCCAATATTGCTGCAGCTGCAACATTTCTTCAGAAAACAAAGGATCGTCACTCGAAAAATCCATACCGAGGAAATTGGACAGGGTAAGCTCTTCGCTCATGTCGAAATCCACCATGAAAGCGGATGAAGACAACTTCTCCAACGAAGATGGGGACGAAGTCGACATCCCATTATTATCGGTATTAGGCTCGACTTGATGTTGTTGACGATAAACAGGATTGTGATGATCATTGCGTGGTACGGGTGGGACGTCGATGAAAACTTTGGTGCATTTGGTAGCTTTGGTTCTAATAACCACATTATGGGACGATGGCGACGACATAGCGTTCTTGGTCTCTTTGTGCTTTGGTACTACTTCACCACCAGCTGAGGTCGACGATGAACGAGCACTCCGAGCAGTGGCAACTTCTTGGACTTGAAATCTTTTGCTTAGAATGGTGTTCCAGTAGTTCTTTATTTCATTGTCTGTTCGCCCCGGTAGCCTTCCCGCAATGAGAGACCACCTGATTGATCAGAATTTACCATCATGAAATTAAAATAAAATAAAATTTACCTTAATTATGCAAGTTAATTAACCATTCTAAAGTTTTGATTTAAGTAACTAACTAATTACCTGTTGCCCAAGAGCTTGTGAAGCCTTACAATAAGCTCTTCTTCATCTGGTAAAATGTTGCATCGCTTAATGTCTGGTCTCAGGTAGTTCAGCCACCTAAGCCTGCAGCTCTTCCCACATCTCTTCAACCCTTCAATTACAACTAAAATATATTAGAGAAACCATGCATGGTTTCTCTAATAAAGAGAAAACTAACCTTAATAAGTACGTGTTTAGATTCTGATCGATCATAGTTACGTACCTGCTCTTTTGGGGAGGTCTCTCCATTTGCCTTCACCATGGACTTTGATGTATTCCGTCAGAACTTTATCTTCGGGAGCAGTCCATGCACCTCTCTTCAAACCCTCCTTAGCACAACAAGCTCTTCTCCCCATCTCTTTCCTATATTCAATCACTTTTGGTTTCTTGATCAAAAGGTCGATCTTCACTTATGGTTGATTCTCAATGCTCTGAAAACTTGTTCTTCTTTGATTTGGTTTCTTCTTCTTCTGCTGCTGAAGAGTACTCGGAGACTGATGCTCTTTATACTGTGGCCGGCAGGTCTGTTCTCCACGCCATCTAATTAACTATTATTATAAAAATATTTTTGTGCCAAATCAAAATACATGACACTTAATTAGTGGTTCCTAACCTCCCAAGCAGGCCATCGCGATCATTAATTAATGAGACCTGTTGTGTAAAAATCTATTATTTAAACTATATCGGTGACTTATTTCTCTTTATATATATTAATATTGAAATATGCATGTTCAGACTTATTATGAAAATTATGATGCGACTTATTTTTTTACAAGTTAATTATGAGATCGATAGTAATGAAAGTACGTTTGAAGGATTTGTAACTGCAGTCCAGTCTCTAGTAAGATCATTAAGATGTAGGCAGATCTAACAGAGTGTAAGAGATCGAGAATGTAAGAAGTTTGTATGAGTAATAGTTGTGTTGACTGTTAATTACCACGGCTCTATAAATAGAAGGTATAGTTGTCTATACCCTACATGAATACATATATATATAGTACTCGATCTCAACGAGCTCTATACAAGACTTAGGATTTTTACATGGCTGATAATCCTGATATCAAAACATTCAAACAAGAGAAGAACTGTTATGACCAGCATCGATCTTGTGCAGTTCAAAACAATTCCATACACACTAGCTAGAGATTGTTTATATATATGTATAAAGAAGTCGATTGCACCCATGCATTTTAAGCATGCATGTAATATTTGTAGATTACATAATTTTTACCCCGTCATTCGATCTCTATTAAGGTTAATTGTGAGTGCGGTTAATTTCTCTTTTAACCTCATCCGAATTGATGCATATATAATTCTTACATCACTGATCGCGTACCTGGCAACACATTTGAATAAGTTTCAAACTGACATTAAAGCACTAATTCTTCCTGCTAATAAATAAGGATCCCAACAACATCATATATACTGTATTTACTAGCATATATAGTTGGTGGATTCTGTCTGCATGATTTCGTTATCAATTAAATTTTGTGATAAGCAATTAGTCGATCTTTAGAGCCAAATCTCCATCGCCTCGATCATCATTCAATGTATTATACATGATTTATGCTGTAACCTTTAAGATGAGACTTACCAGTAAGTATATATTGCAATATAATATGGTCAAAATGGGTCAATTAATTTCATCATTTGATTAGCTTTGTAGACCAATTTATATGTTCTCCATGCATGTAACCAGCTGAATAAGAAAATATGTTCTTGTTGTACTTTGAATGAAATTATATATACCACAAAGACAATTCAAATTGTTTCCTGCATTCATCTACTCGATCTTTTTTTTCTAATATTCTAAATTTCTAAGAGAGCCTTGAAACTTGAAAGTTAGTTAGACACTGTAGCCGCCCACCCATTCTGTCTAGAATATTTCTACTCTTTTTTCCTTTCTTCTTCATGTATGTCAATTAGTAACGTTGTATCAACATCTTGAAAAGCAAGCTAATTAGTCGCGATCGATCACGTACTGAACAGAAGAGCTGCTTGCTTTGTCATAGTATATTTTTGAAACAGAGCATCGATATATTTGGATTGTCCATGTCTTCATCGAATCTCACATATGGGAGTGCAGTTTGAATTCTGTATGTTTGTACGCTATAATATTTGCTTTCATATATGGATGGTTGAGTACATTACTTATTTAGCTGTACGTCTGTTTTTTTATTAACTTTTATTAAGTGAGTTTCGAGTAATTGAACTGTTTTTGCCATCTTGGACTAATATATAGTACGTATTTAGCTTTAATTTTGTCATCTGTGAGTGGCAAAAGTACTGGATTACGTATCGTCCTCTTCTGAATTCTGATAATTAAAATGCTTTGGTGAGTTTGGTGAGTTTGGTCCTTGTTTACTATACACGAGCATTCATAATATCAGATTATTGTAGCTAGCTAGTAGATTTTTGGTAGGGAAGTTATTCATCCTCTTATCTTACATATGTTAACTTTGTTTCCTTGAATACAAAATCAGTGAGGGAGTTGGACCACAGCCGAGGAAAGAAAGATCGAACAATCCGAAGTGATATTCAGGACTTTAAAATTCATCGATCCATTTATGTGAATTTGTCAAAGGAGGTTGTTGGATCGAATTGCAAAATAGTGATGATTGATGAAGTTGGTACGTAGTAGTTGATATATTACGAACATACGAAGCCCTGGATTACGTAATTTCCCTTTTCGGATTCATCCCCTCAAATTAGGGATGAGAACGGAACGAGTCGGGTCAATATTTGACCGTTTTTATCTCTATCTCGAATATGACGGGACGGGACGTGATTAGACATTTTAAAGTCTGTTTCGATCACCCCGAAACTCGAACGGGATGAGATTGGTGAAATTTCGGGTTTAATTTAAAAGGAATAATTAATAGAGTTTTTAATAACAAAAATCCGATGGGATGAACCAAATTTTGGACTCAATCTAAAATAAACATATTTTGTTAGGACCTAGAATTGTACGATTATATAACATAATACCGTTTACTAGATGTTTAATTAAAAACAGTAAACCAACAAACACTTATTTTATGTTTAATTGATACATTTAGTTCATATTAAGGTAATTTTATTTTTTAGGTTGGATATTGTTAATTGTTTGATATTTTAATATGTCAACTCTTTATAAAATAAATGGTTAAATAGACAAAGATGTGACAGGTCTGTAGGGATTTCAAAATCAATACCTGATATCGTTCCAAACAAAATGGGACGGGATAGAATAGTAAAAAATTTAATTTTCATTCAGAGTAGAATCGAGACGGGATCGAATCGGATTCGAAATTTGCGGGATTCGTGTCCACCCCTACCTCAAATTAAAAAGTCCTAGGAAGAGAGAGAGAGAGAGAGAGCGAGTTGTACATCTTTATCAAAATCTTTGAATTTAAGAGTAAATAATAGGTAAAAGCCAATTAATCATGAGAATTAGTTGAAGTGTCAACATGTCGTTCTCTTAAATTTCGTATACTACTCAATCTCTCAACGAGTCGCTAATTAAATATTGGAAAAATTCCCACCCGCCCAGATGGAGTTTTTCCCATCCACCTAGATTTTGAGAAATCTTTTCTCACTAACCTAAATAAAATTGTATAATTCTCACCCATCCAACACTTTTAAGAGATTTATTCTCACTTACCCATCTTTTCCCTTTCTTTTAAATTTTCATTCCGAAAATACCCTCGTCAATATTTTGTGGCTCTCATTCTCTCACTGGTCTCTCTACCCTTTTCCAGTTACCCAAAACCTTCGATTCGACCGCTTGGGTTGGTCCTCGTCCCCCAGTCTTGCTGATCTCAGCCTCAGCCTCAGCCTCGTGCACTCATCGCTCGGTCTCAGTCCCGAGCTCTACCGAGTTTAGCCTGGGCTTCTCGCCTCCTTACTCGTGCAGCTCCGTCATCTCACGCGTCTCTGACCACATCTCTCTCTTTCTCTCTTTCAATATGGGAGATTTTTAACTTCTAAGCCATTCTTCGAGGACCCACTTCAGTGCATCGACCAATCCCAGCGGTGGAAGATCAAAAGCTCCTATGGAGACATCAGACTCACTTATCGAGACGACTAGACCATTGCTTACGTGGCCTCCAGAATGCCAGCTATCTTCTTTGCTTGTCACAGAGTACTCAAAGAGGTAAGGAATAAAGGGATTCAAGGTTTCAATTTGATTAATATACAGTAAAACCTCGATAAATTAATAACCTCGGAACTGACAAAATTTATTCATTTAGCGAGGTTATTAATTAATCGAGTATTAAATTAATACTCAAGTCTCTAAGTTGAGACCGGTAAAAAATATTATTTTAATGAGGTTATGAATTAATCGAGTATTAATTTATCGAGGTTTTACTGTAAATGAAAAAATGAGAGTAAAGATTGTATTTTTGGTATTGGGTATTAATGAAGTGTTTGTATCCACCACTTCAAAAGTAGGCAAAAGTCATACACAATTTTCTCATCAATAATGAAATGGTGATGCCAATTTACATTACCACCAATATACCCATTTTTGTCACTAATATACTCATTTTTTCCACTAATATATTTATTCTTGCCATCAATATACTCATTTTTGTCACCAAAAATGTGAACAATATTTGCTTGCCACCCCCTATTGGCCACAAACAAATAATTGTGGCTACATTGGTTCACAAGCTAATTTTCTACTAATATTGTTTTGTCACTCCCCCTATTGACCACCTCTGAGTGTGTGTCTATTGATCTATATTGTAATAGTGATTATTGTTATTTGATAGATTCGGAGGAGGCTACCGGGGTTTTCTCTGGCTAAAGTGTTGGATTTTGGAGGCGCGCTGGGACATGTTCGGCATTCTGGTGAGAATTGTATCTGGTTCTCTCTTGAGATTGTTTACGTGCACTTGTGAATTTGGTAATGATATTAAATGTGGAATAATGTAGGGCGTTGCGAGAAGTCTGGCTGCAATTGTTAGAGAAAGTGAACTTAGTTGAGCCATCCCAATCTATGCAGCATGCAGGGCAGAGCCTTATACAAGGTTCGTAATGGTAGTGATTTTAAATTAGAATTTGTTTTACAGTAATAGTTCAACTATTTTGATGGTTAATGCTCATATACTTTACATCAATTGTTCTTTCTCTCGGTTCACAGTTTTTAACTGTTACTAATTCTACTATAAGTGGTGTTAGTGTTGTGCTTTGCCCTTCAGATTCAGTGGAGAATCACGTCCAGGACACCATTGTAGCAGGGGCTTATCTCTGTGATGAGGAGACTGTCAGAGTATGTTATGGAACCAGTAACATGAACATGCATTATCAATTATGATCTGTGCCAAATATCGATGATATATAATACCGTATAGTTTTTTTTCTCTTGAATAGATACTTTTGAGGTCTTCTTCTTATTATTATGAATGTTGAAGTTGCTTTGAAGTTGAATGCAATATGCATGCCAGAGAGAAGTTATGTTGTAACGCGTATTAGACTCTTCGATTGATATTCAGATGATCCTTAACTGATTATTAGTTGATTCTCAACTGATACTCAAATGACCATCAATTGAGTATTAGTTCAACCAACCTCAACTGAGTATCAATTGACCTCATTGAACGTCAATTAAGTATCAATATTTCATATGAATTGTGTGTTTGAGTGAATAACTATGCAGCAGTTGTGTCGGGGCATTTTATGTGTCCTGTAAATGGGTACAGCATGTTTGTCATAGTTATGGTACATTGCTCAGGAATGTTGCAATTTACTATTTACTACATAACAAAGTTCATACACTATTGCTAGACTGTTCCTCCTACAGTGACCAGGTCTCACGTGTGAAGCGTGCGGGAAACTAAATTTACTATATAACAAAGTTGATACACTATTGCTAGAACAGTTCCTATACGTGTGAGGCGTGCGAGGTGAAACGTGTGAGAGAGAAGCTGTGCTTCCTTCTTCCATCAATTGAACTCAACCAACTCCACTTCTGATCAAAGCCAGCTCGGTCTCAGCCCTTCCTCTCTCAATTATTCTTCTCTTCGTTTCAATTTCAGCCGTCCTCTTCTCTTTCTCTCTCTCCTCTCACTCTTGCTATAATCTCATACCTCTCTGTTGAAGTTGTATATGATTTTGTGATGTTTGATCGATTCAGTCGAAGGTGATCTACTAAATCGATCGGTTCAAATGGGGAATCTCTGAGAATTAACAAGTGGTGGTTTCACCTGTTGCGATTCATAGTGGAAGCCGCTTACTCGACCCAATTTGGTCCTCTCATCTGTTTCGTTGTAGCTGCCTCACCCAGAAATCAAAAGGTAGTTTCCGATCTCTCTCCCTCTCAATCTCATACTACCGTCGCCGATTCATCATGGTTAGAGTTTTAGATCGATTCTGAGTTTGAGATTTGGTTGGTTTTTTTTTTCAATATATCTGTTCGTGATCGATTTCGTCTATGTTTCATTTGATTTCATTGTTCGTCTTTGTATGATTCCGATGTATGTGGATCGGGTTCTCATTTTTTTCCATTCTCCAAGGTTCAACCCCGAAAGAGAAACAGAAGAGAGCAAGGACCTGGTGGATGTTTTATTGGATGTACAGAAAACACTCTGCTGACATGCCTCTCACAATGGATAATGTCAAGGTTATAATCTTGGTAAGTATAGACTCTTTGATGCTTTCTATTATATTCCTTCACAACTATATTTAATTTCAAATGAGTTGGACTAAAAATCAGTATCAATGTCTGTACCTACTGATGCAGGACATATTTGCTACAGGAACGGATACAACATTCATCACCCTTGATTGGGGAATGACAGAGCTTTTGATGAATCCCCAAGTCCTGGAAAAAGTACAAGCTGAAGTACGCAATGTTGTTGGAGAAAGAAAAGCTTCTCGATAGTTAGTGGTAAGTAGGACCAAAAGTTTCTATTGACCCTATTTCTTGAATCATTTGCGTTTAGTGAACCGCTATGGCACATGAATTAAGTGTGATTAAAATTTGGTTTAGTTTTTCTTTTAAATTCCAATTTAAAGAACTGGGATTCAACTAATGGTTTTTGCATAAGGTTTATTTTTATCGTGCTCATCATCTATGGGATATATAGACTCAGAAAATAGGAAGAACAGAATAAAGAATCTAAAACCAGAAACTTTAACTAAAGAAAGAATTCAAATACTTAAATAAATGAATAAATTATTTTAGAATAACTCAAGAACAACTCAAGAACATCACAAGATCCACACCTAGGCGGTAATCCGCCACCTGGGGATTGTGAAGTTTAAAAAACATAAACCAGAGACCTCACCTAGGCGGTAGTCCGCCACCTGGGGTCTGGAATTTATATATATATATATATATATATATATGCTAACTGCAGAGAGCTCCCCCTATACTATTTGTCATGCTTGCCCCATTTTCAATATACTCAAGTGTCATGTGGAATTTAAGGGATCAAATGAAAATGTATTGGTTGATGTAAGTAATCACAGAGCTTTATATTGATTAGCTGTCTACAAAAATTTAATCAGTTCAGATCCTTTAACATTGACTGGTGAAATTTTGTTTCTTGGATGCTTTTTTGCAGTTAGTAGGCCTACCATCTAATACTGCTGAATGCAAACAAACGATCAAATGGGAGAGACTACGGAATTGCAGAACAAAACTTATGACTTAGGGAGTCATAGTTTCTATCTCTTTGCTTTTTGGGTTTGTGGGTTGCAGGGAGGTTTACATCTTCTCCAGACTACGTAACGAAGCTATCAGGTAAGGTTCCTCTCGATGTAAGTACCACAAACTTTGAGACTATTCTAATGATATGGTTGTGTTATTTTCATAAAGATATGAGTTTTTATCTCAGCTTTTGTTCCTAGGTATGTTTGAAGTTGAACAATGCAGCTTTTGATCTTTCAGATGGTGAAATTGTTGATTATGCTTCTTATATACTTATATATACTACTATAGGTTACCAAGATTCGGTGGGGTGAATATGTTTGATAAAAATGAATGGATGAATTGTAGTTTTTGGGCGCTTATAGTTCTGTTATAGATTCAATTTAGTTATGTTTCATTTGGTTAGTAAGCTGCAAATGAGAAGTCAAGCATATCTTTAGTTATGTATGCGTTATTCAAGCATATCTTTTTGGCCAAACATTAGAAATTGATTCTGGATATGATGATAAGAATACTATAATTGCTCAAGACACATTTTAGCCCACAGTATTACTAGAGAACCTTCTTCTAAAAATTACAATTCCTTGAATTTTAAAATCTCTATCTCAATTCAGTAAGTACTATAAGAATACTACTTATTTTCAGTTTTGCAGATTTAGTTCTAATTCTCCTATTTTGATGTCCTTATAAAAAATAAAAATACAAAATCTCCTCTTTTGATTCTGAGCCGGTAATATTCCTAATCCCAATTACATTTGCAATAAAATTAAAGGGGGTTATTTTTTCAAATGTATAACTTTGGCCTTTGGAATGTTGATGTGTAGATTTGAATTGGAGATGGCAATCCAAGGAAGAAAGATAAGAAGTAGATGCACGAAATGGAGGTTTACAAGCACTAGAGAGGAATATGCCATTCGGTATCGAGGGGTAATGAAACTGCAAAGCAGAAGGCCTTTATATTGCTAAAGAAGGTAAAGAGCATAATTATCGATTGTTCTCACTGCAAAATCTATTCAATTTATTGAAAGAGTGATTTACTGTTGCATGCTATTTGAATACTATTAAATTTGTACGCAACTACAAAAAAAAAGAAATTTTGTGAAGAAAAAAATGGAAAGAAAAAGGCTTGATGATCCCAACAAGCCCCAAGATGCATCATCTTCCCATCTATGTACGTATATATTTGTATAAATTCCAGGAACAAGAAGATGAATTTTTCCAAAACTTGAAAGTTGAACAAAAACGTCTAATTGATTAAATTTTGTAACAGTTCAGCCGAATGAAATATTGTGTCAATTCGTATTATGTACAGCTTATGATGATGTACAATTTTTTTTAAAAAAATAAGGGCAGTGTGGTAGATGTATAGTTTCTGTTCTCCTGAGTTCAACGTCTCGAGGGGTTTTTTTATTTCTAGGGTTTAGGGACAGTTCCAGTTTCTTGAAAACCTAGTGCTAGAACTGTAAACTCATAATCAGTAAATATCCAAAATGACAGATCAAAATGTTTGGATTTCTTACAAGTACATGAAGGTACATCAAAAACATTAAAAATCCACCTTCTTATGTAATATATTGACATGTATTTCACATCTGGACAGCGTATATAGATCCATGTATTAATCAATCAGGCTAGCTAGCACCAAATCCACCATAGATCCATGTATTAATCAATCAGGCTAGCTAGCACCAAATCCACCATAAGTTCTCCAAAAATTATAGTATTGCAACTTGCAATGTAATACTTGAACGTACAGTTAGTACTTTTGATATACATGTGCCATTATAATTGCTGTATCATGTTAAGTGTTAGGCCGAATGAACTAATTAAAGAGAAAACTGATATGCTAATAAGAAAATAAGCTAGCAATGTGATTTCGAAAAGAAGCAGTTTCTACAGCTTGGTTCATCTCGGTGTCCTCTATGACACCATCCTAAACTCGAGCAATATATCTGATGCTAGATATAGAGCGAGCTAGCTACCTAGCATGCATTTCTATCCACAATTGGGTGTACTACTATGTTGGAAATCATAGATGGATATATTTGGATCATGATCGATGTTATAGGACAGATCAATCTTTTGGATTTCTTCTATATTGTTTGTGTGTTTGATGCTTTGATTGATATGGACTTTGGTGTGCGTATTGTGGAGTTAGATTCGATTCGGTTTTACATTTTGGTTTCAGAGGTTTTGGGGCTTTATTTTGCTGTGATTTTGAAACCATGCGAAACCCATATAATTGGGTATTACATGTAATATTTGAGTGTCGTGTTGGGATTAGATCAATTGATAGATGATTGGGTTGGTTTGGATTGGTTTGGATTATATCTGCTCATGGGTCATTGGCCAAATCAATGCTAGGTTCTAATTGGATAAGTGGTTGAGAGAGTGACAATGTAATGGTATTGTAGAGAGAGATTTTGATCATCGAGTGATGGGTTTGTTCTTTAAAATTATAAGAACTTTGATTGTTTATGTTCTTCGTCTTTGTTTCCTCTCCATCTTGCTCAACTTCTAAGGTATAAGAACTGTATAAGAGCATCTGATTCCATATTTCTAGGGTACATAAGACTCTTCCATTACTCATCTCTACATGGAACATTTTATTACCTTCGGTCATTGCTTTATGAGTTCTTGCCTGAAAGTATTATTGACATTGTGATTGCTATCAAAATAGTTAGTTCCAGACGCAACATTTACATACAAGGATGGTCATAAGGAATTTGTGCGGAATGATCATGATGATCTATACCTTATTTACTGGTTACTATTGTCTCTGGTGTCAGTATTAACAAGGTATTCTCATTTAGATTCTATAGTCATCGAATTTCAGATATTTTAGCTCATCTTTGTCTGTATTCTGCACATATAGGTAGATGGACCTGGTAAGTTTGAGTTGGTATGTGGAACCAACATTGGCGGCATCACATTTTGGGGTTTAGGAAGGCTTTTAACCAAGTGCAAAAGGTATATGCTTTATTTTGCTTCTCTATAGTGATATCAAATATATTGTACATATGTTAGTGATGTTACTCTCTCTCTCTCTCTCTCTCTCTCTTTCTCTCTCTCTCTCTCTCTCTCTCTCTCTCTCTCTCTATCTCTCTCTCTCCATGGCCAAGTCGAAAAACAACAGCAACAACAACAAGGTCTCTTACATTTCAGTCCCTTCTCAGGTAATCAGTTCTCTCTCTGCATCTTCTCTGCAATCTCTCCTCACTTCACCCAAGCAATCAAGAAGTAGTAAAGCTAGGTTCTTGAGCTTCCTCACAAAGTACAAGAGCCCAAGTTTCTGGCTTTTCTTCCTCTTCCTCTTTGGTGTTCTTGGTATGCTCACGTTGGGCTTCAATTTAGAAACTTTGATCTCATATTCTGCTTACCCATGTACCACAAGTCAGTTCCAGGACTTGCTCTCCTCAAATGGGCATTTGAGATCACACATGAGTCAGAAAGCTCAGGTCTTTAGTGGTTTGAGCCAATCACTCCCTTTGAAGTTAAAAATCAGAAGCAAAGAGTGACAAGGAAAGTGAGTTCTGGAAGCAACCGGATGGTCTGGGTTACAAGCCATGTTTGGATTTCAGTCCGGAATATGAGAAAGAGAGTAGGAACAGTGAAGGACAGGACTGAATACCTCATGGTTGTGGTTGCCGGTGGGCTCAACCAGCAGAGAAATCAGAGTGTTGATGTTGTGGTCATATCTAGGATTCTTGGAGCTGCTTTGGTTGTTCCCATTTTGCAAGTCAATGTCATTTGAGGAGATGAAAGGTATCTATCTATCTATCTATTTTCAGTATTTAATTTCTTATTTTATTACTTTATATGGTTGTTAAATTATGCTCAATCACTATAGTTCCTCAAATTCTTTCCATTAATGAGGAAAACGGCTTCCTGATATAGTTATAAGTGTTGTATGTATGGCCCTATGACACTGACTATTGTTTTCTTTTATGTGAATGATGATGAATGCAGTGAATTTTCTGATATATTTGATATGGAGCACTTCAAGAAAGTTCTCGCTGATGATGTTCACATAGTTTCTTCACTTCCATCAACGCATATAATGACAAGGCCGGTGGAGGAAAAACGGACTCTTCTTCATGCTATCAAAACAGTTAGTTCCTGACGCAGCATTTACATACATGGATGATCAGAAGGAATTTGTGTAGAATGATCATGATGATCTATAGCCCTATTTACTGGTTACTATTGGCTCTGGTGTCAATATTAACAAGGTATTCTCATTTAGATTCTATAGTCATCAAATTTCAGGTATTTTAGCTCATCTTTCTCTGTATCCCCTTCTAGTTTAAAATATTCACCTGACTTGCGCTTTTGTAGTTGGTGGTAACGAAATTGGTGATGACATGATGCGGGTATTCGCCGTAATGATCACTGCTCTAGCTTTCTTTGATCTCAGACATTGGATTATGGAAGCCTTCCTCTACTGTTTATTAGTTCTTCAAGAGAAGAGGAGGTGCAAGTATATCCATGGAACTGGTATGTTGACATCTGTTTCAGTTACAATCATGCTCCCCTACTCAATCTTGCAAGTGATTAATATATACTCATTGGATGTTTTTTTAATTGTTCGTATATATTTGACTTTTAGCCTTGTTATTAGGGAGCTTAATGCTCCGTTTTAAAATCCAAAGGATTTATTCAACTTGCTTAACGCTTTCCTTTCCAGAATTGATAATTAGAGTTTTTACTTTGGTGATGAATAATTTTGTATAAATTAGTTGTATGTTCTGGCTCTTTCATTTATGTTGGACTTCATTTTTACACATGGACAGGTTACTTGGCATGTGCTAGATGTTCTGCAAGTGGAGTGTGTGTGAGCATCAATCCTATATCAGTATCTAATGCATCTGACCAGCCTTACCGGGCGACAAAAACTCATAGGTGTCCAAATTGCTCTGGTGCAGGAGCGGTAAGGAATTTGTTACAAGGTGGCCTATGTTTGAGATTGAATTGGCCTGTGAGGTTATAGAAGCTTCGGTCTGTCATTGATCCCCTATCCTTGGTGTTGTTAGGTTGTGGTAATTCATCCTAGTTCATTTTGATTTATTAGTTTTGGCGATCGTACTGATGTAATCGAGGTTGGTTGACTAAACATACTCGTTATCAAATATGTTGTTGTTTTTATGATTATTATGATTTATGTTGTCTAAGTCGAAAGAAGTGTCGAAAGTAGTTGCAGACATTAAATTATATATCAGATTATCCTAAACTATGTATCAGTTTACTTTCAATTGAGTATCAGTTGAATCTAAATTGACACTTAGTTGAACGTCAACCGAGTATCAGTTGACCCTCAAAATTGATACTCAGGTAACCATCAACTGAATATTAGTTGACATTCAATTGAGTATCAGATGACCATCAACTGAGTATCAGTCGAACTAACCTCAACTGAGTATCAGTTTAGGGTAAAGTGGATAAAGTGAGTATCAATTTAGGGTTAAAGGTCAATGATCAAAGTCAACGAGTCAACGCTCAACGATCAAAGTCGTCGAAATCTGGTTATCGCTCACTGTAATCCGGCCAAAATTGTCAGAATTCGGTGACGGTCAATAGTCAACGCGCCAAAGTCAAGTCAATGGTCAATAAAGAAGTTATGAGAAAGTAATGATATTGAGTAATTTATTAATTAAACTAGGCAAAATAGCATAAATGGTCATTCATCTTTGTCTAAAATGACAGTTTGGTCATTATCGTATGACATATGTCAAAATGGTCACTCCCTCTAACGTTTAATTATCAAATTGGTCACTCCCGTTAACTTTTTAGGGGTAAAAATGTATTTTTATCATTAAATTATATTTATTTACAAAAATGTCATTACTAAAAGTTTTAAATGGTCATTGATCTTTGCCCAAAACGACACTTTTGTCACTATCGTATGACATATGTCAAAATGGTCACTCATCTACGTTCTCCGTCTATCAATTTAGTCACTCTATCTATTTTAGATGTTAAATACTTGATATGTAAGAGGTACAAATGTCTTTTTATCATTTAATTTTATTTAATTTACAATAATGTCATTATTACAAGTTTTAAAAAATTATTAACTCTCTCTCTCTCTCTACCCCACAATTGCCGGCCGATGGAGATTGAACCCAAGCCTGAGAACAACACGAAGGAGCCGCAAACCCTAAACTCTAAACGATGAGTACCTACAAACCTCTCTCTTCCTTCAACCTCGCCGTCGCCGCCCTTAGATTCTCCACAATCGCAGTCACCTCATGGCATCCTATGCCTCCTCGCGGCTAGCCAAATGAAGGAACCCAAGCGTCGCGCCATCTCTCCTCCCAGTGTTGCGCCATCTCTCCCCCCGAGCTCGACGTAGCCACGACCAGCTCCTCCCAACCTTCCCGACTTCCGCCTTCGCCTTTATCTCACTCTCGTAAGCTACTCACTCTGCCTCGGAGCATGTGGCTTGAGGTGCTAACAAGCCTGGTCGAGGTAGAGATTGATCTATCGGCAATGGATTTCGGTTGCGGTGCTACTACAAATGTCGATCGACGAGCCGTCGCTGGTGGTGGCGAGCCTCGGAGGAGAGATAGAAAGGTTAATTTTTTAGATTTTTTAGATTTTTAGATTATTTTTTGTCAAATGAGGATAAAAAGACAAAATTACCCCTGAACATAAATGAAATATTCTTTTTTTAACAGACGTTTGAGCTTGAATGACTAATTTGAAAATGAAACCTTAGTGGGAGTGACCATTTTGACATATGTCATACGATAGTGACTAAAATGTCATTTTGGGCAAAGATTAATGACTATTTATGCAATTTTGCCAAGATAAAAAAAATAAAAAGACAAAAATACCCTTGAAAAAATAGTTTTTTTTTAACTGGCGAATGACCATTTTGATATACTTTCAAAAAAGGCGAGTGACTATTTTGACATATGCCATACTATAGTTACTAAACTGTCATTTTAAACAGAGATGAATGACCATTTATGCTATTTTGCCATTAAACCGAGGTTAGACTCAACTTTTTACTTAATGTTGGCTATGGGAGAATTTTTAGAGGAAAATCCGGCCCAGATTTCATGGAATCTTTTCCCACCTGCCAACAACTGTTCAATATTCCCATGCGCCCGAATACACTCTAAGGAGTTATTCCCGTCAGCCAACTTTCTTTTACTTCTTTGCATTTTTCATTCCGAAATTACCCTTCTTCTGAAACATCACCTCTCCCCGTCCCTCTCTCTGTAGCACATCGTGGCCAGTCGGCCTCCACTTTCGACTGCGACGACGACCAGCCTCCCTCCGTTCTCGGTCGCGGTACTCCCACCTCGCCGCCAACTTCCAACAACGTCGCTGCCTCCAAACCCGTGAACCACGGCTTGGCTCGCCTCGTGCTGCTCCGTCGTTAAAATCGGAGTCGGAGAAGATGCACGTGACGGCAGTAATGAAATAACAAACTCAAATTGATGATTTAAATTTTGGTCAGCAGAGAACCCCATATGGTACGACAAGCTCTTCAGCTCGAGCAAAACCGATTTCTTAGGCTTTTGAGTAAGATTATATCTTCTTATATCAAAAAATTATTATCAAACTTGGTGTTGCCGGATAAAACTTGTTAAGGCCACATTTTGATTAATGGGTTTGTTGTAGCATGGCGACTTGGAGAGTGCCCAGAACGTGTTCGATGAAATGCCCGAGTGAAAAATGTGGCAACGTACGTGGAACGCTATGGTCACAGGTTTAGTGCAGTTCTTCGTCGCAGGCCTCGCCGACGTCAACCTTCGTGGCTGTCGCAATCAATGGATTATGGAAGCCTGCATCTACTGTTTATTAGTTCTTCTATATCACTGGGTTATTTAAATTTCTTTGCAGTGTTGAAAGAGGTATATATGCACATCATTTGTTCGATGAAATGCTTGAACGATATCTTGGATTTTTTTTTCTATTTGAGAACCATCACATTGCTGATGGTTAGTTGGTCAGGTCATATCATCTATTCATTATCATCAGAGGTGTAGTTGGAGAGGACATATATACTTGCTTTACTATGGATATCTTAGTGGTGATTGTTGATATGCGACAACGATGATGGATACCGTAGTCTGAAGAGGGAGAAGCTTTGTTTGGAGTACTTGAGAGGTTTGTCTGTTGATGAAATCAAGGCTGAGCTATCTCATTTCAAAGGAATTGGTCTGAAAACGGCAGTCTTTTTCATCATTGAATCCTTAGTTTATGTTTAGAACATTGTGAATGAGAATATATGTTGTTAACGTAAGTGATTTGGATGATAGATGGCTTATGTTTTGATGTTTCAACTTCAGCAAGATGATTTTCCTGTGGACACAAATGTGAGTAGTTTGTTCGAATGATCAATGATTCGAGGTGGTTTACTGTATGTTTCTTTGTGAAGTTGGTTTGTTGTTATGTAGGTGTTTGAGATTGCAAAGGTTGTGTCTTGGGTTCCAGTTGGAGCAGACAAGAATAAGATATTTCTTCATCTTAATCAATGGATACCAGATGAGCTTAAATTTGATCTGAACTTCCCTTTGTATACACATGGTAAGCTCTGCTGCAAATGCATCAAGAAATGAGCAGGTATGAAGCAAGAGAAGGAATCAAATGATAATGATAGTTCATGTCCTTTATTGCATTACTGTAAGTAGATTACATTTTGTTTTCGTAGATTAGAAGAGAGGAGACATTTTCTGTTTACGTAAGTTGTTAGCTGTGAATGATGACACCATGGATAATATTCAACAATAGTTAGTTTGTAGTCACCTTCAACAATCAGATTAATTGGAGGAAGATTAGGCCCAAATTTAGGACTCCTAGGGAGGAATACCCAAATTTAGGACTCCTAGAGAGGAATATATGGTTGGTATGCATACTTCAGATAAAGAAAAAGTTTCCAGGGAAGATAGTTTGTCATACTCCTACTTTAACAATCATTATGTTACTTCTATGCATCATAAAATCAATAAAGCACAATAGCTAGCATGGCCAACAATAACGTAATGCGAAAGATGTTAGGAATTTCATTATAAGCCTCCATTTCATGCTGATACCTTTACTTGTTTGCCAGTTTGAGAGAGATGGTCAGACTGAGGAAAATCATGTGAAAGATTAAACGTACATGCATATAGCTAGTAATGTTGGTCGACAAAGAACAATATATCTGTAATTGCTCTTAGGTGATGAATCTGAACCGAAACCATTACTACCTACATACCTCATTTGATAATTTGAATTGGGCATTGAATTGGGGCTAAATTTGAATGTGACGATGAGTGTGACTATGCATGCGATGATGTGTTTCGTTATGTTGAGATGTGTTTTATGAATCGGTGCATTTTTTGAATTATTGTGTTGAGTTTTAGTTGAGTTAAGTTGGAATATGCAATTGCAGACGTTAAACTCAGTATCAGTTGTCAACTGATACTGAGTTGACACTAAACTGAGTATCAATTTACATCTGTGTATCAGTTGACCATAAACTGATACCCAGTTAACACTAAATTGAGTATCAGTTTACCCTAAACTATGTATTAGTTTACCTTAAACTGATATTCAGTTTACCCTAATTGTGTATCAGTTTTTACTCTTAACTAATACTTAGTTGACCATACATTGATACTCAGTTTACCCTAAACTGAGTATTAATTGATGAACCTATAGTCTAGAGACCTTGACGGTTAAAGTCGCCGAAATTTGGTCATCGGTTGCCAGAATCCGGCCAAAGTACCGGAATCCGATGACCGATCAATGCCGGTGGTCAACGGTCAATTCCGCAAAAGTCAAGTCAATGGTCAATGAAGAAGTTATGAGAAAGTAATGGTATTAGGTAATTCGTTAATTAAACTGAAGGTATGCTAATCTTTTTACCTAATTAGTTTGTTAGTGAGAATATTTGAACTCTTTGTTAGTCAGTGAAAATTAAAAAACTTTTTTTGGGTTAATGAGAAAAAACCCTTAATTATTTGGTCTATTAGTGGGTCTAGCTGCCATGATCGAGAAGTACTCTGCACGATCGATCATCATACATACATGCATGAGAAAGTGCTCCATGCAGGGATTCATTGGGTTGAAGCCAGTGATCGAGCAAAGCAGCGACCATTTTGCATCTTAAAAACAGCTATATATTTGAAAGCTCTGGTATAAATCTTACGCTCGAAGAAGAAGTTGGACAAAATTGTAGAGAAATGGTGTGTATATTATATGAAGAAGTCTGAGCTTACAGAAGTGAATGAGAGAGGAGATATATATACGGTTAGGACAAAGATAACTAACTATTTAAATGAATGGCTAATCTACGTATTTTATGCTTGATTTTTAACGTCTTTCTTTTTATATTTAGTTTTGTTTTGATCTTAGTAAATATGTTTCTAACTTACGTTTTTAGGTTGAAAATAAATGAGGAATAATAAAGGAGGCAAAATGGAGCAAAATCGCAGAAAAATGAAGAATCTTATTTCGACTAGGAATCCTTGTTGGAGTAGAAGTCATTGGGAGAATAAGAGAGTGAATTCGGAACACATGTGCAAAATATTTCCTAAAGTGAAGAGGAAATGTCCGAATCTTTCCTAATTGATGAAGGAAACCTTTCATAATTGTGATCGGAGAAGAATTCAAATCCTAATCCACCTAAAAGAAAGATTTGTCACGGGCTTACTTATATATTGAAAATGTCGACCATATTGATGAATGGGAGCCCAAATTACTCAAGAATGGACAAAGATTAATGAAGATGGGTCAAAAACCAAGAGCATGTCCAAAGAAGCCCAAAGAAAGAAGATGGTTTAAAATGAATGATCAGAAATCGGCCTTTGTATATCAGCCCACTTCGGAAGACCATTGTGAACAGATCCGAATGAATCTAGACGCGGTTAGCATATGGTTGGAAAGCTCTAGAAGTCTAGTTTCCAACGCAACTATAATCACACGAATTGGAGTCCTAGAACGAGAGAAATTCCTGTTTTCGTGGAGAAGGGTCAGGTTACCCGGGTGGAGTAGTTAGAGTCCTAGAAGGAGTCGAACTAGGCTTTGCTTGACCTATTTAAAGGGAGCTTCGTCCAGAACAAAATTATCACTTATTTCCTACGCCTAAGCTCTACCTAATACTCTTCTCCTCTCCACAAATTAAGCCGACATCCTCAAGAAGCCGACTACGCCATCAAACCGCCGCATCTCTTCTTCCACCGACGCTTAGGGGATTCCGAACGTCTTCCACCAAAGAAGTCTAGTGCTCTTCAGTAGCCTTAGGGGATTCCGAAGCTATAAAAGTGTAACCATGATATCTTTACTCCATAGTCTCTTTTTGTGTATTAAACTTGATTTTGTGTTTTGGATGATTTTATTTCGGTTTCATGAATTATATGTCTTTCAATAATTCTTCTATGTGTTTTATTACTTTTATTCGAAATTTACAGGTGTATTTGGTTCTTAATGCTTTGATTTTAGACTTAGAGGATTCCGAATCTAAAACCAATGGTGTATAGGGGATTACCGAGCACAAAAATATGAAATATGCATGTGTTTTGAGAATTTAAGTGATAGAATTTCGTAGGTTATTGAGAGATGTATATATGCCATGTTTGAGTGAAGGTAATGAATAAGATGATCACTTGTAAATAGTAATTAGGTTTTCTTTTTGTCGAAATATGTGGTAGATGTTTTAGGGGTCTTTTGTGTGTTTGCTTGTCAATGAGTCAATGCATATTAGGGTTCTAGAATTATTTGCTATGTGTTTATGACGTTTTCTAGGTAGTAAATTAGGAAATTAAAAACAACTATCTTTACCCCCATACATTTACTTTTGTGCTTATAAACGTTGTCATGCATTAGTACCTTCAATCCCCGGTTAAGAACGATCCCTACTTATCAATGCTACATCTACAAAGAAGGGTTTTAAATTGCATACATGTGAGATTTGTGTTGAGTGTCTACTTTGTGTTAATATTTGATGCATGTCTTACGCGTTATCAATGGCAAGTGGAGCTAATCTAATGATGTTGATGACAGTTCATGACAGATTGTCCTAGCTCTCTTAACAACTTCGTTTTCTTCCTTTACTTCACACCCTTGCTCAGTTTGATGGGGGATGATGTTCATCAACCTGTGCATAGGTAATTGTGTTGAGGAGAGCAGAGATCTTTTGTAAATAGGCCTGCTAGTTGTTCTTTGGTTGATACATCCTGCCTTGATTTGATTTCTTGTAAATGAACATCTACTTCAATGTGCTTGAGCTTTGAGTGATGAATTGGATTTGTGGCAAGAGCTAGAGCAGATATATTATCATAGTGTAGTGTAAGAACTGACCTCAGATTAACATGCATATCCTTTAACATGTTTTTCATCCACATCAACTATGATGTTGTGTCTGCCATACTTTTATATTCAGCTGCCTCAGTAGAGGACCTTGAGACAACATTTTATTTCTTGCTATACCAAGAAATTGGACTGTTGTTAAGCAAGAAAACAAAGCATGTGGTTGATTTTCTTTCATTAGGATCTCCAATCCAGTCTGCATCACATAAGGCATTGAGTTGGATAAGAGCTTGCATAGACCCTCTTTGTAAGTATATGCCAGAGTTCAGTGTCCCTTTCCCATATCTTAGTATCCTTTTTGCAGCAATTAAATGATCCTCAGTAGGTTTGTGCAAAAATTGACATACAGAATTCACACTGTAGGTTATATCTTGCCTAACAAATGTCAAGTATTGTAAACATCCAACAAGACTTTTGAAATGAGTGGGCTCAGTAGTGGCCAGAGGCTTACCAACATCTTTATACAATTTAAGTCTAGATTGACAAGGAGTGATGTGAGTATGACCAGAGTCTAAAGTAGCTTTGTGAATCAACTTTCTGACATACTTTGTTGAGACAGAAAAATACCAGAATTGTGGTATTTGATTTCTAAACCTAAGAAGAAATGTAGAGGACCAAGATCATTTATGTCAAATTCTTTTTGAACAGCTTCTTTGATCTTGCTAATTAGAGCCTCATTGTTTTCTGTGAGAATAATATCATCCACATACAACAATAGATATACTTTGTATGTTCCAGAAGTGTGAACAAATAGAGATAGATCAGCATATGAACATGTAAATCTCAGAGAGGAAAGTAAATGAGTGAACCTTTCATTCCAGGCTTTAGGTGTTATTTTAAACCATAGAGAGATTTTTGCAGCTTACAGACATGAGAAGTAGTATGATTTGGATCATTAAAACCTAATGGTTGGGTCATATAAACTTCTTCATTTAACAAACTATGAAGAAAAACATTTTTGACATCTAGTTGATGCATGATCCAGCCACAATGAGCAGCAATACCAAGCATCATTCTTACTGTAGTATGCCTCACAACAGGAGAATAGGTTTCTTCATAATCCACCGCATACTCTTAACTAAATTCTCTTGCTACAAGTCTAACTTTGTGTCTAGCTACTGAGCCATCAACATTCATTTTAATTTTAAAAATCCATTTATTTGAAACTAAAATTTTACTTTGAGGCAGTGGTACCAGTGTCCATGTTTGTTGTTTCATTAGAGCTTCATACTCCTCATTCATAGCTTGAAGCCATACTGGAATATTCATAGCAACTTTGTAGGAAACAGGCTCAAAACAATTAGGATTAGAAGCTAAATTTTTCAAGATAGAAAAAAAATATTTTGGTTTCACAATACCAAGTTTGCTTCTAGTGAGCATAGTATGGCTATTAACAGTGGAGTTGGACATGACAGAAATTGGATGCATGATATTAGTATCAGATACTTGACTATTGGTTCTAGAAGGAGAGCATTCTAAAACAATTGAAATTCCCATACCAGGTTCAGAACCAACTTGTAGAGTACCCTCTTCTTCATTAAATGAGATATAAGTATGAGAATAAGGACCAAATGCATCTACATTTGGTGTAGAGGACCTTGGTGCAGAAGGCACATTGAAAGGGATTGAGATAGATGGAAAGGGATTGAGATAGATGGAAGCTCAAGTGAGAATGGAACAGAACTAGTTTGACTCTGAGAGGTGAATGTGGAAGTAGTGGTGATGCAGACTTGTGAAGGTGATACTATATCAGGCCGACTTTGAGATTGTACTGAAGTAGAGATAGGAGAATCAGACAGTGAAGTAGCCTTGGTAGCTGAAGACAATGACTTTCAACATTCTACATATGGAAATATTTCATCATTGAAATTTGAAAAACATGTCTAAACATTATGTACTTTTTGTTGAGAGGATTGAAACAAAAATATCCTTTGAAACTTGAAGCAAAGCCAAAAAATATGCACTGAATAGTTTTTGGTTGTAGTTTGTTTTATCTGTCCCTAGGAGAAAGTAACAGTGGATAACATGCACAACCAAATACCCTCAGCATATCCAAACTAGGTAGCTTGTCATATAACTTGTGAAAATGAGACTGCATATTGAGTGTAGGCAATGTTTGAAAAGGCGTCCGCCCAGTGGCGAAGCCAGGAATTAATTGTTACCCGGGATAATTGTAACTCAACAATACTGTTCAGCGTATAACTTTTTTTTTCTAATGGTTTTTGCTACTTCACTACTATAGTTGAATTTTAACATAGTAAAGTGAAAAAAAAACAGAATTTTACAAGCACAACTCACCAAAGTTAAAGCTATAAACTCGAAATGCTAGAGGGAGCGTAGCAAACACCAAAAACATGATCAAAGTCAAAGATAGATGCTTTCTATAAGTACTTGATCCTTAAGTTTGCAAAAAGTTCGTGTACGTAATGTTGGTGAGGAGGAGGAACAAATAGGTGACGTTATGTGAGGGTGGTGTCACGAAGAGGTAAAAGGCATGAATGGAAGAGAAAAAGAAATTCTCACATGAAGTAATTTACCGAGATGAAGGAAGAAGAACACCGTATTTACCCCAGATGCTTTGTCAACAGTGTAAAGTTTCATTCAGTCTACCGAGATAAAAGAAGAAGAACACAAAATAGTGGGATCGCGGTATGACAAAGTGATACTGTATATTACGGGGTTCTTCTTAATTTCGTTCAACTGCTATATGGGAATGATATAGAAGTTTTTCTATTTAAGTATAAATGGTTCAAGCGTATGAACGAATAGCAAGGCCTCGTATCAGTCGATGCAAACTCAAGTTGGTATGAAGATGAGTCATTCGCTCTTGCTATCTTAGTCAAGCAGGTGTTCTATCTGGATGATCCAAAATTAGGTGGTTCTTGAAAAATAGTCTACAATATGTCTCACCGAGGAATATGGAGTGTCACAACACTTGAAGAGACGTCAACATTAAACATTCAAGGGAATAATGTCAATGCATATCAAAAGCCTAGTACTTTTGTCATCCCCGACACAAGGCAACTGCTCGATTTAACAAAATCTTACCGGAACCTGATGCTGATACGGATCTTACAGACAAGGAGATCGAGGACCTAGACAATATTTATGACTCTGAAAAGGAGCTAGAAAATATGATTCTGAGGATCAAGAACCTGTTCAAAGTGAGGAGGAAGATGTTGATGAAGATTATGATGATGAAAGTGATTGATATATATATATATATGTAATACTTAATTATAACTAATTAATTAATCGAGAGAATTAGATCGAGATCGAACTTAATTAATTAATTTATAAGCGTACAAATTAATTTGATCAATCGATGATATTGAAATTTGTACGCTTACAAATTTAGATTATTTTTAATGTCTTAGCCTTACAGGAATGATATTCGAATAAACGAAAGGAGGATGGCAAGTTAAAGAAGTCTGCTTAGATGACGAAACCTAAATGTTTTGTCGTGTAAGTAAACCTTAGACGACAAAACTAAAAAATTTCGTCGACTAAATTTTACTTAAACGACGAATATTCCGTCGTCTAAGTGAAACCAAACCCCAAACCCTAATACACTAAACCCTAAGTCATTTTCTCTCGACCCTGAAAATATTAAACGACGAAATAATGTTCTTTGTAGACTAAAGATTTCTAAGATGATGAAAATTGTTGACTTTCGTCGTCTAAATACTACTTTGACCGAAATGATGATGTCTTTGACTACGTTAATCAAACCCTTAACGAATTTCGTTAATCGAGTTATTATGTAAAATTTTCAATAATTTATATCTAATTAGAATATAAAATATTGACATAAGTGAAAATGCTCATACTGTCGAAAATACTTTTACGATTAAAAATTTACAATCGTATCCGTTTTTTTGAACTTTAGTCAATATTAGTAAAACTACATCGATCGAATACGAACACATTTCAAAATGGCTTCAATTTTTTTCATCAATGTTATATTAATACCACAGTTACACCTAACGGTTGCTTTCTTATAACGCTTATGCATGTATCCTTAATATTTAAACTATATATTTTTTTCCAAAATAAAGAAAATATATACTTAGGCGATGAAACATTGTAGACTCATCGCCTAAGTGGGATCTTAACCGACGAAATAAATATGTTTCGTCATCTAAAGTTAATTATTTGGCGGGTTAAATGCGCCCGCCAAATATTTTAAGGAAATTTTAAACAGAACTTAGGCGACGAACCAAGACTTTTCGTCGTCTAAGTTGTTTTTAACCACTTAGGCGATGAAAAATCTTGGTTTGTCGGGTACGTCCGTTCAATAAGTCTGGGAAGTTCGATCATTTTCCCCAAATTCGCAAAACTCCCAAAATTCCTAAACCGATTCCCTCTGATTTCTAGAAAACGACAATGCCAACGCTGCCATCGAGGCCAACGCCGCCCCCAATTTTGGCTCTCTCTCGTCCCACCAGGTCGACGCCGCCCGTGTTGGAGCTCTCTCTGACCGTCGAGGGTTGACCTCCTCTCTCCTCTGACCTTGCCTCCTCACTATTGTCGTCTTTCTCGTCCATACCTCACCACCACCGCCATCGTCTCTCTCTCGATCCTCGATCCTCACCGGACCCGACCCAAATTCTAGTAAGGTTGCCATGAATTTGATGATTGATGGAGGTGTGACTGGTGATTGAATCTGATGATTGCTACTGTGATTAAGGATGATTAGATGATATTGGATTGCTACTGTGATATCTATTGTGATATAAATTGTTTCGGGTTATGTTATAAATTTTGGATAAAACAGATGATGTTTATGTGTGTTTGCATTTGAGCGAATGAATTGACATGTATATGTGTTGAAGTATGTGTTGCAGTATTATTTGACAATATGTGTTAATGTTGTCGTATGGTTAATTAGGAATGGTTTTGCCGTTTTGGACCGTTTTGAATTGGTTGATGCAAGTTATGGAGAGTTTATAGGTTTTGGACATACATAATGATTGATGTTTGGTTTTTGATGTAGACCGTTAAGATGTCGAAGAGGCGCACAACAGAAGAGAATGATGTGTATTATCAATCTCAATCACGACAAATGGGTTGGCTCAATTGCAAACCCAACCGTCAGATGAGTCCGGGACGGGTAGCGCGCCTACACAGAGGATTCTGCATGCTCCAAATGAAGAGATTCCAGCTTAGGAAGCCTCAATGTCGTCAAAACCGCCTTAATCTTCCGATGAATATTCTGCTTGCGTTAGCGTGAGACAACGAAACAAAAACAAGAGGGACCCCTCATTTCCACCCCCAAACGCACTCGGAGAATTTGCAATGCATGCAAAGCTGAGAACCTAAAAAAGACAATGGGAGGGCAACAGATCAATGTGTCGTTAAATTTATTCACCCGACGCCCGAAAGAAAGGAAGCAGACTAGTTTGACTGCTCATCAGGTCGGAGGTATTGTACGTAGCCACGTACTAGGTTCAACATGTTCCGCGAACTCACGGTAATAGAGTATTTTATTTTATTTTTTTTCGTAATTGATTACAAATTATAGTGTTTAGTTCTCAATTTTTTTAAATCATTTTTTTGTTAGGCACATTTTAATTATTTTCATAGTCCGTAGATGGTAGACTACATAAACAACACCGCTCATGATATCTACAAGGATTGGAAGTACGTATTGCGCAAGACGTACAAGAAAAACTCCAGAAAGACACCAAATGAGTTCAAAAAAGGAAGTAAAGACGAGTGAGAGTGGTTGAAAACACACTTTGAGTCCGATAAGTTTAAGGTTCGTAGTTCATATTCCTCCACATTCTTGAACGTCTTTTTTACCCAATATATGAGCAACTTGCAATTTCATCATTACACTTTATTTGGTAACACACAAAAACTTTAAAGAATGATACTATCAAGTCCTATAAAAGAAGATCATTTAAAAATAACATATAAAAAAAAGTATAGATAACAAAGATATGAGTTTTTGGAAGTGTTTTAATCAAGGTAGTTTGATTGACTAATAAGTCTTGAGATTGTATAATCAAAAATGCTTTTTCAATTGTGCATAAATAGATAAACTGTCTAGGGGACCGTTTGGTGAGTATATGTGTGATACATAGGTAAGTGTACTTGAGAAATGCGGATGAGATTCGGTTTTGAGGTTATTCGAAGTGTTTTGGTTTCCGTGCAGTTATTTGGTTTCCTCCATTTATAGGGGAAACTATTTCAATATTTTTTTGACATTCATACATTGTTCATGTTAATTTTAGGAGGTTAAAACAAATGGCCGACGAGAAACTGGTGGAGATGCAATCGCAGTTGCCAGAGATGACGCTTGAAGAGATGCCTTCTCTTTCGTAAGAGATTCAGATAGAAATTGTAGATGAAGTCTTCGGCCGTCGACCTGGGAAGGAGGTTCAAGGTCTTGGACGGGGAGTCGACCGATATTTGAGCAATTCATCACAATTGGGGACTCGACGTTTGAATGTTGCGGATAACCAGGAGAAAATACAAGCGGTTCAAGAGGACGCTTGAGCGGACCGGGAGGATGCTCGTAAGGCTCAAGCAGATACAGCTCGGATGGATTAGATGGAACAATTAATCCGCTTCATGTCGGCTAAGCTAGGCATAGATCCCAATTCTATTTGTCAGCCGTTTGGCACTCTTCGGGATCCTTCTAGACACGATGACGACGACGGTCCGAGCATGGGGGGAATTAACGGAGTCCAAACTTCTTCTAGTGTCGTAGGTTAGCCGGAGATTAGGTTTAGTATGTATATATTATGTAGTTTTATATTTCGAATAGATTAGTTATGTAGAAATTTAATATATAATATATTTGATTATTATTAGTTAATTTTTAAATAAATTTATTAATTTCAGAAAGAAAGAAAAATATAAAAACACCATAAGACGACAAAATGAAAACTGTCGTCATCAAGGTCGGGGATGAATGTTTCAAGTTCGTCGTCTAGGTTATCCCATTTAGACGATGAAATATTTCATCGTTTAACACATACACGTAGATGACGATCGTTTCATCGTTAAAAGTTCTCACTTAGATGACGAAACATTTCGTCGTCCCAAATTTCAACATAGATGACGAAACATTTTGTCGTCTAAGTTAAATTAGACAATGAAATATTTTGTCGTCTAGGCCTGTGATATTTCGTCCTTTAAGATCTGAGGCGACGACAAAGTTTTCGTCGTCTTACTGCCTCTTAAACGACGAAATGTATTTATTTTGTGATCTAAGTACTTAGACGACGAATCTTAGACAATGAAGATTTCGTCGTCTAGATATTTAGGCGATGAAAATTATTTCTTAGGCGACGAAACTGGTTCTTCATCTAAGTGCATTTTTCTGGTAGTGAATATGAGAAATCAACTACATATAAATGCAATATATTTCGAATATACTATTTATCTTACAATTTAGTGTTAACTTTTTCACCCATTAAATTTGATTTACTCAGTTATATATTTTTCATCATCATAATTAACAATTTTTTATGTCATAAATTTTGTAAACATAACAATATAAATAAATAGCACTAATGTTTAAAAAATTATAAAAAAAATTATTATATGTACTCCTTATGATGCGCGCATATACTTACCCACTAACACAAAAGGTTCTATCACATCTATCTATCATTTGAATCATCGAATGTGATGGTTAATCACGATGAATAAGAGTTAACCGATAACAAAAGTCAATCAACAAGGACAATTTTTAAACAAAACACATTTAGTTATGCATAAGAGACATTTGCAAAGTCAATCGATCATTTAAGTCTTTTGAATAGTTGGATTCCAATTACTTATCATGTGTCTACTAGAGTTGTTTAACTTGTTTAAGGCCATTGAAGAAATATAAACCTTTGGATGTGAAATCCTAAAATAAAACAACAATGAATAAACCAACCGTAGGATGGGGGGATATTATTATGCCCATATTATTTATTTTTTCTAATTTTCTCATATTAGCTACTTTGACACGTCAATTTTTTGTCTCCTCTCACGTATGACATTTGAGGGACTATCACTATATGGCCGTATGAAATTTTAATTTTAAAATTGATGTAACTATCAAGTTCTCCTTTGTGACTCATATTGAATGAAAATAGGGCATAAACAAATGTCGATGTTGACTACATAGATCGAGGTCGAGACAAGGGGCGAAACAAGCTAAATTTTGTACATCATGTGTAAAATAGTTATATACCCACATCCTATGGTTGGTTTATTCAATTTTGTTTTATTTTAGGATTTCACATCCAAAGATTCATATTTCTTCACTAGCTTTAAACAAGTTAAATAACTCTAGTAAACACATGGTTAGTTATTGGAATCCAACTATTCAAAAGACTTCAATGACCGATTTGACTTCGGGCAGCTGTCTCTTATGCATAACTAAATATGTTTTGTTTAAAAATTAGCCTTGTTGATTGACTTTTGGTATCGGTCAACTCTTATTCAATGTGATTAATCATCAAATTCGATCATTCAAATGATAGATGGATATGATAAAACCTTTCGTGTTAGAGGATAAGTAGACACGCGCATCGTAAAGAGTACGTATATTAATTTTTTATAATTTTTTAAACATTAGAGCTAATTATTGTTATTTTTACAAAATTTATGATATAAAAAATTGTTAATTATGACGATGAAAAATATATAACTGTGTAAATCAAATTTAATGGGTGGAAAAGTTAATACTAAATTGTATGATAAATAGTATATTCAAAATATGTTGCATTTATACGTAACCAATTTCTCATATTAATTCAACAAATGATAAAATAATATGATTATTTTGCAATTTATACCAAATGGGTTGAGAAGTAAGAACAAAGCTCAAGCCTAAGCCCAACTTTGCTTAGTTAAGAATATTAAGTGATGTACCTAATTACTCTCCGCACCCTGCAACACATCTCGATCACGGTCACCGCCCACCACTCTCTCTCTCTCTCTCTCTATAACGACCTGAATCATGATTAGTGAGTTAATCATCATTAATCGCGCTAATTAATGAGTTAAGCATCATAAAGTTATGTTTATCGAGATTCGTCACGACTAAATATTGATTGTTTACAAATTATGAATTTGGACTCGCTTTCTTTACGAAAGTTGTAGATGGAATTACTGCGAGTTTGTCGATACCTTTATCATATTTTTTGGAGGCTGGAGCTAATTTCTACGAATTTTAGAAATTTGTGGTAAAAACTAGTTAAATGGAAAATCTACCACTGGTTGAATATTGTGGACCGTCTGATTATCTACCAAATTAATCTCAGCCGTACATCTGTTTAAGTTATTACCAGGATTAATTGGGAAGAAAATGATAATTTTTTATATTTTCTCTATCTCTCTCTCCGCGACGAGCCAGGATTAACGACGAACCCCTTTCGGTGCCAACTCCGGCGTCAGGTTATCTCCGACCATAGGCCTGGCCAGAAAAGCTTCCCACTTCCACCCTCGAGCTTCCTATACCACCATCTCCTCCATGCATCGATGAAATTGAGGGATCCGAGGAGGTTTAGGTTCCGATATACTGTGTCGCTGGCGAAGAAGTTCTGACCGACAATGAGTGGCAATACCTTAGGGATTTTGAAGCCCATACTCCAAGGAGTCAAATGTGAAATGTCTCAAGTCCAGCCATGGCCTGAGGTCGCCGTCCGACCAATTCAAAATCTGGCGAGGGTTCTGAACTTTCAAGGTGAGATTTCGTCGACTTCCGGCTAGCTTTTGACTTCGAGTTGATCTATAATGTTGTTACGTTTGTCAAGATGAATGTTTTTGCATACAGATCTAATAAATCTTGGCCGGTCAGATTTGGTCCGCTGCCTATGGTGGCGAGTGGACCCTACGCGCCGTCGTGCGCAGCGGAGCTCTGACGACCAGAACACCCATATCTTCACGAGAAGTTTCCTAAGCTGGTTTGTTATGATTTTTCAGACGATTTCGTCTATTTCGTTTAACGTTTGTGATGTTTGGTTGATTGATTAAGATTTTGGGCGATTCGACACATTGTCATGGTTAGGCACTATGTTTCGAGATGAGGGTCATGGATCTATGAAGCTAGAGTGGTACCGCAAATGTAATTGAATTCATGATGTAGAGGAGTAACGACACTTTGATATCGGAAATGGAATGTGAGTAATTGAGATACGAATTGTGCCGGGTTTCTCATCAACTTTAGTCGTACAATTAGAATATTCTATTAATAAATCTAGATCTTTGATTGGCCTAGGAGCACTAAGTAGGTTTCTCGGGTTATGGGATCAACTTACGTTTCTGGCAATCTAAGTGAGTGGACTTTGTTTTTCACTGTTGCATAGCGAGTCACTTTTATGCCTATGATTTATTTTACGATTATAATTAAATATGATATGATTGGAGTATGTTTATGATTATGAACGAAAGCAAATATGATATGATTTTACGATTTCACGCACGTATATTTATGTATGAATGCATCGATGCATTTGCTGCTCAGCTGATCACTGAGTATGCTCTTGGGGGGTCACGACAACACCTGACCGGATGACTATGTTATCCATACCTCAACACACATTTATGATATGTTTTTACTTAGACTTGCTCAGTTTTATTTTATATATTTTGGTGAAAGAAAAAAACATACGATTTACTATTTCTTACGAATATTTATTTTCGTCCACTCACTCTAACGGTTTTCTTGTTTTATATACATTTCCCATGGGCCTTTCGATTTCAAACGCCCAAGTTACAGAGTCTAATTAAAGGTTGGGTGTGCACGTAGACCAATGCATAACAGTATCTACTATAGGAGAAAAGATGATCCTACGGTTTGGTAATCAGAATAACATAGTTAGTTTAGAGTGTCTGGCAACTCTGGTGGCATAGTGGCTTTAGATTCTGTTGTTATGAGTTGTTTCTAAGATTTAGTTTCTTTAGCTTATAATATTCTGATTATTGATTTCCATTTGATCGTCTATTGGATTAGCATGTTTAGGTTATATTTGTCATTAAGGGTCTAATCCCGGTTTAGGAAACTAAATCGGGGTCGGATTTTCACAGTTGGTATCAGAGATTTAGGTTACAGGTTCTATAGACTGTACTTGGTTTCTTTCGTTTTTGCATTTGATTACGCTCAACACTTCCTGAGTGATGGCTCGATCGGCCAGCGGATCCCCATTGAATACTCACGGTGTTGAATGCCGTCGAATATGTAGTGAATGTGACCGAGTACCAATTCCGTCATGTGAGTCTGAGCCCTAGTCGATATGCCTCGTGTGCGCTGACCTCGATCTCTCTCTCTTCTTGTATGTCTAAGGTAAAGGTTTTCCTCATTAAGTTTGTAGTACATCCGAGTTTACATACGTGGCATCTTCTGATCTTCTACGCTCTTACCTTATAACGTTAAAATATGGAAGTTTGACACCAAGGTGACGAGCAATAGAGTATATGTCAGATTTGCGAGCGTGTGTTGATTAGTAAGACTTTATTCAATATGTGACTAGTCGGTGGATTACTTTTATGCTATATATACGGCTAGAATGTGTTACAATTTCGTAGAGCAAAAGGAGGCATATTTCGACGATTAGCAAATTTTCGCGGGTAATATTATGCAAGTGATGTCCCAATTCGGTTTTAGACGTAGAAAATCTTGTGACATTTTCTTTGCCTTGTGATAACTTCCGACTTGAATTAAATTATGTGTTTTATATTAAGGGGAATCCGATTGAGCAACTGTGGTTCACAATTTGTATATGAAACTTTATTTATCTTCAAAATGTTGTCTACGTGTATGTTTGGTTGACCTTGAACTTACGGGGAGGTCATGCCAAATTATTCATAAATTATATGAGTTATATTAAGTCGTGCATTATGTAGAATGACAAGGCAAAGCCATTAGTTAATTGCGATTACGTCGATATTTCATGAGCCGTGTTGTAGTATCAAGCTAGTGAATTACAAGCTATGTCAACGAATTATGTGCATAAAATTCCCTGTCTTTCGCCATGTTTAATTTTGCAGCCTCCTTCATCATGATCAACAAAAACTTCCAAGGGTCTTGTTCCATTTTTCAGCTTTCCATTTCGCGTTTAATCTCTTAGCTTAATCCTTCGTGTTCAGTTACTCTATGAGGATTGAAAGTCATTGGGCGATGAACTATCCAGATTATTCTGCATATAGTGTGATTTTGGAGTACAAGTTGTGTGATGAACGCTAATATTGGTTGTACTATTATTGGGCACTATAGTCACTTGGTCATAGCCGCCATATGTTCTACAAGATTATGTGCAGATCTTTGTGTTCTCCGATGAGGCAAGATGTATGATGAATGTAGATTTTGCACAGACAATATTAATCGGATTTTTCGTACACGTTATTTCTCTTCTATGAACATGAGGTTCAGGGTTTAACATGATACCACCATCTTGGGAGGTCATACTAACTATTTTCTAAGAGCGCTTTTGAATCGGTATCTTTATGTTTATTGATACGGTGATTTTGTAGTTTGAATTATATTACGTTCATCGAGTTTCTTTGCACTCAATATCTTGTATAACTATGCAGGATTCATGGGTGAGTAAATGCGAGCCTACAAGATAAGAAATATGATGTATAATTATTCACACTCTTCTTTCAAAGCTATCATGTGATATACCATTCTCAAAAGTTATCACAACATGTAGAGTCATTCTAAGGAACTCAAACTTGATGTAGGGATGTCTTTTCATTGAAGTCTAAACCCTTTTGATTCACAAGTTATTACGGCATTTTGGATACGCGATCAGATTAGTTTTGTGGGCTAGCATGGACGTCAGTATCATAGTGAATGATGATGCTAGGGTATTGTTGCGCGAGAGACAATTTGTTCAGGTAGCAGCAGTTTGGCATTTCGATGTTATCATTCATAAGCGAATGGTATTTTTATGGAAGCATTGAAGAGTTATGGAAGTTATTTTTTTCGATAATCATGGGATATCGGAATATCGATCCTTCTACACGGAGTTATCAAGTTTCGAAACTATTCTCAGTATGGTGAGTTGTTTCCGTCAAAATTTCGGTATTAAATCCTGGTAATTGATCACACCGCATGTGTCACTAAGAATGAAGAATAAGGTATACCAGACGTTTTTCGGAGAATCTTCGAGCACCGATTTTACATTGCGTTCTCACTGCGTCGACTTTTCGTGATGTAAATTTTGAGGATGAAATTTTTATTAAGGGAGGTAGATTGTAACGACCCAAACCATGATTAGTGAGTTAATCATTATTAATCATGCTAATTAACGAGTTAAGCATCATAAGTCACGTTCGTCGAGATTCGTCACGACTAAAAATCAACTATTTATAAATTATGAATTTGGACTCATTTTCTTTACAAAAGTTATGGAGGGAATTATTACGAGTTTGTCGATACCTTTATCACATTTTTTGAAGGCTCGAACCAATTTCTACGAATTTTAGAAGTTTGTAGTAAACTAGTTAAATAAAAAATCTACCACTGGTTGAATATTATGGACCGTCCGATTATCTACCAAATTAATCTCAGTCGTACATCTCTTTAAGTTATTACTAGGATTAATTGAGAAGAAAATGAGATTTTTTTTATTTTACTCTCTCTCTCTCTCTCTCTCTCTCTCTCTTCGCGACAAACCATCCCCAACCATGGGCCTGGCTGGAAAAGCTTCCCACTTCCACCCTCGAGTTTTCCATACCACCATATCATCCATGCATCCAAGAAACTGAGGGATCCGAGGAGGTTTGGGTTCTGATATACTGTGTCGCCGGAGAAGAAGTTCCGACAAGTACCAAAAGTGTTATTATCATACAATATTTAACATTCAATTTCAAAACTAAAATTAAGATGATCATTCAAATTTTCGTCATTAAACACTATAATAAATTACACAATGTATCTTAATACTCAAATTTCGATTAAGAAGTTATTTAAAAAAATGATTATTTACAAGGTAAATTATAATATATATATATATTTATTATTAAACTAGCTATAGCTTAACTTGTAGGTAAATTCGATTCGACAATGGCATGGGTAGGTAAATATATGTATATATATACACATAAAAAGTAATATACTAGTTTTTTGTAGGTAAATAAAATAACAAATTGATAAATTATCCAAGTAGGTAGGTTAACAAAATAGGTAATTAATTTATTTCTATTAGAGCCAGAATAAATAGGTAATATATGATAATTGACCTAGGTAATATATCATAATTAACCTAATTTCGGAAAATAACAAAGTAGGTTTTTTCTTTTAAGTATGTCATGTAGGTAGATTAATCACATAAACATAATGTAGGTAAATTAATCATAAAAAAATTGTAGATAAAATGATAATCATGAACTTGTTTATAATTTACGGTAAAACTAAACCATATATGCCACATACCTCAATTTTCTACAAGCAACAAAGTAAGGTAGCTAGGTATAATTAGATATCAAACTAGAAAATTATTACGAGCAAAGCTACAGGATAAACAAAATTGAAATTTAATAGTAGAATACCTTCGAATTTGAATCATACAAAAGAAGAACCACAGCGGCGACTCCGGTGAGCAAATCAAATCCAACAAAATGACTACAGCAGAGTCACAAACTATAGAGAGAATTACAAATAGTTGAAATGGAGTAAATCATGAAAATTATTTGGATATTTAATATTGAATTAAATTGAAATGACTGAAAGAAAAAAAATGTGTGCATAGAAACTCTTCAAACAAAGCAAAGGGTATTATAGGAAGAATAGGAATTTATAGGGTTGAGTCATCAAGCTTAAAAAGGAAAATTTATTAACTACATTATAACTGAGGGACTAAATCTATGAATAAAAATGTACCTAACGTTTTTTCTAAAATTTAAATGTGGGAGGGAGTTTTTCCTAATTTCTCCAAAGACATTGAAGAATTATAGTTAACTACGGCTTCAATTTAATGTGCGTGGTTGTTGTGCATTTTAAGATATGACGGATATGTGTGAAATTGGGATAATACTTGGGTCCAAACTCATTGGATGTCAAGGTCCAAACTACTCACATTTATACAAATTTCGGTTCGTAATCTTACAATCGAGAACACCTATCTTATAGATTATGGGTTGAAAATCAACTTACCCAAAAATGAATCAAAATGAAAATCGTTTGGATATATAATTTTATTGAATAAATGAGCGATTATTATGAATTTTAACATTACATTAACAACCGTCTATTTGTCTTGCAAAATTTAATGAGCAAACAATCTCCAATTTAATTAAATTTTTGCATACATGATTATTACGACGTAATTTATATGTTAGGTGATTTTGATTATAAAATCACAAATCAAAATTTGTATAAATGGAAGTAGTTTAGACCTTGACATCTAAATGAGTTTGGACCCGAGTATTGTCCGTGAAACTGTAAATCAAGTTCCTCATGAACGGCTCAATCTCACCATCCAGATTACATAAATGGTGGATGATTGTTATTTTTCAAAATTCGGTTCGTGTTCATGGTGAACCTGATTCACTTTGAGAACTTTTCGTCGAACAAGCTCTGGTGTTAATGGGAATAACAAAACCACTTGATCGATCAACCTCTAGCCAAAAGAGACTGCGAGACACTTTTAGGTAGGTAGTTGGAATTGGTACAGAGCAATTGATACAGACTGATGATGATCCATACTAGGGGTGGGACTGGTTCCATGAAGAACCGGAGAATCAGACCGAATCGAACCGGAACCACTAGGTTAGGTTCGGTTCTTTGAATTTTGTAAAGTAATATTGATGGTTCGGTTATAAGTGCAAATGTTTCGGTTCCAGTTCCAGTTCCGGTTCTGGTTCCTAAGTTACAAAATTTTAAGGAACAAAAAAGAACCGGTAATATGAAAATAACAAATGTCAATATATTATTGGTAGTCTTGTAGAGTCTATTATGTACTATTGACATGGGTATAGAAGACCATTCCTTTCTAACTACAAAGTATATGAAAAAAAAACTCTCAAAATGCTAAATTTTGTTAATCTACTTAGTCGACAACTCTTACACTTTCATCAAAAAAATCCTCACGCTTAAAAAAATGCAGATGATGCAAGGGCAACAAAAGTTACCAAAAATTAGTTTGTTAAATAGAATGCAACTTTGAGGTACATATGCAGTCTTTAGTTCAGAAGTTTTCGTGGACTATAGTTGCTGCATTTAATTATTTTATTCAACAAGAAATTCAAAGACTTGTTTGACATAATTTATTTAGCTTGCAATTTGTAATATATTTGAACTAAAAGGACTCGATGATTGTTGGATACTTGCAGATCGAGTGATTTGTGGATGTATTTAATTTCCTATTTTTTAGTTTTTTGTTCTTTTTCTTCCAAAATAGATTATTTATTGATTTTTCTTTATGTATTTAGGAACCGTTAGAACCGAACAGGTTTGTTGCGGTTCGGTTCCATATAGGTTCCTCCTAAAAAATACAAGGAACCGACCCGTATGTACATTGAACGGTTCCGGTTCCGGTTCTGAAAAATAATGGATGGAACCGAACCGGTCCCAGCCCTAATCCATACATGTTAAATGAGTACAGTTGATCGATCCTGAATAAAGGCATTTATATCTTTACTATAATAAAACCAAGCATCCTTCGAGCATCCTTCAGTTTTACCAAAACATGGATTTTCCAAAATGCTCATAATAAGAAAAATAGTTATTTCTTATTTTTTATAGAAAAACAAATGTTATATATCTATTTTTACTCTCCTAAGACTTATTTTCATGGCTCCGCACACATCAGGTTGCGGATTTTTTCTAGTATACAGAATTACCTTCAAATTGATAATCCATAGTTCCATTCCATACATACACGGATATGCCTGCAGAGTACTGTAACGTATTATTTGAACTAGATCAATGGTAGCCAGTAGCCAGGCACATAGATATCATAAGTCTTGTTAAGCACTTCTCCTAATCAAAACCATGCACCATTGTTAAGTCATTTAAATGGCAGATTTCATGCTCAACGCCTCACCTTAACTAATATACATTGTTCAATCCTATGCAACTTTCACTTCAGGACGTGACATATGAACAATGAACTGGAAATAATGGGCAAACACAAATGCATAGAGATGAAATTTAGAATGTAAACTGAAATTCATTCCACAACATGAGACAAGTTTAGCAAAATCAAACCGATTCTGACAATTTTACCTTCCTGACTCAATAGAACACTTATTGCACTGAAGTTAAAATATCTTTATCCGATCGATGAATCTCTTCACATTCAAAGACTTGCAGATTGAGGCTGTGGAACTACATAATCAAGAACAATAACGCTTTCTAAGTACTCCCTAACCTTGTCCTTCTCCAACTTGGCAAGCTCCTCCTTGGAATCCACGGCCACCATTTCGCACACTCCCTTGAAAACCGCGAGCGAAGCAATTGAATACCCTTTCGCCCTCGCCGGAGAGAAATTCTCTCCGACGCTAATCTCCTCCACCTCTCCGAACTTTCCCTTGATCCCTTTAATCACCTCCAAAATCTCACCCTCAGCCGCCTCCCCCAATTCCTCCTTCAGCTTCAAAAACGTGACCCGGATCGCGGACCCGGGAGACAGGCCCACCGGGCCCGTCAGCCCCTCGGCGACCCAGTCAACGGCCATGACGTCATCGCAGATCGGGAGGACGGACTCCTTGACCACGCTGAGGTGTCCCGGGTGGGCCGAGTACGTGGCGAGGGCATCCTTTGTCTTGTAGCGGCTGTGGAGGAGGTGTGTGAAGGCGAAGGGAGAGGATCGGGTGCGGAGGAGTGGCCCCGCGGTGAGGTGGAGAGTCAGGTCGAGGGAGATCAGGCCGTTGAGTCCGTTGATCATCGCGTTGACTTTTGAGGGATCGGTGTTGTCCTTCACCTTGAAGAGGACGATGTGCTCGATGACGGCGGCGGACGGTGACGACATCCTGACGGTGGCGGAGAGTTTGAGGCGGCGCGTGGGGGAGGAGAAGAAGGCGAGGTGGTGGGGCCGGGGAGGTGATGAGAGAGTGCGAGAGAGTAGAAGTGAGGGAGAGTTTAAGAAAGTGCGATTGGCTTTGAAACACAGAGTCGTCGTCATATCTGGAGTGAGGTAGCTTTAAGCTGTGAAATGGAGGCTGGAGAGTGGCTGCGGTAGAGTGATCTGTGTTTAGTGATGGTGATGGATTTTTGATGTGAACTGAATTGGGCCCATTAGAAACGACCTGTAACTTTTGTAGGCTAAATGAGGCCCAGTATTATTGGAAATGAGGCCCGTTTTAAATTTGGAAGTGATGCAAGTTACTCTTTCCTTCGTGGTTTGGGAAATGTAATATCTACACGGTTGTGTTTATAACTTTGGATGATGCTCAGGAATTGTGTAGCTGGGAAATTAGCTTCTTCCTGGAATCCCAAGTTCCCTCTATAAGCAAGTATTAGTATAGGCGCGGTGTTCTAGTTAGCTATGAGCTTTATTAGTTAGATTTTGATCGTGTCTCTCAACTTTTCACGTAATTGGTGGTGTGTATGCACTTTGATTCTTTCATTAAACACTGAAATTTGGTCGACGTTGATCTAGATGATGGGGATCAGACACAAATTCATCGGTGTGACTTCGAATATATATGCATAAATTTTAAGGAAGCGATAGAAATCACAATGTTCGATCTTATTAATTTCAACATGCTATTTTCTAAGTGTATATGAAACACTTGCATGAGATTAAGTTGGATACAAGTCTAGGTCGAGTATCATGTGGAAGCTACTTGTAGCAACTCCTTCACCTTTTCAACGTATTGAGCCATTGCTTCTTCTCGTGTCTTCCCTGAGAAAAATAAGTAACACATTAGATATATAATATGCCACAATTTTGAAGATTTATTTTCTTTTGAAAATAGTTAAAGAGAATTTCAGGGTTCTAGCTAGATTACCTTCAACCGCTTTCCATGCATCCCATTTGGCCCCCTCTCAGTTGGGCTAAAGAATCCAGGACGATCTGTACATATTAGTGTACATAACTACATATCACCAAAATAACGATAATAGTGTAACCTACGTACGTGTATTATGCTATAATTAATCGAGTATATTATATAATTGATCAAACTAAGTAAAAGACTAGCTTACTGGTAGTAACGGAGCCAATGGTTGCTTGCTTGTAGAGGCCATACAGTACTAGTTTATCTGCATCCCTTGTCGTTGGAGGTAAAGACTTGGCCTTCTCTGCACTCTCTTTGAACTCATCCTATTCAATACAATTTGCATGCAATTACGTCAGAGAGAGAGAGAGAGAGAGAGAACCTGAAGAGCCTGAACCATTGTAGAATGATAGAGGTAGAGCACGTATAGTAATTGCAGTACGTGAAGGCTAAGCCAGGAAATTAAGTAGGTTGAATGAATTGTTGTGGGTCTTTGATCGATCTTCCTCTAGCTATGTGGTGGGCGAAATTGACAAAGAAATTTTTGTATGCCTGCGTGTAGCTACGTTCTTAATTAGATGATTACAAAGATCATACATCGAAAACTTAACCTGGATATGATCGTGGTGTGATTTTGGCTAGCTAGTTCCAGTGGTGCATTATAGAACATTGACAGGACGTACCGAGAATGAAGAACGTACCATCTGATTAAAAAACGCACCAAAATAATTCCATCTCGATCATTATTTTCAGTCATTTTCTATTCTCACTACGTATATATGTACGAAAATTAATAGGTGTGGAAGTCTGCCTATTTTAATATACGCGAATTTTTTAGTTTGATTAACTTTTAAGTTATATATTCACATTTTCACCATTCAGATTTTAAGTTTTAGTGTATATATCACTTCTACAAATTTTTATCCAATTTGGTAATGGTTAAGTTATCTAATTAGATCAAATTAACTAACAGACAAAAATCAGTAAAACTATAATCGTTCGTGTACATAAATAGTAAATCACGATTATAATAATCCAAATGATCATCAAATTGAACGAAATTTTACAGAAAATTCATCTATATATGTAAACTGAACAATAAAAATATGATTATGTGACCAAAATATTTGTCAAATCAAGAAAATCTACATATTTCAATATATGCAGAGATTTGCATCCAAGAAAGCTATATATACACACACCGTAGATTTATAGATTTATTTGATGACCGATTATAGTGCGCACAAGCTAGGTCGCCAGAGATATCGATGCATGCATGTATCTATCGATTGCATCTGATAATGCATGGTCTTGTTACTGTTGTACTTTTCGTAGGGTACTTGTGGCCGAATGAGGTTAGAAGTTTTCGAGCATGCACAGTGAGCAGTGATCTAGAAAACGAACAACTAAGCAGGACCATATATATATATATATATATATATATATCTGTTTATCTATCTCCTAGATGCATAGTTACATATGATTTCAGCTAGCTCGTCCATTTGTTATATATTTTACATCGTCATCTTCTTCAAAAGTGGGGTTATATATATGCAAGCAAGCCTATTATTGGTACCTAATCGAGTCCGATCATACGTATGCATATTGCATAATCCTTTGTTTTGCTTTCACGTTTTAGTGTAATCCTCCTAATTAAGTTCACCTCATTCAATATATAATTAGCCAAATCTTGAAGGCAAGCTACAGTAGAATACACTTTAATCTGATCCGGAGCTTTTAGTGTACACCAATATCACGTTGATTCACGATCGAGTCCTAATCTAATGTTCATTAAATTATGTAGTCAGTTGTGATCAGCTACATTTAACGGTAGGTAATTAAAAAATAGTTGAAAGATAATTTATTATCAGTTGTTGGATGGAGATCTAACAATAATTGCCCAAAACTGACCATAAAATTTATTGACCACCAAATCAGAACCGGAGTTACTAGTACGTAAAATGTATATTAATTAGACTCTAATTTTGCAGTTTTTCTTTGGCATGCATTATTATTTATGTGATGACACACACTCTAATCTTAAACTTTAACGTACAATTTTGTTGAAAACGAAAATGATGCATGTTCGTATCAAGAGCCGTGACATTTACATAAGTTGATCATGATGACATTCTCCTCCTGAGCTCGATCAATATATATGTGAGATCGGAACCGAATCTTACCTGAGTTAAGTTTCTCATCACAAAGATACAAATCATCGATCTCATTTGGATATGTACCTTATGGCCGAGGCTGCTTTTCACGAAGTTTCTTCATACACCCAATATCTTCATACACCCAATATCGGGCAACCAAATATCGAAACGTGTCGAGTTGTAGACCATTGATGATTTTTTGTTGACTTTTTGATAGATCTTACAATGAACTCGGTATACTAAACCCTTATCCCTCTCTCTCCTCCTTCTTTCGATCGTCGTCGAAATCTTCTCTAGACATCCAGCGAGATCGCTATTTTAAGAATTTCAAGTTACTTGTCCTCGACACCGTGCCTCTTGAGCACAGCGACTCACGGCCTCGATTGAAATTTTGAGATCGGTGGGCCACGACGAATCGTGTCGAGTCGTCGGCTCTTACTTAGATCAGCTTTGCCAGGCTCCTGACTCTGATACCTCGTTTCCGCTAGTCCTTGGCACCTCTCATCAACGACGTCCTCTATCGACACCGAACGACAACCACCTCAAAGGTCGTCGACATCGATACCGACATCCTCGCCTTCCAAAATCAATAGTTTAAACATATCGCGTAAAGAAAAATGAAAACCAATTCTACGGCTCAGAAATGTGTGATAATAAATCTTATTTAATTTGATTCTTTTTAAATATATATATATATAAAATTAATACTCGAAAAAATTCTACGAAAAATTTCATTGAATTGTTGTGGCATCTATGTTATATTAAAATGATCAAATACGGAAAAAATATGTAGAGAACAAATGCGTCGTTCGATTATCATTCATTAAATATAATTTATTAAATATAATTAGATATAATTGTTTTAAAAATCTAATAATAGTTGAAAAACAGATAGTACGACTAGACCTATGGCCTATTTCGAACACCCAAAAAAATTGAGCCAATTTGGTGACCATTTTGAGCTGGATCGACATATTCCACTATTATTTTTGAACAAAATTTTCGATTTGATACATTCAAAAATAAAAATTAAATAGCTAGGTTATCAAAAAATATTTAAAAATATGCACGATCATCGTATGGTGTCTATTTTCACTAAAATGACTTATATAAGAAAATTCACAAATTCATATTGACATAAGGAACAAATTGACGATTTGCCTACTAGTGTTATATAACTTATTGAATGCTTTGAACTTATAAGACCATTTGAAAGTAAAAAAATTAGAACCAAATTGAATATAAAAAAATAGACTGTAGGATGAGGGCTTACAACTATTGTATATTTAATATAAAAATTTGAGTCGGTTTGGTCATTGTTTTGACCTCGATCCATGCAATCAACCCCGACAGTCTTTTATGCCCATATTTTCATTATATATGAGTCTCAAAGGGAAACAGTATCCCACATTCATTTGGGAAAGTGAAATGTGATACCTGCACACAAAGGCACCCATTACGATGCCTTGGACGCGAGTGCCTTATTAGGTGCTTCGGCTATTCAATTTTAGATATCTTTGCAACCATGATGTCCTATTGGGTACCTCTATGTTTAATTAAGTATTTTTATGCCCAAATAATGGTGTGATAGCATTCTTCGTTGTGATTCAAAGTTCATGAAAATATGGGAATATCTAGGTTGACCGCATGGATCGAGATCAAAAATAATATATTTTAATAATCCGACCGTGAGAAGCGATCGTTGAACTATTTAGAAAATATTGTTAAAATTTTAGCAGGTTTCGTCATGATTTCGGTCTCGATCCGTTTGGTCAATCGCGACGGTCGTTTATGTACCTATTTATTATTTTCGATAATTTTGTCTTATCGGCAACTTCGACAATTCAATTTTCTCTCTCCTTGTGTCTACGGTATCGTAATGGGTGCATCTATGTGCAAGTATCAAATTTCACTTTCACAAATGGATGTGTGATAGTGTTTTCCTTTGAGACTCCTATATAATGAAAATATGGGCATAAATGATCATCGGGGTTGACTGCGTGGATCGAGGTCCACATGATGACCAAACTGCCTTAAATGCTTAGACTACCTATACAATAGTTGTATGTCTACATCCTACGGTCCATTTTTAATATTCCATTTGGTTATATTTTTATTACTTTTGAAGGGTCTTATTAGTTCAAAGCATTCAACAAGTTATACAACACTAGTAGGCATATCGTCAGTTCGTTCATTTCGTCGACACGAATTAGCGATTTTGGTAGTATAAGACATTTTAAGTGAAAATAGACACCATTAGATAACCGTGCATATTTTTGAAATAATTTATCCGATAACCAAGCTATTTTTTTGTTTTTGAATGTATTAAAGCGACTATTTCGTTCAAAAACAACAGTCGAGTATGTCAATCGAGCTTAAAATTGTCACTAGATTGGCTCAAATTTTTTCGGGTGGTTCGAAATAATTGATAGGTCTAATTGTATGGTCCTTTTTTTTAACTATTAGTAGATTTTTCAAACAATTATATCTTATTATAATCAATAAATGTTAGTCGAATGATGCATTTGTTGTTAAAAAAAATTGTGTTAGATAATTTCAGAATAATATAGACGTCCAAATGGTTATGTGAAAATTTTTGTTGAATTTTTAGGAATCATGACTAATTTCTTTTATTTTTTAGAAAGATTGAAATTACAGAAATTTGTAATAACAAAATTAAATTTGGGTGCATATGAGCCGTCTATTTTTTTATTTTTTTTTCTCACGAATTATCTGGGGCCGTTCATTTCATCCCCACCGAACGACATCGTTCGACGTCCTCATCATTCTTGTCATCGACGTCTTCCACCTGATCGACCTACTTCAACCACTCCTCATCATCTCTTCCACTCTCCTCCTCCTTGTCACCATCTGCATCACCGGCGTCAAGTCCTCCGAGACCGGCTGCGAAGCTCTTAGGTTTCTATGCAAGATCGCGATCATTCGAGCTTGATATCCAACAAGTAGAATCAAAGTAAGAAGAAGAAGGTGAGAGATCGGTCGTTGGCTGAGCTCTAGGTGCCTAGAGTAAACTCTGGGTGTCCAGAGTAGAGCCGAGGTTGACGCCCGACAGGAAGAGGGAGAGAGAGAGTGGAGATTTCGTACGTTGAGTTTATTGTAACCTCAATCAATGTTGACAAAGAATAACCAATAAAATTGTAACACGTGGCTACTTTTCTAAATTTCTAAAATGTGTTAGAATTGAACGTGCCGAATCCGTACACTACATATACTTCTAAGTGATCGACTGATCGATTAGAAATTAATATATCTACCTAAGTAGCTGGTGGGAGATCAACGTTGTAATTGGATGACAACTTGATCGAACTACCTGCTATATTTTGATAAGGGTCATATGAAACTTCAACATATGCATTTGGCTTATGAGCGATATCGAAGTCATGGAGCACGATAGAAAATATGCATAATTGTCAATTTGTTACCCTAGGAATGACCCTTGTGTCAATTTGCTACCCTAAAAATTTTCTTTGCCAATTTGCTACCCTAGGTTTAAATTTTTCCTATAATTTTTCATGGTTTTTTTTCATTCAAATTCATATAGTAGAGGATTTAGAGTACCAAAGTGTTTTCAAATGTTTATAATTTGATGACAAATTATACAAAATTCAAATAATTAGACAATAAAGTAATAAATTGGTAATTTATAAATTTTAAGATAACAAATTCGCAAGAAAATTTTTTGGAGTAACAAATTAATACTAAGATGATTCCTAAAGTAACAAAATAACAATTACGCCTAGAAAATATATAAAAGCATACATGCTATCTCCCCACTACAACGAGGAAGAAGAAGACAAATATTATAAAGTCTCGCGTGTTTTTTGGAAATTGCAACATTTGCCTCCAGATTGTCTCCTATTTAGAAAACTAACCCTTGAGATAACGGATAATCATTGAAATAATTGGGTCTTTAAAAACACAAAACTCTGATCTCCAATGTTAATTTAATCAAAGAACAATCGATCAACAAGTTCACAACCAACAAACAAGATGACCGTGAAGAATGAACTGTACGTACGTGCTTAAGGTCCACGGACGAGTACCAGAGTAATCTCATTCTGAAACACTAAAATTGTATTTCATTTCTAAAAAACACTAAAATACCGATAAAGTCACATGAAAAGAAACACACAAAGTCAAAAAAAAAATATTATGAGGTAGTTATTTCTTGTTGGCGACAGTAATCTAAATTCGGGCTCGTCCGGTTGCCAATGGTGCCAAAGCCGGCATTTGGCCGCGTTGCCACGTCATCTAGGTTGTCGAAAGGGTAGTGTTTATTCCTTTGGGGCGGTTGTTAATATTTTCTATTTCGGACAATAAATCGAGATTGACATAGGGTATGTTTAAGGTTTATGTGCGTTGGCTTCGAGCGACTGTCGAAAATGGCAGAACACGATAGCTTGGTGGTTGGCAAATTGTCCGACAACAAGGCTGTAAGGCGAGGCCGCACCAACGAGGTTGGTCCAGGGAAACGAACAGTTGACAAAGGTTGCAAATATGTGGCTTATGCTGTTGTGGTCTATCGAACAAGGCTGACTTGAGTTTTGATTCTACCAGATCGAATTAGGGTTGGAGGTTGAGTAAGGCCCACCAGAACAGTGGCTGCCAAACTGTGGCGACAGTGCAAAACTTGTTTGGTATTGATAGTTGTTAGGATTGGGGATTAACTCTAACCCTATATTATGTAAAGTGTTTTTTTTTACTTTTACTTGTTATCATTAATAATGTCATATCGTTATGGTATAGGATTCGTTGGAAGATCTAGACAATACGCATGTGTGTGCACCTCATGTGTCTTGTATGTCCTAGTGAGGGGATGTGTTGTGAATCAGTGGATACTTTTTCCTAATGATATGATGAAACTTAGTGACGACGACTTTTTTTTCGTTAGACATCATAATATGGAAGATGAAGCGGGATTGCGGTGGGTTTCGGCAAGAAGTTTCGGGTTTTGGACGACATTCAGGCATGATCCGTAGACTAATGGTGCCTATTAACATGGCTTTAAGGACGAGCGACTAACGATTGTTGTAGGAGCAACCTACTCGGATCTTGAGCGATCTGCCTTGGTGGATCTTCTCAGGTGCTAGGCATCCTTTGCTCCCTATATGGTTGGATCTGAGGGCTCGACAGTGGATAGAGAGAGAATTCGGCGTCGATTTCTCTCACGGTGGGAGGGGGGCGATTTGGGGTCTGAGCTTCTTTATGGGCCTACTGGGCTCCTTGCTGCTTTCTGAGCTTGATTGTATTTGGGCTTGGGGGTAGGCTTAGGTCTAAGTGCTTTTTATTTGTTTTGTTTTTACTTTGTTTTGTTGAGAATTTGAGTGTTGAGTTGTTGAGAGACCTTCGTGGTCATTTTGTTTTAGGTATGTAGCTTGATTAGGGAGTTGGGTACCAATTTTTTTAGTTAGGGGTTTGAAACCCTCTTCACCTTACTCTTCTTTGTCAAGTTACACGTGTTGAGCCTCAATGGTTTAAGTGTAGTTTATTTTAGGAGATCGTTTCTATCGTACCGGCCACCGGTCGATTTCTTATAAATTACTACTTGCAATGAATTTCTAACGTTTCACCTAAAAAAAATTACAATAACTTCCAGTAGTGTGATTTGAAATTGGAATCTAATCTATGTACATAAATATAAGATTTTTCTTTCGTTTGTGGGACAATAAGTAATTAATGTACTAGAAAGATCATAATGTAACTAATTTAGGTGATATTTCACTTATGTGAAGTAACGAACGATGATATGATTGAAAGAGATTCTAATCGTTGTATGGCTATTTTGATATTCATTACATGACGCCTAAAGAATGGACTTCGGTGAATTCAATCATCCATGATTTTAATGTTTTCCCATCAAAAGAAATTTAAATTTGTATAGATAGTACGACTATCTTTTTACGAATGAGATCAAAAATTTAATAAAATTTGTGATTACGACTGTTGTTTATAAAGATAAAATTACAGATTAAAAACAAAAGGCATTGGCATTGAATAGCGTGCCCACATGATACAGCTCCATTTCCCTGAATTTTCCTATTGGAGGAATATGATTTTCGATTTGGTGCATAACCTACAAAAATGAGGATAATGAAACTAAAAAGCATGTATATATTGCGTTGAACTGTAATGATAAGCTAAAGAGTGTTGTATCAAACAAAAATAAGCTCCGGAGTAGGGCCCACATGGTACGGCAGAATTAGAGCAGGGTCAGGAGCAGTAAGCAGAGCAAAATCGAGCAAATCAGTAGGTTCGGGGGCGTGGTTAGGTTCGAAACCTGACTGCCCAATCTTCCGAGCCTCACATGACACGCGTCGAGGCTTTATTCGCTTGACAACGACCCTCTATAACTGTCCCTCCCATGATTCTTATTTTTATATAGATTTTTTGCTTAGATTCCACATTTGCTAGATATCGTGTACAATTTATTACGTTCATGTGTTTTTTGTCAAAGGAAGCGAGACATCATATCTATTTTCAGTAAATCCATTTACTGGATGACTGAAATGTAACAGGTAAAATGATAAACATTTGTTAGGTATTTTGCTTGTCTGTAAATATGTTTTCTTTGCAATATAGTCATTGCAGTAGTAACAAAATCCATATTTACCTATTGCGCTTTTTTTTAGGTGAAAGATCTACCTATTGCTCTTCAACTCCAAAATGTCAATGGGAAACACAACTTTTCTTAGCTCCGCCTATTGTTTGAAAAAACGGACGCGCCTAGGTTGAAATATCATTGAAAACGCTTAGTTTTGGGGCTGGGTGCACTAATTGGTCGGTGACCGCCTAATCGGAGAAAAAAAATGCTCTGCCTAGCGTTTAAATGACGCCTAGGCTTTTTTTAGGCTTTTTTTATCAATCAAAATCCCCCAAAATTGAAATCAGAAAACCTCAAAATCCTAAATCAAGCCGTGTTGCTCTCACACAATTGCCTTTCTTTCTCTCAATCGCTTGCCGCCTACTGCCGCTTGCAGTCGCCCGTCAACTGCCTCTCGCTGTTGCCTGTCAATAGCTATCGTCATCACCCATCAACGTCCGTCGCCCATCGCTTTATAGTTACAAGTCAGTTCTTCAATTTTTAACAACTCGGCAGATTCAATTTTCAACAGCTCGGCTGATTTGATTAATGGGTTTGAATGGTTTGATTATCATCTAAATAGGTTATAGGTTTGAAACTTGAATCCGTTTGCTTATTTGGTTTTGATTAACAATATCAAACTATCGTGATTTGATTAATGCCTTAATCAATGTATTATTGGTTATGTTATGTTGTTTAGATAATAGTGAGCTTGATTATCAATATGTTAATGTTCTGTTATGCCTTAATCAATATCGTAATGCCAAGGATAGTTGGAGTTCAATCAATTGATTATAAAATATGTTGGTGAACTTAGTCTGTTGCTGTGGTGGTCGTTAAATAAGAGAATAGTCTTTTTTTTGTCTTTTCTTTTTTATAAATCAATTAAAAATATAAAAATAATGATCCATCTAATTACTTCCCAAAATCCAATTAACCTCCGTCTAGGCTGCTATGCGCTAGGCAGTAGCTCTACCGCCTAACGCCTTTTTGAACCTTGGCTTCGCCAAAAGCAGAGACGACTTGCACCAAACCCTAGCGCCGCAAGCCCTAGGATTTTGGTTGTGTCGGTGCTGGATTCTTTCGGTGATAGTTCTTGGGCCGAGGGGCAAGGTTGTATGTGAGGTAAGAGAGGCGTCAGTGGTATGCCAATAAAGGAGGTGATTGAAGTTTTCGTCCAGATTGTGGGATGGGATTGAAGTGCGAGAGAGACTCCAAATTTGGTGATTGTTGATGTATAATTTGTGGAGCAACGGAGGCTAGGATCCTAGTGAAGACAAGAATGTACAGAGGGGTGTTTGGTTCGCTAGTGGATGCGGGGTCGGTTTGGGGGTTGTAGCAAGCATGTGTTGGGAACCCGGTGGTGAATTTGGATTGAGAAACAGACGACGCGTTAAGCCAGCCAAGGCGGCGTCTAGGACTGTCGACCAAAAGCGATGGTAAAGAATATGTGGTTGGCCTCACGAGATGGTGATGACCAGATCTGTGGCCCAGTCGGTTGTTGTCGACCTCAGAGGATGACGTAGGTGGCAGCAGGTCGACACCAGAAACTGCAGTTAGACAGTGCGACGTTGACAACGTCGAATTAGTGTTTCCAAGGTTGTAGATGACTACGAGAGTCCAAGCATCACTCTTAGATTGATGGAGGGCCCACAAACTATTATCTCCTTTTGGACCATGTGGAAACCTAGGGCTTTCTTCATGGTCTTGAGTACTATATGGTGCTTGGTCCAACAACTTAGATTTGTTGGATTTCGTGCATGATACCCAGGTGACCTTCTCAATCTCATTGGTTCGGCTAATATTAGTATGACTATGCGAAATTGCTTATTTCAAATTACGCATCCGTTGCAATGCTTTTTTGCCCCGTCTGAAATGTTATTATTACAGCACACGACGTGGGATTGGCGATCGAGGAGTTACTTCGTAAGGATGGATTCTCCGTGAATAACCGGCTATCATATAAAGCACGACTATTGACACGTCATTGTATGATCCATGACCCATAACTAATTTACCCGGCGAATAAAAATATTTTGATTCTAGTGTTAGTGTATCACTATCAGGATCCAATGAGTTTTATGTGTCTTTTCATTTTCGATAATTTTTATTGTTCCAATTGTACTTGATTTTATTTCAATAGAATTTTTGTGTAGTCAAAGAAAAAAACTCCAAACTGTCCAAGGAAAATGCATCTTTTTGCAAATTGTGGTGAAGATTTCAAAGTTTAACTTATGCGAACAAATTAAACGCAATAGATCAATATTGTAAGTTACGAAACGAACGTTATTTCGTATACATCTATTGACTGGTCGATATTTCAATTTGTTTATGACAATGTACTTTATACTAGTGAATATAAGATAACGTATTCAGTTAGGCTCCGTCAACACTAACGCATTCGTCTCTTGCCAATTTTGTGACATCATATTCTTCATGCATTAAGTAACAATGATATGGTCATACGCATTCACACTTCTTTTGAGTATATATTGTATTTTGAATTTGAATTGCACTCCATCAAGTGAAAAAAGGTATAAAATATACAAAGAGTTGTATATGATCTACACATTGGAGGCGTATTAATTAATATATTTTCTATACATTTTTACTTTGATAATTGATTAGTTTCATTAGTTTTGACTTATTTTGTTAATCTCAGGTGTTGACCAAAAGAGACGGAGTAAAAGAGTCTACAAGCATGCAAAACGCAGCAAAATAATGGAGATAAGAAATTTGTTCGAAATTCCAAGGAAGAAAGAATAAAAATTGAAGAGAAAATAAAATCATTTGTTGACTAGGAAAACATTTCCTATGTTGGCTAGGATTTTGAAAGCTTCCGGAAGGATCTTGAAGAAGAACAAAAGAAAATTGACCAAATTAATTAGAAGACCATTTGAAAAGTCCAAACTTGAAGAACAAGACATCTAATTTCGTGGAGAACAAGTTATGGCAAGAAGATGATTCCTAATACTTAAAGAAGAAGGAAATCTGAAGCTACAGGACAGCAGATTTCGACCGGCTGTAGAAATCGCATATCAACTCCGATTGAGGTGATCAAGAAGATATTTTATAGCCCTCGGAACGATCTTTCCAATGCCATAAGAATCACGCAATTCAAATATGTATAACTCAGGAAAATCTTATTTTACTACAAGAAATCAGATTTCTCCGAAATTTATGTGGACTTCTTGTTATGGTAGGAAACAACCTACCATTCTCCTATATAAAAGGGAGCTCGGCCTCAAAGTAGATCATCACTTATTCTATAGCCTATGCTCTGCCAAATACTCTCCTCCTCCCCATAAATTAAGCCGACATCCTCAAGGAGCCGACTACGCCATCAAACCGCCGCACCTTCACTTCCACCGACACATAGGGGATTCCAAACGTCATCCACCAAAGAAGTCTAGTTCTCTTGAGTATCCATAGGGGATTCTGAAGATATAAAAGTGTAATTATGACCTCTTTACTCCGTAGTCACTTTTTGTTTATGAAACTTGTTTGTGTGTTTTTGATGATTGTATTTCGGTTTTATTACATGAGTAAATTTCAATAACTTTTTCATGTGTTCCTTATTCTAGACTTCAATTTGCATGAAGTTAATTGGTTCTTAATGCTTTGGTTTTGATTTAGGAGATTCCTAGTCTAGATCAATGGTGTTTAGGGGATGCCTAGCACAAAATATGAATTATGCATGTTTAATCGAAATTTAGGGTTATGGGATTTCGGTAGTGTTGTTATTTGCATGTGTTAATAAATGATTTAGATTATGAATTAAGTTGATCACTTGTATATAATTAATTATATTTTCTTTTTGTTTCAAAACGTGGTATGTGTTTTAAGGTCTTCTATGTGTTTGCTTGTCTATGAGTCAATACATGTTAGAGTCCTAGGATTATGTGCTATGTTTGAGATGTTTTTAGTTAATAAATTAGGTAATTAAAAACAACTCTTGATACACCCCTTTTTACTACACAAGAATTGCATGCACCCTTCAATCCTCGGTTTAGAACGATACCCTACTTATCAATGCTACATCTACCCAAAAAGGGTTTAAATTGCATATGGTTGAATTATGTGTTAAGTGTTTATTTGATGCATGTTTTGGTCGTATCAGTATATTAATTTATTATAGCAGTCTTACTAATAATGAGATGTAGTTATATATGGAAGGCTTGAGTCCCTAGAAAGGTAGGAATTTGTATTTGGCGAGTGTGCAATGATATTCTTTCTACCAAAGAGTGATTATGCATGAAAGGATACTCGAGTGATTTGGGGTGTGCTTTGTGTACTAGTCCTTTTGAATCCGTGAGTCACATTTTTTGTTCGTGTCCAACTGCAAATAATGTGCTCCGTAATAGTCCTTTCAATCTTCAGGTTTTCTTATCACCCTATTTAATTCAAGGAGTGGATGTTGGAGCAAGCTATGTCTATGCCTATGCATCGCTTTGAGAAACTTATGATGATGATCTGGGGCATATGGTTTAATCGGAATGACAAGGTTTGAAATAACAAAAGCAAAGAAGTTGTCGTGGTGTCAGCTACGTCCTGAGCCAGATTGGAAGAATACAAGACTTGTAATGAAAAGAAGTCTGTAACGTTGGAGATAACTCGACCTAAACCTACACACTGGAACCCTCCTAATCAGGGTAACCTGAAGCTAAACGTTGATGCTAGTTTTATACATGATACAAGAGGTGGAGGAGGTGTATTAAGGGACCATGCTGGAACTTTTGTAGTTGGCTTTGAGTACCCATACTGAGCTATTCTATCGCCACTACAAGCTGAGATTCTTGCGATCAGGAACGGTTTGCATTTTCTCCAAGCTTTGGGCTTCGAGGACGTCATTGTCGAATCAGATAGTCTGGGAGCAACTCAGCCGTGTACAAGTCAAGATGAAGACTTGTCTACTGTTGGTACGATAGTGGAGGATATCAAACATTGTCTATCCGCTAACCCTACTATAAGTTTGAGATTTGCTCCTCGAGTCTGTAATAGAATAGCACATATTTTTGCAAGTCATGCTATTGAGTCAAACACTCCTAGAGAGTGGTTCACTTCAGTTCCAGAGTTTGTTCTGGATGCCCTTCATTACGACCTTAGTCGTACTCGTTAATAAAATTGTCTTCTTCCCGAAAGGTCGTTTTCCTCAGAAAAAAGGAGATATACTTCTATATCGCTTTCCTAACCCACTTAACTTATACAACTAAATAAATAACCTACGTTAGACAAATGACAACATCTATATTTGTTTCAACATATATAATCGCTGCAGTAATTTTCCGCCCGTCTCTGTTTTTGTTTCAACATATATATTTGTTTAAAAAATAAAAAAAATCGTTGCAATAATTATAGTCAAAATACAATGTAACTATTGTTACTTCAATCTTCTCACCATTTAAGTAAACTTTGTAAAGTCAAATAAAACCTTTTATACACAAAAGAGCTGGAAAGAGATTTTCTTTCTTAAGTGGTGCCATGTTGTTTACAAGTTATAATTTTAGTGGAATGGAGTTTGTGCTCTTCTAGTTGATCAACTTCCACATTAATCACACTTTATTTGTCTAATCACAACCACCACACAAGTAGATAGAGTTTCACACACACACACATACACATACTACATTCATGTCATATTTGGCTCTTAAATTCCTACAGTTCCATCATTATAACCTATACCCATCAGAATGAATTTTCATGAAAGGAACAAAACTTTTATTCAAACTTAGGGAATACGTAATATGATAGTTCTTGGCCAGTTCACATATATCACATTTAAAATCAAATTCATCAACAACTGAAAATAATTGAGGTTGCAATTTCCTAAGATATTCAAAATTCAAATGGCTTAAGCGTTGATGCCTTAACCACGCCGCTTCCTTGGCTTTATCCAGGCTACTGGTACTATTTGCTTGACTAATCTGATGCTATTCACTACTTGTTAACTCTAGATAGTATGATTTTTCCCTTTTAACACCATAACCCAGAGTCCTCCTTATCAGAATGTTCTAAAAAATACAGAATTTGGGATAAAATGTTACAAAGCATGAGAGGGCCCTAGTGATCTGACTAACAGATAATATGTTATAAGTAAGAGAAGGGACAACAAGAATAGAATCAAAGGTGAGTTCATGAGAGCGTTGTACAGATCTTTCACCAAGAACAAGAAGATGAATCATCAGTAGTACACACAACATATTCAGGAGAAGTTTTAATGGTATTAACTACACTAGGATTATTTATCATATGATCAGTAACACCTGTATCAATTATTCGAGGCCTATCAGCAGATTATGTGGTAAGAGAAGATGGCTTACCCCTGTTATATGTTTCAATGACGAGTGCAGATGGTTGAACATGAGATTCAGTGGTGGTTACAGCCGTTTTCAGGATGTTTTTGCGAGGGTTTCTAGTAAAATCTCACCATTCAGGGTATCCAACAAACTCATAGCACCGCTCCTTTATATGGCCAACCTCATTACAATGAGTATATGTAAAGTGCAGATTTTTAGCATAAGGCTTTCCACCAGAACGAGGAGGATCAGAAAAGCCAGGTGGAGGACCCTGGCGGCGCTGGGCCTAGGCAACGTTAGCTGTTGCAGGAGAGGAGGCAGTCATGACAGAAGCATCACGCATAGGAGGTGCAGAAAGGGCAGTTCGATTGTTGTGGAAGCGTCGGACATAGGCATATGTCTGTTCAAGGTCCAGTTTATGTTCTCTCTTCAAAAGTTCTTCACATATTTGACTGAATTCAACATCACGTCCCATAAAAAACATATAGACACGCTGGCGAGTCATGCAGGATGATTCATTCACAACACAATCAAACGTTTATTGAGAGTGCGTCATGCGTTGGTCCATTTCATAGAGCCATTCAATAAGCTCGTTGTAGTATGTTGAGAAAGTTCTTCCATTCTTCTTCGTCGTATAACACAAACGTTGAAGCTAAAAAATTTGGATTTCATCATATTCATCATAGTAGGTCTTATACAGGGCATCCCAAATCGCTTTAGCTGTGGGCAATCTGAGGTACCGTTTTTGCAATCCAGGAGACATATTTTCAATAAGCCAACACTTCACCTTCCCATTGTCGGCAACCTATGTTGAATACTTAGTAGAGGTAGCGGCAGGAGGGTCCTTGGTGAGGAGATCAAGCTTGTTTCGACCTTCAAGTCGAATCTTCATGTTTCCAGACCAACTAGAATTGTTGGTTTCAGTGAGGAGTTAGCCAATGAAAAAGGCAGAGTTATTATGAATGGTGTTGTGGAAGTGATTGTGAATGGGTTGCATGGTGATTGCTCAATTGTTGGAGATGAGTGCTCCATCATCATTAGCAAAAACGTTTTCATCATTCACATTGGTTATCTCTTCAGGGTTTGCAGAATTCACAATTTAGGTTTCAAGTTCATATGCAGCAGAAGAAAGAAAAATTGGTTGTAGTAATTCAGGTTTTAATTCAATTCAGGGTTTTTCAAAATCCAGGAATTCGGATTTGATACCAAATAGAAAAGTGTTTCAGGAAGAATTCAATAATTTCATTCATCCTAATTTTGGGATTAATAAAGATGTACAAGTGATATCCTAATAAAAAAAATATTTACATTCCTATCACACCTGTACAACTTTAATTCTAATTACAAAAGAATATTCACAATAATATACTTTCTAAAATAACAGACATAACAAAGGACGAGGTAATTCTTTGGACTATCTTTTCGGAGGTGGAGAAGATATTGCGCCTCCGAAGGTTGAAACTCCGCACAAATAGGTGGAGATTGTGAACAATGAACCTACTCCAAAGTCAACTGCCGCGGCCGCGCCACCTGCCGAGGGGATCAACAAGGAGACTCCAGCTGGTGTTCTGGGCAACACTTCAAACAATTACTTCCGAGCTGATGGCCAGAACCGTGGAAACTTCCTCACAGATCGCCCATCCACAAAGGTCCATTCAGCTCCTGGTGGAGGTTCATCTCTCGATCACCTATTTGGAGGTGGTGGCCAGTGAATGTAATTGAGGTTGGAATCGTCAGTTTCGGTCCTTGGGGCTTCTCTTGTAGATGATTTCTATGCTGTAATATTGTACTGCTTCCTGCGGCAGGAATTCGTTCTTTTGAGCTTTGTTACAGTAAATTTCATATGTTCAATGGTTTTTGTTATAAAAACAAAAAATGGTATAAAATCTAAAATCCCACTTGTTATTTCCTATTATATATTTGGTTTTGGTTTGGTTTTGGGGTTTCAGTTGGGATTTGCTCGGGTGCGTATTCAGATGGATCACTCTCCCAATTATGGGGCTCTTCATTGGTCTATTAATTGGCCACGTTGGTAGTGATTAATGATGCAATCGTGTTAAGGAGTATCATTAAGGATCTAATTGCTTTGTTTAGCTTAACGAAATACGCTTAAAGGAAGAAGGTGGATCTAAATCTGGATCTATATATGGCTCGTATGTATGGGGTCCTGCAAGAATTTCTTCTCGTTCTGGATTTCACTACTTTGTGATTTTTATTGATAAATGCACCAGAATGACTTGGGTCTCCTTGATGAAGTGTAAAAGTGAAGAATATGCCAGATTTGTTGAATTCCACAAGATGGTGGCAACTCAGTACCAGCAACCAATTCGAGTCCTTCAATCTGACAATGGTGGAAAATATGTGAATGAAGACATGTCAGCATATTTGGGTGTTCATGGGATTAGGCATCAAACTTCCATTGCCTATACTCCTCAACAAAATAGATTACCTGAAAGAAAGAATCGACAATTTGGTATGAATGTCCCTACAACTCTATGGGGAGAAGTCTTGTGTTTTGTTGCATATTTAATCAATCGCACACGCTCTCGTGTGATTGAGTTCCAAAACCCATATCAGAAGTTGCATGAATTGTTGAAGGCGCCGCCTTTGCCAAATCTGGAACCAAGAGTCTTGGGGTGTACTGTGTATGTTCACATCAACAAATAGTTGCGAGGGAAGCTTGATCTTTGTGCTATGAAGTGTGTGTTTGTTGGATATACTAAATTCCAGAAAGGTTACCGTTGTTATGATCCAGTTCTGAACAAGATACATGTCTCTGGATGTTTCATTCTGTGAATATGACCCTTATTACTCAGGGGGAGTTTCAGAGTCTTCCCTTCAAGGGGAGAGCAGTAAATGTGAAGGAAATCCTCTGAACATACAAGAATTTGAAGAAATGGAGAAACTTAGAAAGAACGTTTGAAGTTGTTGGAATTTCTGTCGAAGACCCGAGAGCCTCCTTCGATGGATCGAACGAAACTCTCGATCCATTGAAACTTGCACAGGAGATGAACCTGAGAGCATCCTTCGATGGATCGAAAGACATTCTCGATCCATCGAACACTAGAGAAGAGATGAACCCGGGAACATCCTTTGATGGATCGAAGGGTATTCTTGATCGATCGAAGCTTGCACCTGAAACGAATCCAGAAGATACCTTCGATGGATCGAAGGATACCCTCAACCCATCAAAGACTGGACCTGAAGCTGAAACGTCACAACCTTCTTCTGAATTGAGATCTCATGAAGACCCGCATTCTTCTTCATCAACTGAAGAGTCTTCCCAGAATGTCTCTCTGGAGGTACGTATTGATACCAATGAGTTGGGTAGCATAGAAGTTAGTGTGCCTATGAGGTTACAACGGGAAACAAAACAGATTCCACAGAAACAATATGAACCAACCATAGAAGCCAAAACCAAATATTTTATTGCTAGCTTTGTATCTCACCATAGGTTGTCTAGATCATATGCACTTTTATTTACAGTATTTATTCCCAATAATATGCAGGATGCCTTGGCGGACTCAAAGTGGAAGCAAGCTATGAATGAAGAATTAGAAGTCCTACAAAAGAATGGAACGTGAGAGCTTGTTCTAGCCCCACCTGGAAAGAAGACAGTTGGATGTAGATGGGTATATGCAGTGAAGCTGAAGGCAGATGGAAACATTAATCAATATAAAGCTCGTCTAGTTGAAAAAGGCTACACTCAACGATATGGAGTGGATTATCAAGAGACATTCACCCCAGTTTCAAAGATTAGCACTGTACACATCCTCATAACCTTAGTAGCTCGACATGACTAGCCATTACACCAATTTGATGTGAAGAATGCCTTCTTGAATGGAGATTTAGAAGAAGAGGTGTACATGGATATTCCTCCAGGTGTTAACTGTAAGCCATATGGCGTTGGGAAAGTTTGTAGATTGAAGAAGTCATTGTATGGATTGAAGCAATCTCTTAGAGCTTGGTTTGAGAGATTTTCTAGAGCCATGAAGAAGTTTGGATAACGACAAAGCAACTCTGATCATACATTGTTCATTAAACGCAAGGGTGGTAAGATTACTACTCTGATTGTATATATGGATGACATGGTTGTTAAGGGTGATGATCCAGCTGAGATGGAAGATTTGAAGAAGCGGTTATCCCAAGAATTTAAGATGAAAGATTTGGGTCCACTGAAATATTTTTTGGGAATTAAAGTTGCAAGATCTAAGTTGGGAATCACCTTATCACAACGAAAGTATGTGTTTGATCTTCTTGCTGAAACATGAATGCTGGATTGTAAACCTGCTAATACTCCTATTAAGATGAATCATAAGTTGGAGTTGTGTCCTGGTCAAGTTCCAACAAACAATTAGTAGAAAGATTGATATATTTGTCACATATTAGGCCCAATATTGCATATGTTGTAAGTGTTGTGAGTCAGTTCATACATGATCCAAGTGAAGAACATATGGATGTTGTGATGCGTATTCTCAGATATTTGAAGTCTACACAAGATAAAGGCCTCCTATTTTCAAAGGATTGAGAGTTTGGAGTTATAGGTTATTCATATGCATATTGGGCAGGAGATAAGACTAATATGACATCCACTTCTGGTTATTTCATCTTTATTGGTGAGAGTTTAGTAACTTGGCGCAATAAGAAGCAAAATGTGATTGCCTGTTCCGGTGCTGAAGTTGACTACGGAGGAATAACAAATTGAGTGTGTGAACTATTATGGATTCAGAATGTATTGAAGGAGCTAGGCTTCAAGCTCCATAATGTCATGGATTTGCATTGTGACAATACTACTACAATTGAAATTGCTCATAATCATGTACAACATGATTGAACCAAGCATGTGGAGATTGATCGATATTTTATCAGGGATCACTTTGATAAGAAGAATATACGTTTTTTATTTGTAGCTTCTGAAGAACAATTAGCAGATGTACTCACAAAGAAATTGTCACACCATGCATTTACATGATGGATTGACAAGTTAGGTATGATTGATATCTATGCACAAATTTGAAAGGGAGTGTTGAGACAGTAGATTATTGTGAATATTCTTTTATAATTAAAATTAAAGTTATATAAATGTAAATATATTTTTCTATTAGAATACAACTTGTACATATTTTTTAACCTTAAAATTTAAGATAAATACAATCATTAAATTTGTTTTGAAACACTTTTCTACTCGTCACTCGTCCAAGGGCATGTTCCTTCAATTGAAGGGGGCTGGTGAGTTCCGTGGTAAATAAAGAAGAAGACGACTCCGATCTGAGTTGCGAGGAGGGGAGTTTTATATAAAATGAGAAAAAAAATATTGTGACTGTCAAATCTACATATTCCTCGCTTTCTCTCATTCTCTCTTTTCTAAAACATTAGAGAGAGCGAGAGCCTTCCTTCCCCTCTTCCTTCTATCTTGTGTTGTGTCTTGCTATTTTTTTCTTCTTCTGTTCTGTTTCTGTTTCGATTCAATTGCTGGATTTCTTGGCAGTGTTTATAGGAATCGTCGTCTTCCTCAATCTCTGTCTTATCGCAGATTATAATGTTCCAGATTTTCAAGGTACGATATATATATTATTATTACTTTAATTATTGCGCTTATGATATTCTGTGAGAAACTTAGAAAGCAGAAAACCAAACAAATCTCTCTCTCTTTTTCTCAGCTGGGTTTCTTCTTTTGTTCACTAATGATTGAGTGTATCGGTCTGTTCATTCTTCAGTTGGGTCGTAAACACATTCCGCCTTATCGAAATTTTCTTCCTTTCTTATTTTTTCTTTATATGAGTTTTGTAGATATTTTGTAAGAGATTGTTCTTTTTGTTTTAGGAGTTTTTGTTTATTGGTTGAGTGTTTCGAGTGCTCTGTTTCTACTTCTGGAATTTTATTCTTCAGCAAGCTGCAAATTTCAACTACAAATAACGTTTGAATTCCCCAATCGGTCATTGTGCGTGCTCTCTTAGCCTTAATTTACATTAATTATAATAAATTTCTTGTTTTTTTCGAGTCTTTTTAATATAATTTTTAGTTTGCTCGTAAAGATTAATAATGCTGTCCTCTACAGCAGTACTACTATCATGGCCTCATCTTCTCTTCATCATTGACTGTTCTCTTTTTTTTGGGTGTTTGAGATTCTTCTTTGGGAACTCTGAGCTTTAGGTGGGTATTTTCTTAGTACATTACAAAAGTTTTTTTTTTTTATGGAAATGGGATCTACTTTTTCCCCTATCTCATCATAAATAACAACAACGATGACAATAAAATAAATAACAATAACAGTAACTGTTGGTCCTGTCAAAAACAAGAATCCATGAAGGAGATCATGATTTCTTCTGCAGAACTTGTCTAATGTAATCATGTTACACTAAAATGCCTTGAAATATATTCAGGCATTCTTCATCTGTATTATTTTCTTTCTGCTTCTTTTTTTGGGTTAGTGGAAGTAGAAGCATGTAGCTCGGGAAGAGATAAAGATTGCATCTTTATTATGCTTTTTATTTTTTTGTTATGGAGGTGAAGAATGTATTTTTGGTGATTATGCAGGATTTGATGCTGTAGAATTGGTACCAAGAAGTATCAAGAAACAACAAAAATGGAGGGGGATACATTTTCTGGGCTGGTAAGCAATGGAACCCAAATTGATGGTAAGGTGTTGCAGACGTTTCAGAAGAGCTTTGTTCAAGTGCAGGACATTTTGGACCAGAACAGGTTGCTCATAAATGAGATAAACCAAAACCATGAGTCTAAGATCCCTGACAACCTGAGCAGAAATGTGGGTTTGATAAGAGAGCTCAACAACAATATCAGGAGGGTGGTAGACCTCTATGCTGATCTCTCAAGCTCCTTCACCAAATCCATGGAGACTTCATCTGAGGGAGGAGACTCTAGTGGTGCTTTAAGATCAGATGGTAAAGCTGGGCACAAGAGGATCAGGCCTTCATAGAACCAACAATAATTGTCCTGTTAAATTCTTTTTCATGGTGGGAAGAAGTCAAATAGATGATTACATTAGATTCCCATTTCATTGTAAGTCCCTGTACCTCTTTGGATCTAATTGAAGTAAAGTTTTAAGTGTTTATGTCATCATGTAATATCTATCTTTTTGGGCTTCTTTTCCTTTTTCCAATTTGTCAAAAAGCATATGATTTTGCTCATAGAATTTGAGCAGAGCTAGCTGATATGTATATTATTCCTTATTCCAAAGATAATGAAAAGGAAAGAGTACAACTTTTATTCAACTTTTTCTGCTTCTCAACAATGACTTAAAAATCTGGTGGGTATACATGAAGGATTAAGATTAGCTTTTGATGCTTGAAAAAAAAAAACTTATATTCTCTTTCTGTCCCTATCTCAGGTTCTTGGATTTAAAGCAAGTATCTTCTGAAGCTCAAACTGAGAACTGGAAGTAGTGAAGTGAACATGTTACAGACTGTTTCCCCACAGTGATCTACCATGAATCCAAAGCTCAGCTCCCTTTTGGTTTTCAGGGGGGAGATTTTGCCTAGCTTGTGGTATGATTTTGTTTCTGTGAAGATGCTCAGAAATAATTGGGAGAGAAAGCAGCTTTTTAGATAATCTATATGCTTTTATGGCTCCCAATTACACACGTCCACGAGAACAGAATCTCAGATAAGGAGGAGATGATGGTTTTTTTTTTACCAGTTTCCTATTTGTTTAAATTTTGTTGATGTTGTTGTAATGCAATACCAATGAGGGGCCTTTTGATGGTAGAAAATTGAAGTATTCCATAGGTAGTTTCAAACAAAGCACTATAAGTTCCAAGGAACAGACATGTGTATTACCAGTGACCCTCCCAACAACATGACAAAGAGGACCACCAAAGGTTCTCTCTTTTGGGCATGTAATTCAACTTCTCCATGCTTTTGATGTTTATGTTTATCCCTTTCTTTCTATAAACTTTGTTTGCATCCTCTGTAGTAGGGAAGTAAATAATCAAACAATTCAAGTAAGTGCAACAATTACAATGGCGCTTTTACGATCAAGACTCAATCTAAGCTTGATCTCCATTGATAACATTCATGTAAATCTCAGACGAAAATTCATAAAAATCTATTTATCTCTTATCGGTCATTTATCCAAATTTTTGCTATAAAAGAATGATAAGTTTGTAAAACACATATCAATTTGTGGGTGCTATCTTCAAAAATCGTACTAACCTTTTATTTTATATTTCGATCTTATGTTTCCATTTTTTTTATAAGGTTGTTAATTTCTCTCTATATTTTGTCCTCTTTAAGCAATAAATGATCCTCGTGAATATCTTCAAGTTGTGTACATGATTCCTTTGCATGATCCTGATCTCTCTTTCTCTGATTGAGCAAGTGTCTTTGTTGATGGACCCATTTATGTTATGTTGCAAACCTAATTTCCTGATCTTGGGAGAGATAGAGGGACCCAAACCATATAGAGTGATTGTTGAGGAATTGCGTAACGATCCGGCCCTTGGTTAGTACGTTAATCATCATTAGTCGTACTAATTAACGAGTTAGGCATCATACGTCATGTTTATCGAGGTTCGTTGCGATTAAAAATTTAACTTTTTATAAATTATGAACTTGGACTCGTTTCCTTTACAGAAGTAGTAGATGATTTTATTACAAGTTCGTGCATATTTTTGTTTTATTTTTTGAAGATCTGAGCAATTAGTTATGATTTTTTGAAGTTTAGGATGTAGACAATTAAATTAGAAAATTAATTATTGGTGAATTATTTTGGACTGCCAGATCTCTCAATGGATTGATCTGAACCGTTGATTCATAAACCTAAGGTATAGATTCAAACAATTCTATCTAGATCAGTAGAATCCATTTGCTCAACACGAATGGCTGACCCGACGGCGGACCCGACCCGAATTGTTGACCCGATCGGATCCTTGTTGTCCGGCCACCTCAGCTCCCCACACTGGACCAAATCACTTCCTCTTCTCCTCCTAGACCTTCCCCCACCCTCAAAACCGTCATCTGTTATCACTCGGAGGAGATTCAAAACCTTGAAGTTCCCGAGATTTCTCAGCGTTCGTGACGGCGTTCCGGCGACCGGCGGGTGGTGCGACTTATTCAGAGTCGTGTCATGGCCGTACGGCGTCGACCGGACTCGGACCAATCCCATCGAAATCCGCCGATTTTCGAGGTATATTTTGGCCACTTCCGGCTAATATCTAGTGTAGGTTGTTTTGTGAATATTGTTGATCTTGAAGAGAGCTTTGCATTGATGTATGATGTGTAAGGATCGATGGTGATTTTTTCGGCAGTGCATGGCCTCCGGCAGTGGTGGCGCGTGGACCCTACGTGTCGTCATGCGCAGCGGAGCTCTGACGACCGGAAATTCATAATTTTCATGGGAAGTTTTCTAAGTCATTTTTGTAGTCTTTTTCACATAGTTTCATGTCTTTTTATAGATTTAGTAATACCTTAACTTCAGCACAAGATTCGAGATGACTTGACAGTTCGACATGGTCGAGCGTCATCTGTCTAGCCGAGGCACATCTTCGGTCAAGTTGGTTTGCAAGGCACGACGACTAGGATAAAGCTTAGGGTTCATCGATATGTGAAGTTTGGGTAGCGTCTTCCGTTTATCGAAATGGAAATGTGAGTTTCCGATTGACATTCTGTCTTGGATTATTTTATCTACTTTAGTTGTACGACAGAATTTCCATGAATTAATTTAGATTTATGATTTGTCTTAGGAGGACCGAGTACCATTTATGAGTTGAGGATCGATTATGATTCTACAAATGGTTCATGTGAGTGAAAAGTTTGATTTTCTATGTCATTAGCGAGTCTAGATTATACATGTTTATGACTTATATTATATTTTTATGACATGACATGTTATATGTTTTATGTTTATACATGGAGGCACTGCATAATATTTCACGATTTTTATGCACGTCACGTACAAGATTATGCATCGATGCATTGGCTGCTCGGATGATCACCGAGTATGCTCCAGGTGGGCTAGGAATTCCTTACCCGATGATTCATACGTTTTTGCCTCCACACGCTTGCATTACTTTTATGTAGACTCGCTCGATTTTATTTTATGTTTTAGGTGAAAGGCATAAACTTACGTTTTACAATTTCTAAGACTATTTATCTTTCGTCCACTCGCTGTAACGTTTTTCATGTTTTTATATACCTTTTGCCTGGACCCTTCGGTTTCAAATGTCCAGGTTGCAGAGTCTCAGCTGAGGTCGGGTGCACACGTAGATCGAGATATATCGGTATATGTCGTAGGATCCAGAGTTGATCCTACGAATTAGCAACTTAGTTAACATAGGTAGTTTAGAGAGTATAGCAACTCCGGTGTCATAAATAGTTTTAGATTTTGTGGTTATGAGTTAATTTTGGAATTTAGTCTCTTTAAATTATGATTTTTAGATTATTGAATTTTTCTTCGGTTTTCTTTTGGACTAGCATGTTTAGGTTTTAATGATTATTAGAGCCTAATCCCGGTTTAGGCAACTAAATCGGATTCGGGTCCTCACAAATTGTTACTACTAGGATTCATCATGGGCTCAATTGGGCCGGTCTCGACCTTAAATTTAAGGCTTAGGATTGGGCTGAGTTGGACTTAGTCAACAGTTAAACATAACGAGGTTGAGCTAGCCTGGGCCGATGCCACAATTTAGAAGTCTTAGCCTGCCCATTAAGCCTAGGCCAATGAGGCTAAAGAAGCCGGGTCAGGCCGACCTCTATAGGCCGGACCAAGATGAGCCTAAAATTTTAAAAAATCAATATATACAAGTCCAATGTATTGTTTATTATTGATGTATTCTATTTACTTTGAATATATATTTTTGTGTGAAGAGAACATCAAGATGAATAAAATGAGAAAATGAAAGTAATAAGAAAAAATATGATAATGATCATAAATTATATTATGTTTTCTAATAAAAATGACCAAAATGAGCCAGAATAGACTTGGTCTGTAAGCCTTTAAAGTGATGTAAATAAATTTATATATTAATTAATTTTCTTCTTTGAAAAGATGTTGCGCTTGACAAGATTTATGAGGCCGAGGTTGGGCTAGGCCGAAAAGACTCAAATGGGCTGGGCCGAGAGGCTGGGAGCTAGGCTTCAAATGTATAACTCAGACCTTATCCTATTTAATAAGGGGTTGGGCCGGTTCAACCTCGGTTAAGGATGGACTGAACTTCGACCTTAAAGGTTGAGCGAATTAAAATGAGACTCGAGGCCGAAAGCCAAATAATAAGACCTAATATTGTGATTCCTATCTATAATTTTGGAGAACCAGTACATAAATTACATTCAAAGTCAGTACTATTGAGACTGCGATTTGCTCGTGGCCAAATGGATAGGCCACGTTGAGTTTGGACTATCACTATTATTGAACTGTGGAAAAGTAGGTTCAAAGTGATCATGCGGTCACCTCGTAACAGATTTGTACTCTCATTTAGGCAGAGTTGTAAGAGTTGGCTTGTACTTGCTAACTACCAGCATAAATTGGGCATAATTGCTCTTCATTATGCTATAAGCCCTTTAACTTCAGACATGATCTTGTCAAACAGAAGTACAAATGGCACAATGCACTTGTCGATTTTATGGATGTCAAACAAAAAAAATCAGTCTTTCACTATACTTAGGCCTAATTTGAGAAGGTTGTGTTACGAGAAGATTCAAATATAGCTTATAGCTTATGAAAACTGCAATTATGGACATAATCTGCCTCAAATTTAATTTTTTGTGTATTATCCTGTTTGATTGATAAAAAAAATAATGTTATGTCATGTCATGGACACATTGGAACGATGACCAGAGTGTAAGCCACCTTAAGACTTTGTATTTCAAAAGATTACAATCCCTTCGAATTATATAGTGAGCGTAGTACTTCCCTCAACTGGTTGGATTATAGTTTGGTAATGACAACAAATCCACGAAAACAACGCTTAAAAATATAGAACCTCGTCCTTGTGTTCAAAATCCGACACAATCTTTGATCCCAGTCGTCGAAATCGCCTCGAATCGCCTCGAATCCGAGATGCCCAACAATGCGCCTCATTAAACAAACTAATCCAGGCTTTTAATTCAATGGATCAACTAAAACAAATCACACACAACCTACCAAGACCATGATCTCATTTAATTAATGCATTCCCCTTGATCAGTATTTATGAGCATGATTAGGGATAGGAGATCAGATGTGGTTATTGGTCCCTAAAACTAGGCTAGACAAACTAAACATATTGCTGCTGCTGCAAAAGACTTTGCATCATGTGCAGCTTCAGCAGTGTGGAATCTATTTTCCCTTTGTCCATTCCGTTCCTTACATTTCAAGCAAACAGGTTGGAAAGGTTGTCATGTCTAGTTTTGGAGCCTTTTTCATGTAGAGGGGGACTATAAATCTGAGGGGGATCCTCTATAAACCATTTTATAAATTGGACGCAATTAGGTAATCACGCGATAATAATTCACGACCCCTGATGCTTGGGAAATGCCTATGGTGCAACCATTGTAACACTACCAATGATGATGATGATAGTACTATTGGTTTCCCACTTTTCACATCTTTGTAGGTTAGAGAGACTAGTTACCTAGCTATTATTTCTAAAGGAAAGGATTTGTGTGTGTTTTGGAGCCTAGCTACCTATCACATTCTTGGTGTGAATTTATGTTAGAATAAACAAAGTATGTGATTCATAGAAAATCATGAGATACTTGGTTCCCTTGAAATGTATATAGTTCGAGGTAAATCAAATGAATTCAACTAGGAAGACAAGTTAAAGTTCAAGCGATATTCATAGTCCTAACATATTTATGGTAAATTAGCCATTCATAGACTTACTTATAATACACATAAGAGTCTAGTTAGCCGTGTCGCCGCATAGTTACATATTATTATTATTATTAACATAGAGTCGCCGGATAGTTAAAATTTGTAACTGTTAAATGTTAAAAACAATTTGTTATAGATTATAATCTAATGGGTGATTAGTGCCTTTGTAACAACAATATAAGATTAAATATCGTACTTCTTTCTTGATAGTTAATAAATTGTAGGACTTAGAGCATCCAATAGAGTTGCTACTCTAAAAAAAGTGAAATATTTGACTAGTTTATAACTTTTTCTCACTCTAATAGACACCTTATATTAATGTCAAATATAACTTTTGATTAAATCATTTGTCAAATATAACAAGAATGAAGAGAGAAAATAACTTTAGTTAAACTTTTCTCTCTAATATTTTTCTCTGTGCTTTTATTCAATTTAACTAAGAAATAACTAGAACTGTTGGAGTAAAAGATAATTATAATACGGTGATAATATTTAGATTTTTGACAAATTTGACTAAAAAATATTATTGAGGATGCTGTTAGAACGATGTTGTCTGGTTCGGTTACAAAATATGGGCCCATTAATATAAAAGGATACTGGTCGAGGTTAATTGGTGTTTCATTATAGGCCGAACAAAATGGGCTTATGAATATGAAAAGATCTGGGTCGAGGTTAATTGGTGTCCATTATATGGGCCAAACAGTTAAGCACATCACAATCCACACCATTGTTCTTACATAACAAAAGCCATCAAAAGGGCTAGGTTTTGGGCCTTAGGGCATCATTAACACACTCTCCCAATACAAAAGCAAAGTTTTAGGCCCCAACCAAAAGAACAAAGAGCCAAGCTCGATCGATCTGATCCGTCCACCGGATCGATATCGACCGTAGATTCAGCATCACCTGATAAATATAAACCCTAGTTATACTATCCTCACGGCCAAACATAGTTTCTATCCGAGCTAAACCTAGGGTTTCCAGAGCTCCCGCCACCACTCTTCAGATCTCGTATCTGCAGCTTCGGATTCACGAAAATGGCGACCCAAATGAGCAAGAAGCGAAAGGTTAGTCACTCTTCTTCCGCTGTATTTCCTTTATGAAAATCAATCCAGAGCTTCATCTGATTAAATCCTTTCTCTTCTTTTCTCTTGTTTGTTTTGTTTCGCAGTTCGTCGCTGATGGCGTGTTCTTCGCCGAGCTTAACGAGCTTTTGATGAGGGAGCTCGCCGAGGACGGTTACTCCGGCGCGGAGGTTAGGGTTACGCCGATGCGCACTGAGATCATCATCAGAGCCACTCGCACTCAAAACGTGCTCGGAGAGAAGGGAAGGAGGATCAGGGAGCTGACGTCAGTTGTGCAAAAGAGGTTTAAGTTCCCAGACAAAGGTGTGGAGCTTTATGCTGAGAAGGTCGCCAACAGAGGCCTTTGCTCTACTGCTCAGGCTGAGTCTCTTCGCTACAAGCTTCTCGGAGGCCTCCCTGTTCGTAGGTATGAAGATGATTCAATTTCTCACTGATACACTGAATTTATTCTGATTTGATTTGATTTAATAAAGATGTAGTTTTATTTTTGTTGTTTGCCAAGTTTGTTCTGTATGGATAATTAGGTTATTGTTAGCTGAGGTTTTATGTCATCTAAATAGCTGATTGGTGTTTTTGATACCTACTCTGTGTCGGATGTTGACAAAATTGATTCAGATTGTAACTGATTTGAACCTCCGTACCAATATTGTTGTGAGATTACTAGTTTTCATGAAGTACAGTAGGGAGGGCACATTGTCTATATATTTCATCTATTCCTTTTGGTTTCCTGTTTGTGGCTATGTTGAAGATTCAGTTTTCTTGCTGTGGAGTTTATTGCCTCACCCTGTTGCAAGATACTTATGGTTTATGGAGATTATATGTATAGTTTGGTCTGTTTGTGAGTCATCTACATAGCAAATTGGTCTTTTGCTACCTACTATATGTCGAAAGATGATGAAATTGATCGTTGTCCTCCTTGGTTTTGTTCATGTGAAATGCTCTCATTTTCATGCAGTTACATTTGGGAGGGTACATTGTATGGCTATATTTCCTTTTTGTCTTTTGTATGTTGCACCATTTGCAACTCAGTATCTTGTTTAAACTAATTGAGTCAAGCAGCCATGATTTTTTTTTTTGCGATTGGATATATTATGATTTTAGGTCCATTAGACTTTGTATGGTTATGTCATCTACAAAGCAAATTGGCATTTCCTTTCAACGTTGTGTCGGAAGTTGACTAAATTAATTGACATCCTCTGTTCTGTGATCTTTGTGTAATATATAGTTTTCATGCAGCATGTATGGTTATGTCATCTACAAAGCAAATTGGCATTTCCTTTCAATGTTGTGTCGGAAGTTGACTAAATTAATTGACATCCTCTGTTCTGTGATCTTTGTGTAATATATAGTTTTCATGCAGCAAGTTAGGGAGGCAACATGCTTTAATTTGCCTTTTTATTGGGCATATACTTAAGTATAATTCTTACTGTTTGCAATTATGATAATCTTCATTTTACATATTGTTCATCCTTTCAGGGCCTGTTACGGTGTTTTGAGATTTGTTATGGAAAGTGGTGCCAAGGGTTGTGAGGTGGGTTTTGACACTTATTTGCCAACTGTTAATTTGTTAATTGTCTTACTAACAGATGACATCTTATATGTACACATTATCAGGTGATTGTTAGTGGAAAGCTAAGGGCGCAGAGAGCCAAGGCCATGAAGTTCAAGGATGGATACATGATTTCTTCTGGTCAGCCAGTCAATGAATACATTGACTCTGCTGTGAGACATGTCATGCTTAGACAGGTCTGTCTCCATAACCCTTTTCCTTTTCTACATTGTTCTTGTGTTGGTTTCAAATCTTCAAATGGGTACTGTTATTGAATAATTGTATAACATGTATGTTTTATTTACAGGGTGTTCTTGGTATTAAGGTCAAGATCATGCTTGACTGGGATCCTAAGGGCAAGCAAGGTCCCATGACTCCTCTACCTGATCTTGTTACAATCCACCAACCTAAGGATGATGAGTATGTCAGGAGAGCACCAGAAATTGAAGCAGCACCTATAATGCCGGCAATGGAGATTGATCCCCCAGCGATCCCAGTGGCTTAAGAAACATGTTATGAAATACTGAAGTTTATAACTTTAGCCTCGGGCTCTTATATTTTGGATCAGAAGTTTAGTGCCAGACTTGGGTTGTTTTAGCTTTATTGTTTCATTTCGCAAATTTTGTGTACCGAGAATATGGTGCAGATATTTTATCTTGACTTGTTTCATACTTGATATTTATTTTCTTAATATTAAGAATTTTATGAATTATCGTACTTATATACAAATGCTTCTGACGGTGTAGTCTGATGAGGAATTTGTTAGCTATGATCTCTTCCTCGTAGAGAGGAATATTGTGGCTGCCCATCGTGCCTGGGCTCGTTGCACATACGAGATATGACGCTGTGTTGTGAGAAATTTGCTAAATTTTGCAATATTTTCACATGGAACACCGAACGTTCCACTTATGCGTAGCTCACTTTGATTTACAGGAGCAGTGCTGAGAATATATACGAACAAATTCTGATTTGGAAGCGCACGAATCAGATTCAAAAAAATTTGTTTCTGCGTTTCTGTAGTAGGACAACTTAGAACCAGATGTCAAACCATACTGATATGATGATCCGCATGAATGTCTTACTTCATGCCATCTTTACAATCCGCTTGAACATGTTTGTTACACAAATATCATACGTCCATGCTTTAGTCTATATATGAAAGAAAGAAATAGAAATCAGACTACTGCAATATGAAGCAAATCTAGAAATTGAATTGTTCATGTCTGTTTTGAATTGCACGAATATAATTTGGTCGATACTCGATAGAATGTAGAATGAGATATTGGAGAAAATTGAATCGTTTTTTTTATTTTGATATCAGATTGGTCTTGTGAGAGACAGGTAAATGATTTTTATAGGTTTAAGCTACTAGGTTTCTGAATCACTGTAATTCATATAGATGAATGACGGTGGATCGTAGTTACCCTTAACTTGTTTTATCATATTAATTTAGTTGAATTGTAATATGTTTTTAGCATTAGTTAGTAGTTGTGTTTTGTTTATATTTATTACCAAATCAAATCATCTCCGAAACAAAATAAAGGGTTTAGGGCTAGAGAAATTAATAGTGTGAGAAATAGATGTAAAGAACTTTAGTGATTTTTACGAAAAGGACCATTCAAACCCGTTTTAGTTTTTTTTTTGTTAAGTTAAAAACATTATTTTTGTTCAGAGTTAGACTTACGGCTGACAAACGATGCAGAGTATTTTGAATAATCAAGTTTAGTGCGTAGAATCTGTTTTTGACATATCATCTGGTAAGCAAATCTTGCTGTATTAATAAGAACACTTTAGGATAAAGACTTGAGAAAAGGTGGCCCTAGCTAGCCTTCCCAGGTTACAGCAACCTGGTTCATGCAGACATGCAGTGGTTTACCCAACGTCATCTAGTAACGCTTCACTGCACTAATTATAAAGCGAGCCAAGTCTCATTGTCACAGTGTCACCTTCTCTCAAACTCAGTTTGGAGCTTTGCAAGCTAGCTACTAAGCTTGTTCATCTAGTTTGTTCCACCGTCAAAATTAATCACCAAATGTGGTCGTTTCTGTGTGCTGCTGTCATGGCCTTCTATTTTTCTCTGCCTCGGCTTTCGCTTGAGGAGCCTCACTCAAATTCTGATCAGTATTTGATCGATTTCTCCGAGAACAGTCGGAGTGATCAGGATGATGAGAGTGGTAACCAGCAGGACCAAAATGGCGAAGAATGGTTTGAGCAGCTTGAAGCTGATCTCAAATGGTCTTTTGCCTTGAGCAGGTACTTAATTAGCTAGTGCACAATGTTCAATTATTAAAGAAAGTATTTTCCCACAAATGTAGACACATTAGTTTTCTTTATCTATTCCACTTGTCGATCTGTGCCAGGGTGTTGCATACAGGAGCAAGCGAGTTCCAAGATGTAGCTCTTTTAGACTCGAAGCAATTCGGCAAGGTTTGCTAGCTATGTATATATATGCGTATCATATTTTCAGTCATATATGACATGTATGTTGGTAATATAGCGATGCACTTTGTGATCTCTTATGTGGTGTTTAGGTTCTGTTGATTGATAGGAGACTGCAGAGTGCTGAAAATGATGAGTTTAATTACCATGAGTCTTTGGTTCATCCTGCTCTTTTGCTACATGAAAAGTATCATCTAATTTCTGAACTCGATCTAGCTTTACATCTTTCTTTTCTTTTCTTTTCTTTTCTTTTCTTGTTGTTCATCTTGTTTGATCTAATCAGTAAGTTGGCAATTTCAGCCCAAAAACCATATTCATAATGGGAGGTGGTGAAGGGTCTACAGCCAGAGAGGCACTGAAGCACAAAAATGTTGAGAAAATTGTCGTGTGCGATATTGACAAGGTATAAATGCATGAGTGATGCTCATGGTCATTAGCCTTAGAGTTCAAAATTAGGCTTCGATCACATCATGAACAAATGCAAGATCGATCTTGGGATCATTGGCTTCATTGCTGGTTGTGTATCATACGGTGTTGAAGCTTATTTGACAACTTTCTCTCATCTTTTTCTGCAGGAGGTTGTAAACTTTTGCCGCGAGCATCTGGCAGCAAATCGGGAGGCATTTTCTGATAATAGGCTGCAACTCGTGTTCAATGATGGAAAGTGAGTAGTAGTAGTAGTAGTAGTGTTTGCTTGTGCTTAATTTTTTATCTGTAAAATCTACATGCATTATGAGTAGAATGGCTCTGAATGTTGTGAAATATTGAATTGGTGCGTAATGCTTCCAATAGATAGAAACTGAACTGAGGCAAGACTAACTGCACGCGTATGCTGTGATTTACTATAGGGATGAGTTAGAGAAAACTGAAGAGAAGTTTGATGTGATTGTGGGAGACCTACCAGACCCAATTGAGGGAGGGCCTTGTAATGATCTTTACACTAAAAACTTCTATGAGCAAGTCATAAAACCCCATCTCAAAGAAAATGGCATCTTTGTCACTCAAGTGAGTCATAAATATTATAGACATATGGAAATCGACTTGTATCTGACAGTCCTGCTGATTGATATCTATTACGTACACTATGGTTTATATACAGGCAGGTCCAGCTGGAATGCTTTCTCATAAGGATATCTTCACTTCAATTTACAACACTGTATAGCAAGTATTCAAATGCATGTAAAGCCATTTTCATCATGACTTCAATATACAATAGAGGTTGATGAGTTATGTCATTGATATCCACTTAACTTACTGCAGATCTGATTGCGTACACAGCTCATGTGCCATCCTACGCAGATTCCGCTGGATGGGTTGTGGTAAGTACTAATTGAGTAAGCAACATTAAATTAACACTTTAACTTACAGCCTGAATGCCATTTAAAATCTAGTTTCTGTACTGACAGGCTTCAGATCAGCCACTGAAATTGGATGCTGAACAACTCGAGAGCAAGATACAGGAGCGAATTCGAGGAAAGCTACTCTATCTAGATGGTGCTTTCATTGTCTCATAAACTGTGGTTAACCAGACTATCCACCATCGTAAGTACAATTTGATATCCAAGTGCTGTTAGACTTCTAAACATTTCAGTCACCCTACTCATGAATTTGATATTTAACCTTCTCCTTGTGCATGCATTTTCCTGTGCTTGAGTTAGCTTCTTTCATCTTTGTTTCTTAATTATATAGGCTTATGAAAGAAACCAATGTCTTCACTGAAGAAACTACAAAGTTCTGCTATGGACATGGAATAACTGACAACGGTCAATGCAGTGAGGCCTGATTGTGCTATGTTCTGCTATTAGAGAGAAGGCCATTAATAAGAACCCTGATTGTGCTATGTTCTGCTCTTAGAAAGAAGGCCAGAAATAAGAACAAGAGAGTATTTAAACAATTATAAGTAAACTAAGTATGTACTTTAATTTGGTCTGGATGCGAACTCGGAATTAGTGTAATCATCTCCAGAGAAATCATTGGCTTTTGATACCAGACTTATGGTTTATGACGTTATCAGCACTAGATGCTACAATGTGTTGCATTTGTTATGTTAAGATATTACAATGTGTGATTATCCTTCCTTAGCTAGGTAAATATGTAGACTAGATCTCCTTATTTAGTAGGGAATCCTATTACTTGCGTATAAAGTAAAGGAATCAATTCCTTGTAAGAACTTGAATCATGGAGTCCTATAAATAGGACCTCATACTCTACAAAATCAATATCAGTGGACTAATTCCTGGTGTGCTCCAGAAGAAAAACCCAGATCAATTCTACAAATCATAAAACTAGTGAGTATCCTTCATGGGTCGAATTATGCCTCATTTAAAAGGGGAAATTATGCAACATCTCAAAATTTACATCCCACAACATACTTTCAGTAGTAAAACACAAGTTGTAGACACAAATTTAGATTCTAAGTTCAAATCAAATTTCTTACAGAGTTACAGAGAGGCTCCAAGGCCAAACAAAACACCTATCTAGGAGCAGCTATAGTCTACAATGATCCAAGCAACTCAGCCTCATCAAGACGGCAGGGAGAACGGTGATGAATGGACATAAGTTTTAAAAGCTACTTATAAGACTATACAAATGGTGCAAGTTATCATAAGGTTGAAGAATCACATTCACAGCCAAGCAAGAATCAATCTCCACCTCAAGCCACTATCGCACAAGTACTATAAACCCATTCAAGCTCCTCCAAAAGACCCCAAATTTTCAGCTTCAGCCACCTGACCAACACTTGACTTAGAACAAAAGCACTTATTCTCAGACCAGTCATTCCTCGTGACATATTACTACACTATTAGACTTGAAATTGCCAACTAAAATGCACAATGTGCCTTCCAAGACAGACTATTGAACTCCTTAAAAGGCACTAGCAAAGAGACGATGACAAGGGACTCACTGAATTCTGTTTCTTATAATGCCATATCATACTTTTTCGGTAACAGCTTAATAAGAAACAGCATTGGATTGACCAAGTAAGACAATGCTCTCTACGAAATAATCCAGAAAATGGTACTTGTATCCCTTCGTTCCAAAAGCTTTAGCATGCATCCTCTTAAGGTCCACCCAAAGCGGCCCTTGGCCCATATCCCTCTTCAGCACCACCTCCCCATTCGTAGTCAGACTAATCGGCTCATATGTAAATCCTTGCAGACGCACACTAAACAACATAGTCCATGAATCCGCCACACCATATTCGTTCATTACCCACATGTAAAACCCAGAACTGGTCGGCTCTTGTCCAATCAGTTTACACCTAATCAACGCAAGCCACTCCCTATACTTTGAAACATAGCACAACTCCCTCCTCAACTCCTCCGGCACCGCCATCTCACTAAACTCCTCTTCCCCAAGATCAAAACAAACAACAGCATTGTCCTGGTTCTTGCACCGGCGCTGATCCAACCAATGCAGAGTCCCATTGACAGAAACATGCCTATGTTCGAGGCTACAGCTAGTCCGATAAGGCATAAAATCCAACGGAATCCCACCGAGGCTCCTCCACGTCCCAGTAGCCAAGGAATAAACCTCAACCTCACGAAACCCATCACTCAGAAGCCTCAGAACTTTATAGTCATTGCTCCGCGGATCATACCCGAACCCGAAGCTCTTGATAACCCTACTCATGTCCTTGTTCGTCGTAGTTTCACTAGGCAAAATCACATATTTCCTAACCGAAGGGTTCCAAATCAAGCACAGAAAATCAGCCAAGCACACTAGCCCATTACAAGTCCCGACCACATCGATTAAAGGATTCGCCTTTTCTTTTATTAACGCCCAGTTATCGATATTATTGCGCAAATACTCATCGTTACATATATAACGAAACGGGCTTTCGAGCTTAGTGTACTCACAGAATTCTGGGCTTTCCCAATGCAGCGAGAAGAAGGAGCGGCTCTGCTCGGCCTCGGAGGACCTGAGGAGGCGGAGGTGGTGGCCATTGCGGTGGTTGGTTTTGAATGTGTAGCGGAGGTGGCTGACGGCGAAGTCGGAGCTTGTGATCAGAGACCTCCATGATTTGCTGACGATGGTGCATTTCACTAGGGCTTTTGGGGGCAGCCAGAGAAGGATTTGCTCGACGACTTCTTCGGGTAGATACTCTGCCATTGATGGGTTTGGCTCTAATTTTGAGTCTCTGATGGGAAGAGTTTAAGGGTTTGGGGGTTTTATGAACAAGGACTTGGAGTCTCTCACTGGACTCTCTCTCACTGGGATGGAGTTTTTTGGGGGAGATATGCTTGATGCGACTCTTTGTTGGTGGTTTATATAGAGACTTGGTTTTTTGGGCAGGAAGGGAAACGGGGGTAGGTGAATTAGTGCGAGTTAAGCGTGACTATGGTCTAACATTCGTGTCGTGTTGATTTTGTGTCGCATAGATTGTATCGGATTTGATGTTTTGAAAGAAAAGAGAGTTCCAAGGGAAAATTAGTGGTCGACAGGGCGTCAATGTGTGGGTTATGTGATTCTCCCACGTAATATCAACTCTGTTTTTCGTGCGGTGAAAAGAGTGTCGAATCAGTCTTATCTTTTAAATAAAAAAAGTGCATGCCGATAAAAGAAGATATTGAAACTCGTCAGACCAACGACGTGTATGGTCTTACAGATTTTGTAACGTAACGTCAACGTTTTTTGAAACTCACAACAGTGTCAGCATTAGTGAAGTGGGTGCTCCAATTTCATTTTCATATTCGGTAAATTCCAAACAAAGAAAATATGGAAGACCAAACCAAGAGAACATAGCCCATAGTAATAACATATACCAATAAAGAAAGCCTAGGTCATTCTAGTCTCCATTTTGGAGGAGTGCACTTCGGTGTGTTGTTTGGTGGTGTACATGTTAAATTTTTATCATGTATCTTGCACATGCCACTTTATTCATGAAATAAACTTGCATACAACTTGGCAACTCATTGTAGAATTACTCCATTTTAGAGGTCCAACACAATTTTGAAAAAGCAGGTATAGACTTACAAGTGAAGCTCTATGAAATGAAGACATCAACCGATGAAAGTGCACGACCAAAGAAAGAAAATATCGAGACTTGTTCGACCAACAACATGTACGATTGTTTAGATTTTGTAACATAATGTCAAACTCACAAAGTTTTTTTTTTTGTCTTTGTCAAGGGTAACCCAAAAGTTTTATAGGACCATAGCTTCTTAGGTTCAAGACGGATCTAGGTGTGAAATGGTTCACCATTGCACCACAATACTTGATCACTTTGACGACGTCGTAATTCAAACTTATATTAGGGAGCATACTCAAGTAGGCAAAAATTACTAGACCATTTAGAGTTGTCAAACTCACAAAGAATTAAATCAATTAATAGGAAAATAAAATTATATCAAACCGGACAAACTATGGAGTATCAAATAAAGAAGATGTGTAAGATCTAACCGGACAAACTATAGCCCATGGTGCCTTTCAAAAACAAAACTTATTAGCAATAAAGGAAAACAAAGGAAAAGCCTAGCTCATTCCGATGTCTATTTTTCTGATGTCATTCTTGTCACCCAGTTCAGAAAAGTTGGTACAAACTTACAGAGAAGCTCTATGAATTTTTTTTCGTTTCGCGCATCGTGAAGTTAAAATATTATTTAAGAAAATTTATTCTTCATAATTTTGGGGGTGTATTTTGTCTTAATTAAATACGGTTCAGTATAGATAGAGATACAGAGAATGCCTGTCATATCAGAACAGTTATTGTAACAAATTGTATCAACCTATATATAAGGCATTTTATCAATGAAAGAGTTATAGTTGTTCAGTTATCATATTTTCTTCTTCAACACGTTATCAGCACGCTCTGAGTTGATAGCGAGTAATCACCACAAAAAAATACCTTAAACCCCTAAAAACAAAAAGCCTCCACCGTCGGCCTCCCTCCCTTCACAGAATCACCATCACTGTAGCTGATCACCACCGTTTTCGCCGGAATTCTACACCGTCAGTATTCGTGGAATCTTGTTTTTCGCTTCAAACTTCTTTTAAGCGAAGTTTTCATACCAAGTATAACACTCTCGAGGTAAAATTATTAAACTGCCAATCTCTAGATTTAGGAATAAAACTTACTTCCTGCAAAACCCTAGATCTTAAGATTGTGATATTGTGATTATTGCATATATGTGCCATAGTTCATATGGACTTATATCCATAGAGTATAAGTGATGGTCTTAGAGGAGCCACGGTTTAGAAAAAAAGAAAGAACAAGAGAAATCGATGCTATGTGATGGTTCATCACGGTTTCTGAGTGTGGTTTTGAGCCACCGTTTATTAATGATCAATTTTTGTGACCAAACATCATTGATCACGGTTCTTATTCCCTAAACTTGATAGTAGTGGTCGTGATTTTTCGATCGGTAAGCTAATTACATCTCTTGTCTCTCTTGTAGATGACATCTACATGGCCAAAAATGCCTGGGTTTGATATCCTTGATCCTCAAGGTACAAAATACCAATGTTGGGTGTCAGATGTTGAGAACACGCTTCTCGATATGAATCTGACGAATACAATTCAACCACCACCACCTGGTACTGAGCAACTAACTCCAGCTCGCAAATCTCTCAAGCCTTCATATTTTTGAGGCGGCATATACATCCAATTCTAAAGAAACAATATTTGCTAAAGAATGAGCCCGCGACTTTGTGGGTGACTTTACAAGACAAGTTCAATAATGTGCATCATGCACAACTTTTAGAACTGCAAGAAAGATGAGATTCAATCAGGTTATTGGATTATTTAAGTATTAATGCTTTAAATCAAGCTATGTTACAGTTTCAATCAAAGTTGAATGTTTGTGGCATTATAAAGACCGATCAGGCTATGATCGAGAAGTCTTTAAGAACCTTTCCTACCTTCATGGACAACCTTGCGCACCAATATCGCATGGATTTTGCGCACTGACTACTTTGATCACTCAGTGATCTCATGAATGGGTTGGCCAAGAAAGAGCGGTATCGCGAGATTATTCCCACCAATAATGTTCGGTCAATCGGTACTAAAAAGATCCATGAGTCGAACAACACTGGTGGGAAGACACGTAAGGATAGGAGGACCGGTCGTTCAGAGCCTTATAATAATCACGGTGGAAGAGGAAGACGGGACAAAGTTCGTGGTAGAGGATATAGTCGGAACTTAACTTAGACTCACCAAGACAATGGCCAAAACAACTCCAACAAGAATCATTCTGATCCTAGCAATGGAAGAAATTCTTTCAATTCTGCTTCTAATTCGCGCTTATCATCTTGTTATAGATGTGGTTCTACCAAGCACATGCACAAACAATGTTGTGCACCCAAGGATATTTAACATTCCTACAAGAATTGCAAGCAATATCTGAAACATGAGACTTAACTTCACTGAAGAATATGAGATGGAAGATTGCGGTGAAACAAATCTTATCATAGCAAACAATACAAAAGTAAGTCTGGAGACTGTAGTTTTTGAGTAGCCTATGTATTAGGCTCATGTCTTTGCTATGTAATCAAGTTTAGTTTTCTTTTTGACTTGGTTTTAGTCATGGTTTGAGACTTTGTTTTAGTCGATTCTGAAATAAGACATCTATGATGTAATTTTTAAAGTTGGCGAGTCATGATTTTTTCTTTCTTTTATTTTTCTATATATGGAAGTGTTTAGAATGCTATTTCACTACCAATTCAGTATATGGTTTGATGTTTATAATTACATATAGCATAATGACACAAAGATACAAGAAAAAAAGAGATACAAAAGAGGATATTTTTGGTCTCAGGGATTCTTCGACCCGTCGAAAGACACTTTTTGGATCGATTTTTGCAACTTTTGATCTACCAAAAGTGGTCCTCGGTCACATATTTTTGCACCTTCGACCCATCGAAGGTATCCTCGACCCGTCAAATGAGCGCTTCTATCTTCGTATCTGTCTAACTTTGACCCATCGAGAAAACTACTCGACCCATCGAAAAAGATATCGGAAAACCGATATTGGTTTTAGGTTCCTCTTCGACCCATTGAGGTATTTTCCGACCCATCGAAGAGGTGCTACTGGATAGGACTTCGACCCGTCGAACATTCTCTTCGACCCGCCAAAACTTGGTATTGAAAAATCAAATTATATTTTGAGTTTCTTTCGACCCATCGAGTGATGTTCTCACCCTGTTGAAACCTTCACCCGCAATTGATATTTAATGTGTTTTACATCGGTTTTATCGACAAATAAAGATTCAAAAATATTTTTGATCAACTTGAAATTCTGCACTAGATGTGGTCGTACCCCGATTTTTGTCATGACATAGAACTTAATTTACAAGAGTCATTTTGACCGGTCAGATGTTGTTATACATCGGTTGTTTTTAGGTATTACCATATCATATTAGCACTCTATAAGGGTCACACTCTTTGAATTCTTTAAGTATTATCACACCCCCAAATCCGGGGTTGATATTATACTGAAATATGGTGTGAGAATTTGTGATGTGAATAAGAAACCCAAATAATTTCAAATGTTACGATGTTTGAATAGTATATTTATTGAAAAGTGAAAATTTTAATATTATAATACCGAATTTTTGAAATTACTAGTCATTACATTTATTCAAAATGTAAGTAGAAAATAATTCTTTTATTTAGTGAACGACAGATCTTATCTCTAAGTATCCTACTCATCACCTGAAAAGAAAAATTTGTAGCATCATGAGTCACACCGACTCAGTAAATACAATTTACAAGCATATACTAAATTATCTCTAAGAAACATCAAACCGAACAACCAAATCAAAAGGGTGAAATAATCAAAATCGGTTCTGTTCTTTCATACTTATACTTGCGTCTTTTTATATATAGGTACATAATATACATATTTGCACAACTTCACATCTACACACAAACACACCAATACTTCCGAAGTGAATTATTTTGGATTAACTGATAATTACTCAAAAATCATGTGCTTAGTCTCACAATACCAACACACATGTAAAGCCACAATATACTAAGACTACCTGCCAAAGCATGTATACTTTCGGTTTGACACAATTCATTCCTGAGAGTATAATAGTGCACTATCTGTAAGGGACTAGGGCCATTGGTTAACTCCCACAATAACAAAATAATTTACCAGCAATTTACTTAAGCACAAGTTAATTCGTACTATATACCCGACTTCACACCTCAACTATAACGATCATAAACAAGTCTTTGGTTAAGACTGTATATATACATCATACAGTATATATTTATATCACAACCTTGAGAGAAATATATACGTAATAGAATTCATAAAGAAATGATGATCAAACTCAAACGCATTTAGATAACTAAAATTTTTGGTTCAAACGTTTCATTCGGCGGTAGTCCGCACAAAATCCTCCATTTGTCCCGGATTATACTTGAAATTAAATAAGCGATTAAATAAATAAACTTGAACTGAAAGTACAAGGAATGAAATTAGTTATCATCGGTCCAAAAGTTTCATTTGGTGGTAGTCCGTCCGAAATCCTCCGTTAGTCCCAAATCAAACGTAAGAAGTAAATAATGTGAGTAAGTAAATGAACTCAAAGTAAAAATATAGAAGATAAAATTTATTAATCCTTGGATAAAAAATATCATTCGGCGGTTGTCCGCCTGAAATCCTCCATTTGATCTGTTTTATAATTAATCCAAATTATGTCCAAATTAAAGAAGTGAATACACCATCTCAAAGTGTTTTTCAAGAGGAATCCAATGGCAATAGTCATAAAGTCCGATAGTAAAAGGACTCAACCCCGATTTAGTTTCCTAAATCGGAATCAAACCCCTTCTGAAAACATGAACTTGCAAAAACGTGTTTCCTAAGTCGGTTCGGCAGAGTTTCGCTATAACATGGATTTACCATTAACCTGCACCCGGAAACACACTTCATCCTATGCCACAAAAGCCAAACCGTGGGCAGCAATCCCATCCGGATTTCTCAATATCATAACAATAACGTAAAATAATAAGCAAAACTGTACTTTACAGAAATCCGGGGAAAATCATATGAAAGTATAACAGTGGAGTAATCAGAGCGACCTCTAGTGAATATATACATACATATACAACAATAGGCAAAACAAGAAACCTACTGGAAAAGAAAGGTAGCTCGAACACTAAGCCTCCGACTGCGATGTGAGACACCAGAATCCGAACTACAAACTGGGCACAAAAATCGAAAAGCCCAGGGAAAGGAAAATAAAATCGTTAGAGTGAGTGGACGAAAATAATCATATGCCTTTCACCATTTATATATATCATAAAACAAAGTGAGTTCTTAAAATAAATGGAGGTGTCAGACGAATTTCACAAGCCCAACGGTCAGGCGAATCTCTCAAGCCTGACGGTGATAGATTAGGCGAATCTCTCAAGCCTAGTGGGCACATCAGAGGAATCTCTCAACCCTGGATCTGGACTACCGGTGATCAGTCGAGTATCCAATGCATCGATGCTAAGAAAATGCCATCACCATATAAAATATAAAATAATACCTCCAAAAGCAATAAATAATCTCAATATCATATTGGAAATAAATACTGAAATCAAGAACTCGCTACGACAGTGTAAATAAAAGTCCACTCACAGATAGCACAGCACGTAAACGCGCTAATCACGAGATTCGGCGGAAGATCCCTCGCCCAACGTACGATCTCGATCCCCTGAATAATCACAAAATATAATTGATCAAAATCACAATTCATTACTCTGTACCACACCTCGGAAATCAACCATTTCCAGAAACATATAACTCGGATACAAAATAATCGACGAAAACCCCCAAATTCTCCACATAAGCCCTCGACTAAAAATCCGGTATCCAAATTAACTCGGAAACCTCAAGGCGATGATCGGGGCGCGATTACGAGCAAAACGGCATAAAATTTGTCAAATTCCCAAAACTCAACGGGTCGCCGGAGCTCCGCCGTTGACCGCCATCGCCGCCGCCGGCGCGCCGTCACCGGAGGAATTTCCCAGCGAGGAAAGCCCAGTTTTCTAGTTCTCCTCGAGCCCAATACAACTCTCCTCTACACCATCCACCAATTCTACCTCAAACCACCGGAAATCAGCTCGAAAAATCCTTGAATTCAAATTGGTTAGCGACCGACGAAACTCCGGCCACGTCGCACGGCGACCCTTGAGGCCACACCCAAACGCACCGTCGTGGCCCCACGAGCCAAACCCCCCTAATCTCCGGCCACCACCGTGGCCGGAGCACCGCCGTCAAACAACCTCGATTCCACAAAACTTCAAGCACCTCGTTCTCCCTCAAAACCTCACCAATTTTTACAAATCAAAGTCCTAAACCATAGGAAATCAAGAGGAGAATTGAACCATACCCAAATCGGAGCCGTCGGTGGCCGGAAGTGGAAAGTCGCCGGCGAGTCAAACGGTGGTCCGATTTGGTACAACGCGGGTCAACGCCAATTTCTTGGTCAACGGCGGTCAAACTTCCCAAAACAGTGTTTTCGACAATTTTTTCGACTATTCTGATATTTATACTCGTGGCTCGATACAATTGACGGTGTAAAACGAATCACATCCACGTTTCGGATAACTCAAACTCAAACGGATAAACACCACGAAATTACGCAATTTCAAATATTCATAACATATTCCTTGGTCATCAAAACAATTATCCAAAACCGCCCACAAACTCAAAATCACGCGTACTACAATTCTCGTGAAGAGACTCAACTCAAATTCTCGCCCGATAATTAAGTCGTGAACCGAACCGCCAAATCAATTAATTTACGATAAACTGTGATTACTCGTAAACTCGCGGATTAAGCCGATTAACGTGCTAATTCTGATTCGAGTCGTCACAGATAGGAAGTTCTTCAGTCCAGAAATAAAGATGTTTAACAACTGTCCAGAAATGGTTAGTATTAAGCTCATTTGCATGGATTAATTAGTTACTAAGTATCAACCAATGTCTTTAAAACTTTCCATATTTATAGTTGAACTCCTAAGCTTCGTTTTGATATAAAGAACAGCAAATTTAGTTAAAAAATGAGTGAGATATGAATATTTCAAGTTAAAAACATTTTAAGAGTTTTCGAACAAGATTAAAGAAAAAATTAGCAAAACTTGTTTTAGCCATAACTTTCTCATTACTTGACCTTTTTTAGTGATTCAAAAACCACAGTTGAATAAATTTTTGTGTAGAATCTAAATATATAAACGTATTTGACTAATTAATTTTTTAACAGAAACTAAAATATTAAATTTACACTAAGGCTTATCATTTCCCATTTATTCTTAGCCATGTACTTTGATGTAATCCTAAAGATAAAGAAGTATAGGAATGTACTAATATACGTACTTAAGAATTTCAGTAGGTGAATTTAGTATTTGATTAACTCAAGATGGCCTTCTTGGAGCAAAGGAAGAGTTACTAAAATGTGCTTAATATGAAGATTTTTGGTATAGAACTTTAGGTGTGTTGCATTGCAACTTTGGGAGAGTTTCAATCAGTGGAATCTTGATTGAAATGGTGTGTGATCAGATTAGATTCAAGAAGATGTATATATAGGCCTTGTGAGGGGACATACGAATTTAATCTACAACCATTTCTATTGACTTTTACAAGACAAGATGATAATAAAATAGTTGGGCTACTAATTCTGGGTAAATGTGCACTTGTAAAATAATAGTAATGTAGATGAAAAAAAATTAGATTTGTATGTGCATGCATTTTGATGCTATAGACATGTACGTAGAAACATGTGAATGTAGAATAGAGGGGTGAAGAAAATGTATGGTTTACTAATAAAGTATAAAATAGTGTAAAATGGAAAACACATGAACCAATAATAATTAGCACCAAATTAGTATATAAGCATGACCACTAAAAGCATTAATTGTGATCCTAAAACACAAAGTTCAATTCGGAGAATAAATACGAACAAAGGGAATTAGGTCATTTTGCTAAAATTCCATTTTTGAAAATCGAATATTGGAATTAGGGTTTTCTTACCATTTCTAGCTCGAGTAAGAATATTTTTATTATTTTTACTAACCTATGACATGGAATGTTTTGCGAATCCAGTTTTGTGGCCTCAAACCCAAGACTAGGGAGTACTTGACTTGAACTTGAGTATCCACTGGACCATTTGCTTCACTTCGCTAATGTTTCCCTAAAACTCATTTTTATACAATGTCTTCGCCAGACAATTGAAAGGACACAACCCCGATTTAGTTTCCTAAACCGGAATCAAACCCCTTATGAAAACATGAACTTGCAAAAACCATAGAAATTTCGGCAGAGTTTCACTATATCGTAGAATTTCCATTAACCTACATCCGAAAACACACTTCATCCTATGTCACAAAAGCCAAACCGTGGGCACCAATCCCATCCGGATTTCTCAATATCATAACAATAATGTAAAGTAATAAGCAAAACTGTACTTTACAAAAATCCGGGGAAAATCATATGAAAGTCTAACATTAGAGTAATCAGAGTGACCTCTAGTGTATATATACATAAATATACAACAGTAGGCTAAACAAGAAACCTACTGGAAAAGAAAGGTAGCTCGAACACTAAGCCTCCGGCTGCGACGTGTGACACCAGAATCCGAACTGCAAACTGGGCACGGAAACCGAAAAGCCCGGGGGAAAGGCAAATAAAATCGTTAGAGTGAGTGGACGAAAATAATCATATGTCTTTCACCATTTATATAATATAAAAACAATGCGAGTTCTTAGAATAAATGGAGGTGTCAGGCAAATCTCTCAAGCCCGACGGTGATAGGCTAGGCGAATCTTTCAAGCCTAGTGGGCACATCGGGGGAATCTCTCAACCCTGAAACTGGACTACCGGTGATCAGCCGAGTAGCCAATACATCGATGCTAAGTAAATGCCATCACCATATAAAATATAAAACAATACCTCCAAAAATAATAAATAATCTCAATACTGTACTGGAAATAAAAACTGAAATCAAGAACTCGCTACGACAGTGTAATTAAATATCCACTCACATATAGCACAGCGCCCAAACGCGCTAATCCACTCACAAAAAGTCAACGCCTCACCGGAGCTCCGCCGTTGACCGCCGCCGCGCCCTCACCGGAGAGATTTCCCGGCAAGAAAAGCCCAGTTTTCTTCTCCTCCTCGAGCCCAACACATCTCTCAACTGTACCAACCACCAATTCCGCTGTGAACTGCCGGAAATCAGCTCGAAATCCCATGGATTTCAAATCGGCCGGCAGCTTGGATTCCCACTGGAATTCCGGCCACGGCGCACGGTGGCCCTCGAAGCCACTCTCAAAGGCTCCGCCGTGGCCCCACAAGTCATTCCCCCCTAATCTTCGGCCACCACCATGGTCGGAGCACCACCGTCCGTCGACCCCGATTTCCCACAATTTCAAGCTTCTCGTTCTCCCTTAATTCGTGATCAATTATCCTCAAATCAAGTTCTAAACAATTACAAATCATAAGGGGAAGCCATACCTACCAAAATAGTGGCCGGAAACGGTAAGTCCGACGACGAGTTTCAAATTGGGTCAACACAACCCACAAGGTCAACGCGGGTCAAACGGGTCCAATTCGGTCAACACAAGTCAAACGGCCCAAAATGCAATTTTTCGATAATTTTACGGCTATTCGGCTATTTATACGTCGCGACTCGGCTCTATCCATAATTCGGATAACTCAAACTCGAACGGATAAACACGACTAACTCGGCGATAATTTCAAATATTCATTTTATATTCCTCGATTATCCGAAAAATCCTCGAAAAGTTCCCACGGACTCGAAATCAAATTCTCTACATTTTTCACAAACAAACCCAAATCAAATTCATGTCCGAAAATTAAGTCGTGATCAAACCCGCTTAACCGATTAATTACGACAAATCTCGATTACTCGCAAAACTCGCAGATTAAGCTGATTATTATACCAATTCTGGTTCGGGTCGTCACAACAAGTTATTATCAAAAATCTAAAAGCTCTAAGGTTAAACTAAATTATGGTAATTTTGAAGTTTAGCGAGTCATATAATAATCTAAATTATTATACTAATTTTCGGGGTATTACAAGTATTCACTTAAAGTGTTCGCCATGTCTTGGTTTGAAAGATGGATTGATTGACATTTTTTTGTTGATATATGATGACGAGATTGAGTATTATACGTGCCTAAAAGGCTATTCGAACCTTGCTCATTTTTGAAAATATTTGTGTCAACATTTTTCACTTGGAATAATATTGTGAAGAGTTTTGTGTCCAATCTCCATAGAATGTTTCCAACGACGCAATTTGGAGAGGTTTATGAGGATTTGTAGTATTTATATCTTACTATGGTTAGGATTATTGAATCTAATGAAATCACTTATATTACTATATGTGACTTGGCCTCATATGAGTTTTTGCATTATGATGATCAAGATATTGAGAAATTCTCATGGTCATCAGTTATTCATAGCAAAAAAGCACGTGGGCATACCTCAATCCATCAGTTTTGATGTGAAGGATGAGACTATTCCTCTCATTCCTGGCTTAGTCTCTAACATGAGTGTAGCACAATCTCGGCAAAAAACTGCTGGGGCATCGTGCGTTATCCCACCGGATGTCTTTATGACAAAATCCAATGCACATCGTTCGTTTTGCAAAGCTTGTTCATGTTTGTAATGTTGTTTACATACATGACGGTCTTTGTTGTATACACAACTTTCATTCCTCCACAGATTCCAAGAATATATTAGTGGATCAATCAAATTGGTATGTAGACTGTTTATATATGGTTTTGATTGCTGCATCGACGCATATGTCACACGTCTTTGCAATCCACATAGTACTTTACATTTGTAAAACTCCTAGTATAGATTATTAATCTTCGATCTCACTACCCGAACCACTTAATCAGGTCAATTAGATTGGATAATGCAGGAGAGTTTACATCAAAATATTTTGTTGATTATTGCATGTTGATTGGGATTGCAGTTGAACATCTCAGTTCCCCATGTTCATTCATAAAATGGTTTAGCAAAGACATAAATCAAGCGGTTACATCTTGTGGCTAGAGCAATGGTTATGTATACTAATTTGCCGGTATCTGCTTAGGGATATGAAATATTACATGCAATTATGCTTATTCGCTTGATACCCATAAATCGCCCACCATTCAGTGCGTACAAGTTGGTAACTGGATATGAGTCTGATATCTCACTTCTACGCATCTCTTGGTTGAACGGTACATGTGTCTACTACGCTTCCACTGCGTACAAAAATGGCTCATCAATGATGATTATGCATTTATATTGGTTATGAATCTCCAACAGTTGTCCGCTATTAAGAACCTTTGACAAGAGATCTATTTATTGCTTGTTTTGTAGAATGTCACTTTGATGAGACATATTTCCCGCCGTTAGGGGATATAGGAATGGTTCCATTATGGTTAAAATATTGAAAATTGATGTGGTATGTATGTCTCATCATGATCCCCCCACATCTCAGTGTAAGATTAAAGTGCAATGTATTCTTGATCTCCAGAAAGTAGCAGATTCGATGCCTGACTTCTTTACTGAAATCATGAAGTGAAGAGATCAACTATACATGCTGCAAATCTTGCAAGGTTCAAAGTTCCTAGCATTGGGCAAGTTAACGCAACACCCTGACAATGTAGTGTTTCTCCTGCTCATAGTGGGCTATAGCATCGGTCAAAATCTACTGATGAGTTGCCGATGAAAAGGCAAGCCATCAAGGTACAACCGTTCATCATCAACACATGAGATTGTTTCTGACTACAATTGTGTCTAGAAGTCGACATTAACAAACACTGGGGGATGCCTCAGAGTCAATGACGATGTCAGCAAACAAAGAAATCTCACTAAGTTAAATAAATACTAATGGTATTATGGATGGTTCTTCCATGTTTGTTAATGATGCCTTTACTTATTCTGTCACTCAAGAATTGACGACGATGAAGTGAAACATTGCTCTGTTGCGGATTCTCATCAGTTAACGTAAAGAAAATTGACCAATATGAAAAGTTACAATCTAGGTTAAACTAGACTCTCTTACAAATGGCAAGTTTTCGGTTTGGTAGTGTTATGACCACCGAATGGTAAGTCGGTGAGACATAAATGAGTCTTTGTTTGGAAGTATAATGAGAAGAACTTATGGGACAAGAATCTTCTCAATGCCCTAGTATTGATTATGAGGAGATTTATTCTCCAGCCATGTGCATCATTACTTTCCGCTACCTTGTCAGTTTGATAGTGTCCGAAAAATTGAGTGAGCAGCTAATGGATGTGGTTATCGCATATCTCTGTGGGGATCTTAATTCAAAGATATACATGAGAGGGCCATTTGGCATGGTTATACCCAATTCAAGTAACTCTAAACCATGGAGTGTTCATGTATTCAAATTGAGACGTTCATTACTCTAAGTGACTACTTGATTGAGAAAAGATACAAGAATGAAAAGTTATGCCCATGCGTGTTTAGTAGATGAACAAGTTATTTGATATGATAGACCTTGGTAGGACTCAATTTTGTCTTGGTTTAGAGACGGTACATTGAGTTGGTTGAACTCTTATTCTCCAGTTTGCTTATGTCCAAATCAGGCAATAGACAAAGCACACCCTATTAGCACACAATGGTTATTGCAATCTGGAACCCAAAAGGATCAATTTCATCGGAATGATGATGGTAAAGATATGTTAGAGCTGAGATTCTATATCTTCGTACGGTTAGAGCTTGGTTAAATATAGGTTGGTGCACACATCCAGACATTGTCCTCTCGGTATGCACCAACGCAAAGTCATTGGAATGGAGTATAGTACACCTTCTGGTACTTGAAGGTAACCATTAACTTGGGCTTATTATTTCCCTATAAAGAAAACAAAGAGAAGCTTGAAATTCTCGAAAAATAAATGGTTGAATCGCAGCATGCAAGTTATGAGTTTTTCGATCCGTCGAGTTGATCTCTTGGCCCGTCGAAAGGTATACCCTGGAAGGACCTGAAGCTGTCATTCGAAACGTCGAGAAAATTTCTTGATCCATCGATGGTTGCACCCTGGATTGAATAGAAGTATTCGTTCGACCTGTCGAGCGAGGACTTCGACCCATTAAATTCCTCCCCTGCTGCGAGAATTTTTACTGTAGTCCCCTACTCTGAAACATCGTTTGATGTGTTGGTCGAATTTGCTAATGCTGGGTATCTTTCTGACCCACACAAATGTCATTCACAGACTGGTTATATTTTCATCATGGAAAACATGGCGATTTCTTAGAACTCAAAAAAAAACAAATACTTGTTTCTACTACCTCGAATCAATATGAGGTTATAGCTTTGCATGAAGGGTTAATTTGTGTGTCTGGTTTATGACAGTAATACACCATATTCGAGGGTTTAGTGAACTGCCATCTACTATAACAACACCAACTTGCATATTTGAGGTGCGGCTTGCATTGAACAAATGAAGTTGGGTTACATAAATGGTGGTCATCCTTGACTCATTTAGCTAAAGTATTTCTACAATCAACGAACAACAATGGTTATTGAGTATCTGTGTGAACCAGATTGGTTTGATGGATAATGTTGCAGACTTATTTATCAAGTCATTACCCAAATTTACATTTGTGAAACATTTGAGACGCATTAGTATGTGCAAGTTATCTGAGCTCCTTGATCAAGTTTACAGTCAGGAGGAGTTACATTTTTGTAGACATTAGAGGGAATCTACATCACATGTGTTAGTTTTTGTAGTTGATGTGTTGTACTCTTTTTTTCTTAGACCAAACTTTTGTTTTACCTATGAGGTTTTTGTTTGCTTGACAAGATTTTTAGTGGGGCAACATGTTATGCACCATTCATTTGGACATTGACACAAGGGGGAATGTTTAAGGAGATTTATTCTCCATAACTTCTGGGGTGTGTCTTGTCATAATTAGATACAGTTTAGTATAAATAGAGATACAAAAAATTATTGTTATATTGGGACAGTTATTATAACATATTGTATCAGTCTATACATAAGGTACTCTATCAATGAAAAAATTACGGTTGTTCAGTTATCATATTTTCTCTTTCAACAAAAATAAAATTAAAATTAAAATTAAAATTGGCCTTGACTGGAGGGCATAAGCGTAATTTAAATGTTGAAGCCCCATGATATAAAAATATCCGAGTCCCATGACCAAAACCCAGTTCGAATTTCAAAATCCCTCTTCTTCCTCTCTCTCTCTCTCTGAGACTCACAGTCGATTTGTCTTCCCCAAAACCCCCGCCACTTCGCCACCTCTCATTTCCTTAATTCCAGATCTACCCTCGCTTCCACACCTTATCCACGACCCGTAGCCTCCCCGCCTAGGGTTTCGCAAAAAAATAATGCCGATCCAACTGACCCCCAACGCCGTCGCAGCCATCATCGGCGGCGGCGACGTGAACCTGAAGCCGCTGGTGCAGGTGACCGATATCAAGCTCATCGGCACACAGAAGAGGTACCGGTTCCTGGTCTCCGACGGCTGTTGGTGTCAGAACGCCATGCTCGCTGTTCAGCTTAACGGCCAAATCCAGTCCGGCCAGGTCAAGAAAGGCTCCGTCGTCCAGCTCACCGAGTATATGTGCAGCGACCTCCAGAACCGCAAGTTCGTCTCTCACTCTCTCGCGCTCTCTCGTTTTTCGATTTTTGTTGAAATTAACGACTAATTTGATGTTAGGATGTGCTTCGGTTAATAGATTCGATTGTTTGTTTAGCCAGACCTGTAAGAGTGATGAATCAAATTGAATGTTGTTTGTTGTGTGAGTTTGAGAAACTATCCATTTCATGTTTTTTAAAATATGATTGAATTGGTTTTAAGTGAAATTGTACAAGAAAAGTAGCATTGTCTATACAGAATCATAGATTCGCAGGTAGTTTAGGACCTTCTGTATGCAGTTGTCTATAGTATATTAGTAATCGAGAATTTTTGTTTTCAAATTTGTGGATTTGGTGCCAGCTAGCCGTATCATGTAACTCTGTGCTTGATATTCGTGTGACTTGAGAAAATGCTTTAGATTACAAAGGAGATAATCCAAGCTAGGTTGAATTGAGGAGAATATAGAACTTCTAATTGATGTAAGCTGTGAAACCGTGTGAATAAATTCAAGTAGCTATGACATTTTGAAAGAAATATTGTTAGATTTTATCATTTATACCTAGTTAGATTTCCTAAAAAAAGAGAGTTATGTTTCTAATGCAAAGGAAGTATGCAGCGGGTTTTAGAGGGTAGTAACCTTGAACTTTTGTACAGGGTTATTATTGTGCTGAATATGGAAACTATCATTCTGGACTCGGAGATAATTGGGAATCCAAAACCATATGTTGCTAATTCTGGTCAAACTGCTCGACCAGCATTGCCTAATAACAACTTTCAGCAGTCAGCCTACGGCAACAATCATGTGATTGACCACGGGCCTGCTCCAAAATGGCAGAATCCCAGGCCTTCATTTCGTCCTGAAGCATCTGTTCACAGTATGCCGAATTCCAGACCTACATACCAACCTGAAGGTTTTTTTCACAAAGTCCCGAATCCCAGACCTACATTTCGTCCTGAAAGCTCACTTCACAGTGGGCCAAATTTTCGAGCTACTGTGCAACCTCCTTACCAGCCACCTCCACAGTATATAAACCGTGGCCCTGTGTTCAAGAATGAGGCACCAGCACGTATTATACCTATTAATGCTCTGAATCCTTACCAGGGAAAGTGGGCTATCAAGGCAAGAGTCACTGCAAAAGGGGATCAGCGACGGTATAATAACTCTCGAGGAGATGGTAAGGTTTTCTCTTTCGATCTCCTTGACTCTGAAGGCGGGGAAATACGAGTGACCTGCTTTAATGCTGTTCTGGACCGCTTCTATGATGTCATTGAGGTTGGTAGAGTTTACATGATTTCCAAAGGTAGCATAAAGGCCGCACAGAAGAACTTTAATCATCTGAAGAGTGACTGGGAGATAACTTTGGATGCAACTTCAACAGTGGAACTGTGCCCTGATGAAGATGGTTCTATACCAGACCAGCTGTTTGACTTTAAGCCTATTAGTGCTATTGAGAATGCTGAGAGTAATACTATACTCGATGTTGTTGGTATTGTGATGTCTGTCAATCCATCTACTACAATCCTGAGAAAGAATGGTATGGAAACACAGAGAAGAATTCTGAACCTAAAGGATTGGTCTGGCAAGAGCGTTGAGATAACCCTGTGGGGGGAGGTCTGCAACAGGGAAGGTCAAACGCTTGAAGAGATGTCGGCTTCAGGTCTTTTTCCAGTTTTAGCTGTCAAGGCTGGGAAGGTTAATGACTTCAGTGGAAAATCCGTCGGAACAATTCATTCCACGCAGCTATACATCAACCCAGACTTGCCTGAGGCTCATAAGGTGAGGGACTGGTTTGATCAAGGGGGCAAGGATGCTGCTTCCATGTCCATTTCTAAGGAAATGATACCAGGAGGAGGAGTAAGTAGGAATGATATCCGCAAAACTGTGTCTCAGATAAAGGACGAAGGTCTTGGGAGATCAGATAAGCCAGACTGGATCACTGTGAGGGCCTTCATATCTTTCATCAAAACAGATTCTTTCTGTTACACAGCTTGCCCATTGATGAATGGAGATAGACAGTGTAGCAAGAAAGTGTTGAGGTCAGGAGAGAGATGGCAGTGTGACAGGTGCAATCAAGAATTTGAGGAGTGTGATTACAGATATCTCCTTCAAGCTCAAATTCAAGATAGTACTGGATTGACTTGGGTCACAGCTTTTCAGGAGACAGGAGCAGACATCTTGGGTTGTTCAGCAAAGGAGATGTACTTTTTGAAGTATGACGGACAGGATGAGGATAGGTTTGCAGATATAGTCCGTAGCAGTATATTTAACCAGTTCATGTTCAAGCTTAAGGTCAAAGAGGAGATATACGGCGACGAGCAAAGGGTGAAGATCACGGTGGTCAAGGTAGATCAGGTGAACTATTCTGCTGAGAGCAGATACCTGCTTGATATAATTTCGAAGCATCGAGGTAATTAAGAAGATTAAGTTACGCTAATTTTGATACGAAAGAGGTAAAATTTGTTTTGGGCGAGGATTACTTGCATTGTATTGGTCTATTTGAGATAGCTAACTCACGTGTTAGCATATCAGCATCTAGATAATGTTGTAAAGCCTAGATGTAGTCGCTGGAGATTCTAGAATTTTTGTAGTTGAGTTCCTGGTGTTTTTCTTCTTCTGAGAACTACCCTCTGCTTTACTACTGCCAGAAATCTATGTTAGAATCTGATCTAAAACCAGGTATATGAAACTTCAATCATGCTATATATGCTGCTACTTTTTTGACTCTCGTCTTTCACTATTGCTTTTTTATGATACGATTGTATGTAAATGAAAATGGAAATGAAAGCATTCACAGTTCGCTGAGGGGAGGAAAGGAGGTCATATTACAGGATGAGATAGTAGGTGAACATAACAAGGATTACTAAACAGATACGTGAAGGTGAAAAATCAAGAATTCCCAGCCAAAGTGAACGATATTTCAGTATTTCCTCAGCCCCTCTTGACAGGGTCGAAATTGGATACTCCGACCACAGCTCCGATGATCACAACGAGTACAGTGCCGCCAGCCGCAATGCTTAGCAAGAAGTTCTTGAGTGACGGGGAGACTCCAGATGCAGCTTCTGCATACTCCGGGATCACCATTGAGGCCGTGAGCACGGCGGCGGTGAGTCCAGTGACGGCATTCTCCTTAAGGGAAGCCCTGACTTGAAGCCTCCCACTTGATCTTGATGGTGAGGACACAGCCTTCGAGGACCTGAGCGGCAGTGGCCTGAAGAAAGCCTCGGAGGATTGAACCACCCTCTTTTGGCTGGTCGCATTGGTCAATGGCATAGCCATTGTGACTGATGCGCTTGAAGCCATTGCTCACTCTCTAAGAGGTTTGGTTTTTCTTTCTCTTGGTGAGTTTTGAAATTTTGGTGCTAAGTTTTGAGGATTTGGAGTTGGTATGAAGGAATTTGAATAAGGTTTAGATAGTCATAGAGAGAGAGGTGGTGGAAAGAGCAGCAAGCAGTATGAGAGGTGGTGAAGGCATTGTCAATTATCTTTGTCCTAGGTGTCAGCTTCTCCTTAGGGATTGGTAGATAAGGTTATCTTATTGGCCCAATTGAACATCAAAGCTTGAATTTTGTATTACCTTTCTTGTCTTTTTTATTTTTATTTGTTTTATGATTCTGGGTCTCAAATCTCAAATATTGAGAAAGAATGTCAACATTTTGTGATTTTTCTTTGGTTATTGGGTGCTGATTTTTCTTTTTACTTTTGAGAACGCAGGTTTGACCTTTTTACCCCGATAGATAAATATTCGAGGAATAGCCTACGTCATTCGTAATTTATATGCAAAAACATGTACAGTACAAAGAAATTGAGGTATGAAATTCGAAAAACTTGATAAGAAATTATTGATGTTGTTTTATTTCATGAGTGACTGATCTTTATTTCCTTGGGAGATGACAGAATGTTGACTTTAGTCAACTGATCTGGAATTTACGGCCCTGTGTCCTTTGGTGAATGAAGCTGATAGTTCCAAATTCCAACAATTTGATGTAACAATCAATCAATTTACAATGAAGAACTCGCTCAAAACTTTGATGAACAACCTCAAAATACAACATCATGTTTCCAGATCTCACAATCCCGGAGGGAGATTCTCTAAACTTTAATCACTTAAAGGAACTGTTTTGGAATAGTACAATCAAAACTCATATCATCACCGCCATGAGGGTGGAAGCCCAGTAGGAGTTGATCCAGTTTTGCCGACGAAAACCATTTGAGGTAGAAGGTGATATTTGATACCAAGATCTTCAAATATTTTCTTCATCTCCAAGACTAGTTCTGTTTTGCGGCTGGTCTTGTCTCCGTAGTTTTGAAAGTTTATAGTGTGTGACATATACAGAGCCATACTCATCTTGTTTAGATCCTCAATCTCCTTCACCGCCACACTATGTGCAGGTTTCCAGTGCTCAGGTTTGCTTTCCAAGTACCTGAAGTTTAGAAAGCATTTATTTGACAATCTCTTTCTATATGTATATATGAATAACATGAGGTCCGCATGTGCCGGTGCATGTTTATGAAGAAGTGAATTAAGATTAAAGAAGAATTAACAGGAATAACAACAATGCTAAAAGTAGTAGTAAACTGAGTTGACCATGGCATACCAAAACAGAGAAAAAAAACCTACGTTGACGAATGGAAAGTTACAATTGGTAATATATCAACCAAGGAAACAATTTTGTGAAGAACAAATCAATGGAGAATTTGAGCTCACATACGTTTTTATTCTGGCTTTCATTTTAGCAATAGTGTCAATAGTTGTAGAGACATCAACAGCGAATTCAACAGAATCACCCATCTCCGGGCTCCTATAGAAGTTGCTGATGGGTTTACTAGCCAGCACTGAATTAGGATAGTATATCTTCTCATTGTCGTATCTCAAGAAGATCGTTGTCAATATGTTCATCTCTTCAACAATCAACTGTAAGGTTTCAAAGTGTCAGGTAGGCTCTTTTATTAGTAGTAGAAGACAAATAGGTTTTCGGAGATACCTGTACACCGTCAACAACACAACGGTCCCCTACATCAAACGGGTGCATCACAAAGACAAATATGATGGCTTCAAACACAGTTTTAGCAGTGTTGCCAAACACAAATGCCACCAATAAAAGCTGTGATGATATAAAGACAAGTATGTTGGTTGTCAAAAATCCCATCAGAAGTAACCACACGATAAGGATCAGAACAAGCACAACCGCTGAGCCAAGCCTGTTCAGTTCCTCTATGGCTGTTTTAGTATCATTTAAGGAATGTGCCAAAGACTTCCGTTCGTTGTAAACATTCACCTGCCAAAAAGAACAATGGTAAGATTCACAAAATGGAATACTTTCGGAAGCTTCTGACTTCACACATCAACGTTTATGACATTAAAGAACTAGGATCTGGTGAGAGGTTAGTTTAAAGATGCTTTAAAAATTAATAGAGAAGTATGATTGCTAGATGTTACAAAGAAACAGTATACATTTCACAATATAGAAGTTTCGGCTATGTACATAATGGAATGGCGTGAAAAGACAATGAAGTTACCAGCCAGTTCTTCAAAGCCTTTTTCTTGATTTTTCGACTTTCCACTGCACCTTCAAAAAGAGGAAGTACGAGCTCCACTTCATCCTTTTTCAGGAAGCGACAGAGGTCATCTTCGTCAATGTACCTATCCCATTTGACAGAGTTAGATAAAAATGTAAGCCACCAAAAGTAAAGGAAAACTCAGAAAAGACTGTAATTCTCACTTGCTTCCGCGCTTGGCAACATTCAGGAAAATATCATAAGCCGCAGCCTGTGCTTCAAACTCACTAGTGATCTCTTTATCTTGCTTCTCAGCATCCTCCTCATCAATAGTATCATCAAGTGTGCGGGTGATGGTAGACAAGCTAGAACCACTTATCACATTAATCAACCCTTTCATCGTCCAATAAGAAATTTTATCTTGCTTCATTTTCGAAAGTTTTTCTACATCAATCACTTCTTCTTTGGGCCCTTCCTTCCCATCACTTGTAGCTTTCGGCAAATTCTTGAAACTCAAATGACCACTACTTGATTTTATTGTCCTCCCGAATTTTGTTTCAGCAATTTCCACCAATGGAGGCCCCGAGAGGCTACGGAGAACATACTGATGAAATATTGACTCTTTTATCCGATCAAAGAATCTCGTGCTCTGAAAAGAAGTGGCTAAAAGCTTCACTAACAAATTCTTCAACATCCATATAGCTGCTCCAATTAAACAAGAAGCCAAACCCCTTGTCACATATCCTAGAATCTTATCCCTATTCTTCGAACTCTTCACTCCATGGTCAAACAACAACCCCCATGCTAGAAGAACCAAACCCAACCAAATAAACACCTGCACACTCCTCTTCAACCCATACACAAAATACAAAACCTTCTTCTTGAGCAAGTAATTCGTCTCGATCAAGAACACAACAACATTAATAAGCCACTCGGTTACCAATCTACCACACAACACAACCAACACAAGCACACACCATTTCCACAGTTCCAATGACCAAAATTCGGCCTTCTTCAACTTATGCACAGTCAAGCAAGCAATGAAAAACCCAACAATACAGTTAAACGCCGCGAACTCAAGCAACTTTAACTTCTTAAACCTCTTACCTGCCCTCTGGTGCACCTTGAGATTGGCTGTTCTGTAAACCTCATCATCATCATCATCCTCGTCCTCCACGCCACGCCCCGGCGTCCCAATCAGCGGCGTCCTCGGTGTTATAGGGTTCGATTTTGGGGCCTCCTTGAGCATCGGTGAACCCACATTGGGGGAATTGGCACTCGACTTTCTCTGAGGATTTTCATCAGTCACCTTCACTTCACTAATGTAAGTCGGCTCCACAAACCTCGACTTGGGTTTTGAGAAAGCTGACCTGGCCAGCGACACCCGGCGTACCAGTCCCGGAGATCTCGGCGGCTTTCCTGCTCCGGCGGCGGCGGTGGACCCAGAAATCTCCGGCGAAGCAGAGCCGGAGGCGACTTTGAGGTCGGCGAGCTCGAGACTGGGGTCCCGGAAGACGGCCACTGGAGACCCAGTTCGGGAATTCAGCGGCGAGAACATAAAGTTGGAATCTTCGGCGGCGGCGGGAATCTGCAAAACGACATCGTTTTGTGATCCTTTCTTCTCTTCCGTATATGGGCCACTCATACTCTCTTCACTTTGAATATTCCGATATGCATTTAAGGTAGACAGGTAGTAGATATCGATAAAGTCTGAACCTTTTGGCCGGAAAGTAGTGACCTTTAAAGTCTATATATGACAGAGTACATGGGTTTAGAGGAGGTAATGAAATCTTGGTAAGTTAGGTGACTAAAAGGAAATGAGCTAGATTTGGGGGCTGTGAAATGTTGACCGAGACTGACAGAGCAAGAGGGCTATATCCATGGCGGTTTGTGTTTCCCGGGTTTTATTATAACTTATACTTAGGGTTTAGCCGCGCAAATTATTTAGAGCCGAAATTAAAATGTGCAACTAGTTCTTGTTTGATACTTGGTGCTCAACAAGTCCAACAAGAACATAACAAAATTAAAAAAAAAAGGAAAAAGGCTGTACTAATAATAGTGTGAGAAAAAGGTATTAACAAGTTTAGAAGCACTATTCTGTTATAATTTTTTCCATCTGTTGTTGCACGTACTTTCTGGCATTATGAACAAATCATGGCATTTGAGGCTTAGCTTTCTCTTTAAGACTATGATTATGATCCACAATAATCTTATAGTAATGGGAGTAATGCATAGGTTGTAAGAGGATGTGGTGAGATAGCTGATGCAACCACTCTTGCGTTTACGTAGTTAGATGACTACTTACATTTTATGCTCCCATGTGTTTTATCACTTTATGTGATAAAATATCTTTCACAAGAAAAATTACAGAAAAATATGGGTCATAAAAACAATAAGATCAAAATATAGAGGTTCATTGATTGATACAAGGAAAAACTATGTTTCATGGAAAGTAAACAGTTTTTTTTTTCTTTGAAAGGAATAAACAGTATTTCTAACCGAACAAGGATAGGTTATGATCGAGACCCCTTCAAAAGACAGAAAAGGTCATGAGACTTTTATTGTCCTTTATAAAGAAATCCTTTTTCCCATTATTAAAACAAAACATCAACTTAATCAACATAAACCCTTTATAAAGAAATACCTGTACCTTATCTGACCATTCTTGCTAAGAAAGAGTTAGGACCATCATTTTTCATGCAACAATGTAAATATTTACGATAGTCGAAGAAAAAATGAACAGATTTTTTTTGTATATAAATTCAAATGAACGTGCCTAAAATGAAATACAAATGAAACATGAAGTACTAACGAAGATGGCATAACCGGAGGTTCTTGTTTCGGAGGGCGATATGAGGGTTTCAGAGATCCTAATCTAAAACTAGTAATTGAGGTTTGAATTTCAATGAATTCACGCATTCCCTAGTTTGTAGCCTATGTCAGATTGTCAACAATTTTCTTTTCATAGGTTATTTCTAGGAATTAGATGCGCTTCATGGTTCATAAAAAGTAGTTTGACAGTCTCTCGATGGTAAAATTTTATTTTGGTCGTTGAAAACGGACTGTATTTCAAAAAGAAGAAGAATAACCGGGATGAAAATACAAGCCAGCTAGCTATCAGCTATTGTATCTTTGACTTTGTGAAATTATTATTAGAGATGTTGTTCGGACATTGGAATGGCTGGTTGGTGGCCCTGTTGGCGGCGCAGCTGAGCCAACTGCCCATATATTAGAGCCAGACTGTGTTTTCCGATTATTGATGGTCTTCACCAAATCCACATCTATGTTTGAATTATTGATACTACACTACAGTGAGCCGAATTATATCACGTGTGCGTGGTAAACCTTTAATCTAATCTAGACTTGTATAGTTGCCACAATTGTATCAGCATGCCTTAATTATGAGATTAGACGGATGGGGAGATACTGAGGAATTACTTACTTCTATTCAAATTATTAAAGGCCATACATGTAAACTAAAACCAATAAATGAAAGGTTCATTCAAAATCTTTAGGTTTTGCACCCTCAAATATTAACTCCATCATCAGTTCTTGTAGCATCTTCTTTTTAGAATCATCTTCAAAATTGTCCAACTCTATCATTGCACTGTAGTTCAACTCTATCTTTACATTGGTATCTTCTTCGGAGTCCGAAAATGTTGACTGATCAGATGGGAACTCAACATCGACTTTAACAGCTTTACCTCGAGCGCCACCACTATCATCCCAAAACAGCTCTGGACTAGTACTGGTGCTGAAGCCGCTCCAATCTATTTCATCAATATAAGCATCAGGATCAGGCAATGGTATGGTGCAGGGAAATCCGTCGACCATTTCCCAAAACCTATTCTTTGCGTCGTTTAAAGCATCTAATGCTGCCGAGTCATCCCATTGCAACACATCATGGTATCGATGCATATGCTTCTTTGTATTTAAGAGATTTTTCAATGGAACATTGCCAACTTTCCGACAGAATTTTTCTTCCCAGAACGGCAAACTCTTAGGCATGAAAACTTGTTGGTAGTAATTAGCTCCATGCATCACTTGACCTTGTTCTCCTAATTCTGAACTGATCATAATTGAAAACCAATTCAAAGAAAGCACGTAGAGACGTAGATAGAATAGAATGAATCAGAGCAAAAGTGAAAGATGGGTGCTTCAAGCTGGAGGTGTACGTGGCTGTTTATATAGGAACGATCAGGTCAGTTTCTATATATTAGTTAGTATCATTTCATAAAAGGATATGGTTTCCTATATTTTCCAGTTGCCAAATGGTTTTGCTAGCTAGTTTCTAAATCTTAGTATTCCAGTATTCCTTACCTCAATAGGAGACTTCAGAGAGAACAAAACTAATTGCTAAGCTGTGCAGTGGCTTGATCAGCAACAGCAAGCAAGCTGTGTAGTCGACTAGTCAATAAGACAAAGGCAATTATGCATCGTCAAAAGGCATTTCGGCCCGAATTCGTTCTAAACGTTGAGGTTGTGTATCAAATGTGGTCTAAACTTGCAAGTTGCAACCTTCTTGTGCATTGAAGATTAGTGAATAAAACAATTGCCGAATGATATATTTGATTTGTTAGTTACTACTTACTAGTCATTGATAAGAGAACCCCATCTACAATTATGTTCATTAATTATCTATTTTTGCTCTCTAAGTCAAGCATATATATGCATGGTAGACCGGCCTCAGATTGTGAATCCTTATCAACAATATATTAATTCAATCCCTCTCATCCATCCTTTGCTTTGGTTTCTTGTGATTGTGCATTGCTTTGTCTTCATTCAATCATTCTCTACCCATCAAATCATAAACAAGTTTATATTCTTCAACTCCATAACCACCACGTCTTTCTGATTAACTACTTGTTGTTAGTTTAATTTACTTCCAAATGATATATACAAGGCTTCCTCCTCTCTAGTCTCTCTCTACAACGTTCCCTCTGTCACTCTCCGAAGACTTGAGCTGTTAATTAAGCATGCGTTCACTCATGGCGGCCCCAACGCCTTATCCGAGCGGACCGAGCCCCTTCTCGCCGCCGCCTCCGCCTATGCTGCCGAAGAACAACTTGCCCATGTTGTACTATGGCCTCATAGTTGTTGGAACTGCCGCTATTGTTCTAGCCATGTACAACCTCATCTTCATCAAATGGTCCGCGCCGCGACACGTCCCGCCATCATCACCGAGAAATGTACGATCCAACGCCTTTGTGGAGGCTGCAAGATCAGCTAGGAGCAGAAGCTTTGAAAACTTGGACAGCTTCAAGTACAAGAAACAGAAAGAAGGGTCGACAGTGGCTCAAGGGCAAGGTGATCAAGTTGTGATAGACTATGAATGTGCGGTTTGCTTGTCAGGGTTTGAAGATGGTGAAGAGGTAAGAAAGCTGCCGAGCTGCAAACATTCCTTTCATGCTCCTTGCATAGATATGTGGCTCTATTCTCACTCAGACTGTCCGCTCTGCCGGACAATGGTGCCAGTCGTATCGTGGTGTCACCGCGATTTAGGCACTACAACGCCGGAGGAACATTCCAGAGAAGTCTTGCTTTCCAGCAGCAGCAACGCATTTTCACCAGTTTGACAGAACCTCTTCCATTTCATAGTCTTGGGTTTTCGTGTTGTTGGTTTGTGATATATACAGGCGGTGATAACAAAGGAATGTAGGGAACAAAGAATTTAGGAAACAACGAATAGAGGACAGAATGTTAGGGCCCGTTCGGTATTGTTTTGCAATACTGTTTTTTGATTTGCAAAAACAGAATCATCCGGATATGTGTTCGGTAAAGTCGTCCAGAAAAACAGGTAAAACCCAATCTAGAGAATGAATCCTAAAATACTCTTTACTTTTAGAAAATATGGAAAACAAGCTAGAGATGTTTCTTTGTTTTCGCGAGCGAGTCACTACGCAGCATAGAAAAAGGTTAGATATAGGATGAAGCTTTCTTCACTTGCCGTTCGTCTTCAAACTTCACAAGTCGACTGATGACTATTTTTGACTTCAAGACATTTGTGCTTGAAGATTATTGATCAAATATGCAATTAGAGCATATCTGCAATCTCTCTTCGTCTACGCGGACCAGCTAAATCACCACATGCAATCTCTCTCGTCTACCCAAACCAGCTAAATCACCAGATCCACAAGGACCACAACTTCCATGTACTACCCAGCTGGGCTTTCCGTTTCTTTATCGAATTGATTGATCTTGATATGATGACTGGGTGTCTGGGTTTTTCTTTTGGAGGAAATGGCTGTGTCGGTTAGGTGGCAGAAAGTAAGAAGAAACATTGCAAGTTTGTTTGACTGCATTTGTTCAAAAGTCTCTTTTCGAGGAAGGGTCTATCAATGGTGTTTCGAGGAGATGAATTTCTACTTGCCAGATTTTTCTACTTCAACTAATGTGTATCTCTTTCTTCAATAGATTACAGAATGAAAGAACTACATGTAAGTTTGTATTGATTTCACAAATGAGAGATTGTCGTTCTTCTTGTCAATTGTAGAAGTTTTGTTTTTCATCTATTCACAGCCAGCAACCTGGGTATGATAGGAATAGGATTGATAGCTATTATGAGTTTCGAACAGTTGGAATGTTTTCGGTTTCAAAAATATTAGACCGAACATAATTTTAGAATATGAAAATATTGAATTTAATCTCTTATTTTCATTTTACAAATTTATTTTTTAAAAACTGATTTGGAAAACATTATTGAACATGGTCACATTTTTCCCATTAGTTAGGCCCTCTTACTAAAGAGGGTTTAAAAGGCTTTTGATCTTTAACAAGAAATGAGGGCTAAGCTAAATAAGCCAAAATGTCATAGAAATGGCCATATTTAACCAGTTGGTTAGCACATGCCAAATTTTTGGGGACCAGTTATCATATTAAAATACATATTGACAGTTGAAAATGAACATAGATAAATGCAAGTGTCATGTTTTAATAAGTTGATTCTATAGAATTCCAATACCAAAACTAATACATACACACCCAATTAATTTGTTTGTAAAAGATATGTGAGAAATTTATTCAAAAATTAAAATAAAATACGTGAAAAATTTTATTCATAATTTGCTTATAAAAGATATGACAAATTTCCTATTCAAAAGTACTATCGACAAGATTCACGTTATCGTTATCCCTCAATCAAAAATACACATGAAAAATTAAATTATTTCAAAAGTTGATGCTAAATTAAAATTTGATCATAATAGAATAACATCATAAAACTAAAAAGAGATGTAAATAATAAAATATTCGAAATGACTAAAATTTAACTTTTTCTTGTTGGAGACGGTCACCAAATTTTTAATAAAATATTAATATATCTTAGCCTATATTATAGCCCTGAGCCCAATTTAACCTTCCCTACTGAAGATGGCCTTGGACCAAACTCTGGCAAGGCCTGCACTCTGTTGTATATGACATTGAAATTTTTGGTGCTTGGCTATACTAAGCAGTAACTTACACACTTGTAATGATGTATCTTAGGAAAGATGATATTATAAGATCGCTTACTGTAGCAGTCAATTCTCATGAACTTCTTAGTGTACAGAAGACAATCTTTATCTGTGAATACATTTGTGAACATACAAATCCAATGAAAGTTGCATATTAGAAAATCTCGTGTTTGCTTCAAGTTGGTTATGGTTCGATGGTATTTTAAAGAATGTTACAAATCCGCTCCTGTGTTCAAAATCGACAGACTTGGGATACAAGTCATACAGCTCGAGCAGATTGGCATAGTATTCAAATCACTACGGAACTAATAAAGACCCATTTACATTTTACAAGGCCCCAAATGTAATTTTATTAGAATCTGCATATCTCATATCCTGGATCCGAAAAGAAAAATGTTGAAGAATCTGCACAGATATTACAAGGCCGCAAAGAAATCTCACCTTTCATGCTACGCCAACAATATAAGTATATACATGATACGAGGTCTACATCTTTCTTAAATTGTCTAGCCTGGCTTGTAGATCACTATCTATCCCACCATCATCAGTTGCTGCCGCAGCTGTTTCAACCTGTGCAACCTTACCCTTTGCAACTGGTTGAGCCACGGAGGCTGAAGGTGCATTAAGCAGCTGCATTGAATAAGAACAGAAAAATATGTTAGCCACTCTACAAAAATTCTTAGTTTCCTGGTAAACAATGAAAGAGATAAAGTGCGCAGACAGGCGAAATTACCTCCTGATTGACATTAATACCGATCTCATCAAGAACTTGGTTAACTAGATCATCTGTTTCCTCCTCTTCCTCATCTCCTTCCAAAGCATCATCAATGGCATCTCCCATCACCTCACTTGTCAATTCCATTTTCTCATTCTGCCTCTCAAATTCTTGCATAATCTTTTGCAGTGATGGCAAGTTCATCTGCCTGTTCATCTGGCCCATAGCCTTTGTCACTCCCTTCATCGCCTCTCCCATAGCTTGAGTTGATTTCAGTGTCTGAAAGACAACAATAAATTTCAGAAACAACTCATATTTTCCCCCAATGAAAGTAGAAACAACCTCAGTACGTATAAATGCGTCCATAAATGGCAAACAATGTTGCATTCAGGAATATGAAATCACACACCACTAATTATAAGACATACTTGGATTCTAAGAGATACACCCTGAAGTTGTGATTTGAGCTTATAAAACTTCTCAACCTGATGCCTAGTTCGAACAAGGTCCTTTGCCATAACTCTAACAGCTCCCTGAAACAAAATTTAAAATATTAAGAAACCTTTCTTGATAGATTTGACCAGAGATAATCCAGGAACAACGAGCCGCCTAGTAGCTATCAGACAGAACCAGTAAAAAGACATACCATCTGTCCTTGCTTAGCACTTTTCTTAATCTCTTGAATAAGTTTCTTCTCTTGCGCTTGTAGAGCTCCTCTCTCCCTCTCTATTTCTCTAATAGACTTGTCCAACATCCTCTTGTTCTCCCGCAACAGTTCTTCGATCACAAAATCACAACCGCATTTTAGAATCTCAGCTCTTAAACCATAATCTTATCACCACATTGATTCTACGGTTCTACCACAAAACTTAACAACAACAATAATCGGAAAAACTAAACCCTATGTCTCAGCTGGACACCATTATATAGCAACTGGAAAACAATAATTCACAAACAAAAACTCATGCTAATAAATTGAAGTATGAACCAAAATGACTTTGCAATCGTCAGTGATCATCGAATTTCTCTCGCGTTCATCTCTCTAATCGAAAATTAAGCATTGTATACTACTGTGAGGCTACAGCTCAACAACAATTGCAAAGAAAACAAATATGAGAAGTCAATGAAATCCAACGAATTGAAACCCCAGAAATTGAGGTGAAATTAGGAACCTGCGGGAGTTTTGCGCTTGCCGAAGATGAAACTCATGGCGATCGATTGATCGGAGACGAGTCGGAGAACAATCTGAATGGGCCGTGATCGGATCGGGTCGGGTCGGATCGTCTGAGTCTGATTCTGGTGATTTCGATTTGGAGGGGTTGTTTTTATGAGTGGAGTCGTGGGAATTGGTACGCGGTGTGGTTTTGGTGTAGTGGTTAAGGAGTGGAATCAAAAACGACGACGAAGAACCCTCCTCCTTCCTTTTCACGTGGCACTTCAAGTGGTGGGCCCCAGCTGAATCGTTATTTTTCTTTTTCTTGAGGAGGGAGGCCCAAAACTATGAAACTATCCTCTCAAGTAAGAGATGAGAAGAAGCCCAATACGTTCTTTTGTAATTAGAAGTCCAATCTGAACGGGCCCCAGATGCTATATTTGGCAGTGGAATAAAAGACCCTCGGTGATGGATCTCAATACTCTCGAATCAACGGAAGCGGATGCATACACTAAAGTTTGGTAAATCGAGGCTGTACAATGATACGAGCATCTGCACCAACGGAGGAATTCTGCCTAAATCGGACGTCTCCTACATGGGGCCCATCGAAAATTGGAATTCCTTGCCCCAAAATCGATGCACCGGTGCTTATAGAGACTGACAATCAGACTTTGATGGAGAGGAATTCCTCTACGGAGTTTGAAAATCGACATTGACAAAGGAAGCGTCTCATGGTGGACCCCACACACATGGGTGATGCCAAGGCACATCACTTTTTTTTCAACCCGGTTTTTACTAGCCAATCACGCGCGTCCTTTTTCACGCGCCGTAAAAAGTGATTTTTTTTAATTGGGCTGTTATTAGCCAATCACAGCCTGTCATGTGGCGGGCTGTCTCCCACCTGATGTCCAATGTCTCTCTTGATCTGGACCGTCCATTTTGAATCGAATTTTCAATCCGACGGTCCATATTCAAACAAAACAGCTATTTTAGGTTATAATGGGCTGATTTCAATTTTTTGCTTAAAAACCCTACAAAATTGCAAAAGAATCCCAAAAAATTCAAATAACCCCTACCATTTTTCAATAATTACTACCTTCTTTTTTCTAAACGCCTCACACCAATTTATGCACAACAAATTTATCATCCTCCTCAATCTCTTCTCTCTCTCCTCTCAATCCTCTTAGTTTTTGCAAAAAAAATCTACCAATTGGCTTATTTCCGAAGATGTACAATTGTGTATATCTTATTGTCGTCAAAATGTGTGTCCCACCTCCGGCAACAAACAAAATGTCGACAAATTGTGGGAAAAAATTTATGCCGGTTACCAACAAAGTTGGGAGATGGCTCATGATGAATCGAGGGCGGAGGCTAGGACCCAAAATGCACTTACTTCCCGTTTTGCTAAGTTGAAGCCAAACTTGATACTTTGGAAAACTTCGTTTGCATACGCAAAAAGGAATTCGGAATCCGGCAAAAATTTGCAAGATGAGATAAGGATTTATTAATGTTGGTCCTCTCAATTTTATTTGATTTTATGAAATAGATAATGTCAAGTCCATTTTATTTGATATTATTGTGACATATCAATTCGTTAATTTTTTTTTTTGTAGTTAAGGAAAGCTCAAACACTTTATGTGGCAAAAAAGAAGAGAGTTTATGCACTTTGAGTGTTGGGAAACGGTCGAGAATCATCCTTCTTTTAGACACGTCGAAACTAGTACTCCACATTTTACCATTTCAACTTCGAAGCTACTCCTACCGTTAGTAAAGTGCCTCCTACCGTCAACTTGAGTGAGGATGAAGTGATTCCAACACCACAAAGCAACCTTGAAGGTACCTCGAGTCCAGCTAGACCTCAAGGAGTGAAAGTGGCCAAGGAAGCAAAAAGAATGGGAAAAAAAGGACATGACACCTAAAAATGAGGTTAGAGATGAGACTTTGAAAAGCCTTGCAGCTAATAAAAAAATGTTCGTCTATCGACAAAAGGCAAGTGATGAAAAGCAACGAATGTTTGATGAGAAAAACTACAAATTAAGGGCCCAAGAGAAAGAAACAAGGATCATGACAATGAATTTGGAGGCTATGAACCCAATGTCAAAGAGGTACTTCACGAAGAGAACAACAGATATTCTTAAGCAAGTAGATGACAATGAAGAAGAAGATGGCGATGCAAGCTTTACAAATTGTTATCGCCCCCGCAACCTTGATTTTAGTATTAGTTTAGTTTGTCTTAATAATAAATCTATATTTGGCATGTCATTATATAATTTAAACTTTCACGAAATAAAAATGCGCTTTATTTATTTAGATAAAATTCAAATACATTACATTAAAACATAATAAATTGCAGTCAAACAACTAAAATGCAAACACGCAAAATTAAAATGTTATTTAGAGTTGTTCATCGGTTTTAAGAAACCAGTTGTGCTTCACTAGATCCTTTTGAAGCTCTCCATGGAGATAAACTGATTAGAGATCGACGAGACGGTCGCTAAACCGTTATTGATCTTAATCTCTTCCAATTGTCTTAAAAGGAATTCGATTACCATATTGCTCCACCGGCCCATCATAAAATGTGAAAGCACTAGCTGGGTTTTGTAGATCTTCTTTTTCGTTCTCCTCAAAATCGTCCTCCACAAATTCTTCATCAACAATCATGTTATGCATTATGATGCAAGCCAACATGATCATTTTCAATGTCGATATGTGATGACACATAGCGGAATGACAAATAATTGCCCAACGAGATTGTAAGATGCCACAAACACATCTCCACATATTTGCGATATGACTCTTGTTTCTTTGCGAACAGCTTATGTTGTAGATTCCGGGGATTGAAAATTGTTTTGACAAATGAGCAGTAAAGTGTTGTGGTACGTCACACCGTTGACTTTATAAGTCGATTGTGGGCTTCTTCCGGCAAGGAGCACATCAAAGATATCCGAGTGATTGAGCACATTAATATCATTTTGTGCTCCAGGCACCCCGAAGAAGTTGTGCCATATCCATGTGTCATATGATGCCATCGCCTCTAAGATTATGATGGGACGAGCCTTCTGCCCTGAGTATGACCTTTGCTAAGCTGTTGGACAGTTCTTTAATTTTCAATGCATGCAGTTGATGCTTCCGATCATACCAGGAAACCCCTACTTTCTTGCCCTTTGTAGAAGTTAAGTGATATCTGCTGCATTTGGAGTGTGGAGGTAATGGTCTTTATAAAGTAAGTATACTTGTATGCACCACTTCTTCATGCAATCCAGTGTTGTTGATTCCCCCATCCTTGTGATTTTAGTACACTGATCTGCAGTTGCGCCGTACGCCAACATTCGTAGAGCACCAGTCATCTTTCGTTGGGGAAGAAGTCTTTGCAATCCAGTGGCATCTGCTTTTTGATGCCAAAATGGGTCGTGGTTGCAGAGTTTTGTCATGATCCGGTTGAACAAGTTCGTGCTCATTCGGAACCTCCGGCTAAAATCTTGCTCGTTGAAAACATGACGTTCAATGAAGTAACCTTCAATCATATTCTGACCCGTTACTTCCCTCTACCTTGGTTCGTTTGGATGGAGGCGGCGAGGTGGCTCATCATCAAACACTACAACTACTATGACCGCATCAGTGACGAAGGAATTAGCAATTACGGCAGCTTGTTGACATTGTTGTCGTCTCCTCCTGGAAGAGTCATCGGAATTGAAAGGATTCATCTTACTGATGAGAGAATGTGAAGAAGTGTTTGAAGAAATGTGTTTATGGGTAGAATATCAAGGGACTTGTTGATGATGTGAGTATACAAGGAATCATAGATGATATTTTTATAGCAAATTTCATGTAATCTGATGTTTGAAGATGAATACACATGTCACATCCTCATTGGTCGAAAATCTTACAATGTGTCAGATCCCCTATTTTTTTAACACATAAACTGATAAAAGAGGTTAGGTCTGCCATTGTAAAAAGCAGGTCCACATATTTTATGTGTGAAAATCACATGGTTGGTTCAAGTTGAACCAGGTTCATTAAAGAACCTCCCTGTTTATATTGGGAATAATTGGTATTTGAGATAGAACGATAAGTAACTAAGCTAATGTGATAAGTAAATAACACACGTGTTTATAGTGATTCACCAATTGGCTAGTCCAATTTGTCTCATTGGGCTTTCACTATCTCGAGCCCAATAGGAATTAGGTCCAAGTGACTACTTAATAGAAGATTAGTGAGATGGATTTAGTGTGGAGGGAAGATTCCCTTCTATAACTAAGGAATGACCTCTCCTCTTTACAACTTCTTCAATGTGGGAGGGAAGCATTCCTCCTCTCCCCTTTGCTATTATATAAAGCTCTCTTGGTGGCTATGGGAAGATGAATTCCAGCGATCCACTTGGCCGTCTCTTGCCACCGATGTGCATCTCCAACAACTGTCTTTATGCCGTGAGCTTGCTTATGCTTGGTAATTAATATTGTACATATATGAACAAGTTCCCTAACTCTCCAAGTAAAAGTAATTCTTGCTTAGGGAGTTACAAATAAATTACTAAGCGTAAGTGAGGGTACGGACCCCCTAGTGTTAGAATCAAGAACTATGAAGTTGCACACAGAGTATTTGGGAACTGCTTTCTTATTGAATTCAGAACAAACTGGTGGCTTTTATAAGCCTTACAATGAAGTTGGACAAACAGATAACAACCACGACTATCACTAGCTGATATCATGGAGATAGTTACAAGGAATAATTCAATAACAGAAGCACCACCCTGGCAATAGGGATTTATTCCAATAGAATATGACTAAGTAAATGACTCAAACAACCTGACTTGTCTTCCAAGTCTTTAGCAGCTCCAACATCGGGAAGCACACCGACATACCATATCGGGGAGGCAACGCGAACTCGGGGAAGTAGCGTGCTCAAGGGGAGGTGGCTTCGGCTCGAAGTCCCCCGGTGTGGGCAGTCCCTCAGCTCCGGCGAGGCTCTTGGCATTGGTAAGTGTCGCTCCCGTTAAGCTTTTGTTTCTGCTACTTGTTTGTTGTTTGTAACTTGATCCGCTGTGATTGTTGCTATTGTGGTTTGGTTGTTGTTGATGTTTGCTTGTTGATTTTTGTTGACCGCCGATAGAAAATAGTAGTCCCCCGCGCACGCTAGCCTTCCCGCTCATACTCACAAACTCGCTCCATTTTTTTTTTTGCCGCTCACGTTCACAAACATGGATAACACTGCTCAAAAGTTGATGACGCCGCTCACAAAGTGGCCGCTCACAAAATGGACGCTCACAAAAGTGGCTAACGCCGCTCACAAAAATGCATAACAAAAATTTATGCCTATCTTAGCTTGCTAGCATAAAGCTATATGAAATTTTTTATGATTCTCACAGACGGCGGCAATGTTCATATCAGGAATAATGAGTATTCAAGATAGAACGATAAGTAAACTAAATTAATGTGATAAGTAAATAACACAAGTGTTTATAGTGGTTCACCAATTAGCTAGTCCACTTTGCCTCATTGGGCTTTCACTATCTCGAGCCCAATAGAAATTAGGCCACAAGTGATTACTTAATAGAAGAGTAATGAGATGGATTTAGTGTGGAGGGAAGGCTCCCTTTCTATAAGTAAGGAATGGTCTCTCATCTTTACAACTTCTTCTATGTGGGAGGGAAGAATTCCTCCTCTCCCCTTTGCTATTATATGAAGCTCTCTTGGTGGCTATGGGAAGATGACCTCCGGCGATTCGCTTGGCCGGCTCTTACCACCGATGTGCACCTCCGGTGACGGTCTTCATGCCGTGAGCTTGATTATGCTTGGTAATTAATATAGTATATATATGAACACTCCCCAAATTCTATGTTTGATGTTTTTGCGAAAAATGAACTCCCGAAACCCGGGTAACAAGCCTTCATGTCTTTTCTTCATCACCTAATAATATTCTCTCTTTTTACATTTTATAAAAGCTCAAATCACAAAAATTGTGATTCGGGCCTTTCACCTTCTCCTTTGAAGCAATTTTTTTTGCACTAAAAAGAAAAAAACACACACATCTAGTAAAACAAATTGTAAGATGATTGTCTTCACGACTTGTTTGTCTGAAAAAAGGAAAATAAGAGGTTAGTTTTCATTTTTTTGTTATTATTATTGATGGCGTATTTTCGTTGGTCTCAATTACCACTAATGCCTAAGTTTGTGCTTAGATTAACCAAGATACTCAAAAAGTTGCAAACTGTGGGAAGACAAACAACACAAACGTGTGTTAACTTGTTCGTATAGGTTATGGCCAATCTGCTCATAATAGATATATATTGTAGCAGCCGTGGAGGGACAGTACGATCAACCTAGTTATGTACATGTAACCAGAAACTGCATTATGCATTTTGGACTTATACACTACATAATACAGAAGTGCAAACACATCATACTAGCATATAATACAGAGTGCAACACTGGCAGTGGCAGTTAGCAGAGGACCGCACCTAATTACGTACCACCACCATTTATATGGAAGCAAGTAGCTAGCGAGCAGCAGCACCACCCTCCCAAGCCAGTGAGACAAAATACTATGGAGAAGCTAGAAAATCCAACCCAGAGGTTGCTGGACAGCCTGGACTAGTTTGTTTGTGGTCCTTTGAAGAAGCTTATCTCAAATCTCTGGCTAGCTTAATTTGCTTCCTTCGATCTCCGACTGATGGCTACCTAAAAATTTGATGGCTCCACGTGCCTTTGTTTTGGGCCTTCATCATTTCGTTTTCCAGGGTTTTTTGCCTGGTTGTTGAGAAACATATGTGACCCTTAAATGACAAATACTTCATATTGCGTACCCAGTTTGGTTAAACCATATGAATATACTACAGCAGATTTTGGTTTGGTTGCAATCTTTTCTAGTTGCCATTTTCGTCCCTGTGTTCTAGCTGTAGCTAGATGATTGCTGCTAGCTAGGTATAATGAAATGAATTATCTGTTTACTGTTTGCATCCATAATAATTTTTCTGTTTATAAACAGATGAGACTAGCTAGAGACTAATTATTGACGTATTTTGTCATCAATGTTATGTGATAGATTTATATTTCATTATCGATTTTCACAGATAAATGTCATTATGAGAAAATGTAGCTAGCGATCATGTCGACATGTACTGATGTACGTATCTCTATCATATCTTTATGAACTCATGTTTAAGGCATTAGAAGCTGTTTGCTCACTTCAGTGATCAGTTTTCAATCCCTTTCAGCTTTCCAATTCTTAGTTTCTTACTTTTTTTGGGTTACAAAACTGTTTTTTCTGTAGTTCAAGGGTCAGGGTCAAGCCAGTGTCTCCTATTTAGGTCACAGACTTGCGCAACCAAGCCCAAAGTGCAAGCGCAATCTCACTTGAACTACCAGTCCTAGCCGGGGAGGGGTTTGAGGTTAAAGTTCTCCCAATGAGATTCTTTACCGAGCGGAACATCGAATGCAAGACTTTCTCTTTGAAAAAACTTGCTAGCATTCGGCCAAACAACGGTGGACCCAACTCCAACCATCGGACTTAGTTTCTTACTCTACAGAAGGAGTCAATCCCTTTTTGGACTTAGTTTCTTACTCTACGGAAGGAGTCAATCTTTTTTTGTTGGGATTGACTCGACTCCTTTTTATTGGGATTAAGTCAATCCCTTTTTGTCGAATGCAAGACTTTCTCTTTGAGAAAACTTGCTAACATTCGGCCAAACAACGGTGGACCCAACTCCAACCATCAGACTTAGTTTCTTACTCTACAGAAGGAGTCAATCCCTTTTTGGACTTAGTTTCTTGCTCTACGGAAGGAGTCAATCCTTTTTTGTTGGGATTGACTTGACTCATTTTTATTAGGATTAAGTCAATCCCTTTTTGTTGGGATTTTGTGCTCCTTCTTCTTCTTCTTCTTCTTCTTCTTCTTCTTCTTCTTCTTCTTCTTCTTCTTCTTCTTCTTTAGATCCCTCGTGGAGTGGCCCATTCCTTGTCTGCCAAGTCAAAGTGCGGCAAGCATGACACATAAATCCTAAATATAACAGATATTGTTCTAACTTGAACCACCTTTAGTGTGTTGGGTTTTATAAAAAAGATCTTGATTAATATTAAGTATGATCCATTCACTTATAAGTCATCTTCTATTTACCTCTTTTTCAATGTAAGATCTTTTCTTTCCAACATGCCAAGTCACCCTCCTAGTTCATATTCATGTTATCTCGTGTCTCCAGCATTTAAGATTACTGTTGGATCACCATTTCCTTGTTGCTTCATAACACTATTGTACAATGGTTACAATCAAACCCAATAATGAAAATCATATTCTATATGAAAAGCCTAGACGAAGAAGAGGCTAAGTAGCCACACACATGATACGTCCAGAGTCAGTACATATATGTCTCATACATTTGTATCAATATTTACATCATCAATCACCAACCAAATGAAAGATAAAAAACTAAACTCAGTCGTGGTTTAATACGGAACAAAATTTGCCGACCCTTCATTCTCTCTCGGTCATCAGACCCACCACTCTTTTGTTGTCATGTGTGCTTGATAAAATAGATCCGCACAAATCTTCTTTTTTAATTAAGAAAAATACATACGTGTGACTCGTGTTGATTGATCGATTTAGTGACCCGTTAAGATTTGGAGTCGACAAATTTGGTCCGCTTAATACATTTTTAATTAGAAATGGTATGATAGTGAAAATATCTGACATTTTTAATCATATTTCTGGTAGAGGAATTTTTAGCTGACATTAGTTAAGGTTGTTGAGGCCATGTGCTTAGGCCAGAGGAAAAGCACCAAGAGAGGAAAAAACTAGCTTTTCACTTTTCTCTGTTCTCTCTAGTAGCAGATGAGATTTGTGTTTTTACTTTTCTCCAATGCAATCTGCTTTTTCTTGAGAAGTACTTATAGTTTAAGGATGTGGATGTGACCTTTAACAGAGAAGGTGCTTCTGTAAGAAAGTAGCTTTGTCTGATAAGGCTTTTGATTCATGTCAAAGTAACAGTTAACTCGTAGTAAACTGCAATAGAATTTTTCGACAATGATCATTTCTTATTGGAATTTTGAATAAGAAATTTACAAGATTAAGCCTTTGGCAATGGCCTTGTTGGTTCTGAAATTAGTAGTTTCATACACTGGTAGCTCTTCTGTATATCTTCCAATCCCAACTGGCCGATTCAGCTCGAAAAGATCTGAAGTTGAATAGCTCTCAGCATTGCTCTCATCATCATCATCATCATCGCAGAAGCTCCTTCTCATATTCTGACCAGAACTTCTTGCATATCTTTGAAATGTTGGTTTTGGCATCAAGCTTGGATCTTGTTGGTAAACACATTTGTGGCTTGAAATCTTAGAACCATCGCCTTCGCCGAGGAAGAATCTCACAGACCTCTTGCTGGCATTGCTCGATTTCTTGGAGGGTTTGCTCAGACAAGACATTGAGAAAGTAGAGGCTGTTGATAAAGAGTAGTAATTAGACTTCGCAACGTGCTCCGAAGTAGTAGTCACGTCTTCTACTGCTCCGACATAACACATTTTGGCCTTCTTGACATTGACGGAGTTGAAAATCGAGTTGAGGAAGCTCGCAATTTTGGCTCCGGGCGAAATGGGCTGCTTGGTTTTCTTCAATTCGGTGTAGAGCTTCAGAGCTCTCAGTTTCGTCTTCGTAAAAGTGTCGCTCTTGGGCTTTTTCGAATCATTTTCTGAACGAACAGAGATTTCTGGTAGTGATCTCTGTTTTGATCTTCCTCTGTAGTACCTTGGCTCGGTTTGGTCGGAATAAGACGAAAATGCGGCGCTTGAGTCAGAGGAGCTTGAAGCCGAGTTGGTGAACATGGAGCTGTGAACGCTATGCTTCTCGACCCAATTCTCGATCATGCTAGCTCGGCGGAGATTGGTCGTCTCTCCTTTAGAATTAGAAGAAGAGGAAGCAGAGCTGCTCTGTTTCTTGGTTTCTCTGCTACTAATTCGTTCAAGATCTACTTGTTGAGGGTTAGATTCGTCGATGGAGCGGTAAATAGAGTCGAGAAGAGAAGAAGAGAAAGATGGGTTTCTTCTTCTCCTTTGGAACTTCTCTTCTGAAACCACCAACGTCTCTCTCGTGTACATGTTTTCACTTAAAAGTTACAACACAGCAAGAAGAAACTTAATACTATTTTTATAGGCTCACAAGAAACAGAGAGAGAGGAAGAAGTGTGAAACTGTGAGAGAGGGAAAGAGAGTAGTTTATAGCGTAAGTAGTGCTGGAGTGTTGGGTTTGAGAATGTTAAAAGCTGCAGGGACATTAAATAGGAATTGCAAGTTAGCTAAGCTCAGCTCATGTGTGAGAGAGAAAGAGAGATAAGGTATAGATTAGATTAGACTGGCGGTGAGGTTTGCTGTGTGTGTTTTTTCAGATGTCGTTTTGTACTGTGATTTGAGTACAGGAAAGAGCAAGGGGAGGAGGGTTTTGAAAAGCGAGGGAGGCAGAGACTGACTGGGAAGGAAAGAGACGCAGGAGATGGAGTGAATAAAGAGAGACAGGTTTTGGCGTTTGAGAGAGAGAGTATATAAAAGCACTGGCCGTGCGTGCGGCTCAAATTATGGTTTTTCTTTTTCTCCCTCGGCCTTCTTCTCTTTATTGTTGGGTAACACTATTAATTTTACCATTTTTCACAAGTTTGGTAATTTTTTTATGGAAGATTTTGGAATGTATACGGTAATTAAATTTCTTAGAGACTAATTTCAAAATTGACAAGTGACACAACTTGATTGATTTTTTTCTTTTCTAAGATAACTGAGCTTATCTTAAGCTCAACTTACCTGATCCGCCTCCACCTCCTTTCTTTCTCTCACGACATGTTGACAACCCAGATCTGATTCGATGGCCGACCTCGTCTACGGCTTCATGTACACCGTCGGTCCTCGACTCCCAGCAAACTTGGACTCATCAGACCTCTGCAAAACGATGTCATGCTCGTGCTTATCTTCCGGCCTTGTCGTATCCCGAGCTGCCGCACACGCGTCGAACTTGCAGGTTTATGATGGGCTCATTTCAATCTCGTCACTATCGGCCTCTAGTCCTCTACTCCAACTCTAATTCTGCAATTCTTCAAGTAACTAGCTAGAGTGAATTGCCTCAGCTTCAATTAACCTTAAACCTAAAACACTAAACCTTCAATGTTCTATCGATCGACATCCTTTTCCTCTTTTTTTCTCTCTTCTTTTTTGTAGTTTTTATTCAGGAAAATTCATACTTGATCTCATCTCTAATTGTGTTCCATTCCTGGATTTGGATTGTAAGAGTTGTACATTCAACATATTTGAATGTATTGTATGCATGTTTGAAATAAGATCGGATGCAAAAGCGGTTTTGGGGTTTATGGAGGTAAAGGTGGTGGTGATTGTGAAGGGGAAGAGGGAGTGGCAGAGAGGAGTGTGGAGGGAGAGAGAAGAGTGAGAGGAGGAGGAAGGAGAAGGAGGATGGTGAGGGTTTATGGAGGTGAAGGTGACAGTGATTGTGACCAAATTGCATTTTTTGGCGGCGAGGGTTGTAGACGACGGTGAGTATCGGTGAGAAATGTTTGGATGGTGTACAAGGAGGGATGATCATATACACTAGCTTAACATAAACTCAGTTAAACTTGAAGACTTTGAAAAAAAGTAACCGCTTAAATTACGACACATGTCACAACTAAAATTTAGACTCCAGGGTGTTTTGCCTTGGAGTGCATTCCAACCTGATCATTTTCTGGTTAGGTTAAAGACTAAGTTTGGTATTGATGTTCTCTATTTTTTCAACAAATTTCTTTAAAAAATAGCTAAAAGTTAAATTTTTAGGGAGCTAAAAATTTGTGCTCCAACCATACAAAAAAAAAAAAATAGGGAGCTGTTGGAGTGTAAAAAATCGTCAAGAACTAATTACCTCAACTAGAACCAATCAACGAACACCAGTTATACCACGTTTTTGACATGCCGAAAGCTGACTTTTCAACGTCGAAAAGGGGGGGGGGGTACTTGCAAAGACACTCTGACACTCAAGTCACTAGGAGCTCTCGCAAGTAGAAATCTGGTACTCAAAAAGTGAATGAATGAAATGTGAATGCAAACTGGTATTTATAAGGACAAATCTCCCTTCAAAATAAGGATAGCGTCAAGGCCTCAAGAGTTGGAATAGCCATCGTCGATAACTTCCCCGCGGTACTAGGCTCAAGCTTCTCACCCACCATCATACGTTCTCTAATATTTCCTCGCTAGCGCTACTCATTGTATTCCCACCATATTTCCATCAAAAGTTCTGACTCGGTCGTTATTACACACATGTTTACCACATACCATTTTGCTGCCATCATTTCTTTGTCGCTAGGCCCATTCATCTTCGCCTGCCATTTTTGGGCCTACCATTTTTCCCTTCGTACCATTTGGGCCTTGATCATTTCCTTAGCCCATAACTCACAGATATTATTTGAGTGGTTTTTTTCCCCCACAAATTCCCCCCAAAATTTTCTTTTGAACCCAAACCTTTTGGCCAAAAGAGAATTTTCCTGTTTCTACCGTTACCCCTTTCATTTTCTCCTTGCGCACACTTCTCCCCCACATGTTCCATGTTCACTAAACCTTTGCCCCACTCTTTCCATCTCCCTTTTTTTTTCATTTATTTTTAAATTCTTCGTCTCCCAAATGTACAATTAGGAGTACCACATACTCTTTTCTCGAAAATGTATTTTTTTTTCCTTTGACCATAGTCACTGCTTCATGCTAAGTTTCAAGAAATCATACCTTTGGTGCTTCATGGGTTGCTACTCGCAGCCCCTCCCACATGCATTTTTCATGCCCCCTTGCCTCGCAAAGGGAGTGACATCATCTCATCCTGACCTTACTATTGTTCCTCAATGTTTCTTAGTCCAACTGGATATTTTATTTAGCTTCGAGACTTTCTCGATCTTCAACTCTGACATTTTTTTGCGGCTTTTTAACTTTCTTCAAGATTCAATTTAACTCGATGTTGCATGCCTCACTTCTTCCTCATCGCATACTCCAGAGTTCCATAACTGCACTTTCACCATGCATCTTTTCCAACTCTTTGAGTCGCGTGCTTTCTCAATCATGCACCTTGAGTCACGCTCATCCAACAATCGACATGTTCTTTCTCTTGTCCAATGACTTTACTCTCGACGCCTATTAGTAATTACATGTCACTCAATCCTTAAGTATTGAAACTTGTTGCATCAACCATGATTGGATACTCACCCCTTAGGGTTGATATGCATTATTTTCGCTCAACCACCATAGTTGTTTATGGCCTTTGACCACACTTGGTCGCTACTTATTCATGCCCTTAGCGACTTTTTGTCAAGTTACACTTGGCACAAACCATTTCATACCTTTTCTTCTTTAGAGCTGATCCTTTCCACACCAAGCTTTACTCAACGTTCATAGACTGAGATTTTGCTCGCCCAAATGGGAGATCTCATAGAAGCTCTTTTCCAACAGTTTAATCTTCTTTATTTACATTGATGCCACTTTTCCAATAGTTTTGGTCGTTCCAACCATATTAATGCCATCTATCCAATAATTTTGGTCATTTTAAACAAAACAATGTCATCTCATCAAGAATTTTTTCCATTTAAAACAAAACAGTGTCATCTCTCTAAGAGTTTTGGCCATATTTTTATCATCTTACCCTTGATTTTCTGGCCATGCCAATACCATTTCACCCTTAATTTTTTTTCCATGTTAATGCTATTTCACCCTTGGTCTTTTAGCCATGTTATGCCATTTCACCCTTGATTTTTTGGCCATGCCATTTCACCCTTGATTTTTTGGCCATGCCATTTTACCCTTAATTTTTTGGCCTATGCCATTTTACCATTGGTATTTTGGCTTATGCCTTTTTACCCTTGGTATTCTGGCCTACGCCTTTTTACCATTGATATTTTGGCCTTGCCTTTTTACCCTTAGTATTCTGGCATATGCCTTTTTACCCTTAATATTATGGTCTACACCTTTTTACCATGGGTATTTTGGCATGCGCCTTTTTATCCTTGGTATTTTGGCTTGTGCCTTTTTACTCTTGGTATTCTGGCATATGCCTTTTAACCCTTGGTATTTCGGCCACACTAACATTATCTCATCTTCTAGTTTTTCAACCCTTGGGGCCGAGATATAGTCATCAAATGATAATGCCATTTCTCCAAGAGTTTTGGTCAATTTCTTAGTTTTGCAAAGTGAGCTCTTAATGTTGAGATTTAATCGGTGCACAAAATAAAAATATGCTTATTCACAATCAGTCTGCCATTTTCCTAAACTTCTGGCCTTTATAATTTCAAAAATAAAAATAGACGTACCTCCCAAGGATTATAGGTAATACTTTTTTCAAGTATATGACATTCCAAGGCCTCGGGAAGTATCGTCCGGTGCTAACTTCATCCACCCGACATTTCCCATGGCTATAAACCTCGATGATTTTGTACAGACCCTCCCATACAAGTTTAAATTTTTTCGTGTTGTGAGCTTTGATGTCTTCCGCTCCTCTTGCATATGCTAGTGAACAACTTGTCAGATACTTCTTTTCAATTAGAACTATGACTTCTGTTCCATAAACAAGTGCATATGGAGTCTCCTTGGTAGTCTTCCTTTGGGTTGTTCTATAAGCCCATAACACCTTGTACAACTCTTGAGACCATCGCCCACACTTTTTCTCAAGTCTTTTCTTCACTCTGTCGAAAATCACTTGATTGGTGATTTTAACTTGACCATTTCCCCTTGGATAACTTCTTGAGTAAAACCTCAATTTGACTCCATATTTGTGGCAAAAGTTTCTAAAAGTTGAGTTGTTGAACTGTGTGTTGTTGTCGCAAACAATTTCTCGTGATATGCCAAACCTGCATATTATCTGCTTCCACATGAAACTGGCCACATTTTTCGAAGAAATGGTCACGTATGGCTCAACTTCTACCGATTTGGTGAAGTAATCTGTCGCCACAAGTACTAACTTCAATCCCCCAGGAGCAGTTGGTAATAGCCCTACAATGTCCATACCCCAATGTGCAAATGGCAATCGTCTAGATTGTGCGACATATTTTTTTGCAGGTGTATGACTCACTGGTGCATGTTTCTGGTAGCGTATGTATTTTCTCACATGTTGCTCTAATTCTCTCATTATGTACGGCCAGAAGAATCCTTGCGTGATTATTCTCTTGGCTAAGCTCTTGCCTCTAATGCGGCTTCCGTATACCCCTCCATGGACTTCTGACATTATTTGCTCGGCTTGCAGTTGTCCCATACACCGCAACACATATAACACATCCTTAATCAGACAATACCTCGACAATTTCACGTGCAATTTTCTGGCCTCAACCGAACCTTCAGGCTGAATTCTGAACTCCAAATAGTTGATTATCTCTCCCTTCTAGTTGTTTGGGATTGAAGCAATTGCCATGACTTGATGCTTAATCTTTTCCTCGACATTGGGAACTTCAAGTACATCGATGTGAATGGCAAAGTGCTCTTGAGTAAATTCTGAAGCCATTTTTGCCAACTCGTCCGCTCGCTGGTTCTCTTCCCTTGGTATTTTTACCATCGAGACTTGTTCAAATTCTCTGATCATGGTGCGCACCACTTCCTGGTAGTTATGCATCTTGGAATCCCTCGTTGCATAATCATCATTTGATTTCACAACTATAAGTTGTGAGTTCGAGTGTATCTAAACATGGCTGATTTGCAGTTGCTTGGCCAACTTCAATCCAGTTACTAATGCTTTATATTCTACCACGTTGTGGATGCTGGGAAGTTTAACTTCGATGCATAATCTAAGTTGAATCCTTCTAAACATTTAAAAATAATTCCAATCTCAGCTCTTGCATAATTAGATGATCCATCGACGTTCATCTCCCATAACAGATCCTCCTAGGGTACACTGTCAATGGCCAACAGAAAATGACACTCCACAAGAAAATCAGCCAGCGTCTGCCCTTTTATTGATGTTCTTGGCTGGAATCCAATGTCATGCTCACTGAACTCAATTGCCCATTCCATCATTCTCTTTCTTCTTGTCTTTTGTTGATAGGGGGTGAAGTTTGGATCGATATTCAACTTGTGGCAAGCTATCCTTGGATCAATTCCAGACATATCCTTGTGCGTCCAAGCAAACAAGTCCTGATTCGTTTGCAAAAAGTTCACCAACTCTTGTGCCTACTCTTTAGTCAACAATTCCCCTATCAAAATAGACTCTTTTTTTCATTCGTCAAAAAATATCTCTCTGGTCCCTTCCATTGTAATTGGCATTGGTCGTTCATCTTTATTTTCTCCGGCCTATGCCCCCAGGCCTGTAATTGCTATAAGGTTAATGGTCTAGTCTCCTCCTTACTCTCGCGATTTTGATCAGACAACTTATTCTTTATTTCCATCACGTACAAACTTTTTGCTTGTGGTTAATCCCCACGTATCGATACAATCGCTTGCAATCCTCAAAGATGAACTTCAGGACTTGATACCTCATTGATGCTTCTGCCTCCATTTGGTGTAACCATCCTCTCCCCAACATTACGTTATATGTCGAGGTTTTGTCGATGATAACTCTATTCTTTTCCCTGCTGTGGTTATTGACAAAGTAAACTCTTCATAGGGTCAAGTCTATGTGCCATCATATGCCAACACGAGGGATTTGCTCCTTTTTACCACTTTGGATCCATTTTCAATTTTTTGAATGCCCCATAGTAAATGATATCCACGCTGCTTCCAACATCGATCAATACTCATCGCACCATGAAATTGTCTATTCTGGTGGAAATTATCAGCGCATCCCAGTGTGAAAATTAAATTCCAACTCCATCCTTGCTAGAAAAGCTTATCACAGGTTCAATATCTGTTTTTTCTTCGTTTATTGACCCACATTCTACTTGACAGGTCTTCTTATCTTCTTAGCTTGGTGCAACTCATTTCTGATACCCGCAAAACATGCATTCACGATAACACAAAGTCGACCCTAAAAACATCGATTACGCGCATTGCAATTTAAACCCTTCTTTTGTCATTTGTAATATTGGCGAGTAGGGATCGTTCTTTATCCGGGGAATTAAGGGCGCATGCATGGTTTCGTTATTAAGCGGAAATATAAAAGTTTGGGGGGATTGGAAATTGGTTATTTAATCTACGAAATTAAAGTACATAACATGCAAACACAACTAAAACTCTTAGGTATCTAACATGTTTTACTCATAGACAAGTTTCAACAATCAAGAAACTTAAAGTCTAATTATGCTTGCTAAAAATAAGAAGTTACACTACTAATTACATGTGATCAACTCATCTTATTAACCTACCCTTTTCATGCATCAAACCTTTTTGTAACTTGCGAAATTCATAACTTCTAACTAAATACACATGCGTGATAATTGTGTAGGAATGCAACTTAGCGTATAAACATCCTAAACAACTTACGATCATCGAAACATGCAAAAGAGAGGGACTTAGCGTATTTTCTAACACATGCATTCGAAGCTTTAAGATTGTATCAAACATGCATAAAAGGCTAGAAATCATAAACACATGCATATTACAAATCTGTTTAAACACATAAAACACAAATCTAAACTTGTTCTTCATTTGATACACAAATCTAAACTTGTTATTCCAATACATCAAAAGATTCAAATACAAAGCTAAAGAAATGAAAGTGAAGATCATGGTTACACTTTTTGTCTTGAGTGCTTGATGAACTACGGTGGAGATGGCTTTCCTTCACAAGGGACTTAGCGTATTGTGAGGGATGGAGGATGATAGCTTCGGCTTGGAGGAGGAGATGGATGCTTCGGTTTGGAATGGAGGAGGAGATGCTTCGGCTTGGAATGGAGGAGATGGATGCTTCGGCTTTGTGTGAACCTTCAAGTGTTTAATGGTGGAGGAGTATTTGTGTAGAGCTTTGGCTTAGTAAAATGAGTGATGGATCTGTTTTATGGCTGCCTCCTCTCTTATATAGGCAAGGGATGTTGCCTTCTCTCTTCCACCTTGCCTCCCTCCATTAAATGCAAGCAATGATCAATATGGCAAGTCACCATGCAAGTCACCATGTGTGATCATCATTTACAAGCCCAAAGCAAGAGTCACCATGGCAAGTCATCTTTTCATTTAATGCAAGCAAGAGTCACCAAGGTGAGTCACCTTTTGTGATGATCATTTATTAACCCTAAGCAAGAGTCACCATTTGTGATGATTAGCTTGATAAGCTTGACTTTTCAACTTCCCCAAAGGGCATCCTTAACGAAATGAATGAGTTTGGGCTGGTTAATGGGCCGAAATAAACTTTGAGAAATCGGCCCATAATTTGCTTTTTGGGCCGGCCCATTTTCGGAGGTCCAAAATCGCAAAAATCGCAAAATCGCCGAAATTCCTCCGAATTGCGTCGTTATTAATCTCCACCGTAAATATCTTCAAAATAACAATTTAAATAAGGAAAACATAAAAACTAAGATAATAACTTTGCTAAACGTAAAGGAAATGCGTTAAGAAACGAGCATAAAATGCGTATATCAAATTCCCCTACACTTAGACTTTGCTAGTCCCTTAGCAAACACTAAGTTAAACTAAGACTCTCTAAGAATTTAAAACAAAAGAAAGAACAACTAAGCCCTTAGCTAAAATTTGTCTCAGAATTTGCATAAGTATATGGCGATGGCTCACATGAATTTCAACGTGTATGCTCAACGAATTCAAGAGATAATTGCGATATAATTTATGTAATGAACAAGTAAGACATAGAGAAAACAATGGTTATGTTATAGCTGTGCATGCTTTGAATAAAGGTTTAATCAACTCACAAGGATGCACTCATCATATTTTTCACTCATGAAAATGGTTCACTTAAAGTGTATATGAATTGAAATGAAAACCACATGAATAAAGTTTGATTACTTGCACAAATGAACCAAAACCATAAGCTTACTCATGCAACTTACTCTACTAATTGAAAGCTACTCATTTTAAGGATCATAAAGGACTTTTAGTGAGGTTGTAATGGGGTTAAGGCTAAGGCATTCGAAATTTAGATATGTGGTGATAAAAACGTTCCAACGACTTAGTCTAGCACCATATTAGTCCTCCATCTCCATTTGTATGTTACCATGTATACTTCAAGCTAATCTACCCTTTGAGCTTTTCGGACAGGACAAAGGCCATATTTTGTTCTATTTTTGGGCCTTCAATTTATCGTAATCTCCAAATCCGCAAATAAGGGGGACGTTAATCCAATTGGTTTCTACTTTAGAACACAACATATTGCCATGAGAGATACTAATTTTTTTTTCTTTTCATTCTCTCAAATATTATTTTTTCTTTTCTTTTTGGCAATCTCATACTTTTTAAGTTTATTTGGACAAGTCTTTCCCCTTACTCACATTAACTCTTTCAATCTTTCCTACCAAACCATAATCTTATGTGCTAGTTTCGAAAAATTCTCACCAAGTTTCCGGAACAAAGGTAAGGATATTCTATACTAGGGTAAGTGTTTAGGTATATATGGTGATAAAAGAAAAGCTTAACGTGGGCTCAATTGGTTTATCTAGGGGTGTCGCAACTTGTGCGTACAAATGGGATACATGGATATATGGCAATGTGGTGGAAAATCCTAAATGCCTTTAATCATTTCCAAAATCAAAGTATGTATCAACTTAAAAGCTTTGCAAATTGACATGAGTAAGTTCTAGTATTCTCTAGTTCATTAAAATCTATGGCAAGCAATCAAATGAGGCATATATAAGCTAGTAGCTACGAAATGGATGTATATTCACTCGAATAAAGAACAGATAGCTCAAAAGCTCACATAGGGTTCATATGATTAAAAACTTATTCAAGCATGCGATTTCTGTACCATGTTTTTGCAATTCATATCTACTACATGTTAAAAACATATAGAATATCTCAATTAGCACAAGAATTCGATGCATGTGATTCATACGCCATATGTGTTCGTATTGGTCCATTTTTCATCATCGACTAGTTAAGGGCATCCTAAAGACTTTGAAAAACACTAATTTAGACACAATTAAATTGTAAACCCTTCCCCCACACTTAAACTCTACATTGCCCTCAATGTACTAAAGTAGAAGTATAGAATTAAACATGGAGTATAGGATCTACGAAAATTCTAATTTAAAATGCAAAAGCCATTAAATTAATTAAAAGGGGAGAAGAAATCAAATCTGTTGTCTCCCTATTGGGTTGCCTCCCAATGAGCGCTCGTTTTACGTCGTTAGCTTTGGACGTGATGCATCATTTTGTTTTTGAAATGGCCGGTTCTTGGAGTTGCATCTCCTCCACGGTGTGCTCCGCAAATGCCTCAAAATAGGGCTTCAAGCGATGGCCATTTACTTTGAACTCACTACCTTTGTCGATAGATCGAATGAGAACTGCTCCATGAGGTAGAACTTGAGAAACTACGAATGGCCCCATCCATCGAGAGCGAAGCTTTCCCGGAAAGAGCTTGAGTCTTGAATTGAAAAGCAATACTTTCTGCCCAGGTTCAAAACTCTTCCCGCGAATCATCTGATCGTGGATCTTTTTCGTCTTCTCTTTGTAAATCCACGCATTGTCGAAAGCATCATTTCTGATTTCTTCTAGTTCACATAGTTGTAGCTTCCGATGCAAGCCTGCGGCATCTCGATCGATGTTGAATTTCTTCACAGCCCACCATGCCTTGTGCTCCAATTCAACCGGAAGATGGCACGTCTTCCCATAAATTAATCGGAAAGGGGACATACCAATGGGGGTCTTGTAGGCAGTCCTGTAAGCCCACAATGCATCGTCTAAGCATTGACTCCAATCTTTCCGGTTTGGGCGGACGGTTCGCTCCAAAATCTTCTTGATTTCACGGTTGGAAACTTCAGCCATTCCATTGGTTTGAGGGTGGTATGGTGTGGAAACCTTGTGTTTTACGCCATACTTCCTCATGAGTGCTTCCACCGTGCGGTTGCAAAAGTGACTTCCACCATCGCTGATTAGAACGCGTGGCATTCCAAATCTACTGAAAATGTTAGTTCGTAGGAAATCTGCAACAACTCGCGAATCATTAGTCCGGGTGGCCTTTGCCTCCACCCATTTAGAAACATAATCTACTGCGAGTAAGATGTAAGTAAAACCATTGGAAGGAGGAAATGGTCCCATAAAATCAATACCCCACACATCAAAAATTTCAACATTAAATATGTAGTGTTGTGGCATTTGATCTTTAGGCCCTAAATTACCGAATCTTTGGCACTTGTCACATGTAGCGCAATATGCATGAGCATCGCGAAATAAACTAGGCCAAAAGAAACCGCAATCTAAAATCTTAAGAGCTGTCCTCCTAGAACCAAAGTGTCCCCCACATGCTTCATTGTGACAAAAGTCTAAAATAGGCTGGAATTCACTATCCGGGATACATCTCCTAATGACTAAATCGGAGCATTGTTTCCATAAATAAGGCTCATCCCAGATAAAGGTTCTAGCATTATGCTTAAGCTTGTCACGTTGAAATTTATGCATGGTAGACGGAAACTCACCGGTAACTAAGTAATTTACAATATCGGCATACCAAGGAGTTTCCGAAGTAGTTACCTCAATTCCGAAGAGTTTTTCATCCGGAAAAGTTTCTTCGATCTCGATAGCCTCATGGTCACCTATTAAACGTGATAGGTGGTCAGCGACGACGTTTTCTACTCCCTTCTTATCCTTGATTTCTATGTTGAATTCTTGGAGTAGAAGTATCCATCTGATAAGCCGTGGTTTTGCGTCCTTCTTGAGCATTAGATACTTCAAAGCTGCATGATCGGTAAACACAGTTACTTTAGTTTGAAGTAAATAAGATCGAAATTTATCTAAAGCAAAAACCACGGCAAGAAACTCCTTCTCGGTAGTAGTATAATTTCTTTGCGCTTCATCAAGCGTCCGAGAGGCGTAATAGATTACGCAAGGCTTCTTGTCCTTCCGCTGACCCAAGACGGCTCCTACGGCATAATCCGAGGCGTCGCACATGAGTTCAAATGGCAGAGACCAATCAGGGCTGCATAAAATAGGAGCGCTCGTAAGAAGTTCCTTCAACTTGTTGAAGGCAGCGTTGCATTCCTCGTCAAAGACGAACGGGGTCTCCTTTTGCAGCAGTTTACACAAGGGGCGCGAAATGTGGGAAAAGTCCTTGATAAACCTACGATAAAATCCTGCGTGTCCAAGAAATGAACGAATCTCTCTAACCGAAGTTGGAGAGGGTAAGTGACGCACAAGATCTACTTTAGCTTTATCTACTTCTAACCCTTTTTCGGAAATAATATGACCTAACACTATCCCTTGCGTAACCATGAAATGGCACTTCTCCCAATTAAGCACCAAGTTCGTTTCAACGCATCTTTGTAAAATAGTTTCTAAATTGTTTAAACATGCATCGAAATCACTCCCAAATACACTAAAGTCGTCCATGAATACTTCAATAATTTTTTCAATGTATTCGGAGAAAATTGAGAGCATGCAACGTTGAAATGTACCTGGTGCATTACACAGTCCAAATGGCATTCGGCGATAGGCAAACGTTCCGAACGGGCACGTGAACGTTGTCTTTTCTTGATCCTCCTCCGCAATGCTAATTTGGTTGTAGCCGGAGTATCCGTCCAGAAAACAATAAAATGCATGGCCGGCTAATCTTTCCAGCATTTGGTCGATGAATGGTAAGGGAAAATGATCCTTGCGGGTTGCGGCGTTGAGCTTCCGGTAATCAATGCACACTCGGTGTCCAGTGATCGTCCGTTGTGGCACGAGTTCATTTTCCAGATTCTCGACGACGGTAATTCCCGATTTCTTAGGTACTACCTGCACTGGGGAAACCCAACGGCTATCAGAAATAGGGTAAATAACTCCACAGTCCATGAGTTTAATTACCTCCTTTTTTACCACCTCCATCATCGGAGGGTGGAGCCGACGCTGTGCTTCCCGCGTAGGCTTGGTGCCTTCTTCAAGGAAAATCCTATGCACACAGGTTGCTGGATTTATTCCCTTGATGTCCGCGAGTGTCCAGCCTATTGCGGGTTTGTACCGTTTGAGCACACTCACGAGCTTCTCCTCCTGCTCCTCTTCTAGCGCGGACGAAATAATGACGGGTAAAGTGTCATTCTCGCCCAAGTACGCATACTTCAGATGGTCCGGTAGTAGCTTGAGTTCTAAAACTGGAGCTTCTACGATGGAAGGAACCATTTTATTAGTACCAAAAGTAATTGGTAAAGGAGGAGAAAAGCTTACTTTTCGTGGTGCGGCATTTAGGGCCATGGCCATGTCTTGAATACGAGGTTCAAGCTCTAGTAAAGCCTCGAGAAGGCCGTCATGCCCAAGTTGAATGGCCATGTCGAGTTCATCCTCATTGATGGTGTCGAGGTAGCCTTGTGCTAAGGTATCCACGGGATCGTATGTCGAAATGGCAGCTACGCTCGACATTGGAAACTTCATCCCGTCCAGGATGTTGAACTCAATTCTTTCTCCATCAATCTCCATGGAGAAAGTGCCTTGAAACACATCTATCTTCGTTCTCGCAGTCCGCATGAAAGGTCGCCCAAGCAGTAGTGGCGTGGTGTTTAGTGGACTCTCTTCCATGTCAACTATATAGAAATCGGCTGGGAATATCAAGTTGTTGACTTGCACGAGAACGTCTTCTACGTATCCCCTCGGATACTTGTGGGTGCGATCGGCTAATTGGATGACAACACCATCTTGCTTGAGATCTCCAAGCTCCATCGATTCGAATAGATAGTAAGGCATGACGTTGATGGAAGCTCCGAGATCAAGCATCACGTCTTGGAAGTGGGTGTCACCGATTACGCAAGGAACTGCAAAGCTCCCTGGGTCCTTCAGTTTTGGGGGTAGCCGACGCTGCAAAACCGCCGAAACGGTTGCGTTCACCTTCACAACCTCCTTCTCTCGAGTTTGCCTCCTTTGTGTGCATAATTCTTTCAGAAACTTGGCGTATATAGGCACTTGCTTTATGCACTCGATCAAGGGCAAATTCACTTGCACCTTTCGGAAGATGTCCAGGATATCTTCATATTGGGCATCCTTCTTCTTTGATTTTGATAATCTGCTAGGGAAAGGTGCAACAGCAAACGGAGAATTAGTAATAACCGTATTTGAAGGAATATGGTTTTTACCTTTGATTGGGGTAGGTTGTGGAGGTGATTGTGCCTTGGTGACATTAGGCGTCACCTTCTTTTTCTCGGCCTCTTGAATTGCCGGATCGATCTCATCTTCTTCTTCGTTGGTGATGTCTTCGATGGTGACTTCATCAAGATGAGATCGCTTGGTCTTTGGTTCCTCAAGTATCTTCCCACTCCTTGTGACTATAGCATTCACGTTTCTTTGATTAGGAGTGGTTTGAGGTGGAAGCCGACCGGTTTCCTTGATTTGGCCCATGAAATCAACAAGCTGGCCAAGCTGCTTCTTCACTTCGGTGATGTCGCGGCCATGTGAGTCAAGTGTCTCCTTTGTCTTCGATTGTCCGTCGAGGAGAACTTGAGTTGAGGCCGAAAGTTGCGACAACATCTTGTCGTAATCCGGATTGGTGAAGGGTTGTGATGACGAACCATGCTGCATTGGTGGTCGTGGTTGAAATGGAGGGCGTTGGTAGCTTTGTTGAGGTTGAGATGCTGGAGGGTTTAAAGTTCCCTCGTTGCTGCTCCATCTAAAACCTGGATGATCACGGTTGACATAGTTGTTGTAGTTGTTATACCTTTGTCCTCCCTGATATCCGCCGATGGCGTTAGCGTGCTCCGGCTCGCTTGCCTGCTCCTGCGCTTGAGGGCATTGGTCATTGTGGTGACCGTGTGTTTGACATATGCCGCAAACAGGCCGTTGAGTTGCCTTCGCTCTTGTCGTCTCGAGTTCTAACACCTTCTCTAGCATATGAGCTAGTTTGTCGTACTTCTCGTCCGCGTCGGTTGTTGAACTCGCCTCACCGACTGCTCGTCTGTTGGACATTCCGTATTGTGCATCATTATTCGCCCGATTCTCTAGAAGAGCTCTAGCTTCGGTTTCGGTTAAGTCCATGAATGCACCGGTGGCTGCTGCATCCAGCAATTCCCTATCGATCGGCTTGAGACCATCGTAAAAGTAATTCATGAGATTGGTCTCGGAGAATCCATGCGATGGGCAAGTGGCACATAAAACCTTGAATCGGTCGTAGTATTGGCCGAAGGTCTCGTCCGGTTTCTGTGTGATGCCAGTGATTTGCTTTCTCAAGACGGTGATCTTTGAGGCCGGGAAGTACTTCGCTAGGAACATATCCGCAAGTTGCTTCCATGAGGTAATATGGTTCGGCGGTAGTTCCATTAGCCAAGACTCGGCCCTGTCGACTAGGGTGAATGGAAATGCCTTCAGTTTGAAGAGCTCCGTATCAGCATCAGATGGCTTCATGCTGTTGCAAACAAATTGGAATTGTTTGAGATGCTTGTTCGGATCTTCATTGGAAAGTCCGTGGAAAATGGGTAGTCGGTGGAGGAAGCCACTCTTTAGCTCGATATCCTTCATGTTTTCCTCCGGTTGTGGAAAAGCAATGCTCGAAGGCCCGCTGCTCCATTCGGTTGAGCAGGTGCGCTGGCGAAGAGATTGTCCTGCATTGGCCATGTTGACTTGTTGTGCTTCTACTTCTGAATTGTGGTCGGTTGATGAAGCTAAAGTATGGTCGGTTGATGAATGTGAAGACTCGGAAACTTCTTCGATGATGGGAAAATCCAGGATGTCAGTTTGAGCTTTAAGTCTCGCTATTCTCTCTGCGATCTCCTCAAAGTTTGTTCTAGATGGTCCAGGATTCTGATCGGACATTCATTAGCCTGACATCCACCAAAGACCAAGTGTTAGTATCAACAATTAATATGAGATATATAGAGGAATACTAACCAAAATTGTAAAGCATATTTAGAAAACAAAGGGATAACAAATAAAATAGTAAAACTATCAAAACATACTATAAATACACACAAATACTTAAAAACTACTAATACACACAAAATTTATACAAAATTTATAATAGTTAAGACACTATATGTATTTTACTAAGTAATGCAATTGATTTAATCAATTTTAGGGGCTATGCACATGAATAAACTAAGACACATGTTTTCTGCAAATTAACACTATATAATGCTAAAACTAAAAATTTAGTTAGAACATATATAAACAAGGTTGAAATACAAGCAAACCATAATTCACATTGAATTTATGCACCACACATTTTCTTGCAATAAAATGCATTAAACAATAATCCTACGTGAAAGATGGAGTGAATGCATAAGAGAAAACGTTAGAACCTGCAGAAAACAAACGAGTTACGTGTTTAAACTATGAATGAAAAGAATGACCTCTTCTTCGATCTTATGTCCCTAACTTCACTTAGGTTAGGGTACTCGGTAGTGAAATCCGAGTATCATAAAGCCTTAGAGAGGTTATGTAAGCTAAGTGACGGTTGTTAGTCCTTTACAGTTTTTAATGCACAAATAAACACAAAAATTTGACTAAGTTTTATTTATTTCCTTTGGTCCCGATGGTACGTGGTGCAGAGGCTCTCGACTGTGCAATGGGTCTCGTTCATCCGAAGATGAAGTCTGATTCCGGGAGGTCTAAGCATGCTTAATCCGATATACCATCTATTTAAAGGATTATGTCGTATTAAGTTCATGTATTTATCCGTATGCATATGCACTTATGATTTATAGAGAGTACGTAAATTGAGCATTAAGTAAAGTTCCTGGACGTGCGGCCCGTGCGAAAATATATACCTACTACAATTCAGCTTAGTTACGTTTAGAAATGGTTAGTAGGAATAGAGATAACGCGAGAGGTAAGGACTAATATTTAGAACAACCCGAGGCTTACTCGTAAGAGTATATACTCCAATGGTGTTCTATTGCTTAGATCCGAAACCCGGCACCAATCATAAACCCATTCACCATATCCAACAATCAGCCAAATTTGTGAGATAGTATATAATCTCAAGTTCTTAGTAAACTCCGCCCACAACCTCGTGCCCATAACTTCACTTAGGTTATGGCGTGTGGTGATGAAATCCACACTTCACGAGGGGTTAAGGAGGTAAACCAGAAAAAGAGGCACCACCTATTCCAAAGAACTAAACTTAATAACCAATAATCGTAATCAATGTAAATCAATTTAAGTACGTCTACATTTTGATTGCGCCTAAGATTTAAAAGGAATACATGATTTAGTTACGAGTAAATCTCTTCGTCCTGCGGCCCGCACAAAAGAGTATACTAACTATCGTTAATTCTCGTAATTGTTGGAAATGACCAGTTGGGATAGATGTAACGCAAGAGGTGAGAACTAATTTCTGGGAACAACCCGAGGCTAACCAGTTAAGGTATATACTCCAATGTTGTTCTTAGAAATACCCCGAGGCTTACTCGTGAGAGTATATACTCCAATGGTATTTCTGTTTTCTTAGTTCAAAACCAGTCACCATTCATAACCCTTCTAGACATCAAAACCAACTCTTACTCGAAATCACAAGATAGTATACACTCTCAAATGTTTGTAGACTCCGCCCACAACCTCGTGCCCATAACTTCACTTAGGTTATGGCGTGTGGTGATTAAATCCACACATTTCACGAAGGGTTAAGGAGATAAACAAACAAATGAGGCACCACCTGTTCCAATGAGATTTACTTAGTAACTAAATGCTAGTACTTAATTTAAATCTAAGACTATCCTTTAACATGGAAATAAATTATGTAAGTGTAAAATAAACTAAGTATGAATAAATTCGGCTACGTAAAAGTAGGCATTGTAAACATGTATGAAAATTTCTCTAAGTATAAAAAATGAACAAGTATGTAGCATTGTAAACATGTATGAAAATTTCTCTAAGTATGAACAAGTATGGACTTCGAAAAATTATAGACATGCTTTTAATCACAAATGTACAACGAAATCATACAAAACATTCTAATTCCCCGGCAACGGCGCCAAAAATTGATACCCGCAAAACATGCATTCACGATAACACAAAGTCGACCCTAAAAACATCGATTACGCGCATTGCAATTTAAACCCTTCTTTTGTCATTTGTAATATTGGCGAGTAGGGATCGTTCTTTATCCGGGGAATTAAGGGCGCATGCATGGTTTCGTTATTAAGCGGAAATATAAAAGTTTGGGGGGATTGGAAATTGGTTATTTAATCTACGAAATTAAAGTACATAACATGCAAACACAACTAAAACTCTTAGGTATCTAACATGTTTTACTCATAGACAAGTTTCAACAATCAAGAAACTTAAAGTCTAATTATGCTTGCTAAAAATAAGAAGTTACACTACTAATTACATGTGATCAACTCATCTTATTAACCTACCCTTTTCATGCATCAAACCTTTTTGTAACTTGCGAAATTCATAACTTCTAACTAAATACACATGCGTGATAATTGTGTAGGAATGCAACTTAGCGTATAAACATCCTAAACAACTTACGATCATCGAAACATGCAAAAGAGAGGGACTTAGCGTATTTTCTAACACATGCATTCGAAGCTTTAAGATTGTATCAAACATGCATAAAAGGCTAGAAATCATAAACACATGCATATTACAAATCTGTTTAAACACATAAAACACAAATCTAAACTTGTTCTTCATTTGATACACAAATCTAAACTTGTTATTCCAATACATCAAAAGATTCAAATACAAAGCTAAAGAAATGAAAGTGAAGATCATGGTTACACTTTTTGTCTTGAGTGCTTGATGAACTACGGTGGAGATGGCTTTCCTTCACAAGGGACTTAGCGTATTGTGAGGGATGGAGGATGATAGCTTCGGCTTGGAGGAGGAGATGGATGCTTCGGTTTGGAATGGAGGAGGAGATGCTTCGGCTTGGAATGGAGGAGATGGATGCTTCGGCTTTGTGTGAACCTTCAAGTGTTTAATGGTGGAGGAGTATTTGTGTAGAGCTTTGGCTTAGTAAAATGAGTGATGGATCTGTTTTATGGCTGCCTCCTCTCTTATATAGGCAAGGGATGTTGCCTTCTCTCTTCCACCTTGCCTCCCTCCATTAAATGCAAGCAATGATCAATATGGCAAGTCACCATGCAAGTCACCATGTGTGATCATCATTTACAAGCCCAAAGCAAGAGTCACCATGGCAAGTCATCTTTTCATTTAATGCAAGCAAGAGTCACCAAGGTGAGTCACCTTTTGTGATGATCATTTATTAACCCTAAGCAAGAGTCACCATTTGTGATGATTAGCTTGATAAGCTTGACTTTTCAACTTCCCCAAAGGGCATCCTTAACGAAATGAATGAGTTTGGGCTGGTTAATGGGCCGAAATAAACTTTGAGAAATCGGCCCATAATTTGCTTTTTGGGCCGGCCCATTTTCGGAGGTCCAAAATCGCAAAAATCGCAAAATCGCCGAAATTCCTCCGAATTGCGTCGTTATTAATCTCCACCGTAAATATCTTCAAAATAACAATTTAAATAAGGAAAACATAAAAACTAAGATAATAACTTTGCTAAACGTAAAGGAAATGCGTTAAGAAACGAGCATAAAATGCGTATATCAATTTCTAATGTGAATCTCCTCTTCTCGCATGGTTGATGGTCCCCATGTACAACGAGAATTTCTCTAACATGAGGTTCCTCGTTAACATTTCTTTATTGCTGCTCAGTTTTTGTTTTCTCTTGCTTGTACTGCAAAGTTTCCCTTGCCTCATAAGCTCCATTATTGCCGGTTTGATGGCCTCACATATGTTGATACCATGTCCTTTGGCCTTGTGGAAGACACAATAACATCTTCACTTAAACATGTTTGATGACTCAGGCTATGGTGGTGGCTTCTTGAAAATTTCCTCTGATTCGTGCTTTCTAAATATATAAACAGGACTACAGTAAACCGTGGTTCTTAATTTGTTGATCCTTTCCCCTGCCCTTATCTCTATTATTGCCTTGCAGACTTGTCTTTGCCCCCAACCTAAGTTTTTTCTCAGTCATGCCTCGCCAAAGATTCTGGCTTCGATTTTTCTTCGACGTTCGACACCATTCTTCCTCGAAGGACAGTTTTGACTCTCTCTAACCGTATTTCACCTTCCACCTTATCAAGGATGTCATCCATGTCTTTTGGCGGCCTCTTGGTCAGCTCTTCGAAGAGGGGTGATCCATCCAACAATCCTTCACGGAAAGTTATCACTGCTACACTTGAATTAGAACTAATGCTGGTCATCTTCTCCTTGAATCGGTTGAAGTATTTCTCCAACTTCTCTCCATGTTTATGTTTTACATTAAACAACAACGACAAATCCTTCCTTTGCTTCCTTGAGCAGAACTATTTTGAGATGAATGCTTGAGATAGCTCATCGAAACTAGATATTGAGTTAGGTTTCAATTCCTTGAGCCACTTAGCCGCCTGGCTTGACAAACTTGAAGGGAATAACTTGCATATGAGCCTTTCGTTGACAGTTTCTATCCCCATCACCCCTGTGTATTCCTTCTAGTGGTCAATGGCGTTCATATTTGGTGAGTGCATGCGTAGAGAAATGCTTTGGGTTCCTTGGTCTCAAAATGCGGCTATAGTGAATGGGGACTGAGTGATTCCCATTGCAAGTTTAGTGACAATATCTTGCGGCATGGTCCCCTTTGATTCCTTCATGGCCTCTGCCACAAGTTTCTTCAAATGACAACATGTTGGAGTCAGGTTCCTCGAGTTCTTATCAGCATTGATCTCACCTCTCTGAGTTTTCCTCGTTGGTTCATAATCTTCATTAGAAGATTCATCATCTTCCCACAATTCATCATCTTCGGGTAAACTATCTTCTGAGGCCCCATAATCATCTTTGACGCCTTTTGCTCATTTATGTTTTCTTTGAATATTTTCTTTTCTATAGTGCTCCAGTTCTAACCACATTTTCTGAATGTCAGCAGAGCTGAGATTTTGCTCGGGAAGAGTTCTTCTCCTCCTTCTTGAACTCTGTCTCTTGAAGCCGTCGTCATTTTCATGGACGACCTAGACTTCCGACTCTACAAGCCCCTTTTCCATTCTCCTTATAGTTCCAGCCACAGAAATTTCTTCGCTTTCAGCTATGTCCAACCAATTATCCTCATTGTGGGGTAAGCCTTCGTTGTCTACGTTCTCACGTAAAATTGATGTCATCATTTCCCACAGATGGCATCACTTGTTAGAGCGTAAAAAATTGTCAAGGACTAATTAACTCAACAAGAACCAATTAACGAACACCAGTTATACCACGTCTTTGACAAGTTGGAAAGTGTACCTTATTTTGAGGGGGAGGGTACCTACAAAGACATTTCGACGCTCAAGTCATTAGGAGCTCTCACAAACAGAAATTCGGTGCTCAAAAAGTGAATTAATGAAATGAGAATGCAAACTAGTATTTATAGGCACAAATCTCCCTTCAAAATAAGGATAGTGGCTTGGGTCTTAAGAGTCGGAATGGCCACTGTCGAGAACTTATCCCCGGTGCTGGGCCTAAGCTTCTCATCCGCCATTGCATGTTCTCCAGTATTCCCTTGCTACTCATTGTATTCTCGCCATATTTTCATCAATAACTCTGAATCGGTCGTTATCGCCCACAAGTTTATCACGTGCCATTTTGCTGCTATCATCTCTTCATTGCTAGGCCCATTTATCTTCACTTGCCAGTTTAGGTCTATACCCTTTTTCCCTCCGTACCATTTGGGCCTCAATCGTTTCCTTAGCCCATCACTCACAGATATTATTTGATTGAATTTTTATCCCCCACAGGAGCCACATTAAATACATCGATATTTAAATATATTTTTTCTAATAATTTCACTAATTTTTTGAATTTATTTTACATATTAATAAAAATTACAAAGAAATAGAAAAATAATTTCATAATCTTTATTATTTAAGGCTACTACGTACTCAGTCATGCTAATCATTATGACCTTATTTTAAGGGAAACAAAATATCGAAGACTTTGGCTTTAACTATGAAGGAGTTGATGAAAATTCATTCGCGAAGGTGTCACGTGTGAAACGAATAATGTATTTTTGACCAAAAACACAAATAATAGAAAATATAATAAATTAAATTCTATAATTAAATTATAATAATCATCATTTTAATTATAATAATCATTTATAAACTACTTCTATAAGTTCCATTAATGCTTCAAATCTTAGGAGTTCATTTCTCTCTCCTCAAATTTACGAGCTCCTAATGATCTTCCTATTTTAGAAGAATAATAGGGAGTGTGAATATGATACAAAAATTTAGTTTTTCTCTATTTTTTGTCTAAGGAGCTCAAATAAGGAACTCCATTAGAGATGCTCTAATAGCATGCTCCATATTGAAGCTCCTTAGATAAAAAAAAAGAAGAAAAAAAAAATCAAAACTTTGCTGCCCCATCTATGCTCCCTAGTAGAACATCTCCAACAACTTCCTATTTCTCTATTAGAGCATCTGCGAGCGAGGGGGTAGCAAATCGGACGTCCTGAGTCTAGGTCCTGCCAAAAATAGGGCAAGCAACCTGATGTTCGCTCCTGGTGGTGACGCTAGGGCGCGTCCAATTTTTTTTTTTTATGTCTGGTGCATGTATTACATGAGCCGTAAAATAGTCAAATTATTTTTTACGTACCAATGGAAGCTCGCCACGTGGCGAGGCTGTCTTCCACTTGCACTCCAACGGGCAAATCGATCTGGGCTATTGGTTTTGATTCGAATTTTCAATCCGACGGCCCAGATTCAATTAAAACTACTATTTTTTTTTGTAAATAATGGGTAGAACTCAAATATTTGCATAAAAATCTCTAAACCCGCAAAAGTATTCTAAAAAATTACAAATTACTCCTTATTGCTGTCTAGTTATTGATTAAAAATCTTACCAAAAAATAAAAAAAATTAAAGATTTATAATTAATGAATAGTAGTAGAAGGTGCTATTTTTTGCACGGATGCAGACAAAACAGGAATAACATCTTCTATTTGATGAATAATGGCTGCACCTCCTCAAAATAGAAGTGCAAGGCCAATAGGAAGTGCTACATGGAAGCAAAAAGTACAATTTACAATACATTTTTTGTTCAACTTCAACAGATTCCTCATTTTACAGATTTTATCGATCTTCTCAATTTTCTTCCCTCAATATAATTTACCGAATAGAAAGTCCTATTTATACTTATCCATTTACAACTATTACATTTCCGATAAACTTCCGCTGATCATAACTTTCTTCTTGTAGCTCTGTTTTTAGCATTCTTCGCATCTACGAACTCGTATCGACAATTTCTACGACTTCCATCCAAAGTCAATTAACTTCAATAATCTGATAAAAAGTTAACTAAAAAGCTTTCAATATTTACGGACGTTGACAAAACTAACTACTTTTCTTGATTAACCTTAAATAAATCATAAAATAGAAAATTCTCGGGATGAGATATTACAGTATCATTGGAGATGCCAAGGGTGGAGCTAGGATTTTATATTGAGGGGGACTACATTTTTTCGTAAATAAGTTTACTCAAGGTTTAAGAGCTAGATATACAAACTTAGGGGGGTTAAGTTTCAAAATTTAGAATTTTACACTAAAAATTAAGCCACAAATAATATTTTTTCATAATTTAAGGGGGCATGTAGCCTACCGTAAACTGTGTGTAGTTACGCATTTGAAAGATGCTCTAAGTGAATTGATATGTCCTCTTCAGCTAGTGGTTATGAGGTTAAGGACCAATCTTTTTGGACCAACTGTTCATAGATCGAGGTGTTTTTCTTAGAGATTTGAACACGTGATATGAAAGTATGAGTACTTAATTACAATTAGACTATAATTCTATAGTATTAATCCTTAATTATCTGGTGACTTACTTAATTTTGATAGATCGTATGACTACTTACCTGATCGATGACTTATTATACGATTAATAAGCATTGCACGATTGTTTACATGACACATATTAGTAAAAAAAAAAAAAATGCTCTATATATACTACGAACATATGAGTTTTATGAAACAAATCATTCACTGTATAATGCAGATGTGGGAAGGTCTTAATGAGAAGGCCAAATAATATTGTGGGTTTTGGAATCTTCATTCGCTTTCTCCTGCCAATGTACTTTGTTTTCCGCCAGTGCTATTGATTGGATATTGTTCTAAGTATCTTTTCCTTTCTTCTCATATATATTACACATTACGTTTTTTTTGTTTTTTTTCCAGTTTTGGGTAATAGACTAGTAGTTCAGTTTTGGAGGGAGAAATGTTTTGAATTATTGAGTTTGAGAAAAATTCATGAAGTTTTGTTGATAAAGAATAAATGGGGTTGTAGCTTTGAGAAGACATTGTCGAGAAAATTGAGTTGTGTCATAAAGAACAGAGGTGTGAATGAATGAGAGAAGAAAAATCGTATTTGAAATATATTTTTTCTCTATCTATCTAAGTATTTTTTTCAATATAAAATTACATAATATATTACTTATGCAAAAATTTGGCTAAATTGAGTTAAGTGTTTAGAGAATTATGGAGATGACTGGAATGACCGTTGAGTGTTGGTTTATCCGTCAAACTTAAGCAAATATGACTTGGTCTTGTACCTTTTTATGGGCTAATATTTTACACAACATATTAATATTGGGTAATATAGTAATTTTGCTTTACCTAAAAGTATTAATAGTTTTAACCCTAAAATACTCATCAGCTTAAACCCTAGTGAATAGCTCCGCTACTGAATCACTTCACCTTAGAATTATTCAATTTATTAACTAAAATTTTAAAGTGAATCCCCTGACATTAACTTATATATGCATGCACGCAAGCTAAGAGCACCCGCATCGGTGTTTTGCTCTTACTCGTGCTATTTGAGGAGGAGCAGACACTGTTTGAAGTAGAGCAGTCACTGTTCATCGAATAGGAGGTGCAGTTTCTGTTTTTCGCGCAGCGGTGCCAAAAAATAGCACGTGCTATTACTGTTCATAAATTAATTTTTTATTAATTTTTTTGAATCTTTTTTAACCAATCCATAAACGACACGTGTCGTTGTCGTATGAATAATTGAATAAGATTTCAAGTAAGATTTTTGACGAATGGCAAGTTGACACGTGTCACGCCGACAGAAGGTTATCGGGTAAATAATTGTACAAAATTTCTGATAAGATTTTCAACCAATCACGAGGCAACACGTGTCATGTCCACGTATCATTATCGGCTCTAATAATTGTATAAGATTCTCGGCGAGATTTCCGACCAATTGAAAGCCAACACGTGTCATCATCTTATCTAATCAGAATATTTACACTCGGCTATATATTTGTTGATCGGTGCTCATCGTTCATTCACACATTTCCAACCATATATTCTACATTCCGATAAAATGAATCCTTTTAGTTTTGAGAATTTTTTTCGGAGGAGGCGACAGCAACGTCGGCGAAATGCCGAAATTGCTAATGCTTTCATCACTGAAGCGGTCGTGGTCGATGCAATGTTCGATGATGAACCACCTCGCCGCCGACCAAATGAAGAAAGAATGAGGGAGTCAAGGGGACATAATCTTATGGAGGATTACTTCATCGAACGCCCTTCTTCAACGAACAAGCCTTTTGTTGAAAGTACCGAATGAGTACAAATTTATTCAACCGTATAATGACGGATCTCTGCAACCACGACCAATTTTGGCACCAAAGAGCTGACGCCACCGGATTGGTTGGACTTCTTCCACAACAAAAGATGACAGGCGCTCTTCGTATGTTGGCGTACGGCGCAGCCGCAGATCAGTGTGCTGAAATAACAAGGATGGGTGAATCCACAACACTACAATGCATGAAGAAGTGGTGTATGCATATATACGAGCTTTACAGTGACCTCTATCTCTGTGCTCCAAATGCCACAGACATAACACGTCTTCTAAAGAGAGCAAGGCATCGCGAATTTCCTGGTATGATCGGAAGCATTGATTGCATGCACTGGGAGTGGAAGAACTGCCCCACAGCTTGGCAAGGGGCATTCTCGGTCTGGAAAAAGCGTCCAACTATTATTTTAGAGGCGGTGGCCTCATATGACACGTGGATATGGCACAGCTTCTTTGGGGTACCCAGATCACAAAATGATATCAACGTGCTCCACCAATCGGACATATTTGATTCGCTCCTTGCTGGAAACAGTCCGAGTGCAACTTATAAAGTCAACGGTATGACTTACCACAATACTTACTATCTAGCTGACGGTATATATCACAGGTACTCCTCATTTGTGAAAACAATCTCCAATCCCCAAGAGCTACCACAGAAACTGTTTGCCAAGAAACAAGAGGCATACCACAAAGATGTAGAGAGGTGCTTTGAGATTTTGCAATCTCGTTGGGGAATTATTCGGCATGCTGCTAGGTGTCATCACCAATCGATGTTAAAGAGCATCATGTTGGCTTGCATTACAATGCATAATATGATTGTCGAAGAAGAATTTGTGAAGGCGGAGTTCGAGGAGTTAGAAGAAGAAGATCTACAAAACCCATCAACTGCTTTCACAGCTTATGATGGACCAGTGGATGAACAAGGTAATCGTATTTCTTTTGAGCCTGTTTGAAGGGATGGACAAAATGAACAACGATTTGCCGACCGTGTTGTAGATCTCCAATCTACGTACATCCATGGAGAGTTGCAAAAGGACTTAGTAGCACAACTGGTATCTAGAGACCGGCGAACGACTTTAAATGATGTGTGTGTAACATGTTTGCTTTATTTGTTTTTCCGTTTAGTTGTTTGAGTGATGTGTGTTTGATTTTAAGTCATTATGTTTTATTGTACTGTGCGTGAGCTTTGATGGAATAAAAAAAATTGTGGTTTTATTACTTGAAAATTTAAAGTACATAATTTCAATCAAAGCATAGAATTATTGGAAATTTAAAGTACATAATTTCATAATGGAAAACAAATACCAAACTATTGAAACAGTGGGCGATAACAATTTGAAAATGCTTCATCGCTACCATCTCTTTCCTCTTCCTCCATTTTCTTTAGGATAATCTTTTTTTTCTTCGAAAAATACCTCTTCGATTTTGGGGTCATAGCATCCGTATCCATTGCCATTATCCTTAAATCCTCCGCTTCGGCCCTCAATTTGTAGTCCTTCTCCTTAAGGGTGAGTTGTTTTTGGTATAAAGCTAGCTCAGTGGCATCACTTTCTTTTTGCCCGGCGAGATGCATTCTTTGATTTTCCATCATAGTTTTCAAAACCTCATCTCTTACCTCATTTGAAGATGAGGCTCTTTTCCCCTTTCTTTTAGCTTCCTTGGCCGCCTTCACTCTGATTGGTCTAACTGGACTAGAGTACACTTCTTCTTCGTTGCTTTGTGGTGTTGCAATGACTTCATCATCCTCCACGTTGACGGGGGGAGGCATTGAGGTAAAAGGAGGAGTAGTTGCGGAGTTGAAATATGAAGGAGGTGGTATACTAGGTTTGACGGCCCGAAAATTTGGATAGTTCTTCATCACTTCCCAACAATCAAACTTGGTAAACTGTTTCTTTTTTTGTGTCACGTACCATGATTGAGCTTTTCTTATCTAAGGTGCAAAAAATTTATATGTCAAAATAATATCTAGGAAATGGAGATGTCAACATTGATTAAAATAAATGTAATAAATAATTTATGACAAAATTATTAACACTTACCTCATCCTGCAAATTTGAGCCGGATTGTGCATTCTTTCGTGCATATGCAACAACGGCACCCTAAGTTCTAAAACTCGGCTTCACTTTGTAAAATGAGAAGAAACCGCGGTTTGGGTCCTAGGCTCCGGCCTTGATTCACCATGCGCAATCTCCCAATTTTCCTTATAATCGGCATAGACTTTTTCCCACAATTTGTCGGACTTTTGCATGTTGCCGGTAATAGGGCAAACGCTAATGCGACAATAAAAAATACAAAGTTGCAAATCTTCGGAATCAAGCCAATTGGACATTTTTTGGGAACTAAAATACAAAGGGATGAGAGGAGGATGAAGGAGAAGAGGAAAGAGAGGATAAATTTGTTGTGCACAAATTTGTGTGAGATGTGAATGAAATTGATGTAGTATTTATAGAAAAATTATAGGGTGTTATTTGCAAGTTTTTGAAATTTTTTGGGATTTTCTTGCAATTTTTTAGGGTTTATTTTGTAAAATGGCAGAAAAATCAAAAATAGCCGTTTCGGTTGAATTTGGACCGTCCGATCAGAATTTTTGATTTAAAACGGACGGTCCAGATCAATCTGACCGTTAGAAATTTTTAACCAGCCGGCCTGACACATGGCGCCTCCCCATTAGCTGGTAATTTTTTTTAACTGTTTACTAGAAATAAAAAACGAGCCGGCCGGCGTCACCCACATGCGTGGGCTCTGCCAGCACAGCTCGTGCAGGAGCTCGACCTAGAGCTGCTCGTGCAGCTGCTTGACCCGCCGGTCAACGAGCGGTCGTCGGAGCTCGAGGTCGCCGCTGCACGTCCGTTCCGAAGTTGCTCGTGCTACTGGAGATGGAGCCCGCCGTTTTGGAGCAGCTCGAGCTGCTCGTGCCGGTGGCCGTGCAGCTGCTCTAAGTGATACGAATGCACGCATGTAAATTTTATTAGAAGGATATGCACTTAAATAATTAATTAAGGCTATTTGAAGCCCACATGCTAATTGATATAAGGTTCAAGTTTTCTAATCCATATATAAGTCAATCACGATTCATGGTATACACTCATCCCAGCGTTCTCCTTCCAATCACCTAACTAGCTCACCTCTAGAATCAAGGTAATTTCAGCCTATCAAAAGAAAGAAAGAAAAGACAAAAACCCGAGACAATGCAAGGTTGGGGTTCAGGTTTTTCTGCGGGTTCAGCTTCAGCTTCAACTTCAAGTTCGGATTCGAGTTCGGGTTCGGGATGATATCATAGGATGCTATGCCATGTCTCTGTGGAGCTGAAAAAAGTGGGAGTACGTGGAAACCCGATGGTAGAACATCATATTGTATTCCCACATGTTTGACATCTGTAAATGGAGAACACGAATTGGCCGACTTGTGGTCGTTTAGATTTGCAAATGCCACAGAAAACAACTTTTGTTTAGTTCTGCGTTATAAAGACTAGGGGACAACATAAGAAGGAAGTAAAAGCCAATGAGGTAGAAATAAAATTCCTATGTACGATATTAAGAATAAAACATCTTCATGATATATGTAATAAAACTAATAAGATAGCTTTACTTCTCTTACAATGCAATTTCAATTTCTTTTCAAGGCTTGGACTAAAATTTCACTTGAAATTTGTTTATTGCCGTTGAAAATAGTACTCATGCTAATCTCCTCACTGTATAAACAAAATTCACCAAAATTGTTTCTCCTGTTTACATCTTGAAGAACAATTTTATTAATTCAGCTATAATTTTTTCAAACTTAATTGAGTTCTCAAAAGATAAAACGATAACTTACAAAGATTAATTAAGCTCTCATTCGAAAGAAAAAACCGATGACTTACAAAGATTATGAGCATATTACTTGTGTACATTATTTCTTATATAATTAGCCTGACATTTCACAATTGAAGAGTGACAGAAGACAGACTTGACAACAGCCTGCTTACTTGTATACATATGCATTTTGTGGTTTCATATGCATATGCATGCATACTCCAATATTACCTCTATCTTCATAACAATGTTGAAAATCACTGCTGATATTTTCGTTTTGTTCTTGTCGATAAATTGTATTGGTTATTGTTTTTCTATTTTCGTCCGAACGTGCAAGTACATTAGTATATACGAATTTACTGTACAGGGAACGGAAATTAAACTCCATTATAAACTGCTTGTTAAAATATTACCCACATCCTTTGCCTCGAGAACGTGGCAGAACAAAGAACAAAGTTAAACAGATGATTCATATCATATTTCTGACAAGATCTAACTCTAAATTATCGTAGTAGTTCAAAATAAATTTTATGGGATTCGTATCAGAGTATTTGGCACCGTCTAATTGGTATCAGTTATTTTAGATCGAGCAACCTTGAACTTCAACTAAGAACTTACCCTGAGAAAATAGAAGCTGTGAACTGTCATGCTTCGAATTCTGGACGGCAATGACTTCAACCGGCTAACTTGCAATCTAGGCAATTTAAAACAAATGGCCTACAGAAAGGCATTAAAATATAAAACGTCAGACTGAGTGGACAAAAATCATAATCGTACGATATGCGTAAAACTGTAAAAGTATAATTATATGCATTTTCACAGTTTCTACTAAAATGATGCGAGTTTGAAATATTGTAAAACTAAAATAAAGTGGAGGTGGTCGCTCAGGTATTTTCCCTAAACTGAGTCGACAATATCTGAATAACAGAGGTGATGAGATTGTCTCAGGTGTTTGTCCTAACCTGAGTCGATTCAGGGTCGAATGAGGTATTTGTCATAACCTCCCTTGATCGGACTATCCGATGATCAACCGAATAGTCAAAGAATCGATGAAACTAAATATGACCATCACAAATCAAACTTCCAAAACATAAAGTTCGTAAAGCATAATCATAAACACACTGCATAATAAATGAACTTGCAATCAATAGTGAAAATAAACGTTCACTCAAAGTACTGTGCCGTGATTTCCATCATGCCAAAGCATATATGTTGACGTTTCTATATATCTATCATTGGTTGTTAACATGTTGTCATGAAAATAATAATAATGATTTAATAGCCAATCATGGAAATTCATCTTGAATAACTAAGCTCGTTCACTAACGAGCATTACAGTCGAGAAATTGTATTCTCGAAAATCAGGCTTTCCAACCTCATAACAAGCTTTAATCTAATTCTAAATTCTAACTCTTTAATCCTATTTAAAGTCACAACACAATCCTCAAACGTTACACGACTCGAAGTCGAATCGACGTTCAACTCAACTATTCAATACTATCATAAACACAATTTAATCAATTATGTCTCAATCAATTCAATAACCTCTTCATTACAATCAGCACGTAATTATAAGTAAAACGGTATAAAATTTACATCGAAAGTTCTCCGCCGGAATTGTCCCCGTGAACCATCACTAGCGGACCAGTGACTTTTTTCGGCGAACCGAATATCAACCTGCTCAAAATCAACCCAACAACAACTTTCTCTTCTACAAAAAAATCCAATTTCAATAAGATGAGAACCACAAAGCCCAATAGGTCACACCGGCCAAATTAAGCCGAAAATCACTGTCCCTAAAACTTAAGGTTTCATGAATTCTGACGATCTTTCGAGCTTCACGATGGCTTCATCGCTAAATATTAGAGACCAACAATATAGGGTTTGAAAGAGGAGAGGGAGATGAAGAGTTTGACACCGGTCTCGCCAGTTTTGGTGACTGGATCAGTGAGCTCTGTCGCTGGCGACTCGTGGCTAGTGGGAGAGAAGAGAGAGATGCGGGGAGGAGAGAGAGAGAGAGAGAGAGAGAGAGAGAGAGAGAGAGAGAGGTCTGACCAAAATGGAAAGTTTTTGACTTTCCATTTTCAGAAAGTCCTATTTATATGTTTGAGTTGTGACTAACTGGTTTCGTAAAATCCTACAAAACTTTCGTTGACCGTAATTTCTTCATCGTAACTCCAATTTTAACACTTGACGTGGCTACGAACTCGTCTTGACGAACTCTACAACTTTTCTCAATAAAATTCCCTGAAAAACTTACTAATTTAATTCCGATTAGAAGACCCTCAATATTACTAATGATAAAAACTAACTACCTTTCTCGATCAACCTATAACCAATTCTTAAATAAGTTATTCTCGGGACAGAATGTTACAATTTACCCCCCTTAAGAAAACTTTTTCCTCAAAATTTATGCATATACTAGTAAAAGACCAACGCGTACAGTTCTTGCAAGAATTCTTTCAGCTTGTTAGAAACATTTACATCTGCGAGAATTGTCCATAATACTTTCTCTATGTTCTCGCCTAGTTACAAAGTCTTGCTCTTATGACCAAGAGTTTTAAACATCTACCCACTATAAGCCTAACGCATGAAAGGAGTCTTGATGCAAACTTCAAACCATTAACACCCGAAAACATCTAATACCAGCTGAAAGGACCCAACCCCGATTTAGTTTCCTAAACCGGAATTGAACCCCTTCTGAAAACGTGAACCAAAAAAAACCGTAAAAATTTTGGCAGAGTTTCGTTACTAACGTAGAATTACCATTACCTGCACCCGGAAAATACACTTCATCCTATGCCACAAAAATCAAACCGTGGGCACCAATCCCATCCGGATTTCTCAATATATCAACAATAATGTAAAGTAGTAAATATATATGTACTTTACTGAAATCCGGAGTAAAATCATATAATATATACAACAGAATACTCAGAGCGACCTCTAATGTATAATCATATACGTATACCATAGTAGGTAGAACAATAAACCTACTGAAAGAAACAAGGTAGCTCGAGCACTATGCCTCCGACCACGACGTGCGACACCAGAGTCCGAACTGCAAACTGGGCACGGAAACCGAAAAGCCCAGGGGAAAGACATGAAAACCGTTAGAGTGAGTGGACGAAAATAAATGTCTTTCACCAGTTGATATATATGTGTTAAAATAACATGCGAGTCCAGATAAATAAAAATAATAAAGTACACGAGGTAAACTTATACTCCTCCAGCGTACTGAGCATGCAAGTAAAAATCTCACGGGGTCACTCATGGACACGTCCGTGCTAGTACAGTCTGAATCACGGAGTCCCAGACTTCCACGTGATTCTAGCCAGAAAGGCCTCAGGTCAGAGGTCTGCCTCCCCCCGGTAAAGGCCTCGGGTCAGGAGTCACAGCCTCCCCCGGTACACATCCTCGGGGATCAGCCGGGATGCGAGTGTATCGATACAACAACATATACTGAGACTGTACTCTGTGTAAACCAAATCATAAACATTTTGATGCAAATGCAATAAACAACATATAAATGCATATACGTAATGTATAATGATATAAGCATAATCGTCTAACACATGCTCGTATAAATCGTAATCTCGTATGCATGCTCAAGTTCGAAAATCGTATAAAAAGACTCGCAATCATTCCGTGAAAAGAAATTGTACACTCACAGACTAGCGTAACGCAGTTCGCGTAAACCCGTGATCCGGCGGAAAGTCCCTCGCCAAACAAACGATCACGAACACCTGAATATTCACAAAGTTCATTTCTCAAAGTCATAACTCGACAATTCAAGACAAATCACGAGAAACCACCGTTCTCGGAAACACATAATCCGAATACGACGAGTTGTCGAAAATCCGATATTTACACCTCAATACCTCACTGTAAGTTCGGACGCTCAACTCGAAAAACAAACCTTCCCACTACGATCGGAGCGCGATTTCGAGTGAAATGACATGCAACTTGTCGAAAACCCCAAAAAGTCAAAGTTGACCATCGTTGATCGCCGCCGGCGGCGGCGCCGCCACCAAACTGAACATTCCTCTACGGAGCAACCTCTATTCCACTCCAAATCACCCACTGAGCAACTTTGTCAACTGCATCGAAGGCCAATTCTCACTCTAACTAGTCCAATTTCATGTAAAACTGAATGTTCACACAAATTTCAATTCCAAAATTCTCCATGTACAAGATGAATTGAATCACCAAACTTACATGGTAGCTTCATGGTGATGAGGGCTACAAAACCTAGTCCTTGGTTTCGCTCGAATCGGCCGGAATCGTTGAACTCGAACTCACCCAAAAACCTCCATTTTTGGCCGGAAATTACTCTCTCTCCGGTGACCCACGCCGTGAAAGGCGACCGGAAGAGTGATGGGGACACCGAGGCGCGTTGATGGGGTCCTTCCCCGAGGCCGGAGGTGGCCGGACAAGGGATCGCCGCCGTGAAGCACGTCGGTCACCGTCGTGACCTTCTCCTCCACCTCGGTCAACCCGAGTTGACCAGTCAAGGTATTAATGCTCACATATTGACTTTCCCAAAGGGGAAACCACAATAAATACTTGCCAGAAATGGAAACTCCCATATATAATTTTGCGACAAACTTCAAACACACGTATCTCTCGCGTCGTAATTCCAATTCCGATAATTCTCGCGGCAACAAACTCGACTCGACATGTTCTTCAATTATCACCCGAAGTCAAACACATCGACCAATTAGATAAAAAGTCAACGGTTCAGCCCAAACATATACTTAAACCGACTAAATAATCAACAATCGGAAATATTCACAACATAATCCTCGTAACTCGGAATAATCCTCCGAAAGTTCCCACGAGCTCGAAATTAAATTCTCAACATCTTCCGTGAAGAATCCAAAACCAAATTCTCGCCCGAAAATTTAGTCGTTAAGAAAACCACCATTTTAACCCGATTACATCGAAATTTCAAATATTCATAACTTATTCCTCGGTCGTCCAAATAATGATCCGGAACCGCCCACAAACTCGAAATCACACATACAACGACTCTCGAGAAGAGACTCAGCTCCAATTCTCGGCCAATAATTTAGTCGTTATCAAGTCTGGCGATTCAATTATCTGTCGAAAATCCGCGATTACGCGTAAGCTCGTAGATTAAGTTGATTACACTGCTAATTCTGTTCCGGGTCGTCACACCAATACCAGCTCTATTGGAAAATTCTACTAATGTAGTCGGCCTGTCCGATAAGTCTAGCTTGTCATTTTCCCCCAGTTCCGGTTCAGATACGTTAGCTATCTGAGTGGCGGTGCGGCTCTAACTCTTAAAGTGGCTCACTGATCATCACCAAAACCCTGCACCAAAAGCCAACTTGAAGTGTCCCTCTGTGAACACTCTCACATAAAGTGACCCTCCCGGTCACCAAGGTTACAAGCTGAGGACTCAGACTGACCATTCTAAAGCTGTTACATAAGTGGGCATTTGAACGATCTCAAGCAAACTTCTAACCCTACCAGCTCTCTTATTCCTAAAAATTCTTTTAAAAATTTGGCATAGTTCCCCTAAAACTCAAGGAAATCCTAAAACATGCACGAAGAGAACACTTAGAATAACCAAATCCCAAAAACAAACCGTGGGCATTGATTCCCATCCGAATTTTTCATAATCAAAATGAACAACATTATGAACATAAACCACTGATACCCATATGAATTTATGCATCACAATGATCGCAATACCAAATATCTCCACAATTCCCATAACTCCCGTTCGATACACTATGAATTAACTTTGATATCAATAACTATAATGCAGAGAGGCTCGTAAGAAATCACTTGAGATTTGCCTCTTATACACCCAAAATTGAGGGCAGACTCCAAAGGGTCAAACTATAATCTCAATTCATTGTGTATTATGGAGATGTGAACTCAGCATCCCATTTAAGGTCCGAGTAATCCTGAAAGGCTATGCATCTATCTGCGATAAATAAGTAATAACTGTATGCAACTTGAGTCCGAAAACTTAATGTAACTATTCTCTTGACTCAAGACCTACAACCAGTATCAACAACATCACACCCAAATCTGAATATCACTAGCTCACATATATGGCTCATATATAAACATAACCACTACTATCCAACACTGAAAGATTCATTGGTAAAAGACATAAACCTCAGCTTACACATAAACGTATGCCTACCAAAATATGTCCATTCGAGAAGGTAAAATACTGAGGCACTAATCTACATACCTAGACCCAATCTGGTATTGAATAATTGAATTATTGCCACTTCCCTCGCTGTATAGCCATAAACGTTTGTGATTCCTTTGACACTGGATACTTAACCAATGAAAATTTACTAGAGGATCAGAATGATGTAAAATCCAAGGAACGAGACAACTCTTCGATAGTAATCAATGATGACACTATGTATCCCATAGGATTGATAAACTACATTTTCGTTGAAGAAAATCATAACCTATCAGAAGTTTACATTTTCATGTATGATTCTCATATATAGTTATGACCTGGAACAATATTACGTGATAATCAAAACTTATGCGGTTAGTCGGTAATTAATAATGTTAATCATCGATGATAATTAGTTTTTACCGTCAGTAACTTTTGCTGGTGTTTCGTCGAGATTTTATTGACTATGTTATTTTGAGAAATTTCTTTGAATAAAGTTGTAGAGTTTGTCGATACAAGTTCGTGGGTATGTCAAGTGTTGAAATTAAAATTACGACGAAGAGGTTATGGTCAGCGGAAATTCTACAAAAATGTCGGAAAACGTTGTATCGCAAAACTGTGGGTATAAATTGGGGTTTCCATTTTTGGAAAGTCAGAATTTCTATTTTGGGCAACTGGGTTGACCCGCGTTGACTCTCTCTCTCTCCTGACCCATTTTTGCCGTCAGTTTCTCGCCGGCGGTAAGCCTCCGGCCAACCACCTTTAGCTGTAAAATTGGTTGGGTTTTGTTGGGTTCGATCTCCTCTATCATTTGGTGAGCGCATTTTTGGCGTTGGTGGCCGGAGGAAGGAGAATCGAGGCGGAGAAATTGGCTAGTTTTGGGTTATTTTGACGGCGACAGTGGCGACGTTTGCAGCGGTTTTGGACGTTGAAGTTATGGGGGTTTTGAAGCCTAGGAGGAGATGAGTCAAACGTGACACGTCTCGACCCTTGCCGTGGCCGGACGCCGGCGATCGAGCGAATTGATTTTTCCGATGGATTTTTGGTTTTCCGGCAAATTGGTAGCCTTTCGGTTAGAATTTGATGTCGTGTTCTTCATGAATGTTATTGGACTTGTTGAGATGCATAGTTTGGTATGCAAGTTGCTTGATTTGGTGCCGGTGAAAATTCCAGCTGCTGCCGGCGAGGTGGAATTTTTGACAAAATTTTATGTTGTTCCGCTCGTAATTTTGCGCCGAACACAATGGTGAGGTTCTTGAATAGATCTGGATTTGATACGTTTTGATGTGTATTTAATCAAAAAATAATTAATTAATTTTACGATATTATTAACGGACGATCCGACTATCGATTCAAGTGAGAGTCGGTTGATGTTTGAGATTTAGGTTGCGACTCTGAAATTGATTTAAAATGAAGGAATGCAAGGTTATTTAATTCGGGATTTGATTAAGTTCGTATTTAGTCAAAAAATATGTTATTCGAGACTGCGAGATTCTTGACATTATTGCTCGTCGGATTACGATATTAGCTATTCATTATGAACATCGACAGTTAGATATTAATTATAATCGTGGTTTCAGGATTACGAGTTAGTGGGGTGTGTTAGATGAATAATTGTACCGATTGGCAAGTTTCATCTTTATAATTATCACGGCATAGTACGGTGAGGGGACCATTTTCATATATAGTTTTCACAGTTGTTGCGAGTTCAGTATTTTATGCTTTACAGATGCAGTATGTTTTACAATATGTTTTAATTGGAGGTTCTTATTTGTGATGGCATAGTGGTAGCATTGATGCACTTGCTATCTGGCTGATCACTGGGTAGTCTTGATCAGGGAATGTTAGGATAAATACCTCGTCTGGTCTGCTAGGGGAGGTTAGGAGAAATAACTCGTCTAGCCTATCATTAGGTTTTTATATTGACTTGTTAGGGGAGGACAAGACAAACCCCTCGTCTGGCCACCTCCATGTCCATACTGTTTATGATTATGAGCTTTTGTCCACAGTTTTTGAGCTTTCGTCTGGCCACCTCCATGTCCATACTGTTTATGATTATGAGCTACAACTCACAGGTTTTTATGTTATAGCAACGAAAAGGCATAGCTAATATATTTTACTATTTTACACTGATTTTGAGCTTTTGTCCACTCAAGCTAACGTTTTTAGGTTTTTATCTGCCTTTCCCTGGGTTCTTCGGTTTTTGTTGCCCAGGCTATAGGGTTTTCTGAGCTGGTCGAGTGTCGTCGAAGACTTGAGTCCACCGGTCATCTTTCGTTAAGTAGGTTTCCACCCATCATCAGTTCATTTTATATTATTCTCTTTGTATCTAGAAATCGCTCTGAACACCAGTATTATGTATGATTTTCAGTGGCAGTCTGTTTGTAATCAGTATATATAGTTGATTATGTGTTCCTGAACCACTATTCCAGTTACAACAGTTGATAATGTTTATTTTCGATAAATTGTTGAGAAATTCGGATGTACATCGGTGGTCCACAATACTATTTGTGAGATCTGGCATTCGAAGTGTGATTTTCTTGCAGGTTTTTGGTAATCCACTTCGTAAGGGAAGTTATGTCAAAAAAATTTACGAAAATTCACTGTTTATGGTCAACCGTTAGGACGTAATTCTAGATTACTAGTTAATATAAGGTTGGGTCCTTTCAGTTGGTATCAGAGCATTATGTTACAGATTATGAAGACTTTATTTTCTTGTTTGTTTGAGCATTTAATGGCGTACAACACTCCCGAGAGGGGCGGCCCGACCGACCGACAGATCCTCGACAACCAGCTTAATAGGAATCTTTGGCCCAGTCGATGCATGAGTTATTGGCACGCTTGATGCATGTGTCTCGTGTCGATCATAAAGACTTAGATGTCAAGACAGGGAAAGTAGATGACATGCCTTTCCCAGGTTTTCACGATCCCGAGGTTTGGGATAATTGACTTATCGAGATTGGTCAGGGTTGTGAACGTTTACGTCCTCCACTGATTTCTATGTAGAGGATAGAGTTATTTATTAACTTGCTGTAAAACCATGCCTATCGTTGGTGGATGAGCACTAGGAGGGAGGGGGTTACTACTCCGTGGGTCAAGATCAGAGACTTATTATGATGTCGTTTTTTTGTAAGGCAGTTGAGTAGAGGAAGCATGTAGAGTTTATGAACCTGCGGCGAGGGAATTGCCAGCTATGGTGTATCGAGATTGTTTTTATTATCCATTTCGATTTGCATCTAGTTCTGTCAGTTGAGTGAGGGAGAAATGGTGGAGATTTGTGCAGGGTTTGTGACCTATGATTTTTTCATTTATTGCAAGTGTGCCATGAGCGGACATCGATGAATGTGTCTGTGCTGTTGTTGGATGTGGGACTAACCTCATTCTGGGTGAGGTGTGATTTGTTGATTTGAGGAAGGTGGACCCTGCCTGAGATATTCAATGGGTGGAGGCTACTGGAATTTTGGTTATGCATCATCCTCTGGCAAGAGATTTCTTAACTTAGCTCCTAGTTCTCATCGTTCGAGTACTTTCCGACATGGAGGAGGAGCCAACCTTAGAGACGAGAATTTAGAGCGAGTGCTGGTGGATCTAGATTCTCTTCCCAGCGCCCGAAGGTTCTCTTTTATGTCATATCGCCATAAATGTCGTTTTTGAGTAGTGCACATTGGAGATTTTAGTGTAATGTTTGGAGATGTTGATTTGATCTTGGGTATTGACTTCAGGAGCTATCATTAGGTGTTTGTAGTTTGTTATTGAGAAGAGGTTATGTTTTGGAGTTCAATGTTGCCTGAGATTTTATTCCGTGGTGGAAATTGGTGTCTCTACTTCATGTATGGATTCGATTAAAATAGTTAATGTGTATCCGGATGTATTTCCTGAGAAGTTACCAGGTTTATCTACCGTTTGAAAGAGATATTATTGTTGAGTTATTATCAGGTACTGATCCTATAACTCAAGTATCCTATTGGATGGCTCCTGCTGGGTTGCGAGAATTGCAAATTCAGCCTCATAATTAAATTAATGAACAAGGATTTTATTTTTTCCTGTATTTCATTGTGGAGAGCCCCAATACTATTCGCGAATGTGAAAGATGGTTCATTGAAGCTATATGTCACTTATTGAAAACTGAACTAAGTTACGGTGAAGAACAAATGTCCATTATTGGGAGTCAATGATTTATTTATATATTCTCGACATTCCTTCTTCAAAACTCATTTATTCTTTGAGGCATTTTAGTAATTTAGTTTTGTTAATCTAAAATATTTTTGTTTTCGCTTTTTCTTGCATGAATTGTGTTCATTATATGTTGTGAACACACTTCCTTTTGAAAGGACACCTTTTGCTTTATGCCACCAGTCTAAAAATGAATTCTCCCAGTTATTAATCACACGAGTTCATGGGAAAAAAATATTGCATTAACAATTGACCGATGGGGTGTATGTTATGCCGCAGAGATTATATCGTTTGAGCTCAATGACAAAGATGGATTTGCGAGCGTTACCAATGTACTTGGAGTTTGGTAGCAGATAAGTATGATTTGAATTTTGTATGTTGCATGATTTCTGGATTTCTCCTAGACGTGTTTTGGAGTATCTTATTGATAACTAAGCATTTGTTACACGCAGAAGTATATGATGATTTTTTTTCCCACGACCGTGAATTCTGACTTTGGTATTGCGTGTTGACAATGATTTAAATGTTTTTCCAGCTTCATTAAATTCAGATTTCTAATGGTGCATATTATTGGAAACTATTGTGTTCCTTACATTTCGCAGCACTCTGACTTCCTAATTAATTAAATAAGTTGATGATTCGGTGTCTGAGGAATTACAATATCTACTATAGTACAACATGGAAGGTTGCAGCAATTCAATTTGTTTTCGATCAAGATGATACTCTTGTAAGAGTTTGGCATCCCAATATTATATTACTTTTAATGGACTGTTATTGTCGACATTCGTGTATATGTATTGATGACATATGCCTAATTTCATGGGGACTGCTGGCTCGTGTCAGTAGTAATTATGTAGTTATGTAAGCCATACAAGTGTTTATCGAGGTGCAGTTTTGAGGACGGTTAGTTGAGTAATTGTGCTCCGAAAAAGATCAGACGAATGCTGAAGTTTAGGTTACGCATTGATATTTGTTTAAACTATGGGAATAATAGATGTTATCGATTTATCAATTACGACTATTCAAAAATTTCAGATGAAATGCCGAGTTTGTATTTTCAGATTTGTAGTTAACTGTGATGGCAGTTTGACTCCCTGATACTTGCCCATAATTTTGGGTTTATTTAAGACTTATTGTGTATGTTTTTATTTTCAGCCTCTTTATGGTGTTGTAATTGGTAGTAGATGTAGTAGATTACTTGGGAGCTATGTTTTGTGGAGATGTTTTAGTGATTAGTACGATTCATGCATTCAGTTAGATAATAGTGATTTATGATTATATTATAGCTTTGTTGATTTGTGAGGAATCCGAACGAGATGTGGAGCCCACGGTTTATATTTTGAGATGAGATTATTGAAATATTTTTGTTATACAGGTTTTTGGGTTCCTTACGTTTTAGAGGAGACTATGCCCAATTTTCTGTAAGAAATTTCAAAAATTGTATAAGGTTGGAACTTTCTTGTGGATCGGCCAAACACCCATATTTGTTGTGATTCTAAATTGATTTGTTGAGTCCTTTGTTTATGATTTTGGTGGTTTTAATAACTACTTTATGGGTGAGAGTTCATGATTGGACATCTAAGTTAGTTTCTGGTGCGGGGTTTAATGGTGATTTAGGTGCCACTTCTGTGTTGGAACCGCACCACTACCCATGTTGATATATTTGTGGGACCTTGGTCTGAGCATGTTCGGGTAAGTCTGGTTGATTGTGCTTAAGTTTGTTAGTAGAATTTTTCATTAGTGTTGGCTCATATACCAGAAGGTTTTATTTATTCATGTTATCCAGTTTGAATTATGTCGCTTATAGTATCAGATTTATATGGAATAGTTATTATGACTTCAGATTTATTGAGTGAGACCTAATGACAAAATGTTAGCTTAGTAACAGAGTTATGGTTCAAGCTAATTATTGTGAACGTTCTTGTGAGTTAGAAGACGCTAGCTGGAGTGGTAAGTATGTGAATTCGTTTGTTATACGTATATGAGTAAATTTTGAGGACAAATTTTTCATAAGGGGGGGGGGGGGGGGGGGTAGATTGTTACAAACCAGAACAATATTACGTGATAATCGAAACTTATGCAGTTAGTCGCTAATTAATAACATTAATCGTCGATAGTAATTAGTTTTTATCGTTGGTAACTTTTGCTGGAATTTCGTTGAGATTTTATCGACTATGTTATTTCTAGAAATTTCTTTAGATAAAATTGTAGAGTTTGTCGATATGAGTTCTTGGGCATGTCAAATGTTGAAATCGCAATTACGACGAAGAAGTTATGGTCAGCGGAAATTCTACAAAAATGTCGAAAAACGTTGTATCGCAAAGTTGTGGGTATAAATAGGGGTTTCCATTTTTAGAAAGTCAGAATTTCTATTTTGGGCAACCAGGTTGACCCGCGTTGACTCTCTCTTTTCCAGTTCCATTTTTGTCGTTGGTAAGCCTCTGGCCGGCCACTTTTGGCCGTGAAATTGGTCGGGTTTTGTTGGGTTCGATCTCCTCTATTGTTTGATGGGTGCATCTCTGGCGTTGGTGACCGGAGGAAGGAGAATCGAGGCAGAGAAATTGGCCGGTTTTGGGTTGATTTTGACGACGGCGGTGGCAACGTTTGCGGCGGTTTTGGAATTCGAAGTTAGGGGGTTTTCGAAGCCTAGGAGAAGACGAGTCAAACGCGACACAACTCGGCCCTAGCCGTGGCCTGATGCGGCGATCAAGCGAGTTAATTTTTCCGGTGGATTTTTGGTTTTCCGGCAAATTGGAAGCTTTCCGGTTAGAATTTGAAGTCGTGTTCTTCATCAATGTTATTGGGCTTGTTGAGCTGAACATTTTGGTATGCATGTTGCTTGATTTGGTGTCGGTGAAAATTCCAGCCGCTGCCGGCGGTGGTATGTGGCCCCACGCGCCGCCGTGCACAGCTAAGCTCCGACGAGGTGGAATTTTTGGTAAAATTTGATGTCGTTCCGCTCATAATTTTGCGCCAAACACAATGGTGAAGTTCTTGAATGGATATGGACTTGATAAATTTTGTTGTGTATTTAATTAGATAATAATTAATTAATGTTATGATATTATTAACGGACGATCTGACTATTTGATACTTGCCGCGCATCGAGGTGACCACGGTGGTGGTTTAATAAAATTTCACGTTGTGGCATGAGAAAAAAATTATCTAACTCGACCACTACACCAATCACAATGCTTAGTGGAGAAGAATTACTAAAGTGTCGTAGCTATAATATATAACAAGAGATGTTCATCTCACGTGAAGAAAAGAGGTTGGAGTCGAGATCTAAGGTCATTTCTTAAAAAATAAACATAATAGATTCACAGGTGGGTAGATGTGTTTGAATCGCTGACTTCAAGTCAAAATTTGCCAAAAGTTGAGGAGGCTACAATGCTAATCCTAATTATAAAACTCTTTGACGTGATTAAATGAGGAACAATGCAAATCGCCTACTACGTTCTCATTCTACCCAAAAGGGTCAACCAAATTGATCGAACATTTGAAATGAAATAAGATGCACTAACGGAAATGATGTGTTCGGCTGTAATCATCATGAAATGTGATGCAAATGTAAAGTTCTAAACTAGTGACACAACCGCCGATAAAAGACAAAGAATTCTTAATATTGAACTGGCAAAGCTACAGCATACTCGAAAAATAACTACATTTGCTGCATGTGGGGGAGAAATATTTCTCCACGTCGATGACCTGAATGGGGTTCTCGAAGAACAAGGAGGCCTCAGATCGTTTGAACGAAAGGTGAACGAGAAGATTTAAAAATAGGTAGAGCTCAACAAGGAAGGAAATTGGGTGCTAAAAGGCCGACGAGAAAAGGCCACGAGGCATATGATGAAGTCAAAGTTCGTTGAGGTATTCGCGACGTAAAAATCGGTCTCGTCGAGAGCTTCTCTGGGCTGTTTTGGTCGGCGAGCTACGAAATGTGGGACTTCAGGTAAGGAGTGGGTTTCGGGTTATAAGTCCGAAACTTGAGGCCCACGCAGTTATTACCGATTTGGAGGGAAGGTTTACACTATAAATACTGTCTTTCCTGCAGATTTGACACAGTCATTTATCACAAAAGCACTTTGAGTGACTTGAGCATCAGAGTGTCTTTGTAGGTACCCCTCTTCTCCCCCCACCACCACCACCTCATTTCGGCACAAGGAAGTCAGACTCAGACTTGTCAAAGGTGTAAGATCATTCAGTGTTCGTTGAGAAGTTCTTATTGAGGTAATCAGTCCTCAACATACATTTTACCCCTCAACAAGTGGCGCCGGCTGTGGGAAACGATGGCACCAAACATCCCTAAAAATAAGGACAATGGGGCCTTGCTACACAACAACAATGGTAACCAGTCTGATGACGATGAGAGTGGTGAATTTTGGAAGGGGGAACGCCTCGACGAGCTAGAAGGCAACTCATCGATTCAGATGTTCAACTGGTTCGTGAAAATGGTGAAAGCTCAAAGAAAGGTAGCTGGAGAAGAAGAAATACAAGGAAGAGCCCTCCCGAGATAGGCCTTACCGCCAAGGGTATCCATACAATGTGGTTAGAACTCGAACACCTTCGAGAAAAAAAGAAGAAAAAAAGGAGAATGAGTGATACCATAGAGGAGGACGACACCAAAAATGAACTACTTGAAGAAGATGAAGGACTATGGGAAGACGACGAGTCCTCTAATAAGGATTACAAACCACAAAAGAGATCTCGTCGAGAAGACTTCATCGACTCCGACGTGTAATCATTTGAAAGAACTCATAACCGAAGCTATGAAGGAAGCTATAGGGACCAGATCCTAAGACATAGCCGCCGAGTTGGCAAAATGAATCACGCAATCTCCCTTTACAGGCCAAATTCTGAGGGTTAGGAAACCGAAGCATTTCTTGACTTCGACAGTGCTACCCAAGTACATGGGCAATACCGATCACATCAATCATCTGAAGAAGTACACGGGACTAATGAGACTCGAAAGCACCAACAAAAGGCTAACATGCAAGATTTTTCCTAAAAGTCTTTCAGGGCCAGCAGCAAAGTGGTTTCGGGAATTAACCTCAAACTCAATCGCTAGTTTCGACAAAATGGCTCAAGCTTTCATCTCACAGTACTCCTGCTCAAGGAAGCAGAAAAAGGACCTATCGATCTTATTTAACATTAAGCAAAAGAGCGGAGAAAGGTTGGAAAAGTACTTCGAAAGATTCAATGAAGAAATGACTAGCATCCGTTGTGACTCGAGCATGGCCGTCATAGCCTTCCAAGAAGGTTTTCTTGATGGATCGCCACTCTACGATGAGTTTATCTCCCACCAACCAACATACATGGACAATATGCTCAACAAGGTCGAGGGAGAAATATGGTTAGAATGCTTGAAATATTCTCGACGAGGCAGAATGACAGTTAATGTTGAGGATAAGGCGGAATCAGAGAATTTGGCAAGAAAAGAGAAGACCAAAACCATCAAGACTGGGGGCAAGAACAATGGCCAAAGGCAGTCGGAAAGATAGGGGAATAGAAATATGAAGGGCAAACTGTGGTTCACACAGAGCCCTGCTTTCATCTTTTGAAAGCATGAGGTTAAAAGAATCTTCAAGGACCTTGCACCATAACTGGAGTCCCCCAACGTCTTCAAGCAGAAAAGATACTGCATATACCACAAGGCAAACGGGCACAACATCAACAACTGCGAAGTAATCAAGCCATCCATAATGGAGCTTATAATACAAAGAAAGCTCCAACACTACAAGCCAATGGAAGAAGAGGTCAAACGAAGGGTCGCTGATGATGAACCCCCTGTTCAAGAAATCCTTGTCGTCCACGGAAGACCATCAACTATACGAGAAAAAGATGTACGGTTGAGAAGACAGACTAGGTAGGTTGAGAAGGTGAGAAGCATATGCAACGTAGAATTGAGAGCTGTGAAGGTAGGCTGAGAAGGTGAGAAGTATATGCAACTCAGAAGAGCCTGTCATCAGCTTCTCGAGCAAAGATGGCATAGGGATACAGTTCCCACACAAGGTTGCACTCATCATCTCAATGAAGATCAATGATTTCTTGGTACGACGAGTTCTCGTCGATGCCGGGGGCAGCGTCGACATCATCTACTTTGGGGCATGTGAAAAACTGAAAATCGACCACAAAAAAGTGAAAAGGAGTAAATCCCTCGTGTTGGCTTGCGATGGGACAAAGTCTTGGCCCTATAGAGAAGTGACATTGCCAGCTGTGAGGGCAAGAGAGAAGGTTGATGTCATCTTCATCGTGATCGATAAGCACTCGTCCTACAATGTTGTGCTTGGTAGAGGATGGCTACACATGATAGACATCGAAGCATTAACAAGATATCAGGTGCTTAAGTTTGTCTCTATAGATAATAAGAAGATCGTATCTTTTCGAGGAGACTAGCAGCAAGCAAAGAGATTCTATGCAATGGAAATAAAGAATAAGTTCGTCGAGCCAAAGGACGGAAGTGAAAGCTCTCAAGATTGTAGCAATTACGGAAGGGCTTGGGGGCACAAGCCATGGCAGACGAGGAAGAGCGGTAGACACCCATCACCACGGAAGCCACGAGGGAAATTTTCCTTGGGGAGGGAAATTTTCCTTGGGGAGGAAAAGAGAAAACTGGTTTGGATCGGTGAGCAAGACGTGTTCGCTTGGACTCACAAGGACATGTCAGGCATTGATCCTAAGATTACTTGGGACAAGCTAAGCACTAATCAAAAATTTACGCCGTACTAACAAAAGACAAAGAGACATGCCCCCGAGCACAACCAGATAATCAATAACGAGATCGACCGTTTGCTTGAAGTAGGCTTTATAAGAGAGGTCTGGTGTCCAACCTGGATATCCAACGTGGTCGTCGTACCAAAGAAGAAGGGGAAATAGCACATGTGCATGAATTTTACCGACCACAACAAATCTTGTCCCAAGGATTGCTACCCATTGCCGAAGATAGATCAAATGGTCGATGCCACCGCCAGTTACGAAAGGTTGTCATTCCTTGATGCATACTCGGGGTACAACCAAATACTGTTGGCTCAAGAGGATCAGCTCAAGACCCATTTTGTGTCAGAAAAAGGGTTATACTGCTACAAAGTAATGTCGTTTGGGCTCAAGAATGAGGGAGCAACTTACTAGAAATTAATCAATATGATGTTTAAGGAGCAGCTCGACAAAACAATGGAAGCATACATTAACGACATGGTGGTAAAAAGAAAAACGGAAACGCGATCACATCAAGCATCTCGACGAGGTTTTTGGATACTAAGGAAATATGGGATGAGGCTAAACCCGGCGAAGTGCATTTTTGGAGTATCATCAGGGCAATTCTTGGGGTACATTGTGAACCAACAAGGAATAGAACCAAACCCGAAGCAAGTGGAAGCTATATGCAATATGTAAGAGCCGAGCACCAAGAGGGACATCCAAGTCTTGATGGGGAGGATAGTCACATTAAGTAGGTGCATCTCCCGAATGACTGACCATTGCAAACCATTTTTCAAGGCTTTAAAAACCCCCAAGGGTCAAGATTTATGGGGAGAAGAACATAAACAAGCGTTCATCGAGCTAAAAAGATACACAGTTAGTCGAAACTTCCTCGTTGTACCAAAGGACATGGACCCTCTGTGCCTATACTTGGCGGTAACGAAAATATCTACAAGCGTCGCATTGTTCAGAGAAAAGGGAACATTCCACAAGCGTTCATCGAACTAAAAAGATACATAGCTAGTCGAAACTTCCTTATCGTACCGAAGGACATGGAGCCTCTGTGCTTATACTTGGCAGTAATGAAAATAGCTACAAGCGCGACATTGTTCAGAGAAGAGGGAACATTCCAATGGCTAGTCTCATTCGTTCGCCACAACTTAATCGAAGCAGAAATTAAGGAGGATGATGAAATGGGTAATAGAGCTGAACGAGTATGACATATAGTTCAGGCAAAGGACATCAATAAAAGGTCAGGCGTTAGCTGACTTTCTCGTTAAGTGTCATCTCTCGTTGGCCATTGACAGTGTCCCTTGTGAATATCCTATTTGGGCAATGGATATTGACGGTTCGTCAAACTATGTCGGAGCCGGAGTGGGGATTGTGTTGAAAAGCTTAGAAGGATTCAATCTAGATTGTCCCGTGAAGTTGGAATTCCCTGCATCCAACAACGTTGCCGAATATGAGGCACTTATAACCAGACTCAAGTTGGCCAAACAATTATGCATTCAATGTGTCTAAGTGTATTCCGATTCGAAGCTAGTGGTGGGACACTCCAACGACGATTACGTGGCAAAAGATTCCAAGATGGTAAACTATCGAGAGATGGTGTGCGAGACAATCTGAAAATTCAAACAATCTCGTTGGTAAAATTTCCACGAGAGGAAAATAAGAGAGCAGACGAGTTGGCAAAATATGCTTCGGGGTTTACCCATGGACTAGTGCCAATCCGGCTCGATGTGCTCGAAGTCCCCAACATTGACGGGAAAGTTGAACGAAGTGCAATGGCAATAAAATCAATTCCAAATGATTGGAGAGGAGAGATAATCAATTTCATCAAGTTCAACATTCAACCCGAGGATCCCATCGAAGCAAGAAAGTTAAGGATGAGGGCTGTACGGTACGTATTACTCGACGACATTCTTTATCGGAAATATTTCGGAGGGGCACTATTGCGATGTGCGGGGCCAAGACAAGCCAAAGACATCATGGGGGAAATCCATGGAAGATTGTGTGGAAGTCATGTTGGTCAGAGAAGCTTGGTGAAGAGAATAATCATGCAAGGATTCTTTTGACCATACATGGCAAGACAGTCGGAGCAATATTTCAGGAAATGTCCTTGATGTCAGAAGCATGCACCTGTAAGTCATCCCCTGCACAAGAGCTCATTGCACAATGAGGTCCATGACCTTTTGCTCATTGGAGAATGGACATTGTGGGACCATTACTAGTAGCACCCGAAGGACTCAAATTGGTACTTATTATAACAGATTAGTTCACTAAATGGGTGAAAGCAGAGCCATTTGTCACCATTCCCTCAAAAGATGTGGTTAACTTCGTTTGGAAGCAAATAGTATGCAGATTCAGGATACCTTGTGAGGTTGTGTGCGATAATGGAACTCAATTCAACAATGCGGCATTCTGCAGCTTCTGTGACAAGTATGGAATTAAGTCAAGGTTCTCGTTGAGAAGTTATCCTCGAGGAAACGGTCCAGAAGAAGTCACCAATCGAATTATATTCGACGGGGTGAAAAAGAAGTTAGAGGGAAAATGAGGTTCTTGGGCTAAGGAGTTGCCAAGAGTGTTATAGGCATATAGAATAACTCAAAGGAAAATGAGGGAAACTCATTACTCATTGGTATACGGGGTCGAAGCAATAATTTTCGTCGTGAATATGTTCCCAACAACAAGGACGATGGCGTACGTTGCTGATGGTAATGGGTGGCAACGATGAACGCATGGTTCTCGAGTTGGACTTGGTAGAAGAACGTCGAGAAGAAGCTGATGCTCGAGTGGTTGAGTACCAAAGACAGGTTGAGAGGTACTTTAATAAAAATGTTCGACCACGAAGTTTTCAAGCTGGCATTGAAGAGAATAGTAGAGGACATACGAGCTCATGGAACGACAAAGTTTGAAGCCACATGGGAAGGACTGTTCTGTATAATAGAAGTATACAGTCAAGGAGCTTATAGGCTAGAGAAAGATGGCACTGGACGTTATCTCCTAAGGTCATGGAACGTCGTCTACCTAAAAAAGTACTACCAGTGAACCTGGGGAGTCTTCATTGAGGCCAAAATTGCGTTGATATGGCCTTATAATGAAGATGACCCCCTCGGGAATAATAGGGATTAACATGCATAAAAGCTTAAGAGCAAAAAATTCATAGACACCGAAAAGTTGAGATCATATCGATGAAAGTGCTCAATGAGCAATTCTCAATGAGCATGTGACCCAAAAAGCCTCGTGCACAATGGGGGTTAAGAGGCATAGAAGTTTAAAAGAGCATAAATGTATAAAGATCAAAAAGCTAAGAGCATATCGATGTAGACGCTGAACGAGAGATTCTCGACGAGCATATAACCAAAAGCTAAGGGCATATGGACCATAGAAAGGCCAATATACCAAAGGGTGGAATGGCATAAGATCGACGAGAGATTCTCATCGAGATATTTCCTATCCTCAAGAGAATGTCTTTTGATAGAAAATTTTTGACGAAAAGACATTGGGGGGATGTGTAGGGAAATAAGCAGAAAATATATGCTTTATTATTAGTGCTTGCAGGAATAAAGGGTCAAAAATGAGAAATAAAAGAGCTCGTCCTCTGTGAAGCCTTAAATTATTTGCCGTCAAGGAAACATTCGACGGACTTTCTCGACGAGTTCAGAAAAGAAAATTACAAAAACAAATGGGAAAACTATGGCATATTAGAGCTCGAGAATAGTGGCAGGAAGTGAGCAGGGATCCCTTGTCGAGTAATTAAGTCACTTCGATAGTTGTTGCTCCGACAATCATCCCACGATCATAAGCTATACCTACTTTGGTTTGGTGGTGGCTGGCATTATTACGGAGATGCCTGATAATATCCTTGTAGTATGCAAGCTCACTACATAGGTGGTTGACAGCACCTTCCAGGGAGTCGATCTTGAAGTGGGCACCCTCCAACTTTACTCTAGATCGCGAAAAGTAGGTCAGCGATTTGATCGAAGAGAGTTGAGGGCAGCACGACTGTGGTTTCCGGAGTTGTGGCTTGCTAAAAAATTGGACTCCAAATCTCGAGGGCGGGCGGAATAATTGGATTGAGGAGGGACATAAGCCGGATGGTTGAGATCTTTGAAGCTTCGACTTTGTCGCATTGAGGAAACATTGTCAACCTAAGACTGAGGAGATGGGAGTGAGAGGAAAGACGACCTCTTCAAGATTGTGGACTCAAACCTCCATGGAAGCCTTTTGATCTATGCCTTTGTTGCAAGATGCACGCCATTCGGGGCTAGTGATCCTTCCAAAGGGGGAGGACGAGCCGTGGGACCTATGATTGAACTACACATTAGCATAAGCGTGCATGGGAAAATAAAGGACGTAGAAGATGAAGTACGAGATTATACCTGGTCGATGATTGTTCAGGGGATAACTCAATGGTCATTCGTGAAAATTCATTTCCTATACCATGCCTCAGAGGAAGAGGAAGGAGAATGCGGCTATTCGAGGGCAAATCCATCACAAAATCGACTTCAGAAAGAATGGCAAACATAATGAAGGATTTTGTGATGCACATATAGAAGGCATGACAAAGTGAGTTTATAAAGCCCAAGTGAGTAGGGTTTCTCATGCAACAAAGAAGGTGGAACCGAACCCTGAGATGACTGAGATCAAAGAAATTTTGAAAAATTGCTAGTTGAAATCATTTTCAGTGAGGTGAGGTGGTCAAAGGGGAAATCTTGTCGACAAGATGTTAGGTATTTCTCGATGAGATTTTACTTGTGGAGAAACTTTTCATCTTGAGGACCATTCAGCAGGTGTAAATGTTCGTCAAAGAAAGGAAGACGAAGGAAATTCGACAAGCACAAGATCAACAAGTATGGGAAAAAGCTTGAAGTACCGAAAAGCAAAGCATCCATACAAAATAAAAAACCGAGGAGCTGTTCAAAAGTCGACTTGGGCCGAAAAGTTACAGGTCCAAAATAAAAAATAAAAGAAAAGAAAAGCAAGAAAAACTTTTAGTCTTGACGTCAGCAGAAGTGGTGGTCGTTGAGTCTTTCTCCTCAGTCTTCTCTTCGTTGGGCTACTGGGTGCCCGAGGTGGTCTCGACGAGGATTTGCATTATTGAGGGACGAGGCTCAGTGTGCTCTAGGACCGCCTCAGTTGTAGGAATGACCTTGATGTGCTCGAGTATTGCCTTAGAGGAAGGGACAACCTTATCAGTGAGTTGGGCAACATCCTCGGTGGGAGCATAATTTTTGGCACCAGGGGAATGCGGACTTCACCAAGATTAGAGCCAAACAAGGGCTCATACTCACCTGCACATTTGAGGAGCTCATCAATAGCATCGGGTCACTTGTAGATACGTTCTTCGGAGGGGAGATAAGATTGGGCCCATGCCAGGCGGAAGTACTTCGCCGAAGATTTTCTCACTGTCCTGTTGGCATTCTCGAACTCCTCGTTGTGAATTTTCTCCTTCTCGTCGATTTGCATCTCCAACGAGGCAATACACTCCTTGGCCTCCCGCCTGTCTTTCTTGAGTTTAGCAATCTTCTTCGAGACCTCCTCCACCTCGTGGTCCTTGACAAGACACCTCCCTTGAGTGAACTTGAGGTTGCCGGAGAGCTCATGGTTGCATTTCTCAAGGTTGGAAAAGTGCTCTTCAAAGACCTCAAACTCTTGCACCTTTCCCCAATATTATAAGGAGGCGGACAGTTTGGCCTTAGCCTCGGTGAGCTCAATCTTAAGAGCGTCGATTAGGTGAGAGTCGGAGGAGAAGAGAGTTTGTGCTTAGAGCATGATATGGAAAAGGACAATTAGTCAGAGGTGGAGGAGAAGAAGATAAAACTTTTGAAGGAAAGAGAAGAAAAGTTTTTGATGGACTTATATCCATGGCCTTAGATAGCACCACCTCCTCATGATCTTCGCGAGACCTTTGCCAGAGGACGTCACGGTCCAAAGAGCACTTGTAGAGTTGGAGAGCCATGCTACATGCCGCCTCAGGGACGCCGAGGAGGGGCTGATCCCTGTTGGGGAAGGGCTGGACCTTGGTGAGCCATTGGTTGATGAGCTTCTTTTAGCGGGGGTCGTGGTGCTCTTCGACAGAAAAGGTTTGGGGAGTGTCGAGGCTGCATGATTATTGAGGTTATTTGAATAAAGATGAAGAGAAATACGTGTAAGGAAAATCAAAATAAGAAGATATAAATACCTTGGGGAGAAGAGGGATGAGGTGCTTGAGTTTCAGGTACACAAGCTTCAGGTGTGCGGGTTTCAGGTCCAAGAGAAGGAAGATCCACGGTTTTGGATAAGGCCTCGTCGGTGCTCGACGAGGTCCTACGCCTTTTCTCCTGGAAAAGATCTTTGAAGTTGACGGTATGAGGGGCGGTGTGCCCTCTATTTTTGAATCTGGAAGTGGCGGTTGATGGAGAGTCCTTAGCGGCTTCCAAGGGGATCAATGCGGTCTTGACTGGGGCCTTGAGCAGTCGAGGGGTCTTAATGTTGACATCAAAGGGGAGCTCCACCCTAATGAGCTAGGTATAGATGTCCTCCTCGGTGGTATACACCTCGGCGTACCGAGTATACGTCGATAAGGAGTGCTTGTGGGCCAGTTTGAAAAGAGAGGTGGAAGAGGTAAAGTGGACGAGAGACCAATGGCCATTGGCCAGATTCAAAGTGAGTCATGCATCTCGTCATCGTCAAGTAGAAATGGGTTGGAATCCACTAGTAGAGCTGTAGGCAAAATCAGGGAAGAATAAGTTCTCGAGGAGAAAATCAAAACTGAAATATCGACGAGAAATATTCAAAGAGGGAGTATCGGCAAAGAGAGAAGTTTACATGGTTTGTCATTGAACTTCTTTGCGATGCAGAGGGGGGAGTCTTTGAGCTCCGGAGGAATCTAATTGCCCTAGATCATCATCGGGCTGGTGTCCCACCCCCGATAGTTGGTATTCCGCTGTTCAAAGCATTTCTGCTGGTGATAAGGCCAGAAATTAAAGCGGCGGCGAGTTTGCTTGATCTGAGAGTACTTGTGGAGGAAGAGGAAGTCCTTAATCCCAAGAGGAACCTTCATCTGCTGGCCGAGGGCAATCAACACCGAGATCAAGGTGAATGAGTTTGGGCTCAATGGCATGGGATGCAAATCGAGTACCACAAGCAGTAGGAAGACGACGGGATGAAGGGGGAAACTCAAAAATTTGAGGTGGAGCTGAGAAAGGATGAGGCAATTGGCGGGCACTCCCTCGCCAAAAATGAAATTCATGTCGTCAGGCACGTTGAAAACTTGGACGCTCCCTGGGGGTTTAAGCGAGCCCTTGCATGTGAAATCTAGCTCTCGGAGGGAGCCCACTGCTTCTTCTCATCTTCTAGAGTCTCGATGTCCCCGAGGCAGTCATCTTCTTCTTCTTCAGCAACCTCCTCACCACTAAGGAGGTAGTCCTCAGCGGTCGGCTTGTGGGTCAAGTCGGAGGTGGTTTTGTGATCTACGCATTTTATACTTGATTCTTAACGTCTTTCTCTTTACATTTAGCTTTGTTTTGACCTTAGTATTATCATTTCTTACTTACTTTGTTGTTTTTAGGTTTTGAATAAAGGAGATCAATAAAGGAGGCGATTTGGAGTGAAAAGCGTGCTAAGGAGGAAGTTCTTAATTCCGGAGAAGAAATGGTCTTCAAAATGGTTACTAAAATGCTTTCCCACATGGTGTCAAGAATTGAAGATCAAATACCAAATGGAATGGTTGCCAAAATGGTGGATAAAAAGTTGAAGGCATTTCTCCTGCGCGATCCAGGAAAGAGCAAATATGGCGAAATATAAGGAGTATAAATGATGGACGAATTTGGAGGATATTCCATGAAGATTTATACCTGATTTGAGGGCCAAAATATGTGCAAGAATATGCTAGATTCGGCCAAGAATTATTAGGGAATAAGGAAGGCAAGATTTGAATATATGAAGATTTCCTTTTCCTTGAAGAAGAAGAAAACTAAAATCCGTAGTAAATCCAATTCAATTCCAAATATGGCGTTCCTTATATGTATTTTTTAGCCCTTTGAATAAGCTTTCCAATGAAACAAGAATAAGAATTTTCCAAGATCTAAAACTCCGGGAAAACGCGTTTGAAGACAGACTGTCAGATTTACCCGGGTACATATGGAAAGTCTTGTTTTGGTAGGAAAAAGACCTAATCTTCTTCTATAAATTGGGGAGCTCGACTCATTCATCATGATCACTTATCAAAGAGCCAAACCCCTGTCCAAGATTCATCTCAACCTCTCCAAAACGTCATAGACCTCCAAGGAAGCCGCCTCTCCTCCACAAAACCGTCTCCACCACTCTCCAAAGGCCGGAGGCATAGCTTGGCAATCCCAATGTGTCTTCATCCTCCATCCATCGAAGGATCATCAAGCACGGATTAGTATAGGGCAATTCCCTTACTTAAAAAGTGTACCATGACTTCTTCTCTTTATTCTTCCTTGTGTAAATTTACAATTACTATGGATTGGTTTCTTGAAGTCTTTTGGTTAGATAATTCTAATTAGTTTTGTATGACTTGTTTGGTGTTCTTCGAAATTAGTTATCCATGCATATGTGTTCCTAACGCTTAATTTGAATGCAGGGCAATTCCCGGTTTAAGTTATGATATGTTGAATATCGGGCAATTCCCGAGTTTGGCACTTAATTCCGAGATATGCATGTTAAAACATAGCTAATGACTTAGATACCAAATAGGTTGCATGAAATTGGTTAGGTTATTAAGGGATAGGTAAATTGATAAGTTGATCTTGTAAATATTAGACTTAGATATTATTTTCGGTGACAATACATGTCTTGTAATTCTAAGTTCTTGATTGTCTGCTTGTCTATGAGTGAAGCATGTTAGAAATTTAGGATTTCCCTACGTGTATTGGTAACCAACGTTTGTACATTTAATTTTGTAAGAAATTAGTTAAACAAACCAACTTTGCACCCCCCATACCTTTTACTTTTGTGCTTACAAACGTTGTCATGCATTAGTACCCTCAATCCCCGGTTAAGAACGATCCCTACTTATCAATGCTACATCTACAAAGAAGGGTTTTAAATTGCATACGTGTGAAATATGTGTTGAATATCTACTTTGTGTTAATATTTTATGCATGTTTTACGCGTTATCAATTTTTGGCGCCGTTGCCGGGGATTGAAAAATCTATTGTGTGATTTCGTTTGTGTAAATATATTCTTATCGTGTAAATAATATACTTGTGCATAATTTTTTTTACTTGTTCTCTGTTTTCGGAACTGTTCACAGACCTGTTTTGTGAAATTTATTTGACATAGCTTCAGGTATTAGAAAAATCTGAAAATTTTCAGAAGTGTTGCGTTTTGTGTGATGTTGATTCCTGTAAATTTTTATTGTATTCGGACAAGTCAACAATTCTGGAAAAATATGACAATCTGCTATGTTCAATTTTGTGCGAATCTAGAAATTTTCTTGTGTTTTTGAGTTCCAATCATGTTGTAATTTTGTTTTTGTTTTTTTTTTCAGGTCAAAGAGTCAATATGTATAAGGTCAAAGAGTCATTTTTGCTGTAAAAATATTCATTATTGTTATTGTATAATGTGATTATAATTGTTTTAGTTTTAGTATTAATTTTAATTCGGGACTGTGATATGTGCTATTTTGTGAGATTTATCTGACGTGGTTGCAGGTCTTGGAAAATTATGAAAATTTACAGAGTTATGTATATATGTGTCTAGTATCCTCTCGGAAAATTTCGTGACATTCCAACGTGTGATTAATTCTGCATAAATTCGGCAAGTAGCTATGATCAGTTTCTCCGATTTTGTAACATGTTAAATAATAAGTCTTAGCTATGTTTTTATCACTTGTTATTTAGTTTTTAAGTTGGATTTTGATTGAAAGAGTTGATGTAATATCGTATTGAAATTTCTCTTAGTAAGAAATTTTCGGTTATGGTGACTAGAAGGGTTATGACTCGTGACGAGACTTGGATCTAAGAAAGAGAATATTCTCGAAATTAGTCCTACCTCTCGCGTTACATCTATCCCAACCGGCCATTTCTGGACTTGCCCAAAGGAGTAGAACGGATTTCGAGCCATTACACAATTTAATCATCTAAGCCCTAATTTAAATTCTAGATGCATGTGATAATCATATATCTTTGGCGAAAAATTAATTTGGACATTGTTTGGTATTGTATTTGTCTACCATGTTGTAATGAATTTGTAACGAAAGATAAACCTACTTGTTGTAAATGCTACATGAGCTACGTTTATGATTAATTAGTTAATTGATCACTAACTAATGTATTTTTACGTGGATCATGAACCCTAACAAGCTCGCAAGGGAAAAGAAGAAGCCCGAGCTAAAGGAGTTAGAAGGAGATGACACCAACATATACATGCAAGTGCACATGCAAAGAAAACGTCAAGAATGTTGGAAGTCAAAAGTGAAGAAGGAGAAAAGCAACACGTCTAGGCTGTAAAACGTTAAAAAACAAGCGCTTGTTGGGAGGCAACTCAATGGAGGAGTCTACAACAGATTTGCATTCTCTTCCCCTATCTCTTTTACATTTTCGTTGCTTTTAATCTCTTAGATAGATTTTCGTGAGTGTTTCCTCTTATGCTTCAATTCTATGCTTTACTTTAGTACATTGAGGACAATGTAGAGTTTAAGTGTGGGGGAGAGGTTTACAACTTATTTGAGTCATAAATTGTAAAAACGGGCGGACAAGGGAACCTTCTAGTGGATGATGCCCTAAAAACGGAGTTGTGAGTCTTTTTGATTAACTTAGTGTTTTAAAGAGTCTTAGGATGCCCTTAGTTAGTCTATGATGAAATTGGACCGAAAAGACTACATATGGCGTCGCAAATCATTTAAACAATTTCTTGTGCTAATTGAGATATTTTGATTGTCATGACATGTAGTGGATATGGTTTGCATAAACATGGTATAGATTTCGCATGCGAGAATGAGTTTTAAATCGTACAAACCCTAAAAGTGAGTTTTTGAGCCTACATTATTCTTTTGAGAGAGAATTTCGTGCATAATGGTTTCAAAAAACAAAACATGCCTCATCTAATTGCTTGCCATAGATTTTAATGAACTAGAGAATACTAGAACTTACTCATGTAGACTTGCAAAGCTTTTAAGTTGATATATACTTTGATTTTGGATATGATTAAAGACATTCAGGTTTTCCACCACTTAAACCAAATAGTCATGTGTCCCATTGTGCGCACGAGTTGCGACACCCCTAGATTAACCCCTTTGAGCCCACGTTTAGCTTTTCTTTCATTACCACATTATATCTAAACACTTAGCCTAGTGTAGAGTTCCTACCCTTGTTCAATGGACTTGGTGAAGAATTTCGAAGCTAGCACAATGAAAGTGGCGTGAAGATGATGAAAAGATGTGTGTATAGGGATAGACTTGTCCAAAAAAATTTGTATTTGAGTGCCAAAAGTTTCGAGATAAAAAGGAAAAAGAAGAAAAAAGTATAAAGATCTCGAGGCATTGTGTTTAGATTGTATAAGTTTGGATTAATGTCCCCTATACTTATGAATTTGGAGATTGCTACGAATTGAAGGCCAAAAAGTGAAGAAATATGGCATTTGTCCTGTTCATAAAGCTCAAAGGAAGTTGAGAATGAAGTTAGGGCCCAAAAAGATGAAAATTGGCCCTCGATCTTGAAGTTTGACACAAGGAAGTGTGTGGAGAGGATGATCCACGAATTTGAAGAATTCTAAGTGCTAAACTAAGTCTTTGGAACGTTTTTACACCACCACTTATCTAAATTTCGAATGCCTTAGCCTTAGCCTCATTACAACCTTTCTAAAGTCTTTTATGATCCTTAAGATGAGTAGCCTTCAATTGGTTGAGTAAGTTACATGAGTAAGCATATGGTTTGGTTCATTTGTGCAAGTAATTATGAGGTATTTCGATGCAATACATATACATTTTGAGTGAACCTCTTTTCATGAGTGAAAATATGATGAGTGCATCCATGTGAGCTTGATTCAAACTTGTTCGAAACATGCATAACTTTAACTTCACCATTGTTTACTCCAAGTCCTACTTGTTCATGACATGATCATATTTCTCTTATCTCTCGAAATTTTTGAACTTTTCACTATAAAGTCTTGTGACTTCCATCGCCATATACTAGAGAAATTTCTGAGACAAATTTAAGGGCTTAGAAGTGTTTTTACTTTTTGAGTCCATGAATATTTCCAACGTGAAGGCTAGCTTCAAAGTTGGAGTTATGTAGGTTCTTTATTTTTCTGTTTGCTTTATCTTAGTATTTGCTAGGGACTAGCAAAGTCTAAGTGTGGGGGAATTTGATCTACGCATTTTATGCTTGATTCTTAACGTCTTTCTCTTTACATTTAGCTTTGTTTTGACCTTAGTATTATCATTTCTTACTTACTTTGTTATTTTTAGGTTTTGAATAAAGGAGATCAATAAAGGAGGCGATTTGGAGTGAAAAGCGTGCTAAGGAGGAAGTTCTTAATTCCGGAGAAGAAATGGTCTTCAAAATGGTTACTAAAATGCTTTCCCACATGGTGTCAAGAATTGAAGACCAAATGCCAAATGGAATGGTTGCCAAAATGGTGGATAAAAAGTTGAAGGCATTTCTCCTGCGCGATCCAGGAAAGAGCAAATATGGCGGAATATATGGAGCATAAATGATGGACGAATTTGGAGGATATTCCATGAATATTTATACCTGATTTGAGGGCCAAAATATGTGCAAGAATATTCTAGATTCGGCCAAGAATTATTAGGGAATAAGGAAGGCAAGATTTGAAGATATGAAGATTTCATTTTCCTTGAAGAAGAAGAAAACAGGGCAGCCAGATCACTTAACTTCTAAAATCCGTAGTAAATCCAATTCAATTCCAAATATGGCATTCCTTATATGGATTTTATAGCCCTTTGAATAATATTTCCAATGCAACAAGAATCAGAATTTTCCAAGATCTGAAACTCCGGGAAAACGCGTTTGAAGACAGACTGTCAGATTTACCCGGGTACATATGGAAAGTCTTGTTTTGGTAGGAAAAAGACCTAATCTTCTTCTATAAATTGGGGAGCTCGACTCATTCATCATGATCACTTATCAAAGAGCCAAACCCCTGTCCAAGAGTCATCTCAACCTCTCCAAAACGTCATAGACCTCCAAGGAAGCCGTCTCTCCTCCACAAAACCGTCTCCACCACTCTCCAAAGGCCGGAGGCATAGCTTGGCAATCCCAAGGTGTCTTCATCCTCCATCCATCTAAGGAGCATCAAGCACGGATTAGTATAGGGCAATTCCCTTACTTAAAAAGTGTACCATGACTTCTTCTCTTTATTCTTCCTTGTGTAAATTTACAATTACTATGGATTGGTTTCTTGAAATCTTTTGGTTAGATAATTCTAATTAGTTTTGTATGACTTGTTTGGTGTTCTTCAAAATTAGTTATCCATGCATATTTGTTCCTAACGCTTAATTTGAATGCAGGGCAATTCACGGTTTAAGTTATGATGTGTTGAATATCGGGTAATTCCCGAGTTTGGCACTTAATTCCGAGATATGCATGTTAAAACATAGCTAATGACTTAGATACCAAATAGGTTGCATGAAATTGGTTAGGTTATTAAGGGATAGGTAAATTGATAAGTTGATCTTGTAAATATTAGACTTAGATATTATTTTCGGTGACAATACATGTCTTGTAATTCTAAGTTCTTGATTGTCTGCTTGTCTATGAGTGAAGCATGTTAGAATTTTAGGATTTCCCTACGTGTATTGGTAACCAACGTTTGTACATTTAATTTTGTAGGGAATTAGTTAAACAAACCAACTTTGCACCCCCCATACCTTTTACTTTTGTGCTTACAAATGTTGTCATGCATTAGTACCCTCAATCCCCGGTTAAGAACAATCCCTACTTATCAATGCTACATCTACAAAGAAGGGTTTTAAATTGCATACGTGTGAGATATGTGTTGAGTATCTACTTTGTGTTAATATTTTATGCATGTTTTACGCGTTATCACTTTGGATTGGGCTTGAGATCGTGTAGTGGTCATGATCGAGGCAGAGGAAAGCGAAGATCAGGTTTGATTTCAGGGTTGGAAAAGTATTGAACTCCGAATTGATTTTGGGAGAGGAAGAGATTGAAATAAAGTGAAGTGAAGATGGGGAGTGGAGAAGAAGATATATGTAGTGTGCGAGAATCAAGGGAGAGTGAACAATGGTTATCAAATTTTAAAAGATGAGGGAAACAAAGTGGAGGTGTGGCAGTGTTGAGTATGCTAAACGTAGGGAACGCGTGGGAAAGTGAAGAAATTTTCGAGCATTTGTGGGGGAGAAGTATTCTTCACGTCGACGAGCTAAATGGGGTTCTCGAAGAACAAGGAGGCCTCAGATCATTTGGATGAAAGGTAAACGAGAAGATTTGAATATGGGTAGAGCTTGACGAGGAAGGAAATTGCGCACTAAAAGGTCTATAAGAAAAGGCCGTGAGGCATACAACGAAGTCAAAGTTCGTTGAGGTATTCGCGGCGTAGGAATCAGTCTCGCCGAGAATATCTAGAGGACGTTTCGGTCTCACGGAGAGCATCTCAGGGCAGTTCTTCTCGATGAGCTGTAGAACATGGGCCTGCAGGTAAGGAGTGTGTTTTAGGTTACAGGTCCGAAACTTGAGGCCCACACGGTAGTTACCAATTTGGAGGGAAGTTTTCCACTATAAATAGTGCCTTTCCCGGCAGATTTGACACAATCATATTTTCACAAAACTCACTTGCATTTGCACTCGCAACTAAAGTACTTTGAATGACTTGAGCATCAGAGTGTCTTTGTAGGTACCCCCCACCTCATTTCGGCACAAGGAGGTCGGACTCAGTCTTGTCAAAGATGTGGGATCGTTCGGTGTTCATTGAGAAATTCTTATTGAGGTAATCAATCCTCGACGAAGTTTTTACCCCCCCCCCCCCCAAACACTACATCATTTGGTTATGAAATTATGGCCGCATACTATACAAGAATATAGTTACCCCTTACCTCTGACGTCCACGATTAGCCGGAGCACCAAAGAACCCAGCAATAGTGCTCCCTGGATAGACCTCAATTTGGTTCCCCTGTCTGGTATTTACATACAACAAACCCAAATGAACAACAAATCAGGAGGAAGAGTGCTTCAAGACGTTACCTTAAACACCAACAATGGTGCTAGGAAAAAAATGGTGGCGAGTGAGATAGTTGGGTTAGGTCAAAGCGACAAGAGTTGAGCCAAAAAGTAAACATGTGGTTCAAGAAAACGTACTCTCGATAATTATATAATCCCAAAAACTATCAGGGGATCAACTTGACCTCTGCAATAAAATTCATCTTCAATTTTACGATTATGCCATATCTTTGATATCCTATTTGTACCGTCCACAATTAGGAGAATACAACTTTTTCATGATGAAAAAGGAAGCACATTACCCGTAACACTACAAATTGAAGGCGCTAAAATTGTTGAAATCGCAAACTTGAGGGTTAATGAATAAGAAGTATATCCATCATGGGCAAACCCGATTATCAAGTCTATTTCAAAGAAAACTTTACTTCTCGAACTTATCATCACAAACTCCTCATGTACTAATGCGCATGACTCATATGGAGAAACAGATCTCGAATGTAGGAACAAACGAAACGAGTATTGGAAAAAAAATGTTGATAAAAATGAATTATATAAGTACAAAATATTGCATCGCACCTCAAGAGCCACTATGCAGGTACAAAGATGGGGAGGAAATTTGAACGAATGCAAGTACTCAAACTCTCGCATTCAAAGGAGACTAAGGAGCCCCATATGACATACTAAGGATTCTCAAGAAAAAAATAGCGGAACATCGAGTGAGATACTAAGGGTGAACTTATACAATTTCCTTGACCCACACAACCACACCAATATGATAAATCTCCTCAGAGGTCAACCTCAACTCGACTAACATCTGAGTCGATGCTATGGAACGATAATTATACAAACTACTAGTGCCAAATTCTCATAGTGCCCTTACAATAATCCTAATGGATTATACGCATTGATGCTTAAGTTACCGTCATAAGACTAAGAAGCAACGCAAATGGTTACTCCCTTCTTGTTTTCTACAAACGCGTCAAAGAAGAAATCTGACGCGTGATATGCAATCATGGTGGTGAGGTGCGTGGTGGGAACAAAGAGTTCACAATATTTCTCAATCAACGTAAGGCATCCAATACTTGACTCCACAATTCCGCATAACGTGAAAAATGCCTATGCACTTCCATAAATCTGATATGTGAAAAAAAAAACTCAAGGCTTAATCTGTTATGCCTACCTCTTCCTCTAAAGATCAAAAGGTAACTCGTCGTTAAAACTATTGATTGACGAGTGTAGATGTTAAAGTTGTCGATCATATCTATGAGGCATAAAACTTAAGGAACAACAAATTCGGTAGATTATCCTATATCACCAGTGACACTAATACCCGAGGGCACACGATGAGTCTGCTGCAGTCGGACCATCGCACTTTAAGCATCACTAACAATATAAGATTATCGATAGGATCTAAAAACCTACTACTCTGATACCAATTGACAAGACCCACCCCAGATTAACGTAGTAATCCATGATAAGTCTTATGAAACCCATACTAGAGTATCTAGCACCGCCTAATAGGTATAAGCTACTCTAGCACGAGCAACCTTGAACTTCAACTGAGAACCTACCCTGAGAAAACAGATGTTGTGGATTGTTATGCCTCAAACTTTGGATGTCACAACTTAAACCAGCTAACCTGCAATCTGGGCAATTTAAAACAAAGGACCCAGAGAAAGGCACTAAAACATAAAATTTTAGAGTGAGTAAACAAAATCATAATCGTACGATATGCGTAAAACTGAAAAAGTATAACTGTGTATGCCTTAATCTGAGTCGATTGAAGGTCAAACGAGGTGTTTTTTCTGGCCTCCCCTGACCGGACTATCCGGCGATCAAACCTCCAAAATATAAAGTTCGTAAAGCATAATCATAAATATACTGCATAATAACTAAACTCGCATTACATAATGAAAATAAGCATTCACTCATAGTACTGTACCGTGATTTATGTCAAGCCAAAGCATGTATGTTGGCGCTTATATACATCTTTCATTGGCTGCTAACATGTCGTTCTGAAACAACGATTATTATTTAATAGTTAATCATGGAAGTCATCTCGAATAACTAAACTTGTTCACTAACAAGCATTACCGTTGAGAAATCGCATTCTCGAAAATCGTGTTTTCCAACCTTATAACAAGCTTTAATCTAATTCCATTTTCTAACTCTTTAATCCTATTTAAAGTCACAACACAATCCTCGAACGTTACACGACTCGAGTCGAATCGACGTTCAACTCAACTATTCAATATATAGTATCATAAATTCATTTAATTAATATCTGATTACACACACGATTTAATCAACTATGTCTTAATCAATTCAATAAAATTTTCATTACAATTGGTACGTAATTACGAGAAAAATGGTATAAAATTTACATTGAAAATCCTCCACCAAAATCGCCGCCGTGAACCACCCTCGGTGGCGCCGGTGACTTTTTCCTGTGAACTGAAGCTCAACCTACTCAAAATCAAGCCAACAAAAACTTTCTCTTCTACAACAAAGTCCAATTTACTTTTGAACTGAAATTCCCCAAATCATTCAATTATCCTTGCTTGGGTGGAATTGGAGTGCCATCATCATATGGTTAGCTTCATGGTGATGAGAACCACAAAGCCCAATAGGTCACATCAGCAAAAAAAAAATGGAAATCACCGTCCCTAAAACTTAGGGTTTCATGAATTCCGGTGATCTTTCGAGCTTCAGCATGGCTTCATCGCTAAATATTAGAGACCAAGACCATAGAGACGCGGGGAGGAGAGAGAGAAACAAGTCTGACCGAAATGGAAAGTTTTTGAGCTTTTATTTTCGGAAAAGTCCTATTTATATATGCGAATTACGACTAACCGATTTCGTACAATCGTACAAAATTTTCACTAACCGTAATTTCTTCATCGTAACTCCGATTTTAACACTTGACGTGGCTATGAATTATTCTTAACGAACTTAATTACGATTTTTCTCAATAAATTTTTTCTGAAAAACTTACTAATTGAATTCCGATTAAAAGACCCTCGATATTACTAACGATAGAAACTAACTATCTTTTTCGATTAACTCATAATCAATTCTTAAATAAAATTCTTAAATAAAAATAACGGGACGGAATGTTACAATCTGACATATATTCAAGATTCAGAGACACTGAGGCTCTTCTTTCACGCATAAACAGATAAAATTTCAAAAATTGATGTTTATTGACCCCCTTTCCCCTAAGTGAATATATATATTTTGGTTCATGAACTTGGGATACGTTGTGAGCATCCACTCAGAACATCATGAGGTGCCAGTAAAACCCATTCTCCGCGATATCTAGTTATCTTGGGACAAGGTTTTACCACTATAGCAAAATAAAAACCACGTCAAATGCAACACCTCGCTCCCGGACTCCAGAGAATTACAAGTATTGTTCATGTACCCTGATCCCATTGTCGATCGTCATAGCTCGATGGAGAATGGTTCTCTCTTCTTTACAAGAAATAGAGCTGCTATATTTCTTGATTTCTCTACAAACACGTTCAAGATCTACTTGAGGGTTGGATTAGTCGATGGACCGATAAACAGAGTCGAGAAAAAAAGAAGAGAAAGATGGATTTCTTCTTTTTTATTGTAGTGGTAGTGGCTTAGCCTCTAGTTTCAGTAGTTTGTTTTCTTGTTCTCTCCTTTTGTATCAAAATAAAATAAAATATGCATGCATACTAATCCTACTATTGCCTATTTAATTCTATATAACAATGTCGAAAATTAATGCTGATTTACTTCATTATTTACTGCTTGTTGATATATTACCAACATCCTTTGTTTTTAACTCCAACAATTCTCTTGTATAATAATAATAATAATAATAATAATAATAATAATAATAATAATAATAATAATAATAAATAATCTATATATCTATAAAAAAAACTCAAAATTTGTAAGCAAAAAATCACAAATGGTCATTGAAGTATTACAGTTTCTAAGTTTTAGTTATTAAATTTTCGTAAATATAACTTTGGTCACTGAACTTTCACACCAACCTTCACATTGGTCACTGAACTTTGACATTAACTTTCACATTGGTCACTGTGTTAAACTTTTCGTTAAAATAATCAAATGTGCTAGTCATGTGGTCATTTAAGAGAGATATATCAATCGTTTACAAAATAAAAGAAATTCAAAATCTAAAACTATAACTTAGTTTGCTAATCTTAAAAAAAAACAACAAATACTACTCACGCGACTAGCTGTCAAAAATCAAATATTGAGTTTGTTCTATTTGATTCCTTCACGCCCTTCAGGCAACAACTCAAAATTTGGAGGGAATAATATTATATATATTGTGATAAATTGCACCAAATATGTTGTTTGATCAAAATACCCTGATTATTAACGATATTAACTTGATTTAGCGTCTGAAAATAGAGCAGTTACCAATGTGTGAAAGTAGAAGTGAAAGTTTAGTGACTAGAGCTATATTTGTGGAACTTTAGTGACTAAAACTTAGAAACTGTAATACTTCATTGACCAATGTGAAAGTTAGAGTGAAAGTTCAGTGACTAAAGTAATATTTGCGAAACTTTAGTGACTAAAGCTTATAAACTGTAATACTCCAGTGACCATTTGTGATTTTTTGCTAAATTTGTATATCCATAAATCTCTAAAATTTATTGATTACCTTCACAAGTCACTTTCTCTTTCCTCAAAATAGGAATGAAAAAGCACACCAATTCTATCTATAATATATATAAGTAAGTACCGTTAACCACTTGTCGTGTTAAGAAGAAACATTGAGTCTCGTCATGAGAACGTTTGATATAGAACCACCACGTTGTGTATTTGAACACTGACGACGTCAAAATGTATTTTCTGATCGAATTATAAACGTGGTTAGACACTGTACTGCAATACACAGTTAGACTATTTCACATGAGTCAGAGGATTGTTCTATGCCTAGAAATCTTTTGGGTTACCTAAACACCTCAAAAAAAAAAGTATCGTTCGGTAGCTATTTCTCGTACATAGTTATTTGCATTTTGTGGTTCATATCAACCATATGCATATGCATGCATACTAATTTTACTATTGCCTATTTCCATATAACAATGTTGAAAATTAATCATTCTTATAAAAAAAATGTTGAAAATCATTATTAATTTACTAGCTTCATTATTTATTGATCCGGAGAAGTTGCATCACAAAGATGATTGATATGTATTTGACATAAATATTTCAAGATTTAATCGTACGCGTTTCAACGAGTACTTTTTTACAAAGTTAAGACAACATTGACCATGTAGTTCAATTGTTTGTATGATATAAAAAAATTGTAATTTTGTTCAAAACAAAATTGTAATTTTGTTCAAAACAAAATTGTAATTTTGTTTTAAGTATAGTCATTTCTATATCAATAATTTATAATTTTATTTATTTAATTATTAAAAAAATAACGTTTAAAGCTGAATTACATTACCTGATAATTACCATAGCTTAGTTACCATATATACATACAAGCACGCATGCTAATTGATACAAATGCACGCATGCAAATTTTGATAAGATAATAAGAACTTAATTAATTAGTTAATGCTAATTAAAACACGCATGTTAATTGGTATAGGGTTCAAATTTTCTGGTCCATATATAAGGACAAGCCAATTAAGACTCTTGGTATACACACATCCCAACGTTCTCCATCCAATCCACTACCTAGCTTACTTAAAGAGTCGAGACAATTGCAGCCTATCAAAATAACAAAACTCAAGACAATGCAAGGTTTGGGTTCGGGTTCAAGTTCGAGTTCGGATTCGACGAGTTCGATTTGTGGTTGGAAATGTCACTTACCAAAAGAGGTATGGGATTGCATGCACGTGATGGAAATCAAACCTGGTTCCTTAGAATTCCATGGGGTGATAGAATTAGGCCGTCCATGTCTGACTATTAATATGCTTAGAAAGGTACTCAAGGATGAAGAATTGATGCTCGTGGAGGATGAGAAGATAAGGGGATTGGCAGTGGATTTGCTCTATTATATTGAAGACCCTAAAACCAAGGAACTGAAATGTTATACTGACTCTATGGAGCTGAAACCCGATGCACCTGGTGGTAGTATTCGTAACTCGTATACTTTAACACAAAAAGGAACTTTTGGTCTCGTAGGTTTGAAATTTATAATTGGAGAACATCAGAAGGCTGAATTGTGGTCGTTTAGATACGGCAAAAATTACGAAGAAAACAACCTTTGTTTTGCTTTGCATTATAGGGATAATGATCAGGAGACAACACAAGAAAGAAGTAAATTTCTATACACAAATGTACCATAAATAGAGATAAAACTCCTATTTACGATCTTAAGAATAAAAACATCTTTATGATATATGTAATAAAGCCAATAAGACAGCTTTACTTCTCTTACAATGCAATTTCAATGTCTCTCTAAGGCTTGGACTAAAGCTTTTACTTGAAATTTTGTTTCTTGCCATTGAAAATAGTACTCATGCTAATCTCCTCACTATATATATAGACAGAATTAACCAAAATTGTTTCTCTGGCTTTACATCTCCAAGAAACAAATTTTTGTGATATAGAAGAATATTTTTGTTCATCTATCACTTTTCAAAATTAATTGAGCTCTCGAAAGAAAAATGATAACTTACTAAATTTAATCTCTAATTCGGAAGGAAAAACCGATAACTTACAAAGATCACGAGCATTGCTCGTACGTGTATGTCATTTCTCATATAATTAATGACATATCACAACTGGGAAGGTTCATAAGCATGCATATGCATACTCCAAATTTGGCAATTCCTGTATAACAATGCTTAAAATCACCGCCGATATTTTTGTTGTTAAAAACTGCATTAGGTTTTTAACAGGCAGCGCAATTTGATATTAGTTGTAGAGGATGCCTAAGAGGCAGTAGTTTGTAGTAGGGCTGTTCTTTTGTTTGTATAAATTTTCGAAAAAAAAACTGCATTAAGTTTAGTCTTTCTACCTTCGTTTAAACTTGGCAACTTACATTAGTATATACGAATTTTTATTTCGCAGGAAACAAATTAAAACTTCATTATTTACTGCCTGTTAAAATATTACCAACATCCTTTGCTGTAGAGGAGTCGCATAACAAAGTTTATTGGACTGATATAATTTCATATTTGACATACACATTCTAAGAGAAAATTACAAAATGTGAATATGGTTGAAAGAGAAAATAAATACGCAGATAATATGATTTAAAACTGTACTTTATTTATTGATAAATGACATTAAATAGATATTACAATCTGTTCAATCCATATATCTATAAATCAGGGATTGAGAGAATATTTAGTTCTATGTTAATTAGGACAAGAAACATATCTAGATACCAAAAATATAATATCATTAAACACTCCTTCTTGTGTCGCAATTCTAATGAATGATACATAGCCTGTTGTCTCACTAAAAACCTTGCCAAGCAAAAAAAAAAACTCTTGAGTAAAAATAAAAGCTTGGTTTAAGGGAAAAAGAATACAACGCTTCAACTATAAAAGCGACCATATGTGATGTAGACTCCCCCTAATGTCAACTAAACGAACTCCCCCTGATGAGTAACTCAATCTTAGAGTTGAGACAATATTCGCATATCAATGCGTCTCATATGCTTTGCAAACGTAGATTTGGGAAATGACTTGGTAAATAAGTCTGCAGCATTATCAACTGAACATACTTGATTCACCTGTATATTCAATAACTGTTGTTGTTGTTGATCAAGGAAGAACTTAGGCGAAATGTGTTTCGTGTGATCGCCTTAATGTATCCCAACTTCATTGTTCAATGTAAGTCGCATTGTCCTCAAAAATGCAAGTTGGTGCCATAGTAGTGGAAGATAATCCACTAAATTCTCAAATATGATGTTTGATTGACCTAAGCCAAACACACTTCTTAACCACTTCATGTAAAATAATAATCTCTGAATGATTCGAGGAAGTAGCAATAAGGGTTTATTTAGTTTATCTCCATGAAATCGTCATGTTTCCACTTGTACAAATATAACATGTCAGGGATCGTCCTTTATGTGGAGAGATACCCAGCATCAACAAAACTAACCAAGACATCAAAATGTGTCTCTGAATATGTCTTTGAATATGAGACTACACTGAATTAGGGAACAGTGCTCGCAGCTGGAAAAGCATTCGATGGATCGAACCATTCCATCGATGGGTCGAAGAGGAGCTTCGGGTCGATCCAGGGGCATGCTTTCGACAAGTCAAAAATCCTAGAACTTGCATGCTGCGATTCAACCATAATTTTTTTTTTTGAGAATTTCATGCTTCTCTCTGTATTTTTTGTAGGGAAAAAATAAGCCCAAGTTAATGGTTACCTTCAATTTCCAGAAGGTGTACTATACTTCATTATAATGACTTGTGCGTATACGCAGAATGAGAAGGCAATATCTGGATGTGTGCACTAAGCTAAATTAAACCAAGGTCTAACCACACTAAGATATGGAATTTCATCTCCAAAGGTTCTTCACCATCATCTTTTGGGTTCCAAACTGCAAACAACCATTGGTGTGCTAAAAAGTGTGTGCTTTGTCTATGACTTGATTTGGACGTAAGCAAACTGGTGAATAAGAATTCAACCAACTCGATATACCATCTCTAAATCGCTAACAACGTAGACTTAAACCAAGAGAAAATCGAGTCCTACCAAGGTCTATCATCTCAAACAACTTGTTCATCTATTGAAAATGCATGGGCGCAATTTATCATTCTTGTATCTCTTCCCAATCAAGTAGTCACTTAGAGTAGTGAACATGATCTTATCCTATGAGCACTCTATGGTTTAAAGTTACTTGAATTGGGTATAACCATGCTAATTGGCCCTCTCATGTATATCTCTGAATCAAGATCCCCATAGAGATATACTATAACCACATTCATCAGCTGCATACTCAGTTTTCCGAACACTATCAAACTAACAAGGTAACAAAAGGTACTGATGTCCATAATCAGAGAATACATCTCCTCGTAATCAATACTAGGGCGTTCAGTAGATTCTTGCGCCATGAATTCTTCTCATTTTTCTTCCAAACAAAGACTCATTTGTGTCTAACCGGCTTACCATTTGGTGGTTATAGCACTACCATACCGAAAATATGTCATTTGTAATAGAGTCTAGTTCAGCCTAGATTGCAACTTTCCATATTGGTAAATTTATTCTATGTTGACACACTACTAGAAAACATACTTTAGCCGACGAAAGTAAGCAAAACAGATCGTCGTCTAAAATTTTTACTCGTCGGCTTTACACGAAAATAATCGTCGGCTAAAGTGTAACTTTTACTGAAGAATTGTTTTTTAGCCGAAGAAATAATAATATCGTCAGCTAAAGTTCTTTATGTTTACAGATCTGGGCAACAACTCATTCATTCAAAAAAAAACGGTGAGGGAAAAACACGAATCGCTCTCAAATCGTTGGGTGTTGTCGGAAGCTATCCAAAATGAGTTCGTGAAACTATATTTCACTACAAATATATAGGTATGTATATATGTGTGTTGATTGTTGATTTTGAGTTGAATTATTATATATATTAATTGTTGATTTTGAGTTGATTTCAATGAAAATATATCAATATATATAATTATATGTTAATTTTTGATATTATGCAAATATATAGTATGTGTTAATTTGTAATTAAGTAGTAGAAGAATTAATGTAATTTGTACTTTAAAGATATATATAAATATAATGATGAATTTTTAATTAATTAGTGCATGTATATATATATATTCAGGATGGACAAGAGTTGAATTTGCCTTCCAAAATGGGATCGAAGATATGTCGTTAGAATGTGGAGTTTTGTGGAATATGTGAAGACTAATACTAATGGGAATACAATTCATTATTTCCCGTATACGAAATATCAATGTCGCAACGATTTGTATCATTTTTCCATTGATATAGTATGGGAGCACTTGAAGAATAACAGGTTTTGGGATAAGTACACATGTTCGAATTATTACGGTGAAACATCATCAGCGGGTTAGCATGATCATGAGAAATTTCCTGAGAGGGCCAGTACATCCAATTATCTAACAACGAGGTTGATCAACGATGTGTTTCCTAATGAGAGCGGTGTATTTGCTCAAGTACAAGATATTTCTAGAGCTGTCAACACTGCCGATATTGATAAGTACAACAAGCTGATTGCCTTCCATCAGACCCCTTTGTACAACGGGTGTAATAAGACTGTTCTTGAAATGGTCATAGGAGTAATGAATGTCAAAGTGGAGAATAAAGTGAGTTTCAAGACTGTTGATGATTATCTGGAGTTGACTGCTTCGATGTTGCCCCCCGGTCATCGCATTTCTGCGACTCATCGTAAGGTGCGACAAATCCTGAAAAATCTTGGTCTTACCTACATCAAAATTCATGCATACTGATATGATTGTGTTCTCTTCTGGGGTAAAGATCCTGAAGGGAATGATCTTGAAAACCTTGATATTTGTCCAGTATGTCACACGAATAGGTATAAGTTGACTCCTACAGGGAATAAGAAAGCTGTGGAGATACTTCGGTATTTCCTGCTGAGGGATATGCTGGAACGGTTGTATATGTCTTCACACATAGCCAAAGCTATAAGATGACACGCTCTGAGGGATTTGCCTAACGATGATACCCTTATACACCCTGCTGACGGAGAGACTTTAAAGCACTCCGTTAGGGTGTATCCTGATTTTGCATTAGAGGTCCGAAATATTTGGCTCGGGCTCTTATCTAACGGATTCAACCCTTTTGGCAACATGAGTCTTCAATATAGTATATGGCCAGTTATTTTGGTACCGTACAATCTTCCTCCATGGATGTGCATGAAGAAGGAATACAATATGCTGACTCTGTTAATTCCATGGTCGGGTTATACAGGAAAGTGTATGGATGTGTATTCAAGACCCTTGATTGAGAAGCTTAAGGTTCTGTGGAACGTTGGTCATCCCACTTATGACAAGTACAATAACGAGATGTTCCAGATGCGTGTCATGGTTGTTGGCACTATCAGTGATTTTCCTCCCCGCGGGATGTTGTCGGGCAACGTTGTTAGAGGATACAAGGCTTGTCCAAAGTGCTTGATTGATGAGTGCGGTAGATTTTATTGCATGAAGATTGTCTAAATGTGTCAATGTTGTTAGCTTGGACTTGATCACCCATGGTGGGAAGATGACAAGGTATTTGATGGGACTATAGAAAAGGATGTGCAACCCAAGAGATGGAATGGAGATGAATTTCGGAAATGCTGAATGAATACGATTTTGGGCAACTCAGCAATCATCCTAATATAGTGGTGGCAATACCTGACAGACTCGACATATATAAATTTTGGACACACAAAAGCATATTCTGGAAACTCCCGTACTAGAGTAACTTGTTGATCATGAATACCTAGATGTCATGCACATAGAAAAGAATGTGTGCGAAAGTATGGTGGACACAGTGTTGAATTGGGAGGGAAAAACTAAAGAAGGCCATCAGACACATATTGATCTGAAAAGAATGGGTAAATATTTGTGGTTGAAAGAAGGGAAGAAAAAAATGCATCAAGCTCCTTGCACCATCAAGCCTGAACAAAAGATTGAAATTTTTAGGAGGATGGGTAATGTTAGGTATCCTTTAGGCTATGTAGGAAATATAGATCGGTGTATTAACTTCCGGGGCAATAAGATGTACGGATTAAAGAGTCATGACTAACATATACTTCTTCAACGTCTCTTCTCTGTTTTTATTCAATCATACTTTCCCCATCAGGTGGAGCAGTTAGTAGCGTTGTCAAGATTCTTTCAGAAGTTATGCACTAGATAAGTGAAAAAAATCAGACCTAGGGTAAATGCAAGAGGACAACATTTTTATCATGTGAAAATTTGAGAGGATATTTCTCCCAAATATTTTTAACATCATGCCTCACCTGCTGATCTATCTTTCCGAAAAATTGTTGTTTACTGGTCTAGTACATTACACTTGGATGTATCCCATGGAAAGGTACGATTCAACATCCGAAGATCAATCTGTTTTTATATAAAATTATTTTTCAATAATCATAACATACACTTTGCAACTTGATAGACAATTGGGGGACTACAAAGACTATGTGGCTAATAAATCCGCACTTGAAGGATGTATAACTGATGCATATCTTGCATACAAGTGTGTAATGTACACCAAGTTATATTTATGAGCATTGGAGGACCCTCCACAATATATGCCGATAGATGAACCACAGTTCAATCTTTCTATCCTCTCCTATGATGTTGAAGTTTATGGAAAGTTGTCAAACTCGTACCAGTTAGAACCATATGAGCTAGTCATTGCCCACTGGTGGGTATTGATTAACTGTCTAGAAGTGAAATACTGGAAAGACTTCCATATTTACTGTGATTAGGTTGCCAGTGATCCTTAGTACCCCAATAGGGAGTTTTCAAACTATTTTGGCGGCTGGGTACGTCTATATAAATATTTATTGCTATATATATTTATATATATAAATATCAATGTTCATATTTAAAGTTAATGGTTGCGATTAATTTTTCAGATGAACCATATATAATTTGATGGTCACCTAAACTAGTCACACGAATTAAGGCTTTTAACGATGAAACTGATAACTTCAAGAGTTTATGTGATGTGTAAGGTCAATGGCGTGCAATTTAAATATGAACATAGAGACGATAGATAGAGAATATAGAATTCTGGGGTAATGGTGCATTGTGGGTAGAATGACATTGACTATTACGGTGTCCTCCATTCATTGGTTGAACTAATTTATGGGGAATACATGACAGTACATTTATTTAAGTATATATGGTTTGATACTAACCCTGGGAACACAAGGACCGATTAGTCTGTAATATTTTTGGTGAATACTGTTAGAAGCTGGTGTGAAGATGACCCTTTTGTTTCTGCCGAAATTTTTATGGTTTTTGTTAGTAAACGCTACTAACGCGGAATTGCCTTTACCTGCACTCGAAAAATAACACTTCATCCTATGCCACAAAAGCCAAACCGTCGGCACCAATCCCATCTGGATTTCTCAATATCATAACAATAACAATAAACAGTAACATAACTGTATAATATATAGAAAATCCGGGAAAAACCATATAAAACATGTATCAGTAACGTATCAGAGCGACCTCTAGTGTATACATATACAAAATATACAACAGTAGACGAAACAAGAAACCTACTGGAAAACACAGGTAGCTCGAACAACTAGCCTCCAACCACGACGTGAGACATCAGAATCCGAACTGTAAACTGGACACGGAAACCGAAAAGCCCAGGGGAAAGACATGAAAATCGTTAGAGTGAGTGGACGAAAATAAATTTCTTTCGCCGAATAATATATATTATAATAAAATATGCGAGTCAAAATGAATGAATATGATATAGTACACGAGGTGAACTCAAACTCCTCCAGCGTACAGAGCATGCATAGAAAAATTACACGGGGTCGCTCATGGACACATCCGTGCTAGTACAGTCCGAATCACGGGATCCCAGACCCACACGTGATTCTAGCTAGAAAGGCCTCAGGTCATGGTATCTGTTCCCACCCGGAAATACATCGGCATAAGGAATAGAAATATGTACCCACCCGGAAATACATCGGCACAAGGTACAGTTACCCCCGGTAGACATCCTCGGGGATCAGCCGGGATGCAAGTGCATCGATACAACCACATATACTAAGACTGTACTCTGTGTAAATCAAGTCATAAATAGTTTCATGCATACGTATAAAGCATAATGTAAATGCATAATCGTAAAGCACATGCTCATATAAGTCATAATCACAAACATATGCTCATGCTTGTAAAATGTAATATAAAGACTCGCAATCGATCAGTGAAAAGAAGGTCCACTCAGAGACGAGCAAAGTGCGCACTCGCGCTAATCACGTGGTCCGGCGGAAGATCCCTCGCCCGAAGCACGATCTCGATCCCCTGAATAGTTATAAAATATATCTGATCAAAATCACAATTCACAACATTGTACCACACCGCAGAAACCAACCGTTCCCGGAAATATATAACACAGTGCAAAATAACCGACAAAATTCCCGAAATCTCCACTCAAAACCCTCGACTAAAAATTAGATACCCAAATCAACTCGAAAACCTCAAGGCAATGATCGGGGAGCGAATACGAGTAAAATGACATTAAAATCATCAAATTCTAAAAAGTCAACGGGTCGCCGGAGCTCCGCCGTTGACCGCCGCCGCCGCCGCCGCGCCGTCAACCGGAGAGATTTTCTGACGGCCAAGCTCACCATAGCTTCTCCTCCTCGAGCCAAACACATCTCTCAACTACACCAAATGCCAAATCAGACGGCAAGCAGCTCAAAACCAGCTCGAAAGTCACGGTGATCCACCACCTCCGGCGAAACTGTTCACCGTCGGTCCGCCGTCTACGGCGCACTGCAGCCATCGAGACTTGTCCCAAAAGGACCATCGTGGCCCCACGAGTAGAAACCCTCAACTCTTCGGCCACCATCATGGCTGGAGCACCTCCGTCACCGGAACCCAAAACCGGCCGAAAAAACTCAAACTTCAAACCACAATATCTTCCTCAAATCGAAACCAAATCAAGCAATTCCAAGTTCTAAACAGTTGCAAATGAAGAGAGGAATCGATTCATACCCAAATCGAAGCCGGAGATGGCCGAAAATGAAAGGTCGGCGGCGAGTCAAACGGTGGCCGGTTTTCCTCCTTTGGTCAACGCGGGTCAACGTCTCAGCCTTGGTCAAACGTCGGTCAAACTTCTCGAATAGTGATTTTCATCAATTTTCGACAATTTTTGATATTTATACTTGCGTCTCGGGATGATCGACGGTCCAAAAATGATAAATATTACGATTCGGATAAACTCGATACGAACGGATAAACTCGTCGATATTCCGAAACTTCAAATATTCATATTATATTCCTTGGTCATCGGAAAAATCATCCGAAACCGCCCACGAACTCGAAATCACGTGTACAACAACTCTCAAGAAGAGACTCAACTCAAATTCTCGGCCGATAATTAAGTCGTAATCAGAACAAGCAAACTACACAATTATCGAAAAACTGCGATTACGCGCTAACTCGTGAATTACGCTGTTTATTCTACCGATTCTGGTTCGGGTCGTAACAGAGTACCTCTTTAAAGTTCAACATTTTTCTGGACATAGAAAGCAAGGCAGGACCATGGAGACTTACTTGGTTGAATGATCTTTTTATTAAGAAGATATTATATTTCTTGTTTGTAAAATTTCATGACTTTGTGACTCATTTGAATTGGTCGGGCTTTGGCAGAAATATTTTTCACATTGAAATCCTTAATGTAAGGAAGGGTAACTATGTATTTTTTCTATGCCAGAAAGCAGTAGGAATATCTGAACATAATTCTTTTATGATTTTGTTTTCAAAAGTCTTGATTCTCTATTATAATAAAGTATCTTGTAGCTGAATTTGTTTGATAGTACTAATTGTAGCTTGCTCAGAGGACTATGCTGGATTATGGGTAATAGGTGCTTCTGAAATAAAATTGTTATCTGGGTATTGTATTTGTAAGAATTGGCTACCTATTTTTATCATATTTAAGTGTTGTTTAATTTCTTCATTTTCTCGAATAAGTGTTTGGTAACTTTTTTGTAATGTATGAATTTGGGTTTTTATGATTTTGATCTATTGTTGTAAGTCTGAGATGGTTATTCTTTTTTATTTTCCTGGAATTTTTGGAATGTTAAAGTAAGGCAAATTTTTGGATGTGGTGTGTTTACCACGTTTTCATGGGTGATTAAGTTTTTTAATTTTTTAAGGTAATCAACCTTTAATTCTAAGTTATCAATTTTTCCAATTAAGTCTATTAATAATTCTTCTTGTTTTTCTTGTTTAGAAAGAACACTTATGGTTTTGCAACAAGTATCGTTGCAACCAAAGGTAATATTTGGAGATGAATTTTCATCAGAACTCTTTGATGATGATTCAATTGATTCTTCATTGATTGGGATGTCTTCATTCTCTGAATCAGTATTTCTTAATTCTAAAGAGAAATTAAATTTTCTCTTTCTTCTTGACTGATTTTCAATTGATTGATAGTATTCTTAACATGACACTTATTTGCAAAATGATCAGGTTTATTACATTTAAAACATTTTCTTTTGTTGTTGTCAAAAGATTTTCTTTTGTGTTGATAGTTTGATTTTTTGGGCCAAGCTTTTTGAAATTTGTTTTTAGATTAAAATTTGTTTGGTTCAAACTTGTTTTTGATTTTTAAATAAGGTTTGTTTCAATTAAAATATTTCTTTGTGAGACCAAAATTAGACCCGTTGTTTTTAGGTTTTCTTTTAGAGGGAGGTAGGGATGGTAAACCATATTGCTCACAGAAGTTAGGTAAATTCATATTTTGCTATCTTTTTATCAGATTTTACTTGGGAACTAATTTTTGAATCTATACACATTTTTAGACCTTCAGATTGAATAATTGTGATTATGTTTCTATAGGTAAGGGAATCATAATCGATTAGACTTGATTCATTACTTAGGACTTGACTAATTTTATGAGCAAATAAATTAGGAAGATCATTTATAAATTTTCTTTCCAAAACGGTTGATTACTATCATCTTTAACTATTACTCGGGATATAAAAACATCCTTGTACCATTTCAAATCACTTAATGTTGGACATCTAAGGTTACCGAGTTGGTCATGTATTCTGGATGTAATATGACTGGGTGTTCCTATAAAATGTTGAATAATCGTATAGAATAAAGTATTGATTGTGTCAGGAATTCCCATTCCCATATTTTCATGAAAGATCAGAATCCCATCTGGGTCGTGTTTGAATGTGTGTTTAATTGATTCTCTACATTCAGAGGTAAAATATTGTTTTCACCAGGAATGAAGCATTCATGTGAACCCTGTGGAGAGGATGTCGATGATTTCTGGTTGACTAAAATTATGGATAGTGACATAACTATTTGCTGTCGTAGACATATGGTGTAATTTTTTTAGTATTTCTTGTTTTGAGAGATTATCAATATTCCATTCATATGTTTTATCAGCAGAAACCGAAATTGATTGGTGGAGTACTACTCGGTTGAAAGTCTGTAGGTAAGAGGCGTTCTTTCCAATTCTCGAAGGGTCTTGTATTTGGATAACCTATTTTGTTTAACTGTAATTCTTGAAATGTTTTGTTGATTTTTGATATTGTACTGGAATCACTATCGGAAGAATCTGAGGATGATTCATAGGTATGAATGACCGTAATTTTGCTAGGTTCAGTCTTTAGTTCTTTTAGCATTTGTTATATTTGTTGAGTGGTAGACATGGGTGTAGGAGTTAGTTTACGTAAATCATTAAAATGAATTAATGGTGATTATGTCCTTTGTTGGGGTGAAACTTTTTCAAAAATGCTGATTGTTGTTTCTATTTTATCTAATTGGTTTCCTATTGTTATTAAACTTTAGTTTGTATAATTATCTTGTTCAATGATTTTTTTAATTTTTGGGTTATCTCTAGCTATTTTGAATGGTGAGGTTGTTATGGGTGTTTGAAGGTGATCAATAATTTCTGTTTCTATTGGGGGATGACTGGAAGAGATAATGGTGTTACTGGGTATTTTTCATTTTACTTTTGTTAATGTTTGAACATTTTTTTGATTAATTTGGTCAATAAAATCGAGAAAGAATATTTCAGATTGGGAATTAAGCATAAAGGCTTGCCAATCATGAAATAGTTGTTTTCTTTGCTCAACTAAAGGGTATTGATTTTTGTTGGCATTTCGCCTGGGTATATTTTCTTCAGTTTGAAGGTTTTGATCTAATTTGGGATAATCAATTATGAATGGCTTACTAAGTGTACTTAATCGGGGATTTAGAGGGAGAATAACTTCAAAGTCGGTTGCTGTGGGAGATGTTTCTTCTTCATCAGTTTCCTGATGAGAATTAATTCCCACATAACTAGGGTAACTAACTTAAGAAGCAGATTTGACATTTTTAAATTTTAATTTGTGTAGTTCTTCCTCTACTTCTTTTATTCTGATATTTTTTATTTCTTTATTTATATCGAAATCTCTACTTGACATGGTTTCAGTGGAAGTGGAACCAGCAAAGAAATGTCTGGAAGATTGGCTTAATTTAGGTACTCTGGGACTTTTGCGAAAGTTGATTCTTACTGTGCCATCATTGAATTGATAGATGCAGTTTAAATCAGCTTGATTATATTGTATGTTGATTAGTTGATTTTCATTAGTGAGAGATCATTCAGGGGGCGATAGACATCTGACCATTTAATTGTATGATGGACTCTAATATTGGTATTTTCTTGACTGCTTTGAATTAATAGAGTTTGATCTTTTGGACTTTTAGTTATGGCTTGAAAATTCATATTCGTACCTGTTACTTTATAGTGAACTTTATAAACTAAGGCTAATGATTAAGTTCCTTCAAAGACATTATAACCAGAAGTTTTAATATTTAAGATTAAAGTTTTTAATATATAAGGGTCATTGAGACTTACTGTGAAATATGGATAATAATCGAAATGGATTGGACCATTGAATAGACTTGACTCAATTATGTTAATGGTGCTATTGTTGAAGTCAGTAAACCATGCATCACGAAGACACAGAAGTACTGAGGCATTGAGACCTTTGCGGGTTAGAGATTTTACACCTATTTGGACTAATCCTATATGAAGAAAATTGTGACCATCTTTTTTATGTTTTTTGATTGAATCAGGGCTGAATAATTGGCAAGTTTTATGTTGTAAAATATAATCGAAAAGTTGGTGTAATGCCTTATACCTGAAAATGAGCAAAAAAATGTATACCTTAGTGGAATAGCCATATATATATAAGACTTCTTGGATGCAGACCTCCGCATATATTGAAATATGTGGATTTTCTTGATTTGACCAATGTTTTGGTCACATAATCACATCTCCACCATTCAATTTACAGATATATATATATATATATGTATAGATTAACCATGTCAAGTTTCAATCAATTTGATGATCATTTGAGTTCTCAAAATTGTGATTTACCACTTTTATACATGAATAGTTCCAGTTTGACTGATTTCTATTTGTTCGTTCATTTGATCTAGTTTGGTAACTTACAATCACTAAATTGGATGAAACTTTGCAAAAGTGTCTATACGCTAAGACCTAAAATCTGAATGATGGAGATGTGAATATATGACCTAAAAGTTAGCAAAATTAAGAAATTCGCATATATTGAAATATGCGGACTTCCGCACCTAAGAATCCACACACACACACACTAATAGACGATCATGCTTACAAAAAATAAGCCTAATTAGAGATGATTTGACCATTTGATTGCTACGTTAAAATTATAGGTTATATCCGATGAATTGTATGTATCAAAAGTTGAATGTGATGATCAATGGCCAAATCATCTCCGATTGAACTGATTTTTTGCAAGCGTGATCCTCCAGTGATAATTTAAAAGATTATTGGTTTCAATTTTCGAATAATTTTTTCAATCTTTTGAAAATTGGAACTCCGTTCCATTTTTTCTAAGTGAAGCTCCGTCCTGGATAAGATCTATATACATATGTGTGTGTGTTGCTCCAAGAAAGACCAGGAGGATTTCTAGAGATGATATTACTGCCATATTGTATCCCTAGCCAAGTAAGCCAACCATAACAAATTATGGTACGTTGAACATTGTATTAAACCGATTGAGAAGTGAACCGATGATAAATTCTGAATGTTCGACACACTGTTTTATTTATGGTGGATTTCCTATTACCTCTTCTGATAATGTGATTGACAAACAAGAAGCAGAGATTGATTATAGAAAAAGAGGCAAGTAATATTTGATTCCCAATACTTTTTACCTTCTCGATCATTCTTATTACTACTTTTCGTGCAGTAGAAAAAGGACCGTCCTAAGTGATAAAATTAGTCTGCAAGTACATTAGTATATACAAATTTACTGTCCAAGAAACGGAAACTTCATTATTTACGGCTTGTTGAAATATTACCAACATCCCTCGATTGGTCTAGTATTTGACATACACACTTAAAGATTCAGAAACGACTGAGGCTCTTCTTTTCACCCATAAACAGAGAAAATTACAAAACTTGAAGTCTATGACCCCCCTTCCCCGATGTGAATATATATTTTGGTTCATGAACATGGGATAAGTTGTGTGCATCCCCTTAGCACATCATGAGGTGCCGGTGAAACCCATTTTCCGATATCTAGTTATCTACAGACAATGCTTTACCACTATGGCAAAATCAAAAGTAAAACAACCTCAAATGCAACATCTCCAATAATCCAGAAAATCACAAGTATTGTTCATGTACCCTGGCCCGATTCTCTTCCCACCACAATCTGGCGTGCATCTCCCCGAATTTTTCTCGGCTACACCACATAAAAGAAAGAGAGTCATGACAAATAGATATCATTCCAATCCATGATAACAGCTAAAGTGCTAAACACGATAGATAAAGAGGGAATTGCTATTGCTATGCTATAGGTATACCATCTCTGAGGCAACAAGAATAAGTGGAAGACTAATATTGGTGTCATGTGGTTGATTATTGTGTCCCTTATCACTGGAAGTTTAAGTCATAATTGAGAATAACTTGAATTTCCAGTGTGCTACAATGCCATGTAGGACCCTAGTGCCAAAAATCAAGTCTGCTTGACTAAAAAGCATTTACTATGCCAGAAATCTTGCAATGTTTTTATAAAGCTCTAACCGTGATGATGAATAACTACTTAAAGGTCAAAACTATTTTACATCTTTGAATGGACTGTCCACTAAGGCTGAAAAAGTTAAAAACAAACAGCAGGAATTACTTGATCAAGAACCCAAAGCTTATGAAACTACAAGCATCTGTCGGCTGAACATGGTTATTACTGGCTGGGGTTCAAAGCTGCTCATATGGTCTTACGTCAAAGTTGATGTCTGTCAAAGTGTCGATCCAAAGTGAGGATGTCTGCCTAAATTTCTATTACAAAGTTTCTTGAGCTACATTGGCTCTTAATAGTTGTGATAACACCTAATCTATATACTTTGGATCAAACTTTACTCAGATTTGTAACTAACAAAGGGCCAGAATACACCAAATTGTACTATGGTGAAGTTGAATTCATGGTTTTAAAGAAAATGTTAAGAATATTACGATTATTACCTGAATCTGACTCGTCTAAGCTCCCGCTTGCAACCTGGTAACGCTCTGATTGTGATATAAACCCCCGGCTCATCCTGTTCAACCCATTCGGTCTCCAAATCACTTGCATTGCTGATAGATAGCTCCCCCGAGCGATCTGCATCCCTTGATGAACTACTTCTTATTGAAGCATCCATGGATGATATCTCTGTCTTGGTGCCACTTATGCTGGATAGCTTTGGGGTAGAGCTCATACCAAGTGAATCACAGTATTGGCGGGACTGCATTGGATGATGATCCAAAGAATCTGAGGATGAGTAGCCCATAGCCATCCCCGGTGGACGGTACAAGTTTCTAGGTAATCGTTCTCTAGTTAATGGCGGTGTTACAGGGCTATCTTCTACTGATTCCATCTTTGAACTCTGTATCGAACTCTGCACCAGAAGAGGAAGCAGGCATATGGTATGAGAAAACAACAGTATATAAATGCTAGCTGCAAAGCAAAAGCATACAAGTTTCTGCCGAACTGGCTCACTAGAATGAAATAAGCAACATCGTTTTACAAATTATATATTTGAGAAAGTACAGTAACATAAAATGATCAATACCATTAAATTATATTAGCACTTGTTTATAAATAACCAACCAAGGGATTACCTCATCTTCAGATCTTGGCGGGGTTGGCGGTAATGGGAATGCTTGCCTGTTAAATCTTTGAACATTGTAAAGCTCCATAACCCTGTCATAGTTCTCCGCCCACCACCTTTGCGCTTGCCATTTGTTATATACATCACGACTGATCAAAGAGAAGATAAAAAACAATATTATAGAATCCCTGATGTCAAGAGAAATGAAAAGGCATGTATCATGTACAAAACTGTGTAAATCTTCATCTCTAGTACTGATAAGTTTGCCTATATTCTTCCATTTTCATTTTAACATCTTACATGCTTGATTTACCAATTTTTTTATTTTTTTTAAATGTTCTAATCTAACGGCTGCCTGCCCAGTAAGTTTGGTCACACTGCATTTGAAGCAGAACAGTCTTCAACGAAGGGGATTGTATATGCAATTACTACATTTTGGTGCATGGAATAAAGTGGTCTACAAAGTGGCAAACCCATCAAACATAGGTGTTCTTTAATGGCTGATCAAAGTTGGTGGAATTTCAAAAGCAATCAATCCACATATATTAGTTTCCATGACCAACCCAAAACACAGAATCATTTGTATCAATCATGTTTCCAGACTAAAGTGTAAAACTTGCTATGACCGTTGGACCAAATAAATCACATGAAAAAAGAAAGCTACTATCAAAAAGTCCTTGGTCCATTGGCAACATGAAAACTACTGGTTGATGTTTACACTTTGTCATGTAGGTAGGATTGGAGTGACAGCATTCTGTGGCTCACTAGCAGATTTAGGAGACAAATGAAAGGTAAGAGAGCAGAAGAAAACAAAGCCACGGAGAATAAGGAAGGCGTGATTAAAAGAAAGCAAAGGCCAAAGGGCTTCTCCGACACTACGACAACACACTCTGAAGTAAAAGCTTTCCCTAAACACAATCAAATTTGGCCCACCACCCACCACCACCTCCATTCTCAATCTATGAATTCTCCTTTTGGACTCTTCTTTCTTCCCTTTGGTTTGCTTTTTCATAAGGAAGCGTGAAGCTTACTGTGCGACTTGTAGGTCCATTCACACCAAAACCTAGTCTACTGCCTGTTTGGATACCAATTAAAACTAGCCTCATCTATATCTCTTTCCAAAATAAAGAACAATCGTCTGTACATACTACAGATCTTCATTAACTATATAAACTTATGAGATGTGAAATGGGAATTAACACCTTAATCATAAAAACAGGTTTTGTAAAATTGAGCATTCAAACATGACCTACAAATTTGCTCAAGAATAAGTGGTGACATTCACGATCAAAAGATATTCGAACACGAAAAATTTCAACACACGTCACGTACCTGAACCTAATGCGCTTGAGATCGTTACCGCCACGTGGCAAGGAGACGAAGGTGATAAGCACTCCAGGCTCCACCTGGGCCACCCACTCCTTGGGTTCTCTCTCCTCAACGAACACGACCGGGTCGACTCGCCGGCCGCTCGCCGAGTTCGGCGTCCCTTCGCCACTCGAGCTCGAGATCCCTTTCAGCCTCGCCTCCATTTCCTTTCCCCAAGTCCTCGGCGTCGTAGAGCTCGAGCTCAACGTCCGCCTGTACGACGACGACCACCTGAACCGGTCAGACTCCGCGTCCGATTCACCGCCGCTCCCCTTCCCCCGGCTCTGACCCGACGCCGCCGGAATCGTCGTGCAGGGATTGCAGTGCCGGTAAACTCCCGACGCCTTCAGCGCCATATCCTTCAGCTACAAACAAACAAACAAAAAAAATATGTCGGAACTCCAAAAACAACAAAATTCACTTAGAAAATTTGGAAACGGACGGTTGGGTCATACCTGAAACGTAAGCGATTTAATCGCGGCTTGTTGTTTGTTGTTAGAGGCGGCGGTGGTTGGCGTGTTGGTGGTGTCGGAGACCTCGGGTTGACTCGGTGAGTCGTCGCCGAGTTTCTTCGGACGAGCTATGCACGTCAACATTTTTTTTCTTTCTTCCGCTTCAAATGTGTGTGTGTGTGAGAGAGAGAGAGAGAGACGAGAGCGGGTAATGAATGTTGTTGTGTAAGAAAAACGAAATAGTCAGCCAGTACTACTCCTCAGTATAGGCTACAAAAACGAGGTCGTTTTGAAGAGAACGAGGCGCCACGAGCAGTTACTACTTCTCTCTCTCTCTCTCTCTCTCTCTGCTGCAGCAGCTCAGGGACCTTAAATTAAGCTACCAGAAATGATTCGCTGTAAAAAATCAAAAAATAAAAATGAATGAGGAACCAGAAAGTAATCGAACTGGGTATGAGAAGAAGAAGAAAAGTGGAGACACTAACCCATATGGGGCTTCTGAAATTTTCTGAGTCGGAGTTAATGGTGGAATTGGTAGTGATGAGAAGTCAGAGAAGAGAGAGAGTTAGACTGTCAGAGTGACGGAGAGAGGCAGTGTTGGTTTTGGCTCGCTCTAATTCGCTATAACAGGACGGGGATGTGGTTACTGTACGACACGGCGTATTTACCTACTACCGAGCGGTAACCGGCTTGTGCGATTTGATTAGGTACTAGGTTGGTGACTTGGTGGCCCGTAGGCTCACCTAACTGGGCCACTCGTGCTTCATTACGGTGGGCGTGTGGGGTCTATCGAGATTGTGGGCTCTATAGAAAGGCCTAAGTAGAAACGAGTTTTTGGGCCTGTGAGCGGATGACGTGTGTGGCTCAGAAGATAGTGTGGACTAGAATGGCAAGATGAGTTTGAATATGTTGGGAATTTGCATCAGCAGTTCAGCAAAAGGCTGAAAGGGTTTTACATGTCGAGTTTTGGACAACGAGCAATGGACTGGGGCTGATTTGGTTGAGGCCTTGACTCTTGAGGAGGTAAGATTAAGGAGTGAAAAATTGAAAATATCTCTGATATTTTTTTTCATTATCCGATATAAATTTTACATATATCTTTATCTCGTCTGATTTTTTTTTTCCGAAATAATCAATATGTCGTCAAAATACTTGATATTTTGAATTAATCCGATGTTTTGACTTTATATCTTTGTTCACCATACCAAATTCAAACAATGAAACCCAACACGTCATGATCCAAAGTCGAATCGAATAGCTTAAAATTAAACCCACAAAACACAAAGTTGCAAAATTGAGGATCCCCAAACTCTTGTAAGTAATCTTAAACTCTTAACCAATGAGTTAGGATTCTTATCTGTTTCTTTGTTACCTATATATATATATATAAGAAAATTTGAATTTTTTATTTTCTTAAAATTTGAATCTCCATCATTAATTATTTCGTGTAAGAATTTTCTAACACAATAGGTTTTATTATTCCATACATCAAAACCAAAATAACTCTACTAAAATTTCTTATGATATACAAAACAATGTACAAAAGACGTGATACCTTAGACTTTCTTTCAGTTTAGCCATCGAATAATAATTCGAGTTTGAAACTATATTTTACTAACTATCAACACTTAGTACGTACTAATTCATCTAATATTATCATAATTTCATATGTCTCAATGCTTAATTAATATTTTATTTATAAATAAGTTAGATAATTGATCATATGAGAACCTAATAAAGTTTCAATCCAAATTTTCATATATTTTTCTTAGTTTCTATTGATTTCGTCCAATTTCTTATTGGATCCGATATTTCTGTTGAAATATCCGTATTTTGGATCGTCGATATATTCTCGATATTTGATATTTTACTCCTTAGATAAGATTGTGCACCAAAACGTTACAAATAAAAAATATTTTAATACTTTACTACATGTACTAACGTTGGATAATTGCTTGCACCATGTATGTGTTAAAGCAAAACTTTCCTATCTTAAAGTTTTTTCAAGTATCGATTTGATAACTGATTTCATACGCATGTAATCGGAAAAAAAAACTAAGTTCATACGTCACTGGCCTTATCTTTGTTCAACATGTAGGTTCTTCACCACGTCTCATTTATATACTTTTATTGGCTCGTTTCACTTCTGTCTGAAATGATCATTGATATGTGTCTAGTTTCGTCTGGAGATAATAGGTAATTTACCACTGTTTTTGTCCTAATGGTCGTTGCCAAGCTTTTAAGGTGGGATTTGACCGCTGTCGCTAAGCACTGTGTTTCGAGACAGAGGTTGGTCCCGACCGACGGAGTATTTGGCCTGCACGTGCAAGGCTCAAGCCTTTACGAGTGGAGGCGAATGTTCACGTTGTGATGATGGTAGCCGACGAATGGAGTCGCGTAAAATCATTTTTCTGGCGACACCGCGTTCTCCCGAGTCTGTACACGGCGGTGAGTTTGTGTCACACCCTGACCCAGATTTAAAAAAAAAAAACTAATATGATTTGATTATTTTTTCTTTCAAGTCAAGGTGTGATCGGCCTTTAAATATCAAAGATAAAACCACCATTGATAGTATAAGATTGAGAAGTAGGAACAAGAGTAAAACTAATGTCTTTATTAAATAAAAAAAAATAGATTACAAAGAAAACTTCTAACCTTTATTTCCAGAATGTAAAAACAAAGTGAAAAAGTAAAACTTGCATCTCTTAGTTCTTTATTTCTTCCCCTAGCTCATTTTTCTTCTCCTAGTTCTAAAAACCAGCTAGACTCTTTAAGTTTCAGGTACATCTGCACAAATTTATCAAAGAAGTGAGCATGAACTCAGTAGAGCAAACTTCCAAAACAAAAGCAACCAATAAGAACAAACATATGCAGTATGGCCTAATCTCCCATTTTATTGGCTCTCTTGATCTAAAATCGGTCACCAAAGCCATATGCCTTTTAATTAGATCATATTTCCAACTATTTGGTTGAAAGGGCTTCTCTCCCTACATGTATATAATAGGCTGGTAGCTGGTCTCTTAAGGAGATAGTCTCAAACTACCATTTACTACTTTTTCTCTGCTTACATGAAATGTATGAGATGAACAAGCAAAACACATAAGAACAATACTTCAAAACAACCAGAAACATAGTAGTTCAACCTCAAAACATGTACATTAGCAAAACAAGAAAAGAACTCTGAAGTTTCTCAAACTTTCCTTACCTTCACCTTCTTGGTTTTAGAGCTTTCCCACTTCTCTAAAGTTTTTAAGAACTAATCTCATCATCTCTAACTCTTTATCTAATAGTGTTGTACTGAAAGTAGTAGTAGTCTTTGTTTTTATTTTTTTTGAAGTTACATGCAGGCTACCTTTATTTATACTACCCAAGTAGTGTTGCCACCAAGTAACAACTTAGTTAGCTTAGTCAGTAATTTTCTGTAAAGACCACCAAAAACTACCACCTCTAGCTTAAAAAGAATTCTAATAATGATGAAGGCTGCCTTGTGAGGTGCTTAAGGGCTGCACAAGATTAATTATGGCAACCAAAAGCCTGTTAAAAGCTTCCCTTATGCTGGAATGTGTCTTCGCATGGCTAGCATATGAAAGGAGCTGAATAAGCAATCTACTGACTCATGATTCAGCAGCTACAAAAGACAAATCAGTTTTTTTTTCTATGTGAAAGTTAACTAAGTAAATTGTAAACCTATAGTAACTGATAATGTATGACATATTAACTCACTGCTTATTTTTTGGGCAGATTATACGATAAAAAATACTTATTCCTCAAATCGTAAGACAAGGAGGTCTATAAAGTTTCACATTCATCAAAGCTACAACACCTGGAGAACGACAACTTACATAACGGATTATGTAAATGTGTAATAGTAGTATATAACATGTGAAAGAATTATTCATAACTATTGTTTTATCAAACAAGACCACAACATGCATTACTAATCTTCTATACAAAATCTATCTATTTGAAGTACTATGACACCCTATAACTTCTGAACTAGTATACTAGCATAAGCACATTATAACTAGAACTATTACTTATAACTACACTAATCTAGAGTACAGGCTGGTGACTACGTTTTTTTTAAAAGTTTAAACTGGCTAAAAAAATAAGATTTTACAATCTACCCTCCTAAAAGAAAATTTTGTCCTTGAAATTTAAAACTTACTAGTACTATAGAACAAACTGGATACTTCTTGCAAAGTTCACTTTCTCACTCCCATGTTTCTTTACTCATATCTCCATGTGGCCATAGAACCTTAACTAATGGAATGATCTTGGTGCGTAACACTTGCTTCTTATGGTCCAGTATTCAAAGTGGTTTATTCTCATAAGATAACTCCCCATCTAATTCCAGATCCCTCCAATGTAGAACATGAGATGTATCAGGATGGTATTTCCTAAGCATAGAGACGTGAAAGACATCATGTATGCTTGAAAGTTGAGGGGGCAATGCTAGCTTGTATGCTACTTCACCAACCCTTTTTATGATCTCAAATGGTCCAATAAATCTAGGAGATAATTTTTCAGATTTTCCAAACCTCTTGATTCCCTTGCGAGGTGATACTTTAAGAAATACTTGATCACTTACATCAAACTCCAAAGGTCTCGTTCTGTGAGCTAGATAGCTCTTATATCTACTTTGAGCTGTTAATAGGCACTGCTTAATTAGCTTTATCTTTTCTGTAGTTTCTTGTACCAAATCTGGTCATATCAAAATACTTTCACCTACTTCCGCCCAACACAATGGTGATCTACAAGGACAACGGTATAATGCTTCATAAGGTGACATACTTATACTCATTGGAAGCTATTGTTAGCAACAAACTCTGCTAGTGGTAGATGATCTTCCCAACTTCCTTGAAAATTTAAAACACCAGACCGAAGTATATCTTCCAGGATTTGAATGGTTCTCTCTGATTGGGCATTAGTTTGAGGATGAAATGCGTTACTCAATTGCAGTTGAGTTCCCATTGCCTTTTGTACACTTCCCCATAACTGTGAAGTGAATTTAGAATCTCTATCAGAGACAATTGAAATAGGAACTCCATGTAGCCTCACAATGACCTTCATGTATAATTTACCAAGTGCCTCTGTAGTGTCTCTTATCTTGATAGGTATAAAATGTGCAGACTTGGTCAATCGAGATCTATGATAATCCATATGGCATCTCGACTTCTAGATGAACGTGGAAGTCCTGTCACAAAATCCATAGTGACATAATTCCATTTTCATTCAGCTACTAGTAATGGTTGCAAGGATCCTGGTGGCTTTTGATGTTTTGCTTTGACTTGTTGGCATATGAAGCAGTTTTGTACAAAGATTGGTATGTCTTTCTTCATACTATTCCACAAGAATTGACCACGTAAATCATGATACATTTTTGTACCACTTGGATGAATTGTATATGCTGCATGATGAGTTTCACGTAACACTCACTTCTTAACTCTAGATTTTCTGTTACATATAATCTTCCACAATATCTCAAACCTTGGTCTTGATTGAGAGTCCAACTTTCAGGTCCTTCTCCTCTTAAAGTCTTCTCACGTATCATCTTGGATGTATCATCTCCTTGTTGGTCATCAATGATTATGGCTATCACCACTGGTATGGTGACCAAATTGCTAAAAAAGGGGACGTCTTGTCTTGCTTTTAAAACCATATCATATTCTCCAATTGGCTCAACCATTTTCCACTTTTGCATTTGTAATCCTGCAGCAAATCTTTTTCTACTAAGAGCACCTGCCATAATATTCGCCAACCAGGGTGATGATGTAATCCGAAATCATAATCCTCTAAGTAATCCATCCAATGCATTTTGCTCAAGTAAAGCTCTTTCTGTGTAAAAAGACATTTCAAGCTTTTATGATTAGAATAAAGCTCAAAACGCTCACCATATAGATGTTGTCGCCAGGTCTTCAAGGCATGAACAATTGCTGGCAATCATGTGCTGGATATTTTTTTCTCATGTGTCTTTAGTTGGCGAGATGCATATACCACTACTTTGTTAGATTGCATTAGTACACATCCTAATCCACAAAGTGATGCATAAGTGTATACTATATACTCTACACATTGCTCAAGAATAATTAGCACTGGAGCAGTAGTAAATCGAATCTTCAATTCTTGAAATGATTCCTCACACTCATTGGTCCAAATAAATGGAACTTATTTCTGTGTTAACCTTGTCATTAGAGCAGAAATACCAGAAAAGTCCCTTATAAATCTTCTGTAATAACCTGCCAAGCTTAAAAAGCTTCGTATCTCTGAAATGTTCTTTGGCTGACTCCACTTGAGAACTGCTTCCACTTTAGAAGAACCTACTGCAATGCCTTTACTTGAAATCGCATGGCCTAAGAACTTAACTTCAGTTAACCAAAATTCACATTTGCTAAACTTAGCAAATAACTAGTACTCTCTCAGTGTCTGCAAAATGATTGCTATGTGGTTCCATGTTCAGCCTGAGATTTTGAATATATGAGAATATCATCAATAAAGACAGTCACAAACATATCCAAGTCAGGTCGAAATATCTGGTTCATCAGGTTCATGAATGTTGTAGGGGCATTGGTTAACCCAAAAGACATAACAATATACTCGTAATGGCCATATCGAGATCTAAAAGTTGTGTTTCGTATGTCTGCAACTTTGATTCAAAGTTGATGGTATCCGGATCGAAGGTCAATCTTGGAAAAGAATTAGGAACCTTTCAACTGGTCAAAGAGATCATCAATCCTTGGAAATGAGTACCTATTCTTCATTGTCACTCTGTTCAGTTGTTGATAATCAATATACAATCTCAGAGTTCTGTGGGAGTCAGTTTTGGCCACCTGAGCTGGGGAAGGATGAGCTTAGGTAAAATAGTTCTGGATGAGGTTCGATGAGGCCAGAGATGGGCCTGGGCCAGGACGATTATGGGTCCGATCAAGGGCCAAATGGTTTGAGGGTTTATAGAAGTATCTAGAACATTGTATGAGCTTCTAGAATGTTTGATAGACCTGAAAATCCTAAGGTAAGGTTGGATCTCAAGGAGGCTGGGCAATCTGACCTCGAGGGATTGTTTGATCGGACCTCGGGGGGTTGACAGAATCTATGGAGGAAAGGTTAAGATTTATGCGTGTTCTAGCAGGATTATGTCAAAGGGCTTGTGGTAATCTAGAAACAGGCTTAACCCTGGATAAGGAGATCTACTCCTTAGTAGATTCTTCCTATCCGAAAATAAAATAGTCCTATTCGATATGGATTATACTTAGACCCAGTTCGATCACTATATATAGACCATCTCTACTTGGTCCGAGGCAACGTAATTCTACCCTAATCAATACTTGATTCTTAAGGCGAGTTCTGACTTGAGCATCAGATGGTCTAAGCATGGTACCACACCGAGCTCCGACTTATTTTGCAGGTTCACGAAGATCTAAGCTGTAGCAGGATAAATCCGCTCTCACAAATTAGTGCTTTCATTGGCAGAACCCTAGGATAATTCTCTTGAATGGAAGAACTATGGAAGATAATACTGACGCAGGCAATAAGCATGATAAGGAAGCAACCCCGCTGGCGAGAAACAATTAGATAACCCCCAACACAGGGGCATCGAGGCGTGGGAGTACCCTTACGCATCAGGTTCAGCCAAGGAACCTTGTGGAAGAAGGGCATGTGAGCGACGAAGATAGTTCTGACTAGGAGAATGAATGAGCCAGGGGCTGGAGGGCCAAGGTCAATCATGACCTCCACCGGGCTGAGGAATGATACATGAGCCTGAGAATCAACATGGCTACATTACAACAGTCTATCGAGGGGGCTGCCAGGAGCATGAACGAGTTGGCAGACACTGTGGCTGTTGTTTAGAGCACCTTGCTGAATTTGGTAGAGCTGTTGAAAAACCAGGGGTTGGTTGCACCTGTCCCTCCAATGCTAGAGGTACATGGAGTCCTAGTAGCTGAGCAGAACAACCAATAAGTGGTGGTAACCAAACCAGGGACCCAGGGGGTCGCAACCCTCAGGAACATGGTGGAGGAATTTATGGAGATGCAGCGTGCCCATAACGTTCGGACCAACCAGGAGACTAAGAGGCTAAGGAAGGAATGGATATCTAAGAAGGAATCAGAGGCGGAGCAGAGGGCTCAAAGAATGTCTCAGAACCCTTTGGCTCAGTTCATCCAAGATGCTAAGCCCTTCAGGAAATGGAGCCACCTTAGGTTTGACAGGTATTCGGGGGATACAGACCCATACCAGCTCGTGAGGAATTACCAGTCAGCCATGGCCACTAGCCAGTCGAATGACGCTTGGATGTGTAAGATATTTCATGCAAGCCTGAAGGACCACGCTTTGCAGTGGTATGAGACACTTCCCCCAGGCTCGATCGAGGATTGGAGAAGTCTAAAAATAGTTTTCTTCAAAAGGTATGAGAGTAACACCGAGGGAACAAAAGACGTGACCTACCTCACTCTCTCAAGATGAAAATGGGAGAGGGCCTGAGGAATTGGGTCACAAGGTTCAGGAAAGAGTATGTGACAATAGACTGTAAGGACAATACCGTAGCGGCCACGTCGTTCGTTAATGGACTGAACATGGACTCAGAGTTGGCTTGAAAGCTGATCAAGAAAAAGACCAAGGATTTATCCACGGTGTAACGAACCAAACCAAAAGTTACGCTAACTTTTACGATTTAGGTTTTCCTCAAATTATGCACCTCGTGAAATTTTGGTAATGAATTTTTCTTCGGGTGAGAATTTGATCTGACTTTCTTCGTAGAAGTCGTAGAGTATTTAATTTCGTGCACGTAGGAATTTTCAGGGATTTTTTCCGGTTATCGAGCTATTTCTGTAGATTTTTGGAAGTTCGTATGTGAAGTATGCATTTTAAAATATTTTTCTTGGCAGTTTACTTTGGGCCGTTGGATCTTGATCAGATCAAAGCTCAGCCATTGATCTAATCAGAAATTTTTGGTATAAATACTGAATTTTTGGTAGAAATACGGATTATTACATAGAAATATAGAAATCGTATGTATACGTATCGATCCGTATTTTGCCCCAAACGAATACCGATTTTGACCCCCTGGAAAACGCCACGGTTGCCGGCGTTCTTGGTATGGATTTGAAGCTCTTCCTCTCCTCTTTCCATTCATGTATTATTTTGTGAGTTTTGGTTATGTTTTGTGGCCGAAAATTGGCTGGGAACCCATCGGAATCCGGGTGGATTCGGTGGCGGCGTTCCGGTCATTTTTCGGCGTGGGTTTTGGGTGGGTTCGACTGGGTATGGTCCAAGGATCAAAACCCCTTTGGTTTGGGGGACTGAGGTGCATCACCGGTGACGGAATTGACCGGAGAAAATTTCTGGCGATTTTGGCCACCGTGAGTTTCGGGCTCAATTCCGGCCAATCTCCATGGAATTGGGTCTCGGTCAAGTTGGAAAAGATGTTTGGCTCGTTGAGATCTTTCCAACGAGTAGTCAAACACTCCCATCGGAGCAATTTGCATCGGAGGCGCGTGTGGTTCACGCACCGCCGCTTGCGGCGGAGCTCCGACGAGTCAAAAATCCTATTTTTTCCGTGGGGTTTCCAGGATGGTTTCTAAGTTGTTTTTCGCACGTTTATTGAATTCTGGAATTAAATGAATTGTTATTTATTCAGGAAACCACAAGAGAGATTTTGGCGAGGGAACTTCCGCCGGGCCTCAGGGCTAGCTGTTTTCAGTAAGTGGGCACTTTGATTTTCACAGTTGATTTGCGAGTCTATGATTATACTTTTACGATTATGCATTTACGGGTATGCATTTATGATTATGCATTTTATGAGCATACATTGGTTTGGAGGCACATATGATTTGTTTTTACACAGAGTATGGTTATTATGGATGCATCGATGCTATGGTCTCTCGGCTGATCCCCGAGATGCTCTGGTAGAGTTATGAAAAACACATGATCCGTGATTACACAGCACCTAGAAGGGTTAGGATAAGCACCTGACCTGGGCATGCTTGTAACTCGAGGGAAACGTACTTAAGTTATTACCTCCACACATTACACGGCACCCAGGAGAGTTAAGACAAACACCTGACCTGGGCTTGATTGTTTTGACTCGCATGATTTTGATGTGCATTTCATTGTGAAAAGCATGTTGGATTTATATTTCTAATTTATGTGATATATTATTATTTTTCGTCCACTCACTCTAACGGTTTTATTATTTATATGCTTTTCTCTGGGTTTTTTGGTTTCCTTCTTGCCCAGTTTGCAGTTTCTATCATGTGGTTGCGCGTCGTCATCTGAGGCCTAGAGTTCAAGTCACCGTTCTTTTCTAGTATGTTCTTGGTTTAACCTACTAGCTTTGTATATTTGTAAATTAGAAGTCACTCCGAGTATTATGTTAGTTTATTTTCTTTTGTAATGCTTTTCGAGTACTTACTGGATTTTGAATAATAAGTGTAAAGAAATACTTTTACTGTTATTCAGTAGTTTGTGAATTTGAGAAATCTGGATGGGAATTGGCGTCCCACAGTTTGGCTTTTGTGGACTATTTTGAAGTGTGTTTTCATTGCAGGTTTTTGGTTTACTCATTTTATAAAGTAAAATCTAGCAAAAAAAATTAAAAAAAAGTTGTAGTGTTGTTAGGATCTAATTCCGGTTTAGGCAACCGAATCGGGGTTGGGTTCTTTCAGTTGCTATAAGAGCATTAAGTTTTAGATTCTGTAGATTTTGCACTTATGTTACTAAGAACTTTTGAGAATGTACAGCATTTTCGGAGCGATGATCCGACCGGCCGGCTGATAATCATCAATGCTCTGGGTGTTGTATGCTTTCAAATGTTTGAGGTATCATTATTGCATCCTGTTGGTTTTGGTGACTAATGTTTGGTTTTCTTAGGATGCCTCCCCGACGTGGAGCCCGTGTTGATAGGGCTAGGGATGTTGTTGAGGATTAGTGAACACACGACTTGCTTATGCGAGTTTTGCGTTTAGAAGAGCGTTTTGACCCTGTAGTAAACGCTAGGACAGCTGGAGCAACTACTTTTTCTGGCTCTACTGATCCTGAAGTATGTGAGGCTTAGTTAGTCCAGGTGGAGCGTGTTTATGAGCACCTACATTTTACTCATGAGCAGAGGACTGTTGCTGCTGTTGGGTTATTGGACTTGGATGCTTATTTCTGGTGGGTTAGCACCAAGAGGGTTCCTATTGATACTCTATGGCCTACGTTTAGGGACTTGTTTATGTGCCGATATTTCAACCTAGCTACCCAACAAAGGAAATATGAAGAGTTTACCAACTTGAGGTAGGGAGGTATGTCAGTGCTCGAATATCGAGATAAGTTCACCCGTTTGTCTCGATTTGTGCATGATATGGTTACATCTGAAGAAGCAAAATGTAAAAGGTTTGAGTTGGGCCTGAATCTGAATATCAAGAGAACTTTGACAACTATGTCTCGGGACAACTTTGATGACTTTGTTAGTGCTACACTCAGAGGCGAAGACATTGAGAGAGATAGACAGATGCAGTTTCAGTCTCGCCATTTTAAGGAAGGTGGATCTAGTCAGGGTCTTTCAAAAATGCTGAGTTCTGGTACTTCTGGATCAGCATCCTCTTCGAGTGGTGGATCTTACAGGTTTTCTACTGGCTCATCTGGTCAGAGAGGAAACCGTAGATGGAGGAGGGATCGACCCTAGAGGCTGCAAGAAAGTATGAGTTCCAGTGGATCGAGTTACCCTCGACGCACATATGATACACCAGCTGCACCAAGAGATTATCCATTGTGCAACATTTGTAATAGGCGGCATTACAGTTCATGTTTTTGAGGCACCACCAGTTGTTACCGTTGTGGCCAGGAAGGTCACTTTGCAAGGGAATGTCAGCAAGGTAGTACTTTTTGGGATGTTGCAGCTCAGGGTAGAAGTCATGGTCAAAGTACCACCTCTGGAGATCGAACAACACAGTTTTCTGGGCAAGTAGACCAGTAGAATCATAGTCAGCATGGACGACCAGCTGGACAAGCTCGTGTGCATGCCATGAACCTGAGAGAGGGCAGAGCTTCCCCTGAAGTCATCATCAGTATGTTATATGTTTTTAGTATTCCAGTTCTTACTTTGTTAGATCCGGGGGCTACGCCATCCTTTATGTCATATAGATTAGCATCATTAGCCACTATACCTGCTTCTCAACTCCCTAGTATGTGGCGAGTGTTGTATCCATCCGGCGAGGTAGTGTGTGTCAGGTGGGTGTATCGGGACTGTGAGATTTTTATATGAGGTTATGGGTTACCCGCGGATTTGATGTTGCTGGATATTGTGGATTTTGATGTGATTTTGGGGATGGATTTCTTGGAGACTCACTAGGTAGTCTTCGATTGTCATAGAAAGGAGATAGTTTTTAGAAGTCCAGGCATGCCAGAAATCTTGTTTCGCAGTGAAAGAAATGTATATCCACCTTGTTTGATTTCGGCAGTAAAGGTAGAGACGATGTTAAAGAAAGGCTGTGACGCGTATTTGGCTCATGTGATTGATACTGATGTTTGTGTGCCGAATATTGGGGATATCTTTGTAGTTTCTGAGTACCTAGATGTGTTTCCTGAATATTTACCTGGTCTTCCTCCGATGAGAGAGATTGACTTCACCATTGAGTTGCTTCCGGGTACTGGTCTAATCTCATAAGCACCTTATTGAATGGCTCCAGCAGAGTTGAAAGATTTACAGACTCAGTTATAGGAGATGATTGAGAAAGGCTTTATTCGGTCTAGTGTTTCACCATGGGGTGCTCCGGTGCTGTTCGTAAGGAAAAAGGATGGTTCTATGAGATTGTGTATTGATTATCGGAAACTGAATCAGGTCACATTAAAGAACAAGTATCCTTTGCCACGGATTGATGATTTGTTTGATCAACTTAAAGGAGCTACAGTATTCTCGAAAATTGATTTGAGGTCTGGATACCATCAGCTGCGGATTAAAGAATCTGATGTTCCCAAAAAAACTTTTCGATCACGGTACGGGCATTATGAGTTTCTTATTATGCCTTTTGGTTTAACAAATGCCCCAGCTGCTTTTATGGATCTCATGAATCGAGTCTTCAAGCGTTATCTGGATAAGTTCATGATTTTGTTCATCGATGATATCCTGATTTATTCCCGAAGTGTGAAGCAGCATATGAAACATCTGCGGGCCGTCTTGCAAACTTTGCGAGATACACAGCTGTATGTGAAGTTTAGTAAGTGTGAATTTTGGCTGGATCAGATGAAATTTTTGGGCCATGTGATTTTGGCTGACGGAATTAGCGTTGATCCTGACAAGATTGAGGCAGTGTTGAATTGGAGCAGACCTACCAGTGTATCCGTGATAAGAAGCTTTCTGGGATTAGCGGGATCATATCACCGTTTTGTACATGACTTTTCACGGATTGTGACTTCACTTACTCGATTGACGAAGAAAGGAGTTAAATTTGAGTGGTCCGATGCCTATGAAGAAAGCTATCTGACATTAAAAGAAAGGTTGACTACTGCACCGGTGTTGACTTTACCTGACGACAGTGGGGAGTATGTCATTTACAGTGACGCTTCAAAATTTGGTCTTGGTTATGTTTTGATGCAGCATGGCAAGGTGGTGGCGTACGGTTCCAGACAATTGAAGCCTCATGAAGTTAATTACCCCACACATGATCCTGAGCTAGCTACCATTGTGTTAGCATTAAAGAGCTGGAGACACTACCTATATGGAGCACAGTGCAAGATTTTTACCGATCACAAGAGTCTTACTTATTTGCGTACTCAACCAGACTTGAACATGAGACATCGAAGGTGGATGGAGCTGATTAATAATTATGATTATACGTTTGAGTATCATCCAGGAAAAGCTAATGTTGTTGCTGATGCCCTTAGCCGAAAATCCGGAGCCTCCCTATTTCATGTACATGTAGCAAAAGTATCACTATTGGCTGAGTTACGAGCTATAGGAGCGGAATTGGAATGGGATGATGATGGAGCATTGTTGGCTAGTTTCCAGGTTTGACCAGTATTGTTGAATCAGGTTCGTGAAGCTCAGAATGCAGACTCTTATCTATGAAGTAAGAAGAACATGATTCAGAATGGTGAACCAACAGAGTTTCAATTGAAGATGGATGACACTTTAATGTTTAGAGGGAGATTATGTGTACCAGGAGATGCAGAATTGAAGAAAGAAATACTTAATGAAGGTCATTGTTCTGCTTATGCTATGCATCCAGGTGATACAAAAATGTTCCGGATGCTTAAAGCTTATTACTGGTAGCGCAATATGAAGAGGTAAATAGCAACCTATGTAAGCAAGTGCCTTATTTGTCAACAGGTGAAGGCAGAGCGACAGAAACCTGCGGGGAAACTACAACTATTAGAGATTCCAGTGTGGAAATGGGAGCACATCACCATGGATTTTGTGTATCAGTTGCCTCATACATCTAATGGTAATACTGGGATTTGGGTAATTGTTGATCGTCTTACGAAGTCAGCTCATTTTCTTGCACTTCCCGAGAAACTTTCTGTGAGTAAATTGGCAAAGTTGTATATGGCAGAGATTGCTCTGTTGCACGGCGTGCCTGTGTCAATTGTGTCAGATCGAGATACTCAGTTTACTTTCGAGTTTTGGCGGGCATTACAGAAAGCATTGAGGACTAAACTGCGATTTAGTACAGCTTTCCACCCTCAGTCTGATGGCCAAACAGAAAGGACAATTCAAACTCTCGAAGATATGCTGCGATCGTGTGTGTTGTAGTTCAAGGGAAATTGGGATCAACAGTTATATTTGATTGAGTTTGCGTACAAAAATAGTTACCAAGCCAGTGTCGGTATGGCTCCATATGAAGCTCTGTATGGTAGACAGTGTCGAACTTCGTTGTGTTGGAGTGAAGTAGGGGAAATATAGCTTCTTGGTCCTGATCTGTTGAAAAATACTACTGAAAACATTCAGATTATTCGGGACAGATTGAAAGCTACACAAGATTGACAAAAGAGCTATGCTGATGTGAGGAGAAAAGATCTGGAATTCGAAGTTGGTGACTGGGTGTTTTTGAAATTGTCTCCTTGGAAAGGTGTTGTACGGTTTGGGAAACGTGGTAAACTTTGCCCGTGTTATGTTGGTCTGTATAAGATTACTGAGCGAGTGGGTGCTGTGGCGTACAGGTTGGCACTACCTTCCGAGATGGCCAGGGTTCATGATGTGTTCCATGTATCTATGCTGCGGAAGTACATTTCTGATCCATCTCATGTTTTAGCACCTTGCCAGCTTCCTATTCGAGAGGATTTGACTTATATGGAAGAGCCAATTCAGATTCTTGATTCGAGGGTTCAGGAACTTCGCCACAAAGCCATTCCTCTTGTAAAAGTCTTGTGGATAAATCATGCAGTTGATGAAGCCACCTTGGAAACCGAGCGTCACATGCGGGAGCAGTACCCTTATCTTTTTAACTAACCGGTGTGTTAAATTTTGAGGGCAAAATTTCTTTAGGGGGGGGGTAGAATTGTAACGATCTAAACCAAAAGTTACGCTAACTTTTACGATTTAGGTTTTCCGCAAATTATGCATCTCGTGAAATTTTGTTAACGACTTTTTATTCGGGCGGGAATTTGATCTGACTTTCTTGGCGGAAGTCATAGAGTATTTAATTTCGTGCACGTAGGAATTTTTGGGGAATTTTTTGGCTTATCAAGCTATTTCTTCCGATTTTTGGAAGTTCATATGTGAAGTATGTATTTTAAAATATTTTTCTTGGCAGTTTACTTTGGGTCGTTGGATCTTGATCAGATCAAATCTCAGCCGTTGATCTAATCAGATATTTTTGGTATAAATACTAAATTTTTGGTTGAAATACGGATTATTACGTAGAAATACATAAAAATCGTACGTATACGTATCGACTTGTATTTTGCCCCAAACGAATACCAATTTCGACCCACTGGAAAACGCCACGGTTGCCGGCGTTCTTGGTATGGATTTAAAGCACTTCCTCTCCTCTTTCCATTCATGTATTCTTTTGTGAGATTTAGTTATGTTTTGTGGCCGAAAAATGGCCGGGAATCGGGTGGATTCTGTAGCGGTGTTCCGGAAGTTTTCCGGCGTAGGTTTTGGGTGGGTTTGACTGAGTATGGTCCAAGGATAAAAACCCCTTTGGTTTAGGGGACCGAGGTGCATCACCGGTGACAGAATCGACCAGAGAAAATTTCAGGCGATTTCGGCCACCGTGGGTTTCGGGCTCAATTCCGGCCAATCGCTATAGAATTGGGTCTCGGTCCAGTTGGAAAAGATGTTGGGCTCGTTGAGATATTTTCAACGAGTGGTCAAACGCTCTCATCAGAGCATTTTGCACAGGAGGCGCGTGTGGCGGAGCTCCGGCGAGTCAAAAATCATATTTTTTCCGTGGGGTTTTCGGGATGGTTTCTGAGTTGTTTTTCACACGTTTTATTGAATTCTGGAATTAAATGAATTGTTATTTATTCAGGAAACCATGAGAGAGATTTTGGCGAGGGAACTTCCGCCGGGCCTCAAGGCTAGCTGTTTTCAGTAAGTGAACACTTTGATTTTCACAGTTGATTTACGAGTCTATGATTATGCATTTACGGGTATGCATTTATGATTATGCATTTTATAAGCATACATTGGTTTGGAGGCACATATGATTTGTTTTTACACAGAGTATAGTTATTATGGATGCATCGATGATATGGCCTCTCGGCTGATCCCCGAGATGCTCCGGGAGGGTTATGACAAACACCTGACCCATGATTACACAGCACCTAGGAGGGTTAGGACAAGACCTGACCTGGGGATGTTTGCAACTTGAGGGAAACGTACTCAAGTTATTGCCTCCACACATTACACGGCACCCAGGAGGGTTATGACAAACACCTGATCTGGGCTTGATTGTTTTGACTCGCATGATTTCGATGTGCATTTTATTGTGAAAAGCATGTTGGATTTATATTTCCAATTTATGTGATATATTATTATTTTTGTCCACTCACTCTAACTGTTTTATTATTTATATGCTTTTCTCTGGGCTTTTCGGTTTCCTTCTTGCCCAGTTTGCAGTTTCTATCATGTGGTTGCGCGACGTCGTCGGAGGCCTAGAGTTCAAGTCACCGTTCTTTTCTAGTATGTTCTTGGTTTAACCTACTAGCTTTGTATATTTGTAATTAGAAGTCACTCTGAGTATTATGTTAGTTTATTTTCTTTTGTAATGCTTTTCGAGTACTTACTGGATTTTGAATAATAAGTGTAAAGAAATACTTTTACTGTTATTCAATAATTTGTGAATTTGGGAAATCTGGATGGGAATTGGCGTCCCACGTTTTGACTTTTGTGGACTATTTTGAAGTGTGTTTTCATTGCAGGTTTTTGGTTTACTCATTTTATAAAGTAAACTCTGGCGAAATGTTTTTAAAAAAAGTTGTAGTGTTGTTAGGATCTAATTCCAGTTTTGAAAACTGAATCGGGGTTGGGTTCTTTGACACAGTCTATCATGAGGCCTTGGATTACGCCCAGGTAGAGGATACGAGAACTTACAATACCAGGGACTCCCCGACGGAGAAGGCATTCGGAGGCAAAACCAGCTCTAACTCGCAGAGAGACACGACCAACAGCAATGGGAGTCAGGGTAGAGCAACTATGATAACAAGATGAGGGCCTCAGGGCACCAGCCTGTCGGACAGGGTGGAAAATTGTTCGTTTCCCCCACGACAATCCCGATTTCGACTATACTTCACCACATCAAGATCGAGCCTTGGCTTAAAAAGCCACAACCGATGACGAGCAAAGGCGATTCCAGAGACTTTTGTGCTTACCACGAGGTGAATGGTCATAAGACGATCGATTGTGGAGTCCTCAAACGACATTTCAGAGAGTTGGTAGACCAAGGGTACTGCTGGGAATACCTGACGGAGGATTACAAGAAAAAGCTCAAAGATTCGTTGAAGCCGCAAGGTAATGGCAAGCATCAAAGAAGCAACGAGACCGTGCCACCGCCACCTAAGGGCCAAGAGGAAAAGTACCCAGTGCTGAACTATATCCTCCAAGCACCTGAGTACCCCGGGGATGCACTCTTTCCCAGTTTGAATTGTATTATGGCAGAGTCAGAGGAGTTGGGGGTCACCCTCAAAGAAAAGGAGCACGAATCGAAGAGACTCAAGGCTGGGGGTGAACCCAAAGTCTAAACGAGGAAGAACATGCTCGAGTTTTCAGACGCACACCTCCCTGAGGAGGAGGAGGAGGAGGACCACGATGATGCCCTGGTCGTTAACATTAAGATAGCCCACATGACAGTGGCCAGGGTCTTAGTCGACAATGGAGCCGTTATGAACGTTATATTCAAAGATGTTGTAGAGAGAATGGGCTTGATATGGGCAATCAAAGATCATCGAACAACCCTCATGGGCTTCGAGGGATCAAGGCTGAGGACCCTAGGGATATTTCCCTTTAGGTTGGCACACCCCTCACCAACCCGACCATATGGTTTGCTATAGTTGACGCCTCATCCCCCTATAACGCAATCCTGGGGAGGCTCTGGCTCCATCGAATGAGGGTGGTGGCATCAACCTACCACTAGGTCCTGAAATATCCAACCCCAGGGGGCACCGTCATCATCAAAGGGGACAAAGCTGTAGCAAGGTTGTGTATGGTGTTGGCTACCAAGGGTATGAAAAGGGAGGCAGTGGACGAGGCTGGGGGCACAGTTGCTCCAGCCCTGCCAGCATAACAATCACAGAATGGGGGTCGGGATGGTGCGATCAACAAGTTAGACATAGAACTCGACCCCCAGAAACTGCCTTTCAAGGAGAAGGCAGAGGAAGACATAGTGCTTGAACCTTTCGATCAAGACTGACCAGATCGATATGCAAGAGTTGGGTCAGACCTATGTGGAGTTGAACGTAAGAATCTGATAGACTTGCTGAGGGAGATAAGGACGTGTTTGCATGGTCAGCACATGACATGCCGGGGATTGACAAGGAAGTGATTGAGCACCGGCTCCACGTGAATCCCAAATTCAGGCCCATAGCACAGAAGAAAAGAACGTTTGTTGCAGAGCGTCACAAGATAATTGAACAGAAAGTGGAAAAGCTACTCGCAGCGGGGTTTGTCAAGGAAGTCCCAGACTCATAATGGCTCTCAAATGTGGTCATTGTCAAGAAGAAGAATAGGAAACCGAGGTTCTGTGTCGACTTCACAGACCTCAACAAAGCGTGCCCCAAGGATGGCTTCCCTCTCCCCAGGATCAACTAGTTGGTAAAGTCCACTACAGGTCATGAGCTCCTCAGCTTCATGGATACTTACAGTGGTTACAACCAAATCAAGATGGCAGAGAACGATGTGGCAAAGACGACATTTGTGACAATGAAGGGGGTCTATGCCTACGAGGTAATGCCCTTTGGGTTGAAAAATGCAGGGGCGACGTACCAAAGGCTGGTGTACAAGGTGTTCAAACCCTTGATTGGGGATACGATAGAGGTGTACGTGGAAGATATACTAGTCAAGAGTAAGAACAGGCAGGACCACATGTCTGACCTAAGGGGATGCTTCGACCTCCTACGGCAGCACAACATGAAGCTGAACCCCGAGAAGTACACATTCGGGTAGGATCTAGTAAGTTCTTGAGATACTTGGTGACACAGCGAGGGATAGAGGCAAACTCAGACCAAGTCACATCGATTTTCAAGATGAAATCCCCATCCAAGGTGAAGGAAACCCAGAGCTTGAACGAAAAGTTTGCGGCCTTGAGCAGCTTATTGTCCAGATCGACCGATATATGTGAGCCATTCTTCAAGGCACTCAAAAGAACCAAGGGAGAGCTCTGGACAGAATAATACGAAAATTCATTCCAAGCACTTAAGCAATACCTCGTCTTTCTCCCTATGCTAAGCAAGCCCGTGCTAGGGGAAAACCTATACCTGTAGTTGGCAGTTTTCGACATAGCAGTAAGCAAAGTTCTGGTTCGAGAAGATACTGGGGAGAAGCTACCCGTATATTATGTGTATAAAGCTCTCCTCGACCCAGAGACCCGCTACCCCAAGCTAGAGAGACTGATATTAGCCATAGTCATGTCGTCGTGCAGACTTCGACCATATTTTCAAGCTTTCAAAATTATTGTTATGACTGAGTATCTACTGAGAATGATCCTGCACACCCCAGACTCCTCGAGAAGGGTGACTAAGTGGGCCATCGAGTTGGCACATCACGATATTGAGTACAGGCCTAGAACGGTAATGAAAGAGTAAGCCTTGGCAGACTTCCTAGCTGAGTTTACTATACCTAAACCAGAGGTACAGGAAAAGAGAGAAGGGGAAGGAAGAGAGGTGCCAGGGGTAGATCATTGAATGTTGAACACGGATAGATCATCGAAGGACAAGGGAGCTAGAGCTGGCTTGGTGCTGAAAACCCCAAATGGAACGATCATGAAATAAGCCCTAACCTTAGGGTGGAAGACCACGAATAACAGAGCTGAGTATGAGGCCCTCCTGGCAGGACTGAGGCTGGCAATGGAATTGAACGGGAAGAAAATCAAGGTGTTTTGCGACTTGCAGCTGGTTGTAAACCAGTTCCTAGGGGAATACACAGCTTAGTACGCATCCATGGAAGCATATCTCAGATTAGCCAAGGGGTTGGTTGCCCAGTTCGAAGAATTTTTTATCATGCAGCTCCCAAGATCTATGAACACGCACGTGGAAAACATGGCAAATCTAGCCTCTAGCATCGATTATCAGCTCAGGAGAATGATCCATGTAGAGCACCTGCCTAACCCGAGCACAGATGAGGAGGAGGTTGTGGCAGTAATGCCAATCCAGCTAGGACCCTCCTGGATGGACGGAATAATGAACTACATAGAAATGGGCACCCTACTAGAGGAAAGGGTGGATGCCAGAAGGGTAGTATGACAGGCAACAAGATACAACATCACCCCACCCAAGTTAGAATGATTATGCAGGAGCTCAACTCCGGAATATGTGGCATGCATATTAGGGGCAGGAAACTTGTAGTATGATGCTTAACCGAAGGGTATTACTGGCCCACATAAAGAACGATTGCATGGAATAATGGGAGAGTTTCCAACTGGAGCTGGGGGCTGACACAAAAAGTACCTCCTTGTAGCCACCAACTACCATTCCAAATGGATCGAAGCTGAGGCCTTGTCTAAGATAATGGGAGTAGAGATAAAGAACTTTACTTGGAAGTTTATAATATGCAGGTTCGGAATTCCGCAAACGATAATAGCAGACAATGGCCCTCAGTTTAATTGCCAAGAGGTTAAGGATTATTGCGTCGACCATGGCATCAAGATCAGGTTCTAAACCCGAGGTACCCTCAAGGCAATTGACAAGCAAAAGCTTCGAACAAAATGATACTATAAGGTCTAAGGAAGAGGCTCGATCAACTGGTAAAGGGGCAGTGGATGTCTTAGCCCCCAAATGTACTTTAAGCATATAGAATGACCAAAAGAAAACCTACTAGGAAACTCCCATTGCCTTGGTGTATGGAATAGAAGCCATCATCCCAATCAACCATAAGATCCCTAATCTCAAGCTGGCGGAACGGACAGTGGAATGTAATTCAGAAAGCCTGAGGCACAAGTTGGACCTACTAGAGGAACGAAGAGAACAAGCTCAAGTAAGGGTGGCTTCCTACCAGCAGAAGATAAAAGCTTATTATGACAGAAAGGTTCGACCTAGGGTTTTCCTCCCTGGAACCTTGGCGTTACGCAAGGTGTTCGAAAATACCAAGGTCCCAGTAGAGGGAAAACTAGGGCCAAACTGGGAAGGGCCTTACAAGATCGTTGGAGAGGGCTACAATGGGTCGTACGAGCTAGAGAATCCTAGAACCGAAGCCCTGGTGGAAAAATAATGGAACGCTCTTGACTTAAAGGAGTATCGCTCGGAGTAAAGCTGAAGACCTGGAAACAGAAGCTAGCAAGCATCTAGAAAGGGCACACAATCTTCCTAACCAACTTGGTTTTTATTACGATTGTTTTACACGTTGGCAGGTTTAACGAGGCGTGTCAGACACTTCCTTGCTCATGAGACGGTCATTATACGATGCATACGATCATTCAATAAAAGCCTCTATTTTCAGTTACTATGATTTTCATTGTGTTCTATATTTGACTTCTTGTTTTGTCCCTACGAAGCAGCAGAGTTGCCTTATTGATCGGTGTGTACGATCAGGAGGAGCCCAAAGCCCAGGAAAGACAACGAGCTCGGGTGGGGGGGCAGATAACGTTGGTTCCTATGGGAAGGACATTTACTCTACGAGCTAGCCAATCCTTCCAAAGGTAAAGCATCCTGAGGGAGGAGGCGTTAGGGCATTGAGGGGGACGCCCATGGGTAGACAAGAACATTTAGAGTAAAACCTTACAAGGGCTCATAGTAATCTTCGGTTAGTAAAGTCCTCAGGGTCAGATCTTATGAGGATAGGACATATGAGGTCAGATCCACATAAATAACCCAGTGGTGGATTGACCATATTCTAGAAAATTGGGTATTCTAAGTCCTAAGTGTTCACATCTAACGACGACGCCCTAGGGATAAGTCAAAGTCGATATATAGAGAGTTTTTGATAGACCCCATCTCGACACTACAGATAAGTCCCCTTGGTGGAATTCGAGATGGAGGATGGTCCTAATGTGGTCTTTGTGATAGCATTAGGTCTCCTATGAAGGTAAAATACCCTCTATGATGAAGGGACTTGATCGGGGGAAGGGTCTGGAGCACGGTGGTCTTCATACAGATTTGGGGGTAGCATGCATACACCCCCAAAAGGGAGGCAGTCTCAAAATCGCGAGCACCTCCCAAGGGACCTTAAAGTTATCAAGGATCTCCTTAAGTCTCTCCCAAGAGCATCAAATTAGAACGATTAGGGGTTCGAGGGTCGTACTGAGGCCACAGGCACTCAAGGGAAGATCCCCCAAGACCTGTAAGTAAAGTTGGGCATGAAAGTAAAGTGCGAAAATAGCTAAGTACGATAAGCTAAAACACGAGAGATTAGGTACGATATTTACATCTACTCTTGGTATAAAAGTTAACCGAGCTTAAGGGCCCGGGCCAAGATAAAGCAAAAAGTACAAAAATTGAAAAATGATAAATATTGTTCGATCATAGTTCTTAAGGCTATTACAAAAAATACACCCCAAGGACGGGCTGGGGGCTTCACTCTGACTCGGTTTCCGAAGTAGGAGCAGAAGAATTTTAAGCATGGATCAGCTCTGCTCGATCTTGCTCCCAGTCCACTCGTTGTGATTCGAGTCGGAGCCCATGGAAGGCCTCCAGGGCAGCCAAACAATCTTCGCACTCTCTGTCCTTGGCATCCAAAGCCTCCTTGAGCTTGGCGTCAGCAATCTTTGTCGCTTCCCTTGCCTTAGATTGGGCCCTCTCAGGCTTGGACCTCAAGGATTTAACCTCCTCCTCATGAGTGGAGCAGGCAGCCTCCAGGTCCCTTTTTCCTTGAACGATCATACGACAGGCAAGGTTCTGGGCTTCCCTGAGCCCTTTCATGTGACCCTCAAGCTCCTTGATCTTCTTCTCAGCTTGTGAGGTCTTATTTTTGGTCTCACTTGTCTCAACATGCAGGCGCCCAAGGGCAGCGGTGAGGGTGATGGATGACTGAAATAAATGACAGAATGATGTGTTAGACATAAAAAAAACGATTGAGTAAACGGCACGAAAAGATTTTAGATGTACGATAAGAAAGATTACCCGTTAGAGGGAGGTCCAGGACATTATCATCAAGTCCTCGGTGTGCAGGGACCCAAGGTCCTTGGCATCCCACTTGAGCATCAGAGAAACCAGTGATGGTAGGCGATGTCAGCACGAGCCAAGCCTGGGCAAGACTGGGCTTCCCTACACGGGGGAGTGCAGTGCCCTAAACAAGGGTCTCAATCTCCTCCTCAGTGAGATCACGAGGAGGCTGGAAGATGTAGCATTGGTCTAGTTAAGAGTTTTTGAAATAGACTCGAGAGTGGTTGGGCAGGAGTCCCTTAATCACCTCCCCAAAGGGACCTGTACGATTAACAATATGGTAGTTCACACATATTCAGTAAACGCAACACAAGCAGATAAAAGTACTACAAGATCACAAAGGCATGTGATATGACCCACGAATAACATAAATATGATCGATGAGAGTAAAAGTACAGACTTACCAATAGAGAAGCCCTTGGGCTTGGAAGGCCCCGACTCGGTTCTCATTTTCATGAGGGGAGGAAACGATAGAAGGACGGTGTCAGCAACAACAACAGTAGTGGTAGCAGGAGCAGCAGAGGAAGCCAGGTTCTGAGCCTCATTGGGCTCCATGGCTTGGGCCGGAGTATAGGCCTTGTCCTTGACAAGTTAAGAAGCCTTCACTAGCTTCCGCTTTTGAGGCCTGAAGATCTCTCCCTGCTTGGTTAGAGCTTCAACATGTGAGGACTTGGGGGTGGAAGTTCCTTTCTTGTGAACCTGAGGAGCCAGGGGGACCTCGATTAGCTCCTAGCGGTTTTCGTGCTGGAGGGGCACGATGCCCTCTAGGCCTCGAGGGCTGAGGCGCTCCTTGCTCCACAGCCACCAGCACTTACAGTACGTAGTCGGAATGATTAGGGCATCATTAACCAGATCACGGCGGAACTCGATGGCTTTGGTAAACTCCTCCGGTAGCTTAGGGAGGCGGTTGATGGTTGTGGAGACCTTGAAACCGGCTTCTTGGCAAAGCTTCCCCAGTCCCCGAAGATAAGAATTGGGGTTTTCTTCCAGTCTTTTGGGGAGTATGGAGGATCGACCAACAGTGAATCCTTCACATACATGATCCGCTGAGAGAGGTACAATTGGTTTATCGGGGTATGCTTGACTTGAACAAGAAGTCTGAATTCCGGCAGACCTATGCGGCAGTCGAACCACCAGTTGAATCGGTCAAAGCAAGCCAGATAGCTTTCACTATCTGGGTACATTGTTCCATGGTGATGCTGTAAAACACAAGAGCAGAACAGATAAAAGCCAGGATTGGAAAGGAGATCCCATAGACGATCTAAAAAGGATGGACGAGCATGCTCGGACCATGAGCTATTTCAAGCTCCGACACTCTCGCTTGTCCTAGACAAGAGCGTACCGAAAGTTGTCGTTATCTTTTTGTGGAAAGTTTGAATGAACGAGGCAAGGGCCTCGGCAGATTCAACCTTCAAGATAAAGGGGTAGAGCTCCTCACTAGCCCTCTTGGAGGCACCCTTAGTGGTGCACGGTCGGGGTACCACTGTGGGATCAGCGTCGGCTTCAAGAACGGAGGTTTTGATGACTTTGACCTCATCCACCCTGAAGGAGGTAGGCGAGGGAGGATTCTGGGTAACTTCAGCAGAAGGCTCGAGAGTAGGTTCGAAGATATCAAAATCAGGGTTTTTAAGGGAGGTGATGGTATGATCAATGATCTCGATGGCAGAAGGATAAAGGGTGCTGCTAGAAGCCATGGAATCTTCTTGGAGTTTAGAAAAAGGTTTTCAGAATTTTCTGGGTATCCCTGGAAAGCACGGGAGCGAAGTTTTCTTGGTTGCAGAAGAGATTTTTTCTTCTAGGTTTGATGGGAAAGCTTGGTAAGTGCAAAAAATGAAAAAGAAGAAGGCCTTTGATTTATATACGGTGAGAGGGTACGAAGCGATAGAGGGTGACCGTTTGAGGAGATAAGCAACTTCGGCTTTCAAGGGATGGGACTGATTTTTTGAAAAGGAGTTGGAAGTGGAAAAGGTTGCGTTGGATAGGGAGAGACGTGACGGCCGATGAGGTTGGATGACGTGGGGGTCATGATGAGAGTATCATAATGGAGGCATGTACTTAGGGTTTCACGCGCAGCTTGATGAGGAAGCTTGGAAGTTTTTCAGAGAACCAGAGCAATGGAGCTGGAACGGACAGCAACCCAGCATGTGTCAGCCTTAACGCTACTATGAAGGTATTTATGGGAGTCAGCTTTGGCCATCTGAGCTGGGGAAGGATGAACTTGGGTAAAACAATTCTGGATGAGGTTCGATGAGGCTAGAGATGGGCCTAGGCTCGGACAATTATGGGTCTGATTAAGAGCCGAATGGTTTGAAGATTTCTAAAAGTATGTAGAATGTTGTATGAGCTTCTAGAATGTTCGATAGGCATGAAAATCCTAAGGTAAGTTCGGACCTCAAGAAGGCTAGGTAATCTGACCTTAAGGGACTGTTCGATCAGACCTCAGGGGGTTGATAGAATCCATGGAGGAAAGGGTGAGATTCGTGCATGTTCTTGCAGGATTATGTCAAAGGGCTTGTGGTAATGTAGAAACATGATTATCCCTGGATAAGGAGATATACTCCTTAGTGGATTCCTCCTATCCGAAAGTAAAATAGTCCTATTCAATATGAGTTATGCTTAGACCCAGTTTGATTACTATATATAGACCATCTCTACTTAGTCCGAGGTAATGTAATTCTACCCTAACTCCTTAGTGGATTCCTCCTATCCGAAAGTAAAATAGTCCTATTCAATATGAGTTATGCTTAGACCTAGTTTGATTACTATATATAGACCATCTCTACTTAGTCCGAGGTAATGTAATTCTACCCTAATCAATACTTGATTCTTAAGGCGAGTTCTGACTTAAGCATCGGAAGGTCTAAGCACAGTAGCACACTGTGCTCCGACTTGTTTTGCAGGTTCACGAAGATTTAAGCTGTAGCAGGATAAATCTGCTCTCACAAGTTCCATCTTTCTTCTTTACAAACAAAGGGTGATGTACTTGGCTGAATGAACCCTTTGCTTAGCAGATCATCTATCTATATCTTCAGTTTCTTTAATTCTTTTGGTGTTATACAGTATGGAGCTATGGAGATACGTATGGTTCCAACATGAAGCTCAATGGAAAATTCTACTTCTCTGTTTGGTGGCAACTTGGTTAAATCTTCCGGAAACACATCAACAAAGTCTTTTACTACCAAGATAAGGCTTATATCTATAGCAGTTGGCTCCAAAATCATTATTTGTGCCACACTCCTTGAAAAACTTTGTCTACTAGGATTAAACAACTTCTAAGGTTTCTAGGTATTCTTATCTCCATGAAAAACAATTGTCTCCTCTTCTAAAGTAGTCAATATCACCTTCTTCCTACGACAATCTACAATGGATTGGTACTTAGAAAGTCCATTCATTCCTAATATAACATCGTACTCTACCATGTCCATTATCATCAAATCAAAAACAAGTTGTTTGGTCGTAGAATTCCCAGGAGCCGGAGAAGTCTCATACTGTCTATTTTCACATGTATGCACGTGCTAAGTGTTCCACTGTCGTGGGGCACATTGTTGAACGTCGATTGCGTCATTGCTGAGCTTCTAAGAAGTAACTGGAATGAGGAGAGCACCAACCCCGCTCGATGGGTTCTTTTTGCCTAGTGACCTAGAACTTGGATTTCGTGATCTCGATGCTTAACCACAGAAATTGATACTTCACATATCATGTCCGGTGCAAAGTAAAGCAATCTCCTGAGTGTATTGGGAACACAAGTTGTCACGTTCTTGAATCTTCGAGTGTTTCACGCCCTATCTGGTGAGAATTCTTAGATCACCGGAAGTAGGGTTTTCTCGCGTAGAGAAAGTTATATTTGTAGAGAGCAAAGTGTATGTATGAGTGTAGAGGTCCCGATTACATGAAAATTTCCTCTATTTATAGGCATCATATAATCACTTGTCGTAGTCATCACAAGATTTTAACAATTGATGTCATAAAATGACTCTAATTGCCAATAATCCATCCGCCTTTACTCTCTCAATCAATCTAAGATTACCAGGATCATTCAGGAATCCTTCTCTCCATAGGAAAACTCTTGTCGTGCGGACCGCCTGCATCGGCGCTATAATTATAACTAAAATCCAAAAATAAATATTATTTATTTTGGGCCCAAACATTTCCCCTCAAGCCTCGAGATAAGGCCCAAGTGTAATCGAAGAGGTTTGAAATCGCGACACATCGTTCAGGAGCAAACTGTAACTTTCCACACGCTTCGCACTTTCACTTTATATTGCTTGAAAAGTTGCACCTCCATGACATCACACTTACTTAAGGCCGCACGACTACCAGTGGTGCACACAAATCAAAACACTCATTTTGACTTCTCTGTTTCTAATCGGTTAGTACTCAAAACTTCCTCACAAAGCTTCATACTTTCTGACCAGACTCTAATCATCTATGCCCAGAAAATCCCTCCACACAAAACCAAAGTTGACAACATCCTTAACGAAGACAATCTCCAGGCCTTTAATAAAATGCGGACAATGGTCGTCCAAATGAAACCCGACACCACTATCTCACTCCACTTGGAGGACAATGACACGTCTTGCCTTGGCCCTTTTATCAAGTCACCGCTTCACAAAGATCTCTTCAAAACCCTTCGAGCCCTCATCTATTGTTAGCCACTTATCTTCCGGTGAGAAAGTGCCTTGCCGATACAGTGGGAGCCTAAGGGAGTCGAGTGCAAAATGGGCAAATGGCCCTTCATCCTCGACAAAGAAGTCACATGGTGCTGGGCTTGAAGCCAGACCAACTCCAAGAAATGGGATGCCGTCAAAATTGCTCTCTTCTTGAAATTGTGATTCTCTTTTCCTCTAGGAGGAAATCGAGCGCATCTCGTTATTGTTATGTGTTTTTGGGACCTGAGCAGCAACACTTTAAAATTTTCATGAAGGGATATGAGCATAACCCTACTATACATGGTTCCCATCTTTGGGATACCCAGCACCGTCGTGCTATACGAACATTATGATCTAAACCATTTTTTCCCCACCGTCAAAGCATTCGCTCACTCTTACACCACCTGGAGGAAGCACTACCAAGGGGTTTATGATGACTAAGAAGGTATCACATTTTTAGAATATTGGTTCTGCAAGTTTGTCTTCTGCACTTCCTCGGAGAAGATTATATCGAGTTGGACTCAAATCGCGGAAGCGATATTCGACAGCGTTAAGATCGGGCTTGCTCAATCAATTTTGGCCTACCTCTATCTCAACCTGGGGTGGATTTCACTAGAGCCACTGAAGTGCAAGGTCACTGGACCTCTATGGATACTAGACTTGTGGATACAAGTCTATTTTCCAATCTTCTGCCACCTAGACGCGAGATCATTCAAAGAAGATTGGCTTATAGGGAAAACTCTAACTAGACCCTTCCACTCTGATCCACTCACTTACTTTACTAGGTTCAACTTCTTCTACTCGCTAGATGAATTCCTAGAAAACTCAGCCCTTTTTATCCTGGGTTAGTGCTACCACGAAGAGCTAAGCAGCAGGTTCTGTCTTTCCCCATATCAAACTGAGCTAGCAAGGACACTATTCATCCAGAGCATCACATGGATAGATCTGTGAGTTTCGAATGCAACTCTGGGGAATGAACTCTATGCCCCTGACCATTTTTCTAGGCAATTTGATTTAGCTCAGGGCACTCCACTTCCTCTCCTTGGCTCGGCGAATTGGTACACCTCTTGGAGGTTTAATGCCTTTCTAGAGCCTGATGATGCAATGGATAAGGAATTCGGATTCCCAGCTGTGGTATGCCTGGTCAAGAATTTCTTGGAATGTTTGTTGCTTCCTTCCTTTGAATTAACCAAGACGTTCAATCTCTGGCGATCCTGCCATTGGGAAGTGTTGGACAACTTGTCCTCCTCCGTTGTGTTCGCGAGGATCTTTAAAGGCTTTTCAACCTTTTTCACTTCTGCAGCTGATAAAGAAGTCCTCAGAAGTGATTATAGTGATCATATTACCTCACCGCGACGAAGTCCTCCTGCAACTCCAAGTCAGCCACATGTATGTCTCCATAAAAATGTTGTACTACCTCGCCTGAATTGCAACTCCATAGGTTGGTTTTTATACTCCTATCATTTTGCTAGGCCCCTAATGCCAATGAGGGCATCGACATGGGTCCATCTAGTGGCATGACAAGACCATCCCCTTCCAAGCGAAAAGCACAGGCTTTCTCCAAGGTTGAGGAAGAAGGCAGAATTAGGGAAGAAGAAGAAACTCACTCAATAAGTCACCCATATCTATATGTCAAATAAGTCGTCATGCTAGATACTCAGTATTTCATCGTTTGTTTCCTTTCAACGACGCCCCAAACGGTGGTGAACTATTGTTTTTTATTTCGACGAGGAAGAGGATGATGAGAAGCCTCTGGCCCGCTGGCCTCGTCACTCATCTGTTGGTTCTTCTTCACATCCTCCATCTGATACTAGAGAGGAAAGAAATGAAGAGATTGAAGAAGAAAACATATAAGCGGGAACTCACTGGGTTGATCAGTACCGAGAACCTAATCTTTTTGAGGTAGCCAACCTCATCATTCCTCAATCACTGGTAATAAGCGAGGAACTGGCTGACACTACTAGAAAAAACAGATATAAGAATACTACATATTCAAATATAAGGACACATAATTGATTAAAGTGTATTCAAATACATACATACAAGGACACCACAATATTAAGGAGTTAACCTCAAATGTATATCTCTCTCTTTGCACAAAATCATTTCAACGAAATTGTTTTTGTGCAAACCCTTCGGAATTAAAAACATGCTCAAAACAACCTAATTTTAAAAAAAAAAATTATGTCCTGCCATTGGTTATACTCAGCCTCACAACTGAAAGCAACTCATTCTCTCTTGGCCTCACAGTCGCAACTTTCTTCGATGACGATTAGAATGTGGCTCAAAACGCATTCACCGACGGCGACCAAGCCTCGCTCTTCGTATGTACTTGCCTAAGACTCCCTCACACATTTTGTGCATCTCTAATTTCTCAAACTCTCATCCATGGAGGATTTGAGTCCTCGCCTCCCTCGGCCGCTGCCGCAATTACAGTGTCTCCTCCCACATTCTCAAATTGTGAGGACCTCGAATCAGCAACAACGCCTCCTCTGACACTTCGATTCTCCCCGTCCACCGACGATTCCAAGTATTAGATCATCTCCGATAAGTCTCTCAGCTCTCGCACCGATGCCTAAGTTGCTTAGGCTCGAGGTTCGTTTATGCTCCGCATCGCAGCACCGCCTCATCTTGATTTCTTTTTTTTATTTTGGTATTCTTGATCTGTTTCTTGTGTTGAGCTGTCATGATGTTCAAACTTTTCAGGGAAAGGAAAGAGCTTCTGAGAACCTTGAAGGAAGATAGAGACCTCTAAAGGTATGTCCTTAAATTTCACATTTTTGCATTTAAACAAAAAAGACAAAAAAATCTCAGTGCGCTAACATCAACTTTTTAGGTACATCTTTTTGACAGAGAAAGATATCTTAACCCTCCCCTCTTACTTCTAGGTGATATAGGTTTGTATATATTTTTTCATTTGAGATATTTTTCGTACCTGGTCTATATATTACAGGAATTAAAGTGGCTCGAAACACTGGTGCTTACATAGTTTTGCTCCTGTGAGTATATAGTTATGTCCCCCACTTTTCTCCTACACTTTTAATATTCCCCGATATTTATATTTGCTCTTTTGATTTTATTCTCTCATTTTATTTATAAATCCCTTAATACAGTGCTCTAATGATGGGGCGTGTCCATTGGAGAAAGCTGATAAATATTGACAGTTTGTGTGTTGTGCAAATATTTGTTTATATATTGGTGTGAAAATATATTATGGTATAGTTTTCAGATCCTTTATTCATTAAAGAACTTGGTCTTCTCTCTGATGGCTTGGTTACTGTTTACTCTAAATAGGAAACCATGGCCTCTTCATGGCTTGAAATTTGTTAAATTGAAGGAGCAACATGCAAAAAGAACTCTGCGGACCTTGTAATTGATTATGGTAAATCTCAATTCTTTGCTTTGTAATACTATTGACTATGATTATGATGTTATGAAACCTGATTTTGTTGATGATATTGATGATGAGGAGGACATGATACGGGACCCTTATTAGTACTACAATATATGTTCTGATTTCATGAAAGTATGATATAATGGTATTGTTTGGGTTTGCTTATCCATCTATTTCAAGAAGTTTGAGTTAATCATTAAGCTATTTCAATGAGTAGTACTGCATACCAAAACTAATCATATTGTCTAGGTTTTATTTTCAAAACCTTAATGGCAAGATCAAACCAATGGAGCTAATGCAATGCACCTCAGATCTTAGAATCTTCTCATGTAGTCAGTAAATTTATTTATGCATTCATTAAGTGGATTATTAAGCATCACAGACCAATTTTTATTTACATTATATATATTTGATAATTAATATAAGATCCTTTGGTGGTTTTAAGAAGCTATGCATAATTTAATTTTGGATGATTTTGACTTTTAAGCACATGTCCTCTTACCCTTTATAAGACATTGCAATATGTGTCCTATAAAGAGTAAGAGGACACTGACTTTGCACTTTTATGACACATTTTATGTGTCTTGGTAGAGAGTAGATGACACCTTTTTTTAGACCTTTGAGACACTAAAAATGTGTCCTGATAAGGATAAGAGGACACCATCATTGGAGCTTTCTAAACACATTTAATGTGTCTTGATAGAGTATATAGGACACCATTTTTTAGCTTTTAAGATACTAAAAATGAGTCCTTTTATAGAAAAGAGGACACATTTTAAGTGTCCTTATATCATACTTACCATGACACCCAAATAGAAGACTCATTCCCAAAGAGTCCTCTTATGCCTTATAGGATGCTATTTTAGAGTCCTTGTAGCCATTTTTTCTTGTAGTATGACAACGTTGAAAGCAGCCTGCCTGACACTACCTCTGCCAGTCGGCCTCCTCACATCTCGAGGGAAACATCCAGGAAACTCCCGTGACGGGGGACACTGAGGTAAACTTCTTTATGTTCTGAGAACTATATAATGTTTTATTGCACCTTTCAGTTGAGCTTAATTTGATGCAGGATGTGATTCTCGAAGAGTTCCATCCTGAGGTAAATTCCCCGATCAACATGCCCCTTGAGAGGGAAGTTGATACTAATGAGGCAGTTGGAAACACAAAAATTCCCCAGTCAGCGAGCAGCGTTCCCAAGGACCAAGAACAAACGGAAGCCACCTAAGTGGGAGAGCAACAAATGGAGGAAGATCAAGCAAGAGAACAACCAGCGAGTAGAGCTTAGGTAGGAAACACCCAGGTGAGAGATGACACTTACCCAAGTTTTGAGGTATGTATTCATAAGGAATTTATTACACATGTTCCCTTGTCCCTATTTCCAACTATGAAATGTCTTTTCTAGTTAATCAGGTTGTCGTGCCCTCCATTCATGATACTGAGGCTCCAAGCTTTTCAGTCCCAGCGGAACCTACTTCCGTGCATATTCCCGAGGACACTCCCATTGCAGAAGCTATCACAGAGCCTGCAATTTTGTCGCCTGGCCCGACTCTGGTAGGTTTCCTTTCAACGCTTGTTCTTGAAATACATTTTGATTCTCAGACTCTTACCAGATTGATCAACCATCGCAGGATACCAACCCCCAACAAGATGAAAACCCCGTCGTTGCCATAGCCACTTTACAGGACGGGATACACACCTTCGACCAAGGTGTTTCCCAAAACGTCTCACTGGGATTTCCAAGCCCATCAGTCTCCACCTCAGTCCGTCCTAACTCTCCTGCTGTAGCTGTTTATCCAAAAATTAGGGAGATACTGAGTTGATTTGAGAAGGTTGCTTCCGCTAAGCTTGAGCCGCGTAAAGTTTCTCTCGCCAAAGCCATCCTTCGAGACCTTCAAGAAGAAAACCTTGACTCGCCAGACATCCTTGAAAGAGCCTTGATCGAGGTTATGTTCTTGTAACAAAACGCGCCACCTGCTCTCACCTCCACCCTAGGCTCATTTGAAGAAAAGCTCAAGGAACTTAAAAAGGCTCAAGCAACAAATGGATTGGCTAGACAGAAAGACTCGCTTCCACAAGCACAAGAGGTTGACCCTTGTGCAGGATTTGCATGGTAATCACAACCAGCTCATGGCCTACTTCGAGAAAGTCTCAGCTCAGAACAACACTCTTGCCGAAAAGGAAGCAGAGCTTGCTAGACTATAGGCAAAGTTAGTGAAGATGCGAGAGGACTTTAAACCAGTCCGGGATGAGGCAGCATAACTACTAGAGCACAACGCTTTCGCCGTCGATGAGCTAAAGAATGCCGAGAAGGACATTGAGAAATTCAAAACATGACTTGCCAAAGCCTAGGCAGACTACGAACATGCCAAAGTTGAGATCAAATGAGTAGTTTGGCTTATCTAGACTTAGTTTAGTTTCTGTATTTTGTAATTGGACCCAAGATTGGGCCAACTTTTGATACAAACTTAATTAATTTTAATCTTATTCAAGTCCAGTCCACTAATGGTCTGTTTAAGTTTATGATACATGTAATCCACACGATCACCACTCACCCCCGATTCCAAGAATCACACGTATTCCAACTGTTTCAAGAATAAATAGCATTCAACTGCCTTTCTTGGAAATGATGAAATTTGGTTTAAATGAGGATCATGTACCAGTGCATCCGCACCTGCATGATGAAGAGCCACTAGGTTCTGGCTCTTATAAATGCCACAGTTATTTGACAGAGATCATCCAACAAAAACCTTCAAGCCCCAGCAACAATGTTCACTTTCTATCTTATTCTCTGGTTTTGCATGAAAGCCTTACTGCCAAACTTCCATCTCCACTAATCAACCCTTAGGTAGTAAGACCCATGCCCAAAACTGGACTAGGTAGTAATACCTATGCCCAAGTTTGCATATGGTACGAGTGTCCTCAGGCTCTTGGGGCTAGCCAGGTTCAAACATTAGGGGGTGAGCCCCACCTTCGTTTATGCCAGCAACAGCTCTGCATTTTCTGAACTTGGGAGGCAATTCCTACTAGCAAAATGTAGAGCAACACGCTCCACAAATCTTCCCAAACAGAGGGATGGGACTTTAGAGCAATCGACAAAGATGTGGGACGAGGACCCGGCGACCCAAACCAACACCTGTCAAGTCTGATACTACCTCATCAGTGCCAATGATGTTTCAAAGGATGCGAATAAATCACCGCTCGGCTACCTTTTGTTGTTTCATCTTTTCTTCTTAGGCCACTAGATTTGGCAATATTGTAATTTTATCTTTGTATGTACGATATCAGAGCTTAAGGCCGCAAAGCCTCTTTGAATAAAACTCGATCACATTCTATTGATATTCATGCATTGCTCATGCTTAGTGAGAAGAATACACTTAGCATGATTTAAGATTGTAAACCACATAGCTGGTTCTAGCAAAAACACTCAAGTTTGCATTAATATGAAAAATGTTGTACAAAAATACTTGTCACAGGAATTGGCCTTGGTAGACGTACACAAATATGTTAAAACTAAAAATTGTTCAAAAAATTTGGCCACAGTGATTGGCCTTGAAATCAGTAAGGTATATGGATTGCCCCTTGAGTTTTATCAAGTGAGTGAGAACCAAGCCTCTATAAGGCTGGCAAGTGAGCATGGAAAAACTCAATTAGACCGAACCAAGCGGGTCTTCGTACTCCCACATGGATGTTATGTATTTCTTAAGGAAACAACCATTAATTCTTAAGGAAACGACCATTGATGGGAAGGACCATACGTTTCTATGAAATGTACCATCCTTGTCTCGGAGGCGGACTGCCCATTTTTCAATGATTCAGTTGATAAAGTATGGTCCTTCCCATTTGGCAGACCACTTTCCACGACCTTCCGTTTTCTCACCAATAGGAAGGATTGTTTTCCAAACTAACTCGGCTTCCACATAACTCTTTCCCCTTGTACACTTGTCATAGGAACGAGCCTTTTTTTTAGCAAGCAACTTGTTGAAAGCTTCTATTTGTTGTTCATCTAAGTTTTCATGCTCTTGCCACATAGCCTGAACATAATCTTTGCTTATCAGGTTGTGCAGATCCATCACTCTTAAAGATTGGACATTTATTTCTATAGGCAAAACAACGTCTTCACCAAACATGAGAGCATAAGGTGTAATGGTGGTAGGATTACGCTTGGTTGCCCAATATGCCCAAAGTGTGTTAAACAGCTCATCATGCCACAGTCTGGCGTTATCAATGAGCATTCACTTGAGAATGTGTAAGATGAGCTTGTTTCTGGCCTCTTCTTGACTATTAGATTGAGCATAGTAAGGATGAGTGGAGGAATTGAATGTTGAAATCTGTCATCAATTGCTCGAACTCCTCTGACATGAACAATGTCCATCTTTCTGAGATGAAACACTTTGGAATACCATGTCACACTGCCAAATTCAGGGCCAATATTATACTGAAATATGGTATTATGATTTGTGATGTGAATAAGAAACCTAAATAATTTTAAAAGTTATGATATCTGAATAGTAAGTTTATTAAAAAGTGAAAACATCAATATTACAATACCAGAGTTTATGAAAATAATAGTCATTACATTTATTCAATTCAAAATGCAAATAAAAAATAATTTGTTTATTTAGTATGCGACGCATCCCATTTCCCCCAAGCATTCTACTCATCACCTGAAAACATAAAGGTATAGCATCATGAGTCACACCAACCCAGTAAGTACAGCTTATAAGCATATATTAAATTATTTCTAAAAAATATCAAACCAAACAACTAATTCAAAAATGTAAAGCCACAATACACTAAGACTACCTGCCAAAGCACGTATACTCTCGGTTTGACACAATTCATTCCTAAGAGTATAATAATGCACTATCTGTAGGAACTAGGGCCCGTTAATTCGTACTTTACACCGACTTCACACCTCAATCATAATGACAACAAACAAGTCTTTAGTTAAGACTATGTATATATAGATCATTGAGTATATATTTATATCATAATCTTGTAATAAATATATTCATAATAGAATTCATAAAGAAAAGATTATCAAACTTAAACGCATTTAGATAATTAACAATTTTAGTCCAAAAGTTTCATTCGGCGGTAGTCTGACCGAAAACCTCCATTTTTTCCGGATTATACTTGAAAGTAAATAGAGCTATCAAATAAATAAACTTGAAATGAAAGTATAAGAAACAAAATTAGTTATTATCGGTCCAAAAGTTTTATTCGGCGGTAGTCCGCCCGAAATCCTCCATTAGTCCAAAATCAAACGTAAGAAGTAAATAATGCGAGTAAGTAAATGAACTCAAAGTAAAAATACAAATGATAAAATTTATTCCTTGGATCAAAAATATCATTCGACGGTAGTTCGCCCGAAATCCTCCATTTGACCCGTTTTATAATAAATCTAAATTATGTTCAAATTAAATAAGTGAGTAGACCATCTTGAAGTATTTTTTGAGAGGAATCCAATGATAATAGTCATAAAGTCTGGTATGGAGTTCTCAAGTCTAGAAACAAAGATATTTAGCGTATGTATAGATATGATTCCACTTGGTATTAAGCTCATTTTCAAGGATTAATTTGTTACTAAATATTAACCAATGTCTTTCAAACTTTTCAGATTGATAGTTGAACTCCTAAGCTTCGTTTGGATATAAAGAACATTGAATTTGGTTAAGAAATGAATGGTATATGAATATTTTAAGTTAAGAGTATCTTAAGAGTTTTTAAACATGATTAAGGAAAATATGAGCAAAACTTGTTTTAGCCATAACTTACCATAACTTAACCTTTTTAAGTGATTCAAAAGCCAAAATTGAATAAATTTTGGTGTAGAATCTAATTATGTAAAAAAAAATTGAGTATTTAGAAATTTATCACTAACTAACATATTAAGCTACACTAATGCTCATTATTTAATTACCTTTTATTCTTAGCTATGCACTTCGATATAATCCTAAAGATAAAGAAGTATATGAATGTACTCATATATTTATTTAAGAATTGCAGTAGGTGAATGAATATTTGATTAACTCAAGATGGTCTTCTCAGAGCAAATGAAGAGTTACTAAAATATGCTTAATAGGAAGATTTTTGGTATAGGACTTTAGGTATGTTGCATTGCAACATTGGGAGAGTTTTAATCGGTAATATCTTGATTGAAATGGTGTATGTTCAGATCGAACTCAAGGCGGTATAAATATAGGCATGGGAGGAGAAATAAGAAATAAAATTAGACCTATTTTTATTGACTTTGCAAGGCAAGTTGATAATGGAATAGTTTGGCTACTAATTCTAGGGTAAATATGCACTTGTAAAATAATAGTAATGTGGTTAGAAATCTGATTAAAATGTGCACTTGATGCTATAGACATATATGTAGAGATATGTGAATGTGAAAGTAGAATAAATGAGTGAAGAAAATGTGTGATTTTACTAATAAAATGTGAAAATGAAAAACACATAAACCAATCATAATTAGCACCAAATTGATATACAAGCATGACCACTAAAAGAATTAATTGTGATCTTAAAACACAAAGTTCAATTCAGAGAACAAATACGAACAAAAGGAATTAGGTCATTTTGCTAAAATTTCATTTCCAAAAATCAGCTATTTGAAATTAATGTTTTATTACCGTTTCTAGTTCGAGTAAAAATATTTTTATTATTTTAACTAACCTACAACATGAAATGTTTCGCGAATCCAGCTTTGTTATCTCGAACCCAAGATCAGGGAGTACCTGACTTGAACTTGAGTATCCACTGGACAATTTGCTTCATTCTGTTAATGTTTCTCTAAAGCTCGTTTTTACACTTCGCCAGACAATTTTTTATCGAATTTTTAAAAACTCAAAGGTTAAACTAAATTATGATAATTTCTAAGTTTAACGAGTCATATAATAATCTAAATTATTATACTAATTTTTGGGGTATTACATACCAAACCTGTAAATAATATCCTAAAATAAGAACTGTCAGATTGCTGATACTGAAGTCGCCTTTAATGAATTAGCTTCCACCCATTTAATGAAGAAATTTCTGGCCACTATAATGAACTTATGGCCCTCTGAGGAATGTGGATGGATCATTCCAATTAAGTCTAACGCTCAGCCTCGAGCAGACCAGGGCTTAATGATAAGCTGCATGGGGATATTAGGAATATGGCTGACTGGCCGGTGAGCTTGGCAGTCTTCACATCCTTTAGCAAAACCAATGCAGTCCTTCAAGATGGTTGACCAATAGTAGCCATGTCGACGTAGTAGCCACCTCATTTTGGACCTGCCTGATGTGCCTCACATTCCCCCAAGTGCACCTCTCGCATCAACTGCTTAGCCTTTCTGCCATAAAAAATAGAGATATACACCTTCCTCACGTTGCCAAAGCAGCACACAATTCCTAAGCTCGTAGTTAATGACCAGAAAACGTGTCCGCTTATCCAATGCTGCACTGGGATCTTATAGTAAGATATAAGAGGTTGTCTCCAGTCCACATCGATGTGGTCTAGTGCTGCCACATACCAATCATCGTTATCCTCTTTTCTTACCATAAATGAAGGTAAAGTCTGTCGCTCGACCTTCAGGATACGCTCTCAGACACCGTCTCGAAGACTAATTCCAATAGCTAGTTGAGCTAGCTTGTTGGTAGCTTGATTTTGATCGCAAGGGATGTGCTCCAAAGTAACCTCTGTGAACAGTTCCAACAGATCCCCCGCTCGCTTAGTGTATGGCTCAAGGAAAATACTAGCTCTATAGTTAGTCTCGATCTGCCGACTAATCAGCAACAAATCCTCTAGGATTTGTATATCAGTGACCTCTATATCAAGCAGTATTTCCAGCCCTATGATCAATGCCTTGATGTGTACTCTGCTTGATTATTGGTACACTGAAAGTCTAAACGAAAAGAATAAGCAAAGGTGGTTCCCTCCAGGTTGACTAGAGTTATTCTTGCCCCAACGAGAGAGTGCTAGTACTCGATCCATCAAAGTATAACATCCATGGTGAGAGTGTTATGTGAGCCAACTCTAATTCCTTGATTTCCTGAGTCTCTAACATAGGATGATGAGCCAAAAAGTCAGCCACTTCATGGCCTTTCACTGCCTTCTATGGAACATACTACAACGAGAACTTTGATAGTGCCAAAATCCACTTCCTAATTCGGCCTCTGAGAATAGGCCTCGACAACATGTACTTAACTAGATTCGTCTGAGCAATAACATAAGTGGTGAAGAACAGCATGTAGTGCCTCAGTTTACACATCAAGAAGTAAATAGCAAGGCATAGTTTTTCTATTGGGGAATACATTGTCTCATAATATGTTAGGGTACGGCTAAGATAAAAAAAATGTTTCGCTCGGTGCCAGTAGTATCATCTTATGTCAGCAAACTACCTATTGATTCTTCTGCTACTGAGATGTATAGCTTAAGAGGCATTCCAAGCCTTGGAGGTACCATCATTGGTGGGTTAGCGAGGTACAACTTGATAGTATCGAAAGCCTCTTGGTGTACAGGCTCCTAAACAAAATCCTTCTGGTTTTGAAGCTTGAGCAATGGCGAAAATGGATATGTCTTTGCAATGAACCTACGTAAGAAGTTGATCTTTCTGAGCAAGCGTTAAAGCTCCTTCTTATTCCTTGGAGGACTAGCTTTGAGAACAATCTCTTGTTTTCAGGCATCTCTACCCCTTGTTGATGAGCCAAGAACCCTAATAAGTACCTCCCCTAGACACCAAAGACAAACTTAGTGTGATTCATTCTCAATTGATGTTTCCTCATCTGCTAAAACACTTATCTCAAATCCTCCACATGATCCTACCTATGTTTAGACTTAACCACCACATCATCGATATATACCTCTATCTTTTCCCCTAAGAGATCATGGAAGATAAGATGCATGGCTCTCTGGTAGGTTGCCCCTGCATTCTTCAGGCCAAACGACATATCCACATACTCAAATACTCCAGCGAAACCTAAACACCAGAAAACAGTCTTGTGAATGTCCTCCTCGGCTACAGGAACTTGGTGATAACCTGCTGTGTTGTTCATGAATGAAAGCATCTCATGACGAGCCACTGGATCGACAAGCAGGTCTTTCGCTGGCATTAGATATGCATCTTTTGGCGTTTTATTGTTAAGGTCTCTGTAATCAACGCAGACCCTCATCTTTCCATTTTTCTTCTTGACGGGGATGATATTTGATAGCCACTCATCATACTTGGTCACCCTAATGATGCCCGACTTAAGCATCTTCTCGACTTCCTCCTTTACTAGAAATTTTGTTTCTGTATTCATCATTCACATCTCATGCTTCACTGGTTTCTTGTCTTGCAAGATTGACAAGTCGTGACGTACCAAGTCTGGCGACAAACCGAGCATGTCCTCATACTTCCTAGCGAAACAGTCTTTGAACTCTCGCAACAACTCAATAAGCCTTTTTCTTTCCTCAGGCTCTAGGAAGGTACTAATGGTCACGTACATTGGCTCTTCTGTAGTTTCCAAGTTGATATTTTCAACAGGGTCTTTCACTTATATATAGGTAGAATGTCATCCAAAGCTGTTGGAGCTAGTTGGATCACCTACTCATTATTAGATTCATGTAGCATGTCGTCATCCACATATTCAACCACTGCAACTATTGGAAGATGCTCGTAGGCCTGCTTCTCCAGTAAGTAATTGTGTAAGCACTCATGGAGAGAAAAATAGACATTTACCTCTATGCTCAATAGAGGCTCTATCATTTATGCAGTGCAGTAGGTAGCACAATGGTGTAAGGACGTTGAGTATCCTTACTAGCTTGCACGATGCCCCCATTGAGCTAATTCAGAGGCTGTCACCCCCACGGGGTGACCCTTGTCATCGACGCCACAAACCTCCAATGGATGCAAGTCTCCATTGTAGTAAATTACCTCTAGTACATTGGTGTTGAAATAATTAGACCCTTAAACTTTGTGAACTATTATTTAGCCATATAAGTGCAAAGAATTCCTCTACCCATAAGTATATGGGGTCAAGTTATAGAACTTGTAAGGAAGTCGAGTGTCAAACCCACGAGGATTGACTACTTAAACTCCTTAGCTTGACTCGATTAAGAACTCAAATTATGGATTAACTAGACACAAGACATGACACTAAAATTAAATTAAAATGTGAAAATGTATCTCACAAGACTAAGTTCATTGGAGACTTAGCATTGTAAGAGATGGCTGAACTACAATGAATGAAAAACTATAGGTTGAGTGATTGATTGTTTTAGTCTCAAGCGAGGAAACTAATTAGCAAACAAATTCAAGATAAAGAGAATTGTTGACTAGGGAAATCCCTAATAACCATTTGATGTACAAACAATGTACCGTTTTATGAATATGAATTATTAAAGTCCGTTTCACACAATTCATATCCAAATCATGACCTTGTTAGTCACGTTTGGTTTTGAACCCAAGTTCTTAAGTCATTTTGGACTCTAGATGACTTGAGCCCAACCTTGAAGCATTTAGTGAACCGGGATCAAGACTTAAGCTATTTCAAGCTTACATCTTGACCGTATATCACGTGAGTGAAGTCAACAAGCATACCATGTGATGATTGTGGAAAGTTCCCTTTCCCGAACCTCTATTAGAGGATATAGGAGAAAGTCTAGGTGAATCTCTTAATCTGCGCCTATTGGGTTACAAATCAAGAGAACCAACTAGTGGCCACAATATTCTTTCGATTCAATGTGTGCTTGACCAAAGCTTCTCAAGTCTATTGAGACTCAAGAAGGCTATAATCCTTGCTTAGTGCTAAGGAAAACAAACCTCAAGGTAAACCCTTTTGGAATAAACTCTAATCTTAGTGCTAAGGAAACCAAACCTCAAGGTAAACCCTCTTGGAATAAACTATAATCATGTTTACATGCTCATCTAGCCTTAGGTGAGTAGCTAATTCAACCAAGGTCAACTTTTTAGTTTCTTAATACATACATTAACTTAGCTAAGGTCAACACATGCATAGATGAAACCAATCATGAAGCTCAAACACATAAACACCCATAAACACAAAATAGCTCATTTACAAACACAACTTTACAAAACATACACAAAAGCATAACCCATTCATAAATCAAATCATCATTTGTTCACATTAAATTGCTAGGGTTCAAACCCTAACCTCCAATATAGATTACTCACTACTTATAACTACAATCAAGTTTAGAAACATAGATAAGATTAAATAAGTTTAAGAAATAACTGAAGAGTCCCATAAGCAAAGCCCTTCAAGTCCATTCTTCACTTCTTGCTCCCTTCTTGTCTCTAGCTCTAACTAAGCTTGTAAAGGATATAAGGAAGACCTCTAGGACCCCAACAGGTAAAGAAGAAGAGGGATTATTTCTCATCTCTTTGAGCTCTAGAAATCTCACCAAACCCTAAGAGAGAGATAATAGGAGGAAAAACTTGATTGCACAAAAGGAGGTGTACAATCAAGTGAGGAGGAGGAAGAGGAAATGGAGAGGAACCTTAACGGAAGCAAGGTAGCTCCATCTTAAGGGGTTGATTTGGTGGTGATAGAAAGGGTGTGTGTTTGAGGTGGATGAGAGAGCTAAAGGGTTAGGGAAAGGTTGGGGGTTATGGAGACAGAGACTAAAACTATGAGAAATGTAAAAATGAGATGTGATATGGGTGTGTAAAGAGGGGAGCTCGACCCTAGCTAACATATGGATATATTTTGGTGTTTAAAATTCAAAATTAGATGCTTGAGACATGATCCTAAAGTTTAGGCATTTAAGTGGTCTAATTTGTGACTCACCCAAGTCACATGCAAGTCATGTGCCTCCATCTCTCAAAATATCTCCATGTGGACTTGGACTCTTGAGGCCTTGACCCAAGCTTAACTTGACTTTGCTGTTGACTGGCTTGAGTTAACCATTGACCAGCGATGACTTTTCGTCATTTTCCCGTTTTTGCTCCATCTGCTCTAAGGGCTTTGGAAATGCACTTGGCTTCTCCAAAAAGTGATTAATTTCCATCTTTAAGAGCGTTTCTGTGCCAACTCCCCATTTCCTAGCATAATAAGGAACATTATAAAAATGATGTTTTATTCATAAAAGGCAAGCAATAAGCATGAAGTTAGAGACATAATTAGAACATAATTATAGACCTAACAATTGGTAGAAACAGAATATGGATGATGGTCAACATCATTGATCTCAGCTTCTTCTGTCTCCATATTCTAGAGTACCAACTATTGGTGCAGTGAAGATGGCACGTAGTAATTCTTATGAATCTAGTCCCTGCCCAAAATGCAGTTATATGGAGCAGTATATTTTGCCATGAAAAAGGTGTGAGTTCTTGTGGTGGGGCCAACCTGCACATGATGAAAAATAATGCCCAATGTCTTGGAAATTGATCCTTGAAAATGTTGGACATTCAATGATGTATCCTAGATAGCAGACTTAGGAATGCCAAGCATGTCAATTGCCCAGATGGTGATGATGTCACGGCTACCCATGAATCCACGAGCATCTTGTTGAGTTGTATACCTCTTATATTATCAGTAATATAGAAAGGTCTCATATGCATAGCCATATTTAGGGTAGGCTTCCTAAACAGCATAAAGGTCTTCCTCAATGACAAGTCTACCGATGGTCGAGGCTCATCCCTTTGTTCCTTTGTTGTTAAAGCAAAGGTATTAACATGTCTAGGGTGAGCGAGCAATATCGCCTTTGATGCCTGTAGCGTGGGAGGTAATGGGGCAGGAGCCAAAAACTTAGTAGGAAGAACAAACACCGTGTTGACTGAGACTCTTCGCCACCTACTTCGTTGTTATCCTTATCGTCTCCATAGTCAACCAGCTCTACTTTGTCTTCCTCGATTTCATTGTTGAGCTGCTCATCAATAGATAGTAAAGCATATACCATTACTTGGTCTTTAGGGACCAATGTCTTCATGGCCTATGTCAATTTCTTATCGAACAGAACCTCAGGTATATTCTCAACACTCGTTGGAGATGAGAAAATCCGTTTCTAGCCAGTTATCAAAGCTACTCCTCACTGGCTTGTGGCTACCGTTGCTGCCTTGGCAACGATAACTGCTTTCTGCTACCAATGGTTTTGGCTATCAACGAAGGTCCTTGGATTCACTAAAGGTTACGTGAGCTGAGTTAAACTTGGATGCTCGCTAAAGGCTTTTTAGCACCAGAGGTTCGGTGCCTCGCTTGTCCTCCATCAACTCCTTGTAGCTTTTGGGTTTCTTAGTAGTCTGCTGAACCTTATGTATAGGTTCGCTTGAGGAAATTCTTGAGAACATGCTAGGTCGAGCTGCTTAAACTTTTGGTTCATCTAATCGCTTACCGAAAGCGATGATTGGATTGGCAGATAAACTATTCATCCACCTTTACAATTGCTCCGGGGTCTGACTCAACTGTTCTGGTTTTGATTATTCCACTGTCTACAGCCTCTAAGACCCTCTTGGCGGCATTATACTATCGTTGAAGCTTCCTTTTCCTGCTTAGGATAATCTCTATAGTTTTTCCTTTCTCTTTGACATCCCAGAAATCCTCCTTAATCAAAAACCTGGATGTTGGTGAGATGTATGGTTTGGAATCCTGTTTCGATGTCCCCACGGCACTGGCTACTGGCTTCATGAACTTCCCGGCAGCCCACATCCTCTTGTAGACTTGGGAATCTCAAAGATTTATCGTTTTTGGGATCGCCTGCTGATAATTTTTTGATGGTGACACCAGCTAAGGGAAAACCTTGATGGCCTCCAACAACTCCTCATAAAAGACCTTTAAACCACACTAAACCTTGCAGCGAGCACATAGTGCAACTAGTGACGTTTCATGGTCCTCTACTTTCTCCTTTCCCTTGGAAGGAAGCTCTGGTTGTGCACTTGCTGCACCACCCCCAGAAGTATGAATATCTAGTGTAACTTTTTTTTGTGAGGGTTGTTCCACTGTAAGTCAAGCATGCCTACCACGATGCCTTCCTCATTTTTAATCTGCTGCTCAGCCTCCTTGCTAGGCTATTGCACTGTGATCTCATCCTCATCAATCCACTGTTGGATATGATACTTCAGACTGGTACATTGTTTGATAGGGTGAGTCTACACATGATGGAAATGACAATAAGATCTCCCTACCAACTGCTCGGGATTAGTACAAGCCCCAAAAGGTACCCGTGTTATCCTTATTCTGATCAGATTATCCAAGATCTGGGACATTTTCGTCACGTCATAGGTGATGTCGCTTAGTTTTCTTCGATAGCGAGCTCCTGCTTGGCAGGGAGCCGCTCGCTTGCTTCTCTGAAGGACTAAACTCAATCTTTTCTTTCAAAGATTTGCACATTGAGGTAACATGGCTGAACCTATTATAGTACCTACATAAAGAATCACTAGGCCTTGCATAAGCCAAATCCTCAATCCTCCGCACAGGCCTGTAGGTCACAAAACCTCCCACCACAAGCTTTTCAAGTATCTTGTGGACTTTGTCTTCTTGAAAGGTGTAGCGATGCTAGCGCCTGACCGACCCTATCACCCTACTTCCCGCTTGTGGTCTCCCTCTTTGTTGTTGTTAGGGTGGTACCCTGAATAGCTCCACCATGTTGATCTCGGGATCTAGGAAGGGCTAGGTGTCCACTAAAGATACTACCTTAGTGGAAGTCTCTAAGGCAAGATTGCCTTCATTAATCTAATTTTGGATCTGATCCTTCAACTTAATGTAGTCCTTAATGGAGTGGTTCCACATACCGTGAAACTTGCGTAATTTCTTGCCCTTCAGCTGCTCCGGGCTAGGGATTGATCCGAAATCAGTATTCACCTATCGCTGGCTAATTAGCTCGTCCACTATTTCATGAGCGAGATTAGCATTATAGGTACATATCTCAAATTCTGACTTAGTGAAAGCCACTGTTGAGAGCTTAAGAGGCCCCTTGCTTTGCTGCAGCTTCTTAATCTTCAAGATTTTCTTGGTTGTCAACTCGACAATGTGTACCTGCTCATCGTCAGAGTCGTAATCCTCCTCACTAGGACTCTCAGCATAAGCCATCGCTACCAGCTTGCACCTCTATAAGGTATATGGCGACCTCGATGAGTACATACCCTTCGAGGAATTACGTTTGTTGTCCCTCTCCTACATGGTCTTATGAGCCTTGGTTACCGCATTAATAAGCTCGTTCAGCGAACCGTGTTTGGAGCCCAATAACATGGTATACAGCTGATCCTCAAGGCCATTTATGGCCATGTCGATAATTGCGTTCTTGTCAAGCTGTATCTTGTACATGCTAAACTCAGCTCAAAACCGATGCAAGAAGGCCACTGGAGTTTCAGAAGATGTCTGAGACATCTGGCACAGTGTTGGAATGCTCACCTCTAGGATTGCCACCCCGAAGTGATCAGTAAACAACTTTTCCATTGTCAGCTAATCCAGCACTAAGCTCAAAGTCAGACTGGTGTACCAAATAAAGGCTGAACCCGTAAGCGAGGAACCAAAGACTTGAAGCTTTAGCTCCGGATCATCTCCCCAAGGTCCAAAATGTAGCCTGAACCGAGCCATGTGGGCAGCCACACTCTCATCTACATCACCACTGAAGGTCTGGAAACTGATTGGCTTATATGACTTTGGCCATTGCCAAGCATCCTCTTTAGTGACCTCTGAATATGGAGTCTCATAGGCTGGGGCTCTGAAGGAACCTGTAGGTTACACTGCTCCATGAACTTCTAGAGCTCATATTTCCAAGCCTCTGGAAACTTCTCGGCCTGGCGGAGCTCTCGAGTGAGAGCTGAGCTCGATGTTGCTCTTGGTTCTCGCAGCCTCTCGCAATGTCTCTTCTGAAGGCCACAAACTCCTTGGCCAATGTGTCAGACTTTTCTCTGACTATCGAGAGTAGAGACGCCTGGGAGTCTAGCTATGTGGTCAAGTTGCCCCGCCTTGTGATGATCACGCTTGGCGGGGTACTCCCGATAGAGATTGAAAGTCATCTCTACCAACTCATCGGGGTTTGGTATACAAACATCATTTTTGAGCTGTGTTTGTTCCCAAATTGTGCTTCCACTGATAATCTGCGGTTATTTTCCAAATTGGTATAGGAGGACTAGTTAATTTACCTCTTGTACCTTATGAGATTATCATTTTATTATGGGACTAACAATTCGGTTGCACATACAAATAGTGGTGGAGCCAGGAATCAAATCGAGGTACAACGAACTTTTTATACGATTATTTTTACTTCCAACCAGCGGAGTTGATTTTTTTTTTGGAGCAAAATAAGATAGAGTTTGATACTTTGATGTTATATATTTTTACCTTTAAGTGAAGATTTCATTTTTAAAAACTGGTCATTGTAGAAAAGATGAGGACAAAGATATTAAGAGAGTGCATTGGTCGAGGAAAAAAATGCGGAGAGAAGGTGACGGGTTGAGAGAGGCTTCGAGGATAGCAAAGAGATTTTTAAGAAGAAAATAGCTAGAAAATTTTATGGGAAAACTGCATACAAACCCAAGTTGAATTGGAGTTGGACTTGGATTCTCCTCGTAAATACTCTCATTAGAGTTCAAATCATCGGCCTATGAACGAATATCCAATATCATAATATGGTTATAGCTTGTCACATTTTATGAATGTATAATAATATTATTCTTCATGATAAATATTCTCTTAGTGATGATAACCATCATTCACATTTTATCTTTCCTTTCGAGGAAGTCTTTCATAGATCTCAAAATATAAAATCTGTCCAAGTAGTCTATGTAAATTTAATCATTGATAGGACAATAAAGAAAGCCACAAAAAGTCCACAACCACCATTGCCTCACCATCGATCCCACTTCTCTACCTCCATTTTCGAAGAATCTCAATACTACTAAAATAAGGAATAACATGATGACAATAAATTTGAGTATACACAGTGGTCAAAATAAAAAACACACGTTGGAAGTTTGGAACCATGAACAGACAACTAGTGTTATCTTATCAAGACAAAAAAAAGCCATCCTTGTTGCTTATGGTCTATATATACCCTATATACTTAACTTCCGACAATAATTAAAGAGGATAATTCTAGAATACACATAAGTCTAATTTTTAAAGCGTCACGTGGCACAATCTCAGTCGGTCATTTTGTCAACTATTTTGTTCTTTGACTGAGCTTATGATAAAACTACTGTATTGGATCTCCTTTATCCCCAGCCCAAAATTGAACTCCAGTACAATATTTGCCGCCACCCACCGGAGAAATTCATATCTCTCTCTCTCTCTCTCTCTCTCTCTCTCTCTCTCTCTCTCTCTCTCTCTCTCTCTCTCTCCACTCGAAAACTCAAATTTACTCTGGGCACCCACAACTGACTTCCCTTCTTTTTTTCCTTTGCTTTCGAGCGAGAGGTTGGTTCCAAGTTCAGTCAAAATCAGATGGTAGGGGTGTAGGGGATATGTTTGATTGCAGAGTGTTCTCACAATCGGTAGCATGATTTGAACTGATCAGTGTGACAAAAACTCTCAGCTTTTGAGTTGTTTGAGAATTGAGCAAGCTTGATTACAGTCTAATTTTTGCACATAACTCATATTTGCCAAACTAGATTGTTTAGTTCTATTCATACATTTTCTTTTGGGTCATTCATTCTACAGTGCATTTATGCTTCGTGTTCTTCATTTTTGTTGTAATTCATAGTTACTTCTACATTTCAACTTCCTAAAGTATGATCAATGATCTAACTTTGGTACTGGCTCACAAACATCATATTTCATCTTTCAATTAATTGACATAACTGCCATACTTGTGTTGTGCTTTAACAACCTAGAGTGATACAACATAAATTCCACACCGATCTCGGCAAGCCTCAACTCTCGGAAGATGAATGCCTCGCCTTGGTGATCGAGATCGACTTTCCTTGACCACCACATCATCTATTTCCTCGCCTCAGGACCAAGAATACGGGTTGTGATTTCGATTTAAATTTGGAAGTTGGGATTTTGGTGATGCTGCTACTCCGGTGAAGGAGGTGAGTTTTAGGATGGCAGAGAGGCGGTGGAGAATGTACGGCGGTGATCAAGCATAAACTATCCAGTGTAAGCTCAATTAATCTCAGAAAAGGTTGATAAAAATGACAATTTATAATGTGAGACGTGCCACATTTAAAAATTAGATTTTGAAGTGTTTAGACCTGCATGTCAGATCCACTTAAAGGAGCAATCCTTAGCATAAAAAACCATCTATCAGACTCAGAACACATACTTGTCTATCTGATCCCATATGGAATCTTATTACCAAAAATCTTTGTAGAAAAAGATTCTAATTTTATGAACCACAATTCATTCATGGAAAAAGAGAACACATTCTCAGCGCGCTGTAAGTTTCCTGCCACCGTTGACTCATAAAAAACGGGAGCCCCTACTCATCCCACCGTCCGATCATACCCCTATACACAATCCACGTGTGCAACACAAGTCGTTACGGGTCCCACACCCGTTTCTCTTTTCCTCTAGAACAACCCAAACCCAGGAAGGACAGTCTAATAAGAACTTAGTATAAGAAGCAGGCTCAGCCACTCAAATCTCGCCACCTCCCCCAAACTCCGGCGAAGCCCCCTCCCCTCTCTCTTCTCTTATTTTCCGGCAACAAAACCCAATTCTTACGGGAGCTTAGAAGATTCAAACTTCTTTTTAATTAATATTAATATTAATTACAGAAAACAAAAACGATGCCGTTTCTGAGGCGCCGAAAGGGAAAGGAGGAGGAAGCTCCGGAGAAGGATGACGACAGCGAGACGGAGAAGGAGCATCACCACGACGAGCAGCCGGGTCAGAGGAGCAGCAAGAAAGGTCAAACGGGTCGGGTGCGGAGGAGAAGAGACCCGAACAGATGGTCATGCTTCGCCAACTGTTGCTGGCTGATCGGAGTCATATGCTCGATCTGGTGGTTTTTATTGTTCTTGCTCAACGCAATGCCCGCTTCGTTCCCGCAGTACGTGACGGAAGCGATTACGGGTCCGGTTTCCGACCCGCCAGGTGTCAAGCTCAGGAAGGAGGGATTCACGGCCAAGCACCCGGTGGTTTTCGTTCCCGGAATTGTCACCGCTGGGCTGGAATTGTGGGAAGGACATAGCTGCGCCGATGGGTTGTTCAGGAAGAGACTCTGGGGCGGCACATTTGGCGAGTTGTATAAAAGGTTTCTTCTTTTCTGAACAACTCCTTTTTTTCCGGATTTGTTTAATTGTTTTACGGTATGTGGATTGTAGTGTACTTTTTAGGTTGAGATTGTTTTATGAGTCGGATGTGTGTTTGATAATTAATATGGTCATTGAGCTAAAAGCGATGATGTGAGGTTGCTTAACAGTTCATCAATTAAATTAAACATATATAAACTAGAATGCTAGCTAGCTAAACTTTTTGCAGCGAGGCTAGGCGATAGTCGTGAAGCTTTTCGAATGATGAAATGTGAGAGTAATGTTTGAGTGTAGTGGTTAGTTTTATGGAGGGTACTGACCTGGATAACTAATGTACTATCAGTTTCTGAAATGAGTATCAGTAGGGTGTTTTCATGTTCTGAGTATCATGAATTTTGTTTCCTAACTGGTTTCTAACCTGCAATGGATTTCTCACAGACCATTGTGTTGGGTTGAACACATGTCTCTGGATAATGAAACCGGACTGGACCCTTCAGGTATAAGGGTTAGGCCAGTATCTGGTCTTGTGGCAGCTGATTACTTTGCCCCCGGTTATTTCGTCTGGGCAGTTTTGATTGCTAATTTGGCTCGCATTGGATATGAGGAGAAGACCATGTATATGGCTTCATATGATTGGAGATTATCGTTTCAAAATACTGAGGTATTGTTATTGAGAACATCTAAACCTCCTCTTATTGAAATACTTTTCTCAATCATAGTAGTAGTAGTGTATATTTTACTGTGACGAGTGACTTACTCGTTGTCTGAATGATTGCTTTTACCAGGTGAGGGACCAAACTTTAAGCAGGATAAAGAGTAACATAGAGCTTATGGTAGCTACAAATGGTGGTAACAAGGTGGTTGTTATCCCACACTCAATGGGTGTTCTGTACTTTTTGCATTTTATGAAATGGGTCGAGGCACCAAAACCCATGGGAGGTGGAGGTGGATCAGACTGGTGTGCTAAGCATATTAAATCTGTAATGAATATTGGCGGACCCTTTTTAGGGGTTCCAAAAGCCGTTGCGGGGCTTTTTTCTATTGAGGCTAGGGACATTGCAGTTGCCAGGTTTTTGTCTTATCTTTTAACATCAGATTTGGTAGATATGTAATGATTTTTGTGCTCTCAATGAACTCTCAAGCCTTATCTCGTTACAGGGCATTTGCGCCAGGTGTTTTGGACAAGGATGTTTTTGGTCTCCAAACCTTACAACATATGATGAGAATGACCCGTACATGGGATTCAACTATGTCTATGATACCAAAAGGCGGGGACACAATTTGGGGTGGTCTTGATTGGTCACCTGAAGGAGGCTGTGATTGCAGCGCAAAGAACGCGAAGAACAATGATTCCAACGATGCAGGTCCATATAAAGTCAACTATGGGAGGATGATATCATTTGGGAAAGATGTAGCGCAGACACATTCCTCAAAGGTTGAGAGGATTGATTTTAGGGTACTGTTCTGTCTCAACTCTCAAGTATAATTTACTTAATATAGAAGTCATTTTATTAAAATTTCATCCTGCGTGTGTCGAATGGTCTCTTATCCAATTTTTATAGTATACCTAGTATCTAGATCTAGCTACTGTAGTTTTAATGAGGAATTATTCATACAAAGATACAGAAATGGGTTTCAGTTCTTTAATTACAGTGCTTCTGTGTGACAAATGACCTCAGCATAAAGCCATAAACCACACACTCTATTTTTCTACATTGTATTTTTTTTTGGCAAGGTTTTCTACATTGTATTTGGAGAGTGACATTTTTTTAAAATGCTCATCTTGCCACATGAGGTGATGACTACCACTTCAAATATTTATCATGTCTCGAAGACGATGACTCAATCAAGCCATGAAGTTTGCTGAACTTGGTTGGTCAACCAAGAGTGTATAGTCTTCTTTTACAGTGTCATGATACATTGTGAATACTCTATAAGTAACTTAATTTGGATCACTTGGCAGGATGCTGTGAAGGGTAATTTACTTGCGAATGCTACACATTGTGATGTATGGACGGAATACCATGAAATGGGTGTTGGGGGTGTCAAAGCTGTTTCAGATTACAAAATCTACACGGCTGGATCAATTTTGGATCTGCTTCATTTTGTTGCCCCCAAATTAATGGCACGTGGGGATGCTCATTTCTCATATGGAATTGCAGATGATTTGGATGATCCCAAGTATGAACACTATAAATACTGGTCGAACCCCTTAGAAACAAGGTAAAGTTCCAACTTTTCTGTGCTATCCTAACACCTTCCCCCTGTGGAATAATCATCGTAGCTTCATCTAGTCTTTTCCTCTGTTGATGACCATTGGTCTTTGAATGTAAATAATGATCATGTAATTGCTTCAGTATGCTCTTCTCCATCCTTTTATGCTCTTATATTAAGAGAGAAAAAAATCCTACTTTCCCTGGATATTATGAATGATTCCTGGTGGTTTCAGGGGTCAGTTTATACGTTATGTGCTTGTAGTTCTGTTTTAACTTCTGACTGCTTGTGCAGGTTACCAAATGCTCCAGACATGGAGATCTACTCATTGTATGGAGTTGGAATTCCTACCGAAAGAGCATATGTGTACAAGCTAACTCCCACAGCAGAGTGCTACATTCCCTTTCAGATTGATACTTCAGCAGAGGGTGGAAATGAAGATCCTTGCTTAAAAGGTGGTGTGTATTCTAATGATGGGGATGAAACTGTTCCTGTCTTGAGTGCAGGTTTTATGTGTGCTAAAGCCTGGAGGGGAAAGACTCGATTCAACCCTTCAGGCATTAAAACTTACTTGAGAGAATATGATCATGCCCCTCCCGCTAATCTTTTAGAGGGACGAGGTACCCAAAGTGGTGCTCATGTTGATATAATGGGGAACTTTGCACTAATTGAGGATGTCTTAAGAGTAGCAGCAGGCGCTATGGGAGAGGAATTGGGTGGAGATAAAGTGCACTCTAATATTTTCAAGTGGTCTGAAAGGATCAACTTAAATATCTGATTTATATGGTGAGTTTGTAAATAATACAACGACATCTAGTCAAAAAGCTTAGCTCTGGTTTTAACCTCCCTTTTCTTTTCTTTTTCCGCTAATACTTGTTTCAGGAATCCGTGCTTGGACGATACAGCTTATGAGCTTCCAATGGTTCTGGTTGTTGAAATTGCAGCGAGTCCTTGTAATTGCATTGAAGAATCAGATTGCTGAAACAAACCCTATTGTTATGGCTTGAAGAATCAGATCCCACGCCATGCCAGGCTCATAGCAATTCAGGTTCAGTTGACTCATACAGTTCAAATAGCTCCACAAGATTTTGATATTCAATTAATTTATTGGATTATAAGTCAATAAATTCTTCAGTTAATTATCAGTATACTAGTCCCATCTGTAAGTTCTTTATTTACTTTGTTGCTTGTTAATACTAGATGGCTGATGGTATGTTGTATACTAGTACAGAGCCCGCGGCTGGCGGCGATAATCAACTTTTATCTCTGGGTTGAAAAGCTGTTAAGACATGAGAAATTGATCAGAAGTCCAAACACAGAATTCAAGACCAAGCACGCCGAAAATTAATCTATAAATCAAAACAATTGAAACTGAAAAGGAGCAGTTCAAGAAACCCAAAAGCTAGGTCGCGAAGTTTATACCAAATCTGGAGTTTTAATGGAGGTTTTCCGACAAAAGAAAAATACCTTGAGCATGTAGATTTGGCCGGTTATATGAGGCTTTGCTTCTATTTCAAATTCTTTTTGTAAACATATAGTTTTGCTCAAGTAGTGACTCTGAACTCCAAGTAGTGTAAGAGATATAGAATAGAAGTCCAAATCGTTGTAGAAGAATTTGGTATAAAGTGTAGTGTAAGAGAGAGATAGAATAGAAGTCCAAATCGTTGCAGAAGGATTTGGTATAAAGTGAAAACGTACGGAAAGAGATTGAAATGGAGATTGAAAAAGTAAGGAAAGGTCGAAAGGATTTGGTGTAGAGGTAGAAGACTAAAATTGAAAAAGGAGAAGAAAAAGATTGAAATGAGAAAGACTCAGAAAAAGAGAAAAAATTACAAAAATACCAGTTATGAACGGTGGTTTGAGATCTGTTAGAGCTAAATTTATAATTATATTTCACTAAAAAGTTACATGTAACTCATTCTTATTTGGCTTTTAATTCAATAATAATATTGTTGTAAAATGAAACAGACGTTTACTATGAGTGTGAGAGAATATCTGAGCTTTTTTATTCATCAACTATAGACCTCTTTATATAAGGGTACAAAACCTTAGGTTTACGGGTACAAGATAAAATACAGAAATACCTATCTATTTACAAGAATAGACATATTATAATAAAGTATTTACGACACTCTCCCTTGGATATTCCTTGTGAATAGACATATTGCACTTTCATATTGTTTCGTCAAAATCTTCTCAAGCAAAAACTCCGTGGGACAAAAATAATCTTGAACGAAGGAGAAAAGAGTACAATGTGCGTTTACTCATCATGAGTATTAGTTTATAATATGTATCCACATAGAATTCTACTATATCAAAACCTTGCCTAGAAAAACCCAGTGGGACAAAATCCATGGTTGAAGAAAAAAGATGTGTAAGTGCATAATAAATTTAGACATCTTCAAGATGTTCAGGGTAATCATATTTCGCGTGTGCCTCATTAAAAACCTTACCAGGTGATAAAAATCCTTCTGGGACAAAAACACCATGAAAGGATAAAAAGAGTACACTATGATTATGTGAGTATATTCTAGATACTCCCCCTTGAGGTAAACTCCCCCTAATAACTACAAGTTATCGAAATCTGTTAATCTACGTAAGCCAATACCTCGTACGTGCTTCAGGAATGTAGACTTAAGTGATGCTTTTGAAAAGGTCTGCATGATTATCTTGAGATTTAACCTGTTTAACTTCAATATTATGAAATTCTTGTTGTTGTTGACTAAAGAAGAATTTTGGTGAGATATGTTTGGTATTGTTACATTTAATAAAATCTGTCTTCATCTACTCAATACATGCAACATTATCCTCGAATAAGACAATGGATTCATCAGTGGTGGATTTCAGCCCATAGGTGCTCTAAACATGTTTTGAAATCGCTTTCAACGATATACATTCACGAACTGCTTCGTGTAAAGCTAAAATCTTTGTGTGGTTTGAGGAAGTAGCAACTAACGTCTGTTTCGTAGATCTCCAAGATATTGTTGTGTTTCCAATGGTAAAGATATAACCTGTTTGAGAACGCGTCTTGTGAGGATCCGATAGGTAACCCGCATCGGCATATCCAATAAGGCGAGCATCATTCTGTGATGCGTAGGGATAGAATAAACCCATATCCATCGTACCTCTAAGGTAGCGGAAGATGTCTTTGATACCATTCCAATGGGAACATGTTGGTGCAGAGCTATACCAAGCTAGTAAGTTCACAACAAATGAGATATATAGCTTAGTACATTGAGCTAAGTACAATAATGGGCCTATTGCACTTAAATATGGGACTTCTGGTTCCAATATCTCTTTATCATCATCAACTGGACGAAATGGATCTTTCTTCGGATCTAGGCTACGGACAATCATGAGTGTTCTAGAAGGCTTTGTTTTTTCTTCATTGAAACGCCTTAATATCTTCTTGATGTAATTTGATTGACAAACTAAAATTCCATTACTGCAATACTCGAGCTCCAGGCTGAGACAAAATTTCATTTTTCCAAGATCTTTCATTTCAAATTCAGACTTTAAGCGTCCAGCAGTTTCTTTGATCTCTTCAGAAGTACCAATTATATTTATGTCATCAACATAAACTGCTATAATTTCAAAACTAGAACTTGCCTTTTTATTGAACACACATGGGCATAGATCGTATTTCACATATCCCTTTCCGATCGAATACTCACTTAGACGGTTATACCACATCTCTCCAAATTGTTTCAATCCATAAAGTGAACGCTTCAAGCAAATAGAAAGTGTGTTCCGTGGTCGGGTATCTTAAGTCCTTTAGGGACTTTCATATATATATATATATCTGTATCAAGATCCCCAAAGAGATAAGCAGCAACCACATCCATAAGCTGCATATTCAATTTTTTGAAAACTACCTAACTGATAAGGTAGCAGAACAATATGATCCATATTACTAGAGAGTATGTCTCCTTGCAATCAATCCCAAAGCGTTGAGAAAATCCTTGTGCTACTAAACGAGCTTTGTATCTTACAATCTCGTTTTTCTCATTACGCTTCCTTACAAAAACCTATCTAAATCCTACATGTTTAACACGGGGAGGTGTAACAACTACAGGACCAAACACCTTTCTCTTAGCTAACAAATCTAGTTCAACCTGGATTGCTTGTTTTCATTTTGACCAGTCATCTTTATGTTGACACTGAACAGTGGAGCGGGGTTTGATGTCATCGCTAGTTATGATTTCAGTGGCCACCGCAAATACAAATGCATCATCGATGATAATCTCTTTCCGATTCCAAATTTATTTAAGCATGCATAATTTATTGAGATTTCTCTATTCTCAAGAGTGGGAATTGATGAGGGAGCGACTCCCAACGTCATCTCTTCTAAGACGAACCCATATTCTGGAATAGTCTCATGAGATGGATCATAATGGATTGCGACATCTGAAAGATTCAGTTGTGCCGAATTGGTCCTCTTCCGAGGGTATGAATCTTTCGAACCTTGTGGTCTTCCTCTCTTCTGGGGAGGGACATAGGACTGGCTAGCAGCTGCAGTCATACTAATGCGCCCTTCAAGGGTTCGCGTGCGTCCTACATAAACGTCTATCCTTGCAGGAAAATTTGTAGCAGGTATATGTGATTGTGTCACTCTAGCTAGATCAAAGAATGCGTCAGGCATATTATCTGAAATTTTTCGTAGATCTAGTATTCTCTGCACTTTAGTTTCACGTTGTGTAGTTGAGAGATCATGATGAGACATAGTGGAATCATTCCACGTCAATTCACGTCTTTCATTTGGAACAATTGTGTTCTTATCTCCCCCTAACGGCTGGAAGGCTATCTCATCAAAGTGACAATCCGCAAATCTTGCTGTAAAAAGATCACTTGTCAAGAGCTCTATATAGCATATAATATATGGGGATTCATAACCGATATATATGAGCATTCTACGTTGAGGTCCCATTTTAGTACGTTTTGGAGGCGTATCAACACATAGACTGCACACCCAAATGTGCGTAAATGTGAAACATCATGTTCGTTTCCAGTTACCAACTGTATCGTAGAATATGGTTGGGTGGAAGTGGGCCTCAACTAGACCAGCATAGCTGCATATAAAATTGCATATCTCCATGCAGAAGTAGGAAGTTTGGTATGCATAACCAAAGTTCGTGCAATCATTTGTAATATTTTAATAAATGCTTCTGCAAGACTATTCTGGGTGTGTAAATGGGGTACTGGATGTTCAACATCAATCTCATGAGACATGCAGTAGTCATCGTAAGATTTCGATGTAAACTCGACGGCATTATTAAGTCTAATAGACTTTATCAGATTATCTGGGTGATGAGCCCTCAATTTAATTATTTGAGCCAAGAGTTTAGCAAAAGCAGCATTACGTGTAGACAATAAAACAACATGTGAACACTTTATCGATGCATCAACCAAAAAAATGAAATATTTAAATGGTCCGCATGGTGGTTGGATAGGTCCATATGTATCTCTATGTACCCTCTGCAGAAAAGGTATGGTATCTACATTACTCTTTGCATAAGATGGTCTAGTATTTAGTTTTCCAAGTGAACAAGCTTGGCATAGTTTATTGTTAAAAACAAGGTCCTTATTTGACAAAGGATGCCCGTGCGATGAGTTTAAAATGTGGTGCATCAAGTTTTGACCTGGATGACCCAACCGGTCATGCAAAAGCAAGAAATTGCTTGAGTTAGATAACTCTGGCTAACTGTGAGATTTGTCTCATTCGATCTAATAGTAGTGATGTATAGACCACTAGAGACGTTTTAGTTTTTCTAATGTATACTTCCAGCCATACAAATTAGATGTTATGTAAAGATATTCAATACTCTTTTCTTCAGTGGTTTCAACATGATAACCGTTCGCCCAGATGTCCTTAAAACTTAATAAAGTTCTTTTGGAACATGGGGAATGTATGACCTCATTAATAATGAATGTAGTACTATTAAATAATACTAAACGGGCCTTGCCATGACCCTTTACCAAATTGGATTGCTCTGATATGATTGTCAAAGATGTATGCGTATGCATAAAATTCAGAAAATACTTTTTATCGCGGGGTCTAGCGTGCGTAGTAGCATTGTCAGCCAGACAACATTCTCCATAAGACATGCATATGTATAAAATTTAATTCAATATCACCAAATCATTCATCAATAAAACCATAATAATTTATTGAATTAAATAACATTCTCACAAAACCATAAATTCATAATAATCCAAAATGGACTCCAAAAATAAATTATCCAACAAAAATAACAAATTATCTGAAAATAAAAATAATCCCAAAATAATGGCACAAACACCAATAAGACCACGCATAATAATCACTCATTATCTATATAATCTACAATCTCCAATGCTGGAGGATTAGTAACTTCAACAACTAAGTTTGCTTCACGAGCACCAATATGAGCATGATATTGAGCTATAGCTTCATTTTATGCACAATAGGTGCGAGACCAATGATCTCCAGCTCCACACCTATAGCAAATAATGAGCCCATTTTGGTTGTGGGTCTACTGGGCCTGAGCATTGTTCCTTCTGTTTTGCACATTTCGGGCTCGACCACCTCAGCTTCTTCCACGTTGACCATTCTACCTTGGTCTCTGGGTCTGTTGATTACAGTCATATGGACCATTTCTATGCCCATCTCTTCCTCCATGTCTCGGGCGATCAGGTCTTCTACCTCTTTCGCGGCCTCGATTTCCCCTATTATGGTTGAGTTCAGGGTGAGCAACAACATTTACTTCAGGGTGAGCAACAACATTTTCTTCAGGAAATGGGCGTGCTTCTACAAGCCTTGCTCGATTATTTCTCAACAGAAGATAGTTGTTCTTTTCAACGAGCAACAATGTGGTGATCAACTATGATAATCTAGTGAAGTTCATCTCCCTATATTGTTGCCGCAAAACAATATATGTAGGAGGAAAAGTGGAGAAAGTTTTCTCTAACAAATCAGCTTCAGTAAGCTTCTATCCACAAAACCGCAAGAGTGAGCGGATCCTACAAATTTCAGAGTGGTATTCCTTCACAGTCTTAAAGTCTTGAAAACGAAGAGTTTTCCAATCATTCCTCGCTTCAGGCAAGAAAATAGTCCTCTGATGGTTGAAATGCTCTTCAAGAGCTACCCAAAGTGTTATTGGGTCTTCCTCACCCAAGTACTCTTCTTGTAGAGATTCTTCCATGTGTTTCTCATAAAGATCATGGCTTTAGCCTTTATAGCATCAATACACATATTATCAGGATTGATCACAGTCATTATCTTCTTAGCAGTCAAATGTAGTTTCACATCTTGTGTCCACTTCAAATAGTTTTTGCCCGAAACTTCTAGAGCAACAAAATCCATCTTGTTGAGATTGGACATTTTTCTACAAGAAAAATAATAATAATTAGTGCATTGGGATAAAGTAGCTTCCAAAATGCAACTATTAAGAACTTCAAGTTCTATAGCATGGTATAACATTCAGATATAGTGATTTTTGTTTTATGTGTGGAACTACGGGTTCTGTAATATAAATAACCATTGACAACATATGTAATATATTAGATATACATTAAAGCAATTCTGGAAAATCACAATCAATTAAAATATATAGTAATGAATTAATTTTATTTAGAACAAATGGCAAAAAAACATCTTTTGGGTGAAAAATACAATAAAGTAGATATATCACAATCTGTCAAAATGGTTCAGTGGTTGGCATGTTTTCCTTGAATCCTCTTGTGTTGGGTTCGAATCCAAGCAGCCAGATGCCAACTTTTGGCATTCAACCAGTTCTATTGGGCCTGTTGAGGTGGGCTTTGGCTCTGCTGGATCAAAAAATCTTATATCGGTCCTATGTAATATTGGACCTCAATTCTGATATCGGGCCTCTGTATCATTGCACCCAGTCAATCTGATCTTGTTGACTTTCAGGTTCAAAATGGACGGCTTAAAATGATCTTCTGGATCAGACCGTTAGATTGACTGCTGGTTTTGATTGGACGGTTCCAACTGATCTACTGGACCAAAGGTAATCCTTTGTTAATCTACTAGATCAAATCCATGTAACTGGGCTAGAAGATTGAGCCGGATCAGAATAAAGATTTGGGTTGCCATGAAAGCTTTTGGCTCCGACGGCTGCTGGCTGGATTCTGGCGATCAGTGGGGTTCAAATTCCAGCAACCAATATATATTTCATATATACAAAAAAAATATACATCAAATTCATGCATATTCATAAACTATTTTGAGTTTATACATCATGGATGACTTATAACACAACAATGGCTAAACAACCTTGAATTTAGACATGAGATTCTGAAAACTTGCTCGTAACCGAAAGGATGATCCTCCAAAATTTATTTGAGAGGATCGTCATCTTATGCTCGTCTCCTTAGAACTATCGTGTTGATAACATATTTATTTGAGAGGATCGTCATCTTATGCTCGTCTCCTTAGAACTATCGTGTTGATAACGTATTGTAAAATGAAGCAGACGTTTACTGTGAGTGGGGGAGAGCATCTGAGATATTTTATTCATCAGTTGTAAACCTCTTTATATATGGGTACAAAACTCTAGGTTTAGGGTTACAAAATAAAATACAAAAATACCCTATCTATTTACAAGAATAGACATTATTTATAAGTTATTTTTTAGTTTATCCTCCACATGTTATTGTTTCTATGACTCTTAAATAACCATGATACACAATAACTAATTATGAATTTAACTTGAAGCTATTTTCTCTTTTCATTATAACTAAATATAGCTTCAAGTTATAGTTCACAACTACATTTAACTTGATTCTAACTGCACTGTTGGAACTTATTTTAACTATAAAATAGTTTTTAAAAAATAACTATAATTACTCCATTGAACATAAATATGGACGATAATATAGTAGAGGAGTAAGAGCACCAGCCAATCATGCAAGAGTGTGGTGCACCTTCAGTTGAATAATTCTGATTGAACGACCTATAAATCCCTATAAATTGATAAGGAAGTTTTCTCTATTTCAAAAGGCGTCGACTTCATGGCAGGCATGTGAGGACTGCTGTTTCCGAACGGGTTCAGGATAGTAGACAAAATATCTCCAAAAAGTTCCTTTTCCTTGCCAGGTTTAGAAATCATGGTTATAATAGAAGCTCGTTTCGAAAATCCCATTAGACTTAAAAAGATTTAAGGAGAAACTTGAGAATCAAGACACTGACAACTTGAGAATCAAGACACTCAAGGTCAAATAAATCTCTCTTTGCAGTTGAAGCTAGTTTTTACCGTCTTGACAGAGTAATCTTTTCCCTTTAATTTTCTTGCTTCCTTCCAATGGCACCTCCATCACAAACCCTTCCTTCAGATACCACCTTTGAAATCCTAACCCGAACATCCTATGATACAGTTGGCCGGAGCAGGCTTGTATCGATACAGCTGAATAATATTTCATACGATTTTCAATATTCGTAGATTCACTTTGCAAGAGAACCAAAACAACATCCGGGGTGTTCATTCAGAGTTTGGATCACAATGAGTACATATCCACCTTTGTGCCGGCAGTGGACAACAACAATAACAACTCCGATTCCCACAAGTGTCCTTAAGTTTCCTACCTCCTGGTCCGACTAAGATCGAAGCTGCTCATCAAGGCATCCTTCTATGTGAGAACAACAGCAATTGGAAACTTCCACAATATTATGTCTGCAAGCCAACTACGAAAGAATGGGAAAAGATTCCCAATCCGAAAACAAGGTACTTAACTGTAAAAACTTGCTTAATGGTGTTGAGATCAAACCCTATATGGTACAAAATCGTCCGTTTTTCGAGAGCCAAGCCTTCATCTTCTGACCGGTGCTATTACAACCTAAGGTGTGAGGTATCTGATTCAAAAACTCAAGCATCGAAACCATGGAAACAGTTGAAAAACATCAGTTTTTCCAATGGGTCTTGGTTGCTCAGCCATACACCTGCAGTCTTGGCTTGTGGTACAGTACACTGTCTTACTTCGGACGACCGAGTTTTCTGTTTTCATGTAGCCAAGGAGACTTGGGAGACGTTCAAATTGCCACCATGCTTAAGAGATATTCAACAGCACGAATATTGCTACGTGACACATCAGTTGGCAGAGTACCAAGGTCGCCTTGCATGGATCATTGAAGCAGAAATAGACATGATGGAGTTGTGGGTTATGGAAGACCACAAGAACAAAGCTTGGAACAGAAAACTGACTATAACAACCAAAGGCCTGGAGGATATCTGCACTTCTTTTGGAGCTCTTTGCAACAATGGTGTTGCACTCATGAGAGGATATTGCCGAATAGGATTCTACAAGTTTGCAGATTCTAGCTGCAAGATAGCACATGTAAACAAAATTTATCGGCCGATGGAGATGTTTATGTTGCAATCGGATTTATGGCCTACTAATTGATATGAAGGGTCCATGGAAGTCTTGCAAAGGCAACTAATTCAGTTCAGTTTTGTACTCTGTATATTTATAGTCCATTTGTTTTGTTCTGCTTTAGATTTATGAACTGAAAATAAATTTCTCATCCAACTTCAGTCCACTTTAATTTCTGTAGCATTGTGTTATTTTAATTAGTTTTAGCTTCAAACTACATGCTGAGAGCCTGAGAGTGAAGAGATTCTATCTGTGCCGAGCATGATTGAACTAGAAAACAATTACAACCGTTGGCTAATTAGATCAAACAGTGTAACAGAAAATTGTTAAGTGTTTTATGAGAAAATAGACGACGACTGTGAGAATCCTAGATACAAAACTAGTTCATCATGTGTACCTCTTATATAGAAACCCAAAGATACAAAAGTAGTTCCCAAATGAGGAGATGAATATCTATTACTTACTACATTTGGGATAAGAAAAATTGTTCAAATGATCACTCAAGTATGACACGTTTTAAATTTTGATAACCGATGTGTGACAAATATCATTAAGATTATTATCCAATTACACCGTTAGTCACTTTGATTACTCCGTCTCTAACGGATGTTAAAAAATACATGACATCGTTAAAAAATGATCATGTGTCGTTCACGTGCCAATTTACAAGAGATTTGAGGGGTACTTATGTCTTTTACAATATTTTATTTCTTTAGTTTTTAAAAATTATTTGGACACCTTTCAATGTCATCTGGGCACCCATTAAAAATCAATCGGCACTACCACATTTTGACTCATTGCCGGCGATTTTTAAATCGCCGGCAATGTTTTTTAACATTACCAGCGATTTTTGCCGGAAAAATCGCCGGTAATGTCTTTTTTTTTAAAACATTACCGACGACATAAATGTATGTCGCCGGCAATGTCTCGAAGGTAATGTAAAAAAAAAAACGACATTGCCGGCGACATACATTTATGTCGCCGGTAATGTTTAAAAAAAAAAAATAGACATTGCCGGCGACATAAATGAAGTCGCCGGCAATGTCTTTTTTTTTTTTTTTTACATTACCATCGAGACATTGCCGGCGACATACATTTATGTCGCCGGTAATGTTAAAAAAAAAAAAGACATTACCGGCGATTTTTCCGGCAAAAATCGCCGGTAATGTTAAAAAAACATTAACGGCGATTTAAAAATCGCCGGCAATGAGTCAAAATGTGGTAGTGCGGGAACCCACAATGAGGCCGACGTCAGGATGCGACTGAGGTTGCCATTGGCGAACAGACAAGAGACTCATCTCTCTCTCTCTCTCTCTGTACGCGCACAAAACATAGTAGCAGTTTGTAGATCCCGATCCCAGCGTCGCCGCCTCCTTGATGTTGTAGCTCACCCTCACGACCTCCTCAATTGACTCTGCAACTCCTCGGCTACTACGTGTATGCCTCTTTAATCTCAGCTCCACGACCTTGGAGGTTGCACTACGGCTCAAATGCCGAGCCCTGAATATCACATTCTCCACGATCGGAGAAACCTCGCCAACCAATGTTAGATTTCCAAAGCCAGATTCATATTCTCGATCTTAGAGGCGCGAATCTCAGTGTGGCAGCACGTCAAGCAAAGGAGGCACGACCTACTTTTGCTGCAAGGGAGGCGCGACACCTGGTGGAGCCTCTGAGATCGCTAGCGAGCGGTCGAAGAGTGTCTTGAAATCACGACTGACGTGCGGTAGCCGTGAGGGTGTGACGAGTCGGACCCTTGTCGAAAATAGTCAAAATCAATAAATAAATAAATAAATAAATAAATACATAGGGTAAATCGAGAAAATACTCGATCTGAAAATCAACTCCAACTAACGTAGTCAAAGAATATATCCGACAATTTTGTTACGACGAAACAGTTGTAAGTTTCATCGTTACGATATAAGATAAACCTAATTTTTTGTCAGTCGCACCACCACTAGTGCCAACCCTGTCACCACCGCCCACCCACTAGGACGACGAAGCCTAATCGCATTATTAACATTATGAATATGCACATAGCGTCGATGCGAATCTAACAGTATAAAACTTGACACGTTTCGAAATAATTTTTCTGTCAAACGCACCGCCACAGACGGCAGTGAAGATTTACCCATCAAAATGAAGCTCTTAAAAAACTCAACAATAAACGTCAAAGGACCTAGACCTAAGTCTGGCTAATTTAACCGGAATCAGCCCCGCTATATCTCGGCTAGAAAATCTTTCCGGCGCTGATTCTCTGTCCTCGACCCATTTCATAGCTCGAGGCTAGTACCAATAGACTCGGAAAGAGGATGGGAGCAAAACCCATCCATCCTCGCCGGTCCAGACCACCTGCAATCACCGTTTCTAGCAGAGGCCTAAATAAAACCAATCAAAATCGATTCGATTCTGTCTATATCAACCTAAAATTCAACAACAACAACAACAACAACAACAACAACAACAACAACAACAACAACAACAACAACAACAACAACAACAACAACATAGTAAAGGGCTCTCGAATCATACCCAAGCTCGATGGAAGCTGCCGTCGTCTTTAAGCCAAGTTTTATGCAGAAACCCTAAAAATCTCTTTCTCTTCGATACCTCTTCTTTAAGCCACAAAACCCAAATTGAACATCAGACTAGGAAGAGAAGAAGATGGGCTCTCAATTCCGACTGGAATGGAGGCCGGATGGCGTCGAACCGCCGACGACCGCCGCATCGAACAGTACCATCTCTCTCTCACCACGGGAGGAAGGGTTGACCTTGGGTGAACTTACCAGATTCTATGATAACTTTCCAAAACAGGAAAAATCATATTTATACCCGTCCATTTACGGTAATGTTTCTGTCAAATTTCCATTAAAACTTCTGTTAACCATAATTTTTCCGTCGTAACTCCAATTTTGACAATTCTCTCGCGTTTACGAACTCGTCTCGACAAATTCTACAATTTCTACGCAAAGTCAACCAACTTCGTCAATTCGATACAAAGTCAACTTGAGACCTCTCAGTATTTATCAACAGTTTAAAAATTATTTACTGCACCCACTAAATCGAACTCGAATTATTCATAAATATTAACAATTATCTAAAAGGTAAGGGTATTACAGAGGGCGTTGTTGTGCTTCGACTCGACGGAGGCTAGGAGGCTAGGGTGCTGAGATGGTGATAGACGATAGTGCGAGATATAATCTCTCGCGGCTGGTACTATCTCCCACACACACACACACACACAGTATTCTTTTAATTTGGGAAAAGACATAAATACCACACACACACACACACAGTATTCTTTTAATTTGGGAAAAGACATAAATACCATTTAGATCTCTTGTAAATTGGCACTTAAATGATACATAATCATTTTCTAACAACGTTATGTGACTTTTAATGTCTGTTAGCGATGTAGTAATCAAAGTGACTAACAGTGTAATTCGATAGTGGGACATAAATACCATTTATATCTCTTGTAAATTGGCACTTAACATAATCATTTTCTAACAACGTTATGTGACTTTTAATGTCTATTAGCGATGTAGTAATCAAAGTGACTAACAGTGTAATTCGATAGTGGGACATAAATACCATTTAGATCTCTTGTAAATTGGCACTTAAATGATACATAATCATTTTCTAACAACGTTATGATAACCAATATGTTGGAAGCATCAGACCTAACTGTTAGTTAACCAAAGCTGTTACATGCGTTTCTTCAACTATTTAACGACATTTTAATATTTTTCTACAGTATATTCAATGGCAATAGCACCATCTCCAATCATTGTGAAACATATTCACGGTCGAGAAGGTGTGATGGATATTTTAAGTGTTGATATCACGCTTATTGATATTGTGGATATGTCCGTCAACAATTCAAATCACTGAACAACTAAAACTTGACGTACAAGTACTATATCCCACGAAAGGATGAACATATTTTTCTGGAAACTGATCGTGACGTATTTTTGATGATGCTTTCTCTCCAAAGGCCCAATTCAAAATATATGGAGATCAAAATCATTGATTTGAATGAGGTAGAACATCCAAAACACATTTGAATATTTTTTTGCATGTCAGCTTGAATATCTGTTTGCAAATTTTTTCAAGCTAAACATGTATACCTTTCCTCTTTTCAGCAAACTGCAAATGTCAGTTCCAACCAATCAATTAGTAGCACGCAGAATGAAAACTCAGGGAAGGATGTGCAGATGGATGACAACATAGAAATTAGTAATGTTGCTGACGTTGGTTTTGCATGCTATCGAGAAGAGGAGACAAATCACATGACAAAACCATTGGCAAAACTGATACAAGAAAAGTGGCCGAAATTCTTAGGTGGTGTGACTGAATTCAGGCCGAAACTTAAAAAGTACTCAATTGAAAGTGGATTCAAGTTTATATATGTAAAGAATGAGCTGAAACACGTAACTGTACATTGCAAATACAAAGGGCGCAATAAATGCAAATGGTCTGTGAAGGCAAAACTATATCGGGCGAATGGATCATTTTACATCACTGAAATCAACAATAAGCATATATGCAAAGAGAAAGTCCAAAAACAAACCAGTGAAATGATGAGATCTTCTATTGTCAGGTATGAGACATTTTTCTAACATAACTAGCTGTTGAAATATCTGTCTAAAGAATTTTTCCTTTGTGTCAATAGTTTTCTATACTTAAAACTTATCATTTCTTCAATACTCAGCAGAATAGTTAAGTACAAACTGCGCATTGATCCTAATAAAGGAGCCAAAGCCTTACAGACAATAATCAGAGAAAGTTTTAGCCTGAAAGTCCCTTACAAGATGGTGTGTTATGGCAAAGATCTAACAATGAATTCACTGCATGGAAATGAAGCCGAATCATACACAAACCTTCTCTTGTTTCGAGACGAATTAATGAAAACAAATCTTGGCTCAAAAGTTGTAGTTAATGTTCATCCGAAAACACAAAGATTTTAGTGCCTTTTTGTGCCATTCAGTGCTTCCATGCAAGGATTCCAATACTGCATACCTATGATATTTGTTAATGCAAGTTTCCTAAAGAATAAATACAAAGGACAAATCTTGGGGGTCTTTGTGAAAGATGCAGATCAAGGTAATGTAGACATGTAAAGATAAGCGTTCATGGATAACTGTCTGGATAGTTGTTTGGGTAGCTATTTGGATATCTGTTTTTGGTTTATAAATTGTATATCACTACTTACTATACAATTAGGATCCTTACCTTTTTAAAATTCTTTCCAGGATTGTCTCTAATTGCATTTGCGATAGTTGATGTCGAAAATGACATCAACTGAAGGTGGTTCTTGATAAACTTAGGAGATGATATAGATAGACACAACATCAACCAGGAAACTAATACTCGAAGGAAAATAACATTCCTCTCAGATCGTCATAATGAAATTATGAGTTCTCTTCTAGAGGTGTTCCTCAATGATGAGCATGGCTACTGTTTTCAGCACTTGGTTACTAACCTCAGAGACAACTTTATAGGACCCTTGAATGATATAATTTCTGACCTCTTCATGCAATGTTCATATGAAAGACAATATCAGTTCCTTCTTAACCGGATGAAGCTAGAAGGTGGATATCGACCCATTAATGAATTCTTGAAGGATCTCCCAAAGGAAAAATGGTGTGCTGCATTCTTTGAAAGAGATAGATATGGCGAAATGACAAATAACATCTCAGAGTGCTTTAATACTCAGAGTACTACATCTCCGCGCAATGCCTATCTTCTATCTTGCTGATGAAATCATGTCATCCATTACACCCTGATTCATTCTATTATTTCTAGGATATCTGTAAACTTCACTATTTCATTCCTTTTTTCTGTTACTACTCTTCCAGGAGAAAGGTAATGGAAAGGATTGCAAGCGAAAAAGAAGAATCTGAAAAACTGCACACTATAATGGGACCGAGGATGGAAGGAAAACTCATTGAAATACTTAATATAAGAAGGCATTGGAGAGTGATGAATTCCAATGGTCTTGTCTACGAAGTTCAAGCTGATAAACAAAGTAGGGCAGTCAACATGGAGACATGGACCTGCTCATGTAGACAGTGACAGTTGCTCAGATTTTTGTGCGCCCATGCCCTTGTTGTGATTCAAGAGATAGAAAAAGATCCTTACAATTACGTGGACAACTTGTACAAAGTTCCATATTACAAACAAGCCTACTCCTTCACAATCAATCCAGTGACAAACATTGAGAAATCACTTCAGGACATGTCACAATATGGACTGGACGCCAAGCCTCTATTAACAAAGAAGCAACTGGGAAGACCAAAGAAAAAGAGAATGAAGAACAAGGGCGAAAAACAAACAATACCGACAAAGTGCTCAAGATGTCACCAAAATGGTCACAACAGAGTTGACCTCTGGACTTAAAGTCTTGGGCCTTGACACATTTCTGCAAGGACTCGCCAGAGTTGACCTCTGGAGTTGACCGTTGATCGGCTAGAGTTGACTTTGACCGGCGGTTGACTTTTCGTCATTTTCTCGATTTTGCTCCTTCTTTTTCCAATGCTTCAGAAACTTGCTTGGATTTTCCAAAAAGTAATCAATTTCCATCTTTTAGCTTATTTCCTTGCAAACTCTCCATTTCCTAGCATGACAAGGAAACGTATTAAAAACGATGCTTTATTTCAAGAAGACAAAGTCAACCACAATTATGGTCCTAACATGCTTCCCTCTACAAAACCTGATGACAAAGGAGATATGATGCCCTTAAGAAAATCAAACATCCGGTCTTGTTTGACAAGGACCAGGTCTATATCCTCATTCATCGTCTCCATCTGACGCTTTATACGACCCATCTTCTTGACTAAAGGTTGAAGTAGGCCATCAGGAATAAGACCTACAAGAGGTCAAGCAGCAGCATGAGGAGAAGGGCCAAAAACAGAGTCTGAGGAGGAGCAGGAGGAGGATTTGGACTTGGACCGATCAAAATCCTCATCTATTAAATGACCAAAGTTGTCTAAGTTATTTGGGTTCTTCTTCCTTGAGGCCATTGTTTTGTCTGTTGATAAAATACTTAGAGAAGAAGAAGAAGCCAAGCAGAAAGAGTAGCAGTTAATAATGAAACACAAACACGTTATGGAGAATATGGGAAGCTAGTCCTATTTATAAAGCCAGAACCAGAGTCTGAGGAGGAGGAGGAGGAGAATTTGGACTTGGACTTGGACCCCTGACGGATCAAAATTCCATCTGTTGAATGACCAAATGTGTCTAAGTTGTTTGGGTTCTTCTTCCTTGGGGCAATTGTTTTGTCTGTTGATCAAACACTTAGAGAAGAAGAAGAACTCAAGCAGAAAGAGTAGCAGTTGATAATGAAAACAAACACGTTATGGAGAATATGGGAAGCCAATCTTATTTATAGAGAACGAAACACTATGTCAATTATGGCTGAAACAGTTTTCTCCCGCGTCTTTTCATCTTTCCTTCTCTTTTTACGGAAAAACTCTTCCTCTCTCATTGTTTCTCCCAATAAGCATGCATAACCGCATTGAACAACATTAATACGCAACTCTTCAACTAAGAAAAAAAGACGCAACGACTCCTTCAACGCAACCTTTCACTCTCTATATATAGATAAAAACTCGTAGAACGTAACTTTTTCATATAACAAAAACATTCTTCTTCACCCTTTTTGGCTTCTACTCAAGAGATCAAATGGCTAACTCCTCTAACAAATCATCTCAAGCATCCCCTCCCCACAAAAAATCCAAACATGAACCAGAGAACTCTATTGAAGAGATGATCTACGAAGGCAAGGAAAACGAACGTCGTCGCCGTCAACAAAAAACTGCTCCACCTCCACTTATGCTCCAATAGTTATCCACTAGTATAACTAACCTTGAGGATCGCCTGGAGAACCTCAAGAAAAAGCCTAAACGCATCCAGAAGAATGATGAGAAAATTCTTCAACTGCTTCGCCAAATCTTTGATATGTTGCCTCCTTCACCGTCAAGATTCAAAGGAGCAAGCAAGTAGAAGAAGCATCGAAGAAGTACAAGATTATAACTATATTTGCTTTTGTAGTTTTTTATATATTTTTCAATTTTATCATTTCTATTATCGTATTATGTTTCATATTATCAATGAATCTATCTTTCTTTAAAGAATAAATGATGTTGTTTGATTTATGTCCATCAATTCTATCATTTTCAAAGTCTATCTACGTAACTATATGTTCATGTATCTGTTCAAGTATTTGTCATTTGATTCAAAAAAATCCAAAACATAAGGAGTGTTTCATATTGTCCTTTATGTGTCACCAGTGCCATTATACAAAGAAGATGACGAAAAATTAGAGTCAAATAGAGGACGGCTCAGTAAAATGAACAAACGTGACAGAAAACGATATGTCATTTCTGAACTATCATGGATAGCTGTCTAGAGAGCTGTCTAAGTAGCTATCTAAGTAGCTGTCTAAAGAGTTGTCTTTGGTTTATGTTCAAGACCAAGTATACACCCAACTTTAAGTTATTTTTGTGTTGTAAAATGCATCAGAGAGTGCAAAAAATATAATTTAGTTCATAGGCTAAATGCATTGATTCTTTCATTCAAAACTCCAAAGCTATCCAATGTCATACACAGAGAGATAGCCAAACAGATAGCTAAATAGATAGTCCATCAGATACTCAAACAGATAGCTAAATTACAAAAAACAACTTATACCACACAAAAGGGATCAAAATTCCTGAACAAGGTCATTACAAAAAGTATTTCTCCAAAGCATACATAAATCACCACACGAAATGGACGGTTTGAAGTAAGCAAAATAGATCCTAATCACAAAACACCGAACCCTAAAATCACAAACCTTAGACATAAACCTAGAGGTAGACATAAAGCTCATCCAATCGTCATCAAAAGGAATGAATCTGTTTCTCCATCAAATAAAGACAATGGTTCAAGTTTGCCTCTAGGAAAACAATTCGCTCCATGACGCGATTCTCCAATTGGCCTAGCCGATTTTGAATGGAATCTTGTGTACGGCGCGAAGTAAGGTTCGGGGAAGAAGCAGAAGCTTGTTCCTGAGCCAAAATTGGGGGGATGGGGGATTCAATCGACCAACCATTGTTCAAGAGAATTTAGACCCTCAACCTTTTGACTATTGATTAGTCTAAAGCTAAATGAATTTTCTCTTACCCGCAACTATACAGGGTCAAGTTATAGTATTTATAAGAAGTTGAGTGTCGAACCCACGAGGATTAGCCACTATAACTCCTTAGTCCGAAATGATTAGGACTTAAACTATGGTTAACTAGACACTACTTAACGCTAAACTAAAAACAAAATGTGGAAATGTATCTCACACCACTAAGTCCTTTAGAGATTTAGCATTGTGAGGGGTGATTAGATTACGGTGAGTGATTAAACGATTGTTGGTTGATTGGTTACACTACGATGCGAAAACTAAAATAGCAACAAATTCATTACACAGAAGAATGGTCGACTAGGGAAATCCCCGCTAACCATATGATGCCCAAACAATGTCCCAGTTTATGTAGGTGGATTATTAGAGTCCATTCACACAAATTGATGTCCAATTCGTGGCCTTTTGAGTCGCGTTTAGTTTTGGACCCAATTTTCTAGGTCATTTTGGACTCTAGACGACTTAAGCCTAACGTGGAAATATCTAGTGAATCAGGACCAAGACCCAAGCCATCTCGGGCTTACATCTTGACCATATGTCACATTTGTGAAGTCAACAAGCATCTCATGTGATACATGTGGAAGATTCTCCTTCCCGAATCCCTATTGGAAAATCCAAAAGAGAAAGTTTAAGTGAATCCCCAACTCGCACCTATTGAGTTACGAATCAAGAGATTCTACTAATAGCCACAATAACCTTTTTGATTCAATATGTGTTTGACTAAAGTCCCTCAAGTCTATTGAGACTCAAAGAGCTTTAGTCCTTGCTTAATGCTAAGGAAACCAAGCCTCAAGGTAAACCCTCTTGGAATGAACCCTAATCTTATTTACATGTTCATCTAGTCTTAAGTGAGTAGCTAATTCAAATAAGGTCCTAATTTTTAGTTTCTTCATACACATATTAACTTAACTAGGGTCAACACATGCATAAGTGAAACAAATCTTAAAGCCCAAGCATATAAACATCCTCAATCACATAGTAGCTCATTCACAACACACTTTCACACAACATACACTAAAATCATGAACCATACATAATCCAAGACATCATTTTTTCACATCACATAGCTAAGGTTCAAACCCTAGCCTCCCAAATAGAACTCACTACTCGTAATGAAATACAAGATTAGATACATGCTCAAAGATAGAAGAGGAAAGAGATAACCAAGAGTCCCCTTAGCCAAATCTCTACCAAATGACTCCAAGTCTTCTAACTCCACTTCTTCACTCCAAGCTAGCATCAAATCTTCAAGAGAAGGTAAGGATAACCCTTAGGATTCCAAGGAGCCAAGGGGAAGAGTGATTACTTCTACTCCTTTCAACTCTAAAAACTAAGCCAAACCTTAGAGGCAAAAATGAGAGGAGAAACATCCAAAATAGGCCAAGTGATGGTGTGGTGGTGGAGAAGTTTGGCTCTACCCAAGAGAGGAAAGAGTCAGGTCTCTAATGATGGTGGTTTTGGAGGAATTTTGGCCTAGAAAGGGAGGAGAAGAGATGGGAGAGAGTGTTTGAGGGTTGGGGTAAGGATAAGGGGTTTTAAGAAAGAGTAAACCTTTCAAAAAATGAGAAAATAAGTGAGATATGTGTGTGGGGAGTGGGGAGCTCGGCCTAGATAAGCTAAGAGAGATATTTTGGTGTTTGAAGTTCAAAAGTTGATGCTTAGACATGATCCACATATTTAGGCTTTAAGTGGTCTAAGAGGTGTGACTCACCCCAAGTCATGTAACTTGCATGTGCACCCATCTTCTTAAAATATCTCCCAAGTAGGCTTACGTCTTGAGGTCTTGGCCCAACTTAATTTGACCTTGGCATTAACTGGAGAAGACTTGTCGGAGTTGACCATTGATCGCCAGAGTTGGCCGTTGACTTTTCGTCATTTTCTCGATTTTGCTCCATCTTCTCCAAAAGCTTAGGAAACTTGATTGGCTTCTCCAAAAAGTGATTAGATTCCATCTCTTAGAGCATTTCCATGTCAATCCTTCATATCCCATCATAACACGGAAACATAGTAAAAATGATGCTTTATTATTAAAAGACAAGCAATAAGCATGGGGTTAGGGATATAATTAGAGTATAATTATGGGCCTAACAAACTACCTCATACTTAGACTTTGTTTGTCCTCAAGCAAACAAAGAAGAAAATAAATAAGTTACGCTAGACTCAAAGCACAAAAACGCACAAAGCATGTATAAGCATGTAGGTGTCCCGAATTGGTGATTGATTTTCCTCAAGGAGCTATAACTAATGGATTGAACTTTTTTTAAGCACAATTAGAATATTGAATCAATGCATGTCTAATAAGCCAACATGCTACATGTCAAACCAAATTCATGCATTGAGATGTATTCAAAATAACATGTTTCTAACCATCTAACTCACAAGAAGTCACTCAATACACTCAAGTGTTTAGAAGGTTAGTTTTTGCACTCAAAAATCAAATTGATTACATGTTTTCCATAGGCTTTCTCTTTAACCAATTACTCTAACTATTCCATACACATGAGTTTCAAATCAAGAGAACTTTTATTTAGGTTGTAATGTGGCTTTACAGAATGGGGGTTTAATCAAAAGAAATGGACAGGATAATCAAAAACCAAGCAACCTAGCAAGCAATTCACAAGTTGAAGTTTCTCTAAACTACTAGTGCTACTATTTCCTTTGTTTTTTTCAAATCAAACCACTTCTCCAAAACACTTATTCTTTATGTACAACATACACACTATTTTTGGATTTTCTTTATTTTTCAATCACAACTGTTTTTTCTTTGTTTTTCAATCACAACTTTTTTGTACAACTCTATTCTTTTTTCTCTTCTTTTTTTGACCACTCAACAACTCAATAAACACATGACCACCCAAGACCTCCTCTACCTCACACTTATCTCTTGAAATTATTTGTAATAAGCACAACACTACAACTACATCCTAATAGGACTTCATCATCGTTTGCTAGTTTGCCGAGTTAAGGATAGTACAAGTATTTAAGCTTGGTAGGTATTTGTGGTGTTTGCGAAAGGCTAAGTATTAAAAGGTTCAAATATGCTCACTAAAGGATATATGCATTATAGGTTCAAAAACTATTTGGCCATGATGGTGATCCTAATGTCTCTATCATTGAAAACTACTCATGTTTCGGAAAAATATTTTGCCCGATATAAAGCAAGCTCTAGATCACACATAACCAATTGATATCACACATGAAAGAATAAGTGCATTAATTAAGTTAGTCATGCATAATTTGGCTCAAAATCTCACATAGGCAATGATAGCTTTGAAACATGTTAATCCTTATTTTTCTCACATGCACACATTTTCAGGGACATATACTTTTCAACCAAATAAAAATGTATTGTTTCCATTTTTGTTTCATACATGCTTAAAATCATGTAATCCACTAGCCATAATTTCAATTTCATCATCGAGAACTATTATTAGGACACAAACACACCTAAACACACATATTTTTGCATTACATTTTCTCAATTTTTTTAATGGATTTTAGGATAAGGAGTGATACGACTTAGCCTACTACCTCATACTTAAGAATCAAATTGTCCTCAATTTGCATCAAGCCACATAATAAAAAAAGTGTACACAAGATAGCAAATGCATGATCATTTCACATTTTATTCTTCTAACACATGTTCTCCTAGCTATAACAACTAGCATGTATTCACATTTAAAGGGTCCTATAGTCTCTAAGAAGTAATGAAGCTATTAGAGTCCTATCAACCATAATGGGGGCATGCATACTAATCATATTTTAAAGGAAAACAACAGTGTAATCAAGCATAAAACATGAGGGGACATCATACTTACACAAGACTACCACATTCTATGTGACTCCAAACAATACACTAAGCATCATTTTCAACATATGCATGACATGCTAAAAAGTAAAGAAAGAGTAGGGAGAAAAAGGATGCAAATGCTATGAGGACCGGCCCTAGATTTCATATGCTTAAGTATATAAACCAACGAAGACCAAGTTAGGCCTCGCCAGCCAAAGGTACATATGCTAGGTTATGATTAGCAGTCGGTGCCCTCAGATTAAAATTGGTGGCCTTAGATTGCTCAAAGGGGTATGCCGACAAGTCCATGGCTCTCGAACTCTGAAAGAGGATTGAAAATTTGAAGGTTGGATAAGGTCTCCAATGGATCGAAGGTATGCCTCGATCCATCGATGCAGAGCGTCAGGTTCCACTAGGCAGAAAGCTTCGATGGATCGAGAATTTGGCCTTTGATCCATCGAAGCAAGACATATGGTCGCAATATGGAAGACATTTTCGATGGATCGAGGAACCCCTTCAATCCATCAAGGTAAGCTCTCAAGTTCTCATAAAGAGGCATTTTCGATGGATCGAGAACTTTTCCTTCAATCCATCGAGGTAGTGACTCAGATTGTGCCTGGGAAGATGTTCAATTTTTTTCCAATGTTTGCATCAATTTCCTTGCCATTCCCTACTCAAAATTCATATTCACACACACATTATACAACACGAAAAAGCTAAACACAAATAAAAATGGTAAGATACTCATCCTAATTATCATCAAATCATCACATAAGCACACAAAGGACAAGCATCGAAATTGAAGGTGAGGTAACAGATTAGAAGTGCTCCCCCTTGAAGAACGAAAAGATGGCATCCAAAGTCACCAATAATCATCAACATGCAAGACCATAATTGGTCTTCGCTTCCATGATCGGTATCCTTAGTTTTCTTCAAATTGGCTTCTTTTGGGTCACATGATCGCAACATGTACCTCACACTTTATTCCTTGATCATAGCTAATGGTGGTCGGCCATCACGGGTTCAAGTATAATGACCTTAACATGGTCAGGGCGAAGGGAAAAGTGTTCAAAGCACCATGGTGGGGTCCTAATTAGAATGATGAACCTCCTCATTCTGGTTCCCTCTTAACTCCGATAAAGCTATCATTTGCTCTTCATGAAGCTCAAAAGATTTTTCATTCTTCAAGTTCCTCAAACGCTCTAATCCATTAGGGAAAATCTCAAGTAGTTTGTAGCACGGATCACTTGAGGTATTAGAGTTATTCAAGGTGACCTTACTTCCCACCACTAGCATGTTATCCACATTCTTGCTCGGCTTCAACTTCTTCTTTTCATGGGTCTTTTTCTTATCCAGTGTCATCACATCTTCGATATTTGACTTATAGGCTTCCGGCTCCTTGTAGTTCACATCTCCATTGTCCTTAGTTTCATCATCCATAACTTCAATGCTTATGGCTTGTAGTGAAAGGATTGGTGATGTCTTGTTAAATATCTTGAATGTCTTTGTCTTCTCAAATACGATCATGGTAAGCTCTCCGACTTTGACATCAATTTTGGTACCGCTATTTCCATGAAAGCTCTTCCGAAGATTAAGGGAATATCCTCATACCCTCTTGGTTCCTCCATATCAAGAATCACAAAGTCGGCCGGCACTATGAGGTCTTCAATCATGACGAGTACGTCTTCAACTATGCCTCTTGGGTGAACAGTACTCCGATCCACAAGTTGTAATGGCATGCTCACCGGTTTCAACTTACCCAAGCCAATGTCCTTGTATACTTAATATGGCATAAAGTTAATAGAAGCTCCAAGGTCCATCAAGGCTCTGTCAAAGTACTTTATCCTGATAGTGCATGGCACGATGAAGCTTCCTTGATCTTGTAACTTCTTGGATACTTTCCTTTGTATAATAGACAAGACCGTGGCGTTAAGCTTCACCTTCTTCGTTCTTTCCTCCCCTTGCCACTTGTTCTTAAATTGGCGGTTAGTGTAAAGGTCCTTCAAAAACTTGGAATACATTGGAATAGAATGAATGATGTCAAGAAGGGGTATGTTTATCTCAACTTTCTTGAAGACATCCAAACATTCCTTAGTCTTACGATCCAAGTTTGATTGAGTCCTTTCTTTGTTCTTCACTTGGGGGAAGGGTAGACATACATCCTCATCACTTCAAACCTTCTCGAAATGCCCCTTTGAAGTCCCCTGAAACTTGCCTTTGATGAGTCAAAGGTTTTTCTCGACCCATTAAGGATTTCCTTCTTCTAAACCCGGGTCTTGGCTTTAATGAGTCGAAGGTGTCTCTCGACCCATCAAATAAGAACTATCCTACTGACATGTGGGTTTCCTTTGATGGGTCGAAGGAGGCTCTCAACCCATCGAGGGCAAACTGCTGCCTCTTCAATTCTTCTCTAAACTGATCCTGGAATCCTCTCTATCCATGTTGACGCTTTCCAACCCTTTCCTGGCGATCCCATGTCGACTTAAACCTGTCGTGGACCCCTCTTCATCAACCTTAAGCTCATCATCATCACAATTTGACTCTTCATCTTCATATGGTATCAAAACGACATCCTTTTTGAACTTTACCACCTTGTTTCTACTCGGAGTACCCTTCTTAACCCGGGATTGTAACCTTGGCATCAATGGTGTATCTAAGTCTTCTTCATCATCACTCTCCATAATCGGAGCATCATTATAATTTACAAATCCTCTCGCAGATCTCAACACCGCCTTCACCACATTGACTTGATGCTTGGGGTTCTTCTCGGTGGAAGAAAGAAACTCATTAGCCTTGTTACCTACTTGTGTGGTGATTGCCTTTGCCAATTGACTAACTTGAGTCTCCAATTTATAAATGGCACTTTGGCTCTCATTACGAAGGACTTGGTTCTCATTCTTCATACTCATAAAAATATCAAGGTACATCTTCTTGTCTTCCTTTTGATTCTTCCCAAGCTTGGCAAGCAAGTCATCTGTGTTGGATTTGGGCGCCTCTAATTGTGGTGTCGAAGCCTTGTAACAGTGGTGGTTGTTGGGCCATTGGCACGAAAGGTGTTCTTGGTTGATAAGTCTTACTACCCGAGGAATTAGTAAACCCTCCATTCGGTCTTAGTACAAATTTGGGAGCTCCTTGATAGTTTGAGAACCCATTGCTTCCACTTCCCGAAGCACCAAAATTGCCTTGGTTGTCCCCTTTACTATATCCTTCATTCGATCATTGAAAACCACCATTTGTTCTAGGAAACCATCCTTGACCACTTTGGTTGCCTTGTGCTTGACCACCCCAAGAGAAATTAGGGTGGTTCCTCCATCTTGGATTATAGGTGTTGGAGTATGGATCATTCTTTTGTTAGTCATAGAAGACTCATTTGCACTCTTCGATAATTTTTGGATAATCCTCTTGATGAGCACAACTCAAAGTCTCATACACCTTGCTTTCACATATCAAGTAAGTGACCGACACTACACAAATTTTTGACACTTGGTGGGCTTGGCTTTCACTTCTACTTTGCTTCATTTAGAACTCGAACTTCCTATTCATTGATTCCTCAAGCCGCTTAATAGCATCTTCTTGTTGATGGGATCCCTTGACTTCATAGATACCACCCTTATTGGTTTGGGTGGCCTCCCTCATTGAAACCATTGGCTTCCTTACAATTGGTTTTAAGTCCTATAAATACGATATCTCCGCCAACTTCTCAAAAAAGATATAGGCTTCTTCCGCAGTCTTATCCATGAAATCTCCACCACATGCATTATCGACCTTTCGTCTTATCTCCGTACTTAGCCCTTGGTAGAAAAGGGACATAAGCATGTCTTGTGTTTGTCCATGGTTTGGGCATCCAAGCTCTAGATCTTTAAATCGCTCCCATGCCTCGCCAAAGAGTTCCCCATCCTCTTCACGGAAGGTCATCAAGCTTGTTCTCCTTTCGTTGATATTACCCGGAGCAAAATACTTAGTAATGAACTTCTGTTGCAAGCCCTCCCAAGAGTTGATGAAATTGGGAGGGAGCTTGTTAAGCTACTCCTTAGACTTGTCGCGCGAGCTTGATGGAAATACCTGTAATCTCAATTGCCCAACATCCATGTTACGTATATTCAATCGAGCACATGCCTCCTCAAACTCCAAAATGTGTGAGTAGGGATCCAAGTTGGTATGGCCAAGAAAGACGGGAAGAGTCTGCAAGAAGCTTGGCTTGATCTCAAAAGATTCTCCGACCAATGGTTGCAACATGATACACCCGGTATACGCCGCCAAAGAGGGTAAAGCGCATTCCATCAATGGCCTCCCTTCATTTACTTTGTCCTCTATAGTGATTTGATCTAACTTTCGAGGATCTTTTTCTTCCTCTTTCGGAACTAGAGGGTTCAACTCAGTGTGGAAAGTAGGCGGTCCAAGTGTTAGATCCTTGCGCCTAGCCTCCAAGGGAAGCTCTTGGTAGCTTATTCAATATAGCCTCCAAGGCTATATTGAATAAGCTACCAAGAGCTTCCCGCTCTTGAACTCTCAACAAGGGATTTTTCGTTATCATCTTCACTAACACTACTAAATCCCACTCTACTCGGAGTCACTTTATCAAAACTCCAATTAGTCTTCCACAAAACGGATGATGAAATAAAAGATGGTATGTGTAAATGTGAATGATGAAATGGCATAAACCTGCAATCACACTAAACAACCACTTCATGTTAGGCCTAAACTCTCAAAGTAATCAAAGCCTTGAGGGTCTTCCATGGTGCTTCTTCGACACCTCCCTCAAGGAAACATCAATGAGCACTTCAAGAGTTCAATGTGATTTGGTACGTGGCACAGTGGCCATCATGTGCAATGGTCACCGAGGTGAACCGTGATGTAGGCTTACGTGTATCCAATATACCAAAATCACAAAGAAAAGTCCTAAGAATATAGGGTGTAGCAGAAATTAAGTTTGCTAGATCTAGACACACACTAACTATAATGCGTAAAAGTAAGACACTAATTAGATATGCTCCAAAATAATATAGGTACTCAAGGGAAAAGAGGTGGAGAACAAATGAACAACCTTAAGCATAGCACAACTTCGATGGGTCGAAGCTTATAACTTCGATGGGTCGAAGCAAGTCCTCGGGTATAAAATGCATAGTTGCCTTCGATGGATCGAGAAAGGTTCTCGATGGAACGAAGAAAGCCTCCAGATTGAACCCACAAACAAGCTTCAATGGGTCAAAGTACAACCCTTCGATGGATCAAAAATTGTCCTGCAACAAAGGTTAGAACCACAAATTCTAACACAATTTCACCGCAACACACCTACCAAAGTATCCTATGGAGTAAAGACAAAGAAAACAAAGTTCTAAGTGATAAATTGAAGAAAACTAGAAGCTAAGAAACAAACATTAAACCAAAATGTCCGGATAATCCGCAATCAAAGGCTAATCGGACCTAAGAAATTAAGATAAGCTTAATCCCCGGCAACGGCGCCAAAAACTTGTTCAAGAGAATTTAGACCCTTAACCTTTTTGACTATTGATTAGTCTAAAGCTAAGTGAATTTTCTTTTACCCACAAGTATACGGGGTCAAGTTATAGTATTTATAAGAAGTCGAGTGTCGAACCCACGAGGATTAGCCACTATAACTTCTTAGTCCTAAATGATTAGCAATTAAACTACGGTTAACTAGACACTACTTAACGCTAAACTAAAAACAAAATGCGGAAACGTATCTCACACAACTAAGTCCTTTGGAGACTTAGCATTGCGAGGGGTGATTAGATTATGGTGAGTGATTAAACGATTGTTGGTTGATTGATTACACTTAGATGCAGAAACTAAAATAGCAACAAATTCAATACAAAGAAGAATGGTCAACTAAGAAAATTCCCGCTAACCATATGATGCTCAAACAATGTCTCGGTTTATATAGGTGGATTATTAGAGTCCGTTCACACAAGTTGATGTCCAAATCGTGACCTTTTGAATCGCGTTTGGTTTTGAACCCAAATTTCTAGGTCATTTTGGACTCTAGATGACTTAAGCCCAACGTGGAAATATCTAGTGAATCTGGACCAAGACCCAAGCCATTTTGGACTTATATCTTGACTGTATGCCACATTTTTGAAATCAACAATCATCCCATGTGATATGTGGAAGGTTCCCCTTCCCGAATCTCTATTGGAGAATCTGAGAGAAAGTTTAAGTGAATCCCCAACTTGCACCTATTGAGTTACGAGTCAAGATATTCTACTAATAGCCATAATAACCTTTTTCAATCAACGTGTGCTTAAATAAAGTCCCTCAAGTCAATTGAAACTCAAAGAGCTCTAGTCCTTGCTTAGTGCTAAGGAAACCAAGCCTCAAGGTAAACCCTCTTGGAATAAACCCTAATCATATTTATATGCTCATCTAGCCTTAAGTAAGTATCTAATTCAAATAAGGTCCCAATTTTTAGTTTCTTCATACACATATTAACTTAGCTAGGGTCAACATATGCATAAGTGAAACAAATCTTGAAGCCCAAGCATATAAACATCCTCAATCATATATTAGGTCATTCGCAACACACTTTCACACAACATACACTAAAACCATGAACCATACATAATCTAAGACATCATTTGTTCACATCACATGAACCCTAGCCTCTTAAATAGAACTACTCACTACTCATAATTAAATACAAGATTAGATACATGCTCAAAGCTAGAAGAGGAAAGAGATAACCAAGAGCCTCCTTAGCCAAAGCTCCACCAAATGACTTCAAGTCTTCTAGCTCTACTTCTTCACTCCAAGGTAGCATTAAATCTTTAAGATGGGGTAAGAATAGCCCTTATGATTCCAAGGAGCCAATGGGAAGAGGGATCACTTCCACTCATTTGAACTCTAAAACTAATTCAAACCCTAGAGGCAAAGATGAGAGGAGAAACACCAAAAATAGGCCAAGTGATGGTGTAGTGGTGGAGAGGTTTGACTCCACCCAAGAAAGGAAAGAGCTAGGTCTCTAATGGTAGTAGTTATGGAGAAATTTTGGCCTAGAAAGGGAGGAGAAGAGATGGGAGAGAGTGTTTGAGGGTTAGGGTAAGGATAAGAGATTTTTGAGAGAGAGTGAACTATGCAAAAAATGAGAAAATGAAGTGAGATATGTGTGTAGGGAGTGGGGAGCTTGGCCTAGATAAGCTAAGAGAGATATTTTGGTGTTTGAAATTCAAAAATTGATGCTTAGACATGAATCACATGATCCACAAATTTAGGATTTAAGTGGTCCAAGAGGTGTGACTCACCCTAAGTCATGTGACTTACATGTGCACTCATCGTTTCAAAATATCTCCTAAGTGAGCTTAGGTCTTGAGACCTTAGCTTAACTTGACTTGACCTTGCTATTGATCGGCGAAGACTTGCCGGAGTTGACTATTGACCGCCAAAGTTGATTGTTGACCGGATGTTGACTTTTTGTCATTTTCTCAGTTTTGCTCCATCTTCTCCAAAGGCTTAGGAAACTTGCTCGGCTTCTCCAAAAAGTTATTAGATTCCATATCTTAGAGCGTTTCCATGTCAATCCCTCATTTTCTTTCATAACACGAAAACATAGTAAAAATGATGCTTTATTAATAAAAGACAAACAATAAGTGTGGGGTTAGAGACATAATTAGAGCATAATTATGGGCTTAACAACCGTCTCATAGGTGGGATCACTGCCATCTCCTTCTTCTTATTAGCTATCTTCTTATCCACCATCTTCACAGATTTGGAACAAGATATTGGAGGCTAAAACAAAAGAGACGAAGAGAAATTGAGACTGAAAGTGAATTTACGCAGTACATTTCGTCTCGGTATAAATAGATGACAGCTCAGTAAAATGAATAGACGCGACAGAAAACGATATGTCGTTTCTGAACTATCAATGATAGCTATCTAGAGAGCTGTCTAAGTAATTGTCTGGAGAGATGTCTTTGGTTTATGAACTGCGTTTCAATACCAACTATACACCCAACTTTAAGTTGCTTTTGTGTTGTAAAATGCACCAAAGAGTGCAAAAAAAAAAATTAGTTCATAGACTTAATACATTTATTCATTCATTCAAAATTTCAGAGCAACACAAATAGTATTACACAGACAAATAGTCAAACATATAGCCAAATAGATACTCAAATAGATAATCGTATGATTCCATTTATAATGCTCACCAAATGTACTACTTATAAGATAGACCACTATAACTTACAACAATGTTCACAGACTACAACAAAATATACACATTGATTACTATCCTACACTTGTTCATGAGCTGATTCATTCACTTCTACTTTGTTCTGCGATACTCATGATAGATCGTGATCCATAAAAGATTCCAACACTTTGGCCTTAAACCAAGCCACATCCCCACGACTCAGAATTTACTTTATTTCCTTGACGAGAGCTAGTTGATACTTGATGTAGTAAACAAAAGTTCTGTAATCAAGGCCAGGAGATTGTTGAAGACTGTTGATGATGGACTGCACAGGTATTTTGTCAAAATCTATCTTCTTTCATCCACTGAATTCTTTTACATTCATTTTCATATATTAGGATTTCCCTCATCTTCAATTACTTGTTGGTGCTCTGAGAGTCGTCGACCAACATACGAACGCTGAGTGATAACATATCATCACTAACATCCCTGACAGAATTCATCCACATAGACACTAAATGAACATGCATTAATACAGTAAACTATCAGTCAAACCTATCTGTAAACTATAAATACTACTAAAAATCAGAAAAAGAAAAAGAAAAGAAAAGTAGGAAGAGAGAATTAACATTACCGTTTTTAGTGGCTCCCTGGAGTGCTGGTTGTTTATGGACTTTGCATTCCTTCTTAGTGAGTCAAAGTGAGACCAGCATGACATACTTTTATCAAAAACTAGAAGGTGAAAATGTGCATAAGAAAGGATCGGGAACAACAGCTTGCCACTGTTTCCTAAAACCTTGAACAACCTCTTAAAAAGACATTCGTACGTCATCTTTACTTTGAGCTCTGACCAGAAACCTGTCAAAAGCAGCACACATAAATTAAAGAGACACATAGACTAAAAAAACCAAGAATGGACATAAAGAAGAAGGATTATATGAGCCAACGTGTGGATGGCATAACAACTTTGATCTCCCATTTCATCCATTTCGTCACTAAGGATAGTGGAATAGTAATCCAAGATAGAGTTCGAGATCTTATCCCTATTAATAATAGACTACAGATTTTCCCGGTTGAAGAACTAAAAGGAAGCAATGTTATTCCAAAAGAAATCTTTGTCCAAAATAACAGCATAACACAATTTTTTTTTAAAAAAAACTGAAACATAATTAAATAATCCTCTAAACAAAAAAACTTTAAAAATTTGAGAGACTTACTCAGTTTTGGCAATTTTCGTCCAGTACCTCACCAATTCACTCTGGTAGCTCTTTCCCATGTACTTGAAAATTTCACAATCAAGAAACGGTACAGACAGGGTCTCTTCATGAGTCAAAATAACCTGGATTCTTCCCAACTCGCCCATATCCTTGTTGAACGATTTCATTATCAAAGGTGAAGCTACTTCAACAATTGCAAACTCTCCAGTGGGTACTACATCTGCCACATCAACATTTGTCTTTCCTCTTCTACTCCAGCGCTTTGCCTTGACATCATCCACAGCCTCAGTATCGCCCATATACCAGTTGATCTCATCCCTCTTCAAGGGTTTCCTGGCCTTATCCTTTAACCTCTTAACATAAGATTACAGATAAATGTTTTCTCTATTAAGTCTCTCACCAGGCCCAGGAAGATCCTTGGCAATCAAATCTGTTCACACTCTTGGAGGAGATGCACCTGCAGGAGGAGGACTCACCAGGTTTTCCACTATCTCTATAGTGATAACCGTAGAAGTAGGCAATGTTGCTGGAGTCTGCTTAGAACTAGGAGTCATGGTAAGTAGATCGAAAGATGGTACACACCCTCCTCGTTGGGAACTTTTCTTAGTCTCCGACAAAATCCCTAATAGAGATACAAAAAAGCATTTAATGGAAAAACAAGGTAAAAAAACAGATACACTGCATGTCCAAAGCATAAACAAATATTCAAACAGATATCCAAACAGATATCCAGGTAGATAGACGATGTTGACATAGATACACAGACAAATACTCATACATATAGACAAACAAATAGCTAAACATTTGAGTTTTCTGTAAAAATAAAAATAAAAAAAATAAAAAGGAAAATCACCCATAAAAGTATTTGTGTTCTGTTCCTTAAAATTAGGGAAATTATACAATATGAAATGACTGAGATCTATTCTTTTGAAATGTCAGAATCAATATCAGCAAGTCCCTTTTCTAACCACAGTAACATTCTTCATTTTCTGATTCTCTTCATGAAGTTGTTGATTGGTAAGCTCCATTTTTTGCTTTGCATCTTCAACATCTTTCTTTTGCATCTCAAGGTCCTCTTTTTCACGTTGCAAAACATCCAATCTCCTCTGAAGCTCTTCATTTGCTGCTTGAGATGATTTAAGTGCTTCAACAACACCATCTTCAACTTGCTTCTGCAGCTTACTCTTCTCTTCAGTAACAACTTGTGTCTTTACTTGAGCAACAACTTGTGCTTCCTTAAGTTGCTTCTTCAAAATCATAATCTCTCCAGCAGCAGCATCACCAACATACTTTACATCCCTTAATTTAGCCTCAAGCACAGTCTTCTCTTGGACAGCTGCAATAAGTTCTCTCTTCGCTTCTAGCAGTTTCTTCTCAAAAGTCATATTCTCTGCCCTCAATGCTGCAATCTTATCTGTAGCATCTACAGAAGCTGATAATTGATTCTTTAGAACCTCATTCTCCCGGTCCAGATTCTCTATTTTCATCTAAATGTATTGCTTTTGCCTCTTGAGACCATAAACCTCCATTCACAAATCAACCAGTTGATGATGGTTGGGAGCAGATGACTTTGCTTTCAAGTCCGCATTTTCTTGTTGCAAAGACTTGAAATCTTTTTTCAAAACACCAAGTACTAGCCCAAGGTCTGTATGACATTTTGCATTTCTTGCATTTCATTATTCATTCCAGAGATCTCATCATCCTTTTGCATAATGATGTCTTGCAACTTCACAACATAGTCTCACTGTCCTTCAAATAATCTGACTTAGCAATCAACTAGGCCTAAAGATTTTCATAGTCATCATCTTGGGTCATATCGTTAACAAATCCCAAGATAGGACTTCCACCAGCAAGAGCTTGAGTTTTCTTAGTTCTTGATGGAAAAAATTACTTACTCTGTGAGAAAGAGATTAATGATATTAACTAACAACTATTTACACAGATATCTAGACAACTATTAACAACAACACACAATTAGATATTCACCCTGAGCAAATCCAAGCTTTTGATGTTTCAGAAGTAGTCCAAAATATCACCGAGGATATACTTGACCATGCCTAGCTTTGAATCCTCCTTGCCAGCTCTTGATTTGGAAATGTTAAGGATTGAAGTAAGATAAAACTAATACAAACAACAATAATGAAAAAATAAGTGATACATGCAGAAAAAATAAATAAACTAACTCAAGGAATCAAAGGGAAAAAAACTCATGGAAATTTACCGGAATAATAATTGCGCAACCTCCAACATTCTTCGAAATGCCTCTATCAGACTTTTTCTCATCCTCATCATCATTCTCCTCCTTCTCCTCCTTCATCTTCTCTGCCTTCTCCATCTTCTGCTTCTTTGCTTCCTCCCTCTTCTTGACTACTTCAGGATTAAAGTTCTTTGTGTAAATGTTCAATGCATTGAACAGATCATCATAGACAACAGTTGCTCAAGCATAATCTTTCATTCGTTCAATGTTGGTCGCAGTTTGCAAAATCAGTCACCAAATGAACCATTGGAATTAGGCAGCATAATAGAGGCTAGAAGAAGCAGAACTAAAAGACGAACACAGTCGTCAACATTGTATTTGTGAGTAATTATTTTCTCCAACATCTTGCTAATATTAGTCTCGTTGATTGTCTTACAGCCAAACAACTTACTCAGCCAGTCTGACAACTTGACACTCTTATCGCTCAATGCAATTGGTCTCTCAGAGTAGTTGAGACCCAACACAAATCCGACAAAATCAGGAGAGAAATGGTGAACACGCGTCGGATGGAACTGAAAATCTCTTTTATCCTTCTTGTATGCGTTAACCATTACATTAATTGTGTCATCTAACTTCATGTTGTCCTGTTGATCTATATCACCATCGATGAATGCTCAAATTAGATCATTAAATGGTGTATCCTTCAACCTCTGCTTGACATCCTCGCTGATTTTCTTCCGGATACTAACAATAAATTTCTGGAAGTAGTATAACGAGCAACGAAACTAACACTTCCACGTCTGTTCCACAGGAATAATTCGTTTTTTAACTAACTTCTCCTCTCCTTGCTGTTGTTTTTCAGCTACTTTCTCGCTAGTCTCAGTCTCTGAATCTCTATCACACATTGATTCAGAAGACTCCATTATCTTCTTGGCATTGACGTTGATCTCCTGCTTCTTGACACCCTTAGTCTTCTTCTTCTTCTTCTTCTTCTTCTTCTTCTTCTTCTTCTTCTTCTTCTTCTTCTTCTTCTTCTTCTTTAGAGTTTCCCTAATAATCTGCACAATACGATCTTCGAAAACATAATGATCAAATAAAGAGTAAGCCACTTTTCTTCTCTTGTTCCCCTTTTTCAAAATAAACTGTTCATCCTCTTCCTCTGAAGAAGAAGTCGGCCCATCAGATTCAGAATATTGAACATACTTTACTCTCTTCCTAGATGATCTTCTATGCCTTCTAGGAGATTCATTGTCCGAATCTGAGAGTGCTCTCTTGTGCTTCGCCATTAAATATAGAATAACTACAAATGATCAACACACAGATAGTTAGACATATATCCAAAATGAATAGCCAATAGTTATAAGCATAACACACTAAAAATCATGTAAGCAAAAGGAAAGGATATCCAAATATATATTTAAACAGATATCCAGATAGATAGTTAAATAAATATCTAGATAGATACTTAAACAGATATCCCCCAGAAAAAAAAAATATTCTATCACAACAACAACAAAGTCTTTCGAACAAACTACATTACATAACATTTACAAAAAATCATGGAAAAAAGTTGCAAAAACAACGAAACTCAAACTGAAAACCCTAGAAACAATGTCAACAACAACAACAACTTTCAAAATTCAAAAAACATAGATACGAATCACAAAAACGAACATGCAAACTGCTTAGAAACAACGAAAATGAACAACCGAGAGTTTTCGAACAAAGATTACTTACGAATAACGATAACAACAAAAGGAGATGACGTCGAAAACCGAGAAGGCAATGGAGAGAACGAAATCAACGGCGAGGACACGAACGTGACAACGACGATAACGAACGCAACAAGGGAGATTTTGAAAAGCAAAGAGATCGGAAACCAATAGTGAAAACGCGTAAGATAATAAGTGGGAGAAAGAAAGTGACAAATAACGTAAATATAATGAAAACGCTAATTTGTTACACATTAAAAAAATTGAGTTTTTTTTAATTAAAAATTTATAATAATTTTTTAGAAAATAAAGCGATAAAATAATGATTTTTTTTTCATTTCTCTTATTTTTTATTCCATTTACTTTATATAATCAAAGCGACAAATAGAGATCAAAGTTAGAGCCAATTCACTCAAGTTTTGCTCATCCAGACATATATGATATAAAGAGTCAGCGGAGGCGCGTGAGGGAAACGCGCGTGGCGGCAAAGGGCGGGGGCAGGTACAGTGAACGGCGGCTGCGTTTAAGAGGTTGTCATGGGCATGCGCTTGGACCCCACCACGGAGAGAGTAAGAGAAGAGAAGACGACGAAATACCAGGAAAAGAAAAAAAAAGAAAAAAGAGTGAGTCAGAGAGAGAGAGAGAGAGAGAGATGGTGGTGGAGTTTGTAATGCTTTAAATTAACAAAATTTATGACTCTTCCTTTATTTCGTGTGATGTGTTGTCAATCACAACTGAGCCCAAGAAAGAACTGGTAGAAGCAAAGCCAAAACACAAATAGACTCCCTCCCTGCTCAGAACAATACCAACAACAACAAATAGTGACTCAGTTGAGAGAGAGAGAGTTTCAAGGTAGGAGACAGATATGTCCATGTTCTCCCCAACAACACTCATATTCTTTGCTTATTCATGCCTTGCCAGATCCCAAAGGTTCCAACTTTCCTTCCTTCCATCCTTGCTTCTTATAATATCTTCTTCTTGTTTGTTTGCTATCTCAATTCTCTTGGATTGGTTTTGGATGAGGGGATTTTCTAAAGGTCTAGTCTTTGAAGTGGGTTTGGATTCTGTGGTTGCATGTGGTGTTTGAGATGGTGATCATGAGGATTTTTGTGTGTTTTGTTTTTGGTTGTGAAGATAGAGAGAAAGTGGTTTTGGTAAAGCTGAGTGTTGGCTACTGTTTTGGATTGGTGTTTTTTTCTTTTCTGGGCTCTTTTTTTCCTTCTTTTTTGCTGTTTTTGGGTCTTCTGCTTTCTCCTTGACTTTTGTTGGTGGGTGTTCCATTTTTCAACGCATTTTCATCTTCTTTTTGGCTGATTTTGAATTGTTGCTATACTTGTATTATTGCAATGCTCTGTTCTGTGGTTATCTCATTGACCTGTGGGGATGAGTAAATTGGATTGTTACAGCTGAGAAATGCTTCCTACTTTTTGGTGGTGTGATTAAGATTGGTCTGAAAGTCTCTACCAATTGATTTGTATTGCTGCAACATGTCTATTGAAAGCTCTCTTGTCTGTAAATTGTAATGGATTAGATAAGGACCGGCAAATTTATGTCGGTTTTCATAAACCCAGAAAAGTGAGAATTTATATCAAGTAACATGCAAATTGTAGAAACTTTGGGAAACTTCTTCTTGGTGTTCTTATGCATGCAGTGTGATTTTACATTTAAATTGTTTATGGAACAGAATGTCCTAGTGTTTTGTCACAGATACTTCATCTGCTAATGTAAAATTTGGTAGGTGGCTGCAGCGATTTATTCCGCTGCAAGGTTGAAAGTGAATGCCACTGATATATGAATGGTTTGGAGTAGAAGGGGCAATAAGATCCTGTTTTATGTTCACAAACGATTGATGATGGAGTTGCCCGTTTACAGTTTTCTGTTGAGGCTTTGACCTTTCATCATACATGATTTGACTGCTCTATGTTGTGTTGATCACACTGTTTGTTACTTAAATTCATTATCGAGCCAGATTTGCTTTGAATATTCATTCATGGTAATTGTGTTAGAAAGAATCTACTGAGATTTGGTCAGGTGCTAACCAATGCACATCATAATCAAGTGGTTGCATACTATGCCATTTTGTGTTCCACTTGTTCTGTATTTAGTCCGAGTAGATAGTTTCCAAATGAGCCAAGCAAATTATTTTCCTTATTAAAGATTTATTTTGCATAATTCAGGACACATTGTTAGAGTTAGCTATACCAACTCACAGCTTGGATAAGAGAATTCTGAATCAAACTTCCGTCCAGTCAATGGCCCTTAATACTAATTGCATGTCGTGGAATCCAAATGAACGGCAAGTTTCACAGTCGTTATCGAAGGATGAGAACTTCAAAGTGGAACTCCAGCCACAGCTTCATCATGATGCAAAGCATTTAGGACTTCGTGTACAACCTGACCCTGGATCGTGCACAACACAGTCAATTGGACCATCTCAAGGTCAATGCCTTTCATCAGAATCTGGTATATATCCTCCTGGAACTATGATAACCTTTATAATAATTTGATCCACTTTGCTTCAAGTCCATGTGTCTATCCAACTGAACAGATATTTCATTATGATCAAATTAGATGTTTTAAAAAGTGAAGTCTGAAATTCTGAATATTGCATAAAACATAAATGTCTTGCCGTCTTTACTTTATTGCTAGAGCTTGATGTATTTTCCCTTCCCCTTGTTTCTTGTACTTAGCTCTCTAGCTTTTAGTGTCCTTGAATAAGTTATTTTCCTCAGGTGAGGAGGAAACACATGGCAAGGCTGTTGAAGGAACAATGAAGCCAGCATTTTTAAGCAATGTGGATCTTATGCCGCATCCTTCTCAAGTTGGTTATAGTCATTTAGTGGTAGGTTGAGCTGTCTTACTCAGAACTTAACTTGTTAGATGTTAGTTACATTTTGTCTATCTCCTTTGCAGAGTCAGTTCAGTCCTTATGGTGACCCTTACTTTGGCAGATTCTTGACTGCTTATGGACCACAGGCAATTGTAAGTTTTATGGGGTACAATTGTTTTCATTTGGCACTTATCTGAGGATGTAATGCCTTCGCATGCAATTATGTTTGCAATTATAGGAAATTGAATTCTCTATATTATAAGAGATGTTCTAGTATATGAATTTGCTTTCTTGTGCCAGTTTTAACTTCTCAAGTTGAAGCTATCATCTACCATTTTTCGCTTCATAATGTTCTTGAGCACCATCATTCTGATAATCCTTATTATTGTTTCTGAACTTTTTGCGATTACTGTTATTTTCTATGCACTAACATTTTGGAAAAATTAACTGTTGCAGCCCCAGATGATTGGGTTAGCTCCTCCAAGAGTTCCGTTGCCTCTTGATCTTCAAGAAGATGGACCCATATATGTCAATGCAAAACAGTACCATGGAATCCTGAGAAGGAGACAATCACGTGCAAAGCTGGAGGCTCAAAACAAACTTCTGAAATCTAGAAAGGTATTTACATCGCATTGACCAAGTCTCTATATTGATGTGAACTCTTTTTCTAACTTTTGGTCCTTAGAAGTATACATTATAAGATACAGATTCTTTAATAGCATGTCTCTGACATTAATTTGTAGAAATCAGCAATTCATATCTCATCCATCGAAACCGAGTTCTATCCTTTTTCTGAAGTGGTTTTCCTTTTTATAGAATTGAACCACTGACAAATTTCCAATGCAGCCATATCTTCATGAGTCTCGGCATCAACATGCCCTTAACAGGGTAAGGGGTTCTGGTGGTCGCTTTCTCAGTAAAAAAGAGCTCGAACAATATGATCAGAACCACACCAGCAGCTCTCATCATGTTTTGGATTCCATTAACTGGCATCAGAAGGATACACATGAGATTGAAAGTCATCACTCGGGAAGCAGTGATGTAGGCACTACAAGTGTTTCGAACAACAATCCTATTTTCCGGCAGCCAGATCGCAGGTTTGCAGGCAGCATGCCTTCTCATATGAGCGGAGCCATGCAATTCAATGGGGGGCTTATGTGCGGTGGAAATCAGCACTGTGCTTCCGTTGTCCGGTGAGAGGTGTCCACGAATCGTAACCTTCTCACTGGTTTGGCAATTCATCCTTGGCTTTGTTACTTTGACATTCTACAACTGTCATGAAAGTGGCGTTCTCTAGACCCTAGTAATGTAAGAGGGGTCTCCAAGTATCATGCGTCTTTTTCATTTAAAAAGATTCTAAACTATAACAAAATGGGATTATGTCCCGAACTTCAGATTAGTGTTGTGTGACCGAACAGATAAGTCTGGTTATCGCTTATCAAATTCTCGTAGTCTTATTATGAAATATGCTCTGCGTTCTCTTGACAGAGATATCTTTGCATAAGATATGAAACACAGCCATCAGGCTTGGGTTGTGGTGTTATTTTTGCTGCTAAGAGCTTGGGTTGCGATTTATGCTTCCAGCTACTCAGTCGTATGATGATCTAAAGTTTGGAAGGAATCGGATCCTAGTCTATCCACATTAAAACCTATTTCTTAATTAGTCCTGTCCGACAACTTGAACTAACGTGAAGGGGAGGAGTATGTGATACTTTTCTTTGATACATAGTTCTATACAACCCTACAAAGAGACCTACATATATAATTGTCATAAACCCAGAGTCCGGTCCACCAGCAACGGTGAGGCTGGAATAACTATTTTTAACAGCAAAACCAAAAATGGAAAAATTTAACGGTATCCGAGCTTCTTTGCTATACACATACCATATACATTTCGTACTCAACCTTCATTTTTTATTTCAATTAAAGAACTTGTCCAGAATTGTTTATGTCGTTAAATTCTGTCAAGGGAAAATTGGTGGTTTGGTCAATAATATTTAACAATTCAGACGGATTAGTCACTAATGTTTGACAAATATGAGATAGTCACTTTGTCTATTTTGAATATTAAAAAATTTATTTATTTATTTATTTTGTAAAGTGTATATAAGTAAGTTTATTAGCTTGACAATGAAAATAATATTTATTTAAGTAAAGTACGAGTGTGTCACATATGTAGTTTTCAACATCTAAAATTAGGCTTGAAACTTTGGAACCGGGAATCGTAAAATCGATTCAAATCGAATCGGAACCGGGCGATTCGGTTTGATTCCAAAATTTATAGAGTATATATTTTGTCAGGAATCGAACCGTATTAAAACAGTTTGATTTGGTTCTGATTTCTTGTTTTCATTTTACAAGAAACCGTCGAGAATCGCATATAATTCATATTTTAATTAAATAGTAGAATTATATGTTATTATATCATTATATATGAAGCATTTGTTATTTTGTTTTACTCAAATCACTAAATTGATGATTATGGGCCACATAATGGGCAAGTCATTTGTTAGTTTGTTTATGTCACTCAGATGACTTATTTGATGATCATTATATCATGGGTCAACCCTCTTTTATGAAGTTGTATGATATTTTTATTTGTTTATGTCACTTAACACCAAAACTAAGAAAAATATTTGTATGTTAATATTAATTAGTAATTGTGTTATGATGAGTATAGACTTATATAAAATATAAATAATAATCGCAGATTTTAGTTCGGTTTCAAATTGAGGAACCATAAAACCGTGGAGCTGAATCAGTTCCCGAACTGGTTCAGTTTCAAATGATTCTGCCATTCAAATATAAGAAACTGAACCATATATACATCGAACAGTTTGGTTCCGATTCTTAAAAATTATTGTCGGAACTAATCCGTTCTCAGGCCTATCTAAAATAGACAAAGTGACAAATTTGAATGACAAAGTAAAACATGGATGACTAAAGCGATACTTATCAAACATGAATGACTATTTCGTCTCATCTGTCAAATATGAATGACCAAACTAATAATTTTTTCTATTAAATTTTCAGTTACAAATAGACTAGAGTTAGTAGACTACGGTTATACAGCGTTACTTGAAACCACATAGATGCCTTAGCAACAAGAGTCAATACAAACTACACGCCAAAGAAATGCAGACAAGAACATTGTGTTTGACCAAGTCGGCCAAGGCATTGTGTCCGGTCACCGCCTAAATTCGATTCCTCCTCCTCAATTTCGAATTGAATAAAAACAAAATTGACTGAGAAAAATAAAAAATCATGCTTGCTCTGAGAAAAATAGAATACTCGTCGCCCACAAAATAATATTGGCCGACGTCACGCTCCTTGGAATTCATATATCCACCTGTAATTTTAACTCCAAGATTTAAAGTCTCACGGACTATTTTTCACTTTCCAGCGAATTACAAACAACAAATTAAATTCGAAACCCCGAAATTTAAAAGAGGCAAAAATAGGACGGAGAACAAAGCAGAGAGCAGAGAAATGGTGTCGTACGTGAGTGCGTTGCTGTACGGCGTCGGAGGCCTCGTCGTCGCCGGCATGGCTCTACTGGTGGCGCTCCAGGAGAGACTGGTCTACGTGCCGGTCCTACCGGGCCTCACCAAGTCATACCCGATCACTCCGGCACGGCTCCGACTCACTTACGAAGACGTCTGGCTCCGATCCTCCGACGGCGTTCGCCTCCACGCCTGGTTCATCAAGCTCTTCCCCGACTGCCGAGGTCCGATCTTGTTTCTTTATTTACTTTGAATTTGTGTGTTGAATTTTGGTTATTGAGTTCACTGAGCGAGTTAGGGTTTTTAGACCTTTCAATTTGTGATAAGGCTTAAGTTCGATTTGAATGCTGCTTCTGTTTGCACTACTGGATGTGCTTTCGTTGGTATCAGTGATAATTGTATATTTCGAACACATTTGTTCTCAAATTCTGTAGAATTGAGACTGTGAAATGAAGACGTGACTTCTCTATTAAGCTTTGCAAGTTTAGTATTGCTGTGTTCTTCAAAAGCTTATGAAGTTCTTTCCCTTTTCTTTGCAGGTCCGACGCTTTTGTTTTTCCAAGAAAATGCTGGAAGTATCCTTACTTTGATTTAGAATCATAATTTTACTCTGCGCCAGAGCATGTTTTTATTGGATATATTTATGTTTCGATTATATGAGCTCAATGAGGATTCAGATGTGCTTTGCTGGCCTTGACTACAGACCTGCAGATATTGCACATCGTCTTGAAATGGTGCGCATAATGTTGCAGAAGTTGCAATGCAATGTATTTATGCTCTCATATCGAGGGTATGCTCCAGCTATTTTGTATATCTAGCTCTTTTGTAATCTTATCAGTTGCTTCTTTGGATTAGCAAATAAGGATGAATGAGATAATGGTTAGTATATTTACACTGATACCCCTTCAATGCAAATGTTCTGTGACATACAGTTATGGAGCAAGTGATGGATTTCCCTCTCAACATGGAATTACTAAAGATGCTCAGGTGTATTTTCGGGTCAAAAGATAATTTAACCAACTTTTTGTGCTGTGTGCTGTTTGTTTATGATTTTTTTCTCTTCATGTCAGGCTGCATTGGATCATCTTGCTCAGAGGACTGACATTGACACATCTCGAATAGTTGTCTTTGGAAGGTCTCTTGGGGGTGCAGTTGGATCTCTGGTTACTAAAAACAACCCAGATAAGGTATCTCCAAATAATTCATTTCTCAGTTTATGTTTCTGCACTTGCTATGTGAGTGGTATAGGGTGCGGAGATGGAATGTGAATCCCCAGACCACCATCATAGACACACAACTTTTTAAGATGTTGTTTTCACTTCTCTGGTTATAATTGATATTTTCAATTTCACATCTCAGCAACCTTTTCTCATGAATAGTATCTAGTTACCTTATGACTGTCGTCATTCATGACGTGTATCGGTGTTGCAGTATATTCTGGTTTCAAGCAATTAGTAAATATGATAGTCTGTATTACTAGTTACTTTATCTTTCTTCCTCTAAATATCTAGATATTTGCTTCAAGGTAAAAGGTTGCCTACAGTTGTCTACATTGAGTTGGTAGGCTTAGACACTTCATTTGCTAACTTGCTTATGTGTTGCAGGTTGGTGCTCTGATAGTTGAAAACACATTCACATCTATTTTGGACATGGCTGGAGTATTACTGCCTTTCCTGAAGTATTTTATTGGAGGCAGTGGTTGCAAAGGTCCTAAACTTCTTAATTTCCTTGTTCGTTCTCCTTGGAGTACAATCGATGTCATTGGTGAGGTGAGCTTAAATAGTGTAGAATTTCCTGTTCCCCCTTAATCATCCTCTGAAATAGTGAAAATCCTATGTTTCACATTTATTGGTCATCTCTTTCAGTTTTCTTATTTGAATGCACTACCCCATGTTCATAATATGATTAATATGTCATCTGTTGGTAGTTCAACAATCTTCATATTAACAATAAGACATGTTTCTGGAGATGCAGGACTCCCTTTGTCATCTAAGTAGCAATACATCAAAATCAACACACTTGAGCAAATTACTTTTGTTTTTCATTTGCTTTACGTTTCTCTCTTTCTGAAACCAAGTTATTCAGATACCTCATGTACAACATTCTGAACTGTAGATTCAGCAGCCAATCCTATTTCTCTCTGGTTTGCAAGATGAGATGATTCCTCCATTCCATATGCAAATGCTGTATGCCAAAGCTGCTGCTCATAATAGGCAATGCTCTTTTGTGGAATTTCCTAATGGTATGCATATGGATACGTGGCTATCTGGTGGTGATCACTATTGGAAAACAGTCAAGGAGTTTCTCGATGAACATGTTCCAGACAGAGAAGGTGATGATTCATCATGTATACATTTCAAATAAATAAATAAATGCTTTTTTGGATGTTGAAATGTTAATAATAGAACTGGTTAGAAGTGTTTGCTTGCCTCGTTTCTTTGATTTGATGCACAGTTTAAGTAGTTGCCAGCACCCCAGATTTATTACTTCACTCTTGTCTATAATTTTATGCTTCTTGATGCTTACTATATCTTTCTCCACTCTCAGATGTGGGGGTGAAGTGATTGGGTGGATTTTAGACTTCTCCAAGCTTATCATTGGCTCCCCCCAGCAGGACTCGAACATTTTTTTACCTTTTTTTTGAAGCTTCAGCAATTAAAAGCTCTCTTTGAGGAGTCTCTCCGCCAGACTACCCGACTGCAGAACCTGTCGAGGTTTCCTGTAGAAGATTTTTTTATTGGTTTTACAAAATTCAGAAGATGCAGACAGAGTGTCAATGCGTTGGATACTACTTTGCTTCTGACTTACAGACTTGGTACCTTATCTGCCCGTGCACTAACCCCTCGTTGTATGAAATAAGATCCCTTGCAAATATATATGTCGAGTTTAGCACTGGACTGCTTGTATCACTGTGATTGTGTTGCTCGAGGAAAATGCTATAAATTAGTTAGAATTGCCCATTACATTTTAAGCCGTTCATTAGGTTCTATTGCTCAATACTACTGTAAGACAAGACAATCAAGTGTATTCTGAGAACATTAAATTATGTCCTTGTTGAGCTTACTTTCATCAGGTTTAACTCTGCCCATTAAAAGAAGCACTTTGTTCCCGAAACGTTGAGTCCTCCATTCTCCTTGAAGAACTGTCTACTCTTCGCATAGTATGTGGACTGTTTTTGGTAACCCCTCTTTGATCTTGGCATCTTGCACGTCCATCATTCAATCCTAACGTAAAACAAAGACTATCTCGTTCGTTTTCAATGTGTTCACAATCCTGAAACGACTCCTCTATAATGAAATTCAAAGCTTGAAACGATATGTACGTAGCTGCATGTATAAATGGTAATCGTAATGGAAAGTAAATCCCATTGAGCTCCAGTAGACATATAATTAGGGGTGGGACATTCGAACCGAAAACCGAAAAAAAAAAACGATCCAAACCGAGCCGCGACCAAAAAGAACCGTACCCGAAAAAAACCAAACAAAAAAAAACCGAAACCGAAATATTTGGTTCGGTTATGGTTTTTAATTTATAAAAACCGAACCGAATCGAAAAACCAAAGTATGTATAAATAGATATCATTTTAGATATTTTGTAATATATTATATAAATATATGCAAAACAAAAACCTTAAACTCCTAAAATCTTAATTTCTTTATGCACAATTATTCTCAATTTCTCTCATAGAATCTAATTAAAATATTAGACAACTCAAAAAAATAAATTTTATAGACAACTTTTTAGTTATTTATTCAAAAGTTGTTTTTTTATATATTATGTAAAAAACCGAAAGAAACCGAAAAAATCCGAAAGAAAAAACCGAACCAAACCGAACCGAATAGTCACGGTTTTTTTAAAAAAATTGAAAAACTGAACCGAACCGAACCGAAAAAAATATTATGGTTCCGAACCGAACCGCCCGTATTCCACCCCTACATATAATGGTGTTTAGTGATGTCATAATTAATTTAATGAAAACAAAACTCACGGCCTTGTGCTATGTGGTCCAGACCGGGACACGTGTCGGACGGTCCCTGGATCTGATCCACAGGTGATACTGGGACCCACTACATTCCGTCCCGTCCGTCTGATGTCAGACTAGATGTGGACCACGGTTCTCCGCACCAAAAAAAATTCCATTTCAAAATTCGTTTCGAGTCCGGCAGAAACTCTCCGCCTCCTCGCTCCTCGACGCCCTCCAATCTCCATCCGCCACCTTTTTTGTTATTTATGTTTTTCTTTTCCCTCGCCTATAAAAGCTTCCTCGTCCATATTGTTTTCTCTCTCTTCAGACGTGCCTTGCTTGCTCCTACTCAAAGGCGTTTTGGGTTTTTTTGTTTTATTTCTTCTTCTCAGCCGCTCAAAAACACAGTCACTAGCTACACAGAAACCGCTCCTAATTTTCTCTTCTACCCTTCCTTCATCTTCAACCTCCGAGAGTGTTCGGACATGGAAGGACCTGTAGCGACGACACCGCGCACCGTCGAAGAGGTTTTCAGAGACTTCAAGTGCCGTAGAGCCGGCATAGTCAAAGCTCTTACTACTGGTCTCTTTCTCGCTCTTCAAATTTGTCGAGTGTTTTTTTATTTAGTTTCTATTTTCTAAATTTACTGTACATGTTTAATGTGTTTTTCATTTAATTTTTTACTCACAGTTTTTCCGTGCTTTGTTTTTTTTTTACTGTGCAGATGTTGGAGTGTTTTACGAACAATGCGATCCTGGTGCGGTTTCTCTGCCTCTCTGTAAAATATTATAATATTTATTTTATTTTGTGGTTAAATTGATGAGTAAGATGGTCATGGTTCAGCTATGAGCTTCCACCGAGGGGTTTTTGGAAATCTGGAAAACTGAAAATGATAATATATTCTGTTGTTAATGTTTTGCTGTAGTTGTTTTCACTGTTATAGTAATTTCCTTGACATTGTCACGGTAATTTTATTTTGTTGGAAATATGCTAATTAATAGATAAAAACTTGCTGATTATTAACTTTTCCATTCTCTTGTTCTATCTGGTAATTGTTGTTGTATGTTGCTGATTGTTACCTGGTGTGGAATGAAATGGTATTCCTGCGTCACGTAAATGCAAGCGAAGAAAATTTTGAGTTACATGGCTGTTTTGTTTGAATGTTCTGTAGTTTTAATGTTGTTTTTGAAAATACACCTTTGTTTGAATCATGCTACCGTTCTTAGAGATATGTAGTTGACCTTGATTAGTCAACGGTTCCTTCTATACTGACTTTTAGGTTTGCTTTCATGTAGTTATCATCAAAGTGTGTTCGGGTATAATGTCGTTAAGGCTATACTGAATTGGACTCATAAGAATGTCTCAAACGTGTGTTAATTACTTCCTCTCAGCGAAGTTTGATCTAAGTTTTGTGGTTGGAGCTTTACATAATACTACCTGTCTGTGGATTAGTCTCTGTATTGTATGTTGCAACATTTCTGTTGACAGGTGCATGTTATGCTCTTTCATTATTTTGTTTTGTCTTTTGCTATTTCTGTTAGTTGAGATACTTTATATGTAAGTTCTTTGGTTCTGTGTGGCTTTGTATTGGTCGGACTGGGAGGCTTAATGTGTTTCACTGACTTGTGCACATGTTCAGATAAGGAAAATCTTTGCTTGTATGGACTGCCTAATGAAAACTGGGAAGTTAATTTACCTGCCGAAGAGGTCCCTCCTGAGCTTCCTGAACCAGCTTTGGGCATCAACTTTGCCAGAGATGGGATGAAAGAGAAGGACTGGTTGTCTCTGGTTGCAGTGCACAGTGATGCATGGTTACTTGCAGTGGCTTTCTACTTTGGTGCCAGATTTGGTTTTGACAGAGCTGAGAGGTTTGTGCATTTTCTTGACTGCTGATGCTACTGAGATGCTTTTATTAATGTTGGGATGAATAGAATGTTGTTGGTGAGCTGTTTTTTATTCTGTTTTCATTTGTTGACCACATCTTACCTATTCTCAGTTACGTAAGTTATGTTGTCAAATCCATGAAGCAAAGTGAAGATTGCAGTACATACTTTTAGAAGTGCTGAAAACCCCAAAGCAAATTGTAAAAACAATTTAACTGATGCGATTAAGCTTCTGCGATTCATTCTCAATCAAATGTTATGCTTGTATATCCTTAATTTAAATGTTGGTTATGAATTTTGAAATCTTCCGTTTTATTTGATCACACAAATTTTTGTTCGAAAACTAACATAGATATAGCCCAAATCTGATTTGGACTTATGGCTGAAGAAAGTCTTGTGTAGAATGATTTTAAATTAGTTTCAGTTGGGATGCACTAATTCTTTATCCGTCTCAAATAATGTTTTGATGCAGAAAACGTCTCTTCACTTTGATAAATGATCTGCCATCAGTATTTGAGATCGTGACGGGATCTGCGAAGAAACAGGCAATGGAGAAGTCAGTAATTTCAAATAACAGCATCCATAAGCCAAAGTCAAGCTCCCGAGGGGTAAACACTTCCGCTCTTGACTTATGTCTTATTGACAAGTTTTAAATCACTAAAGGTGCATGAGTCAGTTAGTTGTTGAGTGTTACATTGTCATTTGAGTGCTTATATTTATGTGTTTGGTGTGTAAGACAGGATGAATCATCATGAGTTTATAAGTATCAAGCTTTCGCCTATCACCACTTGCCAATTTATCATAGGATTTTAATATTGCACTTGTTAACTGTATGGAAGTTACTCTATATTTGAATTTTCACCCCTACCAACTTCAGTTGGCACGGCTTATAATTTACTTGCATGACTTTTTGTCACCAATCCAATAGTAAGTGCTCTTAACACTGTGTGAACTAGCATTGTTAGCATAAAATCGAGCAAGACTTGGTGTAATGCAACATAAATGGAACTTCAACTTGTTTGTGGGTCTACCCCATGAGTGAAACTTTGCCTAGCATTTACGTTTATTATTCCTTTGTTGAATGATTTACCATAAATGAAGTTTGGGCCTGCTATCCTAAATCTTCAGAATGCTCTTGTGTAGCCACGCAGTTTAATTCTTTCTACATTAGATCCTTATGCTATCTGCTTTTGTTGTTGTGTTGCTTATAGATCATCTTATTTATGTAAATCCTTATTTAAACTACTACTGATCCTATCTCCCAAAACAGCGAGGCTCTGAACCTGGAAAATACTCAAAAATGCTGCCTAAGGATGAGGACGAGGGACAGGATGAGGAAGATGATGATGAGCATGGTGAGACTATGTGCGGTGCCTGTGGAGAGAGCTATGCTTCAGATGAATTCTGGATCTGTTGCGACATATGTGAGAAGTGGTTCCACGGCAAATGCGTGAAGATAACTCCTGCCAGAGCTGAGCACATCAAGCACTACAAGTGCCCTGCATGCAGCAACAAGAGAATGCGACCTTGATATATCAAGAAGGTGGATCAGTCAGTAATTAAGTCGCGTTGGACAGAAGTAGCTAACTGTTTTAGAGTTATCTGCCTGGTGAGCAGTAATGGAACAACTATAAACTTAGTACTTTGTTCTTGGTAATCTTTCTTTTAGTGGATGGATACGTATCATCCGTGTTTGGTAATCTGCAGGATCTGAACTTGGGGGTGTTATTGTATGATTGTAAACCCGCTTAGTGTTGTTTCTGACCCGTTTGGTGCACTTGTTCACACAATTGCCCTGGGCACTAAATTATCTTCTATCTAATTTTCAACTACAGTGTTTGTTATTAGAGATCTCTTGTTAATATGGTCTACTCGTATGTGATTTTCTTTTAGTTTCTTGCAATGTTCTACTTGTACATACTGCTAGTTTCCTTTCCAAGTCAAAGGTCCCCAACGAGAGGCAAGAGTCGAAGAGATACGTACCAGGAAAAAGTAGGTTCTTATGATCTGATGAAAAAAATCAAGTCTCTTGGAAAATCTGGACCAACAGTGCGAAATAAGAAACCGAAAGGGCTCCACTAGTGTTTTCTACTCAAAGCACACTTAAAAAGACAATGTCTACTTTGGGATAGTTTAGCTCAAAGGATTATTGTAATGACTTGTGTAACCCGAAGTATTGGCAACATGTCCCTTTCGAGGCGAGATGTTTCTGTTATTAATAACATGAAACGTGAGATTGTGAGCTCTGGCAACACGTTTTGCTAAACTACCTCCCCGTCTTTACTCAAAAAAAAAAAAAACTCATAAGACAAATAGAGAGGTTTTTTTGTGTTAAATTTCTATAATTTGCAACTAGAGTATAGGCGCATCCAATTTCAGGTATTATGAAATTTTGATCATAATACCCGCTCTCATAACATATACTATGAGATGCATTGACTTTTGAAATTAGCGGTTTCTGTTGTGTTTCATCGACCTGCATTGGCTAATGCTCTTAACTTTTGGTTTGTCTAGTATGAGTTGTTGTATTTTCTTCACTAATTAAAATAATAAAAATAAAAGATAACTACTCCATCAGCCTTAGGTTTGGTGCCCAGCCCAAACACAAAAACAGCATATAAATTTAGTTAGAAATTAAATTATGGAAAAAGAAGAAGCATATTGCATAGCAACTGGGTCAATTTGGAGGGCAGAGGAAGGTTCCAAAAGGGTCCCATCTCCAAAAACCATGAACAAAATAATCACATCCTCAGAACTCTCGTTGGTCAAATTTCGTTGGCCGCTGAAATCCATTTCCCCACTCTACCAGATCCACCACCTCTCAAAACACAAAAGTCAATAACGACTTGAAGAAACTCACTTGACCACAAACCAAACCCAGAAAACAAAAAATGGAGAAGAAGCTCTCCGATGCCGCCATGGAAGGCAGCGTGGAGAAGCTCAACGATCTCATCCGACAAGACCCACTTGTGTTAGAAAGAGCTTTGGTCTCGTGTGTCTCCGAAACACCACTTCATGTCGCTTCAATGTTGGGCCACCTGGACATGGTCGTTGCCTTACTGAGTCACAACCCCGAGTTCGCCTCCGAGCTCGACTCCTCCGGTTCCACCCCTCTCCACCTCGCCGCCGCCAGAGGACACATGGCAGTCGTCAAGGAGCTAATGAGAGTTGCTGACTCCGCGGCGGCGTGTTTGGTGAAGAACGGGGATGGGAGGACGGCGCTACACGTGGCGACGATTAAAGGCCGAGTTGAGGTGGTGGCCGAGTTGGTTAAAGGAAGTAATGAGTCGTTGACTCGGGCGTTGACTGATAGAGGCGAGAGTGCGATGCATTTGTGCGCTGGGCATAATAGATTGGAGGGTTTAAGGGTTTTGGTGGAAGCTGTTGGTAAAGACAACGGTGAAGTTTTGAACTTGAAAGATGGGGATGGTAACACAGTTTTGCATATTGCTGTGGCCAAGAAGCAATTTGAGGTATGCGACTTTTTGAGTAAATGTTTGAATGGGAATCAGAGTTCAATTGTTTTACATGTATGTGGTTTTTGAATATGTGCAGATGATTAAGTTATTGGTTAGTAGTACTGGAGTGAATGTGAATGCTTTGAATGCGAATAGCTCCACGGCTTTAGACATTCTACTGCAGAGTCCTAGAGACTTGAGGGACATGGAGATTGAGGATTGTCTTCGAGGAGTTGGGGCACAAAGGGCAAAGGACATTCGTTCAATTGAGCACGATTGGGGTGCAACGAAACAACAACAGCCGCAGATGTCACGGCGTGTTACCTCAGTAATGTCTTCGAATGGTGAGAGGACAACGATGACAAGACGCATGACTGGTGGCTCAACTGGTGGTGGTGCATCGCGTCGTCTAGGCTCAACATTGTCCTCGGTAGAGAGTGAGTCTAGCAAACCGGGTGTGAATCAGAAACCTCATGATTGGCTTGGTAGGAAGAGGAGTTCACTGATGGTGGTGGCATCACTACTTGCAACGACAGCCTTCAGCGCTGCAATAACACCACCGGGAGGTGTTTGGCAAGACGATTACAAAGTAGACGAAAATGGCAACCCTGTTGCTAATCCTCACACCGTTGGAACATCCATCATGGCCTACTCGAATGGGGGACAAGAGTACGGACTATTCATGATCTTTAACACAGTTGCTTTCCTTGCTTCGTTGAGCATTATTCTTCTACTTGTTAGTGGGTTGCCTATAAAGAAGCGGAGGTGGATGTGGATACAAATGGTCATAATGTGGATTGCCATCACAACACAAGTCTCGACTTACTTTCTCTCGCTCCGTCATATGTCTCCTAAATATCTGGAGTTCACTTTGAGAAAGGTGACAGAGATATCAGTATTGACATGGTTAACTTTGATGGTGCTTGTTTTCTTTGGCAACGTCATTCGTTTGAATTTGTGGGTTCTCAGAAAGTACGGTTATCTTCCACCGAAAGAGGAAAGACAGTTGACTACAATAGATGAAGAACTTGAAGAAGTGTGAATTGAGGATTACTGTAAATGGCCACTGCAGTTTGTACACTTCGTCGGTGTCAGTGGATTCTTTGATATATGTTTTACCTCCTGGTGTTGTATCTCACTAGTGATCTGTATATTGTGAAATTAGTGACTAAATTTTTTTTGGAGAAGATCTCTACAGAAGTATGATATCGTACAGCACTACAGCTGCCTGCTGGTGTCCTTTTGATCTTATTGTGTTTCTAGGCAGGTTAGAGTTGTATCCATTTCTCTGTTGATAGTACATTTTTTGTTATGCAATTGTTTCTCTCCAGTCATCCTTGTACATTATATACCATATAGCACAGGCAATATAGTTCATTCTCATTGCTTCAGTCCACTTGTAAACTGTGATTGTTCTCACGAAATTGTGAAACAGACGAACAGAACTTTTTGTGCTTAATTTGAATATGTTAGTTGAATGTCATTGCAAATACTCCAACTATTCCAAACCAATGACAGCAAAGAAAAGCTTAGAGCATAACAACTTTGCAAGCGTAGTTGCAAAGCATATGAATTTACAACTGAGAAATGAATATAGAATCTAAGATGAGATGGATTTATATCTCGTGTTGCTGGTCAGTTGAGCATTCTTAAGCACATACAAGTATAATTTCATTAGCACAAGTACCAACCTTGTCTGGAATCTGGACTGTGATGAACAAATCTCTTTACATAGACTCCGTTAACATGCCAGCTGAAAAGGCAGAAAGCATTACCCATATAATGGTACAGATTTATGTCATCAAGAACTCCTGCACAAACTGATAGCTTCATTTGGTAGAATAACCTTGGGGTTACTGCGAATTCCTTGCAATTTGATACATCACCATTAGCAGGCTTAGGAGATGCTCCACAACCTATTACCAGACTGCACCTTTGTCATTGCTGAAGCAGAAGATTTAGGAGCAGCCATGCCCTTTGACTTCAAAAATGGATGCTTATTGTTTTTCCCCATTCCATTCGCAAGCAACCAGCGGGAACCAGATTGTTGCTGGGTTGTATTACCCCATAGCTTCTTGTTTCCAGGCTCAGTTTTCAGACCTGCAACACGAACTTCAGCAATTTTAAACTGAGCGATGCCTCCCTCTTCACGGGGTTTCTCATCCTTATTCTCCTCTTTAACGTCATCCTTTATAATAGATGCAGGCTCATCATCTTCTTCATTACACTTCCATAATTCTGAAACTGTGCTGTACATTTTGGGCTTTGGTGGGAGAAACACTCTCTCTACTTGAATAAGAGCAAGCATAGGGGCCCCAACAGGCTCGTAATTTCTTAATGGGTCACGAAGCTGCACCATCAGTGCTACAGTGAAGTTATTCCCCAATAAGCCACACTTTCTTGCTCCCTTGCCACGCCTTCTCTCTCCCTTTGATCCTCCATGAATCATGCCCAAAGAGTTAGCATGATGAGCTGCAAGGATTTTAGTAGTTCTCTCACTGATATGATCATCGTCGTCGTCTATTTCTCCAGAATCAAGTTTCATCCAGTCATCAAGAGTTAATGAAAGGCCCATTAGTCCATCAACATCATTTCCCCCATCTTTTATGTCCAGCAACTGCAAACCAGCAGCTCCTTCCAAACCAAGGAATTCACCAACATTGACACTTCCCTGGACAGCTGAATTTTGTGCAGCAGACTGTGTGCTGATGCTTGAAGGTTCATCCACATCTGACATCCCGGATTGTATTCTCAAGCCCTCAATTGAAAGTGCTTCAATTTTATCCATGGCCAAAGGTGCAAGATCTTCTAGAGAAACATATTCTGAGGCCGACTCATTGCCTACTGTATTTGCTTTAGACTTCTTCGACTTGAGCCTTGATGAACTTCCTCCAACTTTTGTTCGCCCATCTGGTGCCTCTTGCCCAAAAACCGGTTCATGCAGTGAACTTTCTTCAACTATTGTTCGCTCAACTGATGCTGGCCCAACAATTGATTCATGCTGCGAGATACTATCCCTAAAATAAAAAGAACGATAAATTACATGAGTAAACATTACTGAAATTTTAAGTGATGAGCTGGTTTTTCACTTCATAAATCAGTGTAAAACTGGCCGTACTAACCTGTGAGATGACTGTGATCCTTCCAAAGCAGGTAAAGCTTCCCATGCAACTTGCTGCATCGTCTTTCCAGTAATATCTTCTAAGGGCATTAACTTATTTGCTTGCATAGAAAGCTTTTCGATTCCTACTGACGCCAAATGCTGCAATATATACATTACCCCAGATCCCATTTCTGCTGGTACCACAACTGGGCTAGAAACCTGCATGATCAAGTCCCCTCCGCTTTTAGCCTTCTTAAAAAGTGTGGGATTCATGGACCGTAGAAATCCTCCATTCTTTGTCTGCAGAAAAGGGCCTATTCCTTCTCCAAGGGGAGGCAGTTCTAGTGGATCTTCAAGAGCCGAATGTAATGGACTTCCAATATTAGGAGAGCTATTTGAAGGAGAATGCTGAAAAGCCCTCTCATTCAAGCCCCACTCACGCATTAATGCTTCAGTCTCCATGTCTTCCAAAACTTTGGCCTTTGCTTTACTCCTTGCTGGCTGAGCTGCCATCTGATGCTCCTCCTCTGCAGCTTGAATCATGGAAGCAAGATCAAAACTATCAGATAGGTGGCCCCAATCACACCCAGCTGCATCACTGTAGCTACATTCTGCTTGGTCATCAGTTGCCATATCAAAATCATCAAATAAAGAACAACCATCCGCAAGGGCCTCCTTCTCAAACTGTCTTAGCAGACGCTCTCTTGGAGACTCAGGCTCGCTCTCAAAACTAATGCATGATGGACTTTGCTCTATCCCCAGTGTGTTTAAGAACTCATTTGCAATAGATTCTGTAACATCATCTAAGCTGCATGACCTCCCCATTGTTTTATATAATTTCTCATCCACATAACATTTTAGGTCTTCAGGAGATTCTAGTCCTGCAGCCTCCAAATCTGACACAATACTTAAAGCTGATTCAAGCTCTTTCATAAGTGATTCTTTGGTACATAAGGCATCTTCTTTGGAACTGGAATTACATACCTCAAGCTCCTCCATAAACCCACCTTGTCCCTCAACCTGCAAAAGGGGCTCAAGTTCGTCTTCAGTTGTTACCTGTTCAACTGTAGTGATTTCTGCAACATGATCTTCTGCAGCAGAAGCATCGGCAGCCTGTTTAGAAACATCTGATTGCATCGGTTCCTCTGATGGCAGTTCTATGCCCTGCTCAACTACTGAAAAGTCATCATCTTCACAATCATTCTCTACTGGTACTTTACTCGAAATAGGCGATGCGAAAGAACTCGTATTTACAGACTCAACATGCTCGGTGAGCACTTTGAGCTCTGGCTTGTACTCAACTGGGGTTTCTGACTTCTCTTCTTCATCAAACTTCTGATAAAGCACATTTACTGAACTGGAAAGTTCCGACCATGATACTGGTAAAACCTCGTGAAGATCCTTTATATCCTCTATGGAGTGAGTTGAGGCCCTTGTACGCTGATTATGAAGACTTTCACCACGCTGCATACTGCTCCTGCCATCAAACTGACCATGCTTTGTCCCAGCTTTTGCCAAACTCGAGTGACTCTGCCTCGATCCCTCAGCAGCATTCTGGCTATTTCTCGTAGCAGCAGAATTATCTGCAAGCACTGTATATCCAAAACTAACATTCAGTATACCGCCTTTAGCCTTTCCTGCTAGCTTAAAACTTGTCGTCCAGTTCCCCGTGCTCTTCTCTTCCTCCAACTCCTCCAATGTCAGAGGCAGCAACCTAGTGAGATCAATTCTATGCTTCCCCAAATCGAGCTCTGGTGCACCAAACACAGAAGCATATAGCAAGAAATGCTTTGCCTCGTACTTTGCAGAATGATGGGGTCCACTCCTGCTACCATACACCGAGCACGTATGATTCAATTTCTCCTCAAATTTTGCCGTACCTTCAACAACCTTAATCGGATTCGTTACGAAAATCCCATCCCGCCTCTTCCAATGCACGCAGAGACTAACATTGTTTAAAATGATCGGCAACCCTTCAACGGAATGAACTTCAAGTGAAAAGCAGCAGTTAAGCCTACGATTTCGGATATGCGTAAAGGCCTTCAAGGGCTTCCAATTCCAAAATGACCTCTTCTCTTTGAGCAATAAGTTGTCACCGCCGGACTTAGGCTTTGATTTCGGGTCAGGCAACAGGGTACTTTTCCCTTGAGATTTTGACTGATTACTCCCTACAGTAATTGAACTACTACTCCTAGTGGGCTTCTTGTCAACATATAACGCTTTGCCTATAGTCTCAATATCATTCAACAATTTCGCATTTCCTGAATCCCTGCCTGTTTTTCTCCCACCTTCAAATTTTGACATCTTCTACCTTCATTCACACAGAACCCAAAATCCAAAATAAAACAAAAAAATCAGATTATACAAAACCCAGTTCCTCTAGTAGCTCATATATTAAAAAGCTCAAGTCTTCAGAAAATCAAATTCAGTTGAGAACACAATACCCTAAAAATTACCGATTAGAGATGGCCGATGGCGGAGAGACTTGGTGGTGAAACAGAATCGAAACCCTAAAAAAAATCAAGAAATCAAAGTCATGGACTTTGTTGGGTTTTGTGGGAATTGAAAGTTGGGATTTTTGAATTGAAAAAATGTAGTAGGAGGAATATAAGGGGGGAATTTAAATTGGGAAATGTTATTATTACAGAGAGAAAGAGAGAGTCTCGGAGTATTCTAATCTGCGATTCTATGTAGGGCTTGGATTTCCAAACTGAAAATTTAAAAATAAAAAAAATCGAGTTGAATTGGGATCGTAGTCAAAAATATTCGAATTCAAAAAAATCTGAACGGAAAAATTTTAAAAATTGAAAAAATTCGATTTTGAAATTCGAAAATCCGAACCGAACATATCTAAAACAACGTCGTTTTGGTAGTCATGTACACATTTGTCGTTGGGAGAAAGTGACTATATGGTATGTGACAAGAAAATTAGGGTTTTTATTTTGAGCTTTTAGCAGCGCAACTCGCGACCTCCTCTCTCTCAATCTCAGTTAGCTCTCTTTGCCTCTCTGTCAATCTCAGCACTTCGCCTCTCTCTCAAAATCTCAATCTCTTGCCTCGCCGTACTCAAACGCCGGCCTCCTCTCTTGCCGGCCAGACCAGCATCGAAGTTCACCTTGTCTTGCAGCGGCGCGAGCTCTCATGTACGCTTAGGTACACTCTCTTTTTCGTGATTGGGTGATTGATTTGGGTATTTGATTTCGTGATTATAGTTGGTTAATTAGTCAAATTTCTATGATTTGACAGCAAGCTCAAGTTCAAGTTCTCAAGTTCATTTCGGTAGCCTCTCGTCGACAGCAAGCTCAAGTTCTCAAGGTTTGGATTCAATTGATTTAGTTCCATGTATTGTTGAAGATGAGTATACATTATTGAGTTTTTTCTAGACTATGATTGTGTTTCGATGTTTAGGACTTTGTTACTTTCTGTGCAGATGAAGAGAGGTCGAGGAGGGAACTCGAATATGGCATCTAATTCAAAAGCCACAGCCCACAGCCTCAAATAAGGTTCGAGGAAGGACTGTTTGCTTTGTGGACTGTTAAAACTGAACCACAAATGTTATTTGTGGAATGTTTTCTTTGTTGTTAGAAACTTGGAATTTATGTTGTTGAAAGGACCCGACTTCGATTTAGTTGCCTAAACCGAAATCAAACCCCTTCGAAAACATGACCTTAAATTTTTTTTGTCAGAGTTTACTTTGAAATACATGAGCCAAAATTAGAACCTGCAAAGAGAATCACACTTCGAATATTCCACAAAAGCCAAACTGTGGGGCTCCGTTCCCCATCCGGATTTCTCAACATCATATATATAATAAACCACAAGGTTTACAAGAAATCCAGAAAACATTCAAGAGTAAACTCAACTGAAAACAAACATAAGTATTCATAGCGACGCCTATATACATCATATACAACCAGTAGGTCGAACTAAGAACTTACTCGAATTGAAGTGTGACCTGAACTCTACGCCTCCATGGTCGACGTGCAACCCTGAAATTCAAACTGCAAACTGGGCAAATTAAAGAAACCGAAAAACCCAGGGGAAGACAAATAAAATCGTTTGAGTGAGTGGACGAAAATAATAATATGCCTTCCCCAACATATAAGTATATATGCTCATAAAAGCATAATACGAGTCAATGCACATGAAAATCCCGACCAGGTACATTTTCCCTGATCCATAAAGATGTACATAAAATCATGCGGGGTCATTCACGGACTCCTCCGCATAGTACAGTATAATCACAGGGTCCCAAACCCACACGTGATTATAAGTTTGAAAGATCTCGGGTCAGGATATTTGTCCTTCCCGGAGCATCTCGGGGATCAGCCGAGAAGCCAAAGCATCGATGCTACCTCTATATCTGAGATTGTAGTCTGTGTAAACCAAATCATAAATAATTTCCATGCACGTGCAAAATCGTAAAATGCGTAATCATAAAATGCATACTTATATGTGCATAATCATAAAATGCATAACGTAAATGTAATAATCAAAACTCGCAAATCAACTGTGAAAATAAAATGTCCACTCACAGTACGAAGCTAACTCTGAGGTCTAGCGGAAGATCCCTCGCCAAACACTGGATCACGATCACCTGAATAATAGGGATACGATCAATACATATTGAAACACAACATACGGAGCTAATACGTCAAGAACCCCGCGTTCTCGAAAGACGTATCGCTCGAAATATCGACGAGGATAACAAAATTCTTAAAATACATCCAAACAACCCTTGTCCTAAAATAGAAAACTCAATTCAACTCAAAAACCTCACGACTACGCGGGGCGCGATTATGAGCAAAACGGTATAAAAATCTCCAAAAATCTCAAAAAGTCAACCATCGTCGGAGCTCCGTTGTTGACCGCGGCTCCAACGGTGACCCTTACCTCAAACTTTTCCTCTCCTCAAGCCCAACACATTTCCCTTCTACCACTAAAGCCACAACTAACCACACCGGCCAGAATTCCGGTCGAAACCTTGCCGGATCTTCCTCTCCGGTCACCACCACAAACCACCCTAAAACCTCTTCCTTAACTCAAATTGAATACCCAGAAACCTTTATAGGGTTTAGGGGAGCCTAACCCCCCACCACCGCGACACCAAATCTCGTCAGAATCCGCCACCCGATTCCGGCGAAATCCCAAAACTTTATCGAGTTCGTTCTACCTCAAATCATAACCAATTTCCACAAATGAATACACAAATCAATAGTACAAGTCAAGATCTTTCCAACCATACCAAAAATGTGGCCAGAGGTGGCCGGAAAAAGTGGGTCGGACGGCACAAGCTCTCGGGTCAACTCGGCCCAACTTGGTCAACGGGTCAAAACTGGTCAACTCGGCCCAAATGTGACTTTTCGACAATTCCACGATTATTTCGATATTTATATGTCGCGAACCGACCAAATTCACGATTCGGATAACTCAAACCCAATCGAATAAGTACGACTAACTTGATGATAATTTCAAATACTCATTTTATATTCTCCGATTACCCAAAAAATCCTCCGAAACCACCTACGAACTCGAAATCAAATCCTCTACAATTCCCGCGAAGGAACTCAAACCAAATTTTTGTCCGATAATTTAGTCGTGAACAAACCCACAATTACGATTAATTCACAATAATCACGGCTCGGACCAATACGTACATATTCTACAGTTCGGGTCGTTACAGTTGTAACTTGAAAATTTGAATTTGATGTTTGGATTGCTATGCTATTTCTAGTTTTGGTTTGAAAGGTACTGGTTTGGAATTGCTATGCAGCATTAGAAGTATAAGAAAGTCTATGTTATTGTTAATGCCTACGCTATTTACCAGCGAAGTGCTATTGCTATCTAATTGTTGTTAATGCCTATGCTAGTTCAAGTAGTATATTTCTAGATTATTAACCAATCATATGCTATTGTTATTTGGTAATGCCTTACCAGCTGAAAGCTATTGTTTCTTCTATTTAATAGGTTTTTTTTGGTGAAGTTTGTTCTTCATAATTTGAAAATGAAACCGAAAAAAAAAACTGAAATTTTTAACCGATACAAATAGTTTGATTTTTGTTGCAAAATTGAAAAATCGAACCGAAGAAATTATTTTGATTTAATTTTAATTTTTATTAAAAATTGAATCAAATTGCCCGAATCTCATCCCTAATTCTATGACTCTCTCATCCCCTTTGAATTGTGGCTGCTTCTTTCAATTTTCAAACCAAATAAATCAAGAAATTAGAACAATATATTTCCAAAGAGAACCCTCGTACTTATATGCTATTAGATTTTAGTCCATAAATTTCTATATTTGTAGTTTCTTCTCCTCAATTTAGTAAAGATGTTTCTGGAAAGACTAGAAACTATTGATGCATTCTACTTCGGTAGACTACTTTGATTGATGTGCATCATCTACAAAAAATACTTTGCTTTCTATAACCACCAACATCAACAGAGGTACTATATTGAAAAATAAATAAATAAATATATTAACACGAATATTTGTTCGATGAACTACTTTTAATATAACTAAATACTTATAATACTTTCAAATTTAGTAGATTATTTCTTATTTTCAATAATTCATAAGGTCTCTAATCACAATTTTTTCTTTTTAAAGGTCACCACGAATACCGGGTGAGATAAGATCTTATTAAGTTAGTACAAATACAATTGGCAAAAATCAGTAACTATCACTACTCTTTAAGTACATTACGCTCAACAATAGTTAAGTTTATTTACATCTTAAGGAGATCACAAGAAAATCATACATAGAATTGGCATATCCCTAAGTACTCAATTATGGTAGGTATGTCAAAACCGATAGATCACGCAATCTAAACAAGATGCAAATGAACCGACGACACCAACAGTACCTAAACTAAGGTCCTAAAAACAAAGAACATTATTATATTTAAAACTAAATACCTAAAAACCCTTACAAAAATAGTCTCAAGATTAGGCCCAAAACTCTGGCCATGGTGCTTCCCAGTCAACAGTAGCCACAAAAGGCCGCTCAAGATGACACCGCAACCTCCCGCTTCAGCCCGCCGCCCCGCCCCGCACCACACCACTAAGACCGGCCACCCAAGACCCCACTGCTGACCAAACCCTCCTCGTCCTCCCGGTGAGGGCACGTCACCTGAGGTTTCCAATCCACAGCAGCACATCACCCACCAAATACCAACCGAAAAACCAATGCCAAGTTGCCAACAGAAGCCTCCCCGACCCCAGCAAAACCATCTCGAAGAAACCCAAGCCACCACCAATCGACAAAAGTAGGAAAAAATTTATATGGTTCATTTGTCAATACCACAAATATACCGTCATATCTTAATTAATTAAGCAAAAAATGCTTATGGTTAAATTTTCAAAAACCCGACAATTGCCCCTGGATAATTAATCTATCTTTAATTATCAATTGATCTGTTTAATGGCAAAAAAGTAAACTATAACTGCACTATGTACAAATCACATGCATAAAAATTACTCTACATAAAAAATCTCAAGCGCGTATGCGTGTGCATACTGCTAGTTCCCTTATTAAATGAAACATGCTTAGCATAGAAAAATGTATACTAGATCATTAATATAACTAATTCAAAGTATTGGTCCATGTTCTTTTACCTTGAGAGTCAAGTGAGCAAATAGAAGAACATCGAGGACTAAACTATACGGAAAGAACATAACTAACTCGTGTTGAATTTTTGAAAATTATGCAATATCCAAATCAAACCATGTGTGAGACACCAAATATGATATTTTTTTTTCATGTCAAACTTGTGTTGAATTGGCTGAATTATGAGCATGGATTTTTCTGGGATCAAATTCAAAGGGTGTAAGTTTCTTAGGGATGACAATAATATCTATTAGGTAGAGTATCCAACAGGTATTCGATTATAACGGAGTACAATTACAAGTTAAAATAGGTAACAGATATGGGTGTACCCAATACTCTATTTTTTAGAACCGATACGGAGACGGATATGATATTTCAATATTCGTACCCATACTCATCCAATAAGAATATTACATATTTATTAAAGAAATTTGTATTATGTAAAATAATTTATTTTTTATATAATTTTTTGAAATAAACAATCATTTATTTACCTAGTACGCTAGTTTACTTACATTTACTATAAATTTTAAATAAATTAGACTTGTATTACTAGTATTTAGAAAATTGTTGTACGAAATCAATTTATATTCTTTGGATGAGATTGATGGATTTTCTTACAATAGTTTTTTATTTTATTTTTAACATACTTTTTTACGGATAATAGGTGGGTATATATATACCATAATATCTAACAGATATGAGACGGATAATACTCAATATAATATTATGAATATCATCCAACGAATACGAGGACGAATACAAAATATAAACTCGAATATAAATACAATATTTTGACATTCATATTCTACCCAACCCATTTTCATCCCTAAAACTTACGTACAGCAAGCTCATCCTGCTTGCTATTATTGATCAGCTGGAATACAAAATTTTCAAATTAAAGACAACGTACACATGAAAATGAACAACTATGATGACCCGGCCCGGCCAGCGGTCACCTACCTCTTAAATTTAAAAATGACGCTCCAACTTGTTGGTCTCTGTCTGTCTCTATAAGCTTTAAATTGATTGCCATTTGTCAACGTGTGCTTTGATTTCCTTCTCTTTGTTTGATCTACTTGAACCTCATAGGCAACTTCAATTCACAAGCATCAATCAAGTTCTTCGATCTCCATATATATGAACAAATTTGTGATTTAAGAGCTGATTGATCGGCACCCAGCTAAAAGGACGGGGAGCCATAAATATATCTAATTCAATTTTCATGTATATTAATACTCGTGATACTTCGAGCATATGCATCCATACTCCATTGGAATGATAGGATGAGCCAAAATGGGTTATTTATCTTTTTATTTTTATAATTTTTTTGGTAAGAACAGAAAAATTACAAAGAGCATCTGCATGCACCGGTGCAGATAGAAGGAGCAATCAGTGGAGGAACATAAATAAACTATTTCATTCAATCTATTCGACTAACGACTTCAATAGAAATTATTGAATGATAAATAACTCAAAGCCAAATGAGAGATCACTGAGTTCACGACTTCAATAGAAATTATTGAATGATAAATAACTCAAAGCCAAATGAGATATCACTGAGTTCAGAAACAGAATAATGAAATAGTGAAAGAACAAAATAGAAATTTGAATCTTGACAACTACCATTTAAACAAGGAACGCAACGTCTTCAGCACACCCAACTTCATTCTCATTTGTCCCGTTTTCAGTACACAGCACATGCATACAAAACTGTTGTAAGGGTGAGCTTCATCCTTGCTGCTCATCGAGACTATACCAAGTTAGGTTTGAAAATCATACTCAAAATATTTATATAAAAGTGATGGTCATCAATCAAGTATGTGAAATACGATATAGATATAGTAGAAGAAATCCACATCGGAAAACTCATAGTGATAATAGCAAACTTGATTACTAGTGCATATGCCTAACTACCACCTTACGAAAGATCTAATCTCATCCAACAAGCAAGGTGTAGCGAGAGTGTCCGTTTATGCCGTGCACTCCCTCTGGAGGTTTAGGGGATCAAAACCTGCAGTAGTCACTATACTCTGCTCACTCTGAAGTCATCATTGAGGTAACACAAATACATCGAAAACAAATTTTATCAAAGTATATATCTACTATAGTATATACTTGAAAAACCACTAACAATGAAAGTCTAGAATCTCCACCTAGATTGCCAAAGCTTTTCCTTATACATTGTTCGAGATCATTATTTATCCAATCTTTGTTCCTCTGCGTGTTTGGAGTCCTATCCCAACACAAATAAACCTTATCAATCCTTGTGCCTAAAGTATATTAAAGACTACATTCATACGAAGGACTAATTCATGTCCACCAATTCGTACTAATCTCGTGATATCATAACCCATCTGTTAAATGCCAAACATGATACCCATGATCTTATTATGCTTGTTATGTATGATGTACATTTGAGATAAGCAAAACAGCTTCAAGTGATATACTCAATTATATATGCTGCATTATATGACAAAAGTCATGCAACTAATCAATTAGGAATTCACTAGCTTACGTCAAAATCACCAGCATGTCACAATATCATGTTTAAGCCGACTATAAGTAAAACATACAATTAGTCTCTGCCTTGTGGCTTACCTTCATTAGTTGCAAAGCAACTTGATGCTTTTACATTATCTTCCTGGAATTCACAGAAGCTTTTCAAGCTAGGTAGCAAGCTAGCCTCTGCTTGAATTTGATTAAGATCTTAGATGACGACTCCAACTTATCTTCAATTCCAACTGAACTAGAGATCACGTTTCTGCTATCTTCTTCTCTTGAAATGACATGCAGACTAAGAAAGAGTCAATTTTCATTCATCATCGACTAAATAATTCATTTCTACCAGTAAAGCATGACGGAGGAAGCAAGTTTCTTACCTTGCATGCATGATCGGAGACTGGAAGGAAAGTATCCCAATGAGCTACACTTCTCGATTACTCAATCCCAGTTGGAAAACAATGACCCACAACTCGGATTCATGAAATTTTAAGGAAGAAAACTACATACAACTCAAATTAAAGCGAATTCGATTCGCTCCCAAAACAGAAACTCTAGCAAGCAGTCATCGGATTTATCTTGATTCAGATCGATTTCACCGTTGGATTATTGTGAAATTTAAATATTATGTCGACGACACAATTTTGATAAAATTTCACGAAGAAGTAAAAGACAACCGAGCTCTCTATCGTGAAGATATTGACCCTGGAACGCAGATGACGAAAATGATGTGTGTGACGAAAACTGAGCTTAGCTTGCTTCTGGTTCTTCTGACCAGATCAGTGTTGTCTATATTTGTGCATGCACTCCAATTGGACAGATGGTAAAAATAATATTCTAACACCTTGGAGTTGCCTTCCTACTACTTACCAATATTTTATTTCTCCACTGATTTTGGAAAGTTGAATAAAATAATATAGACGAACATATTTCTATACTTGTAGGTTCCTCAATTTCGGGTTATCAAAATATAAATTTGGCTTCTTCAAATTTCGAAAACATCTCCTAAACATCCCGGATCGTTAATAAGATTTCACTTCTTCTCTTCATTTATTGGATAACAATTCCTTTAAAAAATTTTGAGTCTCACATTTGTGGAGAACCAATTTATCATCTCATCTCTTAATCTCTTGTTTTTTTACTTTTACAAAAAAAATATCTAATCGGCTTCATTCCGAAAATTTACAATTATGCATTTTTTATTGTCATCATAGTATTTGTCCTATCACCGACAACAACAAAAAAATCGACAATTTGAGGGAAAGTATTTATGCTGATTATAAGAAAAATTGGGAGATAACTTATGTTGAATCAAGGCTGGAGCATAGGACACAAACCATGATTTCTTCATGTTTTACTAAGTGGAAGCCAATTTTGAAAACTTGCGGTGATGCTCTTAGTTATGCACGAAGAAATCCTAAATCCGACATATATTTGCAAGATGAGGTAAGTCTTTATAACTTTGTCATCTCCATTTTATTTGATATTATTGTGACATAGAAATTCGTTATTTTTTTAGTTAAGACTAGCTCAATCATGGTATATGTCAAAAAAGAAGAAAGATATTATGAAGTTTGAATATTGGGAAGGATTCATGTATACAAATTATATCTAGAGCGAAGCTCCATTTTAAAAAATAAAATAAAAAATATTAAAAAAAACTTAGCGAAGTTTCAATTTTCACAAGATTAAAAAAATTATTTGATAATTGTAACCAATCATCCTTTCGATTATCACTAGAGAATCACACTTGTAAAATATCAGCCTAATCCGAGATGATTTAGCCATTTGATAACCACATTCAACTTTTGATAAATACAATTCATCTAAAAAAATTTGATGAAGCAATCAAATGGTCAAATAATTTTTGATTGGGTTGATATTTTGTAAGCTCGATCCTCCAGTGATAAGGAGAAGGAGGATCATAGACTTCAAGTTTTTTAAGTTTCTATATTTATGGCTAATAAGAGCCTCAGTCGTTTCTGAATCTATATGTGTAATGTCAAATACCATATCAATCATCTTTGTTTTCCACTGCTCCGAAACAAGAGATTTGGTAATATTTGACATTTCAACCTGCAGTAAATAATGAAGTTTTCGTTTTCTAAATTCTTATACGAGTTTGGACGAAAATAGAAAAACAAAAACTAATGCATGTTGGAATGTGATCATGTGATTAAGTAGCTTCACAATGATGTGAAAGGAGGTGTACTATGATATTGGTGCATCGACATACATTTGAACAAGAAAATCAGCTAGTCTACGAAACAGTGTGTTAATGAAGAGACACATAAGTGGTTATGACGAAGAGACAAGACTAATCTGTTCACCGATGGTTGAACTCTATAAAAGAATATCAATCCATCATATTCATCATTCATGCATTCACAATAATATGAGATTACCTTGTTGTATATGAAGCAAATATACCATACCATTGTGATCAATAGTCTTAACGACGTTAATCACAACGATCATATTCTAAAGATTCTTACAGAGGCATCAAAGCATGTATAATACAAGGGAAGTCATATCAACCTTATAAACACCGTAGATATTACCATTCACATAAGTACACGGCACAACAACATTCTAGCCCTTCATACAATAGAAAGTATTTTCGGGGAGAATCAAGTTTAAATTCGACAAACCTGAAGAGGAAGAGAAATATCAGAAAGAAGAGAAACTTCAGGCTCTGCAAAATTTGTAATTGGAATACCCGAGACAAGAACAGACCCAAAAATTCCAAACTGCTAGGTCTGCCTTGGTGCAATCGTTTATACAAGAATCGTCGTTTCGATAATAACTATAGATGAACAACATCGTTTGAGATAGATAGAAGTTTGGGCATCAAAACAAATCGAACGAACTACCTTGATTCGGATTCGAGATTTTCTTTGCAACCATCTTCGTCGGCATTGCACTTCATTCCTCTTCCTCCGCTAGAGATTTCTCTAAATCAATACTACAAGTCACAAATCTGCAGAGTGAGTAATCAAAATTGGTCTTCAATCAGCACTCCATCCTCTGCTATAACAGTACACCCGCATGAAAATCCAGACTCTTTCTTTCACCATCAACCCTTGACTTTCACCGATCCGATAGAAGCTCATGAGATCCCAATAGAGTATAAAGAGGCTGCACCTATAATTGATTATAGGGCTTTGGGGAAGACAAGAAAACGTAGGGTTGGGCTTGCTTCAGAGCGGTTCGTTTTTGAGCCTAAACCAAAACCGAACCCGAAATAGTGTTCAGTACGATTTTGATTCGGTTCGTCACATTTAGGCTATAAGAACCGTAAAAACCGAATGGGCCCGAACCAAATATTTTTAATTCGGTTCGCCCCAATCCAGCCTATTTTGCGTCTGCAAACAATTTGGCCCAATTTCAAGTCTTCAAAGTCCAAACGATTTCAATTCTAAATATGCATGCAATTTCAAGTCCAAATATGGATACAATTTCAAAGCTGCATACAATTTCAATTTTCAAATCTGCATACACTTTCAAGTCTCAAGTCTCAAATTTGCACACAATTTCAAGTCTCAAATCTGCAAACATTATAGCTCATACAATCTCAAATCTTCATAACTGCATAAGTCATATTCAGCTAGTCTCTTTAACATATTCAAACTAGTTACAGTCTCAAAACTAAAAAAATAAAAATTTGTTCAGGCAGTTTCAAGACTTAACAAAAACAGTTCATTATAGTCTTAAAGACACAACAAAAACTTGTTCATTACAGTCCCAAAATACAGCAAAAATTGAAATTAACTAGAGATTGATTCATCTCCATCCTCTTCATCTTCACTTTCTTCAGAATCTTCATCCAAATTATCGTTACTTAGCTCCACAGTTTTATTCACTCCATTGACTAATAAACGATTCTGGGGTACTTTCCAACTCATTATGTGCTCTGCAAAATTGACAAAAGCCTCCAACTTATACACATATGCAAGCCAAAAATCAAAATGCACACAAATAATCAAAATGCAAGCCATAATCAAAATGCACACAGAAAACAGAAATCAGTTTACCTTTTTCACAAGACTCATATATCTCAATCGCTTTAATGCTTGGAATATCAACCATATCATTATCATCCACTACATTTCTCCTAAGCCAACTTTGAAGACATATCAATCCTTCTACTAACTTAAGAGTCAATGAACTCTGAAAATTGTTTGTAACTCTCCCACCTGTGCTAAAAGTACTCTCCGAAGCAGCTGTGCTCACTTGTATGGTCAACACATCCCTAACAATTCTTGCCGCCACCGAATATTTTGCACCATTAAGGATCCACCAATCTAAAATTGGATACTTTTCACCATTCTCACATATTGGCTCAAGATCATCATCCAGATATTTGTCTACTTCATGGACAGGGCCTGTCTCATTTGCAGAAGACACTATCTCCTTTCGATTACCAATAAGTGAAGATCTAAAACCAGTGGCGGCTACCCCATTTCTAGTAGTTGACCTTAACAATTGAGATGATCTCAAACTTGCTTGAATTTCTGTTGGCTGCACATATTGAGCATATAAATCCATGAAGGACTTCTTCAACTTCTTTGTCTCAATTGAAATCTCCTCACCATCTTTCTGATCAACGTGAAACAAATATATCAAGTGAACAAGCTTGAACCTCGGATTAAGAATCAAACCTAGATGGATAAATAGATTCACATCAGCCTTTGATCCGAAGTAATTTTGAAGTTTTTTCAACATGTCACCAGCCATATCATTCATCACATTCTCCACGGCAGTTGCACCTTGTATCATTTCAGTATCCAAAATCATCTTATTGATCTCCGCATCAATGGTCATCACATTATGGTAGGTGGTGTGTAAGGATGCACTAACCCTAACTTTCACCTCATAAAAAACTTTAAGAAACTATACAAAATCCTCTGCATTCTCCCAATCTTCATCACATGGCAGTCCACACTTTCCTCTCTTATTTGGTGGAGGGGGAATTAGGTTATCATCCTCATTAAACTCTTCATCTGGCTCTGTAAAGTATGCTATATAACATTCTTCATCCTCCACCATTCTTTGAAAAGCAGCTTTAAATTTCAGCGCTGCTTCCAATATTTGGTATGTCAAGTTCCACCTCATGGGAATATCCATCACAATCAACCCTCTAAAAGGTATATTTTCTTTTCTTATGCTGTTTTTAAAGACATCTAACCTGTGGGCAGAGGACGGGACAAACTTAACAGCATTTCTAATTTCCAAGACAACCTTATTTAACTTTTTAAAACCAGTTCTAACAATCAAGTTTCATATGTGGACAACACACCTAACATGCATATGATTTCTGTCTAATAAAGCTTGGGAATCCTTAATACTGTTCAATGTAGACCTAACATACTCAATAACACACTTATTGGCAGCTGTGTTGTCTACAGTTATCGTGAGAACCTTAGTAATACCTCACTTAAGCAAGCATTCCCCAATAAGGTTTCCAATTGAATTCCCACAATGGTTATGGATAGTACAAAAGTTAATGACTCTTATGCATCACCCATTTCTTATGAATAAAATATGCAGTGAGCACCATATAGTTAATCTTCTGAACACTTTTCCAAGTGTCAATGGTTAGGCAGACCCTATGCTTAAGCAAACCCTTGCTAAGCTCCTTTCTCTTACTTTCATAGATATGCAAAAAATTCCTATAGGGAGTTCTTCTACAAGGAACTGTGAAATCAGGTACAACAACTCTACAAAATCCCAACTTTTCAACAAACATAAAAGACAATTCATCAACAACAACTATTTCAACACAAGCTTGCATTACTTCTTGAGGATTGAAAATATGAGTTTTTAGCCTATTACCCTTAGTTTTATTCCCAACCAAATTCTTTTGATTTTTATCAATTTTTTTCCTTACTTTATAATAATTACTCCTCTCGTTGATGTGTTTATTCATCTCTCTAGTCCCATTTTTTTTGTACGGTTTACAACATAATCTCCTAGACTACCCTTAGCACAATAATTGCATTTAGCACTCCTCCGAGGTACACGTTGATCAAGTTAATACACTTAACAACCTTAAAATGCTCATACTCTATGAAATAATTCCACACCAAACTACATTTCTTAGAGTCATAAGGATTTTTACTCATAGCAGATGCAGCAACCTCAACTTCAGTTATTGGAGCTGAAGGAGTCATTCCAATAGACAAAGCATTACTACTTGGAGCAGGAGCCTTACTCATTTCAGCAAGTCCTTTGATTTTTTTTTTAAACTGATGACAGAAAAGAAAACAAGTTAGTTAACAACCTAAAATTAAAAATTGTAAATTCTATGTTACACAATAAATTACATACACAATCACTTCACATGCAAATAAAAATTGTAAGTACTTACACTGAACTTAGTCATAGTTCAAAACTTCAGCCCGAAATCTAGCAACAGCTGCTGAAATCTACACAAGCAACAAACCACCAGAATCACCATTGTTCCTAACAAAAAAGAGAGATGATTCAGATTCTCAAATGGTCACCTTACACATCACTTATTATTTAACAATATATTAGATATCATATATTACTTACAGATTACAACATATGCATTAATATTAGCTCATTCTTAACAAACAGAAGAGATGAACAAACAAATACTTTTTCTTATCAATGTTTGGAATATCACTATGTTCAAGCAAGAGTACCCTCAAGGTATGAAGTAGAACATACCTAATATCAAAAACAAGATTATAGACCCAAAAACAAAGACTGAAAAAAAACATTTGGATGCTTTAAGATGTAGTCTATGTTTATATGTCTAAAGTTTGTCCTCATATGATCATCATCTTGATATAGTCTAACTAAAACATACAGTGATGATTATTTACAAGCAGGTAGATAGCACAAGATGATGATAGGGTACAGAACCATGCAAATCCATAACAACATAATACATTGTAAACCAAGTAATCACATTTCAATAATAATCGGACACAGCAATTTTCATATTTAATCTTACCAGAATTCTATCAGAGTATTTCTCCCTAATCCTAGCATCCTCTGCCCTCCTCTTCTCTAAAAACAAAGTCAAACCATATATATCATCTCATTCAATCCAACTCTCTAATTTTAGTAACCCAACACATACATCATCTCATAGTTCAATTAATAAAATAAACAAGAACTCAAATTCATACCTTGAGCCACGTGAACTGCTTGACGCACTTCACAATCTACTTCATCAAATGAATGACCATTCTTCCTATCACTCAAATCAACACCAACTAAATTTCATGAGAGAGAGAGAGAGCTACCTGATATACAACACGAAGACAAGAGCTCTCATAGATCAATTTGGAGACGTGCGTTGAAGACAAAGGTCATGAAGAATTAAATCAAATCAAAATCTTAAATTAGAATCGATGAAATTGCATAATAGAGATCTAAAAACTCAATTGAAACAAAGATAGAGAGAGAGAGAGATGAATATTCGGAAGAGTGTGCAAGTCCTTGAATGCGACGTAGTAGGGAAATTTGATTGAGGCTCTGCGACGGTCGTTTAAGGCTCTACATCGTCTGTGATGGTCGATTCAGGCTCTGTGCCATCTGCGGCATCGATTGAGCTAGGTAGGGTTTGCGGTTTGCTGTGTATCAGTGTGTGTTTGCAGCAAAGAAATGAGAGAGGGTTTGTCTGAAGAATTAGGGTAGATTTTTTCGTTATATATGTGTGTGAGAGATTGAGTGTGAGAAAGTGTAAGATAGTCCAGATAGAACACTATTGGATTGGCGACATGTGTTATTTTCGGGTTTCGGTAATATTCGGGTCAGGTTCTGGACGAAACTGATTAAACAGTACCGAATCTTTTCCTTCGGTTTTGGGTCATTCGATTTCGGGTCAAAAAAAGAGCTGATCCGTTTTATTCAGCCAAAACGGGTTCAGGTTCTAGTTTCGGGCCATTCGGATCGGTTTTTCAGGGCAAAAGCCCAGTCCTAAGAAAACGGTGAAGACCTAGGAATCCAAATTCCCAAAGACGTGAAGATTAGAAAGTGGATTAGTCTTTCTATTAAATTAGTAAGCATATTATATTATATTATATTTGCTATTGTATTAAATTAGATACTCTATTGCAATTCGATTGTCAAGTTTGTGTATTAATAGTTGTTTTATTAGTTTTCTGATTTATATTATTATCACAATTGGTTTATATTTTTTGTGAATTATAGCAAGCAAATCCAAATCGGATAATATAAAAATAGAGAGACTAAATCATATAAATCATTGTATATGGAAAAGAATAATTACTTATCCATGTAAAGACGTTATATACGTTAAGAACCGAAAAGCTTAGTGTTGCATCTCGGTCTTATGCAAAATGGGAAGAAGATAATGCATTAGCTATTGCTACAATTCTTAACCATATGGAAGATGATTTAATTCCACTCTATGAAGAATATGAAACCGCCAAAGAAATCATGAATGTATAGGTGGAAAATATAGGCCTAAATCAAACATATATTCAATTGTTGCTTGAGAAATATAATGGTACTCGTATGAATGAACACGATGATATGGTTGATCATATTACGAAAATGGAGGTAATGGACTTGTTCAATGTTGGCCATCCTGTTTTCAGCCAAATGCAAGTTTCTACACTTCTTAATAGTCTCCCTAAATCATAAGATCATGTAGTGACTTCTTTGACTTATGGTCAAAAGGAGTTAACTATGAATAATGTACCCGTTATATTGGTTGTTGAAGAAGTGAGAATGAATAGACGGAAAAAGAAAAATGGTAGAGGTAATCTCCTTATAGCCGAAGATTCACAAAGAAATAAATCAAAGTATAATAATAGTAATACTAGTAGTAATAATAATATAAGCTAGATACTAGTCCCTACAAGACTAGCAATAAGAAGAACCACCACTTCAAAGATAAAAGCATGGGTGCTATTTCTGTGGAGAAAATGGTCATATTAGAGCAAAATGTCTCAAACGTCAGAGGACAAATGACAAGTCCAAAAAGTTGATTCTAACAGTTTCAAAAGCACTTATAGCGAAAGGCAAACAATAATAGTGTGGACTTTGAAGCAACAAGACATGCATGTTTGTCATGACAAATCATTTTTCCTTGGCATAAAAGAAAAAGCCAAGGGAGAGCATCGTCTATATATGGGAAATAACACACATATATAGGTGTTCTTAGAGAAGGAGCTTTCGTATAATGGTACAAATGTAATCCTCAAAGATGTCTTATATGCACCTACAATTATAAGAAACCTCATTTTCGTTGCTATGCTTGAAAACAAAGGTTTTGAAGTTAGGTTAAAAAATGGTGTAGCCACTATTGGTAAAGATAATTGAATAGTACTCAAGGGTATTAGAATCGATGATGATAATATGTATACAATTATTAATATTAATAAAATTATTTCTTCCAAGTATGTTTTCGTTTCTACTTCAAATATAACTCAACTGTGGCATTTAAGATTAGAACACATAAATAAAAATAAAATGTTGTGAATGAGCAAAATAGGAATGTTACCACAAGTAAATTTACATGATTTTGAAATATGTGAATCATGTATAAAAGAAAAATTGACTAAAAAATCATTTTCTAAACATTGGCAGTCTTCCGATTTACTTGAAGTCATACATTCAGATTTATGTGGACCTATGAGAACTATGTCACATATAGGAATGTTATACTTTGTTACCTTTATTGATGATTATTCTCGATATAGGTATGTCTACTTCTTGGAAAAGAAATCTGATGCTTGGGAAAAATTCAAAGAATTTAAAATGGAAGCAGAGACTCAATTGGGTAGACCTATAAAATGTCTTAATAGTGACAGAGGTGGTGAATATCAAGCTTTTAATGATTTTTGCAAAGAAAATGACATAAGACACAGTTATACTATGCCATATATACCACAACAAAATGATATTGCAGAAAGAAGAAATAGAACTCTAATGGAGATGACAAGATCCATGATGGCACATGCGGACTTATCTCTCTCGTTTTGGGGAGAAGCATTATCCATTGCTCCTTATTTACTAAATAGAGTCAATATAAAAGCAAAACCATTAACACCATATGAATTATGACATGGAAGAAAACTAGACTTGTCAAACTTAAAAGTTTGGGGTTGCAAAGTGCATGTCTTAATTCCAAAAATACTTAGAGATAAATTAAAATCTAAAATATGTGAATGTAAGTTTATTGGATATCCTGAAGATAGTGTAGGATATCGATTTTATCATCATAACAAAGAATTGATAGAAAGTAGAGATGCTGCTTTTTTAAAAACCACTGACATTATTACTCTAATTCAAATTTTTGATAATTTGGTGGAGGATTGGGATAACTTTGATCATGGTTCCCCATGTGATCATGATCAAGTAGGAGATATAGATAATGATGATCTTGACAATGTCATGGATATAGACATAAGTAATGATTATCAAGATATGACAAATACCATATTAGATTCTGATATGATGAATACTATGTCATTAGATCCCGATATAAATGATCAAAACAGTGGGAGACACAAAAGAAAAGGAGAACCATAAAAAAGATTAAAATACCATTATGTTTTCAATCTAGAAGAGGTAGACGAATCAGTGGGAGATCCAAGAACATTTAAACAAACAATGAATGGAACCGACTCCCAACAATGGCATGAAGCCATGGATAGAGAGCATTAACTAAGAAAGGAAGTTATAACGAGTCTTCTTGTGTGTAAAATCCGCCTTGAGGTAATATGAATGAATTTGTATAATATTATTGTTAATGCAGATCATTAATTCATTATTGGTAATAGGTGTGGATAGTAAATTCCTAATATATGGTATCAACTAACAAGTTAAGTTGTAGCCAGATGAAAGTGATTCAAGCCATGTACACATAGTCATTGAAATCATTATCTGACAGTTGGAAAGTCTAAAGAGTAATGAGAAATTTGATGCTCGGATTAGACATCCACGTAAAACAGGATGGAATAATCAAAAGTAAGAATACTTGTGAATGATAATCAAAACCTGGAAGCTATTAAAACTTGAATCAACATGATCAAGTGGGAGATGTTGGAGTGTGATAATGTGATTAAGTAGCTTCTAAATGTGTATACAATGTGTAAGGAGGTGTACTATATAACTTGAAAAATTCTGGTAACATTTTTCGGTCAGACGTGCCGCCACAGACTATGGTGCGTGCCGCTCACACCCCATCACCGACTACCACCGCCGGTGGTAGAAGATAATACATCAATCTCTTCTTCTCACATAGACTAACAACTTATTTCAAAGTGCCACAACCTAATTCAGCCTTAGTTGGCCAAAAAAAGCCTCAAAAGGCGGCATATTCCTTTTCGCAAAAAAATTTCCAATCCCAATTTTGGCGCTTTCGAGCCACGTCGGAGCTCGAGGTTGGTCGGGTTTGACTCCCACGAGGGTGGGCTACAAAACCCTTAACGCATTGTCGCCTATCGTGGTCGTTTACCACCGCCACCGTCGATGGCGATTCGGCAGCACACGCCAATCAAAGATCGACTCGATCTCAATCAAATCAACTTGTAAATGAATAATTTCAACACCTAATACAATCCACACTTTCAAAAGGTTCGAACCATCCTCAATTGTTGACCAAATCAATCGGCAACCCACCGACCCGAAACCTAGGTTTCCACGGCTTTTCTTCTTGAAATTTCGGTTTCCTCCAGCAAATTCAATGACGGAGACCATAGGGGAATGAAAGGGTGTCCCCAGCTGAACATTTTCATACCCGGATCGTCCGGTTTGGTGACCGAATGGCGGAGACATGCCAGAGCCGAGCTCGGCAGGGATTTGCGTCGCCAAAGCCTTGGTCAACGCAGGTCAATGCCCAATTGCCAGAAATGGAAAGTCCTTCTTTTACCAAAAATGGAAATTCCTATTTATACTCGCTCATTTTCGGTAATGTTTCCGTTAAACTTCCATTAAAACTTTTGTTGACCATAACTTTCTGGTCGTAACTTCGATTACGACATTCTACGCGTCTACGAACTCATTTCGACAAATTTTATGACTTTCACCCAAAGTCAACCAACTTCGTCAATTTGATAAAAATTCAGCCTTTGACCTCTCGACATTTACTGACGGTAAAAGTTATTTACTGCAACTACTAAATCAAACTTGAATTATTCATAAATATTAAAATTATATAAAAAGATCAGGGTATCAGATTATGTCAATGAATTTGAATAGAACAACAAAAAATGACTTGAAATCATTACATGATTTATTTTCAAAATGTTTCAAAAACCTTATATTTTAAAAAGTTTCTCTATAGAAATAAACAAATTGTAATATACGTAACTGATATACAGAGAATTCGAAGGAATTGAAACAATAAAATTATATATCATAGGTAATTGATATTTAAGGCTCAATTATACATTCCGGATTGTTCTACCTTCTCTTATGATCGATGACCAAGTGGTAATTGACATTCATTCAGGGGGATTCCCATCTAAGAGCTACTGTATGATACTTTTCTCCATAATTTGATTGAGAACTTTCATTTTTCGACCACTGACTTCACAATTGAGGCTCTTCTTGCTTATATTGCACATGGACACTTCGATAATTTGGTAGATATTGGCTACTGCTTATGGGTTTTCCCGTAAATGTCTGTACTTGCGGTTTTTCTCTACTATTATAATACGTGTTCTACATTTTGAGCCAGCTACTTTTAAATGTTTTGTTGCGAACTCTACTACTACTTTCAACTTCTTCCTCTACTATAAATGAAGATCGTCATTTGGAATTGTCGTGGTTGTTTACGGCCTGATTTTCTGGCTCAAGCCACCTTTTATCTGTCTTTGCTTAAAATGGACATTTTGTGCTTTCTTGATACAAGAATGGACTTTGTTCAAGCAAGCTCCTTAGTTTCAAAATTTCCTTTTGCGAAATCGTTTATAGTATCCTCAAATGGACAATGTGGTGGCTTGATTTTACTTTGGATAGATTTCAAAGTACATGTTAATATAGTTTCTTTTCATTCTCGGTACATCCACTGCTTTTGCACTAGCATGATTAGCAATTTATCTTGGTTTCTTACTTGCTTATACATGTTTCCGAATAAACATAGTCAACTAGCACTTTGGAATGAGCTCCTATTACTTAAACCCTTATCGCATATTGCATGGGTTATGATAGGCGACTATAACAATACTCTTAATCTATCAGAGAAGCTTGGTGGCAACAATCGACCTACTATCTATATAAATTAATTTATGAACTTTCTTAACTCTGCTTCTTTAATATCTATGCCTTACTTTGAAAATGTCTTTACTTGGTGTATTAATCAGAATCATTGAACTATAATTTAGAAGAGATTAGATAGAGCTACTGCTAATACTACTTGGATTTGACAATTTCCAAATGGTTCTTTGAACAATTTACCAATTCATGGTTCAAATCATGGACCTAGTTACCTTACTTTTGATTCTAATCTTCCGTCTCGAAAGAAAGTTTATAGATTTGAAGCTATGTAGCTGCAACATCCTTCTTTTCAAGAAATTTTGAATCATGTTTGGAATACTTCTCTTACTAGCAATCCTATACTAAATTTCATTACTCACACTGCTCAATTTCAATGCCTCTCGAAATACTAGAATAATACTATATTTGGGAATTTGTTTACTACCATCCATAATACTCATGCTAATTTAGTTATGATTCAAAAGGAATTGATGGAAAAATTTTCTCCTACCCTTCTTCATGAGAAACATATGCTTAATGAAGCCTTGACTTGCTTATATGATCAAGAAGAAACATTTTGGCCTCAAAAGGCTAGAGCTAACTTGCTCAAACTCGGGGATAATTTTTTTTTCAAACTCATACCCTAATTCGAAAGAAAAAATGACAATTGATGAAATTACGAGATGAAGATGATTTCATCCATGTTGATCATGTTCAGATTGCTTGTATTCTAATTAAATCTTTCCATAAGCGGTTTACTCAATCTACTTCTTTTGCGATTACAGATATTGATAATTTTTTACGATCATTAAACCTTGTATTACCTATTCGGATAATGATCTACTCATTCGTACAATCACTATTGACGAAGTTAAGGATGCTCTTTTTAGTATCGGCCATCTTCAAGCATTAGACCTGACGTCTTATAGGTTATCTTCTTCGAAAATAATTGGAACATTTTGCAAAACCCTTTTCTACCATCTTGTGAATCACTTTTTTACTCAGGGACAAATCTCGGATCTCTTAATCATACAAATATTGCTTTAATTCTGAAACTTGAGAACCCAAAAACTGTTAACCATTTCCGACCAATAAGTTTATGCAATGTAGCTTATAAAATTATTACGAAAATCATTGTTCAAAGGCTTAGGCCTCTTCTTCAAAAATATGTATCTCCGTACCAGGGTGCCTTTGCTCCCGGGCGGTCTATTTTTGACAATATCATAATTGGGAATGAATTTTTTTTCCACTTTTAACAAAAAGAAGGGTAGGACATACTCCATTGCTATTAAACTTGATCTGGAAAAGGCTATGATCTTTTAAATTGAGATTATATTAATCACTGTTTACAAAAGTTAAGATTTCTTCCTCATTGGATCTCCTTAATTATGAAATGCATTTCTTCGGCCTCTTTTTTGATAATTGTAAATGGATTTTCAAAAAGGGTGGTTTTGAACTACTCGAGGAATTAGGCAAGAGGAGTCTCTCTCCCCCTATATTTTTATCCTTTGTATGGAACCCTTAATTCGACAATTAAACAAGGCTAGCTTGAAGATTAAATCTCACATTGGTCTCCTTTCATCCCTTTGTGGTTATCAAATTTCTAATTTAATTTTTGCGGATGACTGCCTGCTTTTTTAGAAAAAGCTACTACCACTGCTATTCAAAATTTCAAGAACATTCTTAATTGCTTCTCTAAAGCTTTTAGGGATCAAATTAATTTTCATAAATTCATTTATTATTTCTCAAACAATGTTCCGCGAAATCTCAAAAAGGATATTTGTTCCCTTATTGGGGTTTCTCATAAGGATAATATTGGGAAGTATCTTGGCATTCATAACATTGTTTTCTGGAAAGATCCTGTTAGTGCTTCTGAATCAGAGAAATTTCAAAAAAAGATTTCTGGCTGGAAAGCTAATACTTTATCCCGAGTAGGAAGATTAACTCTTCTTAAAGCTAATTTCTCGGGAATGTCGAATCATGTTCTTTCCTGCTTCAAATGCCCTACTAAAATTACAAATAAATTGGATGCTGAATGTCAAAATTTCTTCTGGGGTCATAAAACTCTTGCTATTCCCTGGACTCAGGTTTGTACCCCAAAGAAAAAGGGTGTTTTGGGAATTCAACCAACTACACATTTTAATCAGGTTGCCTCAGTGAAATTGGGCTGAAAATTGTTAACAGACCCATCTAATTGGTGGGTCAAAATTATTTCTAAGAAGTTTTTACGCCATATCTCTCTCTTTACTAGCCAACCTAAACCTCTCATTCTTGTGCCCGAAAAGGTATTCTTGGGGCTCGTGATCTTCTGCAACAAGGAATGCGTTGTATTATTAGTAATAGCTCTCAAATTAATTTTTGGCTTTATAATTAAGTTTTTCCCTATCCTCTTATTAACTTGGTTCTAGACCATTTTTTTTTACCAACTATTGACCTTTCTTTAATAGTTGACCATTTTTTGGTGAATAACAACTGAAATCTCTCTTCCATTACTAGAATTCTAAATTCAGATATTTTAGATACTATTCGAGCAATGCCTGTGCCTCTCTTTCCTACATCTGACATATTTGTTTGGGGATCAACCGGAAATGAAAAATTCACAATTAAAAGTGCTTCAGATTTACAAAATAGTGGTGCTTCTTCTCATGCTTTTGCCTCTTTACTTAAGACTATGTGACGTTTAAATATTTCTAATAAAATTAAGATTAATAGATGGCTTCTTATTTTCAATCGTTTAAAGACCCGTGATCGTCTTAGTACTTTTGTTCCAAATATATCTCCAACTTGTGTCTTTTGTAATTCACATGTTGAGTCTCCAAGCCATCTCTCTGGCTCTTGCACAAAAGCTGCTTCAATTTGGCATATGTCGGGTTTGCCAGTCTTTCCTAGTAATGACCAAATAGATCAATTTTATTACGTGGTTTAATATCATTCGAATCTCTTCTCAAGGAGAAGAAATTTTAGAAAAAATAAATTCTTTCTCTATTCTACCATATTTGGAGGGCCTATAATAAGCTTATTTCCCAAGGGACAGATACTCCGCCTAATATTATTGCTTATTATGCTGCTAAACTTCTAAACATTTTCAGGTGGCTAATTATTCTACTACTCATAAAATTAATGCTCCCCAGAATATCAAATAGCATCCACCTCCTCGGCCTTCTTTGAAAGTCAACTTTGATGACTCCGTTACCAGTCATTCTAATGTCGATGTTGGGTTTGTAATTAGAAATGCGGATTGCCAACCCATCATTGCTTGTGCTTGTCAGCTAAAAAAATTGATGTGCCTATTGTCAAAGCTTCAGCCTCAGGGGAAGGTCTTCGTCAACTACAACTCTCCCTTACCCTACGCGACTTTTATCTCCCTCTCATTATTGAAGGCAACTCAAAGATCATAATTGATTCCCTGTGTCGACGTATGGACACCCCCTGAAGAATCTCCACCATTGTTGCATACATCTGACACTTGGTGGAGTTTTTTCAAGGCACTGTGTTCAATCATATCTATTAAGAAGCTAATTTCTTTGCTGATAGTCTTACGAAGCTCGGACATTCTCACTCGTTGTTGATGCTTTGGTGTTCTAGAATTCCGTATGCTGCCAATCATGCCTTTCAGTTTGATATGATAGGTGGTGGTTGTGTTTGGAGTTTTTTTTGATAATTTGCGTTTTGTTTATTTGTTATTTTCTCATAAAATAAATAAATTCATAGGGCTCGTTCTAGCCACACAGTTGAGCCCAAAAGAAGAACACCCTTGTCTAATTTATCCGGCAAACTATAGAAGCATGTGATTTGAGTTATCATTGGAAATGTGATTGTGAGCGGTTGTGGTTGTGTCTGTCAAAATAGTGGGGAGGACCATACTCGTCTGACCTGTCCATGCTTCATAATAATAGAATAAAGATGATCCGGATTCCATACATAATCCAATTATTCCAATCCCTTCATCCGCAATATACGTACGTACTGGTCTTGTTCTATGCTGTGCTACGCACGCATGTCGTCCACCGTCATCAAAATTAATCAACAGCTGAGGAACTGCCACGTATCCTGCAAACACGTTGCGGTATCACTGTTTCTACTTGGCCAACGTGGCAAATGCTACTTTCTCTAAAGAGATTACTTTTAGGCCTCGTTTGGCCCGTAGAATAGAAATTGTGTTTCCTCTTCTTTCTTTTTCCTTGAGAAAATGAATTTAATTTAAGGGTGGATAATGAGAACAATTTTTTCTTCAATTTCCTCTTATTTTGGGAATCGATTTTCTCTCATATCTTTTTTTTTAAGTTTTACTAAACATTAAAAATACCCTAATTTCCTTTTCTTTCCCTTAGATTCAGCCAACCAAATGAGGCCTTATTTCATTTTTTATTTACTTCATTTCCATTATAGGTTTGAAGAATCGAAATAGAAATGTCATTGGAACTGTTCATATTGGTACATTTTTTCAAGTCATCAAACACCACGATGGACCTTCATGAAGAGCAACTCCACCATATGATTCTCTAAAAGTTAATTTTATTTATAATAAATTTTTTTTACTTTAAAATCAGTTCTAACAAATTCTCTATCACATCAGTTATTTTAAAGATTTCATATATTTAATGTTTTAATCCCCTACTCTTATACCTAAAACTTGAATTTTAGGTGATGTAAAAGTTAATATTGTAATTAATTGTTTCCTAAAAATTTGTAAATGTAATAATTTTCTAAGTTAATAAATGTTAATTATTTTTGTTAAGCAATCAAAATCAAGTTTTTATTCATATTGAGCTAAATTATAAGTAATATTGTTGGAGTAAATTTTTACAAATGCTTAGTTAAAATAGGTTTAAGCTATGTTTTGAAATAAAATAGAAAAATTTGAAGTGACAATGTTCGAGATGCTCTAAGTTATTACATCTTCGATAATGGAGTTAAACATTCAGTTGGACAATTCTTTTTACGCAAATTTATAACTGATTCATATTTTAAAGTTTGCAAGATAAATCTCATTATTTCTTTACTAATCAATCACCTGAGAACAAATAATTTTATCGTCACATATGGAAGAGTATGAAGCTGAAAAAAAGAAAGAGCAAGACAATCATCAACTAGTGGTCAATTATACTCAAAATTAAACAAGAAAATAGAGTAAATATATTGATGGATCACATGACATAATTTATATACTCTAATTTTGATAGCTTTCAACATCATATACTGTCTTCATACATTTCTATTACAAATGGATAAATATTCAAGTTTAGGGATGTCATACATTTGCTGATTTGCTTCACTACAATTATTGCTAAGTTTATGCTTTTCTTCGATCATATTGGAAAATATGTAATAATTAGAATCCCAAATTTGTAAGCAATGACCAATTGGAGGAATTAGAAAAGAAAGGGACTCTAGAAGAAATTGATGAAGAAAAATAATATTGTATCAAAAAATAAAAAATGTATGAAAAAGAAAAATAAAGGTAAAGAAACCGCGCTCATAGTAGCGTGGAAGCAGAAAGAACCATTCTTTTTTTTTTCAACAAGACAGGAAAAACCTGCGTCGCTATAAGCACCAACTTCCCTGTTTCCCTCCCCTTCTCTCACTTTTCCGATCATCCTCGACTCTAATACCCAAAACAAAATGTCGTCTAATGTCGAAGACCTTGTGGAGGACTCCATGGAGCCCATCGACGAAGCTAATGGGGATTCCTTTTACAGAGTCAAGCAGCGTTTTAAAGACCGGTCTAAGGTGCCCGAATGCTCACTTTTTCGTCGTTTTGGTTCGTTTTGGATTGTGGTTTTTGTGATCTGGGGAATGTTTGATTTTGCAGAAAGTGGCTCAAACGAAGGAGATTTTGTCGAAACAAGCTGTTCAGACTAAGGAGATTTTGTCCAAGCAGGCTGTGAAGATTGCTAAACAAGCTGAAGAGCATGAAAAGTTCATCAATAAGGTGAGCTTTATTTTAAATTCGATTGGGAAACGAGTTTGTATTATTTCATCGTTTTGTGATATGAGTTTGGGTATTGTTTCTTGCTTATTAGGTGACGCATCTTGTAGGAGTGCTTGGATTTGGGGGCTTTTGCTTTCTCTTAGGAGCCAGTAAGTGTTGTAATGATTGATGAAAGTTGCCCTCTATTGATATTCAATTCTGTTTGTTAACTTATATATTTGCTTTTGGTTTGTTTAACAGGACCTCAAGATACTCGATATGTATATTGTTTGTTCTATTTCATCTTTGTTCCTCTTCGTTGGATATACTACCGATACAAGAAATGGCATTACTATCTCTTGGTAAGCTTTCATATGAACTTCAATGTTTTTCATTGGACATAAGATTAAATGTTATTGCAGTGGGATTTTAGCTTTGGACCTATGAGAGTGAGGCAAAATTTAAGAACATATTGTTAGAGATATATATAGATCTTGAAAAAGAAAAGTATCGCAGTTTGTATACAAGATGTAGGATGGTTTCACCACCTGCAACGCAAAAGACAAGTTGATAGTAGGTGCGACAAGGATGGTGAAGAATCGGTTTTGGCCCGAGGTAGTTGGAGCAGACATTTTTTATTTAGGAAAGAAGCGCAAGATTGAGAAGCAGAAATTTCAGTTCTATCTGATTTGTTCTCCTCTTTATTGCATCTTACATTAAATGTCAATTAAGTTAGATATGATAGGAAATGGGGACTGGTGTATGGTGTATGGTTTAGCTGATGGTAGTATCTTATATTTCTGTCAGTTCGGTATGAAAGTTTGGGGGAACTGTTTTGTGTGTTCACTTACATTTCTGTCAGTTCTGACTTCTGAACACATGATTTCTGTCTGTCTTGGACCTCTTTGTTATACCTCTTATATAATTTCACTTTGTAGTGTTTAAAGATGGAAAACAGAAACTGATGTATTGTATGTATGTTGTAGGACTTCTGCTACTACGCCAATACAATTTTTTTGGTTGACCTTCTTTTATATCCAAGGAACGAAAAGTTTTTCATGGTTTGCTTCTCATTTGCTGAGGTAAGCAACGAATTCAGTTCCTTTTATTTTTCAGGAACTAAATACTCACTTGTCAGTTACTGACACTTAAATGTGCCTACAGGGGCCATTAGCATGGGCACTGATTGTTTGGCGTTGTAGCTTGGTTTTTAGTTCAGTTGACAAAATAGTTAGTGTCCTCATACATCTTTTACCTGGTGAGCTGTTCCTCTCTTTAAGTACCTCTGAAATACATTTCCAGTCATAAGTTTTCCATGAGACCTTGCCTTGAGCAGTTCCACTTGTTCTCTTGCATTTGTGGAATCCCTGTACGTATGATATCAGGAGCAGAGTAAGCTCCAATTATGGTGGTTATATAGTTGTGGGGAAGTTGTTATGGATGTTAAAGTTAGGCCTATGACTCATATAGTAGCAAAACCTGTATAGGCAGCTGTCTTGTTTTGGTGATGAACAACCGTGGACCAAATTTATGTTCCATAAGCTGTGCTTCTTGCTATGTTCATACTCCAGATATCTAGCATTTATTTCAGGGTTGGTTTTCTTCACTATTCGATGGTGGGATCCAGCAACTTTTGCAGCAATGCATCCTGAAGGAACTTCTCCTAGAGCTTCTTGGCCTTATGTAGAAAGCAAAGCTAATCTGTGGACATGGTTGTTTTTGGTCCCTCTGGTTGCATACTCCCTCTGGCAGGTTTTGTATTTTCTCATTGTCAACGTCTTACGTCGACAAAGGCTCCTAAGGGATCCTGAAGTAATGACTTCCTACAGGTTTTATCTCTCGCCCTCCTCTTTCCCTGCATTTGGGTTCTCGTTCCCTTCTTTCACCCTTATCTGATGATTTCAATTTTGGCAGAGAACTTTCAAAGAAGGCACAGAAAGCAAACAATTTGTGGTGGCGGTTAAGTGGTTTACTTGGGGATCAAAATCGGTTGTTTATGTACATTCTGCTCCAAGCCGTATTTACCGTGATGACCATGGCACTCACAGTCCCCATCTTCTTGTCCTACGAATTGCATGTAGTTTTCCAGATACTGAAGGTCTCTGCATCTGTTTGGAATGGAGGAAGCTTTTTGCTAGAGGTGATGCCTAGACAAGTGATTCTCAAGGAGAAAAAGAAAAAACAAGTGCAGCCAACAGAAACACAGGTCTCAGAACTTCAGCCAGTACAAGCGCAGGTAGATCAATCCGTAGGCCCTGATGCAGATGCCCATAACTCTGTTGAGGCATCTCAAACATGTGAGTCATAACAGCTGTGTTTTGATGTCAGCTTTAGACTTTTAGTAATTACCTTGTGTAATACATGTTGTATTCTAGAGGTAGGTTACTCGTAGTAGTTTATGTCTTTTTCGCAGACTGATAGGAATGATTGTTGTGTGCAAATGTTGTTTCCTCGGAGTACAGAGCATCAACAAAACTGTTGTGGTGTGGTGTTACAAATTATCTTTGTTTTGTGGTTAAATGGGGTGAGACTACTACACTTGAAATGCTGAACAATCCACTTATCTTTTCTTTCATGATAATCCAAGTTCTTTTCTAATATTTTTACGAGATGGGTGATAATATGTCACTTCAAACATATTGGGTGCTCCTACGTTTGTCATTTGGCATAAAGTTGTGATTGTTTGGTTAACCACGTTCTGCACCAGACTACCAGAGTCAGAATTACCCATATATATATATATACTAGATTGAAAGCCGCTTGCGGGCGCGGTAATGCAATTGAAGAAAACGTGCTTGCAAATGAGACTTAGACAACATAACTCTATATTACAAATCGTCGAACTTATTGAAAAAGGTTTAAAGATAGGATACTTATGTAGTTAAACAGGGTGAAAAGTTGAATACTCATAAAATTGTTTAAGGAAATTTATTCTCCATTAATTTTGGTGTGTGTCTTGTCCTAGTTAGATATGGATATTGATTAGATAGATACAGAGAATCTCTGTTATATCGGGATAGTTATTGTAACAGACTATATCAGCTTGTATTTAAGGCATTCTATCAATGAGAAGTGTTAGTACGTGATCCCATAAACACAATTATCGCACACTTAGTCATTCCAAACGGATCGCCACAGCTAAGACCAAACGGAAGACAGCAGCACAGGCTTCAACTTTGAACAAAAGAAGCAACACCATCCGATAGCCCACGTGCTCGGAACAACAAATGGAAAGTACCAGGACAGAACATGAGTAAACAAGCAGGATCCCACATCGAAGAGCAACAAAAGACTCCACACTCAACCGCCAATATATACAACACATTTATGACAGTTACAAGGTACACCATACCATGCCCGTTACTCTACCAATACTGTTTGTTACGCTTCATACACTAACTTGAGCATCAGAGAGTCGAAGGCGGGAACAACCCGTCAAGGTTTCTAACGACCGTTTAGTGTATTACTCTTAACAGCAGAAAAATGACGATATACGCGTGACAGCTCGGACCACCAGAATTGACCCTATCCGTACCTCTGCTGGAATCCTTACGGAATCTGGTAGAAACAATTGGCGCCTTTTGTGGGAAGCAAGCAATCGTAAACCACCCGAAACCATAGCAGCAAAGATGGCAGCAGACCACGTTACACCCGAAAGTCGGAAGACAAGAGACGCACCCGTCGACGCGATCAGCAGCATCAATGACTTAACGGAGGACGAAGCAGCAGCCCACCTAGTGAAAGAACTCTAAACGGCCTGAGCCGAGAGAGACCAGGAACGCCAAGCCCGACAGCGCTTGGAGGATCGGCTTGACGCGTTCATCCGAAGCCAAGAGACCCAATGAGAAGAATCCGGACCAATGGAGGAGCCAAGAACTAGCGGGCAAGCCATCAGGGTAGACCCACCGTGGAGACAGCGAAACAACCGGCTCCCAGGACCTCCACCGCCGCCCGAAAGGATACGAGGATACGACGACGAGGAACCTACCACGACGGCCGGGAGCGCCATGCTCCGGCGAATGGCGGAGATGGAGACCGAAATCATGTCACTCAAGAAGAGCACGCACACCGGGCCGAAAGGAATGTACACTCCCTGTGTGAGCCCCTTATCGGACGATATCCTGGCGCAGGGCATGGATCCATATTCCAAAATCGTCAAGATCAGCAGGTTCAACGGGAAGGGAGACCCACGAACACACATTGACGAGTATCAATCTGCCACCGCAGGTACCCGATACTCCGATGCGACCCTCTATTTCCTGTTTCAGGAGACACTGTCGGAAGAAGCACGAAATTGGTTCTACGAGGTGCCAATGGGATCCATCCGCTCTTTCGATGAACTCACGGAGTGCTTCCTTAAGCGATACCGGCTACAAGGCAAGTACAACACCGCCAGCACACTACTAAAGGTCCGTCAGGAGGACAACAAAAATCTATTCGGCTTCATCAACCGATGGAGGGCCCTTGAGAATACGTGCAGGAACCTTGACAAGAACGTAGCAAAAACGGCGTTGCTAGAGAACTTGACGGGAACCCCGTTCGTGGAGAAGATGGTCAGAAGGGACTACCTTGGGTACGATGAGATCATCGACCTAATCGTCCAGAAGGCGCTGGTGGAAACCCACGTGTACGGAGCGCAAGGTCCAAGCATGGCGCAGACTCCGAAGACACATGGCTACACGCAAGATCGTCCGTCATCCCCCCATACATTCAAGAACCCGCCTCCGAAAGAAAAGCCCACCGCGTCCCTCAAGCGCGAAGACCACTATCGTGAACACAGGAACCACAAGCAATATCGGCCGACGCACCGCCAGCGCTCACCACCGCGAAACCCACCACCTAGAGATCAACACCAGCGACGCGCAGTCTTCTCCATCACCTAGGGCATAAACGAGGAAGTGCTCAAGCAGAACAAACGCCAAATCTGCCCGCCCATGCCTAGGGCGCCTGGCATCGCCCCCATGCGGAACAACAGGGGAACGTGGTGTATGTATCACAAGTCAAACACCCACAACATTAACGACTGCGAAATCCTAGCCAAGGACATCGAACGATTACACACAGAGGGAACATCGATCTTCCGAACGACGAACGCGGAATGCTCGGCAGCAGACATATGAACAAGGGGCACCATCAACAACATCACGAGCGGAATGCAGAAGGCCGAATGCCCACAGGAACAGGAAGAACTCCGACCTAAGGACGTGTTCGCAGTACATCCCGAAAATCCACCAAAGGCTGTCAAGAAGAATTGGCCCCCAATCACCTTCACCTACGAGGAAGGCCGCAAGAACAGCACGCTCTCGTTCGTCATCGACGGAATGGTGGATCGGTACTTAGTCAAGCGCATTCTCATCGATAACGGAGCTTCCGTCAACATCATCTTTCGAGAGGCATATGAGGGCCTCAAGCGCCCGAAATGCAAGATGACGCAGGACCACGAGAGCATCGCCAGCTTGTCAGGTGAGACCACTTACCCCCTCGGTAGCGACTACATGTGATTCGGCATCGGTGCACCAGGAACCCCCCAGAGCGAAATTAGAACAGACTTCATTATCATAGACCCCCACACGTCCTACAACATGATCCTCGGACGACTGGGTATCTCGAAGCTGAGGCTGATCATCGTAGGCCACATGCTCATGGCAAAGTTCCCGACAGGCTACGGAATCGGCACGATGAGAGGGTATGATTTCGTGAAAAAAGCTTTCCGGCCAGACAAAGACAACACGTGATTGGAAGTACTCGTAGTGGCGGCGTGTTCCCCTAAGGAGCAGCAACCTGATGACCCGCGTGACAGACTAAACGCTATCCAACCCGCCGAGGAGCGGGAGGGGCAACGAACGATACAACTATCCCCTGAACACCTGGAACGCACGATCCGTATCGGCGTGCAATTAGGGCCCGACATGGCGGCTCGGCTAACCAAGGTCCTGACGGACTGCCAACAGGTATTCGCATGGTCCTACACGGACATGCCCGGAATCGATCCGAGCATCATCTCCCACAAACTCAGCATCAACTCACTTGCAAAGCCCATAAAGCAGAAATGGCGCGCATATGACCAAGTACGGTACGCGGCTATGCACGCGGAGGTCGACAGACTGCAGAAAATCGGTTTCATCCGAAAGGTTGACTATCCGAAATAGATCTCCAACGCCATTATGGTCAAGAAGCAAAACGGATCTTGGCGCATGTGCATAGATTACAGCAATTTGAACAAGGCCTGTCCGAAAGATAGTTTCCCGCTACCCCAGATCGATCAGCTCGTAGACGCCACTGCCGGGCACGAGCTACTATCTATGATGGACGCATACTTGTGGTACAACCAAATCCTCATGAATCCCGAAGACCAGGAGGCAACATGCTTCACAACGGACAAGGGGCTCTATTGCTACGTAGTCATGTCGCTTGGGCTGAAGAATGTAGGCTCCACATACCAGAGGTTGATGAACATCATATTCGACGGACTGACGGGCGAAATTGTAGAGGTCTACATCGATGACATACTGGTCAAGAACACCAAGGCAGCAGATCACCCTGAACATCTACGAACAGTGCTCGAACTCCTAAATAAGAACGGCATGCGACTGAATCCGGCCAAATGCACGTTCGGCGTAACAACAAGAAAGTTTCTCGGATACATCATCAACAAGGAGGGCATCGAGACATCAACAACAAAGGTCAAGGTAATACTAGACATGCAACCCCCCACGACCAAGGTCGAACTCCAAAGCCTCACGGGAAAACTGGCATCCCTCAATCGCTTCATCTCACGTTATTCCGACAAGTGTGCGCCGTTCTTCAAAGCCCGCCTAACGGCAAACAAGCGAAGCGTCATTTGGACAACCGACTGTGAAGTAACATTTGCATCAATCAAGCAATACCTCGCCTTAATCCCCCTCTTGTCCAGACCCGTGAAGGAAGAAGCCCTTTACTTGTACCTATCTGCTTCCCTGACAGCCGTCAGTTCGGCCCTGGTCCGAAGAGAAACGACTTCCAAATTACCGGTCTTCTTCACCGGAAAGGGCATGACACCCCTAGAGACCCATTACCCAACGATCGAGAAAGTGACACTTGCACTCCTCTAGCTGCAAGACGACTCGGACCATACTTCTAGGCCCATAGCATCCACGTACTCACCAACGTCCCGTTGCGACAGGTGTTGCAATCGCCCGACCACAGTGGTCGACTGGCGAAATGGGCCGTTGAGCTAAGCCAATACGACATCCATTATGCGCCCCGAATAGCAATAAAGGGCCAGGCTATCGCAGACTTCATATCCGAGTACACGGAGGCCGAAGGGCCAATAGCAACACAGCCCGTCCTCGAGACGCCGCCCGTTAACATGAAACCTCCCAAGGAAGAACCCCCAACACCAGAATCACCATGGAACCTTTACGTGGACGGGTCATGCACCAAGAACACCAGTGGGGCTGAGATCATCCTCACAGGGCCTGGGGGCGTACGAGTCGAGTACGCACTAAGATTCGAATTAAAAACAACAAACAATAAGGCCGAATACGAAGCTCTTATCGCCGGTCTACAGCTGGCCCGAAACTCAGAAGCCCCGAGCATCAACATCTTCAACGATTCACAGCTAGTCGTCAACCAAATCCGGAGCGACTTCAAGACGAATGGTGATACGATGATTGCATACCATGACCTCGTATGCACAATGTTAAGCAAGCTCAAGTACTTCAACATCAACCATATCCCGAGGGGAAGAAACACCAAGGCAGACGCACTTGCCCATTTAGCAACATCGCCCGTACATACGGAGCCATGGCATCGAGTAGTGGAAGTGCTGAAGAAGCCAAGCATCACCAAAACGATAGAAGAGATCTTCACAATCGAATCGCACACAGTTGGCTGGATGGATCTGATCATCGAATACAAGACAAGGGGCGAATTGCCAGCAGACTGGGCCCAGGCCCGAAACATCATAGCTCGAGCAGTCAACTTCAGCATCCGACACGATAGCCTGTACAGACAAAGGAAGACATGGGCCAACCTCAAATGCGTTATGCCAGAGTAGGGCGATAAAATACTCAGGAAAATCCATTCGGGCGTATGCGGCCACCATGCGGGAGCACGATCCATAGCACAAAAGGCACTGCGTTGCGGATTCTGGTGGCCCACCATCCATGTAGACGCAACCGCAATCACCACGACATGCCAGCAGTGCCAACTCTACGCACACAAGAATCACGCACCCGCGGTTCCCTTATCAATCCTCACCTCTCCTGTTCCGTTTGCACAGTGGGGACTCGACCTCATCGGAGAGCTTCCAAAATCCAAGGGCTAATACCGATACATCATAGTCATCATTGACTACCACACCAAGTTTATCGAGGCGGAACCAATGGTTAAGATCACAACCGACAAGGTGAAGAGATTCCTATGGCGTTTCCTCTACTGCCGCTACGGCACCCCTCTCAACATCATCACCGATAACGGACCGTAATTCCATAACGATGAGCTCAAGACATTCTGCAAAAGGCAAGGTACCAATATGATATTCGCATCACCAGCACATCTACAAATGAACAGACAGGTAGAAGCAAAAAACAAAATCATCAAGGAAGAAATCAAGAAGAAGATCGAACTCATCGAGAAATGAGACGTGTGGTACGGACGATGGCCCACTTTACTCCCCGAAATACTATGGTCAATCCGAACTACGACAACAGCAGCAACAGGTGAAACCCCGTTTAGCCTCACATTCGGAACGGAAGCCGTACTACCACTCGAGCTCACGTACAGAAGCCTAAGAATCAAAAACTACAACCCTACCACTAATGGCGAAGGGCTCAGACTCGACAACGACCTCCTCGAAGAAAGGCGCGACACAACACACCTTCATAACACCGCGAACAAGCAGCAAGTCGCTCGACTATTCAACCAGCGTGTGAAGGAGCGCCCACTCCAACTGGGGGACTGGGTCATGAAAGCAATTCAAACGAAGCCCAAGGGATTACGCCCGTCATGGGAAGAACCTTACGTCATCGACGCAGTCGCAAGTCCGGGTACGTTTTACATCAAAGATATGTTCGAACGAAGGATAGGCAGTCCCTGGAACACACAGCACCTAAGGAAGTATTTTCATTAAGTACTCATCTACCTGCGTTTAAGCAACTTTTGTAATCTAAACGCATGATAATCTAGTGATTGTAAACTTTTGCATATGTACGTTCTGTTATGTGCCAGTAGTAATATAAGTATACATCAAACGCAATCAGATAGGCAATGTAAACGGAACAAAAGGCACTTGTATTATCCAAAAATTGTACAATTCATCAAACGCACGCAGGCGCGAAAGTACAAGGCAAAAGCAAAAGAAAGCAAAAGTAAACGATAGTCTAGCTGGCCCCAGCAACAACATTAGCTCTAGCCTCCCCAGGCACTGGCCCGTCACCCCCAGCTGGCGCCTCCATCTCCGGCTCTTCCAGCGAGCGCTTCAGCTTCTCCGCCTCGGCAGCCTGCCATGCCTCAAACTCGTCCACCTTGACAAACGGCAGCACGAGGGAGGAGAAATCCTCACATTGGACGTTGGCTTCCGCAGCAACCAAGTCATCGAACTCCTCCGAATCTTTGAAAGCCTGGACCGCGTCAGCCCTGACCTTCTCAAACTCGGAAGAAGCCTTATACTCAGCCACTGCCTCCTCCGCAATCCTGTGACGGACCTCCTCTGTCACAGCATGAGCTCGGGCCTTCTCCAGCTCGCGCTCCAGCTCCGCTATGCGCGTACCACTGGACGATCATAGGGCAACCAGATCGGTCTCCAGGATAGCAACCCCGGATTGCGCCTCCCCAAGATTCTTTTTCAGCTCGTCGGTCTCACGCACGAGCTCGTTCACTCGTGCGATCTTTCGGTTGGCTATGTCAGTGGACTTGGTCAGAGCCTGCTGCAGCTTGCCCGCGTCAGCCTGAAGCTTCCGGTTTTCGGCCTTCACCTTCGACAACAGGGTGGTCTGCAACATTGACCCCTCAAGCCCCTTGATGAGGAAGAGCTGATGTCGGAGCTGCGTGCAGGTATCAAACGCTGCGCTGAGAGACTAGCTCGGGTTGGCGCCCAGCTGACGCCACTTCTGGAGAGACTCAATGCCCGCACCCATGGAGCTCTGGATACGAGCAATGAAATCTGACGAGAGCGCTGTCTGGCCCGCCACTGCAACAGTCACAGCATGGGTGGCCTCGTTGGACAGACGAGGGCGCTTCTGCGGGTGGCTGGAGGTGCCTTGGCTATCTGGCCTCCTGGTCGAGCTCTACGACCGGCGCCCATCTGCCTCTCCAGGTTGACGGATGGGGGAAACCTCGAACGAACTCCTCAAAGAGCCCGTATGGGTAGAAGGAGACTTGCCTTGGCTAACGCGCCTGTCCACACGTTCAACGCGGCGCTCACCACGCTCCTTGCTGCGTGTCTCCTTCTCCTGCCGGAGACGCTCCCTTCCGGCCTGCTCGCCCTTCTCCCCCCGAGCATTAGGAGCAACTTCTTCAACTCGTCCCTCTAGGAGGATGGCTGGGGCTCCGACAGTCGCGCCCATGGCTTGGACCTCCTTATCACCCTCTGGCACCGGGTCCAGATACTCGTTGTAGTTGGGAGGCTGCATGACACCCTGAAGAGTGTCGTCTTGCACTATCTGGCCACTCGCGTCCTCCACGACCATGCGGGCTTGCCGGACCCTCTCCATTAGCACCAACATACGCTGGTGGGCAGCATCCTACTTTGTCGAGGATCTAGACTTCTTCATCTTAGCTGCAAACAAGAAAACGACACAAGGTTAGCCACTTCGTTCGGGGCTCGACCGTCATCGTACCTTTGTCCTTCATACGAGGAGAATACTTCAAACGAAAGAAATGCCCGATCTCCGCCTGTGTGGGGAACTACAGCCCACTTAGCTTCCAGATATTGTGGAAGGCAATTGGTACGCGCATCAGCGTTGGCCCGCAGTGGTCTAACGTGATGTTGAAGAGCGCGAGCGCGTACTGGAAGAACAGATGGAGAGGAAGCTTCAGCCCGGCCTTCAGCTGGAATTCACTCACACACACGTAGCCACTCGGAGGGCGTGTGAGTGACTCACCCTGACGGAGTGCCCTCAACTTCACCGTACGCGGGATGAGGTAGTCCCGATACCACCGCTCGATCTCCCACACCGACAGGGACCCCTCTGGCTCCTGTACTACTTGGCGGTCCGCCAAACACCACAATACGAGCCCGCCTTGAGAAAGAACAGGAAGGGCAGCCCCAGACGCCCGCTCATCACGTGGGAGCACGACGTACCCATCTGACCCCCCGGAAGAAGAAGACACGTCAGCATTCCAAACACTTGACCCAAGCTGCTCCATGTTTAGCATTGACGACCTATGCAAAGCGCTACTGGCGTTAACGGACAATGGGGAGATGCTCAGTACTCTATCGGACGAGGAGTCCGAAACACTATGGGATGAAACCCAGGACCCTACACGGAACCTAGGGGTTGACGGAGGCGACTCGTCACTGGATATAGCTACCAATTCCATGATCCTAAGGGAAAAGCAAACGGGCGATAAGCCAAAACGGCGAACGTACAGACTATCGCGACCCCACTCCCCCAGCAAAACCAAGTGTAGACCCTTCCCAACACCTAAAAATCGATCAAATAGTCAAAAAAGCAGTAAAAACCCAAGAACTTGAAGCTGTTCTTCCCAATACCCAGAAATCCTCTCTACATCACAACACAAAGCAACTCAAACCCAGAAATTACCCTAAAAACAGTACCCAAAACAAATACAAAAGCCATGCATACACCACAAAACAATTTTCGAAAAGCAATAAAAACAAAAACACTACCTTTGAAGAGATGAGACGAGAATTCACGAGAGAGCAACACTCCAAGATTGACGAAGCACACAGATTCAAGAGCATGTTTACGCAGATTTTTAGTTCAAGCAAGCAAAGTGTAAAAAGGTGAAAGTGAAAGCACCATTATTTATAGGCTACAATTCTAACCCTAGGCAAACGCCTACCGTTTATTTTCAGCACTTCGAATAGCAGGATCATGACACGTGTCTCACACGCCCCATGCGCTCCCGCCAAAATTAATTACCCTATCGCTTCGAATTTGACGTGCCACGCGTCACGCATGCAGCAAACAACTGAAATAAACCGCCTGACACACGATCACCTCAAGCGACAGATAACCATTACGAAGACGAAAATGTCAGAATACGAAAAGACAAGAGGGGCCCACTTCAGAAACAGCAACACCGTTTCGGAGTCCACCCGATATGCAAGTGGCAGTTATGCTTGCGCTATCATGGACACGGTTGATACCATCATGACCTGCGCCATCGTTCGGGGCTAACAGACTGAGGTCTGGGACCTCCCGTTACCCATCCACCCGACAGAGCAATACCCAACACATAAGCGGCTCCAAACGGCAACATTAGGTTTCGGAGTCCAACCCGATAGCCGAACAGCAACAATGTTCGTGCTATCATGGACGAGTAGCAACATCACTTGTCGCCACATAAGCGGCTCCAAACAGCAACATCACGTTTCAGAGTCCAACCTGATAGCCAAACAACAACAACGTTCGCGCTATCGTGGGACGAGTAGCAACATCACTTGTCGCCACATAGGCGGCTCTAAACAGCAACATCACGTTTCGGAGTCCAACCCGATAGCCGAACAGCAACAACGTTCGTGCTATCGTGGGACGAGTAGCAATATCATTTGTCGCCACATAAGCGACTCCAGTGGACGCCCAGTGGATCACAGTAGCAACAACAGTTAGTGTAACTGGCTACTATTGAGATAGCAAAACTGGATGCTCTGCTTGCTTTGTTATATATATATATATTAAATATAACAAAGCTGAACTCATTTATTCCTTCTACTATTCTTCTACTGTTCACAGACTTGAGGGCACAATCGACATTTCCATGTTCTCATCTCCCGTTGACCTATCTCATTCTCTCCGCCTCAAGCTGATCTTTTTCTCAGCTTATCTCCATCGATCGCAAATCGTATCCTCTCTCTCTCTTCGTTGCTCCATTATCTCCACTTTGTCGAACTCTCCACTCCTTGATCTCTCATCGATCTCTCAGTCTCAATCTCGAGTTCGATTTTTGTGTAAGCTTTCTCAATCGCAATCTCTCTCTCTCTAGACGAAAATCATCGTCTCCTCAAGGAGTTCGCCTCAAGTTGCCATGTTCACACACATACCAGTGCAATTTCCACGATTTTGGATCTGAACAAAGAGGCAAACCCACACATATCGACCCAATCGACCATTGACATCCAAGGAAGAATTACAAACAGTAAGTCCTTGGACTCCCCTGGCTTGCTTTTGTTTGTAGCTTTTAAGGTCTTTACATATCTAAGTAGGGTTTACCCAATACAAAGTTGAAAGAATGGAACTACAATGAAAATTACAGAAAGAGTATTGTTATGTAGAGTTTACGAAAATTGTTTGTTTGTTTGTTTTTTTAATTTTAATGTGAATGTTTTGGTATCGGGATTTGTCCTTGGCTCCTTCTTCCCTTATGTAGAAAGTTAGAATCGGGAAGAGGATGGGAGAAAGAGATAAACGAGCTTCGAATAATTCCCATCGTTCATCTCTTACTAACTGAAAACCTCTAGATTTCTTACTAATTTCTCTGAATATCTATTGGCTCTTATTTGAATATGGTTCATGAATAGTCTTTGGTGAGGATTCAATTTATCTGGGTATGATTTATTCTTCTGTTGGTTTGTTTCTGAGGTTTTTGTCACTCATGGATTTATTCACAAAACAGACTATACAGCCAAACTCCTGCTAGTGGACACATGGCAGTTGTTAAAAGTAGAACAAACTAAAAACTGAACGAGCTTACCATTCATTCCCCAATTATGAAATGCTTTTGATACAAAATCAAAACTTAAAAGAGAGAGTCAACATCAGAAAATATACATGGAAGATAGTTGACCACCTCCATCCCAGGTTCTATATTAACCCATATGTGTGGAACAAATGACAGTATTATAAATCAAATTAACTAACTAACTAGAATCTTGTAAATGTATAAATGTGTGTGTGTGTGTGATAATGCAGAAGGGATCAGCATTTGCATAATTTAGAGGCTTTGCTTTCTAGACTATGATTGTGATTTCCTAATATTAAAGAAGATTCTTACTGTATTTGAGAAAACTGTGGCTGCACTTCTTCATTCATCTACCACTTCACTTATTTTTTATGAGTATTCTTTTCATCATTTCAGTACCACTTTCATTTTCAGTACCACATACCCTAAAAGACATTGAACATTTAAAAGTATTGTCAAATACAGTACAACCTTATCCCACTATCAAATAATAGGCACTACATTTACAGTAAACCCTTTGCATCTAGGTCGTTTCTTCTCTGCTTCCGTTTGTTTATTTCTGAGAATTGCGTCACTTTAGCTCTTTATTAATGTTTCATATCCTATTGAATTGAACTTTGAATGTAGTATATTCTCTGGGTCGATGAAATTGTAATCGGATTCTAATTATTCTAATTTCTTCTATTGATTTTTTGAATGCAAGTCTTTCCCTTTCATATAATGTTATGTATGTTAACTATACAGAATAACAGGTGAATGTTCAAGCCTAGAGAGGTGCAAACTTGGAACTGTGACGAGCTACCTGACAAGAAGAGTATAGTAGATCATTTTGTTTATGTACGTATTTCCATTTCCTGTATAATGACACTTTATGTAACTATTTTAAAGAACAGGCTCAAAGAATGAGGCTCAAAGATACATTTATCTTATGACTGCAAATTTACCATGAGGTGAAATCGATACTTTGTGCCGAGGTTCAAGATATCATCTCACTATAAAACACCAGGTTCACGAAATCACCTTTGATATTCAGTAATGAGGCAAATGGTGATATCAACAAGTCGGCATTAGATGAACATATCATATCTTTAAAATTTTGTCTGTACTAATTTTCTTGAAAGATATGCAACTGATAATACTTTCGATTTTGTTGCAATATCACTTTCGCTTTTTTTTGCAACATCAGTTTATGGAAAAGTTAGAGTTGTCTACAAAATTTCATCTTTGTGGCAAGAAAAAGTACAATAGACAGAAAGTAGTTGCTCTTCTCATTGATAGAATGTCTTAAATATAGGCTGATACAATCTGTTACAATAATTATCCCGATATAACAGAGATTCTCTGTATCTATCTAATAAATATCCATATCTAACTAGGACAAGACACACACTAGAGAAAAAGAGTACAATGCACCAACTACTAAAGTTACTACACGTGAGGTAGACTCCCTCATGATGTCTACAGAAATATAACTCCTCATGACTGTGAACTTAATCTAGAAGTTCTGATAACCTGCGCATACCAATGCTTCTCACATGTTTCACAAAAGTAGATTTAGGAAGTGACTTGGTAAACAAGTCTGCAGCATTATCAACAAAACCTATCTGACTCATATGAATATTCAATAGCTGCTATTGTTACTGATTAAATAAAAACTTCGGTGATATATGTTTTGTATTGTCACCCTTAATGAAACTCAACTTCATCTGTTCAATGCATGCAGCATTGTCCTTAAAGATGCAAGTAAGATTAATAACGGTATATTTCAATCCATTAGAGCCTCGAATATGACCTATGATTGACCTAAGCCAAACACATTCTCTAACTGCTTCATGCAAAACAATTATCTCAGAATGATTCGAGGAAGTAGCAACAAGGGTTTACTTGTTGATCTCCAAGAGATCGCCGTGTTTCCCATAGTGAAAACATAATCAGTCTGTGAACAACCTTTGTGTGACTCAGAGAGGCACCCAGCATCAGCAAATCCAACCAACACGTCAACCAGAGTTTTAGAATAAGGGATAGCATGAAAACTGTTCGAAACGGGACCATTTTTCGACGGGTCGAGAGAATGACTCTGGTCGATCCATGGTGTAGGTTTCGACGGGTCGAGATCCCATGAATTTGCTTCAACTTTCTTTTTTCCGAGAATTTCATGCTTTTCTTTGTATTTTTTGTAAGGGAAGAATAAACCTATATCAATGGAACCTTTCAAGTATCTAAAGAGTTGTTTCACTCCGTTCCAATGACGTTGCATGGGTGCAGAGCTAAATCTTGTCAACAAGTTCACTGAGAATATAATATATGGACGTGTGCACTGAGCTAAATACAACAAAGATCCAAAAGTACTAAGATATAGAATTTCAGCTCCCAAGATCTCCTCATCATCATCTAACAGACGAAATTGATCTTTCTTGGGGTTCAGACTGCGTACAACCATTGGTGTGCTAACAGGGTGTGCTTTGTCCATATTGAATCGCATGAGCATCTTTTGGACACAAGCAGACTGGTGAATAAGGATTCCACCAACTCGATGTTCTAGCTCTAATCCGAGACAGAATCAAGTCCTACAAAGGTCTTTCATCTCAAATTCAGATTTCAAGTAGCAAACAGTCTCATTGATCTCTTCAAGAGTTCTGATGATGTTCATATCATCAACATAGACAGCTACTATAGCAAATCCTAAACTTGTTCTTTTAATGAACACGCAAGGGCATAAATCATCATTCTTATATCTCTTCCCAATCAAGTAGTCATTGAGGCGTGTATACCACGTCCTATCAGATTGCTTCAATCCATACAGTGAATGTCTCAACTTTATAACATGAGCACTCTGTGGTCTAGAGTTACTTGATTTGGGTATAACAATGCCATCTGACACTCTCATGTGTATCTCTGAATCAAGATCCCTATAGAGATATGCAGTAACCACATCCATCAGCTGCATACTAAGCTTTTCGAACACTACCAAGCTTATCAGGTAGCGGAAGGTGACGATGCCCATAACTGGAGAATATGTCTCCACGTAATCAATTCCAGGGCGCTGAGAAAAACCCTGCGCTACAAGTCTAGCTTATAATGCAAGATCTCATTCTTCTCATTACGCTTCTGAACAAAGACCCATTTATGTCCAACTGACTTAACATTCGGTGGGCATAACATAACCAGACCGAAAACTTGCCTTTTATTCTGAGAGTCTAGTTCAGCCTGGATTACTTCCTTCCATTTCGGCCAATCTGCTCTACGTTGACATTCATCAACTGAGCGGGGTTCCACTTCATCATCGTCAATAATCTCTTGAGTGACAGAATAAGCAAACATAGTATCAACTAACATGGAAGATTTGTCCATAAGAACATGCGCATCATTTATTCTAAGTGAGATTTCTGAGTTCTCTGATATCACAAAAGGTTTTGGAGCGTCCCCTAGAGATGTCAATTGTGATTCAAGAACATAACTATAATCAGAGATAATCTCATGTGAAGGATTCACAATGTTGATGATAAGTGGATCTTTTGGTGCCTTGATGGCTTGCATTTTATCCGGCGGCTCATCTGTGGATTTTCTTGGTCTCCCTCTCTTTCTGGTGGGAGCTGAGGCCGAAGCAACACCATCCACATGAGCAGGAGGAATGCCTCCTTGCCTAGTATTGCTAATAAAAAAACCCTTCACCAGGATTTCCAACCTTGCAGGAACATTAGCATCAAGTATATTCGATCTTGTTACTTTAGCAATATCAGCAAATAAATCAGGCATGGAGTCTGCCACTTGCTGAAGATCAAGTATCCTACGCACTTCTATCTCACTTTGCGATGTGCGTGGATCATGATGAGACACAGTGGGATCAAACCACGTCAATTCTTGACATTAAAATGGAATAGAACTACTCATATCTCCCCCTAACGGCGGGAAATATGTCTTATCATATTGACAATCTGCAAATCTAGCACTAAAGAGATCTCCTTTCAAAGGTTCAAAATAGTGAATTATCTTGAGTGATTCGAAACCAACATAAATGTCCAATCTTCGTTGAGGACCCATCTTAGTACGTTGTGGAGGCGCAATAGGCATATAGACTGCGCAACCAAAAATGCGTAAATGTGAAATGTTAGGCTCATATCCAGTTACCAACTGGTACGAACTGAATGGTTGACGGGCAACAAGTCTAAAACGAAGGAGCATTGCTGCATGTAACACTGCGTAACCCCAAGTAGAGACCGATAAATTTGTATGCATTACCAAAGATCTATACATAAGCTGTAACCGCTTGATATGAGCCTCTGCTAAACCATTATGAGAATGGACACAGGGAACGAGATGTTCAACCTCAATCCCAAGAGACATACAGTAATCATCAAAAGATTTTGATGTAAACTCTCTTGCATTATCCAATCGAATAGACTTGATTAGGTGATCCAGGTGGTGAGCCTAGAGCTTACTGATTTGATCTAGGAGTTTTGCAAACGTAGCATTCCTTATAGATAGCAAAGTAACGTGTGACCATCGCGTTGATGCGTCTATCAAAACCATGAAATATTTAAATGGTCCGCATTCAGGTTTGATAGGTCCACAAATATCACCTTGGATCCTTTGTAAGAATGGAATTGTTATTGACAGCAAAAGAAGGATGAGCCGTCAATTTTGCTAAAGAACAATCTTTGCAAAACTAGAGATGCGCATCAAAGATGGCAACATAAGAATTCGGTAGGATAATGCACAATGCCTCAATATTATGTTGCTGGGAATGTGCTATACTTGTTGTAAAGACCAAGTAAGGATTGAGATGGGTAGTCTCATCCTCACCATCTAAACTGATAGAAATAGGTAATCCCACATGTTTCTTGGCTCTAAAGAATGGATGACCATGAGTATTTTTTAAGATTTTGATCATCATATCATGACTTGGGTGTCCCAGTCATACATGCCAAAGCTTATATGAATCAGAATCACACGTAGTAATGTGAGTCACGACATTGGATTCAATGATCCGAACAGTGATTAAGTACAAACCACTACTAATTGCCGGAAACTTCTCTAGAATACGCTTGCGGCCACAATCAAGAGAGGTTATACATAAAAATTCCTTATCATTCTCACAATAGGTTTCCAAGTGAAATCCATTCGCACAAATATCCTTGAAACTTAGCAATGTTCGATTGGCCCCTTTGGAGCATATAAGGCATCAGTGATATATAATTTTGTACCATGGGGTAGCAGAAACTCTGAACTACCACGCCCCTGAATAACAGGCAATGCATTAATCATGGTTGTCACTGAGGATTTGTATGGGAAAAGATCCACAAACAGTTGCCTATTCCGCATAATGGTATGAGTAGTACCATTATCTGCTAGACACTCAATTTCACCTTGATACATCTACAAAATCAATTTAAACAAGTAAGTCTTTGTAGCAAAGACGAGGCACCCACTTCAAGTATACACTCGAAGATTTGAGAAGGGTGTGACTCTTGTTGACTGCTGATATGGCATGGCATAAACTGATGTAATAACAACATCATAAGCCAATGAAACAGATGAGAAACTCATCTAAAAACATCACATTTGGATTGGATTTTCGACGGGTCGAAGAAAGGCCTCGGCCGGTCGAGAAAACCCAATATTAATTTGTGATTTTCCAATACCAGAATTTTGGCCGGTCGAGGAAATTTTTAACGGGTCAAATTTGCACCAATTTTGGGACTGAGGCATGGTCTCGACAGTCAAAAATTATTTAGTTCAATTTTTCTACGGGTCGAATTCGAACCATTTTTGGATAGAAGCATGGCTTCGACGAGTCAAAAATTGTTTAGTTCAATTTTTCGACAGGTCGAAGCTGCTCTGTAGACTGCTTCCAAAAAAATTCAACGTTTTTTGTCTTTGTCAAAATGGTATCTTGGCTTGCTTTTTCCATATATATGTGTAAATATCGAATCATAAGAATCACATGGAGTAAAACATTCTCAAACACTTTCATATACCAAAAATAGAGAAATATTCATTGTTTGCCAACAAAAATTACATCATAAATGTGTTCTTAATCATAAAACAAAGACAAATGTCTTTAAAAATAATTGACCGAAAAGTAAGCCAAAAATAAAACTAAAACTTGAAAGATTACAGAGACAACTGCCTTTTACATAGGCTTAATCAAAATCCGGGGTAGCAAGTTCTTTCCCCTTGTCATCTGCTAAAACTAAGTTGGTGTCAACCTCCATCTTATAATCTCCAGTGTAATTCGACTCTTGAGCCAAATATTGTTTGTGTTTCTTGTAGATATTCTGAATTTCTCTACTAGCATGACACTGTTTGTGCATATGTCTAATAGAGCCACACTTGAAATGTCAATTGAGGGTCAACTGGCTTTCAGTTGAGAGTCAACTAACACTTAGTTGAGGCTAAATAGATACTCAGTTTAGGGTCAACTAGTACTTAGTTGAGGGTCAACTGAGTGTCAGTTGAGGATGAACTGATATTAAAATGAGGTTACTCTTTAGTTTTTTTTTGTTCTATTTTGGAAATTTATTGTTATATTATTCCCTTCTTGATTACAGGTCCCACAAGCATGCCAAGAGGTGAAAAAATTGAACACTGAGTAGACTACCAAACTTCAAACTCTAATCGATCAGTTGAGCAAAAATGATGACCAAGAGCAGATCTAAAAGATGAGAATCTGCTCAAAACTTCAAACACTCTTGCGAAGCATTCAGCAAAACTATGGAGCAAGCTTGACAAAGCCGATGAGTAGATCTTGAAAATGACAGCTGAGAAGATCAAAAGGATTAACAAAACAGGTCACTTAGGAATCAAGTGTCAGCGCTCAAGAGGCAGTTGAGAAATGTGGCTGCGAAGAAAGTGGGAGGTGAATCAGCAATGGAAATTCTGCACCAACAATGGAGCAAAGATGCTTTTCAATCATCAAGGGATGTCAACAATGTAGATAAAGTTGAAGGTCAAAAAGACAACGACGCACAAATGAATATCAAACAGGTGGAATAAGTAGAGAAGACCGTGCATGAAAAAGACGATGCAGAATAGAAGATGGTGGCTGAAGGGGATGAGGTGGTGGAGAATATCCATGGGCTAGAAAAGGAGAAGAATGAAGATGTTGGTCAGTCACCGAGGATGGGTGACAGAGGTAATGGAAATGAAGAGCAGCCCTCGGTGAATGAGAATATCAATATCACTCTGATTTTGTCACAGCAGCCACCGGTTCAAAGAGATGAGACCGTCGATAAAATGGTTGAAAATTCTCAGAATGTTGAAGTTAGTTCAATAGAGAGTGGTATCAAACAGTACAAGAAAATTGGCACAAAAAAGGTCCAAGACGAGGAAAACTACTGCTATGACACGCCTGAGGAAGCGAAGAAGAGACTGGAGAAGAAAAAGAAAGATCCAGTAGTGAAAGAGAAAAAGGAGGTGAAAGTGGTTTCCAATGAGTGCAAATTTGAGAGTGTCAATCAGAAAATAGCAACATGGATACTCCTCACTAAAGAAGAGTAATACCAGATCAAGAATTTCTTTGAGACAAACAAAGATATAACCGCAGAGTAAGTTACTTACCTCTTATTTCAATTCAGATTACTCAAAGAGTTTCTGTTGACCTAACTGAGTGTCAGTTGAGGCTAAACTGAGTGTCAATGAAGGGTCAACTAAGTGTCAATTTGTTGTTGTTATTGAAATTTGTATGCGTCTTACTATCGTAGGTAATAGATGCTTACAAAGAGAATATAGAAGTTGATTTGAACATCAAATACCCAATACTTAGCATCTATGCCACAGTAAGTAACAAAAAACGAATGATGAAAAGCTCTTCAGTTTTCTCATTCATTCGTAAAATATGGTTTATGGCTCTTTTACAGGATTTCATCATTGACCATGAAAATGAGGTGCTGAAGTTTAAACAGAAAGGGAAGAGTACATGCGACCCAGATTTCAAAGGGTTCAAGAATACCATCTATCTTCAATTCAACATGAAGCCTCTGAAAACATTTTCTTATGAGTTCATCTTCATTCCAATCAACCATTCTTAAGATAACCACTTCTCCTTGATGGTGATTGACAACAGATGGATGCACATCTTCCACTTCAAACTCACACAAAAGTCCCATAAACAAGTACAAACATAACCACAAGTACCGCAAGAACGTGGAATTCATAGTAAGTTTTTTATTATTTCCTGAGTGTCAGTTGAGGCTCAACTGAGTGTTAGTTTAACATCAAGTGAGAGTTGTTGAACTTATATTTTTATTCGTCTTAATTGAACAGAGGAAACACATTGGCATATTCTTGGAAGAGATCCAAAATTCATTATTGTTCAAAGATAACGACAGCCAAGATGTGGAAAACACCATAGAGGTTGGTACCAAAGTCGACGATGAAGGCGAATTTATTTTTGAAAGGCGTCCAATAGAAGAGAAGGAGAGAAGATCAAGGAACTTCATCATCGAAAAAGAAGCTTGACTTGAGAAATACCAATTTATTGAAGTAGTGGATTGAATTGAGCAAAATGAAGGATCATAAGTACAAGACTCTTATGTTTTGTTGTTGATTAATAAACAGATCCATGAAAAAATTTTATAAAATCAAAATGACTAAAATGAATGAATTTGCAGGTTAGATTGTGGTGCATACGTTTTGCATTTCATCGAGGTGCTTGCATCCGCCGAGATCCTACCAAAGATGGAGCAGACGAGATGAGGGCTAGGATTATAAGATATTTCATGGAAACCAGATAATTTAATGCAAAAGTACTTAAAGAATGCCTGAAATGAAAGAATTGTACAAAAGTAGTCTGTTTTAAGGAAATTTTATTGATCTTGACAGAATTCTACTTAACAGTTTAGATTTTAACTAGTTAATTAATTTGAATTGTACTTGACAATTTAGATTTAACTAGAATGATGTGTGAATATATCAGATTGAACAGAGTTTGTTATGAATGTTGAGATACTTCTTTTTTCTTCCATATTTGGGTAAACTGAGTATCAGTTTATGGTAAACTAATAGTTAGTGCAAAAAAATTCAAAATATGATCGTTCTAAATGGGTGAATTGAGTATCAATTTTGGATAAATTGAGCATCAGTTGAGTGTCAACTGACACTCATCAGTTGATGGTATACTGATAGTCAGTTCAAGAAAATTCAAAACAGAGTTGTTTCAAAATAGATAAACCGAGTATCGGTTTAGGGTAAACTGAGAGTCAATTGATAGTAAACTGATAGTCATTTAAATAAATTTCAAAACATAATCGTTTTAAACGGGTAAACTGATAGTCAAATGAGGGTCAAGTGACACTCAGCTAAGGGTCAACTGGTAGTCAGTTGATGATCACCTAATACTCAGTTTCATATCTTATTCACTGTATTCATAACACTAGTGTAATTAACAGATTCAAGAATAGAAACACAACTAATAAAAGATATTGTAGTATAGATACATACCTGGGATTTACCAACAAAGTCAAACGATACTTAGTTCATCCCAAATCTAAACACAGCATCCTTCAACTAAGTATCAGTTGAGGCTCAACTGAGTATCAGCTGGAGGTCAACGGATACTCAGTTGAGGGTCAATTCATATTTAGTTCATCCCAAATCTAAACACAGCAGCCTACAACTAAGTATCAGTTGAGACTCAACTGACTATTAGTTGAGGCTAAATTGAATATCAGTTTAATGTCTACAAATTTTCAGAAATTCAAAAAACACAACAATTCACATACATCTCCACCCACAAAACATCGTAACATAACGAAAACAAGTAATCAAACACTCTATATTAACAACATCACAAAGCTCCACACATCCAAATTCACAAATAAAAAAGTAAACCATATCAAAGATCCAAAATCAAAAGCAAAAATTAACAACAACGAATCTAGAGAGAGAAGAGAGATCGAACCTATCTGTAGTGTTTGAATCAAGAAGAAAATCGTACATTGTTGTTCCCATTACAGATAGAGAAATCAAAAATTCGCTCAACAATTGGTTCGGATCTGTGTCTCTCACGAAATCAAAGCTTCGGTCGAGAAATTTTAATCTCACGAAATCAAAGCTTCGATCCAGAAATCGAATCTCATCTCAAAGCTTCTCTCTCTCTTTCTCTCTCTCGGGTTCGGGCTCTGGCTCTGGCTTGGGCTCGGGCTCGGCTACAAGTCTCAAATTTTAAATCGAACAAATTTAAAAATAGGGAAAGTTTTGGACCACATAAATATGAGGGAAAAAAGGAAAAGAAAATATGAGAAAGAATCTCTTAGAGTAAGTTGGTTGATGCTAATATTGCAATCTTTTCATAGATAATGGGAAATATTTTCTTATAATTTGGGTGGATGGGAAAAATCCTAAGAATAAATTCCAGTTTGTCTCAAACTTAAGGTTTTATAGGATTTGTGTGTTGAAAATTGAAATATATGAGATTTTGAAGTCTGTGCAGTCAATAGAGGTCTAATTTTGCATATATAAAGCAACATGGATGTCAAATGTTGTCCACCTTGAAATGACTCAACCCTAGATTAACTAGTAATCTAGGATCAAGCCCTAACGATAAGACCTAAACTACGAATTTCTGTATATTTTTTGACATAATTTCCTCTATGAAGTGGACTACCAGAAATCTACAAGAAAATCACACTTCGGATTTCCCAAAACTTGGTTCAATTTTAGATAACGATGCGTAACCTTGTTGAACGATCATTCACATTTGCGAATAATATTGGTGCTCCCCATAATGAAATACTGGGACAGATAAAATTCTCGTCAATCAATTCCTGATGTTGAGTCTGCCACTCTCGCAACTCAGCTGGAGCCATATGATAAGATACTTGATTTATAAAATCGGTACCCGATAATAACTCAACAATAAAATCTCTCCTGAACCGTAGGTAAACCTGGTAACTTCTCGGGAAAAACATCTGGATACACACTAACTACTTCAATCGAATCAGTACAGAAAGTAGAGACATAGAGTGGCACCACATGTGCCAAGTATGCGGTATATTCCTCCCGTAACATCATCACAACCAACATGGCCGAACCCAAGCACAAAATAACATGTTTACCTTACCACAAAGCAAAATCTCAGGCAAACCGGACTCCGAAGCACCACTTCTCAATAATCGTCTACCAAGGCCAGATGATGGCTCAAGAAGTCTATGCCTAAGATCAAAACAAATTATATTATATCCAGAAGTGTTAAATTGGTAGACAAACCAAAACCTCTAAAAATAATTTAACTAACATCACCTCACCAGAGGGATAAATTTTACTCACCACAATTCTGGAGAAAATGTGGTAAGTGTGTTGACTATAGACGCTAGCCTTACCGCTAAAAACGAACGTGTCACCCACTAGATCAAACAAGATATAACAACATAGTCGAAAATATTCAACGTTCAAATATTGACCTCCAAAGATGTTCGGGGATCCCGCAGAATCATTCGGTGAAGGCGAGCTTGCCTAAGAATCCTGCCAGTCGTCCTTCTTACCTCGATCCTAGTATGCTGGTGGTTGGGGTGATAGCATAGGTCTGAATCCCAAAGTAATTATCTTGTCGCCCCAAGAACATAGAGCTAAAAACTGCACCAGATGTGTCCCTCTAAAGACATTCCCACGCAAAAAGGTCCACCTGACCATAGCAATAACGTACTGATATCCTCAGCAGGCACTGCCCATCACGGTATTTATGGAAAATGTTACATAAAAGAGAATCTTAGGCGCTGGGGAAATAAATCCAGATCCACCGGAATTCACCCAAAACTCACATCTCTGGCGTCGGCTTATCCTCCATCACGGAAAACAGCTCGAACGATGGGCACTAGAAGCTGAGATATGAAATCTCTTGCCAGAAGATGATGTGGAATCAATTATGTTGCAACCTCAACTAGTTGAATATCTCTAGCATGGTCTACCTCCTTCAAATCATCAACTAACACCTCGCACAAATTGAGGTCAAATCTCATATTAAGCCGCAGCGTAGACACATTCATCGAAGTCCGCGGATGGCGCGCTCGCCATAAATGATGAAATTATAGTTCACAAGCCTTGCTCAAACCCCAGAATTTCTCCCTCACTGTGTGACGACCCGGACTGGAATTGGTATAGTAATCAGCTTAATCCCCGAGTTTTGCGAGTAATCGAGATTTATCGTAATTAATCGAATTAGCGGTCTGGTTCACGACTTAATTATCGGGCAAGAATTTGAGATGAGTCTCTTCATGAGAATTGTTGTATGCGTGATTTTGAACTCGTAGGCGGTTTCAGATAATTGTTTTGATAACCGAGGAATATGTTATGAATATTTGAAGTCGCATGATTTAGTCGTGTTTATCCGATTAAGTTTGAGTTATTCGAAACGTGGATGAGATTCGATTTGGACCGTCGATCGTATCGAGCCGCGAGTATAAATATCGGAATAGTCGAAAAATTGTCGAAAAATCACTGTTTGGAAGGACGGTCGTTTGACCGAAGGAAGACCGTTGACCCGCGTTGACCGAGAAGGAAGAGCACTGTCGGTTGACTCGCAGTGGACTTTCCGTTTCCGGCCACCTCCGGCTACAATTTTGGTATGGTTAGAATCCTCTCTTGATTTCCTATGGTTTAGAACTTGGAATTGTGTTATTTGAGGAGGTTTTGGGGGAGAACGAGTTCGAGGAAAATTAGGGATTTCGCCGGATTCGGGTGAGGTCCTCCGGCGACATTTGGGGTCGGGGTTGTGGGGGGAAAGGTTCCTCTCAACCACTTGATGCTTTTGGGTGGAAGGAATTTTTGTTTGGACGCCATTTGGGACTCGCCGGAATCTCGTCGGAATCAATGGATTCTGTGAGGTTTCAGGCTCAATTTCGGCCGGTGGGCTTGAAATTGGAGATTGGTGTAGAAGAGGAAGTTGTTGGGCTTGAGGAGTACTTGTGATCTGGAAATTTTGGCCAGAATTAGTCACTGTTGACGCCGCAGGCGGTCAACGGCGGCGCTCCGGCAAAGGGTTGACTTTTTGGATTTTGACAAGTTTTATGCCATTTTGCTCGTAATCGCGCCCTGATTGTCGTCTTGAGGTTTTTGAATTGATTTGAGTGGTGGATTTTAAGTCGAGGGTTTATGTGGAGTGTTTGGGGTTTTCGACGGGTTTTTTGTTATTCGAGTTATATGTTTCCAGAAATGGTTGGTTTCCGAGGTGTGGTTCAGAGTATTGAATGGTGATTTTGATCAGTAATATTTTGTGATTATTCAGGGGATCGAGATCGTACACTTGGCGAGGGATCTTCTGCCGGATTTCGGGATTAGCGCGTTTACGCGCTGTGCTTGTCTGTGAGTGGACTTTTCTTTTCACTGATTGGTCGCGAGTCTTTTTATTACGTTTTATGAGCATGAGCATGCACATACGATTATGAGTTATTCGAGCATGTGTTTACGATTATTCATTTACGAATATACATCGACGAATATGCTTATATAATTACGTATTACGAATATGCATTCACATTATGCTTTATACATTTGCATGAAACTATTTATGATTTGGTTTACACACAATATAGTCACAGTATATATTGTTGTATCGATACACTTGCATCCCGGCTGATCCCCGAGAATGTTTACCGGGGGAGGCTGTGACCCCTGACCCAAGGCCTTCACCGGAGGGGGGCAGATCTCTGACCTGAGTCCTTTCTGGCTGAAATCACGTATGGGTCTGGGATCCCGTGATTCAGACTGTACTAGCGCGGATGTGTTCATGAGTGATCCCGCGGGATTTTACGATGCATGCTCTGTACGCGTAAGGAGTTAGGGTCTCCCTCGTGTACCATATTACTTTCATGCATTTAGACTCGCATATGTTTTTATAACATATATTAGTCGGCGAAAGACATTTATTTTCGTCCACTCACTCTAACAGTTTATATGTCTTTCCCTGGACTCTTTGTTTTCAATGCCCAGTTTGCAGTTCGGATTCTGGTGTCGCACGTCGCAATCAGAGGCTTATTGTTCGAGCTACCTTTCTTTTTTAGTAGGTTTCTTGTTTAGCCTACTGTTATGTATTTATGTATATATATATATATACTAGAGGTCGCTCTGAATACTCTAATGTTCATATTTTTCATATGATTTTTCCGGATTTCTGTAAAGTACAGTTTTGCTTATTACTTTACATTATGATATGATTTTGAGAAATCCGGATGTGATTGGTGCCCACGGTTTGGATTTTGTGGCATAGGATGAAGTGTGTTTTCCGGTGCAGGTTAATGGTAATTCCGCGATATAGTGAAACTCTGCCGAAATTTCTATGGTTTTTGCAAGTTCGTGTTTTCAGAATGGGTTTCATTCCAGTTTAGGAAACTAAATCGGGGTTGGGTCCTTCACACTGTGATGAGAAAACAGAATGTAAATCGAAATGGGCAATTAAAGCAGTCCTGATACACCATAGCTAACAAATTTCCTCGCCGCAGATTCACGAACTCTGCATGCATCTTCCTCATCTGCCTTACTGGGAAGCGACGCATCTAAAAATCGCTGATCTTGGCTCACCAGATTGCAACTTCCTACCTCTTGGTGCACATCTACCAACGATAGGCATGGTCCTGCAGTAGGTTGACATCTAAATTTGTCCTCTGCTCAGGTGTCAGCTGAGGACGCATACGGTCGCAAACTCGACCAATCACGATAAGTCAGTTCTCACACACCACCAGGTTGTGAGAACCAGGGAAAGACACAACACCTACCTTACTGACAGGATTAACTAGATCATCACGGTGCTCTCATGGCGCTAATATCATGCGTGCGAATAGCTCATGCAACAGTTGGGCCAATGACTTCGCCTCATTCTGAAGAGTTGGTTGTCGAGACATAATGATCTACGAGTCCACCACTACAATTAGGCCACAAAACCAGACCAAGAAAACTGGCTCAAATAGAATACTCTAAACACTTAACAATGCATAATACTTGGAGGTGATAGGGATCCACCGGCAGGTCGGGCCACCCCTCCTGGGAATGTTGTACACTATCAAATGTCTGAACTGATCTGACCAAGGAAGTCTATAGAATCTGTAACCTAATGCTCTGATACCAACTGAAAGGACCCAACCCTAGATTAACTAGTAATCTAGGATCACTCTTTAACGACAAGACTTAAACTACAAATTTCTGAAGAAAAAAATTGGCATAATTTCCTCTATAAAGTGGACTACTAGAAACCTGTCAGAAAATCACACTTTGGATTTCCCACAAACAATACCGTGGACCACTGATGTCCATCCAAATTTCTCGATAAAGTGCGGAAAGTAATTTAATTAAAATGCTGGAATAATAATCCAGCAATACTAAAAATTCACTACCAATACTGAAAAATATTTACAACACTAGTGTTCAGAATGACTTGTAGGAGCAGAATAAAAACATAAGAAAATACAGTGCTAGTGGCCAAAATCTACAAGAAGGTATGCTAACCCCCGGTGGACTCAAAGCCTCAGGGGATCCAAAATCCAGCTCAGGATAAGCACTGCCATCTGGGCACGAAAAATCGAAAGGCCCAGGGAAAGACAAATTTAAACATAAAAATGTTAGCGTAAGTGGATAAAAAGTCATAATCAGTGTAAAATAATAAAATAGTCTATTTGTGTCTTTCCACTGATTTCTGAGAAATACAGCAAGTTCAAAGAAACTGTAAACTGAAAACAATAGAGGCGCTCGCCCAGGCCACCTAACCTGAGTCGGATAGCTGTAAGAAAATAAATGTGGCGGGATCGTTCCTAGGCCACCTAACCTGAGTCGATCTAGGTCCGACGAGGCTACCAAACCTCCCATGACTAAACTATCTGGTGATCACCCGAATAGCTAAAACATCGATACAATAAAATAAACCATCACAATAAACCTCCAAATTTAAAAACTCTAAAATAAAAATGTAGAGCATGCTGTATAAAATAAGAACTCGCTAAAACTGTGAAAATAAAGGTCTACTCAACGTACTATGCTGGGATATTCATAAAGCTGTAACCTGCTAATCAGCACAATAATTATCCGACACGGCCCACTAACTCGTAATCCTAAAACCACGATTATAATTAATATTTACTCGTCGATATTGAATAGCTAACCTCGTAATCCTACGAGCAATAATGTTAAGAATCTCGCATTCTCGAAATACGTATTTTTCGACTAAACAAACTTAATCAAATTCTAAATTCAATTCCTTGCATTCCTTCATTATAAATAAACTTTGGAGTCGCAACCTAAATCTCAAATATTGAGCGACTCGAATTTAAATCGATAGTCTGAACGTCTATTAATAATATCGTAAAATTAATTAATTATTATTCGATTAAATACACGTCTAAATTAAACAAGTCTAGATCCATTAAGAAACCTCACCATTGCGTTGGCACGAAATTCTGAGCGGAACAACATAATTTTTTTTTCAAAAATTTCACTTTGCCAGAGCTCTGCCGACGATAGCCAGAATCCCACCAGCTCCAAATTCAGCAACCTACATACCAAAATGTTCATCTCAACAAGCCCAAAAACATTATAGTACAACACAATATCAAAATCAGACCAGAAATTAACGAATTCACCGTTGAAATTCAAACCCTTGCCGAAAAATCATTTCCTTCGTCCGCCGGCTTCCGGCCACGGCAAGGGCCGAGATGGGTCGAGATCAACTCATCTCCTTCTGGGCTTCAAAACCCCTATGGGTTCAACGTCCAACTCCGTCGTGAACGCCGCCATCGTCTTCGAGAAGTTTAACCTAAAATCGACCGATTTTCTTCACCTCGATTCGTCGTCCTCTGGCCACCAATCTCGGTGATCGGGTGATGCTCCCACCAATCGATAGAGGAGGAGAAACCCAATCGTTCCCACCAAGAATCTCGGTCAGAGATGGCTGGAATGCGCCGCTCCTTCAGAGGCGATTCTGGGTCGGGGAACTCGGTCAACGCGAGGTCAACCCGATTTCCGAATATGGAAACTTCTGACTTTCCCAAAAATGAAAAACCATATTTATACCCGCAATTTTGCGACAAAACGTTTTCTGATATTTTCGTAAATTTTTCGCTGACCATAACTTTTTCGTCGTAACTTCGATTTCAACAATTGACGTGGCCATGAACTCGTATTGACAAACTCTACAATCTTATCCAAAGAAATTTCTCAAAAAATATAATCGATAAATCGCCAGCAAAAGTTTTCAACGATAAAAACTAATTACCATCGACGATTAACGTAAATAATGAACAACTAACCACATAAGTTCTAATTATCGCGTTATAATCTTTTGGGTCGTAACACACCAGAGGTTCAGCCAAGTTTCCGTTGAAATTTATCTAACACTCGGTTTAAATCTCAACTGAGTTTTGATAAGTTTTGAATCAGTTCTCGACGACGGACCTCAATTTTACGGCGGTACCCTTACATTGTGGCGGTATCCTTTTAGCATTATTTGCTTTTGGTGCTGAAAGAAGGCAACTCACTGCCAATGCAAGATTAGAACTAATGACCCTACCATGAATCTATGTACAAGATTCGTCATGTTGAAAGAATAAAAAATCGCATATTATATGTTCTGATGCGGAACGATTTTATCGTGGGAACATTCTCTCGTTGTTAAAAGACTTTTGTACATATTTTAGCATCGTTTTATCTGTTTGCATCAACAGTACTAGGGTGGGTATATATATCTGTATGACCAGAAATTGACTTATTTTGTTTCTTGTTTTTACTTTACATTTACAGGCAAACTTAGGGGTGGGCACTTCGGCCCGTAAAATTTGGCCTGTCCCCGTATCATCTCGATCTGTAATAGGACAGGTCGGGTTTGAATTTTGAAATTTTAAGTCTGTTCCGTCCCGACTTGTTTTATGAAAATAGGACGGGATGCGGGTTTGTTTTTAATTTGCCTTAAAGGCCCAACCCAACCTATAGTAAAAGAACCCCTAAAATCTTCTGCTAACCTAACCAGCATTACCTACCCCACATTCTTCTCAATCTTCTGTTCCTGTACCCATAGCCTCTCATGACTCATAATTTCCCGAAAACCAGGCTCCGAACAAATACTCGAGTGAGTTCTAGAGTGGCATTGAAGTCAGTCCTATCGATTTTGGGGTGTTGATCGCGGTCGTAGAAGATGAAGGATTAGAAGGAGGAGTAGAGTGCAGCTAGTTCTTCGAAGTTGGGCGGGTTTTCATAGTATTTGTTTCCGAACTCACTCAATGAGTCAACCTTTCTCTCACTCTCGCTCCCTCTAACCCTCGGCCTCGATCACCGTCAACTCCAACCTCGTTGTCGTCATCAGGTTTTCCTCTTGATATCCCAAATGAATTCGTTCAGAAACTACAATACTAATTGGGTTCCAATAAGTAAATGAGTTGTAGAAAGTAGAAGGGTTTACCTTCTTAATTTTCTTCTGTAAAACTATGGAATCGTTGGATTTGTTCACTTTAGACAAGTAGAAGGGTTTACCTTTTGAAGTTGAATAGTTTGAAAGTGAATCTATTTAGTATCTGATTAAACATTTTGATTTCAAATAGGTTGGAGAGGTTATATATCAAGTAGAAGTTGTAGCAATTATGAAGTACTTTTGTGATCATGTTTTTGTTGTATCTGAAGATATTGTAGTGTGAATCCTAATTAAATTGGTTTGAAGTTTATGTACTTATGCATTGTAGAATAGGTATGTAGTGGCGGAGGATGGATGAGTATGGAGATATTGAAATGTTTTCGAGTCATTTACAGATCATTTGGGTCATGTTTGACATGTTTATTTTATAAGTGAGCAGCATTTTCTTATTTCACTTAGTTGCTAGATTTTAGTCATTTTACAGTTTACAACTTTATTTTGGATACTTTACAGTTTTGAGCCCCTTAAGCAAAAGAAAAAGGAAGTATGTATCCTGTGTTGGATCCGTGCCGTCTCGAACTCAAACGGTACAGACTTTTACGATTTTGAATTTTCTAATTATAAATTATGCGAGACAGACCGGAATTTGATAAAACTCGTCTCATCTTATCCCTTGCCAAACCCTAGGCAAACTAGATTAAGGAGTGGATGCATGACGTTTGCAAGCACGTAGATAGCCAGGATGCATCTACTCACCGCCAAATGTCACTGAATTTCAAGACGGAAAACTGAAAATGGAAAAGCATCAGTTGACTGAAGATGAAGTTAAAATAAGAAATATGATCATTCGAAATTAGATTGAAATGCATGTACATTTAAAGAAGACATTAATTGCCCTCAACAAACGGCCTTTTTGTAAATATGACAATATTATTAGAACTTCATAAAATCAAGTTATGGTTTACAGGAATGATGGCGGTGCTTTCGTACTTTACTTTACGGAGTGCATGCTTGATAAATTCAGAAAATGTGACGTAAAGGTAGTACGGCTTTTAGGCAGAAGATTCTCGACAAGTTGAGAAAGTTGAGACCTAACATATCAAGATTCTTTTTTACAAACAGCAATTTAGAAGTTTTTTTTTTTTGATACAAGAGAGAATCTTCAACTTGAAATTAACATTAGTAGTAAAACAGAGCATCATCATCCTGATAAAAAAATTAAGTATCAAATTCTTCTAGCAAGCATAGACATGATAATCTATTAAGTATTACATTTTGAGTATGAATGAGCAGTTTACCATCTTTCTCCAAGACTTTTATTGGAGAATGATTTTCTAGTACATCTGAACATGAGCAGAAACAATCATGTAAAGTATTTCCCTACCAACCTTAGAGAGAGTATAGTACATTACTTTGAAATCCTAGAAGGTAATCTTCTTCTAAACATTAACAGTATTTCACTCGCAAGATTCAGGAACAGTTTGAGCCCTAATCTAGCCCAACTTAATATCATTATGGAGCAAGCTATTTATGTCATTGGACCAGCCGGACCAAATGTCACCAAGATATCCAATGTTGATGATATTAAGAGATATAAAGGAGCACAAATTAATTACCATGTATTATAGGAAGATACACATCTCAACCTGGTCAAGTAAGCCAAAGACTATAGTCGTAACTTCACAAGAATGACCAGGAGATAAAAAAAAAGATCGTCACCTCCGCATGAGCAAATTCACTGAAGCTGCTTACAAGCAATTCTGAATACAAGAGACAACAATGATATCTATGCTTCAAGGAAATGAAGATGAAGATAAAGTCAATCATTGGCTAAACTGATCCGATGCTTAATTATGCTTCTCTGATCCTAAACAACACAACATAACAAATATAAAAGAAGGATCAGACAACCTAGGAGCACATGGAGACAGTGGTGGATCCAAGATTTTTCTTCAAATGGGGCGGAGTTTATCTGAGCAGAATCTATCACGGAGGAAAGAGAAAAAAGTATGGCTCTTGTGTTGGCAAAAGATTGTAGCTAAGAGACATGTTGCAGGTTGCAGGTTGCATGAAAAAAAACAATACGTTTAAGTACTTTAGTAATACTCCATATTTACAAAAATGATAATATATATACTGGACATTCATTTTTCTAGGAGGGCATATGCCCACTCTGGGACCAACGTAGGTTTGCCGGTGCATGGAACAGGAGCATGAGGACGAACTTTCTATTGCACAACCGAAAGACTTGGTCAAATTTTTCCTTTCAAAAATTAGAATTTTGTATAATACAATAAAAGTATTAGAATTTTTTCCACGTCCAATAATATCTTGAAATGTAAAGTGTCTTGTAAGATGTCCTTGTCTTTCATTCCCCGAATATATCTTATGATTTTGTATAAATAAAGCTTGGAATACACATATATATGGACCATGCTGCTCTTTTTATATACCACTCATGTATCGTATTCCCATGCTTTTGTTAGTTTTGTATCTATCATGTGAATCTAATTCTTCTTTACATGCTACTACATGTCTGTATCTACATTACTTTAGTTATTGACACAGATAAGCTCAATGCAACCATTTTAGCTACAACCTTATATTAACATTCATGTAAATGCTTTCATATGAATTCATTTTTTCTTTAAACCCATCCTCCTTGAATAAGTGTGCATATGTTAAGTGCTCGCCATTTACTATGTTAGATAAGAGAAGTTAAGGGTCGTAATGGAGGAAGCAGGAAGACTAGTTGTCAAGCTGGTGGGAGAAGGAAGATTAGTGATCAAGACGAATATGACTAAGCAGTATCAGAGATTGTATAGCTAAACTTGCTAAATCCCTGTTACACTTTGAATCTTTGATGGTACATAAAGGTTCATTATTCTGGAAAAAATAAAAACCTTTCTGCTCTGTTATGAAGCCTAGTTGCACCTTGTAATCATCAAGCAAAACCAAAGCATATGCGAAACGAATTTCCCTGAAACCAAAATCCAGAAAGCAAAACCAAACCATAAGCAAAAAGGGCACAAGCAAGCTAACAAGTGCCACTACATTGATACAAAAAGTGCAGCTCATCAATTGGACGACTTAGACTTCAAAAAATCCTGAAGAACATCCATGACAGCCCCAAACTCTGCCCTGACCTCCGTCACCGGATTGGCCAACCGGCAAGCCATATCTGGTATGGCCTTTGAGTGATAATCAATCTTAGACTGCGTAAACTTCAAACCATGCGCAGTACTAACTACCACTGTCCGTTCACCTGCTCCAATCACCCCACTCTTCCTCAGCTTCTTTAATGCCGTCAGCGCAACCCCGGTGTGAGGGCATATGAACATCCCAGTCGAATCAGCTTGCGCCATTGCGTCCATCAGCTCCTCCTCAGTAGCTTCCTCCACAATCCCATCACAACTCTTCAGCGCATACACAGCTCTGTCAATCGAGACAGGGTCACCAATCTGTATGGCAGAAGCGAAAGTCGTCCCTGCTGTCACCGGCTTGAAATCCTTCCACCCTGACTTGTAATACAAGTAAAGCGGGTTGGCATTGGCCGCCTGAGCACAGACAAGCCTAGGCATTCTGTCGACAAGCCCCAACTCTTGGCACATTTTAAACCCTTTGTAAAAAGCATATATGTTCCCCAAATTGCCTCCGGGGATAATGACCCAATCCGGCACCTCCCAATCAAACTGCTGCAGAATCTCCACCGCAGCCGTCTTCTGCCCCTCCAGTCTCAGACTATTCAGCGAATTCGCCAAGTAAATTGGCAGCTCCGCCGTGACTTCCCTTATCAGCTTCATACAGCCGTCAAAATCGGTGTCAATGCTCAGCACGAAAGCCCCATTCGCAATCGGCTGGACCAGCTGCGCCATGGAGATCTTATTCGCCGGAAGAAACACGATGGAAGGGATCCCTGCGGAGGCACAGTAGGCGGAGAGCGCGGCGGAGGTGTCACCAGTGGAAGCGCAGCCGACTCCAACGACAGGTCGTTTGAGTTTTCGGAGACGATTGACCTGGCTGATGAGGACAGTCATCCCCAAATCTTTAAAGCTTCCGGTGTGTGAGATCCCGCAGTGCTTGACCCACAGATCGTTCATCCCAAGAAACTGTTTTCCGAATCGCTCGGCCCAGAAGAGATTGGAGTTTCCTTCGAAAGCGGAGACGATATCGTCGTCGTCGATCTCGGGTAGGACCCACTCCTTCTTGCTCCAGACGCCGGAGCCGTAGGGCCAGGAGGTGCGTCCCACGCGCGAGTCGAAGAGGCGGCGCCAGTACGCGCCGTCGAACTTGGCGAGTGCGTCCATGTCGTGCTGGACGTCGAGGAGGCCGCCGGAGCGGCCGCGGTAGACGATCTCGTCGAGCGAGTAGGACTCGTCGTCGGGGGAAGGGAGTCCCGAGTTGAAAGGGACGTATTTTGCGGAGAAGTTGTGCGGCGTGGGGCGGTGGCGACGCGCCTCGTCGCGGATGTTCTCATCGGCGGCGCGCGTGCGGATCGGCGGTGGCGGAGAGGAGCTGGTGTTGTTGTTGTTAGTTATGGAGGCGGCGGAGGGATCGAATGTGGAGGTGCATGTGACAAAGAAAGGTAGGCGTTTGGTGGTTGAGTTAGGGTATGAAACGGTGCGTTTAGGGGAGAGTGAGGAGAGGGAGGGGTGGAGTAACGAAGAGGAAGCCATGTTTCGAGAGGAAGAGGGAGGGAGAGCGTGTGTGTGTGGCGGCGGGTTATTTGGGTTTGGGTTTTAGGGACTACTGACTGGTCCACTGGTTGTGGTGTGGCGTTAAAGTCGGGCTTAGAGGGTGGTACGTGTGTAGGGGCACCTGTCCGAATATCCACGTTTTAGTTCTCAAAGAACAAAAAGGGCACCAGATCAATTTGTAAATAGTAACTGACTGGCTAGATAATTAATGTGCGGAGCTGATTTTCTCCGTGCGCCTATTTTTTGGCTTGAATTATCGACATCTACGATCGTTTGAGAGTTTAAACCACTCTTCTACGATTTCTTGGTGATGTAATACGTCGTCGTGTTGCTGTTCTTGAGTATTCTGTCTCAAAAACCTACAAAACAAGTCAAAACACAGTTAGTATCTCGCTTAGACATTCTCGTACTTAAATTAGATATTTATGAACTCAAGCAAAGTGTTTGGGCTCAGAATACTATCGTTCAACTGTAACTTCCGGTAACTTGAGGCTATGCCATTGGCAGTCATTTATAATTTTTCCTCTCGAGTCTAACTAAGCATACAAATCGAGTATAAGACATCGTAGGTGTTTTTATCGAATTACGCACGGGGAAGTAATTTGGCAGAAGCAAGTACGAGTACTCCTTCTCCTCCTTGTTGTGCGTCCGAACGCACGGGCTGTTCGGATGGTCGGGTGCTCTTCTCTCTCTTCGGGTGATCGGGTGTGCGTGTTCGGGTATGGCTGTTAGAAGAATACAACAACAAACGGACAGTCAGGGGTCGAGACGGGGTGACCCGCCTTCAACGCTCTGATGCCTAAGTCAGATGATGTATTGGATATAACAGTCAAGCGAACGTGCATGCGAGTAGTGTGTTTGGGGTGTTGGGATATATCTTTTACCTGTAATAAATACCTTGCATATATAGGTGGTTGAGATTGGTGCTTGATGGTGTTCTTCGATGTGGGACTGGTGCACTTGCTGATGTGTGATCCGTGCATTCAGGCGTGCGCCCCACGGGGGCGTGCGCGCTCGGATGGGGTCGGTCTGGTGAGTAAAGTTAAAGCCTTCCTGGTGGTCTTTCAAGTGGTCCGGTAGGTGTTGATTACCTGTTTAAGCGGATAAATATATTTAATCGGACAACTAATGTTATACAAACAAGTCCCCCAAGTCCCCAAGTCAAAGAGAACTTTCTTGACTGGGGAGTTGAAAAAGGGTTCGTGTGATTAATACAAAAATACTTATCTGATTGAGCAGTGGTGCGTGGTCCTGTAACCCCCAAGTCCCCCATCTCTCCGGTCAAAGAAGGGCTCGCATGACGGAGTGGGTACCTGGGCGTCCGAGCGTGTACCTGTTCGTGCGGTCCTGTACCTGTGCGTTCGAACGTGTACCTGTGGGCCCGGCGTCCAAACAAGACTTGTTATTTTGGAGCCGCACGCCCGTGGGGTGTTGCTTGGTAAACAATACGAATAGGGGTAATCATAAACAGTTTATGCAAAGGTATGATGTATGGTATGATGCATGGTATGATGTATTAATGTATGCGAATGTTTTTCGTGACACAAGCGTTGGGATGCCGCTGTGCACCGCGTACGTCAACGGGGAGACCGTCGCGCACGGTGTAGCGTCAACGGAGTGATCAAGACCGCGACGTACAAAACGCGTACAAAGGGGACGGACCCCGTACCCGTACCGTCTTCGGTCTTAGTGCGCGCAACAGAGGGGACGGACTGCATGCCTGTGCCGCCTAATCCGGCTTGCCTTCAACGCCCGGGGAGGGCGGGACCAATGCCCGCGGCGTTCTTCGGTCATCGGCACGATCAAGGGGGGACGGACCGCACACCCAAGCCATCCGAGTCGGCTTATCGTTCGTTAACGTTACGCTCACGGAGAGGGCGGATGCCACAACCCGTGCCGCCCATCGGTCTTAGCGCGCGCCAAAGAGGGACGGACCGCATGCCTTTGCCGCCTAATCCGGCTTGCCTTCGGCGCCCGGAGAGGGCGCACCCTAGCCCGCCACGCTCATCGGCCTCGGTACGATCAAGGGGGGACGGACCGCACACCCAAGCCATCCGAGTCGGCTTATCGTTCGTTAACGTTGCGCTCACACGGAGGGGACGGACCCCACACCCGTGCCGCCCATCAGTCTCAGCGCGCGCAAAGAGAGGGCGGACCCCATGCCTCTGCCGCCTGACCCGGCTTGCAGTCTAACGTTTATGTGTACGGAGAGGAAGAACCCCATGCCCGTACGGCGTAAGTTCTTCATTCGGCACGCGCCGTAAGTTCTTCTTTTCGGGGCGCCCGAATGGTGTTGTGCTAACCTGATGGTGTAATGCGAGCGCATGGGCGTGCGGGTGCTAAGCGAGCCAGTCCGGAGGGCGGGACGCGACCTGCTTTGGGTTGGGTGATCCAGTCTGACAAGGTGTTCTTTGAAGTGACATTCCTTTTGACTTCTCCTCGGGAACCGTTTTTGCCATAAATGCAGCCGTCGCCATTAATGGTGGCGTGCCCTGGTATTAAATGCTGATGTCGTCATAACTGCTCGAAGGGCAGGCGTCACGCGCGTGGGAGCGTGGGAGTGGTGCATGGGCGCCACGTGTCGGGCTGTTGGAGACCGTGCTAGGGTTTGAAATCGAGGCGGGAAGCCGAAGAGTTGGCGCGGTTACTTAGGAGGGCAAGTAAACCGCCCTGGCCACGCGTCACAATCCGACGGTGGACACGCGAAAAACGGACGGCTGGCGTTCGTTCGCGTGTCCCGTCCGAGTAATATAAATAGGGCTCCTTGGTCTTCGTCTTCTTCATCACTTTCAAGCTTTGCCGAAACTCTGCCGGAATTTCCCTGCAATCTGCTCTTCGTTCTCCTACGTTCGTGCTCTTTCTTGCCGGAATACGTGCTCTACGTTCATCCTCAACCCTACACAACTCAATTTGGTGAGGCTCTCGTCCTTTCTGTTTTGGATTCTCTGTTCTGTTTTTGTTTTTGTTTGTTTCTGGGTTCTGAACTCAAGAACATGGCGTATTCTTGAGTGGGGTGGGATTGATTCGTCTCTGGGTTATTTTTGTGGGTTTTTTGGTGTTTACGTCTGGGAAAAATTTCTTGCTAAGTGTGAGTTTGCGCGTGCGTGCGTCTAGGAATGGAGCCGATAGAGGTGTCAAGCGGGCAATCGCGCGAACGCATATATATAGAGGGGGTGGGGTGGATTAGTTGTGGGTCGAGTGGGTCGAGTACGTCGAGTACGTCGTCGTACGAGTCCGTTTTGAGTGTCACGCCTCTGCAATGTATTATGCTTGATACCTCTCCCGTGCAGTCAATGGATTCCAGGCGGCGCTCGTTGAAGCAGGAATGGAAAGCTCGTCGGAGTCGTCGGGCGGGCGTTCGGGTGGGTCTAATCCATGGGGTGAGGAGAGGACGGAGGGAGAAGACTCCGTTCCTCAGTTCGCCGAAGGCGGACCCGTCAACTGGGTGTTTCCTGACGGGACTCCTGTCCAAGAGCCAGAGCGTGCGCCATCTGTCTCGGAGATGGCCAGATGGGCGAGAAACTACCACATTCCGAGCTCGGTCTGCCTACGGATACCCGGCAAGGGCGACACGTTCACCCGCCCCCCGCCAGGCCACGTCTGCCTGAGCGAGTTCCATCTGAAGGCCGGGATCAAGCTGCCACTGCATCCATTCTTCCAATACATGCTGGCGCTGCTGAGGATCTCCCTTGGTCAATGTGGGCCCACGCTCACCCGCACACTCGTGGCGATGTTCAATATCTTCCGGGTGAGCGACATGGACCAGCCAACGCGGGCGGAGTTCCTCCACTTCTTCCGTCTGTGATACTCCACGCGCCAGAAGGACTCGGGGACCTTCATAGTGGAGCCTCGTGTGAAGTGGTGGTTGGTGGACCCACCGAGCTCTTCAACCTCCTGGCGCACGATCAACTGCCTGGTGGGTGGTGATTGGGAGTTGGGCGCCTTCTCGCCCGAGTATGCCGCCAACGCCGACAAGATCCACCGAGTTCCCCAAGCCTTCCATCAACTCGACACGAACGAGTATCCGCTCACGCCCATCGAAGAGGCCCGGATCGCTCGCCTGAAGTTCGTGTTCGACCCGGCGCCCGAGTCGAGATATTTCTGGGCCGCCTGCCACTGGGATCTGACCGAGCAGACGCGTCTTGCCAAATGGCCTGGTTCGTGGGTCTTGTAGTTTGTTGCTAGGAGTAGTATTATGTTTTGACTAACTATTCTTCTATCGCTAACCTTCCGTTTGTGTGTCGTGCAGTGAAAATGACAAAGACCAAGGCCATTGACATGGATGATGCGCTCAAGCGCCGCATGGCCGCCCTTCGAGAGACTGCAGCCAAGGTCCGAAAGGTGGCGGACGACGGAAGAGGTGGACTTGTGTTGGGGGAGACCACACAATCAAAGCTCCCTATCCCCAACGTGGCCGACTTTGCCCCAGCTATCCAGGCGGATGCCCCTCGCCCGCCCCCGGGCAATGCTGGTGGTTCGAAGGCGCAGGCGAAGGCCGATCGTGCTGAGCAGCACAGGGAGAGGCACCAGGAGGGTCGCGATCAGCGCCGGCACGACCGGGATGACCAGCGGGACAGGGACAGGCGAGAGACTCCCCGTACGCCCCAGACAGCCGCTTGTACCCCCACTACGCCTCAAGCGTCTATTCGTCCGCCAAGTCCTCCACGGGTACCCGAGCAGGGAGGAACCGGTGAGCCTGCCTCAAAGCGCCAAAGGACGGACAGTTCGTCCGCCAATCCGTTCGCCTTCTGCACACCGCTAACGCGGGCCATCGAGCTGGGCGTAAAGTCCGTCAGCGGGCTGGTACCTGATAGGGCGGCTTCTGAGCAAGATGAGATGGACAGGGCGTTCAACCTCTGTATGGTGATGCAGCACAAGATGTATCTGGCGCGCGAGCGCTCGCCAACAAACGCTATGCGGAGAAGGTGCAGGGGGAGATGCGTAAGCTCACCGAGGCCAACAAGAAGCACGAGTATGATCTGGCCAAGTATGAAGAGCTGGTGGATCGTCTCCGAGGCGAAGTCCGGGCGGCGACGGGGTGATCCCAGGAGGCGAGTGAGCGGGAGGCGCTACACAAGGCCGAACGTGATACAACCTTAGCTGCCCTGGAAGAGGCGAAGGGGGAGGCAGCCAACCGGGTGGCGGAGGTGGAGTCCCGCCTGATGGCTGAGGCGCAAGCTCAGGTGCGGAAGGCCCGAGCGGAGGCGGTTGTCGTCTTCAAGAATTCTTCGGAGTTCAAGGAGTTGGTGGCCGCTGAGGCCGATGTCCAGGTAGCTCAGTTCCAGGAGGTGGTAGTGCCCTTCTTGGACTTGGAGAAGTATAATGCCTTCCTGGAGGAGCAGGCGGGTGGGGCTTCCGCACAGCCGGAATAGGAGCCGCCGGTGGTGGAGCAAGTGGTGGCGGGCGGAGCGGATGGGGCAGGCGCCAGTGGGGCAGTAGAGTATCTTCTCTTTTTCTTCTTTCTTTTTGTAATAGAGTAGTGAATTTTTTAATCGGGCCTTCGTGCCTTTGATTCTCGCCAGTTGTCTTTTGTAATCGGGCGAATTAATGAAGTTTCTTTTCTTTCCGTTCATGTGCCTTGTTTTTTTTTTTGAATTTTGTTTGGCATCTTTTGAGTAACTCAAGCGAACGTGCGCTTGCTCTTTAACTGGAATCTGACCAAGTGTTACAACCTTGCGAGTAGCCTATCCCCAGTCCCCCGAGTACGTGGGCGGGCGGGGGAAGGACAAAATGCAACAATAATTTACACTTAAAAGGAAAAAATGATAGTACAACATAGCAAGATCTAATGAAAGTACTTCCTTAAGTGTTGGATGTTCCACGGGTGGCGAAGTCGTTGACCCTGCATGTCCCTGAGGTAGAAAGTGCTGTCGCTTATCACCTCATCAACGACGTACGGGCCTTCCCACAACGGGCGAAGCGCCTTCACCTTCTGTTGGATCGCCTTCATCACCCAGTCCCCCAATTGGATTGGGCGAGCCCGTATGCGTTGATTGTATAATCGGGCGATCATCTGCTTGTTCGCGGCATTGTGGAGATGCGCCATGTCTCTTCGTTCCTCCAACAGGTCGTTGTTGAGCCGCAGCCCCTCACTGTTCGTGCGTGGATCGTACCCCTCGATCCGTGGGCTCTGATGGGTAATCTCCAGGGGTAGTACAGCTTCCGTGCCGAATGTCAGACTGAACGGGGTTTCGCCTGTAGCCGCATTGGCGGTCGTTCGGATGGACCACAGAATCTCTGGAATGACGTCGGGCCAGCGCCCATAACCCGCGTCCCCAGGTTCGAGGTTCGATGTCTTCAATTTTTCTCTTGATCCTAGACTTGATGATTTTGTTTGCTGCTTCCACCTGTCCGTTCGTCTGGGGGTGCACTGGCGATGCGAAAATGAGGTCCGTTCCCTGGCGCTTACAGAAGGCTATCAGTCTGGGGTTGTTGAACTGTGGCCCGTTGTCCGTGATGATACTGATCGGCGTCCCATAGCGACAAAAGAGGAAACGCCAAAGGAAACGTTCCACCTTCTCCGTGGTGATCTTCGCCATGGGCTGGGCTTCGATGAACTTCGTGTGGTAGTCGATGATGACGATCAGATACCTATATTGCCCTTTCGATTTTGGAAGCTCTCCGATCAGATCCAGTCCCCACTGTGTGAATGGAACGGGTGATAGAAGGATGGAAAGTGGGACGGCAGGCGCATGGTGGTGGTGTGCGTGCAGCTGGCACTGGTGACACTGGTTTGTCAATGCCGTGGCGTCCGTATGGATGGTGGGCCACTAGAAGCCGGATCGAAGGGCCTTGTGTGCGATCGACCTGGCGCCCTCATGGTGGCTGCACGTGCCCGAATGGATCTCCTTCAAGATTGAGTTGCCCTTCGTTGGAGTGACGCATTTGAGGCTCGCCCAAGTCCTCCCTTGTCGATAAAGTGCCCCATCCCGCACGTTGAAGTTGGCCGCCCGTGCGACGATGGTTCTGGCCTCTCGCTTGTCCTCTGGTAGCTCTCCCCTTGTCTTGTAGGCAATGAGCACGTCCATGTAGCTATGCTCGTGCGGTTCGATTGCCAAAACCTGCTCCGTCCCTGAGATGCTCGGTCGTCGCAACACCTCGACGATGCGCTGTCCTGGCCCCGTATGCACGGGCCCCGTGGCCAATCGGGCCAACTTGTCTACTTTCGCGTTGAATCCTCGGCGTATGTGGTTGATGTTGACGTATTTGAATCCCTTGATCAGCGCCTGCGCATGCTTCAGATAGGCGATCATGGACTCCTCCTTTGCTTGGAATTCTCCTCCGACCTGGCTCACCACCAACTGCGAGTTGCTGAATATGTTGAGGTCGGGCGCTTCTGAGTTCTTGGCCAGTTGCAGGCCCGCAATGAGTGCTTCATACTCGGCCTCGTTGTTTGTCGCTTTAAATTCGAACTTGAGGGCATACTCCGCGTTTACCCCTCCTGGCCCGGTTAGGATGATACCGGCGCCGCTCACCTTCTTCGTGCATGAACCATCGACGTAGAGGTTCCACTCCGACAATGGTCGCTCCTTGACCTTCGGATTGTCGGACGCCTCCACCGTCGGGCTGTCGGGCGCTTGGACAGGCGCCCCTTCTGCCTCCGTGTACTCGGCAATAAAGTCCGCCACGGCCTGTCCTTTGATTGCCGTGCGGGGTTTATACTCCAGGTCGAATTCGCTAAGTTCAATGGCCCACTTTGCCAGGCGACCGCTGTGGTCGGGCGATTGGAGTATCTGGCGTAAGGGTATGTTGGTGAGGATGTGGATGTTGTGCGCCTGGAAGTATGGCCTCAACCGTCGGGCGGCGGTTACAAGTGCAAGCGCCATCTTCTCGATTGTCGGATACCGGGTCTCAACGCCCGTCATGCCCTTTCCTGAGAAAAAAACGGGCAACTCCGTGCAGTCCTCCCTGCGGACGAGGGCAGAACTGACGGCCGTGAGGGAAGCGACCAGATAGATGTACAAAACTTCCCCTCGGACAGGCCTGGAGAGGAGCGGGATGGACGCCAAATACTTCTTGATCTGAAGGAAAGACTCCTCACACTCGGGCGTCCACACAACCTCGCGCTTGTTCGTGGTTCTTAGGGCTTTGAAGAACGGTGCGCACCTGTCCGAGTACCTGGAGATGAATCGGTTCAGGGACGCGAGCTTTCCCGTGAGGCTCTGCAGGTCCACCCTCTTGATGGGCGGCTTCATGTCGATGATCGCCTTGACCTTGGCGGGCGCGGCTTCGATCCCCCACTGGCTGATAATATACCCCAAGAATCTGCTGTTGGTGACCCCGAATGTGCACTTGGCGGGGTTCAGCCTCATGCCGTTCTTGATGAGGACGTCAAGCACAGTCCCCAAGTTCTGGACGTGATCGACCGCCTGGACGCTCTTCACCAGTATGTCGTCCACGTATACGTCCACAATATTGCCAATCAGGCCGTGAAACATCGCATTCATGAGTCTCTGGTACGTGGAGCCAGCGTTCTTCAATCCGAACGGCATGACAACGTAGCAATAAAGGCCCTTGTCCGTGACAAACGTTGTCGCCTCCTGATCTTCGGGATCCATGAAGATCTGGTTGTAGCCCGAGTAAGCGTCCATCATCGACAGGAGCTCGTGCCCCGCTGTCGCGTCCACCAGCTGGTCAATCCTCGGTAGAGGGAAGCTGTCTTTCGGGCACGCCTTGTTGAGATCACTGTAATCGATGCACATCCTCCACTTCTTGTTTCTCTTCTGCACCGTTACAGCGTTGGAAATCCACTTAGGATAATCCACCTTTCGGATGAACCCGATGCCCAGCAATCGGTCCACCTCCTCATGCATCGCCGCGTAATGCTCCGCCTTATACGCCCGGCTCTTCTGCTTCACTGCCCGGGCGTTGGCGCTGACGCTCAGCCGATGGGATATGATGTTCGTGCTGATCCCGGGCATGTCTTTATATGACCAGGCGAACACCTCCTGCTTCTCTTTCAGCAGTGCGATCAGCCGCTCAGCTATCGCGGGAGCCAACGATGCTCCGATCTGGACCGTTCTCTCCGGGTGTTCGGAGGATAGCTGGATCGTCCTCAGCTCTTCACGCTCGGGGACGGGCGATACGGCCATCAGCCCGTCGCGCGGGTCGTCGGGTACTTCTGATCCTGGCATGGGTTCCAGGGCAAGGACCTCATGCCTGTCCCGGGGTTTCGCTGCCTCTTCGCTGTTGTATCCCCGGACGTATCCGACTCCGTGCTCGGTTGGGAAGCGTCCCAAGAGCATGTGTCTCGCGATGATCATTTTCAACTTGCAAATCCCTGGCCTCCCGATTATGGCGTTGTAGGGGGAGGGGGTGTCCATGACTATGAAGTCCGTCCGGACCTCACTATGCGGAGAGTCGGACGCGCCAATTTCAACCCGGAGGCTGTCACTCCCGATTGGATACGACGTCTCGCCCGTGAAGCTGGCGACTCACTCGTGATCCTGTGTCATTTTGCGCGCGGGCCTGCCGAGCGCCGTGTACGCGTCAAAGTAGATCACGTTCACGGACGCCCCACTGTCGATCAGCACCCTCTTCACAAGGAATCGGTCGATGATCGCGTCGATCACGAACGACAGGGTGCTATCCTTCGGGCTTCTCTCCTCGTCTTCCGCCGTGAAACTAATGGCGGGCGCCTCCTTCCTTCCCACCTTGGGCGCTCTCCCCGACCCGATCGCCAGCACCTCTCTGCTCGAGCGATCGGGCGATGACGTTCCCTCCTTGCGCTTGCCCCCGGATATCGTACTGATAGTCCCACGGGTGCCAGTGTTCGCTTGGCGCTGCTGTCCTTCCGCCCTGGGAGGGGTGGCCTGATCGTCCTTCCTCATATCCTCGAGGGCTTTCTTCAACATGAGGCAGCCGTTGGTGCGGTGGGTGGCGGCATTGTGGAATTCACACCAGATGCTCGGTATTCGGCCGACCGGGGCCCTTGCTACCGTCATATTGTTCGGTGGTGGAAGCCGGTGTCAATGCAGGCGGAGAAGCTGCTCGAGCGGCTGCTGATCGACCGTAAAGACCTTCTGTCCCGCTGGTCGATAGCGTGGCGCTGGTGGTAAGCGGGCACTCTGCTGCGCTGATTCCCTCGGCCGGTTGTAGTGGTTGCCCTTGTGGTTGCAGAAGAACGGCCTTTGATTATTCTGTCTCGGCGCTTCCCGGTATCTCTCGTGCCCTCCGGTTGGTGCCCCTCCGTCGTCCGAGGGCCGTCGAGGCTGAGCGCACTCCTCCGATCCGTTGGTGCTAGACTGGGAGGCGGACCCGTACACCCGCGTCTCCACTAACGCCTTCTGTACGACCAGGTCCATGATCTCGTCGTAGTCGAGATGCTCCTTCCTCACTAGTTTCTCTACGAATGGGGTGGCGAGTAGGTTATCCATCAGGGCTACCTTGGCCACTCGCTTATCAAGGTCCTTGCATGTGCTTGCGAGCGCCCTCCATCGGTTGATGTAGTTCGACAGGCTCTCGTCCATCCCCTGGCGGACCTTGAGGAGGATGCCCGTGGTGTTGTACTTGCCCTGGAGCCGATAGCGCTTCAGGAAGCTCTCCGCCAGCTCGATGAATGAATGGATGGACCCTGGAGGAATCTCGTAGAACCAGCTCCGCGCTTCTTCCGCCAGCGTTTCCTGGAACAGGAAACACAAGGTTGGAATACCGGGTTCCGTCCGTGGTGGATCGAAACTCGTCTATGTGCGCGCGTGGATCTCCGCTCCCGTCGAACCGAGCGATCTTCGTTGTCTTCGCGTGGGGGTCCCTTCCCCTCTCCAGTATATGTGCCGAGAACGGGCTGACCCGGGGGGCGAACGTCCCGCCCTGACCGGCCAGCTTGTCCTTGCGCAGGCGTGAGACCTCTTCCGCCAGCTCCTCCATCCTCCGGAGGATCAGAGCATTGTTCGTCTGGGGCGTCGGTTCTTCCATGGGTGAGGGCGCTCGGGTCGCCCGTGCGCTGGTCCCGCCGAACGGGTGTTGCCCTTCGCTGGTGGTCTCCTGGGTCCCCTAATGCTGCCCCAGCTGCTGGCTGATGAGCGCGTCCAACCGCTGCTCCAATCTCTGACGGATTTGGCGCTCCTCTGCTCTCTCGAGCGCCGCCTCCTGTAATTCTCGGACTAGACTGTTGACGCGCTCCTCGCCATCGTCCTTGTCGGTTGCTAACACGTACCGCCCCTGTGAGTCTGGCGGCGTCTCCCCGTCGGGTGTGTTGCTGTCGTTAGTCGCCGGGTTGAACATGTGGTCATTTGGTTTTTGTGGTGTTTATACGAGGTTTGCAATTTGTAAGCTTCCCACAGACGGCGCCAACTGTTTCTACCGAATTACGCGTGGGGACGTAATCTGGCAGAAGCAAGTACGAGTACTCCTTCTCTTCCTTGTCGTGCGTCCGAACGCACGGGCTGTTCGGATGGTCGGGCGCTCTTCTCTCTCTTCGGGTGATCGGGTGTGCGTGTTCGGGTATGGCTGTTAGAAGAATACAACAACAAACGGACAGTCAGGGGTCGAGACGGGGTGGCCCGCCTTCAACTCTCCGATGCCTAAGTCAGATGATGTATTGGATATAACAGTCAAGCGAACTTGCATGCGAGTAGTGTGTTTGGGGTGTTGGGATATATCTTTTACCTGTAATAAATACCTTGCATATATAGGTGGTTGAGATTGGTGCTTGATGGTGTTTTTCGATGTGGGACTGGTGCACTTGCTGATGTGTGATCCGTGCATTCAGGCGTGCGCGCTCGGATGGGGTCGGTCTGGTGAGTAAAGTTGAAGCCTTCCTGGTGGTCTTTCAAGTGGTCCGGTAGGTGTTGATTACCTGTTTAAGCGGATACGTATATTTAATCGGACAACTAATGCTATACAAACACTAGGCGGCTTATATCTCTTTGGCCAAGGCTAATTTGATTAATCGATTACTGCAAACCTTTTAGTTTAATATCCAAATGTTGGAATACACCGAATGCTAAGCATCTAAAAGTTAATTTTCATACTTATCACGTGTCGAAGTAATATTAACTTTTTTTCAACTTTTTTTAATATTGACCACGACTTTATAATAAACTCCGTATATTTGATCTTTGTCTTTGTGTAGTGAACGCCGCCGGGAAGTCGGGAAACCACCTCCATCGCGACACCTCATACTCTCCCTCTTTGCCACCCTCTTCGCGTCGACCTCGGACACGCTACCTTCCTCCTTCGTCTTCGTGTATTTTGCTTTGGACACCCAAAATTTCTTTGGGCACCCAAAGCTCTGGCCGCTGCCTAAAAAGTGGCCAGCGATCGTTGCCTAAACCTCAATGCTTTTTCCATGGCGTCTTTTAGAAGCTTTGTTGTGGGTTCAGTGTTGTTGAATATTTTGGTGGGTCTTGTGGCCGGGATTGGAGTTAACTGGGGAATGCAAGACACGCATGCTCTTCATCCAACGTTGGTTGCGAAGATGCTTAAGGATAATAGGATTTAAAAGGTGAAGCTTTTTGATGCAATTATAATATCTTGAATGCTTTGAGCAAGTTTGGGCTTCAAGCCATGGTGGCTGAGAATTGGTTAAAATGCTTTCTGATTTGGCCAAGAGTGTGACCGTGGCTAAGAATTGGGTCACCAAGAACATCTGCACACGTCTCCAATGATGTAGATATTAGGTAAAGAGTCTACTATTCTCTTCTTTAATATGATAGAGAGAGAGGATGAGGGTTTTTGTGGTTGACGACGGTGATGAGCTCGGTGACGGATAGGATTTTTTCGATGGTAAAGACGCAGTGGAGACCAGCTGCTTCTGATTATAAGTGGTGTAATCCACTACAACTATATCATTGTAAGCTCAGTCATCAAAATTAAATATTGACTAAGATAATTAGTCACAATTTGACACGTGTCCATTTTGAAAAATAGCCCTAAGATGTTTAGACCCTAAATGCACATCAGCTTTCATCCTAATCCCCCTTACGTTCCAGACTTCCTGCCACATAATTCCTAAAAAATCCAGTATCCTTGCGTCTAAAATGGCGTAATACAAAGTCCATCATGATTCTAGCACATTTTCTTAAATACTCTAGATAATTTTAGATAATTCTACTCGTTCACTAATTACTCGAATATTGTCCAAATTCGTCGGCAAATGAACTTCAGGCCCAATTTCAATAAATTTTGGCCCAAAAAGGTTACCATGTGGTTTATGATAAGAGATCATGCAATTCTAACCCAAATGAAATAACCAATCCTCAAGTATGTATATAGGTTTCATCTGCTTGAACATGGACGTCGAGTGGATTAAAACCCAAAGCCTTGTTATGAGGCATTATTGACATCCCAACCTGACGCAACTTACAACTTACAACCTACCCAAAACCCTAACTTTCATGTTAAAACCAGAGTCAAATTTCACGTTGAAATGGCCGAAAAAGTTTAGTATATATGTATGGTTCGCATTACGCATATGGTCTAATCTCTAGACTTGGCCGGTGAGGCCAACATTTTGGATAAGCTGATGGTGACTTATCGGTTGTCTCGTTTCCAAGGTAGTATGGATAAATTTTGTTGTTACCGATCATCATTAACATTACATCGATCTCCTAAATACAACTCGCTACAACGTTTTTTTAGGGGAGAACTTCAGACTTTATTCACTTAGGAAATGAAATACAAAACTCAAGAATATGCTCTTGAATCTGATTAGGTAAAGTACCTAGTCATAAAAAACAAACTCACGAAACTAAAGCAAATCTAGCCGAGCGATAAGCCGCACAATTGATCTCGCAAAATATATGTCTAACAAGAATATTAAGAATACTAACTAATAAGACTTTCATATCTGCAACTAACCGCCCTATAGGGGACTCATCATCTTCATCCGCTTTGAGAGCATTTACTAGCCCAAGACAATCTACTTCTAATTCAACGTGAGACCAGCCTTGTTCAACCGCTTGCCTCTGCTTCCGTAAGCTCAGGAAACGTTGTAGCTCTGAAAAAATGACAGCCTCCTGCCACCACTTCTCCTTCAGCATTCCTACACATAAAACCTGTAGCTCCCACCCTAGTATTCCAATCAAAGGCTCCATCGCTGTTAATCTTTATCCAACCCGTACAAGACTTTCTCCCAAACTTGTTTCAAACAAAACCTTTTAGCTATTTTGATGGGTTGCACTTGGAGATAGGTGGAAAATAGACTAAAAAATATGATAACATTTAAGCTCTATGATACTAATATCAATGTTCACTTATAACATAAAATTAGGTGTTAACGATATCTATACTATATATTAAAAAAACATCCATTAATTTTTTTTTCCATTTCTTTCTATCTTGTCATTTTAACTTTAGAAAAGTAAAATATTTTAAGAATATACTGGTAATTAGAAAAAAAATAAAAATAAAAAGAATTATAGAATTTCTATAATCTCTCCCCCATTCTCTCTACAACTTCTCCTCTAATAATTTTTTTAGGGCAAATCCCAAAAAAAAATATTTTCAATACTCTCTTTCTTTAAAAACTCTTTCCAATTCAAAAAAAAATTATTCTATTTTTAAAATATATAACAACTCAAATTTAATTTTATATTTATAAAAATATCATTGACTTTGTGAAAGTCCCCTTTCACCCCCCTTTCACAAAGCGGTGACATTTTTGTTATGGACAATGCTTTTAACACTTCCCCATTTACAATTTGCACTCCCACTACAAAATTTTAACTCAAAGTTCCTATTATATCCTCCACTACATCTACTCTCTCCTCCGCTCCTCACTGCACCAGTGCCGATGATTATGAGCAGCTCTAGTCTGCCACCATTTTCAATCATATAAAGACAATTGTTGAGCCCTTTCAAGAAAATAGAGACAATTGTCAAGTGAATTGGTGGTGCTTGAGCATTTTTTGAGGCCCGATGACGTCGAACCTGGCATCGGTGCAGTTGTAGTAGAAGATGGAAGAGAATCATGAAAGTTCGTGACAAGCAGCAGAGAAGTAGATGGGTTTCTTAACAAATTCGGATTTGGGTCTGAGATTTGCGGCGGGGGACTGGATTTTGCAAAAATTCAGATCGGGGGTGTAAGGAATTCGGCTTGGTTCATTGATTTGGTTCAACATTCTGGAAACATGAGGCAAAGAGGGAGATGTATGGAGGGATATAATTGGAAGTTTAAGTCAAAAAGAATTTAGTGGGAGTGCAGAATGTAAACTAGGAGCGTCATTATCACTGCCATTTGAGAAATCCCCTCTCTCTCTCTCTACACCTTAAGGCTACACCGGCGATATGATAATCGAGGAGAGAGAGTCGTTACCCTACTCCGGTTCTCTCGAAATTGATGCCCTCATTTCCGACGAGCCTACATCAAACTCGCTCCAGGCATCTCCTTCATCCAACCCAAAGAAATGTACATCCCTCTCCCCAAAATTTTCCTTGTGCAATTTCTCATATTAGAACCTAAAATCGTCTCTACTTGTATCGTTGGAATCTTATAAGGAGAATCGCCACCTTATTGTATAGGTCATCTCTCGCATCAAGACCAATCAAGTGAGGAGATGCTACTAGCTTCTCAATAACGATGACAACATTTGCATAGTGTAGTGCTAAAGAAGCTGCACCAAATGTATCAGGTGGAGCATCCAACAACATGTGCTTGGTGTTTGGCTTGATTTTCTCTATTCAGGTCGATGTGACGAAGAAATCAGAAACTGTCTCTTTTTAGTTGTCTTGTGCGTGCGTGGCGTGCCACAGCTAAGGACAGAATGTAGTTGCTGTAGAGCAATCTTTTAGGGCGGGTGTTGAGAACACAAGGGTGACTTCGTTAATCCTTGGAATCTCCACGCTCTGTCGGGTGAACTAGACTCCTCCGATTGCCGTCATCATTGGGTTGCTAGAGTGAACCTTCAAATCTCCACGCTCTGTCAGGTGAACAAGATCATGGGTTCGCTGTCGTTGGGTTGTTTACTCGTTGTGAGAGAGTAATGAATTGATTGTGAGCAGATTTGTGTATGTGTGTAGATCCCTTCCAGTCTGCTTGGATTGGTCTATTTATAGAGTTTGATGATCTCTCTTCCTGTATGGCTCAAGGAAACATTTCAGACTAAGAAAACAGGGATATATCTTTGTAAATCTTCCTAGCTTGCTTAAGAAGCTCGCATGTGATATTAATCTTGCCAGATTCACAGCAATCTTGAAGGGCTGCAGGAGTCGGTCTATCTTATCCTGGCCCAAAACATATAATAAAATGTTTAAATTTATTTTGGCCCAAACACTTGGAACTGAAGATTGATGGGACCAAGATGATGTTTGTTGCTCGAAGCTAAAATCTCTTGGTTGACATCTCTGGCTACATTGAGAAGTGCTGAACGGACACCATGCAGACTGTTGGAAGATTTACACCCCCACACTTAGTGAGTTATTTGCTAACTCATAAGTGCAATAACGATCTTCACCCGCAAGTATACGGGAACAAGTAATAGTATAGAAAAGGAAATCAAGTGTCGAACCTACGAGGAGCAAGTACTTAGATTCCTTAGCTCGGGGTGAAAAGCACGAAGACTACAACTCATTAGACAATACTTGACACTAGAAAGAAATAAAACGTGAAAGTGAATCTCACACCACTAAGTCCTTTGGAGACTTAGCATCGCGAGGGATGGTGAGATTAAGATGAGTGATTAACGAAGTTTGATTGGTTGGTTATTATACTAGAATGCGGAAACTAAATAACACAAATTCAAGATGAAGAAAGTAGGTCGGCTAAGGAAGTCCCGCTAACCATATGATGCATCAAACAATGTCCCGGTTTATGTAATAAATTAAAGTCCGTTCACACAAATTAATGTCCAAATCGTGACCTTTTGGGTCACATTCGGTTTTAAACCCAAGTTCCTAGATCATTTTTAGCTCTAGATGACTTGAGCCCAACATTGAAGTATTTTGTGAATCGGAACCAAGACCCAAGCCATTTTGGAGCTTGCATCTCGATTGTATGTCACATTGTGAAGTCAACAAGCATATCGTGTGAATTATGTGGAAAGGTCCCCCTCTCGAATCTCTATTGGAGAATCCGAGAGAAAGTCTATGTGATTCCCTCAACTCGCATCTAGTGAGTTACGAGTCAAGTGAGTCTACTATTTGCCACAATAACCTTTTGGATTTAATGTGTGCTTAACTAGAGTCCTTTAAGTCTATAGAGACTCAAATAAGCTATAGTCCACGCTAAGTGTTAGGGAACGAAATCTTAAGATAAATCTCATAGATAATACCCTAATCATGTTTACATGCTCATCTTTCCTTAAGTGAGTAGCTAATTCATTCAAGGGTCATTTTTAAGTCTTTTAACACATCCATCAACCTAGCTAGAGTCAACACATGCATATGAGAACTACACAACAAGCTCAAGCATATAAACATACCACAATCATACAATGAACTCATTCACAACACAAGTTTTCATAACATACACTAAAACCATGAAACATACATAATCCAAGACATGTTCATCACATCACATGGCTAGGGTTCTAACCCTAGCCTCCCAAAATCTACTACTCACTACCCATAAAAAGCATAGAGTCTAGATAGATTATTGAAATACAAAGTAGGATGAGAAATAACCAAGAGTCCCCAAAAGCTCCAAGGTCTTCTAGCTCTTCTCTCCTTCTTGCTCCAACCTTGCTCCAAAGTTCCAAGAGTTGAGTCACCCACCAAAAGCTAGAGGAATTGTGATGTAGATGAAAGTATGGTGGTGGTGTTTGAGGTTTTCAAGCCTTTTGGTGGTGGTTATGGGTGTTTGAGAGATAGAGGAGATGACTTTTTGAATTGGGTAAGGATGGAGGCTCAAGAGAGAGAGTAAAACTATCCCGATCTGAAAATTGAAGTAAATTATGTTATGGCCTAAAGGGGAGCTCGACCCTAGAGCTAAATGAGAGATATTTTGGCTTTGAAATAATTCAAAAATAACTTAAGACATGATCTACAATTTTAGGGGCATGTTGGTGGTCCAAAGATGACTCACCCAACATGTGAGTGACACATGACTCTTCAAAATATCTTCTCCAATTAGGCTTGTGGGTTTAGACTTGAAGTCTTGGGCCTTGACATCTTCCGACAAGGATTTGCCGGAATTGACTGTTGACCGGCCGGAACTGACTTTGACCGACAATTGACTTTTCATCATTTTCTCGATTTTGCTCATTCTTCTCTAAATGCTTAGGAAACTTGTTTGGCTTCTTTAAAAAGTGATCAATCTCCACCTTTTAGCTCGTTTCCTCGCAAACTCTCAATTTCTTAACATAACAAGGAAACATATTAAAAACAATGCTTTATTTTAAGAAGACAAGCTTTAAGCATATTATGTACATAATTGGAACACAATTATACATACTCATTGGTAACAGGAGAATTGTTTGTTACCATGCATCCTTTAAAAGGTCCAACTTGAGTCAACCTTTTTGTAGGTGGTTCTTTTCATGATTAGTGACTGAATGATCATGAGACTTCCACACCCTCCTAATGGTTCTATCCGTTGCAGCAAATTGACCTGATTTTGTTGTTGACTTCCCTAGTGGACCTGAAAAAAAGCTGACATCTCTATTCTTTGCTAAAATAGGGCCCGATTTTGTAGATGAACCAACAAGGGGACCTGAATAGAAACTGTAGGTTTTATTTCTTTTTTACGATGGACCTGATACAGCAGCAGCAAACCTCCCGAGGGGATTAAGCTCAATTCTTGTTTGGTTTCCAAAATCCAACTTCACATTAACGAAATCGATTACATGATCACTTCTAAAATCTCAACCAAATGACATTGTCTAATACGAAAACAACCTAGTAGATCAGAGCTTAATTCTGAGAAATAATGGTAGTACCACTATGTTATTTGTATCAAAGTTCAATTCATACAAACTTAAGCACAGTAATTTCCTAACCGCACAGCAGTAATTTTCAACTATGAACTACGATAATATATATATACGCAACAAAGAGATCTGAACAAGACGCACCTTGAGAATTTGGTGCTTCACGCCTCCGTAAACCACACCGAACGTGAAAGCAGAAGCATGAGCAACCTAACCAAAAAATCGTTCAGAAAAATTCATAGACGAAAATTAAGCTCCAATTTTAAATTTCGCAGAAAATAAACAGAGGTTGATATCATTGAAGAAATGGAAATGGATGAAGCCCTCTCTTCCATGTGACCTGAAGACATTGATGATAAGCAATTCAACATAGAAAAGCCAGGACAAGATCAAGAAATGTTGGAGGAGGTCATGACAATCAAACAGAAACCAAAGTCCAAGTCGGACTTCGATTCAAAGACGCTCTCGAAGCTGATCAACTTCACAGATACAGGGTCTAACCAATTAGCCAACCTTGCATAGGGAATACAAGAAGGCAAATGTCGTGCGCGTCTGAAAGAAGAGCTTGACATCCTCAACAAACAAAATGAGGCAGTTGAGCTCAAGAAATTGGAGATATTGGAAGAGCATCGCTTCGAGTTAAGAGAGCTACGCCCCATTTCTATACTTGATGAGTGCATCAGTTATGGGATCCGGATGTGCCTGTAAAGAAATTACTTGGTGGCTGTTGGTGCTGTTGTGGGGAGTAAGAGAGTGGAGGCAGAAGCCGAGTTCGACGGTCAACGGTGATAGTGACGATGCGGCTGTCAAGGTCATGATCGATGACGAGATCAACATACTCAAGAGGAGATGGGATTTAGTCTGTTTTCTCCGAGAGAACTGATTGGTTTGGGGTAAAATCGGTAGTCTGTTTTCATTAGGCCCAAACCCAATCCCAAGTAAACAACCTGGCCCATACAACTAAAAGGATTCAAGTTGGCAGCCCAGAGATACACCAGCATTACGGTCTCAGTGAATTGTACCGGAGGGTTCCCCCCCACCCAAAATATAGGGCGTATAAAAGATTCAGGGCGCCAGCGAATTGTAAGCGGAAATCAGATTGTCATGTCGAAAAACGTAATTCACTTTCTAGAGAATATTTTGGTCGGGAATTATATTCAATTTCTTTTTGTTCAAAAAATCACCGTTTATCTTTCAAATAATTACCGAGGTAGCCTCACTGTAAAAGTGAATTTCGATTAGAAAAATTAAAGCGAATTTATGTGGCTTCAGAATATCCGAAATGATTCGATATATCCAAAAATCCAAAATTGAAAATGGGTAATTACCAAATTAGGTCCTTCACCTTCTATATATATAGCAAATATTAAAGGGAAATCGATCTTAGGACATGTTTGTTACACCCTCTTATATTAGAATTCTTAAATTATTCTAAAAATAGTTCAATCATATGTTTTGTTTTAAATGAGTTTATATAAACTCTTGAGAACATGTTTTGTTACACCTCATTTTATTAGAATTCTTAACATATTATGAAAATAAAGCAATTTCATGTCTGGTGTCACAAGAGACTATTTTAAATGAGTTTATGTAAGCCCTTAAAGATATTAAAACACTATTTTGACCTTCTTATAGAGTCCAAAAACTTACTCCTTATATAACACCCCTTAATATAAGAAATATATTATCTCTTATATAATGAGTCCAAGTATACAAAGAGCTCAAACCCCCTTATTTAACACATCTTAATATAATAAATATATTATTTCTTATATAAGCAATATAAGAGGATGTGACAAACATGCCCTTAGATTTTTAGATAAGCTAAACAAGTTTCCAATTTTCCAGTCATAAGATTGGGATGTTTGTGGCATCCCACCTCATTTTTGAATTGTGTAGGTTAATTATTTAGGATAAAAATACAAGACGATAATATATTACAATGCTTACCATACATATGACAAGTCGATGCCAAGTTAATTTGAATCAAAACAATCACAAACACTACAAATACACATCTTTTCAAAAAAGAAAACAAGCTCATCATTATCATTCTAGGTAAAGTTTTATATTTTCCTGCATGACGTTGTACATGTTGACATTTTTTGATTTTCAAATGACGAATCATCGCTTGGAAGAAACCAATCTTAATGCATTTCACACAGCATCTCACCAAAAAAACTCATACATGTCTACAATCCCCGAATATGAGCTTTAGAAAAGCATGAGCCGCACTTTTGACTCTTCATCTCGGAAAAGAAGCTTAAATGGAGATCGGAGTAAAAACCGAAAACAAATAAAACAGAACAAAAGTAATTTGAAAATCGGAGGGCGTTTCGGTAAATAAGAGGACGTATCTGGCTGAAATACATACAATTAGGAATTCTAGATTTGGTCCGTAAATAGCTCTGTCTCTATCTCTAGTCTCCGCGGTGTCGTCGGATTTAGAGCCGAAAGCCAATGTTTGTGGAGGTCACGAAAGCCCTTCTAGGACCCCCAGCTGACCGGCCTCGGTAAAAAAGAAGCAGAAAACTATTTTCTAGAGAGAGAAACTCTCACACCGAACACGAGCAAGCAAAAACTTAGAGAGAGAAAGAGAGAGCAGCTTGGAAAAAGCCTTTTGCTTATAAGCACTTTTCGTATGTAACCTTCCATACCTCAATTTCGCCTCAGAAGAAGAAAAAGCCTTTGTTGTTTCTCTCTTAGCTTTGCTGTCATCGTCGTTTTCACGAGCTCGGAATTTCAAATTTTTCGGTTTTTCTCTCTAATTATTTGCCGTCGGAAGCTCTACTGGTTCGGTTTGCAGTCGCCGATCTGACTCTGTCGAGTTCGTTTTCTGTTTGACTCAGTCGCGTATCGGATGAGCTAGCGGCGGCGATCGCTGAGCACAATGGATATGGTAATACCGAAGAGAAATTTGAAAATGATTCTGTTTTTATTTTTTTTGGTTCTATGTAGCTATGTATTGATTTGTTTGATTCATTGATTTGGATGAGTAAGGTTTACTTGGATTTAGTCTTTGATGTATAGTTGTGGTATCTGTAGCTCAAACTGTGTTGCAATCTTAAATTCATGAGTTTAATTCAATTAATTTGAATAGTTTTTCTATAATTACTTAGAGGCTAGTGATGAAGTTGAGCAAAACCATTGCGATGTGAGCAATAAACTATGCGTTGATAACTCTGTGATTCGATTGGGTTTTTTTTGTGGGTGTAAGTGATGGATATGTTGAAATTTTGTTTTCAGAGAGTGAATGCATGTAATAATGAGAAAGAAATGGTTATGTATGAATTAATGCAATGGAAGTTTTTAGTTCGGGTGTTGCTCGATTGATGCACAATGTAGTTTGCTGCGTGTTAATGTGTACAACTTGATATGCCACAAGTGACATAGAAACTCACTGCTAAGTTTCTATTTGCTGAAAAGTTTTATAGGCATTGATTATATTTTTTGGTTCACCTTTAAAGACACAATCTTTGTCAGACACTTCCTACCGTTTCCAACCATATTTACAGTAGGCTGATTATGTACTTGGTCTACTTTTGAATTTAATTCCTTTCATCCTCCTCTTCTGTTCATTTTTGAGATTTGTTGCTACTAAAACGCTTCATTCATTTTAGAGAATTCATATCATTGTTGATTTTGTTGTTTAATGTTGCTTATTATATCTGTGTGTTATGTGTGGTTGCTATGTTTTTGTGTTTCAGTAATCCATGCTATTTATTTTGTTGAGTGAATGATAGTCCTGTAATCCATGCTGTGTTTTCGTAGTTCAATCTAATTTTTAACTTTTTCCCATGCTAATGTGGTTTGTTTTCAGGCTCCACCCGTTAACATTATTGTAGGTTCTCATGTCTGGGTTGAAGATCCCAAGGAAGCATGGGTTGGTGGAGAAGTTTCTCGAATTAATGGGGAAGAAGTTCATGTTCAAGCAAATAATGGGAAAGCGGTGAGTCAGCTTGATGCATTTTTCTGTGTCCATCTTTACATTTTGTGGTAGGAGAATAAGATTTTGGTGATGTCATGTTCGAGTTGATCCAGTTTGGAGCTTTCATGTATTGAAGATATTATCTGATTAAAGTGGACATTTGATGTTTGACTAATCCTGAATACACATAGAGATGCTACCAATTTTAAATTCAAGTCTTGTAACTTTCACTAATGGGAAATCTGGTTACAGGTTGTTACACATATCTCAAAAGTTTTTCCAGAGGATACCGAAGCTCCTCCCGGCGGTGTGGATGACATGACAAAGCTGTCATATTTGCATGAACCGGGAGTTTTGAATAATTTGGCGACCAGATATGAACTTAATGAAATTTATGTAAGATACAGAAAATTCTTCTTTTCCTGCTCTGAAGAAACTTTCCTTAAGAATTTGTTTTGTTTGCTTATTCATTGTATAATTTTCCAGACCTACACTGGAAATATATTGATTGCAGTAAATCCATTTCAAAGATTACCACATATGTATGACACGCATATGATGGAGCAATATAAAGGAGCTGGATTTGGGGAGTTAAGTCCTCATGTCTTTGCAATTGCAGATGTTGCATACAGGTAACTTGAATATGTTTTGTCACATGCTATATTTGGGATCTACGCCCTTTACTCCCTGTCATCATTTAACTTTTTCAAAACTGAGCATAACAGAGCAATGATCAATGAGGGAAAGAGCAATTCAATTCTGGTGAGTGGGGAGAGTGGCGCTGGTAAAACAGAGACAACAAAGATGCTTATGCGATATCTTGCATATCTTGGTGGCCGGTCTGGTGTAGAAGGGCGGACAGTTGAACAGCAAGTTTTAGAAGTACGAAACTATATTTTTTAAGAAGTTTAGCTCAATAATAATAGTATTCTTCATCAATATTTTACTTGAAAATATAATACTCTAGTCCAATTCAGTTTTTAGGATGGTTTACGTTACCTGAATGGTTTTCTCTTTCAGTCCAATCCAGTCCTTGAAGCATTTGGCAATGCCAAAACTATCAGAAATAACAACTCTAGGTGAGTATTTATCCACTCTGAAAGAACATTGTTGATGTGTCTGGTTCCCATCTCATCATTTTATTTTTCACATGGATGATGAAAGCACTAAGTAAGAAATGAAAGTAAGTAGTAAAAACTAGACACTCAACTGTATGAATATGCCTTGTAGAAAAAAAAAATAGTTGGTCTGAAGATTGTATGGAAAATCTGGCTGTCTGCTTTCGTCATCAACATCCACTATCGTACATACTGTTGTCCATTGAATATACAATGTACAGGAAGTTCGTATACATGCTTCACTTCTTGGAGGTTATTTCACGTTGCAATGACACTTTTGTTTATACAATGTAGTCGTTTTGGAAAATTTGTGGAGATCCAGTTTGACAAGAATGGAAGGATCTCTGGAGCGGCTGTACGAACTTACTTGCTTGAAAGGTCCCGTGTTTGTCAAATTTCAGATCCTGAACGAAACTATCACTGCTTTTACCTTCTTTGTTCTGCACCACCTGAGGTAATATTATGTCTTGATTCTAAATGTGGGCCAATTCTCTGGCCACAACCATCCCTCACTTATTGTTATGCTGTCTGTGTCCATGTGTAATCTATAGTGTACTTTGGCTCTTTGAAAATTTCCAGGACAGGGAGAAATTTAAATTAGGGAACCCTAAAGATTACCATTACTTGAATCAATCCAATTGCTATGCGCTTGATGGAATAGATGATAGCGAAGAATATGCTGCAACCCGAAGGGCTATGGATGTAGTTGGGATCAGTGACGAAGAGCAGGTTAGTGTTCTCAGAAGTTCTAGGATTGATATTTAGTGTGGTGTTACATTCCGGTCAATAATTGATTTTTTGTTTTTCCAGGATGCAATTTTTATGGTGGTAGCTGCAATTCTGCATCTTGGGAATGTTGAATTTGCAAAAGGAGAAGATATTGATTCTTCTGTCATCAAGGATGAGAAGTCTAGATTTCATCTTAGTACGACAGCTGAGCTGCTAAAGTATGCCCTTTTTGACCTTCATTATCATCGATTAAATTTCCTTACAAGTAGTATTAATGCCACAGATTTCAATCATGGTGTATCGTAGGTGTGATCCCAAGAGCTTGGAAGATGCTCTGATTAAGCGTGTAATGGTAACTCCAGAGGAGGTCATCACAAGGACTCTTGATCCTGTTTCTGCATTGGCTAGCAGAGATGCCTTGGCAAAAACTATCTATTCGCGTTTGTTTGACTGGTAACGTGACTTCCTGACCATTGACTCTGTATATACTGGTGTCCATGCATATGCAGCCATGGACATCCTGTTATAATAAACTATTATGAAAAAAATCTAGCATAGACAATAGGTTATTCACAGTTCTAACATAGATTTCAACACTCTATACAGGCTTGTGGAGAAGATTAATATCTCAATTGGCCAAGATCCAAACTCGAAATCATTAATAGGAGTTCTTGATATATATGGGTTTGAGAGCTTCAAGTTCAATAGGTAAGCTGTCAACTTGCTATATTTGGCATTGTATGATGTGATCTTGTAGCTGACATGACTCCTTTTGAATAGTTTTGAGCAGTTCTGTATCAATTTTACAAATGAGAAGTTGCAACAACATTTCAATCAGGTTGGTACATTTGCATGTGGCTCTATGAATACTTTCTTATTTTTAATACTAGTTCTTGTTCAGTGCTGATCAACATCTATTGTAATTGCATATTGCAGCATGTTTTTAAGATGGAACAGGAAGAATATACAAAAGAGGAAATCAATTGGAGCTACATTGAGTTTGTTGATAACCAAGATGTTTTGGATCTGATTGAAAAGGTGATAAATTGTTGCTTGGTGTTAACCTTGTTCTAATTTTTTACATGATCACGAACTCATAATTTTTTTTTGGGTACTGAATTAGAAGTTTCTAGTTCTCTCTTATTCAATTAACTTGAGCTTTTCTTTGTATTTTTTATTTTTTTTTGCAGAAACCTGGAGGAATTATTTCACTTTTAGATGAAGCCTGGTATGTAGATGATACTCCACTCTGCAATTTACATTTTACTATTATTCTGATCATATAGGAAGAGGATTTCTTGTCTCCGCAAGAAATTTACTCAATTTGGATCTTTAATGTGTAATGCTTCCTCTCTTTATGGCTGCGTTGATGTGCAGAACTCTTCTACTCGTGCTCACATGACTTGATTTTTATCTTTTAGTATGACTCATGTTTGTTCATTGCTTCACACAGTATGTTTCCTAAATCCACTCATGAAACGTTTGCTCAGAAGTTGTACCAGACATTCAAAAACAACAAGCGCTTTATCAAACCTAAGCTTTCTCGTACTAGTTTTACCATCTCTCACTATGCTGGAGAGGTATACATGTTTGCATCATTATACATGTCATGTTCCTCTTTTAACATTCTTGCAATCTATAAATCTGTACTGATGTATCTATAATTTATTCCAGGTAACTTATCTAGCTGATCAGTTCATTGATAAGAACAAAGATTATGTGATAGCGGAACACCAGGATCTATTGACAGCCTCCAAATGCCCTTTTGTGGCAGGGCTATTTCCTCCGCTGCCAGAGGAATCATCCAAGTCATCGAAGTTTTCTTCCATCGGATCACGCTTCAAGGTACCAATGTCAGAAATTGTAGATTAGCATTTTGGATAGGATTGAATTTACATCAACTTATTTTACTGAGTAATTAGTTCTCCCTGGTTGGTTACATTTTTGATATAATAAAATAAGAAGCTATGGAACGAAGCCTAAGTTTCTTCTTCTTGAAAATGCAGTTACAACTTCAATCTTTGATGGAGACATTGAACTCAACGGAGCCTCACTATATCAGATGTGTGAAGCCAAACAATGTCCTCAAGCCTGCTATTTTTGAGAACTATAACATTATACAACAATTACGCTGTGGTGTGAGTATGAGCTGCCCATAAATCTGTTTCGTGCTTCATTTATGTTGTATAATCTTGCAAGAGTTATCATATGAAATGATGTTATTTAGCTATATGTAAGTCATGATCTATGTTACAGGGTGTCCTCGAGGCAATTAGGATCAGCTGTGCTGGATATCCTACCAGACGTACATTTTATGAGTTTCTTCACCGCTTTGGGGTTCTTGCTCCTGATGTCTTGGAAGGAAAGTAAGTACATGTTGGTTCTCTTTCTAGTGCGTATGCCATATCATAGATGGGCACTGATTCTTCTTAACGGATATGTAGACTTCACATGTATCAGAAGCATCTTAATTATTTTGACTTTTTCATGATCAGCTGCGAGGACAAGGTTGCATGTCAAATGATCCTGGATAAAATGGGATTGGCTGGGTATCAGGTGATTCAAATTGCTATGTCTGAATAATGCTACTTAGTTATGGCTGTAGGAATAATTTGGCCCCCAATATAATTCATGTAATGCCCTAGCTTATCTGTTATGTATTGATAATTGAGGCGAGGTCATCAGTGCACCAACCCTTGTTGTGGTCCCCTTACCTGCAGATTTGTATGTAAATCAAACTGCCCTTGCGGGCCAAACATATTACTATCCTAATGTTGCCGTGTCATGTTATTGTTCTATTCCTTGCTTACTGCTAAACCCTACTATCTTCCTGCTGTTTTTATATTCTACTTGCGTCTTCATAGTTTGCTTGACTGTACATCATAAGCCAAGTAATTTTTCAATATTGTTATTGTTCTCGAATTTCATTTTCTCGACATGCTTTGGCAGATAGGCAAGACAAAGGTCTTCCTGAGAGCTGGCCAGATGGCTGAGTTGGATGCAAGAAGAGCAGAGGTACTTGGAAATGCAGCCAGAACCTTACAAAGGCAAATTCGTACCCATATGGCACGCAAAGAGTTTATTGCAATACGTAAAGCCGCTATTCGGTTACAATCTTATTTGCGAGGTACTTCTTATCTTATAGTGCTTGCTCGATACCTCTTGCTTTCAATTGGATAACATTAATTTTCCTGTGAAACAAACTATGTACAATGCATTCATTAAGAGGATGTTGAACTAGTAAATTGGCAATGAGCATTGGAATAGAATAGTAAGCAAAATGGGAAAAAATCTTGAAATTATCAGACATAATATACCTTAATACAGAATAAATTTTTCACACTGAACTCAGAAAAGGATGGATCATAGTTCACTTCCCTGTTGTATGCTATTCTGCAAATGATTCATACTCCCACTGTATTCTTTGTGCATAGGTATTGCTGCTCGTGAAATTTTTGAGCAGCTACGGCAAGAAGCAGCAGCTGTCAAGATACAGAAAGATTTCCGGACATTCACTGCAAGGAAATCCTATTTGGCAAATCAATTATCTGCAATCACACTACAGACAGGGTTGAGAGCAATGACTGCTCGAAATGAATTCCGATTCAGAAAGCAAACTAAGGCTGCAATTCATATCCAGGTCCTATTTCCATTAATCTCCTGATTGGGTTGTCTATAAATTTAGACGTAGAGGAGGAGGTTAAAGAAAACTTAGATGCATTCTCATTTAGTTTGCATGATGACTGCTGGAGCAAAAATGCTCCTCATGTTAGTAGTTTCAAAGAATTTTCATATAGTCGTATTGGTTTCGTGCAGGCTCAATTGCGTTGCCACATAGCATATTCATATTATAGGAGTCTCCAAAAGGCTGCAGTAGTTACTCAGTGCGGATGGAGGAGTAGGGTTGCCCGGAGAGAACTCCGAAATCTCAAAATGGTTTGAAATCAGACTCCTTGTACTTTGGTGTTTGTAGGAAGATGTAAATATTATCTAATTTCAATACTCTTCAAATTTGTTTAGGCTTCAAGAGAAACAGGGGCCCTTAAAGAAGCTAAAGACAAATTAGAAAAGCGTGTGGAAGAACTTACATATCGTGTGCAACTTGAGAAGCGATTGAGGGTAATCATAGTTTTACGTTCAATATCTAGTATCCTTTGTTTGTCGGTTGAGTGGAAACAATTTTATCAGCACTATAAATTGATCATATTGAGTTAAAATGCAGACTGATTTGGAAGAGGAAAAAGCCCACGAAGCTGCTAAGTTTCAAGAAGCTTTGCATGCAATGCAAAGACAACTAGAAGAAGCAAATGCAAAAGCAGTGAGAGAAATAGAAGCAGCTCAGAAGGCTATAAGAGAAGCTCCTCCTGTCATTAAGGAGACTCCTGTTATAATTCAAGACACGGAAAAAATTGACTCGTTATCAGCTGAGGTGGAGAGTTTGAAGGTGCGCGCTCTAACTTTGATTTTATATTTGTTTGCCATTGAAGGTATCTTTTTCCTCAGAAGTTTGTCATAGAAACACCGGTACAACTGTAGGAAGAGTTACAATGATATTAATGCTTGTATCCTCTTAAAAAAGTATATAACAGAAGATATTAGTGGTGTCACTATTTAGTGGATATCTTTTCTCCATAGAGACAACTACATACTCTTGCTTTAAAGTTGTAAAGTTACGAGATTTTTAGTTGTTGATTAAAAATGGTCAAACCTTCAAAGACTAAGTGCCAACATATCAAGTTTGATTGATCTGGGGCTCGACCACTGCATGTCAGACTGAACTGGGCATTTTCCCAACTTTAGTTCATGGAAATTCGTCCTAGTTGGGGTTGATCATATGGTCCTGTTATACTTTGTTGTCATTGTCTGTATGAGTTGTGAGCACATAACTGATGATTTGACCCAAAACTGAGGTCATGTGCATAATGACTTAATGAGGCCTTTCAAATGTACAGACCATGCTTCAGTCAGAAAGGAACGCAGCAGAAGAGGCCAGGAAGGATTTTAACGATGCTGAGGCTAGAAGTGCAGAGATGGTCAAACAACTTGACGATGCTGGCAGAAAAGTGGATCAGCTTCAAGAATCTGTACAGAGGTTAGTAAATACTTTCTATAGGAACTAGAGGCAGTCATCTCATGCTGATTGACTTGAGATTTGCTTCTATGTTTAGTAGGTTCAGCTGCAAGTTCACTTTACCTTAAACCAATAAAATTGCCGTTCCCCCAATGAGTTTTTCTATTTTGTCTGTTTACCACCGTGGTATAAATTATTATGACCTGGTATCAATTCTCACCCTGATAGGCATTATGCCATCTTTTCATGGCATGTTCACTTCTCTGTATTGCTTGTTTATGTGCAAAGTCTAATGTGAGGTCATGCTCATCCACGTTGATTATTATCCAAAATGCAGGCTAGAGGATAAACTGTCCAGCACAGAGTCGGAAAATCAAGTACTTCGTCAACAAGCATTGACCATGTCGCCAAAATCTCTGTCATCAAGATCAAAGACAGTGATAATTCAGGTATATTTTGTATTCATGATCAACACTCGTTATGGTTTTACTTGCATAGTCACTCAAGCTCATTGAATGTGTGTTTCTTGAAATTTGCAGAGAACACCAGAGAATGGGAATGTTCTAAATGGAGAGTCCAAGGTCACATCTATAAGTGTATTCATTGTTTTTATTATGGAACTTCTCAATGTTGGAATGTATGATATATTATCTTTTCACATGTATTGCTTACTATTTGCTATGTACTTCAGGATATGACTCTCGCGATATCAAATGCGCGAGAGCTCGAGTCTGAGGAAAAACCACAAAAATCTCTCAATGAAAAGCAGCAGGTAGGTGTCTATTGACATGCCCTGATCATTTTAGTTTTCACTTCCATTTTGGCCTTTTCCAATATATGATCACAATTCTATTTTCCTTTTCTCAGGAGAACCAGGAATTGCTGATCAAATGTATATCACAAGATTTGGGTTTTTTTGGCGGAAGACCAATTGCTGCTTGTGTGATATACAAGTGTCTACTTCACTGGAGGTCATTTGAAGTGGAAAGGACTGGCATTTTTGATCGTGTTATTCAAACGGTAGCTTCAGCCATAGAGGTAAGTCTCTTATGTGGTTCTTTTTTAACTCGAGCGATCCAAGGCCTGACAATTGCCATAGTTTCTTAATCTCATTAAGCAAAACACATATGCAATACTCTATAGCATGTAATGGTGTTGGAATATTTTCTCACGACAGGTTCAGGACAATAACGACACATTAGCCTATTGGTTATCGAACACCTCAACTTTGTTGTTGTTACTCCAACATACCCTTAAAGCAAGTGGAGCAGCTAGTTTGACACCACAACGGCGGAGAACATCATCAGCATCGCTCTTTGGAAGGATGTCTCAGGTTTGAGGCAATTACAGTTACATATGTCTATTTTACATGTATATGTTCTCTAATATTTGCACCTTCATTGGATCAGACTGTTGATTTCCATATTTTCAACCCATTTTTTTCATCATCAATCTTAGGGTTTACGTGCCTCTCCTCAAAGTGTGGGACTCTCGTTTCTTAATGGTCGAGGAGGACTTGGTAGGCTGGATGACTTACGGCAAGTTGAAGCCAAGTATCCAGCATTATTGTTCAAGCAGCAGCTCACTGCCTTCCTTGAGAAGATCTATGGAATGATGAGAGACAATTTAAAGAAAGAGATATCACCATTACTCGGATCATGCATACAGGTAAGTTGACTTAATTTATTGTGGTTCTGCTACTTTTGGTTTTTATGTTGCTAGAAAGAGAAAGAAGTCATCATGTCATATAAGTTGTTTCTGGTTCTCTACCAAGGAAAACCCTCGACGTAATCTAGAGCATCTTTAGCTATAAAATCTTAAGACTAAGAAACTGGCCGAAGATGCTCTATGCTGACCCAAAAGCAGCGTTGCTAACAATAGAAGACAAATCTATCCTTTCCTATGTGCTCAAGATACAAGATGCTGACCTAAAAGCAGTTTAACGTTAGTAACAACTTTGTCCTTTGGCTAAATAATTTGTAATCTAACATGGTCATCATCTGTGTGACAGACAGGAAGAGGTTGGATGACCATGTGTCATAGTTGGGGTTATTTTCCTCTTAAATGACGGGACATACCAACTTGGACAGAAAATTTACATTTCTTTCTCTCTCCATATGATGCAGGCCCCAAGGACATCAAGGGCTAGTTTAGTGAAAGGACGTGCCCAAGCTAATGCTGTTGCTCAGCAAGCTTTAATTGCTCACTGGCAGAGCATTGTGAAAAGCTTAAACAGTTACTTGAAGATAATGAAAGCTAATTATGTGAGTTTTATAGTTCTCATAGAAATATGTATTTTATTTTTTTTGCATGAGGTATTCTCTTTTTCTAATAATAGTCTTTTGCACAGGTGCCTCCCTTCTTGGTCCGCAAGGTGTTCACTCAGATATTCTCCTTCATTAATGTTCAGTTATTCAATAGGTACATTCGATCAATCCTGTCTGGTACACACACATACAAATTTATATACATCACGTCCTTATGTAATGGGTCCACATCCTTTCGTGACATCTTTTCAATTGTTTTATGCAGTCTTCTTTTGCGGCGGGAGTGTTGTTCATTCAGTAATGGGGAGTTTGTAAAAGCTGGATTGGCTGAATTAGAACAATGGTGCTATGGGGCAGGCGAGGAAGTAAGAGCCATGCAACATTCTTATGAATATATTTTCTTGTGGCTTAGACTCTCAACTGAAATATTATTGCTACAGTATGCAGGCTCCGCTTGGGATGAATTGAAGCATATCAGGCAGGCCGTTGGATTCCTTGTAAAATTCAAGTCTATAATCTTTCAATTATGAATATTGTTATGATCAGTAATGCAGAATTTGCTTACTTTTCTTTTTAACATACAATTCAGGTCATACACCAAAAGCCAAAGAAGACCTTGAACGAAATAACCAAAGAACTTTGTCCTGTTCTTAGCATACAGCAGTTGTACAGGATCAGTACAATGTACTGGGACGACAAATATGGTACACATAGTGTGTCCTCGGAGGTAATTTCAGAAAGGCCTAGACTTTATCTGTGCAGTTCACTTTTCAGTGATCATATTTTTTTTTGGCAATTTTTGTTTTCTGGACCCTCTTTTCTGTTCATTTGAAACAGTTTGAACTAACTATTCGGGATGATACAGATTATATCAAGCATGAGAGTCATGATGACTGAGGATTCCAACAATGCTGTAAGCAGCTCTTTCCTACTAGATGATGACTCAAGGTAATATTCTGTGGTTTTCGATTACATTGATAACTCTGTTTTTTTTTCTTTCAAGCTCATGGTTTATGAATTCTATTTCCAGCATACCATTCTCGGTGGACGACATCTCCAAGACAATGCAACAAGTAGATATAACAGACATCGAACCTCCACCTTTGATTCGTGAACACTCTGGCTTTGGGTTCTTACTCCCCCGCTCAGAGTGATATTCACAGTTGTAGTCGGTTTGAAATCACAATCCTCTTGGTTATATCCGAGGCACAGAAGTGCACCAATTGATGTGCTGAAACCTGTGCATAGTCTCATTGTTTGTACTCATCCATGTGAATAGTGCTTGTTTTATCAGCTCATGCCATCTATCTTGGTTTGATCGGTGGCTGAGCCAGTTCATTCTTTTCCCTCGAGTTTTATCAACAGGAGGGTATTTGTTAGAAAGCCATATCACAAATTATGTGATGAAATGTCCAGTAGCGTCTTGTTTGTCAGGTTTAAGGGAAGGTCACTACTGCTTTTTGAGTGAAAGCATTTTGTTAGGTCGGCTAGTTTGTGGTTGTGGGAGCAATTTGTAATTAAGTGGTGTATTATTCTTTTTTTCTTTCTTCACCCCAGAAGTAGATGGAACCTCATGTACAACAAGAATACAGGTTATATATTTGACTTTGTTTTGTATGTGAGCTCTTGCGTCAAAATTTTCATCTCCATTTTCTTACATATTCGCTTCCATCTTACGATGGCTTGGTAAGTAAGCACTCAGATCTCTCATCTTCGAGCTAAAATCTATGGCCGCTTGTGAACATTTAATCCGTTAAGACGAACACAAGTTAGTCTACAAAAAACAAAACGTAGTGCTAATGCACATCGTCGTGGCAGTCACAATTTTAATGTGACAAATTACAATTTTATGGTTTCAATCACATCACATCAAAGGGAAAGCAAGATGGTCTATTCCGGTGATTTCGATCCATCAAACCAATCTAAAACAATAGTACAATACACATCTGGGATGGAAAAATCCAACGGAACAAATGAAAATTGACCGACTTGAAAAATGGCCATGGATTACAAGAGCCTGATAACACAGACTAGCATCATTAGGTCAATTTTGAAAGATTCAGTTTTATAAAGCCTTCAATGGTGAAAAACCATAGTGGAGTGCTTCTTCCCTGAGTTCTTTCGTTTGTCTATGTTACAAACATAGACAAACAGACCAATGTCATGTTGACAAGCTGATAAGGATCACCAAAATCAGTGAGTTCAACAAACACAAATTTCCAATGTCTTCCTTTATCCCAAGTGAGCCATCTTCAAGAGTAATCATAAAGTGATATGCTCTTATCATCGGAGACACTAGCGAGCCTACCGGGCATTCCTCCTGGCCGAAAAGCCACTCCCCATACTTGGTCATTGTGGTTGCTCATTGTCTGAACAGCTGCCTTCATGCCGATATCCCACAGCTTCACGGTTCTATCACTTGAACCAGTAGCAAGTGCTGCCCCATCCGTACTTGCATCCACACTCAAGACCCAGCCGTTATGCCCAGACATGGACCCAACCTGAGTTTTCCCCTCAGCATCATACATGTGCACATGCTGATCGTCCGAGCCTGTGAAGAGTAACCGTGTTTCCACAGGAGAATACACAAGTGACCTTACAGGCATGCAGTGGCCTTCCAGGTGGTGCAGGAACTTGCCACGATCTGTGTCAAAAACAGAAACAGTCCCGTCCATGGAGCCACATGCTATTCGTCTCCCATCACAGCTCCAGGCAATCGATAGCACAAACTTCTTGCTGCTACTTTTGTCAGTAGGCTTGGTTCCTTCAGGGCGAGGAATTGACATTGTGGCAACCAGGTTCCACGTGCTTGTCTCCCAGACCTTAACGGATGCACTACCTCCACCTGCCGCAGCTAACATGGTACCCTGATCAAGAGCCACATAAGTTAGCACCATTTAAACAATGTGATATGTGTTGTCTCTGGAGATACTTGGTTTTTGCCCGATTGGAATTGCCAATTTGACCAACTAAAACACTTTTCTTAGTTTCTGAACCGAAATTCAAACATAATGAATAACACAAATAACAACTCGTTTAACCGAATTCAATCCTTCCAAACTTGCACGCACGCGAAATTCAACTATGGCCAAAATTACACCAGATTCAGCTTAGTAAATCCTTAAAGAAGCTAAAACAAGCCCTAATTTATTAAACCCAAAGCTTCAGCATTGCAATGTACCTGAGGGTTAAACCGTAATTGCCAGACTTCCGAGGGCGGAGCCTCGAGGCTAGCGATGGTGGTGTTGGAGTCAACATCGAAGACTCTGATGAAGCTATCGAGCGAAGCCGAGGCGGCGATGTAGCCGGAGGGGTGAGCCGCCACGGAAGCGACGCCGAGGCAATGGCCGGTCATCTTGCCCCGGTTAACGAGGTCGTCGGGTTGCCATAGCCTAACGGTCTCGTCGAGCGACCCGGTTAAGAGAAGGGCGGGTCGGGTTTCGGTGGCCGGAACCCACGTGACGGCCCATACCGACTCGTCGTGAGAGTCCTCAATCGATTTGAGTCCCGCGAGCTTCATCGGATTTGCTTCTGTCTCGCCCTACGAGGGAATTAAATAGTTCTTCACTGTCGATTCTCAGATTTCTCTCCGGCTTTTATTACTCAGGTTTTTTTAACGGTGGGCTAATAACGTTTGAGCCAAACTACAATTGCTAATACTCTAAAGCCGGCCCACACCAAATCCTAAATTCTTTTTAATTTGTTTTCCTTAGGGCACGAATTCTACTAATTTCGAACCTCTTTATCCCAATTCTGCCAAGAACAAGACGAGATCAAAATTAAAAATTTTACTATTCTGACTAGTTTCTTTTCATTTTTCAGGAACCAGATCGAGTCTTGATTTTAAAAGCCTAATCGATTCGTCCCGCTTGATATCTTTTCTTTATTTTATCCTTTAGTTAAAGTCAACATATTAAATTATTAAGTAATTTGTCATATTTGACAAAAAAGATAAACTTATCCAACAACGATCAAAGTATCACGCATTAACTGATGAAATTGTGTTATTTATAATGAAGTAAATATTTTGATTAAACATGAACTAAAAGTGCTTGTAGTTTTACTACTTTTAATAAAACATTAAATAAAAATATGTTATTTTGTTGAGTAGTTATAGACTTGAAGTTCCTACCAAAATATGAATCGTATATTAGCCCTGAAATTTGGCTTGTATTGTCCCATTCAAATTTTTATTGTCAAATACTTCGTTAAATGTTTATTCTAAATTGGGTCCGAAATTAGGCATGTTCAGGTTTTAAGATGATCAGGACGAACTTTTAAAATGTTCAATCTCATCTCGTTCCGTCCTATTAGGAAGGGGGATTGAGATGACCAAAAATTGATCTGACCCGCCTTATGGCAGCCCTATTTTTTCTTTTTAGAGAGAAAAATTTCCATGGCCCAAAGATCAAATGTAGAGAATCAAGAAAATTGTAACGAATAAGATGTATTCATGTTGTATGTACGTTAGTTAGAGATTGACTTTTATTTTCTCATTCCGAAATTTGAAAGTAGTTCGATTACATCAACTAATTAACATATATATTTATAGTTGATATACATATTCGAAGCTTGTGAATAGTCATAAAGGGTCGATAATCAATTTTTGAGGTATATGTAGTCAACCTTTTAACTGTTAGTTAATAAATGTTCGGATGATACTTTGAATTGAATCTGTGTGTCAGGTGAAGGTTGAAAACTAATATTGGCTAGCTATAAATAAGAGATTCATCATCCATGACCTATAATACTACCAAGTTCTTTTGCTTGTATCTAAATGGCTATATAATGATTACAGAAGCAATGCTAGTGTTGTTACCGACAACAATGACAATGTTCATTGGGATCTCTGGCGGTGCAATTTCTTTTCGCAAAACTGTACATGTCAACATCACAAACTATTTGAACGGAAACATTCCCATGAATGTTGTAAATCCGGAGAAAATAATCTTGGTGTGCACACTCTCCCCGGCGGCGGTGGTGTGTACGAATTCAGTTTCTGACCCAATATCATTCACACTACATTATTTTATTACAGTTTTTATTGGGCTGGTGGTAATCTCAATTATTGCGACGTGTATCGTGATAATGTTACTCAAATGCTGGTACAAAATAATGACAACTGAAAGTTATGGATTATATAAGTATGACTGGGATGCCAGAAAGTTTCTATTCAATAATTAGAAGAGAGAACTTGCACCAAGTCCATCACGTCATGAATAACCCCGCTAGAGTTGAGTTATTTGGAGTAGATTGTCCTGACAGTTTCTAAATTTACTTTCAAAGTTGTTCTCTTATCAAATATGGAAAGAATAAATGCTATACCAAAAATGCTAATTTCATAATTTTCCTAGTATTACTCCAAATGTTTCATGTGCGAAATTATGAAACATATCATTATTTAGTGAAAGAACAACAACATTAAGTAATATGATCGAGTCAGTTGGGCACGTTTAATAGAAAATTGTTGCCTAGATAATAAAATGAATTCACAAATGTTAATATTAAATACCTTGTAACCAGACACTAACAACTTTATTCCAGAACAATTTTAAAGTGTGGAACTAGCGAGAACTGATTGACCTCTTGATTATAATTGTGCTCCTCGACTACCAAAAGAGTGAAACAACCCCAATATGCTCAATAAAACTAAAAAGCGTCAAACACAATGCATCACCCTTGCTAGGATCCCATATGATCCCATATCTAGATGTCACATCGGATCCACAAGCAAGCCTAATCAATTATGGCTAGGCATGATTCTCGCAAAATCTAAATTTGAACTGACCTCGATCCGGTCCGCAAGGGTCAAGGTCGGGACTGGATAAATTTTTTAATTTCTACCATTTTGTCCCACCTACAAAAATGAGAATAGAGTATAGATTTTGAAGGCTAGAAAGACTCTATCTTATTATATTTTAGTTAATTTATCTCTATAACAATAATATGGGAACTAAGAATAAGTACCTGGAAAAGATACTGATCGCATGTCAAGGCTAGGACTTCTAAATATGTAAGATATGTTAGAATATTAATGTAATAATTCGAAGGTAAAGCTGATTTGTATTGATTATAATATTGTGTGTTTGGTACAAGGCACTAAGGAGCCTTTATATAGTGATATAACCTAGTCCCCACATGGAATGGAAATCTTAGTCCATCATAAAGATGGATATAGAATCCTATAAAGATACTGAATATATTATACATGGGTAACTTGGATAACAAGTAAGGAAGGATTAATCACACATAATTTAGACATATATCAACACTCACCCTTGTGATGTGCTGGTGGCTTACACTCTTCCTTCTTGAAAACACGATCAGCTTCGGTGGTGGAGATCACGGTTGCTTCTCATCAAAATTCTTGTCGAACCAAAAATCTTTGCAGGAGAAAAACGGATCTCGGACTAAGAAAAAATTGAGAGCATCCTGCCTTCATGTCAATGCGATGAGACTTTGATAGAAATGTATTTTCGTTTCCTCACTAAAACCTTTCCAAGTAACAAAAAAATATGTGGGAGAAAACAACTTTGGCAGGAAAAATAGTACAACTCATCACATCTATCATATGACACAACGTTATGGACTTCAACTCCCCCTGAAGTCAACGTCTCCCCCTGAACTCACCAAGAGGGATTCCTGAGTATGAGCGACTCGAATAAACATGAAGTTTATGTCGATACAAATGTGGACTTAGGTATGAGCCGTAACAAGCATGCTAAAGTATTTCCCAGTGCAAGAGTGATAGTATACCAAAATGCTAAAATAGCAAGAAACTTAAGCTCCAACTCATGCGCTGAGCGTTCATTTCACTATTAGTAACATAGTAGATAAAATCTAAGGATTAAGAGAAACAAATCTCATTATCTTTCGTAAAGTCCATTGCACATTCGAATAATGTGAATGATGAGAGTATTTGAAATATCAATCAAAGATACGACAACTAAAGAACCAAGGGGATATTCGACACAACACATCATGAGAACTCATGTCCAACACATAGCTGGTATCCAGAAGAATCCATACTTGGTATGTACATATGCAATGGATGTTTCACTTACATAACCTCCAAAAATGAACCCAAAATTCAGGCATCATTGTGGTTAACACAAGGAAAAACTAGCCTTAAGCAACCCGCAGTTTCTATCGATGGTGACGCTATCATCGACGGCGGCACTTCCACCTTCCATGGTGGTACAAGCTGTATCTCATGTGGTGACTTATATCTGGAGTCGATCATTGGTCAAGGGTCCAAATGTTAAGCTAAGTCGAATGGTTCTAGATTTTCATTGATTGTCAGACATCCATTGTCACGTTTTGACATGTCAGTCCAATACTATTTCCATCATGAGGTCTGAACTCATGTCTGGAAGAAAACTTCTCTTACATAAATAGCCATAGAAACACAATTCATGAATGTTTTATCTGAATCCAACTTTAGTTGGTGCACAATTTCAAACTCTGCTGATAACAAAACAATTCAAGCTCAATGACCAAACGTGTTTTGGGGTAAATCCGTACCAAGGTCAGACTTCCCTTTTACTGTGTCTAATACGTTTCAAAGAGAAAATTTACAAAAAAAAGTTCAAGATAGACAAATGATTACAAAGATGCTACAAAGAAGCCACACACAGGTAATAACTTGCAGACCGTTTGAGGCATGACTCAATTGGTTTGACACTTTCTCCGCTTTTGCGATATCGAGTACTAAGTTGCAATCACTGTACGTTCTCGGAGTTAAACTCTAAACTAGAAAAACTTTGATATGCATGCGAACGTGTCACACATCAATATGATGCTTGCTTACTTTTATCAAGTAGTCACTTGTCAACGAAATTACCAAATCCGTTTATCAAACCATGTAGATTCGAAATGTATATCATCTAGCCAACGTTGGGGTCAACGTGTGAAGCTATCAATTCCCTCGTAAGAGCCATACTTGAAATCAGGCTTCTCAACTCTCAAGTCCATCCTTATCCTAAAAAGAATGTTCTTGATTGAAGAGGCATCAGTTGCTACTAACAGTTTATTGGAAATACCATCAACTACCAAACAGTGAATTACTTCTCCTCCAAGGACGCATTGAGAAACCTCTAGGTTGACAAGAATAGCCTTCTTGATTCTCTCAACATTTGATATCGCGTCTAGATCATTTGAGAAACCATACTCAAATTATCCTACGATATTGAACTTCGCCAAAGTTTCCTTGAATGAATTTTCATTTTTATGCCAAGCCTATGTACCTTCAAAGACATTCATTGTTCAAATAATCACGATGACCACATCCGTGTACATGCGCATGTAACTAACTTGGTTTCGGGTTCTTCCGGATAAGTATTATCCACCAACAACCAAAGTAGAAATGGGTCGTGTTTTACCTTTACAAGTCATGTAGTCTAAAACCTACATAGATTTAACATCATCATGCCATGGCAGTCAAGGCTCGGCCACATTGGCCGTAAGCCTTTTGGTGTCACGGTGGTGCCACCTAGCTCCCCCTAGGTTGTTTTGGTGTGGTTCCATTTTCATGGTTATGTATTTGCACTTGGTAGCATGGTATGTATAAGAAAGAACCACTAATGCCCCCAGTGAACTCAGCTTTGGACACTGAGATTCCAGGATTATAATGAGACAGAGTGAAGTTTGATCACGATAATTCCTATTGTTTCAATGAAGAACTTTGTTCCTATCTCCCCCTAAAGGGTGGAAGACTAGATCATTATGATGACTTCAAGTTTATCGAATGATTCAATCCCATTGTGCAATATATAGTGTGGATAAGAGCGTCCTACTGTAGATCAGATGATTGCATTAGAACGCTTTTTGCATCTATTTCGATTAACCAATGATAGGTTGGACATATGTGTTGCTATCATCAATGTACTTGGAATGTCTTATCTTCAACCCCTTTCTATGCAAGGCGACTTGAAGAGACGACGCTGGATTAAGACATCAAGAGCATTGTGCGCGATTATCATGTTAATTCATTCGTTTAAGAAAGCCGATATAAACCTTTTCGCCATTATTTTATGGATTTGAAATCCAACAACTTGATTGGTACTTTCTAATTGAAATAGCTTAATTTGAAACTACGAGTTTAGCGTAATTGGTTTATGGATGGTAAGTCGACAGACGACCAATGTTGTCACTCTGAATGCAGACTTATTTAACATTTCGCGTTTAATAGTCCACATGTTTGATTCTCCACTCAATCTCGTAAAGAAAATAACTAGAAACTAAATCTCTTACCATCATGGTAGTCATGAGAATTGGTTTTCTCTTGATTGACGTTTTGTGTTAATTAGGTTAGCGCAATAGTCACTTTACGTAAAAGTTTCGAACAATCAAAGTTTGTACGCATGATTCTAATTTCTAATACGGCGCACCTTAGTAGTTTATGATTATTAAAAAAAGAACTTTTGATAAGTGCTTTTGAGAGGACTTGCCCCGCCAACATTAATTTTCTTAAACTAGCTTGTCATATGCGAAAAGAGTTACCTGAACGATTTTGAGAAATAACAATGACCACACTTTTTGATTTTAGAAAATACTTTTACTTATCAAATTTTGTGGAATCATGAAAATTCTATGTACACTTGTATGATGAATTAAGTTGTGAAACTTAATGATGAGTGGAACAAGTTTTTCTCTTAAAATTCTATGAAATATGTACACAAAACATAAGTGTTTTGGCCAATCTAACATTAGAGAAGCCTAAGAAAAACATGTCCAAATACTTAGTCATATTCATGAGAAATTAGAGTTCTGGAAATTCTGGAAAATTGATAAACTGCACATTTTTCGAGAAAAATTAGAACTTATTTTGGTATCAGAATCGTCTAAGGGCATTCTGGTAATTTCAAAGGAACTAAGGAAATTGTGGTGAAAACCAGAACACCCAAGGGCATTTTGATAATTGCTGGCCCAAGGAGATTCACCGTCGTCTTCGGTTATGAACTCTGATCGGAGGGAACCGGAACCGGGGCTTTTTGGCTCTAGAACCCCTTTTTTTCTCTGTCTCCTCCACCGTGTCATTCTTGAACGACATCAGGGGAGATCACGATCGGAAATTGATAGGAAACCGAAACCGATTTTGATCAAGTTTGACTCTATCGTCTCCTCTTCCGTTCACGGCCACACCGGTCAATCGACGCCATGGATCAAGCGGTGCTCTTCACCGTCTCGAGGCCAAGGTCCATAGAATATCGAATGAAACCCAGGCTGAAACCCTATATTGGGCTCGACCGCCAGAACCCGAGACCCAATCGGTCTCTCAGGTGAGGAAACGGGTCTTGTCGTTGATGATGAGTGAGCCTTAGTTCCACAATGACTACATCAAATTACAACTACAACTATGACTAACGAATTCTCAGGAACATAAACCCTGAACGAAATGAATTCTCACAGTAACCAATGGAGCAATATATATATATATATATATATAGAGAGAGAGAGAGAGAGAGAGAGAGAGAGAGAGAGAGAGGAGAATGTAATGGAAGGACCGGCCTCAAAGTTGTCTTGGATCCGTCTCGGCTCAAGGAAGATCCGGGTGTCGGCTGAAGATGGCTTCAAAGCTTTAGGGTTAGGGTATTGACGATTTTGGGGATTTTTGGTAGATTGTTGGAGCGGGGAAGGAAGTTGACTCATTGAGCTGTAGCTCTATGATGAAGAAGATGGAATGGAGCCAGTGACGTGTATTCACAGCTGAAATGGAGCTGATCGATGGTTTGTCAAATTTTTCTATAAGTGCCTAATAAGGGATGTTTTAGAGTGATGTTGAGGTAGTTGATCCGATATATTTTGGTTAATATTAAATTGTTAAAATCAGACATTATTTATGTCATCTAAAATTTCACAAATTTATGACTCTGTCATACATATATTATGTCGTATCTATTTTAACTAAAAATTATATCAAATATACTTAAGACAAACGAAATATATTATGTCGCCTATAATTTTCATGAAACAAAACGAAACTCAGTGTAGGATAAATGAACAAATAACAACATAAAAAAGTTATATGTCGTCTTGGAAAATCCTACGACATATAAAACCTCATATGTCGTATGTGTGACTTATTTTAGTAGTGTTTATTTTTTCTTACACCAGAATCTGGACATCAATACATTTGAACATGTCATAGTCTTCTTTTGTCTTTTGTGGTCATTTTAATTTCACTATACCCGCTAGTAATTATATTGAAATTTGGTGAAATTCTCATAATATATGGGCACTCATGCATTACTCATATTTCGTCATTGTTGTACTCACAAGAATTCTCTTTTCTCTCCGTCAAAAAAACTTTTGATTTTACTTTTGTTCAATCAAAGTGGTAATGGAGAGGATTTTCTCATCGCTCACCACTTTTGCCAAATCAGTTAGAACTTGTTAGTTTCGATAATTTGATGCTATTATATAAATGCATCGAGTTGAATTCATGAGGTCATGGTTTGGTGGTATGTGTGTGCATTTAGCTCATCTAGTCATAGTCTTATCCTTGTCTTAGCTTTGATCGACTATGTTATGTTGTCTATATATGCGCAGAGTATGGAAAAGTCAAAACAAGTTTATAGGGTGGTTAATTTGAATATGTGCATGTAAATATGTAGAAAGCATTGAGCTGGTGTGAAGCATAGTTCAGTAGCAAGTGATATTAATAACGATTTTGATATTGGTTTGAGCTTGCAGATAATATGCCATATTCAAAATTTAAAATAATAATAATTGCATATATTGATACTGTTAATTGTAATGTACTAGTGTGTGTGTGAGTGTGATGGAAGAGGTGGAAAATCAATTGGAGAGAAGTTTGTTGACAAGAACTTCAAGCTGAAGCATACTAGTCCAGGGATTTTGTCTATGGCAAATGCTGGCCCGACACCAACGGTTCAAAAATTTTCATCACAACTGTGACAACTAGCTGGTTGGATGGCAGACATGTTGTCTTCAGGAAGGTGCTGTCTGCCATGGATGTAGTTTACAAGGTTGAAGTTGAAGGAACTCAGAGCGGAACACCCAAGAGTAAAGTTGTGATTGTTGACATTGGCGAGCAATGTGCTTCCTTCTTAGAGTGATAATAAATGTAGCAATTTGTGTTTCCTCTTTGTTCTCCATATGTGAGAAGGAATTTGTTATAGGTGTACCGATAGATTTCTGAACTCAAAAATGGTTGTTTTAATCCCTCTTTGCTGCGGCATTCAAAAAGAAAAATTGTAATGTACTAGTTTTATCATTTGTTTTTGGCTTGAATACTAATTTTGCTTTTGCTTAGTTTTGAGAATATTGGAACGAAAATTTGTTGAAAATATGGCGGGAGAATCTGTCCAAAAAAAATTGAGAGGGGATTTTTAGAGATGCAAGTACGACAGAGAGTAGCAACGGCTCCTTCTACAAAGTTGCAAGTATAATGGGTGGAAACAATTATTAAAAAGTAAATGACACGTCACTAACTTATTACCCTATTGCCCCGGAGACTTTAACTCCGTGACCCAACGGGTAAACTTTCTCTTAGTACGATAAGTAAAATCAAACATCAATATTACAACATGTTTGATTAGCATGGAAAAAAAAAATACAAAAAGTACATGCTCGTCACAATCTGCAACGTTTCCATCTTGACTATCACATCTAAGATCTAACCTACTAATCCAAATTCAAGAAGCTTTACAGCAAAAACCAACAAGATCACCAAATCAGACTCCCAAACATGAAGGGCATATTCTATTTAATACAGCAAACGTCGTCATATTTTAACAATCACGTTTGTTTGCTTCTCGCCCTTCCAATTACAGCGATCACCTCCCCCAAATAACAAAATCAACCAAACAAATAAAAGAGATGTATTATGATCCTCGCATCTGGCACTATGCAATGGATTTCAAATATGTATGCAGTCCACATACATACGTGCCTGTAGCAGTACAATCTACGCGTTCAACTCAGCTAAGTAAATCTAATATTCAATTGGATTACCCAAAAATCACAAAGACAGAAGAGACCCTAAATTGAATTGAAGAAGAAGAGTAACAATTCGATTGATCCTATGTTTAACCGAACGTTTGATCAACACACAGATTAATGCACAAATGCGTGATATCGGATTCTTGCATCAACATAATAGTTTCACTGCTATATGTAGAATGTAATATGCCATAATTCATGAATGTATGATGCATGTCATCGACATGAAAATGTCTAATATAACAATAGGAAGTGAAAATGGAAATTTACTGACGCAGATATCCTGAATTCATAAAAGTTATGCAATCAGTTAGCAGACACAAATAATGAGTGTCTACAACATGTAACAGTTGATCATCAAGCAAGCATGCATCGTATGCATATCTTCTCTCTTAATTTTTGTAATGAATTCACTGCTTTATTCCTTGTACTCAAAACTGTTTGAACCAACAGAGAAAGAATGATGGTTTTGCGGTCATGGGAGCGAAACAAATAGATTAAAACATGTTACAATTGTTCATGGAGTTAACAGGCAGATAACAAACTACAAAGTAAAATCATACATAGTTTTACATGTCTCTATTTCTATATTTGCAAATGACGGGATACATCAAAGTGACAAACAAAGAGCTCTGTAGGCACGAAGTAGAAAGAAAATATCTAGTGCTTTCTGGGAGTTCAGGATCAGTAGTTGAGATAAATACCCGAAAGTAGGAACTAGTATAGTTATAATTCCCATTGTGTTAGAATTAACTTCCTTCAGGTTCTGGTGCTTGAGACTGTTGCTCCTCAATTAAACTTTGAACCCTCTGTAACATACATCAGATGGACCATCATAAGAAACAATGGCATACTCAGCTTCAAAGACAAAAAGGCAATATATACTATTCTACCTTTACAGAACTTCCAACTTCCTCGAGCTTCTGCAGTAATGTTAGCTCCCCAGGATATGAAAATGAATCGTGCCTCAGCGATTTAGAAGGGGACATTTGAAGCTGAAAATAAAAATAAAGTACCAAGAGGAGATAAGTAAATAAGTAAACCACCAAAGAGATGAAGATGAAGCTTGGGGAAAAACATCCTGTTGGCGTATATAACACCACTAGCTGGTATCAACGTTCTAAGTCATATCCCCTGATCAAGCCTGAGTGTAACAAATTTTAGTTCCATTCAGCAAGACTTAGATTTGTTCAGTGATAGTTTGGCACACTAATCATTTCACATAAGAACATACCCTCAAATTTGGACCGTCATCAAGAGTCGAAACCTGTCTAGTAAAAACCTCACTCGTCATGCTTGACAGCCTCATTAGAACAGCCTGCAAGTTTTACAAACTAAAGAAACTCACATCTCTTAACTCATCAAATTACAGGATATAGATATAAATTACAGAATATGCAGATTAAATCTCGTCAAAACCTTTCTAAAAGCACTTGGATTCGCAATGCCATGAATTTGTACATCATCGCTTGGTGGCCTTCTCACACCAAGATGCTCTATCCTAAGTGAGTAGACACCAAACAGAGACTGCAGATATCCTAAGCATGACAACAGTATCCACATTGTTAACAAGATAACACAAAGACTATTCCTATCAATGACCAAGAACAAAACTAGTTTATGCTGCTCACCTTGCTCAATCACAACATCAGCCACTGAAGGTAACAAAACATGCTTCTCCTTCTTCAACACCCCGAAAAACGGCACCGGAACTGGCCTCATAACCTGAGCTTTGCAACAAGCAAAACCCATCATCACTCAATGCATGTATACTCAAGACCTAATAACGAAAACCCAATTAAATTAAATTCTGAGCCTACTTTGTAGACAATGGCATTGGAAGTGAGGTAGAGCTTCCTAGACCGAATATCCTTGCGAAGAATAAACCTCCTCACCGGAAGATACAACAGCATTATAAAGCCGATCCCCCATGCCAATATCAACAGCACCGAATACAGCACCCACTGCGCTGTTTGGTATTTTACGAAATTCTCCTCCATTTCCCGAAACGACGCCGCATAAATCACCCCCGACGAGTCATCTTCATCAACCTTCCCGGACAGCAAACCTTTCTCTAACTGAACGACGTCGTCCGACCCCATCTCCCCAAACTGATCAAAAATGAACTAAATTCTTCATTGTTGACCAGCAAAGCTTCTTCAACCTCGTCTGTCAGTCTTCAGCTCTTTTTAAATTGGGCTAGGCCGGAGTTTAAATAAAGACCGGCCCAGTGAGATTCGGGTCGGGTAATCTGTGCTGTGGAATAAAAACGGGAAAGCAACACAAGCAGAAGAAGAAGAAGACGGTGAGCTTTTCGCAGCTTCGTCCTTCTCAACTCTCGGCCTTCATTCCAAACTATGCGACCAGCTCCAAGGTAAAAAAGTAAAAGTAAGAACCCAGTTTCTATTTTTTTGTTTTTGCATAAACCAGAAACTCAAGTTTTGGGCTTCAAGAGTCCTACTTTGGTGCAAGCCCAAGCTATCCCGGTTATTCTGGCCGGCCGCCACGTGTTGGTGAATGCGGCGACGGGGACGGGGAAGACGGTGGCGTATTTAGCTCCGGTGATACACGACCTGAGCTTACAGGAGCCTAGGATTCAACGCTCCGCTGGGACTTTCGCTTTGGTTATTGTGCTGACTCAAGAGCTGTGCCTGCAGGTTTATGAGATTTTACACAAGTTACTGCACCGTTTTCACTGGATTGTACCTGGTTATGTAATGGGCGGTGAAAAAAGAGAGAAAGAGAAGCCCAGGCTACGTAAAGGTAACTAAAGAACTCAACTTTGGTTTGTCATTTTCAAAGATTTGATCTTTTTGAGACAAACCATAAACCCTGAGCTTTATGTATTACCATTAATCAGGCATATCTATACTTGTTGCAACACCTGTGAGGCTGTTGGATCATTTGAAGAATACATCGTCGTTTTTGCATACGAATTTGCTTTGGATAATCTTTGATTAAGCGGATAGGTACTGATACCATTAATGCAATGTACCCTTTTAATGCTTAGTTTGTGTTGAGGATGTGGTTTCGCTTAGTTTTGAAAGTGTGCAAATTTTATTTTATTTTGACAGAATTTTGGAATTGGGATTTAGGGAAGAGATAGGGGAAATACTGGATCAATTGGGGTCGAGGAAAGATAGGGCTGATGCTAAAGGTAGTGGTGTTTTGAGTAAAATTGAGTTTCAGAGGCAGAATTTGCTGTTGTCAGCGACTTTGAATGAAAAGGTCAATCGCCTTGCAAAGATGAGCTTAGAGAAACCGGTCTTGATTGGTATGCCCGAGAAGAATAAGCGGGCAGTCACAAAGTTTGAAGCTTTAGAGGAGTCGGGATCTGATGAGGAATCACAATATTCCGTGAAAGTAGCAGCATCGAGTAATGAAGATTATAAACTTCCAGCTCAATTGATTCAGAGATATGATAAATGTGTGTGTCAATTGTTTTTTAATCCTTTTTTGGTGGAGGATTTATCATAGTACATATAGTGATGCACTTCAAGTGTTTTGATTAATTTTCTTTGCAGTACCATGTAATGCACGGCTTGCTGTACTTCTTTCCATTTCTGAAGCATCTGTTTGAGCGAGAAACTTCTGAAAAAGTAAGCATACTTCTCAACTTATTACATTTTATAAGCGTTCACTGATATGAAAACTTGTTTGTTAGCTTTATAGTTTTAGTTCAACTTAGATGTGTGTTATTGAACAGTTGATATTGTGCTAGTGAGTTCTATGATGGGGCATAGTTTCCATAGCCACAACCCCCTTATATCTCGGTGATCTTGTTTCTCACTATCTGAATTCTTCACAATGATATCTTTTGGTTAAGCTTAGTTTGATCTAGTGCTCGGCTTCATTTTATTATGTTATTTCCTTGTTAAGGTCACTCACATGCTCATTTTACAGATTGTGCTATTCTTTTCAACATGTGATGCAGTGGATTTTCACTACTCCTTGTTAAGTGAGTTCCAATTTAAACCTAGTTCAGGACCAGGATCAGAACTTAAGCAGAAATTCCTTGGGTGCAAGATCTTCAGGTTACATGGGAATATGGAGCAAGTGGATCAAAGAACAGCATTTGAGACCTTCAAAACAGAAAAATCAGGTCTTCTTTTGTTCACAGATGTTTCTGCCAGAGGTTTAGATTTCCCAAAAGTTAAATGTATCATACAGTATGATTCTCCAGGCGAGGCTGCTGAATATGTGCATAGGTATGCTAGACTTCAGCCTGTATATTTTCAAATGTCAGACTACCCCAGTTTTTATTAGTTCTTGCCCTATAATTGTGTGAAGGATCACTATAACATGTATTGTGCAACATTATATTATTATTCATCATGAGATGGACAAACAAATTACTGAAATTAGCAAGTTACTTATTCATTATTCAAGTAAACCTGCTTTATCTATGAACTGTAGTTTATTGTTTGGTTGAGGTGATTTTATTGGACGAATTAGTTTTCGAGCGTTGAATCTTCTATAAGTAATGTTAATATTAAACTACGAGGAGATATGATGTTAATTGTGTCATTGCTGTAGAGTTGGAAGAACTGCTCGGCTGGGTGAAAAAAGAGATTCATTATTATTTTTACAGCCTATTGAAATTGATTATTTGAAAGAATTGGAGAAGCATGGTGTTTCTCTAGCAGAGTATCCACTTCTCAAAGTATTAGATAGTTTCCCACTATACGGTCAGCCACATGTCAGGAAGTTTGTTTCGATTGATGCACATCCTTGGGTGCTGGCACTGCAAAAGGCACTTGAATCATTTACAGATCAGGTATTCATTTCTCCCAAGTTTTCTTTATGAGCCTTAAAATAAATGTTATTGTACCCTTTAAATGTCATACTTGGTTAGATGTTATCTTGCATATTAAGAATAGCCTGTGTTAGCTCCATTAATATTTGGTTCAATCTGATACAGGACCTAATATTACAGAGAGTTGTTGCTTTTAAGGATTTAGAATAGTTGTGAAAATCTAACATTCTAACATATTGCCTTCATTTTATTTCACAGCAAAACATAAAGCCTCTGGCCAAGGATGCATTTTGCTCTTGGGTTCGTGCATACACTGCCCATCGTGGTGAGCTTAAAAGAATATTTGTAGCAAAGAAACTTCACTTGGGACACGTTGCAAAATCCTTTGCATTAAAAGAACAATCTTCTTTGGTTGGGAAGTCATTCCACAAGCAAGCACAGAAGAGGAAGAGGGACGAAAGGCAAAAGGGAGGAATGAAAAGGAGGAAGTTTAACCGAAAAACTTAGACTGCAGAGTTCTGATACGAAAAGCATAGATATTGGGATGCAGATGAGTGAAGCTCGGTTTGTTATCATGATACCGTATGTATAATCTGAACAACGCTTGCATTGCTATAGGGATGTTCGGAGTGCTATGGGCATGTTCAGAGTGATGATCCTTGACCTTGGTTGATCTCGACACCAAGTAATAGCAAGTTTATAACACAGTTGGGCCACTGTTTTCCTTCTCTTGTCAAATGTTTTGGTCGCTGCGCCACCAGTTTTGCTCTCGAGTCAATTTTTTTTATATTTTTTTTATGAAGGATAACGTTATCCACTCTCTAGCAAGTTACTATGTTGTACACTTTATACGCATTTGTTGGTTGGATGATATACTATTGAGTATTGATCTTGTCTGCCAGTCCGGAGTGCCATTCATCCCACATTTAGCTGATACAAACAGTTGGAGAGTTTGGGGCATATGGTCTTCATTTTGGATTACATGTCTTACGTTCCCCTCCTGCAACTCTTGTCCTGGGCAGATGGTGACTGTTGTAACTTTGTTCTTGAATTGTGTATTAGAGAAACTGTGCCTTTACCTTACTAAATATGGCAATTTTCGTGTGTAATGTCTGACATATGCAGTAAAACAATGATATGTTGTAATAGAGGATCAAATATGTGAGGTCACTGCATTCACCAGCTGTCTGAAACTATTGACGACGACATGACTGAATCCGAATCATTCTTGGTTATATTTTTTTTTTTTATGATTCCGACCAAATCCACCGTCCTCTATCATGCCCTCACATAATAATTTGGTTGACAACGGAAGATTTGAGAACACTACATCATCTGCACCAAGTCCACGAAATTGTGTACACCATGTCCATACTTCATACTATATGCCAAATTCTACTGCTCCAAGAGTTGATGATCCAAGTTTAGCAAAATCGAGCATGTGATGGTGTCTAAAGTTTGTAAGCACCTAGGCCTCAGCGTTTCAGTAGGGAAAATGTCACAAACAGAAGAAGCTCCATTATTATTGGATGTCAACATTTCCTTTGGGGTAAAACACAGAACAAGAATGATCGAGCAGAGTCGATAGTAGAAATGGACAATTGGACACAACACGTAAAAGGAAATGCTGTGCTAGATAAAGGGTCAAAATCAGAAGCACATGCACTGAGGGAAAGAAGGGACCCGAAATCCATATATACAGAAAGAGAATCATTCCTGAAAGGATGAGACGCGTTGACGAGGTGAGGACCATGAACAACCACGTCAGGTGGAATTTAGCATCACTTGCTTGGGTTTCCAATTGGTCCCACGACCGGAGCCAAATTGTCAGACAAAGTAGGCCCATCATTAAATTCACTTCAGGCCCAGTACTTGTCGTTTCGGCTCACCTTAACGTCTCTATTGTCGGGTCGACGGATCAACCCGATCAGCCTTGGCTTCTTTCATTTTTCTGGTCTCCAGCTAAGGAACGTCTCAATTCCGTGACAGCTTGGCCATCTTCAGTAAGTAAGGGAAGGCTAAATTTCGCCAAAGTTATAATATAATCTAAAAAATATTATTTTTTTATTAAAAATTTGTGACCATCTTTAACAAGATAGGGCCAAATTTTAGCCATTTTGAATATTTTATTATTTAATTTTTTTTTTAGTTTTATGATATTATTATATTATGATAATATTCTATAATTAAACAAAACTAGTTTTTGAAACAATTTAATTTTTCGTGTCTATATTCGATTGAGAAATTATGATACATGTGAATCTTGTCGATAATATTTTTGTATATGAAATTTGTCACGTATTTTTTACAAGCAAATTATGAATAAATTTGCCACGTATATTTTTTTAAAATTTTTGAATAAATTTCGAATCGGATATTATTTAAATTTCCAATATTTATTCATAATTGTTAAATTTTGATTAATTTTTTGAATAAATTTTGAATATTTTATTATTTAAATATTCTTTTTAGTTTTATGATGTTATTATATTATGATAATATTTTATAATTAAACAAACTAGTTTTTGAAACAATTTAATTTTTCATATCTATGTTGGATTGAGAAATTATGATACATGCGGATATTGCCGATAATATTTTTGTATAGGAAATTTGTCACATATCTTTTACAAATTAAGAATAAAATCATCACGTATATTTTTAAAAATTTTGAATAAATTTTGAATCAGATCAATATTATAAAGTTGAACAAAAAATTTATGAAGTTGATCAATTTTTGAATAACATCTATATAAATATTTATTAACTAATTAAAACACGACATTTTTCTTTGTTTTTGTCCACTTTTAATCACCAATATATATTTTTAATCAAATAAGTGGTCCACAAATATTTTACCTGGGCTAGCCAAAGGCATATATTTGGCCATTTCTATAGCCCTTTAGTTCTTTTATGGCCCTTTAGTTTAGCCCTTATTTTTTGTTGGAGTTCAGGCTATAATTTAGCTTCTAGACTTATGTAAAATTAAACTTTCTACTGAATATAGCTTATACCCCTTTAGACTTTCTTACTGAATATAGCCTTATGTAAAATTAAAGCATCATGCAACGTAGTAGTAGTACAATGCATGATTAAAATCGCTTCCAAGAATTATAATACTAAACGAGGAGAATCAATGTTCGTTAATCAACTTAATTTAATTGTATCACAGAACAATAATTCAAATTACAAAAGAAAATGCTTGAGATACAAAAAGATTATACCAAACTTTTATACCAAATGATGTGGTGACTGCCACATCATTATTTTATGCCAAATAAAATCCAAGATGTCATATGCAGAAATTTCATTCTTAGAACAAATCTGAATAAAATAAAGATATTAAACATTTTCTTGTTCTTCTTCAACCTGTGAAACTGAAAGTTCGAAAGACTTGAGATTTCTTCAGTTCGATCATTATAGTGCTGCCATGACCAACCCAACACCAATACTGAACAAGAGCCAAATCCTCAAAAATCAAAAGCATTAGTGTCGTCTTACTCTCCATGAAAACACCGAAATCGCTTAAACTCTACACGGCACATCCCCAACCTAACTTGGGTTTCAGATTTTATTCGATATAATATATGGATTAGCTTATTATAGCTTCAGAAAAAAGTGTGGGTGGAGTAGGTGACCCTCTTTTTATCTCCTATGTCGATTACGATATATCTAACATTCTAACATTATATGCATTTAACGAAATGAAGATTTTGTGAGGAACCCAGACTGATTTTTCTCATTGTTTAGAATCAAAGCTCCATCACAATTCATACAACTCCCAAATTAGACTTGCTCTTGCATCTGGGTCGAACTTAAAATTCGTGATTTTCTCTTTATGTCCAAGCGTTAGTTACAGATAAAAGAAAAAATTACTTATATGGTCACCCAATTATATCAAAATGGTTACTCAAATTTGGTCGTCGTATATCAAAATGGTCACTCCGTCTTAATGGACGTTAAATCATGACATATTCTGTTATGTTTGGAGGGTATTTATGTCTTTTCAAATATTTATTTTTCTTTTTTATTCTTTTTTAATTACTTTTAACACTCAAATTAATTACATGGGCACCCAAAAATTATGATCTGGGCACCCAAAAATTATGATCCGGCCAAGAGATACTGACTCAGGCCAACAACCACTACCTCAAGGTTGCTGCTTTCTCCGCCAATCTTAACGCCAACCCACCGGAGACCGACGATTCTGTTCCTTCCTCATGTCATCTCTTGATGGACTCCGACGCGGCAGAAGGCGAAGTAAAAGATAGAGGCGACTGGGGAAGAGTTAGTCCAGAAATTCAAACGCAGAGTGCGCCATGGATTACGAAGCTGCTAACGGTGCTCGAGGCAAGTAGAGCCGAGGCACACAACGGTGATGCAGATCAACAGACGACGACGAAGAACTAGATCTGCAATGAGAGAGAGAAAGATCTGCAATGACAGATTTTATAATTTTTGGAAAGAATATTAATGGTATTATTGTAAATATTAAGAATTTTAAATGAAAAAGACATATTTACCCATCATATGTTATATATATATATATAATGGTTAAAATAGATGGATCGGAGTGATCTTTTTGATATATGGAGACCAAATTTGAGTGACTATTTTGATATATATCAAACGATAATTATTAAAAAATATATTTTAACATAATTAGGAGACCATATGAACAATTTTTTAAAAAGGAAAAAGAAAAAACCGAATTAGAGCTCTTAACGAAAATCTGGGTTGAAAGAAGATACATGCACTATATATGTAAGATAGGATAATTAGGTTGAGGTAGATGACGCGGAGGAACTTCATAGGTAATATTTTTTTTTTGAAATAATTGGATAGGGATTATAAGAATAAAAGAGAAAATTAATTCTATGCCACATCACTTAAAAACAAAACTGATATAGAAATGACATGGAACATGCCACGTTATTTGGTATTTATATTTTGTAAAATTTATTTGTATTTATTTACTACTCAATTAGAGCCTCTAATGGTGCTCTCTATTTTTTTAACAAATTTGTTGAGAAAATAGTTAAAAGTTAAACTTTTAGGGAGTCAAAAAATTTATATTCCAACCATGCAAAAAAAATGTAGGGAACCACATTTAATGCATCTACTTTTAAATATCTTTAATAATTTCATTAAAATCTTAATTAATCTATTTATATTTAACAAAAATTCAAATAAATAATATAAAAAAAATTTATAAATGAAATTCTATAATATTGAAAAACAAATAGGCAGCCACATTGAATCTGTAATAGTTTAGTTTGAAAATTATTTGATTTACAAATCATTTATTTTTGACCTAAATACAAATAATAAAATATGCAATAAACTGAATTCTTCAAATTATAATAATCATCATGTAATCATTTCAATCATATAGAAACTACTTTAATTAATATTTCAAAAACTTTAAGAGCTCATTTCTCTCTCAAATTTAGGAGCTCCTAAGGGCATCTCCAATGGAGAAGTCCTATATGAAGTCTTAAACCTATTTTTAAGACTTCATCTTTAAGACTTCATTTTGACACTATTCATCTAGGACTTCAATCATCTCCAATGATTAAAGTCCTATATAAAGTCATAAACATATTATTCCCTCAGCCTGGTCCACTGCCTCTCTCTCTCCCATTTTAGATCCAGATCTAAATGAAGTCCTATTCTAGATCTTTATTTAGGACTTGTAGCTAGATGCATGTAGGGTTTAGATCTTCAAAATGAACCATTGGAGATCAAATATTGGCATACCAAGCTATAATATAGGGTTTAGCACCTCCCATTGGAGATGCCCTAAGGGTCTCCCTATTTTAAGAACCTAATAAAGAGTATAAGTAGAAGCTAAAATTTTGATTTTTTTCTATCTTTTGTCTAAGGAGCTCCAATAAGAAGATGCTCTTACAAATGATACTAATCTTACATTAAATAATAAATTAAGTGTCACTCCAAAATCGCGTCTTCTATTACATTAGTTTTACCCATGGGAACTACAATGATTAGTTTTATCGCGTCGTCGGTCGATAGTTATCATTGATCAAGGCTTAAGCGTGGTTGTTATTAGCAAAACATACCAAAATCTCACTCCGCAAGCCACATAATTGCCCTTTGTTAAAAGTCAAATCGGATATTTGATTGAAAGCAACTACAATCAGTACAATGAATGTTTATGAGTTGTATGAGAACAACCTCGATCGACCACAAAAGTTGGACCAAAAGCTTCCTCTAAAGAGAACATCGATCATGAGTCATGGATTCAACCTTTGGAGGCTGAGGCATAATACATATACGCCCTATATAGTTCTAGAAATATATGCAAGAATTAGCTAGGTTTAGGAATATGGATCCAAATATCCAATCTAAAATTAGGTAATAACTTCCTCACTTAACTTGTCAATGTAAGCGGAGCGGATGCTTTTCCGAACCAAGAACAGGTTTCTCTATATTTGTTCATGCGTGCATGCAACGCTTTGTAACATCTATATGGAAAATTAGTAGCAAATGATCGATTTATATACCAGATTACCAGCTAGCGCTAGCTTCTGATATCAATGAAATGATATAAGCAGCTGACTAGACCATATATATGGTAGAAATACTTATGTACAGTGAAATGAATATACTGCATATCGAAGAAGTGCAGCAGCAATAATTCAAGATTCACCAGAAAAATTAAAGCACAGTAGAGTATTAAACATTAGCTCCCTCTCCTCACCAGAAGAGACTGACAAATTTAAGTTCATAGTAAGGTAGTAAATTCTACTGCATATATATAAGCTACAGAACTTGGATTACGTTCTGCAACTTCGATCTGGAAATATATTTAACGAGTACGTTGTCGGCGATGCCATCAATTCGGAAGCCGACCTTTTATTAATGTATTCTGTTTGCTCCTGCGGGATTGATTAACGGGAGGTTTAATTAAGTTAATTGGTTAAATTAAAGTTAGATTAAACCTGGATATGTATGTATGATGTTGAGAATATAAGAGGAAACAGGCGTGTAGTGAGGCAAACGTAGCAGACAGAAGCAATGATAAATATTAAACTCGGAACACTTGGAAGGGAAGGAAGCTGGTTCCCTCCCACACTCTCTGCTTCCGTCAATCGCGCTCTTTTGCTTCCTCTCTAGGGTTTTATCTACGATTTGCTTTCAACTCAATTCATGCATGTATTTATTGTATTATGTACATTATTTATATTTTGCATGTAACTTATAATAACTTATACCGGTACAAAATGCAATATAGATAAACAAGTTAGACACTTATACAAAAAGACTGAATTATTTAGACAGTGTCTCGACTTTAATTGTGTGGCCATTGTGATATCCGAATTTAATAAAGTTATCAATGTAGTACCCAAACTCAATTTTTGTCATAAATTCATTTTTTTTTCTTCAATTTTTCGTCACCACCCTGTTAAGATGCTGATGTAGCTTGCGCTTTCAGTAAGTGTATGACAAAATGACCAACATACCCTAATACAAAATTATCAGTGTGGTACCCGAACTTACAAAGTTACCAATATATGTGGTATCCAGACTCATTTTTGGTTATCAACTTGGTCTTTTTTTTCTTCAGTTTTTCGTCATTTCCGTTTTGATGCTGACATACCTTTTGTGTATTTTAAAAATGAAGGGTAAATTAGTTTTTTTGCCAAGTTTTTTTTTTCTATTTAGATTCCCTTTTTTAGACCAAATGAGGCAAAAAAAAAAAGAGAAGGAAAATGGACGACTCGAATGGCGTGGTACCCGAATCCGGAAAGCCAACCTCCTCTGTGAAGGCTACTTCTCCGATTGCCACAAATTTGCAGTCATCGCTCGCGACTATGACATCATCCACCCCCGTCGCCGACATCATGAACGCCACCATCTGATAAGCCACTAGAGTTCGGGTTGTTGTCGAGGTTTCGAGATCGTACTAGGTCCGGAAGTTGCAGGGCCCATGTCCTTGATAACCTCAACGGTTTTGGACGACTGGTCGTTGAACCAGAGCGACGAAGAGTCGTTCTTGCCCTGATCAGCTGCGCCGCCTCCTATAGGAGACTAAGACCCGACTTTGGAGCTATTGAAATTGATCAAGACCCAGAACTTGTTCATCAGATTCAGGCTTTGAAAGATGAGCTCCGTCGAGCCTAGCTCGACGACTTCGTTCGCCGTTGAAACACAGACCATCGTCTGCAGACCGAATACCTGTCCCTGGCGAGCCCGCTCGCAGGGCTAGGTTAAGAGACGTCCTCGTCGGTGAAGTTGCTCAACGGGATTCGGGTTGCGGGGAAGGGACGGGAGAGACAGAACAAATGGGGGTATAATTGTTCATTTGTTTAAAAACAAATAAATTAATATATCATTTATTATGGGTATTTTGGTCATTTTTCAGCAACTTACAAAACAAATAAGTCACATCAGCAACTTAACGAAGTCGAGATGGAAAACTGAAAAGAAAAAAAACTGAGTTAATAACAAAAAATGAGTTTGGGTACTATATTGATAACTTTGAATTATGGTATTTTGATCATTTTGCCATACACTTACGGAAAAAGCAAGCCACGTCAGCATCTTAACAGGATAGTAACAAAAAATTAAAGAAAAAAAATAGAATTTAAGACAAAAATTGAGTTTAAGTACTACATTGATAACTTTATAAGTTCATATATTACATTATCTGGACAACTAAATTCGAGACACTGTGACTAATTTAGTCTTTACAAAATGCAATATAGATGTACGAAAAGAAACCGCTTCAGTTCAATAGACCTATACATATATAACTAGCTGACTAAGGTAACTATTTAGCTCGTAATGTTATAGATCGATCCAGAACAAACCCATTTCTTAATTTCCTTGGACAATATATGCATCACGTCGATCGTTTGCATCGCAACAAATAACACCAATAATCTCCATCGCGTTGATCAAGGTTTGGAAGATAATGAAGACTGGATTGATTGAACCCCACCTCATTTAATACCGAGCAACCAATTAGCCCACTCAGATAAGAAGAAAAGGGAAAGAACATATCATATCATGTGGCTACTCTTTTCTGAGCGGATAGGATAATACAAAAACATCCAACACACTATATTGAATCTATTCAAAATAGCATTTTAGCTGTACATATACCTAGATCGATCGGAGCCATATGGTTGAATCACCTGGATAGTGACCCTAGCGGTTCGCTTATCAACATCACTTGACCTTAGTGTATGTCCCTTTGTTATTGTCTTTCTCCCTCTCAAGCTCTCTTTTCTATATGCCATATTGCTATCGATATTGTCTTGGCTCAATCCAAGCATCCTTCAAATCACGATATCTTAACCAAGCGTGACCAACATCGATCACAATGGTGACAATGCCTACGGAAAAACTAGCTTATAACTTTTAAAATCCTACTATAATCAAGACTTTCAATTCACGGGTGTACGTCTTAGTTTATGATGTATACACCTTCAGTATATGTTGAATACTTTGAGCTAATTAATTGAAAAGGGAAATAAAAAATTAAATGGCACACGCATGATTATCTTGGACCATAATCAAGATAATTAGTGCGCTCAATTCTGGCAGCACAATGGAAGCTAGGGATCCATCCTGCAAATCATGTTTAACGGTTGCCAGTTAGCGCATCGATCAAGATAGATTTGTCATGTCATTGTCTTTAATTATTTAGATTACACTAAAAACTAACATGATCGCTCTTACATATGCTAATTAACTAGTTATTTAGTTCTCCTTAAATGGGAGAACGATTAATTGTGATCGATCGACTGGGACATATATATATAGAAACAAGCCAAACTGAGGTTTAGTGGCCGGGGAATAATCTCGTATGATTAGGGTAATCAAACAAAACACTACTACTCGATCGATTAAGCTAGCTTTGCTTAAAGTAGCTTAATTAATATGTCCACCTTGTTCTTAATTTGTACGCTCGCTTTGCTAATATTAATTAGCAATAGCCATGTGCAGGGTAACATGGTCTGAGAATAGGTAGGTCTTATTCTAAACTATTCGCATATATGCACGCCAAGCGCCACGGGCAACGGAATAAGCATCATTAGGTTTTGCCTCCAATCCATGCCCTAGTTGATTAATTAAACTTCTTTTGAGACCCATATGAAAATGATCTCTGATCGATCGGTTTAGTTTAATTAAACCATGCATGACAGAAGCAAATGAAATTCTAGGCACATGGAATATGATCGAAGGTTCTGAGTACTTGGCATTCCTGATGTTATACATGGAGTCATGTACATGGTATATATGGTAGAGAAAATTGTTGGTTTAGTCACTTATGTTTAACAGATGAGATGAAATAGTCATTCCTGGTTAATAAATATCATTTTGGTCATTCATATTTTATTTTGTCACTTAGATTGATCACTCTGTTAATTTTAGATGTAAAAAACACATATGTGACACACACGCGTTTTACTTAAATAAATATTTTTGTCATTATAAAACTAATAAACTTATTTGTATGCACATTACAAACAAATAAATATATTTTTTTAATATCCAAAATAGATAAAATGACAAATATAATTGATAAAATAAAACATAAATGAACAATATAATATTTTTCAAACATAATATCAAACAGACATTTGCCTCTGTGCTTGAAAATATCTCAACCTCAGCTCTTTCTCTTTATGTGCAAATTTACGCACGCAAGCACGCACGATTGATATGTAACTTACTAACTTAGTGCCACGCCAACAAGCAACACAATGTGTCAATGTAATTCTTGCCTTCTTATTTGAGATTTCAAGAATATACATGGAATTATGTACGTAGCTGGCTCAGGGAATGCATCGAGTACATGTGTGTGCATCAGCCAAACGAATTGAGCAAACTTAACAAGCTAAGCTAGCTAGGTAGGCTAGCTAGATTGGTGATCGAACAATGAGGTGATGCGAAACATGCATATGTGCTTAGTCATTGCGGGGTTGGTTATGTCTTGTCTTCTTTTCCTCGTCTCTAGCCCTCGATCAATCTCGAATATTTATGGTCTTGGTGCATTTTACGTGATTCCATGAGGATTTGAGCTTTAGATTTCCATGTTGTCTTGTTTTATTGATGTTCTAGTTTGTTATATATATTGATCGATATACTATACTATATCCTCATAGGATTTAGTTTGATAATTATACTGGAATACCATAATTAATTACCATGCATTATATTGGGAGCGAGGTGATTTCTGGGCGGACATCGCAACGTACCCTACATGCATACAGAATAGACGAACTCCATCCACGTACTACACTTCTTGGCATAAACATAATTGCAAATCTGGCTATACATTATTTCTGAATTTATGTGTACGTGTATCATATCATGTATGCAGTACGTGCGTACGCATATATAGATAGATGAGGTCGAAGCGAGCACTGCTTATAAATCTGGTCAGAAACTGGGTGCTCCATCTGCTACAGATACTGCTATCGCTGCTCTGCATGCATGCACTCTTTAATTTTTACTTCTGCACCAAGCAAGCAACCAAAGCAAGTAAATGACGTAATAAATCCATGGAGCCTTCCGTACGCAGTCCTCCGTTTCGTACAACGATACGTACGTGGCTGATAGTGGAAGCGATTAATTAAGAACTACTTAAAAATAATAAGTTAACTAATTAATATTTAGAGAATAGTCTCTAGCTAGAGGAGGGTCGGACCCGTATCTGGAGAGTCATCGAAGTCAAGTCGATCGATCGGGTCGAGTGTGGAGGTGGTTGGGCCGACAAAAGCTGCAGCGTTTCACATGCTCGGCTGCGTTGTCTTCCATTCTATTATCTTCTCTTGCCTGCCATCCTCGTCAGCTTTGACACCAAAATATTTTCTTCTCATTAATATTTTTTTGTTTGGTTAAACTTTCGGTATATTATACGGACAAAAAAACATAAGTGATTATTTAAATTTGACAAATTTTAAATTTTAGTCACTGAAATTTCGTAAATATAATTTTGGTCACTGAATTTTGACATTATATTTTAAATTGGTCACTGAAAATATTTTCAGACGTTAAATCAAGTTAACACTGTTAACTATTAAGGGTATCGTAGACAAACATATTATGTAGTATTTTTGTCTCAATTCTTAGCAAAAAATCCCTCCAATTTTTGAATTGTTTCCCTTCAAATTTGCTCTCTATTTGTTGCCACGCTTTCCCTCTGATCTGTTTGTTCACAATACCCTTCATAGTTAACAGTGTTAACTTGATTTAACGTTTGAAAATAGACTCAGTGACCAATTTGAAATATGATGTCAAATTTCAGTGACCAATGTGAAAGTTAGTGCCAAAGTTCAGTGACCAAAGCTATATTTGTGAAACTTTAGTGACCAATGTGAAAACTAGTGCCAAAGTTCAGTGACCAAAGCTATATTTGTGAAACTTCAATGACTAAAGCTTAAAAACCGTCAAACTTGAGTGATCATTTGTGATTTTTTGCCTATTACATGTCAAAACGTTTCTAGTCTGAAGAACGATTGGAAACAAAAGTATTTGATCGGAGATCTTTCCCATGTTTGAAAAAAATCAAGAAAAAATAGAAACTATTGTTTGTATGACAAACCAGTCGTTATCCACGTCCTAATTGTATAGTTTCAATTTTGCTACATAATTTTCCTCACTCTTTTCATCAACTTGGTTAATGATTGTCATTTTTGGCGGTCCTTGTTAAGTTATGAATCTCACATTGAGAAATTGGGACCTTATCTATAGATTTATAAGGATTTGGGTTACATCAACTATTGTCAATTGGTTTTGGCATGGAACCCCATATTACATTATAATGGTATTAGAGTAAGTTATCCACGACACGTGTGAATGCGTAATAGTCATACGAACTCCACGTCACCCCAATGTTGTCCACGTGTTTGGCGTCGCCACACGTGCGGGGGCGTGTTGAGATATGAATTTCACATCGGAAAATTGAGACCTTGTCTATGGATTTATAAGGATTTAGGCTACACCAATCATTGTCAATCAGATTACTTTATCACTCCTTTGAAATTCTCTGAGCCCAACTTTTTCTTATGTTAGAGCATCTCCAACAACTTCCCCATAATTTTTGTAAAATAAAGAAGAAAAAGTCGAAATCTCTAAAAAAATTATGCCCTAACTCCAACAGCTTCCCAATTTCGAAGATTTTAGCATTTATTACAACTATTTTTTTATTCATCATAATAAGAAAATATTATATTTTTTATTGAAACTCATGGAATAGATATTGGAAGACATTGAAACTCACAAAATATTAATGATAATCTATTCTCGAAACCAAAATTTTGCAGTTGTTGTAAATTTAGGGAATAATTTGTTCTCTCTCATATGTTTCTCTATTTTAGGGAATAAGATGAAAAATCTGTTGGGAGGAGTGAAAAAATATCATATATTCTCCAAAATTTCGTTTTTCTCTATAATAGAAAAGTTGCTGGAATTGCTCTTAATATAAAAAATTTCCATAACTAGTATATATAGAAAACAAACAAAAAAAGGAAGCGCCAATTTTGAAGTGTATAGTGTTATAATCTCAATCAAGAGATTGCACCAATGTTGAACGAAAATTTAAAATGGGCCAACTCTCAGACAACTCTTATGGAATTAGAAATTAAAATAATATAATATACATTGTATAACGTATGACAATGCGCCTAAAGACAAACTAACTAAGAAGACGAGAAATAGTCTGAAAAATAATATGATTTCACAACCTAAATGTGGGAACAACACAACAGTATACTAGTGGTCCATGACCTATTGTACGTGGTCCGTTTTTTCACCCGAAATAGTATATGGAAAAGAAGATATCAAGATAAATCACAAAAGTACTTCCTTAGAATTATGAATTATGAAAAGCATTACATCGTCGTAACCTAATAATCACGAAGAACAAAAGATAATAACGAAAATTATTTTCACCATTAGATCACAACTTGTGATAGTTAGTGACCAGGTAAATATTGTCGATCTCCATCTCATTGCCCACGGTACAAAATGTGTGATCATGGCCGGTGTTTCTATGATCTTTTTATATTGTGTGGTAGTGGGGTTAGGGCAAAAGGTGCTACTGCTACGTATTAGCTGGTCTATGATCGATGGTCATGAAGCAGATGCAATGGACAATTGAGGAGATGGAGTTAAATATCAATTCAGAACCTCAAAGTCGGGATCTTCATATTGCCAATTTTGTCGCTTACTGAATTTCTGGGGAAAGAGTGAATTGCATTGGGAGGAAATTGGTGACGAGTCCACCGAATTATTTTGTGACATGTGAAGATCTCCTGCTTTTGCGGCTGCTGGTGTTCCTACCTTGCCATATTAAAACGACTCGTTTCCTTTTCGTTCCTTTGTTTTTTGTTTGCTTTTCCTTCTCAAAAGAGCTTGAGGAATCAGATTGAAAGAAAAATAGCTAGGGTATATTGTGTTCACAATTGACCTGTGCTGGTCTTCGAAATACGTACATAACTTTTATTATTGTATTTCAAGTTTGGACATAATACTTTTTAAGTTCTACATCACTTTTAGGTAAGCCATGATCATTTATATCTTTTTTTTTACGGTCAAAAGAGAGGTATCTTATTGATAGTATGTAAACACCGTTATAATAGTAGACGTCCATAAGACTCGAAAGAATTGATTACTGTTAAGTTAATCAAGAAAATCTAGACTAGCTTACAAATAAATGTTATAAGAAATCAAACCATAAAATAACTAGGACATGCCTCTTTAGCCTCAGACGAACACCAACACGAATAAATCGATCAAGATAATATTCGCCTAACCAAAACCCCTATATTTTAGGGGCTCACTTGGGTCTTTAGCACCCTCTATGGCCAAGACCTCCCCCACAGTAGGGGTCACTGCACCTTCCTCAGCAGCAGACACACCAAACGGTGTCATCTCCTCCTCTAGTGAAAGCCTCCTTCCTTTGACTCTCCTCTTGTGGACCTTAGGAGAACCAACCACAGTGGAGCCATTCTCATTAGCCCCTGTCACCTCCACCGCGTCTTTAGCCTTGTCCTTTGACCCTATCGTGTGTCTACTCTTCCGCTTGAATGGGGAGACCTTGATATTACCAAAGTCATTGGTAAGGGAAGTACAAAGTGCCAACATTAAGGCCTCACCTTCAGTCGGAGGTGTACGAGTGGGTGGACGAGATGCCCTATGGTAGACCTTCACCACATTAGGTTGCTCCGCAACGGTATCCTTCTCCAGCTTCCTCTTGGAGCCCGACACCGGACGTGAAGCTTCAGTAAATCTCACTCCCGACGTTGTTACTTCTGGGGCCTTGAAGGAGAATGCGCTCAACTGCCTTGCAAGCTTAGTGGCCGAAATCCCAGGGAAGGAGAAGGTAAATCCAGAAGCCGAGAGGGTGAGACTCCCAGTCACACTATGATTCTCGGACTTACTAGGGATCCCGGGTTGATTAGATATCTCGGTTTGACTAGGGTTTTCTATCCTAGCACCAGCGCCGATCGACTTTGGCCTGATCTGGCTGGGAATTCCCAATGCAGCCATAGCTTCCTCCACCGCTGTCATATCCGGCGGCCCTCCACATACCACATGCTCCAAGAGACCACATACTCGACATAAGCCATACACACGGTCACAACGAAATCGAATCAGAACCATCACCCCATCAAGTTCAAAGACCTTCGGTGGGAAAGCTTTTCAGACTGGGTTCTTGATATCGTGCCATATCCTAGCAAGAATCCTCTTCCCACTCTTGATTCCTGGTTCATCTAATTTGATGATCTCACCAAGCGTTGCCCCTATATATATACCCGACCGAGTTAATTGTTTGTAGCCGAGGCGATAGTCCCAAGACCTTAACTCATACCAGAAATCACTGCAAAGGTACCTTCCTTACGTCCTTAATGCCGTCATACGTGTTCAACACCAAATTTGACTTGCCATACAAGTCCCTTCATGAAGAACTTGGTCACACTCTTCCTCCACGTCGAAGCAGAAGATGTGGCGGTCTCCATCCGCTCAGATATAGTCTCTTCTTCAGGTCCCAAACTCATGCTATTGTTCCATGAAAAGCTTTCACTTTCAGATCTTTCTTCACAAAAAGAAGACGTCCCACAACGTAGTGTTTGAAACTTCCGGCATCGTTAACTCCTAAAGAGGTTTTTTCACGCTCTGAGACAGCGAAGGTTGTTGCAAAACTCCTTGATACTCCACTCGACATGGCAAAAGGGTGCTGCGCGACCAAACTTTGAGAGAGAAAGCTTGGGCAACGTTCTTTAGGGTTTTTTCATTTTTTTGAAATTCAAAATGACACAAATCATAAATTTGATATTTTGCTTGTTTTTATTCATATCTTTGAGATTGAGTTAATAATTTGTGAGAAGTTTATTAAAAAGCTAAGTTTGTGTTTGGACGAGGAAAAAAGAAATAAAAAATTTCATTTAAATTCAAAATTTGTCAAATTTTATGAATACAAATTATGTTGACAAACTACTTGGAGATTAGAAAAAGTTGTAGGAAATGTTGGCCTTAACTGTCATGTGTTACATTGTTATAGAAAAAGTTGTGTTGAAAGCTTTGGTTCCCGAGGGTTTTTTGCTTTCTTTCTTCATTGTTACTGTATGTTGGTTTGTAGGCCTTCATGTTTGTGTTGTTTGCAAGTGAGTAGGTTCTTTGTATTGTTCCTTGTAATGGTTTTGGTCTTGTCCCCAATTCTATGTAATTTTTTTCCATTGTTTTCAATAAAACTTCGGGACCGAGCGATGAGTTAGCTAGGCTCCCGCTAAAAATAAACTGTCATATGTTACATACAAAATATGTCCCGCTAAAAATAAACTGTCAATCTCTCTAATTCTCATACCACCGCTCAAAAATGTAACAACACTCCTTCACAAGCTAGACCCACTTCTTTGCTTCTTCTATGAGATATAGATATCACATACACTTGATTTATCATAAGCTCATTGAAACAGCAAAATAGTTGAAATAATGGATGCAAAATAGTTGAAATAATGGATGATAACGATTGTGCCATGTGACATTTTAGAGAATAGACCTTAAATGCTTAACCCTGTGGTGCATTCTAGAATTAACAAGTTGGTAGATATTTCATATGTTCGTGAATAACACCATTCTAATAAAATCAAATGATAGATGCCATCATTTTTTTCTTTCTATAAATGTAAGCTGAACACTTGAAGATGGCTAGCGTTAGGCCTATCGTTTTATGAGAAACATCTTATAGATGATATAGTTCGAAGCGATTCCGGCTCATTTTTTTTACCCTTTTTACAAATTAAAAGAAAAAAAATAATTTTATGAAGAACGTGCGGCAAATTTGGGCGGAAATTGTATTTAAACAAATATAAAGGAAAGGTGGCCGGGGACGGGCCGGGCCGACTGGGATAGAATATAGTTATCAATGTCTGCGGAGAACATAGCACACGCTAGGGAAGATGATACATGAATTAATCTCTGTCATTTTTCTTTTAATTCCGTTTCTCATTCTTAATTTATAACCAGGAGCTGAGCTGACTGTGTGCCTCTGTGCGAGAGAAACCGAGAAAGAAAGAAAGAAGAGTAAGAAAATGCTTTTATAATAATAATAATAATAATTATTTTCTTTGCTCCGGAGTCTGGAGTCTATTTCATGTCCGGGGGGCTATTGATCCATTAAAGTAGAAAAAGCTGTCTGAGCTCTGTTTTCTCTTTGGCTCTCTGCTTTTCCGGCGACAAGTTAGTTCCTCTTTCGATCCCCTCAAACAATAATAGGAAACACAAGCCAAAGCTCAAACCAAACAAAAGCTTCAAACCAACGAAAAGAAAACACAGTCACTCCTCGTTTTGTGCTTCTTCTTCTCCTTGTCTTTGGCTGTTGGGTGTTGGGAAATAGCAGCTTCAAAGATTCAGGTTGCTGATTCAACTGCAACTTAGTAACACCATTGGAATTTTGAGTGGTGTCTGAGATGGTGTTTGGAATGCAATTATGGGTTTCTTCAAGCTGTGTTTATGGAACCAAAGTCAGTTTCTTTGTTGCATTTTGGGGATTGGTGAAGGGTTTTATAGCCTGAGTTCAGTGTGAATTGAGGGAAGCTTTTTATTGAGCAAGAAGTTGGTTTCATTTGAAAAGTTATATAGTTCTGGGTTTTAATGGGCTGCAGCTAGAATTCTTTGGTTTAGATTTGTGGGAGAACATATTGTTCTAAGTGTTAATCATGAAGGCTCCTTCAAATGGGTATATGACAACGTCAGTTGAAGGTGAGGTTTCCTAAACTTCCCTCATTTGTTTGTATTTTGATTTCATACCATGTTTGTTTTTGTGGTAATTGATACATGTATCACTTTTGGGGTAAAAAATTTCTTCATTGAAATGAGTTTATAGATCCTGGGGTAGATGAAATCCCAACTAGAATTACTAGTTCTCTTCAAAATTGACAAAGCTGTGGTTGGTGTTGAACAGGAGAACAGAAGAATATCAATTCAGAGTTATGGCATGCTTGTGCTGGGCCACTGGTCTCTTTGCCTCCAGTTGGAAGCCTTGTGGTTTATTTCCCCCAAGGCCACAGCGAGCAAGTGAGTATTTCGATTGCGATGTGAAGAAGCAAAGTTTCATGATTCAATCTGGTTTCTAATATGGAGTCTTTTGAATTTTCCAGGTTGCAGCTTCGATGCAAAAGGAGACAGATTTCATACCGAACTACCCCAATCTTCCTTCAAAATTGATTTGTATGCTTCACAATGTCACATTACATGTATGACAGTTTCACTTTAGTTTGAAATGTTGAAATGTCTTAGTTAGATGCTTAATGTTTGTTTGATTTTTTTTTAATCAGGCTGATACCGAAACAGATGAGGTCTATGCACAGATGACTCTCCAACCAGTAAACAAAGTAGGTCAGCCATTCATTGTGAGAATTAAGAAGTACTTGCAACTTAGCTTCATTTACTTGTAAGTAGTGTAATATAATAGACAATATTGGTTCGATTCTTTGCCTCTCCAGTATGACAAGGAAGCAATACTGGCTTCTGACATGGGCCTCAAGCAAAGCAGGCAGCCTTCTGAGTTTTTCTGCAAAACGCTAACAGCTAGTGACACGAGCACGCATGGTGGATTTTCTGTACCTCGCCGAGCAGCTGAGAAGATCTTCCCACCTCTAGTATGTACAACTGAAGTTTTATAATTTATTGCAAGATATCACAGGAATATATGTAGTACATTCAATTTCCCATTTTTTTCTAGTAACTAAACAAATATGTCTATGTAGGATTTTTCGATGCAACCCCCAGCTCAGGAGCTTATGGCAAAAGATTTGCATGATAGTGCATGGACATTCCGACACATTTATCGAGGTATTGCCACATCTTCTTGTATTTCGTTTTACCTCCGGTGATTGAAAGTTAATGTGATATGAATATATCATGAGCCTAATTTTGTGGCATATTTATTCCAGGCCAACCAAAAAGGCATCTGCTGACTACTGGTTGGAGCGTGTTTGTGAGTACAAAAAGACTCTTTGCTGGAGATGCTGTTCTTTTTATAAGGTAAGAAATGATAAACATTTCAAATTAGAAGATTGTGTTTTTTGGGGTATAATCAATTTTTGATATATGACAATTTTTATATATGCAGAGATGAAAAATCTCAGCTTCTCTTGGGTATAAGACGTGCTAATAGGCAGCAACCAGCTCTCTCTTCTTCAGTCATTTCCAGCGATAGCATGCATATTGGCATTCTTGCAGCTGCTGCTCATGCTGCTGCAAATAACACTCCGTTTACCATATATTACAACCCAAGGTAAGTTGGTATAGAGTGTTTCTTTATTTGCTGTGTAATAATTGTCATCTTGTAGACTTATTTATTAGGTTCTGACTAAACTTATATGATCCTAATAGGGCTAGTCCTTCTGAGTTTGTAGTACCTTTGGCCAAGTACAATAAAGCAATGTACACCCAAGTTTCACTTGGCATGCGATTCAGAATGATGTTTGAGACTGAAGAGTCAGGAGTTCGCCGATACATGGGTACAATCACTGGCATTAGTGAATTGGATGCTGTTCGTTGGAAAAATTCGCAGTGGCGGAATCTCCAGGTATTGTTAGCCAACCTTGATTCATTCTCATAGAGACAGATACCTGCTAGACATTTCAGTTGATATTCTTGAACTTTGAGGCATTCGTTATATATATACTTGAGCTTAACTAGCTCTTGACTTTTATTGATAGGTTGGATGGGATGAATCAACAGCCGGTGACCGGCCTACCCGAGTTTCAGTTTGGGAAATTGAGCCGGTTGTAACACCTTTTTACATATGCCCACCTCCATTCTTTAGACCCAAGTTTCCCAAACAACCAGGGGTGCCAGGTAAACCAAAGTACAAGTTAATTAGATCCTTTAGACTGAAATCTCCTCTGTATAGTAACTTTGGGATTTTATAAATAATATTTGTGTGCTTTTACAGATGATGATTCTGACATTGAGAATGCTTTCAAAAGAGCCATGCCTTGGCTTGGAGATGAGTTTGGCATGAAAAATTCCCCGAGCTCAGTTTTCCCTGGTTTGAGTTTAGTGCAATGGATGAATATGCAACAAAATAATCAGTTTTCAGCTGCTCAGTCTGGATTTTTCCCATCCATGGTTCCTTCAAATGGTCTGCATAACGGTACTGATGATCCATCCAAGTTACTGACCTTTCAAGCTCCCGGTCTATCTGCAGCGGGTCTCCAGTTAAATAAAGCAGCTTTGCAAAATCAGGTTAGTCAAGTGCAACAGCCAAATGCTTCATGGCCTCAACAGCAACAGTTGCAGCAATTGATGCAGAATCCTATGAACCAACAGCAGCAAAGTCATTCGCAACAGCAACAGCTACAGAAATTACTGCATCCTCCTCTGAACCAGCAGCAGCAAAGTCATCCCCAACAGCAGCAGCTGCAGCAGTTAATGCAGAATCCTGCAAACCAGCAGCTGCAGAACTACTCGCAACAGCAACAACAACAAAGGGAGCAGCAGCAGCAACAACATCAAGAACCTCAGGTTCATCAACAGCTGCAGCAACATCATCAGTTAATTCAACAGCAGGTCAAGCAGCAACCACAACGGCAACAGCATCAACAGCAACAACAGCAGCAGCAGAAACAACAACAATTAGGTCAACCGGCTCCTGTAAATAATGGCCTCATTACTTCAAACCAGATCTCAAGCCAAAATTCACAGCAACCACTAATGTTCACTCAGCTTCAGCAACAGCATTCCCTAACAAGCAGTAGCCAATCCCAGCAACCAGTTCAGACTTCTAGTAAGAACTCATTTCAGTTGGCATTGGGGACACAAGACTTGCAGATCCAGCAACAATTGGAACCACAACCGAGCTTGTTACAAAGGCAACAGCAAGCACAGTTACAACAGTCCCCATTGCAGTTGTTGCAACAGTCACAGAAAGCACAGCAGCAGCCACAAGTACAACAATCCTCACAACAGGGCCTCTCTGATCAACAACTTCACTTGCAGTTAATTCAGAAATTGCAGCAGCAGCAGCAGCAGCAACAGCAACAGCAACAGCAACAGCAACAGCAACAACAACAATTATTCTCCCCTTCAAGCCCACTTTTGCTGCCGCAAATGCTACAACCGCAGCTGGCCCATCAACAAAACCAGCAATTACAACAGTTACAGTTGCCTCTGTCTCAGCATCATCAGCAACAGCTGAGCAGTAACGGCTTCTCAGCAGACAAGCTTCTCAACAGCAACAACTTCTCGGCTTCACCACTGATGCAGCCCCACCATGTTTCGTCCATCCAACCACAGAGCCAGCACAAGCCAGTCACAGTAATCCAGAGCCATTCCAATCTTACAGAAGGGGATGTTCCATCATGTTCAACCTCCCCTTCTACAAATAATTGCCAGGTGTCATCAGCAAACCTTCTGAACAGGAATCAGCAAGGTACAGCCATGTTGATAGGGAATACAGTTGCAGAGCCTTCTGGCAACTTGGTTCATGATTTTCAGAGCAAGTCAGATATCCGAATCAAACAAGAGTTGCCCATCTCAAAAGGACCGGACCAAATTAAATATAAAGGTGCCATCACTGATCAGCTGGAAGCTTCCTCTTCTGGAACATCATACTGTATGGATGCTAGCACAATGCAGCAGAATTACGCACTCCCATCCTTCTGTTTAGATGGTGATGTTCAGTCACATCCGCGGAACAATCTTCCGTTTTCAGCTAATATGGACTCATTGGCACCTGACACCTTGTTGTCAAGAGGATATGACTCTCAGAAAGATCTTCAAAACTTACTGGCTAATTATGGTGGGACACCAAGAGATATTGAGACAGAATTGTCTACTGCAGCAATCAGCTCTCAGTCATTTGGGGCGCCCAACTTACCATTCAAGCCTGGGTGCTCTAGTAGTGATGTTGCCCTAAATGAAGCTGGAGTTTTAAACAATGGTTTGTGGGGATCACAAGCCCAACGTATGCGAACATATACAAAGGTGTGTTACTCTACTAAGACCTCTTTACTTAATCGTATTGATGTCAGGTACACCAATAAACCTGCTTTTAAAAGTATATCGTCCTTCTTTACTGCATAAGATGTCAAATTAGGTACTTAGGGTCGAGATGTCATGGTATATGATATGACTTCATTTTGTTCAATATAATTTCTTGGCATGAAAAAGCTTCAACCTTTTACAGGTTCAAAAGCGTGGATCAGTAGGAAGGTGTATTGACGTCACTCGGTATAAAGGCTATGATGAGCTTAGGCATGATCTAGCCCGCATGTTTGGGATTGAAGGGCAACTAGAAGATCCACATAGAACTGACTGGAAGCTTGTTTATGTTGATCACGAAAATGACATTCTTCTCGTTGGTGATGATCCCTGGGAGTGAGTCAAGGAACCCTTCAATTGCACTAGATATAGTTTTGTTGTTTTTTTTTTCCAAGTATTCATTTTTGTTCCAATTGCTTTCAGGGAATTTGTGAGCTGTGTTCAGAGTATAAAGATACTGTCGTCTGTAGAAGTACAACAGATGAGCTTGGATGGAGATCTGGGAAATGTTCCAGTTCCCAACCAAGCATGCAGTGGAACCGACAGTGGAAATGCATGGAAGGCTCCATATGATGATAACACTGCAGCCTCATTCAATCGTTAAAGGTTTGGATATTAAGACAATCAACATTCATTCTCAATATCTCATGTAAAGGCTACAACTGAGGTGAACAAAATCCCTCCCAGGAGATATATACAGCAGAACCACACTGGGTTCCCGAATCCGTGGAGGGATATAATTACTCCTTAACAAGTATAAAGATGCTGGTTCTGCGGATCAAGAGGATAACACAGCTTAAGCAGATGCTTGACACATGATTTCTAGCGTATAGTGTTGATGACCAGCTCCGAAGTTGGATATTTTATACCATACAGCGGGGGTAGAATGGTGTTTACAATGATCTTTTTCTTTTTCTGAGGCAGAATGACAGGAATTGCTTACTAATTTGTAATCTGAGTAATTTGTAAATTCTATGCGGAGATTAAGGAACAGAACATAGCTTTAGTTTTGACTTGCGGCTAATGTAATGACCAAGGTTTGTGCCGTTTCTAACTTCCTATTTATTTCTTACAAGGTTTCCATCATGTTAACAACATATCGTCTATCCAACTGCTCTTATATATGTTCTTACATGTAAGATCAGTGCCAACTAGATCTGTGTTTAGGAGTGAATTGAATCTTCCACACAAACTAGACTACGAATATGCTTTGACTGCAATCATTATATTCCCAGTGTTATTACATTGAAAGTACAGAAATGACACCTGAAGCCCTTAAGGGACTTAAATGCTATGTAATCAGCAATGTCCAGAGGAAACTCTGCGAGACATGTCAAAAATACAAGATCCAGTTGGAAACCTAAGAAAGAATTGCAATGACATCTGAAGCCCTCAAGGCTATGTATTCAGAACCATCTTTGCCCTTGAAGTCATTCCCTGCGTATTTCGAGTACAAAACTGTGCTTCCCTTACTGATGCTCAACGGTTTCTTGTTACCTTCCTCATCAATACTACCGGGTCCAACAGCAATCACCTGGTCATATCATGAAGCAAGCATTCAGCATCAAAACATTAGAAACCCACAAGGCCAAAATCAAACGTATCTTGTTCTTACCTCGCCAATGGAAGGTTTCTCCTTGCTAGCCTCTGTCAGCAACAAACCTCCAGCAGTCTTTTGCTCGGCCTCAGCAACCTGCATTTGATGCATATAAGGCGTAACACCGTCAGAATCCTTGGGTTAAAGGTGTGGGAAAAAAGGACGTGAATACGCATATCATTCCACTTTCAAGAGAGAGAGAGAGAGAGAGAGAGAGAGAGAGAGAGAGAACCACACGGTAAATTATAAATAAAAGTAAAACCTATATCAAATCATTCATATGTACCTTTTGGATGCACTTGCAATAAGGTAATTTTAGATAAGAGTTTAAAGTGTGGAAAGAAACAAACCTTGATTAGGACTCTGTCATTTAGGGGTTTGAGATCCTTTACATCATCTGTCTCAAGAATACCAACAATGTCATCATCCTTCATAATAAGATGCTTAGTACCATTGAACTCCACCTCTGTCCCAGAATACTTGGAATACACAACTTGGGCACCAGTCTATAAAAGGAAACAGTGTTTAGTGAACAGGAACCAAATTCAATGACATTCATCAGAGGTAAACAGGGATATGTGAAAATCACCGCACCTCGACACTGATGCCAACCTTATTCTTCCCAATTGTTTTACCCTCTCCAATGGCAACCACTTCACCTCCTTGAGGCTTGGTCTGAGCTGTGGTTGGAAGCAAAATTCCACCACTACTTTTCTCTTCAACGGTGCTGATCTTCACAAGCACTCTGTCGCCCAAAGGCTTGATCGAGGTGTACTGCAGAATCAGAATAGGAACAGCACCTCAGGTAAACAATAAATAGCCTGAGAACCACACCCCATTATGAAACACTCATGCGAATAAACAACTGTCAAAACCTACAACTTCCCATTTGCTAACAAATCATACCCATGGACGAAACAATAACAAGTACCCTTACAACGTGTAATAGTGCAAAAAAGAGATGACCGATTGATCAAGAAGTAGATACAAAACAATGTCCAAACAAAGTACTGAAGATAAAGCTATGGACAAGCCCAAACAAAGTCTCATATCGAAAAACTTCAATTGGTCTTGACATTACAAACGCGATGATCTACAAATTACACACAGCTAACATTCTCAAAATGCTTAAATTTAGTCTCACAATGCCATACCACAACCACACATCCAAAGTCAACCCTAAGCATTTGGATAACCAATTAACTCGAGTCAACTCAATATTACCAAAAACAAATGCACCACACACCAAGTAAAACCAATGGTCCAAAGCAACAAACTTTATCAAGATAAACTTGCTCTATATAAGATCCAAAATAACGCATATACAAGAGAAATGAATTAGGCTCAGTTTGACAGCAACCTTTGGAGCGACGGTGGTGGCAGCCTTGGCGACGAAGCCACGGAAGGACCTGTGGCTCACAACTGAGACTGCAGCTGGAGACCCGAACTTGGCATTTGAGGGTCTGAGACCTTCAAATGAGGCCAAGCTCCTCACCGAGATTGATGAGGCTGTTAACTGAGCTGTGGCCATTTCTGCAAGGCAAATCCCAATTCAAATTCAGCACATAAAATTTGAGAAAGAGGTAAATTACTAACCCTCTAATTGAACACAAAACGCAGGTGAAAATGAACGAAACGACGAAGTGAAAGAGAATTTTACCTAATGGATTTGAGGAATTGAGGGAAGATGAGATAGGAGGGAGAAGGGAGCTTTTAGGGGCTTTGTGAGAGTGAACAAGATAAAACCCTAAGCAGCTTTGGACACTGTCTCTGCAGGCGAGAGAGGTTTTATGAGATAATGAACCACGCTTCTAGAACAGCTTTTTCTTTTGTTTTGAGACTCAAGCATGGATGGGTTGGGCCTTGTTGTTCACAACCTAGAGAATTCTTAAAACATGGGCTTGCCCAAGATATCCTATTTTCAGTATTTTGTATAGCTCTCAAGTCCAGTTCACCAGAAAAACTATATGTCAATATGTTTTTTTTTAATATCAAATACTAGACTAATAGTTCATCAATGTCCTAGTCAATTACCCATGGATCCAATCACCCAGATGATCCAAAATGTCTTCAGAAGCCCAATAATACGGTTACTACCAATCAGTCTACATTTTATACATCCGTGGCAAAACCCAAGTTATAAGCCCAGTACCCACTCAAGTGAAAAACTTACCGTTCTAATTCCCGTCTATCAAGTCGTTTTTGCCCACTGGTATTAGACCCGTTAGACGTTGTTTCGAGGTAAAGGGGATTCCTATCTAATTAAGGAGTGGTGCACCAAAAGTTTGACAGTTACTAGCGCTACTCTGGTTTGTTAGTCTAAGAATGTTTTTTCCGCCATGTTTTCTAGTGTAGTGATCCATTACGAATTCTCTTTGTCGGGTCGGGTAATCCGGTGGTGTCCTGTATTGCTACCAATTTTTTCCTATAATGAATTTTTGATCGACCCCCTAAAAAAAACTAGCTCGAATCACTAGTTATGATAAGAAAACCAAAGAATGATTTGCGTGTAACTAGTGGATTCGGTAATCATGTCAGTTTATGTTTCCAACTTTTAAAGAAATCCGGTTCTGCCTTTTGAAGTACTTATATCATAGTATTTGTTGAAGGATAAACATGATACACAATAGCTGTAGAGTAAAATTGTATCTTTATTAATTGATATATGACATTAAATACAGACATTACAATCAATATCTTCCAAATAATCAAGGATTGTTAAAATCTATATCTAATCTAATTAGGACAAGACACGTACTGGAATATCCGGAAGATACTTTCCTTAAACACTCATCTTTGTGTTGAGCTTCTAATGTATGAGGCATAACTTGTTGCCTCACTAAAAATCTAGCCAAGTAAACCAAAACCACATGGGAAAAATAAAGACTTGGTCGAAGGAAAAAAGAGTATAACACATCAACTACAGATGATACTACATGTAATGTAGACTCACCCTGATGTTTACCAAAATGACTCATCCTGATTGCTAACTCAATCTCTAAGTTCAGATAAACAACGTATGTCAATGCACTTCACAAATGTAGATTTGGAAAGTGACCTGGTGAACAAGTCCGCAACATTATCCGCAGAACCAAACTGGTTTACATAGATATTCAAGAACTACTATTGTTGCTGATTGAAGAAGAAATTTGGCGAAATGTGTTTTGTATTGTCACCCTTAATTCATATGTTCAATGCAAGCTGAATTATCCTCAAAGATGTAAGTTGGTGTTTTCGTAGTATATGACAATCCACTAGACCCTCAAATATTGTGTCTTACTGATCCAAGCCAAATACACTCTTTAATAGCTTCATGCAAAGTTATCATTTCTGCATGATTCGAGAAACTAGTAACAAAGGTTTACTTTGTAGATCTCCAAGAAATCGTCGTGTTTCCAATGGTGATAACATAACCAGTTTGGGAATGTCCTTCTATGTTGGTCAGAGAGATAGCCGACATCAACAAATTCTACCAATAAATTATTCAGTGTCTCAGAATAGGGGACTACGCTGAAAGAAGGTTCACCGTCAGCTTTCGATGGGTTGAATGACCATGACAAATTCGTCAAGGGAATAGGATTCGACGGGTCGATATCCATTCTTAACGGGTCAAATTGTGTAGAATCAGGAAGCTGCGTTTGTGGCTCAATTTCATTTTCTCTCTTGCTTCTTTGTAGAGAAAGAATATGTCCAAGTCAATAGATCCCTTCAAGTACCTGAAGATTTGTTTTACTCTATTCTAATGACGTTGCGTAGGTGCCAAGCTAAATCTAGCTAATAAGTTCATTGAGAACACAATGTGTATATGTGTGCACTGAGGTAAATACAACAAAACACCGACACTAAGATATGGAATCTCAGGTCCCAAAATGTGAGGCCCCGGAAAATTAAGAGAGCTAAATGGTCTGTTTATCGAGATCAATAGTGTTATCTTAATAGTTCCATTGAATACATTTTGAGAATTTTTACGCTTAAATGAAATCTTTCATTTAGATATTCCAAAGTGAGGTACTTGCGGTATATTTATTTAGACTTTTTGAGATTTTAACAAAAGAAAAAAAAGAAATATTGGATTAAGATGGTTTAATCTTGACCGTTGGCTTAAGTCTCATGATTAAGACCATTGGATGAAGGTGCATATATATATATTTTTTGAAGTAGGTGCATATATTAACTTAAATCAAATAGTAGGGAACCAGAAATGAATGAGATAAAATTTTTGTCCTACTTAACATTGTGCTCGTTAGCTACATTCTAAGGCCCAAATTGACATGATACGTTGCTCTTTGCTTTCGACTTCTTCATAAAAGTTACTCGGAATTGTGTATGTGGTGTCATATTCAAATTTTATGATGATCCGATGGTGGAATCAAGCTGGATCAAGGTAAATGCATCAATTGTTCATCACAATTTCTAAATTTTTAGTAGAGTATCAAATCGATTTTAACTAGTGTTGCATGTCCTTTCTTCTACCAAATTCACTCTACTCAATTGTTGGGTCATGCTCGTCTCTGCGATGGAAGCTTCTCCATGGTCACTGACCATTCAAATGACAATCTTTGGTTGTGAGACACAAAGTTTTTCGGCAAATTCGGTGTTTTTCGGTCACCGATTGGTACATGCAAGATATCAATATTCATCATCTCTTCATTTTTTTTGTGCTGGAAGGATTAGAATTCATATGTGATAAAGTTATGATTAATTAAGTGGAAATGTCGAAGCCATATCCACCAAAATTTTCACTATAGTGATTTGGCTTGGTTTAAGTGATTGTTTAGAACCCTAACCTCATTCTAGATGGTTCAAAGAAAACATGCATAACGGGGATTTATGGCTTGTCGATATGCTCATTCATCAAGCTAAGATTCAAATTTTGGCATTAATAAATTCTTTTTGAATTGAGATTTGGCTATAAGAAGCGATTTGTACCGATAATTTGGTTAATTGAGTGTTAGGCATGTTGGTTGACATTGGAAAGTGAATACGTAAGTGAATCAATTACACCTATGTTGTTGGTTAGGACTCAAATTTCTAAAAGCATGGATGTGTTATGGTGTTGGCTTATAATATTATTGGAATCGAGCTTTGGAATTCTAGATAGGGACTTTGGACTTACCTCAGTTAGTGGTTTTATAAATGATTATATTTTTCTAATGCAAGATAAAATTGATTTGATACACATGCATGAGATACTGTTGGGTGTGATGACTTGAAAGTGAAAGGAGCATGGCGAATTCCTTGAGCTTCGATCCTTTAAACCTTCAGAGGGGTTGTATGTATTGAACAATGTCTGACATCCTTTGTGGTATGTCACTGGTTCTAGGCAATATAACATAAGCGACCACTCTCGCTACACCTTGTTTGACGAGATTCTTTCTCTGGTAAGGTGATAGTTTGCATAGTGATTAGTCATCAGGTTTGCTACATGAGCATTGTTTTCATGAGATTTACATATGTTTTTATTGTTTTTACATACGTACTTGCTGGTCAGTACTTATTTTTATACAAATTGGTTTTCAAACCTAGCTAGGTATAGTCTTTTGAGCAACGATGACGAAAAGTCACCCCTACAACAGTTTAGGATGCAAGTACTGTGCATTGAAATGGAACAAGGAAGGACGAAGCTGAGTGTGCCAAAGACTTGTATTTAGTTTTGATATAATTTGTCAGGTTCCAACTGCCAACCTATTATCATGTTTCTCATGTGTAGCTTAATTAAGTTGTTTCAGAACTTGCTATTCTTTTGTTTGACTTAAGTTGGTTTATTTGTTCTTTACAAAGTTGTTGATTGAATGAATGGTTTGTATCTGATAAGATTTTTTCTTTATCAGTTTTTCACCTCATTTTAAATAAAATGTGTTTCCGCTTTGTCAAATTGTAGTAACTTTGTGTCAAACTTAGCCTTGCGACTTTATAAAGTGTTTAAGTTATGATTTTCTACTTGTATTTTAGAAATCGAGGCACTGTAATGTACTTAAATTGAAGAGGTGTAGTTTGGGGAGTTACACAAAAGTTCATCACCATCATCTTTCAAACAAAACAGATCATTTTTAGGTTTCAAATTGCGAACAACCATTAGTGTGCTAATAGGGCGTGCATTGTCCATATTAAACCACTTAAGCATCTTTTGAACATTAGAAGACTGGTGAATACAAATTCTACCAACTAGATGTTCCAACTCTAAACTGAGGCAAAATCGAGTCTTACCAAGATTTTTCATCTCAAACTCGTATTTCAAGTAGTCCAATGTCTCATTAATCTTATCAAGAGACCTGATGATGTTCTTATCATCAACATAGACTGCTACAATAGCAAATTCTGAGCTTGTTCATTTAACAAACACGCATGGGCATAAATCATCATTCTTGTATCCCTTCCCAATCAAGTCACTTAGACATTTGTACCACATCCGACCGGATTGCTTGAATCTATATAGTGAATGTCTCAATCTTATTACATGAGCACTCTGTGGTTTTAGAGTTACTTGAATTGGGTATAACTATGTCATTTGGCACTCTTATGTATATCTCTGAATCAATATCCCCGTAAAGATATGCTGTAACCACATTCATGAGCTGCATACTCAGTTTTTCGGACACTACCAAACTGACTATGTAGAGGAAAGTAATGATATTCATGACCGGAGAATATGCTTCCTCATAGTCAATACTAGGGCGTTGAGAAAATCTTTATGCCACTAATCTAGCTTTATACCACAAGACTTCATTCTTCTTAATGCGCTTCCAAACAAAAACTCATTTATGTCCAACTGGCTTAACATTCGGTGGGCATAACACTACCAGATCAAAAACTTGCCTTTTGTAAGAGAATCTAGCTCAGCTTGGATTTCAAATCTCCATTTCGGGCAATCTGCTCTATGTTGACAATTCGCAATAGAGCGAGGTTCTACTTTATCGTCATCAATGAATTCCTGAGCGAATAAATAAACAAATGCATCATCAACTAACATGGAAGATCTACCTATAATAATTCATGTACTTGTGTTACTTGGTGAGATTTGTTTGTTTTCTGACATCACAAATGGCTCTGAAGCGTCCCCTAGATATGTCAATTGTGATTTTAGGACATAAATGTAGTTAGAAACTATCTCGATCATGTGAAAGATTCACAATGTTGATGATGAATAGATCATTTTGTGCATGGATGACCTGCCTTTTAACCGGCAGCTCATCTGTAAATTTTCTTGATCTCCCCCTTTTCCTGCTGAGAGTCGAGAATGACGCCACACCTCCACCATGGGCAGAAGGATCACCTCCTTGCCTAGGTGTGATGTTTACTCGCCCTTTACTAAGGACTTCCAAATTTGCAGGAATATTTGCATTAGGTATATCTGATCTCATCACTTTCACGATATCAATACGCGCATACAGGAGTTAGACATCAAATTTGTTACTTTATAAAGATCGATAGTACGTTTCACTTTTATCTCACTTTGAGATATGCGGAGATCATGATGAGACATAGTGGGGTTTGACCACGTCAATTCTTGACGTTCAACATGAATAGAACCATTCATATCTCCCTTAACGACGGGATGTATATCTTATCAAAGTGACAATCTGTAATTCTAGCAGTAAAGAGATATATTGTCAAAGGTTCTAAATAAAGGATTTTTGTTGAAGCTTCATAACCAATATAAATACCTTATCTTCTTTGATGACCCATTTTTGTACGTAGTGGGGGCATAATATGAAAATATGCGTAGATGTCAAATGTCAGGCTCATATCCAGTTATCAACTGGTACGCACTGAATGGTTCACGTGTTACAGGTCTGAAACGAATAAGCATATGTGCATATAACACTACATAGCCATATGCAGATAAGGGTAAATTAATGTGCATCACCAAAGCCCGAGCCACAAGTTGTAACCGCTGGATTTGTGTTTTTTGCAAAACCGTAATGTGAATGAACATGGGGAATGGTATGTTCAACATCAATCCCAACAAACATGCAATAATCATCAAAAGATTTTGTTGTGAACTCTCCTACATAATCCAATCGAATAGACTTTATTGGGTGGTCCAGGTGGTGAGCCTGGAGCTTCATGATCTGAGTTAGGAGTTCTGCAAATGCGGCATTCCTTGTGGATAGCAAAGTGATATGTGACCAACGCATCGATGCATGTACCAAAACCATAAAGTATTTAAAAGGTCCATGTGAATTTTTCAGTATCTTGATCATCATATCTCGATCTGGGTGACTCAGATTATAATACCAAATCTTATATGAGGCAAAGTCACACACAGTGGTGTGAGTGAGTGCATTGAATTTAATAATCTGAACTTTAGTAAGATATAAACCACTATGAATGCCCATAAACTTCTCCAGAATGTGCATTCTGCCACATTCTACAGAGGTTACTGACAAGACCCGCCACAGATTACCGTAGTAATCTAGGGTAAGTCTTGCGGAGCCCATATTAGAGTATCTAGCACTGACTAATCGGTACTAGGTACTCTAGTACGAGTAACCCTGAACTTCAATTGAGAACCTACTCTAGTGTGGAATGTCACCATGACTATAAATACAAGGTGATGGGATCGTCTAGGGTGTTTGTCCTAACCCGAGACAATCTGGGTCAACAGGGTGTTTGTCCTAACTTGGTTTGACCCGACTAGTCAGTGATCAACCGACTAGTCAAATTATCGATGAAGAAAATAAAACCATCACAAACATACCTCCAAACTCAATTGTAATAAAATACTGAAAACTGTAAATTTGCATAAACATAAACTCGTTGCAACTGTGAAAATAAATAAACGATCACTCACAGTATTGTGTCGTGATACCAATCTAGCCAAAACTTGTTCGTTGACGTTTCTAAACATCTACCACTGGCTGCTAATACGTCATCTTGAAACAATGATTATTATTTAATTACTAACGTACCGTCAAAAATTGTAATAAATAACTAAGCTCGTATACCAACGAGTATTATCCTCGAGAACCTCGCATTATTGAATAACGTGCTTTTTCTGAACTAATGACGAGCTTTAATCTAATTCCAAATTCTAATTTTTGAATCCTTTTTTATAGTCACAACATATACCTTAAACATTACGCGACTCGAAGTCGAATCGACAATCTATTCAACTGTTTAATAATATCGTAAATTTTTTTAATTAATATCCAATTAACCACACGTCTTAATTAAGAATGTCCAAATCAATTCAATAACCTCTATTACAATTGGTGCGACATTAAGAGCAAAACAACATAAAATTTGCATCAAAATACCCTTTGCCAGAGCGCCACCGTGGACCACCAGCGGCGCGGTGGCGCCGGTGAAATTTCAAGGCTATGCAAAATCTAACAACAAACAACTTCCTCAACTACAACAAGGTCCAAATCATCTTCTACTTAGTCCAATTTAACTTAAAATCAAAATCTCACAAAATTTTTAAACCTTCGATTCTCCACACTCAAGTGGAATTGAAGTACCCTACTTACATGGTTAGCTTCGTTGTAATGAAGGCTTCAAGGCCCAATGCTTCACGCCGGTCAATTTGGCCGAGAAATGAACGACCCCCAAAAACTAGGGTTCATGAGGTCAGCGGCTTTTATCAAGAACACCACGGCTTGATCTTCACGAATTGGTGGCTGGGGCATTGTGGGTTTGAAAGAGGAGAGAGAGAGGAACGTTTTGACACCGGTCTAGCCGATTTTGGTGGCCGGACCGGCGAGCTCGCGGGCCATGAGAGAGGGGAGAGAGACGGGGGAGAGGAGAGAGAAAATGGAAAAAGTTTGCTGACTGAAATGGAAAGTTGGACTTTCCATTTCCAAAAAGTCATATTTATGCTCGCAAGTTGCGACAAGCTTAAATTCGTAAAATCGAACAAAACTTTCGTTGACTATAAATTTTTCGTCGTAACTCCGATTTTAACACTTGGCATGGCCACGAACTCGTTTCGATAAACTTTACGACATTTTTGAAAGAAATACTTCAAAAACCTTAATGGATAAATTTTCAACTTTATGTCAACGATAGTTACCGACGTAAACAACTAATTACCATCGATGATTAACGTTTAAACAAAATAATAAGGTAAATCTCGGGTCAGGATGTTACAATCTACCCTCCTAAAGAAAATTTTATCCTCAAACTTTACATTTATACTAGTAAACTTCCAACGGGTGCTACTCCTGCATGAGTTCTTTCGGCCTACAAGTAACATCCACAATTAAGAGGGGTTATCTATAACACCTTCACCATGTATCACTTTATTACAAAGCCGTGTTCTCCAAATCGAGAATCTCAAACAACCACTCACTATTAGCCTTGTATATGATAGGGTCAGGATGCAATCTCTGTAATATAAATAACTAAAACATTTGATATCCATGCCTCTTAAATGGCAAATGCTAATTATGATGTCGGCATGTCCGGTCAGTCCAGCCTTCAGTTGTGATTCTGATTTGCCAGCTGTCTAGATGAAGGTGCAGCTCTATCCCCCTGAAGTGGCTCCTGATCACCACTTGAACCCTGCACCATGAGCCTACCAAAGGTCCCTCAATGGATACTCACACATAAAAGTGACCCTCGTGGCCACAAATATAATAAGCTAAAGACCCAGATTGACAATTCTAAAGTTGTAACATAAGCGGTCATCTGACCGATCTCAGGGAACATTATGACCCTACTAAATTCCCTTATTCTGGAAAATTCTACTAAAAATTTGGCATAGTTTCCTCTAAAACTCAAGAAACCCAAAAGCCTGTATGAGGAGAACACTTCGAGTAATCAAATTCCAAAAATAAACCATGGGCATTGAATCCCATCCAGATTTCTCACAATCAAACTGAACAACACTATGAACATAATTCACTAATACTCATGTATATTTATGAATCGCAATGATTGTAATACCAAATATCTCCACAATTCCACTAACTCTCAATCAATACACTATAAGGATTAACTCAAAAAATCAATATTAATAAATGTAATATAGCGAGGCTCAAAGACTACAATCAGAATATATAACACTTCACCCAAATTTGAATATCCTTAGCTCACATACAGGTCTCATATATAAACATATCTACTATTATCCAATGCCAAAAATTTGTTGGTAATAAACATAGACCTCTGCTTGCAAATAAACGTATGCCTACAAAATCTGTCCACTCGAGGAGATGAAACACTGAGGCGCTAATCAACACACCTAGTCCCAATCTCGAATTAAATAATTGAATTTCTGCAACTTCCCTTGATGTACTACCATACACATTCTTGATTACTTAACATTGAATATTTACCTAACGATAACTAATCAGAGGACTAGAATGTTGTGAAGTTCAAGAAACGGGACAATTCCTTGCAGAAATTTATGATAAGATTTTGTATCCCACATCTTCGTCACCCACGAATAAAAAACTAGTTAGAAGTTCGCATTTTCGTATATGATTCTCATAAACACTTATGTGCGTGATGATCGCTTATTTATCTGCATGATACTGCTACATCCAGTCTAGCAAGATCCCAGAGTTCGTGCAATATACAGTGAATCAAGTCATACTTATCCGTCTATGATCCCCACACATGCTTGCAATATACATAAATCCTTGCTTACTCTCAAACTTAGTGGTTCCTAGCTGTACAGGCGTAAAACGCAGAAGTCTGATCCAAAATCTTGATATCAACATCTTCACCCTCGTGAACCCCTGTGATTCGTAACAGGGATAATTACATTTCTAAACTAGTTACACATCTGCTGAAACACCTTTATAGAGGAAAGCGTGTTCATGACATAAAATGAACACGACCAATTCTTAAAGAAATTTGAGTAGAAAAATTTAAAGTTAATCCCGACAAACAAAACTGAATTAATGGAAACACAAGATAGTGAATGTGTGACGACCCGAACAGAATCAGTAGTATAATTGGCTTAAATCACGAGTTAGCGCGTAATCACAGTTTTATGTAAATTGATTAATTTGTCAGTTTTGATCACGACTTAATTATCGACCAAGAATTTGAGTTGAGTCTCTTTTCGAGAGTTGTTGTACGCGTGATTTCGAGTTCGTGGGCAGTTCCGGATTATTATTTCGATGACCGAGGAATATAATATGAATATTTGAAATTGCAGAATTTCGTCGAGTTTATCTGTTCGTATTGAGTTTATCCGAATCGTAATGGTTATCCGTTTTGGACCGTCGATCGTCCCGAGCCGCGAGTATAAATATCGAAAATAGTCGAAAATACTGTTCGGGAAGTTTGACCGGTGTTGACCGAGCTTGGACCGTTGACTTTTCCGTTGACCGTTTCTCCACCGCGCGAAACGCGTTGCCATAGTCGGACTTCGTGATTCCGGCCACCTCCGACCGAGATATTGGTATATTTTGATTCCTCTCTTCATTTGCTGTTGATTAGAACTTGGAATTGCTTAATTTGATGCCGGATTGAGTGAGAACGGAGGAGTTGAAGTTCTTGGATTTACGTCGGAATCGGCCTTGCTTGGGGGCGGAGCTCCAGCGACTTTCCGGAGTGGATTCTTGGTGGGTTTTGTTGGGTTTTAGTTGGTGATCATTTTCCTTTTGGTTTGGAGGGACAAGGTGGCGCGAAGGCGCCGAAATCGGGCTGGGAAGTTTTTCGGCCGGTGGTGACTTTTTAGCTTTCGAGCTGATTTCCGGCCAATCCCGCCAGAATTGGACTTAGCCACAGTTGAGTAATGTGTCGGGCTCGTTGAGGAGAAGCTTCGGTGAGCTTGGCCGCCAGAATATCTCTCTGATTGACAGCGCGCTGCCGGCGGTCAACGACGGAGCTCCGGCGACCGTTGACTTTTTGGAAATGTATCGAGTTATATGTCATTTTGCTCGTATTCACGCCCCGATCATCGCCTTGAGGTTTTCGAGTTGATTTGGGTACCGGATTTTCAGTCGAGGGTTTGAGTGGAGATTTCGGGAATTTCGTCGATTATTTTGTATTGCGTTATATATATTCGGGAACGGTTATTTTCCGAGGTGTGGTACAATGTTTTGAATTGTGATTTTGATCATATATATTTTTTGATTATTCAGGGGATCGAGATCGTGCTTCGAGCGAGGGATCTTCCGCCGGACCACGTGATTTGCGCGAGTGCGCGCTTTGCTCACCTGTGAGTAGACTTTTATATTTTCACTGCCGTTGCGAGTTCATGATTTCCGTATTTATTTTGATACGATATTGAGATTATATATTATTTTTGGAGGTATTATTTTATATTTTTATGGTAATGGCATACTTGCATCGATTCTTCGGCTACTCGGTTGATCACCAGTAGTCTGACCAGAGTTGAGAGATTCCTCTGGGCAAGGTTGAGAGATTCCCCTGTTATGCCGCTGGGGTTGAGAGATTCCCCTAGCCTATCACCGTCGGGCTTGAGAGATTCGCCTGGCACCTCCATATATATTTTCCGAACTCGCATTGTTTTACATTGTTTATGTATATGAAATTGGTGAAAGGCATATGTTTATTTTCGTCCACTCACTCTAAAGTTTTATTGCCTTTCCCCTTGGCTTTTCGGTCTCCGTGTCCAGTTTGCAGTTCAGATTTTAGTGTCTCACGTCACGGTCGGAGGCTAGTCGTTCGAGCTACCTTTCTTTTCCAGTAGGTTTCTTGTTTTGCCTACTATTGTATATTTTGTATATATATACATTAGAGGTTGCTCTGATACGATATTGATATATGTTTTTATGTGGTTTTCCCCGGATTTTCTATATAGTACAGTATGTTTACTGCTTTATGTTATTGATATGATATTGAGAAATCCGGATGAGATTGGTGCTCATGGTTTGGCTTTTGTGGCATAGGATGAAGTGTAATTTCAGGGTGCAGGTTAATGACAATTCTGCGTTAGTAGCATTACTCTGCCGAAATTTTTATGGTTTTTGTTGGTTCGTATTTTCAGAAGGGGTTTGATTCTGGTTTAGGAAACTAAATCAGGATTGGGTCCTTTCAGAATGAGTCTCCAATACTAATAACAATTTGAAACTCTCCGTATGACGAGTTGACTATAGGGGGTTTACTCAAATATAATCTCCATCTGGTTGTTCCCCGCCGTTAGCAATATCAATGAGCGATGATCAACTCACATAATGAAAACATAATAAAGTCGAAGTCTACGGTCCTTTCTTAGAAAATAAAGCTGAAAAAATATACTCACATGTGAGTGGATGAATTTTAAATCACTTCCATCAACCTAGAATTTGATGAAAATCAAGGCAGCTACATTCCTGATCTGATCGAACTCCTTATTGTAGTTAAAGAAGAAACAATACAATTGAATTACTATATATCCACTCTACGTAATAACGTCAAGCAGAAGATCAAACACCTGCAATGAAGTAAATAATATACACTCACGACTGTATTAAGTCTGGCTGAAGACATCACCAAATATAGTAAAATGTAAAATTCCTAACTAATGACACAATCCTCGATAAGGGACAACGAGTTCCCATTGCTGAGCTGACTAAGGCTGCTGACCCAAGAAGCAACAAAAATATACGCCTTGTTAGATATAAAATTGTCATTGCATACCATACCAGAAAATAGTTACTCTTGACCACCTTATGTCCATGATCGGCCGAAGCACGAATGAACATGGCACCCATACCTCTGGAGAGATATATATATATATATATATTCAATTCCCTCTGGTATCAACATGTAACAACCCAAAAGAAACATGAATCAGGAGATAAAAGCTTCCCTTAAACGACAACAATGGTGACTGACCATAAAAGATAGTGTCAGGTCGGATAGTCGGGTTAGGTCGAAGTGGCAAGGGTCAAGCCAAAGTGACTGACCTGTATTAGAGTATCTAGCACTGACTAATCGGTACCAGGTACTCTAGTACGAGCAACTCTGAACTTCAACTGAGAACCTACACTGAGAAGAGGAAGGTTGTGGACTGTCATGCCTCGCACTTTGGACGATCACGACTTTATTCGGCTAACCTGCAAACTGGAAATTTTAAAACAAAGGGTCCAGGGAAAGGCATAAAACATAAAATGACGAATAACGTGCTTTCCAAAATAATGACGAGATTTAATCTAATTCCAAATTTTAATTCTTGAATCCTTTTTTATAGTCGCAACATATTCCTTCAATATTACGTGACTCGAAGTGGAATCGACAATCGTTTTATAATATCGTAAAATTATTTAATTAATATCTGATTAACCACACGTCTTAATTAATGATGTCCAAATCAATTCAATAACCTCTTCATTACAATCGGTACGTTATTACGAGCAAAGCGACATAAAATTTGCATCAAAATATATTACGCCGGAGCGCCGCCGTGGACCACAGCCGGTGGCGGCGACGCGGTGGCACTGGTGAAATTTTTTGGCGACCTGAAGCTCATCCTATGCAAAATCTAATAACAAACAACTTCTTCAACTATAACAAAATCATCTTCTAACCAGTCCAATTTAACTTAAAACCAAAATCTCACAAAATTTTCAATCCTTCGATTCTCCACACTCAAGTGGAATTTAAGTGCCATACCTACATAGTTAGCTTCATTGTGATGAGGGATTCAAAGCCCAATGCTTCACGTGAGTTGATTTGGGGTTGAGAAACGAACGACCTCCAAAAACTAGGGTTCATAAGGTCGGCAGATTTTCTCAAGAACACCACGGCTTGATCTTCATGAATTGGTGGCCGAGGCATTGTGGGTTTGAAAGAGGAGAGAGAGAAGAACGTTTTGACACTGGTATCGGCGGTTTTGGTGGCCGGACTGGCGAGCTCCGTCATCGGCGAGCTCACAGGCCTTGAGAGAAGGGAGAGGCACGGGGGGAGAGGAGAGAGAAAAAGGAAAAATTATGCTCGCAAGTTGCGACTAACTTAAATTCGTAAAATCATACAAAACTTTCCCTGACCATAACTTCTTCATCATAACTCCAATTTTAATACTTGACATGACCACGAACTCGTCTCGATAAACCATATGACTTTTCTTAAAGAAATACTTCAAAAAACTTAATCGATAAATTTCCAACGAAACGCTAGTAATAGTTACGGACAGTAAAAACTAATTACCATCGACGTTTAACGTTTAATCAAAATAATAAGATAAATTTTGGGTCGGAATGTTACAATTACGTACAAAAATTCTTTTTCATTCTCATAGTATGATTCCAAGTAAAACCGTTTGTGCGAATGTCCGTAAAACTTAGCAAGGTTCGATTGACCTTCAAAGCATATAAGGCATTAGTGACATAAATTTGAGTGCCATGTGACAACAAGAATCGTGATGAACCACGTCTTTATATAACCAGTGTTGAACCAAACATGGTTGTCACTGAAGAACTATATGACATAAGATCCATAAATAATTTTCTATTCCTCAGAATAGTGTGAGTAGTACCATTATCTCGCCTTCAGACATCTATAGAAGAATGTAAATCAATCTGTCTTTACTCAAGACATGGCGAACATTTTAAGCAAATACTTAAAATATTTTCAAAGAGTTTTGACCCTTATAGAGTGCTTGACATGACAAAGCAAAACCGATATACAAACAACATCAAAACAACACATTTTTTGTTTACGAACCTTGATGGGTCAAAAGTGGTTCAAGTTTGAGTGCAGGGCACTAATCTCGATGGGTCGACACTTCCTCTTGATGAGTCGAGAGTGCTCGAGGTCGAGCCAAGGTAAAAACTTTGGCGGGTTGAAGAAAACAAGGCAAAAAAATTTGACGGGTCAAAATGTGCCAAAATCGATTTAGGGTGATGGATTCGACAAGACGAGGAAGGACCTTCGACGCTTCAAAACCTACAAGAACTCCCTTTTTATGATGTTTCAGTGTCATAGTACCATGGAATATTTTATATTATGAATCATTCATGCATTAAGTAGTAATATAACATTCCCAACACTTTCATATAACCGAAAGTAGAGAAATTTTATTACTTGCCAACACAATTACATAAAAGATCTATTATTTCAAAATGGACTAAAAACAAAGTCTCAAGAAACATGACTTAAACAAGCCAAACAAAAACTAAGCTTGAAAGATTACATAGCAGAGATAACAGCCCTAGATCTAGAATAATCAAAATCCAAAGTCTCAAGACTTATTTTTGATAAGCGCAAAAGCACCTAACAAAGATAACCTTACTCTAAATGCTACTATATCAATATAATAAATGGCAGAGGCCATTATCCACATAGGATTAGTAAAACTAAGAATTAAAAACATAAGAAACAAAAACAGACGCGAAAGCCAGAAATCTGGTAGTCTCTACCATTGGAAACAAAGTGAACTACGAACCTGACTTATACTAATATAAATACCACGAAAATTTAACACAATAAACTAGACTCAGTGGTGTATAACCACACAAACTTTGAAGATATTCAGAGTTGATTTATGTGCCAAAATAAATCGTAAAATCTACAGCTAATGCAGAAAAAGTAAATTTTCAGAAAAGTAAATTTGTTGATGAAATCAAATATAGATGAATGTTAGGAACGTCTCTCCATCTTAAATATGTTCGATCTACCCCAAACTTAATTCCAACAACAGTGAATGAATGTCTCCCATGCATGATCTATGATTAAGTCATATACATATTAAACTCTCTTACTTAGCATGTTATCCAAATTAATTACCTGACTTAACATGATGTTTAACTAGAAGACTGCTAACCATGATGGATCCAAATCTAGCTAACTAAAGTCATCATGATTTGTAGAGTGTTTGAATGTCAATAAGACTTCTAGAGCTACTATGATGAGTGCTTTTACATGACCTAAGAATTACTTCACACAAGCTCTTGTTTTGCCTCTATAGAATATGCAATGATATGATGGTCATGTAGACAATCCATACAACAGATCTTACTACATGCATTTGAGTTAGTCACCAAATAAACATATAATAAAAATCATTAATCATAAATTACTGAAGTAAAACTCATTCAAAAGTTATTAGAATCACAAGGGGTTTAAAAATGAAACATATATAGGGCTTCGATCAACCCCTAAATAGGGAGGTTTAGCTAGTCATAGTCAAAATTACAAAATAGAAAAAAAATGATAAAGAAGAAATATTAAACCAAAAATCCTAGAATTCTCGGCAAAGGAATTTCGATGGGTCGAAGCAATACTTTGACGGGTCAAAATTGGACGGTTGGGACTCCTTGGTAGCGACACTTCTTCTTCTAAGTATTTCTCTCTCTGAGTTTTAATAACTCTTGCTCCATCTTCAAGTGAGGCTTATATAGGCATGAGATTGGACCTCTCCTCGTCATATTAGGGTTGACTCATCATTGCTTGGTATGCCTATGTCACATTCCCTATTCCACTAGAATTATTCTTTTATGCTTCTTTCTTGTATTTTTCTTCAAATATCCTAATAAAACAAAAACATAATTAATTACTTAAAACTAAACAAATAAACCATGTATCTTGTAATAATTAAGCCCAAGAGAGTTGCATATTTAGGTAACTCTCAGCTTTCTTGTCATCTGCTACAATGAGATTGACATCACAATCTTCTTCCATCTCATAGTCTTCCCTAGCAAATTTAGCCTCTTGTGCCGAGTATTTCTTATGACTCTTGTAAATCTTCTGAATGTCCTTGCTTGCACGATATTGCGTCCGTATATTCTTAGTAGAGCCACACTTGAAGCATGGATACTATCCAGATGGAGCAAAGTGTGCAAAATTTTCTTCATGCTTGGAACCAGAACCTGACTGGTTCTTGTTTGAACTATTGGGGTCGGCCTCCTGGCTGTGGCAAGTCAAATTTTGACTTTGGCTTCTACCATGACATCCTCTCCCAGCACGATTGTTCTTCTTATTCTTACATGTATTCCCTTCAGTGTTGTAATTCTCGAGTGCTTTCTTAGTCACAACAGGCCTTGAGTTGTTGAGAATTATCTCATGATTTCTCTCTTTTTTAGATAGAATGTTTATGAGATCAATGAAAGACTTTATTATTCCTTGTTCATACTCAAGCCGGTACTAATGGGCAAGTATACTCATGGAACATGGGAAGGCGTTCAACAACCACCCTTTGGATAATCCAATAAATGGATGGTTTCCCATCTCTCTGTCAATTCTGGAAGTTGTGCATCATACACGTTGTTGAAGCATTGTTTCAGTATGTCCTATAAATCCTTAAGATTTGTCTTTTTTAGATACTATTTTTTTGAATTGGATGGATATGACGCCTCAGAAACATGAGAACTTGAGCACTAATTTCATCATTCGAAGCGGGCACATTTGGCTCGGTTGGTTGGTAAATGGTGCTGGTGAATCTCTTTCCGATGAATGTGTTTTCTACATCAAAGACTCAACAATGATACGTTGGTCCTTTTGAATCAAATATGTCAAACTCTGGCCTAATCGACTCAGTTGTCGTAGTCATCTACAAAAGTGACAAGGAAGATAATTAATAATGATTGAAACCACGTTTACTAATATCAAGTTTAGGGAATAAGAATGTGATCCAAGATGTATGGTCACAAAAATCGATGCTCGATAAACAGTGACTTCATACCACACCAAGAAACCGTGATAATCATAATCATTCACTTATATCGATTTTTTTTCTTCTTCTTTTTCAATATATACGGTGACTCCCCCATAACTGTTACTAATCAAACTTTTTGAGCAAAAGGGCCGGGTAATGAAGTCCGCTTTGCTCGAATCACAATATAGTAATATCAAAAACAATAAACAACCTAGGATGTACAATGTTGCATAAATTAAGTTTTACAACCTAATTTCTAAATTGAGAATGTTAGAAAATTTACCTTGATGGGTGTTATATATGCTCGTTATGGGTAAATTAAGATAGATAACAAGGAGGGAGCTATGTTCAGACTCGAGATTTGGGATGGCGACCAATCTTGGCGATACTTCTCAAGATTTGGAGAAGATGCTTGTAGGAGGTGTTGTGCAAGGGTTAGATGTAGGCGACTTTCCAACAAATGGAGGTGATGACTGGGGGTGATGTCAATGGCAATGGTGGTTAACGATGGTGGGTAGTCTGCAATGGCGGTGGAGGATTTTAGGTGTTTAGGGTGTAGGATTTTTTGTTGTTGTGGTGATGGCTATCAATTCAAAATTGCTCATAACTTGTTGAAAAATAAACATGATACACAATAGTTGTAGACTGAAACTGTATCTTTATTCATTGATAGATGACTTTAAATACAAGCATTACAATCAATACGATCAATATCACTCGAATAATCTGATATTGCCAGAATATATATCTGATCTAATTAGTACAAGACATATCCTGAAATATTTGGAAGATATTTTTCCTTAAACAGTTCCGTTAAGCAAAGAATAAAAAAAGACTAATCGCCTATTCGGATTAGAGTCTCTTGATATAGAACATTGTCATACTATCCTGAAACGGTATTGTCTTTCAAAACTTTCTTTTGTTAGATTTTAATTGATTATTTGAATTCATGGTTCACTTCAAAAAACACTAGCTAGCTCGAAAGGAAATGAAGAAATAAAAAAATCCTTATATGATGAGCTCGATGGAACGGACGCAACAATCTTCGTTATCTGATCTCATCTGTAAGATTGCGTCAGCGCTGGTGATCACCATGCACACTGCTACTTACTTAATTTGCAGACGCGTTGGTGGTCCGGTGTTGAATATTTGATCGATGACGACGGATGTTCTAGTCTACACAGTACAGTGAGAATGAGATCGATCATTACCAGTTGACCTGCATGCACTTTTCCATGGAAAAAAAGCTTATGTTTGCGCTGACGCACGCAACAATGCAAAATAGCAATACAAACTAAGTTAGTATTATCAAAACTAAGCTTATTATATATGTATCGAAAATAATTATACACACGTGCATATGTATACTCGTTAATTAGGATTTGGGAAATTATTAATAATTATACATGAAAAATAAAGGAGAAAAGTAGCCATACTATCTAATAATCGACATCAGAGCCGGAGTTAGCACTAGGCCAATGAGAAGATTAGACTCATCAGTGTGCACCGGAGAAGAAAACAAAGGACAAAAAAGAGAGAGCAAGGGAAAATATGGAAAGGAGAAAGATTATACAAAGATATCCCCATTTTCTTGTCAAATTTTTAAATATTAATACGGGTGTGAAAGTAAGATTGGAGTTGAAAGTTATAGAATTGAAGTACTATTATGCTCTTTTGTTAATCTGAGGTACCAAATAAATGGTCTAATTTTCCTGTACAGGTTGCAATATTTTGTATTTTGTTTATAACAAATATTTTTCGCCTTTTAAGTGGATTACTAAAGGACTGAAAATTTTCACCCCACCTAGACAAAAACCCATACTCCGCCACTATTTGATATATATAGTCCATTTTCGTAATGATATTTCAATAGGCAGTTTGTATATATGCTGACCGTCTACGTACAGTCACGTAGTATTTGAATTGACCGTCGTCGATTTCCAATTTGTCATATGGCATGGTGAATATATAAGGTACATATATTATGATCGAACCTGACTGGAGGCAGCTACCTAGCAAGGTACGGTGGTCGAGCATTGGAGCTGGGGAAGACATGCTTCAGAGAGTCTGTCTTAGTATAGATCACGGTTTTGGACTTTAAGATGCCCTGTTTATGAATATATGGGAAATAACTAAAGTAAGAAACACATGTCTTGCATTGACATATATTTAGTCGTCAACTTGAGTTGTATTTTAGTGAAGCCAGCAGCCTTTCACTTTTAAAATCCACCAGCTCGGTTTTCTCAGAACAATTTCAGCAGATTCTTTAAATATAAGTTTCACCAATAATATAAGAATTTTGATCAAATATTAACTCCAACAAATTCACTATATCCTTTTTCATAATAGGGAATCCCTAAATTTCCCCCTAAATTTCATATTTGTATCCCTCATTCTTATACCGAAAAATAAAAATATAAGGGATGAGAATAAGCATAAATGTCATAAATAATTTTATTTTATGTTGTATATGTAATTAATAATTACATATATATTTAATGATTATTAAAAGTTGACTAATCAAATTAAGTGTTTGTTGAAATATAGCTAAATTCTATGTAACATTGTTGGAGCAAATGATCAAATTTGATTAACCAAATTAATTTTGAGGTCTATTTTATAACAAAATAACTTAAATCCCCACCCCGTGTTGGGAATAGAATCCTTGTTCATAGTATACTCACTAATTTACTCCTTTACTTTTTGGTTTAAGTAATCGTTTACAATATGTAATCTGTATGTATGTCGTATCTTTATGCAAATAGAATAAGGAAAGGCATGTTGCATAGAAGGTTTGAACGTTTCGTAGGTATGTTGCATATTATGATAATATTTGTAATGAAAGGCATGGCTTTACTCCTTTTAGTTGTGGGTATTTTATGTACAGAGTATTCTACATCAAAGTTGCTATGCGCTTACATATATTTATCAGATTCTCAACTATTACATTCAAATTTTAGTAAAGTTTTATCTACTTTAATCATTCAAAACAATAACGTTCGAACTCCGAAAACATTACAATGACCATCAAATATCAGAACTTCGATATATATTGATGGTCCATATATGGCTGAAGTAGAGCTAATAACGTACTAGGCTTTATTGAGGTTCATTTGAGAGCAACCATGCATATACAACAAAAAATGGAAAAAGAAATATCCCAAATTGGGGCATGATGAAAACTCCAAAACACACGTGCTTCCAAAACCTTGGTCACTCTCTTGAGTCTGGAGAGTCCAGTCTATCCCCCTCCCCGCGTAATCACAAAACTCATCTTCCCTCAGCTGGCCAAGTGTACTCCCAGACCAATCGCCCTTACGCGCCTCTACAGGGTTGACCTTCCACAGTCCCCTGCCAGTCAAACACTCATCCACCCCTGAAAGGCACACGTATATATACATAACTCCCACAGCCGCAAACCACACACATCATCACCCCAGCTAACTCCATCGATCATCAGATCACGTACACTTACTCTCATATCATCAAACAAAGTCAATCGATCACTACTCGATCACATGGTGAAGCAATCGATAGGGAAACCCTCCGAGTGTAGCGAGGCCAAGTACAAAGGCGTACGCAAACGCAAGTGGGGAAAATGGGTCTCCGAAATACGCCTCCCCAACAGCCGCGACCGTATTTGGCTCGGATCCTACGACTCACCCGAGAAGGCCGCGCGTGCCTTCGACGCGGCTCTCTTCTGCCTCCGCGGCTGCACAGCTCAGTTCAACTTCCCCGACAACCCTCCCGATATCTCCGGAGGCCGGTCGCTCTCCCCCGCCGAGATTCAAGCCGAGGCCGCCAGGTTCGCCAACGACGAGGCCAATAATATTACTCCTCCTCCGCCGCCGCCGCCGCCTATTAGGAGCCAGTCGGAGGAGCAGTCGATGTCGGAGCAGCAGACGGAGGAGGATTCGGAGGGTAGTGGGACCCTCGCGACGGACAGTTGTAGTTACGACGACTTTAGCGTGACGGTGAACGAAAGCAACGATTCGTTTTCGGATTTGTATAGGACGTTCGGTTCGGGTAACTATGCATCGGAGTACGGGTTGTTCCCGGGATTCGATGATCTCAACGGACAGTTTTTCAGTCCGGCGCCGCAAACGCCGGCCGTTGATTACCCGGAAGAGAATGTTATACATCAAGAGTCGTTCCTCTGGAATTTCTAAAGACCCACCCCATGCACACACACAATTAATTAGTTCTAATTAATTAGCTAACTTAAGAGGGGCTAGCTTAATTAAGTTGGAGTTAAGTTGAATTCCATATATTTTTTGGCCGGAGGAGACGATGAAGCCCCGAGTTTTAGTTTCCGGAGCTTTACCATACTCCGGTAGTGGATGAACCAGTTTTTGTGCGGCCATCCTTACCCATTATTGAATTCGATTGGTCTTGTACACTATTATATATCTAGTTCGTTATTGAAGTACGTTATGAAATGAAAATATTTTAATTATCTTACCCGAAACAAGAAATAACTTAGTTCATACGTATATATGTTTCATGCAAAACAACTTATTTATCGAGACTAATTGGTGCGTGGTGATTTCGAATTGCTAATGGGGTTGGTAACCTATAGAGGAGGGCTAGAATGCTACGTCTAATATGCACCATTGCTTGGCTTCTTTCATTTTCATAATCAGCACTTTGTAAGCTCTTAAACAGCGTGGATGTTTCTCTGAAAAACGAAAAAGGTGCATCAATGGATTGCTCAGTAGAAGGAAAAAAAATTCACCCACACTGCTTCAATTTATATGGTTAAGTCAATTTGATATCTAGACTTGTTTTCGTACCAGAAACATGTATGAATTAACTTTTACACAGCATCGAGGTACATCAAACACATTTTTCGTCCACCTCCGTTAATTTTGATGACGTGATAAGCAAAATTTTAAATTTGAAGGGTAAATATATAATTTTAAATATGAATTATTTATAATTTATCTTTATTATTATATTTCCCTTTAAATTGTAAAAAAATTTGCTATAGGGTTCGAACCTCGAGCTTAAGAATACATTATCAATGCCTTACCACTGGCCATGAAGTGTACTTGCAAAGAAACACACACACTTATATTTATTTCTTCTCTATCGGAGATGATCCAGATCCTCCACAACTTTGGATCCATCGACATCAGTCCCTCCGACCTCCTCACCTTCGCTGCCGGAGGTTCCATCTCCGTCCCCGACAGTCACTCCATGCCTCCCCCATTTATTCTTTCAGGGCTCATTTCTTTGCTTCCGGCAAGTTGTGGGTCGGGTCTGACCTTAGCGCCAGGGACGGAGTTTAGTTTGCCGATGAGGAGCTTAGCCCCTCACTCGAGACCACGTCGTCGTCCTGGGTATCAAACTCGAGTTCGAATTTGTGGCCGAAATTAGGTCTTGAAGAGCTATGGGTCATGGTCGACAAGCGACTCGTCGCCGCTAAGCCATCATTGAGAAAATCTGAGGTGGTGGTCGACCAAGGCGGCCGAGGGCAAGGCTACGAAGACTCTCTTGAGCTTCGATTTGTGAGACGGCAACGTCGTTAATTTTCAGGCGAAGAAAAGTGTCGGTGGCAACATAGTGCACCGAGAATAGAAGGAAAAAAAATTAAAAATTTATAATTATAAAGGGTAGTTTGATATTTTATCCTTCACTACGAAAATTCTGTTTGTCACATCATCAAAATTGACGAAAGTGGACTGAAAATGTGTTATAGGTATCCTAATGAGACGAAAATGTTAGTTCGGACATATTTCTGATAAAAAAAAAAGTAAAATATCAAACTAACATGACCATATAAGTTGAAATACTGTGGGTGTGGGGTGGGTGGGTGAATTTTTTCTTTGTAGAAGAGATCCAAGTCGATGTACACTAATATTTTAATTTCTTCACGTGTTAAACAAACCAAAGTTTTTACAGAAAATGATAATATATATCCCGATCGAGATCTACTAGATCCACAACAAAGCCACTTTCTATCAATTAACAACGTGCATGCTTTCAATCCAAATATAAAGGCCCGCAACAACCCTACCACAACCCTACCGATTGATCCACATCCTCTAATCTAAAGCACGAATCTCTTTCATCTCACATTCTCACTAGTCACTACTTTGTTATTTTTGGAACTATAGCCGACGACAGAGCATTCTTCTCATGGGTATTACACCTTCTCAGTTCTTGTTCTGTGCAACAAGATGGATTAAGTGTCACAGCACATAGAAAGGAATTCATTTGTAAGCAATTTGAGAAGGAACTAGACATATTACGCACGCACGGGTACTCAACTGATCGGTCAAGTAGTTGATATTGCAAATGATCGAGTTTACTCTACTTGGAGAATCATTTTCATTTCCTCGTGTCAGAACAAAGTTACGGTATGTTGCAAAAACTCTTCACAGTTCCACGCACGCCTTCGCTCAACTTACACAAAACAGATTAACCAATGCCTCATTTGACCAAATCAAATTGATTACTGGTTAACAAGTACTATTGATGCATTGTTGCCGAAGTCATAAGAACATGCTTGCCCAAGTCTTGTTCGATTGCACCTTTAGAATTAGTGATAGAAAGAATCCAAATTTGAGCAGATTTCTTCATAGATTGTTGCAGACTTGCCGTAAAAATTGTCACAAATTCATCGACCATAATCAATAATAGCCGATAGCAAATGTCCAATATTAGGAATCCGTAAGCCTGTAACTGATTAGGTGGCTGCTCGCGCCCAGACGCGGTTTGTCAGATAAATGAAATTGCAAGAAGAAAATTTGTGCGGTAAAAAATACAAATGTAGATGATCTTCGTCATTGACTAACACTAAAATTGTCTCAATAGATAGAAACAAAAGAGTATTATGCTACATGTAGTTTTGAGTGGCTTTTTCATACCACAACAAATGACTCCACTTTTTCGAAAGCACAAAAACACATTATGATGTTCTACAATGGTACATTATAAACACTGAATCATCGTTTTTAGTATCTTGATCATGCTCCCAAAACCCATAAGTTGATCCCATATTTTAATACTTTGTTTTCATATATCTTCTTTATAACTGCAACTAAATTAACATACATCAATATGTTTCCAATATGAACTAATAAAATCCAGAAAATACAACAATTACCAACCCCACCTAGTGAATCAAGCCATCGTCAATGATGGAACTACTCGACTTCTGAAACAGTACATGAACATAAGATTTCAAGCTGTTCAACATTGATCTTTCAAAACAACAAAGATACAATTACAAATTAGATAATTCCAGAAATAAAACAATATTTCAACTCATTAATATATCAATAGCCATAAACAAATCAGGTGAAATTAAATAGCAGAGAGGAGAAAAGAATATGAAGCTACTTGAAAATGTTGAGGTCAGAGAGATGCCGGTCTGGATTTGTAGAGAGAGGCCGAGAGATATTACATGAAAAGACGCACCACAATCTCGGAGGAAAAAACAACCTCATCTTAGCCTTAACACTTTGAACTTGAACAAAAAAACAAAAAACCAAATTGACATTAAACATCTTATTACATTAACATCACAAAAGCATTAAAACTATTTTTAGGTGATGAATCATATACTTTATACGCATGTTACAGGGGAAAACGGGAAGAAGCATTGGAATTGAGAACATTATTAGAGTATAATATTATGTTGTAGGGAAAAACTATTACCTCCACAGTCAAGAAGAACAACAGTGGGTGAGACAACTTAGACTTGAAAGGGCTTATCACCCTTAGAAGCTTCGCACCCTCAAGGCTTATCATTGCTATCATTTCTTCATTATTTTCATCTAATAGCAGATAAAAACAATAAAATTAGTTAGTAACCGAGTTCACAAAATTGACTTCACTCTGTACGTGTCAGCCTATGCATAAAGAGAAAATCAATACGATACATGCTCTTTGTATATAAGCAAACTTGCCCATTTGCTATGCTTCCTACATCGTATAGAGCTTAAGTAGGTAATATATAAGTTGTAGAAGCTGAATTATGTATAGAACTACAACTATCTTTTTTAAAGGGCTGGAACCTCTCATGTCACTCTGAAACAACCGAAACTAAAAAATATGGAATCTGGTATACCATAGAGAAGAGAGTAGTGCAAGTCTTAGTTGTAGTAAATTACCACATAATCTAGTTACCCATTCTTTTTGTTTACACAAAGCACAACAACGCAATAAAACCAAACTCAATTAAATCTTGATCGAGGCAAAATTCAGTTTCAGTTTTCTTCAGACTTTCTTAATTCATCTACGAACCATAAAATTCTCAACAAGGACTACTGATCCCAATCTCCTCAGAAACCGAAATTCAATCCCAATTAGACATAATTGTTACTCACATAAATGAAATTGATAATACAACCTATGCTCATTTTAATACTGTTAACCAAATATGCTAGTTCTAATTCGTAGTATCTAGTATAGTATTCAACTGGAGCAACCTACCATTGTCACTTCAGTCTGAGTCCATCATAAACTCATTTAGTCATAAACCCTCATCAAATCATAGAAAGACCACAAATTTCACTACCAATTAAAACATTAATCAACAACCAACACAAAGATTCAAACTTGACTACAATGAAGAGCTTCTTAGATGAACCAAAAACAGTAACATACCTGGAGCATAGTTTTATTCGGGATTACATAAGTGACTATCTCCTAATACTCATCAATCCTCGTGACTGAAAATGGTAGATATATCACAAATAGCAGACTGCAAATAAGATAACAGTCACAATTTCTCGTGCATATACCATTAAAAATTGAAAATTTAATTTTATCGAATATAATGCACCTAAAGACTACCTAAAGAAAGAGATAGAAATGTTACAGGCCGAGATTAAAATCTTATGAATCCCTAAGATGAACACAACTACTCATACCCAGACCAAAGAACAATCACAATTGCTATGTGGTTCATTTTATATCATACAAAATGTACAAAAGCATACCTGCTCCATTTGCATCTAAATCTCTAAAAAATGGTGATATCCTAAACCTTACATTTGACTTGAATCTACAAAAAGCAAGTATCTTTCTTACCCAATCATTTATACAGAACAAAATTTCAGACCCTTAATAGCAATACAAAAAGAGAAAATATCCAATCAATATTCATAATGAAAATATCCATTCAAACACATTCCTACATATCTCAAAAACAGACCAATACTCCCAAATCCATCAATATGCCATTATTTCTAATTTGGAGCGGCGTCTTATCAATTCAACTCTTGTATGTAACTCAAATTAACCAAAAACAAAGCTAAAGTTTGAGAACTTACTTGGTCAAAAACGAACAATTCCATGTATAAATTCCCAAAGCATAAAGCTGAAACAAAAACAACACTTGATCAGTAATTTTAAAACTCAATTTCATCAACTTTAGTGACTACACCAGAGTAAATAATCAAACCCACAAAGTCAATACGAAAATCCCATGACAAATAACTGACAAAATCGAGGCTCTTGATCAGACTATCGGTGAATCATAGAGGCTACCACAGTAAACGAAGGAATTAAAGAATAACAGCTAGCAAGAAGGCGTCACTAATACCCAATAATTATGGAATGGTGAAAAAGAGGAGGAAAATAAACATATGAATCCACTTGCACGTGAGATAATAATGAATAGTTTTTTAAGAATACACTAACTAATCAACAAAAGCTAGCACTTTCACACTGAGGACTACAGCTTTCGTACCATTTATTTGTGGCTAGTACCAGAACTGTTGGTAAAGGTCACAACACCCTGAATCACAAAAATGAACCTAGTAGGAAAGACAATATATTTGAATTAATGCTTGAAACAGATTCTGCAACATGATTTGAAAAGGAGGCAATTTGTTATCCTATGACAAAAACCATTCTGCGCATACCTCTGCACCATGTGGTGGAAGTCCAGACGGAAGCTGCTGAGCCGAATGGATATGCCATTCATTATAGTGTATATTGATATAATAATGGAGTTAATTATCACACAATGAAAAATTAACTTATCGAGCCAGAGCCGATATTGCAGATTAAGATGATGGAAGCACAGAGAAGTAAACCAGATATTGTACAAACATGTGGCAGAATTGATGAATCGATCGAAAGGTGTAATTATTGAAAAATTACACAATGAGGTGTAATAATAGAAGCTCATCATAAGTACAATTGAATGAAATTTGACCAATGCAGTATCAACTATGCATATTTCTCTCCGTGCTTATATAAAGATTACACATCATAAGTACTTGAAGTAAAAATGACTGAGAGAGAGAGAAATGATGACTTCTATGATTGACTTTTATATATATATATACACACACATAAGTATCATGGGCAGAGAGAGTAAAGTTATGATTACTCTCCTAATATATGAATGTCAATATTCTAAAATATCCAAAAGTCATAGGTAAAAGAAACAACCAGCCAGAGCAAAATGCTGTATTAGTTTGTGCGTAGCAGTAAACTCACTTTGGTAAACCAAATTACTTTGCCTTATATAGGCCAGTAATGTAGCAGTTACTTTGCCTTCACGGAGATAGTTTTTCCACAAAGATTGTTCTTTCTCTGTCTTTGATAAATGAAATAAAGATGTAGTTTCTTTTTGCTAGAGAGTAAAATCATATCAGACCAATCAACAATGTAATTTCAGGTTTGCGACCAAGGATGACTTATTAATGCAATGCTAGATTACTCTCCTCTCGATTTGTATCAGCTATTCATTTTGTACTTACATCATAAGTATAATTTATTCCTGGATTGTACATTTCTTATCTCCCTGTGCTTCTATGTTTTAATTTTCTGAACATTGTAAAGCACTTGGTCAAAACTTAAACTCGATCAATTTAACCCACACAGCCATGCTGATAGATTAGAAGTGAGGCTAAGGGACTTAGATAGATTTGCAGAGGAAGACAATGGTGTACACAGCCAGAGAGCAAATGACCGAAAAGACAACATCCAAAAATCAATACTTCAAATTTGTAGAGATTGTATTAATCTCAAAACTTTGCACACAAAAATCAATACCCATCTGAAGACCTAAACTTGAACCTAAACCCAAATTTCAAATCATCAACCAAACACTCAAATTTCTATCGAAAGACCCAAACTTTATGCAAACTCAAGCACAATAGACATTGAAATACTTCTTTTATTGTTGAAACAGAAGCACAAAATTGAAATGAAGTTGGTTCAATACCTAATTGGAGATCTCAAAAACTCGAAAGAGGAGGCGCGTTGAACAGTATCGAGTAACGCACGGACACTATGCTTCCCCTATGAACAACATCGACACGATCGGGTAGGCGGTTTCGGATTGAAAATAGATCAAGAAAGATTGACGATTAGTGGTTGAGGGAGCTAGTGCTTGATCGCAAGAGACCGAGAAAAGGAGATCAAAGTAGGCAGCAGTTGCAGATGAGAAAGGGAGGCGGAGAGAGTGTACGGGCTTTGGTTTTGTTCTTACTAAGCATCATATGATACATAACATACCACATAATCAAAACATAGGCTAATGAAATTAGAAAAGCTTTCAGATGTCTCAATCGAATTACCTCCACATTCCCTAATTCCTCAAACCTTTTCTGATCACAACCATCCTGAAACAGTTTAAGCAACAAAATTCAATTCAATACACAATCAAATTCCCAGTATTATTCTTCAACTCAATTCTGTAATAGTAATACCTCAGCATTGTCCTCAAAATTGGCCCATCTTCTTCTTCTAGTAGTTGATTCTTCGTGACTTGCTCAAGTGGCTGTTCATTTTGTAGCAACACTTATTTCCAGCTACAGCTTGATGCAGGGTCGAATAGATTTATTTCCGCTCGACTAAAAGGAGTTTATAGGCTCGGTGTTCCTCTAGAGTCTCTGCCTCTTCAACCAAATCACACTACTCATCACACATTGGTTCCACATTTTACAGGTTCGATTCCTCTCTCCCAGTTATTTAACTCTCTACCAACTCCGATCCAAACCAACGCAATTAACACACCTTAAGGGGGCCAAAACTATCTACCCTGCGAAACGAAAAGTCTCTGTGCATGTTGAATAAGATCGCAGTTTTTTCGATGATTCTCAGGCTCTGCAATCACACAACAGTCAATAACCACCACAATCAATTCATTCAATTCGATCAATCAAGAAATCCATTACCTTGGAATATGGGTCGGGTTCGGGCTTCGTGACCCGGGTTCAGAAATTGTATCCGATTGTTGTCATCTGAGGAACAGTATATGGTATCCATTTTGTCGAAAGCAAAGAGAGATGTTTATAAGAACATTGTTCATTCCTCCATCGGGCTTTAGTTAAGGTATGATATACCCATATCCCATGACAGCCGAATGAGATGATCTTTACATGTTTAATCAACGATTGTATATCACAGAACGACAAATTCATCGGACTTAAGTAGATCGATTAATTCAACTACCCAGAACAACGACCCATATCAAAACTTGACTACATAAATCAAAAATGATCGAACCCAAGCATATCCATCAGCAAAGAACTTACCTAAACCAAAAAAGTGACAGAGAGAGAACAACGCGCAGAGGAGAGAGGAGCGAGGTCGAGAAAACTTTTGGAAAGCATATGCAAGATAGCAAAATCGGGGAGCAGATCGGCCGACCACACTGAGTCCCTGAAGCGATGTGCATGGAGAGTTATGGAGAGTTTAGATAGAGAGAGATTAAGAGAGATTGAGAGAGCACCGGAGATCGAAGAGGGGGAGAGCCAAAACGTTGAGCTTGGGTTTGATCCAAAACGTACGGGGAGAGATGGAGTAAAGTAAGAGAGAGAACAACATCCTCGCACGGTTCACATGCCCATAATAGTGAACAGGGCTTATGAATAGGAAACCCACGATTGTTATATAGGTAATTTTTTGGACGAGAGCGAGATTCAAACGAGGAGGTCGCGATGAAGACAAGGAGGCGTGGAAACGAGGACGCCGCTAAGCAAAGGCAAGGACGCGACTGGAGCTTGCTGAACAGAGATAAAACTTGATGGAAGAAAAGTAATTGAACACGTGTCATCATATAATTGGGTGTGGTAGCTGCTGCAGCGCATGGTGAGCAGCCAAGAATTGTGCTTATCCGGGAGCATGTAAAGTATTGGGATGCTTTGAATCGGATTGTATAAATTATAGTGTTTGATTCTTTGAGCAAGTGAGAGTGTTGTTGCATTACTTGCATAAAAGGATATTTTAGTGACATCGATCGATCGTAGTATATTCATGTGTCGTAGACGAGTAGCTATTTTTTGTAGAGGAATACGTCATACTTTATTCAATGAAAAAATCAAATACAAAATTCAAGATCACAACCTTGAAGTTGGTTTGGTAAAGGACCTAACCAAGATGAAGTAATGTTCATGATTAAAGCAAACCTAGCTAAATGATGAGCACCATAATTGGCCTTCAAATAAACATGTCAAACTCGCGCATTAGTAAACTGACTAAGCAAGAAATTCACATCTTTAATGGCACGACCAAGGTTAGACTCGTCTTCTTTATCTGCTTGAAGCACATTTACTAGCCATAAGTAATCAATTTCGAACTCCACATGGTTGTACCCCATCTCCATTGCATGCATGCACTACGTGCCGCCTCGGCTTCCATCAATTTTGATGAAGTTATGGTTGTGAAGAAACGACAGTCTCTTGCTACAACAACTCATGTATCATCTCTTGCCACAAAATCGATATTCCCAACCTTATTGTTCCAATCGAAAGCACCATCGCATTTAATCCTGAGCCAACCTGCACGAGGTCTCTCACAAACTTGTTTCACACGAACACTTTTTGTGACCTTGATAGGTTACACTTTAAGATAGTTACCATATGCCACAGAAGCTATAAAACTCACCCGATCTGCTCCCAAGAACTCATTTCTCCACACTCGGTGGTTTCTCTCCTTCCAACAAGACCAAATGAGATAACCAAGTTGCCCAAATTCTGCTAAGCTGAGCCTTGATAAGCACTCCGACCACCAGCCTTCAATACCAATTATTTCAATATCAACAAGTTTCGAAGCCAAATTTGGAGCGCATGTTATGACTTCATGAATAAAACCACAATCTCTACTAACATGCTCTATACTTTCCTCGAATCCCCCATCACAAAGAACACAGCCAATACAAAACCACTATATTTTTCTTCAAACTAGTTGTTGTAGGCAATATTGTATGACAAACTTTCCACAGATGTATCTTGATTTTTTGTGGAATCGGAAGTTTCCAAACCTTCTTCCATGGGATCAAAATTCCACTCGATGAACTAGGAGACTCCATCGAGTTTAACAGCTCCTTAGCCGCCATGCTATAAGTACTTGTTGTGGTGTATCTCTGTGATGGAGTAAAGTACCAAAGCATTCTATCTTGGTTTGATCTAGAACTCAGAGGAAGGGAAATAATTAACCTAGCTTCATCTTCAATAAAAAACCCTTCCACCAATTTTGCATTCCACAGGCCAAGACTCATCATCAAATCAGTTTTTGCGTTAACCATACTAACCTGAGGCGATATAGGTTTGAAGCTTTCCATTCTAGGCAGCTATGCATCATCCCAAACCCTTATATTTTCTCCACTACCAACACGCCAACATGTTCCTTTTCTGAGAAGATTTAGAGCTTCAAATATACCTCTTCAACTTTGAGAAGGAGAAGTAGTAAGAGTAGCCTCCCAAATACTTCTAGAAGGGTAATACTTAGCCTTCATCATTCAAGACATCAGACTTCCTGGATGTTTTAGGAGTCTCCATCCTTGTTTTTCTAGGAGAGTTAGGTTCTAAGCATGTAGGTTTTTGAATCCCATTCCTCCTCCTTCTTTAGGTAAACATAATCTCTCCCAAGAAAGCCACAGTATCTTCTTCTTTTTGGATGTAACACCCCACCAAAATTTAGCACAAAGTTGGTGAAGCGTATCACACAACTCTTTAGGTAATAAGAAACAATTTATCGTAATATGTAGGCAAAGCTTAAGCTACAACACGAATCAACAACTCCGTACCTGCACTGCTAAGAAGCGTCCATTGCCAACCTTCAAGTTTCTTCATAAACTTATCTTCGATAAAGGAAAACGTTGCCACTCACTTCCTTCCCACATACGTTGGAAGACCAAGATATTTGTCACGCTTTTCCACTATCTCCACACCCAAAACGTTGGTTAGCAACAAGCTATGTTCTAGAGGAACCCCTTTATTAAATGTAATGCTGCTTTTTGAAAAATTAACCTTTTGTCCTGAGGCCAACTCATAATCTTGCAAAGCCACCTTAATGCTCTGACATTCTTCTAAGGACGCATTCCCAAACAACAAAATGTCGTCTGCAAATAGTAAATGGTGAATTGTAGGAGCTCCTTCGCAAATTGTAACTCCTTTCAATAAACCTGCAGTAGCTCTATTCTCAAGGATAACCGAAAAAAGTCCCAATGCCTAACAAGAACAAGAATGGGGAAATAGGATTCCCTTCCCGAATACCCCTTGTTAGGGTCACATAACCTTTGGCTTTCCCATTCACAAGGAAGGAGTATCTCACTGTAGTCACACATTGCATCACCATCGTTATCCATTTTGCATCAAACCCTAATCTGCGTAGCATCGCCTCTAAGAACTTCCACTCTAATCTATCGTAAGCGTTACTTATATCAAGCTTCAAGGAAAACACTCCATTGGTATTTGAAGCGTTAGTGTGAATATGATGCAAAACTTCATTAGCAATCAAAGTATTATCAGAGATTAGCCTTAGTAATGGCCTTTGAATAGATTTTGTAGATGATGTTGCATAAAGCTATTAGTCTCAGATCCTACATCCTCTGCAGTTGAGGAACTTTGGGAATCAAGTATATGTGAATGTAATTAATTTGTCATAACAAGTTACCTGTATGAAGAAAGCTCTCCACTGTCTTGACCACATCATCTCCTATTGTGTCCCAATACCTCTGGAAGAACAAAAGGGGCATTCCATCTGGCCCTGGACTTTTTGTTGGATACATTTGGAACAATGCTCTCTTAATCTCATCCGCAGTAAAAGTAGCAAGCAATGCCTTATTCATCTCCTGAAAGGACCCAACCCCGATTTAGTTTCCTAAACCGGAATCAAACCCTTTCTGAAAACACGAACCAATAAAAACCGTAAAAATTTGGACAGAGTAACGCTACTAACGCGGAATTGCCTTTACCTGCACCCGAAAAATAACACTTCATCCTATGCCACAAAAGCCAAACCGTGGGCACCAATCCCATCCGGATTTCTCAATATCATATCAGTAACAATAAATAGTAAACATAACTGTAATATATAGTAAATACGGGAAAAATCCGTATAAAACATGTATCAGTAACGTATCAGAGCGACCTCTAGTGTATACATATACAAAATATACAACAGTAAGCGAAACAAGAAACCTACTGGAAAACACAGGTAGCTAGAAGAACTAGCCTCTGACCGCGACGTGATACACCAGAATCCGAACTGCAAACTGGGCACGGAAACCGAAAAGCCCAGGGGAAAGACATGAAAACCGTTAGAGTGAGTGGACGAAAATAAATGTCTTTCTCCAGATGATATATGTTAATAATAACATATGCGAGTCAAGATGAATAAATATAATAAAGTACACGAGGTGAACTCATACTCCTCCAGCGTACTGAGCATGCATGTAAAAATCCCACGGGGTCGCTCATGGACACATCCGTGCTAGTACAGTCCGAATCACGGGTCACAGCCTCCCCCGGTAAACATCTTCGGGGATCAGCCGAGATGCAAGTGTATCGATACAACAACATATACTGAGACTGTACTCTGTGTAAACCAAATCATAAATAGTTCGATGCAAATGTATAATGCAATAAATAAATGCATATACGTAATATATACTGGTATTAGTAAAATCGTATAACACGTGCTCATATAAAATCGTATAACACATGCTCATATAAAGGCCTCGGGTCAGGGGTCACAGCCTCCCCCGGCAAAAATATCATATGCATGCTCATGCTCGTAAAACGTGTATAAAGACTCGTGATTATCAGTGAAAAGAAATTGTCCACTCACAGGTGAGCAAAACGTGCACGTGCGCTAATCACGTGGCCCGGCGGAAGATCCCTCACCCGAAACACGATCTCGATCCCCCAAATAGTTATAAAATATATTTGATCAAAATCATAGCTCACAACACTGTACCACACCACAGAAACCAACCGTTCCCGAAAATATATAACGTAGTACAAAATAATCGATGAATTTCCCGAAATCTCCGCTCAAAACCCTCAACTAAAAATCCGATACCCAAATCAACTCGAAAACCTCAAGGCGACAATCGGGGCGCGAATACGAGAAAAACGACATTAAAATCACTAAATTCCAAAAAGTCAACGGGTCGCCGGAGCTCCGACGTTGACCGCCGGCGCCGGCGCGCCGTCAACCGGAGAGTTTTCCCGGCGACCGAGCTCCCCCAAAGCTTCACCTCGACGAGTAGAACACATTTCTCTTCTATGGCAAGGATCAATTCCGGCGGGATTGGCCGGAAATCAGCTCGAAAGCCACGGTTTCCCTCCACCTCCGGCGAACCTGTCCACCGCCGTTCCTCTGCCTACGGCGCATGGCAGCCCTCGAGGCTTGTCCCAAAAGGACCACCGTGGCCCCACGAGTAGAATCCCTCAACTCTCCGGCCACCACCGTGGTCGGAGCACCTCCGTCACCGAAACCTAAAACCGGCCGAAAAACATCCAATTTCAAACCGTAATTTCTCCCTCAAATCAAAACCAAATCAAGCAATTCCAAGTTCTAAACAGTTGCAAATGAAGAGAAGAATCGATTCATACCCAAATTGAAGCCGGAGATTGCCGGAAACGAAAGGTCGCCAGCGAGTCAAACGGTGGCTGGTTTCTCCTCCACGGTCAACGCGGTCAACGCTCCCAATAGTGGTCAACGCCGGTCAAACTTCCAAACAGTGCATTTTCGACAATTTTCGACTATTTCCGATATTTATACTCGCCCCTCGGGACGATCGACGGACCAAAACGGATAATCATTACGATTCGGATAAACACGATACGAACGGATAAACTCGTCGATATTCTGAAACTTCAAATAATCATATTATATTCCTTGGTCATCTGAAAAATCATCCGGAACCGCTCACGAACTCGAAATCACGTGAACTACAATTCTTGAGACTCAACTCAACTAAAATTCTCGGCCGATAATTAAGTCGCAAACAAAACCGGCAAAACACACAATTATCGATAAACCACGATCACGTGATAACTCGAGAATTACGCTGTTTACTCTACTGATTCTGGTTCGGGTTGTCAAAAATATACCCCCCTTAAAATAAAAATTTCGACCTCGAAATTTACATACATGTCAAGCGAACAGATAAGGATATTGCTCCCGCATACGCTGCTCAGTCTCCCAGGTGGCCTTTTCAACCGAGTGATTCTGCCACAAGACCTTCACCAGCGGTATAACACGGTGCCTTAACTCCTGCTCACGCCGATCGAGAATCTGTACCGGCTCCTCCACATATGTCAAATCCTCTCGGATAGGTAGCAGATGTGGCGCTAACACATGTGATGGATCTGGGATATACTTCCGCAACATTGAAACATGGAAAACATCGTGCACATAAGCCATCTCAGCTGGCAACTCAAGTCTGTAAGCCACGGCTCCAATCGTCTCGGTGATCTCATACGGACCAATGTACCGTGGTCGAAGCTTGCCACACTTTCCGAAACGCACAACTCCCCTCCACGGAGATAGTTTCAGGAAGACCCACTCGCCCACATCGAACTCGAGACTCTTTCTTTTCACGTCCGCATAACTCTTCTGGCGATCCTGGGCAATCTTCAATCTATCCTGGATAGTTTGGATGTCCTCCATGGTGCTCTTCACCAAATTAGGGCCAATAAGCCATCGCTCGCCCACCTCACTCTAACACAAAGGAGTGCGGCACTGCCTCCCGTATAGGGCCTCGTACGGTGCCATCTCAATGCTGGCCTGATAGCTGTTGTTGTAGGCGAACTCTATCAAATGCAGTTGCTGGTCCCAATTTCCTCGAAACTACAAAACACAAGACTGCAACATATCCTCAAGAGTCTGTATAGTCCGCTCAGACTGCCCGTCAGTCTAAGGATGAAAAGCTGTACTGAAACGCAACCTCGTGCCCATGGCTCGCTGCAATGCCTGCCAGAACTCAGAAGTAAACTGACTGTCTCGGTCAGAAACAATAGACACAGGCACACCATGTAGTCGAACAATCTCTGACAAATACAGCTTGGCCAATCTGCCCACTGATATCTTCCCCAGAAGTGCGAGAAAATGAGCGGATTTCGTCAGTCGATCCACAATAACCCAAATGCCAGTGTTGCCAGCCGAAGTACACGGCAACTGATAAACGAAATCTATAGTAATGTGCTCCCACTTCCAAACCGGAATCTCCAGTGGCTGTAACTTTCTCGCAGGTTTCTGCCTCTCCGCTTTAACCTGCTGACAGATCAAACATCGGCTCACATGTGCGGCAATCTCCCGCTTCATGTTGCGCCACCAGTGATACGCTCGAAGAGAGTACGAAACATCTTCGTACCACTGGGATGCATCGCATAAGCCGAACAATGAGCCTCATCCAGTATCTCCTTCTTCAGACTCTCGTCTCGGGCTACGCATAATCTGCCTCTGAAAAGCAATGTACCGTCGTCACTCAACAGAAACTCTGTAGGCACACCATTCTGAATCATGGTCTTCTTGTCCAACATGTAGGAATCTGAATCCTGAGCCTCCCGAACCTGATCAACCAACACTGGCCGAACCTGGAAACTGGCTAACAGGGCTCCCTCCTCATCCCACTCGAACTTGGCTCCCGTAGCCCGAAGCTCGGCTAACATAAACACTCTGGCCACACGCACGTGGAATAACGAAGCTCCGGATTTTCGACTGAGTGCATCGGCAACAACATTGGCCTTCCCTGGATGGTACTTGATAGTTGCATATTTATGCAACATTTATGTGCTTAACCGAACCTTATATTTAGTTCTTTTGTTACGTTTTTAAGTAAATTAATATTATTATTTGTTTTGTAGGAAATTGGAGAAAATAAAGTGAAAGGAATTTAAAAGGAGTTTTCCTAGTGCAATAAGGATGTGGTTTGATTGGCCAGAGGAAGAAGAAGTCCACATTGTGGATGGAAAGGGAAGGGAGTACGTGAACTACAATTAAGTGGGCTGGAATTAATTTATCAGCTAGCTAAACATAGGTGGCTAAAAAGCTGTAGATGTGGGCTTGGACTTTGTTTAAATTAGGTTAGCACGTGATTGCTAGCCAAAATATTTAATCAAGCTATATATATAGCTATCACTGGGACGTACAGGGGGAGGCTGGCAGTTTTTGAAGAAAAGTAAGAGAAGACGCAAGGAGGAAAAGGAAGAGGGGAAGCCAAGTTCTTCCATCTTTCATCATCTCGTTTGTATCAATTTCTTTCATGGATTATTTTAGTTTAATTTCTGATTCTATGAGGAGCTAAACTCCATTGTTAAGGGGCTGTTTTGAAGCCCCGTTCATGATATCTAGATTGCTTATGTACATTAATTGAGTTTTGCTTTTGTTATTCGAATGAGGTTTCTTTGTTATTTATACGGTGATGATTCTTGATTATGTATGCTTTCAGTGCACGCTTAGTATGCATGTTTAGGAATCTAATTCTAAGAAAATTGATGGTTGTTGGTGATTATTACCTTCCTCAAGTTTCAATCGTAGAACATATACATGCTTGGTATAAGAAACCCTAGGTCTAGTAAGACACGACCGTAGCGTACTTATGAAGCCTTGTAGATTCTCAAACCCTTTCTAGATCGTAATGTTTTGCTCTTGGTAAATTCGAGTCCGTGACTTCGGGTTCTTTGAGGGATATACAATGTTGATAAGCAAACCTTCAACATTGTAAACATAAGAAATGGGTAATAGGTTGTGTTCACAGCTCGAGACCTTCCTGGGAGTCTTTCATTCATAACATTTGCATTGTTTAGTTAAGCATTTGTTGTCTAGATGGAGTGACGGTGGTGGATATCACTTCCCTTAACCCATTTTATTATTGAATTCTCGTTTTACTCTAAATTTCGCTACTGTTTCGGTTTCGTAATCTAGTTTGTAGAATTTATTTCAACAACCAAACCAACTCCGATTATATTGAAAATTTGAGTGGTAGTCCACCACTGTGTCTGTATTGTCATGTATTAATTTCGTGATTTTAGGTTGAGTCTCGCTATTTTAATTAATTACGTTAGTATTCAGTGGTCGAGGCTGTCAGGTTTCTGACTTTCGCGTCTGTTTGTAGTTTAGAATATTGAGTCTCATTTTTCCCTGTGGATTGACCCCTATACTATTTTACTGCATTAACAAGATATTGATTTCATTATAGGGTAACTTTGAGGGTGTTTATACACCGATCAGTACTCGAAAGTGCAATCATAGTCGTTGATCAACTTCATCCACCTACGCTGCCTCATGTTCAAGTCTGGTTGCATCCGCAAGTAGGTGAGACTCTTGTGGTCGGTATAAATCTTACACTGGGCTCTGTACAAGTAATGTCTCTAACTCTTCAACGCTAACACAATAGCGGCCAACTCCAAATCATGGGTCGGATAGTTGACTTCGTGTGGTTTCAACTGTTTGGAACCGTAGACTACAACTCTGTCATGCTGCATCAGTACACAACCAAGTCCCATCTTCGACGCATCACTATAAACCACAAACTCACCGCTGTCGTCTGGTAATGTCAAAACCGGTGCAGTAGTCAACTTTTCCTTCAGGAGTAAGTAAATCTCCTCACATGCATCAAACCACTCAAACTTGACGCCCTTCTTCGTCAGTCTGGTCAGTGGAGTAGCAATCCGAGAAATTCCTGCACAAATCGCCGGTAGTAGACTGCCAAACCCAAGAAACTTCGGATCTCCGGTACAGTGGTAGGTCTACTCCAATTCAGCACGACCTCGATCTTGTCAGGATCAACACTGATTCCCTCAGCCGATATCACATGGCCCAGAAACTTCACACTATCCAGCCAAAACTCGCACTTGTTGAACTTCGCAAACAGCTTATGGTCCCGCAAACTCCACAACACCGCTCGTAAATACTTTTTATGTTGGCCCACACTCCTGGAATAGATCAAAATATCATCAATGAACACAATCACGAACTTGTCCAGAAACCGTCTGAACACTTGATTCATCAAGTCCATAAAAGCTGGGGGGCATTGGTCAACCCAAACGGCATAATCAAAAACTCGTAATGCCCATACCGCGACCTGAAAGCTGTCCTGGCCACATCAGACTCTTGGATCCTCAACTGGTGATATCCAGATCGAAGATCAATCTTCGAAAAGACTGAAGCTCCCTTGAGCTGATTGAACAAATCATCAATCCGCGACAACGGATACTTGTTCTTCACTGTAACCTGATTCAGCTTCCGGTAGTCGATGCACAATCGTATGGATCCATCTTTCTTCCGCACAAACAAAACCGGGGCACCCTGTGGTAAAACACTGGGTTGAATAAAACCCTTCTCCAGCAATTCCTGGAGCTGAACCTGCAACTCTTTCAACTCCGCTGGTGCCATACGGTATGGTGTCTGAGAAATGGGTCATGTATCCGGTAATATCTCAATAGTAAAATCAATCTCCCGAACTGGGGGTATGCCCAGTAACTCCTCCGGAAACTCAGAAACAACCTCAATACCACTAAGATCCGGCACAGCAGTCGTAGTGTCCATCGCATGAGCTAAGTAAGCAACACAGCCCTTCTTCATCAACCGATCCGCCCTCATCCCGGAAATCAAATATGGTAATGAAGTGTTCTTCTCGCCGCGAAACAATATCTCGAAAAAGCCTGGTCGTCGAAACGCGACTTCCTTCTTGTGACAGTCAAACATGGCCCAATGCGTCTCCAAGAAATCCATACCCAAGATCAAGTCAAATTCGACGATATCAAGTAACAACAAATCTGCGGCTAAACCATGGCCCCCAATAAAAATCTCACAATCTCGATACACCCAGCCAATACTAACAATCTCACCGGACGGATACAACACTCTCCACAACCCCGAAAGTGGAGACGCAGGTACCGTAGCTAAAGATGATAGTCTATACGACATGAATGAATGCGTGGCACCTGGATCTAACAATGTAAGTACTGGAATACCAAATACATGCAACGTACCGATAACGACCTCCGGTGAAGCTCTTCCCTCTCGCAAAGTCATGGCATGAACCCTCGCCTGCCCGGCTGATCGTCCACGCTGAGGCTGTCCTTGCTGTCTGCCTTGGCCCGCAAACTGTAGTGGTCGAGCTCCCGAAGTGGCACCTCGCTCAGCTCCGGAACTCTGGGCCACCTGTCCATCAGCACCACCAAGCTGGAAACATTCTCTCGCATAGTGACCCACCTGGCCACAACAAAAACAAGTGACAGGGCCTCACTGACATGGACCATAGTGATGTCTGTTGCAGAAGCTGCATAATGGGTACTCTCTCGGTACAGCAAACGTGCCACCGGTACGCCGATGATAACTGGAACCGCTGGAACCCCCACTAGCATGTGGTCGCTGCGGTCGATCTCTCCTCCATCTCGGTCTCTGTCTCGGTGCACTAGTTGGTGGTCGATAAGGTCCACTGCCCGAGGATGAAGCCGAACCAGAAGTATCAGAACTCTACATCTTGGAAGGCCCCTGACTCGCTCCACCCTCCTCAAATCGTCTAGGCTGGTACCTCATCTGCCTCTCCTTCTCGATATCCTCACCTCGGAGTGCTGCACTAACAAACTCATCGAAGTTGTTCCGAGGCATCGTAGTCAGAGTCCCCTTGATGTTCAAGTTCAAACCCAGCTCAAATCTACGGCACTTGGCTTCCTCGGTAGCCACCATGTCACGCGTAAAACAAGATAAGCGGGTAAACCTGTCCCGATACTCAAGCACAGACAAACTGCCATGTCTCAAGTTCGTGAACTCCTCATACTTACATTGCTGGGTATCCTGGTTGAAATATCTCCGCATAAACAAATCTCGGAACAAGGTCCACGGAGTATCAACTGGAACTCTATCGGTGCTAACCCACCAGAAGTATGCATCTGACTCAAGTAATCCAACTGCTGCCACTGTCATCTGCTCAGGGGTAAAACGCAGATGCTCACATACACGTTCAACCTGAACCAACCATGCCTCGCACGTCTCTAGATCAGCTGAACCTGAAAAGACATTCGCACCAGTAGTACGATCTTTGACCACAGGGTCAAAATGCTCCTCCAAACGCAACACTCGCATCAGCAAGTCGTGCGTCTGGCGATCCATATCAGGATCCTCTTCCCGATCAACACGGGGACCACGTCGAGGAAGCATCCTACTGATACAAGACAAACATTTGGTACAAGTAGAAAGAACATAATCATGAGACCTCAGATATTTGAGAACACACAACACCCGAAGCATTAATGAGTATCGCTGGCCAATCGGGTCATCACTCCAGTCAAGCTGTACAAACTCAAATAAGCGTCATAACTACAAGAGTCTACAGAATCTGACAACCTAATGCTCTGATACCAAGCTGAATGGACCCAACCCCGATTTAGTTTCCTAAACCAAAATCAAACCCCTTCTGAAAACACGAACCAACAAAAACCGTAAAAATTTGGGCAGAGTAACGCTACTACGCGGAATTGCCTTTACCTGCACCCGAAAAATAACACTTCATCATATGCCACAAAAACCAAACCGTAGGCACCGATCCCATCCGAATTTCTCAATATCATATCAGTAGCAATAAACAGTAAACATAACTGTAATATATAGTAAATCCGGGAAAAATCCGTATAAAACATGTATCAGTAACGTATCAGAGCGACCTATAGTGTAAACATATACAAAATATACAACAGTAGGCGAAACAAGAAACCTACTAGAAAACACAGGTAGCTCGAATAACTAGCCTCCGACCGCGACGTGAGACACCAGAATCTGAATTGCAAACTGGGCACGGAAACCGAAAAGCCCAGGGGAAAGACATGAAAACCGTTAGAGTGAGTGGATGAAAATAAATGTCTTTCCCCAGATGATATATGTTAATAATAACATATGCGAGTCAAGATGAATAAATATAATAAAGTACACGAGGTGAACTCATACTCCTCCAGCGTACTGAGCATGCATGTAAAAATCCTACGGGGTCGCTCATGGACACATCCGTGCTAGTACAGTCCGAATCACGGGATCCCAGACCCACACGTGATTCTAGCCAGAAAGGCCTCAGGTCAGAGGTCTGCCCCCCCCCCCCTCGGTAAAGGCCTCGGGTCAGGGGTCACAGCCTCCCCCGGTAAACATCCTCGGGGATTAGCCGGGATGCAAGTGTATCGATACAACAACATAAATTGAGATTGTACTCTGTGTAAACCAAATCATAAATAGTTCGATGCAAATGTATAATGCAATAAATAAATGCATATACATAATATATACTGGTATATGCATAATCGTATAACACATGCTCATATAAACCATAATCTCATATGCATGCTCATGCTCGTAAAACGTGTATAAAGACTCGTGATTATCAGTGAAAAGAAATTGTCCACTCACAGGTGAGCAAAACGCGCACTCGCGCTAATCACGTGGCCCAGCAGAATATCCCTTGCCCGAAGCACAATCTCGATCCCCTGAATAGTCATAAAATATATCTGATCAAAATCATAGCTCACAACACTGTACCACACCACATAAACCAACTGTTCCCAGAAATATATAACGCAGTACAAGATAATAGACGAATTTCCCGATATCTTCACTCAAAACCCTCGACTGAAAATCTGATACCCAAATCAACTCGAAAACCTCAAGGCGACGATCGGGGCGCGAATACGAGAAAAACGACATTAAAATCACTAAATTCCAAAAAGTCAACGGGTCGCCGGAGCTCCGGCATTGACCGCCGCCGCCGAATAAATGTCTTTCGCCAGATGATATATGTTAATAATAACATATGCGAGTCAAGATGAATAAATATAATAAAGTACACGAGGTGAACTCATGCTCCTTCAGCGTACTGAGCATGCATGTAAAAATCCCACGGGGTCGCTCATGGACACATCCGTGCTAGTACAGTCCGAATCACGGGATCCCAGACCCACACGTGATTCTAGCCAGAAAGGCCTCAGGTCAGAGGTCTGCCCCCCCCGGTAAAGGCCTCGGGTCAGGGGTCATAGCCTCCCCCGGTAAACATCTTCGGGGATCAGCCGGGATGCAAGTGTATCGATACAACAACATATACTGAGACTATACTCTGTGTAAACCAAATCATAAATAGTTCGATGCAAATGTATAATACAATAAATAAATGCATATACGTAATATATACTGGTATAGGTAAAATCGTATAACACATGCTCATATAAACAATAATCTCATATGCATGCTCATGCTCGTAAAACGTGTATAAAGACTCGCGATTATCAATGAAAAGAAATTGTCCACTCACAGGTGAGCAAAACGTGCACGCGCACTAATCACGTGGCCCGGTGGAAGATCCCTCGCCCGAAGCACGATCTCGATCCCCTGAATAGTCATAAAAAAATATAATTGATCAAAATCATAGCTCACAACACTGTACCACACCACATAAACCAACCGTTCCCAGAAATATATAACGCAGTACAAAATAATCGATGAATTTCCCGAAATCTCCACTCAAAACCCTCAACTGAAAATCTGATACCCAAATCAACTCAAAAACCTCAAGGCGACAATCGGGGCGCAAATACGAGAAAAACGACATTAAAATAACTAAATTCCAAAAAGTCAACGGGTTGCCGGAGCTCCGGCGTTGACCACCGCCGTCGGCGGCGGCGCGCCGTCAACCGGAGAGTTTTCCCGGCGACCGAGCTCCCCAAAGCTTCATCTCGACGAGTAGAACATATTTCTCTTCTATGGCAAGGATCAATTCCGGCAGGATTGGCCGGAAATCAGCTCGAAAGCCACAGTTTCCCTCCACCTCCGGCGAACCTGTCCACCGCCGTTCCTCCGCCTATGGTGCACGGCAGCCCTCGAGGCTTGTCCCAAAAGGACCGTCGTGGCCCCACGAGTAGAATCCCTCAACTCTCCGGCCACCACCGTGGCCGGAGCACCTCCGTCACCGAAACCTAAAACCGGCCGGAAAACATCCAATTTCAAACCGTAATTTCTCCCTCAAATCAAAACCAAATCAAGCAATTCCAAATTCTAAACAGTTAAAAATGAAGAGAGGAATCGATTCATACCCAAATCGAAGCCGGAGATGGGCGGAAACGAAAGGTCGCCGGCGAGTCAAACGGTGGCCGGTTTCTCTTCCTCGGTTAACGCGGTCAACGCTCCCAATAGTGGTCAACGCCGGTCAAACTTCCAAACAGTGCATTTTCGACAATTTTTGACTATTTCTGATATTTATACTCGCGCCTCGGGACGATCGACGGACCAAAACGGATAACCATTACGATTCGGATAAACACGATACGAACGGATAAACTCGTCGATATTCCGAAACTTCAAATAATCATATTATATTCCTCGGTCATCGAAAAAATCATCCGGAACCGCCCACGAACTCGAAATCACGTGAACTACAACTCTCGAGAAGAGACTCAACTCAAATTCTCGGCCGATAATTAAGTCGCAAACAAAACCGACAAATCACACAATTATCGATAAACCACGATCACATGATAACTCGAGAATTACGCTGTTTACTCTACTGATTCTGGTTCGGGTCGTCACATCTCCGATGTAACTTTAGGTTGGATAAGATTGACTATCGATTCCATATGCACTCGATCAATATCTCCCTCAACATACATTGCACCAAAATAGTCCAAAACCACTGCCTCAATTCCACTCTCAGAGTCGTGAGACACCCTATCTTCATCAAATAGACCTACCAATCAATTTTTGGCTTTTCAATTAAATGCTTTATAGTGCAAGTATTTCGAATTCTTTTCACCTTCTATAAGGTATAAGTCCTTTGCTCTCTGACTCTAGTACTCATGTTCCTCACAAAGTAATGTCTCCATTCTAGTTGATAAGGCAGCCAACTCCCCACGGTTCTCATCATCAAAAGCCAGTGATCCCCCATCCTGTTTCGAATACCATCAATCTCCTTTCCTATATTTTCATAAGTATGTTGTTGCCATTTATTTAGAGCTAATCTGGAATTTACAATGCATTGCACTGCTTCATGCATATGAGTACCCACACGCCCTTCTTTTCCAACTTCCTTTGACCAGTTCTTCACATTGCACATTAGAAGTCCAGAAGCTTTCAAAACGGAATCTCTTATACCTTCTTGGGATAGGTTGGGATACCACAGCTTTGACTTCCACCAAAATAACCACATGATCACCTTTGATAGGTTTCAGATTCATCACTCTACTTGCTGGGAACATAGCAAACCAAAGTCGAGAGGCCACAACACAATCCAAATGTTCACGAACACCGCTGCCTTGCCAAGTGAATTGAATGCCATTAAAACTTAGGTCATAAAGCTCGTTGTAATGTAACGATGAGCTAAACAATTTCATTTGCCCTTCACGCCTCCACGAACCTCTATCTTTCTATATGTTATGGAGAATTTCATTGAAGTCTCCTACTAGCCGCCATGGTAATGAAATTCGATCCACCAGACTCTTTAATAGATCCCAGGTATGGTGTCGCTCTGTTGTTGTGGGGTGACCATAGAAACCTATGAATCCCCACCGTCCCATAGCATCGCTAGGGTTCATCGCAACATAGATATGATGGAGAGACTTACTAAGAAACTCGATCTTGATATCCTCCTTCCAGAATAGGGCAACACTCCCTGACTGTCCCCCAACTTCTCCTTCACTAGTGACACTATACGTCGCTTCACAGTTAGGAAACCCTAACTTCAACCGTAAGGCATTCATATAGTTAGGGTTCAAGACTTTTGTTTCAGTAAGAAAAATAATCGCCGGATGATTCTGATCGATCAGAGTATTCAAGCCTTCCACCGTAGAATCGTTGCAAATCCAACGGAAAGTCCATGCAAGAATATTCAAAGAAGAATTTCCTGACATTGTTACGAGCTAGAAACCCTAGATGAAGGGCGGCAACTCTCTCTCGATATATCACTACTCTTAATTCAAAGACATCGACAAAAATAGAAGTTGACTAAAAAGAAGAATCGGATTCCACTGAAGGAATAAACTCAAACTCTCACGGCCATCGAACAGAAACAAAATTTAACAAGTGAGATATATACTTACAATATTACAAGATCCGGAATGATGAATATTAGGAGAAATGGAGAGGGATTGAATCACCAAGAGCAACTGTAGACGAGTAGTTATGATTAAAGTAAGAAAAGCTTTATATGGTGACTTTTATTCTAGCTAGTTTGAGAGTTGAGAAGAAACTGATGTCAATTTCTTTTTGGCGATGAACTTAATTATTTTGATCTTAGTTGTTGTTGCTGCTACTACAAAATCGACACTAAATTATTCGTAGCTACTACACCTCGTTTGTGAAAGTATGTTCATTGGCAAAAAAATCAAATACGTACGCAAAATATTTTATGGAAAAATAGTTGAAATGATCACTTAACTGTGTCACAATCGATAATTTGATCATCGAACTTTAAAAATATCAAAAAAGTCACTGAACTTTAACTTTATCTATTAATTTGATCACTTTGTTTATTGAGCATAATAATTAAATTGATAGTAAAAGTTAAAGTTCAGTGACCTTTTGATATTTTTTAAACTTTAGTGATCAAATTGTCAATTATAATAAAATTGAGTGATCATTTCAAATATTTTTTTATATTTTAGTATAATAAAATATTTTTCAAATATTTTATCCCATTAATGTTATAGCAAGAGGAGTTTTGTACGGTAGAGTTAAGTAGGCAGCTTCTCACTTCTCAGATGAGATGAGATGACAGTACGTTGTTGGATAATGCAAGATTGCAACTGTTCATTTTTTTATTTTTTATTTTTAAAACGTATTGCAAGTGTTCTATTAAATAACCAAGTTCTATAGTCGAATGAAGGGTACTACTGTTCTTACTTTATTATTAGCAGCTATCACAACATACTATTGGACTCCGTCTTGGCCCATCTTGATAACTGAATCCACGTACAAGATGCAGTCAGCCGTTCAGTAATGACTGGGAATCACTAGATAGTGGATACGCTTAAGAAGCTCAACAATTTGCTGCCATTTGTGATTTGTTCGTCTTGTTAAATTTTGATTTTGTACGTTATATACTCATCACCAATACGTCGCAGGATTTATCATGACAGGGACAAAATGAGAGTTATTAGAGATTTTGCTCACGGAGTTATTTGATTTTGATTTTGTTCACGGAGTTATATTTTTTTATTAGAGATTACAATCCGAAACAAAATGAGAATAATGTATTAGCAAAAATGTTAGACCATAAAGAAGCTATCATATCCCATTTAAGTTGGGCGAGTCTCTTTTTAAGATTCCGTACTTTGGGCATTTATGTTCATAATGATGTCATGCTTGCTTTTGGTACTCCGGAGAAACAAATCTTGATCGAACCTATATTTGCCCAATGAATACAATCTGCTCATGGTAAAACGACATATGGGTTCAATATACTTTTATCTTCAACAAACGGTCCAGCATTCAATGCGAGTCGAAGCATATGGTTACCCGGTTGGTTAAATGTTGTTAATGAGAATAATAATTCACTATTCTTAACGATAGGACCCAGAGACTTCTTAGTTCATCACGCTATTGCTTTAGCTTTACATACAACTACATGTATCATTTCATTTAGTTACTAAAATAAAAAAAGGAGAATAAAAATATCTCTCATGGATGAGGGTTTTGTTTGTTACTTATATTTAATCTGCTTCTCGCTCCGAGCTCTAAGTGATGTCTAGACACCGCGCCTCGACAAAGTTTTGAAAAATAGTGGTTTCGAGTAAAGTAAGTAATAAATAGAAAGCACTTCGATTCATCATCGAATGGCCAAGGAGGCTCTCGGCTCATCAATATCTCTTTACCAGTGATCATCTCAGAATATCCAATTGTTTGCTAACTGGTTGAAGAACTATACTATAGTACAAAAAAGACTAATACAAAAATACAAAAAGTAGACATTTTAAAAAAAAATTAATAATCAATTAGTTCAAGGCAATGGTCACATTAGTGATTCTATAATGTGCAGAACTCAAATGTGTGAGACCATAAACTACGGTTAATTTCTCTCATGCACTATTCATCTAACCCTAATACGATTAAAATTGCGACAAATATTCCGTACACTTATGTGCTGCATAATATAAGTGCACTCCACATTAATCACAAATGCAGAACTTGACGGGGTAATCACTAAATTTCATACAATACATAGACGATCGATGACGATAGTAATAATAATAGTTTTGAGAACCATTGGTCTGTTGAATTAGTTTGGTCGCTAGACAATCTTCAAATTATATAGAGAACAATATATTTTAGAACATTAATAATTTTGACGCAGAAATTTAAGATCAAATATGCTGATCAAATATGTGAATTTTCACCAGGAAGCCAAAAAATATTTGAGAAACAATAAATCAGTTAACATAATTTGTAATACATTAAAAATCCTAACTAACAATACTCCTACAATAAGACTGTTCTATTTAAAAATAAACATGTTTAAACAAAACTCAATTTGAGCAAATGCAGAGGTGGACACGAATTCCGTAAATTTCGAACTCGACTCGATCTCGCTCAAGACGGGACGAGACAAAAAATAGAATTTTTACTATTATGTTCCGTCCTGACACGTCCTATTTTTTAGGGACGAGATCGGGTCTTTATTTTGAAATTTCGATAGACCAGTCTTGTCCCGAATAATATATTTTATGTATCTTATCATTTGTTTTATTAAGAGTTAACATATGAAATTATCAAACCATTAACATTATTTAACAAAAAATTATAAGTACCCTATAGTGATCAGTATTACACTACTTGTAATATGAATTAAATGTATCAATTAAACATGAAATTAAACTGCTTGTAGTTTTACTTCTTTTAATTAAATATTAAGTAAAACAGTATTACTTTGTGTAGTTGTAGACTTCTAAGTCTTATCAAACTATGTTTATTTTATATTGAATCCGAAATTTGATTTGTTTCGTCTCATTAGAATTTTTGTTGTTAAACACTTTATTAAATGTTTATTTTAAATTAATCCCGAAATTGGAACTTGTCCCGTTCCGTTCGGATTTCAAGACAATTGAGACGGACTTTTAAAATATCTTATCCCATCTCGACCCGTCTCGTTCGGAATAGAAATAAAAATGACTAAAAATAGACCTGACCCGTGTCCATCATAAGCAAATAACATCTTGTCTAGAAGCCTAAAAACGTAATAAACAAGAGAGTACTAGCCACGAGCCCAAGTCTCCTAGAAAGACAAAACACTAGGATCGCTATCAAAGCCCATTAAAATAAAGGAATATAATAAATCGTCAAAACATGACATCTACTAAACTCTTGATTGAAAAAAACCCAAAATAATTGAAGTTTTTTCTCTCTCGATGAAATAAATAATGGAAGTTAATACTTGATAGCGACGTCTACTTTGTTCTTGTTTTCTAATTTTTCTACTTTATATTATTATTAGTTATTTTGTAAATTTTGTTGCTTGGTAATTGAATAATAATAATAATTGAGAAAACGTTGTCACTATCTTGACGACTTCTCCTCCGCATAAAATTGATTCCCTTCAAGAAGGGGGCAGTCACTGTCGCTTGAGTGGACTCCTCCGCCTACACAAGCTACAGCTACTTCACCTTCACATGGCCTCCGTCCAATTGTGGGCCGCCACCTGATGGGAGGGTTTATGGTTTGGACCATTCTTCAATGCTGATATGATTGTTTCCGCCACAGGCAACTAATGCAATTTGTCAAAAGACAAACATGCCCCTACTCCACTACCAACTTCATTTTTGGCCTTTGTATTTTTTTTTTCTTTCCGATAGTTCAGTACAAATGGAGCTTTTTCTATCATCTTGATGGATTATGACACCTGAATTGAGTTTTTGGGAAGTATCTGGAAGAACTTCACAAAGGGCCATAGCCTACAAAATTTGACAAAATGGGTTTATTACTTGTTTAGTTCTATATTTGATATTTGCTCATTCGACTTTTATCGATCGTTGACGTAACTATGTTTTGATCACGAATATTGTTACTAAAATAGAGTTTATACTTGGTGAAAATGATGGTGTGCGAGAAGATTATAGATCTACACAAATTTGAGTAATAATTCAATTAAAACTATGTAAACTGTATGGACAAAGTGAAAATCATGTAGGGATTATCATTTTATGCTAGAATCATCAGGGGAGAGAATGAAAGTGGAATAAGATTTGTCGCCTATATAGTCATTTGGAGTTGGGTAGCATAGCAAAGAAACCAAAACCAAAACCAAGGCCGTGCATTGCTTTCAGTTTTTCCAGTGGGCTCTCTCCCTCTCCCTCTCTCTTCGAAAACAGCTCTTCCTGTGGTTTCCTAATTATTGCTCTCTTACATCATCCACACGTGCCGTGAGTCTAACGGCAATACTGCCACAAAGGAATCTTTTGGTGGGCCGTGATAGGTGTCCCACATTCAGGAAAGGACATCTTTCTTAATAAACAAGGGGTTTTCTTTGGGACTCAAAATCAATTATTTAAAACAAAATTCTACAGTAAATAAATCAATCAACTAAAATGAATCATATCGTTGAAGATTTCTTCATCGTGCAAAGAAAGAAGAGATAAGGTTAAATTATTGGAGCTCGGGAAAACAATCATCACCCATATGATTCCAAACCAAACCATGGGCTAAGTCCACCTACTCCATCATAAATTGGTGAGACTAACATAGATTTTGTGTACAAAACCTCAGCACCTCCCAACATTTCCAATACTTCCTACCAACATTTCTTTCGTTTGCTTCTCCTCTTCATCTTCTTAATACCACTTTATGTTGAAGTTGGGCAAGAAGCCTCTCCCAATGATAGGAAAGTTATCGGAAATGTTAGTTTCCGGCAACCGAGCCGGGTTTTTCGACGCGGGATCGAGCCCGAGAGGCCCATTAGACCTCAACATGCAGAGTCCCAAAGGCTTGAAGAACTACGACGTTGGTGGCGTTGGCTTGGGAATAGTGGCTGCCGTGGAAAAGACGAGCCATAATGGACGTGAGATTCTGCCCAAGTACGCTGTCTGTAGTCCCAACTCGAACCGGTCCGACCCTATTCCGGTGAGTTCCGGCCAAAACTCCGATGGGTTTCTTCAAGAGGGGGAAGAGGATAGTGAGGAGAATTATACTTTCGTGACTTGCCACGGAAGAAACAAGTCGGTCACTAAGGTATACTATGATGGAGGTGACTACAGAACAAGAAGTACTACTGCTGGGCACCATGTTGGTCATTTTGAAACTTCACGTACTAACTATAACAAAGCTCCTCTGTATCCCACATCGGATTTTCTCAGCTCATGCCATTTGTGCAGCAAAGAGCTTCATGGCAAAGACATATACATGTACAGGTGCGAACCCTTTTGCTTTTCTTTCTTTTGTGTTCAATACAATAATGGTACCCATGTCTTTTGCTACTGATCTTGTGCCTAATATTGTGGTTTTATTTTTTATAGGGGAGATAAGGCATTTTGTAGCACAGAGTGTAGATCGACACAGATAATGAACGATGAACGCAAAGAACGGTGCAGATCGGAAAGTTCAAGAAGATCTGCAGATGTTTCGAGTTCGTCGTATTCGAGAGATGAGATCTTCTTCTCTACTGGTATTCTTGCGATTTAGCAGCAAACCGTGGTAATCAAGGCAACAATGGCAACAGCAGAGTACATAGTCGGCTAATATTACTATCCATGTATACGAATACGAGAATTATTCAAGTTTTATGTTGACCCATTAAACACCCTAAGAACAAAAGGAGAAATGGGAAAGATTTGATGTATCAGATCGAACTTACTTGATGTGATGACAATCTTGATATTTTTGAGATAAAAGGGAGTAGTATAAACTCTGAATTCAGTTTCAATTGGATTATTGACAACAGAAAAGATTCTACTGTTTCATGTAGTAAAGTAGTAAACTATGAAGATGAGCAGCACATGATCTTTAAATTGCTGGACAATGATTCAGAAAAAAGCTTACACCAGAATCCCCAATAACAAATATGTACAAATGGCAAAAGAACTCGAGAGTTGCAGAAGATTCGAAATTGTAATCGCTTGATAAATAAGAATTCGTAAACAAACATGTCAGGTAAAAACCCCGGAAGTACACAGGAACACAAATTATCCATACAAACAGCAGGTAAACGTGAATGATAAATAGAGCAATCTAAACAAACAAAAACTGAAAAGAAACTTGAAAATGTCTACAAATCCTAAAGGTTCCCGGACGATTATTCTTCACTGCTGAGCCGTAATCGGCGTACTCCAATTCAGACAATTTACTGCGGCTGGGAAGTTGCTGCATTCTGGTAACCACCATCATATATCGCCTGACTAGCTCCAGCGCTCATTCCCATGGTGGCTTCAGAGCATGCTGACCCTGGGGAAGCATGAGGGCATGTGGGTTTGCTGTATGCCATATCTCGTTCATATGCCGCCATGTCAGTGGCTGAAAAAACTGGCATATAAGCTGCAGCTGGGGGAGGAAGAGGGCTAGAGGTGGTTCCAGGTGGAGTAGGCTTGTTACCCCATGAACATTGTTATGAAATAACTAGAACGATTAGATGGCGAAGCCAATGATCATTTCACAACAAGCATGAACTACCTATGCATGTGCATGTACTAATAACAACTAAAAGTCATTCCTCAAAACTAAAATGCTGTAATTATTACCAAGCAGGAATGGTACCTTGATTGGTTTCCCACATAAAAACCCAGCACTCCCCATCTTGATAGCTGCCGCTGCTTCAGAATGAGTACTGTATCTCACAAACCCAAAACCTTTATCTCGCTGCACCCTAACATCTTCGATATTTCCAGCACCAGGAGCATGGAAATGACGATGCAGTTCAGTTTGAGTGACCTGCACGCAAATTGGTCACATATTAGATGTAAATCAAACTTCTTTGACATTAATTTTTCAAAGTTCTAGATTTCTATTCACTTTATTTAACAAACAGGTTTATTGTTTAACATGTTTCAAGTGTTTTAACTGTGGACAGGAAAACTTGTTAGTTCTAGTATCAAACCAACCAAACTATCCTCATTCTATTTATACCCACAGATAAGGATAAAGTGGTTGTTAAAACAGATGGTTGATATTCAGATCGGTTCGGTTGACAAAGCACCAAAAATGTAATAGCAAGAGTTAGAGTCTTTGCCTCTGGAGCCAGATTGCCAACATAAACTGTGGTACACATTGGATTGTTCACTGGAGCTTCTTCATTAGGCTTCTCCAAACCATCTTCTGCAAGAAAAACAGGGTGCAATTAAATCATTATAATAATAGGGTGACAAAAAGAAGAGAGAAATAACAATCTCAAGCAATACCAGTCAAACAAATTGCAATACATTATAAATTCTGTCTAAATGTTTTGGGCCTATACTCAATTTCAAGGATGACCAGACATTTTCAAACCAAAACATATGGCCCGAAAATAAAAGTTTCTAAGCAAATAACCTTATATAAAAAATAAAAGATGCCAGAACAAATTTTATAGAAAACAACATAGACATGTTGCATTGACAGAGAAACAAACCTGATGTTCCATTTGTGAGCTCTACCACACTTTTAGAATCAAAATTCTGTTTATCATCATTTGAAGTAGCACCTTTTGCAGCCCAGTTGCATCGAATTTGTCTACTTCCAAGCCACTTTCCTGAAGAGCAGCTAAACAGTTAGAGAGCCCAAATACCAACTGCTACAACAATGGAGTAGTAAAACCACTCCATGCTTGTGAAAGAAAACGAATGTCATCAAATGAATGTTATTGGCCTTACCATTTAACTCATTTATGGCACTTTGGGCATCCTGTACCAAAATAAGTGACACAAGAACATTGGATTGTAAACAGAAGAGTGGAAAATGCAAGTGTAAAAGCTAAACATGAAAATATACAAAATATAAAGTACCTGCTGATTCCTGAATGAAACAAACCCGAAACCTCTTGAGCGCATACTTTTAGCATCCCACATAACCCTGGCATCTCTGTGAACAGAAGTCAGGCCCAGTCTAGTTATTATCTCTGAATGTGCTTTCAAATAGAAATGATTCTGGAATCCGACATAAATATCCCAGAAAATCAAATGTCAACAACAGAGTTCTGGAAGCTTACGAGCAACTGGCATAAACAGAAAAGCATGCAAACAATGTAGCATCAGTAAGGGTTTAGGATATTGAAATGACCTGCATGCCCAAGTTGAAAAAGTATCAGCAATTGAATAGATGAGAATCAGAGAAAAACTGCAAACACTGAAGCATATATAAACCTGATGTGTCCTCTCTTTGACTACTTTGTTATGCCCAATTAACTTTAAGTGGCTGTCCAAACCTGAACAAACAGCAAACTAAGACAAAGGATCCAGAAAAAAAGAAGTTAATCATGATTCTGTTAAGATTTCTACTTACAGATGCCTTCCGTTGAGAGAAACAATTGCAAGGGCAGCTGAATGGCGATCATAGTAGTCAACAAATCCATAGGATGACTGCATATAGAAGACATTGAAACACCTTAGTTAGACAGATAAAAACTACAATATAATCCTTAATGTAAACAAAACATATCAAAGTTTTCAGTGCCAAAGAGTCTATCACATGCCCTAAGAATACATATAACATAGGTGAAAAAGGATCCCCACCTTATCTTTCCTTATAAGCTTGCATCCCTCAAGTGGGCCAGTACTTGCAAAAACTTCTTGAAGAAGGGTTTCAGTAAACTGAGGATGAATATCTCCAACATACCTACAATTTCCAAGGATTACAAACATTATATTATACAAATTTCAGGTCACACTTAACCAATCTAACAGATAATGCCAATACATTCACATACACAAACGTGTACGTATACATAATCTTCATACGTAGTAGACATGTATTCAGTATTGTAACAGCATGATGGTTTATTAGGCAAGAAAAAGAAGAAGAAAAAACTATCTCCGCCAATTCCAAAAACCTCTAAACACGGAAATAGAAACTAAAAAAAGGAGGAAAATTATCTATTAGACACCCACACACTGCGGCATGTACTTGAATCAAACCCAGGAGGAAGATTTCCACTCATGATAGGCTCTATCTGCAAAAAATAAAACTAGAAAAATAAAGTACACTATGAAAATTACACTCCTCACAACACTCGGTTAAATACATAAACGGAAGTACGGAACACAATGGTTGAAGACACTACAGTATTTGGCAAAATAGCCAATGTATTATCATAATAATACGAATTTAGTTTAATGCTAATCTTGATAGTATAATTTACTACACTAAACCACATATATCTAAAGCAATTGTGAAATCGCTATTAAAATAAAACTGAAATTTGAATCGGAGGAGATAAAAACCTGAGGAGGGGCTAAGAGAGTTGGGTGCTGGTAAAGCGACTGCTGCATCATGGCTTGCTGGTGTTGCATCGCGACGACGAGTCGTACTTTGATGTGCACTAAATTGATGACAGTTTGTTCAGGTTAGGGTTTCAGCGGATAGAGAACTAGAGGAGGAAGAAGATGATGATGAAGAAGAAAGAAAAAAAAAACCTCGCGAAGAGGAGGGAAAATAGCGCAATTGAAATCGAGAGATCAGAGTGAGTTAAGGAGCTCTCTATCAGTTTTATATTCATGATTACATATTTAACTTGGATTTAATGATACTTTTGGGCCGTACTTTCGTTTACTATTGCCACATGGGCCTGAAACCCAAATACTAGCCCACACTTGATCAGGTTGTTATGGACAAACTTGGTAAACAAGAGTGCTTGTTCGTTCTTAACTTCTTATCTGTTTGTTAACTTTGTTTGTTGCTTGAGAGTGTTGACTCTAGTGTTTAATTTGCTATGGGTCTTCCGAAACTTAGTATTAACAAGGATGCTGGTGGTGGTTATCTCATTGATCTCAGATGCTTCGGGGTTTCTTCCGTAATCTTGTGTTGTTTCCGTCAAGACTCCACGGTTGGCTCGAGTTCATTAATGTACATTGCGATAGGAGGGGACGGCAAAAAGTCCGGCCCGGCCCGGTCCATGTATAGCCGGCACGGGCCCGGTCTCAACAACGTTTTAATATTTTCGGGCCGGACTTTATCTTTTATATAAGAATTCGGGTCCGACCCATTCAAGTGGGTTTTGCGGGCTTTTGCGGAAATTTACGGACCGGGCCTATCGGGTTTTAATTATTGAAAAATTAAGACATTTCAACATAAACGTAACATTCATCCATGCACCGGGGTCTAAACGTACTCCGACGAGTCTAAATTTTACCTACGGTGTTTATCACTATAAGATGGACCCTTCTACATGTCCTCGTTTATCATTAAAACATATTTAATTCTCATATTGCTTGAATTCTCCATATGTATATTAATGTTCTTACGTTTGTTCCTTTGTTATATGGAATGGAATACCTTTGTGAAACTTAATCGGTCATGTTTAATTATTTTATAAAATTGACCGTCGGATTGATTGGTTAGAATATTATAACCATGCCTTTAAAATTTTATAAATTTTGGACTTGATTTAGACATCAATCCATGCATTTCGCCAAATGTGACCGTAGTACTCTTACAACTAAAACGGAAATTACCCCTCCCTCAAATAATTTTTTAACATCAAATTTTGGACACATATTCTTATGGAATACATATCTATCTCATAGTGTCAAAAAAATTGACATAAAAAAATTAATTTATCTACTCCCCCCATAGGAAAATAAGATGAGTGTATTTCAGTCTTTTCACAAATTTTGTTTAACTGAATTGACCGGGATCCAAACGTACTTCAATTAGGCTAATTTTTACGTACGGTGTCTTTTATTACAAGGTGAACTATTATATATGGTCTTCTTTATTGTTAAAACATTTTTAATTCTTATATTGCTTGAATTCTCTATATGCATACTAATGTTCTTACCTTTATTCTTTGGTTATATGGGTTGAAAGACCTTTGTGAAACGTAATCGATCATGTGTCATCATTTTACAAAACTGACTGTCTGATTGGTTGTTCATAATATTCTAAGCATGCCGTTAAAATTTTATAAATTTTGGACTTGATTTAGACTTACATCTATGAGTTTCGCTAAATGTGACCGTAGTACCCTTACAACTAAAACGTAAATTACCCATCCCTAAAGGGATTTTTTAATATCAAAATTTTAACACACATTCTTATAAATTACATATCTATCTCATAATGTCAAAAAAATTGACATAAAAATTTGATTTACCTAGTTTCTCCATGGAAAAAGAAGCAATATATAAGAGAAGGGTATTGATGTCATTTCACACAATCTCAATTAAACTCTCACCATTGAAAAATTACAAGATCTAATCTGAATCATCTATTATATTTACTGTTTTACTGTGTAAGGTAAATCGATAAAAAAAAATTACAATGAAACCCTAAAACCTAAACCCTAACTTACTCTAAACCTCAAAATTCCTAAACCTTAACTTACCATAAATCTCAATCCCCTAATCCCTAACTTACCCTAAACCTAAACTCTAACTTATCCTAAACTCTAAACAATGATTTAATAGTAAAATAGATACACAAAAATAACTATATATGGAATTCTAATATTTGATCAATATATGTATATGTAATATATTAATATAGACATACACAAATATAAAATATATATATATAGAGAACTAGTCACTATATCATATATATATATAAGTGTAGGTATAATGATATATGTACTATTATCTTAATTATATATAAAAAAAATTGCGGGTTTTGATGGGCCGGACCTAACGGACCTTGACGGGTTTTTGGCGGGCCGGGTCGAGTTTTAGACCTCTAAACCAAGCCCGGCCCACCATCCACCTAAACGGGCTTTTGCGGACTTTTTTCGGGCCGGGCCGGACTTTTAGCCCACGGGTTTGCGGGCCTACGTCGACCCACGAAACCCACGGGCCAAATTATAACCCCTACTGATTGCGACATCCATGACTGATGCATGGGATATGCTGGCCGGTCTGAAATTTCCTCCAAGTTTTTGAATTGTTTCTCAGATACATGATTCAGAATTGCTCTTATTGATGCATAATATATTTGAAACTTCAGCTCTGTCAAAGAAGCTTCTTACAAATTAAAGGCTGCGGGCATTGCCAATCTTTTGGTTCATTTTGCTTACATATCACTTTCTTCATAGCTTTCTTGTATAGCGCATTCGATTCGCCTGCGAATCTCTGGTGTACGTTCGATCATTTTAGCAAACAGGAAGAGGTAAAAACGGAGCACCATTAGGCTTTAGGGGTCCTCTGCTCATAGCAGCTGATTCTCGATCTAAATCTCCAAAGTCACTTTCATACACTAGTCTGAAGCATATATACTGTACAATACGAGTATCGATCTAACTATCAGTAGCCCGAACGTACATTGTGGGAGAGTCCTACAGTACATTACTATTGGAAGTCCGAAGACTATATATACGTCTATATATACTCCATATTGCCGTCAGGATCACGATCAAGAAGCAGATCTCCATTGCCTCCAAAGCGCGTTAAGTAAAAGTCCAAAGAAAGATTTGAGTATCTAAGGAAGTGTGGGGTTATCTATTATTAGGACTTATTAGCAGACTGAGCATATGAATGGATTGTTTTTACAAGATATATATATTCTTTTCCTGCATTATTGTTCATCTGAAACAATTTCTTTTATTGACTATGCACCTTCTTTTTTTATATCAAATTACGACAAGAATTTTATTCATAATAAGATGAATAGTAGACACCTAATGACACGTGAGAAGAGACAACTGTTAAACTAATCTAAAAAAATCTAGACTAGCTATATAACGTTGTTCTGCAACGTAAAAGCACTAAGTAACAAGTAATCAAATTTCAATATGTCAGTCGAACTAGACACGGATACGTACACCAAGGCTAAAGAACAAGTAAAACACGGTCGGGGCCACATCCACCGAAGTTAATTACTCTAGGCTGCTGCTCTGACACCTCAAGAAACCAACCACCAGGATCCCAAATTCATATCCAAAATCCTCTTGAAACATGGGCCACAGGACTAGCCCATTGATGAATGAAAAACCTAGTCCACAAACTAGGAAATTGGGGCCTACCCAATTATAGGCCCAAAGCCCATAACTGAAGCACATGAGCCACTTCAGCCTTCCTTCTCTCAGCCCAAGGACCTGCGACAAACTCCGACACCATTTATAGTCGCCGGCAGACCTACTCAACCTGCCCTGTCACCTATTGTCGGCTTCTACCTCAAACCTCCCACCTCCACTCTATACCCACATGAGATTCTTCAAACGCGCCCTAAACGACTATGAGATCTGTTAAGAAAGATTTATCCCCCTAACTCTTTGACTATTGATTAGTGTAAGGCTAAGTGAATTTTTTTACCCGCAAATATACGAGGTTAAGTAATATAATTTATAAGGAAGTCGACTGTCGAACCCATGAGGATTGGCCACTCTAATTTTAAAGCATGAATCTATTAGGTCCGAGACCACGACATTACCTAACCATGCAGTGTGACCCAAAATTAATGAATAAAAAGGCAGAAATTTATCTTACCTTACTAAGTTCTTTGGTAACCTAACTATACAAGGAGTGGTGGAACTACAATGAGCGATTAAACGATTAAAGAGTTAATTAACTAACTAAATGTAATCATAAAGTAAAACAAACAAAATAATGTAAATCTTTGGTCGGCTAAAGATGTCGTCACTAGCCAACTTAATGTACAAATAATGTCCAAGTTATGAATTTAGTTCGGTTCACACATGCTTGTCTAACTTATGATCTTTTGGAGTCACCATTGGTTGTGGACCAAATCTCTTAGGCCATTAGGGTACTAGAAGTGTTTTGGTCAAACATTCCAATATAAACCAAACCGACACTAGAATGCAACTCAATTACGAATCGTATCCTAATCATACCACATTCCTAATGAGTTTAATATGTATTCATTTATGATAAATATGTATGGTTTTCCTTCCTAAGTCCCTATTAGAGGACAAAGAAGTAGGTTCTAATGAACTTTCCTAATCCACACATTTTAGAACATGAATTAGAAGAAGTAACGATTAGCTACAAAGTCTCTTAGAGTTAATGTAAGCTTGATTGAAGCTTCTTGAGTCATTAGGACTTCAAGAAGACTTCGGTCCATGCTCAAGTTTAATGAAAACTAAACCTTAAGTTTAACCTTGTAAGTTTAGACCTAAGTCATGTTTACGTGCTTATCTTCCTTAGGTGAGTAACTAGTTCACTTAGGTTCATTTTTAGATTCCTTAAACATAAATCAACTTAGTCATGGCTAAGATATGAATGTGAAAACATTGAATCAAACCCAAACATATAAACATACCACAATCACATCACAAGCTATCAAACTCATTCACAACAAGTAGTAAACTAAACCAAATTCAATTCCATAACTCAAAACATAGTTCTATGTACATCAAATTAGTTAGGGATAAACCCTAGCCTTTCGAGAAGCAACTACTTATTAAGCATAATGTAAAGCAAGTTTAGATACATAATTGGAGAGATGGAGAGATGTAGAGATAACCAAGAACTTCCAAGCAAGCTAAGTCATCTTTGGTCTTCAAGTTCCATCTTCTAAGCTTCCAAATGCATCCAACTTGAGGTAAAGGTGAGAGGAGGAACACCCAAGCAAATCCTATGGTTATGGTGGAGGTAAGGTTGGATTTGTGGTGGTGGAGATGGTGTTTGGCTAGGCTTGGATGGGTGAGGGAGATGAGATTTTTGAGGGTTGGAAGGGATGAACTAGAGAGAGAAAGAGATGGGTTAGAGAGAAGGTAAAAAAAGTTTTTTAGGTGGAGGAAGGTGCTAAAGGATTAGGGAGAGAGTAGAGACTATCTCCAAATGCAAAAACTATGTAGAAATGTAAAATGAGGTGAGATATGAGTGTGTGAAATGGGGAGCTCGCCCTAGGCAATAATATGGAGATATTTTGGTGTTTGAAATTCAAAACTAGATGCTTGAAACATGATCCTAAAATTTAGGCTTTTAAGGAGTTTAATTTGTGACTCACCCCAAGTCACATGCAAGTCATGTGTGTCTATCTCTCAAAATAGGAAAAAATCCTCAAATCATACCCATAGACTCTAGTGGGCACGGGACGGGTCGAGTAAATTTTTGGTTGTCCCTACCCCTATCCTAAACGGGCAGGATGGTACGGGATTGAACATTTTAAAAGTCCGTCTCGATCGTCCTGAAACCTGAACGGACGGGTCAAATTTCGGGTTTAATTTACAATGAACATTTAATAGAGTATTTATCAACAAAAATCTGAATGAGATGGAATGAACCAAATTTTGAGTTCAATATAAGATAAACATAATTTGATAGGAGCTAGAAGTGTACAATAACACAACGTAATACCATGTTTAATTAAAAACAGTAAAATTACAAGTACTTATTTCATGTTTATTTAATATATTTAGTTCATATTTTGGTAATTTTTATTTTTTAGGTTAGATATTGTTAATTGTTTGATAATTTAATATATCAACTTTTAATAAAATATATGATAAAATTGACAAAATATATTGTGCGGGACGGGACGGGTCTATCAGAATTTCAAAATCAAGACCCGATCCCGTTCCTAAAATATGGGTCTGGTCGGGACGGGACGGAATAGTAAAAATTTTAATTTCATCCCATCCCAAGAGGGATCGGGACAGGATCAGATCGGGTTCGGAATTTGCGAGATTCGTGCCCACATCTGGCCCAAAGTATTACCCAATTCACTTTTTAGTACCTAGTATCCTAAAACTACTCAGATAGTACCTGTACTTGTGCAATTTGGCCCGGAATAGTATCTTGTAAGGGTAAAATTGTCAAAAATCATTTTAAGTCATATTTTTAATATGTTTACATAATGTATTTTTTAAAAGTGTAGTGGCTCATAATTTGTTTGTTCTAACGCTTGCAGCTAAGGGGAATACTACAATGAGTTAAACCATGTCTTGCATCAACTTGTAAATTTATTCAAAAATTTGTAAAATGAATTATATTCTTGTAATTTTAGTTCATTAGTAATAATCATTTAATCAATAATAATTTTACAACTTTTAGGATAAAATTACAAGTTCTAATACTCATTTTACAACTTCAAGGACCAATTTACAAGTTGATGCATGACATGTGTTAAAATACACTAAAACTTTCCTGCAATTAAAGTATATCCTCAATACTCGAAGGTAAACAATTATATTTTACTATAAAAATTTATCACTTTCCAATTTCTCAAAAGTCAAGTAAAACACTTAAGTGGATTCGAGACTTCCCTGACAAGACAAAAAAAATTAACTTAGTTGGAGAAAAATCACCCTAAAAAAGAAGTATTCAACAATGAGTCCGTCTGCGCAAGTAACCCAGTAAAGCTGAAGCCTACAAGTGAATTCGTGACCTGACGAAAGTGATTTTTTTCTAGTACTTTTTTTTTCCTTTAGTATTTATTAGTATACCTGGGATATATTGGGTAAAACATAAATAATTAAATCACATAGGTACTATATGGAGACATATGTTAAAAGTTCATGTACTAGCTGAGTACTTTTGAAAGCTTAGGTATTAAAATGTGCAAAATGCTATAGTCCATGTACTAAATGGAGATTTTTCTCTTCAAAATATCTCCATGTAGGCTTGAACTCTTGAGCTCTTGACCCAAGCTTGACTTGACCTCACCGTTGACCGGTGTTGACCTTTGATTGGCAGGAGTTGAACGTTGACCAGTTTTGACTTTCGTTTTTTCCCATTTTTGCTCCATCTTCTCCAAGGGCTTCGGAAATGTGTCGGCTTCTCCAAAGAGTGATGAATTTCCATCTTTAAGAGCGTTTATGTGCCAACTCCCCATTTTCTAGCATTAAAAGGAAACATTATAAGAGTAATGTTAAAAGATAAGCAAAAAACACGAAGTTACAGACGTAATTAGCACATAAGTATAGGCTTAACATGATCCAATACTCACAATAGTGAACCCACTACCCTTGATGCCCCTCTGCAACAATTGAGTTCCTACTACAATAGCTAGCTAGATCCAATCGTCAAAGAGAGGGTCAAAACTTAAAAGTGACTAGTTTTTTTTTTCACCATAAGAGAGTATTAGAATTTGAACATGACACGTCAATAGATAGTTCAACGCCTTGACCATGGAGCAATCGAAATTCTCAATTTGCTATTTTTAGAAAAAAATACTCTTCAAATATGGAGTACTGAAATTCGAACCTCATTCGTCAGTGGATAACTTCAACGTCTTAACCAATGGAGCAACCTCAATATTGTTTAAAAAAGAAAAATATACGTGTGCTGCTAGGCTTGACTCCACTGCTGATCTACTATATATATATATAACACTCTTCCACTCAGGTATACCTTTTTTTGGCCATTTTCAAGTATAGGGCATTACACCAACTTTTCGATCATATTTTACCATCTCCACCGTTCAGATCTTAGGTCTTAATGTATAGATCGAGCCTGTAAATTTTCAGTCAAACTGGTAATCGTTAAGGTATTCAAAACTACAATTGAAGTTTATAAGTATGAACGGTTTAAGTTTGATAGATTCGGTCCGTCCCTTGATTTAACCTAGTTCGATACCTTAACGATCACCATTTTGGTTGAAAATTTACAAGAATGATCTACTCATATAGACCTAATAATTACACGGTGGAGATGTTAAAATATGATTAAAAGATTTGTGTAATATTCTATACCTGAAAATGACCAAAAATAGGTATACCTTAATGAAATGACCCTACATATATTGATATTCGTAAGTTAATTATAAAAAAATACTTCATATTGGGTGAAAAAGAAACTTAATTAACATTGAAAGTCCGAAATTTATCCTCCATGTTGGGTGAAAAAAGAAACCCTTGCGTCCCTACTTGCCAACCATCATGAACATTAGCATGTGATGCCCAGTCAATTGAGATTGGCAAATGGCAAACTTATTTCGATTCATGCTCACTCATATTAGGTGCATCTGTCCCTTTCCTTCCCTTGTGGAAGAAACTAATAATGCAAACTTGCAAAGGCAAACACAGACGTGAACAACGTGACAGAATATCAATATCAAACCTCTATATACAAATCCAAAAGATTCTGAGTGCTTGCCAATATGCACCCAAACGTTTTCCTACTTAAAATATGTAAACTCGTAAAGTATATGTCTGCCATTATAAAATTTTAGTTAATTTTCAGCTGCATACTTTTAGGGCTGATTCGTTGAACCTGAGTACCTAGGAAAGTAAACCGTATTACTTGAAAATTATGGAATCGGTCGGATCGGATCTTTGAAATAAAAATAGTATAGTAAGTTAAACCCGACCGAACTCAAAGTTTGGGTTCGGATTCGAGTATTGCTTTCGTAAAATAATTTAACCCAAATAAAATTTTATTAAGACACATGTCACATTTTAATTGTTTACTACAACAACATTTATTTCAATATAGCCGAATAATTAATAAAACTAAACCATAATTATAATATAATTGATAGTCATTAAATTGCTAACTGAGGTTCTTCATTTTAAATTTGTTTATTTTGTGGCTACTATAATTCTCTAACTCTTATTTTTATATTGTACGCATTTGAAGTGTTGTAATATGGTATAAATATCTAATGAATTTATCTTTATAGTATGGTGAGATTATGTAGTATGTATTAAAAAATATGTACTTCGAGATTGTGTATCTTTATTTTTTTTCGATCTATAATTTTGTTAGAACCTGAAAACTCGACAAATCCGAACCCAAATAATTCTGGTTGAGTTGAGTTTGGATTTGCTTACAGATTTACTCAACCCTAACCCGTGTTGTACAATTCGGGTTCAAATTTGAGTTCGGGTCCTATTATTTTATACACAAATCCGAACCAAACTAAGCCTTCATACTTTCCTTCCCGAAAAAGTAAAGATGGCTATTTCATTGTTCACGTTTGAACCCGCGTGAACTAGTCCTAGTCTTCCAAGAAAATAATCTTGAGAAAAACCCAAAACTAATTTGGCGTTCTCGTATCTTTGTCTCTATGGCGATTTGCTGCCCCATTATTCAAAGGAGCAGTATGGGCATGCTTGTAGTCAAATTGGACTATTGCAGCTGCGGAAACGATTGTTCTTGTTGGGATTTTGGAGGTATAGGAATTCTTTTCTCAAGAGATTTTGACACACTGAATTAACGATACGATCTTGCTACAGGTAAATGGGGACTCCTTTGAATTTGTTATCAGAATGTCAACATCTTGGGCAAGTCAATAAGTTTCGTGGGAAATGAACCATATGGATTAGTCAATACAGCAAACCAAGGCAACAAAGATGCAGATGTGGTAATAGTTGTTCAAGTATTTTTGGTCAGTGCATGAACATATTCATCATTAAAAAGTTTAGACAATGGCCAGGTCCAATCCACCATTTCTTGACACTGCGTTAATCCAAAAAAAAATCTCAATACTTCTGTTAGGTGGACAAGTTTAAAAGCTAAAACTATTCGCGGCTAAGAAACAAACACAACCAAATACGGTGTTTTTTTTATACTTGTGACACTTTTATTTTCTTCTTTTTTCGCCTTTAGTTTTAGGTGACACGATAGAATGTAAGAACTGGTAAGTTAAAAGAAGTATGTCGGTCAACAACACGATAAAAAGAATCTCTTAAAATAACTTACACTAATACAATTCAATCTAGTACCCATACATAACTAGACGATTTAGACGTAGAACATAAAACTCTTCAAAATTGGTGGCCTCACGCCCTATCTAGTTATGCCACCCTCAAAAACCTGCATCACTACTATTTGATGCTTCTCAGCTTTTGTCTTCGCGAGTGCGTGCGACCAAATTCTTTTACACAGGGTGACATCGAAACCTTCCTTGAATGGTGGCTGGTTTCCAGATCCAGTATCAAAGGCACAGTAAGAAAAAGCCCAATCGTCTATTGAGGTAAGAGTAGCCCACCAAGGTTTAAGCCCAAAGCACAAGGGGCCCACACTCTCAAAAGATATGGCAATCAAGGCTCATCCTCTGAACCCTACGTATCACTTCGACATAGAGTCGCCGACATTGCCAGCCATAGATTCGCCGGTTAAGCCCAGCACCGGTCACTGCCACCATTCACTTGTCGTCGGCACAAGACCACCGACGACACTCCCTTTTCTGGCGAGCCGAAGCCTTGCCCACGGTGGTCGCGGCCTCGTAGGGCGTTGCCTCCATTTCCTGGCCTCCGTCGAAACAGGCCCTCCGACGGAAAAAACCCTCCGCCCAGATCTCAACTTCGCACACAGAGGTCTCAGACCTGTGACTCTCTCTCTCTCTCTCCTGGCCGCGAATCCAATCTCAAGCCACATGTTGCAACCGAGGCTTGTGTCACCTCCGTCATCGTCGTCGGGGGAGCGACCACAAGGGGGAAAGAGTTCATGAAAGAACGCAACACCGGCGGCGAAGATGTGCTCCATAGCCCAGCTACGCTAGGGTTTCTCAACGGGTGCTCCGATTATCCGGAGCTCTCAACATCTCAATATGTGTTTCTCTCTCAACCTCCACGACATTTTTTTTATACTTTTATCTTATTTGCATGCCACAAATCATAATGATCAGCTGAATGACCCAACTCTTAGGGGTGTATTGGATTGAGATTTTAATAGACAATTTTGGAAAGTAAAAGTCTGGTGGTATTGGATTGAGACTTTTTAATAAATTAGATAAGTCTGGTGGTATTCGATTAGGACTTTTAAGATTTTTTTAAAAAGTCCATAATATCTTCTGGTATTGGATCCAGACTTTTAAGAGGCAATAAATTGTCTGGTGGTATTGGATTGAGATCAAGATTTATAGGATTTCATGACAAAATGGATTGTTTCAGACTTTTTAGTGATAACTATAAATACCAAGACTCCAAAATTGTCTTGCCCTTTCTCATCAGACTTTTCATACTCACTCAAGACTTTTTTTTATTAAGGTTTTGAACATACGCAGAGGCACTGACTCTTTTTTCTGAAGAACAGCGCCTATTGTTCACGTTGAAGCTCAATAATTTGGTGCAAAGGACAATTCACGTTGAAGGTAAAATCTCATCATGTTTTTGTTGCCAATAGATTATTGTTTTCCTTATTTTAGGGGATATTTGTCAGAAAGAACAACTTTTACAAATATTTACATCCAACAAATATTCAGAAATCATTGATATGTACATGGGGATCAAAGAATGTATAGCTCCAGGATATTTGAACAACTCTATCTTGACCTATTGTCATTTTTCAAAAACCGTACATATTACTTAATCCTTTTAACATGGCTTCTGGCAATCCCTTTTTATCATGGATGTGACCAGTATACAACTTGCACGTTATATTAATTTGCAAGTTACCAGTATACAACATGACTTCTGGTAATCCTTTCGTCATATTAATTTACACGTTACCAGTATACAACTTTTCCAAATATCAATAGAACTTTGTCAGTTTTTTGGCCTGCATATATACTGTCAATTGTCACGTTCTATGTACTATAAAATTATGCAGTTGTTTTTCTGAGATTGTAAAAGAAATTTGTCTATAAACTAGTGCTTGTTGTCCTAGTTGTTGTCCAGAATTGACTAAAAATATATGATTGGATGAATTGATATTGTACTACTAGTTGAGATGGAAATGGGGGATTCACAAAATGGAAATGGCAAAGGAAAGGGAAAAGCTGATACCTATCAACAGTGGACCATGGATGATAGCAACTTGTTGTCGGGGTTGTTGGCTGAAGCTATGAAAAATGGGTTGCGTGATGCGAATGGATCTTTAAGCAAGCTTAATGTAGAAAACTTCATACTTCCTCGTCTTAATGCGAAAACTAGGTTTCCCAAAACCTATAACAATTACCTGAGCCGAATGAAATGGTTCAAGAGTCAATATAACAAATTGAACGAGCTGGTGCGTAACACCTCCGGTTTTGGTTGGGACCCAATTGGAAAGAAAGTCACGGCTAGTGATGAAGTATGGGAAGAATACTTGAAGGTGAGCTTAGTTCATGATTTTCAATAATTTTGGCACCCTGTAGTTACTATAACATTTTATGTGTAGCTGATATATTAACAAAATGTATGTTTTTTTTTTCTAGTCCCACCCAAGCCACAAGAAACTTCGGACAGAATGTAGTGTTGATTATGACGACTTGCAACTTGTTGTTGGGGTTGGAACTGCTACTGGGAATGGCTCAATGGCATTAGGTGCTGATGATACTGATGCAAGTATATTAGGGAATGAAGAAAATACAATTTCTGGGATGGAAAAGTTTCCATATGATGCTGCTAGCAATGCTTTCATAGCACCACCAAATAATACCTTTGACGAGTCCTTCCAACCTTCATCACCCCTCGAACCTTCTTCTCCTTTTGAGGCCCCTTTAGGCTCAATGTTTAACAAAGAAAAGACAGGTCAAAGTAAGCGAAGCAGATCCGAGTATGAAGGGAGTTCAAGCTCTAACGGGACTAACAATCATGCAAGGGTTCTAGATAATCTTTCTATAGGCATTGATTCAATTTCTACCAACTTCGAAAGGATCTACAATCTGATGGAGAAAAGAGAGAGAGACAGAGAGATTGAGAAAGAAACTACAATATGGGATGCTTTAAAAGATATACCAGATTTGGACAACAATACTCGTTTCAGGGCTGTCGAGTTGCTTAACACTAAAACAAAGAAGGACATGTTTTTTAAGATGACACCAGAAGAACGATCAGCTTGGATACTCTTCAACTTGAAGTTGGCAACATAGTGTTTTTTGAAAGTTATTTGGAATGTTATTTGGAATTTTCTACACTTTAGTTGAACTAGATGTTGGGTTTGATGAACTATGATGCCAGTTTGGATTGTTGTAGTTCGAATGTTTTGAAAGTGTGTTTTAGTTTACCTTATATTTTGGCTGATATAATTGTTATTTAGAATTTTCTACAATTTAGTTGAACTAGATCTTGGTTTGATACATTGATGGATTTCATTTTTCTTTTGCACAGGATGTATAGAGGTAATGATTTAGAGGATGAAGAAATGAATGATGATGAAATGAGTGAAGAAGAAGATAATGAAATACATGAGTTTTATGAAGCCATCAAGATTTTGGTGATGGCAGTTCAAGCAGTAATACATGTGGTGAATGAGCTTAGGGTTATTGAGGCTGGTAGACAAATTGAACGTCCACTAAACCCGCGACGAATCAACAATGTTTTTGGATATAACTATATACATAGGGCATTGAATGATGATCCTGCAATATTCCGAAGAGTATATAGGATGTACCCTGATGTGTTCTGCAAATTGTGCAACATCCTTAGAGAAAAAACACACTTGGAAGATACAAGGTTTATTTGTGTTGAAGAAATGCTTGGACAATTCCTACAAATTGTCGGCCAAAATCATCGTTATTGTGTTATTCGCAATAATTTTCGTCGATCACAGTTCGCGACTAGTGAAAATTTTCACAAAATGTTGAAGGCTTTGAATACATTGTCAAAGGACATGATGGCCAAACCCGGACCAATGGTGCCTGCTAAAATAAGGGAAAATACAAAGTTTTTCCCTTATTTCAAGGTAAGTATTATACTATTTCATTATATGTAAATTGTCATTTGTATTATTCTTGTATTTCATGTATCTAAATCATTACCATCATCATGCTTTATGTTATCTTAGGATTGCATTGGAGCTATTGATGGGACACATATTCCGGCAATGGTGATGGGACGTGATAATAGCAGTTTTCGTGATCGTCATGGAAATATATCTCAAAATGTATTAGCAGCATGTAACTTTGATTTGGAGTTCATGTACGTCCTTGCCGGGTGGGAGGGTTCAGCTCATGATTCCAAAGTGTTAAATGATGCTTTATCAAGGAGGAATGGACTTAAAGTCCCACAAGGTAAATGTTAGTTTTTTTTTAAAATTTAAAATATAATATAATTAAATAGCCAATGCTTTATTGTGTGGTACTGTTGGGTAATAACTGCTGGTCGTGTATTTGTAATTAGGTAAATATTTCCTAGCAGATTGTGGATTTGTTAATCGACGTCAATTTTTAGCTCCATATCGAGGTGTGCAGTATCATCTCCAAGATTTTGCAGGTAATGGGAATGATCCTGAAAATGGAAAAGAATTGTTCAATCTCCGCCATGCGTCTTTGAGAAATGTGATCGAGAGAATATTTGACATTTTTAAATCCCGATTCACCATTTTTAAATCGGCACCTCCATTTCCATTTAAGACACAAGTAGAGATAGTGTTGGCATGTGTAGTGCTCCACAACTTTCTTCGCAAAGAATGTCGATCTGATGAATTTCCTATTGAAGGAGAATCTGCATTGTCATCATCCCCGATTGTTGAAGAGGAACTTGATGAACTAGTTTCACAAACTCAGGAGCAGCAGAGAGAGGATGCTAATGCATGGAGACTAAACATAGCTGACCATATGTGGAGAGAGAGATATTAGCATATTGATTTTGCTTGTTGGTTTAAAACTTTTGAATATGTTCGTTTATTTGCTCTTCTTTTCTTCTTTTGTTTTTTGCTGGTCTAATTTGATTATCAGTAAAATTAGATGAAGTATTTAGTTCAATATGGTTTTAATAAAATTAGATAAGGCCTGTATGATGGTTTTTTGATCGTAAGGTTATATACCTGTTAAAATGACGTTAGACTTGTTTGGGTTTTTTCAGATTAGGCCTGCTAGCTAGTTTGGGTTTTTCAACTCAGGCCTGTGTGTTAGCTAGCAAATTTATAAAGCCCATATTTCAAAAAGTCCAAAAAGTCTTTAAATAAAGTCTAGATAATCCTAATAGTCTATAAATAAAGTCAAAAGACTCTTTTTAAAAATTCCAGAATCTTGAAAGTCTAGTCCATATAATCCTAGTAGTCTTTAAAATCCTACAAATCCATAAAATCTTGACACTCCAAAATTGTCTATTAAAATCTCAATCCAATACACCCCCCTTATTATCTTCACAACCAATTATACAATCGCCAAAAATTAGAGAGAACTCAAACATCTCCGTGAGATTTAACGAATTAACCTAACCACAAGAAACTATAAATATCAGAGCGCGTTACATTATTGTTTACCAAACATACCGAGATGCTAGGCCATTTTCAGCAACAACTTTATGCACATGAAATTTACAAATCCGGATTTAGTCACATCAGGCATGTGTATTTGCAAATGCACCGTTGTCCTTTGGCACCTTGCTTTTAAAATTGGCCACAACAACAAGGAACACAATGGACCGCATGAAATCAATGGGAAGCAGATACAGATACTTTGAACACCACACGTTCGATGAACGTTTAACATGCCTAATGAAAAACCATGCTTCCTTATCTCCACAGCCATCACGAGAAACAGAAATCCAAATTGACATATACCCAAATTGAAATTTTTATCATTGATTTCGAATTCCTTCCTTTCATACTTCATATAGAACTTAATTACAGAAACCGAAATGGAAATGTAATGGACAGTTAGGGTAATAAAAAAGAACAACAAATAGTGAAATTTCCGGGTTTTTTTTAAAGCCACCAAAATTGAAAATTGAAGAAATACAAAAGCTAAAGAGTATGCTTCGTGTAATTAATTAATCGCAGCAGCTGATATGAGATTACTGTGTTGGCTGAGCGGCCAAGCCTAACCATGACTTGCTCTCAGCCGCTGGCTTTGCAGGGCCTGAACCACCAGGGCTGCTGCTCAGTTGGTACGGAGCCATGATGTTGAGCCTATAATTTCCAAAATTAAAATCACCCAATTAGACCAACCTGAATCATCCAATAAAAAACAAAACAAAACAAAACAAAACAAAACCAGAATGGTTTTAGAATTTTTCAGCTTACCTATCCTTCCTCTTAGCCAGGAAGCGTTGAAGTGAAGCCTTCCTTTGCATTGGAATGTCTGTAATTAATGGAGAACATATAGTATATAAGCACCAATGAACTATGCTATGAAATAAGACTTGTTCATATATATGAGTCCTGAAAAAAACTTACCAGAAATGATAGGCCGAGTGGGGGTTGGCTTGATGGTCTCTGGTTGCTGAATAATTTGATTTGCCATCTTCGGGAACAGGTCAGGGATTGGTGCGGTCTTGCCCAACTGAGATGTTGGGAAGGGAGTGTTGGTGTTGGAGCTTTCCTTGCTTGCTAAGAGCATCACCTCCTTTGCCTTCTCAGCTGGAAAGTCATCAAACACTATGACTTGACCGTTGTAGAAGATGGTCATCTGGGCCTTCTGAGCCTCAGCCGGAGCAGACTTCTTCACACTGTGACATAAACAGCTGCCATGAGCCTATGTAGTATGTACAAAAAGATCATCTGAAAAAAGAAAATATGGCTTGAATTGGAAGGTAGCGGATTCGGGACGTACCTAGAATAATCAGTCATTTTGGGGAGACAAGGCCCAAATCCAGCTTGCTGAGGAAACAAATCCATGGATTTGAAACTCCTTGGTTTATCCAAAACAGGAAACAAATTCATTGGCTGTTTCTGACGAAACATCTCAGTAGTTCCTGCATCCATGAGCGTCACCAAACAAATTAAAACCGGAGAAATTTCACAACCGAAATTCTCCACCAATTCAAACTTGATTGAGATCGATCGGGAGTTGACTGACCATTATTAATAGGTTGCTGGTGGTGGTGCTGCATGTCGAGGCTGAGGCTGTTCTCCTTGAGGTACTGGCCGAGCAAGCTACAAGTCTGAGTGAAACTCGGCGGAGCTTTCATCATTGTATCCGATGAGCTCGACATTAGTACACAGTTAAGAAGACAAAGCTAACAGAGACTCTGTGTTGATCTTCGTGCGGAGGTGGGCAAGTTTTTTGTCTCTCTTTTTTTACTTTGTTGGCTGGGTTGGGTCTCTCTCTCTCTCTCTAACTAATACCTCTTCTGGCTTAGCTTTATGGCCTTTATCTACAAACTTCTCTTCCTCCGAGTCTCAGACGGCCCACGAGAGAGAGCGAGAGGAGGCTTATCTTTCTTTCTTTATATTTCATTTATTTTATTCACCTAATTTTTTTAATATCTGAATTTTTTAGATTTGTTTCGGGTGGTGTATGAGTTAAAGCACGAGGAATATATGGGTGTTCTTTAGCGACTTCCCAGGTCGACTACAACGAGATTTTTTTTTTTTTGGTTATAGATTCTGGCAGCAGTCGCCGTCAGTTTGCCCATTTCAAACACGTGTTCTTTGCGTCACCTTGCATGACTAAATTGCTGGTTTCGGGTTTGCCCACTGTAATGCTATTATTTTACAGTATTGCCTCGCTCTCATTTCGGGTATAATAATGTGCATGTTCTTGTGGTTCCAGACCCTTTTTTAATACATAAAAAATTATTTAAAATCTTATGTGATCTTCTTTTCCGTGCACGCTATACCCCTTTGGAAACTATAGGACTATTTCTCTTCTTCTTTCTTTGTAAAATAAAATATGGCCAGGTTTGTTTTGTGATTGAGGCAAACAATTGGTTGGCTATACAATATTTACCGTAAATTATAACGAGAATTTATACTAAATCATCTTATATCTATGCTTCTCTCCTTCAAATGGTGTTGAGAGTGGTTTTTTTTCTTCAGTTTTTTATACCATTTTTAGAGTAAATGATATTGAAAATCTTGCAATCTCGATTGGTTTTGCTTACTAGTAGATATAAGCGAAGAAAAAGTCTAACAAGCTTGTATCGTGTATGATAACATAATTTTCCCATTTTGTGAAAACAAATTAAAGACTTATTGCAATAACTAAGAATTAAATTCACTAATTTTGGAACTACCTCTAATTTGATGTATGTCTGAAAATGTATGAAGTGACAAAATTATTATTTATTGTTTTGATATCAACGGTTCAACTTGACAACAAAGATGTCTTTGTTTGATAATTTTTTTATATTTTATTTTAAGTATATTTACCTCGTTAATTGTCTCAAGGTATCTTATTCTTGCAACAAAGATTATGTTGTAAATATATTGTGGGTTGTAATTCAATTATAAAAATTCATACCGTAATCAAGTAAGTGAGGTGTTCAAGTCTAATCATACATCATCAATTGTCATCCATTCTAAAAAAATCGTAAAAATATAAATAAAATCAGATTTTTTTATAGCAATGTGTATATTATCTATGTTTATAATTATACTCATGACTCTTTTCACAGACAAATATTTATTTCTCATTTCTCAAACTTGAAACCTCACATCTCCCGTGAAAAAAGAGAGTAAACAACTATTTATTGTACACAGATCAGATATGATCATCCAGTAGAAGTAGTCGCTAGAGAGTAGAGATAGATGTTTAGCATGCATGTCCCATTGCGTTAAAGAATGGAGTCAATGAACAAGAGATCATGTGATGCACAGCTACGCTAAACTTAAAAGGAGTCAAATAGTCAACACAGCACGAATGGTCCCCCGACCATACCCATCCACTGATCCACCTCCTTTTCAACTTGAATTGCCTAAACACATGCATGGATGAACAGGGTTGAGTGGGACATTTCGGTAAATTTAGGTTCGGGGAAGAAAGAGAAACACACTTGTCTCAAACGGCGCCTTGCCTTTGCCGTTAGGTACAGACAGTAGTACAGCGTGGTTGGGTACCATGGTCGGTCTTATTATGAGCCATCCTGTGTAGAGCTACCCATACGGAGAGAATGGGTAGCAGAACCACGTGTGGGCCCCACCATAGAACAGTTTTCCTCCAGAAAATAAAAATAAATAAAAAAATAAAAGTAGGCGGCAAGTTCACGTTGCTCCCTGGCCCAACTACTATGAAAGATACGGTATGCCGTATGCAGACAAATCCTTTTGCAAAGAAATGTAGTTCCTAATTTCCTGTATCTTTCAAACTCTGAGATTCCAATTAGCAGTTAAGCATTACCAACCGAGTAATGGATGAAATATTTAAGCTCAGTTACCCATTCATATGCCGTATGAAGTTTACAAAAACGAGATCAAAATTAATGATTCCACAAATATTGAATCATTCAGTTTACATAAAGATCATGCAATACATGTTGAGAAAAAATAAATAGGTCAGTGATTTGGGAGTACCATATTATAAAGAGCAGAAAAGGAAAGAAATTTTTTTGTAAACTACTTTTTTTAACATAAAGTAGGTTTTTATTTTATCTCTCAAATCTTAAGTCTAGGTAAACCTGAGACTGAATCTACCAACGCCGGTACAACTCTTAAATTTAGACTCATCACGGTACATTATGATGTCAACATGAATTCTTATTTTACAAAAAAGATGATAGAATAAGTAAAAAAAAAATATGATAGAATAAGTAATTTGATGTTCACTTGCTCTCTTATCTTCGTGGGTGACCAAACACCTGTGTCAAGAGTCCAGTGCTAATAAATGGTGCTTAAGGTCATCTTCAATAAGAGGGTCTAAATAATTATAGGCTAAATTATAACCCTATTTTGATCTTCAACAAGAAATAAGAATCAAACCAAAAGGTCATAAAAGGGCTAAAGGGCCAAAGAAATGGCCAAATATAGCACTTTGACTATCCCAAGCTAAATAATTCGGAATCACTCATGCATGTGAGTTGATGAGAAAATATTAAAATATTGACAAGTATTAAGTTGTTATAGGTTCACTTCAATTAAATTTGACCATTTAATTATTCCTTATCGAAAATAATTCACCGATAAAAAAATAATATTTATGGAGATATTATAACCCAAGTTGATCGCCTAACGTCATAAAGCATGGAATTGGAATGTTCACATGCATGTAATTTTAAGGAAGGGGACACGCTTTGGCTCTTTAGTTAAAGCTTAGTGTACGCGAAAAACAGTATGATTAGCAATTGGGATTAGGAATCTGATTACACTAACCGATACGATAGGAATAACGAAACCAACGGTGAGCAACGTTTGTTCTCCAACTGACGTGAGATCGTTTTGGAACAGTGCCAACTAACTAGCTAGCTCCATCCGATTCTCAACACATTGATCATGTTTTCACGATACTATACTTTTTTGCACTGCAACAGCGTATGTTGCACATATGAGACCGGTGCAAAAAAGCTTAAGATTCCCTTATTATTCTTGACGGTGTTTAGTTTTTGTAGTTAAGATACTAAAAAAAGGATAAGTTCCCAATGGGGACCATGCATGCAGTGGGCAGTAGCAAAACCCCGTGTGGGAAACGCGGAGATCGATAGGGATGAGATCGAAGAGAGAATGCCACGGCGAGTGGGGGCCACGCACCGCCCTTCTCCGACGCGTGGCGGGATATGATGGCGGAGGAAGCACGGTTTTCTCGTGATGATGGCGACAGTGATAGGTCGTCGACCTCGCTCAGGATTGTCACCAATTGAGTTTGCTTTCCTTTCGTTTGAAGTATATGTATATATATGAATCAATATATGATAACCGGATATTTGCATGCATAGTTCACGGGCGTATGTGCCGACATTGAATGGTGGTTGTGACCGCGGTTGTGGCTTTGATCGTGGTTGCGACTGTGATTGTGGCTGTGGCTGTCGCATAATTGTACTCATCAATTCCTTTACACCACGTGATGTTTGTGATTGCTCTCTATCTCTATCTGTGTTTCGCTCTCTGACAAGTTCAAAACCTCAGTCCTCAGATATTTCTTCTCGGGGTCCTTCCTAATACTGGGCCAAAGTTGTGAGAAGGGATCGAGAAGGACCAGTGTGGTTTATGTTTGTGAGGCCGGCCAGGGTATGTATAAATTAAAAGCTAGCTAGTGGATTGATAGTTATATTTTTATGCAATGTTTATGTGTTTAACCGAACTTTATATTTAGCTCTTTTGTTACGTTTTTATGCAACTTATTATTGTTATTCGTCTTGTAGGTAATTTGAGGAAAATAAATAAAAGTTGATTAATTGTGCTTTCCTAACTCAACGAGGAGTAATTAGAGGAGACAAATGGACCAAGTCCAACTTGAAGATGGACTACTAAAGCCTTATGAAATGTGGATTCAGCCCATTTGGGATTAATAACTCAAACCAAATATGTTTTTATTAAATAAATGAGAGACCAAAACAAATGAAAGGGAGGAAAAACAGAAAACCAACGTGAAAGGAGGAAGGGAGACGTGAAAGAGGGAGAAAGAAACTTGAGGAAGAGACGTGAAAAAGACGAGGAGAAGAAGAATAAAAGGGAAAAGAGAACGTGAAAAAAAGGAGGCCATTCATTGCGTAATTTTTTTTATCTTTCTCTCATACTCTTATGGCTACCATGAAGAGTTAAACTTCATTGTTAATGGGCTGTTTTAAAGCACCGTTCATGTCTTCTAGATTACTTATGCTTGTTAATTGAAGATTGTTTTTGTTATTCGAATGAGGTTTCTTTGTTGTTTATACATTGATGATTCTTAATTGTGTATGCTTTGAGTGCACACTTAGTATGCATGTTTAGGAATCTAATTCTAAGAAATTTGATGGTTGTTGGTGATCATTACCTTCCTCAAGTTTCAATCGTAGAACCCATACATGCTTGGTATAAGAAACCCTAGGTCTAGCAAAACACGACCGTAGTGTACTTGTAAAGCCTTGTAGATTCTCAAACAATTTCTAAATCTTAATGCTTTCCTCTTGGTAAATTCGGGTCTTGACTTCGGGTTCTTTGAGGGATAGACAATATTGATAAGCAAACCTTCAATGTTGTAAACGTAAGGATTGGGTAATATGTTGTGTTCATAGCTTTGAATCTTCCTAGGAACTTTCATTCATGACATTAACATGATTTTGGTTATGCATTTGTGGTATAGATGATGTGACGGTGGTGGATTTCACTTCCCCTTAACTATTTTTATCATTGATTGTTATTTTACTTTTAATCTGTTTACTGTTTCAGTTTTGTAATCTGTTTTGCAGAATTTTATTCGGCAACCAAACCAACTCTGACTGCATTGAAAATTTGTGTGGTAGTCTGCCACTGTGTCTGTAGTGTCCAGTATTAATTTCGTGATTTTAGGTTGAGTCTAGCTATTTTAATTAATTACATTAGTGTTATGGGTCGAGACTGACAGGTTTTTGACTTTCGCGTCTGTTTGTAGTTTAGAGTATTGAGTCTCATTTTTCCCTGTGGATTGACCCCTATATTACTGTACTGCATTCACAAATATTTTGAGTTTATTATAGGATAATTTTAAAAATAGTTAAATACCGATCATCGATCATACTTATATAAGTGGGTGGAATGGATGGGTGGAATGGAAGGTCCCAACAGAAATGGGGTGAATTATCGGACAAATTGTAAGATTCAGGATGGTAATTCTAGCTACTCGATCGATCTGCATTATGTACAAAGCTACTAGAAGCCAAAACGTAGTTGAAATCGAGTGCACGCAGCTCTACATGTGAATTATAATCAACATTAGTGCACGTGTATTACACTAGTTTTTTGGGACGAGATAAATTGAAACGAAACAGAAACAGTGTAAAATTTTTTTTGTATTCCGTCGACGTGACTGTGTAAACTTTATTATAAATCTCGTCACGTTTTGCATAAACACGAGTTAAGACCAGGTTGAAGTTGAATTTTTGCGAGGTTTGTGGCCGACCCTAGCTACCACTGTACCACATATGTAAACTTCAATTGACTGTATAATTAATTAGCTGGGCAGATCTATTGAAGGTCCTTCCCCTATTAATGTAGAGATTGATGGAGAACTTATGCATAATGATTTTTGTCACTCTCTGCTTGGTTGTTTGCTATATGTAGTAAAAAAACTTTATGCATTAAACTTATATGGGGTACTGTATACTAGGTGGTCTAACTCAAGATCAGTTCTCAATCATTTCGATTTTTTTCAATTACAAGATTTATAAGGTGGTTATATAATTGGTGGGTACAAAACGGAGTAAGTCAGCTCGATCTAAACTATTTGGGACTATACACTGAATCCACTATTATTACATACGTACATAAATGTCCGTAAGCCACCTAACAATGTTGTTCCAACAATAATTTCATTTCTTTATGTGTACCTTTTCGTTTTTAAAACTTTACTGTACAGTACTTAATAGAGACAAGTCGTAGAACATCATTCAGAAATACAGTGCAAATACACGATTTGATTGATGGTTCAAAATCGTCACGTGAAGAAGCACAATGAAATAACATGTTAAATTCCTAGCTAGAAATGAAGGTACCTGACCTTGTGGCAGTTATTTCAAATTAAAAAGGTTGGCTGGTGGGATGTCACATTGATTTATATTTTCCACCTATTTGTATTTTGGTGGATTTTTCTTTTCCTTCATCCTCGTTATCTTCTTAGATCTGATCACGAGCTAGTACGCACTGTCTACCAATTCACCACCTACTTTACAGAATGAAGTTCGATGACATGAATAGATCTATTGATTTTGTATAGAAATTAAATTGAAATAAAATAGATACACTAGTTTACAAATTTGTTACATACAATATTTTTTTCTATCATCCTCATTTTATTTTACTTTCTAGACATTTGAACATATGGACACGAGGATTAATGAAGTTCTGAACCCTTGGCTCTGCTTTGCAGCGGAGACGATTGGCTCTGCTTCCGAGGAGATGATTTGCGGACAAACTTTGAGATTTTGGCCATGTCTTGTTCGCACGATGGCAATTTTGGTTTTGGTAGGATTCATGGTTGGAATGAGGTGTTTGGCTAGCTTGGGTCGGTGGTAGGCGCAACGCAAAACAGGAATTGGGAGGAGGTGCTCGATTTGAGGTGGTTGATCTTGGCGGGCGGCTCTCGGCTCTGATCGGTGATGGTTTGATGGCTAACGGCGGATTTGGATAGGACCCTGGCGATGGTCGAGGCACTGGACCCCGTAGGTTCCTCGGCTGGTGACGACGTCATCTTCGAGCGACAAGTGCTGGTCAGACGACGACTTGACCTCGACAGGATTCAACGGTGAGTCGAGAAGGTGCATGCCAATTCTTTGGTGGGTGGAATGCTAACAACCTCTATTGAGCCTGGACCTTATTGTTTAGGCAATTGATTCTTCTAGTTTGGAGTTTTGGGTCTATCAGGTCAGCTTGGGCTTAGGAATATATAGGGCATGTAAGCCCCTTTGGACATTATGTTGGAGCCTCACATAGGATACATGTGACCTATTTACCCGGTTCATTGTGCCGTCGAGAATTTTTACTTCAAGCCACAGCTGCTTCTTGGAGTGGGACCCTGGAGCTTCCATACCGACTTAGAGATGGAGCCTAGATAGTTAAAGAGTGGTGCAACCAAATTTTTTGACAATTCTCGTGCTACTCTGATGTGCTTGTTTAGGATATAATGCGTTATTGTTTTAGTATAGTATTACGTTAGAGTTTTTTATTTATCGAGCCGAATAATACGATGAAATTCTGTATTACTATCACCTTTGAAATGCAAACTTTTGCCATCTAGAAAAAATGGACACCAGGATTAGCCTAAACCTAGATGATTTCTCTACTCTCGGTTCGTTTAGGTTAACTTGAAGATAACGTGCCTAGTTTATTTAAGCAATTTTTGCTGCAAAGAAAGAGCTGATCAATGGAAAGGCAATGCTGACTTGACAGTCCACTTCGCATTCGGGATAACATTGGCCAACAAATTATACGCTTTGCTTTTACTAGTTGATGGTATAGATTTCTAATCAAGGAAACTGGCTCAACTATACCAATTTCTTGTCACCAAAAAACATCTACACCAACTTCTTTATGAATTTTATTGACAATTGAAGCCAATTGGTCCCTAAAATGGAATGTAAAGGGATATTTCATCTTCATTCATGGACAAGTTTCAAGTTAACCAGACAATTTTGCATTTTTGCTCCAATAATGACTGTCCAGTCCATTCCTACTAACTGGCAGTATGGAAAGTGAAACGGAAACTTTGTTAATTGTGAGCAAATTTGAGTGGTATACAACATCAAACCTTTCTTGATGAACTGAACTTTTTTGGTATATACAACTCCATGTTAAAAAAAAAGAAAGCTATAAGATGGGAGTTAAAAATAACTCAAACAGCGCTCCTTCTTCATTGTTCTGACTTTCCTATCAAGCTGGAGTTGAAGTTGTCCGAGGACCTTTAAAACTATGAGCCATTGACATGGAAAACTTCTCTTACCTTCTCAAAAATCATAATCTATGTCTGTCATGTTCTGGGCGACTGAGTGCTTCACCAGCTTTTCTTGCTCATCGTACTGATCAAGATTTTCACAAGGAGCAGGGAAGATGGTCCCTATTACACGACCTTGAACAAAGGCACACTGGAAAATGTGCTTCTTTTTGTATGTGATTCCCACTGACATATCCCGGAAAGTCACATTTCTTATTGGAATCTCTTCGCTTCCATGGATACGGACAGGGACACGAACTCCCTGTCCATGGATGCCTGTGAAGCTTATGTCCCTAAGCACTGGAAGAGCCTTTGGATCATAGCCCCCGTCAGGGTGCTCATTGTAGTCTGTCTTGATAACAATTCCAACTCGGACATCGTCAAACGTTAAATTCCTGTAGGTAATGTGACTCACATACCCACCTCTTCCAGGGGCAGTCTTGATCCGAACAGCACGCCTTGAGCTCCACACAACTAGGTTCTCCACCGTGACATTTGAAACCCCACCCGACATCTCGCTGCCTATTGATACACCAGCACTGTTGCATGTCAACCAAGGATAACTTTTAGTTTGTCCCTTGTGAACAATGGAATAGTGGCGAAGCAAACACAGCTAATAATACTAAGATATTGCTAAGAAAAAGAAGTTAAAAATGTCTGACTGCATGCTAAAATTCAACTGAAGAAGAAAGCCTCTCACTAATTGAGTTCTGCTGTATGGCATCCAACACTGGTGCAAAACCATACATGTCGATTCAAACAAAATTCTAGTAAAGATCAAGGACGATCATGCCTTGCACATAATGGAAGTCTGCTAAGTAAGACGGCAATACACGTGCAAGATTCACCTGACCATAGAACGGACCACAAGGTTACGGATGAGTATATTTTTTGATGGGCGTCCGTAAGCAATTCCGTACTGATCCCAGCCACTCTTTATTGCAATTCCGTCGTCCCCCACACTAATGTAACAGTCTTCGATCAGCATATCCTCGCACGAATCTGTTCACACCAAAACCAAAGCTATTCAATGAATTTAGAGATCAAGCACATACAAACATACGGACAAACTCAGAACAAATCACAAATAGGAACTTAGTAGCATGGTTCATGAAATACAAGATTATGTTTCACCAAGTGACTGTCTTTGACTCTCAAGCAACTGTCAATCATCCAGGCCAATTAAAACCAAAAACATGGCCAGCCTTTTCAAGCACCTCTCCTCAAATACATATGCGACTTTCCCTTTAATGGAAGCATTCTTATACGCATGTTCCTAATCTTAGCAATACTGTCACTTGTCAAAGATATTTACAAGTCTGATGGTATAAATAAAGTTGCCCAATCCTAATTAAATAAGACAACAAGTTGAAGAACAAAAAGTTTGATAGTCAGATACACTTACCGGGATCTATTCCATCAGTATTTGGAGCTCCAAATATGGGAGCCAGGATCGTAACATTTCTAATTGTAATATTCTTGCAGTCATACGGATGAAGTGTCCAAAAAGGAGAATCGCGTAATGTTATATTAGTGATTACAATGTCGCTTGACCACATAATCTGAACAAGTGGACCCCGAGTATGATTGAGAAGCTTTTGGCGATACTTTTTCCACCATGTAATACCCTGACCGTTAATGGTACCATTATGCCCTGTTGATTGTGAAGACATTAACATAATAGCATTTGTAAGTTGCTAAGCATTTGGGTAAATAAGAAATGATAGGTTCCCAAGTTAGCCTTTGAGTGATAATGCCCACAAATTTTTACTCTCCACACCCACTTCTTGATTTTCTATAAAATTTGGTACATTCCAAAATCCAACATAAAATGTATTTGTGCAGCAAGATAAGGATGACTGCTAGTAAGAAAGGTTCAAGTCTTGAAGGGTATGCCGAATGATGAACTTCTAAGTTTAAACTACACACAGCATTACTATGAAGTATGAAGTGAAACCATCAATACATAAAGGGATCAAATGTATAACCTGTTATAACAATATCCTTAAGATTTTGACCATGAATCAAGCTCCCGTACCGAGGCCCAGGGTGTTCTCTTCCATACCCATACGAAGGCAGTGGAGACATCAATGGCCAATACTTCTCATCCTGCAATGCAAAAAGAGTGAAAATGTAGGATCAGAGATTGGACAAAATATTATACTTTGTTTATGTAAGATTCGTCCAGGTTGCTTGGCCATACTTGATGGGCCAAAAAATATTAGCAAAGCTATGAAAATAGTAATTTCATTGACACACTAATCTGTACCAATCTATAAATGATGTCATAATGTGTGTGTTGAATAAAAGATACACTGAACAAACTTCAAATAGGTCCTTTGGTGAAGGCATAAAAACGCTGGATTGCTAGCATCTTATGGTACTCATATGGTCAGCTGATGTGCTACTTAAGACGGGTATTCTAGAGTTTGAGCAGTAAGAAAAGCAGCGATACATTATTGCATGCAGTGATTTCCAGCTTGTCAACCCTCAGTGATAAGTTAATATCCGAACCAAAGCCACAATCTCTAGGTTCTATACTGCTTATTGCTCACTGCTAAAAAGCACCGAAGAAGCAATGCAGGCTCATTGTACTCTAGGGGATTTTCACAAAAGCTACAGAAAAGTACAATACATAAATATGGAGCAATAGATTTGACAAGATCCCACAAGCATTAATAATTCTCCAACCAATGCCAATTAATTCAGCTAAATAACATTTTGAGGGGCATTGATAAAAATTTAGCCCAAAAATAGGGATCCATCAGTCTAACAGTCTAACAATCTGTATATTTACTAATACCAGTCTATGATAAAAGTGACTGTCATATGCTTGCTACAGGATTCTGGATTATGTTTAACTAAATTTGTCTAAATATTTCTGAATCTAACTGCAACAGCTTGTGGGCATTTCCATGTTTTATTCTAAGTATATAAACCAGTGGAAGATTAAAAATTAAGTTCTTTATCACCACCTCCTTCTCTTTTGTACGTCAATGAGTTCAGCTAGTGTTGGCATTACAATGTGTTCCGCCATTATGATCAAAATTACAGGTCCCTAAACAGCTGTTACCTTACTCTGGTGAAAAGCAGTTTACAAGTCACAAAGCAAACTAAACACAACCGTGATCAAACCCCATTTCTTCTAAAACTAAGCTATCTATATCACCAATGAATCCAACTAGGATTAGGCCTCATCTAAATTGCTAAGTTCAATACAAATACTCATTCTTCATAAGCTAAATCAAAGAGCTACAACTAGGATCACAATTTCCAAACAAGCAAAAGTATTCACATCAGACACAATCAAAAAGAGCTTACCTGCATCCCAAGTATCTCAGCATCTTCAGCAAGAAACAGAGTCATATGACTAGTGAGGTTAAACGGCGCCGTTAGCCACTTCCCAGGCGGCACATTGAGCTGACCACCGCCCTTCTTCCCCAGCTTCGAAATAGCCAGCACAGCTCTCTCAAACGCCTCAGTGTTCAAAGTAACACCATCTCCGACGGCACCAAACTCCGTTAAATTAAACGCCACCGGCCTCAGCCTCGGCATAGCTCTCGCCAGAGGAGCTCTCTTAAAAAACGAGAACCCATCTACAATGTTCCTCTGCCAAACGAAAACAGAGAGGAACGCGGCGATCCAGAGAGCAGTGAAGAGGGTTTTGTGGGAGGATAAGAACGAAGGCAGCCACCGCTTCAGGTCGAGTCTCGGGTGGTGGAACCGGCCCAAGGGTAAGGTCTCCACCATGGTCTCTTAGAAATTCTGAGACACCCAAAAAACGTTAAAGCTATGATCTTTGTGAGAATTGAGCAACTGGGTTTGGTTTTGAGGACATGGGAGTTTCTGGGTCGGTGTTGATTTCTGGTGAGGAGGAAGATCTGTAGTCTAAAATGGGGGGTGTGACTTGGAATTGGGTGAGATGTTAATGTTGGTGAGCAAGAGTTGTGGGGTGGGATTTGGTTTTATGAAATTGTGATGTTTGAGTGCAATTCAAGGGAAGGTTGTTAATTTTTTGGTTAAAGCTCTGAGCAAAGCTGAAAATCAAAGTTTGAAACTTGAGGGGATTCTGATTTGAGTTCTGTTCTCTTCTGTTTCCTGGGTCAGTGATGCAAGTGACTGTTCAACAAATGGTTTCATGGAACTTCGGTGCTACTTTGTGTTGGATCGGGGCACGTGTCTGTTTGGGCCTAAATAAAGAATTTCATTTTGAGATTGGATGGCCGAGGTTTATGCGAGCGGCCCATTATAATTAATGGTGCTTGGCGAAGAGTCAAGTTATATAACGTCTGGCGAGATTCGCTAGAAGAAGACTTTGAGTTCTATTAGAACTATGTCTTATTAGCTGATTCTATGCGGCTTAGATTCTGTCATAACTGTTGGATTTTATATAAAACTCTTGGAAGAGTTATGATGGAATTAGAAGATCTATGAGTGATTACGACACGTATGTTGGTGTTGGATTCAGATTGTGATTACAAGAGCAGAGGAATTTAACATTGAATGAATGACTGTTATTAAACGAGTATATAAGGAGAGTAAGGATCTTATGAGAAGCCCCCCCAATCAATCAAACAATCTTGCTATACGCAAACAAACCTAGACTAGACGTCTCGTCCTCGAGATTTCTATCTTTCTTTGCAACCAGAAAGTCTAAGTGCTTGTCACCTATCGAGTGAAAGTATTACGACTCCAAGGAAGCAACTGCAACTGGAAAGTTGAAGAGCGGCTCACTTGTAAGTTGAGAGCTTGAATACTCAAAGGGAGTGAGTGTTCTCAACACTCTGTCACGAGATTGCTCTGCTTTGCACGAGAAATGACGTGTGGAGTATCGATTTCAAGGCTTAGCGAGAGATTCACATATCAAAGTCCTAGGTTTCTAGGCAAAAAGGACCTATTCGAGTGGGGTTGGTGCTCTCCCCATTCTAATCGCTTAATATAGAAGTCAGGCGGCTGTGATCAGTCCATATTCCGTCAAGAGACGGTGGCACGCCAGCATACGAAGCACATACAGGATAGACCGGCCCACGCGGTTAAAACATCCGAGATAAAAGAGACTGCTTCGCGAGAAGGATCTCTTCGTGAGAGATATTTTTGCATCGAACATTTTGGCACGCCCAGTGGGACAATATCTTTTTGCATCTATAAGCGACAATTGAAGATCCTTATCGAAGGGTCTATCCTCAGTGTCGCAAACATCCACAACCGATTTACCGTGAACACACATCCACCGAGTGTCGTTCATTAAGTAATCAAGCGGTTGAGGTTATTTTTGCTAACAACCTCGATACCATGTCTTTCCAATTTTTGAGTGAGGCGGAAATAACAAGGCTTACGCTCGAACAATACCTGGCTTATGCAGCCATGCGAGATATTCACCAGGCTAATCACCATTTGGTACTCGAACAGAAAATCGAGCAACAGGCAGAACTTCTCACCACCCAGGCCCAATTAGTTGATACAGCAACAGTTGGTTTCCAAGCATTACGGGCAGAGTTAAATCAAGATCGTGAGGAGAGAGAGGCCATGGGGGCCCAGGTGACTAGTTTGGTAGAAGGTCAAGACAGACTATGGATAGATATCCTTCGCCAAATGGAAAAAGGATTGGAGGAATACCGCCGATACGCGGCGACTCTATCACAAAGGGTAGACAATGACATAGGATCTCTAACCAAATCCGTATCCGACTTGGCCAAGAAAACTAGGCAAGCGGAGTCTTTTCCTCTTGCCTGGGAGCAACGGTTAAATAAGTTCTTAGATGATTGTAACATACAACTATCTAAGATGCATGAAACTTACGAGACACCGTTTCCTCCGATGAAAGATGACCCCAACGAGTGGCGTTGGCCAAAATTTTACAAACACCAAACCTTCCAGACTTTCTCTGATGATGACGATGCAAATGCGGCAACGCACTTGGCCTATTTTACTCTGCAGTTAGGCCAATTTGCCGAAGATGAAGGACTCAAACTAAGAGTTTTTGGTTCATCGTTATCAGGATCAGCCCTTGTGTGGTATACTGGAATAGAGAAGGGTTCGATCAGTGAGTGGAAGGATATGGAGGCCTTGTTCATAGATCACTTTGGAACGGCAAGGCCAGAGACTACTGTTGGAAAGCAGGTTTCCTTGACCCAATCGGTGACAGAAAGCCCAGTCACCTCCCTACACCGTTTTCGGTCAGAGTACAATCTATGTAAGACCCATCTGAGCAAGGAAGAGGTGGTCGAGATGGCCAAGAATGGTCTAGAGGACACGTTCCATCAGCTATTCTTAAACAACAAGTATTACTCTCTGAATGAGTTCATCACGACTGTGACTAAAGCTCATAGCAACATGCAAGAGAGAGATAACAGAAGGAATGCGTCCAAAGGGATGTACAGTAGTCGAACCTACGATAGGTTGAAGCCAAAAACAGTGGCTTATATTGAAGGTGTAGAAGACCAGGAATCAGACTCTGATGGTGATCATGTGGGTGCTGTTGACTTATCAACAAACAAAGTTATAAAACCTCGCAAGCTCCAGAAGAGTAGAGGTCCAATCAAACTCTCAAAAGTGGCTTTCACTAAGCCAAAATTTGAGAAGTACACCTATGACGCCAACATGGCTCATGAAATTTTGGACGAGTTGTATAGTCTGCGTGTCGTCAAGGCAGACTTTGGACCACTTCCCACAGCTGAGCAGTTAAAGGGTAAGAAGTATTGCAAGTTTCATGGAGCATGGAACCACGTTACCAAAGACTGCATTAAAGATCAGATCCAGAAGTGGATCAATGAGGGAAAATTAGAGTTGGAAGGGTCGTCCAAAACAGCTGCATTAGTGGATTCCGAGCCGTTCCCTACTCCACAGGTGAATATGGTTGAGGTGAATTGGATATCACCTAATAGACTCCTTGAAGATACGGAGGCTTGGAATCAATCTTCCTATTTAGCCTATTCATTCAGATTGGATATGACAGAAGACTATTTCGATAGGCTAAGGGATATGGGGCTGATCTTCTTTTATCCAGTCTTCAAACTCAGACACCTACGGTATACAGAGCCAGCCCAGCACTTTTACAGGTTCCACAATCACTTTGGTCATAGAACAACAATGTGTTCGACCTTGAGAGATAAAATCCAGGGTTTGATCAATTGGGAAGTGATTGTGATCAACGACGGGGGCGAGATGGATTTTCACCCAAAATATCTTCATAGAACATCATCTCCTCCCGTTACAACTCCTCATGCCAGTGGTACTTCTTCAGGGGATAGTCAAAATAAACCGACTCAAGCGAGGAAGAAGTCCAGGCGAAGAGCTAAGCAAAATATAGCGTTTGTCTAACCTAAGCGGACACGCATAACATATGACGTGTCTTGGCGAGAGGAGATATTCAATGAGCTATGCCTAGAAAGAATAGCTGTGGTTCCTGACAATTGGGGAGCACCTGACCCACATCCTGAGGATGTTAAGGGTTTGCCTTATTGTCGATACCACCATAAATGGGGATGTCACACCACAAGTGCTTGTCGAGATCTGAAATTCAATATACAACAGTTGATTAACAAGGGAGTGATAGAAATAGAACATGAGCCCTTGTCAAACCTGACCACCCCCATGCCCATGGTTGGAATGTTGGAATTAACACGTGACAAATCAAATAAAAGAAAACAGTCCAACGACCAACCAACTGCTGGCGAGAATCCATCTTACACACCAAGGAATAAAGGAAAAGAAAAGGTGGATCCCAAGGCGGAATCGCCAGTAGCCCTTTGTGCACATTGTAAACTGAGAAGTGGATTGAAGATCTCTTATGAGGAACTGGCTCAGGCAGCCAAGTCTTTCCCAGAACTATTCTCGAACACAGATCATCAGCCCCCACAAGCAAAACAAAGGGATACTCCAACTCCCAAGCGCTCGCGAGCAACAGACCAAGCCAGTCTGGCTAAAACACCTGAGTCTAAAGTTGCAAGTATGCTCGCGAAGCCATATATACCTCCAGCTTCAAGAAATATTACAAAGGAGGATGTTTGGTACATAAGGGAAAAAGGAAAAACCATGGAGGTGACTCCGAGCAAGAGGAGAAACCTTCAACGACGCTTTGGTAGGGCCAAGAGAGCATTGGATGCTTATGAGGCTGGCCTCATCAAAGAAGAAGACCTGGAGTTTCCTCCAGAAGTGTTGCAAATGAGATTGAACACCCTTGCAGCAAACCCATTGATGGTCTTTGGGAAGAAATCTCGCGAGCCTAAGGTGAAAGCCCAAAGACCAGGGGTTTTCGAACGAAACCCAGAGCTAGGGACTAAAGGTAAAGAGCCTGAATCTACTCAGGAGATTCATCGTGAGACTACAAAATGACAGCCAGTAAGGAGACGCCTCACCTTTAAGGAAGACACGATGAAAACAGTAGGGCTAAAGACACCCCCTAAGGGAACATGGGGCATGCAGAAACAAGATACTCCAAGCAAGCCTCCAGTCTTGCAATGGAAACCCAGGCCTTTGATTGTGGAAGAACAAGCGAAGGCCCAAGAATTGATCTCTGCTCCCAAGGAGAAAACTCCACCACCACTACTACCAGCAGCCATTGATCCTATTCCTGAGGATCCAATACAGCAAGTAGCCCATCTTGAGGTCACTACAATGTCTAGCGAGGATGGACACTTGGCTGGAGATAATAACTACGACGACGATGAGCAGTTGGTAGATTACAGTGAGGACGAAGATCTTGAAGCACTTGCCTGTATCGAGGAAGACACTTCCACCATTAACATGGTGTATGTCTTATCTTCTAAATATGCTTTGTCTACGTCAGCACCAAAAGGTGAATCCAAGAACATCAACAGTGTGGTATTACCAAATGAAGAACCAGAGCTGCCAAATGATTCAACACTGGTTGAGATCTCAGAGATGGATTCATCACACACAAAAGGACAGATGATGTTCTCCAAGCCTACCATTGAATTGACCATGCACATGCGGCCGTTATATGTCACAGGACAAGTCCAAGGGATTCAATTGAATAAACTCCTAGTGGACTCAGGGGCAGCGGTTAATATCATCACCGTTAAGGCAATGGTCTTAATAGGTGTTCCCAAGTCTGCTATCTAAGAGAACTCGCTTAGTGTCAGAAACTTTCAGGGTAGCATAACCAAGACCTTGGGAATTGTCTTCTTGCAGGTACACATAGGGCTGGCCTCAGGCACTTATACATTCTTTGTGGTAGAATGCACATTTCCATATAGTGCCATTTTGGGGCGTGACTGGATACATCGAAGCTACTGTGTACCATCTTCACTTCCTCAGCAGATGTTACTCTGGAACATGGAGTCAGGCGAAGCAGAGCTTGTCAATGCTGACCCTCGTCCATATTCTGTTTCTGCTAATGCATTAGAAGCCAGATATTACCACAGTGACCTTAGGCCATTGGAGGTATGTGGCGTCGACGGTAAGGGCCGCCCAGTTGGTGTTACGGCCTCTGAATTAGCTCAGTGGGGTATACTTAAAGCAACTCAAGATAGTAAAAGACCCTGCACCATTGAGCTACCATCCAAACGTTCTCCATGATTGGGTCTCTATCAGATATAGAGACCGAGGCTTGTCTTTCTCTACACGAACGCTTTCATAATTTTCTACTAGAGAGCCAAGCCTTTGAGAAGGTTCCAATGGTTGCAGCCTTGGAATACGTGGATGAAGACGTTTTGCAAGACTTTGAGGAGGAGGACGAGATTAAATTAGCTCCAGCAGCTCTAGATGATTTACCTCCTAAAGTCAAGGATCCCATTGAACACATTAATATTGGGACACATGAAGAGCCAATCTCTGTGGCTATTAGCACCTTCTTGGAGCCTGAGGAGAGACTCAAGCTTATTGAATTGCTAAAAGAATATGCAGATTGTTTTGCAGAGAAGTACAACGACATGCCTGGTCTGTCACCAGACTTGGTTTGTCACAATTTGCCCATCATTGAAGGGAAGAAGCCTGTAAAACAGGAGATGCGTCGCATGAACACAGAAACAGCAATTCTAGTCAAGGAAGAGGTCGAGAAAATGCTCAAGTCAGGGATCATATGTGTAGCCAAATACAATGAGTGACTTTCCAATATAGTCCCAGTCAAGAAAAAGAATGGAAAGATGCGAGTATGCGTCGACTACAGAGACTTGAACAATGCAACTCCAAAGGATGCATACCCTATGCCAGTAGCTGATTTGCTGGTTGACTCAGTTGCCCGCCATGAAATATTAATATTCATGGATGGCACTGCTGGTTATCATCAAATTCCAGTGGCTGAAGCAGATAGACATAAAACTGCGTTTCGGTGCCCAGGCTTTGCCGGTGTTTTTGAGTACGTGGATATGCCATTTGGACTTAAAAATGCGGGGGCAACCTACCAACGAGCAATGAATTTGATCTTTCATGATCTTATTGGTAAGACCATGGAGGTCTATATTGATGATGTGGTAGTTAAAACGAAACACAAAAGTGATCATTTTGAAGACTTAAGACAAGTGTTTCTCAGAATGAGGCAACGTCAACTGAAGATGAACCCAGCCAAATGTGTGTTTGGCGTCTAGGCAAGAGATTTCCTGGGCTTTTTGGTTCATCAGCGTGGGATTGAGATACCGGATGACAAGAAACAAGCAGTTCTCAATGCAGTCTCACCAAAGAGTAAGAAAGGGCTACAACGTTTATTGGGAAAAATCAATTTCTTACGACGGTTTATTGCCAATGCTGCTGGGAAAACACAACCATTTTTCACATTGCTCAAGCTTCAAAATCAAAAAGACTTTGTATGGGAGCCTATACATCAAGAGGCCTTTGAAACCATTAAAGCCTACTTAACAAACCCACCTGTCTTGGTCCCTCCAAGACCTGGGGTTCCTCTTAAGCTGTATATATCAGCTACTGAACTTTCCATTGAAAGTCTATTAGCTCAAGACGACACGGCAGGAGTTGAACATGCTATTTTCTATCTGAGTCGTACCTTGAACGATTGTGAAACGAGATACTCTCCAATGGAAAGGCTATGCCTAGCCTTATACTTTTCAGGGTGTAAGTTGAGGCACTACATGCTTTCCTTCACTACATGTGTTATTGCACAAACAGATTTAGTGAAGTATATGTTGTCCAGACCGATTCTCCGTGGACGCATCGGAAAGTGGATTCTGGCTTTGTCAGAATTTTCTTTGCAATATGTCCCTCAGAAGGCGGTAAAAGGCCAAGTAGTGGCTGATTTTTTGGCTCATCATCCCATGGAAGAGGTGGTTGAGGGGCCAGAACTGGATGTCGCTCGTATTGACTTGGCCCCCTGGTGTTTATATTTTGATTGGTCCAGTATGAGTACCATGGCTGGAGCAGGGGTAGCTTTGATCTCCCCACGCGGCCAAACTTATTCTAATTCTTTCAGGTTGGACTTCAAGTGCACAAACAATCAAGCAGAGTACGAAGCTTTAATCATTGGATTAGAACTTCTAATAGATATGGAGATCAATGATGTGCATATCTTTGGAGATTCCCAACTGGTGATCAGACAACTAGAGACAAAATACAAGGCAGGTCCAATATTAGAACCTTATGCGAGGAGGGCCTGTGACTTATTAAAGTTGTTTACCGAAGTGGAGTTGAGTCATGTTCCTCGCGAGAAGAACTATGCAGCTAACGAGTTGGCTCAACTAGCAACGGGTATCAGTTTGCAAGATGGAGTACGCGAACAAATATTAAAAGTTGAAAGAAGAATCCTTCCATCTTTCATTATACGACAAGAAGATTAAAATGAATGGTACGTTGCTACACTTGATCACTTTGACAAGGACTGGAGACAGGAAATCATTTCTTATCTCCAGGATCCTAATAATCCGGCTGACAAGCGGATTCGATTTTTAGCTCCCAATTATATACTCCAGGATGCTGAGTTATATCGAAGGGGAGAGGAGGGCATACTGTTAAGGTGTGTCTTTGGACGTGACGCCAAGCGGTTAATGAGAGAGGTCCATCTTGGGATTGCAGGGGCACATCAGGCTGGTCCCAAGATGAGATGGTTATTAAGAATACATGGCTTTTATTGGCCAGGAATGCTCATAGACTGCATCACGTTCGCCAAAGGTTGTGAAGAATGCCAGAAACATGGTCCAGTCAACCATATGCCCAGAATACCATTATAGCCAATAATCAAGCCTTGGCCAGCTCGAGGATGGGCTTTGGACTTAATTGGAATGATTCATCCTCATTCATCTGAAGGGCACAAGTTTATCATCGTGGCTACTGATTTCTTCACAAAATGGGTTGAAGCTCGACCTCTTAGGGTATCATCTGCAAAGGCCATCCGCCAGTTCCTATTCGATGATATTATTTGTAGGTTTGGTATCCTTGAGAGTTTTGTTTCAGACCGTGGGGCTGCATTCATGTCTGGAGAAGTAGATACTTTAATGAAAGATCTTGGGATCCATTTTCTTCACTCTTCTCCATACTATGCCCAATCCAATGGTCAAGCTGAAGCGAGCAATAAAATCATCATTCATATCCTAAAACGGATGCTCGCGAGCAATGCCAGACTGTGGCATGAAGAACTTTTTAATACTTTGTGGGCTTATAGGACTAGTAAGAGGACACCCACAGGTACAACTCCTTATGCATTGATGTTTGGGCACGATGCTGTCTTGCCTTTGGAGATCAATGTTCAGTCTTTACGTGTGATGGAACAACACAATTTGATCGGTGAAGACTATGTCCAAGCGATGTGGCAGGAGCATGAGGACTTAGATGAGAAACGTATACAAGCTTATGATAGTCTACGTGCTGAGAAACAAAAGGTGGCTCGTGCCTATGACCAACGTACAAGGGGCATGAGTTTTGCAGAAGGAGAACTTGTCTGGCGAGTCATTTTGCCTGTTGGCGAGAAGACTGAAGGACGAGGTAAATGTTCAGAGAAATGGGAAGGACCATACATTATTGATCGATTGTTGGGTAAAAGAGCATTGCGTTTGCGAGATCGAGATGGTACTATACACGCGAACCCAATAAATGGTCGTTACCTAAAGAAATTCATACAACCTGTGTGGGAGTATGATGATCCTCCAACCATAGCTTAATCTAGTTTATTTATGCTCTCGCATAAGTAAACTACAGGGGCAACACATACCAAGGATCATGTACCTTAAAATAGCCTATTTATGGGGTTAAATTTGCTAGGGCCCTTACTCGAGGCCAAACTATTGTAATTTTTTAGGGTTTTTCTTCCAAGTCAAAGTTCTTATTAGCCAGTTTTTGTGGCCTAAATTTTGAGCAAACTATATGTGAGTTTATCAATACAAAGAACTTTTATACTTCAAAATATAAAATTTTACATTCAATACTTGGAAGAATACAAAGGCTTTGCGGCCTCAAGCTCTGATACCATATGCAAGAACAAACCTGAGTCAACAACAGAGAAAAAGAAAATAGTTTGTTCTTTCACAAGATCCTCTGCGTTGTTCGCCATCTCCTGGGGAAGGTGTATCAAATATGTATACTTGGAAACCAACTTAAAAAAGAGATCGACCTCGGCGAGGAGATGGAGAGGATTTGAAACACCAAGGCCACATTGAAGAGGCCTCCCTTCTTCAGTGCATATGGACACCGAATGGGTGCACTGGGGAAAGGTGAGGGAGTCTTTTCCTTGGGATGGTGGCTTGTCCCTTCCGGATTCCTTTAATCTAGGACGAGCCAAGGCAACGCCTGGGCATAGATATTGCTATCTAGTCCAGGTTTGGGCATGGATATTGCTATCTAAGGAACACAACATGGAAATATTTATCTGGAGGTTTCTTTAGATGGGAAGACCAGAGGAAAAGAACAATGAGGTAATTCATTCTCGCGAAAGTGTTGGTTCATAACACAAAGGAAAGGGAAACCTTTTATAGACAGGAGTCACACCGGTTTGGTTTCGCGAGAGTAATTACGCTTGAAAATAGAGAATACGTGTCCAAATAAGAGTGGACCTTGAAGACGGTTTATCTGCTCGCAAGAGGTGCATGATAAATGAGGAAATCTTTGGGGCAGGTAAAACGTATTTCAAAGATTTTGATCTTTTGACGCGATACGGATTCTAACTTTAAGAATTCAATTCCATTTATTGTTGAACGATCAAAGTAGTCAAAATTAATTACAGTCTAAAACGGGGCTGGATCGAAATTAGGAAAAGGGCTTATTGGAGAAGCCCAATTTGGGTTTTTGGACCCAATTCAGACTTTGTTGTCAAAAGGATGTGAATACATAAAAAATATTTAATGTTTGGTAACAAATACAAAAGGCCTACATCAGAGGCCCAAAATTTTACATCTTAAGGAAGAAGCTCTTTATCGAGATTTTAGTCATCTCTGAGGCCACCCAGGCTTGATGAGCTGCTAAGCGAGCTTCATTGGCTTCGTTGCGTGCCTCTTGCAGGAGTTGAGCTCGAGTCTCGCCTTCCACCAAAAAGTGATGCATTTCGTCCTGATAACTGGGGATGTCAGTTTCCAATGCATTTACTTCTGCTCTAAGTACAACGAGATCAGCTTCGAGAGCAATTATCTTGGCACGTTTGGTTGCTAGAATTTCCTCCTTTGTAATCTTTTCCTTTAGATGTTTCTCGATTCTCTCTGTCTCCTTGTGAGTTTTTTGCTCCAAGGTTGTCGCTGCTTCATTCTTACGCTCAGCCTCGAGTGTTAGTTCTTGAAAGACTTCGCTTTGGTGCTGGAATTCAAGGAGACTGTCTTCTAGTTCATTCAAGCGAGGAATGAGGTCTGCTGGGATGTTGGCCTGCAGGGTTTTCACTTGTTTTTGAATGGCCTGAATGTCTTTTAGAAAATCTAGGGGCCCAGAGAGAATTTTGTGAAGCAGGGCTCTAGTGTCTGAAGGAGTGCTTAGTGTACTTAGCTTGCCCACAAGTTCTTGGATCTTGGTGTTTGATTCTTGTACACTGAGCAGTTGAGGATTGCATCCTTGTGATGAAGATGGGATAGGACTTCCCTTGGCTAGAACTATGGGATCTTCATCATTGACATCTGGGGTACTATCAGGCTGATCTTCAGTAGCTATCAAAATTGGCTCGCCTGATGTGCTCGCTTGGTTCCTTGGGCTGTTGGGAATGCTCTTGCGAGCGTCCAGGTCCACAGGAACAAGTTTGGACTACAATATGAGAATATCAGGTCATGTCAGGACCAATTTAAAAATCATTAATCTAGAAGTAAGGGTACAGGGTTCTTACTTGTTGAGGAGACAATGGCTGTGTTTCTTCAAGAGCTTGAACTTGTTGCTCTGGCGAGGAGGGACTCGGTTATTCGCCTTCTGGGTTATTCTCAACCAGGATTTGTGGTTGTTCAACTATGAGCTCTGGCGAGGGGATAATTTGTTGCTCAGGCTCTGGAATGACTTGTTCATCCTGGGTACTGGGGCCCTCGCCAGAGGAGGATGGAATAAAACAAGATTGCACTTCAATCTGCAGATGTCTAAGCAAAACATCAAGACCTACAGGCTTTTTCTTCTCTTCCTCCTCGAGCTCTGTTCGATGTATTCCAGCTAGAAATTGGGCTATGAAGTCCTTGCAACATTCTTTGTGGCTGTTGAAGACTTCATGATCTGTAGTTTCATCTTCGTTGCTAAATATGATGCTGGAATCATCAAACTTCAAAATGAAGGCTCTACTATGTCCTTCAGAGAGCCTCTCTCCTAGTGAGTCTATTATATAGTACGCTTTGTCTTCAGCCTTGAGGACAAAGAAGTGATCATTCCAACTCACTATGTAGACTTGTGGTTTCTGGCCCTTTTGAATTTGTTCCCACAGACTGTCAAAAGAGGGGAAACCATCCAGGACTGTGAACTTTTCAGGGTCGAAGCACCCTATGAAGGCGCCATCAAATGAGAACTGAAGTGGTCTGATGTTTGCCTTTAAGATGGTGTCCAGATCAAAGTGTTGGTCTGGGAACTTGCTCGCAAGGGACTCATCCTTGCATAACTCATGCCACTCCTTGGAACCTTGAATTAAGAAATCATCAAATTGGGAGAGTGTAGGGGTTCTGTTTGGATTGGCACATAACCAGTGTGCAATGATGAAGGCTACAGTTGAACAAGCACTGGACCCTGAGGCTTTGTTGCTCCTTTGATCGAATGAGGCAAGGAAGACTTGAGCAGTAAGGCTTGCTGGTTTATCCCTGCTGGGGACCGTTACCCCCAACCAAATTCCACTTTCAGGCTCTTGGTTCTTCAATTTAAGCTTCTTGCGCTTCGGAGATTGTCAAGGGATTGGGATTAGTATCAAGATTAGTGGTAAGTCAATTTGTTCTGGGAGAATAGCAGTCTAAATACTTACAGGGGATCCAGAACGCTTTGATCTTTTCTTCCTAAAAGACTGTATGGCCACAGTCACATCCGGTTCAGGGTTGTGCTGCGCAAGGAAGAAAGAAGTGGTTATTTACCATCAAAGGGTTGAAAAGTTGCTAATATATGTGATGAAACATACCTGTGGCCATGGGGGAGAGCTGGTGCTGAGAGTTGTTTTAGTAAGAGCAGCCAAATCATCTTTATGCGAGAATCTGTGGCTGAATTCATGAAAAATTGCAGCAAAGGAAAAGTCTGGTCCTTGGTTTCGTTTCTCTTCCCAGAATTGGGAGCACCATGTGAGATACGAGGGGGTGACCGACTTTGATTTTGACAGTGGCTTTGTAATTGTTGGAAGTGCTACCATTGGAAAGCCAAAGTTCTCGTCGCGTGTTTCTGCTGCAACAGGTTTGTTGTTTCCTCGCCAGAGAGTATACTTATTAACAGAGCAGACGAGGGGCATATGAGCATCTTGACTAAGCCCAAACTGTCTGCAGAAGTGGTTTGGGGCATAGAGCTCATATCCGGAGCTTACTGAGTCTGGGATTTGTAGGTCCTGGCAAGTGTTGAACTTAATGAATAAGTTCCTCGCGTGAACATGTTGTTCTGGTGAGGGCATGAATCCACTTGCAAGGAGTTCAGGATGGCGACGACCCAGAATTCTTTCAACTGCTGTATAAGGGAAGTCCTTATGCGAGCAGAGGTGCTTGAAGCAGTTGAGGTAGGACCATTGTCTGGCCCTAGGTGGTGTGGAAACCAATGATTGGCCCAGCAGCTTGTGTTTTGTAAAGAGAGGGGTTGCTGAGGGGCAGAAGTATGGAAAGTAGATTTGCAACTAGAAATCTACCATCCACAGTGGTCCTGGTTGATTCAGATCAAGCTTCGATAAGGTTACTCGCCTGAGGCCATAGTAGATATAGGCGAGGACGGGCTCAACCAAGCTCAGTTGTTCTTTGTTGTAGAGGCGTTCAGCGAGGTTGGTCTATGTCTTGATAACCTTTGCAGAGGTTGAGCAGAACAAATACTTGGCTAGCCAATATTCCAGAAAGGCTATTCCTCCCTGTGCTGTATCTTTTTCCTCGCTTGCAAAGTGTTTCACCCAGGAGGAGTAGGATGGAGGGCGTTCCGAAGAGGCTTGATGGGTTGTTTGGTGAGAGTCTTGGGGAGCTCAAGTGTTTCCAAAGGCAGGAACTCCAACAATTGTATAGAGATCAAGCATTGTGATGCCCACATCTCCACAAGGGAGACAGAAACAGTTTGCTGTGCAGTCCCAAAAGCACATGGCTGCAGCAAATGGGGCTCTGTTACCCCCAGCCGGAAGAGAAAAGCATAGATCTATGAGTTGGGCAATTCCGGCTGCCTCCCACCTATCGATGTCTTGTCCACGGCGGTGCCGGTACCAGGCGAGGTCGTCTTGGCTTGAATGTGGCCATTTCCCAATAAGACAGTGAGTGTCTTTTTAAGTCCATTCCTTTGGGTCTGCTTTGGGGTCTGCCTGGAGTATAAGGGATGAACTGCAGATGGGCTTACGGAGGTATGTGAAAAGCTCTGGATTCAATGGAGAGTCCAGAAATGGACCAAGCAGACCTGTGTTTTCTACAGGGTCTACAGTAAGAGTGCAGACGGCGTCTGGGTTGTGTCGTTTAGCGACTGCCTTGAGCTGTTTGGAGAATCTCTTGGCGTCAGGAGTTTCATAAAGGCTGGAAATGTCTTTACGAGGAGGAATTTTTCTGTTCTGGAGGAATAAGGATTGACGGCGGTGAGAGAGAAAGGTTTGATCTTTTGACTGAGAGAGTTAGAAAGTGCAGGGTTCTAAGCAATTGAAAGGGTTTTGTTGAAAGATGGAATTTGTGGATATGGACTGGTGATTTTATAGAGCTGTCAGTCGAGCGTCATACTTTTTCGAAGAGTTGGTTGACGTGGAGTTCGAGTGATGGTATAGCGTTTCAAAGTCAATGGGCACATTGGTCAAGATATATTCAAGTCTTTTCGCTTGTTCAGAAAGTTTCCAAGTTCAAGACCTGAGGGGCAATGTTTGGGCCTAAATAAAGAATTTCATTTTGAGCTTGGATGGCCGAAGTCTATGCGAGCGACCCATTATAATTAATGGTGCTTGGCGAAGAGTCAAGTTATATAACGTCTGGCGAGATTCGCTAGAAGAAGACTTTGAGTTCTATTAGAACAATGTCTTATTAGCTGATTCTATGCGGCTTAGATTCTGTCATAACTGTTGGATTTTATATAAAACTCTTGGAAGAGTTATGATGGAATTAGAAGATCTATGAGTGATTACGACACGTATGTTGGTGTTGGATTCAAATTATGATTACAAGAGCAGAGGAATTTAACATTGAATGAATGACTGTTATTAAGCGAGTATATAAGGAGAGTAAGGATCTTATGAGAAGCCCCCCCCCCCCCAATCAATCAAACAATCTTGCTATATGCAAACATACCTAGAATAGACGTCTCGTCCTCGAGATTTCTATCTTTCTTTGCAACTAGAAAGTCTAAGTGCTTGTCACCTATCGAGTGAAAGTATTACGACTCCAAGGAAGCAACTGCAACCGGAAAGTTGAAGAGCGGCTCACTTGTAAGTTGAGAGCTTGAATACTCAAAGGGAGCGAGTGTTCTTAACACTCTGTCACGAGATTGCTCTGCTTTGCACGAGAAAGGACGTGTGGAGTATCGATTTCAAGGCTTAGCGAGAGATTCACATATCAAAGTCCTAGGTTTCTAGGCAAAAAGGACCTATTCGAGTGGGGTTGGTGCTCTCCCCATTCTAATCGCTTAATATAGAAGTCAGGCGGCTGTGATCAGTCCATATTCCGTCAAGAGACGGTGGCACGCCAGCATACGAAGCACATACAGGATAGACCGGCCCACGCGGTTAAAACATCTGAGATAAAAGAGACTGCTTCGCGAGAAAGATCTCTTCGCGAGAGATATTTTTGCATCGAACAGTGTCCAACAACCTAAAATAGATATTTCTAATCACTCGTTCATTAGCGAAATAAGTACTAAACCCCCCAAAAATTCATGATCTTACTTGTGTCCAATTGTGTGAAATGATTTTACATCATGAGTTATTTTTCTACTTGAAATCTACACCTAAAGTACGTAGTCGAATACCAAATGAACACTAATTGATTCATTAGTTGGTACTAAAACTGCATTACTTGAGATGGGATTAGCATCTTAGTGGGTGGGATCGAGTAAATGTCTTACTTCCCTTGTCTTCTCATTCACTAATCTGCTTAAGAATGAAAACGAATAGACCGTCTCTTTTGCTGCATAATGAAGTATAATGTGCAGGGTTACAATATTGATATGATGATGACTAGTTTCTGAGTCTGAGAATGCAATGGATGAGCTACATTACCTAACCTTGTAATGCAAGCTTGATTTGTTGAGCAGGTGACTTGTTCATATAGAAATAACTCAATTAAGGGCTCAATCCCTCAGGTTGGATCCATTTGGTTAAACACTATAATTGGGGTTTTTATGTCAACATTAAGAATTTGATTGGGTGAAAGACAAGACCAACCCATTTGCTAGGGAACTTTTTGTTCAATCATTACCTAGTACCGGAAATGATCTTGTAACAAAGGCAATAATCATGGCTATGGTACCCAAAATGTTATTTTGGCAACTCAGACTGTTGAGAGTCACAAGGTAGGAGTTCATATCCAGAACACGTGGCGAGTTGCTACTGGCTATTATTCTCTATTCTGTGCCACTTAAGTTATTACGAAGGATTATCCATCTTCATAGGACAAGGAGTAGAAAACAGTGTGACAGTCTCAGAGTGAAGCAATCCATTATGGCCCTGGCCATTGCATCCTCTGCATTCTCAGGCTTCCCAATAAGGTAACCCTCAACCTTCAGATTTCTCAACACTACTACTTAATTCTATGTGTTCAACATTGAAACAGACACTTTCTAGTGTAATCTTCTTGTTGATTTTCCCATTTTTTTTGGTTAAAAGAGGCAGGGAATTGCCTGGGAAATCTTCTCCAGGATTGAAAGTGGTGACAACATGTATGCTAGGGAGAAGAAGTACACGAGTCGATGCAGGCAAAGGGGTCTCAAGTGTTTGTGAACCACTGCCTCCAGATAGACCATTATGGTTTCCTGGTAGTTCGCCTCCTGAGTGGCTTGATGGCAGGTACTAAATTTTTTCTTTTTCTTTGGCAACAAATGAAATTAATTTCTGAACAGCTCTCTTGTATATACTTCAGCATTTGAACTCTCTGGTTATTTCAATGTGGTTACTTTGTTCATCTGTAGTCTTCCTGGTGATTTTGGCTTCGACCCCCTTGGACTAGGTATGTGTATGTCATTTCTTTTCTTAAGATATAGATTGCAATCTCAGGAAGAACTTATAACACATGCATGAAGGTAAGGATACCATTTTGATTTGAGCTTAATACCTATACACATTGAGGATGATCGATCTCATCAGGGTCTGATCCTGAGACACTAAAATGGTTTGCTCAAGCTGAGCTGGTGCATGGAAGATGGGCAATGCTTGCAGTGGCCGGAATTTTGATACCTGAGTGGTTTGAAAGACTAGGCATTCTAGAGAACTATTCATGGTTTGAAGCAGGGGAAAAGGAATACTTCGCAGACCCGGTGACCTTGTTTGTGGTGCAAATGGTACTAATGGGTTGGGTTGAAGGTAGAAGATGGGCAGATATGATTAATCCTGGGAGTGTTTCGATTGAGCCTAAGTTTCCTCATAAGAAGATCCCCAAGGCAGATGTAGGGTACCCCGGTGGGCTGTTTTTCGACCCGATCATGTGGGGAAGAGGTTCTCCTGAGCCTGTGATGGTGTTGAGAACCAAGGAGATCAAGAATGGCCGTCTTGCAATGCTGGCTTTTGCAGGGTTCTTGTTCCAAGCCATTTACACTGGGAAAGATCCCATTGACAATTTGATGGATCATATTGCAGATCCTGGTCACGTTAACATATTTTCGGTAATAATGCATACAAGTGGTGTTACATACTTCATTGTTGATCTTCATCATTCAGAGCATCATTATTGTTCATTAAAATTTCTCATCTGTCTGTGCAGGCTTTCACTTCACATTACTAGTACTTTTGGACTTGAGGAGTGTGAATACTGACCATGAAATCTACATACCAAGAAGCCGGCCTACCTCTGTAATTTGAACTTTCATTACTCGATCTTAAGGTTTACTACTGAGCAAGAAGGCTTGTTGCAAAACCAAACAACCAATTGGTTCTCTGTTATAGCTCCCAAGTCTTGAGAAAGTGTACCTACCAAATATGGAGGCTGTTAGTACACTGCACTGTACATGTCTAATTAAACATATTTAACGCTAAACACCTACTCACACCTCATAATCCTAGGGAAGGACTGCCCAGAAAGGTGTAACTTTGCTGATTACACTTACCGGAACCTATCACTTCCCGATGGAACACGCGCCAACCAAACCTAACGGATTAGACAAGTATTGCAGATAACGTAATGAAGGCTAATCTCACATCGAACAGTAAATGCTCAACTAACCTCCAACTGCCTATTTAAGACCCCATTTATGACGGGAAGGAAGTAACGCATCTAACGCTAGTACTTTGCTAACGCTATTACACTTCTGATTCACCGACTTAAGCATTGGAGTATCGAAGGCGGGTCATCTTGTCTCGACTCCCGACGCACTTTGTGAACTGTAGTTTGATATGCGCATCGCAGAAGAAAGAGAGATCCATTAGGAGTGATTCTCATAATCATCTCACTATCTATTACCATATTCCCTAATAGAAACCGGTTAAAACAGTTGGCGCCGTCTGTGGAAATCGCATAAGTTGCAAACCACATTACCACATCAACACGAAAGCCTCATGCACTATGACTGAGCTAAATGCGAGCATCTTCATCATGCCCCAAATGGAGAAACGACGACTAGTCGGAACTCCCGGCACGTCGGCTTGGACAATGACCGACTTACTCTCCAACTTCGATGAGTCCGCCATAAACGCTCAATTACTGAAGCAACTAGAATTGGTGAGGAAGGAAAGGGACCAGGAGCATCAGGCCAGGATCAGAATAGAAGAAGAATTGGAAGCTTAAACATGCCAACAAAAATGACTATTACTCGCCAGAACCCTTGGAGCAGGAAGATGATCCGTCAGACCAGGATGAGGAATGTCATACTGACGTAGTCCCAGACAAATAGAAACTTAAGGAGAAAGTTAGCCAAACTCACAAAATCAACAACTCAAGCAGGAGAGCTCGAGAGGATCCTGACGGGAATTATTTGGTGGCAGAATTATTGGCCAGGATTGATGCCCTAACGGCAGAAGTGCGCCAGGAAAAACAAACCCAAAATCAGAACATGGCACACATGTACACGCCAAGAGAAACACTGTTCTCAGCTGAGATACTTATGGCTGGTAGGGACCGCCATGCAAAGACCTTGAAAGGTAGCAAGTTTAATGGAAGGGGAGACTCGAGGATGCATGTTGACGAGTTCCAATCAGCTACGGCAGGTAGAAGCTATGATGACACAACATTATGTTACTTATTCCAGGAAACCTAATGGGAGAAGTAAGGGTCTGGTTCTGCAAAATGCCCAAGGATTCCATACACTTGTTTACTGAAAATGACTAAGAGTTTTCTCAAACGGTATAGGCTCCAAGGGAAGCACAATGTGTCGGACAATTTGTTTAAAATCAAGCAGGGAGAAATGGAGAGACTCCATATCTTTGTGGACATATGGAGGACAGCAGCACAAGCTTGCGAAAACCTTAACAAGGACGTGGCCCTATCAACATTTAGAGAGGGGATCCTGCCATCTCCGTTTAAAGAGAAGTTAGTCAAGAAGAATTGGCTCAATTACGATGAAGTGATGGACTTGGTGGTAGAAAATGCAGCAATCGAAAAGACTGTTTACTGGAAAAAATTCAACAACCGCGAAGACAACAATCACAAGAAGATCCACCACAAAAAACCCCCACCCTCCCAACCCAGCCACGAACCTGAAGAGGAAGTTGCACCACTACCAAAACCAACCCACCACCAACAAAAGGACAAACGTCCAAGGGAACAAGCACCATAAAACGAACCCCAAAAAAAACGGCTAATTTACAAAAATGACAACAACCGTCAGAATGCGTGCCATCAGCACCACCATAATAAACCACACAACCATCAAAACTTTCAACGGAACCCTTCCCGAGCGTAAGTGTTTACCATTGCCAACATCCCAATTGAGGCAACTTTGGCAAATCACAGGGACGTTATACCTGGTCCCCCCCCAAGGTACCACAAGCAAACGCAAACACGGCCCACCAAGGGTGACTGGTGCCAATACCACGAGTCGCATTCGCACACTATTGACAACTATAGTGCTTTAAAGGACATTCTGCACAACCTGCACAAGGGTGGAAAGATCTCAGATGCTGAGAAGGAGAGTCAACCCAAGATGGCTGACAAACCACGTCAGGTGGTAGCCAAGAAAAACCAGAGGGACAATCAACACAGTATTTAGAGGATAGTCAAAATGACAAAGGGAAATTGCCCCAAGCGGAAGAGAGGTTTGCAAGGTTAGCTAGGACACCACCCCCAAGGATAGACGCAAAGATTGGAGTACCATTAGCTTCTCAGGAGATGAGGAGAATAACAAAAAAATGGTGGACCCCAACACTCTGTTTGTCATTACCGCAATGATTGACAAATGGAACATGGAACGCATCCTTGTTGATAACGGATCAGTCGTGAACATCATCTACTTGCCTACTGAGAAACTTCTGGAAAGGTCTGCCATACGATTGGGTCAAGATCATGAGCCTCTAACAAGATTTTCGGGGGAAAGTTTGCGCCCGTTAGGAAGTGATACAATGTCGATTGGGCTGGGCACACCACAAAAGGAGATAAGGACAAAGTTTATTGTCTGTGATTGTCCGTCTGCTTATAAGGCCATTTTGGGATGACTAGGAATCAACAAGTTGAAGATCATCATCGCCAACCACATCCTCCTCTTAAAGTTCCCAACAGATCATAGGGTTAGGTATGTCAGAGGGTACGACACCCAGGACATTCCATCTAATTCTAACAGAGGTAGAGGCCACGAAGTATTGATAGTATAGGAAGCGCTAGCAGCCAATACTCCTAAGGCTGATATACCAGATGATCCTCGCGAAAATACATGCTCCGTCAAGCTAATCAATGAGAAAGACTCCTTCACAACGATCCAGCTATCAGACGAACATCTAGAGTGAACAATTCGTATTGGGAGTCACCTAAGCCATGACCTCAGAACGTGACTAATCAAGTGTCTGAAGGACCATCAGACGGTATTTGCATGGTTTAATGCGGACATGCCGGGCATCTCCCCAGAGCTTACTACTCACAAGCTCAGCCTTGCTCCTGATGCACTGCAGTAAAGTAGAAAAGAAGAGCTTATGATGAAGAGTGTTATGCTGCCATGCATGCAGAAGTGGACCGTTTACTGAAGATAGGTTTCATTCGACAAGTCAGTTATCCTAAGTGGATTTCAAATGCTGTCATGGTCCAAAAGAGTAAGGGAACTTGGAGAATGTGTGTCGACTACACCAACATCAACAAGGCTTGTCCGAGGGACAACTTCCCCCTACCAAGAATAGATCAACTTGTTAACGCAACTGTAGGCCACGAGTTGTTGTTCGTCATGAATGCATACTCTGGTTACAATCAGATACTGATGGAACCCAGTGACCAAGAAGCCACAACATTTGTGACAGACAAAGGGTTGTATTGCTACAACGTCATGCTTTTTGGATTGAAGAACATAGGTTCCACATATCAAAGGCCAAATATTTAGACCCCAAATAGGCAAGACAGTGGAGGTGTATGTTGACGATATCATAGTCAAGAGTGTGAAGAAAGAAACACATGTGGAGGACCTAACGGTAAATTTGCAGATATTACTAAGCATGACATGCGTTTAAACCCTACAAAGTGCATTCTCGATTTCATCGCCAGCAAATTCCTGGGGTACATTGTAAGTGAGAGGGGCATTAAGGCCAACCCAAAGAAAATCCAGGCAATACGCGCCACTACAACACCAGCTACCAAGGCAGTCTTGCAGAGCCTAATGGGAAAGCTGGCTTCCCTCAATCGTTTTATCTCCCGTTACATCGACAAGTATGAACCTTTCTTCAGGGCTTTGAGGAAGACAAATAGAAAGACAGTGGACTGGACCCCTGAATGTGAGAAGGCATCCCAAAACATCAAACGGTACTTGACATCTATACCCTTACTTTTCAGACCATTAAAGGGATAGACCTTGTACCTGTACCTCGTTGTCTCGCTAACAGCAGTTCAGCTCAGCTCTCGTCAGGCGAAATGAAGACAACGGAGAGTTACCTGTCTTCAATTTAGCAAGGGGACTGACATCGCCAGAAACAAGATATCCAATGTTAGAGCTCTTTGCATTAGCTCTGGTCACTTCTGCCAGAAGGCTACGCCCCTAATTCCAAGCTCACACAATTCAAGTAATGACAAACATGCCTCTCTATCAAGTCATGTAATCCCCATAGCATAGTGGACAACTCAGCAAGTGAGCTATGGAACTCAGTGAATTTGACATCCATTACAAATCTCGAATAGCAATGAAGGGTTAGGTAGTGACAGACTTCATAGCTGAACTCACCCTTGTTGAACGAAGGACAAATAAAAGATAAACAACATCCGACAGAAACAAACCCATAGGAAGCAATGAACAAGCCAACTTCCTTATGGAACTTGTATGTCGACGGGTCCCGGAACTCAAAGACGAGCGGGGCAGAAGCCATACTGACGAGACCTAGAGGGATCTCAACAGAATATGCACTGAAGTTTGATTTCAAGGCCTTCAACAACGAGGCGGAGTACGAGGCCCTCATTGCCGGACTCTAACTAGCAAAAGAATTAGGAGCACCCGACATCAGCATATTAAGCGATTCACAGTTGGTGGTCAACCAAGTTAACAAAGAATTTACCGTCAAGGGGAACCGTATGACCACATACTTGGGTTATGTAAAGACACTACTGGGCAGATTCAAAAGCTACGCCAACACCCACATCCCAAGAGAGCATAACGCCAAGGCAGATGCGCTTACACGTTTGGCCACAACACCTGTAGCTCACACCCCAAGTCAGACAACAGTGGAAACTCTGCGCAAGCGTAGCATTAGCAAAACTCTGACAGAAGTCCTTGCATTCATTGTCAGCCTAAGAGCACAATTGCATGATCAAGCTCATAAAATACAAATCTACACGTGAACTCCCGTTAGATAAACTGAAGGCTCGAGCAATCGTGGCGAATGTAGCAAATTTCAGCACAATGGGCAACTGTCCAGGCAGGTTCCTAATTGGCCCAATTTGAAGAGCGTTATAGAGACAAAAGGGCAATCCATCTTGGAAAAAGTACACTTTGGAGCTTGCAGCCATCATGCTGGCGCAAGAACATTAGCTTATAAAGTCATGAGATATGGCTTCTGGTGGCAAACAATGAAAGCTAACACGTAAGCACTGGAAAAAAAATGCCACGAATGCCACATATTTTCCCACAAGAACCAAGCTCCTACAATACCGTTATCAATCATCGTCAGCTCTGTCCCGTTTACACAATGGGGACTCGACTTGATTGGAAAACTCCCAACTTTCAAGGGCCAATTCAACTTCATCATTGTCATTGTGGACTACTACACGAAGTACGTCGAGGCAGAGTCATTATTTATGGTAACCATTGAGAAAGTGAAAAAAATTCTGTGGAAAAACCTATTTTAACGTTACGGTGCTCCATTAACAATCATAACGGACAATGGTGCCCAGTTTAACAACGATGCACTAATCAGTTGGTGCAAGTAGAAAGGAACCATATTTCTCTTCTCTTCACCCTCACACCTGAAGACAAACAGACAAATGGAAGTAGTTAACAAGATTATGAAGAAGGGACTGAAGAAGAAGTTGGGCAACCTCAAGGAAGGACTATGGGCGGAATGGCTACCGGAAGTGCTCTGGTCCATCATAACTACCACAACAAAGGCCACTGGAGAAACATTATTCTGCCTTACGTTTGGAACAGAAGCAGTGCTTCTGTTAGAGTTGACTCACCTCAGCCCAAGGATTGAGAACTTCGACGAATCTTCAAACGGAGAAGGACTTTGTCTAGATGCAGCACTCCTAAAGGAGCAGCGTGACGCAACACACCTCTGCAATGTTGAAAATAATCATAGGATATCACATGTCTACAACATACACATTAGGGCCATGCCTCTACATATAGAAGATTGGGTCTTAAAGGTAGTCACCCACAAGGCAACCGGTCTCCAACCGAAGTAGGAAGACCCATATAAGATAATAAAAGCGGTAAAGCCAGACACTTACTACATTAAAGACATGAATGGGAAGCCCTTGCCACATCTATAGAACAACGAGAACCTCAAAAAATACTATCATTGACATCATTGTGTAGTTACCTTAACGTAGCCGACTGCACCTACACTGTGGGGCAATGTTACGTTAAGGGTTCTGATTGTAATGGACATTGTCCTTACTAATTTATTTTTGTAAACTATAGTCAATGAATTGGAGAACTTTTCAGACCATCACATGTGTTATTAGACATTAAACGCACATCCATTTGATAGATATATCTATTTCACAACAACACATTGAAACACATGTGATTAAGTTCTCCTCAGACCATTCATTGGTTAAAGACAAACGCAACACGGTAACATAGCAAAAGCAAATGCAACATAAGTCTACACTTAGCCAACATGCTTGTCTTTAATTTTACATAATAAGGTTCCTACACTTAAAAAAAACACACACATAAACAAAACAGGCGAACTACACTACGTATGTTTCTTCCTTAGAGCCTGACGTGCCTAAGCTGGAGTCATTAGTCTCATCAGCCCTGATGGACTCTATCGTATCATCATCATCACCATCATCTGAGGAGTCACTTTTGTTCGTCTCCACCACACCTTCTGTCTGCTCTTTTGGCATATCGGAAGACACCCCTGCATTGGGATCCACACCTTCTGTCTACCCATCTTTGGATACGGTCTCCCTTTCAGTAGCATGGACATTCGAATGAGCCTCCTCTTCCGAGTCAGACTTATCAACACCTTCATACAACATACTATGATCTTTGGCGTACTGTTTCAGATGGAAGTAACCGGAACTCTTCAAAACCTCCATCCAGTTACCCATGGCAACTTGCTTGTCCTGTTCCATCTCAACCCGCTGCTTCCCCAGAGCCTCAGATAAAGCATTTTCCTATTTGAAGGATCTAGACGCAACCTTAGCCTCTAGCTCGGCAACCTGCAGCTTGAGCTCACCACTCTGCTTTTCTAAAGTCTTAAAGGACTCCAGGCTTGCGTCATAGCACTCTTCCACCAACTTCAGCGCCACCTCAGCAGATTTCTTCCCTCGCAGAGCTTCCTCTTGGGATTGGCTGAGCAGTTCTTTCTCTTGCTCCCAGCTTTCCACGTCCTTGATGCGAGCTGGCCAAGTAGACAGCTTTCATTTGATGAGACGAAGGTTCTTCTCTGCTTTCTTCTTCTCTTGCATCAACCATCTTATCTTTCCTCGCGCCATGGCAAGCTCGTGTTTCACGGCCACCAACTCTGTCTACTGGGTGTCAGACCCCTCGAGCTTTGTCAAAAGATGAACTTCATGCAGAATTTCAGCCACATGACTGAAGACACGTTCCTTGTTGGCCTGCAATATGCTGGACATCTGATGGACATTCTGAGCAGACTCAGTATTCTTGTTAAGCGTCCTAGATAGATGGTTATAAAAGTTAGAAACCACCAAGGTACTCCTGGGAATAACCTCTAACAGAGCATTGAACGCTACACTGATGGGAGTGTCTTCCATGGAGGTCTTCCCACCAGAAGCGACATGATCTTTTCCCTTCCGTTTACGTTCCCGACGGATGTCATCATCTATTAACCAGCCAGTATAAGGGACCTCGTTAGCCTGAGGATTAGCAACAAACTCCTCTTGAACAACTTCATCAACAGAGGGATTTTACGGTTAGCCTGGTTCCGTTTTGATTTAGGTTGGGAACCGCCAACACTTGCGTCACCAGCGGTGCGTTTGTCGTACCCGCCTTCTTCTTTCACGGCCTCATCCTGCGCCACCCGTCTGGCAATGACTTCAATGCTAGCTCCCTGCATAGGCAAATTTTCTTCATCACTTGGTGGATTGAGAGTCACTACATCCTTCACTTTCGTAATAGGAGCAGCATGATTCTTAGCGTCGGCTGACACCACTGACTTTGCGGAAAGTGCACTATGGAAAAATGCATTCATATCGGCCTTTGCTGCCTCCATTTTCTTGGTTGTCTTGGTATTGGGGAACTTAACTACAAGGCATATGAAATTAGGTCAGTAAACGCAGCATAAAGCTTCAGCACAAAAATTAAGGTCATAGGGCATACCGGGTAACTTTGAAAGTTCGGTACACGATACAACGTCCCAATGAGTAGCAACCCAAACATCGTGAAGCTTCTTATCCTTCTGAAAGATGTAACGGATTCTATTGAGACGTCCCTCTTCGATACACGTCAACGAAAACTCTAATTCTTCTGCAACACAACAAACATGCATTAGACACAAACCAAAACAAACGTCAAGTAAACATAATAACAAGCAAACACACTTATGGGGAAAAATCTAGACGGGACTCGTGGCTTCTTCAAATCCTCACTTGTGGGCCTCCTTCCAAACTCCCAGTACCCCTAGCCAAAAAAACACGCTTCCGCCAATTTATACTAGATGTAAGCATCCTCGTCAACCATTGAGGCTGTTTGTTCCCCCTCAGAGTGACGGTACCCATATCACCCTCACGGAAGGCATATTCCATGTAGTAAAATTAATATATCTCTCCTAACGTAGGATACTCACAGCCGGACAAGTTGAATATGTTATACATATACCACCAGAACCTTACACATGATGGGAGAACACTGACCAAGAGTAATCCCAAACGGGACAAGACATATTGAAACCAAGGATGCAATGGAAAATGGACCCCCATCTTTAATTGCACCTCCGACATGCAGATATCTCCATCATGAGGACGTGTACAAGGCCACCAATGTGGGGGATACAATTTAACGCTGGGAGAAATGTTAAAGTTTTCCCTCACTATCTCCATCTCACTCGGTGACATGATTGATTTTGGTTCTTCAACGTACTCCTCGTCAAACATTATCCATAAACTCTGGCTACCATTACTCACCTCTCACGGAGGTGAGGGAGTCTAAACCATTGTGACAACTGTAGAAGATAGACTGGCAGAGGAATAACCTGTCAACATCATACGCCTCCTTTTGTGCTTATGGCCGTCTGGCCGACTTATATATTCATCTATGTTATCGCTTGACATGGTGAAACTTTAAATGAATGCCCACTGTAAAAAGAAAAATCATCCATCAGGTCCAAGGCACACGGTTTGAGCCACCACCTAGATGACAAACACCTAACGGACTCGGGGACTGGCGCTACTCACCCACAGTACAAAAATATATACGAAACAAAAAAAAGCAATAGAGAGCAATGCAAGGAAAAAGCAAGACGGAATAGCGGAACTTACAAAGAAGAACAACAGTGCGTCAGGAGAAGCGATAGAACGACAGCAGAGCTTCGAGAGCGAAAGTGAGAAGTGTGAAAAATGATTTCATACTTCCTCACTAGTTATAGGCATCGAGGATTTCACTACACGGATCTCAGATACTCACTCAAACCGACGCAAGGCGTAGGATAATGCCACGTGTCCCATTAATCACTAGGCAGAAAGATGCCTCAGTTAACAAAGCAGCATCATTATTACCCATCTAATCACAGTAACATCAGCTACCGCTTCAGATTTCAAAATTCAAAAATTGAGGGACACATGTCGCACATGCAGCCATCATCTAAACGGTCGAGTGACACGTATATAAAACCTTACATGTACCAATGCACACGATAATCTCCTAACAATTTCATGCAATATTTGTGCAGGTCATTTCTTAATGGTATAACCAAACGGAACTAAACTCCTGATATGCAAAATACACCAGAGTTTAGTTCAGCTTCAGTCACTTAGTGTCTGATGCGAATCCCAACACTAATATTGACGGATTAATCTCCTGACGCAAATCACACCAGAGATTAGTCCCACCCAACGGATGATGTGAATCCCACCATTGGCCATTGGGCAAATGGAACTAAAATCCTGATATGCAAAATACACCAGAGTTTAGTTTAGCTTCAGTCAATTAGTGTCTTACGCGAATCCCAGCACTAATACTGACGGATTAATCTCCTGATGCAAATCACACCAGAGATTAATTCCACCCAATGGATGATGTGAATCCCACCATTGGGCAAATGGAACTAAACTCCTGATATGCAAAATACACCAGAGTTTAGTTCAGCTTCAGTCACTTAGTGTCTGACACGAATCCCAGCACTAATACTGACGAATTAATCTCCTGACTCAAATCACACCAGAGATTAATTCCACCAAATGGATGATGCGAATCCCACCATTGGGCAAACGGAACTAAACTCTTGATATGCAAAATACACCAGAGTTTAGTTCAGCTTCAGTCACTTAGTGACTGATTAATCTCCTGATGCAAATCACTTAGTGACGGATTAATCTCCTGATGCGAATTCCAACACTAATACTGACGGATTAATCTCCTGATGCAAATCACACCAGAAATTAATCCCACCCAATGACTGAGGCATATCCCACCATTGGGCTAACATATCACATCCCGCCAGACGTGAATTATCACCCATATATATACTCGGGGACTTCACTACTAACGCCATGTTTCACTCATATTCTATGCAGGTTGCATCTTGCCAAAGACAACAGATCTTACTTGAGCAGTTGGGGGACTATGGGGTTGGATAGACGGAACGTCACGCGTTAAGCAAGTTTAACTAGGAAATTGCAAATGCAACTCCCCAACCAAGATCAACATATTAGTCTCGGGGACTTATTAGTACACCGCACTGTACATGCCTAATTAAACATGTTTAATGCTAAACACCTACTCACGTACACCTCATAATCCTAAGAAAGGACTATAACCGAAAAGGAGTAACTTTGCTGACTACACTTACTGGAACCGATCACTTCCTAACGGAACACGCGCCCACTAAACCTAACGGATTAGACAAGTATTGCAGATAATGTAATGAAGGCTAATCCCACATCGAACAATAAAGGCTCAACTAACCTCCAACTGCCTGTTTAAGGCCCCATTATAGTGAGAAGGAGGTAACGCATCTAACACTAGTACTTTGCTAACGCTATTACACTTCTGATTCACTGACTTAAGCATCAGAGTATCGAAGGCAGGTCATCCCCTCTCGACTCCTAACACACTTTGTGAATTGCAGTTTGATAAGCGCATCGCAGAGGAAAGAGAGATCCGTCAAAAGCGATCCTCATAATCATCTCACTGTCTATTACCATATTCCCTAACGACGACCGGTTAAAACATATGTCATTGCCTCAAAGTCGTTAGTACTGTGATTAAGAAAGAAACTTTTGTACATGATGCGAAGATTTTGGATTGATCAAACGACAAAAGTAAACTCTATTTTTACACATTACCAAAATAGTATAGATTCCGTCCATGATCAAATTATGGATAGAGGTTGGCCAGGTCAACCTCAAGTCCCCAACCTCTAGCTCCAAATCTCTTCCTCTCAACCCAACAGCTCAAACACAGCCCCAATGTCTTCTTTTCTTAGAGTTTCTCATGTAAAATCTGGTTAGGTTCATCTCACCAATTCCCCACGCACATTCTCCAAAGCCACACGTACCACTCCTCCCTCCAAAATGACAAACCTCCCTACTCTCTCTTCCTTCTTCCAATACCAAAAATTTCATGGTCAACAAAACCCAACCACCACCACCACCACCGTACAATTCCCTCTCTTCCGATCAGCAACAGCGGCTCTCATTGTGGTGCCACTTCGGCAATGGTCGCTGTTCGCTGCCACCTCTTCCTCCTTCTCTTCTTCTCTTTACTTTCCTACCTCGCCTTTTCCTTGTCCGAACAGGAAACCTTGCTCAAGCTCAAGAAATCATTCACCAACACAACTGCCTTGAATAACTTGGTCCCCAAACCCGGATCTTCCATATGTAACTGGACCGGTGTTCGATGTGAAAACGGCATCGTCAGCGGTCTTCTTCTCGGTGAAATGGGCCTCTCCGGTACCATAGACGTTGAAGCATTGAGAGAACTCAAAGGCCTTCGAACTATCAGCTTCGTCAATGACAACTTCTCCGGAAAGATCCCGGATTTCCATACACTCGGCTCTTTGAAGGGTCTAGGGCTAACGGGGAATGGTTTCTCCGGCAAAATCCCCAGCGAGTATTTTTCCGGGATGACTTCGTTAAAGAAGATTCACCTCGCCGGCAACTAATTCACCGGGAAAATCCCGGAATCTTTAACCCAATTGTAAAACGTCATGGTTCTTCGTCTTGAGAGAAACCAATTCTCCGGGACCATCCCGGAGTTTAAACAGAAAGGGCTGACGGAGCTCGATTTGTCAAACAACAAGCTAGAGGGTACAATCCCTAATGACATGTCTAGATTCAATGAGCAGTCGTTTACCGGAAATGAAGGACTCTGCGGCGGACCGCTCAAGTCATGTGATGAAAAAACTAGTCCACCACCACCACCACCATCACCGCCGCCGCCGGCAACTGAGAAGAAGTCATCAAATACAATCAAGATTATAATCGGGGTCGTTGTCGGCGTGATCATTGTGCTTATGGTGGTGGTGACAATAAGGCAGAGGAGCCTGCGGCGGAAGGAGGACGAGTTTAGCGTGCTTGGCAAAGAAAAGATGGACGAACATTTACCTCAGCAGCAGCACCGTGATGAGGTCGTTGAGGTTCATGTACCACCGACCTCCGGTAGCAGAAGCGTTGGAAGTACTAATAATAATGTGGAGGCAAATAGTAGTAGAAGTGTTGAAGAGTGGTAATAATATGGAGGCGCCGCCGTCTTCACGGGCGGGGAGTAGCAAGAAAGGTGGGGATTCCAAGAAGGGTTCGAGTGGCGGGAAGAGTGGTGGTGGATCATCATCGTCCACTGAGTTGTTGATAGTGAATGACCAAAACGGCACTTTCGGGTTGCAGGATTTGATGAAGGCTGCAGGGGAGGTTTTAGGGAATGGAGGGTTGGGGTCGGCTTACAAGTCTGTGATGGTTAATGGGTTGTCTGTGGTGGTGAAGAGGATGAGGGAGATGAATAGATTGGGGAAAGAAGGGTTTGATGCTGAAATAAAAAGGTTTGGAAGATTTAGGCATAAGAACATCTGGACTTCTTTGTCTTACCATTATAGGAGAGAAGAGAAGCTCTTGATCTCTGAGTACATTCCAAAAGGCATCTTGTTGTATGTTTTTCATGGTAAGAGAATGTTGTTTCATGTTAGCTTCTTGTTTCATTTTCAGCTTTTGTTATTTGAACTTTGTTTCTCCTAGCGGTACTAGGAAACTGTGTATGTTTGACATTTCATCGAACACCCTGCTTTCAATATGTGTTTTTCAGGTGATCGTGGAATCTCTCACTCAGAGTTGAATTGGCCTACGCGTTTGAAGATTATTTGGGGAGTTGCGAGTGGGATGGAGTTCCTGCATACCGAATTTGCATTCTACGATTTACCCCATGGAAATCTAAAGTCTAGCAAAATTCTTCTACAAGACGATTATGAGCCAGTTCTCAATGACTATGCTTGTCATCCACTCATGAATCCCAGCAATGCCTCACAATCAATGATTGCTTTCAAAACTCCGGAATTCATAGACTCCCAGCAAGTATCTCCAAAATTTGATGTCTACTGTCTTGGGATAGTCATTCTCGAAGTCCTTACTGGAAAGTTCCCGTGTCAGTATCTGAGCAATGGAAAAGGTGGGATAGATGTGGTGCAATGGGTGCAGTCAGCAATGGCTGAGCAGAGAGAGCAAGAGTTACTAGACCCGGAAGTAGTAAACAGTCCAGAATCGGTGAGTCAGATGCAGCAGCTTCTCCAAATCGGAGCTGACTGCGCCGACAGTAACCCTGATCGGAGACCTGATATAAGGGAAGCCAATAGGAGGATAGTTGAGCTACAAGTTTGATAAGAGGCATATGTGGTGGTTAAAAAGATACAAATGGCCATTCAGGTAAGAAACCTTGAAGGGCAGAGGAGCAAAAATGGTAAACTTGAGTGAACATCCTACACCAAGTTAGGAGGTTTGTTTGCCCGTATGGGTGAGGAAGAAAAAAGAGAAGGAGAAGGTCGGCAGGAACAAGAGAAGCAAATGGAATTTAGTGAGCATACTGAATAAACTAAGCCAGTTTCCTATTCCGGAGGAATGGAAGTTTTGGTTCTTAGTTCTTTGATGACCTGATGAGAGTGACAGCCTTTTGTTTATATAGTTGTACATAGGAATCATAAGCTCATATGATTCTTTCTAATTTAGTAACTTCATGAAGATACATGAATGACTTCTTTAATTAGTGGCCTTTTCTTTTATCCTTGTCAAGAACTACTTTCTTCTGTTCTAGCATAATTTACAAGTCTAACGAAAGATACACAAGGGCAGAAATTACTAGAAAGGTTTTCCTCCTTGCCCTTTACATTTCCGGCAAAGAAGATGAAACCCGGTCAAGAACGATTTTCATGTAAGCTCCATTCTTTGACACAGTCAGTGTCAGACTCCAGCCTCTTCTTATTCTTTGATCTCATTCTTCCAATTTTCAGACAATTTATCTAATATTCCAATTCAAGGTCTTCCTCACATAGTATTAGCAACTTTTGTTCGTTTGCTTTGGCCAGGCTCGGCTCTCTTAAACTGCCGGCCAAGTTTCCACTTGGCAAATTGGCAATCCAACTCTTTTGCCTGCAGGCAGGCCATAACTAGCATCCATAGTTTATCAACTATTCGTTCCTCCTCTTCTCTTGCTAGCTAAGCCTCTTTCTTTGCAGCTAGCTATGTGACTGATCTATCACCCAGTCCATGCCACTGAACTCTTTCTAGCTAGACAGAAACCACTAGTTATCAACGACGTTCCAAGTTACTATGAAGAACTCAAGCCGGATGAAAATCCCTGCCGGAAGAAAGGGCAAAGATCATCCTCGTCATGATCAAGACCTCGTCCTCTTTCAGGAGCTGCACAAGCGTGAAAAGGACCGCAATATTCTCACCCTCCTTCAGCCTGTTTCTGAAGAGTTTGAGCCAAATGGTACCAACAGACCTGCTTTCATTTTCTTACTTTCATGTCACATGCTTGCAGCATCACCAGTTTATACAGAACTATGATCTGTACAGGAAAGTACCAGCTCTACAGAATTGCATCTGCCAAGAAAGGATCCGGGGAATTCGAATTCCTTGCTGAAAACAAGGACAAGAAGGATTATGATTGGTAACTCCATTGCCTATACAGTTTCATTGCAAATTTTCACAAATTTTCAAGAGACTTTTATAATCTGTTCAACATGTCAAGACTTACATATCTATGTATGTCAAAGGTTAAAAACACCACCAGCAACGCCACTATTTCCTTCTCTTGAAATGGAAGCGAACGACCCTGAACTCATTGTCCAACGGGAGATACCAATCATCCAACCTCTTTCAAGAGTATGTAAGCATGCACAGTTTTACTTTTACATCTATATTTGATGTCATGACAAAATAGCTAAATCACTGATGCATGAAATTAACCGACTAAAACTGAATGTTACGACAGTTTGCAATTGCCAATTGCAAGTCAGATGCTTTACTAATTGAGCATAGCAATGCGAGGCCAACCTCTGGAAATCCAAAATCAAAACTTCCAACAAGGTCTGTCACACCGAGAACCCAAAGACAAACCAAAGTATCAAGTTTATCAAAGCAAACGAAAAATACCAAAGCTGCTCCTGTTGCAGTTAAAACAGAGGCACCATTTGAGAGCAAAAAGAAAGCACCAATCAAATCAAAGGCTACAACAAGAAGTAGAACTGGTGCCATCTGTAAGCTTTAGAGAGAAAACCAGAAAGAACTCTGGTATAGTCTATTTCTTGTTAATCACGAAAGTTTTCAGCACAGAAATATATACACACACAGAATGCATGAATGGGATGAGCTACACAGATGAGCTACACGTGTAGGGCTGCTATTTATCAAACTAAAACAGCATCAAACAGTATAATCTGTTATTAGCTGAGCTGTAATGACTGTGCCAATACTCCCCCTCGGCTTGATGGAGGTCTCTGAAGCATCAAGCTGTTACTGAAAAATTCATGTTGTGGAGAACACAGCCCCTTGGTGAAGACATCAGCAAGCTGATCTTGAGAGGACACAAACTGCAATTTGATAGACCCATCATTGACCTTGTCACGAGTGAAGTGTACATCCACTTCTACATGTTTCATCTTGGAATGATGTACAGGATTAGAAGCTAAAGCAAGTGCAGACACATTGTCACAGTGAAGTAATGGAGTAGCACTCAGAGGAATCTGTAGCTCTTGTAGAAGATGTTTGAGCCACTGAAGTTCACAGGTAGTATCTGCCATGCTTCTGTATTCAGCTTCAGTAGATGATCTTGAGACAGCATGTTGTTTTCTACTACACCAGGAAATAGGCATGTCATTCAACAGAACCACAAATCCTGTAGTAGACCTTCTGTCATTAGGATTCCCACCCCAGTCTGCAATCACAAAATGCCTGCAAAGTGGCTTCACAAACTGATTGTGAAGCAAATGTAGAATTTGCAGAATGATTCTGTCTTTGATACAGAATACCTACATCAGTTGTACATTTAATGTATCTTATGATTCTTTTTACAGCATTGAGATGATCAAGAGTAGGAGAATGTAAGAATTGACAAACATTGTTTACTGCAAAGGTGATATCTGGTCTGGTAAATGTAAGATATTGTAGACAGCCAACTAAAGTTCTAAAGAAAGAAACTTCATTGTCTTTTAAAGGAGAACCAGAATCTTTGAGCAGTTTGATACCAGATTGGCAGGGAGTAAGATGAGTACTGCAAGCATCCAATCCAGCTTTGTGAATGAGATCACGAGCATATTTATGTTGAGACACAAAGATGCCATTCTTGCAATGCTGAATCTCAAGACCAAGAAAATAGTGCAGTAATCCCATGTCTGTCATTTCAAACTCAGTCTGCAAAGACTGTTTAACCTGTAGAATAGCTTCCTCATTATCTCCAGTGACAATAATATCATCAACATAGAGTAACAAATAAATTCTGCAACTGTTAGTAATCTTAACAAACAGTGAAGGATCAGCATGTGATGGTTTGAATCCAATATTGGGCAAAAATTGAGTAAACCTCTCATTCCAGGCTCTAGGTGCTTGTTTCAGACCATAGATAGATTTATGAAGTTTGCATACATGAAAGGGAAGTTGAGGATCTTCAAAACCACTTGGTTGTGTCATATAGACTTCTTCTGACAGATTACCATTTAGGAATGCATTTTTAACATCAAGTTGATGAAGAGACTAACCAAAAGATGCAGCAAGAGCTAAAACAAGTCTCACAGTGGTGTGTCTAACCACTGGAGAGAAAGTCTCTTCATAGTCCACACCATATTCCTGACTAAAACCTCGAGCTACAAGTCTTGCCTTGTGCCTGGCTATACTTCCATCTGCAAGTCTCTTTATCTTAAAGATCCATTTGCAAGAAACCAGATTCTTATCAGAAGGTAATTGAACCAGTGTCCAAGTATTTTGCTTAGTCAATGCATCAAACTCTTCTTGCATAGCTTGTTTCCAAACTGGAAGTTTTAGAGCTGATTTGTATCCAATTGGTTCTGTATCAGAAGCATGAGAACTATCAGTCAGGGAAGATAGAGAACATTTCTTTTTGGTAATACCTCGTTTGCTTCTGGTAAGCATGCCATGATTATTAATTGTAGTAGGATCAGACAAGCCTTCCACATGATGAAGAATATTAGAAGAAGACATGGCATTAGGTAGCTTGTGTTGACCACACTCAACAGTAAGTGAAATACCATTTTCAGGAGAGGATTGAACATTCACCCTTCCAACAGATTCTTCAAATATAACATCTGTATGAGAATCAGGACTAAAAGGCATACTGATATTTGATGTATCAGCAATAGATGCCATGATCAGTAAGAGAAACAGATGGAGTATCTGAATTATTGCTATTGTTACCAGAACTAGCCTGAGTATTACAGTTATGATCATCAGAGAGCTGACCTGATTGTGTAGAAGTGTGAGCAGGTGTATTAGGAACAGGTGCAGGGAAAATTGATGAAGCTGAAGGCCACTGAGTGATCACCATACCACTTGATGTATCAGATGTTCCAGAGTACTCAGATACACAAGGAGCTGAGTTGACAGAAGTCTTGAGTTTTGCATATGGAAACACATCTTCAGTAAATATCACATGTCTTGATATAATGAACTTCTTTGTAAGTACATTGTAGCACAGAAAACCCTTATAACCACAGGGAAAACCCAGAAATATGCATTGAGCACTTTTAGGTTGAAGTTTATTGGAGTTATAAGGAGTCATGAGTGGATAACATGCACAACCAAAGACTTTGAGATTATTGACAGTAGGTATGGTATGATAGAGCTTCTCAAAAGGGGATTGTTTTTGAAGAGAAACACTAGGCATTCTGTTGATGAGGTATATGGCATGTGCATAAGCATGATACCAAAAACTAGGAGGAAGAGAGGATTGTTGTAATAGGGTGACTGCTGTCTCTCTAACATGTCTGTTTTTCCTTTCTGATATACCATTTTGTTCTGGTGTGTAAGGACATGACACTTGATGATGAATACCCTGATTGTTTAAGAATTCTTTGAACATATTACTCATGTATTCCCCTCCTCCATCACTTCTAAAAGTTTTAATATCAGTACTGAACTGAGTCTTGACAAAGGCATGAAAACTTTTGAAGTATGCAAAAACTTCAGACTTGTTTTTCATAGGAAACAACCATGTATATCTGCTAAAATCATCAACAAACAGCACATAATATTTATAACCAGCCAGGGATATGTGAGGAGATGGCCCCCAAACATCTGAATGTATAAGCTCAAAGGGTTTTATACTTTTGGTTTCAGACACAGGAAACACAAGCTTACTGGTTTTTCCTAACAGACAAGCTTTACATACAGAAGCATTAGAAACAGTAGAGTTAATGTTTACTCCACATTTATTTAGCATTGATTGAATCACTTCATTGGTAGGATGACCACACCGCTGATGCCATACACTATGCTTTATGACTTGTCCTAGATGAGCAGCCTTAGCCTTTTTCTTGGACTCTCCAATCTGTAATGGAACATCAACTGGTATGGGGTACAAACCACGATCACTCAGGCCTTTGAATAGAATTTTCCCTTGCACCTTGTCCTGTATGATACACATGGATTCATCAAACCACATAGCACAATTATTTTCCTTGCATAATTGATGCACAAATAATAGATGAGAAGCAATGTCAGGTAAGAGAAGCACACTATTAAGTTTGAGATTGCCTAATGAGGCAGTACCAGAATGAGTGACAGATAAGTGAGAACCATTTCCAATCTGAACTGTGTCAGGAGCAGTATAGGTAGTCACATTATGCAGCATCTGAGCATCACTTGTCATATGATTGGTTGCACCTGAGTCAGCTAGCCAGAAGGGAGATGATGATACTTGTTGTTGAGCACCAGCTAACAGTGCAGCATGCTGATGAGCTTGAGTCTGAGATTGATGTGGATATGCTGCAGCAAGCAAAGCAGCTGCATTGGCAACCTGAGAACTAACCTGATTATTACTCATAGAATTTGATGCACCATTTTGACCATATGCACCATTCTGTCCATTCTGAGCATTTCTTCTTGGTGGAAAACCTATTAGATGAAAGCATTTAGCTGCAATATGACATTCTCTTCCACAATATTGACACACAACAGTACTTGATCCAGCCCCTCCATCATTCTGAACATTGTAATTCATGAGAGTTCTACATGTTTTTGCTGTATGACCAAATTTCCCACACAATTGACATGTATCCTTGCCTCCTGAGTTAAAATTATTGTTATTAAACCTGTTTCCTCCATAACTAGAATTATTCTTGTAGGTTGAACCATTCTGCCCTGCATTGGCCAAGAGAGCAACAAGCTGTGATGCAACTTGAGCTGCAGTAATGTCAACAGTAAAGACTGGTGTTTGATTGCTAGAATTGGAGGCTGCTGAAAATTGAGCTGGAGTTTGGTATCCTAGTTGTATAGTAGAGTTGTATAAGGAGGTTTGGTATGATTGTGTGTCAAAACCAAGTGGAACAGATGGAGTTTGTGGGATTGATTCATCAGTAAGGACTTTTTGAACATGAGATTGAAAAGGTGTAGCTTGGGCTACCAGAGCATTGAAAGGTAATATAGGTGCTGTGACATACTCAGATGCAATATCAGCTTCAGCTGCCTTAAGCAAAGTTTTTAACTCTCCTAGAGAACATGTGGTGAACTGAGCTCTAATAACAGTCTTAATAGCAGCATATTCAGAAGGTAAACCTCTAAGAACAGTGACCACAACATCCTCATCATCCAAATGAGCTCCAACAGTGTGTAAAGCATCTCTAGCAGCCTTAACCTTATCTAGATACACCTTAATACTATATGTTCCTTTTGTTAAGTTCTGAAGATTAGTTTTCAGCTGTAAGATATTCTGTCTATTAGCAGCAGCAAACTTTTCTTTGAGGTTAAGCCACAGTTCTCTAGAGGATTGACTACCTACAGCACAGGACAGAGCTGGAGTTCCTAGAGTTTGACCAATCATATGCATAATACTCTTATCCTGAGCTCTCCAGGCCACAAAATCACTGGACAGAATACGAGTACCAGACTCAGACACCTCAAATTGTGATGGACAAGGTATTGTACCATCAACAAATCCCATCAATCTCTGAGCCTCAAGGAAAGACTCAAGTCTAAACGCCCAAGCAGGGTAGTTTGACTCATCCAACAACACATTAGGAAGAAACATTGCAGTGGTTTGAGTAACATTTGCAAAGTTCGACATGATTTCACAATTGATTGCAGCAACAGCAAAGAAAAATCAGATCTACTGAGATTTACTACACCAAATCACACAATATACACACCACTAGATACAGAATCACAAACCACAGCTTCGATGCTACCAACAACTTCAACAGAACATATTGAATACCAAACCACAACTGAAAAAGCAAGAACGAGCTTAGAGACTTAGCTGAAAATTGGAGCAAATCACCACAGTACAAACCCTTGACCACCGCAACACTGGTTCACCGAAGACGATGACCAGAAAGTAGAGACTCAGACCGACCTGAGCTCCTGATACCATGTAAGCTTTAGAGAGAAAACCAGAAAGAACTTTGGTATAGTCTATTTCTTGTTAATCACGAAAGTTTTCAGTACAGAAATATATACACACACAGAATGCATGAATGGGATGAGCTACACAGATGAGCTACACGTGTAGGGCTGCTATTTATCAAACTAAAACAGAATCAAACAGTATAATCTGTTATTAGCTGAGCACTGTGCCAATACCATCTCCCCTCTTCCAGCTGGCTTTTCTAATGAGACGCAGCCTAATCTGAGGACAGATAGACACTCTATTTCTGCTACACCGCCTACACGTGACCGACGCTCTATTTCTGCTACACGTGATCGAACAACTCAAGCCAAACCATCACCTTCTGAATCAAGGAGGCCACAATCATCCTCATCAATTGCAAGTGTCTCGAAGGGCCAGAATAGCAATAGCAATGAACGCTACATGCTGGATATCAACTCCTCCGGCAATGAAGGCAAATGGATCAATACAAGTAGTCTTGGGGAGTAAGATGGTACAGAAAGTCATGAATGCAAGATCAAAAGCAGCCAGTTTTGAAGAAAAAGAAAAGAAACCAAATTCGCAATTTATGCTTAAAGAGACCTCAGGATATGGAAGACTGACACCCAAGAACTCGGTGGATATAACTCTCAAAAACATGGTATGGTTCTTGCTAATATTTCTTTGTATATCTTTGTTTACATATAAACACAGGCCTTAACAATCTTTATAGGCTACCTATATATATAACTAGACACTTTACACAAGGTATCATGATTATAGATGATAAACCTTATAGTAACAATATGAATTGTTGGCAGGTGAGGCCAAATATAAAGTGATGGGAGTTGATAGCCGGATGGAGTATGCTTATGTTCGGATTTGGTCCTACAATTAAACATGTTTATTTTTTATACCTCTAGTCCTACTTGATACCAGCATCAATATTATAAGCAGCAGATCCAAGTCTCGGTTTTATACAAAGCTAGTTTAGTTAAAACACCATAATAGCAATAATCACAAGCACATCCACATTAAAACTTTGAAAGCATACTCGCATCTTTAATGACGCAGCGGAGTATATAGGTTATCGAGCGATTAACCTAGAAAGAACCAAAATAAACTGGAATCCACCAGAGTTTGAGAAAAGTTCTCGTTTTTGATTAATAATACGAAAGATGAGTCTAACAGCCACAAAGAGGCGCTTAAATACCGAAACAAAACCCTAGGGCGATAACAAGCGGGCCCACGGGCGAAATAAAAATAAACTCAAAAATAAATAAAATCCTAAAAGGGTCCAAAAACACAAAAACACGTTTTTCGAGGTCAAAACGACCCCAGATCGAAAAACGGAGCATAGTCCTCATCGAGCTATGCTCAATGGGAACCCACTTTATTTCGTCGTTCCCTTTCCGGAAATGTATTATGCGCCCAAATCGGACACCGTTTGCCAGACCTGCAGTTTACCGGTTTTACCTTTCCGACGAGCGAGCTCTTCTTCAATCTTCAATGTCATCTGTTCTACATCATTTAAACTGGAAGATAAACAATCCTCTGGTGATAAAATCGAGAAACAAACTCACTGGTCTCTAGCAAAAGAAAGTACAACTCTCACTAGTCTCTAGCAACTACATCAAAAGAGTCGTGATACTCTCTCTATACCTTGGTCGTGATGCTGCCCAAGGCCAACTTAATCCTCCATGCAATCATCCTCAATCACCACCACCCTCTGGATCCCATTCAAAGTCATCATAGTCATACCTAACGAGGCTCTCTTCATATTCAAGCATGCTATCAACAGCCTTCCGAAGAGTTGTATAAAGGCCAAATTGATGCTTTTTTTGTCCTTGTGCTCAATCCGAATCAACTTGGTTCTTTCCTTGTCCCATGTTGTCTTCCTCATGGCAGCAACTGTACATTTTTCGGTAACCAGCATCTCATCGCACCATCCCCAACTCCTATAGCTGAACCCATACAGCTTCTCCCACGACCCAGCTACGCCGTACTCGGTCATGACCCAGAAATCCACAAAGGAATCACAACCAGAATCCTGCTCTATTTCTGTCAGTATGGGAAAACGCACCATTAGTTCAATACTACTAGTAAGAAGTCCTACGGGTAATGGGACACAAGTCTTGGGGAGTAGTACGGTACGCCACAACAACTCAAATGTTCAAGATTCTTTAAAGATGGCAACATCAGCATGTTTAGGATGAATAAGGAACTCGACTTGCATAAGAATCTGGGACGCCACAATACAATGGCCCAACATATAACTTAGGCAGTACTCAGAAAGCAAAAGAAATGACCTCAACTTATAAGTTCATTGGTCTCTAGCAAAACAAACCATAGGTCTCTAGTAACTAATAACTACATTAGAAGAGTGAGAATACCTTGGTCTTATTCCTCAAACTCATCTTCATCCTCCATGGAATCATCCTCATCATCACTACACTCCAGATTCCATTCAAATTTATCACAGTCAAACCAAAGTAGGCTCTCCTCATATACGAGCATGCTACCAAGATAATCCATACTTGTATGATCGCCAAACTGCTGCTCTTCTTTGTCTTTATACTCAATCCTTCTCAACCTGATGCATTGCTTCTCATCCAAAGCAACAACTGTACAAGTTTCCGTAAACAAAAGATCACTGCAAAACCCCGGACTGGAATAGCTATATCTATAGAGCTTCGTCCACGACTGAGTCACTCCATATTCCGTCATCACCCAAATATCAAAAAACGAATCCTCGGATTGGGGAAACGCACCACACAGAGACATCCTCCAGCGGAAACCCCAAGAGCCATACTCTTGACACCATCAGGGGGCAGCAGCATTGTCTCAAACTCCTCCTTTCCCAAGTCGAAAACAACCATTTCCCTAGCACTGTCGCCCCAAATGCTAAGCCAATGCAACCTCTCTCTGACCACCGTCGCCGGAATCTCACTAGATTTGATTTCTGCATTGGGGGGTTTAATGGTTTTCCAAGCATTTGATCTGATTGAGAACATCTTAACCTCCACCACTGCCTCATAAGCAATACCATAATTGTCATCCTCTTCTTCAATACGACGGTATTCGGAGTGGGCAAGCAGAACCTTGTAGTCGTCGGTGGCCGCTACGTAGCCGGCGCCAAAGAAAGTGTGACTTGCCTGACATAAGGGAAGTTTACTTCTCTGCCCCGAAACGACGGCGTATCCAAGTGAAAGGACTGTATCTCAGGAAGCTCATAGTCGTCGTCGCAGACGCCGGTGGCGAGCGGCTTGAAGCTGAGCTCTTGCGAAGTTGCGGTCGTACATGAAGGTGCTGTACCATAGTCGACACACGCATGCGAAATGGAGGAGCGATTTCACCGCCGTGAGCCATCGGAACTGAAGCTTTCGTTTGGTACTACACTAACGGTAGCTCTCTACTTACTGTATACCTTTTAGGTTTCATTTCATTTTATTATACTACTACATAGTGTGATACGACGTGTCGTATGCTGACGTTGGCAACTGGGTGGGAGGGTATGTACCAACTGAGAAGGAACATACCTACCAAAAGACGAGCGAGCGAATCTGACATCGGAGATAGAAGACAGAGACATCGGATCATGGCAAGAGTGACTGCGACAAAGATTGCGGAGAAACTGAAATTGAATCCACACCCAGAAGGTGGTTTCTTTTCTGAAACTTTCAGGGACACTTCCATTGTCCTACCCTTATGTCAGCTCCCTCCAGACTGTAAGCTCATCGCTTCATTTTCTCACCTAACGTTGTCTTCTACATGTGTTTTTGTCTTCCATCCTATGATTTGGATTTTTCTTCTTGTGTTGGATTGGATTATTGGGATCTGAATTGATAGACATGGTGATGTTTTAGTAGTAAGAGGAAGGGTTGCGAATGCTGAAAGTGGTTTGTTGGCTTTGAGTTTGAAGTTTACTTTTACCAAATACAAGTATGTGTGGTTTATGTGCAGACAAGGTTGAGCGCCCTGTGAGTACAGCAATTTACTTCTTGCTGCCATCTGGGAATGTTTCGCGCCTTCATCGTATTCCATGTGCAGAAACCTGGCATTTTTACCTCGGAGAGCCGCTTACGGTATGCCCCAATCATGATTTAGCCATTGGAAGATTCGATCTTGAAATAATGTGCATTTACTATAAAATATCTAAGAGATAGTTGCATTGCCTAAGCAAGGATGGTTGGGGCTGTTTTTGCTATATTTGTTAATACTTGTTCATGTTCAGTAGCTGCATCTTATGAAATGACATATGGGGATCTGTATGCATAACATACATGTGTGCATGTGTCTAATTTTCATCTGTAATTCTTAAGCTGCATTTGGCATTGGAAATTTGCACTAGAACTAGAGAGGAAATTAAATCTCTCTTGTCTAGCTTAACAAGATTTCAATAGAATACATGGTTTTGTGTTTTGTCTTGTCCATTAGCCTGAGCTTTGCATTTTACAGTATCTCCAGATAAATAATTCTTACAAGTTTTCATCTTCTGTGCATTATGCATTATTTGAGTAACTTAAAGAGGTTTTTGAAGGAATAAAGAGAAGAGAATGTAAATTTGCTTACCTTCTGTAAGAGTTCATCAATCGATCTCTCCTTTTAACACTTCTACTTGTTACTAGGTAATAGAATTGAATGAATTAGATGGGAAAGTCAAGCTAACAAACCTTGGACCCAATTTCATCGAAGAGGATCAGCAACCTCAGTACACAGTGCCTCCAAATGTTTGGTTTGGTGCATTTCCTACAAAGGATTTCCGCATTTCACCAGATGGTGCATTGACCAAAACTGCTCCAAGGGATCCTGAGACACACTACTCTCTCGTAGGATGCACCTGCGCACCTGCCTTTCAGTTCCAAGATTTCGAGTTGGCAAAACGCTCGGAGCTCATTAAGCACTTCCCTGATCGTGAGCCTCTTATAACATTGCTTACATTTCCAGAAAATGCCTAAACTTGTCTGGCCAGTCCCTATGTTCATTTGGAGTTCTTACATGTGAAATATATGTTTATGGACCTGAGTATGTGACCTGAAATCCCCCATTGTGAAGATTCTGGGTTACTTTTTTCATTTCTTTTCAAACTTGTACTGAATGTGTGTAATAATGGATTCGTCAACTGGTGTATAAGTTTCTACTTTCATTGCATGCCAACTACTGCAAACTCAATCTAATTGTCTTTAAGAATGGAAAATTCATGGAAGCACAGCTCTATTTTTTTAAAAGGGAAAAGTGAATTTATAAGGAATTACCATCTTACAAATAAAATATACCGACTGTGTGAAAGTAACGATGTAAAATCAAACTAGTGTTCAACAAGGAAGCAATTGCTAGCTAAATCCTGGACCAATTCTATATTACCCAAAGTACAACTTTCCTCCACACCATTTGTTTCAATATTCCTCAGAATTGATTATACTTTCTTCTTCACTTCTTCCATTCTGCACTGGAATTTGAGATCTTGGGTCACTGTCGCACTAAAATTTGCGGACATGGCATGAACCCATGATAAAATGGGAGGACAAGTTAATCGAAATCAAGGAACTCCATTCTTTTTCTCATGGAGCCTTTTAAGTCTGTGGCATCCCTCTCTGCTTTCTGAGCCTGAATGAAAATAAAATGTACTGAAATTACTGAAAAAGCAAAACAATAATGCCAGAAACAAACCAAACTAACAGGTAAAACAATTAAAACGATTACATCTTTAATGCACTAATATTACGAGGAAAAATATATAAGAAATGGTATATTTGAGAACAGGATTTGATTAAAAATTCAAGTAAATATGAGGCCAGCTGATAGAAGAGGCTATTTACTTTATAAAAACCAAAGAACACTAGTATTTCCACTCAAAATAGCAGAGGCCTAATTAGCTAAATTGGAATAAGAGCACTGTGCATAAAGGAGCTCCTAGTTAGCCTTGGCAGGACATTATGCAAGACAGGTACACAGACTTACCCTTTTTATCTCTGCTTCAGGAACCAGAGTCATATGTGGGGGAAGCTCCTCCTTGTTTAGTTCCTGTGAAGGCGGTGATATAATTTTAATAGAAAAAACACAGTATGAAGACCTATAACAAGTCTCGCAGATTCAAAGATAATGCAATATACCAGTTCTCCAATTAAGACAACATTCTCCCCACGGATCACATACAGCCCTAACGGGATGTCACAATAAAGATCACCGACAATAACTCGTTCACACGCCCCTTCAAGCACAACATTTGCTGGGCACAGAGGAGGAAATTTCTATAATATATCAAGGTTATCCAAAAAAGAGAAAAGAGAGAAAAGACAGTTACGAAACAAGAGCTCATTATGCTAAGGCGGAGAGTATAATAATATTACCAAACTGATCAAAAGACCGTAGCAACCCTAAGAGCTTTCGCCCATCTCGCAACAAGACAAGGAGCTTTTCTGAAAAAGTGAATCAAGATCATAATAAGCCAAGTACTCTTTAATAAATAAAAAGCCAATCAGTTCTCACAAACTACCATGGTGAGCAATCACAAAGATTTCAATGGCAGGAATCCAAAACAGGGAAACAAAAGCACCGAATTCAAACCATTATGCGGTAAGCAGCTTTCAATAACATGCTTCCATTCTATGATATTGGGCTACAAAGGAGGCCATCCTATACCAAATTGACCATTCAGCAGTAGAAATTTAACAAAAACCCAACATTTGATTTTTGATTTTTGATTTTTTTTGCTTATGTTAACAAACAGCAAACCATAAGAGAAGTCAAGGTACTGATCTTGCTGAATTACATCCATCTATACTAAAGCATCGGCCTTTATCCCTCAACAACAATCCAATAAAAACACAAAAAGCACATCTTTACGATGCAATTCACAGCCAACTGTCCTAAATTCATAAATCCAATTTCAATGGCTTCAAAAGCAGATCTTAAAGGAGAGAGAGAGAGAGAGAGAGAGAGAGAGAGAGAGAGAGAGAGAGAGAGAGAGAGTAATATACTGTCAAGATAGCTCGCAAGAGAAGTGGAGAGGAGAGAGTCTTCCGGGCCTGCCCACGACATGAAGTAGAAGAAGAAGTAAACTAAATATTGCTACTGCGAATTGGGTACTTGAAAAAGCAGCACCAAACTGTAGTAGAAACAGAGTCAAAGCTTCAATGACATTAAGGTTCCAAGCAGAGCAGAAGTACTCAAAGCTTGAAACTTTCACTGACACTAAACACACTGCCGCTCCTCTCCGGTAGGTCAAAGAGTCCCACCAACCCTAATTCCGAATTTCCAATATTGTCCTAGATGTATGAGTTGGGTTGGGAACCATTAAAGTCGCCGGCTTGGGTGAAAAGATGACCCCTCTTTTTTAGTATAGGTTTTTTTTTTACGGAAAATTGAACTCCTTGCCCTGAGTCTATACGAGGAATATCAAGTTCTTTGAAAAAAATGACAATTTTTGTTTTTTTTTCCTTTGAAAGACAAATTTTTGCTTACTATATAGATTAGTTTTGCAAAATCTTAAGTTACAAATATTATGGCTGAATTTTTTTTGAGGGGCGTACAAATATTAGAGTTGGTAATAGTACAAAATTTCATTGAATTACTCGATAAGGTAAGATAGAAATTCTAAAGTATCACTACACCTAAATATAATATGACTAACAGACTCTAAACTAACAAGCGGGAGTAGAACAAGTAACTGTCAAACTTTTGGACGCACCGCTCCTTAATTAGTTAGGAACCCCCTCTATTCATGTGTGCTGCGACGCAGCGCCTCTGCATCCATCCCTGCTGGGAGTAGAACGACATTCTTTTTTGGCGAGACCCTCTTCATGCTGCTTTTCTCAGGTCCAAGACAAGCTCTGCCTCGTTTGTTAGATGGGCGACTCATCTCCTTCGTGGGAAACTTTCGGCTCTCCTGGTCAGTTACCATCACATGTGAACTGTGGACCTGAAATGGGACTGTGGAACTTCCACCAGCCCCTTCAGCTACAATGGTCACTGGATAATTGCCCAGAGCACCCCCCCCCCCTTCCTGCGCCTTTACCAGAGTACTGAAATGAGAATGTGGAACTTCATCGGTGACACCGAAGCTGGAGACTGTAAAACAACATCCATATTAGTCGGCCCATTCAAATTAGGGATCGGAATGCCAGTCAGAGACAGGTTCGAGCCACTAGTCGAAATGGGCATTGCATAACCACCGAGAACTTGATGAGTAACCCCCTGATTCGGTCCTCCCTCCCCGCTTTGGCCTCACAATGCAACCGTTTTCACCACCGCCTCCTTAGAGATAGACGGCTTAGCAAAGACATACATCGGGGAACCAGTACAAATGCCACTACCGTGCTTGAAAGCACCATAAACGGTACAATAACCCTTCAAGCGATCATACTCCATAATTACATCCACATAATAGGTACTTGATAGTTGCATATTTATGCATCTATTCGGTGTTTAATTCATTCTCTATACTTAGTTTATAGTTATTTAATTGAGCATTTTAATTATATTTATTGTTTTATAGGTTTTGTGGAGGAATAAAGGAAAATAAAATTAAAGAGGGATTCCTAGCTCAATACGAATTCAAGAAGAAGTTTTGTGCAATTATTGAAGCATATTCCTATATGGACTCTAAGAGAACAATTGGGAGACATATATAAACCTATTTTAGGTTTTTAGGAAGAATAATCAGGGTACTTAGAGAGAAACTCAAGCTAGAGAAGAGAGCAGCCGCAAGGGAATCTGAAGGCCAGATTCGATCCATCGAAGAATCCTATCCGAGTTCACTCAATACCAACAGCCTATCCAGAGTTCTTCAATCTGACAATGGTGATGAGTATGTCAATAATGCCATGTTTGGCTATCTGAGCTCTCATGGAATCCGTCATCAAACATCTATTGCCTACACTCCTCAACATAATGGCTTGGCAGAGCGTATGAACAGGACTTTGTTGGAGGTTGTTCGTGCCTTTTTGTTTAGCATGAATGTCCCTCATTCTTATTCGGGTGCGACTGTTGCTTCTGCTGTTTATTTAATCAACCGTACTCCGTCCCCTGTTATTGAGTTTCAGACTCCCTACCAGAACCTTCATGAGTTGCTGAATTTTCCTTCTCTCCCTAACTTGGAGTCTAGAGTCTTTAGGTGCACTGTATATGTTCATATCAACAAGCAAGTGAGAGGCAACCTTGATCCATGTGCCTTAAAGTACGTCTTCATTGGATATGCAAATTTTCAGAAGGGTTATTGGTGTTATGATCCTCTCACCAAGAAGACTCGTGTTTCTCTTAATGTTTCCTTTCGAGAATTTGAGCCTTTTTACTCAGGAAAAGAAGTGGATGTGAAGGAAATACTCTAAATTTACCAGAATTTAAAGCACTTGAAGACTTGGAGTTGAGATTTGGGGGTTTTGGCATACCTCCACTGGCAGACCAGGGAACTACCTCCGATGGATCGAAAGGTCCTTTCACTCCATCGAAGGATCGGACTGATGCCGTCCAGGGTGATGGCTTCGATGGGTCGAATAATTCTCTCAACCCATTGAAGACAAGGAGCAGTTCGGACCAGGGTGAAAGATTCGATGGGTCGAACCCTTCCTTCGACCCATTGAAGACGAGAAGCAATGCAGATCATGGAACTTCCTTCGATGCATCGAAGGAGACTTCTCGATGCATCGAAGATCTTGTATTGGAAGAGACAATTTCTCCTCAAATCAATGAGAACCTAACGATTGATTTACCTTCTGAACAGTATCGAGATAGTACTGAAGCTTCTATTCCCCTGTCTACATCACCAACTGAGGTCTCCATTCAGAATGCTCCACCTGATGTACCTAAATCTAACCGTGTCGCTAAAGGAGTCCCTTAACAACAATATGAGCCTAGTATAGATGTCAAAGACAAATATTTTATTGTTAAATATATCTCCCACCATAGGTTATCCTAATCTCATGCACTTATTGTTAATCAATTATCTTCAGTATTTATTCCTAGCAATGTACATGATGCTTTGACACATCCCAAGTGGAAACAAGCTATGAATGAGGAATTAGAAGCTCTGCAGAAGAATAAAACTTGGGATATGGTCCCTATGCCACTTGGTAAGAAGATTGTTGGGTGTCGTTGGGTATTTACTGTGAAGCTCAAAGATGATGGAAGCATTGATCGCTACAAGGCTAGGTTGGTTGCCAAAGGTTATACCCAGAAGTATGGAGTTGACTACCAGGAGACTTTCGCACTTGTTGCTAAAATTAACACTGTAAGAATCCTTATTGCTCTTGCAGCCCGTTATGATTGGCCTATATGTCAGTTTAATGTGAAGAATGGCTTCTTGAATGGCGACTTAGAAGAAGAAGTATACATGGATGCTCCACTAGGAGTCATTTGTAAACCACGTAATGAAGGAAATGTGTGTTATCTAAAGAAGTCTTTATATGGCCTGAAGCAATCACCTAGAGCATGGTTTGGGCGTTTGTCCAAGGAAATAAAGAAGTTTGGATATCGCTAGTGTAATTCTGACCACACCTTAAATGTAAGGATGGTAAGACTACTGTCTTGATTGTGTATATTGATGACATGATGGTTACAGGAGATGATCCATGTGAGATGACAAGTCTTCAGAAATAATTGTTGCTGGAATTTGACATGAAAGATCTGGGAGACTTGAAATATTTTTTGAGAATTGAAGTTACAAGGTCCAAGCAAGGGATTACATTGTCCCAACGGAAGTATGTCTTGGATATTCTTGCTGAGACATGGGTGTTAGACTGCAAGCCTATTGTTACTCCTATTGAGCAAAATCACAGGTTAGAGCTTCTATTAGATCAAGTTACAATGAATAAGGCTAGGTATCAACGTTTAGTTGGTAGACTAATCTATTTATCACATACTAGACCTGATATTGCATATGTTGTCAGTGTGGTGAGTCAATTTATGCATAATCCTGGAGTAGACTATATGGGTGCAGTATTGCATATTCTCAGGTATCTGAAGGGCACACCTGGTAAAGGTTTACTATTTGCAAGAAACAGTGAGTTGTGTATTTCTGGCTATATTCGTGAGGTGCGTGTTTCTGGCTATAGTGATACAGATTGGGCTGGTGATCACACTAATATGGTGTCTACTTCTGGTTACTTTACTTTTATTGGTGGAAGTTTGGTAACTTGATGCAGTAAAAAGAAGAATGTAATTGCTCGTTCTAGTGCAGAAGCTAAATATCGTGGGATGACGAATAGAGTATATGAATTACTGTGGATCAAGAATGTGCTGAAAAAGTTGGGTTTCAAGCTTCAGACCCCATGGATTTGCATTGTGATAGAACAGATGTTGTAGAGATTGCTCATAACCCAGTACAACATGATAGCACTAAACATGTGGAGGTGGGTAGACATGTCTTGAGGGATAACATTGACAAGAAGATTATATGTTTTCCCTTTGTGTCATCTGAGGAGCAGTTAGTTGATGTTCTTACTAAATGAATATCATGTGAAGCCTTTAGTAAATGGATGGTCAAGTTGGGCATGATCGACATCTATGCGCCAACTTGAGGAAGAGTGTTGACAAGCATTGAAGCTGTGGAGATTTAGGGTTCCTAATGTAATTAGAATTGATTTATTATTTTTTTATAAATATATCTTCCTATTAGAAATCTGTCTTGTAAAGCTATATATATATATATATATATACCAAATTCGATATTGAATGAAATATTACATTCTACCCTAAACACTTTTGTTTATACTCTTCTACTGGTTTACTCGTGTTGGCGCTTGCCTAGTTCTCGCGTGGCATGTTCTCGTTACTTTTGTACTTCATTTTTATTACAATGTTTGTGAGTTAATGTAGGGAGTTTCTCTAGGTTAGTTTAACAGTGATATTTTCTCTTGTACCCTATGAGTGTCTACAATGTAATATTATATACTGTATTATTCAATATATTGCCTCGTGTTTTTAGCCGTAAAAAAAACACTTGGTTTATTTTCTTTTGAATATCGTGTTTGCGTATTATAATGGGGGCATAGAAACATTATTAGGTGTATATAATTGATTCTCATTTGCTAGCATATAGTGATCATAGATCATAGCAGTGATCCACACTCGACCTCTCCACAAAGCTGAGGCCTATACACAAATGTCCCTTCTCAAATCCTAAAGCTTGAAGAAATGGATCACAGTACTTGTCTTGGCATTATTTGTTGTGGCGATGAGATACCTGTTGGATGCTTATATATGATCCCAGAGCATGTATAAGTAGTCGACTATATCTCTAAAACGATATCTGGAATAAGAAAAAAACGTACAAATGGTGTGAACAACTTTCATGAATCAAAATTCAAAATTTCATTCATATATATAACTACAAAACTTGATCAAAACTAGGTGCAAGTGCTTACATTCAGAATCAGACTTGTCCCATTTGCTTCCATCATCGTCAGAATCTGAATCGTCTCCCTTATTATTTAGTTGCTCATCATACACAGTGACAGACTTGGTCATGTGTCTGTTCTCCAAGTACTTTTTCTTGGAGAATGTTGAAGTTGAACTTTGCTGGGGATAGATCTTCTTGTGAAGTATTGCCCTCAGTAGCTATTAGTAAAATGAAAGAAAATGGACTATAAGTCTATAACCAATCTGGCATGGTATATACAGATTGATGCTCATTTGGGTATCTAGCTACTATTTAAGCAAGATATTATGCATAAAGCACATGAAGGAATATCAATGTTAATGTTTGAATCTATGCTAAGATTATTAATATGATACGAATGGATCGATGTACCTTTTCCATTCTTGATTCAGGGATTGGATCTCTTAGACCAGGAGCAGGAACAGGTGGTAAAAACCCACTTCTGCAAACAAACATTTTCTTCAGAAGACAAGACAGTGACTTCTTCCCAATGGCAGTGTTTGTGTTCTCCAAGCAATTGACATCTTTCCCTCGGCTCAGGACCACACTCGGGCTGCACTGGAATCGACTATTAAAATTCTCTTTAGGCTCATCAGAATAATCAGTAGCATTATTACTACTTGTTCTGTCTGCCAATTTCAAGCTTGATTGCCTGCTAAGAAACCTATCCAATGCTGCAGTAGAGAATTCGGCTGATCACCATGTTCATTAAAGAATGAGTTCAGCTCATTCTGAATGTGTGTTGCTTCCTCTGGTGTAAAATCATGTAGAACATCTCTTGGGGAGGGTGGTGGATTAGCATGTAGACCTTCCTTGAAGTCATGATTGCTTCCCAATGTCCCAATTGTCAACAGTCCATGTGGCCACTCACTGGTTTGTTGGTCTTCTTTGGGAAGCTTTGGTACCTTGTTATCATCTACATAAAATCAACAGGGGTATTAGTTTCTAAACAGAATGTCCAATCACACACTGATATCGAGTCGAAGGAACAATTATTTACCATCAAACAGTTTCAGGTTTGTTTTCTTAATCTGAGGTTTCCCAGTAAGCTTGCTTTGCATCCAACCGAATATCTACAATCCATTCAAGTTAAGAAACCTTTCCAAACTATCCAAACAAACAATAGTGTCAGCCAAGTAAAAACAATTCAAGTACGTACATACCTTCATATGTTGAAGTTATGGATAAAGATGGGCTTATAGAAATCAGATATCTAGTACACTGTGCACAGATCTCATGTGCCACTGAGAGCTGAGTTGCAAAAAGGCTTTTATAGAGTTTGTGATCGATCTTGAGAATTTCCATGGCCAATGCTGTAGTTTCTAGCTACTGGTTCAAGTTCCCAAGCATTACCACCTTTACTAGCCGCATCATTATCAACTCCTATTTTTTACAAACAAAAAAAAAGTTACAATTAATTCCACACCTCTGTTAACACCCCAAACCCCTCTCCTAGTTACAATCAGTAACATTCCAACTTGCTCCATTTCCTACCTGATTAACTAATCAAATCCCTGTTTTTTCTGTCGAGGATCATCACTGTAAAGAATATATAACCATTATAACCCTCCCCAAGAGACCCTGAATCCTAATCGTCATATATATATCTGCATCAAGTAGTAAGAAAATACTTTAATTTCTTCCCGGGGGGAGTTGGTATTTAGAACTGAACCAGTTGCGCCCAGTGGATTATTGTCTGATACTGTAATATATATATAACCAGATCAAGTACTGAATCAAGCTGTATATTCTTGTTGGTATAAATCCAATAAAACCTTCACTCACATCACATGATAGAGCTATGGCCGGGCCAACATGCTCTTCATCTGGGGTTCAAAGACTACCGAGCCACACGTGAAGGTGTCCATGCCATATATGATATGCTAAACCCTAAACCTTGATTTGCTTTTGCTAGCTCTACTGTGCTTTTCTTAACTTGTTAGGCCGACCTTGCTTTGCTCTAATCCAACTTGGATCAACTTTTGACTATCGAAGTTTGGGGTTTAGTGATTTGTTTTGACAAGTGTCAGCTGACGACACGATCATGACGGCTCATCAAACCGTATTCGACCAACACCTGTCTCAAAGAGGTCGGAGGATTAACGTTAATTTCCGCTGCCTATGTACCAAGTACACTCCTTTCTACTATATATATTCATCTTGCCAGGAAACCTTAAACTAACAAAGCATGTACTAATCCTTTTTAAAACTACTTGTCTAACGTACGCTTAATGACTCAAACAAGTTGGTTAATTAACGTAATACTATAATCATTCAAAGCAACTGTTTAGCATTACTAGTCCAATCTGAGGCCTTGCAAGTTACTATGATGGTTCCATGCATTCCAATTGGTACATCATATCTCGACCAAATAGATCACTCTATTCCATGAATTATACACACTCTTGAACACAACTCAGCTTACTTCTATACACAAATTGAAGAGCCTTAATTAGAATTGCACCAAATCCCTGCTAACGGCCTATAATTTCATAACAGGTAAACTTTGTGATCACATTGAATCAAGTGCATGAGCACACTCCAGGAAGCAGTCATCAATATTCTTTGACCTTGACTTTAGGAAATGCGCGCAAAGCTTTAAAGATAAAATGCATTCCAAGAAAGCTCTTTCTGGAAAGGGAATTTCCATACAGACAAACCATGTGACCACAACTTTTATTACTTCTGGCTTCCATCCATCCAGGTAGCTTAGCGCATCTAAACATATACCCCCTTCCCCTGCTCCAAGACACTATTTAATCTTTTCATATTTGATGTTGAATCTAGTTTGCAGCTTATCAATAAAAAAATTCACATAAGACTGATAAGAGTAAGTTCTTACCAATCCATATGATTTAACTTGCTGTGCTTTTAGAGCGTAATCTTCTTTTGTCATCTGTGCAGCGCCCGATTAGCTGTAATCGACATGCATGTGTTTTGAACAATCAAACGGTGGCCTTCCTGGGATCTTCTGTTTTTGATAAGGAAGTTGTAACCTCGGTTCGAATATAATGTCCCTATAATCTGCAAGCAGAGGCTACAGCCCTTAGTAATAACTTCTCCTCGAGAAGCATTCCTAGAAGAAGCGCCCCATGTTTCCTGTATGGCCTGGGAAATTGTTCGTTACCGAATTAGTGCACGTCTCCCATTCCCTCCAAAGCTCTCCAGTGCACACCCTTAAGGGGATAATAAGACCATGCCCCTAGTTTACCAAATAAAACAACTTCATATGCATTTTTCTGATTACAGTTCTCCTGTTTTGATTATAGCAGCAGCAGATCAGCCAATTTAAGGGCTTGAGGCACGTCAGTATCTGGTTAAGTTTGCACAGTGCAATTTCCCCACATCAAGTATTTTTATGGAAGTCTGAAAAAGATCAGCCAATTTAAGGGCTTGAGGCACTTCAGTGTCTGGTTAAGTTTGCACAGTGCAATTTCCCCACATCAAGTATTTTTATGGAAGTCTGAAAAGTGCAATTAATGAGTATATTTCTTCAAAAACAAAAAAATAAGTACATTCTTAAAGCTCTCTATGTGTTTCATCATCGGAAAAAGTCACTTCAATACGCTCCTCTACCTCTATGTCCGACTTATCGTATTGCTCATCTGTTCTCTGGTGGAAGGTCTCTTGTATCTTCGTCACGCCCTTTGTCACGCCCTTCTCCACGGGCCCTATTGCTTGGTTTATGGTTAGCACAACATCCTGGACAACCTGCATTTTACAGATGATGTCCAAAATGAGAATATATAGGAATCTAGTACAATGTGTGCATTCTTACTATTGATGAAAGAGGAGCTTACATGATGACCGCCCTCCATAACTATGTCCTGAACACTCTCTCTCACACTTGTTCCAGGAGCCTCAACTTGATTTTCCTTTTTTGTTTCGACCACAGCTTGTGTACTGTCACCTTCCTCCATCTTCACTACTTCCAACTTGGTTGTTTCAGTGGCAGAGATCTTTTCATACCCAGACGGTGATGAAATGTACTGATAAGGATCCACTGAAAAAACAAACACATGTGCAACAGCTGCGATTGCCATCTGCAAGAAGCCCCATACACATAATTAACCTGCATTATAATGACGTTTTTACTTCATATCACACTTCAACTTCTAGCCTAGCAAGTTCAACAAATTGTTTCCGGTTAACTTTACAGAGTATTCAGAAAGCAACATACTTCTATGCAAATCAAGAAATCTTGCAACCCTGTCTGTAGCTTCTCTTGATGGGGAAGAACACTGAATGCACACAATAGAGCAATACCTACACCTTGCCACCAAGTTGCAAACACAATCGCCTTAAAACTGATGAACTTTGCAAGTGGCTTTATTGGTTCAAGTCTTCCATGGGTCACATTGTAAAATTGCACAAGGCAATACAGTGCCCACATCTGGCTGAAATTTAGTACTACCGTGATGTATGGATACCTGCAATTTCGTAGATGAATATAAAATGCATAGTATTATCACTATTATGCGATAGATAGCTACACATATTACTTGGACACATACCCGTAGTACCACTTGAATTCACCATTTCCAAAAACGCCAAAGATTTCCAATATAAGTGCTAGGAAAGCACAAACTGTCTTTAGAATCATCTGGGGTATCCACCATTCAGATTAAGACCCAAACAGGTTAAAAAATTTAACGGGGGAAGAGTAGTGACTTACATATTGTACAAGACCAAACTTAACAATCGTGAGCAAATATTTCCCAATAATAGTTGGTTGTGAGAAGAAGTTACGAAGAGACCAGTGTGGCTTCCTGCGCTTCTCGTCTTCCCCATCTACCAATGCTTTATTCAGGAGCTTTCCAGACTGGTCTTCAAGTAATTCTATGACTCTTCTTTCACCTCCTGCATAATAACCATTCAAGAATAATAGCATCATCCATCAGATATAGTACGTACATCAAATGTGTAGAAACAAGCTAATGACTTACCCAAACAAGCAACCAGATAGCTTCCGAAAGAATACAAGGCAAATGCTTCATAACAGTTTCTTAAAATGTCACATGCCAGAGACAATTTTGGATTGCACAAGGATATGATCTGCCAAATTCAAAAGCCAACTCTACTCAATCCAAAACTTGGTGTCATCTCATAATCACTATAGAGAAGATTAAGTACAGCTAATGAATCCACTAATGAAAATTACAACTTGTTAACCACAGATAAAGCTTGGCTATAGAAAAACAATGTGATGTGAATATTCAGATAGACAGAGTTAGAATCATACTGACTCAGTAGCATAAACAGGTACCATGAAAACTACAGCCACCACCCATACTTGTTCCTGCAGGAAAATCACTTGATTAAGTAACTGAATACATTCTAGTCCAAATTGCAAAAATAACCAAAGCCGATTACTTCCACTACAGTATAGTAAGTGACACAATCACTTTAGAACAATGTTAACAGAATAAACCAGAATTCCGAATGAAAAACAAACAGAGAGACTAACTGCCGGATTGTTGTATGATTTGAGATGCCGGAGGATGAGAAAAAGGGAGAGGATGAGTGCCACCAGTGTAAAACTAGCAGCAATTATCACTGCCGGCTTGTAGAGATCTGCATATATGTTTGGCTGGACAGAATAATAACAATAATGAAATAATGATGATGATGCCATTAACACTACTGGCACATCTTCCTTCCGCTCCAAGCTACGCAATTCCAGTACGAAAATGTAACGTATATTATCTCTGCAGTAAGTTCACTCACAGCGAAAATGCTCACTGAATTAATCTGTACAGCAGCAAACCAAAGCACTATAATTAACAAAGGTGAACTCCATAAACACGATATATTTTTGTCATAACTAGGTGGGTAATCCACGACTAGAACTGTCCAGGAAAGAACAATAAGTAAAAAACGAATCATATATAACTGAATGGGACAAAGTACAAAACAGAACATTCCTTCATAGAATTCAACTATTCAAGCAGACTGAGATTTGGTTCGAAAGAGAGAGCTGCACCACTAACCTTATTTGCTTCTGCGAAACCTGGAGGAAATCTCGAGTGCAAGGGAAGGGGAGGAAAAACGGCCATACGTGTATGTAGGCGCTATGTCATATACGGCCAGGTCTCAAGTCGACACGTGTACTTTTCTCGTCAAACTTGTGACACGTAATACGGCTTCAAGACCGACTTGAACTCAAAACTCTGCAAGTTAAATTACTGTTTTACTGGTTGTAATTGTGTGATTTCTGTCACAATACATACGACTACAGATTCGCTGAAATTTTGAACACACTATATATGATGAAACTGATATTTAGTTCAACAGTATATATTCATATATTTCATTCCTGCCGCAAATGTACAGCAACTGAGGCTCTCTCTTTTAAGCTGGACTGTTTAAAAGAGAGAGCCCAACGCCTTCCTTGTAACAATATAGATCTAAAGCTTGTTACTAGCTGTCTAGATGTGAGCATCTTTGATAATCCACAGGTTCCTATACCACTACTCTATACAAAAAATCTAGGATCCACCACCTCCACGACCGCCGCAACATAATTCTGCACAGCAACTGAGGCAGCCAGCACACGCCAAACCGGTAAAGAGCTGTGTTAGTACATTAGCACACTGAGGGTTTACGTGAGAACAGCATCGGATGCAGGCCATGCAGCAGCAGTGATTGCACATCGTGCCACAACAAGAACCACAACAGTTTGAAGCTGCTCTAACGAATATTTCAGCAGCTTCTGGCAGTTTTGGTTCTTCGGTTCCTGGAGGAATGTTGTCCATGGTTGCAATCAAGCTTCCAAAACCAACTCCCAGACTATGTGGCAATATCATTTTCAAGGTTTCAAAATCTTTCTTCTTGTTCTGGATTTTCTTTGAGGCCTACATGAGGTTTATTAAAGAACCAAATAGAAAGTTAATACATAGCGGTGTTCACAATATCGTGGAAGATGTGTCAAACATAGCCGTGTGCTTAGAATATGTGTCAAACATTAGTTGATATTTTTATGGCTAGAACTTTAAAATGCACGTGTGTGTACCTTCTGTTGTGCAGCGATATCATTTTCAACTATGGCCAAGCGTGTATACTCGCTCACAACACTGGTATGTGCACTCAGTTTAGCTACCTGACAATGTAAATAATATAGCACCATTGACTACTGTGAGTAAGACGAACTAGAAAGTTGATGTTAGAAATAGAAACAACGATAAAAGGCAACATATGAGTGTCAGGCTAGGAAAACTCCAGGTTAATGGAAGAGTCGCAGCCAACTAACCTTATCCTCAATCTGCTTGTCCTCTGACAGCCATGCCTGAGCAGTCAATAGCTCAATCTGTCGTTTTGCACATACCTGTTACACAGAAGAGGGAAATTGTCAAGAAACAAGATCTATGATACAGGGCAGGCAAAATCACTATGCAAGATATTGCTGTGTGGCTAAGCACCCACAATGTAGATACGACTGCATGAAACAACATATGCAACCATGAAAGCAGTGAAATGTACCATCCAATCTAAGGAAGGCCATAAATAAAAAGTTGGCATAACCAACTCTGTTCCTAACTAAATTGACAAATTTTCATACCTAGTAAACCAAATCACTATCAAAGACAACAATAAGCAGCAATGTAACTTCTATTCAAGCTCAAATGCTGATGCCTTACCCTGTCAAGAGGTATGTCCTTTGCAACTTGTACTCTCAAATCGACCTCAATATTAGCCATATCAGCTGAGAGACCTTTAACTTTGAATGTCTCTGGAAATTTGCCTCGGAATCTGCCTGATACGGTTAATGGACTCCCAAATGAGAGGTCTGGAATATAGGGAGGGAGCACCTGTTGGATAATTTCAAGATACGTCATGATAAGTCAAGAATAACCTACTAGTATGATGTGAAGTCCAAATGAAGCTTTGAGTCTATGTTTGAGGTATATTTACATATGATCCCATCAAAATAGTATTTTATAAGGAAATAACGTTTGAACAAACAGCAACAATGAGTGCCAACTATTGAAGGAATATATGGCATGAATATGGTATATCTTCTCAAGACATGTTCAAACTATTGAAGGAATATGGTGAATTTTCTCAAATGGCACAAGATACACTACTTTTGTACATTATTGCTAGGTTGATATGTATGCGAGAAGAAGTTAGCACAAAAGAAGCAAGAACCGAGGAAGTAAATCGGCAAGCAATAGATAGAGATGGGAATTTGGGACAACTTGAATATACAGTATAGCATAAGTATCAACTGTGTCATGGTAGTTCAACATAATTCCAAAGCATAGGATAACCATACCTCAACATCATCAAGAACAACCAATGTGTCAAGGGTTACATTTGTAAGAATCACAGATGAAGCTCTGGTAAATAAATTCAGCATTCGAGGCTCAACCAGATCTGAACATGAGAAAAGATTCAAGGGCATAAGTAAAATTTTCACAAGCAGTTGGGATAAATTTTCACACTCATATAAAAGGAGTGATGCACTGACTAAATGATTTTGCAGTAATTTTGGAATATAGGTTATGATAGCTTCAAACCCTAAACCCTAACCCCTAAACCTTGAACCCCTAGCTTTAAAATTGACAAAGACAAGATCTAAATCCGATCATATCAGCTGGAGTAGAAAACATAGTCTTACTAGTAAAGATTTGTTTCTGAGGGATATATACTGACCTATATCATAAGCAGCATCATATTGGCCCCTTCCGATCGTTGCTAGCATCTGCAGGAAATAATGGTTGCAGAACAAACCTGAAAAATAGACAGATGTGTTAACCACAAGATAGCATATACATTGAGATCATATCTAGAAAAAAAAACTTGCTCTAATAGCCCAAAATACTATTACCTATTCCGAAAGTGTATATTCGTGGAGATATCGCATCTACATTTACAAGACGCTTTTTCATTAGATCACAAATTTGTCTCTCATCTTCAACTGACCCATCAGTAACAAGGAAGATTATAGGAAGTGTACCCCTAGAGTTGGATAGCATATCTATTGCCTGTAATGGCCAATAAACACAAGAAAATGATTCAATCCCATTGATGTTAGTTAGTCTAACTATAGCATTAAATGTGTTATAGAACATGATCATGAGCATATGCATTAAATAATCAAATAGAAACAGCAAGGGGTAAAATCATTCGCATAACTGTAGAGAGTTTAGAAGTAGGAAGGAAAAATGACCTGGTTTAGGGGAGGTAATATATTTGTATCACCCCCAGCAATAAAGTTTATGCCAACCCACTCAATGGCCGATGTAACAGCATCCTTGGTAGCCGATTTCAATGATGTAGATGAAACATAAGTCTGTCCGTTGAAAGCTATAATGCAGAATGAATCTTCTGGATTAAGTTTAGAGAGGGCTTCAGATAATACATTCTTAGTATCGTTCAGTGGCTTTCCCTCCATACTTCCACTTATATCAACAACAAACACAACATCCCTTCTGAAAAACTGCAAAACCAAACTAGAAGGATCAGAGAGTTTAAAACAATTTATAAACTATAAACACCGACCTTTCTACTTTATCATAAAATATAAAACACAGACCTTTCTACTTTGCTGGTTTCCTGGAAGAAGATATACACAGAAAATCTCCCTTTGATCAACATCATCCACAGAAGGTGATTGCGAGATAACAGCACCATGTATTTCGGACGAGGAGACCTGGAAATGCATAAATATATTCATATGATCAACTCTCAGTAGAAGGAGCTAGAGTTAGCTCTGGCTATAACGTTTCATTTTGCACTCAGATTATTTTTAATACGTTCTGTAATAATAAGCCATAAAGAGGAGTGAAAATGAGTGCATAAAAGACTTACAGCGTATGAGAAACTGAAATCGGAACTTGACCAATTGACAACATCTCCCTCGTATTGATAACCGAGTTTTCCTTCTTGGCTCCGTAATTCCTGTCGAGTTAAGTTTATAAAAGAGTTAACCAATCGCTTTTCAAGAAAACTAAAAAAGAAGGACCTGTGTGATCCATGATCCACACCTTCAAAGGATGACTAGCTGCCTTGCACACGAGTTCAGTTCCAAGACCCGAGTTCACATTTAATTGAATCTTTTCCTTCTTCAGATACTTCTTCCCCGTCGGAATAACATACTCCGGAAACGCGAATGGTATATTCAAAGAAAACTCTCCATTTCGGTACACTAACTTCTGAGACCAACTCATCTTAATCGTGAGATTGGTTCCTCCATCAACCTTAAAAAACAAAAACAACAACAGTGCATCATCAAACAACTTAAATTTCGACAAACAAACCAAACAGAAGTGAAAAATTTAAGTTGTACAAATTATTATTACCATTGGTGTTGTGAAAGTGAATATATGAGGCTTAGCATTAAGAGAGCCTCCTTCTCCATGTTCCACCTTGTCTAAACCCTTGTCATCTTCTTTCAATTGCCTATGTTGAGTATAGAACGATTTACCGTATATGTCGACCTCGACACCTAGAATTGAACCCTGTTAGCCAAAACGTATATCCCGCTTAAAACAACAACACAGACTTAAATATCAATTAAATTATAATCACTGCAATCAATCAAATTAAGTGAAACCTAACAAACAAACCCTAATTAATAAGGACCTGTTCGCCCATAGGAATAGCGATACGGCAAGCACAGCTCCTTGAGCTCTTGACGCAGTGGACCCTCCACGACCCGGTGACCCGAATAAAAGCGGTGTCCAAAGCGCAGTCGACCTCGAGCTCAACCTTGTTCATCGGCAGCGGAATGAGCGCCGGCGGGTCGCACCTGCCGTGCACGTGCGGCTGATAACTCGGTATGTCCGGGTTGTCGACGATGGCCGGGTCGGGTATGACCGCGCAGACCATGGGAGCCGTAGGTAGGTAAGGACACCCGTCCGCCGCCGATGCCGACATGGACGGCGGAGGCTTGGGCGGCGACACGGCGGCGGGTCGATCCTTCCCGAGGTATAAGCGTTTGGAGAGCTTGAGACCGTCGTCGACGGCTTTGGAGAACTCCTCGGCCATTTCCGACGAACGATCAATCAGGGGATCTGAGATGGATCAAAAAACAGAAAGAGAGACTTTGCGTATATCTATCTACAACCCCAAACCCTAAGCTCAGAGATGCGTTTGACCGTTGGGGAATGTGTGTGTGATTTGTTTCCTATTTTTTGAAATCCCTTTCATTTGTTTTTGAGCTTCTTTTCGGGAAGCCCCGGCTTAGCTGGCGTAACCCCACGCGTGGGAGGGGCTCGGATCTGGTGCTTCTCGCTACACGCGAATACGATAGAATCAGAAATATAGAACTGGGGATCCAAAGAGCGAAATGCAAAACCTCCTTCATTCATCTTTCATCTGTTTGATCCCATTCTCTACAGAGGCTATTATCTTATAATGGTCTGAGTTGATTCTAACACGGTTACTATATTATTCTTATGTAAGGCCCGTAATATAATAGATGTGTATTACTCAGTAAACCCAAATAATATCCATCTTATCCGGCCGGTTAGGTTAGGTTAGGCTAGGCTTGTTTATTAAAAAGGCCGGCGGAAGATTAAGTGGTTAATTGAGAGAAAGCGATTGGTTTGATTAGGACGTGGAGGTGTTAGGAGTCGACACATGGCACATGGTTCTCCCCCTTTCTTTTTGCTGTTTTTACTTGTCAAAGTGGGATTTGATATGAAAATGAGGTCATCTCCATTGGAACACTATCTTAACACCTAAGAAAACACATTGAACAGTCTTAACGAGCACAAGAATAATGGAATAATCATATATAGTAGTTTGCTCCTTTATTCGGTGGACGAGTGATTCTAATGCTCGCAATTTTGCAAAGTTGACAAGTTTAAGTTGCCCAATTTTGTTTTATTACAGCTAAAGAAAGTTGGAAACAAATGCTGCCCAGTAGTATATAACATACATGTATATGAGGTAAATATTGGAATAAGTTGTATATTTGACAATATCAGTGTACTTAATGCAACCAAATTCACAACTAAACGTCTAATACTCTCTCTCTCTACCCAAATGTATAAAAAGGAAACAATGTCAGCATACACCATCTATTATCCCCACAATCACTTCGACAATGCACTACTCAGTTCTCATCCAACACTGGTGAAAGGTAATGGTCTCCCAAGCTACAACAAGAATCTAAGACTAGCAAGCGTGGAGATTGTATGGTTCATAGTGCGTCGCTATCTAACTTGTATGTGGAACTCAGTAAAATCCTCCCCTTCTTTAATTTTGCATTGTTTACGAGATTTGTACCACTCGAGAGAGAATCGTAGAGTTCGGCCCTATACCTGGGCTGAGGAGCCCTTTTGAGGCATTTGACAACAAACCTCATCAGCATCAAATGGATTTTGACTAGATTTGGTTGAAAAGGATTTCATTCCATGTATCTGGAACACCAGGTAAGCACCAATGCAGACAATCTTGCATGCCTGGTTTAGCTGTGATGCTGAACCGGGAAATATGACCCTCGTCCCTAAGCTGGGATAGAGCTGTTATGTCCAAAAGCTTGACCCCTGTTCCCTTCACTGCGCCTGCAGCAGATTCATCACTGGACTCATCTTGCAATACTTCCTTTCCTACTGACATAGGATTGGTGTTGTCGCAACTGCCTCCAGTATTCCATTCCCCACCAACAAAATGCCTAGGTGAGATGGATCGGTAGAATACTTTAAGATTCAGATATTTTGGGAGCTGTGTGTTCACCCAATTGACAACACTATAAACTGTCAAATTCTTTGCCTTCCAAATCACTGCTGTATTCCTGTCCTTGTTTGGCTCTCCCCCGACATACATTACCCAGCGATTGGCTTTCAGCTTCCCACGATTCCAGTGGTGCCCTGTATTGAGGACCACAACATCAAATCTATGAAGATATTGGACCATGAATGCTGGTGGTCGATCAAGGTGCATGGCATATTCAGTGTGTGGGTCTCTTGGATTAATAGGCTGCACATCGCAGAGGCTGGCTGACCAGTAATAGAGGATGGTAGTGTTGGTGCTCGGAAACCTATAAGCCCACCCACTAGGGCGCACATCGCCACGTACTTGGCCTATCCCATACTCCATCCCCACATCTATGACATCATTCCTCTCAATACCACCAGTAACCATGCACATCAAAGACTGAAACTGCTGTCGACCCAATGAATCTCCAATAAAAGCCAGAGTTTTGTCTTGCATCCTGAATACAAAATGAACACATGAGCATGATTATTTATGCTATAGGCCTACAGCCAATACCAAAAGCAATACAAATTATATGAGTAGGGTTGCAAAAGCTGAACCAAAATCAGGACCTTGGAATACGGTATACCATAATAGTGCATATTACCCATACAAAAAGAGGTTAAAGTTAATCTTTTCAAATACTCAAGAGGACAAAAGAGAAAAACAGTTGATGTTGAGCATGATATGGCCATTTTTCTGCAATTCCTAGAAAGCAAGGTCTAGGTTAGAACTTCTAATAAACTTTAAAGCACCAATAGTTTGTGTCAGCACCAAAAATAACATCAACCCTCTGCTGACATGCCATGATATATGTAAATATTTTCTGACATTCTTTAATGTACTAGATGCTCAAACTTAATGTAAGACTGATTTGTATCTACAGGGGAAACATTCATTGCAGATTAGACTTATGAGAACATTTTGTTACCTTTTTAAGAACTTAGACCCTTCAAATTCTTCCATTTGGCAATCTCTTGGCTGCCAACGAAGCATCTCATAAGCAAAATCTGTGCGTTGTGTCAAGCGGCAAGCCCACATCCCTGACAACCATTGCTTACAACCAAACCCAGAATATGTTGGCTGCTTATCACCTACAACCCATTTTCCCTTTGCATAATTGCAGCCTGGAGAAATGTCAAATAAAACAGCAATCGCTAATCAGCAATGTAAGCAGAAAATTTATAAATCATGTGAAAGTAGTTTGAATTAAAAAAAAAAAAAACAGATACATCTATATCCATTCAATAAAACATCCAGAAAAATGGAGAAACATGTTAGGGTACAGTGCAAAAGAATGTACACTGCCAATACAGATCAATTGATAATTGAAATTAGATAAATGTGCCAGTATGTTGTACTTATCTTATAACAACTAAACCATTTAATGAATTGAAATTTGGATTAACCGTTCTCTGAAAATATCTAATACTACCTATAGAGAACATTCAAATTCTGAAAATGTAGCATTTTCCATAAATGGAATTAGGACAAATTGGAGAACTTACCTTGTTTTGATCAACTTGAACCACAATTTTAAAAAGCATAAAACCTAGAGGACATTTGGGAATATGTTACGTTTTAGCATGATAAAAGAGTTTACTACCTAGACTATTCGTATGACTAGTTGAGTTGTCCCCATAATTGTCCACAGAGGAGGTAGTATCTGTTGGTGTCACTAGAACCACATTTTGCTTTTGTAAGTCTGGTTTCTCTTCTTCTTCTTTTTCTCTGTCTCTGTCTCTTCTATCACCTGATGACCTTTCTTCTACATTTGAATCTTCTTCTCCACTAACAGCTTCTGTTGAAACAACTAGGGAAATTTCTGCACCCATATAACAAACAAAGGTCGACTCCAAATTACACCATGACACTCGGATAGTACACCAATTTGTCCGGAACAAATTTGCACTCTACACCGATGAACTAATCCCAAGAATACAACAGAAAAACACATTGTCTCACCTTTCTTCTCACCAGTGTTTGTTACTTGATCAATACCACTCTCATCGCTTTCACGAGAATCTTGTCCCGAATCCAGTACAGCTGTCACTCCCGAACTTATTTCTTCCTTTGACGCATCTTTTTGCGAGAATGTGGCTACATCGTTTAGTTCTTTCGTCGACATCATCAAGTTATCCACATTAACATCCCTCAGTTCTGCATTATACACAACAAAAACAAGCACAGACTAAGAACAAACATATACAATAGTAACAATACAACAACACCGAAAGCAAATGTAGGTGTCAGAGACAAACGAAACCTGAAGAGGCCTGCAACCGTGTCCGCGTTTCGGATTCGGAAGGGACCAATGTAGTAAGCAGTGGGGTTTTCTCCCAAGCCCACATTAGAATGGTGGTTGACATCAACACTATAGTAATAAGCGAGATTTGTTTACCCTTCAATCCACCTTTCAATCCATTAAAGCCTCCTTTCATGATTTGTACACACTACACACACACAATCAAAATCAAATTTCAAACGCAATTAAACGCTACCGTTTCATTCATGAAAATCACAGAAGCGTCCGAAATCTGAGCTACGCAGTGATTATGATGTGCATTAAAGAAGAATGAAAGGGATCTAAGAGAATCTGAGTACCTGAAAATAGCAAGAGTCCGATTCCAGCAAAGTTGCGGAAACAATAAAATCTGGTGACAAATTTAGAAATTATTTTCCGTTTTTTTTGTTTCTATTAAAACAAATCAGAGCTCCGCTTTAATAAGCAACAGAAACCATCGACATATAGATGAAGAAGAAAACCATATGAAAAGAATATATATATTCAAAATAAAAAAAATGGTTGGATCCGCAACGGAGATTGAAGCGATGACAAGTCGGGGAATGACGAGCGTTTAATTTAGCGGTGAAAAATGCCGCGTTTTGGCAGGAGTCGTGGGCATGTCGTTTCGTCGTTTTCAAATGATGACTTTGCCTCTCTTCTTATTTTTTCCTTTTTTGCGTAATAATGGAAAGGAAGTCTTTAATAAGATGTTAACTAATCTTTCTAAAATCTAAATGTTTTATTAGTCGAAGGCAGAGTTCAGCTTTTTACAGTTGAGATGGTCAAACTTTCAAAATTTTAAAAATTTCTCTTTGTTTATATAGGTTGAGATTTTACAAAATGAATTAATTTAAGAATAAAGTTGTGAAATAAGTTTTATAAACAGTTAAATTTAAATTTCCAGTTTTTCTCCTTTCATGACGTCAAATTTTTTTTTACTTTTATGGTTGAGTAACCGACTGAATAGTAAAAAAATTAACAATTAATTTACAACAAAATTTTAAATTAAGATTATTTTATCCATTTGAAAAAAAAAATACATTTTTAAAACGCATACGTAGTGTGTGTGCCTACCCCTAGTCTAAATTAAATGTTTTGTTTGTTTCTTCATTTTTGGGTTAGGCACGGACTCTTTTGTAATTTGGAACCAAGGCCCAAGTTGATTTTAATGCATTACGGAAAAAATTGGAAAAAGCCATACAAAAAGACAAAAATGCAGTAGTATAAAAAAAAGACTATGGTGTCAAATCTCTCAAGAATAGCTTTGGTGTAAGAGCATTCGCAACGGTGTGAGGAATCGGAGGAATTCCTCCGAATTTCTGGCAAATCCTGCAGGAAATAGGACGTCCCTGGCAATTTGGACGTGCGACAATGCGGATAAGGAGTGACGACCGATTGACGACTACGAGGAATTCCTCTCAGCCGTGCTGAAATGGGTCATCGGAGAGAACGCTTCCCCTGGCGGAGCCCACACATGTAAAACGTTTATTTTTAACTGGCGTGTAACACGCTAATTAGATGCCAACACGTGGCAAGGCTATCGGCCTGTTTCAACCCAACGGCTCTATGAATATGGGTCGTCCATTTTGAATGGAAAATCGAATCTAACGGTCATAATTCAAAGAAAACGGCTAGTTCATTTTTTGATTTTTGATTTCAATCAGAACTGTTATAACGGACAAAAAAAATTCAAATGCTCCCCTACTATTTTCCTATAAATACTAGCCTCATTTTTCACAATCTTTACAATCTTTATTTATTTAGATAAACTTCAAATACATTACATTAAAACATAATAAACAACACTTAAACAACATAAAATGCAAACACACAAAAGGGAAACACACAAAGTGCAAACACACATACATCAAACACGTTATTTAGAGTTGTTCATCGGTTTCAAGAAACTAGTTGTGCTTCACTAAGTCCTTTTGAAGCTCTCCATGGAGATAAACTGATTGGAGATCGACAAGACGGTCGCTAAACCGTTGTTGCTGTTGATCTCTTCCAACCAAGTCAAAGGGAATTCGGTTACCATTTTCATCCATTGGCCCATCATAAACTGTGAAAGCACTAGATGAATTTTGTAAATCTTCTTCTTCGTTCTCCTCAAAATCGTCATCCACAAATCCTTCCTCAACAATCATGTTATGCATTATGATGCAAGCCAACATGATCATTTTCAATGTCAATGTGTGATGACACATAGCTGAATGACGAATAATTGCCCAACTAGATTGTAAGATGTCAAAGCACATCTCCACATCTTTGTGATATGCCTCTTGTTTCCTTGCGAACAACTTCTGTTGTTGATTCTAACGATTGAAAATTGTTTTGACAAACGAGGAGTACCTCGAATATATTCCATCAGCTAGATAATAAGTTTGGTGATACGTTATACCGTTGACTTTATAAGTCGATTGCGGACTTCTTCGGGCAAGGAGCGCATCGAAGACATCTGAGCTGTTGCGCACATTAATATCATTTTGTGCTTCAGCCGTCCCGAAGAAGCTGTGTTATATTCACGTGTCATATGACGCCACCGCCTCTAAAATTTTGGTCGGACGAGCCTTCCGCCCTGAGTATGACCCTTGCCAAGCTGTTAGGCAGTTCTTCCATTCCCAGTGCATGTAGTCGATGCTTCTGATCATACCAGGAAATCCCCGCTTCTTTTCCCTTCTTAGAAGTCGAGTGATGTCTGTTGCATTTGGAGGACGGAGGTAATGGACTTGGTAAAGCAAGATCACTTGTGTGCATCACTTCTTCATGCATTCCAGTGTTGTTGATTCCATCATCCTTGTGTATTCAATACACTAATCTACAACTGCGTCGTATGCCAACATTCGAAGAGCACGAGTCATCTTTTGTTTGGGAACAACTCCTTGCAATCTAGTGGCATTTTCTCTTTGATGCCAAAATGGGTCGTGGTTGCAGATTTTTGTCTTGATGCAATTGAACAAGTTCGTGCTCATTCAGAACCTCGGGCGAAAATCTTGCTCATTGAAAACAGGACATTCGATGAAGTAATCTTCCATCATATTCCGTCCATTTTCTTCCCTCTGCCTTGGTTCGTTTGGATGGTGGCGACGAGGTGGCTTATCGTCAAACGCTACAGCTACCATGACCGCATCAGTGACGAAGGAATTAGCAATTGTTGCAGCTTACTTGCATTGTTGTCGCCTCCTCCTGAAAGACTCTTCGTAATCAGAAGGATTCATCTTACTGATGAGGGAGTATGAAGAAGTGTTTGAAGATATGTGTTTACGGGTGTAGAATATCAAGTGACTTGTAGATGTTGTGAGGTTTCAAGGAGCCATAGACAATGCTTTTATAGCAAAATTTAGATAATCTGATGTTTAAAGATGAATACACGTATCACGTCCTCATTAGTCAGAAATCTTATCGGAAATCTTCATCCAATTATTTACCCGACAACGATACGTGGATATGACATGTGTCGCACAATGACTAGTCAGAAATCTTCATCAATAATTTAGTCAATAACGTCACGTGAAAGTGACACGTGTCACATTATGACTCGTCGGAAATCTTATCAAAAATTTGGTTCAATAATGTAGATGGTAATGACACGTGTCGGCTAGTTATTAGATGAACGTATTAGTAACAATTAAATAAAATAAGTTTTTATAATTGATGAATAGTAATAGGAATTCCTACACTGCTGCGCAAAAAACATGAATATGACATCCTATTTGATGAATAGTGACAAAAATTCCTGAAATAGGAATTCCTTGGCCAATAGAACTTCCTGAACGGGTGCGGATGCTCTAATATCGTAATTCTTCTGTTGATTTATCAGACTTTAGTTTTGATCCAAAAAAAAAAACAAGACAAGTAAAATCTGCACCCAATGAATGCAGAGATAAATCTGTTTTTTTTTTCCTAAGTATATTTGCTCCCATTAGAGTTTGGTTTTTGGAACTAGGCAATATTCAGTGATTTTTTTTCCGTTCAAATTCATTAAGAAAATATGATAGAAATATATACTTACCGGATTATCCGATCGACAAAGAGAAGAAATAATGTATCATTATACTACATAACAATGTGAAGCACAAAAATCCAAATTAATAAAGAGTAAATTACACACAAGGTCATTTTGACACTTTCTATACCACAAAAGATCACCAAACAAATTTATCCCAAAGAAGGTCACTTTCCTTATCAAAAAGACTTAACTAGCTTAAACAGTTATTACCATATCATTCTCTCAAAGTTTCTCCATTTCTTTCCCTTCAAAACAAAACTAACCTTTGTCATGCCACTGTTTCACATATTGGCTCTTGCTTATCTGGTTACTGATGATGGCAGACTCATTGTTGACTATTCTTTTGTTTAGAAATGTTATCCTCCGAACGACCTCAACTCCCGTAAACACTATCTACGTTATGTGAATGTACTACTAGCATAGACGATAGATACTTCTTACTACACACTTCTAAAATGGACAGTAGGTACTACTTACTACACACTACTAATATGGACAGTAGACACTACTTACTAATATGAGACAACTCCTTCTTTTTTTCCACCTTCTGGGCGGTAGTCCACCTCCCAGGGGAGTTTTATGGGGTTTTATGGACAAATAAGAGATAAATTGAAAGACTGGTAGTGGGAAACCATAGCTTATTTATTCCAACATGATTACAGACTATAGATTTAGAGCCTCACTCTCTAGTAAACAGCTATAAGTTGTTTAGCCACTCATATTAATAGACATACTTACTGGTATATAGAGAAGCTGAACAGTTTGCTTACACTCTATCTCTCGACTCACTGTCTCTCTACTCAGGCAATTCGACTCTCAAATAGAATTCTCTCTATTCTGGAATTCGATGCTTAACACTATGACTCAAGGCTCCTTATATATAGAGCGAAACTCAAAATGGAATTGAAATACGCCTTATTAACTGTAGATCCACTAGGGATAGTGACCCCATGCTGATCAACGTTCTACTTTCCTCCATTATCTTCTTTTGAAAAGCAGATTCCTTCATGATAAAAGATGTTCTCCACTTAGAAAAAAGACAATACGACTTTAACTGTCTTTATAGGTCATCGTATGTTTTTGAGTTTTCTTCTATATATGGTTCTTCAAATTCAATACGTCTTCTTGTTCCATTTTTTCCCATCTCTGTATCAATATACATCCTATAGTACTTTTCTTTCTCGATCTTTTTGAGCCACTGGGCACATGCAAGGGTAGAATCTATCTCCTTTCTCTTCAGGACAACAAACAGATAACTGGTTACGGCCTTTGGGTGGTCATAGGCAGTGACAATTATCTTCTCTCCAGATGCAAGAAAAGTAATCTCTTGGTCTTCTTTGATTATTTTCTTGACATATTCTAATGTCATTGCTTTCATCCATGTAATACTAAAATTTGGAGCTTCATTATATCCAACACAAGCTGGTTCTAGGTATTGACCCTGAATGATTCTGACATAATGATACGGAGAAATATATTTAGTTTCTCCATTGGATTTCTGCATCCACTCTGGAAGTGTATGATCTATACATTTTACATTTATTAATTAATGTATTTTCTCTACATTTTTACTTTGTTATATTATTTGCTTTAATTTATTTTATTATTTTTAGGTTTTTATTAAAATAGACGGAGTAAAGAGGTCTACAAGCATGCAAGGCGTAGCAAAAATAAAGAAGGAAGAATTCGGTTGAAAATTCCAAAGGAATAAAGAAGAAAAATTGAAGAGAAAAAGAAATCCTTTGTTGATTAGGAAAATATTTCCTATGTTGACTAGGAAAAGAAGCTTCCGGAAGAAACTTGGAAGAAAAACAAATACAAATGGACCAAATTAATTAGAAGAACATTTGAAAAGTCCAAACTTGAAGACCAAGTCAGCCAATTTCATGGAGCACAAGATATGGCAAGAAAATGATTCTCAAGTTGAGTAGAAGAAGGAAATCATGAAGAATAAGAAAAGAAGAATCTACCTGTACAGGTCAGCCAATTTTGAACGACTACTGAAAATATCTCAAAAGGATCTAGATGGTGATCGACCTATGGTTAGAAATCTTTTTGAGTCTTTTTTCCAACGAGCGAAAAATCATAATTTTTGGAGGTCTAAAACTCTTGGAAAGTACAATTCTTTACAGACTACCAGACTTACTCGGGTGGAGGAGGAAAACCTTGTTTTGAGAGAAAAATTGTTTTGTAATGCCTATATATACAAGAGACTCATCCCAAATTCGGGGAATAACTTATTCTATTTCCTAAGCTCTGCCAAATACTTCTCTCCCTCCCACAAGTCAAGCATTCATTCTCAAGAGTGCCGACTACACCACCACACCACCGCATCTTCATCACCATCGACGTATAGGGGATCAAGAGCATCTACCACCAAAGAAGTCTAGTTTTCTTGAGTATCCATAGGGAATCCCGAAGATATAAAAGTGTAATCATGATCTCTTTATTCCGTAGTCTCTCTTTGTTTATGAAACTTGTTTTTGTGTGTTGGATGATTTTGTTTTGGTTTTATTACATATATGGATTTCAAAAAAAATTCATGTGTTCCTTATTCTATATTTTGATATGCATGTATTTAATTGATTCTTAATGCTTTGATTTTAGATATAGGGGATCCCGAGTGTAGGTCAAAATGTGTACAGGGGATCCTGAGCACAAAATATGAATTATGCATGTTTAATTGAAATTTAGGGTTATGGGATTTCGTTAAGATTTACATGTGTTAATAAATGAGATATGTAAAGGAATAGTTTGATCACTTATATAGAGTAATTACGTTTATTTTTGTTATAACATGAATTAGAGTCTTTAGGGGCCTTTTGTGTATTGCTTGTTTATGAGTTTATGCATGTTAGAGTCCTAGAAATTCTTGGTTGTGTTTACAATGTTTTAGGTAGTAATTTAGATCGAAAATTTAGTTAAATAAAACCAATCTTTATACCCCCCCCCCCCCCCCGCCCCCCCGCTATTTACACAATTATTGCATGCACCCCTTCAATCCCCGGTTTAGAACGATACCCTACTTATCAATGCTACATCTACACAAAAAGGGTTTTAAATTGCATATGAGTGAATTATATATTAAGTATCTACTTTGTGTTAATAGTTGATGCTTGTTTTACTCGTATCAATTTTTGGCGCCTTGCTGTGGATTGTTAATTGTTTGTGATTTTTGTATGTACATTTGTAAATTTACTTGTTTATATTTTATACTTGTGAATATTACTAACCAATTTCTCTTGTAGGAAATTTCGTGTGAATATACATGCCAATTTTACTTAGAATTTTAGATAATATTTGTCAATATGTGCCAAAAATTTTGTTGCTTTTTATGTGAATATGTGTTAGTTAGATTTTAATTTTAGTAAATATTAATCGGTGTTTGTGTATATATATATAATATTTGTTAAGCACGTTAAATGAAAGTATTTGATTTACATTGAGTACAAATGCTTGGTTGATTAAGTCTCACTCTTCTGGAATAAATTGCGCCTCTTTTTCTTGTTTATCTCTTTCACCCCTCGTGATGTGTGAATTTTATCCCCGCACACTATAACCTAAGTGAAGTTATGGACATCCGGTTGATGATGGAGTTTACAAAGGACTTCAGAGAGTGTTTTCTTGAAGATTTTGGCTGAATACCTGACATGGTGTCTAGAATGAGTTATGACTCGTGACAGGTTCTGGAGCTAAGAAAGAGAAACATCAACAGAGTATATACTATCGATCCAGTTAGCCTCAGGGTATTTCTTAAAATTAGTCCTGCCTCTCACATTATATCTATTCCGACTAACCATGTTTTTCGATTGAACCAATGCCAATTGATTATGAAAATATACTTTATCGCGCGGGTCGCACGTTTATTGAAAGACCTAAAGATCAAGCTATGTACTCTTTATAAATCTTTGGCAAACTCAATTTGGACATTGTATGTAAATATTTTTATGTCGAAATTGAACTTGTAAAAAAGACTAATCACACTCTAATAATTTCACGTGTTGTACAATGTATATTTTACTTTTTAGGTTTTAGAGAGTCAAATCGAAGCTGGGCAATTGGCTGTTTTGTGTGATTTTCCTGACGTAGTTACATATCTCTAAAAATTCTAAAAACTTTTATCACGTATTTGCATATGTGTCTAGTTCTTGCTCGTAAAATTTAAGATAATTCTTGCATGTGATTAATTCTAGAGAAATTATGAAAATATTCATGTTCAGACTGCTCGATGTTTGTGAATATTTAGAATACTTACATATCTCTGCATTTCATTTCATGCATTGCATAATTGCATCATCTTGCATTCATATTCATTATAAATTTTATGAATTTTCATTGGATTTGATTTTTTTTTTAGTTTTGAAGGATACGACGGAGAAACGTGCTCCAAGTGTTTTCATAATTCGCAGCTTCTGTCCAAAATAGAACAATCAACTCTGAAAAGTCATAACTTTAAGGTCGTTTGGAGTTAGTACGAGTTCTTTATATGGAAGGAAAGCTCGAGAATGTCTAATTTTCATCTATATAAATGTGGAATTTTTTTGTGTTTTACAGCTTCATAAATTATAGTTTAATGACACGGAGGTAAAAATATGAAGTTGAAAAGTGACAAGAAGAAATGGAGGAGATGCACCTCCGGAGGTGACTGCTCTGATGAGAGCGTTTGATATATGGTTAGAAAGGTCTCACACAATCCAACAACACTCCAAACTAGACTCATCCCGAATTGGCCGTCGTTTGGCCGAAAATCTGCCCGAAAATCGCTAGAAATGGATTCCGGCTGATTTCAACGTCATCGTTGCCCCCGGTCCCTAAATCCAAAGGGGTCCACTGGGGTGAAACCCAATCAATCCCACCCATTGCCGTTGCCGAAAAATGGTCGGAGTTTCGCCTTCGGTTAAACCCGAAAACTGATAGGTTAATTGACTCGATTCGTGACCTAAAATCACCCAAAAAATAACAACACATATATATATATTGAAAGAGAGAGAGGAGAGATTCAAAACCATACCAAGATTTCCGGCAATGGTGGTATTTTCCGGGCGGGTTATTCTCGATTTGTGACCTAAAATCACCCAAAAAATAACAACACATATATATATTGAAAGAGAGAGAGGAGAGATTCAAAACCATACCAAGATTTCCGGCAATGGTGGTATTTTCTGGGCGGGTTATAATTTGTGTCGGCAGAACGAAGATACGGGTCGGGGTGGTATTTCTGTATTTTTTTTATTTTTCTTCGTATTTACTCCATAAATACCATATTTATAACCCTCCTCCCCCCCCCCAAGCACTTGATCAGATCAACGGCTGAAGTTTGATCTGATCAAGATTCAACGGTTCGGGTTAAACCGACCGATCTAAAATAAATACTTTTAAATGTTTTCTCCATACAGACTTTCAAAAATCATAAAAATAACTCGCTTAACCGAAAAATTTCTCAAAAATTTCTACGAGCTCGAAACAAAATATTCTACGACATTTGTGAAGAAAATAAAGTCTAATTCTCACTCGGTAAAAAAGTCGTTAACAAATCATACGATGCGATTAATTCGTGATAATCATAATTCGTGCCGATTTGTGCATAATTTTTTGTCCGGGTTGTTACAGTAGGATTTAAGGTGTGGGGGGTTTAATTTTATTTACTTAATTTCTCCATCTATTTACTTTCAAGTATAATTTGGGACAAATAGAGGATTTCGAGCGGACTACCTCCGAATAAAGCTTTTGCACCAAAATTGTTAATTAATGAAATACTTTTAAGTTTGATCTTTCTCCCTTTAAGAATTCTATTACGTATATATTTATTTCAAAATTATGATGTAAATATATACTCTATGATCTATATATACATAGTCTTAGTTAAAGACTTGTTTGTGGTGGTTATGGTTGAGGTGTGAAGTCGGGCGTAAAGTACGAATGACCCCGTGCTTAAGTGAAGCATTGGTAAATTGTTTTGTTATTGTGGAAGTTATCCAAGGGCCCTAGTCCTTTACAGATAGTGCACTATTATACTCTTAGGAATAAATTTTTTCAAACCAAGACTATACATGCTTTAGCAGGTGGGCTTAGTATGTTGTGGCTTTACATGTGTGTTGGTATTATGAGACTATGCACATGATTTTTGGGTGATTACCAGTTAATCCAAAAGAATTTACTTCGAAAGTATTGGCGTGTTTGTGAGCTGATGTGCAAGAACGTATATTATGTACCTATATGTATATATTATAAAGACGCAAGTAAAAGTATGAAAGAATATAACCAATTTTGATTATTTCACCTTTTTGATTTGTTTGTTTGGTTTGATGTTTCTTAGAGATAATTTAGTATATGCTTGTAGACTGTACTTACTGGGTCGGTGTGACTCATGATGCTACACCTTTTCAGGTGATGAGTAGGATGCTTGGGAATGGAATCCTTCATTCACTAAATAAAAGAATTATTTTCTACTCGCATTTTGAATTGAATAAATGTAATGACTATTATTTTCAAAACTTTGGTATTGTAATATTAACGTTTTCACTTGTCAATAAATGTACTATTTAGACATCTTAACATTTGAAATTATTCGGGTTTCTTATTCACATCACAAATTCTAAAACCATATTTCAATACAATATCGGCCCCGAATTTGGGGGTGTGACACTAACTGCAAATCTGAAGCTTCAAACTTTCCAAAAGTAGTACATGCTACCATGACTAGGAGCAACCCATTCATTTATAGCTTTCTTTTTATTTAGAGATTTTTCTAGATCCAGCCATATACCAAATTGTGTAATTGGTACTTTTGGTGTATTGTCCTATGGAATGGATTTTTGAGAATTTCTTTCTCCTTTCTTTCCAGTAGGACCTTTCATGTTTGGAAGTCTTAGATCTCTATCAACCTTGATGATATTGATTCCTGAATACTCTTCTTCTTCCATTTTTACTTCTTGATAAGGAAAGACTTTTCTTTCCTTTTTGATCCTGAAACTTTCGATTTCTTTGATCAATTGTTCCAGACGAGAAGGATCTTTGCAGTTTTCTGCTTCTTCATAAAGCTCAAAGAGCTTTTCTGATTTTAGTACCCTGATATTTCTTTCTAGATCAGCATCTAAATCTTCCTCCATTTCTGGGTTGGTTTCTTCCCTTATAGAAATTCTGGTAGCTCTAGTACCTTTTTCTCTAGAAGATCTACATCTTCTGAACAACCTAGAGTTTTCGCCTCTTAGACTTTCGAGGGATACATCACTATTTCTGTATCCTTCAAATTTTAAGTTGACGTCTCTAGTTCTTATATTTTCATAGATTGCTGCTCTTACGCTTTCTGATTATTCTCTGGGGCCAGACAATTTTCACTCTAGTGGAAAGGTTACTTCATCCCATGTAACATTATGGATTTGTTCCGAATGATTTTTCATATTAGTGAGGAATCCAATAGTAAAACCAAGAATGTTTGTTATTTTGGTCTTTGGCTCTATTATTGTGCTCATCAGTTTATTGTAAATCCTATAAACCACAGCAAGCTCTTGCATGTCGTCTTTCATTGAAGTGTCATCTGTTTTGACTCTTAGTCGTAAACAGTCAGCTACATCAGTTAGGCTGGCTAAAAAATTTGGGAAGCAGTTGAAATATACAACTTGGTTGCATAATTTATGATCGGAGGTAATTTTATGCCGACTGAACAATTTATGCCTTATCTGGCCAGTAGAATTACCTCCGATCGAGGGTTCCCAATAGAATTTTCTGAAAATCATTCAGTCTATTATCTTGTAAGACACATAAGACTGAACAATTTATGCCTTATCTGGCCAGTAATTTTATGCCGACTTGGATTACTCCTACATGCATAAATTTGTAGTTTCTTTTTCTCGTTTTAGCAACTTCTCCAGGTGTTATCAAAAGGAGATATGTTTCTCCTATTGTTGCTGAAGTGGTGAACTCAAGAATTTTGAACTGATGACTATCCAATAAGTCAAAATTTTCTCTTTTGTAGATTTGATTGAATTCAAATCTTGGAATTGAAGAATTTCGAACATTGGCTTCAATTTCATTGAATTCAAATTCTTCAGAATTGACCCATTGTACCGCTTTTTTCTTCCCAAAGATGCTTAGCATATTCATGTTTCGGACATCTTCAGTTTTGAATTCTGGAAATCTTATACTTGACGGACTTGTCTTTGAGTTGAAGAGAAATGGTATTGATGAAGGGTTTCCTCTTGGAACCTCTAATGGTTAAAGTCATTTTTTCTTATGACTGTTCAAGATGGACTTACTCTTGATGTTTTGGGTTCTCGGGCTATCCTTTGAACATAGTCAATAATCTTCGTCTGTTGAAGATTTAGTCCCTCGATTATACTATTAACTCTTGTTAATAGTTCATTCTGGTTTTCCAGGTGCTTTTGGATATAATATACTTTGACTTCCAATTGCTTTAATTGGTTACTAATCACCGGAAGTATCTCTAGATATTCTCTGTTTCTAGAGAGTTCTGTTATGCATTCTTGATGCATTATATCAATATAGGTTAATAAAGAATGTAGTTTCTTCATTATTTTCTCATAATGGGTTCCATCTGTGGGATTTTGTTGAGCTATAGCAGACTCTAATACTAGTAACTCTGCAGATCTTACCAAAAGCTCAGATGGATAATTTATGTAAAAGTTTTTCGAATCTTGCTTTGTTCTTTTGAAGATTAGACAAATAAATTTGCTCTGCCACAATTTGTATCTCAATTCTTGCTCTATTTTGAGGAGGAACTTCTCTAAGTACTTTTTCTAAAAGTCTAATTTTTTGTTTGCAGTTATCAATAAATTATCGAATCAATTTAAGATTTCTACTTGATTGGCGAATAACTTGACAATGAATTTTTTTTATAGTAAGTAATAACTGTTTACCTTCGAGCATAGATGATAGATCTGCAGCTACAAGTGTTTGAACGAACAAATTATGGGCCAATTACGCTTCACAAAGAACATACTATTTTTGTAATATGCAGACACTACTTTACTTACACAAGTACACTACTTAAGACATACCAGACCATGCTTTCAAAGGAGGGCTAAAAATGAAAAAGTTGTACCAAAATTTTGATCTTATTTAGACAAAAACTTATGAATGACCTTATGAGGAAAAAACTTTCAAAACTAACATTCCTTATCATTTCCTAATTAATAAACTAGAATAGCACATGTGACTATTGATCAAAGGGAGATGATCTGCTGTCCCAGAAACTCTTTCCTTTATTCTGTCTCAACTCTCACGTGCTGCCACTTGTTACTCCACTAAACAGCATACAAACATTGTTAACTAATCACTTTATAAATAAATAAATATCATAATGAAAAGAAAAAAGAAACCATCTTCTTTTGCATCTCTTCACTTCCCTTTTATCTCTACGACCTGCAACTCTGCCGTTTTTGCCTCTTTTCAAGCTCAAAATTTCTTCAAATCCCAAAATTAATTCCATATTCTTTATCCATATTTTTATATATCATTATCAAACTCAAGAATGAAACTGGAATAGAGACCACACTAGAGAGTAATGAATTCGATCTGAGTTAATTGGAACAATATGAGATCAGACAATGGAAATAATGGAATCAATGATTCTGGAATTGAATTTTGGGTTTAGAACTTTATATCCTTGAGATTGATTCAATGCGAATGCCCAGATAACAGTGGAATGAGAGATATCAAAGGCATCAACAATCCATGGCCGAGAGTTCAGAAGCCTTTGTCCAAGCTTTAAGCTCTCTTTGCCTAGAAAACCTGACAAAGATGGCTTTCCATTAAAACAACTCAAGAGCAAAAAGAGCTCCGTCATGAAATACACAGAAAGTACAAGTTGGACCTAAGTCCACTGAGCAAGGCTTTGTTGGATATCCAGAATTGTATTTAGCTGCTTAATTAGCTTGAAATCTGATTCAAACGTCAATTTTGATTTATTATACGGGTAGGATTTAAACGAGTTGAAATCCATTTAACCGTTTATTATACGGGTTATACGGATCAGCTTATGGACTCATTTATCTTTTTTATTTTATTTTAGTTTTTTGCTTTACTCTTTTTATTAAATTTTGTATAGATTGTTGTTTGTTATTTGTCAAAAAAAAATTGCATTTTGAGAGATAGAAGATTGTTCAGTGAGAGAACGAGAGGGAGAGGATAGAGGGAAAGTAGGGAGAAAGGACGAAGAGAGAGGGAGATGATCAACGACGAGATAGAGAAGAGAGAGGCGGAGCAAAGAGAAAGGACGAGAGAGGAGAGGAGAGAGAGAAGAGAGAGGGAGCAGAGAGAGGACGAAAGAGGGAGAAGAGAGAGAGAAGAGAGGAGAGCAAGAGTTTCAGATTTTTTTTTAAATTCACTATTTTAATTAAAAAGTACAAATTTTATGAAAAATTTAAAAAATAAGGTTTCATGGGTCCTGGGGACAATTCTAAATCAACCCATTAAATTGACGGATTTTTAACGGGTTATCCGTTAATACCCATTATGATAATGGACAGATTCACGAATGGATTAAGACGGGTAGTAATGGGTGGATTCGTGGAGATTTGCCCATATTGCCAGGTGTAGGCCAGAGGCGGATCTATGCCTATGAAGAGTGGGACTCAAGTCCCACCCAAAATTTTATAGAGAAAAAAATTCTTATGTGTATGTATTGGTTTTTTATAGGGTACATGATATCTATAATGATCAAGTCCCAGGCAATCTGTTGGTTAATATTGGACTTGATCTTGATGATTGTATGGTCTTGGGCTTGCCACATAACATTGGACTTATTTGGACTTACTCAATTAAACAAGGACAAGTCCAACTTAAAAGTCTTCTCCCATTTTCCCTTTCGTTGAAAACAAAGAAAAATGGTGCTTCTCAGTTCTCTCCTCTCAAGTCGCTGTCGTCCCACTTCTTCACTTTATCTCTGTGACTCTATGATTCGATTCCATCCAACTGATCCAAGCAAATGAAGCAATCGATCATCCTATATCTCCCGCCACTCAAGTACTCAACAACTGATTCATCATCTCCATCTCGGGACCATCTGGGACCATCTGTAAGTGTTTAATCTAAATTAAAATTAGGGATTTGGGGATATCTTATTAGCTGCCAATCCCTTCCATTGTTACTTTTAAACTATTGTTCTTGTCATTTTATAACTTTTCTATTTGTTTTGAATAGGTTATTGATCTCAAAGTCTCAAAAGGATTAAAAGTTGGTGTTTGAGAATTGGGGTCTTGCTGTGCTTTAACAGGTTGTTATTCTTTTTTGTAATTGTTAATTTATTTGTTGTGTACTTGTGTGTGCTATAACTGACTGTATTACAGAATTCCTAAACAAAAGTTTCTTAATTCATATTGTATAGGTGATTGTAGCATGTCGAATGAGCAACCAAAAAAAAGGAAGAAAAACTTGATCAGTTCATACTTTACAAAGTTTGATCGTGGTGATGCTACTGCTAGTGATGCTCCAACACCAAGCTCTCCATTAATTCCTCCTGAGATTCAAAGCAGTGGTATTGACTCTTTGAATAATACCAATGCTATTGAACGTGACCCAGGAAAACGCTGCCCTATATGGAAATATCCTGTCAATGAACGTGATTCGATCAGAAGAGCATATAGTCTGTTGGGACCAATGCAACCTGAATGTGAGTTCCCTTACTCTCAATTTAGTGATCAACAACGCAAGTTTCAGTTTTCTTGGTTTAAAGATAATCCATGGCTTGAGTATTCAGAAGCTAAGGATAGGGCATATTGTTTTCCTTGTTTCCTTTTTGCTACTGAAAATCCTTTGAACAAAGCATTCACCATTGAAGGGTTCAAAAATTGGAAGAGGACTGTGCCTAGTGATAATGCTTTTCTGAATCATGTAGGAGGAATTACATCATCACATAATGGTGCAATGCAAAAGTGGGATGCATTACGAAACCCATCTAGCCAAATTGAGCCAATCTTTAGTTCAAAATCAGCAAAAGATATAGAGGATAACCGGTTAAGGCTCATAGCTTCTATAGAGAGTGTTAGATATCTAGCTAGCCAAGGAATTGCCTTTAGAGGCCATGATGAATCCGAAGAGTCATTGAATCAAGGACCTTTTAGGCAGCTTATCAAATCCTTTGGAAGAGTTAGTCTAGATATTAAAAGAGTTATAGAAAATGCTCCTAGAAATGCCAAGTATATTAGTCCTTCAATTCAAAAAGACATTCTTAATATTCTTGGTAACCAAGTGAGGGGTATGATACGTGAAGAAGTTGGGGCTGCAAAATATTGTCTTCTTGTTGATGAAGCTATAGATGTTTCTAATAAGGAACAAATGGCGATTATTTTAAGATTTGTTGATTCTCTAGGTAAGGTCCGAGAACGTTTTTTTAAGATTGTAAGTGTTCCAAACACAAGCTCACAAACTCTTAAAGATGAAATATCTAAGGTTCTTACTCAGGACAAACTTCAAGTTAGAAATATGCGTGGTCAAGGCTATGATGGTGCTAGCAACATGAGAGGCATTTATAAAGGTTTACAAGCATTATTTCTTGAAGAGTGTCCTTATGCTTATTATGTGCACTGTTTTGCTCATCGTCTGCAGCTAACACTAAATGCTACTGCCAAGGGGGTACATGAAATTTGGAAATTCTTTTCCATTTTAAGTTTGATTGTGAACTTTGTGAACTCTTCCGGCAAGCGTCACTCGGCCTTGAAAGCTGCTAGAAAAGAAGAAATTGCAGACTTGGTGGCTTGTGGTGAACTTGAAACCGGTACAGGGGCCAATCAGATTTTTAGTATGCAACGAGCTGGTGCTACTCGTTGGGGCTCACATTATCGTTCAATTAGAGGTTTGATTGAATTGTTTGGTGCATCTAAAACAACTCTTGTTTATATGAGTGAGCAGGGACCAGTGGATCTTCAAAGAGAGGCTGGAGATGTTCTCAAAGCAATGCGGAAGTTTGTCTTTGTTTTTTGTTTGCTTCTCATGAACAAGGTAATGAAAATTACTGAGACTCTTTCCCAGACATTGCAGCAAAAGTCTCTTGATTTTGTTCAAGCTATGCGGTTTGTGAAACATACAAAAGAATTGCTTGGAGACCTAAGGAAAGATGGATGGGCTGATTTCTTTGAACATGTGGAATCATTTTGTAAGAAACATGAAATTAAAATGCCTGATATGCATGCTAGTACATCTCATCGGTCTTCTATCACTAATGAGCATCATTACCGTGTTGATATATTTAATGCTCTAATTGATTTTCAGCTAAGTGAGTTGGATGGAAGATTTTCAGAGCAAGCAACAGATCTTCTTAGTCTTGCTTCAACCTTGGATCCTCATTCTAATTTCAGTAAGTTTAAAACTGAACATGTTCTTGATCTTGCAAGAAAATATTATCCTGAAGATTTTGATGATGGTGAGATGCTTTCTCTTGAGTCAGAGTGTGCATACTATGAAAAAGACATGCTTGATGATGCTATGTTTAAGAATTTGTCATCTATTTGTGAGCTGTGTCCATTGTTGGTCCAAACAAGAAAGTCAGAATTTTATCCAATGCTTTATAGATTGATTTGTCTAGTTTTGACTCTTCCGGTATCTACAGCAACAACTGAAAGAGCATTTTCAGCCATGAACTACATCAAGAACAAGCTTAGAAATAAGATGGAAGGAGAGTTTCTAGGTGATTGTATGGTCCTCCACATTGAGAAAGACTATGCTAATTCTATTAGCAATGACTTTGTGATAAACAAATTTGAACTTTCAGGTACTCGTAGAGTTAGATTTAGTTAATTGTGATGTGTTACATCTAGAAATTTTTGTGAATCTTATTTTGTATAAACTTGTATTTAAAGGGTAAGGCTCACTACGTCCCCCCTTTCTAGGTGTATTAGTATTTTGCATATATAATATTGCTCTTGCACCGTGAATTTTTTTTTATGGTGGAAAGTCAAGTCCCACCCTGTTTCAATTCCTGGATCCGCCACTGGTGTAGGCACTGCGTGTGCTAACTCTGATGAGTTTGATCTATCATATATGTACACAGTAGTGGCAGAAAACTACCAATTCAAATGTCCCAAAGCAATGACCAAAAAACTGGATCAAGTGTGCAGAAATTCCTTCTCGGGGAAAGAATGCTTTCCCCTCCAATCGCATGGGAGCAAACTTGTTGTCCAAAGGATAAAGGAGGTCTCAGAATTAGACCCTTCTCAGTTTAATAAAGTGGCTTTAGCTAAATTAGGATTGAAAATCTTGACTCAACCTGAAAACTGGTGGGTTAGATAATGAAACAGAAATACTTACGCAAACATAGCTTCTTCCAGGCAAGGAAAACTAGTGCTTCCTCTAGGGCATGGAAGGGTATTCTAGATAGTAGAGAGGTAATTGCACAAGGTATGCGATAGCTAATAGGCAACGGAGAGGATATTAATTTCTGGCTCCATAACCGGGCATTTCCTTTTCCCCTAGTCAATCTAATCGATGGCTGTTCCCCTCCCGATTCACCCAAGGTTGGATGAATTTGTATGGGGACGTTCAGGTGATGGAAAATTCACAATCAAATCGGCCTCAATTCTAGAGTTTGAAAATACTCCTAGTCACTCTGGGAGTAAACTGATTCAAAAAATCTGGAAATTAAATTTACCTCTTAAAATTAAGATTTTTGCCAGGCAATTGTGTCGAGATAGACTACGAACTAAAGATCGAATATATACCAACAATATTATCGACAGAGATTGCCCTATGTGTCATTCTGACTTAGAATGTACAGATCATCTTTTTAAGGACTGCTTTTTAGCAAAACAGGTATGGACTATGTTCAACAACCAACTATCTATTTTAAACTGGTCACAGAGTTTTATAGAGTGGATTAATCACTTAGCAAACGATGATCGGAAATCTCTCATCTCAATTCTTTACATCTCTTAAAATCTGTGGTATGCTCGCAATATGAAAACATTTAAAGACTTGGACACCCCCTCAAATAGGGTAATTTTTAAAGCGGTCTCCATGGAGAGAAACTTCTCTTCTGCTAATCTAACTAAATTGAATATACAAAAAAGGACACAGCTAATTAAGTGGATCCCTCCCAATGCGGACTCAGTTAAGTTAAACTTTGATGGTTCTGTTATTAACGACCAAGGAGCTGGCGGCTTTGTAATCAGAGATGCGCTTGGGAACCCCATTATTGCTTTGAATAAGAAGTTGCGTCACTCGGATGTTCTCCTTAGTGAAGCATTGGCTTTAAGGCAGGTCTTCGGGCATCTTATCTCCATGGCCTTAAAAGTGTTCAAGTGGAAGGTGAATCAAAGGTTTTAATAGACCCGCTTTGGAGGATAAAGTGTATCGTTCAGGATAGCTGGCAAATGAAGCAGTCCTTCACAAGCATATCTTTCAGCCATATTTTATTCGGAGAGAGGCTAACTTTGTGGCAGACTCATTAGTTAAACGAGGACACTAAAAGTAGGGCTAGGACATTGAAACTGAAAATAATAAAAAATTGAGCCGAAATCGAGCTGTGATCGAAAAAAATCAAACCTAATACAAATCGAACCGGAAAAAACTGAAATCGAAAAAAATCGAAACATTTGGTTCGATTTTAGTTTTTGATTTACAAAAATCGAACCGAACCGAAGCGAAAAATCGAAGTATGCAAAAAAACGACATCATTTTGTGTATTTTGTAATATATTATATAAATATATGCAAACTAAAAATCTTAAACTCCTAAAATTCTAATTTATTTATTCACAATCCTTATCAAATTCTCTCATACAACGAATCAAAATGTTTGGCGATACAATATAAGGTCTTTTAGAGACAATTGTTGAGTTATTTTTTTTAAAAAAAATTAGTTTTTATACATCATGTAAAAAATTGAGAGAAATCAAAAAAATTTGAACCAAACTGAACCAAACCGAATAATCGCGGTTTTCTGGTAAAAAATGAAAAAATCGAACCGAACTGAACCAAGAAAAATATTACGGTTTGGTTTGATTTTTACCAAAAACCGAACCGTTTGGCCCAAATTCCACCCCTAACCAAAAGGATATAGAATGCTGGACTCTTGGGCTTCCTTTACAAGCCTATCAAGGTGCTCTGTTTAATATAGGTAGTAGAGGTTGTAGTAGGGGTTGTAATCTGTTCTGGTTGTTTCTTCTTTACTTTCTCGAAAGAAAGAAAAATATGTACAGTAAAATTTCGATAAATTAATAATCTTGTTAAAGTAATATTTTTTACCGGTCCCGACTCGGGATCAGTTCATATTACTAGCAAGTTCGCTAAATACATAAGATAATAACTTTTCTCTAATTTCTTTAAGTCCATATGTTATATATAAAGTAATAATTTAATTAAAAAATTGTATATTAAAATTATAAAAAATACATAAAAATTAAATTTTCAGTTGAGAATTTCTATTTTCTCGATCACTTAAGCTATTTCTTGGCAAAACGACTAATTTTAACTTCGTCTTCGATCTTTTGCAATGCGTGCACAACATTGGATACATGTTTTTCGTTTTGTAGAAAAAGTTATTCAAGATATTTAGTGCCTCAAATGCTCTTTAGGAGAAATTATTGATATAACACAACTATCATTTGGATCATAATCGTCTTCATCATGCGTATTCATTATCTCTTACGTGATCTCTTCATCTGTAGGTGATTCTATTACATATCGTTTCATTAGGATAATTCAAAAGTATTCACTTCGCTAAAGTCCCAATAAATTAATAAATTATTCATTTATCAATAAAATAATAACCTCGCTAAAGTAATAATTTTCTTTGGTTACAAAGTTATTCATTTGTAGAAATTTTACTGTACAATAGTAAAATTTCATGCTTTGAATAGATTTTGATTTTTGAATAGTTCCATAAACATAGCACGATCATACATAACGTGAATTTATCATCACATTAAAAAAAGACTCACACATAAAGAGAAGAGAGAAATTACAAGAACTTCAATAATTTAGGCAATTCGCAAAAAAAATCTAATGAAAAAAATTATATGGAAGGCAGTATATGGAAGCAGTTCTCTACAACTTGTACTTATTGCTCAGATGGCGTTTGAGGCAACTGAAGAATTTATGGTGCACAAGGAAAACCAACTTCTTTGTTGGGAAATCGTATGAATCAAACTTCAACACACTAGCAGTCTCCTCCAACAGGTTTTGCTAAAAATAAATACGAATGCTTCTTGGGATCCAATCTCACCCTCATCAGGTCTTGCATCGCTTGTAAGAGATTTTCCAGGAAACCTAATACACGGACAAGCAAAACTAACAAAAGCAATTTTCTCAGAGGCAGCAGAGGCACAAGGTATTCTTTTTGGTTTAAATTTGGCATGTCAGCTGCAGCTTCAAGGTTTTATTCTTGAATCAGATTGTCAAAGTTTAATCAACACTTTGAAGTATGAGAAAATGGATGCCGATTGGTCTTCAATCCCATGGCTAAGGTAGATAAAAGGGGCATCGTCTTCATTTCGTTTCATTAACTGGCATTGGGCCAGTAGAGAAGCCAACATGGCGGTTGATATGGTTGTTGCTTTTGCTTTAAGATTGGTCTTGACCCCAAACTGGTTTCAACATCTTCCTCCTCGTTTAGCTTGCATTTTACATTCTGTTATGGTTGTAAACGCTCCTTAATTGTTTGTTTAATAAATTTTCGGTTTATAAAAAATAAAAATAAAAGTATTTGCTACATTTCACACTAAAATTATGACTTAAAAGTGGTTTTATTTTAAGCAAATATAAGTCAAATGAAATCAAACCAACACAAGTGGTTATTGGTATTGTTTCGATTTGAGATGGCAATCTCAAGTTTTAAGATCATGCACAAAGGCAATAGTGTATATTAACGATAGTAATCTAGTAAGGATATGCTAAGTGGCTAATGACATGTTTGTTACACCCTCTTATATTACTTATATAAGAAATAATATATTTCTTATATTAATGTGTGTTAAAAAAGGAACAAGTATTTGAGTTTCTTATATACTTGGATTCATTATATAAGAGATACTGTATTTCTTATATTAATGTGTGTTATGTGAGGAGCAAGTTTTTGAGCTCTTTGTATAAGAAAGTAAAAATGATCTTTTGATCACTTCAAGGGCTTACATAAACTCATTTAAAATAGTCTTTTGTGACATCAAACACAAGATTGAACTATTGTTAAAATAAGCTAAGAATAAGAAGATGTAACAAATATGACTAAAAGTTTACATAACCTCATTTAAAAAATAATCTCTTATGATACCAAACATGAGGTTTGATTATATTTTATCATAAATTAAGAATTTTAATATAAAAAAATGTAACAAACATGTCTTAAGTCGTTCTATATTTTATAATTTAGTAACATATGTCTCGTAAAGGCACGTAAAGTATGTCTCATACCATATCATTACCGTGTATCACATTATAATCCACAAAATCATCGAAGACAAGCGCATTGACAACAATTTCCCAAAATCATATAACGAACATCAGTGAAAGAGGAACAATGGGGATGATAACGGAGTCGTAAGTTTCTCCAAAATAAAGAGTCCATAGCTCCATGGAGAAAGCAAAAGAACGAACCCCACATAAAAATTAAAAATGTAGCTCATTAGTACACCACTACACACACTCGTGTACGACATGCCGTTTTCATACACAACAACACCACCGCTTCCACTAGGGGTGGGACATTCGAACCGAAAACCGAAAAAAAAACCGATCCAAACCGAGCCGCGACCGAAAAAAAACCGTACCCGAAAAAAATTAAACAAAAAAAAACCGAAACCGAAAAAAACCGAAATATTTGGTTCGGTTATGGTTTTTAATTTATAAAAATCGAACCGAATCGAAAAACCGAAGTATGTATAAATAGATATCATTTTAGAAATTTTGTAATATATTATATAAATATATGCAAAACAAAAACCTTAAACTCCTAAAATTCTAATTTTTTTATGCACAATTCTTCTCAATTTCTCTCGTAGAATCAAATTAAAATATTAGACAACTCAAAAAAAGAAATTTTATAGACAATTTTTTAGTTATTTATTCAAAAGTTGTTTTTTATATATTATGTAAAAAACTGAAAGAAACCGAAAAAATCCGAAAGAAAAAACCGAACCAAACCGAACCGAATAGTCACGGTTTTTTTTTTAAAATTGAAAAACCAAACCGAAAAAAATATTACGATTTGGTTATAATTTTTAACAAATACTGAACCAAACCAACCGAATTCCATCCCTAGCTCCCACGTCATCATCCATTTACGGCATGGGACATCCCCACCACTTCCCAAATAAAAGAGAGGGAGCAGAATCGAAAAGAGCAGAACCAGCGGCACTGAGAAGAGTCTCAAAACGTCGGCGTTTCTACTCCAATGGCACAAGAATCGTCGCACTCTCTCCAGGCCATCCGATACAGCCGTGGCTCGCTTCAGCTCCTCGATCAGGTTCCTTCGTATTTCTCTACTCCTTCGGATTATCTCACCAGCTCTGTGAATTACAAATTTGAATTGACTAGCTCTGTTTGGCTTTTTGAACAGACGAAGCTACCTCTGCAAACTACTTACTTGGACATCCGTGACTCTACCGATGGATGGTAATAAATTTCTCTGCTTCTTCTTTAATTTTTCTTGAGTTAAATTCTGGTCTGTAAATGTAATTTTTGGTGCGCGTTGAAATTTAAGGCATGCGATTAAAGATATGGTGGTGCGTGGAGCACCGGCGATAGCTATAGCCGCGGCGTTGTCTTTGGCTGTGGAGGTTTTTAATTTGGGAGATTTCGATGGGACGCCGGAGGAAGCTTCAGCCTTAATTATTATGAAGCTGAAATATCTTGTCTCCAGGTTAACACTGTTTGTTGTTTTTTTTTGTTTGTCTGTGTGCAATGCAATGTAAAATTAATATTATATTTTACATTATCGGTGATATTTTGTCAATATAAAAATCTTCAAATATATCCCTAAATTTTCTGAAATTTCTCGATTTTTATCGATATTTCCGATATATCTATATCCCCTATATTTTCGATATTTCCCGAAATTTTCAAAATTTTTGTAAACTAAACTTTTTACATTTAACATTTAGTTTGGTAAATGTTCAATCTTCACATGCTCAATGTCCAATCCACCCTTCATGTGACATGTCCAATACATGAATTACATGGGAGAACAATCATTTAATGATTACTCTTCACAATACACACATGATTATGCACAGGGAGATGGAGAACATAGTGTGAATTTCGAACCTCATAGGTTCCGTACGTGATTTTGAAGTATTTATATATTTGATTTTGTGATGTGTGATGTGTAATATATTGTACAAAAGACGTGATGACCTAGTCTAAGTTTTAGCCATCAAAAAATAAAAATAGAACAAATAAATTATATTTTAATAATTATCAGCACTTAACATGTACTAATTCATATAGTAATATAGAAAATTCATATATCTTGATGTTTGATCAATATTTTCTTTTCACATAAGGTAGATAATTGATCATATAACAACCTCCAAAAGTTTCATTACAAATTTTCATGTATTTTTATTAGTTTCCGTAATTTCCGTCAGAATTTTCACTGGATCGATATTTCATCGATATTTCCGTTGATATATCCAAATTTTAGAGTGTCGATATATCCTCGATATCAAATATTTTACTCCTTGGGTTTAATGAATTTTTTTTAATCTTAGCCGGCCCACTGCGGTGAATCTTTCGGACGCTGCAACTAAACTGAAGCAGATTGCGGCCAAGGTCGCCGAGACTTGTTCCGAAGGCAAGAGTGTGTTTGAGGTGCTTTAGTCTTTTGAGACATTCCTTTACTTTGCTTGAAGTTTTACTAGTTGCAAACTTGGATGCCACAGGCTCCATTGCTAATGATAAATTTGATTTGTAGGCTTATATTGAAGCTTCGGAAATTATGCTTAAGGATGATGTTGCCTCAAACAAGGCTATTGGGTCTCATGGAGCAAGTTTTATCCAGCGCCACCTTGAAAACTCTATGAGGATTTCTATGTTGACCCATTGCAACACCGGCAGGTGGGCATATCCTCTTTGACTGTTTATCAAATTGCGTGATTTCTGTTTGGATTTGTATATGATGAACGTGAGTTCCCGATAATCAATTATTGAGGAGTACAATATATTGATTGAACTCTGCTATAGAAGTTATGTCCTTTCTCACTTTGATACTTATCCTTCCACTTTCAGTCTTGCAACAGCGGGTTATGGGACTGCTCTTGGTGTTATACGATCACTTCATACTGAAGGTGTTTTGGAAAGAGCCTATTGCACTGAGACGCGCCCATTTAACCAAGTGAGTATAGTTCTCTCATGTAGCATTCTATACAATTTTTTTTACAGTGCCCACATAATTTAAGTGATGAGTTAGTTGAGTTGAGTTGCATATTGTTGATTGAAAATAGTATGCTTAAGATTTACTAGGCATCTGAACATGATGCTAATCTTGATGTAGTGGTAAGTTCTTTTGTTATGTACCTGAAAGTCCGTGAAACGAGAGACTCAATTAACTTTTACAATTGAAAGAACTTTTGGATTTTATTCATCTCTATTTTAATAATTGCAGGGGTCTAGGCTCACAGCATATGAGTTGGTGCATGATAATATACCTGCCACCCTCATAGCAGATTCGGCTGCAGCTGCACTGATGAGTCATGGAAATGTGAATGCTGTTGTTGTTGGAGCAGACCGTGTGGCTGCTAATGGTAATTGAAATGAAATCAACTCATCATATAATCATTCCAATTCTGTGGTGTTTGTAAACCTCAGTTCTATTCATACTAAATCAGGTGACACCGCCAACAAGATCGGTACCTACAGTCTTGCTGTAACTGCAAAGTACCATAACATTCCTTTTTTTGTGGCTGCACCACTGACTTCCGTTGACTTATCTCTCTCTTCTGGAGGAGAGATAATAATAGAGGAAAGATCCCCAAAGGAATTGTTGAACACACATGGAGGACTCGGGGAACAAGTTGCTGCATCTGGAATCTCCGTCTGGAATCCAGCCTTTGACGTGACCCCAGCCAGCTTAATATCTGGTATCATTACAGAGAAGGTAATAAGAGAAGCATCCACATCTGTGTAGATCAGTCACATCAATGTTTAGTGTTTAGGTATCTGATTATCTTATGTTCTTCTAAGCAGGGTGTTATCACAAAAAAAGGCACAGATGCTTTCGACATAAAGGATTTTGTTCAAACGGCAGCCTTGCAATCTGCTGCGTAACCTCATCGGATAACATACATACATAGCTAATGATGGATGATAAGAGATTCTTATGCTTCTCATCAGATGATAGTGAGACTCATTGCTCTTTGTTCAAATGTGGGTGTCATCTTTGTCTTACTGGTAGATATAATAAAGACTTGAGCAAGAAGAAATTGGAGATGTTTTGGAGGGAAAGCAATGTTTTCTTAGGTAGTATTTTTATTTTTGTTTTCTCTCCTTTTATTGTGATATCCTTGAGTAAGGTTTAAGGGGTAGCAGATCTACATGTATGTACCCTAAACAGAATATTTGTGTCAATCCTGGGAAATGGTCAATCTTATGGCTCCAATAATGAGCAGATTACACTTCGCAATGCAGAAAGTTTACACAAAGCGTGAAAATTGCTTGCTTTAGTATATCGACTATAGCTTTGTAGGTTATACAATATGCTTCATTATCTTGTAGTATCGAAAATAAGTTAGCATAGAAGATATGAGCATAATTGCAATTTCAATTTCAATTATTCGATATGCTAAGTCCACAAACAGTCAAGCACAAGCTATGTACCAAGTCATTGTAGCTTCAGGTATCCTGCAGCATCCACAAGCTCACCAAGTCTTTTTGCTGCAGAATCTAAGGTACTATCACTTTTACAGAAAGCAAACCTGATGTATCTATCCTGATAGCTATAACCTTCCCGACAAAGTCTCTCCACAGAAAAGTCTGAGTGAAAGAATCCGCAGCCCGGCACAGCCACTACTCCTGCTTGTTGTATCAACCTTTTGACAAACTCTACCTGAAAACGAATGAACCTCTTTAATCACGTATACTACTAAAATGAGCACATCATGCTAGAAGCTTGAAGAACTGCAAATACTGTAACATTGAATACTTAGAAGACAAGCATACATCAGAAAGTGCGCAATTTTCAGGTAGCTCCAAGAATAAGAAGAATGCACCCTGAGGCTTGAAATGAATCTTGAATCCAATCCTCTCTAGCAACTTGATGATGTAGTCTCTCCTTGATTCATAATCCTGTAGATGATAGATATCATCATCAATAAGCATAAAGCTACTGTGTTCCGTGAAAATCACTAAACCAAATAATTCACCTTTCTTAATGATTCAAAGTATTCAAGGGGGCTTCTCAGAGCAGTCAAGGCAGCTTCTTGGAAAGGTGCTGGGGCAGAATCTGTAACTTTAACATGTATATTTTTGATTGCAGAGGCAATTGAAGGTGGAGCAATTGCCCATCCAACTCTCCAACCTGAAAAACAAGATTTATGGTTCCGACAATGAAACAATTCTCAATGAGACTTATCGAAGCAACTTCGGAGCAGAAATTAATTTCAGCTGTAATAGAATTATAGAAGCAAAGGAGTATGGGAAGAAAGAGATGGTCATAACCTGTGACACTGAATGTTTTAGATAAGGAAGATGTGATAATGGTCTGCTCTTGCATTCCTTGGAATGAGGCAAGGGATATATGCTTTGCATTGTCGAATGTTACATGTTCATAAACCTGCAGAAATTCACAAGAGCAAGTTTCCAAAAGTTAGCAGTCAAAATGCCGAGAGCTATATGATCACTGACAGAACATTTGATGCAGTGTGATTGATATTCATAAAATTAGTCTGCCTACTATATCATATTGCAAGCATGTAAACATCATACTTCATCTGTTATAGCTAGGCAATTCCTGGTGCGACATTCTCCAGCAATGAGCTCGAGTTCATCTTTAGAGAAAACTTTGCCGGTTGGATTGTGAGGACTGTGAAAAAAGTTACATCAGTAAACCTCTTTATCAAGATATGAGAACAATCATTGCATTCAAAATACACAGTCCACATTACACAGTTCAGAAAGACTTCAACGCTCGATGTGGGAGTATCTAATTACCTGTTCAGTACTACAGCTTTTGTTCTCCCAGAAAAAGACTTGATGAATTTGTTAGGATCCAAGGTCCAATGGGGTGGGTCAAGTGGCACATATACCTACCACATTTGGATCAGAAGTGTCTAGACTAAAGTAGGTAGAAATCAAAACTAGTGAGCTCAATTAGTAACACAACTGCAGTAGTAAAGTAAAAGTCTAAAAGCAGAGAGGCTTACTGGGATTCCACCAGCCATCTTAATGCAGCCTTCATATGTTTCATAACAAGGATCAAACAGTATAACTTCATCACCACGATCTATTACTGTTCAGAAACAAGCTAGTCATTTATACATGGAGAAGCAAATTAAGCAAAGATGGGAGGTGTAAGCAAATTAGCAAGTACATACTTGCAAAGGCTGCTGCAGCAAAAGCTTCAGTTTGACCACAACATATAGCTACATCAGTAACAGGGTTGATTTCCAATCCATGCATTTGCTTCATCATGATAGCCACCTGGTCACATACTCCTTGCGTGTGCCTTGCTTGCATTATAGTTTCATATTATTAGTTACCGCGATGACACATGTTAACAGATTGCACTAGGAAATAAAATGAAAACTGGTTCGAAAGTTTATAGATGAGTATGTAATTAAATGAATGAATGATTGGAAACCTGTACTGATTGAAGTCGGAATTGATAGCGGAAATGGCAGCGTGTTTGATGTGAGAAGGTGCAGGGAAGTCTGGAAAACCTTCGGCGAGGTTGATGGCGTTGCATTTCTGGGCAAGATAGGACATTTCCTGAATTGGCGAGGCTCTGATACTCTTTGCTACAATGGATAAGAACAAGTCGTCTTCTTGATTCTTCTCTTCCATGGCTATAACTAGTTTTGCTATCTTTCTTTCTCAGTTTCTCTCTCTCTGTGTCACTATATCAACACTTAACCGAGCGGCAACATGTCAAGTCGATTGTGCTCTTTTTCAGCTTGGGCCATTTTGGACCTCTCGCTTCATGTTTGGGCCTCTTCTATGTCCATAATCAACAAATTGCTCGGCAGGCCCTCTGGTTTATTTTTTTTCATCTTGAGGACCATGCTGAGTTGCTGACACGTAACATGTTGTGTATGTGTTAGGCAGCTAGTGTAGAAGGGAAAGAGAGGAAGCAGCTCTTGGAATCTAATTCTCTACCGACTCTCGTCAGTCGTCACACTCCCAAAAGCAAAGCTCCTTGAAAGTCGATCATCACTGTCGATATATGATGCATCGATCATCTTTGGTAGATATATAAGAGTACGTATCAACTCGAGTACGTGTTCCCTGCCCATTCACTCGCTAGCATTATGATGAAGACCAATATGCATGTACGCAAATCAATAAGTTGCAGCGACGACGAGAAGTTCATAATTAGTGAACACGAGTCTTCGTCGTCCGGATCATCAATAGCTCCTTATTGCTGGTGGAGATCGGCCGCAGAGTACGACGAGTACGTTAAGCTGAAGCTCGAGGGCGGCCTGCCTGACGTGTCAAGACAGACGGCAAAGACGAGAGTGTTCAAAGAGTTGGAGAGACTGGCTTCGGTTGCGAGGAGCCAGATCAATGAGCTCCGGCAGAAGCTCCTCACTTATAAATCAGGTGATTTCTGGATGCCTACTGGAGGACAAAATGGACATTCCTCCGGTGGCCACAATTCTCCTCGTCGGCTTCACTGGTTCCGGCAAGAGCTCCCTTGTCAACCTTATGTACTCTGTTTTGGGTCGCTCTGGACTCATCCCTTTTGCTCAAACATCCTCATCTTCATCCTCAGGTATGTAGGTACTCTTATTTGTTTAGACTTTAATTATGTTTTTTAATGTTCTGGTGGTCAGTAATATTTAAGGTTACGGTGAAATAAATTAACAGGAAGTATTACAACGACTGCATTTGAGAGAGCACAATGTGGTGAGATCTCTGCGAAATGGGTTCTGTGTGTACTACTCAAGGGGGTTTGATGACAATGAAATGGGTGTATCCCTTATTTCAAAGTTTATATATAGCTTCCATGTAAATGGAAAGTTACATCGAAGCTATATAAAGTTCCGTTTACATCCAACTTTGCAAATGCCCTTATTTCAAAGCTATATAAGCTTCATGGGATGTTGTATTTGCAAAGTTCGATGTAAACGGAAAGTTAGAATTCAGAATTATATGTGATGTGGCATCTGTATATTAACAATGATGAAAGGCCATCACAAAGTTGCATGCTTGAGCCTTCTTAAAACCAAAAAAGCAAAAGATATTGAATGTGAAATAAACTTTGAGGAGGCCTCTACTCTGATTTGGAACATGTAACTGAATGTATTTCGGCCGGTCATTATAAAGGATGTACATTTCAAGTCCCGGACATTTCAACATTCAAACAAATATGAACTGATGAAATAAGACACCGTGCATAAATTTTGAAATGCTGCACTCGGGGCTTCACGATGCAAAAAATCCCAAGTGTCTGACACTACAATTTAAAATTTCAACCATCCTGGAGAGCTTATTGGTACCTGAAATCATTCTCATGAAACATGTATTCACGATTGGTTTTTTTAATTTTTTTTGTTGGGTCAAGAAAGATGCATTTCCACATATGAACCTGAAGGACTCTCAGTCATACAGTACACAAGACTTGAGATTATTGTAGGGGTGAAGGTTCCTGTTGATTATTAAGTATTAACTTCAACCATGGAAATTTTCATGCAGCTAATCGACCATTTGTCTCAGTGACTTGTGGTAGAAACCTTACCTTAGGAATAGACGGGAGGTATGATGTCCGCAGATGGTGCTATCCAGGTCAATGAAGAAGTTAGGAAATGGTATGTGTCCTCATTCATACGAGAACAACTTAGCTGCAGTATCTTAACACAAGGCAATGGTGAAGACCATTTCATTCTGCAATGTTCTGGTATCATGAGTGCCTACAAGGAATCAACATACAAGGATTAGTAATAGCACATTGGATCAAACAGTAGGCTGAATTAAAATACAACTTATGTACCTCAAGATCAACGCATGTTATCAGTACTTCTCTGGCACAATCAAAAGTGTTGAGAAATGACCTGAGACGATCATAAAATTTCAAGGAATACTTGTCTATTGTGTCCAAACTAATTTTCACCCTAAACAATTTCAAAGGGGCTTCCACGAAATGAAAGCTGGACTTCTTCACCCACTCACAGTAACAAAACCTAATAAGATTTGGAGCGAAAGTTGTGCTGGATATACTCGCATCCGCTCAACCATAGCTCTCTCATTCCCACACTATATATGTCGATACTTTTCAAGCACCCAGCATGAGACAATACCACAATGTGATCGCCCCGGTAGCTATTCACAAGGTATTTGAAGATGCAAAGATTGGAAGATTGAACAAGCAAACCACAACCGCAATAGGGGAGATGTTCTTCTCGCGGAGATAGCATTCCTCTAGTTCTAATTTCTCAAGGCAAGGGCACCCACTAATGTAGGACTCGAGCGTCGTATTACCATGATCATTACGGCCATTAACATCACAGAAGCGCACATTTTTTAGGGACAAGGTTTTTAACAAAGGTAGGTTTAAGGTTTCATCATCAGAATCAGAATATAAGTAAGGGACTTGCAATCCCTCCAATCTCAGACTAGTTAACCATTTGGAAGAGAAGACTGCTTCAGGTCCAACTCCTTGACACGTGTCCCAATCATCCACCGCCGATTACAAGTTCCACATTGTGACGGATCTGGAGGCTGAGCTTATCCACAAGTTTGGAGATTTCATCTTTGGTTTTTGTGCCACACGGTCAAACTGTCTCCGTCTCTCTGTGCGAAAACTTTGAAGACCAATTTTGGCGGGTTCGGATTTACGGGTCGGGTAAGGGGGTACATATGTAATTTGCCACGGCTTCAATCGCTAACCCTGAGAGCCCCTCTTTCGGTCTCTCTCTCTCTCTCTCTCTCTCTGTGTTTGCTTTGTCCGAGAAGAAGAGTGAGATCGACCTCTCAAAACCCTTCCTTCTTTTCAGCGCTAGGGTTTAATTTTCGTGTTTCTCTTATCGGAAATTTGGAGAGGAGAAAACAAGATGGGAAGAGAGGTGCAACAGCAAACGACGCAGGAGAAAGTGTCGTTCACGGTGGAGCAGTTGGTCGCCGTCAATCCATACAACCCCGATATCCTCCCCGATCTCGAAAACTACGTCAACGAGCAGGTTTGACCTTCTATATCGATTTAATTTTGGATTGGGTTTGTTTTTTAATTGATTGAAATTTTTGGTGGATGAATTAGAGTGTGTATTACGTGTTTCGATTTTTAGGTTTCGTCTCAAACCTACAGCCTCGATGCGAATCTGTGCCTGCTTCGTCTCTATCAGGTAGGTTTTGAAATAGGGTTTTTGGTTTTTGGATACTGAGCTTCAGTGTTGAAGTACGCTCAATTTAACTTGTGTGATGCAGTTTGAGCCGGAGCGTATGAGTACTCAAATTGTGGCTCGTATCTTGGTCAAGGTCTGTGTTTGATATATGTATCCTAATAGTTTTCTATTTCGATTCTTATTGTTTAAGTGGCGAAGTAAGAAATGTTGTTTACCTGTTGTGTATGTCAATATGTAGGCACTTATGGCAATGCCTGCACCGGATTTCAGCCTGTGTCTCTTTTTAATTCCTGAGAGAGTGGTACTATTCTCTGCTTAGTTTGGGACTTAGACTGATATACATTTGGATTGTTCTTGTAAACGAGAGACAGACATGACTTTTAATCCTTTTGGGTGTTTCTGTCATTCTTTTATCTCAGCAAATGGAGGAGCAGTTCAAGACACTGATTGTCCTATCTCACTATCTAGAGGTACAACTACAACTGGTTTTCTTGAGATGTAGATTCGTGTATGTTATGCAGTTTTTAAACTCCACATTCTTGTGTTGCAGACTGGAAGGTTCGCTCAATTCTGGGATGAAGCGTCTAAGAACCGTCACTTACTTGAAGTTGTTCCAGGTATTTTTGGATACTTCATTTGCCATTGCATTTTATTCAGATGGGGTGTGGTCTACTGGTCTTATTGTCATTGTCGTTCTTTATATACTGTATTCTTTTATGTTATCCACATGATTATTGTTCGGCTTACAAGAAATTGATTGCAGGGTTTGAGCAAGCGATCCAAGCCTTTGCAGTTCATGTTCTTTCATTGACTTACCAAAAGGTTCCCAGATCAGTGCTTGCTGAGGTACATGCTTGGATATTATGTACTTGTTCCAACCCATATTTTAAGTTGAGAGGCTGTGGCTTTTCTAAACCTTTTGTGTGCGTCTCTGAAAACCTGTAATATGTTGTTGTATGCCACAGGCAATTAACCTCGAAAGTCTATCCTTGGACAAATTCATTGAGCATCATGTAGCCAATAGCGGTTGGGTTCTTGAGAAAAGTCATGGCAGGGGCCAACTCATTGTCCTACCTTCAAATGAATTTAATCATCCTGAGCTGAAGAAAAACACTGACGATGGAATTCCATTAGACCATGTTGCTCGCATCTTCCCCATCCTTGGTTGATCACTTTTCCTGCTGATTGCTATACTTGTGGAATTTGTTCTCACATCTCCATGAAATTTGGTTCTAAGACTACTTGTATGATCACATGGCTTAGGTGGTTCATTATGACTTTGTAGCTTTTTATTTTGTTTTCACATCGAGTTTATGCTGAAAATTAGATACGCTCAAGCGACGGCATGACCATAATTTAAGCTTATGTCCTGATTATTGCTCCTATAATCCATTCCTTTATGTTGTTGGCTTAAGAGTGCAAAAGGCAAGTCATCGGCTAGAACGTTGAATTTACTTGCTTGGCAGTTCACTGGCTCTTATGTCGGTGTCGATGATGTTGCCTCTCACTTTCACAGTTCATGAAGGCAAGGTTTACAACCTGAATCAGAAAATTGCACCGGAATTCTGGAAAACCTTGGGACCTTTAGCTCGAGACCGATTTGTGCTCCCCCTGCTGGATTGATTCCAGCTCCATTAGGACTTGGGAGACTGATCGAATGCAATAGTTACAGATAAACTGAGTCGGAAGTTCGATTGTTTAGTACGAGACCCGATTTATGAGGAAGTGAGGAACGCAATGCACAGAACGAGATCAAGACTTTGGCATAATGGATATACAACTTGTTTATATTTCTGAACATCTTTCTCTACCTGCATCCCACTTATTGTGCTAAAAGGCTGATCATCACTTCAGCAACAGTACGATTTTCAGATACATATATCCACATTGTTAGTTTTATGCTTATCCATAAATTAATATCAAGGTATATAAAGAATCAATGACCTGCAGTTCTAGAGTGGAGCATCAATGAGCAGAGGAAATATTTACAAGAATCAGGTCTTCAGTCCATGTACCGAGGAAGAGCTCCTAAAGAATCTCAACTGTTGACTATTTACTCTCTACTTTGGTGTAGGTTCCCGACTGAGATTTTTTCTATGACCAAATGAATGCTGTTCATACATGAACCCTGGGCTTCCACAGCTTTTGTTTGTTCCTCGTTTCCAATACGACTACCAAGTTCTCTATCTTTTCTTGTCCATGGCTAGCGTGCCACCTACACTGAGCCAAAATTGTATTGTGGGGGAAGATGATCCAAACTTCAGTGGCAGAGCGTCTCTCCATAATTGACCCAGTTCGCGAAGCTATCTGGAAAATCTTCGGGAACATTGGAACTCTCTCCATGACTAAAGGGCAGTCCTGTTCCTGTTTGCTCCTTCCCCTAAAATTTATTATGCAACGACAGAAAAGAAACATCAAGACATAACCTACAAGCAGAACAAACAAAAAAAATTCTTTTATGACATTTTAATTGCAAAAGAAATGTTATATTTCAGTGTTAAAAAATGGAATGAACATCCAAGCTGAAACAAGAATGCTGGAAAATATTAACTACTTCAGTGTTTTTCATGAAAGTACTTTGTAATTCATAAAATCAACTGAACCGGGTTTTTTGACCAAGGAAACGAGAAAAGTAAGTGGGAGGGTTTACTGACCTTCGACATGGATCCATATTCACTTGTGGAGGGTGTCGAATCTCCTATTATTCCACAGACAACATTCTCTGATGATAGCCCCGCAAGTGGCGAGTTGGTAAGCATTGACGATCTACAACCATTACATCTCAAGTTTCAGGTCACAGTTTGGTTATCTTTTCTCATATATCTGTCCATCACCTATTCTAAATAGCAACGTAATGGCTATTTAAGTTTTATCTAATTATTATTATCATTAAAATAAAACAGACCGTGTTTGGTAATAAACTTATACAGGGATGCATAATTTTGGGGATGCCATCACTAACAATAGAATGTTTTTTCCCGGAAAAGAATAAGTACCTCTCAAATGGCTCCTCCTCACATGAATTCCCAGAGGAAGATAGCCAGTCTAGATCCACAAAGTTTGAGAAGTTGTACCCATCTCCATGTTCAGAATAGTAAATTTGATCACTCTCAAGACACCGGTGTCTTTGCAACTCTCCAAATAGTTGCCTACGAGGCATCGAGGGAGTGTACCTAGAGAGACAAAATTTAAGCACATAGTATGATTCAGAATCAATTGGGAGGATTGATATGTGAATGTTCACTTACAGTTTCAATGTCCTCAATTTTCTTTTCCTTCTGTCTCATTATGATTACATATCAAGTGTACAAATTAAGCATTGCTCATAGCCAAAACTTATGTCTTTAATTTATTTGCTTTCCCAAGGTCTATTACCATTGCACCTCTTAAACGATTGTTTCTTCAACCCAAACAACAGAATGTGTGCATACTGATAAAAGTTTGTTGGAAAGGTCTCCTTTCTTTGACAAGAACAGTACAACTAAACAAAAATAACAAACACATGAACAGTAATGTCCAAACCTTGAGTATGCAACATCGCTTTCGCAAGTTGAAATTTCAGGTGATGATTCTGAGAGTATCTTGCTTTGTTGTGATGTTTGATCAGGCAAATCCGAGTTAGAATATTTCTCCTGCTTAACACTTGGTGCTGACATAGGTGAGCTACTTTGACGAAGTATATTTCCATCAGAATAAGATCTTTTGAAAACGGACCTAGATACAAGAGAAGCGACCAGTTAGGAAATAGTTCCACAATAAAACCAGAGGGAAGCAACAGTGGTAAATAATTGAAAATAACAACTCGGAGATAAAGCAAACATCCCACAATATTTGAATTGCTTGATTTTCATGATAACGGATCACCCAAAACACATACATAATATTAACTACCAGAACATCCTATACAACAAATAATCAAAATCTCAAGGTGCTTGATTGTCTTACTACATACCATCCATCTTCATCCTTTTCTTTTGACCCATGCCTCAGATCATGGTAATGCTGGTCTGAATCTAGTTCCCAGAGTGCAGGCTTATCTTTCTGTGGTTGAAAATACCCGAGAAATCTGCTCCAAATATTTGATCGATAAAGTCAGACAGAGCATTGATATGCATAAGCAAACAGCTTTTATTTGTCTTTGGTTTCCCAAAAAGGTCAGATAAGACTCGGGCTCAATGAACTTACACATTAATTGCATTTTGCTTCTCCGCATCCATGTATGCATTGCTGTAATACCGTTGAAGAGTTCTGAAGAATTCCTGAGACTGCGTTGCTGCTTTCCACTGACCTCTTCTCTCAGAAAATATCTGTAAAGCAGTATATTTCAATTAGTTTCAAAGAAGGTATAAGACTAGCCAGTAAGACCCACTACCAGATAGCTAAAATAGACAAGCAGATCATATTTCTCACCTTATTAGTCAATCCTCCAACACAGAAATTAGTTGACATGACTTGCATTCTAAAACATATTTCTCACCTTATTGTGAGCAGCTGAACCACCATACTGGTGTGCCAGTGTGTCACCCATCCTTTCATAAAATCCCATCAGATTATCAGCCAAGGGATCGTCAAGGTCTATCTTTGGATTGTCTAAAAATCCCAAAGCATGAAGCTGGTGTCCTAGAGCAGCCAACCCATAAGCATATTGAGCAACATTTGTTCTATCCAAGCAGTCTATGCAATTAGTCCTAAGCACCCCCCTCTGGAACGTGGATGGTTTGTGAGAATGATATCCATTTGCACTATTGTTGCCTCCACTTGGTTTCCTCTCCATGTTATCAACAGCCTCATCACCATTACCATTATGCCTGTGGGAAGACAAGTTTTAGTTGTCAAAGATCATGTTCCATATTGTCAATGAAATATCACAAACTGAATTTATTTCAATTTTTTTGAACTCATCTCATTTCTATAAATTCAAACAGATCGTTGAAACCTAAAGCTAGTAAATGAGATGATAACTTACTCAGATGAATGCCACTTGATCAATCCTTCAGAACTCAATGATGGTGTAATTTGACAATAGAAGAACCCAGTTAACGTTAAGGCGTATGTAGCCACCTTACTCAAGAGAAGTAAAGCATTGACAGCTTTGCTGGACGAGGGAGAAAACAATGTAAATTTCACATCAGACGACAAATATTTGAAAAGAAAACAATAAACAGAAAATGCTGGCGATCAATCATAAGATATACCTCCGAGAATGTTTGTGCAAATCCCAGTGCAGGAATCTGAGACGGTTCTCCTCAGATAGGTCTTTATTAATAAAATCAATTGCATTTGCAAACTCCGTGCGCAGAATGGACTCCCGAGGCCTCTTCTCTTTTGTCTGACAATTATAATTGTAGATATACCCAGTACGAAAATAGATTAATTATACAATTCAAGATATTGTCAACAGACACTCAGTCAAGACGAGGATAAAGCAGTAGTAAACACAAGACGGGCCATAATGTAAATTAATGAATATTTTACTACATTCAGACGAATCAAAAAAGAGGTGGGGGCAGAAAGCAATATCAACATCACTACTAGCATCAGCACCGTCACTAAAGAAATTACCTTGATGAGATTTAAAATAATTATGGGGTTCCCATATCTCTTGACAAGATTTTCAAAATGAAGCCTAGTGGCTTCATAATTTTCATCCTTCCTTGACACTGGAAAGGAAAACTTAAGTTAGTTGCCGGAATTAAAAACATAACTGTGAGTCTGTGAGAGCTACATATTATAAAAGAACATACATATTATATCTGGTTTAATATTTAAACGTGAAGTCTCTTGGGACCAAAAAAGAGGGATTGATCCCCGGTTCTGTACAACAGAACTTATTTGCATTGGAAATTCTTCAGGAACATCCTCAAAGACTATCTGTTCTGTTTCAACATCATTAGCTACTCTGCCCTTCTCATTAACACCACGTTTCAGATACCTGAAGCAGTAAAGAAACTAGTGAGACATATGCGCATGAACATATTGTATGCTAATAAGATTGTGAGCATGTTAGCTAGTATATGTTAACATCTGTACCAAAAGAAGATTCCGCACACACAGAGAGTAACAAAGAACAGTTATAAATATAACCATCTAGCAGCTAGAACCAAGGGAGCCAAGATACTATGTTTATCATGCACCAAAGCATCCCACCATTATATTTCTCAGAAGAATCATATGCAGCACAAGCAAAATCCATAGTGCATTATTAAATTGGGTTCCAGATCACATGCAAAACCAGGATGAAAATCAATGTTCTAATTACTATATGCAATAGAATCAAATCCAGCTAACTGAATACACCCTCACCTGGTGCCTGCATAGTGACGTGAACGCCTTGCAATAAGGGTCAATTTGAAGTCACGTCCAGATACACAGAGAGTTGCCTGCAATGAACCCATTAAGCCGTTGGTCCAAATTCCAAATATGAAGCTTAAACATGAAAGTAATTGTGGGTAAAAATTTGTATAGCAATTTCTACAACCGAAAAGCTGTTAAAGAATCAATCATCCTCACCTGTTTAAAGAAACCATACACCAATGCAACGGTCCAAATAGTGTTTTGAAGGTCATTCCTTATTCCCCGAGTTAAAAACTCATTCCAGACAAACATGGTTTCATATACAATATGTCCTGTCTTACTATCACACATGTTTTTCTGAAGACTGCGCATAACATTGTATGAGTAGCTGAAAAAGAAGTCCTTTGTAAGATCCATTGTGCACAGCAGCTTCTTGTATCTAGAGCCATCATGAAAAAGAGAACATATTAAAGATGAAACCAGTAAACAAGATAGAGATAAGAAGTTGCAAAGAAAATTAGTGAAATGATCTAAATAACTTGGCACAAAATTAAGAAAAGGGTACCAGATATATCTTGATTATACACTTTCTCGAAGTAAAGAGGAAAAAAGTGCCGACTAAATGCTTGGGCTTGTTTCTTGTATATATACCCTCGATAAGTACAAACAGTCCTCAACTTACCAAGTAGCCGAGCAATTCTGACTCCTATATAACTCTAAGAAGGACTAATACGGATTGGAGGACAGCTTATCCGGGTTGTTAAGATGCCCATATCCTATTCTAGAATACTTCACGGCACACAATGCAATTTTCTAAGACTATCTTATATGTTATATGAGGATGAAATTTACTAAAAAATGACCCATCAAATTCCTATTTTCCCACATATCACATTGATCAATAGTCCAGTAAGTACTTCACTAGTGAGACATGGAAAAAGTAAATGGACCGTGTACCTGTTTTCAACTGTGGAATCAGCAACATTCGTCTGAACAGAAGAATTTGGAAGTGGGATCATTTCACTTTTGGAAATGCCATACACCGCGTGGCCATGAATGACACCTATCTTTCTCCTTTTTGTTATAAGAAGCATATAATAGGGCCCCAGAAACTTAATAAAGCCTACAAAAACCAAGACTCGGCGAGTATCAGAACCACTTTGATTTCCCCTTAAAATGCACAAACCTCTGGGAACTAACTAAAATCTACTCACCAATAATTCCGTAACAAGTATTCACAAACTTCAATCCACCAGTGATTTTGTTCCCTTCGTGTATCCGCCTCAAGAGGTCCGAACATTCGCGTTCAGTATAAGTAGTCGAATCCTCAAGAACGTTGAGCTCACAAGGATCCAACCGATCAATCTTTAGCACTCTCCAATAAGTTCTACTCTTATCCCTTCCAATCATGTAAAAGTTCTGCCCCATCAAAAACAACAATGCACAAATTGGTAATCAAATCGAAACCAGTTTGCTATAGAACACTTTAAATTCGATATATGCTTACTAGTTTCATAATCAAACAAAAAATTGAGCTGATTGAGAAATTACCGATTGAGTCTCGTAAAGCCTGAACTTCTGCATATCTACGTGTTGAGTAGGAGGAGGAGAAGGATGATAAGTCACAGCTTCTTCTTGGTCTCCGCCGCGATGAGACGACAGCTCCGGCTCAAACTCCGACGACGCCATTATTTCAGCTCCCAAAGTTCCCCGGTTAAAATTTCAGATCCCCGAGCCAAAATAGCTCAGGGCTCTACCAGAACGGCATTCACTGAGCAACAGCCAAACCCTTGAAAACCCAATCCAATCTTCTCCGAACCACAAAACTGGTCGGCGCAATCAAATAAAACATTTCACAGCCAAATTTGGCAATTGAAACAACACCAAAACCAAACTCAGCGCCAGCAGTAGCTAGCAGAGACTCTCTTGACCAAAGCCCCTATATTTCAGCTCCTCAAAATCTGGTCCCGATTTGATGAAAGCCCCAAAGACGATAGAGATAGAGCTGAAGATGAAGACGTATCCGCTTCTAGGGAATCTGTGATCTCCAGTCAAGCGAAAATCGAATAAAGGAGATGAAGGAATATAAATTTTCTAAGGATCGAATAATTGTTAAAAATTGAGAAATACAACCACGTAAATTGAGAGAGATAATGAGAAGGAAGATGGGGGGTTTGAAAATGGAAGCTTTATATGGAAGGGAAAAGCTATAATAATATGGAGCAGGAAAATATTGGGGGCGCAAAATTTTTATATATATTGGGGGTTGAAGGAAATTAACGAAGAACAATGTGAATAATATTAGGGATATGAAATTAAGAAAAATAGTTGGGAGGTTCGAGAAGAAAAGGAGAGAGAGAAGGAGAGACCTAATTATTGATGATGTTGTTTGTACGATACACCAGAGCGAGCAGACCAACAGAAAACCACAGATCTTGGCTCAACAGCTGAGCCACTCCCACACATTATTACGCTTTTCTTTCTTTCTTTTTTGTATTCCTACATTTTGGAACTTTTTTTTTATTGTTAGAAGGTAATGTTCTTCGGCTGACCTTGATTGGTATCTTAATATGATCAATGATTAGCAGGTAGAAATATCAATAATTGTGTTGTTATTACATTGTAAATTTTATGAATCTAAAATCAGCTGTGTTTAATGATCTTGTTTTTTTGTTTTTACTTTCAACACTTCAACACCGTGCGACAGTGATTAAATACGGATGTAATACATCATTTTTCTCATATGAAATAGTTTAATATTTCTAATATCGTTATATACCATAATGATTAGAATGCATGAATAATAGTCATTATTATTTGCTAATGAGCAGAATCAATTAGTATCGGCAAGATTTTAACTCGAGGAAGATGTTCTACGCTCGAAATTTTTAGTTTTAACTTCAGCTCATATACTGAATTACATATATTAGTGAGAATAAAAACTAATAAACTTATAAATTATTAACATATCATAGCCAGTCGCCCCAAATCTCTTTATCAACCTAGTTTGCTTCTCTGTCTTTGAAGATAACCAAATTACAAACATAATCCCTAGAACAGTATCCTTCAAAGTGACCAAACAACATACAAAAGAGTAGTAATTAAGTGAGTATGGAGTGAATTAAAATTTTAAAATCCGCGGCTATGAAGTGAATTAGAGCTGACGGGAATTAAATATAAAAAAATAAAGTTATCAGCTATAAAATTAGTTTCGCTACAAATACATAAAAAAAATGTCTATGAAAATGAACAGAAAGCACCTCCATAACCAATGATTTTATTTGCCAAGGAACTTCAATCTCTTGGTCATAGACTCATAGCCATAAAAGAACTTTATCGTCTCCGTTTAAGACTCTTGATGTGAGAAAGGTCAAAAATACAATTTCTTGATCCATTTTTCTACATATAAAAAAATGACCCTGAACAAGTCAATGGATCATGACTTCAGTGGCGTACCAGAAACTAGATTGTGAAATCTGTCCATCATATCAATAACTCAACTGCTATATTAATGGCCACCCAACAAAAAAATATATAGCTTAACAACCATGGAACTAGTTTGGCCGGCTTGTTGATGGCAACAAAAATACACATAAAAATCATTCATACTTAGCTAGCCTGGTCTTATAGTGTACCAAATCATATACAGCTTCAGTTTGATGTGCAATGCAGTCACGAAATCATACCGTCCAGATTTCATACTTGACTAGATCAGCTGCAGTTGCACCCACGTTCACATCCCTCATTTCTGGGTTCACATTCATCGTCTTGGTCTTTTTCTTAAGAAAAAAAAATACCAAATGCAAGTCACATTAAAACGTGTTCCATACTTGAAAGAAGAAGAAGACCCTAAACACTCCAGCGGCCTAGCTCGGCTCAATCATCGAGGGAGTGGTATTTATCGTAAACATATACATCTTTCATTTGTTCGTATATACTATTTGGGCAGCGGCAATCTCAAGTTTGTACCATACACTATGTTCTATATACGGTTTTTCTTGTATGATTAAACTTTTATACATATGATATTAGTTTGAGGTCCATCATTCGGTGATACCAGGAGCATGATCCCTATTATGCACGTGCTGGAATTATTGATCAATTCGCTCGTCACATCAAAACAAAGGGTGCGAGTCGTGTGACCAGATAGTTTAGTAGTTATAAGACAAATATTTTGTAGTCTAGTCCCAACTAAATGACATGTTGCATTTTTTCTTCTGCGACACTATATTTCTGTGGCATCCAAAAAGTTATTGGTTGGATAGTCATGTATGTTTACATCCACCAATTACATCAACTAAATTTCAATTTATGAAGACATGATATTGGAATAGATTTTTTTTAAGACGATGAACATGTGCACGCTTACGAGCATTGTGCTTCCTATGTGTTCAGATAACCCGAATTATGATCGGAAAACGTCATCGGAAAAGTAAGAACCGATAACTATACTAGGGATAGTTGGCGAGCAGTACTTCTTAGCAACACGCTTGTACTCATGCTGACTATATTTCTCTTTGATAGCAGGCAATCCACTTTTGTTGTAATAACGTAATCGCCGATGGAGATCCTTGACGCATTTGCGCATATCCGATGACTGATAAAGTGTGTAGTGCTGCAACTTGCAAGGTTGCATTCCATGGTCTTTTTGAAGGGTGCATTATGTAATTCGCCAGAAAAATCGCAAAAGCTACGAGAGATGGGGCATAAGCAATATCATGCTGCATTTTAGAAGAGATAGTTCTCCAAGTACTCCAACTTCATTGATGTAACCTTCTCATCGAAACCTTGCGCAACACGAACATATCCGGTCAAGAAGCATTCTGTTGTCACGGCTATTATTTCACACTAAAAGAACTTCAAAACGAACGATTCCATTTCCAATACCTCTTCCTTTGAGTATGTGTCATCGGTAATGTAACAGAACTGTTGAACGTCGGGTGGATACACGTCCTCGTATTTTGAAGCAATCAGTAAGCAAGTAACACCAAGTAATTGTAACCGGTCGTTACTTATGGGATTCCCTGAAAGATATCGATCCATGTAGTTCACAGCCAAATACAATGTTTCAGGGGTAAGTTCAACTACCTCCACAAACCAATCGATTGTCATTGCACGCATGCTTTGGATTGCTGTCTTGCTGAGTTTTCTTCATATAATCTGCAGAAGGCCTTTTCTTTAACTCAGTACACGCAAGTGTCCGATATAATCAAGGTCAATTACATATAATGTTACTTACTTAAGTTTTATACCAAATAAGATCACATTCTAATTTTATTCAAAATCAGGTCATTTCTATAACAAGCATAATCTTAAAATTGAAAATATTTACAATCATGTCATCAATATAATTAAAATCCATATAAACCTCCTCTCCCGACCTCTTACATTTCAATTATGCCTTCTCTCCTCTCCTCTTCTCTCTCTCCAAAAACCTTAGCATCCGATCGTCGACATCACACCTCCCTCACCATCTCTCCTCCCTCACTCTTTTACCGTCGTCAAAACTTCATCACCATTGATCTTCTTCCTCACTTTCACGATCTCGTCGAAGCTCATTGTCGCTTCTCTCTGCTGCGATTTCTACCTCATCACTCCTCTCCTACGTGAAACACCGGTCTTCGTTTCTCTCCGTTGCGATCTCTACCTCATCACTCATCTCCTACGTGAAACACCGGTCTCTTCTCTCTCTCTCTCTCTCTCTCTCTCTCTCTGAGCTCCGGCCACCGCGAATTGCCACATTCAACCAAATCAACGTGCTTATCTCCGTGAACAATAGTACTTATCATGTTTGAAGTAGTACCCTGAATATTTTGGAGTAGTGCTTACTAGAGACAGCAGTAGTATATTGTGTTACAGAACAGTAATACTTACCATGTTTTGAAGTAGTACTCTATTTTTAATTCATGTTTGAAGTAGTACCCTGAATATTTTGGAGTAGTGCTTACTAGAGACAGCAGTAGTATATTGTGTTACAGAACAGTAATACTTACCATGTTTTGAAGTAGTACTCTATTTTTAATTTGGAGTAGTGCTTACTAGAGACAGCAATAGTACATTGTGTTACAAAACAATAGTACTTACCATGTTTTGAAGTAGTACCCCGGATGTTTTGGAGTAGTGCTTACTAGAGACAGCAATAGTAACTTATGTTACAAAACAGTAGTCTTCTATTCTCTCTCTCTCTCTCTCTCTCTCTCTCTGAAATTTTGAAGAAGACGAAGAAAGAAAGGTTAATATAAATGGACAAAATCAGAAAGACAAAAAACAATGATAAAGAAAAGTGACCTTAGTTAGGATAAAAAGTATAAATGACCTTATATGTGAAATATGGTTTCTAATTGACCTTATATGTAATTTCCTATATATATAATCGATCAATTGCTTGGACATTGTTGTTATTTATAGTTTCCAATATTCAAAAACACGGTAAACAAGAACGAAACGGTTTGATACTGTTTACTGTTTAGTCATTTAAATGGTGATTAAACGGGAGTAAACGGAAACGGTATATTTATTTTAAAAATAATATTATAATTATTTATATATTAAATAAATATAATAATATAAAATATCATTAATTAGAATATAAAATGATTAAGTCAAAAGAAAATGTTATGAAAATGATCAAGATAATTAATACATAGTTCAAGTGTTCAACACAAGCATAAGTGCATAACAAAATGTCTTTGAAACAAGAAAATCACTCCATATTGTCAAACCCTCCATAAGCATAATTTTGGTTTTCATTATTTTTTTAATTTTTCATTTAATTAAAAAAAATTATAAAAAAAGAAGTTAGTTGACTGTTTAATCGGAGGTTTGAACGTTTAATTACCGTTTAAACCGTTGTTTCGCTATTTAATCGCCGATTAAACAGTCAATTGTATAATGGGCCATTTAGGCCAAAAACGTTCAACTCTTTTACCCTTTATCGTTTAAACACCTTTTAAACGACCGTTCAGACTGTTTTTTCGAACAATGATAGTTTCAACTCCCAGACTGTTAAGAGAACCACGAGTTGACATTTTTAATTAAAGAAGCTAGGGAAAATTTCGGTACAAGAAAGAAGATCAAGAGAGGCTGCAGAGATTGATCGAGAGCAAAAGAGATTCACAATATGTACATACATTTACTTACTGACGGACCTATAGATACAGTGGTTCCTATCTCATGAGGAACGTGTTTCTGTACTTTCCTTCTCCTGTTGAGAGTAGGAAATAAGTCATACTCCTCCTTACACTGGGAAACTAAATTTAACCCAAGGGGCGAGATAATAATTTTGAACAAACAGCTTCTAAATCGTTAAAGTTACCGGTCAATATGAAGGCAGAAACAGAAAAAGGATCTGATCAGTAATTGAGGAATTAGGGTTAGGTCCCAGAGAGAATTGAAATTCAGAGATGACCGACGATTTGAGATTGTTCAAGCCCTCACCCCGCGGACCTCCAAGCCGCCGCCTTGTGGGGTGTCGCGGCCAGCAGCACCGCTCTTTGGGTCGTTCAGGTCAGTAAAGCTAAGCTCTCATCTTTGATTAGATCCAAGCCCTATTGCATTAGATTGACCATTTCTAATGTGCATAGTATAATTGAAGCTCGTATATATATATATATATATTATTTTTGCGGATTGAGATACAGATTTGAGGGTGTTTCTGGGTTTTTCATTTGTTTGTGATTGGATTACTGGTTTATCCAGGTACTCTATAGGGTGATTTCAATGGTGGTTTTGGACTTCTGGGTCTGCTTGCTGTGATGCACATTTGCTAGCTAGCTAGTTGAGTAGTTTTGCTGTTGGTGAAACTTTGATTGGCTTTATGATTGTTTGTGCAATTGTTTCTCTTTAATAGTTGGATGTCATGAACAAATGAAGGTTGTATCATCTTTGCTACTATGTTTGGGTAGGAGGTATGGAGCTGTATAGTTGCATCCATATTTTGTGTGTCGATAGGCTGATGTAGTAGTAGCTGGCTGGCAAATGGGCTCATTTTCTCCGTCTTTGTTCGATTACAAATTGGTAGGCTTTAGACTAGGGTTCACTCTCACAGGTTAGTAAATGAATTGTCTTTGTTGTAAGAAGGCATAAGAATGGTTTCAAGGAAGCTGCTGATTTGGTAGTAAACTATATATGTAAGTTATCTTTTGTGTCTAGATTAGAGACCGGTACGTACATGTTTAAAAGTGAACAAGGGACCTTGTGGTATTAGATGTAATGGCAATGTGTGTAGCTGCATTTTTGTGTGCTAGCCCTTAGGGCCTTGTCTTGCGGATTCTGATTGATGATTGATACTTCTTTAAGCTGCTTCTGGATGGACCATATTAGATTGAGCTCAACAAGCTATTTATCCTGATCGATCTCCTTGTTCAAGCTCACCAGTTACAAAATCACCACATTCCTGTGTGCTTCTATTATGGAAATCTTTCTGGGATACCAATACTCCCCCGTCTTTGCTACTTCATCAGTTTTAGTTGTTCAGATAGTACGTACACTTGCATAATCGATTCATTTATCCATGTTGCCTTCTTACTATCTTAACTCGATAATCAGTTACCAGAGTCTGACATTCTTTAACTCTGTGAATCTCTTGCAGCCATTCAACGGGATCAAGAAGATCTTCTTTGAGACTCCAGAGCCCGAAAAGTGAAGGAAATCGAAACATCATGCTCAAACTTTTGATTTTCTGCTGCAATTTGTGATAGCCATCGGATTACTCTTTTCATGAGACTACATTTTCAGAATTGTCTGGAATAATAATGTGTTTTTTGGGTACCAGTTCCCTTATGTTTTCGAAAAAAGCAATAACAAGTTAACAACAAGGAAACAAGATGATTTCTGTCTTTCCATGAATTCCCTGAAGGCCTAGCACAACTAGCCTAGGATGGCGGCAATGTCAAAGACATTTGTAAACCAAAGTTGATCATAGTACTGATGTATACAGTCACACGGAGATAAATGTATTTACAAGAACTAAAGTATGCATAAGAATGAATCATAAAATCACTAAAATGTTATTCATGAACATAATGATCCAATGTTAAGAACGTTATGCAACACTGACCTGAATCGCATGAACAAGCAACCCTCCGTTCTTTCAACATAGAAACTACAGTCGAGGCATCTTCTCCACTTCTTATCCCTAGCAAGCTTGATCAACATGAGGTCTTCTTTTACCATATTATCCTTATTCAGCATCTGAAATTCCTCACAATCCATATCCATGTGCCACGGAACCTTACACTGAGCAGTGAGCACAGAACAACCTCCAACAATGCGGGCACTCAGATTCCCTAATGAGATCAATCTCATCTACACTATCATCAACCAACATCGCCGAGCAGTCCTTAAACGGGCAGTACCATATCTTGTAATCCTTACCCAAAAACAAAGCTTTGTTGGAAAAATGGTAGTTTTTCACTATTTTAATATAATAATTTAAACAAAATAATTGAGTGTGTTGCACTTAATTTTGATGTGAGGGAAACATAGATTTGTGTTCTCCTATAAAAGTACATAAAGATTATGTATTTATTTGTTTAAATTGGTTAAGAGGTGAATGAGAAATTGTCACCCAAAGTTGACAACTTGAAACAAAAGGAAGGAATGTGATCCCACATGGGAGAAATTAAGAATGTAAAAATCTTTATTTATGATTGCACCGTAATTTATCTTGAGTAAGTGAGTAGAGAGGTTCTTTGTCACGTGTGCAAGGGGAGGCAAATCTTGGTTGCACTTAAAAAAGACTTTTTGCATTTCTTGAGACCTTTCAACTTCTCTGGCCGGTTATGGTGGTTTTATTGGCCGAATTATGGTAGATTTTCTCACAATTATTGGCCGAATTTATGTTTCATGGTTAATGAGTGGTAACTCATAACATTTTGGTGACCGGAAATGTCATTTTTCATCTCCTCCATATATAAATAGAGGCTTCATCCTCCCTCATTGATAATCCCATCAGAAAGCAATTTCTTCTTCTGATCACTTCTCTCTCTCTCAACAGTGAGCAAATTCGGTGATAGAGTAAGGTATTCTTCAGTTCGATGAGAAGTTCTTGTGTTGTGGTACAAAATTTTGAAGTTGTTTTATCCTGGGAGAACAACGTCATACAATTCTGTGGGCGGCGTAAAAGTTCTTAAGAAAATCGTGTGATACACGTGACTCAACTTAGTTCATCTTTATAGGCCGAATTTATGTTTCATGGTTAATGAGTGGTAACTCATAACATTTTGGTGACCGGCTTTAATGTCATTTTTCATCTCCTCCATATATAAATAGAGGCTTCATCCTCCCTCATTGATAATCCCATCAGAAAGCAATTTCTTCTTCTAATCACTTCTCTCTCTCTCAACAGTGAGCAAATTCGGTGATAGAGTAAGGTATTCTTCAGTTCGATGAGAAGTTCTTGTGTTGTGGTACAAAATTTTGAAGTTGTTTTATCCTGGAAGAACAACGTCATACAATTCTGTGGGCGGCGTAAAAGTTCTTAAGAAAATCGTGTGATACACGTGACTCAACTTAATTCATCTTTTTACCCAAAATTTATTCTTCGTTCATATGTTTACAATTTAATAATTATTTAATTAATATTTCATATATTATATTTAATTTAATATCACAACTTGTACTTACAGGCTTCACATTATGCCTTCCCCCACCAGATAAACAACTCAGGCGGCAGAATCGACTGACAGTGCTCAGGGCCCAAGGTTCCCCTGCAGTAAGGAGCAGGGCACCCTATGGTGGTGACATTGTCATGAAGTTTGGCCGTCACGTGATGAACCACGCACTCAAAACAGTAACCATGGCTGCAATTTTTGATCCAAAATGAATCGTTAACAGACTTCGTCTCGACGCAGATTTCACAAACAAAAGTATCAGAACAATCCCTAACTTGGTTATGGAGGGTTTGAACTGACAAACCCTGATCGCCGAACTACTTTTTTTGGGATTGACTGCCCTAATGTCTTGTTCCCCAACAGGGTTTTCTTCAAAAGTGCACTGATCGGGTGGTCGGCGTGGATCATCACCGATGATCACAGCTGCTTGTGGAGTGTCCACTTAAGAATTTACATGGATTGGATCAGCGGAGGATACCTCTGTGGGGTTTTTCGGGGGATTGAAGTTGATCAAGTTGGGACTAGGATTGGTTTTGAACCATTTGATTTCTTGTGTAACGGTCACAATGCCATTACTAACACGTACCCTTTCTAAAGCAAAGGGAGCTTGTTGAGATTGAGACTCCGGTCTCTTCATTTATGGTCATATCAGTGTCTCTGGACCACATTGATACAAATTCTCAGTCAATCTCAATTATTGAGTTGCAATCTACCTAACTATTCCTTCAACTCTAAGAGAACCTATAGACATCTCCAAGAATGTGACCAAATAATTTCTTCATGCACATAGCAGTAAAGAATTAAGGTTAAAAATAAGGATAATTACCCAAAAGTCATATAAACTCATCTATGTGACCCAAAAGTTATTATATTTTTTTAGAAAATACCCATAAGTCACCAAATTATAATTTTAGTGGCAAAAAAAATCACTTTTTAGCCTAAAATTGAAATAAAAGTCTTTTTCTGCATGGACTATTTTACCCTTCCTATTTTTTGTCCAATTTTTTATTTCCAAACAAAAAAAAATGTCCAAAATTTTTTTCCGGAAAGAGAAGGAAGTCTTTTTCTGGAAAAAAAAACTTTTTTTACTCACATTTTTTTTTCTCGGAAAAAAAAAACTTTAAAAAAAAATAAATTATTTTCTATTTTATGTTTCACGACTCAATACAAACTCAAAAAATAAATATATCAACTCCGGTACATAAGTATATTAACTGTAGTTCATAAATATACCATCTCAAGTTCGTAAAGATACCATGACTTATTTTTTGTAAGTATACCAACCGTAGTTCATAAATATACTATCTCAAGTTCGTAAAAATACCATGACTTATTTTATATTTTCTTCTTCATAAGTAAACACAAATTCAATCAACAACGATACTTTGTCACTTTCATGAGAGAGAGAGAGAGAGAGAGAGAGAGAGAGAGAGAGAGAGAGAGAGAGAGTACCATCACTCACAACAAACATACTATCACTCACAAACAAATATACCATTACTCACAAACAAATATACCATAACATAGAAATAAATATACCACCACATGAAAACAAATATATCATTACTCAAAAACAAAGCATCGCTGACAAATAAATGTACCATTACTCACAAACAAATATACCATAACTCACAAACATATATACCTTCACATGAAAACAAATATAGCATCACTCACAAACAAATATGGTATATGGTATAGGGTATAAGGGTTTAGGGTGTCGAATTTAGGGTTTAGGGTTTATGGACTAAACCCTAAATCACACTGTGACAATACCGTTACGAAAGTGTGATTGTATACTTCGGACACTGACAGTACCCTTAGGATGTTGTAATGGTATACTTAGAACACTGTGATAGTACCCTTACAACCCTATGATGGTATACTAAGAATGTTGTGATGATATGCTTCCGAAATAAGCATACCATCTCACTTGCATAAGTATACCAAGCTTCCAAAACAAGTGTACCGTCACACTTGCATAAGTATATCAAGCTTCCAAAACAAGCATATCATCATACTTGCATAAGTATACCAAGCTTCCAAAAGAAGCGTACCATCACAGTTGCATAAGTATACCAATCTTCCAAAAGAAGCGTACCATAACAGTTGCATAAGTATACTAAGCTTCCAAAACAAGCATATCACCATAATTTTCGTTATGTATAATTCGCAAATATAACGTTAATGTTTTCTAACGTACCATCAATATTTATTAAATGTACAATTTTAGTTTATTAAATGTATTATGTATTTTTCAACTGTAATTTTTTTTAAAAAAAATCACAAATTGCTCTAGGCATCGACCCAACGCTTGAGCAGAGAAATTTCGCTGGAGCTAAGGGACGTCATCGTCGACAAGGGGTAGAAGGCATCCGTCGCACTTCAGTCTTGGGTCGTCTGTGTCCATCGTGCCTCAATCTCAGGTCTACGTCGCGGCTCTGTTTCGGGTTTGCGTCGCTGCTCGGCCTCGGGTCTGCATCGCGGCTCAGCCTCGGGTCTGCGTCTCGTCTCGGCTCGGTCCCGGCCGATTTGGGCTTTCGCAGCTACGACGAGGCGAGTGAGGATTGAGGGTCACACCGGTGAGTTGTGGCGAGCAACGACGATGGCTGGTTGCAACACGTCGATGAGTTATGGAGGGGCGAGGAGATTGAGGGAAGGAGGCGACGTCGTCTCTGGTTCATGAAAAACTAGTGGCATAGATTAAATTTTTTTTCCAACTCTGGTGCAGTGGCACGTTTTAATTTTTCAAAGTTTCAAGAATATTTTACGCGTGTTTGTAAATAAAGTGACTGGATGATCAAATTTAAAATATAAATGACTTTTGGGTATATTTTAGGCTTCAAGTGATATAGTGCTCATTGACCCTTAAAAATATAGATATCGAGATCACTTACTGCAGAGAACCCTGATATTGGACAGTGCCAAGTGCTACTGTCTTGATTTTGCTGACCTAATTGACTAGTTCACTTGGATTTTCACCATCATTCTTGGACACAAATAAGATTCGGGCCCGAGTTACACTAAAAGGGTGTGAGTGAGATGGATCTGAGTGGAGAGTGATGCTTCCTTTTATAAGTATGGATGACTTCCTCTCATTATATTTCTTTAATGTGGAAGGCTATTCTCCGTATCTCGTATGAACTAATCTATGAAGTTTTCGGGGATGACTTCCAGTTCCGGTGATGGATTTGACCGCCTCTCATCATAAATGTGTAGCTCCAATTTTGATCTTCAAGTTACCGCTTTGCTTATGCTCGGTAATTCCGTAATTATACGTTTAATATGGCATATATGTACAGAAAAATAAATAGTTTTTTTAAGACACTGAGGTTGACCAAGTTGAAAAGTATTAAGAGTTTAATTTCCTGAGCAAAAGTGGCAACAAACTAAAACTAGTATGCGCAACTACGATATGGGACAATATAATCACAACTCCAATGAGCAACTTTTTATTGAGAATTTGAGATCACATTAATGCTTCAAGATTCAGAAGTTGCAGATTGACAGGGTATCTAAAACTACATGGTGTTGCTAGCTTCGAAGGACTGAAACAGATCAGGTTGATCAACTAAGCTGCCTATGGTGAGCTTTTCCTTCTCAAGGAAGAGACCTTCAAGGTTGTATGTCCCTACTGAGGAAGGTGGTCCATTCCATAAATCCTTTGCAAGTTGCTCATGGATCCTCTCTGTTGGATGGAAAGAGTCCCACCATATATGATCATCAGCATTTTTACATAACTGGTAATCCTTATCGTCCTTTGTGCCTCCACAGGTGAACGAGCCTCCGTATGGTCCGCTTCCGCAACAAGCATTGATCCCATCCTTGAAACCTATACACAAGATTTGCTTTTCGGTATTATTTACAAACGAACATAGAGACTTGTAGCTCTAGTGATTAAGAGTACTTATGAAACGTCTATCTGCTCATATAACACTTCTGAAAGTAGTCTTAAATCTTAATTCTTCACAAAGAGGGAACAATTGTAAATTAGTATACCATATTTGTGAGGATGATTTATTCTTTCAAGGAGCCAGTCATAGAAATTGGAGCTGCAATACTTGAACTCTTTAAGCACATAGCCAAGGTTTGTGAGCACGGTATGTAGGGCATTGTTATGCGCTAGTGCAAGGGCAGAAGCTCCTTCGAAACAGCCTCTGCCGCCTTTCGTGGCTCTGAGGTTCACTGCTCTAAATGCAGGCAGGCAACCAAGCGGACACAACCTTAAGAAAGAAAACTTTCTGCCGCCTTTCTCATACAGCGCCTGCATGTAAAGACATTTCAAGTCAAAAATAAGTAAGCCACCTGTTCATTGAAAAACCAGCAGTGAAGTACTTCAAGGCTTACTTGGATTGCCTGCGTCAAGTTTCCAATAACCATCCCCACGTAGTTTTCAGGGTTATATTGTTCCTGCATTACTGGGTTGCCTAAGTAACCGCCCATGTAATCATTGCTACCAATACTAATGAAATACACTGCTTCTGATATCACTTCTTTTGCCTTCACTTCTCCCATTTTTTCCGCCAACCATTTTTGCACCTCTTCGAAGTTTCTCAATTGTGTTGCAAGATCAATAACCTATGAACCACAAAATTGATCATTAACCTTTTTTTTTTTGTTGAACGGTGATCATTAATTTTAAATTTTGATAGACATAGCATCTCCAACAGTAAAGTTATATCTATAACTATTTTCAACTAAAAAACTAAATGTAACTCACATGATTTTGACTTCAACTTTAGAGCATCTTCAACAGTAATATTAAATTTTTTAGTCAAATTAGCTAAAAGTTAAGCGCATCTTCTACTTATTCATTTTTTACTTCAGCAGTTAAAAGTTATGTCATTTCAAAATAAGTGAGTTTAAATTGATAAAAAAGGAGGGAAATATATAACTCAAGAGTTATTTTCTCTCTCCATCTTAGTTATATATAGCTATGAAATTTAACAAAAAATTATTTTAACTTTTATATAGGGTAGCTGTTGGAATGAAAAAAGTTATAAAATTAGGATATTTATTGGAGATGTCCTTAGTAGTTGTAGCTAAAATTAAATTATCTTAAATACTTGAATCATTGGATCAATTGTTAGATATATAGTGAAACCACTTTTTGGGCGGTCAAAGATATAACTTTTAAGTTATTTTATCTCTCATTTGTAGCTAAATAAAATTACTTAAAATAACTTAAAGTCAAATGTAGTTTAGCTTTAGCTACACTGTTATAGTATTTTTTTTAGCTATAATTTTTTGAAAATTTTAAATTTTAACTATTCTGTTAGAAATGTTGAGTTATAATCAAGACTATATTAGACTTTCTCTATTCAATAAATAGTCCAGGTTGAAAATCAAAATTCACAAATATGTTGAACTATATAGAACGGTATATCACCTGTCCTTGATTGGTTTCTGGTAGCACACCAGCTCCACCAGATGCAAAGTTTACTCCATTGGTATAATCAGCAGATGGTTGCAAGAATGGAGGGATTAATGGCAGCTCTGCATACTGGGCTGCAAAATTGGCAAAACTACACATCAAAATCGGTAACAGTAACACAACTACTCGCTTTTTACACATTAGTATTTCTCTCCACAATAGTGAACGATGTGCCAAGTCTCTTGGACAACCCGTTTCAATGTAACTAGCTTACCTATATAGTCCACAATGACACGACCATCGGAGAAGCGTCCGGTTGGGCGGTCAAAGAAGCCATTCTGGCCGTAGGGCTGGTAATGAGCTTGGTTCTCGGGGATGGTGATGATGTAATTGTTGTTGCCAGAATCCACAGTCGAGTCACCGAAAACGAACAAGGCAACTTTAGTAGTGGTACTAGTATCCAATAATACTGAGTCTTTAGCAAATGCTCCAAGGCAGCCACTCACTATCATCACACAGATCATGATCAAGTGACCGAAGAGACAACTTCCCGGAAGGCTTGCCATTTTGAGGTGGAAGATGTTCAAAGTTCAGTTCAGTTCCTTGTAATGTATGGATGGTCTGGTTCATATACATGTGGGAAACAGAGGAAAGAGAGCTAGTGTTTTTTTTCGTGGGAAACAAAGATGTGGATCTCCTGGATGGTGGTACTCTTGGTAGATACCAAAAAGTCATATTATCAACCTCGTAATTATCAGACTAATTGTCTATTATTGAATAACAATGATGTAGGAAAGCGCCATTTCCAAGGTCTAAGCCGGTATTTGGATCGGAGTTTATCGGAGCATCTTCAGTAGTACACCACCAGTTATGTGATTTGCACATGTAAAAACAAATAAAAAGATTTAATTTCTCTCTCACTCTCTCTCTCTCTCTCTCTCTCTCTCTCTCCTCGACTTTCGGCCTCCAAGTAGCGAGCCGCACCCAAGGAACACAAACCAAACTCATTGAAGCTGTGAGATCCAGAATTGTCTCGCTCAGAAAGCAACTTCATCTCCAACGGCGGCGGCGGCTAGTTGGTACGTACGTTTGCTGAGTTTGGATAGAAATTAAGAAAGAATGAGTTCGATTGTGGGGATCCTATCAATTTTCTAATTCATAATTTGTTTTCCGATTCCTATATCTACAAAAGTAGTTGCAATCACAACTCAAATCAACTCAACTCAACTCAACGCGGCTTCCTACAGGACCCATATGGGTTCGGATTTCTATGATTGCGTGGCATTAATTTAGTTACGTATATATATTTGATCGGTACTCGTTTTATTTGTTGATCGTCTCTTTGTTTTGTTTCCGTGGGTTTTTAGCTCGAGTTGTCGTCGTCATGAGAAGACCAATTTGCAGCTGCGCAGACGCAGCAGGTAATAGCAAAAGGCTTAAACGGCAAGACCAAACAAAACAAGAACAAGTTGAAGATGGAAAGCCCACACTGCTACCTCACCTACCAGACATTATTGTTCACAAGTTTTCCCGACTCCTTCCCACAAAAATAGCTGTCCGTTGAAGCTTAGTTTCCAAACAATAGCAAAAGGTCTGGTCTTTGGGAGTTCCCTTCTTAGACTTGGAGGAAGGAGACGTCCTTGGTGATCACCATGACGATGATGACAACCTCAGGAACCTCCGGACCATTGACTTTGTCGAAAGCTGTTTGAGATGTTGCGAGACAAACAAGCTCTTAGAACAGTTGGACAGTTTCAGGCTTCGAATGAGATATGACTCTGAATTGATAGATGCTACTAGGATAGACAAGTGGTTGGCTTTCGCGGTTGAGAAATGCGTCAAGGAGTTGGATAGGCATTCAAAGAAAACGTGACACATACTACTGCATACCCCAGACCATTCTCGATGCCAAATTCCTTACTAGTCTAAATTTGTAGCACGTGAGGATAAAGGAGAGAGATGATCTTGTAAGCCTTCCTCTGATGAAAACTTTGTCTCTTCACGCTGTGATTTTTGAGGGGTCTACTGCTCAGGATACATCAATTTGGATGGGGTGCCCTTCCATTGAGATCTTGTCAATCTTCGTGTTATTGCTCGTCACGGTTGGGTGACATGGATGTCATAAGTTACAGTCTTAAAACCTTGCAGGTTGTGGATTGCAAGTGCAAGTCTTTACTAGTTAGAGCCAAGACTCTTGAATCGTTTACATTCACTCCAGAACATTCTGAACTTGATTTTCTGTTCTTGAAGGAAGCATGCATCAAGTTAAAATATATCAACATCCGTGCGAAGCATCTGTGTTGTAAGGAATATGAGGGAACATGCCTAGACAATGTGCAGGCCACTATTGATACTCCAAATCTCCAAAGTATCGTATACTATGGTTATCTGCTGCCTAATGATGTCATTTCTCTCAAGGTTCAAAACTGACTGCGATTTGCATTCCTCAAGTTTGATTTGGATTTTAAAGAAAAAAGTCTGCAAAGCATTGTCCTAGCTTCATGGCCACATTTTCCTACTTGCAGAGGTTTTCTTGTAAACTTCGACTGCTGCAATCAGATAGAGCTGGATATTCATCACGATGCCATTGTTGAGGCTCTCTCGTTTCCACAAAATTTAAGGAGGGAATTTTCATCACCACCGCTAAGTAATGTCAAAGCTTTGAGTGTCAATATCATAGATCGGTGTTTACAAACTGTGGCTAGAGGTTCTGACTTGATGAATTCTTTGCGTTGGATGGCACCGTTTGCAACTTCTAGATTAACTTACTACGACTATGAAGGCAGCTTTCATTCTGAGGTAACGAGACCTGGAGATATGATTCCGCAGATGTAGTGAAAAAATGGCCAGAGGGTTTTCTCGGTTAATACAGTACGTTGAAAGTGCTACATATAAGACTATAGCTGCTTGTTCTGATTTTTTTTAAAAGAAGGGCGGTGCGGCAGCCCTCAAGATTTCATTGACGAAACAATTGAATACATATCTGAGGGGGACATGATACCTAAATCCCGTATTACAATAGACTCAAAGTGAGTATCTCGAATAATAACAAGACTACTCCAACCACTTATGCATTCAATTATGCACCTATTAGCAAATAGTGTGATACTCACCATTACTAAGTACTAAATTAACACTTAACACTCAACAACAATGAGTCGATTAAAACCCTTTTTAGTAGATGTAGCATTGGTAAATAGGGATTGTTCTTAACCGGGGATTGAGGGTGCATGCATAACTATGCTAGGTTTGTTTATGGGGGTGCGAGATTTGGTTTGTTTAACTAATAACCTACGAAATTTAAACCTAATTCTACTATGTGCACGTGATCATCACATCATGTCTACCTCCACCGTTTTCATGATTCACTTACCCAGTATCAACGAAATTCTTACCTTTCAACCTGCAATTTATACACATGCTTTTAAGAGTGCGACGAAGAGCGCCTACACCTTAATTAATTTATCTAAGATTCATACAAAACATGCTAGAGAGGAACAAAGAGCGTGTCACCCAACACATTAAGAAGCTTTAAGCATACAAGCATGCATACAAGCATGCATACAAGCAAAGACCAAAAACTAAGAACACATGGAAGGTAACATAAGTAAGTAAAAACGTATAGCCTTTATTAAACAAATCACAAGTCGTAAACCGAATTCTTTACAAGACAAAAGATGAGATAGAAGGTTTATGGTTACATTTTTAGAGTCTGTGAAGAGCACTAACAACTCCTCGAGTGGATGGATTCTCAAGAACAAGATGAAGAGCGCCGATTATTCTTGATCCGTGAGGAGGGAGCTTCAGCCTTGGAGGGAATTAGGCTTAAGACGACTTGGGAGGTGTTTTAGGCAGAGCTTTGCTATCTATGATGTGCGATAATGAAACCCTAGTCGAGCCCTCTTTTATATAGGCCAAGAAAAGCCTAGTTTGACTCCTTTTAGAATTCTAACTACTCCACCCGGGTAACCTGACCCTTCTCTACAAAAATAGAAATTTCTCTCGTTCTAGGACTCCAAATCGTTTGATTCCAGTTGCGTTGGAAACTAGACTTCTAGATATTTCCAACCATATACTAATCGCGTCTAGATTCATCCGGATCTGTTCACAGTGGTCTTTCAAAGTGGGCTGATGTACAAAGGCTGATTTCTGATAATTCATTTTAATCCATATTCTTTCTTTGGGCTTCTTTGGACATACTTTTGGTCTTCAATTCTTGACACCATGTGGGAAAGCATTTTAGTAACCATTTTGAAGACCATTTCTAGGACCATTTCTTCTCTGGAATTAGGAACTTTTCTTCTTAGCCAACTTTTAGCTCCGAAACGCCTCCTTTATTATTTCCTCCTTTATTTCTACCTAAAAACATAAAGTAAGTTAGAAACATATTTACTAAGCATAAAACAAAGTTAAATATAGAGAAAAAGACATTAATAATCAAGCATAAAATGCGTAGATCATAGTGCACTATAAACAACTCTATCCGCTGCGGCAGTTATCAAAAAAGTTTGAGTGGGTCTTTGCGAACGGTTCGTCCGGCAGCCCAAGGTGTAGGTGCTGACCTCTGGCTGCGCTACCTCGCTGCAGGTGCGGTCAGTCGAGATGTTGTCACCCATGTAGGAAGTTTGTTTTAGTTCCTTATTGTAAGTAATAAATCGAGATTGATGATGAGGAGTGGATTATGGATTCGAAAAACTGTCAGAGATGGAGAAAGGTTGCGTACCCAACGTAGGATTGGGGGCTGGAATTTAATGTACGAAGATCGTTGCCAGTGCGTGCTTGAAAAGGCCATGACTAAGATTTATACAAAGTGTGGTGCAACAAATACTTTGGTTGACAACAAAGGAGAAACTTCATTACAGTTGGAAGAAAATGTGTTTACGTTTGATGCAATTGTGATTGAGGTGTGCCGTCAAGGTTTGTTGATAGAGATCAAATTAAAGGACTTGGAGGCTTGGAAAAGTTGGGTTTCGTTTTTCCTCCTTATTATTTATCTCAATAGTATGTGGGTTTGGATGTTAATTATTCTAGATCTCACATGTTTTTAGTTTATTTCTCATATGTTGTTCATAATAATTGGGCGATCTAAGCGATCTGTCTGTGTGTGCACCATGTGTGTCTGGTTTGACATTATGAGAAAGCATGTCATGGTTCGATAGACACTTCCTCCTAGTGGCAGGATGAAACAAAATGTTGACAACTCAATCATCATTCGACAACATGGTAGGAAAAATATTCAAATTGTCTTAATATGTCGCCTTTGCATTATATTTCTGTCACTATGTCACCACAAATGGTACGATTGCAAAATATTTTTTCTCAATAAACAAGAAGAACGATTAACGTGAGTTTGACCGGATAGAATGGAATGAAATAAGAGTAAATTACACATAAGGTCATTTTGAACTTCTCTCTCCCAAATAAGGTCACTCTACTGTTGAGGTCACTTCTATACTTAAAAAGATACATGAATTTTAAACAATTATAATTCCGCCACTATTCCCAAATTTTCTACATTTCTTCAACCTTTAGTCAAAACTAGCATTCATCTTGCTATGGTTTCACATGCTGGCTTCCTGCCTGGTTATCGCTAGCGGACTCACTGCTGACTGGCTTTTGGTTTTAAAAAGGTTTTTCGTTTGATGAATAGTAATGTACTACTAACATGTAATGAAGGTACTATTACCATGTAGTGAATGTACTACTCTTTGATGTAGGTACTAGATACTAACATGTAATAAATGCACTACTAACGTGTGATGAATGTACTACTGTAAATGACTTATTTCTTTCCACCTTCTAAGCAGTAGTCCTCCTCCTAGGGATCCAAACAAGTGCGAACATGTATGAGTAATTCATTTATTCCACCTTCTGGGTGGTAGTCCGCCTCTCAGGGGAGTTTGAATGATTTTTATGAATATGCATGAGAACTCGAAGCTTTGTAGTGGGAAACCATAGTTTATTTACTCCAACATGGTTACAAGCTATAGATCTAGAGCTTCACTCTTTGGTAAACAGCTATAAACTGTTTAGCCACTCATAGTAACAAACATACTTACTTAAGGATGAAGAGGCTAAATAGTTGTTTCGACTCTTCACTCACAAACTAGACTCTCAGGTTTTCTACTTTCAGATAAATTTTTCTTATTTTCACCTTCGATGATTCTAAACTAAGACTCCCAAGCTCCTTATATAGAGAGCGGACTTCAAAATGGAATTGAAACACAAACTAATAATAGTAACTCCACACCAGTGGTAGAGCTTTGATGCAGACATGGCATCTGCTTTTCTCCATTGTCTTCTTTTGGAAAGCAGATTCTTTGGAATAAAGATGTCTCCCACTTAGAGAAGAAGACAATATGATTTTTCCCGTATTTATAGGTCATCGTAATCTTTTGAGTTATCCCTAATGTAGGGGGTCTTCTTTTATTATATTTCTTCTGTTCCTGTTTTCTTCCATATTTGTATCTATATACATCTGGTAGCTTTGGTCTCTCTCGATCTTGTCGAGCCATTGAGTACAGGCGAGGGAGGAATCTATTTCTCTTTGTTTCAGGGCTGTGAACAGATCACTCGTAATGACCTCTGGATGGTCGTACGTGGTGGCTATTATCTTGTCTCCTGATGCAAGAAACGTAATCTCTTGATCTTCTTTGATTACTTTCTTGATGTATTCTAACGTCATAGCCTTCATCCATGGAAGGCTTGAATTTGGGTTTCCATTGCATCCGCTGCATGATGGCTCAAGATACTGTCCTTGGATGATTATGACGTAATGATATGGAGGAATGTATTTAGTTTCTCAGTTACACCTTTGTATCCATTCTGGAGGTGTAGATCTGAACTTTAGTCTGAGAATGCAGTTGCTCTTCCTGACATTCTTGACTGTATTATAGATAATTGCTTGCAATTCTTTGAGATCTTCATTTGCTTTTGTCCATAGATTATGGACAAATCCATTCTCTACTAGCCACAACTTGTGCTCCTGCGGATGTTCACTCTGAACATTTACTAAATACCTTCCTAGGAAGGGTCTTAGGGCAACAAATAGGGTGCCTAGAAGATCTTCATCGGGTATATGTTTGCCAATATGTCTGTGAAACTTGAACCATTCTGATTCGTTTAGCGCTTGAATATGAACTTTAGCACTCTCTGGAGTTCTAATGTACAACGCTGCTGGTTCATTGATCACGCTTGGTGGTTTCTTCTTTTGGCTTAGTTCTATTGCTAAGGCGTCCATGGTCTCTATCATGAGCTTTTTGTCATTATTCTGGAAGGTAAACATTAAATTATCTAGCAGTGTCTTCTGGTGGGATGCTAGATTCTGGTCAGTTTGGAAGACTGCTTCTGAAAAGGTGTTCAGCTAATATTTGAAGATATTTACAAAACCTATAGGAAAAATTCTGCTTTTTTGCAAAGCAGCAGCCATTAACGGTCTTGATTTGCCTTTACCGTCAACCGTTTGAGACGGGCTAGCCAATCCTTTCCCCTGTGATTGATCAGTTGAGGCTGGTCTTTTGAGACGCAGCAAAAAACTCTTAAAGATTTTTTCAACTGGTTCTTCTTGTTGGTTAGGCTCCTTTCCTGGCCTTCTGTTTCTTGGGTTGTAACTTTCCTCGTCACTTCTCTTATACATGGCCATTTCTATGGTTAAAGCGTCTGGGAGATAATTCCTGTTTCCTGCAATTAATTTCACCTCATAATCATATTGGTTAAGAAATAATTGCCAATTAGCTAATCTTCTCCTATCTGCAGCTTTATCAAGTTTGAAGTTTTTGAAATTTTTCACTCTGGCGCAATCTGTTCTCACGGTGAAGGGTTTTCCTAAAAAGGCAGGAGAATTCTCAATTGTTTTTTTTATTTTCTTTTTCCTTTGTGGGATAATTCTGCTCCACAGCGTTGAACTTTCCACTGCAGAATTTCAAAATCTTCTATTGCCAGTACCACACCTGCCCAGAAGTTGTCACTAACATCAGTTTGAAGGATGCATTCTTCATTTTCTTCAGGTTGATGTAGTGGCGGCAAATGTTTGCATATGTCTTTGAATTACCTGACGATCTTTTCATCATCTTCTGTGAACTTCCAAGCTCTATTTGAGCTTGTTTTGGGCGACAGAATTGCTGTTAGTCCAACAATTTTAGGAAGAAAGTCTCTTCCATAATTTATGACTCTTAAAAATCTCTGTAGACTTTTAGCGTCAGAAATTCTGTCTGAAAATTTTCAGACCTTCTCTAAGATATGAGGCTGAAGCTTGATGACTCCGTTCATTATGTTGATCCCTAAGAAATCAATTTCATCTAGGACAAGAAAAACTTTCTTCTCTCCTAAGATGATCTCATGTTGGACGATGAGCTTGACTACTTCAAAGAGATGATTAATGTGTTCTTCCTTATTCTTTGAGAACACAAGAATGTTATCTATATAGGCGACACAAAAGTCTGCCACTTGTTTGAATATATTCTCCATTTTTCTCTGGAAAATGGATGAAGCTTGCTTTAGCCCGAAAGACATTACTAGCCATTTGTAATGTCCATGTGGAGTTCCGAAGGCTGTGAGAGGAATGTTGTCAGGATGTATTTTGACTTGCCAAAATTTTGATTTAGCGTCAAACTTTGAAAACACCTTGGCTTCTCTAAGCCTATTGATTAGCATTCTTGCTTGTGCTATCTGATATCCGTCTTTTACGATTTTCTTGTTGACGTCTCTGTAGTCTATCACCATTCTCGCTTTCTCATGAACTTCTTCTGCATGATTTCTGACATAGAAAGCTGGGGCGTGATGAGGACTTTTTGATAGTTTGATCAATCATTTCTGCAAGAGTTCATCTATATCTTTTCTAAATTCTTTTTTATCTTCTTCTTTGTATTGGGAAATGGATTTTACGTGACAGATTGAATTCATGTCATGTAACTTGAGCTCACAGACCACTGGGTTCTTTTCCCAAAATTTCAGAGGATTGATATCGATATTTTGTCTGAGCATTTCTTTGATTTCCCCAAGGGTATGCCTCTTTTGTTTCTCGAGTTTAGCCTTGAAGTGCTCGAGATTATGCTCTTTTATAAATGCTGCTTCAACTGTTTCATCTTCATCTCCTGATGACTGTTCATCGGGCAACTCTTCTTGTTGTGTGTGCTGGTTATCAAGAGCCTTATAAGACACATAATAATGATACTTGTCTCGATCATGAAGCGACACAATGGTAGGATCTCCGTTCTCAAATCTAGTCTTCATGTTGGGTTTCTTGGAGTTCCTTGCTTTCCTTTTAGGGATTTTCTCTTGTTCACACTTGTCAGAGTCTCTCTTGAGAATGTTGTAGACAGTGTGTTCTTTGAGTTGGATTCTAGTAGGGACATGAGGTGGAGCATCTGGATGCTTGAATTCTCTGTTGCCGTGAAACCTACCGAATTCCATTTCATCAGAATATTCTTCTTCTGATGATGATTCTTTGATAAGAAACTCATCTTGGTGCTTGTATTGTAGAATTGTTTTGATTCGTGGTTTGTATCTACCACTATTCTGCTGCAATCTCTGATATTGTTTTGTGAATCCTGGACCAACAATACTTTTAGCTTCTTTAAGCCTTTCTATCCAGAAAAATTTGTGATTTTTCTCAAAGCCTAATAAGTTCACTTCTGGCTTCTGGATGAAAGTTTGTTGTAGCAGGAAGTCATTGCCAATTAAGACATCTGAGTCTTGGCCTTCTGATTGCCAAATATTTTTCAATGACAAATGTTCCTCCTCCTATCGAGACTTGAACCTTTTTGGCAAAAGTATTCATGAAGATTCTTCTTCCTTCTATGGTCTTTCCGGTTGCATTTCTTTTTGGATCTATTATCCACAACTCTTCTGGTATAGCAAACTTTTTTGCTAGACTGAAGCCCAAACCATTATCTATAAAGACATGTAGATGATACTTCTTGTATCCTAGAAGTTTTAATCCAATCTCCATGTAATTACTGAATCTACTTGTAGAAACAGTTGCTACCTTGCATAGGTTTTGTTTTGAAGAACTTACTTCCTCTTCTGTAAAAGGATTGCACTGTTCTTCTTCACAATCATATACTTCTTCTCTTTTAGTATCATGGACCGGATCTTCTGCATGTACTACTTCTTTCTTTGTAGGAGTATCAGCCTTTGCTCTTTCTAGATCTTTTTCTAGAATTTTTTGTTTCTCCTCTATCTCATAGAAGTAGACTTCATAATCTTGTTCAATAATCTGGTTTATTAAATTCTTCTTTGTTTTTCTCCTTGATTCAGCTATGAAGCATTCTTTGTGATAGGTTTTCCCTGTTGCTTCACAAAACATGGGAAATCCTTTCTTCTCATTGAATTGATAGAAATCGCAAATGAATGTTTCCTTGTTGACTTTGTAGGAAGAAATATTTTCTTCCTTTGTGCTTTCTGTTGTAGCGGAAGCAAATAAATGTAAGAACAAACACAGATTTAACGTGGTTCACTAACGCGAGTTAGCTACGTCCACGGCAGAAGGAGAACCGATTACTTTATCTTGGAGAGAACCTGGTTTACAACAGTATAACACACTAGGCTAAGCCTAACATAGGATTACAGTATACCGAATATCTACCAACGCTAGATTAAGCCTAATCTACAGGATAGACCCAGATTATAGAGATATTCCACCACCCCATTAGCTAATACCCAACTGGTATATATATAGCCTAACAGAGTCCTAAATACCAGAGGAATCCCAGACACACACGTCTGAGGAAACCTAAACTAGAATGATTAAGGAAACCCACTTCCTTAATGCCTGAGGAATCCTAGTCCTAACGAAATCCTGAGTAGAAGTCTTGCTCGCCAAGGACTTCTAACTCTCCTCGCCAGAGACTTCCTCGCCTGAAGTCAACGCTCACCAAAGACTCTCTCGCCAGAGACTCTTCCTTGCTCGCGTACCACACGTATGCCAACGTGCCACGCGTATGCCAACGCGCCTCGCGTACGCCGACGCGACTCAAGATTCAAGGCATAGACTAACAAATCTCCACCTTGACTTGAATTCTCTCCCAAGTAATCAGATGTACCCGAAGTACCAGACTTCTCCTCTGCCCCCAAATGTCGTTCCTCCAAGAAATGAACCCAGATGTTCCCTTCTCCCAGAAAAGGACCCAGACGTTGCCTTCTCCCAGAGAAGCAACCCAGGTGTTGCCCCCAACGGGCAACTAACAACTTCTGACATTCAGCAAGTCCAAGCAATGTTGGAACTTGCTATGCGAAACCGGCTTTGTGAACATGTCTGCTGGATTATCAGCAGTACCCACCTTGTTCACCCTGATCTGCTTCTCATTCCTCAAAAAATGATACCTGACATCGATGTGCTTAGTCCTCTCATGATGAACTTGATCCTTGGCCAAACAGATTGCACTCAGATTATCGCAATACACTATAGCCTGATCGTGATGTAAACCCAAGTCACTAACTACTCCTTTCAACCAGATTCCCTCCTTGGCTGCCTCTGTCAATGCCATGTACTCTGCTTCAGTAGTCGACAACGTCACTGAATGCTGCAAGGTAGCTTTCCAACTGACAACTGACCCACCAAGAGTGAACACATAACCAGTCATAGATCTTCTTGTGTCAACATCTCCAGCATAATCTAAATCTAAGTAACCAGCTACTAAACACCCTGTATCACCTCCATAAATGAGACCAACGTCAGACGTACCTCTAAGGTAACGAAATATCCTCTTCACAACTTGCTAACGCTCCTTTCCAGGCTTACCCATAAACCTACTGACCACACTGACAGCATGTGCAAGATCCGGTCTAGTGCAGACCATAGCATACATCAAGCTTCCTACTGCACTACCATAGGGAACTTGAGACATGTACTCCTTCTCCTGAGCTGATTTAGGTGCGAATGCAGTGGACAAATGAATGTTCGCTGCACTTGGAGTATCTAAGGATTTTGCTGTAGACATGCCAAACCTTGACAATATCTTCTGAATATAATCCTTCTGTGATAAGAACAGCCTCTTCTGACTCCTATCCCTGTAGATCTCCATTCCCAGAATTTTCTTTGCTGCACCCAAATCCTTCATCTCAAACTCAGCACTGAGAAGACCCTTTAACTTCTGAATCTCTGACTTGTCCTTTGCAGCTATCAACATATCGTCTACATACATGACCAGATAAATGAAAACCTCATTTGAAACCTTGTTGTAGTAAACACAACAATCGTACGGACTCCTATTGTATCCAATCTCCATCATATAGCTATCAAACCTTTTGTACCACTGCCTCGGTGACTGTTTTAGTCCATATAAAGATTTCTTCAACTTACAAACAAAATCTTCTTTTCCAGGAACTTGGAAACCCTCTGGTTGAGTCATGTATATCTCCTCCTCCAACTCTCCATGCAGAAAAGCTGTTTTCACATCTAGTTGCTCAAGTTCCAGATCCTGATGTGCAACTAAGGCTAGTAGCACTCTGATAGATGTATGTCTGACCACAGGCGAGAAAATCTCATTGTAGTCTACACCTTCTTCCTGATGAAACCCTCTTGCAACTAAGTGAGCTTTATACTTGAAACCCTCAGCAGGCGACATCCCTTCCTTCTTCTTGAAGATCCATTTGCAAGTGATAACCTTTCTCTTCTGAGGTCGCTTGGCCAAATCCCAAGTCTGATTCTTGTGAAGTGATTCCATCTCGTCTCCCATTGCAGCAAGCCATTGGGCAGACTCAGTACATGTAACTGCTTCCTTGTAGGTGGATGGCTCGCGAAGATCCACCTCTTCAGCAACCTGAAGTGCATAAGCCACCATGTCCTCAAAACCATACCTTGTAGGCGGTTTCCCGAAGTTTGCTCTCCTAACCCGATTAAGAGACAAACCATGCTGGTTATCTACTAGTGGCTCTGATTCTGAATGTGAGTGTTGATCTCCTTGCTGTGGTTCAACCTCATCTTGCTGCTCCACCTGTTTCTCAACACTACCATTCTCTGATACAACTATGGTATTAGAGAGCATGCACCTAGCTCTCTCCAGAAATGTCTGATTTGTACGTTCTGCCACACCATTCTGCCCCGGTGTGTCCCTGACTGTATGATGCCTAGCAATCCCTACATTCCTGTAGAACTCATTAAACTCAGACCAGCAGAATTCCAGAATTTGCATCCTTCGTTCACTCATATAATCGAGTCTCATGTGCCATAGCTTGGTCATATCCTGCTTATGAACTTCCGATGATGCATCAGCAGCAAAACCAGACAGCGTAGAACCTTGTAGAATATACAAAGTACCCTGCTTGACACCTTTCAGAACCACATCTGAACCTTGTAGACACGCAAGATCCCGCCTTCTCCTTTGAAACTAAACCCCTTCTTGTCCAAATGACTCAGAGATATCAGATTCTTAGTCATGCGAGGAACATGCCTAACCTCGTTCAATGTACAGAATTTACCATCATGTGTCCGTAACTTGACTGAGCCCATTCCAACCACCTCGCAAGCAACATTGTTGGCCATTGTCACATTGCCTCCATTTACCTGCACGTAGGTTGCGAACCACTCCCTGTACGGACATATATGATAAGACGCCCCGGAATCTAGAACCCACACATCATCGTGATGTGCATGTTCATCAGCAACTAGAGCCGTATCCTCTTCTGAATTAGTGTCATCTTCTACTACAGCAACGGTCCCTGATGGTTTCTCCTGCTGCTTCCACTTCGGACATTCCCTTCTCCAATGTCCCTTTTCTTTACAGTAGTTACAGACATCGTTGGGTTTAGGACCCTTAAAACTTGGCTTCTTGAATTTCTTCTTATCCTTGTTTCCATGTCCTTTACTTCCACTGACTACTAACCCAGCAGCCTGATTGTCTGAACCTGTACCAGTTGCTTTATGGCGCAACTCTCTGGTATGAAGAAACGATCTTACCTCCTCAAGAGTCACCGTATCCCTTCCAACAATAAAGGATTGCACAAAATTCTCATATGATACCGGTAAAGATACCAATAGAATTAAGGCAGCATCCTCATCCTCGATCTTAACATCGATGTTACGCAATTCTAACAGAATTGTGTTCAGCTGATCCAAGTGATCTCTCAGTGGTGCACCCTCTTGCATACGCAGACCAAACAAACGTTGCTTCAGAAGCAACTTATTGGTTAAAGACTTCGTCATGTATAGACTCTCAAGCTTCAACCACAAACCAGATGCAGATTCCTCTTCTGCAACTTCGGTGATGATATCATCTGCAAGACACAACATGATAGTCGAGTGTGCCTTCTCCTCCAGACTAGCCATCTCAGCGGACTCGAGACCCACTGCCTTCTTCATCAGCGACGCCCACAACCCTTGTTGCTTTAACAAGGCACGCATCTTAATCTGCCATAAGCTGAAACTGTTCCTCCCCGTAAACTTGTCGATCTTCCCATTCACCCCGGACATCCTTGAGCCGATGCTCTGATACCAGTTTGTTGTAGCGGAAGCAAATAAATGTAAGAACAAACACAGATTTAACGTGGTTCACTAACGCGAGTTAGCTACGTCCACGGCAGAAGGAGAACCGATTACTTTATCTTGGAGAGAACCTGGTTTACAACAGTATAACAGAATCACACCTTAAGGAATTACAAACTCCACCTTAAGGAATTACTGACGTTACCACACTAGGTTAAGCCTAACCTACAGGATAACACTATACCGAATATCTACCAACGCTAGATTAAGCCTAATCTACAGGATAGACCCAGATTATAGAGATATTCCACCACCCCATTAGCTAATACCCAACTGGTATATATATAGCCTAACAGAGTCCTAAATACCAGAGGAATCCCAGACACACACGTCTGAGGAAACCTAAACCAGAATGATTAAGGAAACCCACTTCCTTAATGCCTGAGGAATCCTAGTCCTAACGAAATCCTGAGTAGAAGTCTTGCTCGCCAAGGACTTCTAACTCTCCTCTCCAGAGACTTCCTCGCCTGAAGTCAACGCTCGCCAAAGACTTTCTCGCCAGAGACTCTTCCTTGCTCGCGTACCACACTTATGCCAACGTGCCACGCGTATGCCAACGCGCCTCGCGTACGCCGACGCGACTCAAGATTCAAGGCATAGACTAACACTTTCTTCCTAATTCTTTATCTCAAGAAGATAAACCTTTCTAGGTTCTTCATCTTCTTCTTCAAATTCTGAATCTGACTCTTTTGACGATTCATCTTTTGAACGGACTGAATAGACAAATATTTCTTCATCATCTTCTGATGAATAGACTACTTCGTATCCTTTCAGGTTTGCCATCTATATGGCTCCTTCATACTCTTTGAGAAGAGCCTTCAAATTTCTCTTCTCCTTCTTGGGACATTCGTTAGCATAGTGCCCTTTGGCCTTGCACAACCAACATCTACAAGATCTTTTCTTTTCAGGCTCTTGATAGGATATTGTCTTCTTGAAAAATCTCTTTCTGAAATTTTGTTTTTCTCTTCTGTAGTTAAAACTTCTCTTGAATCTCCAACTCTTCCTTCCGTTTCTCTTGAAACATTTTTAGAGGTGCTTCTTCTTTTCTTCGCATCCCTAGTTGGTTAGTGTATCTATCATGCTGGAACAAAAGTCACTTGTTCCCTTAAGCTGCTTCTTGGCGGCTTTTTCTCTGGTGTTAGCTTTGCACTGATCGCGCATTAGCAGCCTGATTCTTTCTGCAACTCTTCCCACTGAAAAGCTTTCTAGAGGTTTTTCTTCTATGTTTTCTCTCATGGCCGTTCTCCATTGTCAGGAAGCTTCATGTGTATGAGGTGTACCAAGTCAGTATTTTCAAACTCTCTTATTGTGCAGTAGTACTCTTGGAATTCATTCAGATATTCTTCGAAGTACTTCGATCTGGAAAGCATATATATTGGATTTTGCTATCTCTTTAGTTTTTTCTCCAACATATGAGATGTCTCCACATAATTGATCATAGATTGGAGTAGCAAAAGTATAAGGAATTCTGTTTGTCTTTATGTCTTTCAACCATTGCTTTCCTCTTATCGTCTTTTTAAAAGAAAGTAAGACTTCTTTGCCATTCCTAGGAGGGTTGACTCATAGGTTGTCTGTAGGTCTTGTGCTTCAAATCTTCCATAGGTTGAACATGATGCCATGAATAGACTAGCTGCCGATTCGTCGATGGCATTTTTCTTGTCTAGAGCTTTGTCTATGTTATGCCATACTCCTAGTTGAGTGATTGGCATCTTAGGAGTATTTTCTTGTGGAGTGAATCTGTGGGAGCTTCTCTCTCCCTTTTTTCCACTAGGGCCTTTTCCGTGCGGAAGTTTGAGCTTTCCACGAATCTTGAATATGGTGGTCTGTGAAGATGATGGTTGTGAAGATTCTTCTTCTTCCATGTCTTCATCTTCTGTTCCTTCGGTTTCTCCTTCTTCTTCATATAGAAGAGGAAAGACTTTTCTTTCCTTTTTGAAGGTGAAACTCTCGATCTCTTTGATCAATTGTTCCAACTGCAATGGATCTTTACACTCTTCTGCTTCCTCATAAAGCTTGAAGAGTTTTGATTTGGACTTTCCTGCTTTTAGCATGCTGATGTTTCTTTCTAACTCAGCATCTAAATCTTCTTCCATTATTGGATTGGCTTTTATAGAGATTTTGGTACTTCTAACACCATTTTCTCTGGTAGAGTTGCATCTTCTGACGTGTCTAGAGCTTTCTCCTCTGAAACTTTCGAGGGATACGTCACTGTTTCTGTGTCCTTCAAATTTGAGGTTGACGTCTCTAGTTTTTCTGTTCTCATAGACTGCTGCCCTCGTGCTTTCTGGTTTTTCCTTTGGACCAGATAATTTCCACTCTAGTGGGAAAATACGTCATCTCATGCTACCTTGTGAATCTCTTGATTATGGTTCTTGAGATTTGTAAGGAAATCAGTGGTAAGACCTGGTATGTTTGATATCCTGATTTTTGGCTCTACTGTTGTGCTCATTAGTTTATAGTAGATTCTATAAACTATTGCTAACTCTTGCATGCCGTTTTTCATGGATGTGCCGTCTCTCTCGACTCTCAGTCGTAGATAGAGAGCAGCATCTGTTAGACTGGTTGAAAAGTTTGGGAAGCAGCTGAAATATGCAACCTGGTTGCATAGTGATGCTTGAAGTGTTCCCAGTAGACTTTTCTGAAAGTCGATAAGCCTATTGTCTTGTAGTACGCATAGAACTTAACAATTTAGGCCTTCTCCGGCCAGTAGCTTTATGCCAACTTAGACTGCTCCAATATGCATAAACTTGAAGTTTCTTTTTTTGGCTTTAGAAACTTCTTCAGGTGTGACTAGAAGGAGATCTGTTTCCTCTGTTGTTGCCGATGTGGTGAATTCAAGGATTTTGAACTGATGGTTGTCCATCATATCAAAACTTCTTCTCTTATAGATTTGTTTGAATTCAAACTTCAGGATTGAAGCATTTCGAACGTTATTCTCGATCTCGTTGAATTCAAATTCTTTTGAGTTCACCAGCTGCACTGATTTTTTTCTTGAAGATGCTCAACATATTCATGTTGCGCATGTCTTCTGGTTTTGGTTATTTCAACTTGAATGCTGAAGGATTTGATGAAGACTCTTGAAAAAATGGCTTTGGCATTGGGTTCCCTTTTGAAACCTTTAGTGATCTGAAGTCATTAGTCTTTCTAATGATAGTTCGAGGTGGACTAGTGCTTGACCTTTGATGTTCTTGAACTTTCTTCTAAACATAGTTAAAGATCTTCTTCTGTTGAAGATCTAGTCTCTCGATCTTACTATTAACTCTTGTTAATAGTTCTTATTTTTCTTCCGGCTGTCTCTGGATAGAATCTACCTTAGCTTCCAATTTCTGTAATTAGTTGCTGATTGTTGGAAGAATTTTTAGATTCTCTCTGCATCTAAAATTTTCTGATAAGATTTATTGTTGCCTTACATCTGATGCTTCTAATAGAGAATATAGTTTCTCTATTATTTTCTCAGTTGCTGATCCCATTGTTGGGATTTTGAGCTATTGCAAGCTCTGATACCAGTCGTACTGCGGATCTAACCAATGCCCAAATAAACAGTTAGATAGATACTCGGTGCAAGAGATTTTCTATCTTTGCTTTGTCTCTTAACAAATTTTCAAGAAAAGCTCGTTCTCTGGCAATTTTGAGATTATGAATTGCTTGTTCTAAAGGGCGTGGATGAGCTACTCTCTATATTTCGAATAAATTAATTCTCTTTTTTTTATTAGTGATAAAATCTCTTAAAATTTTAAGTTTAGAACTTAAATCACGTGTTTTTTTTCAGTGAGAAATTTTTAATTATGAAAAATAACTGTTTACCTTTGAGTGTCGAGGATAGATCTCCAGTTGTATGTGTTAAAACAGATAAATTATGGGCCCACTACACTTCTTCAAGAACATACTACTTTAGTTATATGCAGACATTATTTACGTATGATGTATATACTATCAGATTTTGTTTTAAAAAGAAGGCTAAAAATGGAAGTACATGACAAAAATAATGACCTTCCTTGTTTAAAATCTTATAACTAACATTTTGCGTAAAAAATCTTTCAAATTGACCTTCTATGACATTTCCTCATGAAATAAAGGTTAATATATGAATGTCTAGTAGAAATTGACATAAATACGTTGGGCCATTTCATGTAATCGAAAAGAAAGCGAAGGTGTTAAGAGCATGAGAGGAGTAGTTTTGTGATTATCCCAGATATTCTGTCTGTGTCTATTATAATACATGGTTTATGTCTTATGTCCTCGAAATGTATTTGCCAGTTTCATTAACCAAGGCTTCCTTTTATTTTATATATATATATATATATATCTTTTAAAACACACGTACGAACTAAAAGAAAAGAAACGAAACTGTAACCAAAAAGAAAAAAAGAAAAAGAAAAAGAGAATTAAAGTAAAATAAATAACAGTTGATGAGCCCAAAAGCGGTGCGTTTTGGGTTGCTGCATAAACTCATTGCAACGAAATCCTCCTCTGCATTCTCTTCCAGAGCCCAGAAGATTTTTTCATCCCCAAAATCTCAATTCTCAAATTCCAATGGCGCCAGCGAAGTCCTCAAAGAAACATAACAAGGAGAAAGTCGTTCGCCGCAAGTAAGTTAAAAACCTCAATAATCACAACTCACTAGCTTCTCTATCCATTCTGAACGAGCATTAGAATCACATCAATCGGTACCAAGTTCAAATTTTTACCCCCAAATTCGTTGTAATTTTGCATAAAGGAAACTGATTTGGTACAAAATTGCCGTAAAATCTGTTCAATTCGAGTTTGGGAATGAATATATTGTATGTAATGCGATGTTTATATGTACAGAGAGGAGAAGCCAGAGCAACCGGAGTTGCCGAAATACAGAGACAGAGCTAAGGAACGTAGAGCTGACCAAAACCCTGACTATGAGGCCAATGAATTGGGCTCATTTCACGCCGTTGCGCCGCCTGGGAATGTTGATCTCGGGTCAGTGACCTAACCCTTTTTTGTGTTCTATTCGTCCATGAGTTTGCGAGTTTTGTTTGCATTGTTCATGTTTGTAAATGGTGTTTTTATTTTTATTGCAGGGCAGCTGATGTGCACAAATTGTCAATCGAGAAGAGCAAGTATCTCGGAGGTGCGTTATTTATAGGGTTCGATTTTTTCGGTTGCTGATGAGTATTTTGTATTAAGCTCAATGGGAATGATAATGCATTTGTTGGTATGGTGATGAAACTATGGTGTACTCGGTTGATGTTTTTCAGGTGATTTGGAGCACACACATTTAGTGAAAGGATTGGATTATGCTTTACTTACAAAAGTAAGAAGTGAGATTGATAAGAAGCCAGATGCTGGAGATGAGGTTGATCCAAAATCTAAGTAAGTGTTCACGGGTTACTTACACAAAACATGTGATGATTTCATTTGCTAACATGTGCTTATGGTGGCAGATCATCCAAGGAAGAGCAAATCGTTTCATTTCGAACTGCAACTGCTAAGGTATGTAATTACTTTGAGAATATGAAGGTGTTTTGCTTCTAAATTAGGAGATCTGTTCTCTGATGTATTGTTTTTGTGTTTCAGTCGGTGTATCAATGGATAGTTAAGCCCCATACCGTTATTAAAACCAATGAGATGTTCCTGCCGGGTAGATTGTCATTTATTTTTAATATGGTAAGAGTTCCCCTATCTTTCGTCTACAACCTTGTCTAATATGAAGCAACATGAGTACAAGTGCTTTCTAGGGTCTCACATGAGACTACTGAGCTGCCTAAAGTATCATACTTGACAGGTATGATTCGTTTTGACATCTCAGGAGGGTGGATACACTCATGACATTCCTACAACCTTGCATAGAAGTAAAGCCGACTGTTCAGATCCTGAGGTAAAATATTCTTCACCACTTGTTGTGGCCTTGCTATGTCTGCTGAAGTATTTGTCTGGTTTGACTTCTACTTACTCTGCAGGAAATGGCGACTATCAGTTTTGATGGTGCTGTACTTGAAAAAATTGCTGCAAGCATGTCATATCTTCGTGTTGGATCTTCTGGGAAGGCTAAAAATAAGAAAAAGAAGGAGAAAGAGGCAAAAGGTTACTCACAATGCTAGTTTTTATTTAATGCGATTCATCCTCGCTGCACTCTGTGGTTGATTATTTCTTAAAAATACTAATCAAGTTCTTTTTTGGCCCCATTTATTTTGGTTACAGGAAAAACTTCTGTTGATAATGGATATGGGCAAAAGGTCAAGCCCTCAAAGCCTGATGTTGGAGTTGCGCAATATGATACTAAAATAGATGTTTTGCCCCCACCTCCGCCTCTTCCCAGGAAGAACCATATCGATTCACAAGAAAAACAAGGTCCAACTATTGCAAGAGCAGATGAGGATGACATTTTTGTAGGTGATGGTGTTGACTATGTTATTCCTGGTAAAGATATGAGCCAAAGCCCTCTCTCTGAGGACATGGTAGAGTCTCCCAAGAATAAGGTAAGAGTTTCTTATTTCGAAGAACCTGCTTATGGTCCCGTCCCACCTGGTCCTGTCCCACCCTATGGGATGTCTCATGATTGGCAAGGAATGGTATGTCGATCCTAGTCTTTTTCCAATTTAAAGTTCATAGTCACGCTGTGTGTTCTAAATAGAAACTTAACATGCATTTGGTCATTGATAAACAATTTTATGCTTCTTCGTTGGATTTAGGATGGATATGATGCAACCGCGCAACAACCTATGGTCGGCCCCTACCCTGGAGAGTGGCAGGAATATCCATATGCTGAGCAAATGGCTTATCCTGAACAGTACCTCCAACCAAATATGGAAGGTTACAATGTGCAAGAAGATCAGAACATACAAGATCCATGGTTAATGACTCAAGAAGAGAAGGATAGGGGTTTAGGGTCTGTATTTAAGCGGGATGACCAAAGACTCCAACAATTGAGGGAGAAAGATGCTCGAGAAAAGGATCCCAATTTTATCTCAGAGAGTTATTCTGAATGTTACCCGGGCTATCAAGAATATAATCGTGAGGTTGTTGACAGCGACGATGAGGCGGACTTGTCAAAAATGGATATGGGAGGACGAGTAAGATCTTCTTAACCACTTCATATATAGCAGTGCTAGCTTCTTTTATTTGATTCTATTAGTCTGTAAGATTTGTTAAAGTGGTGCTAATCTCATTTTCAAAATACATCTTAACAGGCCAAGGGTCGTCTTCACCGTTGGGACTTTGAGACAGAAGAAGAATGGGCAACATACAATGAGCAAAAAGAAGCTATGCCAAAGGCGGCATTCCAGTTTGGCGTGAAGATGCAAGATGGTCGAAAGACACGAAAGCAAAACAAGGATCAGAAGATCAACAATGATCTTCACAGGATCAACAAGATACTTGCTAGAAAGAAGTCCGAGAAAGATGGAGGAGATGACGACAATGGGGGCCATTATGACGATGATGTACAGCCCGGCAAGAAGCTTCGAGTTTAATGCTAGTTAAGTTAGGTAAGCAGATTGTAACATTGACATGTATATGCAAACTCGGCTAGAACTTTTCTCATCAGTTCTTGACAAAGCGCAATTCACTTGGTCATCTTTACAAAGCACAGAAAAGTGCTTTATTAATTCATATACAACGTGTTAAAGTTAGATTTCGTTGGTGTAGGTCATTAATCATGACCTGTTTATGTTTCGATTCTGTTGTGTTTACTACTGTCAGTAATGTGGTAAAGAATACGATTAGGATTTACTCGAAATTTACTACAGTTTTTTGTTTTGTTGAGATAGCGTTAAATTTCATTGTGTTTTACCGGATTTCCCAACTTGATAAAACGAAATCCTATAGTATCATTATTGTGAAGTATAGTTTGGTTATTCTAGACAAGCAAACCAGAGTAGTACTATACTAAAAAAGTTGGGCGCAGTACTTAGATGTCTAGGTATCATCTCTAGGCAACCACACTTGCCTGAATCTTATGGATCTTTCATTTGAACAACCTCCTCTTGGCGATTTGACGAGTAGGTCCCATTTTGAAACGACTTTTCTTCTTCACATACGGGCGGTTGCATCTCACCCCTCTGAACTAGGTAGTGGGATGGTCCCAATCGGTACTACAATTTTCAAGCATAATAAAGGAAGTCAGAGCAGCTTCAGTGTTTCACCCAGCTAGTATCCTTGGAACTCTAGACACCACACTTATAACAAATCCGGCTGGCTGTGGAGCCCAAGCTGGCGGCCCAAGAACCTGAACGTCCAAGTGGCAATTGTCGGCGGGTAAGCCTCAAACTTCGATAGGTACACCAAATATACTAGTTAGTGTCATGACATAAGATTCTGGTACTTCCAACGTGGTCACATATGGCTCCACGCTTTGCACCATCGGACCACCTGGTCCTAATACAAAACTACCTCCTGCATGTTCTATCTGAGAAAAACCATCACATTTAATGGGATCCCTCTCAAATGTAGGGTTTCCCGGTACTTCAATCTCTTCCATTTTTCCGTTCTCTGTTTCTACATCCATCGGCACCCCAACAACAAGAACATCCGCTAATGCTAGCGGTGTCGGCAAAATACCATCATGTCCTTCCCTCTGCTGCCTGAAGCACCATCTAGACCAACCTCCAGTCAGTACACCACCAATCAATCCCCCACTCCAGCTCAAACTTGTACCCAGGTTCTCTGCTCTCGCCCTACCGCCCCTACTCATTGAGGCAGTCACGCTTGAGACTGAGATCGTTTTCACCTTGCATCCTCTCCCACCATGCGCAAAACAGTTACAATCTACGCAAAATCCTCTAATCTTTTCATAATTCAAAGCAACATTCACAACACGATCCACATATAAAGGAACTTGGTACCTTACCACCAACGGCCAAGTAAAGTCAATCTCCACCCGAAGTCGCATATGCGATTTGTGATAGAGCAGATGTGGATCAAACTCCAAGTAATCACCTAGAGCATTTCCAATATGACGACACCATTTCTTCTGGAGGAATTCGGAATTGGTAGAACATGTCGCTGGCACCACCGACACCCAAGCACGGCCTCTGCGTGCATGCACCGCCATCAAATCCGAAAGACCATCAAAAGCCTCGACGATCACCGTAGCCGCATGAAAAAACCAAGGCCTGCCTTGGACTTCCCTCCGTCGGTCGCATTCCGAGCGAAACTTGCAGATAAAGCGATCTAGATCCACTTGTGTAAAGATTATTTGACTCAATCCGTCGACGTCTATCCATATACCGGATAATCGAATACGAAATGATTGCAGCTTCTCCGGTGCAATCGGTTTGAGGGAGAAGACACGAACCACTACGAAGAACCAATCCTCCGCGTCGCAGCCCTCTTCTCCAAGGGTCAAGTCAATCTTCTCCTCCGTCATTGCCATGGAAGTCGACAACAACCGTCGATTAGGGTCGGGGTCCCTAACGAACAGCACGAGAACGAACATGCAAATATATGGTTAGCTAGAGCTTGATGAGGGGAACAAAAATATATAATTAGATGAGAATTTGGGTGAGAAACAAGACCGACGGCTAGGATAATTTGGAGGAACTTCTCACGAGAAAAGGGAAAAGGAAGAGAGAAGTGAGAGATAGGAGCTTTTTCTCGGGTGCATATGCGCTTCTTTGTGGAACTTTATACTACAATTAATATTGTGTCAAACTAGACTTTGATTTAACTGAGACTCCAAAATAAGTGTCTGCTTTTGATTGATTTTCAAAATGATTGTCACTATTAGCGCTTTTAAGAAGAAACACTTCTAAGAGAAAACACTTTCAAAAGAAACCATTTTCCATGTTTCTTATAAAACTACTTTTAAGACTTATAAGTGATTTCCTAAATTTTTTTAAAGCACTTATAATCATAACCAAACACTCTAAAATTTATAAAAGTACATTTTCATGTTTGGAAGTGTTTTCAAAAATTATACTAAACAGGTTCTAAATAAAACTATCCTTCATAACGACATGTCGTTTAGTGAAACGGGTACGGGACGTGACGTTTATGATGACAGACGGCTTTCGTATATATCAAGAACTCGGCTTTCTTCATCATCATCATCATCGATTGCTTTATCTCTGAGTGATCGTAAAACCCTAAAACGATAAAGAATCTGAAGCCGAAACCGATTCCTTCTGGGTTCAACATCTCGAATTCATAAAGGTATGTTTTACTATTGGCTCTCTTTCGCCTAATTATCAGTTTCTGATTTTTTTCCGGCTGGGACGAAATTTCCCTAGGAAATTAGGACACGAGTTCCAGTTTCTTCTGTATCTGTGTTTATTGAAGTGTTTAATTGAATAATTCCAGCTGCATATGTGTTTCTGATTATTGCTTATGAACTTGCCTAGGGTAAATATTGAAGATTTTTTTTTAGGGTTTTGAACTTGTAAGGCTTTCGAATATAAGTCTAAAGTTTTGAACTTCATGTAGTGAAGTGTGAAATTGAATGGCGAGTTTTGAAGGGAGAGTTTCGTATTCGTCTCTTCCTAAAGTAGAGAAAAGTAAGGCCCAATTTGATTATGTTGATGACGACTTCACTGATGACGATTGGCCTGTGCACGAAGGTGGAGGCGGTGTTAGTTACACGTCAATCTCGAAAACCGAGAAGGAAGATTACCCCTATCAATTTCCACCTGAATTTGAAGGGTTTGGTGACGGGAAGGGATATGATTCTAGCCTGGAGGAGTGTGATACCGGTGGGACTGACAGGCAGCCGGAGGTGAACTTGAAGAATGTGTTGACTGGGATGATTGCTATTGTGACGGGACGGAACAAGGCTGCTTCAGGTGTTGCTCCATCGGAACAGCAGCAGCAGCAGCCTACTTCGAATGTATCATTTCTCGGCGCGGAGAAGAATGGCGATACGTACCTGCATTCCTCGGTGTACATGCCCAGTGCCCCGCCCCTTTTTGAGCCGACTGCCTTCACTTACGGTGCGTACAAAGGGATATTGGAGGCTGAACCCCCTGAATGGCTTCCTGATAGTTCGGCCACGGTGTGCATGCAGTGCAGTTCTCTGTTCACGGCCTTGACTTGTGGGAGACATCATTGCCGATTCTGTGGGGGGATTTTCTGCAGAGTATGTAGTAAAGGAAGGTGCTTGTTGCCCGTCAAGTTTAGGGAGAGGAATCCACAGAGGGTCTGTGATGCCTGCTATGACAGGTTGGATCCGTTACAGGGAATTCTTATTAACAGCATTAGTAATGCTGCACAAGCAGCTAAACATGACGTTATGGATTGGACATGTACAAGAGGATGGCTAAATCTTCCTGTTGGTTTCACCATGGAACAAGAGATATACAAAGCAACCAACACATTGAGAAGTTACTCCCAGGTGCAATTCTAAATTTCATCTCAACTTACCATTAGTGTACTGCTGTATGGCCTCGTTGGTTATTAACTAGCATAAAATGGTTTGTAAAGGATCAGAAAGTTAGATATAACTGGTTACAATCAAGTGTAAGTTAACTTGCCATATTCCAAATTTAGCTGTTTGATGATGTCATATGCAATGTTTGAACAGGTCTCAAGGTTGAACCCTGAGAGGTCAATACCCTTGGCTGTGCTCAAAGGGGCCAAAGGCCTGGCAATCCTAACTGTTGCTAAAGCTGGAGCACTTCTTTCTTACAAACTAGGTACGGGTTTGGTGATTTCTCAAAGGTCAGATGGATCATGGTCTGCACCATCAGCCATATGTTCTGTTGGCTTAGGATGGGGTGCACAGGTAAATGTGCAATTTCTGCTTAGTAATGTTGAATATCTTTATGGGCCTCATAAGAAATGTAACATCATTTACAGAAAATATGCAATCCCTTTGTTTTTTTTTTTAGATTGGGGGTGAACTCATGGATTTCATCATTGTCCTTCATGATTTAAAAGCTGTGAAGACTTTTTCTAGTCGCATGCATTTTTCTCTTGGAGCTGGATGTAGTGCTGCAGCAGGACCAATTGGTAGAGTGCTAGAAGCAGATATGCGTGCAGGAGACGAGGGTTCTGGAATGTGCTACACCTACAGTTGTAGTAAAGGTATGATATCCTGTTCAGACTCGAGCTTTCCAGCTATAAAAACTAGGATCATAACTTGCATACATGGACATCTATATCTTCATTTGCATAGTAGACTTGCTATCAAACATGCTTTACAAACTACAATTGGCAATGCTTGTACCGGAGTATTGACATTTTACTTGTTGAATCTCCGTAGTCTGGACGTTGCCATGACATCTTTGAAATCTTGTTTGTTACCCAATCACCTCTGACTCCGCCGGTACTTTCTATTAGAACACAAGGTCCGCTGATGTTGCACTTTTTGGCAGGTGCATTTGTAGGAGTATCATTGGAAGGAAACATTGTCACCACAAGGATGGATACCAATCTTCAATTTTATGGCGATCCTTACCTGACGACTAACAATATACTACTTGGGACAGTGGAAAGACCAAAAGCTGCTGAACCTCTTTATGGGGCCCTTCAGTCACTGTATGCCAGTCTGTAGTCCTAGGAAATTAGCTGCATCTTGTCAAATACTGGTTATGTTTGAAACAGCGGTTGGGATTTATAATCTCAATCTTAATTCTTTGCCTTTGTTAGCAAATGTATATAAGAAATGTATAGGCATGTGTTTCACTTTTGCTTCATAAACGGTTTGTCCCTATTGTGCATACACTGGGAACTACACTTGTATATATGCAATCGAATTATCTTAGTTTTGTCTCGAGTTACTGCTTTTGCTTTATGCTTGATGCATCATGGCTCTTTCCATGTTAAGGAAATTGGACAATTGGTGGGCTATGAGTTCAGGTTTCAGTGTAGGACTGGTTTATAACATTAGATATTCACAGGTAAACTCTGTGAAACATGTACATAATTCTTTTACTAGTGTCACCCAATGTTGTGACTAACAAATAGCAAGGGCAGCAGCTTTTCTGGTAGAAGACTTTGTTCTCTGATGTTCCATTTGGCAGTCGGTACAATGGGGAGTGCATAAAGCCATATCGATATAGAACTGAAAACTGGATTTTCATCAATGACTGTAAATTCAATTTCACATTTGAAGTTTAAAAATATGTTGACTATTCCTTGCAAACCAAGCTACCCACTCTAGATTGGTTCATTTCGAACGTACTAATATCAGTAGGGCATCCTTAGAATATGTTTGATCGAACGTACCTTTTGTTACATCAAGTACATATATATAGTTGGTATAAAAAGTTTATTCCATCGCAAGACACAGAGCAACTGAGCCACACAACTAGGTGAGTCGATCGACCAAACCCGAACGCATTAGGAAAGGAAAGTCGGTCGATCAGACCAATGTACCAAAACCTAACACAACTAGGAAAAGAATCATATGGTATATATAACAGTGACACACTACACTTGACGTAGATCATCCGTGGCACTGCTCCAAGAACGGCGCAAGATCCATCTCCGCACTGGCGAATCCACGTGTGGTCGAGATTGGGCAATTGCCTAACTTGAGATTTGTAACTTACCTTTGAATTACAGAGTTTGGACAGAGATATGATGGATAAAAATGACAATTTCAGGGCAAAAGTGTATGAAAAAGGCAACATAGGCATAACTCGTCTGTGTGTGTTCTGAGCTTCTGGGTTCTTGGGCTTCAATTGATTCCATTCAATTATTACTGACGATGTCGTTTGGGTCTAGTGACAAAGAAATAAGGAAGTCTATGATGAAAACAAAAAAAATTGATAAAAAAATGTTTTACTATGCATTAAATGACCATTTGGCAGGAACCCAATAAATCTACTCCATTTGGACTTTCGGTTTAAAAAAGACAGTAAAAATCTCTAGCCCTCTCCTTCTCGTTTTGGCCTATTTGGGTGAAAGTCGTCTTCTTTTCTTTTTTTTTTCAGTAATCTGCCTCTTTTTGTTTAGTTAATAAGTTTTCGTCCAAGTTACCCCAATAGACTAAGGTACTAAACATGCATAAGAAAATATACCGACAAACTATTGTTTATATATCCGTTTTCAATTTATGTTCTTGAAAAATAATTTAATTTAATCTTACCCAACTTCAAGAAAAATTCTGGATCTGCCACTGCATCTCCATCCCTTCCATCACTGTGGCGGCACCGTCTACAAAGTACTTCACAAGTCGACTTCCACTACCTACACTCTCAAACAACTCAAGCCCACCGACTCCGCTTCCAGCAACTCACTTCAGAGCGAGCTCGACATCCTGCGATGCACAATTGGACCTCCCTGCGTGGTTCACTGCCATGCCATTTTTGAGAAGCCCTCCGCAGAAGTCTCCGTCCTCATGGGGAACATGGACTTCGGCTCTCTTGAAACCTTGCTCAAGTCCCAAGGTCCCATGTCTGAAGATGAGCTTGTCCATATAGCAAAAAAAATTATTTACGGTCTCCAATATCTTCATAAGATTCAAAAGATTGTTCACCGAGACATCAAGCCGGGAAATATCTTAATCAACAACAACAAGGAGGTCAAGATTGCCGACTTGGTTGCAAGTGAGTGTTGGAGATAAAAAGATCCCACATTGATAAAGTGACAACTTTAATATAACTTCTAAGTAGTTGGACTAAACCCAATACTAACCGAGACCTTTTGTATAAAACTCAACACCTTCAAGATAGTTTAAGTTGAGACAATATCAGTATTTGGGGTCCACATGTCACGCTTGTCACTGATTAACATGGTATCATAGCGGGTCCCTCTTAGAGTGTAAGCACATCCTAGTTTTGTGGTTTCACGACTAAACAAGCTAAAACAGATGAATACAGAAAGAAGAAACAAACACAACAATTTAGAGTGGTTCCGCTAAAACAATAGTTTACGCCCACTTTGTGATCTCTCTTGAGAGATGCACTAGCATTATGAAGAATTAACTGATTACAAGTACTTATTGTAAATCTCTCAAAACCTTCAATCTAGTTCTTATCTCTCTATCACTCTTAGCTCTTGTTTTCTATCTCACTTTCTCTCTTTCTACCTTGCTATAGAAAACCCCCAAGCATCCTTATATATAGATATAGAAGCTGCCAATACATCATAGGAAATGAAATCCTAATCCTAATAGACTTAACCTTAAGTCTATACACAAATCCTGACCAAATAAGGATAAACTAACTCTCTTAGAACTTATAGAAAAGCTAAGCTAACTCCATTCCTTACTAGAAAAAGACTTGTATTCTGAATCCTTTCCTAGACTGGATCAACAAGCCAAAACACAACAATCTCCACCTTGGTGAGTTGATACCAAAACTGATTGCTACAACCTTCAGGATCTTGAATCTCTTGAAGTAATCCTGAACAAACCTCCATGAGCCTCCACCTTGGCAAGACTCCTCTTGCCTTAACGCACCTCAAGTGAGGAGGTGCTCCACCACAGCTCAACATGCTATGACATTGAGCAAGTCCAAGCAATGCTTGAACTTCTCTACAGTAACTGGCTTGGTAAGACAATTAGCAACATTATCATCAGTTTGAATTTTCTCCACAATGATATCTCCAGATTCTACCCAATCTCTGATTCTATGATAGCAAACTTCAATGTGTTTTGTCCTTACATGAAACACTTGATTCTTTGCCAAGTGAATGACACTTTGACTGTCACACTTCACTACTACACCTTTTTGTTGAATCCCAAGCTGACTTGCCAACCCATTCAACCAAATAGCTTCTTTAGAAGCCTCTGTTAATGTCATATACTCTGCCTCAGTAGTAGATAAAGTTGTGACTTCTTGAAGAGTTGCTTTCCAGCTCACATGTCCTCCTCCATAAGTAAAAACATAACATGTTGTAGACCTCCTTTTATCCAAGTCTCCTGCATAATTTAAATTTACAAAACCAGCCACACACGCTACTTCTTGTTTTCTCTCAAACATGATACCAAGCTGCCTGGTCCTCTTTAAGTACCTCAAAATTCACTTCACTACTTCCCATTGACGCTTACTCGTATTTGACATGTACTTAGAGACAACGCTCAATGCTTGAGCTAAATTTGGTCTTATGTAAATCATTGCATACATGAAACACCCTACTGCACTTGCATATGGAACATCCTTCATCGCATAAATCTCCTTTTAACTTGATGGCCTTTGCTTTGCACTCAGATGAAAATGTCCAGCTAATGGAACAAAAACAACATTTGCTTCATCCATGTTGAAGCGCTCAAGTACCTTGAGAATGTACTTTTCTTGTGACAGCCACATTTTGCCTTTGTTTGTGTCCCTCCTTATTTCAATTCCAAGGATCTTTTGTGCAACTCCTAGATCCTTCATGTCGAACTTAACTCCTAGTTGCTTCTTTAGTTCTTCAATATTTGACATATCCTTTCATGCAATTAGCATGTCATCTACATACAGAAGTAGTAGAATAATCTCCCCATCTTCGAATACATTGTAGTAAACGCAGCAGTCATATAGACACCTTGTATAGCCTATTTTCAGCATGTATGTGTCGAAACACTTATATTATTGTCTCAGTGATTGCTTGAGCCAATATAGTGACTTCTTCAACTGACATACAAGATTCGCCTTTCTTGTTTCAACAAAACCCTTCGGTTGCAACATGTAAATATCTTCTTTGAGGTCCTCATGAAGAAATGCAGTCTTCACATCCATATGCTCAATCTCCATGTCTTGCTGAGCTGCTATAGACAACAATAACCAAATTGAAGTGTGTTTGACAACTGGAGAGAAAATCTTGTCATAATCCACTCCCTCTTTCTGCGAATACCCTTTTGTCACCAACCGTGCTTTGTATTTGATGGCATCATCATCATGTACTCTTTATTTGTTCCTAAACACCCACTTGCAGCCAACAAGCTTTCTATCTTTGGGTTTAGGAATTAACTCTCACACGAAATTCTTATATAAAGATTATATTTCTTCTGTCATAGCACTAATCCAATCTGCCCATTCCTCACTATGTATAGCATCTTGGTAGGTAGTTAGATCTCCTTGACTTATATTCAGAGCATGACTTACTTCTTCACCCGGTTCAAATATGAAATGCTGTATTTTTCTCGGATTCCTCTTTGATCTGCCAAGTGCTATACATCTTTGATATGACTCAGGTACTTGTGGGATAGGGGAATTTTGACCCCTCTGTGGGGACTACTCCACTTGAGCCCTAACTGGTGATTGTTGTTGGTGCTCTAGTTCCTCATTAACTATTTAATCATTCCGTACTTGCTCAATTTTCTCCACCTGAACTTGAGAATCTTCATCTGATACTTTAGTTAATGGAATATTAATTGCTTCTTCTTTAGCAACAATCAACTTCTCCTTCTTGTTATCTTCTTCATTAAACATCATAGTCTTCTTATTAAAGACGATATCTCTATTGATAACCTTTTTATCTCTGACTATATCCCACAACTTATAACTTTTCACTCATTTCTTGAAGCCGACGAACAAGCACTCGAGTGACTTTGGTTTCAGTTTGGTTCTCTCATCTCTAGGAATATGTGTATATACATTGCAACAAAACACTCTCAAGTTGGAATAGTCAACTAGATCTACAGACCATGCTTCCTCTACACACTTGAAATTAATAGCCCTTGAAGGTGACCGATTAATCAAATAACAAGCATGATTAACAGGCTATGCCTAAAACGATTCAGGAAATCCTGCATGAAATCTCAAGCTTCTTTCTCTCTCCAAGAGAGTCTTGTTCATCCTTTCTGCAACATCGTTTTGCTCGAGAGTCTTCTTCACAGTAAAGTGTCTTGTAATGCCATCATCCTTGCATAGCTGCAAAAACTGATTATCTCTATATTCACCTCCATTGTCACTTCTCAAATACTTGATTTTTCTGTCTGTTTGGTTCTCAACTTCAGCTTTCCACTCCTTGAACTTGGTGAAAACCTCATCTTTAGTTTTTATAAAGTACACCCAAACCTTTCTCAAAATATCATCTATGAAAGAGAGAAAATATCTGGCTCCACCCTTTGATTTTGTAGGTGCAGGTCCCCAAACATCTTTATGAATATAGTCTAATACTCTTTTGGATTTGTTCTCACTGTTGCTCACGTTGAATGTCACCTTGGTCTGCTTTCCGAGTGTGCAATACTTGCAAAAATTCAAGTTTGTAGCTCATTACACCTTCTAGTTTATTCTTCTTGTGTAATTCTTGCAACCCTCTTTGACTCATGTGCCATACCCATCTATACCATAGCTCACTCTTGTCTTCTTCTGTACAAACTGCTGGTACACCTACCACTGTAGGGCCTATGAGCTTATACATGTTATCTTGTTGCATAACACCCTTCATGTAGACCATTTGTCCATTTCCTGCTCTGAGCTATTCATCTTGGGATTTAAACCAAAATTCAGTCATATCCAAAGTGCTCAAGGATATAAGGTTTCTGCTCAACTTTGGAACATGTCTAACATTCCCCAGCATTCTAACAATTCCATCGTGCATTCTAATTTTTACTGTTCTGATCCCATAATTCTACTTGTTGAATTATTTTTCATCAAAACTTCTCCGGTGTTCCTTTCTTCATATGTGTCGTACCAATCTCTGTGTGCACACATATGAAATGTGCAGGCTGTATCCAAGGTCCAATGGTTGGGCGCACTGGAGCTTGATGAAGTTGCTAGGAGTTCTCCATCATCACTATTGTTTCCAATAACGATGTTGGTTGACTTGGAGTTTTCTCCTAACATCTACAAATTCTTCTCCTTCCATTATTTACAATTCTTTTTTCAGTGGTCAGGTGAACCACACTCGAAGCAACCATTCTTCTTTTCCTTGCCTTTTTCCTTAGATTTAGACCTACCTTTATCTTCAAATCCACCACTTCTATTCCTGAATCTTCCTCTGTCATTGCCTCTGACGTGTATTCCCCGGACCTGAGATTTTTTTTCAGCTTTTTCCAACTTGACATATTATTCTAGGTTCTCACAAACCTTGGATAATGTGATTGTTTCCTTGAATATCATGGTAGTTTTGAAATGCTTGAATGAAGGTGGAAGCGAGTGCAACAACATGACAACCGTGTCCTCATCATCCATCTTTGCTCTGACATTCTCCAAGTTAGATATGCAATTCTGAAATTTGCATATGTGATCGTTAAGATCACCCCCTTCCTCCATCTTGAGACCAAAAAGCTGCTCATTCAAGAGTAGCTTACTGTTAATAGTATTTTCCCTGTAGACACTTTCAAGCTTCTCCCAAGTTGCTTTTGCATTCACATCCTCAGTGATATGAAGCAAAACATTATCAATAAGATGCAACTCAATAGAGCTCTTTGCTTTCTTGTCCTTCTTTGTCCAGATTGCCTTATCTGTCTCTGCAGACATCGCTTCAAGTGCCTCGTCGACTTCTTGTTGAATCAAGACATTCTTCATCTTCCTTTGCTAAAGAGTGAAGTTGTCCTTGCCGTTGAAAGGCTTAATGGACTGTTTCACATCTCCTACTTCGAAAATCTTGTTGTTCACCATTGTAAAAGCACCACGAGTTTAAGCTCTGATACCACTTATAATGTAAGCGCTTCCTAGATATGTGATTTTACGACTAAACAAGCTAAATCAGATGAATACCGAAAGCAGAAACAAACACAACAATTTAGAGTGATTCAGCTAAAACTATAGCTTACGTTTACTTTGTGATCTCTCTTGAGAGATTTACTAGTACTATGAAGAATTAACTGATTATGAGTACTTATTGTAGATCTCTCAAACCCTTCAATTCAATTTTTATTTCTCTATCACTCTTAGCTCTTGTTTTCTATCTCACTTGCTCTCTTTAAGCCTTGCTTTAGAAACCCCCCCCCCCCCAGTAGCCCTATATGTAGAAATAGAAGATGCCAATACATCATAAGAAATTGAATCCTAATCTTAAAAGACTTAATATTAAGTCTATACACAAATCCTAACCAAACAAGGATAAAATAACTCTCATAGGACTTATAGCAAAGCTAAGCTAACTACATTCCTTACTAGACAATGACTTGTATTCTGAATCATTTTCTAGATTGGATCAACGAGCCAAAACAGAACACCTCTCCAGTTGCGTTGCCCTTCTTCGCTCATCTCATCGGGCCCAATACAGTGATGTCACTTTAATATAACTTATATAACTTATAAGTAGATGGACTAAACCAAATACTAACCGAGTCCTTTTGTATAAAATCCAATACCATCAAGATGGTACAAGTTTGGACAATATCAATTATATTGGAGGTCCATATATCACGTTTGTCGTTGGTTAACAGTGAGATAATGAACCAAGACAATAATGACGAATCTTGCACTTTTTGCGTGGGGGATTTGTGCCTATATGAGCCCGGAGAGATACGGTGGAAGCTATAAAAATGGCTATGCTGGTGATATTTGGGGCTTTGGGGTAACCCTAATGGAGCTCTACATGGGGCATTTCCCCTTGCTGCCCAAAGGTCAAAGCCCTACAGATTGGGCCTCCCTCATGTGTCCGGTCTGTTTCAGAGTGGCACCTTGCTTGCCGGAGGGTGCATCCCAGGAGTTTTGAAGCTTTATCGAGTGTTGCACACTTGCATGCATAAGGAGGCTAGGCCTACAAGAGGTGGACTTCGGATCAGCTCTTGAAACACCCCTTTGTTTGCAAAGCTCCATCCAAGGATTGCGAGTCAGACTTATTGATCCAGAAAAGAAAACGTGATGAATATGAAGACTAGCTATGGTAGTTTCTGAATCGAAGATTGATTTTATATATGTAAATATATTACAATCTTCTTCACATTTTATATGATTCCAAGATGATTCAACACTTTGTAAATATATGTATGGGAAATTTTATTAGCACATACCCATTTACTAGATACACATGCCTGTTTTTTGTACTTTTTATAAATATGATCCTACCCTTTAACTAATAAAAGAGCCATGAAAAAAACTGAGAAGTGCGAAAACCTCCATGGCAAAAATACGAAAGAGGAGATCCATGACCGTAGGTTTAATGAAAGGAAAAAGATATAGCAAAGATCCATTACGTACGTTATTAGTATTTAAGTTCAATCAGTTCTTGCAATTAGATTAATATGACCTAATGAGCTATCTGCAATGTTTCGGGGATGCTGGTGAAGGGTGAATGCTGGAGACGACTCGACAACAAAATGATTGATCTTCATTTGTGCAGTAGGATTATGAATGATAGTTTGATTTGGTGATCAACAGTACTGTAAAACAAGCATATCAAGAGAAAAAGTGAACAGAAAAATAATAGGGTGTATATTAAGTATTTAGAGATGTGTGAATAAAACATCCATTTACTCCTTATACATATATCATAAAATTAATAAAATCGGGTTATTGCCCTATTGTACGTTTAACCTAAGTTGCATAAATCGAGAAATGGTTCAATTTTTTTTAGTATTTGGGATTGGTCTAGTAGCTAAGGCAGTGTGCCTCTCTGCTCACCACCCAAGTTTAAATCCATATAACCCAGAGCCTTCTTCTATCGACTTGTCAGGTGTTAAAAAAAAACCTAAGTTTATTTCGAACAGAACATTTTTAGTGCAAGAGTCCTCATTGCATTAATTAATTATTCGTAACAGAAGTAAGTATATAAGGGGCCAGAAGCTCTGTCTATTTTCTTCAATAAAGGGACCACAAGTTCCAAACGCGCCTCACACACAGACGAAAAGAAGGAGCTAACTAGGGTTTTTTCGAGGTGAGTTGTTCCTAGTACGACGGCTTGCCTCACCCATGCCGGCCTCTGGCCGCGCTGCGGTGACGTGAGTGCGGCTGGACGGGACGCTTATCAGAATAACAGGCCAATGTTGCCACGCCGACGATGCCGGGTGGTTTGATAGGGAGTCCGGGTTTTGGCATGGCTTTGTGAGTCAAGGATGGTGGGATGACGATTGTGGTGCTGGGCAAGCGGCGCTGATCAGAGTGGAGGAGGTATAGATTTGATTTTCAGGTTTTGGATCTCGGGGTTCTTGCTTCTCACGTGGTTGGACTGTTCAAAGGCGGGTGACTGATTCCGCCGTCGTTGGTACACATGAAGGGCAGCTGATTCCGGCAGACTCGATTTCTGTTGTGCGGCTAGAGTTGTTGGTTGTTGAGCCTGAGCCTTCTTGAGCTTTATACTAGCTTGGGGCCTGTGTTTGCATTTAATTTGCATAGATTATGTTGTTTTTGCTTTTGTTGAGATGTTTGAGTTGTTGAGATTCTTTTCAGTGGCACTTGCCATAACAGGCGGGGTGTGCTGAATTGTAGTGTTGTCGTCGTTGTCCTATACCTAACCCGTGTAGGATATCGACTTAGATGAGTAGCCCTGAACTGTGTGTGGTTACCATAGTTGAGGGTGCATAACTAGATAGGATGTGAGGCCACCGATTTCTTTAGACATAGCTCTTGTTACTTTTTTCTACACTTAGTCCATCTAGCTATGTGAGGTACCAAGTTGAACTTTAATAATGTAGGTTTCTCATGGAGAGTTCTTTGTATCGGGCCGTTTAACAGTGGACTCTTTGTAATTTATTAGCTCCATATTCTAGAGTTTCACCTAAAAAAACAAGAGTACTTATCTCCTTGATTCTCCTTCATATCTATCTAGATCAAACTCTGTCCTTTATATATATAGATCGATATATATTCTGAACTCCAGTGACTCTAACGACTAGAGCGCCGGCCGGGTTACTTCCATCAATCATGTCGAAAAAAGCTACAAAACGATTGTTCAACCTCAAAACCATCTTACGCAAATCCTCACTCAACTGTAATAAGAGAGCCAAGTCGGGAAACCAATTCGATGATGATGATGCTACTAGTCGCAATACATGTGAGATTTGTGCTGAGGAAAAGTATTCCATTGACTCGCTCAATGTTAAGGGTTCTAGCCATTTTTACTGCCACCAGTGCATTGCGAGTTTCGTGGTGTCGAAGCTCGATGACAATGTGACATCCATTATGTGCCCTGAGCCACGATGCTCTGGAGTTACTGTCAGCCAATTCTCCCGAACGATGTCTTTGATCGGTGGGGGAAGGCCTTGTGTGAAAATTTGATTTTACAGTCCGAGAGTAGTGACAAGTATTTCTACTGTCCCTTCAAGGATTGCTCGGCGCTGGTGGTTGTTGATATACCGGAGCATTCCATTGTTCGTGTAAACAAAATCCGGTGTCCTCGTTGCAAGAGAGATGTTTACTTGAACTGCAAGGTTCCTTGGCATACAGAATTTGACTGTAAAAAGTTTCGAAGACCGAGGGATAAGGGAGCAGATGAGATGTTGAAGGAGCTGACCAAGAAGAACAAGTGGATGCAGTGTCCGCATTGCAAGTACTATGTTGAGAAAACAGATGGTTGCTTAACATCAGATGCAGGTTATGATTAAATATTATGCATGTGCAGGATCGAGCTCCTCTAAAGTGAGGAGCCGTTCAGTTTTGTAAAGTTCGATGAATCTGATTCCTCCATGTAATCTAATGGTGTCAAAATGGCCAAGTTAGCCGATATTATCTCTTGGTTTTGTTTTCTTAACAGACACTAGCTGCCGTCAAACTCTAATGAGAAACAAAAAAACTTGCGATCTCACGTTTTTCGACCCAGTGAAGTAGTGAAGATAATGGAATCGCCAACAATCGAACAATCGAAAGGTGCTCGATTTATTTCTTTTGCTCAGTTCTCTACATAATTGGGTAAAACATTTACCAACAATTGAAAGGAACCTAGACTAATTAAGTTTGTCCTTTCTCCCGAAGCTTGATTCAACAACTGTAATTGCAATCATCATTCTGCGCAATCCAAATCTGAAGATAGACTTCAATTTCAAGATCCCCTTTTTTGTAATTTTCTGGTACAACTTAAGTCTTAAGGTGGATAAAACAAGATCACTCTCAAAATTTAAACAAAATGTTCCATCGTGATAAAAATTAGGAAAAGGAACCCACATATTTTTTTTATTTTTTAACCGATAGATAGATGAACCCAAGGATTATGCATTCTTGTTGTTCATCGAGTTATTTGAGAACTTGGCAAATTTCAGTTTCGTTGTTCATGGGTAAACATTTTATCTTCTTTTGTTATGGATGTAACGGGAGTTAACGGTTTATGACGAAAGATGAGTACCAATTCAACATTATCTTACGTGGCTTTTTCTTAAACATAGGATTATACTAGAAATGGGATTCGACGAACTTTACAAAATTGCACGGCTTCTCACTTTAGAGGAGCTCAATCCATGCATGTGTCCTATATATACGGATCGAGCTCCTCTAAAGTGAGAAGCCGTGCAGTGTGAATTATGTAGTGTCCGAGCTTAAAGACAACTCCCCGTTCATTGTCTGCCCAGAAAAAGGCTGCACAGGAGTGTTGATCCCCGAGTACTGTCGCCATTTTCTCCCAGAAGACATCTTGGATAGGTGGGTCGACACCTTATGGGATCAAAATGGGCATTTTCCTAATCCGGTCAGCAATAGTACCAATACTTTTGTGTGTGATTTATGTGTTGAGCAAGTAGATCTGGGAGATTCATTTGACATCAAGGGTTGCAATCATTTTTACTGTCAACAATGCATTGTTAATTTCATAATGTTCAAGCTCCAGGAAGATGTCACATTCATTATGTGCCCTGAGCCAGGCTGCAAGGGTGTATTAGACCCTGAGTACTGTTATCCAATCCTTCCATGCAATGTAAAGGATATGCGGGATCATGCCTTACATGTTCATGATGAGCAATCTTTTAATACTGAAATCAATAGTGCTAGTACATTCGTATGTGATTTCTGTGTAGAACCAATATGTCTGAAAGACTCATTTAACGTGAATGGTTGCAGCCATTTTCACTGTCTGCAATGCATTGTGAATTTTGTACTGTCCAAACTCTAAGACAATGTAACCTCCATCAAGTGCCCTGAACCAGGTTGCCAGGGAATGTTAGACCCTGAGTACTGTCGTTCAATCCTCCCAAATGTTGCGTTTGATCAGTGGGGGAAATCCCTGGTTGAAAATCTGATCAAGGGATCAGAGACTTTGAAGGAGTTTTACTGTCCCATCAAGGAGTGGTCAGCACTGTTGATTGATGATGGTAATGAGGTTATACAGCAATCAGAGTGTCCACATTGTAGGAAATTGTTCTGTGCGCAGTGTAAGGTTCCTTGGCACACGGAGATTGACTCTGTGGAGTTTCAGAAATTGAATGAAAGGGAGAGAGAAAATGAAGATGTCATGTTGAGGAACCTTGCGCAGACGAAAAAATGGAGGAGATGTCCAAGTTGCAACTATTATGTTGCAAGGGAAAGTGGGTGCTCATACATCAGATGCAGGTCACGACATAATATAATTTACCTGAAAGTTGCTTCTAGATTCTCTGCAGATTATTTGATATCATATTTTTGTTTTGTCTATTGTTAAGTAGATAGCATTACTTGATTTGTTTCCATATTGGTAGAGATGGTTTCAGTGTAGATGTCTTTAAAGAGGATGCAGATGATTAGTTCAACCTTAGAACACCATATGTTTAATGAGCTTCACCTCATTTAAGCTTGTTCATTAATAGTAAATGGGACTGGTATATTTCAGATTTTAGTAGAGGTCGAATTTGATTGATGTCCAAACGAAAGAAAGAGATAACTTTTGACCCATTACGCTAAGATAAACATTTTTTGTACTGAATAATTTACAACTGGTGGTTCTGCAGGTGTGGATTTGCTTTCTGCTACCATTGTGGCATTGCAGCTCCCATGGACTCTCATACTAGACTTTGTCCCAGCTGTAAGCATTAGATTTTTGCTCGACAATGCGCTTCAGAATGGTGCTTTCCACTTTGCACAGTTGTTGGGTTACACCGTGGAGAGCAACTTTGCTATCAGTTACATTTTTATGATGTCATAATGTTAGAGTCGTCAAACTTTGTCTTCAAATTTTATCATTTAACAGGTGATGATATTATATAGGCCCATTTGTCTTTGACCTGCTACGTAACCCCACTATTGTTGGTGATGAATGACAAGGATTCTCTTCTTTGCTTAAACAGAAGATAGAGCTGAATAAAGGTGGACATGACCATTGCAAAAAAAATTTACTCATCATTTTCTTTTTTCTGAACACCATTCTGTGCTTAGTAGAACAAACGAAACTCAAATGGGAAGGTCATTAAACGGATCCTTAAGACAAGAATGAAAGAAGTGGATATATCACCTCTGGATGTTTGAACTACCAGCGAGAATGAGGAAATTCGGTTGCGAACCAAGTAAGATCATGTGATTCATGTCTATAGTGATGAGAAGAACATAATTGGATGTGGAAAACAAGAATGATCATGGTGATCCCTGGAATGCAACAATGTTGTGGAGGAACCAGAATGGAGTCTTCTAGACATGAACGGGGTGGTACTAGTACTCACACGCTGAATGGAAGAACTGCACTAGTGCTAATGATCCAAGGAGTACTCATTGCGTGTGGGTGGTTGTGACCAATTTTATTGTAGGCAATGCATTGTTAAATTTTATATAGTACAATCTCCAAAACGATATCACATGCATCCATTGCCTGCTGGAGCCAGACTGCAGGGGAGTGATAACACTTGGCCGGGTACTATCGTCTAATACTCCCCAACGACATCTTTGCCAATTGGGTCCATGCCTCATTTGATCAAAATGGGCAATTGATGCAGCATCTAAGAGTGTTAAATTAATTAGTTTAGGAGTTTCAAAATGTTTAGTATTCTCTTTACATCTTTTTAGTTTTTTGCTGGATTTGTTATTAATTGCTCTTATTATTAGGGATGCACTAATTTAGTATAAATAGTTAATGTTGAGTCTCATGTAGGTAGCGTCATGAAAATGGATCATGCTTCACATGTTCATGATGAGCAATATTTTAATCCTGACATTAATAGTGCTAGTAGGGCTGTTAATCGGTACAAACGGTTCAGTTATTAGGTCGAACCGAAAATTGAATCGTATTTTTTAATCGGTTAGGTTCGATTCGGTTTTCTTGATTTTTTTTAATTAAAAACCGATTAGAAAAGGTTTGGTTCGGTTCGATTTTTTCAGTTTTTTTTTTAAATAAAAAAAAACATAATTTATTTCTTTTAAAAAAAATTGTTTCTTTCGATTAGTGTCGAAAATTTGAAGCAGATCTTTATTAGCTACTTTTTTTAATAACTTTTTACCGAAAGTTTATGTCAAATTGAATCAAACTACAACAAATATAATTAGTCACAAATCACACATTCAAAGTTTCAAACCATAGCAAATGCTTACCGAAAGTTTACTTCACAAATTCAAAGTTTCAAACATCAATAAACATATAAACCAAAGTCCAAACTCCATAGTCCAAGTTTAAAACAGTCTAAAGTTCATCCAAATAAAAATACAATCCAAATATCACATAAAAACACTCAATTGAATCTATTCTCAAACTATACTCAACTTTTCCACTATTCTCACTTTTTCAGCTAGGGAGTTTTTCTTTGGCAACTTAGCATTCATTTTCTTAAACATACAAGAACTTCAATAATCATTGTTAAGTATCAAACTATGGCACATACCAAATACTACTTTCATATGGGACAAAGAGAGATACTCAACAACATACCAAACAACATCAAACTTGATTGACACTTGTAAAACGACGTCGTTTTATTCATTTCGGTTCAAACGATTCAGTTTAATTTTTTTGGAACCGAAACCGAACCGAAAATTCTAATTCGGTTTGGTTTGGTTTTTTTGTTTTTCAGTTCGGTTTTGATTTTTTCGGCTACGGTTCGATTTCGGTTCGTTTTTTTTCTTCCGGTTTTCGGTTCATGATTAACAGCCCTAAGTGCTAGTACATTCATATGTGATTTCTGTGTTGAGCCAGTATGTCTGAAAGACTCATTTACCGTGAAGGGTTGCAGCCATTTTTACTGTCAGCAATGCATTGTGAATTTTGTAGTTTTCAAACTCCAAGACAATGTCACCTCCATCAAGTGCCCTGAACCAGTTTGTCGGGGAATGTTAGACCCTGAGTACTGTCATTCAATCCTTCCAAATGATGTGTTTGATCGGTGGGGGACAGCCGTGGTTGAAAATCTGATTACGGGATCGGAGACTTTGAAAGAGTTTTACTGTCCCTTCAAGGAGTGGTCAGCACTGTTGATTGATGATGGTAATGAGGTTATACAGCAATCAGAGTGTCCACATTGTAGGAAATTGTTCTGTGCGCAGTGTAAGGTTCCTTGGCACGCGGAGATTGACTGTGTGGAGTTTCAGAAATTGAATGAAGGGGAGAGGGAATATGAAGATATCATGTTGGGGAACCTTGCGCAGACGAAAAAATGGAGGAGATGTCCAAGTTGCAAATATTATGTTGCAAGGGAAAGTGGGTGCTCATACATCAGATGCAGGTCACGATAATAAAATTTACCTGAAAGTTTCTTCTAGATTCTCTGCAGATTATTTGATATCATATTTTTGTTTTGTCTATTGTTAAGTAGATATCATTACTTGATTTGTTTCCATATTGGTAGAGATGGTTTCAGCTTCTAGATGTCTCCAAATAGGATGCAAATGATTAGTTCAATGTTAGAACAGCATCTGTGTAATGAGGTTCACCTCATTTTAGCTAGTTCATTAATAGTCAATGGCACTTGTACATTTTAGAAGTTTAGTAGAGATCAAATTTGATTGATGTCAAAGACTTTACATATTGATGTATATCATATCATATCATTTTACTCCGGATGATTGTGTCTGACAAACGAAAGAAAGAGATGACAAACCCTAATTAAGATAAACATTTGTTGTACTGATGAACTTACAATTGGTGTATTCTGCAGGTGTGGATTTGCTTTCTGCTATTATTGTGGCATTGCAGCTCCCCTGGACTCTCATGCTAGACTTTGTCCCAGCTGTAACAATTAGAATTTTGTTCGGCGCGGCGCTTTAGAATGGTGCTCTCCACTTTGCCCGGTTTTTTATTACACAATGGATAGCAACTTAGCAATCAGTATGATGTCTTTGATCTGTATGATGTCATAATGTTAGAGTACGTCGTCAAACTTTGTCCTCAGATTTTATAATAACAGGAGATAATATATAGACCTATTTGTTGGTGCTAAGTGACGAGGATTTTAATTCTTCTTGGCTTAAACAGAAGATAGAGCTAAATAAAGGTGGACATGACCATTGCAAAAATGGTTTATTGATCATTTTCTTTCTCTGATCACCCATCTTGCTTGCTTAGTAGAGCAAACAAAACTTAAATTGAAAGGCCATTAAACGGTTATTTACAAAAAAGAATGTAATAAGTGTGACTCGGATGAATTGGATTCACGAAATCTTGAACAAAATCTCACATTCACATTACATGGATAATTGATGTTTCTTTATTTCCTTTTAATTATTACTAGAGTTATTTTTTTAGGATGGACATCGTTACATCAAATCAATAATGTACATAGATTCACTTTAACAGGCACGTCTCTCGTCCATGGAAACACCAAACATTGTTAAAAAATTTATGCGTCCTAACAAAACTAGGGAAAACACAACATCTAAAATGAAGCTCACAATAGCCGATAACCAGAGAAAAATAACCAAATAAAAGAAAATTTCATATATAACAATCCTAAAATATAGGGTTTACTATTCACTTTTAATGTGTAAAAGGGGCATTTTTGTCCAAAAAGTATAAGCGTGCAAACCATGTGGAGTCAGCCAAACCTAATCGCTATCTCGGCCGTTCTTTTTTGCGTTTTGCTCTCAGCCATCTCTCTCTCCGACCCTCTCTATCGTGATCACGTTATAACTCCCTCACCCACAAATTTTCAATCTATTCTCGATTTGATACTGCACCATTCTTAATCCGAAACCGGTTCGTCCCGGACGTTGTTGCTCTCACCTTCGTTGACCTTTCAGTCTACGGGCAATAAGGCTGTGACAATCCAAACCAGTAAATTTATGAACAATCGTCTTCTCTTTGAAAGCAATTCGTAAGTACTCTCTCTGCTTGGTCAATTAGAAATGCATAAACAAACAAACAACAATAGTTACTAGAAGTTGGACATATTGAATTTCCTGTTTACATACCAGAAACAATGTCGGAGATGGACATATTAAATTTTCGTTGATTAGAGATGCATATAAGCAAACACAAGGACTTCAATATGCCCAACTCCCACAAATATCCAATCTATTCTCAATCTGATACCGCACCAAACTTATGATCAGATTTGTACATACCAGGAATGGCTTACATATCTTATCCATATTAGTGAAAGTCGAAGTTAAAATTCAGCTGGGTTTCTGTAGGGGATAGTAGAACATGCATGTTCATTCCTTAAATAAGGAGAGAAGTATTTGTTTACAAGTAAATTTTTGTAAGTAGCTAGCTGGATTAACGACGTTTAAATTTAGGGTTTTGATGCAGGTTATTGATGTTCCCCATCCAGGAAGACCCAATGTTTTCAAAGGTATGACCTTTTCTATTTAGTTTGGTGCAGTATTATCCTGTGTATTCAGCCTTTATACTCTTGCATTGTATTGTATTCTTTAATGAATGGAGTTTACTAATAGAACCAATTAATGCCTCTGAAGTAGGAAAAATAGTATTGGAATTTTAGGGTACACCTGAGTCATAATTTTATAGTAAAACTACCTCTTAATTTTGGCTCTCTTACTTGATAGTCTATGGCATTAATATTAACTCTCTTTCTTAATAATCCGAGTTCGTAATGGACATGCAGTTTGATCTATATATATCTTTGACCGCCTGATAATCTCTGTTGCCGTTTTCATCTTGGTCGACACCGCAAATTCGAAGATCAGGTAAATGCAACCTCTCTCGCTCTTGATTTATTTATATATTTTTATCTTTCAGTGTCTAATTGGCTTTAGCATGGTTGATTATCAAAAATAATTAAATTGGGATTATGGGTACGGTGCAGTATACCCAGAATTTTTTATTGGATAAACCTATCACTATACTTTCTTTGTAGCATTTATCTCAGTAGCATTTATTGGATAGAATGGAATACTGAAGTATTAGGAACTTGGGGATTTATATAAATGATTTACATACTTTAAAACACAATTGGATTATGTTCGAGTGCAAATCGTTATGATCAAAGTCCATATTGATAAAATGAAACTCATATGAAATGAAAGGGAGTCCGTACTTTATTGGGTTTATGGGTGTACGGAGGGAGGTTTATCGTACATGCCTATTAAAATGAGTTCTGGAAAGATTTCACAGTAGGTAAACCCAAAGCTTCGACCTCTTTATTTGATTATTTGATTTTGTATTTTTGTGGGATAGTTTGATAGATTTTATGCCATTGTTCATGATTAAAGAATTCATAATTAAAATTATGTTAAATGGCTTCATGATTAAATCCAATGAAGAAGGTGAAACATTTACTCAAATCCCTCATCAAAGATTTAAACCTTGCGCCTATTCTATTTTAAAAATATAATCTTTTTGTTGATGAATTTTGAGGAATGTAGTTTTGTGACAGTTTACACGTTTGGGGCTGAGCTCAATAATGCAGAACATACCATCATTCACATCAATTACAGACGGTTGGGCTTGATTCAATTGGGTGAATAGAATCAGCACGTATAGGTGGGGGTCAATTTTCAAAGACTCGTTTTTGTATCTGGTATTAGCCATTTAGTTATATGATATGTTCTTCTTTTGATTTCAAAATAGTTGGTGATAAAATATTTAGGGTCTCTATAAAAAAAATAAAAATAAAAAAGAAGTTACAAAATTTGGTGCTTTGCTTAATACGAGGTCATTACTAGAAATGTTGGGATTCGATTTTAGCGCCATTTGTTGGATTAATTGGTTTAATTTGGTAGGTTGAGGTATGCACAAAAACAATCATTCGAGCACAAAGAAGGAGAAGAGGAAAACTAAAGTTGATTCAGAGTTTCTGATTGACGTGCCTAGTGAGATAGCGCCGGTTAGGTACTGTATTATGATTTGTGCTTAATTTCGCTGTTTTTGTTTTTTAAGTTTATTTATCTGTATCAGTTGAAGGAGCAATGTACTCCTCTAGGCTTGTATGTCTGTGTTTTGATATAGGATCAGTGCAAATCAACCATTTTTGTAGGTTTTTTGTTTTTTTCTTGCTAGGTTAGTTTGTATTTGAGTTATTCTATAGGTGGTAATTTTACTGTTATAGGTTATTTTGGAAAAGTTTGAGTTTTTGGATGCTTCACTAGTCATTCTCTTTGCGCAATATCTATTCTTTTGTTATTCTATGGTGAGGGTCTAGAGTCAGATTTTGATTGTATGGAATTCAGTTGTCCGGAGTTTCATATTGGTGTGAATGACTGTGATTCATTTGTGGATTGTTTTGGCGTTCATGTTGGTGGTATACTAAGGTGTCTACCATCTTTTTGTAACCATGGGAGGCTGAGTAATTCAATGTTAGCATTGGCATTAAGCTCATGTTGGATCTTTGTTCCTTTAATTTGTTTACTTTGCGTTTTTACTTTCTGAGTTTTTATTTTTCATAGCTGAGATGTATTCTTTTGTTGTTGTTTCTGGTTGGCATCTTTGTTGTGTTTGTTGTAATGGGTTGGAACAAAATATGACAAATTCTAATGATGAATCTTTGTTCTGGGCCTCGACCAATTAACATGTTTCCTTGAGCTGTAATATTTCTTTGTGCTTCCTATTTAAGCATCTCAATAAACCAGTTTGTGTCTTCTGTTAATTCAATTTTAATTTAAAGTTTCTTTTTTTGATTGCTTTTGATTAAATATACACCAAAAGTTTAAATTGATTATACAGTTGTTGTTTCTTTATTCTTTATGGACATTTGGCTATCTTTTGCTCTTCAATCGAATTGTTCTACAGTTATACTTTTACTGTAAATTGAGAAGTTGTCATGTTGAACTCAGAATAAACAGCTTGAAAGTCTTGCAATATGTGATATCTTTGTAGTGTTATGTTGGGTGTGGTAAATTCATTTGAATAAGGCCAACATCAATCACCACTTGGGGTTCTCGTAAGGAGATCAAGATCATCAGACATATAGAGGTTGTGCCGTTTTCGGTGGAGTTATCGCTTGATATGGCTAAGGTCAGCCGTTGTTTAAAACTCTCTTGGATGCTTGGTTGTCGATTGCCGGTGTGTTTGAGCAAGATCATAGGCTTCTAGATAATTATGAGTACAATAGTTTTTGATGAATATGCAAGTAGATGTTGTTGAATATTAAATAAGGATGAATATGTAATATAATATCAAATTGAATATGAAACAGATTTTTAGTTTAAACGATCATTTAGTGATATCAAGTTTTTAGTTTAGATGGTTATTTGTTGTTCTCCTCAAATAGATCAAATAAGTAATTGGTATATTCACATGACATTCAATTTAATTGTAATTAATATCATTTATATTTACTCACCACCTATTTCCAACTCTCTTTATTCATTCTCAACAATAAATGAAAACAAGATTCTTTTTTCATCTCTAAATATGTACATATATTAATGATTGAGTTTCTAAACAATTATATTTTTTCTTATTCGGATCTCCCTAGGTCGCAAAACCACGTCATGGTATTCCATCAGTGAATAGGGATTGAACAATTGTGATCCAAGTACAGCATCTGCAAAAATTTGGTTGGCTCTACAATGATAGATGAAAAGATTATTAGTAATTAGGCAATCTAACCTTCCATTTCCAAATAATTTTATCATCATTGGTATTGAAATTGAAGTACAAAGTATATTAACAGCTTCTTTAATGGTTTAATAATTAAAATAACAAGAGATGCAAAGTGATTTATCAATGAATTGTATAACAATAGTGGTTAAATGATGTCATGTCACCTAGTTGGTAGTGAAAACTGAAAAAAGACAGAAAGAGAGAGATGGGCAAAGCTAGAGTTGGAAACACAGTAGTGATCGAAATGTCCCAAAATTACTGTCCTCCTCGATCACAACAATGCAAAAGTAAGAAGAAACTCAACTCCTCCTCCAATTCCAACCAATCTTCTCACGCTTCAATCCAAATCATCACTATCCACGACGACGTCGCCGCCGCCTTCACTCCGATCTCCCTCAACGACACGTCGTCCAAAGCCACCACCACCACCACCCACTTCATCGACCTCTCCTCCTCCTCTGATGACGACGACGACGATGATGACCTCCGTGTTCTCCGATTCATCCCAACCAAAACTCACTTCGGCAAACGAACCAGAAACAACAACACATTCGAACTGGGCCAGTCTTCCTCCACCACCACTCCGCCGCCGTCTCCATTCGTCTGTGATATCTGCGCCGACGACAAACAAGGCTACGAATCATTCCCCATCGAAAACTGCGCCCACGTGTTCTGCACAGACTGCGTAGCCAACTACATCGATTCCAAGCTCCAACAGAACATAACTGCAATCCGATGTCCTGTTCCAAATTGCCAAGGCCTTCTCGAACAAGACTACTGCCGCCCAATTCTCCCCGACCTTATTTTCGACCGTTGGGGACAGGCAATGTGCGACGCCGTGATTCTCGGGTCGGAGAGATTCTACTGTCCTTATAAAGACTGCTCGGCTTTACTGATCGACGATGGCGAGGAGAGAGTGACACAGTCTCAGTGTCCGCATTGTCGGAGAATGTTCTGTGCTGATTGTAAGGTGGCTTGGCACGAAGGAATGGATTGCGCGGCGTTTAAGGTTCTGGGTGCGGATGAGAGAGGCAACGAGGATATTATGCTGAGGAATTTGGCAGAGAGTCAAAAGTGGAAGAGGTGTCCTAGCTGCAAGTTCTATGTCGAAAAGTCTTATGGCTGTTCCTATATGAAATGCAGGTTATGGACCTCTCTCTCGACTTAATTCTATTCTAATTCATTGCAGGCAGTACATGTGGTATAGACTAATGAAGAAAGATAGTAATTTTCTAATGGCGAAGTGTGCTAGTTTGCGGGATAAGTGTAACATGCTAGTTTGTTTATGACTTGAAATGCAGGATAATGCACATATAAATGTGTTGAAAGATGTGAAAATGGATTACATTTTTATTTAGATAAGCATTTTTCTTTTGGGGTGTGTACTGAGGTGGATTTACTGTGTGAATTGACGCAGGTGTGGATTTGCATTCTGTTATAATTGCGGAGTTCAAGCCCTAGTCCATACTGGTACCTGTCGAAGTTGTCGCAAGTGATACTCAAATCTCCCTCTCTGATGGAAAGATTGACATTGATGAATGACGCCGAATCCAAAGTTCAAAGAACTTCTTGAATGGAAATTAATTCTTTGAGCGAATGCACGTAGTATAGTATGACACATATCATCGATCGCTTCTTTCCTTAACTTCAATCTGGTAATAGATCGTGGTCAAGTTTATATTCGCAAGGACGATCAGTCTTTGGATACTTGAGTATCCTAATAGGATCATCATTTATGCACAATATCGACTTCATATTTAGTGAGCAGACTCCAGTTTCTTATATATGGAAACACTCTCGTTATGATTGTCAGTAATCATATACAGCAAAGCAAAGGCCGTATACAGCACATCCATTGAGGAGGCTCATCGGAGTCATCGAAAACGAAATTCAGCGTTGTTGATGAAAAGAGAAATCCAACTCTGTGTTCCATTTCGATTAGGATTCTCAAGTTTAAAAGTAAAATTAATAAATTTCCAAAAATTGATGAGTAGATATAACAGAATTCAACATGAACAAGGAAATACAATCTACATATGTTTCTTGCTAATCAAGTAAGCAAGTAAAGAAGGGAATCACAGATAATATTAGACATATTTCAATATTAACAGAGTTTTACCACTTAAGGGGATTAATTAGGCAATTAGCTAGCTTATTTCCAATGACGTTCTAAGGACAAATACTGTATCACGGGAGAGGGAAAAAAAAGTCCCACCCACTGCATTAATAATTCCTTCAACATCAGATGTTGGGAGATATATGTTAAAAACCATTCACACTCATTCTCATTTTTTGGATAGGAAAAACAAACAAACAGAACTACAAGGATCGAAGATCCTCTAGGACCTCCGACAGCCTCTCAGATCGTGTTGAAGAGTCAGCACTGCATTCCCTGGAATCGAGCCCTCCCATCTGTGCACATTATGTTGCATGTGTGATGTGTGTGCAATGGCATCAGCCACAAAATTTGATTCCCGAAAGATGTGAATGAAGCTTATGTTCCTAAAGTTACGTGCAGTGCTCTTAACGTCTGCAATTGTCTCCTTGATGTGCCAGGATCTCCAATTTAAGTTCATCTGGATTCATGAGTTTTTTTCTCTATTCATATAAGTAAACTTAGCAGAATTACCTATTTTTAACACTATGAATTGACGAAGTGGCTAATTTGATAGCAAGAGAAGAAAAATATAAGGTGACCATCATGGTATTTGATAATGTTTATTGATCAAAGTGTTAAACTTGAACGACAATTTTCAATTTTATCTCACTAATGAGAGTAAAAAAATGTCAGATAAGTAAAGAAGATTTTCATCTACGTGATGTGACAAGAAACACAAAGCTGTTGAAGAGGGACTAGTGATCGAGAAGTTTTAAGTTGTTGAAGAAATCTACGGAGGATTTGATGAATAGGGCTGAGTTGGAAGAGATGAAAATTGAGGATTTGTTGGAGAAACTTAAGTTAAAGGAGGACTTGTTAAACCCAAATGGTAAGGATTCTCATGATATTGCTAATAATGTGAGTGAGATTCTCATTGAGGCTCGGAGGAAAGAGAAGGTACTTGAGTCAATTGAGAAGATGACCAAGGCTGGATTTAAAGAGAGGCAGTTTGAGGTGATGGAGAAGTGACAAAATGTAAGGATGAAGCGTTTTGTATTGATAATAAACATCGTTACAACAGCTCTGTACTTATAGGAGTGTGTAGCTATCAATAGAAATCAGCTAATTGACTTTACATATTCACAGTATCAATCACAAGTAACAATCTGCTAGGATTGCTTTATCAGCTGCTGGGATCACTCCATCATCAGGGATAGACTGATATGATTTCCTTCCTTTAATACTCCCCCTCAAGTTGGAGTGTGGATATCAATAACAATGCTCGCAATGGCTTGGTAAAAATGTCAGCGATTTGATGTCTAGTGGGCACATAAGCTGCCTTGATTTCTCCCTTTTGAATTCTTTCACGTATTGTGTGACAATCTAGCTCAATGTGTTTTTTTCTCTCATGATAAACTGGATTTGCGGCAATATGTAAGACAACTTGGTTGTTGCAAAACAGGACTGCCGATTCAGGGTGAGGTACAAATAATTCTGCAAGCAAGTATCAAAGCCAAAAGAGTTCACAAGCAGATGCTGCCATTGAATGGTATTCGGCTTCGACCGAGGATCTAGACACTGTGACCTATTTCTTACTTTTCCATGAGATAAGTGATTGTCCAAGAAATATACAATATCCTATCACAAAGCGCTATGTGAGTGCACATCTAGTCCAATCTGCATCACAATATCCAATCAAATGAAGTGGACTGTGAGATGAGAAGAAAAATGCTTTACCAGGGGCAGACTTTAGGTAGTGAAGTAGTCGAATCGCTGTCTTCAAATGATGGAGCTTGGGCTCTTGCATGAACTGGCTAAGTGTGTTGATAGGAAATGTAATTTCTGGTCTTGTGATTGTCAAGTAGATAAGTTTCCCAATAAGATGTTGAAATCTGGTTGGGTTCTTGAGTGTGTCACTTCCCTTCGTTGTCAACACCAAATCAGGTTCCATGGGCACTGTTGCAGGTTTCACTCCAAGTAGGCTAGCTTCTTCCAAAATATCCAAAGTGTACTTTCGTTGGCAGATAGTGATCCCAACTTTGGGCTGTGCAACTTCTATGCCCAAAAAGTATTTGAGAGGTCCAAAGTCCTTAATTTTGAAACATCTATCGAGAAGCTGCTTCAAATTGAAGATGGCATCTTCGTTGTTGTCTATATTAATCATATCGTCCACATAAGCAACACAATAGTAATGGAATCATCATGAACTTGAGTGAACAAGGAGTAGTCAGCACGAGACTGTTGAAAACTGATCTCTTGGATTGTGGAGGAGAACTTTTGAAACCAGCTACGGGAAGCTTGTTTAAGTCCGACCATGGACTTGTTTAGTCGACAAACCAAGTTCTCCCCATGTCGACAATAACTAGGTGGAGGCAGCATATATACTTCCTCAAGGAGTTCGCCATGTAGGAAGGCATTTTGAACTTCCATCTGATTAAACAATGTACAGTAAACAATGTACAGTAATCAGTTTAGCCACAGGAGCAAAGGTGTCCTTATAGTCGATCCCTTCTCGTTGATTAAACCCCTTAGCGACAAGCCTAGTATTGTATTGATCAATGTTGCCATCAGAGTTGTACTTGACCTTGAATACCCATTTACAACCAACTGGACGCTGACTTGAAGGCAAAGGAGCCATGGACCATGTGTCTTCAAGGGCCTGTATTTCACTGTTCATAGCCTCAACCCACTGGGGATCACAACTGGCTTGTGCATAATTGACAGGGTTGACAATATGGGATATATTATTCACAAAAGAACGATAGTCAGGTGACAAACCAGAGTAAGAGATGTACCTCTGAAGCGGATAGTGAGTGTTGGGCGTGGAGGGGAGGACGATGTCTGGGCCAAGCAAAACGGCTTGGTTGGTTTTGTAGGTGCTGAGGTAAGATGGTGGTTTTTGGGAACGGGTAGATCGCGTAAAGAGTCTGCTGAAGCGGCAAGGTCTATGGCATCGATGGTAGGCAGAGTTAGTTGAGGTGCGGCGGTTTTGATGTCACCAAAAGTTTCGGTGATGGGAGGAAGTGGTGTATTCGATGGTGTGGAGGCCGACATGGATAGATGCTCCGGTCCAAATGTGGTTGGTGGTCGAGGGTGATGTGACAATGGCGGTGAAGGGCCGTCGGGAAGAGTCAGTGGTGTGCGATTGACATCGGTGGTCTATGGTGTCAGGTTGGTGTTGATAGAGGTGAGAGGCTGCTGGGAAGGATGTGGATTAGAAGAGGAATTAGATGATAAAAAGGTAGTGTGTGTGTGGGTAAAACAAAAGTTTGGTCAAAGATAAAAAGAATACAACTCATCAACTACAAACGCTACAACATGTGTTGTAGACTCCCCCTAAAGTCTACAGAAATGTAACTCATGTAACTCCCCCTAACTGTAAACTCAGTCATGGAGTTCAGATAACCTGCACATACCAATGTGTCTCACTTATTTCACAAATGTACATTTAGGTAGTGACCTGGTAAACAAGTTCGCAGCATTATCCGCCAAATACACCTGATTCACATGAATATTCAACAGCTGTGTTGTTGCTGATTGAAGAAGAATTTTAGCGATATATGCTTTATATTGTCACCCTTGATGTAACCCAACTTCATCTGTTCAATGCATGTCGCATTATCCTCGTAGATGCAAGTGGGAGTTGTCGTAGTAGATGACAATTCACTAGACCCTCGAATATGATGAATGACTGACCTATCCAGACACATTTCCTAACCGCTTCATGCAAAACAATCATTTTTAATGGTTCAAGGAAGTAGCAATAAGGGTTTGCCTTATTGATCTCCAATAAATCGCCGTGTTTCCCATAGTGAAAATATAACCGGTCTGTAAACGATCTTTGTGTGGGTCAGAGAGGTACCCAACATCAACAAATTCAACCAACACATCAACTGGTGTTTCAGAATAGGGGACTGCAGTAAAACTGCTCACAGCAGGGGAGGAGTTCAACAGGTCAAAATCCTCACTCGACGGGTCGAATAAATAGTTTTGTTCGATCCAGTATACTGGTTTTAACAGGTCGAAAGACGCCCTGGGGTTATCATAGTTTGCTACATTCGACGGGTCGAAAAGCTTTAGAACTTGTACGCTGTGACTCAACCATCCCTTTTTCGAGATTTTTCAATTTTTCTCTATACTCTTTGTAAGGGAAGAATAAACTCAAGTCAATGAAACCCTTCAAGTATCTGAAGATTTGTTTTACTCCATTGTAATGATGTTGCGTAGGCGCATAGTTAAATTTAGTCAACAAGTTCACTAAGAAAGCAATATCTAGACGCGTGCATTGAGGTAGATACAAATGTATGGGTCTATATATTAAAGTGCTTCTGTAACATTTGCAGGCTCTGACTGCACGCAAAGTGGGAGGTAAAAGAGAAATTGTTCCTTTCATCTCGGATACTCAATCTAAGGTGCCTCCCTCTTAAACATTTTACAGACCTCAATCTGTTTATAAATGTGATAGTTCTTTTCACCCCTGATATCTGTGATATGTACACACTTAATCTCTTTAAATTAGATAAATTTATGCTTGCTTGATTGATTAGTATTCGAAGAAAGGGGAACTCATGTGGCCAATTTAGATTATTTTCTGACAAGTGAATTTATGTCAGGGTGCCAATGGTTTGTCACAGCCCCCATTACTTGGACAAGTAGCTAATGACATTTCTTTCAATGAAATTGCTTTTGAACAAGTATTGAAGCTGATGGAAACTGATTTGACCAAAGCAATGCATTATCTCCAAAGCAAAGGTCTGTGCATGATGCCGGTTGCTCTTGCCAATGCCATCATAGCCGAAAAGGATTCCTCCGATATCCTGAAGAACACTGGCTTCACTGATGAAGCTGGTTTTTTTAACAATCCCAGCAGCAGTAACAGCAGCAGCTTGCTCCCGGGCATGTTCAACTTATTGTTTCTACTGAATTACGCGCGGGACGTAATCTGGCAGAAGCAAGTACGAGTGATCTTCCTTCTCCTTGTTCGTCCGAACGTTGGGGCTGTTCGGATTATCGGGCGCTCTCTCTCCTTTCGGGTGTGCGGGTACGCGTGTTCGGGTATGGCTGTTAGAAGAATACAACAACAAACGGACAGTCAGGGGTCGAGATGGGGTGGCCCGCCTTCAACGCTCCGATGCCTAAGTCAGATGATGTATTGGATATAACAGTCAAGCGAACGTGCGAACGTGTGGAGTGTAGTGTTTAATGAGATAGAATTAGATGTCGTTACCTGTAATAAATACCTTACATATATAGGTGGTTGAGATCGTTGCTTATTTGTGTTCTTCGATGTGGGACTGGTCTGGTTCTGCTGATGCGTGGTCCACACATTCGGGCGTGCGCCCCACGGGCGCGTGCGCGCTCGGATGAGGTCGGTCTTGTGAGTAAAGTTGGAGCCTCCCTGGTGGTCTTTCGGACGGTCGGGTAGGTGTTGATTACCTGCTTAAGTGGATAAGTATATTTAATCGGACAATTAATGCTATACAAACAAGTCCCCCAAGTCAAAGAGAACTTTCTTGACTGGGGAGTTGAAAAGGGTTCGTGCGATTAAACGAGATACTTATCCGATTGAGCAGTGGTGCGTGGTCATGTAACCCCCCAAGTCCCCCAACTCTCCGGTCAAGGAAGGGCTCGCATGACGGAGTGGGGAACCCAAGTGTTCGAGCGTGTACCTGTGCGTGCGGTCGTGTACCTATGGGCCCGGCGTCTAGACAAGACTTGCTATGTTGGAGCCGCGCGCCCATGGAGTGTTGCCTGGTAAAACATAAATAGGGGCAATCATAGATATATAGTTTATGATAATGTGTGAATGTATGGTATGATGCATGAATGTATGGTATGATGTGTGAATGTATGCGAATGCTTTTCGTAACACCAGCGTTGGGATGCCGTGGTGCACCGCGTACGTCAACGGGGATGCCGTCGCGTACGGTGTAGCGTCAACGGTGGGATCAAGACCGCGACGTACAAGTAACGCGCACGGAGGGGACGGACCGCGTACCCGTGCCGTTCTTCGGATTAGCAAGCCCAGAGAGCGGGCGGACCGCATGCCTCTGTCAGGACAGCCGACTTGCAATAGCGTCCGGGGAGGGCGTACCCTAGCTCGCGACACTCATCGGTCTCGGATCGCGCAAGGAGGGGACGGACCGCACGCCCCTGCCGTCCGAGTCGGCGAGTCGATCGTTAACGTTGCGCTCACACGGAGGGGCAACACCCCACGCCCGTGCCGCCCATCGACTTAGCACACCCAGAGAGGAGTTGGCCCCATGCCTCTGTCATGACAGCCGGCTTGCGCTTCGATCGTGTAACAGTGCGCTCACGGAGAGGATGGACCCCACACCCGTGCCGCCCATCGGTCTCAGCGCGCGCAAAGAGGGGGCGGACTCCATGCCTCTGCCGCCTGACCCGGCTTGCTTTCTAACATTTACGTGTACGGAGAGGAAGAAACCCTATGCCCGTACGACGTAAGTTCTTCATTCGGCGCGCGTCCGAAAAGGGAACTCAAGCGTTCTCCCTCTTTTCGGGGCGCCCGAATGGTGTTGTACTAACCTAATGGTATCGTGTGGGCGCATGGGCGTGTGGGAGTTACTTGCGCCAGCCCGGGGGGGCGGGAGGCGTGACGTGACTTGCCTTGGGTGTGGTGATTCTGTCTGACGAAGTGTTCTTTGAGGTGACATTCCTTTTGACTTCTCCTTGGGAACCGTTGTGTAATAAATGCTAGCCGTCGTAATTAATGCCGGCGTGGCCTGGGCATTAAATGCTGGTGTCGTCATAACTGCTCGAAGGGCAGACGTCACGCGCGTGGGAGCGTGGGGTTGGTGCATGGGCGCCACGTGTCGAGCTGTTGGAGACCGTGTTAGGGTTTGAAAGCCAAGGCGGGAAGCTGAAGAGTTGGCGCGGTTACTTAGGAGGGCAAGTAAACCGCCCTGGGCCACGTGTCGTGATCCGACGGTGGACACGCAAAAATGGACGGCTGGTGTTCGTTCGCGTGTTCGTCTGATCAGTATAAATAAGGCTCTGGTCTTCTTTGTCTTCATCACTTCAGATTTTACCGAAACGCTGCCGAAATCACTCTGCAACCTGCCTCCCTGATTTCTGTGTTCGTGCTCTCTTCTTGCCGGAATACGTGCTCGACGTGCAACCTTCGACCCACAAAAACTCAATCTGGTGAGACTCTCGTCCCTTCTGTTGTTGTTCTGTTTGTTGTTTGTGTTGTGTTTTCTTGCTTTTTCTAGGTTCTGAACTCAAGAACAGGGCGTGTTCTTGAGTGGTGGTGGTTTTGATTTGTTTCTGGGTAGTTTGGTGGGTTTTTGGTGTTTCTTGCTAGGGAATTTTTTGCTAAGTGTGGGTTTTGCGCGTGCGTGCGGCTAGGAATGGAGCCAGTAGAGATATCAAGCGGGCAATCACGCGAGCGCATGTACATAGAGGGGGTGGGTGGATTAGTTATGGGTCGTGTACGAGTGTGTCGATTACGTCGTCATACGAGTCTGTGTTGTGTGTGACGCCCCTTCGATGTATCCCTAATACCTCTCCCGTGGTGCAGTCAATGGATTCCAAGCAGGCGCGCGCCAACGCAGGATTGGAAAGCTCGTCGGGGTCGTCGGGCGGGTACTCGGGTGACTCTGATCCGTGGGGTAAGGAGAGCGTGCAGGGGGGAGAATCCGTTCCTCAGTTTGCGGAAGGTGGACCCGTACACTGGGTGCTACCAGACGGGACGCCGGTTCAAGAGCCGGAGTGCGCCCCGTCCGTATCGGAGATGGCCAGATGGGCGCGCAACTACCATATCCCGGGCTCCGTGCAGCTGCGGATACCTGGCAAGGGCGATACGTTTACCCGTCCTCCACCCGGGCACGTATGCCTGAGTGAATTTCATCTCAAGGCCGGGATCAAGTTGCCACTGCATCCGTTCTTTCAATATATGCTGGCGCTGCTGAGGATCTCTCTCAGCCAATGCGGGCCCACGCTCACCCGCACGCTCGTGGCAATGTTCAACATCTTCCGGGTGAGCGGGATGGATCAGCCGACGCGGGCGGAGTTCCTCCATTTCTTCCGTCTTTGGTACTCTACGCGCCAGAGGGACTCGAGGACCTTCACGGTAGAGCCCCGTGTGAAGTGGTGGTTGGTGGACCCGCCAAGCTCTTCAACCTCCTGGCGTACGATCAGCTGTTTGGTGGGGGGGGGGGGACTGGGAGTTCGGCTCCTTCCCGCCCGAGTATGCCGCCAATGCTGACTAGATTGATCGAGTCCTCCAAGCCTTCCATCAACTTGATACGAACGAGTATCCGCTTACGCCCGTCGAAGAGGCCAGGATCGCCCGCCTAAAGTTTGTTTTTGACCCGGCGCCCGAGTCAAGATATTTCTGGGCGGCGTGTCACTGGGATACCATAGAGCGCACGCGTTTTGCCAAGCCGCCTGGTCCGTGGGTCATGTAGTTTGTTGGTAGGAGTAGGAGTAGATTTTGCTAAACTGTTTTCTTCTGTTGCTGACCTTCCGTTTGTGTGTCTTGCAGTAAAAATGATGAAGTCCAAGGCCACAGATAAGGACAAGGCGCTCAAGCGCCGTATGGCCGCAATGCTGGTGACTGCCGCGAAGGTCCGCAAGGTGGCGGATGACGGGCGCGGTGGGCTCGTGCTGGGGGAGACTACGCAACCCAAGCTCCTCATTCCTCATGTTGCTGACTTCGCCCAGCCTATCCTGGCGGATGCCCCTCGCCCGCCCCCGGGTGATGCTGCTGGCTCCAAGGCGCGGGCGCTGGCGGATCGTGCTGAGCAGCACCGCGAGAAGCGGCAAGTGGACCGCGAGCAGCGCCGGTCTGACCGGGACGACCTGCGGGACAGGCGGGAGACTTCTCGTACGCCCCAGTCATCGGCTCGTACTCCCGTTACTCCTCAATCGTCCAGCCGTCCGCCAAGTCCCCCACGGGTATCCAGGCAGGGGGGGAGCGCTAAACCTCCGTTGAAGCGGTCGAGGACGAATAGTCCGTTTGCGTTCTGTGCATCGTTGATGGAGGCCATCGATCTCGGGGTGAAGTCCGTCACTGGGTTGATACCGCAGGAGGCGGCTGCTGGGCCGGATGAGATGGACAAGGCGTACAACCTCTACACGGTGATGCAGTATAAGCTCTTCCAGGTGCGAGCGCTTTGCCAACGAACAATACTCGAATGGGATGAAGGAGGAGATGCGCAAGCTTGCCGAGGAAAACAAGAGGCTGATGCACAGTCAGTCCAAGTCGGATGAGCTGGCGGATCGTCTGCGGCGTGAAGTCCAGGGGGCGACGGAGCGAGTCCGGGAGGCGACGGAGCGAGAGGCATTGCACAAGGCCGAGCGTGACACTGATCTGGCTGCGCTGGAAGAGGCAAAGGCTGAGGTGGCCAGCCGGGTGGTGGAGATGGAGTCCCGCTTGATGGAGGTTGAGCGCCAGGCGTGGACTGAGGAGCGCGTCCATCAGGCCCAAGCGGAGGCGGTTGCCGTCTTTAAGAATTCTTCGGAGTTCCAGGAGTTAGTGGCCGCTGAGGCTGATGTCTAGGTGGCTGAGTTCCAGGAAGTGGTATCGCCCTTCCTGGACTTGGTGCGCTACCGAGCCTTCCTAGAGGAGCAGGCGGGTAAGGCTTCCGCACAGCCAAATCAAGAGCCGGTGGTGGAGCAGACTGTGGAGGTGGCGGCCGAGGAAGTGGCGGGTGGAGCAGGTGGTGGACCAGTAGAGTAGTTTTTTTTTGTAATATAGTAGTAATTTTTTGTAATCGGGCCTTCGTGCCTTTGATGGTTATCTAATGAAGTTTCTTTTCTTTCTGTTCATGTGCCTTGTCTCTGAATAAAAAAAAATTGTTTGACATCTTTTAAGTAACTCACGCGAACGCGCGCTTGCTCTTTGCTTTTGAATGGATTTCGCCAAGTGTTACATCGACGCCAACGGCCTATCCCCAGTCCCCCGAGTATATGGGCAGGTGGGGTAAGGACGAACGAGCACGCTAATATAAACAAGTGGAAAAAGTACAAAATAAGTACAAAATAACAAAATTTTAATGAAAGTACTTCCTCAAATGTTGTATATTCCACGGGTGTCGTAGTCGTTGACCCTGCATATCACGGAGGTAGAAAGTGCTGGCGCTTATCACCTCGTCCACGACGTACAGGCCTTCCCACAATGGGCGAAGCGCCTTCACCTTCTGTTGGATCGCCTTCATTACCCAGTCCCCCAGTTGGATTGGGAGGGCCCGCATGGGCTGATTGTACAATCGCGCGATCCTCTGCTTGTTCGCGGTATTGTGGAGGTGCTCCATGTCTCTTCGTTCCTCCAACAGATCATTGTTGAGCCTCAGCCCCTCATCGTTCGTGTGTGGATCGTACCCCTCGATCCGTGGGCTCTGATGGGTAATCTCCAGGGGTAGCACGGCTTCTGTTCCGAACGTCAGGCTGAACGGGGTTTTGCCTGTGGAAGCGTTAGCGGTCGTTCGGATGGACCACAGAATTTCTGGAACGACCTCGGGCCAGCGCCCGTAACCCGTATCCCCAGGTTCAATATCTTCAATTTTCTTTTTGATACCAGCCTTAATGATTTTGTTCGCTGCTTCCACTTGCCCGTTTGTCTGGGGGTGCGCTGGTGAGGCGAAGATGAGGTCCGTCCCCTGGCGCTTGCAAAAGGCTATGAGCCTGGGGATGTTGAACTGCGGCCCGTTGTCCGTTATGATGCTGATCGGCGTCCCATATCGACAGAAGAGGAAACGCCAGAGGAAGCGCTCCACCTTCTCCGTGGTGATCTTCGCCATTGGTTGGGCCTCAATGAACTTCGTGTGGTAGTCGATGATGACGATCAAGTACCTATACTACCCTTTCGACTTTGGAAGTTCTCCGATCAGGTCCAGTCCCCACTGTGCGAATGGAACGGGCGACAGGAGAATGGACAGCGGGACGGCGGGCGTGTGGTGGTGGTGTGCGTGCAGCTGGCACTGGTGACATTTGTTCGTCAGCGCCGTGGCATCCGCGTGGATGGTGGGCCACCAGAAGCCGGATCGAAGGGCCTTGTGTGCGATCGACCTAGCGCCCGTATGATGGCTGCACGTGCCCAAGTAGATTTCTTTCAGGATCAGGTTGCCCTTTGTTGGGGTGACGTACTTGAGGCTCGCCCAGGTCCTGTCGATACAAAGCTCTGTCTCGTACGTTGAAGTTGGCCGCTCGTGCGACAATGGTTCTGGCCTCCCGCTTGTCTTCTGGTAGCTCCCCCCTGGTCTTGTAAGCGACGAGCACGTCCATGTAGCTATGCTCGTGTGGTTCGATTGCCAGAATCTGCTCTGTTCCTGAGATGCTCGGTCATCGCAGTACTTCGACGATGCGTTGTCCTGGCCCAGTGTGCACGGGTGCCGTGGCCAATCGGGCCAGTTTGTCCGCTTTCGCATTGAACCCTCGGTGTATATGGTTGATGTTGACGTATTTTAATCCCTTGAGTAGCGCCTTTACGTGCTTCAGATAGGCGATCATGGACTCCCCCTTCACCTGGAATTCTCCTCCGACCTGGCTCACCACCAACTGTGAGTCACTGAATATGTTGAGGTCGGGCGCCTCCGAGTTCTTGGCCAGTTGCAGGCCCGCAATGAGCGCCTCGTACTCGACCTCGTTGTTGGTCGTCTTGAATTCGAACTTGAGGGCGTACTCAGCGTTTACCCCTCTCGGCTCGGTCAAGATGATCCTGGCACCGCTCACCTTCTTTGTACAGGAACCATCAACGTAGAGGTTCCACTCTGACAATGGTGGCTCATTGACCTCCGGTTTGTCGGACGCCTCTACCGTTGGGTCGTCGGGCGTTCGGACCGGCGCCTCATCTGCCTCCGTGTATTCGGCAATAAAGTCCGCCACTGCCTGTCCCTTGATTGCCGTTTGGGGTTTGTACTGGAGGTCGAATTCGCTGAGTTTGATAGCCCACTTCGCCAGGCCGCCGCTGTGATCGGGCGATTGGAGTATCTGGCGCAATGGCACATTGGTGAGGATGTGGATGCTGTGCGCCTGGAAGTATGGCCTCAACCGTCGGGCGGCGGTAACGAGCGCGAGCGCCATCTTCTCGATTGTTGGATATCGGGTCTCAGCGCCTGTTATGCCCTTCCCTAAGAAGAAGACGGGCAACTCCGTGCAGTCCTCCCTGCGGACGAGGGCAGAACTGACGGCCGTGAGGGAAGTGGCCAGGTAGATGTACAAAACTTCTCCTCGGATAGGCCTGGAGAGGAGCGGTATGGACGCCAAGTATTCCTTGATCTGAAGGAAAGATGCCTCACATTCGGGCGTCCACACAACTTCGCGCTTGTTCGTCGTTCGCAGGGATTTAAAGAACGAGGCACATCTGTCCGAGTAGCGAGATATGAACCGATTCAGGGACGCGAGCTTTCCCGTGAGGCTCTGCAGGTCCACCCTCTTGACGGGCGGCTTCATATCGATGATCGCTTTTAACTTGGTGGGCGCGGCTTCGATCCCCCGTTGGCTGACAATGTACCCAATGAATTTGCTGTTGGTGACCCCGAACGTGCACTTGGCAGGGTTCAACCTCATGCCGTTCTTGATGAGGACGTCGAGCACAGTCCCCAAGTTCTGGACGTGGTCGACCGCCTGGACGCTCTTCACCAGTATGTCATCCACGTACACGTCCACAATGTTGCCAATCAGGCCATGAAACATCGCGTTCATGAGCCTCTGGTACGTGGAGCCAGCGTTCTTCAACCCGAAAGGCATGACGACGTAGCAGTACAGGCCCTTGTCCGTGACAAACGTCGTCGCCTCCTGGTCTTTGGGGTCCATGAAGATCTGGTTGTAGCCCGAATACGCGTCCATCATCGACAGGAGCTCGTGCCCTGCTGTCGCATCCACCAGCTGATCGATCCTTGGCAGAGGAAAGCTGTCCTTCGGGCACGCCTTGTTGAGATCGCTGTAATTGATGCACATCCTCCACTTCTTGTTGCTCTTCTGCACCATCACAGCGTTGGAAATCCATTTTGGATAATCCACCTTGCGGATGAACCCGATTCCCAGCAATCGGTCCACCTCCTCATGCATTGCCGCGTAATGCTCTGCCTTATACGCTCGCCTCTTCTGCTTTACTGCCCGGGCGCTAGCGCTGATGCTCAGCCTGTGGGATACGATGCTCGTGTTGATCCCGGGCATGTCCTTATACGACCATGCGAGCACCTCCTGCTTCTCCTTCAGCAGCGCGATCAGCCGTTCGGCTATCGCGGGAGCCAGCGACGCTCCGATCTTTACTGTCCTCTCCGGGTGCTCGGCGGATAGCTGAATTGTTCTTAGCTCTTCGCGCTCGGGGACGGGCGACACGGCCATCAGCCCGTCGCGCGGGTCGTCTGGTACTTCTGATCCTGGCGCGGGTTCCAGGGCGAGGACCTCCTGCCTGTCCCGGGGTTTTGCCGTCTCCTCGCCGTTGTATCCCCGGACGTATCCGACGCTGTGCTCGGTTGGGAATCGTCCCAAGAGCATGTGTCCCGCGATGATCATCTTCAGCTTGCAGATCCCTGGCCTCCCGAGTATGGCGTTGTAGGGGAGGGGGTGTCCATGACTATGAAGTTCATCCAGACCTCACTGTGTGGGGAGTCGGGCGCGCCAATTCCAACCCGGATGCTGTCACTCCCAATCGGATATGATGTTTCGCCCGTGAAGCTGGCGACGCACTCATGATCCTGCGTCATCTTGCGCGCGGGCCTTCCGAGCGCCGTGTATGCATCAAAATAGATTACGTTCACAGACGCCCCATTGTCAATCAGCACCCTCTTCATGAGGAATCGGTCGATGATCGCGTCGATCACGAATGGCAGGGTGTTATCCTTTGGGCTTCTCTCCTCGTCTTCCGCTGTGAAGCTGATGGCGGGCGCCTCCTTCTTTCCGACCTTGGGCGCTCTTCCTGCCCCGATCGTCAGCACCTCCCTGCTCGAGCGATCGGGTGATGACGCTCCCTCTTTGCGCTTGCCCCCGGATATCGTGCTGATAGTCCCACGGGTCCCAGTATTTGTCTTGGGCTGTCGGCCTTCCGTCCTAGGAGGGGTGACCCGATCGTCCCTCCTCATGTCTTCGAGGGCCTTCTTTAGCATGATGCAATGGTTGGTATGGTGGGTGGCGGCGTTGTGGTATTCACACCAGATGCTCGGGATTCGGCCGACCGGGGCCATTGTTACCGTCATGTTGTTCGGTGGCGGAATCCGGTGCCGGTGCAGGCGGAGCAGTTGCTCGTTTGACTGCTGGTCGACCGCACAGACCTCCTGTCCCGCAGGTCGATAACGCGGTGCCGGCGGTAGGCGGGCTCCCTGTGACGCCGGTCCCCACGCCTGGTTGTAGTTGTTGCCCTGGTAACTGCGGAAGAAAGGCCTCTGGTGATTTTGCCTCTGCGCGTCCCGGTTCCTCTTATGCCCTCCGGTAGGCTCCCCTCCGTCATCCGAGGGTCGTCGTGGCTGAGCGTTCTCCTCCGGTCTGTTGGTGCTAGACTCGGAGGCGGACCCGTACACCCGCGTTTCCACCAACGCTTTCTGCACGACCAGGTCCATGATCTCGTCGTAGTCGAGATGTTCCTTCCTCACCAGCTTCTCTACGAACGGGGTGGCGAGCAGGTTGTCCATCAGGGCTACCTTGGCTACCCGCTTATCAAGGTCCCTGCACGTACTTGCGAGCGCTCGCCAACGATTAATGTAGCTCGACAGGCTCTCGTCCATCCCCTGGCGAACCTTGAGGAGGATACCTGCGGTGTTGTATTTGCCCTGGAGCCGGTAGCGCTTCTGGAAGCTCTCCGCCAGCTCGAGGAACGAATGTATGGAGCCTAGCGGGATCGGTAGAACCAGCTCCACGTCTCCTCCGCCAGCGTTTCCTGGAATAGGAAACATAGGGTTGGGTCCGAATATCGGGTTCCGTCCGTGGTGGATCGAAACTCGTCTACATGCGCGCGGGGATCCCTGCTCCTGTCGAACCGAGCAATCTTCATTGTCTTTGCATGGGGGTCCCTTCCCATCTCCAGTATATGCGCCGAGAACGGGCTGACCCGGGGGGCGAACGTCCCGCCCTGTCCGGCCAGCTTGTCCTTGCGCAGGCGCGAGACCTCCTCCGCCAGTTCCTCCATCCTCCGGAGGATCAGGGTGTTGTTCGCTGGGGGCGCCAATTCCTCCACTGGCGAGGGCGCTCGGGTTGCCCGGGCACTGATCCTACCGGACGAGCGTCGTTCCTCGCTAGTAGTTTCCTGGGTCCCCTCGTGTTGCTCCTGCTGCTGGCTGACGAGCGTGTCCAGCCGCTCCTCCAACCTCTGGCGGATTTGGTGCTCCTCTGCTCTCTCGAGCGCCGCCTCTCGTAATTCTTGGACCAGGCTGGTGACGCATTCCTCGCTGTTGTTCCTTTCGAGCTCCAGTACCTGTCGCTCCCGTGTGTCTGGCGGCGTCTCCCCGACGGGCGTGGTGCTGTCGTTAGTCTCCGGGTTGAGCATGTGGACTTTTGGTTTTTGTGGTGTTTATACGAGGTTTGCAATTTGTAAGCTTCCCACAAACGGCGCCAACTGTTTCTACCGAATTACGCGCGGGACGTAATCTGGCAGAAGCAAGTACGAGTGATCTTCCTTCTCCTTGTTCGTCCGAACGTTGGGGCTGTTCGGATGGTCGGGCGCTCTCTCTCCTTTCGGGTGTGCGGGTACGCGTGTTCAGGTATGACTGTTAGAAGAATACAACAACAAACGGACAGTCAGGGGTCGAGACGGGGTGGCCCGCCTTCAACGCTCCGATGCCTAAGTCAGATGATGTATTGGATATAACAGTCAAGCGAACGTGTGGAGTGTAGTGTTTAATGAGATAGGATCAGATGTCGTTACCTGTAATAAATACCTTACATATATAGGTGGTTGAGATCGTTGTTTATTTGTGTTCTTCGATGTGGGACTGGTCTGGTTCTGCTGATGCGTGGTCCGCACATTCGGGCGTGCGCCCCACGGGCGCGTGCGCTCAGATGAGGTCGGTCTTGTGAGTAAAGTTGGAGCCTCCCTGGTGGTCTTTTGGACGGTCGGGTAGGTGTTGATTACCTGCGTAAGTGGATAAGTATATTTAATCGGACAACTAATGCTATACAAACACTTATGATGATCTTTAACTACCTTTGAAACAGAGTTGGAACAAAATTAATCAAGTAGTTCTAGTCTTCCGGGAGTCGACTACCTGAATTTGATTTATTCATTTTTTCTAGAGATTAATTTAATTTTTTGAATGAGGGGCCTCAGTTCTTGAGACAAAAGGGCTTACATCTGGTCATCTACTACTTCATCTTGACCATCTGATTTGATGAAAGGGGTTCATGCTTTGATGTCTTCTTCATTGTTTTGACTAGTATACCAACTAATCCAACTATGCATGGCAGCTGTACGTTCTAGCTAGACCAAAAGAAAAGGGCTCGAAAGCTCATAGTTCACGTGCCACGTGTCGTTTGTCACATATTGTTTGACACAATGAGCTGATGGGGGTACTTTTTCTAGCTTAGTTAATTTTTGGTCCATTATGTTATCAAATCAATTGAAACTTGAATCATCGACTCCATTTTTATTTAATCTCGCTTCTAAATTATTGCTCTGATGTAATCAGACCCTATGTCGATGGCTTTAATCAAAAGAATCAGAAATCCCAAACTAGCATGTAGTTGTGAACGCACTTTATTTTTAAAAATTGCATGTAGTTTTATTGCACCTGTCAACAAAACATGTCTTGCTGTGTTACTGTCAAGGTCAGGTGTGCAACCTGCTGTCCTTCAGATGAAGTTTGGATCCCAAAGAAAGCATCAAACATCAAGCTTCGATTCGAATAGTAGGTTGGATACAAGTTGCTCTTTGAGACCCTAACATTAAATCACTCTCACGAGCTCTAAATAGTATATATAATTTTGAATGGTTAATAATATATCGTATTATTTTCACAAAAATAAATAGACGGCTCAAAACGATCGTTTGTTTGTGAGAGTATTTTTAGAACACTACGTACGTGCTATTAAAACCTAAATTATTTTTAATAATCAAATGAGTATATTTCCAATAAGTGATATAATTATATACATCATCTAATTCCAAACAATTTACGATTATATGACGTATTTAATGACACGAGATAATGTGATAAATGAATTTCAAATGCACGTGATGATGGTTACAAAAGTTTATCTTGTCATGGCGTGCAATATCATAACATCTCTTTCTAGTGATGAGATTGGTACTTATGAGGATGCAGAATTAAATGTTTTTGTAGAACAAGGAAGGAAGAAGAATAGTAGGACGAAATTGAGAAGAAGAAGGTAGAAGAAAATAAAGAAAGAAATTGCATACACAATTACAGGTGCGGTTGGCATTTCCTGTTTCTTTATCTCTTAAATTTCTAATCTTTTTATTTTTCTCTCTTTTTTTTGTGTGGTATATATGCTTTCTTAGTATAAACTATCAAGTACAGTATGCATGAATTTCTGCAAGTCGGTTTCAGATCACACACACTTTGTTAATTCTTACTTTGTTGTTATATGAACTTAATTTCTTCACAAAGTTTTGCTAATAGAAAAAACTAATGACATTTATACCTACTTATAAGACGGGCCTATATTCCTCTGCTGGGGTCCCTCAGAGATTATATGCTTCGATTGATTTGATTTGGGATTGGTTGCAGAGATACAGAGATTGAAGAAAGATTCCATCTTTTTGGGTTTGGAGGATTCAGCTGTGTGATTCATTGCAATCCCAATTGTAAAGTTTCGAGCTTTTTAGAAATTTCGAGGTATTTTGCATGCTGAATTGAGTTTGGGAGCTTTGGCTACTCCTGGAAATGGTAATATTTGTTCTTTCTATTTCTGGGTTTTGTTGCTCTTCTTCTTCTATGCCAAGAGAATAAGCTGCCCCTTTTGCTTATTTACTCGGTGTTTCTGTAGTTTGCTTATGAACTGATGTTTTTGTGGATCAAATTATGGGTTACAATGACATTTTGTTTATACACTTGAGTTTTTATGTGCTCTTAGCAATGGAGTGGAGATGTATTTGTTTAGTTACAAATTAGGGATGGTGTTGTTGGGTTTTGCAGTTTCTCATTTTCTATGTTTCGTTTTTTGGGTTTTGTTTTCTGTCCAGGTTGAGAAGTAGAGCAGTCGATTAGTGTCTGTTTGTGAGAATTTCAGATGACCTTACGGTCATGAGTGGGCTCGGTTGGGGTAGCTGTCGATGGGCACCCCCGACAACAAAGTATCGGAGCTAGTTGACATTTTCAAGTCTTGGATGCCCAGGAGAACCGAGCCAACCAATGTGTCCAGGGACTTTTGGATGCCCGATCACAGCTGTAGGGTATGTTATGACTGTGATTCCCAGTTCACAATATTTAATCGGAGGCACCATTGTCGCCTTTGTGGCCGAGTGTTCTGTGCTAGATGCACTGCAAACACTGTTCCCACCCCGTCTGATGAACCGAGAATCGGTAGGGAAGAGGGGGAGAGGATTAGGGTCTGTAATTTTTGCTTCAAGCAGTGGGAGCAAGGGATTGCAGCAGTTGATAATGCGGCCCCTGAACCTAGTCCGGGCCTCAGTCCATCACCGTCGGCAACAAGCTTGGTCAGCACAAAGTCCAGCTGCACCTACCACAGTAGCAGCAGCACAGTTGGCTCTACCCCTTATTCAACAGGACCTTACCAGCGTGTGCCCTATAGTTCTGGTCTTAGCCCCAGACAATCTTTCCAAGGTGATTCAATTACTGTCCAGCAAGACAATATAACATCTCAAAGGAGCATTGGTTCTGATGCTGCCATGGCAGAGTCATCACCAAACCAGTTTGGCTTTTGCATTGACAGGCATATTTTTCATTCTCTGATCTTTTATTTTTTGACTACTCACCATATGTTCTCTAGTTTCACATGTGTTTATAACTGTGCTCGTAAGACATTTGTATTGCTTGAATAAAGGACAGAACTTTAATCAATCAGAGAATGTTTCAAAAGATCTGCTCGTTACATATGATACGATATATGTTTGGTCACATAAACAACTTTATTTGAAAAAACTCTACTGATTATTTATTTTTTATATTCTTATTTTATAATGTATGGTTCTGTGTGTGGTAATCCTTTTGTTTTTTTACTTATCCTGTGATACCAGGAGTGATGATGAGGATGATGACTATGGTGCTTATCATTCAGACCCAGAATCCAGGCAAATATCTCATGCCAATGACTATTATGGTGCAATCAATAATGAGGAGTTTGATAGTGTGTATGAGCCACAGAAGGTGCATTCTGATGAAGAAAACTCAGATGCAAAAAGTTTGAGTTCATTTTCACCCGAGACTTTTGATACACAGGGTGTAGTGGGAAAGCAATTTGGGGAAGAATCAGACGATCGTGGTAATGGTGATGAAGGTGAAGCTTCTCCGTATGACATAGAGACTACAAATGCAGAACCGGTGGATTTTGAGAATAATATGCCACTTTGGCTCCCCCCAGAACCCGATGATGAAGAAGATGACAGAGAGGCTCATTTAATTGATGACGACGACGACGACGATGGTAATGGTGGTGGTGGTGCGTCAGGGGAGTGGGGATATCTACATTCTTCGAACAACTTTGGTGGTGGGGAGTGTCGTACCAGGGAAAAGTCAATTGAGGAGCACAGGAAAGCCATGAAGAATGTGGTGGAAGGTCATTTTAGAGCTCTGGTATCTCAGCTTTTGCAAGTTGAGAACCTGCCTTTGATTGATGACGATGACAAAGAAAACTGGTTAGACACAATTACATCTTTGTCGTGGGAAGCTGCCACGCTTCTTAAGCCAGATACGAGCAAGGGGGGAGGAATGGATCCTGGGGGATATGTGAAGGTTAAGTGTATAGCTTGTGGGAGTCGGAGTGAGAGGTAATATTGTGGTTCATTACTGTTCAAGCCACTAAATAGTGTTTGCTGCTACCACGATTAGCTGTCTGTATGGTCACATGTGTTAGTCAGTGGGTCATGAAAGTAGTTTGTTGCTATTTTTATCATATCTTTTTCTCTATTTTATCAATTCTTTCACAAAGATGGTAATTTCCGTCTTAACTCTGAACTCTACAAATAATGAAACTAAGAGAAATAAAATTATTGTTTTCATTTGCTTAGTGGATGAGCTATATGTTTAGTTTTGTCCATGGAGATAGATGGCATTCAGCAAGAGCAGGTTGTACTGAATATATTCATCTAATTCTTTCATGAATAAGTTGTTACAGCTTCATTCAGTTTATATGGTCCTTTCTCATATTACGATTTTCATGACTTAAATTGTTTTCATTTCATTCTTTAGTATGGTGATCAGAGGAGTTGTTTGCAAGAAAAATGTGGCTCATCGGCGAATGACATCAAAGATAGATAAACCACGATTCTTGATCCTTGGAGGAGCTTTGGAATATCAGCGTGTTTCAAACCTCTTGTCAAGTTTTGATACTCTGCTGCAGCAGGTTGTATATTTACCATCTCTGTTTTTTAGGTTTGTAAATTAAATTTTGTAATTGGTGTTGTGGGAAGGGATAGAGCCTTAATTACGTTTCTAGATCACTTTTTGAGCATTCATTTGCCAATCTGGGATACCATTTCTTCTTCTAAAATAAAGTTTTCTTTTCTCTCAGGAAATGGACCATCTGAAGATGGCAGTTGCAAAGATTGACGCACATCACCCCAATGTTTTATTGGTGGAGAAGTCTGTTTCTCGGTTTGCTCAAGATTACCTTCTTGCAAAAGACATATCACTTGTTCTGAATATTAAGAGGCCGCTTTTAGAGAGAATATCACGCTGCACCGGGGCACAGATAGTCCCTTCCATAGATCATCTTACATCACCAAAACTAGGGTATTGTGACATGTTCCATGTGGAGAAATTTTTTGAAGTGCATGGCAGTGCTGGGCAAGCTGGAAAGAAATTGACGAAGACTCTGATGTTCTTTGAAGGTTGCCCAAAGCCATTGGGTGTTACTGTAAGTCCTGAATATATACTCATCACACAAATTTCAATGTTATGTTTTGAAGCTTCAACTTTTGGGCATTGACTGGAATTGTTGTATGTGTAAAACTTAATGGGTAGGGAAGGTCTTATTGTCATTTGTATTTCACTTTGAGTTATTTACTCGAAATGTAATATCTTGTTGGCGACACCAAACATATAGCATAGGGCAGGACTTGTAATCAGGTTTAGGAGATTACTGATTAAAGACATGATCTACTTTGTTTCAGATATTGCTGAAGGGTGCCAATGGTGATGTGCTAAAGAAGGTGAAACATGTTGTGCAGTATGGAGTTTTTGCAGCTTATCACTTGGCTTTGGAGACCTCATTTTTAGCTGATGAGGGTGCTTCCCTTCCTGAACTTCCGTTGAAGTCTGTGATAACCGTATTGCCTGATAAACCATCAAGTATTGACAGGTCCATTTCAATCATACCTGGTTTTAGTGCACCAGCAGCTGGGAAGTCTCAAAAAGCTAACAATGAACTGCAGAAATCAAAGAACAACTTCATCTCAGATAGTGGTTTATGTACCAAGGTTGCCTCCAATTTGAAGAATGAAGGCACCAATTTTCTCTTATCTAAACCATCCATGATAAAACAGGCCTCGAGTTCTATAGAATCTGAAATACCCTTAACTTCCTTGTCTCCCTCAGGACAAGATCCAGTAGACTCCTACCATAAAAAGATTTCTTCAATTTGTGCGTCCGAGGAGAACAAGGATGTAAGTTCTAAAGAGTGTAGCCCGGTCGAAACAGCCAGGGAAGGGGAAGCTTTTGGTCACAATAGTTTGATCTTTAATTCTTTTAGCACCCCAGAGGCATATTCACATGGTGTTGGAACTATCCATGCTAGTGAGTTTGCTTTACCTGAAAATCAGAGAGAGACTCTTGAGTGTCCTGCCATAAACTATCATACTGATATTCATAATGAAGAGGTGGGATCTACCAAGGAAGAGTTTCCCCCTTCGCCGTCAGACCACCAAAGCATTTTGGTGTCCTTATCAACACGATGCGTGTGGAAGGGAACTGTATGTGAACGGTCCCATCTCTTCCGAATCAAATACTATGGAAGCTTTGATAAGCCTCTGGGGAGATTCTTACGAGACCATCTGTTTGATCAGGTATATAAAAAATTCCACTGATTAGCTTATCTCATTTGAAATGATTTTACTATTACATATGTTTCCGACAAACTCATAAGAATAATGTGTTGGAATCTGCTTGTTTAATAGGGCTTCCTCTGTCGTTCATGTGGGATGCCATCGGAAGCGCATGTCCATTGTTATACTCATAGACAAGGGAGCCTTACCATATCTGTTAAGAAGCTCCCAAAGATTCTACCAGGGGAAAAAGAAGGGAAAATTTGGATGTGGCACAGGTGCTTGAAATGTCCTCGGACCAGTGGCTTTCCTCCAGCCACTCGTAGAGTTGTAATGTCAGATGCTGCTTGGGGTTTATCCTTTGGGAAATTTTTGGAACTCAGCTTTTCAAATCATGCAGCTGCAAACAGAGTTGCAAGCTGTGGCCATTCCCTTCACAGAGATTGTCTTCGGTTTTATGGGTATAGCTCTTTTATTTCCTTTTCTTGTGAAGTTAATAGGCATGGTCTTATAAAAGGCACACACTAGATTAATTTGGTCGTACTGGTTAAGGTCCGTACTTAGATATGTGTAATTGACATGCAGTCTGGATGTTTCATATCAGCTTCGGGTATAGTGGAGCATAGGTCATCCTTCGAGTATAGCAGAGCATAGGTCATCTTGTCAACATTCACAGTTTACTTCTGTATCTTAAGTTTTGAATTTGAGAAGGCTTATGCTCTTTGAATTTTTGTCACTTGGTTTCATTGTCTAGTGGCTGGATGCCAAACTAGCAAACTAGCCAGTTGAGTTTAGGCGAGGATTAAGTCTTTGAGCACTTAGATAGGTCCTTAAGTTTTCCAAGTTCTTAGATTCTGCTGAGTTGAAGCTCTATTTTCATCTTCTTACCCTCTTGCTTTACTTTTACAGCTTTGGAAGAATGGTTGCTTGCTTCCGCTATGCCTCAATTCATATTCACTCTGTTTGTCTTCCTCCATCGAAACTTGAATTTTACTATGATATTCAGGAATGGATACAAAAAGAAGCCTACGAGGTACAACTTTTGAATCTTGGTGATACAACAAGAGACTATATTTTGATTGCTGATGAGATTATTGGTCTTGTTTAATAGGTGCGTAACCGGGGGGAGCTTCTCTTCACTGAATTAAGCAAAGCTCTCCATCAAATTGTAGAGAAGATACCAGTTACAGAGACACAAAATGGTGGTAAGAAAACACCTGAATCAACTCATCAAATTGCGGAACTTGAAGGAATGCTTCAAAAGGAAAGGGAAGACTTTGAGGTAGTTTGCATGTTCCACCCCTCCAAAAAAAAGAAAAAAGGATTGCATTGGGTCCTATACAAAACCTAATTATGCAAGTGATATCCAAGTGATCCTGATTAAAAGAAAGAGACATATCAAAAGCACATATGAAGCCTAACTTGCATTGTTCATTTAATTTTCTTTCTTTTTCCTCATAAAAAAGGTTATATATTTCCATTATTTGGTATTTGATTCTTTACATGTCATTGTTCAGGAAGCGTTAAGAAAAGTGATAAATGGTGAGGTGAAGTCTGGCCAGCCTGCAATTGATATTCTTGAGATCAATAAATTGCGGAGGCAGTTACTCTTCCACTCTTATGTCTGGGACCAGCGCCTGATCCATGCAACCAGTCTATGCAACAAAAATTTCCAGGGAGGTTTCACGAGTTCCAATACCAAAATCAAGGAGAAACCTGTTGGTATGGAAATGCTTGTTGAGATACCAGGTAAGAATTTGAGTAGTAGCACAGCTCTTCAGGAAACGAAGGCTGGTAGAAATATTAACCAGGGAGGAGATGCTGGCCATTCTGGCGGGGTTCAGAATAGAACTGAAATGGGTTTGGACGCGGATCATGAGAATGGGGCCTCTGCAAATGCAAATGCCAAACCTGTTCCTTTAGAGTCTGGAAAGATTGTAGGAATGGCTCTCTCAGAAGGGAATGAATGTTCAGGAGTGGAAAGTTTATCTGATACCCTCGATGCTGCTTGGACTGGTAAAAACCACCCAACTAGCTCAACACCGAAAGAGAATGGTTATTCATTTCCTGATTCAAACTTGGTAAAATCATCAGCTGTGCTAAACAAAGTGGCATCAAATTCATGTGTGGAAAATGGTACTGTTGACCAAGGTGGGGTACAGGTAAATCGTTCTGTTAGTTCGACATTTCCTGTAAAGGGGCATGATAATGCAGAAAGCTCTGCAAGCGCAAGGTTGCTCTTTCCAACTGTCACCAGTTCATTCAGCAAAAGTATCTCCTTTAACACTCAAAAGCTCTGTATTGCTGAGCACAATCCTGTCTATGTTGCAATGTTCCGGGAACTGGAACGGCAAACTGGCGCCAGGTTGTTACTGCCCATCGGTGTTAATGATACCGTCATCCCTGTTTTTGATGATGAGCCCACTAGTGTTATTGCATATTGCCTTGTCTCTCCTAATTATCATTTGCAGATTTCTGAGTCTGAGAGACCAAAAGATGCCCTTGATTCTGCAGTCTCATTACCACTTTTTGATTCAGCAAGTCTTCTCTCTCTCAGCTCTTTTGATGAATCAGTTTCTGAGACCTACAGAAGTCTTGGTTCTTCTGAGGAAGGCCTCTTATCCACGTCACATTCGCGGAGTTCTGAGTCACTCCTGTCAAAGGATATACATGCTAGAGTATCCTTTACAGATGAGGGGCCCCTTGGTAAGGTGAAGTATACAGTGACTTCTTACTATGCAACGCACTTTGAGGCATTAAGGAAGTCATGTTGTCCTTCTGAATTAGATTTTGTGCGCTCGCTTAGCCGCTGCAAGAAGTGGGGTGCCCAGGGTGGCAAGAGCAATGTTTTTTTTGCTAAAACCTTGGATGATAGATTTATTATTAAACAAGTCACAAAGACAGAGCTGGAGTCATTTATCAAGTTTGCACCAGCTTATTTCAAGTATTTGTCCGAGTCAATCAGTACTCGGAGCCCAACTTGCCTAGCCAAGATCCTGGGTATCTATCAGGTATTCTTGGTTCTTACTTGAGTGCTTTATAAGTTTTGTGTTTTATTTTTGTTCTACTTTTAGCATACTTTTAGATTCTTATTTACAACTTTGTGAGCTGCAAATTTGTTTTTATTCGTCTTGAAGGTTATATCAAAGCATGGTAAAGCAGGGAAAGAAACAAAGATGGATGTTCTAGTAATGGAAAATTTGTTATTTAGACGGAATGTGACTCGGCTCTATGATCTGAAAGGATCTTCCCGATCACGTTATAACTCAGATACAAGTGGAAGCAATAAAGTTCTTCTGGACCAGAATCTGATTGAAGCAATGCCAACTTCTCCAATTTTTGTGGGAAACAAGGCAAAGCGGCTTCTAGAGAGAGCTGTCTGGAATGATACTGCATTCCTTGCTGTAAGTTGGTTCCAACTGCTTATTGGTTCCATGGCTTCTATTTATTGCTAATATATTGTAATGCGTTTTGCTACAGTCGATTGATGTGATGGACTACTCATTACTGGTTGGGATGGACGAGGAAAAACACGAGCTAGTATTGGGGATTATTGATTTCATGAGGCAATATACATGGGACAAGCACCTCGAAACCTGGGTGAAGGCCTCAGGCATCCTTGGTGGACCGAAGAACACATCTCCGACTGTGATTTCACCCCAGCAGTACAAGAAACGTTTCAGAAAGGCCATGACTACGTATTTTCTCATGGTGCCCGATCAGTGGTCTCCTCAGACAATTGTCCAAACTGGGTCGCAATCTGACCATTTTGAAGAAACTTCCCAATCTGAACTCTTTTGATTTGAAAACTAGACGCCTCTGTATATATCAAATATAAGTAATCTTACGTCTTCAGTAACCCATAGTTTTGGCTGTTTTGCTCTATAGTGTATAAGACATTTCTAAGTGCTTCTATCAGTTATACTTCTCTTCTGTCGAGTGCAAGGATTAGCTGCGGTGTAGGGGACTGTTTACCACCATTATAAAATAAGGAAGTGTAGCCGCCGCCGCCATTCTCACATCATCTACCAGCATATTCCACAAAAGAAAAAAAGCATTGGAGATCAGAGATAATACTACAGTGAATTGAAAACTATATAAATGGTTTCTGATGAGCACGAAACTTGTAGACGATCACGATCTCCGCAAGAGAATGAAAATAGAATTCTATCTATCGGCTCATACAAGTGACTGTAAAGAGTTCAAAATGTCATACAAACAAAAAATGAAAACTTGATCCAGTGGGCTCTCAATGAACTCTTAGAGTAGAGTATCGAGTCGTGTTTGTAGGTCTTGAATAGAAGGCATGTTTATGGTGCCTTGTATCTCTTCTGGAGAGTATTCGGTCTTTAGCAGCAACTGTACTTGTACATGGGCCTCCACAATGTTTGTCCTAAATGAAAGAGGAAAACAGAAAAGACGTTGAGGTTGCGTATTTGATAACCAGAAAATTGAACCTTGTACTAGTGAATTATGCACTTACTTTATAGGTTTGAATAGTATCGTCCGTGTTGATGGGTTCTGCAGATAAAGCTTCATTTTCGTCATTACCATTGGCAACTCTCGGTGAATAGCATTAGTCACCTGTTCCATAATTATGATGGATATCAGCTCTTGTTGAACCGCCGGACTAGATACCTACTATTATATCAGAACTCTGGCGTCTGAAATGATATGAACACAAACCTTTTGGACAAGTTCAGCTACTTTATCTGGAGTTGCAAAAGCTTGATCTTTGATTGGTCTAGCCATAACCGACTCTACCTTTTGATTCTGGCTGCCTGAAGACAATGCAACTTTCACAGCTGTGACCTGTGAAAATAGCACATCAAAACCTCCATAGCAATAACTTCTTAAATGTCATTTTCAAGAAGGAAGAAAAAAAACTTCTTAAATGGATAGACATTGCTGGGGAAAATACAAACCTTGGTAACAAATGAAAGCATAGGATCCACAACTAGCTTAGTGACTGACATAATGAACTCCTCACACGTGGCTTTCAGGCTTTTCTCAAGTTCCTGCAAATTAATATGATTTAATTACCCTCCGAGAAATGTACTAGACAAACAACAAACTAAGCAAAAACTGGCACAGAGATTCTAAATTATTAGAAAAGATTGGCATTGATAATTTTACTTTTAAGCATAACATAAGACAGGGGTGACTAAAAGATTGACAAACCTTCTTGGCATCTATTTGACTTTCCAGAACACGAGGAGATAATGTTCTTGCCAATGAAGTTGATCTGGACCAGTCGAACAGAGAAGTTTGACCTCTAAGAATCCTTCGAAGATGCTCCTGGAAAATGAGATTTAAAGTTACTAAGATTTCCATTACATAATGCACTCAAGTACCGTTAGTGTATTCAGCTGATTCTTTTTGTTAGTAGAAAGACTTTTATTGAAGTAGCTTGGATAGATTCCAAGCAATTAACAATCAGGAATTCTAGAGCAACTAACCAGCAAGTGGGAGAAGTCAAGTTCCTTGTATGTAACAGAAAACTCAATATCATAAGGTGCAATCTGGAAGACAAAATAGACGTGTTACAATAGGTAAATTAATCATATATCACTCAGTAGATACACAGCAGAAGGAGGGATCCACCTGCTCCATTAAGATAAGAAGGTGCTTTATGAGGAAAAGCTGACCATCCATTGGTGATGATCTCCTTGAAATGAGTTTACTTGCTTTCTGGTAGAGATGAATGGAGACACAAAAGGAGCAGAAAAGACAATGTTACTGGTAACTTTTTCATTTCGTGCTAGTGTTTAACAGAAAATCTAAAAGGTAGATTACATTAAGGCCACCCTAACCAAATCCCAGCATCTCCATAAACAAAGATATGTAGAATTGCAGAGAAAATTTCTACAACTGCATATAAGAATGTAAAGTTCATCACTCACCTGAATAGATATTGAACAGACTTCGACAACTTCCTGTAAAAATAATTCCAAAAGAATCAATTATAAAAATGTCCAACGGTATTTCTGTGAAGTGCAAAAGAGGACAAGTATAATATGGTAATTGTACAAAGGATTCAATACCTGTGCTAAACCAGTGAAAACTTCTCGTTCTAAACAGCGATCCAGCTTCAAAAGACAAGATAGTGTTTTCTCTAGAGGTGGATACCACGTTTTAAAAACAAGCTTTTCATCAGCCTGCAATTTAATGAATCCCTTTAATATGTAAGAATTAAAATTGAGTAAATCAAAGTAGTCAGCTGACTACTCCACTAGCCACCCACTAGCATCAAATAGATCCTAAGTGAGTAACAAGAAAGGACTTAATGGAAATGTCTAGAATTATGTTAAAACTATGGGGAAGTGTTGATACTCCCTACTGGTAAACTACATAATTAAAGATGTTGACAGAATAAAAACAGTATTTCCAGCACTCATTATCTGTCGATGTCCTATATGCCTACAAAATAGGGACTAGGAATATCACACCACGATAACCATCAGGCAACATATTATATTATTAGGTCAGATTCATAAAATCTGAAAGGGGCATGAAAGACAGCTTACAGAAGTAGTTTCAGGTTCGTTTTCTGCAGATTTTTCCAGCTTTGCAGGATAATCCAGATCTTCATCCACAGGAAGGTAATTTGCTATCTGAAAAGGAAACAAGAGACCATTTAAAAGAGCAAAGAAAAGATCTAGTCCAGAAAAATATCCGAGATATAATTGGTTTAGTGGCTAGCTATCAGAGGCAAAGCTAGATAATTGCTCTCATCCAGGCTACAACGGTAGAAAAATAAGAGGAATGATTAATATTTAGTTCAATATGCTAGGTTAGGAAAAAACTATGAGAAGGATTAATTCCCATATCCATTTGATTTCACATCATTAAGAGAATGTTCCAACAAGGATGTCAAATATATACCACCTTTAATAAACGATATTCAATGAGTCCTATAACCAACTGAAACATGTAACAAATAATGTAGAACTTGATCACTAATTTTTTTCCTTTTTTTTTTCCACAATCAAGCAGCAATGCCTGTGATACCATAAAAAGGTCCACAATTACATTGGCACATTGGTTCAGGAATTTTTTTAATAAGTATTAAGAACCTCAGGAATAAAAACAATCACCTCATCACGAATATGTGTTCGAGCACGGAAAGTCAACCGCTCATGAACATCAGCAAGAATTCTCTCCAGTGTAGGACGTAGCCCAGCCAATGATTCACTCCGCCGACTTGACTGCTCACCTAGAACTTCAACTTTCAAAATATCAACAAGTTCGCAAAGAGAATCGATATTTGTTTCATGAATAAGCTTTGGCCTTAGTGTATCATATAAATACGTGGACCTGCATGAAGTTATCACCATCATGAGGTTATTATTTAGTTTAAGCTATGCATAACTAAATCAGCCTCTAACATGCACTGCATTATGCGTGAATTTGATAGTAGATTGTTAGTTTGTTACACAGCCCCTTACCATAATTACTATAATGTCAAAGGGTGGTCACAACATTGTCATTTTGTTCTTATGCAATATGGCTATACACCAACTACTAAATGCCAATATCTCAGTGAAGCAAAAATAAATTAAAATAAAAACGAAAAGGAAAAAGAAAAGACCTACAGAGGATCTATCAAAGGAGCCAAACTTGAAACGTCCTCTGCGGAAGATGGGAAAAAATGATAAAACAGTTGGTGCTCCAGCTGACAGACCTGTAATAAAAACAGGTGTCACAGCTATGTTTGCTCTTCAGCTGTCCTTAATCAGGCAGAGATCATAGCTTACTATTCCAAAAACCCAATTTCGATTTCTTTAGGGATATTTCCTTCCATGAATACCCTTGCAACAAATATATCTCACCTGCATTAAATATGCACATCCAGATCTAGTCAATGATGGCAATGCCTCTTTCTTGGCAAATTCAGATATCCGTTGATGCACAATTCCTCTAATCTGGATAATTCAAACAAAAAGGGATTAGGAGATATAAAATGAAGAATAAACTTGTATAGTAAACAACCACTCATTAGCTTACCAAGGATAGGCGTTGTTCGCAGTATAGTTTGTGACATTCTGCAAGAATCTGAGTATATTCTTTCCTTGATGCTCTACTTTCAATTTCCTCCAGCACTGGCTTAAGCTGCAACCACCATAGGCGTTAGACATTAACACCTGAGTTAAATTTAAGCAAAGAAATGCATTCACATCCAAATATTACTAGGTTCATCGGCTATTAGCCTTTCAAACCAAGACCAGTTAACTAAAGTACTTGCAATTTCAGTATACATAATACAGTGGCATCTATTGAAGCCAAAAGGGCTACTGTTACCTCACTTGATGCTGCCTTGAAACGAACATATATAACAGAAGCTTCTACACCCTCAGACACAGAAGATTTGCTGCTACCAATAGCTGCTTGTACCTGATAAAAAAGTGGGCATATTACAAAGCCAAGCAAAATGTATTAGTACATGTGAATAATTACCGATGTTTATTTTAAATAGAGAAAAAAGTCATACAAAATATTCAATTGAACAATCTGCCTGTACCTGAGAAGAAGCACCTTTAAGAACTGAAAGTACATGCGAACGAATCATGCCCAAGGCACGAGACTGTCCAAAACACACAAATTCTATATTATTGAAAGCCAAAGCAAATATTCCTAGACAATGAATCTCTATGCCGTATATTTCATCTAAGCAAGGGTGTTTAAAATTATACCTGCAATTGTCGAAACTTTAGTAGGTAAACACTGGATTCTGCATATTGTGGATTGCTTTCAACATACCTAAAATGGGCAGAAATCAGCCGAAAGGAATATTTTCATTTCTATAAATTCATCCTTAGTACTGATCCTTGTTTCCCCACATCAGTGCAAACTTTCAACATGCTTGTGTTTGAAGCCACTTACGATATGCAATCATCGACTCGTTTGAGCAGAGGAAGAAAGTTCTCATTTAGAACGTTCATGCTTGGAGAATAAAAATTTGTAGAAATCTGCACAGTTAAACAAGTAGAGATGATGTCGGTGGATATAAGGTCAATTATGTAGAAAACATTAGATAAAAACTCTGTCCATTGTGATATTAAAAAGAAACCGATTTGTCCATGTTTTGGAAAACTTCAAATCTTGATGGAAATATTTTGCATGTCTCTAAGTAAGGCAGCATTCAAACCTTACATTCTCCAATTCATCAAAGTAGTTGAGCTTACTCCGGAGTGCTTCAGCAAATTCAATCAGTCTCTGCTTCTCTAATAACTGCAAAACAAACAAGCGAAAAATAAAGGTCTATTTATTCCAACAGATCCTACAAAGACATGCTATATATATCATTGTTCACTGAAACCAAATCAAAATTTCAATGTTTAGCCAATGGGTCAACTGAAACGTAGCAAATGGAAAAACAACAGAAAGTAAACCACACCAGTCGATCACACGCATCATGAAGAGTTTTAGTCTTTGTTGCTACTGCCTGGTGCTGCAGTTGTAATTCGTTAAACAAGTCTAGGGTGTCATCAACCTGCAAACAAGTGAGCCCAGTGATAAGAAAAACAATCTAAAACAACAAGGCTGCCTCCCTAAATTCACAACGAAAGAGAATCAAAAGGAGATACTACCTGCTGGAGTATACCATCACATATCTGTATGCGCTCTGTCAAAGTGTCTACATAGTGCCGATACTTTTCCTCCGTCTAATAAAATATAAAAAAATTGCAATGAGCTCAATATCATACACCTTCTATACTACATTACTGTTTTTCTGCACGAATTGAGTACTAACCTCAGACTTCAACGCTGATTCAAGATCGTTAAACCATTTATAAAACTGCAGGAAGAACAACCACTTTACAATGCAGTATAAAAAACACTCACACACAGTCATATTTATACAATGCGGAAGAGCAGAAAGTTACCTGATTCGTATTGACGAGAACAGCTTCCATAGCAACAGCGTGTTCGGAGCCGAAGGAGCTGTCCTTGGTGGAGACTGACAAGCCATTCTGCTTCTCCGATGAACGATCCTGCACCTAGAAATTTTCACCACATAAGTTAATCTCATAAACAGTCAAAAAAAATTAAAAAAAAGGAGAGAGATTTAGTGAAGTTGTAACCAAATTGGGAGGCAATGGTCGCTCAGCGACGGCGTGGGAGAGGCTAGCAATGGCGGCTTGTTGTTGCTCCGTTAACGGCGCGTTCTGCAGAGTCAACAAGAGAATTGAATACATCACATATCTAGACGATCTGATCCGATCTGATCTGATACGAAGATTGATAATTGTAATCGGAATGTTTAATCTTCTGAATAGAGAAACCTGTTCCCAGTGAGATGCGAAGTTGTAGCCCTTGGAAACAGCTCCCGATCTGGGAACGCCGGGCTTGGTCGCCATTGATGAATCTTCAAAGCTTCTTCACTACCTCAGAATTAAACAGTTGAGAGAACTTCAGACGGGGCTTCTTCTAAAACGATAAAAACGCCCATCTGCTTGAAGTTTTACGACAATCTAAACGCCGGTTTTAGTTACAGTTAAAAACAAAGGTTTACGACCATCTAAACCCCGCGTTTTGGTTACGATGCAAACTAAAACCTTCTCGAGTGAGTAAGAGAGGGTTAAATTGGGTCCAGGTTAAAATATAACTCAACATATTTCTCTATGAATTAAAAAAATAACTCAACATATTTCTCTATGAATTAAAAAAATAGTGCCTATGACAGTTACAAAGTAAAACTTTGAAAAATTCAAAAAATATTATTCATTTTTATAATTTTAAAATAATATAAAATAATTAACAAAAAATAAAAATATTTAAAAAAATTAACAAAACTGTTATATTGTTTCAGTTTTATCTACTATTTTTCTCCACAATTCATCGGGTGTGAGTTTATGCTAGTTACTTTTTTATTAAAAACTAGCAGTATGCACGTGCATACGCGCTTGAGATTTTTATGTAGAGTAGTTTAATTTTATGCATGTGATTTGTACATAGTACAGTTATAATTTACTTTTTTGTCATTAAACAGATCAATTGATAATTAAAGATAGATTAATTATCCATGGGCAATTGACAGGTTTTTGAAAATTTAACCATAAACATTTTTTGCTTAATTAATTAAGATTTGGTGACCATCTCCAACAAGAAAGGGCTAAAGTTTTGCCCTTTTGAATATTTTATTATTTATATTTTCTTTTCAATTTTAAGATGTTGTTTTATTATATATGATCACATTCTAATTTGAATACAAACTTTTAAAATAATTTAATTTTTTATATGTATGTTCCATCGAGCAATTATGATGCATGTAAATCTTGTCGATAATATTTTTAAATTAAAAATTTGTCACATATCTTTTACAAAACAAATTATGAATAAATATGCCGATTATGATCACGCTTGAATTTGAATTATGGCTACCTTCTAATCGTTCAGGTGATGGTGTCAATAAGACTATCTCTGTCCCTGTATATATATATATATATATATATATATAAATGTCAATGAATTACAGTGTAGAACATGATGGGGATGGTCTATGTTCACTCTTGAGGTATTGAGGTATGAATAGAAGCCCAATATATATCAGCCAAATAAGTGTAAACTTAGTTGACTTCTTTCTTTGACTATATATATAAAATGCAAAGTGGCCACTTTCATTCCAGACCAACAAGAATTGTAGCCGGCAAACTCTACTCTCTCTCTCTCTCTCTCTCTCTCTCTCTCTCTCTCCTCAATTATGGCAAAAATCTTGGTATGTCTAACAGACTAGGAATGTTGTTATTTATGTCTTCATTTCAATAAATATATTCCTTTCAATCAAAACGAGAGTTTTTTTTGTGGCATATCTTTAAACCTCAATCAATCAATTAATCAAGTTAGGAGAATTGAAAATTCTTCAAAACAGTTCGTTTTATATGATGCTTATACTGTGTTTTTCTTCTCTAAGGAGGCATCGAAAGAGGGAGATGGTGATGGCAAGGGAAAAGGTGAAGAAACTTCTGTTACGTTCACTACATTAACTTATGTATCGAGTCTCATTCAACAGACTTTTGCTGGGCTTGAAAAGAAGCTTGATGCTTTAACAGAAGGAATAGGGGAAGTTGTCAAGACCTTAAAGCATCAAACTCCTCACCGATAGAATCTGAGGGTAGAAATGACTTCCGTTCTGGGAATCCCTCTGATGTACCATCGTTAATTCTGGTGGGCACTCCCATGAGGACTCGTCCCCTCAATCCTACTAAAGAGGTATGACATTCTATGTGTGTTTTTCTTGACAGTTTGTGTCGTTATATATGTTTTCTATGTACATGTGTGTGTTTGAATCAGTTTGTGGAATATCATTCTTAAATAAACCATGTCTGTGAATATATCTAATCTTTACTCTTTTGGTTAACATGCCAATGAATAGGTGAATTTTGTCCCTCCAAATGTGATTCAATGCTCTGAGAGTTCTGGGAGCCCTAATGCACCATGTGGCCGCAAAGACCATGTGGCTCGTCAATTGTTTCCAAACTGTATGTTTCGTTCGGGAAGGGACCAAGAAAATGAGAGTAAGTCCAAGAATAAGAAACCTAAAAGGAAGGCGGATAAAGTTGATCATGGGATGGCATTGTCTGGCTTGGATGAAGATATATTGAACTTCTTATTCTCTAGCAACATGACTAAGAAAGAGTCCAAGTAAGTTCATATTTACTCAAGTCCAATGTGCATATCTGATTTGGTGTCATCACTGTCATGCTTGTTTTATATGCTTATGTGTTTTGTTGGTGTCTTGCTTCTATGTTTTATATGCTCATGTGTTTCACCTGATTTGGTGTCATGGTTCTGTGTGAAGTTAGAATTAGTGTCATGGATCTGTGTTAAGTAGATTTGGTGTAATGCTTTGTTTGCTACTTCTTTCCACATTAAACTGTCAGCATATAAGTTACAGATAAGTATGTAATCCAATTCAAATATTTTATGAGCTGCAAGTTCACCGAGCTCAACCTGCCTGTGGTTCATGCAAGCACTTAAAAATGCTCCCCATGTATCTGGACTCATAGGCATGATTTGTATAAACTCATGAGCATCATCTAATTTTCCAGCAAGACCAAGCAGATCGACAATGCACGCATAGTGTTTCAGATTAGGTGTGATGCCATAATTTAGTTTCATGCTAATGAAATACTCCAAACCTTCACTAACCTTACCAGACCTACTACAAGCACATAGTCGCACCATAAATGTGATCTCATCAGGGTCTACCCTTGACTGAACCATCGTTTGAAATAACTCAATGGCATGCCTTCCTTGTCATACCCAGTTAACAATATATTTCATGATGTGACATCGTTTTTATTATAGTTGAACTGGTTCCATGCAGGTCCCATCCTTCCACACCTTACATACAAATCTATAATTGCATTAGGTAGAAATTTTATCAAATGCTACACCTGTCCTCAATGCATGAGCATGAATCTCTTTTCTACACATCAAAGCTCCTATTCTAGCATAAGCAGGCTTATATGCTTATGTGTTTTGCAGCATCGTTCTGGCGGAATGTGATGGAGTGTACCTCAATCGCCAAGCCATGGCTTGTTTGGCACTTGGAATGCCTCTCCTAGATGATGTTAGGACTCTAAATTCATCTAATCTTGATCTCATTATTTTTTTGTCATTGTCTCACTATATATGCATTGCTAAACTGATATTTAAGATTATTTTCAGGTCATTAACATTGTGGAAGTGTACATGTATAATCCCACGAGCACCAACTGGTTTTTCTGCTCTCATTTTATGGTTAGTCTTACAATTTTTAGTTCTTGAATCCATGTTATAGCTTCCAAAGTTGGGGAATGCTACGGTTTTTTTTTCCTTTTTCCTGGTTTTCTTATTTTTTGACCTAGTCATCTGTTGCTACCTTGTCCCAAATGCTATCAGGGACTAGCTGTAAACAACATTGTCCCCGGACTTTACTGGATTGGCCATACCAAAAAGCTTTGCCGTTTGGAACCATTTGATGTCCAATTTCTTCCTAAAGCAAGGGTATGGTCTGCTTATAAAGAGATGCATGTCCAACTCCTATCTTGAATTTTGATATGCTGTTGATATCTATGTCAATATATATGAGGTTGAGACACTATTGAAATAAGTATGTGCATTCTTTCCAATTTAGTGTTCAAGCACAGTTGTGTTATCAACCATTGACTATCTATTTTACAGATGTTCATTCCCATGTTTGACAATATCGTCAAACATTAGTTATTGCTCATTGTGGACATTCAACAAGGCATGCAGAGATGTATGATAGTTATACATCTGATGATTCAACGGACAGGCATTTGGGAATTGCAAGGGCTATTGTAAGTAGAATCTAATCACTAATGTATTTTGTTTGTAATATTTGAGGTACCATATTAACCAAAATGAATATTAATTTGATTACATTTGGTTAACTATCAGCTGATTCATCTCGATCGTGTTTACAAAGATGATATCATGCTATTTTCGGAATCAGTGTTTCAGTTTGAAACATTTGCTGTCATAGCTCCCGACTTCAATCCAAGACAGCCAAACACTTATGACTGTGGTGTGTATGTCATAAGGCACATGGAGAATCGTGGGAGGCCATGGAACTTTAGGGTATGGGAACATATTTAATTCAGGTTTCATTGTGTTATTTTCTTGTCATGGAGAATTTTATTGAATTAATGTTGGTTGGTTTCAGTTTATCTACATATCAACGTGTTTGTCTTGCTCTTCAAATTGTGAAAAGCAAGAAGAATTAAGAGCAGGCTGCTTCATGGTTTGGCATGCGTATGCATGAGGGAGATGAGCTCAGGAATGAGAACATGGATGATGCTGACTTTGGAGATAACATAGACAAGGCAGCAAAACATCCAAGGGATACCAACTTGAAATCAGGAAAGGGATCTGGTAATGGCAAAGTAACCAAAGGGGAAGACAACCCTTTGAAGGTTCGTTATCGCCCACGTCGGCGCAGAAAATTTAGTTGGAATTCTGGATTCAGACACTCTTTTGAGATCATGAGTCGTATTTGGAATTCTGTTTATGTATTGCTTGAACTATATATTAGGCTTTTGTCAATAACTAGTCTAGAATGACGCAATTGCGGCCACCTACCCGCAAATTTTTGAAAGGGGCTCATGCCACTCATGTTTTTCAGTTGTTTAGCAACAAGCATGAGTGTAGGCAAGGTTTAGCATTGCTGACATGTGCAGATATTACTCTTAGCTAGTCTCCCGTTAACCAGCTTAGGATTACATGATGACCTTTTGTATAATGATTATGACCATTATTTGTACTGACAATGTACCAATTCGGGTCATTTCGTTTATATGAAGCCCTATTTTGCAATGACATGAATCAATTTTTTAAGATGCGATTGTGCTCACTCCATTACTTTCAATAGAGTATTTCATCATTCCATTGCTGATATCAGATCTTCATTATATGTTCCATTCATCTTTCTTGTTTTAGTGAATAACTATACCGTGAGGCACACAAAAAACTGCATGATACTGTTTCAGCTTGATACTATTGACTAAAATGAAAGTCTTAAGAATTGAATGGACCAATTACCCTTACAAGTGACGATCCTGAAACTAATTGACATTCCGTGCAATTCCCCCAAAGACCCCAAGAGAGTAGGAAGAGATTAGTTGCATCAGTAGGTGGAAGAGAGTGTTGTTAAAAGGAAGTTATTGACAGACACCACAAATTTCCGGCAGTGTCTTTCTTCTTTTTAGTTCAGAATGTTAATGGATTTAACACTCAAATCACATACACTCAGCTAATACATGCTTCATTTTAGTGTACAAATGAAACAGCCTAACATGTGAAGATGCCACATAAAATTTTCCACAATTTATAGGATAAAATTCAAGCTACAATGTACTTTGAACTCAATAATTCAGAATAGATCTTGTGGCATTTCGTACAGTTCCATCAAAATGCAAAGCATTACTGGAAAAAAAATCTGTTTCTTCATTCCTTAGCTTGCTGTGATCTATTTACTGGTTCCAAGCATGTCTCTCAGGCTCTGAAAAACATAATGCATACACAATTAGTATGAACAGAAAACTGAGAAAGTTTCAGTCTTTTAAAAATGTTACTACTGTAGTGGTGTTTCAGTTGATCAGTTTTGTTGAGTTTCAGTAGTGATCTGATGAAGTAGCTATACCATCATACTATATTTTCAATTAAAATACGCAATACATACATGGGCAATATCAATCTTATGCTAAAAGTGCTTGGTCAAGGCTTCTATTACTAAATGTTCCTCATAGAAATGATTACAGAGACACTTTACAGAGACACCGTAATCGATTTGTTAATGCACACTGAAAATAAAAGCAAATTATGAAATTACTGTACATAGTTCAACAATTAATGCAACACAATTTATACTGCAAGAGTATTACCTGTGGATGACTGTGACATTGTTGAGGCCATATGGAGTGAAATGGACTGTGAAAGGGAATGCATAGATGACAAAGATCCTTGGAATCCAGCTATTGGAGTTCCACTTGCACTAGCAGCAGCCATATAGGCAGCAACTGTGTTGGCACCAACCATGGACTGTGAAAGGGAATGCACAGATGACAAAGATCCTTGGAATCCAGCTATTGGAGTTCCACTTGCATTAGCAGCCTCCTTCTCAGCCTTCTTATCTGGGCACGTTCTAGAATTATGTCCTTTTTTTTGGCAAAAAGTACAAGACTTTTCCATCTTCGTCGTCTCCACTGTACAACTGTTCTCATGCTCTTGTCTTACTTTCTTGGACTTGTGAATAAGCGGATCCCTTACTTCTCAGCCTTCTTATCTGGGCACGTTCTAGAATTATGTCCTTTTTTTTGGCAAAAAGTACAAGACTTTTCCGTCTTCGTCGTCTCCACTGTACAACTGTTCTCATGCTCTTGTCTTGCTTTCTTGGACTTGTGAATAGGCGGATCCCTTACAATATTAGGATGGTACTCACTCCCATCATGTTGAGTCATATGCTCAAATCTGGCTGCATTATGATCTGTTCTAAATCTCTCAGCCTTGACCTTCAACTTTGCAAGTTCACTTTGAACAAGTTTGAAACCTTCTCCTGTCAGTGATCCATCATAGCAAATACTATTCGCCAATGAGTGTAGTGCAGCACACCTACTGATTTGCATTGATTTGTCCGATCCATTTTGCAAAGGGGCTTGGTCAATAAACTGTTCTCTTGCAGACTTTGTCCACCTTTTATGAATTAAGGGTCCACCTTTTATGAATTAAGGGGGGTGTATTGTATCTGGATTTTTATGGAGTTTTTTTAATCCATGGACTTTTAGAAAAGTCTACAGACTCTTTAAATAGTCCACAGACACTTCTAAATAGTCCACAGACTTCTAAGCATTTCTAAAATCATCGACAGACTTTCTTACGATTTATAAAAATCCACAGACTTTATATGAACGACTTATACAGATTTCAAAGGGAAATTTACGTTATATATTAAAATAATTGAAAGGTACATGGTCGAACATGAGAATGAAAAAACATTGATGAAAACTTTAACATGAAAAGCAGACGTCCTTAACAACAATGATATGATCATCCTTCTCCTTCTTGTTGATTACTTTCTGCATCGTTTACATTGTTGGCGTTTGCTTGAGCTTCTGCCCACATTTGATTAGCAATACTCATTCTCCATTGATTAGCGTTATCCATTTGCTGCTCTTGAGTTTGAAAATCGTCCCATTCAAAATTATCTTCTCCATTGTCTACATGATCATCTTCTTCTGGTTCAGGAGGAAATTCTTCTGAACGACATTCCTGACGAAGAAAATTATGCAATCCTGCACATGCCAAAACTAGCTCTGCTTGTGTCTTATAAGGAAATGGTGGTGCCGATTTAAAAATTGTGAACCGCGACTTAAATATACCAAATATTCTCTCAATTACGTTCCTCAGAGAAGCATGACGAAGATTAAATAACTCAACTGCATTGACCGGATGGTTTCCTTCACCGCCACAAAAATCTTTGAGATGATATCGAGTACCTCGAAATGGAGCTAAAAATTGACGTCGATTTGGAAATCCGCAGTCCCCTAAGTAATACTTACCTAATCATGAAAAACATATGTAATTAGTAAGTATATTTATGACACAAACTGAAACATGCTTGCTAAAGTTTTTCATGGATGTAAAACCATACCTGGTGGTACTTTGAGTCCATTACGTCTAGAAATAGCATCATTTAACACTTTTGAATCATGAGCAGAACCCTCCCATCCACTAAGCACATATATGAATTGTAAATCAAAGTCACAAGCTGCTAACACATTTTGTGATATCTTCCCATGACAATTTCTGTATCTGCTTACCTCACGTCCAATAACTGTTGCAGGAATATGTGTGTCATCAATAGCTCCAATGCAATCCTGTGGTAATGAAAAACTATTTACAACATATAAAAAACAAAAAATGATACAAAATTTAATCTGATAGAAATATTGCTTTGCATACCTTAAAGAAAGGATAAAACCTTGTGCTTTCTCTTATGTTAGGTGGTGAGGTATTAGCCGGCAGTGGTTTTGCCATAAACTCTGGAGCTATTGTATTTAAGGCCTTCAAGATTTTGTTGAAACTTCTGCTAACAGTGAAATGAGATCGCTCGAATATCATCCGAGGTTCACTATATCGATTGTTTTGACCGACAACAAGTAAAAATGTAGCAAGCATTTCTTCAACACAAATGTATCTGGTATCTCGTAAAGGTGTTTTCTCTTTGATGATGGCACACAATTTTCGAAATACGTCAGGATACATTCTGTAAACCTCCCGAAACATACGAGGGTCGTTGTCCAGTATCTTATCCATATATATGTATCCACGTGATGTCACTGGTCGTCGAGTCAACGGACGTCTAATACGTTCATCAAGTATGCTGCGCACAAGATCATATAACATATAAACAACTGCTTGTATTGCCATTAACAAAATTCTAATGACCTCGTAAAACTCTTCTTCCTCTTCATCAAATCCACACACATCCATTTCAGATATCGCGCTTAGAGAAAGCACCTAAACAATTAAAATGAACAATGTTACTATTCATAAGATCATCCATTCAAAAGCAAACCAGAACTCATAATTATTCAGAAAAACCTCAAGTTGCAATAAATTAAAGAAAGCATAATTGTTCAAAGAAATCCTTATTCAAACAAAAACACATCAAAGAAACAATCAAGCCATAGCATAGTGCTTGTTAGCCTCATGCATTATTTCGTTCCCAAGTGATCCAATTATGTCGTTGGTCTGGACTCATCTTCAAGAATATGTCTTGCTTTGCTTTAGTGTTAAGAAACCTAAGCGCAAAAAAGCTAGCTTCATCAGTCAATCCTGGGGTCTCTTGAACAGCAATCCAACATTCAGTGTCTCTTGATTCTCTCTTCTCCATTATGCCACAAATGGTATCAAAAGTGGTGACAATTTTACCAAAGCCAGTTGACAAGTTTTGTAGAACTTCAGCTTGAGATGCTGCCCCTTTTGAGCTGCTACTTTTTTCATAATCAGCTCTACTTCTTTTCCCTTGAACCCTGCTATGTGCTGAAGCATGTGCATTGTTGGCTGGGGTGCGTTGTTGGGAAAGAGATGGCAAGTTTTCTTGGTCCAATGACTCATTTTCATTTGGCACAAATGTGTAATTATCTTGATCAAAGACCAAGTCATCTATACCACCCACTTCCCAAGACCCGTTCTCACCTGCTTCATATGTTGTGGCATCTGTATCATCACCTAGACCGATTGAGCCCATCCCAGTTGCAGTTCCATTACCAACTGCAATTTTCAAATCCTCATAGTCTGGAAATGCTTATGTCCGAAAGTGTGCATGGGTTGGATGTGACTGAAAGATAATAAACAAAAATGTCAATATGGTAAACCTTCAAAATAATTAGTAATCTAATAAAATAAAACTACAAGACATTAAACTCACCTTCAAATAGTCAGCCCATACTTCATCAGCGGCAGTGAATCTCTTTGTGATCGGATCCCACCCAAACCCAGAACTGTGACGCATAAGCTGAGAGTAATTGGTGTATTGTTTTTTAAACTATTTCACTCGGCTTTGGTAATGGCTGAAAGTTACATCATAACCGAGTTTTTCCTTAAGCTTAGGAAGTAAGTTTGCTTCTACTGTTGTTTTGCTTATTACACCATTAATATCACGGAACCCAAGCTTAGCTCCTTCAACCATGAGTTGAAGCAAAACATTGCTCTCTTCTGCGGTCCAAGTTTTATAATCCTTTCGTTTACCACTTCCTTGTGAATCTCCCATCTATGATTCAAAAGTTTCTCTTCTCTAGCTACTCAAAGTAGAACATTCAAAAGCCAAACTACTTGATTACAGCGACACCCAGGAAAGACATTCAAAATCCAAACTACTTTATTTGAGATCAATCAAGTATATAGAAACCAATAAACACACTTGAAACAAACATAAAGAGCACAAGTGTTCTATAGGTCCAAACAACACATTGTGATTAATACCAAAAATCTCTATTAATAGCAGCTGATAATGATTATGCAAATCCCTAACCAGAAAAGCAATGTAACAGTACAAACTTTCGAGAAGAGACCAAATTTTGTTCAACAACAAAAACCAACATAACCCAGAATTCTGATACTACAAGAAATTAGGCAAATATAGAGAAGAATCAAGAAAACAAGATGATGGGAACCAACCTCTTTGCACGCTCAGAAGGATGAACTTTGATAGACTTTTCCCACGCTCAAAATCTTTGCCCTGGCAGCTGGCAAATTGTTGAAGTCTGCTATTTATACTAAACCCTACAAAGTCCACAAATTTCTTTGACATTCTAATTCCGTAAATATGAATGAAATTTTGAATACCCTAAAACTTCTATTCATTTTTTAAAATCCTAATCGAATACCGCTAGACTTTGGTGGACTTCATATGGATTTTTTAAAATCCTAATTGAATACACCTAGACTTTTATGGACTATTAAAAATCTGTTTTGAATACACTTGGACTTTCAGATTCCATGGACTTGTTTAAAATTGCCACTAATTCCAGATACAATACACCCCCCTAAAGAATCTGGTAGAGTTTCCATATGCTCAGACTTCATTACACAGAACATATGTGCACATGGAATCCCATCGGACTCAAACAACATGCATGAACACTCAAATATGGGATCGGAATCTATCCTCTTCACTTCAACGGTCCACTTCCTATCATGTCTTCTGTACTGAGTCACATAAAACACAAATGAATTAATATATGGAACTTTGCTTACCACCATAAATTGCTTCTCGCACTTAATTTGCTGTCGGGCCACAAGATACAAGTCATGTGTAAGCTTTTGGGCAAGCTTATCCTCCAAAAATCTCATGTGAGTAACAAGAACAGGGGTTGAGTTATGACAATTATAATCACCCTTTAGGACATCGTTTCGCATTCTCTTCAGCCTGCTCGCAATTTGGGGGAACATCTCATAAATCTTTGAGCACCTCCCAATACCAAATTTCAAGTGTCTATTCATTCCTTCGCATCGTTGGGTGCTTGTCATCCCAGCAAAGAAGTGGCCTGTAAAATACGCTTCAGCCCATCTCTCTTTTTTGCGATACATCATTTCAAGCCATGAAGCAAGGGTATCAGACACTTTACCCTCATATATCTTTTCTACCATGTTCTGCCAAGTAACTTCAAATTGATTGGTGAACAGTGAACTATACATACTACGTCTGAACTCCTTTCTTCTATCATTATCCTTGATCTTTTCCTTTATATTCTGGCCAACGTGCCAAGAGCATAACCTATGTTTGGCTTGGGGAAAGACATCAACGATTGCTTTACGCATTGCGTCATCTCCATCTGTAAGAACAGAGATTTGTGCTTTTCCCTTCATAGCTTCCAAGAAAATTTTCAATACCCACGTATAAGTCTCAGTAGTTTCATCTACAAGGATTGCAAGACCAAATACAACAGTGGCACAGTTATTGTTTGTGTCGACAAAAACTGCATGAGGCCTATCGTAGACATTGCTCTTGTATGTACTATCAAATACTAGTACGTCTTCGAAGCAGGTATAATCATACAATGACATGTAATCCCTTCAGAATACATTGGCAAGCCTGCCCTCCTCATCAACACCAAACTTGTACCTAAACCTTGTGTCATCTGTTGCCTTTTCCATCATATAATCAATAACAGTTTGTGCATCGCCTTTTATCAATTTGGCTCTTCGCTCTACCTCAACCCTATTGAACAGATCTTTTCCAGTGTATCCAACATACTGAAACCTACCGCTACTATTCATCAAGTCTATTCATACTAAGGTCGAGCCTCAATTCAATCCAAGGAGAGAGAATTAAAGATTTGAATTTTTGGGATTTTTGGGTGTTCTTGACTTTAAAGGTAAATTTGATGATTTTTATGATGATTCGACTTAGGTGTAGTTGAAAAAGTTGTTGTTGGGTTGATTTTCGACAGGTTGAACTTTGGGTCGCTGAAAAATGGAGCGGCTCCGCCGCTGGCGGTGCTCCAACGAAGATTTTTGGGCAGAAGTTATATGTCGTTTTAATCGTAATAACGCATTGATTTTAATGCTGAGGTTGTTGCTTCAATTGGGCTTAGTTTATTATCGGGATTGGACTTAACAGAATTTAATTACACGTTTTTTTATTTTTGAGTCGAGCATTGATTCGACCTCGAGTCGTGTTGCAATTTTGAAATGAGTTACATATATTTTTAATTATCTTTAGTTTAGTAACTCGTTGAGAGTTTGGGGAAATCACGAAATAGAAGAATGCGATGTTCTCGACGGGAATACTTGTTGGCGAACGAATTTACTCAATTGATACGATTTCGACAAGTAGTTATTAAATAATGTTCGTTATGACAGGACAACGGGTTGAGCCATCTACTAAGGAGTATTCGGCAAGGCCGGAGACATGAACCCAGTACAGTAAGTTGACTTTTGTTTTGAAATCATAAATGCATGCAATTACTCAATTTCTATTTTGAATTAAGCAGTGTTCCTGGATACACTAAGGAGTGTTGGATACAGTGTTCCTAGAAGCATGCAATTACTTAATTCATCATTTCAACACTAAGGAGTATTCTGCTTAGTTTCCATATCGTTCAATATTGTGAATTAAGCAGTGTTCCTTTCTAAACTTAGCTCGTTGATGTTGATTATTTACGTGTCAGTTATTGACTTTCAATTCTAGAAATGAGTTGGTCATTCTAATAAGTTCAGCATATAGTCTTAGTTTTTGAGTCAGTTACTCATTGTACAATGTTAGTTTCAAAACTTAGTTCTAATGTCGGTTACCTCATTTAGCGATGTCATTAGAGTTATGACATGATTTCATTGTCTTGTGTTACTCAGAAGTTGATTTCCGTGTTAGTTACTCAGTTCTATGTTATCGAAATTCAGTCTCCATGTCTAGTATTTAGTATCATGTTTTTGGCTGTTAGCTTCTATGTTAGTCACTCAACTTGATGTCTTGGATTATAGTTTCCGGTCACAGTGTCAGTTTATGTGCATTTGGAGGTTATCATTATTATAGTATGATATGTATACATACATATGTTATGTCACTTGGCATGGCCTCTGAGTGACTAGCCTGATGTGTTAACCATTGGATAGGTCATCTAGTGTAGGTCATCTAGTGTGCTAGCACCCTCTGGCAAGATAGCACCCCCCAATCATCATCTCCATCTTATAGGATTCAAAACTCTTTTCATCTAACGTTGACTAGCAACCTAGTACCCCCTAGTCATTGCCTCTAATAGAGTGAGAGTCAGTGGAAATCTCTCTTATAATTGGTTGGTGAGCTAGCATCCCCCAACCAATGCATATAGTATGTAACATGCAGTAGTCAATTGTCTTTAGTTGTGACCGTGAGCTAATACCCCCACATGTCTTTCTTAGTAATATCTTCATAATTTGTCAAGATGCTGGTGAGCTAGCACCCCGAGTCAATGTTCTTTTAGTATGACGTTTAGAAGTCAATTTTCACTAGTGGTGACTATGAGCTAGCAACCCCAATCACCAATCGTTGAGGGTATAGTATTGATAACATTTTCACGTACTCTATGCTAGTTTTGTCGGATGCCAGGTTTAGTGTGTTAGATCACTGAGAAATTTCATGTCAAGTCCGATGTGTCAGATCATCGGAAATTCTCATCTTGAGTCTAATGAGTTCAATCATTGGGATTTAGTTATATCGAGTCTGGCATGTTGAGTTATCAGTCCCAAGGTGATGGGTAAGGCATTGTATTATGTTTTCTCGTTTAATCGCATGCCAGTTTTAAAGTTTAGCTTATTGTTGGAAATGCAGAGTCGATCATTTTCCGTTTCCAGATTATTTATTTTGTCCACTCACTCTAATATTTTAAGCTACATTTCCTGGGATCTTTATTTTTATATTGCCCAGATCTCAGGTTAGTTTGCTGAAGGAGTGTCCATTCAGTTGGCGAGGCTTAGAAACTCCACTACTTCTGTTTTGTTACGAGTAGGTATTCCAGTAACTTACTTATGTTTATATTTCAGTTCGGTTTGTTATAGTTGCTTTGAATAACGACTTTTGTAAAACATATCACTCTTGTAAATTACAAAGTTTGAGATTCCTTACGTTTTGCTAGTCAATGGTCAAGTACTTTTAAAGTCGATTTTCTTTAGCTCATGATTGGGTAACTCTTGTTAGGTTGGCCACTGTATTTGCAGTGTGAGCTATTCTGATGTGGGTTCCGCATGGCATATCTCGAGTGACGTTAGGTATCTGGAGCGGGTCTTGTCACGCCACAGTCTGTGACGGCGCATCTGACCGAAAAATTATCCTAAAACGTGTCAAGTATTATATCAATACTTTGTATTGATGCTGCGAGTGTGTTTGTGAGGTTAATAATACATTTAGGCTTTATCGTCCCAGTAGGTGGGCGATGGTGACAGGGTTTTCCACTAGTGGTGGTGCGGGCGACGGAGAACTAAATGTTCCTTATATTGTTAAGATCGTATTAATATATTGAGGTTGTCGGTAAGGTTTTCGACTTATTTTGATTGAGTTAAATATTAGTTGAGTATTTATTCGAATTACCCGAATAATTTATTATTTTGATGATTTTCGACAAGGGTTGGGTCGTCACATAAGTATATCAGAAAATTCTCTAAACACTTGTGTTTTATTTGACTTGGTATCAGAGCCAGGTTTAAATCCTGGCAATCTTGAAGACCTAACCTGACCTATTTCGGCTACAAATATGACATGTGCGACATGTCGAAAAGATTCTTCGACCCATCGAAATCTGTTCTGTTCGACTATTTTTTTCTGGTGATCTTATCAAATTGCTTGAATTTGTTTGAAGATCTTCTCTTGTTCCTTGTTCAAAATCGTCTTGTCATGAATTGTTCTTGTCATGTCCAATAGACTTGTCAATTTTCTGATCTGTTCGTTGCTTGTATTGTTCACTTCTGAAGAATTAGTCCCGACTTTGGATATTTTGATGTTTAAGAAACCTGTTTTCTGTGGCATGGAGAACTAAGACCACTTGGAGGGTAATGTCTCTCTCACTGAGAAACATCAAGGTCAAATTGGTATTGCTTTGAAAGTTTCTGACTTTACTGGTAGTGATACATGGATAATTGATTCTGGTGCGTCTGATCATATGACCTTTGATAAATCTTTATTTTTTAGTCTGTCAACTTCTCCTGTATCTGAAGTGTCTAACGCAAATGGTGTGTCTTTTCCGGACTTAGTCGATCTAAGTTACTCCATCTCTTGTATTACATAATGTCTTTTACGTTCCATCTCGATCTCATCATTTATTGTCGGTATTTGAGTTGAATTGCCAAAACAAATGCTCTGTCACTTTTTATCTCATGTATGTGGTATTTCACGATTTATGTGGTACTTTGTTTTGTTCATTGATGACTTCACAAGATTAACATGAATTGTGTTGCTAAAAAAGAAGGATGTTGTGTTCTCTGCCTTTACTGTTTTTCATAGTCTAATTCGAAGGCAGTATGATGCTTGTGTAAAAGTATTTCGATTTGACAATGGAAGAGAATTTGTCAATCACTCTTTCCACAACATGGAATTGTTCACCAAACTACTTGTCCTAAGACACCGGAGCAAAATGGAGTTTCTAAAAGAAAATGCAAATCTAGATCTAATTTTTAAACCTGTTGATCCGTTTGTGACCCGGACTCATTAACTCATTTATTTAACGGATCAGATCCGGATCACGAGCGATTCAATCCGTTTATGATCCATCCCGTTTATTTTTTTAACTTATCAAATACATTATACTTTTATTTAAATATATGAAATATTTTTAATCTAAAACTCTCTTTTTTTAAAATAAAATATAAATATCTTTAGCAAAGATATATAAAATTATAAATAAATTAAATGACTAAAAACCCAAAATGATTTGTTTCTTGTCAAGTTCCTCAATGTGAATGAAGTTTTTTTATTTTGGTATCTCTAGTTTGTTTTAATGAAATATTTTGGTTATGTAAAGAGCTCATGTGATATATTGGTAATAATTAGCATATTAATAAAAAAAATATTTAGTAATTAGCATATTAATAAACAGGTCTGGATCCGCTCCGTTAATCCGCCGGATAAGGATCCGGATTTGATTATCAAAGATCTGCCGGATAAACGGAGCGGGTTGGGTCTAATTTTTTCTCTCCTTAAACGGATCCGGATCTAAGTTGATCCGGTCCGGCTCTACCCCATTGACAGGCCTAATCGTCATCTCCTAGACATGAGAAGAGTTCTCTTACTTAGTGCCAACATGCTAAAATACCTTTAGGAATAAGTTGTATTGTGTGCCTCTCATCTCATCAATCGCTTACCATCTGCAGCTCTTCAGAATCGAATTTCATTTAAGGTACTGTCTAAATATGTTTTCATCTTGTCTCTTACTAGACTTTTTTCGCATGTCTTTAGTTGTGTGGCATATGTTCATCTTCATAAGAATTAGAGGTTTAAGTTGGAAGTCGTGCTCTTAAGTGTGTATTTGTTGGCTATGGTACTCACCAGATAGGATACAAATGTTATCATCCTCCATCTCAGAAGTTATATGTCACCATATTGTCACTTTTGGTGAAGACTTGTGTTATTTCTCTCATTCAACAACTCTTCGTGAGGAGGAGAAGAATGTGTTTTATGATAACCAATTTGGAGAATGAGAAGATTGTATTTCAATTGAAAGTATCCCAACTAGAAGCAACTTTTGACCCATCGAGAAAGAGCCTCGACCCGTCGAAAGTTGAACCCCGAACCAGGAAAAAGGTAGTCTTCAAACCATCGAGGAGGAGACTCGACCCATCGAACTTGGTGTCCTGGCCTAACCTGAACCTGACCTTTGACCCGTCGAAAGGTAGCCCCTAGACCGTCCCAAAGTAGAGTCTCGATGGGTCGAAGATGTGGCTCGACCCGTCGAAAATACCCAGGCAGATGGGTTTATTCAGAGTTTTGAATGTGTTCAAGTTGAACAAGTGTCTGACACATCAAAAAGAGGAGAAGTAGTTAGTGATCAGCCATAAGTTGTTGAAAAAGTACATGCAAGTCCAGTCTCTCCCTCTCCATCAAATATCTCTCCTAGCCTTGCATCACCTGAGGTATGTAGTAGTGTTCATTTGTTAAGTTCTAATGTGCCTGAGTATGATAGAACTATTAGATCAACCCGTGGTCAACCTCCAAAGAAATATGAGCCTCTCTTGACAGCCAAAGCTAAGTACCATGTAACTAATTATGTGTTAACCCATAGACTGTCTAAGCCCTATGTAGCATTTGTGAATCAATTATATGTTGTGTCTCTTCCTAATAAAGTGCAGGATGCAATCAAATAGGAAAAGTGGGTCAAAGCAATAGAGGCTGAGATGGATGCTCTCAACAATAATGGTACTTGGGACTTGGTACCATTACCACCTGGAAACAAGATTGTTTGGTGTAGATGGGTTTTTGTTGTGAAGCATATGCAGATGGATCAGTTGATAGGTATAAGACGAGGTTGGTTGCAAAAGGATACACCCGAAAGTATGAAGTGGATTATGATGAGACGTTGGTTGCAAAATATTGTATACTATAGTTATCTGCTGCCTAATGATGTCATTTCTCTCAAGGTTCGAACCGACTACGATTTGCAATCCTCAAGTTTGATTTGGATTTTAAAGAAAAAAGTCTGCAAAGCACTTCCTAGCTTTATGGCCACATTTTCCTACTTGGAGAGATTTTCTTGTAAACTTCGACTGCTGCAATAAGGTAGAGCTGGATATTCGTCACGATGTCATTGTTGAGGCTCTCATGTTTCCACAAAGTTTAAGGAGGGAATTTTCATCACCACCGCTAAGTAATGTACGTCAAAGCTTTGTGTGTCGATGTTGATCTTCAATGTTCTCTGGCCAGAGTCTCTAACTTGAAGAACTCTTTACGTTGGATGGCACCATTTGCAGATTCTAGATTAGGTTACTACGACTATGATGACAACTTTCATTCTGTGGTAATGAGGCCTGGAGAGATGATTCTGCAGAATTTCTAGATTGCGGAAAGTTGATGGAAATGTTGGTTTCTTTACGTTAGAGGTCACTATATGCATCTTGACAAGGCGGGTAAACACCTATCAAAGATATCCTATTCACAACCTGGATATATCAATGTAATAAGATAAATAGGGGTTATCGAACACGAAGAATTGGTGAAACTAAATCCTAACACAAAACTGAAATGCTAACAGACTCGACTACAGTACACTAATAACACTACGAACCTAAGTTAGACAGACTCAAACGCTACTAAATTTGGACACAGTAAACTAGACACAGTGATAAACTACCACACAAAATTTAAGGGTATTTGAAGTAGTTTTTGGTACAGAACTGAATCGGCTAAACTACAGCTAATGCAGAAAATAAATGCTGAAAGTAAGTATACTAATGAATACAAATGGTTTAAACTATATGATTAAAAAGTTAAGAGGAATGCAATCCACCACCGTCATTCCATCTATCTAACACATACTTAATCTAATTCACATATCCAATGAATGAAAGTTCACAGGAAGAGTTGATCGTTACAACTACATCCTATTACCTAATCCTTATGCCTATGCAGGTTTGTCATGGACCCCCCTACATCTATCTCTCTATTGAACCCATAGTCATGGACCCTAAGGTTTACAAAGAAGAAAGCATTAAGTTCTAAAAAATGTTTGAGAAGCTACAAGGGTTCACAGGTACACTATGGGCGTGTCCTGCTAGACCTATAGTTTCAGTCACCCGACGGTAAAATCGGCGTATCACTGTAGAGAATCCGGTGGAAGAAATTATTTTCAGTCGCCCGTATCTCATGAAACTAGAATCCTAGCATGCATACTAAGTTGCGCACCAAAGTAAACATACAAGAATTCATACAGTGAGTCATATAGAAAAAGAAACCTCATTCGAATTGAATATGCAAAACTAGATTAAAGTGTATGAATTAGAAAGACTTCAAGTACGGGGATTCAAGCAACCTCTCAACAATGAGTTTAGCTAATAAAAGTCATAAATAATAACATCAAAGAGTTCATGAAAGATAAATTAAATAAAAGAAAAAGAATAAACTCTTGATGACGATAGAATCGGGCTAGACTTTTTGCATGAGATCTTCCCTTTGTTTTTGTTTCTTCTTGTTTCTTTCTTTCTCCTCCCAAGAATTCCAGCCCAAGCCGTCCTGTCTCTCCCGCTAACCTCCACAAGCTATATATATATATATATATATATATAACAAAGCTAGGTTAAACTAGCTAGCCCACGTGCTAAACTCCTAATCAAACTCAACTTCCTCTTTTCTTTGTACTAAGTCAAGGCACATGTCAGGCTTTAACTCCACTTGCACTTCTTATTTCCACAGCCCAAGTCCACACAGCATCTTTATTAATTTTTCCCGCCAAGCTTCCAACACCAAAGTCCAAGCCTACTCTTCCTCTTCCTATAATCTGCTCGCCAGACTTCTTCTCGCAAAGCTACAACTTCTTCCTCGCCAAGAACTCCAAAATATATTATTTAATCTTCAAAATACCTAAAAATAAATAAACATAATTAATTCACTCGATTAATAACAAAAAACTAAACATATGGAACAAATTAAATACCGAATAAACGCATAAATATGCGACTATTACATCTTCTAGATTAACTTACAGTGTGTTTGGATGGTAGTGAACTCCCAAAGTCATATCGATCTCTGCAGTTTATTCCTCGCTGGCTGAAGTTAGATTTCAGATCTTTCGTTACTGTTTACTAGTAAACTATTAATTATTCTGCAATGATATATAAAGCCTTTGTTGACTTGAAGCAGAGATTGGGTAATGGCTTTTGTACGCGAGTTTGAATTTACATTGATCAGTAGGATACTTCTATATTTGGCAGAAAACAACATCGATCAGTAGGAAAACAAATGCTTATTCTTGTTAAAGAGTCGTGAATCTGGAACGTTGTTAAAAAGGTACGTGGACATCCATGTAGTTGATACAGATTGGCCTTGAACTGGGTTTGGTACACATTGGCTTTAATATAAATAACTGATTTGGGTTTGATTAACATTGGAGGTTTTTCTCTATCATTAGCTAGAAAGTCAATTATTTCCTGTGAGTACTTTGTTTTGCATATAGAGGGTGCATGCAAATCTCTTCCTCTGGTATAAAGAGAAATGTTGTATGCTTTAAAATATCATGTTATGTGTTCGAAATTGGAGACTAATAGAAAAGATTGAATGCAGAATCGATTTTTTTTAACACAAGAAGAGAGGCGCTATATTGATAAAGTAAACAATGTTATACGGACGCTCATAAGGCTCAAGAGAATTGACTACTACGTTCATAAGGCTCGAGAGAATTGACTATTGTTATGCTCATCTAGAAAGTGTAAACTACCTCACGAACAAATGTTATAGAAATTAAACATCAAGTGACCAGAAATGCAGAATCGATTTGTTGCTGGACTTAAAAAGAACTGCTTTGCCTGCATATGTTGTTTTTGTTCTTCTCTGATTTCTTTACCTTTTCATTTTGAGGAAAAAAAAACAAATCAATCCGAACAATACAATTTGTAATTCTAATCGTTTTAAACATTGATAAAAAAAACACTTCGTAATTCTTAATTAATGTATTAGTAGAGTAATATCATTCGTTCTATTCATTGCACAAATGTTATCTGCATATTGAAGTGGGTTGATATGATATCGATGTTATTGTTAGTTTTTGTTACATCAGCTCGCATACCTCCATGCAAATGACATTTTGAATCTCAAGTTTATCAACTAACGGCGTCATCTTCATTGATGGTGAAAAGTATGTGACAGAGAAAAATCATTGTAATTCCTTGAATTCACCTACAAAAAATTACAGAGTCGTGACATCTAGCAGGATTTCTAACAAAAGTTCAGTACAAGACAGATATACAAGAATGCATGAAGAACAATCTGTTGCACTTCCAGAAATTGTAGCAAGAGCTGAAAGCGGACTAGTCCTTCACATCCGTGATGCCTTCTGGGGAGATCTGGAACCGTGCTTCTGCTTCAGCCAGACAAGGAGAGCTGATTACTTTACAGATGCGCTCCTCCCCTCTTCCCTTCCGGACAGCAAGCCTTGTTGTCGAAGCATGGGCCATGATGTTACCACCAATAGGCTTAACCTGAGGTCCAGCAAAGAGTGCAGAACCATCCACTTGCGCAACTACTTGATTGGTGATGACAACCGCCACACCAAACTGCATATACATTATGCACAGAGGATTCGTTAAATTATGAATCCAAGTTCTAATCCTCAAAGACTCTGTACAAGATGTAAGCTGTTTCTCCCCTGATGTGTATGATTATTGCAATTGTAAAAAGTCTCACCTCATCTGCTAACTTCTGAAGGCTCCTGAGGAACTTTGCAAGATGCATCTGCCGCGCTGAAAGTTCTCCTCTTCCAGAAAAGTCTGTTCTGTAGAGGGCTGTGGCACTGTCTACTATCATGAGAGCAAACCTAAATACACCCAAAAATCCATTAATATTTGGCCTAAAACATTCTAGACCTGAGCAAAGGTTTCACTAACATATCCCAGTTATATACAGAATTGTACCTTGTTTCTACCATCATTGAAGCTGCTTCAAGCAGGAGCCTTGATTGATGATCAGTGTTATAAGCTCTAGCATAGGCTACATTCTCCAAGACATCAGCACTGTTGAGTCCAAACCTGTAGCAATACAATCCATAACTATCTAATGTCTATAAACTATAACACTGTGGTCACTACAAGGTTGAAAAATTGAACCTCTCTGCTATCTGCAAGAGTCTCTGTGGCCTAAATGTACCCTCAGCATCAATGTACATAGCTTTTCCCTCACCACCTCCTTGATCTAATGGAAGCTGAAACATCAAAATGGATATTAGAATGCACCATAGTCGATAGATATACAGAGTTGGACTTTGGAAGTGGATGATAGTATTCAATTGATGTGTTCTTAACTTAACACTGAACTCTCAATCAGGAACTCCTGAACCCCATCAAAAGTGAACATTGACTTTAGGAAAATGATTATGTTTGGTCTTAACATAGTTGAATTGTAAGTTCACATTGTCACCAAATCTGTCTTGTAGGACTCAAGTAATTTATAATGAGGCACTGGCTCCGTATCAAATACTAAAGAAAGTCGCTTACTTGGCAAGTGACACAAAGCGTGTGGCACAGCTGAGTCTTTCCAGAGCGGAACTCACCATATATCTCAGTAATAGATCCAGTCTCAATTCCTCCTGTCATATGTCAGAAACTATTATTACATTTATCCGTAAAACAACTTACTAGGGTCTAAAAAAGGAGTATTCACATACCAAATGAAATATAGGAGTAGTAGGAACTGACCCTCCAATATCTTATCAAGTTCTCTTGAGCCAGAAGTGATTTGGATGATTTCAAGCCTCTGAGCATGGAGCTGGCTAGCGCTAGTGAAACCCAAAGGCACCAGTTTGGAGGCTGTCCATCAATGGATCAAATCAGGTATTAGGATATCAATTTTGGCAACTGAGTAATAACACTAACTCTGGGAAATCACATAAAATGAGCATGCCTGCTTCAATGATCTTATCAACTTTAGCTTCACTGATTCCTTTGATTTGCAGAAGATCCTTCCTCGGTGAGTACGCAACAGACTCGACTGTGCAAAGACCCGCATCTTTGAGCTTCTTTACATCAATTGAAGCAATGCCGGATGCCTTGAATTGAAAAGACAAAAAAACACACGTCATCATTAACCAAACAAATATAGATCCTTTGGCCTTAAAAACTGAACTCAAGCAAATCACAATCCTCACACTGATCCAAAATGGTAAACCAACACAACCCATATCACAATGAACAACACAAAGATCTCAACTGCTCGCTAGAGAGTTCTAACAGTAGTAAACAACAAAACCCAAGAAACGCTGTATTCATATTAAACACATAAAAAACCACACAAAGATCGCTCCTTTGCATCAAATTTCTCAGATTCTTGAACATACAAAACCCATTTCACAATTGACATCAGGAAATGATCCCCTGAATCCTAGGGTCTCTAAACCCCAAAAACCCATGAGCAAGCAATGAACATGCAACATTGTAACTACATTTCATCGCATTAAACCAGAACCCTAATCAAAATGCAAAACCCACATAAAAAAATCGAAACTTGAGCAAGATTTACCCCAATCTACAAGCCGTAGAGAAAACCCATTCTTCAATTCCACACTAAACAGACGAATCAGAGCCCGAAAAGCCATCATACCCAAATCGAAAAAGAACCCTAATCATGAATCGAGCGTAATTCGATTAGGGTTTTACCTGAAGTTGTTCGACGGGAACAGGGCCGTGCTGCATTTCTTCGAGCTCTTCTTGCTGGGGAACCGCTTTCTGTTGCTCCATGGCTCCTCCGAGATTAGAAGAAGAAATATAAAAAACCCTAATTTGATTTTTGCGAGTCTATTGAGGACTTGACGAGGCGCAAGTAGAGATAATTGGGGGAAAGGGACGAGATTCAGATTTTTTTCAAAGAGGGGTTTTAGGTGGCGCGCCAAAGTGAGCGAACACTGGTCACTGACACTTGCCCGGGAAGCTTATATGATACGGACAGAGAGAAGCTTCCCGAGGAAGCTTGAAATGTATGGGCCGGAATGTAACTAAAGTCTGGACCCAATAAGACAGAAGCCCAGCAATAGCTCGAGGGGGATTTTATTTATGGGTCCTAGTCTCCTCGATCCATAGGTCACTTTATAAAAAATAATTAAAAGTTACCCAAACTTATAAATCGACTCAAAAGTTACATTATTAAAACTAAATAAAAGGCACGCCATTGGGGCGCGTGCATAAAACTGATAATTATTTTTTTAAATAAAAATTATAAAAAAAAAAAAAAAAGGAAATGGCATAAAAGGAAGTTAAGGAGGAAGTTATTCTTTTCCTAATATAGTTTTTTTTAATTTAATTATTTTATAATTTATTATAATTTTATATGTTTGTCCTTGCAAAATTAAATTTTTTGAAAGTCAAATTATTGTTAGAGATGATAGAGTGGTGTATTATGAATGTTTGACATTTATAACCGCAAAAGACTCAACTCTCTTAATATATAAAGATATACGTGCATAATGCCCCTCGAGTTTGAAAGTTTTATGACGTGTCACTGACTTGATGTTCGCAATAATACAATTTTTGCCACTGGACCCAAATCGATATGGATCTCTCTAAGTCGTGAGATCTGATCCCGATCAGACTCTGGCGACGGTGCGTCCTCATCACCGGGTCACCTTTCCATTGTGATTGTAGGGGTACATAGATATCTGTCTGCCTGTCTTTACTGTCGGCCTCTCACATCGTCGTCAGCCTCGCTGTACTCGCTAGCAAGCAACGATTTAACCCGACTCCAAGGTTGTCCCGCCTTCTGAAGCTACTGAAGACAACGTCGGAGATGAGTCGAGCAACTGGAGTTGGCGTCCGTCAATGATGGGTGCGCAAGGATAGTCAGTGCCAAGGTCAAATCCAAAAAGTTTTTTTTTTTTTTACAATTTGTAATTCAAAGTATCTTCAATACACGTGCATGGTATCTTTAGTAAATGTAGATGGTACCTTTAGTAAACATAAACAATATCTGTGTGAATTAGATATAACATATATTTTTGAACTTGCGTTGGAATTTTTATGTTGTTGTGTTGGTATCTTTATGACACTGTGATAGTATCTTTACGATGATGATATGGTATATTTAAAATATTATCATGGTATCCTTATGTTGTATCCTTAAAACACTTTCATGATATCTTTTATGGTGTCGTGTTGGTATCTTCATGACACCGTAATAGTATCTTTATGACACTGAGATGGTATATTTAAAACGCTGTCATTGTATCCTTATGACTCTTTCATGTTATCTTTATGATCGAGATGTGGTATCTTTATGAACAAATGATGGTATATATATATTTCCCAACTTGTTAATTTTAGTATTTTTTCGAACTTGAGTTCATATCTTTCTTGTGTTATGTTGGTATCCTAAACCCTAAACTTTAAATCCTAAATCATATACCATGCACCCTAAACCCTATACCATGTATCCTAAACTGTAAGTCTTATACCATATACCTTAAACACTACACTTTATACCATACACCATAAATTCTATACCCTAAACCTTATAACTTATACCATAAATCCTACACACGACACCTATATAGAAAGTAAATAACTTTTATCAACAGTTGGTAAAGACTCATGTGTAGTTCCTAGATTATTCTTTCTAGTATGTGAAGATACTAAGTTCATTACTAAACAAATTCTTTCTACAATTTGTATAATACTTGTAAGAATTTGTCTAGTATTATACAAATTCTGGTTGGCGAGATGTGACCAATTCAGTGTACATGCAGTTAGCTTTAAATCGGTTGCAGTAATTGTGTTTCATTATTTTCAGCAACAAAGTTATTAGACGAACTTAATGTTTGTTTTAGACATTATTGTAGGTGTAGTAGATTAATAGTCTTTGCATGATCTCATGAGAGAGTTCTTGTTTTTGCGTATAGACTGATAACAAAATGTTATCGATAATTCGATCCCTTTTATATTCGAAGTGAAATGTAACACGAACAAAATCTAGTTTAAAATAAAATACACGGTCTCAATCTTGCTTAATTTGTTTATTTGCTTAAAAATTTTACAATAAGATGAAGCAAAGGCTACACATACGCTACATCTGTTTATTTACTTTTGCTAGCTATTGATTAACTCACAAATTTTGCACACTAGCTATTGATTAGTAGAATTTGATTGCATAATACGTAGCATAATCTCTTGCATTATTGGATCTTAAGGAGACTTGAGTGTTGAGAAGAAGACTTTGCATGTGGCCGGTGAGCTGGACCTTCGATCATCGATCACTTCAACCATTAATGACTGGTAACAAGTCTTTTCACAATACTACTATACTTTTCAGTGGAGGCCAGAAACAAACGTCACACCAGTTGACGGCAACCATGAAGTTCCACCAATAAAGTTACCAACAGTATACTTCACAGCCACATCTGCTCCAATTACGTGATAACCAGGCCACTGTACCCTCTGCCCCACCCCAGCTCCGGTCCCCATGTTTGCAAACTCAGCAAAGTAGAGTGAACTGAGGCTGGAACCTCCGGCCCCAGGCCACTCCACCCATCCTCTAGGTGATATGACATTATCTATGTTGGATTGCATGACCACGGCTCTAGAGTATGCCTTCCACGGCCTCCCTAGATATGAACTGTAGGAACCTTTCGCCGGAGCTAAGTCTGACCCGGCCATGATCTTACAGTTCTGGACGGAGAAGCCGGTACTTTGTCCTGGATCGGACCTCCCGTTTGCCATGATTGCGTTGTAGCCCTTGTGTCTGCGGAAGATGAGATTGCAACTCTGGAAGACGGCGGCTGCGTTTCCGAAGATGAAGTCGATGCTGCCGTGGATGTCACATTCTCTATAGAATTGGCGGAGGGCTAGTGCATAGAGAGTGTCTTGGTAGGCAACAATGCTACACTTGAAGAGAACCGAGTGATCAGAAGAGATGTATAGGGCTATGGCTTGTTCTGCATCAGGACCGGCTGTGTTTTGGAACCCAATATCTCGAGCTATGAATCCATCTCCTGTTACGGCTGTCCATGCAATCAAACAAAATCGAATCATGTTCTGTTCCTTTCACATAACTAGCTAGCTTGTCTTATCCTCTCATGTACGTACGTACATGCAAATATAATACGTACTTATATATCTACATAGAATTAACGATAGATAATAAAAGAAGAGTACTCACTGAATGTAGCGGAGCCAGGCATGGAAGCACCTTTAGCCACACTATCATCCCAAGTAATAATAGTGGAATATGGTCCATCACCAATCAACGTAATACCGGCTTTGTTTGTTCGAATCTTCTCCTTATAAACACCGGCCTTCACATAAATCACAAACCTTCCTCCAGAAGCTGCCTGAATAGCCTCAGACACAGTTCTATAGTTCCCTGACCCGTCTTTAGCAACCACAACATTTGCCCTTACGGTGGTTGCCTGAAGAAGTTTTCGGTCCTTGGGAGAAACCCATTTGGGGAAAACCTCGGCTTGTTTATCACTAGCGGTGTTCTTCGGCTGGCCAGTACTGCTCACGCGGTTGACGAGAGCTAACAAATTACTTCCTAACTGAGAAACGTAGTCAATGCGCTTGGGAAGCTCAAATGGGAGGTTCTGCTCGGAGCTAGCTGTGAGACCGAGGCCGTGATCGGCAACGTAGTCCTTGCAAGCTTCTTGAAAAGTTAAGGTGGCACTTAGCCATGTCTGAATGTCTTGCTTGTTCTTGGAGGGAGATTTCTTGAGAGCTATTAGGGACTGGTCTAGGCCCTTCAAGGACATGCCCATTAGTTCTTCACAGTAGTCTGCTCATGTACAGAAGAAACATAGTAACACATCTTAATTTATGTCAAAAACAAAAACTAAATAATTGGTCAATGTCAATTCTAATGATAGGTTAATTTTATTTTTAATGATAGGTTAGTTTCAGAGTGATCGAAAACGCTTAAAGTAGAGAGAAGAGGAAAACAACAGGTACCAATTATCGTTCATAAAAATTCACCCATCGTGAGTTCGTGACCTTAGAAACTCGAAGCTAAGGAACATGCATGAAAACGTACTATTTTTCTTTAAATGATTTAACCTATAAAATATGTAAACGATCCACTATATATGTTTATCAAGTTAGTTAAAAAAAAGATGACTAGCTAGCTAGCTCATGATCGAGTAATAACTAAGTTAATTACCACCTTTCACAGAATCATGAGCTGGTTGAGCTTCACGAACTTCAGATAATTGGGAGCTGAACTTGGAGAATTCAGATGAGGCCAACTGGGTCTCATAAATCGTCTTGTTAACCAGAGCCGACACTATATCATGTTGCACAGAACTACCTTTCAACCTCATCACGGTTTCGACACAGATGCTGGGATATGTAGTAAAGCTACATTCATTTTCAACATATGCGTGGTACTTCTCCATGGCACCCTCAGACAATGAGGCCCCGCCCATTAGTACCCAAAGAAACCCAAACACCACAAACTGAAATAACATAGTTCTAAAAGTTTAGAGATCGAGCAGGTGTGAAACAATAAATTGTATGTTTAATTTGGCAGTGCAGCTGCTTATAGGACCTTGATATTTATAGTGTGGGCAAGGCGTACGGCTAAAATCCTAATCAAATGCAGAGGCATAGTTTGAGACTTTGAGACTTACTGGTATGGTGGCTCCCTTGACAAGGATATAATACTGATCGATCGAATATGTATATATATGTCCATGTCCAATATTAAATATTCCTTGCTTCAACATTATTTGGATCTATGGATACAGTTAAGAACATCTCCAACAGTTCCTCTATAAATTTCAAGCAAAAAATAAAAAAATTAAAATATTTTAGGCTCAACTCCAACAGCTTCTCTATAATATTCTTCAAAATTAAATGTTTATCTCTATAATTCAATGAGTCTTAGAAACATTTCTTAAATCAAGTCAATAAATTTTAGGAGAGAAGAAAAAAAGTGGTGCTTTTTATTCATGTTTTGAAAAGAGAGTGAATTATATATATTTTAGAAATTTATAGACGAATATACAAATTTTGAGTTTTCTACAGATATATGGATTATTTATCTATTTTTTCTATTTTATGTAGAATACAAGATGATTTACAAGAGCTGTTGAAACTAAAACATGATTTTCCTCTAAATTAACGATAAAGAAAATGATTTGAGGCCTCAAGGAAGACCTAAATTTTGTGGCCTTAATATAACGTGGCATGCGGCATCAATATATAGTTTCCAGATCAAATAGAATTAATTTATCAAATAATAAGTATAATTTATTTCTTAATTTAGTTTTTTATCTACGCCTGGCTTAGTTCGGATTTGTGTATTAAATAATAGGACCCGAACCCGAACCCGAATCTACAACATGGGTTAGGGTTGAGTAACTTTTTAAGTAAACCCGAACTCAACCCAACCCGAATTATCCGAGTTGGATTTGTCGAGTTTTCGGGTTCTAACCTAATTATAGATCGGAAAATAAATAAAGATACACAATTTCAAAGTACATACTTTATAATACATACTACATAATCCCACAATATTAGAAAGATATATAAATCCATTAGATCTTTATAACCTATTACAACACTCCAAGTGCACAAAATATAAAAAATAAGAGTTGGAGAATTATAGTAGTCACAAAATACACATTTAATGGAGAACCTTAATTAGCAATTAAATAAATCAAGACAATATACAATCAAGTCCACTAAATTTAGGGTTGAATTATAAAGGTGGCCTATTAACTATTGGATTATATTGAAACAAAAGTTGTTGTAGTAACCAATAAAAATATGACATGTGTCTTATTAAAAATTTATTCGGATTTTTCGGGTTTTACTATTTTACGAAAGCAATACTCGGAGCCGAACTCAAACTTTGAGTTTGGTTTGGGTTCAACATATTAGACTGTTTTTATTATAAGGACTCAACCCGAACCCGTAATTTTCGGATAGTTCGGTTTGGGTTCTTGGGTCTAATGAGCCAGCTCTATTTTTATCACTTCCAAAATTCTTAGCTAACTACATCAGAGATCTCGATAACCTTTAATATTTAATTACGCACATATGAGGAATATCGAATATTGATATATTCTATATATATATGATAGTCGCATCATTATGCAACATTTGGTATTGTTAATAATCCTTATTACTTTGTATTTTGTGATGTCTTCTCTATTATTATCCTACTTTATTATTTTTGAGTAAATAAGGAGAACAAACGAAAAAGGGGGATTTTATGTAAAAATTGGAAAATTTTCCTATGCAGATTAGTCTACTTCGGCATAGAACTGGGAACAGCTCGTGAGGAACCAAATGGTGATCTTTAAATGATTGGAAATTTTTAGATGTCTAGTTTTTAGAACATATTCCATATCGTGATTTGGATGTTTCTAAGAGAACTTATGGCTGATTTAGTGCAGGGAGGTCAGTCTGCTTGGGAATTTGACTTTGGACACAATTTCATGTTTTGAGGCCTACATCACACCGAGAAGCCCATGGAAGAATTTATGGTTGATATATTCATTTAATATGGATGTGGCTGATGAAATAAGTCTGAAAAGTCAAAGGGATATAGAAGAATCAAGAAGATGACTTTTCTTCCAAGACAACGAGTCTCAAACCTACAATGATAGAATATTCAAGGAAAAATATAAAAACCCTATGAAAGATCTTTTCTCTCTTCTTCTCTTGTCTCTCTTCTCTTTCCCGTCTCTTCTTCTATCTTTTTCTCCATTGCTCCATTATATTTAGTTTGTTTTTCCCTTAGTTAGGGGCTGATCGAAGCCCTATATATATGTTTCAATTTTGAACTCCCTGTGATTTTGATAACTATTGAATGTGTTTTACTTCACTATTTTCTCATCAATAATTTTTATTTTGTGTTTCTTTGGGTCGACACTTGGATGTATGTATTAGGATCTGTAGTCTTGGAATGTGTATGTGACCATCATATCCGTTCATATTCAAGAGAGACAAAACAAACTCTTGTGTGAAGTAATTCCTAGGTAATGTAAGAGCATTCATCGTAGTAGTTCTAGAAACCTAGTGGTTTCTCAAATACTCTACAAATCTTAATAACTTAGGATAGGTAGATTTAGACCCATCATATTACCCCCCAAGTCTCCTACATTAAGATCACATTTAGGCAGGTAATCAATTTGAATAACATGTCAAGTAAGAGAGTTTAATATGTATGTGACTTAATCATACCTCATGTATAGAAGACATTCATTAATTGATATTGAGATTAGGTTTAGGGTAGATCGAAAATATTTAGGGTGAAGAGAAGTTCCTAGCTTTCTTCTCCAATGATTTTTTCTTAATCTTTATTTTGTTATTTTCTATTTTTGTTTACTTTTTGATTTCTACGAATTTAATGCACTACTCAAATCAAACTCAAAAATCCTGTAAATTTTCGTGGATGTCCATGACTGTGTCTATTTGTAGTGTCTGTTTACTTATAATTTTAGGCCGATTATAAATATTTTAGTAAATTAATTCTTCGTATGTAGGTCAAGTCTGCCAATTTCTGGTATTAGTGTAATCGAGTCTTTTAAAGTTTTTAGTCTCATCAACACTCTATGGGTAATGACCTCTACTTTCATTATACGACATTGACATTTTTAGATACAAAGTAGGGTTATCTTTGATATGTAGTTTTCTGCCTATCAATATATAAATATATATATATATATATTTATATATATGGTGAAAATTTAACTGTGACTGTGGTAAAAGAGTTCCTAGATTCTTGGCTCGTCAAATTGAAACCCCCATGCATACTATGCACTACCTAAATCTAAATAACTCAATCAAGACAAACCAGAGCCACCTAGACTAAAAAATTTCATAATTGACCACTCCTTAGCTTACTGGGCACCATATCTAGAAAAGAAAAACAAGTGATGATGATGATGATGCCTTGATCCCAACCAGAGGAGCTGTCATAGTGCGCTCCCCATGTAAACTCCATTCAACAAGCTATTGCCGAGCCACAGTAGTCACAGTCGGCACTGAATATTCTCCTAAAACCTTTGGGGCCTCAGGTCTCTGCCCCTAACTTTCTTCTCTTCCTACGAGCTTGCACTGCCTTGTAGTCTACCTCTGAAATTTGTCTCGGATGAGTGTTCACCTCTATCAAAAGTAAAATGTTCTCTACTCCTCCTCAGTGGCCTCCCTTGGGAGTATTGGAGGATCCACCGAGGCAGCTACCCATATATCAGCCTTGTTCGCCCCCACCTTTCTCTGGGAATCCGCTCTGAATCCCAATCTAGCCAGAACCGAATCCCCTTGATTGATTCCCTAGGGGTCTAGTGCCTTTTGGGTATCATAGCCTGCAAACACCTATATATCCGCATGCTTGCAGTGCACCAAACAATCCTTAGCAGCATGTTCAAAACTACCGCAGCCCTGACACTAGTCTTTCAAGGTCAGATATTCAATATCGCAAACAATCCAAGCTTGCTGTCCCCGCAAGCTCACCTTGGTTGTCACTTGCTGCCTTAGGTCAACTTCCACGAACAAACGAATATCACCCATAGTACACAGACTATATTGATCATAATCAATGTACCTACCTAGGCATTTGCCTAGGGTAACCCACCATTTTAGAATCATGAGAGATCTCACTGCTGACGACATGTATCTGGGCCCACACCCTTGTCCCGCAGCCGCCACAGAACCAACCGGAGAAAAACCATCATATTGCTCCACAACTATAGTCGAAGTCCCATAATAACACGGGCTTTGAGAAATCGCTCGCCGAAACACCTCCTTGTTCCTGAAGTGACCAACCATTTGATTCGGAGAATGGTAATCAATGCTTGTCAAACTGGTAGTGGTCAGGCCACATCAGAGCCTAAGTAGCCAATGCTTAAAAGATTTTAAGCCCTTTCAAGAGAGCTTATCGGAACTAAAGATCCAAATGGCCGCAAAGAAAAGATCATCTGGCTCTTCCTCGGCACCAAAAGAGAGGTTGATTTCGACCAGTTCTTAATGTGTCATTGGTAACGTAAAAGAAAAGGTTTGGATTTGTGGGAATTATGATTTTGGAGAGAGGGACTGCTGAAGCAGTATAGGATTTGGTTTTAGAATTAGGGTTTTGAACCAAGGTATAATCTTGATGAATAAGACTTGAGGAATCGATGATGGATAGCGATGAGGAAGGAAGGAAGAAAAAGAACGATAGGAAGAAGGTCCTAATCGCTCAAGATTTGATTATGGTGACTGTGAAGATTGACGACGTCTGGGAGAAAAACGAGAGAGAGAGAACTAGGAACCCTATTTGTTAATCACACACCCTACCTATCAATATAAATGAATATTGAGGCCCTAAACCTTTCCTAAACCCTATATTATACTTTTTTTTCTTTTTTTTACCACTAAAAAGTAAAACAATTTCACAACTTAAGAAACACAAATTCCATAATAGAAGTAATAAGAACAATTCATGATAGAAGATCCAGAAGCTAGCTAGCCTATTTTCAAAGAATCAAAGTAGTGGAAATCCAATTGTATGTATTGTTTATACAATGAATTAAATGAATCAAATAGAGAATGAAATTGATTGTATATTATTTAGAAGGATCATAGATAGAGAATGAAAGTTCATATTCTGGAAAAACTAAAAAGTTGATCTTGCATCTTACATTATGCAGAGGATGTGATCGAATTGGGGGATTTCAGCAATACAAGACTTGGTTGCATTGAAATCGAATGAGGGATTTTAACCGTTTAAGGTTTAATTGAAATCATAATAAGAATGAGAGTTAAATAGATTGTTTCATGAAGCTATCAACATCTCGATTTTGTGGATTTGTTAAACCTATTCATGAACTGGAACTTGAAAGAGTCTAGGTAGGAAAGAAGAAACTTATGAAAAAGTAAATAGGGTAGTGAGGATAAATTGAAGCCATTGATCTTGATAGGGTAAGATTGTTTTTCATGAAGAATGATATGGCAAGTTATTAATGATTTGTTATATAAATTAATGATGTGTATATTCCACATCTAAAAATGCCAAAAATTTAGACCAAGGTCAACAATTATTTTTCTAACGATAATTAGGATTTCATAATAATTATTGGAGATGCTCTAAATAGCTACAATCTGACTTCGGTATCTAAATAGTTCATTAATTAATTTTGATTTTGTTTTTGATTTGCTAATTTACAAAGTCCCGTATAACATATATTGTACATGAACTTCTTCATTGTTTCCCCATATATAGGGGTCGTCAATGGGTGGGGCCGGACCGCCGAATCCCAAGTCCGACGAGCCAGGTCGAGTTTTTTGAAAATTTGAAACCCACAAGTTTTATAGGCCCCAGACATTATCGGGCTTTTCGGATCGGGCCCGGGCTAATCCCATAAGGTTGGGCCGGTCCAAGATATTTTAGGTACTAAATATAAAAACAACAAATTAATAGTGTTTAATTATTCAATATATCAACAATTGTATACATTAAATAATATATAGGCTTAAAAAAATTAGTGTTTAATATATAAATAAATGATATTACTTTATTAAGAGAATTTAGAGGTTTATATTAATAAAATAATCTATAGTATATATAATTGATGAACTTGACCAATTTTGTTCTATCGGCCGGACGGAACAGACCTCAACAGACCGAATTTTTTAAAATTCATGAGCTTTAAGATCTCGGTTCTGATCCGGCCCTATGCCCAAATGATGACCCCTATGGCCCATATTAAATACTACACTTGGCCAATATATGCTACTCTGTGCTGGTAGCTAATCTACCTATATATGCTACTTTGTGCTGGTAGCTAAGCTAGCATATATAATATGAGTGTATGACACGTACTACACTTGGCCTACCGCCAAGACTCTGTCATCTACCGAATTATTCTGTTCCATCTCAATAGTCAAAACACCTTTATACGTACTAACGATGTGGCCGTATGACATGGTGTGACATGGAGCTCTTTCATCAGATGCCGCTGGGTATTATGTTTCTCAAGTCAACTTGGATCCAGATGTTAGTTAGTTAGAGTTGATACGAAACACAAGCGGTTCAAATATGTTTTTGTTGTGTTGGAAGGTTGCCACCTCCCAATCGAAACACCTAATTTGATCGAAAAGAGTACCAGCTAGCTATCTACTTTAATTTCTTTTGTTTTGTGAAACACAAGTATAAATGCGAACCTTGATCCATCGTTGTACCAAGCCGGTCTCTGGATAATACTCGAGCACGCAAACACACATGTATATAAATATATGGACCCTAATTAGTTGTAGGCTTTCAGCATTAAGGGGATCATTCAATCCCAAGGTCACGTACGTACGTACATTCAGGAAGAAACGCGAAGCATGCACTTACGTACAATATGTTGGTTTAATTAGGGGATGTGACCTTTGACCCTCTTTTTTAATGCTGTGATAGAATTATGTTCGGGACTTGTTACCTTGCATATATAGTTACGAATTCCAGATCACTTTGTAGGTCGAATTTGTTTAAATAGAGTGTTACTTTAGTCTACATATTACAGGGATACGTTGTTTTCATGTTTACGTGTTTAATTAGTGTACTTTTTTTAGTTTATATTTGCAAATAATTAAATCTTTTTAATATATACCGGTTCGAGGTGATTCGAAACAATTTATTCATGTTTATTTCTATTTTGATCGATCGATCATGATCAGAAAGATGAGCATTAAGGGTCGAGAGAGACTTGAAATGAAATCGTTTTGGAGTATTGGCCCTTGACACTATTGGGGAAGAGATCTGAGGCGACGAAGATTTATGGTCGCTTCGGATTATTTTTTGGTCGCCTCGATGAGATGTGACCAAGTCTTCATCGCCAACGCCACATCGCCTCAGATTGGTCCCTTCACTATTGGGGCGACGAAAATTGATAAAACTTCGTCGCTTCATTTTAACTGACGCGACAAAGACAATTTTCGTCGCTTCGAATTTGTGCCTCAAAGATAGGAGTTGTCGCTCCTCTGTTTGAGCGACTAATATTGGTGAAAGTGAGGCGATGAAGATTGATCAATCTTCGTCACCTCATTTGAATTTAAGCGACGAAGATTGATCAATTTTCGTCACCTCATTTACATTGAAGCGACGGAGATTGATCAATTTTCGTCACCTCATTTGCATTGAAGCAACGAAAATTGATCAATTTTCGTCTCCTCATTTGCATTGAAGCGACGAAGATTGATCAATCTTCGTCACCTCATTTGCATTGACGCGACGAAGATTGATCAATCTTCGTCACCTCATTTGAATTGAAGCGACGAAGATTAATCAATTTTCGTCACCTCATTTTCATTGAAGCGACGAAAATTGATCAATCTTCGTCACCTCATTTGCATTGAAGCGACGAATATTGATCAATCTTCGTCACCTTATTTACATTGAAGCGACGAAAATTGATCAATCTTCGTCGCTCCATCGGGTAACAGGAAAAAAAATTAAATATTAACGTACCAAGTTACGACAGTTCACAATTTCAAAGCACAATATATGATAAATGAACTCATTCAACCACAAATCAAGTCATATAAAAAAATATACCACAAATCAAAACGTACACAGTTTATACAAACCCTAAATACTATTGTTCACAAAATAGAGTCATGGTCGGGGACGACGTTGCAGCTGGATTGCGTGCCAGGTGGAGGAACTGGAGCTTGTTGACTCCCAGCTTGGATCGATCGCATAAAATCCTCCATTTGTTGCACCCTTTGGGCGAGGTCATTATAATCCTCTCTGGATTTGCGCGCCTCCTCTCTAGATTTGCGTGCCTCCTCTTTGGCTTCAGCGACCTCCCTTTTCAGGGATTGAGTTTCCTCGACATTGCCGGTCACCCGGGCCCCTCCTCTGGGTTTGGGGTCGCGTGTGACTACACGTCCCACCCCTGTCATGTCGAACAAAAATAAATAAATATGTTTGAATAGTACACAAAAAGCGAGCACTACCGCTGCAAATACTATAGCCGACGATATATGTAAAACTATAGTCGACGAGATAAAAATCTCGTCGGCTATAGTGGAAAAAATGAATTTTTTTTTTATTTTTTTTAAAAACTCGTCGGCTATAGTACTATAGCCGACGATAATAGATAAAAACCTCGTCGGCTATACTATTACCGACAGGTTTTAACCAACGGACTTTAGCCGACGATATTTAAGGGTCGTCGGCTAAAGTCGGCTGGCTAAAACCTGTCGAAAATAGTATAGCCGATGAAGTTTTTATCCATTATCGTCGGCTATAGTACTATAGCCGACGAGTTTTTTTTTTTAAAATAAAATAAATTCATTTTTTCCACTATAGCCGACGAGATTTTTATCTCGTCGGCTATAGTTTTACATATATCGTCGGCTATAGTATTTGCGGCGGTAGTGGAGCAAAACGTAAATCGAGATAAACGAGCACAGATTTTATAGTATTACCTCTTATAGAGGTCCCAGGCCTTGAACCCACCTCTTCCTCTATGATATTTATTTGTGTATCAAGAGGAAGAGGATGGTCTCGGGAAACCACATCACCGTCAGCGTCACCCGCTGCACTATCTTGTTGCGACAAGATTTCTTCGAGCCTTCGCTTCACTGCCGCCTGCTCAATTAAAATATATTAATTAAATAATATTATAATATGGTAAACAAAAATAATTGTAATAACGTAACGTAACATATTTTCGCTCACCACTTTCTCAGTTGCATTCTTGTCCGGCTGGTATACGTCAATCCAAGTCAGGACGGCCGGCGCTCTATGACCCCCTTTTTCCAACACCTCTCTTCGGTATGAGAGAGCGAGGGATCTCGAATGGTGGTTGAGCAGCTGCTCCTTGTTCTTGTTTCGGTTTCCTCGATTCCGTTCGCACAGTTTCTGGCACACAAAATAATCATTTAAAAATAAGAATAGATAAACATGTAAATTTTAAATCGTTGGCGAAAAACTGTGTGGATAGTTTATGAAGCTTACTAGGTAAGCAGGGTCTTCAAAGTGGCCTTTTAACCACGCACATTCTTCTTCCTTGCCTAGGAACTCGGCAGGAGTCTCCTGGCTGACGTGGAGATAATGCTGATGGCAATCATGCTTCCAATCCTTGTAGATTGTTTGCGCTGTCGCATCAATAAAGTTCTACATCTCCACATCGGTCGTCGGGATGTCATAGTTCATCTAGCACAAAAATTTAAAATGTGTTAATTAAAAGTTATAATTACATAAACCGTAAAATAACAAACTAAGCTAAGCGCAGTAAGTATACCTCAATACCGGTATTGACGACGTCGCGTTGCACATTGCTAAGTGACAAAAAGGTAGGCGCAAGTATTGGAACTTTGCTGCGTATGATGCTACCAATGTCTCGGGACATCAGACTTCTAAACTCTCTCGTCGCAGGCCCCCGATGCCTCATAGAGTATTCCACCTTTAGTCGCTTATTGTTGTTCATATGGACGAGGTACTCAGTCTTTGTCCCGACAACGACCCCGCGCTGCGCCGTTGTCGCGTTTCCGGTTGCCATGTCCACCATGTCTGGGAGTTTGGTCTTCTTACATCGGATGCTGAGGGCAGGAGGGCGCTCTGAAGCAGTAGTGGCGTCGCTGTTTTCCACTAATGGAATGGTGTCCTCAAGCATTGGGGGCGACGTGAAACCCCCTAAACCCTCCGAATGATGTTCCGACGGGGTCCCGGATTATCCCGTGGGGCAGCCCGACACGGAAGGACCCGCTCCGCTCAATGCTTGCCCCGCCGCCGCTTCACGACGCTAGAGCGCCGCTTTCCTCTTTTGGTGACTTGTACTTCCCGGAGCCATTCTATTAAAACATTAAAATAATGTTCATGTCAGTGAGGAAAAGATCAGTGCATGACATGTTAATGAGGAAAAAAAATAGTAAAGAGAAGGAAGAAGGATAACTACTATGCACAATCTCAGAACTCCTCCTCTAGTCTTCAAATGAACAAATAGAGTAGCTAGCTAAAACTAGTTTGATTAAGGGTCCCTAACCCTAGCTCAACTCCACTCTGATGACCCACACGATTCTCCTGGACTATCGAGCAATTAAGAATCTATTGTCATAGTTTAAGCATGGTCCATGTACCCATTAAATGCATGATAAAACATTTCCCTGACCTACAACCGGATGTATATATTGTCAAGTTATTTAAGCCCCATATTGTAAGTAGAACATGTGCAACAACCTTACAACAAAACTATTAAAGATATGTATGTAAGTTGAGAAACTTTGCTTAAACTTTTTGCAAATGTATTCAACAAAGGCAACTCAAATTCAAAACTTCTTTGTTCTCAAAAAAGAGAAGTCCAAGAACAAAATTCTTCAGTAATCTTGTTGCTAGACATCTAATATGACTATAACATGAAATTTCTGGACAGTATTATCTTGTTCCAACAACATGCAAAAATGTCACCATAGGGACATAGCATATCTGTATAAGCAATATCAAAATCTGAAACTTGTGCCGAGAACTGCTAATTTTGAGTTTTGACATTACACCCAAAATCATGGCCAATCCTCACAGGCATTGCATACTTTTATACAGTTCATTTTGTCCAAGGGTTAGTGAACTTCAACCTAGTCTCTTGCATATCATGTATGTATATATAGATCAATCTGCTAGCTAGCTAGGTACATATATGAAGAACAGAGCTGTATCTATCAAGGACAACATAGCATCCAAGAACATATCCATAATTCCAGAGCAACAGTTTGCCCAAGTACATATCCATAATTCCAAGCAGAATGTGCAATTAACCGGGGCTAGTTACATTACCTGTATCTATCAAGAACAACATAGCATGGTATCAACTATCAACATCTCAAACAAGAACTCATAACTATAGGTGAAACAAATAGGAAAACAGGTAAAACACAGAATTGCGATTTAAGTAGCATTTGCAACAAAACCTAGGCTGTTTCAAAATTCCTTGTTTCCAATCTGAATAATTTTCTTGAAAATAAACTCAGCTACCTAGTGATTAACTCACGGTAGTGCTGAATTCAACTGAATCGCCACCCTAACAGAGTGAACTCACGGTAGCCGCCGGATTATTCACGGGAGTGGGTCTCCGGTTTCGATGTGGGTATCGGAGTTTCAATGTATCCAAGGGAGAGGAAGATTGATGTGGGAATCAGAGTGGGTCTCGGGTTTCGATGATAGAAGAGATGATAGAAGAGATATAGGGTTTCGATGATGAGATTAAGGATGGAGGAGAAACAAAGAAGAAGAGAAGAAGAGAAAACTAATTAGAGAATGAAAGAACAGATCTGTGATTTGGAATTATAATCACACCGAAGCGACGAAGATTGAAAACTTGGTCGCTTCAATGGATTGAAGCGACGAAGAATCCAATATTAGTCGCTTCAATATATTCAAGTGACGAAGAACACAATATTGGTCGCTTCAATGGATTGATGCGACGAAAAAAGCAATATTGGTCGCATCAATCCATTGAAGCGACGAAGCATCGAATATTGGTCGCTTTAATCCATTGAAGCGACGAAGAATGAAATATTGGTCGCTTCAATGTACTGGAGCGACGAAAATTCAATTCTTCGTCGCTTCAATGGATTGATGCGACCAATATTGTATTCACAGAGTTACCTTGGGGATCCATACTTGGTCACCTGATTGACTATTAACCCTAATCGAAGCGACGAAGTTGTCAATATTGGTCGCCTCATTGACTGTTATCTTAACCGAAGCGACGAAGATGGCAATCATCGTCGCTTCAATGTCAACCTAAAATGACATTAAATTGGGTTTCAAATAGAGGTTTCTATCATCATTCATATTATATTAAACCAAAAATATATCTTTTCGACGAAGAAAAAAATAGTCAGTATTTATGTGTTCCAAAAGATTCGTGATTCCAAAATAGAAATAATTATTTCAAATACATAATGTATAATGTATGCGAAATAAGAAAATTTGAATTTTGTTTTCAAATTCATAATAATATTAGTTTATTCCTCGTCCTCGTCCTCGTCCTCGTCCTTGTCCTCGTCCTTGTATTCGTATCCTTCTTCATCCAAAAGTAGTTGAAGATCTTGGTAAAATTGTATCACCGTGGGAGTGTCCTCTTGGTAAGGCTCGAATATATGATCTCCTGTACGAGATATGTTTTCATCTATGGCAAGTACTTCAGCATTGTAGATATTGCAGTGCGACATTTCTTGTACTACCTTCCAAGTACCACCGGCCTTTGGATCGTCCATGTAGAATACTTGTTTTGCTTTGGTTGCAATTATTAACGGTGAATCCTCATAGTAACTGTTGTTTGTATCCACTGATATTAGTCCATGATCTATTGTAACAGTGTCAAGATCGTCCTCGTCGTCGGAGTTGTGCCATGTGTACTTAAACAACACCATTGGCATGCGGCCTGCATATAATACTTCGACCACGTAGTTAACATGGCCGTAGAACTTGGATGAACCCATGTCTATCATGATACCACTATTTTGAGTCATGGTTCTTTGATCCCTATCAAACGAGGTGAACTTGACACCGTTCACATAACACGACTTATACCCGGAATTGCTGAGGTCGTTGAGCTAATGACTTTATTCCTGCAATCAAGCTCTGGTCCAAGTTTTCTTCCTTAAGGGACACCTGAGAGATAAGCATTAGATAAGTGAAAGATAAATGTTATAAACCCTCAAAGAACCTTACAACAATTAATAGTTGGATGTACCCATGTTAAGAACCATCGAAGAAAACTCCTCATCCGACGAAGATCGTCGAAATCTTCACCATTTTTAGCCTTGAACCTTCTGAGATGTTCTTCTAGGTAAGGTTTGACTTCGTCTGTTTCCACCAAGACTTGCCAGTGAACCTTAGCAGTCTCTGCCTTAGTCAACCTGAATTGGCAACGAGTCTCGATAATATTTGGTCTTACTAAGAGTGAAACACAGCTGATATTCCACTCTGGGGAAGTGTCGATATCTTCGTGGTCTTTCCGTCTGAGATAAGACTTACAATACGTCACCGACTCATGTATGAGGTATCGTTCAGCAATACTACCTTCCGGGTAACGTGTATTCCTCATAAACTTTTTATATTTTCCTAATTGCCTGCAAAAACACATAGAGGGTGAGTACAATATTTTCCTAATTGCCTACATATTACATAACTAACATAATATTAGCAACGAAAAATATTTTACCTTTCAATTGGATACATCCATGTATAGTGTACTGGACCTGTAAGGAATACTTATTCGGGCAGATGAACAATGAGATGAACCATAGATGTAAAAAAATGTGGAGGAAAAATGAGCTCCAAATTGTAGAGAATCATCACTATCTCAGTTTCCATGTCACGCACAACCTCCTTCTTAAGCTCCCTACTGCATAGTTGACGAAACTAATTTGACAGTGTTATCAATGGCTTCACAACTTTTTCTGGCAGAACCCTCTGATAACCACTGGAAGAAGACGTTGAAGCAATACATGGCAATCATGCGTCTTCAATCCATAAAACTGTGACGGGGAACTCACTTTCACCTTACTTCTCAAACTACCTGCATAACCAAGAGGATACTTAACATCCCTGAACCACTAGAACACATCTTCTAGAGCATCCTTTTTAACTAAAAAGGGTGCATGAGGAACCTTCGCCCTCCCTTCGTCACTCTCTCTTTGCCACTGGTTTTTTCGCACATTCCTCTTCTTCAAAACAGCGTGAGCTTTTGGACCATCCTTAGACTTCTTATCATTTGCAAAAATGGTTCCAAGGATGCTGTCACACATATTTTTTTCAATGTGCATGACATCTAAGCAATGTCTGATCTTCAATGATGGCCAATAAGACAGCTTCCAAAATATGTTTTCGTGAGTCCAACACTGTCTGTTATTCGGATTGTACGGCACCTTCAAGTCGTCATGTTGGCTAAGAATAGGGTAAACGTGTGACCTAACGTCCTCCAAAATTTCATCTCCACTCTTCTGATAGGGTCTTCCGCGAAACTCCACATTCCCGTTAAATGCCTTACTCAATCGCCAAGGGTGGTCTTGGTGGAGCCATTTTCGATGACCTTCATAAACTATCCTCCCACATATATGCTCTAAAGTTAGCTCATCTAGACACATTGGACATGCCTTGTACCCTTTCACCGTTGACCCCCCAAGCATCCCTAAACCAGGAAAGTCGCTGATAGTCCACATCACCGCTGCCTTCATCAAGAATATCTCATTGTCTACTCGATCAAAAGTATGGACTCCAACGACCCATAAATGTATTAGCTCCTCGATCATTGGCTCAATGAGTACACTATGGCACTTTCCGGGAGATTTAGGGCCTGGAATCAACACTGATAACATGTTATATTCCTTCTTCATGCACATTGACGGTGGTAGATTGTACGGCATCACAACAACGGGCCATATACTATGCAAAGTTCCCATTGTTCCGAATGGATTAAAACCGTCTATTGCAACTCCAAGGCGCACATTCCTGCAGTCCCGTGCAAAACCTGGAAAAGTTCTGTCAAAATGTTGAAACGATTCTCCATCAGCTGGGTGGCTGAGGCTACCAGCCACGCATATCCTCTCCCCGAGCCATCGCATATGCTTGGCAGTGTGTGGGGACATAAACAAATGCTTCAACCTTGGTGTTAGAGGGAAGTTACGAATCATTTTTTTGGGAATGTCATTCGTATATGGCTTATATCTTTCAGAATTACACACTGGACAAATCCTCTCGTTTACAAGCGCCCCCCTGAACAACACATAGTTAAACTCACACGCATCAATTCTTTCGTAACCGAGTGAAAGATCACTAAAGATTTTTTTAATTCTCGAGTATGAACAAAGGAATGTGTGCCCTTTAGGAAGAAGTTTATTAATGTAAATACATAAAGAGTCAACACTTGTGTCCGACCATCCATTTTCATTTTTCATTTCCATTGCATCTAATATGGCACTCAAAACAGTTTCCTCACTGCCTTCATATAATGGGGTTTGTGACTCCTTCAATAATCTATCGTACTTTTCATAATCATCGTCTACCATGTCATTGAAGTTCATGCCAGAATTATCTTCCACAAATTGTAATTGTTGGGGTGCATCTGCATGGTATCCAGGATAATACGGATATGCATCATGTAGAATCTCCAACTGTGGGTTCACTGAAGGACCGACACCACTAAAAGGACCGACTCTGTCTTGAAGCCACTGTCTTCGTTGACTGAGCATTGCTGGTTCACTAGAAACTTCCCCGTGAAGGTGTCAGACAGTATAATCGGGACTCAAACCACTGTGTGACAAGTGATGATACATGGAATCCATAGTAACCTTGAACGGACCGTTCTTACAACGTTTGCACGGGCATAAGTGATAATCGATTCTGTTACTATGTTGCCGGGCAAAATCCATAAACTCGAATATGCCTGTGATGTACCTTGGATCAGCATGAGGATATGTCATCCAAGTTTTTTCTGGGTGTCCTTCCATGTTTCCTGTCAACATAAACAATCAATATGAACAAAGTTACCACACCACAGTTACGATTCAACCAAAACCCCACACTTCTTCGGCTTATGCCTCTGGGTTGGGTCCTATCCCCTTCAGGGGAATACGACATTTGTCAATCCTCTTGCACCCATGCGTTTTAGCTCCAGTTTAGGGAAATTTCGGCAGCATCTCCTTACAGTTCCCCGAGTGCACACATATCTAAACAACATAATTTGCACTCGGGGAACATTGAAAGGAGACACTGTCGAAACCATATCCCAAAACTAAAACTAAAACCACATGAATAGCAAAAGGATTAATAAAGTCATGTTCATCTAAAGTGTCCAAAAATGGGACAATTCGAGAATCAACAACTCTACTCGATCAACTAGATAAGTTGCTGATTCTCAAACGGGACTACAATTATATTTAACCATACACTCAATTTCATGATTAACCCTAATAACACTACTAATTGAGACCAATACACTTAATCTACACTAATCATAAAAAATTTCACTAAATTTAACCAAAGTTCAAACATTATTCATGAACCCATAACATGATTTATCACAATTCAATGATTCAAACACTAAAACTACAACACAAGACCAAATTCAATTCAACTTCAAAAATTTCACATAAACTTCATTTTCACTTCTAAATTAACATGTATTATGGTCATAAAGAGGGTTAAAGAGATAAAAATAAAACTAACCTTACTTAAGAATCAAATGAATGGCAAGAACAACCTTCTTTCTCAATTTCCTCAAATTTCTCCCAAAATCGCACAAGAACAGCTCCAGAACGCGAATGAACTATTTTCCTAAAATTTCAACTTTATGAAGGGTTTGACTTTAAGAAGGAGAGAATATTCAGTTTTTAAAAAAATGGGGCGACGAAGATTGATCAATTTTCGTCGCCCCAATTTTATTCGAGGCGACCAAAACTATCTTCGTCGCTTGGAATGAAAAAGTGGTCGCCTCATGTTATTGAAGCGAGCAATATCAATCTTCGTCGCTTTAGTGAGTTGAAGCGACGTAAGTTATTTCTGAGCTATCAATCTTTGTCGCCCCAATGTTTTTTGAGGCGACCAAGAATATCTTCGTCGCTTGGAATGTAAAAAAGTGGTCGCCTCATAGTATTGAAGTGACCAATATCAATTTTCGTCGCCTCAGTGAGTTGAAGCGACGTAATTAATTTCTGAGGCTACCATTACATTCTTCATCGCTTCATTTAGATTGGGGCGACGAAAAAATTTAATTTCGTCGCTCCAAAGCTCTCCTCCAGTAGTGTGATATAACATCATGAGTTTTTAACATTGAAGACAACGATTGGCGTGACAAATGAAAGAGAGCTACCAAATAGGCAAATAGCTAGAGACTGATCAAGTTCGTCGATTGCGTATGGATTACGGTATTTGAAGATTCTTGTCTTGAATTGAAGGCCGGCCATGGACATCTCCAACATATATATTTTTATGGTCTTCATTGTATCTTTATATTGCTTTCAAAAGAGGCACTCGTAGTCTCGTAGTCAAGTCAATGGACTATGCATGAGTGTTGGGTCCTAGCTTACTCCATTAACTGAAAACCATTCATTTAAAACTTATCAGATTGGTTGCCATCTATGATCTATATCTAATAGAACGAAGCAAAAATCCAACGACCGAGGAATCTAACTTCAAACCCGGTACGTACTGATCGAAACTCATTGCACTAGCTAGCTAAAATTAATTAAGTAGTAGTGGTATTGATCAGTGTAGTTAATTAGCCTTACTTTTCTGGTTAATTAGCTTTAGCTCCAAGTTAATTTCCCGCTATAATCTGTGGATCCGAGATAGCTAAAGAAAACTTCTAATTAGGAAGTTAATTAATTTTGCATCTCCATCAGACTGGACCATGCATGCCACATGACCATTCATGCAAGAATGGAGGACAGAAATACCACCCGACATATTGTTCATGCATGGCCACTCGATCATACATCTCGAATTCTCGATCGAGATCACGACGTATATATAGCTATCTGGCTTTCTTATCACCTTACATTAGCTTTCACTCCACTCCCTTTCGATCAGCTGATGATAGAGATCAGAGCCGATCGAGCTAGAATGGTCCCGAATTTTTTGGTAAAGGCTGTATTCTACCGTGCATGCATGCATGCATTTCTTGTGTACGTACGTACGTACGTACTAAACCTCAATCCCTCTCGGTTCCATGAATTAGGTTCACTTTATTTTCTCATTTAAATTAATTAGTGGGTGCGACTAGAAATGTTTTCTGGTTTAATAGAAAAGAATTTGGTTGTCAAAAGAGGCTTCTGCCTCTGACTTTGTTTTCCTTTTAGTTTTTGTATAAAATAATAATAATAATAATAAGAAGAAGAAATACGTGCTGCATAAGAATTTACAACGTAGAGCTACATTACCTTAATAGTAGATGTATTATTATGTTCGGTTTAGTTAAAAGTTTATTCCACAGTTCGTAAAATTTGATCCGAGTGTCGCGGTGTCGGTTAAAAACTTAAAATGATGAAATACGTACATCATTCAATTCGATCGATCATGTCAACAACAGTCATAATCAACCAAGTATAGTGGCCGAAATTTGGAATTCGGACTTTGAATTTCATTCCGACAGCACACGGTAAATATTGATCGACCAACTAGTGTAATACATTCACGCGTGTTTTGCAATTTGATGCGGGGAGTCATCTCTTTGATGGTTAGTTGGTTTCAGTAAACATGAAATTTTTGTTTTATAGGAATAGTTATTGTAACATATTGTATCAGCATATATTTAAGGATTCTATCAATGAGAAAAGTACACAGTTTACATATTTTCTATTACAACACGTTATTAACAGCTCTCTGGGTTGATAATCATCACTACCAAATAAAGGAAAAAACAAACCTAGCCTTCACAAAGTCTTCACTGCCGCTGGCAACTAGAGTCACCACCGACCACTGTCGACCTCTCCTATCCTCTCTGGCGATCTCACATAAGCACAAGCTTCATCTTCTCTTCCTACGTCGTTAAAATTGAGAGATTTCCGAGGAATCGTTTCAGAAGAGCTTCTACTTCAAATCGTCCATCAAGTGTATCGGTCGTACCGAGTACAACACTTATCGAGGTAAATTTTTTAAACCATCAATCTATAGATCTATGATCAAACTTACTAACTTCAAAACCCTAGATCTAGGATTATTGGAATTGTGATATGAGTTGTTTTATATCACATGTTTTACCCTAGTTCCTATAAATCTATATCTATAGAGTATAAGTAACGGTCTTGGGGGAGTCGCGGTTTAGAAAAGAAAAGGAAAATCAATGTTATGTGACAGTTAGTCACGGTAGCTGGGTGTGATTTTTGCCACCATTTATAATCGATTTTCATGACCATATATCACGGATCACGTTCTTATTCATTGAAACTTGAAGTTTTGTGATCATAATTTTTCAATCATTACTAATAAAACAATTAAGTGTGTTTTTGTAGATGAGTTTGAATGAGTCAGCTATGCCAGAATTCGACATCCTTGACCTTCAGGGCAAAACGTATCACCGTTGGGTCTCAGATGTGGAAAATATATTTATCGGAAAGAGACTGACCAACACCATCAAAGACTCTGGGCCTATAACGAACCTTCTGCCCCCCCCCCCCCCCCCCCAAATGATGAATCAAAAGCTGAAGCTCTCATATTTTTGAGGTGTCACATTCATCCACTCTCAAGAAACATTATTTAAACAAGATAGATCCCATGTTATTGTGGGACGTTCTTAAGCACCACTTCAACAACGTGCATGATGCACAACTTCCTGAGTTGACTGCGACATGGGAGAACACCAAACTTCTGAATTTCCCAAAGATCTATGATTTTAATCAAGCAATGCTAGATCTACAGTCGGAGTTGAGTTTTTTTGGGTAGAGAAATCTGAGAATGACATGATTGAAGGGCGTTACAAACCTTCCCTACATCTATGAGTATTATTGCTCATCAATATCGGATTAAGTACGAACATGGAATGATTACTACCTTTAGTGATCTCATTAATAGCCTTGTGAAAAAAGAGAGGCATCATGAGATCATTCTCAATAATAACTCGAGGCCGACTGGTACTAAAAAGCCTAAGAGTTATCAAAATGGAAGGGAATGCCTGAAAAGATAAGAATGTTGCTCGTTCAGAACCTTATGCTTATGGTGGACAAACTCCACGTGTGAGTAGATGAGGGCGTGGGCGTGGGCGTGGCTAAGGCTGCAGCCAAAATCTAACTTGGCATAGAGATCAAAATGCCAACTTCAACAAGAACTAGTCTAGTTCGGTTCCTGATGGTCAAAAGTCTCAACAATCTAGAAGATACGTTTGTTTCAAATGTAATTCAACTAATCATATGAAAAAACAACGTCGTGCTAGTAAATAAATCCAGAACATCTACAAGAAGCACAAGCAGTATTTGGCTCAAGAGTCAAATTATGTTGGAGATTTAGAGATGGAGGTTGACACCAATCTCGTTCTTGTAGAAGACAAGGGAAAAGAACTTGCCACCCCAAATTTTTATTAAGCCTATGTAAAAGGCGTTGTCTCTGTATTTTTTCAAGTTTTGGTTTAGTTTTTGGCTTACTTTAGGTCAAAATTATGAAGACACTTGTCTTGTTTTTGATTAAGAACATCTATGATGTATTTTTGTTGGTAGTAATGAATATTTCTCTATTTTTTGATATATGAAAAGGTGTTGAGAATGTTCTATTTCATAGAATTCTTATATATGGTTTGATGTCATTACATATATGGCAATACAATGTACAAATACCTTTAAAAAGTCCTTAAAAATGAAGCACTTTATTTTGATCACAGGACATTTTTATCCATACAAAATTCTTTTGACCCATCGACGGTTGTCATTGTGCATCGTTTTCGATCCATAGAGGTTCCCTCAATCCATCGAAGCAAAGTTTCTGTCCTCAAATTTTGATCCGTCGAAAATCTTTTCGATCCATTGAATTTTGATATCGAAAATTCGATATCATTTTAGGTTTATTTCGATCCATCGAAAAAAAATTTGACCCATCGAAGCAACCATCCTGGACACTATTTTGATCCATCGAAAAATCACTCTACCCATCGAAAATCTGGTATCGGAAAATCACACTTTTATTTTGGATTTTTTCGACCCATCGAGAGATTTCTTCGACCCATTGAAGATGTTACCCGAATGTGATGTTTTCAAATGAGTTTTTCATCTGTTTTCTTGACTAATGATGTTGTTTATACATCGGTTTATGTCATGCCATATCAGTAAAGACTTACTTATTTACATTGATTTTGTAGATGTCTCAAGGCAAAATTGAGTGTCTAGTAGATAGTGGTACTATTCATACCATTCTACGGAATAGGCAACTATTTATAGATCTTTTTCCATACAAATTATCAGTGACTACCATGATTGATGCAGCGCCCATTATTCAGGGGCATGATTCTGTAGAGTTTTTGCTCCCCCATGGTATAAAATTCTATATCACTGACGTCTTATACGCGCCAAATGCCAATCGAACATTGCTAGTTTTAAGGATATTGATGCCAACGGTCTTCACTTGGAAACTTATTGTGAGAATGGGAAAGAACTATTGTGTATAACCTTTGTTGAATGTGACCACAAGCGCATTATAGAGAAGTTTTTGCCTATTCGTAGTGATTTATATCTAACTATAGTTCAGATTATTGAATCTAATGCCGCGACTCACACTACTACGTGTGATTCTACTTTATATAAGGTTTGGCATTTTCGAATGGGACATTCATGTCGTGACATGATGATCAACATTTTAAAAAATACTCATGGTCATCCATTCTTTAGAGCGAAAAAACATGTGGATTACCTATTTCCATCGGTTTAGACGGTGAGGATGAGACTACTCTTCTCAATCTTGGCTCGGTCTCCAAGACGAGTGCAGCACCGTCTCAAAAAAATACTGTTGTGGCGTTGTGGGTTATCCCACCAGATTCATATGTTGTCATCTCTGATACACATCACTCGTTTTGCAAAGCTTGTTCTTTAGCAAAGTTACAGGCACGTCATTCTTCTGCTGTTGATAATAATGACAATGTGCCATTCTTACAAAGGATCCAAGGTGATATTTGTGGACCTATCAAACTCGAATGCGGACCATTTAAACATTTCATAGTTTTCATAAATGCATCAACGCGATGGTCACACGTTGCTTTGCTATCCACAATGAATGTTGCGTTTGCAACACTTCTGGCTCAAATCATTAAGCTTCGGGCTCATTACCTGAATCATCCAATCAAATCTATTCGATTGGATAATGCAAGAGAGTTTACATTAAAATCCTTTGATAATTACTGCATGTCTCTTGGGATTGAAGTTAACCATCATGTTTCTCATGTTCATTCTCAGAACAGTTTAGTAGAGGCTCATATCAAGCAGTTACAGCTTGTGTCTCGAGCTTTGGTAATGCATACAAATTTACTAGTATCTGCTTAGGGATATGCAATGTTACATGCAACAATGCTTCTTCGTTTTAGACCCGTAGCCCGCCAACCATTCAAGGCGTACCAGTTGGTAACTGGATATGAGCCTGATGTTTCACATTTGCGCATTTTTTGTTACACTATTTATGTGCCAATTGCGCCTCCAAAATGCACTAAAAAAGGTTTTCAAAGAAGATTAGGCATTTATGTTGGTTATTGTTTGGGCCCAAAATAAATATCTGTTATTGGGGTTTGAGGACTAGATTAGGCGAGTGGCCTGAGTGGAGTGTACAAGTCCGGTTTGTATTGGGCTTGAAGGAAACAAAGATAAAGCTGAATACATGCGGCTTGTTTTTATTTAACATTTTCTATAGTGGTTAGGACTGTTGTGAGAATTATTGATAAATATTGGATGAGCTTCATTGATTACATAGAATTGTGTTGTGAGTCTAACTATTGATACCAAAGAGTTCTAAGGGAAGTGAAATACAGCCACAATCTTTTATATAAAGAGTGGAAGAGCCATTGGAAAATGATCCTCGATCAAATACATATTTTGCTCCCAGCAAACTATCCTTCACATCACGAGAAATCCCTTGCAACCAGCGATCAAGAGTGTTGTCACTCGAAGAGTGTGAGATTCTTGCGATTCAAAGGACGTAAAAACTTACAACCCGCGATTAAGAGGCTTGTCACTAGGAAGAGTGAGAGTTTTGTGGTTCAAGGACACAACACCCTTGTGTTCTGAACACCACGTCAAAGAGATTGCCCTGCTTTACACCAGGAGGAGTGTAGAGTATCGATTTTCGTGGCTAAGCTAGAGACACGAAAACAGCAAGTCCTAGATCACTAGGCAAGAGAGATCTATTCAGGCGAGGTTGGTGCTCTCATCGTGTAAATCACTTATTAAAAAGTCAGGACCCGCTAGCCTACAATTCAACATTCCGTCTCGAGACGGTGGCACGCAAGCGCACGAAACACAATCGAGGAAAAGTGACAGTTTGCAATTTCTCTCGAATCCGTTGGGAGAATTTTTGTGTCAAACAATTATGAATCTCCACCGATAGTCCGCTATCTTTAACCTTCGACATGAGATCTCTTTACTACTAGATTTGCAGATTGTCACTTTGATGAGACATATTTTCCACCATTAATGGGAGATAGGAATGGTTCTATTCAAGTTCAACGTCAAGAATTGACGTGGTTTGATCCCACAGTGTCTCATCATGATCCTCACACTTCTTAGAGTGAGACAGAGGTGCGCATGATACTTGATCTTCAACATGGAGCAAACTCTATGTCTGACTCATTTGCAAATATTGCTAAAGTGACGAGATCGGATATACCTGCTGCAAATGTTTCTACAAGGTTGAAAATCCTAAAAAAGTGATTCGTTAGTGGCAGCACTGGGCAAGGAGGCGTTCCTCCTGCTCATGTGGAAGCTCTTGCGTCGGCCTCGGCTCCCACAAGAAAGAGGGGGAAACCAAGAAAATCCACAGATGAGCCACCGGTTAAAAGGCAGGCTATCAAGGCACAAAAAGATCTATTCATCATCAACATTGTGAATCCTTCACAAGAGATTATTTATGACTATAGTTATATCCTTGAATCACAATTGACATCTCTGGAGAACGCTCCAGAACCTCTTGTGATGTCAGAACATAAAGAAATCTCGCTTAAATAAATGATGTGCGCGTTCTTTTGGGTAGATCTTCCATGTTATTTGATGATACGTTTACTTATTTTGTCGCTCAGGGGATTATTGACAACGATGAAGTGGAACCTCGCTTTGTTGTTGAATGTCAACATAGAGAAGATTGGCTGAAATGGAAGGTTACAATCCAGGTTGAACTAGATTCTCTTAATAAAAGCCAAGATTTCGGTCCGGTTGTGCTATGTCAACTGAATGTTAAGCCGGTTGAATATAAATGGGTCTTTGTTCAGAAGAGTAATGAGAAAAATGAGATCTTGCGTTATAAAGCTAGGCTTCTAGCACAGGGTTTCTCTCAGCGCCCTGAAATTGATTATGAGGCGACGTATTCTCTTGTTATGGACATCATCAGCTTCTGCTACGTGATAATCTTGGTAGTGTCCGAAAAGTTTAACATGTAGCTTATGGATGTAGTTACTGCATATCTCTATGGGATCTTGATTCAGAGATATACATGAGAGTGCCAGATGATATTGTTATACCCAATTCAAGTAACTCTAAACCACAGAATGCTCATGTTATCAAATTGAGAAATTCACTATATGGATTGAAGCAATCCGGTAGGATGTGGTATACACGTCTTAGTGACTACTTGATTGGGAATGGATACAAGAATGAGGACTTATGCCCTTGCATTCATTAGAAGAACAAGCTCAGGATTTTCCATAGTAGCTGTCTATGTTGATAATATGAACATCATCGAAACTCTTAATGAGATCAGTGAGACTGTTTGCTACTTGAAATCCGAGTTTGAGATGAAAGACCTTGGTAGAACTCGATTTTTTGTCAGTTTAGAGCTTTAACATCGAGTTGGTGGAAATCTTATTCACCAGTCTACTTATGTCCAAAAGATGCTTATGTGATTTAACATGGACAAAGCATACCCAGCACACCAATGGCTGTTCGCAGTTTAGACCCCAAGAAATATCTGTTTTGTCCATTAAATGACGATGGGGAGATCAAGGGAGCTGAAATTTCTTATATTAGTGCTATTGGAGCTTTGTTGTATTCAGCTCAATGCACACGTCTAGATATTGTCTTCTCAGTGAACTTGTTAGCTAGATTTAGCTCTATACTTACGCAACGTCATTGGAATGAAGTAAACAAATCTTCAAATACATGAAAGGTTCCATTGACATGGGCTTATTCTTCCCTTATAAAGAATACACAGAGAAGCATGAAATTCCTGAAAAAAAGGAATGTTGCACAACCAGGGGCGGATCCACGTATAACCCAAGGTAGGCAGTTGCTCAACCTAAATTTTGACAAGTAGCTTAAATTATAGGGGTTGGGCAAAGTTACAGTGTGTAAAAATGGATAAGACATGGCAAATTCTATAAAATCTAAGTGATTCTAAATGCATATAACGACGTCTATAGCTAGTGCAAGTCTGCCTTCTTAAATATGGCACTTAAATTGATAAGATTGTAAGCAACATAATTTATGTAGGTTAATTTTCTCCTTTTGCTTTAATTGGTCAGCGACACTAATTTCATCAATCTGAATCTTTTTATTAGTTTTCTTTTGCTAATAATGGCTTATAATTAGATTCAAGGAATCAAATTAATGGATTATAAACTTTTTTTTCATTCGGCCGATCAAATGAGTCTTTCTGCATCAACATGTTTTACTCTATTATTTTTTCTATTTGTAAGAAATAATTCACTCTATTAGTATAAAAAAAATCCCGTTTACAAGAGCTTGCATGAGTACTTATACATTATTACTTGGTTTTAACTTTGCCCAACCTGAAAAAGTTTTGTGGATCCGCCACTGGTCACAGTACGTAGGTTCCAAGTTCTTCGACCCATCGAAGGATGTACCTTGGATGGACCAGAATCCCTCCTTTGATCCATTAAAGAAGTGGTTCGATGCATTAAAAAATGTGCAGGTTGCAAGCAGTTTTAATGTTATCGTCTATTCTGAAACACTGATTGATGTGTTGGTTAGATTTGTTGATGATGGGTACCTCTCTGACCCACCCAAATGTCATTCATAGGCCGGTTATATTTTCACTATGGGAAATACGTGGATCTCTTGTAGATCAACTAAACAAACCCTTGTCACTACTTCCTCGAATCATTCAGAAATTATTGTTTTGCATGAAGCTGTTAGACAATGTGTCTAGCTTAGGTCAATCATGGATCATATTTGAGGGTTTAGATGATTACCATATATTGTTACTGCTCCCACTTGCATCTTTGAGGATAATGCAACGTGCATTGAACAGATGAAGTTGAGTTTCATTAAGGGCGACAACACAAAACAAATATTGTCGAAATTCTTCTTTAATAAGCAAGAACAACAACTGATGAATATCCAAGTGAATCAGATTGGTTCCGTTGATAATGATGCGGACTTGTTTACCAAGTCACTTCCTAAATCTAGTTTTGTGAAACATGTCAGGAGCATTGGTATGCGCAGGTTATCTGAACTCCAAGACAGAGTTTATAGTCAGGGGGAGTTACATTTCTGTAGACATCAGGAGAAGTCTACATCACATGTAGTAGATTTTGTAGTTGATGCGTTATACTTTTTTTCCTTAGCATAAGTTTTTGTTTTACCAATGAGATTTTTGTTTGCTTGGCGATGTTTTTAGTGAGGCAACAAGTCTTGCATCATTCTTGAGGCTATCAACACAAGGGGGAGTGTTTAAGGAGATTTATTCTTCATAATTATTGGTGTATGTCTTGTCCTACTTAGATACGGATTAGATTAAATAGATACAGAGAATTCCCGTTTTATGGGGACAATTATTGTAACTGATTATATCAATCTACATTTAAAACATTCTACCAATAAAATAAGTACATAATTTTCAGTTTACATATTTTCGCATGCAACATAAATGACTTTTAATTAATTTACTATTTAATGGTGGTGGTTTTTTTAGAGACAGTGTCGGGATATTTTTGTCCCTGATTTTTTTCTTTATTTACGCCACTCATACAATTCTTGCACGTGTCTCATTCTTCCTCTCGGCATGTTCTTTCTTTCTTCCTCTCTCTCACGCAACGCGTGGGCTTCTTAGAAATTTCTCCATTATGCGAGAAGACGACACACTCGTGAATTTATAGACAGCAAGAGAGCATTTTTTATTCTTCGATTAAAATAGACAGCCATAGTTACTAGTTAGGTACTCATTAGACATTAGTCACGGAAATATATGGTGGACAAAACCTTTTTATAACTATTACTGAATACTTCAATAAAAAAAACTTTTACTGAATACGTATCAGTTTACGAGGTATCACATTGTCGTACATTGTACTACGTTAATTAGCACATGCAAGTGATACTACAAGAAAAACGCTTTTAGATGACGGAATTTTTACGGTTCCGTCGTCTAAATTTACATCAGACGACGAAAAAAAATGATGTCGTCTAAGACACATTTGGACGATGAAAAAATTATTTTCGTCGTCCATGTAGTCAAATAGACGACTCACCGACACACCGTCATTTATGTGACCACTTAGACGACGTAGAGTCGGTGCGTCGTCTATGTGAGCACTTGGATGAAGGAAACTACCTCATTCCGTCGTCTAAGTGAAGCATTATATAATGTCCATACCGGAGTCTCTAGCTTCCTCTCCGCTCGCTCGTCTCATTTTCATCCTCATCCTCATCATCATATCATTCGATTCTCTCTCGACCAGACTCTCCTCACACGTACAACTAGCTAGCACTATATATATATATATATATATATCTCCGGCTCCGACCATCGATTCGCCATATATCGGAGAAGACTAGGTACGTACGTACGTAGTTAATTTCCGACAATCTTAACGTTATATATATAATTAATTGTAGTTTGATTGATTGCATTATTAGTGCATCTAATATTTATAATTAAGTTAGATAATTGATTGACATATATATATATATATATTAGTTAATTAATATAGAACAGTAGTACGTATATATGGATGGATGTTTAAAATTTTTGTTAATATTTAGTTAAAACGTACTGCATGTTAGATATATTAAAGTAATTGATGTATACTATATTCACCATTAATTAATAATGGTAAGTAACAAATATTTTTCTTAATTATACATTAATAATTAAGGTAGTTGAAAATTTGTATATATAATAGTTTAATAATTACTTGAAAATCTATATATATAATAGTTGACTAATTAATATGATAATTATTAAATTTCGTAGAAGTATGGACAAGAGTTGGATGAAGTTGCGGAATAGAAGTGATGTCTGGTATATTGATGGAATTAGAGAATTTATGAATTTTGCGATAGAACATGGTCAAGGAAAGAAGCGTTTTAAGTGTTCGTGCAAAAAATGTTTTAACTATCAGTATGTGGAGGTTAATGTTATGATGCAACACCTGTACGAAATGGTATGATGTGGAGTTACACTATGTGGAGCGAGCATAGTGAAGCAGTAGACTTCAGCTCAGCAAAATTCAGCTCAGGGTACAGTTACCATGGTGCCTCATCCAGCGGTAGTGGTGCCGGCCCCCCTGCTTGGAACCTAACTGCGGATTTGGTCCATGATGCGTTTCCGAGATTCAGTAATGGTGGACACCAACACCAAGAGGGTTACAATACCACTCATGGGTATGATGACACATTCCCCGCTGCTAGCTTGGCCACTGACACTAGTGAGATGGATAAGTACAACATGATGCTACTTGAAGCCCCCGGTGTACCCTGGATGTTGAGAGAATGTGTTGCAATATGTGATGCAGCAAATGAAAATAAAAGTGAAGCACAAAATGTCAGTCAGTGCTTTTGACGATATTCAAGAGCAAATATGTAAGTTGCTTCCTGATGATCACAATCTTCCTAAATCCCATTATAAGGTTATAAATATCTTAAGTAGCCTCGGCCTAAAGTACAGGATAATTAATGCATGTCCAAATGATTGTGTGCTGTTTTACAAAGAGTATAAAGATTTGGACTATTGTCCCGTATGTGGCCAGTGTAGATATGAGCTGAATAGGAAGAGTTCGAAAAAGAAAATTCATGTGAAGGTTCTTCGATATTTTCCATTGATTTCCAGATTGCAGCGTCTGTACATGTCTCTATACACAGTAGAGGCGATTCGATGGTACGCAGAAAAGTGAATAGATTACGATGTGCTGAGACACGCCACAGATGGAGAGGCTTTCAAACAGTTCGACAATGAATTTGGAGACTTTTCCGCAGAGGTTCGAAATGTTAGACTCGAACTATCTACAGATGGATTCAATCCTTACGGTAGTAATACCTCTGTCGTCAGCACTTGACCAGTGTTTCTGATGCCGTACAACCTGCCTCCGTGGATGTGCATGAACAAGGAATTTAAATTCCTTACTCTGCTAATTCCAGGTCCTAAATCTTCGCGGAAGTGCTTAGATGTCTACCTCAGGCCTTTGATCGATGAGCTGAAACTGTGGTGAGAAAATGGAGTCCCAACTTATGAAAAATTCACTGACACAATGTTCATGATGAGGGCGGCCGAAATGTGGACGATCAGCGATTTTTCAGCGTATGGGATGTTGGCAACCTGCATGATGAAATGATACTTATGGATGTCCTATATGTTTGGACAACATGAACTCTAGTTGGCACGCGGGGAAGATGTGTTCCTTGAGTCACCGTAGATGGCTTCCTCATGACCAACCATGGGAACAAGATGAAGCTTACTTCAACGGAATGGTAGAGAATAATCATAAACCCCGTAGTTGGTTTGGCGACGAGATTTTAGAGAGGTTAAGCTATTTTGACTTTGGTGTGTTGACCAATGACAAGGATGAACATAAATACAATCCAATACCTCCACATGATCTCAGCTATTGGCATCACAAGAGTATATTCTTTGAACTCCCTTACTGGTGGAAGTTGAAGCTGATGAACAACTTGGATGCGATGCACATAGAAAAGAATGTGTGCGACAACGTCGTGGGAACAATTCTCGATATTAAGTTTAAGACTAAAGATACTCCCAAAGCGCGCAAAAATATAGAATCTATGAATCTACTTCGTCCATTGTGGTTGAGGAGGGACAGAAGAGGAGTGTACAACAAGATGCCAGCTGCACCTTACACAGTGAAGCCGACACTTAGAGGTTCTGTATTTCACTGGTTTAAGAGCGTTCGTTATCCCGCTACTTATGTAGCTACTATAATTGGGGCAGTGGATGAGGTGCAACACAAGTTTGTTGGTCTAAAGATACATGACTATCACATTATGAAGCAACGTTTGATTCCAGTGGTAATTTGGCCATATTTGCCTCATGACGTCGTAGAACCAATAGTGGCATTGTGCAGATGGTGGTAGAGGTTATGCGTCAGAGAGTTAAAGAAGTCAGATGTGGTGGAACTACAACAACAAATTGTGCACATCATTTGCAAATTAGAGAGAATTTTTCCCCATACTTTCTTTGACATCATGATTCACCTAATGATGCACCTGCCCGAGCAGGTGCTCATTTCTGATTCAGTCCAGTATACTTGGATGTATCCTCAAGAAATGTACGTACAACTAATTAATTATACAGGTTTTCTGATCCATTATTTGTTCCACTGGAGAATATTAGCTATATGTACTTATTCTACAATTAATTAATTGAATGTTTGATTTTGTTGACAGTTTGGACAATATAAAGGATTCATGAAAAACAGGTCGGCCCCGGATGACTCCATAACAGAGACATACATAATTCATGAGTGTGTTACTTACTATAACAGGTACCTCAAGGATCCACTACCTCGCATCGCCTCCGATCCCAGTGCCCGTATCAATCTTTCTGTCGTCACAAATGTCGTACGATTTTTTAGAGAAGTATTAAAGGAATCATTAACACGAGAAGAAATTATTGAGGCACATTGGGTAGTGTTGCGAGACTGTAACGAAGTTGAGCCGTACATGAATGGGTACAGGGAGAAGCTTCATGCATTAAATCCGGACAAGAGTTCAACGTGGTTTGAGAAAATGGTTAAGAAAAAGTTCCCAGATTATTTCTTCCAATTGGTATGTATGTTTACTTATTTAGTTTATATACATGAAAGTAAACCCTTTAATTATATATATATTTCCCATTTTCCGAGATGATTGATCTACAAAATTCGAAAACCACGGGGGGTGATGGTCCTGGCCAAAGCACTTGCTAGCAGGGAAGCTGATTAAACACTATATTTATCCCAGATGTTTTATGAACAGTGTACAGTTTCATTCATTGGCCCGAGATGAAGGAAGAAGAACACAAAACGGTGGGGTAGCAATTGGGAAAGACAATGATCTATATTACGGGGCTCTTGTATATGTCGTTCAGCTATGTTACGGGAATGATGTCAACGTTTTCTTATTCAAGTGCAAATGGTTCAAGCATACAAAGGAAGACCCGAGACTTTTATCAGTCGATACAAACTCAAGTTGGTATGAGAATGAGCCTTTCGCTCTCACCACCTTAGTTAGGCATGTGTTCTATCTTGATGATCCGAAAGCTGGTGAATGGTGGAAAATAGTGAACCATATCTCTCATCGAGGTATATGGAATACCACGACAGCTGAAGGGACGCCGACGACTGAAGATGTTGAACCGCAAAGAGACATTACTGCATATCAAGAGCCTAATATTTCTGTAATCCTCTCCAACATAATGGACCTGGTTTAAGCTGGTGAACGCTTACCCATGCTTGATGGTTGTACGGATCTAACTCAAGATGAGATTATTGATGCAATTAATAAGGTAGATGAAGAAGAGGCGCATGATGAGGACGAGGACGAGGACTCATGATATTCGTCGGACGATGCTAAGTATGATGAAGAAGATGCGCAATCGGATAACAGTGGTGATGAGGATGATGACGATTATGATGAAAAATACAATATAACGACGAAGAATATTAATTGGTAATTAATTATTATAATTAAACTTTTTTTCGGTAATGATGCATGAATAATTATATATATTATAAGGAGGAGTATGTACAATTATTAATTTTGTACTTAATTTAATAATTAATTAATTAATTTTAACTTCTTTGCATAATTAACTTCAAATTAATAAAAGAGCGAGGTCGCTTCGACAGACGGAAATACAAATTAAAATTGATTAATTAATCCGGAGGATCGGATCAAGAATCACATTTTCCCTAAACCCTAAAACCTTGACGACGGAACGACTTTTCGTAGTCCATACCAATGTAATTAAATAAAATATTAATTATATAAGTCCTAAAAATTTATCTTAGACGACGCAAAATGATCAAACTATCGTCTACGTAATCTCTAAACCTTAACCCTAAACCCTAAATTTTCACTTAGACGACACAATGACATGTTTGCGTCGTCCAAGTAAGAACTTAGTCGATGTAATGACATGTTTGCGTCGTCTAAGTGCTTACTTAGACGACCCAAACGTGTCATTGCGTCGTCTAAGTGAAATTTTCGTACTTTCACGTCTAAGAGAGCGACCATGTAGATCATGTCCCAATGCATATTCTTTTCGTGATACCATAGAGTAAACAATTCTTGGAGTGCGAGCGTCAACGGTTCCAAAATAGGACTTACTGATTTTCGTGTATCCACGTTTCCAGTTTGTAAAAATTTCAGTTTTGCGGTTGACTGTGCCGATGAAACCCTTAACGAACTTACTATTTACTGAAAATTATTCTACTTATATATTGTTTTTTGATGAATGTATCCAACGGTTGTTTTGTCCAAACTCAATTTCGTTAATATTGATGTGCAATAAGCCTATACTTAATAACACTTAAATTATACAAATTAGTAGATACTTAACAAGTTTAAAGACGTAAGATTATTTGTCGTCTTAAATTCCACTTTTTATATATACAGTTCTTTAATTGATATTTTACGACAATTTCATTCGAATGCAGATCAAAAACTTCGTTACGAATTAATTTTTAAAATTATTTTTACGAAAATTGTACCTGGAAGATGGAGATTGACCATCTCCGTCGTCCAGGTGACAACTTAGACGACGGAGAGGGCCATCTCTGTCATCTAGGTTCAAATTTTAGGCGGTCTAAATTTCATCCCCATTTTTTTGGGAACGGTTCAAAATTTGACCTGGACAACAGAGATGGCCTTCTCTGTCGTCTACGATAAATTTGAACCGTTCCCAAAAATTATGGTAGTCAACTCCCACCCGCCTAATTAATTTGGGGGCATTTCCAAAAATTATGATGGTTGACCTGGACGACCGAATTGCCCATTTTTTTCGTCTAGATGAACTTAGACGACGGAAAATACAGCTCCGTCGTCTAAGTGAAACAATATAAATAGGCAGTTTCGATCATTCTCTCATTCCTCTCCTCTAAACTCCTCTCTCTCTCTCTCTCTCTCTCTCTCAAAATAGTACGTCTGGCTTCCCACCTCCGGCGACTCCCTCCCTCCGTCGCCTCTCACCTCCTCCACCGTTGTTCGATCACTCCCTCCACGATGTACGTCGATCATCCTCGCTCGCTCCCTCTGCCTCCATCTTCCACTGCCACCGTCACTGGCCGCCCAAGCTCACCGCCGGTAAGTTTTTCATTTTTTTTACGTACGTATATATTTTAAATTTATTTTTAATATGTATTTGGGTATAAATATAGTGTATTTATGTTTAATAGTAAATTGGTAAATTAGTAAAAATAATAAATTGGTAAATTATTGGTAATTATTGTAATTATGGTAAATTATGGTAATTATGATAAATTAGTAAAAATAATAAATTAGTAAATTATTGAAATTATGGTAAAGTAGTAAAAATATTAAAATGGTAATTATGGTAATTATTGTAACTATGGAAAATTAGTAAATTAATAAAAATAATAAATTGGTAATTATGGTAAAATATTGATTATGACTAATTATTAATTTTGGTAATAATTGTAATTATGGTAAATTATTAATTATGGTAATTATGATAATTATTGTAATTAATTATGGTAAATTACAAAATATGGTAAATTATTAATTATGGTAATTATTGTAATTATGATAAATTGTTAATTATGGTAATTATGATAATTATTGTACTTAGTATATATAAATTATGGTAAAATATGGTAATTATTTTAATTAATAGTAATATTATTTGTAATAGTATGAATTCAATTATTTGTAACATTAATTATTTTAATAATTATAAATTAGTATGAATTTAATTATAAATAGTAATTATTATAAATTGGTTAATATTAATAAATGATAAATATCAAAAATGGTTTTACAAATGAAAAATATTAAAAATATTAAATGTTGTGGTAAATATCAAACATATAGAAAAATAATTAGTAAATTGTTAAAAAGAGTAAATGGTAAATTGGGTTTAATAGTTTATTTTTAGAACCTCTAGGTTAAAATGGTCCCGTGGGATAATTAAAGATACAAAAAGAGACGGAAGATGCTTAACTCCGACTCTTCGCAGAGCAAGCAAGTTGGCAAAGCCAGAAGAACAACGTCGCGCCTCCTCTGGACCCTTTAACTGGTCCCTCGGCAGCGGCGATTGGGGAAATTCCTGATGCCCCAGCTATACAAACCGATGATTATGACACCTCTTTCGGCCTATCATTGATGTCAGAAAGTGCCTAGGAGTCGGCCTCCTCCGAGTCTATTCTCTACAGCGCACGGTGTAAGGTCAAGAGGGCATCGTCAAACCCTCAACCGAAAAGGACCCGAGGATTCGGAAAGGGCGGAAAATCCGAGAAGTTGTTCAAGGCGACCGAGCAAAAGATCCAGTTGCTGTACGACGATTTCATCGATGGCCCTCACAACTCTCAGCTAACTAGTCTCTCAGCGCATGGCATCGGGTCAATCCTTCGCAACAGGGTTCGTATGATTGCCCCTACTTGGAAGGAGTTGCCGGGCGAGGAGAAGGGGAAGGTGTTTAAAGAACTCTCAGTACGTAATACAATTTTAAATTTATTTTTTAATAACCAATAAAAATTGTAATTTCATAATATATACGATTATAATTTTTTATTCTTTTCTTGTAGGAACAATATGCGGTGGATGGCACACCGGAGATGCTTAGACACATCAACACCACCGCCAACGCCATTTACAATGATTGGAAGTACAGACTTTACAAGTATTACGAAGAATTCGGCCGCTCGCCTACCCCCGTAGAGCTGCGTGGGGATAGGAAAGATGAGTGTGAGTGGTTGGTCAACCACTTCGAAGAAGAATTTTATCGGGTTCGTATTTTTTTATTTAAATTGACGAAACCAAAATATTTTTTTATAGTTATTTATTAATATTTTAATGATTTATGTTGTCCAACAGAAAACTTCGGACATAAACAAGGCCAATCGGGAGAAGAAGGACAAACATTATACCTCCGGCTCCAAGTATATGATACAAATCGCTAAGGAGCACATAGATAAAGGCTTCAAACACCCTTATCTAGATGCTAGCATCACCGCTTACGTGACGCTTGGGCTCGACAATGAAGCGAGTCAAATCGACGTAAGTGCCGTATATATTTCTTCTCAATTAACGTAATTATTATTTATTATTTATAATTATTTAATAATAATAATAATTATTATTATTATTATTTTCAGGCGAGGTTGGTAGAACGGACGCGGGAGGAATTGGCCAACATGCAGCTTGCACACCCAGATTTACCGCCGGAAGGCCTGCCTCCTATATCAATGGAGAGCCAAATTGTAATCGCCAATGAGATATACGGTCGTCGAGCTGGTAAGGAGGTTAGGGGGTAGGGACGCAATGTGCAGCGAGATTTATTCTCTGGCTCATCTACGGGACGTTCGGCGAGGAAAGGTGATTGGGATGCGTCGGTCCAAGCAGCCCTTGAGGAGGCTCGGCTCGCACGGGTGAAAACGCTATCTATGCGTTAGGAAACGCTATCTATGTGTCAGATGCTTGATGAGCAACAAGCGCAGATAGTCCACCTCATCGCCCTCATGCAAAACCAGGTTCAACAAGAGTGTCATCCTGCTCCGACCCCACACCCCGACAACGACGACATGGCTAGAGGCGTGGGACTCGGCGGCGCGTCTACTCCTGCTGTGTTTTAGTAGTTTGTATGTAGTTTAGGATATATCGTATTTTCCGAACGATTTTGATGTACGTACAATTTATAATTATTTAAATTAAATTTGGTGTTTTAATTAATTAATAATTTACTTTAAATTCAAATTTTAATTAAAAAAATTAAAAGAAAATAAATATTCACTTAGACTACGAAAGTATATACGCTTTTGTAGTCTAAGTGATCACTTAGAATAAGGTTTTTAGAACGTGTTTTTATTATTTCAAATCCAAAACTCGTGTGGTGGCAGGTTATCCAAATATCACGGAAACTGATTTTTGAAAACAGAATCAAATTTGCTCTATCCTATGCAAAACAGTTTAATATCGTATCATATGTTTGCAAAGAATAGAATCCCACATAAATACAAATACAATTTTTGTAATCAGCAGCGCGAAATTTTCTTTTCACAAAAAAAGAAGAAGCGCCAAGTTAGAGCGCCATGATCATTCCCATCTTCTATATATTCTCTCCTTCATTCTGTATGCCACTATAGCAGATCTGGTTCATCATTTTTCTCAATCAAGGAGGGATCTTCAAGTTTGAACGATTGAACGATTAAGGTATAGGTCTTCTTCTATTTCCAGATTATCTTATGCGTTCTCATGATCTTGGGTTTCATTGACGAATTCGGTATTGAGTTATGAGTACAGTATAGTGTAACTTTATTGTGCTATACATATATATATATATATATATATATAATCGTTTCTCTGGTTGACTACCGCTTGAGGTCCTTTCAACTTGAAACTTGTGTCAATTAAGCTCATGTGTGTCTATGTGTGTCTATGAGTAGTCTAAATACCACCGCTTGACCTGCATGATTCTAAATATGTGTATTCTAGATATAGTATTATATACAACCATAGAGAATTTAATTAAGTAACTAGTTTCAATTGTTTTCATATCATGTCTAATCAAGCATTTTTCCAAACTAGTTTATATTCAATTCATATAAGGAAGATGGCGTCTCTTGAAGTGGAGATCGAGGACAAAGCCGAATGGTCTAACAAAAATGAAGGAATACTCATTCGTATTTTGCACGAGCATGTGAAAAAGGGTGACATTCAGATCTCAACGTTTAAGAAGAAAGTTTGGACAGAAATAAGTGATGAATTGTTTGCTGAAACTACAAAAAGATATGTGGTTCAACAACTGAAGTCTAAGTTTAATAGGCTGCGCAAAAAGCATCGTGAGTTTTCAGATTTAATCGAGCATACAGGCTTTGGTTGGGATCCTATAGCAAACACCGTTATTGCATTGGAAGAAGTTTAGGTTACATATATTAAGCTAAACTTTAGATTATAAGCAGCTTCTTAGTTGATACTTTTAATAGAATGATTGTGCTATATGTAATAAGATATATGTGTGGTTCATTGTAGAGAGTGCCATCAGTGAAGCCTTATCGAAAGAAAGGATTAGAGCATTATGAAATATTGTGGGAGATATTTAATACTACTACTGCAACGGGTCAATTGCATTATGCCTCAAGCCAGTTTCCTCCCAACTCAAATGAGGAACGATAGTTAGAACAAAGGTTTTTCAATACTGGAGTCCACATAAATCTTGATGAGGATCATGATGGTAATAATGCTCCAAAACCTTATGTAAAAGGCAAGAGAAAAACTATGACAGAGGCTTCAACTTCGGAGCATGGTACAAAGAAATGGGATAAAATGGAAGCTTATTTAGAAATTTACGGTGAGGTGATGAAAGAGAAGTTACAAAAAAAAAAGAACATGGAGAAATACTCAATTGAAAAGTGCATACAAATTGTGGAGTCACTGGGAGACATTGAAGATACCGCATTTATCAAGTTGATGGATAAGCTTATAACTGTTGAATGGAGGAGACGTTTCTTTTCTATGTCTGATGCAAGGAGGAGAGCATGGCTAGCTAATCTATAAAATTATTATCTTACACTTTATTTAGTCTCTATCTCAGTTTCATGACCTATTTATCTATGCCTTTATTTTCTACATTGTTTGTGTGTGATTTCATTTTGAATAAATAAATTTTTTTAGTATTTTACAAGATCTGTGTTTTATTTAGAAATGAATTTTAATTTCAAATTTGATTTTTTTTTGTTCATAGGTAATAAGGATGATCATAAACATGGAAGGAAGTGATTCTGATAGTGATTCAGAACTTGATGCAATGACACAACACATGATAATCTGTACAAGTATATATGAGTATTGGTCTACGCACATAGACAAAATTCCTTGTTATACATCGATACTGTCAGGGGCTAAATATGTGCAAGAGTTACTGAATGGACATCCTGATAGATTTTATGACTCATTTCGCAAGGAGAAACATGTCTTTCTAAGGTTGTGTTTCACACTAAAGCATTTACACTTGTTAGATGATGATAGACATGTGGGCATTCAGGAGGTTGTGGCTATTTTCTTATATATAGTATCTCATAGTGAGAGAATGAGACTTGCTGCTGAGCGCTTTCAGAGATCAAAAGACACTATTCATAGGCCATTTAAGCGTGTCTTGATGGCTTTATGTGCGTTATCACCGCACATGATACGTCCGCAACATCAAGGAGAAACACCTCATGAGATCTTTAGTAACCCAAAATTCTATCCATATTTTGAGGTAAGAAAATACATGTTACTATAATATTAACCATTTTTAGTAATATAAATATTATGTTTTGATTTATCTTATGACAGAAATGTATTGGTGCAATTGACGGGACACATGTTGCTGCATGGGCTCCGGCTTAAAAACAAACTTCATATCGTGGTAAAAAAGTTAATGTTACTCAAAATATCATGTGCGCGTGCTCTTTTGACATGATGTTCACTTTTGTTTACACTGGATGGGAGGGGACTGCAAATGATTCCAGGGTCTTTGCAGATGCTGTGACCAGACTCGAGAATAAATTTCTGTTTCCGGATGAAGGTACAATGTTAATTCACTTTTGTTATGTAAATTTCTCTACATGAAAATAATATTTTGAAGAAAAGCAGGTTACTATTATGTTGTGGATGCTGGATACAAAAACATGCCAGGTTTTTTGGCATCATTTCGAGGTGAGAGATATCATTTACGTGATTATAAAGGACCTTGACGTACACCACGAGGCCCTAGAGAGTTGTTCAATTACAGACATTCTTCACTGCGTAATGTAATTGAGCGATGCTTTGGTGTGTTAAAAGCACGCTTTCCGATATTAAAATATATGCCTAATTATCCTCCATATAGACAACGACGTATCCCTATTGCATGTTGTGTCCTACGCAATTTTATTTGGAAGGAGGCCCGACATGATAGATTGTTTGAAGTTTTTGAAGTTGAAGATATGATATTTGATAAATAAACATAACCCCAAATTTGGATATCTCAGCAGAGAACCTTGCACAGATGAGCAATGTAAGAGACACCATTGCAACAGACTTATGAAATGATTTTGTTCCTAACCCTCCAAATGTAAGGTAATATTTGATAGATTTTTTATTGAATGTATTTCTTTAATTGCATAAAGTGCATCGATGAGATGATGAACATATTTAAGTTTATAAGTTTATAATGATGAAAAAATCTGATCAAAGTTTACGTTTATGTACTATAGGCTAGTATAAAAAACGTGGGGTTTGTATAATATAAAACTTGTTAATAAAATCTTCTACCAGAAAAGTTTTGATTGTTTTTGTTTTTTGAAAACAATTTTGAAATTTAACTACCAAACACGTTTTCAAATCTAAAAAGTACAAAATTTAAATTTGTGTTTTCATTTTACAAAACTTTTTTTTAAAACATTACCGAAGAGGGCCTTACATGTTATGAATATCGATATTCAATTTTATTGGGACACACGTGATTTTCATGTGACTATTAAAGAAAACAATAAGGGCTTTACCAGATGCCGGTTAATATAATCGAATGAGGGTAAACTGATTCACCAAAAAGTAAAGAAGTGAGAAGACCACGACGTCGTTTCAATCTACCCTGGCACTTAGCCCTGCCGGTTCCCTCCCCACTCTCACTCACCCGTTGGTTGCCACTCCTGTGACCTGTGACTCCTTCCTTCAAATTCTCCAGGTCCCTCAAACCCGGATCCAAGAAGGTCGAGCCCACAAGAACCAAGGGACGTAGCGGGGGCCACCAGAAGCCTGGAAAGACTGTGTCGGCATCGAAGAAGAAGACCTCCTCGAAGACGATGACTGTGAGGTGAGCTTGTTGGCGAGGCCGGAACAGCTCGTTCGTGACGGGGGCTTGATCTGGTAAAGCCAGCTGCGGAGGTTGAGATTTTGCGGCGAGGTGAAGGAGGTGTCGGAGACTTGCTCGGCGTTGAGGGTGGAGGTGCGCGGAGGAGGTGCCGCTATTGAGGCCAACTAGGTCGTCAATGGTGGAGGACCAAGTTAGCAAATTCGGTGCGACGGAAACGAGCAAAGAGTAAAAGCAACAAAATTACACTCAAATATGGTAAAAAAGTTTAAGATTTGGGGTTTAGGAGTTAGTCCCAATGCAAGCATTTGATTTGTTTTTTTTAGGCTAGTAACCAATCCATCGATCTAAAACTAACTGAAATTGAAATTGAGATTAGCCTCTAAAATATATATTGAATAATAAAATGTCAAATTGAACTGAATATAAATAGTAAATAAATTCGTTAATCAATTGTAAAAATAAAAGTGTCCACTCGCAGTATGCAGCTAGCTCTCCCCTCACCGAAATCTCGATCACGGTCTACTGAACGTAATAACGAAATTATTTAATACAATACTTCGATAATGTATGCAAAACCAGCATAGAAACTACCCCAGAAACCCGCTGGACAAAACTAGATTTCTGCCTCGTCGGTACTCCGCTGTGGACAACGACGGTAAATCACAACTCGTTCGAAAGCCCACAATGAGCTTAAACTTTTTGTTCAGAAGACCGGCTTGGTTTAGCCAGTATCGGCCTGAAAGTCGGCAGGGCCGAAATCGCCCTAAAATTTATTGGCGTCGCAGGGACGCCATCAAGCCACCACGGTGCTCGAGGTTGGTAGCAAATGACGCAGGAAGAGAAAAGCTAGCAGATTCCCCAACCCTCGATGTCTCAGATTAGTGGAAGCACCGTTGGCTACAACGACAATATTTTGAGGAGAGAAATCTCATCGAAAGAGCTTTGATTCCATACCTAAAACATCGGGAAAAATGATCGTATGACGAATTTTCTGGCTGGTCGGAGAAATGAGTCAGGTTGGGTGGCTGCAGGGGTCATCTCAGGTGAAACAAGTCGAGCTCGAAGTGTATTATGGGTTAGGGTTACAGCCCAAAATCCTATTTACATCCACAAGCTCCTCTCCCAATAAATGACTGAGATTTGATCTAAACTAAAACCAACAGATGAGATCAAACGGCCAGAAATAATTTTTAATTTAATTTAAAATTTTGCTTTATTTCAAATATTATTAAAAAATAGCTTGATTATCTTAAACATTCCCTGTAAATTCCTACAAGCATGAAATAAAATTATTTACAACTCTCGAGAAGAAAGTTAAGTCAAATTCTAAATGGATTAAAAAGTCATTTGATGATCTAACATTCATGACTAATTTGCGATAAAGCTAATACGAGTACGTCATTTTGGTCCGGGTCGTTACATAAGTGGATGTTCTAAACCGATCAATACCAAGGTTATATCCTCCTTTATTGTTGACTATATATCCTGGTCCCCATTCACATCACCCTTCAATCATATTCCATATGACAATCAAGATCATTTAAAGCGGTGGAATCAGATTAGCGGACCATCGTGCACTATAGAAATATGGGTGCGTGATGATCTGATCAAAAGTAGCAACATTGGTCGTCTGTAGCTCTGCTATCTACGCCTACACGCTAAACTCATAGATTCAGACTATTATCGATTATGAGATGTACCACTTTAATCGCTGGATCACTTCAGTAAAAGATATTCTTGAAAGGGTTTATATCGATTCTGATGCAAACTTGTGAAGCCTATCAATAATTGCGTACTATGTTCATTTAGTGTTCTAGCTTACATTCATAGGCTTAGGTGGCCTACAATATAAGTTTATGGGTCATTTAATTGTCTTTACCAAAGGAAAGTTGAAATAGACACACGAACTTGCATAGCTTGATAGGAAATTATTCTCCTTCCATGAAAGGCACAGTCGAACTATATGTGAATTGGTGTAATGTCATCACCCAATCTATAGTATGACCACATCCGCAGTATGTTAGCATAATGGGAGTTCATTAGTTACTCATTCACTATAATGAGCCAGTCTTTCATAGTTTAAGGGGAGATATGAACAAAGTTTTTAAGGGAAATAATAGAAATTATTGTTGTTCGACCCCACTCTTTCTCATTAAGATTCAAGATTTGTAGTGTCCAAAACTAAATCCACTTAGTGCTATCGATTGACGCTATTCCCATATAACACCTTGCTATGAATGAAAAACATACAACTCCTGCACCATCCTAGGTGCGCCATCATGAACATTGAGTGCCACAAGCTTGGCACTGCATGCGCCAAGTGTGTCGCGACATAGGGTGATGATGTGGCTTTTGGTTAGGGGGAGTTACTTGTCTGACGTACTATCTATCTTCAAAACTTGTGTTTTACGAGCCATACCAATCAATTGTTTCTGGATTTAGCTTATTCGTATAGACACTTGAAATCTGTTAGTTATATGCTCATGTACATTGACCTTGGTTATCGTAGTTACAAAAGATTTGAATATCATGATATGAAGTCATCAGATGTGGCAAAACAAAGTAACTTGGAAATTCGATTGAGGTTGAATTTAAATATTCACAAAATCAATGATGAGTTATGGGAGTTGGTTTCTCCATTTCTTCTTGAGTTAGAAAACGTATGGAATTAAAGTTTCATGTTGAAAGTTTTCATAACACGTCCTTAACCATCCGCGACACAGAAACAATCTTTTCACGTTGAATATATCTCTAATGATTGAGAATATTTTTCACTACATTTCGATTGACATGAGATTTAACATATCATGACCTTTCATGATAGTTAGTAGTGCTTCCAAGGAACTGTTAATAGCATAAATCTAGATCCCATACCTCCCCTGTGTGACAATTATTTCATGGATCTGAATATGTCGTCATCAGAGTCGAAAAGATAGTACCTCAAGTTGACTCGTTAATCGAGTGTGATGGGTGATCATATTATGACAAAACATCATTTGCGTACGGACTTTAGTTCGAAGGCGGAAAGTGGTATAATCTGTTAATAGGTAACTGCTTAATATATGTAGGGTTATGTGTATGCCGATATGGTGTATCGAGTAATGCAATTTGTGTTCACATACGTGACAAGTTTTCTGAATTTGGATGAGCGCTCTAGTTAAGCATTCATAAATTTTGACTGTAAAGGTCCTCTTAGTCTCCATGGTCTAATTAAGAGAAGTCCTTGACTTTGGTACAAAAGAAGTTTCTTCTTCTATTGTCAAGACACTTGGATTATACCTTATCATCCGTGAAATTTGTGAACTTGAAGGTAAGCCATGTTCTATCGAAGTGGGCTCTCATGTTGGCGTTCCCAACCTCTGATTGCGTGATTTGCAGATCGACCGAATTAACCAAAATATGAGTTTAGACCTCGTATTCGATGCAATGTTGGTTTACTTAAAGAAATATGAGAGATACCAAGATAGAGAGTTGAGATAGAACCAGGAAAACATCACTATAACTCCTCCTCAGTTACCACTGAGATTCACCATAGCAACTACCGCTGCTTGTGCACCTCTCGGACTACCGCCACATGTTGGTGGTTCCAGGCTGCCGCACACATCGCCATTTCCCTATGCGTGTACTGCACAGACTAGTGGATTTGATGTGTTATCTATTCTCGTCATCTTTTTTGTTTGATGCTTCAAAATTCCTCTCATTTATGGTTAGATGAACGTTTACTGAGTTAAGGGTGATTTGTTCTCTCATCATCTTATTGTTATCTCGACTAGTTGGTTTAGTTGATTTATCCTAAACTAGTAAATTCTTGTTTCTACATCTCAGCAAACAAATCACCCTTTACTCAGTAAAGATTTATATTAGTAATATGTTACGTCTCTTATGCATGATGTTTCTTATAAACTCGTGTTTAAACTCCACATCTTTGTGCTATACTTTTATGGACGATGTAACATCCCATATAGGATTACACCGTTGGAATGCCTGAAGGGAAGACGTTAACTTTACATATATGGATTGTGAAATATTCCTGTTATACTCTTTTTCCTACTAAGTTTGTTTTCTCTCAAAGGGTTTTCTTGCTTGGAAATATTTTGAGGAGGCGACATGAAGTCAAAGATTACTATCGTAATCCAGCGAATTACACTCAGTTTTTACTTTTCTCGAGAATATTTTTCATGCAAATTTTTTTGTTACTCGACAAAGTTTTTGATGGGGAGCAATATCGACGTCAACAACCATTGATGAAGTGTACCAAAGGACGCCTACGCTTTCGTCAGGACATCACGATGATGAGTGTTGAAATATGCAAGATATTATGTGGTGTGATAATACTTCCTTAGGTAGATTTAGATGTATAATATCTATATACACCATGTATTCTACACACCAATGTCAACAATAACACAAGAGTTCTTTATCTTATTACCATTATATTCCAACACAATTAATATTATTTTTGTATATATAAGATGGATTCGAGTTAAGTGAATAAATTAGAAAGAAAAACACAAGTTTAATGATGAAGAACTCAATATTTTTAACTAGTATAAATCTTTTACATATAGATTAAACATATTACTAGATTTTTTTGCTAAGAAATATATAGATAGTTAAGATACTAAGAAACAAAGAGAATAATATAACAAACAAGGGACATACAAATAATTAGTAGCTACAACTACAAGAATTTGTAGGAAATGGAAGGGCCAAATCATATATTGTATATGGGTATTATTTCATTGGTTGGTAAAGTTAAAAGGGCATATAGCACAACATATGAGATATATATTATGATTTTCATAAAATAAAGCAAATTTATTTTACTTTACAACCACAACATATTAAACTACAACAATTGATGAATTTTCGTTGTCAGTCAAAACTAACAGAAGAGAATTAAATTAATTTAATTATAGTAAATTATATAGAAAACGATATAGAAAGACAATTGTAATATCAATACTTAAAAAAACTCATCCCCACTAATATTTAGATAGGCAAGAATACGGGTCCAAATACCAAAACAAAGTATCAGAAACCCAACCCATTAAACCTGATGATTTGACATTTCTACTCTCCTACTTTTCCTATATAATATTTGTGGGTTAACTGTTACTTACACGTGATTCACTGTTCACAGTTTCTGTAACTTATACGTGATTTTCAGTTCACACTTTTGCGTTACTATTTGAAATTTTTCAAAGCATGCGACCCGTACGGCTCTCTCACCCAACCTTATCAGAATTGCTCCATCTCATCACTCTCTTCTCACCACTCATCGTGGCCTCACACTGTTACCCGATCAACCTTAAGCTGCAACGCGATGAACCCCAACCGTGTAGTGTAGTCCTACTTATATGCTTTGATTTGCTCCAATCTCACTCTTTTTGTCTGGGTTTGTTTCCGATCTCGCTCTACTCCGATCTCTGATCACCTCTCCACATCCTCTCATTGGTAAGCTTCATTTTGATATATCTCTTCTTTTTTGTAAAGAGTATAAAATGTGAAATATTTTGAGTATGGGAATTGTGAAGGATTTTGGGTCTTGATTTATCTCCATCTTAAGTAAATTTTTAGGCAAATTATGCATACCCATATTGAAAAAGATTCAAACTTTAACTCAAGTTGGTGAATAGAAAAAAGAGAGTAGATATCTGGGATGTGGAGAAACTAGTAGATGAAGTTGTGATTGAAGAGAGAAGAACCACAATCGCTCATAAGTGCTGCAGGGGCTCTTAGAGAAAAAGCGCAAGAGGGTTGGAGAATGTGTTAGAAACCTCCATAGAAGTTGGTGAAAGGACCCAACCCCGATTTAGTTTCCTAAACTGAAATCAAACCCATTCTGAAAACACGAACCAACAAAAACCATAAAAATTTCGGATGAGTAACGCTACTAACGCGGAATTGCCATTAACCTGCACCCGGAAAATACACTTCATCCTATGCCACAAAAATCAAACCGTGGGCACCAATCAGATTTCTCAATATCATAACAGTAAAGTAAAGTAATACATAAAACTATACTTTACAGAAATCCGGGAAAAAATCGTATAAGAATATAACATCAGAATGCTCAGAGCGACTTCTAGTGTGTGTGTGTCTATATATATATATATACACACAAATAGTAGGTCAAACTAAGAACCTACCATAAAAGAAACATCGCTCGAATACTAAGCCTCTGACTGCGACGTGCGACACCAGAGTCTGAATTACAAACTGGGCACGGAAATCGAAAAGCCCAGAGGAAAGACATATAAACCGTTAGAGTGAGTGGACGAAAATAAATGTCTTTCGCCGAATAATATATGTTATAAAGACATATGCGAGTCTAAATGCATAAAAATCAAATGGTACACGAGGGAGACTCTAACTCCTCACGCGTACAGAGCATGCATCATAAATATCACGGGGTCACTTATGGACTCCCCTCGCGCTAGTACAGTCTGAATCACGGGATCCCAGACCCACATGTGATTCCAAGCCAGAAAGGCCTCGGGTCAGGATATCTGTCCCCCCGGAGCGTACTCGGGGATCAGCCGAGAAGCTATGTGTATCGATACAACCCTGTCTACTGAGACTGTACTCTGTGTAAACCAAATCACAAATACTTTCCATGGACATGCATAAAACATAATGTAAATGTATGTATATTCGTAGACGCATATTCGTAAATTCATAATCGTAAAACACATGCTCATATAAATCATGATCATAACTGCATGCTCATGCTCGTAAAATGTATATAAAAGACTCGCAATTAATCCGTGAAAAGAAATGTTTACTCACAGGTGAGCGTAACGCGATTCGAGTTATTCCCGTGATCCGGGGGAAAAAATCATCGCCAAACGAATGATCACGAACCCCTAAATAATCATAAAATCCACTGCTCAAAATCATAACTCGAAACCTCAAATCATATTTCGAGAAACAACCGTTCCCGGAAACATATAATTCAATAACAAGGAAATCGTGAAAATTTGATAATCACACCACAAAACCTCGCTATAATTTCTGATGCTCAATTCGAAAAATAAACCTCACCACTGCGATCGGGGCGCGATTCCGAGTGAAACGACATATAACTTGTCGAAAACCCTAAAAGTCAACTCTGGCCGGAGCTCCGCCGTTGACCACCGGCGGCGGCGGCGCGACTCCAACCGTGAAATATTCCGGCAAACCAACACCTATTCCATTCAAAATCAGCCAACAAACAACTTCCATAACTACACCAAAGTCTAATTCTAACTCTAACTAGTCCAATTTCACACAAAATCGAAATCTCACCAAACTTTCAATCGATCGATTCTCCATGTACAAGAAGAATTGGAACGCCATACTTACATAGGTAGATTCGTGGTGATGAGGGCTTCAAAGCCCAGTGCTTCATGCCTCTCGATTTGGCCGGAAAAGTTTCGACCCAAAACCCCCAAAATCCTCCAATTTCTGACCGAAAATTCCTCCTCCTCCGGCGTCCTTGCCGTCGATGGTAGCCGGGAACTGGGATGTCGAGGCGAGTCGGAGGGGTCCTACCCCGAGGCTTGAAGTGGCCGGACAGCAGCTCACCGCCGGCGAGCCGAACCTCCCGCCGTTGCACCTCCTTCCCCCCCGAGTTGACTCGGTCAACAACCATTAATGCACAGTTGACTTGCCCAAATAAGAAACCCACCATAAATACCTTCTACTTTTGGAAACTTCCAAATATACTTTTCGACAAACTTCGAACAAATGTAATTTTCGCGTCGTAATTCCATTTTCAACAATTCTTGCGTCAAAAAACTTATCTCGACAAATTTTTCAATTTCCACCCGAAGTCAAACAACTTCGACCAATCCGATAAAAAGTCAACGGGTCAATTCTTCACAAGCTTATCCGATTAAACGATCAGAGGTCTAAAATATTCACAACTTATTCCTCGTAACTCGGAAAAATCCTCCGGAAGTTCCCACGAGCTCAAAATTAAATTCTCTACAACTTTCACGAAGGATCCCAAATCAAATTATCGCCCGATAATTTAGTCGTTAACGAAGCCGCCATATTAACAGATTACGTCGAAATCGCGACTAATTGCGAAACTCACAAATCAAATCGATAACCATTCCATTTACTGTTCGGGTCGATCAACGGTCCAAAACGGATCGCAATCACAATTCGGATAGACTCGAACACGAACGGATAAACTCGACAATATTTCGAAATTTTAAATATTCATATTATATTCCTTGGTCGTCGAAATAATAATCCGGAACCGCCCACGAACTCGAAATCACCCGTACAACAACTCTCGAGAAGAGACTCAACTCAAATTCTCGGCCAATAATTAAGTCGTGATCAAATCTGGCGATTCAATCAATTATCGGAGAACTGCGATTACGCGCTAACTCACGAATTAAGCTGATTACACTTCTGATTCTGTTCCGGGTCGTCACAGTTAGGTTATGAACACAAATGACCATATAGAGTTCTTAGGCCTATAAAACTCTAATTGATAGGTATTGGGAGTGATAACCCAATTTTTTCTTGAGTTAGACATGCTACTCATGACACAGAAATATGAACTGGGAGTTTTAAGGTCTATCATAGACATGTTCTATCATAGACATGCTTCTCACAGTATACTTAGGATAAAATCAACATGCTAATTTTTGGGAGTTAGACATGTTCTGCAAAATAGACATGTTACTCGCATTTTGCAGTGTAGTATTTGATTGTATAATGAGTTTACGAGATGCTTCATGTGAGCCTTTTGTTCATGTAGATATTTCTCTTTGTTGTGATTGTGAATGTGGACCAGAATTTGTTTTATTGGTGAACCTGAAAAATGTTCTAGAAGATGCTTTGGTATTTGTAAAATTGGAGTATCTGTAATTTCGAATCATAATTGTAATAACTATCACATTGGCTTCTTTATGGCATATTTTTTGTATGACAAAACAATATGGCAATTGGTTTTTTTTTTCCCACAAATATGAGTCTCTTGGAAATAATGTGTATGAATTTTGGTTATCAGTTCAAGTTTTGGTTGTAGAACATGTTGGTTGTTTAATGCTTAATTCTTTGAAATAATGTGTAGGCAATCTAGTCAAGTATCATTTATCTCAACAGAAGCAGACAAGGAGCAACAAGAACTGAAAAAGAACAATTGATTTCCAACAGATAATGCAAAATCAGTCGCCAACTTTATACATTGGGTTTAGATCCATGTGTTTCTATGAAGAATAATTTCCAGTTAACCAATCTATTACATTGCTTAAATTTATAGAAATCAAGGTGACGTGGGGACATTATCATTGGGAGTTGATCTTTGTTTTGGAGAAAGAGAGACATACTTTTTGTTCAATCTCTTTTTGAACTAATTTGGAAAAAAATAATGGCTTCCTATAATCATTTCAGTCACACAGCTGTATTTTGATGTGTGTAGATTAATTTTATTATGTATCAAAATACACAATGTAGGTTAATTTTTTGTACAATTAACATTGTAATCAGGAATGACACTTGGTGAGGACATTAATTGTTATCTTTATATTGATGTGTCAAGTACACTATGTAAGTTAACTCTTATACAACTAACATTGTGATCGGCTTCTATGCTTGATCGAGATGTTAGTTGCTGTCTGTATGATTATGCTACAATACATTGCTTCATCTATGTTATGGATTTACGAATTCAATCTAGTCAACGTAGCTTAAATGATATGTGATAGTTTGTGTATAAATGAATAACGATATGTACTAACCTATGCAAAAATTAATTTGCTTGGTCATCATTCTTTTTCTTCGGATCTCCCTTCGTGTTCACCAGCACCTCGGCGCGGACATCTACTCTAGTATTCATAAAACCCAAGCCGAAAATTCTCTCTCGCACACACACACACACACACACACACACACACACACACACACACACACACACACACACACACACACACACACACACACACACACACACACACACACACACACACACACACACACACACACACACACACACACACACACACACACACACACACACTCTCTCTCTCTCTCTCTCTCTCTCTCTCTCTCTCTCTCTCTCTCTCTCATGTAAACACAATAGTAGCAGCTCGATCACAACCTTGTCGCTGCGTCGTCGCTCGCCTCCAACAAGTTATGTGCGCCGTTGTGTCTCACCTGTGCTCGGCCTCCCCGCCGATGTTGCTCGACGCGCCACCATTTGCTTCGTCTCCTCTCTCTCTCTCTCTCTCTCTCTCTCTCTCTCTCATGTAAACACAATAGTAGCAGCTCGATCACAACCTTGTCGCTGCGTCGTCGCTCGCCTCCAACAAGTTATGTGCGCCGTTGTGTCTCACCTGTGCTCGGCCTCCCCGCCGACGTTGCTCGACGCGCCACCATTTGCTTCGTCTCGGCCTACCTCAAGATGTGTTTCGCCCCCGCGCTTACCTCAAGCACTTCCTCTTGACTCTATCTCCTGCTCCAAAGTAACCTCGAACTACAAAGGCCATTGTGCCTCCATCGACTTAGATCGCTGCACCTCGGTTATGGCTCGCTGAGCTGTGCCTTGAGCTCCACAAAATATGACGTGGCAACCTTTCATCTCTTTGTTCATCCTCCGCCTCTTCCGAGTCCAGATCGATCTGCTCACACAGTAGCAATTATTTATTTATTTTGTTAATGGATTTGTATCTCCCGCTAAAATACACCGATGGAAGAAGCCAGATCGTCGTTGGATACACTACTGGACGAGGGAATCGGGGCGACGTAGAAAGGTGGTCGCCTCGGCTGAATTTTACGTCGCCTCGATTTCTTGTGACCAAAACTACGTCGGCTCGTCTTGTCGCTTCAGATTGATCACGCCACCATTGGGGCGACGTAGATACAATCTACGTCGCTTCGTTTCATTTCACGCGACGTAAATAATGTTACTGAAGCGACGTAGATTGATCACGTCGCTTCAACTGAGGCGACGTAGATTGATCAATCTACGTCGCTTAATTTTATTTATTTTTAATTTATTTTTCTTTTTTAAATAAATTTAGGCGACGTAAATTGATCAATCTACGTCGCCTCAATTTATTTAATATTTATTTTATTTTATTTTTGAATACATTGAGGCGACGTAGATTGATCAATCTACGTCGCCTCAATTTATTTAAAATTTATTTTATTTTATTTTTGAATAATTTGAGGCGACGTAGATTGATCAATCTACGTCGCCTCAATGTATTTAATATTTTATTTTTTATTTTTTAATAATTGAGGCGACGTATATTGCTCAATCTACGTCGCCTCAATGTATTTAATATATATTTTTTTAATAATTGAGGCGACGTATATTGAGCAATATACGTCGCCTCAATGTATTTAATATCATTTTTTTTATTTAGACAACGAGGCGACGTAGATCGAACAATCTACGTCGCCTCATTTATTAAAAAATAAAAAAAATAAAAATTAAATATTATTGTACCAAGTCACGACCTATCGCAATTTACAAACACAAAAACGCATTCAAACTGCAGATACGCATTCAACCACAAAAACGCATTCAATCACAAATCAAAACGTTAAAAGTTTATACAAATCAGGTTTACAGAAATCAAGTTTATACAAATCCTAGATACAGTTTACGAGCCGGGAGGTGGTGGAGGAGCTTGAGGTTGTTGACTCACAGCCTGGAATGATCGCATCATGGCCTCCATTTCTTGCATCCTTTGGGCGAGCGCATTGTAATCCGCTATGGCCTTCTGCGCCACCTCGGTCGATCTGCGCACCGCCTCCTTGGCTTCAGCGATCTCCTTTTGCATTAGGATTTGGTGTTCCTGTACCCGGGCCCCTCCTCTCGGTTTGGAGTCGCGTGTGAGAGCGCGCCCCACCCCTGTAACGTTGAACAAGAACAAATATTAGTAAACTATATCGTAAACCAAAATAAAGCAAAATATAAATCGAGATGAACGACGGTGGTTTAGGAGATTTATTACCTCTTATAGAGGTCCCGGGCCTTGAACCCACCTATTCCTCTATGATATTTATTTGTGTATCAAGAGGAAGAGGCTGGGGTTGGGAAACCTCTTCGCCGTCAACTGGGCCCGCAACACTATCTTGTTGCGACAAGACTTCATCGAGTCGACGCTTCACTGCCGCCTGCTCAATTAAAATAGATAAAATAAATAATATTACAATATAGTAAACAAAAATAATTGAAATGACGTAACGTGAACCTATTTGAGCTTACCACTTTCTCAGCCGCATTCCTCTCTGGCTGGTATACGTTAATCCACGTCTGGACGGCGGGCGCTCTATGACCCTCCTTCTCCAACACCTCGCTTCGGTACGAGAGGGCGAGGGATCCCGAATGGTGGTTGAGCTGCTGCTCCTTGTTCTTGTTTCGGTTTCCTCGGTTCCGTTCGCACAATCGCTGCCACACACACACAAAAATCATTTTAAAATAAGAACAGATAAACATGCATATTGTTCGAATGTTGGCTACCAAAACTGTAGGTTCGTTTATGAAACTCACCAAGTAAGCAGGGTCTTCGAAGTGGGCTTTTAACCACTCCCATTGGTCTTCCCTCCCGAGAAACTCGGCCGGAGTCTCCTGGCTGACGTGGAGATAATGTTGATGGCAATCGTACTTCAAATCCTTATAGATTGTTTGCGCCGTCGCATCAATGAAGTTCCACATCTCTACATCAGTCGCCGGGATGTCGTAGTTCGTCTAACACAACACATTTAAATTCCGTTATGTAAAAGTTATATTTACATTTACTACAAGTAGGTAAGTAAGCTAAGGCCAGTAAGTATACCTCAAGACTGTTACTGACGATATCGCGATGCAAATCGCTAAGTCCCAAGAAGCTCGGTGCAAGCATTGGAACTTTTCCGCGGATGATGCTACCGATGTCTCTGCACATCAGACTCCTCATTTCCCTCGTCGCAGGCCCCGCATGCCTCGTAGAGTAAGCGACTTGTAGTCGCCTATTGTTGTTCATCCGGACGAGGTACTCCGTCTTCGTCCCGACAACGACTCCGCGCTGTTGCGTCGTCGGATCTCCGGTTGCCATGTCGACCATGTCGGGGAGTTTGGTCTTCTTGCACCGGATGCTGAGGGCGGGAGGGTGCTGTGACGCCGTAGTGGCATCGCTGTCATCCATTTGAGGAATCACATCCTCAAGTGGAGGGGCGGGCGTTAACATGGGAGCTTCTGGAATACTCGGGGTCGCCGATTGTCCCGTGGGGCAACCCGACCCGGAAGCCCCATCTCTGCTGAATGCTCGCCACCCCGCCTCCGCCGCCTCCGCAGCTACCGCCTCCGCAGCTGCCGCCGCGGCCGCTTCACGACGCTGGATCGCCGCTTTCTTCCTCTTGTATCCAGTATCTCCGGGAGCCATTCTATTAAAACTAAACTGTTATGTATTAATTAGATGATTTACTCGTTTGTACTTCTATAATGCTATAGTTACCTAGGTTACGCATATTCTCGATAATATATTTCCATTGGTGCAGTTAACCAAATTCTGATCATGTCACTATGTCTAGTTTTTCTCCATATGAAAAAAAGAAGAAGCATGTAGATGACTAAGAACAAACTGATCGAACAATACAGAAACATTCATGCTTATCATCACATATAGCAAGTCGCTTTTATTTTATTTTCGTTTGTTGGGTTAGATATCAAAAAGAGTATGAACCGAAGTACCATCACATATAGCTTATCATCACATATAGCTAATCATCACAAAACACATATAGCTTATCGCATTCGCACATGAAGAATCACATTCATATGTTTTCGGAATCATCATCATCATTTTCAATCACATTCGGAATCATTATCACAAAAGTAGTTCGGAATCATTATCACAAAACACATTCGAAATCATCATCATCACAAAACACAATACTTACATGAAAACAGATTGAAAACACATTCGGAATCATTATCACAATACACATTCGGCACATTATAAAACACAAAGCTCCATACCTTCTCGAGTTGGCTCAAATCGTTTGCTTTAGCTACACGGAGTTGGCTCGGATTCGGTTGCTTTAGCTACACAGATTTCGCCAATTCTTACATGAAAACAACAAAAAAAACAGATTAGGTACACACGACATATTAGGTACACACGACATTTCATAACCATCCCTAACCATCCAACATATGCAAAATACATAACCATCCAACATTAGAGATACAATCTCAAATGTTTCACATACCATGCTTAAAATAAACCCACAATTTCATACATAACCATCCAACATTTCATTTAGACAATTTCTTTCATATCTTGATGTATTTCCCCAATCCTAGCAGTCTCTATAGTATATGAAAAACAAAGTTTCTCATTGAAAATGTAGTAGCAAAACTCAGATATACAGTGCACATTGCCATTTTTCTACACAGATTTGAGAGTGAGATAATTAACCACAAAATGAGTTGTAATGAAAGGAAACAGATTACAAATCTACCATGCCTTGGCCTAATAATCCCAACAAGCTCTTCATTATGTTCCTCATTTTCTTTCAAACACATTCATGGTCCTAAATGAGTATCCAAATTTCTAACAATCACAAACAAAATCTCAATAAGAAATCCTCACCAAAATCAAAACTCATCCAATCAAAACAAAATCCAATACAAAGTCCAATACCTTCCAACAGTGCCCGAGGGAGGGGGAGGAAGAAGCGATATCGACGGTGAGGGAGGAAGAAGATGGTTTCGGGAAGAGAATGAGGAACGGTGAGGGAGGGGGAGGAAGAAGATTTGGGGAGGTTGATTTGGTGGAGGGTTTCAATCGATTTGGGGAGGTCGATTTGGTGGAGGGTTTCAATCGATTGATCAAGGGGATTAGGGCTTAGTTTCGAGGTCGAACAGAAAAGAGGATAGAACTTGACGAAATGAGAAGAAGAAGAAAGCAACTGTGACCCTGGAATTATAAAGCCAACGAGGCGATGTAGATTGATCAATCTACGTCGCCTCGATTAATTGAAGCGACAAAGGACTCAATCTTCGTCGCCTCGTAGTTTTGCTTAATACGTTCACGCGACAAAGGACTAAATATACGTCGCTTGGATTTAATTGTTTATTTTGTTTTTTTGAATAAATGAGGCGACGTAGATTGATCAATCTACGTCGCTTCCTTGGATTTAATTTTTAATTTTGTTTTTTTGAATAAATGAGGCGACGTAGATTGATCAATCTACGTCGCTTCATTGGATTTAATTGTTTATTTTGTTTTTTTTTTAATAAATGAGGCGACGTAGATTGATCAATCTACGTCGCTTCCTTGGATTTAATTTTTAATTTTGTTTTTTTGAATAAATGAGGCGACGTAGATTGATCAATTTACGTCGCTTCATTGGATTTAATTGTTTATTTTGTTTTTTTTTAATAAATGAGGCGACGTAGATTGATCAATCTACGTCGCTTCCTTGGATTTAATTTTTAATTTTGTTTTTTTTGAATAAATGAAGTTTAGAATTATAAAGTTAGTAATATTTTCTCGAATACATAAATAATGCTTTAAAGAAAATACGAATTTAGGTTTCAAATTCATAATAATATTAGTTTAGTCCTCGTCTTCGTCCTCGTCCTCGTCCTCCTCCTCGTCCTCGTCTTCGTCCTCGTCTTCGTCCTCGTCCTCGTCCTCGTCCTCGTCCTCGTCCTCGTCTTCGTCCTCCTCCTCGTCCTCGTCCTTGTCCTCCTCCTCGTCCTCGTCCTCGTCTCCTTCTTCCTCCAAAAGCAGTTGAAAATCTGGGTAAAATTGTATCACCGTGGGAGTGTCCTCCTGGTAAGGCTCGAATATATGATCTCCTGTATGCGATATGTTTTCATCTATGGCCAGTACATCGGCACTGTAGACATTGCGGTGCGACATTTCTTGTACTACCTTCCAAGTACCACCAGCCTTTGGATCGTCCATGTAGAATACCTGTTTTGCTTTGGTTGCAATTATGAAGGGTGAATCCTCATAGTAACTGTTGTTTGTATTCACTGATATCAGTCCATGATCTTTTATAAGGGTGTCAAGATCTTCAGGGTCCTCGGAGTTGTGCCATGTGCACTTAAACAACACCACTGGCATACGGCCTGCATATAATACTTCGACCACGTAGTTAACATGGCCGTAGAACTTGGATGAACCCATGTCTATCATGACACCGCTGTTTTGAGTCACGGTTCTTTGATCTCTATCAAACGAGGTGAACTTGACACCGTTCACATAACACGACTTATAAACCCGACATTGCTGAGGTCCTTGAGCTAATGACTTTATTTCTGCAACCAAGCTCGGGTCCGAGTTTTTTTCTTTAAGGGACACCTGAGAGATAAGTGTTAAGAGAAGTTAGAGATAAGTGTTATAAACCCTCAAAGAACCTTACAAGAATTAATAGGCATATGTACCCATGTTAAGAACCATCGAAGAAAACTCCTCCTCCGACGAAGCTCGTCGAAATCTTCACCATTTTTAGCCTCGAACCTTCTGAGATGTTCTTCTAGGTAAGGTTTGACCTCGTCTGTTTCCACCAAGACTTGCCAGTGAGCCTCAGCAGTCTCTGCCTCAGTCAACCTGAACTGGCGACGAGTCTCGATAATATCTGGTCTTACTAAGAGTGAAACACAGCTGACATTCCACCCAGCTATGGAAGTGTCGATATCTTCGTTGTCCATCCGTCTGAGATAAGCCTTACAATACGTCACTGACTCATGTACGAGGTACCGTTCAGCAATACTACCTTCCGGGTAACGTGTATTCCTCATTGACTTTTTATATTTTCCTAATTGCCTGCAAAAACACCACTCAACATTAGTACAATATTTTCCTAATTGCCGACATATTACACAACGAACATAATATTAGCAATAACAAAACATTTTACCTTTCAATTGGATACATCCATGTATAGTGTACTGGACCTGTAAGGAATACTTGTTCGGGCAGATGAACCATGAGATGAACCATAGATGTAAAAAAATGTGGAGGAAATATGAGCTCCAAATTGCAGAGAATCATCACTATCTTAGTTTCCATGTCACGCACAACCTCCTTCTTAAGCTCCCTACTGCATAGTTGACGAAACCAATTTGACAGTGCTATCAATGGCTTCACAACGTTTTCTGGCAGGAACCCTCTGATAACCACAGGAAGAAGATGTTGAAGCAAGACATGGCAATCATGCGTCTTCAATCCATAAAACTGTGACGGGGAACTTACTTTCACCTTACTTCTCAAACTACCTGCATAACCAAGAGGATACTTAACATCCCTGAACCACTGGAACACATCTTCTAGATCATCCTTTTTAACTAAAAAGGGTGCATGAGGAACTTTCCCCGTACCCAAGTCACCCGCTCTTTGCCACTGGTTTTTTCGCACATTCCTCTTCTTTAAAGCAGCGCGAGCTTTTGGACCATCCTTAGACTTCGATTCAATCGAAAAAATGGTTCCAAGGATGTTGTCACACACATTTTTTTCAATGTGCATGACATCTAGGCATTGTTTGATCTTCAATGATGACCAATACGGCAGCTTCCAAAATATGCTTTCGTGAGTCCAACACTGTCTGTTATTCGGATTGTACGGCACCTTCAAGTCTTCATGTTGGCTAAGAATAGGGTAAACGTTTGACCTAACGTCCTCCAAAATTTTGTTCTCCACTCTTACGATAGGGTCTTCCGCCAAACTCTTCCTTCCCGTTAAATGCCTTGCTCAATCTCCGAGGGTGATCTTGGTGGAGCCATTTTTGATGACCTTCATAAACTATCCTCCCACATATATGCTCTGAAGTTAGCTCATCTAGACAGATTGGACATGCCTTTTACCCTTTCACAGTTGACCCCGCAAGCATCCCTAAACCTGGAAAGTCGCTAATAGTCCACATTACCGCTGCCTTCATCAAGAATACCTCATTGTCTACTCGATCAAAAGTATGGACTCCAACGACCCATAAATGTATTAGCTCCTCGATCATCGGCTCAATGAGTACACTAAGGCACTTTCCGGGAGATTTAGGGCCTGAAATCAACATTGATAACATGTTATATTCCTTCTTCATGCACATTGATGGTGGTAGATTGTACGGCATCACAACAATGGGCCATGTACTATGCAAAGTTCCCATTGTTCCGAATGGATTGAAACCGTCTATTGCTACTCCAAGGCGCACATTCCTGCAGTCCCGTGCAAAACCTGGAAAAGTTCTGTCAAAATGTTGAAACGCTTCTCCGTCAGCTGGGTGGCTGGGGCTACCAGCCACGCATATCCGCTCCCCCAGCCATCGCATATGCTTGGCAGTGTGTGGGGACATAAACAAGCGCTTCAACCTTGGTGTTAGAGGGAAGTTACGAATTATTTTTTTGGGAATATCATTCGTATTTGGCTTATATCTTTCAGAATAACACACTGGACAAATCATCTCGTTTACAAGCGCCCCCCTGAACAACACACAGTTAAACTCACACGCATCAATTCTTTCGTAACCCAGTGAAAGATCACTCAAGATTTTTTTTATTCTCGAGTATGAACAGGGGAATGTGTGCCCTTTAGGAAGAAGTTTATTAATGTAAATACATAAAGAGTCAACACTTGTGTCCGACCATCCATTTTCATTTTTCATTTCCATTGCATCTAATATGGCACTCAAAACAGTTTCCTCACTGCCTTCATATAATGGGGTCTGTGACTCCTTCAATAATCTATCGTACTTTTCATAATCATCGTCTACCATGTCATTGAAGTTCATGCCCGAATTATCTTCCACTAATTGTTGGGGTGCATCTGCATGGTATCCAGGATAATAGGGATATGCATCATGTAGAATCTCCAACTGCGGGTTCACTGAAGAACCGGCACCACTAGAAGGACCGACTCTGTCTTGAAGCCACTGTCTTCGTTGACTGAGCATTGCCGGTTCACCAAAAACTTCCCCGTGAAGGTGCCAGACTGTATAAGTAGGACTCAAACCATTGTGTGATAAGTGATGATACATGACATCCATAGTAACCTTGAACGGACCGTTCTTACAACGTTTGCACGGGCAGAAGTAATAATCGGCTCCGTTACTATGTAGCCGGGCAAAATTCATGAACTCGAATATGCCTATGATGTACCTTGGATCAGCACGATGATATGTCATCCAAGTTTTGTCTGGGAGTCCGTCCATGTTTCCTGTCAACATAAACAATCAATATGAATAAAGTTACCACGCCACAGTTGCGATTCAACCAAAACCCCACACTTCTTCGCCTTATGCCTCCGGGTTGGGTCCTATCCCCTTCAGGGGAACACGACATTTGTCAACGCTTTTGCACCCATGCGTTTCAGCTCCAGTTTAGGGAAATTTCGGCAGCATCTCCCTACAGTTCCCCGAGTGCACACATATCTAAACAACCTAATTTGCACTCGGGGAACATTTAAAGGAGACACTGTCGAAACCATATCCCAAAACTGAAACTGAAATCACACGAATAGCAAAAGGATCAACAAAGTCATGTTCACCTAAAGTGTCCAAAAATGGGACAATTCGAGAATCAACAACTCAACTCGATCAACTAGATGAGTTGTTGATTCTCAAACGGGAGTTCTAAGTTGATAAACACCACAATTATATATAGCCATACGCTCGAAATCATGATTAACACTAATAACACTACTAATTAAGGCTCGAATACACATAATCTACACTAATCATCAATTAATTTCACTAAATTTAACCAAATTTCAAACATTAATCGTAAACCCATAACATGATTTATCACAATTCAATGATTCAAACACTAAAACTACAACATAACACCAAATTCAATTCAACTTCAAACATTTCACCAAAACTTCAATTTCACTTCTAATCATCAATAAATTTCACTAAACTTAACCAAATTTCAAACATTATTCATGAACCCATAACATGATTTAACACAATTCAATGATTCAAACACTAAAACTACAACATAACACCAAATTCAATTCAACTTCAAACATTTCACCAAAACTTCAATTTCACTTCTAATTTAACATATTATGGTCATAAAGAGGGTTAAAGAGATACAAATCAAATTAACCTTACTCAAGAATCAAATCAATGGCAAGAACAACCTTCTTTCTCAATTTCCTCTAATTTCTCCCCAAAATCGCCCAAAACAGCTGCAGAGCTCGGGGAAACTGTTTTTCTAAAATACCACCTTTATGAACGGGTTGACTTTAAGAAGAAGAGTAGATCCAGATTTAAAAAAAAAACGAGGCGACGAAGATTGAGCAATCTACGTCGCCTCGATTTTATTCGAAGCGACCAAACTAATCTACGTCGCCTCGATTTCATTCGAAGCTCAATCTACGTCACCTAGTTTTTATTCGAAGCGACGTAGATTAGTTTGGTCGCTTCGAATGAAAAACTAGTCACCTCAGTTTTTTGAAGCGACGTACTTCAATCTACGTCGCCTAAATTTTTTGAAGCGACGTACTTTTTATCAAAGGCAATGTACGTCGCCTCATCTAAAATCGGAGCGACGTAGAAATATAACTACGTCGCCCCGATTCCCTCCTCCAGTAGTGATATGAGCTTTATCAACAGCTGAAAACCATGAGCAATCATAAGATCTGAAAAATAAAGTCGTTAATGCTGAGGAGAACCATGAGCATCTCCACCATGAGTTGTCATTTCGTCGTTGATGTCCACAAGCAACACTGCTAGTTTTTACCTCAACTGCCACTGCTACTGCAAATTGTGTTTGATTTTTTGGTAATGTGGAAATTGTGTTGGTGTTTACACATTGTAATTTTTGTATTTTAGTGTTTGATTTTTTGAAAAGCGAATTGTGTATAATTGATGTGATTATATCAAATCATGGATACTTTTTTCGTTAACATGCTTTTCAATGAAGATCCATACTGCTACTATACTATTTTAGTTTATAATTGCAGTGACTAAAATCGATATTGTTTAGTAGCAGTGTTGCCAGTGTAGCACTAATAGGAAATGTTTGGTCAAAACAATAGAGCGATCAAGAAAATTGATATGTTTTAAGGTGTGATTGATTTTCTGTTGGTATGTTGCGTTTTCATAAGCTGTTACTGTATGTTTGAAATTGATTTTCAGTAGCAGTATTATATTTCTCAGTAGCAGCGTCATATTTTTCAGTATCAGTGTTTTCGATGTTTTTGTAGCTGTGTCGTATTTTTTTTCCAGTAGAAGTATTTTCGAGACTGTTAACGCGTTTGGAGATTGCTACTGCATTTTTGGGACTGCTACTCATTTTCGGTTTGATGACTGCTACTGAATTGTCGGTTTGATTACTGCTATTGCGTTTTTGGGACTACTACTGCATTTTTGATTTGAGGACTGCTGCTGCATTTTTCAGATTTTTGGTTCGAAAACTGCTACTGCGTTTTTAGGACTGCTACTGCATTTTTGAATTTTCGATTCAATGATTGCTACAGTGTTTTTAAGACTGCTACTGCATTTTCGGTTCGATGACTGCTACTATGTTATTGGGTTGAAAAATATTATGAAATGTGTATCAAAATTGTCACTGAATTTGTATCAAAATTGTTACTTAACTAGAATTCAAACCCACAGCAAGCTACGGATAAAATTAATATTTTAATTCAAAATTAAAAAATTGTTATATACTATATTACATCAAACTTAATAGTAATAGATTATATTACTATTATCTCTATTATTGATTATAGTAGTAAATCCAGAATGATGGTTGATTAACATTATAGTAATCTATTTCGAGAATCATCCATCATTTTCGAAATAGATTATATTACTATAATATTTATCCCTTTTGTTTGATATAGATTAACCATTTTGATATAGATTATATTTCTGTTATTTCTGGGAATCAACCATCATTAATATAATGTACATGTACAAATTTAAAAGCAACAAAATTAATTGGGAATCGACCATTATTCTCGAAGAACATAATTAATCAAAAGCACCGACAATATTTAGAGAGCATGTATATGGCTTGATCTCAATATTTATTTGTATATATATCGGAACTCTTTATTCAGCTCCGATCCTTGAAAAACACATACATGCAACCAAAAATAATATATTTTGGAAAACATAAAAACCAAGCTCGAAGGTGCTAAGCATACAGTTAAGAATCTAATATCAATATTCAAAAGATTGATAAAAGCCCCGCAATATCCAATTCATGAATTTTTAATAAATAAATTGAACTAAAATTTGAAATAACTCAAATACCATCAAAAATCATTGTGCGACCAACGACTTCTCTTGCAAGAACCGAACCGAATCAAATCAAGTTTCTTCTCTCTTCTTCAAAATGAGAGACGATAGAGGATTTAAGAGGTTCGTGAGTAGAAGGCTGAGAGGAAAGAGACGGAGAGAAATATGATTATTGGGAGATGAGAATGTTGAATCATTAGTGCCCTCAAGTTGGTTGTGAATAGTAGAGGAACAGTAAAATGAATAGTAGAGAAGAGAAATGGGTTCAACTTTGTTATATTAGAAATTTGTATCAGAACCTCTAGTGAATTTGTATCAAAATTACTATTAAATTTTTGATTGAATTGATATTGAATGTATTTTGATAGTGTTCATAAATTGAATAATCAATTCATGTTAAAAATGAATAGAAAATTATTTTGAATGAAGAAATAATCAGACTATAAAGTATTAAAAAGAAAAAAGAAAAAAATTTAAGTAATTTCGGATAAAATGTTTTTTTAAAAAAAAAATTAATAAAAAGGAAAATTTTAAATTAATTCAGGATAAATTAATTTTTTTTATTTTTTTAAAAAATAAATTAAATACACAAAAAAAAATAAGACAGAGTTTAAAAGTAAATTTACATTTGCAGCCTACAAGCAACTTATTCTTATTTGTAAGATTGTCCAAATTAAGAGGCCATGTTCTTATATGTATTTAGTATATCTGTTATTTAGTGTAGTTTATTAATTTTCAGATGAATTACAGTTTGTTAACTTACAGTTTATTTTTATATCGTCAATAATAACGAGGTAAATTTAATTTATGACCATTATTATATGTTAAATTAAAGTGACCAATGAAATGAAACATGTCGAGTGGCTCTAATTTAAATTATAAAGCTGTTCCAAATGAAAAAAGTTGAACAAAAAATACATTGGTTTTAAGTATTTTACCATTGTTAATACGATTTTTACAATGTTGTGGTCCTATAATGTCACAAGTTAATCAAGTTACAGGTATCTTCTATTTATGATTGTCATTCATTTATAGTTGAGATCTGATGGTCCATATTAATACATACTAACATAGTTGAGTTTTGATACTTAAAGCATGTAAGGATTTCCATGAGAAACGAGGAAAGTCGGTTATTGAATAAAAAAATTAAATAAAAGCCGCAGGTAATTGGGCCGAGGAAAGCCTGTTGGGAGAAGCCCAACAAAGTCCGAGGATATACACTTCACAGCAGCACGGGCTTGAAGAGTTGAATGAAGTATTGAAGTCTTGAACAGTTGAAATGCTGTTGCCACTTGCCCATAGTCTTTCTGGGTTCCATGTTCTTCGTTTGGTGTCAACATGTCAACTACGGAGCGCTGCACAGAGAGCAAGTTGAGTTTAATTTTCTTCATCGTGCTTCAACAGCTGAACTTGTAAGCCTCCTTTTACTTTTCCTTTATTATATCTTGTCAAAGTCTCAATGATCGATATCAAAGCTTGCTGCTTTGTGTTGATCAAGCTTGAATATCTCGAGAACGAGAGAAAGTTTATGTCTTTTTACCGCGACGTTAAGTTGAAGTTACTAATGTTTATACCGAGATGCCAAGAGAATGAGAAAGATGGAAATTGCAGAAATTTGAATGTTGTGGTCTGGAATGTCATTTTTCTTTTTCATCCGTGATTGAGTTACTAAACATTGCTTTCATCTTTTGCATGTTCAAAGTAAATTTGTGGTTTTGATAATGAATTCCAACCAGTTATGGCTTGTTGAGTAGTAGATTCATAGCTTATAGAATAACAACATCAAGATTTGCCTTTGGATATGTGAACATTCTAAGCTTGATTTCCAATCTAAAGTTATGAACTAGAGTACTTGTTTATGTTTTATTCTTTTGCTATTGAACAACTTAAAACACAGTGAAAAGGAGAGTGAGAAAACTATTGTATTTGAATTTCAAGCTTTTACCAAAAGAAAGCAGAAAATGATCTCATTTTCTACTTTGCAGCTCCAAAATACACCCTTTCAACTTACAATTGAAGAAATCTCCACCAGTCCACTCTCTGTGAGAAAGTTTTTGAAAACCTAGCATTCAATTTTTTGCAGTACAAGTACAATCTAGCAGTTTATCTTTTCCTAAAAGACGAACAATTCATTTTGTTGTTGTTAAAGCTAATGTATATTAGTGTGTTGCAAGATACAATAGATGTCAATTTTCTTGCCTTGATGATAATCATCCGTTGGATATAAGAAATTGAAAACATCACGCTTCTCTCGAGACAAAGGTTTCCACTAATCATTCTTGAAATTCCGATCCATTTGGTGTTGGACAGTGAAGCTGTTAGCTAGTTATTGAAGAGGCCAAATCGAACAGGTTCTCTGCTAATGTCCTTGAGCCAAGCATTTCCTTTCAAAAAAGGTCCTACAGTAAAATCCATAGCCTCGTCCTTGCTAAGTTTCTTGTAGCCAGGCCATTTTATTCTGTTATCAGTCTTGGACCCAGGACCTTTGTTGTTATATTCACCATAAAATAGAGTCTTTAGTCCAAAGTCTCCTTCCCATTGTGTCCATCCGTCTTGGTGAATCAAGTCCTTAATTGTCGATTCCATCACTATCGTTCTTGAGTACTCCTTCCATGGCCTCCCAAGGTAACTCTTAAATTTAGATTTTTTAGACTCAAAGTCTTTGTCCGGTAAGATTTTGCACTTGTGCAGCACTATTTCTGTGGTTTCACGTTTGTTAATTCTTCATTGGGCCGTTATTATGTTTTGTTGATTTTCCATAGGTTTTCGGGTATGAATCAAGCAGTTTTGGAATTTTCCATAGGTTTTCGGGTATGAATCAAGCAGTTTTGGAAGATAGCAGCAACATCACCAAAGATGAAAACAACAGTGCTCGACACTATACAACTTTTATAGAATTGTCGATGCGCTTGCACATACAATGTGTTTTGGTACCCTTCAAATCGGCAGTTGAGGAAAATAGCATGGTCTGCTTAGACTCTGGCTTCCACTGCCTGATGTTTTTCAGGACTAGCGGTGTTTTTGAATCCCATGGACTTAGCGATAAAACCTTCTCCTAAGGCCACTGCATCACAAAGTTGAAAGGAATTAGCACACTACTAAAATGCACAGCTATTAGCATCGGGGTGATAACATGAATAGTGATGAAGATTATTGAGGCCATACCGAAACTTGCAGTTTGGAATGTCCTAACTCCATTTGCAATGTTCTTATTCTAGTGATGATGCTCTTCTGTGATCCATCACCATACATGGTAAAATTTGGCATCTTCTTTGTCACTGCCACTGTTTCATCGTAGACTCCTTCTTTAACATATATGATACCCTGAATGTAATTAGTGTAAAACTGTCAAAATCGTAATTTGCTCTATGACTTTGCTCTTTCTTAAAGTAATAAATGAACATAATTCGTACCTTCCTTCGTATTTCTCGGGCATGGCTGACAAGGCTTCACTAATACTTTTGTAGTTCCCACTGCCATCTTTTGCCACGGTAACATTGATTGTTGGCTTTTCATCGATTTTCTTCAACACCCTTTGCTCCTTATGGGTCACCCAGGTAGGAAAGCCTTCCTTGTCTTGTGTCAGCGGACGGCCACTACAAGAAAAGGAGACATTACCGGCGACGGGAAGTCGCCGGCCTTGTCTTTTTTTTTCGCCGGAAATGTCATTCCCGGCGACGAGTCGCCGGCAATGACGTCGCCGGAAATCTCCCGCCGGTGTTAACATTGCCGGCGACGGGAAACGGCGTCGCCGGCAATGGTTCCGCCGCCGTGGCCGGAATTTGTGACATTGCCGGCGACTGAGGTCCATGTCGCCGGCAATGTCTGAAAAAATTTTGAAAAAAAAACGCGGTTCTGGATTGGGCCCAATTCCAGAACCTGCATTGAAAGACATAAACCGTACAATCATACAAGTTCAACAGTACACATAAATGTCCAACGTACAGTACAAATAGCAACGACGATACGAAAATTAACTACAACTACAGGTCAGGGTCGAGGAACTTGCGGGTCAGGGTCGAAGTAATCAAAGTACTCATTTGAATTCCGGTGGCTACCTTGGTCTTGCTCTGGCGTTGACTGGTGCGGTGGTGGTGGTGGATAGCTAGGGAACGGAGGGACCGGGACCGGGGGAGGTGTGGGGAAGGGTTGTCCGGTAGTCTGAGCCTCGTACATCGTCCGCATCCATGTGTACATCTGAGCCTGCACCTGTGTCTGCTGCATTTGGTACTCGGCCATCTGCCTCTTTTGCTCCTCCAACTCCCTCTGCGTCCTATGAAGCTCCGCCGCGAGGTTACGACTAGAAGTTGAACTTCTTGACCCGGTAGAGTATTGTGAAGTGGTTTTCAATACTCCTTCGCCCGCCGAGCCCATTCCCCTACAGTAGTAGGTATTCTTTCCAGTCCCGCACGCTTTTGCCATGATCTGAGCCGCTATCGGGGGATCAAGCGGATCGATCTGAGAGGCATACTGGGTGACTTCTTCCTCGGAGCAGTCAGGATGGTTAGTCCGAGCTATACTCATGGTCACTTCTGCGGTCACCTCCTCCACTCTCGCCTAATTGAAAAGCGAAAATGAACAACGTATTAACTAACAACATCTATTAATATCGAGACAATAGTTTTATTAACACATGGAGAGGCGAAAGACTTACCGCTTCGTCAGGGCACTGCGGATAGAACTTCTGATGAATATACACCAAGGGGTTCACTTCTTGTTGTTGCTGCGCCTTAGTCGACCAACCCATGTAGTTGAGTGAACCTGCATGATGGGCCCTGGTGTTTTTCAATCTATTCGCCCGGTTCGTCTTCGAAATCGCCTTGTTTGATAAACATATGGAAAAAAATTAGATCTCACACTATTTCAATCTGATACGATACATTAGGCTTGTAAGATATATTAAGGATACATACCTGAGCTTTGGGGTGCTCGAAGTGGGCTATCAGCCACAGCCACTCGTACTCCCTAAACCGGAATTCGCTAGGGGTAGAACCTCGGCCTAGCTCCTTGTATACAGTGTAATGGGAAGAAAGCTCGTTCTTCCACTCTTTATACCTATATTAAAACAAGGAAAAAAAGTTAGAGATATTAAAACAGTTGATAAACAAAAATCTAACTCGATATATATTCAAATAAGTCGAAGCACATCACCGATTATGTAGTTGACGCTCTACCCACGTGTGAATAAGAACTTCATCCACGTCAAACCACACCTGCAATATGAATATATAAAAGGTAAAATTATATATTTAAGTGGACTTAATTAATAAATGTAAAATTTACGTAATGAAAATACGATTTTACTCACACTGAGTGCATTATGCACTTGCATCTTCACGTAGATAGGCACAGATTCCCAATCTGGCCAAAGCATTGGGACCTTGTCCCGCACGATCGCACCGGCCATGCTGACATATTTGCGCGTGGTGTCGAATGCCTCGATCACCTCGCCATCCTCATTGGCCCTTATGGGCGTTTTCCTTCCGCCGGTGGCCTGCTCAAGTCTCTTCCCGGTGCAGGTGCCTCTAGCCCCTTTCCGTTTTCCAGTCCCATTAACGAAATTGCCTAATAAAACAATGTCAACAAATTGATATGATTAATTGAACCAATCGCAAGTCTTAAGTAATAATTAATTAATCAATCTGATGTTAAATAAAATTTACCTGCATCGTCCGTTTGTTGGTTGGTGCACCTCACACTCCAAAGATACACGGGGTCGAACGGGAGGAAGTTATACGCTTCCTCCACGGTCAGGAAATCCGGCCGTCCTTCAATATAAACAGGCATCCCCCTATCATCGAATTCAGGGATGACAGGAATCTCGTCGGGTAGGAAGAGACCGGACGGCGGAGATAGACGAGGCCTGGACGATGAGGCGCCAGCACCACCATGTGCCTCAGATGATTCCCGTGAAACGGGAGTAGGCACCATCCGAATATGGGGCATTCGGATTGAGGGAGTTTCTGATGCCCCCGTTGACTGTCGCTCGTCTGAGGCTCTGCCACCGGAGGGACGTCTGCTGATTGAGCGTCTAGAGACTGAGGCTCGAGCCTCGAATTCCGGTTCCACGGCTCTTGATCGTGCAGCTTCCTCCTCAGCTCGCGCCTCTAGCAAGGCTCTCGTGCGAGCAGTCATCATTGGCCCACTGGGCGTGTTGCTAACTGCGGGCGAGGAGGAAGCTTGACTACTGTTCCCTCCACTATTTCGGGAACCTCTCCGAAGCCAATTAGCCGCAAAACCTCCTGGACATCGTAATAGTCATGGATTCGGTTCAATAACAAATCGGAACCGGAACGGTGTGGAACCGGAACCGTTTGAAACCGGAACTGTTTGTAACCGGAACCGTTTGTAACATAACGGTTCCGGTTACAAACAGTTCCGGTTCCAAACCGTTTCGGTTCTATAACAAATCGGAACCGGAACGGTTTGGAACCGGAACCGTTTGAAACCGGAACTGTTTGGAACCGGAACCGTTTGTAACATAACGGTTCCAGTTACAATAAGTTCCGGTTCCAAACCGTTTCGGTTCAATTACAAATCGAAACCGGAACGGTGTGGAACCGGAACCGTTTGAAACCGGAACTGTTTGTAACCGGAACCGTTATGTTACAAACGGTTCCGGTTACAAACAGTTCCGGTTTCAAACCGTTCCGGTTCCAAACCGTCCCGATCCTATAACAAATCGGAACCGGAACGGTTTGGAACCGGAACCGTTTGAAACCGGAACTGTTTGTAACCGGAAACGTTTGTAACATAAAGGTTCCGGTTACAAACAGTTCCGGTTCCAAACCGTTTCGGTTCTATACCAAATCGGAACCGGAACGGTTTGGAACCGGAACCGTTAGAAACCGGAACTGTTTATAACCGGAAACATTTGTAACATAACGGTTCCGGTTACAAACAGTTCCGGTTTCAAACCGTTCCGGTTCCAAACCGTTCCGGTTTCAAACCGTTCTGGTTCTAAACCGTCCCGATCCCGATTTCCACCTTCATTTATACGATTAATTAACAACTATATCACCTAAATTAACGACTATACATATTCGATGTGTATATATATATATATCATGCATCTTAATTAAATTTATCCATCACATATTCATCCAAATCACAAACCCTAATTAATTTTCCACATTTTTCACACATATATATATCATGCATCTTAATTAGGTTTAATTTCCACATATATATACATCACATATTCATCCAAACCACATTTATACATAATTTTCACATATATATATACATCACTTCATTTTCACATACCTAAATATATATATACATCACATATATACATACATGCTAATTTATAACTTATCACCCTAATTTCCAACTTAGCACCCTAATTAATTTACACATACACATACACATACACATACACATACACATACACATACACATACACATACACATGCAAAAAAATAATTAAAAATTGAGAGAGAGAGAGAGGGAGAGAGAGAGGATCGGACCTGCCATGGTGGAGTCCGATATGCTTTGCCGGCGACGGAGGTGAGGGGAGGAGAGAAGGGGAGGAGGGGAGGAGGAGAGGAGATGACTCGGTGGAGAGGAGGAGGAGGAGAAATAGGAGGAGGTGAGGGAGAGGAGGAGGAGGTGAGGGAGAGGATCGGAGGAGATGGAGAGGAGGATGAGGTGAACTAGTTTTCGCCGAAGGAGGAGGAGAGGGAGAGGAGGAGGAGGAGAAATGAAGCTCGGGCTCGACCACCCAGTTTCTATCCAGACAACATTGCCGGCGAGTTGCTTATAACTCGTTGGTAATGTCATTACCAACGACATCAACTCGTGGGTAATGACATTACCAACGAGTTAACTCGTTGGTAATGACATTACCAACGAGTTATAAGCAACTCGTTGGTAATGACATTACCAACGACGAGTTAACTCGTGGGTAATGTCATTACCAACGAGTTGCTTATAACTCGTTGGTAATGTCATTATTTCCCGAAGAATATCCGACAACATTTTCCGTCTACGATTTCCGGCTACATTTTCCGACTAAAATTTCGATTATCAATTTCCGTATACGTACGATTAACGACTACATTTTCCGACTACATTTTCGATTATCAATTTCCGTATACGTACGATTAACGACTACATTTTCCGACTACATTTTCGATTATCAATTTCCGTATACGTACGATTAACGACTACATTTTCCGACTACATTTTCGATTATCAATTTCCGTATACGTACGATTAACAACTACATTTTCCGACTACATTTTCGATTATCAATTTCCGTATACGTACGATTAACGACTACATTTTCCGACTACATTTTCGATTATCAATTTCCGTATACGTACGATTAACGACTACATTTTCCGACTACATTTTCGATTATCAATTTCCGTATACGTACGATTAACAACTACATTTTCCGACTACATTTTCGATTATCAATTTCCGTATACGTACGATTAACGACTACATTTTCCGACTACATTTTCGATTATCAATTTCCGTATACGTACGATTAACGACTACATTTTCCGACTACATTTTTGATTATCAATTTCCGTATACGTACGATTAACGACTACATTTTCCGACTACATTTTCGATTATCAATTTCCGTATACGTACGATTAACGACTACATTTTCCGACTACAATTTCGATTATCAATTTCCGTATACGTACGATTAACAACTACATTTTCCGACTACATTTTCGATTATCAATTTCCGTATACGTACGATTAACGACTACATTTTCCGACTACATTTTCGATTATCAATTTCCGTATACGTACGATTAACAACTACATTTTCCGACTACATTTTCGATTATCAATTTCCGTATACGTACGATTAACGACTACATTTTCCGACTACATTTTCTAGGGCTGAGAATCCAATACCGAAATCCCGATACCGAACCCGACCCGTCCCGATCCCGTCCCGATCGGGTCGGGATACACCTCTAAAATTATGTCGTCCCGACCCGTCCCGATCCCGAATTAAAATAAACGGGTCGGATCGGGATGGGCCGAATAGATCTGCAAAACTCATGTTAAGAACATCTGTGTTTTTAGAATGAAAACAAATAGAACTTACAGGGACTGAATCAATGTGAACCAATGTGAACCAATGCATCAGTGTGAACCAATGTGAACCAATGCATCTGTGTTCAGAAACTGATCTGAACAATGTGAACCAATGCATCAGTTCAGGGACTGAATCAATGTGAACCAATGTGAACCAATGTGAACCAATGCATCAGTGTGAACCAATGTGAACCAATGCATCTGTGTTCAGAAACTGATCTGAACAATGTGAACCAATGCATCAGTTCAGCGACTGAATCAATGTGAACCAATGTGAACCAATGTGAACCAATGCATCAGTGTGAACCAATGTGAACCAATGCATCTGTGTTCAGAAACTGATCTGAACAATGTGAACCAATGCATCAGTTCAGGGACTGAATCAATGTGAACCAATGTGAACCAATGTGAACCAATGCATCAGTTCTGTTGAACTGATGTGCCTTTTGAAGTTACTGCAATATATACACAGATATAACTATGTATTCGAAAACATAGATTGGTCTATGACAGATCCTCATTGAATTCCTATATTGATCATGTACAAGATTCAGAATATACAAAGAAGAATAATGTCATGTTCTTGAGTTGTTCTAACAACTAAATGTCTAAATGAAATTGTTTGTCTTTCAGAGCATGTAAGCACAGCCTCTTCAAGTAACTGTCATCCTCCAACATTCAAGGGAAAGAAACAAGTTGTTGAAGTTGATGATGAATCAGATGATGAACTTGTTGAAGTCAGTGATGATCGAATCCCGACCCGTCCCGATCCCGATTTTACTTTCGGGATCGGGATTGGGATAGGTCGAATCCCGACCCGTCCCGTACCGATCCCAGCCCTAAAATTTGTATTATCAATCCCGACCCGTCCCGTACCGATCCCAGCCCGATCCGGCATCTAATATAAGACACATTGCCGGCGACGGAGTAAGTCGCCGGAAATGAAGACATTACCGGCGACTTTACGCCGGAATCTCGCCGGTAATGTTGCAAAACATTACCGGCGACTCCAACCGTCGCCGGCAATGTCTAGGGAGACATTTCCGGCGAAATTCCCGCCGGAAAATCGCCGGTAATGTCTCCCTAGACATTGCCGGCGACGGTTGGAGTCGCCGGTAATGTTTTGCAACATTACCGGCGAGATTCCGGCGACATTGCCGGCGACGGGCTAAGTCGCCGGTAATGTTGAACATTACCGGCGACTTTTCCGGTCGCCGGCCTTGTCTCCGGTGATCTCGCCGGTAATGGGCAAAAATGTTGTAGTGGGCGTGATGATGATCCTCCACTTCTGGGTACATTTAGTTTGGAAATGAGTGAAATCATGGCTAGAGAATTGCTAGTGAGCTCTGTGGTGGCCTCCAAGGTCTTCTGCATTTCAGACTTTACGTTTTTATCAGGAAATCCATCAATGCATGTTTACTGGTATGAAATGACTGCACTTAACCAACTGTTCAAGACACCAATCCTTATCTTTCCAGCACTAGTAGTGTTGGCAACTTGATACATAGATTCCTCCAATTCTTCCTTGGCATCTTCAAATAGTACCTTGCAATCCTCAAACACACCCTTCTCTTTCTCGTTGCTGAAAGTGAGCTTGCTAGCTTTGGTGAAAGTATTCTTGGCTTCATCCGAGGCTCCAGAGATGGCGGTCTTGATGACTTCTTTGGGTCTAGAGATGGAAGAATCCCCTTTTGAGAAGACTTCATTGCACTTTTCCTTATAATTTGTTCCACCGCATATTTGCTCTACGAGCTTCCCAGAAGTTGATGCCTCCTTTGTATGTGGAGCATTCTTTGCTAGTACCTTTTTGTGTGCCTCTTTCTTAGGTGCCTCTTTATTTGGTGCTAGTGCAGGAGGTTTGCTAGCTGGTTTTGTTGTCAGTTTCTGCACAATAAAGAAAGCTGCGACGACAATCAGAGTAAGGAGGATCACCACAACAACTGCAATAATGATCCTCTTCTTGAGCTTACGGGCATTCTCGGTCTTCCGGCACTCAATTATCTGGTCGAAATCCTGGAATGCCATTGTTGAGGGTGGCTAAGGCAGAGGGTTACTCTGCCTTAACAATTCAAGCCAGCCACACGCTCAACAGAGTGGGACGACGACTCAGAAAGAGATGAAAAGAGGTAGCTAGACTCCTCAGCTTTAAGCAAAATCTCCACTTCCTATCGCTCAGTTCTTTTGTTCTTTTGTTTGAGTTTTGAGTCTCATTATTGTTTCAGCAATTGACAAAGGAGGTCTGGTTAGGAGAGTTTTTAGGTACTCTACTGTTGTTTCTAAATTTCTAAATTTAGCTGGAGATGGCAGCCATGGTCATTTCCTTTCCAACCGCAATTCCCCTGTGAATCCTTTGATCATTTCCTCCACATTTCAACTTTCCAAATTTACCTTTTTACACCACATTCCAATTATATATGAACGTAGTTCACCTCAGTCAATTTATTTTAGGCTCTGGTCTCTGTGAGGTGCTTATTAAGCTATGGCCAACTTATTTGACAATTATAGCTCTACATAACTTTTTACCATGTTAGTCATCACATTGTCCATGCCTACTTGTAAATTACTAGGTGAAGCCCCGCGCTGGAGCGTGGTTGAATGTTAAGGTGAAACGAAGAGTTGTTTGAAGATGATGTTATTGGGAAGGAAGGAGGAAGATATTAGGATATGATACAGAACTTAAAATGTATTGCATATATATATGTTACAGACATTGGAGTGCAGAGTACTTAAAATCCAGAAATCACCTATATACAGACATTACATTCATCACGAATAGCGTTATTGAAAAACAGAAATTAACCGATTATCTAGTGTTCTTAAAATACAGAAATCACTTATATATTACACACATTACATTTGTCCTGAATAGCGTTCTTGAAAATCAGGAATTAGACGATTATCTAGTATGCACAGTAGTCGCAAAACATGGGCAGCACATCACATCTTAGTCAGTTGCTTTCAGTGGCATTTGTTCAACATTGGAGGTCTTGTTGGTCATCAATTTCATCAAAAACTTGTTCCAGAGAGGGTTTATGGCTGGCAAATTTGAGGGTGTGATAAAGAAGTTTGTCTTATTGCTCTTGAAGAAGTGAAAATGAAACAGAGAAATGATATGTGGTACCTGAACTCAAGAAAGTGCTCTTGAAAGGTGAATATGAATCGCGGAGAATTTTGAATAGATAAGCTATCCATAGTAGAATCATCGAAGAAATAATCAATAACCACGCCATCATGAACCGTGGAGAACTATTGACAGATTGATGATGTTTTAGTCACTTGGTCATCTACCAAAAGGTAGTGTAAGTTGTCATACTTTATATAGAAACGACATACAACTAAAATTCAGGGAAATTGATAGAAGAAAACGACAAAGAACTCAATTTCGAGCGAATTCAATGTTTACCCAAAACAAAAATTCTAACAAATAGTATTCAGATTTACCTTGATTTGGATCGATTGCACCGTTAGATCATCACAAAATTTGAGTATGGCATAGAAGACACAGTTCTGAGAAACTTTCACGAAAACACTGAGTGCAACCGCAAATTCTATCATTTAGATTTTGGCCATGGAATGCTAATAACGGAAATGATTTTTGTGACAAAAACTGTAGTTCGTTTGCTTCTAGTTCTTTCCAGATCAACCCCACAATTTTTTATCTGCATGCACCCAATTTCTCTCATCAATCATAGATCAAAACCAACCCAGAAATCCCCTACAATATTGAACCCAAAATTGATCACTACTGCAGAACTAAAAACCTAACTCCATAAATCAAATACTCACCTTTCTCACCATGATCTCTTCTTCTTGATCAAGAGGTTGGGAATCATGTGCTTCCGATCGTGACCCAAAATTAATATTTGTTTACTTCGATTGCGACCCGATCGAAGCATGCACCCTATCTTATATAGGAAATGAGCCATGATAAGGCTGTGGCTCATGTCAATGAAGCCTTGACTGGCTATCTCAAGTCGTAGCCCAAATAATGAATTATCAAATTAAAATGAATCCTTTGTATTTTTATTGATACATAGCTAAAATATATATTTTGTATGTATTATCTTGTGTGTTATATATTGTGTCATATATGTTAAACAATTTTTCATGTTCAAGTAGAACAACATTCTTTAATTCGTCATCGGGTATGATAAGATTTAGCATATTAAAATTTAATTTCATTCTGTGTGATATGTCATCAGACTTCTTAATCCAATATGCATCAAACAAAGCTTGAGGATCCGAGACATTACAAAATAGAATAATCGTAACAAATAAATAACGAATTTGAGGAGAAGTGACAGTAAAAGTAGATTCCAACAATGCTTCGAGCCATTCTTTATCATCACTTAGTAATCCCAAAGCTCGACATGCATCTTGATAAGTAGAGTATACTGTTCCATTTACCGTTCTTATTGCCTAAAAATTGATACATCCTTTTTGAATATTCAAAAGCATTCTAAGATAGTACAATTCACCCGCATTTGGTGGCACATGTGCTATTCTACCAAGAACGGTATATTTTTTCCTTCGGGTCCATAATTTTTGATTAGTATTCCACACAAATTTTGTAGGAAATTGAGTATATGTTAATTTCTTTGCTTCCTTATAAGTCTTGTTAGCAGTAAACCAAGCAGTCAGCATTGTAGTTTCTATACCCGGACTTTGTAAGACATTTTCAAGAGAATTAGCTTGATGAAAACAAACATTTTGTTCGTTTGGTAAATGAATCTTCAAATATTGAACTGGGGGATATCTAGAATGAATGGAAAATTCAAATAAACGCCAGACGGACTCATGAGGAGTCAAATATCGACAGTTGAGATCGATAATTTTGGATTTCATCATTTATATTATCGCGGACTAATACGCATGCTCTATCGGGTCCTTTATTTATGTACTTGAATAAATATTTTATCAACATAGATTGAGAACATGATTCAACATTTATATGAGCTTTATATCTCAATAACAAATTAGCATTGTATGGAACAACATAATTATTGCCAATATGAACTCCTTTTTTAATTACAAAACGTGAATCATCATCACGACGTCTATATTGAGGAGATTTGATTGCTTGAAAAATTGTGTGAGGAATAAATAATTTTGGAAAATGTTGTGTGCATATTTTGTCTCGCATACACGGAGAAGATGGATTAATTTGACCGCAAGGGCCATGAATCATAAACTGACTAACTATATCAAACAACTCTGGATTAATATCTTTATCCGGCAATTCCGCTGAAATTATGGAATCTACATCGTTTCCTGTATAACATTTGTATTTATTTTTAAGCCAAAATAACAAATGAGCATGTGGCAACCCTCGCTTTTGAAACTCAATTGTACATACATGAGCATAGACTTCTCCAAAAGGTTCACCATCATTAATATAAGAAATCATGTCATCTACTTTTATTTTAAAGATTCGACAAATAATATCAGGACGATCTTCTGGTTTGTAGCCTGGTTTTTTTTCGAAATATCTCAAAATTTCTGGCCATTTCACATTGCACGTGAAAGTAATGAACAAATCAGGATTACCGTATTCTCTACAAATTGTCATTGCATCTTGATAATTATTTATCATATCTCTTGGACTACCCGTGTGAGAACCAGGAAGAAAAATTCTTTTTCCAACATCAGAACCTTGGATAATTCCATCCGAAACAAACGTTGATATATTATTCCATGTTTCACATCTCAGTTCTGGTTGATGATGTCTTATATAATCTAAACGATTTTCTTCAACAGTTGCATATGAATCGACTAAATATTGTTGAAATAATCTTCCACCTTTTAACAAAGTACTTGATTGGTTTACTCTATCATGAATTTGATAACATACAAATTTATTCATTGTTAATTTTCTATCTTGATTGACACTTTTGTTTGCAATTGGTTTTAATTTCATATTTATTTTAAATCCATCTTCTCCATATGGAAAAAGAAGCGGATATTGTAATGACATTAACTTTGGATGAATTTTAGATATTCTTTTAAGCTGCCATTCATTTGATCGAATAATTATATCTCTATTAGAATTAAATTCACCTATGTCACCCACAATTAATCCACCAATTTCAGAAGCAGAAGGTAATTCATATTGTTTGTTGTCAGTCTTTTCACGATCAAGTATACTCACATCAAAATTGGGCAATGATTGATTCTCAAAATCATCTCTCACAGATCATTTTGGTTAATTTATTACATTGATCTAACAATTCTACTAATCCTTTAACAATATCAAAATCAATCTTATAATTTACTTTATTTGGATCAATAGCAGTTATTCGGTTTTCAATCTCATTTTGAGTATCGTATACATATAACTGAGCGTATTTAGGACATTCTCCTTCCGAAGGTAAAACAGAACCCATCAAATGATGAACTTGTCCGCATATTTTAAAGACATAAGGAGCTCCTCCATTGTTTATGGTATCCTCAATTTTAGCCCCCATATAAGTAAAAGCAAACATGGAATTATAAACTCGAATATTATCACGAAATAATATACTTTTTCTACCATTATCTGGATTTAACAATTCATCAAGAAAAGTTGGAGTTGAATATGACATAGGAAGTTGGATTTGTCCTTTTTCACAACAATGACTATATATCAATTGGTTTTTCACTTTTTTTTTCAATGCTTCGCCTCACCAAAATAAAGCAGTGCAATGACTGCATGTGTAAGCGTTATCTCCAGAATCGTTGTAATTGACAACCACACCTACAATTACAATTATCAAATTTGTGTTAGATTTTTGATAACGAATGATGAAAATATGATAAATGAATAACTGATTGATGATTCATAATTTAAAATAGTGCCCCTCACCTGCATGGTTTCCCTGATATGATGCCTGCCCAAAAATAGTTCCTTGAAGACCTACATTCGATGGAGAAAATTGCCAGCTTATCATACCAACTTAACTCTCAAATTTGAGAAGCGATAACACATATAATTGAATCCTAGCAATCAATAATTGTGGTGGAAAATGGTCACACGCTCAGAAAGATTCCGATACATTACAATTGATGGGGACAACTGATCCCACATGAATTATGGAGATTTGAACCCTAAAATCTCATAATACTCGTGGCATCAATTGTCCCCACCAACTTGTGCATACATATTAACTCTCTCATCATAGCATTCATCAATATTGTACCAAAAATTATAGACGCAAAAACACGTTTTCTATAGAAAAAAAAACTCAAAACTGAAAATACATGCTAAACTAATTGAATCCTAACAGTCAATACTCAAATGGTTACACGCTTAGAAAAATTCGGATACATTACAATTGATAGGACAACTAATCCCACATGAATTATGGAAATTTAAACCCTGAAAATCTCATAATACCCGTCGCATCAATTCTCCCCATCAACTCGTGCATAACATTCATCAATATTAAACCAAAAATTATAGATGAAAAAAAAATTCTACAGACAAAATGAACAAAAAACTGAAAATACATACTGAACTAACTCACATCCTTGACCAAAAAGCCCTCATCATACCGACAATATATCAGAAATTGACTACGTATCAAAAGATATCCTAGCAGACATTCATCACAATTTATAGCTCTAAAATACATTTGTAATGAAGCAACCATATTAAGTTCTACCGATCATATATCAAGTCAAGAGCCATGCACATTGCAAGGGAATACTGGAATGATTATACTCCAAAATAAGCTACTATATACATTCGTACCTGATATATCTTGATCCATGTCTTCATCTTCACTGCTGTCCTCTTCCAATGTCCCTTGACTCCCTGGAAAGCAAGAAAAATAAAAGCAAGTGAATGATAGAATCCATGTGCATCATTGAACATGATATTAATAAAGCAAAAATGATCATAATCTAGGAATACCATCAGTAGAAATTCCAAGTGTATAAGCAACAATTGATAGAATTATATTGTATACAAAACTATAAAATGCAAAGGAATTTTTCCTGCCAATGCACCATACAGCAAGATTACCTGATTGAGCCTCCTGAACATGGTCAACATTTTGACATTCTCGGAAAACAGAATTCCTCTTGCTTAATTTCTGCACTGGATTGGATCCGCCTGAACCTTCACCTTCCAAATACTGTGACTCTGCTATTGTCTCGTGGGTTGCCAGGTCCCCTTCAAAAAAATTTGTGTTTTCAAAGAATTGCTTCCTCTTATTTCGATCCTTTGTTGACCTCATAACTGGAAAAATGAAAACAAACATAACAGCCAACAATTTAATAATCATTCATATGAAATTCCAAACACTGCACACATCAATGCATAAATTGTATAGACCACACAACGATTTATCCTTATACAGAATATGAAATCAAACAACACAGCAGTCATAATTAACATGTTTGAGACAAAAACAAAACAAAACTGTATTGCTGTGAAACAGAACTCTTACTATTATGAAAGTGTAATTTTTAATTTTTGAGATAACATGGAACCCATTAATTAACAAATTAAAATCTTAAACTATTGTTCCATTATTTCAAATGCTTGCACATTCACTTTTGTGTGGCCCATTATTCTAATTTGATGACAAAAAAAACATACATACTTATCAACTACTGCCTGCAAATAAAGTTGTGGTTTATTAGTATTGATAGACATACAAATACACATACCTGAAAATTTGTGATGAGTGATCGCAACAATGCTTAACAATCACAAAGACAACAACAGCACACATGCAACAACTTTTCGCATAAAATCTGTATAAATAAAACGAACTAAATGTAATTATACAATTTCAAATTTACAAAAATGAACTGACCAAATAAACTAATTCCATGCTTGTTCAGTATCAAACAATCATATCAAAGGAATGCATATGCAAAATGTTATTAGATGTTGGAAGCAACATTTCCACATGACTATGAATAAGTATTCTCGAGAAAAAAATGCAAGTTCAAGATCTAATCAATTTTCTAAAAATTACAACAATAAAATACATCAAATTACACACTGAGGAAGAGTGGAACACAGACTGTGATGGGTACTTCAGATCTTTAGATCCAATAGGAATTCAAACAATCAAAACCGTTGAAATCTCAAAATTCTTGTGGAATCAGAAGTCCTCACCACACTCATGCACACATCAATCTTTCATCACAATGATAGCAATCTCAAACCAGTTGGTAAATAAAGAAATGTCATCATCGATATCATACTTGCAGCTCATTTCAAATTTAATGACAAAAATTCAAAAAATAGACCTTAGCTCAATCAACATGAGGTCTGTAAACCCATAAACTTCTTCATTCAAAACCAATAAAAGAACCAAAAAGCGAAACTAAAACAAAAACTAAATCGTAATTTAAACCGAGAGAGAGACAAAGATATGACAGTTCGTTTAATACCTAATCTTCAGCAAGAAATGGAAGGCAAGATTCAAACATATGAACTCATTCTCTCAAAATTACAAAAAACAAACCAATTAAATTGAACACTCAAGAAAAGTGGAATACACACAATGTGATGGGCATTTCTGATCCAATAGAACCTTGACAATTGAAACCCTTGAAATCTCAAAATTATTGCGGAATCAGAGGGCCTCACCATACTCATGCATACATCACTCTCTCATCACAATGGTAGAAAAGTCAATATCAAAGTTAAAAAAACCAAACACGCTCCATATCTAGCTTACCATCTTTGTGTTCAGGAAATCAAACCCCAAAATATCACTAAAGAAATCAAATTTCAGTCTGTGTGCAAAAGAGTACCAAATTTGAATCAATCAAAATATAAAAAAATCATGACTTCAATGAAGAATACCTTAAATCAGAGAGAATTCCACCCATGATCAAAGTAGGGAAATATTAAAATATCAAAACAATCAAAGCTTCAACTTTCTCACCGATTAAATAACAACCTAGCTCTAGACATTTTCAAGGCCACAACTTTCTCACCAATTAAATAAAAACCTTCAAAGAACACTTTGTGACCTCTTCCTTGTTGGCGAATTTCGAACAAAGGCAATTATGAGAACCTACAAAAGGCACAAATTATTATTTATAACGTATATTGCTTCAAAAGAACATAGACATAAACTTTATACACGCACAAATGAAATCTCAAAGACCAACACAGGTTTAGTCGTTTAAAGTTGCATCCAATACATGCAATACACTAAGATTAAAAGAATCATGATTCAATAAAAACCCATGAAAAAAAATCCTTTTTTAATCCAACCACACAGAGACAAAAATGACATATATCAAATAAATAAATCAAACAAATCTGGCTATTGACAAAGACTATAATTATATCCAGACTCCATGGACTCTATTCGATATAAAAATAGTACTCATAAGGTAGGTCTCCTGCCTGCAACTTCACCGAAAATGACAACAACCCACCCAAATTCATATCTAAGTCCACAACACTCCTATTATGCGCTAAAGCTTAAAGACTATAGTACTCTCAATGCCGAACAAAAAAATATGAAAATATATTTCATGAACACAATCCGCATCAATACAGGACAAAAAAAAGGAACACAAATTTATGAAAGATACTCACATAATTCCTCTGATGTTTGATCCGTAAAGATCAATATCAGCCTGTGGCTTAAAAGTAAGTTATGGGCATATACAAACACCAACAAATTACAGAACCAACGCAGATACATAGTCCTGACTAAGTGAAAAAACATATAACAAATTCAAAATAAAATCCACATGCTATCTTCAAAGACCAACCACCCAAGCTCCAAACTAATCAGCATTCGAGCAAGCAAAACAATGAGAGTTAAATTCTTTTCATAATCAAGCATAGAAAAGGTCCAAAAACAATGAAAATCAAAGTAAAAGAAGAAAAAAAAACTCAAGTCGTCTTTGTTTAAAGCCAAGAATTTTAGCAGATACCTTTTATCAGTAACTATATGAATGATAAGTGGGAGAACTGCTAAATGCATTGAGCTAAAATTTTCTTCCCATGTATATATTTGCTATATATATATATATATATGCAAAGGTAACCACTAATTAAGCAAAGGTTCCACATATAATTGTACATATGCAATTCCAGGTGTTGCATAACAGATACAAAATGCATAACAGATTATTATACATTGCACTTACCGGCAGCAGTAGGAAAGTTGTTTATGTTAACAGTGACTTTGAACACATGCAGATATATCATCCTACTCTGTATACACTTCCACAACAAAAACCTACACATCTAAATAACAGAGTTTAATGACTACAACCTTAACTTCTTTAAGTAAAACCTCGCAGCCACAGAATGAAGCTACACCTTTTTTGGTTGATCACAGCAATTCTTGCTTGATTATCGATCTGTGATGAAGATATATAATCAGTTACTTCAAAATGAAAATCTAATAGATTTTTCACCTAAATAATAGATCGCCGAAACCAAAGGGGTAATAGATCGCCTAGACACAGCCAAACAAAAAAAAAGAAACAAAACCACACAAACCCACCGATGATAATAGCTCTTCTTAATCTGTTCATACCCAACCTTCAAAGCAAAACCCTTTCGATCTAAGGGTCTCTGGCACAACATCCCTTTTGTACCAATACGTCTCATCATTCCCAGCACACTCTTCATACCCAAATTTCAAAGCAAAACACTCTTGATCAAAAAAGAGAGGAATAGAGACTACAAACCTGCGATAAGCAAGACGCTGGAGACTATCTAATCGAAAATAGATCCGATCGGTCCTGATCCAGAACAATGGTAGGAAGAACAATGTATCTGATCGAAGCTATCTGATCGGTTCTATCCAAAACGATGGTAGGACGAACAATCGGTACAAAGGAATTAGAAATCTAGTAACAGATCGATTCGACTGCGAGAGAGTAGCAGATATTTGGGAGAGAAGGCAATCAAAAAAGCTGAGCTTAGGTTCTTATCCAAAGCATACTCGGAGAGAGAGTCTAAAGTAAGAGAAGAGATTTTCGCACGGTTCGCGTGCCCAGCACAGTGAACAGTGCTATGAATAGGAAAACACGTTATGTATACAGTAAGGACCACGAATGTTATATAAGAAATTACGACACATTAAAATACTAAAGAATAATATTTGTAGTAAAAAACTTGTTCCGAGCATTCTCTACTGCTCAAACAGCTACAGCTTCATGCCCAAATATTTTTTTTTTCTTTAACTGGGTTCTTATTTTGAGCTACCCGTAATTTAGTAAAGATCCGAAAATATATCACATTTATGGAATTTCAGTTATTTCACCGTTTCTTACAAATTATTGAAATGTACGAAATTGTTGATCTTCTTTCTTATCTTGCAGGGAACTCTTCATTTCTTTGAAAGAGGAAATATTTATACAAACAGTTCAAAGATCAGATGCCATCATCATAAGGAAATGAAGTGGACTGCAGCCATTCATCACCTACAATGAACTCGGATACTGAGAAGTTTGAAGCATCATAGTAATCCAAATTATGATACCCTGTCCAGTTAACTCTACTCTCTGTACCTGAACCAGGTCCGTAGTTTTCATACTCCCCGTAGTACAAAGTGTCCAAGCCTAGATCTCCAGACCAATTTGTCCATCCGCTTGGGTCAATGAAGTCGTCAATGTAGGACTCCAGAAAAACCGTTCTAGAGAACACCCTCCACGGTCGGCCTAAGTAGCTTTTGACACTGTTCTTGTTGGAGTTCAAGTCATCGGCAGCCACAATGGAACAATTCTGTATGGAGATTCCAGTATCCTCCTCGTCGGTGTCCCTGGATTGCGCTGTGATAACGGTGAACTGTCCTGGCATAGGCATCTTGGATACAATGTTACACTCTTGGATTACCACGGCGGCATTACCAAATATGTAGTCTATAGTCCCTGAGATGTCACATTCTCTGTAAAATTGTCTGAAAGAGTGCACATACATTGTGTCTTGGTAACCGCTGAAGGCGCACTTGTACAGTGCAGCAAGGTCTGCATTTACTCTCAATGCAACTGCTTGATGCTTCTCTGGTCCTGCTCTGTTTTCAATGCCTATATCTCTTGCCAGAAAACCTTCCCCAGATACAGCTGAAAGTTTAGCAAGTTGGTGAAAAAGTCAACTACGATTCATTTAGCAAAAACTTCCATTAACAACCGAAAATGACACTTGTCACACTCATGATGGAGAACTGAAGTGAGGGAAGCTAGTGAAGGTCACATTTCTGTTCTGTCACGGAAATGCTAATGTGTTTTGTTCATTTCCTTTAAAGGTGTTCATAAGATGTTTGTTAAGATGTATGAAGTGGCTCCAGTAGGAATTAGAGGAGAGAGGGGCACAAAGATAGGCCAAGACAAGGTGCTCGGTGAATTGTCTCAAAGACAAGGACGTACAACAGGGGAAACTAACCAAGTTGGCCTATGGAATCTTATATACGAGAAGCAAAACTAGCTCATCTATCCGCCACCATGTGAGCAATCATGCATGTTTCTAGTTATATTTATCACATCATTTAGCAACTAGTTTTAGTAACAGTAACTATATCTCAATGCAAACAATTCAAGTTCTCATTAAGAAGTATAAAAATGCTATGAAACAAAGTAGGTTTATCGATTACCTAGTGTTGCAGATCTGAAAGTTGTCCAGCCATCACCTACACTTCTCTTGTCGGTAATAACAGTGATGTCACTCCCATCTCCAAGAAGAACAATATTGGTCTTCCAGCTTGGGATTTCAACATTTTCATCATAAACCCCTTCTTTGACATAGATAAATGTTCTGTCATAGCTATTATTAGGAGCAAACTCAATGGCCTCACTGATGGTGCTGAAGTTCCCAGTTCCATCTGCAGACACAGTCAGGACTTCGCTTCGATCGTACTCGTCGCCGGAACTCTCCAAAATCCGTTGATCTCTCCTCGAAATCCATGTCGGAACACCCAAAAGACGTCTGTTTTTACGCCCTTTTGGGCTAGGCACTTGACTCTTGAGAGCTGAAAGAGAGTTGCTAACATACTTGTATGTACTAGTTAGGGAACTGACTAGGGTTGGCTTCATGGGACCAGAAGCTGAGTCCAGGCCTTCCAAGCATGTGTTCTTGTTTGAGAGGGCAGCACTGAGGTAGGTTCTTGCATCTCTTAGTTTCTTTTGATTCGAAGACTTGACTCCGGTGACGGATCGCTGTATGGAAGAGAGTGTGATCTGGTGGAGGTCCTTGCAGTCCTGGATTGCTCCTTTTTGCTTCTCGATGATGTTCGAATAGAGCCCCGCCTGGTGGAAGAGAGCCGAGAGCTTTGTTGCTTCGGATAGTGCGGTTTGGAGGGATTGGAGGAGGTAAGTGAGGATACTGGGGCTGATGTTGATCGAAACCGAGAGCTTTAACGAGTCGAAACAGACATCGGGGTATGGAGTGGGATTGCAGAAGGATTTTATGGAAGATAAATGGGCACTGAGAGTGTTAGTTTTGGATGATGATGAAGAGGACGAACTGTTGAGAGCATCAGTTGTGTTTGAGAAGAGAACTATGCAGAGGAGCAGAAGCACTTTAGGAATGGAGAAAGCCATAACTCATAGATGAGAGTTGAACAAAACAGACTTTTACATGGAGAGGTTTCAGACTTGGCAAGAGTTTCTTATATTAGATTTCGTTGGGAACGTAAGCTGCATGGTTTTGCTTAGCGTTACTTAATGATCATCACAGATTCTTATAAGGGATTTAATGTTAAATATCAGATTTAGTGATCCTTTTTTCCTTTTGTAGGCTATAGGCTATAGCTCACGGGAACTAGCTAGACTATTATGCACTGCCGACTCTTGTCTTGTTGAAAAGCTCCAAAGTGGAGGGGGAGTGTATATTCCTATAGAAAATGTTGGTATAACTAATATAACATTTTCCTAACTTATACCTCTGGTTTGGCTCCATTGATGGAGTTCCATATTATCTTGGATTCAGATTTTAGAGTAGGAATGGGAGGAAGGTACTGTGCACACCATATTAGAAAGTCGTTTATATATATGGGAGTGGGGGGCACATGTGTTTGTGGTGGACTAAGGATCTGAGTATGATTGTTTGAACGTACATAGACTAGTTCAGCACTTCAGCTCACAAACTCCAAAAAGATATGAAGGAAATGGACAGAGACTCCAAAAAGAAGAGCAGGAAGAAATGGTTTTGGATTGAATGATCGACGAAGATCAGAAAGAAGAGCTAACATGAGTTTTCTTTTCAAGTAATCAATTAAGAGGATACTCTATCAACTTGAAATCGCATTATGATATTTAATTACCAGATATATACATTAAACTAAGCTATACGTCTGTAAATTAGTATCTGTCGCTGTTCACGTACAGATAATTACCAAAGAATCTGCATTTGCGATATTTAGAAAGTTTCTTTGGCAAAATTTGGAAAGTTAGGACAATATGATCTCTACTCGTCGCAGCTCGCAACTTGTGCTTTGTCTGGTTAGAACTCACGGAGACAATGACACTATTTTGCGTCATTATTTGTTCATCTTGTCCTGATATACATGCCAGTATCTCACATGTTCAGATTCTTGACAACAGTTTTATAGCTCCCTGCAGTTCTGTATATCGACATATATACCTCTCTCGTCTCTCCAACTTCACCCCAATTCAAATTACCAGCAGCACCGCCAATAGTTATCTAAAGAAGTCATCTGCATCCGGATCCAGAATTTTGTGAGAGTAGAATGAAAAAAGTATCATTGGGATAAAGGGTAGAATGTAAAACAGAAAAGGCAGGTATTTTTGTTGTTGTTGCGAGGGCAGGTATGCTCGCTAAGCAGTAATCGCTGAGAGATAAGGAAGAAAAATGACAAAAACAAATCACAAAGAAAGATAAGAGTTTTTCCTCATACACCCTAGTTATTGTGTGAGCATCACACTCTTTCAAAATTTGACACCTATTGACAATACAATTAATGTTAAACATTGTTAGCTATAATTTTATTTATCTTTTTCTTAATAATTTGAAACTCTGATTTTTCAACAAGGGTAGAAAATCAGATTATATCTCCTCTTATTTTTTTATATTTTTTTACGATAAACATCGCACTCATGGTATCATATATTAAAAACTTGTCAAATACATCAACACATCTAGAATAACCTTCTTCCACAGTGAAGAAGCAAATTTAAACTAAGTAATGATACATCTCTTGGTCATATGCTCAACACAAAACAAACCTAAAAAGTTAAAGCTAGCTCCAAAACAAAAACCAAAACTAAATAGTCCAAGCAAAAACTTTAAAAGCAACTAGAAAACTAATAGTCTGAATGCATAAAAACATGGATTACTTCTTCTTGGTCTTTCCTTTAGTGTCAAGCCCTTTGCTTCAAACTCTTTGTATGTTAGATGAAGAGGTCCAACCATCGGTATCTGCTTATTTTCATTGGATTTTCCTGGCTTCTTGTTCTTGCTGCCAATGGGTCTTCCTCTCTTCTTTCCATTCAGACTCTTCCTCTTCTCAGGTGACTGGAGTCCGAGACATGACCTATCCATCAATAGCTTATACAAAGATAATGTCAATCTCGGTTCCTAATTTTTCTTCTTCACGTCAAAAAACAAAAAGAACTCGATCTATAATTTTGGTAAAAACCTAATTTGCAGTTCTATGATTGATGGTTTCATGATCTCATATATGATTTTTTTTTCTTGATCTTAATTTCTTTTTCATTACTTATAGACACGTTTTAGTTTGATGGTAACTTTTTTTTTGTTACTTCAATATGTTTTTGTTACTTTGGAAGCAACAAATATCACAAGGGAAGTTCATCTAATTCTAAACTTTCTGCTAAATCTAATATTAATAAGAATAAGTCTGCAAAACCTTCAAAAAATAAGAAATGCTTCTTAAGCAAGAAACCTGGTAATTTGAAGAAAAGTTGTGAAGCTTTCAAGTCTTAGTTGAATAAGAAGGATACCTATTTTCAATGTTATTTATTATAAATTAATGACAAAATATCACAAATGGTCACTGAAGTATCACGGTTTCTAAGCTTTAGTCACTAAAGTTTCGCAAATATAGCTTTGGTCACTGAATTTTTACACCAACTTTCACATTAGTCAATGAACTTTGATGTCAACTTTTCAAATTGGTCACGGGACCTATTTTCAGATATAAATAAAACTTAACACCGTTAATAATCAATGATATTTTGGGCATACAACCTATTTGAATTGGCTCAATTTTTTGTTGTCGTTGTTTTTCTTTTTAAGTTTTAGTTTTTAATTTTTTTTATTTGGTAAAAGACCGATATATTCCTCTTAAATGACCACGTGACTAGCACATAATTTTTTTGAGACAGGTGAAAATCTAAACCTTATTAATTTCACAAATATAGCTCTAATTCCCAAAGTGGATACCCCTAAAATGGTTAGTCACCTAAGACCTATTAGCCTGTGTAATGTTTATTACAAAGTGATCACTAAGATCATGGTCTCTAGATGAATACCTTTGTTGGATAAATACATTTCAGATAACCAGGGGGGGTCTTTGCTCCTAGTAAGTCAATACATGACATCATTTAATTGCTCATAAACTGTTCAATGAGTTTTAGAAGAAGAAGAAGAAGAGGCAGGGGTCTCTAGCAATTAAGCTGGACCTGGAAAAAGCCTATAACATGCTTAATTGAAATTATATTAGAGCTTGCATGTTGAAATTTGGTTTCCATGAAACTTGGGTTAACAGAGTGATAACATGTGTCTTTACTTTTTTATTCTCCATTCTGGTCAATGGTAAGGCCACTGGTTTATTTTCCCCCTATCGATGAATTAGACAAGGGGATCCTTTATCTCCTTACATCTTTATACTTTGTGTTGAACCTTTTATCAGAAATTTAAACTTTCTGGCTAGATTTTCTAAATCTAATGTAGGCCTTCTCTCTTCTCCTAATGGTTTCAGAATCTCCAACCTTATGTTTGTCGATGACTACTTAGTTTTTTGCAAGGCTTCTTTGAAACCTGCCAGATTAATCAGAAAGCAGCTGGATATGCTCACAAATGCCACTGGTCTGCAAGTGAACTTTAATAAATCCTCACTCTACTTCTCTTCTAATGTTCCTACTTCTGATCAAAATAGAATTGTAACAGTCATTGGTATCCAACAGAAATGCAGTATTGAAAAATATCTTGGTATACAAATGTGATCAAATAGAAGGATCATATTAATGCAAAAGGACATTCTTCTTAAAATGTCAAATAAGTTGGCAGGATGGAAGAATGGATCTCTATCCAGGACAGGTAAGTTGACCTTAATAAAAACTAGCTTAACATGTATCCCTAACTATGTTCTGTCATGTTTCTTATGTCCAGATAAGCTAGCTAAAGAGTTGGATTATGAGGCCAGGAAATTCTTTTGGAGTACCTCAACTAAATGCTCTCATATTGCTTGGGATAGTGTTGCACTCCAAAGAAGTTTGGGGGTCTTGGAATATATTAGAAAAGTAAGTCATTTTAATAAAGCTGCTTTTACTAAATTGTGTTGAAAAATGATTACTGATTAGAACAACTTGTGGGTCAAGATTATGACTAGAAAATATTTGAGGAAATCCTCTTTTTTCCAGCCTAAATATAAGCATGGTAACTCCTTGGCTTGGAACGAGATTTTACAAAACAGAGATTTGCTAACTGATGGTTTGAGATGGATCATTGGCAATGACCAGTCTGTGAATTTTTGAAACTATAATTAGGTCTTTCCCTTCCCTCTGTGCAAGCTTATTGATCACTCAAGGAATACTCAAATGGATGAGGATGAGCCAGTGATCGATTTAGTAATATTCAATGGAACAAAGATAAACTTTTGACAATTCTCGATGAGGACATAGTTCATTCTATATGTAGCATTCCTCTGCCTTGTTTTGAGCAGGGAGATAAATTTGTCTGGGGACCTGCTTCTTCTGAAAAGTTTTCTATTAAATCTGCTTCAAGTTTATTGGTGGAAACAGTCCCAAACATGAACATGCTAAGCTGCTTGAGAAGGTTTGGAAGCTTCACATTCCGTCTAAATTTAAAATTTTCAGTTAGATTTTGATTAGAGACAGATTGAAAACTAGAGATTTCTCTAGATTACTAAATATGAATTTGATTAACAATAATGTTTGTCATTTATATGGTGCAGTAGTGGAAACTAGCAATCACCTGTTTTGTAAGTGCCCTAAAACTAAACAGATCTGGCACAAAGATCAAATCTTGTTCATTAATCAAACAACTTTATAAACTTGCTGATACAAAAGCTCATCATCATGAGGCCCTTGCTATGGCCCTAAACACGTGCCGGAATATTTGGTATGCCATAAACAATTTTGTTTCTGACAGTAGAACTTCAATCCCTTAGCAGTCCATGCTAGAGCTGCCACAACCTAGAGTAACTTCAAGAGCGTTCAACATTCTCCTGATTAGACTAGGAAACTACCTCAAATTATTGAATGGAGGCCACCTTCTAATGATATTGTGAGTGGTCTGTGCTAGCAAAGAATGGTCTGCGAGCTGCAGGTGGTTTTATTTTAAGAGGAAGTTATGGTACAATCATCTCTGCAGATGCTAAGTCTTTCAGATCAAATAATGTCCCTCTCACCGAAGCCCTAGTCCTCAGACAAGCTTGCTACATGATGGCGGTTACAAGAATATTATAGTGGAAGGTGACTCCTTATTGGTCATCAACTGCTTGAAGATGAGGTGTTCTATGCCTTGGCGCCTAAGAATGATTATCAAAGTTATCAAGAACATCGCAACCTCGTTTGATTGCATATCCTCGATTATGCTCCAAAGAAGCTAACTTTGCGGTTGAAAGACTCGCTAATCTTAGTCATTCTGCTTATTCTACAACAATCTGGAATCATCTTCCGGCCTTTGCGGCTCGTGTTAATCTGTTTGATATGGAAGGCAATTGTTGCCCAAGAGGGATCTCTATCTTGCAACTCTCTTTCTCCGGCAAAAAAAAAAACATAAATCTCGTGAAAAGACTAATCCTAAACTGAAAGCATTTCTCAAGAGATAGAGATCGACAACATGATTCCATGCATGGCCTATCATGTTACGTAAGTGCATGACTTCCTGTACTAGCTAGCTAGCACGTGCTAAACGTACGACGGCTGCAGTCAACATGCGAGGTCTGATTCAGACAATGCAAAATGGAACGATCGAGAAGCTGGTATAGACTCGAGTCTCTAGGCCGAGCTGGTATTTGCAGCCACCTTTTATTTAAATTATTTTTTAGGTACAGGATATTACTCAAAGTCACAAATTTTTCGATTATATTTTAACATCCTCATCGTTCATAATTGTTGAAATTTTGTATGACTCTAGTCCCACATAGAAGATGTATAAGGACTTCTACCCTTAATAAGGGATACCCTATGTACCGTAATATATAGAAGTGGGTTAGGGTAAGGGAATTTTAATTAGTTTCATTAAAAATTTCCTTGGGCCTCGTAGTGGGTTATGATGATTATTTAATGATCATAGATTGGTCATTGGGACTCTTGGGTTTCGTTACTACACTTCTGGTTTTGGAATCTTCTTGTTGTCTGTCTCCCAAGATACAACTCTTAATTCAAGGTTTTACAAATTGTCTTAGGACATTGCGATTAAACAAGCATTTCTCAAGAATCAAGTTAGTAAATTCGAATTGCTTTCTTTATTTTGATTTTCATACTTGATTGAAGCATTCAATTTAAATTTAATTCTCTGCTATTTAGTTTTATTAATTTCTATATTCAATTACATTTATAGTGATATTTATTGTGATTCATAGTTTGATCCATACTTATAATACATATTTTCTAACATGTATTAGGTCTATATGAGTAGACCATTTCTATAAATGGTGATCGTTAAAATATCGAACTAGATTAAATCAAGGAACAGACCAAATATGTCAAACCTGAACTGTTTATGCTTATAAACGTAAATTGTAGTTTTGAATACCTCAATGATCACCATTTTGGTTGAAAATTTATAGACTTGATTTACACATTATTACTTAAAATCTGAACAGTGGACATGGTAAAATATGATTGAAAAGTTGGTGTAATATCATATACATGAAAACGACCAAAAAAGGTATACCTGAAGAGAAAGAGATATATGTATATATATACACACACACACAGTTCTCTTCTGCTAAGGACGTCCTTATTTATTGAAAATGCGGATTTCTTGATTTTTCCTTGATTTTTCCTTGATTTGACTCATTTCTATGTCATATAATTATATCCCCACCATTCAATTTCTAGATACTAGTGTATTGATCACTCCTGCAAAATTTTATCTCATCTGATGATGTTTAAGGTATCTAACTCAAATTAATGAACGGACTGTAATATGTCCAAACAGAACCATTCATGTTCATATGTGGCAAATCACAATTTTGGAAGCTCAAACGATCATCAAATTGTATGAAATTTTGAAGAAGTGATCTATATACTAGTATCTAGATACTGAATGGTGGAGATGTGATTATATGACCTAGAAGTGAGTCAAATTAAGGAAATCCGCATATTTCAATAAATAAAGATGTCCTTAGCTGAAAATGTCTATGTGTGTATTTAAATATATATATATATATATATAAAGATAGCTTTTCAAATGCAGACGTCCGCATGGTGCGGATGGTAAGAATTTAACTATTTTGATCATCTCATATTTGATTTCAACAATTTAAACTGTTGATGTTGTAGATATCCCTTTAAGGAGTAGACCTACAAAATTTCAGCCAATTTAGAAATTATTTGGTCATCCAAAATAATGAAACATTACAAACAAATAAGGTGCGTCGGATAAATGTTGACGATATATAAATGGCAAATGAAATGGTCAAACAATTTTTAATTGGACTCAAATTTTGTAGGTGACTTAGTTGAAGTAGTATCTATTGTATGAGTGGTTTTGATTGTCAATGAAGTAAAACGAAAAAATTTGCAATGTGTGGATTTCTGAGAAGGACTATACATATATTAGGGTTGTTGCCCGCGCTGAGGCGCAGTTTGTTGTCAAAGTAAAGATCAATGTTATTTTAAAGTTTTATTTTTTAAAAATAAATATTTGTAATATATAAAAAATAATTTACAAATTAAGTACTATTTAAAATAGTACATGCAACTTACAAAATATAAGAGGTTATAGATCATTGAAGTTTAATATAAGATGAGAGAAGAGTTAGGTTTAATGTTCAAGTGAACTTAAGATTTAGGTTATACTGTTTTACAACAATATTTAAGTAAAAGTTAAAACCGAAAAAAATAAAAAGTAAAATATAAGTAAAAATTGTAAATTTTTAAAAGATAAAAAAGAATAATTCCCTTTTAAAATAAATAAATAAAAGTCAAAACTGTTAAAAAAAGAAGAAGATGAAACCGCAAAAAATAGAAAGGTAAAGTCTAAATAAAAATATAATTAAACTGTTAAAAAATAAAACATAAAAATTAAAACTATTAAAAAAACGTGTGAATATAACAAAGTAAAAAGTAAAACATTAAAATTGTTAAAAAACATAAAAACACCCTCATAAACACCATATACCCTAGGATGAAAGACCACGCCGGAGGCACAGTATTGCTAATATGCAATGAGAGAAAGTCAAGAATGATATGTAGGTGAGATTAGAATTTAGGTAAAGATAAAATTTAGAGTCAAAGTTAAATAAAAGATAAAACCATTAAAAAAAAGTGAAAAATGTCAATGCATATAATTGATATCATCATATGAAAGCTTGTTTACGGTCAAGTTTAAATAAAAAATTAAATTGTTAAATGGTTAAAATTAAAAATTAACCTTTCAAAAAAGATGAAAGGTTGGATATGCTAGTGAATGTTGCCCGTGCCGATGCACGGTATTTGTTAATATGCAATGAAAGAAAAGATAAAAATGATGCGTAAATGAATTTTGCTATAAATTTTTTTTATAGCAAAATTTCAATAAAAAGCGAAGCCGTAAAAAAATAAAACATTAATGCATAGAGTTAAGGCAGATTTTTTACTTTTCAAAAAATCAAGGTAATTTTCTTTTACTATATATAAAGGTTAAATAAAAAGTAAAACAATAAAAAATAAATAATCGTTAAAAATTAAAATTAAAATTTTTAGAAAAAGTAAAAAGTTTAACAATAAAAAATGGATTAATATTGAAAAATAAAAAGTAATAATTAAACTTGTTAAAAAGTAAAGTAAAAAATAAAAATTGGTGAACAGGAAAAATGGTGAAACTTAAAAAGTAATAAATACAAATGTGAAAGTAAAAAGTAAAAATTGGTGAATTGGGAAAAAGTAAAAAGTGAATGAATAGTGTGACAGTAAATTGGTTAACAAAATAAATGGTGAATATTAAAAAATAAAAGTAATGAGTGAAAATATAAAAAGTAAAAAAAAATAAACGGTGAAAGAATAGTACGAACAGTGATATAAATAGTAATTCTGGTTGTTATATAAGAGTAAAAAAGTAAAACATAAAAACGTAAATAGTTAAAAAATAAAAATTAAATCTGGTTAAAAATGTATAAATGTTAAAAAGTAAAAGATAAAATTTCAATCTGGTTAAAAAATGTTATAATGAAAAAAAAATAAAAAGTAAAATCAGTTAAAAAGATAAATAAAAGATAAAAAAATTTAAAAAACGTGAAAAGACTAAAACGCCCTCTTCAAACAGTATTTTAAATAGTAAATGATGTTTGTTATATAAGAAATTGTGCTGATTGCTTTGGCGAGCTAGAAACGTCGATCTGCACTATACATGCATGATTTATGGATCACGGCAGTGGCATCATTAAAATTGAAATTGACTGTGTCGTCCATCTTGTTGTCGCCATGATTGGCGAAACTAGCAACTGGGGGTACAGTTGAATCGTACATATGTGTAGAGCGAGTGTTGTGCCATTGATGACCTTGACTTCTTAAGAGAAAATCTAACAGAGAGAGAGGTTAAATCTTTTTTGCAAAGTTCAAATTTGACATCTGATATGGCAATTGACATTTTACCCATTTTTCTGCTCCAACAGAACTATTATATATGATTATTATTTTATCAATTTTTTAGCTTAAAGTTAATTTGTGGAGCAAATAGAAACTTAACAAAAAGAGGCCGAAACCAGAAAAGTACGAAGACATAGGAGTAGTTTGGGAAGCCATCTTCCTCAGATAATTCTCAAGAATCTTCACAACAAAGAGTAGAAATCCCTCACCCCTACCGTGATCTCTTCCCTCGCCCTCTAACCCTTCAACGACCCTAATTCACTGACTTAACTCCATCTCGACGCACCTCCTCTAGATGAGTTATTCTCACTGTTGATATTCGTGATGATGTCGGTCTCTCCTAATTCATCGCGGCGCAAAACTATGATCATCATCCTTTATAGTTTTGTTTACGGTGGATCGAGTAGAGAACCTTTATAGTTTTATTTATGCTGGATCGAGGGGAGGGAGAGAGAGAGAGAGAGAGAGAGAGAGAGAGAGAGAGAGAGAGAGAGAGCAGTTTGACAATTTTGTTGAAGATGTCAAGCTTAACAGTTTTGTTCCCAAATGTTATCCACGTAGCTTCAGTAGTCAACCACGTAATTTTGCCTAAGAGTTTAATGTCCATTTTTTGAGGTCAAATATTACCGTATTTTACTGTCCATGTGGAATTTGATAGTTCTTCTAGACGTACTTGCTCTAAGTCCTTAATTATCTACCTTAAAACGAACAACATAATCAAAGAGTTGCCGTTGAAGTAAAACTTACCTAGCTGCTTGAACTACATGCATACTTGTATTTCCGTATATATGCTTACATACATGCATGTGCCGATGGATCGAACATTTGATCTGCCACTTAACAGTATTTTAGGACTTCATAACTGTATCTACACACACACATATTGATAATAACGATACTATATATAGGAAATATCAATCTACCCGAGCTATAGCTACATAGGTATACGGCCATGCATTAGTTCAACTAGGAAGCACATAATGAAATTGATGTGGTTCTAACAATGCGTACACCGACTATGATTTCCGGTAATGATGGTATCATCTCCGATCAACATTATTAGGTTCTTCTTTTCTGATCTCCTCGTATGTATTAATTCTTCGGACAATTATTTTTGAACTTAGTAACTAAATCAAGATCGAGTAATGTCATTGGGCCATGCATGCTAATTTACGTTCGTACGAAGAACATAAACCAACAGATCTGAAAGCAGGCATTATTTTTCTTATAAATATAAAATGTCTCTAAGGACGACGCAAGTACGACGTATACACTGATCGATCATACACAATTACACATACACATGTTATCGAATTTAATGAAAATATTGTAAAATAAAAAAAATATGTATAAAGTAGTTCAAAGATGGAAGCATCTGTCTTTTTTCGGCTTTGAGGGAAAGAATGAGATGATGGAAAACGCGTCTGTACAGCTCTCATCTAGCTAGTTTTGTCTGGAACTTGAGCTCCAAGTGCTTCGATGGTAAGAAACCAACGTCCACAATTTTTTTGGAGAAGTCGATCATTAAATCCATTAACAAAACGTGATAGTATATATATAGAACTTTATCGGATTATTTGGTATGATAAAGAGAATTTTTAAAGTATCTTTATACTAACAAATAATGTGACAAACACACAATTTTAGATTAACAAACTAGAGTAGCACAAATAATATCAAAATATCGGTGTACAACTCCTTAGTTAGCCTTCTTACTTAAATATAGTTAAATACGTTCAGGGTTTTATTACATTATTAACAAATTACATTTGAAGAACAGAAAAGCTGTAAATCCTTTTTGCTCTCCCTCTCCACCTACATGCAATAAGGATCCCTATCCAATACAATTTTACAATAATGTAGTAAATTATTCAATGGAGAAAATTACCTATGTCACAAATGAATGTGACATGAGAGAAGAAGAAAAACCTGGTGGAAGAGGAAGGGGACGCAGTGGATACAATGGAGGATACAGAGGCAGAGGAAGAGGTAGAGGTAGAGGTAGAGGAAGGGCATTCAACAAAGCTGTAGTCGAGTGCTATCGATGTCACAAGCTAGGTCACTTCCAATGGGAATGTCCCAGCTTTGCTCACTATGCTGAACATACAGAACTAGATGAAGGAGAAGAAATGCTGCTCATGTCTTACGTGGAGATGGAAGGGGCTGCAAGAGAGGAGGTGTGGTTTCTGGACTCTGGGCGTAGTAATCATATGAGCGGAGACAAAAGATGGTTCACTGAGCTTGATCAATCCTTCAGACAGAGTGTGAAACTGGGGAACAACTCGAAGCTGACTGTTATGGGAAAAGGGAACATCAGACTGAAAGTGGAAGGAAAGCTCATGGTCATCACTGAGGTATTCTACATCCCTGAGCTCAAAAACAACTTAATCAGCCTAGGACAACTTCAGGAAAGAAAATTAGCTATCTTGCTTCAACATGGCTGTTGTCGAATTTATCATGATGAGAAGGGTTTAATTATGCAAAGTGTGATGTCTGCAAATCGTGTGTTTGTTCTCTTGGCCTCCTGTCCCACTAATGCCTCAGGAGCAAGGTGTTATCAAGCAAGCATTGATGACACTACAAACCTATGGCATCAAAGGTTTGGTCATCTCAACATGAAGGGACTACAGACTTTGGCTTATAGGAAGATGGTGAAGGGTTTACCTATTCTAAAGAATGGTCTGAAAGTATGCAGTGATCGTGTAGTAGGGAAGCAGCACCGTGATCCTTTTCCAAAGAAGAGCACATGGAGAGCAAGCAGACCTCTACAGTTGGTTCATTCAGACATATGTGGACCAATAACGCCTAAATCCTTCTCTCACAAGAGGTATCTCATTACTTTTATCGATGATTACAGTAGGAAAATGTGGATTTACTTCTTACATGCTAAGTCAGAAGCACTAGATGTGTTTAAAAGATTCAAACTCTTAGTAGAGAAGGAGACAGGAGGATGTGTTAGTTGTCTGTGTACTGACAGAGGTGGAGAGTTCACTTTATCTGAATTCACCAGTTATTGTAGTTCAAATGGGATCAGTCGTCAACTCACCGCAGCCTATTCCCCACAACAAAATGGAGTTGCAGAGAGACGAAATCGAACTCTTATGAACATGGTAAGGTGTATGCTTGCAACCAGAGATGTGCCTAAAGAGTTCTGGCCTGAAGCAGCTGGTTGGGCCACTCATGTGCTCAATCGATGTCCTACATCAGCTCTACAAAACAGCACACCAGAAGAAGCATGGAATGGATCAAAGCCTTTAGTAGAGTATTTCAAGGTTTTCGGATGCATAGGCCACGTTCATATTCCTGATGCTAAAAGGAAGAAGCTAGATGAAAAAAGTTTCAGATGTGTTTTCATGGGAGTCAGTGAGGAGTCCAAAGCTTTTCGGATGTATGATCCTAAAACTGAAAAGATTGTTGTCAGCCGAGATGTAGTGTTTGAAGAAGGGGAGAAATGGAATTGGAAGAAAACAGGAGAAAAGTACACAAGCAAGGAACTGCTGGTTAATGAAGAGCCTGATGAAACAAGTGAACCAACTGAAATAATTGAAGAAGAAGAAGAAGGTGGTGAAGACAATGTGAGAGAAGATGCTACTGATCAAACTCAAGGGAGGAGAAGAAGAGAACCTGTGTGGATGAGAGACTATGTATCTGGAGAAGGTCTATCTGAAGAAGAAGAAGATGGAGTGGATGAGCTCACCATGGAGATGCAGCAACTTGCAATGTTTGCAGGTAATGATCCGAATACTTTTGAAGAAGCTGCCAGGAATCCAGTTTGGAGAGAAGCAATGAATGCAGAAATTCAAGCTATTAAGAAGAATGAGACGTGGGAGTTAACTGATCTCCCAAATGGGGCTAAGAAAATAGGTGTTAAATGGGTGTTCAAGACCAAGATGAATGAGAGAGGAGAAGTAGACAAATGTAAAGCTCGACTTGTGGCAAAAGGATATACACAGCAAGAAGGAATCGACTACACCGAGGTATTTGCACCTGTTGCTAGATGGGATACCATTCGTTTGACACTTGCAATTGCAGCTAGCCGAGGCTGGAAGGTGTATCAACGCTTTCTTGCATGGTAAGATTCAGGAGGAGGTGTTTGTAGAACAACCAAAAAGGTATGAGGTGAAAGGAGAAGAACACAAGGTCTATAAGCTTAAGAAGGCACTATACGGACTCAAACAAGCCCCTCGTACATGGTTCAACAAGATTGAGTCCTATTTTGCTGAAGAAGGTTTTGAAAGGAACTCAAGTGATCACACTTTGTTCGTGAAGAAGGATGAAGCAGGAAGTGTTCTCATTGTGAATTTGTATGTTGATGACCTGATTTATACAGGAAACAATGAGAGGATGTTTCGTGAGTTCAAAAATTCTATGCAAGCAAACTTCGAAATGACTGATTTGGGATGCATGAAGTATTTTCTTGGAGTGGAAGTAACACAAAGGCCAAATGGTACTTTCGTTTGTCAGAAGAAATACGCAAATGAAGTATTGGAGAGATTTGGTATGCAGCACTGCAAGCCAGTCAACAATCCCATTGTTCCAGGCAATAGACTTTCCAAAGTCACAGGAGGAGTGAAAGTGGATGCAACAGGTTATAAGCAGATGGTGGGAAGCCTTATGTATTTGACTGTCACCCGGCCCGATTTGATGTACGTAGTGAGCCTGGTAGCCCGGTTTATGGAAGCTCCAACAGAAGTTCATAAACAAGCAGTAAAGAGAGTGTTTCGCTATGTGAAGGGCACCACGGAGCTGGGAGTGTTCTATAGGAAAGGAGGAGAAGAAGACCTGGTGGCTTACTCTGACAGTGAGTATGCAGGAGATCTAGATGATCGCAAGAGTACCTCTGGCTATGTTTTCAAGTTAAACAATGGAGTAGTTGCGTGGAGTTTCAAAAAACAGCCAGTGGTGTCACTTTCTACAACCGAAGCTGAGTTTATCGCAGCAGCTGCTTGTGCATGCCAAAGCATATGGATGATGCGGATCCTTGAAAGGCTTGAAGTTCAACAAAGTAAGTGCATTGTTTACTGTGATAACAACTCAACTATAAAGCTGTCAAAGAATCCTGTTATGCATGGTAAGAGCAAGCACATACATGTTCGGTTTCATTTTCTTCGAGAGCTATCAAATGAAGGAACTGTTGAGTTAGTGTATTGTGGCACAAAGAACCAGTTGGCAGACATCATGACTAAACCTTTAAAGCTAGAAGCATTCTTGAAGTTAAGAAATGAGCTTGGTGTGTGCAGCATTGAAGCAGTAAACTGAGTGTTTCTAACACAGCTCAGTTTAATGGAGGGTTTGTTGGAATGACTTGTGTACCAAGTCAGTTAGTCTTATTTTTTTCAGTGTTTGTTGTATTTTTTGTTACAATAAGCCCTAGTCTCTAGGGAGTAGCTTAGTTGTTGATTTGTTCCTCCTTAGAAGTAGCCTTGATATAGTCGTTGTGAATCATGGCTCCTTGTTTTCTTCTTTTCTGTTTGTAATGGCTCTTTATAAAGCCAGGCTCTTTCATTGAATAAATAAAACTTTACGTACAGCTAAACTAATCAGTGTCTATCATCTCTAGAACCGATCAGTGATAACCTTAATTTGATATCCATTATCATTTATCAATTATTCGGAATCAACAGTTTTAACACTTACATTTCATATCGTTTCCTTTAAAGATTTTACTTTAGGGTGTAGCCTTTCAAACGATATTATCGATCAGCATACATCGATTTTACGCACAAGCTGTATATCGCACACAAACAAAAAGTCGTCGTATATATATAGTCACCCAAAACATGATGCTGGCATGCATATATAACGTACAAAAACCTATGATACTTTAATTAATTTTTACTTATTACTGCTCTAGCTAGAAAAACGTACAAATTTGGCTCACGAGATTGAGGACTAGGTACAAGAGTGAAATGTCATATCATTTGCTTAATTAAACCCCAAACCCTGAAGTATATTTGACGCCAGTAGAGGGCAACCACAGGTTTCCTTCAATAAACTCAGCCACCGTGTAGTTCTTGGCCTGAACGGACGCATTAAATTTCTGGTATCCCGGCCAATTAACCCGGCTACCTAGGCCGGCTCCGGGCCCGTAATTCATGTACTCCCCATAGAACAATGAATCCAAAAACATGTTACCATTCCACTCTAGCCACCCTTGAGGCTTTATGATACTACTCATGAAAGACTGCATGATTATAGTTCTTGAAAATGGCTTCCATGGTCTACCAAGGTACGTTGGCGTGCTGGAGTTAACCGACACATTCAACAAGTCCGGATGTGCCGATATGTTGCAGAACTGGAACGAGAACCCTGTCGGCTCGTCTTTGTACTTTCGGCCATGGGCGGTGATGCTGTTCTTTTGGTCTGGCAAGGCTTTTCTGGCTAGGATTTGGCAGTTTTGAAACACAGCCGTGGCGTCACCGAAGATGAAGTCTACCGTGCCGCTGATTTTGCAGTCTCGGAAGAATTGTCGCATGGAGTGTGTGTAGAGTGTGTCTTGAAATCCCCGGGCCTCGCAGCGGTAAAACACCGAGAGGTCTGAGTCCGATCGCAGCGCCACGGCCTGGTGTTTTTCGGGTCCAGCTGTGTTCTCGAATGTTATGTCTCGCGCTATGAAGCCTCTGCCACTAACAGCTGAAAAAAACACATACAAGTAACATGCATCACAAAATTGTAGAACACACCAAAAATTTAGAAGTCGTCGAACATGTTAAAACTGAGGAAGTGACACTAGCTAGCTAGGCTCACTAGACATACTTATGGAGCATTATAAACATACTGGGACCAAGCATATATACCCTTCATAAATCATAAGTCGATTGCCTGTGACCTTGAGCCCAAAACCCTACACAATTATGTATGTTAGAGCACCCCTACCCCAAACTAAAATGCTTTTGCATGTGAAAATTAATAGATTCCAATTTCCAAGCTACATACATTATTGCGACCCTGATCCTTAAACCTATGTCTCCTATTCCTCATAACTGCCATTTTAATGAGGTATACCATGCATAGTTGAATTGGTTGGGACATTACTATTGATATCTCACTGGTACAATGCATGTATCCATTCTGGTGTTAGAAGGAGGGTGTCTCCAGCCAAAGTACGTATTTATAGCAAAACATGTGGAACAAAATAAAATAAAATCAAGAACCAAAACAGGAAAACTTGCAGAGATCGACCCCAAAATTTTCGGCTGGAATCAAAGTCTAATAAGCAGGGATCTCGGCTGGAATCAAAGTCTAATAAGCTTCAACAACAAGCAAAACGTACGTAGAGAAGCTTACCAAAGGTTGCAGAGCGAAATGTGGTCCAACCATCTATAACATTTCGATTCCCACTGAAAATAGTAGATCCCATTCCATCTCCGATCATCATAATGTTCCACTTTTTCTTCTTGATCTCCACATACTCTTTGTACACTCCTTTCTTGACGTAGATCACAAACCGATTCATGCTGTAATCCGGCACAGATGAAATGGCGTCCGTAATGTTTGTGAAGTTACCGGTTCCATCCTGCGCTACGATGACGTTTACAGCCACCCCATTTGCTTGTAGCAGTTTCTGGTCCTCGTATCTAAACCATGCCGGAGTCTGGCCGTTTGCTGGCTCGTGGTCATTCGGAATAGGGTGCACTTGGCCCAGAAGGTCTACAACCAAGGACGTTATTTGGTTAAGGCTACCGGCTATCAAGCTCTTGACAATGCCATTGGTGCCATCTAATCCGTCATTGCATGTATCCTGGTTAACCAGAGCAGCACTCAGCCATGTCCTCAGATCAGAACTCAAGTTCCCGGTGCTGTTATGTTTGCCTGCAATTCAAAATTAATGTGGCCCTCTCAATTACTTGCAGTAACTATTTTCTAGTGAAAAACAAAATGTGATGTAGCTGGCCTCAAATTTTGGTTTATGAAACTGTCGACTACAAATTCGGACTATCACTAACTTCTTGTCCAACAAAAAATGAAGTACGTCATTCTATTATATAGGGAATTGTATTATCCTTTTTATATCATAAGAGATTCATGATTTAAGTCTTCTATGTGACCTCATGAACCAGAAATATATCAAAGTTTCCAAAACAAGCACTGTTGTCAACTACTCACCAAGAGATGTAATATCGTGATATAGTAAACTAACATGTACAGAACACCACAAACCAAGTAATTTTTATTTACTGAAGTGGGACTTGCTAGTAGCTGGCTAGTCAGTGATGATTGAGCTCGTACGTACCGTTTTGATTCTGGGAAGCAGAGAGAGTCCAGTGCAACTCGTCGGCCGAGATATCCAGCAAATCCAGACAGTCGTTGACGGCATTCGAAAGCCGAAAATCACCAAAACCCTTAGCAACATCAGAGAGAATGGACACCACTTGCTGCACAACGTCAATGGTGTCGCGCAGAGACCCGGCAAACTGCGACGTCGGAACCTTCAAAAACTCCGGTTGGAATAAGCTGCTGCTCGCAATATTCCTGCTCTCAACAAAAGGGCTTGTAATAGTGAACCCCAAGTACAACATGACCAAGACCAACAAAAGCTTCCCCATCCACAACATTGGATCAGACCCCTCTCAAAATTGATCACTGATAATATTAACAAAGTATGAGGATTTGAGAGGAGCTGGAGACAAGTTATTTAAGGCAAAGGAGATAGGGTTTTTGGGGGACTACTGGTTAGGTTGGCAGGTGAGGGAATTTAAGAGGGAGGTGGATGTCATGGCATGGTGTGTGCCGAATGAAGATTGAGGGGAGAGGATTGGATTGGTCGTCTGTATATTTATAACTTTATAAGTATATATCCAAGTGTCGGCGGTCTCTCTCCACTGACCACTGTGCTAGCTAAGCTGCTAGCTCAGATTTCTCACTAAAGCGTTTCAAAAAATTCACATGCAAAGGGTGCTTCTTTTTTTCGATTACGATCGAGTGTGATGACTGTGATCACCGTCATCGCATATTGTTTGGTGTATATTTATGGAACTGAGTGGTAATTAAGCTAGCCAGCTCTCATCACTATTGGTATACTTCTGGAAATTGAGTACTGATGAAGGTAGCTGGCTAGATTTTCATATTTCTTTGAAATTTTTCAGTGGACTTGGTAGCTAGCTAGTAGATTAATTGTACAAACTTTGCTCGATCGGGACCCAAGATGGATGCTAGTGTGAGACTGGGAAGCCATGCATTGCTTTTCCGAGACCAGAAGTAATGATGCTAAGAGCATCTCCCATGAGAGCTCCTTAGATCAAAAATAGAGAAAAATTAAAATTTTGGCTTCTACTCATGCTCCTTATTACACTACAAGAAACCAGCACTTAGACCACAAAAACGTAATTGTTCCGTGGTCCAAGTGACACTTGGACCACGGCATGTCGGTCCGTTGTCCAGGTGATCACCTGGACGACGGAGAATACCATCTCCATCGTCCAGGTGGACACCTGGACCTCGGAATCTTCTTCGTCCTCCAGGTGATCACCTGGACGACGGAGATGGTATTCTCCGTCGTCCAGGTGACTGACACGCCGTGGTCCGAGTAACTTCCACTTAGACGACGTACCGACACCTCCGTCGTCTAAGTGAAGCATTATATAAGCCCGATGCCAAATTCTCTTCATTCCATCAGATCCTCAATTAATTCATTCCATTCGAAGAAGAATTGAAGGAGAAGGAGAATGAGAAGGGAGAAGGCCGAGAAGGATATCAAGCCGGATCAGGGATCTCGATCCACTGACTAGCTAGCTAGCTAGCTTAATTAACTGATATCGAGAAGGCCAGCAGGTACGTACGCAGTTAAAATTTGCTTAATATATATTTAGTGAAAACGTACGTACATACATGCATGGATGTTAGCTATATATACAGATTAAATTACGTACGTACGTAATTGATGGATCGATGTAGATCGAGTACGTATAATTAAGTGTAAATTAATGGACTAATATACATATATATGTAATAATTATTTAATTATAATATTTTGTAGCAGTATGGACAAAAGTTGGATGAAGTTGAAGAATAGATGTGATGTCCAGTATATGGATGGAATTAGCGAATTTGTGAATTTTGCGATAGAACATGGTCATGGAAAGAAGTGTTTCAGGTGTCCGTGCCAGAAATGTCTTAATTGTCAGTATGCGGAGGTTAATGTTATGGTGCAACACCTGTACGAAAATGGTATGATGTGGAGTTACACTACATGGAGCGAGCATGGTGAAGCAGTAGAGTTCAGCGCAGGGTACAGTTACCATGGTGCCTCATCCAGCGGCAGTGGTACTGGACCCCCAGCTTGCAACCCAACTGCAGATTTGGTCCATGATGCGTTTCCGGGATGTAGTCATGGTGGACACCAACACCAAGACGGAGGTTACAGTACCACTAATGAGCATGATGACACATTCCCCGCTGCTAGCTTGGCCACTGACACCAGTGAGATGGATAAGTACAACCGGATGCTACTTGAAGCGCAGACCCCGGTGTTCCCTGGATGTCAAGAGAATGTGTTGCAATATGTGATGGAGCAAATGAAGATAAAAGTGAAGCACAAAATGTCAGTGAGTGCTTTTGACGAAATTCAGGAGCAAATATGTAAGTTGCTTCCTGATGATCACAATCTTCCTAAATCTTATTATAAGGTTAGAAATATCTTGAGCAGCCTCGGCCTAAAGTACAGGATAATTGACGCATGTCCGAATGATTGTGTGCTATTTTACAAATAGTATAAAGATTTGGACTATTGTCCCGTATGTGGCCAGTGCAGATTCCAGGTGAATAGGAAGAGTTCGAAAAAGAGAATTCCTGTGAAAATTGTTTGATATTTTCCCTTGATTCCCAGATTGCAGCGCCTGTACATGTCTCTACACACAGCAGAGGCGATGCGATGATACGCAGAAAAGCGAATAGATGACGATGTCCTGCGACACGCCGCGGATGGGGAGGGTTTCAAACATTTCGACAGAGAATTTGGAGACTTTGCTGCAGAGGTTAGAAATGTTAGACTCGGCCTATCTACAGATGGATTCAATCCTTGGGGAAGTAATAGCTCCGCCGTCAGCACTTGGCCAGTTATTCTGATGCCGTACAACTTGCCTCCGTGGATGTGCATGAACAAGGAATTTAATTTCCTTACTGTACTAATTACAGGTCCTAAATCTCCAGGGAAGTGCTTAGATGTCTACCTCAGACCTTTGATCGATGAGCTGAAACTGTTGTGGCAAAATGGAGTCCCAACTTATGACAAATTCACTGACACGATGTTCACGATGAGGGCTGCCGTAATGTGGACGATCAGCGATTTTCCAGCGTATGGGATGTTGGCAGCCTGCAGGACAAAAGGATATAATGGATGTCCTATATGTTTGGACGACGTGAACTCTAGTTGGCACGCGGGGAAGGTGTGTTACTTGGGTCACCGTAGATGGCTTCCTCACGACCACCCCTGGCGACAGGATGAAGCTCATTTCGACGGGACGGTAGAGAACAATCCTAAACCCTGTAGTTGGTCGGGCGAAGAGATTTTAGAGAGGTTGAGCTATTTCGACTTTGGTGTGTTGACCAATGACGCAGATGTAAAGAAATGCAATCCAATTCCTCCACATGATCTGAGCTATTGGGATCACAAGAGTATATTCTTTGAACTCCCTTACTGGTCGAAGTTGAAGCTGAGGAACAACTTGGACGCGATGCACATAGAAAAGAATGTGTGCGACAGCGTGGTGGGAACAATTCTCGGTATTAAGTTCAAGACTAAAGATACTCCCAAAGCGCGCAAAGATTTGGAATCAATGAATGTACGTCGTCCCTTGTGGTTGAGGAGGGATAGGAGAGGAGTGTACAACAAGATGCCAGCTTCACCTTACACAGTGAAGCCGACGCTTAGACGTTCTGTATTTCACTGGTTTAAGGGCGTTCGTTATCCGGCTACGTATGCAGCTACTATAACTAGAGCAGTGGACGAGGTGCAACACAAGTTTGTTGGTCTAAAGACACATGACTATCACGTTATGCTGCAACGTCTGATTCCAGTGGTAATTCGACCATACTTGCCTCGGGACGTCGTAGAACCAATAGTGGCATTGTGCAGGTGGTGGCAGAGGTTATGCGCCAGAGAATTAAAGAGGTCAGATGTGGTGGAATTGCAATAACAAATTGTGTACATCATTTGCAAACTAGAGAGGATTTTTCCCCCTGCTTTCTTTGACATCATGATTCACCTAATGATCCACCTGCCCGAGCAGGTGCTCATTTCTGGTCCGGTCCAGTACACTTGGATGTATCCTCAAGAAAGGTTCGTACAACTAATTAATTTGTTCCACTGGAGATTACTAGCTAGCTATATGTACTTATTCTTATTGTACGTTTGATTTTGTAGACAGCTTGGATAGTATAAGTCATTCGTCAAAAATAGGTCGGCCCCGGATGGCTCCATAGCAGAGACATACCTAATGCATGAGTGTGTTACTTACTGCAACAGGTACCTCAAAGATCCACCACCTCCCACTGCCTCCGATCGCAGTGCCCGCATCAATCTTTCTGTCGTCACCAATGTCGTCCGACCGTTTAGAGGAGTATTAAAGGAATCGTTAACACGGGAAGAACTTATTGAGGCACATTGGGTAGTGTTGCGAGACTGTGACGAAGTTGAGCCGTACATGATGTCATACAGGGAGAGACTTCAGGCGTTAAATCAAAACAAGAGTTCGGCGTGGATTGAGAAAATTGTTAAGAAGAAGTTTCCCGATTATTTCTTCCAATGGGTACGTACGTACGTTTCGGTATTTAATTAGTAATTTATATACATATCGATCATATTTGTAGAAAGTAAACCCTTATATTAATTTGCCATTTTTTGCAAATGATTGATCTGCAAAAATCTAAAAACCACGGGGGATGGTGGTCATGGCCAAAGCACTTGCTAGCAGGGAAGCCGATTAAACACTATATTTATCCCGGATGTTTTGTGAAAGGTGTAAAGTTCCATTCATTGGCCCGAGATGAAGGAAGAAGAACACAAAACAGTGGGGTAGCAGTTGGGAAAGACAATGATCTATATTACGGGGCTATTGTATATGTGGTTCAGCTATGTTACGGGAATGATGTCAACGTTTTCCTATTCAAGTGCAGATGGTTCAAGCGTACAAAGGAAGACCTGGGACTATTATCAGTCGATACAAACTCAAGCTGGTATGAGGATGAGTCTTTCGCTCTCGCCACCTTAGTTCGGCAGGTGTTCTATCTCGACGATCCGAAAGCCGGTGAAGGGTGGAAAATAGTGAACCATATCTCTCATCGAGGAATATGGAATACAGAGACAATTGAAGGGACACCGGCGACGACTGAAGATGCTGCTGAACCAGAAAGAGACATTCCTGCCTATCAAGAGCCTAATATTTCTGTCATCCGCTCCGATATAATGGACCTGATTCAAGATGATGAACGGTTACCCATGCCTGATGGTTGTACAGATCAAACTGAACATGAGATTATCGAGGAGGTAGATGAAGAAGACGAGCAGGAAGAGGACGCGGACGAGGACTCAGGTTATTCGTCGGACGATGTTGAGTATGATGAGGAGGATGAGCAATCGGATACCGGGGACGAGGATGATGAGGATTATGATGATGACTACTTAACTAAGACGAGAAAAATTAATTGGTAATTAATTTATGTAATTATTGTAATATATGATCGATGCATCATCGATCAATAATTAATATAAATATTATAAGGAGGAGAATGTATATATGTACGTACGTATATCTTCGACTTTTTTTACTTAATTAATTAATTTACACGCGTCAATGCTCGATCAGATATATCGGATCGACTGACGTACGTAAACTAAATTAAATTAATTCATTAATCCGAATTATATATCGTGGACAACGGAGAAATTAATTGCAGGTTGTCGCCTTTGGGTGTTTTGACTATCTCCCTAAATCCTCGACCCTAAATCTAGCAAATCGGATCGATCGATCATTTTTTTAATTTTTTTTTTATTCAAAATAATTGAACGGACACACAAATGACCCTGGACGACCTAAACCCTAAACCCTAAGGCCCTAACCCCTGAATTCAGGGTTTTTACACCTGGACGACGGAGATGGTCATTCTCCGTCGTGCAGGTACACACTAGGACGACGGATATGGTTCTTCTCCGTCGTCCAAGTGAGAAAACCCTAAACCCTAAACAGTAAGGCCCTAACCCCTGAATTCAGGGTCTATACACCTGGACGACAGATATGAGAGTTTCCGTCGTCCAGGTTAGTACTTGGACGACGGATATGAGCGTTTCCGTCGTCCAGGTGATTACCTGGACGACGGATATCTGCACCTTTCCGTCGTCCAGGTGCAGATATCGTAATTTTTTCTATGACAACGACCATTTAGACCTTCTTCCAATGCATATTCTTTTCGTCAAGACTTTAGAGTAAACAATTCTTGGTGTGTGAGTTTCGACGGTTCGAAATCAGAGTTGCGAAATGCCTTGTATCCACGTTTCCGGTTTGTGAAATTATCGGTTTTGCGGTTGACTGTGCCGATGAAACCCTTCCCGAACTTATTATTTTATGGTCCTTTGAAGACAATTATATAATATTTTACGACGAACATATCCAACGGTTGTTTTGTCCAAATTCAATTTCGTTAATACTCTGCTTCAAATGAGCCTCTACTCATGAACACTTAAGTCGTAAAGATTAGTCGATACTTAACATGTTTCAAGACGTAGAATTAATCGTCGGTTCAAATTTAACTGTTCATATATACGATGCGTTCATCGATATTGTACGATTATTTCACTCAAATGACAGATCGCTAAATTCTTAGCGAATTATTTTTTAAATTTTTTTTTACGTAATTTGAACCTGGACGACGGAGATGGTCATTCTCCGTCGTCTAGGTTCAGATTACCATGGCGGTTCGAATTTATTTTTTTTATTTTTTTTCCATGTAATTACCATCTCCGTCGTCCAAGTCCAAAATTATGGAGGTTCAATTTACCGCTTCCGTTTTTGGGACCGCTTGAATTTTCACTTAGACGACGGAGAATGAATTCTCCGTCGTCTAAGTCCAAAATCATGGCGGTTCAGAACGTCCCGCCGATTAATTGGCGCCGCTTAAAATTTTTTGAAACCGCCACTTAGACGACGAAAAACACTGTTTCCGTCGTGTAAGTTCACTTAGACGACGGAGAATAGTGCTCCGTCGTCTAGGTGCAACTCTATAAATAGAGTTGCACCCCCTCATTTTCTCATTCCATCTCCTCTCCTCTCCTCCTCTCCTCTCCTCTGGCGATCCTCCTCCGGCGACGTTCCGACGACAATTTTTCCGGCGTGGTTCCTCCTCTCCGACGACTCAACTCCGCCTATATTCCCGATTACTCCGGTGAGGTAAATTTTTATTTTTTACCTTATTAAAATTATTTTCATTTAATTAATTAAATTCTAAATATAATTTATTAATTAGTTTAAAATATTTCATTATTGGAATTATAATAATTTTTAGTGGTTAATTATTGTAATTAATAATTAATTAAATGCATAATTGTAACTAGTTGATAATTTATTAAATGAATAAATTTATTATTGTAATTATTTATTATTAGTTGATAAATGAATAAATTTATTATTTTAATTAATTAGTTGATAATTAATTAGTTGATAAATAATCATTTATTATTGTCATTATTTATTGTTTTACTTAATTGATAATTACGTGTATTTTCTAGTAAATTGCATGGTAGTACGTGTTCGATTTAAATTTAGTACATAGGCTTGGTTTATTAAGTCGCACTCTTTGGAATATATGGCGCCTCTTTTCCTAGCTTATCTCCTTAACCCCTCGTGATGTGTGGATTTCATCACCGCACACCATAACCTAAGTGAAGTTATGGACACGAGGTTGAGGGCGGAGTTTGCAAAGGCCTTGAGGGAGTGTAAATTTTTGAAAAATTGGCCGAATGTCGGACATGGTGTCTAGAAACGGGTTATGACTGGTGACGGGTTTTGGATCTAAGAAAGACGATACCAATAGGTGTTTTGTCGAAATTAGTTATGCCTCTCGCGTTATCTCTATCCCTAACTGGCCATGTTTTTCGATTTAACCAAGGCTGATTAATTGAAAATTTACACTTTATCGCGCGGGTCGCATGTCCATTGAACGACCGAAAAAGCCAAGGTAGTGTACTCTATTTAAATCTTAACCGTACTTAATTAGCGTAAATTTTGCACTTGTAATTATTATCGTAAGTAGGTATTTTAACAACGTACTCCTAGGTATAAATGGCTCAATCCGGCAAGAAGAAAGCCCAACAGGAGGCAGAAGATGCCATGCTCCGCCGCTTGGCGGACCAAGTCGGTTGGGAATTACCGGAGGGCAACGACGCCCTCAATTCGGACGTCCCTTCATCTGGTCCGGAGGCAGGGCCTTCTGGGGAAATTCCCTCTGCCCCATTTATCTCCAGCGGTGATGACGTCGACCCATTTTCAACTCCGACGCCCGGTACCAGTTCAACGGCAAGTACTCAGGCGTCCTCGACCGCTGAATCAATCATGTACATCGCCCGCCGTAAGCAAAGGAGGGCCCCCACTGACCCGGAACCGAAAAGGACTCGGGGTCTCGTTAAAGGGGGCAAAGCGGAGAAAATTTGCAAGGCGACCAGGAAAAAGATCGACTTGCCCTACGACGAATTCACCGGTGGCCCTCCCACAGCTCAGCTAGCAAGTTTCTCGGCGCATAGCATACGGTCAATCGTCCGTAGCCGAGTTCGTCTCACTGCCCCTACTTGGAAGGAGGCGCCGGATCATGAGAAGTCGAAAGTCTTCAAAGATCTTTCGGTACGTAATACGTCCAATTTTAGTTATTATATAATATTGTTAATATTAGTTATAATTTCATAATATATACGATTATAATTTTCTATTTATTTTTGATAGGAACAATTTGCGGTGGATCCGACACCGGCGATGTTGAGGCATATCAACCAAACCGCCAACTCCATCTACAAAGATTGGAAGTACAGGCTCCATCAGTACTTCCAAACTTACGGTCCCTCGCCTCCCCCCGTAGAGCTGCGTGGGGATAGAGAAGATGAGTGGGAGTGGTTGTGTAACCACTTTGCCGATGACTCCTTTAAGGTGTTAATTTACTTTTTTTATTTCAATTAAGATAATTGAATTATTTAAATTTTAGTTATTAATTTTTTAATGATTTAATTATGCTGTGTAACAGAAATTCTCCGGTGTCAACAAACCCAACCGGGGGAAGAAGGACAAACACCATACTACCGGCGCCAAGCAGTTCATTCAAATAGCCAAGGAGCACAAGGATAAGGGCTCCAAACACCCTTATCTGGATGCAAGCATAAGCGCGTACGTGACGCCTGGGCTCGATAATGAAGCGAGTCAATGCGGCGTAAGTGATATATATATATATATGTGCTTTTAGTTATAGTAATTATTATTTAAATATTATTTCATTATAATAAATTAATTATGTGCTTGTAGGCAAGGGTGATAGAGCGTGCGCAGGAAGAGTTGGCTAACACTCAGCTTGCGTTCCCAGATGTGCCGGTGGAAGACCTGCCTCCTCTATCCTTAGAGAGCCAAATTGCAATTGCGGATGAGGTCTACGGTCGTAGAGCTGGCAAGGAGGTTAGGCACTTCGGGCCTAAGGTGGTACGAGATTTGTTGACGACCTCCGACTCATCATCTACGGGAGGTTCGGGCCAGCGGAGAAGGACTACGGCTGCGGCCGTCGAAGCAGCCATTCAAGAGGCTCGACTGGCACGAGAGGAGAATCAATCCATGCGGCAAAAACTTGACGAACAACAAGCACAAATAGCCCAACTCATCGCCCTCATGCAACAAAATCGAGAAGAATGTCAACCTCCTCCGAACCCACACCCCGACGACGACGACCCGGCTGGAGGCGGAGGACTCGGCGGCGCATCTGCTCCTCCAGTGTATTAGCTAGCTAGTAGTTTATTATCTCGTTTCTTTCCGCATTCCGAACAATATTTTAATTTTTAATTTATGGGTTTTTTCGATTATTCATGTATGTACAAATTAATTTTAATTATTTAATAATTAAGTAATATTCAAAATATAGTTTATTTAATTAATTTTAGCATTTTTCATTATTTAAATTCAATTAATAATAAATTAAATTAATAATATTTAATTATAATTTATTTATTTTTTAAATTAAAAAGTCACTTGGACGACGGAGATGTAGTTCTCCGTCGTCCAAGTGACTACCTGGGCCACAGAGAACGTATCAGTCACCGTGGCCCAGGTAGTCACCTGGACGACGGAGAACTACATCTCCGTCGTCCAAGTGACCACCTGGGCCACGGAGAACGTATCAGTCACCGTGGCCCAGGTAGTCACTTGGAGGACGGAGATGTAGTTCTCCGTCGTCCAGGTGTTTACCTGGGTCTCGGAGAACGTCCGCGGTCCAAGTGAACTTGGACGACGGAGAACTTATTCTCCGTCGTCTAAGTGCTTGGACGACATCACTTGGAGCACGGACCTTGGACGACGGAATCTCCGTCGTCTAAGTACTTAGACGACGGAAAATGTCACTTAGACGACGGAAATGCTCCGTGGTCTAAGTCCGTTTTTCTTGTAGTGTTAGGCTCTTAAAATAGGGAGACCCTTACGAGCTCCTAAATTTAAGGAGAGAGAAAATGACTCCTAAAATTTTTGAAACATTAATTAAAATTAGTTTATCTATGTTTAAAATGATTCAATGATGATTGTTATAATTTATATAATTTAATTTATTAAATACTTTATAATTTGTATTTATGTCAAAAATACATTATTTGTAAATCAAATAATTTTCAAACAGAATTATTAAAAATTCAAACTTAACAATTTTCAAATAAAATTAGTATAAATTTATAGTTTACATATTGAACGAGGAACGAGGATGTAGGTTTTTTTTTGTCCTCTTATTTTTAGAAAAAGGGAAAAATACATATTACTTCAATTCATAGTAGTCACTGATCTATTCTCCTCCATAGCTTCCACAAATGTTTGACAAGATCCAATGCAATCAGAGTTTAAAATGATTATATATACTGAGAAAAATGTGTGCTGATAAAATTAAGCATTTCATGTATGTCCTCATGTTGTAAAATTCATCTAGTTTAGGTAATATGTACCCTTAATATTTTGTTTCCCTTAAAATAAAGGTCATAACGCTTAGTATGACTAAGTAGTAGCCTCAAATAATAAAGATTATGAAATTATTTATATTATTTTTTTGTACTTTTTGTTAAACATAATAATTTTTTTTTGAAATTATTAAAAAAAATATATTTGAAAATAGTTGCATAAAGTGTGGCTCCCTATTTTTTTTTTTTATGGTTGGAGCACAATTTTTTTAGCTCCCTAAATATTTAACTTATAACTATTTTTTCAACAAATATTTTGAAAAAATAGAGAACATCATTGGAGATGTTCTAATATGCATCGATAAAACCTTTGTCATTTTGATCTAGCGCAAAGATTCCATACGCGTCTCTATTAGCTAGTCACATTGCGGACTTCATAAGCCAAACGTATACATGCTATTTATTGACCAAATTATAATAAGGATTTGCATGGGGTCAATGATAGTTGCAACTTACGGCCCTAGCCTTAAAGTGTCAAAATATGTGCCAGTAATAACTTATTAACTCACGCGCCCCCCTAAGGCTGGCTGCAGCCTTTGGCCTCGTTGACATCTTCAGGGTGTGGCCGGACGAGATGCTTGTGCTTGGTTATGGGCGAGGATGTGCACACATGGCAGGTTGGAGATAGATTTGGTTTGGCTCGGCGATGGGGTAGAGTTTGTGGTGATTTGGGAATGAACGGGAAGTGGATCTGTGGCTTTGGAAAACGGCGGTGTGGTGATCTCTGGTGGTTCATTAACCTTGGCCGAGCATGGATTACGGCGTGTTACGCAATCGATCGGATGGTGGAGTGTCAGATCAGGATTTTGACGGCGCAAGCGATTGATTGCGTGCAACTTATTCTTGGAGGGTTGGTGGTTAATGGGCCTTAGTGAAGCATGGGGCTGGCCTGGCCACATCGGAGGAATCTGACAGGAGTCTACTGGCGGCGAGCTGATTTGGAGAGGAAAGAGATCAGTGGGAGTAGCAAACTTTCTTGCAGTGTTGGGTTAGGCTGGGCTTATGGGCCTTGGCCCGTATGTGTTAGCTTTATGCTATTTTATGTTTTTACTAAAGGTTGTTTATTTCTTTAAGTTAGTACTAAAGCTCTATTGTAGTAGGGCTAGGTGTCTAGCAATCAAGACGATTTGTCAGTGTGTGCATGTTTTTTGCCTTGTCTGTCCTAGTGAGGATGTGGGTTGTGTTAAGATGGTCGCATCTTCCTAGTGGTATGATAAAACTTAGTGTCGACGATATCATTATCGTTCGGAAACATATTTGGGAAGTTGGTCAAAAATGGGTATGGATGGAATGCTTTCGCGGGGAAAGCAATATGATCTTTCTAGTGTGTCGCCATAATTGTGAAGCAGATAGAATGACTTGTATGGTGTAATGTTTTATATATGCTCATTATTATATGGGATTCAGATTTTATGTCTCTCCTATATACTCAACGGTTTCATTAATAAAGACTTGATGGCTACCGCATCTGCCCTTGTTTAAAAAAAAATTATTAACTTAAATAGGTTCTAAAACATAAACCTAAGGAATACATTACGCCGTAAATATTTACGAGTCACTAAGTTACAAAAGTTCATGCAAACTAAGCTTGTACTGAACGCATAAGCATCTGCGATCTTTGAAGTAGTGTACTAGTGTAATTAGTGGAGATCTCTAAGAGATATAGAACACTCATATTTGATCAAATTGACTTAGCTAAAGCCATTATAAATATTTATTGTCATTTTATGTCACCGATCGATGATCAAATCCTGGCCTCTTGTACGCACTCCTTATATATACACACCTAACAAGAACGTAATATCATTTCGATCACTACGTACTAAATAAACATAATCAAATTGCGCGCTGACCAAATCAACAAATTCAAAGTCTTCAAATGAAAATTAATTGGTTTCATGCAACTTGTGGAGAGCAGTTGGTATCAAATGCAATGAGAGCTTCTAGATAGAAATCATAGAGAAAACGATAAATATAGATGCATGAAACAACCGATCGACGAGTGGACCAATACGTACATATATACATCTGTGCTCTAGCTAAGTCTTCGCGATCCGATCCTTCACATTATACAATTACACGTAAAGTTTAGTCAATTACCAGAAGATTTGAGCTTAATTCAGTAGCAGAAACCCTTTTAGTCCACGTCCACAGACAAATATGTCACAGCTGGTCATGCATGCATAGTTGTGTTTCCACTTTTAATTACTGTTGGAAAGCAAATGATTTAGATTTGTAATATATAGTATGGAGGTTTTAGAAAAGATTCATAAGATCGACAAGATATGGATATATATTAAATGTGGGATGAAAGTGAAGGAAATTAAAGCAGATATAGATAGATTTGCATATGAAGGTGTCATTTTCGGAACTAAAGGAAAACTGAGGATATGAGTTATAGCAGTGAACGAGTAGATGGAAAGAAGCATCAGACAGAGTCCTTTATTAAAGGAAGAATGGTATGGCTCATGTGCCTCTTTTAACTATGCAAAAACGCGTCTCTAAAGCTTCTAATTTGGACTCGAAGCTAAGCTTGAATGGCTAAGAAAACGAAACCCAGAAACTGATAGATATATATGGTCAGAAAACCGCGTCCCAATGACAGCATCATTGTTTGTTGCATATCCTAAGTTTGTTAGGAATTGCGAGCTGGCGAATTTGATGCTGAGGATTAAGATAAGCTAAAAGGCGTAAAAGCTAGCCATGCATCTTGATTACGGTCATCGTTAATCACTTAATCTGTTGGCATTATTAGCATCCTCCCACATGCACGTTATATTCTGTATTTATGATCCTCAATTATCTTCTGATATAAAAACAAGTGATGGTGTTTATGGATGATAGAAACTCGTCAGACTAGAACTATTACAAACAAAAGCATGAGATACAAAACCTTTCCATAAGGAAAACTTAGCGCGTTACATATTGGTGTATTCGTCGAAAAATTTAGTGCGTTAAATACTATTTATGTTCTATATATATTAAACATACCCTACAAAATGTAATCTGTTTCTAAGTACTGTTGTCCGACCTACCATACGTATCTAAGTATATAAATGTATGAGGTTAATTACCGTAGCTTTATGTTAAACAAAAAATCAAAAAAATAAATAATATATATCATGTTCATGAATCATGGAACATGTTTATGACTGTACCAATGATCGATTTCAATGTTGAAGAAAGAATGTACGTAATGTAGGCATTATCAGGTCAAAAAGCGACTTCATTTCAGTGTTTAATTCATACACCAAACTTACATTATAATGGCTACCATGTTCAATAACTTTATTTTTCATGGGCTTAAAACTGCTGGTGCTTCATCTTTTTGGGTTCGGTTGTGATTGTGATCGGATCCGTAACACCACAGGATCTGATTCCTTTCTCCTTACATTACAATCGAAAAGAGTACTAAAGTTATATTATGGGGTAACAAGCTACTAGCTAGAAGAAAAAATCAAGCATAATATTGGTTGGAGCTTCTTTATTTGGCTGTAGGTCCACACTACTGGTCTTCCTTTAGGCATGGGGATCGATGTTAATTTTCTTTTATTTTTAGGAGAGGTTTGCTTTCTCTTTCGTGCCGATTTGTCGGAGCTCGCGTCTTTGGCTACTTACTGCATTTTAGTAACATTGAAACTTTGAGACTAGCTCTCTTACATTGATTTGTCTGTGCTTTTATAGTTATACATGTCATATATATAGCTAGATGTGTACGTTTTGGAGTTTTGGCACACATAATTGCATGCCTAATTATTTTGATCTTGTTGAGAGGTTTCTTCCTTGTAAATCTTTCAATTGCATGGTGCATTAATTCTCTCCGCACCAAAAACAAAAAACGAAAATCTCTTGGAAAGAAAAATGGATCTTAGACCTATGACTCATAGCCTATGAGTAGGCTTATAGCTCATTTTTTTTTTTTGACGAAATAGTTTATGTTTATATATTCATAGTTTCGTACACTTGGACTTGAAATATCCATTTGCCCAAAATACTTTGGGCTTAATAATGTGTAAACCAATATAGATTAGAAGCAATATCCTCATTGGGCCTAAAACCCAAATCCGTAATTCACAAGCCTTTGGGCATATGATATTATTCATGCCAAAAAATGTGTTACTTTCGTAAATTTTATTAGCGTCTTTGATTTGATTAATAGAAAGAATACAAAACAAAGAGGACGAATTGGTAAATAATTAAGTAATTTTTTTAAGATAATTTTTTCATCATAAAAAAAAAACATAGTTTTTCAAGGGTTTTTAAGTAATTAACTCAATAATTTATATAAAAAATTCTCAAATAGTTTTCCAGTTTTTCCCCTGTCCACCTTTTTTCTCTTTGTATAAAACTTCAAATACTAAAATGTAATTGCTCTCCCTTTCAAAAAAAAAATGTAATTTCTCTACAAATCAGGAATTTCAAATCATTTTTTTAGAGATCTCTAATGACTTGATAAGTTTCTCTAGCCAAAAAAAAAACTGCAAAGTAATATTACACCCATAGGTGTGTATATTTTTTAATACTTTGTAATAGATTATGAACTTGAGAAAATCGTGCGTGTCACTTAGCCACAACGTTGACATGGCAGTCCATATGAGCTTGTTGAGTTGCTTGAAGTGGCAATAGTTGACACACATGACAAGTATTTAAGTAATTAAGTATTTAGGGCTTCTAGTGGAGATTAGCTACTCGAGAGAAGAAGCTTTAGGGTTCTTGAACTATGACTTTGTGTATGCATGAGATGGCAAGAATAAAATGAAGCTATTGCTAGACCTTTTGTGTATGCATGCTCAGCGTTATATGCAGAGGCAGATGCATTGATGGCGGGTCTCTTAATTGTAATTCATCGTGCTTGAAAGAATGTCATTGTGGAGAGCGATTGTGCAACGGGTAGTCAGTCTCGGGCGATACAAAATATAATATTTGACCCAATAAAGGTTTACTCCATCGAATTTTGATTTTTTTTTAAGGGTGTTGATGCCTTAATTTTTGAATTATGAAGAAGAATTCTTGTGCTGCATATCTCTCCCCTCTCCCTTCCCATAATAAGATAATCTTGACGACTTCTCCCATCATATCGACTTTACTTTAGGCCATGTTTATTTACATGAAATGAAAATAAAAAATGAGAAATCATTCTCATTTCCATCCATTCCAGTGTTTATTTGTATATAAGAGAATATAGAGGTGAGTTCCACCTTCTTATTAAGAATGATTCCTGAATAAACTCGGAATTTGATTCCCAAGGGAGGATGTGAGTTTGAGAATCATTCTTTCCGGAATCAACTTTTGTACCAATAATACCTTTACATATATTTTTTCAAGAGAACCTTATGTATTATTAAATAACTCTAATTTCTTTAGACTTGATATTTTAATTTATTTTCTAAATTACTATTACGATTGGTTACTTTTCAAATTTTTAGAAAGGTATTATGATTATTATTTTGTTCAATTTGAAGCTTTTGTCTAGCTATAGAGCTTGCTAGATTTGACGTTTAATTTTTCGTATTTTAGTATTTAGTTAGCTTATATGATTTGTTCTTATGTCGGTATCGTTTTAATCATTTTTTCTAATAAATTTTGCTAAAATTCATAAAAAGAAAAGAAAAGAAAAGTTATTAAATATGAAAATATAGTTATTGTGTGTATGTTAGTAATCAAACTAGTTTTGATTATGATTCCTGTTATAATTTTAAATCAATGTTGATTCTCATTCTGATTCTTACTCATGTTGATTCTGATTCCTAATAATTCCGATTTCAAGTAAGTAAACGAGTGAATACGTACTTGACAAAGGAAATTAATTCTTGTCCAGTTGTCCTCCAAGATGTTGTAGAATAATAGAAAATCATATTCCCTTTGGGAAACGGAATCCTATTCCATTTAGAACAAAAAATTTCTATCGCTATCTTTCCCGATAAGAAACTATAAAAATAGGAGATCGAGACCTCAAACATCAAACAAATTGAGCAGAGAAACACGTACAACTTCCTCAAGAACAAGAGGCATAGAGCGTCAAAACTGCAATACATAATTGACAACGACAAATGGAGCAAACGATTCCTGGTGAAGGAAATATCCTGATTACAAGTGCGTTGCCTTATGTAAACAATGTCCCACATCTCGGCAACATCATTGGCTGCTTCTTGAGTGTCGATGTGTGGCCGTGGCAACGGATATATCTGCAAGACGGATGAGACTAAAGCCATGGAAGAAAGAAGTAGGCCTCTGGAGATCTGTGACAAGTGTCACCAAATCTACACAGAGGTCTACGATTGGTTTGATATTAAATGTAGAGGCGTCGACGCCAAAGACACGGGGATTCTAGTGGAAGTGTGGAGGTATTACTACTTTGTTGTTGCCCGTAATCACAAATTAACATAGATACAATATACTTTCATGTGTTAAACATAAACACTACATATATTGATAACCAAGGACTAGAGAATTTTGATTGTTCCCGTTGAGATCCATTGGAGAAATAAGAGAGATCTTCTATGCAACACTTTTCTTATGAACTCACCGTGAGAAATGAGAATGTATTTCACGTTATATTTTGTATGGAAAGAGACTTCTCTTTATATTATTTAAGTCTCTTGAGTCCCTTGAGTCCCATCTCATAAGGTTACTCAAGTTCAACTTATCTAAAACATCTTTATAATATTCTTTAGTTTATTAGATAAACACAATAAATTCTTAATCTTTATCTTATCAAACACATTAGATATCGTTACAAGCTAACATTCCGTTGAATCTCAATCACTTATCTCACAAGATGTAAGTAACTGTTGAACTTTATTAAGTTAATCACAAGTTCATATTAAATAAATATCTAATAATCTCCCACTTGGACTATGATTAGCTTAGATAATAAAAACACATGTTTAATTAGAGGATAGAAATCATTCTTTAGTGCGCATGTGAAATTAAAAATCATGCATAAGTTTACTACATTGATATGTCAATCTGCCATTACAATGAAGAACCAATAAAATAAATTACACTGAAAAATGTAACCATTCATGATTACTGTCATTACAACAACAAACCACAAAGTTCAAACAAGAATATCAATATGGAATTACATAGAGTTCTTTGATGAATCTGAAATGAATTCAAATGTAACTTCAGTCCACCTTATGGTTCTGTATGCAAGAACCTGACACAGCCTTCAAACTAAAAACTTTATGTGTCCTTTATTTTTTGAAACAAGTATTGTCTTTACTGACAACAAAAACATATATAATCACGATTCAATAATCACACAACATATACTGTTATAAAACATGTATAGTACATTAAAACTTATACCAAAAATCACAACCTTTCAATGACTTGCTTCAAGAGTTCAAAAAATCTCAAGAACATACATAGCAAAAATTCCAGCAAACTGGAATTTAAATCAACAAAGACACCAAAGCTAAAACAACATGTCTCCCACTGAACCTACACTTGCACAATACAAAACTTGACAAAATACAATTTCATGTCTTCCACTGAGCCTACTGTTAGTGACTTGATGAACTCTAACACTTTAAACTTTAACACTACAAATTATACTCTAATGCTTAGCCCTTATTATAATGTTATGAAACACATCAGCATCTATAACTAAAACTACCACCCAATATAACTGATATTGTCCCAACTTCAACCACCTTTAAGGTATTGAGTTTTATTCAAAATGCCTCAGTTAATATTGGGTATAATCCATCTAATTATAAGTCATCTTATAGTTGTCACTTTTTCAATGTAGGATCTTTTTTTCTCAAACATGATAGAAACACGTAAACAACTGTAATTATTTTGCGGAAAAGCATAGAAAAGTAGAAAACGAAGATAAATTGATAAAGTACATATCTGAACTAATGAAAAGTAAGACTACCTTTCAAAAAAAAAAACTTGAGAAACTAATAATCTCAAAACCATATATATATACATGCCTGATTTAATATAACGCAAGTAAATGTCACAGATTTCAAATAGCCATTCTTCAAGTCTCAAGTCAAATGCATTACTTTACCTGGTATAAAAGAAGGATTTTAAAATTTCAACTCACTTCAAAACTCTTTAGAAAGTGTCCATACTAACTGAATTCATTTTGAAGCTGTTCAATTTTTTTTTTTTTTGAGAGAGGAATCATTAAAACTAGCAAAACAAAACAATAAAGTAGAGAAAAGAAATAAAGATTTTTTAGAGAGAGGAACTTCATTAAACCTAGCAAAACAAAACAATAAAGCAGAGAAAAGAAATAAAGGAAAACAAAGATACAGTGAGAGCAGAGACCAATCAAGCAAAAGGAGATTTTCCAAATCTAACGGAGGGTTGAGGAGCCAGTCGGATTAGCTTCTTTGCTGGCCAAGACCAGGAAACTTAATTGAAGAACGTCAGCTGCTCATAAATATCTCTCATGATGAAAGATACCGACCAATCAGATGGCAGAGATTTTGATTGCAAAGACACTATCAAAGACTAGAAATAGGCTTATATCAGGATTGAGAGGAGATTCTGGGTTCTTGCCAAAATCAAAGCCATAAGAATGGCTTTAGCCTTAGTTGCCATGGCAGAGGTAGCAAGAGAGGATCATACCTTCCTAGAAACAAGCGAACCATCAGAGGAACAGATGATCGCCGCAAGGCCACATCAAAGGGACTGAGAGTCCCAGGAAGCATCAACATTGATCTTAACAAAACCCAGTTCCGGACCTTGCCAAGTGCAACAAATAATGGGAGGAGGCACTGGAGGAGGCTGGCAATGTTGATGCTTGAAGAACCAGAATTCTTCATGAGTGTAAGCCGCTCGCTGAGCTACCACAAGGGGGTCAAGGACTTGGTGATTATAAAGGTGAGCACATCGTGCTTTCCAAATTTCCTTAAAAAAAATGAAAGAAACTTGGGCAGAGAGGAGGGGGAAATCTATTTGCCAGTCCTCCTTGAGACTCAAGAAAGTCTGAATCTACTGATGAAAAGAGGTGATCTGCTGGGTTGGCACTCAGTAGGATATTAGGTGACTGAGCCAAACTTGAGCGACCAATGAACACAGAAAGAAGACATGTTCCATAGTTTCCTGCTCAGATAGACAAATCTGACAAACTGGAGAAGAAGTGAGCCGTCGCTTATTGCGGCAAGCTTTCCACAAAAAGACTCCGATTTTGGGAAGGGAAATAACATTCTAGATCCACTTTAAAAACTCTTTATAAAGTGTCTCACTTTGATTTCCAGGTAGCACTTTGACTGCTAACTGAATTCGAATTCTTCAAAGTTGACTAGCTATACCTTTTTTCTTTCCAAAGATACTTAACATATTTATATTACAAATATTTTAATTTTTGGATTATTAAAATCTGATACTTGACATAATTATTGTAGGATCCAAAAAAGGGTTTTGTTGAAGGGTTCCCTCTTAGAACTTCTAGTGGTTTAAAGTCATTGGTTTTCCTTATGACTGTTCGACGTAAACCGTCTCTTGATATCTTATGTTCTTGGACTATCCTTTGAACATATTCAAGAATCTTCATCTATTGAAGATTCAACTCCTCGATTTTACTATTAACTTCTGTTAATAGTTCTCTCTTGTTTTCCGGGTGATTTTGGATATAATCCTTTTTAATTTTCAATTTTTTTCAATTGGTTACTTATCATTGGAAATGTCTCTAAATATTGTATGTATCTAGAAATTTCTAATAGAGATTCTTGATATCTTGCATTTAATAGAAAATATAGTTTCTCTATTATTTTCTCAAAAGGCATTCCTATCATTGGAAATTGGTTAAGCTATAGTAAGCTCTAATACCAGTAAACTTTACAGATCTAACCAACAAGGTTAGATGGATAATTAATGCAAACAGAGTTCAACTCTATTACGTAGACAAGCAGCTTAAATTCATTGTTGTTTAACAATCTCAAAATCAACTTTTACTTGATCTTGAAGACAAGTAAATATTTTTAATCTCTCTAGAAGTTTAATTTTTTATTTTGTGCTGACAATGAAGTCTCGATTCTACTTAAGTTTTTCACTGAACTCTTAAGAAGCTGGAAAATGAGAATTTATGATAGTAAGAAATAACTGTTTACTTTCGAGTATTGATGATAAATCTTTAGCTGCAAGTGCTAGAATAAAAAAAATTATGAACCCACTGCGCTTCAAAATGCATGATAAAAAATCATATAGGTACAGTAAATCTTAGACAAACAATAGTTGAGGAGTTTAGGGACTTAGTGGTCTTTTTCTCTCCCTGCACATTTGTGCGCTGAGCACTGCAGAACCACTCCATGCTAACGTAGACAAATGCATTTCAATCTACCGATAAAAACAAAAGTTAAGAATAGCCATGAACTCAAGAGAGGAACCCAAATTTATTGGTCTTCCATTTTGATCGCATCTCTTTCTCTCCCCTCTATTACAGAGGAGGTAAGAGGATAAGGGGATTGTAGAGGTAATGTATATTGAAGCTCTCACTGATCTTTCACTCCTCCCCCTTCATCTATAAAATGCCGCCCCATCCCATATATGTCTCTCAACGATCCTTCACTCTCTCCCCCTTCATTTATAAACTCGGCCACTAGGGACAGACTTGAGAATTTGAGACCTAAGGTGAGAATCAAAAATGGAACTTTCTCATGGTCATACAAAAAAAATGACAAATATACAAAATTAATTTACATAGGTATCCAAACCAATCTACTCTCATGTTATTCTCGTATCTACAAAAACAAATCCAAATCAACGTACACTAATATTTATGATTGATTTGTTAATCTTAAATGAAATACAAAACTATAATCAAATACTTAAAAACCAAACCAATATAAGTTGATGTTCAGACATAGTACATAAAAATTAAAACTAAATGTTTAATTTTAATCATAATCTAAATACAAACCTATAATAAAGTATATGTAAACCAAACTAATATATATAAATTGATGCTCCAACATCGTAAATAAAAAAATAACAATATTCCAACATTGTACATAAAATAAAAGCTGATATTCATAACAATATTAATAAAAAAGAAAAGAAAACAATTCACATGTCATAACTTCTTTCTTCAAATGCATCACAAAATTACTTAAATGGTTATGTCTCGGAGTATTTTAGAATATTTTTTATATGCATAATTTTTCTTACAATATATATACGTACATCTAAAAAAATTGGCCCTTCAAAATTTTGGTGCCTGAGGCAGATGCCTCATTTGCCTCACCACAAGTACGGGTCTGTCCGCCACCATCCATATATGGCTCTTACCAATCCTTCACTCCCTCCCCCTTCATCTATAAAATGTTGCCCCCATCCCATATATGTCTCTCACCGATCCTTCACTCCCGTCCTAACCATGAACCAAACTAAACCCCTTCTTACTCTCACACCCACCCAACTCACCCATGCTTCATTCATTCATTTACTCACATCCCCAATCAAGTTAGGATGCCAAGTTATTATTTTCTCACCGAAAAATTCTCCACGAGCCGAATCACTATTTGTGATACGTGCATAAGGTTTTTGGCTGAGCGGTTCATGGAAGGAACATGCAATTGTGGATATGATTCTCCACAAGGAGACCAGTGTGACAAATACAGAAAACTATTGAATCCCACACAACTTAAAGATCCCAAGTGTAAGTGATGTAGAACGGATGGCGACAAGAATCGAGAAATAGATGGATCGTCTCAAGAAAGACAAATCTGAAACTATACATGGCATTGTTCATGTATGGTTTTCAAGCTCAAAATGAGACGAATGATACCTTTCCGAAAAGGCAACGATGCAGAAGAAATACTCATTGATTTGCCATGATGAACAGACTTTTTCGGGCATCTGAGGTCGTTTAAACCTTCAAAATCAGCTTTTAGTGTTTTCCGAATTTGTTTTGAATTTATTTTATGTTAACCCATGGACTTGATTAGGTATTTTGTTAGTGCTCTAGGGTTATTTTAGTATTTAAGAGTCCTCTTTGTGGACGCTAAACTTATCTTTGATATTATATAAAACTTTAAGATTTTCTCTTCTTCTTGTGGATTCCAGTTCTTCTCATAGATTTAAGAAACTGTAGTCTTGTGGATTCAAAGCAATCTATTGGTGGATTCCAATGTCATATTTTCCTCTGCATTAAGTGGTAATCAGAGTGAGGTTTTCCTTTGTGTGATTGTGTAATTATCAACTCGTATCATGGGTGATCAAGGGTCAATTACCCGAGAAAATTTGAATGCTCTTAATGAACGCATAAATAACATGGCAGAGAAGATTGCTCAAATTCGAGATTTGTTGCTTGGAAATAATAATAATAATAATAATAAAAATAAAAATAAAAGATAATAACGTCAACAAAAATAATCAAAATTGGAGAGAACAACCACGTGTGGAAATTGAAGATTCTAATTCAGAAGAAGATAAATCGATTGCTGACAGTGGCTATCAGAACAAACAGATTGATTACAAGATGAAGGCAGAAATTCTAACTTTTATGGGACATTTGAAGATCGAAGATTTTCTTGATTGGCTGGTAGAAGTTGATATATTTCCCGAGATGATAGATGTGCAGAAAGCAAATAGGGTGAAACTGGTCGCCTTAAGACTCAAGAGTAGCGTTGTTGTTTGGTGGGATCAATTGCAACGAAATCTTCAGAGGCAAGGAAAGAAACCAGTCTAAACATGGTGAAGGATTAAGCATCTTTTGAGAGAAAGGTTTCTCTGATCCCTGCAGACTATGAACATTTACTCTACCACATGTACATAGATTATGTATAGAGCAGTAGAACAGTAGATGAGTACACTGATGAGTTTATGAGGTTAGCAGAAAGAAATCAGTTGGGAGAGACATCATCACAGAAGGTTGCAAGATGTCTAAGTGGATCGAAGCCTTCAATTCAAGAGAAGATCAGGTTGCTAACTATATGTTCTATTCCTGAAGCTAACAACTTGGCCCTGAAAGTAAAGTTGATGAAGAAGTCGAAAAAAACTTCCTATTCTTCCACTGTTGACAAGGACGACAGAGTCCTGCAGCTGATAGGATTGTTATTCCTTTCAAAGAAGGAGAAATTTGTAAGACTGCTGAAAAGAGTGTGAATCCTAGACCAATTTATATGTTAAACCTACTGGAGACATATTTTATCGTTGTAGGAAGCCTGGTCATTGTTCCAATGTGTGTACGGAACAGAGGAGGGTGAATTTAGTGGAGAATGAAAGAGAAGACGATAAGGAAGAAGAAAATAGAGAAGATGACGATTACAGTGGGGTTGAATTTGAAATTGAAGAAGGAATGGAAAATTTGACGTTGATTCTACAGATAGTCATGTTTTCACCAAGGGAAGAAGGGCAACGCCACAACATATTTCGCTTTTCATGTTCAGTTAATAACAAATTGTGTCAGGCGATCGTTGACAATGGAAGTTGTGAGAATTTTGTGTTGCAAAAATTGGTGGAGTTCATGCAATACTGAACTTCATCCTAGGCCTTACAAACTAGGTTGTATGAAGAAAAGTCCTCAGATAGAAGTGACAACGTTGTGCAGGGTCCATATTTCTATTGGTAAGCTTTATCGTGATGAAGTGTTGTGTGATGTTATTGATATGGATGCTTGTATATATTATTGCGAAGACCTTGGCAATATGATCTGGATGTTACTCTCAAAGGCAAAGATAATGTGATGTTGTTCACTTAGAATGCGCACAATATTGTTATGGCTCCTTTAAATATTGTTTTGGGTCTTATAGTGAATTTGAACTTTCTCACCAGCAGCAAGAATGAACACGAGCTGAATGAACACCTAAAGGAATCCAATGCTGCCTTTCCTATAATGGTTAAGGGTTTAATATGAGAGTAGAGAAGCATCATGGAGAGGTTCCCAAAGATTTGGGAGATGCTGAAGAAGTTCAAGGAGCTGATTTCTAAAGAAAATTCCAACGAATTACCGCCCATGAGAGACATTCAGCACTAGATCGACTATAAGGATAAGGACCCTGCTCTAACTATGGAGAAGTCACTCATTACTCTGCCCCATAGAAGAGTCGACTATTAAGGATATAATAGAGAAGAAGATCTTTTGCGTTGTGACACTGTCTACAAGCATGAGTATTCTTAAGTTATCTTATTCCTTGACTTGATTAATCTATCTATGTTGTTTGTGTTATTGTATTGATCATAATTTTATAGCTTCATAACCTTAATTGACATTTAGTATTCACAATCTTAATGTTAATATTACATATTAAACATATATACCCTACAGAATATAGAATATAACGTGTTTCTACAATTGACTGACCTACTTATATACGTATATAAGTAAGTATAAATGTATGAGGTTAATTACCTACTTATTACCACAATTAAGTGTTTAGGGGTATGTCTTCTCATTTCTTATATTTTTCGTGATCTTCTTAAGACGTAAGTAAACTCGATATCTGTTGGGCTTAGTGCATGTAAGAGTAGTGATAGGTCTTGGCTTATGACAACTCTATTTGTATTATTCCGGCTGAATTCTATTGGAATCTAATATTTGTCAGGGTCTCTCTGGTGCATCTCCCAAAAAAATAAAAACAAAAAATCTATCATATATCGTGCGGGTCAAGTTCAATGACACTAAAGATTTACACAAAACTTTATACAGATTCTTAATTATTAGATTTAAAGATGCTCAATGGTACAAATTAATTTATACACACACATATATATATAATTTTATTTCATTTTTATTAAATCAACCACAATAAAAGTAATAAATATTTTTTTTTCTCTCTCTCTCCACACTGATTATCTTTTCTCCCTTATTTTCAAAAAAAATCTTTTATCCCTTATGTTGTCTTCTTCTCTTTCCATTTTTCTAAATATACCAAAGAATTCTATCTTAGTATTTGAAAGGAATCTTCATATGTGGATCTCTTATTCTCGATCCAAGCTGAAATTATAGATTTCTCCATGAGGCTTTGTATAATTGTATCATAAGAGCTTGAAGAGAAGATCATCATAATGTATTGCTGGTTACCCGATCATATTTAACTTGCAATTTTTAGATTTCATAGGAAGTATCAAGAACCTAACTGGAATTGGTGAATTGGGTCGTAGATGAAAAACCAAGAGGTGAATTTGGTAGTGAAGATATTTGATCCGCTTATTTGCCAGAAATATCTAGTTTATGGTTTGTGTTGTTAGCAAGTTGATTGAGTAAGATGGAATAATGTCAGGGTATGTGTATTTTGTGATCTCAATTATGAATTGGGTAGTAAAAAAAAAGAGACAGATAAAGCAAAGAAGTGTAGAACGTACGGGAGAAAGAGAAGAGAGGGAGAGGGAGAGAAAGAGAAAAAAAAAATAGTTATTGCCTTTTTTATTGTGGTGGATTTAATAAAAGATTAACAAAACTATATATGTGTGGAAATTAATCTGAACCATTAAAGGGGTATACGTAAACACTAGATCTATTTTCACTGAACGCACCTCACGCCTGGCAAAAATTTCCCTTTTCCGTACCATTGGCAATCTAAACTTGTGATTGGTCAATTCTTGTCCGATTTCAGATATGGTGTATTCGCCAACAAACTAGTGGCTTCCTCAAGTACCTTCTTCTTCTCTGCTTCCTAAGGGAAGTGGCGGGGAGGGGGGATTATGTGATAACTTCTCAGAGAAAACATACGAAGAATGGAGGTAATTTGAGTTCAGAGCTTGCTGCTTTGCAAGTCGAGGAGGTTGATGCTAGCACATCTATGGTTGTATCCAGTGCTCTGATGAGCTATGCTAAGAAGCTTATCAGTCTAATTAAGCGTCATTCTGACACTATTATGGATGATTCTGAGTTTTCTGAGACAGATTATGTTGTCTCCACTGGAAAATATAGCAGGAATGTTTCCTTTTCTCATAAGGTTCATAACAGGCTTGATCAGCAGTGGAGATGTGATGTGGTGGTAAAACTTACGGGGAAACTTATCACTGTCAACAACTTTGACTTCATGTTAAGAGCTTTACGCTGTAAATGGTAGATGAAAGGAGGATGGAAGCTTGCTGACCTACCTAATGACTATTTCATTGTGAAGTTTAACTTGGAAGATAATAGGCAAAATGCCTTGTGTGGTGGTTCTTGGATTTTGGCTGGACAGACCTTGGTTGTGAGGAAATGGACTTCTACTTTTGATCACAGAACTGCTCAGATTGGCTAAATGGCTCTCTGGTTGAGAATTATGGACTTACCTATGAAATTTTTTACACTTTTTACTTTGTCCCAAATTGGTTCAACTCTTGGTGGTATGGCTAAAATTAATGAAGTGACTCTAAGTTAAGTTAGGGATAAATTTGCTAGAATGTGTGTAGAAATTGATCTTTGTAAGCCTTTATTGCCTGTGGTGGAAGTGGAAGGTGTTGCCTACAAGGTTGTTTATGAAGGAGTTTCATTGATTTGTTTCAACTATGGCTGTTATGGACATGCCAAGGAAAGTTGCATTATAGCTACTAATGATGTGACCCATAGTCTATCTATAAGTGAAAGGCACAAACTTGTAGATGTTGGTGTAGATAATTCGCAAGTTAGCAAGATTGATTGTGTTATGTAGCATGATATCGATGTTACTGTTGATGATGATACAAAGAATTAGGTGGATAAGCCTGAATTTGGGGTATGTATGATGATTAACTGTAAAAGTAAAAAGAAGAATGGTGGCAGTACTGCTGTTAAGGGGAAGGCTATTTCTAGCTCTAGATACCAAGCTTTAGTTGATATTGTTGAGGATAATCTTCCTATGCATACTGCTTCTAAATTGGTTGCTAACAATGCTGGTTTGGGGACCAGTTCTGTGATGCAGGAGAAAAAGAATTATGTGAAGGCTGCAGGGCCTTCCACTCAATCTAATGTTATTTCTGGTGTGTCTATCAAGTCTGGCACTACTAAGGGGAAGGAGAAAGTAAATAACAGTGATTTTACCAATGGGAGTAAGGTCCTTACAGTGGCTTCTAGAGCCAGGAAGCCTATGTAGGATGTATCTAATGAGATTGATCAATCTCTTAAAACAAGATCTGTGCATAAATATCAAAGGAAAAGTAGTAAATCTATAGCTTCTGCTAAGGAGCCCTCAATTTTCAAAAAGATTTCCTTTCATGTTGTGGCTTTGACAACACAGGAAGTTAATGCTATATTTGGTCATATACCTCCAGATGAAATTGTAAATGATTACAGGAAGACTCATGATATGGAAGCTACTTCTGAGAAATTGGTTGATTAGATTTTTTCTTACAATAGCCTGTTACCAAAAGATGCTGATTCTCCCTCTTCTGTTGGGGAGGATATGGTTGATGCTCGAGGGGTCATCCCCACCCTTCTTTCCTTTTGCCATAATGTCAACATTTCTTTTTTGGAATGCTCGAGGGGCAGAAAGTGAAGGTTTCAGGTCTGCTATTACAGGCATGGTGAAAATGCATTCCTTAAACTTTATTGCTATTTGTGAGCCTAGAGTTCCCTCCTCTAGGTCTTCTCAAGCTTTGTTTAATCTTGGCTTCAATGAATTTAGAGTGGTTGAAGCTGTTGATTTTTCTGGTGGAATTTGGTTGCTTTGGAATAACTCTAAGGTTAAGATTAGCTATATTGATAGTGGAACTCAGTTTATTGTTGTGAAAATTGAAGATTCTAATAAGCCTCCCTGGCTCTTATGTGTTGTTTATGGGAGTACTGTGAATACTCTTAGTAGTCAGTTGTGGAGTGTGTTGGAAAATTTTATTCAGCAACAACAACTTCCTTGTTGTATCGTTGATGATTACAATGAACTTATTGATGAGAAAGATATATGTGGTGGCTCTCATGTTGGAAGATTTAGAGGTCTTAAAGATTAGGTGCACATGAATGCTTTAATGGATGTTGGCATTAAGTGCTCCTGTTATACATAGTCTAATGGAACTGTGAAAGAAATGCTTGATAGAGCCTTTATTTGTGGAGAATGGAGAACTATTTTTGAGGAGGCATTTGTTCAACACTTACCTAAAACCTCATCAGACCATTTCCCTATTTTGGTTCATCTGGACTCTATTGTTGTTGGAAGTAGAAGGTGCAGTCCCTTTAAGTTCCAAGCTATATGGATGTCCCATATTCACTATTCTGATTTCATTAATTTCTCAGAATTGGTAGCATGCTAGTCCCAACTTTCAGCAGAAAATTTAAAATTTAGCTATTAATTTGAGTCAGTGGAATAAGGAGATTTGGGAACCTTTTCAGAAGGAAAAAACACCTCTTAGCTAGTATAAGAGGTATCCAAAAGGCTAAAGACAAAGGTCTTAATCCCTTTCTTGAGAGGTTGAAAGAAGAGTTAATTCATTAGTATAATTTACTTCTTAAGCAAGAGAATCTTTAGTGGAAGCAGAAATCAAGATACATATGGTTGCTTAAGGGTGATGAAATTACTAGTTTCTTTCATCTAACCACTGTGGTTAGAATAAAGAGGAACAAAATTGAAGGTTTGTTTGATGCAAGTGATCAGTGGACTAGTGAACCTGAGGAGATGAGAGCTATAGTTGTTCGGTTTTTCAAAGGTTTATTCTCTAAGCCCAAATTTGATGATAGCAGACTCTTTATTCCTTGTCTATTTCCTTGCATTGATGCTAAGAGTGTTGCTAATATGATGAATCATGTTTCTATTGATGACCTTAGAAATGTTGTTTTTGCTATTGGTCATCTCAAAGCTCATGAACATGATGGATTTCCTACATTATTTTTTCAAAAGCATTGGAAAATTTGTGTTGATGATCTTGTGGAGTTAGCTACAAATGCTTTCAGATCTGGTGTTCTTCCTTCTAGCTTAAATAACATTATCATTGCTCTCATCCCCAAAGTTGATGGCCCTCAACACATCATAAATTTTAGTCAAATTAGCTTGTATTCTACGGTGTATAAAATTGTCTCAAAAATGATAGTAGCAAGAATCAAATCTGTGATGCAGCAATTGATTAGTCCTAATCAGGTTAGCTATGTTCCTAGAAAACATATTTCTGATAACATCATGATAGCTCAAAATTTACTTTTTAAATTCAGAAAGGCTTCTGGAAGGAAAGGTTTCTTTGCGTGGAAGGTGGATATATCTAAAGCTTATGACAGATTGAGTTGGAGTTTCATTGCTTCTGTGTTGCATCAGTGTCAACTACCTGTAGGGCTTGTCAAGTTAATTATGCACTGTGTCATCTCTACCAGTTTTCAATCATTGAAGGGTGAGTTATCTCAAAAGCTTGAAGCTAAGAGGGACATTAGACAAGGAGACCCGTTATCTCCTTATCTATTTGTCTTGTATATGGAGAAAATGTCTCACCTTATTGTGGACAATGTCAATGAAGGAGGCTGGAAGGCGGTGAATGCTTCCCAAGTTGGTCCAAAAATATCTCATATGTTTTTTGCAGATGATTTAGTGCTGTTTGCAGAAGCTTCTTCTAAGCAAGCCAGGATTATGAAGAGTTGCCTTGATATGTTTTGCAAGCTCTTAGATCAAGCTATTAGCTAAGAAAAGTCTATGATCTTTGTCTCCCCTAATGTTTGCAGAGACAAAGCTTCTGAGATTAGCCATATTTGTGGTTCTCTTTTAACTTCTGATCTGGGGAGATACTTAGGAATGCCTTTGATTCATTCCAGGATCAAAAAATTCACCTATGCAGGTATGTTTGATAAGGTTTAGAATAGATTGGCTAGTTGGAAGAGCAAACATTTGAGCATGGCAGGTAGATTGACTCTTATTATATTTGTGACTTCCTCAATTCCTGTCTATGCCATGAACACTGCTAAATTCCCTGTAGATCTCTGTGATAAATTGGATGAGTTGAATAGAGATATTTTTATGGGGCTTTACTGATGAGAAGAAAAAGGTACATCTGGTAAATTGGGATGATGTTTGCAGACCTAAGGCTATTGGAGATTTAGGAATAAAAAAATCTGGTCAATGAATCGAGCTATCTTAGTTAAATCTAGCTGGATGATGTTTCAAAATGATAAAGGTTTATGGGCAAAAATTTATACTAAAAAGTATTTGAATAAGATATGCTTGTCTGACAGTGGGTACAGTGTATCTAGGGATTGCTCTAGTAATTGGAGAAGTATTGTGCATTGTGCTACTCTCTTTAAGCAAAACCTGAAATGGAGGATTGGTGATGGCAAATTTGCTAAATTCTGGAGTGATGATCGGATGTGTTACTCTTCTTTAAAGAATCATGCTTTGAATGATGATGGAATTAATGTTACTGCAGTTGTTTCTAAATTTTGGGATGACTATGGTTGAAATATTGACAAACTTCTTGAGGATCTTCCTGTTGAGATTGTTCAATCTATAATCAATGTGCCTACTGGGCTTCAAGGATGTGGCTATGATGTCCAAATTTGGAAGGCTTCCTCTAATGATATTTTCTATGTCAAGTCTGCCTATCAGTCGATCTTTGATTATGATGATGTGAATCATATGTGGTATTTTATTTGGAAGTTGAAGATACCTCCCAAGTAGAAAACCTTTTTATAGATTGTGATACATGGAAAATTGTTGACAAATGCCCACAGATTTAAAAGGAAGTTAACTACAGACCCTTTATGCCCTTCTGTCATCTTCATGAAGAAAATCTCCTTCATCTCTTTAGAGTCTGTGCTAGAGCTAAGAGCATTTGGAGAGATATGAATTTGCTTAGTTGCATCTCCTCCTCTTTCTGTTTGGATTGGAATGGTTAGTAGCATGTTTAGATTCATAATAAGATTACTATTCAACGAGTTAATTGGTGTGTTTGGTTTAGCAATGCTTGTTGGCATATATAAATTGGAGGAATAAGCACATCTTTGATGCTTCTTTTTCTATGCCTATCCTATGAAGATCATTATAGATTCTTCTTTGGAATGGGATCTTGTCCATCAACAGAATTCTGCTGAAAAATCCATATTTGTTCATTATTTTTCTCGGAGTAAGACTCCTACTCCAGGGTGAAAATTGAACATTGATGGCACTAAGAATAGCCATGGTAACATTGGTGTTGGATGTGTAATTAGGGATCATGAAGAAAATTGGATTGTTGGCTTTCAAGTGAACTTGGGGAGGGGTGAAGTTCTGGAGGCTAAAACCTAGAACATGCATTTTGGTATTAAGTTGTTGATTAAGCAGACTGTAAAGTTTGTGGAGATTGAGTCTGATTCAGCTCTTCTGGTTAATCTGATGCATGCTGAGAATATTTTCAATCATCCTTTGGGCTCTCTCATCACTGGTTGCATGAATGATTTGAAGAACTTTGAGAGTGTGGTTTTCTCTCATGTTGTAAAGGAGAAGAACATGACTTCTGATGCTCTTGCGAAGCACAGTATTGATCATGATCTGGGTTTTGTTGAGCTTCTTGAGCCTCATGGTTATGTTTTGAGTGTTTTGCAAGATGATCTCGATGGGATCACTCTTCCTAAGCTGTCTAGGACTCCTAGTGTAGATAGGTAGTTGGTTTGTGTTTTGGGTCTTTTTAGGCCTCATTGTAACAAAAAAAATATTAATCTGGACCATTAAGCATCTTTAAATATAATAGTTGAGATTGTATAAAATCATGTGTAAAATCTTTAATGTCATTGAACCTGATCTATATTGGAGTAAAATCTTCATGCTGATGTGTTGGAACTCGCTTCTTTGGATCTCCACATTAATTTGTCTGTGCTTATACACTTATATGTACATGTGTCCTATATTTATTAGAACGACTTGAGAAAATAACAAGCACCAAATTCTCTAACGTGTTTTTATTCACCAAATTGGTCAACACTTCCTCAACTTAAATCCTTCAATTACATCTCTATTGCATGGCGCATTCTCTCCACACCCAAAAGAACAAATAAACGAAAATCTCATGGAAAGAAAAATGGATCTTAGACCTATGAGTTAGGCTTATAATTGTAATTATAGCTCATGTTTATTTTATTTTTAGACGAAATAGCTTATCTATATTATATTATTATTAAGAGATCGTACACATGTTGTTTTCCTTTTTTGTCATTTTTTTCCATTATAGCCTTTTTTGATAGGTGCAATCAAATCTTTTAAGGATAATAATGTAATTAGCAGATTAAGAAAAAAAATTGAAAGAAAAAAACACATTTTTTTTGTTTAATTATCCACATGACAGTTTTTTCTCCTCTCTAATCTCCTATTTTTAAGTCAACTATACGTTTCAAAATATTGAAAAAAATAAACTAATTGTTAAAATATTACTGAACTCAAGTGAAGGTAAAACTGATATGTATTGATATTCATAGTATTTTTGGTAAGGCACCAAAAGCCTATTTATAGGTTACAAGTTAGTCCCCATTTGGTAAGGAAATATAGATACATAATGAAAAAATATATTCAATATTCTATGAGAATATTGATCAACAAATAAGAAAAGTAAATCACACACAAAAGATAGACATATTTCAACACTCCCCCTTATGATGCCTTAATGATTTGCGGCCTTCCTTCATGTAACTTGATCAGCTTCGTTGGTGGCGTCTAGGCTGCATCCCATCAAAAATTCCTGTTGGGCCAAAAACCTTTGCAGGAGAAAAACGGATCTCGGACAAAGCAAAAACTATGAGCATTCGCCTTCATATCAAGGTGATGAGACTTTGACATGAATGATTTTCGTTGTCTCATTAAAAACCATTTCCAAGTAATAAAACCCGTTGGGAAAAAGAAACTTGGTTGGAAAAAGAGTTCAACTCACCACATACTATCATATGACACGACGGTTTGGACTTCAACTCCCCCTGAAGTCAACGTCTCCCCTTGAACTCACCAAGAGGGATTCACTTGAGCTAAAAGCGACTTGATTATCTCAAGAAGAAGTTTATGTCGATACTGATATGGACTTAGGGATGAGCGGAAGCAAGCATGCTAAAGTATTTCCCAATGCAAGAGTGATAGTACCTCAATATGCTCACATAGCAAGAACTTCAGCTCCAATGATACCTAAATAGGGCGAGCGCTTCCATTTCACTACTAGTAACATACCAGATAAACCTAAGGAGTAAGAGAAATAGAATCTCCTTATCTCTAGGAAAGTCCATTTCACATCCGAATGATGAGAATGGTGGGAGTCTTGAAACATCTATCAAGAAATCAGGGGATATTCGACCACTCACCATAAGAACCCATGTCTACGTATATTGGATGTGCTAAACGCATACTTATCCCTCCTAAGGACCCATACTTGGTATGTACATATGCAATGGATACACCACTCACTACAAGAAAAACTCACCTAGATCGCGGACCGTTTCCATCGTCTAGGTGAGCTTTTCCGTTGTCTAAGTACTTAAACGACGGAACTTCCGTGGACTAGGTTTCGTCCTCCAAGTACCGTCGTCCAGGTACTTAGACGACGGAAAATGAGGTTTGCGCGGTCCAAGGGGAACTTAGACCACAGACTTTTTCCGCAGTCTAAGTGCTCACTTAGACTACGGAGAAAGTATTTTTCGTGGTCTAAGTGAACACTTAGACCGCGGATATGGTGCATATTTCTGTCGTCTAAGTGTTCATTTAGACCACGGAAAATACTTTCTCCATAGTCTAAGTGATTATTTAATTTTTTTAATTAAAAATTAAATTTAAAGTAAAATATTAATAATTTAATTAAAATATTAAATTCTCATTTAAATAATTAAATATTTATAAATTAATTAAAATAATAAATTGTTACTTAAATAATAAAAATTTGTACATACATGAAATTAAATCGTTTGGAATCGGAAAAAACGATATGATAAACTACATAGCTAGAATACATGCAAACTACTAAAATACTGGAGGAGCAGATGCGCCTCCAAGTCCTCCACCTCCAGCCGTGTTGTCGTCGTCGGGGTATGGGTTCGGAGGAGGTTCACACTGTCATCGAGCCTGATTTTCCATGAGGGTGACGAGTTGGGCTATCTGCACTTCTTGCTGATCAAGCCTCTGACGCATAGATTGATTTTCCTCCCGTGCGAGTCGAGTCTCTTCAAAGGCTGCTTGGAAGGCCGCAGCCTGAGTACATTTCCTCGCCAAACATCCCGTAGATGAGTCGGAGGACAAATCTCGCTAGACCTTGCATCTCATCCCCCTAACCTCCTTGCCAGCTCGACGACCGTATACCTCATCGACGATTGCAATTTGGCTCTCCAACGATAGAGGAAGCAGGTCTTCCGGCGGCAAATCCGGGTGTGCAAGCTGCGTGTTAGCCAATTCCTGCTGCCCCCGTTCTATCAACCTCGCCTGAAAAATAATAAAAATTAAATAATTATTAATTTGTACGACAATTTAATAAATAATAATTAAATAATAACTATGCTAATTAAAATCAATGTATAACACTTACGCCGTATTGACTCGCTTCATTCTCGAGCTCAGGCGTCACGTACGCGCTGACGCTAGCAACCACATACGGGTGTTTGGAGCCCTTATCTCTGTGCTCCTTGGCTGTTTGGATCATCTGCTTAGAGCCGGAGGTGTGATGTTTGTCCTTCTTCCCCCAGTTGGTCTTGTTGATGTTGGAGAATTTATGTTGGACAACATAAATCATTAAAAAATTAATAAGTAACTAAAATAAAAATAATTAAATTCTCTTAATTTAAATAAAAAAATAATCACCTTATATTCTTCTCCTTGGAAGTGGTTACACAACCACTCATACTCATCTTCCATATCCCCACGCAACTCTACGGGGGTAGGCATGGGGCCGATATGGTCATAATACTTATGAAGTTTGTACTTCCAATTACGGTAGATTGCGTTGGTGGTTTGGTTGATGTGCCTAAGCATCTTCAGTGTGGAATCCACCTCATATTGTTTCTATAAGAAATAAATAGAAAATTATAAACGTATATATTATGAAATTACGATTTTTATTGGTTATTAGAAAATAAATTTAAAAATTGTACATATTACATACTGAAAGTTCTTTAAACACTTTCGCATTCTCTTCATCCGGCAACTCCTTCCAAGTAGGGGCAATCATGCGAACCCTGTTGCGAAGGATTGACCCGATGCTATGCGTTGAGAGACTAGTTAGCTGAGATGTGGGATGGCCATCGGTGAATTCTTCATACGGCAACTGGATCTTTTGCCCGGTCGCCTTGAACAATTTCTCGGATTTTCCGCCTTTGACGAGACCGCAAGTCCTTTTGGGTTGAGGGTCTGTCGGGGCCCTCATGAGCTTTCACCGCGCACTGTAGAGGATAGATTCAGAGGAGGCTGACGACGCCTGAGCACTTTCTACCATGGACATCGGACCAGAATGGGCATCATCACCGATCGAGATAGGTGGGGTAGCGGAAATTTCCCCAGTGGGCGCTGTCGAAGGACCAGCTGAAGGGTCCGGAAGAGGCGCGTCATTGTCCTCCTCTAAATCTCAACCGAATTGCTCTGCTATGCGTCGAAGTATAGCATCTTCGGCCTCCTTTTGGGCCTTTTTCTTTCCCGACGGGGCCATTTTAACCTAGGAGTTGTTAAAATAGTATTACCATAACAGTTATATATAAAAATTTACGATAATTATTTACAAGTATTGAGTGCGCCTAAGATTTAAAGAGAGTACACTAGCTTGGTGTTTTGGTCGTTCAATGGACGTGCGACCCGCGCGATAAAGTATAAACTTTCAATCAATCAACCTTGGTTCAATCGAAAAACATGGCCAGTTAGGGATAGAGATAACGCGAGAGGTATGACTAATTTCGACAAAACACTCCGAGGCTAACCAAATCAATGGTATATACTCTATTCGTGTTAGTCTTTCTTAGATCCAAAACATGTCACCAGTCATAACCCGTTTCTAGACACCATGTCTAACATTCAGCCAATCTTTCAAAAATTTACACTCCCTCAAGTCCTTTGCAAACTCCGCCCTCAACCTCGTGTCCATAACTTCACTTAGGTTATGGTGTGCGGTGATGAAATCCACACATCACGAGGGGTTAAGGAGATAAGCTAGGAAATGATGCGCCATCAATTTCAAAGAGTGCGACTTAATAAACCAAACTTATGTACTAAATTTAAATCAAAGACTACCAATTTACTACAAAATTGTCATAATTACCAATTTATTATTTTTAATAATTCACTAATTTACCATATTTACTACAAATTTACAATATTACAACAATATTTACAAATTATAATTACATGCAATAATAATTACTAATTATAATATTAATTAAAACAATATTTAATTACAACAATTAATTATTATTCACCATGCCTTTACAATAATAATTATTCATTTACTAACTAATTTTAATTATTATTACCAATTATTACTAATATATTATTTTTACTAATTAATTTACCAATTTACTAATTTATTAATTAAATTATAATTATCTTAAAATTTTAAAATATTACCTAAGAGATGAGTCGCCGGAGGGAGTCGCCAAAATGTCGCCGGAAGGTTGCCGGAAAGTCGCCGGAGTGGAGAGTCGCAGGAGAGATAGAGTCGCCGGAGGAGGGAGACCGGATTTTTGAGAAAGAGTGAGAGAGAGAGAGAGTGAGGAGAGGGATGATTTGACTGAGAATTAATGGGATAAGGAAAAAAGCTTGGCCATTCTGCCTTTTATAGAGTTCCACTTAGACGACAGAGCCTCATTCTCCGTCGTCTAGGTGAACTTGGATGACGGAAACACCTGTTTCCGTCGTCTAAGTAAACTGTTTCAAAATTTTCAACCGGCGCCCAATTAATTTGGCGGGTAGGAGTTAACCGCCTTAATTTTAGGAAGCGTTTCAAATTTGACTTAGACGACGGAGATAGGTTTCTCCGTCGTCTAAGTCAAATTTGAACCGTTTTCCCAAAAAATTGGCGGTGGTAATTGGACAGCCATACTTCTTCAACCTAGACGACGGAGATGGTCAATTTACGTCATCCAGGTGGTCACCTGGATGACGGAGATGGATAATCTCCGTGGTCCAAGTGAAATTAACGTAAAATTAATTTTTAAAAATAATTCGCAAGGAAGTTGCCGACTTGTCATTCGAATGAAATAGTCGTAAAATATCGATTAACGCATCATATATATAAACAATTGAATTTGAGACGACGAATAATCTTACGTCTTTAAACTTGTTAAGTATCTACTAATCTTTATAACTTAAGTGTTATTAAGTATAGGCTCATTGCATATCGATATTAACGAAATTGAATTTGGACAAAATAACTGTTGGATAGATTCGCCGTAAGATAATATATAATTAGAATAATTTTCAGAAAATAGTAAGTTCGTTAAGGGTTTCATCGGCACAGTCAACCGCAAAACTGAAATTTTGACAAACCGGAAACGTGGATACACGAAAATTCGTAACTCCTATTTTGAAACTGTCGAAGCTCACACTCCAAGAATTATTTACTTTATGGTCTTGACGAAAAGAATATGCATTGAGGCATGGTCTAGATGGTCGTTGTCTTAGATAAAATTACGAAATCTGAACTTGTACGACGCAAACACTTTTTTGCGTCATCCAAGTACTCACTTGGACGACGCACACGTGTGTTTACGTCTTCTAAGTGAGTACTTGGCTTAATTTAGGGTTGGGGCCTTAGGGTTTAGGGTTTGGGGTATACTTAGACGACGGGTTGACCATTTTGCGTCATCTAAGTACTATTTTTAGGATTTAGGATTATATATATAGGTATAATTAATTAATTAGTATTTTGTTTAATTACCTTAGTATGGACTACGAAAAGTCATTTTTTCGTCCCCGTTTTAATAGTCCTGAAAATTAATATAATTAATTAATGTGATTCGACCGATCAAATTATCGATCGATCCGATCCTCTGGATGGATTAATTAATTAATTAATTAATTAATTATAATTTACGTCATTCGAACCGACCACGCTATGTAATTAATTATTAAATTAATTAAGTACAAAATTAATAGGTGTACATACATACTCCTCCTCATAATATATATTAATTAATTGATCGATGATGAACCATATATTACAATAATTAATTACCAATTAATATTCCTCGTCATTATATTGTACTCTTCGTCATAATCGTCATCATCCACATCCCCGTTATCCGATTGCTCTTCCTCCTCATCATACTCAACATTGTCCGACGAATAACCTGAGTCCTCGTCCTCGTCCTCAACCTGCGCATCTTCTTCATCTACCTCATTAATTACATCAATAATCTCATCTTCAGTTAGATCTGTACAACCATCAGGCATGGGTAATCGTTCACCATCTTGAACCAGGTCCATTATGTCAGAGTGGATGACAGAAATATTAGGCTCTTGATAGGCAAGAATGTCTCTTTCCGGTTCAGCAGCATCTTCAGTCGCCGGTGTCTTTTCAATTGTCGTAGTATTCCATATTCCTCGATGAGAGATATGGTTCACTATTTTCCACCCTTCACCAGCTTTTGGATCATCGAGATAGAACATCTGTCTAACTAAGGTGGCGAGAGCGAAAGGCTCATCCTCATACCAGCTTGAGTTTGTATCGACTGATAAAAGTCTCAGGTCTTCCTTTGTACGCTTGAACCATTTGCACTTGAATAGGAAAACGTTGACATCATTCCTGTAACATAGCTGAACGACATATACAATAGCCCCGTAATATAGATCATTGTCTTTTCCAACCGCTACCCCACTGTTTTGTGTTCTTCTTCCTTCATCTCGGGCCAATAAATGGAACTTTACACCGTTCAAAAAACATCCGGGATAAATATAGTGTTTAATCGGCTTCCCTGCTAGCAAGTGCTTTGGCCAGGACCACCACCCCCCGTGGTTTTCAGATTTTTGTAGATCAATCATCTGCGAAAATGAGAAAATTAAAGGGTTTACTTTCTACAAACATGATCGATATGTATATAAACTATACCGAGACATACGTACGTACGTACCCATTGGAAGAAATAATCAGGGAACTTCTTCTTAACCATTTTCTCAGACCACGCCGAACTCTTGTCCAGATTTAATGCGTGAAGCCTCTCCCTGTATGACAACATGTACGGCTCAACTTCGTCACAGTCTCACAACACTACCCAATGTGCTTCAATAAGTTCTTCCCGTGTTAACGATTCCTTTAATACTCCTCTAAACGGTTGTACGACATTTGTGACGACAGAAAGATTGATGCGGGCACTAGGATCGGAGGTAGTAAGAGGTGGTGGATCTTTGAGGTATCTGTTGCAGTAAGTAAGATACTCATGCATTAGGTATGTCTCGGCTATGGAGTCATCCAAGGCCGACCTGTTTTCGACGAATTCTTTATATTGTCCAAGCTGTTTACAAAATCAAACGTTTAATTAATACATTGTACAATAAGAATAAGTACATATAGCTAGTAATCTCCAGTGGAACAAATTATGAATCGAAAAACCTGTATAATTAATTAGTTGTACGTATCTTTCTTGAGGATACATCCAAGTGTACTGGACCAGAGCAGAAATGAGCACCTGCTCGAGCAGGTGGATTATTAGGTGAATCATGATGTCAAACAAAGCATGGGAAAAAATCCTCTATAGTTTGCAAATGATGTGCACAATTTGTTGTGGCAATTCCACCACATCTGACTTCTTTAATTCTCTGGCTCATAACCTCTGCCACCATCTGCACAAAGCCACTATTGGTTCTACAAAGTCACAAGGCAAATATGGTCGAATTACCACTGGAATCAGACGTTGCAGCATAACGTGATAGTCATGTGTCTTTAGACCAACAAACTTGTGTTGCACCTCGTCCATTGCTCCAATTATAGTAGCTACATACGTAGTCGGATAACGAACACTCTTAAACTAGTGAAATATAGAACGTCTAAGTGTCGGCTTCACTGTGTAAGGTGCAGCTAGCATCTTGTTGTACACTCCTCTCCTATCCCTCCTCAACCATAAGAGACGACGTAGATTCATTGATTCCAGATCTTTGCGTGCTTTGGGAGTATCTTTAGTCTTGAACTTAATACCGAGAATTGTTCCCACCATGCTGTCGCACACATTCTTTTCTATGTGCATCGCGTCCAATTTGCTCCTCAGCTTCAACTTCGACCAATAAGGGAGTTCAAAGAATATACTCTTGTGATGCCAATAGCTAAGATCATGTAGAGGTATTAGATTGTATTTCTTTACATCCGCGTCATTGGTTAACACACCAAAGTCAGAAATATCTCAACCTCTCTAAAATCTCTTCGCCCGACCAACTATGGGGTTTCAGATTATTCTTTACCGTCCCATCGAAATGAGCTTCATCCTGTCGCCACAGGTGGTCGTGAGGAAGCCATCTACGATGACCCAAGTAACACACTTTCCCCGCGTGCCAACTAGAGTTCACGTCGTCCAAACATATAGGACATCCATTATGTCTTTTCGTTCCACAGGCTGCCAACATCGCATACGCTGGAAAATCACTGATCGTCCTCATTACGGTAGACCTCATCGTGAACATCGTGTCAGTGAATTTGTCATAAGTTGGGACTCCATTTTTCCACAACAGTTTCAGCTCGTCGATCAAAGGTCTGAGGTAGACATCTAAGCACTTCCCCGTAGATTTACGACCTGGAATTAACAGAGTAAGGAAATTAAATTCCTTGTTCATGCACATCCACAGAGGCAAGCTGTACGGCATCACAATAACTGGCCAATTGCTGACGGCGGAGCTATTACTATCCCAAGGATTGAATTCGTCTGTAGATAGTTCGAGTCTAACATTTCTATCCTCTGCGGCAAAGTCTCCAAATTCTCTGTCAAAATGTTTGAAAGTCTCCTCATCCCCGGCGTGTCTCAGGACATCGTCATTTATTCGCTTTTCTGCGTACCATCGCATCGCCTCTACTGTGTATAGAGATATGTCCAGGCGCTGCAATCTGAGAATCAAGGAAAAATATCGAAGAACTTTCATAGGAATTCTCTTTTTCGAACTCTTCATATTCAGCTCATATCTGCACTGGCCACATATGGGACAATAGTCTAAATCTTTATATTCTTTGTAAAACAGCACACAATCATTCGGACATGCGTCGATTATCCTGTACTTTAGGCCGAGGCTGCTCAAGATATTTCTAACCTGATAATGGGATTTAGGAAGATTGTGATCATCAGGAAGCAACTTACATATTTGCTCCTGAAATTCGTCAAAAGCACTGACTGACATTTTGTGCTTCACTTTTATCTTCATTTGCTCGATCACATATTGCAACACATTCTCTCGATATCCAGGGTACACCGGGGTCTGCGCTTCAAGTAGCATCATGTTGTACTTATCCATCTCACTAGTGTGAGTGGCCAAGCTAGCAGCGGAGAATGTGACATCATGCTCATGAGTGGTATTGTAACCTCCCTCTTGGTGTTGGTGTCCACCATGACTAAATCTCGGAAATGCATCATGAACCAAATTTGCAGTTGGGTTCCAAGCAGGGGGGCCGGCACCACTGCCGCTGGATGAGGTGCCATGGTAACTGTACCCTGAGCTAAAGTCTGTTGAGCTGAAGTCTACTGCTTCACCATGCTTGCTCCACGTAGTGTAACTCCATATCATACCATTTTTGTACAGGTGTTGCACCATAATATTAACCTCCACATACTGACAGTTAAGACATTTTTGGCACGGACACCTGAAACGCTTCTTTCCCTGACCATGTTCTATCGCAAAATTCATAAATTCGCTAATTACATCCATATACCGGACATTACTTCTATTCCGCAACTTCATCCAACTCTTGTCCATACTTCTACAAATTTTAACAATTAATTATCATATTAGTCAACTATTCTATATATATACAGATTTTCAAGCTAGTAATTATATATGAAACTATTATATATATATATATACACACAAATTTTCAACTACCTTAATATATTTAATTAAATTATTAATTAATTACCTTCAATAATTACCTTTATTAATTATTGGTGAATATATGTACTCGATTTATATCAATTAATTACGGAAAGATGTCTAACATACATGTACTTTTTAACTAAATATTAACTAAATTTTTAAACATCCATGCATATATATACTTACTATGTACGTACTGGTCAATATTAATTAACTAATATATATATAATCAATTACTTAACTTAATTATAAATATATATTAGAACGTACTAATTATAAACAATGCAATCAATCAAACGTACAATTAATTATATATATACAAATGTTAAATGGTGTTGAGAAATTAACTACGTACGTACGTACCTAGTATTCTCCGATATATGGCGAATCGATGCTCGGATATAGTGGTAGCTAGATAGAATTTGCATGCACCTGCGCCATATACGTACGCATGAGGATCGGAGCTAGCTTGAGTCTGATCGATTAAGAGAGAGAATTAATTGAATGATCGATCAACATATATATGCATGGAGATGAAGTTGAAACGAGTGAGCAGAGAGGAAGAGAGTTCGGCATAGATATATAATGCTTCACTTAGACGATGGAGTGTCGGTCCGTCGTCTAAGTTGACACTTAGAGGACGGATTGGGCACTTCTCTGTCGTCCAAGGTTCAAGTGGCCACTCGGACCACGGCGTGTCGGTCTGCGGTCCAAGTGGCCACTTGGACGATGGAAAGAGTGTTTCAGTCGTCCAAGTGGCCACTTGGACAAACGGGAAATTCTCTGTCGTCTTTGTAAGCACTTGGACGACGGAAAGAGTGTTTTCGTCGTCAAAGTGTCACTTGGACCGCGGAGAATTTCTCCGTCGTCCAAGTGGCACTTAGACCACGGAACCTTTAAGGTCACGTGGTCTAAGTGCATTTTTCTTGTAGTGACTTTACATGACCTCCAAATATGAACCCAGAATTCAGGCATCGTTATGGTTAACACTAGGAAACTTAACCCTTAGGCTGGTTGTCGGTTTTCACCGTCAGCGGTGCCTTCATTGGCTATGTTTCCACCTTTTGTGGTCACCAAGTTGTCTCTTATGTGGTGACTTATATCAGGAGTTGATTGTTAGTCAAGGGTCTAGATGTCAAAGCTAAGTCAAATGTTTCTAGATTGTCATTGATTGTCAGATATCCATAGTCACATACGACATGTTAATCTGATGTTGTTTCGATCAGGTGGTCCGAACTCATGACAAGAAAGAAAGTACTCTTTGTAAGTAGTCACAGTAACACAATCCACGAGTTTTTCATCTGAACCCAACTCAAGTTAGTACATAATTTCAAACTTCTTTGATAACGAGACAATCCAAGTCAATGGCCAAGTAGTGCAACATTCCAAAACCAGACTTCTCTTCTACTACGTTTATACGTTTCAAATAGGAACATTACTAGACACGAAGCAAGCTCAAGATAGACAATGATTACAATAGACGCTATAAGAGGCTACACGCAGGTAACAACCTGTAGATCGGTCGAGGCATAACTCAATTGGTTCGGCACTTTCTCCGTTTCTGCGATACCGTGTACTAAGTTGCAACCATGTACGTTCTCGGAGTTAAACTTTCTGTCAGAAAAACCTGATATGCATGTGAACGTGGCATGCATCAATATGATGTTATACTTACTCTTATCAAGTAGTCACTTATTAATATAATTACCAATTCCGTCGATCAAAGGCACATCCTCATATGATGAGTCATATGTGATTCAAAGTGTACATCATGTGGCCAACGTTGGATACCACGTTTGGTGCCAACGTGTAGACCATCAATGCTCTCGCAAGAGCCATACTTGAATCAGACTTCTCAACTCTCAAGACCATTCTCAATCTCGTAAGAATGTCTCAATCGAAGAGGCAACAATGCTACTAACGGTTTCTCGAAAATACCATTAACTGCCAAACGATGAATTGCTTCTCTATTAAGGACATCTTTGAGAGGCATCTGGGCTGACAAGAAGAGAGTCCTTGACTCTCTCAACGTTTGATATCGCGTCTGGAACATTGGAGAAACCATACCCAAATTATCCTACGATATTGAACTTCGCCAAAGTTCCCTTGATGAATTTTCATTTCAATGTTAAAACGATGTACCTCTCAGCTACAGTACTTCTTCTTCAGATAATCACAAGTATCATCTCTTGTATGTGGCCACGTAACTAACTTGGTTTCTTGTTATCCCAGATAAATCGCTAAAAATCTAGTGGAAATAGGTCGTGTATCATCTTCACCAGTTATGGACTAAAGCCCCATCTATTTTAGCATCACCATGCTATGGCCTTCAAGACTCCGGTTTCGGCCGTGAGGCACTTGAGGTCACGGTGGCACTGCTAGCTCCCCCTAGGTCGGTGCCGGTTAAGTTTCCATTCTTCGTAGATATGTAATTGCACTTAGTAGCGTGGTAAGTATGAGAGGAATCATCGATGTCACCAATGAATTTCAGCTTCGGACACTAAGATTCTAGAATTATAATTAGACAGATTGAAGTTTTATCACAACAATTCCTATCATTTTCATGAAAGAACTATGTTCCTATCTTCCTCTAAACGGTGGAAGACTGGCTCATTATGATGACTTCGAGTATATCGAATGATTCGATCTCATCGTGCAATACATGGTACGGATGGTTGTCGTTCTACTTTAGACCAGGATCTGTCACTCTTACCATGAGTGTCGACTCTACTTCAACTACCAATGATAAGGTGGAGATTTTTCCTTATTATCAATATCTTAGAATTCCTTATCTTCAACCCCTTTCTATGTAAGGCGAATTGAAAATACAATGCTTGATTAAGACATCAAGAGCATTGTACGCATTTAAAACCATTTTGCCACTATAATTATAGATTTAAAAATTCAACGATTAGTTTGGTACTTGCTAATCGAAATAGCTTATGAAACCACACGTTTAGCGTGTTGGTTTGTGGATGGCTCCTCAACAGACGACCAATGTTGCCCCTTGAATTCGATCTATTAAATGTTTTGTATTTAATAGTTTGCATATATAATTCTCCACTTGGGTTCTACTTATATGAAATGTTGAACTCGTAATCCCGAGAATAAATTACATGATTAAAAGTTATAATGTAAACAAGTGCACTAAAATTAAATTACTAAAGATTGGAAGTCTTTGTACATGTACAAAAGTACATAATACGAATTTCCCAAAAAAAAGTGTCGGTCCCACGTGGACACATGGACCAATCATATGGCGCCATGTCAGTAGGTGATGTTGATGGGTTGCCACGTCATCCGAAGCTCAGCCCAAAAAGGGATATGGGCTGGGTTTGGATTTCAATCATGTGTTAGGCCCAAAATCGGATATGGGCTGGGTTGACCCTATTCAGGCATAGGCTGGGTACGGATCCACTGGGCCCGACCCATTTTGGTCATCTGGGTCGGGTTTGACCCGTGGCCCACAGATCGTCGGATTCGGCTGGGTTTTCGACAAAATCGCCCTGCCATGGCCGAAAAACCTAAGGTGGTGCGTTTCCCAGCGAGGAGGGGACGAGTAGGTAGAGGAGGTGACGGGGAACTCACTGATCAAAACGATCGGCCGAGATTCCTCGTCGGCGAGGCGATAACGGCGACCGAAAATCCAGTCGAAACCCAATTCGGGTTTGGTGGGTTTTCTCCGATCTCCAGTCGTCGGAGGTCGTGTCCGAGACGGCGAGGAGCGTCACTCGGTCCGCGGTGACGTGCGGTGACCGGTGGAGGAGCCGAGAATGGTGGAGCTGGGTAGGTTCGGGGCTAAAAACCCCAAACTTTGGCCGGCTCTGATCGAGCTCCGTCGCTGGAAACGGCGGCAGTCCTCCTGGGTCGTTCGGCTCGAATTTTGGTTTCCCAAAATTACTGTTATTGCCCTTCACTCTTTCTGGTAATTACCAGAATGCCATTTGTTCGTCAGAAATCACCATTCTACCCTTAGTCGAAACTGAATTCCAAAACAATGATTTTCTCGAAAAACGTACAAGCTTTGTCAATTTTTTTCAGAGTTTCCATAATTCCAACTTTTCGTGAATGTAAAGTGTTTGTTTAATTTACCTTAGACTTCTCGTAGAGAGGCCAAAACATTTGTGTTTTGGTTACATATTCCAAATAATAGAATTTTGCTTGTTTGATTAAGTTTCTCAACTTATACAATTGTACATATAATTCATATAAATCACATTAATCCGATAAAGCAAACACATTCATTCATTCAAAGATAAATGTTTATTGAATTGAATAACGTTTACATAAATTTTGCAAAGTCCTCGCCAACGACTAAGAAAGCTTATTACAAAATATGAGTGACGTAACACTCTTATTCCTAGAGAAAAGAAACAACTAGTCCTCATAGTGTCTATCGACAACGGCGAGCGGTCTAGCGTCTTCTTCTACTTCCTCCCTCTCTCTCTACCAAGTGTATCTCCACTAAGCTCGTGTAGTTGGCGTATGCATCAACGATGTTCCTTGAAGCTCTACACTGCGGCTATCAGTGACCACTCAATCCACACCAAAAATAGACATATGTTTCGAAGGTGGGGACTTAGGCCGTTGGTTTTCCGTGGGAAGGCGGTGGAGGGAGGGACGTCGTGGAGGCGTTATTCCTCTTCCTTTGCCGTTTTTCTGGCCTCCTCTCACTGCAGGATTGTTTCTCAACTTGAGGCTCCCTCTTCCTCTTTCCCTTTCCCTTGCCATTGGACTTTCATCTTCCTTTCGAGGACCCTTGTCGATGGTAGCAACATGCGCCTCTTTTTCGGGGATTTTTCCCACAGGTATGGCGTTGTAATTCCTCATAAGGATCATGATGTTCTTTTTAGCCTTGATCATTTTGGTCAAGAGCTGAGAGTACCGCGTTATACTGTCGACTTCCAACTCAATCCGATAGTTTTCGGAGAGGGTTTGTGTCGCAAGAGGGAAGGTAGACAAGGTTTTCTCAATCTTGGTTGCATTGGTGACAGGCTCCTCGCAAAAGCAAAATTCAGAGCATATTTTTATCAACTCCGAGTTGTAGCCATGTACCGAATCGAAGTTTGCAAACTGGAGGTTGAGCCATCGATCTCGGGCCTCAGGGGGGTTAGTCTCTCTGAGGGATATGAAACGCTCATGGAGCTAGTCCCAAAGATTTCTAGGGTCCTCTTCATCAGTGTATTCCTACTGCAGATCGTCATAAAGATGGAAAACAAGTATCCTGAGTGCGCACCCCTCCTGTGAAGAATTAAACTCACAGGAGGATCTTGCAGAGGCAAGATTATGTCGAGAAGGTCTTGTCCTTTGAGGAGGGTCCTCATATTTCGGGCTCAAACATGGAAGTCATTTTTCGCAGCATTAAGAGGCATGTAGTCTAGCTTGTTCAGGTAAGACATCCTACAACACAAAGGGAGAACGTTTTAGTTCTATGTTCGGATATATAATTCAAACTTTATGTAGGTCGATCACTTAAAGAATTTCTTGCTTAAGTATGTCCCCACTATAGGCTTCTTTTATGTCTTTGATTAAAGAAATCAATAAGACGGGGAATGAGAAGTGTTTTAAGCCCCAAAAAAATAGAATTCACTTAGTAGCAAACATGGAGAAGGGATAGTTCTGGGGGTAGAAACTTACTCTTGATTTCGGGATTGGAAAACACAAGAAGAGGGGACTCTTCTATTTCGGCCTCGGATGGCGGAGGCGTGGCGACGCTACACTAGCGGAGGGTCGGCGGCAATAGGGAGGTCGGGAAGTGTTTAAGTGTTTAGGTGTTTGGGCTTAGTGTAAAGCTCGTGCTTGATAACGTGTTAGAATATCACTGAACTCAGGTGAAAGTGAAGATGATTTGTATTGATATTCGTAGTGTGTTCGGTACAAGGCATCAAGAAACTATTTATAAGTTACAAGCTAGTCCTCATTTAGTAAGGGAATATAGATATATAATGAGATAATATATCCAATATTCTATGAGAATAGTGACTAGAAGATAGGGAAAGTAAATCACATACAAAATATAGACATATTTTAACACTAACAATTTTTTTTTTATTTGAATGGTTCCCATATTTATTTATATTTAAAATAAAAAATAAAATAAAAACATGCAGAGCATGTGTGCTTACCCTAGTGTTTATTATATATTCACACTCGGTACCTCAAAAATAATTCACACACTTGGACTTCTGAATTATACCTTTGCCTAAAACTTTGGGCTTAACAATGTCTTAGACCAACATCAATAAGATGTTGGGGTGGGCACGAGATGGGTCAGGTCAATTTTTGGTCGTCCATATCCTTATCCAAAACAGGATGAGATGAGGTATTTTAAAAGTCTGTCCCGATTGTCCCAAAACACAAACGGAATGGGTCTCATTCGGGCCCAATATAAAATGAACATTTAATAGAGTATTTAACAACAAAAATTCGAATGAGACGAGACAAACCAAATTTCGGGCTGAATATAAGATAAACATAGTTTGATAATACTTGGAAGTGTACAACTACATAAAGTAATATCATTTTACTTAATGTTTAATTAAAAGCGGTAAAACTATAATAATTTTATTTCATATTTAATTCATACATTTAATTCATATTACAAATAGTGTAATACTTTGATCGTTATAAGGTAATTACTTTTTTTGTTGAATATTGCTAATTGATTGATAATCTAATATGTCAACTCTTAATAAAACAATGATAAAACAGACAATATGTATAATGTGGAACGGGACGAGTCTATCGGGATTTCAAAATTAAGACCCGATCTTGTCCCTAAAAAAGGAACGGATCGGAACGGAACGGGATGATATAGTAAAAAAATTAATTTCCGTCCCATCTTATTCCGAACGAGATCGAGTCGAATTCAAAATATGCATAATTCGTGCTCCCGCCTTAATATTAAGAAGCAATATCGTCCTTAAGCCTAAAACCCAAATCGGTAATTCACAAACCTTTGGGCTTATGATATCATTTTTGCCCAAAAGAATATAGGCCTGAAATCTTTCGTCTTTGTTAGCGACTTTGATTTGAATACAAAACAAAGAGGACGAATAGGACAGGTTCCGACTTCTAAAGAGATTCATTTCTTTGGTACTTTTAGTTTATGCCTATGGGATAGTGATGACCCTATAATCGATCCTTATCTATCAATTCTCTTTCTATCTTCACCATTTTGGATACATGAAGTTTGTTCTGTAACTTCTTATGTCCTACTTGATTACAAGACATACGCCAAGTCGGTTCGTCATATGTGCACCTTAGTGTTGTGGGGTCAATTCAGCTCAAACGAACTCAGATCAGAATTCGATCGTGTGAAACTGTTAGATTGATAATGATACTTGAACACAAATGCATAGATCATCATATTTCCTAATGCTGTATTGTTCCAAAAGCAAACATAAATAATACTTTTGTATCCAATCTCGATAAGCAATGAAGTTTGAAGTGCATGCACAGAAAGCATGATAACTTGTCCCGCCCGGAATATACTAACGTCACTTTCCATATACAACTACACGTGGCACCATATGGGCCCTTGGAAAGTGAACACATGAGTAGGATCCAGGTACCAAAACGCACATTGGGATATCGATATTGGTTTTTCTGATCAGTTCGATCAGAATAGAGTGCGCGTCATTCTAATTCTCATCATGGATTTTGATTTTGATTTTGATTTCCACGGCCCTATTGGCACAATCGCACATGTCACATCCCACATGTTCACCTAACAGTTTTTACATAAAAAGCTTAGCTCTTTTCTTGCTTGTGATCACTTCCAACTCATAAATCAAGGCCCTTGTTTCTCTCTGACTCACTCAACTACCGTAGAAACAAGAACAAAAACAACTTCCCAGAATTGTATAGATCATATAGTTTTCAGTTTTTGTGCACAATGCTTGGAAATGGGGTTGTTGGGATCGTGTACGAGGCTGTGAATAAATGGGAGAGGAGAGCTCCTCTGACTCCTTCTCACTGTGCTCGGTTGCTTCACAGTGGCAGTGACAAGACCGGAGTATCTAAGATCATTGTGCAGCCGTCTACGAAGCGCATCCATCATGATGCATTGTATGAAGAAGTTGGCTGTCAAATTTCGGAGGATTTGTCAGAATGTGGCCTCATTTTGGGAATCAAACAGCCAAAGGTGACTTAGTTTAATTCTTTGATCTAAGTATTGTTGTTTTCTTGTGATTTGAGTTCAACTTTGGTTGTTATGGTTTGTTGCAGCCGGAGACGATTCTTCCGGATAGAGCATATGCGTTTTTCTCACATACCCACAAAGCGCCGAAAGAAAATATGCCATTGTTGGATAAGGTGTATATTGATTTCTAATGGCTTGTGATGTTTGTCATGCTTGTGCTACTTTTGGTTCATAATGGTTAGTGCTATAAATATATATTTCTATGGTTTTGCAGATTCTAGCAGAAAGAGTTTCGTTATACGATTATGAACTTATTGTTGGGGATCATGGGAGCAGATTGCTTGCATTTGGCAAGTTTGCTGGCAGAGCTGGATTTATAGACTTTTTGCGTGGCTTGGGCGAAAGTATGTCACTATTTCTGCTATCTTGATCTGTTATGATTGAATTTGAGGGGTCAAGCAAAAGTTTTTTAGCTTTAGTGGTGTCCCAAAGTGTTCAACCTGAGTATGATGATGATGATTTGATTTGAACCCTTTATGTTCCTTACTTTCTAACATTCTCTTTTGCTCTATAAAGGGTACCTAAGTCTTGGATATTCGACACCATTTCTTTCGTTGGGTGCTTCGTATATGTATTCATCTTTGGCTGCTGCCAAGGCTGCAGTGATTTCTGTGGCAGAAGAGATAGCAACTCTGGGACTGCCAGCAGGAATTTGCCCTCTCGTCTTTGTCTTTACCGGTTCAGGAAATGGTATATCGATTATGACTTTCCTTGCACAACTATTAACATAGTTGTCAATTTTCTGCATCATAGTTCTGAAGGCATCACTGGTTCAAGAACTGTTCTTTTGATTGTTAGTATTGTATACATAAGTAGTTCAAGAACTGGTCTTTTGATCATTTTGATACAGTTCTCAGCTCAAATATAGGATTTCACTAACGCGATAGTGAAATAAATTGTTACTCGATGTAGTTTCTTCTGGTGCACAAGAGATTTTTAAGCTTCTTCCTCATACTTTTGTGGATCCAAGCAGACTTCCAGGGATATTTGGAACAGTAAGTGTCAACCTTTTTTGGCATACATGTATATGAGTCATCCCTTTTTGGTGTTTAACATTACTAGTTTTCCTTTTGATTAGTCCAATGATGGTACTCAACCCACCAAGACATCAAAAAGGGTATTCCAAGTGTATGGTTGTGTTGTGACTAGTAAAGACATGGTTGAAAACAAAGATCCCACCAAAGCTTTTGACAAAGTAAGTTCCTTTGTCATCAACTCTCATATCTACTTGATCATGGTCATCATCTAACAAAGTACACTAACTCCCAACATACTAATTGTATCAGGCTGATTATTATGCACATCCAGAACACTATAAGCCGGTTTTCCACAAAAATATAGCTCCTTATGCATCAGTGATTGGTATCTTCTACACAACTCCATCAAACTTTGAGGGGAGATGATGTACTGCCACTCTGTTACTCTTATATAAATTTTCTTTTCATTGGCAGTGAACTGTATGTATTGGGAGAAAAGATTTCCTCGATTATTGAGTACCAAGCAGTTTCAAGATCTGACAATGAAAGGATGTAAGCTTGCTGGGATCTGTGATATAACTTGTGACATAGGGGGATCAATTGAGTTTGTTAATCAAACGACACAAATTGACTCACCTTTCTTCAGGTATATGTAACATCAACACACTAATTAATTGCTCCACAACATTTAATCCATTCCATAACATTTTCGACAATGGCTTTCAGATATGATCCCTTAAAAGATTCTTACCATCAAAATATGGAAGGTGATGGTGTTGTATGTTCAGCTGTGGACATTCTACCAACAGAGTTTGCAAAAGAGGTGTGTGATACCTTTCGAATGAAGTCTTCTTCTGTAACTGTGAAACTCTCCAGACATGAAATTGACATTTCTTAGTCTTTTTATGAAACTTCCCATTTTATCTTGAAAGGCTACAAAACACTTTGGAGACATATTATCCCAATTTGTTGGCAAGTTGGCTTCTACAAAAGATATCAAAAAGTTACCTGCACACCTGATGAAGGCTTGCATAGCCCATGGAGGATTGCTCACCCATTTGTATGAATATATACCCCGCATGAGAAATGCAGATGACTCAGAGTAAGTTTTAGTTACATCCCATGTATATACATGCCTTCATTTCGTATTCATACTTTTATAAATCCAACAAGTACCGGGATAGTCATATGTCATATTTCTTGATTTGCAGGGAAGTAGTAGAAAATCCAGCTGGTCACCACCACTTTAACAAGAAGTTCACCAAATTAGTACGTATCTAAGAGTTCTTAAATCTTGATGATTTTGATTGTTTTTCACTTACTCATCTTTGATGAACATTGTCAAATTCACTATATATGGCAGGTATCTCTCAGTGGTCACTTGTTTGGTAAGTTTCTGATAAATGAGGCCTTGGATATTATTGAAGCTGCAAATGGATCTTTCCATTTGGTGAAAGTTCAAGTTGGTCCGAGTTCTCATGCTACGTCATACTCAGAACTTGAAGTGAGTTACATACATTATCTTTCTCTATCTGCTTAATTTAATTTGTTTGTAACTGAGTTTTGATGTAGTATAACTATAGTGTGAAGAAACTATGACACGAGCTAGCTACTTAAATACCTTGCATTATATCATCACATTGCTATGAGCAGGTTGGTGCAGATGATGAGGAAGATCTGGAAAAAATTATCGATTCTTTACAGTCTCTTGCTAATCCAGACGAAAATCAAGCGTTAAAGCAAGAAGCAAATAAGATTTCACTGAGGGTTGGTAAAGTTCAAGAGAGTGAGGCTAAGAAGGAAAATGACACAAAAAAGAAGGTCGCGGTTCTGATTATTGGAGCAGGCAGGGTCTGTCAACCAGCTGCTGAGATGTTAGCATCAATTGGTGGAATGTCATCCCAAGAATGGTATAAAACATGCATGGAAGGTGACTGCGAAGAGGACATTGATGTGCAAGTTACTGTTGCATCTCTCTATCAAAAGGACGCTGAAGAGGTAGATAACTACAATATATTCTTATTGTGAAATAAGTCTAATATGATCATCTTAATTCAACTCTCTTATCGGGATTTGAACTGTCTTATTTGTTTCAAAAGTGCTGGTGTGGAAGGTTTTCAATATATCCTTATGTTTGCTATATTCTTCCACATTTGAATGTTTGATACTGAAAAATTGGATTCAGATCATTGAAGATATTCCGAATGCGAGTGCAGTTCAACTAGATGTGTCAGATGCTAGTAGTCTTCGTAAGTATATATCAGAGGTAACTAACATGCACTTCAACTGGTATGTTGTAAGTCTCCTGTTGAATTCTGGGGTTAATGGTATAAGGAATTGTTCTGTATACGTGTTTAAATTAAACGAAATTTTCCTCGAGACAAGTAGTTGCTTTTCCCTTGATGGTTTCACAATTTAGGCTCAGGGTCTTATATTGGCAATGCTCTTACTTGTTTGTTTTCCACACCATGCAGGCTGAAGTTGTTATAAGCTTACTGCCTGCCTTTTGTCACATTACCGTAGCAAATGCATGCATTGAGGTACTTCACATTGTCTTGAATTTACTTTTACTTGAGTTGTAAAGAACATAAAGCATAAAGATCATTAATGATTCCTAGCCAGGACCAATACATGAATCTTCATATATCAGGTTCCTGCCGTTTTATTTCTTCTTTTGTAGCTAAATTACTGTTGTCTATTTCAGCTTAAGAAGCACCTTGTCACTGCTAGCTATGTTGATGATGCCATGTCAAAACTAAATGAAAAAGCAAAGAGTGCTGGTATTACGATTCTTGGCGAGATGGGCTTGGACCCTGGGATAGGTAATGGTTTAGCTAGCTACACAAACAGATAATTTGGTATTGTAAATATCATCACTTGGACTTTTCCAGAGGCATTATATCCCCAATGCATTAGGCTGATTCTGTCCATCATCAGATCATATGATGGCAATGAAGATGATCAATCAAGCACATGTTCGAAAGGGAAAGGTTAAATCATTCACCTCTTACTGTGGTGGACTCCCCTCCCCAGCTGCAGCAAACAATCCTCTAGCATATAAATTCAGGTAATAATTGGATTGGATTCAAGAAAAGGTACAACTTACAAGGTTTTAACTTCTAGTTTTTCTTCTGTGGAAGTTACTTATTAGTAATCAATCATTTCAGCTGGAGTCCTGCAGGAGCTATTCGAGCTGGGCGTAATCCTGCCACGTATAAATCTCATGGTGAAATTATAAATGTTGATGGTAAGTAGTCGATGGTGGGGAAAAGAGATGATAGATAAATCCAAGGATGTACTAATTATCAGAAACAATGAAATCAGTTCTACTCACATAGGAAAATGTCATTTCTTCGGAGGTCTTTCTTCTCTCATTCACTTATGTGGCACAAAATTGCAGGGATGAATCTGTATGATTCAGCTGTGAAACATCGGATACCTGACCTTCCAGCTTTTGCTTTAGAATGTCTACCAAATCGCGATTCACTTGTTTATGGGGACTTGTATGGAATTGGGAAGGAAGCAGCAACAGTGTTTCGTGGAACTCTTCGCTATGAAGGTATGTCATGCCTTATGTTAAAGTTTGGACTTGAATACTTGAGTAGTTGGGATAGATCAGGTGTTTAGTTCAGTTTGCTACATGTATTTTAGAAAATTTACACCAAAAAATGTTCAACAGGGTTTGGCGAAATAATGGGAATACTGTCGAGAATTGGTCTATTTGAACCCGAACCTCATCCAGTTTTGAAGGACGGAAAGAAAACCACATTCAGGATGTTCTTGTCTGAACTTCTCAAACTTAAATGCCAAGATGTAGATGGAACTCTGAGAGGAGAGAAAGCCATTACTGATAAGATTTTCGCTCTTGGATACTGCAAACATCAAACAGCTGCAGTAAGAGCAGCGAAGACTATGATGTAAGCTCATTAACTCTTGCCTTTGATCCTTTTAGACAGACTTGCTCAAAGGAACTGAATTGTTACTTTTTCCTGGAACAGATTTTTGGGATTGCATGAGCAGAAAGAAATTCCTGCCTCCTGCAAAAGTGCTTTTGATGTCAGTTGTCTTCTCATGGAAGATAGGTTAACATACTCGAGCACAGAACAGGTAAGTGTATTATCAGCAAATATAAGAACAGATTTTAGAGTCCCAACTTATTTGTTACTGGCTTACTGCAATCTTGTGGGATATGTGTGATCAGGATATGGTACTTTTGCATCATGAAGTGGAGGTTGAGTTCCCAGATTCCCAATTGAAAGAGAAACACAGTGCCACTTTACTGGAATTCGGGAGGCTCAAGAATGGTAAAATGATCACCGCCATGGCTTTCACTGTTGGTATCCCGGCAGCCATAGGCGCTCTGGTACTTACCGTTGCACAGTCCTATTCTTTTGTAGTGGCTAAAATAGTGGCTAGATAAATTTACTTCAATTGCGGTTGTGCAGCTCATACTTGGAAACAAGATCAAAACGAGAGGTGTTTTAAGGCCCCTTGATCCTGAAGTATACGTCCCAGGTAACCAAGCAATTTCTCTCACTCGTGTTTGCTTTTCGGGTTGGTTTCTGTGACAATAGTCTATAACTGGAGTTGTTTGTGGCATTGTAGCCATGGATATCATACAAGCATATGGTATCAAGGTAGTGGAGAAGGCCGAGTGATCCAGTTCATCGAATTTTCCATACCCCTGTATATGTAGATCCGCTGAAATTGCAGAACTGGAGAGTACCACAGATAGTTGAACATTTGGTCATGTGACAGGGTTCCAATGACTAGGTTTTGCAAAGCTTGCAAACTAGAGGAACTTCTTTATTATGAATTTCTTGTATACAAATTAACTATGCAAATAATGAAATTGCCACGGTGACTCCGTTGCCTCTAATTAAGCTAACTATACTGTATATTCTGCACAAGAATGTCACACTTAAAGTGGTGAAATTTCTAGCAATAATATGTTTAACTTCGATCATAAGTTGATAACAATGGTGCTGCATAAACTTCAAGTGTGCTGGTGTAGAATATGGAGATGAGGTTAGCCAATTCACACATAAGGGTGAAACAATGTACGTAGACAGATGAAACAACCTAATTGCAAAAACTGCAAATCACTTGGCGTATACCTTTGGAGATGATAACAAATGCGTGACAAGCAAACCAAAATCAAAATTAGAATAAGAACATCCTTCAAGATTAAACAACCTTCTTGAGTCACATAAACGAAAAAGATAACAAATTTTGAGTATTCATCATCATCATCATCCATATTTACATCACTTTCCAGTTTCCTGTTGCACTAATCTCTTCCTAAATCTAAAATGAATGCAAGGACAAGAAACCTAAGCCAAGTCCTGTCTAATGCAGTTGACTTGAGCTATCTGACCAACACATTAATGTGTCTTTGAGCGTCACCAGATGTGGGAAATGATAATAAAATACCAGCATCTCTCATCATTCTCCTACGACAGCTTTCACCAGACATCATATTGGCTGGACTGAGTAGAGTTTCTAAATCAAGACCAATATAGGCTCACTATTTTTAGCATCTATGAGGCGGTCTCCATTCATTGAACACATCTTGAATAATTGGTGATCAAATTTGTAACTAGCAAGAAAAAATCTACGAGACATTCCAAGCCATTAATTGCTTCTCCACTGCTTCCCAGTTATGAACCCTGGTGACCAAGGGATGTTGATCGATAGCCTCACTCTTGCACCAGGGATACGAATTCTCGTAGTCAAAAAGTAGAACCTTGATCCCAACATTGGCACATTCCATTGCATATCGTGGATTGTCGTCAATCAGAACCTTGGCTCCAAGAGACCTGGTAAATCCATGTCATTAGAACAGGATGCTTGAAGAACCACATGCCTTTTCTAATTGCACGCTCTAAAACAACATTTTAAGAAACTTCAAAAAGCATGTACCAAATTTAGCACACCTGCATATTTCTGATTTGGGCTTCGATTCTCCATCTAGAGCAAAGTGGTTCCCAAAGTGAATCTCCTGAAACAGTCCTGGAAAATGGCTTTCAATCCATTGAATTGTGTGATCCTTGATTGCGTTCTGCCGAGACCTATAAACGTGCATACATTACCCCATATGTCAATCAGTACTCAGGTAAACACATCAATGTATGAAAGAAACTCGGATAATACTCATAATAGTACATACGTCACAACTGACAGGTTACAAAATTCTGCCAACTTATGGAGCGTCTCCTTCGCACCTGGGAGTGGGTGGATCCCACTCTTGAAATATGATGTTTTAAAGAACTCATGAACACGAAGATCAGCTGCCAAGAAACTCAATAATATCAGCCAAGAGAATTCTCTTTATTAGAAGAAAAGAAGAATGAAAGATTTATAAAACATTGCAGATATGAATCTAGAAAGTAAACTCAAACCAATGATCAGGTATATGTAATATAATACACATACTAATTTGATTAATGCTGAAAATGTTTACAGGACTAAGCCATAAACTTATTCTAAGGCTGTCAAATAGGTCAACTCAAATGTCTTATTAAATACAATTCAGCTAAAGATTTGACCTCACACAAAGAGAATCTAGCATTTCAAGGTCTTATATACAATTACAAGCCAAACCACCAAATGTCATATAAACATGTAAAATGATGACTAGATTAGCGGCAGAAACTCTGAAAGTCTCAAACTTTTTATTCTTCCTTTAATAGCTATTAAAAGACCCATTGGCATCAGAAAGTAATGATCGTGATGACATTGTTATCGATTAATCTAATGATCCCATAATGCAAAGCAGTAAAAAAACCAAGAGCAGACACAGTAGCAGTACCTTCGTCACGAGAACACTCCCATATCTGTAACACGAAAACACAATGCATCAGAATAATAAACTCGGTACATCCTTAAACAACTCCATCAGGTATGTAATAACAACACAACATACATACCCTGAAGAACTCATAGACATGATACTCAGAAACCGAATGATTCGCCGCGTAATGATCAGCAATAAACTTGTTGAGAGCTGTCACGAAATTCCCCAATACTACACATTTGGCAATCACACCCTATTAAACACAGAAGGAAAAAGTACACAAGGATATTCAAACAAACTTTCTATAGTCTCTATTATTAGTACATACCCTCGTCTACATCGACAGCAACGACAATTCGATCACGTGACAAACTCTGGCTGTGAAACCCATTAAGACTGCTGTGGAAACCATTCTGCTGCGAGCCCAATCCAATCGAATCGGATCTCCGGAGCTCCGAATCCACAACATCTTTAACCAACTGAACATTCGGATTCTCAAACACATTGCGCTTGTTATTGCTATGAGATTGAAAGCAACATTTCACACCCCTCAAATTTCGAATCTGCTGCTGCTGCTGCGACGACGCCGCGGCCGCAGATGCAGATGCCTGTGAATGAAAACCCTTACAGCAATGGTAGTGGTTGTACAAATACGACGTCGTTGCTGCCATCTCTGTGAAGCGCGCGCCGCCTTGCCTTTTCAACTCTACCAACATAACTCACACTCACACTCCCACCATAAAACGTGATCACGGCGATTGATTGATTGATTGATTAATTGGGGGCCCCAAACCCTAGAGGCTCACAAAACGCAGAGCTAGAGGGAAAAAGATTCCGACTTTACTAATAAAATCTGGAATGTGAAATCCAAGGAATGATGATGGGGTCCGAGTATATTCATATAGCGATGCGCTCCGGCCTTCTGTAATGCCATACTCTACGAGGAGTCTGAGCCAATCAATTTATAATTTGTTAAACTTTCATATATTTAAATAATTAGATTTTTGTTTCTGTGAAAATGGATTATTGGCTCAGCGGAAATCCGGCCTAAATTTTTCCGAAGAAAAGAACAAACAAAGAAATAAACAGTAGATTCCGCCTTTGCTGAATTTGCTACTCAATCGTTTTTCTATTTCATTTTTGTCGTTTCTTTATAACTCATTTTTCTTCAACGCTTGTATGTATCCATCATGGTTCTGTAGAGACCTCACTAGTCATTCGTGTCAATTCCATCTTTTAATGTCAATTTTTTATTTTATTTATGAGAAATGTTTTAGCACGGTAAGTACACTTTCTCAAATTATTTTATACGCAAGTGTTACCGAGTGCTCTCTCCCACGACTCTCTCACCTAACATAACTCTATCCCGACTTCTTGAGTGAACCCTAGTTGCCGGGCACCATCTCTCATCGGCGCTGACGTCGTAATCGCCCCCGATCACATCGTCACCTCTCTCTCCTCTCCTCCCAATCACATCACTAATACATTATCCCCACAAATCTAGTTTTACTTCTCCTAAACGAATACCTAGGGTTTCCTAGAGTTTTTTCAATTTCTTGGAAAGCTGAATCTACATCTACCTCTTTACCTTTCTTTTTCAGTTCGTAATGATCATTGTACCCAGGAGCTTCTATCCATGGCACCAAGATTCGGATCGGTTCCCAAGGTTCAACATGATCATCCCTTCTCTTTCGATTTGTCTTTGTATGGCAAAGAAGAGAAAGATGATTGTCAGCTTGTAGTGATGAAGGTCTTCTCTCAAACTCATATCTCTCTTGAGAAGGCAAATTCGATAAAGTTCTTAATGATCAGACTCTAGAAGGGATCAAAAGGCTCAAGCGCGATTTCTATTCGTCTAGAGACGGAGAATCGATTTGTAGTCACATTCCGTGACAAGTGGGCTTTCAAGACAGCGGAGAGTAGAGCCCTTGGTTCTATGAAGATATTGTAGTGGTGGTCAAGGAATTTGACGGCTTTGAACCGGTAGAAGTGGTTCCGATTGACTTGGTTAAATTCTGGGCTACTCTAGACTTCAAAGGTGATAACTTCTATAGCGTGGAAGCGTCATTTGACTGTTGAAAATCCTAGGTGGGCATCTAGGTACATATGTTGACTCTGATGAGCAGCGATTGGCTCAAGAAAAGGAGATCCACTTACTTATGGAGGTTGATGTGAGTAAGCCTTTCTGCACCAATTTTCGTGCAGCATTGGGGAAGCAAGCTTGGTTTGAATGCCAAGTAGAGTATCTGACCCTCAAGGGGATTTGCATGAACTGTGGCATATGAGACCATAAGTTGAATGGTAGCCCTATTCGGTGTGCCAAGATCAAGGATAAGTTGGAAGAAGAAGAAGTTAGGACGGAGGAACACATGTGGAGGATACGGGACGAGATTCTAGTCTTTTCTGAGCCAGAAGGTGGCGAGAATGATTACCAATAGGTGGTTATGGATACCTAGGGCAGTGCAGCGACCCAAGAATCTGAGGAGCGGGCGGCCAAGCATCACAAAATCGTTAAGGGACCAAGACCATAGAAGAACATTACGTCGTTGCAGAAGCTCAAGTTCTATAACTAGTATCATCAGGAGATAGAGGATGTAGAAGAATCCACCAATGCTACTGGAAATAAGAGGCGGAAGGTCGACCTGGAAACAGAGGGAGCTATGTAGAAATGGCCCCTAGCTAGCTCTGGAGTGGTACACCCTAAGTTTGACAGTTTTCTCGTGCTACTCCAATCTATTACATTTTGAGATATTATCAATTTTCAATTACATTTTGTAAGAGCGCAAAATATCTCAATTTTCAATTACATTTTGATAATCTCTCAATGAATTGATGTTATTCTTGAATTTACTTACTTTATATTATCTACAAATAACTTGGAAGTTCTAAGGTGGAGTGAATCTACCGTATATTCTATTAATCAATTTTGTTGTTATTATTGTAAAATGAGATGATTTTTTAATAATTTCGTTCAAATTCTTGTAAATATTACAATTAGAACAATTTTATAAATTTGAGAATAAATCGTTGTCATTGTTGTATTTTCGTTTATTTATTTATAAATGATTAAAAAAATTGTTATAATTTTGTTGAAAATGTTGTAATTTCTAGTTTAAAAAAATTGCAATTCTATTTAACTAATTGTAAATAAATGTTTAAGGTAGATGACTCTACCATAGTCTTACCCCAAATAACTTACCTACTATTGAAATAATTTACCTAACAAGGCTAATTAACATTCACGTGTATTAACCTAGCTACGCCATACTATATTTAGGAATCTCAAATATAATTTACCTACAATATTCAGGTAAGTTGATTTATATAATCTATATATATTCTGGTCGTTTATTTACCTATTATAATTACCTACTTTATTCAAACAATTTATCTATTATATTCAAGTATTTTACATTTTTACCAAATATATTTAGGTACTTTATCTATCAAGTATATTCAGTTGCTTTATTTACCTATATATTTGGTTAATTTACCTAAATTATATTCAGTATTTTATTTGTCTTTTTATTTTAAATGTTAAATATGAAAAATTGAATAGGAATAAGGTCAAACATTGTAGTGATTGGATATTTAATTTTAGAATGATTTATACCAATTATTTTAATTTTTAGTAATGACATATGTTGTAAATAATAGAAATAATTTGATTAGAGTTAATCATAAATGAATTCACAAATTTAATGTTGTCCTCAAACTATAAAAGAAAAAGACGGTGGATTAAATCCTCCATGGGTATGTAGTGCACTTACTGGGATGCTTTGTTAGCAACTATATCCTGGCAAAAGAGGATAGGTTGCAACGATGAGGACTGGCTACTGGTATCGTAAAGTCGGACTCCCCTGCGACAGCTCCGATCTAGGAACGACCGGGAGTGTTGGGATACTTGGCAATACTGTTGCGATTGTTTGTGTTAGTGTTGAAGGGTCTGAGGTGGTGGTCGGGAGGCTACGGCTGGCCCTGCGAGAAGGACTTGGGGGCGGACACGGACGCGGATCAGGCTTGAGCGAAGACCACCGCGTGCGAGGATACGCGTGATAATGGCGGGGTGATAGGGAGCCGAAGATGTTATCGAAGGCGGTTTGGGCTAGCTCAGGTGAGCAGTTGCAGTTGGCGGCGGATTGTGGCCGGCCAAGATTTGGGTCGCCGTCAACTGGTCACAAGCCAATGGAGGCGGCGCGGTACTTCATCCCTCGGTCAACTGGGTCAACCAGGTCCTAGGGCACCTTGTGGGCTGTTGGGCCTGGAGGTTTGGCCTTTAATGAATTTTGGGCCCCTAATGACCTACATGAATTACTAGTCTTGGGTCTCTCCCAACAGGCTGCAAATTGATGTGCTTTTATGCACCTTTTTGGCATGGTGGCTTAGCGGGCCGATCGGGCCCACTGTAATTCATACTTGGTTTCGTATTTGAGAACTGGGTATTGACGGACAAAGTTCTCAGCGTCACCCCCCGCGCAAAGATCCAGTCTCACGAGGCGTTGTGTAGACTGATGGGCGGTACTTCACTTAGCTGTGACTTTGGAATGCATAACTAGATATGATGTGGGGTTTAGATTTTTTTAATCATGTTTCTTATGTTTAGCCCGTTTAGTTATGTGTAGTGATAGAGTTACAATGAGTACGATGTAGTATAAGTTATTATAGGCAGTTATTTCTATCGGCCCGACAATCGATGTTCTCTTTTATAACTTATTAAAGCCAATATATTCTATCTTTCACCTAAAAAAAAATTCCATTAAATGACTCCAAAAAATGTTAGGGATCCTAGACCTTCGCCTTTGTTAATTGTTATGGGAAGTCTTCTCAATTCAATTCTCATCCACACATGGTTCACGTACTAATATCTCTCTCTTTTGTTAGTGTGACCTCTCGGCTAACATATATGATTCATCTACTCGTACTAGGGAAAATTGTTTCAACTCTATATTGCACACTTGTAGCTGAAGATTTCTAAACTCTAAAGAACAGAACTCACGGGGAAGTTGTGAAAAATTATCATTTACCATCCGGAATACCCCAACTATACACGGTAAAGAAAAGAATTAGATGATCAATGTGGAAACTAATATAAGGACAAGCAATGCCATCACAACTTTGTGGGTGCTATGCTCTCTCAGTCCTGCAGCCACTGAAGAAGGAGGGCGTCTAGGAGATGGTTGGTGCTTCGAAAGATCGATCATGATCTCAAAACGACACGCCGTCTTCTGGCCATTCAAAACCGGAGATGGATCGACAGTTGTGACGATCGACATATTAGAAAATTGACATGCATCTTTGCGTTGGTCCTTGGTTTGGTAGTACATATTGAAAGCATAAGAAGCATTGCTCTTTGCGTCAAGCATTCCACATGAAGAGCCATATCCAAGACTAGTGCAATCTGCATAAGTGCAAGCGTAGTTGATGCTGCCAGCCAGATTAGGGTCTGAAATGCTTGCTTCCGGTGACATTATGCACCATTGTCTGGCCAAGTATTGCACTCCTTTCGCCGGAACCAATGCTTTACCATTGCCTAAAGTCAAGGTACATATTCATATAGCAATCTATAGGGAAGTGAAATTAAGAATGAATATGTAGTAAACAATGTATGTATACCTGTATCCAATGAGTATTTGAGTGTCCCATCGTAGTTGAATACGCCCCAATGGCGCTCAAAATTTCCAGGCTGGATGCTCTTGGCATCTTCATCTATGAGTCCGAAGATGTATATATCAGGCGGGGTTGGCCTCTTTGGGGTGCCTTGTCCTGCAAGTATACGGCTCAGAAGTCCTTGGTTGAACCTTCTTGCATCGGCTACGTTAGCATTGGGGTCACCATCTGTCGGCCACCCGATCTCTCCAACAATAACAGGCAAAGAGGGGAAGCCGTTTTTCTCAAGAGCAGCAATGCAGGTGTCAAAATTGGCGTCAAGAACATTGGTGTAGGAAATAGAGCCATCCACAACAGGTTTTGCATTGTTGTTGAAGAAGGCATATTCTTTTGGGAAATCGGGGTCAGCTTGGAGACTAAGGAATGGGTAGATGTTGATGGTAAGGGCACCGCCATTGTCACTTAAGAACTTGATGATGGAGAGCACGAGGCTGTGGATGTCGGACCGGAAGTCACCTCCGGAGGGAAGACCGGAGTCGGTCTGGTAGACGTCGGCATTTAGTGGAATAGTGACCTTCACTTGTCTCGCTAGCCCGGCTTTTATAAGGGCTGCTTGAATGTTTTGGAGAGCCGGAAATGTGGTTTTAAGAAATGTGTCCTTGTAGGTCTTGAGGAAAGGTTCATTGCCAACAGCCACATACCTAAACAGATTTGCAGTATACTTCAGTTTGATTGCTTGGCAAATTGGCAATAAGCAAATATATGCGAAGTTTTTAGGTGTGACAGAATTTATAGTTCGTCCTAAGAGTTTGGAAAAATGTTTGATGCTTTTTGTAACTACAGTAGGAAGTGAAGTTTTTACCTTATATCAACCCCATATTTGGATATGTAGTTGGATACATTCTGATACACCCAGGTCTCGGCGATCGTGACCGTGCTTGCAAGCGCTGCCAAGAACTCATTGGGTATCCCAATCATAACCTGGATGCCACTTTCTCCTAGAGCTTGAAGTGCTCCAGGATCAGCTTCAAATAGCTTCACCTTGTTGAAGCCATTGTCCTTCATAAGCTTCACAACTATATTAGGCGGCAATGGGTGCGTGGCACGGGTTCCCCAGTTGCATGCAAAGCCAGCATGGACACCTCTGAGAAAACCTTGACTAAATACCCAGAGCAGTACGATCCAGAGGCAACGGAAACCCATATTTTCGTACGTCTCCCGGTCGTCTTTGGGTTTGCAGATGGGGAAGTACTAGGTTTTGGCTTTAACAAACCCAAAAGGTGGAGAAATGACTTTTAGGACAGGAAAGGTAGGTATCACATAAGGAACAACCCATTTGAATCGTTTCTAAGCTTAATATAATAGCAAGAATAATCCATCAAGAAAAGAATAGAGTGAACTTGTTGTAAACCAGTTGTTTGTGCTAGATTTTCATGGTTGGGAATAGAAAGACCCAAACAGAAGGACTGCACTTTTTATTAACAAACATGTATTGTCCCACACTATAAAGTATAAACTGCATTGAGAGAGTTACTTTACAAAAATAACTGAGGACAATCCAACAGCCACCGTAAGTACTGACATCTATTTGCCGTTATCAATCCAGATACATACACAAGTCTATACCAAAAATGATGAATTATGTGAAACAATAATGCCCTAAAACTATGCTCTCCCCTCTTTGCTTACTTTCCTTTACTATATTACCATCACAACATAATTTACTTGGAAGCTGAAAAAGGACATATATCTCTATCATAAGAAAATGAAAAATCTTTAGGCACAGGTAAGAAGATGAGCCACAGAAAGTCAGATAATCAGCTTTACGGGCTTGGTGCAGTGGCGTTAAGTTCATTTCTTTTTGGACACTTGGTAAAGTGGCGAGAAAAGGAATAAACAACTAGGGTAGAAGTGCTTTTAGTTGAGCCCCAAATAGATCACCAAGAGCTCCACGAACATCCATCTGAGCAAAGGAAGTTCTATAAGTTTCCCAGAACATATACTAATCTCTAACAATAGATATCTACAGTTGTATATGATGCATCAGTGTATGAACATAGCAGTACTAAAACATATAGATACTACCCAAATCCATAAGACACACTGAGAGAGGTAAATTACCTGGTCACAGCACACAAGTTTTGTAAGCAGAGGATAGAAGTCTCTCAGATGTCTTCTGAATATCTGTGGGTTCATGAAGCACATGCCTTTGAGCACCTGAAAAGCCGAAACAGTAGGAAAATTAACATCTGTACAATAAATAAACCCATGTGAAAAATCAACCAAAAACAGTTTGACTATTAATCAAGGCTTGGTGTAAACACATAACCGATCAAAGGATGATATTAACATTACAGCAACATATGAAGATCTGACTCATAAAGGGCCACATGAAATTGTGAAAATATCACATTATGAGGCTGCTAGGACTGTCTAAAAAGGCTATGAAAGCAAGAGGAAGAAACCGAAAAAAGGCCAACTGAAAACCTGTTTCTTTCATTCCAAAAACAGTTGGCAAGCAAGATTTTATCAAAACGAGCACAAACATATCGAAAAAAAAGTCTAACAAAAATTTCGGCCAAATCCAGCCAGCCATCACACAAAAGTCCAGGGTACAGAAAACTAATGCCCCAAGAGTAAACTAAGTGTCATCTTATACCTTCACAATTATTGGAGATCGTAACTCCAGAACCCGATGAATATCCATATTGGTCACATCCCCAGAACTGGACTGCAGATCAGATGCCTCCCTGAGTACCTGTTCGCAGAAAGCCACCAGTTTCTCTTCTGCTAACCTTTCAACTTTCTCTTCAGTACTAGAACGTTCTGTTAAGTCTGAATCATTAGCTTCTGCAAGTCCCTCTTTATTGGCACTAAACTCGGAAGTTGATTTCTGTAAGATGTCCAGATATATGCAAGTTCCTGTTAACTCTTGGCGAAGAAGATTCAGAGGTGGCCTGTCAAATGGTTGGAATAGTCAGAAGCTACTTTCTTCAAGTGAAGAATTTCACATCAGAAGAATCTGCACACAAATTTACATTGTACCTCTCATCAGAAATTTGGTGCATGCGTGTTCTGAGATTGGTATATGAATTATAGGATGCTGCAAATTCTAACGGGGACAGCAAAATATCCATAATAGCAATCTTTTGTGGTGCTTTCAACTTGCTCCAGTATTTCTTCTGCAAAATTAGAAAGAGATCTTATTAGGAAAATAATTTCTGAAGACTGTACACAAACCAATGATTCATCCATCCTAGAATTATTAAGCAAAGGAGATAGATTGAAGCTCTTAAGTTATCTACCAATCTAGCAACACGTAAGACGATAAGTAATCACAAGAAAAAATAAAGACGATGATGCATATTTAAGGGTGCCTAAGCAATGAGAGGAATAAAGACCTGTATACTATCAATGGACCCCAGTAGTAATAGCTGAGTGATACATTTGCCTCTGCAAGTTCCCAACAGAGAACTTTCCTCCTCATCTTTTGGATTGGGTTCAACAGCATCAGGAACCTATGAAGCATTTAATTTAGACCTATCTGGAGCTATGAAACCATGCACACTTCATAAAGCCATAAAATCCGACTCTGATCTGCGTAACAAGATTTGCAAAAATAAAAAATAAAAAATTCAGAATTAGTGTCCCAATACATCATACCTTAACTGGAGAAGATGGTACAGAAGCATCAGAACCCTTGGGTTTGGCAGAAAGATTCCTGAGAAAAAGGTTGTCCATTATTCTTTGACCTATTGTTTGACTCCGTTGGAGGCTTCCACTGTCAGCAGACTTTGAAGCACTTCCTGATGGTGAGGAAAGGCCTATAATAAAATAAAACAAAATCACTCATCAACGAAAGTGAAAATGTATACGTTCATAAAACGTGCTTTGAGAAAACATTGACTACTCCGGCTCCATTTCGGATCAATAAAAATCATCAAAAATGCAGTCTATTGGTCATAATCCATAAGCCATTTTAATGAAGTTATATAATTTTGATAATCTGACCTTCAGATCCATCCATGTTCATTTGTGCCCCTGAATCAACAGATACATTTGGATTTCTTCCGTTATCACTGGCATCAAACTGACGGCTATCCCCTTCACCAATAGACTTTAAGGAGGGACTGTCACCAGAATTGATATCAAAATCTCTGTTCAACATCCTATCATTTTTCAGGTTCTCAAAACCCAATGCGTTTAGCAGTTCCAGTGGTTGTGTTGTATACAAAGCATCACTGATGACAAAACAAAAATATCTTCAATCAGTGCTAAAATGACCAGAGACCATTTCCAGATGATAAGAGATACGCACCTTATGCTTTTCAATAATGTATCCCAATCACTCTCACTAAATTGATGACCTCCAACTTCAATGAGATGCACCAGCGCACCGAGAGATAATGAAACCACAGCTTGATCTGTCTTTTTGGCACAATCTAATAGTAGACTGAGTAGTGGTGGCAACATAAAACATACCTCCTGCACAAAGGAAGGACTTCTACTATTACGACGCGAAAATTTTGAGCACCAACAGAAAACAGAAGCCCTTCATTTTACCCGAGGGAAAACAGATATTCTAAGTGTTTTCCATTCAACTTAACAGTTATGAAAAACAAATCCACATTTTTACCCCCACTATTGTGTAGTATTTTTCACAACTACAATTGGCAAAGGTAGTGTACCGCTTTACGCTACCTTATAGAAAGTGTTGAAAAGGTTGCACAACAACTGAAGTGAATGAATGCTTGTTTCACGGAACCATTCCTCATCAGAAGAAGTCGAGCTTTCTTTTCCAGCATGTCGCACATGATCAAATATAGGAAACAAGACACGGTGGAATATACTCTCCCAAAACGCTGATGAGAACTTGTTACCTCTCTCATTCAGTAGATCAAACAAAACTTCCAGAGCACAGCTTCTGACCTCTGGTCTTAAATCTGATGTTAGATCAGATAGACCAGCCAGCATTGGAAACCAATAATACTCAGTTACATCAAAAGTGGTATTGTCATTATCTTCAATAGGCTTCAAAGCACCACCAGGTATAAGACCCTGAATTGAACAAACCGAACATTAGATAGGGAGACCTCAACAGCAAACAGACAGGCATTCTATACGCTAGAATCCACTGAAGAACCATAGATGTGGAGTTTTTTGTCTTTTAATGGTAAGAAAACAGAGATGAAAATATGTCATTATCACACTAAAGGCAAACTTTGTAATCATTGACCATATGTGTAGTTTCTTAAGCTTGCAGCGTTGTGTCATGAAATACTGATAATGCAACAGGGCTGATTGGATAGTTATTTTATTAACTTTATCAAATTCAGCCTAAATATTATGTATACAATGTTATCATAACTTGGTTACTTTTTAACAACATATCTTCAATAGACTGACATACCTCAGCCAGGCGATCTTCACATATGCGCAGAAGTGCTATAGCCTTCAAACTTATACGGTGTGCAGTTCTATTGTTTGCAAATCTGATAAGGCAGTTGACACAGTCCATAAAACAATCTCCAACCACTTGATCAAAGTGTTCCAGGATCACTGCAAGTTTTCCGAATATTGATTATTAGATATACCACTATTGTAAAGATGAGTTGAGAATTCTCATGAAGAACACATTAAGGGAAAATAATTATTACCCTGTTCAACATTTTCAAATGCACTCTCGACAATACTTTCCAATTCATCATCTGCAGAAGCTGTAAAAATCATGAAAACACTTCGCCATCCAGACTTGATGCTCCCTACTTTAGATTTTATCATCTGCAAAGGACACAGGATAGTTTTGTTTCACCAGAGAAGTTGTAAGTTGAAAAGGATAATAGTGAGAAAAGTGCAACCAGGAGAGCAAATCATATGGACATACTTGAACAATGCAGTCAACAATTAGTCCCCTTATCGTTTCACTTCGACTATTCCGCATAAGAACAACAAAAGGCTTGAGAATGTCATTTTGGAATGTAAAATTGGCAAGTTCAGCTCGCTCCAGATACTTCATACCAAGCTGACGTAGAGAATCTATGGCATACATAGCAATTTTCTCATCATGATGACTCCCTGCTGCAATAAAGTGGTTTGCCAACACAGACCATATTCTAGCCCAGACCTGTAATTTCAAATTAGTGGAAATGTTCACAAGATGGAGAGCGCAGAACCCTACTTAGTGAGCTGTAATTAGTGATGGCTATTTTCGTGTTAACATACAACTTTGACAAGACAAAAAAGAGTGGAGTAGCAAATATGTACCAAGCGTATACGAGCCATATTATAGTAGCTGATCTCAACCAGTTTCTGCAAGCTAAAAACCCGAGGTGTACTTTGTTTTAGTTCTTCAGCTGATACACCACAGAGTGCAGTGAAGAACTCCACTACAGAATCACTGGGAAGCTGAACACTGTTTATAAATACTTGTTCAGAAGGTTTCCCAGCCAATTCCCTTAGAGATTGAAGAACAGCATCTTTGGAGATCTGGTTTGATCCTTGCATGACAGTCGCAGCAATAGAAGGAGTTGAACTAATGTATTCAAGCCTAGAAACGCATTCCAGAACTGCATTCCATGTGTCTTGAAGGGCGCCAGTCTCTGAGTCACAAAGATCTAGTAGAGTTCTCAGTGCTTCCACATTTTTACTACGCATTTCCTTTGGAGCATGTAAGAATGTAAATCTGAAATGCAAACCCAAAGCTTAAATTAGTATTATCATGAACACTGGTACATGAAGTTGTCAGTACAGATTCTGTCAATATAGAGAATACAAAGAGAAAGTCTAATAGATTTAACAAAAATGACACATCTAGTTTACCTGACCAGAGATGTTAGGAAGGCATAGCGCATGGTATCCATTCCAAGAACATGTGTAAGGTGTATTCCTGCTTTAAATCCTTCCATGCAGAGAACAACCCTCGACTTATTCTCCCCCTCCTCCATAGTGACGGAAAAAGTAGCAAGCAACGGCCATCCAACTGCTTCTACCATAGGCCTTACAAGCTCTATCTGCTTTGTGGTATAGAAGACCCCTCTTTTTGCTCCCTGATTCCTAAATATTGCTTGTGCTCTCATGATGATAGCTTCACTTTCTGTCTTGGTATCAGAAGACAGCGCCCTTCTAGGAAGAGCCAGATTAAGAATACTAACAAGACGTCCTCTCTCTTCGCCTTCTGGCTTAAATTTGCCACTTTTCTCGAGACCAGCATTCTCATCTTTCATCTTTATCTCTTTTTTAACAATTGAGTCATAAATTTCTTCCAGAAGTTCTGTTGGAGCAGATTCTTCGGGATCTTCAGTAGCATTCATGCGCACGAAATCCGACTTGGACATCTTAGGCCACACCATTGGATTATGTGCATCAGTGTTTAACATAATAACAGCATATGCAAGAACGTATGCAGTATCTGCATTTTTGAAGAGACCTGGATTATCTGCACAATATCTGCATACGCAACAGGTTAAGAATCACTGTCCAGTAATCAAAAGGGCATATGATCTCAGAACAAGGTGTATGACCACATCAAATTCTGTCAGATATTGTCCGCAGTAATTACATGGGATGCATGCCCGATGTAAGCACAATTATATGCACAACCATGCATGGAATACTTGTGCACCCAAAAAGCTGATAGAAGATATCTGTAAAAACAGAAAATTCCAATACCTTTCTGCAAACTTTTCCATGATGCGGTCTATCTTTTGAGCTTCCCCTGGAAGTCGGAATCCTTTAAGAAGTTCACGAATTGCGGAATCAAACTTCATTCCCGAGAACTTCATGGAATCTACATAAGCATGCATCACAGAAAGGGGAAATTCTTCATGATGACCCAAATATTCTCCGATCATAGCCTGCAAAAGTAAAAGTACTATAAAGCCTGCATCAATGTGGAAACACAAATTTATAGATGAACAGAGATTCAACCTTGTCCAAATTGGGAGTACTTCTCAAAAATTGGGCAACTGAACTGGGTGTATTTTCCACTAATTTATTTGATCTCAGATACTCTACACCCTTTACCGGTCGCCTGTTGAACTGCAATAATATTAAATCTACAAATCAGTTCTAGACCACAAATAGATCAGTCGTCGATAATTATAAACACACAAAATAATGGTACAACCAGGAAATCAAGTAAAGCTGATCAAATTAAGAACCATCACCTCAGAGATGGCAGCTTCCAGTGTAGACTTGTGAGCTTTTGCTTTCTCAAAGTTGGTGGTTGTATCTACAGACTCTCTAGCTAACACTTCTCCTTCCCCAGTCTGAGCATTTTTACTCTGGTTATCTGATTCTCCACGTGATTTTTCCCAATCTACGAGTGATTTAAGCACATTCACCAGACACTGGCAAGGTCAAGGAAAAAAGAGTCATCCAGCAACCAATGCTACCATCAATAAATATGCAGCAAGAAAGCATATGACGAACTAGTCAAAACCAAGTAACGAGTCAATTGTTTAAGCTTACCTGAAGAGATGACCCCTTAATTGATGTAGTTTGTGCCGCAGCAGCCACATTTGGATCTGCATTCTGTGTCCCTTGAGATATTCTGGAAAGAGTCGTAACCTAATTTAACAGTCAGAATACCTTGCAGAATTAGATGCACACACAGTATTGGATAATTTGTGGTAAACATCACTGGATAATAGTAGGTAAAATTATACCATTCGCTCAAACAAATTCGGTGCCTCAAGATCACAATCATAGTTCACAAATATGTCTACAAGCATCTGAGGATCCTTGCAAACTTTTTCAACCATCCTGCAAAACCGCACCTCATTAGACGACTGGAAAAGATTTTAGAAAGCATAATGATCAAATAAACATGCAGAAACCAAGAGTCACATGTGCATACCTAAGAACACTTAATTTCTGATTCATAGGAAAATCCGAGCCATCAAGGGACCGGAGAACTATCAATGGAAAAAAGATGCCTATTTCACCCTGAATAAACAATGTGGAGTAAAGAAACTGATGTGACATGGTAATTCATGTAACTATCTGTAAAGACCATTTATGCACCTTGAGACTTTCTCTAAATCGCAACAAAAGCACCAAAAAGATTCCAGTTGCATACTGCGGGTAGAAAAACAATGATCAGAACCTTAAATTTCATTGCATATTCTATTTAAATCTCTCTCTCTCTCTCCCCTTCTCTGAAATAGTTTATTTATATGAGATGAAGGATATATGTAAACCTGAAATATGACAGGGGACTGTGAAACTGAAGCCCGCAACAAAGCATATGATAGGTATGCTTTCACTGAATCAATAAAATGGAAGTTTCTAGTAAATGGATGACCAACTCCTTCCAACAAACCCTGAATGCCAAGTAATAATTCACATTATTCAAAAGCACTGAAACTATGTAAGAGGACAGCTCCTTATATAAGTCAAATGCATAAGAAATCATCTCATGAGATCAATATATCATCAGTTATCCATCCATAGTCTTAGAAGAATTGATGCTTATGCTTAGTACAAGAAACCACTTTTAAATTAACCTTTCAAGTTATTTACAGAATTAGCTGGTTATATATGTACGCATCTATTATAATGTATGAAAATAAATCACAAAGAACAAAAATTGTTTGTTTAACCTGCAAAAGCTCAAGAGATAGAATCCTCGTCTTCAACGTAACTTCGTTGTTATCATCCTTCATCCCCATCTGCAGCAAGGTTTCAAAAGTTATAAAGTAGGCTACAGGTTGCTTAAACCACTAAACAATTAGAAGATGCCAAACAGTACACAAACCTTGCACAGGTTTCGGAAAACCAGTAAAGCATCTCGTTGAACTATGCTCATACTCTCCAGGTCAATCCCTCTTTTACAATAATACATCATTTAGGACATTAGAAATATTTATGGAAACACTTTGTGTGTTATGAATACAAGAAAGAGAGATATTACAGTATAGCATCATACACAAACCTGGTGATCTTTTTGCCATCTTCATGATGCACAGCTTTGTCCAGGACAGCCTCTAAACCCTAGACATTTAAAATAAGCATCCTTAGTACAGAGGAAACCTTGCAAGCTACACTAACCATGATTTGGAGACACAGTGAAAGTAGAACAGTGCAGCAACTGGGAGACACATTAAAAGAAAAATGTGTACCTTGATGTCAGCACCACCTGCAAGATTATGAAGTTCCTCCACAGATGCAATCGCTGTCTCTTTAGCCTGGTTGAGTTGATCTCCCAAAGTCATTTCTTTCTCATTTTTGTCTGCCCCGGAAGTTTCTTGGAGTTTTGTGTTTGAATTTTGTGCTGTAATGGCTTCTACGTGTGCAACAGGACCAGATGATGAAGCTTGAAGTCCCTACCAAAATTTGAAAAGTTTCTATAAGACTGTAAAAGTAACAAAATGCCTTAACAACCTCAGAGAAAGAACATCCACGACGAAAGACAAAAGATATGCACCGGATCGGTCTCCATTCTCCTGAATATGATGCTGATCATCTGTGTAAGCATTGCCTTTGATGTTGCTTGGTTGATAGGACTCTTGCTACAAGTCCAGATTATAATAATTAGCACTGCTTCAAATTGATATTGGAACCTGTAATTTATATTTATGTATATGTATATGTATCTATATACCTGTGAAGAGCAATATTATAGCAAACTCTGATTACTCCCAGCAAAGGTTCTCCATGTACTGCATTTGAGACAATTTTTTATTTATATAAGAACAAATTTTCACACTAATAACTCAAGCTGAAAAAAGAACCACCAAAGCATTTATATGCACATAGTGAAGAAAAATATGTACAACTGGTCCATAGCCGTGAAAGAGACCGAGTGCTAATATATGTGAGCAAACTAGACGGGGGGTGGAGAGGGGGAGGGGGGAGGGTTATTTATACCAGTAATTCCTTATAACATACCTCTGAACTTTGTGGATGCCACTGCAGTAAGGAGGACCTTCAACACTTGCAGAACAGTACTGCACATAGTTCGCTAAACTTGGTAAGAATAACAAGCAACATGTCTTGGGAGAAAACCATAATATGCATTGAACATACCTATCAGGTGATGAATTGTCTACACAACTGCAGACCCTGTTCAATATGTCTGTAAACACTGAAACACTTTTATCATCATCTAAACCAGGATCTCCCTCTAAATGATCGTATGCGATGAGTTTCTGTGCTTATGAAATTCGAAGGACTAGTTAGTCATCACTGTGAAGTAATATAAGAATCACAAAATATATTGTACACAAAAAATCACCATCTTGAGCACACAACTGTACAAGATGCTAAAAAAAATAAGAATAAAAGACAACACATACATGTAGACAATCCAGAGCAGGTTCCATAACTTTCAAGTTCTTTGTCTCAAATGCAAGTCGCAGAGGATTCAAAACAAGCTCCGCCTGAGCACCACCTAAGGTGTTCCCAGCATTTGCTAGGATAGTTGACACAGATTCGCTTGTGCTAACCGGCCTGCCAACTGAATCAGCCTCCTCGGCAGTGTGTGAAGATGTTTGAGACTGACTTGGTTCTGCTTCAGTCTTTTTAGATTCACCTTCTGTCTTAGTGGAACTACAAAACGGAAGTGATTCCCAAAATGTCAAAATTACAGATATGTCTTGTCATGTTGATATCAATGTAATGATAAGTACTGGTACTTATTATGCACCACTCATTTAAATAAGCCAAACCTTGATAAATATTTGTTAGATTAGCTAATGGGAATCCAAATGTGTTGTACCAGATAATAGGAAATTCAAGCTTATTGGAGATAAACTAACTATTAAGTGACACCTTAAAATCTGAAATGGAAAATAGATTTGGCGAACGCATAGACATAAAACCCTAAAATGATGAAGAAAATTGCTACAATTACTTCAGAACTCCTTCCCAGTGACTATAATTATAATAATAGGGAATTTCTCTTAATGCTTTGACATTAGATATAGTAAAAATATTAATGTTGTACATATATTTGCAATTTGAAGCCATCCAGTGTGTATCCGATTCTCAAAGGAATAAACACAGAGAGTGAAAATAGAGTTTACATTCAAGCTACAGGTACTCAATCTACCTTTCATCAGCATCTGAAGAAGTAGCTTGACTCTTCTCACTTGGAACAGCTTGTTGAGGCTGATTGACCTCCTTCACATTATCTAAAGACACAAAAAACAACAGTTTGTCAGGAACAAATGGATCACAAGCATTTCTTTCGTAAAAAACACAAGCATTATTTATGGCACACAGTCAAGATTGACCACCATCTTGTTCTTTCACAAGAAGAATTACCTCTTACAGTTCTATGAAATGTTCTAAAATGAACACAAAAAGGACGACTATAATTCAAACACCACGCCAAAATAATTAACTCTCTTCATTCTTAGATACTCCAACCAGCACTAAATTTAGCTAATACATGCATAATTAACCATTGCAAACTCATCAAAGCTACAAAACTAGACATCAGAGCGTCTCATCCTCCTCGGTAAAATCAGAGCTCCTTCTCAAAATCCAGAGCATAAACAATCAAACATAGTAACATATACTCATTCTTAAGCTCAGATTCCCCCGCATTATCCTCGTTCACCTAAATCGAATTTCGCTTGAACTTAAATAGACTAAATTACTTCATACTAATCACCGAAATCCAAGCTACCTACGAATCTCGGATCGTAAAAACTCAGATACATGCAAATGTAGGTGTAGAGAGATGAGAACGATACCTAAATAAGCCTGAATTGCCTTCTGAAGATCGGTATACTTTTTCGGCGAGCACTCTTTGAGCATGGACTCGTATGCTCGCGCCACGAAGCCGCCGGCCGCGCCTCCCGCCATTTTTCAGCTCCGACCGAAATTGCGTGGCGATTTTCCGATCAAATCAGTGAAATCACGATCCGTTGAAATGCGCAGATAGAGCGTTGTGAGAGGAGTTGAGATCTGGAGAAGGCGAGGTAGTGGATGCGGTGCGAGTGGGATAGATCTGAAGAAGAGTGGTGGAGTAAGGTTGAGTGGTGAGAGAGTGTAGTAAAGAATAGTCGGAGATGTAGAACCCGGAGCTTCGCGTCTCTACAGACCCCGCGGGTTTTGGGTCTTGAGAGTTTGAGACTTCGCGCAACTAGAAATGAAGCTGATTCAGATTTCAGTTTTACCGAAGATGTAACTGAAATATTAAGAATATTAAATAAAAACGTTATTTTTGTCAGCAGACAGCTGGAATAGCTCAGTTGGTTAGAGCGTGTGGCTGTTAACCACAAGGTCGGAGGTTCGAACCCTCCTTCTAGCGAGCATTTTTGTTTTTTGTGTTCAATATCTCTAGTCGGATAAGGTGCTACAGGTTTTATGTTTGTTAGCTTGTTTCTCTTTTGTGGATATGGCCACATTCTCACTAGAAGAAAGATACAGTTACGGCGTCCTCTCGGGGAGGCAGTGATCTAGAGTTTGGGGCGATCAGTGATGTTGGTAATGGACTATGTATGGTCTATGGAGGATGTCAGGTTGAGTGTTAGACTGTCAAGGCTTCTCTGATTTTTTATAGGACTTTTTTGTTTGTTTTATGTTTTATTGTTGAGTCATACTTAGGAGTCGAAGATCATTCATAAAATTATTTATTAATTCATTTGTAGGTTTGGATTCTTCTCTTCCTCAAAATTTACTGTGTGCATGGCCATTTTTTTAGAAGCTCAATCATAGAATTCACAGGAAAAAATTTATAGGCCGATATACAAAATTTTATCGGATTATTCAGCCTGACAAAGAGAAGCTCTAAAATATCCCTACACTAACAAATAATATGATGAGCACATAACCCCAGACTAACAAACCAAAGTAACACAAATAACTAACAAAAATTCGATAGTATCACTCCTTAGTTAACTAGGTATCTTCTCTGTAATACTACGAACCGACGGTTCGCTGGTCCCAACTCGAATGATCGAAGAGCCAAAAGCCCATCTCATACCCATTTATCATAGACCCATGGAAGTGACCCCGAAAGAGACCCATCAACATCAGTATTTTGCATCTAAATGATGGACCAGCCCAGAGTAAATGGCCCACTTCTTCATGACAAAGAGATCGCCTTATGCACTCTAGCCCAAGCCCAAGAAGACAGTGCCCAAGGGATACTCTCAATCTCTCTGTATTCTCGTCACTCACCGTCGTCCATGTAGTTGTCCTCCAAAATTGGTCGGCATGTCACGAGCTCGACACGCCACGATCGCCCACTCCACTGTCGTTGCTTGTCGGACCCACGCCCAAAGCCAACAATCAACAGCCTCCCATGCTCGCGCCTTGACCAATAATGTCGGCGTTGACGTAGGAGAACACCATTGGCTACCAGTCCCATCCCCCGACACCAGCATCCAGCTCAAGAAAAGGAGGCGTAGCAAGTCCACCAACGCTAGATCTCAGCAAACCACACCCGCACCTCTTCGGGAGTGACTATACCATCCTAAGAGCAAGTGCACTGGGGCGGATTTCGCCGGCAACTGCTCGAGCACGAGGGAGGGGCCCGCCGACAAGTGCTCGGAGGCCGAAAATGAGGGGCGCACCGGGGCGAAGCTGCTCGAGCAGATCGGAGGGGAGGAGAGCTCGAGCTCGAGCTCGAGCAGAAAGAGAGCGAGCTGCTGCTCGCGCAGCTGGCGGACCCCACTTCACGTGGGTGACGTCAGCTGACGCAAGTTTTTTTTTTTTTTAACTTAAGGTAAAAGGTGAAAAAAGAAACTTACCAACTAATCAGTACGTGCCACGTGGCACGGGAGAAACAAAAAAAAAAAGTAACGGGCCAGTTGATCTGGTCCGTAGATTTCGAATTCAAAAGTTGATCCAACGGCTCAGATTCAACCAGAAAAATCAGAACGGATATAAACGGTAATACCCAAAATATTTACAAAAAAATTGCAAAAAAATCCCAAAAAATTGCATATCACCCCCTACTATTTTCCTATAAATACTACACAATTTTTTTCACAACTCACTTCTCATTTGTGCACTACAAATTTCACATCTCCATCCATCTCTTCTCCATCTCTACTTTCATTTTCGTGAGCATTTTTTTGAAATGGCCCATTGGCTTCGTTCCGAAGATTTGCAAATGTGCATCTCTTTCGCACGTCATAGTATCGATGAAGTCAACGGCAACAAACAAAGGAAAGATAAATTGTGGGAGAAAATTCACGCCGATTACATGGAAAATTGGGTGCCATCGGAAGGAGAAACACCTCGAGAGGAGCCTAGGTCTCAAATTGCGCTTGCGTCGCACTACAATAAATTCAAGATACTATTGCAGAAATGGGGTCAATGTTTGCGAGACGCACGTAAGCGTAGAGCTAGCGGCACTTCTCACATGGATGAGGTAACTACTTATAATCTAATTTTTATTTAATTTCATTTTTATTTAATTTCTCTCATAATCTCATTTTTATTTAATTTCTCTCATAATCTCATTTTTATTTTACCTATTTAATTTCATTTTTATTTCATTTCATTTTTATTTCATTTGTACTATGTAATTAATTAATTTAGTAAATTTGAATTAACTTTTTGTATGTCAATTTAATTTAATTAATTTACTGTATTTTTTTAGATTAAACAAGCTCAAGCATACTACTATGCCGCTAAGAAACGATCGTTCACCCACTTTGAATGTTATGAAGTTCTTAAGGACCATCCAAGTTACTGCGATGTTGAACCGAGCACTCCGTCTCCGTTTGTTGGCTCATATGAAGATACTCCCTCCGTTACCGGATCATCTCCAATCGTAAATTTGGGTGATGAAGGAGACTTGAATGAAGCATCACCCGCCTACGTTGGCACCGGTTCGTCGAGTCCGGTAAGACCAATGGGATGCAAGGCGGCAAAGGAATCAAGGCGTCATAAGAAACAAGGTAAGACTCCTATTGATCAACGCACTGAGGTTTTGCAAACTATGGCAAGTGATCAAGCAGCGTGGCATTCCACGAGAAAGATACAAAATGAAAGTCAGCTCAATTATTACGCCAAGTATATAGAACTTCAAGAACGAAAAGAAGCAAGGGCGGAAACTGAGCTCCAAATAAAGAAACATGAGGAAGAAGCAAGGATCATGACCATGAACTTGGAGGCTATGACCCCGATCTCCAAAAGGTACTTTACCAAGAGGAAACTAGCTATCCTTAAGGAATCAGAAGATAAGGATGGCGAAGCTTCCGATGATACATTTGCGGATTGTTATCAACCACGCGTACTCTTTCCACAGTAATTATAGCGCCCTATTCTATTAAGAATAAATGTTGTTTATGTTTTCATTATCGTTCCATTATGTTTTCATTATGTTTTCATTATCTTTCCATTATGTATTTGAATTTTCGAGAAATAAAATTGCATGTGCTTTATGAAATAACTTGTCTGCGTAGAGGCAAAATCTAACATTTAAAATTCAAACACATCATATTTATTACACAATTTCAACTATCGAAACACACTTACTGAATTGAAAGCACATTTATGAAAATTAAGCACACATAGTAAAAATTTAAACACAATTAATTATAGTCTTTCTCCAGTCTCAAGCATCCAGTTGTGCTTCACCAGGTCCTTCTGAAGTTCGTTATGGATATAAACAGATTGGAGATCAGCAACACGATCATGAAACCGTGGCATATTATCCCCATCTCTACTCATTGGCTGAAAAGGAATTCGATTCCCATCCTCATCAACAGGCCCATCATAAACTTGGAAAGCTCGTACTGGGTTTTGCATATCTTCTTCTGCATTCTCTTCAAACTCTTCATCTACGAACTCACTCTCAACTATCATGTTATGCAATATGATGCAGGCTAACATGATAGTTTTGATCACCGATTTCTTGTGCAATGTACAACTATGACGGATAATTGCCCATCGGGATTGCAGGATGCCAAAGCATCTTTCCACATCTTTCCGGTATGACTCCTGTTTCTTTGCAAACAACTTATCTGGCGGTGTTTGGGGGTTAGAAATTGTTTTCACAAATGTAGAGTACCTTGGGTATATTCCGTCTGCAAGAAAATAAGCGTTGGAATACCGCTCTTCATTCACTTCATATACGGCGGTTGGGCTTCTTCCGGCAAGGAGTTCGTCAAACACATCTGATTGGTGGAGCACATTAATGTCGTTTTGAGCGCCTGGAACCCCGAAGAAACTGTGCCATATCCATGTATCATACGAGGCCACTGCCTCTAAGATAATGGTGGGACGGCCCTTTCGCCCTGAGTACGCCCCTTGATGAGCTGTTGGACAATTCTTCCATTCCCAGTGCATGCAGTCGATGCTTCCAATCATACCTGGAAAACCTCGTTGTTGGCCCTTAGCTAGAAGCCGTATGAGGTCACGTTCTGTTGGAGGGCGGAGGTAACGTTGACCGTAAAGGAGAACCACTTGTCGGCAAAACTCCTTCGTACATTCTAGTGTAGTGGATTCACCCATCCTTGTGATTTCAGCACACTGATCTGCGGCTGCGCCGTAAGCCAGCATTCGCAGCGCAGCGGTCATCTTTTGTTGGGGGAGGAGGCCTAGCAATCCAGTGGCATCCGGTCTCTGATGCCAATATTCGTCGAAATTGCAGAGACCCGTCATGAGAGTGTTGAATAAGTCTCTGCTCATTCGGTACCTTCGCCGAAATTCTTGCACGTTGAAGATCGGGCGTTCGATGAAGTAATCTTGCAGGAGATTATCTCCCCTGGACGCCCTCAATCTTTGTCGATTTGCTTTACGACCCCGACGTGATCCACCACCATGCGGTTCATCATCAAGTTGTGCCACCTCCACGGCCACGAGATCCACGAAAGATTGCTCTATCTCGTCATCCTCCTCGTTTTGTAGTTGCCTCATTCGAAAAAAGTCGTCGAAGCTAAAAGGATTCATCGAAATTTGATGATTCAAGGATTGGAAATTGTGGTGATTGGTGTGATAGGAATGAGAGAGATGATAATTTTATACCAAAAGCTCACCGACACCGACAATCGGCTTCAATTATTTCGTTATCCGGAGATGACACGTGTCGCAATCTCATTCGTCGGAAATCTCACCGACAATCGGCCTCAATTATTTCGTCGATATTGTTATCCGGAGATGACACGTGTCGCAATCTCATTCGTCGGAAATCTCACCGACAATCGGCCCCAATTATTTCGCACATATCGTTATCCGGAGATGACACGTGTCGCAATCTCAGTGGTCTGAAATCTCACCGGCAATCCGGTTCAATTATTTTGTCGAAATCGTAATTACGTGATAACACGTGTCACGCCCTCATTCGCTCAGCGAATAGTAACTGCTAGAGCAGTTGGTGAACTGGTGCGTGCAGTTTTGGAACTGCTTGAGCAGTTCTGGGATTGGCAACTGCCAGAGCAGTTTCCGGCAACTGCTTGAGCAGTTGATGGAAAATGGGTGCGGATGCTCTAATACCCAAACTGACCACCACTCTTTCAACCGCGTTCGACGAGGTCGACGCCAACCTACCTCCCCGAGCCGAAAACCCCAACGACCTCCCAGACCCTCCACACCATCACCGCTTCTCGATATGTTCTTTTATAAAAAAAAAATTGATAATAATAATAATAAATGTAAGTTTGGATTGAATGTACTTATGCCAGTCATGTGGCCAACTAAAAATGTAAATTTAATCTCTCTCTTTTGATACGACTCTTTTAATACAACTGTGTCTTGCTTTTCGGATGAGCTAATATCTTAAATGTTAGCATGAAAAAATGCAAAATCTTAGCAGAGCTTTGCTAAGGCTTTTTCATAGTCAGTTATGGCGGTACGTTATACCAGTCAGCTCCTTTGTGGAGCTGTTTAACCTTGTTCGAATTATTTCAGCGTTCCTCGGGCCATCCACGTTCTCCGGGACGGTGGTGCATAACCAGTGGTTGATCTCTTCGCCAACTTGGGTTGGTGTTGATTGATTTGCGATTATCTCTTATGTTATTAGTTCGAAGGAGATGTAGGAGGCGAGGGTGGGTCGAGATCTATAGTGGGTTCGGCCTCCTCGTGTGGTCTGGGATTGCGGTAAAGCTGGCAGCGATGTGGTTTGTGATCTGTAGTGATTCAGGCACCGTTGGGGACTGTTAAAAGGAGTTGTTGCAGGTGCGAGGTGTCGTTCTGCGTAAGGAGACCATGGGGAGCATGCCTCTGTCCATAGGCGTCGGCGAACGACTTCGGTTGCCTGTGGTCAGTCTGGGTGTCGTGATTGTCGAGGCGTTGGTCATGGTCGGCTGGTATTGTGGACTGTCGATGCTAGTGCTGCTCCTTGGGCCTCAACTGGGCTCTGGGCTGGGACAAGGGGCTATCTCGGCTGGGCCAAGACTTTGTTGGAGAAATTGGACCAGGCTCATTTGGGATCCCGACGGCTTTCCACATCTGGGTACTCCTGTGACTGTAGGTAGGCCTGTTAATGGGGGTGGATTTAGATTCAGGCCCATACTTATTAGGCGGATCTAGATCTAATTTTTGAACTTGTTGATCCGTTTGTGGTCCGGATCCGTTGACCCGTTTATTTAACGGATGGGATCCGGATCATAAGCGATTCGATCCGTTTATGATTCGTCTCGTTTATTTTTTTAAACTTATTAAATATAATTTATTTTTATTTATATATATGAAATATTTTTAATCTAAACTCTCTTTTTTAGAAATAAAATATAAATATCTTTAGCAAAGTTATAGAAAATTATTTATAAAATTAAAATATTAAAAATCCAAAATGATTTGTTTCTTGTCAAGTTCATCAATGTAAATGCAGATTTTTTATTTTGGTCTCTCTAGTTTGTTTTAATAAAATATTTTAGTTATGTAAAGAGGTCATGTGACATATTTGTAATAATTAACATATTGATAAAAGAAATAAATTTAGTAATTAGCATATTGAAAAATGGGTCCGGATCCGCTCCGTTGACCCATTGAACTGCCGGATCCGGGTTTGATTATTAAAGATCCGCCGAATAAACGAGGCAGAACGGGTCTAATTTTTTCTCTCTATAAACGGATTCGGTCCAGATTCGCCTCATTGACAGGCCTAGCTACAGGCGCTGTCTGTGAAGGATTGATTTTATTTTTTAGTCAATTAATAAGTTCGAACGAAATAGGAATTACTTATCGTCCCGATTTACGCAGCGTCAGTATACTATTTTTCTTTTCTTGTTTTATGGTTTACTATTTGAGCTTATTGTCTAAACTGAATTTTGTAAGTTGTTTAGGTTGTCTTGATTTCCTAGATAGTTTATGTAATGCTCTAATCTGTCGTCCATAATAAAAGAGCTTGTAATCGAGCTTTGTGTTTCACCATTGAATTGTCTTATATATGAGAGTGATGAGTACCTTTTAAAAAGAAAACCGTCTTGCTATGTATATTTCGCTATTTCTGTTCTCACTTTTTTTTTTGCTAAGACACCAAACATTTCTGTTTTCAAATTACTCGATCGTATTTCACTAGAATTAATAGCAATGATGTTGAGACAATCGTATACATCAGATTTCAAAGCCGTTAGTATAGTATGAACGCCATTTGATTACTCTCTTGGGTTTTCCTATTAGAAGGATATATTCAAACAAAATTACAAAAATCATATCTGCTACACAATAAGAAATGCATGGGTTTAGGCCATGTATCGGCTACAGCTGAAGCTTGGCATCCCACTTGCCTTCCGAATGTATTAAAGTTAAAGTATTAGGCGTAAGTTGTTGTAGAGATTTTTCCTTGTAATTTTGTTTTTAGTCAATCGAAAAAAATAATAATTCCACCACCACATTAAACTCTATTTATTTCCTCAGACTAATTTAAGAATCATCGGGGACCATTTTAATTTACAACGTACGCTACAGTAATTCCCACCTCAGACGAAGAAAAATAAATTAACGACGCACTGACTACAACACCAGATCCTCCCCGAATAAATAAAGCAGTCTCTCGACGGCCCAGCTCGGCTGAGCCGCCGACCTATGCTCCCAGCTCAGGCTCTGGATCTGCGCTGACGTCAGCAGCGGCGTCCTGCATAGCGGGCACGTCTTATGGTTGCTGCTGTCGCTGCTGCCGCCGTGGTGGTAGTCGAGCCACCTGTCGATGCACTCAGTGTGGAAAACGTGGCAGCAGTTCCTCAACTCCCTGACCTCGTCGCCCATCTCCAGCTGGCTCAGGCACACGGCGCACGTGTCCCAACCACTACTCCCCGCCTGTCGTTTCGTCACTTCCTCGAACGTCGTACGTATCAGACTGTCCCGGATCAGCTGAGAATGAGAATTCGAACACGGCGTCGTTTCTAGCTCGTAGTCTGGTAATGATGACTCGGAATCATCGGAGAATCTGCGGCGGAGGCGGTGAGCCCAGTAGAAGGCCCATCTGAGCAGCGCGATGACGAAAGCTGCCTTGTACAGCACGTCGCTGACTAAGAGATCGGAGGAAGAAGCAATCGAATCCACCAGTACTAAACCCATTATTGATTTGATCGAAAGATTGAAGAAGAAGAATCGAAGAAGAAGAAGGAGAAAGAGAGGAAAGGGGGAAGTAGTGAATGAGATCCGGCTTGTTTATAAAGACTAGGGGAAGGGAAGGGTGTGGGGCCCAGTGACGGACTCAGAGAAGTGGGGTAGAGTGAGGCGTCAGAGGGTGATTTGCTTGTCACGGTGAGAGCGCGGTGGTTTTTGTGCGGATCCGAGTCAGGTCACTCTGGACGGTGGCTATGTCATTAGATTAATAATATTTCTTTACTATTTATTTATTTATTATTTTCTTTTCGTGGGTAAGATGGAAATTATGGATTTAGAATATGAGGTTTATATACATTATCATTAAAGTTTAGAAAAGGTGGGATATGATCATAACAAATCCAGCTATTTTTTTCCCTTGCTTTTCTATGGAACTAAGTGAGTATCTATGAAGAGTATAAAGAAATTATATTATGTGTTCATATGCCATATATGGGCTTACTTTAAATAAATTTGTATAGTTGTGATATGAGTATATCTAATAGAGATATGACGAGTTTTGTTTAAGAGTCTACATTTAAAAAATCTTGACAATTTAGGGCTTATTTAAATGATCTGATTTCTGATCACTTGATCCCATGTTAACTCTAACCGTGTTGAGCAAAACCTCGCCACACTTTTGGCAAAAGGAATAGAATCTTTTGGATTGCTGTTAAAAAAATTGTTCTGATTCATTGAACTATCTAATCATTTTATAGTTGGAATGAGAATAATTGTGATTCATGGCTTTTGTTCTGTGCAACTAATCAAAATGGAAAAACATAATTTGATGTCATGGAGATGCCCATGACTGCCCATATTTCTAACAAAAAACCAAGTGTTTTTCCTATTTTCTCCAGGATTCAAGTAGTGAACTTTTGAGGTCTCATCTTTTAAATTCACGAGCTTAGACCAGATTAAAGGATTAGGTATGGATATCTTATTCTAGAAGACTCAAAATTAAGCTCATACGTCACACCATCTACAATCTACCATACCAAAGTGACCAACACAATCCTATAGCCTAAAATCCATAGCCAAGCCAAATTAAGCAGACAACATTGGTGACCTTGACCATTTCCAGAAAAGTAATAGCATGGCTCATATACCATGTTTTAATTACCACATGAGAACCTATTCGAGTCCTATCCCACCCAAAAACACAGTAGTACTACAACCATTCCAAATTTCCCCACAAACTTCACCTGTAATTTGTGATAAGAATATGCACCCCATTTATGACCGTTGCTTTATTGCTGACGGCATGAACACTCCAGCAAAGAAAAGCTAGACTTCTAAAGTTGATGATGCTCTCAAATAGTCTATTGCCTTTAAGCAAACACCAATACCATAATTTTATTGACAAGATTCGCATAAATATCAGGATAGGATGATGCTGATCCCCCTTTTTTCCCTTTCACAACAAGTTGGCCATTACAATCAAATTCACAAGATGAAACGATCAGATGCCGAAAAAGTTTTCGATTTCCATTGTCTTGTAATGTAAGGTAAACTCTGGGCCTGCTGCCTTTTGCCAACAATTATCATATAACAAAGCGAGTACGTCAAAAATATCTCCAAGGAGAAACAAATGATGGACATGCATACGAGCTAAGATGTAAGTAATCACTATGTCGGATGATGTAGAGCAAGCAACAGTTCTCACACTCGTCTGTCTTCTTCCATCTTCTCTCGCATTTTGAATTGCAATGTTACAGGAGCACAATCCAGTGGTGTTTCCCCTGTATACCAGAGTCGGTCAGTCAGGAGGTGACATAATGACATCAGATGCCAACTCCTAGCTAGTTTCTATTACTACTGTTCAGCAATACTTGACATTTTATCATCCAAATGTGTGCATATGGATAGGTTTTTCAAGTGCGTGAGGCTTTGCAATCTATTATTTGACTCAAGAAAGGAGTTACATTCTGTAACAAAAGTTGATCATATTGTCACTACAGCTACCTCAACTCTATGTGGACTAATAATACGAAAGATTATCCAAAATCAACAATCACATGATATAGAACTGCTGCCCTATCAAAGGCATCAGAGGGGCAAGTGAAGCACAAACCATCATTCAGACACCAATTGTGTGCGTGGGATCTCAATTACTATCTTCATTACTGTTGCCATATGAAACTTACTTCAACTGAACTTCTCTATGTGTATGGCTTTACTTATCTCAATTATATATATTCCACCCCACACCGAAACAAAAGGTCAACTTCAAGTACATATAAAGAGGTTAAAGAATATTACCTTGTGCATTCTTGTAGTCAAGACTAGCTCCAGAGTCCATGAGGGAAAAAACTATCTCAGTTTGGTTAAAGACTGCTGCCTGAGAATATATAGGCACAGGAACCAAAGATAAATGCAGACACAACATAAAAACTACAGAAAGAATGACCAGAAGCATGCTGCCTATCAATACAAACAAGTAATCTAGAGAGATGAATCGTACCAAATGTAGCAAAGAAAGTCCCTGCTTGTCGTGGTAATTGGAATTAACCCCCTGCCAAATGATAGTCACATTAGATCTGCCTTTTGAAACTTCAAGTATATGTATATACATCTTTTAGAGTGTTGGTTTTCGGCTACATATACATGCCTCACTCAGAAGCTTCTTCACAGCAGCAATATCACCATTTTTTATAGCTTCTCTCATACCCTAAGAGCACCCATAAAGAAAAACATTATCCAGAGGAACTAAACATCCTAATTGTATATTTTGTGACAACATTGAACATCTCAAAGCTATACCTCCCCGTTGACTTCATAATCCATCTGATTATTCTCAGAAATTCCATTGTTCGCTTGACCAAGATTGAAAACGGAACTGCAAAGGTTCATAAGCATTTAGAGACTACCAAAGAGATTAATTTGGCACCAACATTATAAATCACCACTTTATAACCAAGTGTATTAACAAAAAGTAATTTGGTTACTCGGAGTACGTAAATCGAAATTGGGATTCATGAATATTAGGTTTGCCTTGTAGAAAGGTAGAGGTAAACCAAACTAGTGAACAATCAAAACAAAAACATCACAGTAGAATGCAGTTCCATGTAAATGGTTTTCATTTATTTCTGGATGGAAGCAGCAGAACCACAAAGTACAGAATACAAATTTCAATCTGTATGGTGACCATCTGGACACCCCTTTTCTCTGCCTTCAGAATTTTCTCTAATTATTCAGGTTTTGACCAAGAACTGAGTTTCCAAGTTTCAAACTTCCAATAGTCAAGTAAAACGGTATCTCTATATCGTGAAGACGTCAACAGCAAAGAAATTACACAAATCTATGTTCAACTGTCAATGACGTAAGGGGGTACAGATATTGCAAACATGACCCTAGAGGCAACCTACCCATGTCTGCTGTTTGAAGTGGAAGGTTTGGTTTTAGAGGTTTCTGCTTTCTTTGGTCTTGGATTTGACTGAGGGACAGATACAGAGGTGGATGTGGATTTGCTCTGCGAGAAACAACAATGTAACATGAGACAAATGCAACATGCCATAGAACCTAAAAAAATTGAACATTTTAAGAGTTGAGTTTCTATACCTGTATAGGAGCTGTATTTACAGGTGGGGCTGGAGCTTCACAAATACATAAAGGCATTCCACACTTACACTCTAAAATGGCTGACACAGGCTGAGACTGCACACTCGGTTCGGCTTTTAAATCTGCATCCCCACCAATATCCAATCTAGAAACCGCAGCTGTTACAGAATCACTTGCATTTGAAGAAGATTGTACATCATTTGTGGCAGGTCTGTGCAAAACAAAATGATAGTTACAGGGATTATTTTGTTTTACTCAGAACAACCGAAAGAAAAGAATAACAAGTCATATGTGTTGGACCAGCATGGCATGGCACAGTAGGCATAAACAAGAAAGAGAATCAGATCCAAATGAAGCACTAGATCAGCTAGTAAGGTGGCATGTTGTAAAGTTTGCAGTCATCTTTTGCTGTGGGAGTCATATTCAGCAGGTGGATAATGCAAGAGTATGAAACATAACATTATTTGAAAACTACAAAGTATTCACACAGTAGTCCCAAGTTCCTTCCTCGGATCTCTAACTGATTATTGCCGCTAACCCCTATGGCTGCATGTGATCTAAATTTTAGATTACATGTAATTTTGCATTTACTTGCCCGAACACGCGACGACTTAATGGATAGCATAGCATAAATATCCATGACACTTGGCTAGCAAAACTTGCCTGCTTCATCTACACTAGTACATCAATAGTTGCCCAGTAGCTACAAATGAATCCTAATAACCGGGCAGTCTGGAATAACGAAAAGCAGTACATCAACCAGTAAAGGATTCGATAAGAGGTTATGCAGCTTCAACATTGAGGAGAAAAGACATGACTACCCAAAAAATGCCAAGCAACTGAAATGTGACTCCCCTTCCATGTTCCTATCACATCTACCCATGAAAATACAATGCACATGTAGAACACATGTGCATCTACATGGAGTTCAACAGACAAAATCTTTACCGAGAAGAGCCGTTGAAGCAATCACTGCAAACTCTAACCGGCGAGTAAATCCCAAACTGCGGTAAAGTCTGAGAATTCCCATAAACAAAACAAAGGCATGAATATTCAACAAAAGTTAATCAATCACTAAAAACTCACACATCCATAAACTACATCAAGGAAAAACACACACCATCTGGTCTGACGAATGTTCATGGCACAGCGTTCTCCCACACGATCGACAATGATGCTGCACAGACAGATCACAAAGCTAAATCACATCAAATCCACTAAACCAAGTCCAAATCTCCAAACCCAATTTCGGTCCAAATCAACAAACACCCATTTTGGGTAACATCAAGCATTGCATTTAATCAATCACAACGTAAATCATCATAGACATCAAAGTTTGATTTTGGCCCAATAAGGAAACTGATCATAAAGCACGAAACTTTGAGGATGTAAGTAAGCGTTCGATTGGATTAGATATAGAAACTGAGAGACTAGAGAGAATTGGGTACCCGTCGGCGGAAAGCATTGAAGCTGCATTTGCAGACGTCGCAGCGAGGAGCTTCTTGGAAACTAGGAGGTTCCATTTTTGTTGTGGCTCACTCAAATCCACAGAGAATATTGAAAGGATCGAATTCGATACATACAAGTCCGACTTTGGCAATCGATTTCGAGCGAGGTCGTGATCGTGATCGTGATCGTGTTAGCTTAGAAGATAGAGAAGGAAGGAGCTACTGTTTTGATGGACCAAATTTCGTAAACCGACGAATTTCGGGTCGGGGAGATTTTATAAGCGGGTCAAATTTTACATGGTCGATTTCAAAATCGATTACCACACCACTTTTTTAAAAAAAAAAAACTGTTAGAGTTTTTAATTATCTTGGAAAAGATAAAGCAAAAAAAAGAAAACACTGCATCTTCATTTTCATCTCGATCTTATTTCTTCTACTTCAATGACAAACCCTAAATAGCAAATTATGTTAGTCTCATACACGGAAATGAGGATAATACAATAACCGATAAAAATTACTTGAATGAGAGTCTTCATGTGAGAAAGATTATACAAAATAGTTTAGACCAAGTAACCATCTTCCTTTTATAAATACTAGAAAAAAATTGCACTTGATATGTGCTGAGCGATGAAAATGAGAGTCTTGAGAGAGTAAAAATATATATAATAATTATCTTTATTTTTCTGAAATTTTTTTTTCTATAAAAATTAGGAACTAACTATTTTCTTTATTATGGACATTTTGAGAAATCTATATTTTGGTGAAGCTAAATGTGCTTTATTATAGTAAAGATGTCGACTCTCTCTGTATAATTTTTTTTAAATAATAGATTATTATATCGATATTTCTTACTTTGATTTCTAAAGAAAAATTATTACTCAGAAGAAAAACATGTAACGTTACAAGTCAACTCAAACATTGATATAATAAAAAAACTTCAGCTAAAAGAATTCTCAAGGCATACGTCTCATAAATGACACATTGTATTGCGGGACTATTGCTTCTTGTTGTGAATCTATCGAAAAAAATAAATTAAAAGACACATTAACCAAATCATCATCTCCGGTTTATCTGAATCTTAAACGTTAACATATATTAAATGCTATATATCATATGAAGGCATATGTAGTATTGGCTACTCCTTGACAATGGACAAAACACAATTGACCGGAAGATCATCAAGGAAAGAGATTGAAGATGTTGGCATCACTTACTTATCTCTTTGGAAAAACAGGTAGTTCATGTATCTCATAACATGGTTTTCATTTAGGATAGCAACTGTTGCACATATCCCCGTTGATCTGCTGTTATTCTGGATATATGTCCATACATGATTTTGGTCGCCTAAGTGATTTCTTAGTCTGTATGCATGTGATTTTCTGAGGCATAGGTCTTCCTTAATTCAGAATACAAGAGCTTTTGTTCATGATAGTTGACTCTACAAAAGGTGTAATGGTTTAGGCTCACATGTGACTTTTAGGAGTGTGTAATGTGCTTTACAGCCTGGACAGCCTTCTTGCCTTCCTCAATCTGTCCATCACGTGCTAGCTGAAACTGTGTTTACCATTTCTAGTATATGGCTTGGAAAGTTTTGTTTCCCTCTTAAAACACTCTTTGCCTAAAATGGGAATTAGATGTTGACCTTGTATGATGTCTCTTGAGCATGCGTTTGCCTTGCAAACTGTGAAATGTTGTGTCAATATCTGGTACATTTTTAGGGCTGCAATAAGGCTGCTTTTTATGCTGTCTTTTCACGTGCTTTCTTGCTGCCTTTGACCTCTGTTTTGCTGTGTTTACTTGCTGCTATTTGCTGTTGTATTACATTGCCTATATAATGAGCCTAAGGCTGTTTAGAAAGGTTGGTTGAGTGAAATATTTTTCTGTGTAGGTCATTCTTTTGGGGTTATTCTTTGAGAGCACATTTCAGTGTAGTTTCTCTTCTCTCTTCTCTTCCCCTTCTGTGTCTTTTGGTTGCTCTTTACAGTGCATAATAGACATGGATTCTCAAGCATAAAAACTGTTTTCAAAACTCATATACATCATTGCATAGTGCATTACATTGAGATAGGTATGGAGATGCACAACCCAAGAAGTAAATCAAGAAGATTTAACTTGAGAGTAGTTAAGATTTGAGTTGATGCTTCTGAATACTTTCCAAAGTGTAAACACATAGATTGAGTAGTGTAGCTCTGTTAGAACTGGTAGTCAGACTAGCCAGGATAACATACGGGTTATGTATCCCCAGAGTACGAGAGACTTGTAATTGAGTGTGTTACTTGATAGTGGAAAGGTTTGTCCCTCAAGAGTTAGCGGCACGCAATTTTAATCCTGGTTGTAGGATTTCTGCGTTAACAAAAACATCTTGTGTTATTCTTTACTTTCTGTCTTTAAGCTTTAACACTTGTATCTTGTATTTCGGGATATGTCTCTATCTTGCTATCCCGAGAACAGATTAAGCGAAAAAGTGATAAAAAAACCTATTCACCCACCCCCCATCATAACATGTCCGTATAGGATACCGAGGGTTCTATCCAAACCATTCATCCACATAAGGTGCCTGGTGATGATTCTGCACTAGCTAGGCATATAGGGAATCGGCACCTTAGATAGCTTCTCATCTCTGATCGACTTATAAATGGCAGCTTCAACCTTGTCCATGGGGCAGTCATAAGAATTGTGTTGTCTCCAGATATCACAAATGGAACAATACTTCTCCATAAGCACTGGCCAAGTCCCAAAACAGAGGGTACAAAACCACTTATCAACATTAAAAGTATTACCACAAGCGCACCATATTTCATATCTAGTACTGTCAAAAGCTACACCCCGTGGAAGACGATTAAAGTAAGGGCAACGCCCAGAGAGGTGAGCCTTATAACAGATACCACAAAGCTCACAGTCTCCTTCTTCATCCACATAAACCCTTTGCACTGGATCATCATACTGTACTACATGATATCCACTCGGAGGAGGAACTTCTGGTCCCCTGAAGGGCCTGAAGGGAGTAAAGTTGCCTGTCTGATTAAACTTCCAAGGGTTCCTTTGAGAGCTAGAAGAGTCGTTGCCGAGAGTCTCAAAGTAACCTCCTCCGTTAGCGTCGGGTCCGGCCATTCCTAATTTTCTTCAAGCAAGACTGTAGGATTGACAATTTTGGCATTATAAAGATTCAAGTGGGAATGAAAATCAATGCGCGCAAAAGTTGAAAGAAAAGATTATCTGGTTTGGTTGATATTGTATTGTTGGTATAAGACACCAAGAGCCATATATATATATATATAGGTTCCTAAACTAATCCTTATATGAAATGGCAAACATATTACATTATGTAAGATATAATAGTATCCCACATGGATAAGGAAATACAATATACATATGTTTCCCTATATATGAAATGGCAATCATCTCTATTAATTAAGAGATACGAGGTTTTGACAGTTACAAAGTGAAACATTCGAAATTTCTACTTTTATTCTTTTTGTCATATATGTTTAATTCACTGAAAAGTAATCATTCAAGGATAGAAGGTAAAACAAAACAAAAAACAAGAGAAAAAGATCGATCATAAAATGCCATGCAGTTTGTACAAAACTACACACCCTATGGGTGTGTGCCCATTATATTACGTAAGATTTAATATTTCGGCCAGAAGGCTCATATACCCTTATAAGTCATAAACAGATTCCTGAGTCGACAGGTGAGAACAAATTAGCATTAGCTAGGTTAACAATGGGAAGTAGGATTACCTAGATAGAAGAGGGAGGCTTTCTCGAATGAACACCTAGAGAAAACGAAACTATAATTGCAGTTGAGACTTGAGAGTGGCAATGAGAAGAAAGGAAGGAAAAAAACCCAAACTGGAACACAAAGCGTCTCCGTCGCACATTGTGATCGTCGACATTGAAGACGACGATACCTTCTGCTGCAACACACCACTTTCGCACAAGGGCTCGAGCATGTTCAATGCTATCTCACTAGACGAGGAGGATAGGGACCTTGAATCGATCAACGCATCTGGGCCAGGTAATTTCATCGACCATTATATTACGTAAGATTTAATATTTCGGCCAGAAGGCTCATATACCCTTATAAGTCATAAACAGATTCCTGAGTCGACAGGTGAGAACAAATTAGCATTAGCTAGGTTAACAATGGGAAGTAGGATTACCTAGATAGAAGAGGGAGGCTTTCTCGAATGAACACCTAGAGAAAACGAAACTATAATTGCAGTTGAGACTTGAGAGTGGCAATGAGAAGAAAGGAAGGAAAAAAACCCAAACTGGAACACAAAGCGTCTCCGTCGCACATTGTGATCGTCGACATTGAAGACGACGATACCTTCTGCTGCAACACACCACTTTCGCACAAGGGCTCGAGCATGTTCAATGCTATCTCACTAGACGAGGAGGATAGGGACCTTGAATCGATCAACGCATCTGGGCCAGGTAATTTCATCGACCTTTCTGACGAAACCCTAAAATATTTCGACGACGACGACGAGGATCAAGATGTCAGAGTTCTTATGTTTCGGCCCCCAAACACATCCTTCCGAAAGCGAAGAAAGAAGAATCCCTTCACCGGTCCTTCTGTAACCGAAGTAGGTGAGTCTTCCAATTCCAATTCCAAGACTACTGACCAATCTTTTCTCTGTGAGATTTGCGCCGAGTTCAAGCCAAGGAACGAGTCATTTGGCATCAAAGACTGCAGTCACTCTTATTGCACCGAGTGCATGATCAAGTACGTGGTGTCCAAGCTTCAAGAGAACATCACAAGCATCAACTGTCCGGTTCCCAATTGCAAAGGCCTGCTAGAGCCAGAGTACTGCCGTCAGATTTTACCTACTGAAGTGTATGAGAGGTGGGGAAGTGCATTGTGCGAGGCGGTGATTCTTTCATCGTAAACAGCGTAATTAGTTATAAATGTGATTTTGGGATGGCAATCTGTGTTTGGCCCAATCGTCGAGCGGGCGAGATGATGATGCAAGCAGCGTGACTCCAAATTGACGAAGAAGAAGACAACGACTTCCTTACTCAGGTCGGGATCACCACAGCGAAATTTCCTCTTAACTCAGTCATCTCACCACCACCACAATTGGTGACGTCAAATGTTGTCAATACAAGGTCGTCGATGGCTTTGACGAAAACCATACATTCGTCGGTAACTCAACCCATATTGTCAGTTGTACAATTTGGATTGAAGCCGACTTGGTCATGTCTATGTATCAACTCCTCAGCAACCTCGCACAGGTCACCACCACCAGCAACACTAGCTAGTGGTAATTTCTTTACCTATGAGAAACCTAGATATAAGTTGAGTCATGATGATGTGGAACTGGGATTGAACAGAGAGATGGCTACTGATATGGGTGAGGGAAAGGGTATTACTAGTCATTTATGAGAATGGTATGGAAGGGTTTGATTTGATTCATGGCCAATTCAGTGATTGTTGTTTATTCTCAGATTACAAAGTATGAAATGTGTTGAAGTCCAGTGGGAGATTGAAAGTGTAGGACTCAAACACCTATATATTTCTTAGAGTCTATAAGTAATATGATGTAATCAATTAATCAAAATCATATTGTAATGCTACTTCATGTGCCATCATAGTTGAATATGCCCCAATGATGCTCAAAATTTCCAAGCTGGATGCTCCTGGCATCTTCATCTATGAGTCCGAGGATGTATATATCATTTTAAGATATCTATAGTAAACTTGTATTTATCTTGTAATTATATTTTAGATTCCTTGCCAAGTTGTATTCCTAAGTTATAGGTTAGGATTTCTTGTTGTACACTTACTGTAGATATGGCCTGTTATATATATAAGGTACTTATAATCCATGAATATAATCATTCAGCCATATATATAAAACTCTATATGGTATCAGAGCAGGAGAAAGTCCTTGCTCTTCCTCTTCTTCCCCTGCACAATTTGCAGGATTAATTATCAATTCCGTTGAAATCATGGCTATGAGAATTTCTCATCCTTGCTTTGAGAAGCTTCAGACCAAAATACTGAATCTCACTTCAGAACAATATCTCAAAATCCTTACCATCATCAGTCACAAGTCTGTGACTCCACAGGTCCATATGGCCTCAGCATCGAATGCTGTTTCAAGTTTGTTACCTTTTTCTTCTCCTCGTTGGATTATCAATAGTGGGGCTACTCATCACATTACTTCTTCATCAAAAAATTTACAGAATGTTCATCAGACCATTCTACCTCCTGTGTCTTTGCCAAGTGGAGATAATGCTGATATTACCATGACTGGCACAGTTCGATTTAATGATTCATTTTCCCTTAATAATGTTTTATGTGTGCCGAGCTTTAAAGTTGATCTCTTTTCAGTTGGAAAAACCATAGATAACTTACGTTGTTCGGTGACTTTTTCCCCATCTTTGTGTATTTTGGAGGACTTGGCAACACAGATGATAATTGGTGTGGACAAGCGACGTGGGGATCTCTATTATTTAGTGGCATTGGCTTCCAACTTTTCATCAAACAAAATTTCTTGCAATCTCACCATTTCTTCCGACTTTTGGCATCATCGTCTAGGACATCCCTCATCAGCTCCTCTACAGTTTTTGGCAGATAATTCATTAGATTTTTCTTTCAATTCAAATCACAAGTGTGATATTTGTCCTTTGATGAAACAGACTCGTAAGCCATTTGTTCCAAGTTCAATCTCTACATCAAAAAAAATATCACTTATTCCTTGTGATATTTGAGGACACCACAAAACTCCTTCAATCTCTGGAGCTCATTATTTTCTCACAATTGTCAATGATTTTTCTCATTTTACTTTGGGTTTTCCTAATGCATCAAAAAAGTGAGACTCAAAATTTGCTTCGTAATTTTTTTACTTACGTTGCTACCCAATTTAACACTCGAGTTCAACAAGTGCGTTCTGATAATAGAGTTGAATTTCTTTCTTTATAAACCCTTTTTTTAAACGGGGTAATTTTTTAACATTCATGTGTATAACACCTCAACAAAATGGCGTAGTTGAACACAAACATTGCCATCTCCTCCAAACTGCTAGAGCTCTTCGTTTTCAATCATCTTTACTAATTAATTTTTGGGGAGAATGTGTTCTTACTGTTGCTTACACAATTAATCGTCTTCCCACTCCTCTATTAAAGAAGAAAACACCTTTTGAAGTCTTGTATAACAAAACTCTAGCTTACTCACATATGCATGTTTTTGGGTGTACTGCTTTTACAACAAATGTTCATCCTTCTTCCAAGTTCTCTCCCCGAGCACACAAATGTATTTTTTTCGGGTATCCTATGGGTCAAAAGGCTTATAAGTTATACAAACTTGACACAAAAAAGATTTTTACAAATAGAGATGTGTTTCTTGAGGATACATTTCATTATTCCACATCCAATTCTGTGTTGGCCTGATCTCAATCAAATAGGTTCTTTCCACTACCTATTTTTGATGACCCAACCCATGTGATTCCAGCCCAATCTAATCTCTATCAAACACAAGACCCAAACACTTCTTCTTCTTCTCAAAACGCGACTCAAATCGCTGTTCTCGACAGCGCGCCTTCCTCCTCTTCCATCGTGCCTCACGTTGCTACTCTAGGCGCCGCCTCTTCTCCATGCGGCGTGGCACTTGCCATTGCTACCGTTGTCCCTTCCTCTCTGGCATCGACACCAACATCTAGAGCACTTATCCCCGACGCCTCTTCTTATTCTCTGCCTTTGTTAATCCCAGAAATCAATCTTGACTTCGTTCCATTGGCTGACGTTCCTTCCCACCGTCTCACCCTGAGCATCATTCGCCCTATCCTAATTCATTTATTACACCTATCCTACTAATACATGCCGATCATATTCCCCTTCGCCGCTCTGAACGAATTCGACAACCTAATGTCCGTCTCTGTGATTACACTTGCTCGCAGGTGATTCTACCCCCATACCCAATTTTTTCCTCTCCGCCAATTCCTCCACCAGGTGCACGATATCCATTGTCTAATTACATCTCATATCATCGATATTTTACTCCACATTTGGTTTATACTATTCATATAAGTGAGACTATTGAACCATCTTTGTATGAGGTACTATTATTGATTCCCGGTGGCAGGAAGCGATAGACTCTGAGCTTAAAGTACTTACTGACAACAATACATGGACTCTAGTTTTGTTACCTCCTGAAAAATGTCCCATTAGTTGTCGCTGGGTTTATGGAATCAAACAGAAGGCTGATGGTTCTGTTGAGTGTTATAAAGCTCGTTTGGTAGCAAAGGGTTTCACCCAAGCCACCGAAATTGACTACCATGATACTTTTTATCTAACAATGAAGATGATTACTGTCCGCTGCCTCCTTGTCATTGCTGTTGGTCAAGGGTGGCCTCTTCATCAGCTTGATGTTAATAATGCATTCCTCAACGATGATTTGCAGGAAGAACTTTACATGTCACCTCCCCCAGGTCTTTAGCGACAGGGGGAGCATCTTGTATGTCGCCTCAAAATGTCCTTGTATGGATTGAAACAAGCTTCTCATCAATGGTTCACCAAGTTTACAGAAGCTATTCTTGATGCTGGGTTCACTCAGTCTAAAGCTGACTACTCTCTCTTTGTGCAAAAGGTTGGTAGCTCTAATACAGTGTTATTGATTTATGTCGATGACATCTTGATTACTGGCAATAGCGTAAACTCCATTAAAGCACTCAAGCAATTTCTACATACACGTTTTCTCATAAAAGATTTAGGTGACCTCAAATATTTTCTTAGAATCGAAGTAGCTCGATCACAAAGAGGCATCTATTTATCTCAACGCAAATATGCTTTAGAGATCATCAAAGACACTAGACTTCTTGGTGTTAAACCAATTGAATTTCCCACGGAGGAGACTAAGATTTCAAATAAAGGTGAGTTGCTTAAAGATCTGGCTTCATATCATCGGTTGGTTGGACGACTCATATACTTGACAGTTATGAGACCCGACATTACTTACTCAGTCCATGTTCTAAGTAGATTTATGCATGAACCACGACTTCATCACATGGCTACTGCTCTTCAGATTGTTAGATATTTAAAGTCTTCTCTTGGTCAAGGTTTATTTTTGCGTTCTAACAATACTTTAACCTTGAGGGCTTTTTGTGATTCGGATTGGGCTGGGTGTCCCATTACTCGTCGTTCTACTACTAGATACCGTGTGTTCTTGGGTAATTCTTTGATCTCATGGTGTACAAAGAGGCAAAAGACAGTTTCCTTGTCAAGTGCTGAGGCCGAGTATAGAGCTATGGCTGGTGCGTGTTGCGAACTCACTTGGTTGCAATTTTTACTTGTTGATTTGCACATTCCTGTTTCTAGACCTGCATTGTTGCATTGTGATAACCAAGCAGCCTTATACATTGTTGAAAATTCCGTCTTCCATCAAAGAATACGTCACATTGAGATGGATTGTCATTTTATTCGAGATAAGATTTTGCAAGGTATGGTTGCCACTCGATTTGTTGGTTCATTGCACCAATTAGTAGATATATTCACCAAGGCATTAGGGAAAGAGAAGTTCCAAGACTTTGTTAAGCAAGTTGGATTTTTTGACATTCACTCTCAAACTTGAAGGGGAGTGTTAAGATATCTATTGTAATCTTGTATTTATCTTGTAATTATGTTTTAGATTCCTTGCCAAGTTGTATTCCTAAGTTATAGGTTAGGACTTTTTGTTCTTGTTGTACACGTAGCTATATCCTGTTAAGGTACTAATGATTAATGAATATAATCATTCAGCCATATATATATAACTCTATATGTCAGGCGGGGTTGGCCTCTTTGGGGTGCCTTGTCCTGCAAGTATACGACTCAGAAGTCCTTGGTTGAACCTTCTTGCATCGGCTACGTTAGCATTGGGGTCACCATCTGTCGGCCACCCGATCTGTCCGACAATAACACGCAAAGAAGGGAAGCCATTTTTCTCAGGAGCAGCAATGCAGGTGCCAAAATTGGCGTCAAGAACATTGGTGTAGGAAATAGAGCCATCCACAACAGGTTTTGCATTGTTGTTGAAGAATGCATATTCCTTTGAGAAGTCAGGGTCAGCTTGGAGACTAAGGAATGGGTAGATGTTGATGGTGAGGGCGCCGCCATTGTCACTTAAGAACTTGATGATGGAGAGCATGAGGCTATGGATGTCGGACCGGAAGTCACCTCCGGAAGGAAGACCGGAGTCGGTCTGGTAGACGTCGGCATTTAGTGGAAGAGTGACCTTTACTTGTCTCACTAGCCCGGCTTTGCCAACAGCCACATAACTAAACAGATTGACATTTGCAGTATACTTCAGTCTGGTTTTGTATGGCAAATAGGCAATAAGCAAACATATGTGACGTTTTAAAGGTGCAACAGAATCTATAGAGTTCGGAAAAATGTTAATGCTTTTGAAGTGGTTTTTACCTTATATCAACCCATATTTGGATATGTAGTTGGATACATTAATTCTGATACACCCAAGTCTCGGCGATCGTGACCGTGCTTGCAAGCGCTGCCAAGAACCATTGGGTATCCCAATCATAAACTGGATGCCACTTTCTCCTAGAGCTTGAAGTGCTCCAGGATCAGCTTCAAATAGCTTCACCTTGTTGAAGCCATTGTCCTTCATAAGCTTCACAACTATATTAGGCGGCAATGGGTGCGTGGCACGGGTTCCCCAGTTGCATGCAAAGCCAGCATGGACACTCCTAAGAAAAAAACCTTGACTAAATACCCAGAGCAATAAGATCCAGAGGTATCGGAAACCCATAGTTTCGTATGTATCCCGATCTCGTCTTTGGGTTTGCAGATGGGAAGTACTAGATTTTGGCTTTAACAAACCCAAAAGGCGGAGAAATGACTTTTAGGACAGGAAAGGTAGGGTATCACATAAGGAACAAACCATTTGAATCGTTTCTAAGCTTATTACAATAGCAAGAATAATCCATCAAGAAAAGAATAGAGTGAACTTGTTGTAATCCAGATCTTAGAGCATCCGCAGCGGGGACAAGGAATTCCTCGAGGAATTCCTCTCCCGATTCCTCAAATAGGAATTACAAGAGGAAAAAGAGGTCCAAAATTCCTATTTACTGGCGGGGACCACCGTTTTTGGGAGGAATTCCTACGAATAGGAATCCCCGCTGCGGATGCTCTTATTGTGCTGAATTTTCCTGGATGGGTATCGAAAAACCCAAACAAAAGGATTGCACTTTTCTCAACAAACATGTATTGTCCCACACTATAAGCTCCATAGAGAGAGTTAATTTACAAATTTAACCGAGGACAATCCAACAGCCACCGTAAGTACTGACATCTATTTGCCGTTATCAATCCAGATACTTACATGAGTCTATACCAAAAATGATGAATTGTGTGAAACAATACAGCTCTTTTTTTACTTAGTAAAAAATATATGTACAGTAAAACTTCGATAAATTAATAATTTTGAGACTGACAAAATTTATTAATTTAGTAAGATTATTAATTAATCGAGTATGAAATTAATACTCAAGTCCCCAAGGACCGACAAAAAATATTATTTTAATGAAATTATTAATTAATCGAGTATTAAATTATCGAAATTTTACTGTAGATTATGTTTCTTTTTCCATGTTGAATACTATTATATCTTGCATAATGTAATAAAATTTTCATTTTAGGGACTAGTTTAGAAACCTATATATGTAGGGACTAGTTTAGAAACCTATACATATATATGGGTGTTGGTGCCTTGTACCAACAGTACAATATCAAGTTATCAACCAAGATAAGCTTTTCTTTCGACATTTGCATCGATATTCCAATACAAAATCATTTGTGTACGCAGAATCGCGTCATAATTGATAAAAATACCCATTGACCCGACCCGGCCCACTTCTTTCTTTATAAAACCAAAACTGTCAATCCTATAAAGGAACCCTCGGTACTTTAATCAAACAGGCAACTTTACTCGCTACAGTGCCTTGGTACATGCCTTCAGCGTACCAAAGATTCCTCCTCCGAGTGGATATCATGAAGTACGGTATGATGATCCTGTGCATGGGAACCAGTTGCTGCTTATGTGGATGAAGGAAATTGTGTGCCTTGTGATATCTGTTATAAGGCTCACAGCCCCTCTAGGCGTTGCCCTTACTTTGATCGTCTTCCACGAGGTGCAGCTTTTGACACTACTAGATATGAAATACGGTGCCTTTGTGGTCATGTATTCAATGAGGATAGGTGGGTTGTCCCTTTTGTTCTAGGAGCTGGCCAGTGCTTAAGGACAAGTATTGTTCCATTTGTAAAATCTGGAAACAACACAGTTCTTATGAATGCCCGATGGACAAGGTTGGAGCTGCCATTTATAAATCAGTCAGAGATAAGGATATTTCTAAGGTGCCGATTCCCAATAGGCCTATTGCAGAATCATCATCAGGAACCTAGCTAGCTTATGTGAATGATTCGCGCGGATAAGTCCCTTTGTATCCTATATATGGTATGATAGATATATAGCACTTTATGTTTAAGATTCAGATTGACTGGAGATGATGGTTTGGTTAATGTGACTTTTATGAGACGCCTGCCTTGAGAACTCTTTTAATAGCATAAGTGTTTTTATTATTATTATTTACAATGATATGTGGGATTTATATTCTTGTCTTTGTTTCTTTTGGGTTAGTCTATTCACACTTGCTGATCTATTTTTTCTGATAACATCTCTTCTCCTGAATTTAACTTTAACAAAAGAAAAACAAATAAAGATAAAAGTCTATGCTGTTACAGTATACAAAGTTGCCTTCCACGATAGGCAAAATCTGATGAATGATGCAATTGTTAATTGTAAATAGGGTAAGACCATCGGTAGATGGTAGAAGTCTCAATCTTAATCAGGCAAATAAATGATTTAGATTGAATGGCGTTCATCTTTTTTATCTCACTTTTTTTTACCCGGATTTTTGGACTCTGCACTTCACTGCATTGCACAATTATGATATGAAATCCAGAGAAAATGAAACTGCTAATGGTAGTAGATAAACTAGAGTCAAATGCTTAAATTTGGTGGCTCAGTGAGAGAGAATGAGAGAGAATGAGATGGAGAGACCACTGGTTCGATAGGCTATATAACCTATAGTCAAATGCTTATATATGTTCTGTTTTTCAGTGAGTTCGTGTCTGGTTCGATATATATCTTTATAAAATAGGTTTTATTCTCTACCTCAGTCTCTCGATTTTAGGTTTTTTTTTTTTTTTGAAATGAGAAAAAAGTCCAATTTAGACTTTTTCTTTTCTAAAAAACTTACCATAAGTTTCTCATCTCAAAAAAGTTCATTCTATTTTTAAGTCTGTAACAAACCAGAATTTTGTCATATTTACGTTATTTGCCACTATTTATCTCCCGCGTATTACATAATCCATGTCAGTTTTCTTTCACATATCTTTCTTTCTCTTCGTTTGAAAATCGCCGTCGTTGTATTCGCCGTCGTGTTCCTTCTCTCCCTGGTCGTTTTCGCATCTCGTCGAGCTGTTCGTTCTCTCTGTTGTCTTCACAGTCTTCGTCGGTGTTCATATTGTTCTTTGTAAGTAGGGAAATTTCTGTTCGGAAACCCTAGGTTTTTGTTTTTCTTTGTTCTAAGCAATTTGCATGCTCATTTTCATGGTCCGTATCTATGCTTTCTGTATTTTCGGTTGTTGATGTTTGTTGACGTTTTTCTATGGTTTTCAGTTTTATTTTTGGTGTTTTTTTTCACTTTTTTCACGATTTTTTGTAGAATATAGTGATGTAGTGTGTTCAAAAAGTTATTTGTTTGTTGTATTAGTTGCTGTTGTTGTTGTGTTTGTGATAGAAGTCATTTTTTCTGGATATCTTTGAAGTATCTGTGTGAGTATCTATTGAATTATCTATCTTGATATCCTTTCAAATTTTTTGAAATGAATGTTGTTGTTGTTGTTGACATTTTTCTAAGGTTTTCATTTTAATTTTTGGTTGTTGTACTAGTTTGTTAGTGTTGTTGTACTAGTTTGTTAGTGATGTTGTACTAGTTTGATTTTTAAGTATCCGTCTATGTATCTGTCTGAGTATATGTTTGGGTATCTAACTCTATGTGTATTGATAATTTGTAGTTATTCTATATTTAATAGAAAAACGTAGTAGAGCACACCAAGATTTAGACATTGAATATGAAAGAAGATCATCAGGGAAGAGATCAAAAAAGTATGTTAGAAAGTATGTTGAATCTTCATAATCTTATGGTCTTGCTTCTTCATCTTCATCTTCTTCCGAGGAGGAGCAGGTTGTTTATAAAAAAAGGAGCAAGGGAAGAAGAATGTCTTCCTTTTCATCTGGTCCTACTGTTTCTGATGATCGTCTTATGAAGATTGCAGAGAAGCTCTAAAGAAGGAAGAGCAAGGAGAAGAAGAAGAAGATGATGATTATTTGGAAGACTAAGGTGAAGAGCAAGAAGAAAGTTGAGTCTTCTTAATCAACTTCTAATAGTGATTTAGAGAGTAAGAGTGATGGGGAAGTACCTGTTAGATAACAACAGCAAGTACTGGATGAGGCGGAATGTTCATGTGGTGGAACGGACCTGGAAGTGTCAGTTCCAGTGCTATTTGCACAATTTCTAGAAGTTCATTGTTAAAAATCTGTATAAAATCAGCGATGATATGAAGAAGAGGCTGAAGGATACACCCTTTAATGATTTAATTCATGTATTCGTTGACGGTGATATTGATTAATGAGACTGCTTGAAATCGGATGATTCTATTGCTGTTATGGCTGATGCATACATGAAGGATAATAGGGGAGTTTCAGTTCCATCCAACACGTGTTCACCATATCACTCGTGCTTTTGTCGAATATGTATTGGGTTTGAGCACGATTGGAAAACCAATTCCATTGAATGATAAGAAGGTGAAGATTATGGAGTGGCTGTATGGCTTGTTTGGGGACGTTTCAATCAACAAGAATAATATCAGCATTATGTTGGAGAAAATACTTGGTGATAAAGATAGGGTTGACGATTGTGTTCGTCTATTGGTTTTGCTTCTTCTGGCCTCTGTTCTGTTTCCTAATTCTAAAGGAACTTTGAATCTTGGCTTTGCAAATTGCGTGTCCAGTATTGTAGGAATGAAGGAATATGCTTGGGCAATTGTTATCTATGACGACCTGTTCAATGCATTGGATATTTATGCAAAGAACTTTGTTCCAGAAGTAGCCATATAGAAGGAGGAAGCAAAGAAGCTGAAGAAGGAGAAGGCATAGAAGATGAAGGAGCAGAAGGTTGTGAATGATGATGATGAAGATGAGAAAAAGTCTGATAAAAGCAATACAAAGAATATTGGTGCTTGCACCATTATTATTTCGGTAAATTTTCTTGATTATCTGTATGTATTTTTGTCTGAGTATCTGTCTTTTTCTCTATCCCTTATTGTTTCAGTATTTTTTTTTTGTATAAGTTTTATCTTACTTAAATCCTTAACATTGTGAAACCAAGAGTTGGCAAGGAGGATTCAAAGATTGGCATGGTCAAGTACAGCTTCAGTGATATTATGGATCATTTCTGAAATATCAGAAGCTTGGAAATGCTGATGGTGAATATCTAAATGTTGTTTTTGTTGTTAATAACTGTCTTTTAGATAGTTGTCTTCTGGTTATATCTAAATAGTTGTCTATGTATCTGTCTAAATAGATGTCTGGGTATCTGTCTAGATCTCTTTTTCATAGACCAATTATTTTTTGCATTCGAGGACCAAGAAAACTAAACCTGATGGTGATGTAGTTCATGTCCTGACAAGTATCTAAGATATGGCCCAGGATGACTATGCTAAGTTTGAAGCCGAGTTGCATGCCAAGGATATTCAGTTGAAGCAGAGTGAAGGATTTGGTGAGCAGTTGCAAGAAATTATCATGCAGAAGGCTCAACAGATCTAAAGCAAGGATTCTCAATATGAGGAATTGCAGAAATTCAATGTAGTCCTTGGGCATGTAGTTAGTGTTTTGAAGAAAGATTTAATTTCTTTGATGCAAGAAAATGAGGGACTTGAAAGCAAAGTATGCTGCCAACAATAAGGAACTTGTTGAGCTGCGAATTGAGCTTGCTACTCAAAAGAAGGATAAGGAATACTTTGAGTTTAGATTGAGAGTTGTGAAATGGGAGAATAAGTCTCTGAACCGTGAGACGTTATTTTAGGCAGAGAATGTGGATGCCCAGAACAAACTTGCTGCAGCGGTGCAAAAGAAAAATGTGTTTGAGACAAGATTAATAGAGATGAAGGATGCTTCTGGAGAAAATATGATGTTGAAGAAGAAACTGAAGGAAGTACAATTGCAACTCAAGGAAGCTCAAGGGAATATACAAATTGCTGTTGAAGAAAATAGTAAGTTGCAAAAGCAAGTTGAAGATGGTGCTGAAGCACTTAAATCATCTTAAGCAGAGAATGAGGAGCTTCACAGGAGATTGAATGTTTTGCAAATTCAAAAGGAGGAGCTTGAGAAGGAAAAGAAAGAAGTTGAAGATGCAAAGCAGAAACTTGAGGTCATCAATCAACAGCTTCTTGAAGACAATTAGAAGATGAAGAATGTTGCTGCATTTACAAAAGCACTAGCTGGTAGCGATTCTGACATTTGAAAAGAATAGATCTTAGTCATTTCATTTTGTGTAATTTTCCTCATTTTAAGTAATAGAACACAAGCCCCTACTTTTTGTGGGGTGATTTTCCTTTGCAAAAAACTGAAATATCTATCTATATGTCTGAGTATATGTCTATGTATCTGTGTCTTTTTGAGTATTTGTCTGGATACCTGTCTGAGTATCTGTTTTGAATATTTATGTTTTTGCTCTGGACATGTAGTGTATCTGTCTTCTGTAACTTTTGTCTTTCACTGAATCCTTTTTTCTTTTGTATCTCTATTAAGGAATTTGTTGGAAACAAATAAGAGTTTCCAACGGGTATATTCTGTGCCATCTTTCAATATAGGGATTACCCCTTCTCCTAGTCCAGTGACGTTGCATGTTACTATAGTTTTGTCTTCAGAGGTAGTGGAAACCCTGGTGACTCCTCCTCCTCTTATTGGTGATTCATCTCCTCCATTAGTCCGCACATGTTTGATTTCCAAGAAACTTCCTAGGCCTGGTGTGAGACTCAACAGAGAAAACATTTATCTTTGTTCATATGTTAAGAGTTTAAATGATAAGGCCAGGAAACCTCTGAAGATGGATGAGATCTACTGGTATGCGCTCTATGATGAAGTCAATGGAAAGCGTCGGACTATAAGAGGTTGTGTTGAGTGAGTGGTTGCATCTTTTCTTTCTTAGATGAAGGGTTGTGTATTAATATTGTTCAATGCGGTTATGCATGCTTGTTGGAGAGAGAGAGAGAGAGAGAGAGAGAGAGAGAGAGAGGGAGGGAGAGAGAGAGAGAGAGAGAGAGAGAGAGAGAGAGAGAGAGAGAGAGAGAGAGAGAGAGAGAGAGCATCTTTTCGTAAAAAGAGAAGGAAAAATGAAAAGACGCGACAATAAACTGTTTGAGCCAGAAAAGACATAGTGGTTCGTTCTCTATAACATTTGATTTTTTTTGTTTGTTATTAGTTGTTTGTAATTGAACCTATATTATTAATAAAGTTTATGTTTATGTATCTTTGTTCTTCATTTTATGTTTTTGGCAATGGATTTGATGAATGAATGTGTGTATGAAGTGATTGAAATCATCAGCCAGGTCCAAACAGCTACTCAAACAACTACACAGACAGATACTCAGGCAGCTATTCTTGAATTTTATTGAATCAATTCAGTAATCTATGCATTACTATTTCTGTTTCTTTTTGTTATTCAGTTGTATGTTTTGAAATGATATTTATGAATGAATATAAGAAGCCATTGAATGATACATCATCATTAGACTGGTCCAGTTAGATACTCAGACAAATACATACATAAATACTCAGACATATATTCAGACAGAGACTCAAACAACTATCCTTGAATTTTATTGAATCAGTGCATTAACTTATGCAATAAAATGTTTGTTTTTCTCTTCTTTACCATGTAGTATAAAACACAAAAACAAGGGACCCGAAAACAACCTCAATTTTGTGTTTGTATTTGCAACTAACAAGTTGTAGATCTGAAATTCGTACATTGATATCCAGACAGATACTTAGACAGATACTTAAACAAATATTCTGACAGATATTCAAACTTTTAGAAAATTACTTAGAGAACATCTTTAATAATCCACACAAACTTGTATGTGTCAATCGATAAGGTTGTTGCAGGTTCTCCTGTTGTGACCAGTTTGGTGACATCTCAAGCACTCTGTGGGCATTGTTTATTTTTCTCCCTTCTTCCTCATTCTTTTTTTCTTTGGTCTCCCTAGTTGTTTCTTTGTTAATGGAGGCCTGACGTCCGGTTTGTATTGTGATAAGTCCTGAAGTGATTTCTCAATGTTTGCCACTGGATTAAGTGTGGATGAGTAGGCTTGTCTATAATACTAAACTTTGTACAAGTTGTCCACGTAATCATAAGGTTCTTTTCCTATCTCTTGAATGACAATAAGTGCATGGGCGCAGGGAAACCTCAGTAACTGCCACTGTCCAAATGAGCAGGTCCATGTCTCTATGTTGACTACACTAATGTATTTGTCAGCCTGAACTTCATAGATAAGACCATTGGAGTTCATCAGTCTCCAATGCCTTCCTATATTAAGTGTCTCAATTAACTTTTTTTTCATCCTCGGTCCCATTATAATGTGCCATCTTTCAGATTCTTCTTTCTTACTTGCAATCATTTCCATCACTTTTCTCCTGGAACACAAGTAATAGAAAAAAGGAATTTAACAATGCAATTTATAGATATCATAGAAATAAAGAATGAATCTAGTTGTAATGTAACAATAAACAGATATCCAGACAGCTACGTAGTTAGATACCCTAGCAGATACTTAGACAGCTACAACGTCTAGATCGAACAGCTTCGCAGGGAAGAGAGAGCAGCTTCGCAGGTTTAATGAGGCATGCTAGAAACTTCCTTGCTTATTAGATTAACATTGTACGATTATACGATTATTCAATAAAAGCTTTTTTTCAGTACATTTCTTTGTATTATGTTGTTTACGATTTACTTATATGTTTGGGAGTATGAGCTTAAGTGGGAAAAACGACGTTGACCCCCATGGGCAGAACTGCTCTTGTGCAAACTCGCTTAGCTTCTTTAGGAAATTTGTCATTAAATGAGGGAAATCTAAAAGTATCGAGGGAGTTCCTTATGGTCAGATCAGAACACTCAGAGAAAAACTCAAAAGCTCAGGCGCTCCTGGAACGACAAGTTATTAAGCTTTAGTATGAACAATGAAAATGAGTCAGTACCTAGCTAGGGGAAAGCTTACCCTAATTTTGGCACTTTGGGCATTTAAGTCTCATGCGTATTCATATGGTGACGCCCTTTTGGGATAAACCAAGAGCGATTGGAATAAAAAATTGGGGGACCCTACCACAACACTCGAGACGGGTTCTTCCAAGGTCTAGGGGTAGGACTCATGTGGTCTTGGTGATAGCATGAGGTGTTCCTCAAGGGATGGTCATAGGGAACGATAGTGTTTTGTACAGGGCTAAGACTAAGCATGCAAGTCTTTTAATATAGAAAAATCTTAAAATCGCAAGTATCATTTGGAGACCTGAAGGTTATGGATGGTCTTTTTAAACTTCACCCTTGAGAAATTTTATACGAAGGTTGGGGGTTCGAGAGTTGCAGTGATACTACAGTCACTCAGTGGCAAACCTCCTAGATTGAAATAAACACAATGAGTGAGAAAGAGTATGAACCATAATGATAGTGTATAAATTAAATGATCAAATATGCTACATAAATTTCTTCGAAGGAAATAAATAGACAGGAAATTATAGATACAAATATTGTTCGATAAAGGAGGTCGTAAGCTATTACATAATACACCCCTGGGGACAGAAAGGGGGATTCACTCGCCATCAAAGGTTGCAGAGTTGTAGGTGTTGATGAGCTCTTGCCTCTCATTCTCGAAATCCACCCTCTAGCTCTCCAGATTGAGCTCGTGATATTCCTTGAGGGCAACAATCTCTTTTGTATGCTCCTCCTCAAAAGCCTTCATCATCTCCTCAATCTTCTCCTCAGCAACATGAACTGTTAAGCTGTGCTCAAGTCGGGCCTTTGCTAAATCAACTTTTAGGTTAGCTGATAGGTTGGGTAAACACCTAATAAAAGATACTTTATTTTCAATCAAGATATATCATTATAGTAGTTAATTATAAGGGTTATCGAACACAAATAGTTGGTGAAACTAAATCCTAACACGAAACTGAAATGCTGACAGACTCGACTACAGTACACTAATGACACTACTAACCTAAGCTAGACTGACTCAAATACTAAGAAAATTTGACACAGTATACTAGACACAGTGGTGGACAACCGCACAAAATTTTAGGGTATTCGGAGTAGTTTTAGTTACCGAACTGAATCGGCTAAACTACAGCTAATGCAGAAAATAAATGCTGAAAGTAAAAATGCTAATGAATGCAAATGAGTTTAAAACTATATGATTAATGAGTTAGGAGGAATGCAATCCACCACCGTCATTCCATCTTCCTAATACATACTTAACCTAATGCACATATCCAATGAATGAAAGTTCCCAGGAAGAGTTGATCGTTATAACTATATCCTATTACCTAATCCTTATGCCTATGCAGGTTTGTCATAGACCTCCCTTACATCTATCCCTCTATTGAACCCATAGTCATGGACCCCAATGTTTACAAAGAAGAAAGCATTAAAATCTAGAAAAGGTTTGAGAAGCTACAAGGGTTCACAGATACACTATAGGCATGTCCTGCTAGACCTATGGATTTCAATCTTCTGACGGTAAAATCAGTGTATCACTATAGAGAATCCGGTGGAAAAAATTATCTTCAGTCGCCCTTATCTCATGAAAATAGAATCCTAGCATGCATACTAAGTTGGCTACCAAAGCAAACATACAAGAACTCATACGGTGAATCATTCAGAGAAAGAAACCTCATTCAAAAAATATGTAAAACTAAGTTAAAGTGTATGCATTAAAAAAACCTCATGTACGAGGCTTCAAGCAACCCCTTAAAAATGGATTTAGCTATTAAAATTCATAATTAAAAGAATCAAAATAATTCATAGAGTTGAAACAAACAAACGAGATGAAAAAGACTCCTGGCCGGCCAAAATTCGACGGGTCGAAGGAATTCTCAATCGGTCGAAATCGAGACAGGTTGAATTCCTCTGCGGCTTCTCTCTCTCTATGCACGAAATTCTTCTCTCCAAAATGCTGATCACCCTTTCAAAAACCTAAAATAGGTTTATATACTTCCTCCAATTGCTCTCCTAGAATCCACCTTGGAATAGACTTCTATAATTACACATAACTCCCTCTTTTCTCCGTATTGAGCTAGGAATCTTTCTTTTGTTTCATTTTCCTTTATTTCTCCACAAAACCTATTAAAACAATAAACATAATTAAATCACTCAATTAATAAAAATAAACTAAATATAGAGAATAAATTAAATACCGAATAGACGCATAAATATGCGACTATCATTAGCCACCTCATCTTGGTGCAAGGTACACTCTTCCTCAAGAGCACGATCCTTGGTATCCAGCTAAAGGGTTGCCAGTTTCTGAGCCTTACAATACCTAGCCATGAACTCTTCCAGCATGAAGACCTTCTCCCTCAAGTTTGTTGCTTCCTCCTTAATTGTGGTAGCCTTGCCTTCGACATCTTGCACACGGCTTGGCAAGGTCCCTAGGGCCACTGTGAAGGTTGTAGTAGCTTGCATGAATGGTAAGAATTAAAAACCAGAAATCGACATAAGTGAAAGGGAAAGAGCAATAAAAAGAACTTACTCAATACAGAGAAGTCCATGACATGGTGACCAGGTCAGGAAGGCCTAGGGAAGTCAGATTCTCATGGTCCGACTCGAGCATACTGGCTGCCAAAGTCGTCGTTGTAACATCTGACTTTTTCATCCCAGAGAAAAGGTTGGAGAGGGAGTGCTTCACAGATTAGAAAAGTGCAATTACAGAAAAGGCAGAATCTCTAGCACGATGGCTTATCAAAAGAGAAGGTTGCTCGTTGTGACGACCCAACAGCTTCAGTGTAGACTTTCTTATTTGGAGGTGATGGTGGTGGAAGTTTGTCTTAAGGAGGAGAGAGGGGCACCTCAAGCTTCCCACTTTCATCTGGGAAGGAGACCTCCATAGGTTTCTTAGTTGAGACCGAAGCCTTTCCTTTCTTCTTCTCTAGCTCGAAGGATTTGACCAGGTTTCACCATGCCTTAAGCTTGGGAGCCTGCCCTGTCTCAGTTGGAGTAGGAACATTAGAAGGCTTGGGAGTAGATGCTCCCTTTCGATGAACTTAGGGAGCTCTGAGGACCTGGAAGACCATGGTACGATCTTCATGGTTCAAATGGATAATTACCTCTAAGCCTTCAGGTGAGAGGCTCTTTTGAATCCACAACCATCAAACTTGGTGGTGCTTGGAGAATATCTTGAGGTGTCTTCCACCAAATCGCGATGGAAGTCGACGGCATGCATGACCTCCTCGGTGGGCTTGACAGAGTTGATGACCGTAGGCACCTTACACCCATCTTCTCGGCCAAGATTTTCCCAATGACCAAAGATGAAGATAAAGGTGTTATTCCAGTCCTTGGGAGAGTATTGGGGTTAAGCTACAAGGACTCTTTACGTACATCACTCAGTGGCTCAGATATAAGTGAATGGGAGGAGTAGGTTTGATATGAAAAATACCCAGAACTCGTAGAGGCCCATGCGACAGTCGAACCACCGGTTGCGGCGGTCGAAGCATGAGAAGATGTGAAAGGAGTCAAGACACCATTATTCTATGGGGTACCTATTGAACTCTAGAGCGACACATATGAAGGCAAGGATCAAGGATGTAGGACCGTAGACAATCTGGAATGGATGGACCAATAGACCTAGACCATGAGCTCTCTCAAACTCTGTACTTTTGCTTCATCGGAGGGTGAAAGGTTTGGCTGAAAGTCGCCAGAGCCTCATCGGAGTTGACCTTAATGATGAAAGGAAATAACTCTTCATGAGATCTTTTAAAGCCAGTGACCTTAGTGGAACAGGGCCGAAGAGTTGAGTTGGTTGGATCGGCATCAGCGGATAGAATAGGGGTTGGTTGATTTTGACCTAGTCCACCTTGAAAGTGGTGGGCGAAGGAGGACCTTTATCGGGCTCTTTTCAAATACAATAGTTAATTGTATAGAGGCTCGAATATGAAGTCTATCGATAAGGCTTGCCTCTGTGATCAAATAGACTTGGTTGCTGCAGCCTTCTTTTTGTTGTTGCCGGTGTTGGTTAGAGACCCAAGTTCCTTCAATTTGAGGTCCACGTGCATGGAAGCCCAAGTTGTTTTCATGCTGGGGCAGTGGGGCATAATTCCATTCTTGGCCTTTTAAAATGCTGATGTGGCTACATGTTATCCAAGTGATACTCTTCTCATCGTTAGCTAGAGAGAAAGTGCTAGGTCTGGGATCAGTTCCTAACCACTATTTTTTTTTTCGGGAACCAAAACTGAACCGAGAGATTCTCGTTTAGTTCGGGTTCCAGCGATTTCCACATATAACTGAGCAGAAACTGATATGTTCAGTTTTAGTTTCTGTCGGGTCGGTTTCTCAGGTACCCGTTTCTCCTTGGTCAGCCTGTATTTCTCCATTGCTGCCATCTCCTACCAACTTTTAGCACTCCAGAAATCTCAATCTGGCCCCGAGTAGTCATGGTTCTCGATCTGACCAATCATAATCGTCTCTGAACGATAAGTCGTGTATGTTTTGGCTATGATGATGATGAAGAAGAAGAAGAAGAAGAAGAAGAAGAAGAAGGCGATTTAGTGAAGAAACGAAGATGAGAGAAGAGAGAGAGAGAATTTGAAAGAGAGAGACAAAGACGTGGTGGTGTTTGATTTGTTCAGAAAAAGAAGGGATAAGGGGCATGCAAGTGTATGATAAAATCAGACACTGGTCTAGTAATAATAGGACAACTAATTACCCATTAAAACATACATTGGCTGTCATTTATTGGTTTGTTCTGGTTTTTATCCATATTATACAGAGGAACCGAGCCCGAACCGAATTAAAGTCACTAACAACCGAACCATTAGAAAATCACAAATTTATATATAAAACCAAACTGAACTGCTGATTTTCGGGTCGGTTTCTCCCTCTTTTGGGTTCAGAATCTCATCCCTAGAAAGTGCGAAATGACTTTTGATCTCTTATTTTCTTGTCATTGGCAGGTGAGCAAACCGTCACAACCCAAAATGACAAAATCCATCTTTTCCTCCGTTAGATCATTGATCCGTCAGCGAAAGAAGGCAGCGCCTCAGCCTTGGGCTTTGTCCCGTCAGTGACTTGGAGATCATTCGAAATTCATTCCACCAATAGTTGAGAATTTGAAGTCGGCTCTGACAAGGTTCTTTGGATTTGATCTGCTAGCACTGTGACTATGCTTCGTCGAGCAATTAGGTTTGCTGATGTTGTTTTAACGTGTTGCCTTGACGCCAGTAGAGCTAGTTGTGAAATGATTTGGCAGCGAGTTTTGCCAGTGTTTCTACCGAATTACGCGCGGAGGCGTAATGTGGCAGAAGCAACAAGAATAAGCTTCCTCTTCCTTCCTCGGTCGTGCGTGCGGACCTCTCCTCCTTGGTGCGTCCGAACGGTGGGGCTGTTCGGATGGGCGGGCTCTTCTCTTCTTCCTTCTCTTCGTGTGTGCGGGCTCTTCTTGCGGGTGCCTCCTTCCTCGGGCGTTCGGGAGCAACTGTTAGAAGAATACAACAATGAAGCAGGCGGTCAGGGGTCAAGACGGGGTGGCCCGCCTTCAACGCTCCGATGCCTAAGTCAGAATATGTATCGGATATAACAGTCAAGCGAACGTGCGAGTGGTGTGATGTGGATCGAGTGAGATTGAGTCCAACGTGTTGTGTTGAGATTCAATGGAGTGATCTTACCTGTAATAAATACCTGATATATATAGGTGGTTGAGATTGGGACCTGGTGGTGTTCTTCGATGTGGGACTTTGTTGTTCCTGCTGGTGTGTGATCCGTGTGTTCGGGTACGCCCCCCACGGGCGCGTGCGCGCTCGGAAGGGGTGGGTCCGGTGAGTGAAGTTGGTGCTTCCTTGGTGGTCTTGCATGTGGTTGAGTAGGTGTTGCTAATCTGCTTAAGTGGATAAGTATGTTAATCGTACAACTAATTATGCAATACTAACAAGTCCCCCAATTCCCCAAGTCAAAGAGAACTTTCTTGACTGGGGAGTTGAAAAAGGGTGGGCGATTAACAAGAAATACTTATCCGGTTGAGCAGTGGTCACGATCCTGTGACCCCCCCAAGTCCCCCAACTCTCCGGTCAAGAAAGGGATCGCATGACGGAGCGGGACCGGGGTGCCCGAGCGTGTACCTGTTCGTGCGATGGTGTACCTATGTGTTGCGAACGTTCGTGCTTTTGTGGGCCCGGCTCGCAAACAAGAGTTGCTATGTGTTTGGAGCCGCGCGCCCGGGTGGGGTTGGTCTTTAAAACATACACAAGTGTAACAGGTACATAGGTGCAGGTATATAAGTATAGGTATATAAGTATAGGTATATATGTGATGCATGAATGTATGGTATGGTGTATGAATGTGTGCGAATGTGTTTTCGTGATGCCAGCGCTGGAATGATGTGGTGCACCGCGTACGTAAACGGGGATGCCGTTCCGTACGGTATAGCATCGACGGAGGGATCAAGACCGCGACCTATAAGTAACGCGCTACGGAGGGAGCGGACATCGTGTCCGTGCCGTTCTTCGGATTTAGCGCGCGCAAAGAGGGGACGTGCCGCATGCCTTTGCCGCCTAACCCGGTGTTGCCGTCGGCGTCCGGGGGGAAATCCAACTCCCGCGACGTCCATCGGTCATCGGTACGATCAAGGGGGGAAACAGGACACCCCCAAGCTGTCCGAGTCGGCTTGTCGTTCGGTAACGGTGCGCTCACGGAGGGGAACACTAGACCCCACACCCGCGCCGCCCATCGGTCTTAGCGGAGAGAGAGGACCACTCGACCCCATGCCTCTGCCGCCCAAGCCGGCTTGCGTATCGTTATCGTTACGCACACGGAGGGGAAGAACCCCGCGCCCGTGCCGCCCATCGAGCTTAGCCCCGCTAAGTCGGCTTTCGTTGTTGCGATCGTCGAATGAGGAGCGTACTCTCCATTCGCGTCGTTTGTGTGGCCTATAGGGGGAGGGCGGACCTCACGTCCCTACTAGGACTTCAGTTGGCACGGAGGGGAAAAACCCCACGCCCGTGTTTTGCCAATCAAATTTCGTCAGGAGAGGGGACGTATCCCATGCCTCTGCTAGGAATGAGCCGTCGCACGGAGGGGAAGAACCCCACGCCCGTGGCGCCCATCAAACTGTGGAATACTCAGAGAGAGGGCGGACCTCATGCCTCTGCTTTGGAATGAAGTGGTGAACGGGGAGAAAGAACCCCACGCCCGTGTCACCATTGGCGCGCGCAAGAGAGGGGACGAGACCCCATGCCTGTTGCCGCCCATCTGTTGCCTGGGACACAGAGAGAGGGCGGACCTCATGCCTCTGTTGTTTATCCGACCTGCGATTTGTGCGAACGGAGGGGACGTGCCCCACACCCGTCGCCCGTTGGTTCCAGGGACTGCAAGGGGAGGACGGACCCCTTGCCCTTTCGTATAGGCGACCTGTATCTTTACGTACGGGGGGGACGTACCCCGCGCCCGGCGCCCGTTTACCCTCGGCGCCTGCAACCTGCCAGGGCCGAGCTGGTGTGTGTGTAGTGGCGTTTACCTTGTTTGGACGTGTGCGTTGTGATCTGTCTCTACCGGTCGTGCGGGTGGTGTGTCCTGCCTTGGGTTTTGGTGGTGTGCTGGTGATGAAACGGTTTGAGATGATATTGCGCTTTTTCCTTGGGAACCGTTGTGACGAATGCTGGCCGTCGTATTTGATGCTGGCGTGGGCCAGGCATTAAATACCGCTTTCGCTGTGATTGCCTGAAGGGCAGGCGTCGCGCGCGTGGGCGCGTGGGGTGGGGCATGGGCGCCACGTGTCGAACCGTTGGGAGTCGTGCTAGGGTTGTGTTTTTTTTTTAGGTGGGGAGATGATGGGCTGGCACGGTTACTGAGAAGGGCAAGTGAACCGGGTGGTGCCATGCGTCCCAATCCTACGGTGGGCATGATGGATCGGACGGCTGTCACAGGCTGGCTGATATCAACCGATTAGTATAAATAGGGGTATGCGTGGTCTATTCCTAGACTTCCATGATTCACAAAAAGCTCTGCAAAAATTTTCCTGTGGTCTGCTCCCCGAGATTTCCTTCATTTGTGTCCACTGTTGCCGGAATACGTGCCCGTCGGTTGTACTCTGTCGTGCCATCCCGAGCTGGTGAGTCCCCCAGTCCTGATTGCGTGTGTATCTCTCTCTAGTTTGTGTTGCTTCTGGGTTGTTTCTGGGTTTTCTTGTTGGTTTTGCTCAAGAACAGGGTTGGTTCCTGAGGTGGGGTGGGTTAGATCTGATTTGGGTGATGTTTGGTGGGCTTTGGTGTTTGTGGTGTTGTTCTTCTGTTGCTAAGTGTTAGGCTCGGTCGCCCAATGGGGCTACATGGGCGGAAGTCCCCCAGTGTACATGCGCGCGCCCAGTGTGGGCGTGGCAGTAAGTAGAATTCAAATGTTGCGAAAGTGTTATCTGGTTTGCTAACCTGTCTGCGCGTGCGTTTGCAGCGAAGAAGATGGATGGAGTGAGCAAGCGTCGAATGCTTAGGTTGCTGGGTGCCGGGAAGAAGGTCCGCGCGGTGGCAGATGATGCCAAACGTGCGCCCCCGGTGGGCGGTGTGGGTGCCCCTGTTCCATATGTTCAAGTGCCGCAAGCGGATGCTCCTCTTCTGCCGGCGGGCGATGTTGCTGGAGCCGAGACGCAGGTCGAGGCAGAACGTGAGCAACAGCTGGTTGTGCGGAGTGGTGGTACGAGTAGGCGGGAGGGTGGTCCTGCGCTGGCGCCGGTGAGTCGTGCGCTTGTTGTGGGGCCATCTCCAAGTCGGGCGATTGTCCCAGATCGGTCCCCGAGTCCTCCCCAGACTTCTTGTTTTTCAGATCCTCCTCCTCTGGCTTTGGAGGCGCCAAAGCCTCTCCCGCACGGGAAGAGTGGAAAACGTGCGCGGAAGAGGGCGCGGGCGGAGGACGCTTCTCCTGGCCCCGCTTCTGGGTCGGGCGATGATGTTGTGGGGAGAGTGCGCCAGTCCCTGGAGGATGATGCTGCTGCGCTCGCGGTCGCGTTGCCGTCGGTGGAGGAGGCTCCTGCTGATGGGCTGGATGGGGTTTTTGGTTCATGCGCCCGTCTGATGCAGCAGGTCTTCCGCTACCGCTCGCGGGAGATTGCGGAACTTGCACGCCTCAGGGAGGGCGCGCTGGAGCACCAGAGGGCGATGGACGTGGTGGTGACCGCCCGGGAGAAGGCCGTCGATCTGATGCGGCGGTACGTTGCTCGTGTGAACGAGGCGGATATCCGGGCGGGAGAAGCTGCTGCCAGTGAAACTCTGGCCAAGATTGACAGAGATAAGGCCGTGGCCGAGGCGGAGTGTCTGCAAGGTGAGCTGAAGCGTGTTCGTGCTGAAGCAGCCGCCCGGGTGGCGTTCCTGGAGTCCGAAGTCGAGAGGCTGTCGGGCGTCGAAGTTTCTTCGTACGAGAGAGTGGCGGGGCCTTCCAGGGGACGTGCCGAGGCTGAGCTGGAGCCAGTGGTCAGGCGGGTGGGGCCGGGCGAACAGGCGGAAGCTGAAGTTGCGGTGACATCGGATGAGGGTGAGGAGTTGGATGTGGAGATGGGGGCGGAGTAGTTGTTTCTTTGTTTGTAATAGAGTAGGTGTTGTAATATTTGGACTGAATGGAACTGCTTTACCTTTTGCCTGTGTGGCTCTGTTTTTTTTTTTTTTTTTTTTTTGGGTGCCTCTCTAAATAACTTGTGCGAGAATGTAAAGCAGTGCCTTCATTCGGTGGCCTATCCCCAGTCCCCCAGTCCCCCGAGTTCATGGGCGGGCGGGTCAAGGGCACGCGAATGCGCAAATATAGGCTAACGGAAAGAGTAACAAGTTATGACTGACCGCAACAACACTTCTCCAAATGTTGGGCGTTCCGTGGGCGGGGCGTACCCCAGTTTGGACGCGCCCGTCCGGATGATCGGGTGGTCCGTTTCCTCGCCCCTAGTAGATTACTCGTGGTGTTGCCTTGCGCCGCCCGTGTGTGGATCGTGCCTCCAGATCCGTGGGTCCTAAAGTAAGGACCTCCTGCCTGCCTCGAGTCTCCGTGGTTTCCTGCTGGTTGTATCCTTGGACGTGGCCGATCCTATGCTCAGTTGGGAACCTTCCCAAGAGCAGGTGTCCTGCGATGATCAATTTTAATTTGCAGATTCCAGGCCTCCTGAGTATGGCGTTGTAGGGGGAGGGGGTGTCCATGATGATAAAGTCCGTCCAGATCTTGCCGTGCGGGGAGTTGGGCGCGCCAACCTCGACCCGCAGGTTGTCACTCCCGATAGGATATGAGGTCTCGCCCGTGAAGCTGGAGATGCATTCATGGTCCTGCGTCATCTTGCTGGCGGGTCGGCCGAGCGCCACGTATGCGTCCAGGTAGATTATGTTGACAGACGCTCCGTTGTCGACTAGTACCCTCTTCACAAGGAATTGATCGATGATCGCGTCGATCACGAACGGTAGGGTGCTGTCCCTTGGATTTTCCTCCTCGTCCCCTGCTGTGAAGCTGATGGTGGGCGCCTCCTTTTGTTGTGCCCCGGGCGCTCTCCTTGCCCCGATCGCTAGCACGTCCCTGCTCGGGCGATCGGGCGATGAGGCTCTCTCCTTGCGCTTGCCCCCGGATATCGTGTTGATGGTCCCACGGGTCCTGGCGCCTACCTGATGCTGCTGTCCTTCCGCCCTGGGAGTATTCGTCTGTTCGTCCTCCATGTCCTCGAGGGCCTTCTTCAACATGATGCAGCTGTTAGTACGGTGGGTGGTGGCGTTGTGGAACTCGCACCATACGTCCGGTAACTGGCCGGGTGGTACCCCCGCCTTCGCCATGTTGTTCGGCGGCGGTATTCGGTGTCGGTTCAGGCGGAGCAGGTGCTCGGGTGACTGCCCGTCGATTGTGAAGACCTCCTGTGCCGCCGGTCGATAGCGTGGGGCTGGCGGAAAACGGGCATCCTGCGCCTGGTTGTAATTGTTGCCTTGATATCCGCGGAAGACGGGCCTTTGGTAGTTCTTCCTGTATGTATCCCGGCTCCTCTTGAAGCCCCCGGTTGGTCTCCCGCTGTCCGTCAGCTGTTGCGGTTGAGCGTCCGTTGCCTCGGGTCTGATGGAACTAGGTTCAGAGGCGGCTCCGTACACCCGCGTTTCCACCAGTGCCTTCTGCACAATCAGGTCCATGATCTCGTCGTAGTCGAGATGCTCCTTCCTCACGAGTTTCTCTACGAAGGGGGTGGCGAGCAGGTTGTCCATCAGGGCGACCTTGGCCACTCGCTTGTCAAGGTCCCTGCACGTGCTTGCGAGCGTCCTCTATCGATTAATGTAGCTCGACAAGCTCTCGTCCCTCTCCTGGCGGACCTTCAGGAGGATGCCCGTGGTGTTATACTTCCCCTGGAGCCGATAGCGCCTCTGAAAACTTTCCGCCAATTCGAGGAACGAGTGGATGGATCCTGGCGGGATTTCGTAGAACCAGCTCCGTGCCTCCTCCGCCAGTGTTTCCTGGAACAGGAAACACAAGGTTGGGTCCGAATATCGGGTCCCGTCCGTGGTGGACCGAAACTCGTCCACGTGCGCTCGGGGATCCCCGCTCCCGTCAAACCGGGCAATCTTCGTTATCTTGGCGTGGGGATCCCTTCCTCTTTCCAGTATGTGCGCTGAGAACGGGCTGACCCGGGGGGCGAACGTCCCGCCCTGACCTGCCAGCTTGTCCTTGCGTAAGCGTGAGACTTCCTCCGCCAGCTCCTCCATCCTCCGTAGGATCAGGTCGTTGTTTGTCGGGGGTGATGACTCCTCCACGGGTGAGGGCGCTCGGGCGTTGGTTCTGGCGAACAGAGGGCGCACCTCGCTGGCGGTCTCCTGCGTTTCTTCGTGCTGCTCTACCTGCCGGCCGATGAGCGCCTCCAGCCGTTCCTCCATCCTTCGGCGGACCTGGCGCTCCTCCGCTATCTCGAGCGCTGCCTCCCGCAACTCCTGGGCCATGCCGTTGATGCGCCCGTCCCTGTCGTCCCTGTCGGTTGTCTGTGCGTTCCGCCCCATCGACCCTGGCGGAGTCCCTCCTTCAGGTGTGTTGCTGCCGTTAGTCGCCGGGTTGAGCATGTGGACCTTTGGTTTCGGTGGTGTTTATACGAGGTTTGCAATTTGTAAGTTTCCCACAGACGGCGCCAGATGTTTCTACCGAATTACGCGCGGAGGCGTAATGGGGCAGAAGCAACAAGAATAAGCTTCCTCTTCCTTCCTCGGTCGTGCGTGCGGACCTCTCCTCCTTGGTGCGTCCGAACGGTGGGGCTGTTCGGATGGGCGGGCTCTTCTCTTCTTCCTTCTCTTCGTGTGTGCGGGCTCTTCTTGCGGGTGCCTCCTTCCTCGGGCGTTCGGGAGCAACTGTTAGAAGAATACAACAATGAAGCAGGCGGTCAGGGGTCAAGACGGGGTGGCCCGCCTTCAACGCTCCGATGCCTAAGTCAGAATATGTATCGGATATAACAGTCAAGCGAACGTGCGAGTGGTGTGATGTGGATCGAGTGAGATTGAGTCCAACGTGTTGTGTTGAGATTCAATGGAGTGATCTTACCTGTAATAAATACCTGATATATATAGGTGGTTGAGATTGGGACCTGGTGGTGTTCTTCGATGTGGGACTTTGTTGTTCCTGCTGGTGTGTGATCCGTGTGTTCGGGTACGCCCCCCACGGGCGCGTGCGCGCTCGGAAGGGGTGGGTCCGGTGAGTGAAGTTGGTGCTTCCTTGGTGGTCTTGCATGTGGTTGAGTAGGTGTTGCTAATCTGCTTAAGTGGATAAGTATGTTAATCGTACAACTAATTATGCAATACTAACAGCCAGGACAATGGCACTCTAGTTCTCGGGCTTGGCAATAAGAAGCCGTTTTGGTTTTTGAGACAAGAAGACTCGGTTCTCTAGCTTGGCGTCGGCATGTTACTAAATGCGAACGACAGAACGTTGCGACTGGCGGGAGCCGGCTGTGGCAGATTCTAATGCCCTCTCGAAGTCCCCCAGTCCATCGAACCTAGCATGTTTAGGAGTCGGATGCTCGAGGTGATGAGTATGACGGTTTTCGAAGTTCGAGTTTGGTTGCTTTGAGAGATGAGCTTTGCAGCCCGAGGCTGTTGGAGGCCGAGCTCTATCGGGTGAGTCCACAGAGTTAGGCATGTCAATTTCAACATGATTGATGAACTTGTAGGAAAAAACAAGTGATATTAAATTAAATATAATATAATAAATACTAATTAAATAAATATAAACATATGGACGAAGAACAAATTTTGGGTAAGAAGATGAACTAAGTTGAATCACGTGTATCACACGCTTTTCTTAAGAACTTTTACGCCGCTCACAGGCTACTATGACGTTGTTCTCCCAGGATAAAACAACTTCAAAGTTTTGTACCTCAACACAAGAACTTCTCTTCGAACTGAAGAATACCTTACTTTATCACTGGATTTGCTCTGAGTTGAGAGAGGGAGAGAAGTGATCAGAAGAGGAGATCGCTTTCTGATGGGATGAAGAATGAGGGAGGATGAAGCCTCTATTTATACATGGAGGAGATGGAGAATGACATTATGGCAGGTCACCAAAAGGTTGTGAGTTATCACTCATTAACCATGCAACATAAATTTGGCCAATTAAAGGTATAAACCGGCCAATAATGGTGAGAACCCACCATAATTCGGCCAATAACCACCATAACTGGCAAAGTTGAAAGGTGTCGAGGAATGCAAAAAGTCTTTCCTGAGTGCAAAAGGAAACTCGTGCGGCCTGGTCCAAATCGGAACGACATTCGTGTCCGCAGGACGCTGGCGCACACAAGTCCATATCGCATACTCATTTCACTCAAGATTTGCACCCCCCTGCGCGCGTGAGAGAAAACCTCTGTACTCACTTACTCAAGGTATACTAGGGTGCAATCATATAAAAAGACTTCCACATTTCAAATTTCTCCTATGTGGGATCACATTACTTCCTTTTGTTTCAAGTAACCATCTTTGGGTGACAATTTCTCATTCACCCCTTAACTAATTTAAACAAATGAATACATAATCTTTATGTACTCTTGTAGGAGAACACAAATCCATGTTTTCCTCACATCAAAATTAAGTGCAACACACTCAATTATTTTGTTTAAATTGTCATATTAAAATGGTGGAAAACCACCATTTTCCAACACCTTGACTCGAAACCTGCACGAAATGAAGTGGGTTGAACCTGCACGATTAAAAAATGGGTCAAGTGCGGGTCAAGCCGTCATAACCCGTTTAATAAACGGGTCAACCCGCTAACACGATAAATACCCGTATAACCCGTTTATTAATTGAGTTTGAGTCGACTTATACATGACTCGCATATATGACATATTTAATAGTAGATTATATTAATATTTAATTATATATAAAGGTTATTTATGTATTTTTTCTAAGATTAACCTTAACATTTTGTTTTTCTTTTTAATACTTCTATTGTTTTGTACGTGAAGAGTGAGTTGTTTGAATTGTTAACTTATTTTGTTTAACTGGGTTACATAAATCAACACGACACAATACGACCATTTATTAAACGAGTCATAAACGGGTTACGCGGGTTGACCCGTTTATAAATGGGTTTAGTTTGAGTTTGCCTTTTTGACACGGTTATTAAATGGGTTGGATTTGAGTTTATTTTTTCAACACGAATAACTAAAGTTTAGTGATCAAATTGTCGATTGTGACAAAACTCAGTGATCATCTTAACTATTTTCCCGAAATATTATATTTTTCATTTAAAATGTATCTATACTATTTATTAAGAAAACCAAAACATATTTTTTTTTACTATAATACCCTTTAGATATTAAAAAACAATAGTTTCTGTTAAGTAGTTAAGGTTATAAAAGTAAAAGTATAATTTAATAATTATAAAAAAAATTAGCACAGCCAACCACCATTTATTACGTGCAACTCAATAACTACTTCTCCTTATCTTTTTTTAGATGAACGATAGAATTAATTGGGCTGAAAGATTACAAAGAGAACACCGAGTCATCGACACGATAGAAAGAACTCCCTAGAGTAATCTAAATTATTATATGCTCAGCATAGACCTATCATCACATAACTAGACGAGCTAGACGTAGGGAAATGACTAAAAAGATTTGGGACCCCACATCCTATCTAGTTATGCATCATAAACTACAATAACACTTGTTGCTCTTCATCCATCTTCTCAGCGACTGGATGTAGTACCATCTTCTTCTGTGGAGACTCGTACTTGGACACCTCCGTCACATAATTACTCGTTGTCCTACTATAGCAAGTCACAGGTGGTGGTGTCTTCTCATGCGTCTCTCTCTTCTTTCCCCCCAGCGGGACCAGGGCAGACATCCTAGATCCTCCTAAAGTCAGCGAAAATGCCCCGTCTGTACATTGTCTACTACCTTTAGCTAGCAAAGATGCGTTATCTGCATGCATCAGGGACTCCACCCGTAGAGAGGATCCAATGGTCTGCAACGCTGCTTTGGTCTTGCATCGCTCGGACCTGACATAAGTACTCTTAGCCTTAGGAGATTTTCCTACTTCCTTTTTGGGCCATAGGGTATGCTCCAAGTAGGCCTGACTGTGGATTACCAGCTGAAACTGGAACCTGAATAAAAAACCCCAAAATTAGTGAGCTCCAAAATATGGTTCCCCTACATGTAGGACAAGTGTCCTAAACCCTCTATCTGAGCCTCCTACATGTTTTCCACTTGCTCGGCATGTATGGCCTTGGTCCATGGTGGCTCTCCTACTGAGGTGCTCGGGACCTGTGTTGCCACCGCCGATGGTTGTTGTTTCACTGCCATGGGTGGTGGTTGTCCATGGGGGTGAATGCCCATCCATTTTCAAATCTAGGAGGCGACGTTGGGGATTTAGTCGCCGCCTTCTCAGCCTGTCGCTCCTCCCGAGCCCGCTTCACCACACAACCTGGCTCACCATGAGTGAGCAACCCACAAAGAGGACATAAGCCTTTCACCTTAGGATATTCGAAGATGACCGATAACACACATCCTGAGGCAAATTAGATCTTCTGCTTGACTGCCACACCGTGGCAGAGATCAAGCCGAACCTTGATCTTCATAATCCATTGGGAAGCAAAGTCCCATCATGCTTGATGTAGCCTCCCAAAAATTTCCCTAGCCGCTCTGCCCACTCAAGGGTCAACGCCACCTTCAGAACTCCGTGAGCCACCACCTACGTTTAGGTCAACTCCGCATGGACCAAAGAGAGATTTGAGAACCCATTAAACTCCTCCTCCACCACCGGCAACTCCTTGAAGAACCAAGGGCCTTGGGCGGTGCATCGGAGAGCAACCTGATCTTCAAATCTACAAAATAATCGGGATTCATCATGGTGGTGGATCACCACTTTTCCCGGTCCATGAGGGTTGTGCCACAACTATACCACAATTACTTTGAAAGATTGAAGTCAGACCTTCGACAAAGCCACCGGCCAGAACAGTCGAGCGACACCGAAACGAGTTGCAGTTGTCCCCGCTGCACCATCCTTCTCCTCGGTAGGAGGAGCAAGATCGATGACTTCTAAATCGTCATCAGACAGCGCCATGGTGTTCGAAGGATTTTACCCTCTAAACACTTATAAATTATTAACTAACTCATAAGTGCAAGAGTTCTTCACTCGCAAGTGCATGAAGTCAAGTTTTAGTATATATTTAGGAAGTCGAGTGTGGTACCCACGAGGATTAAGCACTTAGACTCCCTAGCTCACAAGTTTAGCACAAAGACTACTACTCAAAAAGACATGACTTGACACAAAGACTAAAAGAAAAGGTGAAAGGGTGTATCTCACACTACCAAGTCCTTTGAGGACTTGGCATTGTGAGGGTGATTGAGATTACGATGAGTGAGTAACGAAGTTGATTGATTGATTAACTAACTAAATCAAGTAAAAACATAAACTAAAAAAAATAAATGAAATCTTTGGTCGACTAGAGATGTCGTCACTAGCCAACTCAATGTACCAACAATGTCCAAGTTATGAGTTTAATCTGATTCACACGTACTTGTCCAATTTGTGATCTTTTGGAATCACCATTGGTTGTGAACCGAATCTCCTACACCATTAGGGCACGAGAAACGTTCGACCAAATATTCAAATATAAAGCAAACTAAAACTAGAATGCAAGTTAATTACGAATTGTATCCTAATCATATCACATACCTATTGAGTTTAATATGTGTTCACTTATGATGAATGTGTAAGGATTTCCTTTCTAAGTCTCTATTAGAAGACATAGAAGTAAGTTCTAATGACTTTTCTAATCCATACATTTTAGAACATGAATTAGAACACAAGAAGTGTTCGGCCAAACATTCAAATATAAAGCAAACCGAAACTAGAATGCAACTCAATTACGAATCATATCTTAATCATATCACATGCCTATTGAGTTTAATATGTGCTCAGTTATGATGAATGTGTAAGGCTTTCCTTTCTAAGTCTCTATTAGAAGATATAGAAGTAAGTTCTAATGACTTTCTTAATCCATGCCTTTTAGAACATGAATTAGAAGAAGTAACGATTAGCTACAAATCCCTTTTGAGTTAATGTAAGCTTGACCGAAGCTCATTGAGTCATTTGGACATCAAGAAGACTTTGGTCCATGCTCAAGCCCAATGAAAATTAAACCTTAGGCTTATTTTTTTAAGTATATACCTAAGTCATGTTTACATGCTTATCTTCCTTAGGTGAGTAATTAATTCACTTAGGTTCATTTTTAGCTTCCTTAAACACATCTCAACTTAGTCATGGCTAAGACATGAGTATGAAAACATTGAATCAAGCCCAAACATGAAAACATACTACAATCACATCACAAACTATCAAACTCATTCACAACATGTAGTAAAATAAACTAAATTCAAATTTATAACTCAAAACATAGTTGTATGTACATCAAATTGGCTAGGGTATTCCAAAAGGCAACTACTCACTACCTATAGTTAAGATAGAATATATATACATAAATTAGAGACAATAAGTGGAAGAAATAACTCAAGGGTCCCAAATCTCTCAAACTCCTTCTTCACTTCTTGCTCCAAGAATGCTTCTATGCTCCTCAACTTGATGTACCCACCTTAGTCTAGGATGAGGTGGTATAGATGAAAGTATGGTGGTGGTGATGGAGGTTTCTAGGCCTATAGGTGGTGCTATAGTGCATTTTGGGGGTGGAGGAGATGGCTATTGTGTTTGGGTATGGAAGAGAGCTAAGAAAAGATGCTAACAACTGAGGAAATGTGAAAATGGCATATGTTGTGTGTGGGGGTGTGAGGGAGCTCGACCCTATATGGTTTGGGAGAGATATTTTGGGTTCAAATAATTCAAAAATAAGCTTAGACATGATCCACATTTTTAGGCTTTAAGTGGTGGTCCAAAAATGACTCACCCAAGTCATGTGAGTGGCATGTGCATGTCTCTACACCAAAATATCTCCAAATGTGGGCTTGTATGGGATTGGACCTTGAAGTCTTAGGCCTTGAATTCTTGACCATGTCATATTCCGGCAAGAACTCGCCGGAGTTGACCGTTGACCGGTGGTTGACTTTTTGTCATTTTCTCGATTTTGCTCCATCTTCTCCACGGGCTTCGGAAATACTCTTGACTTCTTCAAAAAGTGAATAAATCCTATCTATTAGAGTGTTTCTTTGACGACTCATCATTTTCTAGCATGACAAGGAAACGTATCAAAAACGATGCATTATTCTAAAAAGGCAAGCATTAAGCATAAGGTTAGGCACATAATTGGAACACAATTATGGACCTAACAAACTACCTCACATTTAAATTTTGCTTGTCCTCAAGCAAACTAAGAAGAAGAAAAAAAAGCTAAGCTAGACTCTAAGCACATAAGCACACAAAGCATATAAGTGTCCCAAATGAATTATTGGTTTCCCTCAAAGAACTTTGGCTAAATGGATTGAACTACACTTGAGCAACTCTTTTTTAAAGCATGATATCAATGCACATGTAACAAGTCAAAATAATTGTGCTATATGCTAAGCCAAATGCATCACAATGAGACGTATTCAAATTAACATGCCTCCTTACCATCAAACTCACTAGATATCACTCAATGCACACAAGTGTTTGAATGTTAGTGTTTGCACTCAAAAATCGCATCAATCACATGTTTTCTATAAGCTTCCTTTTCAACCAAATGCTCCAACAATCCAAAAACATAAGCATTTCAAATCAATAGGACTTTTATTTGGGTTGTAACGGGGCTTAAGGAAGAGGTTTAAATGAAAGAAGGGCATCAGATTCAAGAACCAAGCAACCTAGCAAGCAACTCACATCTTGAAGTTCCAAACTCTAGGGGCCACTAACTTTTCTCTTTTTCTCACAAACCGATTCCCAAAACTCTTATTTGTTATGTATAACTACCATCTTTTTAGAAAAGTATGGAACACTTTTCTATTTTCTATTTTTCTGTTTTTATTTTCTTTGTACTCTTTTTCTCATTTTTTTCGATTTTTTTTCTTTTCACATTTTTGAACAAACGAGTGAATCAACACAACACCTCCTCCTCCACCTTACACGTATCTTTGACATTCTTTACACAAACACAACACTAATAGCACATCCTGATAGGAATTCATCATTGCTTGCTAAATTTCCGAATTAGGGATAAGATAAGTGTTTAAGCTAGGTGAGGTTTTGTGGTGTTCATGAAATAAAAGGGCTAAGTATCTATGGCTCAAATTGGTTCACTAAGGATTGTATGCATCATAGGTTCAATAAGCTATTTGGCTATGGTGGTAATCCTAATGCCTCTATCATTTTTTGAAAATATCTCATGCTTTGAAAAATGATTCGCATGGTTTCAAACAAGTTCTAAATTACACAATAATTGATCGATATCACACATGAAAAAATAGATGCATAATGTAGCTATGCATGCACAATTAGGTTCAAAGTCTCACATGGGGCATGGATAGCTCGGAAACATGTCAATCCTTCTTTTTCTCATGTGAATGTATTTTGAATGACATATGCACTTTTCAAACCGATTATACATGCATTGTTTTCTCTTCCTAAACATGCTCAAAATTATGCAATCTACTAACCATTAGCTCAATCTCATCAATTAGAGTAGTTATTGGGACACAAAACATACACAAAGCACACATATTTTTGTGTTACATTTTCTCAAATTTTTATGAATTTTTGGATAAGGAATGACAATGACTTAGCCGCATACCTCACACTTTAAAATTAAATTGTCCTCAATTTTCATAAAGCCAAATAGTAAACAAAAGTGTTCAAAAGGTAGCATGGCATCATCATATCACAATATTATTTACCTAACACATGTTTTCTTAGGCATAGTAATTAGCATGCCTTCACACTTAAAGGGTCATATAGTCTCTAAGAAATAATGAAGCTTGTAGAGTCATATCAACCACGATGGGGGCATGCATACTAATCACATTCTTTTAAAAAACGACATTGTAATCTAGCATATAACTAGAGGGGACCTTACACTTAGAACTTGAACACCTTAGCAAGGAATGATCGAAAACTTATAAAAGCATTTAGTCCATAGCAACAAGTATCACAACATGTATCACACAAGATCACGTACCACAACCTAATGATGAATAGGTAACTCCCTTATCGAACAAGGGTGAACCATCAATGTGACGACCCGAACCAGAATCAGTTGAGTAAACGACTTAATTCACGAGATTATGCGTAATCACTGTTTTCCGTATATTGGTTGATTTACCGGTTTTAATCATGACTTAATTATTGGCCGAGAATTTGAGTTAGGTCTCTTCTCGAGAGTTGTTGTACATGTGATTTCGAGTTCGTGGGCGGTTCTGGATGATTATTTCGACGACCGAGGAATATAATATAAATATTTGAAGTTTCAAAATATCGACGAGTTTATCCGTTCGTATCGAGTTTATCTGAATCGTTATGGTTATCCGTTTTAGACCGTGGATCACCCCGAGACGCGAGTATAAATATCGGAAATAGTCGAAAAATTGTCGAAAAGCACTGTTGGAAGTTTGACCGGCGTTGACTGAAATTGGGAGCGTTGACCCGCATTGACCGGAGAAGAAAAACTCCACCGCCGCTGACTCGCCGGCGACCTTCATTTTCTGGCCACCTTCGGCCTTGTTGTTGGTATATTTCGAATCCTTGTTTGATTTCCTATTGATTGGAACTTGGAATTTTTGGAATTGATTAGAAATTGAGAGAGAACGAGTGGTTTGAACTTTGAGATTTTCCGGCCGGTCTCGGGCTCGATGGGGGGTGGCGCTCCGGCGACTTTCCAGGGAGAATTCTAGGTGGAAACAGTTAGGTTTTGGTCAGGGAGGATTTCCCCTTTGGTTTCGAGGGTTGAGATAACGCGACGACGCCGGAATCGGTCGGGAAAGTTTTCCGGCGATTCTCGGTCGTGGCACTTTCGAGCTGATTTCCGGCCATGGTGGTGACTAGATGGTGGTGGCGCCTTGAGGAAAGTTACTCGGATTGAGGAGGAGAACAGTTTGGAAGCTTGGCCGCCGGAAAAACTCTCCGGTTGACGGGGCGCCTTCGGCGGCGGCGGCGGTCAACGGCGGAGCTCCGGCGACCCGTTGACTTTTTAGAATTTGATGATTTTAATGTCGTTTTACTCGTATTCGCGCCCCGATCATCACCTTAAGGTTTCGAGTTGATTTGGATATCGGATTTTCAGTCGAGGATTTTGAGTGGAGATTTCGGGAATTTCGTCGATTATTTTGCACTGTGTTATATATTTTCGGGAACGGTTGGTTTCCGAGGTGTCGTACAGTGTTGTGAATTGTGATTTTGATCAGATAAATTTTGTGATTATTCAGGGGATCGTGATCGTGCTTCGGGCGAGGGATCTTCCGCTGGACCACGAGATTAGCGCGAGTGCGCGCTTTGCTCATATGTGAGTGGACATTTTTATATTTTCACAGTTGTTGTGAGTTCGTGATTTTCTGTATTTATTTTATACGATGTTGAGTTATTTGTTATTTTTGGAGGTATTATTTTATATTTTATGGTGATGGCATTACTGCATCGATGTTTCGACTACTCGGCTGATCACCGGTAGTCTGCCAGAGTTGAGAGATTCCTCTGGACCAGAGTTGAGAGATTCCTCTGGGCAGGGTTGAGAGATTCCCCTGTTATGCCGCCGGGGTTGAGAGATTCCTCTGGCCTATCACCGTCGGGCTTGAGTGATTTGCCTGACCGTCGGGCTTGAGAGATTCGCATGGCACCTCCATATATATTTTCCGAACTCGCATTGTTTTACATTGATTATGTATATGAAATTGGTGAAAGGCATATTTTTATTTTCGTCCACTCATTCTAACGTTTTATTGCCTTTCCCCTGGGCCTTTCGGTTTCTGTGTCTAGTTTGCAGTTCGGATTCTGGTGTCTCACGTCGCGGTCGGAGGCTAGTTGTTCGAGCTACCTGTCTTTTCCAATAGGTTCCTTGTTTCGCCTACTGTTGTATATTTTGTATATATATACACTAGAGGTCGCTCTGATACGTTACTGATACATGTGTTATACGGATTTTCCCGGATTTTCTATATATTACAGTTATGTTTACTGTTTATTGCTATTGTTATGATATTGAGAAATCCGGATGGGATTGGTGCCCACGGTTTGGCTTTTGTGGCATAGGATGAAGTGTTATTTTCCGGGTGCAGGTAAAGGCAATTCCGCGTTAGTAGCGTTACTCTGCCAAAATTTTAATAGTTTTTGTTGGTTCGTGTTTTTAGAAGAGGTTTGATTTCGGTTTAGGAAACTAAATCGAGGTTGGGTCCTTTCAATCAAGACATTGCAGGGCTAACAACCCTTGGAAGATGTCTACTCTTGGCGATGAGATTTAAACCTAAGCATCCTAACATAACATCATTTTTAAATAGATTCATGTCAAGTAAGGAGGTAAAGAGAGTAGAGATAAAGAGGATGCAAACGCTTTATCAACCGGCTCATAGCTCCATATGCACGTATATGTTAACCCACGAAGACCAAGTTAGGTCTCGCCATACAAATATTGCACGAGTGAAGGAAAGACCGGCAAACAGCTCCCTCGTATTGACATTGATAGCATTGAGAAGCCTGAGGGGGTATATGAGCAAAACCATGGCAATTGGACTCTAAAAGGGACTTGGAAATTTGCACATTAGGAACTGCATTTGATGGATCGAAGGATACCCTTTGATCCATCGAAGCAGAAGCCCTGGATCCATTATGGCAATAAGTTTCGATGGGTCCTCGATGGGTTGAAAGAGTGCCTCGATGGGTCAAAAAATTTCAGATTTGGCCATTCTTCAAATTCTTGACTTCCATGCCCATTCTACTATGTTATATGCTCCTCCAGCCACACACTTATTCCTCTAACATACCAATGGTGTCCAACCATCATGGGTTGTAATTTAAGGACGTAAACATGGTCTATGAATGAAGTCAAACCATTATGGTTGGATTCTTAAAGTAATAGACCTCCGCACTCTACTTTGTGTTTGCTTAAAAACCTCAATTTGTGTCTCATGGAGTTTGAAAGTTCTCCCATTCTTCAAATTCATCAAATGGACGACTTCTTGAGGACATAGCTCAAGCAACGTGCAATTAGCACTCCTCAAAGGATTAAGGCTCTTCAAGGTGACCTTGCTACCATCTACTAATGCCGGTTTCTCAAGCCTGTTTGGCTTCAATTTCCTTTTATTTTCGTGGTGCTTGCCCATATCCGGTTCCTTGGCTTCTTCAACAACATTAGCCTTGTTTTCCAGAACATCAACACTATAAGCTTGTAGTGCTGGAATCGATGGAAACTTTTTGAATATCTTGAAAACTTTTTCCTTCTGATCCATCATACCTTGTGGTCTTCCTTTAGTATTAGCTTGAGGAAAATGTAAGAACACAAATGCATCCGGTTTCACCTTAGTCTCAGCGTGGGTCTTGACACCCTCATGCTTCCTCTTGCACTATTAGAATAAGTACTATAGCCAACGACCAAAAATCATCGGCCTGTTCATTATTTTCGTCATCTATACCTATAGCCGACGAAGATTTGTCGGCTATAGTGTCGTCGGGAAATGGTTGTCGGTCATACTATAGCCGACGACAGTTTCACACGTCGTCAGCCATAGTTGGACTATAACCGACGACAAAGTCGTTGATCAAAGCTCCCCTCTCTGGCTAAAATTGTTGAACAGAGAAACTATAGCCGATGACATTATATATGAATGTAGTCGGCTATAGTCCTAGATCTGGAAAAAAAAACTGCGGATCTGGATTTCTATTCCTAGAAATCCAGATCTATCCATTCCTTCACCAAACCATAATCACAAAAGCTAGCTAAATTCACCACATTCAATTTTACTTCACCAAAACAAAATTATAATTCTAATAGAACCAAAATTACAACCAAATTCACGAATTACACACAAATTAAACCTAGAGAGCGACGGCGGCAGCCGGACCTAGAAATCAAATTACATACACATTAAACCTTAATTAACCTTAAAAAAAATTAAAAATCCAAATAATAGGGATTACCTAGGGCGAGGCGGCAGAGATGGCGAGGCGAGGCGGAGGTATAAGAGAGATAGAGAAAAAAATTTTAGGGTTTTTTAGAGAGGAGCGGCGGTCTGGGGATATAAACCCGATAATTATAGCTGACGATATATAATGTCGTCGGATATAATTATAGCGGCGGTCTGAATTTTGAACCTCGAACGATGTGCTTCATTCAATACCTCTTCCTTTAATGGTACAAGGTTTGGCACACAAAGTCACCCTCGAAAGCGCATTCCTTCTCCATCTTGTATGCTCCAATCCTCGGGGTATTTTTCCTTCATTTCTCGAACATACTTCACAAGCTCTTCATCATCTTGTTGTGCTTGGATGATATGGGTAATAATAGTAGGTTGCACTACTACATTCCCAATAAAGGTTCTACCCGTAATTGGCGATGGACTAAGATTGTACTCAATAAGAGTTTCCAGCATACTCCAATTTTCCCTTAAAAGCAAGGCAATGTGGCTATTAGGTTTTCGGCTCAGAGCATCGGCCACTACATTTGCTTTCCCTGGGTGGTGCTGTAGGGTGAAATCATAGTCCTTGATTAGCTCCATCCATTGTCGTTGTCACATGTTCAAATATTTTTGAGAAAAGATGTACTTGAGGCTTTTGTGGTCAGAGAATAGATCAAACTATTCTTCATATAAATGATGCATCCAAACCTTCAAGGCAAAGACCACAGCAGCAAGCTCAAGATCATGCATGGGATAATTCTTCTCGTGTGGCTTCAACTGTCGAGAAGCATAAGCTACCACCTTTCAATTTTGCATAAGCACACAACCGAGCCCTTGATGTGATGCATCACTATAGATTACAAAAGAGACTCCACTTTCGGGAATTGTGAGGATTGGTGTCGTTGACAGGTTCTTCTTCAGTTTTTGGAAGGCTTGTTTGCAATTGTCGTCTCATACGTACTTAACATTCTTCCGCGTCAACCTCGTAAATGGAAGATCAATTTTTGAAAAACCTTCTATAAATCTTCGATAGTATTCAGCAAGGCCAAGAAAGCTTTGTACTTCGGTTGGGGTGGTAAGAGCTTTCCATTCTAAGACTGATTCAATCTTAGCAGGATCCATTGCTATTCCCGATCGAGAGACTACGTGGCCTAAGAACTTGACTTCGTGCTGCCAGAATTCGCACTCCTCGAATTTGGCATATAGTTGGTGTGATCTAAGAAGATTTAATGTTAGCTCCAAGTGTTGTGCATGGTCTGCTTCAGTTTTGGAATAGATCAGGATATCATCAATGAAGACGATAATAAATTGATCTAAAAATGGGTTGAAGACTCGATTCATCACGTCCATGAATATGGCAGGTGCATTTGTCAATCCAAAGGACATTACCAACCACTCATACTGGTCATACCGTGTGTTAAATGCGGTTTTATAGATGTCTTCTTTTTTTACTAGGAGTTGATGGTACCCGGAACGTAAATTAATCTTCGAGAATATTTGAGCACCTCATAGCTGATCGAAAAAATCATCGATTCGAGGTAATGGGTGCTTGTTCTTAATGGTCACCTTGTTCAGCTGCCGGTAGTCGATGCATAGTCGAAGAGACCCATCTTTCTTCTTCACGAATAAAACAAGTGCTCCCCAACTAGAAGAACTTGGGCGGATGAATCCAAGATTGAGTAACTCCTTAATTTGTACTTGCAACTCCTTCAACTCTTTTGGTGCCATTCTATATGGTGTAACAAAAATTGGTCTGGCTTCAGGTATTAAATCGATACTGAACTCAACATCACGTTTTGGAGGTAAACGAGTGATCTCTTGGAAAACGTCTTTGAAAGAATTGACCACAGATATTTTGTCAATCAATGGCTTGGATTTTTCTATCTTGAGATGGGCAAGAAACTTAGAAGGTAGAGATTCATGATGTGAATCACCTTGAATTTTTTGAATGGGTTGGCCAGGAATGGAGAAAGTGATTGTTTTCTCAAAGCAATTTACAAGGGCATGATATTTGACGAACCAATCAAATCCTAAGATTATGTCAAATTGTCCCATGTATAAGACTATCAAACTTGCAGGAAAATTTGCATCGAATACATATATGGGACATGATTTACAAACTTGGGATAGAATGGCTGATTTTTCTAACGGTGTTGTGACCATCAAAAATTCATCTAGTTTGGATGGTATTAAACCTAAACTAGCAACGAATGTGGAACATATGAAAGAATCAGATACGCCAGTATCAAACAGTATGCGAGCATGAGTACAGTATACTGTAAGCGTACCTTTCATGACAAGTTTCTCAAAGGTTATAGAGTTTAGCTGGATAGTGCGAGTTGGTGGATTATTGGCTTGTTTTGGAACATCACACTTGTTTGCAAAATGCCCCATCTTGCCATAATTATAACAAGACCCAGGAAGTCGACGTGGCTTTGGACATGCATTAGACATGTGTCCAGTTTCTCCACAATTGTAGCATTGGACTGGTGGTTTTGCCAACTCGTTTTCCTTGCCAGCCGGTGTCGTCGATTTCTGGAATGCCCCTTTTCTTTTTTGCTGCTTCCATGGTTGCTCACTTTTCTGGTTAGACATTGGATGACTTCTTTTCCCTCGCCCGATCTCTCGTTCTTTCTCCATGCGATACTTCTGATTCTCCTCCTCTTGAGTTAGTGCTTTGTCCACAGCTTCCTCGTAGGTGATCCCTCGTTGAGTGACTAATCTCCTTATGTTGGAGTTCAGCCCTCCGATGAAACCTCTCGCCTTCTTATCATCTGTATCTACCATGTGTATGGCAAAACGAGAAAGTTTAGTGAACTTGGTTTCATACTCAAGGACAGTCATTTTCCCTTGAGTAAGCTGTATGAATTCAAGCTCTTTCTTATCTTTCTCAACTTGTGGAAAATATTTTTCCAGAAATTTTTCTTTGAAGGTAGCCCACTCCATGAGTTCCATGGTTGTGGGTGGTGTTACACGTTTCACTGTGTCCCACCAGTAACGAGCGTCTCCTTCTAAAAGACAAGTAGCCACTTTCTGTAACTCTACTTGTGTGCATTCTAACATTTCGAAATGGATTTCTAGATTGTAAATCCATTCCTCATCCTCGTGAGGTTTGCCTTCAACGAACCTCTTTGCTCCTAGGTTCCTTAGATGTGACACTAGTCGTCCTAGTCTTCCACCTACTTGATTTGCCTCCATCCTTCTTGTGAAGGCTTCGACAAGGTCCTCAGCATCAACAAGTGAGTTTCTCCTATCAGTCATGGTCCTATTTTAAGAGACGAATCTAATGGTTAGAACATATCGAAAATACTTTAACGCAAAATACTTTGCATTTAACACTAATGTACATTTGAGGTACCAAACAATGTAATGCTAAATATTTTCTTTAGCTACAATCCGACTCGGACCATATTCAGGACACAAATGTTGGATTTTGGAATGTCAATAATTACAAAAACTTTAGCCATAAAGCCAAGAGAAATAGACACATGTGGTGGTCATATTATAGACACAAAGAAAGCAATAATGGTAACTTATCAACATAGTTACTCAACAAATCTATAACCCTCCCCCGTTCTTGTTAATCAAATTTTAGTTTTTGAAAACAAAACCTTTCATTTTAGGATCTTTTAGCTCTGATACCAATCTGTCACACCCCCAAATCCGGGGCCAGTATTATACTGAAATATGGTGTAAGGATTTGTGATGTGAATAAGAAACCCAAATAATTTCAAAAATCAAGGTGTCTGAATAGTACATTTATTGAAAAGAGAAAGTGCTAATATTACAATACCGAAGTTTTTGAAAATAATAGTCATTACATTTATTCAATTCAAAATACAAGTAGAAAATAATTCGTTTATTTAGTTGGTGACCTATCCCATTTTCCCCAAGCATTCTACTCATCACCTGAAAAGGAGAAAGATGTAATACCATGAGTCACACTGACCCAGTAAGTACAGCTTACAAGCATATACTAAATTATCTCTAAGAAACATCAAACCGAACAACCAATTCAAAAAGGTGAAATATTGAAACCGGTTATTCTTCCATATTTATACTTGCGTCTTTGCAATATATACATTTAGGTACATAATATATATATATATATATATATATATACTTGTATAACTTCACATCTACACATAATCACGCCAATACTTCCGAAGTGAATTCTTTTAGATTAACTGGTAATTACTCAAAAGAATTCATGTGCTTAGTCTCACAACACCAATACACATATAAAGCCACAACATTCTAAGGCCACCTGCCAAAACATGTATACTCTCGGTTTGACACAATTCATTCCTTAGCGTATAATAGTGCACTATCTGTAAGGGACTAGGGCCCTTGGCTAACTCCCACAATAACAAAACAATTTACCAGCAATTCACTTAAGCACGAGTTAATTCGTACTATACACCCGACTTCACACTTCAACCATAACGATTACAACAAGTCTTTAATTAAGACTATGTATATAGATCATAGAGTATATATTTACATCATAATTTTGTAATGAATATATACGTAATAGAATTTGTAAAGGAAGAAAGATCAAACTTAAACGTATTTTATTAATTAACAATTTTGGTCCAAACTTTTCATTCGGCGGTAGTCCACTCGAAATCCTCCATTTGTTCCAAATTATATTTGAGAGTAAATAGATAGAGCGATTAAGTAGATAAACTTGAAATAAAAATTAGTTATCATTGGTTCAAAAGTTTCATTCGGCGGTAGTCCGGCCGAAATCTTCCATTAGTCCCAAATCAAACTTAAGAAGTAAATAATGCGAGTAAGTAAATAAAAATAAAGTACAAATACAGAAAATAAAATTATCAATCCTTGGACCAAAAGTATCATTCGGCGGTAGTCCATCCGAAATCCTCTATTTGATCCGTTTTATAATTAATCAATATTATGTCCAAATCAAAGAAGTGAGTATACCATCTCGAAGTGTTTTTCTAGAGGAATCCAATGGTAATAATCACAAAGTTTGGTAGGGAGTTCTCAAGTCCAGAAACAAAAATGTTTAGCAACTGTCCAGAAATGGTTACGCTCATTATTAAACTCATTTACACGAATTAATTAGTTAGTAAGTATTAATTAATGCCTTTCAAACTTTCCAGATTGATAGTTGAACTCCTAAACTTCGTTTTGATATAAAGAACACTAAATTTGGTTAAGAAATGAGTGAAATATGAATATTTCAAGTTAAGAGCACATTAAGAGGTTTCGAACATGATTAAGGAAAAGATTAGCAAAACTTGTTTTAGCCATAACTTTCTCATTACTTAACATTTTAAAGTGATTCAAAAGCCAAAGTTGAATAACTTTATGTGTAGAATCTGAATATGTAAAAATATTTGACTAATTAAAACTTTAACAGAAACGAAAATATTAAATTTACACTAAGCCTTATTATTTCTCTTTTATTCTTAGCCATGCACTTTGATGTAATCTTAAAGATGAAGAAGTATAGGAATGTACTCATGTACTTTCTCAAGAATTTTAGTAGGTGATGGAGGTATTTGATTAACTCAAGTGATCTTCTTGAAGCAAATGAATTAACTACTAAAGTACTTGGAAGAAAAGTAGTTTGGTGTGAGATTTTAGGGGAGTTGCATTGCAACTTTGGGAGGACTTCAAATCAGTACGTAAGGGGAAGATTAAAGTGGTGCAAAAATCAGATTGAACTCAAGGGTGATTTATATAGACATGGGAGGATACATGGGAAATAAATTCATAACTATTTTTTGTAGACTTTTGTAGACAAGTTGACAATGGAATAGTTGGGCTACTAATTCTAGGGTTAAAATGCACTTGTAAAAACAATAGTAATGTGGTTGGAAATCTGATTGAAATGTTGAAATGTGATTATGTATGCATGTGAATGCAATATGTAATGTGATGTGTGAAAATGTGTGGTTTTACTAATTATGTGTAATGTAGTGTAATATATATATATCAACCAATAATAATTAGCACCAAATTGATATATGAGCATGACCTCTAAAAGTATGAATTGCAATCTTAAAATACAAAGTTCGATTCGGAGAATAGATTCGAACAAGGAAAATTTAGTCGTTTTGCTAAAATTCTATTTCCGAAAATCGGCTAATTGGAATTATAGTTTCTTACCGTCTCTAACTGGAGTAAAAATATTTTTATTATTTTTACTAACCTATAAAATGGAATGTTTCACGATTCCAGCTCGTGGTCTCGAACCCAAGACCAGGGAGTACCTGACTTGAACTTGAGTATCCACTGGACCATTTGCCTCACTCCGTTAATATTTCTCTAAAGCTCGTTTTTATACATTGTCTTCACCAGACAATTTTTTTTATCGAATTTCTAAAACCTCTAAGGTCAAACTAAATTATGGTGATTTCTAAGTTTAACGAGTCATACAATAATGTAAACTATTATACTAATTTTGGGGGTATTACAGTCTACCCACCTAAAAAGAAAATTCGTCCTCGAATTTTACGTACCTAATTCTGTGAATAAGTGTGGATACTTCTTCCTCATCTCAGACTCTAACTCCCAAGAAGCTTTATTCTCATCATGTCGATTCCATTGTATTTTTACAACTGGAATCTCCTTTGTGCGGAGCTTCCTCAGCTCCCGGCCCATGATCCGCATGGGTGCCTCGTCGTAAGTAGCATCTTCCGAGACTTCCAAGGTGCTATGATTTATGACATGCGACTTGTCTGGCTTGTATTCACGCAACATGGATACATGAAAGACGTTATGTACATTGGACAAGTTTGGTGGTAGATCTAATCGGTAAGCTATATTACCAATTTTCTCGATGACTGAGAAAGGCCCAATAAATCGTGGAGATAACTTCACATTCTTCTTCCCAAAATGGATAACTCCTCGCATGGGTGAGAGTTTCAGCAAGACTTGGTCTCCATCCTTGAATTCGATATGCCTCCTATGTTGATCCGCATAGCTCTTTTGTCGGCTTTGTGCTGTTTTCAGGCGCTCCTTAATAAGAGTGATAGTCTCTGTAGACTGCTTGATAATGTCAGGTCCTGGCAGAACTTCCTCTCCAACTTCAGCCCAACACATTGGGGTACGACATGGTTTCCCATAAAGAGCTTCAAATGGTGCCATTCCTATGCTCGAGTGATAACTATTATTGTACGCAAACTCGATCAAATATAAGTGATCTTCCCAACTTCCTCCGAAGTCTAAGATGCACGATCTAAGCATATCTTCGATCACTTGATTGAATCTTTCGGTTTGTCCATCCGTTTGAGGGTGAAAGGCAATGCTCATATCCAGCTTCGTTTCCATAGCTTCATGTAAGCTAACCCAAAATCTAGAGGTGAATTGGGCATCGTGATCAGAGACAATTGAGATAGGAACCCTATGAAGACGTACAATTTCTTTTAAGTACATCTTGCTTAAGACATCGATGGAATATGTTATTTTAATAGGTAAAAAATGTCCTGACTTTGTGAGGCGATTGACGATAACCCATATTGCATCATTTCCTTTTCGTGTCTTTGGCAATCCCGTAATGAAATCCATGGTGATGTTCTCCCATTTCCACTCCGGAACTTTGAGAGGTTGCAGGAGTCCTCCTTTCCGCGCGCGCTCCGCTTTCACTAGTTGGCAGGCAAGACATTTAGAGAAGTATTTTACTATGTCCCTCTTCATGTTGTTCCACCAAAAGTGTCTTCGTAGATCCTTGGTACATTTTCACTCCTCCAGGGTGAATTTTGAACCTCGAACGATGTGCTTCATTCAATACCTCTTCCTTTAATGGTACAAGGTTTGGCACACAAAGTCTCCCTCGAAAGCTCATTCTTTCTCCATCTTGTATGCTCCAATCCTCGGGGTATTTTTCCTTCATTTCTCGAACATACTTCACAAGCTCTTCATCATCTTGTTGTGCTTGGATGATACGAATAATAATAGTAGGTTGCACTACTATATTCCCAATGAAGGTTCTACCCGTAATTGGCGATGGACTAAGATTGTACTCTAAAAGTATGAATTGCAATCTTAAAATACAAAGTTCGATTCGGAGAAGAGATTCGAACAAGGAAAATTTAGTCGTTTTGCTAAAATTCTATTTCCGAAAAATCGGCTAGTTAGAATTAGAGTTTCTTACCATCTCTAACTGGAGTAAAAATATTTTTATTATGTTTACTAACTTATAAAATGGAATGTTTCACGATTCTAGCTCGTGACCTCGAACCCAAGACCAGTGAGTACCTGACTTGAACTTGAGTATCTACTGGACCATTTGCCCCACTCCGTTAATATTTCTCTAAATCTCGTTTTTATACATTGTCTTCGCCAGACAATTTTTTTATCGAATTTCTAAAACCTCTAAGGTCAAACTAAATTATGGTGATTTCTAAGTTTAACGAGTCATACAATAATGTAAACTATTATACTAATTTTCGGGGTATTACAGTTTGGGAGAGATATTTTGGGTTCAAATAATTCAAAAATAAGCTTAGACATGATCCACATTTAGGCTTTAAGTGGTGGTTCAAAGATGACTCACCCAAGTCATGTGAGTGGCATGTGCATGTCTCTACACCAAAATATCTCCAAATGTGGGCTTGTATGGGATTGGACCTTGAAGTCTTAGGCCTTGAATTCTTGACCGTGTCATATTCCGGCAAGGACTCGCCGGAGTTGACCGTTGACCGGCAGCTGACTTTTTGTCATTTTCTCGATTTTGCTCCATTTTCTCCGCGGGTTTCGAAAATACTCTTGGCTTCTTCAAAAAATGATTAACTTCCGTCTATTAGAGTGTTTCTTCGCCGACTCATCATTTCCTAACATGATAAGAAAACATATCAAAAATGATGCATTATTCTAAAAAGACAAGCAGTAAGCATAAGGTTAGGCACATAATTGGAACACAATTATAGACCTAACACATGGCCACCGCAAACAGAGCCGCAACCTCATATGGGTTGTCGGCTATCTCCGTCGTTGCGGAGAATTGGGATCAATTTGGATCCTAGGGACGAATGGAGGTATAAAAGATCTCAAAACAAAGAGAGTAGGCAAGGATCGTGGGAAATGAAGTGGAGATTGGAGCAAAAGGCGGCACCGCCGCTAGGATTTAAAGAGAAGGAAAGTTTTTTGGGAGAGAATGGAGAGAAAACCACACAACAACTCAACTTGCAGCAATTACACTTTTACTTTTACTTTTACTTTTACTTTTACGTGACCAAGACGTGATGGGTAGAAAAATATTTCGAAAGCATAGTGATTGCACAATTTTTGACTTAGTTTGATGAATATGCTCTACTTCTCCTTATCTCAAAAAAAAAACTGACTTTCCTTCCTTTCAAAAAAATTATTTTCCCTTATTTTTCTCTATACTAAAAATTGTAAAAATTCTTTAATTTTCTCTACGAATAAAAACTTAAAAAATAAAATGGCAATTTCTTATATAATTCTCTCTATTTTCACATCACATGTATTATATGTGTACATGAACTAGTATTCATAGATATATTACACAACACCCATGGGTAAATGCATTAATACTGCATGATCATCTGGGCCCTCAATAATATCGAACGGCTGAAAGAGAGTGAGGTTCGAAAGAAATTAAGAAAGAGTTTGAAAGCTCAAGCCATCTCCAGTCTAGAGTCAATGGCTTGATATAGCCCCAAATCAGCAAAAACTCATCTCCAACTCAGGACATGGCTATACTAAAAATTGATAAAGTAGCCCGATTGGGGCAAAGGCTAGGCATATATGGTCATTGGCCCCTGGATATTTTTGTGGAGACCATAATTGTACTTAAACACTAAAAACTTGATGTTCCTAATGACTAATATTAATTTTAAGTAGTGCTCATGTCAATTTAAACGTGATGGTGACATTATTTAATTTATTTATTTATTTTAATTTTTTTTAACTCCAATGATAATCAAAATATTTTTGTAAAATAATATAATCAAAATATAAATATCTCATGTGTGATACTTTTTTTAAAGGGCTATGTGTGATACTTTAAAAACCATTAGAAATATATTTTTTAAATTTCAGTATATATAATATATGCAACAGTAATATAATAAATAAATAAAAATAATGTAATATTTTAAAATATTAAAAATAATTTATTTGTTAAATAAAGAATATAATAAATACAATGCAATTAAAATATCAGTATAAATATCAACGATAATATTTTTAACAATTAAATTAAATACAATTAATAAAAACAATCTAAATTATATATATAATATTCATAAAATTTTATTAAAATTTAAATAAATTTAAAATTTAAAATTAATAAAATAAAATAATATAAAAATTATAATTATAATCTATAAAGAAGACACAAACTCATTATTCATTGAAATAGTATATTTAAAGGATTAAATTATAACAACCGAAATATAGAATCGGAGATCGGCTCGGGATGTCATTTCCACGTTCATTCATCAATATAAACAGACAACGTCGGAAGCATCTGTCTTTAAAACGTGCGAAATTAAAAAACTGTTAAAATCATTGAAGGTTGTTCGCGCCGGTGGAGCGAAGCTTTTGTTGGGCTTTTTTGTTTATTTCTATTCCAATCTCTCTGTGAAAGTTTGGAAGCAAAGCAAACGCAGACACAGTGAGAGAAGCAAAGCAAAGCAGAGAGAGAGAATGGCGGAAAAATTTGAGCTTGGTGATGCGAAGGTGAAACAGCCCAAACAGGAAGCTAAGGAAATTGATGATCTCCCCGACATTAACAGCAACAGGTACTTTTGGCCCTCTTTTTTTTTTTTCTTTCTTGTTTTGTATTACAAATTTGCAAGATGTTTGTGGTTGAATGAGTTTAGTTTAATTTGTGAAGGTGTTGTGAAATTGGAGAGTTGGGTTATGGAATTTACAAGATTTGTTTTGATGGGTTTGTTGCAATTTTGTTAGAAAAGATTGAAACTTTGGCCATCTTGTGGTTTAGTTTTGAGTTGAGTTTAGGTTCGTGAGAGGGTTGCAAGCACTGTTCATCTTTTCTTTGTTTCCAAGGCAAGTTCAATTACGGGTATTAAATATTGGATTAATAATCTGCTGAGCTTCTGATTAGGTTTAAATTGTAATTTGTGATTCTGTGTAAGAAATTGGTTTGTTGTAGTTTGATCTGGCAGTAAGTTGGAACTAGGGCCCTTTTCAACTTGTCAAACAAAGAAAAGGAGATGAGTTGTGTGCGAATATTTCAAAGAAGTGTGGAGTTTTTAGTGACTGAGTTTTTTGACTTTGTCGAATTTATCCAATACATTTGATTTGTAACCTAGCATCAGTTTCCAACTATTACCTCTTGTTTGATTGGTTAGCTAGATCATGTTGAGCTTACATGGTATTTTCGTTTGTTTATCTTTTGATCTTTGAGGACCAGAAACAAGCCATCTGCACTGAATATTCCTAGTCGCACTTCGGCTCAGCTTACTATCTTCTATGCTGGGAGCGTTAGTGTCTTTGATGCAGTCACTGCAGAAAAGGTGTGATCTTTTGCTCCCTGTAACATTTGAAATATAAGCTATTTGCATTTGTGTGCTGTACTAGGTCGTTTATGTGCTCAACTTATTGTGTTCTACCGTTTCTTTAATAGGTGCGCAAACTGCTTATTGTGGCTGCCGCAGCAGCTGCTGATAGGGCTACTGATGTAAAGAATGGTGGGATCAGCTGTCCAACAAGTCCACAGCTCCAGACTGGGTCAAACTCGCAGCAAAATTCTTATACTGCTCCTAGTTCTCCTGTTGTTCAGATGTATCCTGACCAGAAGAGCTCAATTTGCAAACTGCAAGCAGGTAAATATTTCAGTTTCTAAGCTAGGAAGCAATATAATTAAGGAAATAGCATGATGATTCACACTGTCATATCACTGTCTGTTCAGAATTCCCTATTGCAAGGAGGCACTCTCTTCAGCTTTTCCTGGAGAAACGTAGGGACAGGTATTTCCTGTATTTGCAATTTTACTACCTTGTAATCTGTGTCAATTTATGGCACTTAATTACACTGATCAATGGTTATTCCTCGCTTATGGTATAATCAATTTGTTTCCTTACTGTTTTCATTCTTACAGATTGGGCAGCAAGAGTCCATACCCAACTTCACCTCAGGTTGATGACAATGCCAAGCCGAACCTCAGCATTAGTGCCTCTTCCGGTTTGGGTTGTTTCAAGCAATCAGCCGTTGCTCAGGAACAAGTTCAACCAAGTTCTGCTGCCTAGGCAGCTTGAACTATTCATAAGGAATTTGTGGATCATATGAAACTTCTATCTTTATTTATTCTCAACATTTCTATGGTCCTTTGGCATATACCTTTTAACCAGTGATTCGTGTATTCAATTGCCTGTTCAGCATAATTGGGTCAACCTGCATACAAGTTTTCTCAAGCAATTGCGCTACAACAATGAACCTCATGAAAGATGGAGGGTCATGAGTTGTGTGTTCCATTGCTTAAGAATTTGTGATGCTCGGTTATGCCAAAGCATTTGAACTGTATTCAAATGTATCAATTCTCCAGCACATGACTGTGTGTGACATTGTAGAGATGCCTAGAACAAAATAACGAACTATATGGCATTAGTGTTATTGTGTGTTAACTATTAAGTATCATCGTTATATTCATTCGTTCATATTTGGAAGTGTTAGTCAAGTGATTAGTGATGGCCAATTTTGCTGGCACCAGATCTAAAACTTTACTGGCTTGACATCAATATTGGCTGTTTCCTTCATCATCGACAGAATTATAAAATAGAATTCGAAAAGCACACTGCACACACCACACATGAACGCTACCTATGAATTGTAACATCGAGTACCAGGCTGAATCTGTGAATAGGGCTTGATACATTTGATTTGAAACTTGTTTCTGCTGAAATATGGAGATCTAAAGAATCATATCGCCCCAACATTACCTAAAGTTGGAAAGAAAGCATCCATGCCAACTGGTTTGGCCGAGCAGTAACTAACAAGGAACCTTTATATCTATAGAATTAAGCAATGTGGAGTCACCAGGAGTGTGAATGGAGAAGCTGTTAATGAGCTTCTAATACACCAAAACCACAAGGTTTCTTGACTACAATTCCAACAACAACAAAAGAGGGAGTAGTTCCATTTCGGTTCGAAATAGCTGACTAATGGAAAATGAAACACTCACAAAGCAGATGAGGAAACACAAAATTTCAGTGTAAAAGTTCAAAATTCCAAGTGCCATAGCCTACACTTCAAAGTCTATACACTGTTCACAGTCTAAAGCTAATACTGGTATTCAATACCAGATATTAGCAAGAAAAGGAGCAAAGATGCAAACTATCAGAGGGTAGCTCATGTTATTACATTAGGCACAATTCAGTGCATGCCACGTAGAATTCCATGGAAGTAGCCACCGGTCATTATGAGTGATACAAGAGATACAACACCGGCTGGAAATATCTTCCCTGACCTCTTGAAACGAGATCCCATCACAACCAGAAGTGCAGCAGACAGCCCTGGAGGTGAGAAACAAATAAAAACTCTTAATTAAGGTTGAATTCAATATGATTACTGTAGCAATGGCAATATAATATTATGAATTTGATAGTTTAGAATAGCAAATTATCACTTACCAAGGCCAACAGATGATGCTAAAACTGTTCTTTTAGGAAGCTCAATATAAACTAAATACAGCAAAGATGCTGATATTCCTCCGGCCAAAAGTGACTTGTTGCTGCCACTCTTCAAGTAACCCATAACGCCACCCACTGTCAAAGAAAAATAGCTGTAAGAGTCTATTAGAGAAGTCATTTGTTGCTCCTAGAGTCCTCGACCAAGTTATCTCTATCTTTTACTTTTGGCGAGTACATGGTAGTTGCAAATATGCACCAAACAACCTCTATAACCTGCAATTCTGGATTCCTCCTATGTGAGGTTCAATTAGATTCCTTCTATTTAGGTACCATATATAGTATCTAATAGCCACTACCTATGAGATGGTGGCTATTAGAGTTAGATACTCTTACTGAGTAGCACGCTCCCAATACAGTTTTGTTCCTAACAAATTATATTAACAATTACGAGACTTGGAGAACAAGAGCAAAATCAAGTCATGAATGCTGAAATGCAAACTCCTAATAAATGGCACCCCCTCAAAGAGGACAACAAAGCTGACTAAGCTTAAAAGCATAACTGAATTCTACAACCCAAGCCAAATCCGAAAGGGACACAAACCTGATCAACAAACGCACATCACTAGAATTGGACTTTGCCATAATGGAGATCAACAACAACCGCCTTTCTATTCTTCTTAACATCGACTGAAAAGCTCGATACTTCCAATGCCTTACCAACACAATCACAAGAAGAGAACTTTCTAGGTCCATATCCACTTTCAAATACAGCTTTATTATGATATATATATATATATACACACACACACACAATCCAACACAACACAAAGATGATATCTTTACAATCCAACAGATAATGAGCTCACAGTCCAATATACAAGATGAAATTTTTACCATCAAACAAGTTAAAAATAAATATAAGGCAATAGAAATTTTTACCTCCAACAAGTAGAGCATAAGCTAAAGTAAGCTTCTGTGACATCGACATCCCTACTTTTTTCTCGCTAAACTCCTCACCTCCCTCCTCCCCCTTATCGCCTCCGCTACTATCCCCTCCGTCTCCTCCTCCTCCTCCTCCTCCTCCGCCAAATTCACCACCGCCGCCTCCGCCGCCGATCTCGGGCTCAATCACAACGCCCTTGGCTCCCGAATCGACACTGAACAAGCTGGGAGTCCTGGGGTCAGAGACGACCGCGAGCTTCAAGCTCCGAGGTTGATTGGCACCGAATTGCTGTAGCCACCGCCGAGCTCCGCCGCTGAATTTGAGGGTCGGGTGACGGTGGAGGACTCCGATTTCGGATCGTGGTAGGAGAAGTGAGGACTGCGAAGAAATGCACAAGTCTGCCATGTGTGTGTTGTGTGGGAGTTTTCTAGACTCGTCGTGCTGCTTCTGCCTCTTCTTTACTTACTTTTACTTCACTTTGTTCCCGTACTAACCTTGTTGACCACAAAATCGTGGGGTTTTACTCCACGTGGTGAGTTGGAAAATCCAATTATCAAAACATAGCATCAAGCCAATATCACTAGTTCATCACTTTGGAAAATGTAGTTCCATAGCACCTTTTGGAGTACTTAGCTCCGGATTATGGTAGTTAGATAAGTTAATATGCCAGCTCTGGCCGATCTCTTGATTTTTTATTTTTTTTAAGTGGACAACAGATTGATATTGATAATTAATAGGGTCTGAATGAGCAGAAAATACACTGTTTTGATCACTAGACTAATCCATAACTCTCAATTTCTCACTGAACTCTTGAATTAGATTAGTTATTAATATGACTTGTTTATGAGTAACAATTGCATTGTCATAACTATTGCAAGTTAACTTCCTCTTGATCTAATATCAGCCAATGATCAAGTTAAGTCACTTGGTGTGGCATTTTGGGTTCTAGTTGACAATAGAAGAAAATTCTATATATTCTTCGTAGTGTGGTAACATGAATCAACATGATAAAATTACAACACATATTAGCATTGTTTCACGAAAATCTCGAATATACATCGTTGTCGTGGTCATGATATGAACAAATGTTGAACTCTAAACTCTAAATCCTAAATTTAAACCAGGCCGGTACAAGAACTGGGCCTGTAAACCCCAAAATTACTAGATGTCCAGGCCCATACGTAGTCTCTCTCTCCGCCTAGTAACACAGAGCTTTTCCCAGATCAGCATCACCATGGCGCGAAGAGTGATGCAATGGGCGGGTCAACCCGATCACAAGTACGGCATTCCACGTAAGCTTCGCCAAGGCTTGGCTCTCTTTCCTTAACTCCACCACCGTCCACAACGCCGAGACGCTTCTCCACTTGGTCAAATCTCGCCCTAATGGCCAGTCTCTGGTCACCATAAGCAACCACATGTCGACTCTCGACGACCCTCTCATGTGGGGTTTTAAGGGTTTTCCGATTTGTGATGCTAGATTGAGCCGGTGGGTCTTGGCCGCCGAGGACATCTGCTTCAAAAGTTCGCCGCTTTCCTACTTTTTCCGGCTCGGTGGGTCTTCAAATTAATTGGGTTCTTGTTATAATGTAATTGTGGGATTTGAGTAAATTTTTTTGTTTTTGTTTTTGTTTTATGGTGTGGTTTTGTGTAGGTAAGTGTATTCCGATTACCCGAGGCGGTGGGATTAATCAGGAGCACATGAATGAAGCTCTTGAGAGATTGAGTGAAGGAGCCTGGGTAATAAAGTTTATCACTTTACTGTTTTTTTAAGTGTTAGTGTTAATGTCAGTGTCTAGTTTAGCTTATTAAGCACAATGTTGTTAAGAAGGTGAAGTTTGGCACTGGTTTGAAGTTGTTGTATTGGTGTTGTAATATGTAATTCGTTTTTTAATGATGCAAAGACTCAGACTTTTTGAGTTTCTGATTGGCAGTTGCACACGTTTCCGGAAGGGAAAGTGTGCCAGGAAGATGGACCGATAAGAAGATTGAAGTGGAGTACTGCTAGTCTCATTGCTCGTGCTCCTGTAACGCCAATTGTTTTGCCGATAGTCCATAGTGGGTTTGAACAGGTAATAGTTTTGTTGCCTTCATTAGTTCAGATCAATTTCATGTATGTTAATTTGTATACAAAGCACGGTTCTTTGATGTGGCCAGCGTCTTAAGATGGAAACTCTGATGCTCTCCCTTTATATAAAAGAAAGTGATATGGTGCGTACAGCACACTATCACAAAGTGTCTGATATGAGCAAGGTGTTCCATATTAGTCATAGGTGCTCTAGGAGAACGTTTGACATGAACTTAAGTATTGCTTGTATCCTTTCAATTGTTGTTATCTGATTTCATGCTTCCATCATTCATTTGCTACGATCTGGTCATTTAACCGAGGATTAAGGCCATGATGTTGTGACCTGACCTCCAAATGTCTTGCTCACTGACTGTCTAGTTCGTTGCAGTAATTGCTACAGAAAATAGTTTTCAACAATTGTTGGCGTGGCACTTTGGTATATAAACTTAAACTATTGGTTCAAAGCACTGCACCTTAGATGTGGCAGTAAACAATTTTCACTTTCCAATCAATTAGTCGTCTTTCGTTAATGTAGTGAATAATTGGATATTGATAACTTCTCCTGTGGTACCTGTGCGCCTTCTTTACAACAGTTTGTTTAGCTTTTAAAGTTCTGTAGAATATTCTAGCCAACAACTTCGAATAACAGAGTTTTGAACAACTATGCAATGCGTATCTGTGTGTAGTGATGATGAATCTTTTGTGGTCCATTTTGTTCAACAATGCCCATTTTGCTCGTTTTTGCTACCTTTACAAATTTCAGGTGATGCCTGACAAATCTGCCCGTGGTAAAAGGCCTCCCTTCCCCTTAGTTAATAAGGAAGTTAAAATAATTGTTGGTGAGCCTATGGAATTTGACATTCCTAAAATGAGGCAGGAGGCTACCTCTCTGTCTGGTAAAATGTCAAATCCTTCTTTAGGATGGCCAGGCAGTTGCCCAGGTGGTTTGGACGAGTCAGCATAGGGATCTCTATACAGTGCAATTTCAGAGAAAATCCAAAGTGCAATGGAGAGATTACGGATTTTCTGCAAGAGTTTTCCAAACACAAAAGATCAAAAGTCTTGCTAGCTTAAGTTTTGTAACAGTGTGACCAACAGAAGTGCATTTTGACCATTTTTAGATATACTGGTAGACAAGGAACATCATTTTTTTATTCCCGTGCTCAGTCAGCAATTAGTTCAGTTTAAGAAACAGAAAATTCCTCGGACATAATAGAGATAGAGTAAAGAAGATTTTGTAGTTGATTTATATGACTGGTATTCTCTGGTGAATTCAATTAGAGGGGTGCCAGAAATGTTGTCCATTATGTAGTTGATTTGACGTGTATCTTTCAAGGAATACATTTGGCATTCTTCTCCTATCGAGAGAATCGTGACTTGTACCAAAAGATGTTAGTAATGATATAAGTTTCTAAGGATGTCAAACTTCCTCCTTTTTCAATCATGTTGAGAATCTTTAGTGTCATAATTCAAAAGGAATGATAGAGAATTGTGTATATTATTCGGATGCTACAGATTCATAACTGCCCATTTGTATTTCACAGGTGCACCATTCGAGTGGAAACCTCGAGAATAATTTAAACACATTCCACGGATTGACTAACAAAATTTTAAGGATAGGAACAACAAATTGGTGAAGCTCTCTAGCTTCATTGTAGGTCTGGAACCATATCAAGCTAAAGATTAGTCTGAGTACTGCATCATATCGTAGAGTGGAGTTTACGAGTCATAGCAATACGAGAAAAGGAAATGGGCAATGAATGGCAATACTGAAGCAATGGTGAACAAGTTGGTAGAGAACTTGAGTTTGATCCTGTCCATGATGTCGGCTAAGTCTAATTCACCAGCACTTGTCACATGTTTAGAGCACGAAAACGAATAAGTAGGCAAACAAGTGATCACTGTTAGTGAGGCTAATGATCCTTTTGCTTGTATTAAAAGTTTCATCATCATTTCTAGGAGGACCTTTGTTGGCCTCTTTGATGGAAACTGTATCAACTTTGCTGTCTAAAAAAGCACAAAAGTGACCATCCTTATAAATTAGTTGGTATAGTGCAGTTGGGTTTGTTTTTAAGCACTTGTTCTTATTATGGTGCTCAACTTTCCCATGATTTTCTTTATTGCAATTTAAGCTGCCTGGACTTCTTCTTATACTGATATTTATTCTAGGCAATTCTCGTGAGTCCAATTTAAAACATTTATATTCAATATTATCATACCCTTTGAACCCTTCTTCTACATGCTTTGGGATAAGCCGGCATAGCCTGCCTTTGAAAACCAGTCATATGCATACGTTTCTGGGACTTTCTATTCAATAAACATGTGCAATTTCTATGAGGCAAAATGCATCGTGTCTACGTGTGTAGGAACATAATGGGGTTATGGAGCTCACAATTCTCCCTGTTTATAAAATTTATTAATTATCAGTCCAATAGAAATATGAGGTCCACTCTACGTGGTATTTATGGACATGACATGATACATTTTAAGAAATTTCTTACCTTCTAAGAATTGGGTGGGTGGATATGTCCTTACTTTCTTGGTACAACATTTTCTAACCAAATCGAAATTAGTCCTACATGTTAAGATGTAAACTAATCGACCGTATTTAAAGTATGTATATCAAAAATCACATTTCTTACATAAACACGTGTGAAATGATACAAAATTAATGCCGCTCGTCTAGTTAATCGGTTTAATTGATCTTGTTACGATAATAACGTACTAAAGGGACAATAACAACATCTTAACAGTTTTTGTAAAAACACAAGAATTGTTATTTTATTGAAAAAATACATCTTTTTTGCTCCAACAGCTCTTGTAAATTGTTTTGTATCCTATAGAAAATGGATAAAGAAGAGAGAGAATCCTTATATCTATAGAAAACTCAAATTTTGTGTAACTATCTAAAAATTTCTAAAATTTATTGCTCACCTGCACAATTCAACATTCTCTCCTCAAAATATAAACAAAAACACATCAATTTTTCTCTCTCTCCTACAATTTATTGACTTGATTTGAGAAATATCCCTATGCTCATTAAATGATAGAGATTAGCATTTATTTTTTAAGAATAGAATAGAAGAGCTGTTGGAATTGACTTCAAACAATTATAGAAATTTTGTGTTTTAGTCTTGTAATAGAGATTTTATACAAGAACTGTTGGAGATGCTCTAAGGCTACTCCAGTAAGGGAGGGTTAAATTGGGCCGGAGTTAAAATTTAGCATTTTAAATAATAGTTGTCTATGTTTAGCATGAGCTAAATATTGATGGTCTCCAATAATAAAGGGCTAAATATGACTAAATGAGACTCTCTCTCCGGTCAATGAAACTAAGCAATATGGTAGTGAACCAGAGTCAAGAAATTTAGCCGAGGCAAATGGAGGGCTATATTTAGCCATTTGTTTAGCCTTTTTTGCTTAAATTTAGCCATCTATTCCTATAATTTTTTCTCATTGAAGATCGTTTTAGGACTAATTTTTGACATTTAGCCCCTTTTAGCCCTCTTATTGGAATAGGCCTAACGTACAAGCTAAAGGGACATGATGACCAAACATACTAAAGTGAAATGGTTAGAAACTAACTTTAGGAAAGATGAAAGTTAGATTTTGGTCAGGGGACCATCATGGAAACAACAAAAGATGAGTAACAAGCAGCAGCAGGCAGCAGGCAGCGGTCTGTTGGGGAAGGAAGGAAGCCTCCAAAGTTTGGCATCTCCCGCCCCACAAAAAGGCTATCCTTGAAATTACAAAGCTACCCCAACCGTACATTTCCAAATTATACAAATTCCGACAAAAAATGAAATTTCGAAAATAGCGAGTGCCTAGGGGGATGAATGAGTGGGGGTAGTTTAGGCATTTTGAGGATCATAAAGTCGGAGGATTGAGAAACAGACAACAGCGACACAGAAACGACGCGACAGAAGGATGATGTTGAATTACGGAATTAGCCATGGTCATTTTTATAATAGTAGGCCCGTGAATCACTCTGCTTTCAGTGGACACTGAGCAATATTTGAGCTCAGATCTCTCTCCTTCTCTCGTCTCTTCTTCATTCTCTTTCTTTCTGGGTTTTGGTCTCGGAACAACAAAGGGTCGGTTTCCACAGAGACACAAAAAGACATTCACACCCCTCTCTCTGAGCCATTTTCATTTTGTGTATACCACATTTGAATTTCGCTCAATCCAGCTCGGTCGTGAAGCTCAAATCCCCAAAAGGTAGGAGCTTTGTTGTTCAACAAGGATAAAGTTTTGTGCTTTTTTCAATTATCATGGTTTGATCATTCATGGGTTTTCCGGATTTTTCTTCAACATTGATAAAGTTATTGTCTTTATTTTGGTATCATTGCTATTGGTTTGGTACGAAGAACGTGTTTTTTTATAGCTGCTTTTTCAGCATTGGTTAAATAATTTAATTAATTTGATTATATTATTGGGTGCATAATAGGTGCATGATTGATTGAGGAGCTGAAGTGGCTGGTTTTCTGAAGTGAAAGGGTGTGTGAATTGGGCTGTAGTGAAATGACAATGGATCTGCACCCATCAAGTGTTAGAACGAGTAGGTCGTCTTATAGCTCTAGCATTGGCAATGAGGAATCTCCGGTGCAAAACTCAACCTCATTTTCAAATGCGGATGAGTACGATAGTGACAGCTCCACAGTGGTTGCGCCAGCGTAAGTTGCTTTTGCTTATTGCTCTTTGACCCCAATTCGAACAAGAAGGTGTTCGACTTTTGGTTGCCATGAATTTCTTATACTGTTTAATGAAATAGGTTTTATCTGATTTTGAATTGAAGTGAGACATGAGAGTTTGTAAACTAGAGTTGTATGAGAAGAGTATCAATGTGTTTATTTATAACAGTATTAATAGGGTGTTTAGTCCTCAGACCTTACTTTTTTGTTTTGATTGTGTATCGCGTCTTACCGTTGCCATTGCTTCCTCTTGTTACTTGCAGTACACCAAGGACGCTGTCAATGGATATCCCAGCAGAACTTGCCAGTGCCATACCCTTGATTGATAGATTTCAGGTAGGAAGTAGGAACCTGTATTTTCCTAGTTGCTAACACAAACATATATTCACTGATTGCACTCTCTTCTGGGTTCATAGTTCCACATTAATCAGGTGACACTGACGTATTTGCTATCCATTACTCTACAGGTAGAGGGGTTTTTGAGGTTGATGCAGAAGCAGATTCAGTCTGCTGGAAAACGCGGATTCTTTTCAAAAAAATCTGTTGATCCTCAAGCTCGAGAAAAATTTACTTTTGAGGACATGCTGTGTTTCCAAAAGGTAGGTAGTTACATGCAAAGTTTAATTACATTGTTATTCTTAGAACAAGAGCTAACACACGCTTTTACAGGATTCTATACCTACATCCTTACTTAAAATTAATAGTGATCTGGTCAGCCGGGCAATCAAAATGTTCCAGACTGTTTTGAAGTACATGGGAATCGATTCATCTGACCGATTTACTCTTCCAAGCTTGGATGAAAGGATTGAACTTGTTGGAAAATTGTATAAGCAAACAATAAAGAGAACGGAGCTCCGTGATGAACTTTTTGCTCAGATTTCAAAACAAACAAGAAATAATCCAGATAGGTATGCCTCTCCAGCTGCCTTTACATTTGAAATGATTTGAGCATGCAAATGAGTTGCTAAGAGTTTGTCATTTCGATGCTTCTTGTGCTATCTTACCTCATTGATTTTTATATTACAGGCAATGCTTAATCAAAGCATGGGAGTTAATGTATTTATGTGCATCCTCCATGCCCCCTAGCAAGGACATTGGTGGATATCTATCTGAGTATGTCCATAATGTTGCACATGGTGGGAATACTGACTCCGAGGTTCGAGTCCTAGCAATGAATACTTTAAATGCTCTGAAGCGTTCTGTTAAGGCTGGACCTAGGCATATAATACCTGGACGGGAGGAGATTGAAGCACTTTTAACTGGTCGAAAGCTTACAACTATAGTGTTCTTTTTGGATGAAACTTTTGAAGAAATCACATATGACATGGCAACAACAGTGGGCGATGCTGTTGAGGTACCTTTATATGCCCCACCAAATTTACATTTTCTGCTAAATTGCTCCATTTTTCAATATTGCAACTATACATGCAAATTATATATGTGGCTCGGAAATCGTCTTAATGATTGGTGGCATATTCTTGTGCTTTACCATATTTCTAAGTTTGCTTACACTCCACTTCCAATTCTTTTAGAATTTCTCCAATCTTATTAGTTCCTGTCGATCTTCTTTTCAGGAACTTGCAGGGATAATTAAACTATCAGCATTTTCTAGCTTTAGTCTGTTTGAATGCCATAAAGTTGTAGCGGGGTCGAAATCACCTGATCCCGGAAATGGTACATCATTTACTTCCTCCTGGATGGCTTCCTATATATGCATTCAGTGAACTATTTCTCTAATGTGTATGTTCTTATTATTCAGAGGAGTACATTGGGCTAGATGACAACAAATACATAGGGGATCTGTTAGCAGAATTTAAATTAGCAAAAGATCGAAGTAAAGGAGAAATTTTGCATTGCAAGCTGACATTCAAAAAGAAGCTATTTCGAGAGTCTGATGAGGCTGTAGCAGATCCAATGTTCGTCCAGTTGTCCTATGTTCAAGTGCGTACTCCATTGTTTGTTAGTTTGGCTATGCACATATATAAATTAATATACTGGTTGTTAACTTGCTCTTTGGACAAAACAATTGCAAATGCAAGAGCTATCAAAGTTGAATGCCTTTGTATAATAACTTCTGTTCTCCTATTAAACTGATGTTTTTTTTTGGAGAGGAAACTGATGGGGTTTTTATATGGTTACAGTTGCAACATGATTACATTATGGGAAATTACCCTGTTGGACGAGATGATGCTGCACAGCTTTCTGCATTGCAAGTTTTGGTTGATATTGGATTCGTTGGAACCCCTGAATCCTGCACGTTAGTATTTTTGTGAAATATATCTCACTTGTATATCTTTTTTCACTTTCATTCATTTGTAGCCTTTGAAAACATAAAGGTCCCATATTCTTTTTATTTCATGATTCAAACTTGTTGGAATTTATGTTTTTCAGTGACTGGAACTCTTTTTTAGAACGCTTTCTACCTCGACAAATTGCAATCACACGCGCAAAACGGGAATGGGAGTTGGATATTCTCTCTCGTTACCATTCAATGGTAAAATAAAAGTTTTTCATCGAGTGGATGACTATATATCTTTAACATTTTAACATTTCTCTTTGAATTCTGAAATCATTATTACTTTATATAGTAGCAAGCATTCCCAATTATTGCATGCAAATCAGTTGTACAAGTTCTTCGTTATAATTGTGAGAGTATATGGAAAGCTTCTTTTGATATAAGACACTTATTGTTGTGTGGTAGCAAAATTTGACAAAAGATGATGCAAGACAACAATTCTTGCGTATACTGAGAACACTTCCTTATGGGAACTCAGTGTTCTTCAGTGTTCGCAAGATAGATGATCCTATTGGACTTTTGCCTGGGCGAATCATTTTGGGAATCAACAAAAGAGGGGTGAGTTCGAGTATGTGTATAATGTGTATGAATTCATATATATATGTAAATGTACCTTGTTTCAGTCTGATATATACATTATGACATTACTCTCCAGGTCCACTTTTTCCGTCCTGTTCCGAAGGAATATTTGCATTCAGCAGAGCTAAGAGATATAATGCAATTTGGTAGTAGCAATACTGCTGTCTTCTTCAAGATGAGAGTTGCAGGTGTTCTTCACATATTCCAATTTGAAACTAAGCAGGTTAGGCACCTTTGCATGTTAGAAATTGTTTCCTTATTAGGGTAATTAAAACTTTGCTGAATGAAATGTTTTAGAGTTTCAGAATATTACGGAGTTGGATCACTTTGAGAATCAACTAAGCATTACTAATCTTGCAGGGTGAAGAAATTTGTGTAGCTCTTCAAACACATATAAATGATGTCATGTTACGGCGATACTCTAAAGCTCGGTCTGCTTCTACTGGTTCAACAAATGGAGATATTTCTAATAATTTGAAGCTCTCTGATGAATCGCATGAAAAACGATTACAAGACTTGTCAAAAGCTGTTGAAGAGTCTCAGCAAAATGTTGATCAAGTAAGAACTTAGGTTTTAGATTGCTGAAAAAATTTAATAATTGTAATATCTGCTGGTTGATTCAAAGTATGATAAACTTGCATCCCCATGATCCACATGTTCAAAGGTAAAATAATGTATTGCAGCGGTAAAGTAACAGCTTTATAGGATTGTTTGTTTGAAGTGTATTCATTAGACCTATATGGTCCGTTCGTGTGAAGTGGTGTGATGATAATAACTTCGGCTCTATGTTAAAAAGAAAAGTCTTTTACTGTCTCCTCCAAAATATCATTAGTACTTTTAGAACTGGATTTCAAATTAATTTGTGACTTTACTCAGTTGATGGAAGAACTGCGTGAAAAGCAAAAGCAAGAAGCAAAACTACAAGAAGATTTAGATAGTTTGAAGCAATCGCTGGCATATGAAAAGCATAACTTGTCAGAGGTTCTAGGCGACCGCAATAGACTAAAGTCATTATGCGATGACAAGGATAAGGCAATTCAGGTGAGTGTGATTAGCTTCACATTATCATTTTGCAGCAACTAAGCTTTAGTTTATTCTAATAGATTTCAAAATATATTAGGACGCACTCTCAGAGAAGAAAAGCTTGGAAGCACGGTTGACACAGCTGGGTGATCAAGGAGTCCAGAAAAACGAGAAGACAAATCTTGCTGGTGGAGGAACCAACCAGGTAATTTGTTGGCAAAAATATGTCTATGCTATCAATTCAGTAAATCTTGTTATTTCAAACGATAGTATAATCACTATGAACTGTGGTGTGATCTCGTACATAGGTGTTAGACAAACACAAAGATGAGATAAAGATTCGTTGTGAGGAATTGAAAGCGAAAGAGGAAACTATTAGGAGACTTACAAATGATAAGATGTTATTGGAGCGAACCATATCGAGAATTGAAAAGCTTAAAGCTGATGAGGTAATGCTTTTGAAAACTTTAACATCTTACCTTCTATGTAATTTGGTATAAAACAGGGAAAGATATCCATAATGACTTTTATATACAGATTGAATCTCTTGAGAAAACTTTTGACCAAGAGCACAAATCACTAAAGCTTCAAGTTTTTGAACTTGAGAAGAAGCTTAAAGGAATTAATCAAGAACTAGCTGTAGTTCAGTCAACTCTTTCAACCAGGAACTCTGAGCTTGCTGCAGCGCAGAATAACCTCAAGGAATTGGATGAACTGAGAGAGATGAAAGAGGTAATGAGCAGACTCGTTTCTAAAATCTTTTTAATTGGTTCAGAATGTTTGACAACCGAGTTTCTTACAATCAAGGATACTTTGCCAATTGATATGTTTGATTTCAGGATATCGATAGAAAGAATGAGCAAACTGCTTCCCTCTTGAGGATGCAAGGGGCTCAACTAGCGGAGATGGAAGTGCTTTATAAGGAGGAACAACTCTTAAGGAAGCGCTATTTCAACACTATCGAAGGTTGGTATTTCCCTTGAAATCTTTTCAACATATGAGTGAGTCTATTAATATGTTAGTACTTGTAGATCTAAGACTTTGGTGCCATTGTATACCTGTCAGATATGAAAGGCAAGATCAGAGTTTATTGTCGATTACGACCTATGAGTGAAAAAGAGATTGAAGACAAACAAGGATGTACAGTTACAAGTTTTGATGAGTTTACAGTTGAACATCCATGGAAAGATGATAAACATAAACAACATACATATGATCGTGTATTTGATGCTAATGCCACCCAGGAAGAAGTGTTTGAAGATACAAGGGCAAGTTTCTTTCTATTCACTTAACTGTCCTTTTAATTGTAATGAGATACATGGTAATATCTCTTAACCTTTTACTCTGACTTAATGCAGTATCTGGTACAATCTGCCATCGATGGATACAATGTGTGCATATTTGCTTATGGGCAAACAGGTTCAGGGAAGACATATACCATATATGGTACAGATAGTAATCCTGGACTTACTCCTAGAGCTACTGCAGAACTTTTCAAAATATTGAAGCGAGATAACAACAAATTCTCATTTTCATTAAAGGTATATGCTCAATTCTATACAATGTACATTGGTTACCACACACACACTCTGACAAATGTTATCATCCTTATTTGTCATTAAGCGTTTGAGTTGATGTATATATTCTGATGCAGGCATATATGGTGGAATTATATCAAGATACACTTGTAGACCTTTTATTACCTAAGAATGTGAAGCGTCCGAAATTAGATATCAAAAAAGATTCGAAGGTAACTTCTTTGTGCATCTATACAATGTTTTGTAATAACTCGTAAAAGTGACGCAGAGCATGTATAATTGATCCTGTATTTTACCAAAAAAAAATTGAGCTTCCTTTCTTTTGGTTGTATTTGTCCTTATAAGTTTATTCTTAATATCATTCTTGAGGCTGCTCTTTATAGTTAACTTGTGGTGCTAGGGTATGGTAGCTGTCGAAAATATTACAGTTCTCCCAATTTCAACATATGAGGAACTGAAAAGCGTCATTCAGAGAGGATCTGAACAGCGACATGTATCTGGTACTCAAATGAATGAAGAAAGTTCAAGATCTCATCTCATAGTTTCAATAATTATTGAAAGTACCAATCTTCAGACACAGTCTGTTGCAAGAGGAAAGGTATACCATTATCCATCACAAAGCTATAAATAGAGTGCTATACACCTTGGATATCACACACCTTTTTGCACTTGATTATCTCTTGCTTTCTCTCCATTGTTATTCTAAAGAGATTGACATTTACTTGTATTGAAGTGAACGCAAACTTGAGGCCTGGTTCAGTGGTTTTGATTGTATTCACTAACATCATCTATGTACTTAACTATTTGTAGCTAAGCTTCGTGGATCTTGCTGGTTCAGAAAGAATTAAGAAGTCAGGTTCGTCAGGTAGTCAACTTAAAGAAGCTCAAAGTATCAACAAGTCACTTTCAGCACTCGGAGATGTTATTGCAGCTTTATCTACCGGTGGACAGCACATACCATATAGGAACCACAAACTAACAATGCTGATGAGTGATTCTCTTGGTGGTAATGCCAAGACACTTATGTTTGTTAATTGTTCTCCGGCGGAATCAAACATAGATGAGACATACAATTCTCTAACGTATGTTCAAATCTATATTCAGTAAACACATCTGTAGTTGGCATCATCTGTGTGTAAATATTTCATTGTTATGTGATATTCAGGTATGCATCAAGAGTTCGGGCAATCGTGAATGATCCAAGCAAGAATGTGTCTTCAAAAGAAATCATGAGACTGAAGAAGCTGGTTGCTTATTGGAAAGAACAAGCAGGGAAGAGAGGAGATGATGATGATTTGGAAGAAATCCAGGATGAGAGGCCGCCAAGAGAGAAAGGAGATGGCCGTCATTCAATGTGAACACAGTGGAAAAGTTCATGATGGAAATACTGGTTTTGCAGGATTGTAGGCAGAAATTGGAATGTAAGCTAGGGATTCAAGGTGTACCTGATCAACATACTAGATGCTGATCTGTTATCTGTTCAAGTTGCTATTAGATTGTAGGGTCTTGATTGATGACCCCGTTTCTCATTGTATTATGAATGAGGATGTTGTAATTTGATTAGGAGGGTATAAGTTGTACACTTGTATAGTCTAGATCATGTGTATATATTTAACTCTTGTATATGGAGTTCTTCTCATCTTTTCCTTCAAGATCTTCTGATGCACTTTTAATCTCAAGTCCCTCCAAACTACCACTTGGTGATAAAGATTCAAGCTTGCTTGCAATGTATACAAATGTCGTGCCAAAGTTTCTTTCTTTTGTGGCCGGCATATTGGTTAAGCATTTTCCGAAGCAGGAAATTAGATTGACCGAATCGAACAAGCATTCAGTGCCAAGATATAACATCCAATCCTGATAAAGAAAAAAAATGTGAAATGTATAGTGAGGATTTAATTATATATCTGTCCAAAACCTTAAACTGATAGCCAGCTAGGAAAAGGAGAGGAGAAAACAAGAAAGAAGCTAAGAAGAGCAGAAATGAGCATCCCAGCGATTGATCTGAACCAGTTTCCAGATTCTGATGAGTACAAGAAGCTAAGGGAAGCTTCTGAGGAATGGGGTTGCTTCAGGCTAGTGAACCACAAGATCCCATTGACTCTCATGTCCGAGATGAAGACGGTGGTCCGATCTCTGCTTGATCTGCCTAGGGAAGTCAAGAAGAACAACACTGATGTCATAGCTAGCAGTGGCTACATGCTCCCAGCAAAGTCAACCCTCTTTATGAAGCTTTGGGTCTCTATGACTTGGGATCATCTCAGGCTGTCCACACCTTTTGCTCTCAGTTGGATGCTTCTTCCCACCAAAGGTTAGCTTAAACTTCTTGAAATTGGAGCTATAGCTAGCTAAACTGATTGAGACATCTCATTAGTTTAATGTAGGCTGTTAGATTGATGGTCTGAGAACAACATAGTGTATTTTGTTGAAGTATTTATTTGATGTTATTGTATGAGCAGAGAGGTGATAGAGAAGTATGTAAGAGCAATATATGAGCAGATAGTGGATGTGTTAGTATAGCATCATTAATTGTCCAATTAAACATACTTATCCACTTAAGCAGGTAAACAACACCTACCCGACTGTCCGAAAGACCACCAGGGAGGCTTCGACTTCACTCACAAGACCAACCTCATCCGAGCGCGCACGCGCCCGTGGGGCGCATACCCGAATGCACGGATCACACACCAGCAAGCATACCACTCCCACGTCGAAGAGCACAAGTAAGCACCAATCTCAACCACTTATATATACAAGGTATTTATTACAGGTAAAAGATATATCTCAACACCCCAATCTATTTACGTACTTGCTCGCACGATTGTTATATCCAATACACCTTCTGATTTAGGCATCAGAGCGTTGAAGGCGGGTCACCCCGTCTTGACCCGACTGTCTATTCATTGTTGTATTCTTCTAACAGCCGTACCCGAGCACGCACACCCGTTCACCCGAAGAGAGAGGAAGCGCCCGATCATCCGAACAACCCCAACGTTCGGACGAAGAAGGAGAATGAAGTCTACCCGTACTTGCTTCTGCCAAATTACGCCCCGCGCGTAATTCGGTAGAAACAGTTGGCGCCGTCTGTGGGAAGCTTACAAATTGCAAACCTCGTATAAACACCACAAAAACCAAAAGTCCACATGCTCAACCCGGAGACTAACGACAGCACCACGCCCGTCGGGGAGACGCCGCCAGACACATAGGGGCGGCAGGTGCTGGAGCTCGAAAGGAAGAGCGAGGAACGCGTCAACAGCCTGGTCCAAGAATTACGAGAGGCGGCGCTCGAAAGGGCAGTGGAGCGCCAGATCCGACAGAGGTTGGAGGAGCGGCTGGACGCGCTCGTCAGCCAGCAGCAGGGGCAACACGAAGGGACCCAGAAAACCACTAGCGAAGAACGACGCTCGTTCGGTAGGATCAACGTCCGGACGGCCCGAGCGCCCTCACCCGTGGAGGAATCGGCGCCCCTAACAAACAACACCCTGATCCTCCGGAGGATGGAGGAACTGACGGAGGAGGTCTCACGCTTGCGCAAGGACAAGCTGGCCGGACAGGGCGGGACGTTCGCCCCCCGGGTCAGCCCATTCTCGGCGCATATACTGGAGAGAGGAAGGGACCCCCATGCAAAGACAACGAAGATCGCTCGGTTCGACGGGAGCGGAGATCCCCGCTCGCATGTAGACGAGTTTCGATCCACCACGGACGGAACCCGATATTCAGACCCAACCCTATGTTTCCTATTCCAGGAAACGCTGGCGGAAGAAGCGCGGAGCTGGTTCTACGAGATCCCGCCAGGCTCCATACATTCGTTCCTCGAGCTGGCGGAGAGCTTCCAGAAGCGCTACCGGCTCTAGGGAAAATACAACACCACGGGCATCCTCCTCAAGGTCCGCCAGGGGATGGACAGAGCTTGTCGAGCTATATAAATCGGTGGAGAACGCTCGCGAGTACGTGCAGGGACCTTGATAAGCGGATGGCCAAGGTAGCCCTGATGGATAACCTGCTCGCTACCCCGTTCGTAGAGAAGCTGGTGAGGAAGGAACATCTCGACTACGACGAGATCATGGACCTGGTCGTGCAGAAGGCGTTGGTGGAAACGCGAGTGTACGGGTCCTCCTCCGAGTCTAGCACCAACAGACCGGAGGAGAATGCTCAGCCGCGACGACCCTCGGACGACGGAGGGGAACCAACCAGAGGACACAAGAGGAACCGAGATGCGCAGAGACAGAATCACCAGAGGCCATTCTTCCGCAATTACCAGGGCAACCACTACAACCAACTAAGGGGACCGGCGCAGCAGGGAGCCCGTCTACCGCCAGCACCGCGCTATCGACCGGCGGGACAGGAGGTTTGTGTGGTCGACCTGCAGTCAAACGAGCAGCTGCTCCGCCTGCATCGGCACCGGATTCCGCCACCAAACAACATGACGGTAGCAATGGCCCCGGTCGGCCGAATCCCGAGCATCTGGTGCGAATACCACAACGCCGCTACCCACCACACCAACCATTGCATCATGCTAAAGAAGGCCCTCGAAGACATGAGGAGGGACGATCGGGTCACCCCTCCCGGGGTGGAAGACTGACAGCGCGAGACGAATACTGGGACCCGTGGGACTATCAGCACGATATCCGGGGGCAAGCACAAGGAGGGAGCATCGTCGCCCGATCACTCGAGCAGGGAGGTGCTGACGATCGGGGCAGGAAGAGTGCCCAAGGTAGGAAGGAAGGAGGCACCCGCCATCAGCTTCACAGCGGAAGACGAGGAGAGAAGCCCGAAGGACAGCACCCTGCCATTCGTGATCGACGCGATCATCGACAGATTCCTCGTGAAGAGGGTGCTGATTGACAATGGAGCGTCTGTGAACGTAATCTATTTTGACGCATACACGGCGCTCGGAAGGCCCGCGCACAAGATGACACAGGATCATGAGTGCGTCGCCAGCTTCACGGGCGAGACATCATACCCGATCGGGAGTGACAGCATCCGGGTTGGAATTGGCGCGCCCGACTCCCCGCACAGTGAGATCCGGACGGACTTCATAGTCATGGACACCCCCTCCCTGCAAGCTGAAGATGATCATCGCGGGACACATGCTCTTGGGACGATTCCCAACCGAGCACGGAGTCGGATATATCCGGGGATACAACAGCGAGGAAGCAGCGAAACCCCGGGACAGGCAGGAGGTCCTCGCCCTGGAACCCACGCCAGGATCAGAAGTACCAGATGACCCGCGCGACGGGCTGATGGCCGTGTCGCCCGTCCCCGAGCGCGAAGAGCTAAGAACAATCCAGCTATCCTCCGAACACCCGGAGAGGACAGTCCAGATCGGAGCATCGCTGGCTCCCGCGATAGCCGAGCGGCTGATCGCGCTGCTGAAGGAGAAGCAGGGAGTGTTCGCATGGTCGTACAAGGACATGCCCGGGATCAGCACGAACATCATATCCCATAGGCTAAGCGTCAGCACCAGCGCCCGGGCAGTAAAGCAGAAGAGGCGAGCGTATAAGGCGGAGCATTACGCGGCAATGCACGAGGAGGTGGAACGATTGCTGGGAATCGGGTTCATCCGCAAGGTGGATTATCTGAAATGGATTTCCAACGCTGTGATGGTGCAGAAGAGCAACAAGAAATGGAGAATGTGCATCGATTACAGTGATCTCAACAAGGCGTGCCCAAAGGACAGCTTCCCCCTGCCAATGATCGATCAGCTGGTGGATGTGACAGCGGAGCCCGAGCTCCTGTCAATGATGGACGCATATTCAGGCTACAACCAGATCTTCATGGACCCCGAAGACCAGGAGGCGACGACGTTTGTAACTGACAAGGGCTTGTATTGCTACGTCGTCATGCCATTCAGGTTGAAGAACGCTGGCTCCACGTACCAGAGGCTCATGAACGCGATGTTTCATGGCCTGATTGGCAACATTGTGGACGTGTACGTGGATGACATACTGGTGAAGAGCGTTCAAGCGGTCGACCACGTCCAGAACTTGGGGACTGTGCTCGACGTCCTCATCAAGAACGGCATGGGGTTGAACCCCGCCAAGTGCACGTTCGGAGTCACCAATAGCAAATTCCTTGGGTATATTGTCAGTCCGCGGGGGATCGAAGCCGCGCCCGCCAAGGTAAAAGCCATCATCGACATGAAGCCGCCAGTCAAAAGGGTGGACCTACAGAGCCTCACAGGCAAGCTCGCGTCCCTGAATCGGTTCATATCCCGCTACTCGGACAGATGTGCCCCGTTCTTTAAAGCCCTACGAACCACGAACAAGCGCGAGGTCGTGTGGACGCCCGAATGTGAGGCATCTTTCCTTCAGATCAAGGAATACTTGGCGTCCATCCCGCTACTCGGACAGATGTGCCCCGTTCTTTAAAGCCCTACGAACCACGAACAAGCGCGAGGTCGTGTGGACGCCCGAATGTGAGGCATCTTTCCTTCAGATCAAGGAATACTTGGCGTCCATCCCGCTCCTCTCCAGGCCCGTCCGAGGGGAAGTTTTATACATCTACCTGGCCGCTTCCCTCACGGCCGTCAGTTCTGCCCTCGTCCGCAGGGAGGACTGCACGGAGTTGCCCGTTTTCTTCTCAGAAAAGGGCATGACGGACGCTGAGACCCGATATCCGACGATCGAGAAGATGGCGCTCGCGCTCGTAGCCGCCGCCCGGCGGTTGAGGCCGTACTTCCAAGTGCACAGCATCCACATCCTCACTAACGTACCCTTGCGCCAGATACTCCAATCACCCGACCACAGCGGCCGCCTGGCGAAGTGGGCTATTGAACTCAGCGAATTCGACCTCCAGTACAAGCCCCGCACGGCAATCAAGGGACATGCCGTGGCGGACTTCATCGCTGAGTACACGGAAGCAGAGGGAACACCGGTCCGCGCGTCCGACTACATGACGGTGGAGGCATCCGACAAACCGGGGGTCAAGAAGCGACCATTGTCGGAGTGGAACCTCTACGTCGATGGTTCATGCACAAAGAAGGTGAGCGGCGCCGGAATCATCCTGACCGGGCCCGGAGGGGAAAACGCAGAGTACGCCCTCAAGTTCGAATTCAAGACGACCAACAACGAGGCTGAGTACGAGGTGCTCATTGCGGGCCTGCAGTTGGCCAAGAACTCGGAGGCGCCCGACCTCAACATATTCAGTGACTCGCAATTGGTGGTGAGCCAGGTCGAAGGAGAATTCCAGGCAAAGGGGGAGTCCAGGATCGCCTATCTGAAGCACGTGAAGGCGCTAATCAAGGGATTCAAATACGTCAACATCAACCATATACACCAAGGGTTCAACGCGAAGGCGGACAGGCTGGCCCGATTGGCCATGGCACCCGTGCACACAGGACCAGGACAACGCATAGCAGGAACGGAGCAGGTTCTGGCAATCGAACCACACGAGCATAGCTACATGGACGCGCTCGTCGCTTACAAAGCAAGGGGAGAGCTACCGAAGGACAAGCAAGAGGCCAGAACCATTGTCGCGCGGGCGGCCAACTTCAGCGTGCGGGATGGAGCTTTATACCGACAAGGGAGGACTTGGGCAAGTCTCAAATGCGTCACTCCAACGAAGGGCAACCTGATCCTGAAGGAAATCCACTCGGGCATGTGTAGCCATCATGCGAGCGCCAGGTCGATCGCACACAAAGCCCTTCGATCCGGCTTCTGGTGGCCCACCATCCACGCAGACACCACTGCACTGACGAGCAAATGTCACCAGTGCTAGCTGTACGCGCACCATCACCACACGCCCGCCGTCCCACTATCCATCCTCCTGTCGCCCGTTCCATTCGCACAGTGGGGACTGGACCTGATCGGAGAGCTTCCAAAATCGAAGGGGCAGTACAGGTATCTGATCGTCATCATTGACTACCACACCAAATTCATCGAAGCCCAGCCAATGAGAAGGTGGAGCGCTTCCTCTGGCGTTTCCTCTTCTGTCGATATGGGACGTCGATCAGCATCATAACGGACAACTGGCCACAGTTCAACAACCCCAGGCTCATAGCCTTTTGCAAGCGCCAGGGAACGGACCTCGTTTTCGCATCACCAGCGCACCCCCAGACGAACGGGCAAGTAGAAGCAGCAAACAAAATCCTCAAGGCTGGTATCAAAAAGAAAATTGAAGACATTGAACCCGGGGACGCAGGGTACGGGCGCTGGCCCGAGGTCATCCCAGAGATCCTATGGTCCATCCGAACGACCTCCAACGCAGCCATGGGCGAAACCCCGTTCAGCCTGACGTTCGGAACGGAAGCTGTGCTACCCCTGGAGATTACCCATCAGAGCCCACAGATCGAGGGGTACGATCCGCGCACGAACAGCGAGGGGCTACGACTCAACAATGACTTATTATAATAGCGAAGAGACATGACGCATCTCCACAACGCCGCAAACAAACAAAGGATCGCCCGATTGTACAACCAGCGTATACGGGCTCGCCCAATCCAACTAGGGGACTGGGTGATGAAGGCGATCCAGCAGAAGGTAAAGGCACTCCGCCCGTTGTGGGAAGGCCCGTACGTCGTAGACGAGGTGATAAGCGCCAGCACCTTTTTCCTAAGAGACATGCAGGGTCAACGACTACGGCACCCGTGGAACATACAACATTTGAGGAAGTACTTTCATTAAAATTTTGTTATGTTATACTTATGTTGTACTTTTTCATTAAAATTTATATTATTGCGTTCGTTTGTCCTTACCCCGCCCGCCCAAGTACTCGGGGGACTGGGGATAGGCTATTCGCAAAGCTGTAACACTTGGTTAAAATTCCATTCAAAAGAGCAAGCGCCCGTTCGCGTGAGTCACTCAAAAGATGCCAAAAAAATATTCGTTTTTAAAGAGACAAGGCACACGAACGGAAAGAAAAGAGACTTCATTAATAATCATCAAAGGCACGAAGGCCCGATTACAAAAATTCCTACTCTATTACAAGGAAAGAAAAAAACTACTCTACTGATCCCCCAGCCGGTCCGCCCGCCGCCCCACCGGTCCCCGCCTCCGGCTGCGCCTGCTCCACCACAACGGAAGTCCCACCCGCCTGCGCCTGCAGATGGTCGCGGTACCACTCCAAATCCAGAAAGGGCGATACCGCCGCCTGAAACTCAGCCACCTGGCTATCAGCCTCAGCGGCCACCAACTCCTGGAACTCCGAAGAATTCTTGAAAGCAGCAATCGCCTCCGCTTGAGCCTGCTCAGCGCGCTCCCTCGTCCACGCCTGTCGCTCAGCCTCCATCAGGCGGGACTCCATCAAAGCCACCCGATCGGCCGCCTCGGCCTTCCCCTCTTCCACGGCAGCTAGGGCACTATCGCGTTCGGCCTTCAGCAGCGCCTCCCGCTTGGCAGCCTCACGAAGCTCACGGCGCATGCGATCCGCCAGCTCATCCGACTTGGACTGACTGTGCTGAAGCCTCTTGTTCGCCTCGGTGAGCTTACGCATCTCCTCCCTCAGCCCCTCCGAATGCCGCTCATTCGCATAACGCTCACGCGCCTGGAAGAGCTTATACTGCATCATCGTGTAGGCGTTGTACGCCCGATCCATCTCATCCGGACCGACAGGCGCCTGCGGTATCAGCCCATTGAGGGACCTCACACCGATCTCGATGACCTCCATCATCGGTGCACAGAAAGCAAACAGACCATCCGTCCTTGGCCGCTTCAACGGAGGTTCAACGTCCCCCCCCCCTGCCTGGACACCCGTGGAGGACTTGGAGGTCGGCTAGATGATTGAGGCGTGACGGGAGTACGACTCGATGACTGGGGCGTACGTACAGCCTCCCGCCTGTCCCGCAGGTCATCCTGGTTGGACCGGCGCTGCTCACGTTCCACCTGCCGCTTCTCGCGATGCTGCTGCTCACGATCCGCTCGCGCCTGAGCCTTGGGGCCAGCAACATTGCCTGGGGGCGAGCGAGGAGCATCCGCTTGTGGCCCCCGGATGGGCTGGGCAAAATCAGCAACATTGGGGATCAGAATCTTGGGTTGAGTAGTCTCCCCCAGCACGAGCCCACTGCGCCCGTCATCCGCCACCTTGCGGACCTTTTCGGCAGTATCCAGCAACGTGGCCATACGGCGCTTGAGCGCCTCTTCCTTGTCTGTCGCCTTGGACTTGGTCATCTTAACTACAGAACGCACAAACGGAACATCAGCAACAGAGGCAAACAGTTAGTTAAAAAATTCTACTCCTACTCCTAGCAACAAACTACAAGGACCCACGGACCAGGCGGCCTGGCGAGACGCGTGCGCTCAATAAGATCCCAGTGACACGCCGCCCAGAAATATCTTGACTCGGGCGCCGGGTCGAAAACGAACTTTAAACGGGCAATCCTGGCCTCTTCGGCGGGCATGAGCAGATACTCGTTCATATCAAGTAAATGGAAGGACTGGGGGACTCGATCAATCTGGTCAGCATTGGCGGCATACTCGGCCGGGAAGGCGCCGAACTCCCAGTCTCCCCCCACCAAACAGTTGATTGTGCGCCAGGAGGTTGAAGAGCTTGGCGGGTCCACCAACCACCACTTCACGCGGGGCTCTACCGTGAAGGTCCCTGAGTCCCTCTGGCGCGTAGAGTATCGAAGACGGAAGAAATGAAGAAACTCCGCCCGCGTCGGCTGATCCATACCGCTCACCCGGAAGATATTGAACATAGCCACGAGCGTGCGGGTGAGCGTGGGCCCGCATTGGCCGAGAGAGATCCTCAGCAGCGCCAGCATGTATTGAAAAAAGGGATGCAATGGCAACTTGATCCCAGCCTTGAGGTGAAACTCACTCAGACATACGTGCCCGGGTGGAGGACGGGTAAATGTGTCGCCCTTGCTAGGTATCCGCAGACGCACCGAGCCCGGGATATGATAATTACGCGCCCATCTGGCCATCTCCGTAACGGACGGCGCGTGCTCCGGTTCTTAAACCGGCGTTCCATCTGGTAGCACCCAGTGAATGGATCCACCTTCCGAGAACTGAGGAACGGACTCCTCCCCCTGAACGCTCTCCTCACCCCATGGTCCAGAAGCACCCGAGGACCCGCCCGACGACCCTGACGAGCTTTCCAACCCTGTGGTTGTGCGCGCCTGCTTGGAATCCATTGACTGCACCACGAGAGAGGTATTAGGAACACATCGCAGGGGCGTCACACTCAACACAGACTCGTACGACGACGTACTCGACCCGCCCGACCCACAACTAATCCACCCCACCCCCTTTATGTATATGCGCTCACACGATTGCCCGCTTGATATCTCTACTGGCTCCATTCCTAGACGCACGCACGCGCAAAACCCACACTTAGCAAAAAAAAAAATTCCTGGCAGAAACACCAAAAACCCACAAAAACTACCCAGAAACAAATCAAAACCGCCACCACTCAAGAACACGCCCTGTTCTTGAGTTCAGAACCCAGAAAAAGCAAAACAACACAAACAACAAAAAGAACCAAAACAGAAAGGACGAGAGCCTCACCAAAATTGAAGTTTGTACGTTGAAGGTTGCACGTCGAGCAAGTATTCCGACAAAAAGAGAACACGAACACCGAAAATCAGGGAGGCAGGTTGCAGAAGGAATTTGGCAGCGTTTTGGTAAAATCTGAGAGTGATGAATAAAACAAAGACTAGAACCCTATTTATACTAATCAGGCGAGACACGCGAACGAACGCCAGCCGTCCATTTTGGGGTGTCCACCGTCGGATCGCGACACGTGGCCCAGGGCGGTTTACTTGCCCTCCTAAGTAACCGCGCCAACTCTTCAGCTTCCCGCCTTGATTTTCAAACCCTAGCACGGTCTCCAACAACTTGACACGTGGCGCCCATGCACCAATCCCACGTTCCCACGCGCCTGACGTCTGAGCTTCAGGCAGTCACTACGTCACCAGCATTTAATGCCCAGGGCACGCCGGCATTAATTACGACGGCTAGCATTTATTGCACAACGGTTCCCAAGGAAAAGTCAAAAGGAATGTCACCTCACAGAAACACTTCGTCAGATAGAATCACCCCACCCAAGGCAAGTCATGTCACGCCTCCCGCCCCCCCGGGTTGGCGCAATTAGCTCCTACACGCTCATACGCCCGCAAGAAACGACAAGGTTAGTACACCACCGTTCGGGCGCCCCGAAAGAGGGTAAACACCTGAGTTCCCTTTTCGGACGCGCGCCGAATGAAGAACTTACGCCGTACGGGCATGGGGTTCTTCCTCTCCGTACACGTACACGTTAGAAAGCAAGCTGGGTCAGGGGGCAGAGGCATGGGGTCTGCCCCCTCTTTGCGCGCGCTGAGACCGATGGGCGGCACGGGTGTGGGGTCCGTCCTCTCCGTGAGCGCACCGTTACCGTTCGAAGCGCAAGCCAGCTGTCATAACAGAGGAATGGGGCCAACTCCTCTCTGGGTATGCTAAGTCGATGGGCGGCACGGGCGTGGGGTTCGGCCCCTCCGTGTGCGTAACGTTAACGAACGACTCGCCGACTTGGACGGCAGGGGCGTGCGGTCTGTCCCCTCCTTGCGCGATCCGAGACCGATGAGTGTCGCGGGCTAGGGTGCGCCCTCCCCGGGCGCTATGGCAAGCCGGCTGTCCTGACAGAGGCATGCGGTCCGTCCCCTCTCTGGGCTTGCTAATCCGAAGAACGGCACGGGTACGCGGTTCGTCCCCTCCGTGCGCGTTAATTGTACGTCGCGGTCTTGATCCCACCGTTGACACTACACCATACGCGACGGCATCCCCGTTGACGTACGCGGTGCACCACGGCATCCCAACGCTGGTGTTACGAAAAACATTCGCATACATTCACACATCATACCATACATTCACGTAGGGGTCGGCAAAAGCCCGGCCCGGCCCGGCCCGGCCCGGCCCATGTATAGCCGGCACGGGCCGGGCCGGGCCGGGCCTCAACAACATTTTAATATATGCGGGCCGGGCCGGGCCGGGCTTTATCTTTTATATAAGGATCCGATCCCGGCCCATTCAAGCGGGCTTTTGCGGGCTTTTGCAGGCCGGGCCTTTGCGGGCTTTTGCGGGCCGGGCCTATCGGGCTTTAATTATTAAAAAAATAAGACATTTCAAAATAAACGTAACCTTCATCCATGCACCGGGGTTTAAACGTACTCCGACGAGTCTAAATTTTACGTACGATGTTTATCACTATAAGATGGAGTTTTCTACATTTCCTCGTTTATTATTAAAACATATTTAATTCTTATATTGCTTGAATTCTCCATATGTATATTAATGTTCTTACGTTTGTTCATTTGTTATATGGAATGAAATACTTTTGTGAAACTTAATCGGACATGTTTAATTATTTTATAAAATTGACCGTTAGATTGATTGGTTAGAATATTATAACCATGCCTTTAAAATTTTATAAATTTTGGACTTGATTTAGACATCGATCCATGTATTTCGCCAAATGTGACCATAGTACTCTTACAACTAAAACGGAAATTACCCCTCCCGAAAATAATTTTTTAACATCAAATTTTGGACACATACTCTTATGGAATACATATCTATCTCATAGTATCAAAAAAAATGACATAAAAAATTGATTTATCTACTCCCCCCATAGGAAAATAAGGAAAATAAGATGAGTGTATTTTAGTGTTTTCACAAATTTTGTTTAATTGTATTGACTGGGATCCAAACGTACTTCGATTATGCTAATTTTTACGTACGGTGTCTTTTATTACAAGGTGAACTATTATATATGGCATTCTTTATTTTTAAAACATTTTTAATTCTTATATTGCTTGAATTCTCTACATGCTCACTAATGTTCTTACCTTTATTCTTTGGTTATATGGGTTGAAAGTCCTTTGTGAAACGTAATCGATCATGTATCATCATTTTACAAAACTGACTGTCAGATTGGTTGTTCATAATATTCTAAGCATGCCGTTAAAAATTTATAAATTTTGGACTTGATTTAGACCTACATCTATGAGTTTCGCTAAATGTGACCGTAGTACCCTTACAACTAAAACATAAATTACCCATCCCTAAAGGAATTTTTTAAGATCAAAATTTTAACACACGTTCTTGTAAATTACATATCTATCTCATAGTGTCAAAAAAATTGATATAAAAATTTAATTTATCTAGTTTCTCCATGGAAAAATAAGCAATATATAAGAGAAGGGTATTGATGTCATTTCACACACTCTCAATTAAACTCTCACCATTGAAAAATTACAATATCTAATCTGAACCATCTATTATATTTACTGTTTTACTGTGTAAATCGATAAAAAAATTACAATGAAACCCTAACCCTAAACCCTAACCCTAACCCTTAACCCCTAAACCCTAACTTACTCTAAACCTCAAAATTCCTAAAACCTAAAATCTAACTTACTCTAAACTTCAAAATTTCTAAACCTTAACTTACCATAAATCTCAATCCCCTAAACCCTAACTTACCTTAAACCTAAACCCTAACTTAATTATCCTAAACTCTAAACAATGATTTAATAGTAAAATAGATACACAAATATAACTATATATGGAATTCCAATATTTGATCAATATATGTATATGTAATATATTAATATAGACATACACAAATATAAAAAATATATATATAGTACTAGTCACTATATTATATATATAAGTGTAGGTATAATGATATACGTACTACTATCTTATATATATAAAAAATTGACTGTCGGATTGGTTGTTCATAATATTCTAAGTAGGCCGTCCCTAATTTTTATAAATTTTGGACCTAAACCCTTAACCCTAAGCCCTAAAACCTAAACCCCAAACCCTAAACCCTAAAAAAATTATAATAAAATCCTAGAACCGGAACCCTAACTTACCATAAACCTCAAATTCCTAAACCTTAACTTACCATAAATCTTAATCTCCTAAACCCTAATTTACCCTAAACCTAAACCCTAACTTATGCTAAACTTTAAATAATGACTTAATAGTAAAATAGATACACAAATTTAATTATATATGGAATTCAAATATTCAATCTATCCATGTATATGTAATATATTAATATATATACACAAATGTAAAATATATATCTATATAGTATTAGTCTATTAGACTACTAGTCACTATATTTTATATATATATATATATGTCAATATGTGTGTAGGTAAACATTAACTAGGTATAAATTGTATAATGATTAAAATTCATTAAATGATTTAATGATATATGTCAATATGTGTGCGGGCTTTGACGGGCCGGGCCTAACGGGCTTTGACGGGCCGGGCCTAACGGGCCTTGACGGGCTTTTGGCGGGCCAGGCCCGCGGGCCGGGCCGGGCTTTAGATCTCTAAACCATGGTCGGCCCACCAACCACCTTGACGGGCTTTTGCGGGCTTTTTTGCGGGCCGGGCCGGGCTTTTAGCCCACGGGCTTGCGGGCCTCCACCGGCCCACGAGGCCCACGGGCCAAATGATGACCCCTACATTCACGCATCATACCATACATTCACACATTTACATAAACTACATCTGTTGCCCCATTTTATGTTTTCCAAGCAACACTCCACGGGCACGCGGCTCCAAATAGCAAGACTCGTTTGGACGCCGGGCCCACAGGTACAAAACTGCACGAACAGGTACACAATCGGACGCACAGGTTCCCACTCCGTCATGCGAGCCCTTCCTTGACCGGATAGTTGGGGGACTTGGGGGTTACAGGACCACGCACCACTGCTCAACCGGATAAGTATATTTTGTTTAATCGCACGAACCCTTTTTTCAACTCCCCAGTCAAGAAAGTTCTCTTTGACTTGGGGACTTGGGGGACTTGTTAGTATAGCATCATTAATTGTCCAATTAAACATACTTATCCACTTAAGCAGGTAAACAACACCTACCCGACCGTCCGAAAGACCACCAGGGAGGCTTTGACTTCACTCACAAGACCAACCTCATCCGAGCGCGCACGCGCCCGTGGGGCGCATACCCGAATGCACGGATCACACACTAGCAAGCATACCACTCCCACATCGAAGAGCACAAGTAAGCACCAATCTCAACCACTTATATATACAAGGTATTTATTACAGGTAAAAGATATATCTCAACACCCCAATCTATTTACGTACTTGCTCGCACGACTGTTATATCCAATACACCTTCTGACTTAGGCATCGGAGCGTTGAAGGCGGGCCACCCCGTCTTGACCCGACTGTCTATTCATTGTTGTATTCTTCTAACAGCCGTACCCGAGCACGCACACCCGTTCACCCGAAGAGAGAGGAAGCGCCCGATCATCCGAACAGCCCCAACGTTCGGACGAAGAAGGAGAAGGAAGTCTACCCGTACTTGCTTCTGCCAGATTACGCCCCGCGCGTAATTCGGTAGAAACAGGATGTAGGGCACAAGTTAGGGGAGAGCCTTGGGGTGGAGAATGACTTTGCAAAGGGATGGCCTTGCCAGTTTAGGATCAACAAAATTACAATTTCACTCCTGAATCCGTGGGATCTTCCGGAGTTCAGATACACACGGATTCGGGATTCTTGACCATTCTTCAAGAGGATGAAACTGTTGGAGGTCTAGAAGTGATGGACAAGTCTGGTACTTTTGTACCAGTTGATCCTTATCCAGGTACACTCTTTGTCAATCTTGGTGACATGGCTACGGTAGGGTAAAATGTGTCCAAATACCAGTTATATTGACCATAAGAGCATCTGCACCGGCGAGCAGCCGGGCAGATTGTGATCGAGCATCCGGTGGGGCAGGGGAGGTTTGCTCGAGCAAGCTCGTTTTCGAGCTCGCACCGACGTGCTGGTGCTCACCCAGTCAACGCGAAGGTTTTGCTCGTCCAAACGCTCGAGCAAAACGTGCTCCGGCTACTGCTCGACTGCCTAGCGGACCCCACGGCCCGTGGGTGACGTCAGGCACGTGTGAGAGAACAGAAATGGCGCGAATCGAACGGATCGCGGCGGATGCAGGATAGGACCTCCGGCGACGCGTCGTATTTCCAGAAGCACCGACCGTTGGAGGAGCTGTAGAGCAAGAGGGAGGAGAAGCCGGAGATTGCGGCGAGGAGGTAGGAGTCGGGCTTGGACTGGACCCAGCAGAGGTCCTGCACGGCGGAGGAGTCGGATTCGAACCAGAGTGCCGACGACTAGAGGCGGAGGTCGAGAGAAGGTCACGGCCGAGAGGAAGCGGGGTCCACCGAACGGAGGTGACGAAAGGTGAGATAGATGATGACGATGATGACGTGGCGGAGGATTGGGGAGGAGGCATGGGGAGAGTGAGGACGAGTTGCACAGAGCGAGCGTCGAGGACGGAGATGGAGCTGCCGGCGGGGAAGGCGAGGAGGCCGGAAGGGTTTGTTCTTCTTCTTCCCCACGAGTCGATATGCTCTAGTTTGTAATACAATAAAAATGAAAATGACTTTAGTATCTATGAGGGTCCATGGAATCCATTAATGTCATTTTTCTTCCTAGTAATTTAATTCAATACAATATGAAGCGATTGTAGAAACGTAATTGCCGAATCCAAATTAATGGACTCATAAAAGGATTATGGTGGCCTATAGTTAAGCCCATTTATGCTAGTGACTCTTTTTTCCTTCAATGACAAGGAATCATTTCTCTCAATTTTAAGGATATTGACTACATTGAGTTATTGACTATGTGCTTAAATAAGCTTTGGTTTAGACTTTCTAGGTGATAAAAGAGATGTATTATGTTTCTATAAAGTTATGGTACTAATATTTTTATCATCGTTTGTGAATATCGCTAGTGTTATTGGTACACAAATTCAGTTTAATTTTTGTCCGTCCTTATTTCATATTTAATTGATATATTTAGTTTATATTATAAATAATGTAACACTTTAATCGTTCTAGAGTAATTTTTTATTATTATTAGTTAAATAATGGCGGTGATACGTGTCAATTTTTAATTAGTCGGAAATCTTTTCGGAAATTTTGTATAATTATTATCGATAAAGACACGTGTCACATTATTATTGGTGGTAAATCTATCTGGTAAATCATTTTTAAACATTTCACTACATGAGAAAACTGATTTGCTTAAAGCAAATAGTGAATGGGTGTGTGCAAAACTTGATTTGCTTGAGCAAATCTTAGATACATTTTGCTTGAAGCAAGATTTGCTCTTGCTCTGCTTCTTGCTCTGCTCATGGGTGCGGATGCTCTAAGTGTTGCTTTAAAATACCCAAAATTCTTTTTTTAACATGGTTCTTTTTGTTACATTTAGGCATGGAGCAATGGGAGGATGTGCAATGTGAAGCACAGAGTGCAATGCAGAGAAGCCTCCATTCAGGTGTCGATTGCGACATTTCTTTTGGGACCAAAGGAGAAAGCTGTGGAAGCCGTGCCATGCAAGAGTTTGTTGATTCGGAGCACCCTCGTCTCTATGTCCCTTTCACTTATGACGAATACAGGAAGCTTAGACTGTCCACAAAATTGCAATCCGGTGAAGCACTGGCACTCGTACGTATCAAGTCCTAGTTGAATGAATTGAGTGCCAATTATAAGGCTTAGATAGAAGAGAAACAGTTGGTCCTTTCTAGACTTATAGGCAGTAATCTCTGCATATCATATTAGAAAATGGTGAACTAAGTAATAAAAATCTCATAATAATACCGGGGCATAAAGTGCTAAACCAGATTGTTCTTCAGTTCCCCATCGGCATTCATTCAATGTCGTCTAAGATATCGTTGTTGCAATCTATCCAGATTTGATGTTAATTGTCCAAAGTCCAAACTTATTTGCTAGATATTTCGTAGGAGGTAACCCATATTTCCATTCCTTATTGCATTGTATCCATTCTCTTATAAATACAGTCATCTCCTAAGAATGAAAGCACAATTCAGATTCTTTTCACAAGCCTTGATGTTGCAACATTCCCGACTATTTCTTTGTCCTAGGTTTTCAAGCATAGTTTCAGAATCTGTATCATCTATTTACAATATAAGTAGAATATGGAACAATGTGTAGTCATGTACAAAAGTTACACATGAACTGTCACCTTTGGTGAAAAACCAAATAGGAACAATTGAACTATTGAATGATATCAATGAATTTCTAAAACCAATAAAAAAAACACTAGGAATTTTCCTTGCTTATTTTTCACTTGGTGAAGTGGAAAATTAAATAAATTAGAGACCATGCACACACCTAGCTAGGAACATACACAAGACCTGGTTGAGATCATACACAACACCTAAACCAGGGAGGAGCTGTCACTATTTCTTCCTGCTCCACCGTACCGGTCTAGGCTATCTCTGCTGTCATGCAAATGTGGGCTCCACTCAGACCTATCGGACGCCGCCGACATCCCTAGCGGCCAAGACGACGTCGTGTTCATCGTGTTGGCAATGCTACTCATTCCATCCGGCATGGAAGGCCACACAAAAGATGGTTTGAAAGGCGGGACTCGGGGTGCCGGAACCGACCCGGAAATAATCTGAACCACAGTCTGGGTCTTGGGCCTGTCCCCCGCAATCGGATGAGAACAGGCCAGCCCAAGAAGCAAAAGCCTCTGGGCCTCTTCCACCACGTAGTCATTACCCAACCTCTCGTCCACAGCCTCCAACAAACGACCATCTCTATGCAAGGACCAAACCCAATCCACAAACTGAAACCCACCAATCTTGGCCCACGGACGTTGACCGCACACGACTTCTAGAACCACCGCCCCGAACCCGTAGATATCCGACTCGCACGTGGCTTTTCCGGTGTGGAAACACTCCGGCGCAATGTACCCCATCGTGCCCTGAACTCCTTCTAGTTGGAGTTCGGCATAGGAGGTCTTCTCATTGTCTAGGGCACGTGCGAGGCCGAAGTCACCTAGGCGGGCATTGAACTTGGAGTCCAACATTATATTGCTAGCCTTGAGGTCTCTGTGGACAACTCTTTGGTCATACTCGTTGTGGAGATAATGTAGAGCCGAAGCCACGCCGGAGATGATTTTGTACCTCTGGCTCCATCCGAGGGTTGCGTTTTCCGGCGTGGCGGAGAATAGGTGGTTGTCCAAGCTGCCGTTCGGCATGTACTCGTACACTATGAGAAGCATTCCACTCTTGTGGCACCAACCTGCAGTACGTATGTCACAAAAGTTGAATCGATCAAACACAATGTACCAATATATACGTACACCTAAAGATGTTTCAGCCATTTTCATTTGCGTTAGGAGCGTTGAAATGTAGAAAATCTGAACCACATCACCCTAGGAAGATTAAACCGTTGACTTTACATCTACGCGCATGATAAGCACACGTCCAATACTATAGTCTTTACTTTATATGGTCAACTAAGTACCATATAATGGTGTTGAGAGAAATGAAAACGACATGGCGTGCCGTTTGAGATTTTGTTAGGCGAAAAATCGTGTTAAATTAGACCGTAGAAAGAATTTGTCGGAAAATTTCTCAAATTATGCCTATCATCTATGCAAAAGGGCCATGAGAAAGGAACTTGGTCGGACACTCAATGGAAACCGAAGTTAATAGTATCTAGCTACATATGAATTAGTAGACTAAGCACCAACCATTTTATGCAAATCTTCTTCCATCGATCAGCCTTATCCTCTAATTAAGGTTGGTGATGCACATTCGGTTCCATTATTATTCGTCACCCACTCGCCCCTAAGACTAAGACTGATTGAACAGTAGATACGCATGTGATTCATATTGCCAATTGTGCCTTGGCCTATGGACGTGAATTTAAAAATGAATCCCTTGTGGATGATTAAACTAATTAAAACTTAGGAGTTAAGAAATGAGATATATACTTACCGAGTAGCCGAACGAGGTGTTTGTGGCGGAGGCGGTTAATGATGGTGAGCTCGGCCAAGAAGTCATCTCGGCCCTTGACCTCGTCACGCGAGAACATTTTCACCGCCACTTGAAGGTTGTCCTCCTTCGCTAGACACCCTCGGTACACCACTCCGAACCCGCCTTCGCCTAGCTTGTGCTTGTCGTCGAAGTTGTTGGTGGCTTTCTTCAACTCTCGGTAACTAAACTCTCTCGGCATTCCGGGAAGTGACTTTAAAGCTCCCAAAATGTTAGGGTCCGATGCCCTAGCCTTGTGCTCCTTGTACACATAGTAACCCACTAAGGTAAAACAGAGAATTACCATCACCAACGCGGCCCCTACACCTAGTGATATCTTGAGCACCTTATTGCGGTCCTTACTCCCTCTGCCGTCAGGCAAAATCTCCACCGTTAGATTCCACATCAAGACGCAGTTGAGCTGGATGTTACTTCCGGTGGACGCCGCGAATCCGAAGTAGGATTTCCTGTTGACAATGTCCTTGAGATTGAGGCTGGCGGTGAGTACTGGGCTATTGGGCCTCGGCCGGATGTTGCTGAACCCGCCTTGCGAGTCCTTAGTCTGGTTGGCCATGTACACCGTCAGCTCACGCGACTCGCCGTTGTACTGGACCCACACCACGTAAAACTCCACACCCGGCGGTGCGATCTCGATTCCGTACTCCGAAAGCGACGCCGTTTTGTTTGACTCGATGGAGTTGATGTCGAGCCCCACGTGGTTGCTGTCGGGGTCAAACTCAACGCCGTCGTCTTTCAAAGTGTCCAGCTCAACCGCCACCAGATGGTTGCTGACGTCACCGTCGTTGGATGAGTTGGTGAGGCCGAGGTACTTCCCGTCGCTGTTCTCCGGGATTGTCATGTCGGGCGCTATTATGAAGGCGAGGCCCTCGCCGGGGACGGCGGCGTCGGAGTGGGTCCCGGAGCTGTTGAGGCGGTAGACGTTGATTAAGAAAGAAGAGTTGAATGACGCCACGTGGATCGGAGAGGAAGGATCTTGTTGGTCGTCGGAGTTCCAGAGGACGAAGGAGTGGTTAAAGAAGACGCGGCCGGAGCGGTGGGCCAGGGTGAAGTTGGCGTTGGCGGAGTCGGGAGTGATCTGAAGAGCGCCGTTGGTGATGGTCGCCGGAGACAAAACCGCGAAGTTGTTGTAGTACGAAGAGTTGAAGGGACCGAACTGATGGGATTCGACCTCGTACATCTGAGCGTCTGTGAAAGCCGCCGCCGGCAACAACAGACATAACAGGAACAGAATCACCATGCCAGCTAGCTAGGGCTAGGGTTTCAGCTGACGAGAAAGAAGATATAGATCGAGGAATTCAAGAGAAACTCAGGAACTCAGGAAGCTAACTGGCTAGCTAGCTAAGCCTGAAGAGTCTGCATTTGTTTATTTAGGTTGTATCTGGTTTGTTTTGCTCCGAGAAACGGAGGGGTTTGAGATGTTTTGAATTTAGAATACGAGGGTTTCTGTGTTATATCTCGGAAGCTTCCATTAAACTAATGAGCAAGTATACAATATATTAATTCAGAAATAATCGTTTTTATTTCTATATTGGTGCTTTCTTTTAACTTTATCTAGCAAGTAACAACAGGGTCTGTCGCCATGCATGCACCTTCTATTATCGTGAGACAATGAGACATGAGCCAGACATACATACAGCCACCGAGCTCATATTTGGTTTTTCCTTTTTTTTTGTTTTAATTTTAATTCTTTATCTGATTGGTGGCAACCGTGGCATATTTAACTTACTGCATAAGTTTAAGTTTCCATGCACACTATTTCTAAACAATTTCCAATAAACAAAAGCATTCATCTAATCTTCATCGATCTCTGGCAGTATATATCCACTCTTGTATCTCTAATAATACTCGATCATTTAGTGATGTATGTATCTTAATTTAGAGTTTACCAATTCACCGTAATAAGTATTAAGTATTGCTCGTTGGTTGTGTGCCTTTCGTGTCTTGTTTATTTTAGGTAGTTTTTGTTTTGTTAAATAAGCGCACTCTCTTAGTGTCAGGATGAGATGTAATACCGATGAAAGTTTTGGCCGGCAAGAAAGTCAGAAAGCTGTTCAGAGTAAATTGATGAGTCGTCGTTATCATGTTATCTTTATTTTCGTTACTGTGTCGTCTTAAATGTAAAACAAATGGAGCAGTCAATGTTACACTCTTTGCAAAATAGAACAGTATATGATATATTGTATTAGTCGAGTCACCTAATAGTATTTCAAGTGTTTCTGTTCTTATAAGTTTAAGTTATGTCCCCCCTCATTATATTCTATCGTTTCATTAATCAAATTTTAAGGATAGCTGTAAATCTTTATTAAAAAAAGTATTAAATATTGATGACAACGCGTGACAGATTAAAAATCTAAATGTTAAGAGTGGACATATGAAATCAACGAGGAAGATTACAGTTTTAAAAGTTATAAATCAACATGCAATATTATATATATATATATAGATGCATCATGCTTGCACCATGTAGCGTATGGAATTAGCAAAGCTAATGTCTCTATGCGCACGTATAAAATAATATCATGCTACATTGCTTTGATTTTCTCTAGCTAATTCGAATCGTGTTGATTACTCCATCAGTTGATATTTGAAGCTCTTTGGATACGTACGTGACTTAATTCTTCATTAAAACCATGTTATATAATATAGTGAATTGATTTTTTGTACAATGTACTTGGAATAAGTAGAGTAGCTGTCAATAGATCGAGAAATAACCCAAATGTAATATCCAATAATTGTATATGTGTTTCATTCTTTCTTCAAATCTTTGGTCTTTGTGACTTTGTTTGATTTTTTTCCGTTAGGAAAAGAAAAATTACAAAATAGAAAAGTCTCTTGGGTAACCTAAGTATAAGGAATCATACAGATGAGCTCTATTATCAGTAGCAGGGAGAAATTGATTTCAAATTCTAAGTTTAGGAGAGGAGTGTACGTCCAATGTTAGTCAATCTGTCCGCCACAAAATTTGCTTCACAAAGAACATAAGTGAAGATAATGTTCTCAAAAATTCATTGACAATTATTCTGATGTCTTAAATAATAATTTTGATCCTCCAAACATTTGCCTTTTCCACACTTGATGATCAGAGAAGAGCCCCTTCTAACTTTGTTTGAGTTGCCAACATGCATTCACACGTTCAAGAAACTAAAAGGGATACGAGTTGCCAGCCTAGTCAACTAATTGTGCTCTTTAATTTGTTTTTCTTCTTTCGATTACAAGCTTTTTAGTCTGGCTTTTGAAACAATAATACTTCCCTTTACAAATTACAGATAATTAATATACATATATAGAAAAAGATCAAATTAATTATTTTAACTCGTAACGAATCGAATGATCGAATCAATCGGCGACTGAGAAAAGTGTTGCATATGCATGCTCGTATCGATCTACAAACATAAATTAATGTTATCTGAAGTGGTTGATTTCTATAATTAAGCTTTTAATTTCTGGAAAGATAACTATTTAAGAAGGCTACTTTGATTTATTCCATAAGACATGTGTAGTCTTATATACTATATATATGTCTTGCATGTAGTGCTTGGCACCACTTTACTACGACTCTACGAGTACGTACGTATAAGATTCTACATCAATTTTCTTCATCTTCTTTAATAAATCTTAATTTTTAGGCCTTTTGTATCAACTGCCTTAATTTTCTAAAGTACACACTGTTAAGTAGCTCGCAGTCAACCCAAAAGATTTTCAGAGTGTATTTGGTGGAATTGATACGATCTAGTCATACATATATGATACATATATATATATATCAAATAATAAAAAGGAACGTACATTCTTGCTGTACCTTACAAGTTTCAACACTAGCTACTATGTATAGAAAGAAAGAAAACAGATTCATTAATTACAACTTTGGCTTGTATATATATTCATTAATTACAACACTGCCTTTAACACAGTTGATCCTCCATCCATCGATAATTTGATGGATGTAGTAGTTGTGCAGTAAACTCTCCCTTAAATTAAGGTCGCTTTTCCATGCTATTAGTGTATATAGTGATACGAAAATGATCGATGTATGATACGTATTCTCTCTATTTCGATCATTTTGGTAAGAGTAAAGCGTGTGAATCTTAGACACTTTATATTCTTTACTCCTATAAGAGAATGATAGTATTCATTTAATGAATAAAGGGAGTTGCGATAATGATAAATGATGTAGCTATCTCTACTACAATAGAGGGAAGTCCTTCTATCGTGTTATTACCATACCAAAATACAAAAAAGTAAAATTAACTTTCTAAATATCAATCAGCCGGAGAAAAAAAAAGGAGTCGTGCAATTAAAATGTCAGTTTTGTAAAATTACCGGGATAAAAAATCTTAGAAAAATAAAATGAACTAAAAGAAGAGAAAGGACGCGCATGAAGAGAGAGAACATTCCATCGGAGGAAAAAAAAACGGAGAGCAAACAGTTTTGATCAACTAATTAAGCTAATTATCGTCGAGTAGTGGCAACACGATCAGAGATGGGATTTGATCTGAGCAACTATATTTACCTATTTTCCAAGATGCGAGACAAACCAAGCACCGTCAATTCGGTATCTTCTCTGACTCGAAAATCGCTGATAGAAATTGAAGAAGCAACTCGGTATCTACCTCTGAGTTTGAATTCAAAATTCAATCGTTGCTGCTGTTGCTTTGTTGTTCTACTTCTTCGTCAGGTAAAGCCTCACTTTAATTATCGTTTTGTTGGATTGGTACTCTTTTTAACTGTTTGAGTACTAGAAGCATACCGTATACCTGAGACATCAAAGGATGAAATCACAGTAATTAATCAATCTATTCGAATCTACTTGAGATTGATTTGGTTGTGTGTAGATATGAGATTTGATAATCAGGTTTCGTCATTTCAGAATGTTCATGGTAGTTGCAAGATCTTGAAGCTGTAGGGGGTTAAGGCATGAAGATTATTAAAAACCACATATGACTTCAACTAGAAAAGGTATTTACCCTCTGCATTCTCTGTAATTTAATCACTTGCAATCTCTTTATTGCAGTGGCCAATCGCTCGATTGTATCCAAACTTATATTCTTGCACCCCTCTGACTTATCTAGACTGGGAGATTTGCCTATGATCATGTTAGAAGAAATGAATATACCTTATGATGTGTAATTTATATCTGGTTTGCAATTTATTGACATCTGATGTTTCAATTCTTTTCATAAGGAACATTGGAATAACTTCTTTCTTCCTTTCAAGTATCTTCAAATGTAGAATAGCCTATTCAAACTATGTAGGTCATTTATTAAGATTAATCTACACATTCCGAGTATGCTATGGAATGAACTAAAAATTACAGAGAGTGTCAGACTTCCTTTTAAGTTGAGAAGAAAGCAGTTTCCTGTCAAATTGAGTTTTGCACTGACAATCAACAAATCACAAGGACAAACAATACCAAATGTTGGTATTTACCTTACAGATCATGTGTTTAGTCATGGACAATTTATATGTAGCTCTATCAAGAGGAGTTTCAAATGCCACTACTGGAATATTGGTGAAGAAGGGATCAGTAAAACGCGAGGAATGGATTTTCACAACAAACGTTGTGTATAGAGAAGTTTTGCTACCCTACGATTAATCCAGTTTTAAAAGGTACATGTGCTATTTGCAATACTTTAATGTTCACGAAAATAAAATAAATATTTAACATGTATACATTTTCAGGACTATGGTATCTTGAATCCTATCAATGCAATGAAGAAAAACTCAAAATAGTGGATGACGAAGATAATAACCACAAATACGTGGCAGGTGATGATTGACTAAACTATGGTAAATGTTGACACATATTATGTTTTAGTCGTTTCTCTTTAAATATTTTTTGTTTTATTTTATAAATAATGTATTTAATGTTGTAGTGATTGAATCATATATTCCATGAAATTATATAATTTTATAATTTATAATAAAATATCTGACAAATCACACGCGCGGAAGGCTAATAAAACTTTAAAACAGAAAGGATGGATAGAGTCATAAAACATGTTTTAAGTAAGGAAAGATTATGTGGTCGGTGGCAAGAGGAAACCAACAGTCCTTTGATCATAGAAAAAATGACAAATGTGATAGAAAATTCGTTTGATCAAGCCGAAATATCGGTGAATTTATTTTGTAATCTGCCATTTATATTAATCAATAGACAACCCATCATCTAAAAAAATAAAAATAAAATAGTGGTTCAACCGGGGTAGTACACTAAGCAATATGGGCTCACAGTCCACAAACCCCGTTTTCGCTGCTCTGTGAAACCAGCCTCACGCTTTTCTCTCCTCTCTAAGATCCTCTCTAAGAGCCACGTGGCACGGGTGACCCAACACACACAACCAAACTGATGTCGGTGACATAAAAAAGTTGTTTCTTCTCACTGCCATGAGCTTCGATCATCATCTCATGAGCCCCAACACACCTTAACGTTTCAGCTATATAGCTATGGGAAGCGAGTCACGGATTAATAAGGTTAAGGAAAATAAACATATTAACTTCGTTCTGTGGAAAGGAGGAGTTGGTCATGTTACTCCAAATCCAGGTAGGTTTTCCATTATCATGGTGACCACCAAAACAGGTCGACACTCGGTCGGTCTTAACCTCTTTAGGTAACAGTTTAACAGTTTTAAAAGCAAACAAATAAAACACAATAGCAATAGAAGCCAGCCAAACGCTAACAAAAACACAAATAGCGAACAAGCGCTGACCCAGAAGCCCCAATCTTCCTCTGTTCAGGTTCAGGTGCTTTCTTCTTCCTCATTCACCTATTACTTACTTTCAGTTATTCTGTCAATAATTTTCGGATGCTATAAGCGAATTTGAATTTGAATTCCCAATTTCAATGGAATTGGAATTTTTAGGGTTTGTTATCCCAGGAAGAAAGATTGAAGCTTTTATGTGCAAGATTTATTCTTTAAATTGAGCTTATAGGGATTCAGTTGTGGATAACTAATATGAATTTTGGAATTTCTCATATCAGCTTAAGTTATCAGATTGTTCTTAATCTTCATGGAGTTTCAAGTTGTAATTTTTTTATGTCCTATAGATTGAAGTGAACCTAGCTAATGTAGTGTTTGTGGACCAATGTGTTTTTTTTGTGTGGTTTTTAATGCATCTAATCCTGTAAAACTTTGTGCATCGCAGCGTTTGGTGGAAAATGCAGTATTCAAAGATTCCGCTTTCGGATGAGTTTTTGATCCCCAAGTCAAGGAAGAAGAAAGTCTCGACTCCGAAAGACCCCTTGTATCAGATACAAGTCAGTGAAGCGAATGGGGCGCCTTCTGTTCTGTTGAAAGCAGGGAAGAAAGGATCAAAGAGAAACCCGAAGAGGGAAGTTTCACCGATGTTCCAGCAACCGGAGAGGTCAAACTCATATTTGTTGCCCGATTCATCTACGTCTGGAAGCAACTACCGCGAGCTGAGGCTCAAGTACTTGATGATGGAGGAGAAGAGCTTTGCAGTGGGGAAGGATCTGCGAGAGGTTGAAGACGAGGTTAAGACGCTCGAGGAGGAGAAGTTTGCACTCTTGGATCAGCTTGTTGTGTTAGAAGGCCTCGTAGATCCTGAGTTGCATTCATCATAGGTATTTTCCTTTTCTTTCTATCAGTGTGTGTGATTAGTATGCACATCTGTGTATTGTCATTATACATGGTCTCCAATATAAGGGATTGATATTTGTTAAAATTTGAAAAGATAGATGATGCAGAATTGCAGATAGCAACTCAGTTAATGTATTCGTTTGCTGTGCAATAGTATTTTTGGTGTAATGTTTGAATTGAAATATTGTTTTTTTTTATAAAGAAATTGAAATATTGTTCATTAGTCCTTTTTTTTAGACAGGCATGCATATGGTTGCTTAATGTTTCATTGAAGCAAAGAGAAAAATCAGGAGGAAGCAGCAAGCAGGAGACACAAAACTACTCGGGTGCATTCAACTAATCAAAGTTTAGTGCTATACATATAACTTAAACCACAAGGCAGGAAATATAACTTTCTTTAATTTGCTCATATCGGCCAAAAGAAGAAACAAATAATCTGATCACTCGAAGAAACTGAAGGTAACTTGGAAATTGGAACATAGATCTATACTTGGTTCTGCATTGCCCTCTTTAGTGTGTGTAAGGTTTTAGTATCAGTAAGGACTAGGGATATCAACGTCCTAAAGCTAACTGAACTTCTCCTTGGCTGTTATCTCATCATTCCTGAGTTTGCATGTGCAACTCGGACAACCATAGGACTGGTAACCCTCGATCTTCCACTCATCCATGACAAGAAACCAAATGTATAGCCCTTCGATGGAGCAACCACCTTGAAAGTGACAGTGAAGCTCATCTTCTGACCATATCTGGTGAAGACTAGCCGATTTGGGACAACAGAAACATTGATTCCTTTGGGTGAGGACACAGCGGCTTTGTAGATATTCCTCGGCTGCCCAACATTGATCACTGTTCTAGTTATCGATATGTTCCCCTCGAGATTTGGTACTGTGATGGATGGATAGTTGAGGTCGGATGGAGTTTTGAATCCCTGAGCACATGTCCTGTTGTCTAGTGTGATTTGATGCAATGACTTCTCATCATACCCAACTGAACAAAGGAATGCTATATAATCTGCTGGCTTTGCATCATAAACAAGACCCGGATTGAGCGCTCTTGTTGGGTTCAGGAAGCCTGAGCCATAATCAAATGCATTACCCTTTCTGCCTTCAGGGTCCACTATAATCGGTTTGTGTCTCTTGTCCACAAGAGTAGCTGTAGAACATTTGCTGTCAGACTTCAATACCAAATATGATATACAACTACTTCGGAAACTTCATCACATCAAAAATTGGGACCTATATACCACCAGTATGAGAATGAAGAATAAAAATGTTTTATGTTAACCTTAGCTTTACACTAGGTAAATTACCGGTAGTCATGATTGCAGATCTAATAGCCGCTGGGGACCAGGAAGGATGAACAGCTTTGATCAATGCGGCAATTCCCGTTACATGCGGGCAAGCCATGGAAGTTCCAGAAAGAATGTTAAACTGTTTTTTAGCTACTGATGGGGACCAAGATGCAAGGATGTTCAGTCCGGGAGCTGTAATATCAGGCTACAAAAGAAGAATTTTTTATGCAAGTTATCAAGGTGATACTACAAAATGTGGGAAAAAACAATTGGAGACGTTGATAAGCACATTGTTTTATCGGATCATTAGATGAAGTTTACCTTCAAAATTCCTGGTGTCAACGCATTGGGACCTTTTGCAGAAAATGCTGTAACACGAGGTGCAGGTTTTGATCCCAGTATTGTCTTTGCAGGGAGAATTTTAGCCATTGGATGGCTGAGGGGCAGTGAATTAGATCAGTTGAACACAAAAACTAAGACACTGCAAACTCAAACTCCATGCTTTAGTTCATAAAACTAACCGTGTGTGATCAATATAAGAGAGGATATGTCTTCCTCTCCTCAGTCCAACAATTGCTGAAGGGATAACAAATGGGACAGCAACACTCATATCTGCTTCATCGATGAGAATCATCCCAATACCACCGGCGTCTTTAACTACAACACTTTTTGCTACCTTTGACTCTGTTGAACTCTCAGCGTGACGGCAGACTAGAACCTTCCCTCTGGCCTTGGTTTTATTCAAGGAACTTTCTATACAGTAACTGCAGGTAAAAAGGTAGAGAAAACGTTACTTAGGGTTTCCCCATGTATTGACATCTAAATAGGATTCACTTCCGAGTACCTTTTGATCACCTGGATTGATAGGGAGTGAAATACCCTGCATAAGCTTCAGAGGCAGAAATGATACTCGCTGAGGTTTTCATTCCAATAACACTGAGACTTTCACCCTGTAATATTATAGAGAGCGTATAAGACTTCAGCAAAATTCAGAAAATCATGTACAATCTCAACAGAAACTAGCTATTAAACAGCATTACCGAGACATTAACACCATTTCCTAGAATGATCTCAGAAGTGAATTCCCTATCAGTTGAACTTGCAGCAACAGTAATCATCCACGGGGCAAGATTTGTCGCAGAACCCGGGTTTCCTGCATTTCCAGCAGACGAAACCACTAGAATACCATGCCTAGCAGCATGGAATGATCCCACAGAAATGGCATCAGTGAAATAGTCTCCCTGAGGCGCATCAGGACCAAGGGACAGTGACAGAATGTCAACCCCGTCTCTAATTGCATCATCAAAAGCCGCTAGTAGGTCAACATCATAACAACCTGTGTCCCAACAAGTCTTGTATACTGCAATCCTAGCCATTGGTGCACCTCCTCTAGCTCCTCCAGATGCCAAACCCTTATAAGTCATGTTTGAGACATAACGACCAGCAGCAATAGAGGCCGTGTGGCTTCCATGACCCGCACTATCCCTCGGTGAGGTAAATGCCACTGTGTCTGCCGAATCTTGCTCAGCTTCATAGCCAGACTTATAGTATCTGGCCCCAATCACTTTTCTATTCACAAAGTTTATGATCAGCAGTAAATAATTGAGACATTCACATAAACTAAATACTCAAACACAAAGGCATGATGTGAACCTGTTGCAAGTTGAAGCATTGAATGCTTCTCCAGATTCACAATGCCCCTTCCATCTAGCTGGCACCGGAGGCATGTTGGCATCATTAAAACTTGGAGATTCAGGCCAAATTCCTGTATTGATTAGGCGGTTAACACTGTTCAGGAAGCAATATTTTTTCTTTTGGTTTTAAATATTAATCTAATAACTTGTCCATATCAAAACCAGAGGCCAGCACATGTTGAAGCATACATAAACCAACAAATTATGGCATGTTCATGTGAATACAGAATTACAGATAGCAACAACTTCTGGCATGTTCTTAACTTAATATAGTATATTACATTTCCCCCAAACAAATTGCACAGTGGAAACAACAGGGTTTGAGTGCTCAATGCGTACCAGTATCAATGAAACCGATGATGACATTAACTTGGTTCTTTATGTTATAACCGGAAACCTCTAAGGTCTGTTCACCCAAAAGACCCATGAAATCCCAGGAATGAGTGGTGTGCAGACTCCTTTTTGAATTGGGAAAAACCGAAACCACTCCAGGCATTTCTGTCAAAATCCCAAAATCACTCACAAACTCATGTATCTGTTCAAATCAAAATTCTTGCAAATGGATATAGGAACTTACTTGAAATTCTCAAAGCTTGGTGGTCAGTCAATCTGGCAGCAAAGCCCTTGAAACCGTATCGGTAACTATGAATATGAGAAGCCTGAGCTTGCTCTAAGCTGTTAAACATAGATGACAATTCCCAATGCAATAAGAGATTGGCCAGAAAAGCCCACGGAGATAAAAGAACAAACTTTTTCATTATAATCAACTAAATGAAGAAACTTTAGCAAAAACTGACCTTCCTGTATGAACTGAAGCAAGTATGTGATGATTTTGTGCCAAAATCTCATCTGGGTCTTCACCATTATTGCTTCCCATATAAACCACATACGCCTAAAACCCCAAGACAACATATTAAACCTAGAAAACTACCAAAACATAACACAAAAACTAGAAAACAACCAAGTACGGAATCACTATTATTACCTTGGATGAAAGACAAATGCTAATTTCAGCAGCAAGAACACACAGCAACAGAGAGACAATGCAGCTTCCTCTCCAACTAAAACAAAAAGAAGCCATTTTTCTCTCTCTCTCGAGTGTCCCAAACTCTATGAAAGAGAGAAGTATAATATGTATTGGACCAAAACAGTTGGATGAAAAAGAGGTTGAAGATGGGTTTTAATATATATAGGAGGAGGGAAAAGGCTTGTGCTTTTGATACTTGAGGAATGTGTATTGTATCTTCTAATATCTCATATGATGTTGCATCGTTGAAAATGGTCTGAGAGAGAAACCTGTGATACAAAGCCAAAAAGAAACACAGACGACGATGATACGATGAAACGTGAAGATAAGAATGGTGAGTGGGGGAGAGGTGGGAAACTGAGAGAGAGAGGGAGAGAGGAGTCTCTGTTTGTTATTGGTTTTGGAGCAAACAAAAACAACCCAAGGTGCCTTCACTACTGTCACCCAAAATAAACCAACCTTAAAAGTAAAGCTGAGACCTTTAGACCGTTAGGAAAGTGAGCTTTGGGTTCTAAAGTTGTAATCAGAACGGGCATATAGAACACCAGTGGACTGCAGCACAATGGCGGAACTATGACCAAGCTCACCAGGCTTAATGAGAAGTTGAGAAGTTAAAAAAATAAAATACTACTAATCTTGAAGTTAAAAAGAAAAGTTACTATAAAGCTTAATTTGTTTTGCTAAGTGCAACCTGATAAGTCCATTTAAAACTTAAAACTCATTCGATCAATCCAATAAGCTCGTTTAAAACCCAAAACTCCAATCGCAATCATTCAAAAGAAAAGGAAATATTTCAAGTAAGATTGTTTCATCTCCTATTCATTCTCAACTTGGTTCTTTATGACACAACTCCATCCTCTCGATAATGTTTTCTTGAAGTTACAACCTCATTTGTTCCTTATCGATCAACAAAACTTCATGAGTTTTTTTACAAACTAGAAAATTCAATATTTGTCTAAACTCTTTATTTTTTATTTTGATATTATTTTGGTGTTGCTCGATCTACTTCTTTTGAGCATTTTCAAGTTGAAAATTGAAAATTTAGTGAATTTATATATGTCCGCAAGAATTGGAAGTAGCATACAATTACGAATTAGAATACGGTTATTGTGAAGTAATAAAGTTCACGAAAAAAATCGTGCGCTGCACAATACAACACCGTAACCCTTCAATATAACTAGCCCTGGTGAGAAATTAATCATGATTCCGCCACTGTTGCAACAGTGAAGCAACCAAGTATGAACATCTTCATTCTCATCAGCTCTGCTTTATCAAGTGTGATTACTGATTAGTGTTGCATTTTCTTAAGCCTATTTTCTAAGATCAACATCGTCCCCAAATGAAGTAAAATCACTGTTTCTTTGCCGGGTATTATGTGATACTACCCTATTAGTGACAAAACTCATTTCTTAAAAATCAACTAAACTCAGACTAGTTATTTTGACTAGATGTTGTTTGATATCCGATTCTGTCTTGTGTAAGTGTATTGTATCAGAAAATGAAACTCATGAATCTTATCGGATTTGTCATTTTTATTTCATGTGGATGTATTTAAATCATGAACTTCAGTGACCAATGAGCGATCGATCAATTGTTAGTAAAGTCATACGTTTACGGTGCTTAGTATTATCGTGTCACTATGTTGCAAATTTCGTTGAAGACTTTAATACTGTTAATAAGTAGGGTTTGTCGTTTCTCCTAAATAAGCATTCAAAGTTTTCAACTTATTGATTCAAGCCAGTGTACATTAAACCAACAAACTTAGTAGAGAAATGACAACCAAGGTGATTCTCTTCTTCCTATTTCCACATTACCTAACAAAAATTATACTTGCAGAGTTGCAGGGTGGGAATTACATTCCACCAAACCTATTGAGTCATGATAGTGAAGTCTACCTCTCATCATCATTATTTTTTAATCAACCTCTTAAACACCACCGCAATTCATAATGATCTGCTCTTTACAATTTCTACATCCGTGACTCATTAATTTTATAAACTAGCCTGCAATAATGAATTATTCACCCCACTTTTTTAGATTTGTTTGGCAATTTGTACCAATGCAAATCCATATAGATCTCCCGAGCCCCCCTACCAATTTGGCAATGAAATCAAATTTGTAATCTTGCTCATAAAAAAATTGTAATGTGCATATCGATTTTTACGTGTTTTGGTACTGAAAAAAAGGGGGAAAATTATATCAAACTTTCCAAATGAATTTAGAACAAAGATTTTTGTTATATATGGAAATGAGTAGATAATTGGCTGTGAATTGTATATAAGTCCAAATTTTTGCAAGAATCATGCCTCAAAAAAAAATTAAACATATCACATTCTCATCACCTCCATATACCAAAAATTTTCTTCACATAGAAAAATAGTGGTACCATGCTAATGTGATACCATTTTGCTTTGTTGGAATCACGTGTATCACCATCCAATAATACTGCTTATCAATGTGACCCGTATATAATGGTATAATCTTTCCCTTGTATCAAAATATTCACACAAAAATACAATGATGTATTTAGATAACATTGGTTTATTGAATGGTAATGTACTTAATATTATCAATTCATTCATGCATGTCTCTTCACGCTTCGATTATCAAAATTGATTCCGAATTGTTAAGTTTACTTTGTACGTTTAATTAGTCTAATCAGTGTAATTAGTCAAAAATATTTCTAGAATTGTTTATACTCCAAATGTTATCGGTCTAATTAGATGCATTTGATCACGCACCAAGTATGGTTTTGAAACGTATCAAATCAACCATCATATATAGATTATATCTTACCCAAAATTTGGTTTTGGAGAGTCATCGTTTATACACCGATGTTTCGGTAATTTGTGCGTACCAGCATCATTTCTTTTTGAAACATTGCACGTCACATTAAATTTGATTACATTATATATAGATCCGTCCGTAGGCTTGACCATAGGAGTATCAACACTCCTAAAGAACTTATGCGATCTAAATCGAAATGCAACATCTGAGATGAAGCACAAAAGAACCATGCGACCATGATTAAGAGTCATTATCGAGGCGGGTGGACCAACCAGGCCTTGACAAACAAGAACCAAGACTGTTTTAGACCCCTACCGGAGCGGGCACAGGACCGCCAAGCCCCAAAAAGAAAATAAAACAAATCATAAAATACCACCCGGATCCCAGAGTCAAATCCAAAATGGATCAGAATCTAAAAATCTGGCCCAAAATTCATCCAATGGCCATAACCCCGGGCCCAAAATTCAGCCCAAGCCCACAACCAAGACACAACCCACAACTCAATCAACGCCCACCGGAGCTGCTTAACTTCACCGTCGGAAGGAAGCTCCCACCACGCTCTGGAAGCACTAGCCACCACCAAAGTGCGGCATCCAATCTGTCCAAATTGAGCCACCCAAATCCTCGGATTAAAGCACAAAATTTGCTTCAACCCAGTGCCATACAACCTCCGATTCCGTTCGACTTCACCGTCAGAAGTCAACTTCTGTTACGACTTAAAGATTCCCTCCACCACCAACGCCCGACATCCAGAGCCTCCAAGCTGATCCAACCAACTAGTGACAGACTTGCATACTCCAAGCAGTAAGAACACCCAGTCCAAATCCAACATCGACTGACAATTCACCCTCCCACCATGCTAAGACGCCGGAGTGGTAAGTCTGATCACTCCAGCACATGGAAGGAACAAACACGACGTTGGATCTCGAGAGGACTGAGAAGACCGTTGTGGCATCACAATGATATCGCGATCGTGGTACGACGTTCGAGAGGACCTTCGTAGTGCTCAGCGCACGCTAATAGGGCATTAAAGCCTTCGCCGCCACCGCTACATGGTTCCTAGGGTTTTGGAGAGAAAACCCTCTCATCTCATGTGATTTTCTACTTTATTAATATAATCATGTTGCGTACCAGCATCATTAAGCTAACAATCTCTTCTGCAACGGGAAGAAACGGTTCAGCACATATATATTGCTGGTGATTATGTATAGGTGAACCCTGACAACGATTGTGAGTGTGATCATCACTATGAACTTACGATTACGATGAATAAATTGAATATTAGGATGGTTAAATGATATCATACTTTACTTAAAGCAAGCATGATTGTATTATCCTAACCAGAATCATTGCTTCAAATATTTTCTCACTTAGTGAAGGCTTGAAGCCACCTGATTTTACCTTTGATCGGATAAAGACGGTTGACTAATAAGGCAAGTTATCATTTTTCTTTTTTGACGCGTCGAGGACTAATTTTATTACACTTTTCGCGAAAGTTGAACATAAGTTTTTTTTTTTTTGAAATTAAGGGTGGTGTGGCAGCCTTTAAGACTTGATTAATGAGAGTATTGAATACATAGGAGAGAATACAACATGGACCCCATATTACAATAAGCTCATATAGGCTATCTCGAATACTAACATGATACCCTACAATAACTATGTAAACAACGATGCACTAATTAACAGAGAACAACTCCTTAATGACCGTTCTATCTATTTTGAGGTAATGGCGACAAATCAGAAAAGAAAAGAGGTTTTCCCAGTGAAAGCGATGCATCAATACCTGTTTTGTAACAACTTTTCCAATCTGTTGCCGACAAGTGTCGATACTTCCTCTCATCTGACTACTAGGTGGGAGCAACCACTTGATTAGAGCTCATCACCAACCTAGAGTTCACAGGTGACTAAGAGTACACACACAGACATATCGTATAGATCGCTTGACTTACCCTACTATATAGGGATTTATTTGCAACAAAAAAACAAAACACATAAAACAACAAACAAAAAGAAAACACTTTGGGCTTAGGGAAATTCCCCAAGCCTAACTAAGACCAGGCCCAACCTCAGTAGAAACGATGCAACCTAAAGTCGATTGCCCTCAACCCAGCGCCATCACCTTCATCCCGTGAGCCGTCGCTTCATCTCCTCGACCACTGCCGAGATCATCTTTGGCCGACCAGAGCCAACCGACTTGAACCTAAGAGAGGTAGTGCCCCAAAAGACGTTAAGCTGAGTTGTTAAACCCAGATTAGACTAAACTAGAACCAAACCTCCCCGTCGGTTCGCAACCGACCCAATTACGCCGGACTCGGAATGAAAGCCAGCAACTTTGTGGAACGACGAAATCTCTCATCTTCGTCGTTACACACCGCCATTTTCTAGAACAGAGAGGGGGCATCAATAAAACTCGAGCCTCCAAACCTGGACCCACACCCCCACCTCCTGTCGAGACTTGATCCTAGCCACCCGAACAAACTCACATGTCGGGAAAAAAATGCCCGTCCGGCTGCACTCACGACGTAGCAATGTGGCCCGAGGCCATCGCCCACGAGGCAAGCCGTTGGATGAACGAGCACTGCAAACCCTAATGACAAACTTTTTTTACCTCGCTTGTGAGGCGCGTTCTAAGCTCTTACCCTTTTCTGAGGTGCTCAATAGTTGAACATAAGTTAGAGGAGCACAAATCCTAATTTCCTGTGTTACTTTACTAAAGATACAGCAAAACCTCTATAAATGAATAACTTCAGATTGAAAATAATTATTACTTTAACGATATTATTATTTTTATCGATAAATGAATAATTTATTAATTTATTGAGACTTCAGTGAGTTTATTACTTTTAAATTATCATACTGAAAACTATATGTGATGGAATCGCCTACTGATGAAGAGATCATTAAAGTTAAAATGAATTCGCATGCTGAAGATGATCATGATCCAAATGACATTTTTGTCATACCAATAGTTTCTCTTGAAGAGGCATTTGAGGCACAAATTACCTTGAATAATTTTTTTCTACAAAATGAAAGAGTTTATGTGGGGTGATTAAATTCACACACCTATAATTTATAGATACACACCCACTTTTTTTGTATTTTTTTAAATCTCAATATTACCCCCTCAATAACTCGATCTATCAAGATCTGATATTGTTCTTCCTTTCACCAATACGAATAGAAAATAAAAATCTAACTTCCTAGGTAATGATCGATGTCTATGATATTAGGTAGATTGAAAACAAAGACAAGGAGAAGTCAATATAACATAACCGCCATAACCACTTACTATCTGGTTAGGCTGTCAGTCTATCGTCTTCAAAACCAAAGCTTTTTCAAAATCCAATCAACTGACATAAGGGAAAGAGTATGTAAAAATTTGTAGATACAGAAAAGATGAGAGGATGTATCCATAAAGAGAAAGAAAGTGTTGGTGGTGCTTGTTTATAGAAGAACATAATGAGAACAATAGACAGAGAGAAAAGAGACATAAGGGCAAAATATGAAGAATTTAGAAAAAGTTGGTAAAAAAAATTAAAGGGGTGTGTATTAAGTAATATGAGGTGTGTAAATAAAATTTCTCATTTATGTGGTCGATCTGAGTCAAGTGGTGCTGCACCGGCATGATGAGGTCCGGTTCTTTTGCAGGTTTGGAGATCTTGCAGCTCTAAAGCAGGCCGTGCGCAGTCCATGGTTCTTCCAGGACTACACGGTGGTGGTTGAAGAGTTTGATGAATTCTCCGACCCCTTGGCGGTTCCGGTAACAATGCACGAATGTGGGTGATTGCTCACAACGTTCCCAAGGTGGTACTCACTCGGTGTTGGGTGGAGCGGATTGAAAATTTTGTTGGGAATACATCAAGCATGATCCAGCTTTGCTAGCGAATGGTGTGATGAAGATCAAAGTTCGGGTGGATCTTCGTTGAGGCATAACAGTGAAGCAAAAAATCCAATTTGCATCGGAGTGTGTGCTGCTAGTTTCCTTTGAGTACCCGAATGTAAAAGGGTTTTACTCTATCTATGGACTCTTTGAGTACGGTGCATCAAGTTGTGTGGTACGGAAGGCGAAGGGGGAGAGACAAGTTGAGAGGGAAGCAACTCAGGCTACACACCTGCCTCTGGGCTTTGAAATAAGTCTTCCTCCACCCTGGTGGCACAGCAGAAACCGACGATGGAAAAATAGGGGCCGACAACACAACTGTAACAAGCGACGGAGAACCCTAGGTCCTCGGCTCGAGTGACACCGACAACCGAGGCAGTTCATGGTGGACACGTGGCAAGCATGCACAGTGTTCATGTTGAGGGTTTGGGATACATGTCCTACATGTAGGGAAACCCTCTTTTTGAGGGGGACACACTGACCCATTTTATTTTTTCGCAGGTTCTCGGTTTAGCTGGTAATCCACAATCAGGCCCATTTGGAACAAACGCTACGACCCAACAAGCAGTGGGGGATGCTTCGCTAGGTATGAGATCTTATATTAGGTCTAAGTGACATAAGTCCAAAGAGGCGTCACAGACAGTTGGATCCTCTCTGGGGGTGGCGGACCCGGTGCACAAAGTGGGGGCATCTTCGTTGGACGCGAGCGGTCCACAACATCTAGACAGGGCATCTTCGCTGGCTTCTGGTGCTGCTTCAGTCCCAATGAACAGAAAGAAGAAAGGGACACGAGAAAAGACACCATCTCTGGGAGTTGGCGGCATGTAGGGCAACGAGTGACCGTGTTACAGTGGTGTCTAAGTATGAGTCCTCGCAGAAGAAGGTGGCACTAACTCCAGTCGTTGAGAAGACAGCTGAAGAACAACATGCATTGTTATAGTTTGGGATGTATAATTAGATAGGATGTGGGGCCCGAATTTTTTCCAGTCATTTTCCTACGTTTAGTCCGTCTAGTTATGTTAGTGATAGACTTGTACCGAACACGTTGTAGTATAGGTTGCTATAAGGAGTTCCTTCTATCAAACCGGCAAACGGTGTTCTCTTTTGTAACTTATCAGATACAATATATTATATCTTTCATCTCAAAAAAAAAGAAGATGAAGTTAAATTTGGTGCAAAAAAGAAACATACTACATAATAAAACTTTTCTTTTCCAAAAATTAGCTGAAAAATCAATAAAAATAGAAATTTGCCCAGTTGAAATATATTTTTATATTCTTAGCTCAATTAGAAACAGGCTCCATTATGTATTTTTATAATTTTTTAATATATTTTTATATCATTTCAATTAAATTATTATTTTTATATATTCATATGGACTTAAAGAAATTAAAGAAATGTTATTATCCTATGTATTTAATGAGGATGTTAATAATATGAATTGGTCCGAGTAAAAATCGGAAAAAATTAATTTAACGGAATTATCAATTTATCAAATATTTATTTATTAAGATTTTACTGTATATTTAATATATCTAAGTAATGGCAGAAAAGAAAATAAAAAATTTAAGGAGAAATAATTAAGTGAGGAGAATGGAAGACACATGAACGAATATATACCGAGGCTTTTTCTTTCGTAAACAAAATCAAAAATAATAAATTAAAAAGAGAGGGCAAATTAAAAAATCAAGAGACATAACATCCAGTGAGGTAAGCTCTCATCTCTCCTCTCCTCACCTCACCTCTCCTCTCCTCTCTTCGTATCTTTATCTTTCTCGTGCAATTTTCCCAGTAATCATTGTGCTTCATGTAAATCATCGTTGACATATTAAGGTTCATTTCGGCTCAAGATTGTTTCTTTGTCTCTCTCTCTTTCTCAAGCTTCTTTGGGTGCCCAGGTTTAACTAAGCTTGAATTGTTCACTATAATCCATGAACTTCATCTGGGTATTTCATATCAACTATGGACTTTTGGTTTGGTTCAGCCACTTGGGTCTTTCCCTGAATTTTCCTTGTGAAAAAATGCTGCCTTTAGTTTCCACTTAGAGTTGCATAGATCGGACGTCTTGGGGTTTATGATTGTTCTCTTGGGATTGCAATGCGTGCTGTATAGCTAGTCGGGTACCTGTTTGATTTAGGCTTTAGTTTGCTGTTGACATTTTACCATTTGTGTGGTTTCTTAGAGCTATCTGAGCTTCTTTAACAGGTGATGCAACTAGGAAAAGAGGGTTTCTTTGTAGAAAATGAAGGTTTAAGTGACTAAAGTATCTTTATTTATCAACTGTCTTTGACTTACGAAATGTGGGATATATATCGATTAGTATTTCGCCTCATGTCAAAGCTTTGCAAAACAATGTGTGAGATGCATCCAAGTCTGTTTGATAAACACTCTTCTAAAATTGGATTCTTAAAGATACAATATTTACTTGATGATTGATGTAGTTGGAGTTTACTCATGTCATACACTAATTTGTGCTGCCTTTTATTATTCAGAATTTGATGCTGCATAAGAGATTAACAAGTTTCCTTTGTGGCAAACTGTAACTCTATAGTAAAGATTTAAAGGAGCTAACTGTTAGTCTTTCTTTGTAGTAGAAAGGGAAGAACTGGAAGTGAAAGCAAGTATGGCTACAACCTTGTTGGTTTCTTGCAATCCAAGTGTAAAAAATGCCTATAGTAATGTAAATAAGCTGTGGCCCAAATCTTTCATGGGCGTTGGACACAAAATCCTGGATCAAGCCAGAGGAAATATAAGCCAAAGTCATTGTAGCTGTCAGCGTAGGAGGTTATCTCGTAGGTTTTCTATTTCTGCTATCACCAAAGGTTCTGCGAAATCAAGTAAGTCCGACGAGAAAATCCCTACTTGGGCTAAACCTGATTCCGAGGAGCCCCCTCCTTGGGCCCAAGGCGAAGGGGAAAAAGACGATTCACAACAAGGGTTCGAAGTTCCCTTTTATGTGTATCTACTTGCCTCGGCTGTGACTGCAATTGCTGCAGTAAGCTCATTCAAACCCTCTTCATAATATTAGTCCCCCCGAAACAGTGTATGGTCCTTTGATGTTCTGTAACTGGAAAAGTGATGCTGCATTGCAGATAGGTTCTGTTTTTGAGTACGTGAATCATAAGCCTGTCTTTGGAGTTCTGAGCTCAGACAGCATATTTTATGCTCCAGTGCTTGGATTCTTTGCATTTACCGGCATACCCACCTCTGTAAGTCACTTTGTTTCTTTAGATCACTTTTAACTTCTATGCAAAGTCCTATACAAATAATCTTTCAACGTGAATTTTTTCACTTTATTTAGCCACAGAAGTTTGACTATCTGCATAGTTATTATAAGCCATATGTTTTTTATTCAGATATCATAAAATATTCCATGAATGAATATAATCTGCATAGTAATCATAATCCATACGTTATAAACTTCATGTCCACCTATCAGAATTACATGCCATGGATGAACTCATGAATGTAATAGTATCATCTGGACCTTATTCTTTTACTTAAAATGAATGTTGAATGCAGGCATTTCTGTGGTACAAATCTGTTCAGACCGCTAATAAGGAAGCTGAAGAGCAAGACAAGAGGGATGGCTACCGATAAGTTCAAAATTTCACCAGTAAGGCGTTAACAGCCAACCTAGCTATGGACTTGAATCTCTACAAAATATATTTTCCTTCTATATGCATACATGTGAAGGAAACACAAATCACCAATGACCAGTGTCATTTGTTGTAAACTACCTGCAAACAAATGAATCTCATGTATGGAAAGATGTTTTTCCCTGTACATCAGATATTCAGATCCAATCATTCTGAAAGAAGAAGGAAAAGGAGAGTAATGAGTGTCTAGTTGCTGCTGTTTGACATTACAAAGAACTATCGGGTCGAATTTGTTCCACATGGAATATCCTCAACAAGACATACCAGCCAATTAACAAGGCAATAATCTTCCTTAGAAACCAACGAGAACCAACGAGAACCAACTAAGGGAAAAACATGAACATCATGTATTACAGACATCCTTAGAAACATGACAAGATCATTGGTTTAACCGTTTACGGTTAGCCACTAGGCTCCCCTTTGCTATTATGGACGATACAGCCCAAGTGATTTGTCTCCATCAACTTGGGAATTCAGTCATGTCTTTGTTTGCTTTGTTCCATAAGTTCAGAAGCCACAATCCCTTTTTCTAATTCCTGCTTGAATCTCTCCATATCCCAATTAATGGCTTCTATTGAAACCTGTGTTGAGCACAAGCTTTCTGTAAGCACAGGGAAAGACTATAAAACAAGAAGTAAACAAGTTCAAAGAGCTCAGTGGCTTAGAGCTGCTATCCTTGGAGCAAGTGATGGGTTGCTATCCACTACATAGCTAATGCTTGGTGTCGGCAGTGAAGGATGATCGTTGGTCGATGATCCTTTCTGGAGTTGCTGGAACTATTGCTGGAGCTTGTAGCATGGCGGTGGGTGAGTTTGTATCAGTTTCAACTCAGAGAGATACCGAAAAGGTTTATCTAAGCCAAAGCAGCAGCATTTCAAACACAGTGGTGGATGAGAAAGATGTTAAGGTGGTCAAGCTCAATCTCCTGGAATTGAAATTCTCCATGTCAGTTGAACTGACACCTTCAAGAGGAGCTCCTGAGCCAACCGAGGAGACAGAAAAGAATACCAACATGTGTGAATTCATACACTGATGAAGGGAAGGAGTCGCTGCCATGTCCTCACAAGGCAGCATCTGCTTCAGCATCGGCATTTCTCTGCGGTTCACTTGTGCCTTTATTGTCGGCTGCTTTTATTTCACAACACTTGGTGAGAATGGTGATGGTCGTGGTAGTGACATCAATAGCTCTAGCCCTGTTTGGGGCTTTGGGAGCTCGTATGGGTGGCTCACCTATTCGGTCATCTGCCATTAGAGTTCTGGTTGGAGGCTGGATCTCCATCGCAGTTACATATGCTTTGCTTAGACCTTTCGATAGAGATGGTTCACAAGGTGTTATAGACAAACACTGAAATAATAACACGAGTGAAATTAGGGATCAATGCAATCTAGTATCATAATGCAGGTATGTAATACTGATAGGTTGACTCTTATGGAGTTATAATACATGCTGATAAAATGTTTCAACCTATCAACTTAACCTTCTTCGGTTCTTGAATGCAGGCTGCTATCAAAGAAGCCGAGGACCAAGAGAAGAGGGACGGCTACGATAAGCTCAAAGTTTCACCAGTAAGGCATTAACTGCAGCCAACCTTGCTAGACTTAATCTCTACAAACTACATGTTCTATTTCTATTCTACCTGCAATGAATCAATGTCATATGCTGTAAACTACCTGCAAATGATAAATGGAACTTGTGTATGGAAGATGTATTTCCCTCACATAATTGTATGTAGGAGAATAGTAATGAGGACCTAGCTAGTTATTGCTGTTTTGACAAAAGAAAGAACTTTTAGGTTCAATAATGTAAACGAAAAAGACACAATTTGTAGTATTAAGAAGCTTAGCAACATAGGTAAACATCATGAATCTTCCTTAGAAAGCAATGAGGATCAACCTAGAGAAGACAAGAGAGAATCTTGCATTCCCTAGTTCTAACTTACTCTGAGCAAGAAAAGTAAAACACATAAACATTATATAGTAAAGTGATCCAACTTTCTGGGGCATTAGAAACATGACTAGGCCATCGGTTTAAACGTTTACTGTTAGCCTTCTTTGTAATTTTCCACGATGCCACCTAGATAATTTTGTCTCCATCAATCATGGAATATTAGCCCTCAGACTTTGCTTGCTTATTCCTTTAAAGAAGATCACGTCTTTTCACTTGAGCTTGTGTCAAAGTACAGAAGCCACACTCCCCATCTATTTCAATCCATGGCTTCTCCTGAAACATGTGTTGAGCACAAGGTTCCTGTAAACAGTCGTGATGACTATAAAACAAGGATTGAGCTAGCTCAAAGAGCTCAGTGGCTTCGAGCTGCCATCCTCGGAGCAAGTGATGGTTTGCTGTCCACTACATCGCTAATGCTTGGTGTCGGTGCAGTGAAGGATGATCGTTGGTCGATGATCCTTTCTGGAGTAGCTGGTGCTATTGCTGGGGCATGTAGCATGGCTGTGGGAGAGTTTGTTTCTGTTTCAACTCAAAGAGACATCGAAGAGGTTTCTCTGAGCCGAAGCAACAGCAGTTTGAACACTGTAGTGGGTGACAAAGATGTTAATGGCAAGGTGGTCAAGCTCAATCTCCCTGATTCGAGTTTCGCCATATCAGTTGAACTGACACCTTCAAGGAGACCAAGCTCATCTGAACAAAAACTCCAGAGAAAACCGATAACACTAACACATTTGAAGTCATAGATACTGATGAAAGGAAGGAGTCACTGCCAAGCCCTCAGAAGGCAGCCTCTGCTTCAGCATTGGCGTTCCTGTGCGGTTCACTTGTGCCTTTACTGTCAGCCATTCCCATCGCTCAAAACTTAGTGAGAATGGTGGTGATTGTGGTGGTGACATCAATATCTCTAGCTTTGTTTGGGGCTTTGGGAGCTCGTATGGGTGGCTCGCCTGTTCGGACATCTGCCATACGAGTTCTGGTTGGAGGCTGGATCTCCATGGCAGTTACTTACGGCTTGCTTAGACCTTTCGATAGAGATGATTCAAAAGGTGTTGCAGACAAACACTGATATTTTAACTAGCATGAAACTAGTACCATCACATATGGTGAGTGATGCTAGCTAGATGCACCATCGTTTATTATCTACGCCGTAGACCTGCTATCTATAGTTAATGGTACAAAACCACAGATATATAGTTTCATTTCGTGAGTGAAAATCATTTTTACCAGAAAATGAGAGGCATTTTTTGCCACATTTGTATAAAATGATATGTAAATCGGAGAACTGGAGCACATCATGCTCATACATGCTTCTATATGTCTGCACGCTGCGATGAATAATAAATTAACAAGTCAAGTCAATATGAGATTTGCGTCCGTTTGAAGATAGAGATATGGAAGCAAAATCTTTGCAGAGATCGATCAGAGATAAAGAGATAAGTATATATAATTGTAGTAAGCACCAAGCACAGCCAGAGAGTCAGAGTAGAAGTATGGGAATGCGGTTGCCATAAAAAGCCAGCTGCTTCTGTTATTGAAGCGTGTGACTTCAATGAGGAGCACCTCGTCCATATCTTGATGTGTTATAAGTTCGATCCGCTTTCTAGTTCCTGCTTGCAGTCTTTGAAAATTTAATCAGCTGCAGAGAACTTTACATGACTGAAGAAAAGCAGGAAATGAGTTCCTCCATGGAGTCCATGCCTATTCTGCAGAGATTGGATCGTCTGGAACGTTCGGTAACAACTTTAAATCGATGTCTTATGTTTATGTAGTATGTACTGTTTTGAAAAGCTACTAGCCATATATATGTTGATTACATATGTCGATGATGCAGCTGCATTTTCTGGAAGACAATCATTGGTTGTCATCCAAAAGCAGCAGTGAAGAAGCTGCACTAGATCACAAGACACTATCATCTGCAGTCGATGAAGTACGCTGTAAAGGCACGCTGATGGAGAGAGTAGCTATGCTTGAGAGCAGGGTTTTACAGGTGAAATTTATCTACCTAGCAGCAAATAGTGGAAACATATATACTTGTTATTGTTTCATAACTTCTTATGCTAGCTAGTTTGTAAGCAAAACCCTCTTACTGATCATTTTCACCATGATACACAATTTAGCCAAGTATCGAGATGGATGTTGAAAAAGCATCAAGTTCTAGCTGTTCCACCATTCTGGTATCTGATCAGAAATTTCAGTACGACAAGCAAGGATCTCTAATAAATGGAGTAAGTTTAATTATGGAAATGCTAACATGGATTTTGCATTAAATTTTTCATAGCTGGCTTAACCAAATTAGTAAAAGAAAAGCATGCATGTATTTAGTATCACTGAAGTCTGAAGTTATTGATACCTGCAGGAGTATATCTCTCCAAAAGAGTGTAAGAAAGCCACAGGGGTTGGGGAAAGCTGGCAGAAGAAGAACAAGGAGAAGCAATATCCCCATCATTCAGTTGAGAGAATGGTTTAGGTGGCCAAGCATGGGATGTTCATCATGATCCAACTTCCAAACTTAAGTTTCTGCATCAGTTAGAGCATCTCCATTGGAGGAGATGCCACGCTAATATGTCAAATTTGAACTTTGACATATGATTTGGCAAAAATTTAAATTGACATTTTAACTCTCTAACCCATATGTTAAAAATAAATATTATTTTATTAAACATCAAAGCAAATGCATCTAGGTGAAGAGGAGAGAGTTGAGAGAAGAAGAGAAAAAGGAAAGAGAAACAATAGTAAACAAAAGAATGACATATTAGTTTTGAAATGTCAAATTTGACATATTGAGTATGGTATGCCATCTACCATAATTTTGACACAGGGTTGGAAGCTCCAAAAACTTTCTTTTTCTAGTCAAATGTTTCCATTCGAGTGGCAACAAAATTTTTGGCATAATCATTGAGATGCTCTTATGTATCTAAATCTTAGTGTGACCTGTTTATGTCAAGGAACATATTAATCTTTTAAGTTCATAAAATTTTCTAGGATGCCTTGTGATCTCAAGAAAGGGAAAAGAAAAAAGAATCTATGCAGTCATATTTGATTGTTCTGATCAAATCCTCTTGGTGAATTCTGTGCACCACCAACTCACTCTTGAGCATTCCAAGCTTCACTACTCGATCTGTATGCCATGATTTTCATCAAAAGCAGGATAGAAAAAAATTGAAAGTTTGTCATGGACTCAAAAATTGCTGAGCTCACATGCTGCCACGTGAAGGGGGAGAATTTGATCAAGCAAATGGAAAAAAGGACTTTGATCTTGATGTGATTGATTAGTTTAGTTTATAATGCATGCCAACTTATAAGTAAGATCTGGTTACAGGCTACAACACAAGAATTCCATTTCTAAAGGAGAAGGCTGATTATGTGGAAGAGCACAATAAGTGCGACACCCTAAAAGAGAAGACAACAACATCACATGTGATACCAAAGGGATCGGAGAAATTTACATTGTGAAGCCAAGAAAGTAGATCTAAATGTCTTAACATGTGATATCAAAGATCTTCATCTCATTTTCACATAATAGTGTAAAGAAATTGGAAAATCTGACATATTCCCCATGCGTTACGCACCCATTGACCACTTTGTTCTCAAGTCGCGCGGTCTAACAACTTTTTTTTTGTATTTACTTAAACTTGAGTACTAATATTAACTTAATGTAATGGCTGAATTACAATCTTGTTTGGAAAATAAATTACAATCTCTTCAAAAGAATATCTTAAACAAATAATTGGTAACGTAATAACATTCGGAGTGTGTGACCACTGATCAGATTAGAGAATCCACTTTGATCATTGATTGATTGACCAAAAAGAGAGATGGGTCATCACTACTCATAATTTCCCATCCTCTCTCTCTGTAGTAGTGACTCTGTTCATTCAGAGGCAGCTTCAGTTGGTTAGTCGTTGAGAACTCTCATGTCCACTTCTCCACTCCCAGTTAAAAAGATAAAAACACGACGAAAGTGAAATCTCTGTTACACAAATTCATCTTAGTATTTTACCAAAATTGCTAAAAAATAGAAAAATACTTCCTACGATATTTTTGGTAAGAAGGTCTCAATTTTATTTCTTGTTCAAATGGGACTGTCCGTCTGTGACTCTCTCTCTCTCTCTCTAGTTTTTTGTTTCTTTTTGGAAAATTCTACCATAATTTTATTTTTTTTATATAAAATTCTACCATATCTCTCTCTCTTTTTATCGATCAAATCATATGACACCGCTAAAGCTCTCATTTTTTTTTATATATATTTAATTGGGTTGAATTCGTGTTTAACCCAGAAGCACCCAGAAAACAGAAGAAAGATGCCCAAACGGTGACACCAATGCTATTCATGCTCTGCTCGAATGCAGCCATGTTTTGGTCTTTGCGAGCAAAGCTTTGATCTTTAGACCCCCCCGCCCCCCCAAAAAAAAGTTGAGCTTTTCCAGTGCGACCCAGAAATGGTGGAGATGAAGGAAGAAGAACAAGAAAAGGAGAGAATGACAATCATCAAAGGAAAGGAAGAAGCTTTAGGATTGAGAGTTGTCAACATGTTTGTAGCGATGGCTTTGTGGCTTGGAGCTATTCATTTCAACGTTGCTTTGATTGTGTTCTCTGTCTGCTTCCTTCCAATTTCCAAGGCCATATTGTTAGTGCTTCTTTTTTTAGCCAATTCACCATTTTTGGTCAGAGTGATTTGCTTTGTTTGTTTTTAGTGATGAAAGTTTGTGTGTGTTTTTTGTTTTCTCAGGGTGTTTGGGTTGCTCATATTGTTTATGATAGTCCCAGTTGATGATAAAAGCAAAATAGGAAGAAAGGTTTCCAGGTAAGGTTATCCCTTTTTGCTTCTTTGTAATATGGAATTTCAAGTTGATTATATAGTTGAGCTGATAAGTTTATGTGATTTAATTTCGATCTTGTGGGGATGAATTGTGTTGTGTTGTGTAGGTACATATGTAAGTATGCATGTGGTTATTTTCCAGTGACTATGTATGTGGAGGATAAGCATGTCTTTGATCCTGATCGCTCTTATGGTATTCACCTTTTTCATTGGTGAGTTTATTCCGTTACAAGGTAATTTGATGTAGGATGTGTTACATTTTTCGGTCTGTTTGATTTGTGTAGTATTTGGGTATGAACCACATTCGGTTTTGCCAATTGGTGTTGTTGCACTTGCTGATATGACTGGATTCTTGGGTCTACCGAAGATTAAGGTCCTTGCAAGTAGCGCTGTGAGTCTTTTCATCTGTACAAATGCTTCTTCGGTGCATCTAGTCTTGTTTAGGTTTGCTCATTATGGTTGGGAAATTGTGTTTAGGTGTTCTACACACCATTCCTCAGACATATATGGACATGGCTAGGTCTCACAGCGGCCACTAAGAGTAATTTTACCTCCTACTTAGCCACCGGTTATAGTTGCGTCATTGTGCCTGGTGGAGTGCAGGAGACGTTTCATATGGAGCATGGTAAAGAGGTAGGCTCCTTTAAGATTCTTGGTGACTCTTTCTTATGGGAATTATCTTGGCTTCTGTTGCTATATCTAGATGTAGGTCATTATTCAGTGTTGGAAATTTATCAATTTGTCAATCAGCCCGAGTTGCTGAACTAGATTTCTAATGATTAGCAAGGAAAGTCATTTTATTATGCTTTTTCCCAATTTTGGAGCTAGGCAGGCATATGGCCACGTGTGTGTGTATATATATATATATATTCTGTTTTAGTAAATTCATTACTGATTGCTTACGAGTTGTGTGCTTTGTAGAAAGTATTCCTCAAGACGAGAAGAGGATTTGTTCGCATAGCCATGGAGAATGGCTCTCCCCTGGTTCCAGTTTTCTGCTTTGGTCAGGTATCAGCATCTGTTGTAACCTAGAATTGTGTCGATTTCAGTTCTTGCTGCAGCTGTATTCCATCTGTTTGCATAATCTGCCAATTGCTTAGCAGTCGGAACGTGAATGGATCTCAATACTTCTCTAACTATAAAGATCAATTTTTGCATTTCTGCTTGGATGCCAATGCTTATTTGACTTACAACAAGATGATATGTCACTATAACTTTATAATCTTTGCTGCAGTCAAATGTTTATAAGTGGTGGAAGCCAAGTGGGGAGTTATTTCTGAAGTTTGCTAGAGCTATCAAGTTCTCCCCAATAGTCTTTTGGGGAATGTTCGGGTATGCATATTTTGTTATTTGGTTTTATATATATATATATCATGTTTGTTTTTCATCTGGATTTTTCGCACTGCTACACCATAGATTTCTGAAACTTTTGATATCATGGTTCTACTTTGCAGATCCCCTTTGCCCTACAGAGAACCAATGCACGTGGTTGTTGGTAAGCCAATAGATCTCAAGAAAAATCCAGAACCCACCATGGAAGAGGTAAGAACTCTATAACTTTCAATGATGAAAATTTTACATGTTGTGTCTTTACATTAAACCATTGCAATATGTTCTTGTTTCCATGGAGTTCATTTCTTACATGCATCAACTTGAATGTATGCTATGAATGGCACCAGTAGAAAAGATAATCATGAACAAGAGCTTTCAGATGCCCGAAAATGATTAATGCCATGCACCCAACAACCTCGATGTAATGATCAAGTGATAACTCATCTGTCAAAATTCATCTGTCAATGCGACCTTTGGCCATTGCAACTTCATATCAGCTGCACAGTAATAGCATGTGATCATTATACTTGTTGAATGAAGACTTGCTAGTAAATATATCACATATTGACTAGCTGCTCAAGCTCAGTAGAATTACATATTGAGAAAGTGTCTTGGCTATATTGATTAATAATGGTTAGATATCTCAGTGCATGCGCGCCTGTTCTTCAGGTTGTCGAGCTACATGGTCAGTATGTTGAAGCACTGAAGGATCTTTTCGAAAAGCACAAGGCACAGGCTGGTTTTCCTGACCTTCAATTGGAGATTCTTTGATCAGAAAATATCCTACATTCCTCTCTGTTCTCTCATTGTCATTTTTTCTGTTCATTTGTGGACAATTTAGTGGTAATATTTGTATGTAGTTAAACTGTGGAAATGGCTCCTCATATTTAGCTAGTGGTCAAGCTGATTATACACAACACAGAATGTGCTTGCCTGTGTGAAACTCAAAAGGTTCAACTGGAGCCATTAGCTGTGGCATAGTTGGTAATCTGAGTTGTAAATTAATTAATAATTCTAAATAAAATCGATGCTTTATATACAGTAACATGTACAACTTGCATTGTTTAAGACGTACTGTTGCTCCTTTAACTCATCACAGAAAACACAGGCATCTTCTCAGAGAAAAAGGAGGGTGTTGATTTATCAAATGTCACTCTTCCATTTCTATTCTAATGTTTTGAACTTTCACAGAGAGCTGTAGCTTCTGATCCTCGATGTCTTTCAAAGCCGAGAACAAATGAGCTCGATACACTTCACATTTTCGTCGTGCACGCTCAAGCTGACGTGTTAGTTTCTGAATCTTCTTATCCTGGTCTTCCTACTGTTTTAGGAAATAAGAATATGGAGAGAATAGTTTGAAGCAATGAATTCTGTAACTTTATTAATGAAGGAGCAACTCCTATATATAGGAGAGTACAAGAGGTACAATCAGGAAAGTAATCCTATTACAATACTGGATAAGTTATACTTGCCATATCCTGTAATCTCCACCATAACTAGGAACATCAAATATCCTACAACACTCCCCCTTGTGCCGGTGTATGGTGGTGATGCCTCTTCATTTGCTTCATTAGTGCCTCATCAAAAACCTTGTCGAGCCAAAAACCTTTGCAGGAGAAAAATCGGTCTTGCCAAGTAAAAAGAGTGCAGATCGTCGTAGACAATGATATGACACATAGCTATGTTGCCTCATTAAAAACTTGCTAAGTAATAAAAACCCAGTGGGATAAAAACAACCTTAGTCAAGGAAAAAGAGTGCAACGTGCCCTTCACATTCAGAAACGTTCATGTGTATGCTAGACTCCCCCTGATGTCTGCATCTATCCTTGATACCAATAATCAAGGCAGCTTAGACAAGCTGAGCAACCCTATGCTCTTCACATGCTTCTGGAATGTGGATTTGAGCAATGACTTAGTAAATAAATCTGCCACATTGTTCTCAGATCGAACTTGGTTAATCTGGATCTTGAGAAACTCATGTTGTTGCTGATTATAAAAATACTTAGGCGATATGTGCTTGGTATTGTCGCCTTTGATGTAACCTTGCTTCATCTGCTCAATGCAGGCCGCATTATCCTCATAAATGCATGTAGGTTCATCAGTAGTGGATCCCAATCCACAAGTCTCACGAATATGTGTAATAATGGACCTCAGCCATATACACTCCTTAATTGCCTCATGAAGAGCAATAATCTCAGAATGATTCGTGGATGTAGCGACTAGGGTCTGCTTTGTAGACCTCCAAGATATCGCGGTGTTTCCCATAGTAAAGACATATCCTGTTTGGGAACGACCTTTATGTGGATCAGAGAGAAATCCAGCATCAGCAAAACCCGTCAACACATCACAAGGATTGTTGGTATAGGGGGTAAAGGGAATGGCGTCACCATCTTCAATGGCACGTCCTTTCGATACGGTGGCTTTCCGTCTTGTCTCTCTGTAGGGATAAAACAAGCCAATATCTATCGTACCCTTCAAGTACCTGAAGATATTCTTAATGCCTGTCCAATGACGTTGCGTGGGCGCTGAGCTAAATCTAGCTAACAAGTTCACAGCAGATGAGATGTCTGGTCTTGTGCATTAAGCTAAGTACAGTAATGCACCTACTGCACTTAGATAAGGCACTTCAGCCCCTAACAGTTCCTCGTCCTCATCCCTTGGACGGAATAGATCCTTTTCTGGATCTAGGCTGCGGACTACCATGGGGGTGCTAACAGGATGTGCCTTGTCCATGTTGAACCTTCTCAACATCTTGCGGACATAAGCAGCCTGGTGGACTAATATTCCACTACTACGGTGTTCTAGCTCAAGGCCTAGACAAAACCGTGTCTTCCCAAGGTCCTTCATCTCAAACTCGGATTTCAAGTACTTCGCAGTATCCCTTAATTCATCAAGGGTTCCGATGAGATTCATATCATCGACATAGACTGCTACTATTGAAAATCCGGAACTTGTTCTTTTAATGAACACGCAAGGGCATAGCTCGTTATTCACATATCCCTTCCCAATCAAGTATTCACTTAGGCGGTTGTACCACATACGCCCGGATTGCTTCAATCCATACAGTGACCTTCTCAATCTTATAGAGAATGTGCTCCGTGGTTTAGAGCTACTTGACTTGGGTAATTCGAACCCATCAGGGACTCTCATGTATATCTCTAAATCTAGATCCCCATAGAGATATGCAGTAACCACATCCATTAGCTGCATGTCCAGTTTTTCGGAAACTACCAAACTGACAAGGTAGCGGAATGTTATGACATCCATTACGGGAGAATACGTCTCCTCGTAGTCAATACCAGGGCGTTGTGAGAAACCTTGCGCCACAAGGCGAGCTTTGTATCTTACAACCTCATTATTCTCATTACGCTTTCTAACAAAGACCCATTTATGTCCTACAGGTTTTACACTTGGCGGGGTTAGCACTACCGGGCCAAACACCTGTCTCTTTGTTAGTGAATCTATTTCAGCCTGGATTGCATTTTTCCATTTGGGCCAATCTGATCTCTGTTGACACTCTTCAACAGATCGAGGTTCGATGTCATCATGTTCTATGAGTTCATGTGCAACTGAGAATGCAAATGCATCGTCAATGATCATAGATTCTCTCTCCAAAATCTCATGTATGCTAGCATAATTCATCGAAATTTCTTTATTCACTGAACTAAGATCAACCGCTGGAACTCCCTCCAAATTGGTTGTCTCAAGGACATAACTGTAGTCAGAAATAATTTCATGAGATGGATTATGAGAGTTGATGGACAATGGATCTTGTTGTGCCGATCTCCCCCTCTTCCTAGGGTGAGTATCCATCGAACCTACAGGTCTCCCCCTCTTCCTTTGGGGAACCGTGGCCTCAGCCACCACACGTCCACCATGTGTGGCGGTGCTGCTCTCTCCCATCATAGGGGTGGCGGTATGACATCCTCCATGTGGGATGTCAATCCTTGCAGGCACATTTGCAGCAGGTATATGTGATCTTGTCACTTTAGCAAGGTCAACAAACGTATCAGGCATCGAATCTGCTACGTTACCAAGCTTTATAATTCTCCTTACTTCACTATCTGCTAGTGAGGAGCGGGGATCAAGATGAGACAAGTTAGAGACTGACCATGACAATTCCTGTCGTTCATGTGTCCTTCCTCCCCCTAACGACGGGAAGTTTGTCTCATCAAAGTGACAATCCGCAAATCTTGCGGTAAATAGATCGCCTGTCAAGGGTTCTAAGTAGCGGATTATAGTTGGTGAAACAAAACCAACATATATGCCCATTCGTCTCTGAGGACCCATTTTATTGCGTAAAGGTGGTGCAATTGACACATAGACTGCACAACCAAATATGCGTAGGTGCGAAATATTCGGCTCATATCCAGTAACCAACTGGTACGCAGAAAATGGTTGTCTAGCAGCGGGTCTAAAACGAATAAGCATTGCTGCATGTAATATTGCATAAGCCCAAGCAGAAGTGGGTAGGTTGGTACGCATGACCAAAGCCCGTCCAACCATTTGAAGTCTTTTAATGGTGGCTTCTGCGAGACCATTTTGGGTGTGTACCTGGGGAACTGAATGCTCGACATCAATCCCGATGGACATGCAATAATCATCGAATGTTTGTGATGTAAACTCCCCAGCATTGTCGAGACGGATCGACTTTATAGGATGATCGGGGTGGTGAGCCCTCAAACGAATAATCTGGGTAAGGAGTTTAGCATATGCAGCATTTCTTGTGGACAATAATGCGACATGTGACCAGCGTGTCGAAGCATCCACCAATACCATAAAGTATCTAAATGGTCCGCATGATGGGTGGATGGGTCCACAAATATCACCTTGGATACGTTGTAAGAATGGAATATTTTCTTTGGTGTCTTTAGAGTAAGAGGGTCTCGCTCCTACCTTGGCTAAAGAGCATGCTTTGCAGAACGAGCGATGAGCATTAGACATCACCAGTGAGGATGCTGGCGTTTGGTCAAGGTCTCCATGGACTTGGGAAGCATCATAGGGTACGAGAACACCACTCTTGGTGTCAAGTCGTCTCCTCTTGGGTGAGGAGGTGTCGGTATGAGACCGACTATGGATGGTGGCGCCACCCCTCTTGGTGCCCACCTCCATGTTTGTGTGAACCGCTCTTTGGTTCTTGCTTCCTTTCGCTCGAAAGAATGGATGTCCGTTTGAATTCTTCAAAATTCGGATCATCATATCACGACCTGGGTGTCCCAGCCTGTCGTGCCAAAGCATATATGTGTCTGAGTCCCATAGATCATCTCTTATGACATGGTGTGACTCTACAACTCTCATAGTTGTAATACATAGCCCATTTGGCTGACACATGAGCTTCTCTAGTATTCGGTTTCGGCCAGAATCACTAGAAGTAATGCATATATATTCCATTCCATTCTCACAATGAGTATTGATATGAAATCCGTTGGCTCGGATGTCTCGACTACTCAGTAGGGTCCTGGGAGCCCTAGGAGCATAGAGAGCATTATCAATGATGAGTTTTCCTCAGGTTTTGGCCTTCCTCGGGCAAACTGACCTCCGAGTACTTAAATAGGCATAACTTTGTCTAGAAAATAGCTTTTGACGTTCCGGATGAAGTTCTAGAAACTAGATATCCGTAGCTTTCCGAGCATATAATACTCATATGCTGGATCGTTTTGAATCAATCCCAGATTCATGTCAAAGCTAAGCAATCTGTACAGCCAAATACGTTATGTCGGTTTCAGACCTCTGTCTAGTAAAACGGGCATAACTTATTCTAAAAAATAGATATCGACGAGATGGACATAGTTCTAAAAACTAGAAGTCCATATCTTTTCAGCCATATGCCATCCATATGTTGCTTTATTCTGAAAAAATTCCAGTTTGTCGTCGATGTCAACTGATCTGCAAAGCAGATTCTGTTGTGCCCTGTTTCTGACCTTTGTCCAGTAAAACAGGTATAACTTTTTCTAGAAATTAGCTATCGACAATCCGAAGGTAGTTCTGAAAACTAGACATCCGTACCTTTTCAGCCATATGCCACTCATATGCTGAATATTTCTGGAAAATTCCCAGTTCTTTGTCGAAGCTGGCTGATAGTGCAGCAGATTCTGTTTTCTGCGATTTTGGGGATTTATAGCACTCTTAGCTATCCCAATAGATACATGGACGAATTTGTAAGTTTGCTAGGACATCTAAAGTCGTTTGGGTAGCTCTTTTCACTTATGACCAGGTGAAGATAGATCAATGTAGGTGAGACATAAAGTCCGCTCAAATACCTTTATTGAAATCTCTTGTCCTAGACATCACAAGTTACTAAGGTGAGCCCTAGTAGACGATAGGTTTGTAGCAACCACAAAACATGTATATTACACAGAAAATGTAGACAAGCCTATTATTAATAAGCCAAAACAATGCCTTTATTAATAATGTCAACGAGTTAGATCAAAGTTTACTAATCCAGAAATTTGACGAATTACAATGTCAATAATAAGACTTAGGCCACATGCCTTTATTAATGGAAAACATAAAGCTCTAATCAAAATCCGGTATCTCAGCAATTGAGTCTCTGCCAATTTTGAAGTTTGCCTTAATGAGATTAGCCTCTGGTCCATCTCTATCTTCTGCTTCGTTGTTTCTTTGATCCTTAAAATTCGTAAAATCTGAGCACACTTGCTTGTTGATTTTCTTCCGAATTATTGGTGTGTCGGAATGCAACGAAATTTTGCATACCCAAACTAGACACGTACATGAACACTTCTGCAAATTTTCATAATTGTTCGAGACCTGTAGCTAGGTCAAATAATTTGTACAATAGTATGCAGAAAACAGTTCCGAAAACTGATGTGTTCAAGGATCAAGTAGATTCGGATTGGGTGGTTTCAATATAACGATGATGATCTTGGAAATCCATAGACCCCTCATATCTATTGCTTATCAATGGTAATCAATACCTATTGACCCAAAGCTTCCGAAATCTAACTTCTCAAACATTTTGAGAATAAACAACTCGTTTGATTCGAGAAACATCATGCGTATTATCTTGGCCTCTCTTGGCATTGGTACCTCAGCCTCCATGGCTTCCTTGGTCACCACGGCCTCTATGGCCGGCGCTTCCTCTATCATGGTCATTGATCATGACCTTCATGCGCCAACTTATGGCGTCCTTCCTTGTGTGGGCAGTGGTGGAGACCAAAAACTGTCTCATCAAGATTCCCTTAACTTAAGGGTTCCGCCCCTTGCGCTATTCTCTTGATGCGCTTTCATAATTCGCATAGTGAACACTCTTAGTTCCAACTTGCCTTGAATTATGATTATGTAGAGGATTTTCTCGATCAAACACTATGAGAAAACAGAAGATGTATTAGTTTCGCAGTCGTAAGAGACTTCCTCGACAACTAATTTGTTTTCCAATATAATATTTGGATTAGACCTTCACTTTGATGTATATAGTCTTATGAACTCTCTTTGTTCGTTTTAATCGATGCTTTTATGAACACTCTTTGTTCAATCGATTTTGTGAACGCTCTTGGTTCACTCATGAATGCTCTTAGTTCATGTGGGAACGCTCTTAGTTCCAAGAATGCCCACCTTCAAGAAAGGTGCGGTGTAGAAAGGAGGGATAGGATGTTATCCCGAAATCCCTACGGAAAAATTCAAATTTCCCAAAAGAGTAGGTTATTTTGAAAAAGACAAAGCTGAGTACATAAAACTTACTTGTTGTTTTATTACAGAACAATTCTTTTTCTTCCTCTTTTTTTCTTCGGGATCACAGTAGTTATTGCAGTCGGCGGCGGTGCTCAATTTTAGGGCTTCGTGCTGATAACGTGTTTTAGGAAATAAGAATATGGAGAGAATAGTTTGAAGCAATGAATTCTGTAACTTTATTAATGAAGGAGCAACTCCTATATATAGGAGAGTACAAGAGGTACAATCAGGAAAGTAATCCTATTACAATACTGGATAAGTTATACTTGCCATATCCTGTAATCTCCACCATAACTAGGAACATCAAATATCCTACAAAACCTACAAAATTGTACAAACAGTATTAATCAACAATAATGAGGGAGCAGAAAACAATATATGTAGGCATCGCATAACTTTAGAAAGTTCAGATGGGTGCGACCCTTCTCATCTGTAGGTTCCTACTCCTATGGATCTGTCTTGTAGGAAATACATGTTTAACTCTTCATTTTTATATGGAGTAAACAACTTTCACAGATTAAAATCTCAGGTTGCCTGCTTAACGATTTGTCTTCATTCGTAGGTTCCTACTCCTATGGATCTTTTTTATAAGAATACATGGTTAACTCATCATTCTTATATGGAGTAAACTTTCAAAGGTTAAAATCTCACTGTTGACCGTTTAACTATGTCTGTCAGCACATGATCACATAGATGAAGTGAATCTACATATATTCACACATATTGACAGAAATGAACAACCAATCTTATTGTTAGAAGATGATTGTGGGCGCCAAATTTGGAGAAACGAGAAACAAGGAACAGGAAACTGAGAAATGACTGAATTAAAGAGAGAAAACTCACCGCAGACAGCATTGCTGAACCAACTGTATGTGCTTGACATCCCCAGTGTAAACCAGTGCTATTAACACTGACCAACCTCCCACCATTCTTGTTTTCGAAAGCAACTCTATTTGCAGCCTCTCGAAGGGCACAAATAGCCACATTATATATATCATCAGACGTAACGCCTTCATCTACAAATTAAGTGCTTTATGACGAAGATTATTGTATCGTGCCTCTTGTGATCTATTCAACAAATTGCTGGAACGTTTCTCTAATATGACACAACTTTTTGCATTCCTCGTCCACCGCCTCAAGATATAATGAGATGGCAGTGTAAGCACATTTGTCACCTGGAAAACTGTCAAGATGTGTCCGCAAAGAAGGCCAGAAAACTCAAACATCTGGCAACTACAAAATGCTTTCATGTCATGAGCATCAAATCTCACAAGATAAACTTTGTGAGTTTCTCCAAATTTAGCAACTTGATATATGGACCCGGCTTCCTCATCCTCAAATTTTGTGGCCAAGAATGTTAATGTCTCAACCAGCTCCTCTTGAAACTTCATAAACAGTTTCATTGTGTAAAGCTCACCTGCCTGTTTCTCCATTGGTGAAGGGGTCTTCAGAAGAGGAGCAGTGTTTCTTGTATCATAATCTGCCCTCACTTCCTTCTCATATCGACTTTCAAGAGCTTTCTCATACTGCTTAACAAACAGCTGTAGACTTGTTGATGCATTGACATACCCATCGAAGTACAAGTTCCTGAAAGAGTGAACATTGTACAATTGTGTTTATGTGATGTTGGCATTATATTGAATCTTGGACACTGTAATGAGAGTCACGATTATGTAGTTGATCCTAGTGTACATGTAAGTAACATATACTGTTTACATTGTACTAGGAATCCATGTACATTACAGATATGATCACATAATTATGTAATCTGTGTTTGAGTGCAACATGACTTCTTCAATGGGCAAGATCCTTGTTGCATCTCTATAAATATATGTGAGACTTGTCCCTGTTCTCTCTACGTTTAGCATACAGCCCTAATCCCATTCAAGGAGGCTTAAGGAGAGAAGAACAGAAGACAAAAGCTCAAGAAGATGGCAGTCTCGGTGAATGCTGCTGGTAAGCTTTTGATCTCCTTCAGTTCATGTTTGATGTGTTTACATGACTTGATTGATCTTCAGTGCTATGTTTTCAATTGGTATCAGAGCTACTGCTCAAAATCTCGCATGTAAATCGCTTAAGTAAAATCAACATGAAAATCCTATGTTTTTTGGTTGTGACTCAAGCAACAACAAAAAAAAATCAGTAGAGGGCAAGAATTTCGTTTCAGGCGTTCTTGGCCCATTCAGAAACTTACCTAGGCCTGTTGGGCTGTGTGACCCGAGTTGAGACCCATTCGGTAGAATACCCAAGTCTTGGTCTTGGTCAATAACTGAGCGTTGCGATAACGGACTGATACTGGGATTCTGGGTTTTGGAGCCCAAGGAAGCAACATGCACAGATTCGTCTCATGAATCTAGTTTTGAGGATTCAATCCTTGGCTGCTTACCAGGTACGTTTAGGAATGCAATAGAGAACCCTAGAAGTATATCTCGGCGTGCGCATAGGATATGATTGTTTGATGTTTGTTAGATGGGCCGGATGGAATTCAAATTCAATTCTCTATGTATTCTGATGTATTGCTTGATCAAGATTGAGTGCTGCATATCTATGATTGTTTCCGCTAACCTTGCAGCGCTATGAGCAGATGCTAAGATATGTCGATTGATTCAGTTTGTGATAAGGCATAATCTAAACCATATGTTCAAACTGTAAATTAATAAAGAATCTTGGAATGATTGTTTTGTGTCTCCCATAAACAACTACAATACAATTTACAGTAAAAGGAAACTGGTTTTAAAAACTTTTAGAAATTCCTTAAAAAGTCTTGAATTTTGCAGATTTGGATTAGCATGTTGCACATAGCAAAACTTTTTCATGTTTACAGAACAATCATAAGGTATAAAAGACTTGAAACTGGTGTTATTGATTTTAAAATTTTGTGCCTTATGGCTTCCATAGAAGCATCTGTATGAAATCTTTAGAATCAAAACAGATACATTAGTTTCTAAACTTATATTTGGTTATCTTAGAAGTTTTTCTTCTGCCATTAGGTGATGTCTACTTCTCTTATAAAACATGAGATTAATTATTGTGGTTTGTATTTCAGAGATTCAGTATTGTCCAATCGACTGCTATATAAGTGTAGTTGGATAATGAACTTCAGTTTTGGGATATTTTGGTATATGTGTTAAATTTGTGTGATGATTGGTGCTATATGTGGCTTTTTTTCTTCCAATGGTACATGCATAAAACACAGAGATCTCACAAACTTAACAAACAAGAACTAATTTTTGTGAATTTTTGATTGCTCTCTAGGTGTCCAGGTAGTCACTCTTAATCAGATTGAACTTTTAACAGGGTCAAACTATTCCGCCTGCAGGAGACAGATTGACATGTATTTTTCAATCAATGGGGAATTGGATGACTGTCTTATAGGATACGTACCAGAAGCTATATAGGAAGATGAGAAACACCAGTATAGGGCTCAGTATGATTACTACATTCTTTAGCATAGGAAGAACACCACCTGTAGAAATATTATTAAGGCCACCATATCAGATACCATAGCTGGAACCTTACCTGAAATGGATTATGCTTATGATTACCTTGAGCTAATTCATGAAAATTTTAAGAAAACTAACAAAGCAGAAGCATCTAACCTTTCAGTACAGCTTAGCTCTCTTAAGTATAATGGAGTTGGGGGTGTTAGAGATCACATAATGAAGTTGGAACCCTATGTGCAAAACTTAAGAACCTGAATGTAGGGCTTCTTGATGAATATGTGGTACACACTGCTCTACATTCTCTTCCATCATGTTTTTATCAGCTAAAGGCTAGTTATAATACTCAGTCTGAAAAATGGACAATCAATCAATTGATTTCCATAGCTGTTGAGGAAGAGAGTAGGATCAAGAAGGAGGATCCAAACTATGGTGTTGTCAAAGCCTCAACCTCTGAGGCAACAGTGAACTTGGTAGGCAGGAATAAGTGGAAAAAGAAGTTATGTGTCAAGAAAACCAATTTTAAACCGCATTCAACTAAAGCAGTAGCAGGACCATCCAATAATTCCAGCACTTCAAACTTTAAGTTTAAGTGCTACTTCTGTAAGAAAACTGGACACATTAAGAAATAATGTCCAGGGTTTAAGGCCTGGATGATTAAGAAGGGTATGTCTCTATCCTTACCTGAAACTGTTTTTATTCCATGTTTTTCTTTTTAGAAGTTGATTTAATTAATATAGAGCCAAACACATTTTGGCTTGATTCAGGCTCTCCCTTACACATTGTTAACTCCTTACATGGCTTCACAAAGAGGAGGAAACCAAAAACTGAAGAATCACACATTCGAGTAGGAAATGGCATGAGAGTTGTTGTCAAGGCTGTAGGCAGTCTTAGACTTGATTTAGGCTTAGAGAATTTTCTTTTTCTGGATAGTGTTTATTTTGTACCCTCTATGAAGAGGAATTTGATTTCTTGGGATCTTTTGATTCAGACTGGCTGTAGTTTTCTTTATGACATAAATGGAATAAAGATTTTTAGAGATTCATTACATATAGGTTCTACTATAGGTTTGAATGGTTACTTACAGTTACAGTGTAGCCTATCTCTTTCTCAACCTTTTGTGTATAATGTTGAGAACTCATCAGATGATTCAAATGTGTTAAATACCACTGTAGGTATTAACATGCCCCTATTTAATGAAAAATCAGCACAACTGTGGCATAGAAGGCTAGGTCACATCTCAAAAGAAAGAATGAAATCGTTGGTTAAGTCCAAAATGCTACCAGAATTAGATTTCTCTGATATGAATGGAATGTGTGGAATGCTGTAAAAGAAAAATGACAAATAAAACAGAAAAGGTGCATACAGATCAAAAGAGTTATTAGAACTAATACACACAGATTTTTTTGGACCCTCAAGACATCAAACCATATGTGGAAATATCTATTTCATAACATTTATAGATGATTTCTCACGTTTCTACCATATATAGTTATTATCTGAAAAATCACAATATTTAGAGGCATTTAAAATCTTCAAAACTGAAGTAGAGCTTCAGCTTGAGAAGAAGATTAAAATTGTCATATCAGATAGGGGAGGAGAATTTTATGGGAGGTACACTGAGAACGGTTAGCAATTGGGTCCATTTTCCCTGTTCGTACAAGAACATGGCATTAAAACTCAGTATACAACCCCTTATAATCCCCAGCAGAATGAAGTGGCAGAAAGGAATAACAGAACTCTTTTGAACATGGTTAGAAGTATGATGTGCACATCAGGCCTACCTAAATGGCTTTGGGGTGAAGCTTGAAGAACAGCAAATTATATTTGCAATAGAGCTCCAAGCAAATCTGTACAGAACACTTCTTATGAACTATGGTATGGTAAAAAGCCAAGCCTGCACCATATGCATGTTTGGGGCTGTAAAGGTGAGGTCAGGCTTTATAACTCGGATTTAGGAAAACTTGAGTCTAAATCAGTGTCTTGTCATTTTGTGGGTTACTGTGAAAAGTCTAAATGATACAAGTTGTATTCTTCAAACCATTCTCCAAGAGTTTTTGAAACTCATCAAGTAAATTTTTTAGGAGAAACAGTCTGTAATACTGCTTACATTGACCTAACGACAGATTTTGAAGAAATTTCAAACAATCCAGAAGACTTAAGTCACTTGCAAAATATTTTTGTTTTACCAATAGGTTCAGATACAGCTTCAGGACAGTTAAAAGAATCTGAAACTATGATTTTGAGGGAAGGAACAAACAAAGCACAATTAAATCAACATTCAGCTGAAAACAGTAACACTGAAATTCTGCAGGGACCTTCAGAAAACATAAGACCTGAGAATAATTTTGGAGTTCCCAATTCTGCAGAACCTACAGTAACTTCAGAACCTCATCAACCAAATCCAACTCCAGACCCTGAACCAAGAAAATCCTCCAGGGAAAGAATTCCAACTTTTGCAGGTCAAAGTGATTACTATGTGTTTTCTCAAGAAATTGAGGACTCATTAGATGATGACTATGATCCTGTAAATTTTAGTCAAGCCATGAACAGTGAGGACTCCACTAAGTCGTATAAAGCTATGACTGCAGAAATTGAGTCTATGAAGGATAATGCAATATGGGATTTGGTTAAAACTGATGACAAACAGAAGCCTATAGGTTCTAAGTGGGTTTTCAAAACAAAAAGAGATGCTAAAGGAAATATAGAAAGGTTTAAAACTAGGTTAGTGGCCAAAGGTTTTACACAAAAGGAAGGTATTGATTTTACAGAAACATTCTCTCTTGTCTCTACTAAGGATTCATTTAGGATAATCATGGCACTAGTAGCTCATTTTGACATGGAGTTACATCAAATAGATGTCAAAATAGCTTTCCTAAATGGAGAACTTGAAGAGACCATATACATGAAACAACCAGAAGGTTTCATTGCTAAAGGGAAGGAACAATTGGTCTGTAAGCTTAAGAAATCAATATATGGGTTAAAACAAGCCTTTAGACAATGGTATAAGAAATTTGATTCAATAATTTCAAAATTTAGATTTACAGAAAACATTGTTGATGAATGTGTGTATCTTAAGACAGTAGGAAATGCTTTCATTTTCCTTATTCTGTATGTTGATGACATCCTCTTAGCTAGTAGTAATCTCAAACTACTTAAAGACACTAAAATCTTTCTGTCAAAACAGTTTGACATGAAAGATTTGGGGGAAGTATCATTTGTCTTAGGAATTGAGATTAAAAGGAACAGAAAATATGGCCTTTTGGGTTTGTCACAAGCAAGTTACATTTCAAAAATTTTGAAACGTTTTGGAATGGAAACTTGTGCTGCAGGAGAGGTTCCAATGTCCAAGGAGGATAGATTGAGTAAAAATAAATTTTCTAAAACTGAAGCTCAGAAAGCAGATATGGATTCAAAACCTTATGCTAGGTTGGTAGGCAGCTTAATGTATGCACAAGTGTGCACTAGGCCAGACTTAGCATTTTCGGTAGGCATGCTTTCTAGGTTTCAAAGTGATCCTGAAATTCAACACTGGAATGCAAGGAAGAAAGTTCTTAGATATCTTCAAAGGACTAAAAATCACTTGCTTGTTTATAAAAGAGTTAAAACCTTAACTTTAGAGGGCTATACTGATTCTGATTTTGCTGGTAACTATCCACACTCAAAGAAATCTACCTGCGGTTATGTTTTTATGCTCGTTGATGGAGCTATAGCATGGAAAACTCAGAAACAATCCCTGACAGCAACTTCTACTATGCAAGCAGAAGTAATTACACTGTATGAAGGGGTATGTGAGGGTATTTGGTTAAAGAATTTTCTGGTTGAAACTAAAGTGCTTAAAGATGTAATTTCTGGAAAATTAACCATTTACTGTGAGAATGAAGCTGCTGTATTCTTTGTAAAAAACAGCAAGAGGTCTATTCATTCCAAGCACCTTGATCTAAAGTATTACAGTATGAAGAAAAGAGTTAAGGATGGTGAAATTCAGATTCTAAATATTGGTACAGACAATCAACTTGCTGATCCTTTTACAAAGGTTTTAGCAGTTGGTGTTTTTAAGAAGCACTGTGAAAATTTGGGTGTGCTTAGTGAATTAGATTCTGGAGTTTAGTGGGAGCATTTGATTTTCTAGTTAGAGTTTACTTCATTGTTCTGGTTCTTGTAATTTTTTGTTTTGTCCTGAGTACAACTCAGAATCATGTAATCTTGATTCTATCAATAATAAGCTGAGATTTTACATTCTGGTTGGTTTATACATTTGCTGTAGCATATTGTGTATGAATTTTGATTTTCTGTTACAGTTTATTTGCATCAAGAAATTAATATCAGATGGATAGTGATGTATGGAGTTGTTCTATACATTGGTTGCCTTTTCAGTTAACAAGCACAGATCCATCAGTGTTCTAGTGTGTTTGTATTTTTGGAGTTTTTTGTGTACGTAAAAACCATTTGGTGGACTTGAGGTTTTTGACAAAATACAGATTGTTAGAGTATATGATGTCATTAAACTTCGCTTCAGTCATATCTGAGTTCATGTGTTATGCAATTATTGATACAGTGGCTTTTAACTTGCAGGTTTAGTTAAATCTGTTAGAGTTCTAGGTTCTGCAGTGATGGTTTTATGACAGAGCTGTGATTATGGATTTCAACTCGTTGTGATTCAAGCATGCCTTTAGTTTTCATTACTTGTTCTGGAGAGGTTCATTTGCTGCACATCAGTATTGTACAATTCAGTGGGAGATTGAAAGAGTGAACATTGTACAATTGTATTTATGTGATGTTGGCATTATATTGAATCTTGGACATTGTAATGAGAGTCACGATTATGTAGTTGATCCTAGTGTACATGTAAACAACATATACTGTTTACATTGTATTAGAAATCCATGTACATTACAGATATGATCACATAATTATGTAATCTGTGTTTGAGTGCAACATGGCTTCTTCAATGGGCAAGATCCTTGGTGCATCTCTATAAATATATGTGAAACTTGTCCTTGTTCTCTCTACGTTTAGCATACAGTCCTAATCCCATTCAAGGAGGCTTAAGGAGAGAAGAACAGAAGACAAAAACTCAAGAAGATGGCAGTCTGCTGCTGGTAAGCTTCAGATCTCCTTCAGTTCATATTTAATGTGTTTACATGACTTGATTGATCTTCAGTGCTATGTTTTCAGTTCCTGGTATCGCTACGCTGTGTTACAGACATTTCTGCAAAGAAGGTGTCCCTCAAGTATATAGGTACCCACTGCCTACGATCAGCATATATAGCTTGAAGCCATTCATGTTCTCTGAGATCATACTTTTCAGTTAAAGACAACCAACACAACTCAAACTCTTCAATAGATTCAGTCACATTGACACATTTGTGAAGCTCTGCTTCAAAGCTGGACTGCTGAGAGAGTACATGGGACAGTTTCTCTTGGCACTCTTTAAAGATGTGCCACTTGCAGAAGCGATGTCGAGATTCAGGAAAGACCTGCGTAATAGCCAAGCTAATCACCCGATCATGATCAGTGGTGATTGATACTGGAGGCCGGCCAGACATTGCTGTAAGCCATGTTTTAAAAAGCCAGAGAAATGAGGCCTCAGATTCATTCATTAGGAGGGCACAACCAAACAACACAGGCTGTCCATGATGGTTAACCCCTGTGAAAGGTGCAAAAGGCAATCTAAATCGGTTGGACCTGTAAGTTGTATCAAAGGTAACAGTGTCACCAAAGTACGTGCAATCACTCCTTGCCTTAGAATTGACCCAGAAGATTTTACTCATGCACTGGTCTTCATCCCCCTGCACAGCATAGAATAATGCTGGGTCATTGGCTTGCCTGTTCTTCAAGTAATCCAAGAGCACCTGGGTGTCGCCTCCTAGGGTCCTTTGCCGACTACTCCTCATGTAATTTCTGCAGTCACGCTCCGTGAAGCCAACATTGCTAATGTCGCCATATTCCTTAATGAGGGCTGACATAATCCCACTAGGGCTAATCCCCGTACCCTGCAAAGTATTAATCAAAGACTTTGCAGCACCAGAGACGTGCCGATGTGAGCGGAGGCAATGCACCTTATCAGGAGGAACCAGCTCATGTTTGTGCTCCTTGACAAAAGAGGACAGGACCCACCCTCCAGAGTCTTGAACCTTGACCGCCAACATGGCCTTACAGCCCACCCGAGTCTCGGCACGAGGGCGCTTAACCCTACCATCACATTCATTTCCACGCTTTTCGTGTTTATCCTTATCCATACGAAAACCTTCCTTGGCACACACAAAGGACCTCTGTATGATGGCACCGTCCCGCTTGGAACGGCGTGACATGCTGACTCGGGTGCTGAAGCCAACGCGTCGAGCATAAGAGTTGTAAAAAGCCTTAGCAGCCTCTTCCGATTCGAACTCCATTCCCTCATAAGGCTCTAGATTAGTCTCTCCTTCAACAAAATAAGATTGGGCAATGGAAGCAGAGCCAACAACACTACTAGAATCTTCAAAAATGTCAATGTCATCAATAGATTGTCAATGTCAAATTCAACAACTTCATTCCCCAAGCTCAATGGCTCAAAGTCCATTCTACCTAATGGCCAAATTAAACTCGTACTCCTTTACCTAGATTGAAACCACAGCAATTGGACTGGGTTCAATTTAACCTATAAACCCTAAAATTGGTTTTATTATGTTGTACTGAGTTATGAGCAATCTCAACGACAATTGTATTATTACAATGCAAATCCATAGATTTCTGAAGTCTAGAGCCTAACTTTTTCAGCACATTCTTAATCCACAATAATTTACACAACCCATTTGTCATTCCACTGTATTCAGCCTCCGCACTGGAACGAGCAATTACATTTTGATTTTTACTGCGTCAAGTTACCAGACTTCCACCAATAAAAGTAAAATAGCCAGAAGTAGATGCCCTATTAGTATGATCACCAACCCAGTCTGCATCACTATAGCCTAAAACACACACATCACCAGTGTAACAAGAAACACACAATTCACTATTTTTTACAAATAACAAACCCTTATCAGATGTGCCCTTAAAATATCTGAGAATACGTAATACCGCATTCATATGATCTACTCCAGAATTATGCATAAACTGACTCACTATACTAACAACAGATGCAATATCAGGTCTAGTATGTGATAAATAAATGAGTCTCCCAACTAAACTCTAATTGCCCTTATTTGTTGGAACTTGATCTAGAAGAAGTTCCAACCTGTGATTTTGCTCAATAGGAGTAGCAGCAGGTTTACAGTCCAACAATACAGTTTTAGCAAAAAGATCCAAAACATATTTTCTTTGGAACAATGTAATCCCTTGCTTAGATCTTGTGACTTCAATTCCTGAAGTACTTCAAATCACCCAGATCTTTTATTTCAAACTCATATGACTGCAGTTTCTGAAGGCTTGCCATCTCGCACGGATCATCTCTTATAACTACCATATCATCAACATACACAATTAATGTGGTAGTCTTACCATCCTTGCGCTTCACAAACAAGGTGTGATCAAAGTTACATTGGCGATACCTAAACTTCTTCATTGTCTTGGAGAAACGTCCAAACCATGCTCTAGGTGATTGCTTCAAACCATACAGAGACTTCTTTAAATGACATATGTTTCCCTCATTGCCCGGTTTGCAATTAATTCCTAGTGGAGTGTCCATATATACTTCTTCCTCTATGTCGTCATTCAGGAAAGCGTTCTTCACATCAAACTGGTGTAGAGGCCAATCATAACGAGCTGCAAGGGCAACAAAGATTTTTACAGTATTTAATTTTTGCAACAGGTGTGAAAGTCTCCTAGTAGTCAACTCCAAACTTTTAGGTATAATCTTTGGCAAACAACCTAGCCTTGTAGCGATCAATGCTCCCATCAGCTTTAAGTTTCACAGTAAACACCCAGCAACACCCAACAGTCTTCTTACCAGGTGGTATATGGACCATATCCCAAGTTTCATTCTTCTGCAAGGCTTCTTATTCCTCGTTCATAACTTGTTTCCACTTGGGATATGCCAAAGCATCCTGTACATTGCTAGGAATAGATACCGAATATAATTGATTAATAATAAGTGCATAAGATTCAGACAACCTATGGTGGGAGATATAGTTAGAAATAGGGTATTTGGCTTTGACATCTATCCTAGGCTCATATTGTTGCTTAGGAATTCTTTTAGTAACACGATCAGATTTATGTACCTCAAGTGGAACAATCAGAACGGAGATCTCAGTTGGTGATGTAAACAGGGGAACAAAAGTTTCAGTACTATCTCGATGTTGTTCAGAAGGTAAATCAATTATCAGGTTCTCATTGGTCTGAGAGGAGGAATTTGGGTCCTCTGATAAAAGGTATTCGATGCATCGAGAAATACCATTCGATGCATCGAGTTAGTCTCTCGGGTCTTTACTGCTCGAATTCTTCGATGGATCGAGGGAATGGTTTGATCTATCGAAGCCATCCCTCGGGTCGTCATTGCTCGTAGTCTTCGATGGATCAAGGGAATGGTTCGATCCATCGAAGCCATCCCTCGGGTCATCATTGCTCGAAGTCTTTGATAGATTGAGGGAATGGTTCGATCCATCGAAGCCATCCCTTGGTTCCTTACTGGTTCGATCCTTTGATGGATCGTGAGGATCTTTCGATCCATCGAAGGCACCTCTCAGGTCCTCCGTTGGAGACATGCCAGAACCCTTAAATCTCAACTCCAATTGTTCAACCTCTTCAAATTCAGGCAAATTCAGAGTATTTCCTTCACATCTGCTTCTCTCCCCCTGAAGGGAAGACTCTGACACTCCCCTTGAGTAAAAAGGTTCAGATTCCCGAAAGGAGACATCAAGAGAAACATGAGTCTTCTTGGTGAGAATGTCATAACATCGATAACCTTTTTGAAAATATGCATAGCCAATGAATACGTATTTTAAGGCACATGGATAAGGCTTGCCTTTCAATTGCTTGTTGCTATGAATATACATAGTGTACCTGAAAACTCTAGGTTCCAAATTAGGGAGAGAAGGGACATTCAACATCTCATGAAGCTCTTGGTATGGAGTCTGAAACTCAATGACACAGGACAGGGTACGGTTGATCAAATAAGCAACAGAAGTATAGCCGCACCCCAATAAGAACGAGGGACATTCATGCCAAACAAAGAGGCACAAAAAACCTCCAATAAAGTCATATTCATACACTCTGCCAACCCATTATGTTAAGGAGTATAAGCAATAGAGGTTTGATGAAAAATTCCATAAGAGCTCAGATAAGTAGACATAGTATTATTGACATACTCACCACCATTGCCAGATTGAAGAACTCGGATAGGTTGTTGGTATTGAGTTGTCACCAACTTATAAAATTCAACGAAGCGGGAGAACACATCATTCTTGTTAGTCATCAAGCAAACTCATGTCATTCGAGTATACTCATCGATCAAAGTAACAAAATAACGAGCCTCAGTAGGTGTAAAAATCTGAGTAGGACCCCAAACATCAGAATGAATTTTCATAAAAGGAACTAAGCATTTATTCAAACTTAGAGAATAAGTAATACGATGGCTCTTAGCTAGTTCACAAATATCACACTTAAACTCAGACTCATCAACACTCGAAAACAAATGGGGTTGTAACCTCTTAAGATAACCAAAATTAAGATGACATAAACGACGATGCTATAACCAGATGGTGTCCTTGGCCTTATTCAAACTGCTAACATTGTTGGCTGGACTCAACGAACTCAGCTGCTTCTCTCCACTTGATGTCAAATCGTGATAGTACAATTTTTCCTATCTAATACCATACACAAGAATCTGTCGAGTCAGAATGTCCTGAAAAACACAGAAATTTGGATAAAATGTGTCGGAGAAAGAAATGGCCTTAGTGATTTGGCTAACAGACAAAAGATTATATGCAAGAGAGGGAACAACTAAGACATAATCAATGGTTAAAGATGGAGAAAGAGGAACATAGCCTTCACCAACAATAGAAGAAGGGGAACCATCAGCAGTAAGGTAAATGAAAGGGATGAATAGAGTGAACTAAGCTAGGGGTATTAGTTATGTGATCAAATGCACCGGTATCAATTATCCAAGCATTATTCCCACAAGATGTAGCAAGAGAAGTCTTACCAGACATACCTGATTAGAATATATTAGCAGAGGTAGTTGTGGAAGGAAGAGTTTTGCGTGGATGATTGCCCCACCAATCCGGATATCCAATGGCAGCATAGCAGTTATCTTTGGAGTGATCTTTATCCTTGCACGGTGGGCATATAGAGTTGGCATATGGGTTGGGAGGACGGACAAAGCGGGAGGACTCCGAAGAACGGGAGGTAAAGGAGGACCGCCATTGATCCACAACAGCCTGAGCATCGGGAGAGGGAACCGACTGCGGTGGTGGTGGAGATGTAGTGGTGGTCATGAAAGCAGACTGACTAGGGCTAGCAGAATAAGTAATGAGATCGTTGTGAGCTCGACGAACATGAGCATAGGTCTTGTCAAGACTCAATAACTCCTCCTTACGAAAAAGCTCCCCCCCCGTATTTGATCAAACTCTGGATCTAAACCTCCCAAGAACATGTGAACTTGAAGCATAGATTTGTAGCAGTAGTCTTGGACAATCTCAACCACAGTATTAGAAAAAGAGGTCACACATTGATCCAGTTCCTCAAGCCAAGCAACCAACTCGTTGCAATAAACAGAGAGAGACCGCCCAGCTTATTTGGCCGTGAAGCAAAGGCTGTGCAACTCATAGATCCAGGTAAAATCTAATCATCATAGTAGGTAAGATGTGAAGCCTTCCAAATTTCAACAGCAATCTTGAGACGGAGATAACGCTGAACGATACCAGGAGATATGTTATAGATTAGCCAACTCTTCACCTTCTCATTGTTAGTAGCCCAAGTAACATAGTCAGGGGTGCCGACAGGTGGAGCAACAGAAGCACCGGTAAGGAATCCAAGCTTGTTATGGCCTCCAATGTGCCTCTGCATAGTAGGAGCGCAGTAAGAGTAATTAGTATCATTTAGAGAACTCCAATAGGGAAAGAGGAGTTTTCTTGATGGTAGTGGATGGATGGAGGTGGAGGTAGTTGAGATATGGGTCGAGATTGAGGAGAAGAAATCACAACAGAGTTGGATCCTTCAGCCATGACAGCGGAATTACGGTGTAGTGGGTGACAAAAAATAGAGTTTTGTCGATAAGTCAACAAGGTTGGCTCTGATGCCAAGTAGAAAAGTATAAGCAAAAAGTGTTTAGGGTATAATACAATATTTTCATTCATTCCAAATTGGGTATATATACAGCTTTACAAGGCATATTTCTAATTAGAAGGGAATATCTACAATAAAAAATAAACAAAGTCTAATTACAATAGGAATCTAGAATATCTACAATATTAATACTTTCCAATAGAGGAGGGTCCTAGTGCCTAGAGATCTAGTAGGAGCCTAGATGATAGATTAATCGGACTAGACGAAATGGTTAACCACCGCCTAGTGCCTAGATAAAGGATTGATCGAACTAGACGAGAACTTTGTTTCATTATATTGTTAGGGGAGGTCCATTTAATGATTTAGAATACTTGCCTCTATAAGACTAATAACAACAACATAAATAGATTATCGAAGACTAAAATTTATGCTATGCTTTTAAAACCTATGAATAATCTATTTAATCATACTTTATGTCAAAAAGCATTATATACTCTACTATGCTATTAAAAATGCAATACTTAATTTTTTGAGCTTTTTTCAGTTCCACCTCCCTTTAATACTGAAGTGGATGTCCGTTGATTGTACTGTTTAAGACTATCAATTTAATCTATCGTTTTAACTCAAATGAAAAAGTTGTTTTATATTGAAGATCTTCTTCTTTTTTTGTCATAAAAGAGGTCAATAAGACCTAAACAAAACCTAAGAGGTAGATTTGGTCTTGAACAACATTCCTATATCTTATAGGAAAAGGAACCCCATACCTTCCAAATAGGCCTGCTTATGAACATGAGGCTCATTAAGGAACAAGACTCCCAACTCATGGTTGATGCTGCACTTTGTCAATTTATCAACAGTCATATTCTTCTCCCTAACAATATGAGAAATGCTCACATCTTCAAAGTTGCGAAGAGCAGACTTACATCCTAGGATAAGAGATCCTAAAGGATGGGATTGTAAGTCACCAGAGTTAAGGAGATCGATCAATACCTCAGACTCAGATTCAATCATCACCTTATTTTCTCCATGAGACACACACATCTAAATACCATAAAATAAACCCAGGCTTCAGCAGTAAGAATGTCTCCTCTCCCAAGGTTGAGTTGAAAACCAAAGATCCAACAACCCTTATGATCCTTTAACACTCCTCCAACTCCAATCAGACCTTCACTGCTCTTAGTACCATTTACATTCAACTTGAACCAATTAATAGGAGGCATAACCCAGCTGTAGTAGATAGTTCCAAACACTTTTTGAGACTCAGAAGTAGTCTGAGATCTTTGCCATTCTGAGACAACCATCAAAATGACCTTAGATGTGTCAAGAGGAAAATCAAATTGCACATCAAAAATCTGTCTATTCCTCCACTTACATATAAACCAGCACACAAAGGTAAGGAAAGTATACCAGGGAATCTCATGTACCAATTTAGAACATTGTAACTGGGCCTACAACCAATTCTGCCAATCCAAACAGAATATGTTAAGAGTGCAACTAGGCAGCTTCAATCCATATCAACTTAGATCTAGGACAATCTCTAAAGAGATGAGCAATGGATTTACTGACAGAGGGACAAAGATTGCAGGATTCATCCATAGTAAGATTTCTTCTCTTTCTTTGGACATTAGTAAGTAACTTTTCAAGCAGTAAAGTCCAAAGAAAGGTTTTAAGTTTAGGGGGAACCCTCAATTTTCACATTCTCTTCCAACATGGAGAAGTACTGGAATAATCAAAACTAACAAAGAAGATTTGATAGAAAATTTTCCATTAAAAAGCAACATTCCATAGTTGACAATCCAAGCCACCATTTTTAAAACCAGTGGGAATGTTGATAATACTATGCACAATGTTCTCAGACAAGTAGTAGGATAAAAGATCAATATCTCAACCCTCATTACCTCAAAAATCCTTGATGAGAGCATCTTTGTACACATGAAACATAGTGGCATGATTAATCAAGGGAGAGAAATCAGTCCACTTATCATACCAAAAGCTGACACTAGTACCATCTCCTATTCTACAGCTTAAATTTCTTTTAAAAAGCTCCATGTCATAAGCAATATTTCTCTAAGTGCTAGAGCAATCAGAAAGAGCTTTATAATTATCAACAAAGACATTATTAACATTCTTCAGATACTTCTTCTTATAAATGGTGGCCCATAACCCTTTATCATGTTGAAAAAGTCTCAAACTTACCTTAGCAAACATAGCTTGATTCATGTCAATTGTCCTTTTAATGCCTAAACTACCAATTTTTTTAGGCCTACAAACAGTATCCCAGTTAATCAAATGGGCCTTTTTCTTCTCAGTTGTATCTCCCCACAAAAAATCTTTGTTGAGTTTATCAAGCTTATCACAAAGATCAACTGGAAGCTTAGTTGTTCCCATGTTAAGGACCTTGTTTTTCCAACTAGCTAGTCTGACTTGAACCTTATCATAGACCCCAACATAGATATATTTATTGATCCTTGAGTGAATTAAAGGCATGCTAAGATATTTACTCAGGTCCTTTGTTAAAAGGGAGCCACAAATCTGATTGATGCTCTTAGCCATCCTAGGAGCAGTATTAGGAGACACATAGATCAAAGATTTCTCAAAACTAATGGCTTGACCAAACAGATTGTAGAACAGATCCAAACATTTCTTCAAAAGAATAGCTTGATCATTAGAGGCCTCAGCAAAAAGTATAAGGTCATCAATAAAGAAAAAATGAGACACATAAGAACCATTATGTGAGGGGTTAACAACATGTCACAAATATGACTTAACAACAGATTGGATTAAATGAGATAATTTCTCCATGCATATCACAAAAAAGGTAAGGTGACAAATGATCACCTTGCCTGATACCTCTTTTAACTTTGAAAGTGTTTGTGAGTTCACCATTCAAACTTATTTGGAAGCTAGTAGAGGTAACACAGTACATAATCAACTTCACAATTTCCAAAGGGAATGGAGCTTCATATATAACAGATTCAATGAAATCCTATCTTAGCATGTCATAGGCCTTTGTAAGATCAATTTTCCAAGCAAAAAAACCTAGATGACCACTTGATTTCCTGAACTTGAACAAAATTTCTTAAGCAATCATAATATTATCATAAATGTGCCTTCCAGGAACATAACTCACTTGGTTAGGGCTAATAAGATGTTGTATGACAAATCAGATCTTGGAGACTAAGGTTTTAGAGATGACCTTGTAAATAGTACAACCAAGGTTTAAAAAAATGCTATGCGCTCCTATACTGTGAAGGCACATTCGAGCGCCTAAGCGGGGTCTAAGAGGGATTTAGGTAGCTCCAGGCGCTGCCTAGGTCACCAAAGTTACTCACCTTCTAGTGCATATGCGGGGCCTAGGCGCTCTTCTAAACCATCGTTTAGAATAGTAAGTACAACAAAGACTAAAAGGCCTAAACTGCATCATATGTTGTGGGCATGTGGCCTTTCCACTTTGGGAATAAGAGTAATGATTGTGTGGTTTAGTCCTTGAGGAATTTCTGCTTTGGCAAAGACTTATTTCGCAAGCAAAACAATCTCATCGCCATAAAGATTCCAATGTTTCTAATAGAATATAGCAGGAAAATCATCCACTTTAGGGGAGCCTTCAATCATCCAATGGCAAAGAGAGCATCTTAACATCTATGGCAGTGACAATGTTGCTCATTCTCTCTTTCCATCTATTACTAATCTTATGGAATTACCAAGGAATGATAACCTTATTATCTTCAAAGGTAGGAGCAAAAAACAAATTTTCAAAAAATTGGACAACAATGTTCTTCATACTAGCAACATCAGTGACCCAAACATCGTTGGAATCAAAAAGTCCTTCAATCTTATTCTTCTTCCTCCTGATTATATTAGTGAGGCAAAAATACTTCGTGTTTTGCTCACCCTCCCTGAGTCATTTATCACGAGATTTTTGCTTCCACGACATATTTTCCTGCTCCAGATTTTTTTCATATTCAACAATGAGCTCGGCCTCCAATTTCAACAGAAAAGGATTCCTTCCTCTATCATTAGCTTTTTGAATACCTCCAATTCTAGCTAATATGTAATACCCCGACCTTTTGAGATAATCGTTAATATTTATGAATAATTCGAGTTTGATTTAGTGGTTGCGGTAATTGATTTTTATCGACGGTAAATATTGAGAGGTCTCAGGTTAAATTTTTTATTTAATTGACAAAGTTGGATGACTTCAGGTGGAAGCCGTAGTACTTGTCGAGACGAGTTCATAGACGTGAGAAATGTCAAAAACGGAGTTACGACGTAAAAGTTACGATTATCGGAAGTTTGTCGAGAATTACTTTCTGTAAATGGAAGAGTATAAAAGGGACCTTTCCATTTAGGGAAAATCAGTCTGGTTGACTGAGGTCAACTTTCTCTCTCTTTTCCAATTGGTGCAACCCACGAAACCCAAAACGGGTTGGATTGTTCTCGGCAACGGTGAGCCAGCAAATGATCACCTCCGGCCATGAAATCGGTTCCATTCAGACGTTCTCCTCATCCTTAACCTAATCCTACCTCTAATTCCAACGATCGTGAACTGAGGAGAGAGTATTATGGGTCTAAATTTCTAGGGTTTCAGGAAAGGTTCGCCGTCGTCGCCAACAAGGTCTCCGGCGAATATTTGGGTAAGAATCGAATGGGTTTTGTGTGGTGATTATATTTATGTGTTGTGATTTAATTTTGGTGCAGGTTTAATCGAGGAAAATTGAAATCAATTTTCGATCAGTTTTGATTCGGCTTTCGCCGTGAATGGCAGTTTCCGGCCATTATCAGCGGCAAGGTTAGGGGGATTTGGTTCCCCTTTCCTCCCTGAGTTCATTGCGCCATGTCTTGATCTTCGAAACGACTCGAGGGCGATGCTATGTCACCGGAAAGAATCTTCGGCAAGTTTAAATTTCATAGTTGTCTTCGTGTTTTTCGGCCAAAATATGGTCGAATTGGACTTTGGTGTAGTTAGACAGTTTATTGGGCTCTTTAAGAGCTTTCCAGCAGTGTGTCATTCGCCACCGTCGGTGGTAGTCTCCGCTGGGCGCGTGGCCGGAAAATTATTTTCAGAAATGTGTCGAATTACATATCGTTAGGTTTGTATCGATGATACAAACATAGTGGTGAGATTTATTCAATGTTTAGGCTTCATCGACCCAATGGATGGGCGGTGGTGACGAGGGTCTCTACTAGTGGCAGTGCGGCCGACGAAAAAAATTAGGTTTCTCTTATATCGTTACGACCGTTTCGTCATAAAAAGTTTATCGAATATGTTTTTCGACTAGATTAGTTGAAATTGATGTTTTTGATCGAGTACTTCTTCGATTTACCTGTTTATTTATTGATTTTATGATTTTTGACTAGGGTTGAGTCGTCACATTATAAGACATTTTTCTTGAAAAAATCCCCAAAAACATCAAAAATTCATTAAGACAACTAAGAAGCAAGACAATTGATCTTCGTCTGAAAGTCCCCTCACAATTGACTCCATGTAGACTTAATAAAATCATCATATTGCTCATCAAAGAACTACATTGCTTGGAATATGAATGGGACATTCCTCCTATTCACCCTAGTGTATGAATTAAATTGCACCATAATATGACAATGATCAGACCTAGTCTTATGAAGGTGCTGCACAAAAACTTCCTAAAAAATTGTCCTCCATTCACCACAACAGAAAGCTCTATCAAGCTTTTCTTTCACCAATTTATTTTCCCAAGTGAAAGTTGCCATTTTGAAACCAAGATCCAAGTAGCCATTTTTGTGCACCCAATCTCTCAAGTCACCAAACCTTCCAACATTCACCTCATTGCTACTATCAGACTAAAACAAATCTCATTATAATCTCCAAGAGTGAAGCAAGGAAAACCAGTCATATTTGCAACATTATCAAGAAAGCTCCAAAGTTGAGCTCTAATAGTAGAAGTGAGACTAACATACACCATCATGAGTAACCAGGGAGACTTATTCTGTTGCTCAAGCTTCACAATAATAGACTGAGAATTACTATTTACTAAAGAAATCTTAACCTTATAAGCATTCCACAATAGCCATAATCCAACAGAAAAACCTCTAGCTTTAACAACTCTAAAGTCAGTGAAACTAATCTTCAATAAGTGATCCTTAGCTTTACAAAAAGAAATTTTAGGTTCACAGATAATTAAAATGTCCACACCATGCATTTGAGTGATGTCTACAATAGCAGACCTAAATTCCTCATTTTTTTTCCCCTCTAACATTCCAAAACAAAATATTAGACATGATAAAGGGCTGAAGAGGGGATGGGATAATCCAAATTCAAGCATCAATCATCCCTGCCTCAATAGAGGCAGACATGATAACATCATCTTTCAAATTGCTAGCATTAGCAAAGGTCTTCTCAACAAAATCTTCACATGCTTTTGGCTCATTACTTTCCATTTGCTGAGGACCAGGGTCTTCAGGAGAACAATGTCCAAAGATTATAGAACAATCAGATGGTTGTTTGGTAGCAGCATCAAACAAAAGCTTCTTGGCCACAGAGTAATCTTTGGATTTGGCCCCACTAGAACTACTATGCTTTCTTTAATACTTTGCAACATATTTGACTCCCACATTGAAAGAACCATTGTTAGAGAGATCTTCATCAAAATTCTCAATCTAATGATCCCACTACGAGACGATGAACCTCCAGTGGTTGTTGGGTTTAACAACTTTAGCATCATCAACAACTTTCTCAATTTGTTTGGTGTTAGGACCAACACTCACAGTAGTCTGCTTAGCCATCCCATTATTAACTGCACCTTTTCCTTTCTTATGAAAGTTACTCCATATTTTATCTAAATGATTTGCCTATTTTGAAGTCACATTTTTCACCAAGTTTGGCATCACATTAGTGTCAGGTTCAATCTCAAAACTCAAAACTCAAAACATTGAACCTAGATCCTAATGCATCATTCTTCTTCACGATTCTATTCCTACCAACTTTCTTCTTATTCTTGTAAATAATCATCATCCAAGCCCCAATATCCTCCTTCTTGACTTCAGAGCCCTCAGCATTAAGGTCAGCACTAGTGTCATCATTTTGCATACTCATAGGTTCAACAGTGTCAGTAGTAGGACCATCAGTAGAAGCTGGATCAAGTGCTTTATCAGATTCCTTGGGCACAGTTTTAGTAGGACATTTGTCCTTAGCAGGACCAAAACAACCAAATTCAAAGCAAATAAAAGATATTCTCTCATAAAACATATGAAATGCAATGTCCTCCACTTCAACATAAGGCATGAGAGGCTTACTCAAATCAACTTCAATACAAACTCCGGCAAATTTTACTCTCTCCTGTCCCATAGTCACCTTGTCAACTTTGACAACATCTTCCAAAATAGCTCCAACTCTCTTCAGAGTGAAGGACTTAAAAAACTGCATAGGAGGTTCATAATTTTGACCCAAAGGGTCATTGTACCAACATGATCTGTTTTAGGGTTAAAACGAGCAAACCAATTCCTCACAACCAGGGTTTGTCCTGCAAGAATCCAATGCCCTCCATAAAGAGCATGCTCAATATCATCTTCTAGATTTAACTTGACAATGAAGTAATCATTGGGCAAGTCAATGAGTTTCCAATCACCTTTCAATTGCCATTTTCTCCTTAATCCTCTTAGCATAGAGTCAAAACTATTCACAAAATTAAGTTTTTCCATAAGTTTGACAATAACTGAATATCTCCATTCTAACTCCAGCTTATCATGGTTAACTTTCTTAGAGAAAGAGATATTAGGACCATGAATTCCAGCAGAAACCACACATTCATCATCAGTCATAACAAAGTCATTAAGCATGACATCACGAAAACGTTGTATAAGGCTATGAAGTTTGCTACTATAGCTAGTAGGTGTAGCCTCAACATGTCCAGCAATAAGAGAATTAAGAGCATCCCCCGTCAACGCCTCCAAGGTAGAGATGAGTTCATCATCATTCTTTTGTCTCTTATGTTTCGAAATTAAATCCAAATCCCCTCCGCCACCACCCATACTGCCAGGGAAAAAGACAAACGTATCCGACGAAGCCACCAGGTCATCGGCAACAGACGTAGATCGGGAAATAGGTGAAAAATGGCATATTTAGATCTACAACGATATGGAAATGAGAAATACGTTGCTCACGTGAGACACGTACCAATAGGCTATTCAGTGTTGTAAATATTCCCAATTTTTGTTTTTGTTTTCTCTCTTCTGAATATTGAATATCTTGTTTAAAATGTTTTATTTTTCTAATTTAGAGAAAATAAAAAGTAAAAAAGAAAACAGAAAAAAAGAAATTCCTTGAGTCAAGTTTATCTCAACCACCAGACGTTAACTATAATCCAACTCCAAGGAAACTCATCGGAAGAATAAAGAAAATTAGATTTAACACGAGTCCCTTCAAACCGGACTACGTATGAACCGGATGGTTCCGGTCTTTGTATTGCGAGTTATTCTGATTTCTGTCTCATTCCCCCGCCAGGTTTAACAAAACAAATATCTAAAACACTCTCCACTCCCAACGACGTCGTTTCTCAACTCACAAAATAAATGTGCATAAAATCTCAACAACAGAGAGACTGGTCTGAGACCCCGGGAACAAATTCGGCAGCGTAAATCGTAGAGAGACTTCAGAGCAGCTAGGGTTTTATATGGTCCGTATTCGATCAGGCCACGAACTCAAGCCTTCGTCTTCTTCGATTCCGAGCCAGGTATGCACCAGCTCATCTAATTTAGTCCCCCAATTATTACATATAATTTTTTGTTTCGTTCTAGTTTTCTGAGAAAAAGATTATAAATTTGAAGCAATACAGCGGTGAATTCTATCTCTGAGTAATGTAGTTTCTCTAATAGAAGCACAGAGTGGTAAATTTTGGTGTCTTTGGTCGATTTGAAAGCAAACAGTGGTAGATTCTAGTTGTGAGTGATGTAAATTTCTGTTTTTGAATCATCAGAAGCCATCCGATAGTAGATTTTGTTTGTGAGAAAGTGAGTGATTGTTAATTGCACTATATGTGATTCTCTGCTCTGCTCAATTTTTCAAAATTTTGTGCTTGGTGATTTATTTTATTTGTTTGGAAAATGGAAATTTATTACTGCTATACTTAGGAAATGAGTGACGCCAAGGAGAATGATGATGTACCAGTTGATGGTTCGAATAATGGCTTAAAATCAGATAATACCGAGCAGGAAGAGTCGTTTCATTCTGTGGAATCTGAAGCAGGACACGAATCGTCAAAATCTGCTGAAAATGGAGAAACTCTAGTCGACGAGATGGATATTGAGGTGACAGCAGCTGATGAAGGTACTGTTGAACGACAGTCCGCTTCGGAACAATTCGGGGAGGTTGTCAAGCCGGATGCTAAGTCCCTGTCAGATGTAAAGAGTGAAGCCCGGGAGTTGCCTGGGAAGAGTAATCATGGCTGTGAGGAGAATGCTGGACCCAATGTATCCACTAGTGATCCGGAGAGTGCTGAACTTGCTATTGATGTTAAGAATGAAGCTTGTCAGGTTCCCAGGGGAAAATCTAGCGGTGCTGCTGGAGATACCGTAACTTTGAGAGATAGTGAATCTGTTACGCCTCATACTGGATCATCTGTTATAAAAATCGAAAGTAAGGGTGGGGAAGAGTTGAAGAGTAAAGTGAATGGAAAAAAAATTACTACACCCACAAGTAATGGAAAGGAAAACTCAAAGTACATGCTTCTTTCCGATGACAGCCACACGTATGATGGTAATGACTCGGGCACAGAAGAGGAACAATCGGATTTCATTAAAGAGCTTGAAAGTTTCTTCAAGGAAAGGAGCATGGAATTTAAACCTCTCAAGTTCTATGGAGAGACTGTGAATTGTCTCAAGTAAGTTTATGCTCGTCACTTCTCCGTCTCATTTTTTTTACAGATAGTTAATGTTATTTACTTTGTACTGATGTATTTTCATTTCTTTTTGGAACAAGGCTGTATAGAGCTGTGACTAGATTGGGAGGATATGATAAGGTATGATTGACCATTGATCTTAATGGAAGCCTTACTACATGAAAAATAATTACTACATGAAAAATGATTACTACAACAATTGCAACAATATTAGACTGTTACTCCTTCAAATTATACATATGTTGGAGTTCTCTAGTTTGAGAATTAATCCATGTTTTGCTGCCAGCTCATATATAATTCGCTTCTGCTTATTGATAGGTGACCTCATCTAAGCTGTGGAGGCAAGTGGGAGAGTCCTTTAAACCTCCAAGGTGAGGAACAATATATGTTTCATACCACTCCATTTTTTTTATGTGTTACACAAACTCTTTGTTTGGAGATTATTCATCTAACTACGTTTTGTATCAGTCATCCATAAGTACTTTTCATTTAACTGCAGAGTAATTTTTGTTTTCTTATTTGAATTTTAGGGAATCTGATAGTTTGTCATAAAGATATATGCTGCTACAGTGAGCACTGAACTTGGGATTTCATGTTTGAATTTCAGGAAATTACTCATCGATAACTACTTTTCATTTAACTCCCTCTTTTCTATTATCTCTGCTGCAGGACATGCACTACAATTTCATTTACATTTAGAGGTTTCTACGAGAAGGTATGTGAGTCAACTTCCAGGAGCAAGCTTCCATGTTTTCTCCATAAAATTTAGATTTAAGATTTCCAGATGTGTGTTTCAATGTACACTTGTTCAAATAATGTAATGGATCAAGAAACATGGGATTGCCAATGGAATTATAGAGTGATTTGCCTGCTATAATGGGGCAATTTTGACCTGAAGGTCCACACGTGGTCTACCAATCTTGGTGGTGATGGCCATGTTGTATACATGTGTGAGTGCACTGTGTTGAAGAAGCTTCCATAAGTCCCCTAGCGGTTTCTTCATAATTACCACAAGTCCATTGTTCAACTCTCTTTTTAATGTTCAATAATAGTTAAACATCCTCAGTATTATTGTATCATGAATTTTGTTGCTTACCACTTATTGTTTGCATTATTTTCAGGCACTCCTTGATTATGAAAAGCATAAAACACATGGTGGTGAGATCAGTATGCCTATCCCTTCCCAGCCTAAGCCTATAAGTATTGAAAATCAGGTAAGAGTTGATCAACTCAGGATGTTTTGTAATATTGCAGTTTCTTTGATAATAAAGTTTATTCAAGATGCCAAAAATGTGCTACATAATCAGCTCTTACATGTCAAAACAAATGGGTGTATTTAATGTGTCGGACTATCTAACCAGTGAGTTTTAGGGGTTCTTTGTTTCTTTGATTCTTATCTTTGGTAGGAACAAGTGGCCATGCATAGTTAACCTGATATGTACCGTTTTATGTCACTGAGATGTTGTGTAACTTCATGTTGGTTTTAAACTGGTAAATCAGATATTTTATATGTTACCAATTAGAGTACATCATTGCTTTAGTTTAGAACCATGCTGAGTGAATTCATATTTTTCCTGTGGTGATATAATCTGCTCTTAGTGAAGGACAAGATACAATATGATATGACTGCTGATATAGTCTACCTTACCATTCTCCACACTAGGCTTCAGGATCAGGGAGAAAAAGAAGGGAGGCCGCAACACGTGCTATGCAGGGTTGGCACTCAAAACGCCTCATTGGTAATGGTGAAGTCAGTGATCCTATCATAAAGGTCTGGTGTATATCAGTTTTCTATCTAATTTGTTCTGTAGCTTTCATTCTGTTCAGTTTAGAATTCGGTTTTTTATACAATAATGCCTATATTTCTCTCTTTAGGATAAAGATGCTAATGCTTTGCCAAAGCATGACAAGCAGCTTAAAACCAGTGGTGAGGCCCTTCGGGGAAACTTGCATCCTATGTATTCTTATGTTAGCCCAAAATCTATATTTAGATGCTCATTTGAGATTTTGTGTCTTCACTTCAGGTTCACATAAAAGAAAGAAGCCACCGAATGTGGATCCTGTGGTTAAAGATGAATGTACTAAACAAACAAAGTTACAGTTAAGATCCATATCAAATATTTGGGGTACTTTTCTATTGATATCAGGAAACTGCTAACTTGACCATTCACAATCTGAATTAAGCTGGGTTTCTGGCTTTTGTTTTGTGTCTGTCTGAAAAGATTGGACGTAGATGTTTCTGATCTTGGAACTCCAGCTGATTGGGTGAAAGTAAATGTGCAGAAGACGGTTAGTTTATGCAACACATTTAAGTAATATGCATTTGCAGGATTTTTCAAGGATCTATTCAATAGTGTGATTTCTCTTGTTTGCAGAAAGATTGTTTTGAGGTCTATGCTTTAGTACCGGGACTTCTACGAGAGGAGGTAACTATACAAATTCTTGAATTGGTGTTTCTTTATCATTAAAATTTAGCTATATTATGAGTTGTTACATTCTTGGAGACATTGACCTCATTAATTTAGAAGCCGATCAGACGAGTGTCGTCAATTGCATTGGCAGGGAAGCTTTATACAAATGTACTGTCAATCTCTCCTAAGATGAGAATACAGCCACACAAAAAAAAAACATCATTGAACTTCTGAATTTAGTACTCTGTAAACAAGGAAAAAGATCTTGATCCTAGTATGTAAATAAGGAGATCAATTTTAGCTGAGAACCTAAGCAATCGTCTGTTATTCTCTTGATATATTATATGTAAGCTCTTTAGTTAGCAATTATGTTTGATCACTATGTTCTTCCTCAGGTGCGTGTTCAGACAGATCCAGCTGGACGGCTGGTTATAAGTGGTGAACCTGGGCATCCTGATAATCCATGGGGTGTCACACCTTTTAAAAAGGTGATTTTTTCTCTTCTGTTCTTTCGGCTGCAAATTGAGAAATATTACTAGGAATGGAATGCTTGATTTTAAGAGAGGACAAATATGCGCCTTGTACACACTGTTCTAAAAACGGCCGTTTAGGCCGCCTAGGCACCGACTAATCGGAAAAAACCATCTTATGGCCTAATTTTGGTTCTGGGCGGGGTAGTTAGGCGGGAACCGACTAATCGGCAATTAGGCGGACGACTAACGACTAATCGGCAGAAAAGCGCGCCTAGGCAGGTTTTTTTTTATTATTATTAATTTTTTTTAAAATTAAGAAGTACAACGCAAAGGAATGAATTCTAAATAGAAAATCCAATCCAATTTCTTTCGCGAAACGTCGTCTCTCTCCTTCTGCAAACGCCGCGACTTGGATGCCGCCCGCCAATCTCCGCCGTCGCCGCCACTTGTCGTCCACCGCCGTCATCCTTGTTTATTATATTTTGATAATTTGATATAATTAAATGTTGGCAGGAGCATAGTGTCTATGACCATTACACAAACAAAACTTGATTCCGTGAAAGAGTCATGGTTGATTCCGTAAAGCTTTATGTTTGAATGGTTTCTATGGTTGCAAGTTTATAATGTAAGCTTCATTGTCATAAACTCATAATGTACTGTAATTTGTGAATTATCAGCTTCGAAATAGATAATTTCATATTCTTCGGATTCTTGTTTATGCACATCTATTTCAAAAAATTGAGATGGATGGTTAATTGGATTTCTTTATAAACTTAGTTTAGAATTTTTATGATATTTCTTTATAATTTTTACTTTATGTTTCAAATTACAATATACCATATAAATATATAATTAATTAAATATATATAAAAAATGATCCGCCTAATTACCGCTTAATTACCGATTAAACTCCGCCTCTAGGCAGTAGCTCCACCACCTAATTCCGCCTAGCGCCTTTTAGAACCTTGCTTGTACATAATTAAGTAACAGCCTTTACAAGATAGATGAACTCGGGGTTGTTTATGAATTTCGTAACTGTACAAATATTTTTTTCTTTCTTTCTGTGGCAAGTTAAGAAATTATCTGAAACCATGAGCATCTACTTTAGTTGCTTCCAAAGATACCATACTGTTTGTTGCATCTGTTCATTGCTCTTTGGCAACTAGATTTACTTTTGGAGCGTAAAGCTACATGTATTAATGTTGAAGTTAAAGAGTAAATTATTAGGTCTTCTTCCCTCCAAGGAACTTTCTAATCTGAGAAGTACTGAAGTTTGGTTATTTCATCTGTTTTGAAACTACAATTATTATTTGTTTCATGGTACTAACTTCAATTATTTGGTTCGACTGTATATAGGCGACTTACAGTATATTTGGCTTTCTGTGGACAGGCTGTCGCATTACCGTCCAGAATCGATCCACACCGTACATCTGCGGTGGTCACCCTGCATGGACAGTTGTATGTTCGTGTCCCATTTGAGAAGTCGGAATAATAACGTTTTACAATGACTATCCTTATTCTATCTTACTAAAAGTGGATCATCAGTTGTGTAGCTAGAAACCAGGCTCTTCTCAACATCAAAATTGGCCAAGTTGGTTGGCACCATATTCTGAATTCGACTTCTGGTACTTGATGTAAGTCATAGTAGTACAGGATTTAGCCTAACCATTTGTGTACTTGTACCAACATTTTTTAGTGATTATTCAGCAAGGAATATTCATTTCCGGGTACATGGTGCTGTAGCAATGGAGCTTCATCTGGACATGCAAATTTGGTTGGGTAACCCTGTAAACCCTCCATCGCTTTTGCACAAGATTCTCTCTGTGCCCCGATTAGGATTAGGCTGTGTTTGGATGATGAAAAAAGACATTGAATTTTATTTAAAATCAGAATTTGTCAAATTCTATAAACAAAATTCTTCATTTTGGTAAATAACTATTGAGAAATTAAAAAATTATGTGAAAAAATAAAAGGTAATTTAAAGACTCGAAATTTTGATTTTAAATTTTACTTATATAGGTGTCATTTTTAGATTATATTATTTATCATTATATTATCTTATCTCATTTTACAAAATCATATGATTATCCAAACACAATTTTTTCTTTTCTTTTTTTAGTTCCTTAATTATGCCAAATAAAATTCCCAAAAAGAAAATTCAAATACCAGAAAATTGATTTACTGAAAATCTAAACAATGAAATAGTAATTTTCATCATTTAAGATTCATTACGAAATTCAAAACTCATCTCTCCAAACACAGTCTAAGAGAAAACTAAACTCCACTATGTTGTATTACACTAGTGTAAATCGTTTACGTGCAACGGCGGAGCTACACTAGGACGAGCTCAGGCCATGGCCCCCCTGAATTTTAGAGAAACAACTTAGTATTTACAGTATATTATGTCTATTGCGATTAAACCATGAAGACACGTATATTATGTCAGTTACAATTAACCACTTAAACCATTAACTATTAATGTTAGAGTTTTCCAAGTTTAACTATCATCCGTAAGTAGCCAACTGACACGTAATTATAAATGGATATGATAGCTAGGTTTGGAAGACAACATAAATTAGGAATTACCCATCCTATCTAATTAAAAAAAAGTTTTTATTTTTCGTATAAATAGGCCATTAAGCCAATTTACATTTTGCTTATTGATTAGTTTTCTCTAACGCCCTTCTTTATATTAAAATCCTACTTTTTGTATGGAAAGATATTTTAAAAGAAACAAAAAACTTGTAAATTCTCTAATCAAATAATCGTCTTTCTCAAATTAAGTATTTGAGTTATCAGAGTAACAACAGGTGAAAGACATATGGATTCGTTATTTTTTACGATAGAGTACGTTATTAAAAAATATTTTCATGGTATAAAACCTGGACGAAGACTTTTACTTATATAGTAGTTAATACTTTTATGAGCACAATTTTATATTTTGTAATTATTTAATTTAATATTAATATTATTTTTAGTTTTACGAACATAATGTTGGCCCCTCTAACATTGAATCCTGGTTCTGCCACTGTTTACGTGTTGACACTTTTCCACCCAATTTTCCTTTCCTTCCGAAACCAATTTCCCTTCCTTGACAGTCTCAAACACAGAAAAATTCTGGATTTTCCTTTCCCTTTCTGCAAAGCCAACCAAACAAGAGGCCTTATAGTAATCTTTAGCGGAGGCTGATCTCCACAATTCATCCATTCTACTTCTTCTGCATCCATGATGATGCAAGGCTCTCTGTTACCCCCCTAGCAAAGATTGCTCCTTTCCATAGCAGTCCAGAAATCAAACCTAAATGATGCAGAATAGTAAAGGCTTGGAGTGCTGTATGCGGGTGAAAGTCATAATGTGTTGAAGGAGTCCTAATACATTGAACAAGGAAAACGGGAAATCGAAGTTCTAATTTACACTGGATTTAAAACAATCTTTTCTCCAAGATCTTTGATCTAATAAACTTCTTGCCAGGAAAAAATGTGTCAACCCTTAGGATCATGTAACAAAGAACACTGTACTAAAGAAATGGATTAATCGAAGAACAAAAGTCTTTACAAGAATATTACACAGCAAAACAATACCCGCATATGAGAAACTGTATGTACTTCTTACGTTCAATAATTTCTCACAAAGAAAGAGATGATCACAATGAACTCATGAAATTTAACGCAATGAACACTAACTGATGATGGACCTTCACAGGCTAGTTGCCATTGATGCCATGTCCAACTCCTCATCGGAATCAATTGCTTCTTCATAATCATAATATGCTTTAACCTGCAATGGAAGCTCAATGTAAGCATTCTAAAACATTTGACAGAACGATTTAACTCCAACATGAAACCAAAAGTTCAATCAATGTTTTTCCAGAATCATGACCATGACTACTACCTGTGGTCTCGGAGTAATTGCTTCAAAACTATGAAATACAGGATGATCAAAATTTGGGGGTTCCAGAACAATGTAAGCCCCTTTGTTCCTATGCCTCGTCTCGTTCCCCTGCATGGGAGACATTTTTGATATCAGAATGTGATGAAACAAATGATCTTTGTAATACTAACCTACTCTATGCAATGTCATTTTAAAAACTATGAACAGGGTACAGCTATGATGTCAGAGGAACCACAGTTCAAACCAGATTGAATTCCATGTATCAATAACTTTGTACTCTTATATAACTTATAAATTTCTGCAGAATCGTACTCCAAACATTCCCCACATTATCTCAAAAAGGATAAATCATAAAGATTCTTGGTCATAAACACATCCTATTGATGATGTGATGAGGTTCTGTGTCCCCATAAAGCTTCATATAAAGTTCACAGCCACAGCTCAAGGAACATGGAATTTAAAATAAGACTCAATAACCAGAAATTGAGAAATATACATGGTCCACCATATGCACTAAAACCCCAAGTTCAGTGAAAGAGCAAAACTGCAAAAAGGGAATTTGCATTTAACTTATGAGTGATATCTATCCCAGAAAGAAAAATTAAGGATACTAATGTGAATATATAATTCAAATTAAATTAATGTTGTTGCCTTGTTGGCATTACTTTTTTCATATCCAAACTTAACACGACCACTCTGCAAGGATTTCACATTGTACTCTTTCAGTGAACTCTAAGAATACAAATCAACAAAGGATCCTGGGCACACCTGAAATTGTGGGTAATCTGGAGCACTAAATAAAGTAATGAGCTTCCCTGACTCCACAGTGTGATCTATGGTGTAACCTTGATCCATGCTTCCAAGACCTGGCCTCTTTTCACGTGCATCGGGCCCTTCATGAGATCTGATAATCAACTGATGTTTTAACAATGTAGAATAACCACAATTTTAGTATTCATCTCTGCAGTGATACAGAAGTATGAGCAACAACAGAGTAAACAGAAATCAAAGGAGAGTGAAAGAAATGTAAAGAGAATTCCTGAAGCAGTTTAGAAACATTACAGCCACTAGCCAAATATAGAGATGGAAGAACCTCTTACGCACTCAATATCTAACTACTGAGCCAAGGTTATCTACACTATCTAAGTAACAATAAAGTCATATCCACTTCTATTCTCAATGTGAGCCTTTCTTAAGTGACCAATAATGGTCATAAGTACAACTACAACATACAGGAGGATGAGAAGACTCGGTCGTAACAACTATTTGTTGTATTCACTATCAACCTGCATCATTTTACCTAAATGAAAGGAGTAGGAAGTGGGATGAAAATTAAAAGATCAATTAGAGGTTTCTCTAAGTTCAAGTTCTACTGCGCTAATTTAATCGTTCATCTATCACTTAACTTGTAACGCTCGTAACCAAAAACGTCCAAAAGATCTATTAGCATGTAACATCCAAAAATATACAGAACCAAAACACAGACTATTAGCATGTAAGATCTATCAGAAGATCTATATTATAGCCAATCCATTTGACATTTCCAAAAAAGATAAATCTTCAACTAAAATATCATTCAATTCTCAAGCTTTATCCCCATATGACATAAAACACTAGTAGCATTATTACCTTGAGCTGAAATTTCTTAAGAAAATCCTCAGTGCAATCAGGACCCCAAATGAGACCAATGCCTCTCTCTTTATTTGGAGCAAGACCAGGTTTCATAGACGGATCCGACCACAGCACGTCCCCCGGAATCAAGTTTAAACCCTCCCACGGAGGATCAAGAACCGACCTCCTAGCTTTTGACAACTCCTCCAAAGACCCCAGCACCAAACAACTCTGCTCCGAATTCGTCACTACAATCTTCCTATTCTTCTTTCCCTTTGCTCTCTTCCCCAGGTTCTTCGTCGTTGCCACGGCATTGCTCCTGAACAGCCCTCCGTGCGCAGTGTACGCATTCCCGGCAATAATCGACGCCAAAGGAAGCCCTTCAAAGCATTGTAGACAATTTCTGTACACATGTTTACCCACTTTATCTTTATCTTTGGCATCATCATCATTTTCGGTTCTATATTTGACGAAAACTTCCTTCTCGAATCCATACACAGAAGTACAGTACTTGGACTCGTGGTTACCTCTGAGAAGATAAACGCTTTTAGGCATAAGCACTTTCCACGCCAGCAGAATCAAGAACGTCTCCAGACCCCAAGCTCCTCTGTCCACGTAGTCACCATTGAAGACGAAGATTCGATCTTCCGACGGGTACCCGGCGTCTCTGAGGAGGAAGAGGACGTCGTGGAGTTGACCGTGAACATCCCCGACGACGACGACGGTGGAGCTAGGGCCGCAGTCGTCGATTCTGACGCAGTTGGGCTCTTTGTGGAGGATCTTAGAGGCGCGGAGAACTAAACTGTCGAAAACCGCGACGGGGAGTACGGACGGGAATTGGGTCGGGTCGAGATTCCGGGAAGACCAGTCGAAGACGGACATGAGGTTGTGGACCCACTCGAGGGTGAGGTGGCCGTCGGTGGGCCATTCGATCGGGATTTTGAGTTGATCGGGAGATTCGGAATTGGAGGAGGAGGTCTCCGGTTGTTGTTGTTGATCGGGGATCGGAGGAGGAGCTTCAGCAGGTTCTGAAGTGCATGACATGTCTTGTCTTTTCTGATCAAACTCGAGCTGCTTAACTCCAAAGCATTTGAAGAGTAGAAACACAAGTGAGCTAGTTTGGTTAGTTGCTTCCGTTCTTTTGTTGTTGCTCTCTGCAACTTGGAGATCTCGTAAGATTAGAACATGTGGGGACGGTGTGACGTGTATTGATGGTAATAGTGAGCCTCACCCGTCAATTTCGACACTACCATGAATTCGACTCGAAACTCGTACAAAATAAAACGAGTTGAACTCACACAATTAAAAAGTGGGTCAAACGCGAGTCAATCCGTCATAATCGGTTTAATAAACGGATTAACATGCTAATACGAAAAATACCCATATAACCCGTTTATGAATTGAGTTTGAGTCGACTTAAAAAATGACTCGCATGTATAAAATATTTAATAGTAAATTATATTAATATTTAATTATATATAAATGTTATTTAAGTCATTTTTCTAAGATTAACCCTAACATTTAGTTTGTCTTTTTAATACTTCTATTATTTTGTATGTGAAGAGTGAAGTGGTTTGAATTTTTAACTTGTTTTGTTTAACTGGGTTACATAAATCAACACGACACAACACGACTCATTTATTAAACAGGTCATAAATGAGTTAAGTGGGTTGACCCGTTTATAAATGGGTAGGGTTTAAGTTTGCCTTTTCGACACGATTATTAAATAGGTTGGGTTTGAGTTTACCTTTTCACCACAAAAAACTATATGACCCAACACGACCCATTGACAAGCCTATAGTGAGGTGTGAATTGGGCAGGTTAACCCGAGACCGGTTATGGTATAAATCCGGTTCGAGATAGAGGATGGATCGGATCAGGCCCAGTATGATTTTTGTTTTGTCTATGCTTTAGAGAAAAACCTTGAGGTTGTTGAAGGAAAAATGTAAATACGCAAGAGATATGATCTGAAACTATACTTTATTCATTAATAGATGACCTTAAATAAACATTACAATCTGATACAATAAAAATCCCGGTAAATCAGGAATTGAGAGAATATCTACTATGCTAATTAGAACAAGACACACATCTATATACCAAGAGTATAATATCCTTAATCATTTTTCCTTGTGTCGCAATCCTAATAAATGATGCATACGTTGTTGCCTTACTAAAAACCTTGTCAAGCAAACAAAAAATCTGTTAGGTAAAAACAAAAGCTTGGTCTAAGGGAAAAATAGTACAACGCCTCAACTATTTAAGCGACCACATGTGATGTAGACTCCCCCTAATCAGTAACTCAATATTGGAGTTCAGACAATCTTCGCATACCTATGCGTCTTACATACTTTATAAATACAGATTTAGGCAATGACTTGGTAAACAAGTTTGCAACATTATCAGCCGAACAAACTTGATTCACATGAATGTTCAATAACTCTTGTTGTTACTGATTAAAGAAGAACTTAGGCGATATGTGCTTTGTATGATCACCCTTGATGTATCCCAACTTCATTTATCCAATGCAAGCAATATTGTTCTCAAAGATACAAGTTGGTGTTGTGGTGATGGATGGTAATTCACTAAATCCTTGATGTGGTGTATGATTGACCTAAACCAGACACACTCCTTAACCGCTTCATGTAAAGCAATAATCTCGTAATCATTTGAGGAAGTAGCAACAAGGGTTTGTTTAGTCGGTTTCCATGAAATCGCCGTGTTTCCCATGGTGAAGACATAACCTATGTGGGAACGTTCTTTGTGTGGATAAGAGAGATACCTAGCATCAGCAAAACCAATCAAGACATCATAAGGTGTCTCTGAGTAGGGAACTGCACTGAATTGTGGAACAGTGCTCACAGCTGGAGAAATATACGACAGGTCGAACCTTTCACTCGACGGGTCGAATGTAGCTTCGGGTCAATCTAAGGTGCATATTGTGATAGGTTAAGAAATCTACTCGACAACTCGGTTGTTTGCTTCAGGTTGGTCTAGGGTGCCATTTTTGACTGGTCGAAAGATCCACTCGACGGGTCAAAAATCCCAAAACCTGCATGATGAGATTTAACCATCTATTTTTCAAGAATTTCAATTTTCTCTCTGTATTCTTTGTAGGAAAAGAACAAGCCCAAGTCTATGGAACCTTTCAAGTACCTGAAGATGTGTTTTACACTATTTCAATGACATTGTGTAGGTGTAAAACTAAACCAAGCTAACAAAATTCATAGAGAATGTAATATCTGGTCTAACACATTGATCTAAATACAACAAAACTCAAGAGCTTTAAGGTATAGTACCTCAACTCCCAATAATTCATCATCATCGTCTTTCAGATGGTACAGATCTTTATTAGGTTTTAGACTGCGAATAACCATTGGTGTGCTAAGAGGGTGTGTGTCCATGTTAAATCACCTGAGCATCTTTTGGACATAAGCAAACTGGTGAAAAAGTATTCTACCAACTCGGTGTTCTAATTCCAAATCAAGAAAAAATTGAGTCTTATCAAGGTCTTTAATCTCAAATTCAGTTTCAAGTAGCTAACTGTCTCATTGATTTCATCAAGAAACCCAATGATATTCATATCATCAACATAGACCGCTACAAAGACAAATCCTGAACTTGTTCTCTTAATGAACACACATGGGCATAACTCATCGCTTTTGTATCTCTCCCAATCAAATAGTCACTAAGACGTGTATACCACATCCTACCGTATTTTTTCAATCCATATAGTGAACACTCAATCTAATCACATGAGCACTCTGTGGTGTAGAGTTACTTGAATTGAGTATGACCACGCCTTCTGACACTTTCATGTATATCTCTGAATCAAGGTTTTCATAGAGATATATTGTCACCACATCCATCAGCTGCATGTTCAGTTTTTCGGATACTACCAAACTCACAATGTAGCGGAAAATAATGATGGTCATAATCAGAGAGTATGTCTCCTTATAATCAATGCCAGATTGTTGAGAGAATTCTTATGCCACAAGTTTTGCTTTATACCACATGACTTCATTCTTCTCATTTTGCTTTAGAACAAAGACCCATTTATATCCTACTAACTTCATATTTGGTGGGCCTAACACTACTGGACCGAAAACATGTTTTTTTTTCAAGGAGTTTAGTTCAACCTGTATTGCATCTTTCCACTTTGGCCAATCCACTCTCCGCTTACATTCAGCAACTGAACGAGGTTCCACTTCATCATCGTAAATGTTTTCCTGAGCAACAAAATAAATAAAAGAATCATCAACTACTTTAGATGATCTATCCATAACAATGCGCGCATCATTGTTAGTTAGTGAGATTTCACCGTTCTCTGACATCACATATAGATTTGAAGTGCCCTCCAAAGATGTCATTTATGATTATAGGACATAATTGTAGTCAGGAACAATCTCATATGTGAGATTCACAACGTTGATGATGAAATGATCAGTTTGTGTCTAGATGACCTACTTTTTCACCGGCAGCTTATCTGTTGATTTTCTCGGTCTCCCCTTCTTCCTGGTAGGATCTGAGGCCGATGTTAGTCCATCAATGTGGGTAAAAGGCATGTTACTTTGCCCTAGAGTTGTGTTATACCATCCTTTAGGGACTTCCAACCTTGCAGAAATATTTGCAGCATGAATGCTTGATCTTGTCACTTTGGCAATATCAGTGAAGGAGTGAGGTATTGAGTTTGCTACCTTTTGAAGATCAAGTATATATTGCACTTCAATCTCACTATAAGATGTGCGTGGATCTTCTTGAAACATAGTGAGATGAGTATTCCACATCAATTCTTGGCGTTCAACCTCAATGGAGACATTCCTAGCTCCCTCTAACATCGGAAAATATGTTTTTTCAAAGTGATAATCTGCAAATCTTGCAATAAAGAGATCTTTTGTCGAATGTTCTAAGTAATGGACAATCGTTTAAGATTTATAACTAACATATATGCCTAGTCGACGTTGAAAATCCTTTTTAGTGCGTTGTAGAGGCGCAATTGACACATACACTGCACAACCAAAGATGCGTAGATGTGAAATGTCAGGCTCATATTCAGTTACAAACTAGTACACACTAAATGGTTGACGTGCTACAGGTCTCAAGAGGAGAAGCATTGCTGCATGTAATACTGCATATCCCCAAGAAAATACCGAAAAATTAGTATGCATAACCATTTCGTTGGCCACAAGCTGCAACCGCTTGATTTATGCCTCTGCGAAACCGTTCTGTGAATGAACATGAGTGATGAGATATTCAACTTCAATCCCAATTGATATACAGTAGTCATCAAAAGTCTTTAATATAGATTTTCATACATTATCCAATCTAATTGACCTGATTGGGTAGTGAATCTAAAGCTTAATAATATGTGTTATGAGTTTTACAAATGTAGCATTCCTTATGGATAACAAAACAACATGTGATCATCGTGTTAACACATCTACCAAAATCATAAAATATTTAAATGGTCCGCATTCCGGTTTGATAAGTCTACAAATATCACCATGGATTCTTTGTAAGAATATAATATTTTTAGTGTTATCAACTGCAATTTAAGGCCTAGCTTATAACTTTACCAATGAGCAAGCTTTTTTTTCCATTCTCACAATGAATTTCTAAGTGTAAATCACTGACTCTAATATCCTTAAAACTTATCAAGTTTCGATTGGCCTTAGGCGCGTACAATGCATCAGTGATATAAATTATTGTTCCATGTGGCAGCAAAAATTATGCTAGACCATGCCCTTGTATAACCGACGCAGAACCAATCATAGTTGTCATTAATGATGTGTATGACACAAGATCTATAAATAATTACCCATTTCACAATATAGTAGAAGTAATACCACTATCTGCTAGACAGTCGATCTCGCCTTCAAACATCTACAAAAGAATGTGATTTAATTAGTCTCAGAGACTTATCAAAACACTCTAAGTAAAGACTTAAAAATTTACTAAAGGGTTGTGACCCTTAAAGAGTGCTGATATGACATGAGCAAATCGATGTAAAATACATCAAAGAACAATCAGGGTATAGGATTTGACGGGTCGAGTACTCCACTCGAGGGGTCGAAAGAACCCAAAATAAACTTTGATTTTCCGATAACTAGTTTTGACGTGTCGAAGATGTTTCTCAATGGGTCGAAAAAATTGAAATTTTTTGTCATAGTGGCTGACTTTCGATGGGTCGAGGAAAAATCTTTGACGGGTAGAATAAAAACCTAAAACCGTATCGAATTTTTGATATATTTTTCGATGGGTCGAAGAAAATTTTTGACGGGTCAAAATTGTGACATTTTGAAGATAGTAGCTTGCATTCGACGGGTCGAGAGGATCTCTTGATGGGTCGAAGATGTTATTTAGTGTACTGAAGGACTGCATTCAACGAGTCAAATGAAAACCAGGCAAAATTTTTGACTGGTCGAAAAGTGCTAAAATCGTTTTAGAATGTGACATTCGACGGGTCGAGAAAAAAGGCTGACATGTCAAAAATTCACAGAATCAAATCATCCTCTCTTTTGACTCATTTTTATGGTATTGTGGTGTACTAATGCCATATAATTTTGTAGAATTCTAACCATCTAAGCAATATGTATGGACATAACCATTTTTAACACTTTCAAATACCAAAATGAAGAAGTTTTATTACTTTGCCAACATCAAAACTTATATCAAAATATTGTTCTTATTCAATAACCATGACTACAATTACAGTCGAATAGAAAACTAAACTTGATTACATAGTAAAGACATGAGTTTAATACATAGACTAACTAAAGTCCGAAGTCTCAAGACTTGCTTTGGTGTTGTTTGCTATAATAAAATTGGTTTTACTGCCATCTTCCATTTCATAGTCCACATAGTGTGTCTCCTTTTGCTTTGCTTGGTATTGTTCACACATCTTGTAGGCATTTCGGATATCTTTTGGAGCTCTGCATTACTCGTGCATATGATTAGTCGCACCACACCTATAGCAAGGTGCCAAGCGAGAAGTAGAAGAAGAATGTGAAGAATTTCCACCATTCGTAGAACTAGAATTTGAGTGATTCTTATTGGAGTTGTTATGGTTGTTATCATGGCGAGTCCAAGTCAAATTCTAACTTTTTCCTCCTCTACCACGTCCTCCTCTACCACCATGAGTTTGATAAGGTTCAGAGCGTTGTTTTCCCTTATCCTTTCATGTCTTCCCACCGGTATTATGGATTTTATTTGTACCGGCTAGCCTAGCATTATTTTGGAGAAGTATATTCTGATATCTCTCTTTCTTTGCTAGCATACTCATGAGTTTACTGAATGATGTCAATCTTCCTTGCTCGTAATCTGTGCGATATTGATGCGCGAGCGTGTCCATGGAAGTAGGAAAAGTGCCCAAAGACTTCTCGACCATAACTTGGTCGGTCTTTACAATGCCTCAAATAGAAAGCTTTGACTATAGCTCTAGCATATCATGATAAAAGTCATTGATCTTAGGATAATCCGATAACCAGATTTCATCCCATTTTTCTTGGAGCTCTGGAAGTTGTGCATCATACACATTTTTGAACCGTTATTGTAAAGTCGTTCACAAATCTACGGGTCATCATTTAACAAGTACTGTTTCCTCATAGCAGGATGAATATGTCTCATGAGAAACATAAGAACTTGAGCTTTTAGTGGCATCAGTGCTAGGTGGTAGTGGTTAGATGGTATCATTTAGATGTTTGCCAAGGAGAATATTACTTATGTCAGATACCCATTAGTGGTATTCTAATCCTTGAATGTCAAGGATATCAAACTCTAACCTTGTCGGCTCAATCATCTACAAAAGACAAGAGATGTAATTAGTACCCGATCGAATGAACCACAATCACTAATATCAAGTTTAGAGAATAAAAACCATGATCTATGATATTTGGTCACAAAGATTGATGCAAAACCGATGGTTTCATACCACTCCCCAAAAAATCGTGACTGCCAAATAATCACAAATATCGACTTCCATTTTTTTTTTCAATATGAAATCACAATTAATCGTGATATTCACTAATAACCGTAACTCCCCCAGGACAGTCACTAAGCCTAAACTTTGAGGAAGAGGTGATTAAATCCTCTTCACTCATACCTGCATTAATCCATAGGAACTAGAGACATATAATAATTCACAGTATTTAAATATAAATCTAGACCTAGATCTAGGGTGTTGCAGTAATTAAGTTTTACAACCTAATTCTAAATCGAAGAAGGTTAGTTGATTTACCTCGAGGGTGTTATGCTCGGTATGAAAACTTTGCTGAAAAGAAGTTTGAAGATCAAACGTCCATAAATTTCTGCTGACGAGCTCCAGGGTGGTTGGGAAATTTCGTCGGTGTTTGGTGGTCAGCGGTGGAGGTTTTAGTGTTTTGGGGTTTGAGATATTTTTCTTGTTTTAGGGTGATGGCTATCAACTCAAGAGTTGCTGATAACGTGTTGAAGGAGAAAAGTAAATACACAAGAGATATGATTTGAAACTGTACTTTATTCATTAATAAATGACCTTAAATATGCATTATAATCTGATAGAATAAATATCCTAAGAAATCAAGGATAAGACACACATGTAGATACCAAAAGTATAATATCCTTAAACAGATGTAAAATAAAAGGGCATTCCAATTTCTGTCTATGCTATCATGGCAAATGATATAACTTGGCTTGTACCATCTTGTTCCAAGGGAAACCTCTTAACCCTTGAATAAGTGACATTACCTCTTGAATAACATCGAGTTTGTCCATCTCATTGGGAACTGTAGATTCATGATTTCTCTCACTAGTCGATTAAAGTAGAAACCCTAATCGATTATCAGGGTTTGTTGTACATCTCTCCCTCTCATCACTGTTATGTGTATGACTATCTCGCTCTCTTCCACAATTGAAGAGAAGAAATGGATGCTTGAATTGATTATCAGATTATGTGAGAATAATGAATTCGGATCAAAGCATAGCTTATCTCAAGTTGGAAACACAAACGTGTTATTGAAGAGGGGAAGAGCTCAAGTTGGAGCCGGGAAAGGTTGTCGTAGTCCGTTGTTTTCCCCTTCGAACTCGACCGACCAACCCCAACACATAGTATTTTATGAAGTTTTATGATATTTTCATTTGATTATATCACTCAAAAATTTGAACAAGAAAATACATATGCAATGCGTTAATATGTTATGATCATATTCAGATATTGAGTTAATGACTTAACAGAATACAAACAGATTTTATGTTCGGTTCCAAACAGAGGAACCGTAGAACTGAACCGATTTAGTTCCAAACAGTTTATGCATTTAAATACAAGGAACCAACCATATGTATATTGAACGGTTCGATTCAAGTTACTGAAAATAATGATCGAAACCGAACTGTTCCTAGGCATAATTAAATATGTACAAGCCTTCACGATAGTAACATAATCGAAATTTAAAAAGGTACGGGAACAATAAGTCGAATGTCCTTACAAATTAAATGCTATATTATAGTCTTAGATTGCCAATAAAAAATTGTTCCCACTTCGAGATCAACGATGACCGATCCGCGCATGACAACCCTTGCCGACAAACATATATATCGAACCACCCAATCGATGTCGAGTGAACGTCGACCCCCACAGACAATTGCTCAGCTAGAAGAGCCTACAGTGTGGTCCGCAGAGGACGACATCGATCGAGAGATAAACCCCCATCCCAAGTAGAGAGCCAATAGCATCGAGAGGATGTGATTCGCTTACCAGCAAATAAGAATTGAACCACGTTGTAATATAGCGTATGAAAGGCAAAATCCGAGGATGTCACCGGGGTGTTCAACATACGCTATGGCCAAAGAGCTTCCATCGTCACCACTAAGACTCTACTAGGGCGAGAGAAAGATGGTCCTCTCATTTAAAATTTTGGGTACGATAGAAGGGAGGACACTAGGATTTGAACTTGGCTCTTCAATGAATAAGTTCAACGTCTTGGGCATGAAGCAATTTCAATGCTTAAATTTGCTTTTTTAGAGAAAATATTTTTCAAATAGAGAGTATTGAAATTCAAATCTAATTCGTCAACCGTATAAGTTTAAGACCTTGATCAACAGAACAATTCTAGTGCCACATTATCGATAAAAGTAGAAAACTCATAAAGTTGAGATTGTGCCACGTGTCATCATCAAGAAAAAGTCTATTAAGTGTTTAGATTTGAAATGCGGAGTGTAAGAAAGTCTATTAAGTGTTTAGACTTGAGATGCGGAGCATAAGAAAATTTTGTTATACTTTGGTCTACTCGCTACTTTCGCTAATTTGGTCTTTCCTTTGCTTCTAAAAGGACAATGTTAAGATATGTGTGCATGACAAAAACAAGAAACAAAAACAACTCTAATCCTTGTCAGGCTCCAACCCCCCAAAGACACTATTAATCAGATCTCTGCACTAGCAGAAATGGAATATTAGTAAGGGATATAAAATGCCACATGCCACATGCCTCGCACTTTCCAGTTTTCACAATCCACAGCAATTCAACTGGTTTCCTTTGCATACCACTTACGGACCTACATACCTAATTCCCATATATTAAGGAGAATGATACCTCCGGTCTCTCTATAATTTTGTTCATGTTTGATTGTTTGTAGTTTCCAAAGATTACGATCCCCCCATTTGCATTTGCAAAACTTGTAGAAACAGAGAGAACGATGCATCCATTTGGTTTCAACTTCCAAACAAACAGACACGTGTCCTCTTAATTTTCCTCCATTTGTGAGGACTATGAGAAGTTGATCACCAAACAAGTCCATCCTTGAAGTTAAACCACACTACCTTGAAAAGAACACGTTCCATAAGTCACCAATTTACCAGGACTTTCAACCTTACAATCATGCAAATGAAACTCGTTCTCATACTTATCATCTGCTTTTAGTCACCTAATTTGAATAGAAGCCCCTTTTGGTTTTCCTTTTCCCCTTTACTCCTACCAAGCCAATTATTCCACAGCAATTAAACCTGCCCTAATTGCGTGCCTAACAAACGTTAAATTTAAAACCAGTGCACACCTATGCTTTCACAGTCCACACCTATTTTATTGACAATGCTGTCCACCCAAAGAACCACAAATCCATTTCCAAGTCGCTTTCCTTCCATTTGATTGATTCCAAACCATCATAAACCACACCACCCAAAAAAGTCTTTATTCAACCTTATTTATACGATACATGCCCCAAAACAAGCAGAGTCCGGTTTCTGCAATCAATCTTCTAGGCTGTAATTTTCACTGTGTACGTTCTTCACTTCATCATGGGTCACTTGAGCTACAACAGAGTTGGATATGCTAGGGCAACAAGAGGGTTCAGGCTAAACAATCGGAGATTCTCAGTTTTGCGACTGCGGGCGAGGTTCTTGTGCTTCTTCAAGTTCTTGAGCAGATGGTGGAGATGTTCATGTATGAGAAGAGCCAGCACTAAAAGGGGTGGTGGTACTACAAGTAGTACAAGCGGTTTGGTGAGAGAAAAACTACAGAACAAGCCAGCTCGACGAGTCGACTGTGGAAGACTGAGATCATTTGGGAGGTCGAATTCTTTCTATGCAGAAGCCATTGCCGATTGCTTGGAGTTCATCAAACGGTCGTCTGTTTCTTTAGAACAGAAGTAAACTGGTCATTCAAAGTTGGGGGGCCGTTTCTAGCTAGTTTGTCTTTCATTTTTCACGTACGTTTCTCTGGCAAGAAAGTGCTTTGTTTCTGGAGATTGATCGAGTTTTGTGTACAAAGATTTGACGAGTTTTGTAGTATGAGAAATCAATCGGTAGACTTTTTATTTGTTTTTGCAAATTAATTTAAGGGAACACATCCCAAATTACTTGATTGTTGATACACATCTTTAAATTTTTGTCCTTGTATTTTCTCATAAATGGACAACTACGCCCCTAATGCCACCACCCATTCCATTTGATCCTAATTACCCCAAGTCCCCAACCCAGTTCGATCATGTTCATCGACCTCTTTCAGTCTTTCTTATCTCCATTCCCCATCCTTTATTCTTGATCCCCTGTGTTCGTTCAAAGCAAGGAAGCAATTTCATGCTGTATGAGTTGGGGGTACTTTAATAGTTCAAATTACTCAAGATCTCAATCAAAACAAACAACGAACACGGAGCTAGAAATCAAAATTGTTAAGATCAATTACGTACACACTCTTCAAGTTTTTGCTTAATTTCTTCAAAGCACAATGCATGAAGACTTGAACGCATCGATCTGAGAATAACACTTAACGTAGAAGGCTCTGTTCTCTTCAGACCATTTCTTCAGGGACTCAACGTCACACGAAGACACTATCTTCTTCGTCTCGCTGGTCATCGTCTCTGAGTTCTCCTCCATGGTCATTATTCTTAGTCAGATGCCGCAAGTAGTTTTAGTGTAAAAAGGGATAAAATAGGAATTTGGAAATTTACAAAAAGAAGCGATGTGTACGTATTATTAGAGTTAGAGATATGCGAATATAATTTCCATTAATTTAAAATGGCAGTGGGATATTCTCGGATTGAGTCCATCTATTGGAAGGTTCGTAGTAGGTCTAAATGCAGATTATGTAGTTTGTATTAACCACCTAATACATCACACACATTTGACATTTGACATTTGAAATGTCTACCTATCTCTATCTCGTGGAATACTCTTAAAATCTTATATTGCTGTAAATATATCAATATAACTCGAAATTAATTATTCAAGGTCTTATAATCTTATACTCGACATTTCGACAAAGATGTTGCAACTTACAAGATTGGTTGATCGTTTGGCTTGGCTAATCGGCTAACTAGCCTGACGATCGATCGTGATTTGTCACTAAGTACTTACTAGGAAATAGTTTAGGCTTCCGAGTTGGGTGAAGTAGCAATTAGCAAAAGCAACGAATGTTTGTCTACCTTCCTTGGCAAAACAAGCACCGGGTTACTAACCTAGTCTTGGTCAGCAAGAAACCAACTAATGGTCCACCGCGCTAGAATATAAAAGCCTCCTCTTATAAAAACAGGTCAAAACCATCAAACGAAGGTTACGAAGCAAAGCAAAAGCCTGGGTAAATTAGCTTTGGGCTTTAATCAAATACCCGACTCCGAGAAGATGAGGTGTTGTCCAGGCCCAAACAAACTGATTAGTCTACTCATAAAAGCTCGCACCGCAGTTGGATTGACCGCAGCTTCTGCTTCTGCTTCTACTACTCCGTCTCCGTCTCTAGCCGCCGCCATGGAAAACCACCTCCAAACCCTAAAGACAAAAGTCTGCATCATCGGCAGCGGCCCGGCGGCGCACACCGCCGCCATCTACGCCGCCCGAGCCGAGCTCAAGCCGATTCTCTTCGAAGGCTGGATGGCCAACGACATCGCCCCCGGCGGCCAGCTCACCACCACCACCGACGTCGAGAACTTCCCGGGCTTTCCGGAAGGCATTCTCGGGTCGGATCTCATGGACCGGTGTCGGGCCCAGTCGGCCCGCTTCGGCACTCAGATCTTCACGGAGACCGTAGATAAGGTCGACTTCTCCGCGCCGCCGTACAAAGTCTACACCGGCGAGGGGAAGACCGTCGTGGCCGACACTGTCATCGTCGCCACCGGTGCCGTCGCGAAGCGGCTGGAGTTTTCCGGCTCCGGCGACGGGAAGGGAGGGTTCTGGAACCGCGGGATCTCCGCCTGCGCCGTGTGCGACGGAGCCGCGCCGATTTTTAGGAACAAGCCCTTGGCGGTGATCGGCGGCGGAGACTCGGCCATGGAGGAGGCCACGTTTTTGACCAAGTATGGTTCGGAAGTCAACATTATCCACCGGAGGGACACGTTTCGGGCTTCGAAGATTATGCAGAACAGGGCTCTGAGCAACCCCAAGATCAAAGTGGTGTGGAATTCCGAAGTGGTGGAGGCTTATGGGGATGGAGAGAAGGGCCCGCTCGCCGGACTCAAGGTGAGGAATGTGGTCACCGGAGAAGTGTATGACCTGAAGGTTTCCGGGCTCTTTTTCGCGATAGGGCACGAGCCTGCGACGAAGTTCTTGGACGAGCAATTGGAGCTGCATCCTGATGGGTATGTTAAGACCAAGCCGGGCACTACGGAAACTAGTGTTCGTGGAGTTTTCGCTGCTGGAGATGTGCAGGACAAGAAGTACAGGCAGGCTGTTACTGCTGCTGGTTCCGGTGAGTAGCTTCTCAACCTTATTATTTTGTTTCTATGCTTGCCATTTCTGCTTTTTGTGAGCCTTTAGCTGTTATACTTCATTGTTAGCTTGGCACTTGCATATTGTATAGTAGGTGTTGCCACATTGTAGCACGCATTTGAAGAGAGAATTTGATCCTGTTTAAGAACTTAGATGGATAATGTTGTTGTTAGATTGTTGGACAAGAAATCATATCCCTGAACCCTTTTGAGATATCCCAAGGGGCACTTCATTCTTTCCTTTCCATGATCAACTGGAAGCTTTTTTGTTACAAAGTGCTTATGGACATATGTATGTGTTGCTAAGGTGATGAGGGTAGATTATGATACACCTGTCTACCTGGACTGGCCACTGACATGGTGAATAGGAGTGTCATGTTTCTCTAAAGGTTATTGATAGATTCACTTGTATCTGCTAAGGCAATACTATGACCTTTGCTAGTCATGGTCAGTTTGCAGTACCCAATAACAAAGTAACAATGTAGTTATGCAGACCAGCTGACTTGAGCCACCCTTAACCGACCCCCATAGTCCAATGAACTCGAGCTGAACAATGCATGATGCTTTCTATTGTTTTTCTTTACACACAAAAATGCATGACTAATTTTATGAATGAGGTGGACTGCCTGGTTTATTTACTACGAAACTGAATTTGTGCAACCCATTGAAGTCATCTTATATGACTCTAATTTCTTGTCACATTAAGCTTCAGACCCTTCAGTCAGAGCTGGGTTTAAGTCCACTGCGTCAAGTTAGTCTACATGTTGTGTAATACATAGTGATCTGAGCTTTTGCAATTGGCGTGCATGTGGTAGGTTACTCTTGAAGTTGGGTTTGTGGCTTGCACTGGTTGCAGCCTGCCTGCTACACTTCTTCTGGTCTATATGATAGAACCTGTTGGTATATATGTATATATTGATGATCTCTAATATGTGTTTCACTCAAATAGATGAGAAAGCAGATGACACCAGATATATTCTTGTCTAAAATATGCATGACTCACCTTCTTCTATTCCATACTGATGCAGGATGCATGGCAGCTCTGGAAGCAGAACATTACCTGCAAGAGATTGGATCCCATGAGGGTAAGAGCGATTGACTACCTGAGGTCAGCGAGGAATATAGGCTATGCGATTAGAAGCAAAGTTTAATGAGTATCAAGATGGAGATGACTCTCTGGAAGAAGCCATCAAAACCCCATCAGTTAGAAGCAAAGTTTAATGAGTATATTTGCAGTCATTCTTCTGCCATCATTACATTCAGATTTACAATCCAGTTGTGGAATTTGTTCTTAAGTTGCAGATGACTATAGTCGTGTTATGGCATCTGAAACCGTATAGATCATCTACTATATGTTTGTTTGAATGGCTCCAAGTGTTACTTTCAGCATATATATAACCGTGTGGAGATCTTCTCTATCACATTCTTGTGAATACTATTCAATTAACGATGTTTCGATTAAATCCATATCAAAGCTTGAATAATAAAGAGTCGTTTCGATCCTTTTTTGTGGAGAGTGACTGTGTCTGTGAGGTTGGCCGACGATTGTAAAGCGTAGAAGGTAGACCACCCAACAACAGCATCGAAGTATTTTCGTCTTCCAATGTAAAATAGGGACAATTGGGGCTGTCATGGACCATCCAAGTTTAGTGTCATGAGACATGAGTCATGACAGTGATCTCACGGTATAGACAGTACTTCATCTCTATTTATGTGTATAATTTAAATCTAGTGCAGCCACAAACGAGAAGCCGTCTTAGCTCAGCTGGTAGAGCGCGTGGCTTTTAACCACGTGGTCGTGGGTTCGATTCCCACAGACGGCGTTTTGTTATATATATCTGATTTTTCTTTGGACATTTTGGTGACTTGGTCGACTACGAGAGTGAGAGGAGTATGTTTCATGACCTACTTTCCTCTCCTAACTCTTTTTTCCTACCTTTTGCCTAATCGTTCATCTTGATCGCAAGGCTTGAAATCACTTTAGTTCCTTTTTCATTTCTAAACTAACCACACGCTGAATTCTTCTTTCTCTCTACTTCTCTTCCTTCATTTGTGTCCATCTGCAATTTTTTTTTCTTTCGCCGGATTTTCTTTACCATTCACATTGACACATTCCTCTTCCTCTCTTCTTTCCCTGTTTATTCTGAATTTCATCACTCAATATTTCACCTCATCTCATTAGCTCCTCTCCTTTCTTCCTTTGCATTCATATAAATTGAAGAAATTGAGCAGAAATTTGTAAAGGATTCTCGGTTGTTATTGAGGTGGGGTCTTCATTGGTTTCATGAGGAAAAATACGTATGCTGCAGCTTGATAAAGAAAAGAAGGAAGATAAAATTGAGTCTAAACCTTACGATCAGAATGAATGATCAAGATAGAAGTTAGGAGAGGAGAGTTAGGAGAGGATCTCAGTCCTTCAACTGGGAGAAACTACTAGTCAGAAACTGTGAAGAAAGTACTCTACCTACTACGACTGGGACGATCCTCTCTTTACATTACAGCTAGCTAAATGTACTACGCTGAAGAAGCGAGCACCATGAGATATTTCTCTCTTGTTAATTTGTGCTCCGCTAGCTGGTCGATCTTTGATCTTTCCAACTCGTATGACTCATCGAAGCCGCACCAGCAGTGGACCCTTGAAACTTTTTAATAGTTTGTTTTGCTACTCGCGGAGACTGTCCCTGTCTGGCTGTCTCAATTCGTCGACGAAGTCCTTTTACCTAACATCCTAACTCTTCAGGTTAGATTCCTGTTCTAATCATATCCCCCCTTAATTGCTTTGCGGAAATAAGGAATGTTCAATCTCGACTGTACCCTCTACGATTCTGTTATATGTGCTGACATCAGCCACAAACCCTCAATCTAATAACCTCCACGCACCACCCATCCCCATCATTTGTGTCATATCCCCAGTTCAAGTAATGAAATCCCATATCTCTCGGAACAAGACTATTTAAGCGTGAGGCTCGTTAGTTGCATCACTTGCATGCATGTTACTTCACAATTGCGTTATTTGTCGTCTATTTTGTTAGTCTTATTGCCCCATTTGGGAAGCACCGGCTTATATATAATGGTTACCTTGCCTATTCTTCAAGTTGAAAATCAAAATCTCAATTCACAGATATCCCCCACCCCAGTACGGTACTAGAGATCAAAGAAGGGTTCATAGGTTAGGTCACAACCCATGTTCAAAAAGGTGTTAGGTGGTGTTAGGTAGTGTTAGGCGGTGGAGTTACTGTCTAGCCTAGCTGCCTAGGCGAGAGATTAATCGGATTCTAAACGGATTATTATAATTATATTTTTAATTAATTATATAATTATATAATATATTATATATATATGTAATATAAATAATATATACCAAAATAATCAAGAAATGTCATTAAAATACATTATTTTCAAACTCTCTAACTTATAGTCTCGTGCTATCATCTCCAATCTGAAATAAGTCAAAATATTAAATTGCGAAGGTTTAAGTTTTGCCTATTTTGAGTTAGGCGGCTGTCTAGACGTTGACTAGGCAGAAAACTGCCTAAGAATAGGGCTTGTGGCAAAACTTAAACGTTTTTATTGTTTTGAGAGAGGCCGACGCCTTTTCAAACAGTAATCCGGCAACAAGACATGCGCAGCAGCAAGGAAAACAAGAATCCAGCCTAATACCTGTTAATAATAACAATGATAATGTACAGAGCCAAAAAGGACAGCAACCCTTTTTTCTGAAAGTAAAATTGTCTTAATTTAAATCCCCTAAAATTACAAACGAATTAACACCAAGCAAATCAAAGACTACACAAAGCCTGCAGCTAGCTAAACTATATTTACCATCGAACCCAGAGACAAAACACCGGCATTAGGCAACATCAAGGCTCTCTCCTCCTCTAGTCCTCTTCCTCCACCTATACGGCTATTCCCCACACTTCACCATTTGCAAGCTTTTCAATACTCTCGTTGGAAAACAGACTACTGGCACTGATGCACAGAGGCCCTTATTTCCCTTTTCAACTTCTTTTCTTTTCGTGTGACTCTTAACTCCCACCATGTGTGCATCCATCCGGCATCCCCTTAAGCTTCCTCTCTAAAACACATGTGACATACCCACCCCCATCAACCCCCCAACCCCAGTAACTATGTCCTCTAGTGAGCTTATTAAATTTCCATCTACATCTCCAGTCTCTTATTTTTTTAGGTGGATTTGGGGGGAGTATTTAGTTTATTGTTGTTTTCCATCTTTAGCAGGCAAGCTTTGACACATCCTTGCTCGACCTGTTGAATTTCATGTGACTCTTAACTAGCTGACCTGATGCAAGGGCTGACATGAGAGAGAGCTCTCCTGCTAGAACTGAACCTGCAACAATGGTAGCTAGTTTCCTCGAGTTTGAGCCAGGAGAGTCCTTGCTGGCACCCTTAACTCCTAGTAAGTTGAGGCATGCAGACTGTGAAGCTAATTGAGTTCCACCCCCAACTGTTCCCACCTGAAAGTTTTTAAAAGAAAAGAAAGCAATATTTTGACCAAGTTAAGATCTCCAAGCAACTAATAGCTTCAGTGTTTTCTTTCCCAATAGAAAACAACAAAATCTGTGAATTCAGTCATGTTTTTTTGTATACAGTTGGGAATCACACTGATGTACCAACTTTTCTTGTCCACATTCCAGCTACTAATCCTATGCAATTTTGAAATTTCAAAGAGGGAGAAAGGGACACGTTTGACTGTTCCAATTTACCCAAATTAAGCAGTAAAAATGTTTCAGTGTAGTTGTTTTTGTACCTCAATGGAAGGCATGGTGACTGAGGCATGAAGGTCCTTGCCATCGTTTATGGCCTCCATCATGGTGAGGCAGTGGGAGCTCTCTACATTCTGAGCAGGGTCCTGGCCGGTAGCTATGTAAACAGCTGAAACAATGTTGCTGGCATGGGCATTGAATCCACCGAGAGCGCCGGCCATTGCTGAGCCGGTAAGGTTCTTAAGCATGTTAAGCTCCACCAGAGCAGCCACGTTGGTCTTCAATACCTTCCTCACCACCTCTTCCTTGATCACTGCCTCGCACACCACTGACTTGCCTCGCCCTTCAATCCAATTCACTGCTGCCGGTTTCTTGTCCGAGCAGAAATTGCCTGCAATAAGGAGATAGTAACTATATCGAACAAAACTACACGGCTGTACTACTTACTAAACCAGGTGAAAAATGATATACGTACAAGTCAATTATCAGATTTTCAGGCCAAGTATGCTGAGAAAATGATATATGTAATTGATGTGAGACATAACTTAAGAGAACGATGTGAACCAAAGAATGAGATGGATCAACTCTTACTGATAACAGTTAACACCATTCTCTATCGTATACGAAATTAAAGACTACAAAAGAACCTAAAGTAAATCAGATAAATAAGTATTACTGAGAAAATGATATATTTGAGTACAGAATAGCTTAAAAGACAACGATGTGAACCACAGAATAAGATAGATCAAATATACAATAATAGTTACTACCATTCTTTTTCGTATGCAAAATAAATACAAAGACTATACAAACTTGTCCAAAATTAGAAACTATATCCAACATACTGCAGAACTGATCGAAGTAGACAGTAGAACAGAAAAAATAAAAAACTTGCTATGTGATTATCAAGGTATTCAATTTGTTATATTTAGGTACAATACAGATTTATAAGTACATTATAATCGAGATTGATGTCTACGGCATTCTAACGTAATACTAGAACTTTTGGGATGAAGAAAACAAAGATAACTTACCGGAAATGCCGATAACATCCATGTCAGGGAAATCACTTTGAAGAAAATCTAATACATTTTGGACGCCTTTGGAAACCATGTTCATCCCCATCGCATCTCCTGTGCTGCACGTAAACCTCATGTACAGGTTCTTCCCTGCAACTGCGCATTTTATGCCTTGTAACTTGGCAAATCTACTGGATCTGAATGAACAAAGGTGAAAAAACAATGTTACAGACAGTTCATCCTCATAATTATCGAGTAATAATTCAATTCACTCAAAAAGTAGTCAATATGAAAATTTGATGCGGGTAAAAAATTTAAGTGAAACCTGTTGAAAACGACGGAAAGCGAGTCGAAGTTTTCCGGGTCTTCGAGGAAGAACTTGAGCTCGGCAGCTCTGATGGCGGAGTTGAACCGTACGACGGGAGCTCTGGTCATGCCGTCTTTGAGAATGACGCTGTGGGCCCCGCCGGAGACGTAGATTGCCTTGCAGCCTCGGTTGGTGCTGGCGACGAGGCATCCCTCGGTGGTGGCCATCGGCACTGTCAGCTCCTCGCCGTCGAGCAACAGCGGCCCGGCGACTCCCACCGGAATCTGAACGTAGCCGATCGGCATCTCGCAGCACTGTCCGAGTATCGACTCGTAGTCGAACCCTTCTAATGGGAGGCCCTCCAGCGAACGACGCGTCGTTCGCTGCAGCGCCTCCCGTCTAACGGCGGCGGCTCTCCTGCAGTCCCCTAGATTCGCCTCCAGCGCGTAGGACGGCGTCGCTCCAGACACCACGGAGTTGATTACCTTCTCGTCCTCGTCCTCCCCAGTCAGTCGAGACGCCGTTTTAGTCTCGACTGACTGAGGAGGTGGCGGCAGCGACGGCACTGTATTTATTGTTCGGTGGAGTTTCTGTTGTTGTTGTTGCTTTTGAGATCTTACGACGTGGTTGTTCCAGGGGTCGTGGGAGGCGCGTGGGGAGACAAAGGACTGGACGAAGTCAATGCCGAAGAAGCCGAGGAGGTAGATGACGGAGGTGATGAGGGAGAAGAGGGCGGCGATCTCGGAGATAGTGACGACGTGAAGGGGAGTGGAGGTGCGGATCTTGTCTCCCCAGCGGTGGAGGAGGAAGTAGGCCACGGTGAAGAAGAGCGTGAAAAAGAGGCCGTTCGTCAGGTACAGCGGCAGCGGCAGAGCGTCCGAGGCCTTCAGGTTTCTCCGCTGCTTAGAAGAAGAAGAAGTTCTGACGTGTTCGCCGGCAGCGGAGGCGCGGGGTTTGGTGGGGAGCGGGGGTCGCCGGCGAACGTCCATTGGGTGGTTAGAGAGAAATGGGGAAACTAACTGAGAACAGAGAGAGAGAGAGAGAACAGATGAACAGTAATAAGAATACTAATATTAACATTAATATTAATAGGGGAGTTTATTTAATTAGAGGGTCGGGGAGGGGGGGTTTGTTAAGTTGGTTAAAAGCAGAGCAAGCTGCGATGGAAAAGCCGGGGGTTTGGACGCGTGTTTTATAGAGGGGAGAGGAAGAGGAAGAGGAAGAAGAAGAAAGAGGAGGGAAAGGTTGGCGCGCTAGATCAGAGGGTCCACGTGCGATGCATGTCGGGTCTGTCTGTCTCTCTAACCGGATACCGGATCCGATCCGTTCCGTTCCATCTTTATCCATCTCTGTCAACAGTGTCAGACTCTTCTTGTGGATAGTGAATTTACTACTCTCCTTCCCCATGTTTCTACCGCGTCAAGAAAATAAATTATAATAGCTTTTCTATGTAATTTCCCTTAACAAAAATATCACAATCAATTTTTTTTAAAGTAATGTTTAAGACGTCAATTTTGATTAGATATAGTAAGAAATAAGTTATAATTTAGACGATTTAAACAATTAACTTGTCCAAATATTTATATGAACCAACCGAAATTTAGCCGGCCCAAGTCAATTTCAACCGAGCCAAATAGCTCAAGTCGGCTCGTTTACACTTCTGCGTTTTTCATATAGCGGTTCAACCCAGAATCGACCATATAACAAAAATGGTAGTCAATTTGCAACCCCCCAGAGCTCGTGAATTAGAACTCGACTCACCACCATTAGACTACCAAACTATTAATTAACATGTAAACTTTTTTTATATATAAATATTGGAAAAAGAAGTATGATCTGACAGTACTTTTTCTTTCATTATGTATCATTAGTTTCAAACTTCTATTTCTATAATTCTGATCAGAGATCAACTCCATCAACAATGGTTCATTGCTTTATTTTCCTTCTAATTTTTTCTTTTTTTTTTCGTGCTATTCATCCAGATCTATCTCTAGATCTCAAGAGTTGAGAAGAGAGAGGAACATCTTAGATCAATGGGTTCAAATCTGAGATTGGTTCACGGTGAGAAAGCTGAGATTGACATTGAGATTGGTTAACGACAATCGACTAGTGCGACCGAAACTGAGAATTTCGAGTGTTTCGGTCACCAAATTTTCAGTTTAGTTTCAGCAGTAAGAAATGGATACCGATTAACGTGGGTTCGGTTAATGGTTTCACATATTTAAGGCTGGTTTAGTACCAAACCCAGGCCTAATAAGCATCATAACCAATAACTAATGTCGTAGCGGAACATGGGACGATAAACAATACATACCTCATGTTCAACTGTAAGTTCAGAAATTTAAAATACAGAATTCTAAAAGCGAAATTCAAAATTCGAAAAGTAAAAGAAAAAACTTAAAATTCGGAGTAGAGACTTTCCTCTATAAGACTAGAACTGCTTCTAAGTTTAATTCCTTGATCCCAAATTTCGAACCCAGCCAAACTGACGGCTCAACTGAACCACCCAAGTGAACAACCTAACCACCTACACCAAAGAAGCCCACAAGACACTCGGCCAAGTCAACAACCCTAGAGAGGCATCACTCCCTTGACGTGGCGGTTTCCCCCACTGAACACGATCGTCGACGTTCGCCCCCTCTAGCAGTCCGCCTCCAAAGCCATGCATGTCGCTGACCCACCAATAGAAGCCCTCGTCTGAGAGCCACAAAACCCAACCAAGTAACCATGGAGAACCATGAACCATGCCAGTAGCCAAAATACGCCGCAACTCGCCCACCAAGCTCGACGACTCAAACCGCCTTGCGTCGCACCTCGACCTAAGTCTAACTCTACATGGGCGGCTGCGTTTTCCCTCGAAGATTGACTAACAACTAGCAAAAGTGTGACCGTCTGGCTTCACAACACAAGATATCACCAAAGTGGCCGCCATTGAGATTGATTTCCTGGACAGGGACTACTCCAAAGTAATCCACTCTCAAGAAAGGGGAGTAGAAAAGGGACGAACTCCACAAAAGAGCGAAGATCGAATACTCGGCATCGAGAGGGATATCGTTGATAAAAACTGTTACAACCCGTACCGAAATCATACGCTTATCGAACCACGTTACGCATTATCGCGGATTAGGCGCATTATTAGAGTTGTTAACGACTTTTTCACCGGGTAAGAATTTGATTTGACTTCCTTCACAAGAATTGTAGAATATTTTATTATGAGCTTGTAGGAATTTTCGAGAAATTTATCAGATACCCGAAGTATTTTAATGCTTATCGGATGTTTGCGGTAAAAGGATAATTATGTAAATATTTTATTATTAATTTGGCCGGTTCAATCTGATCCATTGATCTTTGATCAGATTGAATCTCATCCCTTGGATCATCTTTTACCAAAACTATAAATAGGTTGATTTTAAAAAAAAACAAATTGGAAAATCTGAAAAACCCGTAACCGGTTTTCGACCAGGAGACCCGAACGGTGACCCGTTTTCCGACCTGATAGTTCCGGCCACCTCCGGTGACGGGGAAGGTATGTTTTGGAAGCTCTCCATCCCAGATACATATTTGTATAATTAAATAGGAGTTTTGTTGGAGTTTTGTGGTAACCCGATTAAGGGTTTGGTTTGGTTTTTCGCCGTCATTGGTGGTGGCGTTCCGGCGAGCTTTGGAGGCCGTGGGTTAGGGGTTTTGACTCCCCTAAACCTCATGAAGCTTCTTAGGTGGTTGATTTTGGCCGAGGAAGCTCCACGGCAGATTTACGGTGGTGAGGGCAAAACGGGAAGGTTTCGCCACCGTGGCTTTCGAGGCGTTTTCCGGCCACGGTGGTGGTTGGATGAGGGAGGTCCTTTAGAAAATATTGTTGGGCTCGTTGGGAGCTTTCGAGTGATGTATAGAACGCTCCCATCAGACCTGTAGCCATCGGAGGCGCGTGTGGCTCACGTGCCGCCGGCCCCGGTGGTGTTCCGGTGAGATTTTTCGGGAAATGTTCCGTGGGGGTTTCCGGGATTATTTTTAATGCTGATTTCAATAGTTTGAATTATTTTAATGTTGTATAATCCATTTTCAGGACACAGAGACCCTATAGTTACGGAAAGTACTTATCACATATTTCCGAGACATCGAGATCGCGATTCGAGCAGCGAAGGAAATTCCGCGGGACCCCAGTAGTAGTCACACACTTGTGAGTGGGCACCTTTATTTCACATTCGTAGCGAGTTCTTATTTTATCAGCATGCTCTACGATTTATTTTATTTATTTTAGAGCTTTTAAAATGGAGGTTTATTTGTGATGGTTTGATTAGTTGTATCGATGCTCTAGCTATTCGGCTGATCACCGGATTGTTTAGTCATGGGAGGTTAGATGGCCTTGTCTGACTCAGATCGTCTTAGGTTAGGTGGCCTGGGAACTATCCCGTCACATTTATTTTATTTGCGTATACTATTGATAGTCGTCCCGGGTGAGAGGCTCATAACGACTATCCCTCCATTTCATATCAGTTATTTATTTTGAACTTGCATTATTTTAAGAAATTTGAGGAAAGACATGAAATTTCAGTTTAGCGATTTACACAGATTATTATATTATTATTATTGTCCACTCACGCTAACGTATTATATTTTAAATGTCTTTCCCTGGGCTTTTCGGATTTCCGTTGCCCAGGTTCCAGTGTTATCCCTGTGCATGCTTGGTATCTTCGAGAACTCCGAGTCTATCAGTCTTTCTCCTATCAGTAGGTTCCAGCTCACTGTCAGTTTGCTTTATATGTATATAGAAGTCGCTCTGAATACTAGTTTTCTTATGTTGCTACAGTAAGACTCTTGTGAATAGGTTGTGACACGAGCAGTCATCGAGTTTTGCTTTTCTTTAGAACCAGTACTTTGTAAAAATATATTTTAATCTTGAGCTATACATTCGTTTTAGTTTCTGCTTTATGTTGAGAAATCCGGATGGACATTGGTGGTCCACAGTTTTTTTATAGGATTTATCTGTGAAGTGTTAATCATCTTGCAGGTTTTTGGTTGTCTCAGTTTTAAAGAAAGTTATGTCAAAAAATTTACAGAATTTCATAGATTATAGTCAGTCGTTAGGACTTAATCCTAGATTACTAGTTAATGTAGGGTTGGGTCCTTTCAAAAACGATCGAGATTGGCTGTAAAAAATCAAGGACGAGTCGCAGGGGAAACGGCTGCCCAAAAATCCTAGAAAAGCAATTAAACGACATCTTTGGACACATATATTGTTGGTGTAAAGGAAAGAAAACTACACCCGAAAAAAATTGCGAAAGAGGCAAGCAAACAGATCTATACAATTTAATCAAATATAAGAACGAAGAAATTTTCTATTTTGATGAATGTTTCAATTTTGAATTTCAAACATATATATAATAATAAAAATTGGCGAACACACCTACCTATAGACACTTGTGTCTATATGAATGTGCATGACAATTTCTTTTTCAAATTAAGTAGTAGTAATTATTTTGTATTTGACCTTTTTGCATTTGATATTTATGTTATTTGATATTTTAGGGTTACAACGAAAAAATTATTATTTTTAGATGAAATATAGAAATATATTGAAAATATAGTAGCAAGTATAATTAGTCTAGCTATACTCTCATGAAATCAGAAACAGTTTGAAACCAATATGTCACCCTGGCATTACGAAGGGCTCATTTAGCTAACTTATCTGTCACTTAATTGGCCTCTTGATCAAGATGAACAAACCTACAATTTGACAACTATCTAAAGGTTTGTCTGAGCTACTCACATGAATCCCGAAACATATTAGATACAATATTGGGATCTTCCACTGCTTTCACCACAATGAGACTGTCTGAACTTATCTGAGCTAAACTATACTCCAATTGGCTAGCCAACTGCGTAGCTCTCCATGCCGCCTCAATCTCTATTGTTAAGGCCAAATACACATTGTCAATCTGGCTAGCTACTGCAAACACAAATATGCCTTCCCAATCACAAACAATCATGCCTATACCACCTCTGCGTGTAAAGGAATTGAATGCTCCATCAATACAGACACAGTATTGGCCTAAGGGAGGTCTAGTCCATGTCTGAAGAACTCTAGATGGATGGTCCAGAGTCTTATGCATGAACATATAATGATCATTCCAAGCCCCTGCCCACACCTTTCGAGTCTGACCATCAAACTGTTTCCTGTTCCACAGTTTATCATCACGGCTCTTCTAGATAAATCACATCATCACCACCAATCGAGCAAATGTCTCTCTAGGAAGGCCAACTGAGCATGCTACCATCCAGTCTCTAAAGGAAGTTGTCGTCTGACCTACGTTTACCAATATATGGCTCACAATAGGTTGCACAGCTAGACAGTCTCGGAATAAGTGTAACTCTATCTCCCTCTCCTGCTCACATAACAGACAGATCCCATCAATATCAACTTGGCGACCCTGTAGCCTAGGACTCGTAGGTAAAAAATCATGACAAGCTCTCCATACACAAAGCTTTGTTGTCGGAGCGACACCCAATCTCCAAAAAATCTTCCAAAAGTCCCTCCACTAATCAAGTGCCACCAAGTGTGGGAGGATCATCTGATTTCGGGCTACACGATACGCACGGCTAACAGTGTAATCTCCTCTTGCAGAATAGTGCCAAATAATCCTATCCTGACCTACATGATGGCTAAGAGGAATAGTTAACACAACAGATACATCAGCGGGAGTCAAGTGCCTCTGTAGAGCTTTCTGATTCTATGTACTCTACGGTGTAATGAGCTACGACACTCGTTCCAAGGTAGTAGGGAATTGAATGTCTCCCTCCACTGTGAAATGAGGTCTAGGGAGCCATCTATCTCTCCATATCTGTTGCTTATCTCCTTTTCCCACTTGTGAGAGCCTTTCTCTAGAATTTCTCTAGCATGCATAAAGCTTCTTCAAGTATACGAGGGAGAGCCCCCCACTTTTGCATCCCAAATACTCTGTTTTGCAAAATACCTAGCTTTATAGACCTGTGCTACCACCGAGTCAGGATTCTAAATAATCCTTCATACTTGTTTGGCCAACAAAGAAAGGTTAACAGCATATAAGTTTCGGAATCCCAGTCCTCATTTCTCTTTCGGCTTACACTTTCATGTACACCAATGTATGCGTCTCCTATCCGTTGTATCTCCCTAGAAAAAGTTTGTACACATCTGCTGCAACTTCTCACAAATTGTTTTAGGGATCATAAAGCAATTGATGGTATAACTAGGCAAAACTTGAGCCACTACTTTAATCAATAGCTCTTGGCAAGCTCTACTAAGTAAAGAGCTTTTCCATCCCTTCAACATATCCCTCAACATGTCCTCAATATAAGCAAAGTCTCCTTTTTAATCGCCCCAATATGTGTTAATAACCCCCCATGAATTTCTCATGGAAAGGAACTCGAGTCATACCCAACATGGTGGCAAATTCATCATGCGCTTCCTCCTGTAGATTCTGACTGAAATAAATACTGCTCTTGGAATTATTGATGGACTGCCCCAAAGCTGTTTTATAAACTTTCAAAATCTCCTTCACATTATAACATGCCTGAGAGTTAGCCTGAGAAAAAAATCAAACTATCATCTGTAAACAGCAAGTGAGACGACATATGAGCTCTTGGGCACACTTGAATATCTTTAAAGTCTTAATCTGTTGAGCTCGGTATAGTAAGGTTGAGAGTCCCTCAGTACACAAAATAAACAGATAATGAGATAGAGGATCACCCTGTCTGAGGCCTCGGCTAGGAGTGACATACCCCTTGGTGTACCATTCAGTAGAGAAGCATACCTCACTGGAGTAACACAAGTAATCACGTTGCTAATCAAGACATCAAGAAATCCCAACTTTTGCATAATCAACTCCAAATATCTCCACTCTATCCTATCATAGGTTTTGCTAACATCCAGCTTCAGAGTCATTTAATACTTCTGCCTGCTCTTCTTTGTCCACAAATAGTGAGCGACCTCATTTGTAACCAGCTTATTGTCCGTTATCAACTTGCATGTGATAAAAGTACTTTGACAAGAGTCAATGATATATTTTATCAAAGGTTTAACCTATTGGCCAATACCTTCACCGTCATTCGGTACACCACATTGCAAAGGGCAATCGGCCTATACTCCATAAGTCTCTTTGGATGCTAAACTTTAGGAATGAGCCGAATATTGGTCAAGTTCATGGTCGTTAGAATTTGACCCGATTGTAATACATCTTGGATTTCAAGTACCACATCCACACATACAATATCCCAATGTTTTAGAAAAAAGAGAGGAGGCATACCGTCAAGATCCAGAGCTTTCAGAGGATGCATTTAAAATAAAGCCACTCGAATCTCTTCAGCCATGTAAGGTAGTAACAGAGGTTGAGCCATCTCCTTCGTCACAATTAGCTTAACACGCATAATCACTACTTCAATTTGCTCCTCTGAAATCTATGCCGAAGTGAAGAGATTAGTGTAATAGTCAACCACCATCGACTCTATCCCACTTGGGGATTCCTGCCATACCTTCTCATTATCAAAGAGCCCTGAAATGTGATTCTTTCATTTTTGATTCATAGGCTTTTTGTGGAAGTACTTTGAGTTCTCATCCCCATCCTTTATGTTTATCTTTGCTCGCTGCTTCCAGTAAATGGCTTATTGTGTCAACAATGCCTCTTGTCGAGCATATAACTGCTTCCGATCCTCAATCCCATTCGGATCAAACATATGAGAGTTATATTCCTCCAACTTCCTCTGGATCTCTTTTAACTTATCCTTCCTTGCCCCAAAAGTAGCCTTAGCCCAATTTTTCATGTCGAACCTCATACTTCTAATCTTTTATATTGTGAAGTCTCGGATGCTAAAATTTGTGTTTGTTCCCATGCTTCTTGCTCCACATCCTTACTACTTTCCTCCTCATTCCATATTGCTTCGAAGCAAAAGAAGTGTTGTCTGCCCGGAAAGAAGATTTGGAGAGTCTTCCTAACCAAGACAAGGAGTGGTATATGATCTGACGTCAATGGAGGAAGATGAACAACTTGGGCCGTAAGAAACTTATTCCTCCAAGCTCTCATGGCTACATCTCGGCTAATACGTGTTTGTGTACTTCTGTTATGCCATGTGAAATTGGCTCTAGTATACCCAAATTCTCCAGTCCACAGTCATTGAGGCAGTTAGTGAAGTTGTCCATTTACCATGTCGGTGGAGAGGCCGCTTGATTTTTTCATCGATCGAAGAATTTCATTAATATCTCCCATCAAAATCTATTCATCTGACGCATCTTGAGCTTTTAAGGCTCGTAGTAGATCCCATGTCTTCAATCGATGTCTCACCTTTGGCTCACCATACAACCCCGTAACCCTAATCTAATCTCCCATGCCTACCTTGACACAAACACCTGCATCAATGAAGCTTGGACTATAATCCCTAAGGTGGAGATCTATTTCCTTCGACCAGAACATCATGAGCCCTCCTCCTCCCCGCACCGAGTAAGGGACAAGATGACATTCATCAAACCCTAGACTTCCTCGCCATGACTCACATTGAGTCGCACTATCCGTCATTGTTTCCATAAGAAAAAGGATCATTGGTTTTTCTCCAGCACCATTGATCGGATCGCGGCAAGCTTCACTGTTTCTTTTGTACTCCACGCCAAGATCTGTATTACTCCTTCTTCAACACACACAGTCTCAACACTTCGATAAACAAGGGAACCTCATCGTCTCAAGTACCTAGCTAGCAACACTAGGAAACCTGACCGCCCACGGAGAATCTCACGGAGCCATCGCTAGGGTTTTTTTTTCTCCTGGATTTCCAAGTTGATTGATTGAGAAAGTAATTTATTTATAAAAGAATTGTTATGGTTGACAATATTTGTAATCTTTTTTTTTTGAGATGATGATAATATTCATTTAATGTTAACAACAATATAGAGCTTCACCGGATTGCCTGGCCTGATAAAAGGAAACTCTATAAGCATCACTATTGTGAAACACAGTTTGGTTTTACCTAGACAAACAAACCAAAGTAGCACTAGACTAAAAAAATTAGGGCGTACCACTCTTTAGATGTCTAGACACCATCTCTAAGCTAGCACACTCGCCCACATTTTTCGGATCTGCCACTTGAACGCGCCTTCCTTGATGATACAGTGGTTTGGTCCCATCTTGACTAGTGGGCATTTGTAACTCGCCATTCTAAGCCAGACAATGGGGTGATCCCCATCAGTGCCACCATTTCCAGTTGCAATAGAGATGCTTGAAATAGCTTTAGCATCCTATCCAACTAGTGTCCTCGAAGATCCAGACACTGCACCTACAACAAACGCAACTTGCTCGGATTCCCAAACTGGCGGCCCATGAACTCAAACGTCCAAGTCGCTATCCTCGGCAGGTAAGCCTGAAAATCCAACAAGTACACTAAAAACATCAGTTGGTGTCATAACATAAGACTTCGGTACATTAAAGTATGCCCTTCAGAGATTTCATACTGTGTACTAGCAGACTAGAAGGTCCTGATACGGAATTACCACATGAGTAATCCTTATCTGAAAAATGATCTAACTCTATGGAATCAATTAAGGGCTTGGCAAGGACCAGTGACTGCAGCAGAGGAAGGATCCCCTAGGTCATAGTCAAGCCCACACATGCATTATCACCATGAGTAAAACAACCACATCCCGGACATAAGCCTTGGATCTCCTCATATCTAAACACCACAGGAATTACACAATCTGCAGAAATAGGTACTAAGTAACGTACTAATAACGTCTTGGAAAGATCCACCTCTACCCAAAGTCGCATACGCATGTGATGGCGGAAGGAGAAAGAATCAAACCCGCGGTATCCTCCGAGGATGTTACCCAAAGTACGACACCAAAATTTCCAAAAAAAACTGCTAGCAAATGGCACGCTGAAGTAGGCACTACCGAGACCCAAGTAAATCCCTCGCATGCATGGATCTTCAACGGGTCGATGAAGCCTTTGAAAGCCTCGACACTATCGTGACCGAATGGAAGAACCACATGCCGCCTCGGGTCGCAAAAAGCTAATCACTCTCCAACCAGAACTGGTAGAAAAATCGATTGGGAGGCACTTGAATGAAGGAGATTCGGCCCGATCCTTCAACATTACGTCAAAGGCCGACCATCCGAATCTTGAAGGATTGCACCTTTTCCGGTGCAATCAGTTGAGGAGAGAAAATACGCGCCACTGCAAGGAAACAGGTCCCTGCATCATTATCATTGTCTCCGACAGTGAGGTCGGCCTCTCCTGCCCTCGCCATCGCCATTGCCGCCACCGATGGAAGCGAACGGGTTAGAGAGGAGGTCAGGTACTCTGGAACAGAAAGAGAAGAGACATGCAAAGGTATAGGGAGATAGATCTCAATGAGAGGAATAGAAATCTGGGTTTGGATTTGGAAATGGAGAAGGAACAAAACCAGGATCGGAAGAGAAATAAGCCGACGACTCTTTAGGGTTTAAAAAACTTTCATAGAGAAAGAGAGAGTCATTTCTTCAGAGCATTGATTCTTAATTTCTAACTTAAAAGGGCAACCTGTAATATTAAATATAGTATAAATTATAGAAATTCACCCGTTAATTTAAATAGTTTTTTAAAAGTTTAATATTTGAAAATTCTCATTAGAGATCTTTCAGCTATGATATACAAGGGCATCCAAAATTTAGTTAGTGCAATCTGTAAGAGCAGAGTCAGCAAACAAAAAGAACACAAAAGATTTCCGATTCTAGTTTTTATTTTTGACATTAAGAGGATTAGGTATCAGTAGTTCAGTACTTCGAATACACTAAATCATACATAGTTCTTTGTTGGAATTTTTATGTTTTGACCTTTATAGCGCTATCATGTATTAATATTAACTATTTTGATCATGCAAGTCGATTCAATTACTCATTGTTCTAAAAATTGGTCTATTCGGCCGAGTACTTGCTGTTCGGCTAAAAAACGAACCGATTTTGGCCTGAACGGCCACAGAATCAGCAGAGTGAGTAACCGCCGAGTAACCAGCCGGTTCGGTCAATTCATCGAGTACTAGGGTCTTTTTTTTTAAGTAAATTTTTTTTTACTAAAAATAAAATTAAAGTAAATCAGGAGAGACCTAAATCACTAACAAGAAGAAAATAATGAAAGACCCACTACTTGCAAGTGATGCTAGTCAAGCACAATGATGACTAGTTGTAAATGGTGAGGATGATTTTGAATCCGATTTTACTTAGGATGGAGATGATGGTGTCCAAAAGTTTATAATAACAGAGCTTGATGATGATGATGATGATGACTTTATTTCCGATGATGACACCAAAGTTGAAGAAAATGAGGATGTATTTTGAGGTTTTTAATAATATGAAGTGTTTTTTATATTTGAAAGATAATTTCTTATGCTTTTATTTGAATATTGAATTATGTTTTTAATAATTTTGATCACTTTGATGACATTTTATTTTGATTTTAACTATTTTATCTTTTGATTAATGACATTTTATATCTTAATTTAATATATTAATAATTATTTTATTATTTAAAAATAAAAAATAGCGATTTTGAGTACTCCCCAAATACTCGACTGAGCGATAATCAGTATCAAAACGAATCACGGCCGATTACCCTTTTTTTGAACATTACAATTACTTGTGCCATATTTGTGCATAAATTGAGCGAGATATGAAATTAATTGGCCGATACTACGTACGGTCTACTCATATACTCATGTTCTGTTTTTGCTTAATTAGACATCTTTTGCTGATTTGCTCTCATGTTATTTGAATCCAAAACATTCGAATTCCAACATTATACTTCATGAAATGTAGACATGAAATACAAAGTCTTGCATTTTGATTCTAAATGGGTGTTCCTACATGGTCTTTGGATAAAATGAAACCCTTATGTTATCGGTGTAAATATCATCTTTGCATATTTTTTATATAACAACGGTAGAACGCTGTTCACGGTGCTCTTCATTTTGGGGTATTTCTATCTTTTCGCCTTTTTTTTACATTTGCTTTACTTTTTACTTTAACAGTTTTATTTTTTTTATTTTACTTTTTAACAATTTTTTTGCAGTTTTGTGTTTTACTTTTTTATTACTTTTTAACAGTTTTAATTTTTTTGCTTTTACTTTTTAACAATTTTTTACAGTTTTAACTTTATTCACTTTTATTTTTTAACATTACACATTGTTTTCACTGTATTACTTTTTATTTTATAAAATTTTTACTTTTTTATTTTTACTTAAAGTTTATTTTTTTTACAGTTATCTAAACTCTCCATATTAATCTTTTTTTATATAAGATTTCATCTTTTTTTTAAAATTTTTCTGCAACTAAATTTTTTTTAGTTAATTCGTAATCTCATTTATGCATTGACTATTTTCATCATATATATATGTGTGTGTGTAATAACGGGCTACCTTTCTAGTATGGAACAATTCTAATCACATCGGACAGATGCAAGCTGCATCCACAAACTAAAAATAGAGATTTTGATCAAGTCAAAATTACGACCCTAAAATCTTGCTTACTTGCTTGCCTGCATGAGTGCTTATCATGATTAAAAACTAACCCTATCGTCGTGTGCCTTTGGCATTATCTCTAATAGGTATGGTACTTATTTAAATGAAACATTCAAACTACAATAGTGTTGTCCAAACAATCCCAAAATGCCCGAAGAAGACAAATCACTGTTTACTTCTCTATGAAAGAATTAAGACAGATCCACTATTTAGGTGGATGCAAATGATATATTAATTTGATACAAAGTTTCAAGCGTTTTCGAAGGCTAATTAGCAACATGGTTTAGTAGTTGGTGATCTAATTTTTTAAAGAGGGAGAGTAGATTTTCCCTTTGTTGATTTTTTTTCCTCTCATTCTGTCATCTGACATTTTGATCGTTTCTACAAATAAAAAATATATTACATAATTTGTTTGCTATATAAACTCTAGAGACGATCAATCGATTGTATGCATTATTTCTTTATATAACATCAATTACGTCAATTTTTTATAAGTTAAAAATAGTATAGCAGATATCCAACTACGAGTATCGACCACCTTTATTTATATGTATATATGTATATGATCGACTACTGAAGAACAAAATATCGTGTGCAATTAATCCGAAAGTACCACCACCAACCTAGTCGATCAAATAATTAAACATTTGCAAAAACTCATTGTGTTTCGGTATATTGGATAGATAATGACAAGCTACAGATCGAATGCCAGAACTGAGGATGGAGAACACAAATAAAGAAAATGGAGAGGGATCGATCGATTGTTCTGACCCAACGCCTATCTAGTGATGTCAAAACTATGAATATATTACTCCCATACTTTCTGGTACGGCTAGTGTCAATCAGGTTAAGGGCCAACTTAATTTTTCAACTACAAAAGATAGGAAGAGCACATGAAAGATCCAACAGAAGGGTTGATTGTGTGGTAAATTTTGTTGATTGACGGTGAACAGGTTCACCCGAAAACTATCCCATACCTTCCCCATTCTATTGGATCATGCAAGACATGCATTCCTATATAAACCCTAATTCTGGTAGCTTATACACTTCAAGTCATTTCAACATCCCATGTTCTTCATCAAACCAGTTAGCTAGTACATTCTTATTAGATAAGAACTTAAACTCATGTACATTATTTGGTGCTTAAGTAATGTAATCAGCTAGTTAGAATCATGTTGATTGTTCATTAAGGCATTTACAATTTTAGTACATCAATGTTGTAAATCTTAGTCCATGTTGTACACTGTTTTGGTACTCTTCATATTGTAATAGAACTTAAAGTTCAACTTGTACACTGATAATGGGTAGGCACAAGTTGAACACTATATAAGGAGAGGTGAGGTCCCTGTCTCTCTACGCAAACTACATTCAGCTCTTCCCATCAAAGACAGTATCAAGCAGTAGAGAACAGAAGTCTTCAGCCTTCATCAACTCATCAACATGTCGATGACTATCAATGCAATTGGTAAGTCATTCTGTTCTGTTTTTAATTTTGTTCATACTTGAGTTACTGTATTTATATGAATGAGAACTTCAACTAATGTTCTTCAATTGGTATCAGAGCTACGTCTCTTTAATTCATATAGATCGATGAAGTAAAAACTTATACGTAAAACATTAGGGTTTATGTTTTTGAACAATTTTTTTTTTCTTTCAGAACTTCGGTTTTCGGGCCAAAACCCAAAATTTAGTGAAGGCCCGAAACCAATTGACTGGGCTTGTGGTATCGCACATAAGCCAAAGCGCATGATCGGCAATTCGAAAAACCTCAAAATTGGGGATTCAACTGATCGTTGGGAACAATGGTCAAAAACTCTCCGATTCGCTGGATGAGATTTCAGTACGGCTAGGTGCGCGGATTCGTTATTCAATTCAGAAGGGATTCAAACCTGTATTGCAATTAGGTCAGTTGCTTTCATTTTTCGCAAATCGCAAAGAACCCTAGAGGAATGTTCCCGATGTTCCAAATAAGTTATGATAGATCTGACCGGAAGGAACTTACAATTATTGATTGTGATTTTGTGCATCTATGGTATGATATTGGTTGATTACTGTGTGTGAAATTGTTCTACTTCCGCTAACATTGCTGCGCTATGACCAGAGGCCAAGGTTAGTCATGTTTGATTTTGATTTCGATTAAGGATAGGTAATCATCTATTAAGAACATGAAGAATGTTTGTGATTGAGATCAAAAACGTGAAATTGATCGACTGAATAAATGTTTGTCTGCTTATTTGCTGATGGTTTTGTTTTTGATTAAAAGGCATATTATGTACTCCATGTGCATACAATTTCAATAAAACCTTCTATAAAACTGACTCATGTATAATAACCAAGCTTAAGCATTTACTTGTTTATAAATAGCATGAACTTATGTAAGTTGAGGTTCTGATTCATTGTAAAGTAGGATGTCATCTTGCACAAAGCAAACCATCTTGCATTGCAGTGAGTCAATTTTGGTTAAAAAAACATATCCAACGCTTTGTGTCAATATTTCAAAGATATGTGGATTGTGGCTTCCAAAGAAGCATTGTTGCATGTTTTTAGAATATATGACAGAACCATACATGATATTTAAATTCATCTTCAGATAGTGTGAGACCTTCTTCTGCCATAAAGGTGTTGAGTTTTTGCATTATAACATGGATTTAAGGTTGTGGTTTGGTGATACAGCTACAGTTCTCAATATTTATCACACAAAGTGTAATATGGATTCACCTACAGTGATGGGATGATTTTGTGTATATGTGTTTTATACTGTGTTCATATACATGTACTGCAAGTTTTGGATTTTCAGTGTTTTGGTTTTGGCGTGCTACTGTGTGATACTGTTGAGATTAAAACACATACATAAAATACTTAAAACTTCAAACCTAGAAATTTTCTGTTGTTTAAACTGCAGTGAACAAAAACAACAACAAACTGATAATTTTTCTTTTCTGATTGTCTTTAGGCAACCAAGTGGTGACTCTAAACACCATTGAACTCTTAACTAGGTCCGATTATAAGGTTTGGAGGAGGCAAATCGACACTTACTTCAGCAACAACCATGATTTAGACATAGCCTTTTATCAAAGTGTTCCTGACCCTATCTTAGAAGAAGAAAAACACATTCACCCTAAGGCGTATGATGACTATCATTACTGGCATAGGAAAAACAACTCAGCCAAAAATATTATAAGGGCCTGCATTTCAGACACCATTGCTGGGAGTATCTCTGAAGTGGATTACGCTTATGACTATCTGGTGCTCATTGAGGAAAAGTTCAATGAGTTTGACAAGGTTGAGATCTCAGCTTTATCTCAACAATTCAACACTCTTAAGTACACTGGTGTTGGAGGAGTCAGAGAGCACTTACTGCAAATGGAAAACTTAGCACTTAAGCTAGCAAATCTGGATATTGTTATGGCTAATGAGCATATAGTGAACACTGCCATTCATTCCCTGCCTAATACTTTTGGGCAGCTTAAGACGAGTTATAATACTCAAAAGGCTAAGTGGTTAATGAATGAGCTTATAGCTATAACAGCTGTAGAAGAGTCTAGACTTAAGAAAGAAGATCTCACTTATGGAGTAGCATCAAAACCTGAGAGCAATGTGAACCTAGTAGGCAAACGCAAATGGAAGAAGAAACTAGGACCCAAGAAAGTCAGTTTTAAGAATCCTACGGATAAGGGAAATTTCAGTAACAACAACTCCAGTAGCAACCCCAGTAATAACCAGCAGCAACCATTTAAGTTTAAGTGCTTTTCTGTAAAAAGAAAGGGCACATGAAGAAAAACTGTAATGGTTTTAAGGTGTGGTTAGAGAAGAAGGGTAAGTCTTTCACTGTTGTTAATTCCCTAAATATTCCTTCCCTTTATTTTTTAGAAGTTGATTTAATTGATTGTCAGCCAAATACATTTTGGCTGGACTCAGGCTCTCCCTTACACATAGTTAATTCATTGTAGGGTTTAATAAGGAAGATGAATCCAAGAAGTGATGAGATTAACATCAAGGTTGGCAATGAGATGCGAGTAGCAGTCAAAGCTATAGGAAGTTTGAAGCTTAGTTTAGGTCTAGACAATTTTCTTTTTCTGGATAATGTTCATTTCATTCCCTCAATGAAGAGGAATTTAGTTTCTTTAGATCTTTTGGTTGAAAATGGTTACAGTTTCTTTTATGATATCAATGGAATTCAGTTTTTTAGAAATTCATTATGTGTTGGTTCTACAAAACGTGTGAATGGTTATTTACAGATCAACTACAGTATTTGTAGTATACCATCACAGTTTACTTTTTCTGTTGAAAACTCTAACAATTCAGAAACAGAAGCAAATAAAAGAACCTTATTCAATAAAAAATCTGCAATTCTATGGCATAGAAGATTAGGACACATATCCAAAGGAAGATTAATGACTTTAGTGAAGAATGAAATGCTGCCAGAACTTGATTTTGAGGACCTAAAAGACTGTGTTGAATGCTTTAAAGGAAAAATGACAAACTTAAATAGGAAAACTACATACAGAAGCAAAAATCCGCTCGACTTAAATTACACACCGACATCTATGGACCATTTAGAACATAAACCATATGTGGAAATGTCTATTTCATAACTTTTACAGATGATTTTTCCCGGTACTACTATATTTACCTTTTGTCAGAAAAATCTCAATCTTTAGACTATTTCAAAATTTTCAAAACTGAAGTTGAACTTCAATTAGGTTTGAAAATTAAAATGGTGAGATATGATAGAGGGGGAGAGTATTATGGGAGGTTTACTGAGAGTGTGCAAAAGAAAAAGACCTTTTGCACTATACCTTCAGGAATGTGGTATAAAAGCTCAGTACTCCACACCATATAACCCTCAGCAAAATGGTGTGGCAGAGAGGAAAAATAGGACATTATTAAACATGGTTAGAAGTATGATGTGTGGTTCTGGACTACCTAGATTTTTGTGGGGTGAGGCCTTAAGAACAGCAAACTATATTTGTAACAGGTCACCTATAAAAGCTTCAGATAAAACACCATATGAATTGTGGTGTGGTAGGAAATCTAGTTTCAATCACTGTCATGTGTGGGGCTGTAATGTAGAAGCAAGGATTCACAATCCAGACTTGGGAAAACTTGATTCCATGTCAATAAGCTGTCATTTTATAGGTTACTATGAAAAATCTAAAGGTTTTAAGTTATACTCAGCTAAGCATACTCCTAGAGTTTTTGAGACTCATCAAGTGAAGTTTATAGGAGAGCCTGCATTCAATGCAAGTCCTGAAGATTTATCTTTAGAATTTATTGAAACTGAAGAAGTTGAAGAAAACCTGAGAAGTTCACAAAATTCTATCAACTTAGACCATTTTCCATTAAGGTCAGATGTATCTTCAGATTACTTAAATATATCTGAACATAGAGATGTGGGTAATCAGAACAATTTTTTTATCAATCTGTTCCTGATGCTACAGATTCTGTAGAAAATCAAAATTCTGCAGATGTTGAAGACACTGTACTTGAAGCAGAAAATTTAGAAAACTTAAAAACCATTGTATCTAATCCTATTTCTCCTTTAAAAAGACATGTAAGAGATAGAACTCCTACATATAGAGGCCAGAGTGACTTCCTGGTTTTCTCAAGAAATTGAGAAAGCACTGGAGGAAGATACTGATCTCATTACCTTTACTGAAGCAATAAAAGGTGATGATTCTAGAAATTGGAGAGAGGCGATGGAAGAAGAAATCGATTCCATGAGCAAAAATGAAGTATGTGAATTGGTTAGGCCTGATAAAATTCAAAAGGCCATTGGATGCAAATGGGTTTTTAAAACTAAAAGGGATGCAAAAGGAAATATAGAGAGATTCAAATCTAGGCTTGTAGCTAAGGGTTTTACTCAAAAGGAAGGCATAGACTATACTGAGACATTTTCACCTATTTCCACAAAAGATTCCTTTAGGATCATTATGGCTTTAATAGCTCATTTTGACATGGAGCTACACCAGATGGATGTTAAGACAGCATTCCTTAATGGAGAGCTGGAGGAAACCATTTTTATGAAACAGCCAGGGGGTTTTGTTGAACCAGGACATGAAAGTTTAGTTTGTAAGCTCAATAAGTCTATCTATGGTCTAAAACAAGCATCTAGACAATGGTATAGGAAATTTGATTCTGTCATTTCAAAATTTGGATTCACTGAAAATATTGTGGATGAGTGTGTCTACCTTAAAATAGTAGGACAAGGATTTATTTTCCTTATACTATATGTGGATGACATTCTGTTAGCATCCAACAATATGAGGCTTTTAAAGGATAATAAAATCTTTCTATCAAAACAGTTTGATATGAAAGATTTGGGAGAAGCATCCTTTGTTTTAGGAATTGAGATAAAAAGGGACAGAACTAGGGGACTTTTGGGACTATCACAGCATGCATATATTTCTAAAGTTTTAAAACATTTTGGAATGGAAAATTGTGCAGCTGGGGAGTCACCTATGTCCAGAGGTGATAAATTGACAAAGAATAAAAAATTTAGGACTGATGCTCAGGTTGCAGAAATGAGAGAAAAACCATATGCTAGGTTGGTTGGTAGTCTGATGTATGCTCAAGTATGCACCAGACCCTACTTGACATTTTCAGTTGGTATTCTTTCTAGATTTCAAAGCAATCCATATATATTACACTGGAATGCAGGGAAGAAAGTATTAAGGTATATGCAGAAAACTAGGCATCACATGCTTGTGTACAGAAGAGTGAAAAACTTAGTCTTAGAGGGTTGCACTGATTCTGATTTTGCTGGCAATTATCTTAGTTCATCTAAGTCTACTTGTGGATATGTTTTTATGTTGGCTAGTGGTGCAATAGCTTGGAAAACTATAAAGCAGAGCCTTACTGCAAATTCAATAATGCAAGCTGAAGTAATAGCATTGTATAAAGGTGTATGTGAGGGACTTTAGATCAGGCATTTTCTGAACTAAAGTCTTGAAGTCTGTAATTTCTGACAAGTTGAAAATTTATTGTGACAATGAGGCTGCTGTTTTCTTCTGTAAAAACAGTAAGAGATCAGTCCACTCTAAGCATATAGACTTAAAATACTATAGCATGAAGAAAAGAGTTAAAGATGGTGAGATAGATGTGGTGAATATTTCTACAGACAGGCAGCTAGCTGATCCGTTTACTAAGGCATTAGCAGTTGGTGTGTTCAAGACACACTGTGAGAACATGGGGGTGCTTGCTAGTCTAGATTCTTAAGTTGAGTGGGAGTGTCTATATGAAAAGATAAATTGCGGTTGTAGTTCTAGTTATTGTTGTGTTCAAGTTTTGTTTTATAATTTTATACAGTATGTAAATTTCATGATATCAATAAATTTTGAGATATTTCAGTTCAGTTCAAATTCATTATAACATTGCAAATTTTGGTTAAAGCTTGTGATTTTGATTTCTTTCATATATGATTTGTTCATCATTAACTGCAGTATATACATTGTGGATGTTGATTGTATAGCATTTGTGTTGCACTTGTTGCCTATTTACAGTATACAAACATGGTTCCACCGGTGTTGATATGTTTGTAATTTTGGTGTTTTTGTTAAAACCATTCAGTAGGACAGAGAGTATTAATGATGCTTGAGATGAGATGTATATTTCATTAGCTCTCATTACCATTTTTGGAGCTCATGTGTGCTACATGATCTGCTGCTGTGGTTCTTAACCAACTAGTTCACAGGAACCAACTTTGGTTCTGAATTCTGCATCAGTGAGTGTAGCATGACAGAGTTACTTTCAAATTCTGGACTATAACATAATATGATTCATGACCACTTCAGTAGCTTGTTCATTACAGTTTTGTGCATTAGTGTAGTGAGTTATATTCAGTGGGAGATTGTTAGATAAGAACTTAAACTCATGTACATTATTTGGTGCTTACGTAATGTAATCAGCTAGTTAGAATCATGTTGATTGTTCATTAAGGCATTTACAGTTTTAGTACATCAATGTTGTAAATCCTAGTCCATGTTGTACACTGTTTTAGTACTCTTTATGTTGTAATAGAACTTAGAGTTCAACTTGTACACTGATAATGGGTAGGCACAAGTTGAACACTATATAAGGAGATGTGAGGTCTTTGTCTCTCTACGCGAACTACATTCAGCTCTTCCCATCAAAGATAGTATCAAGTAGTAGAGAACATAAGTCTTCGGCTTTCATCAACTCATCAACATGCATGTCGATGACTATCAATGAAGTTGGTAAGTCATTATGTTCCATTTCTGATTTTGTTCATACTTTGAGTTACAGTATTTATATGAATGAAAACTTCAGCTAATGTTCTCAAATTCTAAAATTCATTGCATGTAATGTAATGTAGGGTATTGCGACTCGATCGATGCATGTTTCAGTCATTTGTTTTTCCTATTCATGAGTCTTTCATATTTTCTTTCTTTCTGTAATGTCATTTTTCTTCGCATACATGCACGAGACATTGATATATATTATACATCGTGTTTCTAGCTTCACTATGAGACATTTTCGTCAACCGGCCATATCATTTTTCTTTGCATATACATGCACGAGACATTTATATTAAACATCGTGTTTCTTTCACTGCGAGACAGTTCTTTTACATAGACATGCACCGAGACATTTATATCTATTGTACATCGTGTTTCTTTCATTAAGGCATATTTTTGTTAATTTCATGTACTCTGTTTATATCTCATAAAAAAATTAACGTACGCCGCAACATAAACTTCAATAGAGTTTGCGGTATCAATCATGCATATTGTTTCAAGTTTCAGTGCTTCCGAGATCAACTAATTAACCACTTGTAGTTAACTAGTAATGTTTGGGTCCAAGATAAAATATCTTGTTATTGGGCTTTCGAGATTGGATTAAGCGGGTAACCCGAGAAATATTCTTTAAAGCAAGTCATGACGGACCAAAAGAGAGAAGGAGGCCGAGTACCGCGGCCCATTAGTGAATAATAATCGACATTTCCTATAGAGGAAGGGGTTCTTGACGAAACTTATCTCTAAGAGTCTTAGATTCCGAGATAAAGTAAAGGACATGGGAACCGAGCAGTTAGAGTTGCTTAGCAAGTCTAATTGTGAGGAGATTCAGTTGAACTGAGATATGAACATCGTTTCCTATATATAGATGAGCATAACACCAAGAAAATGGATCCTCAATCAAATACCTTTTGCTATCGGCAAACTACATTCTCATATCGAGAAATCCTTGCATCCAGCGATCAAGAAAGTTGTCACCTGAAAGAGCGTGAGATTCTTGCAATTCAAGGATGCAAAACACCTGCAACCGGCGATCAAGAGGCTTGTCACCAGGAAGAGTGAGAGTTTCGAGGTTTAAGGATGCAACTATTGTGTTATCAAAACCCTGTCAAGAAGATTACTCTACTTTACACCAGGAAGAGTGTGAGGTATCGATCTTCGTGGCTCAGCTAGAGACACGAAAACCACAAGTCTTAAGGCATTAGGCAAGAAGGATCCATTCAGGCAGGGTTGATGCTCTCCCCGTCTAAATCGCTTATCAAGAAGTCAGGTAGCGGTCGGCTTACAAATCAAAAATTCTATCGTAAGACGGTGGCACGCCAACGCACGAAGCACATGATCGAGTAAATAGACGGTTTGCAAGGCCTCGCAGGTCATTGGGAGATTTTGGTATGAAACATATTGACATTCCCAATGGGACAAACTTTTGTGTCTCTAAGCGACAATTAGGAACCCCTATCAAAAGGAGTACCCTAAGTGTCGTAAACATCGACAACTGAACTACCAGGAAGACACTTCTTCTAGGTGTTGTTTGCTATCGAAAAATGCGTTTGAAATCATTTTTCGAGTCCAACAAAGTTTAATAATGGATTTCAACTTCTTGACTGAAGCTGAGATCAATCAGTTGGGTTATGAGGAATACCGAATGTACGCTGCCCAGCAAGAGGGGTAGTTTGGAGAATACTTCGCGTCTCTCAAACGAAGGATAGGAGATTAGGCAGAACTGCTTGCCATCAGTAGTGAGAAAACAGATAAAACTATTGCTGAGATCAAGGCCTTTGCGTTAGAATATCACAAGGGTTTGGAAAAGTAGGAAACATTGAAGGCTCAAATAGCGACCCTCGCGGAGGGACAGGACAAGATGGATGCTGATCTCTTACGTGCTCTAGATGTAAATCAGTCGAACCAGGCCAGAGAAGTGGCCAATTTCTACAGGAGGACGGACAGGGATATCTCGGCGTTAACCAAGGTTGTCTCTGACATTACTAGGAAGTCCATGCAAGTTGAGGCCTTCCTAGCTGCTTGGGAAGAGCGCTTGGAGAGGTTTATGGGGGAGTGCGATATTTACATCGCCAGAGCGCATGATCCATATGAAACTCCATACTCGTCTGTGCATAAAGACAATGCTAATGCTTGGCAGTGGCCCCGTCATTATAGGCCAATCAATTTCTAGACCTTTACAAGGGATGACGATGCGTGCAGAGGACCCAGAGCTTAAGTTAAGAGTCTTTGGTTCATCCCTATCAGGATCAGCACTCATTTGGTATACTGGTATGGAGAAGAGGTCAATAACTGAGTGGTCAATAATGGAAGCATTTTTTATCAATCATTTCGAAACAATAAGGCCAGAAACCAGCATTGGCAAGTTAGTGGCCATGTGCCAATCACTATAGGAGAGCCCGATAACTTTCCTTCATCGGTTTAGGTCCGAGTATAACTTGTTTAGAGCCCCATTGGGGAAGGATGCAGTCGTAGAGATGGCTATAAATGGCCTAGAGGATGAATACCACAAGTTGTTCTACAATTTTAAACATCTCACTCTCAAGGAGCTGATCACAGCGGTGACAAAAGTGCACAATACTATGCACGAGAGGGACAACCAACGTAATTCCTCCAAGGGAGCATATGCATCAAGGTCTTACGACAAAAACAAGCCAAGAACTGTAGCTTATATTGAAGATTCGGAGGACCAGGAAGCAAGTTCTAAAGACGAACAAGTAGGGGCCGTCGAGTTGACAACAAACAAAGTCGTGAAACCCCGCAAGCTACAAAAGAACAAAGGTCCTATGAAGCTCTCAACAATGACTTTTACAAAGCCAGAGTTCGAGACATATACTTAAGATGCCAACATTGCACATGAAATTCTTAACGAGCTCTTCAGTTTGTGAGCCGTCAAGATAGATTTTGGCCCACTTCATAGTGCTGAACAGTTAAAAGGGAAGAAGTATTGCAAGTTCCACGGCATGTGAAACCACATGATCAAAGTTTGTGTTAAGTTAAATGATCAAATCCAGAAGTGGATGAACGAGGGCAACCTGGTGTTAGAAATGGCACCTAAGACAATCTCGTTAGTTGATTCTCAGCCATTCCCGAAAACTCAAGTTAATATGGTGGAAGTTGATTGGTCATCAATTGTTAGTTTGTTATGGGAGCAGAAGGTGAAAATGCACCAGTCCACCCGCAGTACACTTTTCCACAGAACAAGGTAGAAGAGATCTTCGATGAGATGCTAGGGCAGAGGCTCATTATCTATTGGCCAGTATTCAAACTAAAAGATTTAGACTACATCAGGCCGGGAGAGCATTTTTGCAGGTTCCACAACCAGTTTGGGCACAAGACATCCTTATGTTCTGCGTTGAAGGATGTGATACAAAGTTTGATTGCCTGGAACATAATCATAGTCAGCCAAGAAGGTGTCATTGAATGGTTTCCACCAATTTCTCCACATTACCATACATTTCCAAGGTTTCCTCCTTTAAGCTATGCACCTGAGCCAACACAACGTGTTAGAATATGCCTTGAATCAGGTTTGTATGCCAGCAGCATACGGGGGTCTCGCTGACCAAAGCTAAATTAATCTGTGTTATGCTGGGCTTTGATTTTCTATTGGGCCAACCATTCGGAGATATATATATACACACACTTTATATATACACACACACTTTAGGTTATTAACCTAGTGCGGTATTCAGTAATCTGTAATCCGTTTTCCTCAAGGATTAATAAAACTGTTCTCCTCTGTCGTGGATGTAGCTAACATATTGTTAGTGAACCATGTAAATCTGTGTTCTTTCTTACATTCCTTATAACACAACGGAAGCGGAATAGGAGGTCAAGACAGAAGCCTAATCCCGATATCACTTACGACACACCAAGGCGAGCTGAGATTTTTTAGCAATTGGTCCAAGCGGAGATACCTGAGGAACTCCAGACCCAAACCCTGAAGATGTAACAAGTGAGGATCACACTCCACTGATTAATGCAATAAGCTAATGTATAAAATTCAGCAATGGATCAACGAGGGAGAAGTATAGATTGCAGCACCCACAGCGAACCCCGAGCCGGAAGGAGACTTGGTTGTCGAAATGCTAAAGTTGACAAGGGGCAACCCCACAAAAGAAAGCCAACTCTTGATATTGAGACCATTGGCGAGGGAAGTTCGAGGAGGTCGCCAGGATCTATAGTAAAAGGAAAAGAGAAGGTCGACCCAAAGGCAGAGTCGCCAATGGCTTAATGTGCTCGCTACAAGCTCTATTGTGGCCTCAAAATCATATACGAGGAGTTGATGGAAGTAGTCACAGTCTACCCAAAATTAATTTCTACGCCTGAGCATTATCAGCCTAGCAGTCCAAAGGAGCTTTATCCGAGGGACTCACAAGTTTTCAAGCGAAGGCGAGCAGCAGAGAAGTTCACTGAAGCAGAGATGTCTGAAATGACCGTAGCTAATGCACTCGCTAAACCATATGTCCCACCAGCTTCAAGAAACATATCTAAAGAGAACATATGGTAAGTAAAGAAGAAAGGGACACCGTCTACAACGTCATTTTGGAGAAACCAATAGAGTATTGGAAGATTTGGAGCTAGGTTTGGTATAGCCAAAACAACTAGCATGCACCCCAGAAAAGCTGCAAATGCGGCTTAATGCTCTACCAGCTAATCCATTGGTAGTGTTTGGAAAGAAATCTCGTGAACCCAAAATGCAGGCAACTAGACCAAACATCTTTGATCGCAACCCGTAATTATGGGTCAAAGATAAAACACCAGAACCTATATATGAGGTTCCCCGTGACCCTAAGAAGGGCAAAGCTGTCAGGCCAGTCCTCTACTTTAGCGAAGAATTTAAACAAACCAGTACATCAAAAGATCTCCAACATACAAGGGAGATTGCCTAATGCCGTCTTACCTCAAGTGAGGCAAAAGGACTTCGATGGAGACCAAAGCCATTGGTAGAGGAAGAGAAAAGAAAGCGGCCAGTTTGGACAAATGTAAATCCACTCATCAAAAGAGAAGCATTGGCTCATTTCAACCAGTCACTATTGAACCTGTTCCTGAGGTCCAATATCAACCACATCTCATAGCCACCTTAGACGTCACACAAGATGCAAATATAGAAGCTGAGCGAGCTGATGAGGATGTGGATGAAAATGATGAGGAGTTGGTTGATTATGGTGAAGACGAGGAAGTCGAGATGCAGGAGTATGAGGATGAAGTAGATGTTGGAGTTAATATTAATGTTTTGTTTGTATTACCTTCCAGATTTACGGGTACTTCTCCCCCAACAACTACAGTAGTCAATAGTAGCTTGACCAGAAGCGTCAACAATTTGGCAGTCGTAGGAGAGGATGAAAGCAAATCAAACCAGCAGTTGTTCACCAAGCAGCCAGAGATTGACCTATCCTTAAGGAAGGTATACATGCCGTTCAGGAAGCCTACCTTGAATATGGCCATGCATATGAGACAACTATACATCACGGGGAAGATTCGGGGTATTTAGATCAACAAGCTTTTGGTGGATTCAGGGAAAGCTGTTAATATTATAACTATGAAGGCAATGGCATTGCTGGGCATTCCCAAATCTGCCATTCAAGAGACGGCTTTGAATGTACGAAACTTTCAAGGCAGCATATCCAAAACCTTGGGTATTGTCTTTCTGCATGTATAAGTGGGACCAACAGCTGGGACGTACACATTCTTCGTGGCAGAATGTACAACGCTCTACAGTGGAATCTTGGTACGAGATTGGATTCATCAAAGCTACTATGTGCCATCTTCCTTTCATCAACAAATGGTACTCTGGAATATAGAGTCAGGCAAGGCAGAAGTGGTCGACGCTGATCCACGTCCTTATTCTATTTCTGCCAATACTCTAGATGCCAACTACTACAATAGTGACCTTAGACCACTGTAATATGTGACGTAGACAACAAAGGCCACCCGGTAGGTGTCACGGTCTCTGAATTAGCTCAATGGGGTATTATCCAAGTAGGCGAGGGCAGTCGTCGCCCTTATACCATTGAGCTATCAATCAAACCACTCTAATGTTAGAGCCTCTATAGAGCGTGGAGGCCGAGGCTTGTTACTCCCTATATGAACGATTCCATAATTTCTTGATGGAAAGTCAGGCCTACAAGCACGTACCAATGATTGCAGCATTGGAATACGTGGATGACAATGTACTGCATGAAACATATGAGGACAAATTAATTAAACTAGTTCCAACAGCCCTAGATGACACTCCTCCTAAAGTTAAAGACCCCATTGAAAAGATTAATCTTGGGACTTCAGACGAGCCAATTTCTGTGGCTATTATCACCTTCTTAGAGTCTGAGGAATGGCAGAGGCTCATTGAATTGTTACAAGAATACGTAGACTATTTTGCAGAAAAGTATGAGGACATGCCAAGACTATCGCCAGAACTGGTATGCCATAATTTGCCTATCATAGAAGGAAAAAAGCCTGTAAAGTAGGAGATGCGTCGTATGAATACAAAGACAACAATTCAAGTAAAGGAAGAAATCTAAAAGATGCTCAAGTCAGGCATCATTAGAGTAGCCAAATACGAGTGGCTTTCAAATGTGGTCCCGGTTAAGAAGAAGAATGGAAAAATGAGAGTCTGTGTAGACTATCAAGACCTTAATAATGCAACGCCAAAGGATGTTTATCCAATGCAAGTAGCAGATTTATTAGTGGATTCTGTAGCTCGCCACAAGATGTTATCGTTCATGGATGGGACAGTAGGATACACCAGATCCCAGTGGCGGAGGCTGATAAGCATAAGATAGCATTTCGGTGCCCAGGTTTTGCAAGAGTATTTGAGTACGTAGACATGCCATTTGGACTAAAAAATGCAAGGGCAACCTACCAGCGTGCTATGAACCTGATTTTCCATGACCTCATAGGGAAGTCCATGGAGGTATATATCGATGATGTGGTAGTAAAAATGAAGTACAAGACTAATCATATTGAGAACTTGAGGAAATTATTTGTTCGAATAAGGCAGCATCAGTTGAAGATGATTCTAGCTAAGTGTGTCTTTGGGGTCCAAGCACAAGATTTTCTGGGTTTCCTGATTCACTAACGAGGAATTGAAGTCCCGGATGATAAGAAATAAGCAGTGCTCAACGCCATGCTGCCAAGGAACAAGAAGGAGTTACAGAGGTTATTGAGTACGATCAATTTCCTTCGACGATTCATTGCAAATGTTGCAGGCAAGACACAACCATTCTCATCATTGCTCAAGTTGTAAAATCAGAAGAACTTTGTATGAGAGCCTATTCACCAAGAGGCTTTCGATACCATCAAGGCATATCTGGCGAACCAACCAGTCTTGGTCCTGCCAAGACCAAGTGTACCTCTCAAGCTATACATTTCAGCTACTGGTCATTCAATTGGGAGTTTACTGGTACAAGATGATACAATGGCAGATTGTGAAACGAGATATTCGCCAATGAAAAAGTTGTGTCTAGCCTTGTATTTCTCAGGATGCAAGTTAAGGCACTACATGTTGTCATTTACCATTTGTGTCATTGCACAGACTGATTTGGTAAAGTACATGCTTTCAAGGCCTATACTAAGGGGTCGAATTGAAAAGTGGATATTAGCTCTTTCAGAGTTCTGATTGCAATATGTGTCATAGAAGGCAGTAAATGGCCAAGCGGTGGCCGATTTTCTTGCCCATCATTTGATGGTAGATACTCGTGAAGTCCCAGAACTGGAGTTAGCTCGTATCATTTTTGGCACCGTGGTATTTATATTTTGATGGTTCGAGTACTAGCACCATGGCTGGGGCAGGAATTGCTTCAGTTACCCCAAATGGCCAGAATTTTTCTTATTCTTTCAGGTTTGACTTCCATAATAACCAGGCAGAATATAAGGTGCTTATTATAGGATTGGAGCTCTTGTTGGTCGAGTTCTAGAGCCCTAAGCCAGACGAGCCTGTAATCTACTCAAGTTGTTTGCTAAAGTACAATTGAGTCACATCCCTCGCAAGGAGAATTATGCAGCAAACGAGTTGGCACTAGTTAACGACTGGGGTAAGCCTAGAGGATGAAGTACGCGAGCGGATCCTGAAGGTTGAATGATGAAAGCTGCCATGTTTATTTGCTCGCCAGGAAGAAAACAATGAATGGTATGTAGCCATACTAGATCATATTGACATAGATTGGCTACAATCCATTATCTCTTATCTCCAGAATCATAACGAACTGGCGGACAAGCGGATTCGTTTTCTAGCTCCTACTTATGTGCTTAAGGATGATGAGTTGTATAGGCAAGGTGATGAAGGTTTGCGTTTACGGTGTGTATACGGACGTGACGCCAAACGAATAATTAGAGAAGTACACTTGGGGGCAGCAGGGGCACACCAAGTGATACTTCCCATTGGCGAGATGATTGACGAACGAACGAGGAAAGTGGTTTGAAAAGTGGGAAGAACCATATATCATATATCGTATTCAAGGCCGTGGAGCAGTTCACCTGCATGATTGAGATATCACAGTTCATGCTAACCCTATTAATGGTTGTTTCCTTAAGAAGTATGTACAGTCAATCTGGGAATATGACGACCCGCTAGCAGCTGAATAATTCAGTTCATCCAGGCTCCTCAGTAGCTATTCGCCTGAATAAACTGCAGGAGCATAACATAGGGACTTCATGTATTTCAGCACAAGGCCAGTAACAGTGGCTAAGTATTCTGAAAATTTCAAACTAAGCCAATCTCTGTGGCTAAACCTTTTGTCTCAATTTTTAAGTTTTTTAGTGGTTAATCTGTACTAGCCAATTTTTGTGGCCAAATACAAAGTGTATTGATTCATGCACAAACAGTGTTTAAGCTTATCAATATGAACAACGTTTCTCAAAAAAATGTTATTCTTCAAACACAAGTAGATTACATCACATACTTTGTATATTAGAAATACAAGTTACAAAGGCTTTGCGGCCTTAAGCTCTGATACCATAGGGAAGAAATTCTGAAGAAATTTCGATGGACAGAAGAACAAAAGAGACAAAAGGAGGTGTACTATACTCCAATCCCTCAAAAAATTGATAACCAATCTTTGTGGCACTCGTAGAAAATATGTATACACGGAGCATGGAGACGAAGAGGCCGTGAGGACCAGCAACTATACTAGAAGACGGATAAGGGCTTCAAGAGACAAAAGAAAGAGTTGGACGGGGCTGAAAACTAGTTCAGCAGATGAAATTTTCCCTCAATCGTCTTTCATCATTAGTGTTGATTTACTAGCTTCCACCTTGGTGTATTTTCCCCTGAGAACGAACCAAGCGTTGGAAGCAAGTTGTCATGTGCTTCCCTGAACTGAATCCTCATGCAAAATGAGGAGTAGTAGCACACATAACTTCTTGACCTTCCTCGCCAGAACACTTACATGCATGGACCTGCAGCATCAATGCAAGCAAAAGCAGATCTGTTGCTAGCGAGGAGGCCAGCGCAAAGTCATCCCCGGCGTTTAGACTTCGTCACTCTCTCTCTCTCTCTCTCTCTCTCTCTCTCTCTCTTTCTCTCTCTCTCTTTCTCTCTCTCTATATATATAGCGTGACTTTACCAAGGATTTGCCTGGACATGGATATCACTATCTAGAATTCTTAATGCAGAAGGACTTTACCTGGAGGCTTCTTGTTGAGTGAAAACCAATGCAAATACTTTAAAAGAGAGTTCTTTCTGAACCAAAGAGGCGAAGGAATGCATAAGGGTGAAGAACTGAAGTGATATTCATAGGAGAAGTAATGATATAACCATTACGTCTAAACGAAGTGGTAAAAATTCTTGAAGTAAATCACAGCTGTTGATGAAAGACACGTGTCGCCAGGGGATTGAACAATACAACGGTTCATCTGTTCGAGTCAAAAGAGCCATAGTTAGGAACTTCTGAGCAGTTAAGCATGCCTCTTGGAAACATGAAAGATTTGATGCGACAGGGTGATACGATCCGGATTTCAAAATCGAATTTAATCATGTTTAAGAGGATCGACTGGAGTAACCAAACGGCAACGGTAAATCCTGAGTAATTTAGATTTGGGCCATGTATCGTTTGGATTTTCTAGTTATGAGCTTATAGCATATGTCTATTATTAAGTCTAGAGTTTTAGTGGATTATGAAATTTGGGAGTGCGCCTAATTAAACATTGGAGAATAAATGAAGTTTGTCTACAATACATAAAATATAAAGATTGGGCCTGGTACTAGAGGCCCAAGAACTACAACATTAGAGCCTTTCTTTTTAGTTCAACTTTGAAATGTTCAAAGTCACTCCAGGCCAAGCTGTACGATCCGATAAGTGCAGCAGCATCGTCCTCAGCATCGGCGAGTTGCTTTGTGCGACCGGTGCTATCGTCAAGAAGTTGTTGGGCATTGGCATGAGCAGAACGAGCGTAAACTCGCAAGAGATCTACTTCGGTCTGGAGAGCTGCTAATTCAGCCTCTTTGACAGCTAAAGTTTCCCTCTTGGACGAGAAACTTTTTAAAAATTTCTGGACGCGGCTTCGGTCTTGTTGCATCTAGCCAGCCATATCTACTACTACCTCTTGCTTAAGATCTGAATGATGTTTCAAATCGTCCTGGTTAGCATACAACTTGTATAGGTTGTGGAGTTCTTGTTTAAATTGAGTATCGGTGGGGAGGAGCTCGCTAGGGACAGTTCTCTTCAAGTCCATGACTTTGTCCAATTTGTTGTTGATGCTGTCAAACGAGTCCAGGTTAGCCTTGAGAAGCTCCTTAAGGGTCACTTGAGGGAGCACGATTTCGGCAGGAATTGGGTCTATGATGACGAGTTTGGCTGAGAGTTCTGCCAAGCTCAAGAGTTGGTGCTGCATAGCGGTAACCTGGCCAACGGGGCTTGAAGATGAAGAGGCCCAGGGAGACATTTCCTCGGCATTGGGGGCTGCCTTGACGGTGGCGGTGGGAGTCGAATACTCTAGTGAAGGAAGCTGAGAACCGGGAGTTGCAGAAGAGGTCTGGCGCCGTCGTCTCTGCTAGAGAATACTTAATTCAGAACGAGTTGGATATGCAACTAATAAAAGAAAAAAGAGGTTGTTTAAGTAGATATACCTCAGCCTTGCCAAGCATGTGCGGCTCAGGCGAGCGGAGAATGTCAAGTACCATATGCTCTAAAACCTTGTTGGTTTCGTTGGGTGCATCATTTGCTCCTGAAGATGTTGGGCTGGAGACAGGTATTATCTGCCCTTCTGACATGGCTTGTTGTTTCTCTGGAATGTAGTGCAAGGAATGGTAAGAAAAAGGAGCAGCAACAAAGGTAAAGGTAGATGCAGTATGAGAGTTACCCGCATTTCCTTCGCTTGCAGCATCACTCTTTTCAGCGTCATTAGCATAGTCTGGGAAGTTTTGAGGCTAGGCCAAGTTATGGTCCGACGTAGATTCGGGAACAGGTGGACGAGAGGTGGTTCCCTGCTGGTCAAAAATGTTTTTGACAATGTTAACAACTTCCGCATTGCTGGCAACATTGTCTTCAGGGGCAGTGAATAGGTTCTAAGGACAATGAGGAAGTTTAAGAGTTAATCGCATAGCCAAATGTCATACAGAATGCTATGAAGTTAATGAATAAATGAATACCTCGTGAAGGGACGAGAGGTTAGCATCAACCAGTTCATATGGTTGCTCGTTAGAGTTGGCAGCAGGCCGCGTTGATGAAACAACGGTGTAGATTGAGGCTCTGGCGGTATTGGAGGAGTTTTTGCAAGGATAGAATGAGTAAGAGGCGGTGCTACTTGTTGGAGAAGTTCAGTCTGTAACGATTACCCCTCTGAGTTGTCCCCAACAACGAGCTTGCGATGGCTCGGTCGACATTTACCAGAATCATTAGTCGGCGAGTCGGTCCTAGTCCATTTCTGAGACTTCTGAAATGAGACAGGACAATTATATTTGCTGAAGAATTAAAATGCTGAACATTTGGAAAGCATAGTGCTTACAGTTTATGGAGGTTCTTCTTCTAGTTCTTGCTGGGGTTCCTGGTTAACAATGACATTTTGGGCCTCGGGTTCTTCTACATGTTGTTTCAATCCCAATAAAGAAAATGAGTTAGTACAAAGTTGAAGCGTTGCCAATATTTGTGGCAAAAGCTTGACAGCATCTTCAGTATCCTCATAGGTCATGTTCAAAAGGTGCATGTCAGAATCATCTACAAATTGCTTTTTGAAAGACGGCGGAAAAAAGGGCTAGTGGTGGTGTGCATCGTATGCCATCCCAGAACTATGCTCTCCAATCTAGGTAGCGAGAAGTCACTTAGAGGAAGGGTGCGATAGGATGAGTGGGGTCTTTCTCAGGAAGCATTACCAATGAAAAGCCATAGTAGGGGCGGCTATGTCATTGGGACTTGGATGAGAAGACGTTCGCCAGATGCTGTAGCGGTTCACTAGGAAGATAAGAGGCATAGGGGCACGCTGGGATAACCCAAGTTTCCTGGCGAAGTGGTTTGGGGCATATATTTCGTACCCAGTTGTAGAAGGATTGGGAACTAGCAGGTCACCACAAGTGTTGTTGTGGGGAAAAATAAGCCTTGCATGGGCATCTTGGTCTGGCGAAGGCAGAAAACCGATGTCGAGGTCTCGAGGGAAGTTGCGACTCGGGATGATGTCAACTGCAGTTTCAGGAAACTCGGTGTGCAAGCAAAAAGTGACAAAACATGTCTGGTAAGTCCATCCATCAAAAGAGGGGGTGGTCACAAGAGTCTTGCCCAGGAGTTTGTCTATCTCGAATGGGAGAATTTCGGGGTGACGGAAGATGGGGAAGTACATTTGGAGCCAGAGTTCTACCATCCAAAGTGGTCATGGTTGGTTAAGGTTAAGCCATGATAGTGCAATCCATCTTAGGCTGTGGTAGATGCAGGCGAGGATAGACTGTGTGAGGCCCAGTTTGGTGTCCTCGAAGAGACATTCGGCAAGGTTGGTTCAGCATTTATTAACTTTCTGAGAGGCTTGGCAAAAGATGTATTTTGATAGCTAGAATTTGAGGAAAGCTATACCTCCTTGTTCAGACTTGTCATTGATATAGTGGGTGGTCCAGACAGAGAATGAAAGGGGTCGGTATTTATTGGCTTGAATCGTACACTCTATATGGTCTTCTTGTTTCCAAACAGAGTTTGCTATAGGAACTCCAAACAAAGTATAGAGGTCCAGGAGAGTGATACTTACATTGTTGCAGGGGAGACGAAAGCAATTACATGCAAAATCCCAAAAGTACATAGCAGTGGCGAAGGGTGCATGATTCCCACCACTGGGGAGTAAGAAGCATAAGTCGAGGAGGTGGTCACTGTCAGCCGCTTGCCATCGAGCCAGGTCCAGTTCTTGCCAGTTGTTGTTCCAAGTGCAATCATTGTTATAGGTGTTGGGCCACTTACCAATTGAGCAAAGGGTGTCCTTGCTGGTCCACCCATTTGGGCTAGCTCGTGGGTCGTCCTGGAAGATCAGAGCTGAGTTGCAGTAACGGCGACGGAGAACGGGGAAAAGATCTGGGTCTATAGGCGATGCTAAGAAAGGGCCTAGGCAGCTAGTACCAGAGGAGCTAATTTTGAGGGTGAGAGTAGCGCCTGGATGTCTTCGCGACACGATGGAGCAAATATTAACAGTAAGGCATTTTGCTTCGTCCCGGCCAGGTCTGGTTGTCTTTCTCTATGGGGAGGCATATTGAGTAGTCAGAGAATGACGGCGGCGGAGAAACATGAAGTTTGGCTTTGGGAAGAAGCTTAGAATTCAAAATGATGTAAGTGAAAGAGTTGTGTTGGGAAGTAAATTATGATGGAAACGCGCGCTTTTTATATGACTTCAACCGAAGTGGCGCGGCTTTTCAGAAGGAAGGAGGCAACATGGCATTTGCATGTAGAGTTACTGTTTGGATCATAACAGCACATCGTTTGGGAAACCAAGCATTTTCGATTGCAACGGTAAATTTAATCTCAAGGCTTGATGGACAATGTTTAGGCCAAAGATAAAATATCTTGTTATTGGGCTTTCGAGGCTAGATTAAGCGGGCGACCTGAGAAGTATTCTTTAAAGCAAGTCATGACGGACCGGAAGAGAGAAGGAGGCCGAGTACCGCGGCCCATTAGTGAATAATAATTGACCTTTCCTATGGAGGAAGGGATTCCTGGCGAAGCTTATCTCTAAAAGTCTTAGACTCTGAGATAAGGTAAAGGACATGGGAACCGAGCAGTTATAGTTGCTTAGCAAGTCTAATTGTGAGGAGATTCAGTTGAACTGAGATACGAGCACTGTTTCCTATATATAGAAGAGAATAACACCGAGGAATGGACCCTCGATCAAATACCTTTTGCTATCGGCAAACTACCTTCTCATCTCTAGAAATCCTTGCAGCCAGCGATCAAGAGAGTTGTCACCTGAAAGAGCGTGAGATTCTTGCGATTCAAGGATGCAAAACACCTACAACCGACGATCAAGAGACTTCTCACCAGGAAGAGTGAGAGTTTCGAGGTTCAAGGACGCAACCACTGTATTCTCAAAACTTTGTCAAGAAAATTGCTCTGCTTTACACTAGGAAGAGTGTAAGGTATCAATCTTCATGACTCAGCTAGAGACACAAAAATCATAAGTCCTAAGGTATTAAGCAAGAAGGATCCATTTAGGCAGGGTTTGTGCTCTCTCCGTCTAAATCACTTATCAAGAAATCAGGTAGCAACCGGCCTACAAATCAACGATTCCGTCATAAGACGGTGATACATCAGCGCATGAAGCACACAATCGAAAAAAGAGACGGTTTGTAAGACCTCTTAGATACTGAGAAATTTTGGTGTCAAACAAGCAATACTATAAATGTTGGATTCGTTTCAATAATTTGTAGTTTGTGCACGATCATGATTTGTGTCGGTATGAACTCTAATTGGATAAAGACAGAGCAAAAGATGTTAAGCATTCAAATATCTAATAGTTAAATCCATCTATTAATATATGAAGCATAAAGATAGAGATACAACAATCCAGGCCGGGCCAGGCCAAGCATGTATTTTGCATTGTTCGTGTGCACCACTTGGAGAGCTCTTATGAGATTTTTCTTTCAATACAAATGTCTTTCTTATGACTTAATTATCATCGGAATGAATATTCTTTTTAAATAATATGTCGTATTAGGTGACATAACGCCGTTTTTTATTTTCTTGATAATAAGTGACAGAAAACTGATAACATATAAGACCAGATAAATAAAAAGGTGTCATCAAGACATCAAGCCGTGCTATCTGATGTCACATAATGGATTTTTAATGATAAATGAATATATTTATTAGATAATTACATATAAGGTCATTTAGAAACTCTACTTTACACATAAGGTTATTTAAACTTTTTATCATAATTAAGGTCACTTTCTTTAATTCATATTTTCTGTCTTTCCAATTTTGCCCTTTTATATTTACTTTGAAAATCATTTATATTTTTATCTTAATTAAGGTCATTTTTTATCCATATTTTCTGTCTTTCAAATTTTGCCTCTTTATATTAACTTTTCAGGTCATTTTATATTTTTTATCCTAATTAATGTCACTTTTTTTATCCATATTTTTTATGCATAAAGTTCCAGTAAAGTAGTACTATCCAACAACTAGAGTAGTACTTTCTGAAAACTACAGTAGTATTTTCAACAAAGTTTTAGTTAGAATGCATAAAGTCCCAGTAGAGTAGTATTATCCAACAACTAGAGTAGTACTTTCTGAAAACTACAGTAGTATTTTCAACAAAGTTTTAGTTAAAATGCATAAGTCCCAGTAGAGTAGTACTATCCAACAACTAGAGTAGTATTTTCTAAAAACTACAGTAGTACTTTCAACAAATTGTTGTAGTGCTTTTCATGAAACTACCAAATGGTGTTTTTTGCAACGTCGTCACTGTTTTTGGAGGCAATTTTTTATGAAGTTCACCCATGATATTGCAGAAGCCTCTCAATGACGATCTTATTTGGACCTTGGGTTTTTTAGGGTCCTCCATTTGTGCAATTTCTGCAAAACAATAAGACAGACCATCAAAACACTACATACCACTTACATAAATTCTATATACTACTCACAGACAGCAGTACACACTACTCACAGACAGCGTTACACACTACACACAACAGGTCTACACACTACTCACAGACAGCAGTGCACACTACTCAGGACAGCAGTACAAACTAATTCAGAGCAAACAACAAACTACTCATGACAGCACTACACACTACACACAACAGGTCTACACACTACTCACAGACAGCAGTGCACACTACTCAGGACAATAGTACAAACTAGTTCAGAGCAAACAACAAACTACTCAGGACAACACTACACACTACACACAACAGGTCTACACACTACTCACAGACAGCAGTGCACACTATTCAGGACAATAGTACAAACTAGTTCAGAGCAAACAACAAACTACTCAGGACAATACTACTACAGAGCGGACTACATACTACTCACATACAATACTGCAAATTACTATAGAGCACACTACAGCCTGTACATACTACTACAGAGTAACATATGTACTACCACAGATTATTATAGACACTACTACGTACGTAACAACCAAAACACAACAATCTGCCTAACAACCAAAGCACACTACAGTCTGTACATACTACTACAGAGTAACATATGTACTACCACAGATTATTATAGACACTACTACGTACGTAACAACCAAAACATAACAATCTGCTTAACAACCAAAGCACACTTCTGCATACAAATAGATCTCTAACGCTCAGAGAAAGGGAGAGGGAGAGGGAGAGGGAGAGGGAGAGAGAGAGAGAGAGAGAGAGAGAGAGAGAGAGAGATCCAAATCGAGCAGAGAGGGCGAGGTGTTTGATTTCTAGATTCCAGGCGTTCGTCGTCGGGCTAGGGTTTTGCGACAGCGAGGAGAATTGAGCAGATTCACATTCGTGCTCGTCGCACAACCCCCGAGCACGACGCTCGGCAACACTGAGATCGAGACGATCGAGCAGAGGCTTCCCCAACCACGAGGACGGAGGCTGCACGGAGGAAAGGTTGCCGCAAAGGTAGGTGGCGAGGTGCGAGCAGCATGGTCGTTGTTAGAGGCCGGCCGCAAGGCCCTGAAGAGGGTGGGCAGTGCCGAGATAAGTTCGGTACAGATTAGTGAGACCGACGACCATCGCCGTGAACACCAAAGGGCAAAATAAGAACATCAGAGAGAGAGAGAGAGAGCAGGTTCAGAGAGATGGTATTAAACGTAAATAAATTGAATGTAAGGGTTTTTTTGTTAAATCATGTGACTTTATTTGAGTTAAAAATACCATATGACCTTATACATAAGTAATCTTATGTAAATGACATTATGTATAATTTACCCTATATTTATATGCATAGCTGAAAAACAAAGTTCTGGACTGCCCAAGCGTTGGCAGAAAAAACATTGATCAAAATAGACATCAAGCCTTACAATTTGATGTTACATAAGGGATTCTTAATGAAAAATGAATATATTTATATGCATAGCTGAAAAACGAACTGTCTAGGCGTTGGCAGAAAAGCATTGATCAAAATAGACATCAAGCCGTACAATTTGATCACATAATGGATTCTTAATAGTAAATGAACATATTTATATGCATAGCTGAAAAACGAAGATCCAGACTGTTAGCGAAAAACATTGATCATTGATCAATATTAACTCTGGTAATAGTGTAGCAAGACAATATTTTTTATTTTTTATTAAAATTATTGTAATTTTTTCGAGAAAAACGTCCTTCTGGAGAATCAGAAAAAAAAAATTTATTACGTAATACAACTAACATCGTAATAGATAACATCTAAAACAAATTCTGGAGCTCGACAACAACACAGTATAACATATTCAGGCTTTTATTAGTTAACCAATTACCCAACATGAGTAAAATATGTCAATCAGAACTTTGTTCCAACCTAAAATCTAGTTGGTTTTGTTGCTAAAAATTTATTGGGCTGAGCTCAAGTATTTTTGTTAAGGAAATATGTACTCAAGCCCAGGCGGTTCTCCACGAGTTCCCTTGGTAGTGGTGCCATGGCGGCGATGTTTTCTTTTGGCAGTTATTTTTCGGGCAGTTATCTAGCTATTGCAGTTATCCTTTGTGTCAAGTACGGATCAGATTTGGTTGTGATACGGTTTTTGGGCCTTACATGGCGGACCATATTCACCTTTTTCGGCTTCACAATTATTCGATTCAACTACCTCCCCGCTGAAAAAATGCATCAACCAAAAAGCACAAGTGAAGGCTATTTGTCGTGATTTTCATCGAGATGAAGCCAATGCATGAAATGTCATAGCAATTGATCAAACTTCCCCCTTCGGCTTTGACTTCAAAGATTTCGATCATCTCCATCCCCAAATTAGTCTGTGAATCTCCTAAAGACCAAAGTGTTCGTGTCTTTGTTCCAGCCTGATATTCCGTGGCCGTGGTTGTTCTCTTCCGGTCTTCCCTAAAGCTCACCGCTGACGGCGGTGAAAGTTTCCAAGCAGTTTTTTCGTATGATCAATTTCCTAGCAGTTAGCAGTTACTTGGGCAATTTGCAGTTATCCATCGTCTTTGATCCAGAAATTACGGACTTGGTTTTAAAATGGACTTCCAGTTGGACTTGGTTTTAAAATGTAGCGGGTCTCTTGGACCTCATTTAGAGCTGTGTCAAAGCTTATTGATCTATTACACAGAATCATATCGGCATATCCTTCTCTGAGCCCATTCAATAACTCTCTTCTGTCTGATCCCATGCCTCAAAGCTCAACTTCATCGATTTGTAGAAACCCGGTGCTTAAATTACTACGAGGTGGATGTCCAGCCTAGTCATTCGTGTATGTTACGGTTCTACATCTTTCCACTCTTGATACTTACTGGTCCAAGACGCAAACAAAGCAGAATTTGAGATCCCCCCTCTTCTTCATTGCACTGCTGCCACTGCACGAGACCAGGCCTCACATACGTTAAAGTTGTAGTGGTCTTGTGAAAGTCCGAATTGACTGAAAGCTTTCCCGACACCGGGCACCAAAGAGGAATCAGGATAGGGACAAAGGAAAACTATCTCTCATACTGTTGGTTGCCATTTGCAATAACTGGGGATGTGCGCGCTCAGAATGCAAAAAAGACTTTCACTGTTGGTTTCAAAGAGTTCCATGTCAACGTAAAGAAGAACAATTCCATTGCCTCGGAATCACATAGACAGGTTTTTTTCCAAAGGCACTATGCCAGTTTCATAAACTTATTATTTGGAGTTTGATTCAAGCCATCAAGCTTTATATAATAGTTGAAGACTTGAAGATAGATGAACTGGTTTTTTACCAGTCTCTAAGGTTGTGGATCTTCTTACGGTGTTCGGGACCAAATTTGGTGTGTAATGCTAATGCAAATTCACATCGTGCCCTTGTGTTGTCTCAACCTATCTGATATCGGTGTAAAACTGATCAAGAAACTGTGGTTCAAGCTTTGAGAAGCATGCTTTGACATTATCATCTCAAGTTTTGAATATTGTTGTATTCCGTCGGACTTTATTTTAATCAGGTTCCACAACCGATGCTGCTTCTTTGGCTCCATTGGGCTTGCCTTAGCCTCGTATAACGTGTCTGACATCATGGTTCCGTATTTGAAACAATTTAGTGATGGAATGGTCGGTATTGGGAGCTTTAAGCGAAGAAGTGGAATTGCTCTTCGCTTCTTCCCATCGACACAAGTGCTCAAGTCAATGGCTCTCTATCTTGTTGGCTTTGATCATCAACATTTTCTTGGCAGCTTTGGGGTGACCAATTTAATTTTGATAAAGATTGATGCATAGTGAGCTCTAATGAGGAAGTTTAAATTCACTTCTTCCCATTAGTTACTAGTATTTGTTCTTAGGAATGAGCTTATGTTTCCTGTATTTCTTTAGTTTGTAGTTAGCCACAATGGATAACTACAGTACTATTATGTACGTATTTCAGTTGCTTAATGCAACTTTTATTATTTCAAAAAAAAGAAGGCCCAAGGCCCATTTAAGATATTGTTTCATTAAGAAGCTCAACTAGTGAACATAATGCCGAAATCTGAAACAACAAACGTTTGAATGAGCATGAGTTTCTATGGTTATTTCTTATATAACAAGCGTCATCCTACTTTTCAAATGAATAGTGCTATTGTTCAAATGAATAGTATGACCAGTAACTCACGTGTGAGTTACGCGTGTGAGTTCTCTCTCTTTTCCCTTACTTTTGCAGCCTCGCATCGCAACCTCATTCTCTTACTTTCTGTCACAAACCTCGCCGGCTCCTCCCTTTCGGTCTCTCTCTCAATCTCAGACCTCCACTGCCCAAACAGATCGTCTGCTTCAAGCTCAAAGCCGGCTCATTTCGCATCCGAGTCGTAGCTTTCATCTATGCGAATCACAAGACTTCTGAGCAAGGTAAGATCCATTTTTTTGGGTGTAGTTTTGATCTGTTGAGGTAGATTTTGTAGTTTTTTGTAATGGGTAGTGATTGAAATTAATATATGATTTTGGTCATGCCACCTCAGTACTGATCCTCGCTAATTTGAGAGAGACCACAGTTAGACCTAAAGTAGAGGAGAAGTCGCAGAAGAGGAATACATATGTGCTGTTTTGGTTGGAACCAAGTTCGTTTTTCATTCCATTTACCTTAAAACTAATTGAGGCCTTAATAGGTTCCTGCTGTGTGTGAATTATCTAGAGTATTGGTATTGATTTCCCCATGGTAGTGTACAGATCCAAGTGTATACTGAATTAGAGTCAGAAGTCATTCATGAAAGCTAATCAAGCAGGGTAATTGTGTGTTGCAGCTATACTGCCAACACGTTTCCATCTTGGGTGTCTGGGATCAAAAGCTTTGATTAGGTACAATGCTTCATAATCTTTTCAGTTCCTTACTATTTACATATTGGTATGAAGTTACTGAAACAAGTAATAAGTTATTGGTCAGCTGATATTCATCGTTTAAGAGTTATGATCTCTGCTTCTATTTTCATGGGTCAGATGCTTTTGTATGTAATTTAAGGTAAATAAAGATGCTTTCATTAAGTTCTTTTTATTTTGAGCTTCTGCGTTTGAAATGTAAAAATATATATTTGTGTTTCAGTTTCAGTCTTTCGGTCTATGTTCCTAAATCAAAACATAGAATTTTTTTGTGTTTTTGATGTTGATAGAAAGTTGGAAGTTGATTAATTAGTAGAAATAGAGTCGGAGTCCAATAGGATCAGTGCATTACCGGATGTAATACTGTGTCATATTCTTTCATGTCTCCCGCAACCAAAATTTATTAAATGTTATATGCTTAATCTCTCGCATTAGATCATAATAATAGTCTTACCACTGTGAATTTGTCTTGTTTGAAACCTCGTAGCCCCATGCATATTTAGTTTGAGAACCTTCCCGTAAATTTTACATCAGGCTTGCCCTCTTCCAGCAGTTTCAAAACTATACTTATTGTGTCGTTGTTTTATATGTGCTTTGCTGTGGTTAAAACATTGTAGTTTTACGTATATTTTGAATTTGGTTTGCTCTGCTTATCCACAATTCTAGATCCATGATATGTTAGTGGCCTATGTTGCTGGCCTATATGAACTATTTAGCTCTTCAATTTGGTTTCAATATGGTCTTTGGCTTTTAAGATTATTTTATCAGATTGATTAATTCAGCTTCTAAGTATGGTCTGAGTCTTTTGCAGGGTGTGTAGGGTATATGAAAAAAATACTTGCTTGCTTCATTGTGTTGTTTTGTCTCTAGCAATTGTTGTGCTTACTTTCACATTCTCATCAATATTCAGATTTGTGTAATGTGTGATTTACATTTTTATTTGGATGTGATATTAACAGTGCAAGGACTGTTGTTAGGTTATTATATGTTGCTTTTGGTTTCATAATCAATAATTGATTTTTTTTTGTTTGGTTAACTTTGTTTTTTAGGCATAGGACGAAAGAAAAATATATACTATAGAAGTGAAGAAACTTCAATGTGCCTTGACATAGCAGCACAACCAGAGAGAAGCATTGGTAGAAGACGACGTCTCTCTACAGCAAATATCAGTGATGATCAAGCTATCTGTGAAAATACCTCAGGTAGTTTCTTACATACTATATTTGTTTCTTGGATGCCATGTTGATTTGATGGGTAAGTTTCGTAGAAATAACAACGATATTCTTTTTGTGCAATGCCATGACACAGATACTGCGAATTAATTGAGCAAGAGAGAACGTTTATTTGAACCTATAGTTGGAGAATCGTTGGTGCTCGACCATACAATGGCATCGACCAACCAGTTTAGAATAGGTGAATCAAACCAATGCCATGGTGTAAATACTGAAGACACCAGGCATGATGAAGATGTTCATCAATTTTTATTAGGTATTGTACGTAGTGTTGATTAATTTTGATTAGGTATTTAGGTATATTGCCGTTTATGAGGTGATATAAGACTACTGTTTATGCTTGATAGTATTGGAATAAACTTAGGTTAATGAAGAGAACAATAGTTTTATACCTTTTTACCCCTCATTTTATTTTGTCTTAGATTTTACTGATCATTGAAATATTTGACATGTCATACATAATTTGTTCTCACTAATATTTGAGTTTGTGTAATTTGTGATTTAGATTTTTATTTGAATGTGATATTAACAGTGCAAAGACTGTTGTTAGGTTATTTATGTTGCTTTTGGTTTCATAATTAATTATTAAAATTTGGTTTGTTTAATTAAGTTTATTTTTTAGGCATGGAGGGAAAGAAAAATATACACTGTCAAAATAAAGAAACCTCAATATGTCTTGACACAGCACCATAACCAGAGAGAAACGTTGGCGGAAGATGACGTCTCTCTACAACAAATATTAGTGATGATCAAGGTATCTGTGAAAATATCTCGGGTAGTTTCTTGCATACTATTTTTGTTTCTTGCATGCTATGTTGATTTGATAGGTGAGTTTCCTAGAAATAACTACGATATTTTTTGTGTGCAATGCCATGATGCACATACTATTGATCAACAATTGAGCAAGAGACAACGTCTCTTTGAACCTATAATTAGAGAATCGTTAGTGCTCGACCATACAGTGGTGTCAACCAGCCAGCTTGGAATAGGGGAATCAAACCAATGCCATGGTGCAGATAGTGAAGACACCAACGATGATGAAGATGTTCATCAATTTTTATTAGGTATTGTAGGTAGAGTTGATCAATTTTTATTAGGTATTGTAGGTATATTGTAGTTTATGAGGTGGTATAAGATTACTATGTGTGCTTGATAGTATTGGAATAAACTTTGGTTAATGAATAAAACTATAGTTTTATAATTCTTTACCGTCTATTTTGTTTTGTCTTATATTTTATTGATCATGGAAGTATTTGGCATGTCATACATAATTTGTTCTTCATTGGGAGATGTGCAATCAATCTAAGAATACTGTTTTGCATTATACAATATTGTTTTGTCCAATAATTCATATTATCCAAATAGACTTAGGTTAACAAAGAGAACTATAGATTGGTACCTATTTACTCTCTATTTTAGTATGTCTTACATTTTGCTGATCATTGAAGTATGCATATTTTTTCTTTTTGCCATGTGATACATCATTTGTTCCTGATTAAGAGATGTAGAATTAATCTAACCATACTGCTTTCTATCAATTATAGGTCCTAGTGGAACAATCTTTGGGTAGACATCTTATCAACGAACCCGAATAGGTGATGACAAATTTCAATATCAATTCATCAAAATTCATTATCAATCATTGATTATCTAACATAAATTTTGATAACTGAAATTGTAGGTTTGATTATTAATTATAACGATTATGGTGATGATGCTTACACATGCAGCTATTGCACTGCTTTATTCTGGTCAAGCAAAGCATTGAAAAAAAGAAGTGAAAAATTAATTGATATATACTCATTGTTGTGAAAAAGGGCAAGTCCAACTTCCTATGTCATATTCAACTTCAGTTTTTCTTGATGAATTGTTAAATCTAGGTAATGGTAGAAAAAGTGTATTATTTCATGATAATATTAGAATTTATAATTCTATGTTTGTTTTTACTTCTATGAGGATTAAAATTGAGCATAGCATAAACAATAGAAGAGCTCCTTATGTGTTTAAAATATGTGGACAAGTGTAACATAAGATAGGTTATGTTTACCTTCGGAATGGGAATGTCCTAAATATGCTTAGTTATATGTGTAAGACACTCAGAATAAGATTTTAAACTAAATAACTGTTGTTGATCTAAATAATACAAATAACAAGATTGATGTTGATATTATTAAATGATTAGTAGAATTGTTAGATCAATGTAATGAATTAACCAAACAGTATCAATTTGTGAGAGATGATTTTGAGAATCATTCGTTGCCTAATTTTGATGTGACTATACTTGATTATGAAAAAATTGACAACAAACAATATGAATTACCTTCTACTTCTGAAATTGGTAGATTAATTTTGAGTGACATAGGTAAATTTAATTGTAATAGAGATATAATTATTCGATCAAACACGAGTCACTAAAACGAATCTCTAAAATTCATCCAAAATTAATGTCATTACAATATCCGCTTCTTTTTCCATATGGAGAGGCTGAATTTCAAATTAATATGAAATTAAAACCGGTTGCAAACAGTAATGATAATAAAGATAGACAATTAACAATGAACAAATTTATATGTGATCAAAATCATGATAGAGCAAAATAATTGAGTACTTTGTTAAAAAGTGGAAGATTATTTTAATAATATTTAGTCGATACATATGCAACACTTGAAGAAAACTATTTAGAATATATAAGACATCATCAACTAGAACTAAGGTACGAAACATAGAAAAATATATCTACATTTGTTTCGGGAGGATTAATTGTCCAAGGTTTTGATGTCAAAAAAAAGAGTTTTTCTTCTTGGTTCTCACACGGGTAATCCAAGAGATATGATAAATAATTATCAAGATGCAATGACAATTTATAGAGAATACAGTAATTCCGATTTGTTCATTACTTTCACGTGCAATGTGAAATGGCCAGAAATTTTGAGATATTTCGAAAAGAAATATTGTCTGTCAAATCTTTAAAATAAAAGTAGATGATATGATTTCTTATATTAATGATGGAGAACCCTTTGGAGAAGTCAATGCTCATGTATGTATGATTGAATTCCAAAAGCAAGGGTTACCACATGCTCATTTATTATTTTGGCTTAAAAAAATACAAATATTATACAACATATGATGTATATTCCTTAATTTTAATGAAATTGTCGGATAAAAATATTAATCCAGAATCGTTTGAAATAGTTGGTCAGTTATGATTCATGGTCCTTGTGGTCAAATCAATCCATTTTCTCTGTGTATGCGAGACAAAATATGCATAAAACATTTTTCCAAACCATTTATTCTTAACACAATTTTTCAAGCAATCAAATCTTCTCAATATAGACGCCGTGATGATGATTCACGTTTTGTAGTTAAAAAATGAGTTCATGTTTGTAATAATTATGTTGTTCCATACAATGCTAATTTATTGTTGAGGTATATTGCTCATATAAACGTTGAATCATATTCTCAATCTATGCTGATAAAATATTTATTCAAGTATATAAATAAAGGACCTGATAGAGCTCGTGTATTGGTTCATGATAATATAAATGATGAAATCTAAAATTATCTCAACTGTCAATATTTAACTCATCATGAGTCCATATGACATTTATTTGAATTTTCTATTCATTCTAGACATCCTACAGTTCAATATTTGAAGATTTATTTACTCAATAAACAAAATGTTAGTTTTCATCAAGCTAATTCTCTTGAACAATGTGTTACAAAATCTAGGTATAGAAACTACAATGCTAACTGCTTGGTTTACTGCGAATAAGACTTATAAGAAGGAAAAGAAATTAACACGTACTCAACTTTCTACCAAATATGTGTGGAATAATAATAAAAATTATAGATCCGAAGGAAAAAATATCGCGTTCTCGATAGAATAGCACATGTGCCACCAAATACGGGTGAATGTACTATCTTAGAATGCCTTTGAATATTCAAAAATGATCTATCAATTTTAAGGTAATAAGAACGGTCAATGTGATAATATACTCTACTTATCAAGAAACATGTCGAGGTTTGAGATTACTAGGTGATGAATTAATAGTTTGGGATGAAGCTCCTATATGCAATAAATGGTGTATTAGGTTTTGATATTTTGTCAAAAAAAAAAACCATTTGGAGGAAAAATAATTTTATTCGGTGAGAATTTTAGACAACATTGTCGATGATACAAGGTGGTAGTAAAGAACAAGTCATTCAAGCATCATTTGATAATTCATATTTGTGGCCTAACATTACAGTATATCATCTAACTGAAAATGAGATTGTCAACGATTGGTTTGAAAGGACTCAACCCCGATTCAGTTAACTAAATCGGAATCGAACCCCTTCTGAAAATACGAACCAACAAAAATTTTTCAAAATTTCGGCAGAGTTTCGTTACTAACATGGAATTGCATAAACCTGCACCCTGAAAATAACACTTCGTCCTATGCCACAAAAGTCAAACCGTGGGCACCAATCCCATCCGGATTTCTCAACATCATAATATAAACAATAACAGTAAACATACTGTACTAAGTATATATATATCCGAGAAAATCCGTATAAACATGTATCAGAGCGACCTCTAGTGTAAATATATACAACATATATACACCAGTAGGCGAAACAAGAACCTACTGGAAAACACAGGTAGCTCAGATCACTAGCCTCCAAACCGTGACGTGAAACACCAAACCTGAACTGCAACTGGGCACGGAAACCGAAAAGTCCAGGGGAAAGACATGAAAACTGTTAGAGTGAGTGGACGAAAATAAATGTCTTTCACCAGTTGATATATATGTTTAAAATAACATATGCGAGTCCAGGTAAATAAAGATAATAAAGTACACGAGGTAAAATCATACTCCTCCAGCGTACTGAGCATGCAAGTAAAAATCCCACGGGGTCACTCATGGACACGTCTGTGCTAGTACAGTCCAAATCACGGGATCCCAGACCCACACGTGATTCTAAGCCAGAAATGCCTCGGTTTCGGGGAAACGCCCCTCGCCGGTCAGGTAGGGGTAACGCCCCTCCTAAGAGCCTACCATCGGGGATCAGCTGAGAGGCAAGTGTATCGATACAACAACGTAACTGAGACTGTACTCTGTGTAAATCAAATCATAAACAATTCGATGCAAATGCATGAAACAATATATAAGTGTATGTATACTCGTATACGTATATTCGTATAAGTATAATCGTATAATCGTAAAACACATGCTCATGTAATCTGAAATCTCATACGCATGCTCAAGTTCGTAAATCATATAAAAGACTCGCAAGAATTCCGTGAAAAGAAATTGTCCACTCACAGGTGAGCAAAACGCGCATTCGCGCTAATCTCGTGGTCCGGCGGAAGATCCCTCGCCTGAAGCACGATCACGATCCCGATCTCGATCTCGATCTCCTGAATATTCACAAAAAATAACTGATCAAAAACATAGTCCACAACCCTGTAATGAACCACGGAAACTAACCGTTCCCGGAAATAAACAATGCAATGCAAAACGATTAACGGAATTCCCGAAATCTCCACTCGAAACCCTCGACTGAAAATCAGCTATCCAAATCAATCCGAAAACCTCTGGACGATAATCAGGGCGCAATTTCGAGAAAAACGACATTAAAAACGTCGAAATCTGAAAAAGTCAACCCTCGCCGGAGCTCCGCCGTTGACTGCCGCCGCCGGCGCCGGCGCGCCGTCAACGGTGGAATTTCACGGCGGAAAGCTCCAGAACACAAGATCACAACAAGCCTAATACAATTCTCAACTAGCCCGATGTCCAAATCTCACCGGAAACCTCCCAAAAACAGCTCGAAACCGAGCGAAATCCACCTCCGGCAACCACCACGGGTTCGCCGGAAAACTCAACCAAATCCAAATCAAACTATAGGGGAAGCATCCTTGGGGCAAGGGGAGTCGAAGACCTCACCCCACCGCCACCGAGGCTCGCCGGAAAGCCACCCCCCATCACCGGCGAAAAACCCAATTCGGCTTCAAATGGTTCTCTCCCAAAACACAACCAATTTTCCCAAATTCAAGCATCAATCGACTTGAAATCAAGAGAGGAAGCGAATCATACCCTTTCCGAGGTCAGAGGTGGCCGGAAAATGGGTCGTCGGACGGCAAGACCAAAACGGAAACTTTCTCCACTTCAGGTTAACGGTCAGATTTCCATTTTTGGAAAGTCAAAGTTTGGTCAACGTCAGTCAATGCTTTTACGACTAATTCTCAACTATTCCGATATTTATACTCGCGCCTCGGGTCGATCGACGATTCGAAATGGATAACCATCACGTTTCGGATAAACACGAAACAATCGGATAAACTCGTCGAAAACTGAAACTTCGAATAATCACAAAATATTCCTCGGTTATCAGAAAAATCTTCCGGAACCGCCATCGAGCTCGAAATCATGTACTCTACAATTTCTGTGAAGACACTCAACTCAAATTCTCAACCAAAAACATAGTCGCGAATAGAGTCGACGAACCACACATATATTGAAAAACTGCGACTATTCTCAATCTCGAGAATCGTGCCGAATACGCAACTGATTCTGGTTCGGGTCGTCACATGGTTTAACTCCTCTTGAAAAAAAATGAAATTAAAGATTTTGCTGAATAGATGCTACAAATAGTTGATGGTCGATTGGAATCTAAATTGCCCATTGATGATCCTGATATGAGTTGGATTGGTATACCGATTGAACCTATAAAATTAATTTTTGAAGCAACTTATCCCAATTTTGATATCAAATATAATGATACAAATTATTTGAGATAACGTGCTATTGTGACTCCCAAAAATGTAATTGTTCATGAAATCAATAATTGTGCGATTAAATTAGTACATAGAAATAACAAATCATATTTTAGTTTATATTTCATTTCATATAATTCAGGTACCAGCGATAATATTAATATTTTGTATCCCAGAGAATTTTTGAATAAGCTTGAGTTTAGCTGTTTGCCGACACACGAACTGATATTAAAAATTGGTATGCCTATTTTGTTATTAAGAAATTTAGATCAAATACGAAGTCTATGTAATGACATGAGGTTATTTGTGATTTTTTTTTAAAGATTAATAGAAGCAAAAGTACTTACTGAGAGTAACGTCGGAGAAAAAGTACATATTCAGAGAATAGTACTGTTTGCAACTGAAACTAAATGGCCATTTATATTTAAAAGACGTTAGTTTCCGGTTAGAACCTGTTACGCAATGATGATCAATAAAATTCTAGGTCAATCATTAAATCAAATCGGAATATATTTGTCGGAACCAGTTTTCATTCACGGACAATTATTTTTGACATTGTCGAGGGTGACCTCAAAAAAAAATCTTAAAATAATGAAACAAAATGGCAACGATGTGTCCAATAACTATACAAAAAAATATTTTCTATAGAGATGTATTATAAAATATATGATATACATATACATAGAGTACACAACTCTAAACCATGTTATATTTTTAATACATAACACATTGACACATATATTGTGGCATGTCATGTATTGCCTAACCACCAATAGATGGGGCATTGTGGCATGTGCATTAAGTTTAGAGATCTCTTAGGTTTGGATCAAATTTTACGCTTTCTTTCCACAAACCACAAATATCAGAGAAAACGGGGCCGACATCTAACTGCCGCCACCAAAACCGGCACGATTTCACGGTCATTTTCTCAAGGTAGCTATCATTACATATCTACTCTATGTTTCGATTGCTTATCACACACTGCTTTCTTTGGTTTTTGACCAATATCATCCTCTATGAACCAGAGAGCATCCAATTTTCTTCCCACCATAATAACATCTCAAAGAGGGCTACTGTTCTTCTGCTATGGTTAGGCAAATATACCATTTTATATTAGAAAAGCTAGCAACATGGTACCCTGCTCTTCCTATGGGGGTGATTTCATTTGGGTGAGGTCATGATGTTGACACAAGTCTTAGGCTTGGTGGTTCGATTTGAGAAGATGGTTACCTCCTATAAAAGGAAACTTGTTGCCATAGCTTATTTCTTCTTCTTTCCACTGCAACAAAACTCATTCCTATCAAAAGGCCAATTTCTCACTATTTATTTCAATAGCTTACGCTCATAAAGTAGTATCCGAACTAAAATTATCATGTGTAGTTTGATTATAAGGTCTGATGTGCTTCAAAAGAACAAAAAATTTACAAGTCTGTTTTGTTAATGTTGGGTCAGTTATGATCTGTGGCTTGACATTGAAACTTTTGCTTTACATTTTTGTATTTGGATTACTTTGCTATGTTGGGTGTAGTCTTTGTGTCTTTTTCATTCAATAATCTGTTAAAGAGAACACTTTAAGTGGAGTGTGAATTTTAAACCTTAAAGGTTATCATCGATTTATTTTTGTAGATCCATTATTTGGATTTCATATATGTTCTGAAGTTTTCGTAGTATTTTACTGATGACTTTGTGTGTTTGTCTTTGTAAAGGAACTTATGGTGTAAAGTTAAAGGAGGAATAAATCGTTGAGTTAGATCACGAATTGGGTTCGAGAGAGACAAGAGTAAACATTTTGGCTTTACAAATTTTCTTGCTAGTTATCTCACACTTTGAATTGAGTTATTTGTTCTATGTGGCTGCTACAGATGATTACTATGTTTTGCTTGATATTTTATTATACATCTGGAATGGTTATTATTTGCATTTGTTGTTTGAATTGGTTTTTGTTTTTTGCTGATGAGTTTATGTATTCGTGTGCTACGTTTGTGATGTTCTCATTGTTCTTATGCATTGATGTGTTTCTTTGATCGAGGATTTATGTTAGCATTTTCCAATCTTTATGTGCATAAAATAACTTTGAGCTTCAAATTCTTTTCGGTAAACTTTAGTGCTTCTGTACTCCTTCTTGCAATACATGTTTTTAATTGATCAATTCTTAGATTCTTTTTATTTTTATTTTTTTTTGCAGTCCCTTTGTTTCTTTTAATTTTTTAGTACTAAATAGAGTTCAGTTTGGCTTGATAAAATGCGTGTTCAGATTCTTAGTCATTATTAAGTATGCAGCTTCAGTTGTTTGGTTAATCTATTTAATTAGTTAGTTGCTTGCTGAGTTAGACTAAACATGAATTAGAAATAGCGAGACTTGGACTATACATAGATGGGTGTAAATTGCTTACTAAGATGCAGCACCAGAAGTTTTAAGATATTATAATTGATGTACTTTGTCAAGGAACTTTTAACAAAGCGTTGATCATTAGAAGTGTAGACTTGACTATTTAGTTCAGCTGCATTTGTATCGGTAATTTTTTTTAGGTACGAACGGTTATATAGAATGGCATTTATGAGGGCTGATATCCAAGTTTACTGAGTTCTTTGTGATTTTTGGACTATCATTTTTTTTAATTGTTTGATCTGATTTTCTACGCTGAGGGTATTTTCATTTCTTTTATTTTGTCGCTCATTTTGTGATCACTTCGTTTGTTTTGAAGGACAAGGAATCATAAAATTCAAGAAAATTAAGGATATATTTCCCTTTACCAATGGGTACAAAATCAGAGTCTGTGCTATGTTGGTGTTGAAGCCAAAGATATTCAACGGAGATGACTTTGATGGACTTCACTATTTACTGGTGCAAGAGCATGTGAGCATTTTTTTATATGTTTTGTATTCGCAATGGTTTAATATCTCCCTTGATTCAAATAATTATAATGTTGCTGTGTCAATTATAGACTCTGATATGTATAATTTCATGAAGTTTTTATTGGTTGTGAGCTTGCCTACTGTCCCAAACCCAATGGGAATATAACAAGGAAAATTTTACGCTGCATGAATTCTCTTGGATGTATACTAACTTAAGGAAAATTTGACGCTACATGAATTCTCTTGGATGTAGACTAACTTGAGGAAAATTTGACGGTGCATGAATTATCTTTTGTGTGTCATTTCGAGGATGGTTTCTTATACATTTGAACAATTACCAATGGTCATTGCTTTTTGTATGTATAAGCTGACATCTTTTTGTGATTCCAGCCATTGTATGTTTGTTAGATCTCTTAAAATTGGTTGTTGTTACCTATTTCCATCTTTTTTATTTGCATGTTTACTATTTTTAACGATTCATCTGTGTAAGATGTTCATGTGAAGTTTAATATGATCAGAATATTTGGTAAGCAACTCATGCTCCCAACTTATAATGCAGGGATCTAGAATCCATGCATTCATTGAGGAGGTGCCATTATCCGCATACGCTGGATAAAATGGCACAAGCAAAGATCTGTGATATCTCTGTGTTCTCAACAAGGAAAGCCACTGCGAAAAAAAAGATGGCTAACCATAAAGCGATTCTTTATTTCCATGGAAAGATAAAATTCAAACGCGTTGAACAACAGTTGCCGTTGTTTCCAAGATATTGTTTTCGCCTTCTTGAATTCTCTGAATTGGCATCAGAAGTTGAGTAGCAAACATTGCTTGAAGGCAAGGTGTTTTCTATCTTAGATATCTATGGCTGCATCAAACACATAAGAGCTTCAGAGGTGGTGGATGTGAAAAATGTGAAAAAAAGGAAACCAAGTGTGATGTCACAATTTAGAACTTAGGGTAAATTACTTTTATCCCGATACACATGAAATAAATCAATCTTATAGGTCGATATGTGTCTTCTTATGCTATGTTTTTTTTCAAATGTAGGAGAAATGAGCTAAAGATAACATTATGGGGGCAATGTGCAGATCAATACCTTTCGAGAAAATTCTGCTTAAAACACCTGCTCTTGTAGTGTTTACTGGAATGAAGATCCAGAAGTACAAGGGTATTATTTTTCGACAAACAAAACTATGTTGAGATACTTATTTAGAATTATATGCATGTAAAATTCTAATAGATCAACCTTATTTGCAGGTCAAATTTTGCTGCGTAACACAGGCCATACTTTCTTAGTCTTAGACCTACCAATTCCAGCCAAGAAGGAATACCTTGCTGAGTAAGTTAGATTGGAACAATTTTTTCTCAACATTTTTGATTATCATTCAATTGGTTTCTCATGGTATCAATGTGTTTGAATCAGATTCTCCAAAACTGAAGACAAGGTGAAGATGACTGGAATGCATGGGAACCTACAACACCGTGAATATGTGAACAAAGAACACCTGAAGACTGTCTCTGAATTGCACTCGTTGAAGCTTGACTCAACATCGGTATAATGAATATCTAACTAATTAATGTGAAATTTATTTACTGATTAGTATCAATTTGTTGATGATTAGATCCTATAGTTGCATCTGTATTGAATTGAGTTTCTGCATCTTTCTATTGATGATCTAAGGATATGTAATTTGTTTCAGGTCAAGCCTGTGTATTGTTCTGCTAAAATTATCAGATTTGCCGGTAATAAAGGATGGTACTATAGATGTTGCCTTCATGATGGCTTCTTCGAACAGATCAAGAAGGAAGAATCTGATAATAAGTACTTCTGTCAACTACATGGCCTGCAAGTACCAAAAAATATGTGAGCATTTTCCTTTTGCAGATTTTCAATTTTTGAGTGGTATTGGTGTTGTGTTTTGATCAATCTGTTTGTGAAAAGTTGGGAGAGAAAGTGTTTTGGCTAGAATATGAGGAATTGTTCAACTACATTTGAGTTTTTTTTATATATATTTAATCTGTTAACCATATTGGTTTTGGCTGAAACTGTGAAATTCACATGTTAGTTTGAAACTTTCTTAATGACTAGTTTTAATAATAAAAACGTAATGAAGGTTTAGTTTTTCAATTATATATCTGTAATGGGCTCTATGTTTTCATAGATAAATAGACATGGGTGGTTGACTTTACAATTGCCAAGATAACTAAATGGTCTAATAGAGAAAATATAACCGTGCGGTTGTTGGAAGTACTTATTTTTAAATTTATGAATTGTTTCCTATGTTATGTTTAAGTAAACTTTAGGGGAGTCCCTAGGTAGAACAAACAACTATTATACATGATGACCAATTATTAAATCTATGTTATTCATAGGAAAGCCAGTATAGTAACAAGCAAGAAAAAAATTAATAAACTGTTATACCTGATAATTGTCACTCTTTTCATTCCTACTCAATTAATTGTGTTTTTGTGTGTATATCTGATAGAACCCACCTCAAATTAACACGTAATCTATAGTGAATTCTGCAGAACTCGCATTAGGATGACTCGCACCAAAGATTTGATACCAGTAACCCCAATACGAGTAACCTGAAACCTTCACTACAAATATAAACTATGAAAATGGAAGCGATAGTCTGTCATGCCTCGTACCCTGGACGATTACGACTTCAGCCAACTAACCTGCAAACTGGGCAATTAAAAACGAGGAGCCCAGGGAAAAACAGTTTAAAAAAGTTAGAGTGAAAGGACAAAAATAAACTAGAATATAAATGTGCTTCTTCTGAAATAAGTAATAATAAAATAATAAGCGAGTCCGTCAAGTCTTGAAATGAAAATGATACATCGAGAGAAGCTCATTGAACCCTTCTCGAGTATCATGCAATGGAGGCGTCATCAAGTGCCACCTAACCCAAGACAACAAATCAAAGTGAAGTGGTAACTAGAGTAACTAGACCTCTAGTCACCTAAAATCGTTAAGAGCCACCTAACTCAGACGATGTGTATGTTGGGGTAGAGCCACCTAACTCATCCCGGAGCTACTCGGGAATCAGTCAAGTAACTGATGCATCGATGCAATACTGACTATTTGTTATAATGTCTAGCCTCCAAAACTAAAAATGAAAGCTCAAATTGAATGAAAATATAATCTACAAGACTCGCTAAATGACTGTGAAAATAAAATGTCCGCTCACAATACTGTGTCGTGCTTTCAAACAAGCCAAAGCATGTATGTTAGCGTTTTTATGCGTCTACCACTGGCTACTAATACATCATCCTAAAATAACAATTATTATTTACCAACTAATCGTCGAGAATAATATTAAATAACTAAGATTGTTCGCCTAACGAGCAATACTGTCGAGAACATCGCATTCTCGAATATTGTGCAATTCGAACTTATGATAAGCTTTAATCTAATTCTATAGTCTAAACCTTTATCCTTTTTAAAGTCGCAATACAATTCTCAAACGTTACACGACACGAGGTCGAATCAATGTTCAACTCAATCGTTCCTTAAAATCATTTAATTAATGTCCAAATCAATTCAAAAAGCTCTTCAACATAACCGGCACGTAATTATGAACAAAACAGTATAAAACTTCTGCCAAAAATTCCTCCACCATGAACCACCGCCGGTGACATTTTCCGGTAACCCGAACACCAATCTATGCAAAATCAACCCAACAACTTCCATAACTACAACAAGGTCTAATTCCAACTTCAACTCACCGAATTTCAATTTGAAGCTAAGAACACTAAAATCTTGTAATCGTCAATTCTCCCACCTCGGGTTGAATTAAGACACATCCTTAGTATGTGTAGACTAGTGAGAACAAGGGCTACAGAACTCAGTGAGTCTTGCCGACCAGTTCCTCCTGAAATCAAACGACCCCTAATTTCTAGGGTTTCCATACCGACGACCTTTCTTATTAATACCATGATCAAATCTTCGGGAAATGGAAGTTGAGGCTATTAGGGTTTGAAAGAGGAGATTGAGAGGAATATTTTGGGACCATTGTCACCGGTTTTGGTGGCCAGACCAGCGCCGATGAGAGAGAGACGCAGGAGTGAGACGTGACAGAGGAGAGAGAAACATGTGGTGAGGAGAATGAGAGAGTATCTGACCAGAAATGGAAATGTTTTACTTTTCATTTTTGGTAAGTTAGTATTTATACTTGCGAATAACTAGATTCGTAAATTTTACAAAACTTCTGATGGCCGTAACTTTTTCATCGTAACTCTGATTTCAACACTTGATGTGGTTATGACCTCGTCTTAATGTACTCTGCAACTTTCCTCAATAAAAATTATTAAAAACTTAAGCAATAAATAATTGACTGGAAAGTCTTCAATAATTACTGACGGTAAAAGCTGACTACCTTCCTCGATTAACGTTGTCAAAAAATAGGATTAGCTCGTTAATAAACTCGACGAACGAAGATTAACTTGTGAATCTGAGTACGAGTCATTACAATATCACTCATACTTGCTTTAGTTTTGAGTAAATTAAGTCTGGTCTACATATTTTGATAGATTATAGTGCAAAATATTTATTTTGGTCTGCCATGCATTTTAAGCATGGGACAAATAGTCCTTTCTAAATTACCGTTTGAGTATGGTGAAATCTCTTTTGTGACTGTTAAGGACATATCATTTGTATTTGTAGGTACAAGGTGACTGATATAGTTGAAGACGATGAAGACTAGGCTGATGTTATACTAGTTGGAAAACCAGCTGAAGAGCTCTTTGGAGTAAGCTGTAATGATCTGTTCGCTAAGAGGTTTTATCCTTCGGAAACAACCATGCCACCAGAGGTTCTTTCACAGATTGGTGAGACATGTATATATGAACTTAAGATGAGTTACTTGGGAGATTTATACGCTAGAAACGTCATGACAAAAACAACAAGGATAAATGAGACACAACATGACCAAGCAATAATGGACACACCCGAGAAGCTCCACTAAAGGAAGTGAAATTCCATGTCCTCTTCAAGGTCACTCTTCATAGAAGAACTAGACAAGAAACTCAAGATGTAAGTTCAAATAAATCTGACCTTGGATATAAGATTTTTTATAATTACTTTGGTTGATGTTAGTTTGCTATTATGTGTACGCAAGATGATGAAACATTCTCATCTTTGGCCAATGAGGAGCAGGAGGTAATCAAGAAAAACAATTGACATGGGAAGTAACCAAGAAGTTGATTAAGCTGAAGAGAAGCAGGAGGTGTGTATCCAAGATGGATTTTTGATGAAGACAACCAATAGTTTTTTTGTGGACATTTTATTGACCTTCTGCAAATATTTTTCTCCCTAATCATCTATTAGTATTTCTGATGAGACAATATCATAGTATCTACTTTTAAATGTTAACCAACTAATGTTGTGATCAAGGTAGTGTTCTTGATCTGGAGATTAGTTGTTTTGTCTATTTGGTTATGTAAGTACTCTGTGTACTATGACATGAATTTAATTTTCACCTCATCAAATCTGGTAGCAAGTGTGTGATTATTATTGCATGGATTACTCTCCCATAAATTTGACATGGCTACATATAGAAACATCAAGTTACCCTATGTATAGTATCAATAATGTGCCAGCGTGATTCATCATACTTTCATATGCTTTCCAGGACAATCAACCAAGTTATTTGTGGACTATTTTGGAGCCTCTGAGTTAACAGCTGAATATTTGGAGCTATATAGATATCTTGAATTCCTTCCATTATTGTCTACTAGGTGGTTGTCCGCCGCTTGGGGCGGTGTTACAACAATTATTTCAGCGTGTAATAGCTCTTGAATGCAAACAATAGATGAGATGAAGTATGGTAGGAGAGAGTTGTGGATATACGAAAAGGCAATGATCAGTTTATAGTATGAATGCAAAGGATACAAGCTGCATTGATGTGGTATGGCAATAAGAACAAAAGACCAATGCCTTCTTTAGAGGCCAGTTGATATTTCTTTATTGGCACTATCACTCACTTTGTGTAGTGGATTTATACTTTTGTTCCGATTCTCCAAATGATTTTATTCACTATTTCTTTGTTACCCAACAAGAGGCATATATGAATATTCTGCTAGGTGAAGGCCCATGCTTCAATAAAGTGTTATAACTTTTTTTGGAAGTTAAATTATTCTCATATATAGATATTAAGAAGGAGAAGTAATACGTTAAACAATTTGTTGATATAAAAGACAACAAAATCACTCTTTTCTTGTTAAAATGACGATATTTTAATTCGAAGAGAAGTTATTCGGCTATCAAGAGCGAGCTTGAATGAAGTGTTTGAAGTTTTGTTTCTTGTGCCAAGTCCGAATTCAAGGAATTGAAAAAATGGAGTGGAATCATTGTTATATGACTCATATCGTGCTGAGGCCCGGTTGTTGTCGAAGTAAGAACAAAGAAAAATAAAAGTAACAATAGAACCCATGCAAACGATATTTTTGACATTCGATTGATTTGAACATGTGAAAAACATATCAATTTACAAACTAAGATAGTACTTAAAATTTACAAATGATAAGAATGACAGTTTCTTATTTACACAAATCATAGAAGTCTTTCTTTATATTATAAATAATTTACATTATAAATCTTGAACAAACATAGAAGTCTAGCCTAAGAAGTCTTTTATTTAAGAAAAAGAGAATAACTGAGACTAAAGGATGTTCCTCTATCCATTCCCTATCTTTGAGGATTTAGAGGCCTCCACTAGATTCTGAGAATCAAAGACTTCTAATATGTCATTCCTAGAAGCACAACTGCAACAAACGCCTACATGTTAGATGCATATTTGAAGATTCAAGGAATAACCAACAAATTTTTATGTCCAACTATCGTAAAGAAAATCTCAAATACCACCAAGGTGTCAGCTGTTATCTGCCTTCAAATTCATGTTGAGCACTCTGACATAGTACTGTATGGAATATACATACCCTATTTACAAATATGAAATGGGTGGTAAGTGACAGGTTGATGCATAATAGTAAGTAACATTATGAGCATAAACCGCGTGTGGGTAATGGATTACCTTGGTTCCGAAAAAGGAGGCAATGTTTCATCTACGCCATTGAAGGCTTTCTTCATGTATCCCTTTGGTAAGCCCAAGTTCTCGTCCATCACTTCCATGACCCTCTTAGCTAGTTTCTTCAGTTATGCTTTGTACTTTGCCATGGTTTTCTCGTAATTAACACAAACTAACATTGTTAGATTGGTTCATAGAGTTCACTCTATCAATAGTTCAATACTAAATGAATCATGACTTACTTGAATCCAGGGGTTTTTGAAGGCCATTCGTTGCCATCAAGAACGATAATGGCATCTTCATTGTCAACATTGTCTAACTTATGGTCGATATCACCGCTTGCATCTATAGACTTCTTGATTTTCTCCTCTTTTGTTCTTGCATAACTCATCGCTCATATTCTTCACCCTCTCCAATATCTCCCCTGAGATGCCATGATTCACCAATTGTACGTGACAAACACAAAACATCACAATTGATCTAGCAACTCTTGGCGGCATATATATAGTTAAAAAAATACAAAAAAACATAAATGGTTCCAGGAAGAAGCCACATTCCTCACAACCATCTGCAATCTGAGCCAATATGGTGGCCTTTTCTACACCTTCGAGCTATGAGAAATCAATCACAAAATAATAAGAATGGGTAATTGAACATATATGAATGAGATTTTGAGTAACTAACTGAGAAGAATAAGAAAATGAAGTTGATCATTCCACTTACTAACAATAATTATGCCAAAGGGAAAGCTCTACCACAGGTGTTTGCCTAATGATGCAATTCTTCGTTGCGGCCACGTACCTACAAACCCAGTGACATGAAAATAAATCATTTTTTAGGCACAAAACATACTATATGAACAAAAATTAAAAAGTAAGTGTAATGCAATGAATAATGAACTACAAAGTATTTGACATTGATCTGACATTCATTATAGTGATCTGACCCTAAACCCTATATATACTAACATAGAATTTTGAAAAGATGGTACAAACTCAATAACAATGATCTGACATTCATTACTATATACTTAAAATATTTAATTATAGACCACCGAATAACGTGATCTAACATTCATTACTTACCATGTAAACTGAAGAATTTTTTTTGAAGAATATGGAAATAGATTTGGAAGCCACAAACAACTTCCACACGAAGAATCATTCAATGATGGGGCCGATGAAACCCGTACTGTGCAAAATGATGATTCAAAATCTCAAATATAAATTGATATAATCATTTTATTGACAGAGGGATAAATGATAATTACTCAAATTTAACACATTTTTATGGTCCATAAATAGAGGACAAGCCATGAAAATAATATTTTTCTGTGAACTTGCGCAATCCATGGATGTAATGGATATGGCGAACACGTTGACACCTGTCCTTGCTATTTTTACTAGCTTGACAATAGTTGACCGTCCAGGTACAATTCAATTTTAGTGTTAAATTGGATTCTTTATATTAATTACATATTTTATCTACGTCAGTTCACATTTTATTACAAAATAATGAAGTACCAAGACCATTACATACTAATCGTCGTGGTATGTATTAACTCTATTGCTTAATTACTTTATTTATCGCCTACTTCCAATTGATCAAAATATTTCACTCAATCAACAGTCTCAGTCTATGCAACGAACACCAGACATTCAAATATAGTGTTCGATCCTATAATTCCAGAAGCTGCAGAGTATGAAACTAGGTAACAAAATTGCGTTCAATCATGTAAAATTGAACATAATATCATAATATAATGTTCTCTTTGTGTCTTCAAATGAATTAAAATTGTATTCATCAATACTACATCTCTTTCGATGCAAATTCTCGGGACCAGAACATAAACTGAACATAAATTATTAAATTCCACACAGACAAGAGTCAACATCACTGGTGTTTATCTTGCGACTATATTATGTAAAATATTTGTAGTTCTATGATATTTCATTGTCTAATTTTTATTTCCATGTTTAAGCTATTCAGTTGCATAATACTAAAAATAAACATCGTTGGAGTTTATCTTGCAACTATGCAATGTAAAATCTCTACAGTTTTATAAATTTTTGTTCTCTCATTTCTATTTTCATGTTTAAGAAAATGAGTTCTATAAAACTCTAAATAACAAGATGTAAACATAGTAGTTTCGGAAAACTTTACGCATTATCTGTTATATAGTCGTACATCTTTCAAACATCAATTATAACACAATTACAAACTGCTGACATTGTTATCTCCGATGAACTTCTAAAATATAAAAAATGAATCCAAATACTAATAGATAACACAATATATCTCTGACAACATATTTTACTTTAGTCGCGGACCCTTTTGTCTAACCGTGATTCAAGATGGGTACCTAGTGATTTATGAATGAGCATGAGTTTCAGAGTTATGTTAAGCGAAATTTTTTCCCATACTACAAAAAGAACTCAAACACATTCCAAACCTAACCTATACTTATAAATTTAAGAAACAAAATAGACGTCTATAAAGCACTTTAAAATCACTTTGTGAAATGTCCCTTTGCGAAGGTCATTGTATTAATTTTCTTACATTACTAACCTTTCACCTCTTGATTAGATATTTGTTTTTGGGTGAAAAAGATCCAACAAAACAAAGGATTAGGCTGCTGTCCACACCAAGACTAAGCACCCCATGTTCTAATTTTTTCAAGTGATACATGTCACAACATTATTGGTTGATGTTTTTAACTTTCTTCATGTTTGACCAAGCTTAGCTTAAGCTCACTCTATGTAAACATCTCTTGGTCACCACCACCTAGATCTCGATCATGAGGTGTAAAGATGAGTTCTAGTTTGTCGAGATCTGTACAAGAAACCAAACACCATATATTGGTTGTGTGGTTCTGTTCGATCGCAATTACATCATTTCAGTTTGAGTTAAACATAAATTCAAAGCTACTGTTTCCATTCGGGAATCATAACAATTCATAATCTTTAGCCTTAAACAGGGAATATATAATGTTCTGTGTTCATAAATTGAGCTCAGATATATTCATAAACAATAGAGTTCTAAAACTAAATAATAACGAAGGCTTTCACATCACAATCTCATCTCCATTACCCAATCAATTAAAATTGGCAAAACCGAGAGGTTTTGTAGTGTTTTTACCTCATACGGATTGGTCGGAATGAGAGAATGTCCAAGCCACTTTTGTGACGACCCGACCCTTGCCGAAAAATTGTCAAAATCAATAAATAAATAAAAAGGTAAATTGAAGAAGTACTCGATTAGAAACATCAATTTTGACCAATCTAGTCAAAGAACGTATCCAACAAAGTTGTTACGTTGAAACAGTCGTAACGATATAGGACAAAGCTAATTTCTTCATCGGCCAAACTGACACTAGTGGAGACTCTCGTCGCTACCACCCAACCACTAGGTCGACGAAGCCAAAACATAAAATTAAATCTCGCTATTATGTTTCTATCGTCGATACGAACCTAAAGACATATAACACGACCCATTTCCAAAAATAATTTTCTGGTCACGCGCCGTCATAGACAACGGCGCGTAGGACCATCGTCGGTGGTGACGATTGACCCACCAAAACAAAGCTCTTGAAGAGCCCAGAAACTTTGCTCAAAGAACCTATGCCTGATTTCGGTACGTTGGCTAGAATCGGCCCCGAAAGCACTCGGCCAAAAAATACTTCCGACTCCGATCTTCGTCGTCGATCCATTTCAGACATTGAGGCTTACACTATTATACTCAGGGAGGAGAAGGGAACAAAACCTCTTTATCCTCGCCGACCAAAACACCAGGAACCACCGCTCACCGTGGAGGCTGAATGGAATCAGAGGAAATTGATTTGATTTCCTCGATTCGGATCTGCAACCAAGAAATTCAACATGTAATCACTATCTACACATCAAGAGTGATCGAAATATACCAATTTCGTGAACGGAGTAGTCGCCAACGACAATGACAAAGAAACCCCAAACCTTAGATTTTTCCTCCCTTCGATTCGGCATCCTCAAGGCACCATCACTAAAACCAAGACCATGGATAGAACAAGGAAGATGAGGGCTCAAGATTTTGACCGGAATCGTGGCCAGATGGTGCCTTGCTACCGGAAAACGTCGACGAACCCTAAATGGGTCGAACTCGGCCTCTCTCCCTCGAGAGAGAAAAAGTTGACCTCGGTCAACTCAGAATACTTCCCAAAAGGGAAACCCTCCCTTTAAATACTTTTCTTTTTTACGGTAACTATTTTCGATAAACTTTTGTAAATCATAACTTTCTCGTCGTAACTCTAATTTTGACATTTCTCACGTCTACGAACTCGTCTCGACATATTCTATAACTTCATTCCAAATTCAACCAACTTTGTCAATTTGATAAAAAGTCAACCTAATATCTTTCAATATTTACTTACGGTAAAAATTATTTACCGCATTCACTAAATCGAACTCGAATTATTCATAAATATTAACGATTATCTAAAAAGACCAGGGTATTACAATCTACCCCCATTAAAATAATTTCATCCTCGAAATTATAAAACTAAAATCGCAGAATATTTCTGCGAAAAATTGGGCAGAATCTCCCCTGAAAATAGGCTACCCAAACCTGCAAAATGTCCAAATACACTTCAATAATCACAATTTTCAACCTATACTACGAGCCACCAATGCTCGTCCAGATTTCTCCACTAACACATATCAACATATCAAAAACTATATATGAAATGTTCAAGTACAATCAACTACACATATCAAATTTAATAATTCTTATCAAAAGAAATTTCGAATTCTCAAAACAAAAAATTAAACGGAATAATCTGTAAATAATAGTAAATAGTACATGTAACTTAAAGAAATCTTGAAACTCTAAACAATCTACCGTCAGGATGGTGCATGTTCTCTGATGATATGTCATCAATCTCGTTGCAATAAAATGGATAAATCAATATTTATAAGATTGTGTAAACACGGATGCTTGTATCAAGTACTCGTACTTGAGTTCAAATTATCTCAAGTTTATCTGCTCATCTCGTGAGCGAATATTATATCATCATGTCCATCGTGAGGACAAGTATCACATCTCAAGGTATATAGTATTGCTCAACTCGTGAGCTTAAATCACGAGACTCGTCTCTCGAGCTCATATCACATCTCAATTCTCCATAAATTATTGCAGGTTTCAAGTTATCATTTAACATCTCGAATCGTATTGTAATATATCATACACTATCGAATTAAAAAAACCGAGAACACCCCATCCACGATGGAAACCATAGTCTCATATCGTCAAATATAATAATATCTCGAATTAAGGAAATCGAGAACACCCCATCCGCAGATGGATTTATAATCTCAATAATACGTCACCCCGAGTTAAGGAAATCGAGGATACCACCTAAATTGGGTTTGGGCCTTGCACCCCAGGGAAGCACAATCCCTACTTAACTATATGAACATAAACAGGCCCCAATCAGAATTTTACGCCAGCGCCGCAGCATGGCAGCCCTACCAATCTGGGACAGCACATTTATATATCTCATATCTCATAAATAATCATATATAGTACATTCAGCTTTTGAATTTCTTGTATAGTAATTCTCATTTATAATTGTAATCATAATCGTAACTGTTTCAATTTCATAATTTTTTATGAATCCCATTGAATTCTAGTCAAGTCAAACTGATCGCCAATAATATATTTGCATTGATGTGCAAATAATCGTTTCATATATTTGTACAAATTGTTTTCATTTTCGTTGATCGTTGTAATATGATAGAACTCTTTTCATTTTCGTTGATCTTTTCAATATCAACTCGTTTCCATTTTGTTTGACAACTCATGTTGTCATTACATTACCACTTTGTAATGGTCTCAATTTTTGTGTTTCAAATGACGTTCGTTTTAGCAAAATATACATAATCAATATAATATTAAAAAATATATCAAAAATAAATATCAAAGAAAATATATCGATAAACGAATATCAATAAAATATATCGATAAACTAAATTATGTATCTGTTGCGTAAAAATTGTAAAAATATTCACTCGACCTTACTCTATCTCATTGAAATAAATAAATTTTTATTATTTTGAGTTTGACCCATTAAAGATAAAAAGAAATCTTTTAATTACAACTCTTGAATTCAAGAAAAAACTCTTTGATTCCGAACATGAAGTAAACAAATTTGAAAATGTGGAATTTTGGTATTTTGTAACTGCACCCGAGGGGTTTGACGGGTTGCCTACATACCCAAGAAAGGATCAAGTCACTCGTAGTTCAAAGAAAAAAATAGATGTGGACATTCGATGAAAGAATGCCTACGTACCTCAGGTCCAACAATGGCAATACGTAACCACTTCTAGTCCATGACCACCAAACTCTTCCTTCACGACAATCATAGGAACACAAATTCACAAAATACATAAACTTATCTTTTCACGACTAAACGCTAAAGCAAGATACACAATAGAAGCGAAGTTTGAGAGTTGAATCGCGCTCAGATACCACTTGATGACCAGACCCTTGCCGAAAATTGTTAAAATCAATAAATAAATAAAAAGATAAATCGAAGAAGTACTCGATCAGAAACATCAATTTCGACTAATCTAGTCTAGCCGAAGAACGTATCCAACAAACTTGTAATGATGAAACAGTCGTAACGATATACAAAAAACCTAATTTCTTCGTCGGTCGCACCATCACCGATGGAGACCCTCGTCGTCACCGCCCACCCATTGGGTCAACGAAGCCTAAACTTGACTATTATGTTCCTATCTTCAATACAAAACTAAAGACATAACAAAACCTATTTCCAAAAATAATTTTCCGGTCACGCGCTTCCATAGACAGCGCATACAGGGAGCCCACATGTCACCACCGACGGTGCAAATTCACCCACCAAAACAAAGCTCTCGGAGTTCCCAACAACTTTGCTTCAAGAACTTATGCCTGATTTCGACACGTTTGGCCGGAATGGCACTGAAAGCACTCGAGCGGAAAATACTGTTGACGTCGATCTCCGCCGACGAGTCATTTTGAAGCTCGAGGCTTACACTATTCGACTTCAGAAGGAGAGGGGAACAAAACCTCTCTAGCCTCGCCTTCCAAAACGCCAGCAACCACCGCTCACGGCGGAGGCAGAAAGGAATCAGAGAAAATCGATTCGATTTCTTCGATTCGGACTTGCAACCAAGATATTCAACATGTAATCACTATCTACACATTAAGAGTGATCGAAATATATCAATTTCGTGACCAGAGGATTCGTCGGCGACAATAACGGAGAAACCCCAAAACCCTAGATTTTTCCTCCCTTTGAATCGGCCTCCTCGAGGCACCATCACTGAAACCATGGATAGAACAAGGAAGATGAGGGCTCACGATTTCGACCAGAATCGTGGCTGGATGGTGACTTGCTGCCGACAAACGTTGACGGATCCTAAATGGGTCGAACTCGGTCTCTCTCACCCTAAAGACAAGAAGTTGACCTCGGTCAACTCATAATACTTCCCAAAAGGGAAACCCTCCCTTTAAATACTTTTTCTTTTTACGAAAACTATTTTTGATAAGCTTCTGTAAATTGTAACTCCGATTTCGACATTTCTTGCGTCTACGAACACGTCTCGACAAATTCTACAACTTCAACCCAAGGTTAACCAACTTCTTCATTTTGATAAATAGTCAACCCAATACATCTCAATATTTAGTGACGATAAAAATCATTTACCACAGCCACTAAATCAAACTTAAATTATTCATAAATATTAAAGCTTAGCCACAAAATCCAAAAAGTTCAGGGTATTACAGCTTAGCGATTTCCTTCTTGCTCAAAGGATTTTTTGGATGCTTCGCGATTTTGGTCGAGGTGACAGAGCCCACAAATAGAACCACGCAACCAATCCTAAAATGGTGAAATTGAGGATGGGAGTCAGAACTGCAATTGGGATTCTGGGCGAGATTGATAGGCTTCTGGGCTTGGAAATTTGAGAAGGCTGACGAGGACTAATAAGAACGACTTGGTCGAAATCCAAGCTGACGTGAATGGCTAGATCCTTTCTCAGTTTTAGGAAGAGGTTCTGGTCAAGAGAGATGGAAGGAAACTAGTGATTTTTGGTGCCCCTTTGACCTAGTGCGACAGTGAGAGAGAGAGAGAGAAAGAAAGTTCTTTGTACTGAGCTTATAATAAGCTCAATCAGTTTTGAAAGAAGTTAACAAAAGGAGCCATTAATAATGTTACATGTGTCCTTATCCCCAGAGTGCTTAGTCCTGGGATGTAATGCAGATATTTCCTAAAACAAATAACACAACATTAACATTAGAACTTAAAACATGGCTCAAAGGGGGAGGGAATTCCAAATTCATAAATCATAAAACCAATTTAGAGCAAGCACCAAATTTGAGACTCTTAGTACAACATAAGGCTCGAGCCATAATTAAGCCACACTTAGCACTCTAAGTTAGCCAAATTAGATAAAAACAAGAAGTTATTAGAAAAGAATATTCTGCAAGCCACTTGCCACTTGGTGAGTAGTTAACTATAAAAAATTGACTACTTTGCCCTCATCCAAAACAAGCACCCTAGCAATCCCGCATGGCTAGAAGAGGGAAGATATCCCTTACTCATGTCTATAAAAAAGAAGGTCTCCTACCGCACTCAAGATACACAACACACTTATTTTCTAGTGCAATAATTTTACTTGTTTCTTTACATGGTTACTGACTTAGGCATCAGAGCATTGAAGGCGGGTCAACCCCATCTTCACTTCTAACGCCATTTGCTGACAAATGAGGCATCTGTTCACATAAACTGCTATTTCCCTCTTCATGTTGTGCCACGAGTAGTAAACTCTAAGTATCTGATACATCTTCGTACCGCTAGTGCATAACATATGTAGAACAATGAGCTTCAATAAGCATTTCTCTCTTCAATTCATCATCTCTGGGCCCACATAGTCTCCTTCTGCACGATAAAGTGCCAACATTCCTCAACTGATACTTTGCTGGAACACCATTTTGAATCGCATTCTTCTTGTCCAACCAGTTGGAATCCGCATCCTGAGCCTCACAGACCCGATCAAGTAACACAGGTCGATCCTGGAACTAGCCAACAATGCTCCATCATCATCTCACTCTAACTCAGCTCCCGTAGCTCGCAACTCAGCTAACAATGAGATTCTTACAACCCATACATGAAACATAAAAACTCCAAATTTCTGACTAAATGCATCAGCAACAACGTTGGTCTCCCCTGAATGATATTCAAAGTGCAACCACATTAACCAACCACATCCATCTACGCCGCCTCATGCTCAAATCTGGCTAAACACTCAAATAGATGAAACTCAAGCGATCAGTGTACATCCTACACTGCGCTGCACGTCATAGCAGTAGTGTCTCCAACTCTTCGATGCTAACACAAAGACAGCTACTCCTAAATCGTACATAGGATACGTAACTTCATAAAGTTTCCACTGCCAGGAACTATATACCATCATATTGCCATGCTGCAGCCCAACTCAACCAAAATCTAGTTTCGAAACATCACTATACATAACATAATCCTCACTGACATCATATAATGGTGAACAATGGTGCAGTAATCAACCTCTCCTCTAACCACAACATGTAACTCTCTTCACAGGTATCCGACCATTTCAAAATCGCCCTCTGATCGAAACTGATGATACTCAAATCTGAAATCAATCTCCGAAAATTGAAGCTCCAATAAGCTGATCAAACAAGTCATCAATCCGAAGTGGAGGATACTTGCTCTTCACTAAAACTTGATTCAGCTTCCAGTAGTCGATGCACAACCTCATCGAACCATCCTTTATCCTCATAAAACATACTGGAACACCCCAAGGTAAAACACTAAATCAAATGAAGTCTTCCTCAAACAATTCCTGAAGTTGAATCTGCACCTCCCCCAACTCTGATAAATTCTCTGAAAAACATCTGGATACTTACAGATAACCTCAAAATCACAAACATCAGGTACAACAACCTCAACATCACGAACATGTGCCAAGTACGGCATACATCCTTGTTTCATCATCAGCTCAGCCTCATTGCTGAAACCACACATAGTAGAGAAGCATTTCTTTCACCTCTAAACAAGATCTTTTGGCACGACTGGATGTCAAAAGACTACAACATTCTTGCGACGAACAACCACAGTCCAATGAGTCACCAAGAAGTCCATCCCAAAAACATAACAAAATCCTCAATGTCCAGCAACAACAACTCCGCAGCTAGTCCACAACCTCCTGCAAACCTCATAGTCTCGATACCCCACCTGATACTCACAATCTCATCAACTAGATACAGCACTTTCCACAAACCTGGAAGTGAAGATACAAGCATAGTAATCATGGATGTCAAGCAATGATAACCTCAGGGAAACTTTGCCCTCACACAGGGTCGTGGCACGAACTCTGACATGTCCAACTAACCATCCACATTGATTGCGACTTTGCTGATTGACTTGTCTATAAGTCTACGTTGGTCAAACTCCAGAAATAGTACCTTGGCCTCCTCCTAAACTCTGAGCTGTAGAACCACTAAAACAGCTAACTGAGGACATTCCCTCGCAACGTGACCCTCCTGGCCACCACAATAGTAACTGAGAATGCCTCTCTGACACAAACCACAGTGACACCTGCTGTAAAAGTTGCACAATGGAAACTTCTGCTGTGTGGAAGGATCACCAACGACCACCTTGACTCATACCACAGGAACTAGTCCACTACTCTGTGATCTCCTTCCTTTCCAAACGGATCTTTTGCCTTGTTCAAATGACCCTCAACATAATCGAAAAGGCCACAACCTGATGAAGCTACTGATCCCAAGGTTCCTGAACTCAATCTCATCAAAGTATCTTGACTACGTTCACCTTTTTCAAACCAACAACACTAAAACCATATCTGACTTTCCTTCTAATGTCCTCGCCTCTAAGTGCAGTACTAACAAACTCATCACGGTTGTCTCGAGGCATAACAGTCAAAATCCCTTTGATGCTCAGGTTCAAACTCATCTCAAACCTCCTGCATTTCTTCCTCTGAAGCCACATAACACGTGCAAACTGGGACAAACATGTGAACAATACATCCTTGCCTCATGTTGGTAAACACTCCATATTTCCCTTGTTGGGTAGCCTGATTGAACCATTACCGTATAAACAATACCTTGAATGTAGGTCATGGAGTCGCAACAGGAACTCACACAGTACCAACCCACGAAATACCATGATCTGACTCAAGCACACCATCAACTACCACAATCCTCTGTTCAAAAGCAACATATAGATGCCCATACACGCACAACCGGGCAAATCATGCTACACATATCTCTGAACCAAGAATGCTTATCCAAATCCACAACTCATTTATTAAGTCGCGCGTCGACTGATCCTCAACAGGATCCACAACCCTACTGACACGGAAACCACGTCAAGGAGGCATCCTGATGAATAAAATGTTGTTCACAACAAGCAGGACGTAATCATGGAACTTCAAACATTTGAAAGTATACAACACCCAGAGCATTGATGAGTATCCGCCGGCCGGTCGGGTCATCGCTCCAGACATGCTGTACATTCTCAAATCTCCTTAGTAAACACGACTACAGAAGTCTACAGGACCTAAAACCTAATGCTCTGATACCAAGTTGAAAGGACCCAACCCTAATTTAGTTTCCTAAAAATTTCGACAGAGTTTCCTCTATAACGCACGATTACCATTAACCTGCAGCGGAAAATACACTTCAACCTATGCCACAAAAGCCAAACCGTGGGCTCCAATCCCATCCGGATTTCTCAAAAACATATCATAATGTAAAGCAATAAACACAACTGTAGCTTTACAGAAATCCGGGAAAAATCATGTGAAAATATAAACATAATAGTATTCAGAGCGACTTCTATATACATATATATACAATAGTAGGCCAAACTAGAAACCTACTGAGAAAGGAAAAGTGGCTGGAATATTATGCCTCCAACCTCGACGTGCGACACCTGAATCCAAACTGCAAACTGGGCAAAAAAAACGAAGAGTCCAGGGAAAGACATATAAACCGTTAGAGTGAGTGGATGAAAATAAATGTCTTTCACCGAATAATATATATGTTTAAAAACATATGTGAGTCTAAATGCATAAAAATCATATGGTACACAAGGGAGACTCTAACTCCTCACGCGTACAGAGCATGCATCGAAAATTCTGCGGGGTCACTCATGGACACATCCGCGCTAGTACAGTGTGAATCACGGGATCCCAGACCCTCACGTGATTCCAGCCAGAAAGGCCTCAGGTTAGGGTATCTGTTCCCACCGGGTAAAGACCTCGGCACAGGGTAACAGTCCCCCCCCCCGGTAAACATCCTCGGGGATCAGCCGGAATGCTAAGTGTATCGATACAACTATACGTACTGAGATTGTACTTTGTGTAAACCAAATCATAAATAGTTTCCATGCAAATGTATAAAGCATAATATAAATGCATATTCGTAATACATAATTATAAAAGCATATTCGTCGATGCATATTCATAAATGCATAATCGTAAAACACATGCTCGTATAAATCATAATCACATATGCATGCTCATGCTCGTAAAATGTATAATAAAGACTCGTAACCAATCAGTGAAAAGAAATGTGTTCACTCACAGACTTGCACATCGAGAAACGCGTTAATCCTGTGATCCGGCAGAAAATCCCTCGCCAAACGAACGATCACGATCTCCTGAATAATCATAAATACCATTGTTAAAATCACAATTCAAAACCCTGAACCACATCTTGAGAACCAACCATTCCCGGAAACATATAACTCGAATATCGACGAAATCGTCAAAAATCTAATAAACACACTATAAAACCTCGCCACAAATTCTGATACTCAATTCAAAATATAAACCTCACCACTATGATCAGTGCACGATTCTGAGCAAAACAATATAAAACTTGTCGAAAATCACCTCGGACGGAACTCCGCCGCACACAGCTGCGCACCGAGCCGCCGCCGCCGGAAAATCCATCAACCCAGAAAATTGCAACCTACACATGGATTTGAAGATCTCGACATTTCCAACAACTTTGTAGTTCAATTCTAAGCCCAATTTTTACCGGAAAACACCCAAAAATCACCTTGAAGTCGAAAACCCTTGCCGAAATTCATTAACTCCGATCACCTTCGTCCAGCCACGGTAAGGTACAAGACCACTTCTAAAAGCTTCCTCTTCTCATGGGAAACAAAACCCCCAACCATGCCACCACCATACCCACCGTAAGTGCCACCCCCGTTTCACTCAAAATCAACCCGAATTTTGCAACTTTCCGGCCTTAATTCTCCCTCCTCCGATCACCAATTCCGAAGAAACCACCACCAAATGAAAGAGGGGAAAGAACCCAGCAATCCCACCAAGTTTCATGGCCAAAGGTGGCCGGAATCATGGAACCCGAATTGGAGCTTCCATGGTGGAGAAACCACTAAGTCAACTCGGGTTTGACTCGGTCAACGGCCCCAAAAAGTCAATTTTTCCAATTTTGCGACTATTCCGTATTTATATTCCGCGAACCGACTTGATCGACGATTCGGATAAATTCAAATCCGTACAGATAAATACAATTAACCGAAATCCCGATTTCAAATATTCACAACTTATTCCTCGATTAACAAAATAATTCTCCAGGAACTCCCACGAGCTCGAAATTAAATTATCTACAACTTTAGTGAAGGAACTCAAATCAAATTCTTGCCCGATAATTTAGTCGTTAACACACCCGTCATATCGACCAATTACGACAAAACCGTGACTAATCATGAAACTCGCAAATCAAGCCAATAAACATACCATTTCCAGTTCGGGTTGTCACAACACTACGCTAAACTGGCCTAGCGGCCCTAAGTGTGACCACATTAGGGGTTTCATTTTTTTAACTCCCCAATCAAGATCGATCTCCTTAACATGGGGACTTGGGGGACTTGTTAGTACCACCTAGAGCTCAACCCCTAATTAAGCCACACTTAGCACTTTAAATTAACCAAGTTAGAGAAAACAAGGATAAGGTATCATAAAGGAATATTTTGCAAGCCAATTGTTACTTAGTGAACCATCCACTATGAGCAAATGACTACTTTGTCCTCAGCCAAAACAAGCATCCTAGCAATCCCACATTGCTAGAAGAGGGAAGATATCTCTTGCTCATGTCTATATAAGAAGGTCTCCCACCTCACTCAAGGTACACAACACACTTCCCTTATAGTGTAATAATTTTAGTTGGTACTCTACATGCTTACTGACTTAGGCATCAGAGCGTTGAAGGCGGATCAACCCCATCTTCACCTCTAACATCATTTCATGTTATTGTAACAAGGACCCGTGTCTCTATCGAAGACCACAACATAATTTGGTAGAAACATTACAACACTATTTATCTGATAGTTCAGACTCGTTGTGAAAAATCAAGTTGCAATATAACACACTAAATGAATGTTTATGAGATTGGGATCATACTGGAATGCACCCAAGTTCAAAGCACCTTTAAGTCTAATTTACAAATATAACATGTGTCGTATTACGAATGGTTAGTTTTGGGGGCTTACACTGAGCAACTTGTGTTGGATCACAATAGCGTACACATACAAACTAGCTTCCTTTGTGATTCGAGTCCAACCGGTGTGGTTCCTCCTTCGTCGCATCCATAAGTCTTCAGGCCTGTAGCACTGACTGGTTTGGTTGTTCCTCCACCGTCGTTGGATGCGCCTACCTCACTGAGCCTTTCATTGTCGGGTCAGAGTCATTAGAGGTCTGAATCCGGATCCAGATCTAGCTGGATCGTAACCCCAAAAGCCACAACCACCAATTCCAACTACTCAACATCGAAAACCATAAGTTGAAGCAATAGCCGGAGTGCAAGAGGTGGGGATTGAGAAGTAGATGTTTAGCGCAAAGTTTCTGACTGTCTAGGATTGAGCACAATGAGATGATGATGATGATGATGATGCATCACGGCTGATAAAACCTCACCCCGATTTAGCAGTTTAAACCGAAATTAGGTCATAATGGCACTTCTAACTGGGATAGCCTACCAACATTCTAAATAATACTTCTCCTAGAATAGAGGAAATCAAAATGAAGCTAAACTTTTGCAGAAATCCACAAATCCAAAAATTTATACAAGAAGGAATGCTTGTCATCAGAGCCACTAAATATTCAAAACTAACTAGCCAATGAAGCTATAAATCCGTAGGATCAACCGACGGTAGGGAACTGCCTGAACTTCATGTGCGCTTGACCTCCACCGAAATTCTGCAAACCTGGACATTTGAAATCAACGGCCCAAGGAAGGACATTTGAAATCCAAAAAAAACTGTTAGAGTGAGTAGACAAAAAAAATATCATAATGTGATAAGAAAAATATTGAAGTTTAATTTTATGCCCTTTCATTGAAATTCAGTGAAAAACTAGTATGCGGATACTAAAAATCAAAGGACAGAACTAAAGAGTTGAGATCAAACCACATGACTGACTCAGAACTCAAAAGATTATCCGTAGAGTATGTAATCAAGTGGCTAAGAGTTAAATCTGAACTAACAGTCTTGATATAAAAGGTATGAACAGAAAATGTTAAGCATAAACCATAGACATAAAAGGTATGAACTAGCTAATCAAAATTTCAAGCCAATAATGGAAACAAAAAATGAAACATAATGCTAATAACGTTTCTAGCTAATATAAAGGAACTCATAAAACTCATAATAGGTCATTGATTTAAAGTACTATCTTTGACAAAAAATAATCAACCTATACTACTTGCATACATGACAGTGAAAAATCAACGGTCCACTCACTTGCCTTAGCTCCAATAACAAATAGCGGAACACCTTGCTCGAAAGCATTACTTGTTGTCTTCCCGTGAAAAGTTAAACGTCTAATACCATTAAAGAAATTCACTACGATCGTACGAGAAAAATGATATGGAAACTAAGACAAAACCATTGTCGAAACCTCACCTTACAAATCATTTGAAAGAAGTCGTTATTTCCGTTCCATACGAAGTGGTGGTTCTATCCACGTAGAAGATGGCAAGAGTCACTCTTCCTAGAAATCTCTATGTCAACCTAAATTAATGAGATAATCGAATTATAAGTGAAATGCAATGCAAAACAACATGAAAATTGATTATATACGTCGTTGGAAACTACCTGTTGAAGAATTAAGCCTCTGGTCACGGAGCTCTGCCGTGTACAACGGTCTGTGCCCACACGCCACCACTGGTTGAGGCCAGCACCGCCAAAAACAACCATCTTTGATTCCTACATTTGAGATATCAAAAAAAATATTGCAACAAGCCCACCACATCTCTCAACTGTACCTAATCCTAAATTGGACCATAAGATGTCAGATTTTACCTCGAAATCTTTGAAAACTCACCAGAATCTGACGATGTCCATACATCGTCCACAGGTTGAGATGGTATGCATGGATGGTGGTGCTAGCATGCTGGGGTAGAGAGGAGGATGAGTAATTATAGAAGGCCGTCTGAAATCGACGGCGACGAAACATCGTAGGAAACAGTGAAGACTGGAGAGGAATCTCTTCGGATCTCCTTCCATGAGATGACAATGGAAAAGATGAGGGCAAGGGAGGGAAAAGGAGAGAACGAGGAAGGTTTTCCAACTGAAACGACGGCCAGAGGTGGTCGGCTGATGAAATTCTCACTGGGTCAGCGAACTAGGTCAAGTTGTGCTGCTGAGGAGCAACCCGAATCATGTGATTTGGGTTCCACACTCCAAGTAAGAATTTTTGAATTTATACTAGGCCTGGGAATAATTCATTTCCTACAAAAAAATTTAGGAACCGGAACTGAACCATTCGATGTATATATGGTTTGGTTCCTTATATTTAAAAGGCAGAACTGTTTAGAATCGAACCAGTTTAAGAACCGATTCGGTTCCTCGGTTCCTCAATTTAGAACCGAACAACTATATGTGATTATTGTTTCTACTTTATATAAGTCTATACTCATCAAAACACAATCACTGATTCATATTAATATACAAATATATTTCGTAGTTCTACTGTTTAGTGACATAAACAAATGAAAATATCATACAACTTCATAAAAGAGGGTTTACTCATGATTTGATGATCACCAAATAAGTCATCTGAGTGACATAAATAAAATAATAAATTTCATATCCAACAACATGGTGATTTGAGTGACAAACAAAATAAGAATTCCTTCATATATAATTATATAAATCATATAATGACATATAAATCTAATATTAAGTTAAAATATGGAATATAGACGCTTCTCGACAGTTCCATGTAAAATGAAAATGAGGAACCGAAACTGAATCTGTAACGACCCGAACCAGAAATGGTATGTTAATTGGCTTGATTCGCGAGATTCACGAATAATCGCAGTTTATCGTAATTAGTCAATGTGGCAGATTTGTTTACGACTAAATTATCGGGCAAGAATTTGAGATGAGTTCCTTCACGAGAGTTGTAGTGTACGTGATTTCGACCTCGTAGGAGTTTCCGGAGGATTATTTTGAATTACGAGAAATAAGTTATGAATATTTCCAATCGTTGGATTTAGTCGTGTTTATCCGTTTTATTTTGGACCGTTGATCGTCTTGGGTCGCGCATATAAATATCGGAATAATCGTAAAATTGTCGAAAAGTCACATTTGGGCTGTTTGACCAATTTTTGACCGTTCACCAACGTTGACCGTGCGTTGACCGAAAATCTACCGCGACCTACGGGCAGTCGTCGTCCGACCCGCCGATTCTGGCTACCTCCGACCACAATCTTGGTGATCGAGATCGAGCGTTTAGCGAGGGATCTTCCACTAGACCTCAGGGCTAGCTTTGCTCTATGAGTGGACATTTATTTACACTGTTGTAGGGAGTTCTTGATTTCAGTATTTGTTTCCAGTAAAATGTTCATATTATTTATCGTTTGAAAAGTATTGTTTATTTTATCGGTGATGGCATTTATTTATTTAGCATCGATGCATTGGCTATGCAACTGGTCACCGGTAGTCCATCTATCAGGCTTGAGAGATTCGCTTGATATGCCGACTAGGCTTGAGAGATTTGTCTAGTTTATCACCATCGGGTTTGAGAGATTCACCCGACTTGCTACTCTGGCAGGGAAATCCGCCGGAGTGGTGACTTTTATATACTTATGAACTTGCATCATTTTATGATTATATAAATGGTGAAAGCATATGTTTATTTTCATCCACTCACTTTAACGATTTTATTTGCCTTTCTCCTGGGCTTTTCGGTTTTCGTTGCCCAGTTTGCAGTTTGGGTTCCAGTGTTGCACGTCATTGGTGGAGGCATAGAGTTCGGATCACTCTTTAGTTTCTGTAGGTTTCTTGTTTGACCTACTCGTTGTAAATGTTGTATATATGCGTCACTCTGAGTACTTATACTATGTTTCAGTTGAGTATACTTCTAAATGATTCTGGATTTCTTGTAAACCTTTGAGTTTATTATATATATGTTGTTGAGAAATCCGGATGGGGAACGGAGCCCCACGGTTTGGCTTTTGTGGAATATTCGAAGTGTATTTCTTTGCAGGTTCTAAGAATGGTTCATATACTTTCAAAGTAAACTCTGGCAAAAAAATTTTAAGGTCGTGTTTTCGAAGGGGTTTGATTTCGGTTTAGGCAACTAAATCGGAGTCGGGTCCTTTCAGAATCGAACCGCCCGAATACAGTTCGATTCCTGAGAAAATATATACTCTAAAACGGAATTCTGTTTACTCACTTTAAATTGAGTATCCGTTTCCCTCCTTTTCCTGCTAGGATTGGAAATCCTGTATTTTACATATCCATACGATTGAGTCCTTGGGTTTCCGAAATAGTGTAATTGCTGTTAAGAACAACCGAGATCCAATGATAATTTGCGCGTAGCTTCTGGTCTTTGACATCAAAAAATAAATTTTGGAATCGAACCGAACCGCCCGGTTCCGAATCGATTTTGGGGTTCCCGGTTCTAAAGTCCAGGCCTAATTTATACCCTAGGTTAAATAAAATCAACGACCCTACTTTATTACTGTTTGATCCAATAGCTACAGATTTATTACCTTGGTAGATTTTTGCAAAATAATATTTAACTCCAAATATTTCTAAAATTCGTAATAATTAGTTCGGACCTCCTAAAAAAAATGTGTACGAGCTCGCAATAATTTTTTCTACAACTTTCCTGAAGAAAGAGAAAGCGAAACCAAAATCAAAACTTCTAAAAAGTCAATTTAAAGAATCACGATAAAATATAGTCTCGATAAACAGGCCAAAGTAGAATTAATTGTTATTAAACTTGACAAACAAAATTAGCGCAATAAAGTGATACGGGTCGTTACAACGGCAACGAGATGGCGATTAGAAACGTCTTTGTAGTGCTAGCACACATTGGGATTAGAAAAGCGGAATAGGAAGCACCCTGATTGAGAGTGTGTGACAAAGCTAGCACACTCTGTACGGGCTTGCCGAGATCGGTATGGGTATGGTGGTGGGTCCTCAGAGTAAATCTGAGTTTTGAGCAGAGGAAATGGTGAGAGAGAGAGAGAGAGGAGTTATCGCGATTTCTTGGCGGAGGAGCTTGTTTTCCCACGAATATTTTCTCGGTAAAGTTTAAAATTAGATACGTTGAGCTCATTATAAGCTCAGTCAACTACAACAAATGTTGACATTTTAACCAATTATAGTTTGACAACTGTCAAGGTTTTAGAAATTAGACTTGGGTATTTAGTATTAAGATGCATTTAATTATCCATGAGATTGATGGTTTATAGTCGTGGCAAAAATAGTACTACTAGTCTAATGAATGGTTTATAAGATTGATGGGTGTCTTTCCAGCCTTGCATGTATGATATTTCCCTAACTAAGTTTTAGTTAAGGTTACACTTTATTCTCTCATATTGATAGAGAGCGACTGCTCTCAGTTATGAATTTTAATTTTCCAAACTAAAACCAATCGCAGTGTAAAAATAAATACAAAATCGAACAACATAATGATGCAGTTGTACGTAGTTAGGTAGTTTCCTCCACCATCCATCCTTGTTTCTGCGAGAGAGTCCCTTTCATGGGAGAGTGACTGAGTGGGGTGTGAGGGAGAGTCAAAATTTGTACACATCGTCCATCTTTATCCACTACAGCACACTAGCCTAATTTTATTTTAAAAAACTAATATTATTTATGTTTTTTCTTTTGTTAAGTAGGAAAGCAATCCCCGTCGTGGCATCTGGATTTTGTCCAGTTCCGCCATTTTCACCTGGGAGTTTTGATAACATATATATACACACACACAGAGCGTAGTGCAATTATATATATATATATATATATACGGTTGGTTTTCTCAAATTGAAAAGTGAGATGTTCATATATAAGATAATTTCATATCCATTTGCAGTTATATAATTTTTATTTTTATTTAGAACAATAAAAGTACTAGAAAAAAAATGGACGTGGTATTTTTGACGGTCAATCAACGTGATATTTTTTAAAGATGTAAGCTCTCCAGAGTGATAGTTTTTATATGAACTCGGCCTATTGTGAATGAAAGTAAAAATTTAGAAAAGAATAACAATGATCAATCATTTAATCTGGATAATGTAAAAACAATTTACTTTGAATCTAGTTCACACTAACAACACTTGTCGTGACAGAGGCTTTTCAAAATTGAATTGTTAGTGTTATTTTTTGAGGCAAAATGTTGTGTTAACTTGATTTACGCAGTTTGTTGGTTCATTATTACAGGACAAGACAGACATGGTTTGTTCTGTTTATGTCATGGTGTCACTCATGTATGATCACCTTCTTATTTTTTTCTGTTCTCTCGGAAAAAATAAAAAGTACTATGAATGTGAATAATAATAGCAAGTGAAAAAATTGTCGGGAAGATTCTGAAAAAAAAAAAAGAGGGGGAGGAAAAACAGCCCAGCTCATGCCTGAGACTCTGAGAGACATTGATGATTAGCAAATCCCTTCAGGCAATCAACAGCAGCGTCAATTAGGTGAAAGAAAAAAAGAAAGAAGAAGAAGAAGAAGAAGAATTTAGAAACAACTGGGTTCCTGTTTGTCTTCTCTTTTGCTTTTATTGATTTGGAGTCTCAGTTGATCATCCAACCCAAAACCCTATTTGATCTGAAATTTTCCTACTTTTTCTCTGTACCCAGTAAACCCACTTGGCCACTAAGCTTAGTTAGTAGGGTTTCCTAGAACATGGAGCTCTGCTCTCTTCTGGGTCCTCCTCCTCCACTTTTCGTGTCTTGAGTTTCTTTCACTTGTTCGATCTCTTATTATAGACGAAGTGAGAGAGCGAGAGAGAGAGAGGTGCATGTAGGACGCGTGTATATGGCTTACCAACCACAACATCATCAACAACAGCAACAAATTCTGTTCAATTCGCCGTTCGGAGACACCACGTTGACGAAGGTCTTCGTCGGAGGACTGGCTTGGGAGACACAGAGCGAGACCCTACGCCGGCACTTCGAACAGTACGGCGACATCTTAGAGGCCGTCGTCATCACCGATAAGAACACAGCCCGATCCAAGGGCTATGGGTTTGTCAGTGTTTCCCCACCATTTCACCTCAAAACTATTTACCTCTGCAGTATATATACTTGGTCCGAAAACTTGATACTTTTGTTTTGTTTTGTTTTGGTTGAAGGTCACATTTCGTGATGCTGACTCTGCGAGAAGGGCTTGTGCGGACCCCAATCCCGTGATTGATGGCCGCAGAGCCAACTGTAATCTTGCTTCTCTAGGCCGGCCCCGTCCCTCGTTTCAACTTCCTGGTATGCGTTATGTTTTTTGGGAACTTGCTAGTGTTTATTTAATTTGACCTGGAAATAATGTTGCGGTTGGGTGATCACAGGGCAAATGAGATCGGCGGCCCCGGCCCCGATTCTAGGCCGTGTGCAAGCTCCTAGAGCCGCTTACATGGGGAGTCCTGGCTATCACCACCCTGTTTCTCATGCTTACCAGCCTGGGTTTATGTACCCTTCTTATGGGTGAGGAGTTTGCCCGTTTTGGATTATATGGAACTGTTGGTGTTTGAGACCAGTTGACAATGTGACATTTCGTTTCCAGTCGAATGATCTCTTAGCATCATAATTTGATTCTAGTATTGATAATTGAGTGTTCAACACAATGCAATTAGTGCTCAGTGTGAAATAGTGATGAAGTACTGTTAATCTTTTTGTGTCTCTGAAGACTGAAACTTGAGCTGGGACATGCTTGAGTTATGCAGAGAGCCTTACTGGTATCTCATTGGCTCCATCATTTTCTGTATCGCAGGTACACCGCATATGGACCTGAATGTGTCTACCCACAGGTGAGTATGTACACTATAACAAAGATTTTAATTGGGAATCGTAGCATACAAGAGCCATGATTGATGATAGAAAACTAACTAGAGTGCTATTTTTTTCTGTTCATCAAACTTTCAGCAGGGTGTCTACAGTCCTTACATGAATCAGCAATACCTTCAGATGTATGGAGTACCAGGGACAGTAAACCAGGGTGTATATCCATACGGACAAGTAGGCCATTCTATTTCCGGTAATCCTGGGTATACAGCGGTTCAAAGCTATGGAATTCCAGGCCATCATATAATGCAATTCACTGGGTCTAATGTCAGTGGAGCATCACAAATTCCCCTTCCTACAATTCAAACACCATATCCTACAGGCAAACCTTTCCTTCCTATTCTTTATAATGGTGCCAAATCTTTTCTTGAGCTCTTTTGTCCACGCATTTAAATGTTCTCAAATTCTCATCCACTGATTTCTTTCTTTTGGTATATTTTCTCATGAAGATTCTATGGTACTGCATTTTCTGACACGTCTTTGATCATACAGCATGTTAGCACCCATGGAACTCCCCCAGATTATTACTTATGCAGTAAGACATAACTCATGCACAAGATTCTGATTTGCTTTGTTTTCTCAGGTTTAGCTGGACCAGCTCCAGGACAACCGCAGATTATACTTCCTACAAATTCTCCTCAATTTACCAGCGGTTCTGATCAAACTGCAGGTTGACTGGCAAATCAGAAAGGTCACATCTTGAGGTAGAGTTCATCCCTTTTACCATTTCTATCATTGAATATATCTGCAGTGTGATTGTTCTATATCAGTCTTGGATCGGAATATGCAGGTAATCCTTAGATTGCAGCAGGACTAAGAGAAGCTACTGCTACTTAAGTGGCAGGTTCTAAATCTAGCCTTGCAAGTTATTATCTTTGCTTTCTAGAGGTACTTTCCTTTACAAAATAGATTTCTTGGTTATCATTAACACCAGAAGCATAGAGTTTGTAGCTTAAATGAACCTACCATGACAAGTTGTAATGCAAGCCTAGGCCCCATGATAAAATTTCTACAATATAGCAAGTTCAGTTGTGGTTGAATAATGGATGATGCTGATGCATTATCTCACCTGAAGCCTTTACTTTTAGTAAGATCCCATCTGTGGTGGATCCATGTCATACTTTGATCTTTTGTAAATGTTTAGTTCATATCTCTATGGTTGTGTCATAATTATGGACATGGGTCACTGATATATATGTATCAACCGGTGTTCTAAATACTTTGTTGGTTCTGTAATTGTCTTTGTATATAATAATGTTTTAAATCTCATCAAGGTGATAAATGGTAGTGCCGTTGCATGCAGGTCATTCATGATGGTCATCAGATATACCGCAAAGTCAGTCAGCTGTTAGATGTCGAGTCATTCAGAAAAGTTTACCCCTCCGAGTCATGAGTGTGAAGGAGCATGCATGGATTGCTCTTTCAGCTGGTGTCTGTATAATATGCTGTTGTGCCTGCCCCGGCTCAAAGCCACTGGCATGCTGTGCGTTGTCAACGATTTGCTGGATATGGTTTCTGGCAAACCGTATATAATAACAAGACTACTGTAAATATGTGAATAACCAAATCCCCCATCCTCCCCATATATATCATGTATCTAAGAAGCCAAAAAAAATCAAAATATGATTTGTTGTACGGAGCCCAGATATTGGTTCCCACACTCAATTTCTAGTGCGCATTGGCATTGGGTGTTGATGTCTCACCTTGTATTTACTCCCCCCCCCCCTCTCCTGTGTGTTCCTTTCCTGTGCATACTGCCCCAGATAGTCATTGTTGAATATTGGAATTTGTCTATTCAAATTAGCATTTCTTCTCTTTTTGTACTGCTCTCTTGTTCCGGACCTCAATTTAATCCTTCTTGGTCATCTTTGTCTTTCAAATTCTGTAAACTAAAAACTCTATGTTCGTTATTCTGGTATAATAGAAATTACAATAATTACTTGATGCACTGCGGAGATTGTTATACTGCACCTCATGTAGATAACATATAGCACCTGCACCTAAAGATCGATATTCTTTCACAGGGCGTATCCATCTATAATCTACAACCCTTCATGCATGCAAAAGAATATGGTAGAAATTAAGTACACTAAAACTAAAGGTGTACCAACAATGGATGATGCAACTCTAAATCTCAACAGAGCTGATCTCACTACATATTGGCCAGATTTAGAGAATTCAGACTTTGGGAGGAGCAAAGACTTTTGGAGGCAACAATGGATCAAGCATGGTAGCTGTTCCGGTAAGACACCGATGCATACTTGAATTTGGCATTCACTCTTATGAAGAAGTAGAATGTGAAACAGATATATGCCCAAAATGGTAAATAATAGTTACAAGTTTATATTTAACCAACAAGTATGAAAAATTGCTGACATGTTGATACATTTTGCCAACTTAAATAACTTGATTCTTTAATTTTTATTTTTCTATAGATTGTTCCCGCAGAAGGGGCACTGTATAAAAGGGAAAGAAAAATAAGGATTTTGACAACACCGAGGTTCGATCCTAAGTCTCCCACAAAAAAGCCCAATGCATTACCACTACATTAAGTTAATTTTTGTGTATATTATGCAAACTGCAGGAGTAGATTATATTTGGAAAAAATTCACCAGAGGTACCTGAATTCTTGCGTACATATGAGTTTGACACTCGAACTCTCAAAACTATCAATATAGTACTTGAACTTTGAAAACACGATGAACATGATACTTTCGTCTAATTTTTCATAACGGATTTTTTTGTGACAAAAACATTGATAAATGACCTAACTACCCCTTCGTAATCCCTAACTAATCCATAATTATCCTGACTAATCCCTAACTGGGATTAACTTTGTTTGAGCCTTGCAGACCTCAGCCGTGCGTTGTCATCGGTCTCCACCTCAGACCAACTGCATCATCATCCCCACATCAACCGACATCCGGCGACAAATTGCACCACCAACAGCCGCCCCATCTACTTCGTCAACGCCACCTGGGTCTGAAACACCGCGGCTCCTTCTCGAATCCTAGGCAACGCGTCGCTGAAACACTGCAGATCCTTCCCGAATCCGAGAAGGTTAGATCTCACTAATGCTCCCGGCCAAACTTTTGTATTTCACATCTGGGTCGATCTAAAATTACAAACCCAAAATGGGTGTCCATAAAATCTTTCTATAGGCCAAGGGTGAGATCGGTGGCTCGAATGCTGAGCACGATGTCAAGGTGTGATGCTTCAAGGGTGGAGGCGGACCTCGAGCATTCGTAAAGTGGAGGTTGTGGCCGAGGAGGAGGATTGAAGATTGAGCCATGAGACTAGTTCGGAGGAGGGAGAGGGAGGGAGGGAGATATATATATATATAAAGAGAGAGAGAGAGAGAGAGAGAGAGAGAGAGAGAGAGAAGTCTGGCCTACCCTTGCCTCACGTAGTATTAGATAGATACTTGACTTCCTTCAGAGAAATGCATTCCCTAGAAAGAGAAAATGACTGACTCTCATGGTTTGCTACTGACTTCCTTCATCAGTGGTTGTGAATGACTGATTTTTCTCAATCTTTTCGACCTTAGTTCCGCAGGAACAAGTCAAAAAGAGTGAGAAATAGAACCATCTGATTTCATTCGTTCTCAATAGCCATGAGATGACCATCTTAGGGTGATCCTTTTGTCTATGGATACTCAACACTGTTTCGGTGCCCCCCCCCCCCCCGGGGCTAGTTTGTCTATTTGCTTATCTAAAACTAATAAAGGTAGTACTGTAGCCACCGGCATATATATTACTTATCGTTTGTGCACCCTCTCTACAATTAAATAATATTCATCCTCTTTCAGAGTGTTACTTATGACTAAAATAGAAAAATAAAACAAAACAGAGGTCCTGGAAAATCAGCTAATAAGTTTATTAAATAAATAAATAAAAGGTAATCTCTTGTTCAATCATAAGAACACAAACTTAAACGAAACATAAGGGATGTGACTTGAAAAACTTACTTCTTATCATTCGAAAAATATAATATGGCCAGTAGTATCTTTATAATCTGCTATGACTGCCTTCATGTCTGGATCGGACTTGTGTTGAAAGAAACGTCTTTAAATATCATATCAAAATCATTTCTTGCATTCCCCGTCACTGAAACTAGGCTCTCTGAGTAGATGCAAGAATGTTACACTTGTTGGCAACCCCTAAAACATTTCAGCTTCTTCATCTTTTGGGTTTTTGGCTCGTAAGAGATATTGTATCGACTAGCATCTTCAAGAAGAAATTCGGCATTTAGCCAAAACCCTACAAATCTGACAGCTAATGCAAATGGTCCAACTGAGAATTCCTTACTCCAAGATCTGTCGTTTCCATACTCTTGCATAACCCATATGTCAAACGAATTGGAATAAGTTCCATAACATGAAGAAATAATGACAGAGAATCATTATACGCCGTGGGAACAGTCAGTTTCATTCATGCAGATCGTCAAGTCTGGAAGCTTCATCTTTGCAAACACTTCATGAACCAAGTCAAAAGCAAAAATACAGTTTTCAATGGGTTTAGGGTCACCCACAAAAGCCATCCAGTGAACGTTTCCGTTGACATAGGTGTCAGTGATAGTCGTTCGATTCCAACTAGTAACCTGGTCAAGCAAAGGATCGTCTAGCTTTTTCCATGAATTTGAATTTACGTGATATACTGCAGCTTGACTATATTCATGCTGATAATTCGGCTCTTTATACAGAATCACCTTGTAATCATTGGTCTGAGGGTCATAACCAATTTCAACCAATGAATCTAACAGAACTGGTGTACCTGGTTGCCAGACAATTGATTCTTCTGGTTTTGGAACAAGCTTGAATTCCCTTGATGAAAAAAATGTGACCCATGATCCTCGCCTTTACTGTCACATCAGATTGATCAATCTGAGAGATGGCGTGGGGGAGGTCCTCATCCTGCGTCTCTGGCCATTGTTCCCTTACCATCTGAGTCAACACTACTTCAGTCCATTCCCTCAATCTCATTTAATTGACAAGAAAAAAAAATATATATTAGTAAACATATAAAAAAATGAGCGAAAATACAACTATAAGCAAATATGTTAATTAAGTTATAAGGGCACATACAAGACTTACAATATCTTCGGTCGACTGAGGATACACTTTCTCATACGTATACACATACGAGTTGACTTCAGAGTGTTCGATCGCCTCTTCCATCCAACTCACAAATGGTCTAGACCCGGCATGATGGTTACTCGTATTGTGCCCCCGGTTCGCCGCGTTTATTGCTGAAATGGTCTTGTTGGATAAACATATACTCAAAAAATATTAAGAAATTAATTTCGCCAAATAGGATACAAGTAAACACAAATATGATGTTACATATCTCATATTCTGGGTTGTTGAAGTGGACTAGAAGCCACTGCCACTCGTACTCTATATACATAAACTCGATAGGGATACCCGCACTACCAGAAATGGAGACATTATCGGCGACCTGCCGTCGCCGGCCTTGTCTTTTTTTTTCGCCGGAATTGACATTACCGGCGACTTGTCGCCGGCAATGACGTCGCCGGAGATTCCCCGCCGGTGTTGACATTGCCGGCGACGGGAAACGCCGTCGCCGGCAATGGCAGCGCCGCCGTGGCCGGAATGTGAGACATTGCCGGCGACTCGAGTCCATGTCGCCGGCAATGTGGGGAAAAATTTTGAAAAAAAAACGCGGTTCTGGATTGGGCCCAATTCCATAACCTGCATTGAACCGGATAAACCGTACAATCATACAAGTTCAACAGTACACGTAGCAAAGACAGCCATACAAGTTCAACATAAATGTCCAACGTACAGTACAAATAGCAACGACGATAAAAAAAATTAACTACAACTACAGGTCAGGTCCAGGAACTTGCAGGTCATCAGGGTTGAAGTAATCCATGTACTCATTTAAATTCCGGTGGCTACCTTGGTCTTGCTCTGGCGTTGACTGGTGCGGTGGTGGTGGTGGATAGGTAGGGATATGAGGGACCGGGGGAGGTGTGGGGAAGGGTTGTCCGGTAGTCTGAGCCCCGTACATCGTCCGCATCCATGTGTACATCTGAGCCTGCACCTGTGTCTGCTGCATTTGGTACTCGGCCATCTGCCTCTTTTGCTCCTCCAACTCCCTCTGCGTCCTATGAAGCTCCGCCGCGAGGTTACGACTAGAAGTTGAACTTCTTGACCCGGTAGAGTATTCTGAAGTGTTCTTCAATAGTCCTTCGCCCGCCGTGCCCATTCCCCTACAGTAGTAGGTATTCTTTCCAGTCCCGCACGCTTTTTCCATGATCCGAGCCGCTATCGGGGGATCAAGCGGATCGATCTGAGAGGCATACTGGGTGACTTCTTCCTCGGAGCAGTCAGGATGGTTAGTCCGAGCTATACTCATGGTCACTTCTGCGGTCGCCTCCTCCACTCTCGACTAATTGAAAAGGGAAAATGAACAACGTATTAGCTAACAAAATCTATTTCCATCTTCAAAAATAGTTTTATTAACACATGGAGAGGCGAAAGACTTACCGCTTCTTCAGGGCACTGCGGGTAGAACTTCTGATGAATATACACCAACGGGTTCACCTCTTGTTGTTGCTGCGCCTTAGTCGACCAACCCATGTAGTTGAGTGAACCTGCATGATGGGCCCTGGTGTTTTTCAATCTATTCGCCCGGTTCGTCTTCGAAATCGCCTTGTTTGATAAACATATGAAAAAAAATTAGTAACTAACTATTTCAATCTGATACGATACATTAGGCTTGAAAGATATATTAAGGATGCATACCCGAGCTTTGGGGTGCTCGAAGTGGGCTATCAGCCACAGCCACTCGTACTCCCTAAACCGGAATTCGCTAGGGGTGGAACCTCGGCCTAGCTCCTTGTATACAGTGTAATGGGAAGAAAGCTCGTTCTTCCACTCTTTATACCTATATTAAAAGAAGGGAAAAAAGTTAGAGATATTAAAACACTTGATAAACAAAAATCTAACTCGATATATATTCAAATAAGTCGAAGCACATCACCTCATATGTAGTTGACGCTCTACCCACGTGTGAATAAGAACTTCATCCACGTCAAACCACACCTGCAATATGAATATATAAAAGGTAAAATTATATATTTATTCGGACTTAATTAATAAATGTAAAATTTACGTAATGAAAATACGATTTTACTCACACTGAGTGCATTATGCACTTGCATCTTCACGTAGATAGGCACAGATTCCCAATCTGGCCAAAGCATTGGGACCTTGTCCCGCACGATCGCACCGGCCATGCTGACATATTTGCGCGTGGTGTCGAATGCCTCGATCACCTCGCCATCTTCATTGGCCCTTATGGGCGTTTTCCTTCCGCCGGTGGCCTGCTCAAGTCTCTTCCCGGTGCAAGTGCCTCTAGCCCCTTTCCGTTTTCCAGTCCCATTAACGAAATTGCCTAATAATACAATGTCAACAAATTGATATCATTAATTGAACTTATCGCAAGTCTTAAGTAATAATTAAGTAATCAATCTGATGTTAAATAAAATTTACCTGCATCGTCCGTTTGTTGGTTGGTGCACCTCACACTCCAAAGATACACGGGGTCGAAGGGAGGAAGTTATACGCTTCCTCCACGCTCAGGAACTCCGGCCGTCCTTCAATATAAACAGGCATCCCCCTATCATCGAATTCAGGGATGACAGGAATCTCGTCGGGTAGGAAGAGACCGGACGGCGGAGATAGACGAGGCCTGGACGATGAGGCGCCAGCACCACCATATGTCTCAGATGATTCCCGTGAAACGGGAGTAGGCACCGGGCGAATATGGGGCATTCGGATTGAGGGAGTTTCTGATGCCCCCGTTGACTGTCGCTCGTCTGAGGCTCTGCCACCGGAGGGACGTCTGCTGATTGAGCGTCTGGAGACTGAGGCTCGAGGCTCAACTTCCGGTTGCACGGCTCTTGATCGTACAGCTTCCTCCTCAGCTCGTGCCTCTAGCAAGGCTCTCGTGCGAGCACTCATCATTGGCCCACTGGGCGTGTTGCTAACTGCGGGCGAGGAGGAAGCTTGACTACTGTTCCCTCCACTATTTCGGGAACCTCTCCGAAGCCAATTAGCCGCAAAACCTCCTGGCATGGACACCGTAATAGTCATGGGAACTGGGGTTCTATAACAAATCGGAACCGGAACGGTTTGGAACCGGAACGGTTTGGAACAGGAACCGTTTGAACCTGGAACCGTTATATTACAAACGGTTCCGGTTACAAACAGTTCCGGTTCCAAACGGTTCCGGTTACAAACCGTTTCGGTTCTATAACAAATCAGAAATACCGGAACGGTTTGGAACCGGAACCGTTTGAAACCGGAACTGTTTGTAACCGGAACCGTTTGTAACATAACGGTTCCGGTTACAAATAGTTCCGGTTCGAAACGGTTCCGGTTCCAAACCGTTTCGGTTCTATAACAAATCAGAACCGGAACGGTTTGGAACCGGAACCGTTTGAAACCGGAACTGTTTGTAACTGGAACAATTTGTAACATAACGGTTCCGGTTACAAACAGTTCCGGTTCCAAACCGTTTCAGTTCTATAAAAAATCAGAACCGGAACCGTTTGAAACCGGAACCGTTTGTTTTCAAACAGTTCCGGTTATAAACAGTTCCGGTTTCAAACCGTTCCGGTTCCGATTTGGTATGGTTCCAATATCACCTATTATACGTTAAATTAACAACTATATCACCTAACTTAACATATATACATACATCATTTCCGGCTTTAAACTTTTCACACATATATACATTGATCATGCATCTTAATTTCGATCACCTTAATTCACACACATATATATATACATCACATATTAATCCAATTCACCCTAGCTAATTAATTTTCCACATTTTTCAAACATACGTATATATATACATTCCATATATATTAATTAATTTTTCACATATATACATCACATATATTGCTCCTTCACCCCACAATTATCCACATTTTTTTCCCACAATTTTCATACATACCTTAATTACATTTTACAAATATTGTCCACATGCATACATATATACATCCCACAATTATCAAAAATTAATTAATTAAAATACACAAAAAAATATTGTGGAATGAGAGAGAGAGAGAGGGAGAGAGAGAGGGAGAGACAGTGAGCTCAAACCTGGCATGGTGGAGCTCGACCCAACTTTGCCGGCGACGGAGGTGAGGGGAGGAGGAAGAGGAGGAGGGGAGGAGGAGAGAGGGGAGGAGAGGAAGAGAGGGGAGAGGGAAGAGAGAAGAGAGGATTGAGGAGAGGGGAGAGGTGAGAATTTCGTGCTAAGAGAGGGAAGAGGGAAGAGAGAATTGAATTAGGCCGAAGAGAAATGGGGAGGAGGAGCTCGAGCTCGAGCTATACCGCCACCATTGCCGGCGAGGTAGGTCAACGTCGTTGGTAATGACATTACCCACGAGTTGCTAAGTCGTTGGTAATGTCATTATTTGTCGACTATTATCCGATCGACCAATTTCCGACCATTTTCCGACTACATAATTTCCGACTACGTACAATTTCCGACTACGTATAATTTCCGACTACGGTTCCGATTTCCGACTACGTTCAATTTCCGACTACGGTTCCAATTTCCGACTACGGTTCCGATTTCCGACTACGTTCAATTTCCGATTTCCGACTACGGTTCCAATTTCCGACTACGGTTCCGATTTCCGACTACGTTTAATTTCTGACTACGGTTCCGATTTCCGACTACGTATAATTTCCGACTACGGTTCCGATTTCCGACTACGTTCAATTTCTGATTTCCGACTACGGTTCCAATTTCCGACTACATTTCCGATTTCCGACTACGTTCAATTTCCGACTACGGTTCCGATTTCCGACTACGTATAATTTCCGACTACGGTTCCGATTTCCGACTACGTTCAATTTCCGATTTCCGACTACGGTTCCAATTTCCGACTACATTTCCGATTTCCGACTACGTTCAATTTCCGACTACGGTTCCGATTTCCGACTACGTATAATTTCCGACTACGGTTCCGATTTCCGACTACGTTCAATTTCCGACTACATACAATTTCCGACTACGTACAATTTCCGACTACATACAATTTCCGAGTACATTTTCCGACTACAATTTCCTTAAACATTTTACTACGTACATTTGCCGACTACAATTTCCGACTACAATTTCCAACGTACTAAGGATGATAATCGTAATCATTTTCATCACTTGAGTCTGACTCGGTTTCATAGGTAACCTCTGGCAATATGTGCCGCTCCTCGTCATCTGAATCAACGTCAACTTCATATGGATTAACATCGAGAAGTTCTGCTCCAGTAATTCGAACCACACTCCCAGATCTCACATTATTAAGGCGAATCGTAGATGATTCCGGAATGTCAAAAGCGTTTGGCTCTTGGTATGCAGTAACTTCCTCATCATCTGCGGTATCACCAAGTGTGGCAGCACTGTATATGTTTCTATGAGCAACATGGTTAACCACCTTCCACGGGACTTTGTTAAGAATATCGTCCAGGTAAAACACTTGTTTTACTGATGAGGCAAGAACGAAAGGGTCATCTTCATACCAGGTAGTAGCAGTATTCACCGAAAATGTTCCGTACTGATCGGTCCTTGTGTTCTCCGGGCTAGTATCAAACCATCTACACTTGAACAAGTGCACTTTCATGCGGTTCCCATAAATTAATTCAACAACTGAATGAATGACACCGTAATAGTCAACGCCATCCTGCCCACCATGGACCATCACCCCACAATTCTGTGTTTTCAGTCGGTCGTCTCGATTTTCACATATAAATTCCACACCATTGACCTGACACATCGAGTAAACTTTTGAAGCAATCGGTTTCATCGCCAGGACCCTCAATTCGTTTGACCACTCTGGGCAACCATCATCTGCTACATGGTTCATCTGAAAACGTCCATATATTAATACGTACAGAAGAAATTATGTCATCTTGAAACCACAAAACCACGTACATACATACATGCTATATAAGGATATATATAAAAATAGACATATACACATATACTTACCCATTGACCAAAGTAGTTTGCAAACGTCTTGTTGTGGTAATCAACATTTCCGGCAATAGCAGGGCAGTGAAGATGATAGTTTTTCCAATATTGTACTTCTTGACAGTTAATCAGTACCGACCAATGAGCAATGGCTACCCCATTTCCATCCAACTTGTACGACTTTGGCAAGCTTCCCTGTACTACCACGTCACTGGAGATGATAGAAAGGTTGAACTGGGGTTCATCTATCGGCATATGTTGTTGGGGGTCCTCTACATTTTCGAGGTACACTTTGGTGTACGTTACACACTCGTGCGCAAGATATGCTTCAGCGATACACCCTTCAGGTGCATATTTATTCTTCACATAGTCCTTGTAGGCTCCCAATTGTCTACAAGTTAACAAGTACATGTTAACTTACTTAACCACAAGAATTTACATATAAAAACATAGGCAAACCAAATTTATGAATCATTTGTACCTTTCCATGGGATACATCCAAGTGTAGTGTACGGGACCGGTAAACAACAATTGTTCGGGAAGATGGATCATCAGGTGCGGCATTATGTCGAAAAAATTTGGGGGAAATATCCTCTCAAGCTTGCACATGATAAAAATGATGTCATCTTGCATCTCCCTCAGGTCTGCTTTTTTAACTTCCCTGGTGCATAACTTCTGAAAGAATCTTGACAAGGCCACCAACGGCTCCACCACCTCTTTGGGCATGTACCCTCGAATGAAAATAGGGAAAAGGCGTTGAAGCAGTACATGGCAGTCATGACTCTTTAATCTGTACATCTTATTGTCCCGGAAGTTAACACACCTGCTTATATTTCCTGCATAGCCATAAGGATACCTGCATATATATAGATAAAGCCATATATATGGACCAATTATATTTCTCGCATATAACCATATATACTCCGCTAAAAATTTAAGGCCAAATTCCTACATAGCCATAAGAATATATACCTGACATTACTCAGCCACCGAAAAATTTCATGCTTATGCTTCGGCTTTACGGTGTACGGAGCTTGCGGCATTTTTCTCTTACCATCTCTTAACCACAAATGTTTCCACACACCCATTGCTTTCAGATCAATGCGTGCCTTAGGGATGTCTTTTGTTTTCCCCTCCAAGTTAAGAAATGTGCCCACCACACTTTCACACACATTCTTCTCTATGTGCATGACATCTAGGTAATGTCTGATAGGCAACCTGGGCCAGTAGGAGAGTTCCCAGAATATGCTCTTGTGTGTCCATAACTTATACCTTTCGGGCTTGTCTGGAATTGACGCCACTATGTCAGGATGATTGCTCAGCTGGCCAAAATCGTATTCATTCAACACTTCCAAAATTTCTTCCCCTGTCCATCGCCTGGGTGCTACACCTGTTTCCACAGTCCCATCAAACGCGTCTGGATCCTGCCTAAATGGGTGATCATATGGAAACCAACAACGGTGACGCATCTGAACAATTTTACTGCAATGTAGACTGCAACAATCAACCGTCATGCACTCTGAACAAGCCCTGTAACCCCTGGTAACGTTGCCCGACAACATACCGCGGGCAGGAAAATCACTGATGGTGCCAACAAGCATGGCATGCATTTGGAACATCTCCTTTTTGAACCTATCGTAAGTGGGGTGGCCACACTCACTCAGGTACTTAAGCTCCTCAATCAAAGGCCTCAAATACACATCGAGACACTTTCCTGGATAACCCGGGCCCGGAATTAACAAAGTGAGCATATTGTATTCCTTCTTCATGCACATCCATGGTGGAAGGTTGTACGGTACCAAAATAACTGGCCATATACTATATTGAAGACTCATGTTGCCAAAAGGGTTGAATCCATCAGATGAGAGCCCTAGCCAAACATTTCGGACCTCTGCTGCAAAATGATCAAACTCCCTGACCATGTGCTTCCAAGCCTCTCCGTCGGAAGGGTGTATAAGGGTGTCATCGTCAGGCAAGTTCCTCTCAGCCCACCATCTCATTGCCTCGGCCGTGAAAGCACACATGAACAACCGCTCCAGCCTATCAATAAGCGGGAAATATCGAAGTATCTTCACAGCTTTCTTGTTGCCTGCAGGAGTCAACTTATACCTTTCTGTAAAACATACCGGGCAGGCTTCAAGGTCTTCGAGATCTTTTCCCCAGAAGAGAATACAATCATATCTGCATGCATGGATTTTGATGTAGGAAAGTCCAAGATCTTTCAGGATATGTCGCACCTTATGATGAGTGGTAGGAAGACGATGACCGGGTGGCAGTAGCGAAACAGTCCACTTCAACCAAGAATCAACAGCTTTGACAGACATTTTGTTCTCCATTTTGAGCTGCATCACTCCCATCACACTTTCAAGAACAGTCTTACTAAAACCGTCGTACAACGGAGTCTGTTGCAATGCAATCAGGTTGTTGTACTTGTCCATACCGCTTGTGTTGACATGACCTCCAGGTAATGGTTCGACTGGCTCGATATGGGGGAAACCCTCAACGACGGGAGGGACATTTGGTGCTTCATCAGCAAATACACCGCTCTCATGAGGAAACATATCATTGATTAACATCGATGTTGGATCATAGGATGAACTGCCCCTCTCAGCAAAATCTCCATGATCATAGCGTGGACTGGCCCTCTCACCAAATTGTCCATGATCATGCGGACCCGCTACCGATGTTTCATCGTGATAAATCCAACAAGTGTACTTATCCCAAAACCCGTATTTACTCAGGTGCCTCTGGACTTTATCAATGGGAAATTGAAATCGATCGCTGAAACACTTACATTCTTTACACGGGCAATAATGAAGTGTAGTGTCTCCACAATTAGCCTTCACAAAATCCACAAAACTCCTAATTCCCTGGTGATATCTGACATCCCATCTTTCGAGGCTCATCCAACTCTTGTCCATCCTGAAAATTCTAACAATTTTACGTATTAATTATATATATATACACACATTCACTACTAATAATCGACGTGATCTCTCAATTCAACTCTAATTAAATCAACACATGCATGCATATGTATATATATCGATCTAATCTCTGAATTCGATTCAGTACTCGATGATAGTATTCTCCTTTTTTCAATTCAAAACGTATTTGACTGGGTAGGAGGAGGCTCTGTTAAGCCTGGCTCCGATAACAATACGATAATACCAGTCATTGATTCAGACACAAGATTAACTACAAGCTGTTTTCTCGTTTCGGTGACCGTACATCAACAACATTTCATATATATCTCACGAATTGGATTTGATCAACACACACACATATATATATATACACCACATATACGTATATATACACCTACGTACCTATATATATAGCTTCCCGAGTGATCGAGTTTTCGACGCGCGCCTTAATTTTGACAATATACCGAATGATCGATTTCAGAGCGTACGTTTTCCTTCTTTCGATTTCTCTGGATTTTTTTCGCTCAAAATGATTGAATGATCGAGCTGCCCCATCTGGCATCTAATATAAGACACATTGCCGGCGACGGAGTAAGTCGCCGGAAATGAAGACATTACCGGCGACTTTACGCCGGAATCTCGCCGGTAATGTTCCAAAACATTACCGGCGACTCCAACCGTCGCCGGCAATGTATAGGCACACATTTCCGGCGAAATTCCAGCCGGAAAATCGCCGGAAATGTCTGCCTAGACATTGCTGGCGACGGTTGGAGTCGCCGGTAATGTCTTGGAACATTACCGGCGAGATTCCGGCGACATTACCGGCGACTTTTCCGGTCGCTGGCCTTGTTGGCCGGAATCTCGCCGGTAATGACTCATTTTCTTGTAGTGCCGAATGGTTGTTGTCATGTGTCTTGCAGTGGTTATGGAGCTCATTTTTTTCACTCCATGTACCTATATATGCAACACAAAAGAAAGTGACAATACATGATCAAAAAAAATATCTCAATATATAAAATATAGCTCCCACCACCTTTTTCCTTACGTGTCATTTGCCCACGTGGATTTAACATGCTCCGGAACAACAAACCACACCTGCAATGTACCTATTTATGATTATATATATATATTAAGACTTAATTAATATAGGTATACATACATAATGAATATTTAACATACTGACATAGCATTGTTCACCATGTCCTTCACACACTGCGGCACCGAGGACCACTCTCCCCACAGAAAAGAGACTTTGTCCCATATGATACATCCTACTTGGCCGGAGTACTTGCGCGTCTTTCCCCCCAACTTCACTGATCCATCCTTCGTGGTCTCTATGACTAGTGGTCCACTATTCTTGACAGTCTTGTCAAGACCTTTGCCGGTGACGGGGCCTCTGGTCTTTTTTTTGTTACCTCCGGCGTCTGTAACATAAAACAAAGTAAAAAAATTAAAACATAAGCACCCAATTTAATATACAAATTATTAATAATTTATAAATTAAATAACCAAGATATTTAATATTTACCCGATTCTGACGTCGATGTGTTTGTTACCCTCGCACTAACAAGAGGTGTATCAAATGGCACATAGACGTATGCTTATTGCAGGGTAATGTAACTAAGCTGTCCTGGAATAGGCACTCCCCGCTCATTGACAACAGGTATGGCTTGTACGCTATGGGGAATGAAGAGGTGAGGCGGCGACATTTTGTACCCCCGATGATGAGATACCTGAAGCACCAGCCTGAGAGGTAGAAGGATCTTGAGCCGTAGAGGGAGACGGCTCTGGCCAGTTAATGGGAGGCATACGAACACCCGAAGGAGCGGGACCCATAAAGCTAGCCGGTGAGAGCATGGGGGAGTGGTCTTGTGTGAAAAGTTATCTTGTGCTCTGTGGTCGATGGTGGCGGCCCACTACATCTTGTTGTAGTGGATGATCAAGTAGTTGATGGTGTCAAGAGTTTAGAAGGCCGCGAAATGTGGTGTGAGGGTTGTTATGCATAGAGGTGGCCTCGGAACTGTCGACGCTAGATTGTTGTCTCTTACATCCCTTCTTGGACTTGAAGATATTCATGATGCCTACATTAAAAATCACCCATAAATCACACAAATACATATAACTTGCAATTACCAATACTAATTTGTTTATCCAATATGCAGTACCAATACCAATTTGCAATACATATAATCTGTCTACCAATACCAATCTACGATACATATAATCTGCAATACCAATACCAATACCATAACCAATCGTACACAATACATATCCAATCTGCAATACCATAGAAATACCATACCAATATCATTATAATCTGCAAGCCACTGTTTATCCAACAAAACAAAAATTCATAACCTAATCTGAAATTGCCATAATCTAATCCACACCAATCAATTACCATAATCATTCAACATAAACATAAACAATTACCATGTATAAATACATTAATCTGTTTATCCCTAAAAAAGATCTCACCCTAATATGAAATTGTCATAATCTAATCCATACCAATCAATTACCATAATTATTCAACAGAAACATAAACAATTACCATGTATCAATACATTAATCTGTTTATCCCAAAATAAAAAATAAAAAAAATCACAACCTAATCTGAAATTGCAGGTGAGAGTGAGAGTTAGTGAGATAGATAGATAGATAGATAGATAGATAGATAGATAGATAGATAGATAGATAGATAGATAGATATATATATATATATATATAGAGAGAGAGAGAGAGAGAGAGACTCGGTGTGGGCGAGCGGTGGCGGTCTGGGCGAGCAGACGGAGAGAAAGAGAAATTAGGGTTTCCAAGCGAGAGAAGCAGCAGTTTGGCAAACCAGGGATATAAACCCGATGACTTTAGCTGACGACGTAAAAAAGTCGTCAGCTAAAGTACGAAATTCGTCAACTAAAGTATAGCGTACAAAAATGCTATTTATTATTGTTGGTTATACTTTGGTCGACGACACATGTCACAGTCGTCGGCTAAAGTAACTTTAGCCGACGACTTTTGACTATTTCGTCTGGTAAAGTGTGAAAATACTTTAAAAAATTAGGCTTATGTGAAAACATGTTTCCCACAAATTCTTGTTTAACTAAGGCACATAATCAGAGTCATAACAATCATGTGAACTGTGAAAATATTTTTAAAAATTAGGCTCATGTAAAAACACGTTTAACACAAATTTCTGTTTAACTAAGGCTCATATTCAGAATCATCGCTTGAGTCTTCCTCGGTGTCTGAGTTAATTTCTGGTAATATGTGCCGCTCCTTGTCACCGGAGTCTTCATCGGCGGCATTTGGATCAACATCTATAAGCCTTATATCTTTGTCACGAATTCAAACCACACGACCCGGTCTCACATTATTAAGGCAAATTGTAGAGGATTCAGGAATACCAATTGCGTTCGGCTCTTGGTATGCAGTATTTTCTTCATTATCTGCGGCCTCTCCAAGTGTAGCAACACTGTATATGTTTCTAGGAACAACATGATTGTCTACTTTCCACGTGTCTTTGTGCATCAGATCATCAAGATAAAACACTTGTTTTACCGCTGTGGCAAAAATAAAAGGGTCATCTTTATACCAGCTTCTAGCAATATTCATCGAAAATATTCTATACTGATCGGTCCTTGTGTTCCCAGGGTTAGTATCAAACCATCTACACTTAAACAAGTGCATTGTCATGTTTTCCTCATAAATTAATTCAACCACTGAATGGAGAACACCGTAATAGTCAATGCCATTCTATCCCCCATGCACCATTACCCCAGAATTCTGTGTTCTCGGTCTACCGTCTCTATGTTCACATATAAATTGCATGCCATTGACCTTACACATCGGATAAACTCTTGAAGTTATCGGTTTCATCACCAAAAGCCTCAATTCGTGTGACCAGTTTGGGTGACCATCAAATTGTGTATGGTTCATCTGAAAAATTGATCGCAACCATTAAATTTAAATATGAACATTGATATTTATATATAAAAATATATATAGCAGTATATATATAGACGTACCCAGCTGCCAAAATAGTTTACAAACTCCCTATTATGGTACTCAAGATCACCGGTAATCTGGTCACAGTAAAGATGGAAGTATTTCCAGTATTTCACTTCTGGACAATTAATCAATACCCACCAGTGGGCAATGACTAGCTCATATAGTTCCAACTGGTACGAGTTTGGCAACTTTCCATAAATTTCAACATCAAAAGAGAGGATAGAAAGATTAAACTGTAGTTCATCTACCGGCATATGTTGTGAAGGGTCCTCCAACGCTCCCAAATACAACTTTGTGTATGTTACTCGTGGATTAAAGAGTTCCATCTTCAAATTATCGAGCTGTCGAGTCAGAATCTTCTGAGAAGGAAGAAGTTCCATGCCAACCAAACCTTACCAGGTTGTCCATATGAGTAACAAAAAAAAAAATGGTAGTACTGGACTATTGGTAAACGGTGGTGATCATTATGGTTGATGATCTTAAGTAAAAGTATGCGCAAGATATGCTTCAACTACACATCCTTCAGGTACAGATTTATTAATCACATAGTCTTTGTAGTCTCTCAGTTGTTTATCAAGTTGCAAAGTGCATGTTATGATTATTGAAAAATAATTTTATATAAAAACAAATCGATCTTCGGATGTTGAATCGTACATTTCCATGTGATACATCCAAGTGTAGTGTACTGGACCAGTAAGCAACAATTATTTTGGAAGATGGATCATCAGGTGAGGCATGATGTCAAATTTTTTTGGGGGAAATATCCTCTCAAATTTGCACATGATAAAAATGATGTCCTCTTGCATTTTCCCAAGATCTGATTTTTTTCACTTCTCTAGTGCATACCTTCTGAAAGAATCTTGATAACGCTACTAATGGCTCCACCACTTAACGGGACGGGTATGATCGAATGAAAATATGGAAGAGACGTTGAAGAACTATATAACAGTCATGACTCTTTAATCGATACATCTTATTATCCCGGAAGTTAACACACCGACCTATATTTCCTACATAGCCTGAAGGATACCTAACATTATCCATCCACCTAAAAATTTCATTCTCCTGTTCAGGCTTGACGGTGTAAGGAGTTTGAGACATTTTTTTCTTCCCTTCTTTCAACCACAAATGTTTTTTTAAACCCATTCTTTTCAGATCAATGTGTGCCTTAGGGCCATCTTTAGTTTTCCCCTCCCAATTCAGCACCGTGCCCACCACACTTTCGCACACTTTCGCACACATTCTTTTCTATGTGCATGACATATAGGTAGTGCCTGATCAACAACTTACTCCAGTACGGGAGTTCCCAGAATATGCTTTTGTGTGTCCAGAATTTATACATGTTGGGTCTGTCAGGTATTGCCACCATTATATTTGGATGATTGCTGAGCTGCCCAAAATTGTATTCATTTAGCACTTCCAAAATTTCATCCTCCGTCCATCTCCTGGGTTGCATATCCTTTTCTACAATCCCACCTTGTCATCCTCCCATAATGAGGGATCAAGTCCAAGCCAACAACAGTGAGGTATCTGGACAATATTCTTGCAAAGAAGTCTGCCGCACTCATCAGTCATGCATTTGGACAAGCCCTGTATCCCCTAACAACGTTGCCCGACAACATCCTACGAGCAGGAAAATCACTGATGGTGCCAACAACCATAGTACGCATCTGGAACATCTCGTGGTTGTGAAAAGACCCAACCCCGATTTAGTTTCCTAAACCGGAATCAAACCCCTTATGAAAACACGAACTTTCAAAAACCATAGAAATTTCGGCAGAGTTTCATTATATCACGGAATTACCATTAACCTGCACCCGAAATCACACTTCATCCTATGCCACAAAAGCCAAACCGTGGGCACCAATCCCATCCGGATTTCTCAAAATCATATCATAATATAAAGCAATAAGCAAAAACTGTAACTTTACAGAAATCCGGGAAAATCATATGAAAGCATAAACATCCGAGTATTCAGAGTGACCTCTAGTATATATATACATAAATATACAACAGTAGGCTAAACAAGAAACCTACTGAAAAAGAAAAGTAGCTCGAATACTAAGCATCCGACTGCGAAGTGCCACACCAGTATCTGAACTGCAAACTGGGCACCGAAAAGCCCAGGGGAAAGGCAAATAAAAGCGTTAGAGTGAGTGGACGAAAATAATCATATGCCTTTCACCATTGAAAGGACCCAATCCCGATTCAGTTACCTAAACCGGAACCGAACCCCTTCTGAAAATACGAACCAACAAAAACTTTTCGAAATTTCGGCAGAGTTTCATTACTAACGTGGAATTGCATAAACCTGCACCCTGTAAACAACACTTCATCCTATGCCACAAAAGCCAAACCGTGGGCACCAATCCCATCCGGATTTCTCAACATCATAATATAATCAACAACAATAAACATATTGTACTATGTATATGTATATCCGAGAAAATCCGTATAAATAAGTATCAGGATGTATCAGAGCGACCTCTAAGGTAAAATATATACAATATATACATCAGTAGGCAAAACAAGAACCTACTGGAAAGCACAGGTAACTCTGATTACTAGCCTCCAAACCGCGACGTGAAAACACCAAAACCTGAACTGCAACTGGGCATGGAAACCGAAAAGCCCAAGGGAAAGACAAGAAACACGTTAGAGTGAGTGGACGAAAATAAATGTCTTTCACCAGTTGATATATATGTTTAAAATAACATATGCGAGTCCAGGTAAATAAAATATAACAAGTACACGAGGTAAAACCATAATCCTCCAGCGTACTGAGCATGCAAGTATAAATCCCACGGGGTCACTCATGGACACACACCATGCTAGTACAGTCCGAATCATGAGGTCCTTGGTCCCCGTGATTCTAAGCCAGAAATGGCCTCGGTTCCGGGGAAAACGCCCCTCACCGATCAGGTAGGGATGACGACGCCCCTCCTGGATGGCCTACCATCGGGGATCAACCGAGAGGCAAGTGTATCGATACAACAACGTAACCAAGACTGTAATCTGTGAAAACCAAATCACAAACAATTCGATGCAAATGCATGAAACAGCATATAAGTGTATGTATACTCGTATACGTATATCCGTATAAATATAATCGTATAATCGTAAAACACATGCTCATGTAATCCGAAATCTCATACGCATGCTCAAGTTCATAAATCATATAAAAGACTCGCAAGATTTCCGTGAAAAGAAACTTTCCACTCACAAGTGAGCAAAACGCGCACTCGCGCTAATCTCGAGGTCTGGCGGAAGATCCCTCGCCAGAAGCACGATCACGATCCCGATCTCGATCTCGATCTCCTGAATATTCACAAAAACATAACTGATCAAAATCATAGTCCACAACCCTGTACTGATTCACAGAAACCAACCGTTCCCGGAAATATGCAATGCGATACAAAATGAATAACAGAAATTCTGAAATCCCCACTCGAAACCTCGACTGAAAATCGGCTAATCAAATCAACCCGAAAATCTCTGGACGATAACCAGGGCGCGATTACGAGAAAAACGACGTTAAAAATGTTAAAATCTGAAAAGTTGACTTTTTCCACCGGAGCACCACCGTTGACCGCAGCCACCGCCGGCGGCGCGCCGTCAACCGTGAAATCCCACGGCGAGATTCTCCAGATCACAAGTTCTCATCCATGCGAGTCACTTCCTCAACTACCTCGAAACCCAAATCTCCCTGGAACCCAGTCAATTCCAGCCCGAAACCCGATCGGAAAACCTCACCGGTGACCTAATCGGACCTCCATGAATCCTCCACCAAATCCCAAAATAAACACATGGCAAGCATCACCAGACCAAGGGGAGTCGAAGCCCTAACCTTATAGCCACCGAGGCTCGCCGGGGGACCACCCCCCGTCACCGGCGAACCAACCCAGTTCGGCCCGACTCGAAACCCATCAAACCTTAATCAATTTTCATCAAACCACAGTCAAACCCACTCGAAATCAAGAGGGGAAGAAAAACTTACCCTTGCAGGAAGCAGAGGTGGCCGGAAAATGAGTCGTCGGACGGTGAAGACCAAAACGGAAAGTTTCCACTTCGGGTCAACGGTCAACTTACCAAAAATAGAAAGTCAACGACTGGTCAAACTCAAACAGTGTTTTTCGACGATTTTACGACTATTTTCGATATTTATACTCGCGCCTCGGGTCGATCAACGGTCCAAAATGAATTTACGAAATGATTCGGATAAGCTCGAAACAATCGGATAAACTCGTCGGAACCCGAAACCTCAAATAATCATAAAATATTCCTCGGTTATCGGAAAAATCTTCCGGAACCACCCACGAGCTCGAAATCCGTGAAGACACTCAACTCAAATTCTCGACTGAAAACAAAGTCGCTAATCGAATCGGCAAAACACTTATACGACATAAAACTGCGACTAAACTCAATCTCGAGAATCGTGCCAAACATGCATCAGATTCTGGTTTGGATCGTCACACCATTTACTTAATCATAAAAATAATGCGAGTTCTTAAAATAAATGGAGGTGTCGAGCGAATCTCTCAAGCCTGACGGTGATAGACTAGGCGAATCTCTCAAGCCTAGTGGGCACATCAGGTGAATATCTCAAGTCTGGAACTGGACTACCGGTGATCAGCTGAGTAGTCAATGCATCGATGCTAAGTAAATGCCATCACCAATAAAACATAAAAAAATACCTCCAAAACAATAAATAATCTCAATACTGTACTGGAAATAAATACTGAAACCAAGAACTCGCTACGACAGTGTAAATAAATGTCCACTCACAGATAAGCATAGCGCGCATACGCGCTAATCTTGAGATCCGACGAAAGATCCCTCTCCCAACGTACGATTTCGATCCCCTGAATAATCACAAAATATCACTGATCAAAATCACAATTCAATACTCTGAACCACACCTCGGAAACTAACTATTTTCAGAAACATATAACTCGGATAACAAAATAATCTCCGAATATCCCAAAATACTCCACATAAACCCTCGACTTAAAATCCGGCATCCAAATCAACTCAAAAACCTCAAGGCTACGATCGGGGCGCGATTACGAGAAAAACGGCATAAAACTTGACAAAAATCAAAAAAGTCAACCCTTCGCCAGAGCGCCATCGTTGATCGCCGCGAACGGCGGCGGCGCTGCGTCGACAGTGGCGGATTCCGGCCAAACTTTCTAGAAATGGTCTACACCTCAAGCCCAATACATTCCTCTTCTACACCAAGCTCCAATTCCAAGCCCACCGACCGGAATCGAGCCCGAAACCTCACAAAATCCATTGATTATGGCGGGTCCCAAACGGCGTCCAAACCAAAATTCCTTCCACCCAAAAGCATCAAGGGGTTGAGGGGAACCCCCCACAACCCCGACCCCAAACGTCGCCGGAGCACCCCACCTGAATCCGGCAAAATCCCTAATTTTCTTCGAACTCGTTCTCCCCCAAAACCTCATCAAATCACACAAATCTAAGCTTAAAACCATATGAAATCATGGGAAGATTCCAACCATACCCAAATTGTAGCCGGAGGTGGCCGGAATTAGAAAGTCCACGACGGTGCTCTTCCTTTTCGGTCAACGGGGGTCAGCTCCAGTCAACGGCGGTCAAACTTCCAAACAGTGATTTTCGACAATTTTACGACTATTCCGATATTTATACTCGCGGCTCGATATGATCGACGGTAAAAATTGAATCACATCCACATTTTTGATAACTCAAACTTAATCGGATAAACACGACTAAATCACGCGACTTCATATATTCATAACATATTCTTCGGTTATCGAAACAATTATCCGAAACTGCCTACGAGATCAAAATCACGCATACTACAATTCTCGTGAAGAGACTCATCTCAAATTCTCGCCCGATAATTAAGTCGCGAACCAGACCGCCAATTTGATTAATTACGACAAACTATGATTATACGTGAAACTCGCGAATTAAGCCGAATAACTACCATTTCCGGTTCGGGTTGTCACAGTTGTACTTGTCATAAGTGAGATGGCCAACGTTCCACAAAAACTTAAGCTCCTCAATCAAGAGTCTCAAATACACATCCATACACTTTCCTGGACAACCCGGCCCTGGAATTAACAAGGTTAGCATATTGTATTCCTTCTTTATGCACATCTATGGAGGAAGGTTGTACAGTACCAAAATAACTGGCCGTATACTATATTGAAGACTCATGTTGCCAAAAGGTTGAATTCATCAGATGAGAGCCCGAGCCAAACATTTCGAACCTCTGATGCAAAATCGGGATACACCCTAACGATGTGCTTCCAAGCCTCTCCGTCAGTAGGGTATATAAATGTATCATCGTCAGACAAATCTCTCTCAGCGTGCCATCTCATAGCTTTGGTCGTGTGTGAAGACATGTACAGCCGTTCTAGCCTATCCCTCAGTAAGGAATACCGAAGTATCTTCACAGATTTTGTATTCCCTACACTAGTCAACTAATACCTATCCGTGTGACATACCGAACATGCATCAAGATTTTCAAGATCATTCCCTTCAGGATCTTTACCCTAGAAGAGAACGCAATCATATCTGCATGCATGGATTTTGATGTAGGTAAGGCCAAGATCTTTCAGGATATATGACACTTACAATGGGTAGTAGGAATGCGATGACCGGGGGGTAGCATCGAAGCAGTCAACTCCAAATAATCATCAACAGCCTTGACACTCAATTTGTTCTCCATTTTGACCTTCATTACTCTCATGACCATTTCAAGAACAGTCTTATTACACCTGTTGTATAATGGGGTATGTTGGAAGACAATCAACTTGTTGTACTTGTGAATACCGACAGTGTTGACAACTCTAGGGATTTCTTGTACTTGAGCAAATACACCGCTCTCATAAGAAAACACATCGTTGATCAACCTCGTTGTTGGATCATTGGATGCACTGGCCCTCTCAGAAAATTGCCCATGATATGATCATGTTGACCCGCTGATGATGTTTCACCATGATAAATCCAACATGTATACTTATCCCAAAACTCATTATTCTTCAGGTGCTCCCATTCTATATCAATGGAAAAACGATACAAATCGCTACGACACTGACATTTTGTACATGGGCAATAATGAATTGTATCCCCATTAGCATTAGCCTTCATATATTCCACAAAACTCCACATTTGAACAGCATATCTTCGATACCATTTTGGAAGGCAAATCCAACTCTTGTCCATTCTGAATATATACACACACACATGCACCAATTAAAAATTCATCATTATATTTATATATATATATATATCTTTAAATTACAAATTACATTAATTCTTCTTAATTACAAATTAACACATACTATACATGCATAATATCAACAATTAAGATATAATTATATATATTGATATATTTTCATCAAAATCAACTCAAAATAAACAATTAATATATATAATAATTCAACTCAAAATCAACTCGACTCAAAATCAACAATCAACACACATATATATACGTACCTATATATATACAGAGGGATATAGCTTCACCAACTCATTTTAGACAGCTTCCGATAACACCCAACGATTTGAGAGCGATTTGTGTTTTTCTCAAGTTTTTTTTTTCGAATGAATGAGCTGCTGCACAGATCTGTAAACATAAAGATCTTTAACCGACGATATTATTATTTCATCGGCTAAAAACAAAATTGTCGTTGGCTAAAGTCAAACTTTAGTTGACGATTTTTTTCGACTAAAGACGATTTTTTTTTCCCGTAGGCTAAAGAGTAAAAATTTTAGTATAGCTAACAAAAAAAAATTATCGATCTATTTTATTTATTTTTGTTCGCTAAAATATTTTTTCTGACAGTGATAGAAGCAAGCAGCAATACCTGGAAACAAGGAATGCAAAATCGATATTATCAGCGTTATTTCGCCGATATTTCGATATTTTGAACTTACCTGAAAAATCCGTGAATATATCTCCAAATTTTCCGAAATTTTCCGAAACTTTCTGATATTTCCGATATATCCCCGATATTTCCGATATTTTCCGATATTTTCCGATATTTACCGAAATTTTTGAAATTTTCAGTAACTTTTTTAATTTAACAAAATTAAAAGCTTGTCAAAATTTTGCAATGTCTTATCCTTCATATATCATGCCTTATGGTCTTCCAACAAGTGATAACTCATCGTTACAATCACAAACAAATGCCTCAAATGATGATAGCAATGAAGAAAGTCGAGCAATGCCTGGTTCATACTACGAGCTCCAAAATCTTCAAAAACCGCCCCCTGACCCATATGGTTGGCATGTAAGTCAATACGTGCAGAATTACATGGGAGATCAATCATTTAATGAGTACTCTTCACAATACACACATGATTCTGCACAGAGAGATGAGACAAATAGTGTGAATTTCGAACCTCATAGGTCCTCTATGTGGTTTTGAAGTATTTATATATTTGATTTTATAATGTGTGATGTGTAACATATTGTACAAAAATGTGATGGTCTAGCCTCCCATTAAAGTTTAGCCATCAAAAAAATAAAAATAGAACTATTAAATTATATTTTAATAGTTATCAGCACTTAACACATACTAATTCATATAGTAATATAGCAAATTCATATGTTTTGATGTTTGATCAATATTTTCTTTTTACATAAGGTAGGTAATTGATCATATAACAACCTCCAAAAGTTTCATTACAAATTTCCATATATTTTTATTAGTTTCCGTCATTTCCGTCAGAATTTTCAGTAGATCGATATTTCGTCGATATTTCCGTCGATATATCCAAATTTTGGACTGTCGATATATCCTCGATACCCGATATTTTACTCGTTGCCTGGAAATGACTGACCGAGAGAATCTCTCTTTGATTGTATCCGTCTTCTGTCTCCATCTCTTGTTTTATATTCCAGAACCGGGTCTTGACAAAATTCAACCCGGCCCATTAGAAGCCCAATAATCGTATGAGAGCCCAAATATGGGAAAGGCAGAAGAAGCAGAAGCACAAGTAGAGATTTGAATCTGTACAAAGTGAAGAAGAAGACTAGTACATACGACGACGACTCGCTCATTGTTTCGAATCAGATCGGAAGATGGAAGAATATCCGGAGGAAATGCGGAGTCCGCCGGTGAGTTTGGTCTCCGTCGTCGGCTGCTCGGAGCTCCATTCCTCCATCTCCACCCACCTTCACTCCCTCGACCCTCCGATCAACACTTTGGCCTTGCCGGACCTCTCCAAGGTCTCTCTTCTCCTATCTCCGCCCAAGCCCAAACCCTCTTCCGCCACTGCCGCCGGAGGAATTATCAAGCGCGACTGGCTCCTCAAGCACCGGACCAAAGTCCCCTCCGTCGTCGCCGCCCTCATCTCCTCCGATCGGGTCTCCGGCGACCCGGCCCAGTGGCTTCAGCTCTGCTCCGAAATCGACAACCTAAGGGGACTCATACGCGGCCGGAGCACCAAGCTCGTCATCGTCGTCGTTCACTCCAACTCCAATGGTTTGGTTCTCGAATCAAATCCCTATTATCATCATTTTTAGGTTTAGATTTGTAATAATGTGCTGATTGATTCCGATGTAGAGGAGATCCCCGAAGATCAAATGGTTGCGGTGAGGAAGCGAGCCGAGGTAGACGCCAAGTACCTTGTCACGTTTTACACGGGCGGCGATGATTCGCAGCTTAAACAATCTCTCGATAGGTGAAATAACTTGTTTGTTAGATTATGATTTCATTGTTTCGAATTCGGCTTATAGAAATACAGAGAGAGTTGAGTAGAGAGGGGGTTTGGTTGTGCAGATTGGGGACTGTGTTTGCTGAGCTGGCTGGAATGTATTACAGAGAGGAAGGACGCAGAATTAAGACGCGCATTGAAAGGAAGAGTTCTAATCCTACCGACCTCAATATTCGTTATTGCTTTAAAGTAAGCTCCCACAATTTGGGATTCGAGGCTTTCTTTCAGGTGTTTGTAATGCAGCTCATTCTATGTATAAATTTGTAGATTGCTGTATATGCCGAGTTCAGAAGAGACTGGGTGGAAGCTTTGAGGTCTTATGAGGATGCTTATCATACGCTACGGGAGGTATCCTTCTCTAAGTTTCCTGTCAATGTGTGTACTGTGTGTGGTTATTGTCTGCTTTTCTATCTAATCATATAGTCTATGTTAATGAGTGAGGTGAAGTCGATTTCGTTGCTTCCTGAATGAGTGTTTAAATTTCTTTGTAGGTGATTATTGGGGCATCAACTAGGTTACCACCTATTCAACGCTTAGTGGAGATGAAAATTGTTGCAGAGCAATTGCATTTCAAAATATCTACTTTATTATTGCATGGAGGAAAGATTCAAGAAGCTGTTGTGTGGTTCCGCCAACTTAACGCTTTCTATAGAAAGCTCATAGGAGCACCAGAAGCTATATTTTTACACTGGGAATGGATGAGTAGACAATACTTAGTGTTTGCCGAGTTGCTGGAGACAAGTTCCATTCAGAGCATTTCACCTCTAAGTTTGGGAACTGCAGATAGACCTTTGACAGAGTGGGAGTTTCAGCCAGCTCATTATTATCAGGTGAGATGTACTGCTAATCTTTTCTACCATCCTAGTATTCGTACCAGAGTAAAGAAATGCATGATTTGCCACCTTTGAGTGTCAAACCTATCCCTAACTGTTGCGTTTACTTTATTAAAAGAAGCTGCTGTTAGTCAGGAGTTCTACAATTGCTACCAAATTATATGCAGACTAATCCTATACAGCCATTATTTATCTATCGATTTATTTATTTGTTTATGTTATGTAGGGTTTAGGAATATTGTTTACATTATACTAACTACTTTCCTGTGACAGTTAGCTGCTCATTACCTGAAACAGAAGAGATCTTCTTTGGACTTTGCAGTTTCAATGTCAGAAAGTGAGATTGATTGTAGTGCAGAATCTGTGGCACCCTCTCTCTATTTGGGTCAGTTTGCTCGATTGATCGAGCAAGGGGATGCTTATGTCATGCAGCCGTAAGTCTCTGTCATTCCCGTGCATTTTTTCTTGATGTCCATGTATTGTCTTACTAAAGTTTGTTTTTGTGTTTTTTTGTTCATCTTGCAGCCTTACTGATGAAGAGTATATGCGTTATGCTATTTCTGAAGGAAAAAGGTTCCAAGATTCCTTTGAAATCATTGCTTTACTAAAAAAATCATGTGAATCCTACAATAATCTAAAAGTCAGGAGAATGGCTTCATTTTGTGGGTTCCAGATGGCTAGAGAATATTATGCTGTAGGTGAATTCAGCAATGCAAAACAGCTTTTGGATGACATTGCAAGTCTCTACAGGCAAGAGGGATGGGTCACATTGTTGTGGGAGGTATTAGGTTACTTGCGTGAAGGTTCAAGGAAACACAGAAAAGTTAAAGATTTTATAGAGTACTCCTTTGAGATGGCTGCTCTCCCTATATCAGCTGATACTGATATCCAGTCGTTTAGATTTGAAGAATCTGGTCCCGCTGGGCCTGCTACTCTCCAACAGAGAGAAACGATACATAAAGAAGTTTTTGGGCTTGCAAGTGAAAAATTGGGGTTGGCACATGTTGAAAATGGGGATGATCTCAAAGTAAGCGGTGACAATCCCCTTCACCTTGAAATTGATCTTGTCAGTCCCCTAAGATTGGCACTCCTTGCTTCAGTTGCTTTTCATGAACAAACAATCAAGCCTGGCAAATCCACATCAATCACACTGTCACTTTTGTCACAGTTGCCACTTAATTTTGAGATTGATGAATTAGAAGTCCAGTTCAATCAGTCTCATTGTAACTTTGTTATTATAGATGCCCAAAAGCCGCATATAGCTTCCTTGACTGATGATCAATCAGGTCGGCGGAAAGAGGTCGCTCCATCTTTGCTACTTTCTACTAATAAATGGCTCCGGTTAACGTATGACATCAAATCTGGTAAAAAGTTATTTCTACGCTTCATTTTGTTATGTTTATATACATATAGATTTATTGTGATATATGCCAGGTATCACCTAATATGTCATTGTTCAGTTGTCTATTTGACAATTTGAAGATCAACCATGTTAAACACATAATGAATGTAGATTAAACTTCTCCAGTTATAACTCATAACAATGACAATAAGCTTTGGATGACCGGTTGGATGGGTTGCCGTTCATGTGCATCATTTTATCTTCTTTTGTTTTGTTTTGTTTTCATTCATTGATTCATAATATTTGCAATTCTCACTTGGGGTTCATCCAATAATTCTGTTGGTTAACCTTACATACAGCTCAACTTTAAGTGATTGCATTATGTTTCTGAATTAGAGTACTTCCCTGGATTCCTCCTTTCTGTGTTAGTAACTCGATCTTTGATGATATTCGTATCCTCCCATTCCTCTTATGTTGTCTAATTGAACACAACTTTTGAATATCCAGATCAGAGTGGAAAACTTGAATGCATATCTGTTATTGCAAAGATGGGACCACACTTTACCATCTGTTGCAGAGCTGAAAGTCCTGCTTCAATGGATGACTTGCCTCTATGGAAATTTGAAGACCGTGTGGTTACCTATCCGACCAAGGACCCTGCTCTGGCATTCTCTGGTCAGAGAGCTACTCAAGTTGCAGAACCAGACCCAGAAGTGGATCTTACTTTAGGTGCTTCTGGCCCTGCATTAATTGGAGAGAGCTTCATAGTACCTGTCTCTGTCACATCCAAGGGACATGAGGTTAATTCAGGCGAGTTGAAGATCAATCTGGTGGATGTAAGGGGAGATGGTTTGTTTAGTCCAAGGGATGCAGACATATCTATGGATAGTCATCATGTTGAACTTCTTGGTATTTCTGGATCAGATGGAGAAGATGAACTCCAATCAAATACTGATGAAATTAAGAAAATTCAGAAGTCTTTTGGATTAGTTTCGGTTCCTAAACTTAAAAGTGGAGCTACTTGGTCGTGCAAATTGGAAATCAAGTGGTATCGACCCAAACCAATTATGTTGTATGTCTCACTGGGTTATTCTCCTGATAACAGCGAATCAAGCACACAGAAAGTAAATGTGCACAAGAGCTTGCAGATTGAGGGAAAGAACGCAATCACAATTAGCCATCGCCTTATGCTTCCTTTCCGCCGGTACCCTTTGTTGCTTTCGAGGACAAAGCCTGTTCCTGATTCTGAACAGTCGGTATCAATGCCTTCAAATGAAACCAGTGTACTTATTGTTAGTGCTAAGAATTGCTCTGAGGTGCCGCTTCAGTTACTTGCATTGTCTATTGAAAGAGATGATAATGGTGACACTGGAAGATCATGTTCTTTGCATGGAGGTGAGGACCTTGTAAAGCCTGCCCTCCTTGTTCCAGGAGAAGAGTTCAAGAAGGTTTTCACTGTCACTTCTGAGATGAGTTCGTCAAAGCTCAAATTAGGTAATGTGTGTCTTAGATGGAGAAGGAATTCTGGAACTAGTGAACAAGCTGATTCTGCGGCTCCAGTTTTAACTAATCACATACTTCCTGATGTGAATCTGGAATCACCACCTCTTGTTGTGATTTTGGAGTGTCCTCCTTACACAATCCTTGGAGAACCTTTCACATATTTTGTTAAAATCCAGAACCAAACAGAATTGCTTCAAGAGGCCAAAATTTCACTGGCAGATGCACAAAGTTTTGTGCTATCAGGGTCTCACAGTGACACGGTATATATTCTTCCAAGATCTGAACACATCATCAGTTACAAGCTTGTCCCACTTTTGGCAGGTGCACAACAGCTTCCAAGATTCACGCTAACTGCAGTCCAATATTCAACTGCGTTTCAGCCCTCGATTGCTGCATCTACCATTTTTGTGTTCCCCTCTCAGCCTCATTTCAAGATGGTTGATGTGGAAGACAACAACACAAAGGAATCAGTCGCTACTGAATGATTGCTGCTTTGTCGTACATACTTATTTGACGAACTACGCGCAGCCATGCATAGTGGGCATTATCACAAAGTTTGCCAGAAGCATATGCTGCTGGATTGATGACCCCTACTACTGGAAAATCGATCACGAGGGCCTCATGAAGACATTTCGCATTACAGGTTTCGCTGGAGGGTTATTGTTTTTGACGGAAGGCTGAAGTCTGAACCCTAGAAGCTCTGACGGATGGCAGACGTAGGTTGTAAACGGGTGGAAAGACTTGGGATGTTTCAACATCTCGAACCCTTGGTGTAAAACAAGTTTATGTACATAGCTTGTAGTGGAGGTTAACAGGCAATTACCCCCTACAGAAATACGTACATTCTGAAAGTTTTGGAATGAGTCCATAACTCCATATATACATCCTGATCTGCTGCTAACCGTGAACAGGATAAAAATTTCGAAAAATCACGACAATAATTTATTGTTCATGTAATCTTACTTACTGAACCTAGTTCGTTCACCGTAAACTTGGTTCACACAAATCTTATCCGTAATTCATGCAGATCAGTTACAGCCGTAAAAGCCTTAGTAGTAAAAGTGAGGACTGCGCCAAAATGGCAACCCCGTACTCTAATAGAGGAGGAGCTTATTTTTTGTGGCGGTTGAGAAACACGGTAACGGCGTGAGCAGTGTTTGCGGCCAGCTGAATACGGTTGGACAATCGACCATGTCTCTAGGAGGCAAACAACAACACGTGTGGCCACTCCCTCCTCGTGTAAAAACGGCGTTAAGCAGGACAAACCCGTAATTTCATCACATATTTTGAATGAGATGGACTCCATGGACTGGGATCTCCAGATTCACGATAAACCGATTAGTTATCAAAACAAGTCGCAATCAAAATATCTATTCCTTTTCTTTTCTTTTCTTCCCTATTTTTCGTTCTGTAAATATATTTATAAAAATGGAAATAGCTGGATTTCTCAGACGACGACGCAAGAGAGAAGAAGAAGCATCATCAGCAGCAGCCTAAAATCAAAATTCCATAACTGCCCACACACACACACAACACACTCCTCCCTTCCCCACAGTCCTCCAGATTCGAATCCCTCTCTCTCATGGAGTCCACGGCAGAGTCAGTGGACCAAGTGGTGGCGGAGATTATGCGAATCCACAGATCCCTTCCGCCGCGTCCCGCCGTCGACGAGGTGGAGGCCGCGGCGGCGCTGATTAGAAATGTGGACAAGGAGGACCAAGCTCGGCTCGACGCCATCTCCAAACAAACCAAGAGCTCTAATGTCTCCGAAGAGCTCTTCTCGCTTCTACAAGAGATGCAGAAGAACGTCGTCTACTACAACTCCAGGCAGCAGAAGCAGGAGGCTCTCCAGTTGCTCGATCTCGAAAACCTCCACGCGCTTTTCGATGATTACATCCAACGCGCCTCCACCTGCGTCTCCTCCTCACACTCCTCCACTTGCTCATCTCCTCCTCCTTCTAAGGTTACTACTCCTAAGCCGTTGGATTCCACTAAGCCTAGAGCTCTCGTCACCAGAGACGACAGTTACGTCATCAACACGGCCAAGAAGAGTTTCTACGTTGCCGACCCCAAGATCGCCGATTCGTCTCTCGCTCTCGCTTCGCCTGCGACAGCTGGAACACAAGGTGCGTCCGGTTATTGATTTCATTCATTGCTTCAAATTTGATTTGATTTGATTTGATTTTTTTAATTGGAGAATGTGGTTTTTGTTTAGGTCAAGAGGGTGATAAATTGAGTCTAATAAAGCTAGCGAGTCTTATTGAAGTGTTGGCTAAGAAAGGGACTAAGGAGGTTAATCTTCAAAACAAGTTGAATGATCAGATTGAGTGGCTGCCTGATTCTATAGGAAAGCTTTCCAATGTGCTCACTCTCGATTTGTCCGAGAATCGGCTTTTGGTTTTGCCTTCCACCATTGGAGGACTTTCCTCCTTGACCAAATTGAACTTGCAGTCCAACAGGCTCGCCGAGCTACCTGACACTATTGGAGATCTTATTAGCCTTGTTCATCTTGACCTTAGGGGAAACAATTTGGCATCTCTGCCTGCTACGTTTGGTCGGTTGGTGCATCTTGAGGACCTCGATTTGAGCTCAAACAGGCTCACTGTGCTTCCTGACACGATTGGCTCCCTTGTCAGCCTCAAGAATTTGAATGTGGAGACCAATGATATTGATGAAATTCCTCATAGCATTGGCAATTGTACGTCTCTTAGAGAGCTTCATGCGGATTATAACCGGCTTAAGGCACTTCCGGAAGCAGTAGGAAAGATTGAGACACTGGAGATTTTGTCAGTGCGCTATAATAACATCAAGCAGTTGCCCACAACCGTGTCGTCTCTATTGAGCTTGAAGGAATTGGATGTGAGTTTCAATGAGCTCGAGTCGGTGCCTGAGAACTTATGTTTTGCCACATCACTGGTCAAGATGAACATAGGAAACAACTTTGCTGATCTGCGCTCACTGCCGAGGTCCATTGGGAACCTCGAAATGCTTGAAGAGTTGGATATCAGCAATAATCAGATACGGTTTCTCCCTGATTCTTTCAGGATGCTCACACGACTACGTGTTCTACGTGTAGAAGAAAACCCTCTTGAAGTGCCTCCTAGACATATAGCTGACAAGGGAGCGCAAGTAAGTTTCCTATTCAATCTGTGTTTATTATCTATCATGAAATAGGTACTGTAGCTTTCTATCTCGAGGCTAATCATGTTTTCCTTGTTCTAATCATCCTAGGCTGTTGTCCAATATATGGCGGAGCTTGTGGAGAAAAGAGATGTTAAAGTAGAACCGGCTAAGCCAAAAAAAAGTTGGGCTCAAATCTGCTTCTTCTCAAGGTCAAACAAAAGGAAGCGCAATGGTGGAGAGTATGTGAAAGCCTGATTGATCATTGAATTGTTCAGAAAAAGACATGGCGATTTCAAACAAGTAAGAAGTTGTATCGATGCTTTATCAATTCACCTATAAGCTGTGAAATTAAAATTCATGCATACATATATCTATCTAGTTGGTGAGAACCACTTATGTGGCGGCACCCTTATAAGCTTGTAATGTAAGCCATTGGTTCTATGGCCAAGCTGTTTTAAGTTATGATAACTGTTTGTACTAGCTTCAGTTAGTTTGATGAAGTTCGTCGCTCATATGTTTTTTCGATATCTCTGATGGCAGGTATACCAAGCTACCAGCTGTTAGCAGAGGCTAGATGAAACCAGAGGTTATGACTATAAATCACCCTCATCTCATGGGGTTCTTAAATATTGACTCCTCCACATACCAAATTGTAAATCGTTTATTTTCCCGGTTATTGTCAGAATTTTTTCTCCGTCTGTATTTCTGTTGTCTTCAAGTCAGAACAAGGTATACAATTCAGCCGGCATATAGGAAAAAGAGGAAAGAAAGATGTTGTACTCTCTGTATATCACCTCCCATTGTTCATTATCAACCTCACTGCACCCTTTCGTCCACTTGTAATAGAATTTGTTTCCATGGAAATAGAATTTAGGCTATTTTATCCACTTTCATCGTTGGTGTTCTGGTAAATACTTTAAAAGTTGACTTTGCTAGGATCTATGTACCAGAAGCCTTGACCTATCAATATTCCTGTCATGTATTAAACCAGTTTTCGAACTCTTTCTGTATGGTCAGTCGAGAAGCATACAGACTGACTCGAAAACTTCTGGACAGTTGGATCGTTGTTGTGCTCCGGTATGGTCAGTCGAGAAGCTATTCCAAATTTCCGATGTGCTTTTACTAGAAGCACATGGAGTGGAATAGCTTTTCTCCATCTAACCAGATGGGTACAGTTAACAAATTCTCACAAGCCTTTTTTTGGGTATCATGACAATCCCATCTGCCCTTCAATGTTAGAACAAGATGAGACCCCTCCAAACGAAGGATAAGGCCATCCAAATCCCAACTAGAAAACAGCCTCCCCATCAAGGCCATCACATGCATTTCCTTCTTCCATTTCTTTACAGCTCACCTCAATTCGGTTGGAGATCAAACCAGTTTCTAGGAAGGTCCGACCCAAGAGAAAAGCTACCAACATGGAAAAGACCGGTGGTGGTGACCGCGGTGGCCCAAAAGATTTTTCAGGTGGTTAGTTGGCTGGGCTATCTATCTATACTGATATAATCTGGCATTTGTCAAATTAGAAAGATGAGGTGGTGGTGGCTCTTAACTCTTAAGCATGTTAACAAAGCACAGTCCCTTGTTGGCTTTGTTGATATATAGGGAACAACAGCTCTACAAGTGCAATAATCTGCACCCAACCTATGCTGAATTAACGACCAGCGGGGTTCGACCCTATTAAATTCGACTTTGAAGTATTTTGGCTCCTACTGACCACTCGGCTCTCTGCCCATGTGAAGGAGCTGTGGCCAATTCATAGAAAATCTTATCAAAATGGGATTGAAAAAATAATCATAATACAAAACACAAATAAAAATACTTATATTTCATGTCTAAGATCTGCTGGAACTTGGAACCGAAAGCCTCGCACTCATCTCAGATAGATATCCCTTCAACTTCACACAATGTGTAGTTGAATTCGTGAGCACAATTTTAGCTCCTTTCACATTTTCTCAAATCATGTCGTTAGTAGCATGAGAATACTGTGGAGGGTTCTTATCAACTAAATAATTTAACTTTGTGGTCACTTTGAAGTTGTATATTTCATGTTTGTTAGGCTAAACATTATGCATATGGCAGTTTCTGTTTCATTGTTTGGTACCTGTCAATGTTGTGCACGAGATTTCAAATAAAGAAAACAATATCTACAAGATCCTCTGTCCATTAATCTAAGCTACTAAACCAGATGACTAATGGTCATAGTGTGACTTATTCCACTGGACACTATCCCTTAACACAAAGAATCTCATTTTTCTGGTTTAAAACGGAGAGATTAATAAATTTTATTATGAATTAATAAAAAGAATCCAACCAAAACATAATAAGTTAAGACCGAATTCGATTCTTATTAGCTGCAAATCCAATATAATATACCAGTGAAAACAACAAACTATAGCTGAATTCATGTGAAGCACACTGAATATCTTGTCTTGATAAGAAAGCATGATACTTGAAATTTGTTGTACGACTAAGCAAAGGATGGCTGAAAGTGAAACCTCACATACTTGTTGGGCTCAAACCTGGTAGCTTAAACAGCCCACTACTTTCTTTGGGCTACTACATTAGAGACTTTGGGCTTTTTGCTACGTTTCTTGTACTTCCTACGTTTCTTCCTTCAGTTGGATTTTGCAAACCGGTCTTTTGGTCCCATGGGCGGTGTTCTCCTGGTATAATTATGAAAATCAAAGAAAATTTTCAGTTAGCATCAAATAGACAAAAGTCCAACATCATTGGGGAGTGAAACAGATACACTACCACACAAAACTAATGCAATGAGAAAGAATTATGTCAACAAATTAGGAAGAGAGGTGAAATTGACACCCAGTTCAAATATGAATTATTAAAATTAGACAAATATATGAAAATTTATAGAATTTAGTCAGCATTGAGTGGCATAAATATGTGGCAAAAACATCGTCATACCAGTTTTTTTGTTTTTTTTTTAAGAACTCAAAAATTCATTCCATGGTAAATCAATTACAATCTTTATGTAGTGCCTCTAATAGAATAGGAGAGGCAGTATGGAAGATCGTGGTAAAATTTGATTGATGGAGAGCCCATTTTTCTAGAATGTGGACAACATTATTCGCTTCCCGTGGAACATGCACAAATGCCGAATTCAGAGATTGCTCCAATAGAGTAGCAACATCCTCACAGACGTCTCGAAACTCCGGGGAACTAGAATTCAGATCCTCCAAGGCCTTAACCAAGATCAAAGAGTCTGAACTATATATGACTGGATCTAATCTATAGCCCAAACCAAGTTGACAAGCTTCAAAAATGGCTACAATCTCTATTGATAAAGGTGAATATAACCCTCAATACGTCGACCATAGCCCATAATAAAATTACCTAACCAGTCTCTAATCACCACTCCAATTCCTCCCCGGTGAGAATGTCTATCAAAGGCACCATCCATATAGATATAGTAGCGTCCAATGGGTGGGGCTTGCCATTTCTGGGGCTGACGTCCCACTCTAGAAAGTTTCCTGTTGACAAAAATATAGTGCTCATGCCAAGCCAAAGTTTGTATATGAATAGTTTCATGACTAAATGTTTGGTTGTTCAAGACTTTGTCATTCCGGCCCTTCCAGATAAACCAGATGAAGGTAATCAATCGCCCAAAGTTCTCAACATAAATATGCTCGTTGCACTCCTATAGCCAATCGAAACAAGATGTTGCATTCACCCCTACACCTTAGGTAAAAGAACTAGTCAAAGGCGTGGTATATGTGTAGTCACAGAATAAATGAAGTTCGGTCTCTGATGCCGAATTGCATAAGGACATTCAATCGAAACATCCCCCATTATAGACCTCAAATGGTAGTTCAAAGGAAGATAACCTTTTGTGGCTTTCCACGTACACATCTTAGCAGCTGGGGTAGATTGCTAATTCTAGAGAGATTTCTAGAACTTCGACTGATCATGTGAAATAGGTGCAACCTGGTAAGGTAATACAATTGTATCTCAGGCAAAGATATAGGCACTGCTCACTTTAAAGATTCCATGGGCTGTATGGTGCCAGATCAGGCGGTCCTTGCACTGTCAACGGCTCAAGGGAATCTATTGTACTAAAGCCACATCCTTCGCATCCAGGTGATGCGCAATAAGAAGTACATTCCAAGTGCGATCAGGGAAGATGAATTGAGAAACATAGCGGATAGTTGTTAGGGTCGTCAAAGATGAAAGAGGTTAAAATTGACCAGGGCAGGATAACCAATTATCTTCCCAAACCGTTATAGAAGAACCATCACCTACCTGCCAACGAGCTCTACAATCCACAACAAGCCTAGCAACTAAAATGCTACATCACGTATAGGAAGGAACGACACTCGTAGTTGCTTCCTAGATAAAACAAGAAATAAAATAACGAGCTCAATAAATCTGACTCACTAATGACTATGGATTCTGAAGAATCAAACAGAATTGCTTAGCTAGCATTGCCAAATTGAATGCGTATAAATTTCAAAAACCCAAACCGCCTTGATCTTTAGGATGCACATACTGTCCCAAGTACACTAGTGTATCTTCTTTTTGTTCACTTTATCTCCCCAGTAGAAATTATCACTCATCTATTGCAGTTCATTACAAAACTCATTTGGAAGGAGATAACAGTTCATTGTATAATTAGGATGTGCCTGGGCTACAACCTTTAAAAGTATCTCCCTACCAGCCGCACTCAATTGGGCGGGGAGCCTTACCAGCCAACCAGTCGATCTTGGAGCTTATCCTTGATATAGGAAAATGTTGCTTTTTTACTGCGCCCCACCTAATTTGGCATGCCCAGATACTTATCGTGGTGCATAACTAATTCCATATCCAGCATTCCTGCCAAGTCCTCCTGGTCACCCTGGGATAGATTCCGACTGAAACACACACTACTCTTATTAAAGTTAATTGATTGACCAGAAGCATTCTCATAAGTCTGTAGAATTTCTGTCACTTTATAATAAGCCTGCCCCGATGCAGTAGAGAACAAAAGACTATCGTTAGCATACAGGAGATGGTGTACCTCTGGGGCTCGCGTACATACTTTAATACCATGAAGCTCTCCAACATTATGGTCCATCCAAATATAAGCTAAAAGACCCGAAGTGCACAAGAGGAATAAATACGGGCACATAGGATCGCCTTGCCGAAGACCCCGAGTAGGAATAAGCCTTCAATGTGAAGATTCATTACTGACCACCGAATAACTAACTATACGTACACACGTCATAATAAGGCTCACCGGTCATTTAGGAAACCCTATACGCAACATGACTATCTCTAAGAAATTTCATTCTAGTCTGTCATATGCCTTACTAGCATCCAATTTCAGAGTCATCTGCCTGAAATCACCTTGATTCTTGGTCCACAAATAATGAGTCACCTCATTAGCCACCAGTTTATTGTCAGTAATTAACCGACATGGCATGAATACAATTTGGCATGGATCTATAATCTGACCCATAATAGGTTTCAACCTATTTGTTGATACTTTTGTGCATATCTTAAAAATAATATTACACAAAGTAATAAGCCCATAGTCTGTAACCTAAGTCGGATTTTAGACTTTCGGAATCAATAAAATATGGGTAAAATTAAGACATTGTAAAAGATGACTTGTATCGAGGAACTCCTTAATAGTAACAATAATATTGGGTCCAACCACCTCCCAATACCCGTGATAAAATAATGGAGGCAACCCATCCGGTCCAGGTGCTTTATGCGGTCCCATCTGAAAGAGAGCCGCCTTAATCTCCTCAGTCGTGTAGTCAACTAAGAGGTGTTGGGACATCTCTTCTGTAATGACTAGTGACAAGGAAGTGAGAATAGGGTCCATATGATCCTGTGTAATATTACCCGAGGTGAACAACTACTAGTAATAACCCACAACAACTGATTCCAATCCCTCTGGTGTATCCTACCAGTTGTTATCATCGTCAAATAGTCTTTTAATCCAGTTCTTCTTTCTATGATTAGAGGCTTGATGATGAAGATAATTTGTATTCTTATCCCCAAACCAAAGCCACCAGTTCTTGGACCGTTGTTCCCAGTAAGTAGCTTCTTATTGTAGAAGCACTTCTTGCCAGGCATAGAGCTCCTTTCATTGTGGCACATCTGTAGGATTACAGGATTTACTCAAAAATTCTCCTAGCTCATGCTGAATCGATTGTAGTTCCTGTTTCTGATTTTTGAATACCACTTGTGACCAAGTCCTTAAACCCATTCTCGTGTTCGATACTCGACTAACAAATTTATTCTGATCATAACCCCACTCAGACTCAATGGGTGTATCTTACCATGCTGCTTTGAATGCATCTATACAGGTTTCATCATCCGCCCACATAGCTTCAAATTGGAAGAAGTGTTGTCGCCCAGAGAAACGAATCTCCTTCTCTTTCCGTACCAAAATCATTATAGGAACATGATCTGATCCTATAGGTAATAGATTCACCACCTGTGCTGACCGAAATTGTTGTCGCCACGCAGGGGTTGCCAAACCTCAATCAAGCCTACATTCGGTAGTTGAGTCATGCCATGTAAATTTTACACCAGTACATCCGAGATCCTCTAGTGCACAATCATCCATACACTGAATCATGTTTGTCATATGCCAATCAGCTCAGAAACCTCTACCAGACTTCTCCGACTGTCGCATGATATCATTCAAATCCCTTACAACACACCATACATCTGACCCCGGTTGCTATGCCAGAGTTCGGATAAGATCCCATGTCTGGTATCGAGATGTTATATAGGGGTTCCCATACACACTGGTCAATCGCCATGAGTGACCAATTTCAGTTGGCATCTGAATATCGGCATCCATAAACCATGGAGAATGATTGCGAAGATGCAAATCAATATCATCTGCCCATAACAACATCAAACCACCAGCAGAATTATCAGAACAAGGAACAAATTCTCCATTCCGAAAATTGCACATATTGATTCAAATCGGGTTTTACATTTGCATTTAGTCTCTTGGGGGAATACGATACCTAGTTTTTTCTCAAGGATAAGTGAACGAAGAGCATAAATCTTTGCATCGGATCCAAGGCCATGCATGTTCCAGGCCAGAATGTCATAGCTTGATGCCATATCACACCGAGTTCAAAGATGACAACAGGGTCTGAAACGCTAGTGGACAAGAGACAAAGCGGTGGACCATGACCAAGATGAAGACTCGACGAGGGTGAGGAATGCCAACCAAGGAGTGAACCCCAGTCGACCGAATAGAGGTGAATATGTTGATTGAGAATTCGGGAAGAAGGCATCCGATAAACACCGTCGAGGGATTGGAGAAGATTGATCGAGGTGGGAAGGCTCAGAACACACAGGAGCGGAGGGATAAACGGGTACATCATCGTGGATAACCACGATGGTTGATCTAGAAACTAAATTTGTTGTCTCCTATAGGCGGCGCTAGAAGGAGCTAGGTTTTTACCTTATCGAAGCAAGAAAATACAGTTTCAAAATAGTTTATCATATCAGCTTCTTATTTGAGATTAGAGAAGTTGATACATAGAAGTTTTATTGCCAATGATCAAATTGAAAAAAAATCTTTTTGAAGCGAATCTTGGACTGATTTCAGAGCAATATCAGGTGATCACTACTTCGATCGTGATCACACAGTACTTCGAGATACTCTTCCAATCTCCCTTGCCATATTTCTCTAAGCCCTCGAGAAACAATCTGTATGTTTTATATCAAAGCAAAATGTTCAAGTACTAGTTTATCTGCTTAATTTTGTACATGTAAATGGATAATTCTATAGTGGCTAATCCTAAATGTAAATTATAGCGATGATATATGACACTTACTTGTGCTCATCTTCTTTCCATTGAGTGCCTTTCTTTCTTGGATGAGACGACCTCAGATTTGTTGTCACACGAGTAGAAATATTAGTAGTAGTCTTGTACTCTAGTATCAGTATAACACCAGTCTCGATCTTGTCAATGTCATCACTATTATAACGAATGTAAGAAATAATACAGATTTACGTGATTCACTAACGATATGTTAGCTACGTCCACGGGCAGAAAGAAAATAGTTTTATTATTTTGAGGAAACTAGATTACAGAATATCACATTAAGTTAAACAACTTAAATGATATATATATATATACCCCCAAATGGTAGGCCCAAAAGAAAACTTAAGTCCAACAGCGAGGCCCTCGTATGCTGGCGGCATACTTACCTGATTCAAGGCATAATCTAACAAATCTCCACCTTGACTTGAATCCTCTCACAAATACCAGATGTACGACTATATCCTCCTCTGCCCCAGATGTTGCCCCCAAAGGGCAACTAACAGCTTCTAACATTTAGCAAGTCCAAACAATGTTGGAACTTGCTTTGTGGAACTGACTTGGAGAACATGTCAGCTGGATTATCAGCAGTACCTACTTTGTTCATTTTAATCATCTTCTCACTTCTCAAAAAATGATACCTGGCATCAATGTGCTTAGTCCTCTCATGATGAACTTGATCCTTGGCTAAACAGATTGCACTCAGACTGTCACAATACACTATAGCCTGATCATGATGTAGACCCAAATCACTAACCAATCCTTTCAACTAGATTCCCTCTTTGGCTGCTTCTGTCAATGCCATATACTCTGCCTATGTAGTAGACAAAGTCACTGTAAGCTGCAAAGTAGCTTTCCAACTAAAAACAGAACTACCAACAGTGAAAACATAACCGGTCATAGATCTTCTACTGCCAATATATCCAGCATAATTAGAATCTGAATAACCTGTTACTAAACATTATGTATCACCTCTATAAATGAGACCAACATCAGATGTATCTCTAAGATACCAAAAAATCCTCTTCACAGCTTGTGAAAGGATCCGACTCCGATTTAGTTGCCTAAACCGAAATCAAACCCCTTCGAAAACATGACCTTAAAAAAAATTTCCAGAGTTTACTTTGAAATACGTGAGCCAAAATTAGAACCTGCAAAGAGAATCACACTTCGAATATTTCACAAAAGCCAAACCATGGGGCTCTGTTCCCCATCCGGATTTCTCAACATCATATATATATATAATAAACCACAAGGTTTACTAGAAATCCAGAAAATATTTAGGAGTAAACTCAACTGAAAAAAAACATAAGTATTCAGATCAACTCCTATATACATCATATACAACCAGTAGGTCGAACTAGGAACCTACTCGAACTGAAGTGTGACCTAAACTCTACGCCTCCACCGTCGATGTGCAACCCCGGAATTCAAACTGCAAACTGGGCAAAGAAAACTGAAAAGCCCAGAGGAAGACAAATAAAATCGTTAGAGTGAGTGGACGAAAATAATAATATGTCTTTCCCAACATATAAGTGTATATGCTCATAAAAGCATAATGCGAGTCAATGCACATGAAAATCCAGACCAGGTACATTTTCCCTGATCCATAAAGATGTACATAAAATCCTGCGGGGTCACTCATGGGCTCCTCCGCATAGTACAGTCTAATCACGGGATCCCAGACCCACTCATGATTATAAGTCTGAAAGACCTCAGGTCAGGATATCTGTCATTCCCGGAGCATTTCGAGGATCAGCCGAGAAGCCAAAGCATCGAAGCTACCTCTATATCTAAGACTGTATTCTGTGTAAACCAAATCATAAATACTTTTCATGCACATACAAAATCGTAAAATGCATAATCATAAAGTGCATACTTATATGTGCATAATTGTAAATGCATACTAATACAATGCATAATCGTAAAGTATATAATCATAAATGCATAACGTAAATGCATAATCATGACTCGTAAATCAACTGTAAAAATAAAGTGTCCACTCACAGTACGAGGCTAACTCTGAGATTCGGCGGAAGATCCCTCGCCAAACACTCGATCACGATCACCTGAATAACAGGGATACGATCAATACATATTGAAACACAACATACGGAGTTGCATATAATCATGCTTTAACCAATTTCTCCACACATATATAATATATATAAATTGTATGAAACAAAGATCATGTCAAATCTAAAACCAAACAATGCCAAATCTGCAAATCTGTATATGTAATTGTATTTGACCTTCAGCACATAACCACAAATTAACCCTATAAACAAAGCAAGGAAACACCAATATATATAACCAATTGAGACCAATTAATATTTATAAACACAAAAGCTTACACAGCACACTCACACATTCCTACAGGATAAATGACATGCATGTTTAAATGCTATTCAAATCGAAATCATCAACTCGTCTACGTAAAAATGAAATTTCAGTAAACAATAATCTCTTGGGAGTAATGACACCTTGAAGCCTAGGTTTTGGAGACAACAACATAATATCATACGATTGTAACTCTCGCCTTTTGTATATATGACTTCATGCGATCATTGCATTTTTCATTTATATTTTCCGATTTGCTATATCTCTATATGATATACAGGATTCAATACATGGAGAGGCGAAAGCAACGACTATAATCCAAATTTAGTCGAACAAACATCAACCCCAACACCCATGATCCTAAATTGAAAAAATTACAAAACAGAGCAAAATAGAGAGAGAACAAAAAACTTGAGGCTTTTGGGTTCGAAGAGAAAGCAGTAACTACAACTTGATCAAACAACGTATCTTGTCATACAAGCCGGCAATGATGGAGGAAGCGGAGGTGGCGTTTACAGATTCCAAAATCGAATCAGAGATTGAGATAGAGACTACTGAGATAGATCGAGTGAGTGATGTGAGAGATCCAAATTGAACGAAAAAATTGATTAGAGGAGAGAGAGATTTATTCTATTCTTAGCTTGCGAATTGATTATGTCACGACCCGACACTTGTCAAAAATTGTCAAAATGAATAAATAAACAGGTAAATCGAGGAAGTACTAGATCTGAAATTAATTTCGACTAAATTATTCAAAGAATGCATCAGACAAACTTGTTATGACGAAACAGTCGTAACTATATAGGATAAACCTAATTTCTTCGTCAGCCGCACTGCCAATGGTGGCAAGTCCGTCACCACCACCCACCCACTAGGATGGCAAAGTCTACACGGAAAATTAACCTCACAAATGTGTTGGTATCGTCTAAACGAACCTAATGACAAATAACACGACCCATTTTGGAAAATATTTTTTCGACCACGTGTCACAATAGTCGGCGGCGCGTGCCGCCCACGTGCCACCATTGGTGGCGGAGATTGACATATCAACAGAAAGCTCTCAACGAGCCCGATAACTTTCCTCAAAGGACCCTCACCTGATTTCGGCTCGTTTGGATGGAATCAACCCCGAAATCATTCGACCAGAATAACTTTTCGGCGTCAATTCTCCGCCATCGAGTCACTCCGTGGCTCGAGGCATTCACTAAAAGACTCAGGGAGGAGAGGAGAACAAAATCCCCCTAACCTCGCCGTACACCGCCACTCACAATGGAGGCCGAACGAAATCGGAGGAAATCGATTCGAAGCTGCAACCAAAAATCTCCACACATATACAACATCTAGACATCAAGAGGAATCAAAATATACCGATTTTGTGACAAGAGGAGTCATCGGCAACGGAAATTCACCCGAAACCCTAAACTTTCTCCCCTTCGATTTTCTCACCTCGGCCTTCAATCGCTGGAATTCAAGCCAGAAAGAGGCATAGGAGGACGAAAGGAAACGATTCTGACCAATTTAGAGGTCAGAGGTGGTCGAACGACGAGACGCCGTCGACAACCATCGCACCACCTCGACACACACACACACACTCTCTCTCTCTCTCTCTCTCTCTCTCTCTCTCTCTCTCTCTCTCTCTCTTATGGGAGGGAGAGTTGACCCAAAGTCAACCCACTCAAACTGTTCTGACCTTCCAAAAAGGGAAAACTCCTTTTAGACATTTTCATTTTCAGTAAATCGGTACTTAATTTACAACAAATTTTCAATAGTCGTAACTCCAATTTTGACGATTCTCGCATCTACGAATTTGTCAGCCGCACCACTACTGGTGGAAAATCCCATCCCCACTCTGATAGTCGCATATTTATGCGTCTATTTGGTATTTAATTTATTCCCTATATTTAGTTTATTATTATTAATCAAGTGAATTAATTATATTTATTTGTTTTTAGGTATTTTAGAGATTAATGAAGAAAAAGAGATTAAATAATATATTCTGGAGTGCTTGGCGTGAAAACAGCTTGAAATTGGTCTTGGCGAGTGACATTTATATATATATGGCTTGCTGGTGAGAGGAAGCTTGGCAAGGAACGGAAGAGAGACCAAATATGAAAAGAAAAGAAAGGAGGAAGTGGAGTTTGATTAGAAGTCTAGCACGTGGGTTAGCTAGTTTGACCTAGCTATGTTATATATACATATATATATATATATATATAGCTAGCTAAAGAGAAAAAGAAAAAAGGATGGCTTGGGCTGGAATTCTTGGGAGCAGGAGAAAGAAAGAAACAAGAAGAAACATAAAGAAAGGGAAGTTCTCATGCAAGAAGTCTAGCCCGATTCCGTTGTCGTCAAGAGTTTATTCTTTCTCTTTTATTTAATTTATCTTTCATGAACTCTTTGATGTTATTATTTGTGACCTTTAGTAGCTAAACTCATTGTTGAGGGGTTGCTTGAAGCCATGTACATGAAGTATTTCTAATTCATACACTTTAATCTATTGCATATTCAATTTGAATGAGGTTTCTTTTACTATGTGACTCACCGTATGAATTCTTGTATGTTTACTTTGGTGCGCAACTTAGTATGCATGCTAGGATTCTAGTTTCATGAGATACGGGTGACTGAAGATATTTTCTTCCACCGGATTCTCTGCAGTGATACACTGATTTTACCGTCGGGTGATTGAAACCCTAGGTCTCGCAGGACACGCCCATAGTGTACCTGTGAACCCTTGTAGATTCTCAAACCTTTTCTAGAACTTAATGCTTTCTTCTTTGTAAACCTTAGGATCCATAACTATGGGTTCAATAGAGGGATAGATGTAGGGGAGGTCCATGACAAACTTGCATAGGCATAAGGATTAGGTAATAGAATGTGGTTGTAACAATCAACTCTTCCTGGGAACTTTCATTGATTGGATATGTGTATTAGATTAAGTATGTGTTAGAAAGGTGGAATGACGGTGTTGGATTGCATTCCTCTTAACTCATTAATCATATAGTTAAACTCATTTGCATTCATTAGCATATTTACTTTCAGCATTTATATTCTGCATTAGCTGTAGCTTAGCCGATTCAGTTTGGTACTCAAATCAACTCCGAAAACCCTATAATTTTGTGTGGTACTCTATCACTGTGTCTAGTTCATTGTGTCCAAATTTTGTGGCATTTGAGTCTGTATAGATTAGGTTCGTAGTGTCATTAGTGTACTGTAGTCGAGTCTGTCAGCATTTCAGTTCCGTGTTAGGATTTAGTTTCACCAATTCCTTGTGTTCAACAACCCCTATTTATCTTACTACATTGATATATCCAGATTGTGAATAGGGTATCTTTGAGAGGTGTTTACCTGCCTTGTCACACTGTCCACCCACTGGGATGGCAAAGTTTACACGGCAAATTAACCTCACAGCTGTGTTGGTATCGTCGATACGAGACTAATGACATATAACACGACCCGTTTCGAAAAAAAAAATTTGGCCACGCGCCACCACCAGCGACCACCACTGGTGGCGGAGATCGACATACCACCAAAAAGCTCTCAACGAGCCCGACAACTTTCCTCTAAGGGCCCTCACCTGATTCCAGCTCGTTTAGCCAAAATCAATCCCGAAACCATTCGGCCAAAATAACTTTACAGCGTCGATTCTCCTCCGTTGAGCCACCTCGTGGCTCGACACATACACCAAAAGACTCAGGGAGGAGAAGGGAACAAACCCCCTTAACCTCTTCGTCCAATTCGCCGGCCACTTCCACTCACAGCGGAGGCCGAACAAAATCAATGGAAATCGATTCAATTTCATCGAATCAAACCTGCAACCAAAAATCTCCACACATATACAACATCTAGACATCAAGAGGAATCAAAATATACCGATTTCGTGACCAGAGGAGTCGTCGGCGGAAATTCACCCAGAAATCCTAAACTTTCTCCCCTTCGATTCTCTCACATCAGCCTTCAATCACCGGAATTCAAGCCAGAAAGGGGTAGAGGATGACAAAAAGAAACGATTCCGATCAAGTTTTGAGGTTGGAGGTGGTCGAACGACGTGACGCCGTAGGCGACAGCCGCACCACCTCAGCTCTCTCTCTCTCTCTCTCTCTCTCTCACTCACTCACTTACGGAGGGAGAGTTGACCCGAAATCAACCCACCCAAACTGTTCAGATCTTCCAAAAATGGAAACCCCCTTTCATACATGTCCATTTACTGTAAATCGGCAATTAATTTACAATAAACTTTCAATAGTTGTAACTTTTACGTCGTAACTTCAATTTCGACGATTCTCGCGTTTACGAACTCATCTCAAAAAATTTTACGATTTCTATCCAAAGTCAACCTAAGACACCTTAGTATTTACCGACGATAAAAATTATTAATCGCAACCACTAAATCGAACTCAAATTATTCATAAATATTAATGACTATCTAAAAATGTTAGTGTATTACAATCTACCCCCGTTAAAATAATTTCGTTCTCGAAATTATAAAACTAAAATCGCAGAATATTTCTGCGAAAAATTGGGTAGAACCTCCCTTATAGATAGAATACCCAAAAACCTGCAAAATTTTCGATTACACTTCAATCATCACAAGTCTCAACCTATACCGCGAGCCACCGATGCTCGTTCGAATTTCTCCACTAATAGATATACATAATAGTCAAAAACTAACTCAAATTCAATATACAGGATACTCAAGTTCAATTAACTATACATATCAAATTCAATAACTCATATCGAAAGAAATCTCAAATACTCGAAAATAAATAAAATGGAATAATCCATAAATGGTAGTAAACAGTACCTGCAACGCAAAGAAGTCTCGAAACTGTGAATAATCCACCGTTGGGTTTGTGCATACTCAGATGATATATCGTCAATGCCATTGCGATAAAATCTCCAATCAATGTTTTAAAATTCTAATCATCGTATTACTTCGTAAACACAGAATATTATAATCACACTCGTGCTCATTTCACGAGTTTAAATCATATCGTATTCTCATAGTCATCAAATGAGTTAAGATTATATAATCATACTCATCGTACGAGTAAATATCATGTTCTTAATCTCGTATTTCAGGTTCAAATCATCTCAAGTTTATATGCTCATCTTGTGAGTGGATATTATATCGTCATGCCCGTCATGCAGACAAATATCGCTTATCAAGTTATATATCGTATTGCTCAACTCGTGAGCTCAAATCACAAATCACAAAGCTCATCTCTTGAGCTCATATCATATCTCAAGTCTCAATAAATAATTTCACGTTTCAAGTTTTCATTTAACATTGTATCATCATATATATAATATACTCTCACATTAAGGAAATCGAGAACACCCCGTCCACGATGGTAATCATATAATCTTATATCATCAAATATGAAAATATCTCGAATTAAGAAAATTGAGAACACCCCGCCTACAGACGGATTTATAATCTCAATAATATATCACCTGGAGTTAAGAAAATCGAAGACACCCTATCTAAAGATGGTAATCTCATATATATGTATATTCTCGAGTTAAGAAAATCGAGAATACCCCCCAAGTTAAGGAAATCGAGGACACCACCTGGTTTAGTTTTGGGTCTCTTCACCCTAGGGATGCACAATTCCTATTTAACTATATGCCCGTAAACGGGCCCCAACTAGGATTTTAAACCGGCGTCATAGCCTGGCGTTCCCACCAATCTGTGGCGGCCTATTGATATATGCATGGCAACCTATCCATACATCTAAATATAATCATATATATACAGTCAAATTTTCCGTTTCTCATATAGTAATTCTCATTTATAATTGTAATCGTAATCGTAATAGTTTTAATTCTAAAATTTTCAACGAATCCCGTTGGATTCTAATCAAGTCAAATGAATCATCAATCATATATTTGCATCGATATGCAAATGCAAAGTCAATTTTGTATACTTGTACAAATTGTAAAAATAATCACAAGTTTAATAAAATAGAACACTTTCCATTTTCATTGATCATTGTAATATCATCTCATTTCCAATTCATTTGACAACTAATGTTGTCGTTACGATAAAACTTTGTAATGGTTTCAATTTTTGTATTTTGAATATCGTTTGTTTTAGCACAATGTACATAATCAATATAATATTCAAAAGTGTATCGATAAAAAGAATATCAAATAAAATATATCGATAAATGAATATCAATAAAATATATAGATAAATGAATATCGATAAACTAATTTGTGTATCTACGACAAGAAGTAAAGAACTGTGTACCTCAGGTCCAGCAACGGCAATGCGTAACCACTTAGTCCATAACCACCAAACTTCGTCTTCACGATGATCATAGAAACTCAATTTTATAAATTCCTAGACTCATATTTCACGGCTAACTCTATAGCACAAAGCAGACCGAAAATGAAGTTTGAGAGGTGAACCACGCTCTGATACCATTTGTGACGCTTCAACCCTTGTCGAAAATCGTCAAAATGAAAAAATAAAAAGGTAAATTGAGGAAGTGCTTAATCTGAAATTATTTTTGACTAAATTAGTCAAAGAATATATCAGACAAACTTGTTATGACGAAACAGTCGAAACGATATAGGATAAACTAAATTTCTTTGTCGGCCGCATCGCCACTGGTGGAAAACTCCGTCACCACCGCCCACCCATTGGGACCACAAAGTCTAAATGGCAAATTAATTAACCTCATAACTGTATTGGTATCGTCAATACAAACCTAATGACATTTAACATGAACCGTTTCGGAAAATATGTTTCCGGCCATGCGCAGACACAAAGAGTGGAAATCGACATATCACCAGAAAGCTCTCAACGAGCCCAACAACTTTCCTCAAAGGAACCTCACCTGATTCTGGCTCGTTTGGCCGGAATCAACCCTGAAACCATTTGGCCGGAATAACTTTCGGCATCCATTCTCTGCTGTCGAATCACCTCGTGGCTCAAGGCATACACCAAAAGACTCAGGGAGGAGAGGGGAACAAAACCCCCTAACCTCATCGTCCAATTCGTCGACCACCGCCACTCACGACGGAGGCCGAACGGAATTTGATTTCCTTGATAGAAACCTGCAACCGAAAATCTCCACACATATACAACATTTAGACATTAAGAGGAATCAAAATGTACCAATTTCGTGACTGGAGGAGCCGCCGGCGACAACGACGACATAAATTCACCCGGAAATCCTAAACTTTCTTCCATTCGATTCTCTCACCTCGGTCTTCAATCACCTCGGTCTTCAATCACCGGAATTCAAGCCAGAAAGGAGTAGAGGACAACGAATGGAAACGATTCCGACCAATTTTGAGGTCGGAGGTGGTCTGACGGCATAACGCCACCGACCACCGCCGCACCGCCTCGGCACTCTCTCTCTCTCTCTCTCTCTCTCTCTCTCTCTCTCTCTCTCTCTCTTACGAGAGGGAGAGTTGACCCGAAGTCAACCCCTTCCAAACTGTTATGACCTTCCAATAAGGGAAACCCTCTTTCATACATTTCCATTTACGATAAATCATTAATTAGTTTATAGTAAATTTTCAATTGTCGTAACTCTTACGCCGTAACTCCGATTTTGACAATTCTTGCATCTACGAACTTGTCTCGACAAATTCTATGGTTTCTGTCCAAAGTCAACCAACTTCGTCAATTCGATAAAAAGTTAACCGGAGACACCTTAGTATTTACTGACAGTAAAAATTATTTACCACAACCACTAAATCGAACTCAAATTATTCGTAAATATTAATGATTATCTAAAAATATCAGGGTATTATAGATTAAGAGGTTGGGAGTCTGATCCATTGAGAAATGAGAGCTACAGTGAGAGATCGGGAGAATCGACTTAGAGTGGTGTGAGTAAATTTTGGAGTTACAAGAGAGCGAAATTGGGGAGAAGAGGGAAATGAGTATGGTGAGAAGAGGATAATTATATCAGGTTAAGATAAGTAGCTCAAGTGACTTTCGCGTGATCAATAGTGAGCAAAAGTATGAACATGAAGTATGAACAGTAATTTGCGTGTAATGAACAGTAGGACCAAGTTTGTTATATAGTAAATGTTATGTAATTTATTGTTTCAATTTTGGTTATCAACTTATATTTTGAGATATGATTTTTGTGGTGTTACAATCAAATATCAACTTTTATGATTCTCGAAATGTAGTTTTAGTCATGGATTATATGACTTCGCACTGTGCTCTTCGATAAGTTTTACTGGCACCCAATTGAATCTCATCTAACACTCTGATGAACAGCATCTGATACTCAGATAAACCTAAAATGACACTTAGATGAACATCATCTAACACTCACAATGAACATAATCTGAGGCTTAGATGAACCTCAACTGACACTCAGATGAACATGAACTTCATCTGAACATGAACATCATTTGACACTTAGAAGAATATCATCTTACACTCAGATGAACATTATCTGACATTCAAATGAACATCAATTGATATTCAGATGAACATCATTTGACACTCAGATAAACTTATAGTTTATAGACTTTGTTAATCAATGGTCAAAGTCAACAATCAAAGTTGCTTGAATCTGGCAATCGGTCGCCGGTCAACAATCAAAGTTGCTTGAATCTGTCAATCGGTCGCCGGTCAACGGTCAATGTTAGTCGTCAACGGTTAATGTCGCTTGAGTCTAGCCAATGGTCAATAGAAAGAATACGAAAAAGCAGTGACATGAAGTAATTTATACATTAAACTAAGGGTATATTTATCATAATGGACTAGTGAAAATTAAAATTTTGTTGTTGGGATAGTGAGAATTAATAATATTCTTATTTTTGGGCTAGCCGAAAAAAAACATATATATATATCTGTCCTTTCATTGCCGGTTCAACAAGAAATCCAGCTGTTAGAGAAGCCTTTTGTCACAAGATATGAATGGTTGGAGGAGGTAATTCATTCATATGAAATCACTCATCACCACGTGTATGCGGCAGTGTACCAACAATGCATGAGCAATGGTATCCCAAATCTTTGTTCTGACGATATGGTGAAACAGATGCCGTTTGCTCCCATATCCGGGTCCATTTTCTATTTCGCACCGGTGTCGGAGCAATCGTTGGCAGCATTGCATGATAATGGCCACTAAGATAGCTCAGTGGTTTGGCAATCATCATCACTTTATTCAAATTATGCATATGAATATAAGTTTGTATGATTATTATCGACAGTTGTTTAACTTGGATAACGATTTAAACGCGATGTTTTCTTTTTGTCTCGAATGTCAAATACGGGATTTTGATTTTGTCGCAATTCCTAAATTTGACGTTTCATTTATATCACAATTATTATATGCCTTGTTTAACAACCGTTGTCAAAAACTAAATACGATTATCGCAAACACTAAATGCGATGTCCTCTTGTTGTTAAAAATTTCAAAAACGAGATTTTATTTTTATCATAATAAAAGTGTGAGGCTTATTTGTAAAGAAAATAGAGTAGCCAATGTTACACTCTTTGTTAAATGGTGCAATTTAGAATGCAATCTAATTGAGTCGCCTGATAGTATTTCGAGTGTTTCTCTTTATATGAAGTTTAGGTTTTATGTTCCCCCTTATATTCTACCGTTTCATTAATTGAAACTTAAAGATGGCCGCAAGCCCTACTTAAAAAAAAGTGTGAGGGTTAATTTTTTTTCTTCACAAATATCAAGTGTGCCAGTTTACTTGAGGTATATATAGAAGTATGAGGTTGATTTCAGCCTCTAGTCATGTCTCTTTACTCTTTAGTCTTTAGGGATTAAAGAGTTTGAACTACGGTCATGTTAATGTACCACAGTTGTATGCTTAAATGTGGGCATGTGTGTAGTACTTATGGACATAGGTTGATATATAAACAGACACGGACTCAGGAAAGAAAAGTGGGGTATGCTAAATTTACCTATGAAAATTAGGGTGTGCTAAACTTATCTATACCCTTATTTTTTACATATGTATACATGTAATTTCATTTGAGCTTAGAATCTTGGGTGGGCTGGAGCATACCTTAGCCCACCTCTACGTCTGTTCTTGTATATAAAACCCACGTACATCCATGTATCTTAATTAAGTATTTTGATCACTATTTTCTTCTGATTAAGATTAGGTAGGCCACTCTTAAATATTAATTATCACGGATTTGTAATAAATCAATTCATATTAGGGTATGAAACAATAGAAAGAAGTACGTATTTGCTAATGTAAGAAGAACGTAGCTAGTGAGTCTCACACTATTAATTTGAAATTTTATTAAAGGATTTTACTATGATAGTCTTCCTAGATGTACATCATATTAAGTGGGCATTTTTGAGATTTGTCGTAAATATTCAGCGACAACTCATTAAAATTGTTGTAAAATAGATTTTATGCGAGAAAATTCTTTTTGCTGCATTAAACATCAATAACGACTCGTATTATTTGTCGCCTAATAGGCCTATTGCAAGAAATGTATGTTTGTCGCATTAAGTATCTCTGCTCTTTTTGGTTGTTTCCTAATAGATTTTTGGCGAGGAAACTATAGTTGTCGCATAAACATTAAAAGACAAATATTAGAATTCGTCACCAAATAGGTCTTCTACTAGGAAATTTTAGTTGTCACATCAATATTTACTAATAAGTTGTTAAAATCATTGGCGAATAGATTTCTGCGAGACAATTTTTTTTCCTCATTAAATATCAACGACGACTCATATTACTATCGCCTAACATGTCTTTTGCAAGAAATCTATGTTTGTCGCATTAAGTATCATTAACAACTCTTGTCAATCATTTCATTATACGCCGTTGGTGAGGTAACTGTAATTACCGCATAAACATTTAGCGACAAATCATAAAAATCGTCATAAAATAGGTCTACCGCGAGGAGGTTTTAGTTGTCAAAGAATATTCATCGATGGCTCATAAAAATTGTCGCAAAATAAGTAATATGTGAGGAAGAGTGAAATGTCACATATATAGTCAACGACATCTCATAAAAGTCTTTGCTAAATAGGTATTTAGCGATGAAATTTAACCGACGCTAAAATATTGTGACAATTCTTACAAGTTGTCACTTATTTACTATTTAGCAAGGAAACTGTTATCGCCAATGAGATCAATTGCGACAACTTGAAATTTTCTCTTCTATACTAACTTTCAGTGATGAATTTATGGTTGTCGCAGCCTCGTTTGTTGTCGAATACATTTTTCCTTGTAGTGATAGTTGGCAATAGGAGTACCAGGAATTTATTTTTACGTGTCATCATCCAGATATTGAATTTATGAGTGTGCTAGAGCTACATCAGTAACTCCAAGTACATGATGTATTAGGATTCTTACGTGAAAGGTTATTAGGATATTGAATTTACGTGATGTATTAGGATTCTTACCACATGTAACTCAATGTACTCTCCTATATAAAGGAGCTTCTTATTATCAATGAAAGGTTACGCACCATTACTTCCATAATCTCTATTTTTCATACACTTATTTCCTAAAACACGTTATCAGCACGAGACTCTAGCCATGTGCATAGATCTCAAAAACAAGAAAAAGAAGATGGATATTGTTCTATAATAATCTCAAGTAAGTTTTCTATGATTACAACTTGAATTTAAATTCAAATAACCTACTCTTTTAGGACTTTGAATTTTTTCGTAGGAATTTTGGGATAACATCTCATCTCTCCTTTCAAAACTGCACATTTCTTGAAGGTGAGAATTTGGAACAAAAAGAGTTCCTAGATGAACTAAAAGCGTTCATCGTGAACAAATAGAGTTCACAAAAATTGATTGAACAAATAAAGTTCATAAAATCATCGATTAACGAACAAACAGACTTCGTAAGACCATATACATCAAAGTAATGTCTAATCCAAATATTATATTGAAAAAAAATTAGTTGTCGAGGAAGTATTTTGTGACTGTGAAACTAATATATCTTCTGTGTACTCATGGTGTTTGATATACAAAAGTGCATTGACACCCTGCTCCAGATCTAAGAGAGAAGTGGAATAACATGTGGTTTTACAACTTCAAGCGAATTGCATCAATCATAAGATGCTTAAGCTCAGGTCCATGATCCAATTATGCAGAATGCAATTGAAAAGCAAGATTTCATCAAGAAAATCCTCTATATAATTATAATTCAACGCAAGTTGGGAACTAAGAGAGTTTACAATATACATTATGAAGTGCACCAAAGAGCAGGGTGCAAGGAGCGGAACCCTTAAGTTAAAGAAATTTTAGTGAGACATTTTTTGGTCTCTACAACCGCCCACATAAGGAAGAACGCCATAAGTTGGCGCATGAAGGTCATGATTGATGACCAGGATAGAGGAAGCGTCGGCCATGGATGTTATGGTGACCAAGAAAGCCATGTGGTTGAGGTACCAATGCCAAAAGAGGCAAGGATAAGACGCATGATGTTTCTCAAATCAAACGAGTTGTTAATTCTCAAGATGTTTGTAAAGATTGATTTCAGAAGTTTTGGGTCAATAAGTATAGAATACTATTGATAGGCAAAATATGTGAGAAATCTATGGATTGTCAATATCATCATCGCCACATTCAAACCACCCAATCTGAATCTACTTGATCCTAGAACATATCAGTTTTTGGAACTATTTTCTGGGTACAATTGTATAAATTATTAGACCTAGCTACAAATCTCAAAAAATTATGAAATTTTTTAGAAGTGTTCATATACGTGTCTAGTTTGAGTTTGCAAAATTTTGTTGCATTCTGACACACCAATAATTCGTCAAAAGTTCAACAAGCCAACGTGCTCAGATTCTGTGAATTTTAAGGATCAAATAAACAAAGAAACAGAAGATGGAGATAGAGCTAATGCAAATCTCAACATAGCACACTTCAAAATTGGTAGAGACTCGATTGAAGAGATAGCTGATTTTGATTAGAGTTTTATGTTTTCCATGAAAAAATGCGTGTGTGCCCAAGTATTATGTTTGACAATGTTGGTAAATTACTTTGGATTAACAAACTTTGATGTATCATATTGGCCTATTAATAAAGATACTATTGTATTAGCTTATTAATAACAGGCTTGTCTACATTTTCTGTATCATATATATGTTTTATGGTTGCTATAAATCTATCGTCTACTAGGGCTCACCTTAGTAACTTGTGATGTCTAGAAAAAGTGATTTTCAATAAAGGTATTTGAGTGGACCTTGTATCCCACCTATATTGATCTCTCTTCGCCTGGTTATGAGTGAAAAGAGCTACCTAAATGATTATAGATAGTCTAGTAGACTAACAAATTCGTCCATGTATCAAATGGGATAAGCTAAGAGTGCTAAAATCTCTGAAAATCATCACAAAACAGAAAACGGACTCTGCTTTGCGGAACAGCTAGCTTTGACCATAAACTGGGAATTTCTCATAAATATTCTGTATATGAGTGATATATGAATAAAAATATATTGATGTCTAGTTTTCATAACTACCTCTGTATTGTCGATATCTAATTTCAAGAAAGTGTTGTACCCATTTTACTGAACAAATGTCAGAAACAAGGTATAACAGAATCTGCTCTGCAGATCAGTCTAATTCGACAATATACTGAGATTTTTCCAGAATGATACATATAAATGACATATGGTTGGAAATGTATGGATATCTAGTTTTCAGAACTATATCCGGATTTTCAAAAGCTATTTTCTAGAAAACGTTGTGTCCATTTTACTCAACAAATGTTAGAAACAGACATAACATAATTGGCTATGCAGATCACTTGGCTTTGACACAAAACTGGGATTGACACAGAATAAACCAGCATATTAATAATATATAGTTGGAAAGCTACGGATGTCTAGTTTTCAGAACTTTATCCAGATTGTAAAAATCTATTCTCTAGACAAAGATATTCCTATTTAAGTTCACGGAGGTCTGCTAGACTCGAGGAAGGCCAAAACCCGAGGAAAACCCGAGGAGGACCTTCGATGGATCGAAAAAGTAACTCGAGGAAGCCATTCGATGGATCGAATGAGCACCTCGATGGATGGAGGGAACAACCTGAGGAGGCCCTTCGATGAATCGAGAATTACATGTAAGACATGCAAGACATGTTACTTTGCAAGTATTTCCCCCGAGAACTTTGAAATTCTCATTGAAGCGAGAATTACATATACTATGTTATGATAAAGACAACTTATATTGACTTTGTACCTTGTAGATTATGTTTCTATACGATTAGAATGGACATTGGTCTTCTCATCATCTATGCCAACAATTTTCAAGTGAGAATGGACATGAGTTCCTTTGCATTATCTCTGGTGATTGCGGTATAATCTGAATATTAGACAAACTTATGTGTCAGCCAAATGGGCTATGTAAGACAACTAAAAGAGAGTTGTAGAATCAAACTATGTCATGAGAGATGACTTAAGGATTCAGACACATATAAGGCTTTGACACGACAGACTGGAACATCTAGGTCGTGATATGATGATCTAATTTTTGAGAAAGTCAATCAGACATCCATTCTTTCGAGTGAAATGAAGCAAGAACCAGAGTTGGTTCATAAGACATTGGAGTTAGGCACCATTCAGTAGTGGCTCTATCGTTCAAATGTCGACTAGTGATCGACGCCTCTTCCCCCAAGAGGAGAAAACTAAGACGTCGAGGATGGCATGTTAGTCTTCTATTCTGCTTTCCGAGTCTATAGAGGCTCCATGCCTCAACCAAAATCCTCATTGGTTATTTTCAATGGCTCATCACTCGTTATTACAAAGCCTACTCATTTGAGAGATTAGGATTGAGACCATCCTATGCAAAGGACACATATATTCTCACTATATAGAATATAAGGTGATTCTATAGAACGATTAAACCAACTAGCGGACCACTAAGATGTTTTGTGGTGTTGGTTCTAATGCAAACATGTTGATAAGGTGTTGTGTTATCGTCCACTTGTAATGCTGCTTAAACTTCTAGCTCAGATCATATGACTGCAGGCTCACTACCCGAATCATCCCATTCATAGTCGGTTCAACTTAATAATGCTAGAGAGTTTACATCGAAGAGTTCCGATGACTTATATTGCACATCATTGAGATATGATATTGGTATCATACTCTCATGAAAAAACCCAAATGGTCTCGCAGAAAATGACTACGATGGTAGCTTAGACATTGGTGATGCGCACCAATATTTTCTGCTTAGGGTTATGCAATATCACATGTAGCTATACCAAATCATCTACGATACACCATCACTCAATCTTGTTTTACGTAGCTAGTGACTGTGTGCAAAGATAATATCTCGCACTTACGCATGTATGTGCCAAAATTATTCTGCCACAGCACATTATGATAGGTGAACCGAGATGAATGAATATATATATTGGACATGAGTCTTCAACTATAATCCGATGTGAGAACCTTGACAGGCTATCTCTTTACCACTAGTTTTGTGGATGTCACTTTGATAAAACAGTCTTCCCGTCGTTAAGGGGAGATAAGAACAAGCATGTTCAAATAGGAAAGACATGAAGGGTCGTGTCCTCACTATGTCTCATCATGATCCCCAAACAATAGAACATAACAGATTTGATGTCTGATACGTTTTCTAGTATCGTGAAAGTAACGAGATCACATATACTTGCTGCAAACATGCCTGTAAGGATTTATGTCCCTGTGAGAGGACATGGCGCCACCAAAAGGAGCTGGTTATGGTGCTGCCATCATAGAATGTGGCATACTGACGTCACAAAGTGGCATAGTGTCGTCACATACCATAGGTTCTGCTGAAGAGCATAGGAGACCCAAATGTTCGATAAATACTCGTCCAAGGAAAGGAGCAAGTTTCGCACAATATGATCAATTGATCATTTATACTCGATTTCATTATATGGTTATCATTGACGGACACCGTAAATGTTAAAACCAATTACTCATAACATAGATATCTCTACAAAGTACAAATTACACTAGTATACATGAGAACAAGGAATTTTGAGACTTATCTAACCTATCTACATTGAAACTCCCAAACATAGTAATAATTAGCCTACATGGAAAGATGTGATCCAGATTTATTGATGTTCACTAACAAAGAGAAAGGTAGTTGGGTTGGTGATGCCAACACACCCAAGTGTAAAGCCTATCGAAATGAATCTTTGTTAGAAAACGTGATGAGAATAAAGAGATTGTACTTGCTCATGGCGCCATGCTTCTCACAACGCTCTAGAATCGACTACAATGATATAAATTCTCTTGTAATGGATGTCATTGCACTCCACTACCTTGTCAGTATGATAGTTTCTGAAAAACTTGACATGCAGCTTATAATCGGGGTCATGACGTATCTCTATGAGGATCTAGAATAAGAGATAAATATGAATATGGACTTCATGTACCCCAATCAAGTGGCTCTAGACCATAGAGTGTGTTTGTAATGAGATTGAAACGCTCACCAAGTAACTACTTGATTGGGAAGGGATATGCCCATGTATGTTCATTTATATGACAAGTTTAAGATTTGCAAAGTGTTTGAAATCCAAATTTGAGAGAATAGATCTTGGGAAGACACGGTGTTATCTCGAACTGGAACTCGAGCACCGTAATGATGAGATTTTCCATCAATCAGTTTTTACTCTAAGATATGTTGCACTTTATGATGATAAAGTGAAGTCTATGAGTACTCTCATGATCTGCTATAGTCTTGACCCTTAGAGGGATCCATTTTCGTCCAAGGGATGATGACGAAGATGTGTTAGAGGCTAAAGTGTCTAATCTAGTGCAAGAGTGTTCTTAACATAATACACAAGACTTAGCTCCTCATTACTATTGAACTTTTGATAGCTAGATATATTTATGCACTCACACAATGCCATTGAAATGGTTTAAAGATAATCTTTCAGCATCAAAGAGTATGAAAAATATAGGCTTAATCTATCCCTACATAGAGGCCACAAAAAAGAGTGGCGCTGATTTCCCTTCACCCCCTACACCAACAATCGTTGTGATGTGTTGGCAAGTTTTGTTGAAGTTAGATATCTCTCTAATTCACACAAAGGTTGTTCCTAAGTTGGTTATGTCTTTACCATGGGTACACAGTGATATCTTGAAGTCTAAAGCAGACTCTAGTTGCTACATCTTCAAACCATGTTGAGATTATTGATCTAATATGAAGTTGTTACTGAGTGCATATGGTTCAGGTTCATTAGTGCACATATCGAAGATCAAGTGGTTTTGAATCACCACTGATAACCCTACATGCATTATGAGGATAATGTTGCTTGCATCAAGGTGATGAAGCTAGTTTACATGTAGGGCGACAAAACCAAATATATATCACATAAGTTATTCTATAGTCAGCAAACAATATCAATTCCTCAAGGTCATGGTTGACCAAGTTTGATTTGAGGATTAGTGGCAGACTTAGATTCTAAGTTATTAGCAAATTTCACATTTGAGAAGCATGTGAAGAGCATAGAGTTGCTCAACTTATCTAACCCACCTTGATTGTTGACATCAAGGGGAGATGCGGACTTTAGGGGAAGTCTGGCATTCATATGAGCGTTTCTAAATGTGAAAGACACGTTGTACTCTTTTTCCTTGACTAAGATTATTTTTTTTATCCCAAAGAGTTTTTATTTCTTAGCAAGGTTTTAATGAGGCAACATACTTAAGTGTCATATCATCGTCTACGACGACTTGTGCTCTTTTTACTTGGCGAGATCACTCATACAAAGGTTTTTAGCTCGTTAAGATTTTTAATGAGACATTAAGGAAGCATTGAAGAAACACTGTCTACCATAATCGGCACAAGGAGGAGTGTTGAAGGATATTTACTTTATTATGTGTGTTCCTAGTTATGGTAGAATATACATAGAATAAATGAGAGAATTAGATTTAGTAATGTATTAGGATTCTGCATGTACTCTCCTATATAAATGAGCTTCTTATTATCGATGAAAAGTTACGCACCATTACTTCTATAATCTAATCTCTATTGTTCATACACCTATTTCCTAAAACAAAAACGTGACAGACGGCCTACCAAGTTAGGATTACCAGCTATACATGTTTACCATTTGTGATTGTTACCAATTCAAATTTGTTCAAACTTGCACAATGAACTTTCAAGAACAAATTGGGAAAAACAAGAATGAATAAAAGCAATGATCACTTTTCACCTTGGCCTTCTCAAATTTGACACGTTGCTTCACATTCATATACCGAGACCTGCAAACCGCTTGTGACGATCTGGCCCGTGTTGTTCAAACTTCGAATTGCATAACAATCTGAAAGAAGCTTCCAGATTTTCTTCACTTGAAAGCAGAACTTGGTCACTGAAGGTTGGGATAACTCTGTCATTGCAGGCATGTCTCATAGTTCTGCTTCCTTTGTTTTTGTAATTCTGCTACGTACAATTAGTGTTCATTGGTTCTAACAAAAAATGTTGCAGGGTCTGTTCTTTATATCAAGAAGGAATTCAACTTAGAAAGTGAACCAACATTTGAAGGGCTCCCTGTAGCCACATCACTGATAGGAGCCACATTGATCACAACAGTTTCTGGACCTGCGTCGGATTGGCTTGGCCGCCGGACAATGCTTATAATATCATCGCTGTTTTTCTTCATGAGTATTTTGGTAATGTTGTGGTCTCCCAATGTCTATGTCTTACTTCTGGCTAGGCTGTTGGATGGTTTTGGAACTGGTTTGGCTGTCACTCTCGTTCCTGCTTACATTTCTGAAATAGCCACCGGATATTAGAGGAAGCCTGAATACACTCCCACAGTTCACTGGTTCTGGTGGGATGTTCTTATCCTATAGGATGGTGTTTGTAATGTCATTGATGGACTCACCAAGCTGGAGACTCAAGCTAGGTGTTCTGTCCATTCCCTCGTTAGTGTATTTCACTTTGACAGTACTTTGCCTGCCTGAATCTCCTCGGTGGCTTGTGAGTAAGGGACGAATCCTTGAGGCCAAACAAGTTCTGCAGAGACTAAATGGCAGAGAAGATGTTTCAGGTGCCTAAATTGGTTTTCCTATTTTATAACATGGTTACTTACTATTAAATCTGACTAGCTAGTTAGCACTCTCATTGGTATTTTGTCCACTCATTGCCAATTGGTTTAGAGGTTTAGTGCTCTATTTCTGATAAGGAATTAGTGCTGGCTTATATGCAAATTTCTCACCAAGTTTACGGGGTTCTAAAGATCCTAGGCCGTGTGAAGGAATTTAGGTGGATTACTTTAAATATTTTGTTATATTCATATCCGCGCAGTGCCTAGGCAATGATTCTTGATGTTTTTATGTCATGATTGAGTAAAGTTAGAGCTAATTAACTCAAGGCTTCTATGATGTGCAGGCGAGTTGGCTTTGCTAGTTGAGGGTCTTAAAACTGGCAAAGAGACATCACTAGAAGAGTACATTATCAATCCAGCAAATGTGCTTAACGGGGCCTCGGTAGGTAAATCCTCAAACTCAAGTGTTTCTTTGGTGCAAGAAACAAGTGTGAAACTTGAGTTTGAAATTGATAGCTCATGTGGTTGTGCTTGTGATGGCGGTACCATCTCAATGTAAGGAATTTCGATGGACTCTTCCATAAGTACTTCTTCCATCTCATCATCATCATTATCAAAGAAAGCATCCCCTTCTTCCATTGCAATTTCAGCCTCAGTAGTCAAATTCACAGACCTATATTCAAGAAGAGCTTCGAGCGCATCCAATTCCTGCTTGATTCGATCATTCTCAACAACTGGCTCCATTTTGATGGATCGAAACTGGTTCTCGATGGGTAGAAGATCTCCTCCTCGATCCATCGAAGCATGCACTCTGGTTTCCCTGTTTTCTCCAGCTTTGTCAATGGCTTTTCTCAAAGGATCGGCAACAACTGAAGAGAAGTACCAAGGATCTATGGGGCAGGAGAGGGAGTATCATATATAGCTAAACCATTAACTGGACAAACTTGATATCTCGCCATGAGAGCACGGCTAACCAAAGTGGCATCTCGCTTAAGGATCCTCTTGTCACTCTCTTTGGTAGTGTCCGTGAGAAGCTGTCTGAGAGAGGAAGCAAGGGCAGCAACATGTTTCCATTATTAGGCAGTGTTTTAGTTAATGCTGGAGAGCAACATAGTAAGCATTGGGACATGGAGAGTCAAACTGATGATGATGATCACGAATCTGATGTGTCCGGGGATTATGGTGATAATGGTTTGAGAAGTCCATTGATCTCTCGGCAGACAACACGTGTGGAAAAGGACATGGCCACACCTAAGTCCTGTGGTGGTAGTGTTTTAGGTGTTAGAGGCAGTATCATTTTTAATGCCGGTGAGACAGGCAATAGTACTGGTAGTATAGACATTGGTGGAGGTTGGCAGCTTGCTTATAAGTATGCTGAGAGGGTAGGCGAGGATGGGAAGAAGGAAGGAGGAGTTCAAAGAGTCTATTTGCACCAGGAGAGTGCACTCGGGTCTCAGCCTGCATCAGTTGTTTCAATTTCTGGTGTAAGGCAAGGAAGTGAAGCAATTCATGCAGCTGCTTTGGTCACTCCAACCATGGTTCCTCCAGAAGAGGCTGTTGTTAAGGGAACCAAATGGAGACAGGTGTTGGAACCGGGAGTCAAGTGAGCATTGGTTGTCGGGATAGGACTTCAAGTTCTTGAGCAGGTAAATAACTACACACATTCTGACAGTCACTATATATATGTTGCAGGTTACCTTGTTATAGCTTTTAGATTTTCACATACCTCCTGATTGTCACCGTTAGCATTTTGTGAAAGCTAACACCGGTTTACATTTCCAATGTACATTTGTCAAGTTCATGCAAGGAAACTGAAACCTTTTAGGCCAGAAATCCAAGGAGAATACCACAATGACTTTCCTAAAGATGGCCGTTCAAACCCTCTAGGCAAACTCTTTTTAGTCTTCATGACCATCTGACCATGTAAATTGACTCCTCTACATTCACTGATTCACCGTTTTCTTTCTCTCACTACATTAACTTAATCAAATTATCCCAAATTTGAGGGCAATTGTTTTTCCTCGAACTTTCTGATGTTTTTTCTCCTGCAGATTGTAGGCATAAATGGGGTTCTCTATTACACTCCTCAGGTTTATGAGAGAACAGGTGTAACAGTTCTCCTGTCTAACATAGGACTAAATTTGGCGTCTGCTTCTCTCTTCGTAAGTGCCATAACAACATTCTTAATGCTTCCTTGCATAGCTACTTCCATGTGGCTTATGGATATAGCTGGCAGAAGGTAAATTTCACTATGTATATTCACTACACTACATGCTCTAGAATCTAAATCTAAATCTACATTCATATATATGCACACACAATATGTTAAGTTCCTATATCTTTGTTCTTGTAGGTCACTACTGCTGTCAACAATACCAATCCTGATAGTGGCGCTCGCTTTACTAGTGTTTGCCAGCCTTGTCAACATAGGAACTACTTTGACTGCAACAATCTCCACTGCTAGTGTAGTTGTCTACCTCTGCTGCTTTGCCATTTGTGCCCTCACATATTGGATTGGAGACATCATCATCACATACTCATTCCCTGTCATGCTCTCCTCCATTGGCTTTGCTGGTGTTTTTGGATTCTACGTCGTTGGCTGCATCATTTCCTGGATATTCGTCTACTTGAAGGTCCCCGAAACTAAGGGCATGCCTCCAGAAGTCATTTCCGAGTTCTCTGCTGCTGGTGTAAAACCTGCTGCAGATAACTGACCTTACTGCATTGCCCTTTAAAAATTAGTTTGGTTATATTTGTACTGATCGAAGTACATTTGACAATAACTAAATATGTGAATGACTTGCTTTTCCATGGACAATGGTTTTCTTTGCTAGTGGCTTATAGCCTTATTCATTATTATGATCTTCATATGATCATATCAGTTGACTAGCTTGTGTGGCCGTTGACATTTACGGAACCAACGGATTCATAATCATATCGACCCTTCTCATCATACCTAGTGTCTCCATATCTGATTCTTGCCCTACCACATATGCATTCCCTACAGTCACTTTCATGATCTACCTGTTGTGTATGGCTATCACCTGCTTGGTTGCTTCTTGAAACTACGTGGCTTTTGTACTAGAACCCATCTCTCCTACTCTTAATGCTTCTTCACATGCAGTGGATACCAAATAAGTCAATCCGTCTCAGGTCCTTCTTGAATTCTTGTACCTTTCATTTGAAGATTCTCCATTACCTAAATAGTTCAGAAGCATCGCGCGCTTTCTGCCACTTGAAGATTCTCCATTATAGATCTGTCAAAGTCAGAAGCATTACTACCTCTATGTTCCACTGAGGACTCGAAAAGAAACTCAAAATATCAGAAGGGACGGAGAAGAAATTGTCCTAATCTCAAAAAAGCCCATTTTCCTAGAGAAAAATATCAAACGAGTCCACCTCTCCTTTAAACAAGAGAGTTTGCTGGTAAATTTCAGGGTTTTAAATCCAAAATGGCAAGTCCAGCAGAAGAGACAGCTGTTTCGCCGGAGAAGAGGCCCGGCGTCTTGTTCATCGGATCACCCACCGTCGGCAAACGAACTCTCCTCTCTCGTAAAAAGCCCTTCACTTTCTTCTCCATTTCAATACTGACCCAAAACCTCTCTGCACATTTTTTACCGATCAAAGTTCGTAACTTTATTGCAGGTTTACTGGGTTTGGATTTGGACGATGCTTCTGAATCTTCGGGTTCTCAGTTGGCGGTTCATGGGTATGTGAAAAGTTTTTATCTTGGGATTTAAGTTTTGATCTTTTTTTGTAATGTGAACTTTTTGGTTCTTGGTTTGGGGAGAATAGGTGGACTATAAATACTAAGTACTACACAGCTGATGTGTCTGTCTGGATGACTCATCTTGATGATCAGCTTTCAATTGAGAAGCTACCATTGTATGATCAGCTAGCTGCTTTGATTATGGTGTTTGATACAACTGAGGTTGGTCTATTGTCATTCACTATTTTTCTAATTTTCTTAGTTTTAGCTGCTCTAGATGTTTAGCATGGTTGATGTGATGTGTTTAGTATTTGAAATCTTTGTGCAGTTGTCATCTCTTATGGCACTTCAGAAATGGGTATCTCAAAATGATCTTCAAAAGTTCGATATACTGTTGTGCATAGGGAATAAGGTCGATCTTGTGCTGGGGCACCCGGTTCATGTTGAGTACAGGAGACGTTTGATGAACGTGGGGGAGCCTTTTGCTGATTCACAGTCGGATTTTACCGAGTATGGAATCTCTGAAACTGAAGGGAGCAGTTTGTTGGGGGAGGATGAACCAGCGTGGGAGACCAGGGGTTCATGTTTGGAATGGTGCACCGAGAATAATATTGAGTACATTGAAGCTTGTGCTTCGAATACTGAGTTTGACAAATGTGAGTCCCTCTTTTCTGACTTTAAATTCCTAGGATTCAATATCGTGGTACATATGAATTTCGTGGTACTGTTATGATCATTAGAAAGAGTCGCATGATTGAAACTCTCTCTTATCGAAATGGATACTAGTATTCGATAAATCTTTAGGATTGTGACTTTTGATGTTATGATCAACTATACTTCAAGGCCTATTTGCAAAGCTTTATTGAATTCTCATTCTAATATTTTGATTGAAATGACATGCCTTGTGAGATGAGTTTTTGTAATGATGGATAGGTTTAAGGAGAATTAGTACTTTCGCATGATCTGATGCTCTAGTATGAAAAAAAAAAACACAAAGGCAAGTATTCATACATATGTCAGTTTCTAGAAAAGAAAGGAAATTAGTTAGCTTCAGAATCAAAAAAGTGATTTTATGATTAACAAAGATGTTGATTGTCAATACATCATATACCTTTTCCTCTTCTGCTCTCTTTTGTATAAGTATCTTTTAGGATAAAGGTGCTTTTTCTCACAGGTTTATCAGTTGATGGCGATTCACAAGGTGTTGAACGGCTCTTTGGTGCTCTTTCTGCACATATGTGGCCTGGAATGATTCTGAAAACAGGCAATAAGATTAGTGAACCATCATTACCTGAAAAAGAAGGTTATATTCCCGTCCTCTTCTACATTTGGTTTTTGATTAGCGTAAAGTGGAATTCTAAATGCTTTAATCCCTCTGCTAGACTCGTCGGAAGAAGAATCTGATTATGAATTTGAGTATGATGTCCTATCGGCGGGTTCTGCTGAACCATTTGATGACACAGATAAAGGATGGGGATGGGTTTCTGCAGATGGTGCTGGAACCTCAGATATGGGGAAACTTGATGATCATAGTAATCGTATTAAAGAAAATGATACCTTTAGTGTTGTTGAGGAACCACATAGCTCTACATCCACCACTACCGTACATATTGATCTCAATAAGGAAGTGGCAGTAGCAAATGCCGAGGAACCTGCACAGAGCACTGAACTTGAACAAGCTGAAGAGTTAGATGAGGCACCTTTCGAGATTGAGGATTTGGAACAGTTGATGTCCGAAATTGGAAACATGCGGGACAGCGTGAGATTGATGCCTGATTTTCAAAGAAGAGAAATGGCTGCCAAGTTGGCCATGAAGATGGCAGCCATGTTTGGAGGCGAGAGTGATAATGAACAGGAAAGTTGATGAGAGTAACATGTTATCGATATTCAAGTAATCCTACTTCCCCTAATCTCCTGGATGTACTTTGTCCACATACTGTATTTTGAGGGGGAATCAGCATGTTTTTTCAATTTAGTTAGCCCCTCAGCTTCTCTTGTGATGCTACAGAATAGTCATAATACTCAAAAGATAGGCCGAATCCATTAAAGCTGTAAGAACGTGTGTTTTTATTTACACATTAGCCATGTCAAGACAGATTAGCCTGCATTTTCTATGTGACTGCTGCAATAGTTACTTGTGTAAAACTGTAAATGGTAGGAGTGGCTGGTATTACTGCTCTTGTTTGTTTTGTATGGGATTATGGGAAGATTAGGATGCTGCAACATATATGCAGAGTGGCCAAGTTTGACCATAGCATTATCAGCCGGAAAGGGACACTGCCGAAAGTGCAGAAACGCCGGAGGAGATGGCAACTTGTTATTAGTCTCAGCGTTTAGGAATGGGAGGGGAAGTTAAGCACAAGAGCCAGCCAGTGCTTAAAATAATTATAAGGTTTGAATATGAACGAATTTGAACCGTGGGGACCAATGTTTGAAAGTGATGATAATAGTGAGTAATTTTTAGCGGCGGAGTAAGATTGGTCTATGCACGAAGTAGGATTTAATTTGGACATAGTTGGTGCGTGCTTTAGTTGCCCTCTCTTTTTGTCAATACATGACCGAGAATAAGTTGGTATACATCGGCTATTGCCTTTTAGGGTGTTTCAATTGACCAGGGAGAGATATGTTTAGTGCTTTTCAAGGTTTTTAATATAGCCGGAAACGGTGAGTATGTTCATCATTTTTGTCGACATATTAGATGAGATCTCAAGTTCGATTTGCTTAATAATTTGAGAGAGACCCTCACCCGTAATTTAGAAAGATATAATCTTGGATTATATGAAAGAGAGAGAGTACTAATTATTGTTATTTTGTGATGAGCTTCACTAACTCACTCGAAAAATATACCATAAAGTATTGAAAGTTTGAAACTTGGGAGTGCTTTTTAGTAGGACGAAGTAAGAGCATCTGCACCGAAGGGGGATTTTTTCCCAAATCGGACGTCCTCTGGCGGGTCCCATCTGGAAATAGGATTTCTGGGCGATCGACGTCGTGCAGCGATGCAGAATGGGGGGGGGGGGACCAGACATTGACGCTGAGAAATTTGTCTCAACCGTGCTGAAATCGATTAACCGAGAGGAATTGCTCCCTGGCGGATCTCACGCACGTGGGTAATGCCAGGGCGCGTTGCTTTTTTTTCAATCTGACGCATGCAGTGGCGGAGCCAGCCAAAACTTTAAGGGAGGGGGGGGGGCAAAACTTGGGGGAAAGAAATGAACAAGAAAAAATGAAACAAAATTGGTAAAGAGAGGCTATGAAGGTTAGAACCTACGATCAATTGAACTAAAATATAAGCAGTATCCACTCTACCAAATCTGTTTTATCAACCAATTATATAAACATACTATACATATCAGTTGATTAGAGGGGGCCATGGCCCCTGTTGGCCCCAACGTGGCTCCGCCACTAGACGGGTGTAATACGAACACCGTAAATAAGTAATTTTTTTTACTTGGTCAGTTACAGACCAATGGGAGGTCGCCACATGGCCCGGTTATCTCCCCTTTTGTTTCCAACGGCTATGTGATTCTGGCCCGTTGATTATCCATTCGAATTATGATCGGACGGCCACAATTTGTATACAACGGCTCCTTTTTGTTAAAACAATGATTCTACAAATACTATTTTCCTATAAATACTAGCCTCATTATTCACAATCCTCACAATCTTTATTTATTTAGATAAACTTCAAACACATTACATTAAAACATAATAAACAACACTCAAACAATATAAAATACAAACACACAAAATACAAACACACATATATCAAACACGTTATTTAGAGTTGTTCACCGGTTTCAAGAAAAATCAGTTGTGCTTCACTAAGTCCTTTTGAAGCTCTCCATGGATATACACTTATTGGAGATCAACGAGATGGTCACTAAACCATTGTTGCTGTTGATCTCTTCCAACCAGCTCAAAGGGAATTCGGTTACCATTTTCATCCATCGACCCATCATAAATTTTGAAAGCACTAGATGGGTTTTGTAAATCTTCTTCGTTCTCCTCAAAATTTTCCTACACAAAATCTTCCTCAACAATCATGTTATGCATTATGATGCAAGCTAACATGATCATTTTCAATGTCGATGTGTGATGACACATAGCTGAATGCAGAATAATTGCCCATCAATATTGTAAGATGCCAAAGAACCTCTCCACATCTTTGTGATATGCCCCTTGTTTCCTTATGAACAGCTTCTGTTGTTGATTCTGGGTTTGAAAATTGTTTTGACAAACAAGGAGTACCTCGGATATATTCTATCAGCTAGATAATAAGTGTGGTGGTACGTCATACCGTTGACTTTATAAGTCGATTGTGGGCTTGTTTCGACAAGGAGCGCATCGAACACATCCGAGTTGTTGAGCACACTAATATTATTTTATGCTCCAGGCGTCCAGAAAAAGCTGTGCCATATCCACGTGTCATATGACGCCACCGCCTCTACGATTATGGTCGGACTAGCCTTCCGCCCTAAGTATGACCCTTGCCAAGCTGTTGGGCAGTTCTTTCATTTTCAGTGCATGTAGTCGATGATTCCGATCATACTAGAACATTTCAGCTTCTTTGCTCTTCTTAGAAGTCGAGTGATGTCTGTTGCATTTGGAGCACGGAGGTAACGTTCTTGGTAAAGCAATACCACTTGTGTGCAACACTTCTTCATGCATTCCAGTGTTGTTGATTCCCCTATCCTTTTGTATTCAGCACACTGATCTCCAGCTGCGCTGTACGCCAACATTCGTAGAGCACCAGTAATCTTTTGTTCAGGAAGAAGTCCTTGCAATCCAATGGCATCTTCTCTTTGATGCCAAAATGGGTTATGGTTGCAGAGTTTTGTCTTGATGCGGTTGAACAAGTTCGTGCTCATTCGGAATCTCCGACGAAAATATTACTCGTTGAAAACAGGGTGTTCGATGAAGTAATCTTCCATCATATTCTGTCCCTTTGCTTCCCTCTGCCTTAGTTCGTTTGGACAGTGGCGGCAAGGTGGCTCATCGTCAAACGCTACAGCTACCATAACTGCATCAGTGACGAAGGAATTAGCAATTGCTGCAGATTGTTGGCGTTGTTGTCGCCTCCTCCTGAAAGACTCTTCGTAATCGGAAGGATTCATCTTACTGATGAGGGAGTGTGAATAAGTGTTTGAAGATATGTGTTTACGGGTGTAGAATATCAAGTGACTTGTAGATGTTATGAGGTTTCAAGGAGCCATGAAAATGCTTTTATAGCAAAATTTAGATAACCTAATGTTCAACGATGAATACACGTGTCACGTCCTCATTGGTTGAAAATCTTCATCCAATTATTTATCCGATATCAACAAGTGGATGTGACACGTCACACAATGACTGGTCGAAAATCTTACAAGAAATCTTCATCAATAATTTAGTCGATAACGTCATGTGAAAATGACACGTGTCATATTATGATTCGTCAGAAATCTTATTGAAAATTTGGTTCAATAATATAGACAATAATGACACGTGTCGGCTAGTTATTGAATGAACATATTACTAATAATTAAATAAAATAAGTTTTTATAATTGATGAATAGTAATAAGAATTCTTATATGTAGCACTGTTGCGCAAAAAACATAAATAGGATTTCATATTTGATGAATAGTGATAAAAATTCCTGAAATAGAAATTTCTAAGCTAATAAAACTTTCCTAACTCAAACTTTCCGAACGGATGCGGATGCTCTAACATCAACACACTTGGGGATTTATCTTTTACTTTTTTTTTCTCTTGAGCTTCACTAGAGAACTTGGGAGTGCTTTTTGGTAAGATGAACATCAACACAAACACACTAAAACTCAATCATGTTCAGGGGACGAGGATCAAGCCCAAAGTCTCATCACTTTAATCACTTTCATAGCTTCGAATCAAGTGAGGAAGGGCCATAGTAGTGGAGCTACACCATGTTAGATAGTTTCGCAAATCCACCTCGGAGTTAGAAATGTGCTCTTCAATTCAGGGATTCTGTCGTGGTGGTCGTTGTTACTTTCCTTTCTTGCCATTTGAATGGAATTTTCAGAGGTGGTAATGGAGGAGTATATTCCTTCCATTGAGAGACCATGCTTGAGCTTGACGAAATTCTGTGCATCAATCACCAATTAAACAACACAGCCCATGATTCTCTGTTGGCTTTGCCTTTTTAACATTTGAATGGCCGAAGAGCTTCGAACAATTTTCCTCATCAACTAACACCTTTTTTTTGTAACTATATATTCGTTTAGCGTCAATAGCACTTCAAGTCGCTCTTGACCCATCAAAGTGCTTCACAAAAGTGTTGCCACTTGGTCTTAAAATAATGGTCGTGATTCTTCAACTAGCTCTAGGTAGGACGCGCCTTGGAAATTCTTATTACAAAATTGAAAATTTTCTCCAAGCATCTGTGTTACACATTGACACTTGGGATAAGTTAACCAACACACGCAAACACCCTCAAATAAAATAGCTCAAAAATTGGCTTCATTGGGTTCTGCTTTTGGCACCATCTTGCTTCTCTTTCTTTTGTAATTTATTAGAGCACCCGCACCCACGTTTAGCTCTTGCTCGAGCAATTTGAGGAGGAGCATGCACTGTTTGAGGTGGAGCAGTCACTGTTCATCGAATAGGAGGTGCAGTTTCTGTTTTTCGCGCAGCGGTGTCAAAAAATAGCACGTGCTATTACTGTTCATAAATTAATTTTGTATTAAAAATATTTTTTTAATCTTTTTCAACAAATCCATAAACGACACGTGTCGTTGTCGTATGAATAATTGAATAAGATTTCGGGTAAGATTTCTGACGAATGACTAGTTGACACGTGTCACGCTGACAGAAGGTTATCGGGTAAATAATTGTACAAAATTTCCGATAAGATTTTCAACCAATCACGAGGCAACACGTGTCATGTCCACTGTTCATTATCGGCTCTAATAATTGTATAAGATTCTCGGATAGATTTCTAACCAATTGAAAGCTGACACGTGTCATCATCTTATCTAATCAGAATATCTACACTCGGCTATATATTTGTTGATCGGTGCTCATCGTTCATTCACACCTTTCCAACCATATATTCTACATTCCGATAAGATGAATCCTTTTAGTTTTGAGAATTTTTTCCGGAGGAGGCGACAGCAACGTCGGCGAAATGCCGAAATTGCTAATGCTTTCATCACTGAAGCGGTCGTGGTCGATGCAATGTTCGATGATGAACCACCTCGCCGCCAACCAAATGAAGAAAGAATGAGGGAGTCAAGGGGACATAATCTGATGGAGGATTACTTCATCGAACGCCCCGTCTTCAACGAACAAGCCTTTCGTCGAAGGTATCGAATGAGTACCAATTTATTCAACCGTATAATGGCGGATCTCTGCAACCACGACCAATTTTGGCACCAAAGAGCTGACGCCATCGGATTGGTTGGACTGCTTCCACAATAAAAGATGACAGGCGCTCTTCGTATGTTGGCGTACGGCGCAGCCGTAGATCAGTGTGCTGAAATAACAAGGATGGGTGAATCCACAACACTACAATGCATGAAGAAGTTGTGTATGCATATCTACGAGCTTTACGGTGACCTCTATCTCCGCGCTCCAAATGCCACAGACTTATCCCGACTTCTAAAGAGAGCAAGGCATCGCGGATTTCCTGGTATGATCAGAAGCATTGACTGCATGCACTGGGAGTGGAAGAACTGCCCCACAGCTTGGCAAGGAGCATTCTCGGGCCGAAAGAAGCGTCCAACTATTATTTTAGAGGCGGTGGCCTCATATGACACGTGGATATGGCACAGCTTCTTTGGGGTACCCGGATCACAAAATGACATCAACGTGCTCCACCAATCGGACATATTTGATTCGCTCCTTGCCGGAAACAGTCCGAGTGCAACCTATAAAGTCAACGGTATGACTTACCACAATACTTACTATCTAGCTGACGGTATATATCCCAGGTACTACTCGTTTGTGAAAACAATCTCCAATCCCCAAGAGCTTCCACAGAAACTGTTTACCAAGAAACAAGAGGCATACCGCAAAGATGTAGAGATGTGCTTTGGAATTTTGCAATCTCGTTGGGGAATTATTCGGCATGCAGCTAGGTGTCATCACCAATCGACATTGAAGAGCATCATGTTGGCTTGCATTATAATGCATAACATGATTGTCGAAGAAGAATTTGTGGAGGAGGAGTTCGAGGAGTTGGAAGAAGAAGATCTTCAAAACCCATCAACTGCTTTCAATGTTTATGATGGACCAGTAGATGAACAAGGTAATCGTATTCCTTTTGAGCCTGTTGGAAGGGATGCACAAAATGAACAACGATTTGCCGACCGTGTTGTAGATCTCCAATCTGCTTACATCCATGGAGAGTTGCAAAAGGACTTAGTTAAGCACAACTGGTATCTAGAGACCGGCGAACGACTTTAAATGATGTGTGTGTGTAATTTTAATTAACCTGGTTTGCAATATGTTTGCTTTATTTGTTTTTCCTTTTAGTTGTTTGAATGATGCGTGTTTGATTTTAAGTCATTATGTGTTATTGTACTGTGCGTGAGCTTTGATGGAATAAAAAGTGCGTTTTTATTACTTAGAAATTTAAAGTACATAATTTCAATCAAAGCGTAGAATTATTGGAAATTTAAAGTACATAATTTCATAATGGAAAAACAAATAAAGCACTAATGAAACAGTGGGCGATAACAATTTGAAAATGTTTCATCGCTACCATCTCCTTCCTCTTCCTCCATTTTCTTTAGGATACTCTCTTTTTTCTTCGAAAAATACCTCTTCGATTTTGGGGTCATAGCATCTGTATCCATTGCCATTATCCTTGAATCCTCCGATTCGGCCCTCAATCTGTAGTCCTTCTCCTTAAGGGCGAGTTGTTTTTGGTACAAAGCTAGTTCAGTGGCATCACTTTCTTTTTGCCCGGCGAGATGCATTCTTTGATTTTCCATCATGCTTTTCAAAACCTCATCTATTACCTCATTTGAAGATGAGCATGCTCTTTTCCCCTTTCTTTTGGCTTCCTTGGCCGCCTTCACTCTGATTGGTCTAACCGGACTAGAGTACACTTCTTCTTCATTGCTTTGTGGTGTTGCAATGACTTCATCATCCTCCACGTTGACGGGGGGAGGCATTGAGGTAAAATGAGGAGTAGTTGCGGAGTTGGAATATGAAGGAGGTGGTATAGTAGGTTCGACGGCCCGAAAATTTGGATGGTTTTTCATCACTTCCCAACAATCAAACTTGGTAAACTGTTTCTTTTTTTGTGCCACGTACCATGATTGAGCTTTTCTTATCTAAGGTGCAAACAAATTATATGTCAAAATAATATCTAGGAAATGGAGATGTCAACATTGATTAAAATAAATGTAATAGATGAGCTTTACGACAAAATTATTAACACTTACCTCATCTTGCAAATTTGAGCCGGATTGTACATTCCTTCGTGCATATGCAAGAGCGGCACCCCAAGTTCTAAAACTCGGCTTCAACTTTGTAAAACGAGAAGAAACCGCGGTTTGGGTCCTAGGCTCCGGTCTTGATTCACCATGCGCAAGCTCCCAATTTTCCTTATAATCGGCATAAATTTTTTCCCACAATTTGTCTGACTTTTGCATGTTGCCGGTAATTGGGCAAACGCTAATACGACAATAAGAAATACAAAGTTGCAAATCTTCGGAATCAAACCAATTGGACATTTTGTGAGGAGGATGAAGGAGAAGAGGAAGGAGAGGATAAATTTGTGTGAGATGTGAATGAAATTGATGTAGTATTTATAGAAAAATACTAGGGTGTTATTTGCAATTTTTTAGAATTTTTAGGGATTTTTTTGCAATTTTTTAGGGGTTATTTTGCAAAATGGCAGAAAAAATCAGAAAAATCAGAAAAAAATCAGGTTACCGTTTCGGTTGAATCTGGACCGTCCGATCAGATTTTTTGATTTGAAATGGACGGTCCAGATCAATCTGACCGTTACTTTTTTTTAACCCGGGCTGCCACGTGTCAGCTTCCGATTGGCTGGTAAAATTTATTTTTTTTACTTTTACTGGCGCGTGACATCCACGCGCCTGGTAGAAAAAAAAATTGAACCTTGCTGACGTCACCCACACGCGTGGATGACGTCAGCTCGGCTCGTGCAGCAGAACGAACAATCGTTGCTCGAGCAGCTGCTCCTCCCTCCGGTCAACGAGCAGTCGCGGCGAGCCTTCTCCCCCGCTGCACGTCCTTTCTGGTCTTGCTCGTGCTACCGACTGATGGGGTCCACCTCCGGCGAGCTGCTCGAGCTGCTCGTGCCACCTGCGCTGCAGGTGCTCTTAGCACTTTGGCTACAAGAAAAGAACCAACAAGTTATGGCAGCCGACCAAAGAGTGCCAAGTGCATTGTGATCGGTTCTCTCTCTCTCTCTGTTTGGACGAGGTAAACAATCCGTTACTGACTAATGTCAATGTTAATTATCTAAAATGAATTACGCCCAATTTTGGTACATTGTCCAAAAATAGTAACTTAGTAAATGAAACACATACATTTGCATTGATCATTTCTCTGTACATAGAATGAGTTGAAGAGATGACAGATTGGGGAAGAAGAAGTTGGGATTTAGATTTGGGGTTTTAGCTATGGTAAGAAGATAACAGTACTATTGCTATTACTACTGTTACTGCTACTACAAGCGGTGGTTGTTGAGGCGGCCGCCGCCGCCGGGGAGGCTGAAGTGTCGGCGGTTGTGGGTGGAGGGGCAGAATGGTAAACATGGTCTTTGAGGTCGGCGGTGGAGGCGGCGTGGGGAATGGCGGGGAAGTTGCCGCACTTGTGACACCGCGCCGCCACCACCAGGATCTGCCGGCACGACGGACACGAGGAGTGTGACCCGAGCCATGTGTCGATGCAGCCGACGTGGAAGACATGGCCGCACTGTGGCAGGGCACGTATCTCGTCCCCCTCCGCGAACTCGCCGAGGCAGATGGCGCACTCGCTCCCCATCTTCGGCGCCACCGCCCCAGCTCCGCCGTCGTACGTGAACTTCGGCAGCTGCTGAAGCACCTTCTTTTTCAAGCCCTTGTTGGCAGACGCCGCCTGCGCCGACGTCCCTCCTCCTCCGCCGCCGCCAGGGGAGCGTCGCAGCCACGCGCACCTCGCCACGGCCAAAAGCCCAACAACACATATGACGGCGCAGAGAAGCGCCGCGAGTATTACGACGAAGTCGGACTCCGGTGTCACGGCCTCAGGAGGCGGCGCGGCGGCGGCGGCGGCGGCGGCGAGAAATCTCTGCGAGCGAGGCATGGCTAATTAAGCTGATGAACGACACTGAGTAAAGTGTCCTATTTTTTTTTTTGTTACGGTGAAGAGAAAGTAGAGAGAAGAAGTGAAAGAATAGTTCTTTGGGTATGTTCTAAAGCTTTTGGAAACTCTGGAAGGGTTGGTGTTTATATTTATACACACGGAGCGATTGAGAGGAGAGAGAGAAAGTGAAAGACCAGAGGGACTGATATGGGGAAGAAATAAAAAGAAGAAGAAGAAAACAAAGTGAGTGTGTGTGTGTTTAGAGAGAGAAAGTAGGCAGAGGTCGGCCCAGGTTGGCTTGCCCAGGTTGGCTGGATTTTCCCATTTTTAGATATTCTTATCTTCATTTTCCATCTTCCAATTTTTTCTTATTATTCAAGTTTTTGATTCAAGGGCAACTAATGGCTACTTTTAGTGATTGACCGAATTAAATTCACACTTCGTTGATATTATCAAGCGTGTTAGAGCATGTTATTTTGGTTAGTTTTTCATAATAAGATTAAACATGTGACGAACCGATGATGTTTGAGTAGAATCTAATGTTAAATTAGGTAAAGAATTAAAAAACCTCTCCAATTAAGATGATGTATGTATTAAAGAGGTACTAATCATGTGAAGAAGTTGGCCAGCAAATAAGAAATATTTGACTACACTAACTAAGCACTTGGAGAAAATATCTTGTAAGGTAAGTCAAATTAAATATAACTTCTTGTCCTTAAGAAAATTGTTGTCTTATATCACTCATAAAAGTAATTATTGTCTTGAAATAAACATTTTCATGCAAATTAATTTTCTTAGGAAATGAGCTAAAAAAACCATTGAATACATCTTATGTGATTATTCAATTGTTGAAAGAACATAATGATCTAAAGAAAAGCAAAATAAAAATCATTTTACCATCATAAATGTTCGAGTTAGTAGTTTTAGCTGCGGAGCCTCCATACTTGTGTTCAAATATCGTTGGTCTTGATTGAAGTTCAGTTTAGTAAACCATTGTAAGTGGTGTAGTGGTTCTTGTCTAGTTGGGTTTACTCCTCAACCTACATTCAAATTACGAAGCCGTCAAAGTGGTCAGGCGATGTGCTGTAATGCACAGTTAGACCATTTCACATGGGCTGGAGATCTATTTTGGGTCTAAGAAGCCTTTGGACTACCTTCGACAAAGTCAAAAAAAATGGAGTTAAGTTTATGTAGAGGAGATGAAGCGCTTTGAAATGACTTATTAACATATATTATCTATACAAATGGAGAGTTACTGTCAATTGTATAAATTTGATAAAGAAAAAAAAAACTTGTAATTATTTTTTCGATACAACAAAAACGAAAAAACAAAAATCCTTGCTTATAAACTCCACCTCTCAGGTCAAATTGAAAAGCAGAAGCTGAGGTTGAGGGAAGACTAGAATACCATAGGGTTAAGGAGGACAATGAGTGCTCTTTTTTTGCAAGACCATCGGCCAAGAAATTTGTTTCAGGATAAACATGCCAGAAGACCGTCCCTGAAAACAAAATAGCCAAACGCCAAATGTCCCAAACAATGGGGGAGATTTTTCAAGGCGTGTTGACTATTTTGTTTACAGAGTCAATCATGATATTTGAGTCACCTTCAATAATAAGAGAGGGTGAATATCTTCACTGTTAATAGAGAGGTTCATTTGGTGAAGATGGCACAGAGAGCTAGGGCTTCAGCAACCAAGATATCAGTACGACCAACCTGGTAAGCACAAGCCAACAAAGGATTACCATTGCGGATAACAAATCTTGAGGCTGCTTGCGAATTTGGTTTAATTGAGCCATCAAAATTGAGCTTGAGACACGAATGAGGTGGAGGGTGTCACATAATGTTTCTTGTTGGAGCTTGAGGACGATTGACAACAACATTAGTTGACTGAAATTGTCTAAGAAGATTAGCAGCCTCAAAAATAATTTTATTAGGGGGAGTAGTAATATTACGAAAAATCAAATTATTATGAGTTTTCCAAACGTTATAAGGGCATCTCCAACAGAGTAGCTAAAGCTATATTTTTGAAAATTATAGCTAAAAACTCTTCCAACAGAATAGCTAAAGCTAATCTACATTTGATTTTGAACTATTCCGAGTAGCTATATTTAGCTACGAAGGAGAGATAAAATAGCTCAAAAACTATATCTCCTACTATCCAAAAAGTGGTCTCACTATCCAATAATTGATTCAATAATTCAAGTATTTAAAATAATTTAACTTTAACTACAACTACTAAAGTTGAAATAAAAAATATGTGAGCTATATTTAACTTTTTAGTTAAAAATAACTATAAATATAACTTTACTATTTGAGAACTATTTGAGAAGAGAACAAAAATTCTCTCTAAAAAGATTTTATTGCTAGTTATCACCGGGTATTCACACGTATTGAAAGAGAAACAACTAATGGGTTGAGAAGTGCAACTGCTCCTTCCCAGATATTAATACCAACTATTACTTCAAAAAATAAATATTAATACCAACTATCATTTCTTGAATTATCTCTCTTATTATGTAATTTATGAACAAAATTATTTTTGATAAAGGAAAAAGAGAAAGAAAAAAAAAGTAAATAGTTCAAAGTTCCAGTGGGGATGTGTGAGCCAATTTCAACAATCTTATCAAACTGTCTCCAAAGTTGGGCAATTGATCACTCTTCTTTTTGACACTAAAAGGGGCAATGAAATTTTATAAATAATGACACTGATGCATGTTCTCTTCAATTTTTTGAGTCTTAACTTCTTCACCAACACTTCAGGGTTTTCCGCACATGTTGAGCAGTACCCACAACTTATTACCTTTCGCCAAAACTCCAAAAGCTTTTGGACCCATTTATATGATATGCATTAGATCTATAAAGGGTTTCTAAAATAATATATATTCGGCGCGTTTATGGAATAGTATGCAAATTACGACTCTGATATAAGAATCACTAAAAAAATGTCGTTCGACTTCGTTCTAATATGGAGGTATGTGTGCACAAAAAGAGTGTTATTTTAGGTTTGAGTCAAGATGCCCGTGACAAATTAACCCAACATCGAGCTAGCTAGCTTTGAAATTATCTCTCATGTTTTGTGTCACTGTTGAATTTATGGAAGGATCCATGCCTATTGATGATTGATCCCAATTGGATGCAAGTGAAACCAACCATAGCAGCGGAGTGTAGTTTGTTAATAAGGGCAAGGTGCCAAGGTGGGTAAGGAAAGTAGGGGAAGGTGGGCAATTCAGGAAGCCAGAATCAGTTCAACTGTTTGATGTATGTGTTGGGTAGATAAAAGGGAAGGTAGGTAGTTATGGCAGAACCAAACTCTAGCTCTTTGCCCTAAATAGGACGTAGTAGCAATGTGTTGAGGACTCTTGACTGTTAGCTTTGTAGATATTACATGGAAGCAAGTCCAAGTGAGCATCATTGCAAGTGAGCAATGAAATATGGGAACCTCTTTACGCACGTTCGTCTTTTTGCGAGTGATTAGATATTAGGAAGTGAGTTTAAATTTACAATGTTATGAAATGAGTCAACAATGTATATCAAGTTAACATTGTTCCACGTGATTCAAGAATGAAATTTCAAACTCGTGACTTACGACGAAATCAAGTTAGAGAATCATTTTTTTCTAGGAACCATGACCCAAAAACAAACGATCAAAGCTATATCAACGCTAGCAAATCTGGTCATGCTTGCAACAAAAACCATGTGTCCAGAACAGTGAGAAAGATAGAAACAAAGGTTGGATCAAATGAATCTTTGGTAACGTGGTCCACACCTACTCCTTCCTTCCTTATCTTTTAATGTTTTGCCAAGTTAGCATTGTAGAGAGAATGTGACTTGAACCCAAAAGGAGCTTTTGCTTCTGAGAATCTAAGAAACTTTATCTAAATGATTGAGAGCTTTTAGAAGACGCACCAGAGCTGAGGACAGCTGGCTAATATTGGCCCATGATTAACATGGCCTGCGGTTTCATTCTCAATTTGAATTATGAGCTTGACAACTTAGCAATGGCACTATGAGTTTTTTTCTCCCAATTATCAATACCTACCACTATGTGGACTAACTAGGCATAGGTATGTGTCGCATAAATTCTACACCTATGAACTTTTTAATGTCGTAGGATATTTGATGTTCTTAGTTATAGTGGAGATTACAAGATATGACAGTATTACTTATTCAGAGTTGTAATAGGATTATTTTTTGATTTGTACCTCTTGGACTCTCCTATATATAGGAGTTGCTCATTCATTAATAAAGTTACAGAATTCATTGCTTCAAACTATTATCTCTACATTCTAATTTCTTAAAACACGTTATCAGTACGAAACCCTAAAATTGAGCACTGCCACCGACTACAATAGCTGTTGTGATCCCGAAGAGAAAAGAGGAAGAAAAAGAATTGTTATGTAATAAAACAATAAGTTTTATATACTCAGCTTTGTCTTTTTCAAAATAACCTACTCTTTTGAGAAATTTAAATTTTTCCGTAGGGATTTCGGGATAACATCCTATCCCTCCTTTCTACACCGCACTTTTCTTGAAGGTGGGCATTTTTAGAACTAAGAGTGTTCCCACATGAACTAAGAGCGTTCATGAGTGAACTAAGAGCGTTCACAAAATCGATTGAATGAAGAATATTCATAAAAGCATCGATTAAAACGAACAAAGAGAGTTCGTAAGACCATATACATCAAAGTTAAGGTCTAATCCAAATATTATATTGAAAAATAAATTAGTTGTCGAGGAAGTCTCTTACGACTACGAAACTAATACATCTTCTGTTTTCTCATGGTGTTTGATATGCAAAAGTGCATTGACACCATGCTTCCGGATCTAAAAGAGAAGTGGAATAATACATTTTCGGTGCCATGGAGCTAGACCAGTGAGCTATTACGCTTTCTTCAAAGGATGGCTGCTTCCAAGCCCACCTCCTGGTTGTCATCGCTCGATCACTTCCTTTTCCACTAAGTGATTGCTTAGGGACCTTAGCGTACGATCTGGGCTGTTTCCCTCTCGACTTTGGATCTTAGCACCCCAAAAGTCTGTCTGTACAAGCAAAATTGCATCAATCAACTATGAGATGCTTAAGCTTAGATCCATGCTCCAATTATGCAGAAAGCAATTGAAGAGCAAAATTTGATCGAGAAAATCCTCTACATAATCATAATTCAAGGCAAGTTTGAACCAAGAGTGTTCACTATGCGAATTATGAAAGCGCAATAAGAAAATGACGCAAGGAGCGGAACCCTTAAGTTAAGGGAATTTTGATGAGACAGTTTTTTGTCTCTACCATCGCCCACACAAGGAAAGACGCCATAAGTTATCCCATGAAAGTCATGATCGATGACCATGATAGAGGAAGCGCCGGCCATAGATGCCGTGGTGACCAAGGAAGCCATGGAGGCTGAAGTACCAATACCAAGAGAGGTACCAATGCCAAGAGAGGCCAAGGTAAGATACATGATGTTTCTCGAATCAAATGAGTTGTTTATTCTCAAAAATGTTTGAGAAGATAGATTTCAGAAATTTTGGGTCAATAGGTATTGATTACCATTAATAAGTAGTAGATGTGAGGGATCTATGGATTTCCAAGATCATCATTGTTATATTGAAACCACCCAATCCGAATCTACTTGATCCTTGAACACATCAGTTTTCGGAACTGTTTTCTGCATACTATTGTATAAATTATTAGACCTAGCTAAAAGTCTCGAAAAATTACGAAAATTTGTAGAAGTGTTCATATACATTTCTTGTTTGGGTATGCAAAATTTCGTTGCATTCCAACGCACCAATAATTCGGCAGAAAATCAACAAGCAAGCATGCTCAGATTTTGTGAATTTTAAGGATCAAATAAACAACGAAGCAGAAGATAGAGATAGAGCAAATGCTAATCTCATTAAGGCAAACTTCAAAATTGGCAGAGACTCAATTGCTGAGATACCGGATTTTTATTAGAACTTTATGTTTTCCATGTAAAAAGGCGTGTGTGCCTAAGTATTATGTTTGACAATGTTGGTCAATTACTTTGGATTAACAAACTTTGATGTATGATGTTGGCGTTATTAATAAAGGCATTGTTTTGACTTATTAATAACAGGCTTGTCTACATTTTCTGTGTAATGTACATGCTTTGCGGTTGCTACAAACCTATCATCTACTAGGGCTTACCTTAGTAATTTGTGATGTCTAGAACAAGAGATTTTCGATAAAGTTATTTGAGCTGACTTTATGTCCCACCTACATTGATCTCTCTTCGCCTGGTCATAAGTGAAAAGAGCTAACCAAACGATTTTAGATGTCCTAGCAAACTTGCAAATTCGTCCATGTATCAATTGGGATAGCTAAGAGTGCTATAAGTTCTTAAAAACGCATAAAACAGAATCTGCTGCACTATCAGTCAGCTTCGACAACGAACTGAGAACTACCCAAAAATAATCAGCATATGAGTTGCAAATGTCTGAAAAGGTACAGATGTATAGTTTTCAGAACTACCTCCGGATTGTCGATAGATAATTTCTAGAAAAAGTTATACCCATTTTACTGGACAAAGGTCAGAAACAGGGCATAACAGAATCTGCTCTGCAGATCAGTCGATTTCGACGACAAACTGGGATTTGTCCAGAAAAAAACAACATATTGATGGCATATGGTTGAAAAGATACGGACCTCTAGTTTTCAGAACTACATTCGTCTCGTTGGTATCTATTTTCTAGAAAAGGTTATGCCAGTTTTACTAGACAGAGGTCTGAAACCGACATAACACATTTGGCTGTGTAGATATCTAGGATTGATTCAGAACAATTCAGCATATGAGTAATATATGCTCGAAAATCTACCGATGTCTAGTTTCTAGAACTTTATTAGGAACGTCGAAATCTATTTTGTAGATAAAGTTATGCTTGTTTAAGTACTTGGAGGTCAGTTTGCCCGAGGAAGGCCAAAACCTGAAGAAAACCCGAGGAGGCCCTTCGATGGATCGAAGGTGCCCTCGATGGATCGAAATATTTCCTAAGGAGGCCTTTCGATGGATTGAAAGGAGTCTCAATGCATCGAAATTTTTTCCTGCGGACTCCCTTCGATCCATCGAAGGGATCCTTGATGCATCGAAGCATTTCCTGAGGAAGCCCTTCGATGGATCGAATGGATCCTCGACAGATCAAAAAACTTCCTGCGGACACCCTTCGATAGATCGAAGGTATCCTCAATGGATTGAGAGATTAACCCCGATGGGGTGCTTCAATGGGTCGAAGGCATATCCTCTGAAAACTAAACTTTCGATTTATTTTTCGATATTTCCTCATGCAAGACTTGTGTCTTTGCAAATATTTCCCCCGAGAACTTTGAATGTCTCATTGAAGTGGGAATTACATATACTATGTTATGACATAGACAACTTACATCGGCTTTGTGCCTTGTCGATTATGTTTCTATATCATGAGAATGGACATGGGTCTTCTCATCATCTATGCCAACAATTTTCAAGTGAGAATGGACATGAGCTCATTTGCATTATCTCTAATGATTGTGGTATGATCTGAATATTAGAGAAACTTATGTGTCAGCCAAATGGACTATGTAAAACAACTAAAGGAGAGTTGTAGAATCAAATAATATCATGTGAGATGACTTAAAGGATTCAGACATATATATGTTTTGATACGACAAATTGGGATATCCAAGTCGTGATATGATGATCCAGATTTTGAGAAAGTCAATCGGACATCTCTTCTTTCGAGTGAAAGGAAGCAAGAACCAGAAATGGTTCATAAGAGATTGGAGTTGGGCACCATTCAGTGGTGGCTCCATCGTCCAAATATCGATTAGTGATCGACACCTCTTCCCCCAAGAGGAGAAAACTAAACGCTGAGGATGACGTGCTAGTCTCCTATCCTGCTTCCCGAGTTCATGGAAACTCCAAGCCTCAACCAAAATCTTCATTGGTTGTTTTCAAAGGCTCATCACTCGTTATTGCAAAGCCCACTCATTCAAGAGATTATGATTGAGACCATCCTCTGCAAATGATACATAAGTTCTCATATAGAATCTAAGGTAATTCTATGGAACGATTCAACCAACTAGAGGACCACTACGATGTTTTGTGGTGTTGGTTATAATGCAGACACACTGGTCATGTGTCGTGCCATCGTCCACTTGTAATGCTGCTTAAACTTCTAGCTCAGATCATATGATTGCGGGCCCACTACCCGAATCATCCCATTTATAGTCTGTTCGACTTAATAATGCTAGAAAGTTTACATCAAAGAGTTTCGATGACTTATATTTCACATCATTGAGATTTGATATTGATATCATACTCTCATGAACAAACTCAAATGGTCTCGCAGAAAAACTACTGTTTAGCAACTACGATAGTTGTCTGGGCATTGGTAATACGCACCAATATTTTCTGCTTAGGGTTATGCAATATCAGATGCAGCCATACTTCATCGTCTACGATCCACCATCACACAATCTCATTTTGCGCAGCTAGTGACTGTGTGCGAAGATAATATCTCGCACTTACGCAAATATGTGCCAAAAATTGCTCTGCCACAACATATTATGATGTGTCAATTGAGACGGATGAAGACATATGTTGGACATGAGTCTTCAACTAGAATCATCTATAAGAACCTTGACAGGCAATCTCTTTACCGCTAGTTTTGCAAATGTCACTTTGATGAGACAGTATTCCCGTCGTTAAGGGGAGATAAGAACAAGCATGTTCAAATAGGAAAGACATGAAGGGTCGTGTCCTCACTATGTCTCATCATGATCCCCAAACAATAGAACATAATAGATTTGATGCCTGATACGTTTTCTAGTATCGTGAAAGTAACGAGATCACATATACTTGCTGCAAACATGCCTGTAAGGATTTATGTCCCTGTGAGAGGACATGGCGCCACCAAAAGGAGCTGGTTATGGTGCTGCCATCATAGAATGTGGCATACTGACGTCACAAAGTGGCATAGTGTCGTCACAGACCATAGGTTCTGCTGAAGAGCATAGGAGACTCAAATGTTCGATAAATACTCGTCCAAGGAAAGGAGCAAGTTTCGCACAATATGATCAATTGATCATTTATACTCGATTCCATCTCATGAAAATATATTTGGATTATGGTTATCATTGAGGGACGCCTTAATGCTAAAATCAATTCCTCATAATATAGAGATCTCTACAAAGTACACTAGTGTACATGAGATTATGGAATTTTGAGACTTATCGAACATATCTATGTTGAAACTCCCACACATAGTAGCAATTGGCCTACATGGAAAGAAGTGATCCAGATTGAATTATTTTCACTAACAAAGAGAAAGGTCGTTGGGTTGGTGATGCCGACACACCCAAGTGTAAAGCCTATCGAAATGGGTCTTTGTTAGAAAGCGTGATGAGAATAATGAGATTATACTCACCTCATGGAGCAAGGCTTCTCATAACGCTCTGGAATCGACTACTCTTATACTCACCTCATGGAGCACTCCACTACCTTATCAGTTTGGTAGTTTCCGAAAAACTTGACATGCAGCTTATAAACGTGGTCATGACGTATCTCTATGGGGATCTAGAATAAGATATAGATATGAATGTCTCAGATGGACTTCATTTACCCAAATCAAGTGGCTCTAGACCACAGAGCACGTTTGCAATGAGATTGAAACGTTCACCAAGTGACTACTTGATCGGAAAGGGATATGCCCATGCGTGTTCATTTATAGAACAAGTTCAGGATTTGCAAAGTGTTTGAAATCCGAATTTAAGATGAAATATCTTGGGAAGACACGGTTTTGTCTCGAATAAAAGAGTCACAAATAGTGACGGGAACTCGAGCACCGTAATGATGAGATTCTCCTTCATCGACTTATACTCTAAGATATGTTGCACTTTATAATGATAAAGTGAAGTCTATGAGTACTCCCATGATTTGCTATAGTTTTGACCCTTAGAGGGATCCGTTTTCGTCCAAGGGATGATGACGAAGACGTATTAGAGGCTAAAGTTCCTAATCTAAGTGCCACTACCACATAATGACTCATTGCCGGCGACTTTTAAGTCGCCGGCAATGTTTTTTAACATTACCAACGATTTTTTAACATTGCCGGCGACTTAAGTCGCCGGTAATGTCTTTTTTTTTTTTTTTTAGACATTGCTGGCGACATAAATGTATGTCGCCGGCAATGTCTCGATGGTAATGACATTGCCGGCGACTTAATTTATGTCGCCGGTAATGTCTTTTTTTTTTTTTTTTTTTTACATTACCGGCGACAAAAATGTATGTCGCCGGCAATGTCTTTTCCGGCAAGACATTACCGGCGACTTACATTTATGTCGCCGGTAATGTTAAAAAAAAAAAAAAAAAAAAAAGACATTACCGGCGATTTTTCCGGCAAAAATCGCGGGTAATGTCCAAAAACATTGCCGGCGACATAAAAGTCGCCGGCAATGGGAAGAAATGTTGTAGTGTGCAATTGTGTACTTAGCATAATACACAAGACTTAGCTCCTCATTCTTGTTGAACTTAATAGCTAGATGTAGCTATGAACCCACACAATGTCATTGGAATGGTTTAAAGACAATCTTTTAGTATCAAAGAGTATGAAAGATATGGCCTTAATCTATCCCTATAGAGAGACCATAAAGTGAGTGGCGTTGGAAGTAAGGGAACCACAAAGAGAGTGGCGTTGATTTCCCTTCACCCCCTACACCAACAATCGTTATGATGTGTTGGCAAGTATTGCTGAAGTTGGATATCTCTCTGATCCACACAAAAGTTGTTCCCAAGTTGGTTATGTTTTTACCATGGGAAACACCACGATATCTTGGAGGTCTACAAAGCAGACCCTAGTCTCTACATCCACAAATCATTTTGAGATTATTTCTCTTCATGAGGCAATTAAGGAGTGTATATGGCTGATGTCCATTATTACACATATTCGTGAGACTTGTGGATTGGAATCCACTACTGACTCTTGAAGTCTAGAAAGCAGACTCTTGTCGCTACATCTTCGAACCATGTTGAGATTATTGATCTAACATGAAGTTGTTATGGAGTGCATATGGTTGAGATCCATAAACGCACATATCGAAGATCAAGTGGTTTATGAATCACCACTGATGAACCTACATGCATTATGAGGATAATATTGCTTGCATCAAGGTGATGAAGCTAGATTACATATAGTGCGACAACACCAAATACATATCCCATAAGCTATTCTATAGTCAGCAAACAATAGCAAATCCTCAAGGTTACGGTTAACCAAGTTTGATTTGAGGATAATGTAGCAGATTTTCTAAGTCATTGGACAAATTCCACATTTGAGAAGTATGTGTAGAGCATAGGGTTCCTCAGCTTACTCAAGCTACCCTTGATGTTGATATCAAGGGGAGATGCAGACTTCAGGGAGAGTCTGGCATGCACATGAGCGTTTTTGGATGTGTCTCTTTTTCCTTGACTAAGGTTGCTTTTATCCCACTGAGTTTTTATTACTTAGCATGGTTTTAATGAAGCAACATATATAGTTATATGTCATATCATCGTCTACGATGATCTGCACTCTTTTTACTTGGCAAGACCAATTTTTTCTCCTGCAAAGATTTTTGGCTTGGCAAAGTTTTTGATGAGGCATCAATGAAGCAAATGAAAAGGCATCACCACCATACACCGGCACAAGGGGGAGTGTTGTAGGATATTTGATGTTCCTAGTTATGGTGGAGATTACAGGATATGGCAATAGTGCTTATCCAGAGTTGTAATAGGATTACTTTCCTGTTTGTACTTCTTGTACTCTCCTATATATAGGAGTTGGTCCTTCATTAATAAAGTTACAGAATTCATTGCTTCAAACTATTCTCTCTACATTCTAATTTCCTAAAACATTTAAAGATTTGATAGCACCCAATTTCAGTCAAATTGCAGAACCAGTTAGTGTATCAGCTCATAGATAAGCTTTTAGTATTCGATTTCGTTTACAAAGATGAAGTGTTGGATACAAAGCTAGATGTATATGAACAACCAATGTAAATTATGTAATGTACAGAATGTGCCGCTAGTACATGTAGCTGCAATTATCAATGATCTCGCGCTAATTTTTCTGCCTAAGTAACCAAAAACATCTAACACAATCGGACGGCACGGCATTGCTGCTCTGCTGTTTTTCTCATGTTTGTTTTGCGAGGTCAGGCTTGTTGAATGAGAAGTCGTCCAGTTCAATAGTGGTTTGCTCAGCGTTGTGGGACTCCGTTATTTCAGCGTGTTGCTGCTCACCTTGTTCCACTCTTACAACAATGTTTGGTGACAAAGGATCCATTTCGTGTTCAGATGCATCCTGATCCTCGAACCCTAGGGAGCGAGTTGAGTGACCGGTAGTTTTGAAACGATGCAATGTGGGTCCAGTGGAGTGTACCGTTGCAACAGATGAGCTTCCACCAACGGTGCTTCCTCCCAGGGTCCGAGCAGGAGACTTGCCTCCTTGCCCACCAGTCTTCTTTTTCACAGCATTGTGCCACTTCTTAAGGGCCTTGGATGTTTGTTCATCAAAGATGGACTTTTTCATGTTTGAACCCATCTGCAACGTTCACCGCAACAATGTTATATCTACTTCAATCGAAATCTTTTCTGTAATTTCTAATTAAGTCCCTCTAGAATATGAAGTGACAAAGAGACTGGAATAAGCGATGAAATAAGTACCTGAGTTACAAGAGCATATAGTGGCAGTGTTATGTAGCTACACATACACAGAACTGCACCACTGCAAAGAAACCAGCCAATTTCATTACCAATCATATTTGAGAAATATAACTCCTACTAGAGCCAAGCAAAAGTATAAAATTGACAGAGAAATTCTTTATATACGTCTGATGCTTACCCTAAAATTACTTTTGCAATTGCAAGCTTGAAATTGGCATGGAAGCAAGAATTCAACCCAAATGAATACTGCAGGGTAAATTTCAGTATTAGGGGATTAGCAATGAAGTCTACTCCAAAGAAGGTGATCAAAATATTAACTGGAAACAGTCCCTTACCCATATCCAGAAGAAATATATAATTTGGAAAGCATTCTGCATACACCAGAAAAACGTTTTGATAGTCAGACGTTTGCATTAACTCCAAAAAATATACTGTACTATAGGGATTTTTATGTATTATTTGTTGATTACTCATTAACAATGAAACTGCAGTTGAAGGATCTACCTTCTCACCCATACTCTCGTTAGTAAAGTGTTGGAACAAGAGCCTTCACTTAAGATAAGATAAAGCCTAACAGAAAATCTAAATGACCAAAACAACAAAGACATTAAAGGTCTGGTTGGCCTTTATTTACAGATTTTTTTTTCTTCCATGTTATTTTGACCGTCATTTTATCTAAGAAATTAGATAGTATGTTGCATTCAACTTTAGAACAATTCAGATTTAAAACTTTGCAGAGAAGTAAGAAATTCAATACCTGAAACAACGCAAAATGGATGAGATGAAGAACCAAGTGAGGTCGACCAAACCAGAAGTATCTATCTGAGCCTTGTACTAGAGGAATCCCTTGAACCACTGCATGTCTTTCTGAGATTTCTAGAGCCATCTTAGTCAGGACAGATTGAAGTTCTGTTCCGATGGCCAAGATTATCTGCATATAATGTACTGGTGAGAAATTCCATTTTCCCAATTAATCTCTATCTATATATATATATATATCTGTATTCATTTAATTCAATGAACTCTTACAACGACAGGGATCATGGATGCCCAAAACAGTGCTTGCCATCCTGAAAGAAGACATTTACAATAACGTCAATCAGCTTCATGCAGCTGCAAGGCAAAGAATAATATACTCAAGAGGATAATTCCAGGAAAAAGTAAATTACCTTTAACATTAAGAAGCAAAAATATCACAAATGATGCCCACAGTACAGGACTGTCAATAAAATGAATAAAGAAAATCAGAATGCTGAACTAAAAAGGTAAATATTTGGACAGCATAATCTATAGCTGGTGATAAAGTATGAAGCAGACTAGAAACATTGACAGTACCTGACTCCCACTACGACCTGGAAGTCATCCTCTAATGATCTCTTGATATATTTTTGGAAGTTAAATTTACTTCCAGGAGCTAAATGAACCTATAAATATAGTACATCCATGAGATGAAATGACCAATCCAATATGGAAATTTGAAACTACTGTAATGAATCAAAACTCACAGAAATGAAGCCATTCCGCACTGTCAAGTAATCAGACTTACTAACAGATCTAAAAAATTGTCGAAAAAAGCATCCCTGCCAAAAAACAAAATAGAGCAACAGAATTAGGTAATTTTACCATATAATATACAAACATGAGCAAAAAAAGACTATACGCTTAACAAACTTGCAGTGAACTCGATGGAGTAGGTTCTAATACTAATTTCATTTGTTGCTAATAATTTTTTCTCTGGCCAAGCACTTGCTAAGTTCAAATATCATTTTACTTTACTCATAGCAGACTTCTTTCAGCTATGCTCATCTTATGTATAAGCTATGAGGTAATGTTTACCTCTGTCTTATAGAATAGTCTTACGTGAGCAGTGGGAAACAGATAAGTGTGTGCAGTCAAAACAAGTCTCATTCAAAAATCAGAAAGTAGGTTGAGATGTCTCATGAGTAACTCACAACATAAAAGAAGAATGGAATCCTCGTCCAGAAACTGGTATGTGCTTTCACAAATGATGTCTCATGAGTAAGTCTGAATCTTGAAGGATCTGCTTAGGAAAAAGTAGTTATCAGATTATGTGATTTGATTCAGTTATGTTAATGTGGAGAAGAATGCTTCGAGTTATATGATCTGTTTCTCTCTACATCAAGGGATCACATACCATTTGAGAACTCATAGCTGTGGGAGGAAGTTTCTGCCTCCCACGCCTTCCATCCTCGGATCTGTTCAAAGAAACATCCAACAATGATCACAGACATATTAAATGTATCTTTACTATCTCTGCATATTGACCTTTGATTACTCAGAAAACACATAAATGTAGACCTTCATTTACCTTTAGCCTCCCGAGCAGCATGGTGATAGCACTGTATACTACGTGAAAGGCTGCCAAAAAGAAAATCAGGATGTGTAACTGGTGCAATCCATTGATCGAAATAAGTGGTTCATATCCCTGGCAACAAGAAACAGATTAGTTATAATCCAAATAGAACATAATGGGTTGTTGTTAGTTGAGATGGTAAGAATAATGATCCATTCTCTGAACCAAACCTCATTAAACAATTCAAACAAGTTTTGAACTCACAATCCAAACATAATTCCTTTCTTTCTTTCTTTGGACTGAAATATACATCATTAGATAACACACTTGCTGAAAACAAATAAACAGAGGAGAACCAACCCACCTCCAGTGCCCAAACGAGCACAGTAAAATAGGCTCAATCCAAATTTACTTGGCAACATTATTTTCATAATCGAAAAATAGATAGGTTGTATATTGTCACTTAAGTTCTCAAGTTTTAGGAATATGGTGCACTTACACTCTTGCATTTACTAGTATATGCAGCAGCTAAAAATCTGCGTTCAGTCGATAAGAGTCTCCGGCGGCCTGATGAATCATCTGTTTCCGTAGCAGTTGTAGGTATACTACATGGTAGCATAGTGTCTGCAACTTTAAGCGGGATACAGATTTTGATAATGTATTTTTGTCCGAAGGTCAGGAGTAGTGATATGAAACCAAGAATCATCAGCTCTGCAACAATTTCATCAAGTCAAATGCGTACCCGTAAATCACTATTCATAAACAGATTCAGGATAGATAAGAAGTGCATCTTACCCGCTTTCACCTTCTCCAAAGCTTCAAACAGACCTCTCTTGTGCCTATCCGTAAGAAACTGCATTAACAAAATGACATTAGCATATTACCGTACCTCTGTTTTTCATTTCCTATGTTTTCCAGAAATGAATGACATAACAAACTTAACATCATCAATCTCATACAGCAGCCTTGACAATGAACAAGTACTAAGTACTGACTACTAAGTCACTAAAGTCAAACTATTCCAGCATAGAAACTGGAAAAACCAGGTTGCTATTACTCGAAGGGTCCATCACATAAAAAAAGTCAATTGCGGCAAAGATTTAATACCCCTTGAAAGTCAATCTTCGATAACAACAGTCATGAATTAAGATCTTCGGAAGTTACACTAGAAAAAAAAGTCTCAAACTAAAAAAGAAACCGATGCTAGTGAAGTTACAGAAATAAAGAAAAGATCAATACCGTTCCAATTCTATGAAGAAACTTCTCCAAAACCAAAGAGATAATGATGATGACAGCGCAGACTCCGGCGACGGCCCACGTCGGCGTCTGGTTAAGCTCCCTCTCCGCCGTCGTCGTCGTCGTAGTAGTAGTCTCCTCGGCGGCCAAAGCCACCACGGCGAGCAAGAACAACCAAACAACCAGAGATAAAATTGTCGTCATCCTTATGAAAATCCGAGACAAACCCAACAATTGTTGTATCAAAAAACAAAAAACCAGCACTTGTTTTGTTGAAAAAAGAAATTATCTGGGCGGATTTTATAGGCAAAGAAGAGAAGAATAAAGAAGCGTTTACTGAGCTTCCATTTCTGGGTCTACGCGGCTTCTTTGATAAAACCCGGCCAGTTGTCTACTCAAGAAAATGAGTTGTTTACAAGAGAAGAAACGCAAAGATAGGTGATGGTGTTTGATTTGGTGAGAGATGAAAGCAACACGAACCAGAGGAGCAAGTTTTTTTTTGGGGGACTATAATAACGGTTAGGCAGAGAGGAGAATCGAGATTAATAATATGAGCACCATTAATGATTTGAGGAGCTGACTTAGCTTGTGAAGAGGAGATCGAAGAAGGTCAAAACTAGCTTAGACTAGCTTACTAGTAATGGCTGACTAAGCATTTACCTCGCTTTGCGTTTTGTGATTGGCTTAAACTCCTTAAAGTGTAAATTAATCGACGATATGTGATAGAAAATGGCAAGTGTTGTGAGCATTGGATCTATCTAGGAAAGCAGTGGTGTCAAAATTGGGGTCCTGTTATCTTGGAGTGATTGGCGTGGATTGGAGAGAGTTTATTTATTTATTTTTAGAAGTGGATTGGAGAGAGTTTACGACAATACAAAATGACGGTGACATGTAATTCTGAATTTCGGTATCTATGAGATTAGGACATAAAGGAATGTGATTGCCTTATTTATTTTTTTAGAGCCACCTGGTAAATTCGGGCGTATTATTAGATCTCAATTGAATTCGGTTGAATTGTATAGTTCAAATAGAGCTAACAAAAATCATAACCTATCTTTACATTCTCTAAGTTCAACGATTGTCGTGTTTACTTGCGTCTGAAGAAGATCGCAAAAAATATGAAAAAGGAAAAGGCATACCCTAAACACACAATTGTAGTAGGTATGTCAAGACCAATGATTCACGTAATCCAAAAATGATGCAAATAAGCGAACCACACCAATAGTACCAACTAGGATCCTAACACATAGGACATTTATTGATTAGAAAATCTAAAACCTAGAAAAAATGAAACCCCAAAATCCACTAGCTTGAACGTGACTGTGTTGCTCTGGTGACTTCTATTTTGAGTAAAACAAAGACCATTGCAAAGTCAATGGAATTATTTCATACTGTTGGAGGTATTTGTTTGATTTTCAATTTGTCCAGTAAAGCATATTTATCATAAAGCAAATGGTGTGGCTCACATATAAGCCTATCTTGCTATTGTTAGTAATTTGGACGCCTATTGGTTACACGAGACTCTGGATATTATTTCGGATGTTCTCATTGTGGATGGTTGTACTCTTTCACGAGGTCTTGGCATTATATCCCACTTGTTGTATTCTTCCACCTTCATTAATAATAATCAGGCGTGGTGATGGGCCTTCTAACATAACACTTGGGTATGTCTCAAACCCCTTTCAAAAAGATTAAAAAAAACAAAAACAAAATCACAGCCCATGCCCATGAAAAAAGGCCTAATACAGTTCAGCTAAACAATGTCACAATTGTCGCCCGAGTAACGCTCAACCTCTTGCTTCAGTCCTCTGCCTCGCACTGCCTCAACCAGCAACTCAAGACCCCGACGCCGAGCAAAACCAACCTCGTCCTTTTGGTCAGAGAATGTCGTCTGAGTTTCCAATCATCAACAGGACGCCAACCTCCAATATACCACCACGAAATTTGATGCAATAAGAAACCTCCTCAACCACAGCAAAGAAGCCCTAGCCACCATCGATCATCACTGCTTGCCACCCTTGCAGACCACTGCAACACCCAAGACTCGGGAACCCCCCCCCCCCCCCCACCCGCACGCGCGCATATACACAACCAATTCAAGACTGTTAAGGCATGGTTCCCCATCCGGCAGCAACCAAAGGCCTTATTTGTAAGGTCTCAAAACAAAATTTCTATTTCTAAGTGGCTTCGTGGAAGGTGTATATAAGCAGCCGCTGAAAAAATAAGCGCATTTATATACATTCTCAAGTTATCTATATTCACACAAAACAAAAGTTTAGCTTTCAAACGCTCAACTAGGTGGGCTGCTTAGTGTTTTGAAGTTTTATTTATCTATTTATTTATATAGTACTAGCCATAATGTATACCTGATGGGTGTGTTTTAAAATTATTTATATTTAAAAATGCACATAATGCACATGTTAATCTCTGAAAACATGTTTAAATTATTTCCAGAAGAGGAAAAAAAAATTGAAAAAATAAAAAAGATAATATTGGGAACGGAAGTTACGTGAGCAAATGGTGTGAGTTGGTTTCTCCCTAATTCGTGAAAAAAAAAACTTATTTTTTTTCTCTCTTTTTATAGTTTTATTATTATGTTACTTTATAATCCTTGGAGATTTTAAATTCATGAAAAATTATTTTCTGTGAGAAGGTTAATTTTGTAAACAAAATCTATTATGGTTGACAACGTGAATTTTTTTTCAATGTCCAAAAAAACGTTGGGCAGTATTAGGCGGTGTAGTTACTGCTTAGCGTCTTGCCATTTAGGCGAAGATTAATCGGATTCGAGGAGGATTATTATTTTTAATTAATTATGAAATAAATTTGGAATATTATATATAGATAAAATATAAAAAATAATAAGAAAATGTCATCAAAACACATTGTCTTTAAGTTCTATAACTTATCTGCTTGTGGACAATCATCTCCAATATGGAACAAACTAAAAGCTAAACTCTGAAGGTTTAAATTTTATCCGTTTTCAACTTAATCGGCTGCATAGGCATATTAAGCGGCTAAAACGGCTGCCTAAGCAGTGACTAGACGAATGATTGCCTAAGAAGACGTCTGGGGCTAACTTTAAGAATTTTTGCTATTTTCAAGCAGACACCTTTTTTAACAGTGATTTTTTAAATATAAATAAATATAAGATATAGATATAGATATAGATGTAGATTTGATATCTTTTGCATTATATTATTATGTGGTTTTAATGGTGTAAATTTGGATTACTCTTGGCTCGAGCACAAGAAAATTATGACACACGAGAGAGATGATGGAGTCGTTGACCGTATGAAAAGGTCTACTGGTAACGTGCCACATACTGTAAGAACACTAGAACAGAGGCCTTTCTTGTCTTGCTCCTCCCTGTGTAAGAAAAATTATTGTTCCACGTTCATACATAACGCACATGCGTCCTATTGTTTAATTATGCTATTTTGAGTATTTTTTTGCTGTATGTGATGTGTGAATAAATGTGCAAAGAATCTGGACCTACCATTGCTTAGTATAATCATCGTGCTCTTGGCATGGTAATATACTAGTATAAAAATCACACATTTTCTTGTGTCCAAACTGGATTGTATCTGCACTAGCTACTTCTCGTTTATTTGATCCTAGCTCGTTCAGAACTCAGATCCGATCATCACATTATATTATTATATATAGCAACAGGTGACTGATCGAATATGATAGCATATGTAACATGTAATTAGCTAGGTTAATGCTCGACATAATTACATACTTAACAGACTTTATTGATTTAAAATATACGTATTAATTGTGAAGCTATACATTTCTTTGTTGTATATACACTGTGTATAATTAAATTAGGTGTATTATATTGTCAAAAACTTATACTGCACAAGAAATAAAAGAAACGAAAGATTTTAAAACGCGCGGAAGAAAAAGAAGAAAGAGAAGTTCGCGGCCACAACGTACGTTCTTGTCCGGCGGCCCGACGTTGGCGCTAGCTTTGGCCTCGCCGACGTCTATGGGTGCGGCTGAATGGGGACGAAGGAGGTTGGGTTCGGGCGAATAGGCGGGGTTGGCGGCAAGGCTTGATTTCGGCGTGGAATTGGGTCGGATTACTCGATCTATTGGGTTACGTGGTTCGGACGAGTCGGTGTAATGGGAAGGAGGAGCGTTGTGGGTGATGGAGTTGGGTTTGCTGGTCTCATCATGATTCGGCAAACGGTTCGAGGACAATGGTGGTTGGCTCGTTTGTGCTGCATCGGTTTGACAACGAGACTTGGATCAGTTTTCGGGTCAAGTCGGGTTCTGGGTCGGCTTGGTACCCGTTTGTCCTAATAAAGTTTGAATTATGCTCAACTTTTGAGCCTAACCCAGACCATAGCTTTTTTTTACGTTCAATTGTTTTCAATTTTGTTTGGTTTTGGTCCAGAAAGCTTGTTTATTAGAAGATGATGACTGTCGACGACGTTTTAGAGTGCCACAATATGGTTCACAATGTGGCTGGCAGTTAGTTCCTCTGGCCAAGCTTTTTGGCGGTTTCTTTAGGTTCATATGTTTGGGTCAAGTACTTAGGTTCTTAGGGTTTATGCCATTTAGCTTGATTAAGAGGTGGGGTATCAAAAAGATTTTTTAGTTCAGAAACTTGACAACCTCACTGGCCTTATATTTAGTTGTTGAGTTATTTTTTCATTGTTCTAGTATAAGTTACTCTAGGGAGTTCGTATTGATCGTGCCAGTAACCAGTGAATTTCTTATAATCTATCATTCTCTTAATCTGACTGCTACCGCTAAAAAATAAATAAACAATAGGTGTATTATTATCTCATGATTCTCATCAGCCAAACCCAAAACTAAATACGGTCAGCTCAACATGCACAACTTTATGCCATCTCCCTTTTTCTTTGCCTTTCACTTCTTCTTTCAATTAATTTACCATTTGCCAGGAAAAGAAGAAGGAAGAAGAAGCTGGTGCTAATTGTTATCAGTGTAAGGTTTCTTTGTTATACTATTTTGGTCAAGATTCGATAGTGGGGAACTAGGGATTAACTAATAGGTCCAATAATGCTAGCTTATTGTTTAATCCTAGTAGTCATTTATTTAAGCACGAAATCACCCATAATTGAACTTTTCTCATAAGCTATGAAAAGGTTGTACGTATGTTTGATGTAGTGGACAAAGACATTGTATTTTACTCCAAATATTGTATGAATGCAATACAATTGAGAAGAAAACAGCGTATCATACTACTATTACTTATAAATTATATTCTGTTCATGTTACTATTTGGTGAGATGCTACAAAAAAAAAATACAAATAACACGTACTGAGAATATAACATAGCAGAAAAAATGAGATAATGTCAACCTTTTGTTTTTCGCACGAGTTTTGTCCTTGAAAAGACGGAAACTGTTTTACCTGAAATTTCTATGAATGAAAAAGTAAATTAAAACGTGAGATAATTGAACTCTAACATTTACGTTTAACCACATGCCGAAGAAAAAAGGTTTTTCCTTAAGATGGTAATAGAATTACTTATATAAACAAGGACCACACGCTGAAGAACGTGTCCAAAAGAAAACCTAAAAATTGAAGATTGTCTCGTCTGGCAGCCCCGGCGTTGGCACTGGTCTCTGGCTTCGCCGACTCGTTGTGAGTGCGGCCGGACGGGGTTGTTGTTCCCTAGTGGTTGTTTACGTCCTTTGATGGATGCTAGAGTTTGTTGGAGGTTGAAGGGGAGCAAGGATTAGGTGATGGTCTTGCGGTGTCGCTAGGAGGATAGGGGAGCAGACTGGTGGCGAGTGGTAGCAACGAGGGGATGGTCGGAAAGCACTCGGCCATTACTCCTTCCACGACGCGCGTCTTGGACGGAGCAGGGACCTCATCGGCCTGTAATTAGTTCGATATGCTTTTGAACGGTTTGGCAATGAAGTCTGGGCATAATAGAATTTGTCATCGGGAAGGAGGCGGCGGATCTAGATGCATCACAGATCCGGGCGGCATATGTCAGTGCTGGTCGGCAAGGTTTTCGGGACGGTGTGGGCGGCGTTTGAAGGCTCGCGATGGTGCGGCTACCACAAGACAGTAACGTGGATCTTTACTTCCCATTTGGGCTTTGATGGAATTGGGCTAGGTTTTACCCTAGGCCCAGATATTTTTATTTTATTAAGTATTTTATTTTTTTTGGTTTTGGTTAATAGTTAGTATCTTTTTACCAATAATAAATCTCTATGCTAGGTGGCTAGGGTTAGTCAAGTGTCATATGTGGGTTGTCTGTGTGTGCACTCGTAGTACCTTGTTTGCTCTAGTGAGGAGAAATTTTGTTAAATGGACAAACCCTCCTAGTGACAGGATGAAACGTAGTATCGACGACTGGATTGTCGTTCGACAACATAGATAGAAAGTTGGACAATTTGTAATGATGTGTCGCATTAGTCGTATTATTTTTCTATTACCATGTCGTCATTCTGGTAAAGCGGACAGTGTAGCTAGTGTTGCAGTATCTTCTAATTGGTACGTGTTTGAATATATATATATATATATATATGGTAGGAGTTGTCTTGCTATTATTCGATAGACTCTGAGTGCATTTATTGTAATACGGAGTTTAGATTTAATGCACCCCCTCGGTTGGCTGGGCCGTAAGGACAGGTGATGGGGCGGCCCTGCCCAAGTATTGCTCCCAAAACAGCAATACATCTTAGAAATTTAGGGCATCTCCAATGGGGAAGTATTAGCCCTATAATTGATTAGGTTTTAAGGAAAGGGCTCTTTAATGGTAGGAGAAGAAGGGTATTATCCCTATAATTGTGTTAATACATGAGTCTCAAAATGAGACTAACTATAAGACATAGTCTCAAATTTTGGTGAGCCACATTTGCTTTTTAAAGCATCTCCAATGGGGCTCCCTATTGAAGCTCATTAGCCAAATTTTAGAGAAAAGCTATAAAAAAAATTCACTCCACTCACACTCTCTATTACGCTCCTAAGATAGGGAGGATTCTAGAAGCTCCTAAATCTAGGAAGCTCCTAGAGACTCTTAAATGCATTAATTAAACTTATATTATAGTTTCTTTTGTAATAAACTTTCCATAAATTTGACATTCATACTTTCTATTTCACTAATATGCTTGGAGCACAAATTTCTTTGCTTCCTAAAAATGTAGGTTTTAGATATATTTTCAACAAATCTATTGAAAATATAGGGAGCATCATTGGAGATACCTTTAGGCCTCGTTTGGTAGTCGAGATAGGAAAGTAATTTGCTTCCTTTCTCTTTCCTTTTCCTTGGGAACGGAAAGTAATATCTTGTTTTGAATTTCCTTTCCGGTGTTTGGTTGGTGTTAAGAAAGGAAAATAAAATTATTAGAATTTTACAATAATATCCTCAGTTGCAATGATATCAAATTTTCAGTTAATTTATTTTGGTAAAACATACATTGTAATGATTACTACAAGTAGGAGGGAAACAAAATCTCAAACTTGATGGAGGGAACCAATTTTCCCTCATTTTCTGCCTCCCTTGGGATTTAGCTTCCCTCCACTTTCCTTTCCTAACTTAACCCAAACATTAGAATCTCCTATTTTCATTTTCTTTCCTTTCTTTTCTCTTGTTGCCAAACAAACGAGGCCTTAGTGGACAACATTTACTATTATATATAATATATAAAAAAAATAAGGCTTAAAACTTTAATATGAGACTTTATTGTTAGAGATCAAGAGTCTTATATAAATATTATTTTAAAATGGTCTCATAATAGATATAAGACCTTAATATGAAACCAAATAAATGAAAATGCCCTTAAATCATTTTTCCATTCGGACTTGAATTTGGGTCATGCTTTCAGTTGAAGTTGGGTGACTATGTCCAAACTAGGGGTCATCATTTTGCCTGTGGGCCTCGTGGGCCGGCGGAGGCCCGCAAGCCCGTGGGCTAAAAACCTGGCCCGGCCCGCAAAAAAGCCCGCTTAGGTGAATGGTGGGCCAAGCTTGGTTTAGAGGTCTAAAACTTGGCCCTGCCAAGGGCCGGCCCACCAAAAGCCCGTTAAGCCCCGTTAGGCCCGGCCCGTCAAAACCCGTAATTTTATATATATATAAGATAGTAGTACATATATCATTATACCTACACTTATATATATGATATATATATATATATTTTATATTTGTGTATGTCTATATTAATATATTACATATACATATATTGATCAAATATTGGAATTCCATATATAGTTATATTTGTGTATCTATTTTACTATTAAATCATTATTTAGAGTTTAGGATAAATTATGGTTTAGGTTTAGGGTAAGTTAGGGTTTAGGGGATTGAGATTTAGGGTATGTTAAGGTTTAGAAATTTTGAGGTTTAGAGTAAGTTAGGGTTTAGGTTTTAGGGTTTAGGGTTTCATTGTATTTTTTTTATATCGATTTACCTTACACAGTAAAACAGTAAATATAATAGATGGTTCAGATTAGATCTTGTAATTTTTCAATGGTGAGAGTTTAATTGAGATTGTGTGAAATGACATAAATACCCTTCTCTTATATATTGCTTATTTTTCCATGGAGAAACTAGGTAAATCAAATTTTTGTGTCAATTTTTTTGACACTATGAGATAGATATGTAATTTACAAGAATGTGTGTTAAAATTTTGATTTTAAAAAATCGCTTTAGGGATGGGTAATTTACGTTTTAGTTGTAAGGGTACTACGGTCACATTTAGCGAAACCCAGAGATGTAGGTCTAAATCAAGTCCAAAATTTATAAAATTTTAACGGCATGCTTAGAATATTATGAACAACCAATCTGACAGTCAGTTTTGTAAAATGATGATACATGATCGATTACGTTTCACAAAGGTCTTTCAACCCATATAACCAAGGAATAAAGGTAAGAACATTAATGTGCATATAGAGAATTCAAGCAATATAAGAATTAAAAATGTTTTAACAATAAAGAAGGCCATATGTAATAGTTCACCTTGTAATAAAAGACACCGTACGTAAAAATTAGCCTAATCGAAGTACGTTTGGATCTCGGTCAATACAGTTAAACAAAATTTGTGAAAAGACTAAAATACACTCATCTTATTTTCCTTATTTTCCTATGGGGAGAGTAGATTAATCAATTTTTTATGTCAATTTTTTTGATACTATGAGATAGATATGTATTCCATAAGAATATGTGTCCAAAATTTGATGTTAAAAAATTATTTTCGGGAGGGGTAATTTCGTTTTAGTTGTAAGAGTACTACGGTCACATTTGGCGAAATGCATGGATCAATGTCTAAATCAAGTCCAAAATTTATAAAATTTTAAAGGCATGGTTATAATATTCTAACCAATCAATCCGACGGTCAATTTTATAAAATAATTAAACATGTCCGATTAAGTTTCACAAAGGTATTTCATTCCATATAACAAAGGAACAAACGTAAGAACATTAATATACATATGAAGAATTTAAGCAATATGAGAATTAAATATGTTTTAATGTTAAACGATGACATGTAGAAGGGTCCATCTTATAGTGATAAACACCATACGTAAAATTCAGACTCATCGGAGTACGTTTAGACCCCGGTGCATGGATGAATGTTACGTTTATGTTGAAATGTCTTAATTTTTCAATAATTAAAGCCCGATAGGCCCGGCCCGCAAAGGCCCGCAAAGCCCGCTTGAATGGGTCGGGCCCGGATCCTCGTATAAAAGATAAAGCCCAGCCCGGTCTGGCCCGCAAATATTAAAACGTTGTTGGGGCTCGGCCCGTGCCGACTATACATGGGTCGAACCGGGCTTTTTGCCGACCCCTAGTTCAAACTAGAAGTGGATTTTTTTTATTTGGTTGACTAATATATTTCTTTTTGCTGGTTGACTAATAATGTTTCTTTGTTTATTTACATATATAATTTGTCAATAGACACAAACATGTAATAGCTCATAATAATTCTGCAGATTTCATCATGATTCCCTCTGGTATGAAATCATGCCTTCTTGTTTACTATATTTTCATTACTCCCTCCGTTATTGCATAACTTCGGTTTTTATCCTTGTTAAAAATGAAAAAGTATCTTCAATTGAATTTTTTTTTCATAGTATCTGAAATTATTCGGTCATATCAATTTGATATCTGAATTTTCAAAATTATCAATCTCATAAGTCATAACTGAACTTTAAAAACTGTATTTTAGTAGTACTTGTAACCAATTGTTCATCAATCTCCGTCATTTTTTTATGACATGACAACAAAAAATTTAAAAAGGGGATAAAATATCAATTTTTCATTCTATCACCATTTTATTTTATTTTATTTTTTATTTATTTTTTTCTTTCTGAATTTAGTTGGCCAAACTCTCTCTCTCTCTCGTTAGTCTTGATACTCTCTCTCTACATCCTCTGAAAATATTAAATCTCAGCTGTTTATCTAAAAACTGATTCTGAGCTTACAATAAGCACACCGCACATGATAACTCCTTCAACCCAGCAAGTCTTTCCTCCTCCGTCGTTCTCCACCAAGCCCTAACTCAGGCCACCGCAGATCAACCTGACGTAAGATAGAACATCATTGCGGACGATTCTCTGTGCTAGGCCTTCGATTGCGCCGGGTTCGCCGATGAGAACGGGGTTGTTCTTGGTTCTTTTAGACATAATCCTCACCTGTCTTTTCTCCTAGTCTCTTCCGATAACCAGATCGAGTTTTCCGGCATGCTCCACTAAATCACAGCCGTACGTTTTCAGCGCCTAGAAATTCGTGTCACCAGAAGAGCTTTTGACCTTCTTCCCTTCTTTTTCGCGAAGCTTCTCGACCTCCGATCTCACCTCCGCCGTCGCGACTCCCTCCTCTTTCAACCAATCTGAAATTTGCGAGTCCTCCAGAAGCCCTAGGATCAACTAATCCACGGTAAGATGAGTATCCCCTCGCTGCTTTTGCGCCGCCTGGGCTGGAACAAAGAAAGGAAGAAGGTGAAGAATCTGCATATTTTTATTTTGTTTTAGTAATGATACGAATGGAACAGATCGAATTCTTCATGCATCTATAGTTCAACTAGTTTAAGTGCAGAAAAACGAAAATGAAATTTCGGAGAGGTCAGCAAAGGTTTTCCGAAGGAGGTTTCCGGCGGCGGAGGGGTGAGCCAGGACAACGATCTGGCGGCTTAAGCTCGATGAATCTTGACTATATAAATCAGTACAGTGATGACAGGTATAAAGTTTTGAAAAAAAAAAGGGGGCGGAGAGAGGGAGAGCATCCAAGATTAAATCCTATCCCTCTCTCTCTCTCACACACACACTTCACACTGCCGTTAGCCTCCACCATCCTCGATCAACCTTGGCCCGACCGGGTTACGTTCAACAGTAGCTATAGTTCAAATCTCGACTCCTGCTCGTGCGCCATTATCGCGGGCCTCCCTCGATGCCGAGCTGTGGACTTCCTCCGCCAACCTCAACAAAGATCCCACTGTCGCGCTCAGGTTTCGTATGGGATTAAGCTAAATCAGTGAAATTTAAGGTTTTTGAATTGGGAATTGAAAAATAGCGTATAAGAGGAAGCAAGTTATATCACAAGGAGGAGGAGGGTTTTGATTCAGACACGAAGGAGGAGAATAATCTCGGAATCGAAATCCTCTATCGCTAAAGCAATCAGAGCATCTTCGACTCATTGAGACTCTGACATCCCATTCATTTTGTAAAATTAGAAATTATTTTGAGATATTTCGATATTGAGTTATTTAGCACAGTAAATAATATTTATCGATGGTAGATGTTGAAGGTCTCGGGTTGACTTTTTATCAAGTTCATGAAGTTATTTGACTTTGGGTGGAAGTCAAAGTGTTTGTCGAGATGAGTTCGTAGACACAAAGAATGCCATAAACGGAGTTACAATGAAAAATTAATGATCAACAAAAGTTTATTGGAAATGTAATAATCGTAAAAGTGCGGGTATAAATAGAACCTTCCATTTTTGGAAAATCAGACTTGCCATTTCTTGCCAACCAGAGTTGACCCGCATTGTTCGAGCTCCAGCAACTCAAAATCGACGTCAAGATCGGCCGAAGCGATGCGGTGAATTCCGGCCACCTCCGACCGTGATTTTGGTCATTTTTGGAATCTCTCTTCATCCTCTTTCTATTCCACAACTTGATTTTAATGATGGAGCTTTGTGGGAGTCGAATTGACGAGATGAAATTCAAGGTGGTTTTTCGGGTTTAATTCGCCACCGTCGCCGGCGTATTTTCCGATCACCTCCAATCGATTTATAGGTATGAATCAAGAGCCTATGAGCTCCTTTATGAGTTTTTGTATTTGGATTTGTGTTTGTAGGTGTGTAGAGAGAGAATCAAATTGATTTCTCTCTGGTTTCGTCGTCGTTGGTGCCTGTGGATGACAAAGTTTATTGCTAGCGAGATTAGAGGGGTTTGGTAGCCCGCCTCACCCTGAGTTGATTGCAGCTAGCCTTGTTCCCCGAGGTGGTTTGACGGAGGAGATCGGCGCCAGAGAGGTTTTCGAACCGTGAGTTTTCGGGCCCGATTATAGCCAGAATAGGGTATGGGTCATTTGGAATAAAGTATTGAGCTTGGCCACCATCAACGATGGTCATCGGTGGTGCATGGGCGGCACAGACGGCGATGCTTCTAACCGGAATTTTTTTTAATTGTGTCAAGTTTTATATCATTAGGTTTGTATCGACGTGGCGCATGTATTCTTGAGGTTAAAAATGCATTTAGACTTCGTCGTCCTAGTTGGTGGCCGGTGGTGACTAATGTCATTGCAAGTGGCAGTGCGGGCAACAAAGAACTAGATTTACCTTATGTCATTAAGTTTCTATTTACTCTATTGGGTTGTCGATGAATTTTTTTGACTTGTTTCGGTTGAGTTTGATTTAATCGAGAATTTACTAGAATTAGCCGAATATTTTATCATTTTGACTATTTTTGACGAGGATCAGGTTGTCACATAGACTTCTTTCTCTCCTCTCCTTATTCTCCAGCTTGCGGAGCTCAACTCAAAAAGAAGAAGTGATGAACTAGGATAATGGTGGTGAAATTAACAAAGCGTACTTGTTGCCTAGTGATAGAGCATTTGCGGTGTATTGTTGAGGTCCAAGGTTTGAGGTTCGAGTCTTGGAAACCTCATTGATTAAGCTTTTTTACAGTAAACAAAATAATAATTAAGTAAAATAAAATATAAAAAATTTAAAACATATGTGACATTACTTGTTTACACTTTGGATTTTGAATTTCTATTTTCCACGTCATCAAAAAAGACGGGGATTGACGTAAAATTGGTTTTAAGTACCACTAAGATATGATTTTTGAAGTTCAGGTATGAGATTAATAGTTTTGAAAGTTCAGGTATCAAATTGATAAGCCCAGATAAGTTCAGGTACCATGGAAAAAAAAATTTCTAGATTGAGCCTCTCAAGTTCTCGAACTTCATTCTTTATTTTTCCTCTACTTTGAGATATGATAGTCACATTAGGGTTGGGCACCTTGGCCCGTGAATCCCGGTCCGTCCTCGTCCCGATCCGGCCCGTAAAAGTTAGGGTCGGGTTTGAGTTTGAACTTTGAAAGCCTGTCCCGTTCTATAAATCCAAGAAAGGCTACAGGTTTATTTTTCAATTAGTTTAAAGGCCCGGCCCTATACGAAAAAGAAAAATCTTAAAAACCTAAACTCTTAGAGAATCTCCAATTGTATGGTCAATTTTTTTTGTCAAATTTAAATTTTGACATATGACATGTATTTGACAATATTTTCAAAATTCAGCTCTAACCCATCTGTCAAACAAAAACTATTAAAATATATAATACAAACACAGCTACATTCTCTTTATTTTTCCTTGTTTTAAGGTCATCTCTAGTCCAAGGATAATGGCTTGATATAGCCCGAAAATCACCGAAAAGTCATTTTCAACTCAGGGCAGGGCTATACCAAAAATTGATAAAGTAACCCGATAAGGCCAATGCTTGGGCTATATATGACCATTGGCATAACTCTGGGTTATATTTATTTTATTTTTTTAACTCCAATGATAATCACAATATTTTCGTAAAAATGTAATCAAAATAATAAATACATCATGTGTAATATTTTTAAAATATAATTTTTTTTTCAAATATCAGAAAATATAATATATGCAACGATAATATAATATAAACAACACATGTAGTCTAAATTATATATATAATATTCATAAGATTTTATTAGACAAAATCTATAAGTTTAAATTTTTAAATAATAAAAAAATATAAAAATTAAAATTATAGCCATTACAGATTAGAGACGGCACAAAATATAGAGCACATTATTTATTTAAATAGTATATTTGAGGGGCAAAATTTTAGCCGGGGCCAATTATAACCCCTCAAGACTGAAGATAGCCTAATGTTTGAATTAGCCTGGGAAGCGATTGAAACCACTGCATATCCTGCTTCTACATTCATTGCAAAACTAATGTTCTCCACCATATAGACCGGCCCATCTCCACTAAGATCTCTCATAATCTCCCTACCTCTCATTCCATACCCGCTCGGCCGCTCCTAATTCCCAATCTAACTTTTCAAATAGCAGAATCACATGCCTAGCAAGAAGCCATATTTAAAAATAGCAAATAAACACAAGCAGTACCAATTCACTTCACTTCATCAATCAACCACAACTTCATTTCAGTTTTGATGATATACCCAGATAACCCAGTTTAGTTCGATTCTAATAATCACTGTTTGTGTACAGTAGCTGAGCAAATTTAATCGTCTCACTCCTCGTGACCACTTCAATCAGAGAAGGAAAAGGAGTAGAAAGGGAAGAGAAAAAAAGGTATGTGATGTTAGGAAATTAATCATCCGCCATGCAAGTACTAGAAATAAAGATGGAAGAAAGGAAATAAACAAGCCAAGAACACAACAAGATTTAACAAGGTTTGCCCAATAACTTGCCTACGTCCTCAAAGAGTTTTCACCTTCACTGTGAGAAAATACAAAGTACAAGATTACACCACTAAAGTTTATACCAAACCCGAGCCATTGTATCCAATTGGATACCCATTGTACACCCTCTCTCAACCTAGAATATCACTTTACCCCAAGAGCTATGCACACTCTTGAAATACTCAACTCTCCTTGCTTCTATACCCGAAGACCCTTAGAGTTGCTCTTACTCACTCACTTGTGATGTGTTCTCTTTAAAGATGATGATGATTATTATGATCATGCCAAATGAGGCCAAGACCTCTTATATAGTGCTTAAGGAAGTCTCTAGATCTATTCATTAATGTCCATTCATGAACCTTCTTCGATTAATGCTCTTCATGAATCTTCCACATTCATCATTCTTCATGAATCTTCCACATCCATCTTCTTCATGAAGCTACCGCATTAATCTTCTTCTACAAGATTCCACCATGAACATCACCATGTATTTATTCCCAATATGTGAACCACATGCATTCAATTCTAATGCATGAATTATCCACAAAGGAGGCATAAACTCAACAATCTTCCCATGCCGACTTAGGTGGATAAAGTTGTGCCGTCACTTCAATCCTGAAGTCCATCTGAAACTAAGATGTCGCTTGCTATACCCACAAGCACTCAGTTGGTCTTGTACTTGTTCTAGCTACACATACTTGAATAAGTTGCATATGGTCCTAGCTCCTCTTGATTCAATAATGGTCAACGCTATGTGCAGCTGCTCTGAGTCAACAATCACAGGTTGGCTCCGAAGAGGGACCTCGACTTTATCTCTTTCCTAACAGGATTTTCCTTCTCACCATTGTCTGAAACCTGGAAACATGTGATTGACGTCTCTGCTGTGCCCGCAAACGACCCACTTAGGTACATGTTTTCTTATGCACGTCGTTTCCTAAAAACCTTCGAGGTATGAGTTTTTCCTATCATACGGAACATACTTGTACACTTTTCTCCTTTAATAAGGACCATGCAGCCACACTACACTTTCATAACTCCCCTTGCTAACGAAACCCTGCAACCCTTGGAGTCTAGTTGGCTCAAGGATATTATATTTCTCCAGAACTTTGGGACATACACCACATCACCCAATGTATGAACCGCTCCATCGAACATCTTGATCTTCACAGTTCCAGTACCTATGACACGACGTCTTGTGCCATCACCCCAAGTCATAAATCCTTTGACTTCTTTGAACGTATCAAAATATTCTTTCCTAAAGCAAAGGTGATGAGAACAACCGTTATCTAATATCCAGTCATCTTGAGAAAAAGTGTAATTACATTTGGAGACTGTGAGAAATTCTCCAAAATCTTTCAACATCTCCGCTACACCAGCCAAGGAGAAATCTGAGCCTTTATCGTCCTTCTCTTTCATCAACGGGCAATCCAGCTTTATGTGTCCCCACTCCTTAGACTTGTAGCATTGCTTACTCTTTCTCCTACCTCTAGATTTAGACCTGATATGCTCACTAGATACCCTAGCAGTTAACATTCCCCTACGATTTTGGTCATGAGCAACAAATATGGAAAGGGTGAAAAGAACCCCAATCGGGGAGGAAAATAGAACATGAAACCGTAAGCTCCCAAGCAGTGGAAGAAGACCTGGGCTCTGACTGCATGCCTGTTGAAGAATGAGCCGGCGACTCATAGGCAGTGTCTTGGTTAAGAGAACCTGCCGGAGCCGTAGCAAAAGCCAGTCTTCATAGGTGCAGAATATGAAAACCTCATGTAAAGCATCAAGAACCATTTGAATCATTCCATTTTCATTACTTGACTCAACTGGTTCTGGAAAATATCAAAAATATATGGTTATATGATTATAATAGAATTTCCATTTTTTTATTTAACTTAAGAGCAGAAAAATATTTTTTTAGTGTACAATGAATTATTTTTTAAAATCAACACATTTTTTTATTCACAAAAACCATCTAGAAAAATAATTCGATATAATAGCTTCTACCTTGTCAACTGATAATGAGAAAACAAAATCGGGATAAATACCAATACCTATGACAGGTAAAAGGATAGAAATAAAAACAAATAACTCTCGCGGTCCAAAATCATCGGCTTTTCTTCTCTTCTTGTGTGATAAGAGAGCCGATTCTACCTCCTTCTTCTTCAATGTATCTATCTTTACTATACATAAGTGTAGTAACAATATTCCATTCATGAACCTTCTTCAATTAATGCTCTTCATGAATCTTCCACATTCATCATTCTTCATGAATCTTCCACATCCATCTTCTTCATGAAGCTTCTGCATTAATCTTCTTCTACAAGGTTCCGCCATGAATATCACCATGTATTTATTCTCAATACATGAACCTCATGCATTAAATTTCAATGCATGAATTATCCACAAATGAGGCATAAACTCAACATGTGCTAAGAAACAAGAGAGGGAATAACTGGAGAGGCAATCCAATCCAGAGAGAGAGAAAATGATAAAAAAGAATTTGGCAGAAAGGGAGTCGATATGCTATCCATCGTGTCTTTAGAAAATCTGTTGGAGGAGCTGAAATCTGTCAAAACTAGTCGTTGAGCCTCCACCGTGTCTTTTGACAGAACGGTTAGAGATGCTCTTAGCATGTGCTTAACTTCCTCACTTTCTCATAGCTTCTCACAAACTTTACAACCTCAAAACCCTCAAGGCCTCACCCTGTCTCTCACTTCATTTCCCTCTCTTTTCTTCATCTTCATCTTCGATGGGCCTGGGTCAGTAGTAGAACTAGCTTCAAAAGAAATGATGTCGTCTTTGAGTCCTTCAATCTCTGGCGTTCTACCTATTTCCATTTTCGAGCTGCCTTGGCCGACCTCATTCCAACAACTTATATGTATTACAACTTTAAACTAGCTAAAAACTAGAATATATGAACGGATTTGTTCAGATTTTGAATAGAAGTGGATATACATTTCTTCTGGAAATTTTGAAGCAGTACCGCTCTACTCTCCCCCGATATCATTTCATCATTCTATAATCATCTTTCAACTGAGGCTATGATATTTGAGTAGAGAATAAATTTGTAAAGAAAACATTTGAGTAGAGAATAAACTTGTAATTAAAATAGCTAATATGTATTTCGTTGAACATGAAAGAAATTCATTACATTCCAGTTTTTAGACTAGTTTCTTTTTTCTGTTCTCATTGATAATGCAAATTTTTTGAAGAGAAAAAAAGGGTTTGAATCCCGTGTTGGGTTCGTCCCGTCTCGAGACCCAACAATACAAGCCTTTATAGGTCTTAGATTATACATCCTCTATCTCGTCCCGTCCCAACCTGTTATAATTTTACGGACGGGCCGGATTTTAGTGAATACCGTCTCGGCCTAACCCATGCCCAACCCTAAGTCATATATTGCTAGACGATAAATAATGAGGGGAAAACCGTTGTCGTAGAGCATTAAAGGAAAATCATATATATATATATATATATCTAAAAATTTAAGGGAATAACTAGACTAAGTTTGTTTTTTTTTTAGATGGCGAAAATTTCATTCCAAGGTCATAGTAATACAGAGCTCCACCAGATTATCCTACCCGATAAAATGATACTCATAGCATAATACTATACTAAGCCTTTAGTTGTGTTCTATACTTAACTAGCAAACCAAAGTAGCGCGAGAATTGTCAAAAACTCATTATGCACTACTCTTTAACGAGTTAGGCCACCATCTTTACATCGGGAGATAAGCTCCCGGGTCCCAACCCAAGGGGCAGCTGCAAGTCTGCAACAATATACGAATAACTCTGACGGTGCGACAATTCGGAGAGTTGGTTCACCCGGGTCCCAAATATTAAGTCAAAAAAGAAGTATAAAGGGGCATATAGGCCCTATATATTCCTAAGCCCAGGCTTATAGGCCTATAGCTCCAATCTGGAGGAAGTAATTGCTCAAGTATTATGCTCCAGACCCAATAGAAGTTGTCAGCCTTTTACTCACCAGAGAGTTGGCCTGGGGTTTTCGGGTCGCTGCCACAATTGGCTAATATCGCTCAACCAAGACAAGCTCCTACCTGACCCACCATCAGATCCTACCGAGGCCAAATCGTCATCCGATCAGTACCCGCCACTCAAAGATGACATCGTCGCCAATCGAGGGTCCCTGAAAGGCGTCAAGATCATAACCAAATCTGCTGTCAACCATCAAAGCGTTACCGAAAAGAGCTGCTCGCTGCCCGCCTGGATCAACAATCACCGACCGAGCATCTCCTCTTGATTTCTCCTATGCATTGTGCCTTCTACCGAGATCCACCAAATGATGCCTACCTAAGCCAACCAAACATCTCATTCCACCGAGAACTCTGCCATGCTAACAAGTCGCGGCCGTAACCCTAAGTTCGTCCGCCAATTGTCTCTGTGAAAACGGTGTCAAGGGAAAGTCGTCTCCGCGTAAACGGAGCCAAGGGAAAACCACGCTTTAAAATCAAAGAGCGGTTTCAATTATTTTCAAAATCATATATGTATGTTAATATCAATATTCCATGTAAAGTATTGATCTTGTTTAATTAGATTGAGTTGAATCCCCATAAAACTAATGTTCAACTCATTCAAGTCTCTGATAATGAGGAAACCAGTTTCAAACTACATCATCTTCGTCGAAGCCTCACCGCCTATTTCCATAACCATATTCCATATTATCATCATAGATATCGTTTCCAATTCCAAAGAACATAATTACAGAACATATGCAAGCCTATTCTCAAATGGGCAGGCTATGATCATACTCTCTTCATTCGAAGAGATGGCGTTTGTTTCATACATATAGTTTTATGTTGGACTATGTCCAAATTCTATTGTTTGAAGTTCCGATTTTGATATCGATTACAAATTTACGCCATAAATCCCACATTTACCAGAGCGTCTTCAATTACAAAGGCATATTTCAGATTTGTTCGTGGATGATTTGCTTATTCTCTTCAACGTATTGGTATACAAGTTATGGACCTTTTTTCTTTCATTGAGTCTAATCTAGATATGTCTATGTTTGGTAGGTAAGCTTGTTAGAGCATATGCACCCATAGGAGGGATTTGCTCCTCTTATTTGAGGAGAAGCATACACTATTTGAGGTGGAGCAGACACTATTCATCAAATAAGAGGTGCAATTCCTATTTTTCGTGCAGCGGTGTAAAAAAATAACACCTCCTATTACTGTTCCTAAATTAATTTATTAATTAAAAAAATTTTGATGGATTTTCAAACAATACATAGACGACATGTGTCATTGTCGTATAAATAATTGATTAAGATTTCGGGTAAGATTTCCGGTCAATGATGAGTTGACACGTGTCACACTAACAGAACGTTATCTTATAAATAATTGTACAAAAATTTTGGTAAGATTTTCGATCAATCACTTGACGACACATGTCACTTTCACTTGTCATTGTAGAGTGAATAATTGCCGAAGATTTTCGGTGAGATTTCTGACCAACCAGAAGATGACACGTGTCGTCATTATCAGACATCATATAACCTAAAATCGGCTATAAAAGGATCAATGAGAAAGCATATATTCTCACACCATCTGTAGCTTACTTGCTATTTCTTCAAACAATTCTTCACATTCCAGCATCAGTAAGATGGATCCTTTTAGTTTAAACACTTTTTTCACGAGGAGACGACAACAACGCCGGCAAAATGCAGAAATAGCTAACGCCTTTATCATTGATGCAGTCGTGGTAGCTAAAGCATTCGATGATGAACCACCTCGCCGCCATCCAAACGAAGAAAGGTTGAGGGTGCAAAGGGGACGGAATCTTATGGAAGATTACTTCATCGAACGCCCGGTCTTCAACGAGTAAGCATTTCGTCGGAGGTACCGAATACGTTCGAACTTATTCAACCGTATCTGCACGGATCTCAGTAACAATGACCCATTTTGGCATCAAAGAGCAGATGTCATTGGATTGCAAGGACTTCTTTCGCAATAGAAGATGACCGGTGCTCTCCGAATGTTGGCGTACGGCACAGCCGCAGATTAATGCGCTGAATACATAAGGATGGGTGAATCAACCACACTAGAATTCCTGAAGAAGTGGTGCACCCAAGTGCACAAGCTTTACGATGACATTTACCTCCGCAGTCCAAATGCAACTAACATCACTCGAATTCTAAGGAGGGCCAGGCATCGGGGATTTCCAGGTATGATCGGAAGCATCGACAATGGAAGAACTGTCTAACAGCTTGGCAATGGGCATACTCGGTCCGGTCTAAGAGTCTCACTATTATCTTGGAGGTGGTGGCATCATATGATACGTGGATATGGCAGAACTTCTTTGGGGTACCTGGAGCACATAATGATATCAACGTGCTTCACCAATCGGATATCTTTGATTCGCTCCTTGCCAAAAGTATCTTACAAAAGAGTTATAAAGTCAACGATATAATATACCACAACACTTACTATCTGGTTGACGGAATTTATCCAAGGTACTCGTCATTTGTCAAAACTATTTCTAATCCTTAGACTCTACCACAGAAGCTGTTCTCAAAGAAACAAGAGGCATACCGCAAAGATGTGGAGAGGTGCTTCAGCATTTTCTCGTTGGGCAATGATTCGTCATGCAGCTCGGTCTCACCACATAGGGGTAATAAAAAAATTTATGTTGGCTTGCATCATTATGCATAACATGATAATTGAGGAATAGTTTAATGAGGTAGAATTTAAGGAGAATGAAGAAGAAGATCTATAAAACCCATCAAGTGCTTTCGAAAATTATGATGGGTCAGTGGATGAACAAGGTAATCGGATTCCTTTTGAGCCAGTTGGAAGGGATGGACTGGATGAACAATGGTTTCGTGACCGTGTTGTCGATCTTCAGTCTTCTTATATCTATAAAGAGGTTCAGAAGGACTTGGTGAAGCACAACTAGTTTCTAGAGACCGATGAACATATCTAAAAATTTTGTTTGAATTATTTATTTTTGCATTATGTTTGTTTCAATTTGGTGTATTTTAATTTAGTGTATTTGAATTTGGTGTATTTTAATTTGGATTTCATGTAATGTTATTTAAAAACATCTCTAAATAAAAAGAGCATTTTTATTTCTTGAAAATTTAAATTACATAATGACAAGTCAAACCTAGATTTATTACGAAAGCCAAACTATTGAAAAAGTGGGCGATAACAATTTGAAAAGGTTCCCTCGCTATCTTGTGGTTCGTTATCGTCTCCTTCTACTTGCTTAAGGATTTCCGCTTTCCTCTTCGTGAAATACCTCTTTGAATTTGAGGTCATTCTATCCATATTCATTGTCATGATCCTTGTTTCTTCTTGTAGAGCTCTCAATTTGAAGTCTTTCTCTTGAAGGAGGAGTTGCGTTTTGTGTAAAGTAAAATTGTTATCCTCACTTGTTTTTTGAGCGGCGGCCCAAATGGCTTGATTGGAAGCAATGGTCTTCAAAGCCTCATCTCGTAGCTCACTTTTAGGAATCATGATTTTTTTCCCCTTTTTTCTTGTTTCTTTTGTTGCCTTCACTCCCGGTGGTCTAGGGGGACTCAAAGGACCTTCGCGGTTGCTCGTTGGTGTTGCAATCATCTCATCCTCATCCAAATTGACAATGGGAGGCATTTCGCTAACGGTAGGAGTAGTAGCTTTGTAGTTGTAAATATGTGGAGTAGTAGCCGTAGTTTCCCTAAAGAAAGGATGAGTCTTCACCGCTTCCCAATATTCAAACTTCGAAAACTCTTTCTTTGTCTTCGACACAAACCACATTTGAGATTTTCTTAACTATAAAAATTAACAAATTTCTATGCCACAATTTATTTATGTTTAATGGAGATGACAACATTTAGTTCATAAAATCAAAATAATAGACATGAAAAAATTTCTAGGACTTACTTGATCTTGTGGAGAGGTGCCGGATGGTAGTGAATTCCTTCGTGCATAACTAAGAGCTTCGCCGCAAAGATTGAAAACCGGCTTCAACTTAGTAAAACGAGATGAAATTGCGGTTTGGGTCCAATCTTCCTTGGTTGATTCACCATGACCAATCACCCAATTTTTGATATAATTGGCATAGACCTTTTCCCACAATTTGTCGACTTTTTGCTTGTTGTATGTGAGAGGATCAATGCTAAGATGCATATAAGAAATGCACAATTGCAAATCTTCCGAAGCAAGCCAATTCGACATTTTTTTGGAGAAAAAAATACAAATGAATGAGAGAAGAGATGGAGGGAGATGGACTTGTTGTGCACAAATTGGTGTGAGAGGTTTGTAATATTGATATAGTATTTATAGGAAAATTGTTGGGTAGTGTTTATAAATTTTTGGAATTTTTTAGAATACTTTTGGGCAAAAAAAGTGTAATCCCCGTCAAAAAAAAGAGCCGGTACTCCAAAACATATTTGTTGTTGTTGCCTTTGAATCTGTGCCGTCAGATTCAATTTTGCAATTGAAATGGACGGCCAAGGACAACTGACCGTTGAGGGTGAAGATGGATTAGCAGCTCGCCATGTGTCACTTCCCGATTGGCCTAGTCTTCACGGTAAAAAAAAAATACTTTTACTGGCGCGTGTAAAGAAAAAAAAATCAGGTGACCTGGCGTCACCCACGTGCGTGGGCTCCGCCAAGTTGCTCATTCTCTGCAATGAGCAGAGCTTGCTCGAGCAGCTGCTCATGAGCTCAGTCAACGACCAGTCGCCGGCCACCAAAGCTGCCGTTGCACCATCCATTTCGTCTTGCTCGTGCTATTTCAGCCGGCCCCCACCAATTTCGACGGTTGCTTGAGCAATTTCGGTGCCCGGTGCATATGCTCTTACAAGGCGAGGTTTTACGACTAGATTAGGTTATCTCTACATAGAGATCTCTCTAGCAATTTATGTTGGGTTAGCAGCTATATTTATTGATAGTCATACTTTTTATGGTCGTTGGCTTAATTTTCTTCATGTATTTTGTGTCTGATTCCCAGGTTGTGTTTAATTTTTTTGTTCTTTCATTGTTCTTTTGTTTTCATTTTTCTTGATTACGTTGTGTTTTTGTTGATCATCTCATTCTTTTTTTGTTCTTTCTTATAATTTCTATTATTATCTTTATTTCACTCTCATTGTGTTGTCGTGGAAGACTATTCTTACTCTTATTTTCTTTTATGCGAGGTTTGATTGGTTGGTTTTAGTGTTTGGGGAATTTTACTTTGAATCATGAAGGATGTCAACGATTTTCGTGTGTGAGCTGTGGTATTTTGGGTTGCTATGACAGTGAATTTTATTTTTACGCGGCTGAAACCATGTCGTGCCCATCATTCTATTTAGTTGGGATTTATTAGGCTGATTAAATGCCTTTGCCACATATTTCATTTGATCTACACACATTGTGTGTAGGTCAGCATGCATCAGATCAATGGTCTTTCTTCCAACTTCACCTTTTGGTTGCGTTTTGACTTGTTGGTGTGTTACGTCTCCAACATTTCTATTACTTTGTTGTGGTGCTCTTTCCTTGGGCACAAAGTTTCCTACAAGGTTTTATCTGACAAGGTTTTAATGAGACCCGGTTTTCGTATTTACCATTGTTTGTTGGTTGGATGATCGACTATTTTGGTCGAGGCTCTACTTTAGATGCTGTTGTTTTTTGGAGCCAATGTTCCTCTTGTGTTAGCTTCAGGTAACGGATTTAGTTAGTAGACTTCGACTTATGTATCCTGGCTTTCACCTAGGTCGAGCGTGTCTTTTACTTCGTACTTAGTACTTTTGGTGTAATGGTACTTTGTACTCTCTCTTTGTTATCTCGATTGTATTAATGCAATTCATATTTCTAAACAAAAAAATAACTGGACGTTTTTAACTTGGGCCTGACTAATATGGGCCAAACTTGCCATAAATTTCAGGCCAAGATAAGGACCCAAAGAAGGATCTGAGCCTCATCATTTCCAAATTTCATTTTCATTTTTTAATTTCTTTAAACAAATAAAATTGCAGTTAACTCGTCTGATCTTGAAGCTGTAAACAAGGCCATAGTTCGATAATACCAAGCACTGAAAACACAACAAAGAAAATTGGCCTTTCGGTAGCAATTTTGCTCAAGACTCTTTCTTTCTCTCTCTCTCTCTGCTTTGCTTCTGCGTCGACTTGAAAACCATGAGTGCTCTTTCGAGCTCGTTCGTCTCACTTCAGAATCACCAAACCCACTTCTTGACTGGTAAATTGATCACTTCAGTCTTCTTTTTCTTCTAGTTTTACTTGGTATTTCAAGATTATGATCATCGCCCATTTGATCTGACCAATTGAAGATTATGATATTGAAATGTAACATAGTACCCATCTCTGTATTTTGTCTACTTCTTCAGGGTCTATGTGATTTACTGTAGTTTCTCTAGTTCTAGTCTTGTATTTAGGATCCATAGCTCAATTATACATGGATAAAAATTTAGTGGGTGTCATCAGAGTAGTCTCTAAGTGCAGTAAAACTTGCAATGAAGTTAACTTTTCGACTGTAAGTGATGTTTTAGTTTCTTGATTTACCTTCCCTTTTTAGTAGGCCATTTATTTTGCCTGGCATTGTAGTTAAGTATGGATAGATTATTGAATGTGGTTGTTGTTCGGCTTTGATTCACTCAATATTGTGCTGATTAGCCTTAGTAGTTTGCAAAGTACTTACCTTTAGATTGTTGCAAAATGTTTGGTGCTAGGTTCTTCATTGAAGCCAGTGAACCATTGTCTTTTGAACGTTACACCCACTAAGCTTACATCGAATAAGAGGTCACTTGTTGTTCAAGCAGGGTATGTGTAATTGTATCTCCATTTCTATCAGTTGCTTAGGAGATAGTTTAGGATTAAATTTTCGAATGTCTTTTCCGCAAGCTGATTCTGTTGTTGCATACAAGGACACTGATTTTTGATTGACTTCATTTACTTCTCTGAGTTCTCTCTTTGCATGTGAAGTCGGGACAGTGGAAAGAGTACTGCAGGCATCTTTGTCGGTGGATTTGTGTTGGGCGGCATAATTGTTGGAGCATTAGGGTGTGTGTATGCACCTCAGGTATGTTTGATGATTTATCATTCTAATATGTATCCATCATCTTTTACTTGAGTTTAGCATAATACTGCAGTCCTATACTCTTGTGCATTTATTATGCAGTTCTCTGGTTAAGTGATGATCAGTTGATTAGGCAATATGACCGCTTTATTTGTGGGACTTCGTGCTATGGTGCAAATAGTTCATCTCAAGAGGAGTGAACATGCATATTGACCCGACAACTTATGAATTTGACTGACAAATAATCCTTTACCAGATAAGCAAAGCACTAGCAGTAGCTGGAGCTGATAGAAAAGATTTGATGAGGAAGCTGCCAAAGTTCATATATGATGAAGAGAAAGCTCTTGAGGTGAGAATTTAGTAATGATTTAGTTGATAAGGCAATATGACCGTTTTAGTTGTTCCTGCAATGACAGCTTTTTTTTTGGTAAAGCAATGAAAAAGCTTAAAAATAGACTAGAGAAAGAATTCGTTTTTTCTTTATGGTAGAATCATTCTGTGAATTTAAATGCCACAAGAATGTATTCTTCATTAGTTGAATCCCAGAGAGTTGCATTTTATGGAGGAAAGTATACAAAGCCAATGGTGATAGAGGAAGAATATCTGTTTCCTTAGGCCATGATACTTTCAAAATGAGTGCATTGCATTTACAGGAAGGTTCCAGCTTGATTGTATTGCATATATATAGATATGTATACTAAATATGCTGTTGTTGCTTCCCAGTTTGTATCTTTTTTGTTTATTTATTATATTAGTATATCGAGTTCTAAAATTGAAGGTGAAAGTGCTATGGGGTCTATCTGCCAACACTTTGTGAATCATGTTGGATGCTCAGTTGTCTTCAGATTGACTCTGAACTTGTATCATATATTAATTGGATCTGATTGTTGTAACTTGTAACTGATGACAGAAAACCCGCAAAATACTGGCCGAGAAGATTGCACAGCTAAATTCCGCCATAGATGATGTTTCTGCGCAGCTTCATGCAGATGATTCCCCAAATGGAGTTGCTGTGTCTTCAGAGGAAATTGAAGCTTCCATATGATAGGAGAGTGTTGGCAGAGTGTCTGGCACAGAGAAAATAAATGTTTAATATTCCGCCTTCTCGTTTGTTTGCCTTAGCTTGTTCATAAACTTGGTTGATTACGTAAAACACAGACAAACGTATATCAGTAATATGAAAAATCATTACAGATTCTGTAATACTTCCATGTCATTACTCATTTGCTTTTGACATCTTACACAACATCGTTTATTGCTTCTGCCAACATGGTTGGGGTGAGCATAAACACCGTTGTTCATGGAATGGAAAGGTGAACGAACCCTCGCACAAAAGCTTACAGCGTCGCAACTCAAACCACGGCACACTGATACACAATCCTTATTTATTAAGGTTGTATGCAACTCAAATGATCGTAACTATATATTATATGTTCGGTTTTCGATCTCCTCTCCCTAAGTGATCAACAAAAAATTTAGGTTAAGATCTAAGCGGTGGAAAAGTAAAACAAAACAGGTGAAAAAGAGTAAAAAGTATTTCAAATGTTGGATACATTTTTGTTGTGTTAAGCTTTCGGTTTTAAGATACACAAACTAGTGATATCATTGCATTTCGTACAAGGAATTGCTAAACACATAATTACACATGGATAGTGTCCAAATAAACACAAAAGTGAAATGACGAGGGAATATCCGAATATATATGCATATTCTACTTAATTGTAATGACTTGCGATCAGAAGCAAACAGATGGAGAACTGGCGGATCGAGTTGTTTTCCATGCATGCCAGGTCTGTATTGTTCTCTCGATCCACATGTTCATGACTCATGCATGCATCATGAGACTGCTGATGGGAGAGAGAGAGAGAGGGAAATCACTTAGAGCAAAATCCAGAAATTAAAGAATTATATAGGCTAGGATGTATGCAAGAGTAATATGCATGATACAAGGTAAAAGGCTGCGAGGCATCAGCATCATAAGCTCGACTCCAAAACCACGAAGTTGGAGTGGCCGGTATTAACTAGTAACGAGGATGCAAGCTCTACAATATGACAATGAAAGCTAGATTGCTAGCTAGATAGCAGCATATCACAAGAGAGTTTAAGCACGTAAGTTAGAGCTGGCTTAACTAACTCCTAATTACTTAATTAACCACATGATCAAATTAATCATTTCCTATTGAGAATTAGTACAATAGTACATGCATGTAATTAAGGTGGTCCAAATCCTAAAACGTGTTTGGAGCTAAATAGAATAACAGAGTCCGTTTCCATATCGATTTAGGATTGTAAAATTAAGATAGTTGATCCATGCGGCTTAATGTTTATCGTACATTTCCTACTTCGGTTAGGTTTCCTTCATGAAAGGAATTGTGATAACATTGAAACTATATAAAGATAAGACCCGTGTGCTGGAAGACATTAGAGTTATATTGAAATTCAAAGAGAAGAAAACGTTTAAGAGAATTGAAAGACGACTACTGAGCATTATATAAGGAGAGTAAGAGCATTTGAGAAAGGGTCCCCGATCAAATACAAAAAATTTGCTATACGCAAACACCTAGACATCTCGTCAGAGATTCTATCCCTGCAACCAGACGATCAAAGTGCTTGTCACCAATCGAGTGAGAGTATCGCAATTTAAGGAAGCAATGCAACTGGAAGATTGAAGGGTTTGTCACATATCAAGTGAGAATTCGGATATCCAAAGAAACAGTGTTCTCGACACATAGTCAAAGAAGTTGCTCTGTTTTGCACTCGTAAATGATAGTATGAGGTATCGATTTATGTGGCTCTGCTAGAGACGCAAAAACTCAAAGTCCTAGGTCACTAGGCGAGAATGACTCATTCAGGCAAAGTTGGTGCTCTTCTTATCTTAATCGCTTAATCGAGAAGTCAAACAGCTTACATATTTCATATTCCGTTGAGAGACGGTGGCACGCCAGCACACGAAGCACATACAGGATAAACTGACACTTGCGGTCAAACTATCTGAAAATCAGAAAAGAGATCATTTATAAGATAATCTCTACGCGCTCATCGTCAGAGATATTTTGGAGAGATATTTTGGAGTCAAACAAAACGTACTCTATTTCAAGTGGGAACGGAAGCTGGAAAAACTCGAGCTAGCTTTAACAAACTGATAGAATCCTCACGATATATATCTGAATTAAGCACATGCATGGAAGACAAACTTTAAAAACAACACGTTTTAATTTCTGACTTTTCTCGATCCCGATAGATTGTCACTAACTCACTATATTATAATTAAGCTTTCAACACACTAATCCAATCCCTGCAATTAAGCACCATCTTCTTGTACCGTTGTACGTACGTTCATGTAGGCTAGCTTCTGCTATTTCATGCAGTTGATTAATTACTATTTACAAATTTATTAGGTGCGCAGGCAATCGATCTTTGGGATAGCTAATCAAGGATTATGGTACGTAATGGAATGAACAAAGTAGTTTTACATTTTATACCTAGCTTTACCAACTGTTCTATAATGGTGGTCCGGCCCCAATTATACGTACGTACTGAAAATGAAGGATGATCCGAAAGTTAATGAAAGTGGGTAGATGGATAGAATATCCTAGTAAGCGAACCCGCGCTTTGCTGCGGGATTAGATGGCACTGGCTAGAAAGGATTCAAGGATTAGATGCACAATGTTGGCCAGCAGTGAGTGACTCAATTGTATGTCCTTCAATTCTTTCTTTGCATTGGCTAGTTAAAAGCTACAGCAACTTGAACATATATATGTACTTGAATCTGCTCTTTGATATGTATGGGGCTACAATACGTGATCATGCATAATCTGTCGACCTATTGAAAATGTGGAAGGTTAATGAACGATCAATAGGATCAGAATTAAGTTCTTGAAGCTTCATTTCCCATTTGAATTGTAGCTAGCTAACGGCCTTCTCTAACTAGCTGGCTATTAAGAAGACAAAGATAAAGATAAAGATTCATTCTCAATGAGTTGTAATTCAATGATAATAATTCAAATCGTGACCATTGATACCACGCGCATGTCCAATCTGAAAAATAAATAAAGATATAAGAACTTTCTTAAGTAAAGGTTTAATATTTTGATAGTAGGGCGTTACCATCGGGATGAAATTTGCTCACCAACGTTAGTGAGGAAAATCAATGAGCAATTTTCTATCTTAATGACACGTGTTCCACTCGAGTTAACTATAGTTATCTCTTTTCTGGGCGACTACACTGTTTTTATACTTCTCTTTGCTCCTCTTCCCATCTTCATTGATTCTTCTTTTGTAATAAAACTTGAGAGTCCCTGTGATTCTTTTTTTTTGGGTTACAAAGTCCCTATAATTCTACTAGTAAGTGATTCTCTTAAGTGTTGTTATTTCAGTATGGAATTGGTCCAAGAAATCTACAATATATCAACGATCTTGTTCATGAACTTATCATGTGGGATGTGTTCAAGTCAACGACTAGACAGTAGCCAACGACACTGTTATTTACAAGAATCATTTGCAAAGCTTGTTGAATCGAATTCCAGAACTGGAACGTAGACATATATAGTTATGCAATTCTTGAGTTGCTATTTGCTGGCATGCTTATAAAACTATCCGAAATTGGAGATTCCACACTCTTGTTTTAAAATGGAAGCAAATAGGCAGACAAATCAATTAAACCAGGCCTAGTTTTCAATTTGCTTACTCGAGTCGCTACCCAAATTTTCGCCACGTTTTACTCAGAGAGAGAGAGTGTGTTGTATTTGTGATTAATGTAATTATGATTGATTAATTATTTAGGTGTGTCACATGATGAGATAGTTGGTGAGACCGGCACCATATTTATTTTGTGTGAAATTTTTGGGATTTTCTATGGAGTATCAAAATTCTTTAGTTTTGGAGTATTGGATTATTTCATTTCTTCAAAAATAAAAACCGTAGAAGTGATCAAATGTTTTAAAACTGGGAGAATTATAAAACTCCGGAGCACTATAAAATTTGCCACAAATTTTATCTCTTATCCATCGATCTTTTAGTTTCAAATTTACTAATACTTCATTCCAACACGTTAATTTTTAAAGAAGTCAACACTAGGGCGGATTTAGCCTAAGGCAAGCTAGGCTACAGTCCATCAAAATTTTTGGGGTATTTTAAAAATAAAAAAATTAGGTATTTATTTATAATCAATCTCTTGCTCACCCACGCCTCTTCTCGCAACTTTCTCGCCTCCCGAAGTCTCAATCACTTAATCCTCGTCCGTCTTTCTCCCCCATATAGGAGTTCTCCTCCGCCATTGGGTTCTCCGGTGCTCATCTGCATTTATTTTTCTTTGCTTCTATGTTCTTTGATTGCTCCAACTTTTTTGGGGGTGATTTTTCATAGATACAATCACTGAAAGTTAAACCCGGTCCATATTTGCTTACCGATTGTTGCATGAGTCAACGTTTTCATTTTTTCATGCAGTAGTAGTCAAAGTCGCATATGCATGCAGTATTCGCTTGTTTAATTTGTATTTTGTTTTATATATATCATTTTACTCATTAAATTTTTTGAACAAACAATAATGTAATCTTACGAATAGACCAATGTTATCATAAGTATCATTTATTAGTAATTTAGAAGAGCTCTCTATGTCCTCTTATTTTTATGTATGGTTATATTAGGCTAAACTATCATAATTTAAAAAGATATAATTTATGAGATTTGTTTTTTTTGCTTCCGATGTATGTTCTTTTCATTTTTTATAACAAAGACATTAAATCATTTCGTCGTCTAAGTTGTATATTCTAATCTCATAAATTTTCTATAAAAAAAATTATACATTATACAATATTATACAGTCCTGTTAAAATCTTGAATTCGTCCTAATTAAGCCAACAAGCAGTCATTGAGATTCATTTCGTCTGAGTAGGATATACAGTGTACGTACCCAAAGGTGACGTTAGCTCATACGCAAGACATTGTAGCTGATGTATATATCTCTGCGACACACATGCACGACTGCACGAGACGTAATAGATTAATTAACACCATGCCATAATATCATCATTTATGGAGAAAATTCCAAGACCATTCCAATCATATAACGCCTTCCCCAAATAGCTCGCTCGATCTACACAAACAAATAATTGCATTATTACTCTCTCAGCCGATATCAGAACGACCACGAGAGATACACGTAATGTGCGAAACAAAGTCCTCATATAGCTTCATGGAATTGATTGGTTTTGGGTTTTGGCCAGTATAAATACATACGCAACCACTCGACCAACCTACTCTTTTTCTTCATATATATCACTCCCCTTCATGCCTAAAATCTAATTTCATTTATTTCTTTTCAAGAATAAACATTTCATGAAATTACTGCTCTCAGTGTTTTTGGTCCAATCAAATTCGCGGTACGTACGTTGTGCTGACAAATTCGAATTTGTCTATTTATATATATATGTAAAGATTGAGAATTCAGATCGAGATTGACTAGCTAGCTAGCCAAGTCATCATGTGGTATATATATATTGGAAGTCAAAGAACTATATATCTATATAATTATATGTACATCAATGTAATTGGACGTTTGTAAATTATATAAATGGAGGCTGCTACTGAAACTTTTTGTATTACCTCCAGAACAAAGTTTGGCATTACGTACGTGCCCTCATTGAGTCATCGATCAAATATATATCTTCAAGTAGTATATATAAATCTAATATTTGATATTTTCCTATATCGATCCTCAACTTCATTTTTGTGTTTGGCTGAAATGGCCTGATATGATACGTGTGTGTGAGTCATGCATGTAATGTTGTAGTAATTACCCAAGCTTTCCAAGGTAAAAACATCGTTGTTTATGCCTTACGGGTTTCGAAGGCGGCGCGCAAGACGAGCCGTGTGTATAAATATAGTAAATACGTACTAGTAGTAAGCATGAAAATAGCTGAAGCTAGCAATGGTTGCACTATGATATTAGCTGTGAGCTATAGACACCACTGATTCTAGAAATTAACGCGAGAGAGATCCAGAGAGAGAGTCCAGCCTCTTCTTATATATATTGGTCAATCTTCATATATATGTTCGATCTCTAGCTAGCTAGGTTCTTCTTCTCGATAGCGATCTCTCTCGCTCCCATATATTAATTCTGTTCTTGACGACGACGGAGATCGATGATCGCCGGCGGTGCCGACCAAACTCGAACAATTTTTCCGGGTACGTAATAACCTTAATTTGCTATCTATCTGACAACAGACATGTTCGATCTTTTCATACTTAATTCTATCACTAGCTTATCTCCGATTTGATATCAATCACTGTCTTGTTGGTTAGGTACGTAAGTAATAATTGCATGTCTTAGTGAAATTTGACAGCCTAGCTAGGTTTAGCGACGTCGTTCTCATTTTGACGGCAGCAAAGATAGTTGAAACTTGAATAAGGCCGGGGTGATGTTCTTGTTTCCAATCTATTCTGCTATATATGTTCACGAAGGATAAGATATGATGTCTCTGGCAATGCATACTTATCTGTCTTATTAATTGCTACCACATTTTTAGAAAGAAGACAAATTCATAACGATTTTGCTTAATTTTTTTCCCATGAGTTACATAAGCTCTTTTTCATCTAAATCATCTTACCATTTACATATGAAGACACAAGTAAGAGTCCAAAGAAAAGTTGAATAATATAAGCTTTAGAAGAGTAAAAGAAATCCAACTTGCTGACCTGCATCTAAATCATGAAAATTGGTAACAGAGTCGACGTTTGAGTCTCTTTGAACCGGTTCACTTGAGAACTTCCCAAATGTTTTATCGATTTATTTCGCAAAGTTAATACTTTTGTTATTATGAAACTGGTATAATTTACTCATGTCAACAATGAAAGTTGTTTTCTGAACACTGTTGTGCTCTTTGCTCGTACTCTTAGGCCAAGACATCACCGTCCACGGACCCATTTGGGGTCCAAACTCACTTCTTTGTCTTCCTTAGGTACAAATCTTTTCTCTTTCTCTCTCTCTCTCTCTCTCTCTCTCTCTCTCTCTCTCTTTTCTTTCTTTCTTTCTCTCAAACGGTGTTTTTATGATTACATGCAGTTCCTTTAGGATTGGGCACACCATCAGATTCCTGTTAGCTGTCAATTAGTATCTTACTCAGAAAAACTCACCATTAATTGGGTTCTTTACCATTCGGAGTCGGGTCCAAGTTTACCTCATATTCATTCTAGGACCATTGAATTTGCTTTCTCAGCAGAACCAACCTGGTTCCATATTAATTGGATTCCACAGCAAATCATTTTGTGCTTTGTTACAGATATTTGAAGCCATGCCATGAAACGTGTCCAAATTTTTTATGCAATGATGGAGATGAAATCAAAGTGATGGAAATCGCCTCAAGTCTTGACAATTGTTAGTAGCTTCATGGTTATTTCCTCCCCAAAGTTCACATGCAACGGCCTTTTACAGTTTGGCACTTCTGAAGTACTACTCTTTGGTTTCAATTTTGGTTCTTTCTGCCTAAATTCTTTGGCTTTCTTCTCTTCCACAGGTTTATGTTTCTCTTATTTTGGAGCTGTTGTCGCAAAGTTACATAGAGGTCTTGAAGATCTCAGGTAGAGAGATTTGGACACTTCTAAAGCAACCACATTGAAGCAGTAGAGAGATTCGAAAGCTAGAATCCGAAGAAGATGGGGTTCTGGACACTGTTTGAGGTGGCTTCTATGCCAGTTCTGCAAGTTTTGATAATCAGTCTATTGGGAGCTTACATGTCTACTGAGTATTGCAATCTTCTTCCTTCAGGCGCCAGAAGATCCTTGAATAGGGTATGTTTGCTTCAAATTTAAAATACTGCTCCTTTTTTCGTTTTATCTCGAAAGTTTGTTGAGTTGTGTGATACGCAAAATGCAGATTGTGTTTACAGTGTTTACACCTTCGCTCATATTTGCAAGTGTGGCCAAGACTGTCACTTTTGATGACATCATTTCATGGTATGCTATGAAATGATCTCATTTTCTCGTTGTTTTTTTTGGCATCATGGAGAGTCTGATTATTCCTTCTTGTTTTTTTTAGGTGGTTTATGGTTGTCAACGTAGGACTTACATTTTTGTTTGGATCCATTCTTGGATGGATAGTAGTAAAGTTACTCAAACCAAAGCCTTATCAGGAAGGACTTGTAGTTGCTACATGCTCATCAGGTAATTCAATCTAAATTTCTTTTTCTGTTGAATATCACAAATGGTTATGTGTGCTCATATAGTAGTAATCATGCTCAGTTTTGTTGATGTTATAGCAAACTTGGGAAACCTTCTGCTTATACTTATCCCTGCAATCTGTCATGAGGATGGGAACCCCTTCGGCGATCGCGAAGTTTGTAGCGCAGTTGGACTCTCATATGTCTCGTTTTCCATGGCGGTAAAGGAACTACTCACCAATCACCATTCATGATGTAATTAAATAAGTGAATCATGAAGATGATGATACTAAATTTTATTTCATTCACATGGTGATGTATGCAGCTTGGTAGTTTCTTCATATGGACTTATACATATCAGCTGATAAAATCTTCATGTGACAAATTTAAAGCACGTGAAGCAGCTGAAAATGCGGCCACAAAGAGGCCTAACGAGGACTTAAGTGATGATGGGGAAACTCAACTTCTCAAAGAAGGAGATGAAGAGCAGGGCTCTGTTGCAGTCTCATCTAAATCGGCAGATCACGCCATAGCAGCTGATGATGAACCAGAAGTTCCATTTTCCCGAAAAGCTGTAGCATTCATTCAACAGATTATGAAGGAGTTACTGGCACCGCCAACTGTTGCTGCTGTGAGTTTTTATATCATATTCACCCACATTACAATACAATACAAGTTCATTACTGAAATAGATGTTACAAGCAGGTTATTGGATTCTTCTTTGGGGCAATTCCATGGCTTAAAGACTTGATCATTGGTGACACTGCGCCCCTCCGAGTTATCCAAGACTCGATTACACAACTCGGGTATGTAATGTTACTAGGTTCTTACTTCTTAGCATGCCTTTGTGGTTCAATCAAACAGTTTAAAGCCAACTTACAGCTCATGGACTATGCAGGAATGGAACTATTCCTTGTATCACACTTATTCTTGGAGGCAATCTCATCCAAGGCTTACGATCTTCGACAGTCAAAATAACTGTCCTCCTTGGAATTATTACAGTTAAATACATTCTGCTTCCAGTGATGGGTATTTGCATTGTAAAGGCAGCAGGACAACTTGGGTTTCTCCCACCAGACCCTTTGTTCCGGTTTGTGCTCATGATTCAGTTCACATTGCCACCAGCCATGAATATTGGTAAGCAAAATACAGTTCAAATCGGCTAACTAATTAAACGAGGACCATATATGAGTGTGCTAATGATGAATACATGATACAAATGCAGGTACCATAACCCAGCTGTTTGATGTGGGTGAGGCAGAGACCTCAATCATCTTACTGTGGACATACTTGGTCTGTGCTCTAGCACTTACTTTGTGGTCAACAGTCTTCATGTGGATCTTGTCTTGAATTCTGTCGAGGATGGCAAAGCATTTCCTCAAGAGTAGAATTTAGCATCATTTTTCGATGGGAGGGAGATCCACACGCGGATGATGGATCTGCACTTGGGTTTCTTATCTCTTCTCCATTTTTTTCTGATTCAATTGTGGTTGTAGCAAAGTAAGTTTTTGTGTCGTGTGGTAGTGTAGAAAGAGAGTGGAAAATAGAGTTAGGATGTTCATGGGTCAATTTATATCAAAGTCGTTTACAACCTTTAACTTGGTTGTGTAAGCAATTTTGGGAATTTCTACTGGTGAATTATTCTCCTGTAATTGAAACTAATTCAAGGAGGCAGAAAGACAGAATCTACTTTCAATTGCTTGATAATTCGATTCAAAAACTAGTTTTACACAAGAAAAAGAAAAAGAGACCCTTCAATTAGGACGTTTTCATTTGTTGCAAGGAAACCACATTCGTCTACAACCCAATTGAAAAAGCATCTTCAACTCTAACCCCTCAACCCCTGAAAACAAGAAAAAATTCAGTGCTCAACAAAGTTTTGAGTTCATTCAATTAATAGATTTCATTAATGAGATTTAAGAAGACAACTTGCTAGTAATGAGACCACCACACAATCTTCAACCCTACTGGTATGCATATAATCTTTCCGCTATAGAGTAATTTTGCAAACTCACTCATAAAATGATCAAAACATATGAAACTGTACAAACTTCCTTGTTCTACAACCAGTGCTCCCACCAAGCATAAATAGCTCATGGCTCACCACATCCATTGGGGAGTATAGGGAGGACGTATTAGCCATCTACAATAGCTTAAGTTCGAGTTTTGGTCTGTTGGGCTGGGGCTCCACAATCTCCATATGAATTCTGACCATCTGCAAAACACTGTAGTAAATGCTACCATCCATCTTTTTAATCCTCTGTTGTTGCTCATCAACATACCATTCTCCACTTCCCTTCTGACCTTTTGGGGTCAAGTACACAGGCCCTTCTATGCCAAACCTGCAAGAGAAAAGAGATGAGTTATATCTGGCTCCAGTCTAGAACACTGAGGTGAAGTTATGTACTGATTTGATATCAATACCAAGAATAAGGAGGGTAACTACACACATAAATTAAATACATGGATTGAGTATATTCATGAATTTAGAAAACATACTTGGGCACAAATACAAAAAATCCATTGGATCTTATCCTCACTACTCTTGCCTCCGTGTCTGTTGGCCTACACAAGCAACACAAAAGATGAGAGAGAAGAATATGTGTGTGTGTGTGTGAGTGAGTGTGTGTGTGTGTATATATATATATATACACAGAGACAACTAGAGAGAGGGGGGAGACAGAGATTTCTTCATACCGTGTTTTGAAAAAAATCAGTGTATGGAGCTCCACTGAGGCTCGGCTTGCCATCTGAGCATTTCTATGCCGATAATTCAAATCTGAAGGGAAACAGCATGTTTAACGATTAGTAAGAAAAAGTATATGAAAAAGAATGAGAAGCCACTGGACATTTATTGAAGATATATTCTAGGTTCAGATGAGCAACTAGAGTTCTGTTAAGATGCTAATATAGTTTAACATACTTTCAGCAATACTATTGAGTTGGGTTGCATCTTGGAATACATCCGGAAGTTTCTCTATCCCCAGTGATGCAGCAAGCAGCCTATGTACTATGACATCTGCAGGAAAAGCAACTTCTCAAGCCAAAAAGTAACTCAGATCAGCAAGAACCACACAACTAAAACTTAGTCTGACCTGCATATCTCCTTATAGGTGAGGTAAAATGAGTATAGAGAGGTGCTGCAAGCCCATAATGAAGGTATTCTGGAGGGCCGAGATCCCCACTGCAAAAATAAACTGCCTAGATTGCAACACACGGAAAATACATAAACTCAGAAAGGTGTCCTTAGAAGTAACTCCACAAAACTCAAGATCTAATGGAAATTACCTGTGTCATGCATCTAGTCGCCAATATACGAATCAGCTTATTGAAGTATGGATCATCACCCTGCAAAACATTTATATTTGTATTATTAATTTTGAAAGCGAAAACTTAAGCCTTGTAATTAACATGTAATGAAATCAACACTTACCACTGCATGGTCAAGTGAATCAGCCAGTGCTTTTGATGATGAGACATCCAAGTTGAGACCAACAGCAGCAGCTGTCCGCAACAAAGGTTCAAACATCTCTCTAGACGGAGTAGGATGGCGCCTGCACAAACAGAGACAGATTTAGTGAACTGATCAGATGCAGACATGGCAAAGTTCAAAGGCAGGTCTAAGCATGTTTCCACAACCAGATATTAGTAAGAAAACATATTCATCTTCTACATACGAAGGCTTCACTTCAATAAAAACTTAAAATAAATGCCCATGCTACTACAAATTGCCTTATTTGTGCGAAGAACACGATCATATATTCATTTGAAGAATATAACATGAAGACCAGAAAGTATAAATCCATCAACATACCTCAATAGTGAGCACAATGGGAAATGTTTGAGGATCTTCTCAGCAACTGAAACATTAGCAGCAAGCATAAACTCCTCAACCATTTGGTTTGCTTCGCGAATCTGGTACATCCCTGCAAAACAATTCTATGCATTACTAACACTAAAAAAACAAAACATAATGACCAAGGGAAAGCTAGGAAAAGTTGAAAAACAAAGACCTTCCATCTAAACATACCAATGTCAAGGGGATCATGAGTTTCGGTGTCAATTTGGAATTTAACTTCAGCAGATGCAAGAGTTAAGGCTCCTCTCTCAATACGTCTTGACCTCATTATCTGTAACATCATATGCCAAAGGATACTCTAGTCATGGATGCACATTACACTAGTTGAAATTTATTTAACAAATGATCCATTTGCATACCTTTGCTAATTTATTCATGTTTCTCAAGTCTGTAGTAACAGGATCTGTCATCCGGCTGAAACAATAAACACAAACTGTCAGTGCTATTATGAGAACATAAAGCAACAAGAAGATATACCATGGTGCATAAATTACGATAAATCATGTTGCAAAACCCCAACACCATTGAAGTCAAATGAATTTTTTTATAATGAGATTACTAAAGTGAAATTACACCTATCATCCATCCTTGCTTGAGCTTCAACATAAGACAATGCTGCAGAAGATTTGATGACACTTTTTGTGTATCTAGTAGAAATAATCTCAGCTTCAGATGTCATTTCCTGAAATTCAGATCAAAGTATAGTATCTAAGAATCTCGGAAAGAAATACAAAGCACCAATGATTCTGACATTAGGTTAGTCCTATCACATACGTATAGGCATAAAATTACTTCAAATGTAACAGGAAAAAAAAATCACCAGCCTTTAAAACAGAAGAATAAACTTGAGGTACTTAGTGAATGAGTTTATACCCAAATAACAGAAAAGGCTAGCCTTTCCACATCAGCTCGGAGCGAACATATATCTGCACATCAAGAATTAATCCTTTAACTCAGAAAATTTATCCATGATCTCTACGATAATGCAGTCACCAGAAAAAGTTCAAAAACAAAAATGAAAAACAAAATAGTGACCTTCAGTCAGAGGTTTTGGAAGCATGTCAATGCGCCGATCGACAAGGTAGACTGATGTACCCCTTTGTGAAGCCTCATTATCAAGAGGGGTACCAGAGTGTACAAAATTTGTTACATCAGCAATATCTAATTGAATGTCATTAAAGATTAAACTCGTAAGGAACATTTATTCTATTTATAGCAGACAGTTTCCCTGAAACTCATTCAATCTATATACATATCAGGTAAAAATTCTAGATAAGCTCATCTAAGCATTTTTTTGTTGTGAGAAAAATGAGTATGAAGATATGTCGTCAAAGAAAAGGTAATTGGATATAAAAAACTTTCAAACACACTTGGAAAAACTGCAAACAATTCAAATAGGACAGCCAACCAAAAAGCGATTGGTGGCCATACATATATCAGATGCAGGACTCTTTCAACACTCAATCAGCAATTAAGTCAATTATCTTCTTAAAGTAAAGGTTGGAAGGTTGAGGATACGGACTCCAACTTCGTAATTTCCATTTGGAAGAGCCATACAATGCAATGCATCATCAATATCCCTGCACCCTGCAGAAAAAGAAGCCAAGTATTTTCAGTTATTGTTATAAAGTATTATATTTTCCCTACACAAAATAAGGAAAAAGATAATGAAAACCAGCAAGAAAGTAGAAAGAACAACCCAATGATGAGTAAAGAAAATCAAAGTCATATACCAGGAGGGTCCACACTGAAGGCGCGCAAGTGTCGTAAATCTTCCCTAACGGGATTTGCCAAATCTTCAGATGACACAGTCCATGGCAAAGGCGGCAAACATTGTAGAACTTGTATAGAAAAAGGTCTAGTATTTATATCATTCTCAATCAAGACCACCTGCAATCCAAAAGGTCAGTGGCAGTCACTGTCAATTAAACTTCGATTGATTGCATATGTTAATTGGCATCTTCGAAAGAACAAAAAGTAGAAATTGGTAGTTCTTAACAATAATACATCAGGCAATTAACTACTTCATAGTTCAAAGATACCTCAGTTTCAGTCTCTTTATCACCGATTTGTCCTATTGTTTTTACATAATGGCCAGAAGGATAACGAGACAAGCAGTCCCAAGAATCAACAGCCACCATGATTCTCTTGTCCAACAAATTTTCAAGCTGACGAGTTTGAATTCGGATCTTAGGAATCCTACAATCTTTTGAGACAAATAAGGCATGGGCAACACCACCACTACCTGCAGGCTTGGTCATTGGCTCCAAAGATCCACAATAACTGCATGAATAATTAGTTTATATCAGATAATTGGACCAAAACCCAGTAAGGATCATCATAACCAACACTAGCAACAGAGCATTAAGTTTCAGTTGCATATGATACAAGATAGGTATGCTTCAGCCGAACAATAAGCAAAGAAAATGCAATTCTGTATACGAGACAAAAAGGGTTCAGGTAACCAGTCAGCTTACAAATGCCAATTCCGTTTTAAAACACCAACAATACGACCAGTTGGACGATTTGAGACAGTATCTGCAGCCGAATTTCGTAATTGAGGTGTAGTTCTAGGAGGAGCATCGGCACTATCGGGGACCAGATGAACACCTTCCTCTTCCTCATCCTCTGTCAGAGTGTACAAAATATACTCATTTAAAATGAATTTCTTAAGAAAACACAAGAGTAGGACTGGGAAAGAAAACAAAAACACTCAGCAGAAATGCAAAAATAGTACTAAATATATCCCCGGCCAATGATATAAAAAGGATAAACTGATTTATTAGATGTCCTCTTCTTTCACTTAGGCACTGAGGGATCATCTTATGCGTCTGTCTATCTTATCATGACACTTTTACATTCTATCAAGAGAAATAACTAAAAATCATAAATTGAAACTAAGACTCGAAGCCCCAGACCTAACCCTCAACGGTAAGCAGCTTAAACTCATGATTCCCCTCCTAAATTCACATTTAAATTATGCATGACATTAGTAGCAATTAACTACCTTCATCTGCTATAGCAATAGATTTCTCATCATGCCATTGATCCTGAGGCAAAAGCTGGACTGCCACCACATCACCATCAAAGGCCCTATTCATGTTTGCACGTCCATAGATTATTATTTCATCACCGAGGCTCTGAGTTCCAACATATGCTTCAAAGGGATTGTATCGGTTCACTCTAAGTTTTCCTTGATGGTATATACCGCACCGGATACCAGCCGTAATCTCGGACAAGGGTTTATGCTAGAATCAGAAAGAAGAGCAAGAAACCAATAAACCATGTATCCTTCATCATGTTACTTAAAACAGCTCATGATACCATGAAAGCAAGAAGAGTCAGCAGCAATACCTCTGCGTAAATGACTTTCTTCTTTGATGGCCTCAAATCTTCAACTTCCTCCATTTTTACATCTTCTGCTGGAGGATGCACAAGTAGATCAAGCAATTCTGGTCGAGCCAATGATCTCACATACGACTCCACTGAAAACAAGAAAAAGATTTCCAAGTTTAGTATTCCATCAGTAAGGAAACATCGATCATTGAAAGTAACACATATAATCATGTGCCTAAATCTACAAATACCCGTCTCTGCAGAGATCCCCTCTTCAATAGCCTTCCTCTTATTCTCTCTATCATTTGTAATAAGTAAAATACGAGCAGAATCAGCAAGATGCGTCTGATACCACTGAGCAGCCACCCGAATAGCTGAACAACAATATTGTATGTCAACAAATACGAAAAGTACAACGCACACGCATATCATGAAGGAAATCAAAATTCGAGATCAGAGACCAGCACACACCTCTATCATTCCGGTCATTTTTAGTTTCTCCACTCATATCAGTAACATATGTATCCCTAAACAACGAGGCAACAATCACCGAAAATCAAAACACAAGCTCAAAATCTCACCGAAAACACAATGACACACACGCAAGCAACAGTTCAAAAACACATACTTGTGATGCTCATTAGAGAACACAAAGAAGTTCCTCAAGGAATTGCTGCATAGAGCTCTAAGCCTATTGTAAACGGACAAGTTCCGGTGCTTAACTTCCTCGAGAACAATCGAAAGCACAACCACGTCATCAATCGCCGGGTTCTCAATCAAATCAATCTGCCAAAACCGAAACCGAAAATCACTTTCCTAAATTCTTCGATACAGCTGAAATGAACAGAAAAATCGAAGAGAGATTATTGTGACCTGGTTGAGAACCACATTGGTATCGAAGATGAGAATAGTGGAAGGAGAAGAGCTGAGGCGAGCCTGTGACGTGTCGCAAACTTTGCATATCGGAGCGCCGCAGTAGATATCGTGACGGAGATAGTGCTCTCGGACAACCTGAGATAATCAGGAAACCCTAAATAAAAAACGACGACATGTTTTGTGTGGTTTTGAGAGGGAAGAAAGAAGGAGAGAGCAGATTAAGAAGAAGAACCTTGGTGATTTTGCCTCCTCTTGTTCTCTTGACGAAAGACTTGTTCTGCAGCATCTTCTTCTTCTTCGTCTATGTAAACGAGCTCTCTGGCGGACTGGAAACGACGTCGGGTGATTTGGAGGGAAGGGAGGCGCGCCGGAAAATTGACAGTGAGAACCGGCAAAATGAACGACGAAAAAGAAGGGAAATGATTTTGGAGTTGATATATAGTGACACGTGATGAGCAAGTGACGGCTAGGGTGAAGTGAGTGTGTACACAATTTTTTCTTCTTCTACACTCAAATTCAAGAGGGACATCGAAAATTTGCGTGCAAAAATAGTCCGAATCAAATCCTTTTCTTTACCGAAGGTATAGTCAGGCTTGAAAATTTTGGGCTTCGGGTGTTTCCTAGGTTAAGGATTGATTCTCTATGGCTTTCTACGCCCAAAAACAGATTTTCGGTTCATGTGAAATATACATTGTAACACAATATTTAAGTCATCATTCAAACTAAATTGTGGAGCACGAATCTGATTCCTTTGAAGTGCATTTTAAATAAAGTGCATACAATCTCATTCCTCCAAATAATTTAAGCGTCTCAAATGAACCACCGCATTAAAATAATCTAACGGCAGTTGATCACAGAACTCACTGACTACCAAAATATGACTCCATCTCTCTTAGTCTCACAGAGAGCTATTGAATTGGCCGGTGCCGGAGATTAAGAGGTCGTTGTCGAAAAGTATAGAGACGATGATCGATTCCGGGTTGGGGTACTTAATTGTCGTACCCCTTTCAAATAAAAACTAAATAATAAACGGTTTAGCGGACTTAACGAATCTTAATGGGTGTACCTGTTAGCTTATCGCGTTGATTCGTTATAACCCGTTATCTTAACATGTTATAACAGATAAAATCCGTTAGCAACCCACCCGCGTTTGACCCACCCAAAACTGCCCAAATAGCATGCCTACTTGGTCTGACCATAAATAACTTGGTTCTCATTCTAAGTGAATAACATTATGATTGTCACAATGAACATCCACAAAGTCCTGAACATATCCCAAGTCTTCAAGCAAACCACGAAGCCATACTGCTTCCTTTGCACCCTTTATTTTAGCCATGTAATCAACTTCTGTAGTAGGCCTAGATTCAGTCTGGATCTAGTCAAAAAAATTAAGATCTGGATCCAGAATTGTTTGTTTACATTTGGTTTGGTTATGTAACAATCATGAGTGAAACCGTTTGGAACCATAACTGCTTGGTTCCGGTTCCAGTTCTATCGGTTCTCGTAGAAGATCCATTTGAAAAAAAAAACTGAAAAATGAAAATGATATTTTTGTAAATTGGACTTCAAAATCCTCTTAATTTATGTTTGACATAGTTGTATATATAATCTATCTATATAAAAACGTATAACTTGCATATTAAATTACATGTGATCATCAACATATCAACTTATCATTCATCAAGATCATATTTGCATCATATCAGTCATCAAATTAAATTTCATAGGCGTAAAAAAATTGAGACAAATTGAAATAGAAAAAAAAAAGTAGGCGTTTAGGTTGGGCCGACTAATTTGGGTTTGGGTCTTTAAGATTTATATAGTTTGGCTTATATATATGGGTTGTGTTAATTATAAAACAGTTCCTTCGGATCTGACTGTTTTTTGATATCAGGATCCGGAACTGAATATGAACGGTGACGGATCCGGGATCGAATTTTAAAAAACACAAATTTTTTTAGAGATCCGAAACCGAACCGTACGGATCCGGTTCTTCGGATCTTCAAATCTTGTGGCCAGGCCTGGTCTGTAGTCGACAAGGCAATTGTATGTTACAAATTCGACTTCCAACTAACAGACTCATTAGCTAAGGTAAATACATAACCTGTAGTTGATCCGCTCTTAACCAAATCACCTGCATAATAAGAGTCCACATATCCAACCACACACTTACTCGTTTTATCCTGCTCATAAACCAATCCAACATCTACAATACCATAAATATACTATAGAATCCATTTCCCTGTTTGCCAATGTTTTTTTCCTGGGTTATGCATAAATATGCTCACCACACTCAAAACATGTGAAATATCTGGTCTAGTACACACCATACGGTACATCAAGCTACAAACAACACTAGCATAAAGCACTTTAGCCATATACTCCAACTCATCATATATGTTAGGATACATAGTAGAATCAAGCTTGAAGTGAGAGGCCAGATGAGTAATTATAGGTTTAGTTTTTTCACCAATGTCAAACTGTTGTGGAATCTTCTTCGGATATTGCTTCTGAGACAAACAAACTCTGCCTTTTGATCTATCTTTTTCATTCTCCACGCCCAAAATCTCCTTAACTTCTCTCGAATCCTTCATCTTAAATTCATTACTTAACTAAAGCTTCAATTTATCTATCTCCATCTTGCTCTTAGATGCAATCAACATATCATCAACATATAAGAACAAACAAATGAAGGTCCAATCACGTAGCTTGCGAAAATAAACACTTGGATCATAAAGATTCCTGGTGTACCTCTGACCAGACTTAAACTTATCAAACCGCTCGTATCATTGCCTTGGAAACTGCTTCAATCCATATAATGATCTATGCAATTTGCAAACCCAATTTTCTTTTCCAGCAACTTCATACCCATCAGGTTGAGTCATATAGATCTCTTCATTAAATTCACTATGTAGAAATGCAGTTTTGACATTAAGTTGAGATAACTCAAGATCATACTGCGTAACTAAGGCTAACAAAATACAAATAGAAGAATGCTTCACAACTGGAGAAAATACCTTAATGTAGTCAATGCCTTCATTCTGTGCGTAGCCTTCTGCTACCAATGTATCCTTGCATCGAGGTCCCTCATTCTTTACTTATACCCACTTGCACCCAATTGCTCTTTTTTCCATCTAGTAACTGAACCAACTCTCAAGTCTTGTTCTTTTGAAGAGACTTCATATCCTCACCCATAGCTTTTTCCCACTCCACTTTATCTGTATATATAACAGCTTCTTCATAAGTAGTAGGAATCTCCTCTTTAGTAATTGGAAGTGCACAAGTCATCATATCATTAAGCCATGTTGGCCTCTAATTTTTTTTCCTTTTCTCTATGCAATAGGTATATCTTCTTGCTGGATAGGCTCTTGGGTTTGAGTCTCAACTTCAATATTGTTCTCCCCTGAATCCTCTAACTAGACTGTAAGACCAACTGGATCAACTGGAGCATGAACACTTTTCTCAAACTTTACCTTTTCACACTCTCTACGGTCTGCTCTTGGGAATTTGTCTGCTTCAACTGATTTACCATAGTTGACTCATCAAAAGTCACATCTCTGCTCACAATAGTCTTCTTCACATCTGGGCACCATAGCTTGAATTTAACGCCTTCTTTAAATCCAATAAAGATAGCCTTTTTAGTTCTTGGATCAAGTTTACCTTCTTTGACATGATAATAAGCAGGATAACAAAAAAATATGCAAATAATGATAATCATTAGCAAGTTTTCTAAACCATGCCTCCATGGGCGTCTTGCCCTCATTCGCAGCATTAGGCAACCTGTTAATAAGATGATCTGCATATGTCACTGCCTCAGTTCATAACTCCTTGCTTAATCCAACATTTGACAACAAACATCGAACCTTCTCCAATAAAATTTGATTCATGCGTTCTGCCACCCCATTGTGTTGTAGTGTCCCTCTAATTGTGAAGTGCCTTATGATGCCTTCACCTTGACACAACTTATAAAAAGGGTCAAACGTGTACTCAGCACCGTTGTCTGATCTAAGCCTTTTTATTTATTTTTACCTGTCTGGGTCTCAACCATCTTTTTCCACTTCACAAATATATCCAAGATTTCATCTTTAAGCTTTATGGTGTACACCCAACTCTTCTAGAGAAGTCATCAACAAAAGAGACGTAATAATGCTTACCTCCCAAAGATGTAGTTTTGATAGGTCTCCAAACATCTGTGCGAATATGATCTAGAACTCCCTTAGTCTGATGCATTGTTATGCCAAACTTTACTCTAGTATGCTTTTCTAATACACAATGCTCATAAAATTTCAACTGGTCGGTCTTTATACCTTTTAGTAGACCTTGCTTCATCAATCCCTACAATATTTTCTCACCAGCATATCTAAGACACATATGTCATAATCTGGTGGTGTCTACATCATCATCTATGCTCTTAGCAACTGATGTATCACCAACAATTGTACTTCCCCTAAAAAAAATACAATTTCATGTGCCTTTGACCTCTCATCAATACAAGTGAACCAGAGATGACCTTGGCAACATCATTTGTCAAGATAATAGTATGCTCGTCTTAATCTAAAGTGCCCAAAAAAATAAGATTTTTCGCCAAATTCGGAACATACCGAACATTAGTCAACTCTTTGACTACTCTATAATGCATCTTCAGACGAATTGTACCAATCCTCTTTGTTCTGCATGGACTCTTATCTCCCATAAAAACTATCCCGCCATCCAACTCCTTGAAAGAAGAGAACCACTCCTTTTTCAGACACATATGATGAGAATAACTATAATCCATAATCCACTTGTCTGAAATATCAAATGTAGTCGTAGTCAAAGCAAAATCAAACTCATCTTCATCTTATTTGGCAACATTTACTTCATAACTCTTTTTGTCTATGTTCTTCAATTTAGGACACTCATTCTTTCAATGTCCTATCATAAGTCAAAAGGCACATTCATCTTTTGCAAAAAATTTGCTTCTGGATTTGGAACAAGATTTACCTCTCTTTTAAAATTGCTTTCTTTCTTTAGATCTTCCTCTTGCTACAAGTGCCTCACCTCCCACATCATGCTATCACTTCTCTTTCTTTATATACTCACTATTCCCCATGACACTTGAAACATCATCATATTTCACATCATTCTTTCCATGGAGCAAAGTAATAATCAAATGCTCATACAGTCATACTCGTCGGGTAGAGAATTAAGCAAACACAAAGTTATATCCTCATCACTAATCGTCACATCTAAATTAGTCAAATCAACGAATATCTTATTAAAACTATTGATGTGCTCAATCATAGAGATATCTGGTCGATAGTTGAACCGAAAGTGCCATATTTTGAGGTGAAACTGATTCCCAGCACTCTTGGTCATGTACTGATCTTCTAACTTCTGCCACAAAACCTTTGCAATGGTTTCCTTCATAACACATAACTTCTAACCAGGAGCAAGACATAATTTGGTACAACCATAAGCCCACTTGTTTATTCTCAACCACTCTTCATCTATATCCTTGGTTTTTCTTCAAGTGCAATATCCAATTTTTGTTGACACAAGACATCCATCATCTCACACTGCCACATACCAAAATTACCCGTTCCATCAATCTTCTGAATTTCAAATTTGGCATTGCGCATTGTTGTCCTAGTGGAGTTCAAAGTACTCGAAGACGAAGGCTTCTCTTTGTCACCTATTGAAACCAATTTGCTTCCAGTATGAACCTAGGAGCTCTGATATTAGTTTGTTGTGCGGAAGCGTGACAAACTGTGGTAATACAATCAAAGCAATAACAAAACAAGAAACACAAGGTTTTATAGTAGTTCACTCAATTAATGTGATTGAGTTACGCCCACTCTCGGAGCCAGCAAAAAAATTCACTATGATCAATTGGAAAGATTAATTACAACTTGAGTTTACGAATAAACTCCTAGTACCCAAAACCCCAGTACACCTAAAGCTAATATTCTCAACAACTAGAAAAGACTCTTCTTTCAACTACAAGATTAACTCCACCACACTAAAGTTATCTAGTTTTCATCTAGGAATTATCTTGAACAATACAAGTAGTAACTATTTGTCTAGGTTGCAAAGCTTCTCTCTCTCTCTCTCCCTCCCTCTCCTCAATTTTTTTCTCTTGCAGATGCTGCATATATCACACATATATGAAACTCAATTAACCTAGCATATTAGCTAGGCACGTGTTGCACCAACTAGCTAGAAAAGGATGAGGCAAAGTTTGTTTGTCTCAGAAGCAAATATATGAAGAAGGTTCTACAATGGTTTGACATTGATGAAAAAACTCAACCTGTAAGTACTTTTTATGCCTCTCACTTCAAGCTTGATTCTACTATGTCTCATAGCACATGTGTTACCTTACACTGTAAAAACCCTAGTTTCTCTAGCGTAGATGAAACCAAGCTAACTCTAAGTTTTCTTGCGTAGAAAACCTATATTTCCCCTCTTAGATCATGACTTCATTTGATCCAAAGAAATTGATCGCCTCTGTTACTGCCTCTTTCTCGTCATCTTTTACACTCGGGGCTCAACCGCTGGACGTCAGCAAAGTCGCTTACAACATCGTGTGATGTAACTCTCAATTCTTCTTGCTCGGTAAGTCCCTTGTGTCAAAGCAAGTGGAACTCCGCGACTTTTGATCTCAATTTTTGCAGATTTGGAACTTAGAGAAAGGCTTCAAAGTGGAAGAGCAATCCAAACTTCTTGTCCTTACCTTTGATTTGGTTCATGATAAGAAGAGGGTGCTTCGGGGAGGATCGTGGCACTATCAAAAGGCTCTTCTAGTGATTGAGGACTATGACAACGCATGCGGTTTATCAAGGTATGGATTTGATTTGCTGTTTTACTGGGTGCGTATCACAAATGTCCCTCATTTATTTGTTGCAAAGGAGAATCTTGGTTGGATTGCTTCTATGGCTGGAACATTTTTGGAGTATGACCCAATTGCATTCCAGCATGAGAAGATCAAGGTTTGGGTATCTCACCTCATTGATGCTCTAATTCTCTTTCATAAGAATATGAATATTGCGCCTGATAGCTCTGAGAATATCAGATATTTCTATGTGAACTTGCAAGGTAGATGTGTGACTTGTGCGTTGGTTTGGCATCCAACTGGTGCTTGTTTGGAGAAGCGATCTCTTCTGAGTTCCTTAAAAGAAAGTGATGTTGTTGTTCTTTCAGAGGCGACAAAGGCAGTGGAGCCATTTGGTTCAGCTATCACAGTGGCTCCAAAGCCTCAAAAGGCTCTAATTTTTCTACAGTTTGATTCGTGGAGGCATTATGGCTTATCAAGAACCACCATAGTTTTGTATTTAGCAACAACCCTGCGCCGACTAGAGAATGGACTACATTGTAGGAGATACAGAGACTTTCCAACAAGAAGACTCATAGTGGCCTGGTTGTGATTCATTAAGATAAATTAGACATGTCCACTCGTGCAAATTCAAAGTTAAAAGACGTAGAGGAGGATGAAGTGGAAATCTTGGGGAAGAGAATTCAAGATGAACTGACTACTCAAAGCCATGCCATAGTAGTGGTGTCACCTCCTCAAAGGAAGCGTTCAAAGCTTCCTCCTTATCCTGGTCAGGTTAAGGCTACTTCTTTTGGCCTTGAGTAGACGCCAGAGGGAGATATTGTTCAGCCAAGGAACGTTTCTGGGAAGGAGAGGAAGAAGTTAGGATGGCCTTTTGGAGCTCATGATAAGGACCCTAGGAAGGTGAAGGCAGTTAATATGACTGCGGCGCCGTTCTGCCTGACGTACCCAGTTAAAGAATCTGATAACACCTCTTCTTCGGGGAAGAAGAAGCATGATGCCTAGTGCCTTGGGATTAGGTTAAGTTCATCTTTTGGTTGTTCATAGATATTTCTTCGAGGTCTTAGCTTACTGCACCACAATTGTGTGTTTAAGTACTTTGTTAAGACGTTTAGTTTGATTTGATATCTAGGATTGCCGAGGATGAGCTTAACTTATATGATGAGCTCAATATTTTAAAGAGTAATATTTATTCCTTAAGGTTCTAGTGGTTTAGTCTGATCATTGGGACTTTTTTGAAACGTATGTATTACTTCGGGTGACTTATTAATAAGAAAGTTTGTTTCAAAAAAAAAGGTAACTTCCGTTAATGATGATAATTTTATGATGATGTTAAAATTTGTTAGAAAAATATCAATTAATGTGGTGATTAAATGAAATTGTGTGCACTTTACTTAAAAGTGTACTTCAAAGGAGCTGAATTTGCAGAGCACACCAAATTACACAAGAACCACTAACCACTTGCGTAATTGGTTGTTCAATCATTAAACCTTAAATCCTAGTCATCTAAAAATAAATAGAAGAAAAAGACTATGAAGAAGTGTTGGGCTCTTGCTGCTCGTTTATGGAACAAATGTGTTATGGGACTTATGTCCTCTCCAACAGTTCATCATATTCTGGTCCAAATAAATTAAGGGTAAATTATACATAAGGTCATATACATAAGATGTATATTAGATAATGTCACTCCACAATTTTATCTCAAATAAGGTCACATGAGATTAAACCTAAAATAGATAGAACCTTAAAATTCAATCTAATTACATATATATCATCGTATATAAACATAAGAATCATTCATAAAATCATCTACTCTTTCATTTGTTCAAACTCAAAACCCTAGCAGAGCAATTCATCTCATCTCTCTCTCTCTCTCTCTCTCTCTCTCTCTCTCTCTGAATTGTCAAGCCATGGCCGCTCTGCAATACCTTGAATCGTCTCGTAGATCTGTACTAGAAGAAGCTATGGCATCAACTCACTCTCAAGCTCGAACAGTTTGTTGCCCTCGCTGTCTTTCAGATCTCTTTCTCTCTCTCTCTCTCTCTTGGTTGTTATGCAAAAGTTGTGTTTTGGTTGTTACGTACGTAGTAGTGTCTACAATAATCTGTGGTAGTATTTACGTTAGTCTGTAGTAATGTGTACAGATCAGTGTGCTTTAGTTTTTATGCAGTAGTGTTTACAATAATCTGTGGTAGTGTTTATGTTACTTTGTGGTGTGCTCTATAGTAGTTTGTAGTGTTGTCTGTGAGTAGTATTCAGTGTGCTCTGTAGTAGTTCGTAGTGTTGTCTGTGAGTAGTATACATTGTGCTATGTAGTAGTTTGTAGTGTTGTCTGTGAGTAGTATACAATGTGATATGTAGTAGTTTGTAGTGTTGTCTGTAGTAGTTTGTAGTATTGTTTGTGAGTAGAATGTAGTGTGTTCTTTAGTAGTATGTAGTGTGCTTTGTAGTAGTTTATAGTGTTCTCTGCAGTGTTGTATGTGAGTAGTATGTAGTGTTCTCTGTAATAGTTTGTAGTGTGCTTTGTAGTAGTTTGTAGTGTTGTCTATAGTAGTTTGTAATGTTGTTTGTGAGTAGTATGTAATGTGTTGTGTAGTAGTATGTAGTGTGTTATGTAGTAGTATGTAGTGTTGTCTGTGAGTAGTATGTAGTGTGCTTTGTAGTAGTATGTAGAATTGATGTAAGTAGTATATAGAATTTATGTGAGTAGTATGTAGTGTTTTGATGATCTATTTTATTGTTTTGCAGAGATGAGACAAATGGAGGACCCTGAGAAACCCAAAGTCCAAACAAAAACACATTATCCGAAGATAAGCACAAGTGTGTGGATGACAATGTATTACTTACATTGTGTTAAAGTAGTACCCTGAATATTTTGAAGTAGCACTTACTAGAGACAGCAGTAGTGTTAGTATACTAAAATATTTTGAAGTAGTACTTTCTATTATGAAACAGTAGTACATACCATGTTTTGAAGTAGTACACTAAATATTCTGGAGTAGTGCTTATTGGAGACAGTAGTAGTGTTAGTACACCAACTATTTTGAAGTAGTACTTTCTATTGTGAATTAGTAGTGCTTGCTACAGAAATAAATAGTACGTTTTACATTGATGTAATGAGATGAACCCATGTTTTTTAATAGTAGTGCTACTTTTGTTGTATGATGAGTGTGCTACTATTGTTGTTGGTTTCAAACACAAAGCGTTGTCACATACAAAAACGCACAATTGACCAACACAAAATCGTAAACCGAAGAACAACAAACTCGAATTAGTATGTTAAACAAATTGCACAAGGGAAAAGTACATTACATTAAAGTAGTATGTATCATATAATGAAGAATCACATTATATGTTTGTTTATTGAAAAACATTTGATGAAAGAGATTCTGACCAAGTATACTACCAATGACTTGTATGGTTGTACCAACTATATCTTGTGACTAATATAGTGTATGTAAAGGAAATGGACATGCCTCAGCAAAATTATCTGTTCAGGCCGAATGTACTACTGTAGACTAGTGAAAACACTACCTGTGACTAATATAGACACTAGTTGGAAAAATTATCTGTTCAGGCATAGTGTACTACTGTAGACTGGTGAATACACTAACTGTGAGTAATATAGACACTAGTTAGTTGCTGATGACTTTGGTATATGTCAATCTGTTGTGTCTTCCTTTTTCGCCACAACGACCACATCTGATTGGCCTCATCGCCTTCCCACCCTCAGTGAAAGACTTAATGCGAGTATCATTTGGACGACCGGATGAGATTCTTGTCAACGGAGGCTTCACAATGGGCAGTTCATTCAGAGCATCGTGGTAAAACTTCTCAATGTTTGGTATTGGCTGAATACCATGGCTACCAATCTGCAAATCAAACAAAAAATGCTTACAGAACAGAAGTAGTATCCTTAATAGTCATCATTAGTGTATTCACTCAACACTAATAGTACTATCATAGAACAGAAGTAGTACTATCAAGTCCAAACACACACAAAACACACAGAACAACTAACTAGTATATTCAATGGGATGCAGTAGTGTACTCACTAAACACTAATAGTACTATCAAGTCAAAACACACACAGAACACACAGAACAGAAGTAGTATCCTTAATAATCATCAGCAGTGTATTCACTCAACACTAATAGTACTATCACAAAACATAAGTAGTACTATCAAGTCCAAACACACACAAAACACACGGAACAACTAACTAATATATTCAATGGGATGCAGTAATGCACTCACTAAACACTAATAGTACTATCAAGTCAAAACACACACAGATTACACATAACAGCTAACTAGTGTGTTCAATGGGATGCAGTAGTGCACTCACTCAACAGGGGTAGTAATATCAAGTCAAAACACACACATAATAGCTGACTAGTGTGTTCAATGGGATGCAGTAGTGTACTCACTCAAAAGAGGTAGTATTATCAAGTCAAAACACACATAGAACATACAAAACAGATAACTAGTGTGCTCAATGGGATGCAGTAGTGTACTCACTCAACAGAGGTAGTACTATCAAGTCAAAACACACACAACACACAGAACGTGCTCAATGAGATGAAGTAGTGTATTCACTAAACAGAGGTATTACTCACAGCCTGTAACATCCTACAATTTATACGAAATATCAAAAACAAACAAATCAGGCACATCAATCACACAAAAACACATAAATCAAAAGAGAAAACATACAATAATATCAGTGCAATGCGCCATACATATTCCAAAGTACCAAAATCAAATCGAAAAACCGAAATTTGAAATCGATTTATCGCCGAAATCGAATCAAACAACACATCAATCAAAAGCATCAATCAAACCAAACAAAGCACAAAAACATCTACAGGTGAACAGAATGGAAGCCTTACCCAAGCTTTTATCACCAGAATCCTCCGATTCGCCGGAACTTCTTCTCACATATTTCGCCGGAATCTCTCTCTCTCTCTCTCTCTAACACACAAACATAGAGCTGATAGAGAGAATCGAGTGTGTTTTGGAGCTCTCTCTCTCTCTCTAAGCCATCAGGCTGCTCTCTCTCCCTCTCTCTACGTTTTCTGTTTTTGTTTCAATTTAATTTGAAATCAGTAGATAGTTTACATGTCAGGGGCAATTTTGAATTTTTTTTTTAAGGAATGTATAATGACCTTATGTATGTAAAACTTATACAATAACCTTATGTGTGTAAAACTTATACAATAACCTTATGTGTAATCTAAGGCCTCTAAGTGACCTTATGTGTAATTTCCTAATAAGTTAATCAGCGTAGGATGCCTAATCCCGCTTGAAAATTTACTATCTAACAATCGTGGTGTTGAGGGTTTACTGCTCATATGTACTGTTCATGTAAACAGTTCAGTACCGTGCCACCCGTGCCAATTTTTGGCTTAACCTTATCCTCTCTCTCGAGACCGCACACTCTCACCATTCTCAGCCTTTCAGGTTCTCTCTCTCTTCATCATACCTCTCATAATCGATCCCTTGCTTTCACAATTCCGGCCTGCATCTTTGTCTCCGATCCCTTGCTTTCACAATTCCGGCCTGCATCTTTGTCTTCCGATTTACCGCCGTTCCCATCTGCACCGAAAGTCTGCTTTGATTCCGATTGATAAAGCCAAAAGGATACTGGCCCGTGCGTGGTTAGAGTTGGCGAATCTCGCTTTCGATCTGCTCTTCACTGCTTCGATCGGACCCGGTAAGCTCTCTTCTTTCTCTCTCTCTCTGTTTATATATGCTTCGTCTTGAGCTATCAACCTTCTTCGTCGTACTGCATAATTCAATATATCACTACATAATTTTACAGTTGTCATTTTCATCTATTCACATTGGTCATTACATCAAAGCTTTTTTGTTGATTAGTTATATTATCAGTTTGGGATCAGCTACAGAATAATTATGTGGTGTTTTTTCTGAACACATTACAATTAATAAAAACACGGCATTCATTTTAACCATGTTGTTGTAATGGTGCATGTACAAGATGTCATCGTGTATGCCTGAAAATATAGGGATTTCACACATCAACTGAATACTTGCCAGATTTGTATAATGTAAGAGCCTTTAATCTTGAAATGGGATAGAAATCATGTGTGGTAATCCTTCCAGGACAAAGAAATCAAGAATAGAAAGCTGTCATTCCCAGGTTCTTTTATTAAAAAGCTTGAACCACAGGAACCATTTTGGCTTATGTAAAGGAATTGCCTCATAAAACCAAGTAACTAACAAACATTTAAAATGCGAGTAGGCACTTAAGTGCTAAATTACTGAGATAAACCAAAATTTCAATGTGAACAATACAATGTAGCCATCAATATAAACAGTCGATGGATGAACCATATAGAATTTATGATATCATTTCATATTTCTGAAAATGGTGCAAGCACTAATATATACGCCCATCTCTTTTGTAAGTTACATGACGCAGTGTAAAATATCAAGTCACAGAGAATCAAATGTAAAAGTACTTAGATTGGAATTACTTCTATGAAAATGGTAAGCCCTCAGTTTTCTGGTTTTAATCTAACAGAAGCTTACTATGAAAAGGCCAACAATACAAACACTTGAAATCTATTAATCAGTACAGATGACATGCCATTGAGAGTCTCAGACTTAAGAGAAGCGTATTTCCAGCAGAAGAATCAATCTTTTCATAAGAGAGTTGAGCAAAAGAAGGTTTATGCCAGCAAGACTGATTGATTGCTATATATAGAAATTATCACTCATATCATGCATAACAATTATACATTCATTTATGCAACTTAATAATAATGTCTAATATGAAATAAGTTATGTGCCAACTTTATGTGGAAGTGAAAACTATTCATCTCGACTAAACAATATTACTAAAATCTCGCTCTAAAAAGTACTACCACCACTGTAAGCGTATTGGGGTGATGATATAATAGTCTAGGCAATGGGTCTGTTGCTCTGTCTATGAAAGCCTGTTGTTTGTATTTTTGGTCTTTTCATATATGCGATTGCTTTGTGCTGAGTTAAGTGAACCATATGAATCAAATAGTAGTTGAACTGGGTTTACCGTATCAATATGAATTGTGTTATTCAGCTACAATACAAATTTGAATTGGGTTCTTCAATTTACTCTTTTCAGCTATTGTGGATATGTTTGCAGTTTGCCTTCATGCTTTATATCTAATCTGTAACAACCTTACATCTTCACTGTAGGATATAATAATTAAAAATGTTTGTACCAAAATGAAAGATTAAAGGTGCGGCGAGGTAGGTATCATGTGTATAGCTATAGGAACGTGTCCAGTGCAAATGTTGTCCTTTATCGCTGTGGTAAAGAAACTTCATTGAGCATTGATACCTTGGTGATCTTACTATAAAGTAGTTCATGTTTAGAGCTTATACCCACCTGTTCACTTCAGTTACGGCAGCCAACAGTATGTTAGCGGAGTTTGAATATGCTTATTATACATTGTTTTCCCTGTTGTTGTTATGTTATCAACATTACTGTAAGAAATGTAGTCTATGCTTATTGATCGACTAATGTAGACAATGAAGCTAATTGGAATGGACCTTTGATGTTCTTTTGAGAGCGATAATTGATGATGTAGTTAATAGTTGTTCCCTTGCTGTTGTTCATGATCTGTGTCATGAATTTATACAAAGAGTTTTGTATAATACCCTACCAATATGAGAATTACGTGGGATTAACCAGAGCTAACAACAGCAAGGCTATAAATTATGTAGTTTCGATGCAAATTTTTAGTAACTTTCTTACTAACTTAGATATCATGACATAACAACAGCATATATGTCAGATAACCCAAGTAAATATAGGATGTTCACTGTATAAGTACCTAACAGAAATGGCCATTTATCAGAGACAAACTGAAAGAAACACAAATGGAGATGGAGAGTATTTCCTGACATATATAGCAATGAGAACATGAGCCTGTTCATTAGTCTGAGGGTTTTAGAGCAGTGATATAGGGGGGAGAGATTTTCTCTGCAGCAAATGAAGCCAGGAGCGTAAGAAAAAGAAGAGAGAAATTATATATATAGCCCATAAACTAATGAACAGATCGTACTTATTTGGCCATTTCCTTCTCTTCTTTCTTTCTCTCTCTCTCTCTGTTTATATATGCTTCGTCTTGAGCTATCAACCTTCTTCGTCGTACTGCATAATTCAATATATCACTACATAATTTTACAGTTGTCATTTTCAACTATTCACAGTGGTCATTACATCAAAGCTTTTTTGTTGATTAGTTATATTATCAGTTTGGGATCAGCTACAGAATAATTATGTGGTGTTTTTTCTGAACACATTACAATTAATAAAAACACGGCATTCATTTTAACCATGTTGTTGTAATGGTAGCTTAAGTATCAACATATTTCAGTATGTTGGTATGTACCGTGTATCCCGCTCTGAACATTGGCTCACAGGGTATTCAGTAATCACCGACACCTCTTTGATCTTAATGTCAAGTACTAAAATAGTTTGCTTATTTTGCTGGAAAGTAGTGGTTTTGTGCCCAATTGTTCGCTTAGTAGGGGAAGTAAAAGAGTTCAAATGATTTCTAACAGGCTTTTCCCTGGGCCACCCCATTTCAATTTGTCTACTTGCCTATTTGCCTATTTGATCCGTTGATCGTAAGTTGTTTGCTTTGTTATGCTTGAACATGCTTTTTGCGGGCCATTTTGGATGTTGAATTGATTGATTACCTTATACAGTAGAGCCATTTTGGAGGTTGACCATTATCTACAGGGAGCTGATGTATGTTGTTTAGTGGAAATGAGTTGGTCTTTGGCGGGTGGTGCAGGTAGGTGTCTCATGAATGGTATAAACTAGGTGACTTCCCGCGCGTTGCGCAGTTATACGATAAGAGGATAGTAATAGTCATCAAAATAAAAACTAAGGCGTTGTGCTGTAACTCCTGCAAGCATTTAGGTTGCGTTGCACTTCATCTTTTGACCTTGCATAAAATTCTTAGATGGTAACTCTTGGTCTCTTGCAATGAATAGAGGGAAGAGACTTTCTAGGTTGGTATATTGGGTTTATAGACTTTCTAAGACTTGGTATTGTTGGATATGTACTTTCTAGGACTTTGGTTATGTAGTATAAAAGAATTTATGATAGTTAGCTTGGTATCTTTTCATATATACGATTGCTTTGTGCTGAGTTAAGTGAACCATATGAATCAAATAGTAGTTGAACTGGGTTTACCGTATCAATATGAATTGTGTTATTCAACTACAATACAAATCTAAATTGGGTTCTTCAATTTACTCTTTTCAGCTATTGTCTTCTATTTGCTCTGCTCAGCTTGGTGACGATCTGAAGTTTGTGTTTTCTCCGATATCATCTGCTCTACTCTCTCTCCTATTTGTGCTACCCGTTCCCTCTCTCGCCCTCTGATCACCTCTTCACTTTGGGTGAGCTTTGTTTTTGATTGATCTCTTAATTCTCTTCTTATTTGTACAGTGATCCAATATTTGTTCTTTGTGGTTTGATTTAACTTGGATTGATGCCTATTCTCCTTTGGTTGGTATGTTCCTATTGGATGTACTTTGGTTTGTATGTTCCTAGATCAAGATGCACTTTTGGACTCAGCAAATAGTTTAGCTTCAGCTGATTGTGATTATAGGAGTTTTAAGTTGTTCTTCGAATGTCTTTGGATTCCTTGAGCACATCATGCAAGCACAGATTACAAGTATATGCAAATAAAAATGTCCGTGCATATATTTATATGATATTTACTCAAAACATTGTCATGTGTGATGCAATCTACTACTATTACTACTTTGTAATTCTTAGTGAACTTTAGAGGACTTTGAATTCTGACTGGTTTGTTAGCACTAACATGTACATATTCTATTGTATTACAAGTGTTTTTTTTTTCTTTTTTAAGACGACTGAGCAGTAGTTTCTTGCTGCACTACACCTTCTAACACTTTTTACGGCCATTTATCAATTTGAACCTCTTCAGTACAACCCCTTGAATCCATTAATTAGAAGGCTCAGCTTTTGGTTTATTGTGTATAGTTATCGTTAGAAGGCTCAGGTTCCTAGCATGGCCCTTCCAATTTTTGGTTCGCAAAAAGAGAAACGTTGGGGTTCTTAAAGTTTTGTTTCTTCACTTTGAGAAAAAACAAATGTTGTTTGTATGTGTATAAAGCTTTTGGTCCTATGTTCTTTTGCTACAGTATTTGTACCCCCAATTTGGGAAAAGTGGCCGATGTTGTTTGTGCATGCATGTATGCATATAATATTCTGGGTTTTCCTCTTATTTGTGTTGGTTTCTCTTAGGTATTGAATGCATATGTTGTCCAAAATATATAAGATTCTACGGCATTTTCTGTACTTCTCTATTTTCTTGAGTTTGAAGAGGTATTGATTATATCTCATTTTCTTTTTTATTGAGGTTTTTGGGTAAACTTTTAAGATTTGAATTAATATTTGAAGTATGGAGATGAATGAAGACATTAAAAAAAATTGGGGATGTAAACAAATGTCTATATCCATTTGCTTTATGTTGGATTGATCACTTTTTGGATTTTGTTTGGGTTGCGTCTGATTATTATCGATGTTTGCTCATGGGCTCCTCTTTTATTTTCATTTTTCAAGGTCGATCAATCGTTGTGCTCTCTTTAGTAAAGTTACCGTCTCAGTTAGGGGAGAAGCTAAGGGCTATTCATAAGTCTTAGATCGTTTGAATCAAAACTGGTGTGCAGTTGTTTTGTTATGTTTTCATATGATTTATCTGCTTTTTGTTCGCCAGTATGCTCATGGGCTTCTATTCTATTTTGGTGCCTCTTTCTGCTTTAGGTAACTGTGTTTTTGTGAGCCTTTTTTCGTATGTGGTACCTCTGCTTCCTTTTAGGTCTTTTTCTTGCGTTTTCTTTTTCTTTTGGGCTAATTGGATTTTTTTTCTTATTCTTCTTTTTGAGTTAAGCTTCTAGGGCCTCTTTTGCCTTGCAAAAGTGAGATTATGAAGCAATTTCAAATTGATTTATGTGCATTGTTTATTTTCTTTTTGGGTTGTGGTGCTAATTAGATCATGTTTTGTTGTTATCTTTTTCTTTGATTTGTGTAGACAACTTTGAATTTTATCAGTGTTTAGCTTCTATTTTCATTTTGCTAGTTTAATAATTGGTTTTCGTGAGTCTTCTTCTGTATTTGGATTTTATCATTTTTATGACATAATGATGCACATTGAGACGTATCGATTTACTTTTTTATGTTTTATTCTTTCTGGGGATCTTCATCTGTCAATGGTTGGATCTCGGTGCTTCTTATATCGCATTGAAGTTTAGGTGTTGTTGGTTCCTCTTATTGTATTTTGGTGAGTCTTTTCTTATGATTATGCATACAATTTATAATATGGAACATGTTATGTATTGTGTAATACAGTTTGCCATGATAATCCGTCTTTTGTTTTCTCTGTTGGGCTTCTTTCTTTTTTTCTTTTTCTTTTTTGCATCTGTGTCATGTTAACTTTATCAGTTAGCAAGTAGCATAAAAACACAATACTATGACTCCCTTACTATTTTTTCTGGGCTGAGATTTTTAAGTATTGATTTACCAGAACATATAACTTCACTGAAAACCTATGTGTTTGATAAGGATGGCTTCCGTGCTAAATAGTGGTCAACAATTGATTTTATATTGTTTGTTATCTTTCTAATTTCTAATTGTACTGACACTTCTCTCTGATTTTGTTTATGTCTATTATGATTTTATGTTTTCTTATCTTTAGATCTTGGTTTCATGGTGTTTCATTGCGTATGTGATCTTTCTTACATTGTGTTTTCTTTATTTTGGTTTATCTATGTATATAGTGAGAATGTTTGGTTCATAACTACTTTCTAATAAAAATCTATGAATAGTTGTTAATTAATTATACTGTGGTGGTTCGATTTTTTCTATTCTATAAAATGTGAAATTGATTCAAATAATAGACTAGATTTTCAGGTCTTCAATTGCTTCTTATCTATTTAGCTGCTATTTTTCAAAGAATTTTGATGGTATATTAGGTGGATGTTTGGTTGATAATGTTACTTTTTTTTTCAACAAATGTTAATCCCTTTTTTATGTTGTGTGGTTAAGTCTTATGTTGTGCATATCAAATATTGATAATTTTAGACATGTTGCTGCTGGAAGGTAATTCGCCGTTCATTGTGTCACAGGTCTTATAGATATGTCTATTAAAAAAGATTTTTGTAGCGGCCTAGAGAGGAAATTTTCATATGATCATTCTGAAGATATATGTCAAGAATCTTTTGCATGCCATGAGACAGCATCGCCATGGAGCTATTTTCAAGATGAGGTGTTCGGTGGATCTAGATTTGTTTATTTAGACAAGAATCAAAGTTTGCCTATGTCCACTGCAGTGGACATGGATATTGATTCTGAAAATACATCAGGTAGTAATTAATATATAAAGTTTTTCTGCTATGACTGTATTTAAACAATAGTTTTGCAATAATAAGTATGACTTGGTTTGTAGGAAATGCAGACTCATGTCCATCTATTTTTGGTCAGGTGTTGCATCAAGGAAGCCGCCAAGGTGATCAATGTTTTGTATTGTTTTTTTTTTTTATTTATGTAATTTTTTTTTAAATTGTAGTATATGGAATAATTTTAAGATAATATGAGCTTAATCATGCTTAAAACTGAGTTGGTTTTCAGTTTAGGTACCAAAATTTTTTTTGAACTGTCTTTTTGTTTGTGTTTCCAATTTTTCGAGTCATTATTGAAACTGGGGCCACAAATTTCCTAGATCTGGGATTGTTCTTGGTGGTTAATATGAGAATGAACCTATAATCAGTGTGATGTAAGAGTTGTTATGTATGTCGAGCCTATTGAGGACATTTGACGTAATGGTAATTTTGAGATATTGGGGGTAGAAATTTGCGATATCCCCATAGAATGTAGTGTGTTTCTGTTGCTTTTATGGTTATTGATATGCCTGATCCGTGGTCAAGTTCTTGCAGTTTTTCTTTGTTTCTGTGTGTTTTTATTTCGCCTTTACATTTTATCTGTCCTGGGTGAATTTGTCATTCATTTGGTTGGTTGTCACCATATTATTTTGATTGGGCATTTCATGTGTGATGACATTCTTTTGTGACAATTGTCAAATGTTCTTATAGTTACTAACATTGGGGTCTATTGTTGATATAACAGTAGTTACAATGGATCATAGTTCTTGGTTTTAACACAATGACAATCAAATTGCTCATATTTTTTTATCTGCAAGTAATAATGTTTGATGTTGGTCAAGTTTTGTTGTCCAGCAATATTTGTTATGCGCTTCATTGTGTAGACATCCTAGCAATTGAATTTAACAAAGTTAATGTTTTTGGGCTCAATATTAGGTTAATTATTTATATATATGGTTTTGTAGGCATGGGGCGAAAGAGAAATTTGAAATCTGTGGTGGCGATGAAACAGAGCGATAGTAATGTGTATCCATGTGGAGGAGATAGACGCTTTTCAAGCAAGAGACAAAGGTCATTACAGAATGCTGACAATGTACAAAATAACTTCATAGCATGTAATGCATCATTGTCAAGTCTCCAGAGTGAGGGTACAAGTAATCAATCGAGGATAGCACTTAATCAGATAACAGAGTGTGAAAGTGATGTTGATGCCCTGCCCGCAGATATAGCTGGTGAAAATAGATCAGGTATATATACACTTGCTATTTTTCATTTTGGTTCAATATATTTACATAAAGCTAACAAGTGTTTGCTAATTGGAAAAATAGTGTTAGAGCCGACTGTTTTTGGTCAAGCATCATATCAAAGAAGTCGCCAAGGTGAATGTCGTTTTAAATTATATTTTTTGATTCATGAAAAATCTTTCTGCAATTTCTGATCAATGATCTGAATATTTGTTATACAGGTGTGATTGTAAATTATAAGGATTTTGGCGATGACTTTTACACGTGCCTTCATTGCAACGCTTCTTTTTGGGCAGATGAGGCTTTAAAGAATAAGATCAAAAATCAATTAGCTTATACAAATTGTTGCCAAAAAGGACAAGTTAAACTTCCATTGTCAAATCCAACTCCTTTTATTCTTGATCAATTATTAAATCCGATCAATGGTCGTGAAAGCACTATTTTTCGTGAGAATATTCGAGTTTATAATTCTATGTTTGCTTTTACATCTATGGGTGCAAAAATTGATTATAAGATAAATAGTGGTGGTGCTCCTTATGTATTTAAAATTTGTGGTCAAGTTTGTCATTTGATGGGATCTGTGTTACCTTCTGCAACTGAATGTCCCAAGTATTCACAATTGTATGTTTACGATACGAAAAATGAGATTAAGAACCGTATTAATGCTGTTGATCCTAATAATGAGAATAAGAAAATCGATGCTACCATTGTTGAACAATTATCAAATATGTTTGATGAGATTAATGATTTGGTAAAAAAATATCGATCGGTCAGGGATGAATATGAAAGTGGTTCATTACGTGATTTTAGTATGACTCTACTTGATCGTCAACTAATAGATGGAAAACAATATGAATTGCCCAGTGGTAATGAAATTGGTGGTTTGATTGTTGGCGATATTGGTCAGTTTAACTCTAATAGAGATATCATTGTGCGATCAATTGATGGACATATGAAACGAATATCCAAGATAAATCCAAAATTAATGTCGTTGCAATATCCGTTGCTTTTCCCATATGGTGAGGATGGATTTAGAATAAATGTGTTATTGGAGTGTACTGAAACAAATCGTAAGAGGAAAAGGACAAAATTGACAATGATAAAATTTGTTCGTTATTACATCCATGATAGATCAAATGATTCAGGGACTTTATTGAAAGGTGGTAGATTATTTCAACAATATTTAGTTGATGTATATGCGACTGTTGAGGAAAATCGCTTGGAATATATAAGGAATAATCAACCATTATTAAAGTGCGAAAAATATAATGAATTATCTACTTTTGCATCAAATGGTGTTACTCGATGTTCTGATGTGGGAAAGACAATTTTTCTTCCAAGTACTCATACTGGCAGTCCAAGAGATATGTTAAATAATTATCAAGATGCGATGGCAATTTGTAGATATTATGGCAATCCGGATTTGTTCATAACTTTCACTTGCAATGTTAGATGGCCGGAAATTGTTAGATATTTTGAAAAAAACCTGGCTACAAAGCGGAAGACAGACCAGATATTCTTTGTCGAATCTTCAAAATTAAAGTGGATGATATGATTGAATTCATTAAATCAGGAGAACCTTTTGGACCTATTCAAGCACATGTTTGTACAATTGAATTTCAGAAACGAGGATTGCCCCATGCTCATTTACTTTTTTGGCTCCAGAAAGAATACAAGTGTCATACATTGACAGATATAGATTCCATTATTTCTGCTGAATTACCAGATAAGTACATCAATCCACAACTTTTTGAGATAGTTAGTCAATTTATGATACATGGGCCTTGCGGACGATTGAATCTAAATTCACCGTGCATTCAAGATGGTAAATGTACAAAATTATTTCCAAAATCATACATTTTTGACACTATTTTTCATGCAATCAAGGCTCCTCAATATAGAAGACGTGATGATGATTCAAAGTTTACAATTAAGCACGGAATTCACGTTGGCAATAATTTTGTTGTTCCATACAATCCAATTTTGTTGTTGAGGTATAACGCACACATAAATGTTGAATCATGTTCTCAGTCCATGTTAATAAAATATTTATTCAAGTATATAAATAAAGGTCCAGATAGAGCTCGAGTGTTAGTTCAAGATAATGTGAATGATGAAATCCAAAATTATTTAAATTGTCGATATTTAACTCCTCATGAATCTGTGTGGCGATTGTTTGAATTTTCCATTCATTCCAGATATCCTGCGGTGCAATACTTAAAAATTCATTTGCCAAATGAGTAGACTGTTTTTTTCAATGAAGGCCAATCTCTTGAACAAGTTGTGGAAAATCCGAATAATGAATGTACTATGTTGATTGCTTGGTTTCGTGCAAACACTGTTTATAAGGATACATCTAATTTAACTTATGTTCAATTTCCTACTAAGTTTGTTTGGGACAGTGATGGCAAAGTATGGTATCCAAGAAAAAAACGGTATGACGTTATTGGAAGAATTGCGCATGTACCACCGATTGCAGGTGAATTATTTTATCTGCGAATGTTGTTGAATATTCAGAAGGGATGTCACAATTTCGAGTGGATCAGAACTGTTAATGGAATTACTTACTCCACTTTTCAAGAAGCATGTCGAGCATTGGGATTGTTAGATGATGATAAAGAATGGAATGATGCATTGGTTGAATCTGCATTTACTGCGACTGCTTCTCAAATTAGACAATTATTTGTTACCATTATTCTTTTTTGTGATGTCTCGAATCCACAAGCTCTGCTTGATGCACATTGGTTGAGCATGTCTGATGATATTTTAAACAAAATCCAAAAGGAATTTAACACGCCCAAGTTTACCGTACCTGAGGATGATTTGAAAAATAGTGTTTTACACGAACTTGAAAAATTGTTCAACATGTCATCCAGTTCTTTGAAAGACCATCATTTGTCAATGCCTAAAATTGAAAAGATACAAGAGTTAAATAATAGATTGATGAGAGAGGAATTGGATTTTGATTGTGAGATACTTAAACATGCACATTGTGAATTGATTACTAAATTAAATACGTGTCAAAAAATTATATATGATGAAGTGATTGAAGCTGTGGAACAAAAAAATGAAAAATCATTTTTTGTTTATGGTAGTGGCGGAACAGGAAAAACTTTTTTGTGGAATACTATAATTACTAAGCTCAGATCTGAGGGAAAAATTGTTTTAGCCGTCGCTTCATCAGGAATTGCTTCCTTATTACTTCCGAAAGGCAGAACTGCTCATTCACGTTTTAAAATAAAGCCGATTATAGATAAAGATTTAGCATGTTCGATAAATAAAAAAACACATCTTGCAGATTTAATTGAAAAAGCTGAGCTGATTAATTGGGATGAAGCTCCGATGTGTCATAAGTGTGTTATTGAGTCTTTGGATAAAACGCTGCGGGATATTTTGTCACTTAACTCTGAGGATCGAAAGAAAGAGATACCATTTGGAGGAAAAACAATTTTGTTTGGCGGAGATTTTAGACAGACTTTGCCTATTATAGAAGGAGGAAGCAAAAGTGATGTTATTGATGCATCTTTGAATAATTCATATTTGTGGCCTCATCTTAAGGTATTTTGTTTAACAGAAAACATGAGATTGTCATCGATCGGATTAACGATTGCTGAAAAAAACGAAATTACAAATTTTGCAGAATGGATGCTACAAATAGGTGAGGGTCGATTGCAATCAAATTTTCCTACAAATGATTCTGATACATCTTGGATTCATATTCCTGATGATTTACTGACTCATTCCACTTCTGATCCTATCAAGTCAATTTTTATGGCAACTTATCCAAACTTTGATTGTAAATATGATGATACAAGTTATTTGAGAGAGCGTGTCATCGTCACACCCAGAAATACAACTGTACATGAAATAAATACATATGCAATTAATTTGTTACCTGGTGATAAAAGAACATACTTTAGTTCTGATTCAATTTCTTTCAATTCTGCTATCTACACCGATAACAGTATTTTGTATCCTATTGAATTTTTGAATAAGCTTGAATTCAGCGGCTTACCATCACACGAACTTATACTGAAGATTGGAATGCCAGTTATGTTGTTAAGAAATTTAAATCAAATACAGGGTTTGTGCAACGGAACGCGGTTGATTGTAACAAAGTTGTTAGATAAAATTATAGAGGCAAAAATACTGACAGGGACTAATATTGGAGAAAAAGTTTACATTCAAAGGATTGTGCTAATCCCAAACGAAACTAAATGGCTATTTACATTCAAGAGACGACAATTCCCTGTCAGAGCCTGTTATGCAATGACAATCAACAAAAGTCAGGGTCAATCATTAAATCAAGTTGGAATATATTTGACCGAACCAGTTTTTAGTCACGGACAATTATATGTTGCATTATCGAGAGTTACATCAAAAAAAGGCCTAAAAATTATGATAAATAATGGTGATGATATACCAAATAATTATACAAAAAATATAGTTTACAAGGATGTTTTGCAAAATATATAATATAGTACATGATTAAATCAAATATAAGTAGTCAATATAATTTTTTTTCGATTAATTTTGGAACGTATTTTCAAAGAAAAAGAATGTAAATAATTACAACACATTTTTTTTCTTTCTATAGCATACAGATTTAATTTTGAATAGGTGACTGAATGGTAACTGTGGATGGTGTTATGTGCAACACTCCTCAGGTAAGCTTATTGATAGTATTGTCAAAGTTATTTTTTTTTTTGCTAAGAATAATGTTGTTATAGTTATAATATTTAATCATTAGTGTAGCTAGACTAAGTTTTCTCAATATAAATTTGCAGCTCAAAGAAGCTTCTCCTTCACGCAAGGGCTTCAAATTGCAACAATGAACGACGACAACAAGTCAGGTCTATTTACAATGCCATACAGAAAAACAGCTATCTATTATGGTACATATACATGTTGTTTTTCTTTGTTTTTTGTAATTTTAATTCAGATACTTTGGGTTGATATTGACTCAATTATTTGGTGATATGCTTGGAGGATTTAATTAATTGGTTTTTCTTTGTTGTAGTGCAAATTTGATGTTATATTTCAACTAGAAAAATCCTTTGTCGGTGATCATATTGTCTATGTCCAACAGTCAAGATTCATGTCTGAACTTGAAAGTCAGGTCCCATCTACTTTTGGTAAGTAAACTCTGAAGTTAGCCATTACACTTTGGAGGACATGGTTTATATGTACAAAATATGGCATAATCTAAAGGGTACATGCATTTGTGTTCTGTGTTCTGTAAATGCAGACCCCTTTGCTGATGTCGGTGCTAAGGAAATGTGCGTGCATGTGCGTGTACAGCAGCGTAGACTCGCGGGTCGTGAATTGCCTCTCAAATCTGCCCAGGTCAGCATTCTTCTTTATTTTATTTATTTTTATCTCTGTTTGATTTAGATTGCTCCAGCATTTTAGATCTTAAAAATTCTTCAAAATTGTTGTGTAAATGACAATTTAATCTGATCGCAGTGAAGTTAAATAATAAGAACTTATAAGTTGTTAAAGATCTCAATTTTAGACAAATATCTAATCACATATACACTTCAAGGTTTTGAGTTATCTATTATGATGTTGCAGAACACATATTTGTTGTGCATTTGAACTTAGTATTTCTTTGTTTCTGGCATGATCTATAGGTGACTGAATTAATTTATTTCAATGAGCTATTTGAGAAGGAGTCTTGGCTATCTACCTTCGAATGGGTTGCCAAGCTTGACAAGCTGTTTGGAAAGCATGGAAAGAAGGGCTTGGTTGCCTTGAATCTAGATTTCGTTGATATCGTCACTTTCTAGGCAAGGAGGTACTTTGGTTGTCCTATATATTGCCTCATTAATATGTGAGTTATTTCTGTTTTACAACTTTTGGGCAACTTATTGTATCCTTTTCTCAGTGAGTATTTTTTTAATTTATATGTCAAAAATGTGAAGCGCAAATAGCCCATCACAACATTAGTTATAGAACCCTTCATTTCCCACAATGACCTCATTATGTTGCTAATAATGGAGGCTTGGTTTGGTGCTATTGGAATCTATCGTCGAGTCTGAGTTCATTAGTTTTGTTGGTCTATAAAAACTTAAGGTGTGTTCATTAGTAACAGCAAATTTTCAAATAAAATGTTTGAACAACGTATATAATTTTGTAAGTTTGTTTTATTGTTGAAGTTTCATCTTATAATTTCACATTGTCAAAAAATTGCGTGACAATTGGCCTATAAAGAGGGTCTATAGTTTTGAATGCAAGAGTTCACTATCTTCAATGCAGCTTCGATCCCGTGTATTTGTGCTATAAATAGATCATTATTTTTTATATATCCACAGTTCTCCTACCATGTTTCATCTTTCTCCTACCATGTTTCATCTTTCTATTGTCTCCATTTGTGTTGTATTACTTGCTGAAACAGTAGTATATCACCGCCCGGCCACCAACCTAGTAATAATAATTTGTAGTCATCAGAAAGAAAAAGAAAAAGAGCACGTCGTCTTGGACTTTTGGGTCTAAGACGTCTGGTTCAACAAAACCCCCGAAGCAATTGCAAACTGAACCCAACCCGCTATCTAGCCTTGCGGAGTCGGAGATCCGAACCGTGCCGGGACGGAAACACCTTCGAATCTTGGCCTCACTAATCATCTTTCTTCCTCCTTCCTCCCCTCTCCGCGTTGACCCCAAACCCCCAACAGCTCAGGGGCCTCGAATCTCCACCACAACAACAGATGAATCGCCATCATGCCGCCGCCACCTGGAAGCTCTTCCTAGTCCTCCTACTCATCCTCGCCTCCTCAAACTCCGCCGTTTCCACCGCGCTTCAACGCTCCCACGCCGGCGGCGGCTTGTCTCGCTCGCCCGGCCGATCTCTCCTCTCGCATCCATCGCCGCCGTCAGTATCCAATCTCTCTCCGTTTTTCTATATTTAACACTGTGATCAAGCTTTCCCACTGTTTGTAATTTTGTATTTTTAGCACTCAATTCGTGGCGGCGCCGGAGGGGAAATTGCTGTTACTGGACAGTAACTCCGGGCAAGTAATTTATTCAGTGGATTTAGGTGCTCCATTATACACTTCGTATCAGGCTCGGTTCGGTCAAGACAGTAACAGCTTCTTTATAGATGTCGATGAACAAGGACAGATTTATTTCAACAATAATGGATATATACACGTATGCCTTACGATCCTTTATCCCCAAATTTTTGTTCGAAATTTTGTGTTCCGAAATCAATTGATATTGATAAATTAGTGTGAATGCATCACATTATTATGTTTGATAGTCCTTGCAGGTTTTAATTCATACGCCGCTGTAGACGATAATGGTTGTGTTATGATTGGCTTTGCTTGCAGAAACCTGATAAAGAAATGCATATGGGGGATTTCATCCATTATATGACGCCTCATACATTAGAGGACGGAGGAGTCACACTTGGATCTAAGAAAACCACTACCTTTGTGATTGATCCCTTTACGGGAAAGATAATTCGGACCTACACTCTTTCTGATGGGGAAGAGCAGAATGTTGTGTACTCGGATTTTATCAAAGGGATTAAGCAGCTGTTCAAGCCTGATCCGACGCAGATAAACAGTGTTGGTCCGCAACTACAGGTCACGAGGACAGATTATCGTCTGGAGGCCTATTTTCCAAATTCGAATGAAGTCTCGTGGAATTTGACATATTCAGAAGTTGGGGTTGTTTCATTTTGTTCAGATATCGAGAGTTCGGTTAGTGGAGTCGTTGGTTCTGAAGCAGGCAGTGATGTTGTCTTACCGATACCATGTCAGTCAAAATTAAGAGTCCCCCATCAAACACGTAGAACAATTCAACCATCTATACATAGCAGATTGTTAGAGGAACAAAAGACAGATAAGATCCTCTCGGATCCCTCTTCAAATGGTGTGAGAAAATCTCCTGGTGTCATTGTAGGGATGCTATTTAATTGGTCAAGAGTTTCAACTCTCACTTTCTCCTTTGTCATCCTCGTGGGTCTTGTCATATACTGCTATGCTTATGTAGTTAAGAGGCAACCAGTCGGTAATTCTGATCCAAATAATACTGCATCTTCCAAGAGAAAGAAGAGTCGGAAATCAGGAAAGAATAGTAGTGGAACTGGTGAGAGAAAAGAGAAACATGGATCATCTCAGGATGAGGAGGCTTTAGCCCTCTCTGAGAGCGATAACAAAGCGTTGTTACTTGATAAATTATTTTATGGTGCCACAGTTGGTCGTAGGATCGGTAAACTACTTGTATCAAATAATGAGATCGCGAAGGGAAGCAATGGTACCGTTATCCTAGAAGGAATTTACGAGGGTCGACCTGTTGCTGTCAAGCGCCTTGTTCTAGCTCATCATGACGTGGCTTTTAAAGAAATTGAGAATCTTATTGCATCTGACCAACATCCGAACATAGTACGGTGGTACGGAGTAGAGTATGATCAGGATTTTGTCTATCTCTCTCTGGAGCGTTGTATATGCAACTTGGATGATTTGATCCAACTTTACTCAAATTCCTCTCAAAATCCCGTAACTAGTGAGGGATATCTGTTGAATCAAAATAAAGTTCGCCTGTCATCAGTTACGAATATCTTGCAAGACGCCAATTTGTGGAGAGCAAATGGGTTTTTGTCCCCTGTATTGGTGAAATTGATGAGGTTCGTAAACATTTAATCAGATGCCTTCTATTTATATTTCACTAAGGATCTTCTTGACCTTCTATTTGTCTCTTGTAATTTAGGGATGTGGTTTCTGGGCTTGTGCATTTACATGAATTGGGGATAATCCATCGGGACTTAAAGCCTCAAAATGTTTTGTTAATCGAGGAAGGTTCATTACGTGCAAAGCTTTCTGATATGGGCATCAGCAAGCGGCTTATTGGAGATATGTCTTCATTGGGTCATCCTACTGGAAAGTACTCTTACTTGTCTTACTTACCAACATACGGTTTAAACACCCTTCCCTTCACATCCACCATGCAAAGTTAATGGCATTCGTAACGCAATCATCTCATTCGTAGTTAATTATCCATTGAATTAATTAGTCCATATCGATTTTTGTCTAAATTGAGTTTTATTGATTAAAATCTAATAAAAATAGACTTCCTTTCTTGTATGACAGAAAATCCATGAACTCATTATTTTATTTGAATTAAATAAAATTTATGGAACAGGGAGAAATAGATCCATTTATCCACGATTGGAATATATTTATTTGATACACTGTTGTCAATATGAGTATTGACAAAAGCATAAAAAAGATAAAAAAATTTGAAATTGAACTAACAATTACGATTTCAATTAATTAAAATGAATCCAATTTTTTAATATTGAAATAAAAAAAAACTAAGGACTTTTGTTGGATCGGCACTATAGATAAATATTATAATAGAATATCTGTTGACTTTATTGCAGGTTGTGGTAGTTCGGGATGGCAAGCGCCCGAACAGCTTCTTCACGGGCGGCAAACACGTGCAGTGGATTTGTTTAGTATAGGTTGTGTTCTATTCACTTGCATCACTGGTGGTAAACATCCATTCGGCGATCGCCTTGAACGTGATATAAATATTGTGAAGAACAAGATGGATCTCTTCTTGGTTGAGTACATTCCAGAAGCGTTTGATCTTATATCTCGGTTGTTGAATCGTGACCCTGAAATGAGGTAAGACCAAAAGAGTAGTTTCTTATGTTGAATTTAAGCAATAGTTAAGTCTTATGCAGAAGAAATCTCCTGTAATCACTGCTTATAGTAAATCAGTACGTAGCAGGAAGTTTACTATAAGGTAAACCATTGGAGCATGATGATTCTGAAAGATCAAGTGTTGTGATTGCATTCATTGTCTTTTACAGGATTTCTTTATACAAGTAAACAGACAGTATATTCGTTTTGAAGTTGTCTGCAAGTTTGGTTCAGTGACATCTCTAAAAATGTTTGTTTATGTATGCCTTGTAAATTATGTCCAGGCCAAAGGCATTGGAGGTGTTGCTCCACCCTCTTTTCTGGAGCTCTCAAGTTAGACTCTCATTCCTTCGAGATGCCAGTGACAGGGTGGAACTGGAAGATAGAGAGGCCAACTCTGATATCCTGATATCCCTAGAAGCTACTGCACCAGTAGCTTTGGGTGGGAAATGGAATGAAAAGATGGAACCTGCATTCATCACTAACATTGGCCATTACAGACGTTATAAGTTTGATAGCGTTCGAGACTTACTGCGAGTCATGCGGAACAAATTAAATCACTATAGGGAGCTCCCAAAAGAAATTCAGGTTTGTGTTTTTGTGGGCCATTTCATTTTCACTGAATTTCTCTTGCATCAACAATAAATAGTATAAAAACAATAAAAAAATTAGTATAATGTTCAATAAATAATAGTATAATGTTATAAAAAAACAATAAATAGTATAATATGGATCAGAAACATAACCTTTAATATGAAATACACCGGGGAGTTGAACTGAGGGACCTGTCTTGTTCCTCGTTAAGTAATTGCAATATATTGCATGCAGTATGCCGATGATGAATAATCACTGAAAAGTGTTACATTGATAGCTCTTACGTTTTTGTATTCTTTGTATGTATCTGTATGTATTAAATTAACCCTTGATTCCGGTGGCTGTTCCAGGAACTCCTAGGACCATTGCCCGAGGGATATGATGGCTACTTTGCTAGTCGCTTTCCAAAACTTCTGATCGAAGTATACAAAGTTGCTTGCAAACATTGTAGAGAAGAGGAATGGTTTCAGAAGTACATCAAAAACACTGTCAATGAGTCCTTGGGCTTCTAATTGCTTAAATTATGCCAAGCTTGTGTAGATTATAGGTGTGGCAAATATGTTAGATCCCTGTAAATAATAATAATGTATACGGTTTCACATCACGTAATATTTATACATGCTTTCATCAAATCACTGTCACGTTTCATTTGCCTCAACTTTTATAACAATTGAACTCTTGAAGTTGATATCAGGGTGTCTAGGGTTCGATTTGTGTTGTTTCAAATACTATACTTTTGATTCAGTTAGTGACTTTCATTAGTATTGCAGAATCAATAGATGGAAATGAGCTGTGTATACATATATGCTTTTAATCTAACTTATCATAGCAAAAGACCCATGAAGTTTACAATTGGGAATCTAGGATGGTCCAGCTCAGGCATTGTAACCATTGCCTAGACTTTTGCTTGAACATGATTCATCTAGATGTCTTCTTTTGGAACTGTTTGTAGAGTCATCTTCACCCACACTTCTGTTTGACATTCTCTCCATGGTCCTTCGCTTCGATCGGCTTTTCACTTCTTCCTCTTTTTCGTCGACAAATGTGAGAAAGGTCTGAAGGCGCCGAGAGGTTGAGCTACTGGAGGAAGACAATTCGTGAGTGTAATGCTTGGTGAACTGGTAACACATCATGCTAAAGAATATGATGAGAGCGATTAAACAAGCTCCGCCACAAAGAGCAAAGAGGCCCCAGAAGCTCTTGAGTTGTAGCCTGTCCACTTCTGACTTTGCTCCTTGCGAAGTACAGGGACTTTTGAGAAGCCATTTGTCATGGATTCTCTGTAAATCCCCATTCTCCGACAGCTTCAACAGAGCAGTCGACAAGTCCACTGAGAGCGGTGAGTCCCTCGCAAATGCCTGATTTCGAAAGAACAATGATGTTATAACATTACAATGAGAACCAATAATCTGAGGACTTAAATTGCAATGTATCCAAGCTTTCAATATAGCTGGAGATATTAATCACATGTCTAGCAACAATGTCATAGACAAAAAAGAGACTTACAAATCCCCACCCGGTTCTTGTGAACTCCTGACCTACAATGCTGAAATCACATCTGGTTGAAAGGAATAGCTCCATGTATGCACGCTCATCAATCACCGCGGCAACACCACCTTTTTTGTGGGGGCCGGCTTTTAAGGCTCTGACATAGTCTTCTGGCATGATGAGTGGAACGAGTCTAGAGCTGTCAATGTGGAGTTCATCAACGAGATAGTTCTTGGCAAATGAACCTTGTTGGTAACCAATGGGGTCGTTGCTTGCGAGCAAAGTTTCAATGCCTTTGACGGAGGAAGAAAGCTTTTGCACTGTAAGGATTGAGGTCAGACTTGCAGTATAGCTTGAGTTGATGATAAGAACCACAAACAACCATATGATTAGTACTAGGCGACCCATGGTGCTCACTGTGTTTTCTCCTACATAACACATCCAGAATAAAGTATTAAGAATTACTCAAAGCAGTGAAAAAAAAGAAGAAAGTTTTAAACTTGCGAAAGACTGACTTACTATGAGCAAAGAACCAAGTTGAGAAGCTAAACCTGCGGTGTCAAGCACAGATGTTTAGTTCTGTGGGATATAAACCTGAAGCAAACACTAGCAGAGTAGAACACCAATATAAAGACATCAACTAAATGCATTTGAGCAAGGTAAAGACAAAGAAGTTGTCATCATCCATTGAGAAATGCTCACCAAAGAATAGTGACAAATTGTTTTCTTGGAGGGCCGCGAAATTCATCATTTTGTCGATGCTCTAAGATCCAAACAACTGTTCCTACAATGAGGAAGAAGCAAGCAGTGACACCCCACATCATTCCATTGAATGGCCTTAGAAATGCCCAAGGACTTGAGTTCATTGTTGTCCTGACTTGTGCAACTACTACTAGCCCAGATTCGATGTATGGCTGCGTAAAATCTGCCATTCTCGTTCTGTTGGTGATGATTGCAACATCACCTACTACTCCATCATATTCCTATATAGAACAAGAAATAGAAAAATCAGACAAAGCATACAGTCATCTTTATAAGTTTTCAAGAAATCTTGTTCTGTATGAAATACTCACACCGGTATGGATTGTGGCCACAAGGTCATTGATTCTTGGATTCCTTGTACCATTACCAATAGGAAAGAATTTGTAAGGAACAGCATAAGGCAACAAGTTCACTGCAGCAGTAAAAACATCAATGCAGTACCCAGTGTACAAGTCATTGCCTTCCACATATGAAACAAATTCACGGAAACTAGCACGATTTGGGACTGCAATCCTCAAGTGCATTCCATTATTTGGAAAGACCCAACCACGAGGCTTCGTTGACGTCTCTCCAGGCCAAATCACACTTGTTAGGCTTTGGTTTGCACTAGACCGATTTGGTGGCTTTGTGTAAAATGTTTCTGGAAGATGGACAGATAGACCCGAATGGTTAGACCAATAACCAATCCTTCTGACTCCTGTCCCAATCACATTTATGATTTCAAATGCAGGACGAATGAGGTCCCTATCTGGAGTATACCTAAATGGTCCAGTTGTGCCAGTCATATTAACTCGAAATATGTTTTGAAGTAACAAGCTCCCTCCATCAAATATGCTCAGAGAACCAAGATTCAGGTCCCCTTGGCGCATCTGAGTCAACCTCGAATCATTTGAGAAGGAAATGTTTCCCCCTTGATTGAAAAAGGCATCAAGAGCATGAGCAAGAAACCATACAGTGTCATAAGCATAGAGTCCATGAGCATTCAACCCAACTTGGCCTTCACCACTAGACAAGTTCTTCCACCTTGAAGTTAGTTTCCTTTTCGTTTCTGTCTCCGGCGTGTACATGCGCAATGTTAGAACTCCTTGCATATCATCCATGGTACTTGCAGGTAAAGGGGAACTGCTATCTATATAAGTAGACAGCCAATGAGTAGCTATCCAAACAAAGCCAGTTCCCATCATGCCAAGATACTTTGCCACACTAAACACCTGACTACCCCAACCCGGATAAACATGAAGTACAATAATCCTAGACTCGGTTAAAGCCACTTTCACCAGTACATCAGTGATATTATTCCGATTAGGATCAAGAACCAATGGTGCTTTGTACGAGATCTTAGACCGTTGCTTGGCAAGCATATCCCCTAATGCTGCAATCCCATTTCTTCCATTGTCATCATCAACATAGATTGCAATTACCTCTCTCCATCCATAGTAATCAACCATGTCTGCAATTGCAGACATCTGATACAAATCATTCTGAGTAGTTCTAACAAAGTATGGGAACTGAAGCGAAGACAGCGTGGGATCAGATACTGCAAATGACAGTAGAGGAGTTTGGAGCTCATTTGCAATGTGAGATATTACATGAGCTATTACAGCATTCTGAGGTCCAATTATGGCAACTGTGTCTTTCTCCATGAAACGTAAAGCTGAAGTAAAAGCATAAAGTACCATACTTCATCAATTACTAAACCACATTCTAATAAACAATCTGAGGAAAATAATAATAAATTTGAACAAAAATCACAAAACTTACCCTCAACAACACCCAGAAATCCACTGAAGTTTGAGTTCTGCATAGTTACTATCATCTCGGTTCCAGCAAGCACAGTAGGATCAGAGTTCACATCTTTTACTGCAGCATCTATTGCCACTCTGGCAACTTTGCCAACAATGGAATTGAAAGCAAGCATAGCCCCAACATTAACAACAGCTGGTCTTGTGGAATTGGTGAAAACTCCATTAAAGAAAACCATCAACAGCAGGAGCCAAGTTATATTCATGGTGAGTTGTTCACTCATGAACTATCTTCAAAACTTTAGCAATCCAGCTTCCCAGAAAGTGATAGAATCAGCTGAGCTTCAAAGTCAAAGGACTGTCATGGTTAAGAAAACAGATCAACATAAGCAAGCAACTTCAAATCTCATTACATGAAACATACTAAGGGCTCAATTGAAATCGTATCCATCTAATAATTTTGAAGTCCCCATTAGTTTAGTGCAACTAGTTCATATGACAAACAGATAAAGAGAAACATGAAAACCAATTAGTGGATAAACAACTGAACAAGGATGAGTCAGACAAATAGGACACAAGAAAATCAATATTTTAAGTAAAAGGTCGCCACTGAGGAAAGAAATTTCCTCAAGGAAAATGAAGAAAGTATGCAAGCTTTAGTGATAATAAAACAGTGAAAGTGAATCAGAAAGAAAGTTTCTGAAAAAGAAGATGTGAACATAAATAGAAGGAAGCTGTGAGAAATTTCATACCAGATGAGTGTATACTCGTACAAGAACAGCCATTGCTAGCTTGTTTCCAAAGTAGTCTCTCATATATTTATATATTGATCAAAAGTTTGTAACTTGAAAACCAAAACCCAGTTGGAGAGAACTGATTCCCTACCAAGGGACAACTAGAATTTGAAATTGACAAAACTGGGTTTCTACTTTCTAAAGATAGATGAAAATAATTCCACAAAGCAAAAAAATAAAGTTGAGGAATACGGAAAAGCAAAAAGCTAGAACTTAGAAACATCCATCAAAGAGAGCATTGAAAATATATACTAAAAAGCACTAAAATTGTCAAACTTTCACATGCCCACCTGAAAATTTATACCAAAGGTATAATTGGAATTGGTCAAGTAATGAAGAAGAAAGCACAATAATGGTAAGCAGAATTATAATAGTATACATGTCATGCTCATAATGTGGGGATAAAATATGATAAATACCCAGAAAGAGACGCTCTTGGTTCTCAGACAACCTGAAGATAGAACTTGATTGTGTGCCTTTTGATGAATAAGAAGATGAGCAGTACTCCAGTCCTGTTTTGTTTTTCTAAGTTGAGAGGTGTAGGAATTTTCACACATCAGAATGATTGTTACTTACAGTGACGTTTTTACTTGTTTGTTGTTGAATATTCTTTGCAGGGGTGGGCACGAGTCCCGTAAATTCTGAATTCGATCTGATTTCGTTTCGATCTTGCTTGGGATGGGACGGGACGAAAAATAAATTTTTTATTACTTCGTTCTGTCCCGACCCGTCCTGTTTTTTAGGGACGAAATCGGGTCTTGATTTTAAAATTCATATGGACCCGTCCCGTCCACATAATATATTTTATCATTTATTTTATTAAGAGTTGACATATTAAATTATCAAACAATTAACATCATTCAATAAAAACATAAAATTATCCTATAACGATCAAAATATTACACCACTCTTGTAATATGAATTAAAGATATCAATTAAACATGAAATAAAATTGCTTGTAGTTACCTTATCTATAGATACCACATTCGGAAAATGCATGCATGTACATTTATAGTTTAATTTGAGAAGAACATAAAATGATATCTTCTTGTTGGTTTGAGATGTGAGTTTGAAAAGAAGAAGAATAACTAATCACAAAGATGAAATAGGGAACATTGGTGGTTTATAAAATGGTTGCTAATCAGCAAAGATCAATTAGGAAAAAACCAGGTTGACTTCAATTATGAATTAATGAAATAAAATTAAAGTCAATCAAATTTGCTAATTTAATTATCAATCAATCATATTTCAATTAATTTGTTGATGGTTACTTTATTTGTGCAAAAAATATTAAATAGGGACATGAGGGAGAAGACAAAAATCACAATAAATTGGTCAAGTTAAAAAATAAAATAATTTTAATATAAAAGGACCACAAATAAAACAAAAAATCAACTAGGACTACAACTAATATATGCTATGATTTAGGACTTCAAATGAATTTTGTCTTTTAATTAAATATTAAGTAAAACGATATTATTTTATGTAGTTGTAGACTTCTAAGCCTTATCAAACTATGTTTATTTTATATTGAACCCAAAATTTAGTTTGTGTCACCGCATTCGAATATTTGTTGTTAATACTTTATTAATATTTATTTTAAATTGGGCACGGAATTGGACCCGTTTCATTCCGTTTCGTTCGGATTTCGGGACGATTGAGACGGATTTTTAAAATATATCATCCCGTCCCATCCCATCTCATTCAGGATAAAAATACAAACGACCAAAAACGAACCCAACACGTCCCGTGCTCACCACTAGCAATTAAAGCCCTAAGCTTTGTACTAATAACCGACATGGGTTTAAGAGCAAAATGATAACTAGAAAAAGAAAGTGGTCCAGTCCAATATATAGGCCAGTGGAACTGTGGAAATACAACTCAAAGTGAGCCATAGAATCCAAGAGAATAAGTTTACAATTGGTGTCCGAGCTAGGACAACGACCACTAATATACATGGTTGTCTGTTGTGTGTCATTGCAGTTGGTTTTCTCTGGAAGCAAAATATAGGGTCCATTGGGCACGTTTTCAATCTAGCCTCTGCTGAGTCTGCTCCGGAATTGGATACAAGCCTTTTTGGTAATAAAGCAACTATGCTGCAAAGCGCACACATACATGATTGAGCTTATTGATGAATGTAATTTTGAGGTGAAAGAAAAATGATACAAAATTGCACTCCACTATTCTCCACCGTGAGTGACTGGATATTTAGCCAGTACCAAAGATGTGGGAGAGGAGTTGGTATCCTATCACATGTCACTTTGGTCCTAACTTTTCATTATGGTGTTGAAAATATCAAGTTTGAAAATATTAGAATACATACGAATCTTGTATTTCACATTTGGTTACATCTATCCTTCATGGCAATGTACAACTACAAAAGCCAGCTACATATATATGTATTGTAAATTGTAAAACTTACAAGTTTAAGCTTAACTTTCATTCACACCATCACTACTGCATTCTTGATCGCGTACTATCTTATTCGAGGCTCTCTTCTGTGTCCTCCTCTTGGATCTCCTTTTCACTTCTCGCTCCCTTTTATTTACAAATGAAACAAATGATTTCAGTCTTGCAGTAGACTTGGAGCTCTCAATGTCAGAATCTAAATGACGGTAGTACTATCGAACCATGCGAAGAACATGAAGAAGAAGAGCTAGAAAGCAAGCAATGCCGCTTAGCAAAAAGAGACCCAAAAGCTCTTAAGTTGAAGCCGGCCCACTGCTTGCTTTGCTCCTTCTGCACTGCAAGTACTTTTCATCAGCCATTTGTCATGTATCTTTTGGAGGTTGCCGTTCTTCGACAGCTTCAGTATGACAGTTGACATATTGCCAATGGCGAGTCCCTTGGAAACGCCCAACACAAAGCCGAAAAATCTGAATTCAATACTATTTAGTTGTTACACAAATATTCATAGAAAGACCAAGGATTGATGTTCATAAAGCACATGTAAGGATGTGACATATATATACATTACGGAAAAATCAATCTTTTGCGATACACATTATATGTTTATTGTAAAAGATAGTTTTTTACGACATACTTATAATGTATGTCAAAAAAAAGTCATATTTTTGTCTTTTATGACCCATTTTTTGTGTACGTCATAAATACTATTTTTTTTTATGATTTACTTTTAATATACGTTGAAAAAGACTAAAAAATCTAGTCTTTTATGACACGTTAAAATGTATGTCGCGGAGTCTTTTACGACACACTTTGAATGTATGTCGCAAAAGACCAATCTCTCATTTCTTACATGCATTGAGTCATTGAGATCACACAATTCAATTTCAAATAAAAAAGAAAACGCGCAAACCCCTTCAAACTCTCTGATCAAAAACACATTAAACATAGGCTCTAATTTTGATTTATTTACATCTCTACCACTTTCTAAAACCACCCAGTCTCTCACCATCTGCCTCACACTCCTTTTTTTCAAAGACTCTCTCTCTCTCTCTCTCTCTCTCAACTTCATCGTCTTCCTCTGAAACTGAAATCCTATATCTGCTCTAAACTTCATCGTCTTCATTTCTCATTCGCTCTCGGCCTTGGGGTTCTCGTCACTCAGCAGCTCCAAATGAAATTCTGATCATTTCGAGCGACGCAGAACCTCGCGGCGGCGAAGAAGCTCATGTTAGAGCTCTCTCGCCGGCGTCGGTCTCAGCTCTCGCCGATTCTCTTATCTTATCGTAAGCTGAATGGTCCCATAAGGTCGGTGACGGGCCGATGACGTTTCAGTGAACTCGACCTCGTGCGAGTCGAGCTGAATTTTTGTCGGATCGGAGAGCGAGGTGAGGTCGAGTTAGAAGAAGAGGAGCTTCACTGAAACCAATTCAAGAGCCGGAATCGAGAAACTGTCGTGTCGTAAAAGCTGCTCGGTCGAGCTATGTCGTCGAGGTTGAGGCCTCCGAGAAGAGGAGGTTCTCATATAGTTGAGATTGGGATTTTTGGTCATTTCTTACTAGTAGTAACTACGATGATACTTAGAAGAAGACAACCGGAGGACGCAAGGGTTACGATGCTAAGCTGGCGAATATCTTCTCTACCGAGTTCGTCATCGAGACCGCCGACGGCAAGCGACTCAAGAAGTACAAGTAGGTATAAATCTCTCTCTCTCTCTCTCTCTCTCTCTCTCAGAGTATCTTAGTTCATGTGTTTTTTATTTTAGGGTTTTGTAAAATTGGATCTAGTTATTGAACCATCGGTGATTTATTGTTTGATTCTCTCAATTATGTTCTCAATTGGTTTATAATTCTCTGTGTATTTCGGTAGTTGTAGACTAGTAGATGATGAACGATATGTGATTGATTTGGTGTTTGATTTTGTGGATTTTCAATTGGTTCTTAGTTATATCTGTATCTCTATAATTGTAGACTAGTAGATAATGAGCGATTGGCAATTTGTTCTCAATTGGTTTTGATTTGGTGATTTGTGTGACAAATATATACAAGTTAAGCAATTGGTTTTAGAACTTTTTTAGTCTGTGGCTATATAACTAGGGATTGAAGTAGGCCTTATAATTAGGGATATTAAAAGGTGTGGGTTTCAGGCATAGGCATCTCGATCATGTTAATTCCAGGGCTAACCTTGTTTGATATCTGTTATATTGGGTCTTCATAGGCCATATAATTAGGGTCTATGTTGTATAAACATGTGCTAGTATTATAGGATGAACTAGACATGTTCTGTTTCGGGACTTCTATGCCGGGTTTAAACCTTGTTTAAAAATTCTGCTACTGGTTCTTCTTTTGAAATTCTAAAACCCATTCGTGTCTGGCTTCTAAGATTGTACTGCATTATGTAGGGAAAGCAATATTTGACACTAGGTTCTCCGTAAATTAGTGCTAGTACAGTGGTTTTGTCAATCTTGTAATAGACTATAGCTTCCCGATGAAGTGGTTTTGGTGAAATATTTGTTTGCATATAAATAAGCATCTTTGGTTGTTAATCAGTGTATATCCACTTGTAAAGAAAGACAAAATGTTATGGCTTCACTTGTTCTGATTTTGAAAAGATGAATATGGATTCAAACATTTCAGTGATTTGATTCTCTATGTTTTCAAGCAACAAATAGTATAAACAAGAACAAATGAGATACGATGTTTGTCTATCTTGGAGGTGACTAATGTGATCTTGCTTTTTTCAGGTCTTGACAAATAACATGGGAAACAAGTCTAAACCAGTCATCAAAAAATGCTACCTACAACCTCTTTATTGACAACGTAGAGAAATAAACCAGTAGCCTCTACAATGATTGGGATCTTCTTCCTCCAAAGAAAATCAAGGATCCTGAAGCCAAGAAGGTAAACATGTTATATGATTTCCATGAATTAGTCATTACTGATATGTTGAATGAGTATTGACCATTTGTTATTGATAGCCTAAAGATTGGGATGACAAGGAATTTATTGCCGACCTTGAAGATAAGAAGCCAGAGGTAATTGATTACAACTTAAGTATTAATCATATACCTTTGTGGCTTGTATCTGGTGAATGTAATAGCCATACTGACTCTTATTGTCTGTTGTAGGGATATGATGACCTTTCCAAGGAGATCGCGGATCCTGGTGCCAAAAAGGTAATGACTCCATTTCTGGTTTTGATATATCGCACATGTATTACAGACTCGCTTCTGCTCACTGACGTGGTTTGGTGTTTCAGCCTGAAGATTGGGATGTGAGGAAGATGGTGAGTGGACTGCCCCAACCATCTCCAACCCTGAATACAAGGGTGAATGGACTCCAAAGGTTTGACATTCTGCTTTGAATAGTAATATTGTAATATATTTTTTTTTTACTTTGATAGGGTGAAGCTTGTAATGTAGCTTTTAGAAGACTTGTTCATATATTTGGTCCTTGTCTATGCAGAAAATTAAGAACCCCAACTACAAGGGAAAGGGGAAAGCACCAATGATTGACAGCCCAAAATTCATTGATGATCCCGATCTATATGTTTTCCCTAACTTGAAGTACGTCAGGATCAAATTGTGGCAGGTAAATTCATTTCTCACTTTCTGGTTTGTTGTTTGTGTTGACTTGATGATGATGCCCAATTTAGGATAATCATAATCTGTAATGTAATATGTGCCAGGTGAAATCTGGAACTCTCTTTGACAACATTGTGATCACTGATGAGCCAGAACATGGAAAACACGTGGGGAAAACACAAAGATGTATGTTTCATCTCACATGTAGAGAATGGGCTAGAATGTAGACTTTTGGACCCTCTTATGAACAGATTCATACCAAAACTATGTATTTGTAAACTTGGATTATTGAATGAATGTGTAAGTTTGATTGCCCATTTGTGGTTTGAATGGATATTTGTTAACTTGTATTTACGACGAGCAAAATGTCTTTTGTGACGCGATAATTAGTCTTTTGCGATACACTAAATAGATCTTTTATAGTACATATGGAAGTCTTTTGTGACACACGTAATGTCTTTAACGACACACATTATGTCTTTTGCGACACGCATGTTTGTGTCACAAGTCAACTTTGTCTTTTGCGACGTGGTCTTTTACAACACACGCATGTGTGTCGCGAACTTATCTTTTGCGACACACATCGCGCTATCGCAAAAGACACTTTCTCCCGTAAATATATATATATATATATACACACACACACTTACAAAGACCCAACCCATTTTAGTAAATTCTTGGCTAACAATGCTATATCCACATTGACTAGAGAGGAAGAGCTCCATGTAAGCACACTCATCAACCACTGCAGCAACACCACCTGCACCAGGACCATCTTTCAAGGCCTTCTCATACTCTTCTGGTGAGTTAAGGGGCTTGAGTCTGTTCCGATGTATGTTTAGCTCGTCGGTTAAGTAATTTTCGGCAAAGGTGTTCCTTAAAAAACCAATGGGATCACTGCCTGTTGCTAAACTTTCAATCCCTTTAACTGGTGAAGAAAGTTGCTCCACTTTCAAGATTGAAGTCAAACTGGCAATGTAGCTCGAGTTGAGTATTAGAACCACAAAAAGCCATATGATTAGCACAAAGCGACCTAGTGTGCTGCATGTTTTCTCTTCTGCATAATCACCACAAAAATGGGCCAGTTAGATAACGTCTAACAACATAACATGTCATACATTGTGTCATAACTTGTCGAAAACATAGACGTTGAAATTAAGTTGTTAGTGCACTAGCCAGCAATTTCACTTACTCTGGGAGAAGAACAAAGTTGAAAAGCTAAACATGCAGAACCATAACAGAAAATCAAGATCGAATTAGAAAGATTCAAGCTTGACATTAATACATTTTGTTGTAGTGTATATGGTTTATGAGCATTTACCAAACATTTGTGACAAACTGTCTTCTAGGAGACCCCTTAAAATCCACATTTGTTCTGCGCTCCAAAATCCAAACAACAGCTCCCACTACTAGGAAGAAAACACCTGTAACACCCCACATCATTGGAGTAAAAGGTCTCAGAAAAGCCCAAGCACTAGAGTTCATCTTCTTAATTGGGGCAGCCACAACTAGCCCTGATTCAGTATAAGGCTAAGTAAAATCCACCATCTTTGTTCTGCTAGTTGTTATTGTTATATCTCCTCCCACACCATCAAACTCCTGAGCAAAGATATGAAAATCAGAGAAAGAAAAATACTTGTCATTCAAAAAAATCCAAGTACTAATACTCACACCAATGTGGATCCTATGCAGAAGGTCATTGTTTTCTGGATTTTTGATTCCATCCCCATATGAAACATACTTCAATGGTACACCATATGGTAATTCATTTAGTGCAGCTTGAAAGACCTCGATGCAGTAACCAGTGAACTGATCAGTACCTTTGACACCCACAAACTCGCGGTAGCTGACTCGATTGGAGACTCCAATCCTGAGTTTTCTGCCATTGTCCGGGAAGACCCATCCGTGAGGCTTCTGAGTTGTTTGTCTAGGCCAGATAACACTGAACAGGCTTTGAGTAGAGGAGGTGGAGCCATTAGTTTGGAACTTCATTTGGATCTTTTCTGGAGGATCAACATGTAAGCCAGAGGAGTTGGACCAATAGTCAATGGTCCTAGTCCCTGTGCCAATCACATTGCTGATTTAAAATGCAGGATGGAGTAAGTTCCCATCTTGGTCAAATTCAATTGGCCCTGTCAAACCAGTTGTGTTAACCTCTGAAATGCTTTTGAGTAATTGCCTGCTTCCATCTTCGTCTTGAATTCTGATTTAGGTGTGAACCTTTGCAATGTCAGAACACTTTGAATCTGATTTGTTGCCACTAGAGGGAGAGACGGATCTGTATCTAAAATGGTGGAGAACCAATCAGTAGCAATCCACACATATCCACTCTCCATCATCTTCAACTCATGTGCTTCTTCAAGTACCTACAGACCCCAACTAGTATAAATGTGAAGGATCAGAATCCTAGGCTCCATTGCTGACACACTGGTCAGTGCCTTGGTGATCTCATCTTTTGTTGCTGTGGGAGTCAAAGGCACTTTGTATGAAATCTTGCGGCGCTTTTCGGCTAGCTTGTCACCCAAGGTAGCTATTGCATTTCTCCCAAAATCATCGTCTACGTATATTGCTATGACATCTCTTCACTCGTCGAAGACAACAAGGTCTGCCACAGCTGCCATCTGAAAGTGATCGCTTTGCGCTGTTCGAACCAAGAAAGGGAACTGAACTGGAGTTAAAGTAGGATCTGTTGCTGCAAATGATAACAAAAAAAGAGGCACTTGGAGCTCATTAGCTATGTGTGAGATCACATGAGCTGTAGCTGAGAATTGGGGGCCGATTATGGCCACTGTGTCATTCTCCATAAACTGCAAAGCTGCAAATTAAAGGAACATGATCAGAAGTCTGTTAAGCATTAATTCCATCTTATTCACATGAGAGAAAGTCTAGAAGTTTGGTACCTTCAACTCTTAGAATATGCCTTGAATCAAGTTTGTATGCCGGTAGCATACGGGTCTCACTAGTGTGGTATTCTGTAATCTGTAATCCGTTTTCCTCAAGAATTAATAAAACTGTTCTCCTCTGCCCGTGGACGTAGCTAACACATTGTTAGTGAACCATGTAAATCTGTGTTCATTCTTACATTCGTTATAACATCAACAATTCCGAGGAAGTCACTAGATTTTGTGGTTTGCATGTTGAGTGAGAGCTTTGTGCCATTGGGAATTTTGGGATTGGAATTGACATCCTCAACTGCAAAGGTTACTGCAAGTTTAGCAATCTTGCCAATGACAGAATCGAAAGTGAATATCGAACCTATGTTCTATACATCAGGTCTTATGGTGACATTAGTAACGAGTCCATAAGATCCATTACAGAGAACCACAAAAAGCAGAAGAAAAGCTATGTTCATGGTGGATCACATTGCACATACAGAACCAAATCAGCATAGCTCATAACAAACTGCAAATTGACCTTGCTAAATGACATAAAAGATCGAAAATTGACGAATGCTTACATGGTCTTAAGCCAAATAAATAAGATATCCACCAAAACCAAAATATTTACTTTAAGGTTCTGTTTAGTTGGATGTGTTATGCACAAAGAACAAACTTGGTCATTATATAAGCACCAACATATTGCAGCAATATTGGTAAACAAGAGCTTCGTTACTCGAAGTCCGCGAACGACGACGGATCATTGGGGTATGGATCATCGAATTGGAGTATAAATTCTTTCAATTATTGACTTGACTTGACGGCCACTCTTAATAGATAAGAAAAGCATGAATTGTAATTGATGATCACGTACCATTGTTTACGAAGCGTTCAAACGCTCACAAACTCAACATTGGTAATCGATATATATTTCTTGTTGATTTGAAATATAGAGAGACAGCACAACGAGTGGTGGAGGCTAGGGAAGCAAGAACATTAGGAAGTGGAGCGGAAACAGGATTCATCACGAGCGTATAGGAGATTGACTTGGCTAGAAGACTTTAAAACTAAACACTCAGTATATAGTGCATCCACCCTAGCTACTTGTGTGAAATCTTCAAAACTCTATATTAGGGTTTCGATATAGAAGGTAAATTCCGATGTATTATTGGTTGTCACAGAAAGTAAACGTTCTGACAAGACCAGCCGTAGTTTCGGACTTTCGGAGTCTAAAAAATATTTAGTGTAAGGATACTGTGACATCAATTTTGGCCTGGTGCCAACAGCTAGCTAGCAGAGCAAATCATAGTGCATATATATATATAAAGGTGCAATCATCCAGTCTCATCCAATCAATAATGCAACACATGAAGCATGCACTACTGCTCTTCTGGTCAAAAATTAAACACCAAAGGCATTACAACTTGAAAATAACGTGGCCCAACTTTACAGAATTACAGATTTTACAGAACTAATTAAAGAAGGAATAAAGAATTACAGGTGACCCTTCAACCAGAAAGCTTTGAAATTTTTAGTCCCTAATGCATGCATCTCCAACTCTCTGCAATCTAGAAATTGTTTTCACGACATCTGCAGAATATCTCTCCAGGCCTCATTTCCACAGAATGAAAGTTGTCATCATAGTCGTAGTAAGTTAATCTAGAAGCTGCAAACGGTGCCATCCAACGCAAAGCATTCATCAAGTCAGAAACTCTAGACAAAGTTTGTGGACATCGATCTATGATGTCGACACACAAAGCTTTGACATTACTTAGCGGCGGCGACGAAAATTCCCTCATTAAACTTTCTGAAAACGCGAGAGCCTCGACAATGGCATCGTGACGAATATCCAGCTCTGACTGATTGCAGCAGTCGAAGGTTACAAGAAAATCTCTCCAAGTAGGATAATGTGGCCATGAAGCTAGGACAGTGCTTTGCAGACTTTTTTCTTTAAAATCCAAATCAAACTTGTGGAATGTGAATCACAGTGCAACTTATACATCTGAATCTCTTTGTACTAGACATGCAAGTGCGCACTTGGTGGTTCTATATTCTTTTTGTTTGATTGGTTTGAATTCGTGCTGTCATGACTAGGCTATATGAACTCAATGAAGTTCATGATGATCGACATTCAAGTGTAGGCTAACTAGGCTTGGGGGAATTTTTGAGGCTCTATCATAAAGGATAACAAACCAACAAAAGCTTCACGATATTGCACCTCCTGTTGCTCAATTTTGTTTTTTTTTATCATACGACTCGAGACCTACATTTCGGACTAAATTCCATCACACTGTAGCAGAAAGAATACTGCTTCTGGGCAAGAGAGAGCAAAACAAAATGGAGCAATCTCTTACAAAATGATATTAGTATGTACACAAAGGCTCAAGTAGCTCAATCCGGCCTGCCCAGAATCATTCAAATCTGTTGTGCAAATTTAGCAATAGAAAATTGAAGTAATGGTACAAGTAATCCTATTGTTAATTAATACCTGATCAGAAGTTAACAATAGTCAATGACCAAAGACAGGACCATGTGCCCTGGATTAATCTTACTTCCCAGACAAATTAGTGCACATGAGGGCATCAAATATTTGATATCTTTGACTGAACGAGTTTTCAGTTTTGAACTGATCGAATCAAACTGCATGAGTGTTTGCCGCTAAAATATCTCCCGTGGAGAGATCTTTTCACAAAACAGTCTCTTTTATTGACTTCGGATAGTTTGACTGCAGGTATCGGTTAATCCTGTATGTGCTTCGTATGCTGGAGTGCCACCGTTTCTCAACGGAATATAGAACTTAAAGCTGCCTGACTTCTTGATAAGCGATTAAGACAAGGAGAGAACCAACCTTGTCAGAATAGGTCATTCTCGCCTAGTAACCTAGGACTTCGGGTTTTCGTGTCTCTAGTAGAGCCTCAGAAATCGATACCTCACACTCCCTTAATCAGTGCAAAGCAGAGCAATCTCTCTGACGATGTGTTGAGAACACTGCTTCCTTGGATTTCAGAACTCTCACTCGATATGTGACAAGCCCTTCAACCTTTCAGTCGATATGCTTCCTTAGATCGCAATACTCTCACTCGATAGGTGGCAAGCACTTTGATCGGCTGGTTGCAAAGAAATAGAATCTGTTGACGAGATGTCTAGGTGTACTTGCATATAGCAAATGTTTTATGTTTCCTTAGATCGCAATACTCTCACTCGATAAGTGACAAGCACTTTGATCGGCTGGTTGCAAAGAAATAGAATCTCTTGACGAGATGTCTAGGTGTACTTGCGTATAGCAAATGTTTTATGTTTGATGGGGACCTCTTCAACAATGCTCGTATTCTCTTTATATAATGCTCAGTAGTCGTCTTTCAATTCTCTTGAATTTCTTCTGCTCTTGCTCTTTGAATCTCAATATAACTCTAACACCATCCAGCATACGGGTCTTTTCTTTATATAGTTTTAATGTTATCACAACTCCTTCACCTAGAAGAAACCTATCTGAAACAGAACAGGTATGATAGACATTAAGTCGCATACATCAGCTATCCAGAATCTCAATCTACAGTCCTAAGTTGACCTGAAAACGGACTCTGTTTCTTCACTTGACCGCTCGCCAAGTTTTCATTTCAACTGGGCCGCTCGCCAAGACTTTAGCCTTTCAAGTCCAATATGAAATATTTATTTCAAGCTCAAACAATGAGTACTTTTGTCACAGTGATACTACTGATCGAGTCCTCCAGACTCCGGATCCCCTCCCTTTGAAGTTTGAACAGATCCAATCAACCCACTACAAAGTACTATATTTTAGCAGGGACTACTGTCTACTGAGTCCGTCCCCCCTATTACTAACTAAAGATCTCGTACTTTTGTATCAGAGGCTCTTCTACTGAGTACTGACTATCTGACTCCCTCCTAATGTGAGGAGCACATGAGTTTTAGGGTTTCATGAACAATATGAGCCCAAAATTTCCTTGACTAATTAAGAGCATTCTAAAAAAATACTTTTTTTGAGGTAATATTTGATGTAGTTAAAACGTTATTATAGATGTTAGAGGATTATAGAGGCTGGTAATATATATATATATATATCATTGTATTTTTGAATGAAAGCCAGTAAGTGGGCAAGCCTGAATTGCCTCAACCTAATGCATGAATGCATAAGATAAGCCAGAGTCGACAAATTTATGTCACAATTAATCTCTGAATTTCCAGAATTCCGGAGTTGTTAATGGTGCTCAATGTTTATGATATGGAGAAAAAGAAAGAGATGGAAACGAGAAATTAGGGAGAGAATTAGCTAGAAGAAAAAATTATAGACGTGAAACTCAGGTGTTGGGTGATTGTCCCCCCCCCCCCCCCCCCCATCTATATATAAGCCTAAGCCTCTGAACATCTATAAAAAGAGCAACACAGAGAATGCAAAGCCAGATCGATCCTTTTTCCTAAGAAGAACAGATCGATCCCTTACCCTTCTTTCTCTCCGATCCTTCGATTCACTCCCCCTCCCTCCATGAACAACTCACTCCCTCTCACTCTCCACCCATTCTCTCCCTTTATTCTCATTTTCATCTCTATCTCTGTCTCCATGCCATAAACTTTGAGCACCATTAACAACTCCAAAATTCTGGAAATTTAGAGATTAGTTGTTCCTAAATGTTGTTGATCGACTCTAGCTTATCTTTTGCTGTTATGTTTAGAGCTTCGCTGAATCTTGTATTTCGACATTCTATGTTGACTCATTCAAATAATACAATGATACATAATTGAGACTTCTGTTCTTTTGAAAATACTCATTTTCTCAACTCAATAATTAGTTTCTTTCGACCTTTGCGCTCTACTGTGAAGTTTCCTATTTTTATGTGTTTCAGATTTTAATGATTTGGTAAATTATGATTCTCATTTTCACTAAATAAGATTATTTGGGCTCCCAATCTAATCGAATTACCCAGGTTTACTTATAGTTATATAATATTCTTTTACACCCTTTTAAAAAAAAACATTCTTTTGCAAAACAAAACAAAAATGGTTTCTCCTTCCACTCTGAGGCATCGCCGGCTTATTCTTCTCAAACCCGATCGAATTCTCACACTCCGACTAGTCCGACTAGATCCAGTCGCTGACTTCCATCCTTAAGAACATAACCTCCTTACCCACCCCAACAATCGAGGGCTCCTTCGCGATTCCCTGGTTCTCCTCCCCCACCGCCATCAAGCTAGGAACGACGCATCTCGACGGCACGGAGAAAAACGGCCTCTTTGGTTTTGGAATTGAGTTAATATGAGTTTCTTGGAGTGAAAGTGGTCTTGATCTCTGGGAGGATTCAAATTTAGTTTCAACGACGATGTGCTGATTTGGTGGTTTACTCTTCTTTTGCTGCCTTAGTTTGCATAGTTGATAGCTACAGTCGATCAAAAATTTGATCTTATAGTTGTACTTTTGTTACCTGAATTCATTCTCCCTTTGTTAAAATTCAACTGGTTATTGAAGAATTTTCTTTTACCCATATCTGTAACTATTTATTGTTGATGATGGACATGTTGAGATTTGAGAACAAGGAAGAAGATGAAAAGAACCCAGAAACACATAAAGAGAGGACGAAGAAGATGAACTCAATATTTTAGAAAGACAAAATTAAATGAGAAACGACATTTTTTTTTGTAAAAAGATATTATGTAGTTAAAAGTAAGGTTAAATCAGATATAAGATGAATTATATAAGATATATATTAAATAAGTTCACTTAATAGTTTTATACTAAATCAGGTCAGTCATATAACCAGCATAATTAATCTTAAAATTGACAATATTTATAACCATGTCATTCTATATAATTGAAAACTAAACCAGATTCTCCCAACTTCTCACATTTTAATCGCGTCTCCTCTCCTTTCATCTCTCTCTCTCAACCCTTAGCCTCCATCACATCTCCTTCAACATGGCTCTCTTCTCCCTCTCTCACCAGCGTCAAAATCCCTTTATTGTCGATCTTCTTCCTTGTCATCATCGAAGCTTGTCTCCGTCGTTGCTCGCCGCAACCTCTTTGCTGCTCGTTGCAACCTCTCCGAAGCTAAACACAAATCTTTCTCTCTCTCTCTCTCTATCTCATTGTGCTAGGGTTTCTAGGTTTAGTTACTGATTTTAATGTTTTGATTGGTGTGTTTGTATGAGTGTTGGTGCTAAATTTTGGTGTGAGAATCTTGAGTCGGTTTTGATTGGTGTTTTTGGTTAAGCTGCAGTAGTGTTTTTGTATAAAGAGTGTTATGCAATAGTGTCTACGTTAGTTTGTGGTAGTGTGTATGTTAGTCTGTAGTAATGTATACATATTAGTGTGCTTTGGTTGTTATGCAATAGTAGTATGTGGTAGTGTGTATGTTAGTTTGTAGTAGTGTACACAGATTGGTGTGCTTTGGTTGTTATGCAGTAGTGTCTACGTTAGCCTGTGGTAGTGTGTATGTTAGTCTGTAGTAGTGTATACAGGTTGGTGTTCTTTGGTTGTTATGCAGTAGTGTCTACGTTAGTCTGTGGTAGTGTGTATGTTAGTCTGTAGTAGTGTATACAGATTGGTGTGCTTTGGTTGTTATGCAGTAGTGTTAATGATACTATGTGGTAGTGTTTGCAAAAAAATGATTTTCTTTTTTATAATAATAGTGATGACATGCAGGGCAGCACTGATTGTGATTAGATATATAAATTCAAGTCGAAAAGAAAACACGATAGGGTGGCAGAATCTATCGATGTCGGACGTGAATTGAGGTCGAAAAAAAGACATGATAGGCTGGCAGAACCAGTGAAACGCCAACTGAGGTCCTAGAAGGATGCTGCTGTAGCCAAAAAAGGTAAAGGGAAGTCACCACCCTCGTTGGTTAAAGCTGTGAAGAAAAAAAAGAGGAAGACGGCTAACCAGGACGCTTAATTCGACTACGGAACAGAAAGAAGGCAACCGAAAGCATCAAAGTCTAAGTAATAGTATAGTGCTTTATGTTGTGTTAGGGTCTGATGTAGTACCATGTTGTTAGGGTCTGATGTAGTACATTGTGTTACAGAACAGTAGTACTTACCATATTTTGAAGTAGTACCCCTGAATGTTTTGGAGTAGTGCTTACTAGAGACAGTAGTAGTACATTGTGTTACAGAACACTATTACTTACCATGTTTTGAAGTAGTACCCTGAATGTTTTGGAGTAGTGCTTACTAGAGACAGCAGTAGTACATTGTGCTACAGAACAGTAGTACATTGTGTTACAGAACAATAGTCCCTCATTGCTTCTCTCTCTCTCTCTCTCTCTCTCTCTCTCTCTCTCTCTCTGAAATTTTGAAGAAGACGAAGAAAGAAAGGTTAATATAAAGAGGCAAAATTGGAAAGAAAAAAACAGGGATAAAAAAAAGTTACATTAATTAGGATAAAAAGTATAAATGACCTTATGTGTGAAATAGAGTTTCTAATTGACCTTATATGTAATTTTTATAAAAGTAAATAGGAAGTTAAATATAATATAAAAAGTGTAATCTAGCAATAGATCTCAGCCGGCAATGATCTTTGTTTTTAACGGTTCACAAAGTGTGTAAAATATTGTGTGTCCCCGGACTCATTATTATGACACTTGAATTTCATCAAACTCATCTACCACTAGATCACAATTCCACAAAGACTTGGTAATTTTGCATACATAAATGTATAATATTAGCATAATGACATGTTGCTCGGAGAACCAAAATGAACCGACTCGCGACGTGTGACCCATTCGACAACCTGATCAGTTCTCTCTTCCCACAGCCCCCTCTGCCAATTACTGCCCCGACGAGTTCTTCCTGGACTTGCTCTCGTTCTTGCACAACCCGATCACCCTTGTTCTCTTCCTGGTTTGCTGCCCAACGTAGCAATAACAGAAAAGTATTTTAGGGAGAATTCAATACTTTCATTCATCTTAATTTTGGGGTTAATACAGCTTTACAAGTAGTTTCCCAAAAGGAAAATATATTTACACAATCCTATCACATCTACAATGGTTAATTTTAATTACAATAAGAATATTTTGTTTACACTCTCCCTCAAGTTGGTGCATAAATGTCGATCATGCTCAACTTGTCAATCTATCCTACGAATGCTTGGTGTGACAACCCTTTAGGAAATACATCCGTCAATTGTTCTTCAGAAGCTACAAAGGGAAAGATATAACATTCTTATCAAGATTATCTCGGATGAAATGTTGATCAATCTTCACATGCTTGGTTCTATGATGTTGTACAGGATTATAAGTTATCTCAATTGCAGCAGTATTGTCACAATACAAATTCATGGCCTTATGAACCTTAAAACCTAACTCTTTCAATACATTATGAATCTATAACAATTCACATACACCATGTGCCATTCCAGAGTATTCAGCTTCAGCACTAGAGCGGGCAATCATATTTTTCTTCTTACTGCGCCAAGTAACTAGACTTCTACCAATAAATGTAAAGTATCCAAAAGTAGACGCCATATTAGTCTTATCAGCAGCCCAATCTGCATCAGTATATCATGTGACTCCAAACTCACAATTCTTGAAAAATAGTAAGCCTTTACCAGGCGCAGACTTTAAATACCTGAGAATATGCATCACAACATCCACATGCTCTTCACTAGGATCATGCATGAACTGACTGACAACACTTAAAACATATGTAATATCAGGCCATGTGTGTGATAAATAGATCATTTTTCCTACTAACTTTTGATACCTGCCTTTGTTTTTTGGAACTTGACCAGGGCGTAAATTTAACTTGTGATTCACCTCAATATGAGTATTAGCAGGTTTACAATCCAGCATTCCGCTTTCAGCAAGAAGATCAAGCACATAATTATATTGTGACAAGATGATTCCCAATTTGGATCTTCCAACTTCGATCCCCAAGAAATATTTCTACGGACCCAAACCCTTCATTTTAAACTCTTGGGATAAATGTTTCTTCAAATATTCTATCTCAACCGGATCATCACCTGCAACAACCATATCATCCACATATACAATTAGAGCAGTAATCTTACCACCCTTGCGTTTGATGAACAAGGTATGATTAAAGTTGTTCTGTCGATATTCAAACTTCTTCATAGCTCTAGAAAATCTCTTAAACCAAGCTCTTGGAGATTACTTCAATCCATACAAAGACTTCTTCATTCAAGATACCTTTCCAACATCACATGGCCTATAGTTGACACCTGGAAGAATGTTCATGTATAATTCTTCTTCCAGATATCCATTCAAAAAAGCATTCTTCACATCAAATTAATGTAGTGGCCAATCATGTCGAGTTGCTAAGGCAATAAGAATGCGTAAAGTACTGATCTTTGCCACTAGGATGAATGTCTCTTGGTAATCCACTTTATATCATTGGTGTAGCCTTTGGCAACCAGACGAGCTTTGTATCAATCAATGCTTACATTTTCTTTTAGCTACACTGTATATACCTATATACATCCAAATGTGTTCTTTCCAGGTGGTGCAAGAACAGTCTCCCACGTTCCATTTGTAGGGCTTCTAACTCTTCATTCATAGTTTGCTTACACTTTGGATCCGCCAAGACATCCTCCACGTTACTGGTTTATAGATACTGTAGATAATTGATTAACAACAAGTGCATGTGATCCAAACAACCTATGGTGAGATACAAAGCTAGCAATAGAATATTTGGCTTTGGTTTCTATGGTTGGTTCATATTGTTTCTTTGGAATCTCTTTTTTTTCTTGTTGAGATCTTCTAGACACACTAACTTCTATGCTACCCAATTCAATGTTATCAGTACGTACCTCAGGTGAGGCATTCTGGGAAGACTTCTCGGTTGATGGAGTAGAAGGGGGATCTTCATGAGATATCGATTCAAAAGAGGGTTGAACTTCTTCAATGGTTGACGTTTCAACTTCAATCCTCGATCCATCAAAAAATAACATTCGATCCTCCGAAGGTGCCTCTCGGGTTTGTCACTTCTGCAATCTTCGTTGGATCGAGAGTGTCCTTCGATCCATCAAAGTAGGCTCTCGGGTTTATCTATCGTGCATGCTTCGATGGATCGAGAGTATCCTTTGATCTATCAAAGGAGGCTCTTGGGTTTGCACTTGGATTTTCAGCTTCAAAACTTCTTTCAACTTCAAGACTTATTTCCAAGCTCTCAACTTCTTCAAATTCTGGTAGGCTCAAAGAATTTCTTTCACATACATTTTTCCCCCTGAAGGAAAGACTTTGAAGCTCCCCCCGAGTACTATAGTTTAGATTCATGGAAAGAGACATCCAGAGAAACATGCATCTTGTTGAGGCACAGGTCATAAAAACGATAACCTTTATGAAATTTAGTGTATCTAATAAAGACACACTTCACAACACATAGATCAAATTTGCCTCATAGTTGTTTGTTGATATGAACATATACAGTGCACCCAAAAACTTTGGGCTCTAAATTCTGCAAAGATGGCACCTTCAATAACTCATGAAACTTCTTATATGGATTCTGGAACTCAATCACACGAGAGGGTGTGCGATTGACAAGTATGCAGTAGAACACATGGCTTCTCCCCAAAGATTTTGAGGGACATTCATACCAAACAAATAAGAACGAACAACTTGTAGCAATTATCGATTCTTTCTTTCAGCTAATCCATTTTGTTGAGGAGTATACGCAATGGAAGTTTGGTGCCTAATCACATGAACACCAAAATACGCTGACATGTCACCATTCACATATTCTCTACCATTGTTATATTGAAGGACTCAGATCTGCTGCTGGAACCGAGTGGCCACCATCTTGTGGAATTCAATAAATCTGGCATATACTTCACTTTTACACATTATCAAGGAGACCTAAGTTGTTCTGGTATATTCATTAATAAAAGTCACAAAGTAACGAAATCCAGAACGAGAAGAAGTTATTGCAGGACCCCAAACATCCAAATGAATTTTCATGAAGCAAACATAACATTTATTCAAACTTAGGGAATAAGTAATACGATGGCTCTGGGCCAATTCACATATATCACACTTGAAATTTGATTCGTCAACAACCAAAAACAACTGAGGTTGTAACTTCCTAAGATATTCAAAATTCAAATGGCCAAAGCGACAATGCCAAAATTACACCGCTTCTTTTGCTTTATTCAGACTACTAGTACTGTTTGCTTGAATGATCTGCTTCTATCCACAACTTGTCAACTCCAGATAGTATAGTTTTCCCTCTCTAACACCATAACCTAGGGTCTTCCTTGTCAGAATGTTCTAAAATGTACAAAAATTGGGATAAAAAGTTACAGAGCAAGAAAGGGCTATAGTGATTTGACTCACGGATGGTGGGTTATATGTTAGAGAGGGAACAACAAGGACACAATCAAGAATCAATTCATGGGAGAGTTGCACAAATCTTTCACCAAGAACATGAGAAAGAGAACCATCAGCAGTAGAAACAACATGTTCAGGAGAGGTTTTAATGGTATCAACAATACTAAGATTATTTGTCATATGATCAGTTGCACCAGTATCAATTGTCCAAGATCTATCCGCAGATAATGTGGTAAGAGAAGATGCTTACCCATTTCGATGACGAGTGTAGATGGTTGTGCAGGAGTTTCTGTGGTGGTTAAAGCCATTTTGGGGATATTCTTGCGTGGCTTCCGAGTAAAATCTCACCATTCAAGATATCCAACGAGTTCATAGTATCGTTCTTTTGTATGACCAACCTCCTGACAATGAGTACATATGAAATTCAGGAATTTGGCATGAGGCTTTCCACCAGAACGAAGAGGGCCAAAGAAACTAGGCGGAGGGCCCTGGCGTCACTGGGATTGGGCAATGCTGGCCACATGAGATGAAGAGGAGGAGGTGGCTATGATAGAGGCTTCAGATGGAGGTGTAGAGAGAGTAGCATGGTTGCTCTAAAATCGTCACACATGAGCATATGTCTGCTCAAGATCCAAATTTTATTATTTCCTCAGGAATTCTTCACTCACTTGATTAAATTCAGCATCAAGTTTCATTAGAAACATGTAAACTAGTTGGCGTATCATACAAGCTGATTCATTCACAACGCTATCAATAGTGTCTTGAGAGTGTGTCATGCACTCATCCAATCATTCTACAAGTTCATTGTTGTATGTTGAAAGAGGTCTTCCATTCTGCTTCGTGGTATAACATAGACGATGAAGCTAAAAAAAAATAGGTTTCATCTGATTCATCATAGTATGTCTTGTACAAGGCATCCCAGATCGCCTTAGCTGTTGGCAGTCGGAGGTACTGCTTTCTCAATTCAGGGGACATGTTCTCAACAAGCCATCATTTCACCTTGCCATTGTTGGTGACCCATGTTTGATATTCTGCAAAGGCATAAGCAGGGGGATTTTTTGTGAGAATGCCAAGCTTGTTCCGTCCTTCAACCCGAATCTTCATGAATTTAGACCAATTAGAATAGTTGGTTTCAGTGAGGAGCTCGTCGATGAAAAAAGCGGAGTTGTCCTGAATGGTGTTGTGGTAGTGTTGATGATTATGAATGGGTTGCATAATGGCCACTCCCTTGTTGGGGATGAGTACTCCTACATTTTTTTCGGCGAAAATATTCTCATTCACGTTTGCCATCTCTTCAGAGTTTGCAGAATTCAGAATTCAGAATTCAGGTTTCAAGTTCAGATGCAGCGGAAGAAAAGATTTGATCGTGGTTCAGGATTTGCAATTCAATTCAATTCAATTCAGGGTTTTTCAATGCCAAGTAGAAAAGTGTTTCAGGGAGAATTCAATTATTTCATTTATCACAATTTTGGGTTAATATAGATGTACAAGTGGTTTTCCAAAAAAGTGAGGATATTTACACAATCATATCACATCTACAGAAATTAATTCTAATTACAATTATATATTCTTTCCAACACTAATCCCATCAATAATTTTACAACCAGCTAATCAACCAAACAGTAAGCCCAAATTGCAGCATGGTAGAGTGTAACATCTTTACAATATTTCTAGTAAGCAATTAATATAACTACTCTTGTTTTTTTTCTGGGTAACAAAGCAAGTATTGAACTCTAAATTCTGACCACATAATCAAGAACAAAAGTTCAAACATCAGGTACCCATGGAAATTCGACAAGCCAATCCCACATCTCTGTCTAAGTCCATGTTAATTGGCTCCAACTTTGAGAATCGTCAAACCAGCCTCCAATAACAACCCAGATTGTGGATAATACAACAACAACACAAGACAAGCATAAATTGTTCAAGTTAAGTTAGCACAGATAATTTCAAGAATCTAAAAGAATGATAGCATACATATATTGTAATATGGTATATTTGGTTGGCTACCTCATATACAAGAACTGCTAAGAAGTTCTCCTTTTTTGTGCTCCGTGAGATATATTCAGTTCGAAGCATGTGAATATTGAAGAATAAAGCACTCAAGAAATGAAAGAGATCTCCAACCTGTTCAAAACAAATTAATTAAAATGTGACTATTTGGGAGAAACTTGTTCTTGTCATGTTAATATACCATGTTATGATCATAAAAAAGAAAAATACATAATTAACCATGTAATGCTTACATTTGGAGGTGATCCACTGCATTCCAGCACACCAACTCCAATAGCTGACATAAAAGCTCCAAACCAAGTCCGAGCTGGTATGATTGATCTTAACAATCCATCAAACAAAGGTAGGAAAATAACCTGTTCAAGTTTGCAAAGTTTATAAATGTGGTAACACTATCACATAAGTCGAGTGGCTACACAATTGGTGATCGAAACACAAATGGCAGAAATGGTATTGCTAACTATGAAAAGATGGAACTATGGCTATCAAATTAGTCTATAGATAGCGAGCTGCATCAACATTCAACACAAGTTAAACTAAAACCATCGGGATTACATAATGAAAATACTAGAGGTATCTAATTATGTAAACAGATTGAACACAATGTAAAGAAAGAAAAAATAACACACAATAAGTTTACGCAGTAAAAATCCTCACGGGAAAACAACTGCGGGATCCTTCAAAGGATACCTCAAAATCTACTAAGATTCAATCAAGTACATAATCAAAATCATACAAAGAATTGATAACAGAAATTTATTCTTAATAACCTTTTGTATTGAAGTCTCGAATCTTGCAGCAAAGTAGAACTCAAGAACACCTTTCTTGTTTGAACTATGAGAACTTCTATCTCAAAGTTCAAAGTTTGCAACTACCTTGGTTGATGATATCAAACTCACAATATGAATGCAAAATCCATATGCACACTTAGACACTTAAACAACGAACATGTTCTAAGTATGCTTCACTGAGATGATACTGCCAAATTCAAAGTATCACTTATATACTCTACTGATCTTTAACCTAATCAAGAATCTTCTTCAATCAATTAGTTATCAGTCAATATATCACAATAACACTTATTCTGATCACGGTAATCGTTCACATAATGTACAGTATATCTAATAGAGTAACTAACTGTAATTAGATCAATCATTGATATTACAATCCTAACATAACTCTACTTTCTAAATGTAGCACAGCGGAATTTATCAACTAAATTGCATGTATCAATTAACAAAATCAACTTAACTAGGCATGATCTTACCAACAAAATAAGAGATCATCATCCAAGTCAGCTATTCCACTTAGCTGACTTGTCTTTTGAATGAGAAGCCAAAACTGGTACTTACAATCTCCCCATTTGGCTCTTCATTCATAAGACAAAGATTCAGACCTACAATCAAGTATTAATTTTCCACATAACATCAAAAGTTCAAACCATAAAATAAAGATTCCAAGAACTAAAGATGTTCAGTACAAAGATTAAAAACAAACAAACTAAAAGTTTGAAGATCCTAAAAAGCAAAAAATATATAAAAAAATAAAAATAGCACATCTTCAACATGTCTTCCCCTAGGTAGGATCTTCTTCTTTTACTCCCCCTTTTTGGATGAAAGGTCAAAGAGTGCGAAGACGATGAGCAAAGGGATCCTGACCAAGGTAGTGTCTATATGCCTCCGGACTAGCAAAATGAAGATCGTTAGCATATGCTAGTTATTGCATGCTTTGCACATTCTGAGCCACAGAAATTGTGTTCTGCACAATAGTGAGAAGGCTCTGCTGCAGGGCTGCATTGTGCTGAAGGAGGAGAGTTATATGCTGTTGCATCTGATTTTGACGCTGCAGAGAGAGCATAAGATCATTGGCCATGGCGGCTTGCTCTCTAGGGAAATGGTCGAACATCTCAGTAAGTTCGGTGAGGCTATAGCAGTGCTAGACCTCCTGATGGCATCTATTACGGTGACGACAACGCAGTGGAGTGGCAGAGGAGGAGAACGAGCCGGAGAGTTGTTCATTCTGGGAATCGGAGGCGTATGACATGATTGAAGTTTTTGGAAACTGCTCTTGGTTTTTTTTGTTCTGAAACTAGTTCACTGAATAGAGGATAAAACCAAGTGAGATCTTATAATTAAATCCTTCTTTTTAATAAGGAAAATTAAATCCAAACTTCTTAGAGAAGCAAGCAGTCATATCAAGAGGTTTTCTTGGGCAGATTACCAAGAGAAAAGAGGAAAAGATCCCCTAAATCTCCTAGTGTAATCATGACAGTGAGAAAAGTATAATCCCAAGATAAAAAATTAAAAATTATCATACCAATCAAGAGAGTTAAAACTATATATACACTGCATGAGATCACCTTAATCATGACAAAGGAGAAAAACTCATGGATCAAGTAAGAGTGTCATGGTGCTACATGTAGTAGATATATTTGCAAAAAATTGATCTGTATACTCATTGTAGCCTTGATAAGATTGAACATGTAGTGCTCCCCCTCAAAAGATACCCTCAAATATAACCTGTGGATTTCTCACATATTAGAGGTGGTGCTATGTAATCTACTCTCCATGTGGAAAGAAGAATTAACCATAGGCTTGAAATACATACAACCTGTGGCAAGAAATGCAAACACATGAGCAAAAGAAATCATGAGGTCTTTGTTCAGGGTTGTAACTTGGCTAGGTAATGAGGATGGGAATAGAAGAAGATTGGTCAAAAATGGGCTAGAACATGACATGAGTCAAGAACTCTTCAATAACCACGATTGAGAGTTGAGAACGATATTTTGAGCTTGCAAGAACAAAATCTACTTGTTGATAAACTTGATAGAGCAGGACAATAGAACAACAATAGAACTGTAGCATTGGAAACATATGCTAATTTTAAGCTTCTTTGCTTTCTCTGTTTGTTGATTCTTCAAATTGAGAGCACTTGTGTGACACATAGAATCATTGCATTGTCTCAAGTAGGAGTAACTTGATATAAACTATTTCTAGAGTATTCCAATTTTTCTGAGAAGCTGAATTTTTTAAGCAAGATGAACATTATATTGAAATTCACATATTTCATTTTTTTTAACAAGCAGCCCGTGTGTGTGTGTGTGTGTGTGTATATATATATATATATATCTTTGAACTGTATGCCAAATTTTTTGTGGCTTCAGATCAATTTGGGAGACAAAAAAGGGATAAGGTACAACATGGTCATCTAAAACAGAACAGAAGATATGCATAGACTTCAATTTTTTGGCTATGGTGGAAGAAAAGTGACTTACTGTCTCAATCATTTTCACAAATTCTCACATATTACACATATTTGTAAAAGACAAGAAGTATTTTATGCAAGTTCTAGTAATGAAGCCACTAAGCATGCACTCAAAACAACTGCAAATGGATATAGCAGTGGTAGAAAGGCTCAGACAACTCACCAGGCAATAAGAAGACGCAAAACATGTTCAGAATGTGGAGACAATGAAGTACAAACCTACTTATTTTTTTACAAACACATAGATTGTAGATGTTATGTTATAGAATGAAGCACCTTACTTATTGTAGAGAACAAACTCCAATGACATTTCTTAAGGTTGCAAATCTAGCAGTGTCTAAAGGTTTTGTAAACAGATCTGCAAATTGATATTTCGTAGACACAAAATCAAGCCGAAGGATACTCTTTTCAACCAAGTCTCTAATGAAATGATATCTAAGATCAATATGTTTCGTTCTGAAATATTGAACAGGATTCTTAGAAATCTGAATAGCACTTGCGTTGTCACAGAAAAGAGTCAACTTACCTTGAGGAATGTCATAGTCTCTTATCATGTTTTTCATCCAAAGTAACTAAGTGCAGAAGCTTCCTGCAGCAACATATTCAGCCCCAACTGTGGAAAATAAGATACAATTTTACTTTTTGTTGTGCCAAGCAACCAGATTGTTGCCAAAAAAGAAGCATCCTCTAGAGGTACTACATTTGTCTTTGACATTTCATCCCCAATCATCATCATAATATCCAACTAATTCCATATTTGTATCTGAAGAGTAGAACACTGAACATATATGATGATCCTTTTTACTATTTTCATATGTGACTCCTTGGGAGCAGTTTGAAATCTAGCACACACACCAACACTGTAAGCAATATAAGGTTTGCTAGCAGTCAGGTAAAGTAAGCTCTCAATCATACTTCTATATAATGTTTGTTCTACTGGTTTTCCAATAGGATCATCACAAAGTTTAGTAGTAGTACTCATAGGATTACTTACAGTCTTGGTTGATGCTAGACCAAATTTCTAAACCAAGTTTTTAGCATACTTAGTTTGAGAAAGAAACATACATGTGGACATTTGTTTAACTTAAAGACCAAGAAAGTATGTCAGTTCACCAAGAGCACTCATTTCAAATTTATTATGCATGACTTCAGTAAATTCCTTCACCATTTTGGGACAAGTTGAACCAAAGACAATGTCATCAACATAAATTTGAGAAAATCATAACATGCTTACTTTGTTTTTGACAAACAGTGTTTTGTCAAAAACTGCTCTTACATATCCTTGACTGACAAGATAAGTGGAAAACTTTTCATACCAAGCTCAAGGAGCTTACTTTTTGTGAGAAAGTTTCTTTAGATCTTACAGATTGACATGGCCAAGTCTTTTGTGCCATAAGACCATCAAGTCATCAGCATAGGAATTTAGAGAGACCCTGATTGTCTATGGAATGATGGATTGTATTTGATAACAGTTGTTCTCTGATCTCCGACCCCCCATCACAAATTTTTTGTCCTTGTCAAGAACAATACACCTTTTCTTGTTGAACCAAGCATCTTCGTACTCATCTGTGAGATGACTCACACTCATGAGATTGGCTGAAAGTCCCCCCACATAATAGACATCTGTCAGATTTGGGATTCCAGGAGCATTTACAATTCTATTTCCAAGTATCTGACATGTCTTTCCATCATCAATAGTAACTCCTCCAGATATGAATTCATCATTTAGTGATGCAAACCAGTGTCTGTTGCCAGTCATATGCCTGAAACATCCATTGTCTACATACCAAATATTAGGATTCTTCTTTTATAGAGCTGAAAGAGACACAATACATTTTAACTTGTCAACCTGTCTTGCACATTTTTCATTGGAAACATTAGAAGGTTCACACAGTTTAACCCTGGTTAGAAGATAATTAACAAGATGTTTCTCTTTCCATGTTGTCTTATTACTTGAGTTTTTCATCAAGCCATTCAGCTTATTCAACATAATCTTCTATTCTTGTAACTCTTTTTGAAGTTCAAAAACTTGTGAACTCTTATTCATATTTTTCCAGTTTTTCTTTCTTTCAGACTTCAAGAGATTACACCTTGATTTAATATGACCTAGTTTGCCACAATGATGACAAGTAGGTATTATTGCAGAATTTTGAGATTCATACCTTAGATGTTCAGAAGATCATTCTTGAACATTCCTTACCTCTTTGTTTCTTGAGCTGGAGAAGGGTTCACTGGTTGATTTCACAGGTGGAACTGCTCCATATAATCTAGGAACTTGTGGTTTCTCATCACAAAGTCTTTCTCCCTTTTCTAGACCCTTTTCTTTGACAAAGTCATTCCAAATTAAGTTTTTCTTACCTTGATACCCCTATCCATTGAGATCATTACTGATTTTTCCCATTTTGCACAGCTCCTCAACTTTCTCAGCACTTTATTCAAATTTTTTGAATCTTTCTTTAGATTTTATGAACTATTTTTGCAAGGATTCCACATGTATATTCAAAGAAATATTTAAGGCTGAGTGAGCTTTTACCTCTATTTCCAAGAACTGGTTTCTGCTTATTAGTTCGGTTTTGTCCACATCACAACTTGGACATTTCTCATTGAGAGACTTGGTTTGCTGTTCATCAGTTGCTAAAATTTTGACTTTCAGCACAGCCTCAAGCAATTCTTGTTTCAGTTCTTCCTTTTGATATTTGACCATGCTCAACTCTTCTTCTAGCTCCTTGTTCTTCTTGAGCATCACATTTGAAGCCTTGATCATCTGCTTGTATTTAACATCTATTTCATCATCAAATTCAGATTCCTCAATATCAGATTCCTCAGCTTCAGATTCTTCAGGATGAATAGTGGATACAAGAGCCACATTTTGTATTTTCTTTTCAACTTCCTCCTCCTCATCTTTATCATCACTCCATGTAGTTGAGTTCAAGGCCTTTTGGTTCCTGGAAGCATACTTAGAATTTTCACAGTCAACAGCGATGTGGCCAATGCCATCACATTCAAAACATTTAGGTTTATCATTTTTCTTAAGAGATTTATCAGAACGCTTTTCAGAATTCTGATTTTTCTTAGAAGAAGAACCTTCACTCTTTTCTGTTTTTCAGAATTTTTTTGAACTCTTTTGAAAGTAAGGCAAGATCATCAGTATCAAGAATAATTTTTTCTTATTTTTCTTCTTCTCTTTTTCAACAGAATAAAAGGCAATACCTTTGGCTTTCTTAGGACCTAAGTCATGCTCCATCTCATAGGTGATAAGGTTTCCCACAAATTCATCCAAGGAGTAGGTTTTCAGGTCATGAAACTCTTCAATGGCTATTTTCTTAGCATGGTAAGGTTTATTGAGAGCTCTATGAAACTTTTTCATTACCTTATTATCCTCAATAGGTTCACCTAACCTTCTACACTGACTTCTTATCCCAACAACTCTAGCATGAAAATCATCAATAGACTCATCATCTCTCATCTTTAGTCCTTCAAACTCACCAGTCAATCTTTGCATCTTTTGCTTCCTGACTTTAGAGTTTCCCTCATAGGTGAGGCAAAGATGATCCCATGCCTCCTTGGAGGTAACACAGTGATTTATTCTACCTCTCTCTCTCTCTCTCTCTCTCTCTCTCTCTCTCTCTCTCTCTCTCTCTCTCTCTCTCTCTCTCTCTCTCTCTCTTTAATAGAGCAGTAAACAGACAACTACGAGCTCTACAGTCTAGTTGTACTTGAAGATAATGATCCTCAGTCCAGTCCTTTTTAGGTATGAGAAGAATGGTAGAGGAAATAGTGGTTCATTTTTCATCCTTCTTCACATCAGTGACAATTGGTTGAGAATACTCTCTCCTAAGCACTCCCCACATTTTAGGATCCTGACCTGTGTTAAAGGCTTGCATCATATTTTTTTCAAACACTAAACTCCTCATTGCCCCCATCAAAGTATGGTGGAACATTTAGTGAAGTAGCACTTCTTTCTCTTTCACGTTCCATTCTACCCAAGATCAACCTAAACTAAGTTTAGATCAGCTCTGATACCAATTAAAAATACTAGAGGGATATAATTGTGTAAACATATTGAACAAATATAAAAATAACACACGATATGTTTACACGGTAAAAACCCTCGTGGGAAAACAACTGTGGGATCCTTCAGAGGATGTCTCAAAATTCCCTAAGATTCAATCAAGTACACAATCAAAGTCATACAAGGAATTGATAACAGAAATCTATTCCTAAATCCTTTTGTACAGAAGTCTTGAATCTTGCAGCAAAGTAGAACTCAGGAACACCTTTCCTGTTTGAAGTAGGAGAACTCCTTTCTCAAAGTTCAAAGCCTGCAACTGCCTTGGATAATGATCTCAAACTCATAATATGATTGCAAAATGCATATGCACACTTAGACACGAAAACAAGGAACAAGTTCTAAGTATGCTTCATCGAGATGATGCTGCCAAAAGCAAAGTACCACTTATATACTCTACTGATCTTTAACCTGATCAAGAATCTTATTCAATCAATTAGTTATCAGTAGATATGAGGCTTGCTCTCCCAAGGGATTCAATTTAAGGGATAGAAAGGGATGGACACATCCAAAGGCTATGATTGAAGGTAACTAACACGACCCCACCAAAGTTTTTGTGTCTTTGAATTACAACCGTTGGATGTACTCATCTCTTTCTATCCCTTAAATTCATCCCTTAAATTCATCCCTTATGAGATCATACCTTCAGTAGATATATCACAATAACACTTATTCTGATCAAGGCAATCGTTCACATAATGTACAATTTATCTAATAGAGTAACTAACTGTAATCAGATCAATCAAAGATATTACAATCCTAACATAACTCTACTTTCTAAACTTCGCACATCAAAATTTATCAGCTAAATCACATGTATCAATTAACAAAATCAACTTAACTATACATGATCTTACCAACAGAATAGGAGATCATCATCCAAGTCTGCTATTCCACTTAGCTGACTTATGAGAAGCCAAAACTGGTACTTACACATAACAGTGACAATCTACAACAACAAGATCCCATATGAATTCAGTTCAGGTGAGATCATTCAAGAACAACCTACAAATTTGAATCCAATTGGGAGAAACAAATTGAAATAGTTCAAAGCGAGAAGCCACAACGCCCATTAATTTCCTCAACCCAGTTGTTTGTTCGCCAGGTGCAAAGTAATTCATCGATTTAATGACAAAAATTGAACTCGAGCACTTCCTGATTATGGTTATGTTGTCGATTTATGATCTCTTCAGCGCCCAATTTGCACAACGAATCGGGTTTATCTGTTTGATAGAAGAGAGATAAGAAAAAACGAGAGAGGAGTAGGGTGGAGGCAAGGCTTTGGTTCGTCGGAGAAGAAAACGATAATGTAAACATGTCGGAGTTAAAACTGGTGTAAAAACAAACTTTACAGTGTCTGAATGTCCTCTCTCACGCTCTCTCTAGTAACTTTGATCGGAAATGACTACATCCCTGTTTAATTTACCGCTTCTATAGTAATTAATGATTTTGACTTTGTTTTGAGAGGTTTTGACCTCAACGGTAAAATATTCGTGCCTAGATAAGGGATAGATTTAACTCTGTCATACGTTTATGAACTAATATTTTTATTCACTCTGTGAACAAAACGATCAATAAATTTACAATACCACGTTTGTTATCCCTATACATGTCCTATATTTAATAGGGATGCAAGCAATTCATTTCTTACGTGATGACAAAATGCATTAGACAAACAAATACCATCCTTCCATTCTTAACCAAGGACCATAACATACCGTACAAATAAAGATCAGTTATTTGAAAAGTTTTGCATGACCTACATGTTCTACATCAACTAAACCTAATGCATTTATTAAATAAATGGCCAAAGTAAGTCCAACTCAGGTTACTCAAATATTTTAAACATGAAGACAATATTGTACTTCCAAATCAGAATATGGCATGGTAAAAAATGGGGGATTTGGGGTTCTAGAACCAGAACCAATCGAAATGCCGTCCGAAAACACGCACAGAAAACAAAATAAAAATTAAAGAAAAAATATAAATAGAAACAACAAACCAACATCTACATCTTCCATTTCCTCACCACCCTGATTTTTTTGGTTCCTTGTTCTCTCTTTCTTCCCACTTCTTACCCTCAGAAATCCTAATTGACCGCCGTGTTTTATCTCTCCGGCGGTCACCTCAGCACAAATTCGCCGGTAAAAAGATCAGGTAAGTTTCTCTGCTTTTACCATCGCCTCTCTGTTGGTTGATTTCTGAAAATGACGGTTAAAACTTCAAGGCATTGATTTGATTGAGCTCGTCCGATTGATGACTCGTGTTGATTTCAATTCATCGGAATTCAAACCGATCTTTGTTTGCTCGGTTAAATATCAATTTTTGATTTTTTGAATTTTGAATTTTGTGTGAATTGGAGAGATTCAGCTAGCTGTGTGTGTTTTTGTTTTGATGGAATTCAGCTGAGTTTGTTGGGATGTCTGATGTGAAATTTGTATGCTTTTCTAAGAAAGGTTTCAGCTTTCGAGGGTTTGGATAAGGGGAAAGGTAATTTGTGGCTGTTTTCTGATGTTAGGTTTTGGTTTTGTAAGTTAGTATGTAGAATTGAAGATCGAAAGAGAAGGATATATAGTTAATTTAGCTATGTGGTTGCTGGGGGATTTAGTTAGGTTGTTGAATTCTAGGGTTGGCTGAAATCAAAACCTAGATTCGAAGTAGAACCCATGCATCTGTTTTTGATTGATCTGATTGAAAATGGTTTTGAATTGATTTCGGATATGGATATTGTGATCAACTGTGTGATTCGTTTCTTGTGTGAATGAGAATCTGATTGTTGAGGGTTTAATTGGTGGTGTTGTTGTTGTTGCTATGTAGATGGAATGGTTGATTCGTATGTGTGGAGAGTGACTGTGATTGCGGTGTAGTTCTTGTTTCGGGAGCAGACCTATGGAGGCTAACTTATGTGATGTCAGTCATTTGGATGCTGATGTACTTCTTCCTCCACGGAAGCGTCTGCTTGCTGGATTGAAGAAACAGAGTCCGGAGGCTGATAGTAGTTCTTGGCTGTCTCTTGTGTCAGCAACAGCTTCTGCATCTGCTTCTTCGTCTACATCACCATCTTCTAGTGAACTCAACACACGTCTCCATCAAATACTGTCTTCTCATGATCCCAATCTTTCACCCGAGGAGTTGGTAGAGGTCTCAAAATCGGCTGCCACAGCTGCAGTGAAGGCTGCAGAAGATGCGAGAGCTGCAGCTGAAGAGAAGGCTGCAATTGCTGCAAAGGCAGTGGCTGCAGCCAAGAGTGCTTTAGATTTGGTTGCCTCTTTCTCGGATGAGATAACAAGCAAGGATAAACATCTGAAGAAGAACAAGCTCAAGAAGCATCTGCCAGTTCAGCTATTGTACAAAAAATACCAGCCAATTGAGAATTGTAAGAAAGATGAAGAGTTGGCCCGGAAGTTGCATAGAGCTATCAACAGCTCTCCAAGAATCACGAGGAATCCCTCAAGTTCTGACTCTAGGGGTCAAAAACACAAGAAGCCTAAAATCTCACAGAATTCTGATGTAGCTAGGGCTTCCAATGGGAGTACGGTATTGGATCAAAGCCCTGCATCTGCTAGCAATGGTCATGCTGTGGCAGGTAAGCTCAATTTTGAAGACACCATCCTTGACATGTACAAAAGTAAAGCAGCTGAAAAAGCATATAGAAACGATAGAGCTGGTCAAGTGGAGATAGATAATGGGGAAGCAGAATCAAGTCAGACAAAGGAGAAAAATTGGGATGAAACGCCTATTAGTGGTAAAAAGAGGGGCCGAGTGAAGCTAAAAAAGTTGCCTTTAAGTGTTTGCACCTTCAGGGATCAAGCAAATCCCAAAGAAGCAGAAGTGGCTACAAGAAGCTCCCCATTAACCAACATGAACATGGGCAATCCAGCTGCAGGAAATAAGCCTTTGTTTCCTGCAGAGTCTTCTGCTGATAGTATGCTGCCGATTGAGCCCACACCCTTGTGGAAATGCCAGGAGTACAAGGCACCTGCATGTGTGAAACAAAATAAAATCATGCAATCCTGATGTTGAAATGAGATTGTGGCAACAGGTGAGATAGGATTGGATAGCTGAGGTAGGATTCATCATGTTCTTCACTTATAGAAACGGCTTGTTTCGTTTGATCTTCTTTTTTCTTTTTTTGTGTGCTTATTTTGGCTTTGTTGTAATCTACTTGAACTGACTGAATGTAAATTTAGACGTTACGTTTCTTGCATCCCCAATTCGTGCATTACGCCCTGAATTTGCCCGTGGCTCTTTTCACAGCAGAGCTTAAAATTGAGGCAAGAGGGATGCAATCATTTGGTTAGTGTGTGTTGATATGTTGCAGAACAATAATCCCTGCGCTTTGTACCGATGATGATAGATGTAATAACAACGGTGAATCACATTCTTTTGTAAATCATTCTTCGTTACTCTGATTCTAATTCACTTTGAACTTCTGTTGGGAAATTCTCCTGGTATGTGAATATATGATTTAGCTAACCATGATTGAATGAGCAGTTGAAGATCTTGGAGATCCTGTCAGCAAAGATATATAAAATGCACGCATGACCGTCCTTCCACCACCACACACTTCTCTCTCGATGATTGAGCTGCTTCATCAGAGATTCACATAATGTCTTGGCCTTGTGCTCTTGTCAGTACACGCATGATGAAGAACGAATAAAGCTTCAGTCTTTCACAATTTCAGAACCTTCAACTGAATTCCATTTCACCCAAGTCCCGAAATTGATCATGTGCCGGAGCATTTAGTTCTAGAAACAAAGAAAAATGAGCTCAGTTTCATCGGCACTGTTTATTTATTAACAGCAGTAAGTTTTGGTTGTTGTCATGTTGCTGATACCTATACCTATATATATATATATATATATATATATATTAAAGTAAAGAAGCACTGACGAGATCATGTACATAAATCAGGGGCATTGGGATCTGCGCTGGGCGAGAGCAAATCTTAATTGGAAATGACACAAGAGGCAGACTTGGCATCAGTCAGTAGCAGCATGTGATGGGAAAAAGTGAGGAATACGAGTCTACGTAATATTTACGACTGAGTTTGGCAAGTAATAAATTATTATGGTGCAATCGATGACCCCCGTCTAGTCGCTGTCAAAACCTTTTTCAACTCATTTTTGGCACGTAATTATACAGATTTACCCCCGCAAAAACTTGTTGGTCAACAGTTAGCAAACAATTGAGAGTTTCACCCGTGTGTGTTCAACGGGTCTTTGTTGGTGTGAACAGAGTCTAAGCAAATTCTCAGAAAAGGACAACGATCAACAATTATTCATCCTTTAACGGCATAACCAAAACTTACATTTTTAAAATTGATGGTGACTAAATTAATAGAACAATGTGATAGACGGCACAGTTACATTATCATCAGTTAGTTGAGCACTAGCCACTTCACTTTCGGATTCAACTTGAGAAGCATTTCATTTGTCCATTGATCATTAATATCTTGGACCATTTACCACCATTAAAGGTGAACACAAAATGAAACTGAAACTTGCTCTCACAGTCATCTGTAGCAACGATTTTTGGGAGCAAAACAACGTCAAAATGAAGTGAAAAAGAGACTTGAGACCCATTGTTAGATATGAAGTCATCCAATCAATATCATCAGTATAAGAAATGTGGATAAACACAGGTATAGGTACTGTTCCTATCAGCTATAGTTTACAAGACACCGGGCGGCATCAATACATGACAGTCAAATTCTTCTATCTGAAATTTTACGTCGTTTTGCTCACAAAAATCATTACTAATTTACATCTCGTTATAGTTTTTGGTTGATCAAAAAATGAATATAAAGAATCTTATTAGAATGTTACAAACAAAATTAAATCACAAAGAATTCATTAGTCAAACGACGGTGGGCGTTGCAGCGTCAAAAACGGTGAGGTTGTGCCAACTTCCCTCTTTCTTCTTCACTTGCCAACCGCAATCTGAAGGCTGCTCATCCCAACATTTACCTTATCCACATTAGCTTTGTTGGCCACCTCTCCCTGAGTTGAAGTAATGCCATTGAGCCACGGGTGTTGCAGACACTGCTGAGCCGTTGGCCGCTTCTCCGGTGAGAAATCGAAAATGGGACAGAGGAACTCTGAAAATTCTCGAGCATCAGTCTCGGAAAACTTGTATCTATCGATTAGTATTTTATCAAGTGGCCAAAACTTCAGCCTCCGAATTCTCTTTAGATCACCATGTCTGTCGAAATAATCCCTGGAACAAGCTCCCCCAATGGCTACCTGTAAGCACAAGCATACCAAAGAAATGGTATGAGAAGAAGTTCGTGGAGAGGACACTAGGGCTGTTCAATAAAAGATGAAGACTTCACCTTTCTCGGCATCTTTCCAAGCAGTTCCATCATCAAAGCAAGGTGATCCTGAAAGCAATACAACCGAACTAAAATTGCAAAGCAGTAGAAAGAAGGTTGTGGGAAAGAGAGAAATGGCTCCACATAACCCAAAATACACACACTGGATTTAAAATCAATAACTTTGCACTCTTAGAACACGGTTTGATAACATATATGCATATAGAAGAAGTACAAATGTTGCAGTGTCCATGTTTTGGAGTAACAAATGCATAAAAAGACAGAAACTCTGTTATCATTGACAAATTGACAAGATGGACAGTGTCTAAGAAAGTAATCAGTCAAATTGTAACAAAAATGAATCACAAATGGTAGAAATGTGAAATATCTTTACCTCATCCTCGCTAAAGCCTTGTCCCATCTTAGGAGCAAACAACATGTCGCCTGTTGCAAGCTCAAAGGCCGTGCAAGCGAATGACCACATATCAACTGAGTAAGCATAACCAGAGCGAAGTATAACCTCTGGAGCTCTATACTGTCTTGTCTGAATCTCTTCCGCGAGCTGCTTCTCAGCCCAACATGCATTCCCAAAGTCGACAACCTTGCACCTTACATCAATCCCATCGATGTTTCTCTCAGGCTTGGGAGCTTCACCTCCGCCCATAGAATCCCTTCTCAAGGAGATCTTAGCAACTGCCTTCCTTGCTCTCCTTTTCAGCTTTTTCTCAATAATGCTCATGGTGACTCCGCCATTCAGGTTTCCTTCAGGCTTTTCAAGAATTGGGGTGACATTAGACCTGACGGGATCTTTAGTGGGATCAATGGTGTTAAATAGAAGAATGTTTTCTGGTTTTAAGTCAGTGTGAATAATACCAAGTTCTCGATGCAAATAATCCAGACCCATCAATATACATTTGCATATCTCTCTAACTTTATTCAACTTAAGACCTTTGTATCGGTTATACTTGATCAGCCGAAGTAAGCTATCACCAAGGAACTCCAGGACCATGCATAGATGCTGCCCGTTTGGGCCTGAATGCTTAAATTGGTCAATCAGTCGCACAACACACTGTGAATTTGAAGAGTCACCTTCCGCAATAGCTGCAAGAATCTGAATCTCATGGAGAGCAGCTTGAGAAAACTGAGCTGCACTTTTTTGAATCTTAAGAGCAACGTACATCTAAAGAAAAACATAAAAATATAATAAGATTCAGGTAACCGCAGTAAAACCTTATACTTTCCTATCAATTGCTTGACATTGATGCATGCGGAAAGCGAAGAACACAAAAGGCTAGGCCATAAAGCATATTCTCAAATTCCAAGTTGGTGTTTGCCTGCGCCTAGAAGGACTTAACCATGACATCCGGTATAGGTAGAACAGTCTTTAACTTTATCTTTATCGTTGATTGAAATTTTCTATTGTGCAATTTATAGTCCAGAACAAACTAAACACAAACTAGCTCAAAATGACATGATTATAATGTCTCGGAACTGATTACATTACGATAGTGATGCACACGCATTACTGCCTATAGACACAGAATCTATATCATATCAAACATGAAAATCGAAAGGAAAAAACAATCCAATATGGAATAAAGTAAAGACAGAAACTTTGATCAACGAAACCGTAATTCAAAACAAACAAAGTATCAAAATCCACAGAAACAAACAAAACAGAATCATCATCATGATCAAGCCAATAAAAGAAGGCGGTTACGATTGAAAGCCAATAAATAAAAGACCCTGTAAAGATAAGATTTCATTCACACCAATAAGTATTCAGCTCATGCACAATTATATATAAACGAAAATGTCAAAAGAAGAATCAAAATTGAGAGAACAAAAATGGCGTACAGAGTTGGTAGTGTCGTAAGCGAGCCAGACTGTTGAGAATTGACCCCATCCCAGTTTTCTCTGAGCAACATATCGGCCGCCGGCGAATTGATCGCCGATCCTGACGGCGTGGTACCCACCTTTCCTGTAAGAGTCGATGCCCTCATCGTCCTCCTCCGACCCCGATGAAGACGAGCACGACATGTCGTTTGATCCGAGATTGAGATACTGGGTGCTCTGAATTTCAATCCCCAAATGAGAAAGGATTGACCTTTAGTGGATTTGGATGAGAAACAAAACTTGGGTAGGTGATGAAATTGGATTTGGAGACGAAAGTCTGGAGCTTTAATGAAGATTGGGGGTTTGAGAAACTGAAGAGACTGTTGGGGACTGTTTTGATTTGATTTTTGTGTTTGTGTTGAGTTAAATTGGGGATTTGTGTGGCTTTGAAATACAAAAGCCTCTGAATCTCAAGTCTCTCCCCCTTTTTTCTCTTTTTCTTTTGTTATTGCTTATTTGCAAATATTTTTGCTATTGCTGGCTTTTTCCTCTGTGAAGCTGCAAGTGGTGTATTTTTGCTATTGCTGGCTTTTTCCTCTGTGAAGCTGCAAGTGGTGGGTCTTGGTTTTTCTTGCTAAGAAGAACATGGTTGCTCTCTTGTAATTTCCGAGGAAAATGGCTTCTTGCTTCTCTCAATTTTGGCCCTTAAATTTAAGAGAGGTTGCAAAAATGGGAGGAGATTGGAAATGGTATGTACGTGAGGTGGCTGTGGTTTAGGGGATTGAGGGGTTTGTGTCATTAGGTGGAGTGGAGTGTAGTGATCAATTTTTCCATGGAGTTGATAGATTTTTTATTTTTTTCGATTATAATGGAGTTGATGGATTGATAAGGTGTTAGCCACCTGCCATGCACATCTAAAAAATCTTTATATATGCTTTTGGACAGTAACGTCTAACCCATCACGCCAGCTTAGTTAATTATAGTTATTGTCTTCTTCATGGGCCTAAACAAGAAACTAAAGAAAGAAGCTCAGATTTCCTTGAGAAATTTGTATGACTTGAGATACTTGTTAATGATCAAAGTTCATTTTGGTTAATTTTGGTAAAGGGAACCATGTTCCGAGTTGGGACATTACTTCGAGCTCGAAAACAAACCTGCAACACAGAATGCCGCTGCATTTTTTCCCCTGCTCCAGTGTACATCAGTACTTGAGAGAAAGGTGTACACACATTATCCATTCAACTGTTCCCACAGAAAATCACACATTATCTTTGCAGATTTTGGCTTTGCAAAGCACATTTGCATGACAATGAGCTATACACATCGCCGAATATTAACATCATGCTGTAATTGAACGAGGAACTATTTAGTAAACCTGAGGTACGGGAGAAAACCAAATATTATCTAATGATTAGTTACATGAGTTGAAAATTGATTGTATAAAAGTTAAATTATGCAACAACCAATTATAGTCCAGGTTGTTGAAGCAAGGAATGAGTGATCAATTTGTTTAAATTAAAAATATGCCTATTACTGTAAGTGGTTAGTTTATGTAGAATTTTGCATAATGGTTTTAGTTTAGGTGGAATTTCTTAGGTTATCTATTTGTAAGAATTGATTGATTTTGTTCATCTCTATTTCCGAAAAGTTGTACTAAAAGACATTCATCAATACAGATCTCATCCCAGAAAACAAAATTCTGCATTTGCTCCAACATTTATGCCTTGCACAATTGTTTCAAAACAATCGACAAAGTAATGCACTCTATTACAATGACACAGCGATCAAATAGATGAGCTGATAACAAATCCTCAAGCTCTGGGTGCAACAATCTCAGCAACTGAAGACCAAGTTCCAGAGACTCCAATAATCACACTAAGAACCACAATAGTCCCATCCAAAACCATCCCATGCCACCCCAACTCTTCCTTGAACACCATCAAATGGAACAAAGCCGGAAACACAAACCCCAATGCCACACACACACTGCTCCCCACCGTGACAAGAAGTCCGCAAAATTCGGCACCGTGAGCGCCACCACGCTCACCACAAACACCATCACCCACCTCAGCCATAAACAGTACCTCCCACCCCAGCACCTCCTCTCCACGACCTCGAAAACCGGGTTCATCATCAACGGTAGAGTGCAGAACAAGTTTATGCACAAACTAAGCTGTACTAGAGTGCTCGCCAAGCCTTGTCCAAAGTTAGTAGTGATAATATCCCTAGTCTCTTCACCAAAAGCAAAGTAACCCAACACTCCAAAGCTAGCATACAACACAGCAATGAATGCCATAACCAAAGCCAACACCTTCCCAAACTTGTCCTTGTCTTTGGCCTCAGACTACAAAGGCAATATCATCCCAATCCCTTCAAATGCAAAACAGCAACACCAAGTCCATACAAGAAAACCGAAAAGCCTCCGAAAAGCCTGCAATGTGGGTCTATTCTGCAAGAAGATCATCACATCCTCCACCATCACAACTCCCATAGCTCCACGATCAACCACATGGGCGAAAATACTCAGAGGAGTTAAATGGGTGAGCATTGGAATCGAATTCAAACCCAATTGAAAAGGGAAACAAGCCCAAAGATACAAACTTTTCGGAGTTAGACCAATAAATTGTCGAGGACCAGAGTGATTGAAAACATTAGCCAAACTATTGGAAATGAAAATCAAGTAACTAACACAGAACCCAGCCTGAGCCAGCACTATGCTAACATCAACGGCAAATCGCCCAAGTGGGCCACAGACGGCAAAGCCCAGATCACCGAAAGAGTTGATCTTTGAGAGACCATGGTCATCGGAATCAGAATAGGAACCTTAAAAACATATTTAGAATGTGACAAATACCAATGGCTGTCTAGATTGAGACGTAACAAACACCTCTTGGCTAAACACAAAAGACTCCCTCCATCTTTGAACTGTCTGTAGAAGCAAACAGCTTCAAAGCCATCTGGGTTCCTATCATTACCAGTTCCGATGACAAGAATGAATCCCAACATTTCTCCACAGTAACCAAAAATCTAAACATTTTCTATTCGAATTTCATATACGGGAGAATAACAAATGAGCTGAGACCAAGTTCAATTTCACTCGATGATGGGATCCATTTTGATCAATATGTAAAAAGTATATGACTTCTACAGTCCAAAAAACCTCAACTTTCCTCACTAATTCTATCAATACCTCTTCAATCCTTCCCTTTCCTTTTCAAACTGCCAGAGCAGTTGGAAGCTTGCATTCTATCAGTTCTTTAGAACAATTCTAGACACAGAAACTCAAAGTGTGATTAACCAAGAATGAAACTAACACATTCATCAGAAACCAGCATAAGCACAAAAAGAGATACTACCCCAAAACATTGTGCTAAGATTAAATAAGTGATTCGTCCTACACATAGTAGGGAAAAGGAGAATCGGCAACTTCAGAAACACAGCCTCACTCACAAAACCTATAAAAACTGAGACAGCACAAAATGCTTCATTCCATAAGAATCTGAAATCACCAACCTATTTCTCCTCTTTTGTTTTCATATCAATACAAACTCATGCCATCTTACTAGTCATTACAAACATTCTAAGTAATGCCTCAACCTAACAAGTTCAAAGTTCAATCAGAGTCAAATGAACTAAACAAATGTACCTAACTACTTACTCAAGTGGAAAACAAACCATTTCATTTCCTCATTGAAATTTAAAAACACTACAAACTAAAAACTCACGGCAAACAAAGAAAGCTACTCAACTTATTCATATCAAAGCTACCATAACAAACCTTTAGGGTTTCCAATTGCAAATTTTCAATCCAAGTCCTTAACCACCTCAATCCCCATAGATTTCGCCGTTCCGATAATCGACTTGCAGATCGACTCGAGAGGCATGTACTGGCAGTACGGGTCCGACTGCTTCACTTTCGCGATCTCGTACACGTGTCTCACCGACAGCTTCGTCACCGCCACATGTCCCGGTCGTCCGCTACCGGACTCTACCCCGGCCGCCTTCTTCAGGTACCACGTCACCGACGGCGACTTGACCGTGAACTCGAAAGTGTTGTCCTTGAACGCCGTGATCGTCACCGCCATCGGCGTCTCCGGCTTATACTTCTGAGTTCGGGCGTTGAAGTCTTTGCAGAAGGCCATCAGGTTCAGGCGGTACTGACCTAAAGCCGGACCCACCGGAGGCGCGGGTCGGGCCCCGCCGGCCGGGACTGTGAGACGGATCGTCGCCGCCACTGGCCTCCGCGTCAGGATTTCCTTGAGGGTTGCCATAGCTGAAACTCACTCACTCTCTGCTGCTGTGTTTTCGGAGACTGAGAGGTACAAATGGGCAATGATAACTGGGCCGGGTGAGCAACCCTAAGGCCCAAGCCCAATGAGAAAATAGTCAAAATATGACCATATTATTGACGAGCCAAACACAAATGTGCAAGACGAGATTTATGGTTAAAAAATTCTCATTATCTATTCCTTTAATCTTAAATTGTTGGAATTGTGACAACTGTGACTGCACACTTGTGCTCCGTACATTATAAGTATACTCTATTAGTGACCTAATATAATAAGCATTGGAATATGAGGTATTATCGTAATTAGATGTTATGCACAAGATGAAGATATATATGGTTGTGCCTCTTTGTAGACATCAATGAATATATCAAATCTCTGCGTTATCTCTTTTATCTCTTTACTTTTCCGTTAATTTGTACTTTTCCGATAGCATCTATGGGTTACGACCCGGGTGACCCTAACAAAATACTTGATAAGCTTTGTTTGTAATCACTAGAAATGAGTGATTACATTGAGGGCAAGAACATAAATCTCTTTGCAAGAACATGATCTACTACTACGAGTGTAGAAGAAGAGTGAATTCTGAGGTACATGTGATCGACGCGATGAAAGTATGATGCTTTATTACAGCGAGTTTGTGACTAATTGTGTTTTAAAGAGTTGTAGAACTTGTAGTACAATTTTTTCGTTGTGTGGTACTAAAATGCAAGATATTGTCCGAATAAATCTTCAAATGTGAGATTGCTGAGTAGTATCACAAAATTTACAGGATGTATAGTTAAGTAAATCAATACTGTTATTGAAACTTTATTCCCAGTAGATTGTCACATGTTGCTCAAGACACCCTTGAGAAGGTCAAGTCCTTCGGCTGAAATGCTCCTCCTCTTGTGTGATCTAGGAATCTCAGTCTTCGGAGGAGGATCTTCGGAGAAACACACCACGACAACAGTCAAGTTGTCGCATGTGTTCCGTTGGAGCGCCTCCTCGACAAGCACTTTCGAGCATTTCTCAGGATCATTATGTTGCATGAGCTCCTTCCTTACCATTGTGACTGCACATTGGCTGCTCATTACGTCCCACAAGCCATCACATCCCATTATCAAGAACTCATCTTCTTCGGTTAGGACAATTTCCTCCAGCTCTGGCTCAGAGCTCAAGGGGCAGTTTGAGCCTTTATACCCTTTAATATGCCAGTCTCCAAGAGCACGCGCCACCGATAGCTGGCCATTGAGGTATCCATCATAGATTGTACCACCTAACTTCTCAATTCTTAACCTTTCGGATGTGCAGTTAGGTTTGTGATCTTTGGATAGCTCAATAGCCCTTCCCCGCTTCCCCAACACAGCTCGACAATCACCAGCATTGGCAATTAGCATGTTTCTGCAAGAGTATAGCATATAGAATAAAGTCACACCTGAACCTCCAATGTTGAATGAAAATGATCATAGACAGATGTGAATTAGTCCAATTTCTCTCACCTTCCTAAGACAAGAACAGTCAAAGCAGTAGTACCAGAGGACTTATCCAGAGAGGCTGCATCCGCAAAGGCATGATCAGCCTTCACGAAAGCGCTCCTAATCGCTTTTCTAAGGCCATTTGGGAAGTGAGAGTCTTGAACAATGAAATTAAGGAGGTTCTTTTTTATGAACGATGCGGCATCAACACCACCATGTCCATCAAAGACCTGTACAAGTCCACAAACAAAGCAAATCAGTCTCAATCAGCTGGCCATTTGGTCACATCATATCTGAACAAGAAATTAACAAGAACAAGTTACACACCCCATAAAATGCCCCACAAGAAGGCAAGTTTGCCAAAGCACCAAGATGGTTCTCAAGATCATCAACACAAATGTACTCATCCTCCATGTACTGTTTAGGTCCCTTCTCGGAACAGCTCCCTGAACGGAACACAGAAACAAACTCTGATGTCTCAACTGGAGGCGACTTCAAGCCAAAATTTCCAATATCCGAATCCTAGGACACAGATAGAGCATATATGAAAAATAGTCAACAACTTAATCTTAGCAACCATTATACAATTTCACCTGAGCAAAGAAAGGTACCATGAAATGATGACATTATTTGTTCAACTTTAAAAATCTAGGGACACTAATTTGCAAGTAGATCAAGTTCAACATATTCAAAAGTGGTTCCACAATGTCACATTCCAGAGGTTCCAATGAAGACACATGAATTAGTCATTTCTAAGGGCAAGATCAAGACTTGACTTACTGATTCACTCAAAAACGCAGAGCTAGTGCAATGCCTCATAGCCGAAAGGTTTCGCGGAGGTTTGCCGGTAGCAATCTGATTCGAACTGACCATAGTATCAGCATTCTGATCTTCCATGGCAGGGGCTGCAGTAGATATTGATGCAGCGGTGTCCTTTAGGCAGCCACCAACAAATCCAGTCACCTGAGGCGAGATTTCAGTTCCTGAAGCCATAAAACTCTTTTTTCAAACCCTTTTTTTGATGATCTAAAATCTAAACCACCATAACTGTTAACAAACACCAACTTCCTCAAATGTTGTTTAAGCTAAAAGCCAAAGACAACTGTCAAATTCAATCACATTGCTCTCACAGACAACTCATCTCCACAGCTGTCCATAGCTACCAATCAATAGATCACAACATAAAACTCATTTCTTTACATCTTTGCAAGTCCCAACAATGGCTTTCACTGGCTCCTCTGCTCTGTTTCTGTTGTGAAGGGGAATTGGGAAATCAAAAGCCAAAACTGAAGAAATCGAAAAGATAGATATAGCAATTGAAAGAGGAGAAGAAGAATAATGTGGGGGAGGTAAAGAAGACCATAGCATAGTAGTAGGAAAGGGGGAACCTTTGGTTTCTGGTTTTGGATTATAAATGTGGTGCCTTATTGGTTGACTGGCAATTCCAGGCTTTCCGGTCGACATTGTAGCGCCTTCAGAGGAGGGAGGGGAGTTGGGGTACTGACACGTCACACGTGTGCCACATCCCTTTCTAATTGTGGAAGAGCATTCTTCACAAGTCCAGGTACTCTATTATGAGATTAAACAGACATAGGGTGGTCTTTGTCTCTCTTTTTAACCATTGCCCAAACCTCACATTTGATGAAAAATTTCAGGAGCGTTGGAACCTAAAGAGCTACTCCAGTCTATGAATTCTCAACTTCCAGGAAATGCAATCAACCTAATTGGGAATGAAGAGTCTTTGGAACCCGCAAGAAGGAGAAAATTGGAGAGCTATAATTTCAGAAAAAGTTTAGCTTTGGATAATGCCTTCTATGCCAATGCAGGTATGAGTTTAATTCTTAATTGGCTTGTCATATTTAACTGGGAACTGTTATCAACAAATTGGAACTGTATTAATTTCTGGTTTGATAACTTGTATTCAGGGGTTTTGGATCCAGAGGAATTGTCTTTAGTAAATAGAGGATTCAAGAAATGTGACACACAAAAAGCTTCCTTGGGTAAAATTCGGAGGTCTGCTGAGTCAATTTCTACAATAGACAGCGGCTGTTCTTCTTGGAGTTCTATTGAGTTACTATGTTTAGGTGGAAATTTAATTGAATCTCACCTTGCATTTCTTATTTCAGCAAGGATATACAAATTCATTACCAAGCACTCTGTTGGCTTTAAATACTCTGACTGTAGGGGAGGATCTTCCATACTCACCCTTCCATGTGACACAATCCATGCCGACAAAACATGGCAATATGCCTTCTTCCATCAGTGTATGGAGCATTGTGGGGTTTAGAGGTATGTATGTGTGACTATATAGTGATACATTACTTTACAAATCAGGCCTTGTGTATAATTGGGATTGCTATTATTCCGTTTGAGACTTCTAGTCATTCCTTTTCTTTTTCTTTTTTTGATAAGTCCCTTTCTTCTTTTCTACATGTGCTAGATATTCAGTCAATTGTGCAATTCTGAATATGAAAGTAATGCTATGTAAATTCACAAGACACCCTGGAACATTTTGAGAGAAGCCAAGGATTGCATTTTTCGGGTCTTTGCTTGGTAAATTTATGAAAGAATTCTCTTCTTAGTTCATATATAAGTTTGTCCTAGAATGCAACACAGTAGTCAATTACTGGTCACCTTATCGAAACTATTGCAGATACATCAAGACACTATTTACCAATTGACATAATGTCGCAAGAATGGCAGAATCAAAGGTGAGAGAATTTGATCCTGTGTAAAAGTTCAGAAGAATCAGACTGTTTTAGTAAAGTTTGTCTATTATTTTCAGTTAAACTACTGAGTTAATAGAACTCAAACTTGTCCAAATCCTGTCACGAACCCACTTTTAGTTTCTATTCCAGTCTCAAACCCACACCATGAATATGTGCGCATATGCCATGAATATTAAAGCAGAGGAGCTTAAATTTTGGATATCTGAACTGGATTCGTAGGCTAGAATATCATAGATTACAAGCTTCGAAGCAGCTGCATTATGTATGCTCATTAGAACACTTTATCCCGGCTCCAATGTATATCATAGTGAAATCAAAGTAAATTCGGCATGATATAATAATGCGTTTAATTACTGTTTTGAAATCAACAAAATCATAGTAGTGAACAAAGCGCAAGACATAACAAAGTAGTATGCTCATATTTCAATCCTCCCTAATTCTAAACTGGTACCTACGTATCGATTAGGATCTACACCAACACAGACATCACAATTCGAGACAAGAGATCTAGAAAACTTGTTCAAATATAGTAAACCTGAGACCCTCAGAAAAACAGCAATGACCTTGCCACCACTCACTTATCGAACAATGCACATTAATCACACCACCCCTTTTCTTCCAGTTTCTCTCTCCTTATTTATGGCATAGTTGGAGTGATTAGGAACTTACGGTATTCGATATTCTATACCATTTTTATATAAAAGTATCTTCTATAGATAAATAAAAATTTATAAACGGTTCATATCAAATTTGTAATTATTCAACGGCCATATTGCAAAAAATATGCTGCAGAAACCCTTTTGAACAATTTTATAATTTTCTTATGGGCAGAGTGGAGTTCATTTTTTGTGAAATATTTTGACATGTCCCCACGCAAATATCTGTATAAAATTTGTCTCAAATTATTATTTTACGGAGCTAGAATATCTGTATACTCGCATTTTAGTCGTAAGAATATTAAAGTCTAAACCAAGAATTTACATTGTATCTTCTAAGCTAGAATTTACATAGTATTAAAGTCTAAACCAAGAATTTACACTGGTAGTTCCTAGATCATGTTTAAGCTAGAACAAAGCATTCCGAGGGAACAAGCGACATTCCCAAGTACACAATTTGCTCCTTGTACAGATACGATGCCAGGTCAGGTGGTGGTTGCTCCCACGCACTTTCCTTTTGCATACACCACAAGTGACATGGCAAGGCTTGATCTTCAACTCCTGCTTAACTTGGTACAAGAAATAATCGCTATGTTATCGCTTGAATCTCATTGTATATCTATATAGTTATCGCTATGTTCTTTCCTTTAAGTTATGTGAATCCTTCTTAATCTCTAGAAAGCTCTTTCCAGTGAAAACTTTACTCGAGTAGCGAACACCGATCGAAGCCAGTTTTCCTTTCTATATCCTAGAATTTCCCTACATTCACCGGTAGATATACATGTCTATCACTCTAATTAGGTAGGCAAATGTGGAGATATGTGTTGAGCCTATTCAGGCTGCTTTGGCATTAAACGTATTTGTTGTACCTTAAACACATGCAAAGTCTTATTATTCTGCAGTGTTAACATATAACACATAATAAGCAAGGAATCAGTACTACATTCAAATAATAACAGTCAGTTCATTCTTTTCTCTCCACATTCAAATATAGGGAACATAAAACAGTTAAGCTCAAACTGATTTAATAAGCTGCCTTTTTCTGTGTGACAGCTCAATTAAGATCATTTCAAATTCAGTAAAATAAGGAAAACAGGTGTCCTCGAGCAAGCTCAATGTTGTAGATAAACCCATGAAAATAATTTATCTGTATCTTATTAAATTGAACTTCATAAACACAAACCGATTAAGCGTTGTATCCCAACCAAATCAATACCAAAATCCAACCAATAAAACGTATCTATTTGAAGCCATCATAAGATGAAGTCCTTCAATCAAATAAAGAGAAATGCAAGAGAAGCTCCTACGTGATCGAGAAAAATAGCTCTCAAAAGTGATGGTGGCAAAGTTCTGTAAATGAAACAGCAAACCCATCAATTTCAATGAATAGAAAGAATATAATAGAAAAATATTGAAGATTGAGGTATTGAAAGAGCTACCTGATCTCGGTCTCGGATTTGCGAGATAAATTTCAATTGCGAGATCGAGGAATAGAGAGAGTTATTTTTCGGGTAAAGAAAGAAAGAAATTGTTCTTAGTAGGTACTGCTACTTACCTATAAGAAAGAAACTACAAACATATGTACACCATAGGCAAACATACTCTCTGGATAATTGTTCTTAGTAGGTAGTGCTACTTACCGTAAGACACGACTATCTTGCAGCGTAGGCAGAGACACCTTTTAGGTCCAGATCCATGGCTTCATAAGCTTGTATTAATCTGGTATACTTTGTGGGAACCTAAAAATAAAACATCCCGACAATAAGTTAAAGTCTAAACGATTTATCTCGCATCTGAATCACAAACATATATCAGGAAGAACAGGAAGAGATGAAGATGCTCAAGAGAAAAGTACACAATATCTTATGTTGTAAAGCCGATACACCAACGAACAAGCAGCACATCATAGCTGATTACTATTTGAAAAAACATCAGTCAAATAAAGAGAACTTACCCAGTAAAGACAGTTATGCCGCCATTAACTAGCAAAACCTAGCCGCCTAGGTTTGCCTAGGTTTAGAGAACCTCTCTCTCTCCAAATCGATGTCGTCTTCACCGATCCCTTCGCCCAAGAATATGAGTAATACTGTGACCGTGGCCGGCTCTGGTCGCACATCCTTTGGCGTGACCAGAGCGGCGGGGGTCTCTAACCACTTATTTCTTGTAGGAAGGCTACTTTCAGTGAGAGGGAAGGCCAACCCTAATGTTGCCGCCGGTGCTATTGGTGCGCTGTGGGGTTTAGGCCGAAAATTAAAGATCTAGCTTGTTGAAGACCGGCTTCTCATGGAGTTCGTGATGGAGACAGATGCGGAGAGGATTCTGACCAGAGGCCGTGGTTTTTAATAAATTCACCTTGGTTTTAGCGTGGTTCAATGGTCATGGTGATGTTTCGGCGGTCTTGATATTGTCGATCCCAGTTTGGGTCACTATCTCCGGCTTGGAGCGGATTGTCTTCACACAGCACGCCATTAGGATGGTTGCTAATGCCATCAGCATGTTTGAGGGGTTGTGCGAGCCAAGCTTTCAGTGTGGCGTGGCCAAGGTACGCCTGCGACACCCGGTTCAGTGTAGGGTTTGGCAGGCTTTCACAGAGAGAGCTTTCGACTTTGAGGACACAATAGTGGTGAACTCTGGTTCAAGTATGAGTGTATGACTGTATGCAAGGCTACTGCCTATGGACTTTTGGAGCACCCAAAAATGGGGTGCATTGGGGCGTCGGACCTCTCCAAGAACATAGTTCTTGAATCCGCGACGACGTTTGTGGGAGAGGCTTCAACGATGCATGGGGAGGAGGATGTGATAGGTTAGGTTCCAAACCCTAACTCTAACTCTGATTCTAACAGACTTGTGGCTGAGCAAGTACCACAGATTTCTTTGCCGAGCCAACTTGTGTTTCGTGTTTCTGGGGTTACACCTGAGATCTTTGCGACAATGGACTCAGCGTTGCACAATGTGGCCTCTCAAACCCTCCAATGAAGGATCCTACAAAACGCAAGGGAGATGTAGAGCTAATCATTGCTCTCAAGAAGCCAAAGCTGAAATCTAAGCCAAAGCTGTTGTTGCCGGCTTATCCCGATCTTGTGATTCCGGAGAAGAACGGCCTCTTGATGAAATCCCCAACGAAGAAGAAAAAGAAAGGAAGACCTGTAGGTTGCAAGAACAAGGTGAAGAGACGTATTCTGGAGGATGGTGACACCGAGAATTAGAGGAAGATTGTGGAGGTTTTGGCCTTGAAGAAGAAAACAAGTCGAGGAAGCATGGAGGTAGGGGAAATCAAGGAAATTGAGATAACCCCTACATCTAGTCCACCTATAGAATGGTAGAATCGGTCACTAAAGAGGCCACCTCCTCATGGAGATGGTCTACTAAGGTGTTCAATCTCAAGCCACCTATGGAAGGTGGGGAGGAGCATGACGTGGAGGTCGAGGAAGGTGAAGAGGAGCGAGAAGTTGTGGCGATGGGGAGATTTCCTCCTTGGACTAGGAGTACTCCGGTACCCTTTTTATGTTCCTATTTTTGATTTTGCATTTTCTTTGGTCTTGGACTTGTATTGGCATAAGCCTAGTTTTCGCTTTGAACTTATAGTTGGTCCCAAAATAGGTACTCGTACCGTCTCAGGATCCGCTATGTCACTGGTTATGAACTTTGAGCTTATTGTTGGGTCTCGGATATTTGGTTAGGGGTAACAACATAGTTATTACGTTTAGCTAGACTACGACTTCTTTCTCTCAGCGCCCTTAAATGGGTAGTCGTGGTTGTATTCGATACTACATTCTCATTTAATGAAAAATGATGTCTCCTGCGTGCTTTAAAAAAAGACAGTTATGCCGCCATTTGCTTTAATTCAATTTGTTGGAGGCGCCTCTCGCCATCTCTGCCAAACCTCACACTAAATTTTGGCATAAAATCAACCTATATCAACACAAACAAATGATTTTAAAACCGTATCCATCTATGGTTCAGAAACTCTTCTAGGGAATTAAATAAATTGAAGCAAACACACCACTTTACAGCTTTTAAAGATGTACAAGGAAACAATATATTATATTACCGTGGAGCCTGCATACAGAGGAGACAGTAGAGTATTGAAAAGCCCATGGACATGTATGCTATGCGTTAAGGATACATTCAAGCAGAGTACCGAGTCTATCAGCTACGCCACAACCCAAACCGGGTTCATATAGACTGAATATGAAATTTCCTATCATATTCCCCGAAATTGAGCTGAGAAGAGAAAAGGGTGAAGCACATTTGAATGAGCACACATTGTGCTTATCAGCAATTCTCGAGGCAAAATGGACAAGTAAAAGATACAGACTTGGGAAAATAAGCTTTTGTTTGTGTATATTTTTTTTGGACAAACGGACTGATTAAAAGAAGGATAACAAGGTAACGAAATTAAGTTACAAGGCAGAGAAAAGAAACACAAAGGAAAAAACTATATAATAAGTAACATCAAGGGGAGCAAGGTAGTCCATCACTGTTAAGCACATTCACAAGTGAAGTTGGGGGTCTATCAACCCATACTTTCGTGCACAACTTCGACAATCCAAGCTTAGTGGCAGCATCGGCTACTTGATTAGCTTTCTTGGGCACCCAACTAAATGACACAAAGTTCACTCTTCGCTTAAGATACCCGATTTCCAAGAGGTAAGGATAGGCCTGCCAGTTGCAATCCTCCACTTTCATTAGAAGGTTACACACAAGCTTCGTACAATCACACTCCACCATAACTCCAAAGGGGTTAAGATTAAGAACTAACTTCAAGCCTCTAATTAAGGCTTCAACTTCAGCAATCAGAGAGGGAGCATGAAAGTTAGAGATATCAGCAGCAATAAAAAGACCCTTATCATCTCTTATGATTGCACCAGACAAGGGGTCTTTCCTCCAAACCCCATCAACATTAAGCTTAAGGTTACCAATGGGTGGAGGAATCCAGATTGGTTGAGCAACAGTAAGATCTTGGGGGAAAACAGTGAGAACACCCCTGCCACTGTTCCTTTTAGCTTCCAAAGCCGAAGAAAACTCCAGAAACAGCCTGATAACCAAGGTAATAACCTCAATAGGTTAACAACCTTCAACTTGTAGATTGCAGCACAGCGCGCCTTCCAAATACACCAGATATTGCATAATATCTCTGAGAGGGTTTCCTCCTTATCACAAACATCATGGACATGGTCCAAAAGGTCTTGCAGCCAACAATCCAAAGTAGTAACCTTCTGCTTATTAGCCCTAATACCCAAAGAACCACCCAGCCAAACACACTCAGTCCAAGAACATAAGAGGAGGCATTGTTCCATAGTTTCCGATTCTTCCAAACAGATAGAGAAAATAAGACTCGCAACTAGTTTCCTATGATGAAGAGTCGCTAAGGTAGGGGTAGACATAGAAACCACTCTCCAAAGAAAATGTTTAATTTTTGGAAGAGTATGGGCGTTCCAGATCAAATTCCAAAAATCAAGCCTCACACAATGGGATGAAGAAAGGGAAAGGCTAACCTGCTTTGCAGACTGAATGACATGGTAGCCTAACTTTACCGAGTAGGCACCTGATTTAGTTAAAGGCCATATAAGTTTGTCACAAATTCTCTTATCACCACTTTTAGTAGATAGAATCCTTTCAGCATCCATTGTAGAGATAAAATTCTTGATATGGTCAATGTTCCATCCAGATGATGCTTCTTCTATAATCCACTTAGCAAGGAGATGAGTAAACTGGCCCTTTGGGGAAGAGGGATTAATCTGCCATCAGGAGAATGCGGCAACCAACGGTCCTTCCAAATGCTGACAATCAAAACATCGTTAACTTGCCACCAAGTAAATTGTTTGATAGTCACACGGTCATCGAGGAGACTACTCCAAGCCTAAAAGGCTCTAGCTCCTTTCTTTGCTTCAAAAAAAGAGCAATTGTTATAATACCTAGCCTTCAGAATCCTAACCCAAAGAGAAGAAGGGTTTTTCATTACTTTCCAACATTATTTAGAAAGAAGAGCTAAGCTAAAGCTCTCTAGATCCTTGAAGTCGATTCCACCATCCCCCTTGGTACGACAAAATTTGCTCCAAGATTGCCAGTGAATCTTCCTCTTATCCTCTGACATTCCCCACCGGAAGTTTGCCAAATCAAAATTAATGGCAGCACATAGAGATTTTGGCATTTTAAAACATGCTATAGGATATGCCGGTATCCCGGTAGCGAGAACCTTGATGAGAATTTCCTTACCAGCTTGTGATAGGAAGTTTGTCTGCCAACCTTCAATCTTGTTCCTGATCCGCTCTCTAATGTACCCAACAGCCTCAGATTTTGATCTTCTCCAAATGGCTGGAAGGCCTAGATACTTGCCCAGGGCATCTGAGACATCAATGCCCAAGGTCAACGCAATTTCACTTTGTAATAGGCCATGAGTATTTGGAGTGAAGAATAAGGAAGATTTCCCTACACTTATCAACTACACCGAATCATGGCAATACTCATCAAGGATTCCCTTAAGAATAGAAAATTTTTGTACCAAAGCAGAGATAAAGAAAAGTGAGTGTGAAGAACAAATGGGAAACACCCAAACAATTTTTGCCAAGTTTGATGCCAGCCAACTTCTCTTCTCTAACAACCCTACCAATCTTCAAAGATAAAGCCTCACTAACTAGGAGAAAAAGGTAAGGTAAGAGTGGGTCGCCCTACCGTAAACCCCCTTGTTTGTGTATACACAAGAAAAACCAAGTATATTGGAAGCCATCATGGACATATCAGCATCCCAGGATAAACGTAGATATACATAATAAAGTACAATAAATTTAGTGCTTGACTAACAATGTCACTAAAATACAAAACACTAAACTACATTTTTTTCAACTTATTGTCAACAAGGTCATGGTGTATTTATCATCATCATCATCCAGATAGTACATCAACTGAGATAAATAGGTATATAACTAAGCTTAAATGGATAATGGAGTATATGGTTCTATTTCTTATTTTCTACCATATTCTACATAATACTTGATCTAATTTGATTACATCAACTAATTAATAATCCATCTGAATCTAGCAAAAATTATTTAAAAAGGAAAAAAGTTTAACGCAGCATCCACAAAAAAAAAATTGTTATCTGGTTTCATCATGCATGGGGGAAAGTTGTTGGGGTCAAAGTCTATTTGCTTTGTCTCTCCCTCTCACTCTCACACAATGTATATGTAAGTGTTGATGTTTCTTACTGGGAACAGCCCAAGCTATCTCAACTCATTTCATTTATATATATAGGAGAACAATGAAACACATGCAGCATACATAGGCTGACTTATTGTACTCTAGCTTGGTAGCTATACTATTACATTGGCTGGCTACAACGAACGTAGCTCTCCTTCTGGTTTCTTTCTTTCACATATGAGTTCTACATATGCAATTTATTGCAGAGACAGTGGGAGGGAATTATGGTAGACTACAAGGTAAGTTTCTTCCCTTCTCTTTTACCATATTTTAGCCATAATTGTTTACTTAAAAGCATATCATTACTTTCAACACTCCCCCATAATGCTTTGCCTCTTGACCCCGAGTAATTCTCTGAAATACTCGAACTTGTCTCTTGGCAACGCCTTGGTGAAAATATCTACAATTTGTTCTTCAGCCTTGATATAGACCACATCAATTTTATTTTCTTCAACAACATCTTTGATGAAGTGATGTTTGCGAGATATGTGCTTTGTTTGGTTGTGAATCACCGAATTCTTAGCCATTGCAATTGTAGTTTTGTAGTCACATAGTAAAGGAGTAGGCTTTCCTTGTTTTTCACGAAAGTCTTCAGGAATGCTTCTTAGCCATATTGCTTGAGAGGTTGCCAATGACCCCGAAACTTTTCCAACTTCTACAATCGACAATGCAACTGTCTTTTGCTTCTTGGACTGCCATGAGAATATAATTGTTCCAAAAGTGAAACAATAGTTAGATGTACTCTTTGAATCATCAACACTACTGTGACGACCCGAAACAGAATCAGCAGTTAAGTCGCATAGTCGCAGAGTTACGACAGTGTTGAAACCGCCAGCTTTCTTAACGACTTAATTATTGGCCGAGAATTGGAGCTGGGTCTCTTCTCGAGAGTTGTTTTACGTGTGATTACGAGTTCATGGGCGGTTCCAGATCATTATTTGGACGACCGAGGAATTAATTATGAATATTTGAAGTTTCGACGGAAACAAGTTTATAATGGCGACCTTCTTAACGACTAAATTACCGGACGAGAATTTGGTTTCAGTTCCTTCACGGAAGTTGTTCAGTATTTAATTTCGAGTTCGTGAGAACTTTCGGAGCATGATTTTGAGTTACAAAGATTTAGTTGTGATTATTTCCGATTGTTGGTTATTTAGTCGATTAAAGAATGTGTTGGTTTGAATGGTTGACTTTTTATCCGTTTGGTCGATGTGTTTGACTTCGGTTGATAATTTAAGAGTATGCCGAGACGAGGTTGTGGCCGCGAGAATTATTGGAATCGGATTTACGACGAGGAAATTACGGGTGTTTAAAGTTCGTCGGAATGGATAAATACGAAGTTTCCAAAAAGGGAAAGTCTATAAATAGAAGGTTACCTGTTTGGGCAAGTCAAACTTACCATTTATATCGTTGACCAAGTTGACTGGGTCAACTCGGTGGTGAGAGGTGATGTGCGACGACGATCGGCATGTTTCACGGTGGTGATGCCGTCCGGCCACTTCCAGGCATGACTCCGGTGTCTTCCAACTCGCCACGGCCTCCCGGTCTTGAATCCGGCCTCCTCTCACGGCGTGGGACGCCGGAGGAGGAGCAATTTTCCGGTCAAAAATGGAAGAAAACTTTGTGATTCGGGTTCCATGTTTGAGGCCGATTCGAGCTGCAATTCTTAGTGGGCTTTGAAGCTCTCCTCACCTACATGCTACCCTGTAAGTTTGGTGTTCTAATTTTGCTTGAGCTTGGAGAATTTTGGGATTGAAATTTGTGTTTCAATTCGGTTTTGCATGAAATTGATCTAGTTAGAGTGAGAATTGGACTTCGGTGCAGTTGACAAAGTTGCTCAGTGGGTGATTTTGAGTGGAATAGGGGTGGCTCCGCCGTGAAATTTCACGTCCGGCGGCGGCGCCGCCGTGGACGGCGGTCAACGGTCAACAGTTTGATTTTTTTGGACTTTCGACAAGTTGCATGTCATTTGACTCGAAATCGCGCTCCGATCGCAGTGGGAAGGTTCGTTTTTCGAGTTGAGCGTCCGAACGTAAAGCGAGGTATTGAGGTGTTATATACGGATTTTCGACCATTCGTCGACTTTGAATTACGTGTTTCCGAGAACGGTGGTTTCTCATGATTTGATTTGTATTGTCGGATTATGACTTTGAATAATGGACTTTGTGAATATTCAGGGGTTCGTGATCGTTTGTTTGGCGAGGGACATTCCGCCGGATCACGGGTTAACGCGTATCGCGTTACGCCAGTCTGTGAGTGGACATTTTATTTTCACGGATTGATTGCGAGTCTTTTATATACGTTTTATGAATTTGAGCATGCAGCATGATCATGGTTTTACGAGCATGAGAGTTCATACGAGATTATGTTTATTACGAGCATGTATTTTACAATTATACGATTATACTTATACGGATATACGTATACGAATATGCATACACTTATATGTTGTTTCATGCATTTGCATCGAATTGTTTGTGATTTGGTTTTCACAGAGTACAGTCTCAGTTACGTTGTTGTATCGATACACTTGCCTCTCGGCTGATCCCCGATGGTAGGCCGCCAGGAGGGACGTCGTTATCCCGACCTGACCGGTGAGGGGCGTTTCCCCGGAACCGAGGCCATTTCTGACTTAGAATCACGGGGACTAAGGACCTCGTGATTCGGACTGTACTAGCACGGTGTGTGTCCATGAGTGACCCCGTGGGATTTATACTTGCATGCTCAGTACGCTGGAGGATTATGGTTTTACCTCGTGTACTTATTGTTTTTATTTACCTGGACTCGCATATGTTATTTTAAACATATATTTAACTGGTGAAAGACATTTATTTTCGTCCACTCACTCTACCGTGTTTTATGTCTTTCCCCTGGGCTTTTCGGTTTCCGTGCCCAGTTTGCAGTTCAGGCTCTGGTGTCGCACGTCGTGGTCGGAGGCATAGTGCTCGAGCTACTTTGTTTCATCCAGTAGGTTTATTGTTCTACCTACTGTGGTATGCGTATATGATTATGTATTAGAAGTCGCTCTGAGCTTCCTATTGTATATGTTATACGATTTTACTCCGGATTTTTAGTAAAGTACGTATATATTTACTACTTTACGTTATTGTTGATATATTGAGAAATCCGGATGGGATTGGTGCCCACGGTTTGCTTTTTGTGGCATAGGATGAAGTGTAATTTCCGCGTGCAGGTAATGGCAATTCAACGCTAATAACGAAACTCTGCCAAATTTTCGAAAAGTTTTTGTTAGTTCGTGTTTTCGAAGGGGTTTGACTCCGGTTTAGGGAGCTAAATCGGAGTTGGGTCCTTTCAACTACCACCCCAGTCACTATCGCGATATCCATATAGTTTTGGCGCCACATTTCTTTTGAACATAATATCAAAATCTATTGAACCTTGAATGTACCTTAGTATCCTTTTTACTGTGCCAAATTGAACTTGGGTAGGCTTGTGCATGAACCTTGATAGTAAACTTGCAGCGTACATGATATCCGGCTTTGTTGTTGTAAAATATAGCAAGCTTTCAACTAAGCTTCTATAAATCGACACATCCACTTCTTTGCTTTCATCTTCTTTCTGAAGTTTTTCATTCACCATCAATGGTGTAGGAACAGACTTGCATCCTCCCATCCCAAACTTTTTCAGGATAGTCTTTGCATATTTCTTTTGAGATATAAAAATGTCATCTTCATTTTGGAAAATTTCAATTCCAAGAAAAAAATAATGCAGCAGACTCAAATCACTCATTTCATATTTTTTTCATCATCTCTTCCTTGAACTTTTTTATCAGACTCTCATTACTTCCGGTAAAAATCAAATCATCGACATATAATGAAACAATGAGTATGTCGGATTTACCTTCAGTTTTGATGTAGAGAGTAGGCTTATTATGGCTTCTTTAAAAGCCTTTTCCAATGAAGTACGAGTCAATCTCCCCGTACCATGCCTTACGGGCATGCTTCAAACCGTAAAGTGTTTTCTTCAACTTGTACACCTTTATCTCTTCTCCTTTGATAACAAAGCCCTTTGGTCGATCAACATAGACCAGTTGGATACTCTCCGTGAAACACTGCCGCAATGCACCCATATGGGACATCTTCACTTGCTGAAGGTAGCGGGCGACGCTCAGAGGCATCTTCGTTGGTAGATGGAGGATCTGAGTTGGTCGGTCCCTCTCTGCTGTGCGAAAAAAAGATAGGGACGTGAAATGACCCAACCCCGATTTAGTTTCCTAAACCGAAATCAACCCTTTCTAAAAACGTGAACTTTCAAAAACCATAAAAATTTCGGCAGAGTTTCACTATATAGCGGAATTACCATTAACCTGCACCTAAAAACACACTTCATCCTATGTCACAAAAGCCAAACCGTGGACACCAATCCCATCCGGATTTCTCAAAATCATAACATAATCTAAAATAATAAGCAAAACTGTAACTTTATAGAAATCCGAGAAAATCATATGAAAATATAAACATCAGAGTATTCAGAACGACCTATAGTATATACACATAAATACACAACAGTAGGCCAAACAAGAAACCTACTGGAAAGGAAAAGTAGCTCGAATACTAAGCCTCCAACTGCGACGTGTGACACCAGAATCCGAACTGCAAACTGGGCACGGAAACCAAAAAGCCCAGGGGAAAGGCAAATAAAATCGTTAGAGTGAGTGGACGAAAATAAACATATGCCTTTCTCCATTTACATAATATAAAAATAATACGAGTTCTTAAAATAAATGGAGGTGTCGGGCGAATCTCTCAAACCCGACGGTGATAGACTGGGCAAATCTCTCAAGCCTAGTGGGCACATCATGCTAATCTCTCAAGCCTGGAACTGGACTACCGGTGATCAGTCGAGTAGTAAATGCATCGATGCTTAGTAAATGTCATCACCAATAAAACATAAAACAATACCTCCAAAACAATAAATAATCTCAATACTGTACTGGAAATAAATACTGAAACCAAGAACTCGCTACGACAGTGTAAATAAATGTCCACTCACAGATAAGCACAGCGCGCAAACGCGCTAATCCTAAGATCCGGCAGAAAATCCCTCGCCAAACAAACGATCATGATCTCCTGAATGATCATAAACACCACTGTTCAAAATCACATTTCAAAACCCTGAACCACACCTCGAGAACCAACCATTCCCGGAAACATATAACTTAATATCGACGAAATCGTCAAAAATCCAATAAACACACTATAAAACCTCGCCACAAATTCCGATACTCAATTCAAAATATAAACCTCACCATTGTGATCGGTGCGTGATTCCAAGCAAAACGACATAAAACTCGTCGAAAATCACCTCGGCCGGAAAACCGTCTCGCACTGCGGGGCGCCGGGCCGCTGCCGCTGCCTCCGCCGCCGGAAAATGTCATCGGCCCAGAAAATTTCAACCTACACTAGGATTTGAAGATCTCGACATTTCCAACAACTTTCTAGTTCAAAGTTAAACCTAATTTTGACCGAAAAAGGTCCAAATCTCACCTTGAAGTCGAAAACTCTCGCCGAAATTCATGCACTCCGATCGGCCACGGCAAGGTGCAAGACCACTTCTAAAATTTTCCTCTCCTCAAGGGCAACAAAACCCCTAACAAGTCGACCTCCATCTCGGCCTCCATCGTCGCCACCGTCGCCGGCGATTTCGCCGGAAAACCCACCAAAATTCCTGAACTTTGACAAGCCATAACTTCTTCATCCAGCAACCAAATTGAGTGAATAACCTATCAAAAGAAATAAGAGCACAAGCCCAACAACTTTCATGAAGACACCACGGCCAAAAGAGGCCGGAATCGAGCTCAATGACGGCGAAGAACCCACAGCCCGAAACGGGTCAAAACCACCCACGGGTCAACATGGTCAACAACCAGTTTCCAAAGTTAGAAAGTTTCCTAATTTGTCACGTATTTTTTTCGTATTTATACCATACACGTATCGAAATCAAACAGATAAATATGACTAAATCCAACGGCCAAAAATATTCATAACTTATTCCTCGTAACTCGAAATAATCCTCCGGAAATTCCTACGAACTTGAAATTAAATTCTCTACAACTTTCATGAAGGAACTCAAATCAAATTCTTACCCGATAATTTAGTCGTTAACAAACCCGCTATATCAACCAATTACGACAAAATCGTGACTATTCGTGAAACTAGCAAATCAAGCCGATAAACATACTATTTCTGGTTTGGGTTGTCACAAGACGCGAGAGAAGACCCCACCACTGGGAGCTGGCAACAACAGGGCAACAAGTGACTATGTGTCGGAGTTGTCCAAGTACGAGTCTTTGTATAAGAAGGTAGCCTTCACTCCAGTCGCTGAAAAGATGGCTGAAGAGCAACATGAGATGCTATGATTTGGAGTGCATAACTAGATAGGATGTGGGGCTCGAATTTTTTCCAGTCATTTTACTACGTCTAACCCGCCTAGTTATGGCTAGTGATGGCCTTGTAATGAGCACGATGTAGTATATGTTGCTATATAAAGTTCTTTCTATCAAGCCGGCAATCGGTGTTCTCATTTGTAACTTATCAGATCCAATATATCATATCTTTCATCTCAAAAATGAATGATATTAAGGTAAATCAGAGAGTTTAAAAGTTTATAAGTAATCTATAACATATATAATGGATGAGTTAAACGAACTTGGCCTTACGAGCTGGGCTGGGCAAGCTTCGACGACTGCGTTTTTTTGGGCCCATGGGCTTTGGGACTTTTATTGGGCTGGGTTTTTTTAGCCTAAATTCGGGTCGCACCGACTTGGGCTTTTTGGGCCTCGCATCGCCGACATGCTTTTTAGGCCTATGCACCAAATGATGACACCTAAGTCAGTGTATCTCTTGGCCGCTTTGAGAGTATGAAATGAAACCAACGCTCTATCAACTCTTATAAAGTCAGAATTCTGCTGGGGAGTCCAATCAACAACCTAATTCCAAATTCTTTTTTGCCCAAACCCTGGAGACAAAAGTATCAATATAGTCATTTCATTTTACCAATCTACCCTCATTCAATAATATCCCATCTATCAGTGGCGTGCAAGCGCAATTTATTCTTTTTGTTAGGGGTATGAAAATTATCCACCATAAGATCAAAGTTGGTAATAGTATAGTATTCCACCGAATTACCTAACATGCAAATATATAAATTCTTTAGTACAACTACACCTGAAAACAGTATGACAAACATGCCCTACACTAACAAACGGAAGTAGCATAAGTTATTATCAAACTTTTGAGTGCACCACTCCTTAATTAGCTAGGAACCCCTCTATTGTTGTGCGCTGCAACACATCGCCTCTGCATATATATTTGCCAGAAGAAGAACCGCAGACTTCTTAGGCGACACCTTCTTCATGCTGCTCTTCTCAGAACTAAGACAGACTATGTCCCTCTTGTTGTTCGGGCGTCTCGTCTCCTTGGTGGGGAATTTTTGACCCTCCTAATCAATCAACATCACATCCGAACTGTGGACATGAAATGGGATCGTGGAACTTCCACTTGCCCACGTCCCCAGTATGCGTGATGGTAGTCCCTGAAACCGACCTCGTAACCCCTGACGGAGCACTGAAATGAGATTGTGGAACTTCAGGGGTAACACTGTGGGAAGGTGTCATCAGAGCTTGAACCTGTAAAACAACATTCATGTTAGACAACCCATTCAGATTAGGGGTCAAAACCACATCCGAAGATGGGTTCGGGCCACCAGTCTAAATAGGCGCAACATAGCCTCCACGCACCTGCTGAGGTGTCCTATGAGCTGGTCCTCCTTCCCAGCGAGAACCCGATGTCACAACTGAACCCGACCTTGCCACTATAGTGGTTGGCGGCGAGGGATGCATATATAGGAGACCCAGAACAACCTGTAACTCCATGATTGAAGCCACCACATGCAGCACAATAGCCCTTCAAGCGCTCATACTCTATAGTAACATCTACAAAATATGTACAACCTATATTGAAAGTAGTACTCACCACAAGAGGTCGTCGGAGGTCGAGATCTACCCGAAGCTTGACCTCAGAACGATGGTTTGCCAGTAGGGGATCATGAGAATGATAACCGCCCAGCACATTGCCCATGCGTCTGAGCTATTTGATCTGCAAGGCTGCCGAAGCAAACCGACCTGAAATTGGCCGGATAAAAACCCAACTCGAGCACCTAGAGGCTGGAATTAATATTGGATCAACAAAACCATCAAAACTTTCCACCACAATGGTGATTTCATGGTGGAACCAAGGATTATGTTCCACCGCCCTCTTCTAATCAGCCTTAGACCGGAACTTGCACACAAAACGATTAACTACAACTCGATCGAACCCGATATTACCCGAAATATCACCAACTACTTTTCCATTATAGCCTAAATAAAAATCCCAAACCCAAAACCGTCGTTTCCCCCGCCCCACGTTTCCATCCACAACATATTCGCCTGCATCTCCAAGTGTCCGTGTATTGCCAACCTCAAAGTCGAAGAACCGAAGAAAGCACACCAACAAACACACACCCTAACCAATCACAGCCGCACGTAGCCTCACCACACGGATAGATGACGTGGCCAAAACAAGTTCAAATTCCCGCCTAAACCCGGACTTCAACTTTTGGGGAATTAAATTTCGTCCCTCTTTATATTATTTTTCGTGGCAACACCCCCTACTTATCAACTCACACTCACTTTGCCTCATTTTTTATTGAAAGGGCACTTTGCCTCATTTGCTCTCTCTATATTTCTCACACGCACCACACCAAACAAAGCAAAGGCCTCTCTCTCTCTCTCTGCGTCTTGCGATCTTATCTCTTCCGAAAACCCTAGGTAAACTCGTCTGCCGACTCAGCCGATTCTCACCGAGTCTGAACGATTCTCACCGATTTTCTGTTTCTTTTGGTTGACAGGTTTGCCATGGGGAAATCAAGAGCCGCCGCGCCGAAACGGTCCGATACGAAGTGAGTTTCAGCTTGTTCTTTTGCGATTTAACCAGTTATCTGTGAATTTTGCTAGAAATTAAAGCGTTTAGATCTGAGATCGTTTCAATTTTGTTTGTTTCTGCGGAAGTCTGGATTTAATTTTTGTTTTTATTATTGTGGAATTTAATAGGTTGAAGACGAAAAGTGCTGGAGCGAGCAAGCCAGCGAAGAAGGCTGGGAAGGATCCAAACAAGCCTAAGAGGCCTGCCAGTGCCTTCTTCGTTTTCATGTACGGTCAACGCTCGCTCTTTTTCTCTCCTCTGCATATTTTAGATCTGCGAGTTTTTTCATTTTTATATTATTTTTATGCGATTTTTCATTTCGCTGACTTGAGATTCTGGTTTGTATAGGGAGGAGTTCAGAGAGAAGTACAAGAAGGAGCACCCCAACAACAAATCTGTAGCTGCTGTAAGCGATTTTTCAATTCTCAGATCTACATGCTTAAATATCTTTGGTACGAATTTCCGGTCAAATTTATGCGTGTAATAATTTTATTACGCTGTTGAATAGGTTGGTAAAGCTGGTGGTGAAAAATGGAAATCGCTGTCTGATGCGGTGAGTAAAGTGGCTCATCTTTATTGTTATTATATTCTTTTATATGCGAATATTCCCGAATAGTTTATTGATGTGATGGTATTTTGTTTTGTTAAAATTGTACAGGAGAAAGCACCTTACCAGGCTAAGGCAGAGAAGAGGAAGGTGGAATACAACAAGAACATGGACGTCTACAACAAGAAACAAGTGAGTGTTTTGTTTCAATTCGTGGTTAATCTCCGAATTGTGTATTGTTTGAGGTGTGTTTCTGATAATGGTTTACTGAATTGTGTACGACAGGCTGAAGGAGATAATGGAGCTGATGAGGAGGAGTCTGACAAGTCCAAGTCGGAAGTGAATGATGAGGATGAGGATGAGGATGAGAGCGGTGGCGAGGTGAGCATGTCCCTCTGAAGTCATTTTGTAATCTAGCTTTTGCTGATGGTAGTGAAATTGTATCAACTGTCGTGGATGTCTTTTGTTGTTGTGCAGGATGAAGATGATGACGAGTAGAAAGAAATGTGAAGAATGGAGGGAAAGGAAGGGAAGCAATGTGTGTAGGATTGCTTAGAGTTGAATGACCCGCAGTTGCTGTTTATGTTCTTTGTCTAATAGGGTAGTAGTGTAGGAGTAAAATCTAAAACCACGGCGATTAAGATTAAGGACTTCGGCTAAACCGGATTTCTCTCCTATTATCATGTATCTGTACTTAATGCTCATCAGTTTAATGCTTAATGGTAGTCAGCTTTATTATAAAAGTAGAGGCTTCAATGGTGTGTTTGCTCTGTTCATTTGGTTTTTGGGTTCTCTGTGTTTGAATGATTTTGTCTCCTTTTGATCATGATCTATCTAGTTATGTGGTGATTGTGTTTTGGACTTGGCGAGGTAGTGTTTGACTTTTTTTTCATAACTGCTCCGATTGGGTAGGGATTGTTCTCTCTGGGGGATTTGTGAATCTGTATCTCTTGCGATTCTGTTGTCATCTCCCATCTTTGTTGGTGTGTGCCTAATTGGCCCAAATAGCTCTTCTAGAATCTGTAGTTGTTCTGTGGAGTTATCCTAGCTCGAGTATGAATTCTTTTGCTAAAGCTCTGATCACATATTGCGGTTTCATTTGCAAAGCTCCATGCCTCCATAGCCTAATGGAGGCTTCATCTTCTTAAACTCTTTCCACTAGTTTTGCGAAGTCAACTCGAATCATATTGAACAGAAACTTGATCTCACCATCGGAGTATTTCTCCTTCAAACTTCTTCCTGAACATGGCACACACTAACCAGAAAGTAGTGAAGGGTTGTTGGCCTTTTGGGTCTATTTGGGCTTTCATCCTTGTCAATCGCTTGAGCCCAAGCAGTGGTGAAGCCAACGGTGTCGTTTTAGCAGCTGGAGTACTGGAAAACAAGAGCGGTAGAGAGAGTTGAGAAGGGAGTGAAAGAGGACATGGCAGCTGCCGGAAAATGCTTGCTGGTGACTGGACCTCTGGTAAGTTTATCAGCAACTACTATCTGATCATTCCAAATTTGTTGTCGTCTTGTTTGATTTATGGTGCTGAGTCTTGTGATGCGCAGGGTGTTGGTAAAACCACTCTAATAATGAAAGTCTATGAAACCCTGAAATCCTCACACCCCAACTTAAAGATTCAAGGCTTCTACACCAGTAATCATCTCATCACACTCTCATTTACAGCACACTTGGATTTACTATTGGAATTTAGAGTTTATTTCAATTTTAAAACTGCAGGTGAGATTAGACAAGGGAGTGAGAGAGTTGGGTTTCAGGTGGTCACATTAGACGGCCGTACAGCTTCGCTTGCTTCTTCCACCATTTCCAGGTCTTCTCAATCTTTGTCGAATGCTCCATTTGTCCAATAAATGATTCAGTTTCAGTTTCCAATTGAAGCTATAAGCAAAGCAACTTTTTTTTGGTGTTTATGTCAGCCCGGAATCTTTTAGATGGCCTAATGTGGGGAAGTTTAAAGTCGATGTTTCGTCGTTCGAGTCACTGGCACTTCCTGAATTGCAAGTGGGTTATGCCTTTTGACTGCTAATTGATCACTCTTGTTGTTTATGTGATTAGAGCATTTTTAGAGGGTTTGTGTCTTGTGAAGTTGATGAGTAGATTCTTATCAGGTAAGAGAAGATACTGACCTGTTTGTTATCGATGAAGTTGGTAAGATGGAGTTGTTCAGCTCATCTTTCTTCCCTGCTGTTTTAAGGGTGTTGGAATCAAATGTTCCAATCTTGGCATCAGTTCCGGTTCCAAAAGTTGGCCGTGATATACCCGCAGGTACAATTCCTTTACAGATGCCTATTTCACATCATAATCTTTTGGTTAATTTGTCAAATCACCCATCTTCATTACATTCCAGAGGCATGTGTATATATGTGCATTGAGATTAAAAATTTGGTGGGGAAATACTTTGCCTTTTTGTTAAATCTGTGACCATGAATAGGGTGCCTAAAACTTGTGCAGTTGCAAGGTTAAAGAATGATCCCAGTGCAACGATCTTTACGCTGAGCAAAAGTAACAGAGATGCCATGAAAGAAGTGATATACTCCCAATTGGTAGACTTACTGAGAAAGCAATAGATATTGGACAAAAATCACTCCTTTTGTTTTCCACCTATGGCACCTGTACTTCAAGTCCTCATGATCTTTTTGTTTAGCTTGTCGTAGTTTGATGATAAAACTTGACTGAGCTTAGATATTGAATATGCTTGAAGCAAATGAATATATTGTTCGTGTTACTCAATAGTGCTCTAGTGTTGCTCAGTTGCAACAGGATTCTCTTCTGTTAAGTTGCTAGGATTTTAAATACAAATGATGAATATGCAGAAGGTTTGCAGGCAGTGAGGCAATAAAGTTTCTGTAGTGTTATGTGATGAATTTCTCTCCTTCTGCGTAGAGGAATCATCATATAGTTGCCTAAAAGACGTTCACTGCTTTGCGATTTCATGCGTCCCCAGAGATTAAGGCATCCAAAGTATTGTGATCTTCCAGTTGATTTGTTAGAGTGCCTCGACTTGACCAACGATGTTTCTCGATTCTGTGCTTCATGGGAATCATGGGGGTCCTCTTCCCACTACTACTAGTCTACTACTACGTTAAGTCCATACGTTATGCTAGGGGATAGAAAAGAGTCCGGCCATTGTACAAATAGGGTTTAATTTGCTTGGAGTACAAGACTTCTGAGTCTTCATTATTTAGGACTTTCCAACTGGTTTCTATTAAGTTAATTTGCTAGCTTCACCAGCCATGACGGGTAGAGATATCCCAGACGTGTCGGTAGAAATAATCAGGAGGCACCTGGACCTTAGAAACGAAATCTTCGTCAGTCTGTTCATCATGGCAATCTTCTATTCCTGCATTCAACCAAATCAAGCCATTACCACCTCTTCCCCTCCAGATTTGGCATCGCTGAAACTACTTTCATCCCCAACATTAGTGTAGTCTATCATCTTGCACCTTCTCTGCATGACAAAGATGACACTGAAAGGAAACGGGGTTGGTTAATTCGAACCTATGTGAAACGGAGGTTACTTCCTCCATTGTCCTTATGGGGTGGTTGTGAAGGCTTTAAAAGGCAAACGGTAGTGAACTCAGTAGAGTTTGGCCAACTTGAAAGTGGCAAAACCTTGTGTATTAGCATGTATTAATGATAGCTGGCCGTGTCCTCAAATCTCGATTTGTTCCCTGCGGTGATGATGGTTAAGGCTGGAGTTTTATACCGTGGAAACTGGCTAGATTGTTTTGACGTTAAATCAAATCCCATTGGACTCTATCCGCATTGTCCTGATCATACCGAGTTAAGTGATCTCATATATGAAGATGTTATTTTTTGTCAAGGGAGGTTCTATGCAATCTCTACGAATGGGAGAGCTGGAGCCATGGACTCCAGGTTTAAGTGGAAAGTGATTGCCTCACAGCTGCCTCCTCCTATCAGCAAGAAGAATTTGGTCGAATCGTGCAGGGAGCTCCTCTTGGTTGAGAGGCATGGGTCTACTTATGCCAAAGATGAAAGTTATGTGAATAATATGCTCAGGGAAATCAAATTCAAGGTCCACAAGTTGGAAGAGTAAGAAGCAGTGGTTTGAGTTAAAGGCTTCGGAACTAAATGATCGAATATTGTTTATAGGGAATGACTGCAGCTTCTCTGTCTCTGCTAGAGACTTCCCTGGATGCCGAGGGAGTTGCGTTTATTTTTCTTATGAAGTAGGTTGTGGTGGTATAAAATGTATTTCTAGTCGCATAGGAGTGTACCACATTGATGATGGGAGGGCGTTGCTGCCAGAACCGCATGCTAACATCTTTCAGCCACCCCCGTGAGGCCTAGAAACTGAATGATGGCGCTCAATTTTGTTCTAATATGTTGCTACTCTTTTAGCTTTCTATTCAAAATCTTAAGTTGATAGTTTGGTAGTTTTAATCTCATTGTCATATACCATGTAATGGGCAAATAAATGCAAAGAATAAGAGTCATATAATGTTGTTGCAATTGTGAAATAGGGGATTAAGAGGCTCGTCGATCCTGTTCTGATCGCAGCACTTGCTTTGCCAAGGATGAGAATGATCTAGCTGTGTCTTGCATCTCTGTAGTTTTCAGGTTTATTCCTTGCAACTTTCTCGTATTCTCTTGTAGCTTGATTTCTGCTAATTTAGCAACATTTGCTGTTTCCTGCAAAATAGTTAAGTGATGCATGCAGTTAGTTGAGGACACATTATACCTTGGCTATCTAACTAATGAAAGCTCTGAGTTGACAAAGATAAATATTGTCCTTACAGAAGATGAAAATCCGTATCTCCTCTTGATTTCATCCACTGAGCCAACCTTCTCTTCGGATTGCTCTTCCTTTGGGGAATTTTTCTCATTCTTAGTAGTCTTCATCTGTTTTAGTACTTTACCTGTAGATTGGAAACATATTAGGCAAACCTATTGAATGACTTCTATTGATCTAGGTGGTTTGAGCTGACCTTTAAAAGCCATAAACTTGCTTGCCAGTTTATCTGTATTAAGAGCTGCCAACATATTCCGCTCTTTCGGTTTCTCTCCAGGAATGTCAATCTCAATGTCATCTTCAAAGAAAATAGTTCTATGTGAACTTGGATCATCTCAAACTCCAGATCAGTAAATCAGTAATTATGTAACACTTAATATATAGAGTATCTATCACATAGACATACCTATGTCTAGCTGATCATGGACTTCATCCATGGCCTGGTTGTCGTCTTGGTTCTCAGCTTCAACTTTGAAATTAGCAGTTGAAAATATAGTTGAAAGTTCTTCAAAACTTTCCCTAGTATCTTCAACTTCCATCTCAGGTACATTCTTCGGTTTACTTCCCACAATATCTTTAATAACAGAGCTAAACATACCCTGCCAAGAGTAAAAATTCAAACAGTTGGTCTTTCATCTTAAACAAAACATGTGTTGTGCAGAAATCATGTGCTCAACATTGCTATAATAACGTATACGTTACCTTTTTCTTTTCCTTTGGAATGACGCGTGATGCAAACTCTTCTTGTGAAATTATCAGATCTATCTGGTACGTTGAGTTGAAAAAGTTTAGAAGCCTAGAATAAAGAAATGAAAAATGTTAGAAACTATGTCATAGAGGAGCTTTCTTTCACAATATAGGAGCTATTCTGTCAAAGTTAGGATAGAGACTTTTCAGAAACATGTATATGTATGATTTGTTACCTAAAGATTTGCTTCTGGAGTGAAAGAGAGAAGAGAAAGATTTCTTGGTCAGAGTTCACCTGCGAAAGGATGAGTACAGGAAACAGTTGACCATTTTGCAAAATATTCCTTAAGGATCAAGAAAGAAAATGTAGGATTCAGTAGTATTATACTAGGACAAGTTCTCCTTCAGGTGACGAGCATATAGAACTGTCAGCATACGAACTCGGTTTTGATGTGGAATGTGTGAACCCCCTCACCGAAGTCTCCTTTATCATGGATAACTCAGGCAAGGACCTTACATATCAGAAACAGTATCTCAGGCTTGATATTCACTTGTTAAGTAAAAACAGAAGGGATATTCTGACCAGTTACACCACCTTATCTCAATTTTTCCACTTGTAAAGACGAGTATAACACCCACGCCAGAGGAGATGTCGAACGTTGATGCCCAGCAGCAAGATGATTGGAATTTCTTCTTGTGAATCACCTTCTTAACTCCCTGAATTGAAAGAAAGGGTGTTAAGAATACAGAATCAGGTAAATGATTTTTTACATGCATGTCCTGGTGCCTACATAAGATGAAGTACAAATTACCTGCATGACATGTGTGAAGGAATATATGTATGCTGCCTTTTCAGAACATAGCAGTAGCAAAGATTGCTTTGAGGAATCCTCAGCAATACTTCCATCTACATTTACATTTAAAAAAGATTTTTATTGAGATTGTTTGATGTTGTCCAAATAGCATGATAACATCCTTAGCAAAACTTACCCAAGATCTTCATAAATAGTGCTCTTGTGGGTTTCTTGGGATGAACAAGACTAGTGCTCAATGAGTTTCCATTATCACTATCAAGAGCCAATACAGAAGAATCCTCTGTTGCAACCGCCAACACATTTTTGTCGAACCCATGAAAACTGCAGGTTTCAAACTGCAGGGAGATGATACCAGTAGAAATTTCACTTGCAATGTTGCTTTCATATAATAGAGTGGGGCCTTCTATATCAATAACCGAAACCTGCGAGGAGAGAAGAAGAAGATATTCGCAGTTGACTCAAGGGGAAAGGAGGAGAAGGAAGCTATCGGTGTTAGATAGTGCTTACATTTCCTTTACTAGACCCAACAGCAAGATGTCTTGAGCTTTGGTTTAAGTTAAGAGAAAGTACAGAACCATTGGCCTTCATTGATCTAAGGCTTTGAATAATGTGATCGTATCCTTTCTTTGTACTTCCTGAAGATCATATTACCATTTGCAATGTACTTCAATACTTCAAAAAAGTAAAAATGTAACAAACGTAGTGCAATGGCCTAGCATCTGAATAAGTTATACAAATTTATCATACCTTGAAGAGACAAGAAACTGCTGGCATTCGCATACGGTTCACGTTTGAATCTGAATATCCTAATCTGTTAATGACATATGTATTAGTCACACCACACGCAATAATTCATCAAATCCAACAAAGATGGATACTTCACCGTTCCACTCTGATCTCCAGAAACCATAATCCGTGATTTGCCATCAAAAAACAAGGCTGTGAGTGGCATACCACTTAAAGAGAGATCTTCCTCACTCTGCATTTTGTTTAAAGAGGAGTACATAAGAGTTGTCCTTTTAAGTTTCAGCACTGGAAAGGTAGTAGCAGTTAAAAAATAATGGATATTGCAAGGACACTACCTTCAATGATAAAATTGGTACTAATAGTGGACATGACAAATCCCAAAAGTTGATGCCTCCATCACTGTGTCCACTTATGTAGAGATTTTTAACTTTCGAAAAACCACTAAATCGGGCTGCATTAAAGTGAGTTCCATCTTTTGGTTTTGTCTCGGATGAAAGAAGTGATGGAATGCTTTTGGCCAGCAGAAGGTATTCCTATATGAAATCAGAGAAATCAAATGACCATATCAGTAACTTCAAAAACATGTAATGAATGTTAGAACAGAAAAATTGTAATCCAGTCCCTACTTGACGGCCGTATTACCTCGTCTGTATTAGTTAACATACTGGTATCATCTGTGATGAACTTTGATACAGTAATGCTTGAATCAACAAATGGCATTTTCACCATGACCTCCTTTGGCAACGAGGATGGTGACTTAGATTGGCTTTGGAGGAGACACTTTTCAATAGAACAATCATCGTATGCATAAAGATGTCCTGAATTACTAAGCACAAGAAAACAATCCTGTTGATGTTTGCTTTGCTCACTAGAAACTGAAGAAATTATCTCCATGTCAATACAAGGCTCAGGCAACTGAAGTCCTAATCTAAAAGTGCGGCCTTCAGTATGCTCATTCAACAGGATCACCTGCCTCATGAAAAATCAAATAGTCAATGTTTCACTCATGTAAAAAGTAGTTACAGTTGAATGTTATCTTAAAACATATCTACCTGCAACAAATTCGTAGAGACAATGTCAGACGCACCCATAACATATACTCGGCTTGCCTTCCCATCTGCATAAGCCCATCTCAATGATGCTATAGGAATTTTGTCCAACTTGTATCCAAGATTAAGTTTACACATTGGAGTATTTTGCAAGCTATCTGAAGAATTTGAAGTTGAAGGAATGCTCCAGATGAAAATCTCTCCATTGTTGTACCCAACAACAACTTTACTCCCACTAGGACATGCCCAGCAGGCAGCAGTGACTTTCTTTGTGTCTTGCTGATGTGATAGCAGTGTATTTACACCAGCTGTGAATATTGTTTTACTTTCTCGAATGTCCCATAACACTATGAGACCGTCTCTAAAGATTATTAGAACCCTGCATTGCAAAATAAAAGTTAAGTGAAACCAAAAACTTGTTTGCCAATCATGATTTAGGCCAACAAGGTTAGGTGAGACTACCTCTTACTTTCAGCTGTTGGCTGAGGCATTATGTACATCACAGCTTTATCGCTTAGATCTTCAGTTGAATTCCCTGATGAGATTATTGATCAAGTTAGAGCGGTGAAGTCAAAGAAACGTACAGTTTAAAGACAGTATCTGTATAATGCGTTCAAAACTTCAAAAAGTATTGAAATGCATCTGACCATGAGAAGCTGGATAAGGTATAATGTATTTCATTTGTACTATATGACATGATTCCTTCTCTAGCTTCAGAACTGAAACATTCCCAACAGAATTTCCAACATATCTGCAGAAATAGTTGTGTAGTATAAGAAATTGAATGTCATGAACCGCATTTCCCTACTTAGTTCACAAGTAGAAATTTACACACACTTACATGTACAGACTCTGCTCCATGACTGTGAATGAGGTAATATCCTCATGAAAAGCATGTACATGAGCCAGTATGTTCCTTTCCAAGTCCCAAACCTAAATACATTAACACAGCCGAGCGATAATCACATATTTTCGAGCCTTCACTCAGCAAACCAAAGTATATGAACACATAACAGAAAATGTAAACTCACCTCAATGTGGTTCTTGGTATTTACATTTAACAATATCCCTTGGTTTTCCACAAACTGAAGAAAAAACAGATGCAAAGGAGCCTATTAGGTTCACAAGAACTAATGAAGTAGCAGCACGTGTCAAGGAATAAAAGTTGGAAAGAATGACACACACACACACACACACATATATATATATATGAAACAAACCTGTAAGAACTTGCTTGGTACTGCATTGATGGACTCAAGTAGAGCTTGAGTGTTATGTCCGCCGAATAATTTAATCCGGCCATCCCTGAGAATATTGTAAAGACAGCCATCTATATTATGTATTGTTAACACACTGAAATCGATTTTCATTTTGAATTTCAAGAAATGGACTCACTTGGTGGAAACTGCAAGTATCTTTTGGATGGAGTCATAAGCCAAAGTGTTGGATCCCGAAGGTATTCCACAGTGGAATACTACCCGCGGATCGATATCACCTCCTTTGAGACCATCAGAATTTCCTCCAGGCTACAATATGATATGATCAAACAAGAAATGTGTGTCACATTCTAACCCTAGCTGCATTTGTAACTACAATATGATCAAATCGATGTTCAACTCGTCTCGTTTTTTGTGGTAACTCTGTAGTATATAGTATCTACTAACACTTTATATAACTCATACTATCATTTTCTGGTAATATTATTGTGTTCTTCTTAGCTTAAAGACTGCAAGTAAACAAAAGAGAAGAAGCATAGGCGGGAATTTGGGTTGACCAAATTATGTGGACCAATCTTACGTGGGCTCATTACTGGACAAAGCAGGACTGTCCCACCATGACAAGAGTGGCACGTGGGCGTACATTACTAACTACGGTCTCCCAATCTAATTGTAGTGGATCAGAAACATGAAAATCCCACTGCCTGGAAATTTTTTCCGAGTGTGTTCTTTGCTATGAATGTTGACTATAAATTCATATTCTTTGGAAAAGAAAATATAAATCTCTATCATTTAGACATAGAAAATTCGAGAAATGGGTCCAACAGTCCAAAATAGAAACAAGTTATAGTATGGTGGCCTTTTTTTTACATATTTAATTTTCTTGTATGAGATTTTTTAGACTACTTAAACCTCAAAAATCACTATCAACTATAAAACAGAAATAAGATATGATAAAAACTTTCTTTTTCTTCAATGGATATACGTGGCAGCGTTTTTTTTTAATAAAGATGAAAAGTGACTAATCAAAGGTGAGACTTGATACCTACGTTTGTTTAGGTCGAAAGTATTTCAAACAATTAAAAGTTGTGTTTTTGCTTGGGCCTTATGATTATAACAAGGAAAAAAAGAAAAATGATTCAAATGATCACTCAAGTTTGTCATAATCGACAATTTGATCACTGAAGTTTAGAAAATATCAAAAATGTCACTGAATTTTAACTTTGTTTATCAAATTGATCACTTTGCCCATCTTGGATGTCAATTTTTCTTATTTTATGGTGGTTTCATACTTCTCCCACTTATGTTATATGCATTTCTCTCATAATCTCATCTATATAAGCAAAATATTTGACAAATTATAATGTTTAAAATAGACAAAGTGATCATACTGATAGACAAAGTTAAAGTTCAGTGACCTTTTTGATATATTCCAAAGTTCAGTGATCAAATTTTCGCTTATGACAAACTTGAGTGATCATTTGAGTCATTTTCCCTTATAAGAAACTTAGAATGTTCGTTGGTTTGTGCTAAAAACTCTAGTTTCTCCCTGTGAGAAAACCAAGCACCGTTTGTGTACGCCACTCCTTTTCAGCCGTCATGTCCGACTCCATTGAGAAAGTTTCCACCTCCTTCTCATATGCCCTAGCCCTAGGTGCAGGAACTATCGACGTTAGCGCACGCCTGAGCACATCCTCATCTTCCAATGACTCATAGGTATTCCTTGCGTGTCGAGTTTTTGGAAAAGCCGTCACCATCAGTGAATTTCGACAACAGTTTCATCGAGTTTGGTTGCTCGATAGTGGTTTCAAGGTGCAGGAACGGCCAAATGAAATCTTGATCATCACCTTCGAAACCATCAGGGACAGAAACAAAGTTCTTCATGGAAGTCCTTGGCATTACAGGAACGCACCTCTAATCGTGATGCCTTACGACAGAGCATCTCCCCTCTCGAGTCTTGTCTTCAACGACCTCTATTTTTGTGTACGGATCTCAAACGTGCCTCCAAGGTTTGACAAGGATGGGAACATTGAGGTTTTTGCAGAGGAGGCAAGGGAGTACCTGGACTTTGATTTGCTTGCCCGTAAGAAGGGTGTGCTTAAGGTTCGAGTGTTGCACATGATTGATAAGCATGTGGTCTTCAAGAAGAACATGAAGTTGGTTGTAGGAATAGAGACCAAGATCGAGTACTATTTTGAAAACCTAAAAGGTCGTTGTGATAAGTGTGGCTTGGTGTTTCATGCCCCGGGTAGGTGCGCAGTGGAGTCGGCCAGAATTTTTGGTGGTCCTTGGCCTATGATTGAACCTAGTAAGAGCTCTACAATAGAGGCGGCTGCTGTAGGAGAGGCAGTAAGGCCTGAGCAGAAGGAGGCTGGGAATTCTAGGGCATTGGTGGTGAAACCAATGTCGAAGATCAATAGTGGATTTGGATTCCGTGCAGCTTTAGGGCTGAGTGCTGAGGAAGGTGATTTTAGGTTCGGTACTCATGGTGCTCTTCGATGGGAGGCACGAAAAGAACTTTATGTGCTCGTGGACAGTGTTAAGAAAGGTAGAATCCCAATTGTGATTCGTCGGCCAGAAGGTTCTTCTATGGAAACTTCGGTCAACATTGAGCCTTCTGCAAGTGAGGTGGGGAAGAAGAGAAGACGAGCTGCTAGTTCTAAGATCTCTCCTAAGAAGTTCAAGACTAATCCTGCTGCTGAAGCGTATGTGAATGGAGAGCCCAAAAGGTTGAAAGTGTCTTCATTTCCTGATAGACTGCAGGCTGCGTCTCTAGATCTTAGTGAGACACATGAAGAGATGACGGTGCTACGTAAGAAGAGGCTTGGGCGTCATTTAGGGTAATTTTGATAGTGACAAGGCTTCTAGTGCTAAGAAGCGTAAAGGAAAAGATGTGGAAGCTCCACCATGTCTGACTTTTCCTATGAAGACTTTGTGCTTGGATAAGGGCAAGGAGAAGGAGACTTAGACACCTCCTGGTGTCGACTTGCATGCTACTTCGTAGTTATCTTTATCATGGATTGCAAATATATCTACCACAATTGCGTGCTTGGGGGTGTGTTAGTTACCATGATGCATGATTTATGTAGTCTACGTAAGTTGCATGTAAGCCCGATGTATTAGTTGGGCTTAGAGATTCAATGAAATGTTCTTGCTTTGATAGGTTTTTTCTTCTCTTGAGTAGAGCTAGAATTCCAGTCATTTTGTGTATGAACTGTATGGTCGAGAGGTTTTAATAAAATTTTCTTATTTCGAAAAGAAAAAAAAGAGGAAACTTAGAATGATGAAAGGATCAAAAGAAAAGAGAATGTTACCAAGACAAGTAAACCCTACATCAAATCCTATTTGATGTATGTCAAACTCAAACATGATTGAATTTTCGATAATAACATTTGTACAATATTATCCAATCCGCCACCTCAAGGATCGGTTGCTTTGAAAATTTGACTCTCCATTCAAAATGTATATAATAATGACAATTGATTAATGCATTGAGTAACGAATTTCTGTACTAATTTCATATAATATTAGTAACTCTCATCTACCAAATTCTCCAAAACTCCAAATACACTACCTATGATCATGATGTTGTCCTTTTCTGGAATATGCAGATATATACACCTAATCCAATTGCTTAATTGCGTGCTCTTTATGTAAAACCACTATTCAATTTGATCCCATTTCTGAAAATATGGCATCTGGCAACTTTAATTAGATACTTTTAGTATTCCAAACCACTCATTCCAATCAGACAAACACAAACCACTAGACCACCCAACTCATCTTATACAGCAAATACAGAAGATACTAATACAGAGAGTACAGCTCTATAGAAGTACCGTGGCAAAAAACCTCCTCCCCAGTTTTGGTTAAATTTTCGTGAACTGGAATCAAAATGATTGAAAAATTAGGAAGTAACGTGCATCCCTGAAAGCTATTATCTTAATATCACCAATTTGTTTCAGCAAAAAAGTTAAAGAGAACGATCGAATCGATGTAAGAAACCCCAAAAACGATGCCATTGATCTCATTTGATCTTCTCTTTCAGAGATGGATTGTGCAGTTTTTACACAGAAACAGAACATAAACAGAGGAGAAGAACTCACCTTCTTGGAAGCCTTCTCCACAAGCTTTCTTACAAACATGTGTGCTGGCCGGTCGGACTGATCGAACTCGGATTTGGAATCGGAGGCTCTGAAAGCAAATCCAACTCTTGAGAAAGAAGAGGTCGAAGAAGAAGAAGGAGCCAATTTTTGTGCTTTGAGATAACCGACGAGGCAGAGAATGAGAGAGAGCAGGAGAGTGAAGAGTGCGAGAGAAAAAGCCGTTGATTTCAGTTTTTATTTTGGGAGCAACAAGACAAGTTTAGTAGTTTTTAACGTACAAATCACCGTCCTGGATCCCTGGTTAGGGACACGTGGAGCTTGATTAGGTGAACCCCCATAACATTGCTCATAAAGGAAAATATTTGACCCACTCTCTCACTCTCACTCTCTTGCCAGATGCACACATTTGACCCATTATGCCCCCGCGTGTACATGATGTGACGTCGTATATGTCAATTGAAGGCATAGGGTGATTGGAGACTAGTGAGTGAAAGTGTGAAACTACAGTATGGAGCTTAGACAAAACTAGTAAGGGCTAACATAGTTGGGCAAGAACTTTGTATATTACTGAAAAGCCTACAACAAGTTCATAATGAAGTAAAACAGAACTAAGATGAATATGGCTTTTGCCCTATGAGCAACTACAAGACCAATAGTTCAATACTGAAAAATAGAACCACCCTTACTCTGCAGCTAGTCTCTGGAAGAAGACCTCTTGCTGTCGACTGCTTCCTTAAGTTTTCTGCCCAGGGCATAAGCCAGAGTTGGAGGTACAGCATTCCCAATCTGCCTATGCTTGTGAAGAGTGTTCCCGAAAAACTGGTAGCTATCTGGGAAGCCTTGAGATCGAGCACATTCTCTGACGGTTATGATTCTGTCCTGGTCAGGATGAAAGCACATTCCCACTTTACCCATCGGCTGAGGATCAGTGACAGAAGTTGGGAAGTTGCCTTCCCAATCCAACCTTCCGAACAGGCCCTTCCACTGGTTGTGGCGTTTGGCAGTGTTTGGCAGGCACCATGGTATCAGGTCGACTAGTTGGCCATTAGAGAGCTTCACTTTCTCTTCTGGAAGGTCCTTCCAGTCTGCACCTGGCCTCTTGGGAATCCTCTTGCACCGGATGAGGTTCAGCTCGTTCATTTCTTTTGAAATGTGTTCGGTCAACACAGCCATGTTGCCTCTGATTTTCTTTTGGAACCACGACACAGGGTCGCTCTCATACTCCAGATTGACCTTGGATGCTCCATTGCCTACAGCTGGGAGATCACCAATTGTATCTCTTACTGTTATAGGACGGAAAGGGGCACCGCCTGCAGTACTCCGTACAGCAGCATAGTATGAATTCCCAGATAAATTGATCTTCAACTCTGGCACACCAAAAACATGCATTGGCTCTGGCCATTCTGGGAGAATCTCATCTGGTGCAGCTGCCCAGATAAATGCTCGCTTTCGGGACTGAGAAACACCATAAGCTCCAGCTTCCAGAATGCCAAACCTCACCTGGTAACCCATCTCAAGAAGCGAAGCTAGAGTCAGACGAAATGTCTGTCCTTTATTGAAAGACACAAAGTTCCTCACATTCTCCAGGAGGAAGTATTTTGGCCGGAAGTAGTCAGCAAAGGACAAGAAGGCTAAAATCATTTCACACTGTACTTTACTCCACGTGCTGGTGTTGAACCGATTCATACCAGAGAAACCCTGGCATGGAGGGCCTCCATTTATGAAATCTACTTGCCCTGGCATTGGCAAGTCATTTCTCACCTTCTCCTCAAGTTTTGAGGCTAAATCATTGGCATCAGTAGTTGAGATGCAATCATCCACATCTCCACATTTTTCCATCACAGCCCTTAAGATCACATTGCAATTATTAATGAAGACCAATGAGTCGGGATGGTTGAGTCGGAAAGCCTCTCCAGCCGGCTCTTCATATTCAATGGCCCACTTGGTTACAGATACGCCAGCCTGGTGCAGCCCTTCCGACAAACCACCGCATCCAGCAAAGATGTCTAAAGTGGCCAAGCGTTTGTGGTCAGAATCATCTTTCGGTTTCTCAATTTCAGGATCATCTTCTCCCTCTTTTCCCTTTCCCTTTCTCTTTCTTGATTCGGCATCACCAGCTACTGTTGAGTACCTCACCCTGATGTTAGCCGGTAACTGTTTAATAGACCCCGTAGAAGGATCATACAGATGCTCACAAAAGAATATATGCTGGAACAATGCTGGAGTATTACATTGTGGAAGATCAATCCTCTTTCGGACTTCACATTTTCCTTCTATGCTATCTACAGGTACATTGTGTAATTCTTCACTGTAGTAGACCTCTCTGACATCTGAGCAGTATGCCTTCTCAACTGCTATGTCCTCTGGTCTGAAAAATCTTCGAACTTTAACCTGGATTAACCATGCTCTACAGAGTAAGAAAACGGTCCCCAACAAAATTGTAAAATAACACCAACTAAAAAAAACAGTGCCTAACCTGGGTATGTTTCAGTTCAGGTTGACTAGATCCCTTTCCAGTGATAATCCCCAGCACTTGGCACACAACAAAAGCTTTCAAGCCCAGGTTCCGTCCAGCCTTGAAAAGTTCAGTTTCAACCGTTTCATCAGAAAACTGACTGTGGCTTACATAAACAAAATCATGAACCGAGTACTCAGCTCCATTGTATACAAAGCCAGTCTTTGATGAATCCACTTTGAAGACTTCCTTGGCCTTTTCATCCTCATTGACTTTGCAAGAGTGGCAGAAACCAGATCCCAGACCAATTGTTTCACGAGAAAGATTGAAGAAAGCACCTTGCTCAGGGCAATACAAGCTTTTACAATAATATTCGGTCGGCAATCCTTTCTTCTTCCTCTCCTCTGCTCTAGCTCTTTCAATTCTGCTAGCATCAGCATTCTCCTTCCTATATTGATGTCCCCATGGAATTGATTGGATATCCACAACAACTGCCTGTTTCACATCCTCTAATGACAAGCTCATGCACTCATTTGTCAAGAATACCTCCCTCTCGTTAGCAGTGTTGCCAAGAACAGTATCAGAGCCTCGCTGCATCACTCTGCCATGGAACATTTTTCCACCATCTGATGTTTCATACATGTATTCTACAAAGCAGATAGCAGGAAGTTCATCCGAGTCCTCAATGTCAACCAAGACAGCACCGCCCACAGAAATCTCATCTCCACGAAGGATGGCATGCTTATAGAGAGCTTCACCAGAACTTGTTTTTCCCATAGGCTCCTCACCCCACATAATCGCCCTGCTGCTGGAGCAAGGTTTGGTTTTTCTTGAACTTGCAGATGGTCTTGGGGTTTGTTCTGTTTCCACTGAATTATCTTCTGCATCATCCTCCTCTATGTCCTCTTGGACTTCCTCTTCTTCAACTTCATCCTCCTCTATCTTTTCACAAGTTGCTCCGGGGCTTGATTCTTCTGGAGAGTAATTTGAATAGTATTCACCCCAGATTCTGTTAATCAGTTTTGTTGTCGTAGCCTGCATTGCCTTCCTCTTGGATGTTACAGGTCCCATTGATGCCCTTGGGTTCAAATTTGTAACACTCTTCTGCAACTTCTTACTCTTTACTTCCCATTTAGTGTGGTGCCTCTTCTCCATTTTGTCTCGAAGACTCTGAACAAATGGACAACTTTTAATCTTTGCATCTGGAAATTCTGTGAACAGCTGAACTATTATTGGTCCATGTACAACCACGTATCTTTCAACAGATGCAGGATCAGAAGAAATGTAACCACCATGGTTTTTGGGGAGCTCTGACAATCTTTTAATGACATCTGCAAAATTAAGCCGTGCTACTCGGCTTTCAGCCTTAAGCATTGTGATTATACTTCTCCCAACCCTTGCTGTTTTCAGTATTGGTTCATACCACAAAGCATACTGCTTTGATGGCTTGCCAAGTCTGTACCAGGCCAGTTCTGTTCGAATTGAAACTGAAATCATTGAAGCTCCCCATTCTATCACCCATTCCTTTATAGAACTCAAATACACTGGCATGCCATCAACATCTTGCGCGACTGGTGCTACTGAACCACTTGAAGAAGACTGAACACCATCAACATCAAGATCAAAGCTATAGCCTCCATCATCAGCACTCATTACCCCAGAACCAAAAATTGTAACATCAATATTTGGGCAAGGCTTCATTGGCAGAAGCTCCAGCGAAATCAATCTCGAGTCTGAATTGTACAGACACCAGTTATTCAGTGTATGTGTCTCATCAGTCTCACCATCAACCACAATAAACTCATCCGTCTCTTCAATAGATGTCTTATAATAGGCAGGCAGAGGATAATCATTAGCAATTTCATCCTCATTTATTTTGATGTAGAACTTAGGTGATGTGGAGGCAGCACCCTGACGTTTCCTATGTTTAATTGACTTGAAATTCTCTTCCTCTTGCAAAAGTCTAGCTAACTTCGCATCTTCATCTTCCTCAACTTCCATGGATGAACCACTAGTTTTCACTTCATTCTGTACATCTGCAGAAATTTTTAAGGTACCTCTTGAAACTGCTGGCTTTGATTGCTCATAATATCCATACTTTACGGACTCATCTCTGAGGGCAGCAAGAACTGGTAGCTGTGCCAACATCCGATCATTCTTCTTTGTCGACTCATCCAAACCTATCAATTGATCATAGATAAACACACCTTGAGATATGACAAATTCTTTGATAGATTCACTGCCAGAAAAGAATTTGCTTCCACTCATTGATCGAGCAACACCAGCAAGTAATTCATCAAGACTGCAATCAGAGTTGCATTTTGACAGCTTCTGGTAGACTTCTATGCAAGCACGTGCTTTCTCACTGAAACTATCATAATGTTTCTTGTAGCTGCTTGCAGGTTTAACACACCAATAGTCAGCAACATCAGTTGAAAGCCATATTATTGGAGAGCCTTCATCGTAACCAGAGATGTCCCAAGTTTCTATTCTCCCAAAACCTTCACATTTAACACCCTTATCTTTGGCCTTGCCCTTTTCAGAACTTTCATCAAGAGGCAATATAGTGCCAGTAATAAACAGATCACCGACTTCCATCATCTCAAGTGGCTGTGTATCACCATCTTCATTATGCAAGATAAACTGATTCAGTCTTCTGTTTGGGCGCCCACTGTCCGGGTCCTTGCCACAAGTCATGCAGACAGCAAGAGTTTCTTCTGGTACAACCTTTTCCTCCTTGCTTGCAATGAGACTAGACTTGTCAGACACATGAACAGACTTCTCCTTGAAGTCATTACATGCAGCAGCACGCTTGGGCAACTTGCGAGACTTGGGCTGCTCTTCACCCTCCTGTGGTGAATTTCGCTTCTTGCCTTTACGATTGGTAAGTGCATCCTTCTTGGAAGCTTGTTTGCCCTTCGTCATCGTTCCTGTCACATAATCTCAGAATTTTAAGCAAACAATTGACAAGGCAAAGATAACTACAAACTAATCAACTTCAACACATAAATATCTGACATATTTCCTCTAAAACAATAAAAAATGATCCAGATATAGACTAACATCAAAACTCACAAAAAATTAAGCAAACAAATCCCATGTGAAGCAGGTAATGAATAGAGGATCTTCAAGGTCCTGATAGAAAAGAAACGAAATGCATCTCGGGATTAAACTGAACCTATTAATTAATCTCATTATTCATTAGAAAACTATTACCATACATCCGTGATCACAGAATCATAAACAGTAATTTCCTAATAACAACGTCTAGAAGATTTCACAGACCCACAAGAAAACCTAACCTAGAATAATTTCCACAAAAGTCTCGTCACAATTCAAAATCATAATCAAAGTATTTATCTCATTTTTCAATAGAAAACCAATACCGTGAATCCTGAATCACAGCACCATAATACATTACAGAGCAGTCAAAATCCCTAGTTACAACAATTTCATGAGAAAAAATTAGGGACAATCGAAACCTACAAATTCACTTCTACAAATTAGGGATAATCGAAACCAAATCTACAACAATTACTACAAAATTCAAATCACCAATTAAAATCTCAAAATAAAACAAAGCCTGGAAACAGTTCCTAAAAATCCTAATCACAAAGCCAAGCCAGCATAAAACCTCACTAAATCCATAATCCAGCGAAACGGCAACAAAATCTTATGAAACGACAACCACATAACAACAATGACAGATTCAAACACACAATTACACGTCCCCGACTAAGTGAATGAGAATTCTGATTAACGAGATGAGTGAATTACCTTCGGAAGGCGAAGACGAAGGAGATGACTGCTCGGTCTCGTCGTTTGTGGCGGCGACGGCGGTGTCCGCTACATCGGCGGCGACGGATCCCATTTGGGGGAAAATCAGCGGGGGCGAAGAAACCCTAGAAATGTTGTTGACTGAGAAATGAACTCTCTCTCACTCTCACTCTCGCTGTGAGTGTATCTGAGTTGGGATCTCTCTCTATTTATTTCCGATATTTTCAGTGACACGTATGGGCGGGAAACACTAGCTTTCGGACAAATGTTGGCGCCCCTTTGCCATTTTCGCAAGGAGGGAATAATGCCCTCTCTCCTAAAAAAATTTGACTTCTCAATTTGAATTTTGTTCGAAGATTTCAATTCAAGGTCAAGGTCATAGATGATTTTCTTCTATTCTATTTCGATTTCTATTTGTTTTCTTTTTTGGATTGATGTTGTTGTGTTTGAAAATCTGAGTTTAATTCAAGTCTTGATATTGGCGTGGGTTGTTCTACTCTGTTGGTTTATTCGTTAATGTGGTGGGAAATTTTCGATTTGATGATTACAAGGGTTTAAATGATTGTCATGGAGCTCGATATGTGGGATTGGGTTGGATTAGAATTGAGAAACGATCAAGGGTGTTATAGTGTGGGAAAACCGACTCTAGAAGTTGAAAGACGGTTTTTTGAGTTTCAAAGCGTTTAATATGAGCAATAATTAACTTTAATAATTAAAAAAAAAATAACACCAAAGGCAATATAGAAAACCGAAAATGTGGTTTAGCCAATGTATAACGGACATATATATAACCATGCAGAAACCGTTAGAAAAACGATATCCAATTTGTATATCAATTATGGCTAATGTGGAAACTCCCACTAAAATTAATCTTCCTTGAATATGAGAGATAACGAATTCATACCGCATTATTGCGATAAATAAAGTCTAATTATATAATTCACTACAAAAATTGATGTGAAATTAGAGCTTTCCTACTAGTATGGAAGTTGAAAACATTTATTATAATTGCTCTATGAGACAAAAGAATTCTTATATCTTAAGGACTTTTCTATTATTTGGTTTTGTGATCTTTGTAAGCCATACTTCTTCAAAAGTTTATAAATTTCATAACTCTAACCAAGAGAAGAAGAAACTAATCAACAACAAATATTATTTTTTTAAAAACGCTAAACTCGAACATAGTCGAGTTTACTTATATCTTTCAAGATCAAACGAAAGACACTTAAAAAGAGATAAACATACCTTTGAGCACTTAATTGTGGTAAGTATGTCATCCCCATGAATTACGTAGTCCAAAAAAGATGCAAATAAGTTCTGGTACCAACAGTACCAGACTCCAAAGTCCTAAATAAGAGGACCAATAACATAATTAGTTAAAAAAACTAAAAACCTAGAATAATAAAAGCCCAATAAAACATGACGGTCCAAAAAAATTGGCCCAATTTTGTTGGCCTATAAACAAAACCCTACTGCATGCAAAACAAAACACCATCATCACACCCAATCACCAACAGCAACCTCCACCACAACCACCATCCCCACTGTGCACGTTGCCGTGACATCACATCTTGACCTCTGCCCCTCCCTACAAGATGCAGCCACCACACCATCGCTCAACAGTCATCCCAATCAAACCATGCTCTCACTGGAAAAAGCCAATCCATAAACGACATTAAATTGATGCTCAAAACAAATCACCTTCTACCTCTCATTGTTGGCCTCTAAAGATACCACATCGCAACCCGAAACGCCAGAAGAGAACCTGCTAAAAAACCAACAAACCCGACCAAACCTTAAGGAGCCACCTGGGCCTCGACTTTCCGTTTGGCAGCAAACCAAAGAAACTAAGACATGGCCAAAACGGCCAACCTCAGTGTATCCTGCCGCCAGACAGGAGAGATGAAAGAAGAAAATCATCGTCGCCCTAGGGTTTTTACTCTCTCTCTTGATATTTTGTTAATCGGTCTCATCATACAAGTTAACTCGATTAGTAAACATTTTGAATAAGAGATATCTTTGAGATTATACCATCTTAAACGAGCTCGATACATTGTGTGCTAATTTTGTGTCGTTATTAGTTACAACATAGCAGTAATTTAACTCTCGTTACAACTTACGATTATTAAGTTTCGAACCTAACATCAATGTATCGATATTTTAACATTTTAACGCACCATAGAGCATCTTGTAACCGGAATAACATGTGACACGGCCATAGCTTAACATGTTCATATATGGGTCACATCCAGTGGCCCATTATACTAACAGACATCATCAGCCAGCCCAATACCAGCAGCCCGATAGCAGAATTGACTTAACGCTGTACACAGTCGTCCACCATCCGTACCCGACCGACCCGCCCGGGCCTTTGCTTCCCAATAAAGATGGACTCCACCTTGTCGTCCACCATCCGTATCTGAGACTGGCCCAGTTCTGCACTTATCAAAAAACAAATAATAAGCCCTACAAAGACTTTAAGAAGCAACACGTGTACGGATCCAGTTGCTGCCAGGTGTGTTTTGAGTTTGAAAGTTGCGCGCCCGATCGATACCCTCGGTCCCTCGAAAAAAAAGCTATAATGGAGAGAGCTCTTCATCATTAACATCACGATCACCATATTCATATGGAGGAGCTTGGCTAGCTGGCTAGAATTAGCTTTAGAGCACATGAACGAGTATCATGGTGAATAAAGGAAAGGGTTCGACCGGCTTTGTGAAAACCAGAGACTGATGTGCCCCGCGTACTTTGGCTTGGCTAAAACCATCATCGGATGAGTTGTATGCGATAGGGCGTTCGAGCTTTTTCATGCACGGGTGCAGAATTATATGTTATCTCGTTTTGTAGAACAATAATTTTGGTCAGGTGGGTCGTGTCGGAGAGAAGCTGGTAATGGTCCAAATATGAAGCACGTTGTGTGCTCATAGGAATCGAGGAAGGTATAAAATTTCTCATAAAGATGCATACATATAGAACAAACTCGTCGACCATATAGCTGTGGCCTCATAGTCATAGGGCAAGTTTCAGCAAATATGTTAAGCATGTATGTGTTGTGTATTAGCCAGTGTATTTGTTGGCTTTTGACGACTGCATAGTAGGTTACCATTGTTGACTTTATATGAACCAGGTATATCTATTTTTAGCTTCGTTGTTTTAATCAAAATAAGATTTTATCTTGGAACTACGGCGAATAATTCAATAGAAACACTGAGTCTCGTTACAGAAATTAATGTTAAAGATATGGAAAATCCATGACTATACTTTGAATATCCAAATGTGTATCCTGTTTTCGGGTATATCTTGGTGCATTTCATGAGTGTCACATTTCAATTTGTTGGGTATTAGTGAAGTTTTTATGATATAATAACTAGGGGTACCGGTTAGCTACTAACCAATACGTCATAACACAATCTCTCCAAGTCTCCAACATTTAGTATGTACTCCGTCCATTTCATCATGTACACATCGCACTAGTAAATTCTGGTTTGTTTACAACGGCGGCGAATCTATCTATCACAACATGCGTCGTAAGAACGAAAGAGCAATGTGGTTCCATATATACTAGCATACTTTCGGTAGTTAAATTAAAAGATGACATTACAAAACAAAGCAGGAAACTTACAATTAATACTAGCTAAGTAGCAATGGCATTGTGACATTGTCAGATCATCACTCATATGCAACGTGCGTGCTTTGTTCGACATCTCTTGCACATGAAAGTAGTTGGCTCGATCGTAGGCGAAAGCAAACTGACCGGCGGGAAAGCCTTGCCAATTGCAAATATTTCTCCGGCGAGCAAGTCGGCGAGGTACGGCCAGTTTGGTGTAGATCGAATTTGCATTGGAAACGCGTGTTTGGTGTACGTGTGCTGCAGAAGGCAGCTAGCTAATTAAGGATCTGAAATATTAAAATTGGTATGACTTGGCAACTTATTGTCGTTGTTCATGTTGTTGTTGATGGTTGATGGTTTTGTTTAAAGGCGCCAAATGGAGGTGTCGTGGGCGATAGCAACTGTCATTGAGCTGTTCGTTACGTGCTCCTACCCACGTACAAACCAATCACCATCCATATTCTAGCTCTTTAATCTAATTCACTAAAGAATATATTGGACTAGCAACGTAATATAACATAACATGCATTCTTGTTATTAGTCTTCCTACACCCGCATACGTGGGTCTGAATTATCATAAATTTATTGAGCTTATGCACTTATATATAGGGATCGATACCATATCTCTTATTTCTCTTATAACTGTGCTCACCCTACGTCTAAACTAATCTGAAAACAATAAGTAATAAAGATATACATCAAATCAAATAATATAAACGGAAATTACTGGGGCAATCAAAATTGATGTTGGTGACTTATATTAGACAAAATCATATAACTATTTTACTGGAATGCGTCGCACTTGTATGTGCAAATTGTCAGATAATTTCTTTAAGTGTGAAATTGTATAGTTTTACGGAGTATATTTGATTTCACTTTTTTATGATATTTTTTGTTTTTCTCGACTATCGAGATTCAATATGTTGATACATATAATAGAATTGAGGTGATCATTGACCTCAATGCTAATGGTTATGCCAAAGATGAGGATATATAACTAGGTTGATAATTTAACAAACCATAAATTATATCACATTGAAACTAAAGAGGAAGAGAAGATTCAGAAAAGAAAAAAATTCCTTCATAAACAGGAACTCAAGTCACGAATTTGGTACCAATAAAAAATAAGTCTACTACACAAAAGCAAAATGCCTTCAAAACTGGAATTGACATATTGAATCGATGCAACACGAATACATGATTAATAACAGAGAAATAGAGAGAAAGTTGAGTACGTGCCTACCTGGAGAGTAACATGTGTCGAGAAGGAGGGTCACCGAGAGAGTGTACTTATTTGAGTATATAGTCGAGAACAACGATCGGGAATCAACCCATTTGACTCGAAGTAAAACAGTACCATAATTTTTACCTTTTCCTGTAAACCAAATCATTCATCCATTCAGTACTAATTGAACCTAAGACTTGAGAAATCAAATGCAAAAATTTGGTTTGGAAGTTTTGGTTCTTGTCTACTTGCATCCATGGTCAACTTGTAAAATTAAATGACCCATAAACAATCGATCAGGTTCTAAAGGCATCGACCGAGTTAAAGAAACTCAATCAGGGATATGAAAACTCATAAGAACTATCACTACAACAGTAGAAGATATCAAAGAAATTGAACATAACAATAAGGGACACTGAAATTAAAATCAAAAATTGAGTTTGGAGACCTTTTTGTGAAGAAGTATCATGATTGGATGAGTTGGTGAAGACGAACACCACAAAGCCCATTAAAATTTAAATTCACTCCAATCGACCTTAGCATATGGCGATTTGTCAATGTCCTAATACAATTGAACACCAAAGACTATGAACTACAAATCAAACTAAACTACAATTACAAATGAAGGTTATCCAAGGTAACAAAAACATACCTTCCATATGCCCTTTATAATTGGTTTCCTTCATCTGGGTGAACCCAATGATTGCATCTGCCAAAAACTTGAAACGACCCACTAAATTGTTGAGAAACAATTTAGAGAGCTATAGACGTATTCTCTTATGTTCTAGGAACTCCAATTTCTTTATCGATACTCTATACATTTACCGAGATTGTGGAGATAATTGCTTCTTTATGTGCTATGGAGTAGGCAGTTTGATTTCCCCAAACTTATCTCTCATACGTGTCATATTCTATGATGTTCTTTTGTTTTGTATTGGTTTACTCTCATTTGATTATATTTGAGGTTTAGAGATTAAGTCACGAAGAGTGCATTTCAAGGCATTACAAATGTTCTACCTCCCAATTGCTTGTAAGCATTATTTCTTTAATTAATAGATATTTTTTTTTTTGTAGTTTTTGAAATTTTGCTTTGTAACCCACTTGATCGAAATAATTAACAAAGTGTAAACTACAACTAAAGACTTTATAGTTAGGATTCTCCGATCCTAAACATTCTATTGGGAACCTAACTATAGTGTTCTGGACATATGATATAATCATATCCTACAAGAGACTTGGTCACCATTGGTAATAAGTAGGACAACGTACTCCTTAATAATTGTCTACAATCAATGCAATTTTATGTCAATTATTACAGTTGTGCAATATATAGATTAGGATTGGTATCAAAGAGGAGGACACCAACACATGGTTAAAGGTACCGGTGTAATTAGGTGTGCTTTCCTTTTTTGAGGTGTCTATCTTCCAAGTTTGACTAGTTCTCGAGCCATTTGTTTGTTTATTTCTATATCTAGGTTTTTCAGGTTTTGCCAAAAACTTAAGAACGTACGCTCAGCGGCGGATCTACGTTGGTCGATGGGCAATTAAACTTTTCAAGTTAGCTTGAGAATATAGAGGTTGGGCAAATATATGATCGACGACGAAAATTGCAGTTTAGGGCAAAATAGAAAGGAAAAGACGATCAGAGCTTATATGAGTTGGGCTTTGATTTTGTGTCTTCAATTATTAAAACAGCATTTTTTAAGAAAAAACTTGCAGTAAAGACAAAATAAACAGGGGGAGGACAAATGTTTGCCTAGAATTATACAAGTAACTTGCACATATAATCATCTCTTTTAATTCTAATAATAAATGGGTAAATATATTATTTTTCTTTTAATAAATCTCATTTTCAAGTAAATAAGTTATCCAAAAAAGATCGTAATAGAGATTTCAATGATATACAAGCGATAAATCTCTATTTGGAAGAATAAGTCGACACCAAACGATCAACGTTAATTAATTAATGGTATACCCGAACAATTGTATGTAGTAATTCAATTCTTTTTTTTAGATTATGTTTTTTTTTTGTTTATCTTTTCATAGCCACTGTTATGAGTGCGATATTAGATGTCGATAGTATCATTTTATTAGTATCAATATAATTTGATCATTTATCTAAAAATATCAGTTGAATAACTATTGTTATATATATATATACATTTTTCAATTTTAAATTTTTTTTTAATTTTATTTTTGCCCAACCTCAATAATATTTTTGGATCCGCCACTGAGTACGCTCATTGTAACCAGTAATTTCGTTCAAGTTAGATACCCAGTTGAACAATTATGTAACTTCGATAATATGATATGCGTGAAAATGAAAACCAGAACTACATTAGGAGATTTCAACTATGTGTAGTTGGATTTTGAAATATGGCTCTCATCTTATCCACCGAGGGAACTCAAATAATCTGTTCACAAATCAAATGTACATAATAAAGTAGGTAACTTTTTGCTGGCTTTGGATTTTTAGGCGTCTAGCACGTGGAAATTTCAGTTAAATTCACTAACGAACTCATGAACTGTGTTAGAAATTCTCTAAAAAAAACAATGGGATGAAAGAGCGTATTAGAGTAGTAGACTAGGGGAAAATGGGAAGCCATCGCTTTCCGATCGTTTATTTTCATTCTTTCCAGCCACACCAAAAGCGAAACTGGCTCTCTCTCTCTAGCTCTGTTCCACATTTTCAAAGATATTTGTATCATTATTCTATTCGACGATCCAATCGATCGTAATCAAATTCTCTCAACTCTTCTTCTTCTTCAACTCTCTCTCTCTCTCAATATTCGGCTTTGAAATATTAACACTCTTTTGGTTTGCCTCCTCTCAAACACGTACAGTACGCCGTTTGGTGCATCGGAATGATCGCATTGGGATAACAAGCTCGGAACTTTTCAAGGTTAGTCATTTTTCGGTTGCGTTTTTCTTCTCAGAGTTAGAAACTGTTTATTGGGTTTTGACTTCGATGAGTTTCTGTTCATGGGTTACATAAAGCTTCAAGCTTTATTGGTTTTTCGGGGTTGGTCAGGATTGTTAGTTTGCTTTCTTTCTCTCATTGCTTTTTTATTTTGACATTCTCGTACTTCAAAACAGTTAAAAAGGGTTTTGAAGTTGATGAGGTTCTGTTTATGGTGTTAGTGAAACTGAATTGGATGGTGGGAATATTTTTAAAAAGTTTGTTTATTTGTGCTAAATTCTTATCTTCATTTCTGGGATTTTGGTGTGTCATGTATGAGAAGAATTGATTAGATAGGAATCATAGAATGTGTTTAATTGGTGTTCTATCAATGAGGCTGTGTTGCTCGATTGGTCCCTCATTATTTTGATTTGTAGTCTGCTTTCTAGTTATGCAAATTAGAAAGAACTGATATGGTGGACCATGTTTGTATGTTTAAATAATTGGGTAGGTGTGCTATAAAGCTTATTGTGTAATGTGCTCTACTCATCTAAGTGAAATCTGGGTATGTAATGGTTTTGCAGATTAAATTCCACTGCTACAGTTGTCAGTGAATTGTTTTGGTGGATGAAAGACATTTAATTTGGATAAGAGGTTTTAAAAGGAGTCTGAATAGAAGGGAATGATATGCTTCTGCTATGGGAGGCTTATTGCACCTTTTTGATTTCAACCAGGGCAGTATGGCCAGGAAGCTTTTTGTGCATAAGAAGCATGATGGAGGTGAGTTTTTATTGTTCTTTCATTGCCATATGAAAAAGGAAGTCCCAGCTGTGGGGCTCGGTTTATTGTTTGGATAGAAAATTTCAATCTGAAATAGGTAAAACTACTAGTTAAGTGATTTCTTTGTTGGACAGAAATTTGTATGTTGAATAACTTGTAGCATGAAGCAAAGAGGTCTTAATATGGACATTGTGGCTGGAAATTGTCTCTCTATCAGGAGAGAATGTGAATATATAACATGAATAAGGTTATACTCGGCTGATATAGTAAGAAGTTTTAATTTGAACTCTTTGCAGGCCTTGATGCTCCACAAAATAGCATTGAACTGCAAGTAAAACCTTCTCAGAGCTACAGTGAGGCTGGAGATTTTCCGGTACTTATTCTTCATATGCTTGCTTGTAGCTTATCATGTGGCTTATAGTGGTTGAATTTTGTGCAAGCTCCGTGCTAATATGATTACTGTGATACATGATGTATTGTGAATCTTGGGTGTGAAATAAATTCAAGCGAAAAGGCAATATTGAATACAGTTCTTCCAGATACTTGATCAACGAGCATTTAGTGTGTCCTCTTTAGTTAAATTAAATTAAAACTTTGTGATGATTCTTGGTGCTTGTATCAGGTGAAAGAAGGCGTTCTGAAAAAGAATTATCCAATTGAAAGTTCAATGAAGAAATTGATTCATGAGGAAATTTCTAAGCACTCAAGTACAAGGCAACATGGACCAAGCATTGTGGCACGGCTTATGGGGATGGATATGTTGCCTGTGGATACAAAACCAGCAGCTCAACCAATTTTGGATAGACATGAGTATAAGAGAACTAAGTCTTCAAAGAAGGAAATGAATGGAAGTAGCTCAGTTGTTCCTGTCTCTTCTAACTTAAATTCCTCCACAGAACTAGATCTTAATTCATTGTATCAAAATATTGGCACCGATGAAGCCGGATGGTGTGAAGATGAGAGAATCGAGAAACCAAGGCGTGAAGAACATCCTCAAGAGGAAGAGCTACAGAAGTTCAAGAAAGAATTTGAAGCGTATCAATCTGCCAGGTTCAGGGAATGTTCCAGGATTGTCGAAATGGACAGCTTTGCGAGTGAGTTGCATGCTCAAGAGGATCTCAACAAGAAAAAGACGGTAGTTTCTGCAAAATGCAGGCAAACAGAAATGGAGAAGACCATGGAAGCCTTGGATCACTCAGTAAGGACAATGTCACATGAAAGAGGTGTTTCGCCACACCATGTAGATAAGATGGATTTGGCCTCATCTGAGTGCAGGCGATCTTTATCTTCAACAAGCAGAACCAAGAGCTTAGAATTTGAGCAATCCACCATGATGAATTCCAGGAAGAGTTTTACCTCTTTAGCTCCTACAAGGATAGTTATCTTGAAACCTGGTCCTGATAGCTTTTGCAACCATGAGGAGACTTGGATAAGTTCCCCGAGTGCTTTAGATCAAAGAGGTAGTATAGAAGATTTTCTCGAGGAGGTGAAGGACCGATTATATTGTGAGCTCCAAGGAAAGGTGCATAAGAGAAGTTCTGTTGTCCGAGGAAGTGGCATTGAGACCCCATACAGTGAACAGCCATCTCCAAAGCAAATTGCTCGGCACATTGCAAACCATGTGAGAGATAGTGTGACTAGGGATCTCGGAGTGAATTTGCTTCTGTCAGAATCAACAAGATCATACAGAAGCGATACTCAGTTCAATGGATCAGGCTCACCTGAATTCTTACATAGAGATACTAGGAGATACTTGTTAGAGAGACTAAGGAATGTTTCAGAAAGAGAAACAGAATATAGTTCTCCTCTATTGAGATCAGGCAGCTATAGGTCATCTGCAGTAGACTATGAAAGAATCAGAGTAAAACAGGTGGCAGATTCTTTGGAAGCTCAAAAATATATGAGCTTCTATGGAAGGGGTACAGTGAAAGATGACCATGTAAAAACCAGATCATTCAGGAATGGACCAGATGATGGTAAGTTGTTTGATAGAGAATTGTCCCCTAGGAATCTCATTAGGTCTTTATCAGCTCCAGTATCTGGAACATCATTCGGGAAGCTTCTGCTGGAGAACCGCCACATTTTGACTGGTGCTCACATCCAGAGGAAGCTTGAAGCCACTGAACATACGTCCTTGGATATGAAAAGTCACAAGAAAGAAAGGTTCAATTTCAAACAAAAAGTTTCCAATTTCAGATACAGTTTTACTCTTAGAGGGAGACTCTTTGGCAAGAGAATTCAATCCAAGACTGAATCGCGTCGCACTGAACGCTATCCTATGAATGATATCAGGAGCGGTCCAACAGTTATTATGAACTCCAGAGAAAGAAATGTAAGAGGATTACTTGATTTTCTTCCAATGCTTTTTCACACAGTAGGGACATAATATTTTTGGATTTGATAGGCTCAATCAATCAGCTTTCTTAATGTCATTTTCTTCTCATGTGGTCTTAGGATAATTTTACCGAGGTGCCTCCTAGTCCTGCATCTTGTTGCAGCACTGCTCATGAAGAGTTCTGTAGGACAGCTGATTGTCTTAGTCCAATATCAACCGCAAATGCAACTCCGAGAGACGACAGACTTATGCCACAGGCTTTCAGAGACATCAGCGATAATCTGAGTGGTACTATTCTTTCTTGATACTAAATTTGACAAATTTGTGGTCAGTATGAATGTGACATGTGGGACAGTATTTCTAAATTCATTACTCTAATGTTCATTTTTTTTGTACCTTATAAAATGAGAGAGGACTGACTGCGAATATAACACGTTATTTGAATTGTGAAATAATCTTCTTATTGTCTTCTACTTACTTGGCAGAACTTCGAAGGCAACTAAATCAACTTGAGTCAGATGAGCCTGAAGATGCACCACTTGAACATGAAGTGGTTGAATCAGAAATGCTTGGACTAGAGAACCCCGCAGAACTTTTCATAAGAGATTTGCTTGTTGCTTCTGGTTTGTATGATGGATCATTTGAGAATTCCTTTTCAAGATGGGATACGTTGGCTAAGCCAATCAGCCTCTCCGTGTTCAAAGAAGTGGAGGAATCTTATCCAAAGCTCGCCAACGAGCACGACAATTCAACAAAAAATCACAATGAGAAGGTAAATCACAAGTTGCTACTTGATTTGTTGAATGAAGCTCTTTCAACTGTTCTTGGACCTCCAATAAGCATGTCTAAATTTAGAAGAAAAGCTATAAACTTCTCTGTCTCGCAACCTTTGCACGGTAAGAAGCTATTAGATTGTGTGTGGCAGACAATCTCTCGTTATCTCTATCCTCCAAACAATAGATCCTATTACTCACTTGATGATACAGTTTCCCGGGATGTGGGATCCGCTCCTTGGTCAGCATTGGTGGACGAAGATGTTAATGCTCTCGGAAGAGAGATGGAATGTCTGATAATGAGGGATCTTATAAAGGAAGTTTTGGATGATATTCAGTTATGATGGAGCTTTAAAGGTTGGAACTTTTGTGGGGTATTGAGGTATATGAAGAATGGATTACATTTGGAAATGGAAGCAAGTAAATACAAAATCACATGGATGTCCAGAATTGTGGATTTCCCATGTTTGTTTCGTATAGCTGAAACTTGAGCGTGTGCATGTACATATGTTCATCTGTGTGGTTTGCTGAGATAGGTTTAGGATGTGAGTTTGAGTAGTTGGAATTATATACATAGACTTTAGTTTTCCATTTTTGACAAGAATATCTACACCCAAATCTTCTTGGGCATTTGGTTTGTTTTGATATAGTCTAACAATAGATTGTCTTACAAATATTAACAATAAACAGAGTTGTCTATTACTTTCACAGTTGCTCTTCATTTAGATTTTTGTCTTTGCATGTAAATTGAACTGATGAACCTTTGAGGGCCATGATTTTCTCGACAAATTAAGTTAAAAATTGCCATAAACAAAAGCTCTTCAGATAGCCACTGCTAAATTGATCTAACAGACGGCGGATATGGAGGAGGAAGGAAGCTCTTCACTAGACCAAAATGGAGGAGAGGCTGGGGGGGGCCATTGTTAAGTAAAAGTGTAAAACCAAATTGTTCACTTCCTGCTATAACTCGGATTCCCGGAGGGTGAATGTAGCAGTTTCAACTTTCAACTGGCATATAAAACCTCAATTTTCAATTTTCAGGACGTGCACTCTAAGCTGGTTGACGATGAGTTTCTAACTTTGGTGGTGGTGGAGGTGCACATGCAATTGTCCCCTAATAAATCTAGATGACACATTCAAACAGTGTCACTATGTGACATTAGGCTTAATCATGCCTCATAATTATGTCCACGCGTTGGACTCAAATTGCTGGTACTAAACTCTGGAAACCATCTCATGAACAACATTTTCTAAGTCAAAATATGGGTCACAACTCACAAAGCAAAAGACCGAGTCTTTAATCCCCCCAATGCATGCATTTAGACATCTAGTCCCCAACCCATTATTGTGAAAAACTCAAAGAAAGCATCAAAACACGGATTATGTCCCAAATGCACCTTCTTTGTATTTCCCTCCCATATAAAACTTGCATGTCACACATGAGTTTGTTGTTCAAATGCATATATGTGACAAAAGACACATAGAACATGCCAGTTGACAGGCAAAATTTGCACATAGATTCTTTTAGTTATTTGTTTTATAGATCAGAGTTGGAATATTGCACCCAATATACCATTTTTAATAATATAAGCAGAAGCCTCAGTGCAAAGTTAATGTGCTAGTACAAACTAGAAGTGTTTGTTTCCAAAACATCCAGTTTCTGGCAGAAGGGGACGTCAGGTTTATGCAAGTAAGTGGCAGTTGGCAGTTGCACAGTGCTCCAAACCAATCCAATCTAGACCCTCCAGCTAATTAATCTAAGACGCAGAGCTATGTCAATGTCAGGTTAGGCACACTCTGTTCCCTACTCAACTGCCATTGATAATCTGATCATTGCACAATTATACACGTATCAGGATCTTGTGTTTTTGGGATTTGTGAATACTCTAATTGCTTTCAATAATTTATACAAAAACAATCCCGATCTTCGATTTTATATAATTTCATCTATTCAAAATTTCTATTTTATGGTTACTTTTTTCATAAAATAGCTTACCATTGAAATCGAAATGTTGAAGACATGTATTTATCGATCTTGATACTTGATAGTGTTGGTGGCTCAATAACTTACCTATGCATCCATAACTTCTTCTTTTTCCATTTCTTTACAAAAATTCATCCAAAATCAACTACAAAAAGAGACATACATAGGAGGAGAAAATACATTTTCACATAAAATGATTTCATGATCTCTTTTTGATCCTCTTTCTATTTTCACCGTCGTAATATTTTGGTCACAATAAATACTCACTACCTTTTAAGGAAAGCAAATCACCACACAAAGATGAGATCTTTGAAAATGACACTCTTTGAATGTTACATCTTCCAAAGATCTTATTCAACAAAGAAAAGAAGGAAGAAGAAATTGGTACACAGGGGAATACCACCACCCACCAATTCCAAATTCCAATTCCGCATAATTCAACTAGTCTTTGGTCTTTTCTTTTCTTTTCTTTCTCGTTACTATAGTCCTATAAGTTGTCTATTTCTTTTCTTTCTCGTTACTATAGTCCTTGTAATCCATGCTTCTCTTTACTCTTTAGTCTTTGTTCAGCACACAAACTGAGACAGAGAGAAGGAGAGAGAGGGACTGAAACAGAAAGAAAGAGAGGGTCTTTGTTTTGTGTTGAGATCAGGAGTGTGATGGAGTGGGATAAGCAGCAAAGAGAGCAAGAGATTGATGGGAATGGGAATGAAGGAGTTGTGTTTGTGAAAGTTATGACTGATGAGCAATTGGAGACTCTGAGGAAGCAAATTGCGGTTTATGCCACCATTTGTGAGCAGCTTGTTGAGATGCATAAGAACCTCACTGCCCAGCAACATCTTGCAGGTCTGAATTTTTTCTCTTTAATTGTTTTTTTTGGGTTGAAAGTTTGAAACTTTACTCTTTGGTTTTGTGGTTGCAGCATTTAGTGGAAATGGACTCAAATGGCTTCATTCATTGTTTTTCTGTGATGGGTTTTTCTCAAGGAGTTATTTTTGATAGTTTTCCCCATTTAAATTAAAGGTTGAGACTTTTGTCTGTGTTGTGCTTATTTGCTTCTCAGCTTCATCAGGTTTCATCTTGTGGTAATCTTTATGAACATTGGTCTCTAATTTTATTAGGTAGTTACAAAGCTGCTATTTGAGAGGTTAAATTGTGGAGGTTAAGTGAGTAAAGTTCTAGTTACGTATATTAGTTAAGTTGCATAAGCAATTGTCAACATTTTGTTCTGAGAAGCAACAATTCCAAATGAGTATTTGGTTTCTCCATTGAATTTTGCATATGAGCTTGAACTCCTTTCTCCACTTTCAATTGCCAAGTCCACAGATTTTTGAAGTTTTCGTTTTGTTTCCTTGCAAGGATTACAAACCCAGACAATAGTTTTACTGAGCATACATGGGATAGGAAGCTAATTTAATTATGATTAGCTCAATTTTATACTAAAATGATATTGAAATCCGACTACTTTTGTTGAAGTCATTAGTGAAATACCAAATGTGTTATTGACATTACAAACTCATAGTTCACTGATGTTCAAAGACTTGTGTATGTTTTCCATTTCAGGAGTCAGGATGGGGAATATGTACTGTGATCCACTGATGACATCTGTTGGCCACAAAATCACAGCCAGACAGCGGTGGACTCCAACTCCGGTGCAGCTAACAATCTTGGAGCAGATTTTCAATCAAGGGAATGGAACACCAAGCAAGCAGAAGATCAAGGAGATAACTTCCGAACTGATCCAACATGGCCAAATTTCTGAAACCAATGTTTACAATTGGTTCCAGAATCGGCGTGCAAGATCAAAGAGGAAGCAACAGAATGGAACATCCAACAATGCTGAATCAGAAGTGGAGACTGAAGTTGACTCTCCTAATGACAAAAAGAAAGGACCTCAGGATCAAATGTTAAATTCCCAGCAGAACTCATCAGCTCAAAGGGCTGAAGACATGTGCTTTCAGAACAACCCTGAGATAAGTTCTGACCTGCATTTCTTGGATCCACAGGGAATTAAGGAAGACAAGATGTTTGCATCGAGCAGCGATTTAAGGCCTTCAAGAGGTTTAGGCCATATGTCATTGTATGATGAAGTGCTATCAAGCACAAGTAAGTTACTAGTATTGTTTTGTTCAATCAAGCACATAAACATCACTGAAATTATACATAGATTGTAGTTTTCCCTTATACCAATTTTTGAGAGATATAATCTACAATAATTGATGTAACTGTTTCCACCTGGAATGGGTCTTTCGAGTGGATATATTACACCTTCCATCTGCTGGTTTAATAATCACCTCAAAACTTGATATTTTGTAGGAGGAAATGAGCTGATGACTGGAAAGATGGAAGTGGGAGGGAGCTATAATCCTTTTCAGCAGGCAGAAGACTTCGGCATGTGACAAGTTCTATATATCATGAATTCATGATTCATGAAGAAGATAAAGCCCTGAATGAGTTTCATGTTTGCTTATGAAGACATGCCATCCCATGCCTCCTAATCTTAGTGGTTCCCTCTGAGCTTAAGTTGGAGAGTAGATAGATATAAGTGGTATACTAGCATCGGGGTTATGAGAACTTGTCATTTCCGGTTTGTGCATGTATTTGAGAAGTACTAGGGTTCGTTTCTCTTTGCTAGCAAGATAAGTTTGAGTATTTGGATTTTGCATTCATAATTTGCATCTGTGAATTACTGAGTTGTGGAATCAGAAATAGGATTTACTTTGGTCTTAAACAAAGTTGGAATCATCAAAGGACTGAAGTCACTATGAGGAGGTGTTGGTGCATGCAATTATGTAAAGGTCACTCGTGGTGACTTCAATGATTTGTTTGGTGTACCTCCCATATCAATGAGACATTTAAAGTTCTCAAAAGGAAATACTTGCAAAGTAATAAATCTTGCATGAAGAAAAACCAAAAAATAATTCAAAAATTCGGTTTCTGGGGATAGTCTTCGTCCCATCAAGGTAATCCTCAATTCATTGAAGGTCCTTCTCGGGTTCTGGCTTCGTCCGATACTGATTGATCTATGTATATTTAAACAAGCATAACTTTGTCTAACAAATAGCTATTGACGATTCGGATGAATTTTGGAAACTAGACATCCGTAGCTTTCCAGCCATATATTACTCATATCCTAGATCATTTTGAGTTAATCCCAGTTTTACGTCAAAACCAAATGATCTGCACAGTCGATTTTGTTATGTCTATTTCTGACCTTTATCGAGTAAAACGGGCATAATGTTTTCTAAAAAATAGGTACTGAGAATACCAACATAGTTCTGAAAACTACACATCCGCAGCTTTCCAACCATTTGCCATTCAGATATTGGTTCATTCTGGGCAAATCCCAGTTTATTTTCGAAATCGACTAATCTGCAGAACATATTCTTGTTATGTCCTATTTCTGACCTCTCTCCAGTAAAACGAGAATAACATTTTTCTATAAATTAGCTATTGCGATTCGGAGGTAGTTCTAAAAATTAGATATCCGTATATTTCCAACCATATATCACTCATATGCTGAATCTTTCTAAAAATTCCCACTTTATCGTCGAAGCTGGTTGTTCTGCAGAGCAGAGTAGATTCTGTTTCTCACTCTTAGCTATCCCAATTGATACACACGCCTTTATACATGAAAAATATAAATCTCTAAACAAAATTCAATATCTCTTCAATCGAGTCTCTGCCAATTTTGAAGTGTGCTATGTTGAGATTCGTATTAGCTTTATCTTTATCTTCTGTTTCATTGTTTATTTCGTCATTAAAATTCGTAAAATATGAGCATGCTTTCTTGTCTATTTTCTGTAGAATTATTGGTATGTCAGAATATAACGAAATTTTTTAGACCCAAAGTAGACATGTATATGAATACTTTTGAAAATTTTAATAATTTTTAGAGACCTGTAGCTAGGTCTAATAATTTGTACAAAAGTACACAGAAAATAATTTCGAAAACTGATATGTTCTAGGATCAAGTAGATTCAGATTGGGTGGTTCAAATGTAACAATGATGATCTTGGAAATCTATAGATTCCTCACATCTTTTACCTATCAATGGTATTTAACACCTACTGATCCCAAACTTCCAAAATCTATCTTCTTAAACATCTTGAGAATAAACAACTCATTTGATTCAAGAAACATCATGCGTCTTATTCTTGTCTCTTTTGACATTGGTACCTCAGCTTCCATGACTTCCTTAGTCACCACGGCCTCCATGGACGGTGCTTCGATCATGGCCATCATGACTTTCATGGTGCTACCTTGTAGCGTCCTTCCTTGTTGGGGTGGTGGTGTGGACCTAAATGTCTCACCAAAATTTTCTTAATTTAAGGATTCCGCTCCATGCGCCATTCTTGATGCGCTTTCATATGCTTAGTGAACACTCTTGGTTCTAACTTGCCTTAAATTACGATTATGTAGAGGATTTTCTCGATCAAATCTTGCTCCTCAAATGCATTCCGCATAATTAGAGTATGGATCTAAGCATAAGCATCTCTTCATTTATTGATGCAATATGCTTGAAGTTGGAAAACCACATGTTACTCCACTTCTCTTTTAGATCCGGGAGTATGGTGTCAATACACTTTGGCATATCAAACACCATGAGAAAACATAAGATATATTACTTTCACAGTCGTCAAAGAATTCCTCGACAACTAATTTATTTTTTAATTTAATATTTAGATTAGACCTTTATTTTGATGTATATGGTCTTAGAAACTCTCTTTGTTCGTTAATAGATGTTCACTACCACATATTGACTCATAAGTCGCCAGCAATGTTTTTGGACATTACCGGCGATTTTTGCCGGAAAAATCGCCGGTAATGTCTTTTTTTTTAATTTTTTTTTAACATTACCGGCGATATAAATGTATGTCGCCGGCAATGTCTCGATGGTAATGTAAAAAAAAAAAAAAGACATTGCCGGTGACTTCATTTATGTCGCCGGCAATGTCTTTTTTTTTTTAAACATTACCGGCGACATAAATGTATGTCGCCGGCAATGTCTTTTTTTTTTTTTTACATTATCATCGAGACATTGCCGGCGACATACATTTATGTCGCCGGTTGCCGGCAACATACATTTATGTCGCCGGTAATGTTAAAAAAAGAAGAAGACATTACCGGCGAATTTTGATTTTTCCGGCAAAAATCGCCGGTAATGTCCAAAAACATTGCCGGCGACTTAAAAGTCGCCGGCAATGAGTCAATATGTGGTAGTGGTTTTTTATGAACTCTCTTTGTTCAAATTGATTTGTAAACTCTCTATGTTCACGATGAACACTCTTAGTTCATCTAGGAACTCTGTTTGTTCCAAATTTTCACATTCAAGAAATGTGCGGTGAAGAAAGGAGGGATGAGATGTTATCCCAAAATCTCTGCAGAAAAATTCAAATTCCCATAAAAGAGTAAGTTATTTGAATGTAATTGCAAGTTGTGTTCATAGAAAACTTACTTGAGATTATTACAGAACAATCTTCTTCTTCTCTTGTTTTTTCTTCGAGATCTACGTATAGGGCTAGAGTCTCGTGATGATAACGTGCTTTAGGAAATACGGTAAAATATGTAGAGATTGTGGAAGCAATCCTTGTAACCTTTCATTGATAATAAGAAACTCATTTATATAGGATAGTACATAGAGTTACATATGATAAGAATCATAAGATATCATTAAATAAGATTTTCTCTCTTATTCTCTACATAGTCTATTATAACTAGGAACACACGTAATAAAGTAAATATTCTTCAACAGTGTTTATGCTCATTAAAATTCATATTTTGTAGAAAAAATTCTAAGAAAAAAGATGCATGTATTTGATGTGATAAAAATTATGCTTTTCCATTTATTTGCTCGAATTCAATAGTATGATCACTTATGAAACCATATATATATAAGTATTTTAGTTTATTTTCTTGAATTTACTTCATTGATCAAAGATATGATCACTTATAAAATTATATATATGTTCAAGGAAAAATAAAGATACGCAAGTAATATATCAGAAACTGTACTTTATTTATTGATAAATGACCTTAAATACTGTTATAATTAATATTCCTATAAACCAGGGATTGAGAGAATATCTACTTCTATACTAATTATGACAAGATACACATATAGTTATCAGGAGTATAATATCACTCCTCCTTGTGTCGCAATCCTAATGAATGATGCATAATATGCTGCCTCACTAAAAACTTTGTCAAGCAAACAAAAAACTTCTTGGGTAAAAATAAAAGCTTAGTCTAAGGAAAAAAAAGTACAATGCATCAACTACATGAGTCACATGTGGTGTAGACTCCCCCTGATCAGTAACTTAATCTTAGAGTTCAGACAATCTTCACATACCAATGCGTCTCACATGCTTTGTAAATGTAGATTTGGATAAGGATTTGGAAAACAAGTCTGCAACATTATCTACCAAACTAATTCGGTTCACATGGATAACTAATAACCTCTGCTATTATTGATTGTAGGAGTAATTTGGAAAAATGAATTAAGTATGTCTACCCTTAATGTAACCCAACTTCATTTGTTCAATGCAAGTCACATTATCCTCAAATATGTAAGTTGATGTCGTCGTAGTAGATGATAATCCACTAGACCCTTGAATGTAGTGTATTATGTCATAAACCAGACGCACTCATCAACCGCTTCATATAAAGCTATAATCTCATATTGATTCGAGGTAGTAGCAACAAGGGTTTTCTTAGTAGCAACAAGGGTTTTCGAGGTAGTAGCACAGTAGGTAGAACAATAAACCTACTAGAAGAAATAAGGTAGCTCGAGCACTATGCCTCCGACCATGACGTGCGACACCAGAGTTCGAACTGCAAACTGGTCACGGAAACCGAAAAGCCCAGGGGAAATACATGAAAACTGTTAGAGTGAGTGGACGAAAATAAATGTCTTTCACCACATAATATATATACGTTATAAAAATATATGCGAGTCAAATGCATGAAAATCAAATGGTACGTGAGGAGACGCTGACTCCAACCCACGTACAGAGCATGCATGGAAAATCTCACGGGGTCGCTCGTAGACACATCCGTGGTAGTACAGTCCGAATCACGGGATCCCAGACCCACACGTGATTCTAGCCAGAAAGGCCTCGGTTCCGGGGTACTGCCCCTCACCGGTCAGGTCGGGGTACTGCCCCTCCTGGTAGGCCTCCATCGGGGATCAGCCGAGAGGCAAGTGTATCGATACAACAACGTAACTGAGACTGTACTCTGTGTAAACCAAATCGTAAACAAGTCGATGCAAATGCATAAAGTAGTATATATAAATGCATGTACGTAATATATATACTGATATAAGCATAATCATATAACACATGCTAATAATAAACATAATCTCGTATGCAATCTCATGCTCGTAAAACCATAATCATACTGCATGCTCAAGTTTGTAAAACGTATATAAAAGACTCGCAATCAATCCGTGAAAAGAAATTGTCCACTCACAGACTAGCGTAACGCAGTTCGCGTTAACCCGTGATCCGACGGAAAATCCCTCGCCAAATGAACGATCACGAACCCCTGAATAATCATACAGTCCATTTCTCAAAATCATAACTCGACAATTCAAATCAAATCATGAGAAACAACCGTTCTCGGAAACACATAATCCGAATACGACGAACTGTCAAAAATCTGATAATCACACCGCAATACCTCGCTGTACTTTCGGATGCTCAATTCGAAAAACGAACCTCCCCACTGCGATCGGGGAGCGATTTCGAGTGAAATGACATATAACTCGTCGAAAACCATGCCGGGCGAAAAGTCGCCGCTGCCACCGTCGCCGGAAAATCAAAACCTGCCCAGAAAATTTCATGCTATGCATGGTTTCAAATATCTCGACGATCTCAACAACTTTCCAGTTATAGGTTAAGGCTAATTTTGACCGGAAAACCTCCAAAAATCAACCCAAAGTTTTAAACCCTTACCGAAATTCAAACCGTTCGATCTCACTCCTCCGGCCACGGCGACCTTCAAGACCACTTGGAAAAGCCTCCTTGGCTCGAGGCTAACAAAAGCCCTCAAAGGAGCACCACCAAATCGGCCGGAAACAATGCCTCTGTCCGCCACCGTTTCTTGCTGGAAATCCACGTATTTCACCACCGAAATTTGTCCTCCTCCGGCCACCATAGAAGGGGATTCAACCACCAAGTTGAAGAGCAACCCAAGCCCAACAAAAACCGTGAAGGAACCATGCTCAATTATGGCCGGAATCGGCCACAAATCCGGCAAACAAAATCGGCAACCAAACGGCACCCAAAACGGGTCGACCCACCATGGTCAACCCAGTCAACACAACTAAAATGGCAAGTTGACTTCCCAAACAGGAAACTTCTATTTATATACCTTCCATTTTTGGAAACTTCCAATTATACATTTCGGTAAACTTTGAACACCTGTAACTTTCGCGTCGTAAACCCGATTTCGATAATTCTCGCGGCAACAAACTCGACTCGACATATTCTTCAATTATCACCCAAAGTCAAACACATCGACCAAACCGATAAAAAGTCAATGGTTCACCCAAACACATACTTTAACCGACTAAATAATCAACAATCAGAAATATTCACAACATAATCCTCGTAACTCGGAATAATGCTCCGGAAGTTCCCACGAGCTCGAAATTAAATTCTCAACAACTTCCATGAAGAAGCCGAAACCAAATTCTCGTCCGGTAATTTAGTCGTTAAGAAAGCTGCATTTTAAACCCGATTATATCAAAACTTCAAATATTCATAATTTATTCCTCGGTCGTCCAAATAACGATCCGAAACCGCCCACGAACTCGAAATCACACGTACAACGACTCTCGAGAAGAGACTCAGCTCCAATTCTTGGCCAATGATTAAGTCGTTATCAAGTCCGGCGATTCAAACACTGTCGAAAATCTGCGATTACGCAGTAACCTCATGAACTAAGCTGATTTCACCGCTGATTCTGTTCTGGGTCGTCACAGATTGATTTAGACATAAGTAGACTGGTGAATAAGAATTCAACCAACTCGATATACCATCTCTAAACTGCTAACACCATAGACTTAAACCAAGAGAAAATCGAGTCCTACCAAGGTTTATCATCTCAAACAACTTGTTCATCTTTTGAACACACATGAGTATAACTTTTCATTCTTGTATCTTTTCCTAACCAAGTAGTATCTTAGAGTAGTGAACGTCTCAATGTTATCCCATGAGCGCTCTATGGTTTAGAGTTAATTGAATTGAGTATAACCATGCCAACTGACTTTCTCATGTATATCTATGAATTAAGATCTCCATAGAGATATGCTTTAACCACATATATTAGCTGCATACTTAGTTTTTCAGACACTACCAAACTAATAAGGTAGTTGAAAGTAATGATGTCCATAAACAAAGAATACATCTCCTCATAATCAATACTAGGGCGTTGAGAAGACCCTTGCACCATAAAATTTTTCTATTGTGCTTCCAAACAAAAACTTATTTGTGTTTAATCAGTTTACCATTCGGTGGTTATAGCACTACCATACCGAAAACATGTCATTTGTAATAGAGTCTAGTTTAGCCTAGATTGCAACTTTCTATATTGGTCAATTTTCTTTATGTTGACAATCCGCAACTAAGTAAGGTTCCACTTCATTGTCGTTAATTCCTGAGCGACAGAATAAGTAAATGCATCATCAACGAATTTAGAAGAACCATCCATAATACCGCTAACATTTGTTTAACTTGGTGAGATTTCTTTATTTACTGACATCGTCATTGACTCTAAGGCATCCCCTAGTGTTTGTCAATGTCGACTTTTAGACATATTTACAGTCAGAAACAATCTTATATATTGATGATGAATAGTTATGCCTTGATGACTTGCCTTTTCACTGACAACTCATCAATGGATTTTGACTGACGCTACACCCCCATTATAGGCAGGAGAAACACTACCTTGCCCGGGTGTTGCATTATCTAGCCCAACTCTAGGTGCTTTCAACCTTGCAAGATTTGCAACATGTATAACTGATCTTGTCACTCTCATGATATCAATAAAGAAGCCAGGCATCGAATATGCTACTTTCTAAAGATCAAGAATACATTGCACTTCAATCTCGCATTGAGATGTGCGAGGATCATGATGATACATAGTGGGGACATACCACGTCAATTTCTGACGTTTAACCAGAATGAAACCATTCATATCTCCCTCTAACGGCGGGAAGTGTGTCTCATCATAGCGACTATCTGCAAAACTAGCAGTAAAGAGATCTCTTATCAAAGGTTCTTAATAGTGGACAACAATTGGAGATGCACAGCTAACATAGATGCTTAATCGTTATTGATGACCCATTTTTATACGCAGTGGAAGCGTATTAGGCACATGTACCATGCAACCAAAGAGGTGTAGATGTGAGATATCAGGCTCATATCTAGTTACCAACTGGTATGCACTGAATGGTTGGCGGGTTATAGGTCTCAAGCGATTAAGCATAGCTGCATATGACACTGCATATCCCAAAGAAAATACCGGTAAATTATTTTGTATTACCATAACTCTGGCCACAAGGTATAACCGCTTAATTTGTGCATCTTCTAAACTGTTTTATGAATGAACATGGGGAACCGAGATGCTTAATTTCAATCCCAATCAACATGCAATAATCAACGAAAATTTTCGATGTAAACTCTCCTGCATTGTCTAATCTAATAAACCGGATTAGATTGTTTGGGTGGTGAGTCTGAAGCTTAATAATATGTTCTAGGAGTTTTACAAATGTAACGTACCATATGGATTGCACAGACGTGTGACATATGCGTCAATGCAGCAATCAAAACCATATATATAAATAATATGCTTACTGCTTTATTGATCCACAAATATATGCAAATATATTCTTGAAATCTCTAGAGGAATGAAAGTTGTGTCTACAACAAAAGACCACCATGCATGTAAACAATATTACAGAAATGAACAAGTTTTGCAAATTGAGCAATGTGCATTGAATTTTGCCATAAAGGCACCCGGTGGGAAAAATGCACAAGAACGTGTTTCACTTGTCTTGGAGGCCTAGACCGAGTGGATTAATCTCACTCCCCCTCATCTAAATCGATAGTGTTAGGTTTTTCCACATGCTTCTTTTCTCTTAAGAATCGATGACCATGGGAATTTCTCAATATCTTGATCATGATCATGCAAAAGCTCATATGAGGCCAAGTCACATATAGTAATATAAGTGACTGCATTGGATTCAATGATCCACACCATAGTAAGATAAAAACTACTACAAATCCTCATAAACCTTTCCAGATTGCATTGTTGACAGCATTCTATGGAGATTGCACACAAAACTCTTTTCAATTCTCACAATATATTTCCAAATGAAAACCGTTGGCACCAATTATTTTTAAAACTTAACAAGGTTTGATTGGTTATTAGACGCGTAGAACACACAATCTCGTCATCATATATCAACAAAACAATGTCAATTAAGCTGTCTTTGAACTTAAGACATGGCGAATACTTTAAGTGAATACTTAAATATTTCAAAGGGTATAACCCTTATAGAGTGCTGATATGGTATGACAATAGCTCAAAACAACATGATGTATAACAACGTTTGACCAGTCGAAATGACATTTGTAGATTACATCTATGACATGACAAAAACCGATGAAAAACCACATTTAGTGCAGAATTTCAGGTTCGTCAATTTAGACTAACAATTTTCCTTTAGAAAATTTTGAAATTTTTTCTGAACCTTTATTTGTCGATAAAACTGATGTAAAATACATCAAAAACACCAATTCTAGGTTAGATTTTTGACGGGTCAAGAAACCCACTCGATAGGTCTAATAAACCGAAAAACCAATATAAATTTCCGATATTGATTTTCGACAGGTCGAGGCAAGCGTTCGACGGGTCGAAAATTAGGATCTTTTGGGATAGTAGGTTACCTTCTATGGATCGAGGAAAATCTTCGACGGGTTGAAGGGAAACCTAAATTTTTTTTGATTTTTCGATAACCATTCTCGAAGGGTCGAAAAATGGAAAATTTTGAGACAGTAGCTATCCTTCGACGGTGCAAATATATGACCAGAGGCTATAAATTTTGACGGATCAAATGAAACCAGACATAAATTTTCCACTGGTCGAAAGTGCTAAAACCGATCCAGAAGGTAGTCTTCGACGAGTCGAGAGAATGTAGTCCTCAGAGACTTCTCCGTTGTCCAGGTGAGAATCTGGACGACGGAGACTACTATCTCCGTCGTCCAGGTGCTCACTTGGACAACGGACCAACACGCCGTGGTCCGAGTGGCCACTTAGACGACGTACCGACACCTCCGTCGTCTAAGTGAAGCATTATATAAGGCCAATGCCAGACTCTCTTCCTCTCCGCTCACTCTCTCAACTGATCGATCATAATCTCTTCCTGTCTTGATCAGCTAGCGCCTCACGTGTGCACGCAATGCAAACGACGATCGACGTCCTAGCTAGCTAGCTAGATATATAGCACTACATATATCGATCTTCGGCTCCAACCATCTATTAATTCGCCATATATATATATCGGAGAAGGCCAGGTACGTACGCAGTTAATTTTCCAACACCATTAACGTAGGTTAATTTATATATATATAATTAATTGCATGTACGTTTGTTAAAACGCCCATTGTTAATAATTAATTAGTACGTCTAATTAATATATAATTAATATATTAAGTTAGGGAAATTGATGATATATATATTAGTTAATTATAGAGTTGTAGTACGTATATATATGTATGGATGTTTTCAAATTTGGTTAATATTTAGTTAAAACGTACATACATGCATGTATGTTAGCTACACATATTAAAGTACGTAATTGATCGATGTAGATCGAGTACGTATAATTAATAGTTAATTAATTCACTAATATATGTAATAATTAATTAATTATAATATTTTGTAGAAGTATGGATAAGAGTTGGATGAACTTGCAGAATACATGTGATGTCCGGTATATGGATGGAATTAGCGAATTTGTGAATTTTGCGATAGAACATGGTCAGGGAAAGAAGTGTTTCAGGTGTCCATGCCAGAAATGTCTTAATTGTCAGTATGTGGAGGTTAATGTTATGGTGCAACACCTGTACGAAAATGGTATGATGTGGAGTTACACTACATGGAGTGAGCATGGTGAAGCAGTAGACTTAAGCTCAGCAGACTTTAGCTCAGGGTACAGTTACCAGGGTGCCTCATCCAGCGGCAGTGGTGCCGGCCCCCCTGCTTGCAACCCAACTGCAGATTTGGTCCATGATGCGTTTCCGGGATTTAGTCATGGTGGACACCAACACCAAGACAGAGGTTACAGTACCACTCATGAGCATGATGAACCATTCCCCGCTGCTAGCTTGGCTACTGACACTAGTGAGATGGATAAGTACAACCGGATGCTACTTGAAGCGCAGACCCTGGTGTTCCCTGGATGTCGAGATAATGTGTTGCAATATGTGATGGAGAAAATAAAGATTAAAGTGAAGCACAAAATGCCAGTAAGTGCTTTTGACGAAATTCAGGAGCAAATATGTAAGTTGGTTCCTGATGATCACAATCTTCCTAAATCTCATTATAAGGTTAGAAATATCTTGAGCAGCCTCGACCTAAAGTACAGGATAATTGACGCATGTCCGAATGATTGTGTGCTATTTTACAAAGAGTATAAAGATTTGGACTATTGTCCTGTATGTGGCCAGTACATATATGAGCTGAATAAGAATAGTTCGAAAAAGAGAATTCCTGTGAAAGTTGTTCGATATTTTCCCTTGATTCCCAGATTGCAGCTCATGTACATGTCTCTACACATAGCAGAGGCGATGCGATAGTACGTAGAAAAGCGAATAGATGACGATGTCCTGCGACACGCCGCGGATGGGGAGGGTTTCAAACATTTCGACAGAGAATTTGGAGACTTTGCTGCAGAGGTCAGAAATGTTAGACTCGGCCTATCTACAGACGGATTCAATCCTTGGGGAAGTAATAGCTCCGCCGTCAGCACTTGGCCAGTTATTCTGATGCCGTACAACTTGCCTCCGTGGATATGCATGAACAAGGAATTTAATTTCCTTATTGTACTAATTCCAGGTCCTAAATCAACAGGGAAGTGCTTAGATGTCTACCTCAGACCTTTGATCGACTAGCTGAAACTGTTGTGGCAAAATGGAGTCCCAACTTATTACAAATTCACTGACACGATGTTCACGATGAGGGCAGCCGTAATGTAGACGATCAGCGATTTTCCAGCGTATGGGATGTTGGCAGCCTGCAGGAAAAAAGGATATAATGGATGTCCTATATGTTTGGACTACATGAACTCTAGTTGGCACGCGGGGAAGGTGTGTTATTTGGGTCACCGTAGATGGCTTCCTCACGACCACCCGTGGTGACAGGATGAAACTCATTTTGACGGGACGGTAGAGAACGATCCTAAACCTTGTGGATCGTTGGGCGAAGAGATTTTAGAGAGATTGAGCTATTTTGACTTTGGTGTGTTGTCCAATGACGCGGATGTAAAGAAATGCAATCCAATTCCTCCACATGATCTCCGTTATTGGCATCACAAGAGTATATTCTTTGAACTCCCTTACTGGTCGAAGTTGGAGCTGAGGAACAACTTGGACGCGATGCATATAGAAAAGAATGTGTGCGACAACGTGGTGGGAATAATTCTCGGTATTAAGTTCAAGACTAAAGATACTCCCAAAGCGCGCAAAGATCTGGAATCAATGAATCTACGTCGTCCCTTGTGGTTGAGGAGGGATAGGAAATGAGTGTACAACAAGATGCCAGCTGCACCTTACACAGTGAAGCCGACACTTAGACGTTCCGTATTTCACTGGTTTAAGGGCGTTTGTTATCTGGCTACCTATGCAGCTACTATAATTGGAGTAGTGGACGAGGTGCAACACAAGTTTGTTGGTCTAAAGACACATGACTATCACGTTATGCTGTAATGTCTGATTCCAGTGGTAATTCGACCATATTTACCTCGTGATGTCGTAGAACCAATAATGGCATTGCGCAGATGGTGGCAGAGGTTATGCGCCAGAGAATTAAAGAAGTCAGATGTGGTGGAACTGCAACAACAAATTGTGCACATCATTTGCAAACTAGAGAGAATTTTTCCCCCTGCTTTCTTTGACATCATGATTCACCTAATGATCCACCTGCCCGACCAGGTGCTCATTTCTGGTCCGGTCCAATACACTTGGATGTATCCTCAAGAAAGGTACGTACAACTATATTAATTATACAGGTGATTCGATTCATAATTTGTTCCACTGGAGATTTGTAGCTATATGTACTTATTCTTATTGTACGTATGATTTTGTAGACAGCTTGGACAGTATAAAGGATTCGTCAAAAACAGGTCGGCCCCGGATGGCTCCATAGCTGAGATATACCTAATGCATGAGTGTGTTACTTACTGCAACAGGTACCTCAAAGATCCACCACCTCCCACTGCCTCCGATCCCAGTGCTCGCATCAATCTTTCTGTCGTCACCAATGTCATCCGACCGTTTAGAGGAGTATTAAAGGAATCGTTAACATGGGAAGAACTTATTGAGGCACATTGGGTAATGTTGCGAGACTATGACGAAGTTGAGCTGTACATGATGTCATACAGGGAGAGGCTTCAGGCGTTAAATCTAGACAAGAGTTCGGCGTGGATTGAGAAAATGGTTAAGAAAAAGTTTCCTGATTATTTATTCTAATGGGTACGTATTTACGTCTCGGTATTTAGTAATTTATATACATATCGATCATGTTTGTAGAAAGTAAACCCTTATATTTTCCCATTTTCGCAGATGATTGATCTGCAAAAATCCGAAAACCACGGAGGGGTGGTGGTCTTGGCCAAAGCACTTGCTAGCAGGGAAGCCGATTAAACACTATATTTATCCCGGATGTTTTGTTAACGGTGTAAAGTTTCATTCATTGGCCCGAGATGAAGGAAGAAGAACACAAAACAGTGGGGTAGCGGTTGGGAAAGATAATGATCTATATTACGGGGCTATTGTAAATGTGGTTCAGCTATGTTACGGGAATGATGTCAACATTTTCCTATTCAAGTGCAGATGGTTCAAGCGTACAAAGGAAGAACTGGGACTTTTATCAGTCGATACAAACTCTAGCTGGTATGAGGATGAGCCATTCGCTCTCTCCACCTTAGTTAGGCAGGTGTTCTATCTCGACGATCCAAAAGCTGGTGAAGGGTGGAAAATAGTGAACCATATCTCTCATCGAGGAATATGAAATACAGAGACAATTGAAGGGACACCGACGACTGAAGATGTTGTTGAACCAGAAAGAGACATTCCTGCCTATCAAGAGCCTAATATTTCTGTCATCCGCTCCGATATAATGGACCTGGTTCAAGATGGTGAACGGTTACCATGTCTGATGGTTGTACAGATCTAACTGAAGATGAGATTATCGATGCCATTAATGAGGTAGATGAAGAAGACGTGTAGGATGAGGACTCGGACGAGGACTCAGGTTATTCGTCGGACGATATTGAGTATGATGAGGAGGATGAGCAATCGGATAACGGGGATGAGGATGATGACGATTATGACGAAGAGTACAATTATACGACGAGGATAATTAATTGGTAATTAATTATTGCAATTATTGTAATATATGATCGATGCATCATCGATCAAAAATTAATATAAATATTATAAGGAGGAGGACGTATGTACGTACGTAAAACTATTATTTTTGTACTTAATTAATTAATTACACGCGTCCATGCTCGGATCGGATCGACCGACGTACGTAAATTAAATTAATTAATTAATTAATTAATTAATTAATGGATCCGAATCGGAACGATATCGAATCAGACCGATCGAGGAGTGGATGGGATCGGAGCAGATCAGATCGACGAATTTTTAAGCGAATTCTTGAACGGAGACACCTGGACGACGCATATGAGTTTTTCGTCGTCCAAGTACGCACCTGGATGACGGAGAATCCCATATGCGTCGTCCAAGTGAAGAAAAAAAATCCTAAACCCTAAACCCTAAACAGTGAAGACCTAACCCCTGAATTCAGGGTTTTCACCTAGACGACGGAGATGAGCATCCCCGTCGTCCAGGTACTGAATTGGACGATGGAGATTGAGTTCTCCGTCGTCCAAGTACTCACCTGGACCACGGAGAAGCTCATCTCCGTCGTCCAGGTGCAGAATTCGTAATTTTTTCTAAGACAACGACCATCTAGACCATCTCCCAATGCATATTATTTTCGTCAAGACTATAGAGTATACAATTCTTGGTGTGTGAGCTTCGACGGTTCAAAAAATGGAGTTACGAAATGTCTTGTATCCACGTTTCCGGTTTGTCAAAATCTCGGTTTTGCTGTTGACTGTGCCGATGAAACCCTTCACGAACTTATTATTTTCTGAAAATTATTGTAATTATATATTATGTTATGGCGAACGTATCCAACGGTTGTTTTGTCCAAATTCAAATTCGTTAATTTCGACATGCAAATGAGCCTATACTTAATAACACTTAAGTCATAAAGATCAGTAGATACTTAACAAGTTTAAAGACGTAAAATTATTCGTCGTTTCAAATTTAGCTGTTTATATATACGATGCGTTTATCGATATTTTACGACTATTTCATTCGAATGACAGATCGGCAAATTCCTTGCGAATTAATTTTTATTTTTTTTAACGTAAATTGCACTTGGACGACGAAGAATGACCATCTCCGTCGTCCAAGTGGTCACCAGGACGACGGAGATGGTCATTCTCCGTCGTCCAAGTTCAAAATATATGGTTGTTCATTCTGCCGCCTTAAATTTCGGTGCCGCTTCAAATTTGACTTAGACGACTGAGAATCTATTCTCCATCGTCTAAGTCAAATTTAAGGCGGTTGAAACGTCCCGCCGATTAATTGGGCGCCGTTTCAAAATTTTGAAACGGTTCACTTAGACGACGGAAAAGCCCGTTTCCGTCGTCCAAGTGCACTTAGACGACGGAAAATAGGGCTATGTCGTCTAAGTGAAACTCTATATATAGCACAATTCAGCCTCTCTTTTCTTCATCCCATCTCATTTCAATTCCTCTCCTCTCCTCTCCTCTCCTCTCAAAACCTCCGGCCTTCCTCCTCCGGCGACGCTCCGGCAACGAAAATTCCGGCGAGTTTCCCTCTCTCCGACGACTCTACTCCGGCGACATTCCGGCGACATTCCGACGAATTTTCGGCGACATTCCGGCAAGGTAATAATTATATTTTTTAATTAATAATAATATTATTTAAGTAATTATTTAATTTGTAAATAATTTTAATTAATTAGTAATTATAATAATTATTAGTAATAATTACTAATTTAGTACTCATTATTAATTAGTTGTTATTTGGTAATGAATAATTATTAGTTAACATTAAATAATAGTAATAATTATTATTGTTAATAATTATTATTTATATTGGTAAATGAATAATTATTATTAAATGCATGATAAATAATAATTAATTATTGTTTTAATTAATAGTATAATTTGTGATTATTATTGCATGTAATTAAAAAATATTAATTGATAATTATGGGAATTTTCTAGTAAATTGGTAGTCTTTGATTTAAATTTAGTACATAAGATTGGTTTATTAAGTCACACTCTTTGGAATAGATGACGCCTATTTTCCTAGCTTATCTCCTTAACCCCTCGTGATGTGTGGATTTCATCACCGCACACCATAACCTAAGTGAAGTTATGGACACGAGGTTGATGGCGGAGTTTGCAAAGGACTTGAGGGAGTGTAAATTTTCGAAAGATTGACTGAATGTCGGACATGGTGTCTAGAAACGGATTATGACTGGTGACAAATTTTGGATCTAAGAAAGACGACACCAATAAAGTATACCCTTGATTTGGTTAGCCTCAGGGTGTTTTGTCGAAATTAGTCCTGCCTCTCGCGTTATCTCTATCCCTAACTGGCCATGTTTTTCGATTGAACTAAGGCTGATTAATTGAAAGTTTACACTTTATCGGGCGGGTCGCACGTCCATTGAACGATCCAAAAACCAAGCTAGTGTACTCTATTTAAATCTTAGGCGCACTTAATTAGCGTAAATTTGTTTTATATAATTATTATGGTAATCAGGTATTTTAACAACGTACTCCTAGATTTAAATGGCTCCGTCCGGAAAGAAAAAGACCCAACAGGAGGCCGAAGATGCTATGTTCCGACGCTTGGCGGAGCAAGTCGGTTGGGAATTACAGGAGGGCAACGACGCCCTCAATTCGGACCCTTCATCTGGTTCGTCGACAGCGCCCTCTGGGGAAATTCCCGCTGCCCCATTTATCCCGACCGGTGATGACGACACCTATTCCTGTCTGACGCCCGGTTCAACAGGAAGTACTCAGGCGTCCTCGACCTCTGAATCTATCCTCTAAAGCGCCCGGCGTAAGCAAAGGAGTGCCCCGATTGACCCGGAACCGAAAAGGACTCGCGGTCTCGTCAAAGGCGGCAAAGCAGAGAAAATTTTAAAGGCGACCGGGAAAAAGATCGACTTGCCGTACGACGAATTCACCGGTGGCCCTCCCACAGCTCAGCTAGCTAGTCTCTCGGCGCATAGAATAGGGTCAATCCTTCGTAGCCGGGTTCGTCTCACTGCCCATACTTGGAAGGAGTTGCCCGAAGAAGAGAAGGCGAAACTCTTTAAAGAACTTTCGGTACGTAATATGTACAATTTTATATTTATTTTCTAATAACCAATTAAAATTTTAATTTCATAATATATACGATTATAATTTTCTATTTATTTCTGATAGGAACAATATGAGGTGGATCCCACACCGGCGATCCTTAGGCATATCAACCATACTGCCAACTCTATCTACCGTGATTGGAAGTACAGGCTTCATCAATACTTCGACAATATCGGCCCCGTGCCTACCCCCGTAGAGCTGCGTGGGGATAGGGAAGATGAGTGGCAGTGGTTGTGTAACCACTTCCAAGATGAAGAATATAAGATGTTTAATTTTTTATTTCAATTAAAAGAATTGAATTATTTTAATTTTGGTTACTTATTAATTTTTTAATGATTTATGTTGTCTAACAGAAATTCTCCGGAATCAACAAAACCAACCGGGGGAAGAAGGACAAACACCATACCTCCGACGCCAAGCAAGTGATTCAAATAGCCAAGGAGCATAGGGATAAGGGCTCCAAACACCCTTATCTCGATGCTAGCATAAGCGCGTACGTGACGCCTGGACTCGATAATGAAGCGAGTCAATACGGCGTAAATGATATATATATATGTGCTTTTAATTGTAGTAGTTATTATTTAATTATTATTTAATTATTATTTTTTTAATTATTCTTTTGTAGGCAAGGTTGGTAGAACGTGCGCAGGAAGAATTGGCTAGTACTCAGCTTGCGTACCCAGATTTGCCGCTCGAAGACCTGCCTCCTCTATCGAAGGAGAGCCAAATTGCAATCGCTGATGAGGTCTATGATCGTAGAGCTAGAAGGGAGGTTAGGGGGTTCAGACCTAAGGTGCTTCGAGATTTGTCGACCTCCGACTCATCATCTACGGGAGGTTCGGGGAGGAAAAGTAGTCAGGCTGCGACCGTCGAAGCAGCCATTCAAGAGGCTCGACTCGCACGAGAGGAAAATCAATCTATGCGTCAAAGGTTTGATCAGCAAGAAACACAGATAGCCCAACTCGTCGCCCTCATGGAAAATCAAGCTCGACGACAGTGTCAACCTCCTCCGAACCCATACCCCGACGACGATGACCCGGCTGGAGGCGGGGGACTCGGCGGCGCATCTGCTCCTCCAGTATTTTAGTAGTTCATTTGTGTAGTTTATTATATCGTTTCTTTTCCGATTCCGAACAATATTTTAATTTTTATGCGTTTTTCATGTATGTACAAATTAATTTTTATTATTTAATTAAGTAATTAAAAATTTATTTTATTTAATTAATTTTAACATTTTTAATTATTTAAATGAGATTGGTTTATAAATTAAATTATTAATATTTTACAACAATTTAAATTTTTTTTAAAAAAAATTAAATAATCACTTGGACGACGGAGATCACAGTCTCCGTCGTCCAAGTGATCACTTGGACGACAGAGAATGTGATCTCCGTCGTCCAAGAGCTTGGACGACAGCACTTGGAGCACGGAGCCTTGAGGATGGAGCCTCCGTCGTCTAAGTACTTAGACGATGGAAAAACGCACCTAGACGACGGAAACGCTCCGCGGTCTAGGTGCGTTTTTCTTGTAGTGCTCTATACGTACTACGCATTAGCTAAATCCAAATAACCCAATTAAGATAAACTAGAGCCACCAAAACTAAAATAATTTCAAATAGGTCACTCCTTAGCTGACTGGGCTTTTCATTTTCCATTTAAAAAGTAATCCAAACTCGAAAGGCAGACCCATAGACTAATGGGCCGCGTTGAGAGTAAGATACCAGCCATCACTATCGAATTTTTTTGTTGAGAGAAAACCGTCAAAATTGAATGAGTTGATATAATGAGCTTGTTTGAGCTTGTTTCCTAGAGCTCTATAAACACCTTTGAAAAATTTCAAAAGTGTTTTTAAAATCAGGAAGCACATATTCTGTGCTTCTGAAATACTTCAAAGTGCTTCCAAAAGTCAACAAAATCACATTTTTATTTTTATGATTTTTCTCTATTTATAATTATTTATTCTTATTAATCCAAAATCGCTTTTAGCCGTTCTAAAAGCAATTCCAAACACACCTAGGCATGTAAAATGGGTCAGCCCGATCCGGCCCGGGCCCTAAGACATATAGCCCGTGTACTACCCGGCCCTGAGCTTTTTAAGCTCTAGTATAAAATGGGCATGGCAGGGCTGGCCCTATCACTAATTTATGAAGGCCAAGCCCTTTCCATGAGTCGATAAACCACGGGCCTATAAAGCTCATCTATGGCCCACTCTAATTTTAAACGTATACTTTTTTGGAAACTAGATGCGTTATTATATTGTTCGAAAAAAAAATTAACTTTACTTTTATAAGTCTAAACTTTACAGTAAAAGTGATTTAGTTGGCTAGTTGTTTTCAAGCTAATTGTCCACTAGACCCCTACGGTTACATTCAGGCCCGGTCCTGAGAAATTCAAGGCCCTTGGAAAAAATTAAAATTAGGTCCTTTATAAAAAAAAATTGATTAAAATATTCTGATTTTGTAAGGGAATTGCCAACACTGCTGCACATCGATCAAAAGCATTCAGACCTCAGATAGGTAATAAAAACGAGAACTTGAGATTGATAACTAGTTTTTCATAACCAATGCACATAAAAAACAACTGAGTTACTTTGCCCCAACTATAATCGGTAATTTTTCACTAAAATTCTGTTGATAAACTAAAATCCTTTAGCTGTTCCATTATGGAAGACAAAAAAAACCTCCAATATAGAATTGAAAAGGTAAAACGTCATATACTTTCAAGATTTATACTATCAAACTTAGAACCTTTTGATCACCATAACATAGTGAACCAGTAGAAAATAGCAAATCAATCTTTTTTTTTTCTTTTGAATATTAGCAATCCAAACAACAAAATGCCACACGAACCTTAATACCTCCATGATTTTGTGATTTTTGCCAACACCCAAAAGTCTAATATGTAGAAAATAGTGATAATTTAAATTTATTCAAACTGATAAGAGCCTTGACTCTAAAATAGGCGACGATGACCGGAGTGTAGTCATTCTTCATGAAAACCCCGCTTAGTTGGAATGAGAGAAGGACACTATTGGTGTTCCAATTCAGATCTCGAAGACGGGTTCGACTGCCACAACATCACAATGATTTTTGGGGTTTTATAACATGGTGCTAATCGAATTTGAGTACTGAGATATGAGATTAAATGATGTAGACTTCAGAAGGATTGTTAGCTATTTACAAAAAGTGAAATTTGTGATTTGGAGAAGATTAATCGTCTTCTTCATAACTGTTGAGCTATCAAAATGGGTATATGGTTATGGAGTGAATTTTGCAGAAAACTAATAGTCTCTTTCAAGATTGATGCTTGAAATCGAGAAAGTGTAGAAGCCGAGGAAGTGAGAAGAAAAATTCTCGACAATGAATGCGAGAGAAACGCAAAACGACAAAATATTTTTCTATTTGATTTTAACTAAAGAAAAAAAATTGGGCCCTGGGCCATTGCCCTGCCCGCCCTACGTCAGAGTTGGGCCTGGTTACATTTCAAAATAAACAAATTAAGTGTTAATTATTTTACCTAATATATGTGATCAATTAAATATGAATCACATTTAAATGATGTAATCATGCATATAGTCGTTGAAGATTGATGGAGTTTCATTGTTTTATAATTCAAAACTAATTAAATAGTTAATTCTTAAATTGTAATTTATTGTTATATTTTGTAGTTTAATTCTTAAATTGTAATTTATTAATTACTATATATATATATTTTATTTATAAAATTATATATTTATTTATTTTTGAATCGGTTGGGCCCGATGTTAATATTACTTGCATAGATAAGACTTTGGACATGCCAGAGCATCAAAAACATCACTCATACCGGGCCAGATTTACAGGCCTAAACACACCCAATGTGTGGGCGGGTGGCAAGAAAATTAATCGAATTCGACACAGCTTTGCTTCCCCTTTTCCAACTGCTAGGGTTTGTTTGTTTCGTCGCATAAAATCCTTCCTTTCTCTGCACTTTGTTCCCGGAAAGAGTAGGAGGCCAGCTTTTGGAGATTCAAATCAGCAACATGTATGGATCGAGAGGGTAAGCCTTGATAATCCAATTTCAATTTCTAATTTTATCTCTTTCGTGATAAATTAATCTGTCTGATTCAATATGGTTGATGAACTCATGAACATAATTTGATCGTGTATTCTGATAAAGAAATTAAATTGAAAGATTTTGTTGTTATACTTATACGTGATCGTTTGATTTTTGCGACTTTGATTGGGGAGCCCTGATAGGTCATTTTCTTTTCTGATATGTTTTGTATTCTATGAGCTATGTATACTTGTTTGCTAGCATCCTCTGGTCGAAATTTTGTTTATAGGAAGAAGCTGTTTTGTGTGCTATGCGAATTGAACCTGTGTTGCTTTTGTTTGTTTAATTTGGGGCTGCTAGATATTATGATGTTTCTGTGTGATGAATATGTGCTTAGGGTTGTAGAAATTAGGTTTCAGGGAAGTATGGGTTGGGTTTCGTTTTATTAACAGGTTGAGTGGGGGATTTTCTCTTTTTTTGGGTATTAAAGGGCAATGTTGGGAGGCGGGGGGTTTTCGGACGTCTACGGGGTCGGCTCAAAGAGACCAAGAATGATGGAATCAAATCCCTACTTCGCAGTGAGCAGCAGCGCAAGGGGCTATCAACCTTTCGGCGGCTATGGTGGTGGATTCCAGGCTCCTCCTGCTTTTCCGGTGGTCCGTCTTAGGGGGCTTCCTTTCGACTGCTCGGATATTGATATCTTCAAGTTCTTTGCTGGGCTGGATATTGTGGATGTGTTGCTGGTTAACAAAAGTGGGCGCTTCTCTGGAGAGGCCTTTGTTCTTTTTGCTGGTCCCATGCAGGCTGAGCTGGCTCTTCAGAGAGATCGACAAAACATGGGGCGCAGGTATGTTGAAGTTTTCACGTGCAAGAGGCAGGATTACTACAATGCCATTGCTGCGGAGGTAAACTATGGAGGTGTTTATGACAAGGAGTATCAAGAAAGTCCACCACCTCCTCCAGCTAAGTCAGCAAAACGGTTCAACGATAAGGATAAGGATAAAATGGAATACACCGAAATATTGAAGTTGCGCGGTCTCCCCTTCTCTGTTACAAGATCTCAAATTCTTGACTTCTTTGAAGAATACAAGGTAGTCAAAGATAGAGTACATATTGCCTGCCGCTTAGATGGAAAAGCTACTGGAGAGGCATACGTGGAGTTTGTTTCTGCAGAGGAAGCTAAAAGCGCTATGTCAAAGGACAAGATGATGATAGGGTCCAGGTATGTAGAGCTTTTTCCATCCACATCGGATGAAGTGAGAAGGGCAGAATCCAGATCAAGGCAGTGATGAGGCACTGTGTCCATGTTTGCTAATGTGTTTCAATCTTTATGTCATACTTCAATTGTGGTGCTGAAACATTTATGTATGTAGGTGATATACAAACAATATCTTATGTAATCTTTTCAGTGGTTGAATTGAAGTTTTCATTTGGCCAAAAGAATGGTTGGTTTGGGATTACTTGTACCATTACTTCATCCTTCTGTTGCTAAATTTGCACCACTGATTTGATTGTTATGATTCTGAACATGATTGAGCTATTTCATTCTTTGTAATTGTGTTGTCATAAATTTGTGAAAGAATGCTCCATTTTGTTTTGCTCTCTCTTGCCCAGGAGCAGTTTCTTTCTGTTATATGACCCGAAAAACACAGCTCTGTGCCTCTGACACAGCAAAACATGAATTTCTTTTCCATTTTTGGGTACTCGTAAAGAGGTTGCAACATGGTGAATCGTAAAACAAATCCTACAACACTTGCCAGTTCCATCCTCTCTTTTAACAAAACAAGGTACACAGATGAAGAATCTAAAGACATTCTCCATTTTCTTTCAATTTGTAATTTTGTATTGAGATAGCATAGCCAAGTAATAAAGACCAAAATTTAAGTGAAAGCATCGACCTTGAGCCAAATCTAGGCGTTGGAAGATGGTGTCCTTCCCTTTTTCTACGTGATTTTGGATAAAAACGACAAGTCGTTTAATTAATCCTCCCATTATACATACAGTACGACACTGGGTCTCTCACTTTCACAGTTTCAGTTTCAGTCCTCCCCTGCACAGAATATTCCGACAACAGAAAAATCTGTCCGGTGAGTCCCTTGAGAACGTCGTCGTTTTCTCTCCACTGTAGTCAGGTTCACTATTGTTTTCCGCCGACTGATCCTAATACGAAGATAGTCTTCTTCAAATCTTTTCAGTTCCAATTTGCCAATATAAACGAAATCTGTGCCTATTTCCGATACTGTATCTGTAATTATGTACTCATTGGCTTCTTCTGTAAATTTGTAGGCTGCAAGTGTGTTACTGACCGTTGGATCTATAATCAATGAGTGATTCGCCTTTCGACGATCCGATCGAGCCGACTTCCTTTGACCTAATCGTCATCGGAACCGGCCTCCCGGAGTCGGTGATCTCCGCCGCCGCCGCTACTGCCGGAAAAACAGTCCTCCAGCTCGACCCCAACGACTCCTACGGCAGCCACTTCGCCTCTCACACGCTCGATGACCTCACCGCATTCCTCAATTCTCGACCATCCAATGACGTCACCGCTGCCTCTTGTACGAGTAGTAGTGATGTTGATGATGGTGAGTATACAAGATTAAGTCTTCGTCCGCAGCAGTTGTATTCTCATGTTGAGACTGCCAATTATGCCCCCGAAGCCCTCGCAGAGCATTCGAGGAGGTTTCTTGTTGATGTGGGCGGGCCAAGGGTGTTGTTCTGTGCTGACAAGGCCATTGAGCTGATACTGAGGTCCGCTGTGGGTTCCTATTTGAATTTCAAGGCGGTTGATGGGAACTTCATTTGGGATCAGAGTGGCAGTGGTAGTGGTGGTGGGTTCTGCAGTGTGCCTGATTCTCGTGCGGCGATATTTAAAGACAAGAGCCTTAGTCTCAAGGAGAAGAATCAGTTGATGAGGTTCTTCAAGACTGTTCAGCAGCATTTGGCAGCGGAAATTGATGGTGGTGGTGAAGATGGTGAAAGTTTGAAGATTAAGGAGGAGGATATGGAGAGCAAGTTTGTTGACTACTTAAAGACACGGCTACCGCCCAAGATAAAATCGTACAGATCATATCGCCTTTCTCTATCTGTTAGTGAGAGTACTTTGTTTCTATGTTGTTCTGTTTTGCTTTCTGTTTCTGTTCTTCTGTTTGGGTTTTTTGCTGCTTAGGATGTGATAGAATTGTATGAATTTTCTTTAGTTGATGTTAATTTGCTTCTGTTAGGGCCTGTTTAATTCCTCTTTTTAATGGTAGAAGCATATATGGGATAGGAAATTGGAGTCAGATGTATGAAATCAAAAGCTTGAATAATGCTGTGCTAAGTTTTTTTTATGAAAGATAGAGTTTCTTTGCTCTGTTTCTTGTGGCAGTAGAAAACAACATTTCTGTTCGAAAACTAGATTATATTCGGGTAATGTTCATTTCAGTTTTGAGTACCTTCCTCTAGAAAGGACACATTCTAAAGATGTCTGCTCCTTTTATATGTGACACTTGTAGGCAAAATTGGCAATATGTTAATATCATTTGGTAGAACATTCTGCATTCTTAACCCCATTTTCCCACTGTCTTGGAACTGTTTCTCAGATTGATTATTCTGTTTACTGCTCTTCCACAAAATTTTATCTTTGGTATGGTGAAAACTTGATATTGTTCTTCATTACAGGATTATCTTATATTCCATTGCAATGGTCGACTATGATCAAGACAACTCAAAAGTTTGTAAAAGTATACTGAAGACAAGCGATGGGATATCACGTTTAGCTCTCTATCAGAAGTCAGTTGGCAGGTTAGAGTAGTTCGTTCTGTTTCTTCACAGTTGTACTATGATGTTCAAGTTTCTCATATTCGAATGCTTAACAGTATTGATGCTATAAATTCTGTGAAGAAACTGGTCCATGTTGTTATTGTTATGACTATGGAAAAAGAAAAATGAGATAGTTGTAATGCTATTAATTTGATTGAAATAAAAAAGATCAGTGGAGTACTTTTCTTCTATGATTGAATGTCTTTGTTGACTCATTACTTAAGCTATTCGTTACTGCTAGTCACAGTGTGCCACATAAGTCAAGTACCGCTCTTGTCTCAGGTTTCCAGATGCCAATGGAGCTTTTCTTTATCCTATGTATGGTCATGGGGAGTTATCACAAGCCTTTTGCCGCCGCGCTGCTGTTAAAGGTTGTCTTCAAGTAAGTTTAACTGGACGTCTATGTTGCTTCCTAATTTCTCTGTTTATATGGCTCCTTTAATAGGTTGCCTCTGTATTTTGTTGATCTCTGAGTTTGTTTAAGCTTCTGAGCATAACTTCTTAGTAAAAGTAGTTTTACTAGAAGGATAAGTAAATAAATAAATATGCACAAATAGCTACAGCTGTGATGCTTATCAATGTCCACAATCTCTCTCATGCAGGTTCTACGAAGGCCTGTGACTGCTCTGCTTATGAGCACGGTAAAAGGGCGCATCTTTTTTTTATTATTTCTTGAATTTTTATTAGATAAAATTATCAAGTACCTTAAAGATGCAGTTACTGAATTCTTTTTATGGCTTTGAGACTTTGCAGGATAGTGGGGAATATAAGGGTGTCAGATTAGTTTCAGGACAGAATTTGTTTAGTCATCAGCTGGTTCTGGATCCAACCTTCACGGCCCCATTGCCACCAACTTCATCTCAACCAGACCTTCCAAGAGGTGATAAAAGAAAGGTGGCTAGGGGAATATGTATTACCAGCAGTTCCTTGAAGCCAGATACATCAAACTTTTTACTTGTTTATCCTCCTACATGTAAGACTTAAATGGGGTTATGTTTGCAAATTAATTATAGTTTCAGTGTGCAACAATTCTAAAAATATCTTGGCTTCCTTCCCGTTCCCAGCTTTATTTCCTGAGCAGGATGTTTCAGTTCGGGCTATCCAGATCCGTGGTGGAACTGATGGTGGTGGTTTGGCTGTTTGTCCATCGAGCATGTATGTTTTTAATTCAACCTTTTAACCATTTTTGTACATGTTGGTTACTGAAATATTTGGCAATCATGCATCAAATTTATAACTATGTTGTATATGGATCTCCTGTGCTGTAGCAATGTGGCGTACTACCTAATTATTTGGTCTATGTATTTGTCAATTGTTAATTTACTCATTATTTCTCTCTTGTATTACTTAAACAGAGTCTGACTTATAATGTATACCAGCTCTATTTATTGGCAAGATATATGTGTCTCACAATCTTTTGAATAGACAGATTTTTACTTTCTCTTCTTCAGGTTTGTTTTGTACTTTTCTGCTCTATGTGATGATGCTGAACAAGGAAAAAGGTTGCTTCGTGCAGCCATGAGTGCTCTTCTCACCCTTCCTGTATCTGGAAATCTTGAAAGTGCCCTAGCTCAAAGTGAAGATGCAGAACTAAAACCTACCTTACTTTGGAGCACGTTATACATTCAAGAGATTATAGAGGTGCACTCATCTTGACTTCAACAAACTCAGTAAATTACAGATTTAGTAAAGTCTGTTTCTCAAATTCAATGTGTTTCATTGTGATTTCGCACATCTGTTTTCTCTCTCTCTCTCGCTCTTTTCACTGATTTGTTGTCCTAGTAGTCTTCATTTGATTACTCCTGTCTACCATGTGGTTCTTGTACTTGTATAAGGGGAATGGATCTTGATATTTGAGGACCTATGATGCTGTTTCTGATTTAGAGAATTTTTATTCAGGGTCAGTATGAACATCTCATATCCACCACTCCCATGCCAGATGGAAATCTCAACTATGACGATTTGCTGGATGAAACCCTGCTGGTATAACTTGGGTTTACTGATAAATTCTGTTTCATACGTTTATTAAACTTAATCCCTTGAGACTACGTTTTACCTAATGTTGATGAAAATTGATGTTTGGTGCTTCAGCTCTTCCAAAAGATGTATCCAGGGGAGGCATTCTTTCCGGAGACACCTTCCTCACCCGAGAATATAGAAGACGATACTTGGCTTAGTCCGGAGGATTAACGATGCCCCGTTGAATTGTAGCTGAAGTTTGCAGATATGGAAATGTGACTTGTGCCATCTTGTACACTATAAACAAGTAAAGAAAATGGAATAGGCTCAGTTTGTGGTTCTAGTATTTACTTCACACCTGTTTCCAAAAACCTAAAATCATTGGGAAAAGGTTAACATTTAATGTCACGATTCTCTTTTAGTGGGAAGTATTTACAGTTGGTGGATATGTCTCTTGTCTCCATTCACAATCACAGGTCTTTACTCCTGACAAATGCCTCTATTTTCCGTCTGCGTTGACTGAAGTCACTTAACACATAGACACCGCCGTTGAAATTGTCCAAGCAATAGTGAAAGACCCTCAATTTCCTTGACTGTTTAATTTATTTATTCAATCATTTGTTTCAATTGTACTTCTGTTTCCCACTTGGTATGAATTCCAAAAATGTGTTGGGAATAATAACCAAGAATTTGTTCATAAAAAAAAGCCGAGAAATTCTTTGGTGGTTCTGGTGGGGCTTTTATATTTCTACACATGCATGATTTTCCACGAGGAAATTATCGTCAGAGGGAAGCTTATGAGGAAAGAAAGCTCCAAGCCTCCAAGTTCCGGTAAGTCCAACCGTCCAATCTCATAAATGGCAGTTTCCGGTCTTATTGTGACGCAATAAAACGTAGCACCTTTTGTTTTGTACTATCTATTTCTAGCCTTGCCACTTCTCAAACATGCACATAGCTCCGGTCCTCGTGAAACCAAACTGACCTTTTATCTTGACGGAATTACCCCCACGTATCATCCCTGGAATTTGCTTTTGCGTTACCTTTTGAGGTGGATAACTTGGTAATTGTGACTCTCCATGGCATGACAGTGCAATATGCAGGAGACAATGGTAAATTCCGTTGTCGTTTTCGAGTCAGAAGTGTGCATAGAGCTCTGGGTAACATTGAAAATTTGAAACTACTTTTATGTCTCCTAGACAAATGTCTTTATTTATGAAAAAAACGAACCGATTCCAATATATATGAGCAAAGGTTGATCATTGAGAAATTTACAAGCTATAATTATTAAAAAAAAATGTTGCATAAATTATCTAGTGACGTATGATATGTTGATACACTCAAACATAAACATAAGTTATGAAATTGTCGAGATAAAAATTAAGTCCGAATCTTTTAACGGGTAGATGTACAACTAGTACGTTAATAAAGCATGTATCCTTCTTAATGTCGTCAAAAACGCATTAGTGATAACTACAGTGACAATTAAGAAGCTTTGTTTTAGTCATTGAAGAGATTGTTAGAATGAGTAGATTTATGTAGTCAAATTCATGTATGTATCAAAGCATTCAGTTTTTACTACACTATTGAATTTGACCGGAGCAGTTTTGGCTACACAAAGGAATATATATTCACAAAACCCAAATTCAAAAAACAAATTAAAAGGTTTTGATTTTCTAGTCACAAAATGTAGGAAAGGGTAGTAAAGTGAGGAAAAAGAAATAGAAAATACTTTGGGTTGGCAGGAACACAACACAAGTGAATGAAACCAATCAAGCTCTGCAGTCTGCACCAAAGAATACAGAAAAAAGACCTGCTCCAAAATCCAAAGCGCAAAATAAACACAACAACAACAGCAGCAGCAGAAGCAGCAGCCTCTCTCTCTCTCTCTCTCTCTGCTGGGTTTTTTCATTCATTCATTCCATTCCTTCTTTTCTTTCTCTGCCCACTGTTTTTTTCGTAGCTTCTCTTTTAACTCACTACTACTATATAACCCACACACTCCTTTTTCACCAAAAATATGATCTTTCTCTCCTTCTCTACATGGATTCCTGTGACCCCCATTCTCTGAGATCTCTCTTAATCTTCAAGAACACCATCAACCAAGGTCAGAACTTCAAAACCCACCTTTTTTTATCTATCAATTTTCACTCTTTTACACCAAAGATTGAAACTCTACTGTGTTTTTTTTATTTTTTTCCTCTTGTTGGGTTTTGGTTGTTTTTCATTTTTAGTGTTCTGTGTTTTTTTGTTCAGAGTTGATTAGGAGCTTGCATGTGTATCAATTAAAGGATGGGAAGAAAAATGAGGTTGAGAGGGAGTTTCTGTTCTCCGAAACCGGGTCGTATGTGGAGTTTCGGGCTTACCCGGTTCTGAAATTGATGAAATTTCGAGTCTCACGAGTCCTTGAAGGCTATGTCAATGGCTGCTGGGTCTGCATTTTAGCTTTTCATGCCAATCATTCTCCTAATTTTACATGCATTCCTAATATACTCTCAGTTTCCAGGTACCCACTTTCACAGTCTCTTTAAAAACTCTGCTTTGTCTCTCTCTCTCTCTCTCTGTGTTTTTTTTTTTAATTTTTATTGTCTGGAATGTCACTATCTCAGTTTTCTGATTTACTATGTTTTGCTGCATTTAGTACATTGTGAGATTGTGGCGTTATAGTTGTGGCCTTGTGTGTTTTCTTGTTTGTGACTAATTGTATACCTTAAATGGTTAAGTTACAATTTGGGTCTGTAAAGTAGAGAGGAGATGGTTAATATAAAAATTGATGGTGATGATTTGTATTAGAAACGGAAATTTATGGTTATAGTTCCTCATTTCACCTGGTAATCTATTTGTTTTGTCATATTTGCGTGCAGCTTTATATTTCTTTTTGAGGGTTTTCCGGTAGTAGTTAATCAGGTACAAATCACAACTTAAAGATGGTTGAATACTAGGTTCTAGTTTAAGAATCTTTTGTAGGTGTTCAATGTAGAATCCATGTGTATCTGCTATTATTTTCATTCCTGTGGCACATGACATGAGTTTCAGTTCATGAAAAATGGCTTGGTATACGTTTTGTATGTGTAGCTATGGTTTACCATTTTTAATCGTAATGCTGAATTTGCCCCTTTAATCACTTTTAGTAGATGCTTACTATAACCATATTTTCTCTGAATCTAAAAATCTCAACCCTGATGGCTTTGATCATCTTCAGCTTCTAAATCGCGTCTCCTATTTCGTAATCTAGTTTTTCGTGATGCTAACATCCTTTTCTCTAAACCTGACAGGAATCCTGAGTTGAAGTCGATTCCCACTTTAGTTAATGATCTTCAAATGATTATGGAGATGACCTGTGTAAAAAACGAGAGAGAATCTGTGCAGGAGTCAAGTGAGGAAAAATGCCAAGGAAATGATGAGAATCATAATCACCTTCAACTAAGAAGAAGTTTGCCGATGCTTGATCTGGATCTTAATTGTCCTCCTAGTCCGGTCGCAATGTCAGAATCATCTGATAATGAAGAAATTGGAAAAAAATCACCAGGTTAGATGAATATGACTTCTATTTTTGTCTGTAAACGTTAATGGATTGTCCTGCGGTTAGTAAGGCGGTAATGTAGTGTGGGGGTCGGGATTTTAGAATTTACATATTAAAGATACTATACGGAGTTCAGTATTTTGTTCTGTAGCATTTCAGTACCGTGGGTCAATGCTACGGTTACTCTTAGCAGCAACTTACTTCAGGACTTATATAAGTTACATTCCATTCCATACTAAGAGGCAATTCTTAAGTGACAATTCCCTGTTATTCTTGCTAAAATATGCTAATATGACGGAAGTAAATGATCTGATGTTCCATACTAAGCCAAGTTCAAGGATATGTTGCCATACCAATAAAACTCTTCTGCTCCAACCTTTTATTTTCGCTGTTAAAGTTCTGCTCTGTTTTCGAATTTGATATCTTATAGGTTAGGTGCAAGGTTTCAGGTTTTATAGAGAAGAAGAATAGAAGGGCAGCAAGTGACCGCATAGCAAAAATCACTTTACCAGATCTGGTGAAGTATTTTGATATCCCAATTGTGGAAGCTTCAAAGAGTCTGAATGTTGGACTTACTGTACTGAAAAAGAAATGTAGAGAATTTGGTATTCCTCGGTGGCCACACAGGAAGATTAAATCGCTGGACAGTCTCATTCGTGATCTTCAGGTCCTTCCTCACTACCCCTTCCTGATGTGTTAAGTAGTTGCACCTTTTGTGCCTGTTGAGTGTTGACATGTTTTTACTAAGTGGAATAATTAGCCTAAATCAAATAGCATGTACTGATTGTACTCCAATAATGAAATGATTACCAACAATTTAAAGACTCATTAAGGAAATGAAAAACTGACTAAACCATTAGTTTCTAATAAAGTAACAATATTGACATATATCAATATGCAAATACAAATGTATTATCATTTCCCAGTTGTTTATAGTTCGAAAATGTGCAGGAAGAGACAGAGCTCCAACAGAAAGAGAACAAGGCTGCAGCCTTGGCAGTTGCAAAGAGGCAAAGGATGTTGGAGACCGAACGAGAGAGTATAGAGAGAAAACCATTCTTGGATATGAAGACTGAGACCAAGAGGTTCAGGCAAGATGTTTTCAAGAGGAGGCATAGAGCCAGGGTACTTCGAAGCCAGGGCCTATCACTCTCAGGCAATTAAATTAATATTAGTACCTATCAAAATATTAGGAGAAACTGGAACTAGGAGGTTAAGGCCAATTGTAAAAACATCAACTTTTGAATCGGTGGCATCAGTGTCCAGGGCCTTTAAACTCTCATTTTTAGTTTCAGATATAAATTTTTTGGGCAAACCAAGAACTCCTATCTGTAGCTTCTGATATCGGTGTAAGGTTGCCATAAAGTTTAGTAACTTCTATATATCAGTTTTCGTTTCATCTCAGCTTCATTCTCTTACATTTATCAGTTGCTTCTATAGTTGGATGTTTCTTAGCTGATTAATAATGCTTGAAGGTGTGAACATATATCTCTTCAGGCTAGATGCAATGTACCAGCGACATGAGATTTATGGAAGTTCAGGTTATATGGAGCTCACATTTCTTGCAGAAATATATGTTGTTGTTCAGATACCTTTGTTTCTGCTTTTCAACATTTGAGTACTTACTTGTGGGGCTTTTGGCAAAGAGTAGTAAGCGTGTCTGCCTAGCACGATCGATTTTTGTGTGCCCCCAAGTTGTGAGAAACGTGCAGGTACCTATTCCGGCTGTACCACCTATACATACCACTGTGAATTTTGTTTGATTCACTCGGTTTGCTCTACGATTGCTTCGATCGCTTTGGTTCAGTTTGTTACATAATTCATATATACAGACGTAAGAGCTATGATACCATGCATATTCGTGAGAGCTCTCCAATAGAACTAGGGCCGGCTAGGAATATGTATAAAACGTGCCCTGCAACATAAAACTTAGATCAATTAATTAATTAATTAATTAGTATTTATCTATCGATTTTTTACTTTAATCACGATAATAGTTTTGACTTTTATTTCCTTATTGACAAGAAGAGGTGGATTTCAAGAGTTGCCTAAGCGAATTTTTTTGACTCTCTCTTTCTTTCAAAATCCTAATTTTTTTTAAGCCGCCACCTATTTTTCTCTCCGATCCACACTCATTGATTCTCATCTCCCCCATTTCTCTACTCCTTTGTCTCCCTCTCTTCGAGACATTTCTGGTAAACCCCTTGGATGACCGATTCGGCCAACGATGTCGCCCGCCAGTTCGAGGCGGTGATGGAGTTAACTAAGCGTGATGCCGCTAAGCTGGAGGAGATCGACTTGTAGGACTCCAATGATGATGCACTGGCCCCAAAACACATTTATGGGGTGCTGCAATTGTTTGCAATGGAGCCACTGTCGGCTAGCCGTGAAAGCGGCCTATAGGCCATGATGGCTCGGCTATGGGGCACGCCAAGCCGGCCGCCGAATGTGTCTTATTTGCAGAAAGTTCCGGATCAGTTCTTTTGCACCTTCCGAAATTTGGCGATGGTGCGCCGAGCAGTCCAAAGTGGGTTGTGGTATTTTGGTGATTATACGGTGGTGGCGCAGGGGTTTGATGATTTTTCGGATTTCTTTGCAGTGGAGGCAGCGGTGATGCCGATATGGGTCAATGTGAGCAATGTGCCAGATGGTGGGATGAATGAAACGTGGCCCGAAGAATCAGACGGCAACTCGGGGAGTTCAAGGAGTTGGATCTCCCAGAAGCTCAATACATTGAGGGAGATGCGGTTGCAGGTTACGGCGAATCTCCGCCGACCTTTGATGGTGCGGCGGCGGGTTAGGTTTGCAGCAGGGGTTTCGATGGTCTTGGCTTTTGGTTATGCCAGGATTAAGGGTTTTTGTGCCCTTTGTGGATGTTTTGGTCATGGTGAGGCTGGCTGTTCGGTTTCGGTGGCTAGGGCGGCGGAATCGGAGGCAGTGGCCCTGTTGATGTCTCAGCCGATGCCGGCTGCGATTGACAGTGGGAATAGTATGGTAGGGGGCGTGAGTCTTGAGATGGTCCATGCTGCACACACGGAAGGCATGCAGAAGCTCGAGAATGGTGCACTAAGTCAAGTGTCACCTATGCGGGTTACTTTGACAACATATGGTCTTTGTCAGGCTCCTGGAACGGAGCACACTTCGTTCTCAGGTCCAGGAAACCAATAGCAGCAGCTGGTGCAGACTGCTAGACCTGCATTGCAGGCTGGTAGTTTGACTCTCACGGCTATTCGGCGAGTTGACGGTAGCGTCCTGGGCTCAAAGAAGCGGCCAATACGTGAAGAGAAGCCAGATCGGGCTGTTCGGGGTGAGATGACTCATACTGATGAGCGACATGGCATCTTGAAACATGAATCTCCATCAAAGAAAGTTGCAATAGAGAAGGTGACCGAGGCTAAGACTGAGGGGGAGGAACGGTGACTCACTCTACTGTAGTCAGGGGTACATAGTTTGATAAGGTGTGAGACTATGATTTTTTTTAGCTCTTATCCTACACATATCTCGTCTAGATATGTAAGTACTTGTCTGAGCATGTAATAATGTAGTTTACTCTAGGAAGTTCGTTTCTATCTAATCAGGACATCGGTTAATTTTTTGTACTCTACCACAATATCAATTCTTTCGTTACCTAAAAAAACAGAAGAAGGAGAAGAAGAGAGGTGGATTTCGAGTATGAAAACAGAAAACAGTCGCTCCCATCATATTGCCACCAGAGCTACTTACTAAAAATAACGGAACAACAGAGTGATTTCATGGTAACTACCCAAGCTAAGATACCAGGTCCAACACTCCATCCATAATAGATAGTCCACCGAACACCATATAAAACCGCAGTTTACCACAGACGGACCGCACTTTCTCATCTCTCTTTTATAAATACTACTACTAATTCCTCTCTTGCTCTCTCAGTCCAAATAATGATCCGTTTTGTTATAGTAGCACCAAAGAGGAAGATAATCATTAGTTGACAAAAAGACGGAGAAAATGGGTATCTGCTTTGGATCTCCTGCTCATCATCCTCATCCCAACACCATCACATCATCAACTCCAGGTAACTAACTACTAACTTCAAGCTCAATCAAACCAAATAAAAAAAAGGGTCACTCAAAGATTGAAACTTTCTATTAGTGATCAAAGGAAGATTGGTTATTTTCTTTTGTTTTTGTCTATAGTCCTCAAAACCTATTTGTGAATTATGCTTGTTTTGATTACTACAGGAACATCTGAGAATCAGAGCAGGAACACAGTTTCAGTCACAAGCAATAGCACAGGGAAGTTCTCTCATTTCTCAGAAGCAACAACATCAACAACACTAAGCCCAAAGTATGATGATAATGATAATGATAATTATGAAGAGTCAACGGATGGCCAGATTTTGGAGACATCACATTTGAGGGTGTTCAGCTTAGCAGATATGAAAGCTGCTACAAAGAACTTCAAGTCAGATCAAATTCTGGGTGAGGGAGGATTTGGTAGAGTTTTCAAAGGCTGGGTGGATGAGAAGACTCTTCAGCCTTGCAAATCTGGTACAGGAATGATGGTTGCTGTCAAGAAATTGAACCATGAAAGTATGCAAGGCTTTCAAGAGTGGCAGGTGATAATTATTTTCAAATTTCAACTCTTAAAAAAAAATTTGCGTTATTGAGCAAATTCTTTAACCATGTGTTCATGACCATGTGTTTGTTCTATCCATTAGATTTTTTATAAACAAAAAAGTTGGCATCTTTTTTATTAATTAATTGTTTTCAATTCCATTGGAATTGAGCTGAGAAAAATGTGGGCCCTAGACAGCTCCTCTCATTGTCTTCTGTGAACTGTTTCTTTCAAGCTAAGTCTCTGTGTTGACCAAGGAATAAAGAAAAAACAAAGAAAGATCTGTCTTGTTCTTGTTGATTTCAAACTTACTTGTACCATTTAGTCTATGCATTTAATTTCTCAGAATGTAGGAGATTCTGTGTCATGTTTCGTCTAGTTTGCAAACTCATCTTCCCAATTTTGTTGTCATACCAATGACAATGTGTTTAAAATGGTAGCATAAGCTTGATAAACATTTTCAATTTGGTTATAAAGCATATATTTTTGGGAAATATGATGGTAAATTCTCATCAAACGAACTCTTTTTTCAATCATTCATTGCCAAATTTTGTAGCAATTTGCGATGGAGCTGGTTGCGTAGTAATTAGAAACTTGAGATGAGAATAAATTCCGATAAATTTGTTTAATTTAGATCCAAATCCAAATCACTGGACGCCAGTTATTCTTTTAAATCCCAATGCCAGATAATAGTGCCAATCTAGAGGCCACATTGTGAATTCTTGCTAGTTATTTACATTTTTGGTGCACATTTTAAGCTTTCTTTGGAGCAATGAGGCTAATACTATATAATGTCTTCTCTGTCATATTTGATGATGCAGTCAGAAGTGAACTTTCTAGGAAGGCTTTCTCATCCCAACCTCGTCAAGCTATTAGGGTATTGTTGGGAAGATAAGGAGCTACTCCTTGTTTACGAGTTCATGCGGAAAGGAAGCTTGGAAAATCACCTTTTCAGAAGTATGTAGGAATCAGATTGTGATTTGAGACTTGTTTTAAGTTCATCTTGAATTTGTGATATTAACTATAGCTCTTTGCTTCGAGCAGGGAATCCTAACATTGAACCACTATCTTGGGACATAAGAATCAAAATAGCTATTGGAGCAGCTCGAGGCCTTGCATTCTTGCACAGCTCAGAAAAACACATTATATATAGAGATTTCAAGGCCTCAAATATATTGCTTGATGGGGTTAGTTATTATTTTTATTTTTTGTTCCTGCTTTTCAGTATCTCATTCACTCTATTGCATTTTGTTTTCGTTTGTGCCCAAGTTCTTCTGTTTATATCTTCTGTAGAGTTACAATGCCAAAATTTCGGATTTTGGCTTGGCGAAATTGGGACCAAGTGGTGGAGATACACATGTGTCAACTAGAGTTATGGGGACATATGGTTATGCTGCTCCAGAGTATATTGCAACAGGTAAGATGGATTTATGCAAGCTTATGTTTCCAAATTTGGAAATCATGCATGTATTTGTTGGTTTTGGTCTTTGGCTATTGACCTTTAGATTAGTTGATTTCTGCTATGAAACTGATGAATGAGACAGTTTAATTCATATTCCAGCCAAATTAACATAGCATTATCTTTTAAACAGGTCATTTGTATGTGAAGAGCGATGTGTATGGCTTTGGTGTTGTGCTTCTCGAAATTCTAACAGGGTTACGAGCACTTGATACAAGACGCCCCAATGAACAACTGAATCTGGTGGAATGGAGCAAACCACTTCTCTCTCATAAAAGAAGGTTGAAAACCATTATGGATTCAAGGATTGAGGGTCAATATTCCCAGAAGGCAGCACAACAGACGGCTAATATTACTCTAAAATGCCTAGTGCCGGATCCTAAAAGCCGACCTTCCATGAAAGAAGTCTTGGAAGAACTGGAAAAAATTCAGGCAATGAGGGAAAATCCAAAGCCATCCTTACTATTTAACTCTAGGCAAAAACATTCTACACCTCGATCCTATGTATTTCAAGAGCTTGTTCGTCGTCCCCCACCCAGCTCCAGGCATCAAGGTACTACATGAGATCAGAAAAATGTCAATCCAACACCTGACAAGACCAAGTGTTAAGATTGGATCTCACAAATTCTTTATTGAAATCAAACATCAAGAGAAGAGTGATAGAACTATCAATCCCCTTTTGTACTCTTATCAATGTTCATTTTTTATTTTTCTGTAGCCATCGTTTTTTAATTAAAAGGTCTGTAGCCATTGTTTTAATTCATCACAAATTTTGTTCTTGTAGACACCACTTCCACTGAAACAGAATCAGATAATATACATTGTTCTATATATAACATACAAAGTGATATTTAGTTTGATTATTTTCTCTGTCTTCATCTTTTTCATAGCAATGGGTTTGTCTGGATAGAACAACATCTCCTGGATACATTGGGAATACACACTAAACAAGCACATGAACTGTTTAGTAGAACTATTGTGTGTTGCAGTTTCAATATGTATAGGTGAAAGTGATGGACCTTATATTAAATCTTTTGTGAATTACGGTTCTAGGTTAGTGTAATTGGGATATTTCTCCTCCACATGTAGAGTAACATGGTACTTATGTCAATTTGACGAAGGCAAACTACTGTATATGTAGAAAGAGAGAGAATGAGACCACATACATCAATATGAAAACAATGCAAACTATATGATTAAATACTCAGAACTTCCCAAGAATTTTATATTTCTTTAGGGCATGAAGCAACCCCGTGAAATAGCCTCAATGTTAGAAAAAGGAAAAGACTCAAAAGAGACTCCTTGGAAGAATCTCAAACGATGCAAAGGACTACTAAACCTCTCCTTTTCAGTTACAGTTTTCAGTTCTTTTTGTAGCTTTACTCTCTGTTTACGCAAGGTGTTATGCTCTCCGTTTCTCAGTTTCCAGCCAAAACAACCAGTCACTTTCTTCTAAACTCTTCTTCTCAACTCTTCGGACACATATTTTTCGTGGCCTTCTGGGGTTCTTCACCATTATCTTCCATTTTTTGCGATCATAGTTTTTCTTTTGATTTAAAGTGATAATGCGTTATTGAGAAGTTACATGTTTTTGTGGAAGTAGTAGCTCGGTAACTGTTATATATAGGGGTGCCTTGGCTCTCTTGCTTCTTCACTTCGTCGTCAGTGGTCGAAGATCAGTTAGTTTATTCAGGTAAGCTCTCTACTTCGTTATCTACAAATATTCTATTGAATTGCTAGTTATGTGTGCTTCAGTGTTTATGATATGCGTCTATATGAATAACTAGATAAGCATGGAACTTTCGATTTCTTGGTTGCCTGTGTTCATCATTTGGAATCCAGAATTGACTATAAAGTTGAATACTTTAGTTCGTATCGCTTGGATTTGATGATTTGTGTCTGTTTTATGAACAAGTTCAAGACTTTTTCCGTACATAACTTGAAATTCTTAACGTACATCTGTTTTGGCACAAGTAATGGCCAAGTTTAACATCAAATTCTCATGAAAGAGCCTAATCTGATTTTCTCAAGTAATCACCAACTTAATCATGTTTTAATTCTTGATTTCTCATTGTAACTCCAACACTGTAGCCGTCGTCAATTCGATTATCTATGCCATATGTGACGGCAAGTGTGTTTTTACAAAAATGAAAAGAAAAAAAAGAAGCAACACCTGTAATAATGTACATCAAATTCCCAGGAAAGAGCTAGTCTGTTCTCTGTAGACTGTAGTCTTCACTATAAGGTTAATGATGTTGTCATGGTTCTATATGCTATATATCTAGTGTTTGACAAATCAAATTTTCTTTGTTTGTGAACTTTTTATGTACTTTTCTCCTTAAATTCAACTTTGGACCGATTCTCATTGTTTTGGATTCCTTGGCTATATTAGGTAGCATGTATGGCCCTAGTCAAGCTTGCATGTAGACTGAGGTTTTGTTTCTCTTGAGCAGGCTCCTTTTGGCTTTAGTCGCTTAGCTTCTGCTACAATGGAGGAGGAGAAAAAACTCATTGCTGCAAACCAAATTTTTGCGGGGTTTTCTTCCTTTTTAAGGAAATCCTTGTTTAAGGTTATGTCTGTTGGCCCGATACCTGCTCACATCTCATTCATCATGGATGGAAACCGAAGGTACGCAAAGAGGCGGAACTTGCCTGTTGGGGAAGGGCACAAAGCCGGATACTTGGCTCTTATGTCACTTCTTAGGTACTGCTTTGAAATGGGGGTCAAGTATGTGTCAGTCTATGCCTTCAGCATTGACAATTTCAAGAGGAAACCGGAGGAGGTGCAAATTCTCATGGACCTGCTGCAGGAGAAGATTGAGGCTTTGCTCGAGAAAGAGTCTTACTTGAACCAGTTTGGTGTTAGAGTGTACTTTATTGGTAACTTGAAGCTGCTGAACGAGCCTGTCAGGGTTGCTGCTGAAAATGCAATGAAGGCCACAGCGAATAACTCCAACTCAGTGCTTTTGATCTGCGTGGCCTATACTTCATGTGATGAGATCGTCCATGCTGTACAAGAATCCTGCAAGGAGAAAAGGAACGAGATCATTCAAGTGCCTAATGGAGGCAAAGTCAGCAATGGTGCGATTAATGGAGTTGGAGAGGGAGAAATTGTAAATGGAGGAGCAGCTTTAGGTATTAATGCAGCTAGCAATGGTAAGATTGAAAGGTTTGAAAGGGTGAAAAAGGAAAATGGAATGCGCAATGGTCTCATTGAAGAAGTTGAAAAGAGTGATCAGAAGCCGCTTCCTATTGTTAAACTGGTTGATGTTGAGAAGAATATGTACATGGCAGTGGCACCTGAACCGGATATTATAATCCGAACTTCAGGCGAGACTAGGTTGAGCAATTTTCTTCTTTGGCAATCGTGTACCTGTCCATTGTATTCCCCGGCTGCGCTGTGGCCAGACTTGGGACTATGGCACTTGGTTTGGGCAGTTCTGAACTACCAGCGTGACTATTACTATTTGGAGAAGAAAAAGAAGCAGGCATAACATTCTCAATGCCACCGCCACGAGTTTGTAGATCATGTGGTTGTCCTGCATACATCTTACAGGATCATGATCAAACATGCCATGTATAATGTAGTCTTCTGTTGTTTACATATATAATGTATACACATGATTATGACATTCCTAAATTTCTGCTGCCAATAGTGACTTGATCGACCTGCTTGTGCTCGATCTTTTAGTATATGTTTTGTACTTCTCAAGATCTTTGCAATAACTCCAATAAGAGTCGTTTCGTCATTAGAGAAAGAAAATAACAAAATATGATGAAATCGACAAATATCTCATGCAATTAAAACTTGAATTGTTTTCCTTTCGTGGTTAATATCTTAGCATATATGCCTTTTCTAGTTTTCTTCCCGGATCGTTTTGGAAATGAGTACTTCCTGTTTGGCTCAAATTTTCCAGCAGGTAGGTAGCTGTGACTAGAGAATCACAAACTGTATCTTTTGGTGATGCATGCTTGGCGTGCCACTGTTGGAGGCAGAATGTTGATGTGTATTGCGCCTAATAACCTTGCTTCTTTACAAGCGATTGGAGCGAGGAGAGCACCAACCTCGCTCGATGAGTTCTTCTTGCATAAGTTGTTTCAAGACTTAGGTTTCGTGTCTCGTTGCTGAGCCACAAAAATCGATACTTTGCACACCTTGTCTGATGTAAAGCAGAGCAATTTTCTTGGCGAGTGTTGAGAACACTAGATGGATGGTGACTTCTTAAACCTTCGGAACCTTCACGCCCTGTCTAGTGTCAATTCCTTCGATCGCTGTCGTCTGACAAAAGAAAACCTTTGATCCTCACGCCCTGTCCGTTGACAATTCAAAGTTCACTGTTGTTGGTTTGTTTCTCGTAATAGAGAGCTTGTTTTATGAGAAAAAATTTGTGTATGTGTGTTGAGGTCTTCAATCTGTCTATTTGTAATAGTTTTGACATCTTCCTCATCGAGCGAGGAAACTGAATCCTGGAAAGAATATAGATTTCGAGATTTATCCAGTTTATGTTTCTCCTTGTTCTATTAGGAAACTTGCATCGCAACTTTCCATTTTACATTAAGTATGAAGAATAAGGGCCGCAGTGGTCGGCCTATGTTGTCTTTAGCCCATTTATTTGAAAAATAGATGTTATTTTTAATTTGGACCCAAACATTGCCCCTCAAACCTCGAGATAAACTCCTAGCTAGTGCAATCGAAGAGGTTTTTAGAGATGCAACATGTCGCTCCCTCTCAAGCGTTAAGGCTAGTCTCGCTTAGGCCTTTCAAATTCCCCTCTGAAAAGTCGCGCCCTTGTTCTTCAACACTGCTTAATACCTCATTAGTCTATTTACATTTTTCATCTGTAATTTTTCTGGCCCCAAATTCCTTTCTTCATCACCATCCGAAACTCAAGAGAACCCATTTCAAACGCCCCTTTTTTCAAAACCTTCTATCAAAGATATAGCTTCTTATAAGAACAAGATTTGTGACGAACTAACTGGGGAAGCCGCTGCTAACTTCGTTGCCCGCATGCAAGAGCGATTGCGCAGGAAAAGTCCTAATCCATATACCATTCTGGAACTGCAAGAAGAGGATAATGTCGTTCTGGGCCCGAAATTGGAAACCCACAAAGTCTCATCTACACTCGCTTGCCCAGTGAGAGTCGCTCCCTTGGAATTTCAGCAAGAAGAGGCTAAGCCACTTGACTGGGACAACAAGGAGATCGATGTGAAGCCGAGTAAATGGCCCACCACCAGAACAGATGAGTCCGCGTGGTATAAAAAGCAAGATGCTCTCAATTCAAAAAAATGGAAGGCAGTGAGCATCACCGAGGCTTTGAACGTGTGCTTTAAACTACCCTCTGGTGGCCACAGACCCTCAATCGTCGCTGCTCTTTGCTTCTGGGATTCCAGTAGCAACTCCTTTGCTTTCCCCTGCGGGGACATGAGCATTATGCTTCTTGACCTTGTTGTTATCACTAGTTTTCCCACTGTGGACTGCCCATATGTGTTAGGAGATCTTGAGGAGATAACTTTTCCCATTCAAGCCAATCATGATCGTAGCCAACACATCAAGTCATATACTGCCCGATGTACCTTCTTCAAGGACGACAAGAGCAATGATAGTAGCATATTTATGCGTCTATTCAGTATTTAATTTGTTCCCTATATTTAGTTTATTGTTATTAATCGAGTGAAATAATTATGTTTATTTTTTTTAGGTATTTTAGAGATTAATGAAGAAAATGAGATTAAATAATATAATTTAGGAGTTAATTGGAGAAGTGGAGGACGTACGAGGTGAAGAAATCCTAATTTGAGAAGGATACTAAGTGCAGCAGTTTGGCGAGGAAAGCTTGGAGAGGAGCTTGGCTGGTTAATTGCTTGATTAAAGAAGGACATTGGAGGATGTAGCACACGTGAGAATATATATATATATATATATATGTAGCCTGGCGAGCTGCTTGGAGAGAGAGGGAATGGAGTTTGGCGAGTAGCTAGTTGGCGAGAAACAGCTTGGCGAGGGGGACTTCCCTTAATTGTTGCAAATGGGATTTAGTATCCATTTAGGATACTATTAAATGATGGAGTGCACGTGATAGCTAGCTAGGTTAATTAGCTATAGCTAATTATATATATTGAGTGAGAAGAAGAAGTGGAAGGGGAGTCTGGGACGGACGGTTGGACTTGGGAGAACTGAACAAGAAGAGAGAAAGAGAAGTTCTCAGTGCCTGAAGCTTACGATCCCGACGTCGACAAGAGTTCTTTTTTCTCCTTCATTTAATTTATCTCTTATGACTTATTTTGATTCTTTTATTAAGACCCGAAGGGGTGGTTTTGAAGCCTTGTACATGAAGTTTAGATAATATATACACTTTGACCTAATTTTGTTATGTTCTTGGGTGAGGTTTCTTTGTTAATTTTACATTGATGATTTCTATATTGTATGCTTTGAGTGTACACTTAGTATGCATGTATAGGGATCTAATTCTATGAGAATTTGATGCCTGTTGATTGTCTTTGATCTTCCTCAATTTCTCTTAAGTAGAAACCGAGCTTTTCAGTTATAAGAAACCCTAAGTCTAGCAAGGCACGCCCTTAGTGTACTTGTGATGCTTTGTAGATTCTCACACCTTTTCTAGATCATAATGCTTCTCTCTTAGTACATTCGAGTCCGTGACTTTTGGGTTCTTTGAGAGATAGTCACCGGTGATAAGCGAACCTTCACCGGTGTAATCATAAGGATTAGGTAATAGGTTGTGTTCTAAGAATAATTGAATCTTCCTGAGAACTTTCATCCATTAGTATAGAATTGATAGGTTGAGCATATATTGTCTAGATGGAGTGACGGTGGTGGAGAATATTCTCCTTAACTATTTTGTTTATTGATTTTCGTCACTTTTTCAAAGCTGATTTCCTGCATTCATCTGTTTATTTATTTTTGTTAGTATAGAAAATCAACTCCAAATATATTAAAATTTTACATGGTAGTCCGACACTATGTCTAGTATGTCCAGTATTATTTTCGTAATTTTTAGTTTAGTATAGGTTAGGTAATTAATTAGGTTAGTGTCTGTAGGTCGAGTCTACCAGAAAACTGGTTTTAGTGTTTGTTTGCGCCTAACACTTAGTTTCATCAATTTTCAGCGGGTAATGACCCCTATTTCCATACTACTACATTGATACATATTTCATAATAATAGGGATATCTTTGAGGGTGTAAAAAACCTTATCAAGCGACGCTGGAGGTATTACCTTTCTTGAATATTGGCCTTGCAAATATGTATTCTGTGTGGATGCGGACAAGGTTACCAGCAACCTCACCAAGGTGCCTGAGACAATTTTTAATGGTCGGAAGCTTGGCTTAGCCCAGCCAGTCCTTGCCTCGCTCTACCATAACCTAGGCTGGATATCCACCGACCCCTTCAAGTACAAAACTGGAGGTCCCGTTTGGATTTTGGAGTTGTGGATTTAGACCTATTTCCCACACTTTCGCCATCCATTGCTCAAAGGTTTTGGTGATAAGGAGCTGATGGGGAGGACTCTTCTCAGAGTACGAGGCTTCAACCTTCCAAGTTATTTTGAAAGTTTTTGCCATTTTTTCAATTTGAAGGAATATCCCCAAGAGATGGCGGAAGTGATTGTAAGCCGCCAGTTCCCAGATGACCTGAAAAATGGCTTCATCATCTCTCCCCATCAGGAAACAGAAGTGAGGGATATTTCATCCAGATTTTTTCTTGTGCGGACTTCCACATCCCTGATGCCAACCTCTGCTTTGAGATTTATGCTCCAAACCACTTTGCTCGGTAATTTGGTTTAACTCAAGGTGTACCTTGCCCTTTGATCGAGTCTCGCAAATATTTCACCTTGTGGCGAGTTAATATTGAGAAGTCCTCCAAAGCTACACTCGCAGCCACAGCTGTCCATATTTTCCAGCCTCTCTCGTGTGATGCGATCGTCTATGCTAGCAAGACCATCTGCATTGATGATGGTACTACTGAGGTCTTTCACAAGAGGCAAAGCCGACATTTCAAGGGCATACAAAAGCAAGATGTCTCTACCATGTTTCCCAAAATCTTCCAAGCTACTTTTAGGGAATACTTTAGGTTTTCTGCGGATATACTCGCGGCTGGGGTTCACAAGGATCAAGTTATTGTTGCTACAGAGAAAAAGAGGACTGCGAGACAAGCGGGTGCTTCTCATCAATAAACTTCCAACAGTAAACTTCTTGTTGCGAGCATAGCAGCCGTTAATCCTATCCCTAAGCAAACAGGGACCTCCACCCACCTTGGGAAACGGAAAGTCAACTCCCCCTCGCTCCATGAATGAAGATTGGGGTGGCAACGAGCACTCAGAGGAAGAAGTAAAACTAGTAAACATCTTTTTGTCCTATGCGTGTTCTCATATTTCTGTTCTTGGCTTAATCTCTTCCTTTTCCTCAGCGATCCCCAAGGAAGCGTCGAGTCATTGAGAGCCCTGACGATGACGATACAACAAGTGTCCATCCAACGCTGTAGCATAATGTAGGTCCTTCAACCTAGCATCTACCATTGGATGAGGAAGAAAACACCTCTAGCTCTCACGCCACCTCCTTAGCAAGTCCTTACCAAGAACATGTTCATCCAGAGAAATTCCTTTCCACCACTGATCAAAGCACGAGCTCCTCTGAAGCCGTTGTGAATGATCTTCATCCTAATAAATCAGCATCCGCCATAGTGCCTGATTCTGAAAGACTTTCGCACTTGAGAGTTGCTACGGGAAAGAATACTTCTTCGGATCCCCCTAATCTAGACTCAATGGTACAATCATTTCTTTTGCTTTTATCTGGATTAAGCCACTTATTTTTAATAAACTAAACCCCTTCTACTAGGTTTTGGACACTCTAGTTCTAGATTTTGGACACTCTAGTTCTAGATTTTATTATTCTGTCCTGTACTCCCTCAACAGGTCCCATTATTGAGATTACTCAGACCCCTGTTGCGAGGGTCATGGAGAATGAACCTATCATTGAGGTTTCTTCTAAAACTTTCCATTTCTCATTGGAAAAATTTGCCTTTTTGATTCTTGACCACTTACTTTGGTCTGCATAAAGGTTTCAAACGTCGACCAAGTCTAGACTGAGACTCAGGTCATGGACCACTTGCATTTGGATCAAAGTGGCCCTAACAATGTTACAGGGGATACTATGGTCGAGGAAACAATTATCTAGCCTGAAGAACAACCTCACACCTTGATCGTTGATAATCCTTCAGAGGTAAGTTTTCTTTAAAAAAAAAACCTTACTCTACCCCTCGTTCCTATCTTGATTTATTGTTTGTTATAACCAGGATTTCCAAGATGCCTTTCCCTTCCAGGATATGTTACTTCCAGAGAATCCTCCTCAACAAGCAAGTGAAGCTTCGCCTCAACCAAATATGGTATGTTACCATTCTCGTTGCCTTTTCCACTTTTTGTACACCTGCTCTTTTGGTGCTTACTCTCATGGTCTCTTCAGGAAATTAACGAGGGTGGCCTCAGTACGGATGAGATTTCTCTAACATCCGGGAAAGTGGCACTAGGTCATTTCCAAAACATCTTGCACAGTTGTTCCTTAAGCGATGTACCCCATGCCAACCTGCCTCCATCTTCTTCTTCTGAAACCATCCTCGAGGACTACAAGCTTGATATGGCAGCAACCCTTGAAGAGGCTGAAAGAGTTTATCAACAGCTGGTGCAGCCACCCGCAGAGCTCGATAAGGTTCGCACTGTTCTGGCCTATCTTCAAGACCTATGGACCTTTAACTTGGAGGACGCTAATACTGTTACAACGTTAATGATGCATGTCCAGGTAGCTCACAGGGTCATTAATTCCGTTCATCTCCTTGTTTTAGATGAAATGGAATCAATGCTAGATGCTCTCCCGACATTACACCTGAACATTGATGAGGCTGAGAGAGAGGAGGGAGATGAGATATCTTTGCATTACGACAACAACCATAAATGAAGATACACTAAATATATGGTTGAAAAAATCGCATCCAGCTTTGAAGTTGACATCCAGAAGATTGAAGAGAAGAAAGCACTGATTGCCAAACTTCAAGCCGAGCTGTCAACGATGGAAGCTGATTTTCAAGAGAAGTGGCTATTTTCCTTTCGGGTGTTAAAAGAATGTCAATCATGCTTGAAGTATGTTGAGGGGACTCGCAATACAGCTATGGCTGCCACAGTAAAATGCTCTACCGCCTGTGCTGACTACGAGCGAGCAAAAATTAGAATCAAAGAGTTGGGCAACTTTTTGGGCTAAGTGCTATATAGTTTCAACTTTGGGCCCCTAGTTTGGGTTTTATTTTGTAACTATATATTTTCTAAAACTTGATTTATTTTAAACCTGGCTTACTCCTTGGTTCATTTGAGTACTCTGTACACAATATCTCTGTCTTAAATTCTCAGCCCTAAAAAACCACGCCTATTCCCTAAACGTCCCAAGAATAAATGTCCATTAACTGCATTTATCGCAAGGAACGACCTTCTGGTTGAATGAGGTATGTGAATCACTACGGCGCATCTGTATCCCTTAATTGGTGCATTGAATCGATACAATCACACCGTTTTAGTAAAGAACCACTAGGGTTTTAGCTACTATAAATACCAACGTTTAGAAGTCGGGATGCTTAGTGCTTTGGTACCAACATATACTTAGTGCTTTGATCATTAAAAAAACTTCAACCTTTAGAAGTCGGGATGCTCATCATGTTCTTCCTCTTCCGTTTTCTTCTTGGTTTCAAAGCCTTCCCATCATATCATATTTCCTTCTATTAGGCAGCACTAAGTAGCAATACCTAAGCTCAAACTTGGTTTGAGTAGCAATACTTAAGCCCATGTATGTCAATGGTATGCTCATCCCAAGAGTTTTGGGGTGAGTCAGATTCAGACGTTGGGGGATCCTTGCTGACTCCATCCCTGACCGCAGGACTCTGCAGCCGTACGTTGCACAAGTTTTTCCCCGTAAGGGTTATGATTTGTGAAAGAGTGAAGCCATGATGACAAGCAGATGCTTTTAGGAGGGATTTCTCATTTAGCTGGAATCAATGCCATCAAAGACTGACTTAGCATCCATCAACGCCAATGATGCCTTGGGCAGTCGGTGACCCATGCTAGTCCACTCTTCTCTCTCTTGTTGTACATCTCTTTAGACCATATTGTATTGTATTTGATGTATGGTATTAAAGCTCAAGGACGCAAAGTCTAAATGTAATAAAATTTTACTTTTATAACACCAAACTTTGTATTCTGCATTAATTCCTTGACAACAAGAAATATGGGCATGAACCACTAAACTGGTTTTAAACAAAAGTTACAAAAAATTCATTATAACACAAAATTGTCATACAAATAGTTTGGCCATACGTCTGGGCATAATATGATGAAGAGTGTAAGAACTGAATGTCAAAGTCTTACATCAATTCTTCCACTTCTCCGAATACAAAAGTTATCCTCATGTCTGAAACAAAGCACTCTGGTATTATGAATTGGCAAATAATATCCTCGTATAGGAACTGTTGTATTGCTGCTGCATAAGCCACTTTTAAAGGTTTAGCCTCCACCCACTTCATGAAGAAATCTTATGATGAACTTACGTTGCATAGATGAATGAGGATGAATCATACCAATTAAGTCTAATGCTCATCCTCTACAGGCCACGATTTAATAATTGGCTGCATAGGAATATTAGGAATATGATGAACCAGACTATGAACTTGGCAATCCTCGCACCCTTTTGCAAATGTAATGCAGTCTTTCAAAATAGATGGTCATTAATATCCAAGTCTTTGCAACTGCCAACACATTTTAGGTCCAGACTGATGATCCCCGCAAACCCCCAAGTGAACCTCTCTCATTAACCATTTAACTTCTCTACCATAAACACAGAGCAGATCAACGTTGTCGCCTCCTTGCCTGAGTAATTCATTGTTTATGAGGACATAATTTAGAGAGAGAAAGCGTATTTGCTTATTCGTGGCTGTACTTGGATCCTTCAAGTAATCGATTAATGGTTGTCGCCATTATGTATCAAGGTGGTCAAGAACTATAACAAACCATTCATCCTTTTCTTCTTTCCTGAAAGGATCCATCCCTAGTTTAGCTAGTAAATTAAGATTAAGCCCTAACGGCTTACCATAATCTAGGAAATTCTACGAAAATTTTGACATAACCTCCTCTGAAACTGAGACTACCAAAAACCTGCATGAAGATAACACTTAAAAGACTAAAGTCCATAAACAAACAGTGGACCATCGATGTCCATCCAGATTTCTTAACATACGTCATAAACAAAACCAGAACTCAACTCAGGAATTTAGAAGCATATTTATAAGGTACTGGTTCTGAATACAAAGGAAAGTAACTCAATGACAACAAAAGAAGCTAACTCAGCTATTTACATGAACACCATTGGAAATAACATAATACAAACGGTATTCAAAACGACTTCTACTAGCATATACTACATATGATACAAACTGACAGTGAGCTGAGACATATTGCTGAAAAGATGATTGGTGGACTCGAAGCCTTCGACGATACCAAGCACTCTCAGGATATATACTGCAACCTAGGCAACGAAAATCGAAGAGCCTAGGAAAATATATTAAAATATAAAATGTTAGCATGAGTAGACAAAAATAACATAATCTGCGAAAATCGATAGAACTGAATTATCATGTCTTTTCGCTTATTTTCGTGAAATAATGCGAGTTCAAAATCGTATAACTGATATACAAATGGAGGTGATCGCCCATGCCACCTAACCTAAGTCGACTATTTGTATAAAAATATAGGTGATGGGTCAAACAAGGTGTTTTCCTTCCTCCCATGACCGAACTATCTGGTGATCAACCGCATAGTCAGTGCAACGATGCAACTAACTAAAGCCATCACAAAATAAATTTCCAATTTAAATTCTCAGAAAAAATACTATAAAGCATACTGATAAAATACGAACTCGTTGTCGACTGTGAAAAATAAAAGTCCACTCACAATTCAGTGACTACTACTAAGGTCTAGCAGAATTCTCATCGATGAGGTCACAATCACGATGTCCTGTCCATGATGATCACATAATTTCAGAATAGGTAAAACTATGGAAATCGGCTCTAAAAATAACCCTAAAAACCCCATCGCAAAATCCTATAACCTGACTCGCCGGAGCTCCACCGTGGACGGCGACGCATGGCCCTCACGAGCCTCCACAGGCGGTGACGCGTGGGTCTCATGCGCCTCTGGACAAAGCGCTCCGATGCTAGAGGTTAATACCTTGTTGGAAAGCTGATAACAAGGCCTACAACTTTCATAATCGAGCTGGAGTTCAATTCGACAACGTTTTGCCGGAATTTACATAAACAGGCCAGAAAACCTGTTTCCAGCGGCTGCCACCAACGATGGTGATTGACCCCTCAAAACACTCCTCTCCTCAAGCCCAACCTAACCCCTACACTCGTGTCCTAACTCAACCTCACGTGGCCGGAATTGCCCTCGAAAGCTATGACCCGAAATTGGCCGGAAAGCTTCGTGGCGTCGAAGTCCGCCGTAGAGCTTCGTCGGTCCAAACGACCAACCCAAATAGACTCAAGATGGGGAGAGCTTTAAAAGTCCCCCACCCTTGACCCCCAAAACTAGCCGGAGCACCGCCCCCAACAGTGGCGATTCGACGAATTAAAACTCGATTCGGGTGACGTCTAAACACCTGCAAATCCCAAAAATATTCACAACAATCAAACAAGGAAGCCTCAAGTTTCAAATTCCTACCTTAATCGACGTCGGAGGTGGATGAAAAACGGCTGCCAGGTCGGGTCAACAGCGGTGCACGGGTCAAAATTTCAAAAACGGGTCAATCCCGAAGTGGTTTTAGATTTGGGTTTTAAGGAAACTCTTATTTATACCTCTAAGCTCCTCAATAGATCAACGACCCAAATTCCATCTCATTGTGATCAAACGGGTGAGATTAAACTGACTAAAAAATATATTTTTTTAATTTATATCTCGCGCCGACTTCCAATAAATATAAAAATTAGCTCACTTATCCAAAAAATTCATCGAAAACTCCTACGAGCCTGAAATTAAATACTCTACAACTTTCATGAAGAAAGTCAAGTCAAATTCTCGCCCAGTGAAAAATTCATTAACAACCTCGGTAGTGCTTAATTTCGGTTCGGATCGTAACATTTTCTAACCATGAATGAAGGCAAAGTGTGTCGTTCCACTTTTAAGATACGTTCTCGCACTCCATCTGCAAGCTCAATACCTATGGCCAATTGGGCTAACTCGTTTGTTGCATAATTTTGACCTCTAGGGATATGCTCCAACGATACTTCTATGAATAACTCGAGCAACTCGTTGGCCCTCTTAACATATTGTTCTAGAATGAGCGCCTTCTTGAACGTAGCTTCTAACTGTCTGATGACCGACAACGAGTCTCCAAAAATGTGCATGTCTGAGACCTCCAAATCTAGCAATAGTTCCAAGCCAATGATCAAAGCCTCATACTCAGCGACATTGTTTGTACAAGGGAAATCAAACCGGAAAGAATAGGCAAATGTCTTGCCGTTAGGATTAACCAATGCAGTGCCTGCCCATGCGAGTGTACTTGTGCTAGAGCCATCGAATTATAATTTCCATGGGGTGAGAGAAATACGAGCGAGGTCTAACTCTCTAAATTCTGGCCTCTCCAACTTAGGATGATGTGTCAAAAAGTCAGCCTCTGCCTGGCCTTTAACTACTTTCTGTGGAACATATTGCAGCGAGAATTCTGATAATGAGAATCCATTTACCGATGCGGCTTCTAAGTATAAGTCGAGATAGCATGCATCTGACTAAATCTGTTTGAGAAATCATGCAATTTGTGAAAGGCAACATTTAATGCCTTAATTTGCATCCTGAAAAGTACAGTGCGAGGCAAAGGTTTTCCATAGATGAGTATCTAGTCTCGCAGTCTGTCAGAGTCCTGCTAAGGTAAAAGATCGCTCGCTCCACTTTAGCGTCATCATCTTATGCTAATAAGCTGCCAATTGATGTATTTGTAGTAGATATATAGAGCTTAAAAGTCATTCATGGTCGCGGTGCTACCAAAATTGGTGGATTGGTCAAATACCGCTTGATCGCGTTGAAGGCCTCTTGATGAATAAGCTCCCATACAAGTACTTTCTGTCCTTGAAACTTTAACAAAGGAGTGAATGGTTGAGTTTTCCCCGAAGCATTCTCAATAAACTGTCTCAAGAATATATTTTTTCCAAGCAGTTGGTGACGCTTCGTTTTGTTCCTTGGTAGGGACACATTGATCACAGCTTCCTTTTTATCGTTTGGTACTTCTATTCCTCATTGATGAACCAGAAACCCTAAAAATTCACCTGCTTGGACTCCGAACACGCACTTGGATTGATTCATCTTTAGCTGATGTTTCCTCATCCGTTCAAATACCTGGTGAAGATCTTGGACATGGACATGGTCCCCTCTCCTTTTGGACTTAACAACGACATCATCAATGTAAACCTCCATGGTTATTCCCAACAGGTCGTGAAAAATGAAGTGCATTGCTCACTAATAGGTAGCTCTTGTGTTCTTCAGACCAAATGGCTTGTCTAGGTATTCAAAAACTCTTGCAACGCTTGGACAGCGGAAGGTAGTCTTATGTTTGTCTTCTTCTGCTACGGGAATTTGATGATATCCTGTTGTGCCATCCATGAAGGACAACAACTCATGTCGAGCCACGGAATCTACTAACAGATATGTTACTGGCATAGGATATGTATCCTTTGGAATTACATTATTGAGGTCTTTATAATCCACGGAGACCTTTATCTTCCCATTCTTCTTTCGAACAAGGACTATATTTGATAGCCACTCAATATACTTGGTCACTCAAATAATCCCAGACTTGAGCATCTTCTGAACTTCTTCCTTGACCAATATAGCCTTCTCAGTGTTCATTCTCCGCATTTGTTGTTGTATCGGCTTCATATTGGGTAAAGTTGGAAATTTGTGACACACTAAATCTGGAGATAAACCTGGCATATCTTCATATTTCAATGCAAAACAATCCTTGTATTCCTGTAATAAATCTATGAGCTTCTTTCGTTCGACATGCTCTAAAAAGGTATTAATAGCCACTTTCATTGGCTCACTCACTGTTCCTAAATTGACTTTTTCTATAAGATCCTTAACTTTAGGTGGTGTATCATCCAGAGCTGATGGTGCTAACTGGAAAATTTCCTCATCTTCTATGATTCCTTGCTGCACGTCTTTATTGATACATTCCATCGAGGCACTGGTAGGCGAACATTCATAAGTTTGTTTCTATATCATATAAGTCTGCAATCGCTCGCATAGAGGCACAAGCCTCTACCTTTGATTCTCTGGAAGGTCATATCATTGATGGTGGGAAGAAGATAACTCGGGGGGGGGGGGGGGAGCCATAATTTATCACTTTGAGTCTACTCTATTCCCCATTGAGCAAGATCTGAGGCCGTTACTCCCACTAGTCGGCCCTTGATGTCAATGCCACAGACCTCCAATGGTCTGATAGTCCCATTGTAGTAATTGGCATCCACTGCATTTGTAGAAACAACATAAGGTCTAGGATCTACATTGATCAATTCAGCTTCCCTTGACTCCATGTTTCATAACAACAATTGTTGATGAAGCGATGAAGGCACGCAGTAACTCTGGTGTATCCAATCCCTCCCCAGAATCACGATGTAATGAGCATTGCAATTGAGGACGAAAAACGTGTGGGTTCCCATTACGGGTCCAACAGTTATGTCAATGAATAATAACCTTAGAGCATGCATGACAGTTCTTGCAAAGTTCTTGATTGTCATTGATGTGGCTTGAATGGAAGATTTTTGAATTTCGAACAAGGCCATTGTTCTGGTTATGAGAATGTTCACCGCAGTGCCCGTATCCATGATGATCTTACTGAGCTGCATGCCCCTCATGCCCGCTGTGATGTACAAAGGTTGCATGTGCATTGCCATTGAAGTTATGGGTTTAGCGAACATCATGTGGGCTTCTTAGTAACTTGATCCACTATTGGAGGCATATGACCTTCATCTTCATCAAATTTCCTGAGTCTTATTTTCCTTACTGCTTGAGAAAGATTTGCTACTTCTGTTGCAGTGGCTTTAGCAAAGCGAGCGAGAAGAACATATTCCATGTTCACTCCTGTTTCTTCCTCGTAGACGTTTTCAATGTCATCTTCGTCGTTGTAGTCTACCAATTGCTCATCTTTATTCGAATTAGCATCCATGCCTAGTGTTGTGTCACTCTCAACCGTTTCTTGATCGAGCGTGCTATTCTAGCTTGGTGTCAAAACCTCAGGAATATGATCTTTCATAGCCGGACTCGCTGTAACTAGTGTCACTGCTGACACGCTTGCTGGAATGGCTGGGCTGTTTTCCTTAACCTTGATATTTTCGATTTTGGCCATAACTAGTCTTTTCTATTCTTCAATGATCAACAACTTTGGTCTCCACCGAAGAACATGCTTAGTCTTCTATCATTATGACTAGACTTTCTGGATACCTCCCGCAGCTGGGGTCTTTTCCTTGTTTCTTGGCTTTTTTGCTTCCTTCCATTGGTGGGATCTTTTCGCAGCTCATTAATCGTATGATGCAGGCTCTACTTTACCTAGTATGGAGAAAATGCTCGCTTCGGATGTTCTGACCTTGGGTCTGTTTGAATTCCTGTCAAAGACTATAACTGGACTGGCTACTAATCGATTCATCCTTCTTTGGATTTGTTCTGGAGATTCTACCAACTGGTCTGGCGTCACGAGGCCTCAATCCAAAGCCTCTATTGTTCTTTTGGTCGTTCCATATGGTCTCTGTAATTTCCTTTTCCTGGTCAAAGTAATTTCTATCGTCCTTCCTCGCTCTTTGACATACCAGACATCCTCCTTAATAATGGATTTGCTCACTGTTGGAAGATTTATACCCCCACACTTAGTAATCTATTGGCTAACTCATAAATGCAAGAACGATCTTCACCCGCAAGTATACAGGGACAAGTAATAGTATAGAAAAGGAAATCGAGTGTTGAACCCACGAGGATTAAACACTTAGATTCCTTAGCTCGGAGTGGAAAGCACTAAGACTACGGACAACTAGACACTAACTTGACTCAAAGACTAAAAGAAAAGATGGAAGTGTATCTCACACTACCAAGTCCTTTGGAGACTTGGCATTGCAAGGGATGATGCAATTACGGTGAGTGATTATATGAGTTGATTGGTTGATTAACTAACTAAATAAAGTGAAAACATAAAGTAAAGCAAATCAAAGGAAATGTTTGGTCGGCTAGAGATATCGCCACTAGCCAACTCAATGTATCAACAATGTCCAAGTTATGAGTTTAGTCCAATTCACATGCTTGTCCAATTTGTGATCTTTAGGAATCACCATTGGTTGTGAACCGAGTCTCCTAGGCCATGAGAGCACTAGAAGTGTTCGGCCCAACATTCAAATATAAAGCAAACCGAAACTAGAATGCAACTCAATTATGAATCATATCCTAATCATACCACATGCCTAATGAGTTCAATATGTGTTCACTTATGATGAATGTGAATGACTTTCCTTCCAAAGTCCCTATTAGAGGACATAAAAGTATGTTCTAATGACTTTCCTAATCCACACCTTTTAGAACATGAATTAGAAGAAGTAATGAGTAGCTACAAAGCCCCTTCGAGTCAATGTAAGCTTGATCGAAGCTCCTTGAATCATTCGGATTTCAAGAAGGCTTCCATCCATGCTCAACCCCAATGAAAACCAAACCTTAAGATTATCCTCTTAAGTGTAGACCTAAGTTATGTTTATATGCTTATCTTCCTTAGGTGAGTGACTAATTCACTTAGGTTCATTTTTAGCTTCCTTAAACACATCTCAACTTAGTCATGGCCAAGACATGAATATGAAAACATCGAATCAAGCCCAAATATATAAACATACCACAATCACATCACAAACTATCAAACTCATTCACAACATGTAATAAACTAAACAAAATTCAAATCTATAACTCAAAACATAGTTGTGTACATCAAATTGGCTAGGGCTAAGCCCTAACCTTCCAAAAGATAACTACTCACTACCCATAGCTAAGATAGACTATAGATACATAAATTAGAGACAAATAGGAGAAGAGATAACCAAAGAGTCCTAAAAGCTCCAAGCTCTTCAAGCTCTCCTTCCCTTCTTGCTCCAAAAATGCTCCAATGCTCTAAGAACTTGAGTCACCCACCTTAGGCTTAGGAGAATATGGTGTAAATGGAAGTATGGTGGTGGTGATGGAGATTTTCAAGCCTTTTGGTGGTGCTAATGGGTGTTTGAGAGGTGGAGGAGATGACTATTGGGTATAGATATAGATGTTTGAGAGGCCTAAGAGAGAGACTAAAACTATATAAAATAAAATAAAACTAAGAAATGAGGTGAGCTGTATGTTGGTGTTGTGGGGAGCTCGAATTTGGGCTGAATAGGGAGGAAAATATGGACCCTTAGATGATAGGAAATGGTGAGATGGAAGATCTAAAGGTTAACTTTAAATTAGGGAGACCATGATCCACTATTTTAGGCTATGGAAGGCTAAGCTCCAAAATGGTGACATCATGTGGTCCAACTTCTTCTCTTTCTCTCCAAATCAGATTGGTAAATATAGATGGGCTCAATGGGCCTCCATTGGGCAGGACTTCATGTAATTGGGCCGGCCCACTTCTGTGGCAAATTCCGGCGGGTTTCGGGCAACTTCCGGTGAAACTATTTCGTCTTTTTTCCAAAGTTGCTCCAAATTGTCTATTGACCTCGAAAATATATACGTCTTCTCCAATAAGTATCTAATTCTTCATATTTAATACATTTTTGAGCCTACTCCACATTTCTTAGCAAGAACAGGAAACGTCATAAGAACAATGCTGTATTCATAGAAAACAAGCTATAAGCATAAAGTTAGAAATGTAATAGGCACATAATTATAGTCCTAACACTCACTAAAGGTACATATGGTACAGCTGTCTGGCCTGAGCCATTTTCTGCACTCGCAGCTAGTTTTATGTACTTTTTCGCTACCCTCATTCTTTTGAAAACATTGAACTGCTTTGAGGGAATTTCTTCCTTCTTGGGGCTGGCCGGCTGGTAATTTTTTTGCTGGAGACATAATCTTTGGTGTTGCACGAATTGCTTCAAAAAACTTGTCATATGCCATCTTTAGCCCGTATTCTGCTTTGTACCTAGTACACAATACAACAGGTGTTGCTTCTGGTATTTCCGCTTTCTCTTTACCCTTGGCGCTCGCACTAGGTTTGCTAGCTAGTACCTGAGTCGTACTAGTTGTCCCAAGATCTACCACTTATCACCTCTTTGCTCTACTACCCCATGCAACTTCCAATGTTCCAACCAAAAATGCTCCTCATGTAGTAGGAGTATCCTGCTTGTCAACTTTTGGGACCATGATCTTTCCATCATTAATCCATTGTTGTATCTGTCTTCGCAATCCAATACATTGATTCGTACCATGGGTCTACGTATGGTGGAATCTGCAATAAGGCTTGCCTCTAGTTACTCACGGGTTTAGTTTTGGACCGAATGGTACCGCCGCCACTCCTGCCTTAATGTGATCCTCTAAGATTTCAGAAATTTTATCCTCACGAAAGGTATTTGGTGGCTTAGTCTTGATCATAATAACTCTTTCTTCTTGTAGTAGGGTATCATTATGTCTTTTCCGCGAAGATTCGCTCATTGCCACGTTTACCATCCCGACACTCTGGTCAGCAAAAGCTTGACAGTCAACCAGTGCAAGTGTGGGTGTTGAGTCTACTGCGAGTTTACCATCATTGATCCACCTTTGGATCTGGTCTTTTAGTTTGACAAAAAATTTAGTGGTGTGGTTTCACATGTTGTGAAACTTACAATACGTCTTCCCCTTCATCTGCTCCGTCATAGGATAACCACCAAAATCTAATTTTATCATTTTCTTCTCGATCAAGTCCTCGATGATTTCGTGTCCTAGATTGGCATCATATGTGTAAGTTTCAAATTCTGGCTTCGCGAATGCACTTGTCAGAACCTTAACTGTCCCTTTATTGGGAACAACCTTCTTTGACTTTACCAAATTTCGTGAGACCAACTCTAATGCTGTGACATTCTTGCCTTCTGAGTCAGACTCCTATGTTGCTGGTTCCTCTATGTAATAGGTTGACACGAACTTGTGCCTTTTTGACATACATGGTGCATTTGGAGTGTAAGTGTCTTTTGATGCATTTTGCGTATTGTCTCTTTCCTGGAATGTGAGGTGATCTCGAGAAACCTCATAAATTAACCCATTCAAAGATGCAAATCTTATGCCCTCGAACTTGTTGTGCATACACTCCTCTAATTCTTCAATGGCAATGTAACCAATTTCAGCCATGGTCAAAGATGTCTTGCTCCTAGTGTATTCGGCCCTAAACTGATGTAAGTATGCTACGGGTGACTCTGATGGTTGTTGGATCATTTGGCACAGTGTTGAAATCTTAACTTCTGGTTGTGTCTCGCCAAAGTGGTATGCAAATAACATTTCCATGTCTTCCAAAGTTTGGACCGAATTAGGTCGTAACCCTATATACTAGGCTAGAGCTGACCCTGAGAGTGATGAGCCAAAAACTCTGAGTTTGAGTTTGGGCATGTCTCCCTAAGGCCCGCACTGGAGCTTGAAACGATCCATATGCGTTGAAGAGAGCTCTGTACCGTTGCCATTGAAGGTTGTAAACTTGTAACCCTTTGGCCATTCCCATTTATGCTCATAAGAAAAAGGATTAGTATACCCAATGGGACGTTTAGCCATCCCAGAGATCCTCTCGTCAATGAGATTAAGAATTGTCTGCTTCCATTCATCCAATTGTGGGACATTTGCATCCTTTCTTTCTTCGTCCGCTCCTTTATTATTGTCAAGTGCGGTGATGGATGTATTGATAGTTTTGAGATGCTCTTGCATTCGTCCCCGAGAGCGGCTATGTCTACCACTAAGTTAGTCTAGCTTGTAATGAGTGTATCAAATCGCTTTTGTTGTTCTTTCCAATAGTCTTCCAAGCTTACCCGCATATTTTGAATTTTCTAGTAAACCGCTTCACGGTTTCTTTGCTCTCAGAAATTTTTCGCATGAGTTCGACCAACTGCCCGTTGAGCTGTTGGTCCCGCTGTAAAACATATTCCATGTAGGTTGCGGAGTCAAGCACCTTAACCTCCGCTGCTGACTTTGGTTTAGAAGCCATCATTAGCTATTGCACATCGAATTTATCCCGGGTTCTTCGTCAGTCAACCTTCAACAATGCGAAGAGTTGTGTTCCGCTGTAAAACATATTCCATGTAGGTTGTGGAGTCAAGCACCTTAACCTCCGCTGCTGACTTTGGTTTAGAAGCCATCATTAGCTATTGCACACCAAATTTATCTCGGGTTCTTCGTCAGTCAACCTTCGACAATGCGAAGAGTTGTGTTCTTTGAATGTCGTTGGACGGTGTTTAGTGCAACTTGGATAACTCTTTTGATACGGGTCACCTATCGTTGTTGTGAGATACTAAACCTAAGTCCCACTGGGCGTGCCAAAATATATGACTTGATTTTTCTAGCAGATAGCTGTGACTAGAGAATCACAAACTGTTTCTTTTGGTGATGCGTTCTTGGCGTGCCACTGCCGAGGACAGAATGTCGATGTGTGTTGCTCCTAGTAACCTTTTTTCTTTATGAACGATTGAAGTGAGGAGAGCACCAACCTCGCTCGATGAGGTCTTCTTGCCTAAGTTGTTTCAAGACTTAGGTTTCATGTCTTGCTACTGATCAATGAAAATCGATACTTTGCACACCCTATCTGGTGCAAAGCTAAGCAATTTTCTTGGCGAGTGTTGAGAACACTGGATAGAGGGTGACTTCTTAAAACAATGAAACCTTCACGCGTTATCTATTGTTAATTCTTTCGATCGCCATTGTCTGACAAAATAAAACCTTTGAATCCTCATGCCCTATCTAGTGACAATTCTACGTTCGTTGTTGTCGATTTGTTTCTCGTGAAAGAGAGCTTGTTTGCTGAGAGAAAATTTGTGTATCTGTGTCGAGTTCTTCAATCCGTCTTGATTTCATCTATTTATAATAATTTTGACATCTTCCTCATCGAGCAAGAAAACTGAATCCTGGAAAGAATATAGATTTCAAGATTTATCCAGTTTATGTTTTTCCTTGTTCCATTAGGAAACTTGCATTGCAACTTTCTTTTTTGCATTAATTATAATGAATGCGGACCGCAGTGGTCGGCCTATGTCGTCTTTAGCCCATTTTTTTGAAAAATAAATGTTATTTTCAATTTGGGCCCAAACACTTCCGACGAGCAGAAAAGAACCAATGGAGTTATGGAGACATTGTACACACTAATCCTATTGAGAAAGAGAAGCTAAAAGAAGCAGGGGTGATGAAGATCAGATTTCCTAATGTCATCGAAGAGAATCTCGGCCAAGACTCTACTGAATTCTCGTCACATATTGGTCCTGCTAGCTTAAGTCACAATCGTCGGAGGTGTAATGAATCAGAGTTGTCTACATGTAGTGAAAAGATGAGCTTCGAGTGTAACAACTCGTCACTCATAATCTGGCAACGGAGACAACAATGATTATGGGAGAATCTCAGAAAAAGAAGAGCATGAATTCTTAGTCCAAAAAAGCTGGTTCCAATGAACATCATCGTAGACATTCTAGTATCACTGAAATTGACATGATTGTAAGTTCTCTATTTTTTGTTTGAGTTAAGTTCTCTCTCGAAAAAAAACCTTCCCATTTCTAAACCCTAGCAGCGCCCCCCCTCCCATTTCCCCTTCTCATTTCGGTTACCTCCTGCCTCTTCCCTTTCCTTATTGTTTCTCCATTCCCTCTATTATCCCATAATCCAAATCGGAGCCAGTTTTCTTATTGGCTACCATGGCTGCAAACGTCGATGATATTGCAGCCTACTTTGAGGCAGCCATGTTGTTCTCGGATGATGACGACAACAGGCTTGACGTCGTCGATCTTGTCCCGCCGACAACGGCAGATAAAAGCAGTGATGGGATCTCGATACACTATGGGCTCACACGACTATTCGGGCCGGTGGCTTTACTGGAGGTCTAAGATCAGTCACTCAAGACCGCCATGGCGCTTTTGTGGCATGGCCCTCTCGGCCCGAGTAAGGTGGTGATTCACCGGCACGATGGTGACCAGTTTCTTTGCAAAAACTTCAGCAATGCCGTCGCTCTTAAAGAAGACGTGCGTGATCCTTGGTTTTTTCAGGATCACACGGTAGTCGTTGATGAGTTCGACGGATTTTCCGACCCCTCGGCGGTCCCAAGAGTAGTGACGCAGATGTGGGTGTATGCTCACAATGTCCCGAAGGTGGCGCTGACCTGGAAATGAGAGGAGATGATCGGGAACTTCATCGGTGAATACATCAAGCACGATCCGCCTTTGTTGGCGACCGGAGTTATGAAGATCAAGGTACGGGTTGATCTCCGCCGCGGTGTGGTGGTGAAACACAAGATCTGATTTGCATCAGAATGTGTGTTGCCGATCTCCTTTGAGTACCCGACCTTAAGGGGTTTTTGTTCTCTTTGTTGCCTCTTTATTCACGGAGCCACGGGCTGTGTGGTGCAATGGGTTAGGGAGGAGCGGTGAGCAGAGGCCACGACTACAAAGGTGCCTCCGGGCTTTGAAAACATGACCAGCCAACCTCCTACCTCTTCCATTGCCTCGACGACGGGAACACCAACTACCTCGAATGGCATGATACTATCAGCTGAAGTTGTGCATGGTGGACACGTGTCAAGCATGCAAGGTAGTCGAGAGGAGAGTCCATGACACATATCCTTCATGCAGGGAACTCTCTTTTAGAGGGGGACCCACTAACCCAGTTTGTTTTTTCGCAGGTTCCAAGTTCAACTGGTTATCCACAGTCAGGTCCATCTGGAGCAAACCCTACATCCCAACAAGCGGTGGGGGATGTTTCTAAAGGTACAAAATCTTATGTCAGGTCTGAGCGACGTAGGCTCAAAGCGACGTCGCATACAGTTAGATCATCTCCGGGGGAGGCGGTCCCGGTGCACACGGAGAGGGCATCTTCGCTGAACGTGGACGACTAACCGCGTGCAGATGGGGCATCTCTGCTAGTTCCTGGAGGATCGAGACCTACTGTTCCTATCTCAGTGGACAGAAAGAATAGAGGGACGCTGGAGGAGACACCACCGCCGGGAGCTGTCAACAACAAAGCAACGAGTGACCGTGTAACGAGGGTGTCATAATATGAGTCCCCGCAAAGGAAAGTGGCACTCAATCCAATTGTCGAGAAGATGGGCTGAAGAACAACACCGTCATTACCCTACGACTAATTCCGTCTAGTTATGCCTATGGTAGAGTCTATAACGAGCACGATATAGTATAAGTTGCTATAGGAAGTTCTTTCTAATAAACAGGTAAACATCATTCACCTTTGTAACTTATCAGTCCAATCAATTTCTATCTTTCATCTTAAAAAAAACAAAAACAAAAAATCTCTATATTGTGTATGTATCTAGGTGATCAATATATAAAGAAATAAAAGAATCGCTCATAGCTTAAATCTCTTTGATTCAATTTGATTTCATAAATACAGAAAAATCAAGTTACAAACCACGTACACTGTAAAGCTTGAATAAAATGCAAGCATTTACAGGAAAAAAGAAAGAAAGAATAATGGTAGGATTAGATGTGGTATCAACTGTCACGTATTCAACACAACGAGGAGACAGGTCAAAGAATCAAGTACTATGAAGCAAGCAGGGAGAACTTCACAAGATATTTAAGCCACAGGATTATGATTTCACAATCAAGAACGAGGCTTGTGTAGACGAGGCCTATTGCAGAAAATTCGCCCGTTGGCCCTTACAAATGCCGCTATAGCCACACTTAGACCAGCCCACATAAATGAAAAGAACAAGTGCCGAAGATCATACCTAACTGCAAAATTTGTTAATGCAACATCATCATTTACTTGCTATATCTAGAGAAGCAACCCACTATGAACCAACATTACCCCAGACCCATCACCACTCTTAAAATCTAAACTTGTCAAAATATACTGTTTTATTTACCTTGCCTCAATGACAAAGTCGCAAAAAATAACCCAGTCAAAACAAATGACAAAGCCAGTGGAAATGACTGCAAAATAAAATAATGGGAGTCAATAAACAGATAGTAAAGAAGAGTAGGCTACAAATTCCAATGATTTGGACGTGTAGGTTTACTCACAGCAACAGCCTCAAGTCCTCTCTTTTGAGAAGATGGTGTCATATCTTTGCTGACCGAGACAATGTAATGTCCTTGCAGGAGGTCAATTGCATCCTGAGGAATTCCAGCAAAAGATAATATTGTTTAGCTGATTTATGTTGCAGATAATTTTTCCAATATAAAACATGCAAGACATGCGACTCCTATATGGATGGGCAAAGTTTCTGATAAGTCTGGTAAAGAAAATATGGCAGTGGAAAACTTCACAAAAGAAAGGAGAGAGATCAAGGGAAGCAGGCCAACCTGTTTAGTTCCATCACAGAAGTTATTGTAATAATAGCGTAGAAGGGCATTAATTCCATCCTTGATTATTCCTTGCATTGTCCGCTGTCCACATCTAAGATCCAGCCAAATAGAACAAATTTAATACTAATAAGATCAGGACTTAAATACATATCTTACTCTTATGTCAGTTCTATAATCCTTGTGCAGCATACAGTTAATGCTACAAGGAAGAAAACAAGAAGTCAAGTACCCAAGTACAGAGTAGACCCAGTACCTTACGAAATCTCCCTTCAAAGCACCAGTGCCAGAATACTGAATGCTTACATCATCCCCATGATCAGCCCACACTGTAAACAGAACGAAATAGAAGCATAACATAAACACACACATCAACGGATCACAGACATGGTAGCAAGTCTAACTGTAATCTCTATATGCCAAAGAGAGAGAGACTCACAAATTTTGAAGCATTCATCTAAATTCGGGTGCGAGCTAATAGTTTCTTCAGCAGCAAAAATTCCAAGCCTCCTAAGTTGGCATTCCAACATATTTCGGCCTATCATACTCTGCAGCCATGATTACTTTCAGGTTACAAATTCTCATAATTAGAAAGGTTGTTCAAAACGAACAAATAACTGGTTTTTACCTGGGTGACATTGGTACGATCTAAGCAATCAATGCAATTCGTCCTTACAACTCCTAATTGCTCCTTCATTTTCTCACCCTTTTCATTTAATAGAAGATACCTACACATATAAAATAATCAATTCAAAGAGGTAAGAAACTTTATACTGTTCATTGAGCATACAATGGAGTTAAGTATATGGAAATGAGAAAACAAGTAAATCCCAAAACTGTTTCCTGCATATCAATAGAATAAGGTGATGGAGAACATACCCATTTCTGTCGAGAAAATCTACAATTTGTTCATATAGAATAGAGAGGCGCTCGAAATGGACGTGTCCACAAATATGATGAAAATCAAAGTGCCAATATCTACAAAATCAAAGCAGATCTCACCATGAAACAGGATCTCTTTTAAATGCCAAGTAAATAAAACGGGTGAAGAAAGATGATGAAATAAAACTTTACCTTAGATCATCACATACAATATGCTGCATTGCATTGGCAAACTTTTCACTCAAGAGTCCTTCACCTCCATGCTGGCAGGATAATAAACTATCAGGAAAATATTACCCCAAGTTGTGCGCATATCATTCACGTATGTACGTATGTAAAGTTATATATGTGCCATTATGTGGATATTCCACAATTCATATATGCTATATTATCAGATATCCCACAAGATGTGGAAAGAAAGTGCTCACCGTGTTGACAAGATCAACAGCTAACACTGCTCCATACTTTTTTCTTAAATCCAGAAAATGCCTCTCTGCCACACGCGGCTGCATAACATGTAGTGAACCAGAAGTCATATGGAAATACAATGCTACAGACCAAGAATAATTGATAAGAAATAAAGGGACGTGTCAACTCACAGCTTCCTCAAGTCGCACAATTTCAAACTTGGGCTTATATGTTAGGTCAACAATTTGATCCCAAAGCAATGGAATTGACCCCCTAACCTGTGTAGTAAGCATGCCTGATCAGAAACATTCAAAGATTTTGCAAATCTGCACTTGCAAGTCTAGTTAAGGTCCTGGTGATCCCTTCTCTTGGCATGAAGCACTTGTATTGACTTTAACCATCAAATGAATAAATCCTCATCTTTTTCTGGAATTGAATAGGGTAAGATAGAGAACTATAATGCATGTCCTAGTGCATGTCAGTCATAACTGTGTATGCCACAAAAGTCAAACAAGCCATTTGGCAGGTGATATTACTGCCCGCATTTTCTTTTGGGTTCAACTTGTGTTAATTATAACACAAAAGAGAGCGTGATTAGTAGTTATTGATGACGAGGGAGTGTGAATATCAAAAGCCAATATGTCATAGTTCCCATTAACGTGAAAGCTTTGACAGGGCCAGAGTCAAAGAAGAATTTATAGCAGATGATCAGCCATAACATAATTACATATGCACAATTATCCATGCAGTTTTACCTGAACAAATGATGCTGTAAATCCATTCAAGTGCATTATCTGCTCTGTTTCCACAAAATTAGCTACATACCCATCTGAATCAGCTCCTCTTCTCCACATCCGAGTACCTTCACAGGAAAACAATATCTAATAGGTTCATAAAGACTTTTTTGTTGTTGTTAAATATCATGCACCAGTACTTAATTAGATATTTGGCCTCTACACCCCAGTTTTAGTCTTCCTATAACACTTCTGAATATCCAGTTCTTATAGATCCACACCAGATATCACTTCCTTCTGTTCTTCCTAGTTCCTACTATTGCAACAGAGTTACCTTCATTAGGAATAATCTAGTACTTTCTACTAGTATTCAACCATCCTATTTCAATTACCCTGATAAGCGTATGATACTCCTTTCAATAGCATCGATAAACAACTTTGAGACTATGCAATACTAACCTTTGAAAAAGCCAATAGCATATATTTTTCCCAGTAGATGGCAAGGTAATTAAACTCAAATATAATATACCCACACTTACCATTTCTCCTAGTACACCTCCTAGCAATCAGAGTAACATCGATAATATCTTTTCCAATGGCTGCTTGAAAATGATGAAAGCGTGATGCTCAATTAAGGAGAACACTTGAAAGGAAAATGGTATGTAAAACAAATAACAGCACATACAAGGAAGCTAAATAATATAGTTATGCGTATATGTTGATGCAACCATATATGTATGCATGTATGCAGGTACACATGCAAAATAGATCAAAGCTGAAAGCAAAAACGACATAAGGATATTCCCTTGAACAATAGGAAGTAGGTATGGATCAAGCTGCAAGCAAAGACCAAATACATGATCATCAATTACTAAATTGAGAAGTCACAATTTTATAGGAAATGAAGTAGGTAACACTAAAATTAGATAGTCATTTAACCCACCTTGTTATCAATGAGGTTCTCCAACATATAATTGTTCCAAAGGAATCTAGGCTCTGCCTGTGGCAAAAAAATTTGAAATGTGTGATTGGAATCAATAAAACAACCATAAATACAGGTGTATAAAATCATCATTCACGCATAATCCAGGGTTTACCTGTCTCCAAAGAGGCAGCAACTTAGATTCAATGCCTAAATCATTCAGTCTTTGCACACTGCAATATACAAAAAAATTATTTGTCTTTCTATTTGTGGACTGACTGGCAACTTTATGTGGAAAAAAATTCACCTCAGTGTCAATGTGGCCTCGTATGAGAAATATAGACCAGGAGTCCTCTCTGCTATATTTAGCAGTGAAGAAAACTCGGTTTCCATCTTTTTCTGCCAAAGAGGTACAAGATTATTGTAGTATCCACTCTCCCATTATAGAAAAAAATAAGATTAACTCAGTAGCCACGCATATCCAAGACAGTTCATAAGGCTTAAAAGGCCAAAGCGCCAAAGAGATGTACCTGTTCCACAGGGGAGTTCTGAAGAGAATGATCGCATGGAAAAACCTTAAATGACGATATTTTATAGATTGGATGCCCCATGTAAGAGCCAACACATTCACGTTCCGTTATAACCAGTAAATACGACCCTGATAAAGCATCATGATCCAACATCATCACTCAAAACTTAGCATTCTAGTCCATAAAACCAGTACATCACCTAAAACAAGCTATGAAATGTGCAGTGCTTATCGATAACTAACACAAATCCAATTATTCAAATAAGGAAATGCTATATTACCTGCCAAGAGCTTCAGGACCCCAACCACACCAAAGATGGTTCGAATCTTCGGAACTCGAACCGAGCTGGACTCTGGAAGCTTCTCTGCATAATTCATCAAACCAAAAACACGCATACAACATCAAAAAGAACGATCAAATCACGAATCGAAATCCAGATTGTTGAGCAAGGCAAAAGCGAAGAACCGCACCAATGAGAGTCATGGAGCCATCGACGCGACTAACAGCCAGAGACGAGCCACCGGAGCCATCGGTTGGCTCGATCACATACTGATCGGGAAACTCCCATAGCCGCATTCGCGTGTATAGCTTCGGCGCCGGTTCGACTTTCTCCTCCGTCGTCATAGTCGACTAGTCGTAGTAAAATTCAGTAACTCCCGGAGTAACAGTCACTGTTAAAATCCATCCACACAAAACACAATCGCGATCAGAAATCCGAGCTTCGTTTCAAAATTCAAAAGAGTTTTAAGACGAAGAAGAAAGGTGTACCTGAGATCCAATCAATCCGAATCGTTGTGTGTGGAGATTTTGGTGTTGTGAAAAGGGGTAAAGGTGTTTTTGAGAGGAGGATTGACGAAGTAAAAGGGAGGAGGAGTAAGTAAGGGCGTGTTTGGGTGAGTTGGCTTCAGAAACGCATATGCCGGAAACGGACTCTGTCTCCAAAATTAACCGATATATTTGGGCGGAAACTTCAACCGACTTTTGCCCGGACACTTTTTGTTTACCGCTAACTTTAATTAATAGAGATAAATAAATCTACAGAAAATAATTGAGGGAGAAAAAAATAATAATACACGAGAATGTTGAGGTGGCCGTACGTGGTAACTTTGAAAGTTTACAGTCAAGAGTAAAAGATTTATGAACGTGGAACCACGTTGTTTGGGAGACACCTCATTTTAGGGTGTCAATCTAGTATACTGTGGGATATACACATGTTTACCGTGGAGTATACATAACATACCAATTAGAGATGAAGACCAGCAATTAATGTTCCAACTATGAAGAATGGTAGAGATTCATATTTGACTATGAGCTTTTGATCAGAACACGTAAATGAAGCGAGACCATGTTATAGTCTCTATTTCATTTTCATTTTGACAAATGCATCATTAATGTAAAATGAGGGAATGAGCTTGGAGATGTATAACGAAATTGTATCGAAGAAGTTGACACAACGATAGAAGGGTATTAGGATTATGAACTAACAAGTAATTAATGATACTCGATTGACGTAACATTTATCGATTTATTCGAAGCATTATAAATATATAATGTGTATATATAGCTATTTATATTATAGATAAAAAAAACATATGTTGTACTCTTAATATGTTTGCGTGTATAATACGTTAGAAGTTTCGAAATAATTCCAAACGTAAATAATAAGTAGATCGGAAAGTAATCTATATTTTTGTAATTCAAAAAATATCTGTCATAGCCATTTAGAGTCCAGAGATTACTTGCCATAAATTTATTGAAAGTTCACATTGTTTTCCATCCATGGCGAAAACGCACAGAAGAGCATGCCATTTTCTAAAATTTTAATTAGAATGATTATATACAACAGATTACAAGTTGCACATCGATCAACTTCTCCTGCAAAATGTTGTCCGCAGTCGCCAACCAACACATCTTTTTCTGTAAAACATTGAAAAGGTATTTGTGTGATATTTGAATTTATCCGATTTTATCACTTTTATACTTGAATTTTCTTAAATATCAATCTCATACCTGAATTTTAAAAACCGTATTTTGATAATACCTAGAATACATATTTCCATCATTTTTGATCACGTGACAACAGAAATTTCAAAATTCATCGTAAAATACCAATTTTGGTTCCCCTCCCCCCATGCGCACACAGTAGAGCCGCGCCGCTGTCAATCTTCGCCGGCCTCCAATGTGCTCACAGTCTTGGCTCCGCCTTGAGCACATCAGCGCACCCTCCCCTCACTCTCTTGCGTCTCCGTGCCTCAACCTTGCCGTCTCACCATTCCTGGTTCCGTCGTCGCCATCGGTGTCGCGCACAGCAGCTCTCCACCTCGCGTAAATCGCTTTATCAATCACAGTACCGCGTTTGATTAAGCTTTTGATGAGTTCGGCTCCTCTGAAACACAGTACCATGTTTGGCGCATCACATTGGGATAACAAGCTCGGAACTTTGCAGGGTTAGTCATCTTTTTCGGTTGCATTTTCTTCTCAGAGTTCGAAACAGGTTATGGGTTTTTTGAGTTCGATGAGTTTCTGTTCATGGGTTACGTAAAGCCTCAAGATTTATTGTTTCTATGGAACAAAGAGCTCGACACCGTGATGCGCTCACTCCAGCTGAAACCGACGGAGGCAGAGCTCCAAGAGATGATCAACGAGGTCGACATCGACGTCGACAGAGCCCTAAATTTCCACGAGTTCTTACCTAATGGAAGATAGCCTTCCGCATTTTCGACAAGGACCAGAACGGCTTCATCTCCTCGGGGGAGCACCGCCAGGTCATGGCCAGCCTCGGCGAGAAGCTGACGGACGAGGAGGTCGATGAGATGGTGCGTCAGGCCGACGTTGTCGGTCGGCCTTGGTTGTCCTTGTCTTGAGAATATATATAAATATGTTTATGTATGAATTATTAACAAAGGCTCTTGGTAGTCATGTGGTAAGAGGTGGTGTCTGTTGCTAAGAGCTCTGAGGGTTGAACCTCGAACTCAAACCTGGATAAGTTCAGGTATCACATAATTTTATTTTCCTCATTTTAAAATCTATCCCAAACCGGCACATAGATTAGTTACAAAGAATACAAAGAACAAGGAGTACGTACGTGCAGAAATCAAAGTATAGACAGAAGGTTTGGTATTATATTACAGAAATCAAAACAAACCATTTGTTACGCAGAATATAACACAACAAGAGAAATCTGATATTCTTAATTTTATTCATAGTTCAATACTTCAATTCAAGCCGAACACATCCTCAACGCGATAAGATATATGCAATGGCTTTACATACAGCCATTTTTACATGTTCTCCTTCAGTAAATTAACTCAGGCATCGATGATGGGGACGGACAGACACCGACTCCAAAATAAAACATAAGATAAGACTCAGACAGATAAATTAAAACAGACTAGACGAATGCCCTAGGGCCTAGACTTCATGCAACCAAGCCAACCATCTCAGCACCGACGGGGATAGCCATCCCAGCACCAGCGTCGGCACCATCATCCCCGTCATCCTTCGGAGGCGACTTGTTAAGATCAAAACCGCGATCGATACCGCACTGTGCCGGAGGGGTCCCGATTTCTTCTTCCTCATCCTCATCCTCATCATCATCATCCTCCTCACCAACCATATTCAGATCAAACATATCGGGCTCACCAGCACTGTTATTCACCACCACTGCACCATGTGCACGACACATAACAATTCGTAAGAAATGAAATCACAAACATGAGAATAGAGCAAATCAATTAACGAAAATTAGGCATGCATGCATGCATAGCTATCATGATGCAGTATATATAGGATTGTTAGTACCCCATAGAGAACTAGACGATAGATTGGTAGGTTCAAACTGGGGAGGAGGATTTGCTCCCCTCCATGTCCGATCAGGATGAGACCGCATGTGACCAAAAAGCGCCTTTTTGGATCTGTAGCGCTTAGTACAGACTTGACACACATGAATGTCCACTATAGGGACCAGTAGGTTCATCCGCTGAGAAACCGGAACCATCCTCTGAGGGGACTCCGGAGCAGGGGATACGATGCCGCCGGTTGGTGCCGGTTTGACCGTTGTTGGTGATGAAACGGTCGATGATGACGGTGCAGGAGTGACAACTGGGGGTCTTGAGGTTACATATTTATGTGCTAGCCCTGTGGTGGGAGAATAAATTAAGGTAAACTCCTCACCATCCTCAAATTCCTGGTGGCCGTGTCCTGGAGGCGGATAGAACGCCTCCGCGGAGGCCGTCATAGGCGGCAAGGAGGACTCGATGGGGATGGAAATGTTGATGTTGACTTCTTCGGCCGTGTTGGCAGCCAAAGAAGTGCTGTCCATGTTGTTATTGTTTCCGGTGGTGTCAGCAACCACCGGATCAGCAGCAGGGACCACGGTACCATTGTTGTAGTTGTTGTCGTCGTCGTCGGAGAGTGAGAGTGAGAGGGAGGTGTTTGATTTCGGAGACGCCATTGTTGAAGAGGGGGTGAATGAAAGCAAAAGGCTAAGAATTATGGGGAGGAGAAAGCTGAGAGAGAGAGAGAGAGAGAGAGAGAGAGAGAGAGAGAGAGAGAGACTAATATGAAACGCCAAGCGGTGTGATTCAGTGAACGAGGCTTAGGGCTCATTTTATAGGAGCTGTTGATCTGTCTTTTCACAAGGGGTGCAAACCTGGCTAATTGAATCCCTTATATTCCCAGATGGAAATGTTTGTAGAGAGTGACAGTGTGTTCTAGGGTTACGATCTTTGGGAAAGGGCAGGTGCCCTACAGTACGTGGAACTGTTAGAAATAGCTGGATATGGTAAGTGACTAAATGGTATGTCGAGGTTCGATAAGGTTGAATCAAATACGGTATGTCGTTGGATTAAATTTTGCATACCTAGCTACCAAATTATATTGAGCATCCTAGGTAGAAGTTTGGCTGACATTTAAGGACAAAGGTTTAATATTTGCACAATTAAAGATTAAATTTTATAGTTAAGGACATAAAACTGAGATTCTGACACGTATCACTGGATTTTTTATACTTTTATACCCTTATGCATCTGGTATATAAACAGCTTTTTCTAAAATACAAAAAAAAAAAAACAGAATTGCACGATCAAACCCAAAGCTCTGCTCGAGCTCTCTTCTATATATTTCTTCAGTATCATCTTCTCGAGCTCCAGCTTCATCCTTGTTTCTGGTGATGATCTCGAATCTGATGGTTTTTAGAATGATTATTGTGTTTTGAATGTATAATTTGACTTTTTTGATGCTATTTTGAGTTGCAGTGGTTCGGAATGGGTTCGGTCCTGATTGGAGCATAAAGCGTTCGATTGTTGAAGTCGTTCTTCTCTTTTTTATCAGTGAATTTTTTTATTCTAGCTAACAAGTGCGTGCATTTTTTATTTTTCGTTTTGTATGTAATAGTGTAGTATCGGTTACATGTTTTTGATGTATATGTTGTTCGTCGATTGTTTAGGTTTTTGATTGTTGCAGCAATTTTGTTTGGAATGTATCGAGTGATGTAACTTTTCGAAGAAGTCGTGCAACGTGGCGCTTGGGTGTTATGTTACCGTTTGGTTTAACAGCGCGTCAGTCGGGTAATATTCAGTCTTTTCGCTTGTTCGGGTAATTCAAGTTCAAGACTTGAGGGGCAATGTTTGGGCCTGAAATAAATATTTCATGTTGGGCTTGAATGGCTGAAATCTTGGCGAGCGGTCCAAGAAATGGCTGAAGTCTTGACGAGCGGCCCATGAGTCATAAGAGAGCTTGGCGAGCAGCCGAGTACAGGAAATAGAGTTCAGTTAGAACTGTGATTTATCAGTTAGCTGATTCCATGCGGCTTTGGATGTCTATCATTGCTGTTTTATCTCAGATAGGTTTATTTGATAGGAGAATTGTGATAGTATTGAATATCTTTAAGGATTAACAACCCGTGTGCTGGTGTCGGAGTTATATTGGGATTCTAAGAGCAAGAACAAATGAAGTTTAATAGAATTGAATGACTGTTGGTATGCGAGTATATAAGGAGAGTAAGAGCTTTGTGGAAGAGGTCCCCGATCAAATACAAAACATTTGCTATACGCAAGTACACCTAAATAGACATCTCGTCTTCGAGATTTCTATCTTCTTTGCAACCAGAAGGTCAAAGTGCTTGTCACCTGTCGAGTGAGAGTATTGCGACTCCAAGGAAGCAAATTGCTACTGGAAAGTTGAAGAGCTTGCCACCTGTAGGCTGAGAGTTCGGATATTCTAAGGAAGCAAGTGTTCTCAACACATCGTCAGAGAAGTTGCTCTGCTTTGCACGGATAAGGGCGTGTGGGGTATCGATTTCGAAGGCTCTGCTAGAGACACATATCCAAAAGTCCTAGGTTACTAGGCAAGAAGGACCTATTCAGACGGGGTTGGTGCTCTCCCTGTCTAAATCGCTTTATATAGAAGTCAGGTGGCTGTAAACAGTCCATATTCCGTTGAAGAGCGGTGGCATGCTAGCATACGAAGCACACGATACAGGATAAACAGGTACCTGCGGTTAAAGCTATCTGAACCTGTTAAAAGAGACTGCTTCGCGGAAGGATCTCTCCGCGGGAGATATTTTGCTCTCGAACATTTTGGCACGCCCAATGGGACAGTTGGGATTTATTTTTCGTGTCTCTTAGCATCTCTAAGTGACAATTGGGGATCCTTATCAAAGGGTTACCCTCAGTGTCGCAAACACCCACAACCGGCTTACCGTGAACATACATCTACCCGGTGTCGTTCATTGAGTATTCAAGCGGTTGAAATTATCTTCGCTAAAGACTTCAACATCATAACGTTTAAATCTTTGAGTGAAGCGGAGATAGCGGAACTTACGTTCCCATAATACCTAGCTTATGCAGCTAGGCGTGATAGCCACCAGGCTAGTTACTATGCGGCTCTTGATGAAAGGATCGAGCAGCAGGCGGCTCTTCTCACTACCCAGAGTCACTTAATAGATACAGCGGCAGTCGGAATTCAATCAATACGGGTAGATTTTAGTAGAGATCGAAAGGAGAGAGAGGCCATGGGAGCCTAGGTAACTAGTTTCGTGGAAGGTCAAGATAAACTACGGATAGAAATCCTCCAACACTTGGGATCAAGTTTGGATGAATACCGCCGATATGCGGCGACACTGTCTCAAATGACAGATAGGGACATAGCGTCTCTAACCAAATATATATCTGACTTGGCAAGAAAGACTAGACAAGCAGAGTCTTTCCCTCCTGCTTGGGAGCAACGGTTAAATAGGTTCCTAAACGATTGCGACATACATTTAGCTAAGATGTATGAAACATACGAGACATCGTTTCCTCCCATGCAGAAGGACGATCCTGATGCGTGGCAATGGCCAAAATTTTACCGGCATCAGACCTTCCAGACTTTCTCTGGCGACGACAATTCTAACGCGGCAACACGCTTAGCATATTTTACACTGCAAGTAGGGCAGTATGCCAATAATGAGGGACTCAAATTACGAGTCTTTGGATCGTCTTTGTCAGGATCATCCCTCGTATGGTATACGGGAATAGAAAAGGGCTCGATCAGTGAGTGGAAGGACATGGTGGCCTTATTCATAGATCATTTTGGAACGGCAAGACCAAAAACCAGCGTTGGAAAGTTGGCTTCCTTGAGCCAGTCGGCGACAAAAAGTCCAGTCACTTTTTTACACCATTTTTGGTCAGAATACAATCTATGTAAGACCCCACTTGGTAAAGAAGAGGTGGTCGAGATGGCCAAGAATGGTTTTGAGGATACGTACCACCAACTATTCCTAAACAACAAGTACTTCTCCTTGAATGAGCTTATCACGGCTGTAACAAAAGCTTACAGTACCATGCAAGAAAGAGACAACAGAAGGAATGCATCCAAGGGGACGTACAATGTTAAGTCTTATGATAGACTAAAGCCAAAAATAGTGGCTTATATTGAAGAAATAGACGACCAAGAATCGGACTCTGAAGGCGAGCAGGTGGGTGCTGTGGATTTAACAACAAGTAAAGTATTAAAGCCCCATAAGCTTCAAAAGAATAAGGGTCCAATCAAACTTTCAACAGTGGCTTCTACCAAGCCAGAGTTTGAGACATACACTTATTATGCCAATCTGGCTCATGAGATCGTGGACGAACTATACAGCATGCGTGCTGTTAAAACGGATTTTGGACCGCTTCCTACAGCTGAGCAGTTAAAGGGCAAAAAGTACTGCAAGTTCCATGGAGCATGGAACCATATTACAAAAGATTGCATCAAGCTTAAAGACCAGATCCAGAGATGGATCAACGAAGGAAGACTAGAGTTGGAAGGAACGTCCAAAACAGCAGCATTAGTGGATTCTAAGCCTTTCCCAACACCTCAAGTCAATATGATTGAGGTAGAAGGATCATCGCCAAACTTTCTCATTGGAAGTTGGGAGGCCTTGAATCGATCTGTCTTTGTAGCCTACTATTTCAAATACGAACAAATGGAGTATATCTTCGATAGGCTAATAGACATGGGTTTGGTTTTCTTCTACCCGGTTAATGAACTCAGACAATTACGGTATGAAGGTCCAGCCCAGCACTTCTGCAGATTTTACAATCACGTCGGTCACCAAACAGCAAGGTGCTTGACCTTGAGAGATAAAATCCAAGGGTTGATCAATTGGGACGTGATTGAAGTCAACGACAAGGGAGAAGTGGACTGGCACCCATTATATACCCATATGCCAGTAGTTCCTCCCGACATAACTTTTCCTACCATCGACGCTTCTTCCCATAGCAATCAAACTGAAGCAATATATAAAAGGAAGAAGTCAAGACAGAGGTCTAGATGCAATATTGCATTTGTTCGACCTAAGCGGATTGAAATTACTTACAATGCGTCCAGGCGAGATGAAATATTTGAAGAGCTAGTCCAAGCAGGAATAGCAGTGGTTCTTGATAATTGGGGAGTTCCCGACCCATATCCTGAGGATGTTAGGGGTCTCTTTCACTGTCGATACCACAATAGATGGGGTCGCCATTCCACAAGTGCTTGTCGTGACTCGAAGTTCAGGATACAACAGTGGATTGACGAGGGAGAAATAATGATAGAACAAGAGCCCTCGCCAGGTTTGGCGACCGACTTATCGATGACGGTTGGGATGTTGGAACTAACACAAGACAAATCCAATAAAAGGAAACATCCCAACAGCCATCCAATTACTGGCGAGAGTCCACAAAGCAGACAAACGACGAAACCAAACAAGGGAAAAGGAAAGGTGGACCCAAAAGCAACGTCGCCAGTAGCCCTTTGTGCTCATTGTAAACTCAGAAGTGGGTTGAAGATCTCATATGAGGAATTGGCTGAAGCAGCTAAATCATTCCTAGAACTATTTTCACAAGCAGATCATTAACCTCAACAAGCGAAACAAAGGGACACCCCAACTCCTAAGCGTTCGCGAGCAACAGAGAAAGTCAGTATTGTCCAGAAATCTGAATCAGAAGTTGCTGACACGCTCGCAAGACCATATATACCTCCAGCTTCAAGAAATATCACTAAGGAGAATGTTTGGTATGTGAGGGAGAAAGGAAAAACTATTGAGGTGACTCCAAGCAGAAGAAGAAATCTTCAACGACGCTTTGGGGAAGCCAAGAGAGCACTAGAGGCTTATGAAGCAGGCCTTCTCACTGAAGAAGAGCTGGTGTGTTCTCCAGAAACACTACAAAGGCGGATGAATGCCCTTGCAGCAAATCCATTAATGGTTTTTGGGAAGAAGTCTCGCGAGCCCAAAATGAGAGCACAAAGGCCAAGTGTCTTTGACCGTAACCCAGAGTTAGAGGCTAAAGGAAAATAGCCTGTACTTACTCCTGAGGATCATCGTGCAGTTGCACAACGAAAACTAGTAAGACGACGTCTTACTTTTGAAGATGACACGATGAAGACAATAGGGTTACACACACCTCCTAAGGAAGGGAAAAGCGTTCCAAAGCAACAAACTCCAAGAGAGCCCAAGGTCTTGCGATGGAAACCAAAACCTTTGGTCGTGGAAGAACAAAAGAAGGTCCGACAACCCGTTTCCCATCCAATGGAGCAAGATCCAGCACTCCTCATGCCAGCAACTGTTGATCCTATACCTGAGGATAATTTGCAACATGTTACTTCCCTCGAGCTCACCACAGATTTGAGTCCCGAGGTGCAACTGGCTGGGGGTGACAACTGTGAAGATGATGAGCAGTTGTTGGATTACGGTGAAGGAGAAGAAGACGAAACTCAAGATTACATCGAAAATGAGGATATCACTGTTAACATGGTGTATGTTTTATCCTCCAAGTATGCTTTGCCTTCACCAATGATAATGGATGAGTCAGTCATGAACGACAGCATCAACAACTTGGTAGTACCAGACAATGAACCAGAGCCAAAAGAAGACCTAGTACTTGCCAAAGCACCAGAATTTGATTCATCCACAAATGGACAGATGATGTTTGCCAAGCCTACTATAGACATGGCCATGCACATGCGACAGTTATATGTTACAGGGAAGGTCCAAGGGATACAACAAAACAAACTCCTAGTGGACTCAGGGGCAGTCGTAAATATCATCACGGTTAAGATAATGGCCTTATTAGGCATTCCCAAGTCTGCTATCCAAGAAACCTCATTACACATTAGAAACTTTCAAGGTAGCATTTCCAATACGTTGGGCATTGTCTTCTTACAGGTTCACATCGGTCCAGCCACCGGTACGTATACATTCTTTGTAGCAGAATGTGCAGCCCCGTACACTGCAATTTTGGGGCGTGACTGGATCCACAGGAGTTATTGTGTACCTTCGTCCCTCCATCAGCAGATGTTACTTTGGGATATGGAATCTGGTGAAGCAGAGATTATCAATGCTGATCCTCGTCCATATTCTATTTCTGCTAACTCATTAGAAGCCAGTTTTTACCACAGTGACCTCAGACCATTGGAGGTATGTGGCGTCGATAGCAGAGGCCGCCCAGTTGGTGTTACAGCCTCTGAACTAGCTCAATGGGGTATGATTCAAATCAATCAAGATAGTGGAAGACCCTGCACCATTGAGCTACCATCCAAACATCTTCAATGATCGGGTCTCTATCAAGTATAGAGACCGAGGCTTATTACTCGTTACACGAGCGCTTTCACAATTTTTTGTTGGAGAGTCAAGCCTTTGAAAAGATTCCAATGATTGCAGCATTGGAATATGTGGATGAAGACGTTTTACAGGACTTGGAGGAAGCAGACGAGATTCAGTTAGCTCCAGCAGCCCTGGATGATTTACCTCCCAAAGTCAAGGATCCCATTGAACATATTAACCTTGAAATAACTGAAGAGCCAATCTCTGTGGCCATTAGTACCTTCTTGGAGCCTGAAGAAAGACTTAAACTTATTGAATTGCTACGAGAATACACTGATTGTTTTGCAGAAAAGTACGACGACATGCCAGGACTGTCCCCAGACTTGGTCTGTCACAACTTACCCATCATTGAGGGAAAAAAGCCCGTAAAACAAGAGATGCGCCGGATGAACACAGAAACTGCAATTCTTGTCAAGGAGGAGGTCGAGAAGATGCTCAAGTCAGGGATCATACGAGTAGCCAAATACAATGAGTGGCTATCCAACGTAGTCCCAGTCAAGAAAAAGAACGGGAAAATGAGAGTGTGTGTTGACTACAAAGACTTGAACAATGCAACCCCAAAGGATGCATACCCAATGCCAGTAGCGGATTTGCTGGTAGATTTAGTAGCTCGCCATGAGATGTTAACATTCATGGATGGAACTGCTGGCTACCACCAAATCCCAGTGGCTAAATCTGATCGACATAAAACTGTGTTTCGGTGTCCAAAATTTGCAGGAGTATTTGAGTACGTGGACATGCCATTTGGACTCGAGAATGCTGGGGCAACCTACCAACGTGCAATGAACTTGATCTTCCATTATCTTATCGGCAAGACTATGGAAGTATATATCGATGATGTGGTAGTTAAAACAAAATGCAGAAGTGACCATTTTGAAGATTTGCGGCAGGTGTTTCTCAGAATGAGGCAACATCAACTAAAGATGAATCCGGCCAAGTGTGTATTTGGAGTCCAGGCAGGAGACTTCCTGGGTTTTTTGGTTCATCAGCGTGGGATTGAGATACTAGACGACAAGAAACAAGCAGTACTTAGTGCAGTCCCACCAAAGAGTAAGAAGGAGCTACAACGATTATTAGGAAAAATTAATTTCTTACGACGGTTTATTGCCAATGCTGCTAGGAAAACACAACCATTCTCCACCTTGCTCAAGCTTCAAAATCAGAAAGACTTTGTATGGGAACCTATTCATCAAGAAGCGTTTGATACCATTAAAGCATATCTGACGAACCCGCCAGTCTTGGTTCCTCCGAGACCAGAGGTTCCTCTTAAGCTGTATATTTCAGCTACTGACCTTTCTATTGGAAGTTTATTAGCTCAGGACGACACGTCAGGAACTGAACGCGCTATTTTCTATCTGAGTCGTACCCTAAATGATTGTGAAACGAGATACTCTCCAATGGAAAGAATGTGCCTAGCCTTGTATTTTTCAGGGTGCAAATTGAGGCATTACATGCTTTCCTTCACCACGTGTGTTATATCACAGACTGATCTGGTGAAGTATATGTTATCCAGACCCATTTTCCGGGGACGCATTGGGAAGTGGATTTTGGCTTTGTCAGAGTTCTCTTTGCAGTATGTTCCCCAGAAGGCGATTAAAGGCCAAGCAGTGGCTGACTTTCTGGCTCATCATCCAATGGAGGATGTTAGTGAGGGGCTAGAACTGGACCTTGCTCGTATTGATTTGGCCCCTTGGTGTTTATACTTTGATGGGTCAAGTAGGAGTACAATGGCTGGGGCAGGCGTTGCATTAGTTTCTCCACGCGGCCAAACTTTTTCTTATTCTTTCAGGTTGGACTTCAGATGCACAAACAATCAAGCAGAATATGAAGCTTTAATCATTGGGTTAGAAATTTTACTAGATATGGAGATCAATGATGTGCACGTCTTTGGAGATTCCCAACTAGTGATCAGACAACTTGAAACCAAGTATAAGGCTGGACCAGTCCTAGAACCATATACTAAACGAGCCTGTGATTTGCTCAAGTTGTTTACAGAAGTGGAGTTGAGTCATGTTCCTCGCGAGAGGAATTATGCAGCAAACGAGTTGGCTCAACTAGCAATAGGGGTGAGCCTGCAAGATGGAGTACGCGAGCGGATATTAAAAGTTAAAAGAAGAACCCTCCCATCTTTTGTTGCTCGCCAAGAAGACAAAAATGAGTGGTACGTTGCTACACTTGATCACATTGACGTGGATTGGAGACAAGAGATTATTTCTTACCTCCATAATCCTAATAATCCGGTAGCAAAGCAGATTCGTTTCTTAGCTCCTAATTATGTGCTCAAAGACGATGAGTTATATAGAAGAGGAGAGGAAGGCATACTTTTACAGTGTGTCTTTGGACATGAAGCTAAGCGATTAATGAGGGAGGTCCATCTTGGGATAGCATGGGCACATCAGGCCGGTCCCAAGATGAGGTGGTTATTTAGATGACATGGCTTTTATTGGCTAAGAATGCTCAGAGATTGCATCACGTTCGCTAAAGGTTGTGAAGAATGCCAGAAACATGGTCCAATCAACCATATGCCCAGAATACCATTGCAGCCTATAATCAAGCCTTGGCCAACTCGAGGATGGGCTTTGGATTTAATTGGAATGATTCATCCTCATTCATCTGAAGGGCATAAGTTTATCATAGTGGCTACTGATTTCTTCACCAAATGGGTCGAAGCTCGACCTCTCAGGGTATCGTCAGCCAAGGCCATCCGCCAGTTCTTATTTGAAGATATTATTTGTTGGTTTGGTATTCCTGAGAGTTTTGTTTCAGACTGTGGGGCAGCGTTCATGTCTGGAGAAGTATATGAGCTTATAAAGGATCTCGGAGTCCACTTTTTACACTCTTCTCCATACTATGTCCAATCAAATGGTCAAGCCGAAGCAAGCAATAAATTATCCATATTCTTAAACGGATGCTTGCGAGCAATGCCAGACTGTGGCATGAAGAATTGTTTAACACCCTGTGGGCTTATAGAACAAGTAAAAGAACACCCACAGGTACGACTCCTTATGCATTAATGTTCGGCCATGATGCTGTCTTGCCTTTGGAAATAAACGTTCAGTCTTTACGGGTGATGGAACAACACAACCTGATCGGTGAAGATTATGTACAAGTAATGTGGCAAGAGCATGAAGACTTGGATGAGAAACAAATACAAGCTTATGATAGTCTATGTGCTGAAAAACGAAAGGTGACTCGTGCCTATGACCGATGTACCAGGGGCATGAGTTTTGCAGAAGGAGAACTTGTCTGGCGAGTCATTTTGCCTGTTGGCGAGAAGACTGAAGGACGAGGAAAATGGTCAGAAAAGTGGGAAGGACCATACATCGTTGATCGACTTTTGGGTAAAGGAGCAATTTGTTTACGAGATCGAGATGGTACAATACATGCTAATCCAATAAATGGTCGTTTCCTCAAGAAGTTCATACAACCAATCTGGGAGTATGATGATCCTCCAACTGTGGCTTAATCCAGTTTATTCATGCTAAAAATCTACGCGCATGAGCAAACTACAGGGGCAACATATAGGGATTATGTACATCATAGTAGCCTATATTTGAGGCTAAATCTTTAGTTAGAGCCTATATTTGAGGCCAAATTTTGTATTTCTTCTAAATAAAATGTTCGTATTAGCCAATTACTGTGGCCAAAGTTATGTACAAACTACATCTGAGTTTAATAAATAAATTTACATAAGGAACTTTTTACTTCAAACAAAAGATTACATTCATCAAATAGAAGAATACAAAGGCTTTGCGGCCTCAAGCTCTGATACCACATAAGAAACAAACTACAAATCAGCAACAGAACAAAAAGATAAAATACAGTTTGTTTTTCAAATTCTCATAGTTGATAGCTATCCCCTGGGGTCGGTGTATTAAATATGCACCAAGTTAAAAAGAGAGATCGACCTCGGCGAGGGGATGATGAGGATTTGAAACGCCAAGGAAGGTAGTGCATCAGATCAAAAGACCATTTACACTAGACTTGGCATTTGTTGCCTTTTTTTCCCGGGTCTGAGGCTCCCGTCTTTCCTCATCTCTGCAGGCCATATTCATAGGGCCTGCAACCTCCATGCATATCGAAATCGAGCATGTGCACCGGAGGAGGAAGAGGGTTTTTCAACCTCGGGATTGTGGCTTTCCTTTCTTTTACTGACACAAGTTGGGATAGCCAAGGCAACGCCTGGACGTAGATGTTGGTATCTAGTCTAGGTTTGGACGTGGATGTTGCTATCTAAGGAACACGACATGAAAGATTTTATCTGGATGTCTCTTTAGGTAGGAAGACCAGAGCAAAAGAACAAGAGGGGAGTTCATTCTCGCGAGGAAGTTGGTTCACAAGACAAGGAAAGGGAAACCTTTTATAGGAAGGAGTCACAGCGGTAAGGCTTTGCGAGAGTAATTACACTCGAAAATAGAGGACACGCGTCTAACTAGAATTGGACCACGATATGGTTTATTTACCCACAAAGAGAGCGTGATAAATGAAAGATTTCTGGGGCAGGTAAAACGTATTTCAACGATTTGATTGTTTGACGCGATACGGATTCCAAGCATGGAATTGAATTCCATTTAATGTTGAACAATCAGATCAAATGAACGGTTGTAGCCTATAAATGAGGCTAGTTTCGTTGGAACAAGTTTGGACCAGGCCTAAATCTGAGGCCTATTCTCGTTGTTGGTTCCAATTTACACTTTGTCTCCAAATTTTGGGTTGAATGAATAATTACATAAAGAATTTTGGATCAAATAAAATAGGGCTTGAATCCTGAGGCCCATTAAATTTACAATAAGAGGGAAAGTTTCCTCACTGTTGCCTTGGAAAATTCCAAGGCCACCCGGGCTTGATGGACTTTCTGGCCAGCGTTTCTTGCTTCTTCTCATGCCTCCTGCAAAAGTTGAGCTTGGCTCTCGCCTTCCATCACGATTTGGCCCACATTACGTCTAAGGACATCTGCTCGAAGAATATCTATTTCAGCGTCAAGGCTGGCAAGTTCAGCCTTGAGAATTTCTCTTCTAGCCTCTTTATTTCTTATGGCTTCTTCTTGAGCAGATGTGTCCTTTAGGATCGCCTGGATTTTCTCTTTCTCTCTTCGGGTTTGTCGTTCCAATGTCTCTGTTGCTTTTCTCTTACGCTCGGCCTCGAGTTTTAGACATTGGAAGGCCTCACTTTGGCTCAAGAGTTGAGAGAGGTTCTCCTCAAGTTCATTTAGGCAGGGATTGGAGTCTGCTGGGACGGTGGCCTTCATGTTCTTGATTTGGATGCAGACAGCTCGAATGTCTTGAGGAGAATCCAGGTCCCCAGATAGGATGTCCCGAATAATGACATCAATGTCAGAAGGAGAGCTCAGTGTACCCAGTTTGCTCACAATTTCGTGCAATTGTACTGTTGCTTCTGGTGGTCCGGGTAACTGAGAGAAGGCTCCTTGTGGTGAAACTGGTGCGGTAACTTCTTCAATTGAAGACTTAAGTTTTTCACCATTGACATCTGGAGAACTAACAGGCTGACTCTTGGTGGCCGTTTCAGTCGTTGAGCCTGATAGGATTGGTTCTTCCTTTGAACTTGTGGGAGTTATCTCATGTGCTTCAATGTCCACAGGAACGCTTTTGGACTACAATACAGATACATGTTATCAGGTTCAATCAGAATTATTAATTCAGATTAGAGTAAGTTAAGAGACTCTTACTTGTAAGGGAGACAATGACTGTGTTTCCTCAGTTGCTTGAATTTGGAGCACTGGCGAGGAAGGAGTTGGGTCCTCGCGTTCTGAATTAACCTCGGCCAATGGTAGTGGTTTGACAACTGAGTGCTCTGGCGAGGAAGGAATTTGCTTTTCTGCTTCTATGATGACTTGGTCATCCTGAGTACTTGTGCCCTCGCCAGAGGAGGAATGAATGAAGCAAGATTGAAATTCGATCTGCAAGCGACGGAATAACACGACGTTATCAACATGCTTGTTCTTCTCTTCTTCCTCGAGTTCTGCTCGATGGATTCCGGCTAGAAATTGGGCTATGAAGTCCTTGCAGCATTCTTTACCGTTGTTGATGACTTCATGACCTGTATCATGATCTTCACTACCATATATAATGCTGGAATCATCAAACTTCAAGATGTAGGCTTTACAACATCCCTCAGAGAGCCTTTCTCCCAGTGAGTCTACTATATAATAGGCTTCGCCTTCAGCTTTGAGGACGAAGAAATGGTCATTCCAACTCACTATAAATACCTGAGGCTTCTGGCTCTTCTTGATGTGCTCCCACGTTGTATCAAAAGATAGAAGACCACTCAGGGTTGTAAACCTTTCTGGGTCGAAATACCCAATGAAGGAGTCATCAGATGAGAACTTTAGTGGTCTGATGCCGGCCTTCGAAATAACGTCCAGATCAAAATGTTGATCTGGGAAAGCTCTCGCAAGGGCCTCATCCTTGCATAATTCTTGCCACTCCCTGGAACCTTGGATCAAGAGGTCATCAAATTGGGAGAGCATGGGCAGGTTGTTGGGGTTTGCACATAACCAGTGTGTAATGGTGAAGACCAGTGCCGAACATGCACTTGCCCCAGAGGCTTTGTCACTCCTCTGGTCAAACGAAGCATAGAAGACTTGAGCTTAAAGCTTTGCTTGTTTGTCCCTACTTGTGAGCTCTGTAGCTAGCCAGGTTCCACTTTGAGGCTCTTTAGTCTTCAGGTGGATCTTCCTGCGTTTCTGAGACTGTTAAAGAATTTGGGTTAGCTACAACTCAGTGACAAGATCAAACATTTTTTCTAGGTAAATGAATGCAAATACTTACGGAGAGCCCAGAAGGTTTCGATCTTCTCTTCTTAAAAGATTGTAAGGCCACAGTCACGTCTGGTTCAGGGGCGTGCTGTGTTTAAGTAGGAAAGATTGATCAGTAACAATACCAGGAATTGCTAATACATGTGGCATTTTTGGATGAAGCAGTATACATGTGGCCAGGGTGATGTGCTTACGTTCCTAAAGGTCTTGCTGATGACATCTAGGTCCCCTTCATTTGAATTTTTTTTGCCAAAATCATAGAAGATAGAGGCAAAGCATGCACCCGGTCCCTTGTGTCGTATCTCTGCCCAGAGCTGGGAGCATCATGCTTGGTACGACTCGGTGACCGAATGGGAGATCACTAGTGGCTTTGATATAATAGGAAGCATTACTGTTGGAAAACCAAAGTGTTCGTCTTGCACTTCTGCTGCAAGAGGATGACTTGCTCCTCGCTAGAGAGTATATCTGTTCACAGAGCTGGCAAGGGGCATGGGTGCATCCTGTGTGAGCCCGAACTGTCTGGAGAAATGATTTGGGGCATACAGTTCATACCTGGGGCTCGCTAAGTCTGGGACTGGTAGGTCCTTGCAAGTGTTGCACTGAATAAAGAAGCTCCTCGCGAGAGCGTTTTGCTCTGGCGAGGGCATAAATCCACTCGCAAGGAGGCCAGGATGGCGACGACTTAGTATTATATCAATTGCTGCAGTTGGAAATTCTTTATGCAAGCAGAGATGGTTGAAGCAGTTGATATAGGACCATGGTCTGGTCCTAGTTGGTGCAGAAACCAACGATTGGCCCAGCAGCTTCTGATCTTCAAAGGCAGGAGGTGCTGATGGGCAGAAGAAAGGGAAGTACATCCGCAACCAGAACTCTACCATCCAAAGTGGTCCTGGTTGATTAAGGTCGAGCTTTGAAAGTACGACTCGCCTCAGACCGTAGTAGATGTAGGAGAGAACGGACTTAACCAAGCCCAGTTGTTCACCGTCGAATAGGCATTCGGCAAGGTTGGTCCAGCATCTGTTGACCTTTGCAGAAGATGGACAGAAGATGTACTTCGATAGCCAGTACTCTAGAAAGGCTATTCCTCCTTGGTTTGTGTCTTTTTCCTCCAGTGCAAAGTGCTTTACCCAGGAAGAGTAGGAAAAAGGACAGTTGAGGAAGGCTTGGACTGGTGTCCCATGGTATTGATTGAGCGACCAGGGGTCTGCAAAAGCAAGGACTCCAAAGATGGTGTATAAATCGAGCATTGTTATACTTACATCGTCACAGGGGAGACGGAAACAGTTGGCGGTGCAGTCCCAGAAGCACATGGTTGTGGCGAACGGTGCTCTGTTGCCACCAGCTGGGAGAGAGAAGCAGAGGTCGATGAGTGGAGTGATTTCAACTGTTTCCCACCGGTCGATATCTTGTTTGCGACGGTGCCGGTACCAGGCAAGATCTTCTACGCTTGGGTGCGGCCATCTCCTAATAAGACAAAGTGTGTCTTTGTTGGTCCATTCTTTGGGGTCTGCCCTGGGGTTTTCTTGGACTATCAGGGATGGGTTATAGATGGGATGGCGAAGGATGTTGAATAGCTCTGGATTTATTGGAACATCCAGGAAGGGACCAAGAAGGCCAGTACCTTCGTTTGGGTCTATAGAAAGGGTGCAGAAGGCCTCTGGGTTGTGTCGTCTGGCGACAGCCTTGAGGTGTCTAGAGAACCTCTTGACGTCTTGAGTTTCATGAGGAATGGAGATGTCTTTGCGAGGGGGCATTTTTCTAGATCGGAAAAGATGGATGGCGGCGTTAAGAATGAAAGGTCTTAGCTTTTGATCGAAAAGGTTGAGAGTGCAGGATTAAGGCAAGTGAAAAGGTCTCGTTGGGGAATGAGATTTTGTTGATGGAGACTAGCGCTTTTATATTACGTTAGCCGAGTGATGTAACTTTTCGAAGAAGTTGTGCAACGTGGCACTTGGGTGTTATGTTACCGTTTGGTTTAACAACGCGTCAGTTGGGTAATATTCAAGTCTTTTCGCTTGTTCAGGTAATTCAAGTTCAAGACTTGAGGGGCAATGTTTGGGCTTGGAATAAATATTTCACGTTGGGCTTGAATGGCTGAAGTCTTGGCGAGCGGTCTAAGAAATGGTTGAAGTCTTGACGAGAGGCCCATGAGTTATAAGAGAGTTTGGCGAGCAACCGAGTACAGGAAATAGAGTTCAGTTAGAACTGTGATTTATCAGTTAGCTGATTCCATGCGGCTTTGGATGTCTATCATTGCTGTTTTATCTCAGATAGGTTTATTTGATAGGAGAATTGTGATAGTATTGAATATCTTTAAGGATTAACAACCCGTGTGCTGGTGTCAGAGTTATATTGGGATTCTAAGAGCAAGAACAAAGGAAGTTTAATAGAATTGAATGACTGTTGGTATGCGAGTATATAAGGAGAGTAAGAGCTTTGTGGAAGAGGTCCCCGATCAAATACAAAACATTTGTTATACGCAAGTACACCTAAACAGACATCTCGTCTTCGAGATTTCTATCTTCTTTGCAACCAGAAGGTCAAAGTGCTTGTCACCTGTCGAGTGAGAGTATTGCGACTCCAAGGAAGCAAATTGCTACTGGAAAGTTGAAGAGCTTGTCACCTGTAGGCTGAGAGTTCGGATATTTTAAGGAAGCAAGTGTTCTCAACACATCGTCAGAGAAGTTGCTCTTCTTTGCACGGATAAGGGCGTGTGGGGTATCGATTTCGAAGGCTCTGCTAGAGACACATATCCAAAAGTCCTAGGTTACTAGGCAAGAATGACCTATTCAGACGGAGTTGGTGCTCTCCCTGTCTAAATCGCTTTATATAGAAGTCAGGCGGCTGTAAACAGTCCATATTCCGTTGAAGAACGGTGGCACGCCAGCATACGAAGCACACGATACAGGATAAACCGGTACCTGCGGTTAAAGCTATCCTAACCTATTAAAAGAGACTGGTTCGCGGAAGGATCTCTCCGCGGGAGATATTTTGCGCTCGAACACACTGTTTTTTCAGTAACAGTGCATTCTTAGTATCAATGCATGTTACATTTGTTTAGTATCAATGTCTTCTTAGTATTAACGTGACTTTTTTGAAGACTGATCACTTTTTTTTTTCAGTAGCAGTACATTCTTAGTATCAATGCATGTTACATTTTTGTTTAGTATTAATGCATATTAGTGCATCTCTCAAAGTCATGTTTAAAATGTATAGTAGCAGTGATTTTTCTGCTTTGTTTGAGGTTGATGCTACTTTTTTCTAGTAACAGCTGATGCTTAGTAGCAGTGATTTTTTCTGTTGTTGTTGTTACTGCAATATCAGTATCTATGATTTTGTTTATGTTTTAGGTTTAATATACATTATGTTTTTGTCTCAGTAGCAGTGATTTTTCTGTTTTTTTAGGTTGATTCTACTTTATTCTAGTAACAACTAATGTTCAGTAGCAGTGATTTTTTGTTGTTGTTGTTACTGTAGTATCGGTATCTATGATTTTGTTTATGTTTTAGGTGTAATATACATTATGAATGTGTTTTTTTCTGTTCAATAACAGATTTTTCATATGATTTATTTATGTTTTTTGTCTCAGTAGCAGTGTAAGGTTTTATACTTTTATTTAGTTGATGTTTTATTTTACAGTAGCAGTGATTTTTGAGCAGCCATGTGTTTTTGTATGCTCCTTTTGCATTTTTTGCTAACAGTATGATTTAGAGTTGCTGGTGGCGGTGCAGCGGCACGCTGCTTGTTTTATTTCAGTTTATATGCATTTTTTGGAATAAATCACCAACAATATGAAGTGACATTTTTATGTTTCATTTTTCTTTGTACCAATGTTATTTTCAAAGCTTGGAAAGTTTACTTATGGAATGCAGAGTGTGCTTATCTCAATCACTAAGGAGACAAGATTCGACATGTTGTGCAACCAACTATGTTCCAGGTTTTGTAATTTGAAGTTGGGGAAGTTCATATTGAGGTACTCGTTCAGCGATTCGCCTAATACTCTTTTGGACTCAAATGAAGACATCATTGCAATGGTTAAGTTATTTGAGTATCTGCCCGGTCCTAGTTGGATAAATATTCATGTTATAGATGTTAGTTCTAGGTGTGAATCTGTTGTTGAACACCCATCTTATGTTGATACTGCTTATGGGGCTACTGCTTCTTCTGCTTTAAGGATCACACATCATGAGAAAGGAGATGTTGCTAATGATGAGATCAGTAGCGGTGACTCAAATTACGAGGAGGACAATAACTTGATATTTGACAATTTTGTGTCAAGGAATAATATGAGGAATTTTTTGTGCTGAATAGGCAGACTATATATTAGAGGTTGGGCAGTTCTATAGTGGCGGAGCTGTTGAGTTCAGGGACAAGCTGTGCAAGTTTTCTGTCGAGAATGATTTTGAATTTGATTATGTGAAGAATGACCAGTTTCGCGTTACAGTTGTTTGTGCAAACAGGGAGAGTAATCAATGTAAGTGGTCTGTTCATGCTACTTTGTGTGAGACTAATGGTTACTTTTATGTGAAGAAGCTAAGTGTTAATCACACATGTGTTTGTGAGGTTTCTCATAAATTTCCCAAAAGGCTTGGTGTGAATGTTGTTGCTAATATTGTTGCTGATAAAGTTCGATTTGATCCTTTGGTTAAGCCAAGGAAAATTATGAGAGATCTCAATGATACTTTTGGTTTGAAGATTCACTACCACACAACGTATCGAGCAAGAAACTCCGCCAATCGAGCTCTCAATGGTGATGAAGCTACAGGATATGCCATGTTGCCATGGTATATTGAAGCATTGAAGGGAACTAACCCTGGTTCTCATGTTTTTCTTGAAGATAATGGAGGAAGGTTTCTGCGTTTGTTTGTCTCCTACCATGCATCTATTAAAGATTTTCAATTTTGTTATCCAATGCTTTTTCTGGATGGTACCTTCATCAAAACAAGTATAAATGGATGCTTTTAGGTGCCTGCACAAAAAATGGTAATAAAGGTATGCTTGTTTTTTAGTTCTGTTTTTTTCAGCATCAATTATGTACTCAGTAGGCAACATATAGTAGTAGCAGCAGCAATCCCCTCATGTTTTTTTCTTTTCTACAGAAGTATTCCCAGTTGGATTTGTTATAGTTGATGCTGAAAATATAGAAAACGGAAGGTGATTTCTTGAGCAGTTGGCTATTATATTGGCTAAAGATTATCGATACATTATTTTCATAAGTAATCGTGGAAAAGAACTTCTTGATACGGTGACTGAGATTTTCCAAAATTCTTCTCACTCCTACTGTTATAAGTACTTGAAAGATAATCTGAATGGGAAATATTCTAGTTCATTTGGTGCTAATTTCAAGAAAAAAATTCTCAGGATGTTTAGCAATTGTGTTTATGCAAGAACCAAAGAGATTTTTGATTAAAGAATCGAGGAATTTAAAGTTGTTGGTCATGATCTAGCTAAAGACTTCCTTAAAAACTTGCGGTCTGAAAATTATGCTATTTCGTATTTTCCGGGGAAGAGATATGGTGAGATTAGTAATGCCCTTGCCAAGAGTTACAACAATATGATCAAGGATAAGATGTGTATGCCACTACCTCTGCTAGTTGAGAACATCTGTGTCAACTTGATGGATAGACTTTCTCATAAGAAGCATGTGTCTTCACAGTGACAGGGTGTCTTATGTCCGAAAATGGAGAAAAAGTTTCGTAAGAGGATTGGCACTGGAAGAAACTGGAAGGTGAGATTCTTTTCAATAGGAGTGTTTTTTTTTAATTTCTTTATAACATTTGATTGACACTGAGTAGCATTGTTTTTTTTTGGATTCTGTGTAGGTTATCCATTCCAGTGACGATGTTTTTGAAGTTATTACTGAAGATAGTAGGTTTATGGTGCATCTTGCTGAAATGACTAGCTTGTGCAATTGGTGGCAATTTCGATGCTTTCCCTACTCTCATGTTGTAAAAGCTATCCAAAAGGCACAACATCTTACTTACTCACAAGACTATTGGAAAACTGAGTACTATCGACAAGCTCATGCCATCCCCATCTTTCCAGTTTTTGATTTGGATAAACCCTCCCCACATAGTTTCGGAGATGGTGCATTGTTACCTCCTATCACAAGGATGCCTCCTGGCAGACCGAGGACAAGAAGAATCAGGTCTTTTGGAGAATCATCAAGGCCTATGGTGTGTGGTCGATGTCGTCAACTTGGATATCATAATACTCGTTCGTGCAATGTCCCGCTCTCACAAATAGCATACAACTGTCTGCGCATTTTCTGATTTTGTGATTGATTCATATTGATTGATGTTACGATAATAATTTTTGAATTCTTATTTTTTGGCATGGTTTGCTTTGATTCAGTAGCAGTGGTATTGATTTTTTTTAATTATTCTGCTTTAATGAAGTAGTAGTGATGGTTTTTTCATTTTTTTCATGTGTAATGAATCAACATATTTTTTCTAGTATCAACAACGTATTTTTTTACTCTAGTAGTAATGCTTCTTTTTTATGCCTTTTTTTTCAACAGCATTGAGTTTTTTGTGAAAAGGTGTGTTCTTTTTAGTAACAGCTAGTGTCTTTTTTTATTATTATCAGTAGCAGCATTCTCTAGGCCGCGGTGTACCGACACGCTGCTTAATTGGATAGTTGATAAGAAAACAGAAAGCAACGTGCATTCTTAGTATCAATGCATGTTACATTTATTAGTATCAACGTGGCTTTTTGAAGACTGTTCAGTGATTTTTTAAGTAGCAGTGCCTTCTTTAGTATGAATGCATGTTATATGTTTAGTATCAGTGCCTTCTTAGTATCAACGTGGCTTTTTGAAGACTGTTCAGTGATTTTTTCAATAGCAGTGCATTCTTAGTATCAATGCATGTTACATTTTTTTTAGTATCAGTGTCTTCTTAGTATCAACGTAGCTTTTTGAAGACTGTTCATTGTTTTTTTCAATAGCAATGCATTCTTAGTATCGATGCATGTTACATTTGTTTAGTATCAGTGTCTTCTTAGTATCAACGTGGCTTTTTTGAAGACTGTTTAGTTTTTTTTCAATAGCAATGCATTCTTAGTATCAATGCATGTTATATTAGTTTAGTATCATTGTCTTCTTAGTATCAACGAAGTTTTTTTGAAGACTGTTCACAGTTTTTTTCAGTAGCAGTGCATTCTTAGTATCAATACATGTTACATTTGTTTAGTTTCAATGTCTTCTTAGTATTAACGTGGCTTTTTTGAAGACTATTTACTTTTTTTTTCAGTAGCAGTGCATTCTTAGTATCAATGCATGCTACATTTAATTGGTATCAGTGTCTTCTTAGTATCAACGAGGCTTTTTTGAAGATTGTTCCTAGTTTTATTCAGTAGCAGTACATTCTTAATATCAATACATGTTACATGATTAGTATCAGTGCATATCAGTGCATCTCTCAAACAGAAAGTTTTGTTTGTTGATGTTGAATTTGGGTTTTGACGGTATGCGAATTTCGTTACATGGAAAATTGATCGATCCTCAGAAATTCATACGGTGATTTAGCATACTGTGATTTAACAGGTTTGAATGTTCATATGCTGATATTGGATGCGAGAGCCTTCTAAATCATGGATCGATCCGGCATATATTCTAAGAGATTGATATAGAAAAATGTATTCATATATGCAAAGTATTCTTGGATGGTTAATTAGACTATGAGATTTGAGGGAGAGCGGAGATAAGTGAGATTGCAGTGGAGAAGATGCGGCATTATAAAATTCGGTATGGTAAGATATATGGATAGCAAAATTAAAATAGGTTTTTTCAAAGCTCCATTATGGAAGGTGCTTTCACCCTATGGAAGGTGCCCAGAAAAATTAAAATAAGTTTTTTCCTATATGTGAGTTCAATTCATATACCTCAACTACAAAGCTCCATCATGGAAGGTGCTTATTATGTCCGGACCTTATTCTTTTTCATAGGTATCATTTGCTCATTGAGACACGACGTGTACAATTCTCGGCCCTTTAACCATTTATGTTATCTTGAAATCTTATTAGCTTACTGTATGTGTATGTATGGTTGGGAATTCTTGAATGTCTTGGATAGTTTGGTTTCCCAATCAGTATGTACTAGAACTTAAAAGAGTATGGACTATGGAAGAAGGTGCTAGACTGCTAGAGATGGAGGTGGAGGTTGGGGACCTTGCACTTCTAGAATGAAGGAGCATAAAACATAAGAAAATCAAACTGAGCATTAACAAAACAAAAGGCTAGCTCAATGAGTGAAATCCTTGGACGATCTAATTAGGTGGAAGCACACACTTTACTAATGTCTTTCTTTGGAAAAGTTTTCATGTGAAATTGACAAGTTTTGTATGTGTGTTTTGCAGTAATGAATTGATCTCTCTTTGATTTTTTTAAATAATTTGTTTGTTTCTTTTCATCATGCAACATGCATCAGTGTTCATAACTAGGCTGTTGTTGTTTGCCCGCCATCTTCATTGTGCTGTGTGAGTTCACCTAGAAATTTTAGGTAAGCGGGGATAGTTTGGTTATTACGTGAATGTATTGTGATAAGGAAGATTTGTGGTCTTTGTGATTTAATAATTTCGGTAAATTTGAACAGCTTGGACTACTCTTTACTTGGTTCTCATTATCTGATGATCAGTTAACTACTTTGAATGAGAGTCAAAGTAAATTTTGAAGTTTCTTTCTTTTCTTAAAGATAGAACCTCTTAAATCGTTTCAATCTGAGACTTTAACTTTAGAGGCTAAACAACTTTTGGGGTCTTAAAATAGAAATCCATTAATGTGACGACCCGAACCAGAATTGGTATAGTAATCGGCTTAATCTGCGAGTTTTGCGAGCAATTGAGATTTATCGTAATTAATCGAATTGGCAGTTTTGATCATGACTTAATTATCGAGATTGACGAAATCCGCTCATTTTCTTGCACTTCCAGGGAAGATTTCAGTGGGCAGATTGGCAAAGCTGTATTTGGCGGAGATCGTTCGTCTGCATGGTGTGCCTGTATCTATTATGTCTGACCGAGACAGTCAGTTTACTTCAGAGTTCTGGCAGGCATTGCAGCGAGCCTTGGGTACTAGATTGCATTTCAGTACAGATTTTCATCTTCAGACTGATGGGCAGTCTGAGCGGACTATTCAGACCCTCGAGGATATGTTGTGGTCTTGTATTTTGCAGTTTAGAGGAAATTGGGACCAACAACTGCATTTGATCGAGTTTGTTTACAACAACAGTTATCAGGCCAGTATCGACATGGCACCGTATGAGACTCTATACATGAGGCAATGCCGTACTCCATTGTGTTGGAGTGAGGTGGGCGAGCGATGGCTTATTGGCCCTGATCTGGTGAAGAGCACCATGGAGGATATTCAGATTATCCGGGACAGACTGAAGATTGCCCAGGATCGCCAGAAGAGTTATGCGGACGTGAGAAGAAAGAGTCTCGAGTTCGAGGTGGGCGACTGAGTCTTCCTTAAACTATCTCCTTGGAAGGGAGTTGTGCGTTTCGGGAAGCGTGGCAAGCTTTGACAACGGTATATCGGTCCGTATGAGATTACAGAGAGAGTTGGTGTCGTGGCTTACAGATTAGAGTTGCCTTCTGAGATGGCTCGAGTACACGATGTTTTCCATGTCTCGATGTTGCGGAAATACATTCCAGATCCATCACATGTGTTAGCACCACATCAGCTTCCTATCCGGGAAGATTTGACATATGTGGAGGAGCCGGTACAGATTCTCGGTCGACGTGAGCATGAGTTGAGACACAGAGTCATACCGCTTATGAATGTCTTATGGCAGAATCATTCAGTTGAGGAAGCCACCTGGAAGACCGAGCAGCGTATGCTGGAGCAGTATCCTTATCTGTTCACCTAGCAGGTACGTAAATTTCGAGGTCAAATTTTTTCTAAGGGAGGTAGATTTATGACGACCCGACCCAGAATTGGTATAGTAATCGGCTTAATCCGCGAGTTTTGCGAGTAATCGAGATTTATCTTAATTAATCGAATTGGCAGTTTTGATCACGACTTAATTATCGAACACGAATTTGAGTTGGGTTTGTTCGTGGAAATTGTAGAGAATTTGATTTCGAGTCCGTGGGAAATTTTCGAGGATTTTTCGGATAATCGAGGAATATAAAATGAATATTTGAAATTATCGCCGAGTTAGTCGTGTTTATCCGTTCGAATTTGAGTTATCCGAATTGTGGATAGAGCCGAGTCGCGACGTATAAATAGCCGAATAGCCGTAAACTTATGGAAAATTTTCATTTTGGGCCATTTGACTTGTGTTGACCGAATTGGACCCGTTTGACCCCGCGTTGACCGTGTGGGTGAGTTGACCTGGTTTGAACTCGTCGTCGGACTTGCCGTTTCCGGCCACGATTTTGGTAGGTGAGGCTTCCCCTTGTGATTTGTAGTTGTTTAGAACTTGATTTGAGGAGAATTGATCACGAATTGAGGGAGAACGAGAAGCTTGAATTTGGGGGATTTCGCCGGAATCGGGGGATTGGTGCCCATGGTTTGGCTTTTGTGGTATAGAATGAAGTGTGTTTTCGGGTGCAGGTTAATGGTAATTCCACGATATAGTGAAACTCTACCGAAATTTCTATGGTTTTTGCAAGTTTGTGTTTTCAGAAGGGGTTTGATTCCGGTTTAGGAAACTAAATCGGGGTTGGGTCCTTTCAATTAAGCTCGTAGATTTCTAGCTATATTAGACTAATTAGACCTGAACTTTCAATACATAGGTTATGGGATTGGAATTGGTACCTATATACGAACCACATACATTTCCAAATTACTTGGTGCACATTCAATTTACATGAATCTTCATTAAAAAAAGAAGAAGTAATGGTTGGTTTGTAGTGGTAATTTTACCCTTTTATTCATTTTTTTTCTTTCTATATGTCGTATATGATCAAGTTCTGCAAATCTGCAGTCACTTGATGACTGCAATGAAAATAATTAGGAGTCTGTGGGTCTTGGCTATTATGAATGTAATTTGACATTTGGATTATTTAACATTTAAGTTGATTGCATTTTTTTTTTCAATTTCAAAATCAAAGTTATAGGTGCGTGCATTTCCTTCTTAGAGTGAAGTACTAATCGGGATATAACTTCTTCACTACTTTCTGGAAGCATATTGGTGAGTTTTGGTTGATTGTAGGATGGGTTGCACTTATTGAGTTTGTTAGTTGAGTGTTCTGTAGTTTAAAGGGAGAAAATTAGGTATAGGGCATATATTATCTGGTAGTAATTTTAGTGAATAAAGGTAAATACTTGGGTTGCATTTTATTGTTTCTCTCTGCCTTTTTTTTCCCTCCCCTTGATTCTTAGTTCTCTTGCTTACTTTGCTTTGTTTTATGGGTTAAGGATAAGTTTTTTTTCCTCTCTGTTGCAAATTACGAACTTTAGAGCAAATGCACCCATTTGGGGAGGGGAGGGTCAATTTTCCACCCAGGTCAATACACTATTCATCTGAATTGGTCCTTGGTCCTTGGTTTGACAATGCAACAATGAGATCAATTCGAAGACTAATTACTATTCACATAATTTATATTTAATATATTTTTTAGGTTTTGTTAAGTACTTAATGATTTAACATTATTGGTGAATAATTAACCAAATTGAATATTTAAAAAAAATCATATAATTAATTTCGAATGACGTGCATTTTCGATACGAATATGGCAAACCAATGTACGTACGCCACGTGTCACCCTCAATATCGTTATCTTTCAGCCAAAAATATCTGACATTTCCGAATAGATTTTCAACCAATTGGTGAGGAACACGTGTCCATTGCAAGATTCGTTATCTTCAGAAATAATTGAGACGATTTTCGATAAGATTTTCAACCAATTGGTACACGCCACGTGTAATCACGATAACTTTTTAGCTTCCACAAAAGTCAATAAATAAGGCCGGTACTTCACTCTCTTCTCACACATTCCTCTCATTAATCTCTTCCCTCCATTTTCAGATAGAAAAATCCATTTCATTTGTCATATTTTCTATGGATGCTTTGAGAAATTATTTGAGGATCAGGATGAAGAAGATGAAGAACACATTCAGCAAATTCAAGCCAACAATGCTCAAGCATCTGCAATGCTCGGAGCGTATCATTCAATGGAGACTCCCGAAGGTCGTGGTTCACGACCCGGTCGTGCCCCTAATGTCGAAAGACACCGGGAATCAAGAGGTAATAACATGATGGAGGATTACTTTGTCGAACGTCCAGTGTACGGCAATGTAATTTTCCGTCAGCGTTATAGAATGCAAAGAACTTTATTTAACCGTATTATGGGGGACCTTTGCAATTTTGATGTTTTTTGGGGGCAAAAACCGGACGCCACTGGGAAGTTGGGATTGTTCCCGGAACAAAAAATGACAGGTGCTCTTCGAATGCTTGCATATGGTGCTGGAGCTGATCAATGCGATGAATTCACTAGGATGGGGGCATCTACTGCCCTAAAATGTTTGAAGAAATTTTGTGCCCAGGTGGAGTATCTATACGGTGATTGGTATCTTCGTGCTCCCAATGCCGCTGACTTGCGCAGGCTTCTGCTGAAGGGGCAACAACGCGGTTTTCCGGGCATGATTGGGAGCATCGACTGCATGCACTGGAAGTGGAAGAATTGTCCAAAGGGGTGGTCTGGAGCATTCTCAAGCCGCAAAGGCTACCCAACGGTTATTCTTGAAGTTGTGGCCTCGTATGACACACATATATGGCATGCCTTCTTCGGTACCCTAGGAGCTCAAAATGACCTAAATGTTCTCGGTGCGTCCAACGTGTTCGCGAGAGTTATAAACGGAAGTGCTCCTGAGGTATGCTTTAAGGTCAATGATAACACATACACAACTGGGTATTACCTTGCAGATGGAATCTACCCGAGGTGGCAGACGTTTGTGAAATCAATATCCAAACCCAGTAATGCAGATGAGGCACACTTTAGCAAAATGCAAGAGTCTTATCGAAAAGATGTTGAGCGGTGTTTTGGTATCCTCCAAGCTCGGTGGGCTATACTTCGTCACGGTGCTAACTTGTTCAAGTTGGAAGATCTGCGTACCATCATGGTAAGTTGTATCATTCTTCATAACATGATTGTGGAAGATGAGTTTGTGGAAGAAGAGTTTGTGGAGCCTAATGAAGATGATAACATGCATCCATTATTGGCAAGCGTTTATGATAGGCCGGTGGATTTAAACGGAAATGTTATTCGTCATGAACCGGTTTTGAGGGATGGAGAAAGTCTTCCGGCTTTCTTAGATCGTGACTTCCAATTACATTCTGCGTACCTCCACAAGGCCTTGCAAGATGACTTGGTCATCCATATTAACAAATGATTTGGATCATTTGTATTTGTTTTGTAATTTTAATTTAAGTACTTTTCTTTGTGTGCTTTCAATAATGATGTATGTGTGCTTTGGCTTGTAATTTTATTTTGTGTGCTTTTGTTTGTGTGATCATGTTTCAATAATAAAGGTATGTGTGCTTTTGTTTCAATAATAAAGGTTTATGTTTCAATTTGTATAAAATACATTGTATACTTTTGTTACGTACACAATATTTATTAATAACATTCAACTTTTATTTCATGAAATTTAAGATACATAAAAGACAATCCAAGCCTAGCAATACAAGAAAAATAAAATTTAAAACACTACAACATTCTATTGTGGGGATTGTGGTTCTTGAAAAAGAGGTCTATAACAATCCGCATTCGGATTGGTTTTTTTCATGATGTTGCTCTTCAACTTTTTGTACCACTCTCTTGAGTCCGGGGAAAAATCACTAGTCTTCATGGCCATGATCCTTGCATCCTCTTTCGCCTCTTCAAACTGATATATTTTCAAAGCTTCTGCTCGGCGTTCCTCGTCTCTTTTCTGCAGAAGCTCCATGGATTTTTTGTTGCTCTCATTAATGGCTAAAATTGCAAGGGCCACATCACTTCCCAATTCTTTATTCTTTCATTTCCTCTTTGCTTCTTTTGCAGCCTTTTGTCCCATAGGCCTTCCAACAGAGCTAGTAGGAGTATCCAAACCTACATCAGTATCCAAATCAATTGGTGTCTCGGTTTCATCAAGACTTACCGTCGGATAAACAAAAGGAGAGACGGGAGCCGTTGGTGGATCTTTAAAATAAGGGTGATCCTTCACCGCGTCCCAACATTCCTCATTTACAAATTGCTTATTAGTTGTTCTAATGAATTCCAATTGAATTTGACGGGCCTAAAAAAAATTGAAAATGTTATAATGGGATATAAATGATTGTTAAAAAAATAAAAAATCACACTATAATGAGATATAAAAAATAATGGGATATAAATAATGAGATATATAAAATAATGGGATATAAATAATTAAATCACACTATATTATATTACCTCATCCAATTGATTGGTGCCGCTTGGTCTATGATGACGAGCTTGAAGTTTTGCATTATGCCACTGTTTGAGAAGTTTTTTCAAAGGTTTGAAATGAGATTGGAGAGCGATCGGAGTTCGTACCGCGGTTGGACCGGACCAATTTTCCACATAATCTTCACGTACCTTTTGCCATAACCTTGGAAGGGTTTGAGCATTGCCGGTGATCGGGCATACGGTGACACGCGCCCAAGACTCGCACAATTGAACTTCCTCCGCGGTGTTCCAATTAGTACCCGATTCTCCCATTTTTTGAACTAAAATGAAGAAATAAGAACAAGGTAGGAGAAACAACAAGATGGATATGTGAAATCTCAGAATTTTTTGGTGTGAAAAATGAAGAAGAGTGGTTTGGTATTTATAGAATTTTTTGGAAATTTTTTGAATTTTTTAAGACAGGTTTAAAGCATATTCCCGTTTGGATTTAATCTGAGCCGTCAGATTAAATCCAACGGCCCAGATCTGAAACTGGTTTTTTTAGCCGTTGGTTTAAAAAAAAAAGGATCCGTTGCATTTGAATGCTGACCGTCCAGATCAGATCGGACGGTCAGCTTCTTCGAACCGTTGCAGCCGGCAAGAAAACAGGCCGTGGGGCCCACAAGCAAAAATTTTTTAAAAAAAAGGGAGCCGCGTGGCTGACGTCAGCGGGCCCCACATGCTATTAACCCAGCCCAAACCGAGGGTGAATAATCACCCCTCCTCCTGATCGATCACCTGGGCCCCGCAGCAAATCCCCCCTCCCCCCAGCCCAATTAATACCCGGTGGATCATGGAATCCACCCTACCCTCAACCCAACCCACCCTATTGGACCATTGCTGCATTTGCTCTTAGCATATTGTCACGTCCTGAGTTTGATCCCACCAATTGTTGAGGATCTTGGTCCCGTCTAGGTACTGTATTCTCTCGCATATACATGATTTTCAATATTATATTTGATATGCTTTAAAATGTAGCTAAGATGTGGGTTCTTGCTGTGGTCTATTGATTTTGTATGCATATTGATAAGTTTAAAGCAAACCAATCTACTATGATTATGTTGATAGTATTCAGATATTGATACAGTATGTAGTTTAAAAAATTAAAAGAGTGTTGTTATTTGGCATATGGTAATTTTGGTATACTTGCTGAGTGTTGGTATTAAATTTTGTATGTGGGTTTAGTTAGAATGGAAACTCTGGGACTAGATATATGTAATAAGGTGCTTTTTGAATTGCAATTTTTTAATGTACTGTGTGAATTGGTATTTCTAGATTGTTTGATGACAATGTTTTTCAAGTCTTTTGGTTTGTTGCTCTCTCAGTCCCACGTGTCATTTGAGTCTTTGGGTTTCTTGCTTATTTTGTTTTGTTTTATGGGTTACGGATATGTTTTATTTCCTCTCTGTCACAACCTATGAACGCTACTAATTGTCACGTCTCGAGTATAGCTCCAGTTGTGGAGTATCCCAATCTTGACTAGATACTGCAATCTCTCTCTCGCATATATATGTGTTTTAATTTTTTATGATATATTTTAAAGAGGTATCAAAGATGTGGGTTTTGCTGTAATCAATTGATTTTTTGTGTGCACGCCAATGAGTTTAAAGTAAACTAAAGTGATGTGGTTATATATGTTGATAGTCTTAAGATTGATACGTAGTTATTTTTAAAAAATATGTGTGGTCATTTGTCATATGAAAATTTTGGTATATTTGCCAAGTGTTGGTATTCAATTTTGTTTCTGAGTTTAGTCAGAGTTGAAGCATTGTGACATGGTGCCTTTTAGATGGCAAATAGTTACTGTTTTACTATATAGTAAATTGATATTTCTATACTGTTTGATGATACTATCATAAAGTCTTTGGGTTTGTTTTCAGTGAGTTCCATGTGTGGCTTATTATTCACTTTTTTGTTATGTTGCTCTATGCACCTTTGCTTATTCAGTGATGATATTGTCATATATAAAATATTTTATTTCTCTTTGTTGCCTCATTTATACCCATGTGATGTTTGTTTTTTCGGAGAACAAGTTTTGTTTTTAAGTATCATATATAACACTTATTCATTGGTTATATTATTTTTAGGCGTGGGGAGAAAAAAGATGTACCGGGTGATAAGTGCTTCTTCGAGCCACGCTGAAAATGCGTATTTGAGTAAAGTAGATGTGTGTCTCTCAAGCGGGAGGAATAGACTCTCTAATGTGGCAGCAACAACGTCAAACTATTTTGAACATGTGTACCCGAATGGAGGAGATAGGCGTTCAAACAAGAGACAAAGATTACAGGATCACTGTCATGATGTTGTTGATAAAAATACATTAAGTAGTATCCATAGACATTGTCACTATTTATTTAATATTGGTATAATTTCATGACGCTGACAACATGAGTCTGTAATTTTGCTTATAGGAAATATGGTCTTGGATTTGAATATATTTGGTCAAGCTTCATATCAAAGAAGTCGTCAAGGTAATCAAGATATTATATTATATTTTTTTATTTATGATAAATTTTTAATTTCTTATTTTTTGGTATCTAAACAATTTGTTATGTAGGTGTGATTGTCAATTATAATGACTCTGGTGACGATTCTTACATGTGCAATCATTGCAATGCTTCCTTTTGGTCAAGTGAGTCTCTAAAGAAAAAATTCAAAAATCAATTGATTTACACTACCTGTTGTCAAAAAGGACAAGCCAAACTTCCAATATAAAAACAAACTCCAACTCTTCTTAAACAATTATTGAATCCAATCAATGGTCGTGGAAGCAAACTTGTGAGAATATTCGAGTTTACAATTCGATATTTGCTTTTACTTCTATGGGTACAAAAATTGATCACAAAATAAACTGTGGCATCGGTCCTTATGTATTTAAAATTAGTGGTCAAGTGCATTATTTGATAGGATCAGTGTTACCTTTGGAAAGAATTTGTCCTAAATTTGTGCAATTATATGTTTATGACACTGCTAATGAAATATCTAATTGTATCAATGTCACTGCTCCAAATAACAAAAACAAAAAAATCAAAAATGTTTATGACATAGTTGAAAAATTAGCAAAAATGCTTGTTGAGATTAATGAACTAATCAAAAAGTTTGGATCAGTTAGGGATGAATTTGGAAATGCTTCACTGTCTAATTTTAGCATGTCTCTATTTAATCGTCAACCAACTAATGGTACGTAAACAATACGAACTATTGAGTGCTTCAGAAATCGGAGGTTTAATTGTTAGTGATATTGGTGAATTTAATTCTAACAGAGATATCATTATCCGATCGGTTGATGGACCGTTGAAACGAATATCTAAGATACATCCGAAATTAATGTCATTGCAATATCATCTTCTTTTCCCATATGGCGAAGATAGAATCACAATAAATATTTTTTTCTATCGCATTGGAGGAAGTGACAATACGAAAAGAACAAAATTAACAATGATAAAATATTTTGTTATCAAATACATGATAGAGCAAATGATTTAGGCACTTTACTAAAATGTGGAAGGTTATTTCAACAATACTTGGTTGACGCATATGCAACTGTTGAAGAAAATCATTTGGAATATATAAGAAATCATCAACCATTACTGAGGTGTGAGTAATTTAATCAAATATCTACCTTTGTTTCTGACAGTGTGACGCAATGTTCCGATATGGGAAAGAGAATTTTTCTCCCAAGTAGTCACACCGGTAGTCCAAGAGATATGCTGAAAATTATCAAGATGCGATGACAATTTATAGATATTTTGGCAATCCAAATTTATTTATAACTTTTACTTGCAATGTCAAATGGCCGAAAATTACAAGATATTTTGAAGAAAAAAAAATTAGGGTACAAGGCTGAAAACCAACTAGATATTATTTCTCGGATTTTTAAATTAAATTGGATGATATAATTGAATTTATTAAATCCGGAGAACCTTTTGGAATTGTTGATGCACATGTTTATATAGTTGAATTTCAGAAACGAGGATTGCCTCATGCTTACTTATTGTTTTGGCTTCAGAGACCATACAAATGTTATACATCCACAGATATTGATCTATCATTTTAGCCGAATTATCAGATAAAAATATTAATCTTGAACTTTTTGAAATAGTGAGTCAATTTATGATACATGGTCCTTGCGGACAATTAAATACACAATCTTCGTACATGAGAGATGGTAAATGTACAAAATCTTTCCCAAAATCATACATTTCGGATACTAAATTTCAAGCAATTAAGGCTCTTCAATATAGAAGACGTGACGATGATTCAAAGTTTACTGTTAAAAATGAAATTCACATTGGTAATAATTTTATTGTTCTGTATAATCAAATTTTGTTATTGATGTATAACACTCACATAAATGTTGAATCATGCTTTCAATCTATGTTAATAAAGTATTTATTTAAGTATATAAATAAAGGTCCAAATAGAGCTCGAGTGTTGGTTCAGGATAATGTGAATGATGAAATTCAAAATTATTTAAACTGTCGGTATCTAACTCCTTGAACAAGTAGTGAAAAATCCAAATGCAAAATGTTATATGCTTATTGCTTGGTTTGATACAAATACTGTGTATAAGGATACACGAGAATTAATTTATACTAAATTTCATTCTAAGTTTGTTTGGGACGACAAAGTATGGATTCCAAGAAAACAGTATTATGTCATTGGTAGAATTGTGCATGTCCCACCAACAACAGGTGAATTGTATTACCTACGAATATTGTTAAATATTCAAAAAGGATGTCACAATTTTGATTCGATAAAAACTGTTTATGAAATTATTTATACCACTTTCTAGGAAGCATGTCAGATATTGAGATTACTGGATAATGATAAAGAATTGAATGATGCAGCTGAATCTTTATTTATTGATATATCCTCCAGAATTTGCCACATTTTTGCTCGCTGTAACATTATGCTAGCCTCCTAGTTGGATTTCTCTTCAGTGTCCTGTTTTACCAATTCTGATCGAGGCTGCCTAGAAAAGCAAGAGGAAAGAACCTAGAATAACATGTGATAAAAAGGCCTTTATCAAGGCTCGAACTTGGTTTGTGAGAGAATCTTCCAACATCATACATAAAATTGTTCATCCAAGTACTACACTACACACAGGGCAAGCAGTATTTTTCAGAAAATAGGAAAAGAAAAATGCTGAATAAGAAAATAAAAACCAGTCATATAATACAAAGCTTTATCTTTGAATCTATGTAATATTTTCACAAATTTGACAATTGAATGATACAATAATGGAAAGTAGTTAATTTGCCACCAAAGAGGCTGATATGAATCATATGATAGCTTGTTAGGACCAACAGTGTATATTCATTCGATCGTAATAATCTGATGATGTCTGCATGTAACATGCACACTCCTTTTGGGTTTCACATTAATTGTATAAGGATGTGATTTAAGACAAATTACTTTGAAACTAATCGATTCATTTAATTACAAAATCGTTTTCTTTCACACTTTTGGCTGCAATCAGATACGTTTCATCTATAAATCAACCATCATCTTTGAATCATTCCAACAAATAAAAAGTTGCTAAATTTGAGTGGATTTTTAAATCCTTGGTCTTCATCATCTAACTATATATAACCATCCCCAAATTGGTAAATCATATACAAATAATATTTCCATTCCTTGAAATTCTATATTTTTTTATAATTTAAAACGAGCCCAAGTGGATGGGAGCGCATATGAGTTGTGCCATGTACCGACCATCCCCCAATCATTGAGTGTTTGATTACATTAAACAACTCCAAAAGTGAAAATTCCTCAGAGTGAGAACCAAAAAATATTAAGCCAAAACAAACAAAAAAATTAACAGAAAAAATCGCAATGCCGTTTGATTTGAAACTACGGCATAACACTCCACATGCCTACCCAAATTACCGTTGTTCCGACATACATAGAAAGTCCAATCCCAATCGGCGTGATCCAACGGCCAGATTTCACTAGCCGTTGTATTTGAAAAGGGTTTAAGGGCTTGGGAGAGAGAGTAGAGCTTGAGACAAGTGCCCACTGATTCTTCTGTCTCTTTCTACTCTTTTATTATGTTGGGGCTGTCTTTATTTCTCTACTGCTAGTTATAGTTGCTACATGCTCTCTTAGCTTTGATTGCTGCTGCTGCCTGATCTCGGTTCAGTTGGGGTTTGATTTTTGGTTCCTTCAGAAGAAAAGATGGTGTTTTCTGATGAGAACTGTGGTAATCTGGTCAGACCCACAAATGTTCAAGGTGATTTGAGACATGCCCAGGATTAGATTTGGATTTGAAACCTCAAAGATTGTGGTTTTTTTTTCTTATTGTTTGGTTTGTTTTTTGGATGAAATGTAGAGATGGGTAATAGGAAGATTGGGCACCACAGGAGAGCATTAGGAGTTATTAATCAGAGTCTAATTGGAGCTAAGCCATACCCTTGTGTTGTTAATAAGAGAGGCTTCTCTGGGTAAATTTTCTTTGATCCAAAGTTTTAACTTTTCATGGAATTATAAGAGTGTTTTGTTTTTGATTGAATTTTGTTGTTTTGCTCAGAAAGCATGAGATCTGTGAAAAGAAGCAGGCAGATCCAGCTCATAGACCAATTACAAGGTTAGAATTTGAGGCTTGGATTGTAATATTTCCTTTTTCGATTGTTTGGATTTGCTGAGAAATGAGAGGAGAAAAGAAATGAAATTTGAATTTGGAGAAAAAGGTGGGAAAAGTAAATGAAATTCAAATTTGGATCTTAGATCTTTCCATTTTTCAAGGGAGCAATGATTTTCATTGCTACAAATTGAGACAGTAATCATGAGTGAATGTGTTGACGAAAGATTTGACTTTTGATTAATTTCAATCTTGACATTGGGTTTGTTTGAAAATTTATAGGAAGTTTGCTGCACAAATTGAAAGCACTCAGCAATTGCTCCAAGAGGTACTAACTAAACCTAATGTGATTGCTTTTGACTCTACTGATCTGTTTTCTCTTATTTGATGAATTGTTTGATTTATATGAACAGGAAATTAAGAAAACCTCAGAGAGTTTTGGGGAGAGTATATTCATAGATGAGGAATTCAAGTCACCAGAAGACCAGGCTGACCAGCCAGAGCCCATGTTCTTAGAACAAGAAGGAGCATTGCCTAATGCAGCTGGCGACATGGTATAAATTTCTTTCTTCAATGCTTGTAAAGCTTTTGGATTGGTTATGTTCATTGGTTTTACTGATTCAATTGAGAAATTTGATATTTCAGAAGGAAGTTGAGATGGAGGACATTGTAGAACTTGTGGACATTGATAGCTGCGATTCAAAGAACCCACTAGCGGTTGTGGAATACGTTGAGGATCTATATACTTATTACAGGAAAATGGAGGTAAATTACACATTGATTCAATGTGCTTCTGTATCATTAAATAGCTGATAGTCATTGTCTAAACTTGTTAGGTAGTAGCATAGACACATCCCAGTGATGTGGCAGCTAGATTTGGAGTAGCGTGTTTCGTGAGTCCTTGAATGACAGAATGAGTAGTCATTTGATGCATTCCTTCTAAGGTCATGAAAGAGTTATAATATATGCAAATGGGGAGCATTTGTCAGGGCTAAATTCATCTATTAGTTTTCTTACCTTTTAAATTGGATGCCAACTGTTTTAATCAGAATTCTAAGTGGAAATTGAACCTATATCAGTATAATTCTTGATGTGGTCTATGAATGACTGATTTCCCATTGTTATTCCAAATTAAATTGTTAGTACTTGGTAGGAAACTATCAATTTCAACCCCAAGTGTTCTTGACTAAGTATCATTCATATCTTGTAGGGTTCGAGCTGTGTCCCCCCTAACTATCTGGAACAACAATTTGACATCAACGAGAAGATGAGGGCTATACTAATTGACTGGCTTATTGAGGTACGCTAAATCTATCCCGTGAGATCAATATACCTAGAATGGTAATTAGATTCTAGTGGATTACTAAGACTGCATATGCTCATCCAAATCAACAGGTGCATGACAAGTTTGAACTCCTGGACGAGACATTGTTTCTTACTGTAAATCTTATTGATAGATTCTTATCCCAGCAAACAGTAGTAAGAAAGAAACTTCAGCTAGTTGGTTTGGTTGCCATGCTTTTAGCATGCAAGTATGAGGAAGTTTCTGTTCCCATTGTTGGCGATTTAATTCTTATATCCGATAAGGCTTACACTAGGAAGGAAATTTTGGAAATGGTAAATACACTTTCCATGTTTATCATAGACCGATTTTCTTGACTGCTTTAAGTAGTACACAGTAGTAATTGGAGTTCGTTTTCCTTCTTCAATGAAATTGCAGGAGAGCTTGATCCTCAACACATTGCAATTTAACATGTCAGTTCCAACACCATATGTTTTCATGAAAAGGTTCCTTAAGGCTGCTCAATCTGACAAAAAGGTCAATAGTGTGTAGTATTCCTCTAACAGTCTTATGCCAACACAATATTGCCTCAGTTATAAAGATTCTGATTTCCTTTTTTCACCAAAACAGCTTGAACTTCTGTCCTTCTTCTTGATCGAGCTTTCTCTTGTGGAGTACAAAATGCTTAAGTTTTCACCATCTTTGTTAGCTGCTAGTGCAGTCTATGCTGCTCAGTGTACTCTTGATGGTTTCAAGCAGTGGAGTAGAACCTGTGAGTGGCACACAAACTACTCAGAAGAACAGCTTCTGTAAGTTTTCATTTTCAGAATTGAATAATCTGACAAGTAACAAAACATCATGAAGCATATATTAATTGCCTTTCTTTTCTGGCTAACAGTGAATGTTCAAGTTTGATGGTCGGTTTCCACCAGAAGGCAGCAACAGGAAAACTCACAGGGACACATAGGAAGTTCTGTACATCCAAATTCGGCTTCATTGCGAATTCTGAACCGGCAAAGTTTCTGTTACAGACCCAACTATAGTAAGGCACATACTACTACTAACCTTACATTACCAACTGTAATTGGATTGATTTAGGGTGGTGGGGGGAAAAATATGCACATAATAATTCAGCAACTGTGGTTGCCACCTGGGGGAATTGCAGCCTCAATTGCTCATTGCTGATTCTTCTGTACGGTATGTTCTAATTGAACATACTACTGATATTTCAATTCTTACTTGGACTCTACTTTTTTAGTTCTTGTTGCTGGACAATAATTCAATGAAATACATAAATTCCTTTACTTTCTTCAACTTCCATGAGTTCAAATTTCTCTCATTTGGGTGCATTATATTACAGAAGCAAGTGTCGAATTTGCTTTCCACTTTCACTCAAAAGGCATAGTGAGTGAAAGTGAGATGCTATCAAAACCAATGGAGAAGAAGTGCTTGTGAACCTATAAACTTCACTATTGCTATTGGCACTACAAACGACACCGTATCATGTGTATTTAGCAATGAGCAATTTTCAGGTTTCAACCGCACCAAATTCAAATCAATCAAAAATACACATGCCTCGAGGAAAATAGAAAATCCAAATGTCTAGTATAGTACTATTCCTCCTAATATAAATACCCACACTCCAAGATTGAGATCTTGGCCAATTAAAAAAGCCTCTCTTTTCTCTCTCTCTTACTTTTCTGAGTTCCTCTCTGAAACCAGAACCAAACCAGCATGGCAACGGCAGCATCATCCCACTCTCTCCTCCTCCAAAACCCAACCTCCCATTTCCTCAAAACCCCCAAATCCCTCTCCACCACCGCCAGACCCTCCTCCATCTCCGTCAAATGCTCCGCGGCGGCGACCAACACAACCCACATCGACCACCGCCAAACAGACTCTACATCATCACAAGATCGAGTCTTTAACTTCGCCGCCGGGCCCGCCAATCTCCCGGAAAACGTCCTCAAAAAGGCCCAATCGGAGCTCTACAACTGGCGCGGATCTGGCATGAGCGTCATGGAGATGAGCCACCGAGGCAAGGAGTTCTCCTCCATCATCCAAAAAGCCGAGTCCGATCTCCGAACCCTCCTCTCCATCCCTAACGAATACTCCGTCCTCTTCCTCCAGGGCGGCGCCACCACTCAGTTCGCCGCCATCCCTCTCAATCTATGCTCTCCCGGCGACAAAGTCGATTACTTGGTAACCGGGTCGTGGGGCGACAAGGCCGCGAAGGAAGCCCAGAAGTACTGCAAGCCCAAAGTGATCTGGTCAGGCAAGTCGGAAAAGTACACAACTGTACCGGATTTTGCTAAATTAGAACAAACTCCGGGGGCCAAGTACCTCCACATCTGCGCGAATGAGACCATCCACGGCGTCGAGTTCAAGACCTACCCGACGCCCGAAGCTGGAACCATCTTGATTGCTGACATGTCTTCGAATTTCTGCTCCAAACCCGTGGACGTGTCGAAATTCGGGATCATATACGCGGGCGCGCAGAAGAATGTGGGTCCTTCTGGCGTCGCCATTGTGATTATAAGGAAAGATCTGATCGGAAATGCGCAGGGGATTACACCCGTGATGTTGGACTATAAGATCCATGATGACAACAATTCGCTGTACAACACTCCTCCTTGCTATGGGATTTACATGTGCGGGCTCGTTTTCGAGGACTTGTTAGAGCAAGGAGGGCTTGTTGGGATTGAGAAGAAGAACAAGGCGAAAGCGGAGTTGTTGTATAATGCCATTGATGGGAGTAATGGGTTTTATAGGTGCCCGGTGGAGAAGTCGGTGAGGTCGTTGATGAATGTGCCGTTTACGCTTGAGAAGGCGGAGTTGGAAGGTGAGTTTATTAAGGAGGCGGCCAAGGAGAAGATGGTGCAGCTGAAGGGGCATAGGTCAGTGGGAGGAATGAGGGCTTCGATATATAATGCAATGCCTTTGGCTGGGGTGGAGAAGCTTGTTGCTCTCATGAAGGAGTTTCAGGCAAAACATGCTTGATTTGGGTCTCTTGAGGGTTGATACTAATGTAGTAATGTGACTGCATTTCCTGCCATTCTAGTAGAGTTTGTTATAGCTTCCTTGGGGTTTTTGTTTGTTGTTTTGGTAGAGTAGGAAAAAGTGTTCTGGATGCTTGTTGTGAAACTCTTGGTCCAAGTTTGGGACTTCCGGCAGAGAGTTTCCTTCTGTTTAGTTTTTGTTGTCATAAGATGCAAGTAACGAATAATTCAATTCTGTCTCAGTAGTTCTGTGCTTGTTCTTTTCTGGGTTAACTTCTAGTACAGAACCATAGCTTAGTCTCTAATCCTAAATATCTTGTGAAATGTGATTGAAATTCATTTCCAAATCCGAGTTCCAGTATTGAGCACATCAACCGTGCAAAACACTCTCGAACCACCCTCGGAATCAGGCTTGGCACCTTTTAATGCTGTCTCTGATATTTTCAGACTAAACTAAAGGTCTATTTATTGTAGACAGACACAAACCTACTAACCAACAAATGGTGACATCGACAAGCCACATGAACATTGCATTACAAGAGGGTGATTCAAACTGTACTATTGAATCGTGTCAAATAAAACCATGTATAAAAATTTCCAATAGGTAAATGTTCCATTATATCTCCAAACTACTACTTTTCCTTTGTTACATTCTCTACAATAAATTATGAAGGGGGTTTGTTCCTTCATATGAAAGGGAAGATCTGAAGACGCCCAAAATGTGTTCTCGTTTCCTCTATCTCTTTATGATTCATCCAGGCCGTTGTACTTTACATTTCTTGGACGGTATTGACTTTGGAGAAAGAATGGTTTGCTTTTACAAAAGAATACGAGATTTACTGTGATCACACCCTCCCATCTTTTCGTATGAAAGCAAACAGCTCTAGCTGCCAGTTTTCGTGCAAGGAATTCTCCACAAAACTTTGTGTTGTTATTCAAGTGAATGAGAATCTTGAGAACAGAGAGGAAGTAGCCGTTCCTGAAGCATCACTTGCTGGGCTAGGAGGGACTTCTGCTGATGCGCGGTATGCTTGTTGACACTTCTGGATCTGCATTAGTACACGAAATGCATAAACATGAATGCATAAACATGAATGCAATGAATAAACCATTTTGATACCCTGAAAAGTTCCACCGAGATATGAGATCTACACTTGATTTCTTTTACAAGATCTTTATAAGCTACAAAAGGAGAGCCTCCAAACAGTCATTACACAGAAGATAGTACATGAGCCAGTCCTAACATTGTTGCGATGTCATGTGATCTTGCCCAATGTGATTTATAATCATCTACCTGTTTCAGTCTTCCAAAAAGAAAGGTCCAGGGTAACTATGTTTTATTTTCATTTTGTCAATACGAGTAACTATTTTTTATTATTATAACCAAATGGTGGTCTTTTGCAATCTCTACGCTTAGGGTTAAATTACGTTTTATTGTTATGTTTATTTGTTGATATGAGTCAGTCAGTCAGTCAGTCAGAGCTAGTTGAAACCTATTTCCTAATATTGTGTCATAGAAGAGTACCACCAATAACTGCAGTATTAAGTAGGAGATAAATTTCACCTCTTCCGGACTAAACTGAAGGAGCATACCAACTACAGGTAACAGAGCCTCCACTTCACCTATTTGGGTAAACAGAATCTATCAGAATTCAAACATAGCTCTTGAATATGGATAGAATTAATTTTGCTTCAATCTTTTTATTAAAATACCTGTTTCAAGAAGCTTTAAGATTACATTTTTCAGGTAAGTCATGTCTACTCCTTCCCTCTTCTGTGATCTTTCCATGTTGCGGAGCTCAGTCTTCAACATCATTTCCTACATGTGTCACAAAATTCAAACATTCAAAACCTTTATTGACTTCCCTCATTCAGTAGCTGGCTACATTCTACAGTGTTACAACATTATAATAGAAATGCAAAGAACTAAAACCAACAAAGCCCGAAAGTAAAGCGAAGGGGTTCAAATCTGGAAGTCCAGGTTCTTGATACCTGTTGACTATGCAGACGATTTTCACGCTCCAGTTCCTCTATTTCCTCCTGATATTAAACAAGAAACATATCAGACAACTACACCACAGCAAAGTAGTAATCAAGACGAGGGATTACACACTTGGAGTGCTAAGATGTGCCTTTGTGACTGTGCTAGCTCTTCCTCTCTTTGGGCTTGTTGCCTTGCCAAAATCTGAAGTTCATATTTAATCAGTGCATGAACATCCAGGACCAAACTAAAGAGAAGGGAAAAGTACATAAATAATTTTAGTCATAGACCTGAGCTGACAATTAGCACAAAATAGTCGATATATGTCACCACTTTAAACTATTCATAGAGGACGGAGGAAGATATAATTAAGTATAATTTACACCATTCCAGCTACTAGTGAGGAAACTATGATAATGATGATGAGTAGGGACAAAGAAAGCATAATCTAATTTAACCCTGCTTTGACAGATTACCAGTGTGGTCCATGTGCTTTAGTCTGATTACCATAACTGGAAGCTTACAATGCAATTGTCTAACTGGAAGCTTACAGCTGTAAATCTCTAGCATGACTGTTGTGCTATTACTAAGGGTTCAAATCAGATGGTTGATTTTCAATTCACTTCAGGGCAAGACATGAAAGTAGATGTGAAAACTGAAAGAAAAAGTAGAGGGAAACTATGACTACCAGAATCTGCTGTTCTGCCGCAGAGGTGCTTATACTTGATGAATCCTGTTTATGCATGCCTGATATTGTCAAGAACATAATAAGTTAACACTTTCACTACACATCCTTGCTAAAAGCACCATAAAGTCCAGAAACTGTACTCGGCGTTCTACCTGTGCTATAATTATCGTTATGATCAACCTGAGATTGAAAACCAAAATGTGAAGACCGAAAAATAACAGATGTGGGAAAGAAAAAAAAGTGCAAAAAATTGGGATTTCAGGAGAAGATACTTGAAAGAAGTGAACCCACCCATGGTCTTGATTCCAAAAATCGCTGAAGATTCTTATTATCATCTACTAGTCTAGAAATTTCTCTGTCCTTCTCCTCTGTCATTTTATCAGCAAGATCACGAAATGAACTGTGTTCTTCCTGCAAATGATGAGCATAATTAAGTGAAAATATATTACATTTGTATCAGAGACTGTACGCGTAGGATGAGTGCAAATACCTTCAATTTTTTATAGCGTAATTTGAGCTCTTCCAATTCTTTCTTTATGTCTTCTCCAATAGATGCTTCGTTTTGAGCTCTTAATGTTTCACATCTTGCTGCAAAGAAAAAAAATAAATTGAAAAGGTGAGTCTACTCAAGTCAGAAAGCAAAGTCTCTCCTATTAAACTTTAGCAATTCCTGAGCGAGTTAACAAACAAAGGGGAATTCACATAGCAATAATTGAGACGCTAATTGACTATAGATTTTTGCAGTTTAGCACCAGGATATTACCCCGCCATGTTTCTTCCAAATTACTAAGGTTCATTTCCCATGCTTCTTTCGCTGATCGGTGATGGGCATTAGTAGACTCGATCTTTGTTTCTAGAGTCTTAATCTGCTGCATGGTAACGTTGAGAGCTGCATCTCTGTAGAAAAGTGTGCCACAGAAATATGAAGATAAATTACTTCACACTTAAGAGAGGTATATGTATATCAAATAGCTCTGATTAAACAAGATTTTATGGAAAGAAAAGGTTATCAACACAGCAAACACTAACGAGCTAAAGTGGCATGGAATAGCCAACAACATCTATGATGAGCACCTTTCGGCAAGTTCTTTTTTATAATTAGTCAAAGCATCCTGAAGATCTTGAAGGGCCTTCTCCCGCTCAGCACTGACAAACAAAACTTCCTTTTCAGCCTCCTGAAGAACAAGACGTGCATTTAAATATTGAATTGAAGATCAGGTCAGTTCATTTTTGCTCTCAGGCTACAAAAGTAGGGATTAGTTTACAAGCACGCACTTTTAGTGCTTCCTCAAGAGCTTTGACTTGTTCCGAGTCTTTTGCTGCAGCCAGATCTGCATCCTTCTTTTGTAGAAGTGCATGGGCGCGTATTTTGTATGACGAAAATTCGTTTCTAAGGCGGTTGATCTGCAGGATATAATAGGACAGAAGGAACAATCAAATATATGCAACTTCACCCGCAACAACATCAAGCTTTGCCAAATACTTAACCAAGGCCCTTGTTAAAGGTTTTCCAGGCAGAGCGGAAAAATCAAAGGCATACTCAACTTTAACTCTAACAAATCATATCCCCAACCAATGAATCTATGAAACACCAATACCAATATTTACCAAATTATCAAAGAGACAAACTGACACATGTCAGTCAGCCACAGTGAGAGAGAGATATAACATGTCATGATACACACCATTCCAGGGTAATTGAAATGTAGGTGTAGGGGAGTGTATATATACCTCCTCCTTGGCAGTTGCAAGTTCAGAATTTTTTGCATCAATCATCCGGGTCTGTGCAGACACCTCTGATTCCAGATTACCTGCCCAATAATAAAACCATGCTACTCTGTTAAATGTACTTCTCATTTGCCTACTTGTAATTACACATACATACACTGAAACAAAATAATACTTAGCAGGAAATACAAGTATTACTTTTCAATTTGGCTACTTCAATCTCAGCACATATCCGATTGCTCTCAGCAACTTCCAGCTTTGTTTTCAAAGCCCGAGTGGCAGTTTCCCAGCTCTCCTTTTCTTTCTCCTGATATTTAGACCCAAGTTTAGAAACTATATTTCAGAGGTATTATGAGTTATGATATAATCGAAGGAGGGTGACAATTGTCAGAGGAGATATAACAATCCGTCTAAGTCAAGATGGCAGTCAAATACAAATTCAATCATTATAGTAAAGAATTACATATATTCATTTCCTGGAGGTCATAATATATTTGCATTAGTTTCACTAATAGGACAAGTTAATATTCGTACATGCTCATCTTTCAGGTGAGCAAGATCTCCTTTTACAGTTTCTGCAGCAGCTCTAAGCCTTGCTGCCTCACCCGTTGATGCTGCTTCCATCTCTGCAATCTTAGACTCTTTCTCAGCAACTAGCATCTGGAAATTACATTCACTTATTAGTTTGACTCGTTTGAAATGCCAGAAACATGCAATGAGTTATAATAGAATAAAATTACAAACAAAAAAAAAAACAGCAGCTAGTAATTTATGGCAACGTCTTTGTCTACTCATTATAAAGGCGGCCCCTTCAGCTCCTTATGTATGAATGAGTGAAATACCTTTCCCTCATTAATACTGGGGTGTAACTAAAAGAAACTGAATACTGGAGCTTGTATTAAATTGCTTTGTAGATATCTATTTAAGGCCCAGATTCAACTTGATTGACACGAGCTAAACTTAATCTGGGTAATTTCTTTTTCAGCAGATTCACTTGTACCTGATCAAATTTTGGGCTCAAGAACATGGACATAAGCTCATTAGGTAGATTATAAAGATATCTAGAATTTTACTTCACCTAAGATGACTATGATGGAGTTTAAGAGGTTCAGCATATTTGTGTGATTAGTGATATATTGGACTATAAATTGTGCCTAACAAGCTTGTAAACATGCCTATGGCACTTACAAATAAGGGAACTTATCTTGGAAATGGAACTAAGCTTATTAATAAACTGTTACCTGCAATGAAGAAATAGTTTCAGTTGCTTTGTTTCTATCGGATGCTGCATCGGCAAGTTGAGCTTCCAAACTCTCCAAATTCTAACAGAAGAATAACCAAGACAAAAGAACTATGTTAATTCCTTTGATGACACTCTAGGCAATGAGAGGAAAGAAAAATTATCACAGGGAAATGGAACCAGAATCGAGGCCTAGGAAAGTGAATACACCTTCTGATGTTTAGCAGAGAGTTCAGCCAATGAAGCTCGCCTTTTTTCATCAGCAGCCTGTAGCAAACCTCGCATGTCTTCTAACATCTGAGACAATGCAAGTAAACATCAACATAAAAATGACTCCTTGTTTCAAGCATCCAATACAATGCAAATAACATCAACATCTGAGCACACACATTCCTACCTGATCCTTCTCTGAAATCGTGTGTTGTAGTGTCTCAATGGCACTCTCTTTTGGTTGTAACGAATTGCGCAATTCTTCAATGTTGTCTCGTAGTCTGATCAGCAGCATGATACAAGTTTATCAGGAAATGACAAAAATTGTTATACAAAACATATGCACAAATCACAGTACGCAGTTAACCGGAGATTACCTATTGTTTGCACTTCTTAATTGTTGCCTCTCAGCATCAATTGCTTTCAATGCATCATTTGCTTGTTGCCTGGTTTTGTCAAGCTCTTGTTGCAATGCTGTCTGTTGGGATAATGCTCGCTCAGCTCTTTCGTTTACTTCACGAAATTGAGCCTCGATGTCATCTTTTTCCTGAAATGAATCGTATCCAACCATCATTTGAATTTCCCCCACTACAACATACCTACATACTATAACACTAAACAACATACCTTCTGAACATCTTGAATACGCTGCTTTGCTCGTTTGTGAAGCCTGGTGAATTTCGAATCGAGATCAGCGTACTTCTCTTCACGCTCTTTTATTTCCTGATCCAGCTTCTGTTGAGCTACACAAATTCAACACACAATGCTGCATAGTGAGACTACTAAACATAAACTCCTAACAGTTAACAGTCATCAGCTCAAAATTCATAAACGAGGCTATACACAATGCTGACCTTCGGCTAGCTTCGCAGACAGGTCCTGAGCTCTCGAATCCACTTCCAACTGTTCTTCTCGAAGGTGCTTCAAAGCCTCTTCCGCCGCAGCTCGTGTCTGCTTCTCCTCCGCAAGCTGAGCACTCAACAACTCAATGCTCCGCCGCATCTGCTCAGCCTCTTCAGAACCGCCGCCTCCGCCTTCCTCCACCGCACGCGGTTCTGCTGAGCTCTGAAACGCTTCAATCTGAGACTTAAGAAACTCGTTCTGGAACTTGAGCTCCGTCACCATCTGTACAAGCTCATCGTGACCGTCGGAGCTGCCATTCTCCATTGCGAGATCTCCATTGCTGTCGCCTCCGTGGTTTGATTCCGACGAGTACTTCTGCGGCGGCTTCATATCGTCTTCAATTGGAGTCGCAGTCGCCGCCTCGGCCTCTTCGGACATTGTTACGCTCTATCCAATCCAACTCCTACATCAAGTTTGAATCAAATAATTAATTTGTGGATCTCGGCAGATCAATTATAAGACGGTCATTGCGTGTTTTAGGAGCTGAATTTGGGGAGAGTGAAATTCAAGCAAGCGAGAGTGTGTACCTTTTGGGAGCTCGAAGATGAAGATCTATCGAGCCGTGGCTATTAGTGTAATTTTACAATCAATCGAGGATGCGGAGATCGCTGGCGGTGTCGCTCCGGTTGGCCAAGCAACACAGAGAGCACGAGACACAGGACGGGACTTGCAAACGTCGTCGTTTGGACCACCTTCGCGTTTACGTCTCCTGATACTTTTCTTAACGGTGGACATGGGCCTCCGTCAAATGTTTACAGGACCTTCCCAAACATTAATTTTGTAGCAACTTTTTTTTTGTTATAATTTTTTTAACTAATTTTTCTTATTCATTTTCAACCTGCATATATGCATATACAAGCCTAAGGTTGAGTAGGTTCTTCCACAATCATTTGGTTTAGTAGTAGAATAAATAAAAAATCATGTGTAACTCAATAGTTTTAAGATGTAACTCGTAACGTAAAATATAATAAGAGCGATTGTGTCCGTGGTGATGAACAGAAAATCATGTGTGAAGTTTTATCGAGTATCGAATTAAAGTCCTCGTTAGAGTCATTCATGACTTTCTAAGTCCACTATTTTCTTCTATTGAAATTTTGTTTAATGATAACCACCTTATCGAAATTCTAAATTCTTTTTACCGGCTTTTGAATCTAACAAATGTTTCCTATTGAAACTTGAAGAGATTACTCCTAGTCGGATTAACAAAGATTTGGAAATTTCTTGGTTTGTTATGGCCTAAAGTCTTTCTTTTTCTTAATTTAGATGATGAAATATTTCCTGTTATATTTCTGATATTGAACCTTGTCTCAATAGAATTCCTCTTGTGCCCAGGAAAGGTAAATAACTATACATAGAGGCCCTGGGATCTGTTGTTCTCATCAAATCAATCCCAGTGACCCAGTCTCATAATCTATACTTCCTGTTTCGTTGTTCCAGTTGCTTTGATCAAAGATGAGTTCTTCGAATAGTTCGCAAGTTTATGGAGCTGCAGATGTTGAAGCCAACAAATGGTTGTCTTCAACAACCCCAAAAGACAAAGCATCCCGATTGCCTCTACCAGACAAAGTTGTGTGTCCACCAGCCCCAAAGCGACCATTTTTACCAAGCAGTTGCCTTAATGACTCTTTTACAGTCGTTAATTTGAACACACGATGGCTGTAAATGAGTTATGCTACTAGAAGCAGAGAACTTCTGATGTGTATACTTTATTAGTTTATTTCATCTATTGTTTAACTATGTAATTGTTATCTTTCTATAAGAAGTTAATGTATGGACATCACATCCAAATTCCTGTAATACCAAAATATATTTGCTATCATAGTGTTGAGTAGATTGGAAAGTCTGCATACAATCACTCTGTTCATCAACCAAGAAAAACCATCCTTTGCCCTATGTTTAATAACTGAATTGAATATTTTCTTCTAAGCAGCAGTTCAAAGAAACATTCATTTGCTTCTAGCAAATGAATCCACATAGCTAATGCACTAAATATGATGATAGAGAGTAAACATTGATCAACCAACATTCCAACAATAGGTTCAAACAAATTGAACGAGATGATATTGTTGTTTCTTTATGATCAATTTTTACCTGATGCCTCCACTACATTTAAGGCAGTTCGGTTTGTTACAAGAGCACAGAAAGTAAAAACTTCATCTTCTCCTCGATCTGATCTGGGGTCAATATTTTTGCGTCATGGCTACTTCATCTTCTCCCAATTGGTAAAGGTGGGGAAAGAGAGTAAAATCAGGAGCCTAGTAAAAATCCTCCTGTGTCTGGTATGAGAACCTCAGTATCAGCGGGATAGCAGAAGAGAGACAATGGTTAATGAAACTCTACAATACAAGCTGCGAAGTATGTCATCTTCCCCTCTGAATACCACAATGCTCCTTCACATCCAGTTTTAGCAATGGAGATATATCATACCTACATCTCTCAAGTGCTCCCATCAGTTTTTGATGAAGTCTGCCCTCCTGAAAAATCATGCCAAGTGATTAACTAGTTGCCCAGATGAGTAAAGGTCACCAAAGAAAAGAAACAGAAGAGCAGAAACACACTAACCAGCAGATCTTGCATCTCTGAAATTAACAGCTACATTTTTGAAAAAATCTTTGGTTGCATCTGCACATTCATAACATTAATCCTGGCATGTAAGATATGAATTCAACCAAACAAAAAATAATTTAAAGACCAGATAAACTGATTCAGATCATGTGGTAAACTTCAGACAATTCTTTGACAGTTACTATCAACTAACATCCTCAATTTTTGAAAAGCCACACAACCATAAACACTTTGACAACCCATATGATCTTCAAAGATAGTGGTAAATAATGTGAAGCTGATGTTTATTGCATATAGCTTTATTCCATGTCTAAATGAACTTGTGATTGGTTTCATACATTTGGCTTGTTAGACTTATCACAATAGCCTATTCAGAATTGAAACGAACAACAGAAACACAAGACTCAGATTTACTATTTTATGGCCTCTGCCTAAATGGCATACCATGTTTCATTGTTAACGAAGGATCCTGCTCATCTACATATCCAATCACTTTTGCTGGTATTCCTGCCACCATACTTGAAAACCAGAAAAACAAGTGTGACTTTTGAAAAACTGTATTATCAAGCTGAGAATCAGAAATTACTTCACAGTTCACACCTGTGTGGAGGGACATCTTTAAGCACAAGGGAACAAGCAGCTATCATTGCTCCTTGACCTATTGTTATATTCCCAAGTATAGTTGCACTAGCTCCAATTAGTGCTCCTTCTCCTATTTTTGGATGACGGTCACCAGTATCTTTACCGGTTCCCCCTAAAGTTACACCCTGTTGATTTAGTGCAGGACACAGTTCTTGGTTGTCAACAAATACAGTTTAGAAAGTGATATGGAAACAACTTGAGTTAATGAAAGTGACATACCTGCATCAATGATACTCGGTTTCCTATTACAGCAGTTTCACCAATAACCACACCTGTACCATGGTCCAACAGAACTCCTTCACCAATTTTTGCACCTTTAAAAGCATCAAAGAGAATTATTCAAAAAAAAAAACATCAAAGAGAATGTGTGGTAAATGTTAGCCTCAGACAGAGCATATTGTACCGACAGATACCACTATCAGCAGAAGAATTTAGCTGTGTGCAGAAATTTTTAACTACTTATGATCTCACTAAAAATTCACATTCTGGACTATATTCTGTAATTCAATAGCAAATCTCAAGCAATATAAAATTACCAGGGTGAATGTCCACTCCAAACACCTACAGGTAAATGGTAAATAATGTTAGAAGGATACCATATAACCATAAACCTTTCTAATAAGTGATGAAGCTCAATAAGGATCAACCGAATATAATAGAAAACTACCTCGCTAACTCGGCTTTGTAATGCCAAAGCCAATACTCTGCGTCCTTGAGTCCACAACGCATGAGCTATTCGATACACTTGCAAAGAATGGTAACCCTGCAAAAAAGTAAAGTTGGAAAATCACAGATAAGCTTCAGTAAACTGAAGAGACTTTATTTACCTTAATATGATGAGTAAAGAGTTAAAAACCTTGAGGTACAATAGAGCTGAACAGTAAGACAAACAAGCTGGGTCACGTTCTTTAATCGCCTGAGAGAAAGCAGTAAATATAAAACAAGTTTTCATCACTGAGTAGTGAGCACAGAGAATAAATCAACAGTCATCTCTTTGTGAATCCAAACTCTAAAATTTTCACCTGCACGTCTAGCCGAACCGATCTCTGAATGTCTTTGTCATGCATCATAACACCGGAAAATATATCCATGAGCTGAGTAGCCAGCAACGTCGGATTTTGTAGTCTGTTTGCAAGAACAAACGCCAAAGCCTGCTCCAAACAATCATGAGCCAAGATGCTAGCATACAAGAAGCTACTCAAAATCGGCTCCTTATCTGCCTGCAACCAACCCACAAATGATATGATTTTTATAAGACAATGAACTACTTTGATTAACTATAAGAAAACAGAATTGTTTTTGTTTTTGTTTTTGTTAGTACCTCGAGCTTGGCTTCTTCCCTGACGGCGTCCCAAATTGGGTCGGATGAACTGTCAACCGGGTCGGAGTCGGGTTTCTGAATATTCCCCAATGCGTAAACCGGAAAAACCTTCTCTAACCGGAACGCGGTGGATTCAGAGTCGAAGAACCCGGGCTGGTCTTCTTCTTCTTCTTCTTGTTTCAAAGAGAGACGCTGTGATAGCATTTTGGGCAGCGCGACCCAGCTGTCGTCAGTCACGCAGGCCATGAGGGATTGAATCTCTCAGAAAGGAAGAAAGATGGGGGCAGCTATGGATTGAAGAGAAGAATCTTCATAGAGATATAAAGGAAAGGAAAGGAGCGGAGAGGAGTGGAGAGACGAAGGCGTGAAGGCGGGTGTACGTGGTTTGGTTCAGAGTCGCGCGCAGAGAGTGGGGGTGCGGTCCCTGCGTTTCGGGGGCGTTTCGTTTTATTAGTTTCTCGGGGTTCAGAGTTGAGTTAAGTTACTTGGTTTTGGTTTCATTGAGGCTTGAGCTGGGTGATAGAGACTTCGGACTTTGGGGGTGAAGAAGAGAATAGCGGTTTCTGGTAAGAAATAAACAAACAAAACAAAAGGGCAAAATAAATGGATGGCTCATATCTGATGTAGGTGTTCTAGCCTAGCTTCTTCCCATTTGAAGACGTTGAATATTTGTTTCTTTTAATCCATTTGTATTCTAATTTGATTGAAATAAGATCTTGACTAGAGCCGGGTTAGAAGTTAGAATCTTACCCAAAAAGAAGAAGTTAGAAGTTAGAAGAGCTGCATGATATGTAAGATTTTGTTTGCAGTTTGTAAGTTGTTCTTTCCCTGTTATGTACTAGACCAAACCGAAAGATGAAACGAGATTGTGGTACCAAAATTGTATACTTTTATAAAGACCTAACAATATAGATAAAGGACAGTGATTTTCACGTATAATTTTTTGTATGACTTTCTGGTTATACCCTCCCTCTCTCTCTTATCGTCAGCTTGGTTCATCATAGCTCCCAGAAAACAACAATCCCCCGAAGCCATTGATCTTCAACAAACATGAATATGCCATCGAGTGCAGCATCACCATGGTTAAATCAACTTTGGGTAAAAAGAATCACTTAGTATCCATCAGACTTGGTTAAATCAAACTCTAATGTATCGCCATAGCCCATAGTTATATATACTGTATGTAAAGCCATATAGGTACTGCCATTCAAAACAATCAGGTCAGGCAATGAATTGAATAACAAAATTGATATCATATATGTAGACCCTTGAAACCCCGATTAAGATCAACATCAAACCACAATACAAAATTGAGATCATCTCTCTCTCTCTCTCTCTCTACCCCTATGCCTCCTCACCACCTGGTGGAAAACCCAAATTGGCCGGCGAACTCGAAGTTTGTGATTGAGAGGGAGATTCAGAACCTCCCGAAATGGCTGCCGGGAGACGAGGTCTGCCAGGTCAACTATTCATGAGATAAGGGTCATAAGACCATGAGAAGTTCGTCTATCTTAACTTTGCAATCAATACAATCACCAGTTCTTCGAAGACAATTGATGAACAATACAATTTTGCGTTTTTTCGGGATTCACGGTTCGTCGCCAGAATCTGAGTTAGAAGCAAAATAGCCTTGAAAGGTTTTTTTTTTCATTTTGATGGAGGGATGTGATCAAGGGTAGAATTGGAAAATCAAGCCAAAAATAGCATGGTGGGAATGTGAAATGTAAAGTAGGGAGTGGGAAAATGACTGCCCTAGATAAACATTCGATATCATGTACTAGACTAAACTGAAATTATATATTGTGTTATCTTGATAATAATCGAGAATTGAATATCAAATTTGAAATAGGACAAGACAAAGTCCTTTTTAATTTATTTATTTTGTCCAGAGTCCCTTCACACTCAGGGCCGGCTCTGCATGCACGGTGCGCCAACCATTCACATCTTCATTTGGTGCCATGAGTTATAGTGTTATACAGCCACCTCCGTGCCCTCCTGAAACACAACAAGCCGTTGTGAGTAAAATCGACCATACCACCTGCCGGGGCCATCCCTTTTGGCCTAACATCAAACGACTACTTGCTCAACCACCTTTTAAGAGATTTATAAGTCTATACAGAGGAAGAGACATATTGTCTATCAGTCTTGTGGAATTATTGATCAACTAGGCCATGTCAAATTGACCACGGTGGTGTGCTCGTGTACGTAAAGAAATGAATTGACAACACCAAAAGGACATGAATGTTGTCCCTATAAATCTATAATCACATTGGCCAATTTGGAGTTTTTGGACATCATTGGGATTTGGGATTGTATCATCGTAATTTAAACCCTAAATAGATCATGATTTGGACTTTGTCTAAAGTAGCCAAGTACGTATACGGTATTAACAGTTGAGTAAGAATGAACGCAAGGTAATTTTTTACTTTCTATTAAATAACACAAAATAGACAATAAAAGAATTCGATGTAACATCTCGGTTACTATACTGAGAATGTCCAAAAGTACATTTTATCGACGACATACATGTCATCTTGTGAATAACTAACTTTGCATCCCATTAAACCATCTTAAAGATAATGTTCTAATTTTTTTGCAAATGTTTCATGTAATTAAAATATTGCCGTAAAAATAAAAAATAAAAACAAACAGAAGTTGTTCGTGAAGGAAAGAGGGAACAATCGAACAATCATCGCCGCAAGCCCGTAACTTTGGAAACAATATTTGGGTCCAAATGAGTTTGGACTAATTTTGTACAAACTATATCATTTGTATATACATACTAGTTTGTGGTTTCAAATTTGAGACCACTTGAAATGACCTAACCCTAGTTAAATTAGTAAACTAGGATTAAACCCTAACGACTGACCATAATTAGGAAATTCTACGATTTTTTTTACATAACCTCCCCTAAAACTGAGACAACCAAAAACCGGCATGAAGATAACACTTCAGAGACTAAATCCCACAAACAAACTGTGGACCACCGATGTCCATCCGGATTTCTCAACATATGTCATAAACAAAACCAGAAACTCAACTTAAGAATTTAGAAGCATATTTACAAAGTACTAGTTCGGAATTCAAAGGAAAGTAAACTCAATGATTACTTCAGGAACTGACTAATTACAAGCGTCTCACTGGAAGCAACATACTACACTGGTATCCAGAGCGACTTCTACATACATATTATACATTTGATACAAACTGACAGTAAGCTGAAACATACTGCCGAAGAGATGACTGGTGGACTCGAAGCCTTCGACGATACCAAGCATTTTCAACATATATATACTGCAACCTGGGCAACGCAAACCAAAGAGCCCATGGAAAGACATTAAAATATAAAACGTTAGCATGAGTGGACAAAAATAACTTAATCCGCGTAAATCGATAAAACTGAATTATCATGCATTTTCGTTTACTTCAGTGAAATAATGCGATTTCAAAATCATAAAATTGAAATACAAATAGAGGTGATTGCCTATGCCACCTAACTTAAGTCGACTATTAGTATGAAAATATAGGTGATAGGTCAGACAAGGTGTTTGTCCTAACCTCCTCTGACCAAACTATCTGATGATCAGCCGAATAGTCAGTGCATTGATGCAACTAATAATGCCATCACAAAATAAACCTTCAAATTTAAATACTTTGTAACATACCATAAAATGCACTGATAAAATATAGAACTCACAAGAAACTATGAAAATAAAAGGCCCACTCACAGATCTGGGACTATTGTTGGGGTTCGACGTAATTCTCCTCGTTGAAGTCGCGGTCATGATGTCCTATCCATAAGGATCACATAATATCATAACATGTAAAACTATGAAAAAATGCTCTAAAACTAACCCCAAAAATCTCGTCGTAAAATCCTATTACCAACCTCGCCAGAGCTCTATCATAGACGGCAGTGCGTGGTCGTCACGTGCCTCTACAGGCTGCAGCGCGTGGGTCTCACGCGCCTCCGATGAAGGTGCTCCAATGGTGGTGTTTAATACTTGTTGGAATTCTCGTGCTACGACCTACAACTTTCATAACTGGACCAAACTCTAATTCGACGGCGTTGAGGCCCAAATCGTCGCCACAGACGACGGCCTTCCTGCCGAAAACTACCACCAACGGCGCCGCCATATACCCTAATCTCTTCCTCCCTCAGAGCCCAATCACTTTCCTAACTACATCCTACACCGATTCGACATATAATGGCTGGAAAATTGATCGAAAGCCGTCGGCCTAAAAACCCCAAAATTGCCCCCATCGTCGCAGCGCCGCCGTCGAGCCACCACGGAGCTCGAGGCTTGTCGCAAACGACACAGGAGGGTGAGAGATACACGAACCCTCAACCCTCGAAAACCAATACTCGCCTGAGCACCGATGTCCGCTGCCTCCAAAAATCGATGAGTTCACCTCATCAATTTGCATACCACACACAACCAAATCCAACAATAAACACAGGAAAAGAAAGAGGATAACAAGAGCTTCAAAACCATACCAAGAGCACCGACAACCGTGGTATTTTTCTGTGGGTCTAAAATCGAGTCATCGCCGGAGATATGGGTCAAGGCCGAATGGGTTTCTGGGTTCGATTTGGCCCAAATTCCTCCCCCTTATATCCTAAGCTCCTGATTAGATCAGCGGTCCATATTTGATCTGATCAAGATCGGACGATCCAAATTAAACCGATTAAAAATAAATTCTTTTTTAATAATTTCCCACCCCGACTTCCGATAAGCATAAAAATTAGTTCGCTTATCCGAAAAATTCTCCGAAAATTTCTACAGTCTCGAAATAAAATACTCTACAACTCTCGTGAAGAAAGTCAAATCAAATTCTTGCCCGGTGAAAAAGTCATTAATAACCTCGGTAGTGCGACTAATCCACGATAAACCTTAATACGATTCAATAAATGCGTAATTTTGGTTCGAGTTGTAATAATCTACCCCCCTTAAAAAATTTCGTCCTCAAAAGTTACATACCTGCTAGAAAATGTGAGGGTACTGCTCCCTCATATGCTGCTCTGGTTCCCAGGTGGCTTCTTCCACTGCATGATTCCTCAACAATACTTTCACTAAAGGAATGGTGTTGTTCCAGAGAACCTGCTCTCTACGGTCAAGAATCTCCACTGATTCCTTTATATAAACCAAGTCCTCCCGTAACGGAATTTGCTAAGGCACATTGACATGAGAGGGATTAGGAATGTACTTCCGTAACATGGACACATGAAATACATCATGAACGTGCGCCAACTCTGAGGATAACTTTAAATGATAAGCCACAGCTCCCACACGTTCTATAATTTCATAAGGTTCGATGTAACGTGGTTAGAGCTTACCGCGCTTCCCGAATCACACCATCCCTTTCCATGGTGACAGCTTCAAGAATATCCACTCTCACCTCAAAATCAAAATCTTTTCGTTTGACGTCTGCATAACTCTTTTGTCTATCTTGAGCGATTTTCAGTTTGACTCGAATGATTTGCACATTTTCTGTGGTTTCCTGAACTGTATCTGGACCAATGAGGCTCATTTCTCCTACTTTGCTCCAGCATAAGGGAGTCCGACACTGTTTCCCATAAAAAAGCTTCATATAGCAAAATTCTAATGTTAGAGTGAAAATGGTTATTATTCTTGAACTCCATCAGATGTAGATACCTATTCCATTTCCCTAGAAATTGCAACACACAGGAACTCAGCATATCCTCAAGCGTGTGGATACTTCTCTCAGACTGACCATCAGACTAGGGGTGAAAAACCGTACTGAATCGTAGCTTGGTTCACAAAGCCTCATGTAAAGCTCTCCAAAATTATGAAGTAAAATGAGAATCTCGATCTGATATAATGGACACAAGTATACCATGAAGCTTCACGATTTTCTACATATACAACAAAGCTAACTTGCTCACCGAAAGTTTCTCTGAGACTGGTATGAAATGTGCATACTTTTTGAAGCAATCCATAATCACCCAAACACTTGTATGACCTTTGATTGTACGAGGTAACTTGTATACGAAGTCCATAGACATGTTCCCATTTCCAAACCTGAATCTCTAGCCGTTGCATTTTTTCAAAGGGTTTTGTCTCTCCGCCTTCACTTGTTGGCAAATAGGGCATTGACTCACATATGTCGCTACCTCCATCTTCATATTAGGACGCCAATAGTATTCTTTGAGAGTGTGGTACATCTTTGTGCTACCAGGGTGCATTGCAAAAGCTTACCAATGAGCCTTGTCGAGTACTTCCCGCTTTAACTCATCGTCCTTCGGGAAACAAAGTCTACCTTTGAATACCAGCAACCCATATCTTCTTACTGTGAAATTCGGTTGTACACCATCACGCCCTGATTTCTTTAGTTTCAAAAGTCAAGGATCAGAATCCTGCAATTCACGTATTATGTCTATTAGAATGGGTCGAACTAGCAAACTGGCGAATAAAACTCCATCCTTACTCTCATCAGTGTACAACACTGCACCAGTGACTTGCAACTCAATAAGCAGCGGTACCCAAGTCATCTGTATATGAGACAAGGAAACTCCGTATTTTCGGCTAAGAGCGTCAGCTACAACATTCGTGATATTCGAAGGTGCAGTCATAATCACTTATCAACTCCTTCCACCTTCTCTGTCTTAAATTTAGCTCTGGCTATGTAAGGAGGTACGTAAGACTTTTATGATTGGTGAAAATCCAAAATCTGGCACCATATAAGTAATGTCTCCAGATTTTTAATGCGAAAACTATCGCTGCTAACTCCTTATCGTGAGTGGGGTAGCTCGCCTCATGAGGTTTCAATTGTCATGATCCATACACGACCACCTTACCATGATGCATCTATACATTACCCAAACCTAACTTAGAGGCATCACTGAAAAAAATAAACTCCCTACTATCGTTTGGTAACGTCAACACTGGGGTTGTGGTCAACTTTGTCTTCAGAGTCTGAAAACTCTCCTCACAAGCCTCTAACCATTCAAACTTAACTCTTTTTCATGTAAGTCTTGCACAAATCGACGGTGGTAACCTTCTAGACCCAGAAAGCTTATAATATCTGGCATACTCGCAGGTCTACTCCAATTCAACACTGCTTCAATCTTGTCAAGATCCATACTAACTCCTTCCACCGAAATCGCATGGCCAAGAAATTTCACATTATTCAACCAGAACTCGCACTTACTAACCTTGGCGTATAACTGAGACTTCCTCAATGTCTCCAAAACTACATGTAGATGCCTCACTTGCTGCCTCACATCTTTTGAGTAAATCAAGATATCGTCAATAAATACAATGAAGAACTTATCAAAATAAGCCCAAAATACTCGATTCATCAAAGCCATAAAGGCAGTAGGTGCATTCGTCAAAACCTAATGGCATCACAAGAAACTCGTAGTGACCGTAGCGCGATCGGAACGCGGACTTAGAGACATTTGACTCTATAATCCATAACTCATGGAATCTTGATCGAAGATCAATCTTAGAAAATACAGTAGCTCCCTTGAACTGGTCAAAAAAATCATCAATACGAGGCAGTGAATATTTGTTCTTCACTGTAACTTGGTTTAGTTTCCGATAATCGACGCATAATCTCATTGATCCATCCTTCTTCTTCACTAATAAAATTGGAGCTCCCCACGGTGATACGCTAGGGTGGATAAAGACTTTATCAATCAGTTCTCGAAGCTGAACTTGTAACTTCTTCAATTCAACTGAAGCCATATGATACGGCGCCTGAGCTATGTGACTTGTACCCAGAAGTAGCTCAATTGTGAAATCTATTTCCTTTTCTGGAGGAAGACTGAGTAATTCCTCAAGAAAAATATTAGGGTAATCTCTTACCACAACAATCTCCTCAAGGTTAGGGATAGAAACATAAGTGTTCACAACATATGCCAAATATGCAATACACCCCTTCCGTAACATTTTCTCGGCTTTCCCAGCAGAAATAAGGCACGAAGAAAGAACATTTCTTTCTTCGCAAAATAAAATCTTCGGCAAACCTGGACTTCGAAACACCACCTCTTTTCGATGACAATCAACCAAAGCTTGGTGATTGCACAGAAAGTCCATACCTAAAATCAAATCGAAATCCATGACATCAACCCTCCAATCATAACACTACAATCTTTATAAACTAACCCAACTAAAACCACCTCACCGGAGGGATATACCACTCGCCACATCACCGATAAGGGAGCAACTAGAACGTTAATTATTGATGCTAATCCCACAGAGATAAAAAAGTATGCCGCCCCTAGATCTATTGAAATATAAACAGCATAACCAAAAACATATAACGTACTGATGATCACCTCTGGAGCTACCCTGCTCTCGTGAAGAGTTATATGATAAAGTCAGGCTTGTCCAGTCTATCTAACCAGTGGCCTTCTCTGGCTCCGGTCCTGATAACCTGGCTGTCTAGGTGGCGGTGCGGTTCTAACCCCGAAAGTGGCTCCCTAATCACCACCAGCACTCTGCACCAAAAATCTATCTGATGGGTCCCTCTGCGGACACTCCCTCGCAAAGTGACTCGTCTAGCCACAACTAAAACAACCTGAAGTTCCAAACAGACATTGCTAGAAATGACGTTTGTGACATATATCACATAAAGGAAAATTTATGGGTGCTGATGGAGTAGGCCGATATCCACTAGATCCACTGGAACTGGCCCCAGACCTTTGCCCTTGTGGTCAACTCCTCGCCATGCATCTCTGAAAATGACTCAGAAGACGTACAATAGAAGCATGAGTGTGAGATCCCTCGCCTGAAGATGTAGTGGAACTAGAAGTACTTGAGCTTCCCTCTTTGAAGGACCTTGACTAGGCCCTTCCTCAAATCATTGAGTTTGGCCCCGCTCAGATTAAAGCCTATCTTCGCATCTAATTGCACCACTAACGAACTCATCAAAATCATCACGTGGCACGACTGATAAGTATGGGGCAATCTCTGACCGCAAACCCTGCTCCAACCTCCAACACTTCTCTTTCACTAGCCTGTGAGCCAAGCGAGTGAAATTATCCTGATACTCCATCATAGACATGTCTCCCTACTGAAGATTTATAAACTCCTCATACTTCCGCTGCTCCGATGCTTCGCTAAAGAAGCGACTCATGAACAATTCTGTGAACTCTATCTACGGAGTGAGGGCTTCATTCCTCCCAATCCCCTGCCACAAGCGATAAACATGATCCTGCAATAATCATGCAGCTACCTCCATCCTCTGCTCAGGGGTCAACTAGGGACGCAAACGATCACACACTCGACCAATCTTAACAAGCCAGTTCTCGCTAGTCTTAAGGTCATGAGAGCCAATAAAAGGAATGACTCCAACCTTCTCAACCCTGGTAATTAGATCCTTATGATCTTCTCATGGTCCTAGAATCATGTGTGAAATTAACTCACGCATCTACCGAGCCAAGGACTGTGTATCATCCCATTGGGCTAGTTGTCGAGGCATAATGAATTACAAGTCCAAAAACAGATTAGCTCGCTGAAAGAAATCACAATCTTTGCTCAACTAAGAGGCTCTAGACATCCAACAATGCACAACACCTAAAGTAATAGGGATCTGCTAGCCAGTCGAGCCATCCTCCCGGGAGTGATGTACATTCTCAAATGCCTGCACTAATATAACCAAAATAGTCTACAAAATCTGTGACCTAATGCTCTGATACCAAACTGAAAAGACCAAACCCTAGTTAAGCTAGTAAACTAGGATTAAGCCCTAACAACTTACCATAATCTAGAAAATTATAAAAAAAAATTTGACAAAACCTCCCCTAAAACTTGGACAACCAAAAACTTGCATAAAAATAATATTTCAGAGACTAAATCCCACAAACAAATCGTGGACCACCAATGTCCATCCGGATTTCTCAACATATGTCATAAAAAAAACCAGGAACTCAACTCAGGAATTTAGAAACATATTTACAAAGTATTGGTTAAGAATTCAAAGGAAAGTAAACTCAGCGTCTACTTCAATAACTGACTAATTACAAGAGTCTCACTGGAAGCAACATACTACACAGGTATCCAGAGTGACTTCTACATACATATGATACATTTGATACAAACTGACAGTGAGCTAAAATATACTGCTAAAGAGATGACTGGTAGACTCGAAGCCTTGACGATACCAAGCACTTTCAGGATATATATACTGCAACCTGGGCAACGCAAACCAAAGAGCCTAGGGAAAGACATTAAAATATAAAATGTTAGTGTGAGTGGACAAAAATAAAATAATTTGTGTAAATCGATAAAACTGGATTATCATACCTTTCTGCTTATTTCCGTGAAACAATACAAGTTCAAAATTGTAAAACTGAAATACAAATGGAGGTGATCGCCCATGCCACCTAACCTGAGTCGACTATCGGTATGAAAAAGGTGATGGGTAAAACGAGGTGTTTATCCTAACTTCCTCTAACTAGTCAGACAAGGTGTTTGTCCTAACCTCTCTTAACAAGAATATTAGGTGATCAGCCGAATAGTCAGTACATCTATGCAACTAACTAATGTCATCACAAAATAAACCTCCAAATTTAAATGTTTTGTAACATACTGTAAAATGCATTGATAAAATATAGAACTCCCAAGCAACTGTGAAAATAAAAGGTCCACTCACAGATTTGTAACTACTGTTGGGGTCTAGTGAAATTCTCCTCGCTGAGGTAGCGATCACGATGTCCTGTCTATAAGGATCACCAATATCAAAATAGGTAAAACTATAGAAATACGCTCTAAAAATAACCCTAAAAACCCTGTCGCGAAATCCTATAACCTACCTCGCCGGAGCTCCGCAATGGACGGCGGCGTGTGGCCGTCACGTGCCTCCACAAGCGGTGGCACGTGGGTCTCACGTGACTCTGACGAAGGTGCTCCGATGATGACGTTTAATACCTCTTTGGAAAACTCATGCTACGACCTACAACTTTCATAACTAGACCAAACTCTAATTAGACGGCGTTGAGGCCCAAATTTCTGCCACAAATGACAGCCTCTCCTCTGATAACCACCATAAACAGCGATTCCATATACCCCAATCTCTTCCTCTTGCCAAGCCCAATCATTTTTCTAACTACATCCAACACCGATTTGAAGTATAATGGTCAGAAAATTGATCGAAAGACGTCGGCCTAAAAACCCTAAAATCGCCCCGCTATAGCAGTGCCGCCGTCGAGCCACCACGGAGCTTAAGGCTTGTAGCAAATGAAGTAGGAGGGTGAGAGCTACACGAACCCTCAACCCTCGACGGCCAATACTCGCCAGAGCACCGCCATACGCACACCTCGTCAATTCACACACCACACACAACCAAATCCAACAATAAACATAGGAACATAAATAGGATAACAAGATCTTCAAAACTACACCAAGAATGCCGGCAACCGTGGCTTTTTCCTGTGGGTGAAAAATTGGGTCTTCGGCGGAGATATGGGTCAAGGCCGAATGGGTTTCTGGGTTCGATATGGCCCAAGCTCCTAATTAGATCAACAGTACACATTTGATCTGATCAAGAACGGACGATCCAGATTAAACCGACTAAAAATAAATTCTTTTAATAATTTCCCACGCCGACTTCCGATAAACATAAAAATTAGCTCGCTTATCCAAAAAATGCTTCGAAAATTCTTACAGTATCAAAATAAAATACTTTACAACTCTTGTGAAGAAAATCAAATCAAATTCTCGTCTGGTGAAAATGTCATTAAAAACCTCGGTAGTGCGACTAATCCGCAATAAAGCTTAATACGATTCAATAAGTGTGTAATTTTGGCTCGGGTCGTAACACCACTCATCTTATAGACTATTGGTTGAAGATCAACTTTACAAAAAATGAATCAAAATGGATATCAGTTGGGTATCCGATCTTATCAAATAAATGAACGGCTATGGGGAATTTTAGCATTACAATAATAACCGTTCATTTTATTTGCAAGATTGGATGAACAAACAATATTCGATTTGATAAACTTTTGTATACTTCATTCCTTTTTTTTAGGTGAAATGTTTGAAATGTATTGATGATGGATGGCAATTATAATCAGCTAAGCTAGTTCCTCATGAAATCGGGTACTAGTGGAAACATACAAGGTACCCTCGCATTACGAAGGGCCCATTTAGCTAACTTATTAGCAACTACATTAGCTTCTTGACCTAAATGAACAAAACTAGAGCTAGGCAATAATCGAAACGCTTGTCTAAAGTCTTCACAAGACTCCTGGAACATGCTAGACACTGTACTTGGATCTACAACAACTTGAACCATAGTAAAAGAATTAGAGCTAATCCGAACTGGATTGTAGCCCAACTGATGTGTTATATGGATAGACTGCCATGTCGCCTCAATCTCAATAGCCAAGGCCTAACTAATATTGCCTATACGACTGACAACTGCAAACACAAACCTGCCACCCCAATCACGAACAATCATGCTTATACCACTTTTTTGTCTAGAGGAATCAAAGGCTCCATCTATACAGACACAGTACTGCCATATAGGTGGTCTCATCCATGTCTGAAGAACTCCAGCTAGGCGGTCTAGAGTCTTATGTATGAGCACATAACGATCAAGCCAAGCTCCTACCAATACCCTTAGAGTCTATCCATCAAACTGTTTCTCATTCAACAGCTTGTCATTTCAGCCCTTCCAAATAAAACACATGACCACAATTAGCCGAGCGAAAGTCTCACTCAGAAGGTCGACTGAGCAAGCCACAATCCAATCCTAAAAACAATCCATAAACACTCTCACACATGCAGTAATAGTTTGGATGTTGACCTGAACAGTAGGGCAATCCCGAAACAAATGTAACTTAGTCTCTACCTCCTGCTCACATAGCAAGAAAATACCATCCACAATAACTCAACGACCCTGTAACTGAGGACCCGTAGGCAAATTTCCATCGCATACTCTCTAGAGGCACACCTTAGTTGTCGGCATTGCTCCAGCCCCTCCACAGGCACTTCCAAAAATCTCCCTACGAATGTTAGACAATCAAGTGAGGCAATACAATTTGATCCCTAGCCAGACGATAAGCACTACTAACTGTATAATTCTCTTTGGAGGTGTAATGCCATATTATTCGATCATGTCATGCCATGTGACTCAGTGGAATAGAAAGCATAATGAAAACATTAGCTAGAGTCAAATACCTCAATAAAGCCACCTGGTTCCAAGTCCTCTATGGCATGATGAGTTGAGATACCCGATCTATGGTAGTTAGAAATCTAAGTTCACCCTTCACTTTGAATGGATGCTGATGCAGCCATTGGTCTCGCCAAATATGTATTTGCTTCCCATTGCCCACCTTCTATCGTGAACCTCTCTCCAAAACCTCTCAAGCATGCATAAAATGTCGCCAAGTATATGAGGGTGACCCTCCCACCTTTGCCTCCCAAATTGGCAGTTTGGAGAAGTAGCGTGCCTTGTAGACTCGGGCCACAACATAATCCAAGTTTTTCCATACCTTCTTAGCCAACATAGAGAGGTTAAATTCATATAAGTTTTGAAAACCTACCCCTCCTTGTTCCTTAGGCTTACACATTGCATCCCAAGTACACCAATAAATCTGTCGCCTCTAGTTGTATCACCCAAAAAAAAAATTAGCAGACATCTGCTGCAACTCCTCACACATAGTTTTCAGTAAGAGGAAGCAACTTATAGTGTAGCTCGACAAAGCCTAAACCACAACCTTCACTAATAATTTCCTCCCAACTCCACTCAACAATGAACCCTTCCAACCTTGTAATCTATCTCGAAGCTAATCTTTGATATAGGCAAAAGTTTCCTTCTTTTTTTGCCCCGATGTGGATAGATAGGCCGAGATATTGCTCATGATATGGGACCCATGTCATCCCTAATGTATCTGCATACTCCATCTGAGCCTCCTTAACTAAGTTCTGGCTTAAGCAAACACTACTTTTTGAGTAATTAATAGATTTACCCGATGCCATTTCATATACCTTTAATACCTCATTCACATTGTGGCAAGCTTGAATAGTAGCTTGGGAAAAAATTAGACTATCATCAGCAAACAACAAGTGGGAAAAAACTAGGGCTTTCAGCAAACCCGAATCTCTTCTAATGTCATGATATGTTGTGCCCTATAGAGTAAAGATGACAGACCTTCCATATATAACAAAAACAAATAAGGAGACACATGGTCACCCTGTCTCAGACCACGAGTAGGAGTAACATAACCCTTTGGATAACAATCAATTAGGAAAGCATACCTCACATAATTGACACATGCCATAATATTTGCTACCCATGTCGTCGAAATCCAAGCTTCTTCATCACCGCCTCTAAGTATCGCCATTCCGTTCGGTTATAGGTCTCTCACATTCAACTTAATAACGATGTCCACTTTTCTTCGTCCACACAAAATGAGCCACCTCATTTGCTACCAGCTTGTTGTCAGTAATCTACCCGGGATGAAGGCATTCTGACAAGGATCAGTTATATGCTGGCGTAGTAGCTTCAATCTATTTTCTAGAACCATAGCTGCCACCATATACACCACATTACACAGTGTTATCGATCTTTAATCCATAACCTTCTTGGGAGTTTGTACCTCCAAGATAAGTCAAATGTTTCTGAAGTTCACAGAGGACAAAATCTGACCCGATTGAAGAGCATCATGCACAGCAGCTACCACATCCATACCAACAATAGCCCAATACTTTAAAAAAAATGATGAGGCATACAATCTGGACCCAAAGCTTTCAACAGATGCATCTGAAATAGCGCGACTCAGATTTCATCAACATTATATGGCAACATCAATGACTGTCCCATCTCCTCCATCACTATGGGCTTCATAAAGGTGGTCATGGCTTTGAGTTAATCTTCTGAAATCTATGTCGAGGTAAATAAACCCGAATAGTAATATTCCACGACTGACTTTATACCATCTAGAATCTCTTGCCAAACATCATTGTTGTCTAGCAATCCCGAAATATGATTCTTCCGTTTTCAGTTTGTCGCCTTTTGATGGAAGTATCAAGAATTCTCATCACCATCCTTCATATGTTTATCCTTCGCCCGTTACTTCCAATATAAAGCTTTCTGAGTCAACAGCGCTGCATGCTGATCATACAGTTGCTTCCTCTCATCCACCTTATTCGAATTAAAAGCATGTTCGTTAAAAGCTTCAAGCTTTCTTTGAATCTCCTTTAGTTCATCCTTACGGGCTTCAAATGTCACCTTTGCCCAATCCTTCAGACCAAATCTCATATATTTGGTCTTCTTACTCAATTTGTATTGAGAGATTTCAGAATCATAAATCGGTGTCCGATCCCATGCAACACACACCACATCCTTACTTTCCTCCTCCTCAGCGTGCATAGCTTCAAAGCGGAAGAAGTGTTGACATCCTGGGAAGACAATCAAGGGGGATTCATGAACTGAAATAAGCAACAAAATATGATATGATGTAGATGAAGGTAAATGAACCACTAGCACATCCAAGAACTGGTTTCTCCATTCCCTCTCTATCATGTTAGAGTGAGTCACACTCCTAGTATATTTAGGAGGTGTATACTCTGTAATTATGTAGAAATCTATAATTGATTAGGTGTAAAGTAGTTTTCTACTTGAGTTGTACATATGCTTGTATATATACCCAATTTTGGATTAATCAATATATCAGAAAATTCTCCAAACACTTGTGTTCTTTTTGACTTGGTATCAGAGCCGTAGTTGATCATGACAATCTGACCTGACCTGACCTAAATTTCACTGACTAACCTGGCCCAGAACCCCTGTTCGACGTGTCGAAATCCTCCATCGACCCATCGAACCCTGATGATCTAAACTTGTTCTTCTGGAAAAAAATTTATTTGATTTGACATCTGAACCTGTTTGCAATGGATCTTGCAATCTTTGATCAATCTGAAGTTACTCGTGAACAATTGATGGCTCTTCAGATGGGGAACATAGGATGTAGAGTACAACTAGATGATACCAATTACTAGTTATGGCGAAGATTGATGAAGGTGCATCTTGGTAGTGGTGGAAAGTGGCCATATGTGGCAGGGACTCTATCGCGACCTGAAGATGCTGGCAAAGAACAAACTTTGTGGGATACTATGAATTCTAATACGATGATGGTTCTCCAAAAATCCATGACAAGACCAATTATGATGTTGTTCTCTGGCTACTCATCTCCAAAGGCGATCTGGGATGCTGCTGCAACCATATATTATGTTGGGAATGATTTTTTCAAAATGCATGAGTTGACTTGCGAAGCCTTTGCAACTACCCAGAATGGTTAACCTCTTGCAGAATACTATGCAAACCTGAAAGCTATCTGGCAAGAATTGGATGAAAGGGATCCAAACCCATGGTGTGTGATCTTGATACTGCTACATACAACAGAACCACTAACAAGATGCATGTCTACACCTTCCTAAAAGGGCTAGATTCAAGATCTGCTACTACTAAAGGAGAGCTACTGTGATAAGCAACGTCACCAACTTTGGAACAAGCATATGCATATGTTCGCAAAGATGAGTCCAACCAGCCTAAGGAGCTTCATACTGAGGTTTCGAGTCTTGCAGTACAATCAAAACCTCAACAGGGTTGGAAGCCCAAAGAAAATCAACTTTGCATCCAACCAGCTCGTGGTTCAAATCTTAGTAAGGTACAGTGCTTTTATTGTAAGGAGTTTGGACACTACACATATTCGTGTCTTCATAAAGCAAGAAAATAAGGCACCTATAACAAGAGTCGCAGTAGCAAGGCTGCAGTTCAGTTGGTTCAAGAACCTGATTTCAATGGAATAGAAGGACAAGATATCACTACAGGTATTTGTTCTCATGAAAGAAGAGGTAAAATTAGTATTGCATTAAAAGTCTCTAGCTTTATGGGCGGTGATACATGGATAATTGATTCTGGTGCGTCTGACCATATGATCTTTGATAAGTCTTTGTTTTCAAACCCATCTTCATCTCTCATTCTTGAAGTATCTAATGCAAATGGTTTGTCTTTTTCTTTTTCTTTAGGTATAGGTATAGGGTCAATCCAAGTTACTCCAACAATTTTGTTACATAATGTTCTTTATGTTCTTTTTCTTTCTCATCACTTGTTCTCTCTCTCTCTGAATTAAACTCACAAAATAAATTTTTTGTAACCTTTTTTTCCTATGTATGCCATCTTTCAGGATTTGACATCTCAGGCGATAATAGGCAAGGGAGATCTGAGGGAGAGACTGTTTCACTTGGATTGCATGTACAACAGGGAGACAAGAGTGTCATCACCATTGGTTGCCTTGACATTGAGTTCTGATAGAGTAAAGAAAATTTGGCCATAACATCATCGATTGGGTCATCCATCATTTAGGGTCATGAAAAAATCTACGTCATCTCTATTTTTGGGAATAAAGGAGTCAAATCTCTATTGTGAAACTTATTTTTTCTTTGTAAGAGTCATAAGTCTAGTTATTCTCATAGTCTGTCTTCTAGTTCAACACCGTTTGAGTTGATTCATTCTAATGTATGGGAGCCTTCAAAGAACTCGACGCTGTCAGGAATAAAATACTTTGTTTTGTTTATTGATGACTTTACAAGATTAACCTGGGTTGTGTTGATGAAAAAGAAGGATGTTGTGTTTTCTATTTTCACTGCTTTTCATATTCTTATCCGAACTCAGTATGATGCTTGTGTGAAAATATTTCATTCTGATAATGAAGGGGAGTTTGTCAACCATTCTTTCAAAGACTATTTTCAGCAGCATAGAATTGTTCATCAGACTAGTTGTCCTCAGACACCGGAACAAAAGGAAGTTTCTGAAAGGAAAAATTGTCACCTCTTGGATATGAGAAAAGCTCTCTTACGTACTTCCAATATGCCCAAATATCTATGGGGAGAAGCTATGTTGTGTGCCTCTCACCTCATCAACCGCCTACCATCTACAACTCTTCAGAATCAGGTTCCATTTGACGTATTATCTAAGTTTGTTGACATTTCATCTCTTAACAAACTTCATGCTCGTGTATTGGGTTGTGTGGCATATGTTCATCTTCATAAGAATCAGATATCTAAGTTGGATGCTCGTACTCTGAAGTGTGTTTTTGTTGGCTATGGTACCCCACAGAAATGTTACAAGTGTTATCATCCTCTTTCTCAAAGGTTTTATGTCACTATGGATGTCACTTTCAGTGAAGACTTGTGCTACTTTTCTCCAACGACATCTCAGAGTAAGGAAAAGAAGAATGTGTTTTATAAAGACTAATTTAGGGAATCAAAATATTGTATTTCAGTTGAAAGTATCCCAGTCGGAGGTGTTTTTTGACATGTCGAGGAAGAACCTCGACTCGTCAAAAATTGTGTCCCGGACAAGACAGAAGGTGGCTTTCGACCCATCGAGGAAGAACCTTGACCCGTCGAAAATTATATTTCAAAGCAGGCAGAATGTAGTCTTTGACCCATCGAGGAGGAGCCTCGACCCGTCAAAAATTTCTAGGAAGATGAGACTGTTCTGAGTTCTGAAAGTGTTCAGCACGTCAAACAAGTGTCAAACTCGTTGAAAGGAGGAGAATTAGTCAGTGATCAACAATCAGTTCTTAAAGAGGTACATTCAAGTCCAGTCTCTCCCTCTCAATCAACGATCTCTCCTGGCCTGTCATCACTTGAGGTATATAATAGTGTTCCTTTGTCTAGCTCTAGTGCTCCTGAAAGAGTCTTGCCTGCTAGGTCAACCCGTGGTCAACCTTCCAAAAGATATGAACCTCTCTTGTCAGCTAAAACCAAGTATCTTGTAGCTAATTATGTGTCAGCTTATAAATTGTCTAAACTCTATGTAGCCTTTGTGAATCAATTATTTGCTATGTCTCTTCCTAGTAAAGTGCAGGATGCAATCAATGAGGAGAAGTGGGCCAAAGCAATGGAGGTTGAGATGGATGTTCTCAACATGAATGATACTTGGGACTTGGTACCATTACCATCTAGAAAGAAGACCGTTGGGTATAGATGAGTTTATACTGTGAAGCATAATGCAGATAGCTCAGTTGACAGGTATAAGGCAAGGTTGGTTGCAAAATGATACACTCAAAAATATGGAATGGATTATGATGAGATGTTTGCACCAGTGGCAAATATCAATACTATTTGAGTCTTTATGTCCTTGGCAGCTAATCTAGATTGGCCATTGCAACAGTCTGATGTGAAGAATGCCTTTCTGTAAGCTATCTACCATAGCTGTAGTCACATAAGCCTTGTGATGGTTCAGACAAGTCATTGCTTATTACAATACATGTGTCATTCCAGAATTAGCTGCTTAGATAAGTCCGTTGTAATAGATGGTATCGAGCTGTAAGCTCTGTGCATAAGGATATCATTGTTCTATCATCTCTGTAATTATTTTGAGCCATTCAGTAGTGAAATACCTTATCTTCTTCATATCTTATTCTCTTTGAAAATATCTCAAAGAAATCTCATCTTGTTTTTCAGCATGGTATCAGTCGCCATGGATTCTTTGATCTAAGACCTCGCTTCCATCTTTATTTCCCTCGCTTCATTATGTTTCGTTCCCTCTATCTATTTCGTCTTCGATCTCCCAAAACCTTAAGTTCGATTTCACAGATTCCTTGAGATTCAACAATGGTGAATCCCACTGTATCTCTTCTCTAGAACCTTTCTCACATCGTCTCAGTCAAGCTTGATGATAGCAACTTTTCGACTTGGCACTTCCAGATGTATGGGTTACTTCATGTCCATGGATTACTTTGGTTCATCGATGGCACATCTTTATGTCTGTCACAGCCTCTGCCTTCTGATTCTGAAGATGCATCTTCCTATGAGGCATAGATTGAACAAGACTGGAACCTTGTGTCTTTAATTACTGCAATGCTTTCTCCTGAGGCTTTGGCTCATGTTATTGGTTGCACATCTGCGAAGGAGGTATGGTCTACTCTCAAGGATTGATATGCTACTGTGTCTAAATCTAATGTTGTTCAACTAAAGTCAAATTTGCAGTATATAAAGAAAGGTTCAGATAGTATTGATAAGTTTCTGTTGCGAGTTAAGACTGCTAGGATCAATTATCTGTCATTGGTGTTGTTATGGTTGATGAGGATATTATGATTCTGATCTTGAAAGGCTTACCTGCTGAGTTTAGTACTATACGAATGATGGCTAAGGCTAGACATACTCATATTACTATGTCTGAGTTGCGCTCACTATTGCTTGCTGCTGAATCTGAACTTGAGTTTGAAACGAAATCAGTTTCTATGTCATCTATGACTGCCTTGGTGGCCAAGAACCAATCTTGTATATATGAGCCCTCTGATTCTAAGGGTCTCCTGCCTCTACCTACACCTATGTCTACTTATGGTGATCCTAACATATTTGCTTCTTTCTACAATGGTGGCAACAATGGTTTTAGGCCGAATTTTGGGGGTCACAAAAGCAATTTTGGTGGCTCTCGGGGTCCAAACAACAATTCTAGTCCAAGAGTTTCTAACAATGGCCACAGAAATGGATGGCATAACAATAGTAGTGGTAATTTTCATAATGGCTGGACTTAGAACCAAAACAATAGATGGTCTCAAAACAACAACAATGGATGGCCTCAAAACAACAACAGTGGCTACAATGGCTGGTCCAATTTCAACAACAATAATGGTTTCAGGCCTCGCATTTATTGCCAGATTTGCTGCAAGCCTAATCATTCAACTCAAACATGCTGGCATTTGGGGAAAACACAGGAGTCCAGTGCCTCTTCATCAACTATTGAATGTTAACTATGTGGTCAATCAAAGCATTTTGCTGCTGATTGCTCTCAAAGGCAATAATTTGCTGCTCTACATGGTTCACAAACTACTATGACTGCTTCTCTACAAGTCAATCCTGGAACTTCCAACCACACTGTCTAGATTACTGATTCTGGAGCATCTTCTCACATGACATTTGACATCACTGTCCTACATAATGCTACAACCTACACTGATGGAGATCAAGTTCAAATTTGAAATAGAGCAGGTTTAACTATTTGTCACATTGGCAATGGTTCTATTGCTTTAAGCAAGAAGGATGTTCTCAGCTTACAACATATACTTCATGTTCCTCATCTTTCAGCACAATTGCTTTATGTCAATAAATTGTGCAAAGATAATCATTGTAGAATGATATTTGATGACTCTTTTTTTTGATACATGATAAGGTGACAAGCAAAGTGGTGTATCAAGAACTTAGTGAAAATGGTATTTATCCTCTTCCTGTTCAATCTTCAAGTTCCAAACTCAAGTCAGCTTCTTATCCTATTGCATTTCTTGGATTGAAAGTATCTCACACTGTTTGGCATAAGCAATTAGGACATCCATCCAATTTCATTACTTCTACAATTTTAACAAAGTCCAATATCAATGTGCATTCTGATTCTTCTTCTAGTATATGTGAATCATGTCTTGCCGAAAAGTTCACCAAGTTACCTTTACCTAAGTTTAGCACTAGGACTAGTACAACTTTTCATACACTTCATTCTGATGTATGGGGTCCATCCTCTCATACTTCCATAGAAGGATTAAGATATTCTCTCACAATGATTGATGATTGTACCAGATATTGCTGAATTTTTCCCATGAAATACAAATAAAAAGTTTACTCTATATTTACTGTGTTTCATGCCTTTATTACAAATTAGTTTTATGCTTCTATTAAAATTTTACAATCTGATGGTGGAGGTGAATACCATAGTCTTTCCTTCAATCCAAAGGGATCAGTCATCTTAAGTCATGTCCTCACACACCTCTGCAAAATGGTCTTGTTAAGAGGAAAAACAGACATATCATAGAAACAACACTTACTCTTTTTCATCAAGCTTTTCTTCCACCCAAATTCTAGTTTCATGTTTGTGCCATTGATGTCTTTCTTGTAAACAGAATGCCATCACCAACTCTATCAATGTCTTTACCTTTTGAGCTTCTGTATTCTAAACCACCATCTTTGGATTCTCTTAGAGTATTTGGATGTGCATGTTTTCCTTTGATGAAACCTTACAATTCCAACAAGCTACAGAATAAAATAGCTAAATGCATATTTATTGGTTGTGCTCCTGGCTATAAAGGTTTTTCTATTACAATTACCTCACATCTAAGTTTCTGATTTCAAGGCATGTAGTTTTTGATGAATCATCCTTCCCACATCAGTTTCTATCTTCTAGCCCAGTTCCCGTGTCTCCTAATGTCAATCCAGCTCCTGTCATTTCAATCCTACTTAGACATCCTAGGCTGCCTCCATCATCACCCCTTCCTAGTTCATCTTAGACCATTTCACTGACACACGATGCCTCACATGTCCAACAAGCACAACTTGTGCCTTCCTCTACATCTGATTCTCCAAGTGCTACAATCTTTATTGATGGTTCAGTTCCACCTCCCAGTGTGCATGCGCAATCTGATTTTGTCTTACGGCCTGGTGAAGTTTATATACCTATCTCAGATATTCCAATTGATCTGGATCCACCCTCTTCAGCTACCGCTGAATTGATCAGCAATTTCCAACCTCAGTCCTGTACTACATATGTTCCACTTAATACACATCCAATGTGTACTCGGAGTAAGAGTGGTATTTCTAAAAAGAAGGCTCTTATTGCATTTATCTTAGCTTCAACTGATGTTGAACCATGTTCCTATAAAAAGGCTATGCAACTACCAATATGGTATGATGCTATGAAAGAGGAGTTTGATGCACATACTAAGCAAAATACATGAACATTGATACCTCCCCAGCCTGGGAAAAATCTTATTAATTGCAAATGGATTTTTAAGATTAAAAGGAACTCTGATGGTTTTATCTCTAGGCACAAAGCAAAACTGGTGGCAAGAGGTTTTAGTCAAGAGGAGGGTATTGATTATAAAGAAACCTTTAGTCCAGTAATAAGACACACTTCAGTTCATCTTGTATTGGCCTTGACAGCTCAGTTTGGATGGAAGTTACATCAACTCGATGTTAAGAATGCTTTTTTTACATGGAATCCTTAAGGAAGAAGTTTATATGTCCCAACCTCCAGGTTTTGAGGATGTTGCACTGCCTCATCAAGTGTGTAAACTTCAGAAATCACTTTATGGCTTGAAACAAACCCCACGGGCATGGAATGAGCGTTTTACATCATTTTTGCCCACTCTTGGCTTCAAAGCATCCATTGCAAACCCTTCTATATTTGTCCAAAGCTCTCCTAAAGGTCAGGTTTATCTACTTCTTTATGTTGATGATATAATTATCACTGGTTTCTATTCTTCCTCCATTCAACATATTAAAGATGCTCTTCAACAAGAATTTGAAATGAAAGATTTGAGGATACTTCACTATTTCCTAGGATTAAAAATTGATTATCTTTATGATGGTTTGTTTGTCTCTCAAGCTAAGTATGCTTAAGATGTTCTACATAAAGATGGCATGACAGACTGTAATCTTAGTATTACACCATGCCTTCCCTATTCCAAGTTGCTTAGGGATCAAGGCCTTCCCTTCAAAGATGTCAAAATATATATCGCAGTATTGTTGGTTGTCTACAATACTTAACATTCACTCGTCCTGACATAGCTTACAGTATCAACTCAGTTTGTTAGTTTGTGCAGCAATCTACTGAAGAGCATTTTCTTGTTGTCAAACGTATCATGCACTACATCAAAGGTACAATGGATTATGGTCTTTATTTTTGGGCAGCTCCTCTTGACCTTCGAGCATACACAGATTCTGATTAGGCCGGGGACCTTAATGATCAGCGTAGTACCACTAGATTTGTTATCTTCCTTGGCAACTGTCCTATTTCGTGGACTTCACGAAAACAGACCTTTGTTTCACGCTCATCTACTAAGGTTAAGTATAGGGCGATGGCTGATACAACCTCCGAGGTATTGTGGCTTTGTCATTTTCTAAATGATTTACATATCTCTCTTCCCTCAGCTTCTACCATTCATTATGACAATGTTTTGGTACTTGTTCTTGCCTCCAATTCTATTCCAAACTCCAAGGTTAAACATAGGGAAGTCGATGTTCACTTGACACGGGAGAAAGTAGCTCGAGGAGAAAGTGCCTTGCAATTTGTTCCAAGTTTACAACAGCTTGCAGATATTCTTACAAAAGGCCTCGACTCTCCTCAGTTTCGTTACTTATGTTGCAACCTTATGCTTAGTCCCAACCATAAGGTTGAGTGGGGATGTAAGCTATCTACTATAGTTGCAGTCACATAAGCCTTGTGACAGTTCAGAAAAGTCATCGCTTATTAGAATACATGTGTCATTCCAGGATTAGCTGCTTAGATAAGTTGGACGTCATAATTGGTATCGAGCTATAAGCTTTGTGCATAAGGATATCATTGTTCTATCATCTCTGTAATTATTCTGAGCCATTCAGTAATGAAATAACTTATATTCTTCCTATCTTATTCTCTATGAAAATATCTCAAAGAAATCTCAGCTTGTATTTCAGCACTTTCTTCATGGAGATTTCAATAAAGAGATTTACATGGATCCTCCTCCAGGATATCGTACTTCTACAGGTGAGAATGTGGTGTGCAGATTAAAGAAGTTCTTGTATGGATTGAAACAATCTCTTAAAGCTTGGTTTGGAAGGTTCATGGCTTTTATAAAGAAGATTGGATATATGCAGAGCAATTCAAATCACAATTTGTTCTTGAAGCATCGACAGGGTAAGTTGACAACTTTGATTATTTATGTGGATGACATGGTCATGAAGGGTGATGACTCTGATGAGATTAAGAGATTACAAGTTCAGTTGTATTCTGAATTTGAGATGAAGGACTTTGAGATCTTAAAGTATTTCTTGGATATTGAGGTGGCTCAGAACAAGGACTGTATTATGGTGAGTCAAAGGAAATATGTTCTAGATCTGTTAACAGAGGCTGGTATGCTTGATTGCAAACCATTTGATACACTCATTGAACTAAATCATCGGATTGCAGAATATCCTGATCAAGTTTCCACAGATAAGTCTCGATACTAGAGGTTAGTTGGAAGATTAATCTACTTGTCACACACTAGACCTGATCTTGCTTATGTCATTAGTGTGATAAGTCAATATATGCATAATCCTAGTGAAGATCATATGAATGCTATGATAAGGATTTTGAGGTACTTGAAATCTGCTTCTGGTAAAGGCCTTGTGTTCAGCAAGGATGGAGATTTGGGGACTAATGGTTATACCGATGCAGATTGGGCAGGGAACATCACTGACTGACGTTCTACTTCTGGCTACTTCACATTTATTGGTGGAAATCTGGCTACTTAGAGGAGCAAGAAGTCGAATGTGGTGGCTAGTTCTAGTGCAGAAGCTGAGTATAGAGGTATGGCTTAAAGAGTTTGTGAGTTATGTGGCTAAAATATTTGTTAAGAGATTTGGGTTTCAAGAAAAACAATCAATGCATCTTTATTGTGACAACACTACTGCAGGGATTTATTGCATTAAGGATTATCTACCAAACACTACTACATGATCTCTTAATGTAGTTGAAGCATGTAGAGATTGATAGACATTTCATTAAGGAGAAGCTAGATACTCATATTATTACATTCCCATTTATTCGTCCAGAGGATCAGTTAGCTGATATCTTTACCAAAGAAGTTTCGTCCAGAGCCTTCAGTGACTCACTTGACAAGTTGGGCATTAGAGACTTGTATGCTTCAACTTGAGGAGGAGTGTAGGAGTGAGTCACACTCCTAGTATATTTAGGAGATATATATTCTGTAATTATGTAGGAATGTGTAATTGATTAGGTGTAAAGTAGTTTCCTATTTGAGTTGTAAGTATGCTTGTATATATACCCAATTTGTGATTGATCAATATATCAAAAAATTCTCAAACACTTGTGTTTTCTTTGACTTATCAATCCGACTTTGGCAACGAGAGTCATGCCACGTAAACTGAGCCCCCATAAAGCCAATGTCTTTCAGACTACAATCAGTTAAGCAATTAGCAAAATTATTCATCTGCCAAGATGGCCGGATATGCCAGCCAGATTTCTTCGTAGAGCGGAGAATTTCATTGATATCGCGGAATACTATCCATTGATCCGATGCGTCTTGGACTTTGAGTGCCTGCAATAAATCCCACGTCTTCATCCAATTTTGTGGTTGTGACTCACCATACAACCCTGTGATCTGAATCCAGTCCCTTGCCTTGTCTCACCCTCACATCCGTGTCGATAAAGCTCGGACTATGATCTTGTAAGTGTAGATCAATTTTCTTAGACCACATCATCATCAATCCTCCTCCTCCCCGTTGTGTACAAGGCCCCATAAGAGTGTCATCAAACCCTAAATTATGACGCCAATTATCACATTGTGATGCACTATCCGTGATTGTCTCCATAAGAAACACAATCGCCGGTTTCTTAGCGATCAACATGTTATGAATAGGTCGCCAGATCTTTGGTTCCACGGTGTTCCACGAAAGGATCTTCATTCTTTACCACAGTTTCCCGATCTCAAAACAACACAACAGACTCAACACAGTAACCTAACACACGTGACATTAACCCTAGCTATGCTAGGTTTCCTTGTCACTCAAGGAAAATCTGGAGCTGTCACAAGGGAATGCTAAACAATGATGTACGTATGATCCTTAAAAGTAAACTATCAAGTGATCTCAATTATCAAATTACAAATTAAAAAATATATAAAATAGAGAAATTTGAACAAAATTAACCCAAGCTCATTTAAACCGATTAGTTTCCGTAACTTTGCGTGTGGTATCCTGCGGCAGTGCGGCCTGCGCCACATGAACCACAAAAGTAATGAAGGTTTTCGAAACAGAAACAATTCGACAGTTTTGAGAGAGAGAGAGAGAGAGATAAAGAGTACTTCGCCGCAAAAGAGAAACCGACAAAGAATCAAGGCCGGTCTACAGCTCCCGAGTCACTGACGGCTAGGTGACTCGCTGTTCTTTAGTAGTTCGCTGGCACGTGAAAGCTTATTATAGTGTATATGGTCGTTCACCGTGTCTTCATTTTAGTAGTGGACTCCTGCCTCCTGGCTAGTTAGCTGATGAGAGAGATTGTATATGGCCGCGTACGCGTCCAGGCACATTCTCTTTCTCCGTATCTGTTTAGAGTCTCGAATCTCTATTATGTTGTACTCCATTGATACCTAATTTTTATAGGGATAATACTTGGCTGCTCATAGTTGGGCAGCACCTTCTGCCCATCCCACGTGTTCTTTTTTTAGATTGTCAGCCATCTTTTTTCTTATTTTACCCCCTCTTTGTTGCTCTCTCTTCTTCGTGTGATAGTTTCCTAATAACAGTCTTGGTACTGATGGTTAGAATCAATCGGTATGTAGAATACAAATAATATATATACGAATATATAAATAAAATTAAAAAAAACAAAAAAAAACAAGAGATTGAATATCATTAACTTGATCAGATAAAAGCCTGTATTGTAGTGTTTTAAGACAAAAATTTGTCCATATTTGTGCTTGTAATCTGGACGTCTATCTAGAGAATACAATTATTTGGTTCAAGTTTTTGCACACGAATTTGAACCCCGACAAATTTACTCTATGTATTTCTCATAATAGCAATATAAAAAAAGAAGACGAAGTTGAATAATTTGATAATGAATAACGACCTGAAGTCGTCCTTATATAGATGTCAAAGATTGCGTCATCAATTGGTCGAGTCATTTAGATTTTATCGGAATCCAATTGTCGCTCGTTTTTATCCAAAACGCACAATTACATAGTTTTAATATTTAAATTGTAAAATTTAAATTTCAAAATTAAAACTGATTTAATCAACAGAGCCCAAGAGCCCCAAGACTCATCTTTTGACATTTATATATTTGGGGTTTCCTTGGTAGCCCAATACCCAAACTCATACATCCACTAGTGAAAACCCATGTCTAGCTAGTCACCCATTTACTTCTTCACATGTGTGATCCCCTATAAATGACACATGCCTTACAATTTCTTCCAGGTGGGACTTTAGTCCCACAAGTTTCAATAATTGATATGGTTCATTCAATGCCCACACTTCCTTTTGCCTGCAATTTCGAACTAGGAGAATTTGAAGACGATCTAAGGTCGAGCATGACAGGGGTGGAAATTAAGAGGCTTCTCCGGCTATGTTTCTATGCTTCCGTCGGGTTCGCTTCTCTCTCAATAGCCACAAAAATAATAGACAACCAAGAGGCTTATACTCGGCGCAAGGCCATTGCCCATTGGAAGAGTGCTGAAGATTGAAAAAGTTGAGGAGCAAAGAGAGAGGGAAGAATGTCTAGAAAAGAGGAAAACAAAGAGACACATGTTGGATGTTGAAGGGGGATGGCTAGGAGGTGCTGCCCATTGCTGGGCAGCGAAATATTATCCTATTTATAGACGGTGTTCCTTGAGAAAGTTGAGATCAACTATGATTAAAGGCAAGAAGTAAAATATCGGATATCGAAAATATATCGACGGTTCAAAATTTGGATATATCGTCGGAAATATCGATCAAGTAAAAATTCTGACGGAAACTAATAAAAATACATGAAAATTTGTAACGAAACTTTTGGAGGTAGTTATATGATCAATTATCTACCTTATGTGAAAAGAAAATATTGATCAAACATCAAGACATATGAATTCGCTATATTACTATATGAATTAGTACGTGTTAAGTGCTGATAACTATTAAAATATAATTTAATAGTTCTATTTTTATTTTTTGATGGCTAAAACTTAATGGGAGGCTAGGCTATCACATTTTTGTACAACATGCTACACATCGCACATCACAAAATCAAATATACAAAATACTTCAAAACCACGTAGAAGACTTATGAGGTTTGAAATTCACACTATTTTCCCCATCTTCCTATGTATATTCATGTATGTATTGTGAAGAGTAATCATTAAATGATTGCTCTCTCATGTAGTTCTGCATGTATTGACTTACATGCCAACCAGATGGGTCATGAGGCAGTCTTTGAGAATTCTGGAGCTCGTAGTATGAACCAGACAGTGCTCGACTTTCTTCATTGCTATCATCATTTGAGGCATTTGTTTGTGATTGTAATGATAAGTTGTCACTTGTTGGAAAACCATAAGACATGGCATATGAAGGATAAGGCATTGTAAAATTTTGACCATAATAATAGCGTTGGTAATTATCATCTCCAACACCTATTGAACCAAAAGTGGTAGATAACACATCTTCAGCATTTCTCGATAAACTCCCCTAACCTCTTTCTCTTGGATTGTATTCACTTCTTTTGCTTCCTCCATCATATTCATGACCTGCTTTTCTGTCTCCATGGCCTTCATCTTGGGTTGAGTGTGTGAAATTTTGTTCTTCTGTGAAGTAAAATGATTCATCTCCACTGTAACCATCACATCCGCTGCCACTACCATCGACCCTAATACTCTGTATTCTGCTGTCTCCTCCTCTAGTGTTTGATGAGCTTCCAGATCACGTATCTGGGGTATCACTCCTCAACAGCGGAGATTGGGAGGCATGTGAACTTCTAGGCTTTGGATTGGATATTGAGCATGTGAAGATTGCACATTTACCAAACTAAATGTTAAATTTGAAAAGTTTTTGAAAATTTTGGGAAATATCGGAAATATCGATAAAAATCGAGAAATTTTGAGAGATTTAAGAATATAATTAAAAAAAATTCAGGTAAATCTAAAAAATTAAAATATCGACGAAATATCGTTGATAATATCGATTTTAGACTGTTGACTCTTGATTAAATATGATGTATACCCGACGACTCACAATCAGTACTACATGTTTGTTGGGTTTCCATGTTGGAATCATTTGCAATCACATGCCAAGAAAAAGAGTTTTCATTTCTTGTTACAAGCAATAGTACCACACATACTATTATGTTGAGATCACGTGTTATTGCAACATGTCCATTGAATTTAAATTAGCTGGCTAAAGTGGGACTAGTATCGTTATTATTAGGCCCATATATGTGAGGTATTCTTTTTTGTCACTGCAAAATAAATATTATCAAAGCCCGTATGACGTTTGATATTTAGTGTTTTGTACGATATAGATCAAGATACTGAGATGATGGTACAATCTCAAGTTACAAATATGATGTTATGCTCCAACAATGCATTGACGTATAGTGTGTAACCACTTCGACGGTTCCAGAGTGCGAATCTAAGTTGAGGAACACTTCTAACCAAGTAAAAACTATTAGACCACTTGTACGAATCCTGGTTTGGCATGTAACATTTCTCATGTTCCCGCGTTTAATTCGAGCGGTCCAAAGCCGTTTCATGCTCTTCATGCCCTTGGGCCGGTTGGCGCCCGCCCACTAAACGCCGCGTCGTTTCTCCGCAAACTCTTCGTCTTTCTCGTAAACAATTTCACACCAACGCAATCAGATCACCAAATCCCCACCACCACTCTACTCTCTGTTTCTCTCTCAGTCCCACCACCGCCTCTTTAGCCATGGCCCGAAGAGCCGGACCGATCCTCCGTCGCCTCTTAACCAAGCCGCCCGCTCCGTCGGCCCAAACCCGAGCCGTAACCTACATGCCCCGACCCGGCGACGGAGCCCCACGCGCCGTAACCCTAATACCCGGCAACGGAATCGGCCCGCTCGTCACCAGCTCCGTCGAGCTGGTGATGGAGGCGATGCACGCTCCGGTCTACTTCGAGAAGTACGAGGTCACCGGCGACATGCCTAGGGTTCCGGCGGAGGTGATCGAGTCGATCAAGAAGAACAAGGTCTGCCTCAAGGGAGGTCTGGCGACGCCGATGGGCGGCGGAGTCAGCTCGCTGAACATGCAGCTCCGGCGAGATCTCGATCTCTATGCCTCGCTCGTCAACTGCTTCAATATGCGTGGCTTGCAGACAAAGCATGATAACGTCGACATTGTCGTGATTAGGGAGAACACCGAGGGTGAGTACTCTGGGCTCGAGCACGAGGTCATTCCCGGCGTCGTTGAAAGCCTTAAGGTATCTATAAACAATTTCAATTCCTCAGTGTTTTTAATTGGATTTGTTACATGTGGTTTTTGCAGTTTGATTAATATACTATTACCAGCTCAGATATTATAGTTAACTTTGTTTAATCTGTGTGATTAAGTTGATAAAAATAATTTAAACACTGTTTGGAACTGGTGAAAACTACAGAGGATTTTCCTGTGGGATTTTACTTACCATATGGTCCAAGTGTCCCTCACAATAGGATGATTAATGTCTGGTTAACTGCTTTTTAATTGGATTGGTGATATACAAATGTGAAGGCTGAATGTAGCAGGTGTCCTGTTTTTGATTGTAATAATATTATTAGTAAATAGTCATGGATGTTTCGTAGATGCCGAAAAACTAGGGTTTTGGGGTCATTTCTTGCAGAGCTGGTATTTTCGTTGTTCTAAGTACAACTTGGTGGTTCAATTTTTCTGTTTCTTTGTTCGAACTGAACTATTATTTTTTGGATGTGTTATGTGTACACAAATATCTTTTAGGAGTATTGCTTTAATTTACTGACAAATTTTCATTGATTTTGAATTCTAACTCGAAGGAGTTATCATCTTGGCTTTGGATGGGGAAATATGTTTGCGACTTATGCTTACTTTTTTGCTAGGTGATCACAAAGTTTTGTTCAGAGCGCATTGCTAAATATGCATTTGAGTTTGCTTACTTAAACAACAGAAAGAAGGTGACTGCTGTGCATAAAGCAAATATAATGAAGCTTGCGGATGGTCTTTTCTTAGAGTCCTGTCGTGAGGTGGCTGAAAGCTATCCAGGGATTGCTTACAATGAAATTATTGTTGACAACTGCTGCATGCAACTTGTTGCAAAGCCAGAGCAATTTGATGTCATGGTATGCTGAGTTCCTTTACTAAATAATGTTGTCTTTATGTTGTTATGCGAAAAAGATAACTCGTATAGAAAACTTAAGAAATTTGCACCAGTGTATTTTCTTTTAGAGACTTACTCGACAGTTTCTTTGATCAGGAAGATAAATCTACATTAGTGCATTCGTTGTGTCAAACCTTACAGATTGCTAGACCATGTAATTTTCCAAGCAAAAGTGATGTCTATGGGAATTGCAGACAGTAGAGGGTTTAGTCTCACTGAATATTCAAATAACTGCAGAAAGCGTTCTCACTTTTCTCTTCCCAGTTTTAAATTGCTGATGTTATCTGGCTAAATTTTGCAGGTCACACCCAATCTTTATGGTAATCTGGTTGCAAATACAGCAGCTGGTCTTGCTGGTGGTACAGGTGTCATGCCCGGAGGTATACTGTATATATCCTGCTTCCTGTTTCAAATGAGAAAGCATTGGAAAAACAAAATCGTGCTGCTTATTTTGAACAATACGTTTCATCTAGCAAATTAACAATGGTGGATTGGTTGTGGTGTTTTGCTTGCAGGGAATGTGGGGGCAGATTATGCTATTTTTGAGCAAGGTGCTTCAGCAGGAAACGTGGGGAATTTGAAAATATTGGAGCAGAAGAAAGCAAACCCAGTGGCCCTACTTCTCTCATCTGCCATGATGTTGAGACATCTGCAGTTTCCGTCCTTTGCTGATCGATTAGAAACTGCTGTTGAAAAAGTGATCTTAGAGGGAAAATTCAGGACAAAGGACCTTGGAGGACATAGCACTACCCAAGAGGTTGTTGATGCAGTCATAGCTGCCTTAGATTGATAGAGAAGGTACTATTCAGTTCATTCTGTAGAGATTTTGATTTGGCATGGGAGCTTACTTGCCACATTTTTGGAACTAGGTTTTTTTCTCCTTCACATAATTCTTTGATTGGCCTCTATGTGTTTACAATTTTTGTCTAATAATTTTTGAAGATGAACAACGATCTGATGTCTTTAACAAAGAAGAGAGAAAAAATAGAAATTCTAAATCATGTTTATACTCGGTACTTGATCTTGTCTCCTTTTTTAGTTGGGGTTTATTATTCTTGATCAATTGATCTAGATATTGGTATTAAGATCTGAAGGCATACACATGAATTGGCATTTCCTTGACGTTTGACAAAACACGATAACACTTGATGCTCATCCAGACAAGAGATTGAAGATGTTGGCATCTCCAATTTTATCTCCTTGGTACATCAGGTAGTTCATTCATTGCATATCATGCCTTTTCATTTAGGATATGATAGTGTGCATGTATCCCTGCTGTTCTGGTATGATTCTATGAACATGTTCGATTGCTTAAGTTAATCTGATTTCAGTATGCATGTGCTTTATAGCAGCCTAGGTTAATCTTTATGCATGTACCCTGGTTCTTCTTGAGTTGACCTTAAAATTCAAATGTGTTAAGCCAACATGTGATACTTAGGATTGTGTGCTACTTTTTGCATGTGCTTTACAATCTGGAATTAGGACAGCTTTGGCCTTCACGTGGTACTCTTTCTGCATGCTTTGTCATTTCTGGTAATAGGTTGGGTATAGTGTTTTCCCTCCTAAAATACATCTTACCCCAAATGGAAAACTGATGGTGACTTAGCATTTTGCCTTGAAACATGCTTCTGCTTTGTTCATTGTGACAAATCTGTTTAGTCAAATCTGAGTTGTTTCTTGGACAGCCCGAGGCTTCCTCTTATGATAGTTGACCACGTGATTTTGGCTATGCTTGACCCCTATGTGTTGTTTCTCACTGATATGTTTTTCTGGGTATTAGGAAGAATAAAAAGCTGTTTTGTTTTCTTTCTTCCTTATGCTTGTGGTGTTGTCCCATCAGTATGCAGACCTGTTTTGCTCTGTTTTAGGACTGTGCTTAGGGCAGCGTTTTGTGCTGCTGTGACACGTGCCTTTTCAGTTTTCGTTGACCCTTTGCTTTGCCTTACTTGCTGCATTGTGCTGCTATTTTGTATGGTATATATAAGGTGTCTATGCTGTACTGAAAAGTTGGTTGGTTGTGTGAGATACTTGGGTGTTTAGGTTATTCTGTTTTGGTACTCTTTGAGAGCACATTCGTGTGTAGCTTCTCTTCTGTCTTCTCCCCCTCTTCCATGTCTTTTGGTTGCTCATAACTGTGCATAATAGACATGGTTTCTAAAACATAAAAACTGTTTTTCCAAAATTCATATGCATCATTGCATTGTGCATTCCATAGAGATAAAGTGTGGAGATGCCCAACCCATGAAGTTGTTCAAGAAGGTTTTAACTTGAAGAGTAGTTAAAGATCTGTTTTGATACTTCAGTGTTTCTTTCCAAGTGTAAGCACATAGATTAAAGTAGTGTAGCTCTGTTTGTACTAGTGGGTAGACTAGTCAGGATATCATAAGGGTTATGTATCCCCAGAGTGTCAGAAACTTATAATTGTGTGAGTTACCAAATAGTGGAAAGGTTTGTCCCTCAAGAGTTAGGGGCACGTAGTTTTGATCCTGGTTGTAGGATTTCTGCGTCACCAAAAACATCTGGTGTCATTCTTTCCTTACTGCTTTTCTCTCTATTACTCGTATCCTGTTTTCTGGGATAAGACAATATCTTGCTATCCCGGGGACAGAATTAAACGAAAAAGTGGTAAATGCCTATTCACCCCCCTCTAGGACCTTTAAGTGGTATCAGAGCGGCCACTAGCTTTCGCTAGTGAGATCCTCTGAGGGCTCAGTTATGGATTGGGAAAAAGGTTCTTCTATAAATGTTCCACCTTTTTTCGATGGACATGATTTTTCTCAATGGAAAATCATGATGAGTGCCTTCCTCTCCTACCAAGATGATGGTATGCTATGGCAAAGTGTAGAGGAAGGCTGGACACATCCCACAAAACCAGAGGGCGCTGAATCAACCGTAAGGGTTTCAAAGCCTAGGTCCGAATGGGTAAAAGACGACAAGGATTAGACTAGAGCAAATATCAAGGCCCTTAGCTGTCTATTCAATGCTGTCTCCGAGGCAGAGCGCCAAAGAATCATTCATTGCTCCACTGCTAAGGAGGCATGGGAGGTGCTCATCAACACTTATGAAGGTAACTCTCGTGTTAAACAACAAAAACTTCAACGTCTTATTTTTGAGTTTGAAGGTCTAAGCATGAGTGACAAAGAGTCTATCGATGATTTTTATGGTCGTGTATTTAATATCACGAATCAATGTCGTAGCTTAGGTGATGCTATTGAATCAAAGAAAATTGTTAGGAAGTTCTTAACAGCTTTACCTTCCTTCTTTGACTCTAAAATGAATGCTATTGAGGAAACTCATGATCTTGACACTTATCCTCTAGAAGAACTTGTTGGAAATCTAAAAACTTATGAAACTCTTAAGAAAAGACCCATGCATGAGAAGTCCATTGCTTTAAGTTCCGTTAAAATTGATGTTGAAAAGTTGCATGAAAATGAAGAGGATGATAATGAAGAATTTGGTTTCCTAACCAAACAATTTGAGAAATTTTTAAGGAAAAGGAAAACGTTCAACTCTAATCGGAACTTTTCAAAAGGATCTAGTTCTAAGCCTTTTAGAAATAAGGTCTCACAGAAAGGTCGGGATATCAGGCCCTCTCATATCCCGAAAACGGATATGAAATGTTTTGAACGCAATTGAATATGACATAAGGTTGTGGACTGTGCTAACAGGAGAAATAAGTCCCACAAAGTATTAAAAGCAACCTGGAGTGACAGTGAGTCAAATGACAATTCTGAAACTGATTTAGAAGAGGATGAGAAGGTTGCCTTTGTTTCTCATGTCATATTGGATGAGTCTCTTGTAGACAAGGATTCCAATGATGAAGGGCATGATATGTATGTGCGTTTGTGTAAAGCCTCAAAGTCTATGCTTGCTAAAAATGAAGCTCTATCTAATGAGCTTTCATTAAGTAAGGAGACACATTCCAGGATACAATGAGAGTTTCTATCCCAGAAAGCAGAATGGAATTCAACCAAAACCCAACTTGAAGAGCAAGTGACCTTTCTCAAAGAAGAGCTGGACCGTCAGTCTTCCACCATATCCTTGCTGACTACTGAGAAGCTGAAGCTCGAAGAAGCCCTGCTGGACGCCCGGAACCAGTTTGCCAAGTTCTCCATTGGCTCGGAGAAGCTATCCCAAATCTGTGGGATGGGAAGACTGGATGGCAGTAAGAAGGGGTTGGGGTTTGAAGATGGTGATAAACCCAAGGGCTCGGAGAAGACTACGTTCGTGAAAGGGACCAGCTCGGTGTTAGGAAAGCCTCCACCTCAGTTGATGATTGACGCTCCGGAGATCTCCAAGGTGTCGAAGCCCAAGAAAGGCTCGCAAATCAGGTGCTTTCACTGTGGGAACAGTGGACACATTCGTCGGTACTGTTACAAGCTGAGAGGAAAATCTGTACTTGCCAAGGCCTCACAAAACAACAATCTGTTCGCTCACTTTCAGAAATCCCTCAATGAACTGACAAGGATTGCACACTCACTTGCTATCCCGATGCAGAAGAATAAGCTTGCTTCTGCAAACTGGGTCAGAAAATCTGCTCGTGGAGCCCGGGATACCAGAAAGGGTCATGTCTCCCAAAGCCCCTGGTGTCAAGAAGAAACCGGAAGAAGTTATCTGCTTTCTCTCAAGAGTTGAGACCTCACCTGTTGTTGCAAGGAATGTTATAGCTGTGTGCAACGTTGCCTTGACTGCTCTTTCCACCAGAAAATCCGATTCTTGGTATATGGACAGCGGCTGTTCGAAGCACATGACAGGAGAACGAAAATGGTTTTCGTCCATGGATGACACTCATCCAGTTGGTGATGTCATATTTGGAGATGGTGCCAAGGCAGAGATCATTGGAAGCGGGACAGTTGATACTCCAGGTCTCCCAGCCCTGAAGAACGTGTTGCTGGTAGCAGGTTTAGAAGTGTGTCTGCTGAGTGTGAGCCAGATAGTTGATGAATATGAGACAGTAACCTTTGACACATCTAAGTGCACTGTTCTTGATGGAGAATGGAGATGTGTGATGAAAGGGGAGAGGTCCCGAGACCACTGCTACTGTGTTCGTGCGAACAAGAGATTGAAACCTGATATGTGCTTCCTATCCTCAACTCAAGAAAGCTTGCTAGATCTGTGGCATAGAAGGATGTGCCATCTCAACCATCAAGATGTGGTGAAATTATCTTCAAAGAATGGAGCTCGTGGTCTGCCCAAACTGTCCGGGAGAGCTGCAGGTATGTGTGGAGACTGCAAAATGGGTAAGCTATCCCGAACCTCCCATCCTGTTCTAAATGCTAGGCCAACCTCTAATATTCTTGAGTTACTTTACTTAGATCTTGTAGGCCCTGTAGAAACTGAAAGTCTTGCGAAAAAGAAATATGTACTTGTTGTGGTAGATGACTTTTCTAGATTTACTTGGGTCATGTTTCTAGGGGACAAATCTCAAACTTTTGGGAAGTTTTTTTGAACTAGCAAAACGTATTTCAAATGAAAAGCTTTCCGAAAACAAATGCATTGTGAGGATTAGATCAGATCATGGAACCGAGTTTGAAAACTCTTTATTTGCTGAGTATTGTGAGGAAAATGGTGTGCACCATGAGTTTTCAGCCCCCATTACACCCCAACAAAATGGGATTGTTGAGAGGAAGAATAGGGTGTTGGTAGAAATGGGGAGGGTTATGTTGAGTTCTGCAGATTTGCCTCACATGTTTTGGGCCGAAGCAATCTTTAATGCGTGTTACACTCTTAATCGTGTAATTTTCAGACCGGGTACTTGTAAAACTCCCTACGAACTTTGGAAAGGCAAGAAACCAAATATCTCACATCTAAAAGCTTTTGGAAGCCCTTATTTTATTTATAGAGACCGTGAGTATTTGACAAAGTTTGATGCTAAATGTGATAGGGGTGTTTTTCTAGGCTGTGCATTGAATAGCCGTGCTTACCGGGTCTACAACAAGAGAACATGCAAAGTTGTAGAAACGGTGAACGTGGCTATCAATGATTCTCTTGTATGCTCTCACAACCATTCTTCTAGAAATGCGCAGGTTGAGGATGTGAGCACTGAGACATCTCCCAAGGATGCTGAGACCCCCATTGATGAACAGAATCCTATTCCTGATGATGTATCCCAGGATGCAGAATCTGATACTGAAGGCGCCGGGATAGATCAGACCCTGACTATCCAGAAGCCACATCGTGTTGGGAAACGTCAAGTGCAAAAAGACCATTCTCCCTCGGATGTGATTGGCATGGTGGACGAGCCAAGACAGACCCGAAGTAAGTCCAAAATGTATGTGAGTAATCTGGTAAATCTCAAGAGCTTTCTTACGATGCATAGGTTAGCTATAAACAGAATTGCTTGCTATGGCTTTGTGTCTAGTGTAGAGCCTAAGAATATTAGAGATGCCTTGAAAGATCCAGAATGGATTGTTGCCATGCAGGATGAGCTAAATCAGTTTGAGAAAAGTAGTGTTTGGCACTTAGTCCCTAGACCTAAGGACAAGAATGTCATAGGAACAAAATGGGTGTTCAAGAACAAAACTAATGAAAAAGGAATAATCACTAGAAACAAGGCTAGGTTAGTAGTGCAAGGATATTCCCAAATTGAAGGCCTAGATTTTGATGAAACTTTTGCTCCCGTAGCAAGACTTGAGTCTGTTAGATTGTTCTTAGCTATTGCCTGCTTTCTGAAATTTGACCTCTTTCAAATGGATGTGAAAAGTGCTTTTTTGAATGGAATTTTGAAAGAAAAGGTGTATGTGGAACAGCCCCCGGGATTTCAGAGCTCTTCCCATCCCGATTATGTTTACAGGTTAGACAAAGCCCTTTATGGTTTGAAGCAAGCTCCTAGAGCTTGGTATGAGAAGTTGTCTACACACCTGATTGACCATGGGTACGTGAGAGGTTCCATTGATAAAACCATGTTTGTCAAGAATGTTTCACATCATATGATAATTGCTCAAATTTATGTGGATGATGTGGTATTTGGTTCTACCTCTAAAAACCTTGTTGAGGAGTTTGTCACTCTAATGAAACAAGAATTTGAAATGAGCTTGTGTGGTAAACTAAACTTCTTCCTTGGACTACAAGTTCAGCAAAGGAAAGATGGTTTGTTCATTTCGCAGGAAAAATATGCGAGGGAACTTGTGAAGAAGTTTGGGATGGAAGGAGCCTCTCCCATCCGTAACCCAATGGGGACTTCATGCAGAATCAGTGCAGATCTGGAGGGAACCAATGCTGATCAAACCCTCTACAGAAGCATGATTGGAAGTCTGCTCTATCTCACAGCCAGCAGACCTGACATCTCCTTTAGTGTGGGTGTTTGTGCTAGGTATCAAGCCAACCCCAAGGAATTCCACGTGAAGGCTGTCAAACGTATCATTTGATACGTTTTAGGTACGTGTGCCTTTGGAATCCTGTATACCACGGATACTAACACTGAGATTGCAGGGTATTCGGATTCGGATTGGGCTGGAGATGCCACGGATAGGAAGAGCACCTCGGGAGGTTGCTTCTTTGTTGGGAACAACCTGGTATCGTGGCACATCAAGAAGCAGAATTGTGTATCCCTGTCTACTGCTCAAGCTGAGTATATAGCTGCTGGAAGTTGCTGCACACAACTCCTTTGGATGAAACACATGCTGAGCGACTACGGATTTGAGCAAGGTATCCTATCTCTGTTCTGTGATAACACCTTTGCTATCAATATCTCAAAGAACCCTGTGTTGCACTCTAGGACAAAGCATATAGAGATTAGATATCATTTCATTAGAAATTTGGTTGAAGATAATCAGCTTGAAATGACATTTATTCCAACAGAGCAACAATTGGTAGACTTGTTCACTAAGCCTTTGGATAATATGAGGTTTGAAAGTCTTAGGAAGGTCATTGGTGTATGCACCATTACTTGAGCTTTTTCCCTCACTCGTCTAAGTTTATTTTTTGTCTTTTATTTTTCTTCGAAAATAATTGTTGGCTAATGTTGGGATACGAGTTTGAGGATGTATCCCTGACAATATTTATGAACTTGATCTAAGGTGTTGTGTTCTTATTTCATGATTCTTGATGGAAATTTACTGTATTTTTCTCTTGTGTATATGCATCTATGTTTTTGAGAATGTTAGTGTATGTGGTCTAAGCCTTTTCTTGGAACTATTAGGAACTCTTAAGCACAAAAGTCATTTTTGTGGGGTGTACATTATTTGAGCTAGAAAATTGAGTGAGTTGAACTGGTTACTGAAGAGCTAATATGGAAATCTGGTGCTTACTGTTAAATGAATAAAGTAAAGGAATGGGCTAGTCCTTTGCTGGGTGCACCTTAACCGGAACCAGTGGGGATCCCTGAGATGTTATCTATCCTTCGATGGGTTAGGACTAGTTATCCACTGAGTGTCCTTGAAATACACATTATTCTTTCGAGCATTGCGCTCAGGACATAATGGTAACTACTCTGTTACATGGACCTATGATGACGTATTTCTCAGATGAGCTCTTGGACTAAAAGTGAAAGAAAATGGTGAAATTATTTTGAACTTAAATGAGAACGGCCAAAGGCCTTGTTGGGACAAAGTCCTTGTTATAATGAACTTCCAGATATTCTCCCAATGGTTGTGACAAAGTCACTTGGTTACTTTTATGGTCCTCATATCATTTGATGCTTCAATCTTGTACCCCCTTAGGTGATCGTTACACACACACACATTCTTATGGTTCCAAGGCTTGTTGTTTTATAGAACATGGCGTCAATATTACTCTCTAGTCATATACTCATGTGAATTATTTGAGACATCAAGACTTATGAAAACTAGCTGTCACACTTTTGTGAATCTTGCCTAAATGTTTGTCTAAACTCTGGGATTCCACTGACTGTTTCCATCCCAAGACATTTGCTGACAGGTTGTATAAATTTAAACTCTGTTTGGTTTTATGTGCATCACGTGAGGGGGAGCTGCTATTGTACTGATGGGTACACTGGTCTCCTCTGTTATCCAATGGAAGTTAGGGTTTTCTCTGCATGGGTGACCTTTTATCTTCTTTTGGGGAGTCTTCTAGGTGCACGTGTGTCTCACGTAGGTCTAGGTCATTATTGCTTTATTTCTGACTTAACTATGCAGACGTTGGAAAGTGAAGAGTGGAGATGGTGTGTTTAAGAGGAGAAACTTCCCGGTTCAAGAATTCAATGAGTGGTTTGATTTTTGCTGCAACTCTCTCTCTCCCACTGAATCGTCTTCGCTTCCGTTCTTTCCCTATTTTAAACTTCTCTAACTCATGAGGATAAGGAACCGCAAGCCACTCACTTCTTTTCAAGCTCTCTCCTTCTCCATCTCTCCCATGGCTAACCCTGACCCTTTCATTCCAGAAGAGATCATCTGCTTACCTCCTCCACCTTCCAAGCCAGCCACTGAAAATCCAAAGCCAGCCACTGAAAATCCAAAGCCCTCTCTTGTCAACTCCACCTATCAACGCCAACGGCGTACTCCGAAGAACCCTGTCAAATCAGACAAAGTTTCCAAACCTGTGCCCTCGGCCTCCAAAAAGCCTTCACCTCCACCGTCCTCACCACAGATCCCTCCTGCTCCTCCTGTTATCGAAGCTTCACCAGATCTCCCTATGGAAGACCCAGTGCCTGTCTCCTCTCCTCCTGGTACTCAGACTCAAGTAAATCCCTCTCCTCTGATTGCTCAGCCCTCGGTCGTTCAATCTTCGGTCACTCAACCTCAGGTCCCTCCATCTCCAGTGGATCTCCCTTCTCTGGTTGGTCAATCTCAGCCCGATCTCTCTCCTACTGCTCCTACTGCTCATTCTCCACCAGTTCTCCGCAAGCGCAAGCGGCCTGTTCCTGCAAGTCCTTCCGGTTCCTCCCCTGCTTCTTCGTCCTCTGAACCTTTGAGGCAGAGGGTCACTCGATCCAAGGTCAAGGCCACCTCTGTGGCTCCCAAGAGTAAGCCCACTCCTGCCAAGTCCAAGTCCAAGGCATCTTCCAAGTCTCCCTCTGGTGATTTCTCTCTACTTCCTCCAGTCTCGCACTTCGTCTCTTCAGAAACTCGCAGTCTTTTTGGGTATGTCACTGTAAATCGGCCCATTGTTGCTGAAAGGCCCATCGATTTCTCCTCTCTGCATCCTGCTCTGCTTGCTTTGGTCACCCGTCTGGGATGGGTCAAGGCTTTCAGCTCCCTTTCTCGGTACAATCGTACCTTGGTCCAGGAGTTCTATGCCAACTTCCCCTCCACGGTGTCCACGGAAGTTCGTATCAGGTCCAAGCAACAAGTTTGTGTATGCGTTCGTGGTGTTCAAGTTAACTGCTCTCCCTCCAGGATACGTAATGCTCTTGGTCTCCCTACCACCACAGATGGAGTTCTGCAAAGCTACACTGAGTACTCAAATTCTTATACTATCAACGAGCTTGCTACTCGCCTCTATTCCTCTTCTCCTGCTGAACCAGTCACGGGTACCTTCCTCACCAGTCGCTTCATGACCGAGTGGTTCAAGGCTTTGGGATTCCTCGCTCGGACTCTCTTTTATCCTGCATCTCAGACGAGCAAGATCCCTATCAAGCACGCCATTCTGATGGCCTACCTCAGCCATGATCCATCTCGACCAGTCATCCCTGCCGAATACTTTATGTTTCAGGCTATTTGGACTGCTGGTGTGAACCACCGCAGCTCTCTTGCAAAGGCTTTGGTGTTTCCTTGTCTCATCACCAAGCTTTGCGGTGATGCTGGCGTTCCGTTGTGGGGAGGTGACCACTATGGCCCAGAACCTTCTTTGGTGGATGCTCTTACGATCAATAAATCTGCTCATCAATCAAACGAGTATGTGGAGCCGATGGACCAACAGTTCCTCAAGGTAGCGGTCCAATCCATGGTCACTGGTGCAGTCAAGGAATTGAAGGAGCATCTGGTCGAGCAGCTGGAGAAATTCAAAGCTGAAATTTCTGTACTTGTTTCCAGCACTGCTGTAGATCCTGTTCCTGAGCCTAGTGTGTCTTCTCCTCCAGTGGATAGCACCGCAGCGTCATCTCCCTCTGACTCTGGCGCCACAATTCATCTTGGGGAGATGGGAACCTTGGCTGAGGACGCTGATGATGATGCTGCCTGACTGTCTCTCACACCTCTACCCTGATATTTACCATGTTTCTTTTGCTGTTTTCTCCTTTCTTTCACTCCTTTCTCTGAACAGCTTAAACTCTGGTTATTTTTTTGGTTTTGGGGCTGTGTCCCTGAACAATGGATCTTTTATCTATGGTATTAGCTTATCTGTGCGTTTACCCTTTGTCTTTCCTAGACAAAAATGGGGAGAACTAACCTGTGCAGGTACTGATGAAGGGGAACCTGGCTGGGATAGGTACTTATGGTCCTATCCTGGGTAACCAGTCAGGGGGAGTGCTGAGTTTGTACTCTGTCTTTGTACTCTGTACTTTGGATAATCTTTAGGGTGTATATGGTGCTTGTGCTATGCTTGTGCTACACTCTGTTTATGCAGGTTTTCTGTGTTTTGTCAAGGAATGCCAAAGGGGGAGATTGAAGGCATACACATGAATTGGCATTTCCTTGACGTTTGACAAAACACGATAACACTCGATGCTCATCCAGACAAGAGATTGAAGATGTTGGCATCTCCAATTTTATCTCCTTGGTACATCAGATAGTTCATTCATTGCATATCATGCCTTTTCATTTAGGATATGATAGTGTGCATGTATCCCTGCTGTTCTGGTATGATTCTGTGAACATGTTCGGTTGCTTAAGTTAATCTGATTTCAGTATGCATGTGCTTTATAGTAGCCTAGGTTAATCTTTATGCATGTACCCTGGTTCTTCTTGAGTTGACCTTAAAATTCAAATGTGTTAAGCCAACATGTGATACTTAGGATTGTGTGCTACTTTTTGCATGTGCTTTACAATCTGGAATTAGGACAGCTTTGGCCTTCACGTGGTACTCTTTCTGCATGCTTTGCCATTTCTGGTAATAGGTTGGGTATAGTGTTTTCCCTCCTAAAATACATCTTACCCCAAATGGAAAACTGATGGTGACTTAGCATTTTGCCTTGAAACATGCTTCTGCTTTGTTCATTGTGACAAATCTGTTTAGTCAAATCTGAGTTGTTTCTTGGACAACCCGAGGCTTCCTCTTATGATAGTTGACCACGTGATTTTGGCTATGCTTGACCCCTATGTGTTGTTTCTCACTGATATGTTTTTCTGGGTATTAGGAAGAACAAAAAGCTGTTTTGTTTTCTTTCTTCCTTATGCTTGTGGTGTTGTCCCATCAGTATGCAGACCTGTTTTGCTCTGTTTTAGGACTGTGCTTAGCGCAGCGTTCTGTGCTGCTGTGACACGTGCCTTTTCAGTTTTCGTTGACCCTTTGCTTTGCCTTACTTGCTGCATTGTGCTGCTGTTTTGTATGGTATATATAAGGTGTCTATACTGTACTGAAAAGTTGGTTGGTTGTGTGAGATACTTGGGTGTTTAGGTTATTCTGTTTTGGTACTCTTTGAGAGCACATTCGTGTGTAGCTTCTCTTCTGTCTTCTCCCCCTCTTCCATGTCTTTTGGTTGCTCATAACTGTGCATAATAGACATGGTTTCTAAAACATAAAAACTGTTTTTCCAAAATTCATATGCATCATTGCATTGTGCATTCCATAGAGATAAAGTGTGGAGATGCCCAACCCATGAAGTTGTTCAAGAAGGTTTTAACTTGAAGAGTAGTTAAAGATCTGTTTTGATACTTCAGTGTTTCTTTCCAAGTGTAAGCACATAGATTAAAGTAGTGTAGCTCTGTTTGTACTAGTGGGTAGACTAGTCAGGATATCATAAGAGTTATGTATCCCCAGAGTGCCAGAAACTTATAATTGTGTGAGTTACCAAATAGTGGAAAGGTTTGTCCCTCAAGAGTTAGAGGCACGCAGTTTTGATCCTGGTTGAAGAGTAGTTAAAGATCTGTTTTGATACTTCAGTGTTTCTTTCCAAGTGTAAGCACATAGATTAAAGTAGTGTAGCTCTGTTTGTACTAGTGGGTAGACTAGTCAGGATATCATAAGAGTTATGTATCCCCAGAGTGCCAGAAACTTATAATTGTGTGAGTTACCAAATAGTGGAAAGGTTTGTCCCTCAAGAGTTAGGGGCACGCAGTTTTGATCCTGGTTGTAGGATTTCTGCGTCACCAAAAACATCTGGTGTCATTCTTTCCTTACTGCTTTTCTCTCTATTACTCGTATTCTGTTTTCTGGGATAGGACAATATCTTGCTATCCCGGGGACAGAATGAAACGAAAAAGTGGTAAATGCCTATTCACCCCCCTCTAGGACCTTTAAGATCTCATGCAGTATCAAAATAGAACATAATAGCTTGTTCTGCAGATCAGATTATCAACCTTCCTGCTCAATTATGAATCACGTTGATCCCATAAAACTTCCAAACTACTGTTTCATCATTCAGTGTACTATGAATGAAGGGAATAAATCTCTCATAATAAAATATGGCTCGGGTTCAACCTAGGTGGGCTAAAAAACGAGATATAACTTTGTTTTGAACTACGGATAAAGCCATCCGTGTATAGCCAGTAGCCACTTCAGTTCGCAAGTCCTTTGTGAAGATCTGTTAGCATAGTCAATGTAGTTTGGTCCATTTTGGTATGCCGTAGACCTTTCCAGTGGTACAAATGTGCAATAGAATAAGCATCAAGTGAAGAATAACACTGCCGGATGTCTTAGATTTCAAACAATCCAACAGCAAAGATCACTAGATTTGAAGCTCTCTGTATGTTTCAGTTATCTCCTTCTCTGTTATCTCCGTCATGGCTATGAACCACTTGTTCAAGAACTCATGGACTCGCCTGGTTTCCACTCTCAGTACTCGCTCGCACTTTATCACTGCCACTCAATCTTGCTGTGGATATTGCTCTGACTCTTCTGGGAATACCAGTAACAATTCTGAGCTTGAAGAGCTATGGAGTCCAAAGGAGGGTCAAGTTCGCTGCTCGGCAAATCACGTCCCTTTATCTCCCATAGGATTTTTGGAGCGAGCTGCAAAGGTCTACAGGGACAGGACCTCTGTAATATATGGCTCTCTGAAATACACTTGGGCTCAAACCCATCAACGATGCCTCAAGTTAGCTTCTGCTCTCACCCAGTTGGGCATTTCTCATGGGGATGTGGTTAGTAATTGGATTTTCATCTCCATCTATTTGTAGTATGTAGTTCTGACCATATTCAGGATATCATGTTTCTCAGATCCCATTTGAAATCTGTTATTCATACTTGATTATTCAATTGGTTTGATCAGGTAGCATCGTTGGCCCCAAATGTTCCAGCTATGTATGAGCTCCATTTTGCAGCTCCAATGGCTGGTGCAGTTCTTTGTACACTAAATGCACGCCTTGATTCGGCTATGATATCTGTTCTTCTCAGTCACTCTGAAGCCAAGATCATCTTTGTTGATCACCAATTACTTGATATTGTTGATGGAGCGCTTGAGTTACTTGCCCAAAAAGCTGATTCAAATCCACCTATTGTAGTCCTAATTGCTGATTCTAATGAGTCATCTTCTCCTGCCAGTCTTTCTTCAGAAACAAAACCGCCTTATGAGTATGAAAGTCTCCTAGAGACTGGTAAAACTGGATTTGAGATTAGGAGACCCAAGAGTGAGATGGATCCGATCAGTGTCAACTACACCTCTGGCACAACATCAAGGCCAAAAGGGGTTATTTATAATCACCGCGGTGCTTATCTCAATTCACTGTCCACAGTTTTGCTTCATGGAATTGGATCGATGCCCGTGTATCTATGGACTGTGCCTATGTTTCACTGCAATGGTTGGTGCCTCATTTGGGGTTTGGCTGCTCAGGGTGGCATTAATGTTTGCCTCAGGAAAGTCACTCCAAAAGACATATTTGACAACATAGCTTTTCACAATGTAACACACATGGGAGGGGCACCAACTGTGTTGAACATGATTGTTAATTCATCGGTCAGTGACCGAAGGCCACTTCCTCAAAGGGTGGATGTTATGACAGGCGGCTCACCTCCACCGCCGCAGATCCTGTTCAAGATGGAAGAGATGGGTTTTGGGGTGAGTCACTTGTATGGTCTAACAGAAACATATGGTCCGGGGACACATTGCTTGTGGAAACCGGAGTGGGACTCTCTTCCTTTGGATAACAGATCGAAGCTTAAAGCTCGACAAGGTGTGCATCATGTTGGTTTAGAAGATGTCGAAGTAAAAGATCCTATCACCATGGAAACTGTACCGCCTGATGGGAAGACAATGGGTGAAATTATGTTCAGGGGAAACACTGTTATGAGTGGTTATCTTAAAGACTTGAAAGCAACAGAGCAAGCTTTTCATGGAGGATGGTTCCGAAGTGGAGATCTAGCTGTAAAACATCCTGATAACTACATTGAAGTTAAGGACCGATCAAAGGATATAATTATATCTGGGGGAGAGAACATAAGCACAGTCGAGGTTGAAACAGTTTTGTATAGCCATCCAGCAGTACTTGAGGCTGCAGTTGTTGCAAGACCTGATAACCATTGGGGCCAGACTCCTTGTGCATTTGTCAAACTAAGGGAGGGTTTTGGTGTGAATGAGCAAGAACTAATTGAGTTCTGTCGTGATCATATGCCTCATTATATGGCTCCCCGGACGGTCATTTTCAACGATATACCAAAGACTTCAACTGGAAAGATACAAAAGTTCATTCTCAGAGAAAAGGCCAAGGCCTTCGGTAGCCTCTGCTGAAGGAGCTAGACAAGTCTTATTGGAAGGTAATGTGTAGCTATGAACAAAGCAAAACAAAATAAGCTTTAATTCCTTTCTAGTTGAAGATTGCACATCACAGGGAAGATGCACTAGTACATTATACTTTGTGGTACTTGAAGCTCATGTAGTGGCTTGTGCAGGATGTTGCTCTAGATCAAAGCGGATAATGTATGGATAAATTATCGAACCACAGTAGAGGTGCTTCCCAATCTTGATCCCACTTGAAACGAATATCAGCCCTGGATCAAAATAGTGGGCGATGGGTTCCCCTTCCAAAGTAACAGCCCTCACACCAGAATTTTTCTCCATATGTGGTTTGCCTGATGCATGCTTCTCCATGAGCGCCAACCCTTTTCGAATGAAAGGGTACCTCAATGCTAGACGCCAAGAATGTGTAATCTCCTGCCAGTTATAGACTGAATAAACCTGATTTTTCCATTCATAGCAGGCCAATGACCAAAGCCACCATTTGGAATGCAATAAGTTTTCAAGGGAGTTCGAATAAGCGAATAACAATGCTCTCTTATTTTGAAGAGAGAGAAATACCGTAGACAATGCTATCCAGTAATGGCCTTCTCCATCATATCTGATGTTATCAGGGGTGCTTGGCAAGTTGTCAATGAAGTTCTCTACGCTCCCTTTCTTCTCACCTTTCAGGTAGTACTTCTTACATCTTCTCCTGTAACATCCGCCATTTTGACACATGTAGTCCAAAATATCAATCCCAGTTCCCATAGCACAAGTCTAAACACTTTACCTGGCTAAGAGTTTCCGAGATAAAACTTACATTACAGTCTCACAGAAGATCACATGACTCTGATCCGGAGAAACTGCTACTCCATTAGCTAAGTATAGGTCGCCACCAGCACTCTGGTCTGTGGTCTCTTTTGTAGTTGGATCATAGCTCAGTAATCTACCATATGGTCTGCCCTCTAAAACGTCCCATATGAAATCTTTGAAGCTGTATTTATATGAAGCGTCTGTGAAGTAGATCATGCCATCTTTTGCCACATCTACAGCATCGGTTAACATGAACTTTACGCCGCCAGCCTCATCTGTCAGCAGCTCACTTCTCCTTCCTCACTTATTCTCAGTAGTCCCTGATTTACACTTACCATATTACGTCACTAATTCATGTCTATAAACTATGAGCACCTTTAAACGTACAAACTATCAATACCTGAAACTTTGCTAATACTATTTCATTTTTGTCAAAGTGTCAACATGCATACTATTTCAAAGTATCAATACCTATCTGACACTGAGCACTCAGCGAGACCTCCTCCACCAAACGCCTGTTACGAATGAAAACAATGAGGAGCCCATATTCGAACAGCGAGCGGGAAAGCAACACGCTACCAGGGATGGGTAGGCATCAGCCGACGCCGAAAGGCGAGCCAGCGACATGGAGCTACGATACTAGCTGGCAGTACATAAGTGCACAGAGCTCGAGAGAGAATCTGAGAATTTGAGCACCAGCGGTACATACAATCTGAGCCAAGGTTGAGGGCCGTTGAGTAGAGGCGACTGAACTTGGACTCCTTGAGCATGGAACATTATCAGGTAATCTGACAGAGGGAGGTGGTCATCCGGTCACCCTTGCGCCCTCATCACCTATAGAATGCGGGGTTACCGCCGATACCAGAAATGCTGCAGTAGAACCTTGAGCCGGAATTAAACAACGTGGCATGTCAGCCCGACCTACCCATCTGGGCCCAACCATTACCACCACCACCCCCACCCGAGACCTCACCGACAATACAACAGTTAGACACGGGAGTGGCAGCAAGGATCGCCGGATTAGAAGCTATGGTAAGCCAGCTGGCGCAACCTAAGATGAGTTATCTTGATCGGGCGCTACCAATGGTCCGTGTTGAGCCGTGCTCGGCCGAAATAATGCTCTTAGGCCGACACCCACTAGCCAAAGTGAAAATTGAGCTATACAGGGGGAAGATGGACTCGTCCCTACACATCGATATTTTTGTCTCGGCAACAACCTGCAATGGATACGACGACACGACAAATTGTTATCTATTTATGGAAAGCCTCACCGGTGATGCGTTGAGCTGGTTCTTTAGCCTACCACCAAGATCCATCAATTCCTTCCAAGAACTCATTAGGGCATTTTTAAAATGATACATCACATAAGCTAACTGTTCCCGTACTTATAATCAATTACAGGCCGTCTGGCAGGAACCATATGAAGGATTATTTACCTTCGTCTCATGATAAAACACCGCCATCGCCAATTGCCGAGACATCACTGATGATTCAGCCTTCTACATACTTCGAAATGCGCTACAGCTGGGACTTCTAACATGGAAGCTTAATGAGAACCCGACACTCGCCTACGATGAGCTGCTGGACTGTGTGACATCACATACCCAACTAGAGCTACAAACTTTCGGTTCAAACCCTACGCCCACACAGCAGGTAAACACTTTTTCTAACATCACTGTTCCTAGCGTGCAGAGCGCACTCCTTGCACCAGAACCAAGGCGAGTAGCATCACCAAAGTATCGAGGCTCGCGTGATTACAACCGTAGGGATTGGAAAAAAGACAATCGCGGATCAAGAAGCTATCAAAAACACTATAGCGATAGAGGTAGCCACAACAACAACAATAAGAGGTACCAGGTGGACATAAATGATTGACCTTGGGACACCAATGAGGCGCGGCCTAGGATAGAACAACAGGTCTTCAATGTGCTCAACACCAAATGCGCCGATATCCTAACGACATACCTAGACTTATTCCCGCTACCCAAAAAGACGTTAAGGGCAACGACGTATAGAGAAACCAGGAAGTGGTGCAAATTCCACCAGAATGAGTCACACGATATCGAAAGATGTCACAGCATGAATGAGTTAGTGGAGGCACAGCTCAAAAAGGGCAATCTGACAAAGTTCAAGTCAGGAATTGAGACGCCGCCGACATGGGGAGTGGCACACATCAGGAGGATCAACGCGATTATCGGCGGTAAATCTAAGGTGGAACGAAGAAACGAGCGAGCAGTGTGTAGCATGCAGAAGGGCCTGACAAAAGTGGCCAGGGCAAGTTGAGGATCCGTCATGTTCTACGAGGCCGAGGAGCGTGATCGACCTCCGATATCGGATGATTACCCATTTTTAGTTGACGCGGTCATCGAATTATACAACGTCAGAAGGTGCCTTGTGGACACCAGATCCTCTGTCAACGTCATATTCTGGCACACATACGAAAAACTCGAAAGACTCCCCTCGAAGCTAAAGCAAGATCATTTCCTGCTGCAAAGCTTCTCGAGCGACCAGATCCAGCCGTTGGGAAGTGACTACCTACGGATTGTCGTAGGGCAGGAGGGCTGCAGTGCGGAGACCGACATTAAATTTCTAATTGTAGACGCCCCGTCATAATACAACGCCATCATCGGGTGCAACACGTTAAGCAGAATCAACGCCATCGTGTCACAGCAGATACTGCTTATAAAGTTCCCCACACCTACTGGAATATGCACGCTTCGGGGAACAACGCCTATGCAGCTAGGGTCATCCGACGCCAACTACCCGGCAAGGGAGGAATGCTTACTCACCAGCGACCCGTCGACCAAAATTCCAGACGACCCAAGGTCCCCTAACAACAAGACCCGTCAGCGAAGAATCCACCAAGCATATCCTAATATTGAATGAGTACCTTGAGCGAACAGTCAAAATCGGGGAAAATTTGGACCCAGTAATCGAAACCGCCCTTTTCAACATTCTCAGGGAATGCAGCAATGTCTTTGCATGGTCTTACGTCGACATGTCGGGCATCTCCACAGATATTGTATCACATAAACTGGGCATCTCTCTGAAGGTAGTACCAAAGAAGCAAAAGTGTAAAGCCTATAACGAGAAAAAGTATGCCACCATACAGGAAGAAGTAACTAAACTCCTCAAGATTGGCTTCATAAAAAAGGTCCAGTATCCAGCGTGGGTCTCAAACATCGTCATGGTCAGAAAGAGCAACAACAAGTGGAGGATGTGCGTTGACTACACCAACGTCAACAAGGCTTGCCCAAAAGACTCCTTCTCGTTACCAAAGATAGACCAATTGGTAGATGCAACCAACGGCCACAAACTCCTGACAACAATGGATTGCAACTAGGGGTACAATAAGATAAAAATGGATCCGACGGATGCAAAGGCAACATGCTTCACAACAGACATGAGAATCTATTGCTATAACGTCATGCCGTTTGGAATGAAGAATGCAGGAACAACCTACTAGCGGTTCATGATAGAGTTATTAAACTTGTTGGATGGCGACATGGTAGCGGTCTACATCGATGACCTCGTGCTAAAAATCAAGCGGAGGCAGAACCATGTAAAAGACTTGAAAGCGGTATTGGACATCCTTACCCACAACAGAATGAGGCTTAACCCGGCGAAATGCATATTTGGAGTCTTAGCGGCCAAGTTTCTGGGATACATGGTAAATCAGAGGGGCATCGACGCCAACCCAGAAAAGGTGCAGGCTATCCTCAACACGACACAACCAACAAAAAAGTAAGACCTCCAAGCCTTAACTGGGAAACTCTCGACACTGTCGTGGTTCATCTTCCGCTACATCGACAAATGTAACCCGTTCTTCAAAGCGATAAGGATAACAAAGAAGAAGACTGTAGAGTGGACCGACGAGTGCGAGACGGCCCTAGTCGGGATCAAGCAGTATCTCGCCCATATTCCGTTCTTATCGGCCCTAATCTCGGGTGAGATCTTATACATTTATTTGGCTGTCTCTCTAATCGCCGTTAGCTCCGCCCTCGTTAGGCGAGAGGCAGATACATTTATTTACCAGTATTTTTTTTCAGGCAAGGGCCTAGATAAACCAGAGATGAGATATTTGGCACTAGAATAGCTAGCCTTGGCATTGATCATGTCAGCAAGACGGCTAAGACCGTCCTTCCAATCGCACACCATCCATGTCCTCACGGATTAACCGCTTTGACAAGTACTCAAGAGCCTGGATCACTCGGGAAGGCTAGCCAAGTGGGCAATAGAGCTCAGCGAGTTCAATATCAAGTACCAACCGAGGGTGGTGACCAAGGGCCAAGCGGTGGCTGACTTCATAGCAGAACTCACACCAGTATTGGGTGGCCAAGCAGAATTACCAACACCGACATCACCAACACCGCCGATACGATCGTCCTCTTGGAACCTATACATTGATGGCTCGCGCACATCTAATGTGGCAGGAGCGAGAGCAATCTTGATGGGGCCTGGCAAGGTCTATGCTGAATATGCTCTCTAATTCCTCTTTCCAGCCTCAAACAATGAGGCTGAAAATGAAACGTTAATCATCGGTATGTAACTTGCCACCGATTCTGGAGCAACGAGCGTTAACATTTTCAGTGATTTCCAGCTCATAGTAAACCAAGTAACCGAGGACTTTGAAGCTAAGAAAACGCACATGTCGACATACCTAGGGTATGTAAGGGAAATTTTGAATAAATTTTCTTTTTATAACATTACTCACATCCCCAGGGAGCAAAACACAAGGGCAGATGCTTTAGCAAGACTAGCACCGACACTGCTACATGCAACGAGAGGGCTTACCATGGTGGAAATGCTGGAAAAGCCTAATATCTCAAAGAATTTCCTTGAAGTATTCACACTCACACTGGCAGCCTCACCACTGACAGAGGATTGGAGAACGGACTTAGTCAACTACTTAGTCAACGGGACACTACCAGCAGATCGCACGGAAGCAAGGAATCTAACTTAGCGAGCATCATTCTATAGCTTGCACAACGGCCAGCTCTACATGAGTAAGAGGATATTCCCCATACTCAAGTGCGTCATGCGAAAAGAGGGCCGGGGACTGCTAGAGTACATACACGGATGCAAATATGGAAACCACAGCGAACCAAACACCATCATCCACAAGCTCCTCCGATACGGGTTCTACTACAAAAAAATAAGGGAAGACGCGAGAGAAGTTATGGAACAGTGTGAGCTACGTGCAAAGTATGCAACTAGAATACATGCCTCGACAGCCCCAATGTCAATAATCGTCAGCTCCATGCCGTTTGCGCAATGGGGACTCGACCTTATTAGGCCATTGAAAACATCATCATGCCAGTTCAAGTACATCATCGTTTGCATCGACTACCACACAAAATATATAGAGGCAAGGCCGCTAGTGCTCATCACCACGCGGAAAGTAATAAACTTCTTATGGAGGGATATATACTGCTGATATGAAGCACTAGTCACCATTTTTACCGATAACGGAAAGCAATTCAACAACGACGAAATGAAGAAATTCACAAGTAACCTGGGGACTCAGTTAGTGTTCACATTAGTGTATTACCCCCAAACCAACAGTCAAGTGGAAAAGCCAACAAGAAAATCAAGGCGGGACTCAAGAGAATGATGGAAGACTACAACCACAAGTGGGCGGAATGTCTCTACGAGGTGCTATGGTCAATCAGAACTATGCCTACTGAGGCAACAAGAGCTTTGCCATTTTCGCTAATCTACGGAGCGGAATCAGTCCTGCCACTAGAAGTCACGCACCGAAGCCCCCGCTTTGAAGGGTACAAAGAGGATGCAAACAAAGAAGGGGTTAACATGGAAAACATATTACGAGAAAAAAAGGGAGGATGAAACCAACTTTGAACTCATGGAAAATAAACAACGGGTCGCCCGACACTACAACCGCCGAGTCAAGGCACGAAAACTCCTTGTGGACGACATAGTGTGGAGGGAGGTCATCCCAAATCCAGAAGGATTGTCACCAATATGGGAAGGACCATTCAAGATCATAAAGAGCCTAACTCTAACCACGTTCATCCTTGAAGACAAAAGTGGCGCCGAAATACCAAGAACATAGAACGCGAAGCATCTTCGATATTGTCACCATTGAAACAGGTTCTACTATTTCAGACCTTTCGAAGTTAGAAAATTTTCTCTGCTATACCAAGGACTATACCCGCTCTCGTATCATTACCGTATTTCCCTAAATGAAACGAAAATCCTTTAGCCTTTTGCTTGAAAAAAAACACTCATCGTCTAAACATGTGATGTGGCCATTTGTCCCATCTACCGCTTTGGTGGGACATGCAAACGGTACAAGAAAACGAATTTCTTTCAGTCTTTTCGTTGATCAGGGATATGTAATCATACTTGGAGAAATTTTAGCAAAAGCTTCCTTAATAGCATATCAGTCAGATTCATGACCAACGGTCACGGGGCTGACTGGAAAACAAAAAGCCTTAGCGGCACGATAAGTTGGTGTTACATAGCAAAAATATAAGCGAGTGTTCAAAAAGAAGAAGAGAGAAAACAAGCATGTAAATACTAGCCCAATTACAAAAGTGGTACCATGCTTCACGCTGGGCCATGATCATCAAATGTCGTGCAGATCCTGCTCTTTCTTGGCCTTGCGCTGACGCTCACGATAGCCTGCAGCGAGCTCCTGGCTGGTCGTTGAGTCTAGGTCTTCCGCATTACGAAGATGATGGGTTAGCGCAGTGGTCGGTGATGGGGTTAGGATTCAAAGGGTGAGTACCATGAGGAGTTATAATTGCCTCCACGTTCAGTCCCTGCCACTCCCTCTCCAGGGCTTCCACTTTCTCCTCCTTGATTTTCTCTAAGGCAGCCCGTTCAGCGGCACGCTTCAGGCATTGTTCTTCGATAATCCGAGCGGTGCCATCTTTGTACTTGTCATTCACCCACTTGTTCCGAATGAACTGCTCCCGAGTCTCCTGAAGACTTTTTTTGAAGGTCGTCTAAAGTGTTTCACGGAATTAGGTGCCGAGTTTGAAGTCCTCAATGAAAGAACTCAACCCCGATTTAGTTGCCTAAACTGAAATTAGGCCCTAACGACACCACAAATTACAATTTTTTTTGCCCGAGTTTACTCTATAAAACGTACAAACCAAAAACCTGCAAGAAGATTACACTTCACAGATAAATTCCCAGACACACTGTGGACCACCATTGTCCATCCAGATTTCTCAAAATCCATATTTATAATAAAACTCGAGGTTTACAAGAAATCCAGAGAATATTCAGGAGTATAACTCAAACTGAACAACACTACACAAGTATTCAGAGCGACTTCTAATTACAAAATATACAAGACTAGCAGATTACATCAGGAACCTACTAGAAGGAAAGTGTGATTTGAATTCTAGGCCTCTTGTGATGATGTGCAACCACGGGAAATATACTGCAATCTGGGCAGCGAAAACCGAAAAGCCCAGAGAAAAGCATACAAATAATAAAACCATCAGAGTGAGTGGACGTAAATCATAATATGCCGCATAAATAAATCCAACATGCTTTTCACAATAAATGCACATAAAATCATGCGAGTCAAAATAAACAAGTCCAGGTCAAGTGCTCATAAAGACGTAACTCTCTTGGGTACTGTGTGTGTGGAGACAGTAACTTGAGTACATTTCTCTCAAAGTTACAACACGCCCGGGTCAAGTGCTCATAAAGACGTAACTCTCCCGGGTACTGTGAATCATGGGTCAGGAGCTCATATAGACGTAACTCTCCCGGAGCATCTCGGGGATCAGCTGAGAGGCCATAACATCGATGCATCCATATATCCATACTCTGTGTAAAAAACAAATCACATGTGCCTCCAAACCTATGTATGCTCATAAAATGCATAATCATAAATGCATAATCGTAAAGCATACTCATAGACTCGCAAATCCACTGTGGAAATCAAAGTGTCCACTCACAGATAACAGCTAGCCCTGAGGCCCGGCGGAAGATCCTTCGCCAAACACTCGATCACGATCACCTGAATAACAGGGATACGATCAATACATATTTGATTTCAACATACGGAGTAAATACGTCAAGAACCCCATGTTCTCGAAAAGCGTATCGCTCGAAATATCGACGAGGACAACAAAATTCCTAAAATACACCAAAAAAACCCTCATCCTAAATTAACACACTCAATTCAACTCAAAAACCTCACGACTATGATCGGGGTGCGATTACGAGCAAAACGACATAAAAATCTTAGAAAACCCCAAAAGTCAACCCATCGCCAGAGCTCCACCGTGGACGGCGGCGGCACGGCGCCAACGGTGACCAACTCTGACGAACCATACCTCAAAATGTTCCTCTCCTCAAGCCCAACCATATCTCCAAACAACCACCACCGTGGCCGGAATTCTAATCGAAAGAGGAGGCCTGAACCTCCCCTCCGGCGACCACCACGGGCCACCACCATACACCTCTTTGTCCCAAATCAACAACCCAGAAAGCTTCAAGGGGTTGAGGGGAACCAAACCCCCCTCACCCGCGACACCAACACTCACTGGAAATCGCCACCCGATTCTGGCAAAATTCCCAAACTTCATCGAATTCAAACTCCCTCAAAACACAATCAATTCTCACAAATGAATACATGAATCAATAAGAAATCACAAGGGATTTCTAACCATACCAAGAACACGGTCGGAGGTGGCCATAATTGTCGAGTCTAACGGTGAATTCAAACCGGGTCAATGGAGCTCAAACGGGTCAACTCGGTCAACTCGGTCCAAATGTGTGATTTTCTGATTTTTATGACTATTCAATATTTATACGTCGCGAACCGACCAAACCCACGACTCGGATAACACAAACACAATCGGATAAGTACGACTAACTCAACGATAATTTTAAATATTCATTTTATATTCTTCGATTATCCAAAATATCCTCCGAAACCTCCTACGAGCTCAAAATCAAATCCTCTACAATTTCCGCGAAGGAACTCAAACCAAATTCTTGGCCGATAATTTAGTCGTTAACAAACCACATATGTACAATCAACTCGCGATAATCACATGTCATGCCGATAATCATATACTCAAAGTTCGGGTCGTTACACTCAATGACATCAGTCAACTCCTGCATCTGGCTCTCCTCTAGCTCTTTGACCTACCCCCGGAGAGCGGTAACTTGGCCCTTGGGACGGTGCATGCCATATCGGCTGCCCTCAGAAGCTCCCGCACCTCCTGAAGCTTCTCCTCGAGGTCCTTGGCGTACCTTACAGAGTTCTCCAGGCACATATCTGCCTCCCGCAGCCTCCCTCCAAGAGCTCACACTTATGCTCTAGCTCTTGCCACTTCTCACTGGCCTGCACTAGTTGTTGCTCCTTCCTCTCAAGCTCCACTCTGACCTGGGCGAGCTCTTCCGAGAATGCCACCATAGTCTGCCGTTGGTGGCAAATCAGATGGAGAACGGCAACAAAAGACTGCAGGCACGTGTCGGCGCCAGCAGCGATATCGGCCACAGTGTCGACCTCGGCCGAGAGGTAACAAATGAACTGGGCGGAGTAGGGCAGCGGGGCCGTTCAGTGGCTAGAGTTAAGGATCGTAATACCGGCAAACCCATCCTCGTCAGCATGCGGTTCAAAATCGGTACCACCAATGCTGCCATCCGACAGAGCATCAACATCGACAATGGCCTGGGCGGTAGGAAATGCCTCTACTTCGATAGACCAAAGGTTGTCAACACCAAGCTGGCCGACAACCGTGACAACACTATCACCAACAACGGCAGACTTCTTTGGTGGTCTCTGTGACCCACCGGTGGTAGCACCATTTCTCTTCTCACAACAAGCGGCACCCCCGGTCGTGGAAGTAGCAGACTTGGTTTTGGGAAGAGCATCACTCCCAACCTGATCGGTCTCTTCTTCCAGAGGATGACTGATGGCGGCTGGAGCAGGAAGAGTGACGGTTTGGCCCGTCCGGACTTCAAGATCAAGGAGCTTGGCCTGGTTTCGCTCTTCCTTGAGGTTGGCAATTAGATCATCAATGTTGCCAAAGCTCTCCATCTTATCCCGCCTCGCGTTGCTATAACCAACTGCAGATTCATGGAAAGGGCACACAAGAATAATGGGTTAGTGTAAGATAGCGGAAGACAGGAATAAAGCACAAGGAAAAATCATGTACAAAGATAACGACGTCAACAACACGCAAGCAGTAGACGACATACTAGGCGTTTTCGCAAGACCGATAGACTCCAAAATTCGGTAGTCGTTTAAAAGGTACACGCTTCGAAACTTATTACTATAACCTCGCTCCATTCTATGGAAACGCCGTTTTTCAGTAGCTCAGAGGTAATACTGATGAGTAACTACAACAAGGGAAACAACATGTAAGAATAGGAAAGAAGACAAGTACCAAACTGCCAAATTCACCGAGAGAGAGGAACCTAGTAGGCACGCGGGGCCGGCTATTAGATTTTGTCGATCTTAACCAAGCACCACCGGCAAGAAAGTGTTCAGACCTCCACTCCGGGTTGGACGTCTGAAAGACGTGAAGGGCAAGGGGACTACCTCGTCGTTGGACTAAACACAGCGTCTTGTGGCACCCCTTCTTCGTCGAATACAATACATCAATGTAGTGCAGCACTTCGTTTCGAGTGGGGTAATCCAGCTCGACCAACTTCCATAACATGAACATGGCGTTCAACGACTGGAGCATCAACAAAGAAACTTGACCAACAGCGCACCGAAGCTCCCCAAATATATACTCATGAAAGGGGTGAAGTAGTAAACCGCATACCTAAGTGCAATTGAGCCCGGTCCATGGCGACATAACCAGCGGACGATCCGGTGAAAAACTGACCCTTACCCAAAGGCACAACAATAACGGCACTAGGGATCTGGAACTCTGATTTCATCTCCTTTATGGCAGAGAAGGACATTGACATAACGAGCTCATCTACCTCCTGCGAATCGCTCAGCATCCAAACTCTTGACACACTTAGCCCAAGCATCCGCGGGTTGGGAGGAATAATGGGTGCCGAGCTCGATGTTGACGTCGTTGGATCCATTTCACCTTGCTCTGGTTGAGAGGATGATGTCATGTTACCTACAAAACATTTACGGATAAGGTTAGCCCAAGGTTAACCCATCTCAATTTCCTAATCCGTAAATGACTTCCCAAGGAACATGCCCGGTTTCCCCCCAACACTAAAGCATGTTCTCTAGTGGTTACAGACCTAATGCTAGACGACGCACGTGACCACACAAAAAAAATCGCTATTAGGCCAGGGGTTGGACCTAGATCCGCACACACAACAGGTACAACCTAGAGAGAGGAAGACTAGAAAAACTCAACAGCAGCAGAGAGACCTTTGATCACCGTGAACGACGGCGACACAGTATCTGACGATCTACATTTAATCAAGGCAGAGAAACGACAATTAAAAGCACAAGCAAAAGTGAAGCATGCAGAACAAACCCAAAAATTCAAAGCTCGCAGAGAGAGAACAAGCTCAGAGTGAACGGAAGCGAAAAACTTACTTGCTCTTTGATAAAGGTGATCAAAAGTTGAAAACAACGGGACAAACAAGGCTTCAAAGTACGACAACTGATACAGCGACGACAGATGGATTCTCTCTCTCTCTCTCTCTCTCCAAAAAAGCCTAGTCCAGATGAATATACTCATAGTACAGTGTGGGAAAGAAAGAGAAAAATATGGGGTATAAATATGTCATCTTTAGGTGTGATTATAACCGTTCAAAGAAACACGTCGGTTTGCAAGATGCGAACACGCGTCCACTGATGTCATCAGGCACGGAAGAGTCTAGAACACGAAATGATACACACCGTTTCCCTAATCACGATTTCCAAGGAAAAAAAATCATCACACTCTAACTTACGACATGACGTTTGGGAAGCCTAAGGCGCCCTACATCAGCACATGGCTGTTACAGATTTGGCGGCATTTAATGAAAGCAATAAATGGCTACACCTACCAACTCGGGGGATGAGCATAAGCGGCGACGGATGCCATAGAAACTCGGGATGGACACCAACCGCCTCAACCTTTTTTAACACCCACACTAGCAACAACCATCAGCATTGTATAAGTTCTCTTAACGGCTGTAGCATCTCCGACGCCATATCGCCTTCCTTCAACTGGCCTAAGCGCAGTCAAGTCGCGCCCCTCCGGTGTAACTACCAGCAGCTTGCAACAAAAGCTACCAGATTGGGAAGGACCGAGTGTTTGAGCGCCAATGAGCGAATCCTTCGGTCGGTGTAATGTAGCCACTCATTGCATCCCTCGACACTGAATAAGTTATGAAGGAGTATGTCAATTACCGGGAATGACTTCATTGGGAACGAGCCTACTGGGTTAAATCGTTACTTGAAGAAACCCTGATATAACGTCATGACTCATTCGGGAAGGAAACAAGCCTAAGGGTGTTAACGTCAATATTTTATTTTTTTAACCCCCGGGAGACGGTAAATTAGCTACTTACCGACCTCACCGATACTAACTACGGATTCCTATTTGGATGTCTTCAGTATAGGTATCAATATCGTCAAGCGAAACAACCTTGGTCGGCGAGCTGGATGACTGTATGGCACGTATCCGGCTATAGCAGGTAACAACACCTGTTAAGTACGTACAAATAGTATAGCCGGTATCCAGTTTTACAACTCACCAACCAAGATTAATCCTTTTGGCTGAGCGAGTTGAGGGACTTGAACATATACCTGGCTAATTAACTTATCATGTACGTACTTAACATCCTTCATTACTTTATAATTATATCTCACCGCCAACATAATCGCGTTCACCGGCAAGAGACCTACAACTTCGTCGGTCAGCCCAAGCCCTATCTTGACGTGGTTAGCGCTCACACGCCCAGCAAAGAACCCATCAGAAGACACCTTAGCAAAAGAGTAAAAAAACTGATCCCACATCGAAGAATTGGTAAGAGCTCTGGTCTCAACCACCTTTATAAGCCTGACGGTTCAGCATTAATGGTACGCATTCATTACCCTTTTACGCCATTACCCTGTTTAAATCATATCTCGTTTCTGACTTAGGCATCGGAGGGTTGCAGGCCAGCACACCCGGTCTCTCCTTAACGATTGTCATTCTTAGCAGCGAGGGCGATTGAACGAGAGCAATTGTAAAACGTTATCGAAAGCAGAAACCAATATCAATTGAGAGTGACAGCGGTATAGATCAAAGTCGAGCGACAATGGTACAGTTCACAATCAAGCGACAACGATATACGGAATCCTGAATAAACGTGTACTAATCTCATCCGTTAATATTAATTACCCCTTGGTGGTTTTGGATATCAACAATATAGAAAAGAAAAAAAAATAGCCAAATGGTGTGTTTGGTATGTGGACTCTTATTTTGTTGACAACGAGGTGTCAACCGTTATTTTTTCGTCAAATTGGTGACGTGGTGCTTGCCAAAAAAGTAAAAACAAGAATAAATGACTTTTTGTCCTTAGAATTAATTTTATTTTTAATTTTTTCTTTTCTATTTAATATTTGATATTTTTAACCAAATCGAATCTGTTTCTATCGTTTCGACTTAAAAAAAAAAACCAAATCGAATCTCATAACATGCTCGAGTGAATCTATCCGGTCTCTAAATCAAAAAAAAAAATACCTAAAATTAAAATTAATTCAAAAGATAAAAAGGTCATTTTTTAAAGTGCCACATCATTGAAAAGTTACGATACAATATAGACACTATAAGAGCCTTGTTGTTAATAAAATAAAAATCTAGGCACCACACACCGTTGACTTTAAAAGTCTAAATATCAAAACTGACATTCAAAATCTAAACACCACTTTGTACATGGAAAATAGAAACGAACCGTACAATATAATGACCTAGTGATGTATACGTTATAGTATAATATATAGTCTGCCGCTAAATGCTCGAGAAGTCTACTGTCTACGATGACTGACGCAATGCATTTTGTATTGGCGACATTAAAATAACGAGGATGTAGACAAAGACATCGATGCCATCGCTAGATGTTGGAAGTATTCGAAGAGATGTACATTAATATATATCGGATTTCTATTTCTTACTGGCTATGTAGTTTTAAGCTCAATTTGAGTCATCCACAACAACATGCACTAGCTTCAGAGAAGGCAAGGCGATGGATATTATTATCTACTATGCACAGATAGTGTTCACATAGCTGGGTTTCCTGTCTATTTAAGGAGAACATGCTTTAGTACATTACTCAATCAAGGATGAACTTTCTGATGCTTGAAGCAGCTTAATGCTCATGTAGTTGCATGTGCAGGATGTTGTTTCAGATCGAACCGGATAAGGTATGGATAGATCATCGAACCGCAGTAGAGGTAATTTCCGATCTTGATACCACTTGTAATGAGTGACAACTCTGGATCAGAATAGTGTGCAGTAGGTTTCCCTTCCAAATTCACAGCTATTACACCAGAATTTTTGTCCACAAATAATCCGCTCGCCATATACTTCTCCACAATCGCCAGCCCTTTTCGGATAGAAGGGTACTTGAGTATTGTGTTCGAAGAAGACGAAAATCCCTGCCAATTTGACACAAAGATTGACAATGAACTATGAATATATATGATGCTTAATCATTCCTCATAACTACGAAACATGGGTCTTAGGAATAACAAATCACCGCAGGTAATCCAATCCAGTAATGGCCTTCCCCATCATATCGGATATTATCCGGGCTGCCGGGCAAGTAGTCGATGAAATTCTCTATGCTTCCTTTCTTCTCGCCATGAAGGTAGTACTTCTTACATCTCCTCCTGCAAAATAATTAACACAATAGTCGAATACTTAACTAGCTTGTAACACTACGCTATCTATAATGAGGGTTTCAGAGAGGAAATTAATGTTCATACATGAAAGTTTCACAGAAGATGAGATAAGACTGATCCGGAGAGAGTGCTACTCCATTTGCAAAGTAGAGGTCGCGGACAAGTACTTTGGTCTCTTTGGTTGTGGGATCGTAGCTCAGTAACCTACCATGGGGTCTGCACTCTAGATAGTCCCAGATGATGTCTTTTATACTGTATTTGTAAGTAGCATCTGTAAAGTAAATCATGCCATCTTTGGCTACATCTACACAGTCTGTTAACTTGAACTTTACACCCTCAGCCTCATCAGTCAGTAGCTCCACTGCTCCATCTTCACTTATGCTCAGTAGTCCCTGATTTATACGTCCAACATTTGGTTAATATATGATCGATCTATTTAGGAATACAGACATTTGGTGACATAATTTTTTCTCTTGTCTATGATTATGTGATACATTTTGCTCAGTCTACTGAAAATAAGTTTTGTGACCTGATCGACTGATCATATGGTAGAAATTGAACTCTGTGACTCTTACATCTCCTTTTACTCTAGTGAGGGTATTACGAAGCTTCTTTGAACAAAGGTCTAATCCGTATTTAAGATGCTCCAACTGTGTATAGCAATAGAGTTCTTGACCATTTTAAGAGCTTCGTGATTTCAACGCAGATTTATTTGGCTCAACCACTAAAAGCAATGTATTACTAGGTACCTACTTTGACGATAGTGTGTCTAAAGTTACTCAGAATTTTATTGCATATTATTTTTCTTACAATTTATTAAACCAAATTATTAAGGTTTCAACATAGCCACAGAACTTTTCATTTCATTTTCATTTTCATTTTCATATGCCAAAATGAAATGAAATGACATCACATATTCATATATATAAATCGCTAAGGATGAAATACGTGAATGTGACAGATTGACACTGACCTTTTCTGCGTCCGCGACCAAAAGCTCTCCGTGAAGTCCATGAGCGAGTCCGAGCGGTCTTCCGCCGGTATTAACCCAGTTCTCCACCACCGTGTCAGCAACCGTCTCGTTGACCGTGACTCGCTTGATCCACCCGTCAGCACATCCCGTGTATATGAGTCCAGACTTTGCATCGTAAGCCACGTCTTCCGCTTTCACCAACTCCCCGACGCCCAGAAACTCTGGCCCAGCTTTGAGAATGTTGCCGTTACGCATAGGGACAGCCACAACTCGGTCACTCAGCTCGTGAAGCGGCACCGGAGCCGGGTCGAACGAGTCGAGGTGGTAGAGTAGCACAGCTGCCGCCACCGGAACCAGTATTGAGAAGAGGAGAAACTTCAATGGCCATGATGATGATGGTGATGATCTTCTGGTGGGTTGAGTTGCAGAGGAAGGTGAGTCACGCATTGCGTCGCGAGCTATGATGGCAACTGGTAATTAGTTGTTTAGCACGATTACGTCTGTTCTCTTTAAACGGATCTGAGACTTTAGTGTTGACAGAAGAGGCTTAATAGATTATTATGACACGTCATAGTCCGGATAATTTCTCATCATTTCTTACGGCTGGCTTGAGGCTTAGATATTTTCTATTCTTCTCTTGGCTTATGGCTATAGATTTATGATGTGATAATCTAATGATTTCGGTGTGATTAGATGGAAATTAATTAAGTGATAGTCATCTTTTCTTTTTTAGGTAAGGGGTGGCCTCAGCCTCAGCCTCTGTGTGACCGTGTCCTTTGCCTGGGTACACAACTGGCTTGATCTTCATCACGATCATGGCCTAACTTCGATGCACATATCCTCTATCCAATCATATGAGACAGGAAAATAGAGGAAATTACATAAATCGAGAAAAAGAGAGAAAAAATTACACATATTAACCACCCGTTAAGCATATATATGGAATTTTTGTGCATAATTTTTATTTTTTAAAAAGTTTACGCGTGTCAATATTATTTACTCACTCTTCACACATCGATTTTGAGAGGTGTGTCAATTTGCGGCACCGGGTTCTTTCGATTTTGTTCATTATTTTTATTCTGGGTCTTTCTATTTATGTTTTGATCAATTTTGCACTGGGTTGTTCGTATATGCTGTCCAGATTGATCTCTTTCGCACTGATCCTCATCCTCGCTTTGCTCTCACTCTGTTTTCCTATCCTCTTCGTCTCTCAGAGTGTAAAGATTCTAAACCACCCTGGTAATTTCTACGACATTCTTCGTGTTTTGTTTTCGATTTGATCATGTGTTTGATATTTTGATTGTTTCAAGCTATTTAATATTTATGTGAATTTGTGTTGGCTTATAGGTGTTGGTGTGGAGAAGCCTAACCAGGGGGCATTTGATACAGCCCAATTCGATAGCATCCTCAAGAGACTCAAAGTGGTGAGCTTTTTGTATACTACATCTCGGTGCAGAAGTATCATATCGTTTCGGTCGCAAGGGAACTGTTTGTAGAAAATCATAGCCGGACAAGAAGCTTGAAGATTATAATTGTTGATTGTATTGAGAGAGTATTACAAAGACAGTATATATTGTACAATGGGAGAGAGAACCTAGCAGATGTAAGTCGTTCTAGAACCACTACAAACCAGTGGAGCAGACATAAAAGAAAGTAGTACACAGATAGGTACAACAGAGACCAAGAGCAGTTGATATAAGTCAACTGACTTTGGGATACACAATCCTAGACAGAATCACGAGCACTTCACCAAGCGTAAGTAGAACCTCATGTGTAACTCACATGATACACGTGAGTGCTTCGCTAAGAGTAGAACGAAGTGGACTTGCGAGTAGTACGCTTATGAGCACTTTCAACAGCCTCCTTCAAGCCGGATCCAGAAGGTTGATGGAACCAAGCTCGGACAAGATTTGCAGCAAATAGGTAGTTGGCAAGGCTTTGGTGAAAATGTCAGCCAACTGATTTTGATTTCGAGTGTATACTGTTTGAATGATCTTGTTTTGCACTTGATTCCGGATGTAATGACAATCAACTTCAATGTGTTTCGTTCTTTCATGGAACACAGGGTTGGATGCAATATGCATAGCAGCTTGATTATCACAGTGAAGAGACACATGATGAGAGTTTTTTAGGCCAAGGTCCTCTAACAATCCTCTAAGCCATATTAATTCACAGGCAGCAGCAGCAGCCATTGCCCTATACTCAGCTTCAGCACTGGATCTAGCAACCACAGTCTGTTTTTTACTCTTCCAAGAAACAAGATTGCCTCCAACAAATGTACAAAAACCAGTAGTGCTCTTCCTGTCTAGAGTATTTCCAGCCCAATCAACATCCACATAGCCAACAAGGCCAGTGCTTCCATTAGGCTTAAACAGCAGACTTCTACCAATTGAGCCCTTCAAGTATCTCAATATTCTTTTAACAATGCTAAAGTGATCTATAGTAGGGGCATGCATGAATTGGCTAACAATGCTTACACTATAAGAAATATCAGGCCTTGTAATAGTGAGATTTATCAGCTTTCCAACTAACCTTTGATAGTAACTTATGTCTGGCAGTAGGGGACCTGCAAAACTGATCTGAAGCTTGCTACATAAGGGACTGCTGGCAGGTTTGCAATCCAACAAGTTAGCTTCCTTTAAAAGATCAAGAATATATCTTCTTTGGTTTAGAAATAGGCCTTTGTGAGAAGATGCCATTTCTATTCCGAGGAAATACTTCAGATTGCCTAAATCCTTGATTGCAAACTTTGTATGTAGAGCAAGTTTCAAAGCAGAGATTGCTGCTAAATTGTCTCCAGTTATAATCAGATCATCAACATAAATTAGAACAACTAAGTTACCTTGACTTCCATTTTTAACAAATAGAGAGGAATCAACATTGCTCCTTGAAAAATTCATTTCCTCCAGCACTGAGCTCAACTTGGCATACCAAGCACGAGGTGATTGTTTGAGGCTATAAATAGCCTTATGCAATCTGCAGACCTTGTTTGGATTGGCTGATTAAGTGTGACCAGGAAGTAGCTTCATATAAACTTCTTCTTCCAACTCACCATGTAGAAATGCATTTTTTACATCCATTTGGTGTAAACTCCAGTCCTTGTTGACTGCAACAGAGAGAAGAACTCGAACAGTGCTCATTTTTGCAACTAGCGCAAAGGTTTCCTTGTAGTCTACACCATAGGTCTGAGTGAATCCTCTAGCAACTAGACGAGCTTTATTTCTCTCAATTCTACCATCAGAGTGAAGTTTGGTTTTGAATATCCATCTGCAACCAACAACCCTTTTCCAGTAGGTAAGTTGACAATGGACCAAGTGCTATTGCTGTGAAGAGCTGACAGTTCATTATCCATAGCGGCTCTCCACTTGGGCTGTGAGTTAGCTTCTTCAAAAGATTGGGGTTCAGAGATATCATCAAGGCTGTTAAGAAAAGCAGTATGCTTGAGGAAAAAACTTTTGAAGGAGCAGTGACTGGCCATGTTGTGCTTAGAAGTCATAAGCACATAGTCATTTAGCCTTGTAGGTTTTCTCCTATCTCGACTAGGATTGCGTCGAGGATGAACATCACCCACTGTATCTGCATTTTCAACAACAATAACAGGTTCTTTAATAGTAACAGAAATATCATGATTGTCATCAGCAACTATTCCAGGGTCTACAACATTAAATTTTAGAGCTTGAGTTATCTCAACCGTGTCTCTATCAATAGGGACATTAGACCCTGAGACTTCAGTTTCATCACAGTTCTTACTCTCATATACAGGCATTTCAAACCCTGAGGTTAGATCATCATATGACTCCACAGTTCTACTAACTCCATCTTGTACACTGAAGTAGGGTAGACTTTCATCAAATCTGACATCCCTTGACACAATAATCTTCTTGGTAGCAAAATTGTAGCATCTATAGCCCTTTTGAGTGGAAGAATATCCTAGGAGCATGCATTTAATTACTCTAGGTTCCAACTTGTCTCTATGGGTGGACTGAATGTGAACATAACAGGAGCATCCAAAAATTCTGAGCTGGGAGATATCAATTTTCCTGCCTTTCAGAACCTCCAATGGAGACTTAAACCCCAAAACTCTACTAGGTAGTCTGTTAATCAAGTAATTTGCAGATAAGACAGCATATGACCAGTATTGTTTTGGAACATTCATATGAAACATAAGGGCTCTAGCTTTTTCCAAGATGTCTCTATTTTTCCTCTCAGCAATGCCATTCTGTTGAGGTGTACCAACACAACTGGTCTGATGGAGCACTCCATGATTACTTAGAAAGTTTTTCATCTTGTTAGACAAATATTCAGATTCATTATCTGATCTCAGAGTCTGAATGTTTGAAGAGAAATGATTTTTGACTAGATTATAAAAGTCAAGGAACATGTCAAACAACTCACTTTTTGATTTTGAGACATATGCCCAAGTAATCCTTGTAAAATCATCAACAAAGGTTACAAAATACTTGAATTCATCAATAGATTTTAAGACAGGCCCCCAAATATCTGAGTGGATAATTTCAAATGGATAACTAGCTCTAGACAAGGATTGAGCAAAAGGAAGTCTGGTAGACTTAGAGTACTGACATACATCACAATGAGTGTTGTCATTACAAGAGTTTGGAAATAGGATGGATAGAACTTTGTCAGATGGATGAGCCAGTCTCCTGTGCCAGAGAGGCGAATCAGAGGGTGGACTGGAACTAACATGAAACACATTGCATGCAGAGGGCTTCATGAGGAAGTAATAGAGTCCATTCCTAAACACCCCTTCATCAATCATCTTCTTGGTGATGATATCCTGAAAGAATACTTTATCAGGAGTGAAAATGACAAAGCATTTCAACGAGTTTGTAAGCTGGCCAACCGATAAAAGTTTGAAAGGAAATGATGGCATAAAAAAGGCACTGGACTCTATGGTGTTTGACAGAATCCTAATTTTCCCTTTCCCACTAACAGTAGCCCCCTTACCATTGGCAACAGGCACAGTGGAATTAAAGATCTCAAAATAGTTTAGATTATTCAACTTGTTAGTCATGTGATCGGTGGCTCAAGAGTCCACAATCCAGTAATCAAGTTTATCATTCATATCCAGTGCAGTGGCAAACGCATTTAGAATACCTGGTTTATCAGAGATAGGTTGATGATCAGCATCAGCAAGAAACCCTGCAAATCGACTCATCATAGCTGAATGATTCCCAGATGAAAAACAAGTCTCATCATTTTGTTGCTTGTGTTGCAGAAACTTGGCAAACTCATTTATGAGTGCTGTAGGGTTGGCAGTGAAGTCGGTCATCTCAGACTAGGGTGTAGATGAGGTGACCATTTTTGCCGTGAACCCTTCATTTAAATTTGATCTTCCCTTGTTTCTCATCTCCCTATCCTTCTTGAATTTTGCCTTGAGTTTTGGATGTAGGCTCCAGCAGGTTTCAACAGCATGAGTGGTGGAACCACAGTGGTCACACAACAAGTTGACCTTCTTCCCCTTGTAGCTTTTTGGTTCAGATTGGTAGTTTGAGACACATGCTCTCACTTCCGGATTGGTGCCTTTTACCTCTAGATTCATGACTTTCCTCCTAGTTTCCTCCTGTTGGATAGTGGCACACACACTTGTATGGGAGAGGAGAGTAGCACTCATGAGAATGATACTTCTCATATCTTCATAGTCTAAGTTTAGACTTGCAAGAAGTTGAAAAATTCTATCTTCCTCTGCATGTTTGCGTAGAATGGAGAGCTCAGTAGTGAGAGGTCTGAACTTATTTAGTTCATTCCATAAGGTGGTGAGTGCTCCCAAATGTACAGAGAATGATTTTTCATCTTGTTGCAAGTCATTAATCTCCTTTTGAAGTTGGAAGACTTTAGCTGCATTGTTCTGATTTCCATAAATCTCCTTTACAGCCTTCCACAGATCAGTGGCAGATTCGGAGTAGTTGAAGATTTGAGCAATATGAGGAACTATGGAATTGCAGAGCCATGACATGACTTGATGATCCTTTGCGAGCCATGAATCGTAACCTTCAGACAGAGGTCCAGGAACACTGATGGAGCCATTGATGAATCATAATCTAGACTTTCCACCTAAAGCAAGTGTGATATCTCTAGACCATGAATGGAAATTGACTCCATCGAACAAAGTGGATGTTAAGCGCTGGTTTGTATTGATATCAGCATCAGAGTGAGAAGTAGAGGAATTGGATGTGTTATTCATGGTTGAGATTCTTGATTCAGTCATGATAAGACTGATCAGAGTAACCAGAATAATGAAAGGATTTTGAAATAAACAGAAGCAGGCGATTAATCGTTCTGCTCTGATACCATGTAGAAAATCATAGCCAGACAAGAAGCTTGAAGATTATAATTGTTGATTGTATTGAGAGAGTATTACAAGGACAGTATATATTGTACAATGGGAGAGAGAACCTAACAGATGTAAGCCGTTCTAGAACCACTACAAACCAGTGGAGCAGACAGAAAAGAAAGTAGTACACATATAGGTACAACAGAGACCAAGAGCAGTTGATATAAGTCAACTGGCCTTGGGATATACAATCCTAGACAGAACCATGAGCACTTCGCCAAGCGTAAGTAGAACCTCATGTGTAACTCACGTGATACACGCGAGTGTTTCGCCAAGAATAGAACGAAGTGGACTTGCGAGTAGTACACTTATGAGCACTTTCAACACTGTTTAATGGACTATTCAAATTATATTATTTTTTCTGGCCCTGTAAGCCTAATTATGTAGGTATGTAAGCACTTATACGAGCATATGTTTCCTGAAAATGTATTACACAGTTCTTATAGCAATCAGTAAGTAAATATATGATTTGTGGCATGCCTTGGAAATCAGAATTGTGTATAAACCATTTTCTGAAATGTGTAATACATGCTTTAACTCATATAGGCCATCTCTCAGTGACCTCACCATATACGTAAACTCCAGGTAATTTCCTGGATACAGTGCCGGGTTCTTTTCGGCATTATGTCATTTAACATGCTGAAAGAAGCATTCTATTAATACTTTGTAAACACAGCGTGTATGGGATTATGCAGGAGACAATTATGTGCACCGGCTAATTCAATCTAAAACTGATGGAAAATTGGTTGAACTAAACTCACAATGTCAAAGGAAGTTGCGAGTGTGCAGATTCTGGATTCAGTGAGGCTCTTTTGAACAGTAAAGTAGACGCTGTTATGACTTAACTCTTCATGTCAATGGGTCTTTAAATAATTTTTTAATTAGAAGATGGTTTATTATGATTGTCGATCACGTGGTCCATCCATATCTTTTTAGAGTAAAAAAATAAATAGATAATATAGATAAATTGAATCACGTATGCGTGAAAGAAAGAGTTATGCAGAAAAAAAAACACTGTGAAATACATAACTAACTTTATGTATTATCTAGGTGTAAGAAAAACTAGGTGTAAAAGAGAGTACATAAGGTGATAAAGATGTTTACATAAGGCAATTTTGGTAGGCATGTTTGTCCAGTTTTTTTTACCCAATTAGCTTTTCTTTCTTGGTTTTTGGATTCGATTTTGGTTACTCATTTAACAAAATTCATTTTTTTACAGGGATTGGATATCTACGGCATCTAATCAGCAGAGGTATAAATTATAAAGTTTTGTTGGTTGGGTTTGAACTCTTGCTCTTTTAAGGTAAACGTCAGTTATCTATTCTTAATCAATGTGTGCATCAGTTGAGTTTGGAGTTTAAAGTTTTCATCTTAGATATTTTAGAACCTCAGGCTTGAATCTTTGTATCAATACATGTATTTGTTTTATTAAATCAGTTATAGTGATTTTACAGTTATGAGGTCAAAATCCATTTTCTCCGAGAGGCCAGATTTTTTCCTCCAATCGCAAAACTTTAAACAAGACTTAACAAGTCATGAGGCAGCAACATCGTTGAACTCTTTTCAAAATGAGGCAAACCAAATCCGAAGCGACGAAGCAAATCTTTAGTTTGTAGGCATGCACAATATGTGTGGTCGATGTTAATGAAAGCCACTCAGGTGAGCTTAGACAAGGATATCATTTGTTCATAATCAAGTTTGTAGTCTGCTATAATAATTGATAGAATGTTTAACAAGGATATCATTTGTTCTGGTTAATAGGGTCTTTCACGAAGAAACATTTTTTCGAGAACTTGGTAAATTTTGGCCAAGGGTTGACAAACCGTGAAGAAACATTGGCATCATCTGAGAAAAAGAGAAGAACTAATCCACTTCTAAATGAAGGCACAGGTAGATTAAATCCAATGAAGAAAAAGAGAAAAATCAATCTACTTCAAAATGAAGGAACAAGTAGATCAAATTCAACTAAAAAAGAGAGGAAAATCAATCAAAAAAATCTTCATTTTATAGACATGCTGTTAATGAGAGGATTTCAAGTAAGCATAGACTTGTAGCGTAGATTTGTTTGAACTAATTTGTTGTTGTAATGCGTTTAACTCTATTATAGTTCATCAAAAAAATAATTTTTTTTAATATTAAGTGCAGTTACCGATTTTACTCTTTTTGGTCAATTATCCGATGAAAGGAAGCATCAGGGTTAGTTATGTTATGTTTATATTGTTACTCATCATTCAAACATAAAACATCTCAATAACTCAATTTTCGCCAATTACAATCACAGGTGCGATCTTCAAATATGAAAAAATTGGTGACGATTCTCATAATTACAAAAATTGCGGTGCTTCTTTTTGGTTAGGTGAAGCACTTAGAATAAATAAAATAAAATAAGTACCAATTTATAAAAAATGTTGTCATAAAAGAGCGGTTAAATTTTCACCATTCAGTCCGTTACCAACATTTCTTGCACATGTTTTTCAACTAACGGTTGAGAAAACATACTCTTTCGTGAAAATATACGAGTTTACAATTTAATGTCCGTTTTTACCTCAATGGGAGCAAAAGTTAATTACAATATAAATAATAGCTATGCTCTTTATGTTTTTAAAATATGTGGTTAAGTGCATCATTTAATGTGTTTTATATTATCACTTGAAAACGAAACTTTTAAATATGCTCAATTATATGTTTATGACACTAACAATGAAATATCCAATCGTATTAATGCCATTGACCCAAATCATGTCAATCAAAAAATCAAACCCAATAGATATCTACAATAATGATTCCTAATAAAAACAAATATTTATAATAATGAATAAATTAATTATAATTATATTAGAAATATTGTTAACACCCTGTACACATGGGATAGGGGGCAGTTCGGAATCATCAACAGCAACTCGGAGACATCATCGAGAACTCGGCCTACTTCAGAGTGGTCCTCCACTCGTCGCTTGACAGTATCCACCAGAGAAAGGCACTGTTTCTACCTGTACATCGTGAAGGTTCTGGTTCATAGCATATCTGAGTGCCTCCCTTAATGCCAAAGCTTCGACCATGATCGCTGACGGCACAGGGGCGAGCGAGCATACCATACCTCCTAAAACCCCGCCTGAGCTATTTCGTAAAATGAACCCGACTCCGCCTCTCTTAGTGTCATCATCATAAGCACCGTCAACATTGATTTTAATGGAGTTGGGCAGTGGCGGAATCCACCCTCGAATCACCCGAGGGCTCTTGCTTCGCCTCTTATTTTTTTTCCAAGGACGATTACGTGGAATATATAGGATATAATCCACATTTATAAGAACTAGCTTGTGTCAATAGTAAGGACGCTCACCAGCAACGTTGCCTGGGACATCATAGTTGCATGTGACAAAATACCACGAATTGCTGCATTGGACTCGGGCACACCCAAGTTTGGTGGAGTTTGCCCAAACTACTTGTTTATAGTGCGAACACACCATTCCACCGGTGCAAGCATTGGAGGTGTAGTCATAGTAAGGCTTCTCTGCCACCCACGAGTTCACCGCGGCGGTGCATGCCTGTAAGCGTGCTGCTGCTGCCTTTGCCCAGGTTCTCGCCGTAAGGCCCTCCCGAGTTGATGAGATTGCAGTCACCGATCCTCCTGGCATTCGCGTAGTTCTGAGCACAGGCGGCAACAGTTGTATCCCATGCGATGTTTGCCACCCCAACTTGTGCGCGAGCTGAATTGTGTGTGTTGAGGTAGTCTTGCTGTGAATTTTGACTCTGTGAGGGAGGAACCGGTGCCAACTCCATCAGACAAAGAAAGTCATATTTTGATAGATGTTCACTCAAATATGTGAGGAATTAAGAGGTTGTGATTTTATAAAATTCATGACAGCCTAGCTAGCTAGGAGGCTTTTATAGCAACAAGAACAAGTGGTTACCATATTGTTTATGAACCACTATGGGAATTGATTACCATAACAATGCTATGAAAAGCATAAATACGGTAACAGTACGTATAAGCAATCAAGTGCTAATGAAGAACGTTCCCTTAGATCTTAAAGAGACAAGATCTCTCCATTGTCAACTTAAGAAGGAGATTCTATAGAGGTATTTCAGTTTTTTAAGAAGTCAAATTAGACATTACAATTTGGATAATTACCTCAACGAATTCTGAGGTAGTAGGGTATGAACCTTTGGCAGTAGATCGGCAGATTGTGTCTGGGGGAAATTAACCACTAGCAAATCTAGTCATGAAATAATTGACCGGTATCCAAAAAGTTTTGGCGGAGCATTGTCGTAAATCGTAATGATGCGATTTTGTTGGTTTGTTTAAGCATTAATCAAGTTACGTACGTATGTTTGCCTTGTTACTTATGCTTGTTACTTATGGGTTGGGTTCGACATCCTATTTTTTACGCAAGCTTTTACACAACTTATCAACTATTAGATCTTAGGCCATTTATCGGTGAAGATGGGATGACATAAAGTTCTACAAAATAAAAAGCGTTTTAATGTTCAATTTTCTCTCCATGGAAAAAAAATGTAACGGTAATTATTTTCTCATTGTTCAGTGCATCTGCTGGCATTTAAGTTCCTCTATTCGTCTCGATTTCGAGATTTTGTTCTTCCTTAAGAAGCTGTTATATGTAAAGTCCACTTTGTGGGCTTATGAGATCTCTAGAAATCTCAAGAAGAAAGAAGAAGATTTGAGATGAAGAGGGAGAGAACGAGAACCGGTCTGTGAAGCCCACTTTTGTGGGATGTAGAAAATTCAAGAAGAAATGAGAAGTACGGAGAAGAGATGGAGAGGCGGTGGAAGAGGAAGATTAATCAAGAAGCTTTAAAAAGAAAGAGAGGAGGTGGAACACCTCTATAAATAGAGGATTGGTGCTCCTCTCTTGTGGGTGCATCACAACCAAGCTAGCCTAATCCCCTCTTCCCTCTAACCTCCCTTACGTAGAGTCCACAATAGCACATACTCTAGTGTCAGTAAACTCCTCCAAGTGTGAGAGAGTTGTGTTTAGAGTAGTGTAGTATTCTTCTCTAGATTGAGAGAGAAGTGTCATCAACCTTGTAATTCCTTTTTTTCTTCTAGTGAAATCCTCCTACTTGCCCGTGGTTTTTCCCCGATTCTTTTTGGGGTTTTCCATGTAAATCCTTGTGTCTCTTCTTTTACATTTTCTTTCCACATCTCAATTGTGTATAACTTCCTCACGTAGCTCGTAACAATGGTATCAGAGCATTGGTTGTGCGATCATATTGAGAGCTGTATCTAGAGGAAAGTCATTCAATTCGAGATGACGACGAAGTTCGATATCGAGAAGTTTAACGGGACTAACTTCTCGTTATGGAAAATGAAGATGAGAGCACTATTGCGGAAGGACAATTGCTTAGCTACAATTGAGGCAAGGCACGCAGACTTCACGGACGATGCAAAGTGGAACGAGATGGATGCCCTCGCTATGGCAGATCTTCACCTTGCATTAGTCGATGGAGTGTTATCTAGCATGGAGGAGAAGAAGACCGCAAAGGAGATATGGGATACGCTTATGAAGCTGTACGAGGCGAAGTCGCAGCATAACAAGATTTTCTTGAAGAGAAGGCTTTACACTCTTCGTATGGCGGAGTCTACATCAGTGACTGAGCACATCAACACATTGAATACTCTATTTTCACAGCTCACAAATATGGGACAGAAAATAGATTCAAGTGAACGGGCGGAGATTCTACTTCAGAGTTTACCCGACTCGTATGATCAGCTCATCATTAATCTGACAAACAATATCTTCGCGGACCACCTAGTCTTCGATGAAGTTGCAGCTGCAGTATTAGAAGAAGAGAGCAGGCGCAGAAACAAGGAGGACAGGCAGGCGAGTTCGCAGCAAGCGGAAGCTTTGATGGTGAGAGGAAGATCAACAGAGCGTAGTTCAAGTGGGAGCCAAGGTCACGGTAGATCGAAGTCAAGGCCACAGAAGAATTTCTGGTGCTATCACTGTGGCAAGAATGGACACGTCAAAAGGGACTGTCGACATCTGAAGAAGAGTGGAAACCCTGAGTCATCAAACGCTCAAGGGAATGTGGTAAGTATCTCTGATGACGCTGAAATTTTATATAGCGAGGCAACAACTTTTGAAGGTAGGAGAAAATTTGCCGATGTCTGGCTTATAGACTCGGGGGCAACATGGCACATGACTCCCCGAAGAGATTGGTTCCATCAATATGAACCTATCTCTGGTGGATCAGTGTACATGGGAGACGACCATGCCTTGGAGATTGTTGGTATAGGTACCGTCAAAATAAAAATGTTTGATGGTATAGTTCGCAGTATTCCGGAGGTACGACATGTGAAAGGTATGAAGAAAAATCTATTGTCCTGGGGACAATTAGATGGCAACGGATACAAGATGCATAGTCAAGACGGGATCATGAAGGCTACAAAAGGTGCACTTGTGGTTATGAAGGCGAACAAGATCGGGGCAAATCTGTGGATGCTTCAAGGAGAGACATATCAAGAAGCCGATGCATGTGCTGCAACATCCAATAATGGAGAAGAATCGATGATGATGTGGCATCTTAAACTTGGCCCCATGTCAGAACGAGGCCTGAAGATTCTCTCTGATCGGAAGCTACTTCCAGGGCTTAAGCAGGTAAATTTACCTTTCTGCGAGCATTGTGTTACAAGCAAGCAGAGTAGATTAAAGTTTGATAGGTCGGTCTCCAGAAGTAAATGCATCCTAGATTTGCTACATTCTGATGTTTGGGAGTCACCAGTTGTGTCCCTAGGAGGTGCAAAGTACTTTGTGTCCTTTATTGATGATTACTCCAGGAGATGCTGGGTGTACCCAATCAAAAATAAGTCCAATGTATTTTCGGTATTCAAAGCCTTCAAAGTAGAGGTGGAGCTTGAATCTGGAAAAAAGATCAAGTGCATGCGGACTGACAATGGGACAGAGTACATGGATGGCGAGTTTCTTGCACTCTGCAGGCAAGAAGGTATCAAGAGACAGTTCACAACCACGTACACTCCTCAGCAAAATGGAGTTGCAGAACGGATGAACAGAAATCTTGTAGAAAATATGAGAGCTATGTTAAGGACTGCTGGTTTATCCAATTCATTTCGGGCGGAAGCAGCCAAGGCCGCTTGTCACGTGGTAAATCGATCCTCATAAACGACAATTGAACTTAAAACGCAGATGGAGATGTGGACTGGTAAACCCGCTAACTACTTTGATCTACATTCATTTGAATGTCCTGCGTATGTAATGTACACCGTCCTGGAAAGAAAAGTTAGATCCGAAATCCTGGAGGTGTATATTCTTGAGGAATGCTGACGGAGTAAAGGGGTATCACCTGTGGGATCCCACTGCCCGCAAGGTTATTGTCAGCAGGGATGTGATCTTTAAAGAAGATCAACTACTACAAAGAGGTCATGATGATAGCAGTTCGAGTAAGAAGACTGCAGTCATACGAGTCGAAAGTAACCCGAAGGAGGAGAATTCAAGTTCTTTTGAAGAAGTACCTGAGCACGAGGATCAAGAACCATCTGAGATGGAGGACCAAGAAGTTCGCAGGTCGACCCGTGCGAGAAAGCCACCAGCCTGGCAGTCGGAATATGTTACAGAGAGTAATGTTGCATACTGTCTTCTAACGGAGGATGGAGAGCCGTCAACTTTTCATGAAGCCATAAGCAGTTCAGATGCAGCTCTGTGGATGACAGCAATGCAAGAAGAAATTGAAGCTCTACATAAAAATAAGACATGGGATCTTGTTCCTCTACCACAAGGAAGGAAATCTATTGGTAACAAGTGGGTCTATAAGATCAAGCGAGATGGCCATGATCAAGTGGAGAGGTATCGCGCTAGACTAGTAGTGAAAGGGTTCGCTCAAAAAGAAGGTGTTGACTTCAACGAAATATTCTCTCCTGTTGTTCGACTCACAACTATTCGAGTAGTCTTGGCGATGTGCGCTACGTTCGACCTACATATGGAGCAGTTAGATGTGAAGACTGCATTTCTTCATGGAGAGCTTGAAGAAGAGATATATATGTTCCAACTAGAAGGTTTTGCTGAATCAGGCAAGGAGAACTTGGTTTGCAGGTTGAACAAATCTCTATACGGTCTCAAACAGGCGCCGAGATGTTGGTATAAGAAATTTGATTCTTTCATCATGAGCCTTGAATACAATAGACTTCATGCAGATCCTTGTGCCTACTACAAGAGATTTGGTGATGGCGACTTCATCATCCTATTGTTGTACGTTGACGACATGTTGGTAGCAGGCCCCAACAAAGATCGTATTAAAGACTTGAAGGCTCAATTGGCTAGGGAGTTCGAAATGAAGGACTTGGGACCAGCAAACAAGATTTTAGGGATGCAAATTCATCGAGACAGAGAAAGTAGGAAGGTTTGGCTGTCGCAGAGGAACTACTTGAAGAAAGTCTTGAGCCGCTTCAATATGCAAGACTGTAAGCCAATCTCTATCCCTCTTCCTACTAATTATAAATTATCCTCAAATATGTGTCCTAGCAATGAAACAGAGAGGATGGAGATGTCTCGAGTATCGTATGCATCAGCAATGGGAAGCTTGATGCTCGCCATGGTTTGCACACGACCGGACATTGCACAAGCAGTGGGAGCAATTAGTCGATACATGGCGAATCCTGGTAAGGAGCACTGGAACGCTGTAAAGAGGATCCTTCGATATATCAAGGGTACCTTGGATGTTGCATTATGTTATGGAGGATCAGAGTTTACCGTCAGAGGCTATGTTGATTCAGATTACGTAGGTGATCAAGAAAATAGTAAATCCACCACGGGGTATGTGTTCACTCTTGCTGGAAGTGTTGTAAGTTGGATTTCAAAACTGTAGCCGCTCGTAACAACGTCTACGACAGAAGCAGAATACGTCGCAGCTACACAATTCAAGCTAGCAAAGAGGCAATATGGTTACAAATATTGCTGGAGGAGCTCAAACGCAAGCAAGAGAAAATTACTCTGTTTTGCGATAGTCAAAGCGCTTTGCACCTTGCAAAGAATCCAGCATTTCATCCGAAAACCAAACACATACGAGTTCAATATCACTTTGTTCGTGAGGTGGTGGAAGACAGATGTGTGGATATGCAGAAAATCCATACAAACGATAACCTAGCGGATGCTCTGACGAAGCCGATCAACGCGGACAAGTTCATTTGGTGTCGATCCTCTATTGGCCTAGCAGAAACGTAAGTAGCATGGAAATGGCAATTATAGGAAGGATGACAGAATCCACAAAGTGGCTTTAAGTGGGAGAATGTTATATGTAAAGTCCACTTTGTGGGCTGATGAGATCTCTAGAAATCTCAAGAAGAAAGAAGAAGATTTGAGATGAAGAGGGAGAGAAGGAGAACCGGTCTGTGAAGCCCACTTTTGTGGGATGTAGAAAATTCAAGAAGAAATGAGAAGTAGGGAGAAGAGATGGAGAAGCGGTGGAAGAGGAAGATTAATCAAGAAGCTTCAAGAAGAAAGAGAGGAGGTGGAACACCTCTATAAATAGAGGATTGGTGCTCTTCTCTTGTGGATGCATTACAACCAAGCTAACCTAATCCCCTCTTCCCTCTAACCTCCCTTACGTAGAGTCCACAATAGCACATACTTTAGTGTTAGTAAACTCCTCCAAATGTGAGAGAGTTGTATTTAGAGTAGTGTAGTATTCTTCTCTAGATTGAGAGAGAAGTGTCATCAACCTTGTAATTCCTTTTTTTTCTTCTAGTGAAATCCTCTTACTTGCCCGTGGTTTTTCCCCGATTCTTTTTGGGGTTTTCCATGTAAATCCTTGTGTCTCCTATTTTACATTTTCTTTCCACATCTCAATTGTGTATAACTTCCTCACGTAGCTCCTAACAGAAGCTATTATTCTTTCCTTACCAATCAACAACAGTTGAATTAAAATCAATGTAATTGCAATCTTTTACATAATTGATGAACTTTGCTTACCAGGGGTCAAGTCGAGCCCTTCAAATCATCTTTGAACCTCGACTCCGTTCACGGGTTCTTGTTGACTTTATCCCAAATGACCAGGCTGCAACTCCATTTTCGTTCGTAGAAGGGAGTTCAAAGTGGCTAAGACAATCTTGTTTTCAGATACAAACATTGAAGCATATAATCTGGGTTTTGGATGTTGGAAAATTGTAACCCAGAAAAGAAAAATGAGCTCAACGATTCTGGGTTTTGAATGTTTGCTAGTTACCAAATTGTGCATCAACGACTCGAACATGTATCTTTAAAAACCTTGCACATTAGAATCAAAAGTCTCCCAAAGAGTCGATAAGAAGAATAATCATGGAACAATGTATTATGGGCGGGTTTAGTTAGATCATCTCCAACAATGAAGGTTCTATACCTCATAATAGAACCTTGTAAAATCAATATTCACTATAAGACCTTCCCATCTCCAACAATGAAGGTTCTATACCTCATAATAAGACTCATTTTTTCATCTCCAACCATGAGTCTTATACCTTATACCTTAAAACTCATAATCTTTATTATAGATTTCTTTTAATATAAAAATATACATATTGTATTCTATAATAATTTCTCAAACTATTTTAATTTAAAATAATCTATTATTGAATTTTTTAATTAAATTTGGTGTGTTGTTGTGTGTTTTTAATTTGGTGTGTTGTATTGACCTTTAATTTTGTGTGCTATTAATAAAAATGAGTGTATAATAAATGAAAGTTTAATCCATTATAAGAAAACAACAAAATACTCTTCATTAAAACAGTTGGGCCCACAAAAATATACAAGGTCCTATACCTCATATTAGGTTCTATTTTAGAACTTTGGATAGGGTATGAGACCTAGATATAGGGTATGAGACCCAAATTTTTATGGGTTGGAGATGAGTTTTTTTTTTTTTTTTTAAGGTTCTACTATAAGGTATAGGACCTCCATTGTTGGAGATGCCCTTACAGAAAGAAGAAGAAGAGACGAGAACTATTTGACAGAAGATGAGAGAAAAAATTAGTCCTTTTTAGAGAATGTCAATAAAAGAATAAATTCTATGTCATCCCATCTTCACCGTTGAATGGTATGAGATCTAATGGTTGACATATTGAACCCTACCCGTTACTTATATCTAAAATTCATCTTGACAAATGGTTATGAGATATTGAAAGAAATAGAAACTTTCAACAATACTATACTCTAAAAACATGTCTGAATAGTTAATTCTTCAATGCAAGCAATATATGTTTGCCCATTCTTTTTATTATTATTCATATTTGATCTTATGCATATTTCCATTTTTCAGAAGTTCTAGCTAGCTAGCTCGCACGGGACTATGTATAGAGATGTAGAGAATTGTCTCAAACGAGCACGTACACAGAGACGGAGGGACATGGGGCCAGGGTGTGCCTGGGCCCCTCTGAATTTATGTGAAAAAAAATTAGTATACTATTATTTTTATATAATATAAATATTATAATTTATTCTAAATATATTTAAACTTCAATGATGTGTATAAGTGTATGACTAATTCAAATCCAACGACTTTGTAAGAATATTATTATATATTATTTCAATAATGAAGTCCAAATATTAGGTCAATTAGGATTTAATCTCTTACCAGATTTAAGATTTTATGGTCTTTTTATTTTATTTTATAAAAGCTCAACCATTCCTGAGATTAACATACAATCATTTTTATGAAGTTTATTAGATATGGAGAGATACTTCAAAAGAAAAGAAAAACCCTCTTCTTCTACTACAACATCAGATGAGCAACAACCTACGAAAATTCAAAAGAAAAATAATAACAATATGAAAAAGTCTCATGCTGGAGATATTACAGAAAAATATCCATCGGATCCCGCTAAACGCCCACCAACTTCAAATTATCATCCTAACATTCAAGAAGAAGTTCGAAGATATTATCTACAACAAGATCCTTGTCGACCTAAAAATCATATTTTTCGTTTCACGGACTTTGGGAAAAAAGAAGAAGATTTATTCGTGATCGATTTATTGAATTTCTATATTGATTATAGTACAGTATTAAAGAGGATACTGCATTTTGTTTATGTTGTTATCTTGTCAAACTAGATATTGGAGAACAAGGCGGCGGTGAAATTTTTGTTGGTGACACTACAAGAAAACTCCACTTAGACCACGGAAACTTTAATGTTCCGTGGTCTAAGTGGAACTTAGACGACATACATCATCTCCGTCGTCCAAGTTCTACCTGGACGACGGAGACAATCTCCGTCGTCTAAGTGATTACTTGGACAACGGAGAAGATTTCCGTTGTCTAAGTTTACACTTAGACGACGGAGAAGGTTGTCTCCGTCGTCTAAGTGTAAACTCAGACAACGGAAATCTTCTCCGTTGTCCAAGTCATCACTTAGACGACGGAGTAAATCTTCTCCGTCGTCTAAGTGGACACCCTAAAACCCTAAACCCTAAGCCCCTAAACCATAAATTACGAAACTTACACTTAAACGACGGAGATGCACATCTCCGTCGTCCAAGGGTTTACTTGGACGACGAAGATGTGCATCTCCGTCGTCCAAGTGCAAGTTTCGTAATTTCACATCTAAGACAACGACCATGTAGACCATGTCCCAATGCATATTCTTTCCGTCGAGACCATAGAGTAAACAATTCTTAAAGTGTGAGCGTCGACGGTTTCAAAATTGGAGTTACGGATTTTCGTGTATCCATGTTTCCGGTTTGTAAATTTTTTGGATTTGCGGTTAACTGTGCCGATGAAACCCTAAACGAACTCAGTATTTAGTGGAAATTATTCTACTTATATATGGTGTTATGGCGAGTATATCCAACGGTCGTTTTGTCCAAATTCAATTTCGTTAATATCGATGTGCAATGAGCCTATACGTACCGACACTTAAGTTATACATATTAGTAGATACTTAACAAGTTTGAATACGTAAATTAATTCATCGTCTTAAATCCCACTTTTTATATATACGATTCTTTAATTGATATTTTACGACAATTCCATTCAAATTACAGATCCAAAAATTCATTACAAATTATTTTTAAAAAATAATTTTACCGAATTTTCACCTAGACCACGGAGATGACCATCTCCGTCCAGGTGTTCACTTGGACGACGGAGATTGCCATCTCCGCAGTCTAGGTGAAAATTCCGTAAAATTATTTATTTTTTAAAAAATAAAATAAAAAAATTCACTTAGACGACGGAGATTGTCATCTCCGTCGTCTAAGTGAATTTTTTTAATTTTTTTTTAAAAATAAATAATTTTACGGAATTTTCACCTAGACCGCGGAGATGGCAATCTCCGTCGTCCAATTGAACACCTGGACGACGGAGATGGTCATCTCCGTGGTCTAGGTGAAATTTTAAATTTTTTTATTTTTGGCTGTGTTTTTCCCAATAAAAATTTGGCAAAAATTTAAATCCACTTAGACGACGGAGATGACAATCTCCGTCGTCGAAGTCAAAATAATTGGCGGTATTCTTTTCCCACTAAAATTTTAGCAAAAATTTAAATCACTTAGACGACGGAAATACTGATTTTCCGTCGTCTAAGTGAAAAAATTGGCGGCATTGTTTGAAAATTTAAAGCACTTAGACGACGGAAAATCAGTATTTCCGTCGTCTAAGTGTTTTAAAACTCTTTAAATTCATCATTTTCTCAATCTCTCTTCATTTTTTCCTCTCCCTCTCTCTCCCCCCCCAATCAAACCACCCACCATATATCATCACCATCACCATCCACCATCATCATCACCACCACCACCGTCACCACCACCACCGACATCACCACCATCACCGGCATCACCACCGTCGCTGCCACCAACACACACCACCACCACCTACAACATCGCCTCCACCACCACCACACACCACTAGCTACCGCCTACATTGTTGCCTCCACCACCGGCCTCCACATTCCGGCCAACACCACCGGCGCCGCCACCACCACCACCACCACCGCCGCCTATAATTAGTTTAGTTTTAGGTTTATTTAGTTTATTTAGGCTAGATTAATTTATTTTATTATATTATAAATTTTGTATTTAAATCCATAATGATTTAAATTATTTAGTCATTATGAATTTTGTACGTATTATATATTATTAATAATTAACATTCAATAAATTTTGCAATATTATGAATATTGATATACAAAAAATTAAATAAAAAATTCATTAAAGGCTAATTATTAAATTATTAATTAGCATTTCATGAATTTTTCATTTAATTTTTTTTTTTACAAAATCACCACTTAGACGACGGAGATGGACGATTTCCGCGGTCTAAGTTTTCACTTAGACGACGGAGAAGACGACGGAGAATGAATTCTCCGTCGTCTAAGTGCAAACTTAGACCGCGGAGATAGACGTTTTCCGCGGTCTAAGTTTGCACTTAGAAGACGGAGAATTCATTCTCCGTCGTCTAAGTGAAAACTTAGACCGCGGAAAATTTTGCGCGGTCTAAGTGAGCACTTAGACCCCGGACAATGTCCGCGGTCTAAGTATCACTTAGACGACGGAATTCTCCATCTCCGTCGTCCAAGTGCTTGGACGACAGCACTTGGAGCACGAAGCTTGGAGGACGGAGCTTCCGTCGTCTAAGTACTTAGACGACGGAAAACTGCACCTAGACGACGGAAATGGTCCGTGGTCTTGGTGCATTTTTCTTGTAGTGTGGTAGTCATTGATTCAGTAATTAGAAGAATAAGCAAACACTAATATCACATTTTGGAGGATCAAATATTACTCATAATCAGGCTGCGAGTAATTGTGATACTTTATCAAACCAAAAACAACACATTGAGACTGTTTTGGCAAAACATACAAATCAAGATCAAATTAACTACCATAAGCGAGACTATTTTTTAAGTTTTTCATTTATGCCTCCTAATCGAGAATTCTTGAAGTTTTTCATTTATGCCTCATAACCGAGAATTCTGGCTCCGTCTCTGCACGTATATATATATGTGTGTGTGTGTAATTGAAGAATGAAATGCGAACAACCATTGTTATTCAAATTTATTCCCCTTAACGAACGAAATATAGAAATAGAGGCGGAAAGTATATCAAATATAAGCTAGCTATTACATTAATTTCCCCGGACGATCATTACAGGGCAATTAGCAGCTCTTATTACATGCATGCATGGATATGAGGTTGATTTATCGACAATAATATGTCATGTCTGTATAAATTTTTCAGACACGTAAAATGCTTCATTATCATCCTCATTAGTATGGACGCTCCTCATCATAGTTGCCTGGTGGATCGTAGTTGCACGTAACAAACCACCACAAATTGGTGCACTGAACCCTAGCACAACCAACCCTAACGGAGTCTGCTCAAATCACTTGTGTATAATGCAGGCATTGCTTTCCGCCGGTGCAGGTATTTGAGGCGTAGTCATAGTAATTAAGGTTTCACTGCCACCCACAAGTTCACTGCAGCTGTGCCCGTGAACGAGCCGCTGCCTTTTGCCAGATTCTCGCCGTACGGACCTGACAAATGGACGAGATTGCAAACCGCCTTTCTTGAATTGGCGTAGCTCAGGGCGTAGGCGGCAACGGTGCTGTCCCAGGTGATGTTTGCCACGACCCCAACTTGTTTGCGAGCTATATATGTTGTGTGCATTGAGGTAGTCTTGCTGTGAGTTTTGGGCATACAAGGAAGTAGCCATTGCCAACCCTACAATGCAAAGAAGCATATAAAGAACAAAAGCCATATTGTGTACGTACGTGATGATATGACTGGTTTCGCTATATATGGAAGGTGTATTCCACATGTGTATTGTTGGAGGCTATTTATGGATGAGGATCAAGTTCGTATAACTGTCTACAGATTATTGTGATCTGGTACATATGGGGGAAATAAAGTATCAAATAAAAGGGATATATGTAAGAAACGAGTTTAAGCAACCGATTCATGGGGACATCCCCCTTGGATGAAATTCTAGGGTTTTTGAGTTTTAAATGATGAAATAGGCTGGCCTGTAGTGTGCAATGATCACGTTCAATTCGTTTCTTTTGCTAATAGAAGCAAGTTCAATTGGATAATTCGGAAAAAAATTAGGTCTTGTACGTGTTATTCCTAGGATGGCAATAGGTAGGGAAGGTATAAATGTTGAAATATCATACCCGATCCATATTCGAGTCTATATTTTGTACTTGTACTCGTTCCGATATATGTAATATTTTATTGGATATTACATGCTGTATTCGTTAGATACCAGGATATCCGTACCCACCCGTTATCCGTAAAACAATATCTTAAAAAGGTAAAAGCGATTATAAACAAAACCATAATTCAAAAATATGTAAATTTTTTTATGCAAAATTGACTAAATGCAACCAACACAAATCTATTTTATTTAAAATTTATAACTATCTATGTAGAAGTGTTTGCACATTCTCACTTGATTTGTACGTTCTCATACGTGCTGAATAGGTGTACGTAGAAGTGTTCTCGTTTTTAGCTACTAGAGAAATTTGGTTCTCAAGATGATTGGAGTCATTGACTGAAGGTTGCATGGTGGCCATCTATAAACTAAGCAATTCACAAACTGAGGATAGATGACACTGCAAAATAGCTAAGGTAGTAGAGTACTAGGATTTGATCTATATATATAGTAGGTAAATATATGATTATTTACTTTAAAATCTTCTATTAAAAATAATTATTATACGTATCATTAATCACTACCAGAAAAATGCACTTAGACCGCAGAAACTTCTCCGCGGTCTAATTAAGTGAACACTCAGACGACAGAGATGTCTTTTTCCGTTGTCTAAGTGCTCACTTAGACCGCGGAGAAAGTTTATGCGGTCTAAGTGTCACTTAAACCATGAAAAAAGACATCTCCGTCGTTTAAGTGAAATTTCAAAAATTCAAAAATTTCACTTAGACCGCTGAAAAAGACATCTCTGTCGTCTAAGTGAAATTTCAAAAATTCAAAAATTTCACTTAGACCGCGGAGAAAGTTTCCGCGGTCTAAGTGATCACTTAGACCGCGGAAAAAACCATCTCCGTCATCTAAGTGAAAATTTTGAATTTTTAGAACCGGCGCCCAATTAATTTGGGTTTAGGGTTTAGGGTCTCTGCGGTGTGGGTGACACTTAGACGACGGAAAAAGACATCTCCGTCATCTAAGTACTTTAACCCTAAACCCTAAACCCTAAACCCTAAACCCTAAACCCTAAGGCCCTTACCCCTAAATTACGGAAATTTCATTTAGACGACGCAACTGCAGGTTTCCATCGTCTAAGTTATTACTTAGATGACGCAAACGTGCATTTGCATCGTCTAAGTGCTTACTTAGACGACGCAAACGTGCAGTTGCGTCGTCTAAGTGAAAATTTCGTGATTTCATTTAAGACAACGGCCATTTAGACCATGTCCCAATGCATATTCTTTTCGTCGAGACCATAGAGTAAACAATGCTCGGAGTGTGAGCGTCGACGGTTCCAAAATAGGACTTACGAATTTTCGTGTATCCACGTTTCCGGTTTGTAAAAAATTTGGTTTTGCGGTTGACTATGCCGATGAAACCCTTAATGAACTTACTATTTTGTGAAAATTATTCGGTTTATATATTGTCTTATGGCGAATGTATCCAACGGTTATTTTGTCCAAATTTAATTTCGTTAATATCGATATGCAATTAGCATATACTTAATAACACTTAAGTTATACACATTAGTATATACTTAACAAGTTTAAAGACGTAAGATTATTCGTCGTCTTAAATTCAATTGTTTATATATACGATTCGTTAATCGATATTTTACGACTATTTCATTCGAATGACCGATCAGAAACTTCCTTGCGAATTATTTTTAAAAATTAATGTTACGACTATTTCACCTGGACCACGGAGATGGACCATCTCCGTGGTCTAAGTGAATTTTATTTTTAAACTAAATATTTGAAAAATTAATTTTGGAGAAAATTAAAAAATTTTAAAAATTCACTTAGACCACGGAGATGACCTCTGAAAAATTAATTTTGGAGAAAATTAAAAAAATTAAAAAATTCACTTATAATTAGACCACGGAGATGGTCATCTCCGTGGTCTAAGTGAATTTTTAAACTAAATTTCTGAAAAATTTATTTTGGAGAAAATTGAAAAATTTTAAAAATTCACTAAGACCACAGAGATGGTCATCTCCGTGGTTTAAGTGAATTTTTTTCAAACTAAATTTCTGAAATTTTTTTTAAAAAATAAAAAATAAATAATCCACTTAAACAACGAAAGATTTTCGTCGTCTAAGTGGTTGATTTTAATAAAAAAAAATAAAAAAATAAAAAAAATAACTTAGACGATGAAACTATTGGTTTCGTCTAAGTGTTTTTTTAAATGAAATAATTAAATCCTAATTAAATATTCCAATATTAATTATTAATTAATGTAAAATTTGTAATTAATAAATAATTGTGTGGTGGTGGTGGAAGTGGTGGTGCCGAGGTGATGGTGGTGGTCTCCTGGTGGTGGTGTGTGGTGGTGTGTAAGGTTTGAGAGAGAGAGAGAGAGAGAGAGAGAGAGAGAGAGAGAGAGTACTCATTCTTATCAGTGTTTTAAATAGAAAATAGCGTAACACAGACGTTTTAGCTCCGCCTTAGTGCCTTAACGCTATGACGCGTAAAATATATGTTTTTTGACTATTAGAATTTATATATATAATATATATATCCTATTTTTAAAATAAAATTATACATAAATTAAGATTTAAACATTAAAACCTGAGTGAACAACATAAAAACATAGCTAAATCAAGTTTTAAGTCTTAAACATCAAATTTTATGATAATACGTAACTACTTTGACATAATATCGACTTTTTATTCTTAATACGACATCCGTTTTGCTTATTTTTACAAATAAAAAAAGAGTAGAAAAAAATAACTGACTACGTAAATAGCGTACGAGTAACGTAAATAGCATACGAATAACATAAATAAAGTAATACAATACATTATTTGAGCATTTCGTTAAATTAATATGTTATTTAACTTTTTTTTACACTGCTAGCTATGCTTTTAGCACACTATTTTAAACTATGATTCTTATAACTAGCTTTAACTAATATGGACGCTTGCCCCAGTAGTTTCCCGGCGGATCATAGTTGTAGGTGACATACCACCATCCGTTGTTGCTGCATTGAATCCTAGCACACCGGATCCTCTTCGTGCTATGCCAAATCACTTGAGTATAGTGCAGACACTGTCCACCTTCACAGCAATTGGAATGGTAGCTGTAGTGAGGCTTCTCCTTCAGCCACAACATCACTGCGTCTACACTTGTGAATGGACCTCTTCCGTAGGCCAAGTTTTCTCCGCAAGTCCCATGTGAATGCACCAGACTATAGTCCCCGATTCTGGCATTGGCATAACGTTGAGCGTAGGCGGCAACGGTGTCGTCCCATGTGATGTTTGGTACACCAACTCGTAGACGAGCAATGTTGTGAGCGCCGAGATAGTCTTAGTGTGTTTTGAGCATGGGAGGGATGAAGTAGCGCAGGACAGGTGGGAAACATAGAAGTAGTGCAGGAAGTGAAGTCATAGTGAAGAGAAGAAGATATGAAGGATGCCTTCTTCTCATAGACCAACCAGATTGTAGCAAATTGAACCTTGATCGCAAAACCACGTTGCAAAGGTTCTTTCTTCTTACTTGTCCAAAGACGACTATTAATTTCCTTCCATACTGTCCAGGAGATCAACAAGAGCAAAACAAAGTCTAGAACCGACAGTTTTGAGCTACAGAGGAAAATACAGTCACGTAAAGACACTTGGAATAGGTAAGGGAGTTTCCTAGTAAGATCAGGAAACTTATGTAACACTGCCATCGTATAAGGGCATCTGTGAGCAGGGGCGGATCTACACACAGGGCTGTGTAGGCTGCAGCCCACGGTAAATTTCCGGCAAAGCTTCACAGGAAAAAAAAAATAGTTCTACCGGTGTAGCTGAGTAGCTCCTTGATCCCCTCACTTTCTCGCGACCACAGTGTCTCAAAATCCTGAATCTACCGCTGCCTAGTTGTCTGATTCTGATAACCAGGTCATTACCAACCCCTGATTGTCTTTCTGAGACTGAAGTTGATTCTGTTCTTTACATAAGCTGCAATAGAGATGGAAGAAAACTAGCATCAAGATGTAAAAGAGTAGAGCTAACTCACCTAACTGCATCATAACCAAAAGAATTGCAATCATGAGTATCAGTGTATAACTTAGACAAAGAAGCTTACTGAGATAACGAGAGAGAGACAGAGATCTTACTTTGCAGATGGGAGCAACAAATGAAATAGCCATGTTCGACTCTAGAGATGGATGATCCACAGAAATTCTGGTATGACTGGTGCCTCCTTGAATGTCTTGTGGTAGAAGATTGACATTTTGGGGTCTTCTTAGTTATATTATTGATTACTGAAATGTTACTCCTCTAAGAACAATTTTCATCGAGTCTAATGTTACAATTGATACAAATATATATGTACAGGAATTGACTGTTACAATGTTACTTGTAATGTCATATTTCGTCTGCATAAACTTGTTCACACTATATGGTTCATACAAATGGTCTGAAGTATCTTGAAAAAGTGAAAACATGGAATTGCACTCTTCTTTTTCCCATACAGCGATGGGGATGTGCGCCTCAACTGGACCCCTGTTACTAAAAATGGAGCTACCCTCAAGCCTGGTGATGTTGTATCAGTTAGAGGAATGGGAAGGCTGAAGGTGAGTTGTTAGGTACAATAAAAAAGGATTTTTGTCCGGAAAAAAAGTCGTCAGCTATTACACTGCACTTATAGCCATTTTATTGTTTTTGCTGGATATGGATATATGTTGTTTAGTGTCTGTCATATCTCCAGTGTTTGTATTTGGACTGGACGATCACTTCTTATGGGTTCCCCCTTGAGTCGGTATGACATGCATTACACTGGTGAGTGTACAAGGTGCAGAAAAGATCTGTGGAAACCTATTAGGAAACAGACAAATTCAACAATGGCCATCAGCTCTCCTAGATAGTTACAAACCTAAAAAAAAATTTGTGCGTTGCACAATAAATTATAGCCCACCCAACATTAAAATCCTGGATCCGCCCCTGTCTGTGAGTAACATGTACGGCGTCCTCCATTGCACTGCTACAAAGGAGGCAGCCATTTGTAACCGGAACACGCTGTTGGACGAGATTAGAAACTGTGGGGAGTATCCTGCGGCAAGCTCGCCACATATGGAGCTTCACTTTACGCGGGGTTGGAGAGGACCAGAGAGTTTTCCAACTACTCGTTGTGGAGGAACAGCTGGAAGCATCAAGCAGGGAACCTACGGCAAGCTTATACGCTGTTTTAGTTGAAAAAAAAAAATCCTTTTTTTTTATCATAATGCCAAATCCACCGATCTTCACTTGCCCTTCCACTCATTGGAATACTTAGAATGATCTCACAATCCTCTGGATTGAACCATTGTTGAAGCCGATCCATATTCCAAACTCTGGAGGCAAGAATCAACTCTGAAACTCTCGAATCTCTGGGTGCCTGGAAGTCGTAAGGCTTGAAAGTGTTTGGCCTAGGAAGCCACAGGTCGTGATGGATCCTAGTTGAATTCCTGGAACCAATCTGCTTCCTCAGTCCCTTCTGCAATATTGCTCTAGCCGAAGAAATAGCCCTCTAACAAGAGGAGACAGAGCCTTTGACTTTTGCCGCAAGACATTCACAGTTGGGATAATACTTGGCTTTATAAAAACGAGCCATGATCGAGTTCGGGTACTTGAGAAGCCGCCAATCCTGTTTAGCCCATACCGCCTTCTTCCTTTGGTATCCAAAGATTCTTCTAAGACATCCAGTGTATCTTACGATTATCTGCTGAGCTCCCCCACCAAAAACGAGCATATATTTGGTGAAGAGTATCACATAGAGATTAAGGTAGTAAGAAGCAATTCATCGAATAAGTGGGCAACGATTGGGCTACAACCCTAATCAAAATATCTTTGCCTCCACCGCCTAGCATTTTACATTGCCAGTCTTCTAACTTCTTACTTAGTTTCTCCTTGATATAAGCAAAGGTCTTGACTCGTTCCCTTCCGACATAGGTGAGTAGACCCAAATATTTTTCATGTTTTGCTTCAATTTTGATACCGAGGAAAGATGCAAGGCCTTGTTTAAGATTCTCCGAAACTTTCTTGCTAAAGACAATACTGCTCTTTTTGTAATTAATCATCTGACCCGAAACTAGCTTTCTTTCAAAACCTCCTTGATGTGAGAACACTCCTCCAAACTAGCTTTACCAAATAATAAACTGTCGTCAGAAAAAAGAAGATGGCTGATTGTTGGAGCTCTTGTGCAAACCGAGATACCTTGCAAATCAACATTGCTCACCTTTTTATCCAAAAGTGCTGTGAATACTTCAGTACAGAGTAAAAATAGGTATGGTGATAAAGGATCACCTTGACGGAGACCTCGAGAAGGTGTAAGATTCCCTTTCGGGTGCCCATTTAGTAAGAATGAATACTTGACTGTGGAAACACACTGCATAATTATGTGCACCCACTGCATAATTAGATCTGCTACTCGGGTGGGTTTCTCCACTTTCGGTATGAGGCATATGTGTGTGAAGTTAAGGACACCGAGTAGTTGTCCCGTGTGTAAGAAATTTTGAACTGTTGCTACTTCATCGCTACTAGCAGTCTCCCAATATTTTTAGAAGAAGAGCAGAGGCATTCCATCAGGTCTGGCGCCTTAGTTGGATGCATCTGCTAGATAGCCGCTTTGATCTCTTTAGCCAAGTAAGGAGCACATAGCATGAGATTAACCTCACCAGACACATTTGGTTGCAGAAGCTGGATAGCCTGTTGCCTACGTATGTGTGGTGTCAGGACCAACATTTGGTTGCAGAGGCAAAGTATTCCTTAACAACTCTCTCCATACCCTCCATGGACTCGTGATAAACTCCATTGTCATCAAACAAACCCGATAGCTGATTCTTATGGCACCGATTTAATGCCTTCCAGTAGATTTTGTGTGTGTTCTCTTTACCCTTAGTCATCCAATAAACCTTGGTTCTCTGTATCCAGTACAAGTGTTGAGCTGTGATTAGAGAATCTAACTTCTCATGTAGTACCACACTCTTGCCCTGAGTCTTCGGGGACAGAGAGGATGCTAACAATTTCGCTAGTCTAGCCCGTAGTTGTTCGATCTCATTATGTCGATTTCGGAAGACATTCCGTTGCCAGGAAGTAAGGGCCAGACGTGTTGATTTAATCTTCGCTATTGTGCAGAAAGTAGGCATCCCCTCTACTGGTAACTCCCAACCTTCATCAATCACTGGCTTACAACCTTCGTGTTCCGCCCAGAAACTCTTGAAGCAAAACCTGTACGGTTTTCTAGCTCGACCAGAAGAGAGGTGTTGGAAAACATGCAACAAGATTGGAGTGATCCCCATGAATTGGTTGAAGGTGCTCCAACCACGAAGCACCATAAATATCACTCCAGGAAGGTGTGGCGGCTGCTCTATCTAGTCTGGATCGGACATCACCGTGCTGCCAGGTATACTCGATGCCAACAAACCCGACCCTAGGTCCACAATGTCGGCATAACGCAAGCGTCGCAAAAGCCCTGCATTTGGGATTCCCTTCTGGTTGCTCCTCCGTCTGGTTCTGTAGCGCTTAACAGCTTGTTGAGATCCCCAATTAACACACACGGCAACGAGGAATCGTCGCTTAGTTCGCGAATCAGGTTTCGGGTCTGATACTGTTGAAAGTGCTCGTAAGCTTACTACTTGCAAGTCCACTTCGTTCTACTCTTGGCGAAGCACTCGCCTGTATCACGTGAGTTACACATGAGGTTCTACTTACGCTTGGCGAAGTGCTTGTGGTTCTGTCTAGGATTGTGTATCCCAAGGCCAGTTGAATTATATCAACTGCTCTTGGTCTCTGTTGTACCTATCAGTGTATTTCTTTCTTTTCTGTCTGCTCCACTGGTTTGTAGTGGTTCTAGAACGGCTTATATCTGTTGGGTTCTCTCTACTATTGTACAATATATATTGTCCTTGTAATACTCTCTCAATAACAATCAACAATTATAATCTTCAGCTTCTTGTCTGGCTATGATTTTCTACATGGTATCAGAGCAGGACGATTAATCGCCTGCTTCTATTTATTCCAAAATCCATTCATTATTCTGGTTACTCTTATCAGCCTTATCATGACTGAATCAAGAATCCCAACCATGAATAACATATCCAATTCCGCTACTTCTCACTCTGATGCTGATATCAATACAAACCAGCGCTTAACATCCACTATGTTCGATGGTGTCAATTTCCATTCATGGTCTAGAGATATCACACTTGCTTTAGGTGGAAAGTCTAGATTAGGATTCATCAATGGCTTCATCAGTGTTCCTGAACCTCTGTCTGAAGGTTACGATTCATGGCTCGCAAAGGATCATCAAGTCATGTCATGGCTTTGCAATTCCATGGTTCCTCATATTGCTCAAATCTCCAACTACTCCGAATCTGCCACTGATCTGTGGAAGGCTGTAAAGGAGATGTATGGAAATCAGAAAAATGCAGCTAGAGTCTTCCAACTTCAAAAGGAGATTAATGACTTGCAACAAGATGAATCGTTCTCTGTACATTTAGGAGCACTCACCACCTTATGGAATGAACTAAATCAGTTCAGACCTCTCACTGCTGAGCTCTCCATTCTACGCAAACGTGCAGAGGAAGATAGAATTTTTCAACTTCTTGCAAGTCTAAACTCAGACTATGAAGATATGAGAAGTATCATTCTCATGAGTGCTACTATCCCCTCCTATACAAGTGTGTGCCACTATCCAACAGGAGGAAACTAGGAGGAAAGTCATGAATCTAGAGGTAAAAAGCACCAATCCGGAAGTGAGAGCTTGTGTCTCAAACTACCAATCTGAACCAAGAGGCTACAAGGGGAAGAAGGTCAACTTGCTGTGTGACTACTGTGGTTCCACCACTCATGCTGTTGAAACCTATTGGAGCATACATCCAGAACTCAAGGCAAAATTCAAGAAGGATAGGGATATGAGAAACAAGGGAAGATCAAATTTCAATGAAGGGTTCAAGGCAAAAATGGTCACCTCATCTACACCCTAGTCTGAGATGACCGACTTCACTGCCAACCCTACAGTACTCATAAATGAGTTTGCCAAGTTTCTGCAACACAAGCAACAAAATGATGAGACTTGTTTTTTATCTGGGAATCATTCAGCTATGATGAGTCAGTTTGCAGGGTTCCTTGCTGATGCTGATCATCAACCTATCTCTGATAAACCAGGTATTCTAAATGCATTTTCCACTACACTGGATATGAATGATAAACTTGATTGCTGGATTATGGACTCTGGAGCCACCGATCACATGACTAACAAGTTGAATAATCTAAACTATTTTGAGATCTTTAATTCCACTGTGTCTGTTGCCAATGGTAAGGGGGTTACTGTTAGTGGGAAAGGGAAAATTAGGATTCTGTCAAACACCATAGAGTCCAATGCCTTGTTTGTGCCATCATTTCCTTTCAAATTTTTATCGGCTGGCCAGCTTACAACCTCGTTGAAATGCTTTGTCATTTTCACTCCTGATAAAGTATTCTTTCAGGATATCATCACCAAGAAGATGATTGGTGAAGGGGTGTTTAGGAATGGACTCTATTACTTCCTCATGAAGCCCTCTGCATCCAATGTGTTTCATGTTAGTTTCAGTTCACCCTCTGATTTGCCTCTCTGGCACAGGAGACTTAATCAAATAAATACAGATTGTTAATATGTGTCTCTATTCCAAGAGAGTGAGACTTAATCAACCAAGCTCATGTACTCAATGTAAATCGAAGACTTCCTTTAACATTTATATGGCTGCAAAACAGATTGTTAATATGAACAAGTATAGATTATAAAAAAGTATGAAAAAAAGTTTGAAGTATTATATACAAGCTTTTGTATTTATTCACACAAATTCACATATTCACAAACGAAATCACACAATTCTTTACAATCTTCGGCAATGACGCCAAAAATTGACAACGCGTGAACTAACTTAACTATCAAATAAATACTTAATAATCGATCAAGATGTCACAATTAAAAATCCTTTTTGGTAAATGTAGCATTGATAAATAGAGATCGTTCTTAACCGGGGATAGATGATGCATGCATGACTACGTTCTAAGGTATTGGGGGAGTAGAGATTTTGGTTACTAATCTACGAATTTAAACACATAAACGTGGCAAGAAAATATATCTAGAAACCTTAAATTCTATCATGCTTCACTCATAGACAAACACAAGTAAACAAGAACAAAGAACCCTAGACATGCTTGCTAGACGTAAAATAAAACACTAAGCTATTATATACATTTGATTGACTTATCTAGTTACCTAACCGGTTTTATGCTTCTTCATACTCAACAACTTCGAAATTCACAAGTTTCAATCAAAAACATATACGCATGCTTGTTAAGAATATAAACGAAGAGTGCAACATCCTATTTTTCTAAAATTAATACAAAACATGCAGAGAGGAATGAAGAATGTATCATCTAACACATTAAAAAGCTTTAAGCACATAAGCATGCATACAAATTAAAGATTAGAACTAAGAACACATGGAAGATGTTAAAAGCAAATCTCAAACGTATAGCCTTTGATCAAACCAAATTTCAATCATATTTAAACAAAAAGAATCAATACAATGTCGAAGATGGACAAGAAAGTTCATGGTTACTTTAAGAGTTTTTGAAGATCACTACAACCCCTAAAGAGATGGTTCTCTAGAACAAGAACGAAGAGCGTCTTGCACTTCATCCGTGGAGATGGAAGCTTCAGCCTTGGAGAGTTTTTCTTGTTAAGTATTAGAGGATGGTTATTTGAGGCAGTGATTCGGCTATATGATGGGTAATGATGATGAATGAGCTGAACCCTCCTTTAAATAAATAAGAATTAGGTCTTTTCCTCTCAAAACTAGGTTTTCCTAGTGTAATCGGATAACTTTGACAGTCTACAAAGATTCACACTTTCCCGGAGTTCTAGACCTCCAAAAATTATGATATTTAGCTCGTTGGAAAGAAGACTTCAAGAGATTTCCATAGAGATATCACATGACTATATTTGGAGTTGGGAATCATTCTCGGTGCTCCTTTGAAGTTACAGGTGTGTAGCTTGGATATTCTTTCCTTATTCAAAGAGAGATCTTCACCTTTTTAATTTTGTTTTTATTGCTCTCCAAGGAATATCTAGGCCGAACCTACCTTATTTTGTAGGATATTTTGATCTTCGAATAAGGCACTTTTGAGATTTATTTGATACACTTTATTGGGCCACCTTCTTCTTTCCTTGATCTACCATCATTTTCCTTTCCTGGACCGAGCTGGAGAAATGTCTTCATTTTTCATTTGCACCATTTGACATCATTTTCAATTTTTATTTTGGTTTCTAATTCTCTACATCATTTGGAAAACCATTTCGCACACCAATTTTAGTAACTTTGCGAAGAACATTTCTGAATCATTTTGCTGCGTCTGAAACATTCCACCACGTCATTCCTAGTTTATTTATGAAGCTTCATTTTTCAGCTCCGCGAAACTTCTGGAATCTCGGATGAGTTGCATTCCTAATTCGAGTAGGAATCCTAGTCAAAGTAGGAAAATACCATTTTTCCTAGTGGAAATAGGAAACCTCAATTTGTTGTGTTTTGAGCTCATTTCCTCCTCCTTTATTCATCTCTTTTAACCCAAAAAATAACAAAATAAGTAAGAATAGATAATACTAAGGTCAAAATATAGCTACATGTAGAGATAAATGCGTTAAGAATCAAGTATAAAATACGTAGATCACTTATGATAGGATAGAGTGGCCTCACCATACAGAGGTTTTACAAAGACTTGGGTTTCCAAATGGAGGGGATAATTATTAGGGGAAATGAAAACCCAATTTCACCTCTCTTTCCTCAAAATCTCAACATAAATTTTTAATCCCAAACAATCTCATTCTATTTTTAAGTATATAATAGCCTAAATTTATTCTCATATTTTCTACAGATGCCACCGATTTGTGAAGTTCATTCCCCTTTCTGAGAAATCCTCTCTCTCTCTCTCTCAAAAAAAGAATACAATAATAAAACACCACGAGTTGAGAAATTTTTCCCTCTGACCGTCAGTCCACCTCATCAATCTGATGCACCAATTACATATTGCTACATGGAACTGCACAGCTTAGTCATTGAACTAGTTCTTGCCGTCTATTTTTTGTCCTATTTTTTCTTCTTCCACTGTTTATGGAGTCCCCAATCTAGGAATAAACCAAGTCTGCCTTGCATCTAGAAAAACATTTGCCCTGCACATCTGCTTAATTTTGTTATGTAATCCAATTAGAGATCTCTTAAATCAAGACTATTGTTAGTGTAATGCCACGATTTGCACCTCATCAAATCGAGCACATTACAGTGCCACGTGTCCCTAAAACTGAAGCTAAGATTCTTAACTCAAGTCCAAAAAACCCGCAAGGAAAAATAAGATGAAAAACTTATCTATAAAGTAGATAAGAAATTTAACTAGCGGAAGAGTTTATTGAAATTAAGGTGAAAACAAAGAAAATCATAAAATGAATTACTTTAGAAATGAATACAAGTACCATAAAAATTATTGAATAATAGTCCGGTTCAAGCCAAAGTCCGAGTATTTAACAAGAGAAGAATTTTACAAACAAGCTATTCAATAAAGAATCAATCTGGAATAAATGAAGCAAGTAAATGGTGTAAACCTATCATGAGGATCTAACTCTGTTAATGACATGAAAAGTGAAGCCACACTAGCATCATCTAATTGTCCCGTCTTCGTACACAGTACTTGCATCCAAAACTGTTGTAGGGGTGAGCTTTCATGCTCACTACTCAATATGGCTATACTCAGCTAGGTGTGAAAATAAATGAAATCCATTGGTGTCAGCAAGTAAATGAAAAATCATACTCATGATAAAATGATCAAAGCCACAAACTATAGTATAAAAACATAGTAAGGCCTATAGAGAAAACTCAAACTTGATGACCGGACTCTGTGCCAACTACCACCTTACCACGATTAATATCGTCTACTTGACGAGGTGTAGCGAGAGTGTCCTCTTACGCCGTATCGCCTAGAAGCAGTGCCACACCTCAATGGATGTCAGACACTCTTCCGTCCATACAGTCCCTCTGGAAGTTTAGGGGATCGAAGCCCAGGGAAGTCGCTATGCTCCTCTTACTCTCAAGTCATCAAATGAAAAACTCATATGCAATGAAAACCTTGTAACCATGTAACTAGGAAATACATTTCTTTTATAAAATCACTAACTGAGGCAAGTCTAGAGTCCCCTACCTAAAATATTGTCGCTTTGACATCCACACGCTTTCCTTGGCCAACACCACCATCGTTCATGCCTCAGATAACTGAAGTCCCAGTTCAACTTACTCAAGTGTCAATGAATCACTTCAAATCAATGACACAATATCACCACGGCTATGTCAAACAAGATTTCCAAAAAAGTACCAACTTATTCTTCAAAGTCATGACATGTCCAACAATATTAAGGACACCCATTTATCAAGCCACGTCAAATTTAAACTATATTCTTGTCCTATCGAACTTCATATAAACAATGGTCCATCTCTAAACAAATCGCAATGATAAACCCAAAATTCAACCATCGTCACTCTTACTAGTTCGAAACAGGTTATATACCAACATGTCAAATGACCAAAGATTAATATCAAAGAAAATCATCATACTTATTAGCTTGTTTTGACATAACACACGACAACATTATACTAGCTAAATATACCATCAAATATAAACTTCTAACTTACCAAGAGTTCTCCTTTTAAGGTAATTGCTAGAATTATAATCCACTGAAGCCCTCATCCTCTATAAATTTCACCATCTCTTCTTGATTATATTCAAACATGTAGCTTCCAACTCAACCAAACTCTTCAAATTTCACAAAAGTCTTCTGTTTTAACAAATGAACTCCAAGCTCCCAATTCAAATAAACAAATTAGAGCTTCCAAAGCTAGCTCATACCCATTCCATGTCGAAAAAACATTACCCATACCCAGATGAACATGATTGTGTAGAAGGAGAGAACATGCAACACAAGTTAGAGTCAATTTTAGGCTACTGAAAACTTAAAAGCTATCATGAGCAGTCGTCACATTTACCTTGATCCAGCATGATTCTACCGTTAGATTGTCACACATTTTGGATATGATACCGAAGACACAATTATAAGCACTGTTCATGAAGAACTTGAAGGCAAAAGGGAACTGTAGAATGTCAATTCAGGCCTTGGAATGCATCTGATGGGAATAAAGGTTGAAAGGAGAAGATAGTTGTTTTATTGGGTAAACTGGGTTCTGGTTCCTTCCAACTGATCGAAGTATATAAACATCATTCAAAAGCCCAAATCTTGTGATCAATGGCCGAAATTACTTTACTTGAATTCAATGGTCCAACAAACATCCTTTAAATAAAAATATTTTCCTTATTTTTAATCTTCTAAAATTTGAAATAAATAGCAATTGCTTCCGAAAAATGCCACAAAAATTACCATGGACTCTCGATGATGTGTACTTATTTATCAAATCTTTAAATCAAGATTTTCACTTACTTGAAATTTCAAAAGATTTTCACGAAGATTCTTGGTAATCATTGAGATTACAAATTAAGTGTCGCATTAATCTCCTTGAATCTTTCTAGGGTCTCACATTCCACCCTCAAAAAAAATTTTGCCCTCGAAATTTGACAGAGTCGATTATGAATACTAACATGTTGGACTCCAATACTCAAATAGATTACATATCTTGTGGTGTTGCCTAACACATAAATCTTGATCTCATTGCCTCAATCTCATGGATATACCACACAATCATTGTTCCATTATGAGCAACATATTGGACCCAAAATCTATAATAAGCACAGATTCTCAACACTGATAATCAAAAGATATATTCGATCAGTGTACCCACATGAGATTGAAACTTCAAACTTTTCATATAAAAAAATTATTTTTTATTGGAGTTTCCTAGAACTCTTCCTCTAAAAAAAATTTAAAAAAATTATGCTGAATTTTTATGAATTTTATTTATATAAAACTACCGAATTATACACGTACATATTTTTGTCGTATAATTCGCGTACTTTTTTTTACCAACTAGGCTAGCGAAAGAATATCCATGTGATGAAATGAGATTTCCTTGATACTACGCCATGCACTTGACTACTGAGAATAACTTAGTCTATTCCATAACTCCACTCTTCACTATTATATATATATATATATATATATAGAGAGAGAGAGAGAGAGAGAGAGAGCTTTCGAGGCTAGCTCTGGTCACACACGGTCATATCGACATATATAGCAAATTAGCCATGAAAACACTCACCCTGATCGTCGTTTTCCTCCTAGGTTTAGTGTTGGATACCCATGCAGCTGATGTTAGCGACCACATTAGCCTATCCTTTTGGAAAAATAGTTATAATGATCACTCAATTTTGTCATAATTGACAATTTGATCACTGAAATTTAGAAAATATCAAAAAGGTCACTGTAATTTAACTTTTACTATCAATTTAGTCATTATGTACAATACACAAAGTGGTCAAATTGATAGACAAAATAATCAAATTGATAAATAAAATTAAGTTCAGTAACTTTTTTGATATTTTTTAAAATTTAATGATCAAATTGTCGATTGTGACAAAATTAAATGATCATTTTAACTATTTTATTTTCTGGATGTTGAAATGTCGAAACGATGGTCGGTGTCCCAACAAAGGGTTCTACACCTATAATGCTTTCAATACTGCCGCTTGGTCTTTCGGTGGGTTTGGCACAACGGGCCCTGCTAAAATAGAGCTCGCTGCTTTCTTCGGTCAAACTTCTCATGAAACCAATGGTTAGTCTACAGTGTTCGATATAATGTTAATTAGCAATAAATAGTATATATATGCATGACGATCAAAGTTGTAGGAGGATGGCCAAGTGCACCAGATGGTCCTTATGCTTGGGGATACTGCTTTATCAGGGAACAGAACCAAGCTGGCGGTCAATATTTCGGCCGAGGACCTATCCAATTCACTCAGTGAGTTCCTCTTCTAATTTGTACCAAATACTAAATGAGACTCGCGTATGATAGCTAGCTAGTGAATATAAATGCATGCATGTCACTAATGAACACACACACACACACATATATAACTTGATCTCTTGAAATTGACTCGTTCATATCGTACTTCGTTTAGCAAATACAACTACGATCAAGCGGGTAGAGCAATTGGAGTGGACCTAGTGAGAAACCCGGATCTAGTAGCTACAAATGCGGTTATATCCTTCAAGACAGCTATCTGGTTTTGGATGACTCCTCAAGGAAACAAGCCGTCGAGCCACGACGTGATCACTAATCGTTGGACCCCGTCAGACGCAGACAAGTCGGCGGGTCGGCAATCTGGATTTGGAGTGATCACAAACATCATCAACGGCGGTCTCGAGTGTGGGACTGGGCCAAATGATAACGTGGCAAATCGGATTGGATATTACAGGAGGTACTGTGCCATGTTGGGAGTGAGAGCTGGATATAACCAGGACTGTTACAATCAAAGACAGTTTTAGGCCGATCGGATACTACTAAGAGATTGTAGCTCTACCGAGAAAGGGTTGGTCCAATATGTAAGAATAAAGAAATAAGATACTCCTCTTTGTACCAGGAAAAATTCCCTTTCAATGAATATTATGAAATATGAATAACGCTAGGGTCTAACTTTCCCAGCAGCTTCCTTGGTTGACTAGCCAAACCTCTTGATTCAAAATAAATATAACAGAATTTTTTTTAATTGGTCATGTATAAACTATGTCATTGTGAAGCACAAAGTTAGAGAAATTTCTTCTACATTATTGTTCAAGGAAAGAAAACTTAATAAAAATTAACTCAAATTAACAGATGCCATAAACCCTAAACCCTGATTATGAAGTAGCTTGGGTCAAAGTGATGTAGACGCACATAACCATCTTCGCCTCCGCTTGCAAAACTCTTCCCATCAGGATTGAAAGCCAACGCATTAATAGGTGCAAAATGCCCTCTAACAACTCCAATCTCCTTCTCAAGAACTTTGTCAAAGAATTTGGACTCGAACTTCCCGGCACGATGATCAGTGGTGGTGACTCTCTCTGCATCCTGACCACCGCCGAGCACGACGTGGTCAAGGAGAGAAGACATCGCGACAGCATTGACCGGAGCCTCAGCCACGTAGGTCTTGATAAGAGTCAAAGTTCTAGTATCCCAGAGCTTACCGGATTGGTCATGGGAGCCAGTCAGAAAGTGAGAACCATCTTTCGATTTTTCAAGGGATGTAATCCGACTCTTGTGACCTATCTCGCTCTCAGTCTCTTTCATTAGTCTGCCGGTCTCGGAATCCCAGAGTCGAATCACTGCATCATCTCCGACGCTGATGATGGTTTTGTTCAGAGGACCCCAAACGGCTCTAGTTATGTTTCCTTGATGGCCGTGTAGGGTTAGGAGGGATTCACTGGTTTGATCATTGAGGTCATCGGCGATACGTTTGACGTGAATGGAGGAAGGTCGTCTCATGAAGGAATCGATGGCAATGACGGCGAGCTTATCTCCAGTTGAAAACTCGACGGACCTCACCGGAAAATTGAAGTCGAAGGAAAAGAGCTCCTGGCCATTTTTGACGTTCCAGAGCTTGGCATTTGAATCGGCGCTGGCAGTGATGAGACGGCAGGAGTCTCTAGAGACGTCGCAGCACCAAACAGTTCCTTTGTGGCCGACGTAGGTGCCTAGTCGTTCACCGTTGTCGGCGAACCAGACGTTGGGGGTATAATCTTTACCGCAGGAAAAGAGTAGGTCGCCGTCCTTGTTGTATTTAAGAAACGTCAGGGGCCTTTCATGGCCTTTCATCAAAATAGGTCTCATCTTTTTTACGTATTATTGCTTTCTCAGAGTTGATATTTATTTATATGCTTGTCAAAGAAAGTAGATCCTGAGCTGACAGGAATTCTGAACCTTTAAGGAAACGAATCCTATTCCGAAGAGGAATAATAGGAACATGCACTCATTAACAACCAATAAACTGCCTGTCGTAGCGTATCTAACGTCGTCATTGATCATGAAATTTGAACAATACGTGATTCTCTCTTGGAGTACGTTGGATCTAACTTTTATTTCCTGCCTACATTTTTTTTAAATTCAACGCACTGGAAATTATTTTATCGTGAATTTAACTCCTAACCTCTCAGCCGGGATTGGTTCCTGAGAGTTTTGTTTTTCTCTCCCATTTCCTCTAAACCCTAGCTGCCTACCTTGGTCGTCTAGGAGTCTATTTCAGGCCAGATCTCCGTCACCCTATTCTTTTCTCCGTCACCCTAGTTCTAGTTTTCGTTTCTTTGTCGAGATGGGTCCAAACCCTATACACGCACCGCCATTTTCCTTCGATATCTCGGCCGGTGCTGATAAGGAAGCCAATGATTTTGGCTTCGCAGTGCTGAGGATCTTTACCCTGACTGAGCTCGCTGATGCGAGGGCCGACTCTCTCCATTTTTGGATGATTCGACTTTGGCGTGGTGTCAAAGGTACAAGTGCAATTTCTATTTGGAGAGAAACTCCTGATCGCTTCGTCGCCAAATGCAAGGACGAAGGCGCATTGAGAAGGGCTTTAGATCGTGGTCCTTGTTTTTTTGAAGATGTGACAATAGTGGCTGAAGAATTTAATGGCCTTACCCCGATGGATTCGGTGGTAGCAACCACAGCTAGAGTTTGGGCAAAAATTGATGTCGTCAGTGGTGACTTGTATGATGAGCAGCCATCAACAGGATGGTGGGAAACCCCAGGAAACTATTTGGGTTGATTCGTTGATTATGACAGAACTCAGTTGCGTGAAGAGGCAGAGGTTCGCCTCTTTATGGAAGTTAATTTGGGGAAGACCCTGACAACACACTTACAAGTTCCGTTAGGGGTCAAAGATTGGTTAGAAGACAAGGTTGAATATCTGACACTCAAAGGCTATTGCATGGGTCGTGGTACCTATGATCATTTGGTAAGAGGCTGCTGTAACAATCCAAATCTTAAGTCACGCTAACCTTTTTGAGTTATGTTTTCCTCGAATTATTCTTTTCGCTAATTTTGTTAACGACTTTTTTCTTGGGCGAGAATTTGATCCGACTCTCTTTGCAGAAGTAGTAGAATATTTAATTTCGAGTTCGTAAGAATTTTCGGGGAATTTTTCGGGTTCACATATTTCAAAGAAAACTCTGACAAAAAAAATTTAAGGTCATGTTTTCGAAGGGGTTTTGATTTCGGTTTAGGTAACTAAATCGGAGTCAGGTTCTTTCACTAGGATTGTGATTTTGTGTGTGTGTGTGTGTGTGTGTGTGTGTGTGTGTGTGTGTGTGTGTGTGTGCGTGTGTGTGCGTGTGTGTGTTTTAGCTTCCTAATTGGTTTACCTAGTTTTGGAATGATCGACCAATTCTTGTGGTTCAACATCCTCACTTAACCCTATCTAAAATTTCACCTCGTATACTTGCGAGTAGCTTTCTAGATAACAAACGATCAACAGTAAAGGGTTATGTTATTGACTTACGTCTTATATAGTGTAAACAAAGCATTCATTCACTTGAATTTGAATCTTATTTATTCTAACCTAGAAATGAATTATTATAATTCTCGCAGTCACTTTTGTGGTCACTTTTTCTGATGTATGATGAATCACTTTTTACAGTGTATGATAAATATGTTATCAAGTTGATTGAATTATCTTTATAGACTCTCTCACTCTTTTTTTCGACTGATCAAGAATATGTTGGTCACAATCAACATACTCACCGACGATATTGCTGATCTATCGGCACCACTTCACTTGAAGAGCACCCACTGCCAATTTTCCCACCATCGGCTTCGCTACCTTCGATGCATGGCCTTTCACCACGGAACTGCTATAGGATGTTTCATTCTATCAAATGCCTCATCACCACCGTGGTATTCTGAAAGTACAATGACCTGCTTGAAACCGCCCGCTTTTGATCCATCAACGACCAAAACTTACAAACAAACCGGTCCTCCACTACTTGGGTGAAACTGATCTTTTTGTAGCCTCACACATCGCGCCACAGCCCCGCCATCCAAATTTTGAACCATTGCACCCTCCAGTGCAATAGGTTTAATGAATAATACCCTTGCCACATCATATACCCATTCTTCCTCTTCATCGTCGTCCGAGAAGGCAAGTTCTACCTCCTCGAATGCCAGTGCCAAGCATTGCGGCTCAAACTCCTCCTCACTAGGAGGGAGGTCGCCGGCTCCAACAACGCAAGTCGACATGTAAATACACTAGAGTAAAGAGAATCAATAGGGGAACAAGAATATGGTTTTAGATTTTGCATCAGGAAAGACAGAAGAGAGATCGAGAGACAAAAGGTATATGGCGACACTATTTAGGAGAGAAAAAAGAGAAGCGTGAGATTTGGGTTAGGCTCAGCCCTGACCCATAGTAGGCAGGGCATATGATCAGGGCCCAAAATTTAAAGGGGCCCAAAAAACCCCTAACAAACTAAATGTCGAGCAAAAGAGCGATTGAAAATTTCGGCGACTTGCTCGACGCCTTGACTGCTCACGATCTCACGCTTCATCTTCCAAGAATCCAAGGTTGCGATTCATCTTTTATTCTTTCTTTTTAGTTCCCAAAATCTTAATAATCATGGAGCAATATATTTGTGATAATTTCTCTATAAATAGGGTACCAATTTCCCAATTTTCATATCTGACTCTCTTAAACCTTTCCATTATGGAATTGTCGCTTGGAATCATATAGGGCCTCACAAACTCTCAACTCTTGAATTACCGCTTGGTAATTTCGAATTGGAATCAATTCAAACATTCAATCAAATAAGGCAGGGGTAGTGGCGCGATGGTTTTGGATTTAGTTCAAATTTGTAAAATGTTATGAGTTCAGCATTCAATATATGAACAATATTTTATAATAGCTTCTTGGTTTTGTAAGTTTTGCTTTCTTGTTGATTTATGTAGAATCTCACTGAGTTGTCTTGATGAATGATCTTTAGAGGTTTATAGGCAGCTCCTGTAGTCTTGCAGCTTCTGTAGACACGGCTTGATTTTGTACTTTTATAGTTTTCGCTCAATTCTCTTGGTAATCCTCTATAGCTTATAGCTCTATTATTTTTGTTGTTTTTGTTGTTGAAGTTGTTGATTAATTGTTGATTATTGTAGCCTAAATTTATGAATTACGTTCCATTAGTTGATTATCTAGATTTAGATGATAATACTCTAGATGACGATGTAATTTTTTTTTTGGACATTGGTATTGGTTTTACGTCTCCCTGTCATATTTTTAAAATTATTTCTATTAATTTAAAATAAAATCCTAATATAAAAAATCTAATTTTATTTTTCGCCCAGCCGACTCGGGTAATTCTCACTGAAACTATCGGTGCACTTCAGTTACTATAGTATGAATAAGTGGACGAGAACTCATTGTATTAGTGATTAGTGGACGAGAACTCATTGCATAGGAAGCCAAATTCTAGTGTAGGGCTCCAATTGAATCGATGGCTGCTTGTCACAAATTTGACACATGACCATTAAAGAAAAATAAAGACACAAGTTGATCGAACTACTTCTTTCATGTAATGTTCTCTTTCAACAAATAGCTGAAAGTTAAATAACTGTGGTCCGACCATACAGAAAAAATAGAAGGTATATTTAATGCATCTATTTTCAAATATAATTTTTTTTAATAATTTCACAAAATTTAATCTATTTATTTTTAACAAAAAGTACAAAGAAACAATATAAGTAATATCATAGTCTTTATTATTTAAGGCCACGGTAAAAATATGATCTTTATTTTAAAAGAAATATGGTCCTTATTTTAAGGGGGGGATTATTCAAATTTATATTTAAGGGTTTATTTTACGTCCGTTTCATTTTGTGATGATTTTTATTTACGTGCCTCAAAATAATTTGCTCGAATTAGAGACATCCCAGTAGTACGTGTTCCATAACATGATTCGCTACTCCTCTTATTTTTCTCTTGTCGCAATTTAGCGCATTCAACATCGTTGTTCAATAAATATATAAACTACAGATCTATAATATTTTTTTTGAAAATTATTAATTTGATTTAAAAATAATGTATTTTTGAGCCAAATACAAATAATAGAAAATTTAATAAATTTTTCTGTAAATTGTAATAATCATCATGTAAATCATTTTTATCATTTATCACTACCTAAATAACTAACTTAGACGGCGAAATATTCTTTGTTTTCTAGGTAAAAAAATGTGTCATCTTAGTGGGCCTTAGACGATGAAACCGTGTTTCGTCGCCTTTTTTTCCGACTAAGACTTATCTAAGACGACGAAACAAAATTTCACCGCAACTTTCGTCGTCCAATAGCCTTCTAAACGACGAAATTGTGATTCGTCGTAAGTTCCATCGTCTAAGAGCACAGTAGCACGACGAAATATTTCTTCACCTAAGAGAATATTTAGATGAAAAATTTTGTTTCCTAGGCGACAAATTATTTCGTCGTCTAAGTGAATCAATTATTAATTAAGAGACAGTAGCAATTCCAGATCGAACCACATCTTCTCACAACCCCTCAAAATTTATCTCAACACCTCCTCTGGCGATATTTCGATCTTTAACGAAAAACCTTCAATCGAGGCCTCCTAAAGAATTCCCTCATCTTCTTATACTGGTTAATGTTTGTATATACTCTTTTCTTAGATTTTTTTTTTCAAATATTTTGGTGTATTTTGAAGTTTAACAGTGAATGAATTCCGGCGACATTGTCAGTATAGAATTGCTTGATAACTATAATGTTTTTGTATGTGTTGATTATATAAATGAAATGTTAGATTAATAGTTTAACAAATTTATAATTTTTAGATTAAATACATATATATTAATTAGTTTAATTTTTTATGCAAGTTATTAATTATTGGATGAATGTAAGAATGATTCTCGATGTTTAACTAACTAGCTACCTTATAATTACCGCTCTTTAATTACATTCGTGATCGACTAAATATTACTTAGGTCCATAATTGTCCCAAAATTAGCTATCTAGGTTCTTAAATTGTCCCAAAAATAGCTATATAGGTTCTTGAATAATGCATGATTATGACTCTAAATAGATTTGGATAATTCATTGTTTTGCTCATTAGAACTTACGCAGAATATGGACAAGTGCTGGTTAACGTTGAAAAGAGGTGATCCAAAGTATATACAGGGAATTTATAACTTTATGAAGTTTGCAATTGAACATGGTCAAGGAAATGAACGTTACGTGTGTCCGTCAAGAGATGTTGTAACTCAGAATATCTTTCAGTTTCAGAAATGTTTCAAACACCTGTCTGAATATGGTATGACATGGGAGTACACTTCATAGACTGAATACGGTGAAGTATCAAAGACTACTGTTTAAATGTTAATGGCAGAGTTCAGATCAGGGTACTAGGGTGCCACATCCAGCAATACTGGCGGACCTTCTCCAAACCCTATTATGGAACTTGTGCACAAAGAATTGTCGATACGGGTTTGAAGAGAGACATTACGATACTCCCAACAATGAGAAAACCCATCTAGGCTCCTACTTTATGAGATCCACTAATTATGATAAATACAATAGAGTTCTACTAGAAGCAGTGACATCGTTGTACCCACAGAGTAAAAAGACTGTTTTGAGTGTCATAACGGAGAAAATTGGGTATAAAGTGAAGCACAAAATGTCGAATGCAAGTTTTGACGATGTTCAAAGACATATATCTAAGTTGCTTCCAGGTGATCACAAACTTCCTGATAGTTATTATAAGATAAAAAGGATCTTGAACAATAATGGCCTTGCATCCACGGAAATCTATGTCTGCAAAAATAGTTGTAGCCTGTTTTACAAAGAACACGCAGACCTCCAATATTTCCCGGTATGCGGTGAGTCGAGATGGACACTACAAGAAAAAGTGACTTAGACGACGGAGAATTTCCGTCGTCTAAGTGCCTATCTCCGTCGTCTAAGTACTTGGACGACGGAAAATCCGTCGTCCAAGGTACGTGCTCCAAGTGCTGTCGTCTAAGTACTTAGACGACGGAGAATTTAATCTCCGTCGTCCAAGTTCACTTGGACCACGGAGAACGTCCGTGGCCCATGTGGGGACTTAGACGACGGAGATTAATGTCTCCGTCGTCTAAGTCCCTACATGGGCCACGGACGTTGTTAGCTTCTCCGTGGCCCAGGTGGTGACTTAGACGACGGAGATTAATGTATCCGTCGTCTAGGTTACTACCTGGGCCACGGAGAAGCTAACAACGTCCGTGGCCCAGGTGGTGACTTAGACGACGGAGACATTAATCTCCGTCGTCTAAGTCCCCACATGGGCCACGGACGTTGTTAGCTTCTCCGTGGCCCAGGTAGTAACCTAGACGACGGAGACATTAATCTCCGTCGTCTAAGTCCCCACATGGGCCACGGACGTTGTTAGCTTCTCCGTGGCCCAGGTAGTAACCTAGACGACGGAGACATTAATCTCCGTCGTCTAAGTCACCACCTGGGCCACGGAGAAGCTAACAACGTCCGTGGCCATGTAGGGACTTAGACGACGGAGATTAATGTCTCCGTCGTCTAAGTGAAAAATTAATTTAAAAAAAAAAATTAAATTCAAAAATAATATTAATATTAATTGAAAAAAAATTAATTAAATTAATTAAATACACTAAATTAATAAAATAATTAAAATTAATTTGTACATACATAATCGAAAAAACCCATAATTAAAAATGAAAATATTGTTCGTAATGCGGAAATTAAGAAACGAAATAATGAACTACTAGCTAGCTAAAACACTGGAGGAGCAGATGCGCCGCCTCGTCCTCCGCCTCCAGCCGGGTCGTCGTCGTCGGGGAATGGGTTCGGAGGAGGTTGACATTGTCTTTGAGCTTGTTGCATAAGGGCGATGAGTTGGGCTATTCGCTCGTCTTGCTGGTCCATTCTTTGGCGCATGGCAATATTCTCCTCCCGTGCGATTCGAGCCTCTTCATAGGCTGCCGCAGCTTGAGAACTTCTCCGCCGCCCCGAACCTCCCGTAGATGATGACTCAGAGGTCGACAAATCTCGAACCACCTTAGGCCCGAAGTGCCTAACCTCCTTGCCAGCTCTACGACCGTAGACCTCATCCGCAATTGCTATTTGGCTCTCCACAGATAGAGGAGGCAGGTCTTCTAGCGGCACATCTGGGAACGCAAGCTGAGTGTTAGCCAATTCTTCCTGCGCACGCTCTATCACTCTTGCCTACAAAAGAATAATAAATTTATTATAATGAAATAATATTTAAATAATAATTACTATAATTATTAGCGCACACATATATATATATATATGACTTACGCCGCGTTGACTCGCTTCATTATCGAGCCCAGGCGTCACGTACGCGCTTACGCTTGCATCGAGATAAGGGTGTTTGGAGCCCTTATCCCTGTGCTCCTTGGCAATTTGAATGAGTTGCTTGGCGCCGGAAGTATGGTGCTTGTCCTTCTTCCCCCGGTTGGCTTTGTTGACACCGGAGAATTTCTGTTAGACAACATAATGAAATCATTAAAAAATTTATAAGTAACTAAAATTTAGAGTATTCAATTATCTTAATTGAAATAAAAAAAGTAAATTAACACCTGAAATTGCTCATCGGCAAAGTGGTTACACAACCACTCCCACTCATCTTCTCTATCCCCACGCAGCTCTTCGGGGGGAGGCACGGGACCGTTAGTTCGGAAGTACTGATGGAGCCTGTACTTCCAATCTTTGAAGATGTTGTTGGCGGTTTGGTTGATATGCCTCAACATCGCCGGATCCGGATCCACCGCAAATTGTTCCTATCAGAAATAAATTGAAAATTATAATCGTATATATTATAAAATTATATATAACTAATATTAAAAATAGTATATAATAACTAAAATTGTACGTATTACGTACCGAAAGATCCTTAAAGACTTTCGCCTTCTCCGAATCCGGCACATCCCTCCAAGTAGGGGCAGTGATACGAACCCGGTTACGAACAATCGACCCAATGCTATGAGCCGAGAGACTTGCTAGCTGAGGTGTGGGAGGGCCACCGGTGAATTCTTCGTAAGGCAAGGCGATCTTGCTCCCGGTCGCCTTGCAAATTTTCTCCGCCTTTCCACCTTTAACGAGACCCCGAGTCTTTTTCGGTTGGGGGTCAGTGGGGGCCCTCCTTTGCTTACGGCGGGCGCTGTACATGATAGACTCGGCCGTCGAAGACGCCTGAGTACTTCCCGTTGAAGCGGTACCGGGCGTCGGAGTTGAAAAGGGGTCGACGTCATCACCGCTTGAGAGAAATGGGGCAGAGGGAATTTCCCCAGAAGGCCCCGGATTGAGGGCGTCTACCTGCGGTTGAACCCAACCGACTTGGGCCGCCAACATTTGGAGCATCTCATCTTCTGACTCCTGTTGGGCTTTCTTCTTCCCGGATGTGATCTTTGGCGGAGCCATTTAAACCTAAGAGTACGTACGGTGTTAAAATACCTACTTACCATAATAATTACAACGACGGAGAATTTACGCTAATTAATTAAGTACGTTTAAGATTTAAATAGAGTACAGTAGCTTGGCATTTTCGGTCGTTCAATGGACGTGCGACCCGCGCGATAAAGTGTAAATTTTCAATTAATCAGCCTTGGTTAAATCGAAAAACATGGCCAGTTAGGGATAGAGATAACGCGAGAGGCAGGACTAATTTCGACAAAAGTCTTTCTTAGTCCAAATCCTGTCACCAGTCATAACCCGTTTCTAGACACCATGTCCGACATTCGGCCAATTTTTCGAAAATTTACACTCCCTCAAGTCCTTTGCAAACTCCGCCCTCAACCTCGTGTCCATAACTTCACTTAGGTTATGGTGTGCGGTGATGAAATCCACACATCACGAGGGGTTAAGGAGATAAGCAAGGAAAAGAGGCGCCATCTATTCCAAAGAGTGCGACTTAATTACACCAAGCCTATGTACTAAATTTAAATCGAACACGTACTACCATGCAATTTACTAGAAAATACATATAATTATCAATTAATTATTATTTATCATGCATTTAATAATAATTATTCATTTACCAATATAATCAATTATTATTATTACTATTATTTAATTTTAACTAATAATTATTCATTACCAAATAATTAACAACTAATAATGATTACTAAATAATAATAATAACAAGAAAATAATTATTATAATTACAACTATTTATTATTTAAAACTAATAAATTAAAAGTATTTAGAAATTAAATAATTAAACAAATAAAAAAATTGTTAAAGAGTTAAAATTTCGAATTATTACCTCGTCGGAATTTCGCCGGAATATTGGAAGAGTAGAGTCGTCGGAGAGGGGGAACCACGCCGGAAAATTGGTCGTCGGGGCGTCGCCGGAGGAGGATCGCCGGAGTGAGAGAGAGAGGAGAGGAGAGTATAGAGGAGGAGATGGAATGATGAGAAAATGAGGGGGGGTGCTCCTCCTTATATACAGTTTCACTTAGACGACGGAGCACTATTCTCCGTCGTCTAAGTGAACTTAGACGACGGAAACAGTGTTTTCCGTCGTCTAAGTGAAGGGTCAAATTTTTTCGAACCGGCGCCAAATAAATGGGCGGGCCGTTTCACCGCCATAAATGTTGACTTAGACGACGGAGACAGTGTTTTCCGTCGTCTAAGTGGAATTTCAAGCGGTGCCGAAAATTGAAGCGGCAAATTGAACCGCCATGTAAATATCGACTTGGACGACGGATATGTAGGTTTCCGTCGTCCAAGTTTTCACTTGGACGACGGAAACCTACATATCCGTCGTCCAAGTCGATATTTACACCGAAAAAAAATAAAAAATTTTATTCGAACCGCCATGGTAATTTGAACCTAGACGACGGATACGGTTAATTCCGTCGTCCAGGTGAACACTTGGACGACGGAAACTGACAGTATCCGTCGTCTAGGTTCAAATTATGCCAAAAAAAAATTTTAAATTAATTCGCTAGGAATTTAGCGATTTGTCATTCGAGTGAAATAGTCGTACAATATCGATGAACGCATCGTATATATAAACAGTTAAATTTGAACCGCCGAATAATTTTACGTTTTGAAAGTTGTTAAGTATCGACTAATCTTTAAGACTTTAGTGTTCATGAGTAGTTGCTGATTTGCAGCAGAGTGCTAACGAAATTGAATTTGGACAAAACAACCGTTGGATATGTTCGTCGTAACATAATATATAATTACTATAAAGGACCAGGAAATAATAAGTTCGGGAAGGGTTTCATCGGCACAGTCAACCGCAAAACCGAGAATTTCACAAACCGGAAACGTGGATACAGGACATTTCGCAACTCCGATTTTCGAACCGTCGAAGCTCACACACCAAGAATATACTACTCTAAAGTCTTGACGAAAAGAATACGCATTCGAAGATGGTCTAGATGGTCGTTGTCTTAGAAAAAATTACGAAATTTACACCTGGACGACGGATACGACATTCTCCGTCGTCCAAGTAGACACCTGGACGACGGAGACGCTAATATCCGTCGTCCAGGTGTGTACTTGGACGACGGAGAATGTCGTATCCGTCGTCCAGGTGAATATACCCTGAATTCAGGGGTTAGGGGTCCTTAGGGTTTAGGGTATAGGGTTTTACACTTGGACGACGGAGAATGACTGTCTCCGTCGTCCAAGTGTGTACCTAGACGACGGATAATGCCTGTCTCCGTCGTCCAAGTTTAAAAACCCCGAATTCAGGGGTTAGGGCCTTAGGGTTTACGGTTTAGGTCGTCCCCGGTCATTTGTGTGTGCGTTCAATTATTCTGATTCAAAAATATAATTAAAAAATTGATCGATCGATCCGAACTGCTAGATTTAGGGTCCAAGATTTAGCTAGGGTTTTATATGAGATTGAGATTTGGCGCCAAAGGTGAATCTGCAATTAATTTCTCCGTTCTCGGTTAGGGGTCCTTAGGTTTAGGGTATAGGGTTTAGGGTGAATATACCCTGAATTCAGGGGTTAGGGGTCCTTAGGTTTAGGGTATACGACTGTCTCCGTCGTCCAGGTGAATATATATACCCTGAATTCAGGGGTTAGGGGTCCTTAGGGTTTAGGGTATCGGGTTTGTCATCTGGACGACGGAGACGACATTCTCCGTCGTCCTAGTGTGTACCTAGACGACGGAGAATGACTGTCTCCGTCGTCCAAGTGTAAAAACCCTGAATTCAGGGGTTAGGGCCGTATGGTTTAGGGTTTAGGTCGTCCCCGGTCATTTGTATGTTCGTTCAATTATTCTCATTCAAGAATATAACTAAAAAAATGATCGATCGATCCGATCTGCTACATTTAGGGTCTAGGATTTAGGGTTTGAAGGGCTGCGTGAGCGAAATGTAGAGCAGCTTCAGCTTACTTTTAATAAGATCAGAGAATACACCGATGAAGTTGAAAGCAAAGAGAGGGGCCGGGACTAGAAAAACAGTCCAAAGACATTCAATTGAAACAGAGAGAAGTCGACTTAATTAAAATCTGAGGAAGTTAAGCTGGCGGAGATCGATCATATATATAGTATTTAAAAACAATAAAACCAACCAAAGCTGGACGAGGAATCTTAAAGTCTCGACATAATAGAAATCTTTCACCTTTTTACGATGCATCGATCGATCATATATATATATATTACAATAATAAATTAGGGTTTACCAAGTAATGATCCTCGTCGTGTGACCGTACTCTTCGTCATAATCGTCATCATCATCATCACCGTTATCCGATTGCTCATCCTCCTCATCGTACTCAACATCGTCCGAGGAATAACCAGAGTCGTCGTCATCGTCCTCATCCTGCACGTCTTCTTCATCTACCTCAATGATCTCTTCTTCAGTTAGATCTGTACAACCATCAGGCATGGGTAACCGTTCACCGTCTTGAACCAGGTCCATTATGTCGGAGCGGATGACAGAAATATTAGGCTCTTGATAGGCAGGAATGTCTCTGTCTGGTTCAGCAGCATCTTCAGTCGTCGCCGGTGTCCCTTCAATTGTCTCTGTATTCCAAACTCCTCGATGAGAGATCTGGTTCACTATTTTCCACCCGTCACCAGCTTTCGGATCGTCGAGATAGAACACCTGCCTAACTAAGGTGGCGAGAGCGAAAGGCTCATCCTCATACCAGCTTGAGTTTGTATCGACTGATAAAAGTCCCAGGTCTTCCTTTGTTCGCTTGAACCATCTGCACTTGAATAGGAAAACGTTGACATCATTCCCGTAACATAGCTGAACCACATATACGATCATTCCGTAATATAGATCAGGGTCTTTCCCAACCGCTATCCCACTGTTTTGTGTTCTTCTTCCTTCATCTCGCGCCAATGAATGGAACTTCACACCGTTCACAAAACATCCCGGATAAATATAGTGTTTAATCGGCTTCCCTGCTAGCAAGTGCTTTGGCCAAGACCACCACCCCCCGTGGTTTTCGGATTTTTGCAGATCAATCATCTGCGAAAATGGAAAAATGTAAGGGTTTACTTTCTACAAATTAAACATGCATGATCTCAATATGTATATAAATCACTAAATACGTACCCATTGGAAGAAATAATCGGGGAACTTTTTCTTAACCATTTTCTCAATCCACGCCGAACTCTTGTCTGGATATAACGCCTGAAGCCTCTCCCTGTATGACATCATGTACGGCTCAACTTCGTCACAGTCTCGTAACACTACCCAATGTGCCTCAATAAGTTCTTCCTGTGTTAACGTTTCCTTTAATACTCCTCTAAACGGTCGGACGACATTGGTGACGACAGAAAGATTGATGCGGGCACTGGGATCGGAGGCAGTTGGAGGTGGTGGATCTTTGAGGTACCTGTTGCAGTAAGTAACGCACTCATGCATTAGGTATGTCTCTGCTATGGAGCCATCCGGAGCCGACCTGTTTTTGACGAATGACTTATACTGTCCAAGCTGTCTACAAAATTAATCAAACGTACAATAAAAATAAGTACATGCATATAGCTAGCTAGTAATCTCCAGTGGAACAAATTATGAATCGAAAAACCTGTATAATTAATTAGTTGTACGTACCTTTCTTGAGGATACATCCAAGTGTACTGGACCGGACCAGAAATGAGAACCTGCTCGGGCAGGTGGATCATTAGGTGAATCATTATGTCGAAGAAAGCAGGAGGAAAAATCCTCTCTAGTTTGCAAATGATGTGCACAATTTGTTGTTGCAATTCCACGACATCTGACTTCTTTAATTCTCTGGCGCATAACCTCTGCCACCATCTGCACAATGCCACTATTGGTTCTACGACGTCGCGAGGCAAATATGGTCGAATTACCACTGGAATCAGACGTTGCAGCATAACGTGATAGTCATGTGTCTTTAGACCAACAAACTTGTGTTGCACCTCGTCCACTGCTCCAGTTATAGTAGCTGCATACGTGGCCGGATAACGAACGCCCTTAAACCAGTGAAATACAGAACGTCTAAGTGTCGGCTTCACTGTGTACGGTGCAGCTGGCATCTTGTTGTACACTCCTTTCCTATCCCTCCTCAACCACAAGGGACGACGTAGATTCATTGATTCCAAATCTTTGCGCGCTTTGGGAGTATCTTTAGTCTTGAACTTAATACCGAGAATTGTTCCCACCACGCTGTCGCACACATTCTTTTCTATGTGCATCGCGTCCAAGTTGTTCCTCAGCTTCAACTTCGACCAGTAAGGGAGTTCAAAGAATATACTCTTGTGATCCCAATAGCTCAGATCATGTGGAGGAATTGGATTGCATTTCTTTACATCCGCGTCGTTAGTCAACACACCAAAGTCGAAATAGCTCAACCTCTCTAAAATCTCTTCGCCCGACCAACTACGGGGTTTAGGATTGTTCTCTACCGTCCCGTCGAAATGAGCTTCATCCTGTCGCCAAGGGTGGTCGTGAGGGAGCCATCTACGGTGACCCAAGTAACACACCTTCCCTGCGTGCCAACTAGAGTTCACGTCGTCCAAACATATAGGACATCCATTATATCCTTTTGTCCTGCACGCTGCCAACATCCCATACGCTGGAAAATCGCTGATCGTCCACATTACGGCAGCCCTCATCGTGAACATCGTGTCAGTGAATTTGTCATAAGTTGGGACTCCATTTTCCCACAACAGTTTCAGCTCGTCGATCAAAGGTCTGAGGTAGACATCTAAGCACTTCCCTGGAGATTTAGGACCTGGAATTAGTACAGTAAGGAAATTAAATTCCTTGTTCATGCACATCCACGGAGGCAGGTTGTACGGCATCAGAATTACTGGCCAAGTGCTTACGGCGGAGCTATTACTTCCCCAAGGATTGAATCCGTCTGTAGATAGGCCGAGTCTAACATTTCTAACCTCTGCAGCAAAGTTTCCGAATTCTCTGTCGAAATGTTTGAAACCCTCCCCATCCGCGGCGTGTCGCAGGACATCGTCATCTATTCGCTTTTCTGCGTACCATCGCATCGCCTCTGCTGTGTGTAGAGACATGTACAGGCGCTGCAATCTGGGAATCAAGGGAAAATATCGAACAACTTTCACAGGAATTCTCTTTTTCGAACTCTTCCTATTCACCTGGAATCTGCACTGGCCACATACGGGACAATAGTCCAAATCTTTATACTCTTTGTAAAATAGCACACAATCATTCGGACATGCGTCAATTATCCTGTACTTTAGGCCGAGGCTGCTCAAGATATTTCTAACCTTATAATGAGATTTAGGAAGATTGTGATCATCAGGAAGCAACTTACATATTTGCTCCTGAATTTCGTCAAAAGCACTGACTGACATTTTGTGCTTCACTTTTATCTTCATTTGCTCCATCACATATTGCAACACATTCTCTCGACATCCAGGGAACACCGGGGTCTGCGCTTCAAGTAGCATCCGGTTGTACTTATCCATCTCACTGGTGTCAGTGGCCAAGCTAGCAGCGGGGAATGTGTCATCATGCTCATGAGTGGTACTGTAACCTCCGTCTTGGTGTTGGTGTCCACTATGACTAAATCCCGGAAACGCATCATGGACCAAATCTACAGTTGGATTGCAAGCTGGGGGTCCGGCACCACTGCCGCTGGATGAGGCACCATGGTAACTGTACCCTGAGCTGAAGTCTGCTGCGCTGAACTCTACTGCTTCACCATGCTCGCTCCATGTAGTGTAACTCCACATCATACCATTTTCGTACAGGTGTTGCACCATAACATTAACCTCCGCATACTGACAATTAAGACATTTCTGGCACGGACACCTGAAACGCTTCTTTCCATGACCATGTTCTATCGCAAAATTCACAAATTCGCTAATTCCATCCATATACCGGACATCACATCTATTCTTTAACTTCATCCAACTCTTGTCCATACTGCTACAAAATATTATAATTAAATAATTATTACATATATATATATATTAGTCCATTAATTTACCATTAATTATACGTACTCGATCTACATCGATCCATCAAATTACGTACGTAATTTAATCTGTATATATAGCTAATTAACATTCATGCATGTATGTACGCACGTACGGTTTCCCTAAATATATATATATTTAATCATGCAAATTTTAACTGCATACGTACGTACCTGCTGGCCTTCTCGATATCTGCAGTTAATTAAGCTAGCTAGTGATCGAACACCGGAGATCCGATCCTTTAATTAATTTCTAGCCCCGGCCTAGCCTAATCCGGCATTCTCCTTCTCCTTCGATCTCAAAAATTCCCCACGGGAGAAAATATAATGGAATGATCGAAGCTAAGAGAGTTTGGCATGGCCTATATATATAATGCTTCACTTAGACGACGGAGGTGTCGGTACGTCGTTTAAGTGGAACTTACACCACGACGTGTCGGTCCGTTGTCCAGGTGATCACTTCTCCGTGGTCCAAGTCACACTTAGACGACGGAGATGTAATTCTCCGTCGTCTAAGTGTTACTTGGACCACGGAGAAGTCTCCGAGGTCCAGGTGCTTACCTAGACGACGGAGAAACTTCACATCCGTCGTCTAAGTGTTACTTAGACCTCGGAGATTTCTCCGTGGTCCAAGTAACACTTAGACGACGGAGAATTACATCTCCGTCGTCTAAGTGTGACTTGGACCACGGAGAAATCTCCGAGGTCTAAGTAACACTTAGACGACGGAACTAATACTGTTCCGTCGTCTAAGTCCTCTTTTCTTGTAGTGGGAACCTTTAGAAGAAGAATAAGAAGAAAAATGCTCCTTGGAAGGTGCTTCGCCATTTTCCATTGATTCCTACACTGGAGCGATTATACATGTCTCCATACACGACAAAGGCAATGAGATGGCACGAGGCAAAGAGATTGGGAGATGACAATGTGCTTAGACACCCCGAAGATGGGGAGACTTTTAAATCTTTTGACATGACATTTACAGATTTCGCATTAGAAGTTCGAAATGTTAGACTTGGACTTTCTACATAGGGGTTCAATCCTTATAGTGATGACACACATATCACTTGGCCTATTAGTTTCATGTCATACAACCAGCTGCCTCCCTAGATGTGTATGAAAAAGAAATTTAATTTCTTTACTCTATTAATTATGGGTCTTTAGTCGCCTGGAAAGTATTTTGATGTGTTTATGAGACATTTGATTAACAAGTTGAAATATGTGTGGAAATTTAGCGTGCGAATTTGGGACAGCTACACTAAAACTTCATTCATCATGAGAGCAACAGTGATGTGGACCATTAGCGATTTTCCTGCTTATGGGATGTTGGCATCTTGCAAGACTAAAGAGTATAAGGCTTGTCTTATTTGCTTAGACAACGTAAACTGTAGCTATCACACGGGAAAGATGTGTTACTTGGGTCAATGTAGATGGCTTCCTGAGGATCACCAATGGAGATCGGATAAGGCGAGTTTCGACGGGATGGTAGAGAATGATCTAAAACTTCGAGAGTGGTCTGGTGATGAGATTTTCCAGAGGTTGTATGGCGTTGATTTTGGAGTATTGAGCAAGTGTCCATTTGTGACGGTAAACAATCCTTTGGTTGACAACGATCTTATACATTAGAGTCACATGAGTACTTTCTTTGAATTGCCTTACTGATCGAAGTTGAAACTTAGGAGCAACCAAGATGTGATGTATATTGAGAAGAAGAAGAAAGTATTCAACAGCATAGTGGGAACAATTTTTGGTATTGATAAAAAGAATAAGGACACTCTTAAAGCGCGTCAAGATTTGTAGCGTATAAAAATGCTCCATCACTTATGGTTAAAGAAGTCAAGAACGGACAGACCCATGATACCTATGGCACCTTATACATAGAAGCTAATCAAGAAGAATGAAGTGTTTGCCTGGTTTTATGGTGTTCGGTATCCATCCAACTATGTAGCAAATATATCTCATTGTGTAAAAGTTGGGGATAGTAAGTTCTTTGGTCTAATGACTCATGATTGTCATGTTACGATGCAATGTCTTCTTCCACTGGTAATTCGACTATATTTGCATCATGACATGGTGGAGTCATTAGTGGTGTTGTCCAGGTGATGGCAGAAGATATATGCTACAGAGTTGAAGAAGTCAGATGTATTCGAATTGAAATGGAGAGATTGTGTACATCCTTTGCAAATTAGAGAGGATTTTTCCCTTGCTTTCTTCGGCGTTATGATTCACCTAATGATCCATCTTCCCGAACAAGTGTTGTTATTTGGTCCTGTACATTACACTTGGATGTATCCTCAGGAAAGATACATTATCTAATGAATGTTGCTTATCTAATGAATGTTTCACCGCCACTTATATATATATATATATGTCTTACATATTTATTTCACTATTTTACAGACAACTCGGATAATATAAATGATATGTTAAATATCATTCTAGTCCGGAAGGGTCTATAGTAAAAACATACATTAAACATGAGTGTGTGACTTAATACAACTTATATCTCAAAGATACCGTCAAGTCTTATGACTTCTCCAATATACTTGATCACTACAATCTTTCTGTCATTACAGATGTTGTACAAGTGTTTGGACCATTATACGAAATTTCAAAAAAAATTAAGCAAAGCAGAACTCATTGAGGAACATTGGGTAGTGTTGCGGGACTGTGACAATGTTGACCATTTATTGAAAGATCATTTGGAGGCGCTTCAAAGAGATTATCCGCACCTTAGTAGTAAACAGTTGATTGCACATCATAAGAGTGTCTTCTCAGATTAATTCCTTGAATGGATATGTATATATGTTAAATAATATCAATAACTTTACATAATAGTTTCATAATCTTCTTATTTTACTTGTTCATAATTTTGCATATGACAACACTCCAATTGGGTAATCACCGCGGGTGGGACACACCAGCATTGCACAATTTGGCTAGTAAGCCGCATAGATATAAGACTTGCTCTACATGTGTTGTGAACAGGGTTAAGTTTCAAAAATTGGATCGAGATGAAGGCAAGAGAACACAAAACAGTGGGATCTCGGTAGGAGAAGACGATAATTTATACTGCGGGGTTCTTATAAACATCGTTAAATTGATATATGAGAATTGAATACCTATTGTGCTTTTCAAATGTAAATGGTTCAACACTGACCCAAACAGACGAAATACTACGAAGAAGGATTTTGGCCTGTTATCAGTCAATATAAACACAAGCTGATACGATGATGAGCCATTCGCTCTTGCCACCTTGGTTAAGCAGGTGTTCTATCAGAATGATCCGAAGCAGGGTGGTGGTTGGAAATTACTTAATCACATGTGTCACCAAAATATATGGAGTACAACAATACTTGAATGGAGGTTTGATACAAAACAAAGTGACAGGAATGATGTCAGTGATTCATATCAAGAGCCTGATATTTCTAACTTACCAGACACAACTCTTATTCACATGAACGAAGACCCTATCGCAGATGAACTCGAGTCAAGGCCGCTTAACTAGACTAAGGTCCAGGAACTAGACAACAATGACACAGATGAAGAGAACGATGAGAACTTATACGAGAAGGATAACTCAAATGATGGTGAGGATGATGAGGATGACACAGATTATAAAAGTGAATGATGTTTTTCATTAATTATATAATAACTCAAACTAGTGTCTTTAAAAGATATTTGTAATAATTTGTTTGATCATATCGATCTTTTCTTTTAGATTCATAATAATTCTAATGTCGTGAGTTGAATTAAAATTGATTTTGATATATATGATTTTGAGTGTTTCAAGCATTACATGAATGAATGAGTGTTTCACGCAGTACAGGAATGATGTGAAAGAAAAAACCAATGTTCTTTTCTGTTTTAGATGAACACTTAAACGGAAAAATAGTGAACATTTGTAGTCTAAGTAACATCTTAGATGACCAAATTATCATATTTTTTCGTCTAAACGAAATACCCTAAACCTTGAACCCTAATTCCCAACTTGACGATTTTAAGCTATTTCGTTGTCTAAGCCTCTAACCTAAACCCTAAACCCTAATTCCCAGCCCTTAAAACTGTCATTGCCGACATGCTCATCACCTCACGCTGTTTGCACCACTCTCCACCATCTCCGACAGATTCCACTCGACCCAAAATTAAATACAACTGTCTCTATCTCTCTCAAACACCCACCCAAATTAAGATGTCTGGTTTGCTTGACAATGGATAAGAGTCGGAAGTCTTCTCTAGTGCATTACTAGAGTTTGTGATATTCTTGGTAGAATTTGAGTTTTGCAGGTATAATTGAAGATCAGTGCTTGGTTTATGATTTTCATTCTATTTGATTTGCTCAGTTTGATATGATTACATGTTTAAACTCAGGAACTTGATTTGGGATTCATTTAGGTTTCGATTATCTGTTCTACAATGTGTGCATGTTGATTAGAAATTGGTAGATGTGTGTTGATGGTAGATGTGTGTTCTTGATGTATATTGTTATTGTTTACATAGGAAATTGTTTTTTTTTTTATTTATTTACTTGGATATCGCAAAAAATGTCAGGCATAAAGAGGAAACAACAAGAGGAAGCAAGACTTTTCGCATTTCAGTTGTGGTATCAGAGGATGGGAGGTGGCACTTCAAATGACCTGACGGCCTAAGAGCCAGAAGAAAAATCGGGACCGCCTTTGCCCCGCCAGTAAATATTTAGACCTCAACGGCTGTGTCACCATCGACTCCCTAAGACGATGATGTGTACATCAGTTCCCGGCACAAAGTGGGTAACACCTTAGGTAATCTCTTATGAAATATGTAGAATGTTTCATGGTTTTCTAAATTGATTATGTGTGTTCAATAAATACTAATTAATTCTATTATTTTTGTTGTAGGACCGGTCCCGAAATGCAACCGAGGGTTTTGTAAGGGAACTAAAGTTGCTCAAATCATTAAATCAACGAGAAAGAAGATCAAGGTGGACTACCATGACTTCACAAGAGGTCCTCTGACAAAGGAATTGAGCAACTTGATTACACATGAAATTGGGGTCACCAAATGGAGCAAGATGGCGATGAAGGCGCCGGTATGGACAGAGCTCCCACAAGTTCAGAGAAACAAGGTGTACAACTATATCTCGGTAAGAGTCTCTTTCAATTTAAATAAATTTAATTGAATGTAAATAATTAGAAATTATAATATATATATATATATCTTCTCATATTTTTTGTAGCTACACTTTGATTTGAAATTAGGTCAAGAGATGTTTGATTTAATTGAGGCCCGAGCTAAAGATGCGTATGTCTTATGGAAGTACCTATTGCACAAGATCTATAAGGAGTACGGGTCCAAAACCCCTGACGAGTTCAAGAATTAGAAAGATGAATAGGAATGGTTGGTTTAGCACTTCGAGAGCGAAAAGTTTAAGGTAATGTCGTGTTAAATATCGAATACAAAGTCTATTATTTGAATAATTTATTGATTATTACCCTAATTGTTTCTTTCCTATAATAGAAAAGGTCGAACGCTAACACAATCAACTAGGGGATGAAGGATCTGAGCCACCATTCTGGCTCAACTGCGGTCATCTGCAAGATCATGGAAAATGGTTCGTAGGTGCCACTCTTAGATGCTTACAAAGATACGTACGTGAGACCCGAGGAAGAAAATGCGACTCAAAATGCTATAAGTAACCCCAAAATTGGAAACAAACAGTGGCCCTTTTTTATGATGTTTATGCATAAACAAAAACCTTATAAGCATCTTCCCGGTATGCACATAGGTTAGAGTAGATGGTGGCTGGAAGAAATTTACTTTATGTGCGTTGTTTGTTTGATTGATGAATCAAAATTGAGATCGGTTATTGAATCAATTGACAATGACACAAAAGTGTTTACTAGGCATTGAAATACAGTTATGGGTTGTTTGTTGCTATATTGAGAATGCAGATGTTTTGTGTGCTAGAATTGTTCGATTGTATGTGTTTTCAGATTTTTAGTTTCCTTTATTTTTAAGGGAAGTTATGTCAAATTTTCGGTAGAATTATCTGAGTTAGTCGTTATAATTTAACCTAGGTTTACCGGTTAAGTTGAGCATTTAATTTAATTTTCAATTTTTTATTTTATTGTAAGAGAGGATGATGTAGTTGGCTGAGGAAGAATTGGTCGAGGGAGCAGCAAAAAATCTGGACATTCTGTGTGAAGAGCTCCCTCCACTGGATTTACCTACTCAACTTCAGATATTTGAGAAGACACTTAGAATCCAACCTATTAAGGAGATTCAGGGTCTTGCACGAGCTAACGTTCGAGATTTGAGCTAGTCATCAACATTAACCTCGCGAGCTCGTTCAACTGTGGTCGATGAGCGCATCTGAGAAGTCGAGGAACGGACCGAGGCGCGGCTTCGAGAGGCCGAGGCGCATCTTCGAGTGACCAAGGAGTTAGATCGGCATACCAGAGAGAGGTACGCAACCATGGAGCGCATGATGTTACAAATGGGCTTACATCCTGGTTGCAGTTCCCATGTGCCATCTCAGCATTCACAAGACCGAGAAAATAATGGCTATGCCGAAGGTAGTGATATGCGGCACTACACCAGTGTAGATATCGGTTATTATGTAGATAATTATGTAAATATGGGCTATTATGTAGATATTTAATAAATATTATATTTAATAAATATTTTTTGAAATTTGTAATTTTTTTATTAATTAAATATCCAAGCGACGCATTGAAACAAATTCGTCGTTTAAATGAAATGATCAGACGACAAAAGATATAAAAATTTCGTCATTTAAGAAGGTATGCTAGACGACGAATTTAAAATATTTTGTCATCTTAGTGTTTGTCGCTAAACGACGAAACTTTAATATTCGTCGTCTAAGTTGGTTTTTGTGACAAAATATTTCGTCGTTTAAGATTATAACATTTTGTGGTCTTGGTTGTTCAACGGCGAACTTTGTTTCGTCGTTTAAGTAGCTACTAAGATGACAAATTCTATATTTTTGGCGTCTAAATACCCTTACCACGAAGCTTAAACGACGAATCTTAAACTATGAAATTAGGCTCTTAAACAAAAAATCTCTTTCGTCTTCTAAGTTAGGTATTCTAGTAGTGAATAAACTACTTCAATTAATGTTCCAAAACCTTAGGATTTCCTTTCTCTCTCCTCCAATTTAGGAGTTCTTAAATATCTCCCTATTTTAGGAGTCTAATATGGAGCATGAATGAGGTAAAAAAATTAAACTTTTCTCTATTATTTGTCTATAGAGCTCTAATAGGAAGTTTTATTGAAGATACTCTCAAAGACAGACCCACCCTTGGGCTAATACCCCACCTCAAAATTTTGAAAAATTCTATTTTTTAATTTTAATTTTAGTTCAAAATTTTGAAAGATAAAAAGTAGCCCACTTCAAATTTATAACATAGCCCTTCCCAAAATTAACTCACTCAAACGTTAGCCCAAATATCGGAGAAAGTAAATATTAATTTATATTTAATATTATTGATTGACTTAAACTAGGAATATTCTTAAAATATCATCAAAAAATAGATATTTTTAAGCTTTGGAGTATACGTATGTGCGTCTACTTTTTCTTCTTGGGTTGAAACACATATGTGACATCTCTCTTCTTTTTAAATTTTTTGAAACTAAGGTCTTTTATTCAAGATCGAATGAGACAATTTGACTAGTACATTATTTATTTTTAGATGTATATTAATGAAGGGTAATTCTTTCATGCATTAACGCACTGATACAATAAAGTTACATAGTTTAATTTACTAAAAATACGTAGTTCGTTTCGCAAAATAAGTAGAGTAACCTCGTGAAATAAGTAACTAAAATTGAATGATTTACTTACATAATGTAGTTTGCTTTATAAAATATGTGTACTGATATTGCAAAATAAGTAAACTGATTTTTACAATTTTAGTCTACTTGTTTTACAAGATCAGTCTAGTTATTTTGCGAAGTTGACATCGTGTTTTTAGTAAACCATATAATTTTTGTTACTTGTTTTACGAGGTTAGACTACTTATTTTGTAAAGCTGACTACGTGTTTTTAGTAAACCATATAACTTTATTGTATTGGTGCGTTAACGCACCAAAGGGGAGCCCATTAATGAATTTTCATCACCTTAGGGAGCCTATTAATGAATTTTCATCAAACATTATTGTTAATTATTTTAGTTAGTCAGTTACTTGTTTAGTGTGTGATGAATTTAATATATGGTTTGTAAGATAAAATAAAATAAAAAACTTAATTTAATATGTGGTTTCATACTCTTGGGTCGGTCATGGGATGCTCTAATACCTTTTTTTAACATCAACCTAGTCGCTAATTTCTTAATGTAATTTAAACTTTAGGTCATTTAAAGTACGTTGACTAGCTTTAATTTTAAGAATTTGAATACAAATTGAGTTGTCCATCATAAATACTATATATTTAAATTATTGAATAACTTTAAAGCATGATCCTCTATATATAATATGAAAGATGATCAGTTACAATGATCGAATAATTTTTTAATTTTGTGAAAATCGAAACTTCGCTATATTTTTTCAAAGCGGAATTCCGCTTTGGATAGAGACTATATATACATGTTCATGTTTAGAGCATTTCTAGTGGTGCTCCATATTCGAGTTTCTTAGTCAAATAATTAATAGAGAAAATTAAATTAAGGTAATTTTTTTTGTCCACACTCACACTCCGTCCATTACATTAACTAAACTCATTTTCTTATTTGTATTTCAATATACTTACCATTAACATTAATTCATTAGTTGCTCAAAAAATTTTGCTCCCCAAAAGTTTAGCTTTTAATTATATATTTAATAACTTTATTAAAATTTTAGAGAGCACTATTGGAGATGCTCTTATATATGTAATTAATTTGGAAGTTTGATATTATTATTTACCCTAGTCTATTGAACGCGCCCCACGCGCGATAAAAAAATTTTCTCCTAGAGTTCTATGTCTCGTCCGGCGGCTTTACGGCTGGTGTTGGGTTGGACTCGCCGACGATTGCGGATATAGCCGGACAGGGCTGGTGGACCTATGTCTGGTGGCGTCGCTTTAATTCGGTGGAAGTTGCCTCTATCATGAGTTTGAGGTTCTGAGATGCTGGGTAAAATGTTGAGACTTGGTGATTAGTATCGAGTTCGTTGTTGTTGGAGGGTTTATGCTATATGGGTCTAGTTTTTTGGTTGTGATCAAGGGAGGTGGTGGTGTAGACGGTGGAGCACTTTGGATGGCGTGTTCAGATCAATCTGACCACGATTTGTTTGATGGGTTTTTGAGGATCGAGTGCGACGAGGCTCTTGTCCTTGCTCTACATCTCCCACTAGTTTTGAACTGGTGCAATCTATCCAGGCAGTGTGAAGTAGGTGGTTGGAAGTGGACGACTTGGTTACTGCGGTGTCGGCGCATAGGCAGAGACTTGAGACATGAGTGGGCCTTGTATATGGGCAAAGTTTTCTTCCGGTTTGCCCTAATAAAGGTATGGGTTTGGACTCAAGTGTTGGGTCTGGTCCAAACCCCATTTAAATTTTTTGAATTTAATTATTTTATATTCAACTTTTAGTTGTTTTTTTGCATATAACCCAATACTCGTCTGAGATTGGCGGAAGTGGGCATTGTCCTAGTATGTGCACCTTTGGTGTCTTGTCTGCTCTAGGTTTAGGCGTTCGTTGGTTTATCGCATGGATGCCCCCTAGTGGCAGGATGAAATGTAGTGCCGACACTATTTTCGGCAACATAATTGGAAAGTTGTTCAGAGTGAATCAATGTGTCGCTTTTGTAGCGTTACCTTTTAGGTACTGTGTTGCCTGAATTGTAAAGCAAATGGATCGAGTAGTTAATGTTGCACTCTTTGGTAATTGGTGTGAATTAGGATATAATGTATTAGTTGAGTCGCTTGGTATTATTATAGGTGTTTATGTTCTTATGGGGTTTAGGCATTATGTCCTCTCCTCCTTTTGTATTCTACCATTTCATTAATCGAGATCTAAAAGTGGCCGGAATCCCATATTAAAAAAATATATAGCTAATTTGTCGATAATATGTGTAGGTTGCTGAGTATTTATGAGTCATGTTCTAGTAGTCAATAAATTTGTGGTCGATCGTGATCATTATCGTTAAATCTGCATCTAAAATATGATATTAAATTAATTTTTAACTATTTTTTAATCAGAATAGGCGACATATATCACTAACAAAGCATGACTCGAGTTTTTTTTTTTTGAAATAAGACTCGAGTATTATTTGACATTGTAATTGTAAACGACCCTGAAGAACCCCTTAATAGCGGAGGCGGTACCGCACTAACTCAGATCATGATGATCAAGATGAGTAAAGCCAAGTCTGAAGTCAGCCATGCCATCATGAAGAAACTGGTTCAGGAAAACCGCATTCCATAATAATCACATTAAGCCAGTTATTTATATATATAATATCCCATGACATGAACCTACATACATTAGTTCATCATACAATTATCAGCTCGATCAGACACTTCACGAAAATGAAGCTACAGACATTTCTCATCGTCTCCCTCGCTTTGCTGCTAGGGATTTGCGCCGAGCAAGGTGGCAGACAAGCCGGTGGTTCAACTCACTTCCCTGCTGAAAGTGGTGGTCTCGGTAGCCTCATCAGCCCCTCTCTTTTCGACCAAATGCTCAAGTATCGCAACGATCCGCGATGCAAGGCCGCTGGCTTCTACACGTATGATGCTTTTATCACTGCTGCTCGATTCTTTCCCGGCTTTGGCACGACTGGAGATGTTGCCACCCGCAAGAAGGAACTCGCTGCTTTCTTAGCTCAAACCTCTCATGAGACCACTGGTCAGTAGCACTAATTAATTAATTAAAGTACTAGCTTGTCAAAGATATTTAGATAGCTTCATGCCAAACTAATTATGTGAATTCGTTTTAAAAACGTAGGTGGGTGGGCAACTGCCCCAGATGGTCCGTATGCATGGGGCTATTGTTTTGTGAATGAAACAAACCAAGCTGTGTATTGCTCGTCGCCACAACTTCCATGTATTCCTGGCAAAAAATACTATGGTCGAGGACCCATTCAACTTACTCAGTAAGTCTATTTTTCCCTCACTAGCTAGTACTATCTGCAAATTAACTCACTCCCATCCATCGTGCATGTAATGTTATTTTCACTAATTACATAAGCTGGGAAATTCGTCAAGGATCATATCTTAAAATTAAAAATTCATTACCCTTGTGGAGATTGATAAAACTCTAAGGGTGCGAATAATACTTTCGTAGCAATTATAACTACGCTAAAGCGTCGAAAGCAATCAACGAAGATTTGCTCCACTATCCAGACCTTGTGGCCTCTGACCCGGTTATAGCATTCAAGACAGCCATATGGTTTTGGACGTCTACGCAGGCAAACAAACCGTCGAGCCATGACGTCATTACTGGCGGTTGGAACCCATCTCCAGCAGATACATCGGCTGGTCGTGTCCCCGGTTACGGTGTAATCACTAACATTATCAACGGGGGACTTGAGTGTGGGCGTGGTCAAGATGCTAGAGTGGCAGATAGGATCGGTTTCTTTCGGAGGTACTCAAACATATTGGGAGTGAGTCCGGGAAGCAACTTAGATTGCTACAATCAAAGGTCATTTGCCTAGAATGTAATGGCATAAGCTAACAGAACGTTGTACCAAACATATAGTTTGGCAACTTGTAATTTGTAATAAGCTAGGCTGTGATCCACTCATCCCATCCTATGGAATAAGACTTGAGAGTTACGTATTTGACTTGCATGCATCCTATACACAATATACATGTTTGTTTGAAGGTATAAACAGCATACGATTATTAATCTCAAACTGAATCTTAATCGTCCCAACTCATAAAAGAAATGTTCTCATTTTTTTTTCAAAAGCCGAAAACTAAGTAAAATGAAAAGAAGTACAGAAATCAGATTTCAGTTGTTAATACTGTAGATACCATTTACTACTATCGATATTCAAAGCATGTAAGTCGTTCCCTTGTAACAGCCCGAACCTAAATTATCATGTTAATGTTTATTTGTCGAGTTTATTATTACCATCTAGCTTTGGCACGTTTATTGGAAATTTAGTTGTGATTTAAAAATTGACATTTTAAAGTTGTGATTTTTGATTCACTTCCTTCACAGAAGTTGAACTCGTGCGTATTTTATTTTTTCGAGATCTTATCTAATTGTTACGCATTTTAGAGTTTGGAGTATTTAAGAAATTTAATTATAAAATCTATCATTGCTCAGTTAATTTGGGCCGTTAGATTTCGAACGAAGTTCATCTGGGCTGTCAATCCCAATTTCTACTTGGGGTATAAATACCAAAGCCTACCTGGGATGAAGGATTTTAACCTGATCAACCCATTTGACCAACCCAGCGGCAGGATCCAATCCGAAACTTTGACCCGATCGGAGCTTTGCCGTCCGGCCTCGCTATCGAACCATTTTCGTCTATTAATTATGCCATTTATGTCCTCTCCCTTTCCCCTCACTCAATTGAGACATGTATGACACCTTTAGCATGAATCGAGGGTGAGAAGGTGGAGGTGATTTTGCCGAAATTGCCCGACGCCGCCTTGGTCTCCGACTCTGTTGGACAACCTAGGTTGGGAACCCCTCGCTCTCAACTCTTTATCAGCATGTGTTTCGAGGGCCGAGCCATTTGATCGAAGCTCATCGATTGATGACAAATTTCGGCGTTCCTGTTGACTTTCGATGTAAAATTTGACATGTTCCGATTTAGATTTAGGTATAGTTAAGAGTTGTGTTGGGCTTGTCACGATCGTCCTTTTGGTATATTGATTGCAAGTTTCTATGACGGCCCATAGTGGTGACGCGTAGGATTCACGAGCTGCCGCCTGTGGTAGTGCGTAAGACCACATGCCGCCGTGTTAGGTGGTCCCAACTCAAGCGAAAGTTTCTCCTTTTTCTAGTGAGATTTAAGAACCCAATTTAGTCCATTTTCAGTAGTTTTCCCACATTAAACTTACCAATCCACATTCGACTTTAGAATAGGAAATCAAAATAGGACTATGGATCACCGACATAATGTGCAAGTTTTGACGAACGACACTATGAATGCATGGAGGGAAACAAATAACATAATCGATAAAAGGTGTTCGGATAGCTAGTTATTCTAGCATGAAAGGTGAGTACCCTTGCTTTCTACAAAAAAAATTAGATATGGCCACGGGGCGGTGCCGACTCTAAAGGCTGTTTTATTGCCGCCAAAGAGCTTTAGCGATGGCGAGGCGATGATAATTGTCAATGGTGCAGTCGTCAATGCTCTATGTGATGGAAATTCACCGCCGCCATGTGATTTTGTGACTGCGCGAGCCATCACAAGCACTTCCGTAACAATGCTACACTTTTAGTGTCGGAAAGCGCCGTTGCCATTTACTGTCGCCATTGTAAAAACGCCACTGCTAATGTTCAAATTTTAAATATTTTGCGCCAAGTTTTCCCGCCACTATTGTTGCGACGAAAATTTGTCGTCTCCTTTGGGAAATAGGCGACGGCATTTTGCTAATATTCAAATTTTTAAAGTAAATTTTTTAATATTTGGCGCCAGATTTTCCCGCCACTATTTTATCTACGGCACTTTACCATGGCTATTGACATTTGTGATGGCTCTTAGCCGTAGCCAATAAGCAGCCAATCACCTGGAACATATTCAATACACATTCATCACATCAATACATATTCAATCACAGAACATCACAATCACAGCAATACATATTCAGTCTGCAACATCAGACTAAAAAATACTTTTCAAGTCTTCAAACTAGTAAATTACACCAAATGCTGGAATGTATATGTTAAAACTAAGTCTGGAATCACAATAGATTACCAAACTAAACAACATCAATACTAAGAATCCTTTTCAAGTGTTCAAACTAGTAAATTACTACACCAAAACTAATTGGTGAACATTGTAGACCAACATTACATCACCAAATTGATCTACATCACCAAAACATCCACACTAAAACACTTGACTTCGTTGTCCCATGATTCTTCAATTCCTTCAACAACAACAAAAAAATAGAAATTGATTGATCAATTACACAGCTTTAAACATAACTGATTCCTCTTTCTTTTTCAACACCATCACCAAGTTCATATAGATGAGAACAAGAGTACAAAAAGATGAAAGTATCAGGCTTATTATCAAACTAATCATACAGGGCCTACTGTTTCCCATGAATGAAAACTAACAGAGTAAACATATTCCATTAATCATATTGGGCCTACTGCTAATCCCATGAATGAAGCTATAGATTAATGAACAACAAGATAGACATAAACTATGTTGACAGTTGAGTGTACATAAAGATAGGGAAGCTTCCATTGTTAATTGATGGTTGTCTGGGCTAATCCATAGTGTTGTGATTGATTTTTGAGTTAAATGACATCTATATTCACCACAAAGAGCAAGTGACGAAGACTAAAGATGAGCCAAAGAAGGTTCAAATCTCATAAGGGTGTTGATGACTATTTTGAGTTGATCGATAGTTATCAACACTTTTAATACGAAAGAAGTATCCATTGGCAATATACGAAGTAAAACTTTGTATCTTATTCTTAGGATGGCTAGACAAAGTGATAAGTTCCTCAAATAAAAAGGCATCAGTTGTACTTCGTAGAGTCATAACCTGATAATAACAGGAGAAAAAATAATTCAAAACTACTACATATAAACAAGCAACGAGAGTACAAAAATCACATTTGGACAAAACTACTTAACATACTTTTGTCTGAAACCAAGCCATAAAATTAGCAAAATGAAGATCCTGAACATGCTGTTCATTTGAATTAGGATGTTGACTTCGAATGATTGCAAGATGCTCACTGCAAGTATTGGAGAAAAATATTCAGAACATGGTGTTCATTATTCATCTACATAGAAAGTTGGAAAACAACTTATGTAAAGTTTTATAGCCGAAAAACATACTTCAAATATGGTGTGACGACTTCTGTATGGAACAAAATCCACTAATGTATCTGACTACGAGTAACTTCACTTAACAAAATATCTTTCCCTCCCTCTCTATCATCAGAATTACTTCTCCTTAATGGTCTTCTCCATTTGTTTTCCACATCATTAAGGTACTGAGTACAAAAGTTCATACATTTCTCCATCAAATAACCTTTAGTCATTGAAGCTTCAAGATAAGTTTTATTACAGGCATATTCCTTCAACGTTCTCAAATACCTCTCTATTGGGAACATCCATCGAAACACCACTGAACTACCAATTATTGATTCATCAACCAAATGAACAATTAAATGCTCCATTACATCAAAGATGGTGAGAATATATTCTCCATCTTACACAATGTCACCACAATGCAATTATGGGCATTTTCCAAGTCTTGGTAAGTATTGGTCTTATAACACAATTGATTGAAAAATTTACCCAAGTCAAATAACACTTGAACAACATGGCCAGGCAGCAAAAATCTTACACCTAAAGGAATCAGCTGGTGCAATAAAAGCTGATTATCATGACTTTTTAAAGTTGCAAGACTACGATCTTGCATATGCACCCTTCGTGAAATATTAGAAGCAAATCCTTCTAGCATACTAACTTGTTTCCACACTCTAAGACACAAGTCCTTGCCTTCCTTGTTTATCTCAAATTCAACAGTGGGAGCATATTCAGTCACTGATTCTCTTTGCTTCACATATAGATGTGGACTTATTCCCATTTGTTCCAGATCACGTCATTGAGGTTGTCCTTGCTTTTCTTTCCAGAACCTAATTTTTTCCAAGCAAATTGTCACACATATTCTTCTACACATCAAGGTTGTGCCGTATCATGTTGAATTTTTGTAAGGCAGCTAAAAAAGTATGTTTCTCTTCTTCCAATTATGAGTCTTCACAGACTTTCTACCATGTTTCCTTGCTTGCTCTTTTTTTTATTTTTCTAAATCCTCAATTTTGTAATCTGTCAGGATGTCATTATTCTCTATTTGCATGAGAAGCTCAACTCCGGATAATATTTAAGGCTTCATGCTCATGGTCTTCTGGCAGCCACCGATGATGAAACTCATATTAGCGTATACTCCTATATGACAACCAACAAGAATTAGCATCAAAATTGTAGCATGGACATGCATATTTCCCTTTGGTACTCCACTCAGACAAGTTTGCATAGGCTGAGAAATCATTAATTGCCCATAGTATTGCTACACACATTTGAAACATTTCATTTTTGTATGCATCATAGGTTAATATTCCATTTATCCACACATCTTTCAGTTCTTCGAAAATTGGTTCCATATAAACATCAATCTTATCACTAGGTTCGTTAGACCCATCTATTAGACAAGCCACCAAAATGAAAGGCTACTTCATCAACATCATCGGTGGTAAGTTGTACAATACCAGTATAATGGGCCAAGTACTATGTGTTATATTTGTGGCCTATATAGATTGAATCCATTTGTTGCTAAACCAAGTCTAACATTGCAAATCCCTTCACCAAAATTTTGGTTAGTTGTGTCAAAACCCTTACATGCCAGAGAATTGGCAGGATGCCTAAATACACCATCATCAGTACGTTCTTCCCTGTATCATCTCATGAGATTTGCTAGTTGCGAACACATGTACAGCCTTTGCAACATCTGTTGTATAAAAAAAATATCACACTTGTTTTGCAATCCTCTTTTTCAAAAGGCCAGCAACATTAGCTTGATTTCTCATAGGGGGTGCATCATTAGCCTTACTTGTGCGTGCTTCCCTCCATCGAGACTTCTCGCGTATTAAGCATTTATCAAGCTTAACATGCTCACTTCTAAATAGCATACATCTATTTGGACATGCATCCACGGTAGTCTTGGTGAACCCTAAATCTTCTGTTAATTTTTGGGCTTCGTAATATGAACTAAGGAGTTTAACACCTTCTGGCATATCTTCTTTTAGTATATCCAAGATAGTCTGAAAGGATTTGTTAGACCTACCATGGAGCACCTTAGCTCGTAACCATTTAACAGTAAATAAGAAGGTAGTAGAGCCTTTCTTACAACCTGGATACAATGAGAGGTTTGCACGCTCCATCAACTTTAGAAATTTTTTAGTAGGTTCATCTGCCCTAACCCATGGTTCATCTGAGGTTTCATTGCCATTCTCATCTACTGGTCTCACATCTGGAATTCCTAAAGCATCTTGAACCAGACCAAACATATCATTCTCCATTACAAATTTTAACCAACTCCATTTTCAACACATAACGGATTATCACCAAGCCTAGACTCACCATGCTTCTCCCATACTTTATAGTTCCTTAGAAATCCATTATCACGCAGATGTTGTAACACTACTTTCCTAACCCACAAGAGATGATTAGCACATTTTCTACATGGACAATATACTCTTGTCGACTCATTCTTATCAGAGAATGCAAAGGCCAAAAAGAATATGTGCCATCAAGATATGGTTTAGACCACCTATTTGGTAAATTAATCCATGATTTATCCATTTTTTGCCCTCAAGATCTCTCTTGAGTATTTATGCCTAAATTTAAATCAAACAAACTATTACAATACTAATTAACATATGTATATATATATAAAACAACCAGTTAAGGTTACATATACCGGTATATTAATTATTATATATATTCATTCATCTCAATATCAAAGCCTCAGTTAAAAATCAAACATAATTACTCACATGCATTTAAACAACTCATATACAGCAGTTAATAGATTACATAACTTAAGACTCAAACTTTTCAGAAGTTACATACGAATTAAAATCATAAAATCCAAGATATAAAAAGTTCAAAAGCATAAACTCACCAGTATGAAATTCAAAAGCTTCCACAAATCTGTAGTTCAACTACTTTCCTATCCTCAATTGATTCCAAAAGAGATCTGTAATACACAAATAAGAGCCAAACAAAATATTAGCAATTCATGAGAATCTGTTCACCATTGGCTATGTCATATTAAACTAAATAACTAACATTGAATGTTTAAGAGCTAAATCTAATGTATAGGTATAGACTATTAATGAACTGACAAGGTCATATATCAGACTTCAATCAATTCAGTTACGTAAATAATTTACTATATAACATTGGTGAATTCTGTGTTTTACTATTCATTGTTACCGTTCATGATGGGCTTTTTTTTCCTGAAATGATGAGCATGTGAATCGTGGGAGATTAAAAACCTCAGCCTCAGCCTCAGCCTCTCCTCTCCTCTCTCTCGATCAATCTGATATTTCTCTTTAAAAGTTAACTTTGCTCCATCTCCCACTGCAATCTCACTCTCAACTCTCCCTAGAATTCTCCAGAATGTCTCTTATCCTAACACAGACCCATCAAACTCTTAACCCAATTTTTCTCTATTCAACCTCTCTGTCAATCTCTCCTAACCAAAACCTAATTATCTCCCTCACTTTCATCCTCACTCCCTTACTTTCATCAAATTTGTAAGCTCTAATCCTTTCATTGATTCTGATCGTCGAGTCGTAGCTTTAATCTCTACGAATCCCAAGACTCCCGAGCAAGGTAAGACCCATTTTTTTTATTGATGTAGTATTGATCCATTGGATGTTGCATCAATTGGTATTATGGTCGGTGTGAGAGACTAATACTTTTATAGTTTGCAATTGCTGGAGTGTATTTGAAGCTGAAGCAGCTGGAGTGTATTTGAAGCTGAAGCAGCTGGAGTGTATTGTTCAGGAGGTACAAACAAAGACCGGAATCCTTTTGAAAAGTCTGACCCCCTCTCGACTGCAACTGCCGTCGTCTCTTCTGCTGTACCGATCAGTATAATTGAGGTAAATAACCTTTCATTGTTTTGTTTCTAGGGGATTTGATTTGATCTTAATATCGATCCATTCATCTATTTTGGTGAAATATACTTTCAATTGATATCCATGAGAGAGATCAAGCAAAAACTAACTTATTTCTTTTGTTTCTGACTGTCCGAAAGGATTGGTTTTGATGTGTAGTGCATCGATGTCCAAACCCAATGGTGAAATATCCATTCTTTTGTTTTTGACTTTCCGATCTAATTGGTTTTGATCTGTAGTGCATCGATGTCCAAACCCAATGGTTTTACTTAACATTTACTTAGATTCAGTCTTCCCACAGAGGTGACCGAGGTAATTAACCAGACCATGCATCCAAACTTGATCAAGTTCTGACACTACTGTATGTTTGCAAGTGAAATTGTTAGGCCTAATTGCAGAGCTTCAAATTAATCAAATCAGCTTGCACTGTAAAGTCTAACTAATATGTATTGCGTATTTATGCTTATATTCTTCGGTCATGGAAATTCATTTTATGTTTGGGTGAATCATGATTATGGGTTTTCAGCTATTGGTTACATTAGATGATACCTGATTTTATAATAAGATAGATATATTATAGCTGAATAGATGAATGCATTGGTATTGATAGCTTTAGTATATAGCTGTGTTAACATGATTCCTTTAGAATTGATTAAAGTAATAACTTTAGTATATAGCTAATTCCTTTTGAACTGATAGCTTCAAAATTTTGTCTTGACTCTGTGTCATTGTATAACATCATGAGAGGCAGATCCTTTCAAACGATCAGAATCAAAGAGGAGCATAGAAGTTTTAGGACGGTGTTGATAGCTTTAGTATATAGCTGGGTTAACATGATTCCTTTAGAATTGATTAAAGTAATAACTTTAGTATATAGCTGATTCCTTTTGATCTGGTAGCTTTAAAATTTTGTCTTTACTAAAGTTACTCTATGTCATGGTATAACATCATGAGAGGCAGATCCTTTCAAACGATCAGAATCAAAGAGGAGCATAGAATTTTTAGGACGATGTTGAGTGATCTACGCATTTTATGCTTGATTCTTAACGTCTTTCTCTTTACATTTAGCTTTGTTTTGACCTTAGTATTATCATTTCTTACTTACTTTGTTGTTTTTAGGTTTTGAATAAAGGAGATCAATAAAGGAGGCGATTTGGAGTGAAAAGCGTGCTAAAGAGGAAGTTCTTAATTCCGGAGAAGAAATGGTCTTCAAATGGTTACTAAAATGCATTCCCATATGGTGTCAAGAATTGAATACCAAATGCCAAATGGAATGGTTGCCAAAATGGTGGATAAAAAGTTGAAGGCATTTCTCCTGCGCGATCCAGGAAAGAGCAAATATGGCGGAATATATGGAGCATAAATGATGGACGAATTTGGAGGATATTCCATGAAGATTTATACCTGATTTGAGGGCCAAAATATGTGCAAGAATATGCTAGATTCGGCCAAGAATTATTAGGGAATAAGGAAGGCAAGATTTGAAGATATGAAGATTTCCTTTTCCTTGAAGAAGAAGAAAACAGGGCAGCCAGATCACTTAACTTCTAAAATCCGTAGTAAATCCAATTCTATTCCAAATATGGCGTTCCTTATATGGATTTTATATCCCTTTGAATAAGCTTTCCAATGAAACAAGAATCAGAATTTTCCAAGATCTGAAACTCCGAGAAAACGCGTTTGAAGACAGACTATCAGATTTACCCGGGTACATATGGAAAGTCTTGTTTTGGTAGGAAAAAGACATAATCTTCTTCTATAAATTGGGGAGCTCGACTCATTCATCATTATCACTTATCAAAGAGCCAAACCCTTGTCCAAGAGTCATCTCAACCTCTCCAAAACGTCATAGACCTCCAAGGAAGCCGCCTCTCCTCCACAAAACCGTCTCCACCACTCTCCAAAGGCCGGAGACATAGCTTGGCAATCCCAAGGTGTCTTCATCCTCCATCCATCGAAGGAGCATCAAGCATGGATTAGTATATGGCAATTCCCTTACTTAAAAAGTGTACCATGACTTCTTCTCTTTATTCTTCCTTGTGTAAATTTACAATTACTATGGATTGGTTTCTTGAAGTCTTTTGGTCAGATAATTCTAATTAGTTTTGTATGACTTGTTTGGTGTTCTTCGAAATTAGTTATCCATGCATATTTGTTCCTAACGCTTAATTTGAATGCAGGGCAATTCCCGGTTTAAGTTATGATGTGTTGAATATCGGGCAATTCCCGAGTTTGGCACTTAATTCCGAGATATGCATGTTAAAACATAGCTAATGACTTGGAGACCAAATAGGTTGCATGAAATTGGTTAGGTTATTAAATGATAGGTAAATTGATAAGTTGATCTTGTAAATATTAGACTTAGATATTATTTTCGGTGACAACACATGTCTTGTAATTCTAAGTTCTTGATTGTCTGTTTGTCTATGAGTGAAGCATGTTAGAATTTTAGGATTTCCCTACGTGTATTGGTAACCAACGTTTGTACATTTAATTTTGTAGGAAATTAGTTAAACAAACCAACTTTGCACCCCCCATACCTTTTACTCTTGTGCTTACAAACGTTGTCATGCATTAGTACCCTCAATCCCCGGTTAAGAACGATCCCTACTTATCAATGCTACATCTACAAAGAAGGGTTTTAAATTGCAAACGTGTGAGATATGTGTTGAGTGTCTACTTTGTGTTAATATTTGATGCGTGGTTTACGCGTTATCATTGAGTAATAACTGAAGTCTGAAGAATACTTTGTATGATGGGGTGATAAAAGAGCTATAATACCATTTACTAAAATTTTAATTATGGATAGCAATTTAAAACCCAAATATTATAGTAACTAAGGATGATTCATATAAATTGGTATAAGCAAGTTGGAATTTTTAATGTAGCCAGATCGTTGGTATTTGGGTATTTCCAATATGAGATTTTGTTTGAGTAAAAGAGTTGCTTATACCCAATCTAGGATATTGATATACCTTAAATAGGTACTGGCTTGGGTGATAGTATTGGATAAATGTGATATAGTTTTCTTTTCTATAAATGTGTCCATCACCACCATAAGCTCTACATACCTTCACTGGGCATCTCTATTCTATTAATTACATCATATTGTATGTTGTGTATGTTACAGATTATTAGGCATCAAACTAACATGTAAAAGTTAATATATCATATTATGACTTAAACATACCAATATGATGACACCGTCCTAATAATGTATTTTAGGATGGAACATAAGATTTAAGCCTATTATCAATTTATAAACCAATTTAAGCCTCACCATAAGATTTATACGGTCTTTCTATGGTGTCGAAAAAAAACATAAAAGAGATACTCTGGAATTATATTGTAATTTCTTTAATTACACTATAACTGTATATGCAGACCCCATATAATATAGGGACATTTTGTACATGTGCTGTGGAATTGGAACATCGACACCATAAGATTTATATACCTATAACTATTGGGACAGTGTAACAGGTATGGGCACACTATAAAAATTTAATTTATATGGTGAGCTGTTAAAATTTTACATGTTAATTTCTCTAGTGTAACAGGTATGAGCACACTATAAAATTTTCCTGCACTATGGTGTTAATTTCTATACACTATAACTGTTGGTATTGTTATTCATTCTTTTGAAAAAATTCTACAAAAGAAGTATGTTTCACATGTGCAATCAACTTATAGTGTTCGTTAATCTCTATAAGTAATAACTTATGTAGTCTAGGAGCTCAAGGTATATAAGAATTGAGCAATTGCCCAGATCCTCTCATACCTTATGTTTGATTAGGAGTATGAAATTGTGTGAATATTTGGTGTTTATGATTTCTCAATGGGTCATGTTTATGGTTTCTTGCAGGTTAGAAATCTTTGGAGATTTTTGGACTTTCGTTTCATGTTTCATCCATTTCATAGAAGTCGAATTGTCGAACTAGCGGACAATTGTTTCTCTATCTCGGGCTATTAAGATTTACCTCTTGATCTTTGATCTATCCGTTTTATATTAAATGTGTTATAGAGAGAACGTCCCTAATAAACCTGATTTGGTTACCACGACTAATGAGCTTGGCTAGGTTAGTTTATATCCATGATTTGGTTCAACCTAGCATGATTTGGTTCCCCTAATAAGCATCCTTATTTTCATTTGCTGAACCAAATGAAGAAGTGGACCTAGTCTTTGTCACCACAACTGTGCTTTCTGGTTTTTATTTTTCAACGTTGTATTTTATAATTGAATTTGATTTCTAAGTGTATGAATATTTGGTGTTTATGGTTTCTCATTGGGTCATGTTTACGGTTTCTTGCAGATTAGAAATTTTTGGAGATTTTTGGACCTTCGTTTTTTCATCCGTTTCGTGGAAGTCGAAATCGTCGAACTAGCTGGTAATAGTTTCTCCATCTTGGGCTATAAAGATTCACTTCTGCTTTGATCTTTGATTATAGCTTGAAGGTTTATCTTTTCCATGCCGTGGTCTTCATCTTTTGGTCATTGGTGATTACAGTATCTTTCTATGTACCTACAACCCTTGGTAACAATAAACATCACTATTAGTCATGAAAAAAATACCAATTCCACCTACGACATTACACTATTAGTCAGATAAAGTACAACTTCTGACTAATATATATGCAACTTCTTCTTTTGAGGATCTCTTAACATTATTAGTCTGATGAAAAATTAACATCTCCAACTTCTTCTTTTGAGGATCGGTTAAAACAATCATGTGGTGATTTTATTTCTTTCTTATACGTTTAATTTCATCTGTTGTTTTTGTGTTATTAAACTTGGCAAGACTTCCATGTTATTGCTCTGTCATTATTTTCTGGCATACACATATACATATGTCATTTAACTTAATTGTAGTCGGTAAAAGAACTAAGTTGTGAATTAATTTAAGTTGGTTATGTCTGTGATATTTGAAATTCAGTAACCAAATTTGAACAAATAAAGTAATAAACTGATTTTTTTAAAAGAATTTTGACAAATTACGAATTGAACTTTGCCTCTATATAGTTGTACCGCATTTGGCCTTTAATCAGTATGATTTCTGTCCAACTTTTTGGCTTTTACTTTATTTCTAAAATGAGTAGTTGCATATTAACGATACTGGTAATGTCTAGTATATCTATATTGTCTTAAATACTTTTTCCAGATAAAATTGAAAATAGTGTATTTCTTAATTGTTTTTATGGTAAGTTGAGGTGTGAATGTATATCAGCTTTATTTTGTCTTTTTTTTTATATTATTTTTACCAGTTTCATGATTGCTAATTTGATGAATTGATTATTATTTATGTTGTATGTGAAACTATTGTGATGGTAGTGTTTTATATTTTTTAATTCTTTTCATGCATTTTCCAGGTTTTATTTGTTATATACAAAAAATACTTTGCTGTTTCACGATGCTGTTGTTTCTTTGTCATTTGTCTCTATCCTTTTCAGTTTGTCATCAATACTTAGGTGTGTTTTCTTACCTTAATAGTTGTAGTAGAAATGTAAAGTTGTTAATAGACTATTAGGTTATGGAAAAACAATTTTGTTTATGATTATTGAAGGAATTTGTTTTGGTTACGTAAATTTGTAAAAACTTTTTATAGACATGGTTCGAAAGAGGCACTACCACCGTAATAACTATAGCCGACGATTTTTCTAAAACTATAGCCGACGAGAAAAAAATCTCGTCGGCTATAGTGAAAGAAATGAATTTTTTTTTATTTTTTATTTTATTTTTTAAAAACTCGTCGGCTATAGTACTATAACCGACAAAAATGGATAAAAAACTCGTCGGCTATACTATTGTCGACAGGTTTTAACCAACGGACTTTAGCCGACTATTTTTAGGGGTCGTTGGCTAAAGTCCGCTGGCTAAAACCTGTCCGTAATAGTATAGTCGACGAGTATTTTTATCCATTTTCGTCGGCTATAGTACTATAGCCGACGAGTTTTTAAAAAAAAATTAAAAAAAAAATTATTTTTTTCACTATAGCCGACGAGATTTTATTTTCGTCGGCTATAGTTTTAAAAAAATCGTCGGCTATAGTTATTACGGTGGTAGTGAGGAATTATGACTCTTCAGCTAGAGAGAAAGGTTCAACAACAGCATTGGACTGTCCTACAACAAGCACACCAAACAACCAATCCTTGACTAAGAAACAACGTTGTTTTCAATCTGTTGAATCTTCGACGTGCCATGAGAAAACAACATTGTTGAGCTGTACACCTTTAAGAGAGGACAACAGTGAAGATGCTAATGAAATTATATCAGGTAACATAGGCATACATATAGTAGTTTATTACATATAATAATCGTTTTTGTGTTTGTTTTGAAGAATATAATGTTTGTGTCTGTTGATGGATTTGATGTAGTATACAATTGGTTGCAATATATTTTACCATTGATTGATTGATTGAAGTCCTAAAAGGGTGAGGCAAATGTGCCCATGAGGATTTGATGTTTATCAGTGTTACTCTTGGTTACTCTTGCATTTGTGAGGAACGTACTTCTAGCTATATTCAATTATGAATTGCATTTTAACCTTAATCTGTTGTATGGTTCAATTTTTGGCTATATTGGGCAGACTGATGTGGGTGGGATAGTTTATTTTGCTGGACACTTGGCTGTGAGTCCCTGGGATGGTCACCTTAGGATATTTTCTTAGAGCAACTATTGTTTGGTCACTATTCTTTGTTATTGTGTTGATTTCTGCAAGGATGGTGTGCCAATGTTTGCCTGGCCATTATTCTTTTTTGTTAACGTGGTTTCAGCATTGTGATTTTGTGCATGATTTGATTTTGTGAGTAGTTAGACTAATTGATGTGTGTGTAGATATTAGTTGTATGAATTGAGTTTGGAGTTGTATGGACGTTCTGATTTATGTTGTGGTGTGTTTGATTATAGCTTTCCGATTGTGACTGCTGATGTTCATTTCTATTAGTTTGTTTCTTAGTTTCATAACTTTGGTATATGTATATATATTTAACTAATCATAGGTTTATAATTGGTATGTTACTGTTTAATTTCTCATGTATCGATAAGGCTATTCTATCTACAGTTTTGTATAGTTTCATTAGACATGCTATTTTCATACATATGATGTAATTCCAGAGTATGGTGTACATGTGATTTTGCTTGCTTTAGTATTTGTTGCTTTTTTTTCTTTTCTTTTAGCAAAGCATGACATTTATTTGAATTTTTTTGTCATGAATCTTTTGTACGAACAACAATGAATAGACATGGTGATGATGCAGATCTCCATCAGACTATTGCAGGTATTATAATACACGACACATTTTTGGCAGGTCATAAACCATCAAATTTGATCATAAATTCCATATGGTCCTTACTATTCCATCTTACTGCTTGGTTTTTTTTTTCTTATAAGATAATCCACATTGTTGTTCTCTCTTTTCAATTTTTTTATGTTTGGATTGTTAGATGGAATTCAAATTGGTTTTCAGATATGATGTGCAAGATGAAGAATGACAAATAAATGGTGTCAGATCAAGCATAACCTTCTTCTAAGATAACATGTTTATCTGATGGTACGTCTCATCAATCCCTGCCGTCTCTTGACCCAGAGATGCATGGCAACAAGAGCAGTGATGATGAAGCACAGGAGGATAGCGATAGTGAAGATGTTCACAGAGTTCTATCAGGTGTTTTAGCATATAATTATCTGAGTGTTACTGCTTGGTGTTAGCAAAATAGTTTGATTTTTGTTATCTATATTAGAGCACAAATAACACATAATGAGTATATCTTAAATAGCAGTTCAGCGAAAATTTGATGAATATCTGTATAACAATAGAGCTATTTATGTGCGCTGTAAAAAAAAAAAAAATAGCTGCAACGTTCCTTCGTTTTCTGTTTTCCTAAGCCAAAATGCAGTGTTTTATTTACTGTATGATAATAATGGGTCATCTATGTGGTTTTGCTATTTTAGAAATTAAAATTTATTTTTTAGACTATTGGGTTTATAGATGTTACTACCTTTAAATCTTAATTTAGTTTTGGGCGATGTAAATGTGTAATCTTCATGATTTTTTGTTGTTCAGTTTGACATTTTTGGTGCTTGGAATCCTCGATTAGCATTTGAATGTGACTTGGAATTTAAATGATTCATAGGGGTTTATTTGGGGAGAAACAATAATGGAATGTGTACAAAGAAAATGACTATATATTAGGATAACTATGTCTAATTTTTTCTTCATTCAATCTGGCAGTTTTTTTTCCTTGAAGTAGAATTGGTATGAGTTTATTATCTGTATGCTCATATATGAGTTCATTATATGATTTTATTGTATATTCGTAAATTTGTTAAAACATCATTTAGTAGAACTTCGTGTATACTAAATCATACATTGATCGTCTGAGACATATACATATTCAACAAAAAATAGAACCAGATTACGTCAACATAGGATTTCCGTACAATACATATGAATGATATACGTGCTATAGTGATATTGGTTATGTGTAATTATATAATAGATTATATATTAGAAAAATAGTTTTGTTTTTCTTCTTCTCAACTATTTTGCAGAATTTCCACACATATCCACCACATATGTAGTGCAGTAGAAGTAATAATTGGCTAAATTTCTGATGATTATGGCTGATTTTTCATTAGCACACCAGTCTTATTTTTCTTGAGTTGGAAATATTGCTTCTTTTAGTATGACTTGAGTTTTTTGAATCTTGATTTCAGTTTAATATATGGGTTTGGTGTATATTGCTTAATTTGATATAGGATGATCTAGAACAACTTCGTGTATCCTATATCAAATATAGTTCATATTGCCTGCAAGTACAATTTTCACAAATACATGTGCATGCCATAGAGTAGAATTCTATAATAGGTTTAGTAATTTGCGTTTTTTCGTTGTTACTATTTCGTGCAAATGAATTGTTCAATATAATGGCCAACTGTTTTGTTATCTAAATGGATTTATGATTAGCTTGAAAAATAGGTTTTCATTCTTATCCTTTATTGATTAATCTAACTTAGTCATTTATTATGAATCCTAGGTGGTCATCTTGGATCTTTTAGACAAGCATCATATCAACGAAATCGAGCAGGTTAGTAGAAACTTTGATATCAATTATTTGACACTAAATATTCATCAAAAAAATTATCTTTGTTCATACATTATCTAATTTATACTATTATGATTGACATTGCAGATGTGATTGTTGATTACAAGGATTGTGGTGATGATGATTATGCATGTAAAAATTGTGCTGCTTGCTTTTGGTTAGATGAAACATTAAAAAAAACAAAATAACCAACCAATATATACTCATTGTTGTGAAAAAGAACGAGTTCAAATTCTGATGTCACATCTAACACCTCTTTTTCTTGATGAATTTATTAAATCCAGATAATGGTAGAAGGAGCGTGTTATTTCGTGATAATATCAGCCTATAATTTTATGTTTGCTTTTACTTCTAGAGGAGCTCAAATTGAATATGGCATAAACAGTGGAGGAACTCCTTATGTTTTTAAAATATGTGGCCAAATACGTCATCTTATGGGTTCAGTTTTACCTTCAGAAGGAACATCTCCTAAATATGCTTAGTTATATGTGTATGACATTGAAAATGAAATTAGAAATCGCATCACTGCTATTGATCCAAATAATTAAATAATAAGATTGATCCTGATATTGTGAAGGGATTGGTAAAATTATTAGATAAATGTAATAAATTGACAAAAGAGTATCACTCTGTGAAAGATGATTTTGAAAATTGTTTGTTGCCAAATTTTGATATAACAGTATTTGATCGTGAAAAAAATGACAGCAAATAATATGAATTATCATCTGCGCCTAAAAATGGTGGATTAATTGTGGGTGACATATGTGAATTTAATTCTAATAGAGATATAATTATTCAATCTAATGAAAGATCTCTTGAGCGTATTTCTAAAATTCATCCAAAACTTATGTCGTTACAATATCCACTTCTTTTTCCATATGGAGAGGGCGGGTTTGAAATTAAAATGAAATTGAAATCGATGCTAAGTGATGTTGATAATAAAGATAGAAAATTATCCATGAGCAAATTTGGGTGTTATCAAATTCATGATACGCCAAATCAATCGAGCACTTTGTTAAAATGTGGCAGATTATTTCAACAATACTTGGTTGATGCATATGCAACTGTCGAAGAAAATCCTTATGAATATATAAGGCATCACCAACCAGAATTGAGATCTAAAACATGAAATAATTTATCTACATTTATTTTTGATGGAATTGTCAAGGGTTATGATGTTGGAAAAAGAGATTTTCTTCCTGGTTCTCACACTGGCAGTCCAAGATATATGATTAATAATTATCAAGATACAATGACAATTTGTAGAGAATATGAGAATCCAGATTTGTTTATCACTTTCACATGCAATGTAAAATGGCTAGAAACTTTGAGATATTTTGAAGAAGAAAAACCTGGATACAAACCGGAAGATCGTCCCGATATTATTTGTCGAATTTTTAAAATAAAGGTGGATGATATGATTTATCATATTAAAAATAGAAAACCCTTTGGAGAAGTTTATGCTCATGTATGTATAATTGAATTCCAAAAAAGTGGATTGTCTCATACTCAATTATTATTTTGGCTTAAAAATAAATACAAGTGTCATACAACAAGTGATGTGGATTCTATAATTTCGGCAGAATTGCCTGATAAAAATACTAACCCAAAATTATTTGAAATAGTTAACCAATTTATGATTCATGGTCCATGCAGTCAACTCAATCCATCTTTTTCGTGTATGAGAGACAAATTATGTACAAAACATTTTCCAAAGCCATTTATTCCAAATGCAATTTTTCAAGCAATTAACTTTCTTCAGTATAGACGCCGTGATGATGATTCACATTTTGTGATTAAAAAAGGAGTTGAAGTCAGAAATAATTTTGTTGTACCATATAATATTAATTTATTATTAAAGTATAATGCTCATATAAATGTTGAATCATGTTCTCAATCTATGTTAATTAAATATTTATTCAAATGCATAAACAAAGGACCTGATAAAGCACGCATATTAATTCTTGACAACGTAAATGACGAAATTCAAAATTACCTTAATTATCGATATTTAACTCCTCATGAGTTTGTGTGACGTCTTTTTAAATTTTCTATTCATTCCTGGTTTCCTGCGGTTCAATATCTAAATATTCATTTGCCTAATGAACAAATTGTTGTTTGTGATTATGTGATGTACTTTTCTAGGTGCATCATGTGCTTAATCATACATCTGGATATGCTTATTAGATGAGAGTAAATCATTTGGTGTGCTTGGAAAAGTTAGACGAGGACTCACTGAATTTTTTGGAGTTATGGTATTCATCTAAACCCTTAAAAAATAATTCCTCCAAATTTGAGTTCATGTCGGTTGGTGATTGTCTGGTGGTGTGATATTTGTAGGTTTGATAAGATAGATATTATTACTACTGCAATGGGACATGCCTTGGCCTCAGTATTGATCTCAAGTTGATGTTTGCTTTATCAATCTCTCAATATTGATCTTGGTAGGTTGATTGTCACCAAAACTCATTATGGGTTTTCTAGAATGCAAGTTTCCTCATGAGTCTTATAAACTTGCAGTAGATATCTCTATAGCCATAATATGTATGATTTGTGGTGATGGATTGTTTGATTACAAAAAATAACTGTTATGAGCCATACATATATTTGCTTTTCTTTGACTTGAGATTTGCTTTCATCACCATCGTTGTTCATGTTAAATCTAAGCTCTTGGGTATCTCTCTCACTCATGATTTGCTGCAAGGTTTTGATTCCATGATTGGATCAACTACGATTATGATTTTCATTGAATTGGATAATTTGGTTTGATTATGATCTTGCATTGATTAAATTTCTAGATCCAGTGTTATAACTTTGAAAGTTTTTTTTTATGGTGCTGAATTGGAAGAAGCAGCACTTCTACTTCTATTATATTTTTGGTGTCATTTTTGTTTCAGCATGTTTATGGCATATATGGTATGGCTATAGTCTAATAGATATTGGATTCATGGATACATGAAGGTATGTTGTGGTGGAATGAAATTCCAGATTTTATGTTGTTTATCATAGGAGAGATAGAAATTCTATCACACGATATCATTGTCGTTAGGTTGAGGAGTCTAATATGGGTTTTGATTGCTAATCATGGTAAGGTGTTGTTATTTTTCATACTTATAATTTTAATGGTGTATTATTTTGTTAGGAAGGATTATACATCTCAAGTTTTAAGAGCAATCTAGGTTGTCATGGTATTCACGTCGATTAGTTCTCATACATTACTTTTTTATGATTTTTAGCAGCTAAGATATCAAGAGAAGAGTTTCTATTACCTGAAAAAGGTGATGATATGAATGATTTCTTATCCCTGGCTTCCTGCTCGGCGCATGACTTGCACTCCAAAACCATCTTAGGTAAACTCCTTTTGATTAATTTTTTTTCCGGATCCGAGAATGTGAAGAAGAGAAGGGGATCTAGGTATTGAATAAGAAGGGAATTGGTGGCGTATCGTTAGGTTGTTGGTGAATAATTGTCCATGATTCCATGAGCATTCTATGCTTCCATCTTCGACTCGTAATATTTTTATAAAATATTTTTCTCTTTGCAGAACTACAAAATTCAACAAAATTGTTCTTTCCAAAACATTTGGGACACCGGTGGTAGACAGAGGTAAAATAGCATTATTCTAAATATTTTTCTATGTTTGTGAGAAAAGAGTTTCATATGTTTTGTAATCTATTACAAAAGAATAGGTAAATAACAATTCAATTTAATTTTTGTAATTTTTAGATTGAGATTCCCACCATTGAGATGAGAGAGTGATAAACGCAAGAGCGCGGTGAGTACTACTGATTCCATAGGAATTTTGAAGTTCCAAGGCCCCAATGTCAGGGTTGCTGTTGGATCTGAAGTACCCTTCACACTTTCAGTATTTCACTCTTTCTGAACATATAGGGATAGTCAAACCATGTCTGTAAAATATAAGTCCTTTTTATCATCTGCTTATCGTGAATCTGTGTATGTATCACATATAATGTTGTTATATATATAAGGTCTTCTCATAGTTTCAAAACACTACGTGTTTGTTTAACTTCGTTTTTTCAATCACACATTGACATTTATTATGAATTACTCTAGGTTGATCAAAGATGACAAAATTGATTAGGGACACCAAAAATTCACAATTGGGATGAGTATCAGTGTACCTGTTGCTCTGGAATGGAGGCCTCGAGTTTTTGATTGTCTGAATTATGATGGACTCCACTATCTCTTAGTGGATGAAGAGGTAACCTAATATTTCATTTATCACTTGCAGATTTAAGCTACAAGGTAGTCCTACACATAGAAATTTTTATTGCTATACTCTACAACTGGAATCTGTAAGGTAAAAGATCTAATTATGCTAGGAAAACCACTAGTCATGAATGATATACAGATCATGATTTACCTTTTATAAAAAAAATCAATGTTCTTCCAAATAATTTGTTCTCTCATATATACAGGATTGAACGTCAATGCCAAAAGAAGTTGCATTTTTCATGAAGAACACCACGACTCAATGTGTGCAATGATTGTGATCTGCTGTCTATGTTTTGCAACTTCTCACATGCTGGATAGTTAACCAATTCTTGCTTCCCAAGAACACTATTAGGGACCAATCTGATGTCTGTAATATATATATATATATGTGTGTGTGTGTGTGTGTGTGTGTGTGATTTCTGCTTTTTAGAAACAATAAATGATCAACTAATTTCTGCTTCTCGAGAACACGGCTCGGGACAAATGTAATGTATGTAATATATGTGTCGTTTCAGCATTTTAAGTACTCTGCATTCTAATGCCAATATTAGATTTATATCCAATATTTTTTCCCATGTTCTTCAATTTTCTTTCCCAACTTCTTCATCTTCTGACAACTTTACCTTCAAACTTAACGTTCATCCGCGTCTACGACACAGGACTTCGCCTAGTCATCTATATTCTATAGTCACAATTCAAACTACATTACTCGAATGACATATCATGTGCCACAACTATGAAAATAATAGCATATACACATGAATTCTACATTCACTAGAACCTAGTATTCAGCCATCTTTAAGTAGTGGTTTTTACCTAATTAACTACTACCGAAAAACCCTCAAAAATAAATATAAAGCTGCACACAAATATGACAAAACATATAGATTACCAGGAAAAATGAGGAACTATAACCATAAACTTCTGTTTCTAATACAAATCATCACCATCAATTTTTATTTCAACCATCACATCTCCACTTTACATACCCAAATTGCAACTTAACCACCTAAGGTATACAATTAGTCACAAACAAAAAAACACACAAGGCCACAACTATAACGCCACAATCCCGTAATGTACTAAATACAACAAAAAATAGTATATCAAAAAACTGAGATAGTGACATTCAAGAGAACGAAATTAAAAAAAAAGGCAAACACAAAGAAAGACAAAGAGTCAAAGACTAAGACATTACAAACAATAGATAATATTACTCTAGTGTATCCTTATAGGTTCCATGCTAGTCATTTATAAAATCAAAACGATGAACTCAGGGAGTCTTTACTAAACTTTTCAACTCAATCAATAGATTTCATGATAGCTAATATTATGGGAGCCTTTAACAATCACATGTGACATTACAAAGCACAACTAACTCAAGTTTCAACCACGTATAATAGGTAATGCAAGCTTGAGCTCAAATATGAACACCTTAAACAAACAATAACAAAATCACATGATATCGTCCAAATAGATGTATGATTCTCTGTCACTTCAAAATCTCAACATAACCCCGTTGAATTGGGATGACAAATACATGTAATTGGGAGTGAGTTGTTGAATTAATCCCACCATCATCGTACATTGCCGAAATCGATCCAAAACCTAAAACAAAGATGAAAGTTAATCTCATGAAAGCTAACCCGAGTCGTCGTACGTTTCCCAGCCAAAATCTGAAACAACTCCAGGACGTAATGAAATCAATAACTACTAGAACATTCACCTCAGAAAGAAGCTACTGCAACCGTTGACAATACGATGAGTACTCCTTCGAGTTCATAACGATGGGTTTTGGGGCAGAGAACAATGAGTTTTAGGATTTAGGTCAAATTGGTTTTGGGAGTTTGGTGTTTTTTTTTGTTGCTATTTTCTTTGTTGGCTTAATAAAAAGTGCCGAAATTTGCCACCCAAGCCAAACAATGTTGTAATGCCCCGATTTGCACCTCATCAAATCGAGCACATTACAGTGTCGTGTATCCCTAAAACTCAGGCTAAGATTCTTACTCAAGTTCTAAGAACCCGCAAGGCAAACTAAGAATGAAAAACTTATCTGTAAAGTAGATAAGAAATTTAACTAGCCGAAGCGTCTATTGAAAATGAGGCGAAAACAAAGAAAATCATAAAGTGAATTACTTTAGAAAAGAATACAAGTATCATAACAATTATTGAATAATAGTCCGGTTCAAGCCAAAGTCCGAGTATTTGACAAGAGAAGAATTTTACAAACAAGTTATTCAATAAAGAAATTAATCGGGAATAAATGAAGCAAAACTTGTGACGAGGATCTAACTCCGTCAATGACATGACATACGGGATACAAGAAAAATGAAGCCATACCAACATCATCCAATTGTCCCATCTCCGTACATAGTACCTGCATCCAAAACTGTTGTATGGATGAGTTTTCGTCCTCACTGCTCAATAGGGCTGTACCCAGCTAGGTGTGAAATCAAATGAAATTCATAGATGTCGGCAAGTAAATGAAAAACTGATGCATAAGATAAAATGCTCAAAACTACAAATCGTAGTAGTGAATAAAAAACATAGTAGGGCCCATAGAGAAAACACAAACCTGATGACCAGACTCTATGCCAACTACCACCTTACCATGATTAATATCCTCTATCTGGCGAGATGTAGCGAGAGTGTCCACTTACACTGTATCGCCTAGAAGTAGTGTCACACCTCAAAGGATGTCAGACACTCTTCCGTCCATACAGCCCCTCCGGAGGTTTAGGAGATCGAACCCAGAGAAATCGTTATGCTCCTCTCACTCTCAGGTCATCAAACAGAAACTCATATGCATTGAAAACATAGTAATCACGCAATAAAGAAAATATATTCTTTTGTAAAATCACTAAGTCAGGCAAGTCCAGAGTTTCCTACCTAGAACATCGTCACTTTGACATCCACTTACTTTCCTAGGCCAACACCACCATCGTTCACGCCTCGGATAACTGAGGTTCTAGTCCAACATACTTAAATATCAATGAATCACTTCAAATCAATGACACAATATCACCAAATTTCTAAAAAGACACCAACTTATTCTTCAAAGCCATGATATGTCCAACAATACTAAGGACACCCATTTATCAAACCAAGTCAAAATTTAAACTAAATTCTTGTCTCATCAAACTTCATATAACAATGATTCGTCTCTAAACAAATTGCAATGTTAAACCCAAAATTAAACCAAAAAAAAACTTCCAACTTACCTATTTTACCTCTTCGTCAAATATGATCCATTGCTCTTCAATTAACGCCAAACTCCGTACTTTTGAATTTTTTTACTTTAACCTCCCAATTTATCAAGTAAACAAAGTAGAGCTTCCAAATCTTGATTACAACAGAAACCAACATCAAAATAGCCGGAGAAGTTCCATGAATGTCATCATATACAATGAACACCCACGATGACCAATAACATCGAAATATGAAAATCGTCAAACTTATCAAATTCAAAAACCGATTATACCAACATGCAATGCCTGAAGAGTAGATCACATCTCTTACCTCATGCAGAACAACATGCCATCGGAGTCGTCAGAGAGCACTGAGAAACTATCAAAGCTATTGGCCTTCATTTACTCCTCATCTAACGAATAGATGAAGTGATGCTAGAAGTAGAACCATGGCTGAAAAACGTAGCAAATGGAGCTGGTGCGCCGCTGCATCGTTATCTAACGAGAGAATTCCAATCAAGTCCAATTATGAGTCGTTGGTCTTCAAGATGGGTCTCCAACTCTCAAAGCTAACTCATGTACTCAATCCCAATTGAAAAAAATCACCCATACCCAAATGAAGAAGATTTGATAGAAGGAAAGGACATGAAACACGAATTAGAGACCATTTGATACTACTGAAAACTTAAAAACTGTGACAAAATTTTTATATGATATGGAAGACACAATTCTGAGAAACCTTCATGAAGAACTCGAAGGTAAAAGAGAACCGTAGTATGTCAATTTCGGCCCTGCAACGCAGCTGTTGAGAATAAAGGTTGAAACAAAAAGAGGGTTGTTTTGTTAGGTCATCTTGGTTCTGATTCTTCCAACTCAATCTAAGCTTGAAATACACATATATTCAATGGTCTAGATTTTCCAGAAAATAATCCATTTAAATAAAAATAATTTCCTTATTTTTAATTTTCCAAAATTCGAAATAAATAGCAAACGCTTCCAACAAACGCCACAAAAATTACCACAGAATCACGATGATGTGTTCTTACTTATCGAAGATTTAAACCAAGATTTTCACTTACTCAAAATTCTATAAAAATTTTGCGAAGGTCTTCGTGATCACCGAGATTACAAATTGAATGTCGCGTTTATCTTCTTAAATAAATTCCGGGGTCTCACAGATGTCGTCTACATTCTGATGCTAAAAATGGCAACGGCAAAGATTAGTCGCAAAATATTTGAGCTCGCGATGGAAAGACATGTCGTGAGATATTCCGTCACCAAAAATATACATTTGGCGATGGTGAAAGAATTTTCGTCCCAAACATAAATATTTAGACCAACGATGACGACAAAACACTCCCATCGCCAAAATCTGTGGCCATGGCTAATTTTTTTTGTAGTGTTTTCATTGTCGCCTTACGCCAGATCAAAGTTCAACTTAGTTAGTTAAGTTCTCTTATATTACGATTTATAGATTACGTGATAACGTTTTCATCTCAAATAACGCTTACAGCTCAGCTAGTCTATCTATCATAATATTTTCCGTTCAGCCCAATCTAGTTCTAAATCTCTTTATTGTTTTTGATTTACATTCTAGTGCCGCTTGTCGCCTTCGATTTCAGTTGTTTTAGCCTATGATAGTTCAGCTAAAGGTCCAGCTTAGATATGTCTTTAGTTGAACTATGCTAGTTTCTATATTACTACCAATCTAGATGTTATCAGTTACTTTCTTAGAGGTTTAGATTTAGATCAAATTACGTATGCATACGTGTCACTCGACTAGTCATCCAATGGCCACAAAGTTGCTAGTACCCTCCGTTATGTCGTCTAGTTGCTAGTACCCTAGCAACATTAGGTGACTAGGGATGCTAGCCCCTAATTACCGCCCCCACCCAGTTCCTTAATTCCTTTGAGTCACACTAGTCACATATCGTCCTGGATGTTAGGCTCCTAAAGAACATTAGATGACTAGAGCGTCAGATACATCAATCACCACTTTCAGATTAACAGTATCAGGTTCTAGTTTCAGTCAATTAGTTGTCGATGACTAGAGTGCTAGATACCTCAGTCATCCCTTTCATATTATTCAGAGTCAGATAGTTCTAATAAGTTAGCTTTCAGTTTCAGCTTCTTGATTTCAAATCTGAATCGAATGTAGAACTTATCAAGTAGTTCACTCTTATGTTTAATGGTACTCGCATACTGGATTTTCACAAAAATGTAGTTGAAAGACATAACTACGCTTTTATGCGTTTCTAACGTTTTTATATATTGTTTGATTTTTCGTCCACTCACTCTTACAGTTTTATGTTTTTGAAATTTCCTTCCTCGGGCCGTTTGGTTTCAAATGCCCAATTTGCAGAAAATCAGTTGGGGTCGGGCGCGCACAGAGTTTAGGGCATAGCGGTTTCCCTTCGGTAAGATCCGTAGTTGATCTTATCAGGTAGTAACTAGTTAGCTTAGATTATTCAAGAAGTACTTAGTTGCTCTGATGTCAGAAATTTATTTTTATCCTTTTCGAACATATTATTAAGATTTAGTTAAATGATTCTGAGACTTTCCTCTTCAGTGTTTGAGTTTTCTCAAATATATGTTAATAAACTTCTCATTTAGTAGCGTCGTCAAGATCTAATCCTGATTTTTATCCAACTAATCGGAGTTGGATTCTCACAACCATGATTGAACCCACTCTTTCGCATAGCATATAATTTGTTTTCTATAAAAATAGGTCAAAAAGGCCAAGGCGCTAAGCTTGTAATTAATGTACTTTAGACTTCAGGTCTTTTAAAGTTGGCATTTTGAAACATATGATATTTGGTGGAGTGACTAAAACAGTGTGTTAGCTCGCTCATCACCTCAAAACTTCCCACCTCCAACTATCGACTTGTCTATACGAAAATTGGCCTTTATGATGAACAAGTCAATTTGTAACCAAATTCCAAACCCTCTTACGTTGTCTTGTTGTCCATGTCCACAATCCCATGTATTCTCGTCACTAAAATGAAACCTTATTCTTCAATTTTCCAGTAAACGACCCAGAAGAACCCCTTAATAGCGGAGGCGGTACCGCTCTAACTACCTCAGATCATGATCATCGCGAGGAGACAAGCCAAGTCTGAAGTCAGCCATGCCATTTTGAAGAAACTGGTTCAGGAAAACCGCATTCTATATCGATCATACTAGCCACTATATATACCCCCATGCGATAATACTACATACATTCATCATAGAATCATCTCGATCGATCAGACACTTCATGAAAATGAAGCTATACACATTTATCATCGTCTCCCTCACTTTGTTGCTAGGGATTTCCTCCGATCAATCCAGTGGCTCAACTCTCTTCCCGGCTCAAACTGGTGAGGTCTCTAGCCTCATCAGCCCCTCTCTTTTCGACCAAATGCTCAAGTATCGCAACGATCCGCGATGCAAGGCCAGAGGTTTCTACAGGTATGATGCTTTCATCGCTGCTGCTCGATCATTTCCCGGCTTTGGCACCACCGGAGATGTTGCCACGCGCAAGAAGGAACTCGCTGCTTTCTTAGCTCAAACCTCTCATGAGACCACTGGTCAGTATGTAGCTAGCACTAATTAAAGTACTTGCCAAAAATATTTTGATAGCTTCGTGCCAAACTAATTATGTGCTAGCTTCATTTTAAAAACGTAGGTGGATGGGCAACTGCACCAGACGGTCCTCATGCATGGGGTTATTGCTTTGTCAATGAATTAAACCAGGCTGTGTATTGCTCGTCGACACAATTTCCATGTGCTCCTGGCAAGAAATACTATGGTCGAGGACCCATTCAACTCACTCAGTACGTCTCTTTTTCCCTTTACCTGTCCGCAAATTAATTAACCAACTTTCATCCATCAATTTATAACTGAACTAGAATTTGACAATGTGACACGTACATGACTTTAATTGTCGACTTCTGTAGCAACTACAACTATGCTCAAGCGGGTAAAGCAATCGGAGCAGATTTGATCAACAATCCAGACCTAGTGGCCAGAGACCCAATTATAGCATTCAAGACAGCCATATGGTTTTGGATGACTCCACAGGGTAACAAACCGTCGAGCCACAACGTCATCACCGGCCGTTGGAATCCATCTCCGGCAGATAGAGCGGCTGGCCGTGTCCCCGGTTACGGTGTGATCACTAACATTATCAATGGTGGACTTGAGTGTGGGCGTGGTAAAGATGCTAGAGTGGTAGATAGGATCGGTTTCTTTCAGAGGTACTCGAACATATTGGGAGTGAGTCCCGGAGGCAACTTAGATTGCTACAATCAAAGGCCATTTACCTAGAATGTAACAGATCATATCGTTGTACCAAACATGTAGTTTGGCAACTTGTAAATTTTAATAAGACTGTGATCCACTCATCCTATCCTATGGAATAAAAATTACGTACTTGACTTGGATCTTATATACATCATAGATTCGGTATAAACACCATACGTATATACATCGTACAAAGAGTTAACAAACTAAAATGAAAAGATGTCCATAAATCAGAAGCTTACCATTTTGAGCACTGGGGTTGTTTTGTTAGTCAAGGCGTCGAACTTATCCGCTGACGAACCAAATTTGAATCTCAGTATTCCCTAATTGGAGAGAAAGCAGGGTTATTTTATTATAGCTCCTTCTCTCCTAAAAAACATCACATTTGAACATTTGGTTTGCTCCATAGCCAATGTGTTGAATTATCCACTGACGAGTCATAGATCGATCTAATCCTAAAACTCATATGATCGTAATTAAATTTACGTCAAGTAAAATTTTAAGTATAAAGTTAGAGTTGAAGTGTTGAAGTGTTGTTCTCTCCTTCTCCCCTCTCTCAACAATAACCCTAGCCGCCCTCCCTAAATTTTTTTCCGAGCTACTTCTAATCTCGATCGATTTCAACCTTCCCTCTTCTGATTTTCCTCCTATTCTGGTTGATTCTCGATCTCCTCTACCTCCCAAATATCCAAATCGGGGCTTTACCATTGTGACGACCCGGAACAGAATCAGTAGTGTAATCGGCCTAATCCACGAGTTAGCGCGTAATCACCGTTTTTCGTAAATTGATTGATTTGCTGGTTTTGATCACGACTTAAATATTGGCCGAGAATTTGAGTTGAGTCTCTTCTCGAGAGTTGTTGTACACGTGATTTCGAGTTCGTGGGCGGTACCGGATGATTATTTCGACGACCGAGGATTATAATATGAATATTTTAAATTTTGGAATATCGTCGAGTTTATCCATTCGTATCGAGTTTATTCAAATCGTAATGGTTATCTGATACATGCTTTTACTAAGTACTAAATAAACACTTAACACTCAACAAAAACGCATAAGCAATTAAAACCCTTTGTTGTAGATGTAGCATTGGTAAATAGGGTATCGTTCTTAACCGGGGATTTAGGGTACTAAGCATGACAATGTTTGTAAATAGAAAATAAAAAGTATGGGGGGTTTGAAAGTTGGTTTATCTAATCTACGAAATTAAAAGACAAAAGATGGCAAGTAAACACACATAGAAATCCTAAGTTCTAACATGTTTCACTCATAGACAAGTAGAAACAATTAAAGAACATAAAATCCTAAACATGCTCACTAGACCGAAAATAAAAGGTTTATATACGTATGTACAATGATCAACTCATTCCATACACCACGTCTTACTCACCTAGTCATGTTATATGCAACCTATTAATATCTAAGTCTTTAACCAAGTTAACATATATGATCTTCATTAGTGCTCGGGAATTTGCCCTACGACACATACCAACTTGACAAGGAATTTGCCTTCGCCTCAATTGATTCATGAAGTTCGACATGGTTGAATAAATTCTAAGATAAGAGTAAGTCACGAAAATAACACAAAGATGACAGGGAAGTGAACCGAAACAAACTTTATTTCAACTACAATATCAAAAGTCTACAAGAATGAAAATAGAAGGGATCGAAATACACTTTGCTCGGGAATTTTCCCTACGTCAAGGATGTAATCCGGCCTTCTAGGAGATGGAGAGCCTCTAAAGGAATTTGCCTTCTAGTCGACTCGGTGGAGGAGTTCTTGATGAATGGAGGGGCGGCTTCTTGTAGGAATTTTGCTAAAGTGGTGGAGAGGAGTGTTTGGCAGAGCTTTTGGTGTCTTGAATGAGTGATGATCATGAATGAGTCGAGCTCCCCAATTTATAGAAGAAGATTAGGATTTTTCCTACCAAAATAAGACTTTCCTTGTGTACCCGGGCAAATCTGACAGTCTGTCTTCAAACGCGTTTTCCCGGAGTTTCAGGCCTTGGAAAATTCTGATTCTTATTTCATTGGAAAGCTTATTAAAAGGGCTATAAAATCCATATAAGGAACGCCATATTTGGAATTTAATTGAATTTACTACGGATTTTAGAAGTTAAGTGACCTGGCTGCCCTGTTTTCTTCTTCTTCAAGGGAAAGGAAATATTCATATATTCAAATCTTGCATTCCTTATTCCCTAATAATTCTTGGCCGAATATACCATATATTTTAACATATTTTGGCCCTCAAATCAGGTATTTATCTTTATGGAATATCCTCCCAAAATTCGTCCATTATTTGCTCCATATATTCCGCCATATTCCCTGTTTCCTGGATCGCGCAGGGGAAATGTCTTCATCTTCTTGTCCACCATTTTGGTATCCATTTGCATTTGGCATTTGGTTTCCAATTCTTGAAACCATGTGGGAATGCATCTTCGTAACCATTTTGAAGACCATTTCTTCTTCGGAATTAGGAACTTCCTCCTTAACACGCTTTTAGCTCCAAATCGCCTCCTTTATTATTTTCTCCGTTATTTCTACCTAAAAGCATAAAGTAAGTTAGAAACATATTTACTAAGCATAAAACAAAGTTAAATGTAGAGAGAATTGCGTTAAGAATCAAATATGAAATGTGTTGATCATTATCCATTTTGGACCGTCGATCCTCCCGAGACACGAGTATAAATATCGAAAATAATCAAAATATTGTCGAAAACACTGTTCAGGAAGTTTGACCGTCGTTTGACCAAGGGTTGACCGTTGACTTTCGTTGATCGGAGCTCCACCGCCGCTGTGCCGAACTGCCGCCGTCGGATTCTGAGATTGTGGCCACTTCAGGCCTTGAAACCGGTATGGTTAGCTTCCTCTCTTCATTTCCTATGGAATTCGGTGACTTTCGAGGCAAATTCCGGCCACTGTGGTGGTTGGATGGTGGTGGTCCTTTGAGAGAAGTTGTAGGGCTGGTTGTGATGAGCAATTCTAGAAAGTTTGGCCGAGTTTGGATGTCGTCGCCACCGCGCCGCCGCCGCCGGATTTTTAGTCGAGGGGTTATACGGAGAGTTTTGGGAATTTCGTCGATTTTATTTTGTACCGCGTAATATATTTCTGGGAACGGTTGATTTCCGAGGTGTGGTACAGTGTTGTGAATTGTGATTTTGATCAGATATATTTTGTGATTATTCAGGGGATCGAGATCGTGCTTCGGGCGAGGGATCTTCCGCTAGACCATGTAATTAGCGCGAGTGCGCGTTTTGCTCACCTGTGAGTGGACAATTTCTTTTCACTGATTAGTCGCGAGTCTTTATTACACGTTTTATGAGCATGAGCATGCATACGAAATTATGATTTATATGAGCATGTGTTATACGATTATGCCTATACAATTATATATTACGTATATGCATTTACATTATGCCTCATACACTTGCATATAACTATTTATGATTTGGTTTACACATAGTACAGTCACAGTATATATTGTTGTATCGATACACTTGCATCCCGGCTGATCCCCGAGGATGTTTACCGGGGGAGGGTGTGACCCCTGACCCGAGGCCTTTACAGGGGGGGAGGCAGATCTCTGACCTGAGGCCTTTCTGGCTAGAATCACGTGTGGGTCTGGGATCCCGTGATTCAGACTATACTAGCGCGGTCGTGTCCATGAGTGACCCCGCAGAGTTTTACGTTGCATGCTCCGTATACGTGAGGAATTTGAGTCTCCTTCGTGTACTATATCATATTCATTTATTTAGACTCACATATGTTTTTATAACATATATTATTTGGCGAAATACATTTATTTTCGTCCACTCACTCTAACGGTTTTCATGTCTTTCCCCTGGGATTTTCGGTTTCCATGCCCAGTTTGTAGTTCGGATTCTGGTGTCTCACGTTACGGTCGGAGGCTAGTTGTTCGAGCTACCTGTCTTTTCTAGTAGGTCATTCGTTTCGCCTACTGCTGTATATTTTGTATATTTACACTATAGGTTGCTCTGATACGATACTGATACATGTTTTATATGGTTTTTTCCGGATTTTCTATATTATTACAGTTATGTTTACTGTTTATTGTTATTAATATGATATTGAGAAATCCGGATGGGATTGGTGCCCACGGTTTGGCTTTTGTGGCATAGGATGAAGTGTTATTTTTCGGATGCAGGTAAAGGTAATTTCGCGTTAGTAGCGTTACTCTGCCGAAATTTTAATGGTTTTTGTTGGTCCGTGTTTTTAGAAGGGGTTTGATCCTGGTTTAGGAAACTAAATCGGGGTTGGGTCCTTTCAGCTTGGTATCAGAGCATTAGGTTGTCAGATTCTGTAGACTCTTGTAGTTGTGACGCTTAGGGTATTTGAGTACGTACAGCATGTCTGAACCGATGACCCGACTGGCCAGTGGTACTCATCAATGCTTTGGGTGTTGTGTATTCTCAAATATCTGAGGTCTCATGATTGCGTTCCATCTGCTTGTACCTAATGCTTGTCTTGTATCAGTATGATGCCTCCTCGACGTGGTCCCCGTGTTGATCGGGAAATGGATCCTGATGAGGATCGCCAGACGCACGACTTGCTGATGCGAGTGTTGCGTTTGGAAGAGCGTTTTGACCCTTTGGTCAAAGCTCGTACTGCTGGTGCGACTGTCTTTTCGGGTTCAGGTAATCCAGAGATTTGTGAGGCATGGTTGGTTCGGGTTGAACGAGTTTGTGAGCGTCTGCGTTTTACCCCTGAGCAGATGACAGTGGCAGCAGTTGGGTTACTTGAGTCAGATGCATACTTCTAGTGGGTTAGCACCGATCGGGTACCAGTTGATACTCCGTGGACTTTGTTTCGAGATTTGTTTATGCATAGATACTTCAACCAGGCTACCCAGCAGCGAAAGTATGAGGAGTTTACAAACTTGAGACAGGGCAGTATGTCTGTGCTTGAGTACCGGGACAGGTTTACCCGTTTATCTCATTTTGCGCATGACATGGTGGCTACAGAGGAAGCCAAGTGCCGCAGATTTGAGCTGGGTTTGAACTTGAACATCAAGGGACTCTGACTACGATGCCTCGGAACAACTTCGATGAGTTTGTCAGTGCAGCACTCCGAGGTGAGGATATCGAGAAGGAGAGGCATATGAGATACCAGCCTAGACGATTTGAGGAGGGCGGACCGAGTCGGGGGCCTTCCAAGAGGCTGAGTTCTGATACTTCCGGATCTGCTTCATCCTCGGGCAGTGGACCATATCGACCACCAGCTAGTGCACCGAGACAGAGACAGAGATGGAGGAGAGATCGACCGCAGCAACCACAGGCTAGTGGGGATTCTAACGGTTCCAGTTATCCTCGGCGTACCAGTGGCACTTTTGCCGTACCAAAGAAATATCCATTATGAAACTTCTGCAAAAGGCATCATTATGGTCCTTGTCAGCGAGGCCCTGTCACTTGTTTTCGTTGTGGCCAGGTGGATCATTATGCGAGAGAGTGTTTACAGCTTGATGGTGCTGATGGATAGATGGCTCAAAGTTCCGGAGCTGAGCGAGGTGCCACTTCGGGAGCAGACAGCAGGGACAGCTTCAGCGTGGACGACCAGCCGGGCAGGCTAGGGTTCATGCCATGACTTTGCGTGAGGGCAGAGCTTCACCGGAGGTTGTTATCGGTACGTTGCATGTTTTCGGTTATCCAGTACTTACATTGTTAGATCCAGGTGCTACGCATTCATTTATGTCGTATAGACTATCATCTTTAGCTACTGTACATGCGTCTCCACTTTCGGGGTTGTGGAGAGTATTGTATCCGTCCAGTGAGATTGTGAGTATTGGTTGGGTGTACAGAGACTGTGAGATTTTTATTGGAGGACATGGTTTAGCCGCGGATTTGTTGTTACTTGATATCGTCGATTTTGACGTGATCTTGGGTATGGGCTTCTTGGAGACACATTGGGCCATGTTTGACTGTCACAAGAAGGAGGTTACGTTTCGACGACCAGGCTTTTCAGAGGTATTGTTTCGCGGCGAGAAGAACACTTCATTGCCATGTATGATTTTCGCGATGAAGGCGAATCAGATGATGAAGAAGGGCTGTGTTGCTTACTTGGCTCATGTTGTGGACACTACGACTGCTGTGCCGAACATTGGTGGTATTGAGGTTATTTCCGAGTTTTCGGATGTGTTTCCGAAGGAGTTACCGGGTATACCTCCAGTTCGGGAGATTGATTTCACTATTGAGCTATTACCGGGTACATGACCCATTTCTCAGGCACCGTATCGTATGGCGTCAGCTGAGTTGAAAGAGCTACATGTTCAACTTCAAGAGTTGCTGGAGAAGGGTTTCATTCGACCCAGTGTTTCGCCGTGGGGTGCCCCGGTTTTGTTTGTATGGAAGAAGGATGGATCCATGCGGTTGTGCATCGATTACCGAAAACTGAATCAGGTCACTGTGAAGAACAAGTATCTGTTGCCGTGGATTGACGACTTGTTTGATCAGCTCAAGGGAGCTTCAGTCTTTTCGAAGATTGATCTCAGGTCCGGATATCATCAGGTGAGGATCCGAGAGTCTGATGTGGCCAGGACAGCTTTCAGGATGACTAACGCCCCCGCAGCTTTTATAGACTTGATGAACCGGGTGTTCAGACAGTTTCTGGACAAGTTTGTGATCGTGTTCATCGATGACATCCTGATCTATTCCAGGAGTGTGGGCCAGCACAAGAAGCATTTGCAAGCAGTGTTGCGGACTTTGCGGGACAATCAATTGTTTGCGAAGTTCAGCAAGTGCGAGTTTTGGTTGGATAGTGTGAAGTTTCTGGGGCACGTGATATCGGCTGAGGGAGTCAGTGTTGATCCTGACAAGATCGAGGCCGTGCTGAATTGGAGTAGACCTACCACCGTACTGGAGATCCGGAGTTTCTTGGGTTTGGCAAGCTACTACCGGCGCTTTGTGCAAGATTTTTCTCGGATTGTTACTCCACTAACCAGGTTAAAGAAGAAAGGTGACATGTTCGAGTGGTCCGATGCATGTGAGGAGAGTTACTTGCTCCTGAAGGAAAAGTTCACTACTGCATCGGTTTTGACTCTACCAGACGACAGCGGTGAGTTCGTGGTTTACAGCGATGCATCGCAGTTGGGACTTGGTTGTGTGCTGATGCAGCATGGCAGAGTTGTAGCCTACGGTTCAAGGCAGCTAAAACCACATGAAGTCAATTATCCGACCCATGATTTGGAGTTGGCCGCTATTATGTTGGCGTTGAAGAGTTGGAGACATTACTTGTACGGAGCCCAGTGTAAGATTTACACTAATCACAAGAGTCTCACCTACTTGCGGACGCAGGCAGATTTGAATATGAGGCAGCGCAGGTGGATGGAGTTGATCAACGACTATGATTGCACTTTCGAGTACCATCCAGGGAAGGCTAATGTTGTTGCCGATGCACTCAATCGGAAATCTGGAGCTTCGTTATTTCACGTGTGTATGGCCAGAGTATATATGTTAGCCGAGGTTCGGGCTACAGAAGCCGAGTTCGAGTGGGACAATGAGGGAGCTTTATTGGCCAGTTTTCAGGTTCCACCCGTGTTGGTTGATCAGGTTCGAGAAGCTCAGGATTCAGATTCCTACCTGTTGGACAAGAAGACCATGATACGGAATGGTGTGCCAATAGAGTTTCAGTTGAGTGATGACGGTACGTTGCTTTTCAGAGGCAGGTTGTGCGTACCCCGAGACGAGAGTCTGAAGAAGGAGATTCTGGATGAGGCTCATTGTTCGGCGTATGCGATACATCCCGGTGGTACGAAAATGTTTCGTACACTTTGAGCGTATTACTGGTGGCGCAACATGAAGCAGGAGATTGCCGCATATGTGAGCCGATGTTTGATCTGTCAACAGGTTAAAGCGGAGAGGCAGAAGCCTGCGGGAAAGTTACAGCCACTGGAGATTCCGGTTTGGAAGTGGGAGCACATTACCATGGATTTTGTTTATCAGTTGCCGCGTACTACGGTTGGCAATACTGATATTTGGGTTATTGTGGATCGACTGACGAAATCCGCTCATTTTCTCGCACTTCCGGGGAAGATATCAGTGGGCAGATTAGCTAAGCTGTATTTGTCGGAGATCGTTCGTCTGCACGGTGTGCTTGTATCTATTGTTTCTGACCGAGACAGTCAGTTTACTTCCGAGTTCTGGCAGGCATTGCTGCGAGCCATGGGCACGAGGTTGCATTTCAGTACAGCTTTTCATCCTCAGACTGACGGGCAGTCTCAGCGGACTATACAGACTCTTGAGGATATGTTGTGGTCTTGCATTTTGCAGTTTTAAGGAAATTGGGACCATCAACTGCATTTGATAGAGTTCACCTACAATAATAGCTATCAGGCCAGTATTGAGATGGCAACGTACGAGGCTCTATACGGGAGGCAGTGCCGCACTCTGTTGTGTTGGAGTGAGGTGGGCGAGCGATGGCTTATTGGCCCTGATCTGGTGAAGAGCACCATGAAGGATGTCCAGATTATCCGGGACAGATTGAAGATTGCCCAGGATCGCCAGAAGAGTTATGTGAACGTGAGGAGGAAGAGTCTCGAGTTCGATGTGGGCGATTGGATCTTCCTGAAACTATCTCCGTGGAGGGGAGTTGTGCGTTTCGGGAAGCGTGTTAAACTTCGACCACGGCACATTGGTCTGTACGAGATCACCGAGAGGATTGGAGCCGTGGCTTACAGACTTGAGTTGCCAGCTGAGATGGCTCGTGTGCACGATGTTTTCCATGTTTCGACGTTGCGGAAGTATATCCCAGATCCATCACATGTGTTGGCGCCACATCAGCTACCTATCCGAGAGGATTTGACATATGTGGAGGAGCCTATACAGATTCTCGATCGGCGTGAGCAGGAATTGAGGCACCGTGTTATACAATTGGTAAAGGTCTTGTGGTAGAATCACTCGGTTGAGGAGGCCACTTGGAAGACTGAGCAGCGTATGCGGGAGCAGTATCATCATCTGTTCACTTGACAGGTACGTAAATTTCGAGGTCGAAATTTTTTTTAAGGGGGGTAGATTTGTGACGACCCGGAACAGAATCAGTAGTGTAATCGGCTTAATCCACGAGTTAGCGCTTAATCACTGTTTTCCGTAAATTGATTGATTTGCTGGTTTTGATCACGACTTAAATATTGGCCGAGAATTTGAGTTGAGTCTCTTCTCAAGAGTTGTTGTACACGTGATTTCGAGTTCGTGGGCAGTTCCGGATGATTATTTCGACGACCGAGGAATATAATATGATTATTTGAAGTTTCGGAATATCGTCGAGTTTATCCGTTTGTATCTAGTTTATCCAAATCGTAATGGTTATCCATTTTGGACCGTCAATCGTCTCGAGACGCGAGTATAAATATCGGAAATAATCGAAAAATTATCGAAAACACTGTTCGGGAAGTTTGACTGTCGTTTGACCAAGGGTTGACCGTTGACTTTCGTTGACCGGAGCTCCACCGCCACTGTGCCGAACTGCCGCCGTCGGATTCTGAGATTCCGACCACTTCAGGCCTTGAAAACGGTATGGTTAGCTTCCTCTCTTCATTTTCTATGGATTGGAACTTGGTTTGACATGAATTGATGCCGTTTTGGGGTAGTTCAAACTCGGGAAAGTTTTGGATTTTCGCCGGTTTTGGGTGGCCGGCTCCGGTCACTTTTGAAGTCGGGTATTTGGGGGGAAACGTTCCCCTCAACCTTTAGATGTTTTGGATAGAAGGAATTGAAGGATGGTTGCCGTTTTGGAGCTCGCCGGAAAGTCACCGGAATCCATGGATTCCGTGACTTTCGAGGCAAATTCCGGCCACTGTGGTGGTTGGATGGTGGTGGTCCTTTGAGAGAAGTTGTAGGGAGGGTTGTGATGAACAATTCTGGAAAGTTTGGCCGAGTTTGGATGCCGTCGCCACCGCGCTGCCGCCGCCGGATTTTTAGTCGAGGGGTTATACGGAGAGTTTTGGGAATTTCGTCGATTTTATTTTGTACCGCGTAATATATTTCCGGGAACGGTTGATTTCCGAGGTGTGGTACAGTGTTGTGAATTGTGATTTTGATCAGATATATTTTGTGATTATTCAGGGGATCGAGATCGTGCTTCGGGCGAGGGATCTTCCGCCGGACCATGTGATTAGCGCGAGTACACGTTTTGCTCACCTGTGAGTGGACAATTTCTTTTCACTGATTAGTCGCGAGTCTTTATTACATGTTTTACGAGCATGAGCATGCATATGAGATTATGATTTATATGAGCATGTGTTATACGATTATGCCTATACAATTATATATTACGTATATGCATTTACATTATGCCTCATACACTTGCATAGAACTATTTATAATTTGGTTTACGCATAGTACAGTCACAGTATATATTGTTGTATCGATACACTTGCATCCCGGCTGATCCCCGAGGATGTTTACCGGGGGAGGCTGTGACCCCTGACCCGAGGCCTTTACCCGGGGGGGGGGGGGGGGGGGGGGGGGGGGTGGCAGACCTCTGACCTGAGGTCTTTCTAGCTAGAATCACGTGTGGGTCTGGGATCCCGTGATTTGGACTATATTAGCGCGGTCTTGTCCATAAGTGACCCCGCAGAGTTTTACGCTGCATGCTCCGTACGCGTGAGGAATTTGAGTCTCCTTCGTGTACTATATCATATTTATTTATTTAGACTCGCATATGTTTTTATAACATATATTATTCGGCGAAAGACATTTATTTTCGTCCACTCACTCTAACGGTTTTCATGTCTTTCCCCTGGGCTTTTCGGTTTCCGTGTCCAGTTTGCAGTTCGGATTCTGGTGTCTCACGTCGCGGTCGGAGGCTAGTTGTTCGAGCTACCTGTCTTTTCCAGTAGGTCCTTTGTTTCGCCTATTGTTGTATATTTTGTATATCTACGCTAGAGGTCGCTCTGATATGATATTGATACATGTTTTATATGGTTTTTCCCTGATTTTCTATATTATTATAGTTATGCTTACTGTTTATTGTTATTAATTTGATATTGAGAAATCCGGATGGGATTGGTGCCCACGGTTTGGCTTTTGTGGCATAGGATGAAGTGTTATTTTCTGGGTGCAGGTAAAGGCAATTCCGCGTTAGTAGCGTTACTCTGCCAAAATTTTAATGGTTTTTGTTGGTCCGTGTTTTCAAAAGGGGTTTGATCCTGGTTTAGGAAACTAAATCGGGGTTGGGTTCTTTCACCATGGCAGCCGAAGAGGAAGACATTGCTACCCAATTTCAAGAGGAGCTTGTGTTTTCAAATGATGATGACGATTGTTTCGGTGTCGTCGATCTTGCCTCACCGGCCGAGGAGGGGGGAAATGGACTTGCGGCGGTGGCGGCGGCGATCAAACAGTACAGTGTCGGAAGGATCTTTGGGCCTGTGGCATTGCCGGAGTTCCTAGATCCATCGTTCAAGGATGCCATGCAGCAACTATGGCATGGGCCGCTCGGACCAAACCATGTCATACTTTATTAGCATGATTTAGAGTGGTTTTTTTGTAGGTTCAGTGATCCGGTGGCTCTCCTCCGCGCCACTCAAAGCCCATGGTTTTTTAAGGACCGGACGGTGGTGGTGCTGGAGTTTAACGGGTTCTCTAATTTAGCGGCAGAGACGCAGACTTGGGTGGTGGCTCAAAATGTTCCTACCCCGACCCTAACCCAAGAATAGGCAGAGCAGTTGGAGAACTTTGTTAGGAAATACCTACAACACGATCATGCTTTTCTGGCAAATGGCATGATGAAGATCAAGGTGAGGATTGATCTCATTCGAGGCGTGGTGATTCGAAGGAAGAACGGATTTTCCTCGAACTGTGTGTTATTGGTAAGCTTTAAGTACCCAAATGTGAAGGGATTTTACCCATTGTGTGGGTTGTTTTTGCATGGTAGTGCATGATGCATTGTGGAGCAAGCTTGAGAGAAGGGAATGGCAGAGAAAGAGGCGACGCATTTTGCACAGTTGCCTATGGGGTTTGAAAAAAGGTCAGCAACCGCCGCGGTGGCCCAGCCTACAGCGGCGATGCCTCAACCGGCTATGGCGGAGCAAAGGCAGATGGCGCCAGATGTGATGATGGCCTTGGCCAGTGGACCACTGCCAAAGACACCAGTGCATGCTAGCCATGTGGCTGACATGCAACCTGGGACACATGTCCAACATGTAAGGTAACCCTCTTTTTTAGGGGGACCCACTAACCACCTCTGTTTTTTTCTCAAGTTACAGGTACAGATGGTGTACCAGTGTCAGGCTCGTTAGGAGGGTGCACTGTGGCCCAAAAAGCTACAGGGCCTACTCTTAAGGCCCATAAATCTTATGTCAGGACTGAGTGGCGCAAGACAAAAGCGGTGTCACAGACAGTTCGATCATCTCTGCGGACCATTCCCACGGTGCACGCGGAGATCTCTTCGTTGCTTGCTAAAGGTAGCGGGTGACACATAGATGAGGCATCTTCGCTGGCATTAGGAGCACACTACAACACAAAATGCTTTTTCCGACCAAAATTTTCCGACAAATTTTTTTTTTGTCAGAAAATGTCACTTTTTCCGACCAAAAAACTGTTTTGTCAAAAATAAATATTGACGAAGCATTTTATTTTTTCCGACCAAATTTTTTTGTCAGAAAAAACTAAAACGTGCTCGGAAAAAAAAATTGACGGATAAGTTTAGCGTCATCTATTTTCCGACGACATCTTATTTGGTCGGTAATACGTTATTACTTTTTTCGACAAAACTCTATTTCGTCAGTAATACATTTTTTTTTTACAAAATTGTAAAATGGTAATTAAGAAATACATTCTTTTTCTAACGATTGATTACTTTGACGATAATGATTCTAATATATTTTTTTCTCACTTTTTTATTTTCTCTCATATTTTCTCACTTTTTTTCTTTTTTTTCTCAAGCATTTCTCTCTTGTTTCCAGCAAGTGTACGTCTCTTTTTTTTTTGCCTTGGTCACGTACGTACCTGAGTAAAATACATCCCTAGCTAACATTTAAACTTTAACACTTAAAAAATAAAAACCCTAATTTCTTAGTTTCTTTCTCAAAACCCTTGTTCCAAATTTCTCATAATTCCATTGATATATACTCCAACAATTATATTGTGATACACAATCTGTCAATCTTGACTCAACTTTGGATGTCTGTACTTGATTCTCAATTCTCAAAGGTAATTTCTTTCTCTATTGATTTTCTCTTTTTGTTTGCCAGAGTTGTTAACAATGATTCCCTTTTAGTTTTCATCATCATGAAATAAGAATTAGGGAAAGTGTAATTGAATAAGGAATGCATCAATCTAGTAGATTAGTTCATCCCTTGCATGAGAACTCTTGATCAATTCATCCCTCGCATGAGAAGACTTGGAACTTCTTCTTTTTTGATGTAACTAGTAGAATACTTATTGTGACTCTGCACTGCATGACAGAAACATAAAACGATGATATATAAGCCACAGTATGATTGAAAGAAAGATAGATGAAAGGAAAAAAAAAGAACTCAACATTTCTTACCTATACACAGTACATTGTTTTATCTTAAGAATATCAACAAAGAAACTTGCTGGAAACGTTTTTTGCCTTGGCCACATACAAAGAAACAATGTACTGGATTTTTTGCCTTGGCCACGTCCCATTACCTATACCCAGTACATTGGTATTGAAGCAAAACATGCTGGAAACAATATGAACAATCCAAGCAAGTTTTGCTTCAATAACAGAGAGGTCACTGATTTAACTGGGCTACATGTGAGATCTCTCTTATTCAACACGTCTGCTATAACTTTCATGAAGACACCAACTCCATAATATGAACGAAATAGTACAGTTTCAAACTAAAACATCACAGAGTCAGGATTCAAGAAAACCAGCTTAGGCTGTTACAGATCCCTAACTTTTAAAAATCATAACTTAATCTGCAGAACTCATTTAGCTTTGATTCCAAGTCTGACATGATAATAGAAAGGTTGTCTAAAACTTTTCAAAAGACACTAACAACAGAAAACAAACATAACTGTACAGTATTCAACCTAAAAGCTATGATTCAGAAAATCAAAATACCAATTTAATAGAGCAGGTTTAGTTTTTGAGAAAGAGCAGGTTTATTTTTAATTCAACTTTAACATTTTAAACACAGACGAAAATCCACAAAACTATTCAGATCCTAATCCTAAAGTACGCATCTCAAAACATGTATATGTCTTTACAAATCATGACCAGCATTGAAAACTGTTAAGTCATAGTAGTTGTTTGATAAGCTTAACAAGTTTACGCATATTGATCATGTCCTGTATAGAGTAGTATTGTCTGCCTGAATGGAATGTCGTAAGATTTAAAATCCACAAATGGTCTGGTCTGAACATGCATATAATGATGTGAAGAGTCTCAAAAATCTGAAATTGCTCAACAGCAAGTGAAACTTAATGAATAAAACAGAAATCAAAGATATGTGCGTGTACATATCTTTTTCGAAAGCGAGAGCGGGAGGGAGGAGAGTTTACCAAGTAGTCATGCTTCAACTTGCTATAGAAGTCAGCCAGAATATCATCTCGATGTTCACCAGGATTTTGAGCTATGGCTGCCAAAGCCGCAAACTGATCAGTCATGTTTGTTGCATTCTTGTACTCATATAAGGCCAGTTTGGTGCAGCTTGAATCTTCAAGGGATGCAAGATACGCTATAGATAAAACAAAAGATCAACACAGAAGTTGATATCCGAAATTAAACATCACCAATACTGAAAATTTAATGTTTTAAAAGAGTAAAACAGACCAAGAGCTGTATTCTTCAGAGCACGTCTAGCCAGATTAGCGTGGTCAAACTTAATCTGCAGAACTCATTTAGCTTTGATTCCAAGTCTGACATGATAATAGAAAGGTTGTATAAAACTTTTAAGAAGACACTAACAACAGAAAACAAACATAACTGTACAGTATTCAACCTAAAAGCTATGAGTCAGAAAATCAAAATACCAATTGAAGGAGTTTGAGAAAGGGCAGAATTCTGATGGAGGTTCAGTACGGGATGTTTACATGTTTATCCAAAGAAATGGGGTAGCACTGGAATCGGATTAGCCTTATCAAACGGGAGTGATTAATGTAAGTTTATGTCATTAGCTAATTATCTGAGTACTATACTTGATACCCTTTTTCTGTAGTAATCTTATTCACGTAGAAGGAATCACTCATTCTCTTAATTTTATTTTCAGGAAAATGGAAGGAAAACCGTTATTGGAGGGTATGGGAGTGTCTTTGGCAGAAACAATATCCAAAAACTGCTCCGAATTCACCCCCTAGTAGGGTGCATAGCATACCATCCTCTTGTGCAATACTATCGCTCAGGAGATATAATGGACAACAACCGTATGTCGTTTTTCAAAGGGACAAGATGGTCGGATAAAAACCACCCTACGTGCAGCAATGGCACATGTCAAAACTTTGGCAACCGTGTGGACGAATTTTGTTCAATTTGTGGCTACACTAAGGGATTCCACACAATAGTTTTGATGGGATATGACACCCGTGTTGTTGGAGAACACCATTGGCTAATAAGGAATTTCTATGGAAAGAATTGGGGGGAAAACGGTTGTGGAAAAGTCAAGATGACAGAAGGAAAGCAGGATATCACTGAAGAAGCAATTACTGAAGCCTTTGAACAAAATATTCCATTTGGTGTAATGAACGTTGAACTCATGGCTATGTATCCTATTCCGCACTCTAGTTGGAAGAAGAGGAAAGGGCTCAACTGGACCCATCATCTATGAAAAAACAAGAAGAAGCAAAAGGAAGAATGAAGATGGCAAACTTAAGGCTCTTATTGGAATGTCAGACTGTAATTAGATGTTGTGCATCTGTTTCGGCTTAATAGAGTGTGCATTGATAAGCAGCATAGAGGCAATGCTCTAGATTTAAAGTCAGACTCTAATCATGACTAAAATATGCTCCATTGATGCAAAAGCATTCTCTAGATATTAAAGTCAGAAACTCTCATTTAAAAACCATCAAACCATACTCACAAAAGAGGTTGGAGGAAAGTATATACCTTGTGACCGAGGAACTATGATCTTGAAACTGAATTCCAATCCATGAAGAACAAATGTACCTAGAACCTTGGAAAAAACACGTGAATAAGAGTCAATACTTAGCAAAACAACAGAACGATACAGCACAAACTCCCACAATACCTTCTGAATAGAGCAGTCAAGGCATACACAGTTAATGCTCAGTTGCATTCAATGATACTACGCTTTTTCGCCACTAGGTGAATAAGATGTTTTCTTTGCACCTGCTCCACTAAACAACCCATTTTCTCCAGCCCCTTCGTGATGAGCAAGTAGGTCAACAACCTGTAAAGGAAGCAAGTTATTTATATGTACTGAATCTAGAAAGAAAGCAACAAAAAATATACAGCATCAAATGCTATTATAAATGAAAATTGATCTTCCTATTATAGATGAAAACTGAAAGATCATAATAATACCTCGATCCTAACAGCAATTTTCTGTTGCCTAGAAGGCTCAGTATGCCCTTGGGACAGAAGGGATGTAGTTCTTCCGGAACCCTCCAAAAGAAGTAGAGGCATTAGATTGGTATAGGACAGCAGTTGGGGTACGGCCAAGCAAAGAAGGCCCCTATAAATCAGCCTGCAGAACTGGAAAGAAAGAAGCAGTACAAGGGGTGAGCACATAAAATCTTCTAGTTTACGTACACCCCCAAAATGTATTAAGTAATCATAATGCAATAGATTCTGAGAAAGAACGGATATAATTGAAGTAAAAACTGATCAGAAAACTAAACCACATCACTTCACCACCACAGCTGCTTGCTAACAATCATCAACAAATCAGGGACACCCTAAAACAAACCAACAGAAAGACTTGATTCACTAAAACAAAATCCAATTATGCAATCAGAAAAAAAATTTGGAAGAGTGATGACTTGATCACTGAGTGACAAAACCAAGAAAAGCCTCAATGACAAAATTCCATAAAAGCCATCTGCAGCAGCCTCATCCTAACACCAAGATCAACAAAACTCATTGTAACTAACACGAAAGTCGAAGACAACCAAAATCAAACCTCACAGTCACATATACTTGATAACAAAAACGAAATTAGGATCTTAACTTGCAAATCAGTTAACCAAACTCCTGCTTATGATACGTATGTAAACAGCAGCCTTCTCCAGCCAAATCCTGTAACGCACAAACACAAAACCAAGGGAAGCATCACAATCCAGACGTGATTTGCAAAGAAATCAACAAATCAATTAAAGAATACTTCAATCTCCATTAACCGATCTACATATATTAATCTCAATTTTTTGTCAGTTAGCTTCTGTTTTAAGTAAACTTTCAATTAAGGAAAGCAAAGAGTTGCTTCTGTGGAAATGTGGAATCCGTGCATATTGCATGCTCAATTAATGTTAACCACATATGTATGAAACTAGCTGTTAGGAAAATTGAATTAGAGTTATTGGTTGTGGTCTTGCTTTGGCATGAAATCAACTGAACAAGGATCTAGTACTTCCTGTGTGTTTATGTGAGGAGTGAGGAAAACTGAAGTACCAGAGTAACATTGTTCTTGGGAGTAGTTTGAACTAGTATATGAGAATAGTGAACTAGTAGTACTACCAGGCCCTTGCTGTTTGGTGTAGTGTAGGGTAGTTGTTGTCCTCATAATTTGTGCAACCTAGCTCATAATATTAAGCAAAGTCATATATATATATATATATATATATTTGCTCATCGGGTAGTGACGTAATCAAATCACATCTTATGTATAAAACGTGGAAAGGAATAAGAACTGTCATAGTAACTTTGGATTTCTATATCTTCGCTGTCAGTGAGAACAATGAATTAGATTGAAAATAATATTCCTACTTTAGTGTCTGATTAGTTTCTACAACTAGTTCACAAGCATACTGTCAATTTCTTTGAAAGTTCACATCGAAACAGTAATCAACAATTAGTTGGTCCAATTGTACAAAAAGGAAGACGGCAAATCATTCAGTTAATAACAAAGAAGGCCGAGTAGCTTATAGAATAGCTCATAGGAAAATAATCTACTATATTTGCAGTTACTTATCGCTCATATAATCTTTTGATATCTCTAATATATGGTTCACTCACTACAAGAAAACTGCACTTAGACCACGGACCATTTCCGTCGTCTAACTGCAGTTTTCCGTCGTCTAAGTACTTGGACGACAGAAACTCCGTCGTCCAAGGTCCGTGCTCCAAGTGCTGTCGTCCAAGAACCTGGACGACGGAGACTTAGTGTTTCCGTCGTCCAAGTGAACTTGGACCTCGGATATTATCCGTGGCCCAGGTGTTCACCTGGACGACGGAAACACTAAGTCTCCGTCGTCCAGGTGAACACCTGGGCCACGGATAATGGTTGCAATGTCCGTGGCCCAGGTGTTCACCTGGACGACGGAGACTTAGTGTTTCCGTCGTCCAGGTGATCACCTGGGCCACGGACATTGCTCGTGTGTCCGTGGCCCAGGTGCTCACCTGGACGACGGAAACACTAAGTCTCCGTCGTCCAGGTGAGCACCTGGGCCACGGAGAACGACAGGGTTTAGGGGTTAGGGGTTAGGTTTAGGGTTCTGCACCTGGACGACGGAGAACATAATCTCCGTCGTCCAAGTGAATATTTTATTTTTAAAAAAAAATAAATTGAAATTAAATATTATTATTTTAATTTATTATTATTTTAATTTAAATAATGAAAAATGCTAATATTAAATAAATAAACTAAATTTTGAATATTAAAATTAATAACTTATATATATAATTATTAAATAATCAAAGTAAATTAATTTGTACATACGAAAAAACCCATAAATTAAAAATTAAAATATTGTTCGGAATGCGTAAAGAAACGAGATAATATACTACGTGCTAGCTAATACACTGGAGGAGCAGATGCGGGGCCGAGTCCTCCGCCTCCAGCCGGGTCGTTGTCGTCGGGGTGTGGGTTCGGAGGAGGTTGACATACTTCTCGATTTTGGTTCATGAGCGCGATGAGTTGGGATATTTGTGCTTGTTGTTCGTCAAGTCTTTGCCGCATTGACTCATTCTGCTCTTGTGTCCGTCGATTCTCCTCTCGTGCCAGTCGAGCCTCTTGAATGGCTGCTTCGATGGCCGCAGCTTGACTCATTCTCCGCTGCCTCGAACCTCCCGTAGATGATGAGCCGGAGGTCGTCGACAAATCTCGTACCACCCTAGGCCCAAAGTGCCTAACCTCCTTGCCAGCTCTACGACCGTAGACCTCATCCGCGATTGCAATTTGGCTCTCTAAGGATAGAGGAGGCAGGTCTTCCGGCGGCACATCTGGGAACGCAAGCTGAGTGTTGGCCAACTCTTCATGCGCACGCTCTATTGCCCTTGCCTACAAAATTATAATTAATTTATTATAAATTTGTAATCATATTTAAATAATAATTACTATAATTAAAAGCACATATATATATATACATATCACTTACCCCGCATTGACTCGCTTCATTATCGAGCCCTGGCGTCACGTACGCGCTTACGCTTGCATCAATAAAAGGGTGTTTGGAACCCTTATCCTTGTGCTCCTTGGCAATTTGAATGAACTGCTTGGCGCCGGTAGTATGGTGTTTCTCCTTCTTCCCCCGGTTGGCTTTGTTGACACCGGAGAATTTCTGTTACACAACATAATTAAATCATTAAAAAATGAATAACTACAATTTAAATAATTCAATTATTTTAATTGAAATAAAAAAATTAAATTAATACCTTAAATTGTTCATCGGCAAAGTGGTTACACAACCACTCCCACCCATCTTCTCTCTCCCCTTGCAGCTCTACCGGGGGAGGCACGGGACCGACATCTTTGAAGTACTTATGGAGCCTGTACTTCCAATCTTTGTAGATGGAGTTGGCGGTTTGATTGATATGCCTCAACATAGCCGGTGTCGGATCCACGTCAAATTGTTCCTATGAAAAATAAATAGAAAATTATAATCGTATATATTATGAAATTTTAGGCCGAGATTAACAATATTATATAATAACTAAATTGAACGTATTACGTACCGAAAGATCTTTGAAGACTTTCGCCTTCTCATGATCCGGCGCCTCCTTCCAAGTAGGGGCAGTGATACGAACCCGGTTACGGATGATTGACCCTATCCCATGCGCCGAGAGACTTGCTAGTTGAGCTGTGGGAGGGCCACCGGTGAATTCGTCGTACGGCAAGTCGATCTTTTTACCGGTCGCCTTACAAATACGCTCCGCTTTCCCCCCTTTAACGAGACCCCGAGTCCTTTTCGGTTCCGGGTCAGTGGGGGCCCTCCTTTGCCTACGGCGGGCGCTGTACATGATTGATTCGGCAGTGGAGGACGCCTGAGTACTTCCCGTTGAATGGGTACCGGGCGTCGGAGATTGGAAGGGGTCGACGTCATCACCGCTCGAGATGAATGGGGGAGCGGGAATTTCCCCAGAGGGCGCTACGGACGGACCAGATGATCCGTCCGGATTGAGAGCGTCATTGCCCTCCGGTGGTAATTCCCAACCGACTTGGTCCGCCAAGCGGCGGAGCATGGCATCTTCTGCCTCTTGTAGGGCTTTCTTCTTGCCGGATGTCGTCTTTGGCGGAGCCATTTAAACCTAAGAGTACGGGGTTAAAATACCTACTTACCATAATAATTACAATGTCCAAAATTTACGCTAATTAATTAAGTACGTTTAAGATTTAAATAGAGTACACTAGCTTGGCATTTTCGGTCGTTCAATGGACGTGCGACCCGCGCGATAAAGTGTAAATTTTCAATTAATCAGCCTTGGTTAAATCGAAAAACATGGCAAGTTAGGGATAGAGATAACGCGAGAGGCAGGACTAATTTCGACAAAAGTCTTTCTTAGTCCAAATCCTGTCACCAGTCATAACCCGTTTCTAGACACCATGTCCGACATTCGGCCAATTTTTCGAAAATTTACACTCCCTCAAGTCCTTTGCAAACTCCGCCCTCAACCTCGTGTCCATAACTTCACTTAGGTTATGGTATGCGGTGATGAAATCCACACATCACGAGGGGTTAAGGAGATAAGCAAGGAAAAGAAGCGCCATCTATTCCAAAGAGTGTGACTTAATTACACCAAGCCTATGTACTAAATTTAAATCGAACACGTACTACTAATTTATTTACTAAAAAATACACGTAATTACATGCAATAATTTATTTTCCATTTAGCATGCAATAATTAACCATTTAATTAATTAATAACAATAATTATTTATTTATTTATTTAATAACAACAAATTTACAATTATTCATTTAATTAGGAAACAATAACAATAATTATGATTTAATTAATAAATAACAACAATTAATCATTTATTAAATATTTAAAATTAATTACTAAATTAATTTCTACTAATTAATTATATTTAGAATTTAATTAATTAATAAAATGAAAATTATTTAAATAAGGGAAAAATAGAAATGTACCGAAGCGGAGTTTACGGGAATTTCGCCGGACTTGAGTCGTCGCAGAGGAGGAACCACGCCGGAAAAAATGTCGTCGGAGCGTCGCCGGAGGAGGATCGCCGGAGGAGAGGAGAGGAGAGGGAGAGGAGGAATGATGAGAAAATGAGGGGGGGTGCAACTCTATTTATAGAGTTGCACTTAGACGACGGAGTACTATTCTCCGTCGTCTAAGTCAACCTGGACGACGGAAATAGTGTTTTCCGTCGTCTAGGTGGCGGTTTAAAAATTTTCAATCGGCCCGTAATTAATCGGCGGGACGTTTTGAACCGCCATGGAATTGGACTTAGACGACGGAGATGGTCAGTTTCCGTCGTCCAAGTGAAAATTCAAGCGGTGCCGAAAACGGAAGCGGTAAATTGAACCGCCATAATTTTGGACTTGGACGACGGAGATGGTCAGTTTCCGTCGTCCAAGTGAAAATTACATGAAAAAAAAAACAAAAATAAATTTGAACCGCCATGGTTTTTGAACCTGGACGACGGAGATGGTCATTCTCCGTCGTCCAGGTGTTCACCTGGACGACGGGAAATGACCATCTCCGTCGTCCAGGATCAAATTACGTAAAAAAAAATTTTAAAAATAATTCGCTAGGAATTTAGCGATCTGTCATTCGAGTGAAATAGTCGTACAATATCGATGAACGCATCGTGTATATAAACAGTTAAATTTGAACCGACGATTAATTTTACGTATTGAAACATGTTAAGTATCGACTAATCTTTACAACTTAAGTGTTCATGAGTAGACGCTCATTTGCAGCAGAGTATTAACGAAATTGAATTTGGACAAAACAACCGTTGGATATGTTCGTCGTAACATAATATATAATTGTCTTCAAAGGATCATAAAATAATAAGTTCGGGAAGGGTTTGATCGGCACAGTCAACCGCAAAACCGATAATTTCACAAACCGGAAACGTGGATACTAGGCATTTCGTAACTCCGATTTTCGAACCGTCGAAGCTCACACACCAAGAATTGTTTACTCTAAAGTCTTGATGAAAAGACTTTGCATTGGAAGAAGGTCTAGAGGGTCGTTGTCTTAGAAAAAATTACGATATCTGCACCTGGACGACGGAAATGAGTGTTTCCGTCGTCCAGGTTCTGACTTGGACGACGGAAAAACTCATTTCCGTCGTCCAGGTGTATAGACCCTGAATTCAGGGGTTAGGGCCTTACTGTTTAGGGTTTAGGGTTTGTGAACTTGGACGACGGAAAATGACCATCTCCGTCGTCCAGGTGTAAAATCCCCGAATTCAGGGGTTAGGGCCTTAGGGTTTACGGTTTAGGTCGTCCCCGGTCATTTGTGTGTGCGTTCAATTATTCTGATTCAAAAATATAATTAAAAAATTGATCGATCGATCCGAACTGCTAGATTTAGGGTCCAAGATTTAGCTAGGGTTTTATATGAGATTGAGATTTGGCGCCAATTAATCTGCAATTAATTTCTCCGTTGTCCTGGATATATAATTCGGATTAATTTCTTACCGTAAACCAGCATCGATCATATATATATATATATATATATATTACAATAATTACAGTAATTAATTACCAATTAATCTCCCTCGTCGTATGACCGTACTCTTCGTCATAATCATCATCGTCCTAGTGTGTACCTGGACGACGGAGAATGACCATCTCCGTCGTCCAGGTGTAAAAACCCCGAATTCAGGGGTTAGGGCCTTAGGGTTTATGGTTTAGGTCGTCCCCGGTCATTTGTGTGTGCGTTCAATTATTCTGATTCAAAAATATAATTAAAAAATTGATCGATCGATCCGATCTGCTAGGTTTTGGGTCCAAGATTTAGGGTTTTATATGGCGCCAAAGGTGAATATGGCGGGGGACCTAATATAAACGTGGACAGAATTCAGGTGTCCGTTAAATTATTTTGAATGACCATAAAAAAATTAAATAAATGATGGATCGATCCGATTTGCTAGATTTAGGGTCGAGGATTTAGCTAGGGTACGTTTTATATGAGATTGAGATTTGGCGCCAATATTTATTAATTTCTCCGTTGGCCAGGATATATATATAATTCAGATTAATTTCTTACCGTAAACCGGCATCGATCATATATATATATATATATATATTACAATAATTACAGTAATTAATTACCAATTAATCTCCCTCGTCGTATGACCGTACTCTTCGTCATAATCATCATCGTCCTCATCCCCGTTAGTCGACGGCTCATCCTCGTCATCGTACTCAACATCGTCCGACGAATAACCTGAGTCCTCGTCCGCGTCCTCTTCCTGCTCGTCTTCTTCATCTACCTCATGGATAATCTCATCTTCAGTTAGATCTGTACAACCATCAGGCATGGGTAACCGTTCACCATCTTGAACCAGGTCCATTATATCGGAGCGGACCATAGAAATATTAGGCTCTTGATAGGCAGGAATGTCTCTTTCTGGTTCAGCAGCATCTTCAGTCGTCGCCGGTGTCCCTTCAATTGTCTCTGTATTCCATATTCCTCGGTGAGAGATATGGTTCACTATTTTCCACCCTTCACCGGCTTTCGGATCGTCGAGATAGAACACCTGCCGAACTAAGGTGGCGAGAGCGAAAGGCTCATCCTCATACCAGTGCGAGTTTGTATCGACAGATAATAGTCCCAGGTCTTCCTTTGTACGCTTGAACCATCTGCACTTGAATAGGAAAACGTTGACATCATTCCCGTAACATAGCTGAACCACGTATACAATAGCCCCGTAATATAGATCATTGTCTTTCCCAACGGCTACCCCACTGTTTTGTGTTCTTCTTCCTTCGTCTCGGGCCAATGAATGGAACTTTACACCGTTCACAAAACATCCGGGATAAATATAGTGTTTAACCGGCTTCCCTGCTAGCAAGTGCTTTGGCCATGACCACCACCCTCCGTGGTTATCAGATTTTTGCAGATCAATCATCTGCGAAAAAGGCCAAATTAATATAATGGTTTACTTTCTACAAACATGAGAAATATGTATTTAAATAATTAATACCGAGTCGTACGTACGTACCCATTGGAAGAAATAATCAGGAAACTTCTTCTTAACCATTTTCTCAATCCACGCCGAACTCTTGTTTTGATTTAACGCCTGAAGCCTCTCCCTGTATGACATCATGTACGGCTCAACTTCATCACAGTCTCGCAACACTACCCAATGTGCCTCAATAAGTTCTTCCCGTGTTAACGATTCCTTTAATACTCCTCTAAACGGTCGGACGACATTGGTGACGACAGAAAGATTGATGCGGGCACTGCAATCGGAGGCAGTGCTGGGAGGGGGTGGATCTTTGAGGTACCTGTTGCAGTAAGTAACACACTCATGCATTAGGTATGTCTCTGCTATGGAGCCATCCGGGGCCGACCTGTTTTTGACGAATGACTTATACTGTCCAAGCTGTCTACAAAATCAAACGTACACATTACATAAGTACATATAGCTAGCTGGCTAGTATATATATAATCTCCAGTGGAACAAATTAATTAATTAGTTGTACGTACCTTTCTTGAGGATACATCCAAGTGTACTGGACCGGACCAGAAATGAGCACCTGCTCGGGCAGGTGGATCATTAGGTGAATCATGATGTCAAAGAAAGCAGGGGGGAAAATCCTCTCTAGTTTGCAAATGATGTGCACAATTTGTTGTTGCAATTCCACCACATCTGACTTCTTTAATTCTCTGGCGCATAACCTCTGCCACCACCTGCACAATGCCACTATTGGTTCTACGACGTCCCGAGGCAAGTATGGTCGAATTACCACTGGAATCAGACGTTGCAGCATAACGTGATACTCATGTGTCTTTAGACCAACAAACTTGTGTTGCACCTCGTCCACTGCTCCAGTTATAGTAGCTGCATACGTAGCCGGATAACGAACGCCCTTAAACCAGTGAAATACAGAACGTCTAAGCGTCGGCTTCACTGTGTAAGGTGCATCTGGCATCTTGTTGTACACTCCTTTCCTATCCCTCCTCAACCACAAGGGACGACGTAGATTCATTGATTCCAAATCTTTGCGCGCTTTGGGAGTATCTTTAGTCTTGAACTTAATACCGAGAATTGTTCCCACCACGCCGTCGCACACATTCTTTTCTATGTGCATCGCGTCCAAGTTGTTCCTCAGCTTCAACTTCGACCAGTAAGGGAGTTCAAAGAATATACTCTTGTGATCCCAATAGCTCAGATCATGTGGAGGAATTGGATTGCATTTCTTTACATCCGCGTCATTGCTCAACACACCAAAGTCGAAATAGCTCAACCTCTCTAAAATCTCTTCGCCCGACCAACTACGGGGTTTAGGATTGTTCTCTACCGTACCGTCGAAATGAGCTTCATCCTGTCGCCACGGGTGGTCGTGAGGAAGCCATCTACGGTGACCCAAGTAACACACCTTCCCCGCGTGCCAACTAGAGTTCACGTCGTCCAAACATATAGGACATCCATTATATCCTTTTGTCCTGCAGGCTGCCAACATCCCATAAGCTGGAAAATCGCTGATCGTCCACATTACAGCAGCCCTCATCGTGAACATCGTGTCAGTGAATTTGTCATAAGTTGGGACTCCATTTTCCCACAACAGTTTCAGCTTGTCGATCAAAGGTCTGAGGTAGACATCTAAGCACTTCGATGGAGATTTAGGACCTGGAATTAGTACGGTAAGGAAATTAAATTCCTTGTTCATGCACATCCACGGAGGCAAGTTGTATGGCATCAGAATAACTGGCCAAGTGCTGACGGCGGAGCTATTACTTCCCCAAGGATTGAATCCGTCTGTAGATAGGCCGAGTCTAACATTTCTAACCTCTGAAGCAAAGTCTCCAAATTCTCTGTCGAAATGTTTGAAACCCTCCCCATCCGCGGCGTGTCGCAGGACATCGTCATCTATTCGCTTTTCTGCGTACCATCACATCGCCTCTGCTGTGTGTAGCGACATGTACAGGCGCTGCAATCTGGGAATCAAGGGAAAATATCGAACAACTTTCACAGGAATTCTCTTTTTCGAACTCTTCCTATTCAACTGGAATCTGCACTGGCCACATACGGGACAATAGTCCAACTCTTTATACTCTTTGTAAAATAGCACACAATCATTCGGACATGCGTCAATTATCCTGTACTTTAGGCCGAGGCTGCTCAGGATATTTCTAACCTTATAATGAGATTTAGGAAGATTGTGATCATCAGGAAGCAACTTACATATTTGCTCCTGAATTTCGTCAAAAGCACTCACTGACATTTTGTGCTTCACTTTTATCTTCATTTGCTCCATCACATATTGCAACACATTCTCTCGACATCCAGGGAACACCGGGGTCTGCGCTTCAAGTAGCATCCGGTTGTACTTTTCCATCTCACTGGTGTCAGTGGCCAAGCTAGCTGCGGGGAATGTGTCATCATGCTCATTGGTGGTACTGTAACCTCCGTCTTGGTGTTGGTGTCCACCATGACTACATCCCGGAAACGCATCATGGACCAAATCTGCAGTTGGGTTGCAAGCTGGGGGTCCGGCACCACTGCCGCTGGATGAGGCACCATGGTAACTGTACCCTGAGCTGAAGTCTGCTGCGCTGAACTCTACTGCTTCACCATGCTCGCTCCATGTACTGTAACTCCACATCATACCATTTTCGTACAAGTGTTGCACCATAACATTAACCTCCGCATACTGACAATTAAGACATTTCTGACACGGACACCTGAAACGTTTCTTTCCCTGACCATGTTCTATCGCAAAATTCACAAATTCGCTAATTCCATCCATATACCGGACATCACATCTATTCTTCAACTTCATCCAACTCTTGTCCATACTGCTACAAAATATTATACTTAATTAATTATTACATATATATATATATATATATTTGTCCATTAATTTACGCTTAATTATACGTACTCGATCTACATATCGATCCATCAATTACGTGCGTATGTACGTAATTTAATCGATCTGTACATATATATATATATATATAGCTAACATCAGCTAACATCCTTGCATGTATATATATATGTACATACGTTTTCACTAAATACATATTAATTAAGCAAATTTTAACTGCGTACGTACGTACCTGCTGGCCTTCTCGATATCTTTACGTTAATTAAGCTAACTAGCGTGTCAGCGGAGATCTCGGCCTTATCGATCCTGATTCTTCTCGGCCTAGCTAGCTTCTAGCTACCTAGCTCGATCGAGCTCCCTAGCTTCTAGCTACCTAGCTCGATCGAGCTCCCTAGCTTCTCCTTCTCCCTTCTCCTTCAATTATTCTTCAAATGGAATCGATCATGAAGAGATCGAGGCTAGCTAGGAATGAATTCGATCAGTACGTTTGGCCGGCAGTGGGCTTATATAATGCTTCACTTAGACGACGGAGGTGTCGGTACGTCGTCTAAGTGGAAGTACGTTTTGTGAACTCGGACGACGGCGTGTCGGTCCGTCCTCCAGGTAATCACCTGGACGACGGAGAATACCATCTCCGTCGTCCAAGTGGTCACCTGGAGGACGGAGAAGACTCCGAGGTCCAGGTGGTCACCTGGACGACGGAGAATACCATCTCCGTCGTCCAAGTGGTCACCTGGAGGACGGAGAAGACTCCGAGGTCCAGGTGGTCGACGACGGATAATACCATCTCCGTCGTCCAAGTGGTCACCTGGAGGACGGAGAAGACTCCGAGGTCCAGGTGGTCACCTGGACGACGGAGAATACCATCTCCGTCGTCCAAGTGGTCACCTGGAGGACGGAGAAGACTCCGAGGTCCAGGTGACCACTTGGACGACGGAGATGGTATTCTCCGTCGTCCAGGTAGTACTTGGACCACAGAGTCTTCTCCGTCGTCTAAGTGTCACTTGGACGACGGAGAATTAGTGTTTCCGTGGTCTAAGTGCTGTTTTCTTGTAGTGACTCACAATCTTTTACATGTTTCACAACTAGCTACCCCAAAGTATTGAAACTGAGGGCATTCAAATTTTGGTCAAAAGCCTCACCTATTGCTCAATTATTGCTCTGGTAAGTACACTACCTTAAATCTCTTTGATTGTTAGATTTTTAGAAATACCAATATATTCTTTAACCTCTTTAGTGTCAAATATTAAATACATTTTACATTATAGAACAATGCCTATCGACAAGGCATGGATGCAATTAAGTCAGTCAAACCAAGAGTACTTCGAAGGGGTGGAGAAGTTTATTGAATTTGGAACTCAACATGCTATGGAAAGTGATGGAACAATATTTTGTCCATGTCGTCAGTGTCGTAATGCATTGAGACGATCTCCAACGGAGGTTATGACTCATCTCTTGTATAAAGGGTTTAAGCAAAACTATGATGTATGGAGTAAACATGGGGAGACCCAAGACAATGATATTGATAAAAGTGACATTAACAGTGATGATAATGAGGATGCACCATTTTTGCCAGATGATGATATGCATGGCTTGATAGAAGAAGGTTACCAAGAAGATCCAAATGAAGATGCAGAAAAGTTTTACAAGTTGTTAGAGCAGGCGGAAACACCATTATACAGCGGTTGTGAGAAATATTCCAACTTATCATTTGTCGTCAACTTGTTACACATGAAGGCAGCCGGTAATATGAACAACAAGGGATTTGACCAGTTATTGAAATCACTGAAAAATGCTTTCCCAATGTGCGATAAACTGCCGACATCCAATCATGAGGCAAAGAAGATTGTTAAAGAGCTTGGTCTTCATTATGAAAAGATCGATGTGTGCAAGAATGATTGTGTAATTTATTACAAGGAACTGACAGATGCAACAGAATGTCCTACATGCAAACTTCCACGGTGGAGACCACAACCCAACAAGAAGAAAATGGGTAAAAAGATTCCATGGAAGATTTTGCGATATTTTCCACTCATACCTAGATTAAAAAGACTTTATATGTCATCAAAGACGGCTTCTGATATGAGTTGACACCATACACAACGTGTGAAAGACGGTGACTTAAGGCATCCAGCAGATGGAGAGGCCTGGAAGTTTATGGATCAAAATCATCCAGTATTTGGTAGTAAACCTCGGAATGTACGATTGGGATTGGCAACTGATGGATTTATCCCTTATGGAAATATAAGAAATAGTCACAGTTGTTGGCCCGTCTTACTATTCCCTTACAATTTACCTCCATGGATGTGTATGAAGGAACCTTATATTTTCCTATCTCTACTCATACCAGGACCGAAAATTCCGGGAATGGACATTGATGTTTACTTGAGACCACTAATTGATGAGTTACTAATTCTATGGGAACAAGGAGTGGAGACATATGACATTTCTGCAAAGCAAAATTTTCAAATGAGAGCCGCAACTATGTGAACTGTTAATGATTTCCCTGCATACGGTTACATGTCTGGTTGGTGTACTCAAGGAAAGTTGGCCTGTCCAGTTTGTGCATCAAAAACCTCAAGCCGTAGATTACAACATGGCTCAAAGCAAAGTTATATGTGTCATCGTCAATGGTTACCATCAGATCACGAATGGCGCAAAAAAAAAAGATTTTGACAATACAAAAGAAAAGAGAGATGCACCAAGAAGACCGTCTGGAGATGATGTTTTTAATGAGCTTGAGAATTTACCTGACATCACACATGGAAAACATGGAAAGAAGCAAACCATTCTCGGGTTTGGAAAGACTCATAATTGGAAGAAACACAGTATATTCTTCCAATTGCCGTATTGGAAAACACTTATGTTGCGCCATAACTTGGATGTCATGCACATTGAAAAGAATATTTTTGACAGCGTCATTGGCACGATCATGAACATCGATAGTAAAACAAAATATTCTTTGAATGCCCGACTTGATCTCAAAGCTATGGGAATAAGGAAACATTATTGGCCTAATGATGAATGGGTCTATGACCCAGCACCTTTTACATTGTCAACCGAGAATATCAAAGCTATTTGTCAGTGGCTACTAAAGTTGAAGGTTCCTAATGGATATTGTGCAAAACCCTCTCAGTGGGTCAATGCTAACAGAAGTAATCTATCTGGTATGATGAAAAGTCATGATTGTCATGTTTTCTTAGAAAGATTATTGTCTCTTGTGGCACGAGAGCTACTGCCAAAAGAACCGTGTGAGGCTATAATTGAGCTTTCTTATTTCTTCAAAGAATTGTGTGCTAAAGTGTTGAAGATTTCTGATTTGGAATTACTTGAGGAGAGGATCGTCATTACTCTATGCAAGTTGGAAAAAGTATTTCCTCCGGCCTTTTTTGATATCATGATTCATTTATCTATTCATTTAGCTTGGGAAGCAAAAGTGGCTGGTCCAGTGCAATACAGATGGATGTATCCCGTTGAAAGGTAACTAAGATTAATTAATCTAATATGTCAGCAATAATTATCTATTTTGTTGCCATGTATGCATACATTTCTTTATTTATGTTCGCAATACAGGTATTTGCACAAATTGGGTAGTTATGTTTGCAATAAGGCTCGTCCTGAAGGATCTATTGCAGAAGGCTATTTGGCAGATGAGTGTGTCACATTTTGCTCTCGATATTTATCTGATGAGGCTGAGACTAAATTCAACAAAGAAGAAAGAAACTTTGATGGAGGTCAACCTTCAGCTAACACATCTTGTTTATCTATCTTTTCATTGCCTGGAAAACCCATTGGGAGGAAAAACTTTTGAGGATGTCAAGTGAACTTCACAAGGCTGCCACATATTACGTTCTAGCAAATTGTGATGAGTGATTGCCTTATATTAAGTAAGAGTTCTATCCCCTAACTAAGACATCAAAATCATACAAGTATTATACATATACATGGATAATTGTACATACTTTTACTCATTACTATCCTATAAATCTACTGTGTACAGAGAGCATAAAGACATACTTTTAAAGGAACATGGGGCTGATCGTGTAGACAAATTGCATAGGAGTGATTTTGCCAAATGGTTTTGTGATAGGGTAAGTGTAAAAAGTCGTTTGAAAAAGCATATCTATGTTAACCACCTATATCTCAAAATTTTCTTATGTATCACATACAGATCACACAATTGCATGCCGAAGGAAAAGGTAACCTTCAAATGCTTTATTTGGCCCAAGGACCGGGAAAGCGAGCTGCCTACTACAAAGGCTATAATATTCATGGGTTCAGATTTCATACGCAGTTGCATAATGATGATATGGAAACACAAAACTATGGAGTTATGGTTAAAGGTGAGAACCAAGAGGATGTGCCATGGTATGGAACCTTGACAGAGATTGTTGAGCTCTTGTATCCAGACAATAATAAAGTCGTATTGTTTAACTGTAATTGGTATGACACTGTTAATGATGGCAAAGGCTATAAGTTGGATCGTTATGGAATCTTCAGTGTCAATACAAAAGAGAAGCTTAATACTGAAGAACCATTTGTGCTAGCATTCCAAGCCACTCAGGTGTATTACATTGAAGGAATAAAGAATAGCAAATGGAGTGTTGTGGTGGAAACAAAACCTAGAAACTGTTACGAAATGCCTACTGATGATGGGGATGCATTTCAAGAAGAAGAAACACACGCGAATCAAATATATGCTAACCTTAATCAGGATGAGGACGATGCACAATAATAGCACCACCAGATGAGTCTTTTCACTGCCTCAGATTATTCTTCACTACCTGAGGTTGAAAACATGTCACTTTATTCTTCGATACAAACTCAATTATACAAAATTCATCATAAGCAAAACTGAACTGAATTAGAGGAGATTTGTAAATGCTTTTTCAATTTTTCACCATTGTTGTTTGATGCCTATTTTTCTACTCTAGAATTAATCACCCAATAACCTATGAAATCACCACATATTCAAATTGACACAATCAAATTCGTCTATTACCCGATTGTCTTCATTGAATCTTTTGGAAGTGATGCATATCAATCAGTATAGCTTAGCACAACCCAGTTGAAGTCATCACATTTGAAGCAAAACCCGGCAATGAAATCACAAAAAGACCAAGACTTGATTACCTTGACCGAAATGGTTCCAGCTAAAGCGTCAAGGTCTTCAAGCAATTTCCCAATTCTGACCTCATTCCAAGGATCCCTGTATTGCTCCCTGAGTATAAAATCCGTAGAAAAACTGTAGAGAATCGTAGTCCTGCTCTGCGAAGGAGTCTTGTTCAGCAACTCGCTCTGCAGAGGCAAGTCGAGTGGTGGGTCCAAAAGCCTCAGAACATGTGGGACCTTGCTTCCCAAAGCGCCTGCGTCAACGGCGAAATTGGGTTCGACCCATCTTGGCCTGGAGGTGGGATGAGAGTTGCCACTACTGGAATGGTGATGGTGGAATTTGAAGGTGATGAGTTTGTGTCCATAATAGTTTTTGCATTTGGGTTTGTGCGAACGGAAAATAACCGTATTCATTGCTCAACTTTGAAGAAGAGAGCGTTGGACATGAACAAAGAATCAAGACAGGCCTCCGTGAATTTGGTGGATTTTTGTCGTTTATAACCCGTGGAGTTCATACTAATGTTCTAAAATTCGATAAATAAAGTTGGGTCGGTCGAGGAACAAAACGATTAGTCGGATAAGTCAGATTTGTTATTTTTTAATTAAATTTAATAATATTTATACAAATAAATGAAAGAAATTAGAAATATATAGGTAAAATTGAACAAAAAATAATAATATCCATACACATAAACTGAAGAAATGAACTACTTGTGTGTCTAGATAATGTCTTTCCACTACCAGAAAAACATACTTAGACAACGAACCAGTTAAGATTTTGTGGTTACATGAATTTCTAATAGTATACTTGAGACTAATTAATCTGAAATATTGGGTGTTAATTTATTATTGGCCGGTGTGGCAGGTTAACGGGTGGTTCTAACTTCTAAGAGCAGATGCACCGTTGAGAGGCAAGAGGCTCTGACAAAGGGACTATTTTGCAGTGTAAATGAATAAAATGTTATAGGCCCTACCAATACAGCCACCCGACGCCTTAACTTTGTCAAAGATAGCCGCCGTTCACAACGTCATCTCAACGCCGTCCTTTGATATGGCGCGACAACATTCTGATCAGTCTCACGCTGATCCCTCCTCGCCATCTCCTCAGTCCTAAACGCCGATACAACCAGGAAGCTATGTGTCAATAGTCACTAACCAACCCTTTGAATATGGGGAAACTAATGCAATTTGAAGTTTAAAAAATTGAACTGCAAGATCCAGTAAAACACAGAATCACATGACACATCTACAATGAGAATGACCACTGTTAAGGTTTAAGGTTATGCCAGCAGAGTGCAAATAGAATCTGTAACTCCATTATATGTATAATTTCATCAAACTAGAACACATTTAATTGAAAATCAAAATACAATTTCATATATTATTCAACATTAGAACATTTTCATTTGTCTCTAATTCTATTTCTTTTTGGACCCATATAAAGGTTGTTTCTGGGACCATATCATAGGTTGAGGGTTCATAATGAGATTCTGGTGGAACTAATGGTATCCAGACACTTGTTTTAATTAAGAGTAAAATCGAGTATACATTCTTTTACAATTTATAGTGCTTGGAGTTTAGAATTTAGGGATTGGGATTAGGGTTTAGGATTTTGGATTTAGGGTTTAAGTTTCTTAGGTTGATTCTAAGGGTTTAAGTTTAGGGTTTAGGGTGTAGGGTTTAGGGTTTAGGGTTTAGGGAAGAGCTCTGATTAATCGAGATGATTTGACCATTCCTTATCTAGGGAAGAGCTCTGATTTGGAAAAACGGAACGAAGCTTTGATTTTTATAAGGTTAAAAAGTTGTTTGATGAATGAAACCACTCGTTTTTTAGATTACTATAACACGATCACGCTTACAAAAAAATCAGATTAATCGAGATGATTTGACCATTTTAGGTTACTCTTTGTTTTCAAAGCAGAGCTCTGCTCTTGATAATGACTATATACATACACACACACAGCAAGCTTTCACTCAGATATACCAGAAAATGATCATTTTCAAGTATATGACATTAATTACACCAACCTTTTGATCTATATATGTATATATTGTTGATCAAATTGGACGTCCGCACCTGAAACTCACTCTGTGTGTGTATCTATATATATATATATATAGTTAATATGCCTTGAATCAGGTTTGTATGCCGGTAGCATACAGAGGTCTAGCGCACTGAGATTTTCATACTTCTATTTCTGTTTGGTTAATCTTCTAATATAGAGTAAGACGTAGTTATATAGAGTTGTGTTTTGGATGAATCTAATGTGACAAGTAGAGATTAGTAGTATAAAGATTTGGCTGAAGGTAAACTACCATATAGTCTATAAGCAATGACCTATAACTTTTGCTCACGTGTGTTACTGGCCAATCAATAGTACGTTAAAAGTAAAAGCACAATGTACATTATGATAAACTTGATGTCAAAATTCCAATAATAAATGTCTTGCCAAAAAATGTTTTCACATAGGCTGGAGGCAACAATGGGTGAATACATTAACTCCGTCTTGCTGTTTACTTGGTGTCATATAGTCTCCTTCCTCTAGAATGAGAATTGGAAAGCACCAGCCTTTGAATCTATGACAGTATCCCAGAAGGAGGGTTTGCTCTGTAGTGCCTTCTTTTTCTCTGCTACCTGCAAAAAATAATCAATAATTCGAGGAAATGAACCCTCAATTGCATTTCTAAACTTATCAGACAAGTTCATCTGATCCCTTGCAGAAACAAGATTTACAGCTGTTGGATTCAGAGCAATAACTTTATTATAATATGATAATGATGTCTCATAAGAGTAACCAAGCTTTTCGCAGAGTTTCCCAATATAGTACGCATGTGACCAGTCTTGCCTGAAAAAAATAAAAATAAAGGATCCACTTGAATAGGTACATGAGGTATGTATAGGTAATTGCTCAAAAAGGAATTCCAAAAAGAGCGCATACTTGTGGGCAAAAGCCTTTTTAAAATGTCTCATCGAGTGCTCACAGAACACTACCCACGCTGCATCCTTCAAGGGTACGACAGTTCGTTGATCATAAAATGGCACCACACTTTGAAGGCTATCATAGTACACCAATTAATGCCAATAATTCATGTATCTCACTTTGTGTCAAAGACAAGACACAAATCATTACCTTATCCATGACATCCAAAAAAATATACTAACCACTGCAGAATAGAGTCTTTATAACTTGAATAGCATGTACTGTAGCTTGGTTAATACTATATTCAAAATCCATGTGAGGACAGTAAAAATCTGTGAACTGAAAAAAGAAAAAGAAAATATATCAACAGTCATTCACAACTTGTGAAGTCCTAAATTAGACATAACAATACAATCACTAACTTTGCCAATTTAAGGCTCAAGCCACGTGCAAGGGCTTTAGCTATCATACTTGATCAACTAAGAGAAAAGGAAACATTCTGGCACCAATGAATATTTACACATGCATATGGAAAGGGTGAAACCTGCTGAGCTGATGTCTTAGCTAAAGCCAAACTCATTAAGTGTTGAAGAAAGCATCCAGTTCTGTTACAATCAGATCAGGCAAACAGCTTGGCCTAGTCCAGCTAGGAAAGCTGTCTCCTTGGTTCCAACTGAATCAGAAACGATTGTAGAGTTGAAGCAATCAATCAATCCAGTCCAGATGGAAGTTCTGATCTCTAACCAGTCCCTGTCCAGTTCGTATTGCTATGTCCAAGGCCAGTTGACTTCTCTCCCCCACGTTCTGGTTCCAAGGACTGGCATCCCTGCACTCTATTATCCATCAGTCCGTTTAGTACAGCTTTAGTTCAGCTGAGTAACCATTGTGTAATCATCTCTCTCTGTAAATCATATATACCAGCAATTGCTGATCAATAGCATCATCAGAAAATTCTCCAGCACTCCATTGTTCCTCTGATCTAAATTTTCACATGGTATCAGAGCAGATCGATTAAGTAATCATCTGCCTCCACAGAACCATCTCTTGAACTGTCTCTCACCATGACAGATTCGAATGTTCTAACCATGAACAACTCTTCTTCCGCAAACACTCACTCTGATACTGATATCAACACTAATCAACGTCTAACCTCAACCTTATTCAATGGAATCAACTTTCACTCATGGTCAAGAGACATCATTCTTGCTCTTGGAGGAAAGTCCAGATTAGGCTACATCAATGGTTCCATTGCTGTACCTGAACCTCTGTCTGAAGGATACGAGTCGTGACTTGCCAAGGATCACCAAGTGATGTCATGGCTTTGCAATTCCATGGTGCCTCACATTGCTCAAATTTTCAACTACTCAGATTCAGCTACTGTCCTATGGAAGGCAGTTAAAGAAATATATGGAAATTTGAACAATGCAGCAAGGGTGTTTCAACTACAAAAAGAGATTGCCAGTCTTCAGCAAGAAGAGAAACCTTTCTCTGTTCACCTAGGAGCTCTCACCACTCTATGTAATGAGCTAAACCAGTTCAGACCTCCTACGTCTGATATCAACACACTACGCAAACGTGCTGATGAAGACAGGATCTTCCAACTACTGGCAAGCTTGAACTCAGATTATGAAGATCTGAGAAGCATCATCCTCATGAGTGCAAATCTTCCAAGTTACACCAGTGTGTGCGCAACAATTCAGCAAGAAGAGACAAGGAGAAAAGTGATGAACTTAGAGGTAAAAGTTCCAAATCCAGAAACAAGGGCATGTGCCTCCAACCACACCTCAGATCAAAGGGTTTCTTACAGTGGTACAAATTTCAAAGGCAAGAGGAAGGGCTTGCTGTGTGACCACTGTGGCTCAACTACTCATGTCATTGAGACCTGCTGGAGCCTCCATCCTGAACTCAAAGCAAAATTCAAAAAGGAAAGAGAAATGAGAAACTCCTCCAAGCCAAACTACACTGAAGGATACAAGGCAAAAATGGTGTCAACTCTCTCACCACAGACTGAGATGATGGATTTTACTGCCAACCCTACAAATCTCATCAATGAATTTGCCAAATTCCTTCAGCAAAAGCAGCAAGGAGAGACATCTGGAAACCATTCAGCAATGACAAGCAAATTTGCAGGGTTCTTAGCTGAAGCTGATCATCTCTCCACTTCTGATACATCAGGTATTCTGAAAGCATTCTCAACTGCTCTAAATATCAATGACAACTGTGACTGCTGGATTGTGGACTCTGGAGCCACTGACCACATGACTAATCAAGTAAACAACCTAAAACAGTTTGAAAAAGGGAATTCCACTGTGTCTGTTGCTAATGGAAAAGGAGCTCCTATTAGAGGAGAAGGAAAAATCAAGATTATGTCTAGCTGTATTGAGTCTACTGCCTTGTTTGTTCCCTCCTTTCCCTTCAAACTACTTTCAGTTGGTAAACTCACTTCTCTACTAAACTGTTATGTCATCTTCACTCCTAATAAGGTTTTCTTCCAGGATATCCTCACCAAGAAGATGATTGGTGAAGGAGAATTCAGGAATGGACTTTATTACTTCTTCACCAAGCAGTCTGCACCTTCTGTACTCCAAGCCTGTTCCAGACCTTCCTCAGACTCCTCCCTCTGGCACAAGAGACTAGCTCACCCCTCTGATAAAGTCCTGTCCTACCTCTTCCCAAGTTTTTGTAATGACAACAATCACTGTGATGTTTGTCAATATTCCAAGTCTACCAGGCTTCCCTTTTCAAAGTCTCTGAGTAGAACTAGGTATCCTTTTGAGATCATCCATTCTGACATATGGGGTCCTGTCCTAAAATCAGTGGATGATTTCAAGTACTTTGTAACATTTGTTGATGATTTTACAAGGATCACTTGGCTTTATGTCCTGAAATCCAAAGATGAGTTATTTGATAGGTTCTGTGACTTCTACAATCTAGTAAAAAATCAGTTTTCTTCTTCTATTCAAACTCTCAGATCTGATAATGGAACAGAATATCTGTCAAAGAAAATGAACAGTTTTCTAAGTAAGAATGGGATTCTCCATCAAACAAGCTGTGTTGGTACTCCTCAGCAGAATGGTGTAGCTGAGAGAAAGAATAGAGATATACTTGAGAAAACCAGATCCTTGATGTTTCAGATGAATGTTCCAAAGAAGTTCTGGTCCTATGCTGTGCTAGCTGCTACTTATCTCATCAACAGACTTCCTAGCAGCTACTTGGAATTTAAATCTCCAATGGAGGTTCTGAAAGGCAGAAAAATCAGTCTAAGCCATCTCAAAATTTTTGGCTGCTCCTGTTTTGTTCATATCCAGTCAAATAAAAGGGACAAATTAGAAGCTAGAGCTGTCAGATGCCTGTTTTTGGGATATGCCTCCACTCAAAAAGGGTACAGATGCTACAATCCCTCCACAAAGAGCATCATCATATCTAGAGATGTGAGATTTGATGAATGTCTGCCTTACTTCTCTATCTCAGATGAGCTCAGAAACAAGGAAGAGACATACTGTGACTTATACTCACCTGCTGAACTCCTTATATTTGAAAAATCTCAGCCTCATATCTCTGATAATCCTCCTCCTTCAGTTTTCTACAATCCTGCAGCTCAGCTACATCCTGCAGACACTGGTACCTGTGAATCTCCGGAATTAAATACAACAGCTCATCCAACTGCTCAGGTACCTGAATATCATGACCTGCATAATGATGCAGACAATGAGGTACAAATTGATGCTGACATTAATGAGACTGCTCCAGGGATTGAGACAACATCTCGAAGATATCCCAGTCGAGATAGGAAACAACCTGCTAAACTGCAAGATTATGTGCTCTCTACCCCAAAGCATCCCATGGCCAAACACTGCTCCTTCAAAAATTTGTCTCATACTCACACTGCTTTTCTAAACAGTCTCGATGGATCCTTTGAGCCTCAGACGTTTGAAGAAGCCAATTCCCATTCTGAATGGAGAGATGCAATGAATGAAGAAATGTCTGCCCTTCACAACAATCATACCTGGTCCATAGTAGATTTACCTCCAGGAAAGAAGGCTGTAGGCTGCAGGTGGATATACAAAAATAAATTTCATGCTGATGGTAGAGTGGAAAGAAAAAAGGCTCGACTTGTGGCTAGAGGGTTCACACAAACTTATGGTGTAGATTACACAGAAACTTTTGCACCAGTTGCAAAAATGAGTACTGTCAGAGTTCTCTTATCTGTAGCTGTCAACAAGAGCTGGAGCCTCCATCAGATGGATGTCAAGAATGCCTTCCTCCATGGTGATCTTGAAGAGGAAGTATACATGAAGCTACCTCCAGGTCACACTGAAACTGAATCTCCAAATAGAGTATGCAAACTACATAAGGCAATTTATGGCCTAAAACAATCACCCCGAGCTTGGTATGCTAAGCTCAGCTCAGTTTTAGAAGACATGGAGTTCTCAAGAAGCAATGCTGATTCTTCATTGTTTGTCAAGAAGGGGGGCACAGGTACATTAGCTGTTTTGATATATGTTGATGATCTTATTGTGACTGGTGATGATCTGACAGAAATCTCAAATCTAAAACTGGCCTTACATAAAAAGTTTGCAATCAAGGATCTAGGCAGGCTCAAGTATTTTATGGGGATAGAAATGGCTACCTCTCAAAGGGGCCTGTTTCTTAATCAAAGAAAATATGCACTGGACATGCTGAGAGAAGCTCACCTGCTGGATAGCAAACCTTCAGGCACCCCTCTCTGCTGCAAGTTCCAGACCAGTTCTGAAGGCTCCCTCCTACCAGACATCAGGTACTACCAAAGACTAGTAGGCAAACTCATCTATCTTACCATAACCAGACCTGACATATCCTATAGTGTGAGCATAGTCAGTCAGTTTATGCATGCACCAACCTCTAGTCATCTGAGTTTGGTTAAAAGAATCTTAAGATATGTCAAGGGCTCCATTGGTAGAGGCTTGTTGTTCAAACCAAATGGGAACACTGATCTAGCAGGCTTTGTTGATGCTGATTGGGCTGGCAATGCCTTAGATAGGAAGAGTACAACCGGCTTCTGCACACTTGTTGGGGGTAACTTGGTGACATGGAAGAGTAAAAAACAAACAGTTGTGGCTCGATCCAGTGCTGAGGCTGAGTATAGGGCCATGGCTGCTGCAGCATGTGAAGTGATCTGGCTTAAAGGCCTCCTGCAGGACATTGGACTCCAGATGCCTCTCCCTGTGCCTCTTCACTGTGACAATCAAGCAGCTATGCACATTGCCTCTAATCCAGTGTTTCATGAAAGAACGAAACACATTGAGGTTGACTGCCACTACATTCACAATCAAGTCCAGAACCAAGTGATACAGACTGTATACACCCGGAGTCAAGACCAGTTGGCTGACATGTTCACCAAGGCACTTCCCACTGCTTCTCTATTGCAAATTCTATCCAAGCTTGGATCCATCAATCTCCTGGATCCGGCTTGAGGGGGTCTGTTGAAGAAAGCATCCAGTTCTGTTACAATCAGATCAGGTAAACAGCTTGGCCTAGTCCAGCTAGGAAAGCTGTCTCCTTGGTTCCAACTGAATCAGAAACGATTGTAGAGTTGAAGCAATCAATCAATCCAGTCCAGATGGAAGTTCTGATCTCTAACCAGTCCCTGTCCAGTTCGTATTGCTATGTCCAAGGCCAGTTGACTTCTCTCCTCCACGTTCTGGTTCCAAGGACTGACATCCCTGCACTCTATTATCCATCAGTCCGTTTAGTACAGCTTTAGTTCAGCTGAGTAACCATTGTGTAATCATCTCTCTCTGTAAATCATATATACCAGCAATTGCTGATCAATAGCATCATCAGAAAATTCTCCAGCACTCCATTGTTCCTCTGATCTAAATTTTCACATTAAGAGACACCGCCTACTTCTCCTTCGACTCGTCTCTACTCTCTGAGGTAAAGTAAAATTCTTCCTCCATCCCGCCACATTGATATGCTTACTGCCATCATTTAGTAACAAGTCCACTTCCTGTGGAAAATGACCCTTAGAACATGATAATTCAAGCATTCTTTCCATATTACCGCATTACAAGTTAGAAAGACAAAAGGCAGATATTACCTCATCATAGATTTGTCCCAGTCTTTGCCAACTTTCAAAACGCAGAGGGTTGAAGAGTAAATCATATTTGAAGAGATTTGCATTATGCTATACAAATTCTTCCCCTTCCTTGGTAAGTACAAAGCCAGGCCATTTATCAGTAGCACTCATTTCTTCAGACAGGGCAAGGAAATAATACAAATTGCAATAGACATCTAGATATGATTCAGAGCTGCAAGAAGTCAAGTAAAGACAGTTCATGACACTCAAGAGTTTATTATAATCAGGAAATACACTAAAATAATACAGCAGAAATGAGAAGCTATATATTATTTACCTCCCAACTGATGAAGACTTTTGTTGTTTAAGGCTTCTCTCATCAGGAAGTATCACCTTTGTTATTGTCTCAAGAAAGCCATCAGACCCAGCCTCATCTGAGAGCTTATCTTCACATAAGTTGAGATCATCTAAGAATTTATCTATTGCATTGCCAGCCAAGACATCTTCTGGTGGTTGAGGAAAATGTTTACGTATGGCTCTGAGTACCCTTCGAACTTTGACTAGTCCTGTCCTCTGCAAGACACAAAAGGTAAGGACACTCAACTTAAGGTTGAAAAACAAAGCTTCATTAGAGAAACCACAGATAGTACAAATGGGAAACAATACACCATGTACAAGCACTTGGAAGGGATACAGAAGAAACTCACAGAAGAAGCCTTTGCATAGGGGAGTATGTACTGAAAAACGTCAGCACATTGTTCCTTTGTCTGGTAATCACCAGGGCTAGTATTTTTGTGCACAGCCAAATCATCGTCATAGGATGAATCAGATCTAATATTTAAACCATATAAGCAGAAGAAACACTGATCCAATGCGTAATCAATTTTTAGTTCAAGTTCCTCCCTTTCGTCTTCAATTAGTTCAGCTCCATCTTCATTTAATTGATCATTTATCTTTTCACCTCTATTGAACTTACCACCAGAACCAACTTGATCTTGCTTTCTACCTTCTAATCCCGAAGTATCTTCATCTAGGGCTTCATCATTCGATACATTCTTGCCTGTAGTACTGGTTTCATTTCCTTCCGTGTGAACCATGTCCACATCTAGTATATCTGATTTTGATTCATCTAAAGTCATTTTGACAGGACTATTTAGGTCAATCAGCTCATTGTCTTCAGTTGCTTCTTTACTTGATGTGTTTAAGTTAGATTTAAACTTCATATCCAAAGCCAATAGATGCTTAATGGCAAATTTAAGAAACATTCCTTCCTCCCTTTCACTACCCTGACCCGCACAGCAGAGCCCATACTCAGCCAGTAGATCGTGCATTACTACAATTAAGTCAACCTAAGATGAAAAGTAAGGAAAAGGAAACGAAAAAAAAAAGAGAAAAAAAATGAAATAATTCGGAGGAATTGAAGGTATGACCAACTAGAGGAAATTCAACTCACTTGACTTTTGACAGGTATTGTGTGGTTGAGGTGTTGAAGCTTGCAGAATGCAATGGAAGCTTCAATAAAGCAACTTTGATCAGTTTCATCAGCAATCACTAGCTCAGAAGATTTCTTGCAGAGGGATAGGCTTGCAACATTGCACATGACTGACAAGAGCAAGCATTGGAGATCACCTATACTGCTCATGGGAACAGAATTATTGTCCTGCAACCATGACATGATTAGATACCGTATCACATATAAAGGACCTAATAACACAATTTTCATAAAATCGAAAGGACCAAATACCACAGCTATTTTATACATAAACGTTGACTTACGGAAGCTCCAGGTTGATCAATTAAGTTTTTCACTTGGGACGCGCATTGAGAAATTGCCTTTACTTCCTCCACGACCAAGACATTCCAGCACTGCTTGCTTGAACCTTCTTTCGAATCAATAACAGAAGCATCATGTGCTTTTGACCCTGATTTTGGAAGAAAGGATTTACAGGAAGCTAAGCATTCATCAATTCCTGCTGCTGCCATAAGAATTTGCAGTTTCCGCCGATGACAGTTCAAATAAACGTCAACATCTATAGGTTTTGTCTACTTTCAGCTCAGCCTTGTTAACATGGCTACATGGTCACTCACTCAAATACACAGCAATCGATCAATGTAAACACAAAAGAGATTGAAGAAGAAAACAACAATCTCCAATAACCTTCAATTAGCAACCACCAACCAAAATTTTGATCACAGCAACAGTTTGTCACCAAGCAAATCAACAACTTCAATATCTCTGGTTTTTTTGTCAGCAACTCATCACCACACATTCCTTTTTTCTTCTTCTTCTCAAAACAACAACATCAATCACTTCAATTATCTCCAAATTTTAATACCAATGCACCACCTAATACCTCTCCCAATTTAGCACCAAATTTAAGCAACAGACTACTCCAAGCCAATTTTTCACCACTTTTAGCTATTCAATCTAACCTCAACATTTTTATCATCAGACTACAACATCACAACAATCACCACGTACCATTCTAACATATCAACATTGTTCTCCAGCTTAATAACAACCACAGGATCAACACTACACCTTCAATTGTAATCATGGCATATAAGTCAGTCAACAAGAGTCAGAAAAGTTATACCAGAGGATCGTCGAAGAAGTAAACACACTCTAAGTCACAAACAGCTCAGAATCGCTCCGAACCGAGCATCGAGTGCAAGGTTTAGCATATTGAGCTGACCGCAAGCTTGAGAAGCACCAGAATAATGCAATCGAACATGAGAATCAAAGCCCTAGGGTTTCGAATTCCAATTGAAATGAGAATCGATTGATGCGGAAGCTTGAACCAGTAGCTCAGGACCGTTGTGAGCTCTGATACCATGTTAAGATGGTTACACGGTCACTCACTCAAACACACAACAATCGATCTATGTAAACACAAAAGTGATTGAAGAAGAAATTCTAAGTGTTGATTTTGGGTGCTTTGCTACAATGAACCAGCTTACAGTAACAAGTAAACAATTCCTATTTAAAGACTACGACTACTTAGTGTATGAGGAGAATATACCTCTACAATGACAACTGTATCCAAGCATGGTCAACCAGCGAAGGCTCTGCTTAACACCTTCCACCCCCGACATCGCCACAAGCAACTGCTCCTCTCCTCCCTCTAAATCGAATTCATGAATTGATTTTTTTGCTCTCTTTATCTTCGTTAAAGCACAGACCCATGAGGCTTGGATATGGTTTCCCGATCCTTGATCACAGATGGTTTTTTCGTAGCTGTTTTGCTATTCCTTGATCACCTCCAGCTACCTTCTTTACTTTTTGGGCTTCAAATTCTGATATTTACCACCAGCCAAGAACGAAAATTTTAAATTTGGCGCCTTCTACAATATCCTTGTATCCCAAAACAAAAAAATTTCCCGGTAAATCTCTTAAAGGGAGAAAAAACTTCCCATTACACTGTTACAGTTCCAAAATTTGATTACATGTGTCTCATCCCTCTCTTCATGCGTTAAAGCAAAAGAGAGAATGAAGAATATAAAGATCATCCCTCCCTATTCATGCATTAAAGAAAAAGAGAGAATGAAGAATATGAAGAGACGATCCCCACCAGGTGAACTCATAATCTTCTTTTCTCAATTTGTTTCCTTATTCTACATCTTCTCCAAGTCTGGGTTGAAAAAACTGGTTTGGATATGGATTCCTACATCACTTTTGTATGTAGTTGACCATAGAATTGGAGTAGCTTGCTTGAAGATGAAAGAATGGTCTGAATTTGCAAAAGAAAGAGTTGAAGTTCTGTTACATTTGGCCATTAGTATCTATTTAATATCTAATATAATCCAACAGGTTAGTTAGTTTATTGAAGATTCCTCTTCCTGTATTTGGATGTATGGTTGTCTTTCACTCTGCCAAAATTATGTATTGAATGTACAGAAGGGTTTGCAGCTCGCATCTGGTCCATTACTTGTTTAGTATTTACTGTTGCATCTGCATTTTAATTTCCAGATCATAAATGGTTGTTCTTCATGCTCTTGGTTGTTGGTACTGTATTATTATAACTGCATATCTGTGTTGTTTTTGTCTCATTTACAGTTGCTACAAAATTCCATCCATCGCATCTATCTGACAAAGGGACCAATTCAAGTAAAATTCAGATTTGTTTTTTATGCATTAGATTTCTTAAGAACATCGCCACTCATGGCATTTAGCTATTTGTTTGGTTTACAGGGGCTTGTAGAAAATCAGTTTCATTTGCTTTATGTGACAAAGAAAAGCAAATAAAGGATAAAAGGTCTTCGAGCTCTTCAGATTTGGAGCTTCCCTCAAACCAAAACAATTCTATTGGATCTTCGGATGACAATGAAATGCAAGAGATAAATGACAATGAAATGCAAGAGATGGAAGGGAATGAAATGCAAACTGAATTGTCAAATGAAGAGGGTAACGTTAACTGGAAACAAAAATTTATTACATAACATTTTTCAGTTGACTACTCCAGTTTTATGTAATTGCAGTACAAATGACTCAATATCTAAGTTGTAACTCGTTCTTTCATTGTTGTCAATAGTTTCAACTCCAAAAAAAAACGTAAGGGGGAAAGCTTCGGGCAATAAAGGGCATGGCATGCATGCTGAAGTATTTAAAGACAGGTTTGGTCACTTCAATTATAGTTTAAACAATTGATTTATAAATCCTCTAACCTTGTGCACACATAATGTATTTAATGTCTAGGATCATAACTACACAAGCAGCCCGAAATATATTTCCGCTCTTTCAGGAACAACTTAAAGGACCATTTGTGACATGGAAGGAATATCCGATGAAAGACTTGGGTGAATTGTTCACCCGTTGGAAGAATTTCAATTTTCAATTCTCATGCCCCGAAGAAGATGTGTTTGCAGCTTTTTCATTACATATCAAAAGATCCTATAACAAATGGATGAGTCAGATAAGAGATAGTGTTTTCCAAAAGCACAAGAGTTGGGCAGCTCGATCCGCTCACCCCCCCTGAATTTATCTCCTCAGAGATATGGAAACAAATGGTTCATAAATGGAGTCAAGAATCATGGCAGGTAAATAATCAATCCACACAGAATATATTAATTGGATTGTTTGTTGCTTACTTCATGTTAATGATATTTTCAGAAAAGAAGTGACCAAAACAAGATCAACCGTGAAAAATCCACTATAGTGCACACCACAGGTTCAATTCCAATGGCAAAATACATCAAAGAGGAGGTACATACATATTAAGAATTCAATTTCAAACTAAGATATCTTGACTTAACGTTGTTGTGGGATACAATATCTATGGTAATATTTTGACTTAGATTTTAGTGTTCCCCTTTGTTTATGTCAGCTTTATTATGTGAATTCAACAGTTTGATAGAACCGGAGTAGAGCCTAGTCCTATTGAATGTTTCAAAAAGTTTCATATGTCTAAGGCCAAGAAAGGAAAAGAGGAACATTGGAAGAGTGGAACGGCTAAAGAACTCTATGTAAGTTTTTGCAGAATTTAAACTTATTTTCTGTCTCTATAGAGTTTTAGTTGATTTTTGTATATATAGGCTTGTATTTAGTAGTTGGTGCCTTCACAGAAGTTGTAGATGACTTGTTTTTTATTGTGTCAGACCTAGAATTACCTACAAATAAGTTGTTTGGAAAAAGTTATGATTTTTCAAAGTTATGGGTATACACAGTTTAAAATGATTTTCTAGATTTCTGACTATGTTATCTTTACCTTTAAAACTGTACTTTTATGCCCACATTTTGCAGTAGTTATCTTCATGAAAGTTGTAGAAGACACACTAAAGATAATTACAGATTTTGATTCATTTAAAATGGATTTTTCTACAGATAGTTATGATTTTTCAAAGTTATGGGTATACACAGTTTAAAATGATTTTCTGGATTTCTGACTATGTTATCTTTACCTTTAAAACTGTACTTTTATGCCCACATTTTGCAGTAGTTATCTTCATGAAAGTTGTAGAAGACACACTAAAGATAATTACAGTTTTTGATTCATTTAAAATGGATTTTTCTACAGATAGTTATGATTTTTCAAAGTTATGGGTATACACAGTTTAAAATGATTTTCTGGATTTCTGACCATGTTATCTTTACCTTTAAAACTGTACTTTTATGCCCACATTTTGCAGTAGTTATCTTCATGAAAGTTGTAGAAGACACACTAAAGATAATTACAGTTTTTGATTCATTTAAAAAGGAGAACTTTACAGATTGTTATGATTTTTCTAATTTATGAGTATGCACAGTTTAAACTGATATTCTAGATTTCTGACCATGTTACCTTTTTCTTTAAAACTGTACTTTTTTGCTCATATTGTCTTCATGAAATCTGTAGAAGACACATTAAAGATCATTTTAGTTTTTGGTTCATTTGAAACGCAGTTTTCTACAGATAGTTATGGTTTTTCAAAGATATGGGTATGCACAATTTTAACTTTTTCTGAATTTCTGACTATGTAATATTTTCCTTTAAAACAGTACTTTTCTGCTCAAATTTTGAATTAGGTGTCTTCATGAAAGTTGTAGAAGACGTGTTACAGATCATTTTAGTCTTTTAATCATTTGAAAATGATATTTCTACACATACTTATGATTTTTCAAAGTTCAGGTTCCGCTACAGGTTCTCTATATTATCTGTTGCATTGTCTTCAAGTGTTTTTTTTTAGTTCTCGTTGTACATTTTCATGTGCGGTCATTGGATCCTTTAAGTATACATTCTTAGATTTTAAATAAGACCAGTTAATACTTCATTATAGTTAACGTTGTTGTGACATATGTAATTGAAGGACACTATGGTTCTTGAAAAGGAATTGGAAGATGTATTTGGTGGAGATGATCAAGAGCAACCGAAAGATGATTAGACAGTATACAAGAAGGTGGTTGGTGAACCAAGACGTGGAAGTATTCTCGGTTTAAGCGATTCCATGAGATCAAACACCGGAGATGAGTATGGATCAAATAGTCAAAGTTGCAATAAACGTCGGTGCTTAGAACGGGGAGAAGAGCTTGACCAAGTTAAACAAAATCTTGCAAGCGTAACAAATGAGGTACATAATATGAAGACAATGATAGAGGCTCTCTTGGGAAAGTCAGCTGCTACGGTAACATTCTCTCTCTCTCTCTCTCTATATATATATATCTATCTATCTATAAATATATCTTTACCTTTATTATTTAGTTTTCTATCTATCTATCTATCTATCTATCTATCTATCTATATATATATATATATATCTTTACCATTATATATTATTTGGTTTTCATTGGTTTGGATTATATACTTTGTTCATATATTTAAAAAAATATATGATATTCATTACACTTAGATTATAACAAGCTACTTTGTGACATGTATTTTAATTTATGTTTCTATGTAGGAAAAAACTACAACTACACATGAGGATGAGAACCTTGAGAATGAAGACATATGATATGTACTTGTGCATCCAAGAAATTAATGAAGCAAAAACTATTTGGAGAAGACTGTTATTTATATTACCTTAGTATTATTTTAGTTGTGTTATTTGTTCCCTCTTATGAAAGACTTGATGTGTCACTTGTTATGTTTCATTTGGATTTCTTATTACGTTACTTGAGATTGTAAAGACTTTTTATATATGTTATCAACTATCTGGTTTTAAAAAAAATGTTAATCCTCTTTCTTTATATAAATATAATTTAAAATAAATATAAATAAAATTACTCAGAAATACAAAAATATTAATTTTGACACATGTGAATTTTTTTTTAAAATTTTTTTTTTGTTGATAATGATATATATCTATATCTTTGACTATTGCTATTTGTCGGTAATAGTTATGTTCAGTCGGAAATAATTTTTGTCACAAAGAATTTAGTCGGAAATGTGTGGTCAGAAATACATGTCATCATTGTCGGCAAAAGGTATTTCCGACTAAATACAAGTATTTCCAACAAAGAATTTGGTCGGTAATTTATACAATTTTGACAAAAAACGACGACAAAATTTGGTCGGAAATGCTAGCGTTTCCTACAAATGGTCGGAAAAACAAGCTTTTCTGACCAAAGCATTTCTTACGCATTCCGACGAAAATATTTTGTCGGAAATGACCTTTTCCGACCACAAATGATCTTTTCCGACAAAATCCTGTCGTCGGAAAAAGCATTTTGTGTTGTAGTGGCATATAAGCTGCCCGTCCCAGATATGTTGGGCAGAAGGAAGAGAGGGATGCATGAGGAGACACCACCATTGGGAGCGGGCAGTAGCAGAGCGGCGAGCGACTGTGTTTCGGAGGTGTCCAAATACGAGTCTCCGTAGAAGAGGGATGACACTTAATCCAGTCACTGAGAAGACGGCTGAAGAGCGACAGGAGTTGCTATGATTTGGGGTACATAACTAGATAGGATATGGGGTACGATTTTTATCCAGTTATTTTCCTACGTCTAACTCGTCTAGTTATGTAATGTGATAACATTGTTATGAGCATAATGTAGTATAAGTTGATATATAGAGTTCTTTCTATTAAGCTGACATTCAACGTTCTCATTTGTAACTTATCAGATCTAATGTATTTCTATCTTTCACCTCAAAAAAAAACGTGCCATTTTTGTTGCTAATTTTCTTTATAAAAAAACAAGGCAAGGACAAGCTAAGTTTGTATAATATGAGCCTAAAACCCAAAATGTAATATCAGTAAACTCAACCTATTAAACATGTTAGAACGACGATTACACCCTTCTTTATATAATTAAAAGGAAAAATAAATTCTGTGATACCTGAACTTATCCGGCATTATCACTTTAATAGATAAATTTTAAAAACTATTAATTGCGTACCTTTACTTTCAAAATTTTATCTACGTGATACCTGTAATAAATTTTTCGTCCATCTCCGTCACTTATGATGACGCGACAAACGAAAATTTTTAATTCGAGATTAAAGTACCAATTTGCCCTTCTATCCCTATTTTAATTCATTATTCATTTTCTAAAATTTTGAAATTAGGTCTAGTATATTTTCCTTTATTTTTTTAATTTTTTTTTTACTTTTTTGAGACGACGTCATGTGGCTGGGACTTGGGAGGTATTTGATCATGGGTTTGCGAGGAATTTGGCACGACGTCGTCTGTTTCTGTTGTGGTTGGGACTCAGGAGGTTTGGGAGGAATTTGATTATGGGTTTTTACTCAGGTGAGATATGTGGTATAGCCTCACGTCGCGTGGAACTCAGTTGAGGCCTCAAGCGCTCTGCATCAAAGCCGCTCGCGTGGGAATCTGTGACTAGATCTATTTTATCTTCATTGCATTTAGTAGCACAATCTCCTCCACCGCTTGAATATCCTCAGTAGCAGTGGTTACCAGATTCGCAACTCCTCATACCAAGGTATAAACATACACAACACAATCAAAATACAAATTAAATTGTTTGATTGCTGAGAAATGGAAATAGGATCGAGCCGTGATAACTACGTACGAGGAGTTATTACGAGGAATCATTGTTGGTATTGTACCAACTATGTGTTTTGGTTTAGTCAAAAGTGATCTCCTGTGATTGACCTTTCATGACGAATGGAATCAGATGCATAGGTGTATGGCTGAGATTAAACCTTCTCTTTTTGCTTGACATGCAATGTTTATTAAGATTTAATTTCAGCCGTACACTTATGTATCCCATTCCATTCTTCCTGAAATGTCAAGCAGGAGATCACTTTTGTTGGTTTAGTTGAGAAAGAGAGAGTTCTGGCTGTCTGAATTTGGTAAATCAAAGTGTATTGAAAGTTGTGTGGGAAGAAAACATGTGCAAAGGATGATGGAAGGGGTGAGTGGGTAGCTTTCACGTGGCACACAAATTGATAGTGATACTATATAAATGAAGAAAAAATACATGAGAGGTACTTGAACTCTCACGGACATATAAGTTTAGTATTCGAACTCTCAAAATTATCAATATGGTATCAAAACTTCCAAAACACTATTAATATGGTATTTCCGTCCATTTTTTTCGTTTACTAACCGTTTGTGTACTGATGTGGCATATTTTTAACTTCAGCTTAAGGGGTATAATGGGCATTTTACATCTCTTTAATTAAATACAAATTTTCCTACCTTTCCCGACAATCTCAACATCCCCGCTGATCATAGCAGTCTCCATCGCATGAGCAACTCTACCATTATTTCCGTCGCGGCTGACATCACTAGTGAGCTGGTGACGGCAGACCGGGCACGAGTTCCGGATGGAAAGCCATGGGAAAATGTAGTAGTTATGGTAGATGTTCTTGCAGGGCATTTCACGCGCCTTTGCGTCGAGCTCGAAAGCCTCTTTACACACGACACAATGTGACTCTGTGGACACATGTCTGTCATCGATTTTGATGACCGGCATCGACTCGATCGATGCCTTCGACGCTGGCGAGTGGTCCAATATGGCTGCGACGCCGTGCTCGAGCTGAGTCAACTAGTGGAGCAGCCGGTCAAACTCGGACCCCGTGAGGAAATCAGACAAGCTCAACGACAAGGATCAGAGTTCGAGCCCAGTGCAGTCATCGTAGTAGAGCTCGAAATTCCTTGGGTCGATATTCGTGGCCGGGGCTCCAAAATCTGGCCGATCGCGGAGGACGATGACTGGGTTAAAAAGAGATCAGTCGCGGCTGCTCCGCTGGCTCCGACATAGCTGCCTTGGGCTCAGACTCTGTGATATCGGCACGTTGTCGAGAAACATCGCGGCAGCCAAAAATGGATTGTGGTTGTTGAGTGGAGATTAGATTGGGAGTGGACCTCTTTAAAGAATTCAGTACTACAGTCAGGGCAGAAGATCAATTCTTGGGCCCTAACCCGAACACGAATCAAACGGCTACACGTGTAGCACCAGTACAACGCCCCCATTGAAGCCATCGGAGAATCAGCTTAAGATCGAAGAAGAGTGAGAGAGAATTTGAAACGCACTGGAGAGAGAGAGAGAGAAAGAGAGAGAGAGAGAGAGAGGAGTTAGGCTTCATTCCACGGCCATTTGGTCCACGCCCAACTTTTTAAAAATTTTAGCCGTTGGACATTTCTCTTATCTCGAGCTTACAATGAGTAAATGCCACAAGATCACTGCTTTGGCCCAACTCACTCTGCCTCTCTCCACCACCGGAGACTTCTCTCTCTCCTCTGATTCCACCACTCTGATCCTCACTTCTCACTCTCTCTATGGCTAAGCGATCCAAACCCGCAACCCAAATTCTCTATGGCCAAGTGATCTTGGTGTGAGGCAAGGAGTGAAGTTGTTATATGTTTAAAGAAGTTATCGAAGCCTTTGGAGATGGAGGAGTTGTGTGAGAAATGGAGGAGAGAAGAGAGAAAGAGAGCGGCGGCGAGGATTTTCGAAAAAGATGTCCGGTGGCAAAGCCCGGTCGTCAGTGGCTGAAACTGGCTAATGAATCTGGGCAAGGTCAATATTATGGTGGCTAGAGCTTAACGTAAGATTGTTGACTATGGCTTCGCTATGTTTTATTTTTCTGTTTTAGATGTAATTAGAATGTATTATTGTTTCTAAAAATTTGTAGTAGCATTGAAAATAGTGGTTAGTGGTACTGTATTTGTTGGAAACATTTGTTTTTCAGTGAATCGCCTACTTATTCTTTTTCAAAACTGCTGTTGGGTGCTACTAAATTTATTTCAATGTTGATATGTTATTGTTATTGCATTTTTTATTTGGGATTCCAATTTTTAGTTTGGAACCTGCTATTTTGATGATTGTTATTTTATTTTGAAGGATGCTTCTACGTTTTTCAAAGCTACTAATATTGTTGTAGCCTTATGTGGGGTTTTGGAGACTGTTATTGTATTTTTGGTTTGGGTATTGATATTGTATTTTTGGGGATTTATAATTTCAGTTTGCGGATTGCTAGTACATTTTTGATCCGGTGATTGCTACAGTAATTTTTGCTTGGGGACTGCTACTGCATTTTCGAGAATTGCTACTGCATGCAAATGCTAAATGTGGACTGCTACTGCATTTTTAAGGACTACTATTGTATTTTTTGGGACTCAATTAGATCAGAATTGTTACTAAATTTGTATTAAAAATGCTACTAAAGTTGTATCTAGACTGATACTTAAGTAACTAATTTTCTAAAAGAGTATGAATTTGTATTGGATTGCTACTGGATTTGTGGATTTGTATACAGAATTCTATGAATTTGAGCTGCTATTAAAGTTATGTCGAAACTGGTACTGATACTAAAATAATTTATTAGAGTATGCTGATACTAAAATAATTTATTAGAGTAAAAAAACTGAACAAAAAAATTATTTAAACAAATTGGTAATGAGTCGTTTTCAAAGTGCTACTAAATTATTTAGTCGAAGAGATTTTTTTTTATCAAAAATCATTATTGCAACTTTATTGAAGTTGCTATGATACTAAAGGAAAAAATTCACCCACAGTACTCCAACTTATGTGGCTAGATCAGTTTGATACTTCGACTTTTTTTCGTACGAAATACATATTTCAACTTATTTTTCCATACCGTCGGGGTACCCACATCGTTCAATTTTCGGCAAGTTTGCTGACGTGGCACCTCTATTTTTTTTAAAAGTCCATATTGTGCTCCCTCTAAGTTTCCCGCCGGTTTTCAAAATTGGGGGGGGGGGGGGGGGGGGTGTCTCCATCTCCATCTCACTCTCCTCAGCTCCTCTATGGCAGCTTTATATCTCTTTGTCTAGGGGGCCCTAGCCTCCATTCCATTGTACCCATGAATTCCCAGATGTAAATATCGTGATCTCTGTTAACTAGTTAACCCCACTTCGCTGAAATGACGAAATCTAGTTAAGAAGTTAGGGTTTTGAGTTCCCACGCTCGAAACGATGTCGTTTTGCGCGGAGCTAGGGTTCTTAACGGCAGGGGAGGGATCAAAGGTGTTCGGCCCCCGCCGGTTGTGCTGTTGAAGTCATTTGCTTCTCCTCCTCCTCCAGCTCAAGACTCCCCCATTGTTGTTGTCGCCGCTGACGTCAGCTATGAAGCAAGGAAGTCTGCTGCGTCTTGTGACTCATCTCCATCCAGTATCGAAACTGCAAATGAGAAGGAGAATGATTATGGTGTTGCTAGTGTCTTAAGGGTGGAGGTAGTACACAATATATTTTCTCCCAATGGCAAGTTTAAACGTATTGTTTCTTCTTCGTGATAGAAGGGTCATCTATTGGGAAGTGGTTCTTATGGAACTGTCTATGAAGGATTTACTAAGTGCTTACTTCTTCTATTACATTAATCTTTGCTGAGAACATATTGCTGCACCTTCGTGTTTTAAAATGTTGAGCCAATAATTGTGGCAACGCGCATAGCTTGCGGCTATGTGCTAGCCTCGACATAAGGACATAACTGTTCTGATTTGCATGCCCTAAGTTGCTTTAAAACCAACAAAGGGAGCTGTTCAAAATAGTCTGGCAAGAGATAGCAAATATGTACAAGTTTTATGACTTAGCAGCTAATTCATGTCTTTTTTGCATTGCACCGACATGCAACACATTTCAAATATGTTTCTTGTGGATGGGGTGGGCCTTTTCTTTTGTAATACTCGGCTACCATTTCAATGAGTTCTTGTAGTTTCCAGAATTTGTTTTAAGACCCTTGTATTTCCCATATAATTTACTACTGCTGTTATCAAACAAAAGACTAACACCTTGGTCAAGTATTCTTCTCACTCTACTTTTCTTATTCTTTATTTGTTCTATTGTAGTAATGGATTCTTTTTAGCTGTAAAAGAGGTTTCCTTACTGGATCAAGGAAGCCAGGGAAAACAGTCTTTATACAACTTGAGCGGGTAGAAACAAATATTCTTAAGAACTTTCTTGCCTTGTCTTATCCCATTTAATGTTTATTTTTATATCTGGTTTGGCATATCATGAACTTAAGTATCTAGGCTCAAATTTGGGAGTTGAGACCTCATTCTTCGAGCATGGTGCATATTGTAATAAGGAGGTGCCACGTCAACAATTTTGAAAACTAGCAAGAAACTTTGAAGGAGGTAATATGAACTTTAAAAAAAAAAAAATAGAGGTGTTACGTTAGCAAAATTGTCGAAAATTAAACGAAAATGTGATGTGGGTACCCCGACGGTACGGAAAAATAAGTTTGAGTATGTATCTCGTACGAAAAAAAATTCAAGTATCAAGCTGACATGGCCACATAAATTAGAGTACTGCGGGTGATTTTTTCCGATACTAAATGATAATTAATGTCTGTGAATAAATAACCACTAAATATATATAAAAAAATTAAACTAGAGGCAAATAAGTAAAATAAACTTGAAAATATGTCAACCATACATTAGTTTGTCCTTATATGTAAAATATTGTTATTTAATATCTAAATAATATTTTCTTGTCCTATATCACACTTTCATATTGTTTTTAAATGTAGTTTGTTAAATTTTCTTTTTATACTATTAACGTTGAGACTTAGTCAAATGACGTTTTCACACTGATATTTACAACATTCTTCAAAAAAAAAAACAGAATGATATCTACAACGACTGCTTCACCTTTTTGGGCCAATTCGAAATCAAACGGACTATGTTTTCTTTCCTTCATAAAAACCTGACTGGGTCGAGCCATGACCCGCGTCTCAGATCCCCCATTTCCCCCAAATCTCAAACCCTGCTTAAACCCTACCCCGAGCAACCGCTTCAGAAACCCAGACAGCTTCGATCAAGACAAGAACACTCAAAAATGGGAAAGCTCTCACCCTCAGCGCGCTCACTAGTCTCAACCTCCCTAATCAAAAAGCCACTAAATGAATACCCATCTCACCATCATAAACCCCACGACCGCCTCACCGGAGAAACCCCAACTCAAAAAAAATCCGGCAACAACAACAAAGCCCAAATCCAAGCCCCCCAAAACCCTTTCACCTCTCCCAACCTATCAGACGCCAAAAGGGTCGTCAACTCCATCGCCTCCGCCGTGAAATCCGCCCTCGACCTCCGGGCCCACAACGCCCTCCTCCACTCCTACGCCGCAATCTCCACAGTCAACGACTCCATCGCTCTTTTCAACCACATGATCAAAACCCAGCCAGCATTCTCCCCCGACCGATCAACTTACCACGTACTACTCTCCCAGTCCTGCGCCGCACCCGATCCGCCCCTCAGCTCCGTTCACCGAGTCCTCAACTTTATGCTCAACAATGGCTTCCACCCAGATAAGGCCACCACCGACGTGGCAGTCAGAGCGCTCTGCTTGGCCGGACACGTTGACGACGCCGTTTCGGTTGCCAAGCAAATGTCGATGAAGAATGCGGTACCGGATACTTATACTTACAATTTCCTTGTTAAGTGTCTCTGCAAGTCTAGAACTTTGGCTACTGTTTATGATTTTATTGCCGAAATGAAGTCTTTCAATTTGAAGCCTGATCTTATTACGTATACCATTTTGATTGACAATGTGGCAAATAACAAGAATTTGCGCGAGGCTAGGCATTTAGTAAAGGTGTTGGCTGATGAGGGGTTTAAGCCCGATTGTTATTTATACAATACGATAATGAAAGGGTATTGTATGCTGAGTACGGGTAATGAGGCGGTGACGATTTTTAAGGAAATGCAGGAGAATGGGGTGGAGCCTGATCTCGTTACGTATAATACGTTGATCTTTGGGTTGTCAAAATGCGGGAGGGTTGAGGAGGCAAAGAAGTATTTGTGTACCATGGCCGAAATGGGGCATTTCCCGGATGAGGTGACATATACTTCGTTAATGAATGGGTTGTGTCGGAAGGGGGATGCGTTGGGCGCGGTGGCATTGTTGCAGGAGATGCAGGCGCAGGGGTGCATGCCGAATGAGTGCACATATAATACATTGCTTCATGGGTTGTGTAAGGCAAGGCTGTTAGAGAAAGGGATGGAATTGTATGGACTGATGAAACAAGATGGGAAGAAGCTTGACACAGCTTCATATGGTACACTCGTGAGGGGACTTTGTAGGGCTGGTAGGGTTGCGGAAGCTTATGGAGTGTTTGATTATGCAATTGAAAGTAAGAGTTTAACAGATGTTTCTGCTTACTTGACTTTGGAAAGTACAGTTAAACAGCTTAAGAAAGCACGGCCTTAATCTCTGAAAGGTATGTTCTGTTGTTTGCTATTGAAGCATAGTTTTCACATATTCTAGTACTTGTTGAATGTAAAATGATCGATTTTCAATTGTGAACTCAAGATGTCGTATTGTTGCTTATCAATTCACCAATTGCAAAAGTAGCCTTTTACGTCTGCCTTGTAAATACACAAAGCTGGGACTTCCTGTGTTTGCCAATTTGCAGCAAGTCTGAAATTTATAATTTTTGGCCAAGTGAAAACTGTGATGGTTAGGGTTCACTTTATAGCATACATGTCATGTGAAAAAATATATCACAGATTCAAGGGCAATAAAAGATTTAACTATATATGTTCTTTTGCTAATTGTAGACTAACTTTTCCTCCTCTTTTTTTAAGGAAGCTAAAGTTACTCATACGCTGATTTGTATGCTTTATGGTTACCTAGTTTTGGATAGTTTTTAACTAGAATTAGAAGTAATCGATGGCCTAAAGATAATTATTAAAGTCTAGTGCATGTGTTATTGGGTTTGAACCTTCTTGCCCTGTATCATGCTATACCAGGTTAAAAGTTAAGAAATAGGTCCTCGTTCACCTCAGTGCTTATATGTACTTGATCTCCAAGCAAATCATAAATTCATAATGTGGTTTCCTGATTTCCATAACCCCCCCCCCCCCCCCCCCCATGTGATATAGCCAGATCTAGGTGTTGGGAGTCTTGAAAATTTTCTCTGTTATGCTTCAAGTGATTTATCAGCCTGTAACACTGATGAAAATTTTCATAATTTTAGGCCCCTATATTTGATATGCGTGTGTTGTAGCTTGATAAAGTTGTCAAGAACTATTATAGGCAAAGCAAGATGGTTGCATGTAAGATATTAGGTGATTTAGGTCTCCTAATATCAAGTCTATCTGCACTTTTCTGCAGTTGGCCAAACAGTTCTTTCCAAGGATCACCAAATTCCTGGACATGAGGGCATTAGAAGGGGCTTGTCTATTGATGAAATTCGTGATGCTGGAAATAGTGGAGCAACTAGTGGAGCCAAACGTCTGTGGCTCGAATCAACCACTTTCGGAGCAAAAATCCTGGAAAAAGTCTGGGGCTTGTCTATTGATGAAATTCGTGATGCCGGAAATACTCTGGTTTCACCATCCTGAGCAAAAATCCTGCCCTTGGGCAAGTTGTCCTCCAACAGAGTCACAGAAGTTTCCAATCCTTATTGCTAATGGCATCAAACACTATCTGCTAATGCTTGATCATCTACTAATGCAAAGCTGTATGGTCTGTCGGTACCTGTATTGCTGGGACTGTATTATCGTCAATCTATCATCCGTACTAGTCATCCATACAGACTTCAACCACTAAATGAGATATACTATATCCTTTTCAACTCTATATATAATCTTTCAGATTCAACAACCAGATGAGATAAGTTCGCCTTGCTGTATCACAAAAGTTGATATTTGTATGTATACACATTTTCTCCATTTGAATCGACGTGTCCATTTAGGGTGTTTGGATGGGAGTGATAATTAAATTTTAGTACTATCAATTAAATTTATGTGTTTGAATAATCCTTTTTAGAATTTTATAAATTCCCTTCCTTAAAATTTGGGAGAATTAGAGATTAAAATTTCTTGTTTTAATTTTTTTTAAAATGTTACATTTCCCTCGAAACTCATTAAAGTTTAGAGGAATTATCACCAATGAAACCTCACAAATGGACCATTAATCATTTTGATAACTCATTTTTGAAAATGATTATTTTGATATTTTAAATTCAAATCCTTACTAAGAATTAGTATCTACTAATATTGTCAACTTATTCATTTTTTTTAAAAAGAAAATTAATAAATTTTAAGGGATAAATTTTTATTTTCAATTGTTTTCTTTCTGAATTTTTGTCTTATGTTCTTTTTCTATAACTTTTTTTTATTTTTTCTACTTAGAAATTGACATTTTTTCAATAATTTCTTAATAAACTAACGGTGTTACTAATGACAGGTACTGATTTTAGGTAGAAATTTAAAAATAAAGTACTAAAATGATAGTTTTCAAAAATGAAGTATCAAAGTAATAATTTTTAAAAATAAAATACTAAAATTATGAATAGTCTATTTATGAAGTATCATTCATGATAAAAAATTTAAAATTTATATTTCTTGTTATTTTTAAATTTCTATGATAAAAGGAGTTTTTTTACAAATTAAGATATTTGAAATGATGAAATCAAATTTTCATCCATTGAAAATTTTAATGAAAATCAAGAATACCTCCGGCATTCGCAGTCCTTCGGCTTTGCTAGGGTCGAGGATGGTTTTATGGATCCAAAGATTGCGGCGTTTGGATTCAAAAGCAACATGGAATTTGCTCTCTCCGATTTGTCCGTGGAAGTTCGTCAGAGACCACGGTGCGCACGACTCAAGGTGGTCCCAAGGTTAGCGGGGTGTGCGACACCGTTTGATTCTCTTGGGTGGCGATCTAGCTCTTCTACCAGGGTTACTGCTCTGTTGGGATCGCCTAGGATGATTAGTCGTTCCAACCCTACGTATCCGACTGCGCTTCAGGGGTCAGTGGAACGGCTGCTGTCTTTGTTCGTCGAGAAAGCAACGCGAGAGTTCAACAGCTTGGTATGAATTTGGGCCAAATTGGTGGAAACTAGAGATCTTGGGCTTCGGCTATCTGGACTCTTGGGTCTCTCACTTTGGGCCATGTTTGGGATGAGGTGGCTGAGACTTTTGGTCATGGTGATTTGTCTCCAGACGTAAAGGCAGTGTTGCTTCGTCCGACATCTTAGCAGTTTATTTTCGTATTAATTTATGCTCTCTTTTTTTTGTTTTTTTTGTTTTTTGTGTTTTGAACTTATAGTTGAACCTGAGATAGGTATTGCTCGTCATCTCATGTTCCTCTACGTTATTGGCTACTGATCCTGGTGTTTATTGGTAGGATACAAATATTTGGGCAAATCAGGTAATTTTGATTGTTTAGGTTGTCTAGAATATGACTTCTTTCTTACGTTGCCTTTTAGTGGTTAGTTCTTGTTGTATTTGTGTCTATATTTTCTTATAAATGAGAACTGATGTCTTACACATTACCCTTAAAAACATAATACTTTATCCAAACACATCGTTGGTGAACACAAACTCGCAAATGGTGCCTCTATTTTGTGTCAACTTCGAAAGTTTTTTACTACTGTAGAGTTTGGATTTCAGTTACACTCTCGAGGGTTTCAATTCTTCATAAGTACATATCATACAAGGCCATTGAGGCTCGGCATCAAAAGTGTAACCGTACGAGTACTCAACTAGATATGTTTAGGGTCAGTCCTGCATAAGTAGAGGCCCGGTGCGAAAACTAAAATGAGACACCTAAATTTTTTATGTTTTTTTGTGTATTTTTATGTTTGTAATATTATTATTTTTTTGCGTATTGTTATCTTTGTATCAAAATTTATTTTAATGTATTTGATATTCTATTACAACTGAATATAATGAAAAATATTAAATAAAATCACCAATACTTAGATCAAGTACAATACATATTATAACATTGAGGCATAAAAGATGAGAATGAAAAAAAATCGCACAAAAAAATACTTAGCTAAAACAGAATGCGGAGAAAAAAAAAGAAAAAAAAATTAACAGAGAAGCTGAGGATCGAACTTGGTTGAAGAGCAAAAAAATAGGAAGGCTTGGTCAACTAAACTAAGTGCTCAATTAATCATACATAATTTTGTTTTCTTTTACATATTTTTCTAATAATTTTTTTAAAACTCTCAAAAATTAGAGACCCAGTGCGCGGCCGCACCTCTCACGGCTTCCAGGGCCGCCGCTGGTTATGTTACATGGTTTGGACACTAGCAGCATTACTCTGTCTTTGATTTCACCTTTGCTTCTTTGCAAGGTCTGCGTTTTGCCAACAGGGTAAACAAAGTGCATGTGATGCTAAATGTGGCCATTCCTGCTTTGTGACGCTAACTTCCAACATCTTGCCGCCCTATTCCTATCTAAAATGATTAATTACTAATTCTTGGTTTCAGAATAAAATGGTGATTAAAAATGTCTCATTGTCTCCCATTAAGCAACGGATTAGTGGTATATGGTACACAAAATGATACGGAAATATCTGTACGATTTTGAGCTCGTTTTCCACTAGAGCATTGTGGTTAGATTAGATGAACCTAGGTAATTTCTTGCAATAGAAGCCTAGATTCTTCGGTTCCATATAGCTCTAGATTTTTGTTAAATCTTGTCTCATTTTGTCGTCTCGGTTTGGATTTACACATTTTTCTTGGCCAACGTACTCCCCCGTACCTTCGTTTTTGGTTAGAAAAAAATGCAATGCCAGGCTATGATGTTCATAAACAAATCGTAGAAAACGAACATGATTGAAATTCTGATCGAGAATGTGGTACGTTTAATGATTGGGGGAGGCAAGAAAGCAGACGATTATTGCGGCCTGTACACATTGTTCTCGTCATAGGCCAAAGAAAGACAGAGAAATTTGTGGGTTGTTCACTGAATTTGATACAAGGATCTTAAAAAACCAAATTGCCACCACATGCAGATTGCAGAGAAAGAAAAGACCTTGAACTATGTTATATATATAACATTCCAAGGATTGTTGTTCTTCATCGGGGTTTAGTTTCTGCTGTGTTTTCCAAGACTTCTGCAAAGCACATCTACCCTTCAATGGCTCAACCAGTCAGGTCTATTAGTTTGCCATCCAGGCTAAGCCCCATGACCGAAAAGATCGAGTCGAGGTTAAGCAAGCTAAGGACTTGTAAATCTTCAAGTTCTCTAGAGAGTGAGTCTCTTCTAGTGAGTCTGTTAGGTCTAACCGAGCTGTTCATTTCCATAGAGGAACTGGCCCAATCTCAACTGACCCAACAAGCTCTTAACCACCAGCAATGCAAAACACTAGTGGAAGAGACACTTGATGGGTCAGTTTGGTTGCTAGACACATGCGGCAATGCAAGAGACTTGCTCTTGACGATGAAGGAACATGGTCAAGACCTTCGATGCGCTTTGCGTAGGAGGAACCCAAGCATTGAGAGCAGTGTGCATGCTTACTCTTGCTTCAGAAAGGAGGCAAAGAAGAACGTTGCCAAGAGCCTCAGAGATTTAAAGAAGATGGAAAGCAAGTTTGGGAGTTTTGTGCACCTAATAGATGTAGACTACGATGCACAGATTGTGATCAAATTTTTAAGAGAACTAAGTGCTGTCACAGTTTCTATGTTTCAGTCACTCTTTGTATTTTTATCTATGCCAGTGACTAGTAGATGGTCAAAACTAAAGGCTGTGACATTTTCGACGACCTCGGAGAAAGAGCAGAAGACGTGCAATGAAGTCGGATCAGTTGACGTTGCTCTCAACTCACTCAGCAAGAGTGATGCCAACGCTGATGTGAAGACGGTGCAGTCAAGATTGGAGACACTGGATTGTAGCATAACAAGGATAGAGGCTGGTTTGGTGAAATTATTCAGATGCCTATTACAACACAGAGTGTCTCTGCTTAATCTTCTGACACCCTAATCGATTCTGTACTAGTGCTCATACTTCAGTCATGGCATCCACTTTTAACAGGATAGTACCATGTTCATCAAGAACCACTTTATATAGATATTACTAGGTGAAGTCCCGCTACGGCGCGGATGAACGTTAAGTTTGAAGGTAAAGTTGTCAGGGGATGAAGAAACTGGGAAAGAAAATTAAAGAACATAGAAAAATATATTAGATATAAATCTAATATAGGTATTGGAATGTAGAGTACTAAAAATGCAGAAACGATCCATATATTACATACATTACATTTGTATGCCTTCTTTTTTTGGGCACGTTGTATTGAAAAATTGAGTTGCATATTCTATATCACATGGAGACATACCTTCACTTTATTATATTCATCGTTGCATCTTCTTGCATGACATACCAACCTTTTATGCCTTCTTTTTCATGTATTTCGAATTCAGGCCATACATCTGCAACACGATTGTCAACCTTAGTCAGTATCCAAATTAACAGTACCAACATACAAACAACAATATCCAAATTACTTTACATGCTTGTGACGATTCAAAGCATCAAGCTTTGTTGATCGTGACTCAAATTCCCTTAATACAAATCTAAAACAAATACATTGCATTAAGATCACAATCTTCTTAATATACACACTTGAAAGATACCAGAACCTACATGAGACGACCAAAAACTCAACAAATCCTCACATACAATATTTCATATTAAAATCCACACAGACAAATATGACACCAAATTAATCACCAAAACTCATCAATACTCATAATCACAACATAACCAAAAAAAAAAACCAAACCCAATCGCCATCAACAGAGTACTTTACCTACTTGTGATGATTCAAAAGCATCAAGCTTTTCTAATCATTGTAAAAGCAAAGACAGAATCTGCACAATTTAAGCCCAAAATGATGAGGATCAGTGCTGAGATGGCATGAATATATATTTGATCACTACCCATTACCAAAAACTACAAAATCTACCTCAATGGATCAAAACTACTTAAAAAAAAACAGATCTTACCTTGCTGAGGAGTCTTGCGATTTGCAAATATGAAAGCTACGACTCAGATGCCATCTTTCAAGTAATAACTGGGAAAAAATGTCGCCGACTTAGTTAGAGTAAATACCACATGAGGCAAGGACTTGCTAGTTATGCTGTTTTTTATACTTCTAACTTACCCAGATTAATGCTAATAAGGAGAGAGTTAATATACGTTTTTCTATCAATTAGAGTTAATATACCCAGATCAATTGATCTTCATATACGTTTTGAGGACAAAAATGTGCTAATGTACCCAGATCAATTTATAACGTGATAGTCCAATCTAAAAAGTCTGTTTTGCAAGTGTTATTCTCATGCTTATAATATGAATAAAATGATGAAGGAAATTGTATATTTACCGTAGTTCTAAATTGTGGCAATTTAAAATGTATATGTTATAACAAAAATTATGAATGAATTATATACCTTGCAATACATCTTTATAAACAATATTTTTTGTAAAATTATTGGGAATTTCGTCATTGTTGTTTATAAAAATTTTGAGTCCTTTTTTTGATGTAACTCTTGATAATGCCACATATAACTGTCCATGAGTAAAAACTGCTTCTGATAAATATATTCCAACTTGATTTAATGATTGACCTTGACTTTTATTTATGGTCATTGCATAACATGGTCGGACAGGAAATTGACGTCTCTTAAATGTAAATGGCCATTTACTTTCCGTAGCATATAATACAATTCTTGGAATATGAACTTTTTGTCCCGTGTTATTTCATGTGAGTATTTTTGCCTCAATTAATCTCTCAAATAATTTTGTCACAATTAATCTTGTGCCATTACATAAACCACGTATTTGATCTAAATTTCTTAATAACATAATTGGCATGCCAATTTTTAAAATAAGTTCATGGGTTGGCAATCCATTAAATTCAAGCTTGTTCAAAAACTCCATGGGATATAAAAGATTAATATTATTACTATTACCTGAATTGTATGAAATTGAATCTGAACTGAAATATGATTTTTCCTGACCAGGTAATAATTTAATTGCGTAATTATTTATCTCTTGAACAGTTATATTTTTCGGAGTTACTATGACACGCTCTTTTAAATAATTTGTATCATTATATCTATTTAAAAAATTGGGATATGTTGCTTCAAAAATTGATTTTATAGGATCAATTGTAGGATCAGTAAGTAATTCATTTGGTATATCTATCTAACTCACATCTGGATCACCTGTAGGGAATTTTGATTCTAATCGACCTTCACCCTATTTGTAACATCCATTCACCAAATTGTTTAATTTCATTCTTTTCTATATTGCTTAAACCAATAGTTGATAATCTCATATTTTCAGTAAAATGAAATATTGTAATAGTAGGCCACAGGTATGAATTATTGAACGATTGTTGAATGACTTGTTCTTTACTACCACATTGTATAACCGGCAATGTTTGTCTAAAATCTCCTCCAAATAAAATTGTTTTTCCTCCAAATGGTTCTTCATTTTTTGACAAAATATCTCTAAGTGTCCTATCTACTGATTCAATACACCATTTATTACACATAGGAGCTTCATCCCAGACTATTAATTCAGCTTTTTCAATTAAACCAGAAAGATTGGTTTTTTTATTTATATTACAACTTGAATCTTTATCTATAATGGGTTTTATTGCAAAACGTGAGTGAGCTGTTCTGCCTATTGGAAGTAATAATGATGCAATGCCTAATGAAGCAACAGCTAAAACAATTTTTCCTTCAGATCTTAATCTTGAAATTATGGTATTCCATAAAAAAGTTTTTCCCGTACCTCCACAACCATAGACAAAGAATGATCTTGGTTTTTTTTCTTGGACAGCACTTATCACTTGATCGTATATAATTTTTTGAGTAGTGTTCAATTTGGCGATCAAGTCGGAATGTTGTAGTTTTAATGCTTCACAATCAAAATTTAGTTCTTCTCTAATAAGCCTATTATCAAATTCATGTATTCGCTGTATTATTGGCATTGGCAATTGATGATTCTTTAAACTACTCGATGACATGTTAAATAATTTTTCAAGTTCATGCAGAACAGCATTCTTTAAATCTTCATCTGGTACAAAAATCTTTTGCATTCCAAAATTTAATTTCATTCTATGCGATATATCATCAGACATGTTAATCCAATATGCATCAAATAAAGCTCTAGGATTAGAGACATTACAAAACAAAATAATTGTAACAAATAAATGACGAATTTGAGCAGAACTTGCAATAAAAGTAGATTCTAAAAGTGCTTCAAACCATTCTTTATCATCACCTAATAATCCCAAAGCTCGGCATGTTTCTTGATAAGTAGAATATGTTATGCCATTGACTGTTCTAATTGCTTCAAAATCAGTGCATCCTTTTCAAAAGCATTCTTAGATAATTATAATACAATTCACCAGCATTTGGCGGCACATGCGCTATTCTACCAAGAACACAGTATTGTTTTCTTTGGGTCCATAATTTTTTATTATTATTCCACACAAATTTAGTAGGAAATTGAGTGTACGTTAATTTTTTTGCCTTCTTATAAGTCTTGTTCGCAATGAACCAAGCAGTTAACATCGTAGTTTCTATGGATGGATCTTGTAAGACATTTTCAATAGAGTTAGATCCATGAAAACAAACAGTTTGTTCATTAGGCAAATGAATCTTCAGATATTGAACCGCAGGAAACCTAGAGTGAATAGAAAATTCAAAAAGACGCCACACAGACTCATGAGGAGTTAAATATCTACAATTAAGGTAATTTTGTATTTCGTCATTTACATTGTCACGGATCAATATGCGTGCTCTATCAGGTCCTTTGTTTATGTATTTGAATAAGTATTTAATTAACATAGATTGAGAACATGATTCAACATTTATATGAGCATTATACCTTAATAATAAATTAGCATTATATGGTACAACAAAATTATTTCCAACTTCAACTCCTTTTTTGATCACAAAACATGAATCATCATCACGACGTCTATACTAAGGAGAGTTAATTTCTTGAAAAATTGTGTTCGGAATAAATGGCTTTGGAAAATGTTTTGTACATAATTTATCTCTCATACACGGAGAAGATGGATTGAGTTGACCGCATGGACCATGAATCATAAATTGGCTAACTATTTCAAATAATTTTGGATTAGTATTTTTATCAGGCAATTCTGCTGAAATTATAGAATCCACATCACTTGTTGTATGACACTTGTATTTATTTGTAAGCCAAAATAATAAATGAGCATGTGGCAATCCTCTTTTTTGGAATTCAATTGTACATACATGAGCATGAACTTCCCCAAATGGTTTTCCATTTTTAATATAAGAAATCATATCATCCACCTTTATTTTAAAAATTCGACAAATAATATCAGGACGATCTTCCGGTTTGTATCCAGGTTTTTTTTCAAAATATCTCAAAATTTCTGGCCATTTTACATTGCATGTGAAAGTGATAAACAAATCTGGATTCCCATATTCTCTACAAATTGTCATTGCATCTTGATAATTATTAATCATATCTCTTGGACTGCCAGTATGAGAACCAGGAAGAAAAATTCTTTTTCCGACATCATAACCTTGGACAATTCCATCAGAAACAAATGTAGATAAATTATTCCATGTTTCAGACCTCAATTCTGGTTGATGATGCCTTATATATTCCAAACGATTTTCTTCGACAGTTGCATATGCATCAACCAAATATTGTTGAAATAATCTGCCACCTTTTAACAAAGTGCTCGATTGATTTGCCCTATCATGAATTTGATAACACACAAATTTGCTCATGGATAATTTTCTATCTTTATTATCAACATCACTTGGCATCGATTTCAATTTCATTTTAATTTTAAACCCGTCCTCTCCATATGGAAAAAGAAGTGGATATTGTAACGACATAAGTTTTGGATGAATTTTAGAAATACGCTTAAGAGATCCTTCATTAGATCGAATAATTATATCTCTATTAGAATTAAATTCACCTATGTCACCCACAATTAATCCACCAATTTCAGCCGCAGATGGTAATTCATATTGTTTGCCGTAATTTTTTTCACGATCAAGTACGGTTATATCAAAATTTGGCAACAAACAATTTTCAAAATCATTTCTCACAGAGCGATACTCTTTTGTCAACTCATTACATTCATCTAATAATTCTACCAATCCCTTCACAATATCATGATCAATCTTATTATTTGCATTATTTGGATCAATAGCAGTGATGCGATTTCTAATTTCATTTTCAGTGTCATATACGTATAACTGAGCATATTTAGGAGATTGTCCTTCTGAAGGTAAAACTGAACCCATAAGATGATGTACTTGACCACATATTTTAAAAACATAAGGAGCTCCTCCACTGTTTATGCCATGTTCAATTTTAGCTCCCATAGATGTAAAAGCAAACATAGAATTATAGACTCTGATATTATCACGAAATAACACGCTCCTTCTACCATTATCTGGATTTAATAATTCATCAAGAAAATGAGGTGTTGGATGTGACATCAGAATTTGAACTCGGCCTTTTTCACAACAATGAGTATATATTGGTTGTTTTTTTTGTTTTTTTTTTAATGCTTCATCTAACCAAAAGCAAGCAGCACAATACTTACATGCATAATCATCATCACCACAATCCTTGTAATCAACAATCACATCTGCAATGTCAATTATAACAGTATAAATTAGATAATCTATGATCAAAGATATTTTTTTGATGAATATTTAGTGTCAAATAATTGATATCAAAATTTCTGCTAACCTGCTTGATTTCGTTGATATGATGCTTGTCCAAAAGATCCAAGATGACCACCTATGATTCATAATAAATGACTAAGTTAGATTAATCAATAAAGGATAAGAATGAAAACCTATTTTTTCAAGTTAATCATAGATCCATTTAGATAACAAAACAGTTGGCCATTATATTGAACAATTCATTTGCATGAAATAGTAACAATGAAAAAACACAATATACTAAACCTATTATATAATTCCCCTCTATGTCATGCACCTGTATTTATGAAAATTTGACTTGTAGGCAACATAAACTATATTTGATATAGGATACACGAAGTTATTCTAGATCATCCTATATCAAATTAAGCAATATAAAGTAAACCCATATATTAAACTGATATCATGATTCAAAAAACTCGAGTCATACTAAAAGAAGCAATATTTCCAACTCAAGAAAAATAAGACTGGTGTGCTAATGAAAAATCAACCATAATCATCAGAATTTTAGCCAATAAACATATTATATAATTTCACATTATTACTTCTACTGCACTACATATGTGTGAAAATTCTGCAAAATAGTTGAGAAGAAGAAAAACAAAACTATTTTCCTAACATATAGTGAATCTATTATATAATTGCACATTACTAATATCACTATAGCACGTATATCATTCATATGTATGTATGGAAATCCTATGTTGAAGTAATCTGGTACTATTTTTTATTGCATATGTATATGTCTCAGACGATCAATGTATGATTTAGTAAACACGAAGTTCTACTAAATTATCTTTTAACAAATTTACGAATATACAATGAAATCATATAATGAACTCATATATGAACATATAGATATCAAACTCATACCAATTCTACTTCAGGGAAGAAGGAAAAACTGCCAAATTGAATGAAGAAAAAATTAGACATAATTATCCTAATATATAGCCATTTGCTTTGTACACATTCCATTATTGTTTGTCATCAAATAAACCCCTATGAATCATTTAAATTCCAAGTGTCACATTCAAATGCTAATCGAGGATTCCAAGCACCAAAAATATCAAACTGAACAAAAAATCATGAAGATTACACTTTTACATCGCCCAAAACTAAATTAAGATTTAAAAGTAATAACATCTATAGACCCAATAGTCTACAAAACAAATTTTAACTTCAAAAATAACAAAACCACATAGATGACCCACTATTATCATAAAGTAAATGAAATACTGCATTTTGGCTTTAGGAAAACAGAAAACGAAGGAATGTTGCGACTTTTTTTTTACAGCGCACATAAATAGCTCTATTGTAATATAGATATTCATCAAATTTTTGCCGAACTGTTATTTAAGCTATACTCATTAAGTGTTATTTGTGCTATAATATAGATAACAAAAATCAAACTATTTTGTTGACACCAAACAGTAACACTCAAATAATTATGTGCTAAAACACCTGATAGAACTCTGTGAACATCTTCATTGTGGCTATCCTCCTGTGCTTCATCACTGCTCTCATTGCCATACATCTCTGGGTCAAGAGACGGTAAGGACTGATGAGACCTATCAGCAGACAAATATGTTCTCTTAGAAGAAGGTTCCGCTTGATTTGACACCATTCATTTTCCATACTTCATCTTGCACATCATATCTGAAAAACCAATTTGAATTCCATCTAACAATCCAAACATAAAAAAATTGAAAAGAAAGAATAACAATGTGGATTATCTTATAAGAACAAAAACAAAACTAAGCAATAAGATTGAATAGTACGGACCACACAGAATTTATGATCAAATCTGATGGTTTATGACTCAAAAATGTGTCATGTATTATAATACCTGTAATAGTCTGATGGAGATCTGCATCATTACTATGTCTATTCATTATTGTTTCTACAAAAGATTTATGACGAAAGAATTCAAATAAATATCATGCTCCACTAAAAGAAAAGAAAAGAAAGCAACAAATATTAAAGCAGGCAAAATCACATGTACACCATATTCTGGAATTACATCATATAAATGAAAATAGCCTGTCTAATGAAACTATACAAAACTATAGACAAAATAGCATTATCAATACATGAGAAATTAAACAGTAACACACCAATTATAAACCTATGATTAGTTAAATATATATACATATACCACAGTTATGAAACTAAGAAACAAACTAACAAAAATGAACATCAACAGTGACAACCGGAAAGCTATAATCAAACACACCACAACAGAAATCAAAATATCCATACTTCAAACTCATTCATACAACTAATATCCACACACACATAAATTAGTTTAACGACTCACAAAATCAAATCATGCACAAAATCACAATGCCGAAACCACGTTACCAAAAAAGAATAATGGCCAGACAAACATTGGCACACCATCCTTGGAGGAATCAACACAGTAACAAAGAATAGTAACCAGACAATAGTTGCTAGAAGAATATATCCAAGGGTAACCATCCCAAGGACTCAGAGCCAGGTGTCCAACAAAGCAAATTATCCCACCCACATCAGTCTGCTCAATAAATCCAAAAATTGAACCACAGAACGGATTAAGGTTAAAATGCAATTCATAATTGAATATAGCTAGAAGTATGATCCTCACAAATGCAAGAGTAACACTGATAAACATCAAATCCTTATGGGCACATTTGCCTCACCGTTTTAGAACTTCAATCAATCAATCAATGGTAAAATATATTGCAACCAATTGTATACTACATCAAATCCATCAACAGACACAAAAATTATATTCTTCAAAACAAATCAAACATTATATTCTTCGAAACAAACACAAAAAACGATTATTGTATGTAATAAACTGCTATATGTATGCCTACGTTACCTGATATAATTTCATTAGCATCTTCACTGTTGTCCTCTCTTACATGTGTACAGCTCAACAGTGTTGTTGTCTCATGGCACGTCGAAGATTCAACAAATTGATAACAACGCTGTCTCTTAGTCAAGCATCGGTTGTCTGTTGTACTTGTTGTAGGATAGTCCAATGTTGCCGCTGAACCTTTCTCTCTAGTTGAAGAGTCATAATTCCTCTTTCGAACCATGTCTACAAAAGGTTTTTATAAATTTACGTAACCAAAACAAAGAGAGAATTCACACAGATTAAAGACCAAATCCATCACTACTATAAAGAAGCAAGGTTGAACAGACCTATCCAACTTCAATTAATTCACAACGTAGCTCTTTTACCGACTACAATTAAGATAAATGACAAACATCTAACGAATAGGCTGATGCACAGCAGAAATCGATGCTTGTCAAATAGGAAATATAGGAAATTTATTCACCATTGAAAGTAAATCATAATTAACAACAAAGAAGTACTTGTATCCGTATATGTCCTTGTCACATGTTACATCCATGTCCAGGTCCCATATATAAACAATTTTAGCAAGAACCACACCCTATGTTAATTATGATAAAAAAAACCAACATGGAAAGGTACATGTTTTTTGGTAGATACTCATCAACTGACTGTTTATTCTCCCCAAAAAAAAGTTAATTGTTGAACACATCTTTTGATGGCCTCATCAAACTACACAGAAACTCCACATAGAAATTGAAGTACGTAAATCAAAAGATACACTGCAGCAGTTGACACTTGTTCTACCTTTGCAGTCTGCCTCCTCAAAGTCTTCTAAGTAGAGCTACACCGAGGAAAGGAAAGTTAAAAACCTGCATGCAAAACAAAGTTCAAATTTAACAACGCAGAGTACAACATGAGTTAACCATAAACAGAGAAAGAGACCCTAATCTCATAATTGTTACCTTGGATATGTTTTTGGTTATGCTTTCTACTGCACCCCTGCTGAGATACAACGAAAATCAAATCTGTACACAGAAACAAAGGCATAAGGAAATTATTACAGAACTACATGAATCCTCTATGCAAGGTTAAGTATGGTAAATCATAAATAGAAATTAAATAAGATGAAAAAAAGGTGACCACAATACACGACAAAACAACACTAACGAAGTAGTACACAAAGATTTGGAATGGGGACTTCATTTGAAACAAAACAAAAAACCAAGAGGGAAGGAAAGTAGATACCTCTAATTTGTTATAAGATAAATGAAGGTTACCCCTAATTTATAACACATAACACTCATCAGATAGAGAGGAAACCCATAATTATGGTTATTAAGACGATGCAACATAGATTCAAGCATCCCGGGCTAAAACCAACATTTAAAATTGAGTTGCACTATCATTTCATTATCAATCAACCTAGAACGTACTGAATGGCGGAGTTGTGATTTACCTTTGGGAATAGGACAGCGAAGATTAGCAGTGGCGCGGCGGTTTTTTTCAGATCACAGTCGGTTCTGGGCAGCTAATCAGGATCAAGAATTCTGTGAGGCAGTTCTCTTACCCAGGCCTAGGGGTAAAACACGCTGCTGCATCATTCATAGAACAACAAATTTATATAAACCATGCCATGACTTGACCTGACGAAAACAAAATCATCACCCCCGGAACCCAAACAATGCAACACTAATCAAAAGAACATCAAATAAAAAACACAAAGACACAGACTTGTAAGAAATTGGGGCGGGCAAATGACTGAAACAAAGAAAATCATAAGGGCGTGCTAGCAAAAGGTTCTCAGTCAAAAACGATAGATTGACAGGGCGTACGAACAGTAATGACATGTCAAAAAAATAATGTATGTTCAATGGTCTAAAGTTTACCAGCATAACACTTCAACTATTTCACACAGAGCAAACCAAACTAAACAATATAAAACTCTATGACAACAAATACAGCAAGGATAACGAAAATAAGATACAAACACTGTCACCAATTTAGCAAACAGATGCACATTTTGAACCACCACAAAACTTAACACCAAAAGCAACAAAATAAATTACATAGATCAATACCACAAAAGAGCATTAAATTTTAGAGGAAGACTAATACTACAAAACCAGAGTAACCCTTGGAGAAAAAATCTGCGAGTAGTAACACAAAAACATGAACATCAAAAATCACACAATGTATGGATTTATACCATCTATAGAGTAAGAGCTTGCATAAACTTGTTAATTGTGTAGCTGTATTTTATGGCTACATATACATTACAAATCAAATTGATCTAATTCCCACCCCATGTCTACTGCCTCCCCCATACAAATCTTATGGACAGAAGATTGGTCCCCCTAATTACATTAGTTTTGCGACTTCCATAATCAAGAAAAAAAACCACAATCATTGATTCCATAATCACTGATTTGCATCGACTTAAGATCCGAATGAAAATTTTTTCATGAACATCGAAGAAACATCTGATATAAATATTCCATAATTGCCCATGTTTGGAAACTAAATCTGCGTATATGTAACCAAATAACAATACTAATTAATCACAATATCACTGCCCAACACACTTTTTTTGTCCAACTATGTTAAAAAACAGGAAAAGGTGAGAGAGAAGAACATCAAACTACAGCAGAAACTGAAACCTCTACCTTTATTTCTAAAAAAAGTAGCCAACAAAGGGTTTATCTGGTCTTGGATCTTACCACAGGACAGAATATTGGGATCCGCAGAGACAAAAGCTTAGCAAATCGAATATGAGGTACTGTGAGGAATGCCTGCACAATAACGATTACACCCATGTGAGTTTTGAATTCAACGATCCCAAACTGATCAAGAGAAACAAAATAAGGACCTAAAATAATAGATAATAAAGATTGTCCGCCAAAGAATACCTTTTAAATTAGAAAACAGGTTGTCCAAGAGAAGCACAGAGCCAACACATCCATCAACTTGGCACACAACTAAACCCATCAATCATGTATAAGCATATTGATACAGCAAACAGATCCCATTAATCCACAATCACATTGTCCAGCCAAAACAACAATAGAAAACAGATGGATATTTGTGCAGATGTTTCACAGGCAAACAAATGATACTTCATAAGAACATTTTTCCAAAATCAGTTTCCAAATATCACTCTATTGCAAGACAATAAACGAAGATGGGAAAATGGAAAGACAGGCCACACTGACCAGAATTGGAACAAACAAACACAAAATCAAATGATAAATTGGCGGGGCGAATGGATATTAACTTTTGCACAATGTAAGATAAGCACACTCCTAATCACGTAAAAAGCATCAACTACATGATATAGCTATCATATTAGAATACGTCAATCAAAATAACCCAGATTCTAATGATACATGCACACCCATTCATCCATCAATTTACTGAACATCATATGCATTCAAATCTAACTGCACTCAAACACCCTCAAACACTCACATACCTAATTGTAAATCAATACCCAGCACCGACACGAATATGCATTCATATGCCAGTAAAACCCAATCAATTGAAACTGGAGATAATCAAGACATCGAAAAAGTTCACATAAAGAGAGGGAAGCGGAGATAATCAAGAGATGGAAAAAGTCAACATAGAGAGAAGGAGATTTTCACAAAATCAGTTTCCAAGCTATCATATTAGATCACATTGATATGCATACCTTTGATTTCCTTCCAGTTGAATCCACTTCGATCTCCTTCAGAGACAAAAACAGAAATCAACAAAACAAAACACAAAAAGTTTCAAAAGCTGTCATAATAGAAACAGACATTTAAACTCAAACCAAAAGCCAATAAATTACTTCAAGTCAGCATACACAAAACCCCAACATTTATATACACAGCAGACTTTTGAAGACAGCATACCACAAATTTCCTTATTGTTAAATCCACTTCGATCTCCTTCAAAAACAAACACATAAATTAGCAAAACAAAAAAAAATATTCCACACCCACAATAAGCAGAACCAAAGACAACAAAAAATATATACATTTGTACGCTTGCGAAAAGTGTTTAGAGTCCATGATGTGGGATGGCATACATTCGTCTGAAGCAACATACAGATCAGGAAATTCAGGAGAAAAAAACAGAAGCCAAACCCTGAACTTAAGAACCACAGATTGTAGAACAGAAACTTCACAAAAAAGTTATACATTTGTACGCCTGTGAAAAGTGTTTAGAGTCCATGATGTGGGATGACATACATTCGTCCGAAGCAATATACAAATCAGGAAATTCAAAAGATAAAAACAGAAGCCAAACCTTGAACTTAACAACCACAAATTGCAGAACAGAAACTGCAGAAGAATATCTCTGTAACACTAAATGTCTCAATAAAAAACCAACGTTTCATCAAACCAATAAGAAATTTGGTTTACCAACTGCAGAAGAATATCACCATGAAATTTTTTAATCCACAATAACTCACCCATGAAGATCCATGAATAACTAATCGGAATAAAGCATTAGTCTACCATTTGCATGCACCCATTTGCAAAAGAAATCAGTAAAACATACATAAAGACAGGAAAAAAGCGAATACCCAAATTCCAGAACCAGTAACATACACGTACGAACAGTAATGATTCTCTAATTGGATCCCAATCGATCAACAGCAGAGAAAATTTGAAAACCAAATTTCATTTTCAAGAGGTCAACAGTATCTACTCTCTTTTTTCTATTTACCAACTTGAATTGAAGTTTGAATCTTTTTCAATCTGGGTATGCATAAACCCAGGCCCAAAATCCTCCACAATTCTCATACTCAAAATCCTTCACATTTTATGGAACCCAAAATCGAAAAATAATCCAAACCCATTTGATGCATATTCGATCGGTAACTTCATATATCTTATTTTCTTCAGTCGATCAAAGATCAAAGCTGATGTATGCTTCTTAACACTTTGTTTTTGCATACTGCAACAAAGATCAGAAACGAAGAGAAAGAAAGAGGGGTTTTAATTTCAAACCTGGAAAGATGGAAAACGACGGAGATTCGCTTGCTTGTGGTGTTGCCAATGAAGGAGACAGAGAGCGCGATTTTCCTTGCTTGCTTCGATTGGATTGAGATGGAAAGAGCAAAGTCTGAGAGTGAGATGGAGAGATGATAAGAGAAGAGAGGCTGAGGGAGTGAGGGTTCAGTTGCAGAGAAGAGGGATGGGTTTCTCTTCTGCTATTTTTTTTCATGACAAAAATATCCCTCCATAAACAGTAACAATGAACAGTAAAACCCAAAACCCACAAATGTTATATAGGTAATAATTATTGATCAATATTCCACAATTCTGGAATTCTTACAGCAACATATTTGATTTTATTATCTCATTTCATTTGATCTATATTTTTACTATCCCCATAACTTTTTTATGTCAAAGAATTTAAGATATTTTAAATCAATACTTGATTAATTAATAATCTCGTTAAAATAATACTTTTTAACGATCTCGAGTTGGAAACAACGCGCTAAATTCTTAATTCGTTAAATCTATAAGATAATGCAAATATGAGAATTCACATTAGCCCCAATGAATGTATAAATTAATAATTCCTTAATACATAGAATTAATTATATTCATTTATGAGAACTTCATAAACAATGAATCAATGAATCAATTGTGATTTGTTTCTTCTTGAAATTAAGGTCATCTTGAATCTCATCTCGAACTTTTCTTATCATGGTAAGAACTTTGGGTCAGGTGCGGTTTTCTCATGGTGCAACAAAAATTTGTTTGATTTCATCGATATTTTGAGAGCTTCTAATCATGGATATTGGATAGGACTCCGAAGATCGATCGCTTGATTGATCATATTTGATATCATCTCTTGACTCACTTGTAAGTCGATTTTTTTTTCTAAAACTCACTGGCGCAAATGCTTTTGAAGTGCTAGATGGGTTATCTTTGTTGTATTCACAAAATGCTTTATGCATTTTATCCGTCATCGTCGATTTTTTTTACTCCTTTGAGATCGATGAGAAGCCTAGTTTTGTGTTTTTGATGTGTTGTGTGACTATGATAATTAATAAATTAATAAATAATTGATAAATTAATAATTTATTAATTTATCGGTTAATTAATATGTCGTTAAATTAATAAATTTTATCGGTCTTATTGTTATTAATTTATAGAGGTTTAATTGTAGATCATTAAATTATAATCGTAAGCATTCTCATGATATATAACCAAATACCGACTAAAATCAATTAAAAAGCTAGAAAACCTAAGCTTTGACAAGTTATGTAGTGTTTAATTAGCTGCTGGTAGTGCAGTGGTGAATCCTTTGATATTATTCTCATAAACTAAGTTAAGCGGTATAACTGGGATGAGCATAGTTCACCGTGAGCAACCTCTTTTCTCTTACAGCTTTTGGTGTTCTATGAATCAAGTTCATCCTAAACCATGTTTAGGGAGAACTCCCCTGAGTTAATAGTTCAATTCTCTATAAAAAATAATTTTGGGATGAATTGAATTTAAAAAAAAATTGTAAAAAGATAGGAAAGAAAGTAAAAAGTATGTAGTGTTTAACCGAGATAGCCCATAACTCTAAAGAGCAAATCAACCTTTGACAAATATAAGACCCCAAAACATGCAGTCCTATACACATATGCCGAGGCCTGCAGTTATATTGGGCCTAGCAGCATAGTTTTTTTCTGTTTGTTCCGATTGAGTTGCAGCTCTACATGAGACGCACAGGGACAAATTAAACATTGTCGTTCGTTCCGATTGCCTTCTCGGGTTAATGAATTGAATTGGATCCGCACAGCATCGGATTTTGAAGACGTAGTTTCAAACTTCCAATGATGGGATCATTAGGATGTTGTATATGTGCTTGGCAGCATGGGTGATGGTGATGATGGTTGCTCAAATTCGCTTTCTGCTTCAGCTGAACAAGCCTGAAGACTTTCCTGGTTGTTGTGGGAATTGAATCACATATATACTATACGTATGTGGGTGATGGTGATCGATGACGGTTTCTTCTCTGCTTCTGTTCATGATTTTCCAGGTAGTTGTGATGGGCATAGCCTTTATTTCTACCGAAATTTATTAGGTTCCACAGCTTGGACAACGTTGGCCTAAATGTTGTGAAGATAATGAGTTCGATTACAGGCATTTCTACGCACTACGGTACTAGTTCTATAGCTTCCGTTGGCCTTAAATATCTTTGTTGCATGCAGGTTAGTCTTAAGTTATAGTTTCCTAATACAATTTAACTGATTGACTCTAAAATTCTTAGGTTCTCTCTTAAGTCCTCACCACATGTTGCCCCCGATCACCTAAATGCTGACCCGTTGAACGCGACGATGCTTCATGCTTCATGGTCAATATGATTATAGTCGTGGCCTCACATGTGTTTATTCAGCTAGCTAGCTAGGTTTTATTATGTATATACACATGGCCTTATGGGTCGGCAAACTAAATATTCCATCATCGTTCAGTAGCCCTCGATGAAGTTGGAAATTGGTCTATCCGTAAACAGCGTGCACTTGTCCCATGACTTGAAGCCGAATATGCTATGTGCATAACTGTGTGTGTGTATATATATATATATACACACACACAGTTCGACACTACTCTGGCTCCTTATGGTTACGCAGAGAGCAAAAAAAAAATGTTATTAGAGTTTAGAAATCCCCAAACGAATATGTTTATATTACAGTACGGGAAATAGAATAAGAATATCACTAGCTGTAGGTTTCAGGGCGGGCAGAAGATCAGAGAATGTGATCTTAATTAACTATTTGCTGCATGGGAGGAAGATATTTGTCTATGCTCGAGATTGGTTTTTTACAGTCGAGCTAGCTAGGTACATTGCAAAGACAATGTACTGGTGACTGGTCTATGCACGTTGATGAACCAACCAGTTGAATACTTTCAATTGCAGAAATTATATAGCCGACTTATATTGGCTGTCGGAGACAAGAGGAATCGATCATGTCTCGCTACATCGAAAACGAACATGTGATGATGATCCATATCATTCTGTGTCCTCTCTAGTGCATTGCAGAAACTTATTGTAACAAAATGGTTATAACTTAGTTGAAAAATTAACTGCAACTTAGTCTTGAAAATGATACTGTACATATATGTCCGCCAGCAGTACTTAATTGTAAGTCATAATCCACCCTTGAAGCAGCTGGAGAAAATTTGCAATTCAATTTCCGATGCATGCATGTATATTGGATACGGAGGAATACATATCTTCTGCCTCAATGCCTCCTTGTCTCTCCAGTGACCACCAAGATCGGTCATCTTGCATGACACGAATGTCAGACACTTCCATAATTCAGAGCCATCTATATGATAATTGGAACTGAATTATAACTTCCTGGCCTATGATTCATGCATGGCGCGCCCTCAATAGTACAGACTACAGAGAGTTCGGCATCTATCTCTCTGTGGTTCTTTGAATTCTGATGCAAGACACAGTCGACACACGTACTCCTGAGTCATGGATATGCATGGATTCATTGCAGTAATATTAACTACAGGATAGTATAGAGCTACGTCGTCGATAGAGGCTGCAGGCATCCAATTAAGAATTGTATATGATACGTCAATGATTCCATATACTTTAGAGTAAGGTACTTATAAAACATATTAATCATGTACTGGCCGGTTGAAAGCTAGCTGGGATGGAATAAGGGATCCATGAGATGTTCATGCATGAATGAGTTCTTCAATCATCGAGCAACTTGGGGAAGCAAGCTAGAAAAGCCATACAATTAAACTATAGCTAGCAATGCAGGCCGTTGTTCACGTTTCAAAGAATATAATCAATCTATGCTGAGATATATAATGCATACAAATTAGTAGCTAATTATTAACAAACCTAGCTACGCCCATCGATTATTATCACATCTCACGCCAATTGGGATTTATTTGTGTATTCTTTATCTGAAAGATTTTTTTTTTTTTGCAGGAAATTTTTTTTTTAAATGGTCATCTGTTGTTCGTTTGGCCGAAGCCTAGTTTGCATGATACAACTCATGAGGGATTGGAGAAGACGAATTAAATTCATGATTTTTGGACAAACCAATCAAGATCTTCAATTTGTTCATTCTACGTACATCTAAATTAGCTAGAGGTGGTAGCGGAGCTCATTGATCATGAAGAACATGAGTGGATTATGTCGGTGATTGAGGAGTTGTTTAGTTCGGAGGAGGCAGAGGCAATTGCACGCATTCCATTGAGTTTGCGTGATACACAAGATACACTGGTATGGTGTTATGATCCTAGAGGTCATTATACAGATTAAAAGTGGATATAGACTAGCTTGTGAGTTGGATAGCATAGACTCTCCTTCGGGGTCGGGGGCTAATACAGAGGAGAGGAGAGGAGGTGCTGGAATAAGATTTGGAGGGCCAGGATACCACCGAAGTTACGTAGCTTTGCGTGGCGTCTCATGCAGGGTATTGCACCTACTAGGAGAGCATTGAGAAAACGTGTATGCTTGGAGGATGAGTTGTGTACGTTTTGTCAACTCGAAGTGGAGGGTGAGATTCATCTCCTTAAGGAGTGCCCTGTGGTAGTGGTTTTTTGGAAGCTTTGTCCCCTAAAATTGAATGTTCGACATCGAAATGCTGGAAGTATTAAAGAATGGGTGTTTGAGGTAAATAATCTACTTTCAACTCAACAAATTGACTTGTTCTTTATGTACTTATGGGGTTTGTGGTACGAGAGGAATGGTGTAGTTTGGAATAATATGAAGTTTGTGCCATGCAATATGGCTGCATAGACGTTTCAACTTCTTGAAGAGTATCAAAAGGTGAAGGGTTTAACTAGCAAGCAGATTCCGATGCAAAAATAGAAATGGTGTTGTCCCCCGCATGGTCGACTCAAGATCAATATAGATGGATCCTTTAGAGCTGAGACGAATTGTGGTGGGATAGGTGTTGTTGTGCGGGATGAAGAGGGTGAGTTTGTTGCAGCGTTAAGCGCGGTACATGTCTTTGTGTTGTCGGTAACTCATGCCGAAGCCGAGGCCTGCTGGGCAGGTATATTGTTCGTTGTGGGATTTGGATGACAATAGGTTAAGATGGAAAGTGATTGCACCACCATCGTGTCTGCACTGAGGAGTGGAGGTGAGGACTTATCAGAAGTGGGATGTATTGTGAATGATGCGAAGGCTTCTACGGCCTCTGTGAATTAATTACAAGTATGTCTTGTTCTTCGTCAAGTAAATAGTGTAGCTCATAAATTAGCACATTTTGCTAGTGGTAATGGTAGTGATGAGTTGTGGTTGAAAGAGGCACCTGTGATGATCCAAGATGTTCTCTTTGAAGATATTTGTAGTAGTTCCCCGGGCAAGGTTGTTTTGTCCTCCTCGGATGTATGTTTCAATTCAATAAATAAAATCAGGTGTAAGGATGAGCCTTCTAACATAGCACTTGGTTAGGTACCAAACTCCTTATCAAAAAAAAAAATTAGCTAGAGTTTTTCTTTAATACAGATCGACATGATTATCGATAGCTAATTTGAAAGCATTAATTAAGTTTAGCTGGTCACTCTAATTAGAATCATCAGATGAAGTTTTTAATAGGGAAGAGACTAGGGTCATAAGAGCAACTCTAGTAGATTCTCTAATTGAGAGTTTTATCAATAATATAAGAATTTTTAGTAAATATAAGCTCCAACAGATCTCCTATTTTCATCTCTATTTTGGAGAATCCATAAATACTTCATTTTCATCACCCATTCATATACCAAAAAGTGAGAATATAGATAACAAGAATAAGTAAAAGTGTGATTAATAATTTATTTTTATGTTACAAATGTAATAAATTAAATACATGTATTAATAATTTATGTCAGCTAATCAATCAAATTTAATTAAGTATATGTTGAAGTATATATAGCTAAATTTTAAGTAATATTGGTTGATCGAAACAAAGTTTAAAATTAACTAGCTAAAATGACTAAAACGACTTTGAGGCTTTATTTGGACAAAATAAAAAACATTTTAAGTTATGTTTTTGTAGCTTGGCAAACAATTTCCCTGTTAATTTACTTCCTGCATGCAGATGAACACCTTTACCGAAACGGCAAATTAAGCTAATTAATCTTGTACAACCAAGAAAGATGAGATCACAAAGCTAGCTAGTTTGCTATTTTTGAACTTGCATGCATGCATGGAGGTGAATAATACCTATAGATTTGTTTGAGATGATGATGAATGAAATCCAAACTTATATATAGTTGTCGCGCGCGATCGATCTTCCTTTTTGTAGATATAAAGCCAAGTAAGATCCAAGAAATTAATTTGTTCTCTACAATCTACATGCATGTATATATAAAGTTCGATTATGTTTATATATCTTTTGCATACAAAATGGATGTTGGATTTATAAAGCGGGTAGATAAAACTAATAAACACGAAGATGATACAGAAACTAGGATATCAATGTTGTATTAATTTCAATGTATACATATGAACGTATCACAATTTTTCTTAGAAATAGTAATTCCGAAGGAGATCCTATTAAAATGCGGATGCTTTGGATAATTCTGAGACTAAATTAACTAATGGGTTAGGAGATCCCACAAGTTTATTGCGAGGTTATGTTCAAAAGAGAAGCTCTTGTTTTGATCAAGCGCCTAAAGACACTCTCCAAGCCGCTCTCGAAACCTTCAATGCAGACTTCCAAAGCCTTCAGTTTGTTCTGTACAGTTTGAATCTTCTCAACTTCACCAGATTTGCATAGTGAGGATAGAGCAAAATCAACTCCTTCCAACTCATGACCGTTAATGTCTGCCTGCGATTCACATGCTACGGCGGCTCCTTTGTGCATCAACTTTGATACCAAAGACCACTTGTTTGACTTGGTCCTGGAGACTGGCACTGCCAAGAACTCCAAGAGGGATTGGAAGATGGACATGTTCTGTGCACAAACTTGTCGAAGAACCCTAATCACCGAGGCAAGGTGCTGATCTTGCTCTAGGAGTTGTGATGCTCCCATCTTGCTGTCAGCTTGCTTCAACTGTGAGATCAGTGTCTTGGCATCCTTCTTCATTTTCTTGCTGAAGCAAGTGTAGTTGGCAATACTGTTTTCAATGCTCGAGTCTCCCTTTCTTCTCCTAAGAGCAGATTGAAGCGCAAAGACATGTTCTTTGACTTGCAACATGAAATCTCTTGTGATCCCACATATGTCTAGAAGCTTCACAGATCCATCCAACAACTCATCCATGCATTTCTCTTGTTGGTGTTGAGAGAGTAGTTGTTGAGTTGATGCCATTTGGAGAAGATCATCAACGAAGTCATACAACTCTTCAAGACCAGATAGACCTCTGCACATTGATGTAGAAGTAGAAGAAGTTGACTCCCATGATTGTAGCTTGCTGAGCTCTTCTTCAACTCTGACTGTTGTTGGGTGAGACCTTGTGGGCAGGCTGATTGATCTAACATGGTATTTGGCAGCCATGGTTAATGCTCGATCAAGTGAAGTTTTTATGGCTGTTTTCTTTGTTTTTCACAATAGCTGAATATTGAGTTGCTTTGGTCTCAACATTTGCAGGGTTGGGTATATATAGAGACACACACACACACAAGAAAGAAATATAGACAGAGAGCATGTGGAACCAGAGTGGGCATACCTTGAGAGAAGAATACATTGTCACTTACTGGGGTAACATTTTACCAATTATTTGCTATTCTTTAACCCTAAATGGTCTCTGCATTTGGGCATGAGGTGCCTGCAGAATCTTGTGATGGGTTGCATTGTTTAGGGCAATAGTTTGAAGAGTCATCAAAAACTTTGCTTCCCTTTGTGCCACATTAGCCCTTCATCTTCATTTATAAAGTCGTGGCAGACAAATCCTCCCATAGCTGGCTTTGTCTGGGTTGTCTCAATTTTGAAGAGCCTCTAGCTTCAACTCTAAATCTGCTTACCATATATAAAATAAACCACCCCAAATGATAGCATTTAGATCGATCTAGATCCATCGGGGCTATTAAGAAAATGTAGCGTACTCGGTGGTTAGTATGCCAAGATATTCATGGTCGATCATACTGCAAATTAAACCAGTATTTTTTATAGTGTGCACGTCTGCTTTCTTATATCACTGTGACCTAAAATGTTTCATGCGCAAAGTGGCAATGAGCGTATGTTGCTGTTTCTGCTGACGCGTGTGCTTAATTAAGACAGCTGGTGATTTATGCTTTGCTATCTTTGTATTTGAGTCATTTCACCAAATCATTGGAGAGGATTTCCTTCCCCGAATTAAGTAACTTTTGTTATTTCACCAAATAATTGGAGTAGTATTTCTTTACTCAAAAGAATCAGCTATATAATTCTTCATATTATTGGAATAGTATTTCTTAATTTACTGGATCTCGTTAACTCTGTCATTTCACCAAATCATTGAACCACTATTTTTATATGGAAATAGCTTTGCAGACATGCATGTGGGTGTTAATGATGTACGTGGCCCTATTGTCACCAAATGTTTAATTACGAGTGCATCCGTGTAAGGACGCTTGTTAAAATTTAAAGTGTGTTAAGTTTAGATAAATAATGCATAAGAATCACTTTTTTAATTACCTCTTAAACATTAACTCGCTTAAATGGCAATGTGTTTATCCTAATCCATCGATAATTGACAATTAAGGCTATAGTCTATGGAAATAGGGTTGTACCTAGCTTCTTTTTTAATTCAACGTCAATTTATGATAAACAATCGTACACATAATATTCTATTATCTTAGGCAGACAAAAAAAACGTTATTTAAGTAGGACTACATTTTTACCCAAAATTAAACTACTAGCGTAAACCACTCATCTGACTTCCATGAAGCTCTTTCAATCACCTAACAACTACCCTAAACAAACAATTTTAACTGAAAGGTATAAAAAAATCACTAGCTAATTAGCGATGTCAATCAAATCTCCGTAGGCGATTCCAAAATAGGTTCATCTGGAATCGACACACTCATCACCATAACAGGCACCTCCGATGTCAGGGTATCGGATGCCGGAACAAGAACCTCTAGTACTTCCAACCCAACTCCCATTGCCTTCTCCTTGAGAAAAAATCAAAAATCTGGGCCTAAAACCATTTAGATCCTACCCAGCCCAAAACAACCAAAAACCCAAGCTAAAGAACAAGCCTGCATCCAAAGCCTAGCCCAGGCTTACCCATAGAAAGAATTGATCTTGGCAACCAGAGATGGGCACCCGACCATCTTCACAGACGATAGAACGACGTATGTCACTACTGCATGTTCCTCGCTTCGACTTCTGAACGACATCGTTCCTAGAATTCGACCAAGGACCGGCGGAGAGAGACCCAAAAACCTCTTCTCGGCACCGAGAGGCTCTTCCCTGCACCAAAAACATCTTCCCAACCGCCCAACAATCTCGAACACACCTTATGAAAAGACTCAGTCCTGATTTAGATATCTAAACCAGAATTAGGTCCTAAAAATTGTTAATGTGTATACATAATACTCAAGAATCGGAGCAGGGATCAAAAACTCCATAGTCGTAAATCTAGAAAACTCTTTCTGATGTCAACTCACATTCAAGAATAGAAATTGTTAATTGTTATGACATCAGAGCAGCTAGACTTCTAAAGTAACTATGATATTTGACTAATCCATATGATCATTTTGGATCTTACAGTGGATACTGCTATACCTCGACCTATGTGCATGCATGACCTCAACTGGAAATATGCAGCCTGGGCGGATTGAAAGCGAATGACCCAGAGAAAAGGCATATAAAACATGAAAATCATTAGAGTGAGTGGACGAAAATAAAGATTCGTAAGACAAATCATAAAAATATCTTTATGTCTTTCACTGAAATCATATATTAAAAACGTAGTGAGTCTAAGTAATATATATATACATAGGTGTGTGGAGGCAAGTGCAACGTAATCTCGGGTCAGGTGTTTATCATAGCCTTCCCAGGGCGTACTCGATGATCAACCGAGAAGCCAATGCATTGATGCAACATACATAGACTCAGCGTGCATAAAATACAAAATCATATTATAGCCGTTTGTGTATATCATAAACATATCGTATTGTAGCGTAGCATAGCATATGTTATATATATTCATAAAAAAAAATCAAATTTATACATCTAGACTTGCTAACAATATAGAGAAAAATAAAGTGTTCACTCACATGAATTGCCATAAAAGTAGTCGTCGATCCACTAATTCGGAAGTCATACTAAATGCTTATAAGAAAAATAAAAAATATAAATCAACTAATAAAAGTTTGATCGTGTGACTAAAATGGGCAAAGGAATCTGAGACATATGTCAATTAGACACTTACATTTATTTTCAATAACCATGAATCATACTATGACTCATCCTCGTACTTGATGGGCCGTGCCTCAATCCTAATCGTCATACCCATAATTTGTACTCCACAAATATTACTTTTCAACTTGACATGCAAGAAACAATCGAGTTGGCGTGTTGATTCGCTCCAATTCCTGTGCATCACCGAAAACATTAAAAAAATTGTCGAATGATAGAAAAACTACACGAAAACAATTTTCGAAAAGCTTAGGGAAGCTTTCAGTGAAAAGTTAGTCTTATGGTTGCCAAAACTCTGTTGACTTGCTATGATTCAACCAACGTGCACATCAATTGAAAGCTCTAATTTCATACAACAACCTTCCCAACTAAAACAATACCAAAAACCGATCAAAAATAGTAGAAATCTACCTCAAAATTTTGGATAATTCGTTGGAAAATCAAGTCGACCGCCCATCATCGTCAGGCTACGGCATGACCTGCGACCAGTCGCATTCAAATCCTTGGATGGTAGGCTTCAAAAGCCATATGGTTTCGTGGGCAGAAATCATCTTCGAACTCGCCGTAGATGAAATGGAATTCTGGCATAAACCAAGTCGATTCTTCTCCCATAATGCTTGCATGACCAAGCTACAAGCTTGAAATGAAAGAGGAGGGTGAGGGCTTTAATTTCGAGGGAAGGAGAGGTGAAGGGAAGCTTGCTTGCCAATCGCTGGCGATGCCACACAGTCGGGGCGAGGAGGGAGAGAGAGAGAGAGAGAGAGAGAGAGAGAGAGAGAGAGAGAGAGAGAGAGAGAGAGAGAATGTTGAGTTTTTTTCCACCCCTGTGAAATATTCAGAAATTTACCTTATTAAATGGACGGCCCAGATTGGGTTTGATCAAGATCAGACAGTTCACAAAGTTTGACCAATAGTAGATTTCTAGTTTAATTAATTACTTTTCCCACGAAACTTCTAAAATTAGTAGAAATTAGCTCGAGCCTTCGAAAAATATGATAAAAATATTGACGAACTCGCAATCATTCCGTCTACAACTTTTGTGAAGAAGCCAAGTCCAAAATTATAACTTATAAAAAATTAATTTTAGTGTTGCGACTAATGTCGAACCTCGATAATCGTATCAAATTAGGATTAACTTGTTAATAAAATCAACTAATGAAGATTAACAAGCTAATCTAAGTTCGGGTCGTTACACCTTGGTCCTTGTCCTCCTCTTGTTTCCTCAATGTTATCCACAGTGGCTTCCGTCGCCTTTACCCTTTCCCATCAGCACAGCGACGAACGTCGACGACAAGAATAGCCCAATAGCAAAAATTTCAGCAGCGAATCCGACCTCCAAATGAGATCCAATGAACCCCAACATCACTCAATATGAAGGAGCGAAGGCTGTTGGATGGTGACAAACACCCGCCGTCGGTCTTTCAACTCAAAGATGCCGAAATAATCAAATTTTCGTCTCTGTGGCGATAGCGATAAAATCCTAACAGAGTCCATCTCTTCACTTATCTAGAGATTCAGGGTTGTACCTAGATCTTAATTATTATACTATTTTAGCTCCCAAAGTTTTTTTTTTTATTCTTGCTGACCCAAATAAAAGACCCAAGTAAATAAGATTAGATTTTATAATTTCATAATAGGGTCTCATCCAAAACATTATTTGAGAACACGTTTATAAAAATAGAAATGCTAATGGAGTATGTTAATGATGCCGGTATCATGCCTAGTGCTTCTTGTAATATGGTTAACACGGTTCTCGTCACATACAATTTGCAACATTGTTCTTCGACCTCAGTTTAAGGACTGCAACGATCGATTATTAACATGCATGTGTCTAGAGTACGTTTAGTCATTCCTAATTCGTTCTATTTAAAAGTAATCACACTACTGTGTCGACCACGCTGTTCATCATGCTCAGAAATCAGAATGCCTTCGCCGGCCGGCCTGTGGCATGTGAATGATGTGATACATCAGTTCTGCAGTTCGATCGATCAGAAATACGTATCATGGCCTTAGAGGACGGCAGAGTTATATTAATTAGTCTGTGATGCATTTTGTATTAGTATATGCGTCTAGGCAAAACCTGGACCTGTCAATGAACTCAAATTAATTTATATACGTAATTTATATACGGATGATAAAGGTTCTAGAATGGGGTGAATAGGCCTTTTACAACTTTTTTGCTTAAATTGTAGTCGGAGATAGTAGAATGACAACCTATTCCGAATTACAAGATACGAGTGTTTGAACTGTAAAACCAACAAGTAAAGAATAGCAGGAGGATGTTTTTGTTAACGCAAAAACCCTGCAACCAGAATTAAAACTGTGTGCGTCTAACTCTTGAGGAACAAACATTTCCACTATCAAGTAACACACACAATTACAAGACTCTTGTACTCTAGGGATACATAGCCCGTATGTTATCCTAACTAGTTTGACTACCAGTTCAAGACAGAGCTACACTACTTGACTTATGTGTTTACAACTTGGAAAGTATCTAAAAACATCAACTCAGATCTTAACTATTTGTAAGTTAAATATTCTTGATCTACTTCTTCGGGTTGAGCATCTCCATACTTATCTCAATGGAATGCACTTATGTAATGATGCATATGGGTTTTGAAAACAGTTTTTATGATTGAGAATCTATGACTTACATGCACAACAAAGAGCAAATAAAGACGAGGAAGAGGAAGAGAAGAGAGAAAACTACACAATTTTGTGCTCTCAAAGAATCACCTAAAAATAATATCACTCAACCAAGAAGCTAAAACTGCCTTGAGATCCCTTATATAGACAGAACAACCCAGTTACTTTTGACAGCAAAGAAACATGCTGAATAGCTCAAAAGCCACCATATAGCAGACTTAAAACTGACTTACAACAGACATATACCAACGGTTATGAGTTTGAAGGACAAAAGCATGCTCAAGAGACAAACACACAAAGTCAACTCTAGGGTTTCCAATTTAGGCAAAGTGTGTTAAAGGAGGCAAAAGCTTTTCTAACTCTCATACCAGAAATAACCAAGTAGTGGACAGAGGTAAGCACGTTTTGCATACAAAGACAGTTTTTGAAGATGGCCAAAAGTCAACCCAGCTGTAAAGCAAAACAGATTTCTAGAACACTAAACCCAAGAAGTCACATGTGAAGCAAAAAACAACTTTCTCCTAGAAATTTTCCATAATTCAAAACAGCTTTTTCAAGGTCAACTTTCAAATAACTGAGCACATATAATCTGGAATTAGAGACAATCTTAGCTGTTAAATATCACACATGAAAATGTTCCAGATTAATAGGGATGCATGCCTAGAGTACTATCCTAAATGAAAACATGTTATGCAATATGAATGATCAACCTGTTTTTCATTGAGATAAGTAGGCTATGTCAACATCTTCAACATCTTCATTGATGATTCTTTATTTATTGTGTTTTGTCCAATTGCAAGGAAGAGCCAACCGTTCAAATAATACACAAAATCATATCTGTATGTAGATATTCTCTTCTGTCTACTCTGAGAATATTTTATGTACGAATTAAGTCTTTAATTAAGCATGCATTCTCTAATTTTCTATCCTAATGTTTCTGAAGTCGAAATTTATTAGTTAAAGATGTGTTTAATATTGTGGTATTAACTGTAAATGAGCTAGTGGCAAGTTCGGAGGCCGGGTGCTGGCGTGCTGACGAAGAAAGAACATATGATCTTAATCGACCGCAATATATAGTTCTATATATCTAGTTTTAGGTGCATTGCAGAGACTATGTACTGCCTACGGTCCCATCATATATATCGAGTTTTAGGCGCAGAAAATTAAGTTACTAGCTATATAGCTACCTAAGGTTTTAGTTAAGCCGTCCAGGGAGACAATAAGATTCGTCATGTATTCTCCATAGATATAAAATGAGCATGTGTTCCATATACGTCGTCCTTCAACTAACTCTGTGCCATCTTTGGCCGGCCTGCTGCGCTTGATTGGTCTATATATAAATAGAGTATCTGCAGCAGCACGGTTGCTGCTCTAGCAGTGGCGGCCCAGATCAAAAGTTGCTCGAGTAGAGGAAGAACGACGATACTGCGAGGAGAAGTGCTTCGGCGACCAAACGTTGACGCCGAGAAGGAGCAGCTGCGCGGGCAAGCTTTGCTAGAGGCAGACTGGGAGCGCCTGGCGGAGCCCACGCTAACGTGGTTGACGTCAGGCTCTCCATATTTTTTTTTAAAATCAGGTGCACACGTCAATAAATCAATAAACAAAAAAATCACAGGCCAATGGGAGGCTGACACATAGCAAGGCTGATCGGTCCATTTGATTTGGGCCGTTGATTTTGCATCCAAAATTTAATCCAATAGTCTTGATTTAAAGAAAATGACTTTTTTTCGTTTAATGTGAAGAATGAAAATATTTGCAAATAAAACTCTAAATAATTGCAAAAAAAATTCTTAAATATTGCAGAAAACACCCTAACATTTTTCTATAAATAATATTTCATTTTATTCACAACTCACACCAATTTGTGCACAACAAATTTCACATCTCCCTCCATCTCTTCTTTCATTTACTTGAGCATTTTTTCTATAAAAAAATGATCATCATATCTATTGACTTCTTTCTGAAGATTTACTATAAGAACCCCACCCCGATTTAGCTACCTAAATCGAAATTAGGCCTTAACGACCATGTTAACATAAGGTTAAACTCATACTTAATTGAAAATACAAGAAAGTAGAAAGTCAAAACTTTGAAGTCATAAGACTACGTAAATATTCTACTATTAGGTCACACTAAGTAGAAAATACAACAAAACGGTTATGACATCAGAGCTACTAGACTATCTAAGTTAACTGAAATACTAGCTCGTAGGATCATCCTGCTCCTACGACAGATAATGATATACCCGAAAAAACGTGTCCGTCCGACCTCACATAACTCTGCAAACCTGAGCATTTGAAACTAAAGCGCTCAGCCAAAATTCAAATAAAAACATGGAAAGTTAGATTGAGTGAACGAAAACATAAATAGTCTTAAGAAATCGTAAGACGTAAGTTTATGTCTTTCACAAAAAATATAAAACTAAAACTGAGCGAGTCTAAATAAAAGTAATGCAAGCGTGTGGAGGCAAAAATGTATGAATCTTCGGGTAAGGAATTCCTAACCCACCCGGAGCATACTTGGTGATCAGTCGAGCAACCTATGCATCGATGCATAATCGTGTACATGTCGTGCATAAAAATCGTTAAATATAATGCAGTGCCTCCATGCATAATGATAAAAGTATCGACAAACTCACAATAATTTCCTCTATGAATTTCGCGAAAAAGATGAATTCAAAATCATAATCTATAAAACGTCAATTTTTAGTCGCGACAAATCTTGATAAATGGGGCATATGATGCTTATATCGTTAATTAGCGCGACTAACGATAATTAACTCACTAATCTAGGTTCGGGTTGTTACAATATATCAAACAATCTCTCTTGGAATGCCAAACCTGCATATAATTTGGTTTTAGACGAAGTTCAAGACATCTTTTTCCGTGATGGTTAGATAAGCTTGAGCTTCAACCCATTTCAAAAAATAGTCGGTCGCCACCAACTCGTGCTTCAATCCACAAGACGCCGCCTATAATGGACCTACTATGTCCATTCCCCATCGTGCGGATGACCATGGTCCTGCTTGCGTAACTAGTTCATGAGCTGAAATGTGACTTACCGGGGAATGAAATTGGCACCCTTCGCATTTCTTGGCATATTGCTCTGCTTCTCGATGCATGTACGGCCAAAAGTAACATTGTGTCGTTATCTTCCTTGCTAGGCTCCTGCCCCCAGCATGTCTTCCACATATCCCCTCATGCATCTCATGTAAGATGATTCTAGCTTGAGCTGGACCGATGCATCTCAGCAGTGGCCCCATGAATGATCTCAGGTAAAGCACGTCTATGACCATTTAATATCTTGTTGCTTTCCATCTGAGCTTCCTGGCTTCGTGTGGATCTTCAGGCTGAATATTGAACTCTAAGTAATTGACTATTAGGCCTCACCAATCATTCAGAAACGATTCGACCATCATGGCTTGAAGTTCAAGCTTTTCATTGATGCTCGCACGTTCGAGCACATCGATCCTGATTGGCAGCGCTTCCTCGGTGTAACCTGAAGCCATCTTTGCCAGTTTGTCCGCCCTTTGATTTTCTTCCCTAGGGATCTTTACCAATGATAATGATAATTGAGAAAATTCTACAATCGTTTTCCTTATTAGTGCTTGATACCGAAACATCTTATCGTCTTGAGCCACATAATCATTGTTAGATTGTCCAAATATCAATTAGGAATCTGAGTTTATCGATAGGCTCTTGATCCTCAATTGACGCGCATCCCAGTTAGTAGGGCCTCATACTCTGCCACATTATTTGAAGTTTCAAAGTACAACTTCACGGCGCAATCCAACACGAAACCTTTTGAGTTTTTCAACATTATCCTCACTCCAGCTCATACGAAGTTCGAGGACTTGTTGATGTTCATCCCCCATATTGGTTCTTCCCATGGGGCATCGACAATCGCTAGGGGGATGTGACACTCAACCAAGAAGTCAGCGAGGACTTGTCCTTTCAGTGCGGCTCTTGGCTTATAGGTGATATCAAACTCACTTAACTCGATCGCTCATTTCATCATCCGTCCGGACATGTTTGACCTAGTGAGTATACCCTTTATCGAAAAGTCGGTGTAGACCATAATTTTTCTGCCATCAAAGTACTGCCTTAGCTTGCGTTTCACATGTATCAGTGCCAATATCAGTTTTTTCATTGGAGTGTACCTTGTTTCAACTTCAAGTTAGCAATAGCTTGTGAAAGATATCGGCCATTGGTATACTCGTTCTTCATGAAATAATGTGGTACTTGTTGCTACTCCAGATACGGCGAGGTAGATGCAAAGTAGTTCCATGTCTCTCGGGACTACTAAAAAATTCTTGCTGGCCAAATATTGCTTCAAGCTCCTGAATGCTTCAGACTGCAAAGAACTCTAGAAGTTAAAAGTCTTGACCTTTTAGTGCTTTGAAGAACGGCCTGCATCGATCGGTCATTCTTGAGATGAACCAACTCAAAGTTGTTATCCTCCCGGTTAAGATCTAAATTTCCTTCTTCGAACTTGGTTCTTCCATGCTGAGGATAGCTTCAACCTGCCGCGGATAAATTTCGATCCCTCTTTTGCTTATGATGTACCCTAAACACTGCCCAAAAGACACGCCAAAGATATACTTCGAAGATACTCTTGGTGAGAAGCTGATCGCTAACTCTTCACTTATTGTTTCTTCTGAGATTTCTCTCCTCTCTGCGAAGCATACTATCCAGATCTTCTCTGCTTGTCGAGTCTCGCTTATAATCCTTCTCTTGTCCTCTTCGCGAGTGGACGAACTTTCATAGACAGTTAATATTTCTTGGACTGGAGGGTCTTCATCTGACGCCTTCTCCTCTTGGCTCTCACTGATTTTGTTCATCTTATACTGCTGCAACTTTCCTTGGTTCATGAGTTCCAAGATTGCCTGTTTGAGAACTTCACACCTTCGTAGGCTATGCCCCCATTCTTGGTGGTATGGGCAATACCTTCTGTTTTTCGAGGGAACCATTGCTTTCGCCTGTGGTGGCGGTTTCTTGAATATCTCTTCTTTCTTGTGCTTGTGGAATATGGTTGATGGGCTGATGGTGAACCATTGTTCCCCAGTTTTCTGACAATCCAGTTGATCTTCAGGCTTTGATGGCAACTTTGATCTTCTATCTCGATCTTCAGTGACCTTCAAAGTTGTTAGCTTAACCTCGATGTTCGCAGACACTCTACCTATCTGTTTCCCCTTAACACACTCGAGGCAAATCTTGCATTCTATACTATCTAGAATGTCATCCATTGTCTTTGGCACCTTCTCGACAATTTTCTTGAACAATGGTGTCCCTTTTAGCAATCCTTCACGAAATGCTACGACGACAATCTTCGAGTTTTCGTCATCTCGTCTCTGAATCTCTCGAAATACTTCTCCAACTTCTCACCAGGCTTTTGCTGGATACTAAATAGCGTGGAGAAATCCTTCTTTTGTTTCCTATTGCAGAAGTACTAAGCAATGAACAACTGTGTCAGCTTCTCGAAGCTCAAAATTGATCCTGGCTTCAATCCTCGGAACCATTTGGCAGCTAGCACAGAAAGGTTAGTAGTAAACAATTTACACATCAAGTTATGATCTGTGGTCTCGATCCTTATTACTTATGTGTACTCATTTATATGGTCTTTTGGGTCAGAAGTTCTGATGAACTTTGTGAATGTTGGGACGGAGAACCATTTCGGCTTTCTTGTTTGCAATATGGCTTCAGAGAAGGGGGAGTCTGCAATGCCCCCTGACACTTCTGCGACAATATCTCGAGGCCTCGATCCTCTAGCCTTCTTCATGGCTTTCACTACATAATCCTTCCATTCCTAGCCTCCTAATGGTGGCACATAGTCTTGATCAGTTTCGCTCCCATTGTCACGCTACTCATCTTCCTCAGAAGTATTTTCATCTTCTTGCGGGGAGTAGTCATCTAGTGAGCGTGAGCGGCTCCTCCTTGACCTCAAATTTCACTTCCTTTTGGCCATTTCTTTTATCTTGTAACGTGCTAACTCAGCTTCCAAATTTCTGATTTCTCTACTCGTCAGTCCTCGGTCACGAGGACTAGAATCTTTTTTACTAATAGCAGCTCTGTTGTTAGTTGTTTCCATTAGTGGTTCCTATTTTGGTGCCTATATCAAGCTAGCTTTATAACAGGGTAATAGAGTTCAATGTAAGTGTAATCAAAGTAGAATCTAATAAGAAAACTTACCTAGTTCACCTATTTATACCCGTCGGATACCACCAAAATATGAGCCACTACTTTTCTGGCTGAGTTTCTAAGTTTGTACACCGAACTTCAATCCTCGAACCTCGGCCTCAACTAGCAATTGCCTCCTATTTCGGCGCCATCTCCCTAGGATTGTGCTTCCCCTCACCCACAACTCCCCAATTTTGGGATTACGTGGGTAAGTGGCCTCCTAAGGCCTATCCGTTCCTTTCCCTAGGCCTGAGCCTCCATTCCTCGGCCTTGGGCCTCATGATCCATCCGATTCTCGCGATGGATCATTCCTAGTACTGAACTTCGAGACTCATCTCGATCCTCAATATTGAACCTGAGGTTCGAAGCTCGAACCTCAGTTTACATTCCCAGAATCGAACATCGATCTTCGAGATACCATTCGAAGATACAACTCCAGTGTCTTTGTCCTTTAATCAACTTCGACATCTCGTTTGCTAGTGTTAAGTTCGAACCTCAATATTCTTGTTTCCACAGTGGCCTTATTAATTATTGAGTTATATTGAAATAAATGTTCTTATAGTAACCAACTAAAATGTGACATGTGTCTTACTAAAATTTTATTCGAATTTTTCGGGTTTAACAATTTTACGAAAGCAATATCCAAATCTGAACTTTGAATTCAGTTCGAATTCAAAATATTAGACAGTTTTTATTTTAAGATCGAACCTAAATCCGTAATTTTTCGATAATTTAATTTGAGATTTTAGGTACTCGTCTCCAGCTAAATTTATACGTCCTATAAATTTGGCCATGATACACTAACATTTAAAGTTAAATATGTAACGCTAGAAATCTGCTTCAAATGATCTGACATAACAGTATAAAGTTCAGTAAAGAAAGACTACTGCAATGATTCGACGAAATGACTCATAAGAATCAGCACAGCTAAAAGCACCACCTGTCATGCAAAACCACGCGTCTGCTCAAGCAGCAACCCACGCTTCACAACATTTAGGTCAAAATCTTGCACCAAATTATAGAGGCCGGCTCATTAGTAGAAATTATACAAACAACTCGTGCACACATTAGAATATGATCATGCTCATCTTGGCATTATAACCACCGTGTATACAGATCTGGGGATCTCGATCAATATCTTTTCTCTTTTGGAAAGCCTTTGTTTAATGCAAATTATGGGCGTTGCAGCTACCCTCTTCAAAAGAGAGACAACTAGACAATGCCACCTATTTGAGGCTTGGTCTGCGTCAATTTTGTTTAGAAAAATGAAGGGCTAATGTGGCACAATGGGGGGCCAAGTTGGTGATGACTCCTGAGGCTATAGCCTCAAGACCTTAACCTTTGCTACCCATAACAAGATTCGGCAGACACCTCATACCCAAAGCAAGACAATTTAGGTCTTAAAAAAAATACCAAATTATTGGTTCCATGTTGCCCAATAAGTGACATATTGTATCCTTCCCTCTAAGGTATGCCCACTCTGGCTCCACATGCTCTCTCTCTCTCTCTCTCTCTCTCTCTCTCTCTCTCTCTCTCTCTCTGATCTTTTTGTGGCTGTACTATATATACCCAACTCCGCAAATGTTGAGGCCAAGCTCACTTCTGAAGAACAATGACATAAAAGTCAATTACAAACTTCACTAGAGCATTTCAGTTGCAAAATTAACCATGGCTGCCAAATACAATGTTAGATCAATCAGCCTCCCCACAAGGTCTCACCCAACAACAGTCAGAGTTGAAGAAGAGCTCAGCAAGCTACAATCATGGGAGTCAACTTCTTCTACTTCTACATCAATGTGCAGAGGTCTATCTGGTCTTGAAGAGTTGTATGACTGCGTTGATGATCTTCTCCAAATGGCATCAACTCAACAACTACTCTCTCAACACCAACAAGAGAAATGCATGGATGAGTTGTTGGATGGATCTGTGAAGCTTCTAGACATATGTGGGATCACAAGAGATTTCATGTTGCAAGTCAAAGAACATGTCTTTGCGCTTCAATCTGCTCTTAGGAGAAGAAAGGGAGACTCGAGCATTGAAAACAGTATTGCCAACTACACTTGCTTCAGCAAGAAAATGAAGAAGGATGCCAAGACACTGATCTCACAGTTGAAGCAAGCTGACAGCAAGATGGGAGCATCACAACTCCTAGAGCAAGATCAGCACCTTGCCTCGGTGATTAGGGTTCTTCGACAAGTTTGTGCACAGAACATGTCCATCTTCCAATCCCTCTTGGAGTTCTTGGCAGTGCCAGTCTCCAGGACCAAGTCAAACAAGTGGTCTTTGGTATCAAAGTTGATGCACAAAGGAGCCGCCGTAGCATGTGAATCGCAGGCAGACATTAACGGTCATGAGTTGGAAGGAGTTGATTTTGCTCTATCCTCACTATGCAAATCTGGTGAAGTTGAGAAGATTCAAACTGTACAGAACAAACTGAAGGCTTTGGAAGTCTGCATTGAAGGTTTCGAGAGCGGCTTGCAGAGTGTCTTTAGGCGCTTGATCAAAACAAGAGCTTCTCTTTTGAACATAATTTCGCAATAAACTTGTGGGATTCTCCTAACCCATCAGTTAATTTAGTCTCAGAATTATCCAAAGCATCCACATTTTATTAGGATTTCCTTTGAGATTACAATTTTTTGAGATATGTATAGCTATACAACGAAGTACAATTGATACCAAGCAGTTTCTGAACATCTGATGTCTCCTTTATTGATTACCTTCCACATTACGAGTTCCTTATAATTTGTATCAGTAAAGGCTTCTACGTACGTACTGTATCCAAATCAAAACCTAATCTTCATTACTCAAACTTATACGCGAAACCTGGATTTGAATCAAGATCCACATTTTAAGTTCTTATACGGATCGATTCTTCACTAATTAATGTGCCCAGCTAAATCAGCTTTTTTTCTATTAAAGTTCCTAAATTAGCTTGCATAGTACTAAATTAAACACATAGTCACTACCACATTTTGACTCATTGCCGGCGACACATAGTCAGCTAAATTAAAAGTCCCCGGCAATGTTTTTGGACATTACCGGCGATTTTTGCCGGAAAAATCGCCGGTAATGTCTTTTTTTTTTTTTTACATTACCGGCGACATACATTTATGTCGCCGGCAATGTCTCGATGGTAATAAAAAAAAAAAGACATTGCCGGCGACTTCATTTATGTCGCCGGTAATGTCTTCTTCTTTTTTTGACATTACCGGCGACATAAATGTATGTCGCCGGCAATGTCTTTTTTTTTTTTACATTACCATCGAGACATTGCCGGCGACATACATTTATGTCGCCGGTAATGTCAAAAAAAAAGACATTACCGGCGATTTTTCCGGCAAAAATCGCCGGTAATGTCCAAAAACATTGCCGGCGACTTTTATTGTCAATATGTGGTAGTGAGTTATCTGATAGGTGCATAATTATGCAACGTTTCTTTGTGTAATATTACCTTATATTTAGTTCTTTCGTTATGTTTTTAAGTAAATTAATTATGTTTATTTGTTTTATAGGTTTTTGGAAAAAATAAAGAAAAAGAAATTTAAAAGAGTTTCCTAGTGTCACTACCAGCAGAACCATTATATCCGACGAGTTGTCAAAAAACAGACCGACGAGAAGGGATCTCGTCGGTTATAGTTTACTATAACCGACGACAGGATTATCTCATCGGTTATAGTTTTTTGACCGTCGATATTTTCTTGTCGTCGGTTATAGTCGCCGGAAACTCGTCGGTCATAGTTGTCGACTATGTCCGACGATTTTTTTGACTATTACCAACGATTTTTTCATATCGTCGGTTATAGTTTCTTATTTCAGATCTGGGCAGCAGCTCGATCTGTCATTCAAAAAACTTTCCATTTTTTCTGAAAATGCTCTGAAATCGATCTTTGGGTGATGTCGAGAATGAGTTCGTGATGATTCATGCGCATTATATATATATAGGTACGTCGTGCTTAATTAATATATATATGTGTTGTGCATGCATGTATTAATGCTTAATTTGTTGAATATATAGATCGATCGATATTAATTAATTGATTTTGAATATATACATATATATTGATCGATCGATCGAGTTAATTAATTGATTCTTTAGTTTGAGTAATTGATCGATGGTTGATTTTGAGTACGTACGCGTGATTGATCGTAAATATATATTAATTGTTGTTAATTTTAATTTGATTATTGTGAATATATATATATATTAGCAATAACTAACTAGCTAGCTAGGGTGATTAATTTATTTAATTAATATATTGCATTATATATATTGTGATTATATATATAGGATTAAATATACACTAGCTAGCTAGCTAGTACGTGTACGTACGTGCATGGTTAACGTTATATATATATATTTAGATTTTTGTGATCGATTATATATATATAGTTAGGGTGTACGTGTGTGTATATATATATATATTAAAATGATGGGAATTAAAATAATAAATATTTATATCTAGCTATGAAATTTGAATTAATAAGATCATGGGTATATATACATGCAGTTATAATTTTCAGGATGGACAAGAGTTGGATATGTCTTCCAAGATTGGATGTAAGATATCACCGTGGAATTAGAAGTTTTGTAGAATATGTGAAGGTTAATTGTGGAGGGATGACAATTCATTATTGTCCGTGTACGAAATGTCAGTGTCGCAGCGAGCGATATCGTTTTCACATCGATAAAGTATTGGAGCACTTGAAGAAAAACGGGTTTTGGAATAAGTACACATGTTGGATTTATCACGGTGAGAGCTCAACAGTTGGTCAACATGATCACGGACAATTTTTTGAGAGTGGCAGTACATCCAATGATCCAACAACAAGGTTGATCAACGATATGTTTCCTCATGAGAGCGGTATATTTGCTCAAGCACCGGATATCGATATCCCTCCTGCCGTTGGAGACTTCCCTCATATTGAGCCAGTCTAGCAAGTACCTACAGCTGTCAACACAGCTGGTATGGACAAGTACAACAACCTCATTGCCTTCCAACAGACCCCGTTGTACAACGGGTGTAATAAGACTGTTCTCGAAAGTGTTATGGGAGTAATGAAGCTCAAAGTGGAGAACAAAATGAGTGTGAAGGCTGTTGATGATTGGCTAAAGTGGTCTGGTTCGTTGTTGCCCCTCGGTCATCGTCTTCCTACCACTCATCGTAAGGTGCGACAGATCCTTAAACATCTTGGCCTTTCCTACATCAAAATCCATGTTTGTAGATATGATTGTGTTCTCTTCTGGGGTGAAGATGCTTATGGAAATGATCTTGAATCCTTGATGAATGCCCGGTATGTGGTACAGATAGGTATAAGTTGACTCCTGCCGGAAACAAGAAAGCTGTGAAGATACTTCGGTATTTTCCGCTGATAGATAGGCTAGAACGGTTGTTCATGTCTGCACACACGGCTGAAGCTATGAGATGGTGGGCCGAGAGGAATTTGCCCGATGGTGATACGCTTATACACCCTGCTGACGGAGAGGCTTGGAAGCACATGGTGAAGGAGTTTTCTTATTTTGCATCAGATGTTCGAAATGTTTGGCTGGGGCTTTCATCTGACGGATTCAACCCTTTTGGCAACATGAGTCTTCAATACAATATATGGCCAGTTATTTTGGTACCGTACAACCTTCCTCCATGGATGTGCATGAATAAAGAATACAATATGCTCACTATGATCATTCCAGGGCCGGGTTATCCAGGAAAGTGTCTCGATGTGTATCTGAGACCCTTGATTGAGGAGCTTAAGTACTTGAGTGAGCATGGTCATCCCACTTATGACAAGTTCAAAAATGAGATGTTCCAGATGCATGCCATGCTTGTTGGCACCATTAGCGATTTTCCTGCACGCGGGATGTTGTCGGGCAACGTTACCAGGGGATACATGGCTTGTCCAGAGTGCATGACGGTTGAGTGTTGCAGACCTCATTGCAGGAAGATTGTACATATGCGACATCGTTGTTGGCTTCCATATGATCACCCATTTCGGGAGGATGTGGAGGCATTTGATGGGACTTTGGAAACAGGTGAGCAGCCGAGGAGATGAACGGGGGATGAAATCTTAGAAGTGCTAAATGAATACGATTTTGGGCAGCTAACCAATCATCCTGAGATAGTGGCGTCAATACCTGACAAACCCGACAGGTATAAATTCTGGACACACAAAAGTATTTTTTGGGAACTTCCTTATTGGTCCAAGTTGCTGATCAGACACTACTTAGATGTCATGCACATAGAGAAAAATGTGTGCGGGAGTGTGGTCGGCACAGTGTTGAATTGGGAGGGAAAAACTAAAGACGGCCCGAAAGCACGCATTGATCTTAAAAGGATGAGACTGCGAAAACATTTGTGGTTGAGAGATGGGAAGAAAAAAATGCCACAAGCTCCTTATACCGTCAAGCCTGCCCAGAAGAGTGAAATTTTTGGCTGGATGGGTAATGTCAGGTATCCTTCAGGCTATGCCGGAAATATAAGTCGATGTGTTAACTTCAAAGACAACAAGATGTACGGACTAAAGAGTTATGACTGTCATATACTGCTCCAACGCCTCTTCCCTGTTTTCATTCGAGGGTACCTGCCCAAAGAGGTGGTGGAGCCGTTAGTGGCTTTGTCAAGATTCTTTCAGAAGTTATGCACGAGAGAAGTGAAGAAATCGGACTTGTTGGAAATGCAACAGGACATCATTTTTATCATGTGCAAATTCGAAAGGATATTTCCTCCAAAAATTTTCGACATCATGCCTCACCTGATGCTCCATCTTCCGGAACAATTGTTGCTTACTGGTCCAGTACACTACACATGGATGTATCCTATGGAAAGGTACGTAATGCATCTCTGAATCTGGCTATATATATGTCGATCTTTAATATTATTTATTCACTTATTGTTGCAATAAGAATAACATGCTCGATCTGTAATTACCAATTTACAGACAATTATGGGACTACAAAGACTATGTGATGAACAAATCTGCACCCGAAGGGTGTATCGCTGAAGCATATATTGCGCATGAGTGCGTAACGTACACCAAGTTGTATTTGGGAGTGTTGGAGGACCCTCCACAACATATGCCAGTAAATTGAGAGCAGTTCAACCTTTCGATCATCTCCGATGATGTTGAAGTTTCTGGAAAGTTGCCCAACTCGTACAAGTTGGAACCTTATGAGCTAGTCATTGCCCATTGGTCGGTATTGATTAACTGTCCAGAAGTTCAATATTGGAAAAATTTGCACCTTTACTGCCCTGCTATTTCCGGTGATGTTGAGTACCACAACAAGACGTTCGCAAACTATTTTGGCAACTGGGTAAGTTGATACTTAAATTGACCTGTATATGATCGATGTTAAGTGCATGTCTCGCATCCTATTTATAGTTAAGTTAATAAATGATTATTTTCAGATGAATCATGTACAAGATGATGGTATCCCTCAGTGGTCACACTAATTGAGGCTCTTGGCGCAGAAACCGGTAACTTCCAGAGTTTATCATATATGTAAGGTAAATGACGTGCTATTTATTTGTGAACATAGAGATGTCAGACGAAAAACACAGAATTCTGGGGTAATGGTGCATGGTGGGCAGAATGGAGTTGACTATTACGGTGTTCTCCATTCAGTTGTCAAATTAATATATGGGGAAGGCATGACCGTGCACTTGTTTAAGTGTAGATGGTTTGATACCGACCCTCAGAACACAAGGACCGATCAATACGAGATTTTTTCGGTGAATACTGCCACAAGCTGGTATGAAGATGATCCGTTTGTGTTGGCCACGGTGGTGAAACAATTGTTCTATCTTGATGATCTTGTGCATAAAGGCGCGTGGAAAGTGGTTAACCATGTTCTTCCACGAAACATATACAGTGCCTCAACCCTTGGTGTGACCTCGGATAATGAAGAAGTCAGTGCATACCAAGAGCCGAACGCAACTGGTATTCCTGAAACCTCAACAATTCGCCTTAATAATGTGAGACAGGGCAGTGTGGTACGAACACATCAACCGAATCTTCTTGATGTTAATCAAAATGAAGACAATGAAGACTCAAGTGACGAGGACATACACATCTTACCTGAAATTAACTCGGAAACAGAGTCAGACTCAAGCGATGATTCTGATTATGCGCCTTAATTAGTGTATATATATGTATGTTATTTTGACTTAGAACGTGCAATGTAAAATGAATTTTATTCAGATTATCGACTGCCGAATCTTCTCGATCGATGAAATTGATATATCCGGCCCCATCATAAATGAGAGAGCTCGAGAGATCGATCGATCGAAAAAAAATACACAACCGATCGATTAATAATTATATCGTATTATTAAATAATAATTTAATAATTTGGTATTAACTATTAATAATTTGGTATTAACTATTAATAATTTCGTATTAATTACCTATTAATAAATATATATATATATATATTAATACACTAAATATTTAATTAGTTTACCGGAATAATCAGAAAATTAAATAGAAGAACTATATCCGACGACATGCATATGAAAATCTCGTCGGATATAGTTGAACCGAAACTATATCCGACGATATGCATATGAAATCTCGTCGGATATAGTTTCGGTTCAACTATATCCGACTAGATTACTTATCTCGTCGGATATAGTTCTGTTTTATATCCCGATCTGGGTACGTTTTGGGGCAGAAACGAAACTGCCCCAAACTGCTCCAACGCCTCCGATCGATTTTCTGGCCTTTCATCGTGCTACAAGCAAGCAATTGAAGCTCAAGTGGTATTCCATCGATCTTCAAGCCAAATCCCTGGTCGATTAGTTCAAAATCAGGTTTGAAATCCCTAAATTCAAATTTTCGAATTTTTGTAATTTATGTTAGATTTTGCATGTGGAATGTGTTGATCGATAATGTGGATGCATGTATTGATATAGCAATAGAATTTGTTAATTTTATGCATGTATTGATATATATTTTGGGATAATTTTGATTTTAGGTTAAATTTAGGTTAAATTTCGGGATAATATTTTGGGATAATATTTTAGGTTAAATTTTATGCATGTATTGATATATATTTTGTTAATTTTATACATGTATTGATATATATTTTGGGATAATTTTGATTTTTTGGTTAAATTTCGAATTTTATCCATATTTTTTGCATGCATGTATGTTTATATAGTGGAATATATTGGAATTTTAGGTTAAATTGGATTTGGAATTATTGGATTAACAAATTGGAATTGGAATTATCCAAGTTTTTTGTTAATTGGATTTGGAATTATTGTTGAATTTGGATTATTGGAATTATTGATATATATAGTTAAATTATTGGATTATATATGTATTGGATTTTATGGAATTATTGTTGATTTTTGTGGAATATTTATATATTGGAATATATATTGGATTATTGATATATATTGGAATATGCATGTGCTAGATTTTTTGGATGAATTAGGAATTTTTTTTAATTTTAATAATTTTATAGCAACGATGCAATGGTTTAATTGTGGACCTTCCCGAGGGGCCGGGTCGAGTACTTCGAGGGGGAGGTCCAGAGGGAGAGGGAGATCGGGACGTGGGGATCCTGGCTCGGGAGCTGGGGATCCTGATGACACCGGAAGTCGGTCCACATCAGGATCCACCAGCGTCCCCAACACTTACAGTCTTCCGCTGACTTCTCGACACCGTCGGCTGATGGGCGAGGGACAACCTCAGCAGCAGCCCGAGCCTCCTCGATCCTCAGGCGCGAGGTTGGTTCATCAGGTCAGTCGCACGCGTTCAACGGATAGTGCGACTCAATCATCGGTCCGAATGCCGGACATTCATCGCGAGGACCCTTCCCCCGTCATCCACCAGACAGCTCCTCATTCTTCCGAGGAGGCTGGTGGATCCACTCAGTCCTCGGCGAGGATGCGACTATGCCCGCCGCCTACATTATTCTTACCGTTGGAAATCCCGACGATACCTCACGTCGATTCCGACGGGATGCCTATTCCAGGACAGCTAGGGTTCATTACCCCGGAGCAGGCATATGCGTATATACCCTTCCCGGCACCTCTCTGGAGTGCGAGGATTCCGGGACAACGCACCGACGAATCAGGTAAATATTAATTAGTGATATCTTTTTACTCCCTAATATTTAAATTCAATTAGGTGTTGATGTTTAAAAAATCGTCTACATATATATGTGATAGGCGAGATCGTGCCCGGTGCCAAACAGAAGAGAACCAGATGCCCCGTAGTCGGCAAGTTACTGGACGAAGCCATTCAGGCTAGCGGTGGTGGCCAACTTATGATTCCGACCGGGGATAGAGGGCAGGTGATCGAGGGAAAGGTCACTCGAAAGTACGCGGGGATGGCGGGCAGCCTCATACGGGATAGAGTCCCAATGTTGTGGCCAGATTGGAATTCAGTGCCGCAATCCGTCAAAAATCAGCTGCATAATGCGTTGTCGGTGAGTTGAATTGTATATTCATTATGTAAATTATCTAAATAAATTTTTAATATTATTGATATATATATATATGCATTGCAGAGGTGGTTCCGCGTGGATGCAGACATTAGACCTAAGTGGGTGGATGAAGTGCATGAGAGCAGGTTTGCAGACGGGCATTTATATATATTTTTTTGTTTCTTTTGATTATGTTCATACAATGTTGTTAGTTACTAACGCTTGATTTTATGGGTATATATAGGTATAAGGAGTGGAAGGCCGAGCTGAAGAAGCATTGGAAAAAGTACGGGGACGATCGTGAGGGTACCCCTAGCGAGTTTCGTTATAGGGAGTACGAGTGGCGATGGCTTGTGGTTCACTTCAACAACCCGAAATTGAAGGTACGCAACCTTCAATCGATTTAATTTTTGTTTTATCGTACTTCCCTTAAATTATTTGGCTAATGAGTGTTTTTTTTATGTTTAATTAATCGCGCAGGCTCTTTCTGAAGTCAACGCAAGGAAACGAGCCAAAAACACCAAAAATCATCATGCCGGTACCAGATCATACTCGGGTTGGATCGAGGAGGCGGCCAACCACCCAGAAGAGGATCCCCTTGTCTATACGATGCAGCACGCGTATCCGCAGTCCCCCGAATATGCTGTAAGTGTCCTTATAACAAAATAAACTTATTTCTTATTTATTTAGATTGTTTTTTTAATTAATATTTTATTGTTCTTTGTCAATTAGGCGAGAATTCAGGAGGCGATTCCGGAGGTGTTGACTCAAGTGGCAAGAGAGCTCTATCCCAACACCCCCGATGCGGAACTCCCGATTGATCAGATTGATCGATCTGATCCGATCGTCAGGGCCAGGATTATGTCAACTGCGATCCCTCCAAGGAAGAACACATTCTACTGCAGGGGTTCCGGAAAATGGGGTCAAGGGCTGCTGAAGCATACCCCTGAATTCTCTCCCGGATCGGGATCATCATCATCTTCGAGGACTAATGAGCTACACGACCAGCTTCATATGCAATCAATTGAGATGGAAGCTCAACGGCGTCGGATCGAGGAGATGGAGCAAGCGCAAGCAGCAGAGCAGAATCGGTTGGCCGAACAGCAGCAACAAATGGGGACATGGATGCAGCATTGTTATGCACAGTTGCAAGCATCTGGAATCCAGATAGCTCCCCCGCCCATTTTCGGTGCGCCACAGCCACAGCCACAGCCTCAGCCTCAGCCTCAGCCTCAGCCGCAGCCTCAGCCTCAGCCAGACCAGGACCAGGACCAACCAACTTTCTCCAATCCGTTTGACCACATAGACTTAGGACCAGGACCCCCTACATTTGAACAATTGTCGGTTTCATTTTTATTTTCATTATTTACTACGCATATGTATACAGATTTGAACGATTTTGGTTTTTATTAATTAATTTATTTACTACGTACTCTAGTTTCAATGGTTGTTGATTTTCAATTTGAAAAATATATAGATAGCGTGATTTTTTGTGAATGCAGGTTTTGGGATAAAACCCAAAACCTGCAAAAAAAAATTTAAATTTTTTCACTATATCCGACGACATGTGTCAATATCGTCGGATATAATTTTCTCCAGAGTCAACCATTTTGACCATGGAGAAAACTATATCCGACGATGATATCGTCGGTTATAGTTTAAACTATGACCGACGATAAATTATCGTCGGATTTAGTGTATTTATTTTCCAACGATAACCCTAAATCATCGTCGGATATAGTATTATCGACGGTGTATTACCGACGATACTATATCCGACGATGTGTCGTCGGATATAGGTATGACCGACGATAAACGGAAACAGACCGACGACGCCAAGTCGTCGGTCATAGTAATTCTTCCGGTAGTATGTAATGAGGATTTAATTGATTGGCTAACAAATGAAGTAGAGTCCGATGCTTTTGGATTTCGGTGGACTACATGGGTTACAAGGAAGAAGTCCATATATATATTTGCTGCTAGCATGTGAGGAGAAGCTAAGTTAATTAACTCATCTTTAAAGAGGAGAGGAAGACGTGATTAACTAGAAGAATGAGAGACGTGGTGAACTGAGCAGTTTGGAATTGGATGCGAGTAGAAGTAGATTTGGAGTAGGAAGCTATGCACGTGGGTTCTAGCTTGATTCATATATATATATATATAAAGCTATCATGCAGCAGAGGGGAGGCGGCATGCAGATATATATATATATATATATATATATATATATATATATATATATATATATATATATATACACAGAGCTCTTCGGTTGCGGACGTCCGCACCGGAGAGTTTCGTGCGGATTCCGGCTTTTCGCCGGTGTCCCAGTCACCGAATCCGATCTCCACCGTTCAGATTATAGGTATGCGTGTGTAGATTAACCCTGTAAAATTTCATCCAATTCGGCGATCGTTTGATACATCAAAATCATGATTTACCAACCGGAATACGAACGGTTCCGGTTTACTAATTTTTGTCCGTTTGTGTAAATCGGATTTTTGAGGTATCAAACGATCACCGAATTGGATGAAATTTTACAGGATTAATCTACACACGCATACCTATAATCTGAACGGTGAAGATCGAATTCGGTGACCGGGACGCCGGCGAAAAGCTGGAATCCGCACGAAACTCTCCGGTGCGGACGTCCGCAACCGAAAAGCCCCGTATATATATAAATATATATATATATATATATATTTGCTTATAGCTAGCTAGTGGGCAGTTGGAAAGAAAGAGTTTTTGGAGCAGACGTACGGGGGCCGAGAGTTTTTGGGAGAATACCGGAAGGAAGAAAAAAAGAAGCTTCATCCATTATGAGTTTGTTTCAATTTTATTCTTCTTTCTAATTTTTTATGGATCCTATGAGGAGCTAAATTCTATAGTTAAGGGACTGTTTTGAAGCCCCGTTCATGATATCTAGATTGCTTATGCACGTTAATTAAGTTTTGCTTTTGTTATTTGAATGAGGTTTCTTTGTTATTTATACAGTGATGATTCTTGATTATGTATGCTTTGAGTGCATGCTTAGTATGCATGTTTAGGAATCTAATTCTAAAAAAATTGATGGCTGTTGGTGATTATTACCTTCCTCAAGTTTCAATCGTAGAATCCATACATGCTTGGTATAAGAAACCCTAGGTCTAACAAAATACGACCGTAGTGTACTTGTGAAGCCTTGTAGATTTTCAAACCCTTTCTAGATCGTAATGCTTTTCTCTTAGTAAATTCGAGTCCGTGACTTCGGGTTCTTTGAGGGATAGACAATGTTAATAAGCAAACCTTCGACATTGTAAACATAAGGATTGGGTAATAGGTTGTGTTCACAGCTCGGGACCTTCCTGGGAGTCTTTCATTCATAACATTTGCATTTTTTAGTTAAGCATTTGTCGTCTAGATGGAGTGATGGTGGTGGATAGCACTTCCCTTAACCCATTTTATTATCGAATTTTCGTTTTATTCTAAATTTCGCTACTGTTTCAGTTTCGTAATCTAGTTTGTACAATTTATTTCAACAACCAAGCAAACTCCGATTGTATTGAAATTTTGTGTGGTAGTCCGCCACTGTGTCTATAGTGTCCTGTATTAATTTCGTGATTTTAGGTTGAGTCTAGGTATTTTAATTAATTAAGTTAGTGTTCAGTGGTCGAGGCTGTCAGGTTTCTGACTTTCGCGTCTGTTTGTAGTTTAGAATATTAAGTCTCATCTTTCCCTGTGGATTGACCCATATACTATTGTACTGCATTGACAAGCATATTGATTTCATTATAGGATAACTTTGAGGGTGGTTAAACACCGATCAATATCCACTTACCCATCACCAATCATATCCACTTCATATTGTTAAGAGGTCGTAGCAGGATTTTTCGATCATTATCCATAACCATAAGTAAGATGCAACATATTAAATCTCAGGTTTCTGAAATCCAACTTAGTTTTGCTGTCCTCCACTAACTATTCAAACAAAGGTTTGATGTTTCTCAGTTTCGGAGTTCGCTTTATTCTTTGCCCGGCAAGATTCCTTAGGATTTTTCATATATTCATGTGTAAATGTGGATGCGATTCGATCGGCATTTCATATCCCTCTTGGAAACAATTAGTCTGAGTTTTTTTTTTACGAATGCATTCAGTGTATATATTAATCTGGTCAGATACAACGAAAAACACTTAGAATAATTCTTTTTGTTAGAAGAGTCAAATCTAAAATAGGCAGTGATTTATCCATAGTCAATTGGAGCTCATAGTAACCTAAGTAGCTAGACTCGGGTCAAGGCCCGCTAGAAGTTTATAGGTAAAAAATTGACCCTAAGAAAACCAAAGAGTGACCCAAAATGGAAACCCAATAACCAAAAAACCAAACCCTAGTAGCAGTCGGCAACCAACAAGCACACAGCAACACTATTGCCCGTGCCATCGGTCGTTGATCAGCAACATCCTAACCACGCAACCACGACAACGCCGTCCAGACCCGTCAACATGCCCTCCTCCATCTAGAACCTCACTGCGCACCCACACAATTAGAAATTTATAGATCACCATGACCATCGTACGACGATGAAGCCATCACAGGTATCGCCTTGGTGTCGACTCATTGATAGAATTTGGAAAAGGATTAGACTCGGGATAAGCACCATAGTAAACCCCTCCGGTCTCGTCATCCCCGTCCGGCAGCAAAACCCAAGACGAAGGCTAGGCAGAAAGCCAACTCAGGTCTAGGCTGCCATCAGATGAGAAGAAGAAGTTCGAACGTTGCCGCCCTTAGAGAAAGTTCAACGGTAGGTGTTAAGCCCCGTGGTCATGTAGATATAACCCCAAAAACAGGAAAACGTGAAAATTCAACATTCCAACGGTGTTTTCTGCCCCGAGCAAGAACTCCTCTGGATCAATCGCTGGAGGACTTCTAGCCTCTTGACATGACCCAATTTTCACAGTAACGCTTCTAATATCGACTGTATGTACCTCCACATTAGGGCTGTTAATCGGTACAAACGATTCGGTTATTAGGCCGAACCGAAAATCGAATCGTATTTTTTAATCGGTTCGGTTCGATTCGGTTTTCTTGATTTTTTTTACAAAAAACCGAATTGTTCGCTTCGGTTCGGTTTGGTTTTTTTTCCGGTTTTTTTAAATAAAAAAAACTTTCTAAAAAAAATACTATTTCTTTCTATTAGTTTCGAAAATTCGAAGATCTTCATTAGCTACTTTTTTCAATAACTTTGTGAAAGTGTGAAACATAGTTTATGTCAAATCAAACTACAACAAATATAAGTCACAAATCACACATTCAAAGTTTCAAACCATAGCAAATGGCCAAATGTTTACCGAAAGTTTACATCACAAATTCAAAGTTTCAAACATCAACAAACATAAACTAAAGTCCACACTCCATAGTCCAAGTTTAAAACAATCTACAGTCCATCCAAATAAAAATACAATACAAATATCACATAAAAACACTCAATTGAATCCATTCTCAAACTATACTCAACTTGTCCACCATTTTCACTTTCTCAGCTAGGGAGTTTTTCTTTGGCAACTTAGCATTCCTTTTCTTAAACCCACAAGAACCCCAATAATCATTGTTAAGTATCAAACTATGGTACATACCAAATACTATTTTCATATGGGACAAAGAGATATATTCAACAACATACCCAACAACATCAAACTTGATTGACACTTGTAAAACTACGTCGTTTTATTCATTTCAGTTCAAACGATTTGGTTCGGTTTTTTCGGTTTTTTTGGAGATGAAAACCGAAATCGAATCGAATTTTTCGGTTCGGTTCGGTTTTTTTGTTTTTCGGTTCGGTATTTGTTCGATTTCGGTTTTTTCGGTTACGGTTCGTTTTCGGTTCGATTTTTTTTTCGGTTTTCGATTCGGTATTAACAGCCCTACTCCACATTATCAGAGTGATGCTTTGCCAACAATCTCGATGAAGTTGGATTTCAGCCTCTAGGTTCGACTCCGCGATGCGCCTCGCCTGCGTGGACGTCGTCGCAGCCATGTCGTCGTGTATCACAACGTCGGATCGAGTTCATGGTGTCGTTCTTGAGGCCATTGTGACGCTGGCAGAGGCAGCTGAAGCTTTCTAGGCCATATCTCTCGTCACTCAAAAAAGGTAAACTGCGGCTCCAATCTTTCTCTCTCTCTCTGGGGGGGGGGGGATTGATTCGTCGAATTGATTTGTTTTTGATTTCGAATCACAAAAGCAATGAGTTGTGGAGCTGTGGCGGGAGCCAAGGGGAAGAAGAAGAGGGGAGCTTCATTCGTGATCGACTGCAGAAAGCCGGTAGTGTATAAGATCATGGACATCGCCTTAGTGAAGTAAATTTATTCAAGAGATAATCAAGGTTGGCGGCAAGGTCGGAGCTTTTGGTGGCTGTTACCGTCACTCGTGAGAAGAACAAGTTCATCGTCACTTTTGACTCCACCTTCCCCTAGAGGTATACTATCACTCTTGTTTAGTTCACCGGACATAGTTCGTTTTATGTAGATCTGGTATTTACTTCATAGTTTTCTCTGAGAAGCTTATTTGATTGTGTTTGCTTTGGTTATTGTTTATACAGCAAAACCCTATCTTTGTGACTCTGCTGTCATAAAATTGATGACTTGTTTGTTGTTTTTTAGTTTTTTACACTAGCTCACTATAAAACTATAAAATTTGTGACTGTGTATAGCTAATTGAACTGTTGAACTTGCAATATGGTGTTTTTTATCCAATTAAAGTTATAAACTTGCGTTTGAGTAATGGAGGTTTTTTAGTTTTTATCCTGTAAATCTTTCATTGTCATAAATCTTTCTGATTGTGCATTCTTGGTTTTAAATTGACATAAAGGTCACTCTAATTAAGTGTTACTGTACTGATTTTTTCCGATTGATCTCTTCTGATCTTCCAAAATATATAAGTTGCAGCAGTTGTTTTAATAAGTTGGTGATCTATATCAATAAAGTTTGTAATATAGACTGTATTATGTCAATGACGAAATACTCTTGCATGTCAGATTTGCTGTCTGCGTATTAATAGTTCTTGTACTTAACATTTTAGGTAACTCAAGTACTACCAAGAAGTACTTGAAGAAGCACAATATTAGGGATTGACCACACAGTGGACGATAACAAGTCTCTAGCTGAGGAATGGGGAAAAGATAATAGAATCGATTGATATGCTATCATTGGTGTGTGCAACCTATTATTGTTTTGTTTCGTAATCATGTATTTATGTTTTTAATGTATTTATCTATGAGAATGGGATTACTGATAACGCATAAAACATGCATCAAATATTAACATAAATTAGACACTCAACACATATCTCACACGTATGCAATTTAAAATCATTCTTTGTAGATGTAGCATTGATAAATAGGGATCGTTCTTAACCGGAGATTGAGGGTACTAATGCATGACAACGTTTATAAACACAAAAGTAAATGTATGGGGGTTTATTAGTTGGTCTTTAATTACCTAATTTATTTACTAAAAACGTCTCAAACATAGCACATAATCCTAGGACTCTAACATGTATTGACTCATAGACAAGCAAACACATAGAAGACCCTAAAACACATACCATGTTTTGAAACAAAAAGAAAACATAATTAATTATATACAAGTGATCATCTTATTCCTTACCTAACTCATTTATTAACACATGCAAATAACAACACTACCGAAATCTCGTAACCCTAAATTTCGTTTAAACATGCATAATTCATATTTTGTGCTAGGCATCCCCTAAACACCATTGATCTAGACTAGGAATCCCCTAAATCAAAACCAAAGCATTAAGAACCAATTATCTTCATGCAAATTGAAATCTAGAATAAGGAACACATGGAAAAGTTATTGAAATTTACTCATGTAATAAAACCGAAATACAATCATCCAAAACACACAAACAAGTTTCATAAACAAAAAGGGACTACGGAGTAAAGAGGTCATTGTTACACTTTTATATCTTCGGAATCCCCTATGGATACTCAAGAGAACTAGACTTCTTGGTGGATGACGTTCGGAATCCCCTATGCGTCGGTGGAAGAAGAGATGTGGCGTTATGGTGGTGTAGTCGGCTTTTTGAGGATGTCGGCTTAATTTGTGGGGAGGAGGAGAATATTTGGTGGAGCATAGGCTATAGAATAAGTGATGATCTGCTTTGAGGCCGAGCTCCCCTTTATATAGGAGAATGGTAGGTTGTTTCCTACCATAACAAGAAGTCCACATTAATTTCGGTGAAATCTAACATCTTATAGTAAAACGCAATTTTCTTGAGTTATACATATCCGAATTGCATGATTCTTGTGGCATTTGAAATATATTTTCGAGGGCTATAAAATACCTTCCTTAATCACCTCAATCGGAGTTGATCCATGATTTCTACAGCCTGTAGAAGTCTGCTGTCCTGTAACTTCAGATTTCCTTCCTTTTTAAATATTAGGAATCCCAATCTCATCAAATCTTGGATTTCTTGCTCTCCAATTCTTCTTGTTCGAAAATACCATTTAATTGCACATATTTTGGGCCTCAAATCATATCCATATCATCTTGGAAAATTTTCTAAAAATTTGGCTCAATGGTCCTTTATTAATTCAGCAAGGTTGTGCTTTCCTAGATCACGCATGAAAAATGTCTTCTTCTTTATTTGCATTATTTTCATTTGTTCTTCTTCAAGATCCATGGAATTTCGGCAACATTTCTTCACTCCTCTTTTTGCTCTATTTTTCCATGCCTCAAATGCTTGTAGACCTCTTTACTCCGTCTCTTTTGACAAAAACCTAAAAATAACAAAATGAATCAAAACTAATAAAACTAAGCAATTAACAAAGCAAAAATATAGAGAAAATATATTAATTAATACGCCTAAAATATGTAGATCAATTACCAACCGAGCTTGCTAGATGTTTAATCATCACCAATCAAGTCTACTATTTTATTATATTAGCATGTATGTTCTTTTTGAGCTGGTTTCATAGATTCAACATGTAATTTAGCACCTTAGTTGCTTTATTTGGGTGGACATCTACTTGTTAAGTTCCAGTTTTCATGTAAAAATTTATGTAGTGTAAAGTCAACTATGAAAATGAAGGAATGGGAAGCAACAATTAATTTGCATATACTGATATTGTGAATTGTAATGTAATAGTTTTATCATTTGTTTTTGGTTTGAATACTAATTTTGCTTAGTATTGAGACTAATGGAACGAAAGTGTGTTGAAAATATGGTGGGAAGAATTGGGATTAGGAATCTGTCAAACTCTATCTAGGAGAGGATTTTTTTTGAAGTTGCAAGTATGGCAGGGGAGTGGCAATGACTCCTTGTAAAGTTGCAAGTATAATGCACCAATAGATGATGAAAAAGTTATGATCAAGTATAAAAATATGGCTTGAAATCAGTAAAATTTGGTAACGTACAGTTCTCTATGTAAACTTATTACTTGCCTTTCACAATTCTCATTGTTAGTTGCTACTGAACTGTGTCTCTCCCATTAAAATACTTCTTTTCACTAGTAAGATCTTGGCTTTTGATATGACTTCCAAAGCTAAAAAACCTTTAAATGTAGGAATTAGATGTCCAATTATGTAAGTCAGGGAGAGCCGCTAGCCATAATAAGACAAAGGGTAAAGACCAATCGAAGAAGACCTATGGGAATGTGTTCACTAACACTTTAGTGAAAATTGATTTGGGAACCCATCAGAGATCCGAACATGTCAAACAATGACCAACAGGTTTAAAGTTTTGAAGAAAGAGCTGCTTATTTGGCAATGATATTTTAGGAAAGCAAATAAATGGTACAAGAGTGGTGCGAACATGATAGATGAGGTGAGAAATTTGTTATTTGTTGGAATGGACTTTAGATTTAATATTCATCATAGTTCATATCAAAACTTATATTTTGATGCAGGTTCATCAAGCACAAATATATTGTACAAGTGAGATGAAGGAGAAATATATGGGTACCAAAGAATTCAATCATTGGGACACTTATGAGGTCGTAAAGGGATTTCAACAATTCCAAGACATTCCTGATGATATACTCGAAGAAAGTGATCAAACCATCACAAGAAAAAATCTATGGCAAGTTGAATTTTGATAAAGATGTGGGTCTTGTCAATGTAACTCCAGACCTGATAGTAAGACCTAAAGGAAAGAAGGCTACAAAAGAAGATCTTCAAAAAGGAAAGAAGCGCATGCATGACTGTTTGAAGAGATTTAGACCCCCAACCTTTTGATTAATAATTAGTCTAAGGCTAAGTGAATTTTTCTTACCCGCAAGTATACGAGGTCAAGTTATAGTATTTTTAAGGAAGTCGAGTGTCGAACCCATGAGGATTGACCACTATAACTCCTTACCTTGACTCGATTAAGAACTAAAAAGTTGATTAATTGATTATACTAAAGCAAGAAAACTAAAAGAGCAACGAATTCAATATAAGAAGAATGGTTGACTAGGGAAATCATCGCTAACCATGTGATACTCAAACAATGTCCCGATTTATAAAGGTGGATTATTAAAGTCCGTTCACACAAGTTGATGTCCAAATCGTGACATTATGAGTCACGTTTGGTTTTGAACCTAAGCTCTAAGGTCATTTGGACTCTAAACAACATGAACCTAACATTGAAGTATTTAATGAATCGGGATCAAGACCTAAGTTATTTCGGGCTCACATGAGTGAAGTTAACAAGTATAAAATGTGATACATGTGCAAGATTCCTCTTCCCGAACCTTTACTGGAGAATCCGAGAGAAATTCTAAGCGAATCCCTAACTCGCACTTATTGACTTACGAGTCAAAATATTATACTAGCAGCCACAATAACCTTTTCGATTCAATATTTGTTTGACTAAAGTTCCTCAAGTCTATTGAGACATAAATAAGCTCTAGTCATTTCTTAGTGCTAAATAAACCAAACCTCAAGGTAAACCCTTTTGGAATAGACTATAATCATGTTTATATGCTCATCTAACCTTAAGTGAGTAGCTACTTCAAATAAGGTCCTATTTTTAGTCTTTTAATACATATATTAACTTTGCTAGGGTCAATACATATATAGGTGAAACTAATCATGAAGCTCAAGTATATAAACATCCATAAACACAAAGTAGCTCATTCACAAATAAAACTTCATAAAACATACACTAAAATCATAAACCATACATAAATTAAGGCATCATTTGTTCACATCACATGGATAAGGTTCAAACTCTAGCCTCCTAAATAGACTAATTACTATTCATAATGACAATTAAGTTTAGATACAAAGATAAGAGTCAACAAGTGCAAGAAATAACTGAAGAGTCCTTTAAGAAGAGCTTTTCAAGCTCCTTCTAGTTCCTTCTTCACTTCTTGGCTCCAAATGCACCCAAGCTTGTAGAGGAGGTAATGAAGACCCTTAGAACCTCATGAGGCAAAAGAGGAGAGGGATTACTTCTTACCTCTTCGAGCTATAGAAATCCCACCAAACCTTAAGAGATAAATATGAGAGGAGGAAGTGAGTGATGGTGGTGAAAGGGGGGTGTGAAAGAGGTTCGGCCAAAACTTGAAAGGTTAGGTCTCTTGGATTTGTAGAGGGTTGGAAGATAATAAGAGGGGAATAGAAATATAGCTTCTCTCTAGAGAACATAACTAAGAATCCTAAAGAGAAGCTAGAGACAAAACTAGAGAGAAAAGAGCTCAAGCTAGGAAAAATGAGTAAAATAAAGTGTGATATGTGTGTGGGGAGATAGGAGCTTAGCCTAGATAAGCTAAGAGAGATATTTTGGTGTTGAAATTAAAAAATTGATGCTTAGACATGATCCACAAATTTAGGCTTTAAGTGGTCCAAGAGGTGTGACTCACCCTAAGTCATATGACTTGCATGTGCATCTATCTCTCAAAATATCCCATTCGTGGGTTTGGACTCTTGGGCCTTGGCCCAACTTTACTTGACTATTTTCATTAACCGTCGAAGCTGAAAGTACCCAACCCCGATTCAGTTACCTAAATCGGAATCGAACCCCTTCTGGAAATACGAACCAACAAAAACTTTTCAAAATTTCGGCAGAGTTTCGTTACTAACGTGGAATTGCATAAACCTGCACCCTGTAAACAACACTTCGTCCTATGCCACAAAAGCCAAACCGTGGGCACCAATCCCATCCGGATTTCTCAACATCAATATATGAATCATAAACAGTAAACAGTACTGTAGTATATATATATATCTGAGAAAATCCGTATAAACAAGTATCAGAATGTATCAGAGCGACCTCTAGAGTAAAATATATACAATATGTACATCAGTAGGCGAAACAAGAACCTACTGGAAAACACAGGTGACTCTGATCACTAGCCTCCAAACCGCGACATGAAACACCAAACCTGAACTGCAACTGGGCACGGAAACCGAAAAGCCCAGGGGAAAGACATAAAACACGTTAGAGTGAGTGGACGAAAATAAATGTCTTTCACCAAGTAATATATGTTTAAAATAACATATGCGAGTCCAGGTAAATAAAAACAACATAGTACACGAGGTAAAACTCACACTCCTCCAGTGTACTGAGCATGCAAGTAAAAATCCCACGGGGTCACTCATGGACACATCTGTGCTAGTACAGTCCGAATCACGGGATCCCAGACCCACACGTGATTCTAAGCCAGAAAGGCCTCGGTTCCGGGGAAACGCCCATCGCCGGTCAGGTCGGGGATACGCCCCTCCTGGTAGGCCTACCATCGGGGATCAGCCGAGAGGTAAGTGTATCGATACAACAACGTAACTGAGACTATACTCTGTGTAAATCAAATCATAAACAGTTCGATGCAAATGCATGAAACAATATATAAGTGTATGTATACTCGTATACGTATATCCGTATAAGTATAATCGTATAATCGTAAAAACACATGCTCATGTAATCCGTAATCTCAATACGCATGCTCAAGTTCGTAAATCATATAAAAGACTCGTAAGGATTCCGTGAAAAGAAATTGTCCACTTACAGGTAAGCAAAACGCGCACTCGCGCTAATCTCGTGGTCTGGCGGAAGATCCCTCGCCTGAAGCACGATCACGATCCCGATCTCGATCTCCTGAACATTCAATAACATAACTGATCAAAATCATAGTCCACAACTCTGAACTGAACCACGGAAACCAACCGTTCCCGAAAATATACAATGCAGTACAAAATAATAAACGAAATCCCCGAAATCTCCACTCGAAACCTCGACTGAATATCGGCTACCCAAATCAACCCAAAAACCTCTGGACGATAATCAGGGCGTGATTACGAGAAAAACGACATTAAAAATGTCGAAATCTGAAAAAGTCAACCCTCGCTGGAGCTCCGCCGTTGACCGCCGCCGCGCTCTGTCAACGGAGACTTTCTCCGGCGAGGAAGCTCCAGAAATGGAGTTCATTTCAAGCCGAATCACTTTCACAACTACATCTCAAGCCAAATCCAACCGGAACCCAGTCAATTAACTCGAAACGGTTCGGAATTCTCCCCCCTCCGGTGACCTAATCGGACTTCTCTAAAAACTCAATTTCAACTCGATTTAAACACATAGGGAGACTCACGAGGTCAAGGGGAGTCGAACCCCTCTAACCCACACCAACGAGGCTAACCGGAAAACGGCCAACCAACTCCGGCGAAATCCAAGAAACCGACCCGATTCGGGTCCAACCAAAACGACCTCAATTTCAACCAAATCAAACACCAATCGACTCGAAATTGAATGGAGAAGCTAACCACACCTTCCTCAAGGTCTGAGGTGGCCGGAAAATGGTCGTCGGACGGCAAGACCAAAACGGAAACTTCCTCCCATCGGGTCAACGGTCAAACTTTCCAAAAAGGGAAAGTCAACGCAGGTCAAACTCAAACAGTGATTTTCGACGATTTTACGACTATTTCCGATATTTATACTCGCGCCTCGGGTCGATCGACGGTCCGAAATGAATATACGAAATGATTCGGATAAACACGAAACAATCGGATAAACTCGTCGAAAACTAAAACTTCAAATAATCATAAAATATTCCTCGGTTATCAGAAAATCTTCCGGAACTGCCCACGAGCTCGAAATCACGTACTTTACAATTTCTGTGAAGACACTCAACTCAAATTCTCGACCGAAAATATAGTCGCGAATAGAATCAGCAAACCACATATATGACGTAAAACTGCGACTATGACCAATCTCGAGAATCGTGCAGAACACACATCTGATTTTGGCTCGGGTCGTCACAAATCTACCCCCCTTAAAGAAATTTCGACCTCGAAATTTACGTACCTGTCAAGTGAACAGATGAGGATACTGCTCCCGCATACGTTGCTCAGTCTCCCAGGTGGCCTCCTCAACTGAGTGGTTCTGCCACAAGACCTTCACCAGCGGAATCACACGGTGCCTCAACTCTTGCTCACGACGATCAAGAATCTGCACTGGCTCCTCTACATACATCAAATCCTCTCTAATCGGCAACTGCTGTGGGGCTAATACATGTGAAGGATCTGAGATGTACTTCCGCAACATCGAAACATGGAAGACATCATGTACACGAGCCATCTCAGCTGGTAACTCAAGTCGGTATGCAACAGCTCCAACCCTCTCTGTAATCTCATACGGACCAATATACCGTGGTCGAAGCTTGCCACGCTTCCCGAAATGCACAACTCCCCTCAACGGAGATAGTTTCAGGAAGACCCAATCACCAACCTCGAACTCTAAACTCTTCCTCCTCACATCCGCGTAACTCTTCTGCCGATTCTGGGCGATTCTCAATCGATCCCGAATAACCTGTATGTCCTCCATCATAGTTTTCACCAAATCAGGACCAATAAGCCAACGCTCGCCCACCTCACTCCAACACAACGGAGTGCGACACTGCTTCCCGTACAGAGCCTCGTACGGTACCATCTCAATACTAGCCTGATAGCTGTTGTAGTAGGCGAACTTAATCAAATGTAACTGCTGATCCCAGTTTCCACGAAACTGCAACACACATGATCTCAGCATATCCTCAAGAGTCTGAATGGTCCGCTCGGACTGCCCGTCAGTCTGAGGATGAAAAGCTGTACTGAATCGCAATCTCATACCCAAAGCTCGCTGTAACGCCTGCCAAAACTCAGAAGTGAACTGACTATCTCGGTCCGAAACAATGGACACAGGCACACCATGCAAGTGAACAATCTCTGATAAGTACAACTTGGCCAATCTACCCACTGATATCTTCCCTGGAAGTGCAAGAAAGTGTGCGGATTTCGTCAATCGGTCAACAATAACCCAAATACCAGTGTTGCCCGCCGAAGTACGCGGCAACTGATAGACGAAATCCATCGTAATGTGCTCCCACTTCCAAACTAGAATCTCAAGTGGCTGTAGTTTCCCTGCAGGTTTCTGCCTCTCCGCTTTCACCTGCTGACAAATCAAACATCGACTCACGTACGCGGCAACCTCCCGCTTCATATTGCGCCACCAGTAGTACGCTCAAAGTGTACGAAACATCTTCGTACCTCCGGGATGCATCGCATACGCTGAACTGTAGGCCTCATCCAGAATCTCCTTCTTCAAGCTCTCGTCTCTGGGCACACACAACCTTCCTCTGAACAACAACGTACCGTCGTCACTCAATCGGAACTCTGTAGGCACACCATTCCGTATCATGGTCTTCTTGCCCAACAAGTAGGAGTCTGAATCCTGAGCCTCTCGCACCTGATCAACCAATATGGGTCGAACCTGAAAACTAGCCAACAAAGCTCCCTCATCATCATATCCGAACACGGCACCCGTAGCCCGAAGCTCGGCTAACATCGACACTCTGGTCACACACATGTGAAACAACGAGGCTCCAGACTTCCGGCTAAGTGCATCAGCTGCAACATTGGCCTTCCCTGGATGGTACTCGAAAGTGCAGTCGTAATCATTGATCAACTCCATCCATCGGCGCTGCCTCATGTTCAGATCCGGCTGCGTCCGCAAGTAGGTGAGACTCTTGTGATCAGTGTAAATCTTACACTGAGCACCATACAGATAATGTCTCCAACTATTCAACGCTAACACAATAGCGGCTAACTCCAGATCATGCGTCGGATAGTTGACCTCATGTGGTTTCAGCTGCCTGGAACCATATGCCACAACTCTACCATGCTGCATCAACACACATCCAAGTTCTAACTTCGACGCATCACTGTACACAACAAACTCACCACTGTCGTCTGGCAATGTCAGAACCGGTGCGGTAGTCAAACTCTCCTTCAGGAGCAAATAACTCTCCTCGCACGCATCAGACCACTCAAACTTGATGCCTTTCTTCGTCAATCTAGTCAGTGGTGTAGCAATCCGGGAGAAATCTTGTACAAACCGTTGGTAATAGCCTGCTAACTCCAAGAAACTCCGAATCTCTGGTACAGTAGTGGGTCTACTCCAGTTTAGCACGGCCTCGATCTTGTCAGGATCAACACTAACTCCCTCGGCTGAAATCACGTGGCCCAGAAACTTCACACTATCCAACCAGAACTCGCACTTGCTAAACTTCGTGAACAACTAATGGTCCCGCAAAGTCCTCAACACTGCTCGCAAATACTTCTTGTGCTGGCCCACACTCCTGGAATAGATCAAAATATCATCAATGAATACAATCACGAACTTGTCCAGAAACCGTCTGAACACCCGATTCATCAAGTCCATGAAAGCTGCGGGGGCATTGGTTAACCCAAACGGCATAACAAAAAACTCATAGTGCCCATACCGCGTCCTGAACGCTGTCCTAGCTACATCAGAGTCTCGGATCCTCAACTGGTGATATCCGGATCGAAGGTCAATCATCGAAAAGACTGATGCTCCCTTGAGCTGATCGAACAAGTCATCAATCCGCGGCAACGGATACTTGTTCCTCACTGTAATCTGATTCAGTTTCCGATAGTCGATGCACAACAGCATGGAGCCATCCTTCTTCCGCACAAACAACACCAGAGCATCCCACGGAGAAACACTCGGTCGAATGAAACCCTTCTCTAACAACTCCTGAAGCTGAATCTGTAACTCCTTCAACTCCGCAGGCGCCATACGATACGGTGTCTGAGAAATCGGTCCTGTACCCGGCAACAACTCAATAGTAAAATCAATCTCCCGCACAGGGGGTATACCAGGTAACTCCGCTGGAAACACATCCAGAAACTCAGACACAACCCCAATACTACCAAGATCCGGCACTGCAGCTGTAGTGTCCACAACATGGGCTAAGTAAATGACACAACCCTTCTTCATCAACCGATCCGCCCTCATCGCGGAAATTAAACACGGTAGTGAAGTGTTCTTCTCGCCGCGAAACAGTATCTCGGGTAACCCTGGTCGTCGAAACGCGACCTACTTCCTGTGACAGTCAAACATAGCCTAGTGCGACTCCAAGAAGTCCATACCCAAGATCAGATCAAAATCCACAATATCAAGCAATAACAGATCTGCGGCTAATCCATAACCATCAATAAACACCTCACAATCTCTGTACACCCAACCGATGCTCACAACCTCACCTGACGGATACAACACTCTCCACAACCCCGGAAGTGGAGATGCAGGTACCATAGCTAATGATGACAGTCTAAATGATATGAATGAATGTGTGGCACCCGGATCTAACAATGCAACTACTGGAATACCAAAGACATGTAACGTACCGATAACGACCTCCGGTGATGCTCTTCCCTCACGTAGAGTCATAGCATGAACCCTCTCTTGTCCGGATGGTCGTCTTCGCCGGGGTTGTCCCTGCTGCCTACCCTGACCTGCAAACTGTGCTGGTCGAACTCCCGAAGTGGCACCTCGCTCAACTCCGGAACTCTGGGCCGCCTGTCCATCACCACCATACAACTGAGGGCACTCCCTCGCATAGTGACCCACCTGGCCACAGCGAAAACAAGTGACAGGGCCTCGCTGACATGGACCCACATGATGTCGGTTGCAAAGACTACACAACAGGTACTCCCTCGGTATAGCAAAAGTGCCACCAGTACGCCGAGGATAACTAGAACCGCTAGAACTCCCACTAGCCTGTGGTCACTGTGGTCGATCTCTCCACCTTCTCGGTCTCTGCCTCGGTATACCAACTGGTGGGCGATATGATCCACCGCCTGAGGATGAAGCTGAACCAGAAGTATCAGAACTCTGCCTCTTCGAACGCCCCTGACTCGGTCCACCTTCCTCAAACCGTCTCGGCTGGTACCTCTGCTGCCTCTCCTGCTCAATATCCTCGCCTCGGAGTGCAGCACTAACAAACTCATCAAAGTTTTTCCGAGGCATCGTAGTCAGAGTAGCTTTGATATTCAAATTCAATCCCAGCTCAAACCTGCGACACTTGGCTTCCTCAGTAGCCACCATATCCCGCGAAAAACGAGACAAACGGGTAAACCGATCCCGGTACTCAAGTACAGACAAACTGCCCTGCCTCAAGTTTGTAAACTCCTCATACTTGCGCTGCTGGGTAGCCGGATTAAAATACCTCCGCATGAACAGATCATGGAACAAGGTCCACGGAGTATCAACCGGAATTCTGTCGGTGCTAACCCACCAAAAGTATGCATCACCCTCAAGTAAACCAACTGCGGCCACTGTCATTTGCTCAGGTGTAAACTGCAGACGCTCACAAACACATTCAATCTGAACCAACCATGCCTCGCATATCTCTGGATCAACTGAACCCGAAAACACAGTAGCACCAGCAGTACGAGCCTTGACCACAGGGTCAAAACGCTCCTCCAAACGCAGCACTCGCATCAGCAAGTCGCGCGTTCGGCGATCCTCATCAGGATCCTCGTCCTGATCAACACGGGGACCACGTCGAGGAGGCATCCTACTGATACAAGACAAGCATTAGGCACAAGCAGAAATAACGTAATCATGAAACCGCAGATATTTGAGAATACACAACACCCGAAGTATTGATGAGTACCACTGGCCAGTCGGGTCATCACTCCAGTCATGCTGTACAAACTCAAATACCCTAAGCGTCACACCTATAAGAGTCTACATAATCTGACAACCTAATGCTCTGATACCAAGCTGAAAGGACCCAACCCCGATTCAGTTACCTAAATCGGAATCGAACCCCTTCTGGAAATACGAACCAACAAAAACTTTTCAAAATTTTGGCAGAGTTTCGTTACTAACGTGGAATTGCATAAACCTGCACCCTGTAAACAACACTTCGTCCTATGCCACAAAAGCCAAACCGTGGGCACCAATCCCATCCGGATTTCTCAACATCAATATATGAATCATAAACAGTAAACAGTATTGTAGTATATATATATCTATATCTGAGAAAATCCGTATAAACAAGTATCAGAATGTATCAGAGCGACCTCTAGAGTAAAATATATACAATATGTACATCAGTAGGCGAAACAAGAACCTACTGGAAAACACAGGTGACTCTGATCACTAGCCTCCAAACCGCGACGTGAAACACCAAATCTGAACTGCAACTGGGCACGGAAACCGAAAAGCCCAGGGGAAAGACATAAAACACGTTAGAGTGAGTGGACGAAAATAAATGTCTTTCACCAAGTAATATATGTTTAAAATAACATATGCGAGTCCAGGTAAATAAAAACAACATAGTACACGAGGTAAAACTCACACTCCTCCAGTGTACTGAGCATGCAAGTAAAAATCCCACGGGGTCACTCATGGACACATCTGTGCTAGTACAGTCCGAATCACGGGATCCCAGACCCACACGTGATTCTAAGCCAGAAAGGCCTCGGTTCCGGGGAAACGCCCCTCCTGGTAGGCCTACCATCGGGGATCAGCCGAGAGGCAAGTGTATCGATACAACAACGTAACTGAGACTGTACTCTGTGTAAATCAAATCATAAACAGTTCGATGCAAATGCATGAAACAATATATAAGTGTATGTATACTCGTATACGTATATCTGTATAAGTATAATCGTATAATCGTAAAAACACATGCTCATGTAATCCGTAATCTCAATACCCATGCTCAAATTCATAAATCATATAAAAGACTCGCAAGGATTCCGTGAAAAGAAATTGTCCACTCACAGGTGAGCAAAACGCGCACTCGAGCTAATCTCGTGGTCTGGCGGAAGATCCCTCGCCTGAAGCACGATCACGATCCCGATCTCGATCTCCTAAACATTCAATAACATAATTGATCAAAATCATAGTCCACAACTCTGAACTGAACCACGGAAACCAACCGTTCCCGGAAATATACAATGCAGTACAAAATAATAAACGAAATCCCCGAAATCTCCACTCGAAACCTCTACTGAATATCGGCTACCCAAATCAACCTAAAAACCTCTAGACGATAATCAGGGCGTGATTACGAGAAAAACGACATTAAAAACGTCGAAATCTGAAAAAGTCAACCCTCGCCGAAGCTCCGCCGTTGACCGCCGCCGCCGCCGCCGGCGCTCCGTCAACGGAGACTTTCTCCGGCGAGGAAGCTCCAGAAATGGAGTTCATCTCAAGCCGAATCACTTTCACAACTACATCTCAAGCCAAATCCAACCGGAACCCAGTCAATTAACTCGAAACAGTTCGGAATTCTCCCCCCTCCGGTGACCTAATCGGACTTCTCTAAAAACTCAATTTCAACTCGATTTAAACACATGGGGAGACTCAGGAGGTCAAGGGGAGTCGAGCCCCCCTAACCCCCACCACCGAGGCTCGCCGAAACACGGCCAACCAACTCCGGCGAAATCCAAGAAACCGACCCGATTCGGGTCCAACCAAAACGACCTCAATTTCAACCAAATCAAACACCAATCGACTCGAAATTGAGAAGCTAACCATACCTTCCTCAAGGTCTGAGGTGGCCGAAAAACGGTCTTCGGACGGCAAGACCAAAACGGAAACTTCCTCCCCTCGGGTCAACAGTCAAACTTTCCAAAACAGGAAAGTCAACACAGGTCAAACTCAAACAGTGATTTTCGACGATTTTACGACTATTTCCGATATTTATACTCGCGCCTCGGGTCGATCGACGGTCCGAAATGAATATACGAAATGATTCGGATAAACACGAAACAATCGGATAAACTCGTCGAAAACTAAAACTTCAAATAACCATAAAATATTCCTCGATTATCGGAAAAATCTTCCGAAACCGCTCACGAGCTCGAAATCACGTACTCTACCATTTCCGTGAAGACACTTAACTCAAATTCTTGACCGAAAACATAGTCGCGAATAGAATCGGCAAACCACATATACGACGTAAAACTGCGACTATGACCAATCTCGAGAATCGTGCAGAACACACATCTGATTCTGGTTCGGGTCGTCACAGAAGACTTGCTGGAGTTGACCGTCGACTGACCGTTGACTTTTCGACCTTTTCTCGGTTTTGCTCCATCTTCTCCAAAGGTTTAGGAAACTTGCTCGGCTTCTCCAAAAAGTGATTAGATTCCATCTCTTAGAGCGTTTCCATGTCAATCCCTCATTTCCTAGCATAGCAAGGAGACATAGTAAAAATGATGCTTTATTACTAAAAAGTAAACAGTAAGCATGGAGTTAGGAACATAATTAGAGCATAATTATGAACCTAACAATGGCCCAAAGCAAATGGTTGTAGCGGTGGAAACTATGGCTGTCAACCAAGCATCATTTGCGGCGCAAAGGGAGAAACAAGAGCAAGAATATCAACGATAACTTCAATTTGAACACGAGCAAGAATTTCAAAAAGAGCAAATGAAAATATGAAAAGAGGCGCTTATATTGGAGGAACAAACACTTAAAATTAAAGAAAGGGAAGAGCGCATTATGGAAATGAATACAAGTGAAATGACACCAAATAGGTAGAAATATTGGTAAAAGAAGCAAAAAAAAAAAATTAGCTGAGAAAGCGAATGATGAGGATGTGATCGGTGGATCCTACCCCTACCCACATTTCTCCGAAGGATTATACCCGATGCTACATTTCTCCTGAGGATCATACCCGATGCCACCATTCACTGGGGGAGTATATTCGATGCCTTATTTAATTGGAGGAGCAAACCCAACACCACCATTTGTTGGAGGTTCATACCCACAACCTTCGTCCACCAGAGAAGACAACACGGACCCCACCGGAGATGACAACACAAACCTCGCTAATGAGTCTACCAACTCGAACCTATCAAAAACACAGTGGTGGGCACCATGAGCAGTATAACTTGTTCTTTTTTAGTTTGATTTGTTATCAGAATTTTTTTTCCATCAAGATTCTATTTGAACAATATTGTTATGTTTTCAAATAATTGTTTGGTGTTTATGCACTATAAATGTCATCAAATAAAAGTGGTTGTTACTTGATAACTTTGTTAGCTCACTCTGTTTAAGATAGATAGTTGTAATTGAACTGAATTTTATTCTTTCAAAATACGCATTCAAAAATCAAAGTTTTATTACATGTACAGACCAAATTTATTTACAATTAGAGATTAAAGAATAATGAGACGCACAACTATAACCTTATAGTTGAATGTTGCCTTGATGATTTCAGACATGTTTTACTAGATCACCTTGAAGGCTTGAATGAGCATACTCTGATCTGATATGAAGATATCTATCCATAATTCCGTCAAAATTTTGTCCATTTTTGCCAACAGGGTCAAAGTCTCCAGTTATTGGACGCTCCCAAATAGAGGCTCTCTTGGGCCTTATGTTGTCATCCTTTTCTTCACCAGACTCTAAATCGTCGTCACTATCCTCAGGTCATTTATCCTCTACTACCATATTATGTAGTATAATATAAGTCAACATGATGTATCGAAGATCCTTCTTATCCCATCCTCGAGCCACTCCTCTAATAATGCCAAATCGTGACCATGGAACACCAAAACATCTTTCCACATCCTTCCTATATACTTCTTGAAGCTTGGAAAAATATTTTTCTTTAGGACATGTGGGTCTTGAAATTGATTTGACGAAAGATACCGTCTGGAAGATATATACCGTCTACAAGATAGTAACTTAAAGAGTGATGCCTTCCATTTACTTCAAAGTCTGCTTCTGGTGTAGTACATCTAACAAGGTTATCAAACAATGGTGATTGTGCCAGGACGTTGAGATCGTCGCATGCCCCCATCATTCCAAAGAAAGCATGCCAGATCCACATGTTGTAAGAAGCTACCGCTTCAAGGATGAGAGTGGGTAATATTTTCGACCACTATGTTCTAGAGCATAACCAGCTGGATAGTTTCTCCACTGCCAGCATACAGTCTTCCAATCATACCTGATAAACCTCTTCTGTTAGCCTTTTTCACAAGCCTTATGAGATCATCTACATTAGGAGCACGAAGGTATTCACGCTAGTAAAGACTGACAATGTCTCTAGTAAATTGTTTCAGGCACTCGACTGAGGTAGACTTCCCCATCCTACATATTTCATCACAAGAATCTGCTAATGCACCATATGCAAGCATTCAAAATGACGAGGTAACCTTCTGCTGAGGTGGTAGCCCTATTTTGTTAGTTGCATCTTTTTTTTGAGTAAAATAATTATCATAGTTACAAAAGTCAGTGAATATGCGGTCAAAGACATCATAGCTGACCCTATAACGTGTTCGAAAATGAGAATCGCTATATAGAGAGTGATGGATAATGTAACCTTGCATCAAACCTTTACCACAGTCTTCCAGATGTCTCTTTATGTTTGGTTGACGCCCCAGATGTGAATCTCGAGTCCTGGGTTAATTTTTTGAATGATATTCAACCACTGCTCACTATGGCATTACTAGTCATCATCATTTCATCATCTTCATCATGTGACTTTTGAATTTTATTCAATAATCTCTTCATTGAAGCTCTGAAAGAAAAAGAAACTGAGTATGTAGTAAAATAAATGAGAGACGTTAATGTTGAATAATCTTGATAAAATCAAATTGCAAACAACACGAAGCACTACTGAATAACTTCGATAATGTTATTAAATGTGAAAGAAGTATAAATATTATCGTGACAACAAACAACTCAAGAGCAATTAAGATTAGTACATAGCAAACTTGTTATTATCCTAAAGACAAGGTAAGCAATCTAGCTAATCCTAAATACCAGGACAACTTAATATAAATTTCATTTTCTTTGTAACTTCGATCCTTTTCTTTTTATTCATTTTTTTTTGTTCAATAGAAACGACTCTTTGTCGATATTACGAATTAACATAAAAAATAGAAGTGTCATATGTAAAGGAAAAAACTGATGAAAATGTGTGTCCAAACCAACTTAATTAATCTTATCAAAGGTTAAGCTCCGACTGAATTTAATGAATTGAGTTTCATCTAATAGTGTTTTTGATGCAGCAGAGTATATATGTTAAGAAGCGTTAAACCTAAAAAGAACAAAGATAGTCTAGAATCCACTAGACTAGTTCTTGAATCCACAAGAATTCCTAGAATCCACTAGAGTTTTGAGAAGAACTCAAAGGGTTAAAATATCAAAACTTAACAATACAATGGTTTAAGGATGCTTATATATGCATCTACATCAAAGAGTTCTAAACCTAATCAATAATAACTCTCAAGACTTAGAAAGAAAGTAAACAATCTATCCTATTAGGAAAATAAATCTATCATAAAAGAAAATAAATAACCTAATAAATAACCTAATACCACTAAATCCTTAATCGGATTATGTAAACGATATTTAATAGCTTATATTCGCAGAGCTCATGAAAATGAGTCTTGAAGATCTCGTCGTTCACATTCTAAAAATGGATTATTCGTCCAAAACAGAGATTTTGGCCCAAAGTTGTTTCTACCCGACTGAACAGTTCAAACTCGAGTTTTGCTCGTGCTACCTGAAATGTCCAATACCATAACTTCTTTAATATCTCATAAGCTAATAACCTCATGAAATGAAAATTACCAATTAACCAATTAAAGTGAGTCTTGAAGATCTCGTCGTTCCCATTCTGAAAAGGTATTATTCGTCCAAAACGGAAATTCTGGCCCAAAGTTACTTCTACCCGACTGAACAATCCAAACTCGAGTTTTTCTCGTGCTATCCGAAATGTCCAATACCATAACTTCTTTAATACCTCAGAAGCTAATAACCTCATAAAACGCGAATTACCAATTAACCAATTACTCTTCTTTAATTTTACTCCTCTTCAGCTAAATCGACATCCTCTTTGTCCTACATCGATCAGTTTTTTTTAATGGGTGGAAGCAATTATCAAGAAGTAAATGACATATCACTGACATACTACCCTGTTGCCCCAACGACCTTGATCCTGTGACCCAACGGGTTAAGTTGCTTAGAGAGAGAGAATTAGACGAGTTTAACGATCCCTTTAGCTAAGCTACTAATTTAATTTAAGTTTATATGTACTTATCCGTGAAATATGATACTTTAAAGTCCACTTCATCCGAGATATTATAGCCAGGCTAGCCATATTACATTATTTTCTCTCAATTAGCATTTTCATATTACATTAAGAGAGAAAGGTCTGATCTTTTTCATCCGATTCATTTTCATAGCCTTACTTCGTTTTTTTATTTCTTGTTCTTGAAGTACCATTTTTTTCATCCAAGGAAGTTATATGTTAGAATGATGATATGATATATACTTCAAGACCAACAAATAAAGGAATTCTATGAAAATGATAGGTGTATATGCCTTGGTTTCACAATCAGTCGTCTATGTCATCGCATTATCCTTGACAGTAAAATAGAAAAACAAAACATACAAGAAGCGCCAACCTTTCTTAAGGATTCAAAATGAAAGACAGAGTCACAAAACATGCATGCAACAACATATATTATGAAGTGATAAGTAGTGTATATATATCAGTTCATATTTCAACTTCACAACTACCAGCCTCCTCTTTCTTTCTGGATTTTTCTGTGAGCTTCTCTTTTGTTGTCTTGCCAACCACATTGTTCATATTATGAAGTGATGAGTAGTGTATTACATTTTCATTAAATATTTGATGTTTTTTTCATTCACAATGCGTGAGAATTAGGGAATCGAAGAATTGGCTAGGTTTATACTTATTCAGCTGTCCACGCAGGGGTCTTTTTGGTAATCGTCCACGCGGAGCTTGCTGAAGGGGACTCGTGAGAGAAGTTCAATTATTTTATGCTAATCAACCTTTACTCCAACATTAAGTTTGCTTATACAATTTTTTCTTTTTGTCTCTTTCCTAAGTAAAAGGTACACTATTTATGGATTTTCAAGCCATTCGAATCCCCCTCTGTTTTTTTTTTTTTTGAGGAGATGGGTATGTACTGAACCCTAGGTAGTAGTGTAGGAGTTGTTGGAGAGGAAAAATCTCACATTAGAAAAGATGCAAGTAGATGATGACTTATAAGTGAATGGACCATACCCAATATTAACCGAGATCTTTTGGATAAAACTCAACACCTTAAGGTGGTTCAAGTTGAGATAATATCGGTTATATTAGGAGTTCACATGCCATGTTTTGCCGCAGTTTGACTTGGTATCAAAGCCAAGGTTTCTCGTCCAACTTCTGATCACCCCGCCTGTCATGTCTCTGCTTCCGCTTTAAGAAAGGTTGTTGATAACGGATCTGTCGGCTCTCTCATTCTGACCCGAGAGAGTCATCTGAACTTGTCGATCTGTTCTAGTTCTAATCTAAGAGGATCATCTGAACTTAATGCACGTGCAAGACTAAGTTAGGTTGCACGTAAGTAAGCGTGTTGGAGAGGAAAGATTCCACATTGGAAAATAGGCAAGTAGAAGATGACTTATAAGTGAATGAACCATACCCAATATTAACCGAGACCTTTTGGATAAAACCTAACACCTTAAAGGTGGTTCAAGTTGGGACAAGATCGGTTATATTGGGGGTTCACATATCACGCTTGCCGCAGTTTGACTAAAGTTTCAACCCCATTCCGAATATTATTATGCATGATAGTAGAACAGTAATGTTGCGGGGGGGGGGGGGGGGACGTAAGATCGGCCATGATCTCGAGCTACAAAGACATTCTCACCAATATTCTCATAGAGAGTATCCCGAATAATACTTGAATTCTCATCTAACCACACCTCATCAATTTCTCCAACTCTAGCGACATGGCCAAGTTGATCTATGTGCCACACCATTCACTTCTCTGTAGATATGACGTATTCACCACGATGGTAAGTCCCTCAAAAAGGCTTTACAATCATCAAGAAAACATCCTATCTTCGACAACTCCTCACCTCATCTGGACAACGCCTTTACAAGTTGTGCACTATCACACTCAAGGTCAACATTCATCCAACCTTGGTGAATGCCAAGAAGTAGGCTCGCCTGACACGCCTCAGCCTCCATATCCAAGGCCGAGTGAGCATGAAGGAACGACCTAGCAAAAGCAGCACCCACGTCATCTCTAACAATGACACCACCTCAGCCATTTTCAGTATTGGTTATATTGGGGTTCACATGCCACGATTGCCGCAGTTTGATTGAAGTTTCAGCCCCATTCCGAATATTATTATGCATAATAGTAGAACAATAATGTTGCAGGGGAATGTAATACCGGCCATGATCTCGAGGTACAAAGACATTCTCACCAATATTCTCATAGAGAGTATCCCAAATAATACTTGAATTCTCATCTAACCACACCTCATCAATTTCTCCAACTCTAGCGACGTGGATAAGTTGATCTATGTGCCACACCATTCACTTCTCTGTAGATATGACGTATTCGCCACGATGGTAAGTCCCTCAAAAAGGCTTTACAATCATCAAGAAAACGTCCTATCTTCGACAACTCATCACCTCCTCTGGACAACGCATTTACAAGAAGTAGGCTCTCCCGACACGCCTCAGCCTCCATATCCAAGGCCGAGTGAGCATGAATGAACGGTTTAGCAAAAGCAGCACCTACGTCATCTCTAACAATGACACCACCTCCGCCATTTCCAATCTCTGCCAAAAATGCCCCATCCACATTCATTTTCAGTCGCCCCCGTAGAGGGCACTCCCATTTGGCTCTCGGTCTAGCTTGCGTCCCCCTCTGTTTTTGGGTCATATATTACATCTTTTTTAACAAGTATTTAGTCTATTTCTTCTACGTGTATTAGTGTATATAGGCTTTTAAAAACTTATATTCATGAGTGCACGATTAGTACTAAACAAGTCTCTTCCATTGTCTTCAAGTTTATTAACGGCCAATTACTTCAAATTCGACATTTTCTAGAGGCTTTGTCTGATCGCACTTATGTATAAGGAGAAATAGTTATATATGTGAAAGCCGATAAGGATTTTTTTCGTGCAAATACCTCAATTCACTAGCGGTTCATAAGAAATTGTATTTGAAAGCAAACGACAAATTCTTCTAAGGTACTAATTGAATGAACAGTGTTGAAAAAGAGCACAAGAAAACAGTAACCGAAATGTGCCAAGAGTGAATACGTAGAGTCCATTTCAATTCCTTTTCTTAAGACCAAAGTAATAGAACATAAATGACAGTCCGCAGAACCTTAGAGCAAGATACTTGATTAAACAAGAAACATATTACACTTGCACTACATATTATACTTACTCAACCGATCGATCAAGTACTAAACTGGCTTAGGTTTAATGGCATTTAGAAGGTTGCAAGACTCAAAGGGAACATAGCGAAGAGATGCCACTCGTGCAACCCATTATATGAAATGTTAAGGCCCTGATTTTCAACCAAATTCCATAGCCTCTGGTTTAAAAACATACTTCTAAGTCTTCAAGATCTTTCTCTAGATATTGTTCTCGTCGATATTCAAAGGGGGACTTGGTCCTCTATCCAAAGAACTTTGGAATGCCCCACTTCTTTAGCTTACCACCAACTTCCATAAATTTTTAACCATTGATAACCAGAACTGGCCGGTGCCGGTGGTGCATGAAAGGAAGAGAAAGCAAGAAAATGCCAAATGAATCTGGCTTTTCCATCCCAAATACGGAAATACCCATTTTTTCTCATTGATCCAAATTTCAAAACAAAACCCCTAATTTTATTTTTATTAGAAAAAAAAGACCTATTTGGGTGATAACACCGGACCCAAATAACAACATGAAGTAGATAGAAGAAAGAGAAGTGGAGTCTTAGCTTTGTTTTGCCTAGTAGGTGGAAGAAGTGACAACATAACACACCAGTGACACCATGAACCATAAAATAGCCGCATCGCCTTCACATGTATATCACATTGACCTATTCTCCCAAAGATGCTCTCGGTCGCCTAAACACTAATGTGCCTCAGTATATATATGTGACTATGAATCATGCATACAACTCATTGAAAGTTTGAAACCCATTTCACATTGAGTTCCCATTCCATATCTCATCTCCAAAGCTCTAATCTTTACTCCAAAGTTCCAAGTCTTTCTATGATGAAAAGAGCAACAATGGCTTCCTTCTCTCCCAAACCCACGAAGCGATACAATGTCAGATCCATTAGTATGCCAACAAGATCACATCCCACCACACTCAGAATTGAACGAGAGCTCAACAAGCTCAAGTCTTGGGTGGCAACTTCGACAACATCGTCGAATTATTCAAAGGCGGATTCACTTTGCGAAGGACTAAGCAGCCTCAAGGAGTTGTACACTACCATCGACGAATTTCTTCAATTGCCATTGACACAAAAGGCACTAGCTTTGCACCAAACTGAGAAATGGGTCGAAGGATTGCTTGATGGCTCTGTCAAGTACTTGGATGTATGCGGCAACACAAGGGATACCATTTTGACGATGAAGGAAAGTGTTCGAGAGCTCGAGTCTGCGCTTCGGAGAAGAATGGTTGGAGATTTGAGCCTCCAAGACAATGTCAATGCATATGTAAGCTTCAGAAAAAAGATGAAGAAGGAAGTTGTGAAGCTTATGGCGGGAATGAAGCACATGGATCAGAAATACGAGGTCTATCCTATGGATCTAGATAACCACCTAGCCGCGGTGGTGAGAGTACTTAGAGAGGCAAGCTTGATCACCAGCTCAATTTTCCATTCACTTCTTTTGTTCCTCTCTACACCAGTTTTGAAGCCAAGGCCTAGCAGGTGGTCTTTGGTTTCAATTTTGGTGAAGAAAGGGGTATTAGTGTCTGAGAATTCCCAACAGAAAAGCATGAATGAGCTTGAGAATGTCGATATAGCCATCGGCAATCTGTTTGTGGATAATGCCGGTGAAGATGTTGAGGCTGAGAAGATTGAATCTGCACAGAGAAAGTTGGAGGTTTTGGATGGAAGCATAGAAGGTCTTGAAAATGGGCTGGAGGGCTTGTTTAGGCTCTTGATCCACACCAGAGTCTCACTTCTAAACATTTTGTCTCATTAAGTTCAAGAGCATATCTCATCGTTTTCGATTTGTATCCGAATTTTAGAGGATTTTGTGTACATTGTATATACACACACTTTGGATTACAATCTGAATCCATATGTTTCCGGTTGATTAAATCTTGTGTTATTTGTTCCAGTTCATCTTTTGGGAAATAGTAGAATCTTTGAAAGGGTTTCTTCCAAATTCTGTGAAGATATCCGATTGTATTCTTATCTAAATCTGATATAGGATTGGGCGAATCGAGTCTTAGCAAACATTCTTTCTGATTTGCGTGAGATATACTCACATATATTTTTACTTCTTTCCATAACAAAATCAGAAAGGTTTCTCTGAGACTTTGTGAATAGAAAATCACTCGATGATTGCTTTCCTATATCGATGTGCAAATTGGGATATAAACTCCACCCAGGTTCAATGTTCTCTGCATAATCAAACACACCCAACTCACAACTCACTAGTCACACTTAGAAATCGATCAGGTACGCAAGGTCACACACTCACACTTGGTCATCGATCAAGAACAAGATGATCCGTTGCGTCTCTCGTTAAGTTTCTGGATTCAACTCTTCCAAATGGTACGTTCTCTCTCATTCCTTACAAGTGACAACTTAGGCATGTATTTAAGTCTTAATGATCCAACTTTTTGGCTAATTGGGATCATTGAATGTATAAAATAGCAAAATCGCGCTGAAAATGGTTGAAGCCAGAACAAACCTTTGTTGGAACCAGAGAATGATAAAGGTGAGGAAGATGAGGGATGACATCGCTTCTCTTCTTCAAAAAGGTCAAGAAGCTACTGCTCGTATCCTGGTACTTATCATATCCGTAGAAGTCTCATGACTTTCGTCTTTGATCATACCATGGTATTCCTGTTAGTACACCTGGTACTTATAATATCCGTAGAAGTCTCATGACTTTTGTTTTTGATCATACCATGGTATTCCTGGTATTTCATATAGGACTCCATATTCTGTTAGGTAACATGTAAAGAGACCAGAATTATTTGGCTGCCTATGAATTCATTAAGCTCTTCTGCAAATTGGTTGTAGATGGACTTTTAAACATCGAAAAGCAAAGGTAATAAGAACAATATATGTTGTATCTTTATCACACTTTTTGAAGTAAATATTTGTATGTCTCTGAGCCAAACTCTGCTGACAGGGAATGCCCAGCTCATTTGAAAGAAGGGATTGCTAACTTGATCTATGCGGCCTCAAGGTGCAGCGAAATTCCGAAACTAATGACAGTAAAGAATCATTTTGAGAAGTTAATATGGAAGAAATTTTGTATCTGAGGCTAGTGAGCTAAGACCGGAGTGTGGTGTCAATAGGAAGGTAAGCCTGGTCTTCATGTCAAACTTTTAATTGTACTTTTTTCAGTTATTAGTTTCTGACTACTTGAGTTTTTCCTATAGATGATTGACAAGCTCTGTAATAGAACTCCCAGTGGTGTTGATAAGCTGAAACTCATGAAGGAAATAGCCAAGGAACATCACCTTGAATGGAATGGACAAAATGTGAAGAGGAATTTCTTGCGCCTGCAGAAGAGCGTATAGTGCTTGTCTCTATCTCTCTTCCTCACACACACATACACACACCATTGAATGACATTCCTTTCAATAGTACAGTTTTTATCTTAAGACTGATGTTTACTTTATTTGATCCACATGAAGGACCAACAACTTTTGTTAGCGCTTCAACATTACCTATTGAATCTGTTCATCCCCCTAAGTTGGAGAAAACAAGTGGTGTAGAAAGGGGCTATACGCAATATGAAGACGCACCATCAGCTGCAGAAGGACCAAGAAATTTTGTTAGCACTGCAACATTACCTGTGCAATATGTTCAGCGCCATAAGTTGGAGAAATCAAGTGGTGTACAAAGGGGATACATGCAATATGAAGATGCACCATTAGCCACGGAAGAAGCTGCCACATTTTCTAATGAGCAAATGTCTGCTGCAGCATATCTGGCAAGCTATGGAAGTTGCGGCTTATTTGGTCACTCGGGCATCAGGACAGGCACCTCAGCCGGCTCAGGATGTTGTGTCCACAACTCAAAACATGAATGAAAACTGATGGTATATTCATTAGTTGGCACTTCCTAGTGTTAAAAAAATACACAATAAGTGAAGATCAATTGTGAAGATTAAATTGAAGAACCTACTAATCTCATGGAAATTAGGTAAAAGCATGCATGTGCATATCATGTTTTTTACTGAGGATGACATCCTTGCCACCTATCCCAAAACAGTCTGGTTTGCCCTAAGATATTTGTATCCGTTTGTGACTCGTTTTCAAAACTCCCTACCAGTTGAAAAATGATCTTTTTAGGACGGTTATGTGTATTGACTTACTACTCAAAAGGTTTAGATAGCTTATCTCTCAAAACATGTTTTTTCTCAACCCGTGACCTTTCTCATTGGAGTTTGCAAAAAATCTTTCCAACTGGGTTTCTGTGAGAACCTTTGTGTGTGGGCTGGATATCTTAATTTCTGAAAAAGAGTTTTTTCCCTATTATGGTTTAGTCTCTACTTAGAGTATGTTGCAGAAAGCTCTTTTACCTCGGTTTGAATCTTAGTTAAGTTTAAGGAAGGCTTGTGCCTGCTGTCTCCTTTCGGCCTATGCATACACTTGTCACTTCCTGATTTCTGCTTTTTGACCACTTTTCAAACACTGTTCTGTGGGTTTGTTTATGTTGCTGCCCTTAGTACTTGCCTCTATCAACATATATAAGAACAGTAGGGCACTCTTAGCTCGGTGGTTGAGTTAGAGAGTTTTTGTGCATCTTTCTAAAACGTGTTAGACTTTTCTAGGTTTCTCTAAACTTTCTCTTCTACTGCATCTAAGTCTTAGAGTATTGCACAAACAAGTTTTTCATTCAAACTCATATGCATTGTTGCACTCCATTGAGATTGGTATGATCGTGTTCAACCCGAGAAGTTGCTCACGAAGAATTAGCTTAAAAATAGTTAAGTTCTTAGATGAGGCTTTTGAAAACCTTTTATTTGTAAACATTTAGACACAAGAGAGAATGTAGCTCTGTAGAACTAGTAGAGAGACAAGTTAGGATAGCATACGGGTCATGTATCCCCAAAGTACAAGAGTCTTATAAAAAAGTGTTGTTCATAGTGGAAAAGTTTGTCCCTCAACAGTTAGGGGCACGCAGTTTTTCTCCCTGGTTACAGAGTTTCTGCGTTAAGAAAAAATATTTTGGTGTTATTCTTTACTTATCGCTTTTACATTTTAAGTATTCAAATATCTGTGACTTGGGATAGTTCACTACTTTTCTATCCTCGAGAACAGTTTTAAGCGAAAAAGTTGAGAAAAGCATATTCACACCCCCCCCCCCCAAAAGACTTTTAAGTGGTATCAGAGCAGTCACTAGCTCTCACTAGTGAGATCCTCTGAGGACCAGGGATGAAGCATGAAAAAGGCTCTTCCATCAATGTTCCTCCCTTCTTTGATGGACATGATTTTTCACAATGGAAAATCATGATGAGTGCTTTCCTCTCCTACCAAGATAATGGTCTGCTATGGCAGGTTGTAGAGGAAGGTTGGTCACATGCTACAAAACCAAAAGTAGAAGGCTCTCTCATTAAAATTCCAAAGCCAAAATTCGAATAGGATAAGCTTGACAAAGATTTGGCTAGAGCAAACATCAAAGCTCTAAGTTGTCTGTTCAATGCACTGTCCGAATGAGGGCATCAGAGAATCATCCATTGCCCTACTGCAAAGGATGCATGATACATGCTTGTCAACACTCATGAAGGTAACTCTCGTGTTAAACAACGAAAGCTTCAACGTCTTATTTTTGAGCTTGAAGGTTTGTCCATGAATGAAAATGAGTCAATTGATGAATTTTATGGTCGATTACTTTGTATAACTAATCAGTGTCGTAGTCTAGGAGAGGCTATAGAGTCTAAGAAGGTTGTTAGAAAATTTCTGAGTGTCTTACCTCCCTTCTTTGATTCTAAAATGAATGCTATAGATGAAGCTCATGATTTAGATACTTATCCTTTAGAAGAGCTAGTTGACAACTTGAAAACCTATGAAACACTTAAGAAGAGAACCAAAAATGAAAAGTCAGTTGCTTTGAGTATTGTTAAAACCGAAGAAGAAAAGGTTCCTGAACATGTTGAGTATGGTGTTGATGAAATTGCTTTCATGACTAAACAATTTGAAAAATTTCTCAAGAACTCAAAAAGAAGGACGTTCAACTCAAATCGAAATTTTTCTAAAGGTTCTAGCTCTAGGTTTTCTAAAAACAAAGATTCATCTAAAGATCGGAATACCAAGTCCGCTTTTATCCCGAGGCAGGACAACAAGTGTTTTGAGTGCAATGGCGTGGACATAGAGATGTTGACTGTACAAACAGAAAAATCAAGTCCCACAGAGTGCTAAAGCAACTTGAAGTGATAGTGATTCCGATCCGACATCTAAATCAAAAAAGGAAGAAGATGAAAATGTTGCTTTTGTTACTAAGGTCACGTTAGATGAGTCTCTTAAGGACAAGGAGTCTGATGATGAGGGTTCATGACATGTACATTGAGCTTTGTGTTGCATCTAAGTCTATGCTCACTAAAATTGAGGTTCTAACCAATGAACTTTCAAAAAGTGAGGAGGCACATTCTAGGATAGAAGAAAAATATGTATCCCGAAAGTCAAAATAGAAATCTGATAAGTCTCGGCTTGAAGACCAAGTGAAATCTCTCAACGAGAAACTTGATCATCAAACTGGCTTGGTGGGAGCTCTAACTTCAAAAAAGTTGGCACTAGAAGAATCATTAAGAGAAACCAAAGCTCAGTTCACAAAGTTCTCCATTGGTTCGGAAAAGTTATCCCAACTGTGTGGGATGGGAAAAGTGGATGGTAACAAAAAGGGTTTCTTTCTTTAATTTGTTCCTTCTACTGCATGTATAGATCTTCTAGGTATTTCACATAGCACACAATGATGTTGAGTTGATTGTTGTGACAATATTTTGACAGTTAGTTATGTGTCTGAAGCCTTGTGCTCTTATTGTTGCATGATTGATAAGATTCATTACACTTATTCATTAATGATCAAGTATTATGTGAATCTTTATTCTTCGTATCACACCATGCTTGACATTTTCTGCTTCTATGTGATGGTGCAACATACTCAATACATGATTGATGAATATCGATGATTGAAAATATTCGAGTACAAGCTAAACCAAATGATGGGTGTGCGATGGAAAGCTATGTTGCAATCCTGGAATGGAGCTTTGGATGAACAAACATATCTTTTTGAAATCTTCTTGGAGCTATTCATAACAAGATTGTTCATGTAGCTTCAAGCTTAGTCATTCTGGGTTGCAGTCGAACTTGAGGTTTCTCTCGTATTGGACCAACGATATTGATAATACTTCTAGAATCCTGAAGTGTGAATGTGAATGTGTTGGTTGTTAGGATCTTTTCTTGGACCCTTTCGTGGCTGGGTTTAATCACAATTAATGCTTAGCTCCGTCTTTTCAAGACGTCTCTTCCGCTGCCTCGACATGCTTCTATAATCACTCGCTCCATCTCAAAGGATATGATGGTACTTAACCATCACTGAATACGTATGAGAGTTTCAAAGCATATCAGTCATCTCAACATGTTATGTTTGTCACTAAAGGATGTCACCTCGACTAAAGGCAAATCAGATGTTGCTGGACGGGATACCAAGTACAAGATCCGTCCCAGAAGGAGAACAACAAAGTGTTGTTATGATACCAGTTGCAACCTCTATCCCGAAGCTATTCAGATTTCTTTGACAGGAAATGTTGGTGATTACTTGGGATATTCAATGAGGTTGCAGTTTATAGTGAGAAGCTGGTAAGATACAGGATCACACATGGGTTTGCAATCCTAGGCCAAAGGACAATGATTGAATCATTAAGTTGCAAAGTTGAGAATCAATAAAGAACAAAGATTTTGTCTTGACTCTCTGGGATAGATGAGATCTCTGCATATCAGTGGAAGCAAGCTCTTTCAAATATGGGATCTGATTCTCTCTTGCCATCCTAACCGGCTCGTGATTCAGAATCACATATTCTCTCATCTGGGCATGGTGAGGCTTCTCTTGGAAAGTGCAAATATACTAAGGATCGTACTATGGCCACCACAAACTTTGTGCAGTCATCTTTATCGAGTACCTTAAGTTTGGTGTTCTTCTAGGAGGATCGAAACAGACTATGTCATCCGCAGACAGCTCATTGGGATCGCAACATCATTGGACAGTCATGATTGAATGCAATACATGCAAGTGAAGCATATGCTTCGTGATCACTGGTTGGCACCGTGCCAGGTAAGTTTTCTCTGTTTAGTGACTGTAAGTGCTAAAAGTATCTCCAACAATCTTGTTCTTCACCCTTACAAAACTCTTTGAGATATCACTTCATTAGGAATCTTATTGAAAATAAATATTTGCAATGTCGTTTATTCCTATTGAAGATCACTAGGCTATTTTGCATGTTCACAAAATCAAATTGACAACTTACATGTCGAAAGCCTTAGAAAGGCTATTGGTGTGTGCACCATTACATGATCTCTCTCTCTCTCTCTCTCTCTCTCTCTCTCTCTCTCTCTCTCTCTCTCTCTCTCTCTCTCTCTCTCTCTCTCTCTCTCTCTCTCTTTCTCTCTCTAAGTTGGTTTTATATTTTGTGTTTATGTTTCTTCTTTGTTTATCTTCAAAAAAAGAAGGGAAAATGAAAAGCAACAAAAGTTGGAACTGTGTAGTTTGGGATATGGGCTTACTTATGTATTCTTAGGATTTTTTTTGAACTTGACCTAAGTTCTGTGTCCATATTTCATTCAACTTGGTATGATTTGTTGCATTTCTTGCTTGATTGTATTCATTTGTGTCTTAAAGTCTTTGTTGTTTGTGGTCTTAATCACTCTTGGGACTATATAGACTTACTTGTCACAAAGGTGAACCTTGTGGAAAGTCCCAAATTGAGCTAGAAAACTGAGATGAGATGTGTTGTTATGGAAATGTCGTGTTCTGGAAGAAGATCTAATTTGTAATTTAATTGTCACCAAATGGTTAATGTGTTAAGTAATTTATGAGCTAGTTTATCATTGAGTGCACCTTTATGGAACCAGTGGGGAACCCTGAGATGTATTCTATCCTTCGATGAGTCCGACCTAGTTATCCGCAGAGTGTCTTTATTACACATATTTCCCTTTCGAGCATCTGTTCAGGGAGTCAATGATAACTATGTTGCTACATGGACTTATGAGGACGATTTTTCAGATGAGCGCGCTCTTGGCTAAATTAAAGTGAAAAAATACATTGAACTAAAATGATTAATGCCCAAAGGGTCTATTGTGACAAAGTCACTTAAAATGGTTACTCTCTGGCGATACAAGGATGGTTATGACAAAGTCACGTGGTTACTATCTCTCATCTCATTTGAAGCTCCATCTTTGCCCCATAGGTCAAGCTTTTGCACACACACACATCTTGATGTTTCAAGAACTGATTATTAGGACCATGGCAATGATGTTCTCTTTACAGTCATACTCTTATGTGTCAAATTTGAGCCACTAAGATGTCCGAAAAATTGGTGTCATGTTTTGTGAGTCTATGCCTAAAATTTTCTGCTGTGAAGATATGAATTCCCCTCTCTATCCCAGGATTTGTCTCATCAATTCTACTCTATTTTCTAGTGTTTCTCTCTTTAGCTTTAATCCATGCACTCTGTGAGGAGGAGATTTCAATGTCTTGGTATATGCATTGGTACCAGGTTCGTATGATATTAAGTTGTCAAAGACTTTGCAATATGTTGTTTTTTGTTGTTTGATGACTTGTGTGTTCTCCCCATCTCCTTTTCTCTACTATGGATCGAGTTCTAATATATCAGTCATGCTCAATTTCCTGCATTGTTGCATAATTTTTGAGTTTCATCTCATAATATTATGTGGACATGTTTATTGTTCCCCATGGAAGTTGCTTTTCCAATTGTTCTTGACACATGCATAGTTATGGGTCTCGCCTACATTCTTTCTGCTACATCTAACTCTCTGGATGTAGTCGTTGTGCTAATTTTTTCTGTTAGATATGTTGTCCATTCTGTTGGGGATACATATACTTCCACCTCTTCTGATTCTGAGTTCTTCATCAAAAGCAAGGTTGCTATGATTGAGGGGGGGGGGGGGGGGTATGTTGACCGCTCGGATATGTCCACTGTTGTATTTGAACAACATACAGATTGTTGGTTGTTCTCTGGTTCCCTTTGTCATTCCTTGCCAAAAGGGGGGAGAACTAATTGTAGGGCATTTATTGTTATGATGTTGTTTCTTCACTTGATCTTGTGAGAACTTGTGCAGGTTGTTGCTTCTGTTTCTATTAACAACTCTTGCTCTAAGATTGTTTGCGGTAATTGGTGTGTTTTGTTAAGAATGCCAAATGGGGAGATTGATGGCATATTTATTAGTTGGCACTTCCTAGTGTTAACAAAACACACAATAAGTGAAGATCAATTGTGAAGATTAAATTGAAGAACCTACTAATCTCATGGAAATTAGGTAAAAGCATGCATATGCATATCATATTTTTCAATGAGGATGGCATCCTTGCCACCTATCCCAAAACAGTCTGGTTTGCCCTAAGATATTTGTATCCGTTTGTGACTCGTTTTCAAAACTCCCTACCAGTTGAAAAAAGATATTTTTTAAGACGGTTATGTGTATTGACTTACTACTCAAAAGGTTAAGATAGATTGTCTCTCAAAACGTGTTTTTTCTCAACCCGTGACCTTTCTCATTGGAGTTTGCAAAAAATCTTTCCAACTGGGTTTCTGTGAGAACCTCTATGTGTGGGCTGGATATCTTAATTTCTGGAAAAGAGCTTTTTCCCTATTATGGTTTAGTCTACTTAGAGTGTGTTGCAAAAAGCTCTTTTACCTCGGTTTGAATCTTAGTTAAGTTTAAGGAAGGCTTGTGCCTGCTGTCTCCTTTCGACATGTGCATACACTTGTCACTTCCTGGTTTCTGCTTTTTGACCACTGTTCAAACACTTTTTTGTGGGTTTTTTTACGTTTCTACCCTTAGTACTTGCCTCTATCAGCATATATAAGAACAGTATGGCACTCTTGGCTTGGTGGTTGAGTTCGAGAGTTTTTGTGCATCTTTCTAAAACGTATTAGACTCTTCTGAGTTTCTCTAAGATTTTCCTTCTATTGCATCTAAGTCTTAGAGTATTGCACAAACAAGTTTTTCATTCAAACTCATATGCATTGTTGCACTCCATTGAGATTAGTATGGTAGTGATCAACCCGAGAAGTTGCTCATGAAGAATTAACTTATAAATAGTTAAGTTCTTAGATGAGGCTTCTGAAAACCTTTCATTTGTAAACACTTTGACACAAGTGAGAATGTAGCTGTGTAGAACTAGTAGAGAGACTGGTTAGGATAACATAAGGGTTATGTATCCCCAGAGTACAAGAGTCTTGTAAAGAAGTGTTGTTCATAGTGAAAATGTTTGTCCCTCAATAGTTAGAGGCACGTAGTTTTTTTCCCTAGTTGCAGGGTTTCTGCGTTAAAGAAAAATATTTTGGTGTTATTCTTTACTTATCGCTTTTAACATTTTAAGTATTCGAATATATGTGACTCGAGATAGTTCACTACTTTGCTATCCTTGAGAACAGTTTTAAGCGAAAAAGTTGAAAATAGCCAATTCTCCCCCTTACAACGGCAAGTTGCGGCTTATTTGCTGCAGATTATATGGCCACCCAGGCATCAGAACATGTTGTGCCCACAACTCGAAAAATGAATGCAAACACTCAGGCATCAAATCAAGCACCTCGGCCGGCTCAGCTTGTCAATGTTATGTCCACAGCTCAAAAGAAGAATGCAAATGAAGGATGCTTTGCTGAACAAGACACACTTCTAAATGATGATGAAATCTTTACACGCTTTGAAGCACTCAAAATGCGCAGATGATCACATGCATACCATTCCATACGATATGAGTAATAAACTAGGAATGTTCATTATTTTGGCTTCTTTGTCTGATCTTTGTATATTTTGAAACTTAAAGCAAGACGCAAGAAGCAGGTGAAAAACCATGATCTATCTACTTATCTAGAACTGCAATGTAATCAGTCTGAGTCCATGACAACTTGAAGGACAAAGTGAGAAACAGTGATATTTGTACGTGCCAACTCTTTTATCTATCCTCTTTTAAGAAACAAGTCTCATAATAAAAAATTAAGCAAGTTTCTTTAAAAAAAAATTAAAGATTAAGCGAGCTGCCCTGAGATGCCGAAAATAGCATGGGGGTATAGGCTAGATTGAAGAAAAGGGGGTCCAAATATATATAGTACATATCTAACTCTAATTTTAGAGTCTGTTTTTAGTGGGAGCTCTAAATTCGGGCTTATACTCAAGTCCGGGCCTAAAAGATAATAGAAGGAGGCTAACTGCCTACTCACAGTGTCTGTGTTTGAAGGCCTGTTGGGACTTACAAGTGAAGCAATTCTGTTTAATTACTTTCTTACTTGATAATCCAGAACACACTACAAGAGAATTGTAGTGAAGTATGCACCAAGAAGGTATCAAAAAAAGAAGTATGCACTAAGAGGAAATTTAACATACATCGACACCTTTGAGATTCGAACCTCTCTATCTAACAAACCTAGCAAACCATGCATTCTTCAAAAGATATTTCATCGGATGCTTCTCACCCTCTCCCCCAATCCCCATGTGTTCGTGCCAAATCTTAACGGCTATATCAGGTCGGTGGACACTCGAGTAGTGGGCCCCTTCCTGATCACAATGCTTTCAGGCAGGCTAGCTTTTACTTCCTTTCCATCTCAGGCGACCGTTAAGACCCCTCCCCTAAATTCCCAACCCAAACCTCAACTCGCACACCAACTCCAGCTTTTGTCGGCTTCAGTCTCAGCTTTGGCCTCTACACCATGACTGTCGCCGCCGTAGCCACAACCCAAACCAAGAAGCTCATGAAGCTCGGCTGCTCGCTTTTCCGGTGGGGATTCAACTCCTCCAAATGGTAAACCAAACTCTCTGTTTTCTCTCAACTTTAATTAAAGTCTTAAACTTTATTGAACTAAATGGTTCATCTGTGTCTCTCTGCAATTCCCCTTTCTGGGTTTGTTTTGGGGTTGTTAAAGATTGAAACTTTACTGTGCTTCTGCGTTTTTGTGATGTAATTGAACTGTGAAACAGCAAAACGGCGGCAAAGATGGCGGTCGCGAGAATCAAGCTCCTGAGGAACAAGAGACAGGTGGTGGTGAAGCAGATGAGGCGTGACATTGCTTCTCTGCTTCAGAAAGGTGAAGACGCCACAGCTCGTATTCGGGTACTTATCATTTCCGTACCTCTAAAATTATAAGTTTAAAGTCTCTTGCTTTTTATTTTTTTGTCAATTAGGATTGTCTGAATAGATTGTCTTGATGTCCCTAACGCCCTAAGTAAGTGTTTATACAATTTGTTGATCCTAATGAGTGTATGTGAAGTGGAACAGCAGTAGCTGAAGCTTAGAGAACTATGTGTGTAGCAGTACCCAGAATGATGTTTATACTTAAATTTGTTATGGGTTCTATTTGTTTAGATGAAACATCTGGCTATGCAATTTGGTTTTTGCCTTTAAGCAAACATAGTTAATATATTGTTGTATTTTGTAGGTTGAACATGTGATTAGAGAACAGAATATTTTGGCTGCCAATGAGTTCATTGAGCTCTTCTGTGAGTTAATCGTGGCTAGACTTCAAATTATCGCAAAACAACGGTAATGATTTATCAATGTAGTATCTCTAGTGCATCTGTGCATGTTAGATGTTAAAGGAGTTGTATTTATAAAAGCTGCTCCAATTCTTAACAGGGAGTGTCCTGCTGATCTTAAAGAAGGAATTGCTAGTTTGATTTTTGCAACGCCAAGGTGCTCTGAGATTCCAGAACTCATGTCACTTAGGAGCATCTTCGAGAAGAAGTATGGAAGAGATTTCGTAGCTGCTGCTACTGATCTACGACCTGATTGTGGTGTGAATCGCTTGGTAAGCTTAGCATGGTTGTTCTATCATATCATTTTTGTTGATGTTTAGACCCACTAGGCCACCATAGTTTTTTGTATCGGAGTTGTATATTTAATCAAATTAATACTTTAATTCATGGGCTATTAGTTCCTCTGGTTGATTATTGGCTGTTTTTGTGTCCTTGTAGCTGATTGACAAGCTCTCTGTTAGAACCCCTACTGGTGCAGTAAAATTGAAAATCATGAAAGAAATAGCAAAGGAATACCAGGTTGATTGGGATACAACAGAATCTGAAGAAGAGCTTCTGAAACCTCCAGAAGAGACCATAGTATGTCTGACTGTTTTTATCACACAAACATTTGGATTCCTATCATTTCATGAATTCCCTATCTCAATACTTGTGTCGTTTATCAGGAAGGACCTCGTAATTTTGTTAGTGCTACAAGCTTGCCCCTAACATCCCAATCTGCTGACAATAAGAAGTCAGAAACTAGGTAACTTGCCTGTTGCAATCTTGTACCACACACATTAGTAAATTAAAATCCAGTGTCTAATTTTTATTCATTACTGTGTCAGACTTTCTTCTGGTTCTTTGCGCCGAACAAGTGGTGGTGGAGAAAGGGAAACAAGGTAACATAGCTTTTTATTCTACTCGTCTGATTCCAGATTTGATTAAACAACACAACTCTATATCTTGTTCATCAACTTAGTCCTATGTCTTACAGTTCTATGCGCAGAACAAGCTGTGGTGGTGGTGGAGATAGGGAAACTAGGTAAACCAGGTCTTGGAATATATTGCTTCTCTCATGAAAAAATTATTCTCATGTTAATTTACTCATTTGTTCCATGATACTTTCTTTCAGTTCCCTTCACAGAACAAGTGGTGGTGGAGAAAGGGAAACCAGGTGAGTTGGCTCATATCTCATTAAAAATTTCAACTCCGACCAGGTTGTGGATTATTCATTTATCGATTCTGTATTTCTTCCAGCTCTTCTTGCAGAGCAAGTGGTGGTGGCGGAGAAAGGGGACATTTGCAGTTTGCAGACTCAGCATCAGCTGCAAAATCTGCCAGTGATGCAATGGCTGCTGCACAAGTAGCTGCATTTCTGGCGAACAAAGACTCCAACCGCACATCTGCTAATGAACATGGAAATCTTTCGGGCAATTTCACCGGCCAACAAGGACCAGATTGTCCGGCAGTTAACTCTTATGACATGGATCATCCATATGAATCTGATGATGAGGGAAGACGAACACACTGGAGTCAGAATTTGGACAGGTCAAATTCTTCAAACAATGACAAAAAACCGCCTCAGGAGAATTTTCTCTACAGACGATACAGTTACAATGCTGCCCCATCAGATCGTTCAGGTATAAAGTTTGACGAATCAAACACTGATGAAGAAATCAAAATGGAGTCACCTCCCACTGGCAATTATCAAGCATCTGCACGTCCCCTACCAGCAGTACCATCAGCAGCTGTTAGGCAGGACTCGCTTCATCGCGTTCATCCCAAATTGCCCGATTACGGCACACTTGCTGCTCGCTTTGATGCCCTCAAGAATCATCACAAATAAACCATGGTGAGAATGTGCATCAGTTTTTGGTTGGCCGTAAAATTCATATATATATATATACACACATACATACCTACTGGATGCGCAGTTCTCAAACACATTGTTTTGATTGCTTAAAGCACCAGTTTCAGCTTTCTTGTATAAACTCATTTGTTACATAGTGGTTAGTGCTTGTCATTCTACCATGTTGATACTAAACAATACAATTTACAGAGTTACCCGAGTTTCAGAATCAACTCTCACTCGATGCATTATGTGAAGGAACAACACTCCGAGCTGATTCTCACATCCTGTTGTCTGCGAATAGCTTTCCTTTCAATATGATTCAATTTAGACGAAATCAAACTCGAACACAGATAAATCGAATCCAGAAACAAAATCACATTACTTAAAGTCGATCAGATTCATAACACAAAATCCCATACATTTTTCAGTACTCGAATCTCTACTAACCAGCATGGGTATGGGTCTTGAATATAACATCGAAATTCAACAAAAACAAAAAGCATTCTTAAACTACTATGAAGTTTCCTCGTCCCCTTCTTCGAAAGCACTGTCTACTTCTCAGACGAGTTGGGTCCTCTCTTCTTGCCGAAGCCAACCACTGTTTGCAACAATACACAACGAATCAAAACAACATGGGCCTTTCTCACAAAATGCATATTCCTAAACACCCATTTCAACATCAATTACTCAAACTTAAACTACGGTGGACTTACCAGCAGTGACGAAACGGCGATTGTACTGCATGCGCTTATGGGCGCGTCCTCTGGGCTTCTTCTTCTTGTCCTGCTTGGCTACCTTTGGGGTTTGGCCTCTCACCTTACCAGCACGAGCCAATGAACCGTGAACCTTTCCTGTGTAACTCAAACAGTAAAAGTTAAGCACACATTGAAAACCAAAGTAGATGAACTGAAAAACTTCGACCGAGATTCAAGAGAAGTGAGGCATTGAGCGCTCACCCATGAGTGCCTACGAGAGCTTGAGACTCTTGAGACTTGAGAGAGCGAACGGCGCTGTTGCGATGAGAATGAAAGAGTGAAGAGTGGTTAGGGTTTTGGGGCACTGAAGCTAGCTGAGCGCACACTAATATGATGAGTCACTGGTGGGACGTCAATTACTTGGGCCTGATAGTTTCTATTTGGGCCTTATGAAGATCTGACCCGATAGTGCAACTAACCCAATCACCACTATAAAAGAGCAAATGTGTTTAAGCCTAGTGACTTAATGCTAATGTCTTAATTGTTTTCCGAATTTTCTCGAGTACAGTGGTCAAAAACTGGTCATAAGGGGTTTCGGCAGGGGCTATGTTTTTGCTAGATGGCTCATCACACTCCATCAACGATGAAGAGCAATTTTGTTTTTCTCTTTAATACCCGAGTTCAAACCCATACTTTTTTACTTCGCTTTAGTTTGTAACACAAAAACTAGCTAACAGCATTATCTGACCTATATATCTTCGTGTCTAAATGTTACACAGATCAAACTAGTTTAAATAGAATTTCAACTTAACTATCAACTCTACTATACTAATTTACTATCTAACAAAGAGCATTTACTGTTCAATTCACTGTTCAAAGGGGGTGTTTTTGTCCTGAAAAAATCAGCTCCTTAACAGCCTCTCTTCTCCTCTCTCGATCAAAATCTGAAACCCACTCTTCTCCTCATCAAAAGTCAACTCTGTTTTTTCCTCTCCATCTCTACATCTCTATCTCCATCTTGAACTGCAATCTCACTCACAGACTATCTTCAAGCCTAACTCATACATCTTTCCTCTTGGCTGAATCACAACCAAAGTCCCAGTCACAAGTACCTCCCGAGCCACGCCAAGTCCCTCACCTCTTTCCTCCCTCGCTTCCAATCCAAGCTCTCTGACGGCATCGTCTTCCTCAAAAATCCTACCTCCTTTCGAGACGAAGACACCGCTCACAACCACCTCTGGTGCGTCTTCTGCGAATTCAACATCGACGAGCGAGATAGGTCCTTCGCCTGGTAAGCCACTTTCTTAGTTCTCAATGCTGAATTTGTCTAATTAGGTTTGGAAGTCGTGTTTATTAATCAAATTGGGAACCATTGCTGTATATATTAAGCTATTGGCATCCGAATTAGTGTGTTTTGGGAATTCATCTTGAAACTGAATTCATCTTATGTTTGGGTAAATCATGATTATGGGTTTTCAACTATTGGTTGCATCAAATGAAATTGACCGATGGTATGTCAGAGCATTAAGTCATATGGGTTTTCAACTATTGAATTTAGGTGGTATATTACCGATGTAGAAATGGACCAAAATTATAATCTTTGGGAACATTCCGACTCGGTCCAGAGACAACAGAGATTGGTGAAGATCATGCATGGTTTCTAAAATATATATCTTCCAGCCACTTCTGATTTTGTCTCTTCTATGTTTTGGCCAAGGAAGATCGTTGTTCGTTTAGATTAGTATTAGATGATCTTACATACGTACGTAGTTGCTGGAATGTTTGCTTGGGAGACTAAGAGCTAATTTTTGTTTTTTGTTACTGTATAGTCTTTATATATGTGTTTTCCTTCAACTTAGCTTGAGAGACTTTCAAATAGCTGTATTCTCTAATCGATTAGCACAGAGTAGCTAATTGATTTCGTCAATCGATCCCCTGTACTTCGGCCCTCTTCTCTTTATTCACTATAAGGGCATACATCCTGCAGCGTACGGCTTTCACTCTCGACCTTTTGCCGATCATTTCTTTGGATAAGCTCCCTGGCTCTGGATTGATCTTGAATCGATAACTCAACTCTCTCGAGATCTCGCGGTTAATTATTTTGATTTCGTTTTCCTTCGATCCATTTATTTCCTTCGATAGATTTGAGGTTTTTGTCTAACTTTTATGTATTGGGGTATGGTTTTGTGTTGGGTTTCAGTTTTGTATTGCCTATACCTGTTTTCACTCTTGCTTTCTTGCCTTTTGATTGATTTTGTGATTCTATTACTTTATGCTTTTGGTTTGGGATGGTTAATTTTTGGTTTGGAATCGGTCTCTCCTATTGTTTGACTGAAAGATTATCTTCATCAATGTCAACATCATGTCATGTAATTATCTTCCATTTCCAGGTTTTTCCCGGATGGCATAATGATTATAATATAAATTACAGTTTTCTATCACAAAGCAGTTTTTCATAGGACATTGGATACTTTGGATGACTTTGATAGACTCCACTATATATTGGTGGATGAGCACATGAGAATTCTTTTGGGTGCAAGTTCAATGAATCAGTTTATTGAATGCCTTACCTAGCTGTTTCACCCTGCACACTAGCGCTTCACTTAAAGCTGCAAGGATAGACTCTTTGGTTTATCATACAGATTGTTCAAGGACAATGCACCAGTTGCATTTGTCAAAAAATCCATCAACTATTACAGCATCATCCATTCCAGAAATCAGCCTACATATTGCAATAAGAATCAATAACTTATATACAGGTCACTTTCTAGACTACAGAATTTAAGAACTGTAATGATCAAGTACATTTGCAATGTTTGTAGTTCCTTAAAATAAGAGATGGGGGAGGATAAAGGTTTTTGTGCTGTTTGCATTTCTAAGTAGTCACAAGTTTGGCAAGCTACTTTGTCGGGCAGTTGCATGTTTTGTTCTTCTTTTTGATATATCATAAATAATATATAATGATTATAATGGGAATAACTGCATTACTCATTAGCCATTTCCCTCTCAAAAACTTCTGGTGTGAACCTGGTATCAATTTAACACTCATATATCCTTACGAGTTTTGGAAATGTACCGTTGAATAACACATCAATCATCCATCAACAGATAATAAGTATTTAAGGTTTGTTAAATTCGTGTTGGATTTGTGAAATTGGATTGTTTTTATGATATGGGATTGTGGTTTGTGAATTGGGTGCGGAGAAAATCACTCAGACGTTGGAGATTTTTGTGTATTTGAGGTTTGGGGTATTTTGCTGATTATGTACAGGCTGGATTTAGTTTATTTTTTGTTTTAGTTCATTTTTTTTATTGTGAGCCGGTGTATAGCTCTGCTATATTTAAAGGTATATTGGATTCAATCACCTTTAGTTGAACCTGTGTGTTTGTGTTCCATTCACTTATGTGTTTGAGTGGATTGTTGGTGGTGGTGGACTAATTTTCACTTTCGCTTGGTGGTGGTGGCACTTGAATATGTCTATTTGATTTCTCTGCTTTGCTTTGTGTTAACATTCTAATATATTTTGCAGTGCTTTCATTTGGGTTTTAGAAGTACCTGGATTGTCAGAAAATCTAGAAGACCAACCCTTTCTCCCTCACAGGTTTGGATTCATCAGCTCTCCTCATTTATCTGGACTACCCATAAAAATAACAAAAATTTATTTAGTTTTTGTGGAGGAGCTTTTTGGTTAGCCATGGTGCATAAATTTGAGAAAGGGAAGAACCCGGTTCAAAAGTTAGAAATTTTCTGTAAAATATGTTGTTTGTAGTTGTTATGATAATCGTCTCTTTGTTTAATGTTGAATTAGTACAATGTATAGTTCTCATGGTTAGGTAGATTTCACGTTTAGGAAATGAGAGTGGAGTCAGAGTTACCAAGATTGAGATTGTTGTTTAGTTTTGGAGTGGAGGTAGTGATTTTTGTGGCTATGCAAGAGTAATGATCGGAAGTTCGATAATTTATAAGAGAAGTCTATTTTAAGCTTATGAATTTAGAAGTTGTTGATAATTTTGAATAGCCATATGTGTGTTTGTGTGTTTCCCATCATTTTGTTGGCTGCCCAATTTGGCTCAAGGTCTTTGAAGCTCAATTTGGCTGCCTTTGAAGCTCAATTTGGTTGCCTTAGAAGCTGAAAGCATCTATTTCAACAATATACTGGACATGTCTTTTAGTTTAGTAAAAGTGGCTACTCTTACTAATGTGGGGAACTTTCACCGATTATGACTGTGGTTGTTTCAATTGCACTGGAAAGTACGTCTAGATTTCAAATAGAAGAGTGTTTATGTGTAGTTACTATTGATCCTGCATTGCTTTTTCATTTTACTTAATTGGTTCCATTGAAGAGGGTTTCTTATAAGAAACACATGTTTCTGATTCTACCTATTCTGGGTTTGGTAGATTTCGAGTGCTTCTACTGATTTTTGATTTGGTTTTTGAAGAATTTTTGTCTCTCTCATCAATTTCGTGGATCCAGTTCATCGTTGCTTTTGTCACCGCAGATCTCAAGACTCCCGACCAAGGTAAGATCCATTTCGATTTCAGTTGAATGATAGTTAAGTTATGGTTAATTTGGATATTGTTGTGTTTTGGATATGACTACTACATTTGATTAACTTATATTTAGGTTGAGTTTATCTGAGAATAACCTGGAAAGGGGATGAAATCGAAATGGCCTTAACTATCATGTTCTGGAGGCTTTGACCCTAGCGAGTCTTACATTATTTATAGGTACTCTGTGACATACTGATAAGAACTCTGTTCTAAATTCATGCTTAATTTAAAATTCCCTCCATCGTCAATTTTCACATCCGCTATATTTTTTTTTGTGGAGAATTCCTATATAACTTATCCAAACACTTTAACAAGCTTGCAATTAACTTATGTACTCTCTGATAATTGTACCTCTCAACTGGTCATGTATACTCAGCTTTTTTTGGGTTAATTAAGTTGGATCGTGGTTGCAAATGGGATAGAGAAACAGCCTTCATATTTTCAACGAAAAAAGTACAAAGGGGTATTTGGGATTATGTCTTCTACCCATTCTTCACAATTTATCTATCTCTCTTCTGTTAATTGTCCTTCTGAGAATTCTATACGAGATATATGACAATTATCCCTTGCTATATCAATATGACTGTTTTAGTGGTGAAAGACCAAATATCCTCTCTGTATTTTAAGTACTCTGGCATCTACGCTTTTACTGCACGCGCGGTAGGAATCTTGGCTACAGTTTCTAGAACTTCATATTTGGTTTTTCAATGATTTTGAATTTAAATGAGTGAACTCTGCAGCTTGCATGTGGACTTTCTATAATTAAGATGTTTTTTTAGGTGTCTTATGTATGTAGATGATTCATATTAAATAAGTACCGGGATGGAGTGGATATGAGATGACTATATACAACTTTGAAGCCAGTGAGGATGGGTGTTCTATAAATTAAGATTCATTTGAAGAAAATGAGTGAGAGAAGATGAAGCTATATACAGACATTGTCACATACCTGGTTAGATGTCTAATGATGGTGTGAAAGTACATGTGAAATGGTTTGATAAAGTGTATTGCGCATATCGAAATTCAAATTTACAAAGAGAATGAGGCAAATATTTCAGTGGAGATTTGAACAAAACATATTATGGAAATTATATCAACATAGCTAATGCAGTGGACGGATGTATATAATCTATTGCGGTGGTATCAAAGATATATCGTCTTGATTGGGATAAATATGGCTATTATTTATTGGGCTTAATGATATTGTCCCACACCATCACCGGTATTAGAAATATATCATCTCATTCTACTGCAGTGGACAATATATTTTTGCATCTTGGCCTTATTATTACTTCATGTACAAGAAATTAGGCACCCATTCAAATGGTGATGCTTCATGGTATAAAAAACTAGGCCAGTAATCAAGTGCATGTATTATTTACTATTCACCAATTTACAAATCTTTTGCATACTTCATGTTTAGTTCTTACCTAAATATGCTTAAGCTACAAATCCACCAAATTTTCTACCCAATAATGGAAATTTTCCGTATTCAATAATACACGAACTCGCACTGGGCATGTGATTTTCCTTCCTACACTACCTTAGTTGTTTGATTCATGATTGTTGAATATCAAATTAGCACTGCAATCTAGGCTCGCATATATTCTTGCTGATGTGTATTTTATTTTGATTTTGTTACTCTTTATGGCCCATTTTTGTTGCAGGTTCTATTTTGTTTGTGGAGACTATTGTACGTAAAAAGGTGCGTCTCTTTTGCATATATTTTTATTGATCACCGATATTTGTGAGATAGTTCAGACGATGTCTTATCAGTTTAAGGGTGTCGTTACAATATGATTTAGAGGGTTGTGTTAAATATAAAAGTTAATGTGAATAAGAAGAATAGTAATTGTTTTCAAACTGATTAGAATTGGCAACTCTTCAATCTAACGTTCATTGGATTATCATCCATCTTTGTATGTACAGTTTTGCTAAGGTAAGTTACGATTATTTATTTTAATATTTTTTAAAATGAAAGTTGTAGACCTAAGATTGATAAAGTGTGTGATTTTGAAATTAGAGCCTAACTTTGTTTGTTGTGTTCGTCGTTTTTCATATCTCTGTGTCTCATTCAAACTGTGTTCGATTTGATGTAAGTTACGTGTATTTGGAATATGCATTTTACCTTTCATAGTGTTAGGTTGTGAGTTCTTTACACTCCAATCCTGTTTATTTAGTCAAGTATCTAAAACTTTTCTCTGCGATGGCATTTATGGAGGGTGTGTCAAAAAACTTATACATAGCCTTTTGTTTTATTATTAGAATTGACTACTCAATGATAGACATGAGTTCAAAACTATGTCATGCTTGCTTAGTATAATCTTGATATTAGATTTTGGACAAATATGACATATTTAGATATTATAAATTCATAGAGAAGTGTGAGATTGTGAAAGAAATTGGTTTGAACAATAGATCGCCGAGAAAGAGAGGAACAAGAAAAATGTGGAATTACAAAATGTGAGTTCTATTAGCTAGGATTTGATTATAGAATGGTCATATAATTAAACTTTTGTGTTCTTTTGTATACAGTTACCGCTAATATTATGAATATTGTTCTTTTGTATGCATGAGATGTATCTCCGCTTTGAAATTTTTGGGTTATCGTAGATGTCATGATGTACATATATATGTATTGAAATTATATATTATGATAATCATTTCTAAGGAGTATATAGGATGCAGAACTTATAGAAGATTGAATACGGCGAACTGTAATATTTCGTAGTTTAATTGTATTATAAAGGGTTGTGTTTATCCGTTGCTTAGATCATTCGATTGTGTGATTTCTATGTGGTTTATTCTTGCTACTGTACTATTTTTATTCAAGTTATTTGTGAATATAATGCATGTAAAACTTATACATGTTTTAGCTCTTAATCTTTTTGTTATATTTTGTAGGATTCGCAGATTATATGCAAAAGATATTACATTGTATCATCGTGCTGTTGTTTCTCTGGGAATTGTTGTGGTTTCTTTCAGTTAGTCATCAACATTCAGGTATGTAATTATGTGATTTATGTTGTTTTATATATTTGTGCATAATGTATCATTAAAAAGAACAGGAAAAAAACTATTTGTTGATTTTAAATAATAAATGCTAAATTACTAATATGTAATCGTGGTGACTAGGTTATTAGTTTTACATGTTGTACCGTCAAAAGATAAATTTGTTTTTGGTTTCTCATGTTTATTCATATGTTATAATACTCAAGGAATTATTTTGTTTGTGATTGTTGCAAATTATCTATATTTATTTATGTCATTGATATTCATTGTTGCACATCTTTTTTGTTTACTTTTTAATTTTTATTTTTAGGTATGCCGCGCAAAAGGAATTATAACTGCGTAAACAAAGGGACAGTACCAGGAACACCGCTAGGGTATCCTACAGGAAGCGCATCACAGAATCACTATTTGACCAAAAGACAACGATTTTTTCAATCTGGCGAATGCTCGACAATCCCAGAGACAACAACACAAAATCACACAGCAACAAGTGATTTGTTTAGAGATGATGAAAATGTTGTTGATCAATACATATCAGGTAGTGGGACTTGCTGGAATTTATTTATTTTGTGAAGTAGTTCTTGCTAAATTGCTTTCATAATGATATCATAGTATATTTTCTATTTTTGATAAATTATAAGTTTAGTATTGAACACTACATATTTGAATATGAAGGTGCAAGTACATCGCATAATGTGTCTATTGAAGACATGAGAGACGGCACAGACGACGATGATAATAATACTATAAGAGGTAATTATATACATATATTAGTTTTAGAGTAGTTTAATATTTCACACAACAAATTCATCAAAATAACAATTCTTTTTTTAATATTAATTGATGAAATGTAGGTGTTCGTGCAACTTTTTCTGGTCAGGCATCGTATCAAAAAACCCGTCAAGGTGAAATATATATCCATTGCCTATTTTCAATTAATACAAAATCATTTATTTTTCTAAAACAATTTTGAACGATTGTTATTGCAGGTATGGTTGCAAACTATCATGACTTTGGGGATGATTCTTACACATGCAATTATTGCGGTGCTTGCTTTTGGTCATATGAATCTATCAAACAAAAAATCAAAAATCAAATCATATATACAAATTGCTGTCAAAAAGGACGAGTTAAACTTCCATTGACAAATTCTATTCCAATTATTCTTGAACAATTATTAAATCCTGCCAACGGTCGAGAAAGTATACTATTTCGTGAAAATATCCGAGTTTACAATTCAATGTTTGCTTTTACTTCTATGGGTGCAAAAATTGATTATACTATAAATAATGGAACAGCTCCATATGTATTTAAAATATGCGGGCAAGTGCATCATTTAATGGGATCTGTGTTACCTACCGGAGGTGAATGTCCTAAGTATGCTCAATTATATGTGTACGACACTGCTAATGAAATTTCAAATCGTATTAATGCCGTTGATCCAAATAATGCAAATAAAAAAATCAAAGTTGATGTTGTTGAAAAATTAGTGCACATGCTTGATGAATGTAATGAATTAACAAAAGAATTTCGAACAGTTAAGAATAATTTTGAAAATGGTTCATTACCTGACTTTTGTATGACTGTGCTTGATCGACAACCAACTGATAGTAAACAATACAAATTACCAACTACTTCAAAAATTGGCGGTTTAATAGTCGGTGACATTGGAGAATTTAATTCAAACAGAGATATCATTGTTCAATCAAATAATGGAGAACTAAAACGTATCTCAAAAATACATCCAAAGTTAATGTCATTACAGTATCCATTGCTTTTTCCATATGGGGAAGATGGATTTAAAATAAATACGTTATTGCAACCAATTGATGGAAAAAATTACGACAAAAAAAGAAAAGTTATGATGGCAAAATTTGTTTGCTACCAAATTCATGATAGAATCAATCATTCAAATGCTTTGTTAAAAGGTGGAAGATTATTTCAACAATACTTAGTCGATACATATGCTACTGTTGAGGAGAATCGTTTGGAATATATAAGAAATAATCAACCAAAATTAAGATGTGAAAAATGGAATCAAATTTTTACTTTTGTTTCAAATGGAATTACCCAGAGTTCAGAGGTAGCAAAAACAATATTTCTTCCAGGTTCTCATACTGGCAGTCCTAGGGATATGATAAATAATTATCATGATGCAATGGCAATTTGTAGACAATATGGCAACCCAGACTTATTCATAACATTCACTTGCAATGTCAAATTGCCAGAAATTTTGAGATATTTTGAAAAAAAATCTGGGTACAAACCAGAAGATAGATCAGATATTGTTTCAAGAATTTTTAAAATAAAATTAGATGATATGGTTGCTTATATTAAATCTGGAGAGCCGTTTGGATATATTGATGCACATGTTTATTCAATTGAATTTCAGAAACGAGGGTTGCCTCATGCTCATTTACTAATTTGGCTTCAAAAACCATACGAATGTTATACAGCAATTGATATAGATTCTATTATTTCGGCTGAATTACCAGATAAAAACGTTGCTCCAGAACTTTTTGAAATCGTTAGTCAATTTATGATTCATGGTCCTTGCGGACAAATTAATCCAAAGTCTCCATGCATGCGAGATGGAACATGTACAAAATTTTTTTCCAAAACCATACAATTCTAGCACTATATTTCAAGCAATTAAAGCTCCTCAATATAGACGACGTGATGATGATTCAAAGTTTATAGTTAAAAATGGAATGCATATTTGTAATAATTTTGTTGTTCCATATAATCCTAATTTTTTATTGAGATACAATGCTCATATAAATGTGGAATCGTGTTCTCAATCTATGTTAATAAAATATTTATTCAAATATATAAATAAAGGTCCAGATAGAGCTCGAGTATTGATTCGTGATAATATAAACGATGAAATCCAAAATTATTTAAATTGTCGATATTTAACTCCTCATGAATCTGTATGGCGATTATTTGAATTCTCAATTCATTCTAGATTTCCTGCGGTTATATATTTAAAAATCCATTTGCCTTCCGAACAAAGTGTGTTTTTTTATGAAGGGGGTTCCCTTGAACGAGTCTTGGAAAATCCAAATGTCGAATCTACGATGCTTACTGCTTGGTTTGATGCAAATATTACTTATAATAAAGCAAAAAAATTGACTTATGCTCAATTTCCAACTAAATTTGTATGGGCAGATAAAGCTTGGACTCCAAGAAAAAAATTGATTCAAACTATTGGTAGAATTGCATATGTGCCTCCAACGGTGGGTGAATTGTATTACCTGAGAATACTATTAAATATTCAAAAGGGGTGTTGCAATTTTGATGAAATAAAAACAATTAATGGAATTACATATTCAACTTTTCGAGAAGCATGTCGAGCATTGGGATTGTTAGATGATGATAAAGAATGGGTTGATGCACTGGTTGAATCTTCATTGACTGCAACCTCTTCTCAAATTCGAGAATTATTTGTTACTATTATTCTTTTTTGTAACGTCTCAAATCCACAAGCTTTGTTTAATGCGCATTGGATCAGTATGTCTGATGATATTGTACACAAAATTGAATTGGAATTTAATATGCCCAATCTTACAGTACCTGAACCTGAATTGAAAAATATTGTTTTACATGAACTTGAAAAACTATTCAACATGTCTGGAAGTTCATTAGAAAATCATCAATTACCAATGCCACAAACACAAAACATACATCAATTCAACAACAAGCTAATGAGAGAAGAACTAGATTACGATTGTGAAACACTTAAACAAGAACATTCTGATCTCATTATGAAATTAAATAGTTGTCAGAAAATCATATACGATGAGGTGATCGAAGCTGTTGAACAAAAGAACTCAAAATCATTTTTTGTTTATGGCAGTGGAGGAACTGGAAAAACTTTTTTGTGGAATACTATAATTTCTAAACTGAGATCCGAAGGAAAAATTGTTTTAGCTGTCGCATCATCGGGTATTGCTTCATTATTACTTCCAAAAGGCAGAACCGCACATTCACGATTTAAAATAAAGCCAATTATAGATAAAGATTTATCATGTTCAATAAATAAAAGGACTCATCTTGTAGAATTAATTGAAAAGACCGAATTAATTATTTGGGATGAAGCTCCTATGTGTCATAAATATTGTATTGAATCATTGGATAAAACTCTACGTGATATTTTGTCAAAAGACTCCAATGATCCAAAAAAGCAAATACCATTTAGAGGTAAATCTATTTTGTTTGGTGGAGATTTTAAACAAACTTTACCAATCATACAAGGTGGAAGTAAAGAAAAAATCATTGAAGCTTCGTTAAATAATTCATATCTATGGCGTTCACTTAAAGTTTTCCGTTTAACAGAAAACATGAGATTATCAACAGTCGGTTTAACAAGCATTGAAAAAGAAGAAATTAAAATTTTTGCAGAGTGGATGGTACAAATTGGAGAAGGTCAGTTACAATCAACTTTTCCCACAGACAATCCTGATATATCTTAGATTGATATTCCTAAAGTTTTACTTACTGATTCAACAGTTGATCCTATAGAGTCAATTTTTACAGCTACTTATCCAAACTTTGAAAGTAAATACAATGATACCAATTATTTAAGAGAACGGGCTATTGTCACGCCCAGAAATGTAACTGTTCATGAAATAAATAAATATGCAATTAATTTACTACCTGGGAATAAAAGAATGTATTATAGTTCTGATTCAATTTCGTTCAGTTCAGGATCCAACGATAATAATAGTGCTTTATATCCTGTAGAATTTTTAAACAAGCTTGACTTCAGTGGATTGCCTACACATGAGATTATTTTGAAAATTGGTATGCCTATAATGTTATTAAGAAATTTAAATCAAATACGTGGTTTGTGTAACGGCACAAGATTGATAGTAACAAATTTATTTGATAAACTTATAGAAGCAAAAATACTAACAGGAACCAATATTGGTGAAAAAGTTTATATTCCAAGAATCGTGCTAATCCCCAGTGATACGAAATGGCCATTTACATTTAAAAGACGTCAATTTCCTGTGAGACCCTGTTATGCAATGACAATTAACAAAAGTCAAGGACAATCATTAAACCAAGTTGGAATATATTTGTCGGATCCAATCTTTACTCATGGACAATTGTATGTTGCGTTATCGAGAGTACCATCAAAAAAAGGTCTAAAGATTATGATAAATAATAATTGTGACAAACCAAATAATTATACAAAAAATATTGTGTACAAAGATGTTTTACAAAATATATAATACATGATCAGATAAGGTGTGCATATAGTATTGTGTCATTAATTAGACCCTAAAGACAAATATATAATACATGATTAGATGACACATTGTGTAGATGATTTAATTAATTTTACATGTTAGATATAATATTCTTTAGTTAAATACGTACAAAAACAAAGAAAAAAAACTGGACTGTCTAAGGACAGTTCAATTTTTTTATTTTCCTCTATGCCTCTTCTTTTCACTGCTACAACAGCAGCACATACGGAGGACAGACTTCTTTTTTCTGTTCTTTCTATCCTCTTTTCACTGGTTCATCTCTCCCTGCTTCTTTTACAATTCAAGCATCTTCTTCTTCCTTGAGTTGTAGTCATATTTTCTTTCTTCCTCGAGCTGCAGTCATATTCTTTTTCTTTCTTGAGTTGCAGTCTTCTACTGCATTCTTTTTCTTTGAGTTGTGGTCTTTTTCATTTAGCTGCAGTCTTCTACTGCAGTCTTCTTCCTCGAGCCACAGTCGGGTTTTTTTTCAAAACTGCAATCAACCCAAAAATAGGGTTGCATTATTCCAGGTGTTTGCTCCACACATTGATTCTATTCTTGATTAGAATTATTCTTCAAGTTATTCTTATGTTATTTTGATTTTAATTGTTATAAAAAATACTTATGACTTAAATTGAAATTGCAGGTTGCGTTACGTTGAGAAGAGGTAAATAAAGTGCGTTATCAGGAACAAACAATGAAGTACAAGTTCCCAAACAAATGAAATTAGGTTGGTTTTCGTATTTGCTCATTCTATTTAAAAAATGAGGTTGTTTATGATATAAATTCTGGGACACTTGCGTACAAGAATGGAAGATTGAAACTTTGTTGTATGATTTTTTGGTTTTTTAGCTACTAAGACATTGGATGGACATGTTGCTAAATTCATTGTGATGGCAACAAAACTGAGCCACTTGAGATCTTTCTTCAAATTTTACTATTGGTTGTAGTTAATGTGAGATTAGTTCATTTGTCTCGATATTAATATATGTTAATTTTTTACTCCTTATGTGATATTTTTATCTTTCAAAGTCTCTCATGTCAGATAATGTGGGATAGGAAAAGTATTTCATGCATTGGTAAATAATGTATATGACAACATATATTTCATGTGTTTTACGTTTTTTAGGTGACAAGGGACAATGTAACCCTTTTATTTCATACAGAGTTTTATAACATTCGGTTAAACCATGGGGACAATGGCAAATTGATGGAGGCAATTTGGTCTTGGGTAGAGTGAAGACACACCACAAATTAAAAATGGCAGAGGTATAGGTAGATATGTGCATAAATAGTGTGTTGGTTGATGGTTCTTCAAATTATGAAGTATGATATGAGAATTACACCATTTTCTTAAGGAAGCTTCTCTTTATAATGGGATCCTTACGTCCTCTGTCATCTGAATGAAATTCCAAAGACAGGAGTAATCAAGGTTTCTTCTTTTAAATTTGTTTTATGACGTTCTGGATTGTATACCATTTTTCCGCTGAATCTGAATTTGTTTTTTGGTGAATTATAGGTTCATATTTGGTCAGGAACATTTACAACTCTCAACTATTACCCATCTCTGACATCATGCTCATTCACATTCTATATGTAAGAGTTTTGTACTAAACTAGCAAATGATCAAATTATGGATCTTAATGTTCTTCGATATGTTGGTTAGTGTGCTTTGTTTCATTTACATCTTCTAACTCAAAGTTTTTGTTATTTCTTATGTTCGTTTTTGAAAATTAGATTGTTGGAGTTACTACCCGAATGAAATGACATATGTTATGGAGAAGAAATCATTTTTTTCCCAATATTTTTGAGCTCCGAATCTAGCAACGACAGTAGAAGAATGAGGAATAATTTGGATACTCTGAAACCTGCAGTGATTAAATATAGACATAGATGTATTTATGTATATTTGGTCATCGATTTTGTTAGGCATGTTCAATTTATACATCTCTACTAAGATGATTTCAAGTATTGTATGATGTAATTTCAATTACATCCTAGCTTGCTTGCATGTAATTCAAAACTTCTTCTATCATTTGTCATTTTCATATGTAAGGTTATTTATTTGTATCATGTTGCTACGATATTTAATTTCGATTTCGAAATATTTTTTTGCTTCTTCTAAGTTTGTATAATTACAATGTGACACTTACAAAATACTCGACATTGAATTACTTAATGTCGCTTTTAATTAAATTTATTAAAAACCGCGCCTCGGCGCGGGCAACCACACTAGTTAATAACATGACTGAAGTCTTACACTCGTATAATAGAGCTGCAATATAGCCAATACTTAGCTAGCTAGATCCATTGTGTTCATCATGATTGACAGTAACTCTATTGTGGCGGCTACCAAGTCGATCACAAGTTTGAGTTGTCGTAGAGGCTACGCATATGGTGATCGGCATTTAAAGGGCCTCCTTGATATATGAATTGATTATAATGGAGATCGGACCACTTAAGATCTTTGAATACCATGCCAATGGATTAATCACCAGGTGATGTCGATAAAGACTATATATTCATCTTTGATTTACTTAATTTACTTATTGTTGATTGATATAAGTCAAGAAACATGATATATGTACATATACTTAGCTTATCACCTCTTAGTACGTACTTAACGGCTTAATGATAAATTATAAATGTGTCTCACTGCTGCCATGACAGGAACCACCAGCGGAAAAGCTCCAACTCCGATAACCAGCATCACCCGCATCTCGATAAGGATAGCGCCCACGCGCCGAGCAAGAAACCAATCGGACAGCACCTCAACGAAAAGAGTAAGCACACTAGTCCCACATCGAAGAAACGGTATGAACCCAAGGCCCAACCACCAATATATACCGGTCAACTCAGCATTAAATGGTACGCATTCAATACTCGGTCACGCCGTTATCCTATAAAACTTGTATATCGCTTCTGACTTAGGCATCAGAGGGTTGAAGGCAGGTCATTCCCGTCTCTCCTTAACCGTTGTTAATCTTAGCAGCGAGAGCGATTTGGATTTGGAGAAAACAAAGAGCGATATTGAAAGCAACATGACAACGATACCTTAAAACACCAACCTATCGGTAACTCTCTTCGATATACACTCTTGTTCAATATCCGATAGCCACATCGGTGTCGGGTATTAACATTGGCGCCGTCTGTGGGAATTGCACATTGAAAATTGTTTTTCCGACCACGAAGCTCACAGCAAGCGACGAGCATGGACACCAGCCTAACACTAGGTATAACGCCCAATATCATGCAGAGATTCCATCACCAAACATCGATCACGAACGAGCACGACGGTCAACCCTTGGCCACTCAACGGCCAGGAAAGCGGCATGTACAAAATCAGGATACCACCGGTAACACACATGATTATATCGGTGACATAAAACATCGATACGAAATGGCCATGGAAAAGTGCCTCGAGCTCAAAAAAGCCCGAGAATTCGAGCACCAACGATACATCAGGGCCGAGGAAGGACTGAGAGCCACGGAGAATCGCCGACTCAATCCAGAATCAACGGCAGACTCCGAATACGGGGAAGCCCACGGGGTAGCCCGACAACGGAAAACGGACATCCTGTCACCACCACGACCACATCACCGAGAAGCAGAATCACTCGTGAGAACGGGCAGGATACAGCGCAACCTCGAGCCAGAACTAAACAACGTCGCATACTTCCCACCACCACCGCCACGATACGGAATCATCTCGGCAACGGATAATCAGGTCGGCATAGGTATAGCTAAACGGATCGCCGACCTCGAAACAATGATAATACAATTATCACAACCCGAATCAAGCTACCTCGACCGAACACTCCCAGCAGTACGCGTTGAACTATTCTCAACCAATATCATGCACCGAGGGCGACACCCACTGGCCAAGGTCAAGTTGGAACGGTACAAGGGAAAAACGGATTCATCCCTCCACATCGACATCTTCACCTCTGCAACAACCGGCAGAGGATATGATGACGCCACAAACTATTACCTGTTCATGGAAAGCCTCACGGGTGAGGCACTCAGCTGGCTCTTCAGCCTACCGCCAAAATCCATAAGATCTTTTCCAGAACTTATTAAAGCCTTTCTAAAGCGATATATAACATCGGCCAGTTGCTCACTAACTTACAATCAATCGTAAGATATCCGGAAGGAACCCTCGGAGGGCCTATCCGCGTTCCTCTTGCACTGGAACACCGCCATCGCTAACTGCCGAGGCATCTCCGACGATTCGGCCTTCTGCGTGCTCAGGAACGCCCTACAACCCAGGTCGCTAACATGGAAGCTCAACGAGAACCCGGTAATCACGTATGGCGACTTACTCGATCGAGTGACGTCACACGCCCAACTAGAATTACAAACTTTCGGCTCCAACCCGACGCAGACACAACAGGTAAACACATTCACTAACACCACAATAACCAATGTACAGAGCGCGCCTTCCTCACAAAAACCATCACGGGTGACGCCACCTCGACAAAGAAGCGGACCACGTTACCGGAACTAACAAGGGTGGAAACAAGGCAGTCAAAGAACCGAAGGAAGTCAAAGGCATAACGGCGGCAGGAATAACTACGCCAACAGCACTAACAGAAAGCGACCACGAGACGAAAGGACCAACCATGTAGCGCCACAACCGCAACCAATTTTTAGCATACTAAACACCAAATATGCCGACATCCTAACAGCACACCCAGAACTGTTCACCTTACCAAAAAACTCATATCGAGCAACAACGTACAAAAACACGGGGAAATGGTGTAGCTTCCATCAAAACGAGTCTCAAGATACGGAAAAGTGCCACGGCATAAAAAAGGCGGTAGAAGCACAGCTAGAGAAAAAGAACCTATCAACATTCAGAGCAGGGAACCACGTCCCACCTATGAAAGTGGTAGCAAACATCGACAGCATCAGGAGGATCAACGCCATTACAGGCGGCAAATTCAAAACAAAACGAAGAAACGAGCGAGCAGTATGCAGCCTGCGGCAGGGCCCGACCAAGGCCACCAAGACCGGGTGGGGATCCATCACGTTCTACGAATCCGAGGAACACGAGCGACCACCGGTATCAGAAGACTACCCCTTCCTAATCGATGCCGTCATCGCTATGCAGCGTCGGACGATGTCTAATAGACACAGGATCATCGGTCAACATCATATTCTGCCCAGCATACGAAGCACTCGAGCGACTTCCATCCAAACTCAAGAAGGACCACCATCCGTTAGTAAGCTTCTCCGGCGATCAGATCCAACCTCTGGGAATCGACTACCTCAGAATTGCTTTGGGACAGGAAGGCTACAGCGCCGAAACGCACATCGAATTCCTAGTCGTTGACGCCCCATCCTTCTACAACGCCATCATCGGATGCAATACCCTAAGCAGAATCAACGCTATTGTATCGCAATGGATGTTAACGATGAAATTCCCAATGCCCAACGGTGTATGCACCATCAGGGGGACGACGCCCACACTACCAGGATCACAAACAAGCGCCAACTACTCGGCACGAGAAGTATGCATACTCAAAAGCAACAGATCGGAAGAAACTCCAGAGGACTCAAGAGGAGAACCGCTCACGGCTTGCCCCGTAGGAGAGGAATCAACAAAACTCGTACCAATAACGGATGAGCACCCTGAACGAACGATCAGGATAGGAACCAACCTGGACTCAGCAACCGAAGCCGCCCTCATCAACATTCTCAGAGAATGCGACACCGTATTCGCATGGTCTTACACTGATATGCCAGGAGTATCAACAAACATCGTCTCACACAAGTTAGGAATCTCGCTAGACATCATGCCCAAAAAACAAAAGCGTAGAGCTTACAATGAAGAGCAATACACCGCAATGCAGGAAGAAGTAACCAAGCTTCTCGATATAGGATTCATCAGAAAGGTCCATTACCCGGTATGGGTCTCAAACGTCGTCATGGTCAAGAAAAGCAACAACAAATGGAGGATGCGTGTGGACTACACCGACGTCAACAAAGCCTGCCCAAAAGACTCCTTCTCGTTACCACGAATCGACCAACTCGCTGACGCCACCAGTGGCCACGAACTCTTATCAACAATGGACTGCTACTCCGGATACAACCAAATCAAAATGAACCCAGCAGACGCCGAGGCAACATGTTTTATCACCGACCGGGGACTATACTGTTACAATGTCATGCCGTTCGGAATGAAGAACGCGGGAGCAACATACCAAAGATTCATGATAGAGCTACTCGCCCCACTAGACAACGACATGGTTATGGTTTACGTCGACGACCTAATATTCAAAAGCAAACACCGGGAAAACCACGTTAAAAATCTCAAAGCAGTACTGGATACGCTCATCGATAGCGGTATGAGGCTTAACCCAGCGAAATGTATCTTCGGAGTAACGGCAGCCAAATTCTTGGGATACATGGTAAGCCAAAAGGGAATAGAGACCAACCCAGGGAAGGTCCAGGCCATCCTAGACACAACATGACCGGTAACAAAGAAAGAACTCCAGGCGCTAATGGGAAAACTGGCGTCACTAGCTCGATTCATCTCGCGATACACCGATAAATGTGACCCGTTCTTCAAAGCGATACGAGTCACGAAGAAGAAAGCAGTCGAGTGGACTGACGAATGCGAAACGGCACTATCCGCCATCAAGCAGTATCTCGCCCACATTCCATTTCTCTCAGCCCCAGTGTCAGGAGCAATCTTATACATTTACTTAACCATCTCACTAACCGCCGTTAGCTCCGCCCTGGTCAGACGGGAGGCCAACACAGAAATGTCAGTCTTCTTCGCAGGAAAAGGACTGGACAAGGCAGAAACGAAATACCCAGCGCTAGAACAATTGGCCTTAGTACTCATAATATCGGCAAGACGCTTGAGACCGTACTTCCAGTCACACATTATCCACATTCTAACAGACCAACCACTCCGTCAAGTTCTAGCAAGCCCTGACCACTCAGGGAGACTAACCGAGTGGGCAATAGAACTAAGCGAGTTCGACATCAAATCCCAACCAAGAGGGGCGATAAAGGGACAGGCGATAGCGGACTTCATAGCAGAAATCACACCGGCATCAAACAACCAGCCACATCCAACAGCCTGCACATCGCCCCCTACAATACTGGCACCCCCACCCCCAACCGGTAGCGTCATCACGCTAGAACCTATACGTAGACGGATCAAGAACGACGATCGCAGTAGGAGCAGGAGCAATCCTAACCGGCCCCGGCAGAACCTACGCCGAGTACGCCCTACGATTCACATTCCCAGCATCCAACAATGAAGCCGAATATGAAGCTTTGATTGCCGGATTACAACTCGCCCTCGACACAGGGGCCAAAGACATCAACATATTTAGCGACTCCCAACTAACGGTAAATCATGTAACTGAGGACTTCGAAGCATGAGGAACGCAGATATCGGCATACCTAGGATACGTAAAAGCACTATTGGGTAAATTCTCTTTTTATAACATAACGCATATCCCGAGGGAGCAAAACAGGAGGGCTGACGCCCTAGCAAGACTGGCAACGACCTCATCGATCACGGCAAGAGGACACACAATGGTAGAAACGCTGGAAAAACCAAGCATATCCAAGAATTTCCAGGAAGTATTTACACTAACGATAGTGGCGTCATCGGCAGCACCAGAGGAAGATTGGAGAACGAGCATGATCAACTATCTGACAGAAGGAACGGTACCAACCGACCGTATAGAGACAAGGAAACTCGCTCAAAAGGCGGCATACTACAATTTACAGAACAACCAACTATACATAAGCAAAATGGGCTTCCCTATGCTCAAATGCGTCACACAGTTGGAAGGTCACAAAATACTAAAAGACGTCCACAGCTACAGATATGGCAACCACGGTGGGCCAAATAGCATGATACATAAACTCCTCCGCTACGGTTTCTACTACAAGGGAATGCAACAAGACGCAAGGGATATCGTATATTAATGCCAAACATGCGCCCAATACGCTCAGAGGATACGTGCCCCAGCAGCACCAATGTCCATCATCATCAACCCCATACCTTTCGCACAATGGGGACTCAACCTAATCGGGCCGCTAAAAGCATCGTCCTGCCAATTCAAATACATCATTGTCTGCATAGACTACCACACAAAGTACATCGAAGCAAAACCGCTCGTCCTCATCACAACAAAAAAAGTAATCAACTTCCTCTGGAATGACATATATTGCCGATACGGGGCCCCACTCACAATAGTCACCGACAACGGAAAGCAATTCGACAACGACGAAATGAAGAAATTCACCAGCGACTTGGGGACTCGATTAGTATTTGCATCGGTATACTACCCTCAGACGAACGGACAAGTAGAAGTAGCAAACAAAAAGATAAAAGCCGGGCTCAAAAGAAGAATGGAAGACTACAACCAAAAGTGGGCAGAAAGCCTGTATGAAGTACTCTGGTCAATACGGACGACACGGACAGAAGCAACAGGAGCCTCACCATTCTCGCTGGTCTACGGAGCAGAGGCAGTCCTACCATGGGAAATCACGCACCGAAACCCGAGATTGGAAGGATACGACGAAGACACAAACGAAGACGGTCTAAACATGGCCAACATACTCAGAGAGGAAGGAGAAGACGACACCAATATCGCACGCATGGCAAACAAGCAGCTAGTCGCACGGCACTACAATAGAAGGGTCAGGGCACGAAAGCTCCACGTCGGCGACATGGTTTGGAGAGAGGTCATTCCTAAACCCAAAGGGCTAGCACCAATTTAGGAAGGACCTTTTAAAATCATCGAGAGCATCACACCAACCATGTTCATCCTCGAAGACAAAAATGACCTCCGAACGCCTCACACGTGGAACATAGAGCACCTCCAATATTGCCACCAGTAAAACAAGTTCCAAGTATTATGGCAATTACGACGTTAAAAATGTTTCTACATCATACCGGGGACTAGCCTCACTCAAACAAGCGGTATCGCCACCAATAAAACAAAAATTCTTCAGACCTTTCTCATAAAAACAAAACGCTCTCGGGCCCTAATACTTGTAAAAATCCAAGAAGCATAGTGAAACCCAACAAGGCACAAGTGGAGGAGCCAATTGGTGAACCATTATAAACATTTGTCTTATTTACTTATCGCCTTTACTTATCGCTTATGGCTCAACATCATTACTTATTACCACTAAGTCGCTCTTGGTCCATATCCTAAAAATACCAGTTATTTTTTTATCACTTAGCCACTTAAAAATTACACTTGCAACAAACAAACGAATTTTTTCCAGATCTTTCATTGTTGAGTGATACCAAACCACACTTAGAAAAAATTTTGTTTCCATTCAAAAAGCCATTAAGGCAAAAGTATAAGAATATTATACATCTGTGACTAACAAAAGCAGTAAAGTGTTGTTACAAAAGTGCCCTGGGCCTCACACCGGGTCAGCAGTGCCATCATCATGCAGAGTCACATCGCGCTCGGCCTGCCCAAATCTCTCCCGGTACTTGACCGCCAGTCTCTCACTCCTTACCTGAGAAAAAAGTTCAACATCACGAAAATGACGGGTTAGAGGGGTCGATGGAGACATACTAGGCGTTAAAGGGTGAAAGCTGTTAGAAGTCATACCTTCAGAGACATTGCCCCGCTAACGGTCAGCGTCCTCGGCCTCTTCCTACTTAATCCGGGCCAGGGCCTTCTGACTGGCCTCGCGCTTCAGCCTACGCTCCTCGTTTATACGTTGTAGATCAACATGATACTTCTCGTTGACCCACCCATTCTCGAAGAAGCGAGCCTAAGTCTGCTGCAAACCGTCGCTAAAGGCCTTACGTTGTAGCGCATCGAAGGCAGGGCCAGCCTTGAAATCCTCCACGGCATCGGCCAACTCCTGCTTTCGTCGGTCTTCCAACTCCTTCACCTGACTGCGAAGAGGGGTGACCTGGCCCTCAAAAATAGCCAGCCCTGCCTTCAGGTCCTCAGCATGTTGGCGCTCCTCCTTCACCTCTAATTCCAGTTGTCGGCCACGGAGGAATGAGGCGTCCAAGCACTCATCGGTGATCTTCTTCTCGCCCTCCAAAACCTCATACTTGTGCTGCAAGGACTATCACTCCTCTCTCACCTTGACAAGATCTTCATCCTTCTTTGCCAGTAGCCCGCTCACGCTAGCCAGCTCCTCGGAGGACACGACCAAGGTATGGTGCTGATGGCACATCAGCTGAAGAGAAGCGGCGAAGGACCGCAGGCATTGATCTGCACCATTGGCAATATCGGCCACAGTGCCCACGTTGGGGGGAGGAGAGAGAGGATCTCGGCTGAATACGGTGGTGGCCCTTCCCAGTTGCTGGAACGGGCAATAACGATGCTGCAGTCAACGGTAACGTTAGGATCACCACAGGGAGCACCGTCTAGCAAGGTATAAGGGGGAGGATCAAGGTCAGCAACCAAAGGACAGTCTTCTATATCAATATACTAAAGATTGTTGGCATCACCTGTTTCGACGGCAGCGTCACCGGCATCGCTGGACGGCACATCGATGGTTACCCTGGAAGCATCGGCATCGTCCGGCACAACGATGGGAGCGCTAGGAGTTGCACCTGCCCGCCTCAACCGCTTTAAAGGGGAAACCTCGCCCTCGGGCTTCCTCTTGATGCGTACGGATGAGCGCAAAGAGGTCTCGGGCGGGGCAGTAACGACCCTCACAGGCACGTTGTTCCCAACCCAGTCGGTCTGGGACTCAGGAGGATGGGGAATATCGGTTTGCTCAGAGAGGTTAAGGCTCCTCCCAGAGCGGACATCCAGGTCGACCTTCTTGGCAGCAGCAGCCTCTTCTGCAAGTTGGGCGATGATCTCATCAATGTCACCATAAGAGCTAGACATTTTCCGATCTCACTTCTGGTTTTTATAGCCAACTACAAAACAAAAACAAAAGGATTAACACCACCACAAAATAGAAGAATACAGAAACACAAACAAAGCAAACAACAGAACACAAACAACAAAGCGGCATACATGCGTCTTGGCAAGACCGGTCATTTCCATAATCCGGTAATCAGCAAAGAGGTATACACTCTTAAACTTTTCCCTGAAACCTCTCTCAACCCTTTGGCATCGCCGCTTCTCAGTAGCGGATAAAGAGTACTGCCGCGTAACTACAAAATAAAGATGATTAAGAAGAAGAACGCTATAACAAGGCGAGGAGAGAAGAACGCCGAGATAGAAAGGTCACCTCGGGCCCGAAAATGAGTGGGCACACGGCTATTAACAAATGATGACCACCGCTAGCAAAGAAGTGCTCACTCTTCCAGTCAGGGCACGAGCTCGCAAAATCGATGAGGCCAAGAGAACTCCTACGCCGCTGCCGCAGCGAGAGCGTGCCACCGCACCCCTTCTTCGTCAGGTACGCAACATCGAAGAAATACAACACTTCGTTGCGTGTAGGATAGTCCAGGCTAGCTAGGTTCCACAACGTAAACATGGCGCTCAGGACTTGTAGCATTAACGGTGAAACTTGCCCCACAGCACAGCCGAGCTCCCCAAATATGTACTCGTGGAAGGGATGCAACGGAAGACGCACGCCATAACGCAGTTGAGCCCGGTCGAGAGCGATGAAGCCCTTGGGTGGCCTAGAAAAGACTTCGCCGAGAGCAGGGGACTTCAGAACAACGCTATTAGCGATTTGGAACTCGGACCTCACATTGTCCAACTCCTCCATCGAAAGAGCTTTGGAAGGCTCATCGACCTTTTGGCCATCCCTCAGGGTCCACAGCAGAGGCCCATCCAGTCCTAACCAGCGAGCTCCAGAACTAACAGGAGTATCGGTATCGGGTCGAGATGTGGAAGACATGTCACCTACGAAACAACCACAGATAAGGTCAAACCCAGTGGTTCGTCGATATCGGGTCACCAGTCTGCAACTAGCTTCCCAGACGACATACCCCCCCCCCCCCCCCAACACAGATATAAGCGAGAAAGAAAACGTGAAAGCAAAAATGACATTCAAAAACACTAAGTACGGTGGGATATCGGTTATCACTCAGAAAACCAGGACCAGCACATCAAACACCAGGGAAGCATATTGCAACAAAAATCAAGTCTAAAACCTAGAAAACTCAGAAATCAAAAAAAAAGAGAGAGAGAGAGAATAAGAGGGAGAAACGACAGAACTAGCATAACCAAAAGTGAGGGGGAGCAAGCAACGGCGTCTTACCTGAAAAAAGCACGGAGTAAAGGCAAAAAATGACGACGCAACAACAGCAAGCAACCACGGCACGACGGAGACGAGAAGAGAACGAGAGAAATCTGCTCTAAGAGAGGAAAACAAAATTTTTTTCGGACGACAATAGGAAGAGTACAAAGGAAACATAAATGAGGGTTTATATATATACAAATCGGCGAAATCACAGCCGTTCGAAAGAACACGTCGGTCCGGCAGATGGTCACACGTGGCGAATGGCGTCACCAGAATCAGAAGGGTCCGGAACGAGAATCGGTATGCACTGTTTCAAAAAGCGCGACCCTCGAAGAAAAAGCAATCATCATGCTTTATGGCTACGACGGGACGTTTGGGAACCCCGAGACCCCCTACGCAGACACGTGGAAAAATGATAAATGATGACATTTAATGATCGCAGAGTAGATACACTTACCACATCGACTAAAGAATAACCATCTCGCTTGCCAAGCGACACGTTATATGAAACATCCCGCGCACCAGCAGACACGCTACATAAACTCTTCGTTCCTGATAATGATCTAGGCACTACAAAAGCCTCTCAGAGGAATGGACTCGGGGACTTAAGGGTTACCAATTCAAACGAGTTCCCCCTACCATAGCGCCCCCAACAGTTTGAGCTACCCGTAATAGCGCAAAACAGCTACCGACCTGGGCAGGGCCGAGTGTTTGGGTGCCATCGAGCGACCCCCTCGGTCGATACATTATAAATCGCTCATCAGGAAGGATACTTGGTTACCATGACTTATGCTACTGTGGCAGAACGGTGAATTAGCTACTCATCGATCTCGCCCCTAACCAACTAAATCAATGTCGATCTCATGAACATATATAAGTACACCCACCGCCAAGCATCACAACCTCGGTCGCCGAGTTAGGGGATTGCATGGCATGATACCAGGCTCAAAAAGGTAACACCGTCGTTAAGCACGTATAGATGATTTCGCTGGTATCACTTCTTTCAACTCACCAACCAAGGTTGATCTCCTTGGCTGAGCGAGTTAGGGGACTTGTACATATACCTGGCTTATCACCTCTTAGTACGTACTTAACGGCTTAATTATAAATTATAAATGTGTCTCACCGCTGCCATGACAGGAACCACCGGCGGGAAAACTCCAACTCCGATGACCAACATCACCCGCATCTCGATAAGGATGGCACCAACGCGCCAAGCAGGAAACCAATCGGACAGCACCTCAACGAAAAGAGTAAGCACACTAGTCCCACATCGAAGAAACGGTACGAACCTAAGGCCCAACCACCAATATATACCGGTCAACTCAGCATTAAATGGTACGCATTCAATACTCGGTCACGCTGTTATCCTATAAAACTTGTATATCACTTCTGACTTAGGCATCGGAGGGTTGAAGGCGGGTCATTCCCGTCTCTCCTTAACCGTTGTTAATCTTAGCAGCGAGAGCGAGTTGGATTTAGAGAAAGCAAAGAGCGATATTGAAAGCAACACGACAACGATACCTTAAAACACCAACCTATCGATAACTCTCTCCGATATACACTCTTGTTCAATATCCGATAGCCACATCGGTGTTGGGTATTAACAATATATATAACTTTTTGACTTGCTGTGATATTCCAATTTCTATGATCATCACTCATCAGCACCATCTAGTTCTAGAACTTTGAAAAGTTTGCATGTCCATTAAAATCAAGACCACTAATGTTTAAACGTACGATTAATCTTGGTACGTTGAGAACAAAGTTATCTGTAGATAGCAATATATAGTGGGAAGACCAACGAACCAGAATCTGATACTTCCCCTTTTGACATATTTCATAACTGTTGGAGCTACCCTTTCCATTTGAAAATGTTCTCTGGTCAAAAGCAATGCAGTGTACGTTTGTGTTATTATCAGAATTGATATATTGACCAAAGGAAAAAGTCTGTTATAATACAGAATCAACTAATCACGATTAATTAAGGACAATGCTAGGAGGTTTTAATGTGGTCATGACGTATAAGCTTTAATTTGACATGGTATATTATGTCATTTAAATATTTTTTTTAAATTTATGAGAAAATATCTAACTTAAAAATCTAATCTTACCCTTTTACATATTAAATTAAATTTATAGATTATAATTAATCAAAACAAAATTTTAACACCATCAAATTGATAAACCCTAAAAAAATATATGTTTTGAAACCAATACATAACCAACTTACCCAGGTGTGTACTAGAGATGTACTTCGTTTTATGAACACTTGTATAACTCGTATGAATTGTATTGTGGATTATAGATACTAGCTTTCATGTTCGTCGAAGTACTGATTATGTTTCTTATCGTTATAGGTGATGAAATCTCTCAATTTCCTATCTTGTATGTGTTCGAGAAGATATGGCTTAGTTAAAACGAAATCTATTAGTTGGACCTCAATCAACTATAACCAACAACTTAGATGAATAAATGTCATTTTATAATTTAGATAAAACCCTATCTTGTATGCATGTGTTCGAGAAGATATGGTTTAGTTAAAACAAAATCTATTAGTTGGAACTCAATCAACCATAACCAACAACTTAGATGAATAAATGTCATTTTATAATTGAGATAAAATCCTAAATTGACCATAAACCTTAAACGGTAAACATTAAACCTTCATGTGTTTGATCAGTATTTTTAAACTAACGTGCTAAGAGAAAAAATAAAAAAATTCTCATATGTAGTCGTCAACTCTAAACAAAAAAAATTATAATATAAACTTCAATATTGAACCATAAGCTATGAACTTTAAACCTTAAACGTTAATATATCATTTAAAAATCGTCCAAATGTAGTTCAGATGAAGATGCATGAAATACATGCATTATTACTATCACTTGATATATTTTTAATGAGTTGTTATCTACTAACTCTACTTAATTATATGCTTATTATTGTGCTATATGAACATTTAATCGAGCACTCCTCAATAAAAAAGTAATTTAGTCACTACCTCTATGTACTAACATGCACTACCAGAATAATGACTATAGCCGACGACTTCAAGAAAAAAAAGGCCGACGATTTTTGTTGTCGTTGACTATAGTACAGGGTTTAATGACTATAGCCGACGACAACAAAAATCGTCGGCTTTTTTTTTCTTGAAGTCGTCGGCTATAATAATTATTCTGGTAGTGATGATTATCATGCGCGCCATGCATGTAAATATGTATGATCAAGTACTCTTTTTCGATCAAGCTAAGAACTATATAATTGGTAATTAACTATCATGATAGTAACTTTCTCATGCACTTGTATTTAAGCTTTGATCTCAAATAAATAAATTGAGTGTTTCAAATCAATCATACTCTTTTCTTTCTTTTTTTACGAAAAGAAGATATCATTAAACGACTTTCTCTCTTGAATAATACATACACAACTGACAAACAACCTTAACTCTAAACAGAGAAGAAGAAACTAATCAGAACAGATACTACTTTTTAAAACACTAAGCTCGAACATTGTCGAGTTTACTTGCATCTTTAACAAATCACGAAAGACATGTGAGAATGAAGATGGACATACCCCTGAGCACGTAATTGTAGTAGGTATGCCATCATCCATGAATCACACAATCCAAAAAAGATGCAAGTAAGCTAACACCAATAGCGCCTACATCATCTTCTTTGTGCCTAAAATAAATGGGCTAGGAGTTTTCATCATCAAAAACATGAGAATCATAATACTCTTCCTCTTATCCAAGTAGAAAGCTAAGCAGAAGATCATCCAATCCCCATCTGACAGGCCCAGATCCAGTAAAGCCCAACCATATATCCAGCAGAGCCAAGATAGCCTAGGAGTCCAAGTAGCCTGAAGCCCATCTCTGCCCTCTCTAGCCCTGAAGCAATCCTTCCATAGAGGTTTCCACAACAACCTTTTGTCGCCATCATTGGAGCCTGAAACCGTCGGGACCCCCATCGCTTTATGAACACCAAGAAGGAACACGCCACTATCATCGACATCAAAACACCCACTACAAGCCCTACCTTCCATGGCGGCTGCTCACACCTAATTGAATAATTCCAACCCGACAAAAACAACTCCCCATCAAGGCGAACTATGTCGTCGGCTGATCCAATGCCACAGACAAGTGACGACTCGAAGAAACCAAAGCAAACCCTGCCTGTGCCATATTGACTCGTCAAACTTGACGACTGGAGGGGGGAAACGGCGACAAAAGAGGCCGCCCTACGAACTTGTGAAAGAAGGGGAGGCTCCAAAAAACTTAAAGCCACTAGGGTTTTCATCTTTTCTATTTTTTCTTGCACTTACTGTAAATCAATCATACTCTAACTAGTCATTGCATGTTAATATAACGGAAAAAATAATGAAAGTTTCTATTCTAGAATAATTTAATATATTTATAATTAAATATTTTAATTTTAATTTTAATTCAATATACTTTAATCAAAATCAGGTAATCAGGAAAGGGGAAATGGATTACCACTAGAGTATCATAGAAAAGGAAAGTGTACGTATTAAGTTTTCCATTCACAACGAGGACTTCTTTTTTTGGAATACATTTAATTTTTTAATTTTTTTTGAATTTTTGAATACATTTAATATAGTATGGCATAAAGGTGTCAAGAATTTATTTGAATTGAATCAGAGACAATCAACGATATATATGGTGCAATCAAGAATTCGAAATCGATATTATTGATGAACATTAATTAATTTCTTAGTAGAGTTATTGTTATGTAAGGATTGTTATAGATAAATTTCAAACTTTTAAATATGAAAAGTTATTAGTTATTATATATAAAGAGTACGATTGTCTTTTGATGGATTGATCCCATCATGAGGTGTCAAAATAATAATGATGTGGGAAAAAAAATGTCATGTAGACTTTGAGGCCTACACTTCTTTTTTTTTGAAACAATACTTTCTCATTGAAGCAGTTCAGCCAAAGCAATACATATGTTCCAAGAAAATCCTAGTTAACAATTTATGTCACTAGAACTCTAAGGAATAAGTACTACTTTTTCAAACATTCAGCTCAACATATGTTAAGCTCATCCTTGACTATCCTAGATATAAAATCAAACTAAACATCTTAACAAAGTACCTAAGCACGCAATTGTGATGTAGTAAGCTAAGACCTTGAAAACAATATCTTGAAAAAATCAAGGGATGAACTTAAACCTTAATCCAAAGGGCTAGATGCACACTAGTGCCATGGACATCCCAAGAAACAACCCAAAACGGAGAGACACAATTAAGGCCTAACAATCACAACCTTAGCACACGACCAAATAGATAACCAATCCACCCGAGACAACAATGCACCATCACCACACACCATCACTAATGCGTTGTTTGTTCCACGCTGCCTATGACCCACCTGTTTGGGCCTAAATAAAATATTACTTTGGGCCTGGATGGTTGAGTTCTAGCGAGCAGCCCATCATGTTATAAGTTCCTATCGAGGAAGTGAAGTATAAAATGTCTAGTGAGTTTCGTATCGAGCTTCGCTGGAATGAGACTTAGAGTTCTATTAGAACTGTATCTTATCGAGCTAGTTTCACGTGGCTTAGTTTCTGTCATAACTAGTTGATATTTGCAGGACTCTTAGGAGAATTATGGTGGAATTAGAATGTCTATGAGTGGTATAACACGTATGCTGGTATGGAGATTCAGACAAGATTACAAGAGCAAAGGAGTTAGAGATAGAATCAATGACTGATTAGTAAGCGAGTATATAAGGAATGCAAGGATCTTATGTAGAGGACCCCCCCTCAATCAATCAAACAACCTTTCTATACGCAAACAAACCTAGACGGTTATCTCCTCCTCGAGATTTCTATCTGTCTTGCAACTAGAAGGTGTGAGTGCTGTTCACCTATCGAGTGAAAGTATTTACGACTCCAAGGAAGCAACTGCAACCTGAAAGTTGAAGAGCGGCTCACTTGTATGCTGAGAGCTTGAATACTCAAAGGAAGCGAGTGTTCTCAAACACTTCGTCGAGAGATTGCTCTGCTCTGCACGAGAGACGTGGGAGTATCGATTTCTGGATTTAGCAGAGAGGTACACATATCAAAGTCCTAGGTTTCTAGGCAAAAAGAACCTATTCGAGCAGGGTTGGTGCTCTCCATGTTCTAATCGCTTACATAAGAAGTCAGGCGGTTGTAATCAGTCCATATTCCGTTGAAGAACGGTGGCACGCCAGCACACGAAGCACAAGCAGGATAGACCGGCACACGCGGTTGAGACATCCGAGATAAAAGAGACTGCTTCGCGGGAAAGGTCTCTCCCGAGAGATATTTCTGCATCGAACATTTTGGCACGCCCAGTGGGACTGTCAATACTTCTTTGCGTCTCTAAGCGACAATTGGAGACCCTTATCGAAGGGTTTATCCTCAGTGTCTTAAACATTCACAACCGGTATACCGTGAACACACTTCTAGTCAGTGTCGTTCACTAAGTAATCAGGCGGTTGAGATTATCTTCGCCAGCAACTTCAACACTATGGATTTCGTACCCCTAAGTGAAGCGGAGATAAAGGCGCTCACGTATGAAGAATACGTGGCCTATGCAATAAGGCGGGACTTACACCACACTAGTAGTTTTCGGTTGTTCGAAGATAGACTTGGGCAACAGACAGATCATCTCGCTGCTCAGACTGACTCCATAAAGGAGATAGCTAGTAGTATCCGGAATATACGGATAGATTTGACTCAGGAACAAAAGGATAAAGAATCCATAAACGCTCAGGTAGCTAGTTTGGCAGAAGGCCAAGAACGCCTACGGGCTGATGTCCAGAGCCTTTTAGACAAAGGATTGGAAGAATACCGCCGGTCAGCGGCGGCTATCACTCAAAGAGTTGATAGGGATCTGGGTTCTCTAACCAAAACCGTATCGGACTTGGCTAGGAAAACCAGACGATCAGATGATTTGGCTTACGAGTGGGAGGCACGTATAAATAAGCTCATGGATGATTGTAAAGTAAAGTTATCCAAGATGCATGAATCTTACGAAGCACCGTTTCCTCTAACCAAAGACGATCCTAATGAATGGCATTGGCCAAAGTTCTATAAACACCAAACCTTCCAGACATTCTCTGGTGATGATGACGCAAACGCGGCAACACATTTGGCTTACTTTACCTTGCAGTTAGGCCAATTTGCTGAGGACGAGGGACTCAAGCTAAGGGTCTTCGGATCATCATTATCTGGATCAGCCCTTGTGTGGTACACTGGCATCGAGAAGGGCTCAATCAGTACGTGGAAGGAGATGGAGGCCTTGTTCATAGACCACTTTGGAACGGAACGGCCAGAAACTACTGTAGGAAAATTGGCCTCTCTTAGCCAGTCGGTCACCGAGAGTCCGGTCACTTTCCTACATCGTTTCCGTTCAGAGTATAACCTATGTAAGACCCCTCTAAGCAAGGAAGAGGTGGTCGAAATGGCCAAGAATGGGCTGGAAGATACTTATCACCAGCTATTCTTAAATAGCAAGTATTTCTCTCTGAACGAGTTCATCGCTGCGGTGACCAGGGCTTACAGCAATATGCAAGAGAGAGATAACAGGAAGAATGCGTCCAAATGGACGTATAACAATAAAACCTATGACAGGTTAAAGCCAAAAACAGTGGCTTATGTTGAACAGATGGACGACCAGGAAACAGATTCCGATGATGAACGAGTGGGGGCTTTGGATTTAATGTCAAGTAAATTACTGAAACCCCGCAAGCTTCAGAAGAACAGGGGTCCCATCAAGCTCTCGACAGTGGCCTTTACTAAGCCAGAATTCGAGAAATACACTTATGATGCCAACATGGCTCATGAGATACTGGACGAATTGTACGGTCTGCGTGTTGTCAAATCAGACTTCGGGCCGCTTCCCACAGCTGAGCAGTTAAAGGGTAAAAAGTACTGCAAGTTCCATGGAGCATGGAACCATCTTACCAAGGATTGTATCAAGCTGAAGGACCAAATCCAGAAGTGGATCAATGAGGGAAAACTGGAGTTGGAAGGTTCGTCCAAGACAGCGGCACTAGTGGATTCTGAGCCATTCCCTGCTCAACAGGTGAACATGGTTGACGTAAGTTGGCCAGCACCTAGTAGAATCCTTGGGGATAAAGAGGCTTGGAATCAACCAGCCTACTTAACCTATTCATTCAAGACGGACATGGTGGATGAATACTTGGATAGGTTGAAGGATATGGGGCTGATCTTCTTCTACCCGGTCTATAAGCTTAGACATCTACGGTACGAGGGGCCAGCCCAACACTTTTGTAGATTCCACAATCACTTCGGCCATCGAACATCGATGTGTTCAACCCTGAGAGATAAGATCCAGGGCCTGATTAATTGGCAAGTGATTGTGATCAACGAAGAAGGAGAGATGGATTTTCACCCCGAATACCCTCACAAAACGCCATCTCCTCCGGTCACAGAACCTCCCGACAGCGGTACTTCTTCAGAACGTAATCAAGATATAGTGATTCAGGTGAAGGAGAAGTCCAAGCGAAGAGCCAGGCGAAACATAGCCTTTGTCCGGCCCAAACGGACACGTGTAACATATGACGCGTCCTGGCGGGAAGAGATATTTGAAAAGCTATGCCTAGAAGGGATAACAATGGTACCCGACAACTGGGGATCACCAGACCCACATCCTGATGATGTTAGGGGTCTCCCCTATTGTCAATATCATCACAAATGGGGAAATCACACTACAGCTGCCTGTAGAGATCTGAAATATAAGATTCAGCAGTTGATCGATGAAGGAGTAATAGCGATCGAACAAAAACCTTCGCCAATTTAACAACTCTTATCCCCATGATAGTTGGAATGCTGGACGTAATTGATCTACGCATTTTATGCTTGATTCTTAACGTCTTTCTCTTTACATTTAGCTTTGTTTTGACCTTAGTACTATCATTTCTTACTTACTTTATGCTTTTAGGTAGAAATAAAGGAGAAAATAATAAATGAGGCGATTTGGAGCTAAAAGCGTGCTAAGGAGGAAATTCCTAATTTCGGAGAAGAAATGGTCCGAGGAATGGTCTTCAAATGGTTACTAAAATGCATTCCCATATGGTGTCAAGAATTGGAAACCAAATGCCAAATGAAATGGATACCAATATGGTGGACAAAAAGATGAAGACATTTCTCCTGCGCGACCCAGGAAAGAGCAAATATGGCGGAATATATGGAGCATATAATGGACGAAATTTGGGAGGATATTCCATGAAGATAAATACCTGATTTGAGGGCCAAAATATGTGCAAGAATATGGTATATTCGGCCAAGAATTATTAGGGAATAAGGAATGCAAGATTTGAAGATATGAAGATTTCCTTTTCCTTGAAGAAGAAGAAAACAGGGCAGCCAGGTCACTTGACTTCTAAAATCCGTAGTAAATCCAATTAAATTCCAAATATGGCGTTCCTTATATGGATTTTATAGCCCTTTGAATAAGCTTTCCAATGAAACAAGAATAAGAATTTTCCAAGATCTGAAACTCCGGGAAAACGCGTTTGAAGACAGACTGTCAGATTTACCCGGGTACATAAGGAAAGTCTTATTTTGGTAGGAAAAATCCTAATCTTCTTCTATAAATTGGGGAGCTCAACTCATTCATTCTCATCTCTCATTCTAGTACTCAAAGCTCTGCCCAAAACACTACCTCTCCTCCCTTGCACCAAATCTGAAGAAGCCATCCCTCCAACGCCATAAACACCATCCTCCACCGAAATATTAGGGGAGTCCCGAAGTATTTCGCCATCTCCATTGAAGAGCAGCTTACACCAAGTAGTCTAGGGGAGTCCCGACAACAAAAAGTGTAACCATAACTCTTCTCTTTTTCTTTGTATTTTTGGCATTCTTTGGAGTGAAGTTGTAAAGGATTTTGGTTATATAATTCTAGTTAATTTTCTGCCATCTTCTAGTTCTTACGTTTTTGCTATACATGTTTATTCTATGCTTAATACTTAATCTGAATGCAGGGGAGTCCCGGTTTAGATTATTGATGTGTTAGGGGAGTCCCGAAGCACTTAATCACGAAATTAACATGAGTTATATAGTTGAGGACGTAGCCACTTTTAGGTTGCATGAAATTGGTTAGGTTATAAAGAGTTAGAGAAAAAGATGAGATGATCACATGTATATATTAGATAGGTTTTATTTTCGGTTTAGTAAACATGTTTAGGTTCTTTGATTCTTGTTTGTTTTGCTTGTCTATGAGTATAAAGCATGATAGAGTCCTAGGATTTCTAAGTGTGTTTTACTTGCCATTTTTTTGTCTTTAATTTCGTAGGTCATTAGAACACCAATTCAAACTCCCCCCCATACTTTCTAACGTTTTCATGCAGGTGAACACCCTACAATCCCCGGTTAAGAACGATACCCTATTTACCAATGCTACATCTACACAAAAGGGTTTTAAATTGCATTTCGTCTAGATTGATTATTGAGTGTTAATTTAGTAATCACTTTAGGCGTTATCAGTAATAGGTAATAAAACAAACAAGAGGAAACAGTCCAACGACCAACCAACTGCTGGCGAGAATCCACCTCGTACACCAAAGAACAAAGGAAAAGAAAAGGTGGACCCTAAAGCAGACTCGCCAGTGGCCCTTTGTGCACACTGTAAATTGAGAAGTGGGTTGAAGATCTCTTTCGAAGAGTTGGCTCAGGCAGCCAAAGCCTTCCCGGAATTATTCTCTAATAAAGATCATCAACCCCAACAATCAAGGCAAAGGGACACTCCCGCTCCCAAGCGCCCAAGAGCAACAAACCAAGCCAGTGTGGTTAAAACACCTGAATCCAAGGTTGCTGATACGCTCACCAAACCATATGTTCCTCCAGCTTCAAGGAATATCACGAAGGAAGATGTATGGTATATACGGGAGAAGGGGAAAACAGTCGAGGTGACTCCAAGTAAGAGGAGGAACCTACAGCGACGCTTTGGTAGGGCCAAGAGAGTATTGGATGCTTACGAAGCTGGTCTTATCAAGGAAGAAGACCTGGAGTTTCCTCCAGAAGTGTTGCAGAGGAGATTGAACACCCTCGCAGCAAATCCATTAGTGGTCTTTGGGAAGAAATCTCACGAGCCCAAAGTGCGAGCCCAAAGACCAGGGGTTTTCGAAAGAAACCCAGAACTAGCAAACAAAGGAAAAGAGCTTGAGCCTACTCAAGAGGTTCATCGTGTAGTTCAGAAACGACAACCAGTAAGGAGACGCCTTAACTTTGAAAAGGACACGGTGAAACAAGTAGGGCTGAAGACACCTCCCCAGGGAACCGAGGATACAAAGAAACAGAGTGCTCCAAGTAAGCCACCAATCTTGCAGTGGAAACCAAGGCCCTTAGTTATGGAAGAGCAAGCAAAGGCCAAAAAGATAGTCCCAGTTCCCAAGGAAACAGCAACACCACCAACACCACCAGCAGCTATCGATCCTATTCCTGAGGATATAGTACAGCAAGTCGCTCATCTCGAACTGACTACAGTGTCTATCGAGGGAGGACAGTCATCGGCTGAAGGTGATAACTACAACGACGATGAGGAGTTGGTGGACTACGGTGAGGATGAGGTCGAAGAAGTACGAGATTGCATCGAGGAGGACACTACAGCCATTAACATGGTGTATGTTCTATCCTCCAAATATGCTTTACCCTCACCTACAACAAGAGATGAATCCAGGAACATTAGTAGCGTGATGTTACAAGATGAAGAATCGAAAATTCCAGACAACTCCACGCTGGATGACACACCAGAACTGGATTCACCAGACACAAGAGGACAAATGATGTTCTACAAGCCCACCATTGACATGGCCATGCACATGCGGCCATTGTATGTCACAGGACAAGTCCAAGGAGTCCAATTAAATAAACTTTTGGTGGACTCAGGGGCAGCGGTGAACATCATCACCTTTAAGGCATTGGCCCTTATCGGTGTTCCCAAGTCAGCTATCCAAGAGACCTCGCTGAGTGTCAGGAACTTCCAGGGTAGCATAACGAAGACCTTGGGAATCGTCTTCCTACAGGTACACATCGGGATAGCTTCAGGCACTTACACATTCTTTATGGTAGAATGTACATCACCATATAGTGCAATCCTGGGACGCGACTGGATACATCGAAGCTACTGTGTACCATCTTCGCTCCATCAGCAGATGCTCTTGTGGAACATGGAGTCATGCGAAGCAGAAATAGTCAACGCTGACCCTCGCCCATATTCTGTCTCTGCTAATGCACTAGAAGCCAGGTATTACCACAGTGACCTTAGGCCATTGGAGGTATGTGGCGTTGACAGTAAAGGCCGCCCCATGGGTGTTACGGCCTCTGAGTTAGCTCAGTGGGGGATTGTTCAAGCAAATCAGGATAGTCAAAGACCCTACACCATCGAGCTACCATCCAGACGTTCTCCATGAATGGGTCTCTATCAGAAATAGAGACCGAGGCTTGTCTTTCATTGCACGAACGCTTTCACAACTTTATGTTAGAAAGCCAAGCCTTTGAGAAGGTTCCAATGATTGCAGCACTGGAATATGTGGATGAAAACGTTCTGCAAGACTTAGAAGAGGAGGATGAGATTCAATTAGCTCCCGCAGCCTTAGATGATATACCTCCTAAAGTCAAGGATCCCATCGAACACATTCAGATTGGGACACAGGAAGAGCCAATGTCTGTGGCTATAAGTACTTTCTTGGAGCCTGAAGAGAGGCTCAAAATGATTGAATTGCTGAAACAATACGCAGATTGTTTCGCAGAGAAATATGAGGACATGCCTGGTCTTTCACCAGATCTGGTTTGTCATAACTTGCCCATCATCGAGGAAAAGAGGCCTGTAAAGCAAGAAATGCGTCGCATGAACACGGAGACAGCAATTCTAGTCAAAGAGGAGGTTGAGAAAATGCTCAAGTCAGGGATTATACGAGTAGCCAAATATAATGAGTGGCTGTCTAATATAGTTCCAGTCAAGAAAAAGAATGGGAAGATGCGAGTATGTGTCGACTACAGAGACCTGAACAATGCAACCCCTAAGGACGCTTATCATATGCCAGTAGCTGATTTGTTGGTTGACTCGGTTGCCCGCCATGAGATGTTGACATTCATGGATGGTACTGCAGGATATCATCAAATCCCAGTGGCTGAAGAGGATAGACATAAGACAGCGTTTCGATGCCCAGGCTTTGCCGGAGTTTTTGAGTACGTCGATATGCCATTTGGACTCAAAAATGCAGGGGCAACCTACCAACGAGCAATGAATTTGATCTTTCATGATCTTATTGGTAAGACCATGGAGGTATATATAGATGACGTGGTAGTCAAGACGAAACGCAGAAGTGACCATTTTGAAGATTTGAGACAGGTGTTTCTCAGAATGAGGCAGCATCAACTAAAAATGAACCCAGCCAAATGTGTGTTTGGCGTCCAGGCAGGTGACTTCCTGGGGTTTTTGGTTCATCAGCGTGGGATCGAAATACCGGATGATAAGAAACAAGCGGTTATCAGTGCAGCCCCACCTAAGAGTAAGAAGGAACTTCAACGTCTATTAGGAAAGATCAATTTCTTACGACGGTTTATTGCCAATGCTGCTGGGAAGACACAATCATTCTCTACCCTCCTCAAGCTTCAAAATCAGAAAGACTTTGTATGGGAGCCTATACATCAAGAGGCCTTCGATACCATCAAAGCATACTTAACGAACCCACCAGTCTTGGTTCCTCCACGACCTGGGGTTCCTCTTAAGCTGTATATTTCAGCCACAGAGCTCTCCATTGGTAGTCTACTGGCTCAGGACGATACTGCAGGAGTTGAGCGTGCTATTTTCTACCTAAGTCGTACCTTGAACGATTGTGAAACATGATACTCTCCAATGGAAAGGTTATGCCTAGCCCTATACTTTTCAGGGTGTAAGTTGAGGCACTATATGCTATCCTTCACTACGTGTGTCATCGCACAAACAGATTTAGTGAAGTATATGTTATCCAGACCAATTCTCCGTGGTCGTATTGGGAAGTGGATTCTGGCTCTCTCAGAATTTTCTTTACAATATGTTCCTCAGAAGGCGGTGAAAGGCCAGGCAGTGGCTGATTTTTTGGCCCATCATCCCATGGAAGAAGTGGTTGACGGGCCAGAACTGGATCTCGCTCGTATTGATTTGGCCCCTTGGTGTTTGTATTTCGATGGGTCCAGTACGAGCACTATGGCTGGGGCAGGGGTAGCTTTGATCTCTCCACGCGGCCAAACATATTCTTATTCTTTCAGGTTGGACTTCAAGTGCACAAATAATCAAGCAGAGTACGAAGCTTTAATCATTGGCTTAGAACTTCTATTAGATATGGAGATCAATGATGTGCATGTCCTTGGAGATTCCCAACTGGTGATCAGACAACTTGAGACAAAATACAAGGCAGGTCCAATACTAGAACCTTATGCGAGGAGGGCCTGTGACTTATTGAAGATGTTTACAGAGGTGGAGTTGAGTCATGTTCCTCGAGAAAAGAACTATGCCGCTAATGAGTTGGCTCAACTAGCAACGGGTGTAAGTTTGCAAGATGGAGTACGGGAAAGAATACATAAGGTTGAAAGAAGAACCCTTCCATCTTTCCTTGCACGACAAGAAGACAAAAACGAATGGTACGTTGCTACACTTGATCACATCGACAAGGACTGGAGACAGGAAATCATCTCTTATCTCCAGGATCCCAATAATCCGGTCGACAAGCGGATTCAGTTTTTAGCTCCCAATTATGTGCTCAAAGATGCTGAGTTATATAGAAGGGGAGAAGAAGGCATACTATTAAGATGTGTCTTTGGACGTGACGCTAAGCGGTTAATGAGAGAAGTCCATCTTGGGATTGCAGGGGCTCACCAGGCTGGTCCCAAGATGAGATGGTTATTAAGAAGACATGGCTTTTACTGGCCAGGAATGCTCAGAGACTGCATCACGTTCGCTAAGGGTTGTGAAGAATGCCAGAAACATGGTCCAGTCAACCATATGCCCAGAATACCATTACAGCCTATAATCAAGCCTTGGCCAGCTCGAGGATGGGCTTTGGACTTAATTGGAATGATTCATCCTCATTCATCTGAAGGGCATAAGTTCATTATAGTGGCTACTGATTTCTTCACAAAGTGGGTCGAAGCTCGATCCCTCAGGGTATCTTCAACAAAGGCCATCCGTTAATTTTTGTTTGAAGATATTATTTGTCGGTTTGGCATCCCTGAGTGTTTTGTTTCAGACCGAGGGGCAGCCTTTATGTCTGGTGAAGTGGATACTTTAACGAAGGATCTTGGGATACATTTTCTCCACTCTTCTCCATACTATGCCTAATCCAACGGTCAAGCTGAAGCGAGCAATAAAATTATTATTCATATCCTAAAACGGATGCTCGCTGGCAATGCCAGACTGTGGCATGAAGAAATTTTTCATACCTTGTGGGCTTACAGGACTAGTAAGAAGACCCTCACAGGTACAACTCCTTATGCACTGATGTTTGGGCACGATGCTGTTTTGCCTCTGGAGATTAATGTTCAGTCTTTACGAGTGATGGAGCAACACAACTTGATCGGTGAAGACTATGTCCAAGCGATGTGGCAAGAGCATGAAGACCTCGATGAGCATCGAATACAAGCTTTTGAAAGTCTCCGTGCTGAAAAGCAAAAGGTGGCTCGTGCCTATGACCAACGAACCAGGGGCATGAGTTTTGCAGAAGGAGAACTCGTCTGGAGGGTGATTTTGCCTATCGGTGAGAAAACGGAAGGACGAGGAAAATGGTCAGAGAAATGGGAAGGACCATACATCATCGATCGACTGTTGGGAAAAGGAGCAGTTCGCTTGAGAGATCGGGATGGTACTATACACGCGAACCCGATAAATGGTCGTTACCTAAAGAAGTATATACACCCAGTTTGGGAGTATGATGATCCTCCTACTACTGCTTCAATCTAGTTAATTCATACCTTCGCATCAATAAACTACAGGGGCAACACATATACGCATCGAGGATCATGAACATCAAATAACCTATTAATGGGGTTGAATAGTTAGTGCCTTTAGTCGAGGCTAATTTTTGTAATCAGAGTAGTTATTTATTCCAAGTCAAAAGTTCGATGCAGGCCAGTCGTTGTGGCTTAAATTTTTGAGCAAACTATAAATGAGTTTATCAATACAAAGAACTTTTACACTTCAAAATAAATATTACATTCAATTACTTGGAATAATACAAAGGCTTTCCGGCCTCAGGCTCCGATACCATATGGTGAAGATGAATCTGGGACAATTGCAACAAAGAAACTCAAGAAATTAAAAGACAGATTCATTCTTCACAAGATCCTCTGCGTTGCTCTCCATCTCCCAAGAAGATAAATTTAAAGCCTGCAGATCAATCTCGGTGATGGAGAGGGAGAGTCAAGGCCAAGGAAGGTGCACCACAACAAGAGTTACACCTGCCTTGACGCTGGTTGCCTTCTTCCCAGGGTGACGCCCCTGGCCTTCCCCATTTATTGCAGGAGGCGTTGAAGAGTGCTTTCTTCTCCAATGCACGGCGGAAGACGAAGAGGATTGCCACCTCGGGGTTGTGGTTTCTCCCTTATTGATTCCTTCAATCAGGGAGAGCCAAGGCAACGCCTGGGCATAGATATTGCTATCTAGTCCAGGTTTGGGCATGGATATTGCTATCTAAGGAACATAACTTTGGAGGATTTATCTGGAGGTTTCTTTGGGTAGTAAGACCAGAGCAAATAAAGTTGGGTTTGATTCATTCTTGCAAGCGACTTGGTTCATTTTACACAGAGAAGAAGAAACTTTTTATAGCCAGAAATCACAGCGGTTTGGTTTCGCGTGAGTAATTACACCCAATAATAGTGAGTACGTGTTCAATTAATAGTGGACCTGGGAAGCGGTTTATCTGCTCGCAAGAAATGCATGATAAATGAGAAGATCTTTGGGGCAGGTAAAACATATTGCAAAGATTTCGATGGTTTGACGTGATACGAATTCCAAGTATAGAATTCAATTCTATTTATTGGTGGACAAGCCGAAGAGTTAAAATTAATTACAGCCTAATAAGGGGCTGGGTCAGAGTTTGGGAAAGGGCTTATCACAGAGGCTCAATCGGGTTTTAAGCCCAACACATACTTTGCTGTCAAAACAATGTGGATATATGAAAATCTTGATTGTTTGATAACCATTACAAGAAGCCTATACTGGAGGCCCAAAAATTTACAATTGGAAGACGAAGCTCTTTATCAAAACTTTAATATACTCTGAGGCCACCCAGGCTTGTTGAGCTGCTAAGCGAGCTTCGCTAGCTTTTGCACGTGCCTCTTGTAGGAGTTGAGCTCGAGCCTCGCCTTCATTCAAGAAATGACGCATTTTATCCTGGTAAGCGGGGATGTCATTTTCCAAGGCGTTTATTTCAGAGTTTAGTTTGGCTAGATCAGCCTCGAGAGCAAGCCTTCGGGCACGTTTGGTCAATAGAGTCTCTTCCCTTGTTTCTTTTTCCTGCAGAAGTTTCTGGATTTCCTCTGTTTCCCTTTGAGTCATTTGCTCTAGGGTGCTCACTGCTTCATTCTCACGTTCAGTCTCGAGTGTTAAGTCGTGAAAGACTTCGCTTTGGCGCTGGTACTCAAGGAAATTGTCTTCTAACTTATTCAGGAGAGGAATAAAATCTGCAGGGGCAGTGGCTCGCAAATCCTTCACTTGTCTCGAAACGGCCTGAACATCTGAATTAGAGTCTAGGGGCCCAGAGAGAATTTTACGGAGCTGGCAAGTGAAGTCGGTACGCTCAGGAGGAGTGCTTAAAGTGCTCAGTGCACCTGCAAGTTCTTGAATCTTGGTTGACTCTTGTACGCTGAGCAGTTGGAGTTGCTTTCCTGATGATGAGGAGGGGACAGTGATTTCCTCGTTTCAAAGGGGAGGTCCTTCATCATCGATGTTTGCAGTACGATCAGGTTGATTTTCGGTGGCCATCGAAATCAGCTCTCCTGATGAGCTCGCTTGTTTCCTTGGACTGTTAGGAAGGCTTTGATGAACATCCAGGACCACAGGAGCAATGTTAGACTTCAATATGGAAATAATAGGAAGTGTTAGGACTATATAAGAAGATCATTAACCTAAAGAGTGAGGTTACATTTGCTTACTTGTTGGGGAGACAGTACTGGTGTTTCCTCATGAGTTTAGACTTGTTGCTCTGGAGAAGGACTTGCTGCTTCAACCTCTGGGCTAGTCTTGACCGGGGTTTGTGTTTGATCAGATCTGGGTTCTGGTGAGGAGACAATTTGCTCAGCCTCTGAGATGACTGGTTCATCATGAGCACTGGGTTCTTCGCTAGAAGAGGAAGGAATGTAGCAACCTTGAACTTCGATTTGAAGACGATTGAACAAAGTCTCAAGGGCTACAGGGTGTTTCTTCTCCTCTTCCTCAAGCTCTGCTCGATGGATTCTAGCTAAGAATTGAACTATGAAATCCTTGCAACACTCTTTGTGGCTGTTAACTATAGCCTTGTCTGTAATGGTGGATATAGTGCTGGACTCATCGAACTCCAGAATGAAGGCTTTGCGGTGTCCTTCTTGAAGCCTTTCTCCTAATGAGTCAATTATGCAGAAGGTGTCGTCTTTAGCCCTGAGGACGAAGAAGTGATCATTCCAACTCACTATGTAGACCCGGGGCTTCCGGCTTTTCTGAATGTGTTCCCATAAGTCATCGAAGGACGGATGACCATTCAGATTAGTAAACTTCTCAGGGTCAAAGTATCCTATGAAGGAGTCATCAGCCGAAAACTAGAGTGGCCTGATGTTTGCCTTCAAGATAGTGCCCAGATCGAAGTGATGGTTTGGATACTTCCTAGCCAGGGATTCATCCTTGCATAACTCCTGCCATTCCTTTGAACCTTGAAGAAGGAGGTCATCGAACTGGGAAAGTGTAGGAGTGCTACCCGGATTTGCACAAAACCAGTGTGCAATAGTAAAAGCGATGGCTGAACAAGCACTAGAACCTGAGGCTTTGCTGCTCCTTTGATCAAACGAAGCAAGGAAGACTCGAGCGAAGAGATGTAGTTGATTGTTTCTACTCCTGATTCGTGAGTGTAACCAAACCCCACTCTCTGCCTCTGGGGTCTGCAGCTTGGGTTTCTTAGATCTCGAGGGCTGCAAGGGTTAAGAGTCGATATCAGGAAAAATGGTGAAAACAAGTTTTTTCCGGATAGGTAATAGTTCGAAATACTTATAGATGATCTGGAATGCTTGGTCCTTTTCTTCTTGAAAGAATGAATAGCCATGGTTACATCTGGCTCTGGATCACACTGTGAGAGGGAAAGAAGGATGGTCATGTTTGATCCTAAGATTACCAACACAAGTGGAAATTTCTGAACTAAAAACATACCTGAGGCCATGGGGTTGAGCTCGAGTTAGGGTGAGGACCGATGAGTGCATCCACGTCTACCTTGAGTGAGAATTTCTCATCGAATCCATGGAAAATGGTAGCAAAGCACAGTTCTGGTCCTTGGTATCGCTTCTCAACCCAGAGTTGGGAATACCAGGTGAGGTATGATGGGGTAACCAACCTCGATGGAGATAGTGGCTTGGTAATCTCAGGAATTATCACCATTGGAAAGCCAAATTGTTCATCGATGGCTTCTGCTGCATTGGGCTTATTTTCTGCTCGCCAGAGAGTATATTTGTTGACAGAACATTCAAGGGGCATATGGGCATCTTGGCTGAGCCCAAGTTGTCTGCAGAAGTGATTGGGAGCATAAAGCTCATACTCGGAATCTGGGAGTGGAAGATCCTGGCAAGTGTTGGACTTAACAAACAAGTTCCTCGCTTGATTGTCTTGACCAAGAGATGGCATGAAGCCACTGGAGAGGAAGCCAGGATGACGACGACACAGAATTGTTTCAACTGCAGTGTAAGGAAAGTCCTTATGGTAGCAGAGATGTTTGAAGCAGTTGAGATAGGTTCAACCAAGCTCAGTGGATCTTCGCTGTAGAGACGTCGGCCACGTCATCTCGCAAGCTGCCGCAACCAAACAGAGAACAATACCACACTACCGCCAACCTCTACCCGGATCAGGAAACAAGCAAAAATTGACAAACAAAGTCGTCGTTGGAGCACTAATCCCTGGCTGTACGCTATACCTCGCGACGAAGAACAATCCACTACGCCGGCTAAGAATCCAGTCCTTGCAAAACTTGATATAACTTTTCAAGTTGTTCTTGAAATCTAGAAACCCGTTCGGCAGCAAAATCAAACGGCAACAGCAGGCCAAAATTGGCTAACCATGACTGGGTCGCCGTCGATCGAGACCTACACCTCATGGCGAGACCTACACATCATTTCTCATTAATTAATTAAGTACTTAATGACCACTGAATCCTATTATATCATTAATATCAGTTAGCTAGCTCCACAAATTAGTGAGACAAAATCGATCTGATGTAAAAATAAGTTCTTATTATTGCATAAGCAGAGAAATTAAATAGAAAATCTCATTCCGTTAATCTCGATCATGAATAGAATACCAGGAAGAGACCAGGAGATCGACTAGCTTGTTTTCCTAGCTTAATATCTTTTGGGTCCAACAAAGGCAAAACTCGAAACGAACACTTATATTGAATACGTTACAAACCCTTTGAAAGCTGCAGCTCCCATATTTTGTTTTGTTTTGCACCTTGTCTATTTGATCTTCACACCTCCAAAAACACATGCTATATAGATTTTTCAAATTATAAATGAGCCTAATTAGGAATGGCCATTGGCTGTTTCTGCTTGGGAGCAATAGGTTGACCAAGTTCTACTCCATTATGCGATTATGATCTTAATCGAAACCCATAATTATAACAACCACATCAACGAGCTCAAATTCTTACTTTATAATATAATCCTAATGTCATGAAGCAGAAGAAAAAAGTTTAACAAGCAGCCAATTTTGCCCGTCAAACAAATGCTTTTATTTCTTCCCAGCCTACTCCGTTAGTCGTAGAAAGCAGTCTAAATCGAACCAATGCAAGTAGAGTTCACAACAAAACCGTCCTGCAATTTCCAACCCACTTCTTATTTTTCTTTTTTCGTTTAGTTTAATTTTGCATTGCCTATATTATATATAGTCTCCCATGTGGGTGTTCTAACCAAGACACAGAGGTAGAGCGAGCTTAGAGAGCACGAATCCTACATCGAAGACAGACGAGAGGAAAAAACAACACCATGAGCAACGAAGCAAATGAGATCAATTCGGCTCCTATAACACCTCGGCCGGTAGCTCCTAAGCCTCCGGTGCACACTCCAGTGTCATGTCCACCTTCTCAGTACAACTCTCCTTCTCTTTCCCGGTCGCCGCTTCTCGAAGCCGCCGTGCCGGCTGAGTCCCACCAAGGAGTAGGAGGAGGACTAGAAGGAGGAGAAGGCGCCGGTGCAATAGTCCCGAGCAAGACTCCCAAGGGAGCGAGGACCCCATTAGGGATTAGAACCCCAAAGATGTCTCTGACTCCGAGGTTTCTAACTCCTTTGGGGAGTCCGGTCAGGAAGGCTCTCAAGGCCACACGGCTTGACCCTGAGGACGCCTGGCTTCCCATCACCGAGTCCAGAAATGGAAACAAATATTACGCTGCGTTTCACACTCTCTGCTCTGGGATTGGTATCCAAGCTTTGGTTCTTCCTGTCGCCTTCACAATCCTCGGATGGTAAATAAGCTCACCTTATAGTCATTTCCGGCTTGAATCTCTAGTCATGTTATGTTGTTAGACTGTGTGATCTGTATATAGGAAATTCTTCTTAACATTGTTTGACTGGTTTTTACAGGACATGGGGAATAATCTGTTTGACCCTAACATTCATATGGCAACTCTACACGCTCTACCTCCTAGTTCATCTCCACGAAAACATCGAAACCGGAGTCCGTTACAGCAGGTACATGCAGCTCTTCAGTCTCACCTTCGGCGATCGGATAGCGAATCTGCTAGGGTTATTCCCGATCATGTACCTCTCCGGAGGCACCTGCGTGGCCTTGATCGTCATTGGCGGATCGACCTCGAAGCTCTTCTTCCAGACCGTCTGTGGGGGCACCTGCGGCGTCAAGACGTTAACCACAGTCGAATGGTTCTTGGTTTTTACGTGTTGCGCCGTGCTGCTCTCCCTGCTGCCTAACTTGAACTCCATTGCCGGAGTCTCTTTGATTGGTGCAATCACTGCTGTAGCGTACTGTACGATGATGTGGGTGGTGTCTATAACAGAGGGTAGGCTTGCTGGAGTTTCCTACAATCCTATCAAATCAGGGACTCAAGTTGCAAGAGTGTTTGATGTGCTTAACGCTCTTGGTATCATCGCTTTCGCATTCAGAGGCCACAATCTTATCCTTGAGATTCAGGTAATTAGTCGGAATTAATTATTTTCTGTGATTTATGATATACAATTACGTACATTTTAATGTCAAGCTCTAGTGAGGATGTCAGTTCTTTCAAAGAAAATGATAGGCACCCAACAAACTAAATGCATGCATGATTTTCCTTCGCTACACGATAATTGTCTAACGGAAAGTCCTAGTCCTAAGCTCATAGCAAAGAAAAAAGTGGACGGCATATTGCTTACAGAAATCAACAATATTGACCAGTTGAACATATCGTAAGAATGAAAACCCAACTGTCAAAACAATAGAAAAATGATGGGTTGCTTAGATTATGCAGTAAAATGAGGTTTTTCCAATTGCATACTGTATTTATTTATTTGATACCCACCAAGACCAAACATGATTCTGATTTGTTTACGGTATACTCTATTAGCTTTACATAACTAAAATATCTGACTAAATTCTGTCCTATCATTTTCATAATGTTCTTATAATATGGTCTGGTACTACGTACAATAATATTGTTGTAACATGCACTTCACTTTTATAAGCTTATCTCTAAACACTCCTATGTCAAAATCAGAGGAAGGACTCTGCCTTGTGTTTATCAGAACATAAAAGAACTATAGGAATAGAAGACTTGGGGTCATCTACCCTCACTGACTGTGATCATCACCATCACTTAGGTTTGGAGCTTTTAGCTATTATTCATTCAATCATAAACCTAACGTTGTGAATTTATGTTATGTGTTGCAGGCCACCATGCCTTCTAGTGAGAAACATCCTTCACATGTGCCAATGTGGAGAGGTGTCAAAGTCTCCTACACACTCATTGCTTGCTGCTTATTCCCCATTGCCATTGGTGGCTACTGGGCTTACGGTCAATTGGTAAGTACCATAAACTTAACCTAGCTAGTACCGGATTTAGCATGCATGTTATGTTATGCCATTGGTTTAATTTGTACCAAACATTTCTAACTTTGTTTCAATTTAACAGATTCCGGCAAATGGAGGAATGCTCTCGGCCATTTACGGCTTCCACTCGACAGATGTGTCACAGTTCGTTTTGGGAATAATGAGCTTGTTCGTGGTGGTTAATGCAATGAGCTCGTTCCAAATATACGGAATGCCAATGTTTGACCACATGGAGTCGAAATACACTAGCCGAAAGAAGCAGCCGTTGCCGTGGTGGCTAAGGTGCATTTCGAGAGCCATGTTCGGATTCGGATGCTTCTTCATGGCCGTGGCAATCCCCTTCCTTGGAAGTATTGCCGGTTTGATCGGAGGGATCGCATTGCCGGTGACATTGGTGTACCCATGTTGGATGTGGCTCAAGATCAAGAAGCCCAAGAAGTACAGCTTGAGTTGGTGGGTCAACTGGGTCCTTGGGGTCGTCGGAATGGGTCTCACTGGTCTTCTAATTGCTGCTGGCCTCTACGTCGTTATTGATACTGGTATTAAAGTCAGCTTCTTCAAGCCTTAATAGAATGAGAGTTATGGGAGTGAAGGCTCTTCTTATTAATTTGTTATATTGATCTTTGTGAAAAATGAAAATGTTATTTACACTTGTCGTGGTTCGGTGCTGGCTTCTGAGTTTCAAAGGAAACAAATTACAAAAATGATAACACAATTATATATAGAGCATTTTTTGTTCTTTTTGGGCATGGGGAATTGACCGAATTGTGGATGTTGTAGTTTGACATTTTAGAATCCCCTTTAGGTGTGTAATAACAATTTTAGTGGAATTTTCATATTGGATCTTCAAGAAATATCTCTCTTTCCATTATTGAGTACATCATAGTCTCCATCAAACTCCTATTAAATAGGAAAGTCACGTACCATCAAACCTCTCCTTCACCGGTGTCGAACAGAAAAAGAGACGCAAACTTTGTTTCTGCGGTGTCTCCATAAAAAATGTCGACCATCTCATCACTCTCCAAATTCACCACCACCCTCTACTTCTCCACTCCTCGTTCTTTAAATCCTCTAATAAAACCCTCCGGATCTCCCCCTTTCTGAAGATTTCTTCAACACCAAGTAAAAATCAGCCACTTGGAATTCAATTATAATCGGTATCAGATCCAAAGACGAGACTTGAACTCCCACATAGCCATGGATGATGAGATTGATGATCGGCGACGTCCTCTCAGTCTTGAGAGGCAGGAAACGTACGTGTTTTGTTGTGATCTTAGAATCACTTTCGACCTCTTGTAGTGGGTCTTGTTTGTGCTTCCAGCACTTTAATTGATGCTAATTGCATCAGGTTGTGCGTACTGCACTCCTCACTTTGAAATTACCATGAATAATTCAGTAGTGATATAGCAGTGTCTCTTAGCATATTCTTTAGTCTGATGATTCATATTTGCAGTGTCTTGCAAATTCATTGTTAAAGACTCAGTTACTCATATAATACATATTGTACTCTATTATATGTTTTGTTGCGTAAAATATTTTCTCATCCAATCGGTGTCTCTTCTATTATTCTCCTTCAGAATGAATCCCATGACAACTTCCCTTACACGAAGATTGGAGTTATCAGATAGAGAATACCAGGGTATTCATGTTAACAATCGGATTCTCAATGATATTCAATTGGCTGAATATCGGTTCTTCTTAGTGGGTACTGTCCTGACAGAACGATTCTACAACAGGGGACGTTTTAAGCAATCAATGACAGTTATGGAAGCGACCCCAAGGTCTTATCATTCGAGAATGCGGCCAAAATCGATATTTGTTTAAGTTCGATCGTGAAGAAGATCTGCAAAGTCACCAAACCTCTTTGGTGGGTATTCAAGTTCGTCTTGATGTCACCAAACCTCTTTGGCGGAGCATGCTAATTCATTATGATGATAGAAAAGAGCAATTGATAGAGTTCACATATGAACGGCTTTCTGATTTTTGCCATAAGTGTGGTTTACTTGCTCATTGGACAACTAATTGCTATGTTGAATTTGATTCCAATTTGCAAGGTGGTGGTAAACCTTTTGGTAATTGGTTGAAGGCCGAATTTGATCCATTCAAGAAAAGGAGATTGTTTGGGGGTCGTTCTAACCGTGAGCGGCCGGCAGCCACGAACGGCGGTATTTGCCGTACTATTCCGACGGTTGGTTTCGATGATGAACAGTTACCAAATCATATCAACTTCAATGTTGATGGTTACGATCGTGATACATCTGCCGAGGCAGTTAAGCAGTTCCGAATTCTTAAAATACTTGAGGCAGTTAGTGACCATCTATTTAACAAAAACCTCCACGTGTAGGGTGGTGTTGATCATTCAAAATTCAGTTTTGACTCAATTCAAACCCACATCTATGGTGGAACAAATGTTTCTAGTTCTTGCTTTGCAACCTCTACATGCACACCGTCTCCAATAGCTACTTCACATGTCTCAGACTACTTTTTTAGGCCAACCTTCCCAAAATGATCTTGCTGTGATAAAGTTATCATCAACCTCCAAGCCTCCAAATGCCATAGACAAGGGTAAGGGTATTTTAGCAACTAGTTCTCTTCCTACTGAAGATATCTTACTAGTCAATCTAAAGAAGCCTGGATTTAAAATTCGAAAGAATACCATCAAGTTTCATTCTCTTGGAGTGAAAAGGTACAAGAAGAGATTATGAGGATCTAGCTACTCTCTTCACATATGAGTTTATTTTCCGGTTTGCTGTTCATTTTCAAGTGGAAGCTTTGGGATTTTGGGCATGCAGAGTCCTCTTTATTTTACCTTGAACCATTTATACGAAGCTACAGTGTGTTGTTGGTGGCTATTGAAGACGTTCGGGGAATTTGTCGAAGACCAACTGTTCATTGTTCGAAGACCAACAGTGCATTCAACAAGCTTTGCCCTGAGTTACTTTGCAGAATTTCACTGACTCATGCGCATGTTCCATGAGAGGTTTCAATTAGATATGAGTCCATGACCTTATGCAAAGCAGTCCCTCTTCGATATTGTGTTGTTTGTGTGGTACATGGGTGCTTGGTGATTCATGAAAAACAGGCCCATTTGTATATGTAGTTGCTTTTGGATTAAAGCTTCTTCTATATTGGTTTGTTCATCTTCTCTCATTTGATGAAATGTTTTGGGGATAGATTAGCCATCTTTTGCTGCTGTAATGGCCTCTATAGCAAGCTTTGAGGAAGTGAAACATTTTTTCGCTTCTTCCCATCAGTTATTTGTATTTTTTTTCTTAGAACATCCTAAAGAATGTAACCAGGTAGTGTATATTTAGTTAGGAAGACACTTTTGTTTTTTGTATTTCTTTGGTTTGTAGTTAAACCACAATGATTTACTACAATACTTGTAACTGATGTACATATCTCAATTGCGTTAATGCAATTTCGTTATTCTCTTTAAAAAAAAAACAGGAAAAAGAAAGAGTTGGTTGCCATAGCTGAATGATGAAGAGATGGAGTCAGCCTTCTAGATTTCAGCTTTGAATGCTTTACAACGACACTTGAACATTGAAAATGATACGAGCCTCACTTCAATATGGCTCATTGAAAAGGAGGTGATGTATGCTGATTGCGCATGAGATGGATCCGAAGTCCTTCCGATCGACAAGCAGCCTTTGTTCTCTAAATTAAGATCAAACTCCGTCTGTGGACTTTAACCGAGAAATGTGTAAGGAACTCAAACATGGTGGCTCAACTTGACTTGCTACGGTTTCTGGCCATACTTTTCTTTCTTCGACCAAGGTATAGTATGAGATAGTGGCTCGAAGTTGATGATCACAGGGAGGAACCTTGACCAGTAGATCACTCAGTGTGGCCGCACGAAAACTATGCAGTTCTTTTGTCAACTTGATCACAGATAAGCTTAGAATTACTTGGTAAGATTCCATGTCGATCAGATGGTAGATGACCGATCCATCCAACCCATAGTCGAGTACCAGACGCACTGCACTAAGCGATTTTGACCTTTGATGTTGCAAAGTTTGAAAATTCAGCTACTGTCGATCATACTACTTGGAATATACCAAATCTGTAAATGTAATAAGCAAATCTGGTCCAAATAGAATAAATACGATAAGTAAATAATCGGACTGTTCAATGCTGTGTAAAAGAATGGCATAAACAATCTGAATCATTCATCCAGCACAGACCATAAGGTCAAAAACTGACTGTATAACAAGCCTAATGATCTACCCTACAACAATACAAATTATCCACGTTCAACCAGTTTCAACCCAAACGTCAGTAGTTGCTATATTTTAGAGCTATCTAAACAAATGCATTCACCCATGTCTCTCTAGTGGAGCTCTCAATAAAATATCAGAAGAAAATGGGACAAATTTCAAAATTAATGGTACAAGACAACAAATTCATTGTCGGCACTTAGCAGCAACAACGACAGCTTACAACATCCATACATGTGTAGGGTCTTGATTTTTCTTCAAGTTCCAGAGTTGTTGGTAATGATTCCAATCGGTATTTACTGCTTCGAACGCAGCAAAACTCGTATAAATTTCTGCATGCTCCTCTACTGAAAGGATAAACTCTCTCAGGAATTCCCCTGTCAATCACAACACAATGTAAAGAAATCAGAAACAAAAAGTATGGAGGTCAAATATCTTATTCTACACATAATTATACTGTATGCAGCCAAAGTCTATTTAGATTACCTCTTTTATTACCTCATGATACTAGACATTTCAAGCCACCACTAGCAATTAGTTATTTCCTAAAGCTTTCGGTCAGTACTTTTTTTTCCATTTTTTTTTTTCATTTTGTAGCATTATAGAAAAGAAAATAATAAGTGGAGACAACCAACCTTAAATATGCGATCCGTCTACGTCTTACGAGTTCATATGTAGTTTGATTGGTCAAAATAAGATAGCTGCAGGAAAATAAGAGAATCATGTCTTCAGTTATGGGTTTTATGTATATGAACTTTCAGTATAGTAGTGCTCAGTTAACTGTAACCAGATTACCTGTGAAAAAGCAGCAAGAGGAGAAGAAAGATCAGGGAAATTGACAGGGTAACCAGCAGAACGATCATGATTGCATCTTTCCACCTGTCAATCAAAACAGTCTTATAAGAACTCAGGTTGAAAACCAGTCTAGATAAGAACACAGGTTGAAATCAGGATGCAAATTAGGATTAAAAGGAATACCCTAAACAACAGCAAAATCAAAATATCGTACATGAAATCCACAAGGACCACAAATATTTAAGCAATGGCATTGTTTGTTTTTATTTTTTCTTTTGAATCTCCGGTGGGAGGGGGGAAACGCCAAAGCCATGACTTCACAATGGACAGTCAGGGTCGATGTCTAAATCGTTCGATGAAATAAAGACCTCGGAGAAGATGTCATACCACGCGCTTGATATATTACTCTTCAGGTATGTAATATACTGGATGCCAGTCCAGAGGCACAATGCAGTCTCTTCACAAATGTACCACCTATGACATATACATCAAACAAGTTCTTTATTGTTAATTTTAGCTTAACAAACCACGAACAAAAGATACTTTGAGCCTATTGCTCACATCAGAACTAACAAACACAAATTACAAGAACCCAGTTCAAAATTGGTACAGAATTGTACTCACCAAAATTTACAATGATTACCCACACCAATGCATGTTCCAAGCCAAACACAATGGTGATCAAATTGAAGCACACATCTGTCACAATCATGACAATGCTTCGATCTTGGAGGCTGCAAAACAAATCAGTCAGAAGTTGGTATGTACTCGTGAACTTTGTATTATCGAAAGACAATAAATCATCAAAGTAATTGATAAGCTCCCTTCGCACTATATTTCTATGAGGGATTGACTATAATACATAATTGTCTTCACGCAAAAAAAAAAGAGTTGTGGGAGTATCTAGACAGTGAGACCTAATGTAGTGTAAGCTAAGAGGTATATATGTTCGAATTTCTCTCGTGGTGCAATGATTTGTAAAGAAATTTGTCCAGAAGAAAAGGACCTAATGTAGTGTAAGCTAAGAGGTAAATTCTTTTAATGTTCCAATTTCTCTCATGGGGCAATGATATTTTGTAAAGAACCATGTCCAGAAGAAAAAGGAGGCAAATGGTATCAAGTCAGAGACAAAAACGGAGACCAAAGAATATTTCTCAAGTCACTTTGGGATGAACACTGAAATCTCAAATTCACTAGTCGAATGAAGAAAACAGACTTCATACAGGCACTCATGTGTCACTGAACATCGAAAACAAAAGCAATATAAGGACATAATTTATGAGAACAAAGAAGTGGGTTGCTGTTTATCACTAATATAGCTGCCCACTTGTCGTTGTAAGTTTTGCCTTAAGAAATTATGGTAACATTCCCTTCAGTTTGACCTATATTGATTGTCTACTGGAACGTGTGAGGTATTATTGGTTTCTGATGTATTCTGGCTAAAGTATATAACCAGACAGTACCGTAGAAAATGAAAATGTCAAACTGAGACAGTACCTGCTCAACATTACAGTAGGAGCAAGTCAAACTTCTGCAATAACCAAATGAAGATCAGTAAAGCCACTCATGATATACCAAAAGATTTAAACTAATAAAGAACTCTTTTACTCAACTATCATTTGATGTTAAACTAAAAAAGTTTAAAGTTTAAAAGAAAAATGAGTGATTTCAAATATTAGATTAATGTCAACTATGAGGCACTAATTAAGAACTTGAAGAGTTGACACCAATAAGTCTGGCAGAAACTAGGCAGATATTGTACCAGGGATGAATAGCTAAAACAAGCAATTACATCCTATTGTAAGTCACCCTGGCATGGAAACCATAAAACTTGAGTGGAAGCCTCTTACCCTTCCTTTACAACTAAATATATATTGTCTCAGTGTGGAGTATCAAGCATTTCACCCCCAAATTATGAATGGATAGAAAAACTACATGCAAGTACCCGTAAATCAAGGATCTTCGGGCCAACATATTTCCAACAATATTCAGAATACAATCTTCAACTTACTCCACCTACCTCAGTATAGACATATAGCAAACAAATGGAAGTTCATGATTAAATGCAAGACCATTCTATGCCTCTTTAACTGAGAATCAACCATCCAAGAAGTATATATGGAAAGATGAATAAGCATGGTATAGTACCTAATAGATGTTCCGGGAGGATACATGTCTAATACAAGTTTGGTCCAAGGTGTTCCATTATCTTTAAGAAGAGGTCTTGTCAACTGACTGCCTTCCACTGTCACAATCACGCTTCCTTTGCTTGAAGCAGGCTGTCTTTGCTTAAACATTATCAATATTAAAATTTCAAAGTAAAATGACATCAGGGAACTAACTCAATTATAAGTTGTGAGATCAATGTCTACACTGTCTGTCAAATAAAGGGTAAAAAAGCAAGACAAATGATGGACAACACCGCTTACTTCGATACTGTTGCTGTCTTTCTGAATAATGAATTTGCATCATTCACCACCCTCATTGCATCAATTACATAGCTAAAATATAGATACAATCACGAAATAAGAAATAGCAGAGAATCAAAATATCTTAGTTAAACTGACAATTGAAATCTCAAGACAGCACAAGAGCATTTAGATTTACCCTGGAGAAGAACTAGACGTAACAAAGTATTGAACCAGTGTAATGACAAAAAGAGTCAAGTATATTCCTGTACACCTAAGAAAGAATCAAACAGGTCAATCAGTTTCGAAGAAAACACTCATACAGTACATCAAAGATGACATCCCATCGAATAGGTAGATGAAGTTCCACCAATATTTTCAGACATAATGTGAATATAAGCTGCCTCATTTACACGCAACACCATGATGCCCACAATGGTGCAAAACTAGCACTGCCTCATCAGTTAAACTATACTAATTTGAGACACACCACTTGAAACCCATATGTGAGAAACTTAACTTCCTGATCCAAAACTCAAGTTAAACTTCTCTCCGCTTCGTTTATACAACTGTGACAAAACTTATATTTATTCCCATTGATGTCAATTAGACTCTATACTCCAGAATCTAACATGCAACCGAGAGTGAAACAAAGAGTAAAGACCAATAAACATACCATGGTTCTCTTTTAACTTTCTCTATCAAACCTCCATCAAACAGAAAAAGCACACCAGCATATATCAGATGCAGCATCACCAATGCAACCTTTAAACCCAAAGCTGACCTCCGAGCTGAAACCCACCAAACCAAACAACACAAAAACAACTCCCACGTAAAAAAAACGAAAAAAAAGTCGAGCTCTACCAAAATCAACCATAAAAATAAGATCTTGAGCTGAGTAACTTCACTAAATCAGTAAAGATTGTATTTTTAACATTCAATTTTCTGAAGAAGCAAAATGGATAGAACAGAAAAGCTCACCGGGATCGGCGAGACAAGGAGAAAATCGGCAGCATCGGTCGAATAATCGGCATGACGAGTCTCGGAAAATATTTAAGATCGTCATCGAGCAAATTGATAACAGAGAGAATCAGAGACTCTTTGCATCTGTGTCTCTTGAACAAAACTGTGAGGAGTTTTTTTTTTTTTTTTTCGTTGTGAGTGTTTGGTTTTGGCTCGCAAAAAATGAGGGTTTTCTGATGGAAAGTGGTGGGGGATTTGGAGTTCAGGCTAGCTACAAGGGTACGGGAAGAAAGGGTTGGATTGGATTTGGATTGAAGTTTTTACACAATCTGGACGCGCTGTCCGTCTGTCTGTCTAAGCATTTCGGCTTGTGTGCCAACTACAGTGTCCATTAGAACATCTAGTACACTATTATAAGAGCTTAGAAAATTATTATTTATTATTGGACATTCTCATCTTTCACTGTTAAGATCTCGTATCTCATTTTAAAACTCACATTCTTATCTTCAACCATAGGTCATATACCTTAAAACTCATCATCTTTATTATATATATTTTTATTTATATTAAAATATACATATTGTATTTTATAATAATTTATGAACTATTTTAATTTAAAATAATCTATATTATTGAATTTTTTAATAAAAAATATTAATTAGTGGCATGTGACTTTATCTCTATTTCGGATGTGATTTTATTGGGCATGTATCGATCCATATGAGTATAATCATATATCTAACCGATAATTCGGATGTGATTTGCGGTGCCACGTGTCATACTATAATTGGTCGTCGAGATTGCACCATATTCTTTATCTACCACATGTCGATTCCTGAACTATCTCCATTTTCTTTATAAATGGAGCTCTCCTTCCTTCATCATCACCAATTCACAAACACTCCTCCTCCACAATCAAAATTGAGGTTTCTAAATTTTCTACTCATACTTTGAGTTTGTTTCAGCTATGCTTAATAGGTTCAGGAAATTACTCAAGAAGGATGAAGAAGCTAGGGGCTCGAGAAATCATGAGGATGATCTCATGATGATTTCAGCTTTCTCACACTTGCAGAGGATGGATGAAAAAAATTCACAGTGGGGTAGTTCTTATGAAGGTCGAGCGTACATTCAAAGAGATCGAGAAGATATGGATCGGCGATTGAAGGATTTATATTTCAATCCTGTGTATAGGTTTGATGCAAACCATTTCCGTAGGCGGTACCGAATGCGACTTGAGCTGTTCGACGAAATGATGCATGATGTGGCCAACTACGATCCATATTTTGTTTAGACATTGGATGCTTTCGGTAGAGTCGGCTTCTCAACTGAACAGAAGCTAACATGTGCTATAAGAATGTTCGATCACTTACAGTTTGTCAGACGACTTGTGTGATGAGTTCCTTGATGTCGCCGAATCCACTGCTCTCGAGATTTTGGATCACTTTACAAAAGTTATATGGAATGTTTATCACAAGAAGTACCTTCGTTCACCAGAGAAAGCAGATCTCATAAGGTTGCTAAAAAAATCGACAATCGTGAATTTTCGGGTATGGTAGGGAGCCTTGATTGTATGCACTGGCAATAGAAAAACGGTCATACTGCTTGACACGGGCAATATCAAGGCTACAAAGATAAACCTGCTATTATCTTAGAGGCAGTGGTTTCATATGATACATGGATATGAGATGCATATTTTGGACTTCCAGGGTCTCTGAATAATTTAAATGTCCTGGCGAGGTCACCCTTATTCGACAATGTATGCCAAGGTAAAGCTCCTCGAGTAAAATACAAGGTGGGTGAAAACACGTATACTCAAGCCTATTACTTGGTGGATGGCATCTACCCCAACTGGGGGACTTTAATCAAAGCAATTCCAAATTCTACCACACTAGAGACAAGACATTTTACAAAGATGTAAGAGGCTTATAGAAAAGACGTGGAGAGAGCATTTGGTATTTTACAAACACGTTTTGCAATCGTGAGGGGGCCAACTCATCTTTGGAGTAGAGAGAGAGTCTCCAGTACATCATGATGACGTGCATAATCTTACACAACATGATTGTAAAGGATGAGTACGAGGAGGATGAGTCATTTGACATTGATGATATCTCGACTTGTCCGAGGCGTGCAGATGTATAAGATAGGGCAGATAATGATCAGGAAGTGCACCGCAATCCTCGACGAGTGCGAGAATATGTACAATGTTACGACAAGGTTCGATGTCCAGGGATCCATGATTCACTAAGAGACAATCTAGTGCGCTATGGATGAAATAAACACATGGAAAGTCGACGTAACAATGGATGAGGGGTGTGCCTTTTTTAATTCAATAATTGGCTTTTTTGCCATTATGCTTTAATTTTGGTTTGTTATTGTAAGCTTTTGATTTTGTGTGTTGTTGTGTGTTTTTCATTTGGTGTGTTGTTGTGAGTTTTAATTGTGTGCTATTAATAAAAGTTGTATCAATTATGCATTTAAGTGAGTCAATACTAAATAAAAGTTTATTCAATTTTAATAAAACAACAAAATACTCTTTATTAAAATTTAGAACAAGTTACAATATCACATTAATTAAGCAACACAATACATTAATTAAAATAAGCAACAACATAATAAAAGCAACAACACATTAATTAAAATTTAACTAATGACTCTTCAATATTATTTCATAACCATGGTGTATCTTGAACCAGCTTGTAGATGGACAAATTTGTGTCATTTCCATCATTGCGTGAAGATGATTGAGGATGATATGGTTGGGTGGTAAGACTCTCATTGGCCATTTTCTCCTCATCAAGTATCTTTTTTTGCCTCCTCTCCCAATAAGCTCTTTTGTTGGGAGATTATATACTCGGATCCACTGCCATTATGCGATCATCGACTTCTTGTTTCTCCGCCTCCTTAGCCTCTTGAAGGAGTTGTTAGTTATGTGTCAACTCACGCTCACGTAAGTTGTTCAATCTTTTCATTTAGGCGTGAATGCTCTCTCCAAGATCTCCACTCTTCTTCTTTTTTGTCGCCATCTCATGCATGCGGGATAAATCTTTTTCCAACGAGCCATACAACTCATTCCTGATTGAGAACATGCTCTGGTTGGCTTTGTGGCTTCATATGCCGCACTAATACGCTCCCACAAGACTTTGGCGGCTTGGTTAGTACCCGTGATTGGATCCTCACTAGTACTCATAATGGTTTGGCACAACACTTCTTCATCTTTTGGCCAATTTTTTTGCCTTGGATCTCTAGGCACTCTTGGTGGCATGATGCTACAAAAAATAAATAAAAAACTAGAGAGAGATAAGTTTAGAGAGAAAATTTGCTATTGAGAAAAAGTAGCAAATTTTGTTGTAAGAAACAATGAGTTTTAGTGTTGATATTTATAGAGATGCAAAAAATTATTGTTACAACAGACATATTTTTTTTATATAATTTTTTCAGTGTTTTTTCTTTTAATATGGTGTAAGAAAAATTAAATATATGCATGGGTATTGCAAAATATTTCTGTTGGAAGTAGCCGTTGAGCTGGAGAACTGTTGGCCTCAGAAGTAGAGGTTGGGCTTCAAACGTCTTTCTTCTTCTCTCTCTGTGCCACTGGGCCCCGTCTCCCTTGCCTTACCAGTCGCGAGCCACGCCAATCGCCATCACTCGTTTTGCATCTCTCCCTCTGCGCGCGTCTCCGTCTCTCTCTCTCCAGCTCGCGTGCGTCTTCTTCTCTCTCTTATGCTGTTTCACTTTTTTTGGGCCCACCTCAAATCTCCAAGGCCTTATACCTCAAATCAAGTTCTATTTTATAACCCAATATAGGGTATGAGACTGAAATTTTTATGGGTTGGAGATGAGATTCTTGAGGAGGGTTCTATTGTGAGATATAAAACCTCTATTATTGGAGAAGGCCTTAGGATGTTCTAGTTCTGATTTTTATTTTTAATTTACGTAGGAAAAACCAATAAAGAACACAGTTTTTATCGACTTCTCCATTAATTTTGTTTTAACTGCTCTTCATCACAACTCAAAAGTACTAGATACTAGTTATTCTACATTTTTATGAAGCCATGAAGCAGCAAAGCCAGCAATGTGTTGTGCATATCCTCCTATCCGTTTTCATCTATATTCGGTTCTCGTGTTCTATTTAATCGCAAATAATTTGTAATTCAAAAACAATTATATGAACTGGACAATAATGTTCAATCTCGTTACAGAATAGGCATCATCAATCAACAAGTTAACTTACAAGTGCCCTTTTGATTATAGACCATATACTTCATATTATAACCGAAAGACGTGAAAAATTACAGTTTTCTCGTTCTCAAACCAAATTAGTAGGTTTCGAGTTAGCTTAAGGTTGAATGTACAAATTTTTTGCTTATAATCAACAAGATTGGCAAACAAAATTTTGAAACATAATGTCTATATATCATGTAGGCCATTTAGCTATTAACTTGAACATTTCCAAAAAAGAAAAGAAAAAGTTGCAAACAAAATATTTTAGGATAATTTTCCTCTTTTGTATAGCATACTAGCTTCTTGTTCATTATACATTATTTTATGTTCTTAACAATCGATTGAAACTCTTCAATTATATATGTATATGATATAGTCAATTCTCATATATAATAAAATTCATATTGTAAAAAAAAATTAATAAAATTCATTGCGGGTAGAGCTTCATATGACGTTTAAGTCGACAGTTTATTGATCTCTTTATTTCCGTATGGAAATAGAAGATCTCGACTTGTCATTCTTGGAGACCACAGAGCTAGCTTCCATGGTTCGTAACCCACTAAATAAGTCGGTTAGTCATATCCATGCACCACCTACAGGTCTCTTGCTGTTTACTCCACCTAACTAACATAATATAGCGTAACTTTCTCAACAACAAAAAAAACATAATATAATATAATATAGTATTCGATAAAACCACCACGTACACACACGACCCAATCTATTTAATTACGTAAACAAAAATCTATTCAATTGCAATCTCAATTATCTTAGCTAATAAAACTTTGCGAGCTGTGCCACTTTGGATCTTACGCTTCAAATTAATCGTTTCTCGTTCATGGACACAAATAATTGGAATTTAAAACATCAAAATTCTATATATTTAGTGAAGTGTTAACTCAGTCGATACTATTAATTGCTAAGTGGGCCGGGGAAGGAGCTTTTGATTCGGGTTGTGGCCTAAGTTTTGTCAGTTTACACTATGAATTGTTTCATTCTCCCAAAAGAATTCTATAATACGCTCCATCAAATATGGGTCAATTTTTGGTGAGGAAGCAATGATGAAAACAAGAAGATTCAATGGCTTTCGTGGAAGAAATTATATATACGAAAGGAGGAAGGAGGCATGAGTTTCAAAGATCTTTATACTCATAACCTTGCTTTCCTTGATAAGCAAGCATGGCGCCTGCTTAAATTCCCTGGTTCGTTGATGTCTCAAATATTCCGAGCTAGGTACTACCCTAATGGTGGAGTGTGGGATGGAGAATTGACTGAGGGTCCCTCAGCGTATTGGCGTAGTATTTTTGCAGCGAAAGATTTGTTAAAACAAGGAGTTCATTGGCAGGTTGGTAGGGGTACTAAAATTAGGGTTTGGCAGGACCCTTGGCTTCCAAACTCCCATTGTTTCGATATCAAACCTGTCCTTTACGAAGCACAACACCGGTGCTTTTCGTCTCAGATTTGATGCTCCCTGAGGGTGGATGGGATGTTGAGAAAGTGAGGAGTTGCTTGATCCTTTTGGAAGTCGAAGAGGTTCTTGCGATGTCTTTGAGTAGGAGGAATATTGATGACCATCTCGTTTGGCACTATGACAAGAAATGTATATATTCTACGCGAAGTTGTTACAAATTCTTCTTTACTAAAAGGCATGCAGGAGGGCTTTATGGAGTGTGAAAGGTGCCAAGGAAAGTGAAGGTCCATTTTTGGAGAGTTTGTAGAGGAATTCTTCCAACTACAATGCAGTTGCGTAAAAAACGGGTTAACGTTGATGGTGCATGTATTCTATGCAATAGAGGGGTGGAGGAGACTATACTTCACTTACAGTCCGATTGTGAGTTTGTTAAGGAGCTCAAGAGCCACTGTCCCGAGCTTGGGGCACAAGATCTTCCCACAGGTATTTCTCAATATGTGCTGGATTGGTTTGAGGTATATGTGAATGAACTATCAAAGGAAAACCTTGTAGGCCTTATGTTTGTATTGTGGTCGTGTAACGACCCGAACCAAAAAATTATGCACAAATCGACACGAATTAGGTTTATCGTGAGTTAGTCGCATCTTGTGATTTGTTAACGACTTTTTCACCAAGCAAGAATTAGACTTTATTTTATTCACGGAAGTCGTAGAGAATTTTATTTTTATATCGTAAGAATTTTCAAATAATTTTTTGGATAAGCGAACTATTTTCTATGATTTTTGGAAGTTTGCATGAGAAAAATATTAAAAGTATTTTTTTATGTCGGTTTGATTTGGATTGTTGGATCTTGACCATATCAAATTACAGCCGTAGATCTGATCAGCTACTTAGGGGTTTAAATAGGAATTTTTTTTTTCAAAAAGGAAAAAGAAAAATCAAAACAGAAAACCTTTTGGGCTCCACCTATTTCGCAGGCAACGACCCGATATCAGACCCGCCAGAAAATGCCACCGTTGCCGTGTTCTTGGTATAGTTTTGAAGCTCTTCACTTCCTCTTTCGATTCATATATCTATTTTTGGATTTATATAATTAGCTTGTTTTAGGGTGTGAATCGGCGAGGTAAACCCGTCGAATTTCTGGTTTAATCGACGTCTGTGCTCCGACCGTTTTTCGACGACAGGGTGGGGTGGAATATGTTAGTTTTCACTCCAGGGGTCGAACCCTTATGGTTTGGAGGACTGAGGAGCGACAATGGCGTCGATAATGGCCGGAAACGATTTTCGGCGATTTTCGGGCTGTGAGATTTTAGGCCATTTTTTGGCCAAATGGCAGCGAGTTAGGGGAAGGTCCAGTTGGAAAAGTTGTAGGGCTTGTTGAGATCTTTCTAACCATGAGTCGAATGCTCCCAACGGAGCTGTTGCCGTCGGAGGAGCATATGACTCACGCGCCCCCGCCTGTCCAAGCGCCACCATCCATGGCGGGGCTTTAGCAAGACAAAAATCCAAAATTGACTGAGGGATTTCTGGGGTAGTTTCTGAGTTGATTTTTACACTGTTTATCGAAATTCGATATTAATTGACTATATGATTTATTTAGGAGACCGTGATTGAGATTTTGGTGATGGAACTTCTGCGGACCACAGAGCTAGTTGTGTATTGTGAGTGGACATTTTCAATATTGTTTTGTGAGTCTACAGTTATGCATTTGCAATGAGGCACATATGATTTTGTTTTACACATAGCATAGTCACAGTTGTTGCATCGATGCACTGACTTCCTGACTAATCCCCAAGACACTCAGGGAGGGCCAATGACATGATCCGATGATTTACATAGTATCCAGGAGGGCCAGGAACCTGACCTGGACAGTCTTAGGGCTTGGGGTCGTTTAACCCAAGTTACAGCCTCTACATATCACATAGTGCTCAGTAGTCCCGGGAATCTGATTTGGATGTTTACATTTTTAGACTCGCATCATTTCTCGTATATTTTATAGGGAAAGACATAATAATTATATTTTTCAGTTTAAAACGAAACATTATTTTTTTCCACTCACACTAATAATTTTATTATTTTATATGCATTTCCCTAGACTTTTCGGTTTGCTATTGCCCAGTTTATAGTTTCTATCATGTGGTTGCACATCATCGTCAGAGGCTTAGAGTTCGAGTCACACATCTCTTCTAGTATATTCCTAGTTTAGCCTGCTAAATCTGTATATTATGTAAATTAGAAGTTGCTCTGAATATTATATATGTTTAGTTTGCTTCCGCTTGTATTGTATTTCTAAATAATCACCGGATTTCTTGTAACCTTTTAAAATTAGTACATTTGTTGTTTATAAAGTAGTTGGTTGATTTGAGAAATCCGGTTGTGAATCGGTGCCCCGCGGTTTGTTTTTATGGACTATTTTAGAAGTGTGGTTTCTTTGTAGGTTTTGGGTTTCTAGAATTTAAGGAAAATTATGGATTTTTTTTAGGTTCTGTTTTCGTTAGGGCCTAATTCTATTAGACAACTAAATCAAGATCGGATCCTTTCAGGTCGGCTTGGAAGGAGCGTAACCGGAGGGTTAGGTCTGGAAAATTCCTCTCGGTCAATCAATTGGCCTTCCAGATTAAGGCGCATGTTGAGTTCTATAGGTTGATTATGCTCCAGCCAAAACCGAGAGTGCGACGTTCCCACCGGCCTTGGGTCCCTCCAAGTCAAGGCTGGTTGAAAAGCAATTGTGATGCAGCATTTGGTAAAGATCAAACAAGGGGTGGTATCGGGGTTTTATTTCGTGACCATCAAGGTAAAATAGTTGGAGGAGTTTGCATGAAGGTTGAGAATGTGCACAGTCCTAACGTAGTGGAAGCAATGGCATGTCGCAAAGCAATGTTCTTAGCTTTTGAGAACCAGCTCATACCGACCTGCTTTGAAACAGACTGTATGAAGGTTGTTACAACAGTGAATCGAATCAGTATACTTGGTGAGGACTATTCGGATGTTGACAGGGTTACTGAAGACTTGTTGGAGCTGAAGAATAATATGACTGGGTGCTTGTTTCACCATATTTACAGAGAGGGTAACTCTCTTGCACACAAATTAGCTAGATTTGCTTTATTTTCTAGTAGTGATGTTAGCTGGTCTGGAGATACTCCAAGTTGTTGAGCAGGCTTCTTAGTCTCTTGTATTGCTTGATTCTTCTATGAATGAAATGTAGTCCAATTCTCAACAACAACAACAAAAAAACTCAGTCGATATTGTCGATGAAATCATCTTTCTATTGCCAGCTGTAGTATATTTCCCTCCGATTCATATTTGATGAGGCTTCTAGCTAAGCTAGTTCTTGTACGTGAAACTATTGAGACAATGGCCCTTTTGATATGTTGCATATTCTGTTTGATGCTATCTGCCGCTAGCTAGCTGCTGCATCCGGTTCTTTTAATATGAACTTCCTTCAATAATGAACTAGTTCTACAGATGGAACAGCTGAAACCCGGTTAATTGTATCAGTTAAAACCAAGCTAACTAAGCTTCGTATGAATATTATATCCATATGTAATTAGTCTGACAGTGCATTCAGTTTTGAAATAAGAAGGACTAACATGATGTAATTTAAGTGGGATAAACGGAAATTTACCCTTAATATATTAAGGATGAGATTCCTTGTTAACATTTCTGTTAAAAAAACTTAAAATGGCCCTTTGGCACGAGCCTGTAATCCAGCAGTATATGTTCAGGACTTGAGGGCATGCATGCAATGCGTACTGGATACTAGGCAATCATGCGTATGGGTCTCAAATTCTCACAGACGCAATATTATTAATTTTTGAAGTCCTAGCTAGCTCAAAATTGCAATACACAATCATGCATGTTCCGAACCTCATTATTGTTTAGGCAAATTATTCGAGGATATCAAGTCTCAAATCATAGTTACCAACGGAAACTAAGATTCAAGAAGCAAATTCCGATACGCTATGGAACATCCTAAGTTGTTGCAAATCATCATGGCATCTGCATGAGTTAAAAACCAGCTCCAAATCTACAGAAAATTCCGCCAACCATATCATTCAGAGACAAAAACAGTTCCTGATTAATTTTTTCATCGAGTCGTGTATGCGGCTTCTAGTTCTCAGACTGGAAACTGAGGACGATGATCCTTTAGAGACTTCATTCTATTTGTGATTTTGTTTCAAACTCCTATCTTTACACTAACTCGGCATATATGGCCGATTACAATCGAAGAATATCCATGTTATCTGTTTGGCTCTTTGTGTGTGCATGTTTTGCCATGCTAGGTTACCATGTATCCTTTCCACAGCAACTTGTGCCTGCAATTTACATACTTGGAGATTCTACCGCAGATGTTGGAACCAATAATTACTTGACTGATTGTAATGCAAAGGCGGATATGCTTTACAATGGGATTGATTATCCTCGCTCTAAACCAACAGGGAGATTTAGCAATGGTTACAATGTGATTGATTATCTTGGTACTAAAATTACTTCCCTAGCTCTAAGCGTCATTGTTATATATTTCTAATATATATGGCTTGGTGTTCATATATGAAGGTTTCTATTCTATTTGACTGATGTGCTAATTGATCATTAGCCCAGTTTCTGGGTTACAAGCAGAGTCCACCACCTTTTCTCTCTCTTTTAGACGAGAATAAGCAAATTCCTATAAGAAGTCTTCCAACAACGGGAGTCAACTTTGCATCAGGAGGATCAGGACTTCTAGATGATACTGGTAAACTACTGTGGGTAAGTAAGATTCAATGTTTATGTACTCATACTAGGCGCCTAGCTATAGTTACTAGTTACTAGCATCTATGTAATCTTAATCACATGTGCGCCTACATAAAACAGGGGAATGTGGTTCCCTTTGGGAAACAAGTTCAGCAATTCGAAACTATACGGGACAGTATCTCGGAAATATATGGTGGTGGTGGATTGGCTAACATAACAAGGTCGTTCTTTCTCATAAGTGTTGGAAGCAACGACATCTTCGATCTCTTCAATGCTGATAATTACCCACCTATGGAAAGCCAGGAAGACTACTTGACCAAACTAATGCTCGCTTACGAAACTCATCTAAGGGTTTGTGTCACTGCCAGTATTGTCATCTTGCTAAATTACACTCATCATTCGAACCCTAGCTAGCCTTATTTGATTATACAGAGTTGCATGTCACTAATTTGCAGAAGCTTTATGATCTCGGAGCAAGGAAGTTCGGGATAATTAGCGTTGCGCCGATAGGGTGCTGCCCTCTCTACCGAACACTCAGCGACACCGGTGGCTGTTTGGAGTCCATGAACGCTTTTGCTAACTTGTTCTACACGTCACTGCAAGTCCTCTTGCAGAGTTTAAGCTTACAATACTACGGAATGATGTACGCGCTTGGACATACATATCAAATGACCCAAGTTATTTTGGACAATCCTCTTCCATTTGGTAACAATTTATAAGTCTCTAATGTGACATACATGCATGATATATAGCTAGAAAAAGGTTTAGTTTTCATATAAATCCTCAATGAATATTGTCTTAGGGATGGTGGAGGTGAGAAAAGCTTGTTGTGGTAAAGGGAAGTTGAGTGCGGAGGTTCGGTGCGATCCAAATTCAAATCTGTGTGAATATCGCGGTGGCTACTTGTTCTGGGACCAATACCATCCATCAGAGGCTTCGTGTGAAATCCAAGCCTTTACTCTCTATAATGGTGCTCTCGTTTTAGTTCATCCCATGAGTTTCGGTCAATTAGCCCTAGCACCTCTTTTGCAGAGAGTTGCATAATATGTATACATGGTCTAGATGAGTTACCAAATGGATGATGAATAAAACCGAATACCGGCTACGTACAAGTTTCTTCGATTACAAAAAATAGCAAATTTCAAAATAATCACCCTTTAAGGAATAGGCAAGATTAATGTGCCGCCTCATATAGAATATGCTAATTAATTTAATGAGCTAATTAAGTTCCTGTTTGCAATCATGAGACATCCATCTTTAATTTAATCAATAGTTAGAAAATCCCGCCTCACAATTACAATAAAAACACAATGCTGTTTGTATCTCTCTTTTTTTTCTTTTTTTTTTGTATTGTGCGGCTTCTAGTACTACTAGGCAGGCTCGAATCTTTCGGTCCTGGAAAATGACCTCATTATTAACTCTATTCTATTTTAGTGAGTTTAATTTGATGGACTTGTCTTGTAATCTGTGAGTTCCAAGAACAAAGTTAGCTATTTAAACCAAATTCACCCTCAGTTTCAGAAGCATGCAGCTCCGTCACAATATCAGAAACATCATTTCTAGCACCAACACTTGCTACCTAGCTAGTATGGTCGCTAGGACTCTTACCATGGCCAAGTTTTCAGTAGTTTCTCCATGGCTCACTATTATGGTATATCTGGGCATTCTTGGATCACACATCTCACATTGTCAGCCAAATAAGCCAGCACTTTACATATTTGGTGACTCCACAGTAGATGTTGGGACAAACGATTATTTGCGCGAATCTAAAGCCAGGGCTGACTTCCCGCATAACGGGATCGATTTTCCTCATTCTAGACCCACAGGGAGATTTAGCAACGGTTACAACACAGCTGATTCCATAGGTATATATTTTGGCATGGCTAGCTGCAATGTAAACTAATTAACATTGTTCTGTTTTTCATTTTTTTATTACTAATTTCTTCCCTTGGGTGGCTCATTAGCCCAGTTATTCGGTTTCGATGAAAGCCCGCCGCCTTTTCTCTCTTTCTTGGCCGGAAATCTTTCGCAGTTTTTCATTGAAACTGCTGTTCCAACAAGGGGGATCAACTTTGCTTCAGGAGGTTCAGGACTTCTACGTAACACAGGACAACAAAAATGGGTAACGTTTTAATTACTTGATTTTGACTACTGCATACGTCTGGTTTTGTTAATTACAAATTTACATGTGCATTATAACAATTACAGGTAAGGGTCATTTCCTTGGGAGAACAAGTCGAGCAATTTTCAAGTGTCCGCAGCAATATATCAGCAGTATTAGGGGAGAGTTGTGCCGTCGCAAATATCTCCAAGTCTCTCTTTATCATCAGCGTTGGTAGCAATGACATCTTCGAACATTTTGGTTATAAACGTACTGGGAGAGACTACATCATCACTCTTATCTCCACCTACGAAACACATCTAAAGGTTAATTTGTCACTACCAATAATTCTTCTTCAATATCGATTTCTCCTTGGATCATTTGTCTTTCGACTGTATATATCTTACTAATTGTAGAAGTGGAAACCACATTTTTGTTCGATATATTGCAGAATTTATTTGAGCTAGGAGCCAGAAGATTTGGGATTGTTAGCGTGGGAGCTATAGGGTGCTGTCCAATCCAGCGTAATGTCACTCAATTTGGAGGCTGTTTGGATACCATGAATGTGGATGCTCAATTGTTCTACATAGCGCTCCGAGACCTCTTGAAGAAATTGAGTAAAGAGTGCAAAGGGTTCAAGTATGCACTTGGGGATTCATATAGCATGTCAAAATATATTTTCGACCACCCTGAGAAAACTGGTAATTAATTAGTTAAACAAAAATTGCATTATAACATAGTTCAAATTTTGCCTAGCCCTCGCATGATCGATCGATCAGAGAAAACACTCGATCGATTTAATACAACTGATTATTACTTACTGCGCTTAATTTTGTAGGTTTTACTAACATGACAACAGCTTGCTGTGGAAAAGGAGGAAGGTTCAACGCATATTCTCCATGTCAACGAGATTCAGATTTGTGTGGCGATCGCAAAGCCTACTTGTTTTGGGACCAATACCATCCAACACAGATTGCATCTTATTCCGCAGCCTTTGCTCTTTGTAAAGGAACACGGCCATTCGTGGCGCCCATGAACTTCGTTGATCTAGCCCAACTGCCATGATATACATAGATCGATCAACATATATATGGTTTATCTACGTGTTTGTACAACAGGATTGTACGTAATTTCATGAATCATGCATGATTATAAATTCCCTTGAGTTCAATTCTTCACTTTGGTTTGGATTTTACTTATATAGAGAGAGATTTCAATTTGGCCACTATATAGCCAAAAATCTTTCGTCAACCATGGCAAAATGTATTTTCTTTTCAGCAAAATAAAAAAATACAAATAAACTCATTTAGGTCGAAATTCTACTTATAAAAAAATATGAGACTCATATTACCCACTAAATACATAAACACTATTATATTTTGACCGAATTCAATAAACAAATTAAGATGGTAAAAAACTAAACATTACACTATTTATTTATCAAATAAACTAGTACAATTGTAAAAAAGAACATAGCTAAAAATGTCACTCAAGTATGACCCGTTCTAAACTTTGATCACTCATGTATGACAAATATCACTTTGCTCATTATCGAATGACACTTTTACTCACTTTGATCACTCCAAACCGGAGAAATTGGCGGCACCATTCAAATTTTTGGCGAACCGGAACTCAATCTGTGCGAAATCAATCCAACAACAATTTTCTCAACTACACCCAAGTCTAATTCATCATGGAAGTTGTTGAATTAACCTTTGAAGTCGAAAACACCAAAAACTTCAAATCTTCATTTCTCCATCTTCAGAATGAATTGAGGCTCGACCTTGGTATGAAAAGACTCACAAGGAAGAGAGCTACAATGCTCAATAGGTTTCCTTGGCCAATTATAACACTACAAAAAAAAATTGCTACGGCCACGGCTCGGAGCCGTCGCCAAAGGGTGTTTTGCCGTCGCGAAAGACCTTTGACGACGGCGTGGCGACGGCAACGGAGCCGTCGTCGTTGGTGCAGTCGCTAATGCTCTTTAGCGACGAAAATTCACCGTCGCCATGCTTTTTTGCGACTGCGCGAGCCGTCGCAAGCATTTCCGTGACAATGCTACACTTTTAGCTTCGGAAATGGCCGTCGCCATTTACTATCGCCATTGTAAACTACGCCACTGCTAATGCCGTCGCTAATGTTCAAATTTTAAATTCAAATTTTAAACATTTTGCACCTAGTTTTCCCGCCATTATTGTGGCGACGGCAACTTGCCGTCGACTTTGGGAAATTTGCGACGGCCCTTACTGTAGCTAATGTTCAAATTTTCAATTCCACCACCATTTTATATATGCACTTTGCCGTGGCTATTGAAATTTGTGACGGCTCTAAACCGTTGCCAATAATCAGCCAATGCAACCTGGAACATATTCAATACACATTCATCACATCAATACATATTCAATCACAATCACAACAATAGCCATATATTTAATTGTGCATTCATCACATCAATCAGTACTGCTAATTCAACACTGTTAGCCACTGTTTTAGTCTGCAAACTAGTAAACTAGACATCAGTACTTCAGTGTTCAAACTGCTAGTAAACTACTGCACCAAAACTAAACCCCAAGTGTTCAAACTGCTAGTAAACTACTACACCAAAACTGATTGGCAAACATTGTAGACAAACCACAGTACACTGATCTGCATCATTGATCTGCATCACTGATCTGATCTGCATCACCACAATACCCCCTGATTCTTCAATCCCTTCAACAACAAAAAAAACCAAATTTGTAATCTGTAATCCCTTGAATTGTAAATCTGTACAATATATAGTAGTAGCTTTCTACTGTTACATCCTAGCATTACTGTTACAATCTAGTATTAACTATCATTTACAGTAGAATCAAAACTGATATGCAATAACACAGCATGATGATCAGGGAATTCCCTCAGATAACACAGCATGATAAAACAGCAACTACTATGGCCCTGGTATCTCCTCAGATACTCAGACCCTAACCAAATGTGTATTCCCAAGACACTTCTCTAACTTTCTCCTATCAATGACCAATTACCATTGGCAACCCACAACCAAACTCTGCACAAAATCTAGTTATTTTTTTTTCAAACAAGGTTGCAATTGGCATGTCTTAATGTCCTGTCTTAAATCTTATTCTAAAGAACACATAAAATAATCAAAACAGCACAAGAGATCAAAACAGCTCTTAATGTCCTGTCCTGTATTATCAGAACATTCATACTCATGCACAAGAGATCAAAACAGCTCCATGCCTCAAAGATTCAAGCTTTTGGCTCAATTTCAGCAGCAGTTAGGTTTTGAATGAAAACCAACAAACATACCAATAACTCTAATCAACCAAACTATAAGCATAACTTTCAAAGATGTAAATCTGAGTTTGCTAAGATGATTGACTTCATGAGATGGGGTTGCTCCCTCTCCTATGGACTCTCTCTCAAGGTTATGGACACTGTCGGCATCTGGCACACACTGCAGATATATATATATTCTTAAGGCACTTGAAACAAATAACATAACAACACAAAATGTCACTAAATGCTACAAACCTGTGCTGATGCATCAGTTTCTCTCCTATCCTTGTTCTCTAATGAATCAAGTCGAGCATGCACAGATGCCATCTCAGCTTTGATCATCTCTCTGAAGGACTCTTTAATTTCGTCAAACATGCTGACAATGTTACTTGAAGGGCAAGATGGTTCTTGGGGATACACCATGGAAGGAGGAACTCCACCACCAAAAGTGCGACAGTATCCATGACCATCATTTCCAAAAAGTTCATGGAATACTCGATCTTTGACAACTGTGAGGTGACGTTGGTCCTCAGGTTCCATATTCAGTAGTTCATTATATTCATCCTTCATGTAAATATAAACCAAAAGGAGTTAATAGATATCCAGAAGCCTCAAGAATGAAAGTACCAATTTTTTTGGATATACATACAATGGCAATGATAACATCTGGATCATCTCTTTTGCGTGCCTTGATCCACACACTCATTTTATCAGTTTCTTCTCCATTGAGTTCCATCTATCATGTGAGAAATACATAAGGAACTCAGAAGCTAATCCAAATCACTAATAAGCAACACAACAATTCTTCTATCTAACTGAATATTTGTGAATACCTCATGTCGCAACTCAGAAAAAGGTTTTCTGCCGGTATTATGAACTGGTCCTCGCTGCTCTCGGTTACAAGAATTTCTCCTTGATATGTTCTACAACAGCAAAAAATACAAAATCAGTATATCAAAGTGTTACTGATATACATGTTCAGCTAGGCACACTAGCTCTCATCTCTAGATTATTATGATGGGCCTTTTTTTACTGTACGTAACATCTGTTCCAACAGCACCTTCTCCACTCATAGCTACTTCATACAAGGTATATATGTATGTATATATGAAATATATATGAATGTTTTTTACTTACCAATCTATTTTAACCAGGTGCTGAGGTTAAAATAGATTGCACATTCAAAGCAGTGTCACTAAGAACTGCAGAGCACATATCATTCTCAGTGAATAGAACTACAAACAGGTATGGAGTGTACAAGCTGGAATCCCAGGATATCAGTGTTAATATTTACCCTTTGAAGTCAGCAATATGTAAGGGAAAGGTTTTAGCAAGTTTCAGTTGATCATATCTCAATGGACAAACAATTGCTTACACATTTACCTTAGCAACATCACTTCTCCAATAGGCAACAAGGTCAGGCCATTGCTCGTCAACAACATGTGGAGGAACATCATTGATCAAATTTGGATCGTCACTTCTTTTTTCAAAGAACTGAGCCTTTGTTTTACTTTTATGATCCTTCCAGAGCATGTTACAAGTTTTCAAACACACTGACTTGTAATCATCAGGAGCATAAACCAAATTATCCTACAATTAGTAGCCAACAAACAAATGAATCAAATATGAGAAACTTATAGCTCTGCCATATATATATACATGCCTTACCTACAGAAGCTTAGCTTATCAGTTTACTGAAATGTTACCTTAGCTTATATACCACAGAAGAAGCTTATATATATGTCAAAATCTTATACAGAAATTTAAAACATTAAGCTTGGCTAAAATATATACCTTAACCTCTCTCCAGATCTTCTCTTTCACATCTTTATCAACAGACGGCCAATCAATAAGTGTTAGAGGAATTCTGCGTCCATCACGTACAATCTGGCCCAACTGGGTCTTAAGTTGCATACCTTTAGCACCTACTGGCTGTGACTTTTTATCAAATTCAATGGCAATTTTTACTCCAGTATTCCACTCTGGAAATCCTTTACTATGTCCTCTAGTATTTGGGGCAGCAACTTGTTCTTCTACTACTGCATTCATTTGTAAGAGTATTAACATTCTAGCATTTTTACATTCATTTGTAGGACAATTACATACATACCTGGTTGTGAAGCAGCTGGTAGAATTTGGACTTGAGTAGGATTTGGTGGCACGTGTGCACGAAGTTGTGATTGAGGTGGTTGTGAACCTGTGGAGATCGTATTGGATGAGCCTCCAGACCTGCGTGCACTTATAGCCTCAGACATGGTGCGAGGTACACGATACTGTGATTGAGATGGCTGAGGGGCATTGCTATTGATGTTGGGATTGTTGGGTATATCCTCAGACACATCTGCACTTAGAACCTCAGACATGGTGCGAGGTCGACCCACTCTCTTTCTCTTCATAGTAATCTGTGACATGGCTGCAAGAAATGTTAACTTTTGTATTGACAGAACATAACATCATTACATAAGATGTTACAGCTTGAAAAATTTATAAGCAGCGACTATTAAACTTACTGAGAGCAGTAAAACCAATACCATACAAGCATGAAACTACACCATATAAGAAACTAGCAAAATAATCCAATATTATTCAGTATATAAGCATACATATTCAAAATCCTCATAGTTGAACCTAAAATAGCTCCTGAAGCACTTGCTCAAACAAAGGTACAGAATCAAGAGAGAGCTTCTGCTGAATTGTTCACTCCCACATGTTCAAAATCACAAGAGAGCACTGGAGTGACAGTCATCCAATCATGTCCTGAGGGATCTGGAGCATACCATACTTGATGTGCTTGAGTTGCCAAAATGAATGGTTCATCCCCTATTCGATCATTTCGGTATAACAAACGTCTGAAATTAACTAAAGGAAAGTTAAATTGATCTACTTTAACCCCTACAGAAGGATCTACCCACTCACAACGGAACAACACATACTTAATTTCATCTGAGTATGTCACTCTGATAATTTAAGTCAATCTCCCATAATATGAGCTAACATCTGCACCATAACCTTGCAAAACTACACCACTATTTTGAGTTGACCGATAGTTATCAACACTTTTAATACGAAAGAAGTACCCATTGGCAGTATACGAAGTAAAACTTTGTGCTTTGTTCTTAGGGTGGCTAGACAAAGTGATAAGTTCTTCAGATAAAAAGGCATCAGGTGTACTTCGTAAAGTCATAACCTGATAATAACAGGAAAAAACAAACAATTCAAAACTACTACATAATAAGCAAGCAGAATATAAAAATCACATTTGGACAACACTACTTAACATACTTTTGTCTGAAACCAAGCCACAAAATTAGCAAAATGAAGACCTTGAACATGCTGTTCATTTGAATTAGGATATTGACCTCGAATGACTGCAAGATGCTCACTGCAAGTATTGGAGAAAACTATTCAGAACATGGATTCATCTACATAAAAAGTTGGAAAGCAACTTATGTAAGGTTTATAGTCGAAAAACGTACTTCAAATATGGTGTGACAGCTTCTGTATGGAACAAAATCCATCGATGTATCTGACTACGAGTAACTTCACTCAACAAAATATCTTTCCCTCCCTCTCTATCAACAGAATTAATTCTCCTGGCTGGTCTGTTCCACTTGCTTTCCACGTCATTAAGGTACTGAGTACAAAAGTTCATACACTGCTCCATCAAATAACCTTTCGCCATTGAAGCTTCAGGATAAGTTTTATTACGGGCATAGTCCTTCAAAGTTCCCAAATACCTCTCTATTGGGAACATCCATCGAAACACCACTGAACCACCAATTATTGCTTCATCAGCCAAATGAACAATTAGATGCTCCATTATATCAAAGAAAGATGGTGGGAATATCTTCTCCATCTTACACAGTGTCACCACAATGCCATCACGGGCATTTTCCAAGTCTTGTAGAGTATTGGTCTTACAACACAATTGCTTGAAAAATTTACCCAAGTCAATTAACACTTGAACAACATGGCTGGGCAGCGAACATCTTACACCTAAAGGAATCAGTTGCTGCAATAAAAGTTGATTATCATGGCTTTTTAAAGTTCCAATACTCCGATCTCGCAAACGCACCCTTCGTGAAATATTAGAAGCACTCCCTTCTGGCATTCTAACTTGCTTCCACACACTAAGACACAAGTCCTTGCCTTCATTGTCCATCTCAAATTCAGCAGTGGGACCATAATCAGCCCCTGATTCACTTTGCAAAGGCCATAGATGTGGTCTTATTCCCATCTGTTCCAGATCACGTCGAGCATTGATATTGTCCTTGCTTTTTCCAGCACCTAATATTGTCCAAAGCACATTGTCGCACACATTCTTCTGCACATGCATCACATCAATGTTGTGCCGTATCATGTTGAATTTCCAGTAAGACAGCTCAAAAAGTATGCTTCTCTTCTTCCAATTATGAGTTTTCACAGACTTTCTACCACGTTTCCTTGCAAGCTCTTTTTTTTTCTGTAAGTCCTCCATTTTGTACTCTGTCAGAATGCCATTAGCCTCCATTTGCATGAGAAGCTCAACTCCAGATAATGTTTGAGGTTTCATTCTATATTCTGTTTCCCCATTAAATGACACATCATCCTCTCGATACTCATGGTTTTCTGGCAGCCACCGACGATGACACTCATATGAGTGTTTACCTCCATACGACAACCAACAAGAATTAGCATCAGAATTGCAGCAAGGACACCCATATTTCCCTTTGGTACTCCACCTAGACAAGTTTGCATAGGCTGGGAAATCATTAATAGTCCACAGTATTGCTGCCCGCATTTGAAACATTTCCTTTTTGTATGCATCATAGGTTAATATCCCCTCTATCCACAGCTCCTTCAATTCTTCCACAACTGGTTCCATATACACATCAATCTTATCACCAGGTCCATTAGGCCCATCTATTAGACAAGCCACAAAAATGAAAGGTTGCTTCATCAACATCATCGGTGGCAAGTTGTACGGTACAAGTATAATAGGCCAAGTACTATGGGTTATATCTCGTGACCTATATGGATTGAATCCATCTGTAGCTAAACCAAGTCTGACATTGCGAATCCCTTCACCAAAAGTTTGGTTAGTTGTGTCAAAACCCTTCCATGCAAGAGAATCGGCAGGATGTCTAAATACACCATCATCAATGCGTTCTTCCCCATGCCATCTCATCAGTTTTGCTGTTTTCGAACACATGTACAGCCTCTGCAACATCTGTTTTACAGAAAAATATCGCACTTTTTTTACAGCCTTCTTTTTCACAGGGCCTGGAACAATAACATTATCCTGATTTCTCAAAGGGGGTGCATCATTAGGCCTAACTCTGCGATCTTCCGTCCAGCGAGACTCCTCGCATATTAAGCATTTATCAAGCTTAACATGCTCATTTCTAAATAGCATACAGTTATTTGGACATGCATCCACGGTAGTCTTGGTGAACCCTAAATCTTCTGTTAATTTTTGGGCTTCGTAATATGAACTAGGGAGATTAACACCTTCTGGCATATCTTCGTTTAGTATATCCAAGATAGTCTGAAAGGATTTGTCAGACCAACCATGGAGCACCTTAGCTCGCAACCATTTAACAGTAAATAAGAAGGCAGTGGAGCCTTTCTTACAACCTGGATACAATGGGAGGTTTGCACGCTCCATTAACTTTATAAATTTTTTAGTAGGTTCATCTGCCCTAACCCATGGTTCATCTGAGGTTTCACTGCCATTCTCATCTACTGGTCTCACATCTGGAATTCCTAAAGCATCTTGAACCAGACCAAACATATCATTCTCCACTACAAAATCTGAACCAACTCCATTTTCAACACCTAACAGATTATCACCAAGCCTAGACTCACCATGCTTCTCCCATACTTTATACTTTCTTAGAAATCCATTATCACGCAGATGTTGTAACATTACTTTCCTAACCCACAAGAGACGATTAGCACATTTTCTACACGGACAATACAGTCTTGTCGACTCATTCTGATCAGAGAATGCAAAGGCCAAAAAAGAATCTATGCCATCAAGATATGGTTTAGACCACCTATTTGGTAAATCGATCCATGATTTATCCATTTTTTCCCCTCAAGATCTCTCTTGAGTATTTATGCCTAAATTCAAATCAAACAAACTATTACAATCCTAACTAACACATGTATATATATAACAACTAGTTACAGCAAACATAGATTACTCACATGCATTCAAACTCACAGCAAGCATAGATTACTCATAGCAAACATAGATTACTCACAGCAAGCATAGATTACTCACAGCAAACAACTCACAGCAAGCATAGATTAAAACCATAACATCCAAGATACAAAAAGTTCAGAAGCATAAACTCACCAGTATGAAATTCAAAAGCTTCCACAAATATGTAGTGCAACTATCTTCCTATCCTCAATTGATTCCGAAGAAGATCTGTAATACACAAATAAGAGCCAAACAAAATATTAGCAATTCATGACATTTTGTTCACCATTAGCTATATCATATTAGACTAAACAACTAACACTGAATGCTTAAGAGCTAAACCTAATGTAAATAGACTATATATTAGTAGTGAGGCCACAACCAACAAGCACTATCAGTAATGGTTCATAACTAACAGTAACTATCAGTAGGATCCACAACCAACAAGCACTGCCCTAGGATCCTCACCTTCTCCTTTTGTTTATAACTAGAACCATTCACAAAACCAAAAGCTACTAATAAGTTGATTAGCCCTAAAGAAACTGTGCTACAGTATATATGTATATATATATACACATTCAGGTATAGCTAGAAAAGTGAGAGGAGAATGTGTTAGCAACTGTGCTACAGAAGTAAAGAATATCCAAAAGAACTAGATGATGATGATCAGTATTAGTGTAGTATAAGAAAACTGCAATGTGTGTATGATCTAATAATAGTTGGTGACTTGTGATGGGATGCAAAAAGATGGACACATGGGTGCAAGTGACATCGTATATAGGTGTTGATAATCCCTCCCAATGACTTTGACAGTATAGACATGGAGCTTATATGCTTAATCCTACTAGTCAGCAAACTAACTTCTCCCTATTTAATTAAATCTCCCGTTCTACACTCATCTTTGATTTTGATACAAATCACCACATCCCAATACTGATACCAAAATGGGAGCATACCAAGAGTGTCATAGAGTGGAACATATATAATGGCTTGGCTGTTACAGGCCTGTAAATCATCAAAAAAATCACCATAAGATTCAGTCCCTAATAACAGATTCAATCGTTGAATACTTCAACGAGTCCCCAATACATTATTAATATTGATATATACTTATAATTGGCCTATTATTTGGTGGATGAAGAGCTGAGCCACGAAACCTCTCCTTACCCACCCAGTTCACAACTCACACCATACCAAATTCAACTCAGGGATATTCTGTGTTTTGGTTTTTTTCCTACTTTTCAACTTTGAACTTCCAATGGGAAACTACTCGACTTTGCGTAGGACTATGGATTATTTTTCTAATGAAAACTAGTCAATATTATGGTATTTGTACTCATATTCTAGTGTAATCCGAGCTGCAAAGCTCTCTGGATTCACAGTGGGTAATATGCACAAATCTCTGAAACTCTGAAAGAGAGTAACATGATGGAGAGAGCAGAAGATCTTGTAGGCTCTGAAGATGAATATTTGTAACTTGATCAAGATTGATCGAGCCCCGAGTTGGAGCTGGTTTTCTCATCGCTTTGAGTTTTAGATCATCATAAGGCCAGGTGGGCTACAGTTGAACATAAAGGAAAACCAGAAAATGATTCAAAACTTCAGACTGCAAATGAAGATAGAATCAGTGAGACCATATACATTGTTTCCTATAAAAAAAAACTCACAGACCCTGTAGCAGTTAGCAGGGTAAAAAAGCAAACGCATGTTCATTATTTCATGCAAAACTCTTTATGTAAATGTTACAAAACTGTGATTGCAAAAAAAAGTACTCTCTCCTCTCCACGTCCTAGAATTTCTGATGGACATAATATACAGCAAATCTAAGAATCAAAGAAAACTATATTACATATATTCCCCAATTACCGTACTCTACCTCAAAGATATATGAAAACTCCAGTACTATAATTATGTAAGATACCTTATCACCTTAAGGTTTTCCTTGTCCCTCTCCAGATAGTCACGGGTGATGAGATCTCTCAAATAAAACCCAGAACCTCTGTAACATTCAGAACTGAGCTGAAAACAAAAACAAGACAGCCCCCAACAAGACAGTTGGTTAATAGACATGCTTCAAAATCACAAATATATTTAGAATTGAGATAAGGACTACCTGGAATTGAGAGTGAACTCTAGAATCCCAGCCCGTACGTTGCCCAGCCAATTAATCGAAGTCAAACAATTCTCTTAGCCAAAACCTGAAACAACAATGAGTAACACTCACCTCATGAAAGCTAATCTAATGAAATTAAAACTAAGCATTCAATAACGATGAGCAACACTCACCTCAGAAATAAGCTACCTTCGAGTTCATACCGATGGATTTTGGGATTTTGGTCAATATGGTTTTGGGATTTAGGTCAATATGTTTGGGGGTTTTGGGACTTTGTTATGGTTTTGGGACTTTGTAAGTTTTTTCGTCTAAGTGATAAGCCCGCGCAAGCCAAAAATTTCCCGCTCAACCCAAAAAGTTATTCCCACGCTGTGGCTTGGCGACGGCAAAGCCTAACAGTCGCAAAAAAAAAATTAGAGTTAGCGACGGCAAAACGTATCATGAGATATTCCGTCGCCAAATATAAATATTGAGCAACGGCTTAGCCATGGCACGGGATTTCTGTCGCTAAAATTGGTAACGGCTCCTTTGCCGTCGCAGGAATTGGACCAACGGCGACGGCAAAACACTCCCGTGGCAAAAGTCCGTGGCTATTGCTAATTTTTTTTGTAGTGTAACTAGAATTCAAAACTCCAAAATTTGCAAAATTTGGAGTGAGCAAAACGAGTAAAAGTGTAATTCGATAGTGAGTAAAGTGATATTTGCCATACATGAGTAAGCAAAGTTTAGAACGGGCCATACTTGAGTGACATTTTTAGCTATTTTTCTCCATTGTAAAAAGTTACTAATTGCTTCATTATATAACACAATATATTTGTATCTTTTAATAAGTTTAAGAATAATTTGATTGGTTAATAATACAAAACAGATTATATATTTTTTTCTTGAAATATTTAGCCGTTTCAAAATGAGTTTTATTGTGTTAAACCACTAGTATTTAAATAAAATTAACTACATAATTAATGAATATCAAAAATTGAGGACTGTTATTTGACATCCCTCACTATATATTGGCTACGCCTATGACTATATATATAGAGAATTTTAATGTCATATATATACATATATATAGGTTGAAATTTTGCATGATTGATCCTTGCATATTTATCTAAAAGACGATTAAGTTCAATTATCGAATTATGTTGTCGATTTTGTGTGAAATGTAATTTCACACCGAAATTTTAGTGCAAAGTTTCGCACTTAATAAAAACTGATATATATACATACATACATATACATACAATCAAGCATCATGGATTAAGAAACATATATATAACCATTTATACAAGACGTTAAGAAACAAAGAGGATTAATATATTGCATTGCATGACCGATATATAGAGCACCACAGTCTTGATATTTTTTATCTTTTAAAATCCATGCCTATAGTATTATCAGTCTAGAAATTATGATATTTATAATTGTTTGCGTCAAACAGGACATTTCGACAAAAAGCCCTAGCTCTCTAGTAACGCCGAGTCGTCGCTGTCGATGTTGTTGAGACGAGACGACGTACCCTTTTGCTCCACCGTTGGTGAAGACGATGAAGCTGTTTTCTTCTCTCTCTCTTGGGCCTCGTGCCACATCCTTCTTTTCTTTCCCAAACTCGATCTCTCCCTCTTGGGTTGTGTTCGACTCGATAGTATGGCAGCCTCCTATGATGTTCTTTCTTAGAACATGCGTGGCTCTAGATCTGACAACAAGATAAGTGCTCTTCAATCCCTCATATTTGAGAAGAAGCCAGTGATTTTCTTCCTCATTGAGACAAAGTGTCACAGCCGAACCAGGATTGATACTATTCGATCTCAATTAGGGTTTCATAATGGTGAGTTTATTCCTTGCTATGACACCTCGGCAGGGGGGTTGATGATGTTATGGGCGGATGACATAAACCTCCATCTCCGGGATCACTCACCATGGTTCATGGATGCTGGCATTCGGATGTCGACGGGTCACAGACCGACATTGTGACTTACCGGTATTTATGGAAATCTGTATGTTTCCCTTCGTTACCAGACTTGGGATATGATTTGTACTTTGGCTCAACAGTACATGTCTGATCGTTGGTGCATTGTGGGTGACATCAATGACATTATGCCACAATTGGAAAAGTTAGGAGGGGGGGGACTCCAGACCGATTGGCAGATGACGGATATGATTCAAGGCATGGATGATTGTGCTCTGGAAGACTTGGGATATAATGGGGTGACGTATGCTTGGCATGACTTCATAACCCAATGCCATTTGGACAGAGGTTTGGCTATTACGGGCTTTGCGGCTTCAGTTTCAGGCTTGTCAGGTATACAACTTACTTCCTATTGGATCTGATCATGTACCAATTTTGGTTGAAGTACGACAATGATAGGTAGAAAAATACCTACCAAAGATATTCCTTACTAACTATCTAAGTATACTTAAAATATGTCAATGTAATTCAATAGAAGTAGGGATCATTACACATAGAGAACTGGTGAAAGTAAAGTTTTAAACACTAATTATACGTGAAAGCCAGAAATTTGGTAGACTCGACCACAGAACAAAGATACAATTATGAACCTAACCTAGACTACTCTAAATGCAACAAAATTTATATAGAATAAAATAAACTCAGTGGTGGACTACTACACAAAAAATGGTTGGGTTTCGATATGATTTGGTTACTGAAATTAATCGATGAACTACAACTAAGTGTAGAAAATAAATGCTGAAAAGTAAATATGTGAACCAAATATGGAGACCAAGTTGTCAAGGGGAAGTGATATCCACCACCGTCATTCAATCTACATGAAACACACTTAATCTAATATGCAATTTAATGAATGAAAGTTCCTACAATTGAGCCAGTCAAACCGGATATACCAATCATATCTACACATTATCTTACCGGGCATACTAAGTGGAATGGTCATCTGCCTTAGTTTAATCTCTAGTTGGTAAAATTGGTACTATAGTGAGTCCTCATCTATTCAACCAAAGTAATTATGCTTTAATAGTGTTTGAGAATCTACAAGGGTTCACAAGCTAGCCACAGGTATAACTTGCTAGACCTAGGGTTTCTTACACCTAACGGTTTCTCACCTCTATTAGTTCCTATCATGGAGAGATCAAGGAGGGTATGATGTGCCTCTATCTCAACTCTCCTAGAGTAAACTCCTAAACATGCATACTAAGATTAATCACTCGTTAACAACATGTAAAGAAATCATCAATGATAAAGTAATATAAGAAAGCCTCATTCAATCAATATGCAAAATTAGCTTAACGAGTATGTATCATGTAAACTTCATGTACTTGGATTCAAAATAGCCCCTTAACTAAGTGTTTAGCTACTAATAGATAAGTAAACTATATTACAACAATCCATGGAAATAAAGGTATAAGAGAAGAGAAGAAGAAGAATCTGGTTTGCAGCTCCTTGTTGTATCCTAAGTTGTGTGCTCTCCAAAGTTTGATTCCTCCTTTTCAAAACCCTAAAATAGAGTAGTTATAAGGTATTGAATGAGATTTTCATTTTCTTCTTTGTATTTGGGCTTCTCGGTGTGACTTGGGCCTCCAAACACAACTTTCTCATCAAGAGACTGATTTTCGACTAGACTAACATTCGTGTACTAAAATGACCATAACTTTCTCTAGAAGAGTGATATTTATGATCTGGAAGAAGTTCTGGAACCTAGACATCCATGGATTTCCAAAAAAATAAAAATAATTATCTAGTTCAATCTGATATGCTCTCAATGCTCTGTCAAAGTTGATGAATCTACACAGAAATTTTCTGATTTCAGCTTTTAATCCTTCTTTACTTAGGTTTTGGACTCTTCTCTTTCACAAGTCAAACCTTTCAACTAAGAATCCACTAGGTCGATAGACAACGGGACTCTTCTATTGTTGGATATGTTCAAATATGTTGTTTATTGGATATGTTCAAATATGTTGTTTATTATGTTCAAATATGTTGTCGAGTGATAGGGTCTTGAACAACATAAATTTTCTATTGTTTAACACCAATTATAAGAACAGGACCGTATAACTTATGTTATCGATAGGCAACCAAAATATTATGGATTTTGTGCCTTATATGTTCGTCTAATTCTCTTCAGACTACATATATTAACCTTGTCTGATGTTATAGGTTATCAGTGACAAACAAGAGCAACAACAAATAGTTCATCCTCTGTTGTTTCTTATTTCTTCAACTTACATTTACCTTTTATATTCTAATGTCCCTTATGTGCTGAAACAACATGTTCATATCAATTCTGGTGTGTGAATTGTTATCAGAGTTTTCATGTACTACATAACTATTATACTTGTATTGTTGGAAATGTTTTAAAATTACAGATTTCCAGCAATTTATGATGTTATGGGGTTCATGAAACAATAGAAAATGTGGAATTTCTGTTGTATAAGGTGTGGAAGAATTGTAGCTTTTGTGTACTTTTTGAAGTGTGAAACAACAGAAAATGTGAATTTTCTATTGCGTTATGTATGAAAGAACTGCAAGTGTGAAAATCAGAACAACAACAGAGATTTGACCTGATATATGTCTTACATTATGCTCAAACATTATTTAGCTAGTATCACTGGTCATTCATCACAATATATACAATAGCTTAAGCATCTGTTTGTGCAAAAAGGAACACATACAATATATAGCTAGCTAGATCTGATGGATCACTTCCGCCGTGAGCAACAACAAATGGCGGTAGACCTTACTCGATCAATTGCCGTGCAGACTATACCAAAGTAGCAAGTTGCAGGTCTTCTTGCCCGCGAAGACCAAATTTTGGATGCTCTCCACACCTTGAAGCAGCACTCGGCTTAGATGGCTACTGATCTCCACCGTCTGCAACAGTAAGCAGATACCTATAACCTCCGGTTTGCTAGTCCAGAGGCCTTTTGTCGTTACCTGGGACAGGATCCTTTTGTTCGTCGGTGACACCTTTGACCCCTCATCCAAAAAGGAGGAGTAGTATGCATGCAAAGAAGACATGCTGAAGATGTTCTGTTTGTGCTTTTGATTTTTGATTTTTATGATCTGCATTTTGTACTGGACCTCTTAAGTTTTCTAACTTTAGTATAAGTTCTCTATATTGGAATTTCTTGATTCTTATTTGAAGGTCCGAATCATTGTCTTTTGAATGAAGAGTCAAAGGGGGAGACTGTAAGTACTGTGTTTGACTGTTCCTTCAAAAGACAAGTCAGCAAGTAGAACTGCTGACTTGGATGAGATCTCTTACAATATTTGGTAAGATCATGCATAACTAAATGTGTTTTAGTAATTTATACATGTGGTAATTATGTAAATATTTCATTATGTTCTGTTTAAGGAAGTAGAGTTCAACTAGGACTACAATATCATTTTGAGTGATCTGATTGTAGTTAGTGTCTCTATCTTGTAAATGTGGTTAATGATAAAGATTGCAGAGAATAATAGTTGGTTGCTTAGAGATATCTATTTAGGAACAAATTGATTTGATGAGATTATTAATGAGGTTAAGTTGTTTTGTGAGATATATAAGCAGACTTGTGAAAAGAAGTCGTCATCTCTAAAAGCTTGAACTTTTTAAATACGTGTTCCTTATTGAAGTATCTAAGTCTGAGCTTTGCATTTCTGCATTCATATTGTGAAAGAGATCTTTCATCTAAGGTAGTGAAGAGCTTGAACTAAGAGAAGGGTGTTCTCCTAGATTAACCAGGAAAGGTGTTCCTGGATTCTACTTGCTGCTGATTCAAGACTTCAGTACAAACAGGTTAGTAGGAATAGATTTCTTGTCATCAATTCCTTGTATAAATGATTGTATGTACTTGTTTGAATCATAGTGAAGTTTTGAGGCATCCTTGAAGGATCTCGCAGTTGTTTTCCCGCAAGGGTTTTTATTGCATATCCATATCGTGTGTTTTGTTCTCTTCCTATTATTGTGTGTTTGGTTTATACAACTGGATCCAATTAGTATTTTCACTACTAAAAACGAGAAGGTGAAGAGTTGGCTGATCGATAACATGTCTCCTAGTATCGTTCATCGCTATTTTCGTCTCAGGACTGCTGCTAAAATTTGAAAGGTCTTATATCCGACCTACTATGATGATCAAGACTTTACTCGCATCTATGAGTTGCACCGCCTTTGCTTAACCGCCAAACAAGTTGGGCTGCCCCTCTATGTCTACTACAATGAGTTGGTTGCATGGCTCGAAGAGTTAGATCAACGTGTGACCTCTTTTTTGATACCGTGGCTGAAATTGTCCAAGACAACAACTACAAATCGATGCTTCGGGTTTATATGTTCTTGGGAGGTCTAGATCCAAAGTTTGTTCAAATTCTGGGGGTGCTTCTTTGTAGGGAGGAGTTGTTAAGTCTTGACAAGACTTATGCCCATGTTCACCGAGCTCATAATGACTGTCTTACTTATTCTGCTGGCCTGAGTCACCCTACTGTCATGACCACCACCACATCTTCACCGCCACCACCACCACCACCGCGGGTCCCTATTTTCGATGCTCAGGCTACCGTGGCTCAACAATGGTCCTCCTTATAATCTACCTCATCCTGTCATGCTCGTCCTCCCAACCCATATGCCAACTATAAGCCTAGTATAGATGCCAAACCCAAATACCTTATTGCTAACTATGTCTCTCACCATAGGTTGTCTGAATCTCATGCACTTATTGTTAGTCAATTATCTTCAGTATCTATTCCTAGAAATGTACAAGATGCCTTAACAGATCTAAAATGGAAGCAAGCTATGAATGAGAAGTTAGAAGCCTTGCAGAAAAATGAAACATGGGACATGGTTCTCATGCCACCTGGTAAGAAGGTTGTTGGATGTTGCTGGGTGTTTACTGTGAATCTTAAAGCTGATGGAAGCATTGATCATTACAAATCTAGATTAGTTGCCAAGGGCTATACTCAGAACTATGGAAAAGATTACCAGGAGACTTTCGCACCTGTTGCTAAGATTAATACTGTGAGAATTCTTATTGCCTTTGCAGCTCGCTATGATTGGCCTTTATGTCAGTTTGATGTAAAGAATATTTTCCTGAATGGTGACTTAGAAGAAGAAGTATATATGCTTGCTCCACCAGGAGTTCAGTGTAAACCATGTGATGAGGGAAAGGTTTTTTACCTGAAGAAATCTTTATATGACTTGAAGCAATCACCAAGGGCTTAGTTTGGACGTTTCTCCAAGGCAATGAAGAAGCTTGGATATCGCCAGCGCAACTCTGACCACATCTTCTTTGTCAAACGCAAGGATGGTAAGACTACTACCTTAATTGTTTTTGTTGATGATACGGTGGTTACATGAGATGATCCGTGCAAAATGGTGAGTCTTCAAAAATAATTGTCACTAAAATTTGACACGAAGGATCTTGGTGATTTGAACTTCTTGGGAATTGAAGTTTCAAGGTCCAAACAAGGAATTATATTGTCCCTATAGAAGTATATTTACGACCTTCTTGCTGAGACAGGATTGTTAGACTATAAGCTTGCTGCTACTCCTATTGAGCAGAATCACAGGTTGGAACTTCTCCCAGATCAGGTTCCAACAAACAAGGGCAGACATCAACATTTGGTTAGAAGACTTATTTATTTATCACATATTAGACCTGATATTGCATATGATTGCATATGTTATCGGTGTGGTGAGTCAGTTCATGCATAATCCTGGAGTAGATCATATGAGTGTGGTATTACGTATTCTCAGGTATCTGAAGGGCACACCTGGTAAGGATTTTATATTTGCAAGAGACAGTGAGTTGTGTGTCTCTGGCTACACTAGTAAGGTGTGTATTTCAAGTTATAGTGATGTAGACTGGGTTGGTGATCATACTAATAGAACGTCTACTTCTGGCTACTTTACTTTTATTTATGGAAGTCTGGTTACTTGGCGCAGTAAAAAGCAGAATGTAATTGTTCGTTTTAGTGCAGCGGAATACCGTGGTATGGAAAATGGAGTATGTGAATTGCTATGGATTTAGGATGTGCTGAAAGAGTTAGGTTTCAGGCTTCAGAAACATATGGATTTGCACTGTGATAATATAGCTACTATTGACATCACTCATAACCCAGTACAGTATGATAGAACCAAACATGTAGAGGTGGATAGACATTTCTTGAAGGATAACATTGACAAGAAGATTATTCATTTTTCACTTGTGTCGTCTGAGGCGCAGTTAGTTGATGTTCTTACGAAACTGTTGTCACATAAACTTTTAGTAAATGGATGATTAAGTTGGGCATGATTGACATCTACGCACCAACTTGAGGGGGAGTGTTGGCAAGTCTTGATAGTGTAGATATTCTAGATTCCTATTGTAATTAGAATTGATTTTATTATTTATTATAGACTGAAGCTATTAAGAATATGACTTGTAAAGCTGTATAAATACCCAATTCGAGAATGAATGAAAGCATTGCATTATATTATAAATACTTTTACCTATACTTTTCTAATGGAAGATTCATTCATGATGATGAAATCTATTTTAGAGTTTGTAAGCTGGATCAATATTAGGATAAATATTATTGGGATGATGTGAAAGACTTGGGTGATCGAGTGTTTATTTTAAGCAATGATGGGTCTTTCTCCGTCTGTGCCAAAGATTTTTCTGGAGTGGAGGATGGAAATTGCATCATCTTTAGTGAGGAGGCAACATGGTCTTACACTCTTGCAGCAGTGTGTTTTTTTAAGGAAAAATTATTTCTATGATACCTGAATTTACCCGGTCAGATCACTTTGATATGTGAATTTTCAAAAGTATCAATTGCATACCTGGACTTTTAAAACCTTATCTACGTGATATCTGGGACAAATTTTCTGTTAAACTCCGTTTGTATTGCTGACGTGACAAACGAAAATTTCAAAATCGAGGGGTAAAGCAATCAAAAAAATAAATGCAATAGCTAAATGATGGTGAGCCATATCAGTCAGCCATAAACTTTACGTTTGTGGGTGGAATCCCCCGATAAGAGTTAGAATGGCAGTTCCTGCCCCCTATATATATGATCATTATTGACATCGATACGAAATTAATCGTCATATATAGGATTTCAAAAACAAAAATCGTCATATATAGACTCGGTCTAAAAGGCTATATATAGCTAGCTGGAATGGTCCGATCTTCCTATGAAATCGTACGTAGCACCATATTTATTCTATGATTTTATTGATGTGCCTGGTGCCAAGATATCATATACTAGTATAATCCTTGTACAGTACTACGTACAAAGTAAATTCCTAATTTGTACTAGGATCGGAGCCAAAAAAAACGTACGAATACTGTATATACTATCCCAGTATCCCTATATGAATGAGGATTGTAAAGAGATAGATATATGCATGAGTAGTAATTTGAGGAAAGAGAGGGTCTTGTGAAAACAGGGTGAATTAGGGTTTCAAGCGGTGTTTAGGTGCTTGTCCGGCGGCTTGCTTCAACGACGTCGGCCTCTGGCCAATTTGCGGCGTAGTAATGCTGCCGAACAGGCGGTGTAACTCCTTTGGGGTGTTGCGGTCATGAATAAGAGATTCAATTTTTGCGGACAATAGCGGTTGTTAACCATGGTAAACCTAGCTATGGATTTAGAGAAGAGTAACAGAGGTTGAAGAAGATTCTGAGAACAAAATGAAGCAGAGCTATCTCTATTGATGTATTGTTCTTCAGTCTTAAAGATGATTACAGCCACAGAGTCTATATATATGACAAGAGCCAATCTAAGACTAGTCTATGGTCAGCATTAAGAGATAAAAATATCTACGCCAGCTGTCATTTTCCTCTAGGCACATAAACTTCAGTCACATATAAACGAAGCTACAGCTATACAAATACTGATTCTGTTAACAACCCCCCTCAATCTCAGGTAGGGAAGCTAAACTGAGATTGACACTGTGCTGGAGAAATATAGGAGAATGCAGGCCTTTGGTTAAGATATCAGCAGTTTGCTCTGTAGTGGGAACATAATGCAGCAACAGATCTTGCTTCTGTACTCTTTCACGCACAAAATGAAAATCGTTATCCAAATGTTTAATTCTAGAGTGAAAGACAGGATTTGAAGCAAAAGCAATTGCAGACAGATTATCACACTTCAAGAGAGGAGGTCTAGGAATGCGCACATGCAGATCACACAACAAATGCCTTATCCAGGAAATATCTGCTGCTGTGTTAGCAAGAGATCTATACTCTGCCTCAGTTGAACTTCGAGAGACAGATCCTTGTTTCTTTGACTGCCATGAAACAGGACAACCACCTATATAGATCACAAATCCTGTAGTGGATCGTCTTTGATTTACTTCACCTGCCCAATCAGCATCGCAATAGGCACTAATACACACTCCATTGTGCACATTCTTCCCAGTATGACTGAAAAACAACCCTTTTACCAAGGTACCTTGCAAATAACGCAATATACGCTTAACTGCAGCAAAGTGGACATCAGTGGGATTAGTCATGAATTGACATACGGTGTTTACAGCAAAGGCAATGTCAGGGCGGGTAAAAGTTAGATATTGGAGAGCGCCAACAATACTTCGATATGTTGTTGGATCTGACAAGAGAATACCATCACCCTTTAACATCTGTACATGAGGCAAGCAAGGAGTAACACTTGGTTTAGTATTGTGCATTCCTGCCCTAACCAGAAGATCCTTGGCATATTTTTGTTGACTCAGGAATATTCCGGTTTTAGTCTGTTTAACTTCAAGTCCCAAAAAATATGATAAGGGACCAAGATCCTTCATGTCAAAGACTGAGCTCAACTCATGTATGACATCATGAATACCTTTTGAATCAGATCCTGTTATGACAATGTCATCAACATATAATAAGAGAGCTACCAGTCCAGCAGCACTGTGTTTAACAAAGAGACTAGGATCAGAATGGGAGAACTGAAAACCGAGACCAGGAAGAAAGCTGGTAAACTTCTCATTCCATGCTCTTGGGGCCTGCTTCAAGCCATAAAGTGATTTCTTCAAAAGACACACATGATTAGGAAAATCAGAATCTACAAATCCTTGTGGTTGTCTCATGTACACTTCTTCCTTTAAGTCACCGTGAAGGAAGGCATTTTTAACATCTAACTGCCTTAACTCCCATTTATACAGAGCTGCTAATGCCAAAATAACTCTCACAGTACTATGTCTCACCACTGGACTAAAAGTCTCATCATAATCCAAACCTTTTTCTTGACTAAAACCTTGAGCAACTAGACGTGCTTTATACCGAGATACAGTTCCATCAGGTTTTTTTTTTCACTTTGTATATCCATTTACATCCCAACAATATTCTTGTGTTGAGGACATGGGACAAGAATCCACGTACCTTGTTTCTGTAATGCTTGTACTTCTTCAACCATGGCCTACTCCCATTCAATTTTGCCAGCAGCATGCTTGTAAGTTTTAGGCTCGTAGACATCTGAAATTTCAGTGACAGCTGTAAAACCACTAAAATAGGCTAGATCATTGTACTGCTTCTGATGAACTATAGCAGAATAGGCACAGTAGTCTTCAAAAGTTTTAGGCTTCACAATTCCATTTTTAGCTCTAGTGAGCATAGAGTGCTCGTTGTAGTTCTGAGCTTGAATGAACTGCAATTCCTCAGGTAAATTATTCAAGTCTAAGGCTTCTGCATGAATTCCAAACTGATCTCCAACTCCTACTACATTATGCACTTGTGGCCCAGGAGTCTCATCATGACTTTCAACAGCAACCATATTATCAATCTGTGGATCAGGAGCCATAATATGATGATCAGAATTCACATCATCAATATTAGTGGTATTATCACCAAGATCAGTATTAGCAGATTCTCCATTAATAGTATCACGTTCATCAACTCCTCCAGACTGTGAGGAAACAAAGACTGCACCAGAATTTGGAGATACAAAACTATCTTCAACAGTATCCGTAGATGTAGCACTGGTATTCATAGATGTAGAGATGGCTTCAATCTCACCCTCAAGGGGAACAACTCCTCCATGAGCTCTAACACCGGCCACAGGTGATGATGCAGAAGGGACAGGCATCCAAGGAGTAGTGGAAGATCTGGGAGAAGGGACAGACGACACAGAGGACATTTTGGAGTAGGGAAAACTAGACTCACTGAAAACAACATGTCTACAAATCCACAATTTATTTTTGGAAGGACAGTAACAAAAGAAACCCTTATATCCTAAGGCATAACCAAGGAAGACACATTCGGTGGATCTTGGTTCAAGTTTGTCCTGATTATAGGGGCGTAGTAGAGGAAAGCAAGCTGAACCAAAAACCTTAAGAGAACTGACATCAGGAACTGAACCAAAAAGAGACTGAAAAGGTGAAGACATGTGCAAAGATTTACATGGCATTCTATTTATGAGGAAGGTTGCATGAGCTATGGCATGAAACTAGAAAGGTTTAGGTAAAGAGGCTGTAGATAATAATGCAATAGCAGTTTCGACTATATGTCTGTTCTTCCTCTCAGCAACTCCATTTTGCTGAGGGGTATATGGACAAGTGATAAAATGTTGAATGCCATGATTTTCAAGATACTCTTTAAACACCTTACTGTTATATTCCCCTCCCCCATCAGTTTGTAATGTTTGAATAGATGCATGAAACTGATTTTGGACAAAAGCTGAGAATTTAACAAATCTAGCAAAAACATCAGATTTATTGATTAATGGGAAAATCCAAGTAAACTTGGTACAATCATCGATGAAGGTTACATAGTATTTGAATCCTTCAAGAGACAATGATGGTGCTGGTCCCCAAACATCTGAATGCACCTTTTGAAAAGGGAGAGCAGAATGACTACTAGACTCAGGGAAGGACAATCTACGCATTTTTCCTTCAATACAAGGTACACAATGACTACTAGAGCTATCTTTTTGAACAGACAAATTTGATGAATTCAACATTTTGACAATGATGGCTTCAGTTGGATGGCCAAGCCGTTTATGCCACAGAGAGTGAGACACAACAGCACCAACAAAGCCAGAATGGGAGAGAGACTGAATTTGAGGAAGCTTGGGAGTTTTGAAAAGAAACAGACCTTCTCCACTACTCTTTCCTTGGTATAATGGGACCTTGGATGCCTTGTCCTGCACAGAGATATCATTTTCATCAAGCACAATAAAACAATGATTATCTCTACATAACTTGGTGAATGACAACAAGTTAACTGCCAATTTAGGAACATGAAGAACATTCTGCAATTTAAAAATGTGGTTTGATGGCTTGATGTAACCAGAGCCAATATTAGCTATATCCAAACCAACACCATTGCCAATAGTAATCTTACTGTCATTGGAATAAGGCTGTGCAAGAGTGAGATTGCGAAGATCTGCTGTCATGTGATGTGTAGCCCCAGTATCACCAATCCAAATCTCAGAAGAGGAAGAAGGACCTGAGTGACCAACACTGTTGGAAGTACCAGAACTGGATCCATGTTCATACACACTGTGAGCATGAAGAGCAGTGAGAGAGGATGATGGTTCTGCTCCTTGATAGGCATAATTTGACCTATGAGTACAATCCAATGCCTTATGGCCCTTGAGACCACATATCTGACATGTAGGGATAGACAGAGAAGGGTGGCCATTTGGTACATCAGTCCTGTAGAAACAATTAGCTGCAGTATGACCTTTCTTGCTGCAAATTTGACATTCCGGTGCAGGCCCTGTGTTGGTCCTAAAGTTCTCAGCACTAGAGTTAGAAGAACCAGAATACTTGACATTATTTGGATTTTGATAGCAATTGTTAGCCAAATGTCCTTTCTTCCCACATATTGGACATTTGTTAGCTTGGTAGCTAAGGTATGCCCTTTCTTGCCACAGAATGTGCATTCTGGTTTGCCATTACCACCTTCGTAAGTATGAGACTTACCCTTGCTTTTATCAATGTCAGACCAGGACTTCTTAGTGTTATCTCCTTCATCAGAGTATCTTGTGCCAGACTGGTATCTATGGCCACCATTTCCTCTTGCAACCATAGCAGACATGGTAGAGGTTGCCTGAAATAGACTGTCAATACGCCTCTCCTTGGAAAGCAATTGAGACCTCAAGTCTCTAATAGAGATGGGATTTTCACGGCCTTCAACAACTGAGCGAATAGTGTCATATTCCTCTGGAAGGCCATTGAGAATCACAATGACAATATCTTCATCAGCAATTGTAACTCCAACAGCAGACAACTGATCCCTTGCACTTTTAATCCTCTGAAGATACTTATCAATGGACTCACTTCCCTTTTTGATAGTCTGAAGCTCAGTTTTAAGTTGCATTATGTTAGCTCTTGAAACTGTTGAGTAATGTTCTTCAAGGATGAGCCAAGCTTGTCTGGCAGATGTAACTCCAATCACCATGTCCTGAACATCATCTTCTAGTGTAGACATGAGGAAGCTCAGCAACGCCTTATCATCTTGTTTCCACATTAGATAGGCTTCAGAAACATCACTGGTAACAGAACCATCCTCAGTGAGATTGTATTTTGGAGGAGACACTTCAGATCCATCAAAGTACCCAAACAATCCGCTGCCTTCCAAGGTAGACTGAAATAGAAAGCGCCACTTGATGAAATTTCTTTCGCCAAGTCTAGTAGTGATACCACTCCTCAAGGCATTGATCTCAGATTGTGTAGGTCCAGTTGAGACAACAGGACGAGAACCAGACGATGATGATCCACTAGTCATCGTGTTCAATATCTTCTGTAAACAAATAATGCAGCACAATCTAACCACAATTGTATACTTCTCACAAGTTCGCAAATCAACCAGAGAAACACAACAAGAAGATTTGTGCTAGACAAGTCTATCAATAAACTTTCTACAGCAATACTCACAACTTTTACCAAATGTTTCCCACAACTACTTCAATGTCTACAGCAACCTCCACAAATTTTTACGAAATTTACTACAACAACTTCCACAAGTTTGACGAGATTTTCAGCAGCAAGTCAGATTTTACGAGATTTCTACAGCAACTCCAAGGTTTTACGAAATGTGCTACAATACTCCAAGATTTTACGAGATTTCTACAGCAACTCCAAGGTTTTACGAAATTTGCTACAATACTCCAAGATTTTACGAAGTTTTCTAATCAAGAACTCACAAATCCTCAGTATACAGTCATGATCACAATATAGAGTCAAGTAGTGACATCACCAACATCATTACAAAGCTTCAGAGAAAAGAAATGGACCTGAAACTGATTTCTGAAGTAAACGATGTCCGATTCAAACCGTGCTTGCAGATTTGAGACGAGCACTGAAACCCTTACACTCGACACTGAGAAAATCGAAGGTTGAAGACGATCTGCGAAAACCCTCGGATGAAACTCGACCGATTGCAATCTTGAACTTCAACGAAACCAGAGAGATGCGGAAGCGTAGCTAACAGGCTCAGAGATAGGTGAGCTCTGATACCATGTTAACCATGGTAAACCTAGCTATGGATTTAGAGAAGAGTAACAGAGGTTGAAGAAGATTCTGAGAACAAAATGAAGCAGAGCTATCTCTATTGATGTATTGTTCTTCAGTCTTAAAGATGATTACAGCCACAGAGTCTATATATATGACAAGAGCCAATCTAAGACTAGTCTATGGTCAGCATTAAGAGATAAAAATATCTACGCCAGCTGTCATTTTTCTCTAGGCACATAAACTTCAGTCACATATAAACGAAGCTACAGCTATACAAATACTGATTCTGTTAACAGCCCCCCTCAATCTCAGGTAGGGAAGCTAAACTGAGATTGACACTGTGCTGGAGAAATATAGGAGAATGCAGGCCTTTGGTTAAGATATCAGCAGTTTGCTCTGTAGTGGGAACATAATGCAGCAACAGATCTTGCTTCTGTACTCTTTCACGCACAAAATGAAAATCGTTATCCAAATGTTTAATTCTAGAGTGAAAGACAGGATTTGAAGCAAAAGCAATTGCAGACAGATTATCACACTTTAAGAGAGGAGGTCTAGGAATGCGCACATGCAGATCACACAACAAATGCCTTATCCAGGAAATATCTGCTGCTGTGTTAGCAAGAGATCTATACTCTGCCTCAGTTGAACTTCGAGAGACAGATCCTTGTTTCTTTGACTGCCATGAAACAGGACAACCACCTATATAGATCACAAATCCTGTAGTGGATCGTCTTTGATTTACTTCACCTGCCCAATCAGCATCGCAATAGGCACTAATACACACTCCATTGTGCACATTCTTCCCAGTATGACTGAAAAACAACCCTTTTACCAAGGTACCTTGCAAATAACAAAATATACGCTTAACTGCAGCAAAGTGGACATCAGTGGGATTAGTCATGAATTGACATACGGTGTTTACAGCAAGGGCAATGTCAGGGCGGGTAAAAGTTAGATATTGGAGAGCGCCAACAATACTTCGATATGTTGTTGGATCTGACAAGAGAATACCATCACCCTTTAACATCTGTACATGAGGCAAGCAAGGAGTAACACTTGGTTTAGTATTGTGCATTCCTGCCCTAACCAGAAGATCCTTGGCATATTTTTGTTGACTCAGGAATATTCCGGTTTTAGTCTGTTTAACTTCAAGTGGAGGCACAGGTGGAGGCACAAGTGGCGCCCACCTGGAGGCACAGGTGGGTGGGGCGTCTGTCGAGCCGGAGCAAGGGCAGCCGGAGGTGGAGACTCAGGAGGCGGAGCAGATGGCGGAACAGTAGAGTAGTTTTTCTTTGTTTTTGTAATAGAGTAAGAATTTTTGTAATCGGGCCTCGTGCCTTGTGTTTTAATGAAGTTTCTTTTCTTTCCGTAGGTGTGCCTTGTCTTGTATATGTTTTTTTTGGGCATCTTTTGAATGACTCGCGCGAATGTTCGCTCCCTCTTGCTTTTGAATGGAATTCAACCGTGTTACATCTATGAGAACAGCCTATCCCCAGTCACCCGAGTACTGGGCGGGCGTGGTAAGGACAAACGAACGCAATAAGAACTTAAAAAAAATGAAAAAAGTACACAACATAACAGATTTTAATGAATGTACTTCCTCAAATGTTGGATGTTCCATGAGTGCCGTAGTCGTTGACCCTGCATATCCCGAAGGTAGAAAGTGCTGGCGCTTATCACCTCGTCGACGACGTATGGGCCTTCCCATAACGGACGGAGTGTCTTCACCTTTTGCTGGATTGCCTTCATCACCCAGTCCCCCAGTTGGATTGGTCGAGCCCGTATACGCTGGTTGTACAATCGGGCGATCCTCTGCTTATTTGCGGCGTTGTGGAGATGCGCCATGTCTCTCCGTTCTTCCAACAGATCATTGTTAAGTCGTAGCCTCTCACTGTTCGTACGTGGATCATACACTTCGATCCGTGGGTTCTGATGAGTGATCTCCAGGGGTAGCACAGCTCCTGTTCCGAACGTCAGGCTGAACGGGGTTTCGCCCGTGGCTGCATTGGCGGTCGTTCGGATGGACCACAGAATCTATGGAATGACCTCAGGCCAGTACCCGTATCCCGCATCCCCGGGTTCGATGTCTTCAATTTTCTTCTTGATACCAGCCTTGATGATCTTGTTGGCTGCCTCTACCTGCCCGTTCGTCTGAGGGTGCGCTGGTGATGCGAACACGAGGTCCGTTCCTTGCCTCTTGCAGAAGGCTATGAGTCGGGGGTTGTTGAATTGCGGCCCATTGTCTGTTATGATGCTGATCGGTGTCCCATAGCGACAGAAGAGGAAACGTCAGAGGAAGCGCTCCACCTTCTTTGTGGTGATCTTTGCCATTGGTTGGGCCTCGATGAATTTGGTGTGGTAGTCAATGATGACGATTAGATATCTGTATTGCCCCTTCGACTTTGGGAGCTCTCCGATCAGGTCCAGTCCCCACTGTGCGAACGAAACGGGCGACAGGAGGATGGACAGTGGGACGGCGGACGTGTGGTGATGATGCGCGTGCAGCTGGCACTAGTGGCACTTGCTCGTGAGTGCCGTAATGTTCGCGTGGTCGGTGGGCCACCAGAATCCACACCGAAGAGCCTTGTGGGCGATGGATCTGGCGCCCGCATGATGGCTGCACGTGCCCGAATGGATTTCCTTCAGTATCGAGTTGCCCCTCGTTGGAGTGACGCACTTGAGGCTCGCCCAAGTCATCCCTTGTCGATACAATGCTCCGTCCCGTACGCTGAAGTTGGCACCCGTGCGACAATGGTTCTGGCCTCTCGCTTGTCATCTGGTAGCTCTCCCCTTACCTTGTAAGCGATGAGCACGTCCATGTAGCTGTGCTCGTGCGGTTCGATTGCCAGAACCGGCTCTGCTCCTGAGATGCTCGGTCGTCGCAACACCTCGACGATCCGCTGCCCTGGTCCCGTGTGCACGGGTGCCGTGGCCAATCGGGCAAGCCTATCCGCCTTCGCCTTGAACCCTCTGTGTATATGGTTGATGTTGACGTATTTGAATCCATTGATCAGCGTCTTCACGTATTTCAGATAGGCGATCATGGACTCCCCTTTCGCTTGGAATTCCCCTCTGACCTGGCTCACCACCAATTATGAGTCACTGAACACATTGAGGTCGGGCACCTCCGAGTTTTTGGCCATCTGTAGCCCCGCAATGAGCGCCTCGTATTCGGCCTCGTTGTTGGTTGTCTTGAATTCGAACTTGAGGGCGTACTCCGCGTTTACCCCTCCTAGCCCGGTCAGGATGATCCTAGCGCCGCTCACCTTCTTTGTGCACGAACCGTCGACGTAGAGGTTCCACTCCGACAATGGTCCTTTCGTGACCTCTGGTTTGTCGGACGCCTCCCCCGTCGGGCCGTCGGATATGCCGACCGGCGTTGCCTCTGCTTCCGTGTACTCGGCGATAAAGTCCGCCACTGCCAGTCCCTTGATTGCCGTTCGAGGCTTGTACTGGAGATCGAATTCACTTAGCTCAACTGCCCACTTCGCCAGGCGACCGCTGTGGTCGGGCGATTGGAGTATCTGGCGCAAGGGTACGTTGGTGAGGATGTGGATGCTGTGCGCCTGGAAGTATGGCCTCAATCGTCGGGCGGCGGTGACGAGCGCAAGCGCCATCTTCTCGATCGTCGGATATCGGGTTTTAGCGCCCGTCATGCCCTTTCCTGAGAAGAAAACGGGCAACTCCGTGCAGTCCTCCCTGCGGACGAGGGCAGAACTGACGGCTGTGAGCGAGGCCGCCAGGTAGATGTGCAATATCTCCCCTCGGATGGGTCTGGAGAGAAGCGGGATGGACGCCAAGTACTCCTTGATCTGAAGGAAGGACGCCTCGCACTCGGGCATCCATGCGACCTCACGTTTGTTCGTCGTTCGTAGGGCTTTGAAGAACGGGGCGCACCTGTCCGAGTAGCGGGGTATGAACCGATTCAATGCAAGCTTGCCCGTGAGGCTCTGCAGGTCCACCCTCTTGACTGGCGGCTTCATGTCGATGATCGCTTTTACCTTGGCGGGCGCGGCTTCGATTCCCCACTTGCTGACGATATACCCAAGGAATTTGCTGTTGGTGACCCCGAACGTGCACTTGGCGGGGTTCAACCTCATGCCGTTCTTGATAAGGACGTCGAGCACGGTCCCCAAGTTCTGGACGTGGTCGACCGCCTGAACGCTCTTCACCAAGATGTCGTCCACGTACACGTCCACAATGTTGCCGATCAGGCCATGGAACATCGCGTTCATGAGCCTCTGGTACGTAGAGCCGGCGTTTTTCAACCCGAATGGCATGACGACGTAGCAGTATAATCCCTTGTCCATGACAAACATCATCGCCTCCTGATCTTCGGGATCCATGAAAATCTGGTTGTAGCCCGAATATGCGTCCATCATCGACAGGAGCTCGTGCCCAGCTGTCGCGTCCACCAACTGATTGATCCTTGGTAGAGGGAAGTTGTCCTTGGGGCACGCCTTGTTGAGATCACTGTAATCGATGCACATCCTCCACTTCTTGTTGCTCTTCTGCACCATCACAGCGTTGGAGATCCATTTCGGATACTCCACCTTACGGATGAACCCGATGCCCAGCAGCCGGTCCACCTTCTCGTGCATCGCCGCATAGTGCTCCACCTTGTATGCCCGCCTCTTCTGTTTTACCCCCCGGGCGCCTGCGCCGATGCTCAGTTTGTAGGATATGATGCTTGTGTCGATCCCGGGTATATCCTTGTATGACCATGCAAACACCTCCTGCTTCTCTTTCAGCAACGCGACCAGCCGTTCGGCTATCGTGGGAACCAGTGATGCTCCAATTTGGACCGTCCTCTCCGGGTGTTTGGAGGATAGCTGAATCGTCCTTAGCTCTTCGCGCTCGGGGACGGGCGATACCGCCATCAGCCCGTCGCGCGGATCGTCCGGTACTTCCGTTCCTGGCGTAGGTTCTAGGGCGAGGACCTCTTGCCTGTCCCGGGGTTTTGCGGTCTCCTTGTAGTCGTACCCTCGAACGTACCCGACCCCATGCTCGGTCGGGAATCGTCCCAAGAGCAAGTGTCCCGTAATGATCATCTTTAGCTTATTGATTCCTTGCCTCCCAAGTATGGCGTTGTATGGGGAGGGGGTGTCCATGACAATGAAGTCCGTCCGGACCTCGCTGTGCGGGGAGTCGGATGCGCCGATTCCGACTCGGATACTGTCGCTCCCAATCGGGTACGACGTTTCACCCGTGAAGTTGGCCATGCACTCATGATCCTGCGTCATCTTGTGCGCGGGCCTGCCGAGCGTCATGTACACGTCCAGGTAGATCACGTTCACAAACGCCCCACTGTCCACCAGAACCCTCTTTACGAGGAAACGATCGATGATCGCATCGATCACGAATGGTAGGGTGCTGTCCTTCGGGCTACCTTCCTCGTCTTCGCCGTGAAGCTAATGGCGGGCGCCTCCCGTCTTCCTGCCTTCTGCGCTCGTCCCGCCCCGATCATCAGTACCTCCATGCTCGAATGATCGGGCGACGAGGTGCCCTCCTTGCGTTTTCCCCCAGATATTGTGCTGATGGTCCCCCGGGTCTCGATGTTTTCTTCGTGCTGTCGCTCGCCCGCCCTGGGAGGGGTGACCCGCTCGTCCTTCTGTATATCTACGAGGGCCTTTGCTAGCATTATGCAGTCGTTGGTCTGGTGAGTGGTGGCGTTGTGGTACTCGCACCAGACGTTCGGGATCCGCCCGTACGGAATTCTTTCCTTCGACAGGTTGTTAGGTGGTGGGATTCGGCGTCGATGTGTGCGGAGCAGTTCTTCGTTCGATTGCTGGTTGATTGCGTATACCTCCTTAACCGCCGATCGATATCGCGGCGCTGGCAGTAGATGGGCCTCCTGCTGTGCTGGTCCCCTCGTCTAGTTGTAGCGGTTGTTGTGGTAGCGGGAGGATGGCCTCCGGTAGTTCTGTCTTTGTTCATCCCGGTTCCTCTTGTAGCCCCCGATTGGCTCTTCGTCGTCTACCAGCTTTCGCGGTTGGGCGCTCGCCTTCTCTGGTCTGTTGGTGCTAGACTCGGAGGTGGACCCGTATACTCGCGTTTCCATCAACGCCTTCTGCACAATCAGGTCCATAATCTCGTCGTAGTCGAGATATTCCTTCCTCACCAGTTTCTCTACGAACGGCGTGGCGAGCATGTTATCCATCAGGGCCACCTTAGCCACTCGCTTGTCAAGGTCCCTGCACGTGCTCGCAAGCGTCCTCCATCTATTAATGTAACTGGACAAGCTCTCGTCCCTCCCCTGGCGGACCTTGAGGAGGATGCCCGTGGTATTGTACTTGCCCTGGAGCCTGTACCGCTTCTGAAAGCTCTCCGCCAGCTCGAGGAACGAATGGATGGAGCCTGGCGGAATCTCATTGAACCAGCTCCTGGCCTCCTCGGTCAGCGTTTCCTGGAATAGAAAATATAGGGTTGGATCCGAATACCTGGTCCCATCCGTGGTGGATCGGAACTCGTCAATGTGCGTGCGGGGGTCCCTGCTCCCGTCAAATCGGGTGATCTTCGTCATCTTCGCGTGGAGGTCTCTTCCCCTCTCCAGTATGTGCGCTGAGAACGGGCTGACCCGGGGGGTGAACGTCCCACCCTGCCCGGCGAGCTTGTCTTTCCGCAGGCGCGAAACTTTTTCCGCCAGCTCTTCCATCCTCCGGAGGATCTGGGCGTTATCCATCGGAGGTAGCGACTCCCCTCCTGGTGTGGGCGAGCCGGCTCTCCGGGCATTAGCCCCGCCGAACGGATGTAGCTCTTCGTCGGTGGTGTTCTGTGTCCGTTCGCGTTGCCCCTGCGGCGAGCCGACGAGGGCGTCCAACCGTTCCTCCAGCCTCTGCCGGATCTGGCGCTCCTGCTCCCTATCGAACGCTGCCTCTCGCAGCTCTCGGAGCATGCCGTCGACGCGCTCCTCGCTGCCGCTCGTCCCTGGTTCTACTGCTTGTCGCACCAGTGCGCTTGTGGGTGTTTCCTCGAATGGTGTACTGCTGACATTAGTCTCCTGGATAGGCATGTGGGCTTCTGGTTAGTGGTGTTTATACGAGGTTTGTAATTTGTAGGATTCCCACAGACGATGCCAACTGTTTCTATAGGATTACTCGGGACGTAATCTAGCAGAAGCAAGTACGACCTCTCCTTCTTGTACGTCCGAACGTTGGGGCTGTTCGGATGGTCGGGCGCTTCTTCTCCTCTCGGGTATGCGGGTGGTCGGGTGTGCGTGTTCGGGTATGGCTGTTAGAAGAATACAACAACAAACGGACAGTCAGGGGTCGAGACAGGGGTGACCTGCCTTCAACGCTCCGATGCCTAAGTTAGAAGATGTATTGGATATAACAGTCAAGCGAACGTGCGTGAAAGTAGGTTGGAGTGTTTAATGCTCGGATTAGAATTGAATGCGTTGGGTTGAATGTCGTTACCTGTAATAAATACCTTATATATATAGGTGGTTGAGCTTGGTGCTTGATGGTGTTCTTCGATGTGGGACTGGTCTGGTTCTGTTGATGTGTGATCCGCATATTCGGATGTGCGCCCCACGGGCGCGTGCGCGCTCGGATGGGGTCGGTCTTGTGAGTGAAGTTGTAGCCTTCCTGGTGGTCTTTCGAGTGGTCAGGTAGGTGTTGATTGCCTGCTTAAGTGGATAAGTATATTTAATCGGACAACTAATGATGCTATACTAACAGTAAGAACTATGAAAATGGAGACTAGATCTAAAAGCTCTATTTTAGACAACAATGGTGGAGAGAAATGGATCTGTATTCCAAACATGAAAAGCCTATTAATCTTAGCTTAGTACATTTCTATTTATACTCTTGGAATTATCCTACTAGGTTTCTACACACAGATTGGATGATAGTGTCAGCTAGTACAACTGTAACCAGCTCAGCATGAGACAAGTGGTAGAATATCTCAGGATCTTCTCATGTTGACAAGGAAATATCTTCTTCATGTTAACATTGCCCCTTAATCTCAGCAGAGTTGGCTAGGCTGACATTGATACTATCTTCTCGAAATAAAGGAGAGTGCAAACCTTTGGTTAGGATATCTGCTGTCTGTTCTGCTGTGGACACATACGGTAACAAAAGATCTTGCTTCTGAACTTTCTTTCTTACAAAGTGAAAATCATTGTCCAAATGCTTTATTTTTGAATGAAACACGGGATTAGATGCTAATGCCAATGCTGAAAGATTATCACATTTGAGAAGAGGAGGAGCAGGAATGTAGATGTGAAGATCACACAAGATATGTCTCATCCATAAAATTTCTCCTGCTGTGTTAGCTAAAGCTCTATATTCAGCTTTAGTTGAGCTCCTGGACACTGAACTCTGCTTCTTTGATTGTCATGAGACTAGATTGTTGCCTAAGAAAACCACAAATCCAGTAGTAGATCTCCTAGTATTCACCTCACATGCCCAATCAGCATCACAGAAGGCTTGAATATGAGGAATACATTGAGTTCCTTTATAGAACAAACCTTGTCAATAGTTCCTTGAAAATATCTTAGAATTTGTTTGACTGCCCCATAATACACATCAGTAGGAGAATTCATGAATTGGCATATAGTATTCACAGCATACACTACAAGAAAACAGCACTTAGACCACGGAAACGTAAACATTCTGTGGTCTAAGTGTAACTTGGACGACGGAGACGACTATCTTCGTGGTCCAAGTTCCATCTGGACGACGGAGACGACTATCTCCGTCGTCCAAGATCCACTTGGTCAACGGACCGATACGTCGTGGTCCGAGTGACCACTTAGACGACGTACCGACACCTCCGTCGTTTAAGTGAAGCATTATATAAGGCCAATGCCAAACTCTCTTCCTCTCCGCTCACTCGTCTCTCAACTGATCGATCATAATCTCTTCCTGTCTTGATCAGCGCCTCACGCGTGCATGCAATGCAAACGACGACGTCCTAGCTATCTAGATAAACCTATATATATCGATCTTCGGCTCCAACCATCTATTAATTTGCCATATATCGGAGAAGGCCAGGTACGTACGCAGTTAATTTTCCGACACCATTAACGTAGGTTTATATATATATAATTAATTGCATGTACGTTTGTTAAAACGCCCATTGTTAATAATTAATTAGTACGTCTAATATATAATTAATATATTAAGTTAGGAAATTGATGATATATATATTAGTTAATTATAGACCTGTAGTACGTATATATGTATGGATGTTTTAAAATTTGGTTAATATTTAGTTAAAACGTACATACATGCATGTATGTTAGCTAGACATATATATTAAAGTACGTAATTGATGTAGATCGAGTACGTATAATTAATAGTTAATTGACTAATATATATGTAATAATTAATTAATTATAATATTTTGTAGAAGTATGGACAAGAGTTGGATGAAGTTGCAGAATAGATGCGATGTCCGATATATGGATGAAATTAGCGAATTTGTGAATTTTGCGATAGAACATGGTCAGGGAAAGAAGCGTTTCAGGTGTTCGTGCCAGAAATGTCTTAATTGTCAGTATATGGAGGTTAATGTTATGGTGCAACACCTATACGAAAATGGTATGATGTAGAGTTACACTACATGGAGCGAGCATGGTGAAGCAGTAGACTTCAGCTTAGCAAACTTCAGCTCAGGGTACAGTTACCAAGGTGCCTCATCCAGCGGCAGTGGTGCTGGCCCCCCTGCTTGCAACCCAAGTGCAGATTTGGTCCATGATGCGTTTCTAGGATTTAGTCATGGTGGACACCAACACCAAGAGGGAGGTTACAGTACCACTCATTAGCATGATGACACATTCCCTGCTGCTAGCTTGGTCACTGACACTAGTGAGATGGATAAGTACAACCGGATGCTACTTGAAGCGCAGACCCCGGTGTTCCCTGGATGTCGAGAGAATGTGTTGCAATATGTGATGGAGCAAATGAAGATAAAAGTGAAGCACAAAATGTCAGTAAGTGCTTTTGACAAAATTCAGGAGCAAATATGTAAGTTGCTTCCTGATGATCACAATCTTCCTAAATCTCATTATAAGGTTAGAAATATCTTGAGCAGCCTCGACCTAAAGTACAGGATAATTGACGCATGTCCGAATGATTGTGTACTTTTTTACAAAGAGTATAAAGATTTGGACTATTGTCCCATATGTGGCCAGTGCAGATATGAGCTGAATAGGAAGACTTCGAAAAAAAGAATTCCTGTGAAAGTTGTTCGATATTTTCCCTTGATTCCCAGATTGCAGCGCCTGTACATGTCTCTACACACAGCAGAGGCGATGCGATGGTATGCAGAAAAGCGAATAGATGACGATGTCCTGCGACACGCCGTGGATGGGGAGGGTTTCAAACATTTCGACAGAGAATTTGGAGACTTTGATGCAGAGGTTAGAAATGTTAGACTCGGACTATCTACAGACAGATTCAATCCTTGGGGTAGTAATAGCTCCGCCGTCAGCACTTGGCCAGTTATTCTGATGCCGTACAACTTGCCTCTGTGGATGTGCATGAACAAGGAATTTAATTTCCTTACTATACTAATTCCAGGTCCTAAATCTCCAGGGAAGTGCTTAGATGTCTACCTCAAACCTTTGATCGACGAGCTGAAACTGTTGTGGCAAAATGGTGTCCCAACTTATGACAAATTCACTGACACAATGTTCACGATGAGGGCTGCCGTAATGTGGACGATCAGCAATTTTCCAGCATATGGGATGTTGGCAGTCTGCAGGACAAAAGGATATAATGGATGTCCTATATGTTTGGACGACGTGAACTCTAGTTGGCACGCGGGTAAGGTGTGTTACTTGGGTCACCGTAGATGGCTTCCTCACGACCACCCGTGGCGACAGGATGAAGCTCATTTCGACGGGACGGTAGAGAACGATCCTAAACCCTGTGGTTGGTCAGACGAAGAGATTTTAGAGAGATTAAGCTATTTCGACTTTGGTGTGTTGACCTATGACACGGATGTAAAGAAATGCAATCAAATTCCTCCACATGATCTCCTCTATTGGTATCACAAGAGTATATTCTTTGAACTCCCTTACTGGTCGAAGTTGAAGCTGAGGAACAACTTGGACGCGATGCACATAGAAAAGAATGTGTGCGACAATGTGGTGGGAACAATTCTCGGTATTAAGTTCAAGACTAAAGATACTCCCAAAGCGCGCAAAGATCTGGAATCAATGAATCTACGTCGTCCCTTGTGGTTGAGGATGGATAGGAAAATAGTGTACAACAAGATGCCAGCTGCACCTTACACAGTGAAGCCGACACTTAGACGTTATGTATTTCACTGGTTTAAGGGCGTTCGTTATCCGGCTACGTATGCAGCTACTATAATTAGAGCAGTGGACGAGGTGCAACACAAGTTTGTTGGTCTAAAGACATATGACTATCACGTTATGTTGCAACGTCTGATTCCAGTGGTAATTCGACCATATTTACCTCGTGACGTCATAGAACCAATAGTGGCATTGTGCAGATGGTGGCAGAAGTTATGCGCCAGAGAATTAAAGAAGTCAGATGTGGTGGAACTGCAACAACAAATTGTGCACATCATTTGCAAACTAGAGAGGATTTTTTCCCCCTGCTTTCTTTGACATCATGATTCACCTAATGATCCACCTGCTCGAGCAGGTGCTCATTTCTGGTCTGGTCCAGTACACTTGGATGTATCCTCAAGAAAGGTACGTACAACTATATTAATTATACAGGTGATTCGATTCATAATTTGTTCCAATGGAGATTACTAGCTATATGTACTTATTCTTATTGTACGTTTGATTTTGTAGACAGCTTGGACAGTATAAAAGATTCGTCAAAAACAGGTCGGCCACGGACGGCTCTATAGCTGAGACATACCTAATGCATGAGTGTGTTACTTACTGTAACATGTACCTCAAAGATCCACCACCTCCCACTGCCTTCGATCCCAGTGCCCGCATCAATCTTTCTGTCGTCACCAATGTCGTCCGACTGTTTAGAGGAGTATTAAAGGAATCGTTAACACGGGAAGAACTTATTGAGTCACATTGGGTAGTGTTGCGAGACTGTGACGAAGTTGAGCCGTACATGATGTCATACAGGGAGAGGCTTCAGGCGTCAAATCTAGACAAGAGTTCGGCGTGGATTGAGAAAATGGTTAAGAAAAAGTTCCCTGATTATTTCTTCCAATGGGTACGTTCGTACGTCTCGGTATTTAGTAATTTATATACATATCGATCATGTTTTTAGAAAGTAAACCCTTAAATTTTTCCATTTTCGCAGATGATTGATCTACAAAAATCCGAAAACCACGGGGGTGGTGGTCCTGGCCAAAGCACTTGCTAGCAGGGAAGCCGATTAAACAATATATTTATCCCGGATGTTTTGTGAACGGTGTGAAGTTTCATTCATTGGCCCGAGATGAAGGAAGAAGAACATAAAACAGTGGGATAGCGGTTGGGAAAGACAATGATCTATATTATGGGGCTATTGTATATGTGGTTCAGCTATGTTACGGGAATGATGTCAACGTTTTCCTATTCAAGTGCAGATGGTTCAAGCGTACAAAGGAAGACCTATGACTTTTATCAGTCGATACAAACTCATGCTGGTATGAGGATGAGCCTTTCGCTCTCGCCACTTTAGTTAGGCAGGTGTTCTATCTCGACGATCCGAAAGCTGGTGAAGGGTGGAAAATAGTGAACCATATCTCTCATCGAGGAATATGGAATACAGAGACAATTGAAGGGACACCGGTGACTGAAGATGCTGCTAAACCAGAAAGAGGCATTCCTGCCTATCAAATCGTCGATGAAGATCATAGTGGTAATTCGAAGCCTTGGTTGGTGAAGCTTGAGGAGGACCCTAGTTCTGGTTTACTCATTTTGCTACATCCGGTGACTAACTGGCTGCTCCGGAGTTCACTAAATCTGGCGACTAGCTTGCCGTTCAGGTATGCTTTGAAAGAACTAAATCTATCAGAGTATCGACTAGTAGAGTTACGCAAGTCATATGGACTTAAACTTTGCAAGGACTATGGTAACGTTAGTATTAGTTCTGTGCACAAATTAGTAGTCCTGCCTCATGACCATTTGGATGTTGGTGATGTGCATGCGGTATTTATGCTCTATAACGAAGGCAAACTAGGTTTCATGAGATTTGGAGACGAAGAGTTGACCCATGTGGATGAGGAAAACTCTCACTATGATGATATTATTGTGTACAATGGTGAATGCTATGTGGTGGATAAGTGGGGAACAACTTCATGGCTCACTTCAGCTCTTGAGGTGATTCGGTTTTCGCATCCGCTGTCCAGCGGATTTGGTGGGAGGAAGCATTTGGTGGAGTCTTGTGGTGATCTATATGTGGTTGATCAGTACTATGAGAGGGTGAGTGTTCGTCACGGGAGGGAGGACGATAATATCTTCGGAAATTACCATAATTCACGGTATGATTCCGATGCGCTTGATTTCAAAGTCTATAAGTTGGATCAAGAATGTGGAAGATGGGACAGTGTGAAGAACTTGGGAGATGATCAAGTGTTTGTGTTGAGCAAAGATGGGTCTTTCTCTTTTGCGTTAGAGGGTTTGATGGGGCAAAGGGGAACTGCATTTTCTTCGTGGAACGAGTGTCACCTACTGTAAAAGCAAAGTACCACAGCCGTGTGTTTGATTTAGAGGATGGATCGATGAGGGGACTAGCATCTTTGCCGAGTTCTCCGATGTTCCAGCTGCCTTCAGCTTGGCTCAGCATCGATACTACTCATACTAGTTCGTCGGAATGCTTCGAATGTGAGTATGAGATCTAACGGGATCATTGGATTCATGAAGGTACGTGCTTCTGTACGTGGACTTGTACGTGAGACTAATGTATCGTAGCAAAATTTGATTCGGAGTATAAGATGTTTAACTCTTCTAATTTTTCACAGATTACGTAAGAAGATTGTTTGCATTAGCACTCCTTTATCCTCACATTCTTTGGCTTGAGCAGTTTTGATGTTTGTCCCTCGATCATTTCATATAAATAACAGCTAAAATCCACAAGAGCCATATAGACAAAACGCGAAACATTGACAAATGAAAGGGGTTGGGGAGATACCATATAATCTCCCACTGAGGTCGATCTAATTGGGGCATTTAATATTTTTTTTGATACAATATAGGAAGCTAGAGGCAATCTCTCTAGAACAACCAAAGGCCATTTGATCATAAAACAAACCATGCAAATAGATATAGGGAATTGATTGTTCCTAAATATGGTTTTGGCATTGGTGGCCATTGTCACGATCTTGTAAACAACAAATTTGGCCTCTTTTAAGATGTGATTGAAAGTGATAAAAGAGAAATGATGGGAAAGCCTTCTTAATTATGTCTTAATGAAAGGCATTTGAACCTATTCAACACTGTCAAATAGTCTCGCGTCGCAAGGATCAAATCGGCTCAATTTGTTACTATAATAGCCTCTAAGGCATCCTTCCCAATTATCAAAAATTTGTGAACTAGCCGCATCTGGAGGTAGATAATTCGTTCAGTATCTGATAATATAACTATGTATTTTTTTTTTTTGAAACTAATATAACTATGAAGTTGTTCAAGATAAATGTAACTTGTTCAATAACTAAAGAGTGGACGACTCAATGACACGTGGTAGTATATTGACACGCGACTTTTCTTTTTGATATGTACATTGCATGTGGCACATAAAAAACCAAAAATTAATTACACCAAATATTTGAGATGCATATAATATAATCAGTCTTGTATCATAATTTACACCTCTATTGTTGAGATGTCGATTGATTGATTAAGTGTGACTGCGATTGACTCGTCCGACCAAATTATTAAGTAACATATATATGAACAAAAAGTGATCAACATTCTCGCGACAGTCAGAAGTATTATAATTCAAGAAACTCCATTGGTTTTTTGGTTAGAAAACTAGTGAACACTATTCATAGTCTTTTTGAGATGCATATATGTACATACACAATTGATATCAATTAAGATATGAATCAAGAACAAGTTAGTTTTATGGAATTAATCCTTTGTCAAGTTTATTGAGATAGTATAGATGGTCTGAATAAACCCTTAGAGATGCGTTTTCTCTCTAATCTGTCTCAAATCTTGGTGGCGGCGGGCGTCTTCCAGCTTTGTCGTCAGATCTATACGGCACTCTCTCCCGAAGTCATCTTTAGGACGTCACGCTTTGGGGTTGCCTGGACCTCTTCTAGACAGGTTCGTGATTTTCTTTCTTGACGTTTTGCTCTGAATTTTGGCTTATATGATGGGTTACCATCTGTACGGCCATGGGAGAAGGCTTCTCACGGGGTAGGTAGTGATTGTGCTAGGTGGGAGAAACCATTTGTCCAAGCATGCCTCATGTCGACGGAGGTGAAGAGAAGTTAGACACTCGTGGCGATGAGACTAAGAAGAGCTCAGTTGAAAGAGCGCCTACATGAGTTCCAGTGTCGGCTAGTTCTTTGGGGATGGGTTCGGCCTCACTTGGGCGTGACAAACGGCAACCGACGATGCACCAGGGATCGCGACGGCGACGACAACCGACTGGGCAGTATCGACACTGGTGCTAATGCCAAGATTGGCTGGGTGTGCCAGTTGCCTTCTTAGAATTTTGGGCCTAGAGTTTCGTGTTGGGCCCACTTATGGGCTGGTAGAATGGTCTTTTTTGGGCTTGGAATAGACTCTGTTGAGCTCTCAATCTCCTGCTTTGGTCCTAGTGATCAGCCACAAATTCCTCTAATTTTTGGTGGGTTCTTTGCTTGAGACCCGGTGACATCGAGATTATTTCCTACTTTTTGGTGTTGGTTATTCTCTATTGTTTCAATGGTGTTCTTCTGGATTGTTCTCTTGATTGTACCACAATTGCGTGCCTTGACGAGATAATCAGTTGGTTGAGTTGGCATGAAGATCTCTCTCATCAGATGGTGAAGAGTTTTCGCTATTGTTTCAAGGTGGATATTCATCTTCAGATTGTAGTTGTTATATTTTCAAAATTTCTAAAAATGTGCTTCATTAATGTAAAAGAACAATCAGTTAGCTTGCTACTGAATTGTTATGTTTTAGACATTGTTACTAGCACTGTGTGGCTAGAACCCTCTCCTTTTAAAGATGTCCTATCAAAGATTGTAATCATTTCAAGTTATTTATAGTAAACATCTTCTCTCTCGAGCACTTCTCGGGAAGAAAAAAAAAACATTCTCGCGACATTGACATGAATGACTTATTTTGCACAACAGAATTCCCAATTTTTCACTTCTATGCGGAGATTTTTAGGAAAAATAAAGTTACTCGTAGTTAAAACTTAAAAGTAGAGGATAAAGTAAAAAAATATGGTAAATAAAAGATCAGAAGTGGAAATAGAATACTGGTTGTGTAGGGTGCCAAGTGGAAAAAACCCCGAAAGAGTTTGTTAAGTGCGTTCAGTCCTTCGTATCCAAATAAGACTTTACCTTCTTCTTCTTCTTCTCTGCTAAAAAAATAAAAATCAACATGCAGAGGCCTATCAATCCACAATGGTGCGATCTCCCAAAGGAGCTATGGCAAATGATCGGAAAATTCCTAGATTCCCGCGTCGACGTTCTCCGATTCCGCAGCGTCTGCACTCTCTGGCGCTCCGCCGTTCCCTGTCTAATCCCAACCGCCGCTCCTCCTCTCCCTCTCCGCTACCCCGACTCCGCCGCCGAGCCTCCCTCCGTCGTCTTCCAGAACACCGTCTACTTCATCCAGTCACTCACCGCCGGAGACGATTCCGACGAGTCTCAGCCGTGCCTGGTGAAGCTCGAGGAGTCCAGCTCCGGCGAAATGCGGCTGCTTCATCCGCTCACGAATTGGCAGGTCAGGAATTTCATCACCCCGACTATAAAAGAGTTCAATTTATTGGATTTTAGGTTCGTGGAGTTGGTTAAATTGTACTGTCTGAAATATGCTTATACTAGAATTGATGTTACTTATGTCAACAAAGTTGTGGTCATTCCGACTAGTCGTTTGGATTTGGGTGAGGATTTTTCGGTGTTTATGATATATAAAGGAGGTTACTTGGGGTGTATGAGAAATGGTGATACGAGTTGGACTTGTGTGGATGAGAACAACTCATATTATGATGATCTCATTGTGTATAAAGGTCAGTGTTATGTTGTTGATAAATGGGGGACGATTTCGTGGATAAATGAAGCGATGAAGTTGGTTCAGTATTCGCCCCCGTTGTGTGGGTTCGGCGGGCACAAGCATTTGGTTGAGTGTGGTGGTGATCTATATGTGGTGGACCGGTATATTGGCGATGATAGGTCGCTGCCTCAGAGGACGTTGAATTATGTACATTGTGACGGCGAGGCGGTTGATTTTAAGGTGTATAAGCTGGACGAGGAGTGGGGGACGTGGATCAATGTGACGAATTTGGCGGATCAAGTGATTATTTTGGGGTCTGATGGGTCTTTCTCGGTCTCAGCCAGAGACTTTAGGGGAGTGAAGGGGAATTGCATTATGTTCACCGAACAAGACTTTGGGCCTTTACCAGCTGCAATTGGAGGGAGGTCGAGAAGTCGTCACTCTCGTGTGTTTGACTTAGAGGATGGTAGCATGAGCAACATCGGCTTTTCTCCGCTGTTCCGGACACCCTCAAGTTGGCTCAGCTTCAATTGATGTCAGAATGCATTCTCTGAATGTAAGCTCAACTCTTTTACTATTACTTCAGTATAATTCATACCTCTTACACAGAGTTTTTAACTTCGTTTTCTTTTGCTCTGACTAGCCATATTCTGTGTCTAAGTAGCTGATAAATAAATTGGTAGGACACAACATTATGTGGTTGTGGTTCTTCAATATGCTGTATGTGGTAGAATTTTATTTACCTAGTTAACTGAGTAATAATAGCTCAACTGTTTAAGTGTCTGATTGGTAAACAACTAAGATAAGTGTGGTTGCTCTAAATAGATATTCATATGAAAGCCTCTAATAAGGCTTTCAAAATACAAATTATCTACTAACTGGATCAGAAGGTCAATATACATTGTTGATGTATGATGACAGGCTTCCTGAATGTCTCCAAAGTCTCCATTATACTGTACCTTGGGTAATGAATTAGAGGCATCCAAATTTTAGAGGACAGGTTGCCCCTCTTGGATGCTTTGTAGTATAGTGAATTACAATCTTCTTGTTTCAATAAATCGATGACTTCAATTGGTATTACTTATTCATCAACATGATTCTCAGGACAGCTGTTAACTACTGCTCAGAAGAAGATGGATTGTCCAATTTCTCCCGAGGAGTTGTCTGTAAAGCTTCTACTGTAAAAGTGTAAAGTACTGTAAAAACACTTGTCTTGTTTATCCATGTAAGATATTTACTCTTTTTCGAAGTTTCATGTCATCTCTTTAAATAATGATCTCAAATATACACTGGAAAAAAATTGTTCTCACCATCTCTGTCGCCCATAGATTGATTAGATTCTAGTTTTGAGGATGAAATTGAAAGCTTTCTCAAAGTAAAAGTCCAACGGGTGAAAATACCAAATGAATAGGGGCGGATAGAGACTTTTCAGTCCTTTCATTACAAAAGAAACTCGATCCCCCTTGGAACTTTGGAACTAAACCAGATACATGCAACTCCATAGTCAAATGTCAACGATGGATGCTGCAGTAAACTGGTCTGATCTTCCGGAAGAACTCTGGCCACTGATCGGAGCAAAGCTGAAAGTCCTCATCGAAGTTCTCCGATTTCTCAGCGTTTGCCATTCATGGCGTTCACACCTGCCTCCCTTCCAACACTCCTCTCCTCCTCCAAAGTTCCCTTTCCCATCCTCCGAGGGAGCCACCGCCTTCCTCTCCTAAAACACCGTCTATCTCCTCCGAGCTCCCGCCACGTCATCGTCCACAGGTTGGTTGGTTAAGCTGGAAGAGAGCCAGACGAAGCTGCTTCTGCGGAATCCGATCACCACCCGGCGAGTCAGCTGCTCGGAGGACGACGCATCGTTTGTGGGTGCCAACTTGTTGGATTTCAGCATGATTGAATTGGGTAAGTCGTATTTTCTCAGATACTTCATTGAGTCTGGTTCTGTTTGTTGCTTACAGAAAGTGGTTCTAGTGCCTGCTGAGTTCAGTGATTGTGGAATTATGGTTATCTGTAATAGAGGAAAATTGGGTTTTGCTGAAAAAGATGATCAGAAACTTATGGAGATTGGCAATGGAGGTTTTGTTTGTGATGATAATCATTGTTTTTAAGGGACATCCATATGTTGTGGATAGCTCGGGTAGTGTTTATAGGATCGATTCATCTTTGAAAGAGGTTCAAGTGTCGTCGAAATTGGATGGTCTAGGTGGGAGGAAGCATTTGGTGGAGTCATGTGGAGGGCTTTGTGTTGTAGATAGGTATTATGATCAAGAACCGGATAAGCAAGAAGGTAGGAGTGGTCAAGATTATCACTTTTCCTTGTTTCTCTTTCGACGCAGAAGATTTCGTAGATTCGAGTCCTTTGGCCGTACAGTAGTTGCTTTTAAGGTTTACAAGCTGGAACTGGTAGATGAAGAGTTAGGCAGATGGGCTGAGGTGAAAAGCTTGGGCGACCAAGTGTTTTTCTTGGTGATCGATTGCTCTTTCTCTGTTTCGGCTGAAGAGTTAGCCGCGTCTAAAGGGAATTGTATTTACTTCACTGATCAAAATGACATGAATCTTACTCTTAGAGAAGTTACTAGACCAGAGAGTTTTGTGTTCAACTTAGAGGACCATAGCATTCAGAAGTTAGTATCTTCCACAGGTGGTTCCCAGATATATTGGCCACCTCCAACTGAGCTCGGTGCTTCCAACTCGCTATCTCTGGATTGAAGTAAGTATGAAATATCGTTGTCATATATTTCTGTCAGGTTCTTTGATGTTGCCATGTTGGTGTGTTTACCACTTATTCATTTCCATGATCGCAATCTCTGAGATGAAGTAAGTATGATGTGTTGTTGTCTTATATATCTGTCAGGTTCATCTTTGATGTTAGGGACTGTTAAGTGTTCATTTCCGATGTTTGACTTCAAATTCGGAGGAACTAAAGTGATCTCTTTGCCTCTGGTTTACTTCAATTGTACATTTAATGAATGGTTTTGTTGATCTCATGTAATCTGAATCACTTTGCAGCACTGCGCAAATCTGCATTGTGTAGGAGGATAGGAGATTCTAGCATCCTAAAAAGGCCAAGAAGAACATTGCAAACAGCTAAGAACATTACCTGTCTTGGACGCCAGGATTGATCGATATCAAAACTGATGGCTTTACAACAGCCTGTTGAAGGTGCAGAGATGCTGCAGTGTAGATCAGAGACCAATGTACAATAGATTGTTCCAAATTCTTTACATGTATTATTGACTAATATAAGTGATTTTCTCTACCTCAGCCCACCGTGACCTTAAGATTTACTTTGACAATATTGGATTGTTGGATACAACATACATAGATATTAGTCATACTTCTCATATTAACATTGTTACTGGACTTGCAGCTAACCTACGAAAGTTACTGCTTGTTTGGACCAAAATAACTGTAAGATACCAGTCCCAAAAAAGGCAGAGGGTAAAGTTACTGAGCCTAGAGTTTATTTAGCAAACCAAGGTAAAACTGTTCATTGTTCAATGCACTTTCAAAATTCGACTTTTCCATCATGATCCATTCTATCTTCTCTTAAACCCTAAAACAAACCATCTCTCTCTGACTCTCTTTGACTCTTTCACTGTCATCTCTCTTACCGGTGAGTCACAAATCTATTATGAATTAGGTTTCAATGTATTCTATTCCAAGTTGAATTTGAAATTAGTTTCGTTATGTCTACCAAGTTTTGTCTTTGTTCTCTGAAAAATCTAACAGAGATTGTTTGTTGCTTAATCGGGTTTTGTATATCGGAGTAATCTCGTGAGTTCCTCAAGCAAGCCACACTCTTCCAGGTTCAAAAGTTATAGTATCTTTTACTGTGGTACTTTTGCTTACTGAAAATGAACATTTATGATCCTAGAAATTGGGATAATCTCAATGCGGAATCAAGAAACCTGCTAGTTGAAAAGCGCCCTGTAAGAGATTTGTTTGTGCAGAAAAGTCCTGAACAGAAATCCTCTGTGGGTTTCTCTTCGGAAATTTACACTCGAATTTTACCAAATGGAGAGAAACAGGATAGGAAGTGGCTAGTGTACTCTAACGAGGTTGATAAAGCATATTGCTTTTATTGCAAGTTATTTGGAAACTGCCCCCAAGACAATCAGCTTGTGAGTGAGGGAAGTGGAAATTGGGAACGTATTGCTAAGTTGCTTCAAGAGAGTCCGCAAGACTCTCAGTTAGCTGATGAGGGATGTCGAGATTGGGGAATTTTCCAACTTTCATTGAAATGATTGCGGACTGGGATCCTGTAATGCAGTATCATATCAGACGCATTAAGAGAAATGAGATTCGTCATCATTATCTTGGCTGTAACGTCCAGGAATTGGTCACTGTTTTAGCTTCCGAAATCTAAAGTTCGATAATCAGAAAAGTCAAAGAAGCGAAATATTTTTCTGTGATTGTGGACTGTGCTCTTGATGCAGATGGTGAAACCGTATGTTTTTGATACTGAAATGTGTGGACGTCTCTATGAGTCCGGCAAAAGTTGAAGAGTACTTTTTGGGGGTTTTAAACTCGAGCAATACATCTGGACATGGAACTTTTGAAGAAATTCAGAATGTGCTCAAAGCTCTTGATCTTGATATTGATGATGTAAGTGGACAGGGACTTGGTAATGGATTTCTTATGAAAGGGAGAGCCCATGGTATAGAAGAAAGACTTTTGGATATTAATCCAAGAGCATTATCCATCCATGGGGTTGTCGCAGTCTTAATGTAACACTGTGAGATGATAGACTCCTCCAGCAAACTCTCTCTTTCCTTTGGAGCGGTACAGTGGATTTTTTCTGTGTTTTCTCATTGTTCAAAGTGCTGGCAAGTTTTGGGTGATAATGTAAAAGGTATAGCCCCTGAGCCATTGTCAATTACTCGCTGGGAGAGTCACATTGAAAGTGTCAGCGCGATAAGATTCCATGCTTCAGATATAAGAGAAGCTTTACTTGAAGTTGCAGAAACTGGGAAAGATCGCATTGTTGTCAGTAACGCTAATTCTTTGGCTGAGTACTCCCTTGACTTTGAGTTTTTGTTGGGCATGATCATTTGGTTTGATATACTGTCTGCTGTTGACTTGGTTAGCATATATCTGCAATCTAACGACATGCGCATCGATGTTGCAACAGATAAACTAAAAAGGCTGGTCGTATTTTTTGAAGAATACAAGGAAGCTGGGTTTACGAAAGCATTGACAGTTCCCCAAGAAATTGCCACTGAAATGGAAATTGATTGTGTTTTGGATGAAGAACGTGAGCTTCGTAGGAAAAAGCGTCTTGGCAACAATGTTGATTATATATCTCTAGAAGCAATTGAAGATTCCTTCAGAGTTGAGTGTTTCTTATCTACCGTGGATCAAGTTCTTGGTTTGTTGAAGAGAATTCTTGAACAGTATCAAGCATATGAAGATGTGTTTGGTTTTCTTTTTTGTTCTCAGAAGCTGAAGTCCTTGGGGGACTCTCATTTGAAATATTCTTGCAATCAGCTGGAAATGTTTTTTAGTCACGGGAAGTGTTTCTACTGGATTACGCGGGACGTAATCTAGCAGAAGCAAGTACGGGTACTCCTTCTTCTTCCTCTCTTTCGAACGCTCGGGCTGCTCGGATGGTCGGGCGCTTCTCCTCTCTTTGGGTGTGCTGGTACGCGTGCTCGGGTACGGCTGTTAGAAGAATACAACGACAAGCAGACAGTCAGGGGTCGAGACAGGGGTGACCTGCCTTCAACGCTCCGATGCCTAAGTTAGAAGATGTATTGGATATAACAGTCGAGCGAGCGTGCATAGAAGTAGGTTGGAGTGTTGAGATATCGTTACCTGTAATAAATACCTTACATATATAGGTGGTTGAGTCTGGTGCTTACTTGTGCTCCTCGATGTGGGACTGGTCTGCATTTGCTGTCATGTAATCCGCACATTCGGATGTGCGCCCCACGGGCGCGTGCGCGCTCGGATGGGGTCGGTCTTGTGAACAGAGTTATAGCCTTCCTGGTGGTCTTTCGGGTGGTCTGGTAGGTGTTGATTACCTGTTTAAGCGGATAAGTATACTTAATCGGACAACTAATGATGCTATACTAACAGGAAGTTCCGAGATGTAGATGGCACTAGCTTATTCAATGAACTGAAACACTTACATAAGCAGTTTCCTAGGATAGACCACTGAGCATGTATCCCTGATAATCTGGAATGTTTTCCTTATGTGAACTTTCTTGGTTTTAATCACTTCTAAAACCCAGATTACTTGTTCTTAATCTGTATGATCTTTGACTATGAAAATCTGATTTGATTAAGGAAGATTTCTAGGAGAGTTGACTAGTGTTCACATGTGATTCCTAGGAAACTGTTTTGTCCTTTTCTGGTTGTCTTGTGCTTTTGTTTCTGGTTTTCTGGCTTTTCGTTTTGCTGTCAAAAACGTGCCTCATCTTTGACTGCTGCTATAGCTATTCTTGTACAAGTGCATGGAAACCTTTTGCCTTGTTTAGACAACCTTTGCTAAAACTGGAATGACCTAAAAAGCTGTCTTGATTTACTCACTGTATAGACTTGCTTTGTCCCATCGATAGCTGACTTTTGTAGGACTGTTTTAGGACGGTTTTAGGTCTGCTATAGGGTGACCCCGTAGTTGTTTTTCACGTGCCCTCTTGGCTGTCTTTGACCTCTGTTTGTCATGCTTACTTGCTGCATTTTGCTGCTGTTTTGTTTGGCCTATATAAGGTGTCTAAGGCTGTGTTGAAAAACTGGTTGGTGAGTTGGTTGTTTGAGTGAAACACTTTGGGGTTTAGGTCATTCTATTTGGTTACTCTTTGAGAGCACTTTCGAGTGTAGTTTCTCTTCTCTCTTCTCTTCCCCTTCCATGTCTTCTGGTTGCTCTTTATAGTGCATAATAGACATGGATTCTCAAGCATAAAAACTGTTTTCAAAACTCATATGCATCATTGCATTGTGCATTCCATTGAGATAAAATATGGAGATGCCCAACCCAAGAAGTTGATCAAGAAGATTTAACTTGAGAAGTAGTTAAGATCTGAGTTGATACTTCTGAATACTTTCCGGGATAGATCTCTATCTTGCTATCCTGAGAACAGATTGAACGAAAAAGTGGGAAAGACCTATTCACCCCCCCCCCCTTCGGACCTTTAGGATAAGTTCTTTGTTGTCTCCGTTGATGGAAGGACTGTAGAGATTGATACTTCTTTAAGAGCCAAGATGATTTGCGACACCGACAAGTGCTCCTGCTGTTCCGAGAAGTGTTCCTCCTGGTGTCCGAAAAATGCATCTGGTGGAGTCATTTAGGGAGCTACTTTTGGTCATATATCTGGCCACTACAAGTAAATTTAGGCATGTTGCTGAAGCTGATGTTATGTTCGAGGTGTTTAAGTTGAATGCACCTGAGAAGAAATGGGTTGAGCTGATAACTCTGGATGATCGAATATTGTTTGTGGGCAGCAACGGTTGCTTCTCTGTGCTTGCTCGAGACTTTCCTGGGTGCATGGGGAATTGCATCTATTTCTATCATCCTTGCTGAGAGAAATATTGCAGCTACGTCTCGCAGCCACAAATGTTTAGTAACGTGGGAGTAGGTGTTGTACGCTGATATTGGTGCTCGCGGCGGCACTGATAGCTTGCCTCATGTATATTATCTCCATGACAATGGTGACAATGCCAACATCTTTTGCCTACCCCCAGATGTGGCCTCGGCTGGCTCGGCATGATCAATCAAGATAAAGTTAGCCGTGGATGGAGATTAACTAATTAATGAATACTGACACATATCAGACTCGAATTCCATCGCTTTTACTTGGACCAATTTATGAATGTCTGTAATTTAGTTTAGTGGCAGCTTTTGACCATATGTGAATCATGAGATTATTCTAAACAGGGTTCTTCTGTATGACCTTTCTCTTACAGACCATGCATATAGAGTTCCACCTGCCGGTGATCATTTTCTTTTTCCATGATAGACTGGGAGTCTGGAACACAGAAACATTTGGTCCATATACTGATTCAAGGCAACAGTTAATCCTTGGCTAATGGCTAGGGATTGAATAATATAAACACAATGTAAACTTAAGAGTCCACAACAAATAGGAGTCTCCTGGATATTGAAGCTACGTTGCGTGCTGCTCAAGACTGGAGGTATAGACATAAAAGCTCATATATATAAGACCGTACGCGTTGTGTGGTTCACTAAAACAAAGAAGCACAACTCCGAGGCCCCCTGCATACAGGACTACGATGACCACTTTCCCAACTGAGCTAATCGAAAACATAGGTGTTATAACGAATGTAAGAAAGAACACAGATTTACGTAGTTCATTAACGATATGTTAGCTACGTCCAGGGGCAGAAGGAGAACAGTTTTATTATTCTTGAGGAAACCAGATTACAGATTACAGATACCACGCTAGGTTAAATAACGTAAATGATATATATATACCCCCGAATGGTAGACGCAACAGAAAACCAAAACCCAACATAACTCGGATTACATTTAGCCTTGCATTTAACCAAACCAAACCAAAGGTCAGCGAGACCCCCGTATGTTGGCGGCATACAAACCTGATTCAAGGCATATTCTAACAAATTTTCACCTTGACTTGAATCCTCTCACAAATAATCAGATGTACCGAATGCACCATAAAAGTGCCAAATGTAAGATCATCTTCTTTGCCCCAGATGTTGCCCCCAAACAGCTTCTAACATTTAGCAAGTCCAAACAATGTTGGAACTTGCTCTGTGGAACTGACTTGGGGAACATGTCAGTTGGATTATCAGCAGTACCCACTTTGTTCACCTTAATCCTCTTCTCACTTCTCAGAAAATGATATCTGACATCGATGTGCTTAGTCCTTTCATGATGAACTTGATCCTTGGCTAAACAGATTGCACTCAGACTATCACAATACACTATAGCCTGATCGTGATGTAGACCCAAATCACTAACCAGTCTTTTCAACCAGATTCTTTTTTTGGCTGCTTCTGTCAATGCCAAATACTCTGTCTCTGTGGTAGACAAAGTCACTGTAGGCTTCTCTGTTGCTGCTGAAAGTTTCCCAGGATACCAAGGAAATTGCATCTATTTCCTTAGGCCGTCGGAACTTTATAATAACAGAAACATGGATGAAGTCAGCAACGGGATTCTAGTGTTCGACTTGAGCAATGGTACTCTCACAGACTTGGAATCTTTGCCAAAGGACGGTAATATCTTTATGCCACCTGAAACTTGGCCTAGGCCTGATTGATGCAATCTCATGGACACTCCTGGGACTTTGGGCACAGTTTCAACTTCAATTCAAATATATATGATACTCACTGTTCTAAAAATCAGTCTAGGCGGCCGCCTAGGTGGTGCCTAGGCGCTAGGTGCCAGAAAACCTTAGAATTTTCACTTAAATCGCCGTCTGGGACGTTTTGGGTTTTGAATCGCCGTATGGCCGGTCTAGGCGGTCCTGGGCGTTTTTTTTTTATTTTTAAAATTGATATATGAATATGATTGATGATTCTTAATCTGCATCTGCTTAAAACCTAAAACCCAAAAAAAATCCCAAATCGCTCCGCCTCTCTGAGCTCCGACCCTCTGCGCAATGATGCCTCTCCGAGCTCCCACCCTCCGCGCGACATCACTGCTTGGAGCTCCACTCCGAGCTTCGAGCTCCGCCCCAAATCGCTCTACCTCATCTTCGCCGACTTCACTTCACCGGCTCATCTTCACGGCTTCACTTTTCTTCGCTGACTTATCTTCACAGCTTCACTTCGCCGGCTCATCATCACTACTCTCTGTAACTCTCATTCTCAAGCTTCAGCTCAACTTGTTATATGGTATATGTAGTGCTTGACTGATTCAACTAAATACTTCACATTGATGTAGAGTTGTAGACAGTATCAAGTGGGAACTGTGGGATTAATCTGATGGTTTGGTATATGCTGCTTGCCTGCTTCCTAATCCTAAGTAGATGCAGGTAATGCACAATAGCTGATTGCGAAATTGATTGTCGTTCGAACTGTTAAGTATATATGAATTGGTATTCCAGCCTTGGACTAGATAGTTGTTTACAAGCAATGACTCTGAAGTTGTTTGATGCTACAAATCATAAAAAAGTAGATTGATCAGTCCTGGTTTGTATACTTACTATTGTGATATAAAAAGTTCAAATGATAATTGGAGTTTATATGCTTACATTCTTACAAAACTCGTACCATGCATGTAAATTTTATTTATATTTTTGTAGTTATTATATTTCTACTTGTGAATGTTGTTGGGAAAATGACTAGCACTCCTAGTAATGCAATGTATGGTTCATCTGCGACATCGAATCCTACCAGTGCATCATCGGATTATGGAGATTATGACTTTGATAATGAAGGTGACAATATGGATGGAAACTATGAGGCTTGATTTTATTTTGTTATGTTTTTGCTTTGTTTGATGGATTGTGTTATGTAACTTATCACTTATGTCACTTGAGATTTGAGAATTGAGGTTATGATTCTATATTATATTTTTATTTGGATATTATGACCATTTAGACTATATTTATGTGTAATTTGATTATATAAATATTTTAATTATTCATTTATTCCATATATAAATATATTAAATGAAAACCACCTAAAATCCGCCTAGAATCCGATTAATCCCCGTCTAGCCGCCTAGGCGCTAGAAGGTGTCTTCACCGTCTAGGACCGCCTAGCGATTTTTAGAACCTTGATGATACTAATGATAGTTATTACACTTCTATGAGACTTTGTAATTTTTAGTGTTTGAACATCAAGGTTCTGGCTTTTATTGTCCAAGTGTTTCTGTTTTTCTATCACAACTTCAGTTCTAGTAAACAGTTAGGAGTGTGCATAAATTGGATGATCTGCTGAATGATCCAACAAAACAAGAAGGAAAAAAATGGTCCAGAAAAACCATTACAAACAGTTACTCAATGTACGAGAACAAACTCTTGATTATTGAGCAGAAGAAGAAGATACTATCAAATTTTCAGTAGAATCGAGGGATTAAATCACTAATTGTTGAATGCTTATAATGACTTGATTGTAACAAATAAACCATAAGAAGATATAGATTATACAGAAGTAGGAATATTCTGGGCATTCAAATGTTTCTTGATAGCATTTGTAGAATGATGAGCAAAATACTTTTGCCTAAGCATTACATATGGGTACCCGACAAATGACAATAGGTGAGCTGGTTTTGAGAAGGAAAGTATCTCATACCACACTTGGTTGTTCTCATCCAGTTCAATTGAGAAACGTTCCTCCCCAGCCTGTTGTGTAGAAAGACAGTACACCATAATTCAGTGAGAACTCACATACTTACGACTTGCGAGATATTTGCATGATAAATAATAATGGTCTGGACATTTAGAATGTAGACAGCAAAAGGTAAATAGTACATTCATACACCATGTAAGCATCTGAGTGACTGTGTCTGTGTGGAAAAATGAGAGCTTTGATAGTATGGCAACACAACACCAAAAGATAAGACCACATAATCATTTTATTAACCCAGTGATCATTTAAATTTCCTATCTGGTTGACAATCAGAAGAGTATTTATTGCCCAAACTAAGTCTAATGTGAGTACAGAACATGCATCCACTACGTGTTTGTCATCAACACGATACTCAAACAGAGCTAATACCTGATCACGATGATCTAAAGATGCAGAATGGCATATTAGACTGTATAACAAACTAGATGATCGATCACATAACATCAGCATTTTAGCCTGTATAACAACAACTACCAATCCATTGGCAGCAGTTATTGTTCAAGCAAGATACGAAAAATTGAAAATCAAGTAGACCATCTAACCGAAGTTATTTACGGGTTTCAGTTGGTGTTCTCCATCATTTTTGTTATTCGAAATAAAAAGACTCTGTTGGACAATATTTAACAGAACCATCCTTCACAATAAGTATTAAAAATCAAATAAGTGAAACAAACTAACCAACAAGTGACCTTGAAGAGTACCACCCCCAAAACGAAAAGACGTCATTGACTGTTCACTACTTCTATTTTCATTCACGTACACAACCTGAAGAGGCATCATTACCCATGGCAGAAACTCCTTGACACAAACACAAAACTTCACTCCATTTTGAACTGGCGTATTCGGATCAACAAAAGCCCAATTCAATCCAAAATGCCTGCAAAAACCAAACTCACTCATAACTCATAAAATCCAGATATTTCCCTTCTCTTAACATCTAGACAGCCATAAGGCTTAAGGGTAGCCGTAAGCCCTTGCTTAAAAAAAAAAATATCTAGACAGCCACATTGGCTTACCTCCAATCCTGAAGAGCCCTCTTTCCCTTTTCAAAAGTTTCAAAACCTGAACCCACTAAAACACGCGCATGATTGCACAAGAAACCATTCTCTGAGAGGCCCTTATCTTCTTGGAGAGAAGATAGAGACTTGGCAGTAGCTCCTCTGAATTTAGCTTCATAGTTAAAGTCACCTGACCTGGTTTATTGTGCAGAAATTTCTCAACATCAGAATTGAAATCATACTAAGAGCATTTTAATCAAGCCCAGTTTACCTGTCAATGCAAGCCTTTTGTTCTTTAGGAGTTGGGCGAGTCCAGCTCAAGAAAACCATGTCTGTCAATACAATCAATAACTTAAAAAATCAACATGCACCCAGAAAAAAAATCACAAATTTTGCTGATGGGGTTTGAGAAAAGCTATCAAACTGAAGTTAAATGCAAACCAGGAATTCTGAAAAACATTACACATCTTTACCTTTCACAGGCTGAACTGTTGCTCTGGATTTTAAACCCTGCTATGAAAGTGTTGACACTTGACAGTTAAAGTCTCAGACGGAAACACTTTGTGAATACCAAATGCCCAGGCCCAAATCTACTTTGCCTGTGAAATCTCTGCGAAATTGTCTTGAGGTTAAATTTTAAAAATTCTATTAAATACCTTTTCACTTATATCTGTTTCTGATTATGGAAAACAAAATAAAAATGGCAAAAGGGTCAAATCATATTCCACGATTTCAACTGCTTCTGATCGAAAATAACTGCAAGTAGTTTTCATCTCTATCATGCAATTCATTCACTCTCTCACAAGAAACAAAAAACTCAATCGCGGCTTCACTTTCTCCGGGATACCGAGCGACGCTGAATTTCAAGGTGAGTCTCAATTTTTTTTCTCAAGAATAAAGAATCTTTCTCAAGCCATCATCAGTAAGCTTATTCCCGTAAAGCTGGAGGTTTTTTAAGGCATGCTTCGATCGTGCTATAGCAAAGGCATCTACATCAGCATCTTCAACCAGTAAAGGTGTGTCGTCCTCAAACCAATCTTCTAAATATTGAGAAGTGCACCACTCTCTGTTCCATTTGAAAGATTTCAAAAGAGGGCAACAGCGCCCAACCAAATCTATCACTTCATGTGATACATTAAAGCACAAAGTAATCTCCAGCTCCTCCAACAGAGAAAGTTTGGAAGCCACATTAACCAACCCCTGTGTTGTTAGCAGATCATCCTCATTGTAAGACAACAGTCTCAGGTGTTTGATGCCCCTCGAACTATGAGAGGTATTACATAAAAACGAGTTAGCTGCCGAAGGTGAGTCTCAATTTTTTTTCTCACACACATGCTCAATTCGAATAGAAATTCAAGGTGAGGGATTCAGTTTTTGATTTTTGAAATATGAGATTTGGAAATTGTTTCGATTGATTGGGTTGAAGCGTAGGGTCTATCATGTTCATTAATCTGCTATATCTCTACTGGCTTAGGTTAGTTTTTCAGTCTAACTATTTCAGATCTAGAGTATCCAGTATTGAGTGTAGTTTTCTTATGCATGTTGAATTTCTTAGGCTTGAACTGGTGGGTAAATTTCGAGGTATATAGTTTTGATGTAAAGAATGAATTCTAAGGCTCATTTCTATCTCAAAGGTGGCCTTAGTAGTAGTCATTGTGATTTACACAACAATGACTAACACAGCAAACTTCTTTGGTTTTAATATGCACTTAGTTTCTGGATATATATCAAACTGTACGTGGTCAATGCTTCCAATGCTTTAACTTAAAACCGTGTATTGCTGCACAATTATGTTTCTAGATATGTTATTTTTTTCTTTAACAGTTGAGTCTTCTGTGGAACTATTAATTAATCGAATTGTGGTTAAGGTTAAATCGACGCTGGAATGCAGGCAAAGACTGTGTCAGGTACAACAGCTTATTCAATTATGCAGCAGGTACGTACGCTATTGTATGATTTGGGTTATGGAATATGGTTTGCCTACCGGAATATAACTCATATCTAAATTGTCTCTTCAAAATCTCAGGGAGAATAGCAACTGTGTTGACATTGTGTACTTTACAAGTTAAGAGAACTTCAAAGTTCGTTTTGGGATTTCAAGGTATCCCCTAAGATACTTACGGTAGTTTTCAAGCTATTTTAATTAATGTTAGTCACCTAATGCATTTTCAAATGAATGCATACGTTACTAATTTGCTATTTGAGTTTGCTCTGCCATTAAGTACTGAATTAATGCATTCAATTACTACGTAGTACACTAATGCACTCAATTAAATTGTATACACACGGTGCATATAATTATGGAAGATTGCACATTGCACATTGCATCAAACTTCAAACTCCATTTGTCTTTCCTGTCTCAATTTGATGAATTGTTACCGATTTGGTTGGTAGGAAATTGGTATTGGGTTATGTAGTTGTTGTGCTGCCATGTATATCTCTACTACAGTAAAGGGAAGCGTTAGTTTTAGTGTCATCAGACATGCCAACATATTGAAACCCGAAAATGTCTTTCACAATTAAAAAAAAAACACAAGAAAAAACAGGAAACGTATAAGATGAAGATGATAATACCTAAAGCATAATAATACCTTAATGTCTTTCTGTCTATGAAGATGAATATGGGTAATTTTCTCAAGTAGTACATTCTATTCTGCACTTTCCTGAAGGATTAAAATTGAACTAAAGCCCATTTAAGTAATCACCCGCCTTGCAGTTTCATCTACTTCCAACAACTGCATCAGTTACAAACGCTTAGCGATGTGCACTTCTCTCCTAGAAGTTGGTCTTGCTGTAGTGGAGATGAGCAGTAGAAGTTAACCGACGCCGACATCTAATCCATAACTCCACCCCTGGTGAGCAAACTGCGATGGATCACGACTCAATATAGCCTGGACCATATTGCTGCATCTATGTATGATCTTCTAAGCTGTGTATCTTTCTATACTTTAAACTCATGTACCTTTAATTATATTTATTAATTCATTGTGTTATGGTGTTGTTGTCCTGTTTTAAAACTCTCATGGTTGCAGACGGATGAGATATGTAAGGACCATATAGCTGCAACTATCTGAAGGAATCTTCAACGACTTTTTATAACATACATTTACTTTCATAAAATGGATCGAATGAGCCGTGCACGTGCTCGCCATCGGCAATGGCGAGAGTCGATGACTTATTCTCAGCGTCAAGAGTATCTGGCAAGGCGTCGTGAACAAGCTCAAGGAAAGCGACCAGTAGTTGAAATTGATCATGATTATCAATCCCAGTTTGATCAAGGTAATTATTATTGAAAATGTTTCTTCATTTCTTAACTGATTGAATTCATGTAAAAATTTCTAAATTTATACCCATAGCAGTGTTAGAAGGCGAAAATGTCCACCAATGTGAAGAATTGGGACCAAGTGGTACAAGTCAACCTGCTCCATGTATGTGCTCATAATATTTGAATAAAATGTCTAAACCTCCTTTTATGAGGATGATAGAGATTTAATACCAGTTAATACAACCTCAACTAATCTTATTTCTTTCACTTTATTGGTGTTGCAAGATCACTCTGAAAACTTACACTTTTCAAGATCATTACATGTTGATAATGATGGTCCACAATATTCAAGACGTCGACTGACTCACGTGAGACAACTTGCACGGATGGATAGGTCACATATAAGCGAAGATGTTCAGAATTTTCTACTACATGGTGAATGTATACGTGGTATTAAACCTATTATATTATTTTAAAGTTGATGTCCACATAACTACTAACTTATGATGACATAATTTTTTTGTTTTACACATCAGGTGTGCATGATCTTCCTATGCTAAATCATGCACAAACTGGCAACTCCAACATGAGTCTTAATATTGGAAATGATATGACCATCAATGATGTGAGGATGAATGTAAATGAGGAAGACCACGACATGGAGAATTTGTTTACTCCAATGGCGCATGTGCACAATGTTCAACAACAAAGACGTATAAGAAGACCGCGAATAATTCATAATTCGGCTAGAGATTTCGATGAGGATATGGGCATCCCTTACTGCGAATTACCCGCAGTTAGAAGATGTCCGTATTGTCAAGCAATGTTGTTTCATCAAGAGACCTTTAGTTTGTGCTGTTGTAAAGGAAATATTGTTCTGCCTTTGATACAATCTCCTCCTGAAATGGTTCGGCTATTTTCTGACCAAACAAATGAAGGAAGAAAGTTTAGACAAAGCATCAGAGCTTACAACAATGTCTTTGCGTTCACTTCGATGGGTGTACATGTTGATGAGTCAATTAATGTTCGATCTCATTATACCTTTCGTGCTCAAGGTTTAATTTATCATAAAATTGGTAGTTTATTGCCAATTGATGGGAGAAGACCGCGATATTTGCAAGCTTATATATATGACACTGAGCATGAACTTCAAAATAGATTATCTGAGAGCGAAGTTTTGGATAGGGCAACGGTTGAAAAAATTCAACAAATCTTGCATCAATACAATCCATTTGTAGAAGTTCTTCGAAGTCTTGGACAACGTCAAGATTTACCCAATTGTAGACTCATCATAAGAGAGCAACCATCTGATCGTCGTCAGTATAATATGCCATATGCATCAAAAGTTGCTGCTGTTATAGTTGGAGGGGAAGACAATATAAATCCAGACGGAAGAGATTTTATTGTTCAAACGGTTGATGGACAACTTTGGAATATAAAAGATTCCGTCGGATATTATGACCCTATGCAATATCCATTATTATTACCGTACGGATAGTATGGATGGGATATTAAGACTCGAGATAATAGAGGGAATGATATGTCATGTTGCGACTTTTATGCCTACATGCTACATGTTGATTTTTTTTTTCATTAGCATAATTTTCCTATGTCACCATAAGACACGTTCTTAAAAGACAAAACTTTTGTAGGTGCGTTAAGGTCACGAAAATCTGCTACATCGAGGTGGACGACTTTTACAACAATATGTAGTGGATAATTATGTGAAAATTGAATCACAACGACTTAGATATCTAAGACTTGAACAAGAAAAATTTCGAAAAGAATTTCGTCAAGGACTACAAGACTCTCTTCATGCAGGGGAGCACAATGCAGGTACTTGCTATATTTTTAGGGTAAGCTCTTATGTATTTATAAGATTGTTATACGTATTTGTATATTAATCTGAAATTAATGTATTCTCAGAAAATGTTGGCCGTAGAACCATTCTCCCCTCATCATTTATTGGAAGCCCGCGTGACATGCACCAACGATATCAGGATGCAATGACTTTGGTTCAAAAATTTGGTAGGCTCGATCTTTTTATCACCATGACATGTAATCCAAACTGGGAAGAAATTAAAACTTAACTGCTCCCTGGACAAACACCTAAAGATCGTCCAGATATAGTCACTAGGGTTTTCCATGCAAAACTTGGGCATTTTAAAGAAGACATTGTGGACAAGGGTGTACTAGGAAAAGTTGTTGCTCATGCTTTTGTAATAGAATTTCAAAAAAGGGGTCTACCACACGTTCACATGTTGGTTATGTTGGCTGAAGGTGATAAGCTTAATAACCCAGATGTGTATGACCGCATTGTTAGAGCTGAAATCCCAAATAAGGATGATGAGCCTCAACTATACGAGGCAGTGTGCACGCATATGATTCATGGGCCATGTGGAATATTAAATCCAAGGCTTGCGTGTATGAAGAATGGGAGTTGCAATAAAGGATATCCCAAATCATTTTCAAATTTCACGGTGCAAGGGAATGCTGCTTATCCTGTATATCGAAGACGAGAAAGTCGTTTGCCCGCACATACCGGAAGACGAGGGGACGTGATGGTGGATAACAGTTGGGTAGTTCCTTACAATCCATAGTTATTACTACGATACAACTGTCACATCAATGTTGAAATATGTGGGAGCATAAAAAGTGTCAAGTACTTATATAAGTATGTCTACAAAGGTCCAGACAGAGTAGCACTTCAACTGCAATCGAACCCCGACTTCGATGAAATCAAGCAGTATGTGGATGCAAGGTGGGTTTGTGCACCAGAGGCCTTATGGAGGATCTTTAAATTTGTGATGAATCGTATATATCCAACTGTAGAACGATTACAGATACATCTTCCGAACATGCAGCAAATTACATTCAGAGAAGATGAAGTTTTAGAGGATATTTTAGTAGATGAGCAAGCACAAAAAATAATGCTAACTGAATTTTTTACCCTTAACCGAGTAGACGAGGATGCAAAGGAGTATCTGTATCGAGAAATTCCTGAACACTATAGGTGGGATAGTAGCAGGAAGTTTTGGGCAAAAAGAAGGAATAAGTACAAGGTGATCGGGCGTATATACAGTGTGTCACCGCTAGATAGTGAGAAGTTTAATCTTCGTGTCCTTCTAAATCACATTAGAGGACCAACATCATTTCGTGATGTGCTTACTGTTGATGGTGTTTTACAACCAAAATTTAAGCAAGTAGCCGAGATGCGTGGATTTTTAGAGAATGACAATAGCATCCGAAATTGTTTGTTGGAAGCCTCTACAGTCAGGATGTCATCAGCATTAAGGAGATTATTTGTCACTATTTTGATTTTCAGTGAACCAACCGGTGTTAGAATGTTGTGGGACGAATTTTATCCTTTCATGGTTGAAGATTATCCTTCATGCAGTGAGACTAGACAAATAAACCGGTTATTACGGGATTTAAACTCAATACTTGAACAGTTTGACAAGAGCATTAAAGATTTTGATCTTCCCGATATAATTAATGACGCTGAGGAAAATCCTGCCATGCCTAGATGTATTGAGGACGAACTCCTCATAGAAGTTCCTCAAGAAGATGTTGATGCAATTGGGCTTCTTAACAACGATCAAAAAAGTGCCTTCAACACTATTATGGCCGTAGTGGAGAGACAAGAAAGTGCATTATTTTTTGTTGATGGTCCAGGTGGAACTGGGAAGACGTTTTTATATCGTGTATTGCTAGCAAGTTTAAGAAGCAAAAATCATATAGTCCTTGCCATAGCATCATCTGGAATAACGGCAAACATATTACCTGGTGGGAGGACGGCTCATTCTAGATTTAAACTCCCACTAAACGTAGATGCATCCGCCGACTGCTGCATAAGTAAACAATCAGCTCTTGCACAACTGATACGAAGTGCGACTGCAATTATTTGGGATGAGGCTCCTATGACACATCGATATAACTTTGAACTACTTGATCGAACTTTTAGAGACATATTGGCGTCTGAATTACCCTTTGGTGGAAAGATAATGATCTTCGGGGGAGATTTTCGTCAAGTTCTTCCTGTGATTCCTAAAGGAACAAAGTCTGAGCTCATTCAAGCTTCAATCATGAGATCAGCATTTTGGGCACAAGTGAAAATATTGAGATTAAGGGAAAATATGAGATCCATAAATGATCGTCATTTTGCTGAATTTTTGCTACGTGTTGGTGATGGAGCTGAAAATGTCTATGATGATAAAATGATCAAATTGCCTGATTCGATGGTTGTTCCATGGGAAAATGACAGTTCCATTCAAAAAATTATCGACGAAGTCTTTCCAAATTTGGGCAATCACGTAAATGATGCAAGATATATGGTTGAGCGAGCACTTATTACTCCTATAAATGATGATGTGGACATGCTCAATGATAAAATAATCGATATGTTTCCAGGTGATCGAATTACATTGTATTCTTTTGATTATGTGGAAGATGACACCAGAAATTTGTACCAGCCAGAGTTCTTAAACTCAATATCTGTAGGAGGACTCCCCCCTCACAAGTTGACTTTAAAAGTTGGTGCCCCGGTCATGCTACTGAGAAATATTGATCCAAAATTGGGATTGTGTAATGGGACTAGATTATTATGTCGTGGTTTTTATCAGAACTTAGTCGATGCTCAAATTTTAACTGGACACTATGCTGGGACTAGAGTTTTTTTACCTCGAATTCCTTTGAAAACTGTAGAGAATGCAGGACTACCATTTTCACTCACAAGGAAGCAATTTCCGATCAAATTGAGCTTTTCTTTGACAATAAACAAGTCTCAAGGTCAAACTATCCCGCATATAGGTGTTTATCTCCCTGATCATGTTTTCAGTCATGGTCAATTATATGTGGCATTGTCTAGAGGAGTATCTGAGACGACTACGAAGGTTCTCATTAAAAGATGGTCTATTACTGGTGAAGATGGGGCATTCACTAAGAACGTGGTGTTCAAGGAGGTTTTACTTCCTCCGGATTCAAATGATATCTAGAATTGATAGGTACTATACAAATGGCAGAAATACATATATAGTTGATATCGAAGAAATAATCATGACCCTATTTAATTGTGTTAATATTTTTTGTCTCTTTTGTGTAGGTATTGTGCGAATAAGGTTCTTTCGATAAAGGGACGGAACCAGAGTTATGGGAGAATAAGATCAATAGGTAGGACTATATATGTTGATCTATTTACGTTTATGTGGGGTATGTAGTAGTGTTAGCCCTCTACTACCTTTTATAAACTTATTTTGAAAAATAAATATATTTTTAAACTGAGTGTAATAAAATAAATACGCTATAACAATGCAAATGACATGTGTAAACTGCTCATGGAAACCGTCAATTCTCTCTGAAATACGTACGTGTCACACTCCTTAAACTTTTCAGTTTTCTATTCATCTACACAAACTACCATGATTAGAAATAGTGCAGATCCAGCAATTCCAAGATCTAACAACAGGCAAGATAAATAAGTGATTGAAAATTTGTCTTTAATGTAGTTTCTTCTTCTTCATTGGCTTTTATAACTTTGTTGAAACAACAAATAATTCACTATATAGTGAATACGCATGAGATACTTCATAAATTTTTATTGATATATGTGAAGTGCTCAATATATTACTAAGTCTATTACGTAGTAGTATTGTACAAATTGTAATCCATGGATTTGGGACAATATAATTGATAATAGTTGAGTCATAGACTGCGTAAAATAATAGAAGTACACGTAAATACACTAATAATTCGTACGCGCGAGCGCGACACATATGCGCGTGCAGGAAAGCTAATATGACTTTATTTTCATTTTCATTTTCATTTTCATTTTCGATTAGACAGATATCACCGTTATGCTTGGGCACTTTTCACGGTCGATTAGAAACCCTCAATTCAATTGGTATAGCAATCATATGAAAACGACAACCACGACCAGCAGTGTGTTGCAGAACACGAATTTAACCTAACTCGATCGAGAAATGAAAAGCGGAAACGTGTATGTCCTCAGACCTCAGATGCGTGCGATAAATGATGATTAGGGCCTCATCTGTTTGCTGCCTAAAAGGCAAAATGATTTGAATATAGGCATATAGCATCGACTGTAGGCCAAGTATGAATTGTGGCTCTATTCTATCTATTACGTACCCAAAATTTTGCGTCACTAAATATCCAATTAATATTTGAAGAACACAAAACTCAAACTCTTATCCGAATTGTGGAGCTCGAGTGGTTCGAAAATGAACTGTTATACTACAACTATAGTACTATACCCATAACCCATTCAACCTTATTTTTACAAAGGAAAGGTAAAAAGAACACAAAATAACGCTCTGTACAAAGAGATGCCCTAATTAAGCAGCCCATGAAAAATCTTCTTATACTAAAAAGCCCACTGAGGCCCACTACGAGATGCACCTCATGGAGTACATAGAGACAGATTGCTCAACCGCCGGTGCATCATACACCCTTGGGTGGTCGCTCTCTAGTCCATAGTCCATCATCGGACGGTGCTCCAAGTCCTCATCGTGGTCGTAAACGAAATCAGGGACGTCAATCTCGCTCCTCCTCACGTGTTCCCACAGATAATCGAGCCTGCTCACGTACTTGAGCTTACCATACACCCTGCCACACCAACACGAATAGCGCAAGTTAGCCTCATAAACTCGAACCATTTTAAATAGCGCACCCAGTAAAAACGAAAATGTAATTAATTTAATTTACTTACCCGCCGGTGAAAAGAAAACGGCCGAAGGTGGCGAAGAAGAGCCTGGCCTGAAGACCCGGGTGAAGAAAATAAACGGCTTCGAGATTCTGTCTGACGGTGATCGGGATCGCGTCGTAGATTGATCGGAGGGCTGAGATTCCGGGAAAATTCTCGGACCTTTGAACTCCGGTGTGAACGTACAACATCGCAAACGGCTTGTTCTCCAATTTCGGGAAGATTTTCTCTTCTAGATATTTCCTCAGAGCATCCACGCTCACAATCCGAGCTGCACAAAAAACCATTCAAAACCTAAATAAATATATATATATATATTAATAAAAATCAAAACGCAGAGTTCTTGATAGAAATGATTAATTTACCTGGAAATAATTTACCGATGATGCGAATAATGGAGCGGCCGCGTTTGTCGCGGCCGTGGATCTTGAAGACGTCGAGCTTTTCGATGAGGGCGAGCTGTTCGGATTCGGAGATCGGAGAGGCGTTCATATTTGAAAAACGGGAAAAAGGTTTTCACGACGAAGACTTTGTGATGGTGAGAGCTTGAAGAAGCAGAGAGCGTTGTATGATTTAAGGAAAAGTGTGAGGTTTGATTGGGGATGGGGCTTCAAAGAAGTGTTTATGTATGTGAGGACAAGTGCCATGAAGGTGGATGAGAGAGAGGCGTGAGGGGGTTGATTTTGGGATTTCGTATGTGGAATATTCGTCGAATCTTCCCTCAGAGCGGGAAGGGCCCGCCCGGCCTGCGCAATGTCCGGACTCCGACACCGTTTTGGGAGATGCTGACCGTTTTTTTTGCTGACCCGCTGACGTGGCTGACATGGCAGTTAAGGGGGGGAATTAAATTTTAAAAAAAACGGAAATATTGGGAAGCATTTGCTGTATTATAATCGAGTGAATAGTCCGGAATCAGGGTTCGACGATTCTCTATCGATTGATTGAATCATTGAAATATACCTTCCACACCAAGTATGGTCACATTATCCAATTGCATTATTCCTTTGATTTTGCGGTACTATATATGAAATACACTATAACCTCTATAAATTTATAACTTCATAACCTATAAAAATTATTACTTTAACGAAATTATTATTTTATCGATAAATTAATAATTTATTAATTTATTGAGATTTTAGCGAGGTTATTACTTTTGGATTATCCTAATGAAATATACGATGAAATAACTTACTAAAGAAGTGATCATTAAAAGAATAATGAATCCACACGCTGAAGATGATCATGACTCAAATGACAGTTATGTTATACTAATAGTTTCTCATGAAGACATTTGAAGCACAATTTACTTTGAATAACTGTTTACTACAAAATGAAATTTTTTTATTAAATTTTATGCACGCATTGCAAAAGATCAAAGACAAAGTTAAATTTGGTTTAGATGTAAAAAAGAAACATGCTGCATTAAAGTATTTTTTTCAATAAACAACTAAAATGCTCGAGAAAATATAAATTCACAGCTAAAAATTTATTTTTTATATATTCATAGGGGCCTAAAGGAATTAGAAAAAAGTTATTATCTTATGCATTTAGCGAGGTTGCCAGTAATATAAACTAGTCCCGAGTTAGGACTGAGAGAAAATATTACTTTAGTGAGGTTATTAATTTATCGAATATTCATTTATCGAGGTTTTACTGTAATGTGGTGCTCATCTTCGTGACGTCTACACATTCTTGATAATTTATACTTTTATTTTCATAGTGTCGGTCAGACAAATTAACTAACAAATTACAGTTCACTTAGAGCATTTTCAACAATTATTGTAAACTCTTTAAAATTGTTATTTTAGAGAGAAAACATCATTTTTTTAACTTCAATAATTCTTGTAAACCATCTTGTATCCTATAAAAAGTGGAAAAAATATATAGAGAGTATCAATATCTATAGAATTTTCAAAACTTGTATATCCATCACAAAATCTCTAGAATTTAATGTTTATCTATTATAGTTTACTCTCTCCTAAAACAGACCAAGTTTTAACATGAGATTTAAAGTTTGATATATAATATTTATAATATTGATTCATTAAATTATACAAGAAAATGTTAATTTTATATAATAGAATATAGTAGAGCCGTTAGAACTAGGATGATCTTATTTTCCAAATTTTATATTTTTATCTTGTATAATAAAATGAAATTACAAAAACGATTAAAAATGCTCTCAGGAGATCGATTATTATTTCACGAGTTATGTTTGTAGCTGTGTGACTTGGTAGGCCCCCAAAGCTTTATGAGCTACGTCGTGGAGCATAAGAAAACTCACCGGTAAATGTGGAAACCGCGGACATTCTGACATAGGAGGATAAGGAATCAAGAAGTACTTTATAATATGTGGAGTAACAATCATATATGGCAAGCATATCTAATGTTACGGCTATCATTATCGAAATGACTAATCATATATTACAATGGCACAATATATGCACTTTATCCTTAGTGGTCAAGTCTCCATTTGTAAAGCCAGGGACGGCGGAATTGGATGAGTGAAGATCATTCCAACTCATGTCAAAATATGCGTAATTTGACCCATGAGGTGTGCCATAACGTATAATGTTAGAATTGAATAAGAGACTGGAAACTTCCCAGTTAGGCTTTTTCTATATCAAAGTTTCAAATGTACACCATCTACAAATACATGTATCAAGAACCACTGTCCACTGGTAACAAGAACCACCCATGGAGATGCCGTGAATAATCATCAAGTATGCAATACAAGGAAAGTTCCTAAAATCGCTACGTGTGAATGTGTGATCTGATGCTAAAACAAAGTATTGCTTACTCTATGAGGCTCTGACTAAATTCCTGCGACTCAAAGCCAGATTCCTTTGCCAGCTCTAGCAAGTCTTTTTCTCCACCCACGACCTGTGAGAAGAGTTGTCAGAATCTAGTTAATCTTAAAGAGATAGGAACAGGTTTAACAGCAAGGTGTAGTTTTGGTTAAGAATGTGCAAATAAGGACGAAGCAAACAATTATGTTTAAGAATTTATGATGAGATTTATCACCTGGCCGTTGATCTCCCAAGTAGGAAAGCCTTCAAGTTTAGCATCAATACAAGCCTTTGCCATAATAGTTCCCTTTCTATATCCATCAGGGAAGCACTCAACATAGTTCAATTCCTTTGCTGCTTCACGTCCAAACATCTTCATGAAGACCAAAACAAACAACCATAGTTCAAAGGCATGACAGACAGTTTTTTTATTTTAACCTTTATTTCTCTTATCCATAGAGTAACACTATGACTGGCGAATGATGATGAAGACAAAACCAGTGAAAACCTCATGATTCTATGTTTCTAGCGCATGTAGTTGGAGAAAAAAGAGCGAAGTACCTGCTTTTGTTCTACACAATGTGAACACCAGAAAGCGCCATACATTTTAGCACCTACGGCATTTAAATGCTTTGCAAGAGCTATAGCAAATGGAGTTGATGGTGTTGTAATCTCAGTTGTAAAGTACGGAAGATCAACATCAGCCGGGCTGTTAACAAAACAATGTAACATGAAAACATTTATATAAAGATTTCCCGTTACAGGTAATGCTTCTGATTTGATCTAATGACAACAAATAACAAGCTCCCTTAAATCATTAATGTACCAGGACAATGTGTAATCATTCATATTCGTTCAATATTAACTCTTAGATTCATCTTTAGAAGATCATGAGAACAGACTATTTCTTGAAGTACAGTGGATCAGATATATTATATCAGATATATAAATACTGAAACCATGTATCAAATCCATCCACATAGATAGCTCAGTAGCATATGTAATTGATTCCACCACAGTAGACTGTCATGTAAGAACAGCCCAATACAGTCTGCTGATACAAAAATCATACAAAAGAGAAATACAACAGAGAAGCACTAAAAAGAAGACCCGTTGTGATATCACTGTCAGGCTTGGAGCAATGAACCTGAACAGTGTTTAACACATTGATTATTACCATAGTAACTAATCAAATGCATGCCAAAACCTATGTTTACCAGATCCAATCTCTCCTATCGCTGAATACACCAATCATATAAATTTCACATTCTGTTTCCTCCTTTGTTAAATAGTTAGATGGGGATACCTTAATCCTAGAAATCTGCTTTGGAGTACGTAAGGGTTCATAAAAGAGAGTGCTACAACAACGTATTCATGTGAATGGACCAGCAGAAAAATGAACGAGAAAATTTAATCACCTTGAGGAGACAGGTGCAGTATATGATCCATTCAAAGTCACAGCCACCAACACAACTATAGACAACAATAAACCCGCCTCTTTTTGAACTCTTTCGAACCCAAAATCCTACCAATACCAACCCGGAAAAATTCAAGTCATTCCACAACATTGAGATCAAACCAAAAGGAACGAAAAAAGCATAATTGAAAATCGAACCCCACCTTCAATGTGATGAAAAATAAGCTGAAGGACAAGAAAGCCGATAACAAGCAATACGAACACGAAGTTCCCGAAAACTGTGTGCTAAGAATGTACAAGAAACAAGCACTAGCAGCTGCCATGGATGTTGTAGTCCCAAGCAAAACAAGGCCAGCATCAGATTTCCCAATTCCAAACGGTAAACTCTTTGCATTCATTAACTGCAACCCAAGAGTAGCAACTAATCCATATGCAAGCATTCCAAACAATGGAAGAGGAACACCTACGAAAAAATGAAAACAAAAATAAAAAAATCAAAAATCAAACCTTTATTCAAACACACTAATTCAATTCCAATTTGCAATTTCAAGAAGTTAGGGAGTACTCAAACACATTATCTGCAACTATATTTCATTTCCAATTTTGTTAAGGCCAAGAAAATTTCCAGTTCCATATTTGCTCTGCGTTGCTGACGTACCTAAAACGACGGCGTAATCGCTGTTGAGGATGTCGCCGCAGCTTCCGCCACCGCCGCCGGTGGGGCAAAAGGCATCGGAGTTCGTGAGCTTGAGGAAAGTCAAGTAGGTCGTTTCGAGAAACCCAATACCTCCGAGCCCAGCGCACAGTTTGTAGGTCAAGTCACCACGACCTGAATACGACGTCGTTTCGGGTTCGGGTTCGGGTTCGGCGTTTTGGTCGGGCTCCGAAGCCGAGCATGTTAGTTTGAGTGTGACTGATCTTTGACGCCACGTCGGAAATTTAGTGAGGAGAGAGAATCTGGTGAGATTTGAGTGAGGAGGAGATCGGTGGAAGTAGAGCGGAGGAGGAGATGTTATTAGGCTCAGGAGCGCCGAGGTAGCCATTTTCGTCGCTCACATTCTACCGGAGCTTCGCGCGGTTTATCTGGGCTCGCTTTAATGTTACCTTAATCTTGGGCCTGGTGGCTATGAATATGAGCCCAGCTATTTGAGCGGGAGAGCCCATAACATATATGCACAAACTGGTCGGCCCAACCGAGCAAGACCCAATGGGAATTGTCAACGGTCACCTCATCAACTATTTTTTCTTTTCTTTTCTGAGTGCGACTCTAATTTACCTAAGTTTGAAAACTTATTTTTACTAGGTGGCTGGCACGGTTTTACCAATATTGTTATAATTTATCATATTAAATTAATAATTAATTAGTACAAATTTATTATGCGACAAACGGCTGATAATGATCATGATTGAGATGAAAAATGATTTGTGATTAGATTTGTAAATGTAAATAAATGTTGAAGGGAGAAGGATAAGTAATACATTAGATAATTTTTTAGTATAAGATAACAAGTTCACATTTCTTTTGTAAAAGGAACAATACTTTAATTCCTAAATAAGTTATTTACCTATCAAGAGCCGGCTTGCATCAAATGTTGATTTTCAAAAGTGTGGTTTGCATTAATAAATGAGTAATATTTTCGAATACCATATGGTACACTTTCGAGTCTTTTTCTCATACAAAGGGTAAATCAGATTAATCAATAAACATATAATTAATAAGTGAAAATATGTAGTGGTGCGAGATATCGCTCTCTACTTGGCTCATTATTGGCAGTAGTGTAGAGATGTGGAATTTTCGAGTTTGAAAAGTAGTTGAGATGAGAGGATCTGCAAAGTGAATAATTTTTTAAAACTACAATCTAAATTACAACAAAATTTGTACCAAAATTTATACCCCGGATTCTCTACCACATTTTAGTGAGACTTTGTATCAAAAAGGGAATATAATAGTATCACATTTTGGTGCGACTTTTGAATTAAAAAAAGGTCAAACATAAATTTATTACACCTGAGAAGCAACAAAAAAGATTAGTAGTTCAATAATAGGTAGCTTATTAACTGCACTTGCAGCTTCTGGTATCTGAACAAAATTCCTAAATTACTCAAAAACTCAATCCCCTTTGATGATGTGGAGAGCCACCTCTCAAAAGTATCATATTCTCAACTTGGATATTCTCAACGTCAGTTAGTGAAATTAAATCATAATACTAAACTAAAATGCTGACAGACTCGTCTATAATACACTAATGACACTACAAACCTACTCCAGACAGATTCAAATCACAGGAAATTTTGATACAATAATATAGACACAGTGGCGGACTACCAAACAAAATTTTAGGGTATTCGGAGTTCATTTGAGTATCAAACTAAATCAACAAAGCTACAACTAAATGCAGAAAATAAATGCTGAAAGTGAATATGCTAATGAATGCAAATAAATTTACTATATGATGAATGAGTTAAAAGGAATGCAATCCACCACCGCCATTCCATCTATCCAATACATACTAATCTAATGCACATATCCATTGAATGAAAGCTCCCAGGAAAGGTTGATCGTTACAACCACATCCTATTACATAATCCTTATGCCTATGTGAGTTTGTCATGGACCTCCTCCACATCTATCCCACTATTGAACCCATAATAATGGACCCCAAGGTTTACAAAGAATAAACTATTAAGATCTAGAAAAGGTTTGAGAAGCTACAAGGGTTCACAGGTACACTATATGCGTATCCTGCTAGACCTAGAATTTCAATCACCCGACGAAATCGGTGTATCACTGCAGAGAATCCGGTAGAAGAAATTATCTTCAGTCTCCCGTATCTCATGACAATAGAATCCTAGCATGCATACTAAGTTGCGCACCAAAGCAAACATACAAGAACTCATACGGTGAGTCACATAGAGAAAGAAACTTCATTCAAATTGAATATGCAAAACTAGATTAAAGTGTATGAATTATAAAGATTTCATGTACGGGACTTCAACCACCCTCTTAACAAGATGTTTAGCTACTAAAAGTCATAATGAAAGAATCAAAATAAATCATAGAGTTTAAACAAGAATGGATGAAGAAGATGAACTGTCGTCCAGTTTCGATGGATCGAAGCTCGGGCTTTGATTGATCGAAAATGGTACTCTGGCTCCTTTGCAGCTGCTTCTTCCTTTGCTCGAGGTTTTGCTCTCTAAAGTCCTGATTAGCTTTTCTAAAAACCCTAAAATAGATTTCCCTAATGGATCTCCTCAAGTCCATATTGGAATAAGCTTCTTTATTTGCACAAAACTCCTTAATCCTATATTATGCCAAGAATCCTTCAATTGTTTCTTTTTCCTTTATTGCTCCACAAAATCTATAAAACAATAAATATTAATTAAATACTCAATTATATAACAATAAAATAAGTATAGGGAGTGAATTAAACACCGAATAGACGCATAAATATGCGACTATCAAAATACCCTACACTTAAACATTGCTAGTCCTCGAGCAATACACTAAACTAAGACTCAAAAACTTCAAAAAAAAACTCTAATGCCCTCAATAAATTACTTCAGCATTCTTCCACAAAATTGTAACACCAAGATCACATGTACCTACAAGTTACCAAAAATAATCCAACATATAACACACATGTAACATGTAAGACACATACATAATCACGGTGAAAAAGAGCTAGAACATGCACAAGACCAATCAAGATTCAACCTCACATTGATATGTTCTCATATGTGTTTCTCTCAAAATATATCTAAGGTATCACTTAATTCGATTACTTGCCAAATGGACAAAACCATATGCTCACTCTTGTGACTAATCTCCACAGATCAAAAGCTGTCATCTTGAAAAACAAAAGGGCTTTATGGGTTGTAATGAGGCTTGGCACATAGGTTAAAGAATAAATGGATATAGATTGCAAACAAAATTCTAGAATCTAGTAGATATCACAACTTTTTTTTTGTTTTTTTTGTTTTGAATACTCTTTTTTTTTCTTCACACTAGCTTGATACCCCACACTTATCTCTTGTTATCACCTTTCGACATTATCACCGTCTTCACATACCTGTCTCATGTATAGTTCTACCAAGTCCTAGAACAAGGGTAAAGATATCTATTCTATAGTTCAAGGTTGAAGATAAATGAATCCTAGAATAAGGGTGATGACATAAAGTTTCACATGTGGGCTCAAAGTGGTTAACTATGAGGTGCACATCTTGTATACACAAAATCAGGACACTGGCTCATATGGCTATGGGTTGTCCCCTAAATGCCTTTATCACTTCCTCAATCAAAATATGTATCGACTAAAAGTTTTGAATAGCACAAGAGCAAGTTTTAGTAATCTCTAGAGTCCATTAACTTAATCTGCGGCAAGCAATTGACACTCAACAACGAAAGTATGTATATCACGTACATGCTCAAAAGCTCACGGGTTAAATGAATCTCAATAAAGTCTATGCATGCTCAAAAATATTTGTAGCATGTTAACTCGTTTCTACATTCACTACATATTCGCACATGCATCATATATCAACATTATCCAAAGAAACTCGAGTCACATAATCATCTCTTAGTCACAAAATTAGAAGAAATAAGCACATCATTGACTTTCTAAGGGCTCCTAAGACTCTATTTTTTTCTTGACACTATTCGTTTTTGTATTTTGTTTTTCAAATAAGACACTTAAAACACACAAGAAAACTAAAAAAAAAACTCTAAACTGACACTGACTTTTCGATGGATCTAATATGGTCCTTGATGAATTGAGGATTGCATCTTGGTCTCGCTCTAGAATAACCCTTCTATGGGTCAAAGGATATCCCTTGATGAATCGAAGGGTACACCTTGGACATTCTAAGCAAAATGGAAAAAACTGAAGAGACTGTGCATTCTTACTTTCATAATTTATACAGAATTAACCACATGTCCGAATAGGCTGACATTTTACAAGCATATACTAGACATATATATAAAGACTCACTAAAAATTTCAGAATTTTTTCAGACTTTTAGCTATGTCCAAAAAATTACACGACATCAAAAATCTAAAATTCTGACTCAAAAACTAAAAATCTATATCTAGACGCTAAGTATATAGCCCCACCCTACACTTGAAACTTGCATTGTTCTCAATGTAAAAACTTGAATTAGACCATACACTATACCAAACAAGTATGACAAAGAACACCTATCACACACAAAACACACTATGTGGGGAAAAATAAAATAAAAGGGATAAGAAATCAAATTCTGGTCGCCAGCTTCTCCATCCATATGAGTTGCCTCCCAAATAGCGCTAAGTTTAACGTCTTCAGCCAGACATCTTCAAAACCATCAGGTGGTTGTAGTCTTGGCTCGATCAAGTGCTTGGCTTTTAATATTGATGTTCAATGATCTCTTCCAAGCAACTTGGGTATCTTTGGGATCCCTAACACACAAGACCCAAAGTGTCTTCTTCTTTTCTTCCTCTTTTTCCAAAGTCTCCTCTTCTTTAGTCCAATAACCAATGTAAAGAAAATATTCTTGTTGGACATATGGTGATCAAGTATCACCATCTCAATATGCTCCAGAAAATAATGAGGCTTGGTAGGTAAATCCTCAAACTCAAGTGTTTCGTTGGTGTATGAAACAAGTGTGGAACTTGAGTTTGGCATTGATAGCTTATGTGGTTGTTCTTGTGGTGGCAACAACATCTCAACCAAAGGAATTTTGATGGACTCTTCCTCAAGGAATTCGTCCATCTCATCATTATCAAAGAAATTATCCCCTTCTTCTAATGCAACTTCATCCTCAGTAATCAGCTTCCCATGACCATATTCGAGAAGAGCTTCAAGCTCGTCTAATTCTTGCTCAATCGACTGATGTTCTGCAAATTCTAGCTCACTTAATCTAAACACTTCCTTCATATTATCCTTACTCCATCCATGTTGGAGATATTCCTCATAAAGATGGTATTCCTATGCGGATCGTTGCATAAGAGCTTGCTGAACTTGGCTCATCTGATGCTCCAATCTCTCAATAGCATTACCACGCTCATGCATTGTTACCCTCATCTCTTGCATAAAAGCATAATTCTCCTCTTCTTCTTTTTGTCGAGCATCAATTGTTGCAACATGTGCATCAATCTCTACTCTGCATCATCTGATTATGGAGCATAGTCATAATCAAAGTGATCATCCCATGTTGGAGTGTAAGGAGGTGTATAGTAGTCACTATGCATGGTGGAATAACTTTGATATGACAAATATGCACATTTGTCAGTTGAGTGATCTGTTATATAGAATAAACCACAAAGTCAGAATACATAATATACAAAAGTCAGAAACCAAAATACAAGCCAAAGCAATTAGACTATTAAGACTTAGAATTAAGCAATTCCCTGGCAACGATGCCAAAATTTGATGATGTGGAGAGCCACCTCTCAAAAATACCATATTCTCAACTTGGATATATCAATGTAGTATGATAACACTACGTGAAAAAGTGCTTCAGACGACAAGATGTCGACGATAGGTGCACTTTTATCTGTCGTCCAAATTTTTCAACATATTCTGACGACAATTATTTTAACAACTGTCGTCCTAATGCATTGTTTTTTGATGATTTTCAACTTCTAATTTTACATCTTCGAACCACGACATAAATATATCGTATGAGTAAATCACTATTTTGAAGTGTTTCTCATGTCAATCAGGCATTATTACAATGACATATATATGTAGTTGAAGAAAACAATTTTCAAAGAGGTTTTTGTACATAATTTTTGTTTTTGAATACGATAGATATATGTCGTATGAGTTTATACTATTTTTGTTCGAATATGAGAATTTTAAAAGACGACTAATATTTTTCGTATTTGTAACGTGGAAAATTGACACTTTTCTTTGCATTATATTGAACTCTACAAAGACTTATATTTGTCGTTGCTAAAGTTGCTATGAACATGTGAAAAATTTAGACGTTTCCATTGTATTATGTTGAACTTAAAGACGACTGTTATCTAACATTGCTAAAAATTATGTGATTCTTCACGTATTTTGACTTTGACACTTGAGTTTATTTTTAACCTAGCTAAAACCATGACTGACCGGTCCACACTTAGTCATTTTCGCATTCTCTTTCTCCTCAGCTCAAAAGTTCTCCTCTCACAAACCAACGACAACCAACACCATCAATCTCCGCCTTTGACGTAGCCCACCACCCCAATCAATCTACACCGCTGACTAGCCTACCAACACCACCAGCTTGTTCCCTAAATGTTCAAAACCCAAAATCCCATCATGAAAGATAAAATCCCTAAATATAACTAGCTAGGTCTGATATATGTCCAATCATAAATACCTCGACCTCTGCACATCATCTCAGAATCTCGTAGTCGACCTCGTCCATCTCCTCCTCTCCATCAGCACTCGCAGCATCACTGTCACGGTAGTAGGTGAGCTCGTCCTTGATTCGCAGCCTGAGCTTGGCTTCAAGCTCCACCACTCGTCGAGCACTAGATCTCTCCGCTCCCCGACCAAGGACGACTAAGATCAAGATGTGACGGAGGCCGCGATCCAATGTCGACGACTACATCCCGTCCTCACGATCAGGCGGCGGCTATCTCTCTTCTCTGATATAAGCTTCTTCAAAACCAAACCACTATTCTCTGCCTCTCTAACTCTGAAGCTCTCCGATAAAGGCGAAAGTTCTTCATTCTCTATCTCATATTTTTGGTTGTTGCTGAATTAAGATAATGTATTACTCATCGATTCAAGCGAAGCAGTGAAAGCAAGAGCCTCTGAGACTCCGACAAGGTCTTTGCAGGCGATTCTTGAGAAGAATAGGTGATTCTTTGCATGAATATGAGGCTTCACTCCTTGGAGGCTTATGCAGAACAGCTACAAATTCCACCGATACTAGCCTTCCAGGTAATGACATATCCATCATGGTAAATGTAATTAAGGTATTTTATTACGGCAGAATGCCTCTAGAAAAGAAAGTCTCATTTTCGTATTCCAATTCCAGCAAAGCCACAAGAAAACAGAAGTCTCATATTTGTGTTCACGGTTCTCTTAAAAGAGTATTTCTTCATTGCAGATATTATATGAAACTAATTTCCGAGAGTTCAGAGTTGAAAGGCTTCAGGACATCCAATTCTAGTGGCAGCATCTGTGGGAAGCTATGGAGCTTATCTTGCTGGTGGTGCTGAGTATAGGTGAGTTAGCTCTGAATATCATTTGTTATGTTCATGTATTTGATTTTGACATGTGACAAGAAAATAGTGACACCTCCGAGTTCTGCATGTATTAATTTCCTAGAACATTGTTTATTTGAGCAACGTTGATTCTAGGGGCCTGATTATTTATGTGTTCTTGGATTAATATGTCTCCCATACCCATTGAGGGGTTTTGATATGTCTCAGTGCTCTCGATGTCTGATTCCATGGGCTGCAAATGGTAAGATATTGAAGCAAGCAACAATAAGATTGAGCACTCACATCATGATTTAATTAATTTCTTCTATGTCATAAGTATTGTGTGTGGATTTCACACTTGCTCGCATTTTCTCGCTCGCTTACTCTTGCTCGCTTGACTTATGTGATGTGCACGTGAGGCACATGAGTCGTGTGCTAGAAGTTTGGTTAGTTTCTTAGTGTACGTAAGAGGCTTGGTGATCTTTGGCTAAGTGCTCAGTCCTTGGCGAGGAACAGTGTCCTTAGCAAGTAAGTTAGGTATTAGAGATAGAGTTGTATAAATACAGAGTATTGAGAGTTGTTATGTGAGTAGAACAATAGTGTAGTTCTCTCTGTGAGTTTTTAGGTTTTTTGTTTGTTTTGTAACCCTACTCTCTCTTGTAATCTCCATTGATAGTGAAAGATTTTCTCGCTGCTCCGTGGACGTAGGCTATTGCCGAACCACGTTTCTCTTGTGTTCTTGTTCTTGTCCTCTTATCTTCTGTGTGTTCTTTGGGTTGTTGCTGATTCCTAGATTGGTTCTCTAGCTATCATGTTCATCTATCTATATATTGGTTAGTGAGTCATTTGGTGTTGCGTTTTCCGGCACAACAAGTGGTATCAGAGCTTCGGCTTAGATCCGGTTGAAATAGATGGCAGATAATAGAGATGAGGATGTTAACCCATTTGGTAGAGCTGAGAGCTCGAAGGTTATGAGGACGACGGTTCAGAATGCAAGGTTCTAGATGGAGAAATTTGATGGTATAAAAAACTTTGGGATGTGGCAGTGTGAGGTAAGAGATATGTTGACACAGCAAGAGTTGGATATTACTTTGGAAGGAAAGCCCCAATCGATGTCAGATGCTGATTGAGGCAAGATAAACAAGATGACTTGTTAGTCAATTCGTCTGTGTCTTGTAAAACCCCAAAAGTTTGTTGTGATAAGGGAGACAAAGTCGAAGGATTTGTGGCAGAAACTTGAAGACAACTACATGTCGAAAAGTGCCGAAAACCGTCTGCATATGAAGAGGAGGTTATTCTACTTCGAGTATAAAGAAAGTACGAAGATAATACACCACCTTGATGCTTTTAATAAGCTAGTTGCAGATCTGTTTAATTTGGATGAAGATATCAAAGATGAAGATAAGGCTTTGATTTTGTTGAATTCTTTGCTTGAGTCATATGAGCATTTGATTACCACGTTGCTTCATGGGAAAGAGACTATTAAGTTTGAAGAAGTGTCTAGTGCCTTGATGAATCATGAGATTAGGCATGCAGACAAGAGGAGTAGTGCTTCTACATTAGACGCTTTGGTAGCTAGAGGTAGAGCAATTGAAAAGAAGGGTTTCAACAACAGGAGGAAGTCTCATTCTTGCACCAGAGGAAATTCTAAAGGCAGAAGAAGTTTAGGAAGAGATGAATGTGCCTTTTGTCGTGAAAAAGGTCATTGGAAGCATGAGTGCCCGAAGCTGCAAAATAAGAATGCTAGTCCTCATGCAAATGTGGCTTCTACTGGTGAGGAAGCTGATTATATTCTTACGGTAGCTTCTAATTGTGTTGCATCAGTAGATGAACCTGATTAATGGCTATTGGATAGTGGCTGCTCCCAACACATGTGTACAAATCAAGATTGGCTTGCTACTTTGGATACAAGTGTCACCGGAAGTGTGTTTATGGGTGATAACTTTGCTCATGATAGGAAAGGAGAATGAACAGTCAAGTTGAAGCTCCATGATGGTGTAGTTAGGGAACTAACTAATGTGTGGTATGTTCCTATGCTTGGCAACAATTTGATCTCCTTGGGTGCCTTGAAAGCTAGTGGTTACAAGATCACTATGGAGAATGGTGTCACAAACGTGACAAAAGGAGCCTTGGTAGTGATGAAAGGGAAGAGAAATCGCAACCTGTATATACTGCAAGGTGAAACAGTGATTGGTAATGTTGCTGTAGTTAGAGATTGTACAGATGATGCTACTAGATTATGGCATATAAGGCTTGGGCATGTTAGTGAAAAAGCCCTACAAGGTTTGGTGAAACGAGGGCTCTTGAAAGGAGCCAAAACTTGCAAGATTGATTTCTGTGAGTTTTGTGTCTTGGGTAAACAACACAGAGTGAAGTTTGGAACTGCTGTACATCAAACCAAAGGAATCCTCGACTATGTGCACTCAGATGTTTGGGGACCTACAAAGAATGCTTCCATGGGTTGTTAGCATTGGTTTGTAACCTTTCTTAATGAATTTTCCAGGAGGTCTTAGGTTTACACAATGACACACAAGGATGAGGTGTTGAGTATCTTCCTTGATTGGAAGAAGATGATTGAAAACCAAACTGGCAGGAAGATAAAATCCTTGAGGTCTGACAATGGTGGAGAGTATACATCTGATTCTTTTCATAGAGTATGCAGAGAGGCAGGGATAGTGAGGCATTTCACTGTTCCAGGGACTCCTCAGCAAAATGGAGTCCCTGAGAGGCTCAATAGACCCTTGTTGGAGAAGGTGAGATGTATGTTGCATCAATCTGGTTTGAGTAAAGAATTTTGGGTAGAGGCAGTCATCTATGTATGTCACCTTCGCTTGCCATCCTCTGTGATCAATGGTAAAACACCTATTGAGGTGTGGTCTGGAAAACCTGCAGATGACTATGATCATTTTCATATCTTTGGTAGTCCTGTATATTTTCATGTGACTGAAACTAAACTAGATGCAAGGGCCAAAAACGCTATATTTGTTGGTTTCAGGAGTGTTGTGAAAGGCTACAGGTTATAGTGTCCAGAATTGAAGAAGCTTATGATTAGCCGGGATGTTGCCTTTGATGAAGCTAGTATGCTTCACCCTAATGCCAAGGCTACAGATGGACAAAAAGGAAAGAATGATAAAGATGTTCAACAGGTGGTGCTGGACAGGGTTGTCACCAATGATAGTTTTCCTCGCCAGAATGTAGATGGTGACTCTGGAAGTGAGGAAGAGATTGAAGTCCAGAACAATGAAGATGTGCATGACCAAGAGGATATTGAGGCACATGTTAGAAGGCAGAGACAAGATCATGTACCTGATCCTGAATCCATTGTAGCAAGAAGACAAATGAGGGAAGTCAAGAAACCTACAAGGTTTAGCAACTGTATTGCTTATGCTTTTCCCATTATTTGTGCTGATATCCCATCAAATTTCAACGAGGCTATTGCGAGTCCAGAAAGAAATGAATGGGATGAGGCAATGAAGGAAAAGATGAGATCCCTTGAGAAGAACAAGACCTGGAATCTGGTTCAGTTACCTACTGGGAAGAGAGCTATTGGCTGGAAATAGATTTATGCAAAGAAGGATGCTGGTGGCGACAACAATAGCATAAGGTACAAGGCTAGATTGGTCGCCAAATGGTACTCGCAAGAGGAAATGATAGACTACAATGAAATTTTCTCTCCAGTTATGAAGCATAGTACTATTCGTGTGTTGCTAGCACTAGTAGCACAGTATGATCTTGAGTTAGTACAACTTGATGTGAAGACAGTCTTCTTACATGGAAACTTAGAGGAAGAGATTTATATGTCTCAGCCTGATGGTTTCAAGGATGATGGTAAGGAGAACTTGGTGTGCAAGTTGAATAAATCTCTCTATGGTTTGAGCAATCACCGCGACAATGGTACCTCATATTTGATGAGTTTATGAAGAGGCAGAAGTACACTCGCAATAGGTATGATCATTGTATGTATTTAAAGAGGTTGTGTGATGGTTCATTCGTCTACTTGTTGATTTATGTAGATGATATGCTAATTGCTTCAAAGAATGTGATGGAGATTGAAAAGTTGAAAGAGCAAATGAAGAAGAAGTTTGAAATGAAGGATCTTGGCGAGGCCAAGAAGATCCTTGGGATGGACATTACTCGCAACAGGAAAGAGGGTTTGGTGTGGTTAACTCAGAAACAATACATTGAGAAGCTACTGCAGAAGTTTGGAGTTTGTAGTTCTACTAAGCCTGCGAGTACTCCTTTGGCGAGTCATTTCAAACTTAGTGCTATGTTGTGTCCCAAATCTGATGAAGAGAAGCAGGAGATGAAAAATATTCCATATGCTATTGGTGGATTGATGTATGCTATGGTCTATTCCATACCTGATATTGCTCATGTTGTTGGTGTTGTTAGCCGTTATATGCACAATCCAAGAAATGAGCATTGGAATGCAGCTAAGTGGATACTTAGATATCTCCATGGGACTAGAGATGTTGGTTTGTGCTTTGAGAGGTGTTCTGCGTATAGTAATCTTCTTGTTGGTTACACTGATTCTGATTATGCTAGAGATCTGGATAGGAGGAGGTCTACTACAAGTTACTTGTTTACCATGGAAAATGGACCAATCAGTTGGAGGTCTATTTTGCAAGATACAGTGGCATTGTCTACCACAGAGGCAGAGTACATGGCTCTAGCTGAAGGTATTAAGGAAGCTCTGTGGTTATCTAGTCTCATAAATGAGTTGAGCATATATCAGAAGAAGGTGGAGGTCCATTGTGATAGCCAAAGTGCCATTCACTTGGCTAAGTATCAGATGTATCACTCAAGGACCAATCACATAGATGTGAGATTCCATTATGTGTGTGATATCGTTGAACAGAAGAAGATTGTATTGAAGAAAGTTGGTACTGCAGACGACCCAGCTGATATGTTAACAAAGGTTGTTGGTGCTGCCACGTTTGAGCATTGCTTGGACTTAATACACATTCTTCATGCTTGAAGAATTGTTTGAGCAGTGGGAAGTTGGGATGGAAAATTGTGTGAACCCCAAGGTGGAGATTATTGTGTGTGGGTTTCACACTTGCTCGCGTTCTCTCACTCGCTTGACCCATGTGAGGTGCATGAGTTATGTGCTAGAAGTTTGGTTGGTTTCTTAGCATACGTAAGAAGCTTGGTGGTGTTTGGCGAGGTGCTCAGTCCTTGGCGAGGAACAGTGTCCTTGGCGAGTAAGTTAGGTATTAGAGAGAGAGTTGTATAAATAGAGAGTATTGAGAGTTTTTGTGTGAGTAGAACAATAGTGTAGTTCTCTCTGTGAGTTTTTAGCGTTTTTTTTGTTTGTTTTGTAACCCTACTCTCTCTTGTAACCTCCATTGATAGTGAAAGATTCTCCCGCTGCTCCGTAGACGTAGGCTATTGCCGAACCATGTATCTCTTGTGTGTCTTGTTCTTGTCCTCTTATCTTCTGTGTGTTCTTTGGGTTGTTGCTGATTCCTCGATTGGTTCTCTAGCTATTGTGTTCATCTATCATCTCCGGTACAACAATAAGTATACCCCAAAAATGAAAATGCATATGCATACCTATGTCCATACTTCAATGTCACATGAGTTGTTGTGACCTTGTCTGAACTCTCAGAACTGAGATAACTTTGTTATTTGGCACCCCTTTATACTTGCATTTCTATTTCTGCAAGTGTTGAGTGATTTGCAAAGTCTCATTTTTTAGTAATATGTTCCTTGTAACTCAGTTTTTTTTCTTAAGAGTTTAAATCAACAGTTTGAACTTTGGAGGCTGACTAGTTGTAAGCATCTTACATGATTATTTGTCTGACTAGTTTGGAAGAAGTTTCCTTCTCCAATCTTTGAGGCTGGATTCCTAAATCATCCATCTTACAGGCTTTCTGTCTGTAGTTGGCTTTTTGGCATCTTTTCCTGCCTTCTTAAATCATCAATGTGTATGTATCACTAAAATTTGATGTTTGCAGACACTTTTCCTAACATATATCTCTGAAAGTGGTGGATTATGATTAGAATGACAATGTTTGTGTTTAGATGGGATGTACCTAAAGGAAGTTGAACGAATTCTAAGACCTGGTGGATATTGGATCTTGTTTGGGCCTCCAATCAATTGGAAGACTTACTACAAAACGTGGAAGAGGTCTAAGGAGGATGTCCAGGCAGAGCAAAGAAAGATCGAGGAACTAGCTGAAAGTTTGTGTTGGGAGAAAAAGTATGAGAAAAGAGATATGGCCATCTGGAAGAAGAAAGCTAATAGCAAATCCTGCAAAAAGGAGTCTGCCAATGTATGCCGAACAAAGGATGCTGATGATGTCTGGTAAATCATCTGCACTGCGGGGTCTCTTCATTAATTGTCCATTATCATAATTCATTGAATGAGCTTTTGTCATTCTTAAAGTTTTATTATTTTATATTTTAGAAATCCTTAAAAATCTTGATGTATTCAATATGGATTTTAAACAATCCTTTAAAATTTTGATATATTCATTTTGGATTTTAAACAATCCATAAAAATCCTGTGTTATTCAACAATCTACGAATTTTTAAAGATTTCATTAAATAACCAATTTTAAAGGATTGTTTACACATAAAATAACTCTTTTAAATCAGGTCTCCTACCCAAGATATTTCTATGGATTTCAAAATAGAACTTCTCTCTCTCTCTCTCTCTCTTTCTCTCTCTCTCTCTCCATATACATCCTTGAAACTTTGGTGTCACAACAAAGATAACGTCCTTATTACTTTCGTACCACTTCTTCAACTACTTTACTTTCGATAATTAACTTTTATAAGGTATAAATTTTGGTCTAGTTAATTAATATTATGACTTTATAAATATGATAAAAATGATACCTCAAAATCTTATTTTATAGCAATGATATGTCTTCATCTTCTAATGGTCTCTTCTAATTTAAACTATCTAGTGATCTATTATAATACATACAAATTTCCTCATATATAAGTGTGTGTAGTTCTTGTTTTCGAACAATAAAGAACTTCATCTTCTACGAAAATGACAATATTATTTGATAATAGAATAATGAATGTTGAAGATAATCAAGATAATGAGAACGTGAATTAGAATACAGAAATGACGGTGTTAATTAAAGAGTGTGATCATTATGGTAGAAAGATCAAGAATAGTGCAGTTCATCGTATATGTGAATGTATTTTAACATTTGAATTTTTTATTAGTCTTTAATTATTTAAGACAATCCTTATAAATCCAACCAAATTTTTATAAACACTACAAAAAAATTCTTTCAAATTCATGTAATATTAAAATAATTTGTGACTTAAAATAATCCACAACATTCTACATATTATAAAAAATTCTTCAAAATTCTGATTAAATATACCTCCTTCGTCTAATATTTCCAGACTATTCTCTGCAAACTTAAATGAGAGCTATAGATTATTGTCTATATACAACCCCACATCAAATACGTCGACGGGTTACAATAGTATCCCCAATCAAGAGGCATGTTCAGCACTCCATTGAATATAACATTGAATTTCAAACCCTTCACCTAAAAACACCATCTCCCTTGTTCGAAACTTGATTCAGTACCTTCAGCTAAAACATATCTCGATTACCACCAATAAACAAAGGGCACTAATTTCTACTGACACATAGATTTTGCTATTCTCACCTAACTATACATAAACATAAGTAAATACAACTATTTACACACAATTAGATCAAAAGAAAAACGCACCTGTGGTCTAGCGAGAAGAGCAGCAGACCTTAGATTCAATCCAGGAAGTTCTTCATCACCCAACCCATCTGAACCACTATCACTCTCCACAGCCCTAAAATCACTCAATCCGTCCGCTGAAGGGGCCCCACCAAACCCTCCTTCCCACTCGTACTCATCTCCGCTCTCGGATTAACCTTATCATTCTCAACCCTCACGGCCATCGCATCATTCTGGAACAGCGGCACCGCCGACAAACTCCCAAAAACTGTTGACTATCCTGTCCAAACACGCACCGAAGTCCACGCCGGCCTCACCTATCCGGTTCCCCGATATCGAGAATCGTCGAGACGCCAGGCGATTTTAACAGAGCCATCAGCCACTAGACCCGTCAGATCGATCTCTTACAGAAATGTTTGCGACGGGAACTCGAGGTCGGAGAGCTTCGCAGAGCTGTGCGAGGAGATCGTTGGAGGCGGCGGCCACGGAAACGATGGTGTATTGATGCTCGTCTGAATCAGATCGGTGAAGCCTGAGGTGTGTGAGCTCAGCTTAGAGCAGCTGCAGCGGAAGGGAACGGCGATGACGTTCTCCGGCGGGCCCCCCGTTTGGGGACGTCCGGCAGCAAAAATGGGTGCAGCGGAGGGAAGCGGAGGGAAGGGAGGCCGACGACCGACAATTGACACGAGGGACGTCCTCGCCGGCATCCTCTGGAGGGGAAGGCAGAGAGAACGTCCGCCTGGTGGGCCCCACGCACGTGGGTGACGGCGTGACGCTAGGCTGACGTCTCCTTTTTTTTACGCGCCAGTAAAAAAGTAAAAATAAAAGTGACAGACCAATCGGAACGTGACACGTGGCACACCCTGGGATGCTGACAGATCAACGGCTAAGTTGATCTGGGCCGTCCATTTTGAATGGATATAAGCCATCCGACGGCCCATATTTTAATGCAACGGCCACTTCGGCCTAAAATGAAAAAATTATAAAAAAAAACCCAAAAAAATTGCAAAAAAATCACAAAAAATTGCAAATGAACCCCTACATTTTTTCTATCAATACTCCCTTCATTTCATTCATTTCTTACACCAAATTGTACACAACAAATTCATTCTCTCCCTCTCTCCTCTAAATATATTTTTTTGTGGGAAAGAATGGCTACAAATTGGCTTCTTTCGGAAGATATACAATTGAGCATCTCTTATTGTCGTTTTAGCGTTGATTCCATCACCTGAAATCGACAAAAGGTGGAAAAATTGTGGGAAAAGGTTTATGGCGATTTTAAGGAGAATTGGGAGATAGGTTATGGTGAATCGATGCCGGAAGCTAGGACCCAAAACGCATTATCCTCTCGTTTCGCAAAGTTGAAGCCGAATTTGAAAGTTTGGGGTAGTGCTCTTTCTTTCGCACGAAGGAATGCATATTCCGGCTCCAACATACACGATGAGGTAATGTTTTTGATCTCCAATATTTTTTTTAGTTTTTACCATATTGTTTCAACTTATGTTTCAACTTATGTTTCAACTTAATTTTTACCATATTTTATGAAATACATGTTATTTATTTCATGATATTTATGAATTACAAGTTATTTATTCCATATTATTATTATTATTTAGATAAGATGTGCTCAATCATTTTATGTGGCAAAAAAGAAGAAAGAGTTTAAAGACTTTGCTTGTTGGGAAGTAGTGAAGAATCATCATTACTTCATCCATGTCGAGGCTAGTACACCTCCGCCTTACTTATCATCTACTCCGTCTTACTCATCATCACATCCCGCAAGCTCAATGCCTCCCACCGTCAACTTGGAGGAGGATGATGCATTTGCCACACCAATGAGCAACCAAGCTCCTTCTTCTCCGGAGCGTCCTATAGGAATGAAAGCAGCCAATGAAGCAAAAAAAAGAAAGGGAAAAAGGGTATGACGCCTACAAATGAAAGAGCCGAGGCTTTGAATAGGATTGCGGCAAATCAAGGATCTTATGGTCGCAATCAAAAAGATAGTGATGTAATTGAGGTTTCCCTTATGCGAGAGCAAATCACCCTTCAAAAGAAAGACATCCAATTGAGGGCTTTGGCGGAGGAAACTCGGATTATGTCAATGGATACCGAGAGCATGACTCCTAAATCCAAGAGGTATTTCACAAAGAGGAAAGCAGAAATCATTTCTCAATTGGATGAGGTTGAAGAAGAAGCTAGCAAAAAAGGCTATTCCAATTGTTATCGCCCCCTTTTTCCAAACACTAAAATAACCCCCGAAGAATTTTTCCAAGCACTTTAATTATTGTTTATGTAATTTAAATTATGTACTATGTAGTTTCCCTTTTACAGAAATAAAATTGCACTTTCTCTATTTCCATCAAGTTCCCACACATTACAAAAATTGAAACACACATAATAGAAATACATAATTCAAACTCACAACAATGCAAACAAATAATTAAAACAACATATTTATAGTTGTTCACCGGTCTCAAGAAACCAGCTGTGCTTAACTAAGTCCTTCTGAAGCTCTCCATGGATGTAAGCAGATTGGAGATCTACAAGACGGTCATTAAACCGCTGTTCATTTTGTCCATCTCTTCTAACCGGCTCGAAAGGAATCCGGTTCCCCCCTTCATCCACTGGCCCATCATAAGCTGTGAATGCGGTAGATGAGTTTTGGAGATCTTCTTCGTCGTTCTCCTCAAACTCATCCGCCACGAATTCCTCCTCAACGATCATGTTGTGCATTATGATGCACGCCAACATGATGCTTTTTAACGTCGAAAGGCGGTGACACCGAGCTGTATGACGAATTATCCCCCAACGAGCTTGTAAGATGCCAAAGCACATCTCCACATCCTTGCGGTACGACTCTTGCTTCCTCGCAAAAATCTTTTGTGGAAGCTCTTGAGGATTCGAAATCGTTTTGACAAACGAGTACCTCGGATATATCCCGTCGGCAAGGTAATAAGTGTTACAGTATGTCATACCATTCACTTTATAAGTCGCAGCCGGACTTCTTCCAGCAAGCACTGCATCGAAGACATCTGATTGGTAGAGCACGTTGATATCATTTTGAGCTCCTGGTACCCCCGAAGAAACTGTGCCAGATCCATGTGTCATATGAGGCCCCTGCCTCTAAGATGATAGTTGGACGACCCTTCTTCCCTGAGTACGCCCCGGACTAAGCAGTTGGGCAGTTCTTCCACTCCCAATGCATACAATCAATGCTTCCAATCATACCAGGAAATCCTCGATGTCTAGCCCTTCTTAGAAGTCGAGTGATGTCTGTCTGATCTGGAGCACGAAGGTAACGGGTACCATAAAGCTCTACCACTTGGGTGCACCACTTCTTCATGCACTCCAGAGTTGTTGATTCCCCTATCCTTGTGATTTCGGCACACTGATCAGCAGCTGAGCCGTAGGCCAACATCCGGAGAGCACCGGTCATCTTTTGTTGGGGAAGTAGTCCGACCATTCCAGTGGCGTCGGCTCTTTGATGCCAAAATGGGTCATAGTTGCAGAGGTCCGTCATTATACGGTTGAATGTATTTCGGCTCATTCGGAACCGTCGACGAAAGTCATGGTCGGTGAAGACTGAGTGTTCGATGAAGTAATCTTCCATAAGATTTTGGCCCCTGGACTCCCTCATCCTTGGTTGATTTGCACGGCGGCGTGGTGGTGGCTCATCATCAAAAGCTGCATAGACGGCCACCGCGTCGATAACGAATTGATTGGCAATTTCTGCATTTTGCTAGCGTTGTTGTCGCTAACTATTGAAAAAAGTACCGAAACCTATGGGATTCATCTTGATGAAACCAAAATGTGAAGAAGTGTTTATGATGGCTTAGATACGAGTAGAACTACAAGTGATGCGTAGTTGATGTAAGTCTACCTATCCCATAGCTCTTTCTTTTATAGCCATTTTGAAAAGCCAGATTTTTTAAGATAACGACACGTGCCGACTGCCGATTGGTTGAAAACATTACCAGATATCTTTATCAATAATTTTTTCGACACCGACACATAGACATTATACGTGTCCCATTCTCATTGGTTTATAATCTTATCGGAAATCTTACCGAATATCCTCAATCAATAATTTTGCTGACACCGCCACGTAGACATGACACGTGTCTCAAAATTACTGGTCGAAAATCTTATCGGAAATCCGCTACCAATTATATGATCCGGAATGACACATGTCGGCTAATTATTGGGTGAAAGTATTATTCGAATTTAAATGGAAAATATTTTAAATAATAATGAATAGTAATAGGAAGTCCTATTTTGGACACCGCTGCACGAAAAGCAGGAATAAGACTTCCTATTTTGAGGAATTCCTCAAATGAGTGAGGAATTCCACAAAATAGGACTTCTTCTCTACTTTCATGGGTGTATATGCTCTTAAGCAAGATAATGAGCGATGAGAGGTGCAGGGAGAGAGATAGTCAGAGAGAACCTCACACGCCTCGCACGTGAAAGGAAAAATTACGATAAGGGCAATATTGAACAGTGGTTTCAGCTTTAATAGATAGTAAATGATGGAGTTTTTTTTGGGTCAAAGAGTAATTTTTATAAATAAACCCGGGCGGAAAATCTTCATCGAACAAGAGTCCCAACAATCTAAATAGAAGATAAAATTACATAGGAAAATTACGCCTCAAACCTAAATCACAGACGGTCAAGAAAATGAGAGTAACCCTAAGAAAATAAAAATATCCTAAAAATTAAACTGCTACTATCGTCGTCTTCACCGTATTGCACAAGCACACATTGTGCAAAGATCACCGAAAGAGGCATCAGAAGAGTGAAATCCCAAGGATAAATTCCAAGCCGACACCAAAATACTCCCAGCACACACACTGAAGAATAACCAACACCAACAACAATGCTCTTTTCACCACAGAGATCAAGGAGAATCAATAGTTGCTGATTATGATCAGTGATCCAAATCAAGAGACACAAACAAAAATGTAACCAGAAACGATAGATAATGGGGGGTAAAAAACTTATGCGCAAGCACCCATAATCACTAAGGTAAGGGACTTGCACCAGCAGGTAGCAAGCCACTCTTATGTGGCAACTATAAGCACCATTGATCAATCCTCTCATTTCATTGAGGTTGGGAGTAAAGAAAGCTAAACTGATGTGGAATAGACTAATCAATGATATGGAAACATGTGAGATTATCCGACGATAATTAAACCTAAAGCTGGACAAAACTAGAGCAACCACCACATAGGTGTAAGTACTAAACAAAGTCAGGAGCAACACCAAATTGGTGCATGAACTGGACATAGATATGAGCGACACCACATCGTTTTCAAAACAAACCGACGTCAAAACTTTTCTCTTTTTCCATGCGTGAGGCGCGTTCTATACTTCTTGCTTTAAATGATGGAGTCGATAATAAGCATTTCAGTCTTGGTAATCAGTTTGATGTGACCCAAATTTGTGAACTCTTTGTTGGGAGTATCAGGTGGCCACCCAAAAAGTAGTGTATATCGACTCCATAGTTCACATATTTCTTAGCTTTGTAATTTATCTAAGAATGTACAAGAAAACTTTGTGCTAACAATGTGGTTAATCACATCTATAGTTCACGAAATACCTTATGTGACGCTGGTACACATTTTTTTTGCATTCTTGTGAGAAGACTCAATGTGTTTTTTTTGCTAGGAAAATAAAATTACAAAGATGATCCCCTAAGACATTATGAGCCCAAGTTTTCAAACAATTACAATCTAGCCACATCAAGAGGAAGAATATTGGTCCATGTTATGTTGCCACCAATTCCATGTCCGCTATTTGCAAGTTTATCAGCCACAAAATTGACATCTTTGAAAATGTGGTGGAAAGTGATATTGTTGAAGCTCCTAGAGAAGAATTCACTATGCCAAAAAAGGCTTCAGACAATGGGCATAGCCTATTGTCTGATATACCTGTGAGGTGTTAACTATTGAGCTGAGGAGAGAAGTTATATTAGATAATGGACAAAATGTCATTGTGCAAGAAATATCTATCAACGACTTTTCATTTAAGAAAAGTATAGTTTGAAGTCCAATTAATCATCGGGCATATAAAACCTGCTATTGTGTAATTCTTGTATACAAAAATACTTTTACGTAATTAACATCATTATATAACAATTGAACAATGGCAAAGTCTTAAAAAAATCATTGTTTTTAATAGCTTCTAGCATCAGTTTATGTCTAATTACATGATGTTGTATTGGAGTCAGACAATGTTTTTCTCAATATTTTTTTTATTAGACAATTTTTTTTTTCAATGTTTGTTCTGTACACATATAATTGTTTGAAATACAATTTTGTGTTCAAATATGTGTCAAAATCCATACCATTCATCAAATATCATTCCCATTCATAATCTGAATCTGAAACTATCATTAGACATACATTACAAGAACGCATTATATTCAATATCCAACATAACAAACTTATAAGCTTGTACAAGCAATAAACAAAAGGCTTTCAAAACCTAAACCAAAACATAAAGGCTCCCCTTGCTTGCACTTCTGCCTCCATGTTTGGAATATCTGGGGCCAATTCTTCATCCTCTCCATAATCTTGCAATATCTTCCTGTAATATCACAATCCTTGATAAAAAAAAAGATGAGTGACATTTAAATGGCACATTACTAGATAGTAGAATCAAAGATAAAGTCCGTGTTTACCTATATATTTTTACTATCTAATTAAATATGTTCATGTTCATGTTCAAGTTCATGTCCAACTATTTTGACTACGAACATCTTTCATTAAGAACTAAGGAAAACCTAGATGAAGGGTCAAGCCTAGTACTCTTAGCAAGGGTCAACCCTAGTCTCCATTAATGATTTTGTTACACATTCCAATTCAGTTTGATAGAAAATTGCCATTGTAGAATTACCAGAAACTATGAACAACTTATCATCAACTAAATCACTAAACCTTAAGAATGGTTGCTTATACAATACCTGCTGGCAATAGAGGCACATAAGCAATTTCACTTGCACCTGTCACCATTACCATTTTGTTAATAAAGACCACTTGAAAATCACAGGTCTTTACACATTACAACTACAAAACAATCAAGACCAACATTATTGTTGTAATACAAAGAAAAACATAAACCATATGTAACCTATAATTTCAATGTTCTATATCCAAAAGAAGATGTCTCAACTACATCTCACAAGAACATACAAATAAACAAATAGTGCAAAAAGACTATAATTAAGGAATTTCTGGGGACCTTGTTTGTTTTATAAGAGCTTGGCTGATATTGTTGATGAAGAAATGATAAACTAGATGCACATAACCATAACTATTGTTCAACATATTTGCTTCACCAGAGATGTCAGTAAAGTGTAGAACTTAAGTATGAAGGTCTTAAAAAAATTTGAACCATATCCATGACTGTACATCAGAGGATACAACCATCAGACTCAATTAAACCATGATAAACAGCCGTCACCTGAATAATAGCTTTCTCCCTATCAACCTCTAGGACTTGACCTTGTCGAATCGTTCCATCTCCCAAACAAATATTAACAATCTCCTGAAACTTGGGTCCCTAACACATTTGAAGAGAGTACATAAGCTATTGGGCTTTGTAGATGATAAAAGTTCATCAACTTAGCTATTGGGATGTTCTTGGACATAATTGATTCCATCAACTTAACAAATTCTTTGCCTACATAAAGAACATCACAACCTACTTATCAGAGTATAGCCAATCATCATAAAATCCTAGCACAAATAGCAAAACGCAAGCTAGAAAGTAAGTATTTCACATCAAAGTCGTAATCTCTAACTTTCTATCCAAGAAATGTTCTGTCATCCGATTTGCTCTCACCAGTTGCAACCTTTTCACCTCTATACACATTAACCAGGGAGGATGAGATGTGGTTTCCTTTTAACTGCATAGTAAGAACAATTCATTTACAACAAGAGTTGTAAATGAAAAAGAAAAGATTAAACCTTGAGCTTGAGCTTGGATGATCTCATTACTATCATTGGATTAAAAAGAGAAAAAGAAAAGATTAAACCTTCAACATAAGCTCCTTTGCTAGTTCCAACATGTCAATAGATGAAGGGACTATTGTGTATGCAGGCATGAATTTCCCATTTTGATAATGAGCCAGGAAGTGATAGACATCTTGACCAGGCCTGAGCCTTCATACAGAAGGGATAATATCAGAACTGCTTGAATAGGATGAGGATTACGTCAGTTTCTTGCACTCAAACAAGACATTCATTGAAAACGTTCACGAAATTGAATTTGAAACCATCCTTAATGATGAATATAATCTTCCCTATAAGTAAAACTTATATCTACCCCTCATAAACTAATTACAATTATACACGATAACACAAACAACTCGACTCATCACAGAAAAGAAATTTTATTCAAAGCATACCCAAAGGGGAATAAACAACGGGCATGCCTATCAATTACATGTCAAAAGTTGCAAATACTACAACAGCTGGAAATTTGAATAAATTTGAGCCACCACAGCTTTCAATTTGAAACATTGGGGAAACACCTTCCGAAGAGAGAATAACACCTACATCTCCAGGCACCAACAGATCTCCACAACTCCTAACAGTGTCTTCTGTTGCAAATAAAAGAAGTACCAAATAACCACACACTAAAAGCCTGAAAATTAAATAATCTCTAATTGTAAATCACCGAATTACATACTAATAAAACTATAATTCTAGGAAAAGAAGAAAGAAATAAAATGATTAATTGTACCTTACAGATAGGGTAGTATAACATGCGCAAGACTTGGAGGCTGCGAGTGGTGTCGGGCAAAGAGGCCATGACGTGGCGGTGGGCCGATGAGTTTCCTCGTTGCTAGTTTCTCCAGGGTCGATCAGCGCTCTACCTCCTCCGTCATTAACTACGAGCTCAAGCCCAGTCGCATGTGCTCACTGCGTGCGTGGCAGAGTCTCGCCTCATTGACAACCTAGAAAAGGAGGAGCCCAGTGAGGTGATCGATTCAGGCAGCCTTTCAAATTTGAGAGAGAGAGAGAGAGAGAGAGAGAGAGAGAGAGAGAGAGAGAGAGAGAGAGAGAGAGAGAGAGAGAGAGAGAGAGAGAGAGAGAGATGAATAAGAAGAAGAGATGTATAAGTATAAAGAGTTAGGGTTTCTTTAAAGAATTGAGAGCTGAGATCAAATTTGTATTTTATATCGACGGTTAGATATAAATGATAATATAAATAAGAAAGATGGAAACCAAATTTTTGATAAAGTGTTTGGAGGAAAACCTTCTGCCAAGACAATTGACCTAAACCATATTATTGCCTACTTACAATTCAGACAATAGACAAAACAAACTATTGTCTGAAATGACACAATGGGAAAAAGAATATTGTCTGAAAGAGGTTCATTCAACAAATATAAACCATTGTATAAAAAGGATTTCATACAACATCAAAAATAATGAGTGTTGTCTAAATCTGGAGGCACGGACAACAGAAAAAAAAAGGGTGTTGTTATAACATATTACCATCTACAACTGATTAAAATCTATTGTCTCCTTGGCACATCTGGGCACATTCAGACAATGATTTTTTTTTGGGTGTTGACTGCATTTTTCATATAATGGACAAACTGCTTGCTGTTATCTATTAGGTGTTGTCTGAAACAGTTTTTGGTGTAGTGATTGGATATCCTTGTGACAAGACTCAATGTATACATTAAATCACTTGTCTTCTTTGTTGACTTCTTTTTTTCATTTTGTTCCCTTCCATCATTCCTTAAGTCTCATAGATTTGATGATTTGATCATGTAGAATGTGACCGGTGGCGAATCTAATGTCAAAATTTAGGTGAGCAGAAAACATTAGAAGAAATGAGGAAAAAAATTGGAGCTATATACTATAGAAAATAGAGGAAATTTAGAACATTTAAAGAATTAAACATCATTAATGTGTAAAACAGGGGAAAGGGAAGTAGAAAATAGTAAAAGGAAGAAAAAGTAAAATAATATAGCAGGTTAATTCTATTAGGATTTGTTAAATTTATTTTCCTACCCAGCTTTCTCTTGATATTCATAATTCATGCCCAGCAACTGCTGGGTCTAGTTACTCTTATATTCGCCTCTGAATCTAACCAATTTTCTCATTAAGTGAAAGTTACGAAAAAAATATGATTTTTTTTTTGATCAAAGTACTATGTGATACCTTCAGTTTTTCCTCTTTCCCTATCCGTAGGTACACTTTTATATCAATAGGGTTTACACCCACGACACCAGAATATTGAACCATAAACAAAGAAAGGCACTAGAGAAAAACATATTGACTAGTGATTTTGAGTCCACAATTCTTGCTGAAGGGGAAACCAAAGGCCTCCGCCCTAAATACACTATCCTATCTTTCTAACTTGATGCATATATCCTTAAGGAAAAATCTGTGATACTTGAACTTTACTGGTCTTATCACTTTCATATCTAAACTTTGTAAAGTATCAATTGCATAGCTGGACTTTCAAAACCTTATCAACGTATACCTCGAGAAGATTTCCGAGCAGCAGAGTTGGGTTTTCCAGTGAATGTTCTCTGGGCAAAGTTTGGAGTCAGATACACTGAGTTTATGATGAGCTCAATCAACTACAACAATTATTGACATTCTAACCAATTATAGCTAGACATGTGTCATATTTAGAAATTAGACTTGGGGTGTTTAGTATTTGGGTGCATACTAAAAAATTTCATCTTTAGAACATTTATGACATGTTTGTTACAGCACCTTATATTAGAATTCTTATCTTGTGATAAAAATAGTCCAATCTCATGTTTTGTACCACAATAGACTATTTTAAATAGACTTATGTAAGCTCTTAGTCATGTTTGTTATATCTTCTTATTCTTAGCTTATTTTAACAATAGTTAAATCTTATATTTGGTGTCAGATCAGATTTTTAAATGAGCTTTTGTAAGCCCTTGAATTGATGAAAAAACACTATTTTTACTTTTTTATACAAAAAGTCTAAAAACTTATTCTTTATATAACACCCTTTAATATAAAAACTATAGTCTCTCTTATATAATGAGTTCAAGTATATAAGAAACTCAAATACTTGATCTTTGTTTAACACACTTAATATAAAAAAAATGCTATTTCTTATAAATAATATAAAAATATATAATAAACATGCTTTAAACCACTAAATAAACATGCTAGCGGATTAGCAGACCGTGGCACACTTTAATGTGAGTAGTGACTAGTGAGTACGAGTACTGCTTTGAATTCGATTTTTTTTTATTGAATTCCATATTAATCACCTTAGATTTCTCTCGACTCTAAAGTTAGGCGAGTTTTAGGATAATGTCAAAAACTCGACCAAGTGAAAGCATCTTTTTTGTTCGCAGTCTTGGCCATCCAGGTGTAGAAGACTCATGCATCGAAAATTGTGTCCCAGGGATCGAAACACGAGACTTATCCATGCAAAATTATGTGTACCTCCTTTTGGGTCTATCTCCACATCAGAAAATGGATTTACATACCACCTATAATTGGGCGTGGCAATCATTTCCCACATCTCTATGCTCTGCTCCCTCCTCCATTTAAATACTGTGAATCATATACCATTGACAAATCTCAAATACCAGAAAGAAAAAATAATAGAAAAAGACAATCGAGTACAATTATAATAATAATAATATAAAAAATTCAAAGACTTTAAGATTGAGACAACTCAGAACACAAGTCAATGACATAATACGTAGTAATACAAGGCCAGATCAATAAACAAACAAAAATATAATATAATATAATTTTATCCTTATTTTAATATAATATCCTATCTCTCTCTCTCTCTCTCCACGAAAGTTACGGTAGCATAGGAGATCGACGCCTAACACCACCGCCTCTAACCTCACACCTCTTCTGTAGCCACCTCCTTGCAAACTACGGCGCCGTTGTGCCGCCTCGACCTTGCGAGTCTCCGAGTTGGCCACACCTTGGCCTCGACTCGCGCTGTCGCGTGGGTCTCGAACTCGCCGTAGCATCTCCACCTCATCTATCAGTTTCTGCTTTGAGCTCGCCGCATTGTTGTCGTCGACCTGCCACGCCGAGCACCACCACGTGCCTTGAAGATGCGCTGTAGCACAGCCTCTGGCAGTGCACGTAGTCGAGATCCACTAGCCTCCGCAAGATGCCGCACCACTCTTGTGCCTCGTGCGCGGCCTCTGCTCGTCTCGAGCTCCACCGACCTTCGCATCGACCTCCGCGCCTTACGTTGCACCGTTGCGATCTTGAACTCAGCTAGATCTACTTTTGTCCCCGGCGAGGCCTTCATTCAGTAGCACCTCACCCTCCACGTCGGCCTCTACCGCATTCCTCCACCTCTAGAAATTCACTCTCGGCAGCCTCACCAGATCTCCTCCTCAGTTGCACCGCCCCGCCGCTGCAGGTAGTGTATTTGAATGTGCAATGATATGCATATTGAGATATGCTCTCTTGATGAATCTCAAACTGGTTTAAGTGTGTATATACATACATGTGTATAAATGTTCTTTATACATGATGATAGTCGGCACTGCTACTACAGCAACTACACCAATTTCTTCTTCTTTTTTTAGTTCATGAACAATTTTGTTTGTTGTTCATTTTCTTGAAAATCAGAGTATTACTTTTTGTTTTAAACGTAAGGAGGTAAGGAGATGCCAAAGGTTATGTTGTTATTGAGATGAGTAATGTTATGGAAGAATTGTTGCAGCACATCAAAGAGATGTGGAAGGTTATGTGCTACTGTGTGTTTTTTTTCTTTATCTTTTTGTTTCATAGCTTTGGTGAATCAATTGCAATTTTAGTTTGTTGAACTTGGAGCTTGAAGTTTTTATTAAAAATTTATGCTATTGTGTGTGTTTTTTTAATCAATAGTAGAAGTAAATCAACAATGAGATTTGAGATTTGAGATTTGGTGAGTTTGATTGAATGCCAGTGTGACTTTCTTTTCTGCTACTGTTTTTTTTTCTTTCTCAAATTGCTAGTACTAACCTGCTTTTTCCAGTATTAGTGTGTGTGTTTTTCCTGCTACTATTTTCTTTTTTTAAATGACTCAATGCTACTGTGTATTCCGAAGCATTGTTATTTGACCCATGGTTTTATGATTTAATCGTTTAATTAGTGTATTCTGAAGTAGGGATATTAATTGGGTCAAATGGTTTGGTTTTCCTGTCTGAACCGAAAACTGAATCAAAATTTTTAATCGGTTCGGTTTTTCAGTTTTTGAAGTGATAACTCAAATATATTTGGGTTAGTTAGGTTCTATTATTTTTCGGTTATTTTTTCAGTTTTCTGTGATATTAAACTCAGAAGAAAAAATGATGAAACTACACAAGTCCAATCAATAAAATACATGTCTATCATTCTTCGTAAAAATAAGAGTTGAATCCAAGTCCATCTGAAGTTGAATAAAATACAAGTTTATGGCTTCATGCTTAAGTCCATCTGAAATCTGAAATTGAATAAAATACAAGTTCATGGCTTCATGCTTAAGTCCATCTGAAGTTGAATACAATACAAGTTCATAACTTCATGCTTAAGTTAGCATTGATATTCAATTCAATCAATTGTATGCAGTTATGCACTCATGTGTCCGTCTCCAGGAAGAAACTTGCAAAAATGCACCAAATTATAATTCTAGTAGGTTATGAATTTCTAGACTAATTTACATGACTTACATCAATACCTGGGCAGAGTGCTATTTTTTTTTCAAACTAGCAGAGTTCACAGTTTACACTTTACACAACAATCAAATATGACATTGCTCTATCTATAATCTAGTGATTGAATAGTTCACTTTTGATCTAAATTAGTAAAATTACCAATCTCATGCTCTAAATAGAATGTGATAACCCAATAATAACAATACAAACAAACTAGGCAGAGTAATCTAGTTGCTAGAATTGACCTCCAAATATTCATTAGGAAATTCTAGACCGAGTTACATCAATACCTGAATTGCATCAAGCTTGAATGACACTTATAGGAGGTCCCATATTACCATTTAATGAAGTCAAACAAGATTCTTTACGGAATTCTACATAACAACAAAAGATAGAGAAACCATTAAAATGTAATATAACAAAGCAAACCAAGTTAACCAACAAAGTAACAAACTAAACATATTCAATAAAATAGTATATTCCATTATAATATCACAGAATTCCATATCATCAACCGTTGGGTTTGGTTTAATTTTTCTAGACCGAAAAATCGAAACCGAACCGATTTTGTTTGGTTCGGTTAGGTTTTTCCCTTTTCGGTTCTATTTTTTTCGATTACGAGTCGGTTTCGGCTCGAGTTTTTTTTAGTTTTCAGTTTGGAAGTCACAGCCCTATTCCGAAGTGCATGTGGTTTATGTGTTGCTAGTAAAGCAACCGTTTTGTTCTACTATTTTTTTAGCGAGGTTTCATGATTTTTTGTGAATTTTCGGGGATTTTGGTGTGAGTGGCTTAAGAAAATTGTTACGTTAAGATTTTTCGGTCTCACTAATTGCTTTTATACATCTTCTGCTGCTTATAGGGTTTATTGAGTTTATATAAGTAATTACATTATTAGTTATAAAAATTATATCATAGATGTTTTTATGAAAGTTGCTACTGAGTTTTCAACAGCTACTGAGAGATTTTCGATAATAATGAAGATGCTACTTAATTTTACTCAATTTTTAGAATTAATATTGTTGTTGTAGTTATAGATGCTTTTGATGTGTATTTTTGAAATTGCTATTACAATTTTTATGTTGTTGATATATTTCATAAGCTGCTACTGCTTGTTTAAATTGATTTTCAGTAGCAGTATCATATTTTTTAGTAGTATCGTCATATTTTTTAGTAGCAATGTTATTTGATTCTTCAGTAGCATTATTATTTTATTTTTCAGTAGCAGTGTTTTCAAGACTGTTATTGCATTTAGGGACTGCTACTGTGTTTTTCGAACTGTTATTGTATTTTTGATGTGAGGACTACTATTACGTTTTCGGGACTGCTACCACCTTTTTGGTTCGAGGACTGCTACTGCGTTTTTGGGATTGTTACTGCATTTTTAATTTTCAATGACTGCTATTACGTTATTGGGTTGAAAAATATTATGGAATGTGTATCAAAATTTCTACTCAATTTGTATCAAAACTTCTAATGAATTTGTCTGAAAATTATTATTAAATTTGTGATTGAATTGATATTGAATGTTTATTGATAGTACTTATAAATTGAATAATCAATTCAATCAGACTAAAAAGTATTAAAAAATTAAGTAATTTCGGATAATTTTTTAAAAATAAATAATAATAAAATATATTAAATACACAAAAAGATAAAATAAGGTATAAAAGTAAATTTATGTCTGTCACATAGCAGCCTATAAATAACTTGTTCTTATATATAAGATTTTGTAATTTATTATCTAAAATAAGAAACTTTGTCTTTAAGTGTATTTGGCTCATCCAAACTCTCCTTGAGAATAGTTCGCTAAAAAAACAAATTCAACTTCATAGTTTTGTAAACATATCTTCTTTATCCAGCTCTTACTTCACCACGGGGTCAGTACTTCGAGTTCCTTCTTGTCTTATTTCTCCTCAGAATCTCAACTAGAGGTCTCTGTTCTCTCTGGCTGGGAACTCAGATCGAATTTGTGGCAATCAGATTACATGCAAGAACAATTTTAGATTCTAGTGAGTAATTAGTCGACTTTGGCCAGAACATTTTGTGATGCGATGATGCATGCTAATGTGTTTTGCTGACTATGAATGTTTTTTTTTTGGAAATTGGCTAGAAAAGTACCAAGTGTTTGGTTTTGATTTTTCTCCAATCAGGTTACTACGAATGGAGTTATCGCAAACTGTCTCTTTTTGTATCCGCAGTTGTTGTTGTGCTGTGTGCGAGGCGTGCCACTGCCGGGGGCAGAATATTGTTGTGTAGTGCGCCGCGTAGTCTCTGCTTCTTATCAAGCGATTAGAGTGAGGAGAGCACCAACCTTGCTCGTTGAGTCATACTTGTCTTGATACAAGACATAAGCTTCGTGTCTCTCTACTGAGCCACAAAGAATCGATACTTTATACCCTCGAGCAAGTATAAAGCAGAGCAATCCTAAGGACGTAGTGTTGAGAACACCGGGTAGTGTGACTACGTAGATCTTTAGAATCCCCACGCTCTGTCGGGTGACCTGAACTCCTCCGATTGCTGTCGTTGTAGCTCGAGTGAATCTTCGAATCCTCACTCTCTGTCGGGTGGCCTAGATCCAGAATTAACTGTTGCCGGTTTGTTAGCTTGAGTGAACCTTTGAATTCACACTCTGTCGGGTGGCCTAGATCCTAAGCTCGTTGTTCGCTGGTTGTCTACTCGTAGTTGAGTAAGATTTGCTGGTGCGCAAATTGTGTATGAGTGTAGATGTCCGCAAATCTGCTTCGCTTCTTCTATTTATAGAGGTAGGCACTTTGATCCTCCTTGCTTGACAAGGTAACATTTATCGATTAGGAATAATATCTTGCCTCTAGATTCTCCTAGATTATCTAGGAATCGCATAGATCTTTTTTCCTGATTCGCAGCTCCAACCAGGTCGCATGCGGTCGGCCTATTTTGTCTTCAAGACCCAAAAATATTAAAATAAATATAATATTTATTTTGAGCCCAAACACCAAGGCTACTGTGAGAGGAAATGTGGAGGTCACCGGAGTTCTGACCTTGGTGCCAGTACATGTGGCACACGAACTTCTTCTAGCTGGGCACAAGTATTTGGATGTTAGGTCTGTTTTCTGATACAATTCTCATCAAAGGTCCAATCTTTTTATACAGTTCCAACATGTGAAGTGTTAAATTTTATTGTTCTTGTTTTTGGGTACTTTTTTGTTGTGTTTAGGACCCCTGAAGAGTTTAGTGCAGAGCATGCTGTCGGAGCCGTTAATATTCCTTACTTGTACAGAGTTGGATCAGGTTCTGTTTATTGTTCTGCTTCACTAGTTTGTGACTTTGTGTTTGTTAAGATTAATTTCTTTTTTGGAGTACAAAGGAAAATTTTAGCATGTTTTAAGAGTGGATCATGAATCATGTTTACGTTTTGATGTATGCAGGGCTGTCAAAGAACCCTGAATTTGTGAAACAAGTGTCACAGCACTTCGGAAAATATGATGAGATTATTGTGGTGGGTTCTAAGAGCATCTGCACTGATACATCTGATAGCACGAGTAAGGGAAGGGAGGCGGGCCCTGCAGCAGTGACCACTCGTTGATCGAGCTAAAAAGCAACGAGAAGAGCAGAGATTGCTCGCTCGAGAGCACGAGCAGAGGGGAGGAGCAGAGATTGCTCGTCGACCGCTGCAGATGCTCTAATAGTAATGAATTTTTGAATGATGTTTCATGAGATTATTGTCCTAATGGGTTTGATCTCATGGGCGTTATAGGGATGCCAGCTTGGGAAAAGATCAATGATGGCTGCAACTGATCTTGTAGCTGCTGTGAGTACATTACTTTCATACCCCCTTTTTAGTTTTAAACTTTGTTGTAAACCAATTAGTTACATTGCGGTTGTTGGATATAAAAAAAATTGACATAACAGTTTGCTTAAACATCAATATCAAATAGCTTACATTGCACTTAAAAATATCAGAAAAGATTTCATCTAGAAGACAAGCTTCATTTAGTCTTACTCTATCGCTTTCCTATTTTCCTTGGATGAAATGAAAGAATCGATAAAGCTGACCATATATAGTTGAAGGCATACACTTGTGTTGGCTATTTCTTGAGCTATGACAAAACACAGCAATGGAAGATCTTCAATGTTTAAGAGGCATTACACATTTTTATCTCTTTGGACAAACTGGTATAACATTCATTGCATACATGTTTTCCATCTAGGATAGAATACTGAGCATGTATCCCAGACATTCTGGAACGTTTTTCTGGTGTGTTTCTTCATGGCTTTAATCACCTCTAAAATTCCAGTTCACCTGTGATTAATCTAGTTGCTCTTTGACCTTGAAGAAACTGACTTAGTTAATGAGGTTCCCTAGAAAAATTGACAAAGGTTCACATGTGTTTCCTAGGAAACTGTTTTGTCTTTTCTGCTTGTCAAAATGCTTTTTGACTCTGTTTTTCTGGGTTTCCTCTTTGCTGCCTCATAACGTGCCTTATCTTTAAAAAACGAAATGGCTATTCTTGTACAAGTACAAATGACCCCTTTGCCTTGTTTAGAGAACCTTAGCTCATTAAGGTAAGACCTACAAACTGCTTTGGTTTCCCTCCCTGTTTAGGCTTGCTGTGCCCTTTCAGGAGCTGTGTTTTAGGTTGACTTTGGTCCTTGTTTAGGTTTGCATTAGGACAGCGTTTAGGTCTGCATATAGGCTTCTTGGCTGCTGTGTTTTACGTGGTTATTGGCTGTCTTTGACCTTTGAATAACCTGCTCTATATAAGGAGTCCCAAGCTGTCTTGGATCCTTGGTTGGTTGGTTGAGTGAAAACACTTGGGGTTTGGTTATTCTGTTTTGGTCACTCTTTGAGAGCACATTCGTGTGTAGTTTCTCTTCTCTCTTCTCTTCCCCTTCCATGTCTTTTGGTTGCAAAGTATGTGCATAATAGACATGAATTTCTAAAGCATAAAAATTGTTTTCAAAACTCATATGCATTTGTGCATTGTGCATTCCATAGAGATAAAATGTGGAGATGCCCAACCCAAGAAGTTGATCAAGAAGATTTAACTTACGTGTAGTTAAGATCTGAGTTGATACTTCTGTAAATTTCCAAAGTGTAAACACATAGATTAAGGTAGTGTAGCTCTGTTTGTACTGGTGGGTAGACTAGTCAGGATAGCATACGGGTTATGTATCCCCAGAGTGCCAGAAACTTGTAATTGTGTGTGTTACAAAGTAGTGGAAAGGTTTGTCCCTCAAGAGTTAGGGGCATGCAGTTTTTGATCCTGGTTGTAGGATTTCTGCGTTATCAAAAACATCTTGTGTCACTTTACTTACTGTTTTACATTTCAGTAATCGTTTCTGTGCTTCGGGATAGATCTCTCTCCTGCTATCCCGAGAACAGTTTGAATGAAAAATTGGTAAATGCCTATTCACCCCCCCTCTAGGACCTTTAAGTGGTATCAGAGCGGCCACTAGCCTTTGCTAGTGAGATCCTCTGAGGGGTCGGTTATGGATCGGGAAAAAAGTTCTTCCATAAATGTTCCACCTTTTTTCGATGGACATGATTTTTCTCAATGGAAATCATGATGAGCGCCTTCCTCTCCTACCAAGATGATGGTATGCTGTGGCAAAGTGTAGAGGAAGGCTGGACACATCCCACAAAACCAAGAGACGCTGAATCAACCGAAAAGGTTCCAAAGCCGAGGTCAGAATGGGACAAAGCCGACAAGGATTGGGCTAGAGCAAACATCAAAGCTCTAAGTTGTCTTTTCAATGCCGTATCCGAGGCAGAGCGTCAAAGGATCATCCATTGCTCTACTGCTAAGGAGGCATGGGAAGTGCTCATCAACACTCATGAAGGTAACTCTCGTGTTAAGCAACAAAAACTTCAACATCTTATTTATGAGTTTGAAGGTCTATGCATGAGTAACAAAGAGTCTATTGATGATTTCTATGGTCGTGTGCTAAATATCACAAATCAATGTCGTAGCTTAGGCGATGCCATAGAATCAAAGAAAATTGTTAGGAAATTCTTAAATGCGTTACCTCCTTTCTTTGACTCTAAAATGAATGCTATAGAAGAGGCTCATGATCTAGACACTTATCCGTTAGAGGAGCTTGTTGGAAATCTGAAAACTTATGAGACACTCAAGAAAAGGCCTATGCATGAAAAATCTATTGCTCTAAGTTCGGTTAAAATTGATGTTGAAAAAGTACTTGATGATGAAGAAGATGATAATGATGAATGTGCTTTTTTGACTAAACAATTTGAGAAATTCTTAAGGAAAAGGAAATCTTTCAACTCTAACCGGAACTTTTCTAAAGGATCTAGCTCTAAGCCTTTTAGAAATAAGGTTGCACAGAAAAGTCGGGATATCAGATCCTCTTCTATCCTGAAAGTGGACATGAAATGTTTTGAATGCAATGGAGTATGACATAAAGCTGTAGACTATGCTAACAGGAGAAATAAGTCTCATAATGTGTTAAAAGCAACTTGGAGTGATAGTGAGTCTAATGAAAATTCTGAAACCGATCTTGATGAAGACGGAAATGTTGCTTTTGTCTCCCATATCACATTAGATGAGTCTCTTGAAGATAATGATTCTGATGATGAAGGACATGACATGTATGTGCGTTTATGTAAAGCCTCAAAGTCTATGCTTGCTAAGAATGAAACTCTATCTAATGAGCTTTCATTGAGTAAGGAGACACATTCCAGGATACAAGGGGAGTTTCTATCCCAGAAAGCAGAATGGAGTTCAACCAAAACCCAACTTGAGGAGCAAGTGATTCTTCTCAAAGAAGAGCTGGACCGACAGTCTTCTTCCATAAGCGTGCTGACTACTGAGAAGCTGAAACTCGAAGAAGCCTTGCTGGACGCCCGGAACCAGTTCTCAAAGTTCTCCATTGGCTCGGAGAAGCTATCCCAAATATGTGGGATGGGAAGGCTGGATGGCAGCAAGAGAGGTTTGGGGTTCAAGGATGATGACAAACCCAAAGGCCCGGGGAAGACTAAGTTTGTAAAAGGCACAAGCTTGATGTTGGGAAAGCCTCCACCTCGACAGAAGATCAATGCTCCTGAAACTTCCAAGGCGTCCATGCTCAAGAAGAACTCACAAATCCGGTGTTTTCACTGTGGGAACAGTGGACATGTCAAGCGGTACTGCTACAAGCTGAGAAGGATACCTGCACCGACAAAGATCCCACAGAGCAACGATCTGCTCGCTCATTTCCAGAAGTATCTCAACGAACTGACCAGGATGGCTCAGTCCCTTTCCATCCCGACGCAGAAGAACAAGCCTGCTTCTTCAAAATGGGTCAGAAAATCTGTTCGAGGAACCAGGGATACCAGAAGCGTCATGCCTCCCAAAGAACCTGGTGGCAAGAAGAAACAGGAAGAAGTCATTTGTTTCCTTTCAAGAGTGAAGACCTCACCTATTGCTGCAAGAGAAGTTGTAGCTGTTTGCAATGTTGCCTTGACTGCCCTTTCCACTAGAAGATTTGATTCTTAGTACATGGACAACGGCTGCTCGAAGCACATGACCGGAGAACGGAAATGGTTTACCTCCATGGATGACACTCATCCAGTTGGTGATGTCATGTTCGGTGATGGTGCCAAAGCGGAGATTATTGGATGCGGGACAGTTGACACTCCTGGTCTCCCAGCCTTGAAGAATGTTCTTTTGGTGGCGGGTTTGGAAGTCTGCTTACTCAGTGTAAGTCAGATTGTCGACGAGTATGAGACTGTGACGTTTGACACATCTCAGTGCACAGTCCTTGATGGGAAAGGAAGATGTGTGATGAAAGGTGAGAGGTCCAGAGATCATTGCTACTGTGTCCGCGCTAACAAAAGGCTAGAACCTGAGATGTGTTTCCGATCCTTGACACAAGAAAGCATGCTAGATCTATGGCATAGGAGGATGTGCCATCTCAACCATCAAGATGTGGTGAAGCTGTCCTCGAAGGATGGAGCTCGTGGTCTGCCCAAACTATCCGGGAGAGCTGCAGGTATGTGTGGAGACTGCAAAATGGGTAAGCTATCCCGAACCTCCCATCCTGTCTTAAATGCTAGGCCAACAACGAATGCTCTTGAATTACTTCACTTAGATCTTGTAGGCCCTGTTGAAACTGAAAGTCTTGCGAAAAAGAAATATGTGCTTGTTGTAGTAGATGACTTTTCTAGGTTTACTTGGGTCGTGTTCTTAAGTGATAAAACTCAAGGTCAAACATTTGGGAAGTTTTTAGAACTAGCTAAACGCATTTCAAATGAAAAACTTTCTGAAAATAAGCGCATAGTAAGAATTAGGTCAGACCATGGAACTGAGTTTGAAAATTCTTTGTTTGAGGATTATTGTGAAGAAAATGGTGTACATCATGAGTTTTCAGCCCCCATCACACCACAACAAAATGGGATTGTTGAGAGAAAGAATAGAGTGTTGGTTGAGATGGGAAGGGTTATGTGAAGTTCTGCAGATTTGCCTCACATGTTTTGGGCCGAAGCTATCTTTAATGCTTGTTACACCCTCAATCGTGTAATCTTTAGACCAGGCACTAGTAAAACTCCTTACGAACTTTGGAAGGGCAAGAAACCAAATATCTCACATCTAAAAGCTTTTGGAAGCCCTTGTTTTATTTATAGAGACTGTGAGTATTTAACAAAGTTCGATGCTAAATGTGATAGGGGTGTCTTTCTAGGCTATGCATTGAATAGCCGTGCTTACCGAGTCTACAACAAGAGAACATGCAAAGTTGTAGAAACGGTGAATGTAGCTATCAATGATTCTCTTGTATGCTCTCACAACCATTCTTCAAGAGATGTGCAGGTTGAGGATGTAAGCACTGAGACATCTCCCGAAGCTGCTGAGACTCCTATTGATGAGCAGAACCTCATTCCTGATGATGTATCCCAGGATACAGAATCTAATACTGAAGGTGCTGGGATAGATCAGACCCTGACTATCCAGAAGCCGCATCGTGTTGGGAAACGTCAAGTTCAAAAGGATCACTCCCCCTCGGATGTGATTGGCATGGTTGATGAACCAAGGCAAACCGGAAGTAAGTCCAAGGTGCTTGTTAGTAATCTTGTTAGCCTCAAAAGCTTTCTTACTTTGCATAGGTTAGCTATCAATCGAATTGCTTGCTATGGTTTTGTTTCTAGTGTTGAGCCTAAGAATGTTAAAGATGCTTTAAAAGATTCAGAATGGATTATGGCTATGCAAGAGGAATTAAACCAATTTGAGAAAAGCAATGTGTGGCATTTAGTTCCTAGACCTAAGGGTAAGAATGTTATAGGAACGAAATGGGTTTTTAAGAACAAAACGGATGAAAAGGGAATTATTACGAGAAACAAAGCTAGATTGGTTGTGCAAGGTTATTCACAAATAGAAGGCCTAGATTTTGATGAAACCATTGCCCCCGTAGCTAGATTTGAGTCCGTTAGGTTACTTTTGGCCATTGCTTGTTTTCTTAAATTTGATCTTTTTCAAATGGATGTGAAAAGTGCATTTCTAAATGGAATTTTGAAAGAAGAAGTTTATGTGGAACAACCTCCGGGATTCCTAAGCTCTTGCTATCCCGAACATGTGTACAGATTAGACAAAGCCCTTTATGGTTTGAAGCAAGCTCCTAGAGCTTGGTATGAAAAGTTGTCTACACACCTGATTGACCATGGGTACGTGAGGGGTTCCATTGATAAAACTATGTTTGTCAAGAATGTTTCACATCATATGATAATTGCTCAAATCTATGTGGATGATGTGGTGTTTGGTTCTACCTCTAAAAACCTTGTTGAGGAGTTTGTCACTCTAATGAAACAAGAATTTGAAATGAGCTTGTGTGGTAAACTAAACTTCTTCCTTGGACTACAAGTTTAGCAAAGGAAAGATGGTTTGTTCATTTCGCAGGAAAAATATGCGATGGAACTTGTGAAGAAGTTTGGGATGGAAGGAGCCTCTCCCATCCGTAACCCAATGGGGACTTCATGCAGAATCAGTGCAGATCTGGAGGGTACCAATGCTGATCAAACCCTCTACAGAAGCATGATTGGAAGCTTGCTCTACCTCATGGCCAGCAAATCTGATATCTCTTTCAGTGTGGGTGTTTGTGCTCAGTATCAAGCCAACCCCAAGGAATCCCATGTAAAGGCAGTCAAGCGTATCATCCGATACGTCTCAGGTACGTGTGCTTTTGGTATCTTGTACACAATAGATACTAACACTGAGATTGCAGGATATTCTGACTCGGATTGGGCTGGAGACGCCACGGATAGGAAGAGCACCTCAGGAGGTTGCTTCTTTGTTGGGAACAATCTGGTGTCATGGCATAGCAAGAAACAGAATTGCGTGTCCTTATCCACTGCACAAGCTGAGTATATAGCTGCTGGAAGTTGCTGCACCCAACTCCTTTGGATGAAACACATGCTGAGCGACTACGGATTTGAGCAAGGTATTCTATCCCTGTTCTGTGATAATACTTCGGCTATCAATATTTCAAAGAATCCTGTGTTGCACTCTAGGACCAAGCATATAGAAATCAGATATCATTTTATTAGAAACTTGGTTGAAGAGAATCAGCTTGAAATGACTTTCATTCCAACTGAACAGCAATTGGCCGATTTGTTCACTAAGCCCTTAGACAACATGAGATTTGAAAGTCTTAGGAAGGCTATTGGTGTATGCACCATCACTTGAGATATCTCCCTCACTGATCTCAATTTACTTTTCAGCATTTTACTTTTCTGAAAATAAGTGTTGGCATACTCTGGGATACGAGTCTGTGCATGCATCCCTGGAAATATTTCTGAACTTGAACTAGAATGTTGTGTTCTTATTTCATGTTTCTTGATGGACAATTGCTGCATCTTTCTCTTGCGTATATGCATCTATGCCTTTAGGAATGTTAGTGCATGTGGTCTGAATCATTCTTGGAACTAGATAGAATTCTTGAGCACAAAGGTTACTCTTGTAGGGTGTACAAAGTTTGAGCTAGAAATTTGAGTGAGTTGAACCAGTTACTGAAGAACAATTGTGTTATTCTGGTGCTTACTTTTAAATGATTAAAGTAAATGAATGGGCTAGTCTCTTGCTGGGTGCACCTTAACCGGAACCAGTGGGGATCCCTGAGATGTTATCTATCCTTCGATTGGTTTGGACTAGTTACCCACTGAGTGTCCTTGAAACACACATTATTCTTTCAAGCATTGCGCTTAGGACATAATGGTAACTACTCTGTTACATGAACCTATGAGGACGTATTTCTCAGATGAGCTCTTGGACAAATATTAAAGAAAATGGAGAAATTGAGTTAAATTTAAATGAGAATGGCCAAAGGCCAAGTTGGGACAAAGTCCTTGTTATGCTGAATTTCCAGAGCTCTTAAAATGTAGTGACAAAGTCACTTGGTTACTCTTAAGGTCCTCATATCATTTGATGCTCCAATCTTGTACTCCCTTAGGTGAACTTTTCACACACACACTCTTAAGGTTTAAAGATCTGATTTGTAAGAACATTGTATTAATGTTGCTTTTTAGTCATATACCCATGGGAAAAATTTGAGCCTTCAAGACATATGAAATTTAGTTGTCACATTCTTGTGAGTCATGCTTAAATTTCTTCTGTGGTCTGGGATTCTATAGACTGTTTCCATCCCAGGGTTTCTGCTGAACAGTTTGAAAATCTCTCTGAATTTCAAAATTTTGTGTTGTTTTATGCATCACGAGAGGGGGAGCTTCTTGTATGATGGTAGGTACATTGATACTCTTTATAACTCAGGATTGTCTCTATTATCCCAGTGGATATTAGAAGTATACATGCATGGTGGTCTTTGTGTTTCGCCTCTAAGTGTTGAGGAATCTTTCTTGGATGCATGTGTGTCTTTCCTAGGAATAGGACACTGTTACTCTTTATTGCTGACTTGACTACACAGAAATTTAAAAGTGGAGATTGTGTGTTTAAGAAGAGAAAACTCTTGGTTCAAGGAACCTTGAGTAGAGTTGGTCTCGTTTCCGCTGCCCTTTTCTCTCAAGGAGCACCTCGTGGAGCAGTTCGAGAGGTTCAAGTCTGAAATCTCTATCCTCGTCTCAAGTCAGGCTGGCTCAGTTCTAGCTCAGGAGCTCACTGTCTCCTCCCCTCCTGAAGATAGCACTGCGGTTTCTTCTCCTTCCATCTTTGGTTTGGTTTCGTGTTCTGCTTCCAAACAATGTTACTTTTATCTGCGATTTTTATATCATCTGTGGTTTTACCCTTTGTCTTTCATAGACAAAAAAGGGGGAGAACTAGCTAACCATGCAGGTACTGATGGATGGGAACTTGGCTGGGATAGGTACTTGTGTTCCTATCATGGTATACCAGTCAGGGGGAGTACTGAACTATTTGGTTTAAGTACTTTGGATACTTTTTGCTATGTGAAGACTCTCTGTTGTACTCTCTGATCACTTTCCCTTTCGGTTTCTTCTCTTCTTGGTTTTATGGCAAATAATCGTATGGTTTTATGGTTTTGTGGCAAACAATTATTATGGTGATTAATTTTTGTTTAAACCCTTTGTCCTTTATTGACAAAAAGGGGGAGAACCGGTTAATTATTGTGTGTTGTTATGCATATGGTTATTCTTGGTGCTGCTATGATTGTGTTGTGAATTATATGTTGGGGAGATTGAAGGCATACCTGTTTGGTTGTGTTACTAACTATGCTGCAGGTATTCGTTTGGGGAGAACCGGTTATTGGTTTAGGGGAGAACCAGTTATTATTTCTGAAGGATATTATGGGACTTATGTATCCTTATCCCTGCATATGCTTAGGGGGAGTACTGTTAACTGTTTGAACTGGTTACCTCTGTTTGGGCAGGATACTATGTGATATAGATATCCTTGTTGCTGCATATGTTTGTATGTGTTACAACTGTATTGTAGGTACTCTTTGAAGGACTGTGTTTTGTCAAGAAATGCCAAAGGGGGAGATTGAAGGCATACACTTGTGTTGGCTATTTCTTGAGCTATGACAAAACACAGCAATGGAAGATCTTCAATGTTTAAGAGGCATTACACATTTTATCTCTTTGGACAAACTGGTATAACATTCATTGCATACATGTTTTCCATCTATGATAGAATACTGAGCATGTATCCCAGACATTCTGGAACGTTTTTCTGGTGTGTTTCTTCATGGCTTTAATCACCTCTAAAATTCCAGTTCACCTGTGATTAATCTAGTTGCTCTTTGACCTTGAAGAAACTGACTTAGTTAATGAGGTTCCCTAGAAAAATTGACAAAGGTTCACATGTGTTTCCTAGGAAACTGTTTTGTCTTTTCTGCTTGTCAAAATGCTTTTTGACTCTGTTTTTCTGGGTTTCCTCTTTGCTGCCTCATAACGTGCCTTATCTTTAAAAAACGAAATGGCTATTCTTGTACAAGTACAAATGACCCCTTTGCCTTGTTTAGAGAACCTTAGCTCATTAAGGTAAGACCTACAAACTGCTTTGGTTTCCCTCCCTGTTTAGGCTTGCTGTGCCCTTTCAGGAGCTGTGTTTTAGGTTGACTTTGGTCCTTGTTTAGGTTTGCATTAGGACAGCGTTTAGGTCTGCATATAGGCTTCTTGGCTGCTGTGTTTTACGTGGTTATTGGCTGTCTTTGACCTTTGAATAACCTGCTCTATATAAGGAGTCCCAAGCTGTCTTGGATCCTTGGTTGGTTGGTTGAGTGAAAACACTTGGGGTTTGGTTATTCTGTTTTGGTCACTCTTTGAGAGCACATTCGTGTGTAGTTTCTCTTCTCTCTTCTCTTCCCCTTCCATGTCTTTTGGTTGCAAAGTATGTGCATAATAGACATGAATTTCTAAAGCATAAAAATTGTTTTCAAAACTCATATGCATTTGTGCATTGTGCATTCCATAGAGATAAAATGTGGAGATGCCCAACCCAAGAAGTTGATCAAGAAGATTTAACTTACGTGTAGTTAAGATCTGAGTTGATACTTCTGTAAATTTCCAAAGTGTAAACACATAGATTAAGGTAGTGTAGCTCTGTTTGTACTGGTGGGTAGACTAGTCAGGATAGCATACGGGTTATGTATCCCCAGAGTGCCAGAAACTTGTAATTGTGTGTGTTACAAAGTAGTGGAAATGTTTGTCCCTCAAAAGTTAGGGGCACGCAGTTTTTGATCCTGGTTGTAGGATTTCTGCGTTATCAAAAACATCTTGTGTCACTTTACTTACTGTTTTACATTTCAGTAATCGTTTCTGTGCTTCGGGATAGATCTCTCTCCTGCTATCTCGAGAACAGTTTGAACGAAAAAGTGGTAAAGGCCTATTCACCCCCCCCCCCCCTCTAGGACATTTAATAGTCTTGTTCTTCAAACTGTTGTTGCAGGGTTTCACCGGTATTACAGACAGCTGGTGGGTACGCTGCTAGGACTCGAAATGGATTTCCAACAGAGATGTGAAAAAGAGTCGACCCTCAGGCTGTGGGATCCTCACCAGGGAATCTCGGGCGCAGGAAAAATATATCACAAATAAAAGAGGCAAGTGAGCCCTGGATTAGAAGCATTTAGAAACAATGTACGTTGAAGAAACGCACTAGGGTCATCTTTGTATTTGCGTGGGTAAATCAAATTAGAGAAGTGCGCGCTCCAAATTAGTATTGTATATATGTACTTGAAGCGTGGAGCTCACAACTATTATCTGATATGTCCGATGATTCCACAGAGGGTTGGGAATACCACATAACGTACTTTTACAAGTGTAATCTCATTTCAAGCATTCTCACAGTCCAGAATGGTACAAAGTCCTCTCCAACTGACGTATTAAGTGGCTCATCGATCTATCCAATTTTGTTAAAAAAATATATGGCGAGGCACAAACGATGGAATGGAACCAAGTCTTGATTGAGAGAACTTTCATGGCCGGCGAAGAAATTTCAAGGGTGCAGGTAAACTTGTAGAAATGAATAACACAGAAGTTTCAAGCTGAGGGAGCAATTGTCAAACATATCTAAATATCTAATCCACCCAAAATGAATCACGTCTTATTGTAAGACGGTTTCCAAATCATATATTGATAATTTCTGATCTAAGCTGAGCTAAGCTCATGTTCATCAAATAAATTCACCTAACGTTTAACGGATTATACCCTTCAAATTCTTATTCTCTTGAACAAGTATGACAATAATACAAGGCAGAGAGAGGGTCAAGTAGCTTGGCTCTTTAAGTACATATCAGTAGAGAGAAATCCAAGTCTTAACCTGCTTGAAAATACTAATGAGTTATTTTATTCTAAATTTTTACCTGCTTCCGTGGACATCGCAAATCCAAGACCAGTTCAGAACTAACTCAGAAATGCATGTCTCTCTTTTTCCAAACCATCTCTAGCGCTCCCATGCATCTATAAATATGCATTTGCTCTCTGTGCAGTATAATCATCCACATATCAACTTCAAAGCAATACTACCAAGCACTTTTCGACATACAAGTATTACAATGATGAAAGGTACTCTTGTCCCTACAATCAGTGCTGCTCTTGTCATATTGGCCCTGGCAACCTTCAACCTCGTCTCTGCCTCTGATCCTAGTCCTCTCCAAGACTTCTGCGTTGCACTTGACGCCAAGGACTCTGCTTATTCTGCTGGTATATAACACAACTTCGATATATATCATGCTTTAAGATTGCTCGGTTAAATTACTTTTTGCATGCATACACGTTCAGATGTTCTGATATATATGACGTTCCAACGCATATTGCAGTGTTTGTCAATGGAAAATTCTGCAAGGACCCTAAGCTTGCAACAGCAGAAGATTTCTTCTTCTACGGGCTTCAGATTCCCGGAAACACATCGAATCCAGTTGGTTCCAACGTGACAGCCGCAAACGTTGCGCAAATACCAGGACTCAACACTCTTGGCATATCACTTGCTCGCATAGACTATGCACCAAACGGCGGCCTAAACCCTCCTCACACTCACCCTCGCGCCTCTGAAATCCTCGTGGTCTTGGAAGGAACTCTCTACGTTGGCTTCGTCACATCCAACCCCGAAAACCGTCTGATCACCAAAGTGTTGAACAAGGGAGATGTATTTGTCTTCCCCGTTGGTCTCATTCACTTCCAGTTCAACATCGGAAAGTACAATGCCGTAGCCATTGCCGGTCTTAGCAGCCAGAATCCAGGTCTCATCACCATAGCCAATGCTGTTTTCGGCTCCGACCCTGCTATCAACATTGATGTTCTCACTAAGGGTTTCCAAGTTGACAACAACGTCGTTCAGTATCTCCAGAACCAGTTCTGGTATGACAATAGTAACTAACTTTTTAAACCAGCAAAGGCCAAGAAATGCATGTATTACTACGTTGGCCATGCGCTATGTATCGATCATATATATACACCATATTTACGATTACTTTGTGTTGCGAAGGAGATTATATTTACGATTACTTAAATAAGAGGATGCAGTTGCTTATGTAATTTACTTCTACCTTGATCAATTTGTGGATATATCATTGGAACCTAATTCTCCTTCTTATTAATTTACATTTGGACTACGTGCACTCTATCTCTATATCATATATCTTGCATTTATTTGTTGGTATTGATTGATCATGAATAAAAGTAATTCCGCTAAAAATTAGAAAATATCTTAACAAAAGAATGTAGCTATGATCCTGTGGGGAATATAAGTTCGAGAACATCTCAGAAAATGGTATCATCGTATCGTGAACTAAGTGATCACTAGACAATCGAACATAGCTAGCACATAAAGTTGCCAGATTAAGCACAAGAGTAACTAGACATTACTAAGTATCTTTCAAATCAATTCAAAGTCGAGACCTAATAATCACATCCTAAGCTCGAATGCACTCCAAAAAATAATTTTGAAAATCTATGCATAGATCTAACAAGCCTGGCCCAAATCATCGTTCATGTCTTAGATTGTTAAACTGTGACAAAACGTAATCCTAATCTATTAATATCTCAATTGCAACTTCAACCACCGTTAAGGTGTTGACTTTTTTTATTATTATTATTATTTATCAAAATGACTTGGATGATATTGGATATTGTTCCTCCACTTGTAGAAAAATGAAAGAACTCAATTTGATTCCAATGAAATGAGTGGAGAAGGGCGACGCACGCGATTAGAGAAAGACTTGCTCTATACCATGTTAAACAATGACAAATGTGGCATTTGGACACCAAAATCACAAATAGTGTTCTAACTTGAACCAAATTTAGGTACGCGTTGGGTTTTATATCAAAATGTCTCGAATAATATGGGTATACATAGTTCATGTAGGATCACTAATGTAATCTTTCTTCTCTAACACGCTCTCTCACGTACAGCACTATCTATGTACGTAAAATTAGAAGAACAGATTCCATAAGGAACATGGGAAATCAGGACCATCAACTTTTGTGGAACCAAAGAAAATTGAAGGAACCTAATTTGATTCCAATGAGATGAGTGATACAATTGAAGAGAAACCTACTCTGATACCATTTAAATATTGATAAGAAGAGCATGTGAACCCCAATATATAGCGATCTTTCTTAACTTATATCATCAAAAAGTCTTGGTTAGTATTGGTATTGACAGTAGTCCGTCTATTCAATTAAAAGTTTTTTTTTTTTTTACTTTATTATGTCCAAACAACCCCCTCAAGACAATTCATTACCCATCCCACGAGCAACCAGATTGAACAAGACGGTCAAGGATGAACCGCAAACATCAGATCATCCACATCATTGCTCCCCTGAAAAGCCAAACATCAGTTGTAGACCGTCGCACCAAGTTCAAATGTTGCCACCACACTGGATCACCATCCAAAATTTCATCAACAAATAGCAACACTTGTCACAGGAAACCTTATTACTTCTTTCACCTATGTTGCAAGGAGATAGACACGGCCACTAGGAGACACGAGACACGGTGAAATCTAAAAATGTAGGACACGGATACGGCATGGACATGGCAATTAAAAATTAACATAAATATTAATATTTAATATATAATATATAATAAGCTAAACTTAAGTTAAACAATCAAAATTATTCCTGAACATATCTTTCAAAAATCTATATCATTAAAGAAAAAAATACGCATCGAATCATAAAAGAAACTAGAGACAACAACAAAGTACATGTTAGAATGAATTTATTTGTGTATGATGTAAAAAATATTATGTGATTATTATAATAGATTAGGAGATCGTATATGCCATTATATTAGCTGATTAGCTTGGGATCACTTTCTTTGTATATCACTTTCCTTGTGTATTCTGAGAGAACGTCTGCATTGTAATTGTATAAGTATCTTTGTATCAGTGAATGGAAGATGTAATTCAGCCAATATCAGTATGTTATTCTTTCATGGTATCAGAGCAGGATTAAAAATCCTGACTCGCCACTACACTTTAATCTCCCGTGTAGTATCTCTTATTCTGATCCTGCATCTTTATTCGGTGTGCTCTACTTTCTCGTACAACCTTTTATCAATTCATCTTTCCAAATGGGTTGTGAATCACAGCAAGATCGACAATGTCTTGTGCAAAGACTCAAATAACTCATCATTGACTCACGCATTACAAAAACCCAATTTCAATGGCTTTTAGATCAAATAAGTACCAAAGAAAGTGAAGATGCTAATTGTCAAGCACACAGAGTTGTCACCAAACCATACTTATCAATAATTTCGTCTCATCATTTGATCATTGATAGTGGTGCAACAGATCATATCGTCTCATCATCAAGCTTGTTGACAGCAGCTTTAAAATTGCCTCCAGTATTACTACCAAGTGGTGAAGGAGCACAAATTACTTTTACGTCGCCTAGCCCACTGTCCTCCGCCATCTCAAAACACTCTGCCTTGTTCCTCACTTCGTCCCTTCACCTCGGAGACAGCACCTATGCTATTTTCTGATGTAGCGATTTTCACTCCTGTGGCGTCCCATCCCGTCCTGCCGCCGGCTACATCGTGCGATCAGGACAAGCCTTCCTCGCCGACCGCGTCGTCTCCTCAACCACAAATCGAGTCTCAGCCAGCCTCGCCTCCTTCTCCCGAGCTCCAGCCCGATTTGCATGTTCGACCACAACCAGCTGAACCTCTCTATTGCTCATCTAGGCCACATGTGCTATCTGTCCTCCTCCGCGACTTCCACTACTCCCACGTCGCGCTCCCAACATCGTCGTCTTCTTCGTCTTCATATTCCGTCAAGGTTAAGGGTAGAGGTACACGTTATCGCCTTTCCAATTATGTCTCATATCATCGTTACGATCTTGTCCATCCGTCTTTCATTGGTCAGATTTCTTAGACTTGTGAGCCGCGTTGTTATGCTGACGCTGTTAATCATCCAGAATCGCAAGAAACTATGCGCTTTGAATTGCAGGCATTCAAGGACACTAATACTTGGACTCTCAATCCTTGACCAACTGGGAAGATGCCTATTCATTGTCGGTGGGTGTACAAGATCAAACATCGATCCGACCAAGGCACGATTGGTAGCTAAGCGATTCACTCAACTAGAAAGTATCTATTATCATGACACTTTCTCTCCTACAATAAAGATTATTATTGTTCGTTGCTTATTATCTCTTACTGCTACTCAAAATTGGTCGATTCATCAATTAGATGCCCATGATGCTTTTTTACATGGTGATCTCGATGAGAAAATTTATATGTCTCCTCCTCCAGGTCCTTAGTTTGTCACCTTAACAAGTCGTTATGTGGTTTTTAACCAGCTTCTCGAAAGTAGTATGTAAAATTTTTCTGATGCAATTCAATCAACCGGTTATATTCAGTCGAAGGCAGAATATTCATTATTCACTCGGAAACAAGGGAAGCCATTCACTGCTATATTGATATATGTTGATGATATTCTGATCACTGGTAATGATCCTAGAGCTATTTCAGCCTTGAAAGCTTTTCTTAATAGTCGTTTTCGCATCAAGGATCTTGGAGATTTGAAATATTTTCTTGGAATTGAAGCTAGTTTCTCGTTCCAAGAATGACATTTTTATATCTCAGCAAAAACATGCACTGGAAATTATTGATGACGCAGGTTTATTATGGGCATCCCCTGTTGATACTCCAATGGACCGTGGTCTCAAATTATTTGAGAAAAGGGATCTCCTCAAAGACGCAGCACGTTACAGGAGATTAGTTGGTAGATTGATTTACCTTACCATTTGAAGGCCGGATATTACACATTTTGTGCATGTTTTGAGCATATTTATGCATCCCCATGAAAGTCTCACATGGAAACTTCATTACTAGTTGTTCGTTATCTCAAGAAAGTGCATGGTCAAGGTTTGTTTTTCTCTTCACAAAGTGACTTTAGATTACGAGCTTACTATCACTCCGATTGGGCCGGGTGTCCATTGACTGGAAAGTCCACCGCTGGTTATTGTGTATTCTTTGGCTCTTCTTTGATTTCCTGGAGGTCGAAGAGACAAAAGACCGTCTCTCTTTCTTCGGCAGAGGCAGAGTATAGAACTATGACTAGAGCATGTTGTGAATTGACATGTTTGAGGTCTCTTCTTAGAAACTTGAATAAACTTCATTTAGAATCAGTTTTGTTATTTTGTGATAATCGAGCACCTTTGCATATTACGGCTAATCCTGTCTTTCACGAGAGAACAAGACATATAAAGATGAATTGCTATTTCATCAGAGACAAGATTCTTGACAGATTAGTTGAAACAAGACATGTAAGTTCCTCATATCAATTAGTCGATGTCTTTACGAAGGCTTTAGGAAAAGAAATTTTTGTTCCACTGATTCGCAAGTTGGGAGTTATATGCATCCACTCTCCAACTTGAGGAAAAGGGTAGAAAATATTATGTAATTATTAAAATAGATTAGGATATTATATTAGCTGATTAGCTTGGGATCACTTTCTTTGCATATCACTTTCCTTGTGTATCCTGACTTGTAGAGAACATCTGCATTGTTATTGTATAAGTTTTTTTGTATCAGTGAATGGAAGATGTAATTCGACCAATATCAGTTTGTCATTCTTTCATATCGATCAATTTGTCATTCTTTCATATGAAGACTTTTAACTTTAATCATCTAGTTCTATAATAAATATGACTCATACTAAAAAATATAAAAATATATTTAATTTGACGTGTTAAAGTGTCGAAAGAGTATCGAAAGAGTGTCTAAGGAGTGTCCCAAAATGTCCAAATAGCAATATTGTGAGACATGTCACGTGACACCTTGGACATAGTGTCCCCAAGCATCCCAAGTATGAGAGTATTTCTAAGTGTCGAACATGTGACACGGCCCTAAAATGAAGTGTGGGTGCTACATAGTTTTTAACATTCGAAAGATTTCAGAGCTATTGTCTTATGTGATATATAAGAAAATAAAAAACATTTGTAACACGAGAGAAAAAATGGAGAGGATGGTATTAGTTTTAGATATAGCAAAATTTCCGATTAAAATTGTTATATAATTAGTCCCTTGGTTTTGTCAACACTCGTGACTTTGAATTCATTTTCTCTTGAACAAGTAAGACACACATCAGGCAAAGAGATGGTCAATTAATTAGCGTGGCTCGATCTTGAGAACATGTAGCAGAGAGAAATCCAAGTCTCCACCTGCTTCCAAATACTAATGTTATTTTACTCCATCTTAAGTTCTCAGGTTCTTAACTGCTTCCATGGACAAGGCCAGTCCAAGACCAGTTCATAATTAACAATACTTGAGATATGCATGTAGTCTCTTCCTAAGCTCGCTCTCTCTCCCATCTATAAATAGGCATTTTCTCTGTGCAGTGATATCATCCACACCTCAACTTCATATAAGCAAAAGCAATACTAGCCAGCTCTTTTCGAGAATCGAGAGCACCCGATCACAAGTAATACATACAAGTATTACAATGATGAAAGGTACTCATGTCCCTACAATCAGTGCTGCTCTTGTCATATTGGCCCTGGCAACCTTCAACCTCGTCTCTGCCTCTGATCCTAGTCCTCTCCAAGACTTCTGCGTTGCACTTGACGCCAAGGACTCTGCTTATTCTGCTGGTATATAACACAACTTCGATATATATCATGCTTTAAGATTGCTCGGTTAAATTACTTTTTGCATGCATACACGTTCAGATGTTCTGATATATATGACGTTCCAACGCATATTGCAGTGTTTGTCAATGGAAAATTCTGCAAGGACCCTAAGCTTGCAACAGCAGAAGATTTCTTCTTCTACGGGCTTCAGATTCCCGGAAACACATCGAATCCAGTTGGTTCCAACGTGACAGCCGCAAACGTTGCGCAAATACCAGGACTCAACACTCTTGGCATATCACTTGCTCGCATAGACTATGCACCAAACGGCGGCCTAAACCCTCCTCACACTCACCCTCGCGCCTCTGAAATCCTCGTGGTCTTGGAAGGAACTCTCTACGTTGGCTTCGTCACATCCAACCCCGAAAACCGTCTGATCACCAAAGTGTTGAACAAGGGAGATGTATTTGTCTTCCCCGTTGGTCTCATTCACTTCCAGTTCAACATCGGAAAGTACAATGCCGTAGCCATTGCCGGTCTTAGCAGCCAGAATCCAGGTCTCATCACCATAGCCAATGCTGTTTTCGGCTCCGACCCTGCTATCAACATTGATGTTCTCACTAAGGCGTTCCAAGTTGACAACAACGTCGTTCAGTATCTCCAGAACCAGTTCTGGTATGACAATAGTAACTAACTTTTTAAACCAGCAAAGGCCAAGAAATGCATGTATTACTACGTTGGCCATGCGCTATGTATCGATCATATATATACACCATATTTACGATTACTTTGTGTTGCGAAGGAGATTATATTTACGATTACTTAAATAAGAGGATGCAGTTGCTTATGTAATTTACTTCTACCTTGATCAATTTGTGGATATATCATTGGAACCTAATTCTCCTTCTTATTAATTTACATTTGGACTACGTGCACTCTATCTCTATATCATATATCTTGCATTTATTTGTTGGTATTGATTGATCATGAATAAAAGTAATTCCGCTAAAAATTAGAAAATATCTTAACAAAAGAATGTAGCTATGATCCTGTGGGGAATATAAGTTCGAGAACATCTCAGAAAATGGTATCATCGTATCGTGAACTAAGTGATCACTAGACAATCGAACATAGCTAGCACATAAAGTTGCCAGATTAAGCACAAGAGTAACTAGACATTACTAAGTATCTTTCAAATCAATTCAAAGTCGAGACCTAATAATCACATCCTAAGCTCGAATGCACTCCAAAAAATAATTTTGAAAATCTATGCATAGATCTAACAAGCCTGGCCCAAATCATCGTTCATGTCTTAGATTGTTAAACTGTGACAAAACGTAATCCTAATCTATTAATATCTCAATTGCAACTTCAACCACCGTTAAGGTGTTGACTTTTTTTATTATTATTATTATTTATCAAAATGACTTGGATGATATTGGATATTGTTCCTCCACTTGTAGAAAAATGAAAGAACTCAATTTGATTCCAATGAAATGAGTGGAGAAGGGCGACGCACGCGATTAGAGAAAGACTTGCTCTATACCATGTTAAACAATGACAAATGTGGCATTTGGACACCAAAATCACAAATAGTGTTCTAACTTGAACCAAATTTAGGTACGCGTTGGGTTTTATATCAAAATGTCTCGAATAATATGGGTATACATAGTTCATGTAGGATCACTAATGTAATCTTTCTTCTCTAACACGCTCTCTCACGTACAGCACTATCTATGTACGTAAAATTAGAAGAACAGATTCCATAAGGAACATGGGAAATCAGGACCATCAACTTTTGTGGAACCAAAGAAAATTGAAGGAACCTAATTTGATTCCAATGAGATGAGTGATACAATTGAAGAGAAACCTACTCTGATACCATTTAAATATTGATAAGAAGAGCATGTGAACCCCAATATATAGCGATCTTTCTTAACTTATATCATCAAAAAGTCTTGGTTAGTATTGGTATTGACAGTAGTCCGTCTATTCAATTAAAAGTTTTTTTTTTTTTTACTTTATTATGTCCAAACAACCCCCTCAAGACAATTCATTACCCATCCCACGAGCAACCAGATTGAACAAGACGGTCAAGGATGAACCGCAAACATCAGATCATCCACATCATTGCTCCCCTGAAAAGCCAAACATCAGTTGTAGACCGTCGCACCAAGTTCAAATGTTGCCACCACACTGGATCACCATCCAAAATTTCATCAACAAATAGCAACACTTGTCACAGGAAACCTTATTACTTCTTTCACCTATGTTGCAAGGAGATAGACACGGCCACTAGGAGACACGAGACACGGTGAAATCTAAAAATGTAGGACACGGATACGGCATGGACATGGCAATTAAAAATTAACATAAATATTAATATTTAATATATAATATATAATAAGCTAAACTTAAGTTAAACAATCAAAATTATTCCTGAACATATCTTTCAAAAATCTATATCATTAAAGAAAAAAATACGCATCGAATCATAAAAGAAACTAGAGACAACAACAAAGTACATGTTAGAATGAATTTATTTGTGTATGATGTAAAAAATATTATGTGATTATTATAATAGATTAGGAGATCGTATATGCCATTATATTAGCTGATTAGCTTGGGATCACTTTCTTTGTATATCACTTTCCTTGTGTATTCTGAGAGAACGTCTGCATTGTAATTGTATAAGTATCTTTGTATCAGTGAATGGAAGATGTAATTCAGCCAATATCAGTATGTTATTCTTTCATGGTATCAGAGCAGGATTAAAAATCCTGACTCGCCACTACACTTTAATCTCCCGTGTAGTATCTCTTATTCTGATCCTGCATCTTTATTCGGTGTGCTCTACTTTCTCGTACAACCTTTTATCAATTCATCTTTCCAAATGGGTTGTGAATCACAGCAAGATCGACAATGTCTTGTGCAAAGACTCAAATAACTCATCATTGACTCACGCATTACAAAAACCCAATTTCAATGGCTTTTAGATCAAATAAGTACCAAAGAAAGTGAAGATGCTAATTGTCAAGCACACAGAGTTGTCACCAAACCATACTTATCAATAATTTCGTCTCATCATTTGATCATTGATAGTGGTGCAACAGATCATATCGTCTCATCATCAAGCTTGTTGACAGCAGCTTTAAAATTGCCTCCAGTATTACTACCAAGTGGTGAAGGAGCATAAATTACTTTTACGTCGCCTAGCCCACTGTCCTCCGCCATCTCAAAACACTCTGCCTTGTTCCTCACTTCGTCCCTTCACCTCGGAGACAGCACCTATGCTATTTTCTGATGTAGCGATTTTCACTCCTGTGGCGTCCCATCCCGTCCTGCCGCCGGCTACATCGTGCGATCAGGACAAGCCTTCCTCGCCGACCGCGTCGTCTCCTCAACCACAAATCGAGTCTCAGCCAGCCTCGCCTCCTTCTCCCGAGCTCCAGCCCGATTTGCATGTTCGACCACAACCAGCTGAACCTCTCTATTGCTCATCTAGGCCACATGTGCTATCTGTCCTCCTCCGCGACTTCCACTACTCCCACGTCGCGCTCCCAACATCGTCGTCTTCTTCGTCTTCATATTCCGTCAAGGTTAAGGGTAGAGGTACACGTTATCGCCTTTCCAATTATGTCTCATATCATCGTTACGATCTTGTCCATCCGTCTTTCATTGGTCAGATTTCTTAGACTTGTGAGCCGCGTTGTTATGCTGACGATGTTAATCATCCAGAATCGCAAGAAACTATGCGCTTTGAATTGCAGGCATTCAAGGACACTAATACTTGGACTCTCAATCCTTGACCAACTGGGAAGATGCCTATTCATTGTCGGTGGGTGTACAAGATCAAACATCGATCCGACCAAGGCACGATTGGTAGCTAAGCGATTCACTCAACTAGAAAGTATCTATTATCATGACACTTTCTCTCCTACAATAAAGATTATTATTGTTCGTTGCTTATTATCTCTTACTGCTACTCAAAATTGGTCGATTCATCAATTAGATGCCCATGATGCTTTTTTACATGGTGATCTCGATGAGAAAATTTATATGTCTCCTCCTCCAGGTCCTTAGTTTGTCACCTTAACAAGTCGTTATGTGGTTTTTAACCAGCTTCTCGAAAGTAGTATGTAAAATTTTTCTGATGCAATTCAATCAACCGGTTATATTCAGTCGAAGGCAGAATATTCATTATTCACTCGGAAACAAGGGAAGCCATTCACTGCTATATTGATATATGTTGATGATATTCTGATCACTGGTAATGATCCTAGAGCTATTTCAGCCTTGAAAGCTTTTCTTAATAGTCGTTTTCGCATCAAGGATCTTGGAGATTTGAAATATTTTCTTGGAATTGAAGCTAGTTTCTCGTTCCAAGAATGACATTTTTATATCTCAGCAAAAACATGCACTGGAAATTATTGATGACGCAGGTTTATTATGGGCATCCCCTGTTGATACTCCAATGGACCGTGGTCTCAAATTATTTGAGAAAAGGGATCTCCTCAAAGACGCAGCACGTTACAGGAGATTAGTTGGTAGATTGATTTACCTTACCATTTGAAGGCCGGATATTACACATTTTGTGCATGTTTTGAGCATATTTATGCATCCCCATGAAAGTCTCACATGGAAACTTCATTACTAGTTGTTCGTTATCTCAAGAAAGTGCATGGTTAAGGTTTGTTTTTCTCTTCACAAAGTGACTTTAGATTACGAGCTTACTATCACTCCGATTGGGCCGGGTGTCCATTGACTGGAAAGTCCACCGCTGGTTATTGTGTATTCTTTGGCTCTTCTTTGATTTCCTGGAGGTCGAAGAGACAAAAGACCGTCTCTCTTTCTTCGGCAGAGGCAGAGTATAGAACTATGACTAGAGCATGTTGTGAATTGACATGGTTGAGGTCTCTTCTTAGAAACTTGAATAAACTTCATTTAGAATCAGTTTTGTTATTTTGTGATAATCGAGCACCTTTGCATATTACGGCTAATCCTGTCTTTCACGAGAGAACAAGACATATAAAGATGAATTGCTATTTCATCAGAGACAAGATTCTTGACAGATTAGTTGAAACAAGACATGTAAGTTCCTCATATCAATTAGTCGATGTCTTTACGAAGGCTTTAGGAAAAGAAATTTTTGTTCCACTGATTCGCAAGTTGGGAGTTATATGCATCCACTCTCCAACTTGAGGAAAAGGGTAGAAAATATTATGTAATTATTAAAATAGATTAGGATATTATATTAGCTGATTAGCTTGGGATCACTTTCTTTGCATATCACTTTCCTTGTGTATCCTGACTTGTAGAGAACATCTGCATTGTTATTGTATAAGTTTTTTTGTATCAGTGAATGGAAGATGTAATTCGACCAATATCAGTTTGTCATTCTTTCATATCGATCAATTTGTCATTCTTTCATATGAAGACTTTTAACTTTAATCATCTAGTTCTATAATAAATATGACTCATACTAAAAAATATAAAAATATATTTAATTTGACGTGTTAAAGTGTCGAAAGAGTATCGAAAGAGTGTCTAAGGAGTGTCCCAAAATGTCCAAATAGCAATATTGTGAGACATGTCACGTGACACCTTGGACATAGTGTCCCCAAGCATCCCAAGTATGAGAGTATTTCTAAGTGTCGAACATGTGACACGGCCCTAAAATGAAGTGTGGGTGCTACATAGTTTTTAACATTCGAAAGATTTCAGAGCTATTGTCTTATGTGATATATAAGAAAATAAAAAACATTTGTAACACGAGAGAAAAAATGGAGAGGATGGTATTAGTTTTAGATATAGCAAAATTTCCGATTAAAATTGTTATATAATTAGTCCCTTGGTTTTGTCAACACTCGTGACTTTGAATTCATTTTCTCTTGAACAAGTAAGACACACATCAGGCAAAGAGATGGTCAATTAATTAGCGTGGCTCGATCTTGAGAACATGTAGCAGAGAGAAATCCAAGTCTCCACCTGCTTCCAAATACTAATGTTATTTTACTCCATCTTAAGTTCTCAGGTTCTTAACTGCTTCCATGGACAAGGCCAGTCCAAGACCAGTTCATAATTAACAATACTTGAGATATGCATGTAGTCTCTTCCTAAGCTCGCTCTCTCTCCCATCTATAAATAGGCATTTTCTCTGTGCAGTGATATCATCCACACCTCAACTTCATATAAGCAAAAGCAATACTAGCCAGCTCTTTTCGAGAATCGAGAGCACCCGATCACAAGTAATACATACAAGTATTACAATGATGAAAGGTACTCATGTCCCTACAATCAGTGCTGCTCTTGTCATATTGGCCCTGGCAACCTTCAACCTCGTCTCTGCCTCTGATCCTAGTCCTCTCCAAGACTTCTGCGTTGCACTTGACGCCAAGGACTCTGCTTATTCTGCTGGTATATAACACAACTTCGATATATATCATGCTTTAAGATTGCTCGGTTAAATTACTTTTTGCATGCATACACGTTCAGATGTTCTGATATATATGACGTTCCAACGCATATTGCAGTGTTTGTCAATGGAAAATTCTGCAAGGACCCTAAGCTTGCAACAGCAGAAGATTTCTTCTTCTACGGGCTTCAGATTCCCGGAAACACATCGAATCCAGTTGGTTCCAACGTGACAGCCGCAAACGTTGCGCAAATACCAGGACTCAACACTCTTGGCATATCACTTGCTCGCATAGACTATGCACCAAACGGCGGCCTAAACCCTCCTCACACTCACCCTCGCGCCTCTGAAATCCTCGTGGTCTTGGAAGGAACTCTCTACGTTGGCTTCGTCACATCCAACCCCGAAAACCGTCTGATCACCAAAGTGTTGAACAAGGGAGATGTATTTGTCTTCCCCGTTGGTCTCATTCACTTCCAGTTCAACATCGGAAAGTACAATGCCGTAGCCATTGCCGGTCTTAGCAGCCAGAATCCAGGTCTCATCACCATAGCCAATGCTGTTTTCGGCTCCGACCCTGCTATCAACATTGATGTTCTCACTAAGGCGTTCCAAGTTGACAACAACGTCGTTCAGTATCTCCAGAACCAGTTCTGGTATGACAATAGTAACTAACTTTTTAAACCAGCAAAGGCCAAGAAATGCATGTATTACTACGTTGGCCATGCGCTATGTATCGATCATATATATACACCATATTTACGATTACTTTGTGTTGCGAAGGAGATTATATTTACGATTACTTAAATAAGAGGATGCAGTTGCTTATGTAATTTACTTCTACCTTGATCAATTTGTGGATATATCATTGGAACCTAATTCTCCTTCTTATTAATTTACATTTGGACTACGTGCACTCTATCTCTATATCATATATCTTGCATTTATTTGTTGGTATTGATTGATCATGAATAAAAGTAATTCCGCTAAAAATTAGAAAATATCTTAACAAAAGAATGTAGCTATGATCCTGTGGGGAATATAAGTTCGAGAACATCTCAAAAAATGGTATCATCGTATCGTGAACTAAGTGATCACTAGACAATCGAACATAGCTAGCACATAAAGTTGCCAGATTAAGCACAAGAGTAACTAGACATTACTAAGTATCTTTCAAATCAATTCAAAGTCGAGACCTAATAATCACATCCTAAGCTCGAATGCACTCCAAAAAATAATTTTGAAAATCTATGCATAGATCTAACAAGCCTGGCCCAAATCATCGTTCATGTCTTAGATTGTTAAACTGTGACAAAACGTAATCCTAATCTATTAATATCTCAATTGCAACTTCAACCACCGTTAAGGTGTTGACTTTTTTTATTATTATTATTATTTATCAAAATGACTTGGATGATATTGGATATTGTTCCTCCACTTGTAGAAAAATGAAAGAACTCAATTTGATTCCAATGAAATGAGTGGAGAAGGGCGACGCACGCGATTAGAGAAAGACTTGCTCTATACCATGTTAAACAATGACAAATGTGGCATTTGGACACCAAAATCACAAATAGTGTTCTAACTTGAACCAAATTTAGGTACGCGTTGGGTTTTATATCAAAATGTCTCGAATAATATGGGTATACATAGTTCATGTAGGATCACTAATGTAATCTTTCTTCTCTAACACGCTCTCTCACGTACAGCACTATCTATGTACGTAAAATTAGAAGAACAGATTCCATAAGGAACATGGGAAATCAGGACCATCAACTTTTGTGGAACCAAAGAAAATTGAAGGAACCTAATTTGATTCCAATGAGATGAGTGATACAATTGAAGAGAAACCTACTCTGATACCATTTAAATATTGATAAGAAGAGCATGTGAACCCCAATATATAGCGATCTTTCTTAACTTATATCATCAAAAAGTCTTGGTTAGTATTGGTATTGACAGTAGTCCGTCTATTCAATTAAAAGTTTTTTTTTTTTTTACTTTATTATGTCCAAACAACCCCCTCAAGACAATTCATTACCCATCCCACGAGCAACCAGATTGAACAAGACGGTCAAGGATGAACCGCAAACATCAGATCATCCACATCATTGCTCCCCTGAAAAGCCAAACATCAGTTGTAGACCGTCGCACCAAGTTCAAATGTTGCCACCACACTGGATCACCATCCAAAATTTCATCAACAAATAGCAACACTTGTCACAGGAAACCTTATTACTTCTTTCACCTATGTTGCAAGGAGATAGACACGGCCACTAGGAGACACGAGACACGGTGAAATCTAAAAATGTAGGACACGGATACGGCATGGACATGGCAATTAAAAATTAACATAAATATTAATATTTAATATATAATATATAATAAGCTAAACTTAAGTTAAACAATCAAAATTATTCCTGAACATATCTTTCAAAAATCTATATCATTAAAGAAAAAAATACGCATCGAATCATAAAAGAAACTAGAGACAACAACAAAGTACATGTTAGAATGAATTTATTTGTGTATGATGTAAAAAATATTATGTGATTATTATAATAGATTAGGAGATCGTATATGCCATTATATTAGCTGATTAGCTTGGGATCACTTTCTTTGTATATCACTTTCCTTGTGTATTCTGAGAGAACGTCTGCATTGTAATTGTATAAGTATCTTTGTATCAGTGAATGGAAGATGTAATTCAGCCAATATCAGTATGTTATTCTTTCATGGTATCAGAGCAGGATTAAAAATCCTGACTCGCCACTACACTTTAATCTCCCGTGTAGTATCTCTTATTCTGATCCTGCATCTTTATTCGGTGTGCTCTACTTTCTCGTACAACCTTTTATCAATTCATCTTTCCAAATGGGTTGTGAATCACAGCAAGATCGACAATGTCTTGTGCAAAGACTCAAATAACTCATCATTGACTCACGCATTACAAAAACCCAATTTCAATGGCTTTTAGATCAAATAAGTACCAAAGAAAGTGAAGATGCTAATTGTCAAGCACACAGAGTTGTCACCAAACCATACTTATCAATAATTTCGTCTCATCATTTGATCATTGATAGTGGTGCAACAGATCATATCGTCTCATCATCAAGCTTGTTGACAGCAGCTTTAAAATTGCCTCCAGTATTACTACCAAGTGGTGAAGGAGCACAAATTACTTTTACGTCGCCTAGCCCACTGTCCTCCGCCATCTCAAAACACTCTGCCTTGTTCCTCACTTCGTCCCTTCACCTCGGAGACAGCACCTATGCTATTTTCTGATGTAGCGATTTTCACTCCTGTGGCGTCCCATCCCGTCCTGCCGCCGGCTACATCGTGCGATCAGGACAAGCCTTCCTCGCCGACCGCGTCGTCTCCTCAACCACAAATCGAGTCTCAGCCAGCCTCGCCTCCTTCTCCCGAGCTCCAGCCCGATTTGCATGTTCGACCACAACCAGCTGAACCTCTCTATTGCTCATCTAGGCCACATGTGCTATCTGTCCTCCTCCGCGACTTCCACTACTCCCACGTCGCGCTCCCAACATCGTCGTCTTCTTCGTCTTCATATTCCGTCAAGGTTAAGGGTAGAGGTACACGTTATCGCCTTTCCAATTATGTCTCATATCATCGTTACGATCTTGTCCATCCGTCTTTCATTGGTCAGATTTCTTAGACTTGTGAGCCGCGTTGTTATGCTGACGATGTTAATCATCCAGAATCGCAAGAAACTATGCGCTTTGAATTGCAGGCATTCAAGGACACTAATACTTGGACTCTCAATCCTTGACCAACTGGGAAGATGCCTATTCATTGTCGGTGGGTGTACAAGATCAAACATCGATCCGACCAAGGCACGATTGGTAGCTAAGCGATTCACTCAACTAGAAAGTATCTATTATCATGACACTTTCTCTCCTACAATAAAGATTATTATTGTTCGTTGCTTATTATCTCTTACTGCTACTCAAAATTGGTCGATTCATCAATTAGATGCCCATGATGCTTTTTTACATGGTGATCTCGATGAGAAAATTTATATGTCTCCTCCTCCAGGTCCTTAGTTTGTCACCTTAACAAGTCGTTATGTGGTTTTTAACCAGCTTCTCGAAAGTAGTTTGTAAAATTTTTCTGATGCAATTCAATCAACCGGTTATATTCAGTCGAAGGCAGAATATTCATTATTCACTCGGAAACAAGGGAAGCCATTCACTGCTATATTGATATATGTTGATGATATTCTGATCACTGGTAATGATCCTAGAGCTATTTCAGCCTTGAAAGCTTTTCTTAATAGTCGTTTTCGCATCAAGGATCTTGGAGATTTGAAATATTTTCTTGGAATTGAAGCTAGTTTCTCGTTCCAAGAATGACATTTTTATATCTCAGCAAAAACATGCACTGGAAATTATTGATGACGCAGGTTTATTATGGGCATCCCCTGTTGATACTCCAATGGACCGTGGTCTCAAATTATTTGAGAAAAGGGATCTCCTCAAAGACGCAGCACGTTACAGGAGATTAGTTGGTAGATTGATTTACCTTACCATTTGAAGGCCGGATATTACACATTTTGTGCATGTTTTGAGCATATTTATGCATCCCCATGAAAGTCTCACATGGAAACTTCATTACTAGTTGTTCGTTATCTCAAGAAAGTGCATGGTTAAGGTTTGTTTTTCTCTTCACAAAGTGACTTTAGATTACGAGCTTACTATCACTCCGATTGGGCCGGGTGTCCATTGACTGGAAAGTCCACCGCTGGTTATTGTGTATTCTTTGGCTCTTCTTTGATTTCCTGGAGGTCGAAGAGACAAAAGACCGTCTCTCTTTCTTCGGCAGAGGCAGAGTATAGAACTATGACTAGAGCATGTTGTGAATTGACATGGTTGAGGTCTCTTCTTAGAAACTTGAATAAACTTCATTTAGAATCAGTTTTGTTATTTTGTGATAATCGAGCACCTTTGCATATTACGGCTAATCCTGTCTTTCACGAGAGAACAAGACATATAAAGATGAATTGCTATTTCATCAGAGACAAGATTCTTGACAGATTAGTTGAAACAAGACATGTAAGTTCCTCATATCAATTAGTCGATGTCTTTACGAAGGCTTTAGGAAAAGAAATTTTTGTTCCACTGATTCGCAAGTTGGGAGTTATATGCATCCACTCTCCAACTTGAGGAAAAGGGTAGAAAATATTATGTAATTATTAAAATAGATTAGGATATTATATTAGCTGATTAGCTTGGGATCACTTTCTTTGCATATCACTTTCCTTGTGTATCCTGACTTGTAGAGAACATCTGCATTGTTATTGTATAAGTTTTTTTGTATCAGTGAATGGAAGATGTAATTCGACCAATATCAGTTTGTCATTCTTTCATATCGATCAATTTGTCATTCTTTCATATGAAGACTTTTAACTTTAATCATCTAGTTCTATAATAAATATGACTCATACTAAAAAATATAAAAATATATTTAATTTGACGTGTTAAAGTGTCGAAAGAGTATCGAAAGAGTGTCTAAGGAGTGTCCCAAAATGTCCAAATAGCAATATTGTGAGACATGTCACGTGACACCTTGGACATAGTGTCCCCAAGCATCCCAAGTATGAGAGTATTTCTAAGTGTCGAACATGTGACACGGCCCTAAAATGAAGTGTGGGTGCTACATAGTTTTTAACATTCGAAAGATTTCAGAGCTATTGTCTTATGTGATATATAAGAAAATAAAAAACATTTGTAACACGAGAGAAAAAATGGAGAGGATGGTATTAGTTTTAGATATAGCAAAATTTCCGATTAAAATTGTTATATAATTAGTCCCTTGGTTTTGTCAACACTCGTGACTTTGAATTCATTTTCTCTTGAACAAGTAAGACACACATCAGGCAAAGAGATGGTCAATTAATTAGCGTGGCTCGATCTTGAGAACATGTAGCAGAGAGAAATCCAAGTCTCCACCTGCTTCCAAATACTAATGTTATTTTACTCCATCTTAAGTTCTCAGGTTCTTAACTGCTTCCATGGACAAGGCCAGTCCAAGACCAGTTCATAATTAACAATACTTGAGATATGCATGTAGTCTCTTCCTAAGCTCGCTCTCTCTCCCATCTATAAATAGGCATTTTCTCTGTGCAGTGATATCATCCACACCTCAACTTCATATAAGCAAAAGCAATACTAGCCAGCTCTTTTCGAGAATCGAGAGCACCCGATCACAAGTAATACATACAAGTATTACAATGATGAAAGGTACTCATGTCCCTACAATCAGTGCTGCTCTTGTCATATTGGCCCTGGCAACCTTCAACCTCGTCTCTGCCTCTGATCCTAGTCCTCTCCAAGACTTCTGCGTTGCACTTGACGCCAAGGACTCTGCTTATTCTGCTGGTATATAACACAACTTCGATATATATCATGCTTTAAGATTGCTCGGTTAAATTACTTTTTGCATGCATACACGTTCAGATGTTCTGATATATATGACGTTCCAACGCATATTGCAGTGTTTGTCAATGGAAAATTCTGCAAGGACCCTAAGCTTGCAACAGCAGAAGATTTCTTCTTCTACGGGCTTCAGATTCCCGGAAACACATCGAATCCAGTTGGTTCCAACGTGACAGCCGCAAACGTTGCGCAAATACCAGGACTCAACACTCTTGGCATATCACTTGCTCGCATAGACTATGCACCAAACGGCGGCCTAAACCCTCCTCACACTCACCCTCGCGCCTCTGAAATCCTCGTGGTCTTGGAAGGAACTCTCTACGTTGGCTTCGTCACATCCAACCCCGAAAACCGTCTGATCACCAAAGTGTTGAACAAGGGAGATGTATTTGTCTTCCCCGTTGGTCTCATTCACTTCCAGTTCAACATCGGAAAGTACAATGCCGTAGCCATTGCCGGTCTTAGCAGCCAGAATCCAGGTCTCATCACCATAGCCAATGCTGTTTTCGGCTCCGACCCTGCTATCAACATTGATGTTCTCACTAAGGCGTTCCAAGTTGACAACAACGTCGTTCAGTATCTCCAGAACCAGTTCTGGTATGACAATAGTAACTAACTTTTTAAACCAGCAAAGGCCAAGAAATGCATGTATTACTACGTTGGCCATGCGCTATGTATCGATCATATATATACACCATATTTACGATTACTTTGTGTTGCGAAGGAGATTATATTTACGATTACTTAAATAAGAGGATGCAGTTGCTTATGTAATTTACTTCTACCTTGATCAATTTGTGGATATATCATTGGAACCTAATTCTCCTTCTTATTAATTTACATTTGGACTACGTGCACTCTATCTCTATATCATATATCTTGCATTTATTTGTTGGTATTGATTGATCATGAATAAAAGTAATTCCGCTAAAAATTAGAAAATATCTTAACAAAAGAATGTAGCTATGATCCTGTGGGGAATATAAGTTCGAGAACATCTCAAAAAATGGTATCATCGTATCGTGAACTAAGTGATCACTAGACAATCGAACATAGCTAGCACATAAAGTTGCCAGATTAAGCACAAGAGTAACTAGACATTACTAAGTATCTTTCAAATCAATTCAAAGTCGAGACCTAATAATCACATCCTAAGCTCGAATGCACTCCAAAAAATAATTTTGAAAATCTATGCATAGATCTAACAAGCCTGGCCCAAATCATCGTTCATGTCTTAGATTGTTAAACTGTGACAAAACGTAATCCTAATCTATTAATATCTCAATTGCAACTTCAACCACCGTTAAGGTGTTGACTTTTTTTATTATTATTATTATTTATCAAAATGACTTGGATGATATTGGATATTGTTCCTCCACTTGTAGAAAAATGAAAGAACTCAATTTGATTCCAATGAAATGAGTGGAGAAGGGCGACGCACGCGATTAGAGAAAGACTTGCTCTATACCATGTTAAACAATGACAAATGTGGCATTTGGACACCAAAATCACAAATAGTGTTCTAACTTGAACCAAATTTAGGTACGCGTTGGGTTTTATATCAAAATGTCTCGAATAATATGGGTATACATAGTTCATGTAGGATCACTAATGTAATCTTTCTTCTCTAACACGCTCTCTCACGTACAGCACTATCTATGTACGTAAAATTAGAAGAACAGATTCCATAAGGAACATGGGAAATCAGGACCATCAACTTTTGTGGAACCAAAGAAAATTGAAGGAACCTAATTTGATTCCAATGAGATGAGTGATACAATTGAAGAGAAACCTACTCTGATACCATTTAAATATTGATAAGAAGAGCATGTGAACCCCAATATATAGCGATCTTTCTTAACTTATATCATCAAAAAGTCTTGGTTAGTATTGGTATTGACAGTAGTCCGTCTATTCAATTAAAAGTTTTTTTTTTTTTTACTTTATTATGTCCAAACAACCCCCTCAAGACAATTCATTACCCATCCCACGAGCAACCAGATTGAACAAGACGGTCAAGGATGAACCGCAAACATCAGATCATCCACATCATTGCTCCCCTGAAAAGCCAAACATCAGTTGTAGACCGTCGCACCAAGTTCAAATGTTGCCACCACACTGGATCACCATCCAAAATTTCATCAACAAATAGCAACACTTGTCACAGGAAACCTTATTACTTCTTTCACCTATGTTGCAAGGAGATAGACACGGCCACTAGGAGACACGAGACACGGTGAAATCTAAAAATGTAGGACACGGATACGGCATGGACATGGCAATTAAAAATTAACATAAATATTAATATTTAATATATAATATATAATAAGCTAAACTTAAGTTAAACAATCAAAATTATTCCTGAACATATCTTTCAAAAATCTATATCATTAAAGAAAAAAATACGCATCGAATCATAAAAGAAACTAGAGACAACAACAAAGTACATGTTAGAATGAATTTATTTGTGTATGATGTAAAAAATATTATGTGATTATTATAATAGATTAGGAGATCGTATATGCCATTATATTAGCTGATTAGCTTGGGATCACTTTCTTTGTATATCACTTTCCTTGTGTATTCTGAGAGAACGTCTGCATTGTAATTGTATAAGTATCTTTGTATCAGTGAATGGAAGATGTAATTCAGCCAATATCAGTATGTTATTCTTTCATGGTATCAGAGCAGGATTAAAAATCCTGACTCGCCACTACACTTTAATCTCCCGTGTAGTATCTCTTATTCTGATCCTGCATCTTTATTCGGTGTGCTCTACTTTCTCGTACAACCTTTTATCAATTCATCTTTCCAAATGGGTTGTGAATCACAGCAAGATCGACAATGTCTTGTGCAAAGACTCAAATAACTCATCATTGACTCACGCATTACAAAAACCCAATTTCAATGGCTTTTAGATCAAATAAGTACCAAAGAAAGTGAAGATGCTAATTGTCAAGCACACAGAGTTGTCACCAAACCATACTTATCAATAATTTCGTCTCATCATTTGATCATTGATAGTGGTGCAACAGATCATATCGTCTCATCATCAAGCTTGTTGACAGCAGCTTTAAAATTGCCTCCAGTATTACTACCAAGTGGTGAAGGAGCACAAATTACTTTTACGTCGCCTAGCCCACTGTCCTCCGCCATCTCAAAACACTCTGCCTTGTTCCTCACTTCGTCCCTTCACCTCGGAGACAGCACCTATGCTATTTTCTGATGTAGCGATTTTCACTCCTGTGGCGTCCCATCCCGTCCTGCCGCCGGCTACATCGTGCGATCAGGACAAGCCTTCCTCGCCGACCGCGTCGTCTCCTCAACCACAAATCGAGTCTCAGCCAGCCTCGCCTCCTTCTCCCGAGCTCCAGCCCGATTTGCATGTTCGACCACAACCAGCTGAACCTCTCTATTGCTCATCTAGGCCACATGTGCTATCTGTCCTCCTCCGCGACTTCCACTACTCCCACGTCGCGCTCCCAACATCGTCGTCTTCTTCGTCTTCATATTCCGTCAAGGTTAAGGGTAGAGGTACACGTTATCGCCTTTCCAATTATGTCTCATATCATCGTTACGATCTTGTCCATCCGTCTTTCATTGGTCAGATTTCTTAGACTTGTGAGCCGCGTTGTTATGCTGACGATGTTAATCATCCAGAATCGCAAGAAACTATGCGCTTTGAATTGCAGGCATTCAAGGACACTAATACTTGGACTCTCAATCCTTGACCAACTGGGAAGATGCCTATTCATTGTCGGTGGGTGTACAAGATCAAACATCGATCCGACCAAGGCACGATTGGTAGCTAAGCGATTCACTCAACTAGAAAGTATCTATTATCATGACACTTTCTCTCCTACAATAAAGATTATTATTGTTCGTTGCTTATTATCTCTTACTGCTACTCAAAATTGGTCGATTCATCAATTAGATGCCCATGATGCTTTTTTACATGGTGATCTCGATGAGAAAATTTATATGTCTCCTCCTCCAGGTCCTTAGTTTGTCACCTTAACAAGTCGTTATGTGGTTTTTAACCAGCTTCTCGAAAGTAGTTTGTAAAATTTTTCTGATGCAATTCAATCAACCGGTTATATTCAGTCGAAGGCAGAATATTCATTATTCACTCGGAAACAAGGGAAGCCATTCACTGCTATATTGATATATGTTGATGATATTCTGATCACTGGTAATGATCCTAGAGCTATTTCAGCCTTGAAAGCTTTTCTTAATAGTCGTTTTCGCATCAAGGATCTTGGAGATTTGAAATATTTTCTTGGAATTGAAGCTAGTTTCTCGTTCCAAGAATGACATTTTTATATCTCAGCAAAAACATGCACTGGAAATTATTGATGACGCAGGTTTATTATGGGCATCCCCTGTTGATACTCCAATGGACCGTGGTCTCAAATTATTTGAGAAAAGGGATCTCCTCAAAGACGCAGCACGTTACAGGAGATTAGTTGGTAGATTGATTTACCTTACCATTTGAAGGCCGGATATTACACATTTTGTGCATGTTTTGAGCATATTTATGCATCCCCATGAAAGTCTCACATGGAAACTTCATTACTAGTTGTTCGTTATCTCAAGAAAGTGCATGGTCAAGGTTTGTTTTTCTCTTCACAAAGTGACTTTAGATTACGAGCTTACTATCACTCCGATTGGGCTGGGTGTCCATTGACTGGAAAGTCCACCGCTGGTTATTGTGTATTCTTTGGCTCTTCTTTGATTTCCTGGAGGTCGAAGAGACAAAAGACCGTCTCTCTTTCTTCGGCAGAGGCAGAGTATAGAACTATGACTAGAGCATGTTGTGAATTGACATGGTTGAGGTCTCTTCTTAGAAACTTGAATAAACTTCATTTAGAATCAGTTTTGTTATTTTGTGATAATCGAGCACCTTTGCATATTACGGCTAATCCTGTCTTTCACGAGAGAACAAGACATATAAAGATGAATTGCTATTTCATCAGAGACAAGATTCTTGACAGATTAGTTGAAACAAGACATGTAAGTTCCTCATATCAATTAGTCGATGTCTTTACGAAGGCTTTAGGAAAAGAAATTTTTGTTCCACTGATTCGCAAGTTGGGAGTTATATGCATCCACTCTCCAACTTGAGGAAAAGGGTAGAAAATATTATGTAATTATTAAAATAGATTAGGATATTATATTAGCTGATTAGCTTGGGATCACTTTCTTTGCATATCACTTTCCTTGTGTATCCTGACTTGTAGAGAACATCTGCATTGTTATTGTATAAGTTTTTTTGTATCAGTGAATGGAAGATGTAATTCGACCAATATCAGTTTGTCATTCTTTCATATCGATCAATTTGTCATTCTTTCATATGAAGACTTTTAACTTTAATCATCTAGTTCTATAATAAATATGACTCATACTAAAAAATATAAAAATATATTTAATTTGACGTGTTAAAGTGTCGAAAGAGTATCGAAAGAGTGTCTAAGGAGTGTCCCAAAATGTCCAAATAGCAATATTGTGAGACATGTCACGTGACACCTTGGACATAGTGTCCCCAAGCATCCCAAGTATGAGAGTATTTCTAAGTGTCGAACATGTGACACGGCCCTAAAATGAAGTGTGGGTGCTACATAGTTTTTAACATTCGAAAGATTTCAGAGCTATTGTCTTATGTGATATATAAGAAAATAAAAAACATTTGTAACACGAGAGAAAAAATGGAGAGGATGGTATTAGTTTTAGATATAGCAAAATTTCCGATTAAAATTGTTATATAATTAGTCCCTTGGTTTTGTCAACACTCGTGACTTTGAATTCATTTTCTCTTGAACAAGTAAGACACACATCAGGCAAAGAGATGGTCAATTAATTAGCGTGGCTCGATCTTGAGAACATGTAGCAGAGAGAAATCCAAGTCTCCACCTGCTTCCAAATACTAATGTTATTTTACTCCATCTTAAGTTCTCAGGTTCTTAACTGCTTCCATGGACAAGGCCAGTCCAAGACCAGTTCATAATTAACAATACTTGAGATATGCATGTAGTCTCTTCCTAAGCTCGCTCTCTCTCCCATCTATAAATAGGCATTTTCTCTGTGCAGTGATATCATCCACACCTCAACTTCATATAAGCAAAAGCAATACTAGCCAGCTCTTTTCGAGAATCGAGAGCACCCGATCACAAGTAATACATACAAGTATTACAATGATGAAAGGTACTCATGTCCCTACAATCAGTGCTGCTCTTGTCATATTGGCCCTGGCAACCTTCAACCTCGTCTCTGCCTCTGATCCTAGTCCTCTCCAAGACTTCTGCGTTGCACTTGACGCCAAGGACTCTGCTTATTCTGCTGGTATATAACACAACTTCGATATATATCATGCTTTAAGATTGCTCGGTTAAATTACTTTTTGCATGCATACACGTTCAGATGTTCTGATATATATGACGTTCCAACGCATATTGCAGTGTTTGTCAATGGAAAATTCTGCAAGGACCCTAAGCTTGCAACAGCAGAAGATTTCTTCTTCTACGGGCTTCAGATTCCCGGAAACACATCGAATCCAGTTGGTTCCAACGTGACAGCCGCAAACGTTGCGCAAATACCAGGACTCAACACTCTTGGCATATCACTTGCTCGCATAGACTATGCACCAAACGGCGGCCTAAACCCTCCTCACACTCACCCTCGCGCCTCTGAAATCCTCGTGGTCTTGGAAGGAACTCTCTACGTTGGCTTCGTCACATCCAACCCCGAAAACCGTCTGATCACCAAAGTGTTGAACAAGGGAGATGTATTTGTCTTCCCCGTTGGTCTCATTCACTTCCAGTTCAACATCGGAAAGTACAATGCCGTAGCCATTGCCGGTCTTAGCAGCCAGAATCCAGGTCTCATCACCATAGCCAATGCTGTTTTCGGCTCCGACCCTGCTATCAACATTGATGTTCTCACTAAGGCGTTCCAAGTTGACAACAACGTCGTTCAGTATCTCCAGAACCAGTTCTGGTATGACAATAGTAACTAACTTTTTAAACCAGCAAAGGCCAAGAAATGCATGTATTACTACGTTGGCCATGCGCTATGTATCGATCATATATATACACCATATTTACGATTACTTTGTGTTGCGAAGGAGATTATATTTACGATTACTTAAATAAGAGGATGCAGTTGCTTATGTAATTTACTTCTACCTTGATCAATTTGTGGATATATCATTGGAACCTAATTCTCCTTCTTATTAATTTACATTTGGACTACGTGCACTCTATCTCTATATCATATATCTTGCATTTATTTGTTGGTATTGATTGATCATGAATAAAAGTAATTCCGCTAAAAATTAGAAAATATCTTAACAAAAGAATGTAGCTATGATCCTGTGGGGAATATAAGTTCGAGAACATCTCAGAAAATGGTATCATCGTATCGTGAACTAAGTGATCACTAGACAATCGAACATAGCTAGCACATAAAGTTGCCAGATTAAGCACAAGAGTAACTAGACATTACTAAGTATCTTTCAAATCAATTCAAAGTCGAGACCTAATAATCACATCCTAAGCTCGAATGCACTCCAAAAAATAATTTTGAAAATCTATGCATAGATCTAACAAGCCTGGCCCAAATCATCGTTCATGTCTTAGATTGTTAAACTGTGACAAAACGTAATCCTAATCTATTAATATCTCAATTGCAACTTCAACCACCGTTAAGGTGTTGACTTTTTTTATTATTATTATTATTTATCAAAATGACTTGGATGATATTGGATATTGTTCCTCCACTTGTAGAAAAATGAAAGAACTCAATTTGATTCCAATGAAATGAGTGGAGAAGGGCGACGCACGCGATTAGAGAAAGACTTGCTCTATACCATGTTAAACAATGACAAATGTGGCATTTGGACACCAAAATCACAAATAGTGTTCTAACTTGAACCAAATTTAGGTACGCGTTGGGTTTTATATCAAAATGTCTCGAATAATATGGGTATACATAGTTCATGTAGGATCACTAATGTAATCTTTCTTCTCTAACACGCTCTCTCACGTACAGCACTATCTATGTACGTAAAATTAGAAGAACAGATTCCATAAGGAACATGGGAAATCAGGACCATCAACTTTTGTGGAACCAAAGAAAATTGAAGGAACCTAATTTGATTCCAATGAGATGAGTGATACAATTGAAGAGAAACCTACTCTGATACCATTTAAATATTGATAAGAAGAGCATGTGAACCCCAATATATAGCGATCTTTCTTAACTTATATCATCAAAAAGTCTTGGTTAGTATTGGTATTGACAGTAGTCCGTCTATTCAATTAAAAGTTTTTTTTTTTTTACTTTATTATGTCCAAACAACCCCCTCAAGACAATTCATTACCCATCCCACGAGCAACCAGATTGAACAAGACGGTCAAGGATGAACCGCAAACATCAGATCATCCACATCATTGCTCCCCTGAAAAGCCAAACATCAGTTGTAGACCGTCGCACCAAGTTCAAATGTTGCCACCACACTGGATCACCATCCAAAATTTCATCAACAAATAGCAACACTTGTCACAGGAAACCTTATTACTTCTTTCACCTATGTTGCAAGGAGATAGACACGGCCACTAGGAGACACGAGACACGGTGAAATCTAAAAATGTAGGACACGGATACGGCATGGACATGGCAATTAAAAATTAACATAAATATTAATATTTAATATATAATATATAATAAGCTAAACTTAAGTTAAACAATCAAAATTATTCCTGAACATATCTTTCAAAAATCTATATCATTAAAGAAAAAAATACGCATCGAATCATAAAAGAAACTAGAGACAACAACAAAGTACATGTTAGAATGAATTTATTTGTGTATGATGTAAAAAATATTATGTGATTATTATAATAGATTAGGAGATCGTATATGCCATTATATTAGCTGATTAGCTTGGGATCACTTTCTTTGTATATCACTTTCCTTGTGTATTCTGAGAGAACGTCTGCATTGTAATTGTATAAGTATCTTTGTATCAGTGAATGGAAGATGTAATTCAGCCAATATCAGTATGTTATTCTTTCATGGTATCAGAGCAGGATTAAAAATCCTGACTCGCCACTACACTTTAATCTCCCGTGTAGTATCTCTTATTCTGATCCTGCATCTTTATTCGGTGTGCTCTACTTTCTCGTACAACCTTTTATCAATTCATCTTTCCAAATGGGTTGTGAATCACAGCAAGATCGACAATGTCTTGTGCAAAGACTCAAATAACTCATCATTGACTCACGCATTACAAAAACCCAATTTCAATGGCTTTTAGATCAAATAAGTACCAAAGAAAGTGAAGATGCTAATTGTCAAGCACACAGAGTTGTCACCAAACCATACTTATCAATAATTTCGTCTCATCATTTGATCATTGATAGTGGTGCAACAGATCATATCGTCTCATCATCAAGCTTGTTGACAGCAGCTTTAAAATTGCCTCCAGTATTACTACCAAGTGGTGAAGGAGCACAAATTACTTTTACGTCGCCTAGCCCACTGTCCTCCGCCATCTCAAAACACTCTGCCTTGTTCCTCACTTCGTCCCTTCACCTCGGAGACAGCACCTATGCTATTTTCTGATGTAGCGATTTTCACTCCTGTGGCGTCCCATCCCGTCCTGCCGCCGGCTACATCGTGCGATCAGGACAAGCCTTCCTCGCCGACCGCGTCGTCTCCTCAACCACAAATCGAGTCTCAGCCAGCCTCGCCTCCTTCTCCCGAGCTCCAGCCCGATTTGCATGTTCGACCACAACCAGCTGAACCTCTCTATTGCTCATCTAGGCCACATGTGCTATCTGTCCTCCTCCGCGACTTCCACTACTCCCACGTCGCGCTCCCAACATCGTCGTCTTCTTCGTCTTCATATTCCGTCAAGGTTAAGGGTAGAGGTACACGTTATCGCCTTTCCAATTATGTCTCATATCATCGTTACGATCTTGTCCATCCGTCTTTCATTGGTCAGATTTCTTAGACTTGTGAGCCGCGTTGTTATGCTGACGATGTTAATCATCCAGAATCGCAAGAAACTATGCGCTTTGAATTGCAGGCATTCAAGGACACTAATACTTGGACTCTCAATCCTTGACCAACTGGGAAGATGCCTATTCATTGTCGGTGGGTGTACAAGATCAAACATCGATCCGACCAAGGCACGATTGGTAGCTAAGCGATTCACTCAACTAGAAAGTATCTATTATCATGACACTTTCTCTCCTACAATAAAGATTATTATTGTTCGTTGCTTATTATCTCTTACTGCTACTCAAAATTGGTCGATTCATCAATTAGATGCCCATGATGCTTTTTTACATGGTGATCTCGATGAGAAAATTTATATGTCTCCTCCTCCAGGTCCTTAGTTTGTCACCTTAACAAGTCGTTATGTGGTTTTTAACCAGCTTCTCGAAAGTAGTTTGTAAAATTTTTCTGATGCAATTCAATCAACCGGTTATATTCAGTCGAAGGCAGAATATTCATTATTCACTCGGAAACAAGGGAAGCCATTCACTGCTATATTGATATATGTTGATGATATTCTGATCACTGGTAATGATCCTAGAGCTATTTCAGCCTTGAAAGCTTTTCTTAATAGTCGTTTTCGCATCAAGGATCTTGGAGATTTGAAATATTTTCTTGGAATTGAAGCTAGTTTCTCGTTCCAAGAATGACATTTTTATATCTCAGCAAAAACATGCACTGGAAATTATTGATGACGCAGGTTTATTATGGGCATCCCCTGTTGATACTCCAATGGACCGTGGTCTCAAATTATTTGAGAAAAGGGATCTCCTCAAAGACGCAGCACGTTACAGGAGATTAGTTGGTAGATTGATTTACCTTACCATTTGAAGGCCGGATATTACACATTTTGTGCATGTTTTGAGCATATTTATGCATCCCCATGAAAGTCTCACATGGAAACTTCATTACTAGTTGTTCGTTATCTCAAGAAAGTGCATGGTCAAGGTTTGTTTTTCTCTTCACAAAGTGACTTTAGATTACGAGCTTACTATCACTCCGATTGGGCCGGGTGTCCATTGACTGGAAAGTCCACCGCTGGTTATTGTGTATTCTTTGGCTCTTCTTTGATTTCCTGGAGGTCGAAGAGACAAAAGACCGTCTCTCTTTCTTCGGCAGAGGCAGAGTATAGAACTATGACTAGAGCATGTTGTGAATTGACATGGTTGAGGTCTCTTCTTAGAAACTTGAATAAACTTCATTTAGAATCAGTTTTGTTATTTTGTGATAATCGAGCACCTTTGCATATTACGGCTAATCCTGTCTTTCACGAGAGAACAAGACATATAAAGATGAATTGCTATTTCATCAGAGACAAGATTCTTGACAGATTAGTTGAAACAAGACATGTAAGTTCCTCATATCAATTAGTCGATGTCTTTACGAAGGCTTTAGGAAAAGAAATTTTTGTTCCACTGATTCGCAAGTTGGGAGTTATATGCATCCACTCTCCAACTTGAGGAAAAGGGTAGAAAATATTATGTAATTATTAAAATAGATTAGGATATTATATTAGCTGATTAGCTTGGGATCACTTTCTTTGCATATCACTTTCCTTGTGTATCCTGACTTGTAGAGAACATCTGCATTGTTATTGTATAAGTTTTTTTGTATCAGTGAATGGAAGATGTAATTCGACCAATATCAGTTTGTCATTCTTTCATATCGATCAATTTGTCATTCTTTCATATGAAGACTTTTAACTTTAATCATCTAGTTCTATAATAAATATGACTCATACTAAAAAATATAAAAATATATTTAATTTGACGTGTTAAAGTGTCGAAAGAGTATCGAAAGAGTGTCTAAGGAGTGTCCCAAAATGTCCAAATAGCAATATTGTGAGACATGTCACGTGACACCTTGGACATAGTGTCCCCAAGCATCCCAAGTATGAGAGTATTTCTAAGTGTCGAACATGTGACACGGCCCTAAAATGAAGTGTGGGTGCTACATAGTTTTTAACATTCGAAAGATTTCAGAGCTATTGTCTTATGTGATATATAAGAAAATAAAAAACATTTGTAACACGAGAGAAAAAATGGAGAGGATGGTATTAGTTTTAGATATAGCAAAATTTCCGATTAAAATTGTTATATAATTAGTCCCTTGGTTTTGTCAACACTCGTGACTTTGAATTCATTTTCTCTTGAACAAGTAAGACACACATCAGGCAAAGAGATGGTCAATTAATTAGCGTGGCTCGATCTTGAGAACATGTAGCAGAGAGAAATCCAAGTCTCCACCTGCTTCCAAATACTAATGTTATTTTACTCCATCTTAAGTTCTCAGGTTCTTAACTGCTTCCATGGACAAGGCCAGTCCAAGACCAGTTCATAATTAACAATACTTGAGATATGCATGTAGTCTCTTCCTAAGCTCGCTCTCTCTCCCATCTATAAATAGGCATTTTCTCTGTGCAGTGATATCATCCACACCTCAACTTCATATAAGCAAAAGCAATACTAGCCAGCTCTTTTCGAGAATCGAGAGCACCCGATCACAAGTAATACATACAAGTATTACAATGATGAAAGGTACTCATGTCCCTACAATCAGTGCTGCTCTTGTCATATTGGCCCTGGCAACCTTCAACCTCGTCTCTGCCTCTGATCCTAGTCCTCTCCAAGACTTCTGCGTTGCACTTGACGCCAAGGACTCTGCTTATTCTGCTGGTATATAACACAACTTCGATATATATCATGCTTTAAGATTGCTCGGTTAAATTACTTTTTGCATGCATACACGTTCAGATGTTCTGATATATATGACGTTCCAACGCATATTGCAGTGTTTGTCAATGGAAAATTCTGCAAGGACCCTAAGCTTGCAACAGCAGAAGATTTCTTCTTCTACGGGCTTCAGATTCCCGGAAACACATCGAATCCAGTTGGTTCCAACGTGACAGCCGCAAACGTTGCGCAAATACCAGGACTCAACACTCTTGGCATATCACTTGCTCGCATAGACTATGCACCAAACGGCGGCCTAAACCCTCCTCACACTCACCCTCGCGCCTCTGAAATCCTCGTGGTCTTGGAAGGAACTCTCTACGTTGGCTTCGTCACATCCAACCCCGAAAACCGTCTGATCACCAAAGTGTTGAACAAGGGAGATGTATTTGTCTTCCCCGTTGGTCTCATTCACTTCCAGTTCAACATCGGAAAGTACAATGCCGTAGCCATTGCCGGTCTTAGCAGCCAGAATCCAGGTCTCATCACCATAGCCAATGCTGTTTTCGGCTCCGACCCTGCTATCAACATTGATGTTCTCACTAAGGCGTTCCAAGTTGACAACAACGTCGTTCAGTATCTCCAGAACCAGTTCTGGTATGACAATAGTAACTAACTTTTTAAACCAGCAAAGGCCAAGAAATGCATGTATTACTACGTTGGCCATGCGCTATGTATCGATCATATATATACACCATATTTACGATTACTTTGTGTTGCGAAGGAGATTATATTTACGATTACTTAAATAAGAGGATGCAGTTGCTTATGTAATTTACTTCTACCTTGATCAATTTGTGGATATATCATTGGAACCTAATTCTCCTTCTTATTAATTTACATTTGGACTACGTGCACTCTATCTCTATATCATATATCTTGCATTTATTTGTTGGTATTGATTGATCATGAATAAAAGTAATTCCGCTAAAAATTAGAAAATATCTTAACAAAAGAATGTAGCTATGATCCTGTGGGGAATATAAGTTCGAGAACATCTCAAAAAATGGTATCATCGTATCGTGAACTAAGTGATCACTAGACAATCGAACATAGCTAGCACATAAAGTTGCCAGATTAAGCACAAGAGTAACTAGACATTACTAAGTATCTTTCAAATCAATTCAAAGTCGAGACCTAATAATCACATCCTAAGCTCGAATGCACTCCAAAAAATAATTTTGAAAATCTATGCATAGATCTAACAAGCCTGGCCCAAATCATCGTTCATGTCTTAGATTGTTAAACTGTGACAAAACGTAATCCTAATCTATTAATATCTCAATTGCAACTTCAACCACCGTTAAGGTGTTGACTTTTTTTATTATTATTATTATTTATCAAAATGACTTGGATGATATTGGATATTGTTCCTCCACTTGTAGAAAAATGAAAGAACTCAATTTGATTCCAATGAAATGAGTGGAGAAGGGCGACGCACGCGATTAGAGAAAGACTTGCTCTATACCATGTTAAACAATGACAAATGTGGCATTTGGACACCAAAATCACAAATAGTGTTCTAACTTGAACCAAATTTAGGTACGCGTTGGGTTTTATATCAAAATGTCTCGAATAATATGGGTATACATAGTTCATGTAGGATCACTAATGTAATCTTTCTTCTCTAACACGCTCTCTCACGTACAGCACTATCTATGTACGTAAAATTAGAAGAACAGATTCCATAAGGAACATGGGAAATCAGGACCATCAACTTTTGTGGAACCAAAGAAAATTGAAGGAACCTAATTTGATTCCAATGAGATGAGTGATACAATTGAAGAGAAACCTACTCTGATACCATTTAAATATTGATAAGAAGAGCATGTGAACCCCAATATATAGCGATCTTTCTTAACTTATATCATCAAAAAGTCTTGGTTAGTATTGGTATTGACAGTAGTCCGTCTATTCAATTAAAAGTTTTTTTTTTTTTACTTTATTATGTCCAAACAACCCCCTCAAGACAATTCATTACCCATCCCACGAGCAACCAGATTGAACAAGACGGTCAAGGATGAACCGCAAACATCAGATCATCCACATCATTGCTCCCCTGAAAAGCCAAACATCAGTTGTAGACCGTCGCACCAAGTTCAAATGTTGCCACCACACTGGATCACCATCCAAAATTTCATCAACAAATAGCAACACTTGTCACAGGAAACCTTATTACTTCTTTCACCTATGTTGCAAGGAGATAGACACGGCCACTAGGAGACACGAGACACGGTGAAATCTAAAAATGTAGGACACGGATACGGCATGGACATGGCAATTAAAAATTAACATAAATATTAATATTTAATATATAATATATAATAAGCTAAACTTAAGTTAAACAATCAAAATTATTCCTGAACATATCTTTCAAAAATCTATATCATTAAAGAAAAAAATACGCATCGAATCATAAAAGAAACTAGAGACAACAACAAAGTACATGTTAGAATGAATTTATTTGTGTATGATGTAAAAAATATTATGTGATTATTATAATAGATTAGGAGATCGTATATGCCATTATATTAGCTGATTAGCTTGGGATCACTTTCTTTGTATATCACTTTCCTTGTGTATTCTGAGAGAACGTCTGCATTGTAATTGTATAAGTATCTTTGTATCAGTGAATGGAAGATGTAATTCAGCCAATATCAGTATGTTATTCTTTCATGGTATCAGAGCAGGATTAAAAATCCTGACTCGCCACTACACTTTAATCTCCCGTGTAGTATCTCTTATTCTGATCCTGCATCTTTATTCGGTGTGCTCTACTTTCTCGTACAACCTTTTATCAATTCATCTTTCCAAATGGGTTGTGAATCACAGCAAGATCGACAATGTCTTGTGCAAAGACTCAAATAACTCATCATTGACTCACGCATTACAAAAACCCAATTTCAATGGCTTTTAGATCAAATAAGTACCAAAGAAAGTGAAGATGCTAATTGTCAAGCACACAGAGTTGTCACCAAACCATACTTATCAATAATTTCGTCTCATCATTTGATCATTGATAGTGGTGCAACAGATCATATCGTCTCATCATCAAGCTTGTTGACAGCAGCTTTAAAATTGCCTCCAGTATTACTACCAAGTGGTGAAGGAGCACAAATTACTTTTACGTCGCCTAGCCCACTGTCCTCCGCCATCTCAAAACACTCTGCCTTGTTCCTCACTTCGTCCCTTCACCTCGGAGACAGCACCTATGCTATTTTCTGATGTAGCGATTTTCACTCCTGTGGCGTCCCATCCCGTCCTGCCGCCGGCTACATCGTGCGATCAGGACAAGCCTTCCTCGCCGACCGCGTCGTCTCCTCAACCACAAATCGAGTCTCAGCCAGCCTCGCCTCCTTCTCCCGAGCTCCAGCCCGATTTGCATGTTCGACCACAACCAGCTGAACCTCTCTATTGCTCATCTAGGCCACATGTGCTATCTGTCCTCCTCCGCGACTTCCACTACTCCCACGTCGCGCTCCCAACATCGTCGTCTTCTTCGTCTTCATATTCCGTCAAGGTTAAGGGTAGAGGTACACGTTATCGCCTTTCCAATTATGTCTCATATCATCGTTACGATCTTGTCCATCCGTCTTTCATTGGTCAGATTTCTTAGACTTGTGAGCCGCGTTGTTATGCTGACGATGTTAATCATCCAGAATCGCAAGAAACTATGCGCTTTGAATTGCAGGCATTCAAGGACACTAATACTTGGACTCTCAATCCTTGACCAACTGGGAAGATGCCTATTCATTGTCGGTGGGTGTACAAGATCAAACATCGATCCGACCAAGGCACGATTGGTAGCTAAGCGATTCACTCAACTAGAAAGTATCTATTATCATGACACTTTCTCTCCTACAATAAAGATTATTATTGTTCGTTGCTTATTATCTCTTACTGCTACTCAAAATTGGTCGATTCATCAATTAGATGCCCATGATGCTTTTTTACATGGTGATCTCGATGAGAAAATTTATATGTCTCCTCCTCCAGGTCCTTAGTTTGTCACCTTAACAAGTCGTTATGTGGTTTTTAACCAGCTTCTCGAAAGTAGTTTGTAAAATTTTTCTGATGCAATTCAATCAACCGGTTATATTCAGTCGAAGGCAGAATATTCATTATTCACTCGGAAACAAGGGAAGCCATTCACTGCTATATTGATATATGTTGATGATATTCTGATCACTGGTAATGATCCTAGAGCTATTTCAGCCTTGAAAGCTTTTCTTAATAGTCGTTTTCGCATCAAGGATCTTGGAGATTTGAAATATTTTCTTGGAATTGAAGCTAGTTTCTCGTTCCAAGAATGACATTTTTATATCTCAGCAAAAACATGCACTGGAAATTATTGATGACGCAGGTTTATTATGGGCATCCCCTGTTGATACTCCAATGGACCGTGGTCTCAAATTATTTGAGAAAAGGGATCTCCTCAAAGACGCAGCACGTTACAGGAGATTAGTTGGTAGATTGATTTACCTTACCATTTGAAGGCCGGATATTACACATTTTGTGCATGTTTTGAGCATATTTATGCATCCCCATGAAAGTCTCACATGGAAACTTCATTACTAGTTGTTCGTTATCTCAAGAAAGTGCATGGTCAAGGTTTGTTTTTCTCTTCACAAAGTGACTTTAGATTACGAGCTTACTATCACTCCGATTGGGCCGGGTGTCCATTGACTGGAAAGTCCACCGCTGGTTATTGTGTATTCTTTGGCTCTTCTTTGATTTCCTGGAGGTCGAAGAGACAAAAGACCGTCTCTCTTTCTTCGGCAGAGGCAGAGTATAGAACTATGACTAGAGCATGTTGTGAATTGACATGGTTGAGGTCTCTTCTTAGAAACTTGAATAAACTTCATTTAGAATCAGTTTTGTTATTTTGTGATAATCGAGCACCTTTGCATATTACGGCTAATCCTGTCTTTCACGAGAGAACAAGACATATAAAGATGAATTGCTATTTCATCAGAGACAAGATTCTTGACAGATTAGTTGAAACAAGACATGTAAGTTCCTCATATCAATTAGTCGATGTCTTTACGAAGGCTTTAGGAAAAGAAATTTTTGTTCCACTGATTCGCAAGTTGGGAGTTATATGCATCCACTCTCCAACTTGAGGAAAAGGGTAGAAAATATTATGTAATTATTAAAATAGATTAGGATATTATATTAGCTGATTAGCTTGGGATCACTTTCTTTGCATATCACTTTCCTTGTGTATCCTGACTTGTAGAGAACATCTGCATTGTTATTGTATAAGTTTTTTTGTATCAGTGAATGGAAGATGTAATTCGACCAATATCAGTTTGTCATTCTTTCATATCGATCAATTTGTCATTCTTTCATATGAAGACTTTTAACTTTAATCATCTAGTTCTATAATAAATATGACTCATACTAAAAAATATAAAAATATATTTAATTTGACGTGTTAAAGTGTCGAAAGAGTGTCTAAGGAGTGTCCCAAAATGTCCAAATAGCAATATTGTGAGACATGTCACGTGACACCTTGGACATAGTGTCCCCAAGCATCCCAAGTATGAGAGTATTTCTAAGTGTCGAACATGTGACACGGCCCTAAAATGAAGTGTGGGTGCTACATAGTTTTTAACATTCGAAAGATTTCAGAGCTATTGTCTTATGTGATATATAAGAAAATAAAAAACATTTGTAACACGAGAGAAAAAATGGAGAGGATGGTATTAGTTTTAGATATAGCAAAATTTCCGATTAAAATTGTTATATAATTAGTCCCTTGGTTTTGTCAACACTCGTGACTTTGAATTCATTTTCTCTTGAACAAGTAAGACACACATCAGGCAAAGAGATGGTCAATTAATTAGCGTGGCTCGATCTTGAGAACATGTAGCAGAGAGAAATCCAAGTCTCCACCTGCTTCCAAATACTAATGTTATTTTACTCCATCTTAAGTTCTCAGGTTCTTAACTGCTTCCATGGACAAGGCCAGTCCAAGACCAGTTCATAATTAACAATACTTGAGATATGCATGTAGTCTCTTCCTAAGCTCGCTCTCTCTCCCATCTATAAATAGGCATTTTCTCTGTGCAGTGATATCATCCACACCTCAACTTCATATAAGCAAAAGCAATACTAGCCAGCTCTTTTCGAGAATCGAGAGCACCCGATCACAAGTAATACATACAAGTATTACAATGATGAAAGGTACTCATGTCCCTACAATCAGTGCTGCTCTTGTCATATTGGCCCTGGCAACCTTCAACCTCGTCTCTGCCTCTGATCCTAGTCCTCTCCAAGACTTCTGCGTTGCACTTGACGCCAAGGACTCTGCTTATTCTGCTGGTATATAACACAACTTCGATATATATCATGCTTTAAGATTGCTCGGTTAAATTACTTTTTGCATGCATACACGTTCAGATGTTCTGATATATATGACGTTCCAACGCATATTGCAGTGTTTGTCAATGGAAAATTCTGCAAGGACCCTAAGCTTGCAACAGCAGAAGATTTCTTCTTCTACGGGCTTCAGATTCCCGGAAACACATCGAATCCAGTTGGTTCCAACGTGACAGCCGCAAACGTTGCGCAAATACCAGGACTCAACACTCTTGGCATATCACTTGCTCGCATAGACTATGCACCAAACGGCGGCCTAAACCCTCCTCACACTCACCCTCGCGCCTCTGAAATCCTCGTGGTCTTGGAAGGAACTCTCTACGTTGGCTTCGTCACATCCAACCCCGAAAACCGTCTGATCACCAAAGTGTTGAACAAGGGAGATGTATTTGTCTTCCCCGTTGGTCTCATTCACTTCCAGTTCAACATCGGAAAGTACAATGCCGTAGCCATTGCCGGTCTTAGCAGCCAGAATCCAGGTCTCATCACCATAGCCAATGCTGTTTTCGGCTCCGACCCTGCTATCAACATTGATGTTCTCACTAAGGCGTTCCAAGTTGACAACAACGTCGTTCAGTATCTCCAGAACCAGTTCTGGTATGACAATAGTAACTAACTTTTTAAACCAGCAAAGGCCAAGAAATGCATGTATTACTACGTTGGCCATGATATAATTCAAAATACAGCATATCTACGATTTATTAAATAATACCATGTAGCTGCTCATGTAATTTATTTCTCCCTTGATTTGTTGATCAATGGAGTCTGATTTTCCTTATTAATAATAAAGACCCGTAATAATATACGCGCATTCTATCTTTGCGTCCCCTACGTACCTTTACATATTGTTTAGAAAACTGATTAGGAACTAGCTATGCTACAAGTATGAAATATATCTGTGGAAAACTTTAAAATAACAAATGTAGCTAAGGTCCTGTAGGGAAAGTAAATTTGTAAGACTTTTTTAGCACATTATTATCATGGAGCAAAGGTCTCTCTCTTTTTTTGAAACTTGAAACTACATTTGAAACAAGTCGGCCAGAACGGAAATGATACATGAAAAGTCTTCTGGGTTGGTTAAAGACTTAAAGCGTAGAACGCTTCAAACTCACACAGTGAGTGATGGAGCTGATGGTAGGAGACTAGAAATATCCATCCCGCCACGTTCTAAGTTTCTGAGTTCTGACAAAGCACTACCTAATACAAGACATGGTGGTCACGTTCTCTTCCTTTACGACTCCTCCTCCGATCCTCCATTTGGCTTTTAAGGTGGAGCATATCCTATCCTCCACCTGAAATCCCAAACACCTCTCAAAACCTTCTCAAAAGACTATGGGAACTTCTGGGAACTGGTTTGGAAGAATTCGAAGAAAGTTCGTGAGATCATCCAACAGAGATATCATCGTCATCAATCCAGAAACCAGTTCAGGCTCCCACGAAGTCCTCGTTTGCGAGGATGCTTCATCTTCTTCTTCTGCATCATCCTTCATGACCAGAGAGAGTTTAACGAAGGAAGATATTGCAGCCATCAAGATCCAAGCATTTTTCAGAGGCCAACTTGTACAGAACATAAACCCAACTCCTTACTATTCTATGTGAATTTTCTTTATTATGTAGAAGTCTAGTTTGTGATGATATGACAACCGTGACAGGCAAGGCAAGCATTTCGAGCACTCAAGGGTCTGGTGAGGCTGCAAGCACTGGTTCGAGGAGCACAGGTGAGGAAACAGGCTCGTGTAGCAATGCAGTGCATGCGTGCGCTTGTCCAGTTGCAAGTCAAGGTTCGCGCAAGACAGCTCCTCAACGGGTATAGTGATGCCAGATCCATAGCAGCTTAACCATATCCTGGTAAAGGCTGTGCACTCAAACCAATTATTTCTCTTGTACAGAGTTTTTCTCACCAATTGTCATAGAGAATTCTGCTCAACGACACATCTGAGAAACATATGCAATACCACTATAACATAAGATCTTGCCTGTTTAGTCTAAAATATTCATTTGATGATTACTTCCTATATAATTTGCTGTAACCAGTTGAAGAAAAACTAGTATGTGGGAAAACGCAACAAGATTCAATTTATAACCTGTATAGTTGGTAATTGGAAAAACTGTACAATGACAGAAGTATGTCCAATGAAATTAGTCCACACATAATCAGAGTAATATAATCTCCCAAGATTAGTGATGGCTCCATCTCAGTGACGAGAAAAATGATTTCTCCTTGAGCTTGTCTTCACCCTCAGTTCCCACCTGTGTCAAAAATACAAAATGTAAAAGATGTTTAGGGGACCAGATCAATTACAACACAACAAGACAGTACCTCCTTGGACAAACGTTTAAGGATTTCTACAATCTCAGCGAAGTCAGGTCTTAGAGTTGGGTCTTGCTGCCAGCATTTTTCAAGCACTTCGGCAAACTTTGGGTGAGTGTTCTTCGGAATTGTAGGTCGTAGTCCCTGACAGCCATGCCAATTAAAGTGATACCGAACTCTTGAATAAGAAAACTATTAGCAGGAAAAATATGCCAAATCATAAATTAAATACCTTTTGCACCACACCTACTGCTGCTTGTAATGGGGTCAAGAATGAGTAGGGGACCTGAAAAAAAAATCTAAGTGTGAACAGCCAGAATTCTCAAAGTAGCCAGAAAAATACATCAACAAGCATAATCTTACTCAAAAAGCACAATTCTCAACAAAGCTTACTTGGCCTGTTAGAAGCTCCCACAGAACTATACCAAAACTGAAAACATCTGCCTTGTGATCATACGGTTTGTGTTCAATGACCTTCATTAAAAATACATCAATGAATAAAACTGTAAATGGTGCTGGATAATAGGTTGAACGAAACACATAATAACCAAAGTTAGTTACTATCGGAACTTCTTGATAGCCCTAATAACATTTGGAATACAGGTTTCATTGACAGTTAACTCTACAATAATTGTCAACTACTTATCATATCACTATAAACAAGTTCTAATTCCTAAAGCTTGAAAATCTTTCTTGCAATACTATTACTCGACAGATAAAAGTCAATTTCCAAGGAGACGCCTACCTCAGGAGCCATCCAGCGGTATGTTCCAGTTTCAGCTGTCATCACTCCAGATTGAGTCTGCACCCTTGCAACCCCAAAATCAGCAACTTTAACAACCTGTACCAAGTAGGATCTCAGAGTTAAGACCGCATGCTATGGGTGACCAAGTTATTGGCATATATAAGCGCTCTGTAAATTCAGAAACATAGGATAGTTGACACAATCACTGATGAAGAATCATAGGATACTTACTTCATGTTCATCCATCAGAAGATTGGCAGTCTTAAGGTCCCTGTGAATTATATTATTTTGGTGCAAATAATTCATTCCCTTTGAAACATCGATCGCTACTTTGAGGAGGGATGGAAGCTTAAAGACGCCATTTTGTTTATGCAAAAAGTCATATACACTTCCTCTGGACATAAACTCTGTTGACACAGAAACATAAATATCAAAAGGAAATAACCAGCAACTTCATAAGTCATAAATTACTGATTTCAAAGATTATCTAAGATGAACTAAGAACATACCAGTCACAATGCATATGTTTGGAGGTTGTGTACATGCACCAATAAATTGCACCACATTCTTGTGCCGTATTTTCCTGCCATATTATATGACCAACACGTCACAAAAGGTTTTGAATACATGACAACGGCTACTAAAATTATAAGCAGGCTTTAAGATAAACCTCAAACCTCAGTATATAAACTTCCTGTGAAAAATCCCTCAGCATCTCTGCACTGACACGCTCAGGTTTGAGAACTTTGATGGCAACCTCCTGGCTACAATATGTACCTCTGTACCTGAAGAAGTTGGAAACAGAAGGTCAAACGAGAACCGGCATAATCAAACACAGGATTTGAAGCAACTTACAGATCCCCAAATGTTCCAGATCCAACTTTGTTCTCATATTTCAGCTGCCTTGTATCAATTTCCCATACATCTATACCATCAGATGGTATCTGTAGTGCAACGGGGAAAGAGTCGATTCTTGTTTGGTTATCCTCGCTAACAGAAGTAACTAGATGCTGCTTTGACTCCTGCAGAATATCAAAAGAACATCAAAAATACAATACTGAAATGATCTGATGGGAAAATGAACACAAAACTACTAGAGTGGATTTTATATAGTAAAAGAAAAAAATTAGAAGTACTAGTTAATGAACAAGATTATCAATTGAGTGCCTGGTTACAACTTGCCTTAAACATTGAAATCTCCTTCTCCAACACCTTTTTAAGCTCTTCAGTTTCCTAGATAATACCAACATGCAAGAACATTTTGTTCAATGCCAAAGTGTATGTGTACCAAGAATCTACAAACAATTGCACCAATTTCATACCTCCAAGTGCCAACCACCAACTACGAAAACATCCAGAGAAAATCCGTCAACAGTAGAAAATGCATGAGCTTCTTGAATATTCAGTCCGATGTCAGCAAGTAATGAAGTTAACTGGAAATATAATCACTAAAATATATTAGTTAGTAAGCAAAAGTTATGGAGTATAATCTGCTATATATGAACTGGAAATCAGCACCATATGCAGTGTATGATCTACTGATAGCAAGAATAATAGGTTGGACAACGAAGCACTATTACTTTATTGTCAATAAGGTCAATAACTTTTGCTTTATTGTCTTTATGCATACCACACAGAAAAAGGTCAATAAAAGAAGACTTAAGATGTTCTTTATATATAACCAGCAGAGGCTTAACTCCATATAATAATAATTATCAACCAGTTATGTTTGAGAAGATTTTTGTATAAGCTAAAAATCAAGATAGCAGAAATTGATACTTTATTGTCTTATTGTAGAATACAAGTTTACTGCATGATACAGATATACAGATGACTGAGAAGAGCACTACCTGACTAAGAAGCTTAGGTTTATCGACTGTTGAGAAAGTGATCTCATGCATAGGCCTGGTCAATTGTGAACAAAATTTAACACCACATCAAATGACCAAAAAAATAGTTCTCATGATAAAACACCTCAAACTCCTTGCAACTGCAGAAGAACTACCAATAGTAGGGCTCAATGTATGTTTCTTACCTAGAAACATAAGGTGTAGCGCTCATTGCACTGTCTCCATCATCACCATGATATCTATTGGCTAGAAGTGAAAGTGCTTCAAGATTAGGAGACGAACCAAAGGTAGGCGGTGCATGAATCCTGTTGACAGAGAGTTAAATAACTGTGACATAAAGAAATAACTACATATAGACAGATACAGGAAACATTAAAGGAAGCACAGTGTAGAAATTGATATTAAAGGTCATACCCTTGTTTGTTAGAAATATTAAAAGAACTCTGTGCATCTTCTTTCATTGAAGAATCTGAATGAACCGAATCACCAGAGTTTCCATTATAGACAGGATACACCTGCATAAAAAAATATAGATGTTCAGTAATAGACATTGCCGCAGGTAAATGCACTCATACTTGAACTTCCAAACTTTGTCATATAACATCATATAAGCCCCACCGTCTAGGATGGTTGCCACTAGAATGAACATTGACCAAAGTCAACCCAATCTACATACAACATTGCATAAGAATTTCAAAATGTTTTCACGACAGAGGTAAGGCTAGATATTAACCGAAGCATCCAGTATACACTCACCTGCACAGTGCGAACTTCAAAAGCCGGTTGGTTTGCCGGATCTTCTGCTAATTGCAGCAATTTCTTATGTGTAAGCACATCTTCTGCCCTCTCCACATTCACATCCAATGCATATCTACACACCACAAACACCGACCACGAAGACAACAAAAAAATCAGACAAAGAAAAGTTCACACAATTCTTCAAATTTTCCAACTCTAATTTCAGTTAGAACAACAGAAACATTCCTCACAATTCTTATTTCATATACCGAAAACAGTAACCGACACAGATCTCTCCTTTCCTATACACACTGTAACAGTAAAATCTCGAACGAGAATAACTACAGTACACAACAGTATCAGTAAGATTGCGAATTTTTTTTGTTTTGTTTTTAATTTTCATTACACTTCCTACGGTATCTCATGAAGAACAAAATGGACAATACAAGAGAGAAGCTAGGGGTTATAAAGACGATACCCAGCAGGTAAGCGATTGAAGTGAAGCCAAAGCTGATCATCAAATCCAGGGAGACTAGCCTCCTCGTAATTGAAGTCCTGAATTCGACGGAGGACCTCGTTGTAGACCTCGAGCTTGTGGCGGTGTAGGCGAGGCTGCGTTTGAGAAGACAGCAAGGCTCTGCTGCCGCAGCTCTCTAAGTCCTCGTCGATCGCCATTGGAGAATGGAGAGAGAGCTGAGTTAAAAAGAAAAGGAGAAGGTGAATCTGAGTGTGGATTTGAAGCAAGCAAGGCTGAGAGGCTGTGAAGATGAATATACAGCAGCGGTGGTTCAGATAACAAACTAAGATTGGGGGAATTTGGGGGTAGAGAAACTGAGGAGAGATTCTTTCTCTGGCTTTTGCTTTGCTTTTTGGCTTTTCGTTCTTTCAGGGATGGATCATCTCTCTCCTCTTTTTTTCTTGTGTTTTTTTACGTGGCTTTCGGCGCTGACTCATCGGCTTTATCACAGCCTCAGAGGCAGTATGTACTTCAATAACTTCATTCGTCTGTGGTGTGGTATGTGGAAAATAGTTATATCTGGATAAGTAATTATTTTATACACACTAATTTTAGCACTAAATTGGCCTATTAGCTCACTAGCTCACCTGATTAGAGCGTCGTGCTAATAACGCCAAGGTCACAGGTTTGAGACCTGCATGGGCCATTTAAATCAATTTTCTTTTTAGCTTCATTTAAATGAGAAATTATTACTTCTCGTGAATCGATATATTTTGATGAAGAAAAAAAAAAGAGTTACACAACATACAACACTGATCTTTCCAAAGAGATATAAATTAAAATCACAGTCCTGAGTAATTGTGTAGTTATAATTTAATCAATGGGAAGTTGTGTCGTGCTCATATATATGAGGAGACGAGATTGCAGTTGCCAAGATCAGGATGGCCTCCGAGGATGGACTGAAGAACAGTGCTGGTGCCGAATAAGCCACAGTTGATGAATCACTTGTGATATTTCGCACTTTAGGTTTTTCTTTTCAGTTGCTACATCAAAACCATGAATTTGGATGGTTTATGGATACAGTTTCGTTATAATCGTGAATGGTTTCTAGTATAAAAAAAAAAGTGTAGTTATAATTTACAAGAGAGTCAACAAAAAATATGGCATATCCGAACATACTTGAAGAAAATGAAGGCAAAATATTATGCTATAAATGAACTGAGTTTCTAATTAATAATTGGCTCTTGATTTGGAGAGATGTTATACTTAAGTGGTGTTTGTGAACAGATACATAATGCTTTCCTAGTCGACTAACTTGCTACGTACGGATCTCAACTAATCGATGAAAGCATATGCTGATCAATGACGTCTTTAATTATATCTTGTAAGATCGAGATCAATATATAAATAGCTTGTAGATCGATCGACCTTGAAAATCCATTTTCTATTGATAGACTTTGAACATTTCAATGATGAAAGATTGAAAGAAATTATGAAAAGATAAAGTCATAACTTGACAAATCTTAATGTCTGATTCTAGTTTGTTAGCAACTTGACCACTGCTGCATTATATCATCGATCTGCACTCCTATATATGGCGGATCTCTCTACATATATATATATATATATATTGATGATGGCTTAATTTGATTATATTAATTTGGTGTGAAAGGGTGCGGCTACATGAAAATCATCTTAACTTAACTTCCAGAACAATTAACTATTGGCATTTTATTTGTGTCGAAGTACATTTTGCGTATGACGGACTTTCATTTTGATGATGGCTTCGATTTCATTGGTATGAAAGGGTGTTGTCCGATGAAAATTATTTTAGCTTTTCGAGCCAAATCAAGTTAGAATTGGTATGAAGGGGTGATTTGTTTCCCCTAAAATTGAATCTTAACTCTTAAGAAGCCTTATCTTGACCAGCATAAATATATGTTTTTTCCCAGTGGAACAAAGGTCGTTCCTTAGACTCAAGTTTGGATAAACACATGAGCCTCTAAACTCATTTATAAAGTAATTTTGACTAATGCAATATTATATGAGACGGATTATACTACAATTAATTAATATATACAATATCCTCATATATATATTATGATCGAATTGATTGTAACCTGCACCAGATATAATATGAATGAGGAGAGCTGTAATGCACCATCATGCATCGATAATTCTATATGGTGGCATCGATAAAAAAAACCACATTGTACGTTGTTCTCCGATCCATAGATTCTTTCTTATAAAACTTGATTATCTTGTTCAATCGATCGTTCAGTAATCAGTTGCTGTACGTAATCATCCACAGAAAAAGCAAATCCATGCACGCTAACGTACATTATGATGTATCGAACTACTGCATTGTTCTTAAATAGAAATACGTACATCGTATTTCACTCGTAAATGCAAATTAGAATGTATACACACGTACGTATATGATTATGAATCTCCATAACTTTTATTTTTTAATTTCGACAAACATTAAACATTTCGATTAATGGGGGTTGAGTCGTATAGAAAATTGAGTTCGAATTCCGGCATTTGCAACCAACAATTGTATCTATTTATCACATGCCAACTCATTGTGTCAAGGCAATGCAGTGTCTCATACGTTCAAGAAAAATACAACTCACAATTTCTTTCCTGTGTGCTTTTATACATAACTTACGTATAAAAGTATTTAATATTTGTGCAAAGTCCTTGTATTTTCAAAATACGACGAGTTTGAGCACATGTGATCCACTTGAAGAGCACAAAACTTGAACGACAAAACCGCATGAATGTTCTCGAATCAATCAGAGCCGCTTGATCGTTAGCTAGACCAAAACCCCTCCGTAGTAACGGAGAGAGACACCAAAACCTTTGTATGTAGTTTTGCCAGTCGTGGAAACAAATTGATAAACACAGAGAAGCACTGAGAGAATCAGAAGAAGAAGGAAGAAGACAGATATCGAGTCAGGGAGAAGAAGACACGTGGATGACATGAAGAGGAAGAACTGCCAGGGATTTATTTCTGCGTTTAATTATATAAGGGAAATCTGTGCTGGGTGTGCTCTGTCTAAAAATTCTAGGGTTGCTGGCCGGGTTTAGTTTTATTGAATATATTCCATATTGGGATTGGTTTCAGATTGATTTGAGTTTGTTGTGTACGTAAATGGGTCGATGCACATCGAAGCAGCGAAGAGGAGGAGGACGGCGGTTGGATGGTGAGAGTGCAACTAGGCGTGGATGCTTGAGCATTGTTAGGGAGAAGAAATCCAGGTTCTATATTCTTAGGAAGTGTGTGAGTATGCTTCTTTGTTGGCACAAGTATGAGTATTAATGCAATTCTTCATTCAATTCCATAAACCATTATCTTCATTTTTTTTTCCCTGGATTTTTTGGTTTTCATGTTTGGTTACAATCAGGGGCGGATTTAGCCTTATGTGAGCTGGGGTGCAGCCCACCCAAATTCTTTTGGATATTTTAAAAATAAAAAATTAGTTTTTATTTATAATCAATATCTTACTCACCTACGCCTCTTCTCGCAACTTTTTCATCTCCCGAAGTCTCAATCACTTAATCTTCGTCCGTCTTTCTCTCTCATATAGGAGTTCTTCTCCACCATCGCGCTCTATGGTGCTCATTCGCATTTGTTTTTCTTTGCTTCAATATTCTTTTATAGCTTCAACTTTTTTAGGGGTGATTTCTCATAGATACAATCACTGAATGTTAAACTCGGCCCATATTTACTTACTGGTTGTTGCATGAGTCAATGTTTTCATTTTCTCATATATTAGTAGTCAAAGTCGCATATGCATGCAATATTGGCTTGTTTAATTTGTATTTTGTTTTATATATGTCTCTTTACTATGTGAGTTTTTTTTAACAAACAACAATGTAATCTTACAAATAGACCAATGTTATCATAAGTATTATTTATTAGTAATTTAGAAGAGCTCTCTATGTCCTCTTCTTTTTATGCATGTGCTTATATTAGGCTAAAATATTATAATTTAAAAGTATAAAATTCACGGGATTTTTTTTTGTTCCTTCGATGTATATTCTTTTTATTTTTTATAACAAAAAAATTTAATCATTTCATCGTCTAAATTGTGTATTCTAGTTTTATGAACTTTCCAAAAATTATTATTATTATTATTATTATTATTATTATTATTATTATTATTGTGCATTGCACAATGTTATACAATCCACCCTTTTAAAATCCATGCACTCTGATTTCAATATTGGAGGTTAACTAATTTTCGTGCCGAAATTTTATGATGAAAGATTTTTTGTACTCGATCTCCATTCTTTGAGAATCTCTTACATATCTGATTCCTTGAACGAATATAATTAAATATATATTGTTTTGGTTTGTACACAAGATGTACATTTCCCCTCTTAATTAGTATATACTGAGAGGAAAATGTCCAAAGGGCTAGCTAGGGTTGAATCACGAACATTCAATAGTGGTCCTATCTTAAGGTCTGTCCAAAGAGAATATACAATATTGGCATTGCTTTTCCCGACTCTAGCTAATCATAATATACATGCATAAGGTTAAAATATACAGAAACTCTTAGATAGAGATAGGTATACAGAAAGCAAAAAGGAATGCATATTCATGCATAAGGTTAAAATATGTTACCCCAACTAATTATGTTCAACCAACTACATTTGCAACATATGAGGACGGATCGGAACCCTTGCAATATTACTGTCACAAATCGAGGACAAAACGATCCAACTAATTATTCCAAGGATAGATAAGTGCACTCATTTTAACATTTGCAATGTGTACAGAATGGAACCCTACAGAACGGTACCGCTTTTAAAATATGAAAAATGGATATCTAGTTCGCTACCATGAGCCAGCCAAGAATGTTAAGAGTACAGAAGAAAACAGACTTGTAGATTATTTCCAAGTGCAACTCCAACGACCACGACCTATAAAGTGCACTTCCTGCTAAGCTACTCCAAAAATTTTACCAAAGTATCTCCTCCTACTCGATCTCTTTTAATCTCAATGACTGGTGTGTCGATATACAACAACGTTTCTCTTCCAAGTAATCATGTATTTGACGAGGCGTCTCCGGTGTGGTTTAACAAGGCAGATAATGCATGGCAACTCACGGCGACCATCTTGGTCGGCATGCAGAGTGTTCCAGGGCTCGTGATACTCTACGGGATTGATAAGAGTAGCCAGATTGTACACAAACACCACACAGAAGTAATACTTTTTATTTATATTTATGAGAATAGCAGGTCATTATGTAGACCAATTACATACTTGAAGAAACAGAAAAACATATCCACGATAACTAATCGTGACTTTAGAGGGCCTATTGCCAAGTAGAAGAAACGGAACAAAACTAACAACTCCTAATCATGTGGAGGACTTATTCAAAGTGCAGTAAGCAGAAGAAACGAAACAAAACTAACAACTCCTAATCATGTGGATGACTTATTCAAAGTGCAGTAATCCTAATCCTTGTAGAGCACGTTTGTGTTTTCAGTTCCTCCCTTAAACTGCATTGCACAGACTTTGCAAGCAGTTTACTCCTTGAAACAGACTCTCATCTTCTCTCTAAGTTTCTCGAAAGCTTCCAATTTGAGTGGTTTGGTCATAATATCAGACAGCTGCTCTTGAGTAGAACAATGCACAAGCTCCACAGTTCCTTCGTTTGTCAATTCACGTAGGAAGTGATACCTTACATGAATATGTTTGCTCCTTCCATGTAACACAGGATTTCTTGACAACTTAATTGTAGAAATATTATCACAAAAGAGTACAGTGCACTTTCTTTGTGTGTGTCTGATTGCCTCCAGAACTCTGCGCATCCAAACACCTTGATATGCACAGTAGGCTGCTACAATGAACTCAGCCTCAGTTGTCGAAAGTGTCACAGTAGGTTGTTTCTTAGATGACCAAGAAACTGCTCCATTTTCCATCATAAAAACATATCCAGAAGTACTCCTTCTATCATCAATATCACCTGCGTAATCACTGTCACAAAAACCAACTAATTCTTCTTCTCCTCCCTTTCTATATAAAATACCAAGATCCATTGTTCCTTTTACGTATCTTAAGATGCGTTTGGTAGCCAAAAAATGTCGCTCTGTAGGTTTCTCCATGTACCTGCTGACCAGATTAACTGAGAAGATTAAATCTGGTCTTGTAGCTGTCAAATACCTCAGACTTCCAACCAATTGTTTGAACAATGTCGAGTCTGATGCTGCACAATTTCCTTCCTTTGACATGTTCTGGCCTGGTACAATAGGGTTTTTTACTACTCCCAGAAAATACTTCATTTTTCCAAGATTGGTCATGGAAAACTCCTTCATCATCGAGCTTTTAAATCCTTCAAACATAGTTTCACAATTTCCAGTGTAAATAAGATCATCAACATAGAGACTTACAATGAGAATTCTTCCATTTCCTCCCCTCTTTACGAACAATGTGTGTTCACAGTAGTATTTTTCAAAGCCTTCCTTCACAAAGTACCCTTCAATCTTGCTGTACCAAGCTCTAGGGGCTTGCTTGAGTCCATAGAGTGCCTTCTTCAATTTGTAGACTTTATCTTCAGCACCTTTTACTTCAAATCCTCTTGGTTGCTCTACGTACACATCTTCACTCAACTCTCCATGCAAGAAAGCATTTTTCACATCCAACTGGAATATGTTCCATTCCTTTTGAGCTGCTAGTGCAATGATGAGATGAATTGTATCCCATCTGGCCACAGGAGCAAATACTTCATGAAAGTCCACCCCATGTCTTTGAGTGTATCCCTTTGCTACAAGCCTTGCCTTGAGTTTATCAACTTCTCCCCTCTCATTGAGCTTTGTTTTAAACACCCATTTGACACCAATTTTCTTGGCCCTTTCAGGAAGACTTGTTAACTCCCAGGTCTGATTTTCCTCTATTGCTTGAATCTCAAGTTTCATTGCTTCTCACCATTTTCCATCTTTCTCAGCTTCTTCGAATGACACTGGATCCTCTGAGGCTGTGAACATGATAAAACCTTGCTGTAAGGTTTCATCTTCATAGAGCTCGTCTCCTGCTACATAGTCTTGCATCTAAACAGGTTCACGTCTAGTTCTCCTTGCTACACCAAAACTGCTCCTGCCTTCTCCTTGGGAACTGCCTTCTACTTGGGAATGAATTGTGTCTTCTGTCGAGTCAGCATCTGCAGTCTCTTCAATTTCGTTACAGATTGAGTTTTCTTCATCTCCCCATTCAAGCACCTCACGTCCACTTTTATTGTTGATTTGATCCCAGTCCCATTGCTCATGTTCCATAAACTTTACATCCCTGCTTATAACAATTTTCTTTGTTACAGGATTATAAAGTCGATAAGCTTTTGTACCTTCACTGAGCCCAAACATGACACATTTGATGCTACGCTCATCCAACTTGACTCTCTTCTGTTGTGGCACATGTGCAAAACCAATACATCCAAAGATTTTCAGATGATCGACTGAAGGTTTACATCCACTCCAAGCTTCCTCTAGTGTTTTATTGGTTACTGCAGCTGAGGGGCTGCGGTTCAATACATATATGGCATATTTTACTGCTTCTGGCCAGAATTCCCTTGGAACAGCTTTGCCAATCAGCATACATCTTGCCATATTCATTATGCTTTGATTCTTTCTCTCAGCTATGCCGTTTTGTTGTGGCGTATATGCTGCTGTGAGATGCCTTCCAATCCCATGCTCCTTGCAATATTCTGAGAAAACCTTTGAGTTTTATTCTCCTCCTCTATCTGTGCGTAAGCACACAATAGACTTTCATGTCTCCTTCTCAACTAGTGCCCGAAATTCTTTGAACTTAACGAAAGCCTCAGATTTTTCTGAGAGAAAGTACGTCCAACATTTACGACTGAAATCATCGATGAAGTTTAAAACATACCTCTTCCCGCTTCCTGAAGTTGGTGTAATTGGACCACAGATGTCACTATGAATTAGTTGCAACACTTGATCAGCCCCCCATATACTTTTTTCGGAATTACCTCCCTAGTTTGCTTTCCTTTTATGCATACCTCACATACACTTGTACCAGTATTTAATCTAGGTATGCCTCTTACCATGTCTTTGTAAGTCAATGTCCTCATTCCCTTCAGACTAAGGTGTCCTAGTCTCTGGTGCCATAGCTTCATCTGCTCCTCAGTCAATGTCCTCATTCCCTTCAGACTAAGGTGTTCTATTTTTCCTTCTTGTTCATTGACCAATCCCAGAACAAAGAACATTCTATTTGAGGACATAGTTGATTGTATAATCAGTCCTCTTTTAGAATGGAAGATTTTACACATATCTTCTGCAATAATGATCGTGAGACCCCTTTGCTGAAGTTGTCCGATACTGAGTAGGTTATTCTTGAGTTCAGGTATATAGTAAACAGATGTGATTACTTGAACAATGCCATTAATGCTGAGTCGAACATTGCCTTTTCCTTGCACCATCATTCTGGAATTGTCTCCAAGCTTGACTGTCTGTCGAAACAAGTCATCAAAATCAGCGAACCACTCCTTGGTACCACACATGTGATTGCTACAGCCTGAGTCGAGAAACCACACATGTTCTTTTGTTGAGTTGTGCATTTCGACATAGGACATCAACATCATCTCTTCTTCCTCTTCAAGTTCAGCGTAGTTTGCTCTTCTCCCCCAACTAGGGCACTCAGATTTGTAGTGTCCTAGTTTGTGACACTTGTAGCATTCTACCAAGGATTTGTTTATACCTCGACCTCTGCCTCTGCCTTGACCCTCCTCGGTTTCCTTGTCCCCTTCCACCTTCATGTGTGACCTTTAAAGCTTGCTCATCTTCACTACTTCGTAACTTCTGCAGTTTTGGTTCATGAACCAGCAAATCACTTCAGAGTTGATTTATCGAAAGACTTTTGATATCTTTCGAAACTTCAATGGAGCAAACCACAAAATTCCAGCTTGGAGGAAGTGTCCTCAGAATTTTTTCCACGATCTTGGCATCATCCAAGACCTCTCCTAGGTTGCTCATGTTGTTACACACCAACACCACTCTTGAGAAATAATCAGTGATAGATTCATCACTCTTCATCTCAAGTATCTCAAAATCTCTCCTCAGGATCTGCAGCTGTGCATTACACACCTTCTCATCACCCTGAAATCTTGTCCTCATAGAATCCCAGAGTTGTTTGGTTGTTTCCTTCTCTGTAATGGTCTTCAAGGTTGTCATGTCAATGGCTGCAAAGAGGTAGTTCTTCACCTTCAAGTCATTCAGCTTGAGGTCTGCCAGTGTTGCTCTCTAAGCACCTGCGAGGATTTCCCCTCTAGCTGGTTCAACGTAGCCTGTCTCCACCAGAGACCACCACTCCTTTGAACGTAGCAAGTTTTCTATAAGCATTGCCCAAAATTTGTAATCTCCATCAAACTTAGGGATACTTAACATGCTATCTCTCTCGGTAGCCATTTCTCTCCTTTCACTTCTGTTTTCTCCTCACAGTGCATTAGTGTTTAATCTCACAAAATCAGGCCCCTTTCGGTAGCTCTGATACCAATTGATAAGAGTAGACAGATTGTACACAAACACCAAACAAAAGTAATACTTTTACTTATATTTATGAGAATTACCAGGTCATTATATAGACCAATTACATACTTGAAGAAACAGAAAAACATATCCACGATAACTAATCGTGGCTTTAGAGGGCCTATTGCCAAGCAGAAGAAACGGAACAAAACTAACAACTCCTAATCATGTGGAGGACTTATTCAAAGTGCAGTAATCCTAATCCTTGTAGAGCACGTCTGTGTTTTCATGGTCAAGAAGAAATGGGCCGTGAACTCCGCTTTCATGGCCCTGTATGCCTTTGCGGTGGTACTCTTGTGTTGGGTGCTTTGGGCCCATAGCATGTCATTTGGTGATAAGCTTGCCCCATTTGTGGGAAAACCTGGTTTTGCTATGACCCCAAATATCTTGCACCAACCTAGGGGCTCTTATGTCTCAAAGTCTGACTATGTGTACTTTCAATTTGTTTTTGCTGCCATTACTGTGATACTGCTTGCTGGGTCTTTGCTTGGGAGGATGAACTTCTATGCTTGGATGTTGTTTGTGCCAATGTGGCTCACACTGTCTTACACAGTTGGTGCTTTTAGTATATGGGGAGGGTTTCTTAAGAAACACATCATTGATTATGCTGGTGGCTTTGTGATTCATCTGTCTTCTGGTGTGGCTGGTTTTACTGCTGCTTATTGGGTAATTCACATCAACACCATTATATGCTTAATGCTCCTATTGTTGGGGAATGTTCACTTAATTAGTCTAGCAACATAAAATGTTTATGATTTGCTGATACAAGAACAGCATCACATTGTAACTTACTTGGTGATGAATATGTAGGTAGGTCCAAGGCAACCACATGACAAGCAACATTTCCCACCAAACAACATAATCCACATGTTGGGAGGTGCAGGGTTTTTGTGGCTTGGTTGGACAGGCTTCAATGGTGGCTCACCATTTGCAGCAAACTTGATTGCAGCGTTGGCCATTGTCAACACCCATGTCTGCACTGCCACGAGCATCTTGGTGTGGGTTTCCCTTGACATGGTTGTCTACAAGAAAAGCTCTGTGATTGGTGCGGTCCAGGGAATGATCACTGGCCTTGTGTGCATCACACCCGGCGCAGGTAACAATTCTTAGTCATTCTGTTATCAGATAGTCTTATATCATAGTAATATATCAACAACATTATATGTCAATATCTTTAAACAAAGCAAGAGCGTTCTGTGTTTCAATTTAAGAGAGTAAAAGAACCAATTTTGCAGCATCCCACCAAATAATTTATACATGAGCAGGGATTGTGGAGCCATGGGCAGCAATACTAATGGGAGCATTGTCTGGTTCAACAGCTTGGTAAACCATGATGGTACTGCACAAAAGATCAGCTTTCTTTCGGAGTGTAGATGACACATTGGGGGTCTTCCACACTCACGCCGTGGCCGGTGTTTTAGGGGGAGTCCTCTCCGGTTTATTTGCTAAACCAAACCTTCTGAGAATGATATACAAAACTAGCCGTTATGGTCCACGCCTATTGTACTCCGTGCTTGATGGAAATCCAAGTAAAGGTCTCAAACAAATGGGGTACCAGATCGTCGGAGCTCTTTTCATTATCGTATGGAATGCTGTTTCGACGAGCTTGATATGTATTTTGATTAGCCGAATCGTCTACCTGAGGATGAGGGAAAAGGACCTTGACATCGGTGATGACGCTGTGCAAGGAGAAGAAGCCTATGCTCTGTGGGGTGATGGTGAGAAGACACCAGCTTCTATTCGGAGGCATATGAGGATTCCTTCCATTTGTTTGAAGGCCGAGTTGAAGTTTGGAATGGAGATTTAATAAGTTGAAACGAAAGAAAGAAAGCCTGCAGCAACTGTACGTTGCTGGCTTGCAGTTTTATATCCACCTCTAGTGATGTTCAAATTGGTGAAGAATGCTCCTGGGATCTATTTGTATACAATGTTGTAGATCATAGTTTTTCAGCAAGCAAAAGAAAAAGGGTTAAGCTTTTGAGATCATAGTTCTGAGCTGTATGTATTCATCAAGGATTCAAATAAACACAGCTTCAAAATAGTACCGAATGTAGAACTTGGCCAGATATGAGTAAAGGCAACTTTGCACAGTAGCATAAATCTAAGGACTATCACAGATACAATAAGAGAGTTGAGTAACAGCGATCATTCTTTCTTCTCATTCAACATGTTGCTAAGATTTACAAATGGGGAATGCAATTCCAGAAATACTGACCACCTTGGTTTGAGGAATATATCAGTACATGTCTACATGATTAATATAATTACTCGTGGGATAATATACTACGGAGCTGTACATTCAATATCTCTGAAGTTCACTAAATTACGTAGAGGTGTTGCTTACACTAAACTTTCTACTGAAATGCTATGCCAAAAGTCTAGAAGGCGAGAAGGTGTCACATTTATGCACAAAGCAGCAACTTATTAGAAGCAGATTAACCTTAATGCCCTCAACATGACCTGCGAAGTTTGACTAGTTCGTCTCTCCACTTGGCTGCAGGAACCAGTCATTATCTTGTAAGTTATCAAATGAAAACAAAAGCATGCTCAAATACCTATCAAACGCATGTGAGAATAAGTAATCTGATAGCAGTTGGGTAAATAAAAAATGTAGTTAAAATGAAGCAGTGGATCGAGCCCTAATTAAATACCTGCATCTCTATATCTTTCCTCTTTGATAGCTAATTCAATATTCTTCACCAAATCAAGTTCTTGAGCTAAAAGATTTGGACCATCTTCAGCGCTGTAAAGAATATAACTAATGATCAGAGCAGGGAAAAACTGATGAACCAAAAGTGAAGCCCCCAAAATGCCTACTCAATACCTATCAAGAGAGACATCGTAAGCAGACTTTGTATTACGCATTCTGCCCATCCCATAACTGATTCGTACAGCATCATTTAGAACAAGCTGTGTATTTACATATATAGGGGCCTGCACATAGTACATGCTCAACAATTAAAATGAGAAGTAGTTCATAGAAGCATCCTTTTGCATACCATTGCACATTTGCACTTTCAATCTGTAAATTTCAATATAATAGTAGCATGACAGTTTTTTGCTTACCTATGAAAAAACAACAACATGATGGACACTTATGAGCAATCAATGTTGAGAGGAAGATTTACATACCTTGCATCTGTAAGCAACATTTATGGCATCTGATGGACGTGCATCCACACTAAGCATGTCACTTGTGCCTGGCTGCAGACAATAGGAACCTCAATGTCATAAACTTGCTTCAGTTTTTAGAAAGAAAAAATGCAAGACATAATCACAGGTACTTTATCACCTTGCTAAAATACAATCTGGCAAAGTAAGTATTCATCACTCTTTCAGTAATTCTAACCATGTTCACCTGAAAATGAAGAAGCAAAGGAATAAGTTAAGGTTCCATTTGGGCGAAATGAGTCTAAACTCTAAAACAAGATTTAATAATTAGCCTAAAGTTGTAACAGAAAAGAAAAGATAAAAGCTACAAAACATTAGCTACAAATGGATGAAAGCCATTTTATTCACTTCTACTGTTTAGATTTATAGAGTTCAGACTAAAAAAATGTTTCTGGCTTATGTCCACTTACTATTACAATTGGAATTACTCCATCCATAATCGAAACAGCACATATCGCTTGCACCTTTTTTCAACTCAACAAATTCAGTACAACCAAGATGCAACGCCACTAATTTGGGATCTAAAGTCGTCCAGAGTCTCCTTGAGTGAAAGAAATTTTTGCTTATTTGTAATCCATTCTCAGTACACTTCTCACAAACTTATCTAGTCATCTAAAGAAGTATAACTAGGTAGCTTAAACAGAAAACTTATAGGACTACAAGCTACCAAAACGTACATCCAGAGAGAAATTTCATTCACTACTTACTTGATAATCAAGCTTTTTGACCAGATTTCTCATAAACTGAAACTGGTCCGGGCAATCCTACAGGGCAAGACAAATATCACAATCAATATAAACAACACTTAAAAAAAGAAGAAGATAAATCTAGTAACAAAAGCTAAGACAATTACCCCAACCCCATCTCCCCAGTGGCCATTTATGAGATTCTCTATGGCAAGCTCCCCTGACAATTCAGATACATAAAATCAGTCACTAAAATGATGTGACACTACAAACTTTAATGTACACTTTTTTCACACAACATTCGTTTTGTAACTACCTACAACAATTGGCAGCAAAAAGTCTCCGTCACAAGAAATCTTGAGAAAAACCGTAGGACTTTGAAAGCGCCGGAGAAAGTTCCTGCCGAGTGTGTCCAAAACATTCCTGGGCCGTGTCGCTTGGACCGAAAACGGCCGCAATTTACCAGACGAATTCCAATTCGTCTCTTGTTCAAATCCTCTCTTTTGCATACGATAGTGAGTCAAAGTCTCTGCACTAACACAGCTAACAAATTTTCAGAAACACAAAACCAAATCAATCACCAACTAAAAATAGTAACATTTCCACACAAAAAAATAAATAATTGGTGACCTGAGAGTAAGAGAGAAGCTTGGATGAACTCGTAGTCTTGACGATCGGGATTAGTGGATCTGTTGTCGCCGCGAGCGGAGGAGTTGCATGAAATGTGGATCGATCTGAGTCCACGGTGGCGGCGTTTGGCGCTGAAACCTAACCGAACGACGACGGAATCGAAGCTTCGAGAAGAAGAAGAAGAAGAAGAAGAAGAAGAAGAGGGAGCTGGTCGAGTATTAGCGATCGGAGTGAAGGCACTCGTGGAGCGATCGGCGACGGCGAATTGAGCTCCGAGCATCGTCAGAGGAAATGGGAGAGAGGCAGAGTTAGTTGTGGATTTTTTTTGGGTTTCTCAATCAGATGGCGCTTTCATTTGTATCTGTTTTGGGCTTTGAGTTGATCAATTTGATCTAGATGCCATGCTTGTCTGTCCCTCCTTGTTTTTTTTAATGCATCCATCAAATAATAAAGGCGGTCCGCGAAGCGTATCCAGGAGATGTTTTTTATTTACATTCACGCCTTTTGGAAAGAGCCGCTAAACTGGGTTCTCTTTTAGGTGAAGGAAGTATGACTGCTTTACCAATAGTTGAGACCCAATCAGGAGATGTTTCGGCGTATATTCCTACTAATGTAATTTCCATTACAGATGGACAAATATTCTTATCTGCTGATTTATTTAATGCTGGAATTAGACCAGCTATTAATGTGGGTATTTCTGTTTCAAGAGTAGGATCCGTAGCTCAAATTAAAGCCATGAAACAGGTAGCTGGTGTTGCGCAAAAATTGTAAAATAGTATACTCAACATAATTTCACCCTATCTAAATAGATAAATAGAGTTTAATACATTTAGTTCGAGCCATTCGAGACAAATATAAATCTCTTAATTACAACCCTTGAGATGAAAGGGAAAACCTTTTGATTCCAAATATAAAGACAGGAAAAACAGGGATGTGTGTGTTTGTGAAATTTTGCGGCTGCGCCCAATTTATTTATCAGGATGCCTACGTACCCCGTCAAGGGATCAAGCCACTCGTAGTTCAATTTAGGTGATTTCAAATCATTTTTGTTTTTTTTTTGTGTGTGTGGTTGCATCCAGCTTTTTTGCCAGATTGCCTACATACCCTTTGAAGGGATCAAACCGTTTGTAGTTCTTCTGTTTTGATTTATTTTTTTGGTTTTTATGCCAATATTTTACAATTGACGATTCCAATGAGTTATTAGAAACCGCCGTTTTTTTTTCGGAGAAGTGACACCGGAGGACTTCGGATATTTTCTGGAGCAGGTATGAGTCCAAATTGTGATCCATGAAGCCATTTTTGTTGTTGGAAGCAATTAGCCTAGCCCACTTTTTTTTTCTCTTCCTGTTGGCCCAAGCCCATTTCCATTCACCATTTCTTTCTTTTTATTCTTTCTTTGTTAGCCTTTTCTTTCCTTTCTTCTCTCTTTGCTCACCACCATCACACATTCTTATTTTGACTTTCTTCTTTCATTTTGCTACCCAGCAGCTCAAATAGCCCACCACCATTCACGAAGCATACTGCAACTATCTTAGCTTACTCTTTCCTTTTCTTTAGCAAATTAGTTGAATTTCCTCTTCTATTCTTCAAATTCGAAAAGGACAACCCAAGAATGGATTTGATTATTGAAAGAGTCCCCGTAGCTCTAGGCCTGCTTGAATCCGAGTTGGGTATGGATTCGGATCAAGTTGGGTATATGCTTCTGCGAAATTGTTCTCCTCCTGGTCTTCCTCGATCATCAAAGTTGTGCTCGACATTAATTAAACGAGCTCTTTTGCTTTGTCTTGGTGCTGCGGGCTAGGAAGAAGAAAAAGAAGACTCCCAATACGACGAACTCTCGAAACCGTCTCTTGATTCCGCCGGTAAGTTTAGTTAGCTTCAATTACTTCGGGTATCACCCTCGAAATCGGGAGCGAACAGCCGCCTTTGTGCTTGATTATGCTTGATTTATCAGTCTTCAATCGAAATTGGGGCAGCTATGGTCACCAATTGATTGACTTTTGTTGTGCAGGCAGGCTCTTAGGATCTCTGTTGCTGTCACCGGTCTTCACCGACTTTGGTGTCATCATTGATCTCTGCTGATTTCGCCGTCGTCGTCGGTCTCTGCGTCTTTCTCCAGTAAACTTGGTGAAGGCAGTAGAGGTGAGGTTCTGTTTTTTTTTAAGGCAACAAGATCTACTGCTTTGAACTGCTGCTACTGTTGTGTAGTCTTTTGCTGCTACTTTGTTGATTTCTTTGGAGTGTGGTGATTGCTGCGTGGGCATAGAGTAGAATTTTTCTATGTGGTGTTTTGTAATTTTGTTGAGGAACAGGACATCTCAAAGAGTGAGTTGATTGAACAGAGACTTCTTTTCCATATTCAGGTGTCAAGAATCTTGCGCCTCTGGGTCATCTCCGACGCCGTGGAACCTGCATAAAATAGATACATCAGAGTTGTGGAAAGGTTCCCACCTTCGATCCGGGTTTTTGACACAAGCTTCTTCTCCCAGTTTGGCTTTAGTTTGGCTGGGGTAGGACTGCTTTTACTCGCTGTTCTCTTTGCTTTGCTGCTGTTGTTGATTGTCCTTCTCTTGTGGCCGAGCTGCTCCTCCTCTCCCTGCTTCCTTTTTGTTCCTCTGCTTTTTGTTGTTGTTGTTGTTGTTGTTGTTGTTGCTCCCCGTGTGCTTCTCTCTCCCTTTGTGAGTTTTATGTCCACCATATATAAGATCATGAGCCTCTAGAGATTGACTCTCACTCAACTACGAAGTCTCAGTTTTTGATAAGGACCAACTGTTTAAAGATTTGATTGAGGCGTAAGGCATTTGGACTTTGCTGGCTTCAACCCTACTGTTATTATTTGATATAGCTGTGGACCGTGCATATGTACCATTTCACATGTTGTAACCTTGGTATAAGCCCATAGAATAAGCCCATAGAATCAATACAAGCCCACTATCACTATATATCGTCAGTAGTTTTTTTTTTTTATTTCAACAGTGCCCCCTCAAGTTTTGTGGACAGAGCTGCATTCTGTGTGCAAAGCTTGACCAACATATATTTGCATTTGACACCTTCTTTCTTTATGTTCAGGTAAATGGATTCTCAAGGACATCTCCGCTCAGAACCTGCATGTGACAAACATGACCGAACAGTTGCAGGTCGCTTACAGTATAAGCGGTCCCAACCTTTGAACTCCGTTCCAATCAACATTGAACGTGCTGAAGATGTTACCTTGGTCACTGAGGTAAAAATTCGCTCCAGATATTTCTCATTTGACGAACGTAATGAGGAGGAAGTAATAAAGACTTCTCGAAGCTATAGTGCACCTTTCAATGCTCATGTTTTGGAGAAGGCTGATAACAGACAAGATGGAGATTCCTTTTCTTTCCCAGAAAATTTTTATCCTCTTCTTCACAAAATGCTTACAACCAAGCAAGATTGGACCAGGCGCCTATCTTATAAAGGATGTGCAACCTTTGAAGCTGGTGTGATAGAATGGACTGAGAACATATTGCGCGAGTTCAAGAAACCTCTTAAACAGGCAGAAATTTATGGTGCTGTTGGGGTTTCTTCTTATCCTTATCATTATTCTGATAATATATGGAAGGCGTTCTTGGAATTATGGGGGCCCTTGACAAACACTCTACACCATGGTAATGGAGAGATGAGTATATCTTTATATGATATGAAGGTTATTGGTGGTCTACCAATTTTGGGTAGTCCATATGAAGAATTCATTCCTGAGAACAAGGTAATACACAAACATTATCCCCCTACTGTTGCTGAACTCTTGTGCATTTATTCGCAACTATGTGAAGCGAACAAAAAGGATTCAGTTTTTTGTGAAGAATGGTTTTCACACTTTTATAGAGGGCGGCTTTTATATACTGCCTATGGAGAAGACATGAAGCCAATCAAATATCTACAGCCAAGAAGACCCCAGGCTAGCAAGCTTGATTTAAAAGTTTCACTTGAAGGGGAATTAGCTGCCTTTCTAGTGTTTTGGCTCAACAGATTCGTATTACCCTCTTACTCACGGAGGATCAGACCCGAGACTGTTTATATGGCTTGTTTGATGGCTCAAGGTACTAGAGTTTCACTTGCGCCGGCAGTCTTAGGTACTATTTACCACAGCCTTGGGGAGATAGCAACACATTCTAAAGGTCCCGGCGAATCGAAGAGTTGCTTCCCTATTCATTATGTGATTGGTTGGTTGGGTGAATATTTTCCACGCCTCAACATACGTCGTACTAAAGACGAATATGATATTGATTATCCTTGTTTAATTCGCTATGCTGGTTCCTTGTCGCAGGACTTAGATATTACTTCAGCAAGGCGGGTCTTTAGGACAGACGACTCTGTGATTTACCGTCCAAATCCTTTTTTTGAAGAAGAAGGGCGTTACTTGATTGATAATGAGGATTTGACAGAAAAACAGTTTGAGCTGCTAATTTGCCTGCGCTCTGGCCTACAACCAGTGAGAATGGGTGATCAACGTTGGCTAGAACCATATTATCCCAACAGATTTGCTCGCCAATTTGGGTTTGATCAGGGTCTTCCCTCAAACAAATTACAGTTCGGGATAGGGAGGAGGAACCGATGTAGAATTGAGGAAATGGCCCGAGCTCAGGCCAGACTTTTAAGGGCTGGTACTGGCACTCGGTTTTATATTCCTCGCTCCACATATCTCGGGTATTGTACTTGGCCATATTGCAGGTGGTGGATGAGAGCTTGTGCACCATACTTAGGTCGATCAGTGACTTATGTATACAAGACTTTAAAGAGACCTCTTCATGAGAAAAAGGAGAATGTCTATGTGATCAAGTCTCTAAAAGATATGTCGTACACTCTTCCACCAGAAAATCAAAAGAAACGACTGTCCTTTCATGATACAAGCTCAGAATCATCCCCTGCAGTTGATGAAACTAGAATTTATAAGCGGTTTCGGCGTGAAAATCACCACAACTCTAGAAACATAACAAATGATGACTTCATGATAGCCTCTCATGATGATGATATTGCAGAAAATGTCCCCGTTAGCACCCCTGTATTAAAATCAGTGGTAACATTTTCGGAATCAGATTTGGAAACAGCAAAGTTGAATCTGGAAGATTCAATGTCTTTCCTCCAAGAAGATCAGATCATTACTCCAAACGCCCCTCCATCACCAAGAAGTGGAGAGACCAATGCTCATGTGAAAGATACTTCGCCAACGTCTAGTGGTGGTACTGTTCTTGTTGGGTCAGATGATGAAGGAGGAATACAGCAAGAAAACATAACTTCTTTGCCTAATACTTTTGACTTGGAGGTCTATGAGCGCCGAAAGAAATTTGTGGCTGCTGAGCTAGACATTCTTTTGAGCAAATTAAGCCTCTCACCGAAAGAATTTCTTCCAGATCGTGAAACCATTTTGGAATCCCTTGACATGCTGAAACCAATCATGAAGCGACTTGGGGCTGATGAAGCCAAATTTGAAAGCTTCACTGAAAAGGTTAAAGAAGCACTTGACTTAGCCACTCAGCTTTCCCATAGCATGAATGATGTTAATGATCCTGCCATATTAGATGATGAGCATATTCAGGATCTAATTCGCAAGCAAGAGGAGTGTCGGACCGCGGAAAAGGCCATTGCTTTGAAACTATCAGATCTCAAGAGCCGACATACAACTCTGCTAGCCTCTGAAGAAGGTATCAAGAAAGAGGAAGAACGTATTCAGCAAATGCGCATGGCGTTCGAATCGCAGAACAGAGACTTTGTGGCAGAAATCAAAGATGTGGTTAAGTCTTCGGCAGAAAAGAGAAAACATGTCGTGGAACTTAGCCAAGCGAGAGTTAAAGCCGAGGAAGAGAAGCTTCAGGATCTTGAGAAGATAAAAGACTCAAATAAAGCTCAAGAGAAAGAGCTTGCCGATATGATGGAGTCTTTGAAGTCCTACAGGGACTCGGTTTAAAGCTGTTTGCTGGCAGATTTTTTTTTTGTTTTTTTTTTTTTTTTTTTTGCTATCAGTTGCTCATTGAACTTCTTTAGTCTGCTATTTTGGGCAGTTTTGGGATTTGATTTTTGCTGGAATATTTGAATTTGCTGGAGGATTTTTTTTTTACTGCATGCCCCCCCCCTTTTTTTTTTTTTTTTGAACTACTACCATGTCCATATTCATAGTTCGTAGCTTATTTCTGCCCAGCATATTTGGATTTATTTGGAGTCCTCTTGAGTTCAAATCATTGTAGGTACTGACATATCCATAGCTGCTGAAGTTTTGACCATCCTGCTTTATTGTGAAACAAGGATAGATCTGATTTCTGGGGCTGCCTACTGTTCAGCCATGAGGTATGTTTGCAGCTCATTTGGACCTCTTTCTTTCGCTTATATACCCTTTCTGATGAGACTCTACAGTCCCGAGTACTAGCGTTCGTACATAATTGCTGGCATATTTCACAATGGTTATCACTTCCTTTATTTTTACAAGCTGGAGGCTTGCATATAATATTTGTAAAGGTTTTTGAGACATGACTTTGCTTGTTGTCAGTTGAGTTTAATAACATCGGCAGCTAATTTCAGGGTCTGAAGTGATTCTTGATTTCTTTTTCTTTCTTTTTTTTTCAATAAAAGCTCCATGAAGTGATGTTCCAGCTTTGTATTTGAACAACTGTTTTATTTGCAAGTGGCTTATTCATTTGCAGCAAGTCGCATAGAACACCTGAGGTTGATTTAACAGGTAATTCTCTTGTTGTAGAAAATGATCGGAACCTCCACCTTCAATAGAATTACAGCTTTCCCTTTTCATTCTTGACAATATGATTTAATTCCTTGCCTTTCTTTTATCATGTAGGCAAGAGAGCAACGTTCCAGACTTGAGATGAGGAGGTGTTCCAGACTTGGAGTTTACAATTATCTTGTAGCAAATGAATGAATAATTGAGAGAAACCACATGACTTGATTTTTCACCTGCTGTTGCTTGATGTCAGTACAACCAAACAATACTGATTTGTAGATGAATTGCCCCCAGCAAGGGTGTCCTTGTAATTTGAGTTCCGCTGTCTTTTTTTTTTTTTGGCTTCAATTGGATTACTTGAAGTCATTGATGGCTTGGATAGGCAGGAGCATATTTGAGACTCAGTCATACCTTCAAAGATTAGGATTTTGAACTTTTGAAGCAGATTCACGAATCTCTTATAACTTGCATCCAAGCTGACGATGTTTTCTTTTCCTTATCGGGTTCATGAAACAAATTGTTAGCTTCAAGGAACAAAAGGAAAACATTTTACAAAAACGGCTGGATCCGCTTGAGACGGACTGCCTACGTATCCTTTTACAGAATCAAGCCAAACGTAGTTCCTCCCAATTTGAATTTGGGAACAGGTTTTATTTTGAAAACAAAACATTTTTTTTGTTGATGTGGCTGCATCTAATAAAAGACTGCCTACGTACCCCTTTTGAGGGATCAAGCCGCCGTAGTTCGTGGTGTTTTGTGCTCTAATTTTTGCCTAGATCGTCATTTAGGGGACAAATCTAGCGAGCAAATTATTATTTTTTTTTAATTTTTTTTTTAGCTCTAACTTTTTCCTAAACCGTCATTTAGGTGACAGGTCTAGCGAGCCTCTTTTTTTTTTTTTTTTTTTTAGCTCTATCTTTTGCCTAGACCGCTCTTTCGGGTTTTCAATCTAGCGAGCTTTAAACATGAAACTTCTTGACGAACTTCCCATTTACACAAGAGTAAACGCAATCTCCGTCGGTGTTGGAGAGTTCATATGCACCTTTAGTGAAGACTTTGGTGACAACATAGGGTCCTTCCCATTTGGGCTCAAATTTTCCCTTTGACTTTCGAGTGACAATAACCGGCCTTCGGACAGTTAGAACCAAATCACCCACCTTGAAAGACCGGAATTTGACCTTCTTGTTAAAAGCCCCTGCCACTTGAGCTTGGTAGATCTCGAGCCTTTGTTGGACCTCTAATCTTTTTTCATCAAGCGCTTCAAGTTCGGCCAATCTGACTTGTGCATTCTCGTCCGGACTCGTTAGCTGTGTGGCTATTCTTAACGACGGGAGCTGAATTTCGAGCGGTAAGACTGCCTCGGAGCCGTATACCAAGCTATATGGAGTGCAGCCTGTTGCTGTGCGCACCGTCGTTCTGTAGGCCCATAATGCCTCAGGAAGCCGTTCATGCCAATCTCTTTTATTGCTCGATACCATCTTCTTCAGGATTTTTCCGAGCACCTTATTGAAAGCTTCTGCCTGTCCATTTGCGGTCGGATTGTAACTTGCAGAGAATGCGTGTTGGATATTGTATCTCTGACACAAAGTGACCATGGCTTTACACTTGAAATATGTGGCATTGTCCGATATTATTTTTGAAGGAATTCCAAAGCGGTAGATGATATGCGTCTTGATGAATTTGGCGACGTCTTCTGCTCTTACCACTTTGAGGGGGATCGCTTCGCTCCACTTGGAGAAATTATCTGTTGCGGCTAGTATATATTGGTGCAACCGTGATGATTTAGGACTGATAGCACCCATGACATCCAGACACCATGCTTCGAAAGGATATGAAAGGACTGACGGATGTAGCGGTAATGGAGGTTGATGTATAAAGTCTCCATGTAGCTGGCATGCCTTACAAGACCGAGCGTAATTCATCGAATCTCGAATCATTGTGGGCCAATAATACCCTAGTCTCTTTATTTGGGCTGCGAGTTTCGGTCCAGCTTGATGAGCACCGCAAACACCTGCGTGTGTTTCTTTAAGAGCTTCATCCGCCCCTTGCTTTGACAAACACCTCAACAATATTCCATCGAAAGACCTCTTATATAGAGTGTCGTTGAAGTATACATATCGAGGAGCAGTTCTCCGCACAATGACTCTTTTCTTCGGATCAACTGGCAATTGCTTATCTCGTTGATACTCGATCATATCCGTCCGCCAGTCTGATTGCACTTCGATTTCATTGACTGACTCTACATATGTGCGAACAAACTCATCTTCTCTTTCAAATGTCGAAGACAGTAGATGACGCTCTCCAACCGTGATTTGGATGTCCCTCTCATCGGGGAGAATTAAAGATGCCGCTAGATTAGCCAATGCATCAGCTTTACTGTTTTCTGCTCTGGGGATATGGTTGACCTCTATTTCTTGAAATTGTGCCATGAGTTCTTTGACCCTTTGGTGATATGGCACGAGATTTTCGTTTTTGACAGTATATTCATCATAAACTTGTCTCACGATCAGTTGAGAATCACCAAACGCTTGTAGATAATTTATCTTCATTTCAATGGCTATCTCTAGGCCAATGATGAGTGCTTCATACTCTGCAACATTGTTTGAGCATAAATCCATGAGAGAAAAAGAGTAAGGGATCAAACCTCCGCAAGGTGTGATAAATACAATCCCGGCACCCGCTCCATTTCTCCTAGCTGCACCATCAAAATATAATTGCCATGAGGAGACCTCCATTGAAAAAACATTCTCATCTGGTAACTCTTCGGATAACTTCATGTGATCCGGCACTGGATGTGCTGCTAGAAAATCAGCAAGTGCTTGTCCCTTTATTGCCTTTTGAGGTATATACTTGATCTCAAATTCTGACAGAAGTAAAGACCACTTGGCTAGGCGTCCTGACGGTACCGGCTTTGACATCAGGAATTTGAGAGGATCCGCCCGAGAGATCAAAGTGATGCTATGAGCAAGTAGATAATGCCGCAATTTCTGAACAGCAAAGACCAAAGCCAAGCAGACTTTTTCAATGGGCGTGTAGTTTTGTTCTGCTCCTACAAGCGTTCTGCTTAAGTAATAGAGAGCATGTTCTTTCCCTTCATCATTGTTTTGCGCCAGAAGTGCCCCCAGGGAACTTTGTAATGCTGCAATGTACAAAATGAGAGGCCTTCCTTTGATTGGCGCCATCAAGACTGGTGGATTGAGCAAATACTCTTTCATACTTTCAAACGCCCTTTGGCATGATTCATCCCAAACAAATGGAACATCCTTCTTCATCAGTCTTGAAAAAGGTTGACATCGACCAGAAAGATTAGATATAAACCTTCTTATGTAGGCCAATCTTCCTTGCAAACCCCTTAGCTCTCGCAAATTTCTGGGTGGAGGCATTTCTCTGATTGCCTTGATTTTAGTGGGGTCAATCTCGATCCCGCGATATCTAACAATGAAACCTAGAAACTTGCCGGATCTCACTCTGAATGCGCATTTCAATGGGTTCATCTTCAATTGATGTTTTCGAAGCCTCTCAAATACTCTTCTCAGATCGGCGAGGTGATGTTCCCTTTTCCGGCTTTTGACTACAAGGTCATCAACATAACACTCGACTGTGTTGTGTAACATGTCACAAAAGATGATAGTCATTGCTCTTTGATAGGTGGCTCCTGCATTTTTCAATCCAAAAGGCATCACAGTATAACAATAAATCCCTTTAGGAGTACGGAAAGCCGTAAGCTCTTCATCTTCCGGTGCCATTTTAATTTGATTGTAGCCTGAGAATCCGTCCATAAAGGAAAAAGCTTCGAAACCAGTTGTAGCATCTACGAGCATCTCCGTGATTGGTAATGGAAACTCGTCTTTTGGGCATGCCTCATTTAGATCTCTGTAATCTACACAGATACGGATTTGACCATTCTTTTTCTTCACAGGAACAATGTTAGCTACCCATGTAGGGTATTTGACTTCACGGATGAAACCAGCGGTGATGAGCTTGTCAACCTCAGCTTCAATTTGAGTAGCAAGTTCGGGACGAAAACGTCTTGGCGCTTGTTTCACCCAACGTCTATCAGCTGACACTGCTAGCTTGTGAACGGCAATTTCAGGATCCAGTCCAGGCATATCTTGATATCCCCACGCGAACACATCTTTGAATTCTGCAAGTAAAGCCTTGTAATCATGCAATTCTTCCGAAGTCAAAAGAGTACTTACGAATATAGGCTTCGGATCCTCGGCTGTTCCAAGATTTATCTCTTGAAGTTCATCAACAGTAGCTTGGCCCCCATCTTCAATTTGGGGAGGAGCTGGTTGAGCACTGTCTATTATTTCATGCTCATCTTCGTTCATAGACGACTCATCTTGTTCTTGATCTGAAACTTCATCGGCAGAGATATAGCATGACGCGATTGATTCATTTGCCTCACTGCTGATAACATTTCGTTTGATCGTAATCTTCCTTTTTTTGCTTCTTTGCAGCTTGAAGGTTGATTCACAATGAGCCTTACCCAATCGCTGGAATGCCGAAATGCGCGGTTGCGCTTCAACCGTTAGACGACGAAGTACAGAAACACGAGGAATTTTCTTTGCTCCGAGTCGTTGTAGTGCTGGTATTCGAACTGGTACATACGATGCCCCTTCCTCTTGAAACAAAACCTTTTCATATGGAGTGAGGCCTTCGAATTCCTCGGAGACTTTTGCTTTAAGCATGCCATTCACATGTTGGATTGTCACACTGGATGGACTGAGTTGTTTTGTGCCCGCTTTTCTTTTCGAAGATTTGATCTTAAGCGGAGCCGATGGTGGATTTTTGAAAGATACTATGCGCTTACCTCGGCCTTGACTGACATCGTATGTCGAAGAGATTAAGATATTGCCCCCAGGAATAGACTGATCGATCTTCCGGAGAGGTCTTGTGTAGCTTGTCATAAGTGTCTCCAACGTCTCACGACTTGATGTTGTTGCACTTTGTTCATTTTCTTGCTTTCCTATCTTCACATATCTGAATGCAAACTTTGGCTTTGGTGCTTCCAGACTTGACGATTGAACATCTTTGAAAGCTGAGGGATTGATTATCTTGACTCGGACTTGTTTGGATGCCCCCTGAACCTCTGATTTTTCTATCTTTGGTACAGGCTTCGTTTCCTCATCTTTAGTAGGCTGCGAAACGAAAACATTAAGGGGCTTGTAGAATTTAGCGTCCGAGAAATTTACCTCTTCGCCAACAAAAGGATCCGTGTCAGCGGTAACTTTCTTGATTTCTCCATCTTCTAGCCATTTGAAACATTGATGCCATGTTGATGCCACAACTCCATAAGTATGAAGCCAAGGACACCCCAATAATACTTTGTAAGATGTTGTAGAATCGATGACATGGAATAAAGCTTCTGAAGACATTTCTCCGATCTGTAATTGTAATTTTACAATGCCCATTGCCTTTTCTCGGGCTTGGTTGAAACCATGAATAGTGAGCATGGATGGAGAGAGATGTTTGGAACTCATTCCTATCATCTTGAATGTTTTTATAGGGAGAATATTTACGCCTGAACCACAATCCAGCAAAATCCTGTTTATGGGCTCATTACTCACAATTCCCTTGACGTATAATGGTCTGTTGTGACGCTCTTTTCCCAACATCAAGTCTTCTTCACTAAAAGTGATGCAACCTTTGCAGTTTTCACATGCCTTTGGTGAAGTCAAGGCAACCTCTGCGACATCTTCTTTATACAAATCAGGGCTAAGTAGAACCTCGATAAGAGCCTCCCTGAGTTCTCTTGACAAATGTAAAATATCGTGAACACTGAACAAGGATGGGAGTTGTTGCAAGTAAGTCAACGTACTCTCCTTTTGTGGAAGTTCTTTTGTTTTCTTTACATGCTCGAGTGGATCTTTAGATGACCTAGCAGCTGATTTTTTCTCTGCCGCTTTCTTCAACTCGTTCTTTGCCTTAGACTTTTTATGGTCCACCAATGCATGCCTATCGACGTTAGTGATGATGCGCAGCTCAACCTGGTTGGCCTCGGATTCTGACTTGTTCGAAACTTCGTCATCTGCTTCGGATTCTGAAGCCGAGAGATTACCAATGGAGACCATGCAACAATCCACAGTTTCTTCCTCCTTCAGCCTGTCCTTGAACAATTCTTTAGGTAGAAAGTCTACGAGTATAATCGGAGATCTTGGCGGTTGCTTAAATTCTTCCATTTTGGCAGTTTGAACTTTCTTTGACACTCGATGACCCGTGTTCTTATTTGAAGAATTTCTTCTATGATATTCACGGACCGGCGTGTTCGATGGTCTCATTTTAGAAGGGCGAGTAAGAGGCCTACTTTTCACCTTCTTAACACACGTCTTCCACTCTTCATCTAATTTATCTGACTCATAGTCATCCCAGACATCAAAGCTTGGCGCCGTCATGAGCTCGTGTATGCACGGGATATTGGGATTGCGAGAAGGATGCATTTCTGAATATTCTTGTATGACAGTGACCTCATTGTCGACTTCTGGTAGCAGAATTTCTGGTGCAAAGGTCTCAGATCCATCTAATTCATAATCATCCCAAACATCGAGGTCCGGTGCCGTCATGAGCTCATATAGACTCGGAATATTTGGATTTCCCTTATGGCGTGTATCCGGGTATGCTTGGACTATTGTGACTTGGCCATCAACCTCGAAGGCTACGGATATAACATTAGCCTCAACTGTTTCTTTGGTGGAAGATTCAACCACTATCTGCTTGTTATTTATCATATCCTGGACTATGTCCTTGAAGACCCAACAATCTTTCAAGGTGTGACTTACCATTCGATGATACCGACAAAATTTAGGATTATTGGTTTTGTTGACATCATCCGGGCATTTTGGTTCAGGAAGTTTGATAGCCTTTTCCTCAAGAAGTTGGTCAAAGATTGAGTCCACCTCATCATCATCGAAAGAGTATTTAATACTCCTTCTTTCTCTGATCGATAATTTTCGAGGTCGACTATCCTTACTCTTGTTGACGTTGTCCCTATTGTTACTGGTATCATTCTTCTTTTCACTTTGAATGAAGGTAGCCATGGATTCTCCCTTCTTCGCAGCTAATTTCTTCGGCTCACTTTTCCTGTCTATTACCTGGCTTTTTGCCACTGTCTTTTGACGAGCTATCTGTCTTTCGACATTGTTTGCTTTTGAAACTAACGCATCGAAAGATTGTGGTTCTGCCGTACCGATGAATGTGGCTATTTCAGGCAATAGATTGTTAGCACACATTTGTACTAAAGATAATTCAGACAACTTTTCAGGACACTGGAGATTGAGGCTCCTCCATCGTGTAATGAAGTCAACAACACCTTCTCCCACCTTTTGTTTTGTCTCGGCCAAATCAATCATTGACACCTTCTTTTTGGAACTAACAAATTGAGTAAGGAATGCTCGTTGCATGTCATCCCAAGTAAGGATAGATCCAGGCTGGAGCTGAGTATACCACGTGAATGCTGCCCCCTTCAAAGATTGTACGAATTGCCTAATAAGATAGGCATCCAACTGGGAGGTTTCTCCACAAGCCGAGTAGAAATGGGCCAAGTGCTCATGTGGCGAACCATCCGTTCCATCAAATTTGTCGAACATTGGCTTATGGTATCCTACAGGGAATGGTATGGAGTCATAATGTTCCGGGTATGGTCTCCGATATCCCAAGACTGGTGGAGCCAGGGACAGTTGGTACTGCTTCAAACCTTCAGCTATCATATTTTTGATACTTTCCTGTGATATTTCATGAGAAGAAGATTCGCCTCTTTCTTCATCCCTTTCTTGGTATTTCTTCTCATTGTTCTCACTCATGAGCTGGGAACACCTTTTCATGAGTTCGGCGATTTCAGCATCTTTTGCGGCCATCTGTCTGACTACTTGAGCTTCAACCTCAGCACGCTTTTGGTCTTCTATATCTTTTTCAAGTTGTCTTTGAGCTACTTCTGCTTCCTTCTCAAGCTTCCTTTGGGTCGCATCCATTTCCAGCTGTTCTAATCTTGCGACTAGTTGTGCTATCGTTTCCTCATGAGTTTGCGGATGAGTCATATACACACTTGCATTAAAATGTTCATCATTGCTAGTGCATGCATCCTGCAATTGAGACATCATGAGTTGTGGTGGACTCCCAACTCCGTGTAGTTCAGACAACAAGACCTATGACCATTTCGGTTTTAGTGAAGGGGGTGTTTCAAACAGCGGATTATCTTTCCAGGGGTTTTCATCTTCAGATTTAGCTTCTTTTGACGATGCGTCATCAAATGTTTCGCTCAACATCCTTCGAGCCCTGGTGCTGGTGATTGGCCCTTGATAGGTGTCCTCTCCGAACACAGGGTATTCGTTAATTATTACTCCCTTCGACTTACCGCGAGGCATTTGCTGTTCGTCTAGTGCCTTGACCACTTCTTCAGCTATTCGTATCGGGTTCCTTGAACTTGATGTGGACTTCTGTGATCCTAAGTTTGTCATTTACTCCTCAAGATCATCCGTCTCCTCATCGCTGCCCTCGATGGAGGTAACCATCACTGCCGCTGTCTCAATGCTGAGTAGATAAACTGGAATTGTACCAACAAAGAAACAAGTGGTGATTGGGGACTCGACGACTGTTGAAGTGGAAGAGGGTTTCTTTTTCAAGGCGAAATCCTCTTGGACAGTAGCTTGCTGAGCGATCTCTGCCAAAATAGCTTCAATCGTCTCGGTTTTTGCCTCTCTTTTCCTTTGGGCTCTGGCAGCCCTCTTTCGTTGATTCCTTAGTGCTTCTTTGAAAACGTCTTGCTAATGCCAGCCTTCAAAGATTTCATCTTGGGCTCCTCATGCTTTTCTCCGACTTTAGTTCTTGTCTTGACTTGGGCAACTGGAGAGTGTCCCACCACAAAAGAAACTCGATGACCACGTCGTCCAAAGTTTGGACCACTGGACGAGAGTTGGTGAAAGTACACTGTGATTTGAGGTGCCATTGAGTTGATTTTCTGAAAAGAAAAACACACAAAACATTAATGTCTCTATATAAGGAGATGAAAAGGAAAATGGCTCCCACTGTGGTCGCCATAAATTATGTTGCGCAAAAATTGTAAAATAGTATACTCAACATAATTTCACCCTATCTAAATAGATAAATAGAGTTTAATACATTTAGTTCGAGCCATTCGAGACAAATATAAATCTCTTAATTACAACCCTTGAGATGAAAGGGAAAACCTTTTGATTCCAAATATAAAGACAGGAAAAACAGGGATGTGTGTGTTTGTGAAATTTTGCGGCTGCGCCCAATTTATTTATCAGGATGCCTACGTACCCCGTCAAGGGATCAAGCCACTCGTAGTTCAATTTAGGTGATTTCAAATCATTTTTGTTTTTTTTTTTTGTGTGTGTGGTTGCATCCAGCTTTTTTGCCAGATTGCCTACATACCCTTTGAAGGGATCAAACCGTTTGTAGTTCTTCTGTTTTGATTTATTTTTTTGGTTTTTATGCCAATATTTTACAATTGACGATTCCAATGAGTTATTAGAAACCGCCGTTTTTTTTTCGGAGAAGTGACACCGGAGGACTTCGGATATTTTCTGGAGCAGGTATGAGTCCAAATTGTGATCCATGAAGCCATTTTTGTTGTTGGAAGCAATTAGCCTAGCCCACTTTTTTTTTCTCTTCCTGTTGGCCCAAGCCCATTTCCATTCACCATTTCTTTCTTTTTATTCTTTCTTTGTTAGCCTTTTCTTTCCTTTCTTCTCTCTTTGCTCACCACCATCACACATTCTTATTTTGACTTTCTTCTTTCATTTTGCTACCCAGCAGCTCAAATAGCCCACCACCATTCACGAAGCATACTGCAACTATCTTAGCTTACTCTTTCCTTTTCTTTAGCAAATTAGTTGAATTTCCTCTTCTATTCTTCAAATTCGAAAAGGACAACCCAAGAATGGATTTGATTATTGAAAGAGTCCCCGTAGCTCTAGGCCTGCTTGAATCCGAGTTGGGTATGGATTCGGATCAAGTTGGGTATATGCTTCTGCGAAATTGTTCTCCTCCTGGTCTTCCTCGATCATCAAAGTTGTGCTCGACATTAATTAAACGAGCTCTTTTGCTTTGTCTTGGTGCTGCGGGCTAGGAAGAAGAAAAAGAAGACTCCCAATACGACGAACTCTCGAAACCGTCTCTTGATTCCGCCGGTAAGTTTAGTTAGCTTCAATTACTTCGGGTATCACCCTCGAAATCGGGAGCGAACAGCCGCCTTTGTGCTTGATTATGCTTGATTTATCAGTCTTCAATCGAAATTGGGGCAGCTATGGTCACCAATTGATTGACTTTTGTTGTGCAGGCAGGCTCTTAGGATCTCTGTTGCTGTCACCGGTCTTCACCGACTTTGGTGTCATCATTGATCTCTGCTGATTTCGCCGTCGTCGTCGGTCTCTGCGTCTTTCTCCAGTAAACTTGGTGAAGGCAGTAGAGGTGAGGTTCTGTTTTTTTTTTAAGGCAACAAGATCTACTGCTTTGAACTGCTGCTACTGTTGTGTAGTCTTTTGCTGCTACTTTGTTGATTTCTTTGGAGTGTGGTGATTGCTGCGTGGGCATAGAGTAGAATTTTTCTATGTGGTGTTTTGTAATTTTGTTGAGGAACAGGACATCTCAAAGAGTGAGTTGATTGAACAGAGACTTCTTTTCCATATTCAGGTGTCAAGAATCTTGCGCCTCTGGGTCATCTCCGACGCCGTGGAACCTGCATAAAATAGATACATCAGAGTTGTGGAAAGGTTCCCACCTTCGATCCGGGTTTTTGACACAAGCTTCTTCTCCCAGTTTGGCTTTAGTTTGGCTGGGGTAGGACTGCTTTTACTCGCTGTTCTCTTTGCTTTGCTGCTGTTGTTGATTGTCCTTCTCTTGTGGCCGAGCTGCTCCTCCTCTCCCTGCTTCCTTTTTGTTCCTCTGCTTTTTGTTGTTGTTGTTGTTGTTGTTGTTGTTGTTGCTCCCCGTGTGCTTCTCTCTCCCTTTGTGAGTTTTATGTCCACCATATATAAGATCATGAGCCTCTAGAGATTGACTCTCACTCAACTACGAAGTCTCAGTTTTTGATAAGGACCAACTGTTTAAAGATTTGATTGAGGCGTAAGGCATTTGGACTTTGCTGGCTTCAACCCTACTGTTATTATTTGATATAGCTGTGGACCGTGCATATGTACCATTTCACATGTTGTAACCTTGGTATAAGCCCATAGAATAAGCCCATAGAATCAATACAAGCCCACTATCACTATATATCGTCAGTAGTTTTTTTTATTTTATTTCAACAGCTGGTAAATTAAAATTGGAATTGGCGCAATTTGCACGGCTAGATCCAATCTCCTGGTCCCTGCGGAAAGGAAAAAGAATTTCACGTTCTTCCTTTCGGGAAGGGAGGATTAGGAAAATCCTATTGATTGCAGCTTTCTCCAGACCTCCGGGAAAAGCATGAAAAAAAGGCTCGAATGGTACGATCCCTCCGTCACCCCATAATGAAAGGGGCGATCTCGTAGTTCTTGGTCTGTGAAGATACGTTGTTAGGTGCTCCGTTTTATTTTCCCATTGAGGCCGAACCTAAACCTGTGCTCGAGAGATAGCTGTCCATATACTGATAAGGGATGTATTGAATTAATTATTTAAGAGCCTTTTTATTTGTCGATGAGGAATTATTTAAGTGTTAAAATGAATCTGTTCTAATCCATTTCTCCACTCGCCGAGTCGGCTGACTCTGCTCTGCTCTCAAAAAACAAGAGTATCTTGATGGGAACTTGAAAGTTGAAACCATACGGATTTGGAAAACCATGTGTAGCATGTGTAGTGTGCATTATACCAAGATAAGCAACATTCAAATCCACCTATTTTATATGCAACATCAATTTATACTCAGAATAATGAAATGTATATCAAGTAGTTATTGCATTAATATAACTAGCCTTCCTGCATGCGCATATGCGCGTGCGAAAGGCGTCGCGCTCGCGCGTGCGATTTATCGGTGGCATACTTAAAAGTGTGCAATTATATCGTTTTCACTTAATTTATGAAGTCCATTGCTCATGATAGAGACCATTGTGCACTTTCAGGCCTATCTCTATTATTCGAATACTGATCTAATCGAGATCTCTATTATTCGAACATAGATCTAATTGAGATGTGAGAAGAATTACCAATGATTGATGATAAAATTTGTAAAATAATATTAGCCCACTTCATATTAAGTCAATACTATGTAAAAAATGATCAATCACTGATAATAAATGCAGTGTCAGTGCATATGAAAATAGAACAAAAAACACACGAATAGAAACTATTTAAAAAAATAGCAAAAGTTTTAACTATGTTGACGTCGATATGTTCAACGAAGTCCAACCACATTAATCACCATGTAGAACGAATTGTCACTCCAACTACAAATAAAATATAGGAGAGTTAAAACAAATGAATAAATGGTCACATACATGTATATGTTGAACATGAATGCGTTACGTAATTACCTGATCAATTTGTTCCAAATTTTTACGTTTTTTGTAGAACTGTAAAAAACATAAGTTCACTTTTAGTTATTTGCAAATAAATTTATGTTGACTATCAATGCTTATGTTGGATTTTCATTCCTCAACTTTTCGACTAAACTGTTTTCTTCAACTTTTCAGGGTTGTGTTCCGTCCGATTTCGAGGATTCGCATTGGGTTGCAGGCGAGCATAAGGTTTGAGTTCGAGGGCGAAGCTTCTCAATGAGTAGAAACGCTAGAGACCCAGGTATGTATATGTAAAAGGTTCATCTATTCTTTACACTACCATTTTCGGGTTATTCTGAAATTCGATTTCATGGGATTCTTATTTCCTAGGATTTGATTATGATGGTCCCGGTTGAAAAATAACAAAACGACCACTTGGACTTGGATAGTCTATGGAGCACTTCCGCTTACTTTGTGATTTTGGTATTGAAATTGGTAGTTTTAATCGGGTTTGTCAACTGGGAGACATTTTGTTGTCTTCTTGATTCGATACAGTAAAATTACAGGGAGAGTTAAGGAAAACATTGATTACTGAGGCTTGCTGAAAAGCATAATTAGTCAAAAATTGAAGGTGAACCAAAGTATACTTTCATTTTGTTGCCTCATTTTGGGTGTTTGATTATCTTTTTCTCTGTTCTTCATTGCGAGGGATGTCATCATCAGAGACTTCGATATTTGGTAAGGAATTTAACGAAATATGCTATATGCTTTCTGTTTGAATTGTTTGAGTTGGTAAGGAATTTAACGAATTTAACGATATTTGGTAAGGAATTTTTATGCGGGAAAGACGGAGGTGGTGTTGATTTGTTTGAATTGGAATTGAAACAATTTGATTGTGTTACGTGGATGCAAGATCAGCCTGCGATGGCCAGCACAAAGTAAGGATATAGTTTTAAGTTCCGTGGCCCGAGTTTAGAAGGAGACTGTATGTTGGTTTTCTTTTTGAACATCTTCAGGGATATAAATCAGGTCATGCCCCTCCAGTCACCAGCAACAATTCAGTGTGCTACAGTTGGATGTCTACAGGTTTACATTTACAGTTATTGTGAAATTTATTGTTTCTGAATAAATTATGCACAACGAAAATGATTGTTATGACTTATGAGACATATATTAGGTCTTTTTGATCTGTTATAGAATGTAGAGCCGGGAGACTTTGTATTGTTGAGTTCAAAAGTTAACCTATGATCCTTCAGATGAAAATTTGAATCTCTGTTACACCTGCGAGACGAACTTGAAAGGAGAAGAAATTTAATGTGCCAATGGTATTATAACTATGCATGCAGTACCTTACATTTTGATTATATGTTCTTATAATCCAAACGTACATAATCTTCCCAAGAACACACTTATGCTCTGCAAATTCTGTGCTTTGCCATACAGGATTAGGCTTTTGTTCTATAAGTACAATAACTTCAAGAGGACAATCCATTCACCTTGGTAAGATACAAATACACATCAAGTGGGCGAGATACTATCGAAAATCTCTACTGACAGTTACCAATTGAGCCAACTGTCTTGGTCTTCAAGTGTTTCTTGAAAGACGAATAATTAGCTGAACATAAAAACAGTTCGAGCAAGGTCCATCAATCGATGCATTTAAAGGGCAGTTAAAGAAAGATATATTATAAAGACAAACAGAATTAAGAACTGATGAGAACCAAGAATAAGCAAAGAGAATACTTGATTTTCTTTACGAAGACAAACATATGGCAGGAATTTATATAAGATATATTAGCAGCATCAGCAACTTCCCTATTTCTGAATATTACAGAATACAGCAAATAGTCACACTAATTTGGCAAAATTCACAGATGTATGCCATGCATATTCTAGCAAATAGATAAACCAGAAAAGAAGAACATAATCACTTCCAACTTAAAATATATTAGCATAGCACGTACCATTATATGGTAATTCAGTGGACAATAATTTGCATATCTTCCCTTGTCGATAATTATCAGTTTCTTCAAAATCATCATCTAAAAACAGCTATTTTGATGTGAAAATTTATCAGCACAACTCTAAGAGTAAGCTTGTGGAATAAGGAACAGACCTGAAGATATCAATGAAGCTAGCGAGGAGTTGAATGCATCAACCTCAGCCTTTTCTTCAGGATTTGAGCTCAGCTGTTCACAATGTATAGAAAAACAGTCAGAAAGCTAATCACTTATCTTGAACATAACAATAACCAATAATGATGGTGTTGATATAAAGAACATGCTTTTCATTTTGTGTCTACTGATCTTATGAAAATAATAACCTTATTCAATGCTAAATTGGCCTTCTGAACCCAATCCTTATCCCCGAGAACTAAATTTGCCATAGGAAAATCATTACTATCAATTGCTTTTCCAACTTTGCTCAGCCTTAACACCAGTTCTTGAAGATATCCTGCAACAGATCATTTCATTTAGATCATATTTGAGCCTGTGTGACCGAAACATCATTCGCAGCTATCTATGTGAAATAACATCAACAGAACCACTCGGTACACACAAAAAAACCAACAAATTACGTCGATTGTATAGGATCATGAAAATGAAAATTTCACCAGTGTTTGAGCTTTGTAATGCTCACACATCACACTATACAGTTCTTAAGTTCTTAATAAGGTTCACAATTAAACAGTTCTTAAATTCTTAGATTATCAAGATGACATGAACACAAAATAAACTCATTATGTACTGAATACAAAGTACGAAGTATACAAAGAATTGACCTGTTTCTTTTTTAGAGGAGTTGATGACTATCTGCTTCTCAAGCCTCTTCTGCCTATCTTTCTTAACCCTCTCCAAACAGCTTGCAGAGGACCTCGCCGTCCATGGCGGCTTTTTCCGAAGACGACGACTTCCCAGGCAATCTCAAACCCCTCTTCTCTCCTTTATGCCCTCGCAACTTCTCCTTCCTCATCTTCTTCGGCCTCCTATCCTCCTCGTCACTATCTGACATCAGCTCATGATGCTTATCCGGACCCCACTCCGCGCCTTCTCTCCCCGCCACCACCTTCTCACTACTCTCGCCGCCGCCGCCGCCCTTCTTCACCAGCCGCTTTCTCGGCCTGGATTTGGATGACGTGGCGTCGGGGACGTAAACCGTGGTCTGCGAGCCCTCGTTGTGGCGCCAATCGTCGTTTTCTTCGTCCACCAGATCGTCTTGGAGAACGGGCTCCGGCGATACGTCACGGACAAAGTCGTCGGGGTGGGAGAGGCGTACCGATCGTCTTCGTAAGCCATGGTGGTATAGAGAGAGAGAGAGAGGGGAGCGAGTGTGTTCCTTTTCGCTGCCAGAATATTAATAAAAAAAAAAGGAACTGCTACGGTTGTTTTCTTTTCAGAATATCAAATTGCCGGTCAGTTTCTTCTGACGTGGTATTTTCTGTGTGTTTTACTATTGTATCCTTAGAAAATTATTTTTTTGTGAGTTAAACATATATGACAGGAAGGACAAAATTAGGGTTTTTGAAAGTTCTACCTTGGCAACTGTCGTAAGGAGAGTTTCCTTAATTAATAGAGACCAGAATATTAATAAAAAATAGGAACTGCTACGGTTGTTTTCTTTTCAGAATATCAAATTGCCGGTCAGTTTCTTCTGACGTGGTATTTTCTGTGTGTTTTACTATTGTATCCTTAGAAAATTATTTTTTTGTGAGTTAAACATATATGACAGGAAGGACAAAATTAGGGTTATTGAAAGTTCTACCTTGGCAACTGTCGTAAGGAGAGTTTCCTTAAGTAATAGAGACCAGAATATTAATAAAAAATAGGAACTGCTACGGTTGTTTTCTTTTCAGAATATCAAATTGCCGGTCAGTTTCTTCTGACGTGGTATTTTCTGTGTGTTTTACTATTGTATCCTTAGAAAATTATTTTTTTGTGAGTTAAACATATATGACAGGAAGGACAAAATTAGGGTTATTGAAAGTTCTACCTTGGCAACTGTCGTAAGAAGAGTTTCCTTAATTAATAGAGACCAGAATATTAATAAAAAATAGGAACTGCTACGGTTGTTTTCTTTTCAGAATATCAAATTGCCGGTCAGTTTCTTCTGACGTGGTATTTTCTGTGTGTTTTACTATTGTATCCTTAGAAAATTATTTTTTTGTGAGTTAAACATATATGACAGGAAGGACAAAATTAGGGTTATTGAAAGTTCTACCTTGGCAACTGTCGTAAGGAGAGTTTTCTTAATTAATAGAGATTTGAACACGTAATCTCACATAACCTAAATATAAATTAACCAACAACCTACGACACTAGACGTCTCTCATACGTTATCCGGTTATACCTAAGGGAAAGTGAATGAATTGACTATAAATACATAATAGTTGTTGTCATCGTCAGGGAAAAGAACTTTCCCGTTTGGAGAAAAGATAAATTGATTGCATTAAGTAAGTCAATGATTTTTTACAGAGAATTACAAGTAACAAAGTCATTGACTTTCCCTAAACTTGATTTGTTGTTGGCACTCTGCAGTTGTGTCTGCATAAGTCCACATTTTAAGCAAATCTATTTGAACAGCAAACCACTTTTGGGAAAGAAGATTGGGTGGGGTGCTCATCATATACATCAACCATCAACGAGTCTTTGGAAGAAACTTCAGTAGCTTGATCAGCTCGTAAGTCCTCGTGTCCCGACCAGAATAGAGGCAAAGTTCAAGAGGGGTTAAACCATCCTGTGCAATAATCCGATATCTCACAATCAATTTTCATGAAAATGCAGAGAAAATCCAGGAAAGCCTCAATGTAGACTCAAATGTGAGCACATAGTTACCTTGTTTTTTACTGTCTTATCTGCGCCTTTAATCAACAGAAGCCTGACTACATCTGTTCTTCGACCTTGTACAGCTAAATGTAATGGTGTCCACCCATCCTAGAAAGTCAAAACACAAGCTCTATCAGTACTCCCTGAAATTGCATTGGCAAGTATTTTCAGGAATTGGAAGTTATAATCCATACATTGTCCTGAAGGTTTGTATCAACATTGTATAACAGAAGAATCTTAATTGCTTGACTTGAAGCTGTCCGCACCGCATAGTGCATCAACGTGGCGCCATCCTGTATTCAACATAAAGTTTATATTAAAGCAAGCCACACTACAATACCAGATGGATAGATATGAGATATTCGTACTTAAACATCTACTCCCTTTATCCCGAACAAATGGATTAGCGGATTCTCTCAACAGATAGTTTGTAATGGCCTGGTTTTTACCAATAATTGCTTTGTGAAGAGCAGTCAAATCATCCTGAATAAACCAAACTCAAATCCTCAAATCATATAAAAACAGCACGAAATAATCTATTAGATAACAATCGCACAAAACATGTAGTCTTTTGTATACCTTATCAGTAGCATTGATATCAGCCTCATGTTTCAATAAAGCATGCATAAGGTAATAATCTCCTGATGCCGCAAGAGTGTGCAGCGGCAGCCATTTGCTCTAGAAAGAGTTCATCCAATTATTAGATTACACAACATCTCAACCGATATTCCATGCATAAGTAACATATCAGTGACCATAACAGATGAGGATACTTACAGAAGTAGCAGCAGCTATATCAGGTTTTCGCCTATTCAACATCAGCTTTTCCTCTTTCGTAAACAAAGGCCGGGGTCCTATCCATCCAACCAATTTTCATAAACAAATTCAACTACTTTTTGTCACATAATATACAAAAATGTCACTACTTTTCAACACGCGCACATTTATCTTGAGGCCTTTTGACACCAGGTTCATAATGCCCACTGTTTAAAAACTCAGTAACATCCTCCAAACCCCTCCCGTAAACAGCCCACCTCGGATTCTTCGGCTCCACTCTTCCTCCACTCACAAACCCTTCATTCCTTTCTTCTTCATTAGCATCATCTTTCTCCTCCTTGAATATCTCAGGCTTATCCAAAACCAACGGCTTCAACTGGTTCAACTTGGCCTCCCTATAAGCCTTGTACTCCTCCAAATTCAAATCCCTTATAGGCAATAAGCCCCTCTTGTTCTTCTCAACTCTCGACCCGAACTGTAACTCCTGCGCAATTTTCCTCCTCTCTTTTTTCGTTATGTTCACTTCGGCCTGTACCGCTCTCCATTTGTCCGGCACCAGATTCTCGGTCTCTAATTCTTCGATTACTTTTCTGGGCTTGGACTTGGGCTTGGGCTTTTCCGGAGGCTCGGTTATGATTACGGCGTCGTTTTGGAGGTAAGGGTCGTCGAAGACGCCTTCTTCGAAGACGACGCAGTCACCGATGACGTGGTCGTCGTCGTCGTCCAAGTGGGAAGTGGAAGAGTAAGAGGAGTTGAAAGAAGGTGAGAGGGTGCGGAGTTTGGTGGAGAATTTTAGGGTTGTGGGAAGTGAGAGTTTACTGTGACTGTGAGGTGTTGTGAAAGAGAGAGAGGATGGGGTTGGGAGGAGAGAGAAAAGCTTGGAGGATTGGGGGTTTAGAGCTGAGGAGAGTGACATGGTTTCTGCAGTGGCTCAGCTCAACAAGCAGCTTGAGAGCCTCACTGACCAGAGAGAGTGAGGAACTAATTCAGGTTATTGTAGTTTGGATTGGGTTGCACTGATAGTTGGGTTAGGCCCAGTTTGAAACAAGTTTATTCGATTTGGGTTTACGTCGGCCCAGTTTGAGATGACTGATTATGCAGTTTAAGCTGCTTAACTCGTCAAGCTGCTTGAGATGTTCGATAAGTTCAACAAAAAAATGCAGCTTATTAAAGTTGGCATCTGTAAACTGCAGCAGCTGCTTATTGTTTAAGTTAAGCTCCGAAATCTGATAGCCTCACGATCAAAATATAGAGAACTTAAAATGAGAACCAACTCGTCCTTTAAAATGAGAACTTATGCCCTTGTGATAAGAGACTACAAAAACACCCAAATTTACAAAACCGATTTACATGAAGTCTCAATTACTCTTTGAACTAAGCAGATAACAGGGGAGAACAAGTATTCAATCCAAAGACATGTATATCATACTATTATATCAATCTCAATACTCAGAGAACAACAAATCCTACCATGTTTGACAAGCTATGCTAAATTGCTGAGGAAATAAATCATTACATCTCCACAATAGAAAGTTTTTCACTTACTCAGGCAGGAAATACCTAGAACTACAACCTTCATCTAGAGCCCCGAGCATACTTCCTATTTGGACTGCCATAAGGGGAATAAGACCTCTCCCTCCTTGATCTACCACCACCATAAGGAGATCTCCTAGGAGAATAATCACGACCGCCTCTGTACGGTGAGCGTCTAGGAGACCTACGATACTCATAGTCATCACGGCCTGAGCTCCCACGGTATCTCCCATGATCACGGTTACGGTCACGATCACCACGGGCTTCCATCAATGAAGAAATAAAGTATGAGATACAGGCAATAACCAGATGAACAACCCAAGTATAACTGAACAGGCATATCAAACATACCATACTCCCTTGTATTTTTTAATCCGAGATAATGACCAGGTGTAGGAGTTCTAGGTCGCTTCCTCCGGGACTGAAAAGAAATCACTCAAATCTTGATATTTCATCATTGCAACTTGAACAATCAATACATACTACATATATATATATATGACTAAAAACAAATAAGCAAATCACTATTCTATAAACATACTGTATTCAATGTAAAAGCAACTTACTCATTCTTGTCTAAATGAAGTGGAACTATGTACTGAATACAAAATACATGATAACTCGGCACATACAACTAGTGTCCATGATATGAATGACACATGATATACCATAAAGGCTTGACTAGAAAGATGTTGATAATGGCCGTTGATTAGTTGAGTTGAAAGTGAATGCTGAGGATGTATAGTTGTTGGAATATAGTTGCTATGTTTAGTTGATCAGGCGGATTTGAAAAGCTGTTAAAGCTTGCCATTGATCAAGCTGTTTCACTAAAGTTGATAGGGATAAACTCATCATCTTTGATTGCTGCCAACATAGCTGACGCAATGTCTGAATATAACCAGAAAACCTCCAAGTCAAGAAAAGATAAAACAAAACAGAAGTCGTAGAGTTTGCCGCTGTACTAAATTTGACTTACCCTTTCCACAGTTATATATCGGCCTTCCAGAACTGATTGGTTGAGATGCTTAATGCACCGCTCTGCATCTTCATTTGAAGCCATTGTAACAAAGGCAAAACCACGGGAAATCCGCGAACGAGGTTCAACAACCAGAAAACATGAAGCTACCTGAGGGGAGACACAAAAAGCAATAGCTAAACACAAAATACATTCTGGAATGCGGACACCATAAAAAGGGAAAGCAAATGAATATAAATATATACACCACGAGAAGCTGAACAAGATAAGGGAAGCACATAAAGTGTAGATAGAATCAAGCACCTTCCCTTCCTTTGAAAAGTGCCTTTCAACGTCCTTCTCTGAGACCCGTTGAGATAAGCCAGTCACATAGAGTGTATTTCCAGGATTTACAACAGCATCCCTGCCACATAGCAAAACAAATTACATGAAAATGACACCTATAGTGAGCAAAAAGAAAAAAATCAGTCACTGACAAAAAAAGAAGAAGGTTGAACGATGTTAGTCCTAGCAGCTATCAAACAGAACCACCCTAATTAAGACCAACCTTCCAGGACTTCTGGATCTTGACCTGCACCATAGAACACCAACCATTTATCAGAATAACCACTCACGTATCGAAAAAATGACGGCATAGGTTATAGAAAATTATGCAAAAAAAAAAAACTATACGAGGCAACACCACAAGCGCCTTCTGACGTAGGAGCCAATGCATATGAAATACACAGAACTATAGAAAAGCTACTGAGATAGACCTTAGAGTTACCAAGTCGTTATAGGTGTACGTGACTGAATTATTAATTAATTTTGTAAACACAAAGTCAATCTATGTTCCAAAAGCACCAGTCATGCAGCCTAACATAGATAAACGATCAATGTGGAAAGGGATAGAGTGGTGCAGTTTTCTATTACATGTCAGCACTGGTATCTTGACCAGTAAGGATTGTGCAAGAGCATAAGTAATGATAAGTAGAGGGAGAGCTGCTTCTAATCTTCTATTGCACATTCAAGGAAAGGAACAGAGGTACACCCAAGGCATTCCTCCTTTTCAGTTTTGATTGCAATACGTTCCTCGGTTTTACAATATGATTAGAAACACTCATCATTGGAGGAACAGAGGTAGCTGATTTAAGCATTAACATGAGCACCAACCTGCCACGACTTCTAGAGCGAGACCTATGCCTCGGCCTTTCCCAGGATTTTGACCTTGATCTCTCCCTAGGCCTGGACAAAGACCCGGATCTAGACCTGGACCGAGACTGTGCTCTCCATGGAGAAGGGGATCGCGAATACCTGTATTGAATCATATGCATAACATAAAACTTATCAGAAACACAAAAATGAACATACTCTTAACAAATAAAAATCTGATTCCAACTCAATTATACTATAGGAAATAAACTCACAGAAAATGCTCACAACAACCCCAGTAGCCACTCTCCCAAATTACAAACCTATCCTAGCCTCAATCGCAATAAAACCTTCAGACTCATACCACATTCATCAATTCCATAAATAACATTGTTAATCTTCACAAACAGAAATAGGGGTTCTAATGCATCATTCATTATTACAAAAACGATAGAAACTACCGAGATCTTTAAAAACCAGCAAATTGATTCATGTTTGATAAAAAAAATCAGCTAACTGCATATTAATTTCAGAATAGAATGTTCAAAAAAACTGAGAAGGAGCTACGAAAAATTTAGGGCTAACCTTTTGCGAGGAGAATCGGCCTGAAAAACAAAAACAGATTGAACACGAAACGCATTAATCGAATTTTGACGAACAATGCAACAATAGAAGACGACTAGTTTGAGTCCGGAAATTACCATTTTGAGGGGGCAGAGCGGAAGAACCCTAGAAATCGACGACTTAGGGTTTGGGTCAATGAGCTTTCCTCCAAGACGAAACTGCGCTTTGTTCTTTTTGGCCTATGCAAGACAGGAAAGTTATTATATTGTTTAGGGGGTGATCACCTACGGTCGAAAATAGCTCAACCCGTTTTAAGGCGCCACGTGTTTATGAGATCAAGATGCTTGCTTGAGGTGCTTCAGTTTGGCCTTTTTGTCTTTCTTTTTGGTAGTTTTCGTCTTTTGAAAAGCTCGTAGACAACTCGGAGGATGATCCCCACGCTCTCAATCATATTTATTCAGATTGGTGGAAGCATAGAAGGAGTGACATAAAGCCTAAAGCTCGGGAGGCGTTTGTCACGGCTGAAAAATGAATTTTAAAAGTGGAGTTTGCAACTTAAAAATTGCTGCAAGAATTAGAACAACCAGCTTATAAGAAAGACGAAACTCCATTCACAATATACGTTCCTCTGGTGTTCCGGCGACATGCCACTAACCACAAAATGTACACGCTTACTCCACAATAGGAGGTCCTAAAGTAACCAACAACAAAGAAACCTCGACTAAACACCTATTAAAAAATCATATTTCAACGATCTGGGTTATGAACATAAAGGAATACAGAGTGGTTTTATGTTGTCAACTGGTCAGGAAGTAGATTGGAATGAGCTCCAATAACTTTTCCACCAACATCAGGAAAAGTTTCATATCCGGGCAAGGGGCTCACCTTACCATCAACACCTACATCCAACGGATACCTGAGAAGGTGTCCTCGCAGCTCTGTGAAATCTGGTGATGTGTATCGCTTCCAATTATCTTCCGCAATTCCATTCACATTCCTCACACATTCCAAAGCCTCAGCCTCTTTGAAGCATTCATCCAGCAAACCAAGATGCTCAGCCCAGAGAGACATTCTATATCCATATATCTACAACCAGAGAATTGATAATTAACACAATATGAATTTGAGTTTAGTTCAATGTTGTTCACACTTCACAGATTCTAATTTTTGAGGTCATCAAAAAACAACCAAATGAGGATTTCATAAAGCTTCTTCACAGAGACGAGAAACTCAACCACAGTCATTTGAGTTACTATTTCGACGCATGGGAGAAAAGCAAACGTATATATACCTGACCACATGGATGTCCTCGCTTTTCACCCCAAGTGTGGTGGGGTTGATATGCACCCATTGCAATCTCAGTGTCTTTAGTACCAGCCATCGATCTTTGGTTTATATTTGCAGATCCCACTATAACGTACTCATCGTCTACAATCATACCTTTGGCATGGACATAAATCATAAACCGCTGATTTTTGTGTGAATCTGAGATCTGTGGGAAAAGAAGTTGTGTAAAGTACATTATATATATATATATATATATATTCCAAATAATACGTTAAAAGGAACACTTAATAAATGTAAATATCTGAACATGAAGAATTATCTTATAGGATTTAAAGCTTCCGCAATAATCAACAAAATCAAAGTCAAACATCACATGTGAAACACAGGGTCATTTGCATGATGAACTTCTAAGGTCAATGCATTAGGAACAAGCAAAGGCCCAAAGTAAGTACTGTCTTTTATTTTCAAGATGAAGAAAGATAAACACATCTTCAGTATACTATTTAATTAACTGCAAGTACTGGACGCAGGACATGTTTTTGCCTTTCTAGTTATAGTTTGCATGGGTCAGATCTTAAAAATAACATACAACTATATGGACGTGCTGAATGTACTTAGACAAAACTAAAGCACGACCTTCCCCTTCACACATACTTAAAAATAATTAAATGGAAAATTAAAAATATTGAGCACACAGTTCATTTCAATTTTATTGATAAGTTAACGATCTTAGGAGAAAAGAGGACTGGAACACAGTTTCAGAAGGTCTCATTAAATATAATAAATATCAAAAGTGGCAGCAGGGACTTGCATTAGTTACATATACTAATGATCTCAAAGCTGACTAAGAATGATGAAGTAAGTGGATGTATTTATTATAAGCCATGAAGTATAGGCCACACAAGACAATAATTTTTGAACAATTACCATAGCACCATTGCTCTGTGATGCATCCTCAGGAAGTTTTTCCCTATTACCAAGGCAATAAAAGTTGAGGTAATCTCGAGGATGTGCTTCTGGAAGCTGCAATGCTTTCAACTCCCGTGCGACAACACCATACATCATCTGCATAGTTTGGCTCTGTAAAATACATGAAGAACATGAAAGAAATCTCAGTTACCTTGTGTCCCAAAACATCTGTATCACTTGTGTGAGCATAACATTACAGAAAATCAAATACCTGCCAGTAGAGAATTTCTTGCATTGGAAGAGAATTCGGATCACCTTCAGGCCACATAGGTAGTACTATATACACTGCAAATCTCTCATTAGCTCTAATTTTGCTAGCAATTTTTAGTGCCAACTCCATTGGGATAAGATTGTCGGCACCTGCTCAGACCCAAAAAAAAAAACATTCAGTGCTATATCAAATAGAGGGATTTGTATCTCAGTTGACGACAGATTTACTGGCTCAATGGTATCAAATCAATGAGGTTGGATATTATCTAAAATAATATGCAGTTGCAAATTATAAGTGAATTTAAGATACAACCACAGGAGGAAAAATGGAAGCTTTCACCCATGCACAAAATGACAGGTCCCATAATTTTCAAGGTATCTTTGTTATTTGCACAATAAAACTGTTGCTACCAATAAAAAGTATACATTCAAAATGTAACACTTGAATACTTTAGTGCGTAAATTGCCAACAGTACCTGCATATTTATAATCTGGCCATGCATATGATGAACCAAGAAAATACTGATTCTCGATGTATATAAAATGTTGGGCAGATCTGATTGCCTGGATGTATGCCTTCTGAATGCTTTTATCTATAATCAGATCCTTTGAGCAAATAAGGTTCTGCAATTACAATTAAGGCTACGATCAGCTATATCCACTTCTAGCTTTCGTGAATACGTATTAAAAAGGGGAAAAGGGATTTGAGGGGGAGAGAGAGGCAGAAAGAGAACAATAAAGACCTGTTTAGCAGCAGCAGAGACAGCTTTGGGAAATCCTTTCAGTGATCCTGAGTCAATCGACCGGAAAATCTGCAAAAGAAAGATATATTTACCCTGCATTTTTCTTCTTTATCCTCTAAACTTAAAGCTAAAAGAAGAAGTAGAAAACAGTTCCGCAATCAAACCTGAACATGCCAATTCTCGGGATCATTTTCTCCCTTGACATACAAAGGTGGGTCATCTTCAGGAATAACCGTACCTTCCTTTGAAACATGAATGGGAGGACTAAGTATCCAAGAAATACGACCTATTTTTATTAATGCATCATCGTGCCAATGTGAAACTTTTTTACGTAGTCCAAACTCCCTCCACTGTGTTGCTTTTCTCCATCGCTGCTCAAAGTTTATAAGAACATCATATGCAGCAGGCCCATCAATTCTACAGTGCAAGTCATGCCATGGTTGCCTTGGAGCCTTAGTTCCAGCCTAGTGCAATATCAAATGAAAAAGGCAGAAACATTATATGATTTTAGTGACAAGATATAAATTCATTTATTGAAAATCATATAACGCATGGAAATATTGCTAGTCCAAGGTTACATTAGCAAGAATGAACTGATAAGCAAACTCATGACATGGGTTAGCATATCACGAACAATGCAGATGATAACAGTCGAAACAATCACTTACAGGAATAGTAGGTTGATGAAAGTCTTCTTGAAACACAGTGTCAAGATCACAAAACAATCTGTGCTCAGGTGTGTCATAACGACCATCACAGAGATCAAGACCTCCTATAAATGAAGTTATCTTGCGATTATTACCAGATGCCTGTGTGTCCACAATAACACATTTTTGATGGTGTGTAAAGAGGGTTCCAACAACCTATAGAAACACATATAAACATTTGATGAGCTAGTTGACCATCTAAAATGAAAGCACAAGACTCCACAAAAACAAAGGACTGCATGCTGAAACAAGCAAAAGAAAAATGTCTAGTGAAGAAAGGGTATTCTCGACCCAAAGACAGTTCGACTTATTATTTCCATACTATCAGAAGATATCAATACACTTGTGGTTGCATTCTAAGATAATACAAATCATAACAGTAGACGAATACCAAAATGTCAGTACTGGAACTTGCCTGTTGTTTTATGATGCTAAGCTTACTACTGGCATACCGAGAGGCCAGAACACAATTGACAGACGAATGCTTGAAAAACTTTCGAGTTTCTTCATCATGTGTTCCCATCTGTCCTGCCTGCACCATTTTTCATTTCACATCATGCCTCAAATACCAGACTGTAATATTTTCGCAAATTACAGAAAGCACTTCAATAGCCTGTGAAGTTTAGTAATCAGAAGACACTCTCGACTTAAGTTTTGGTTTTAACACCCATCATTTAGTTCACCATCTTCAGACAAGATCAGTATAGTTTGAGCTCAGTTTCTTTCTTCTTTCTCACTATGGCCTAAGCTAATACATGGAAGACAAAAATCCAAGCTCTAATATGCTATAACATACTAAGTAGACACCTAAATCAGCAAAACTACAAGCAAATTACATTATAGCAATAGTAACAATGCAGATTAGTACTACTCAATAGTCATTTGGCATTCACTGTTAATTCGAAAATAGACAATGCACTTTAAGAATTGTTACCGATTTGAACCAGAACTTGTCGTGGGAGGTCTTATCATCCCAGACCAGCAACAACACCCTCACGCCTTCTTCGGACTTATACTTGAGCAAGTCCCCCAGAATCAAATCACCGCCACGTGGCAATGGCCGGCTCGGCTCCCTAACCAGCTTCACCTTGTGGAAAATCGACCATCCAGTAATGTAGATCATATGGTGAGCCTCCGAAATGGCATAGCAAATATCTTCCCAGCAGTTCTCCGACTTATAAACCTGCTTCCCGTCAAGCTCAATCTCCGGCAACAACCCCTTCGGCACGTGCGCGTCTTGGTACAGCCTCAGAGCGCTTCCTTTCCTCAACGGAAAGTAGGATTGTCGGACTCCCTTGTGTTCTGGATCTCCGGCTATCCCACGCTTGTAAAACGGGTTTTTATCCACGGGTGTGAACTTGAGTTCGACCCGAATCTCGCACCCGGGCTTCGGAGGCTTGCCGTTGGGCCCGTAGATGGGGATCCACCCTGAGATGATTTCGCCGGAGGAGATTTTGGCGGCGGAGACCGAGGCAGTGCCGATAATCTGCGCGCCGAAGACGTCGTTGTCCTTGACCTGAAACTCTAGGTTAACGAGGGGGTGAGCGAGAGGGATGATGAAGCTCTCGCGCCACTGCGGACTCTGCGAATTCTTGATGACACGTGTCCTGGCGACGGTGGACTGCGGCACGACGACGGTGACGTAAGAGTCGCTGGTGATGATTCGATGGCCTTGTCGGATCTTGCGGTCCTCGGCGCCGACGTCTGAAGGCGGAGGATCTCCGTCGCCGTCCTTGTGAACGCCGCAGCAGTGGACGGTGTCGCAGGCTGTGAAGCAGCGGCGGAACCGCTCCGAGACGATGTCCATGTTAGGAAGCCGCCGCGCCTCGATGACCTGGAGGTCGAGGTCGCCGTGGAGATACACTACTTGCTCCGACGTCGGTTCCGCCATGGGAAAACGACGTCGCTTTTTCTTGCCTTAAGAGGGAAATGGTGACAAAAGAAGACCGCGGCCTATGTGTTGTTCAGGTTTCGTAAAAACTGAGTGAAGGCGCGTTTGGAGGTTTATGAGGAACAGTTTAAATTGATCTCCTCGAGATTTTTGGAGAGAGAGTGAGTGTGAGTCGACGGAGGAGAGGGAAGGAGTGGTTCGGCCGTTAAAAATTTGGAATAAGGAAGAAATTAAACTTTCCGTTTCCATTTGTTTTTTCTCATTTTTAATTTTTTTTAGTTTCTTTGTTAGATTCGACGACAATAACTGTATACGAACACATAATTCCATTGATCATGTACATTTTTATTGCGACTCGCCGGAATTTTGGGTTTTAGAGTGACGTAATCCCCTTCTACATACATATTATTGGGTCGGAAACTTTAGTTTGTAGGGCAGGCACGGAGCCAGGATTTATTTTTGGGTGTGCTAAATTTTTGGAAGTGAGGCCGGATGATATGTGATCTCGGCTTGTACGGATTTGGGAGATGTTGAAATGGGGATGGAGATTCATCGGTTTGTTGAAGAGAATTTTAGTTTGCGTGGAAGGTTTCGCTGTGCAGTACGCTGATTGATATGTATCTGAAATGTGGATGTATGGACCGAGCTTGTTTGATAGCATGAGCCGGGGGAGCTTGATTACCTTGATACTATGATCTCAACTTATTTTGTCTTACACTGTTAATTCTTATGTTATTGAAATTATGCAGTTTAGAACAGAGTAAGACGAAATAAGTAACCATGTATGATTTTTGGGTCGAGGTCAAAATTTAGAGTATAGTTTTAATATTTTATAAAATTGAAGTATGAATATTTAAAATGAACAAAATTTAAAGTATTATTTGTTGAATTTTTACGTAGATCAAAAGTATTATAAGTGTAAATAACATTACAAATTACGTGTCAATTGCCAAAAAACTATTATATTTGTAATTAGATGTGTCACAAATAATTAATTATGTATACTTGGTGAGTTATTAGAATTTCAGAGGAGATTACAACATCTGACACTTTTTAGGACTTATGATGTGTTGATAATTTATAAATTTAATATATATACATTATATATTCTGTTCATAATTTAAATTCGAGGGCATGTGAATCGATGAAACGAATACTAATTATAAAATAGTATGTAAGCTTAGCACATCTTTGTGTTGGAGGCACATATGTTGGCAGCTGTTCCGAGTCACAGCCAACAAGCTAGAATAATACAATCTAAATACTCTGAGAATACTATTGGTAGAATATATACTTGGTTAACATCGCCCTACGCACACATAAATATATGATACTGGTAATGAGTAAAATTTTAGATATCGAAGTTCTAAAATTTAGATATATCGACGAATATATTGATGAAATATCGATCTAGCAAAAATTTTGACGGAAATGATGAAAACTAATAAAAATACATGAAAATTTGTAATGAAACTTTTGGAGGTTGTTATATGATCAATTATCTATCTTAAGTGAAAAAAAAATATTGATCAAACATCAAGACATTTGAATTTGCTATATTACTATATGAATTAGCACGTGTTAAGTGCTGATAATTATTAAATATAATTTAATAGTTCTATTTTTATTTTTTGATGGTTAAAACTTAATAGGAGGCTACGTCATCACGTCTTTTGTACAATATGTTACACATCACACATTACAAAATCAAATATATATATATATAAGTACTTCAAAATCACGTAGAGGACCTATGAGATTCGAAATTCACATTATTTTCCTCATCTCTATGTGCATAATCATATGTGTATTGTGAAGAATAATCATTAAATAATTGTTCTCCCATGTAATCCTGCATGTATTGGACATGCCACATGAAAGATGGATTGGACATTGAGCATGTGAAGATTGGATATTTACCAAATTAAATGTTAAATGTAAAAAATTTAAGAAAATTTCAAAAATATCAGGGATATATCGAAAATATCGATAAAAATCAAAAAATTTCAAAAAATTTAAGAATATACTTAAAATTTTGTAGACAATTCAAAAAAACTAAAATATCGTTAATATTGTCGATTTTACGTAACTTGGATACAGGTAAGCTGAGAGCCTACTTATTCTCAAGCATATATGTACAAATTAAAGAGAAAACAGAGGTTCCACTGGAGCTGCTTGGTGGTTTGGTTATCTACCCGGTCCTCACCTATCACCTAAACTTATCTCTATGGGTTGTTGCACGTCCCCTCACTCGATTATCACTACGACGTCGTAATCTCTTCCATCCTGTTCATATATATATATATATACAAGATATTTTCTGCATTCCTGCAGTTAGCTAGTTTTGTTGGACCATAAATAATGCTAGCAAAAAATTTAATGTTAACAAAAAAATTAAAACCCACGTAATGAATCGCCCCAGAAAAGAATACGATAATAACGAGAAATTGTGAAGTTCTTAATGTTATTATTTGATCTCGTTCGATACAAGCACATCGATATCTCTATATAGTATATATGCAGGATATACATTACATATGTAATCCTCCTACAATATTCATTATTCGTTATATAAACTAATATTTGTTACACCAGGAATGTTTTACGTACTGAAGCTGCATGCATGGCATGCCACTAATTAGCAGCTGATTGGTTATTCAGTAGAGTTTGTTATTCCTGGTGCAGCTTTGATAGCAAGAATCCACATAGCGTATAGCATCTGCACGTCAAGCAACAACATCATTAATTAGTACTATGAAGCAGAGAGAGAGAGCATAATATGTACCAAAATGGAGGAGCTAGGGATTGGTGAGTGATTTGGTCATAGAGTCGACACAAGAACGAGTTCAAGAATAGGCAACTTCCGAAGTTGGCTGCTGGGTCAATTTACAGGCATGGATACAAGACTTAATACAGGCTGCATATTTGAAAATATTGGGCAAGGTAATCGAGCAAGACATGCAACACTGTTCGGCACACGTTACAGTACTGGTGTTCGGAACGTCGACGAACGACTCTCCTGTCTCTCCATGACTATGAGGAGCTGGGGTTGAGGGGCCTGAGGCTGCTAGCACCATTGGAAGCACAAGAAAGCCTAGCAAAACCACACATCTCAGCACAGCACCATTAGTGAGCTCCATAGTTAATTAAGCTTTTGCTTTGCTGCTGGATGAAGTGGAACTAACCTGAAGGAGTAATTTTATAGGACTACTATAATGCCATCTTTGGAAATCCTATGAATTAGAGCATCTGGTATATTTATGAAAATCTGGTGCACCCTGCTCGTGTTTCGATTTCATGCCTCCATTTGGTTGTCGAAGGATTTTCTTGCTATGTTTAAGAGAGAGCACTGGATTTTCTTCCAAAATTTCCAGATCTATGCACTTCCATATTCGGGTGATGACAATCGCGCTGAGATGTGGCTCAAATTAATGCCATGGAGGAGAAATATGGGTGCATGCATATTGTTGCAGTACATAATGTTTGAATGGAGAAATAGGCTGCAATGTGAACAAGGTAAATGTATGATGAGCTAGTCTATATATAAGTAGAAATGGAGGTGCAACTCTCTACGTACGAATGTGAGAGGAAAAATGTGAATCATGCATGCAGGAAATACAATAGCTGAGAGCTATTTGAAAATAGTTGAGAACTATTGAAAATAGTTCTACACTATTTGGTGTAGAAACATAGAACAAGAAATATGGAAGAGAGGGACTTTGCTTCTCTTCTATGCATGCTTTTGATGTGTTAGCATGGAAGAAGTTGCCTATAAATTGGCATAAGGCTTTGGCAACTAAGGAAAGGTTGAAGACAACCGGAGAGAAAATGTATGTTGCTCGTTCAAAGAGAATCTCATTATTTATCAAGTGTTGAATTAACTTTACCGTATTGAAAGTATGAGTTGAGAAGAGTGTACAAAGATTTAAAAATTCGGATTTGGGATATAAACATTAAGTGATATAACTTGTACTTTGTTATTGTGTTGTTGTGTGATTATTTTTGTTAGAATGTTTAAATTCTTTATATCATTTTTTTTACCAATTCGCTGTGTAAAGAATTCCTAACAAATCGATTGGCAAAAGCATATCATAACAAATAAATAAATAAATAAAAGTTTAAAACATGCATGGTCACACTTTATCCATGGCTTATTCGGGAAAAATATTGAAGAATTTACGTTTGTTTCTTTCCCTTTTTTAAAAGCCTTTCTAGGGTCGGGTTCAATATCTTAAAACTTTTTACACCACTTTTTGGACCTTATAGTTTAAAATCTTTAATGGCCAAGATTACATATAAGATGACAATCATTTAATTCAAAACAAATTATTTATTTCCAAGTATGCCTAACATTACGATACCAAACTTGTCAGCACAGTTATACTACCTGCTAGCTATAGCTAGCCTTCATATATAGTTAAGTGTTTATTCCTCTTGATCTTTGTACTCTGGCTTGGCTTAATTAATTAGAGAGAATGACAAGCACAAAATAAGTATCTATATTACAGAAAACTCAATCACAAACTGATTTAGACAACAAGTAACAGGGCCTTAAGTCCAAACGTAGTAGCAGCTAAACTCAGCCCATTAAATAGACAAAAAAGACGATTTTACCCTTACTTATATATCAAGAAAGTTCGGAATCGCGCCATTTCACTTCATTCTCTCTCCACTCTGCTACTCCAAAAATCGCACCACTTCGTCTCCCCCGATTCGTATCGTCTCTTCGTGTGGATTATCTCAATGAACCTCGTCGCTGCTTCATCAATATATATACAGCATCACCGTCGCTTTCCGACACTCCAAAAAGCAGTTCTGATCGTTTTGTATATAGGTTTGCATTTGCTACTCCATTTATTCAACAATAAATCAATTTTTTTCTCTTATGATTTTGAATCGTGATCCTTCTAGATGGTTTTTTGATGATTTTCGTACCATATTTGACTTTGCATGATTATTTTTGTGTTTTTCGAACTAGATCTTTTCATTTTGTCACTGCTACTATGTTTATTTGTTGATTTTGAACTTATTCAATGATTAATATGTAAAAGCTTCGCAATGTTGTGTTTTGATTAAACTTGAATGGGCTTTGTTATCAGGCGGTACTGAACTTGAGTTAGGGTTTTTGTTGTTTAAAAGCCATTGATTCTGCATTTTTTGGTGGATGGAAAATAGTTCAGATACTAAACATTGTGTTTCGTGCGATGTATAAGATTTGCTGCTACTGTGTTAAGTCATATAATGCCCTAAACTGTGTGATTCTTATTATTACTGTTATTTTGAGTGTATGCATAGAGTTATACTGTTATAGATGTTTGTTACTAAAAAAAATGTTGTATAGGGAGTTATGGTGTTATAGATGTCTGCTACTGAAAAAATGTTAGAGTTATGGTGTTATTAATGTCTTCTACTGAAAAAAAATGTTAAAGTTATAGTGTTATAGATGTCTGCTACTTAAAAAATGTTGTATAGAGTTATGGTGTTATAGATGTCTGCTACTGAAAAAATGTTAGAGTTATAGTGTTATTAATGTTTGTTACTGAAAAAATGTTGCTCTGTACAAATAGATTGTTACTACTACTGTGTTAATTCATATAATGCCTTTTGATATAGAAAAATGTGTGATTCTTGTTACTACTGTTATTTTGAGTGTATCCATATACTTATACTATTGTAGATGTCTAGTACTGACAAAATGTTGCATAAAGTTATAGTGTTATTAATGTCTGCTACTATTTAAGTTGTCAATGCTACTATATATATAAATTTCATTTACATTTAACACTTATTTTGTTTGAATTTCTATAAAAAAAATGCACAGAGGGCCAGCAAAAAAGCAGAAGAGGGACAAGAAGAAAATGAAAATCCACTTCTGACATTGGCAGTATGGAATGACCAAGACAATGATGACGTTGTTAGAGAAGACGTTAGAGAAAGAGATAATGACAACAAAGATGATGAGGAGAAGAAAGATAGCGATAGAGAACAAACAAATGAAGCCCCTGCTAATGAAGACCAAGCATATGACATGCATGCTTAGAAAAGAAAAAAAGAAAAAAAAACCTAAGGACGAGGAACAGTGGCACGGAGATGCTACTAAGGAAGAGGAATATCCACATTAAGCCCTTGTTGATGAAGACCAAGCAGATGACATGCAGCTAGACACTGATGCTCGAAAAAAGGAAGTTGAGGAAGAGGAACAACTGCAAGGAGATGCTACTGAGGAAGAGGAACAACCGTACGAAGATGATGTTGCACTTCCCTCATTTAACTTCGAGAAACTTGCAGAAGCAGCGCCTATTGTTAGAGAAGATGCGACTGTAGAAGACAAATATCCATTTTCTTTCCAACTGCAAGCCATTATTACTAAAGAACATGAGGCACCGCCTAAAGTAAACTTTGCTATTGAGGAAGAAGAACATACAACTCAGCAACACATTAATGAGGGTGCAGAAAAGGATTCTACGAAGATTGCTCCTGAAACTAAGGAAAAAGAAGCAGCTAGCGGACATGATGGTGACTCACAGCCCATGGACTACGGCAATTACTTTGTTGATCTATCGTTAACACAACTGACACCACCAGCTGCAAAAGTCGTAGATGAGGACGACGACCAGAGAAGATGCATCAAAGAATACCTTGATGAATGGGAAGAGTTGATTTTAAACGAAGCCAACCTAGATTCCCCGCTGCCCAATACTCAAGATGAAGAATGGTTGACAACGATTGAGCAGTGGCAGGATGAGGCGCTGCTGAAGCAACATATGGCTTCATCTGCAATCGAGTCATGCAGATGCAAGAATGAATTCATAGAAAGACTGTGGGTGAAAAAAGAGCATTACAAGAAAAAATCGGTGCTTCTCTAAAAAATGATGTCTCAGAAACACGAAGAATTTGGTGAAATGAGGAAAAAATGCAAACTATTGGAGCAGAAAATAATAGAACTTCAGAATGTCGCATTGAGCTCGGAGGATGATGAAGACACAGGGGAAGTTGCTACTGAATAAAAATATAGGTCGATAATTAAGAGAATTAAAACCAGAGGAGATAGGAAGGAGAAGGATATAAAAGAGTATGACGTTCTAGTTTGCAAGAAGAAGACACAGGATGACAACAAGGAGAAACATAAAAATGAGGACAACAAGGGGAAAACACTAAATTGGAAGAAACATTAAGTTTTCAAGAAGATGGACGAGCAACACCAGGAAATGATTGAGTTGTACTGGAAAAATAAAGAACTGGAGTAAGTAAAAAAAAATTATTAGTAATGTGTCATTGGAAATTGGAAAAACTACTAATGTTATTCTCAACTATGGCAGGGAACCTTTTGTACCAGGATGCTTCCGAAATGATGTCGAGGAGTTGCTGAAGGATTCAGCTGTTTCAAATTCCATAATCAACTCGTACATGAAAATTATCCAGATGAGAGAAAAAATTCAAAGCTTCTACATGGATTGCAACTTTACAGTAAAGTTTTTAGAAATCTGCTACTAAGTATATTGTTGACTAATAATGACACTGAATTATCTTTGTTTATAATTATTGTAGTTGTTATAACATCATCCAAACTCCGACAAATACTCAGAAAGTGTGAAGAAAATGCTAAAAGATAAAATCAAGACTGATCTAGGAGGAAAGCAATTGCTATTTTTTCTAATTCTTCATGGGCAGGAAGAATTCCACTTCACACTACTTGTTTTTGATGTAATGAAGAAGGAGCGGACTCACTACAACTCTACAGGACCCAGAGTTGAAGGTATCCAAGACAAAGACTTCAATAGAGCAGAACAAGTGGTATGCATCATCTACAATTCTTTTCCATTTTATTTTAAAAATGATATGTTGACAAATAAACATGAAAAAATTGATTATTGTTATTTTTACAGAAAAACATAATTAAATCTATTTGGGCATCACAATACGAGGAAGAGAAACTACCAAGCTTGGACGTTTTGGACAAGACACATACATTCATCTTGGGGATTAAAAATGATCAAAACCGTGCAATTTAAGACCCATCGTAAGGGGAAAACAAAATTTATACTAAATTATTGTTTTGCACTGCAGAATAATAATCTAAAAAAACTTTCACATATTTACTGTTGTGATTTAGCTGCTACTTAATTATTGCGGATATGTTGTTATTGAAAAACTAAGAATGCTTCTATATTTTTTTCCATGGCAGGAATGATTGTGGATTTTATTTTTGCACTTTATGGAAAAGTTGTCAAATGGCGAACCAATCCCAGAAAAATGGTTAAAAGTTGATGTGTACAAGTACCGTGCAAGCATGTTCATGGATTTTATGGACGAAAAAAAAAGTTATGTGTCAAAATTCATCGGCTAATAACAAGTGGAATAAGATCTTGACAATTATTTCTATATGTACTAATCAGTTAATGTAATTACTAGTAGGGAATTGAATGTTGCTCAAATTGCTACTGATGGTTTTTATGACTAAGTTTCTGGTTTTATGATCAAGTTTATGAACTAAATATTGTCTCTGTGTTTATGAAATGATTGTTTTCTGACTTTGAGAAATAGTACTTAGAAAAAAAATGAACTGCTTCCCAAAATTTGGCGTTGCTACTAAAAAAAGAGGCATTAGTCTGTTAACACTTGATAAAGGTATTTTGCCCATAAGCTGATACTAAAAAAATGAATAATGATCTGCTGTTACTGAAAAAAGATAATTTGATACTAAAAAAATGAATAATGAAATGCTATTACTGAAAAAATATAAGTTGATACTTAAAAAATGAATAATGAACAACTATTACTGAAAAAAGATAAGCTGATACTAAAAAAATGAATAATGAACTTCTGCTACTGAAAAAAGAGGCACTAGTCTGTTAACACTTGATAAATGTGTTTTGCCCATAAGCTGATACTAAAAAAAATGAATAATGAACTGCTGTTACTGAATAAGCTGATACTAAAAAAATGAATAATGAACTGCTGCTACTGAAAAAAAGAGGCACTAATCTATTAGCACTTGATAGAGGTGTTATGCTCATAAGCTGATACTAAAAAAAAAATAACTAAATGATATCAAAGTAGCAGCGTGTCGTTGCACCGCAAATTCACGAAGCTTTATCATCCTTTTCATTTAATAAAATGTAATCAATAATAAAAAAAACTCCACTAATCAACACTGCTGCTTACATGAAAATGAAAAAAAAATAAGACACTAGCTCCTACTGAAATGAACACACCTCTATACAAACTCAAGATGCTGCTGAAAAAAAAACACAAACAAAAACCATTAATTGCTACTAAAAAAATATAGCTGTAACAAAACATATGCTATTAAACAAAAAGTCTGCTACACAAAGAAGAACATGTTTTTTTATTTCTTTTATATTTAGCAGCATGCTGCTGCACCGCGACCACAACTAGTTAAAACACTGCTATACAAAAAATGAAGTAACCTATCAACTATAAACAATTGTCAATACAACCAAAAATGAAGTATGCTATTGAATCAATAGCAGAAAAATCAATAAAAAAATCAGATATCCAATGCTCATTATTGTAAAGCATATATACTAAAAAAATCAAACAAAAATCATGAGTTTCTCTAAACAATCGGGACAGTGCATGTACGTGAATTGTGATGGCCAACTTCGTTACAGCTACCACAAGTGATAGGCTTCGAACAATCTCCAAACGACTTTCTTCTTCTGGTCCTTGGCCTTTCAGGAGGTTTCCTTGTGATTGGTGGTTTCAAGGCACAATCTCCAAAACTTTTTGGGGAAGGTTTGTCTAAATCGGGTACAGGCCAGATTGAAAATTGATGTGCTTGTCTATAAAAGCTCGTCTTCCATTAATCTTCGATATATGTATAAATCAGTTTACAAGATTTTTGTATGGCTTGAACGGCATGTGCACAAGGGAAGCAACGGAATTTTCACCAGCTATGTGAGTAAGATCTGTGGCCTAGGTGCACCATGAATGAGTTCTCTTCAACGAACACTTCAAAAACCTCTTCAATGGATTTGATGACCTGAAAAAGAAAGAAGAGAAAAATATATTAACAGATGCTAAAGAAAATAAAAATAGATACTAGGAAAATGCAAACAAGTGCAAAATGAAAACCAAAAACTGCTACATAATCCTCACTTTCCAATTCCTTCCTGTGTCTATCCTATTATGCAGTTTTTTTTTTCATCTTAGGGCACAATACACCTTTCCACTGAGCCGAATCATCCTTCTTTTTGATAACTTCTCCATCAGATTCACACGAATGTTGTCAACCATCAAAGGCAGTGGCATGCACTTCTCATCCCTTATCATACTATTATAGCTCTCCGCAAGGGCGTTGCTGATCTCGCCATACCTCTTTCCAGGGAAATAAGAAATAGCATAGTTTTTAGGATGCAAGTCCTTCAAAAAATCATTGATCGAACCTCGAGAGTTTTGCAACTGCTCAATCCTCTCATCGAATATCTTCTTTGTTCTCGCATGCACACAGTTACTGAACTGCCTCAAAATTTGCTTCTTGAATTCAACATTAAAAGTACTTGAATACCTCCCATTGAGATTATCTTTCAAATGCTTATAGCAGTAAGAATGAGGAGAAGATGGGAACACCTCTGTAACAGTATCAATAAGTCCAGTTCTCCTATCAGTCATGAAAACAATATTGCGAGCATCGTCATCCAACATAATTGCCAGCCGCTCAAGAAACCAAGTCCTGTTGTCTTTGCTTTCGGAATCAACTATAGCAAAAGCAAATGAAAAATTTTCTGCAAAAATATACAAAAAGATAACGCAAAAAGGTCATATTGCTACTACTGCAAATACAAATTCACGCAGCCGACGCTGAAAAAATAAATGAAAAGAGAAAACAAAAGTTCCCAGTCACTGATACTGGAAAAAAATAAAAGCCTCACCAGTCACTGCTACTAAAAAAAAAATAAAAGCCTCAGAAAAAATACTGAAAAACAGCAAAGTGGTACCTTTGTTCCCGTTTTTGGCACATGTATCCAAAAGCATTCCTTTGTACTTGTTTTGGATGAATGTCCTGTCTAGAAACAATATCGGTTGGCAAAAACGGAACCCTGCAATTGATGCTTGATAATCAACACACAAACGGCGGAACCTCCCTTTCCTTTCTTCGAGCACAACATGAAATCCAATGTTGGTTCACCTTAAAGCATCAATATCATGGAAACTGACCGTATCCAGTGCTTTTGCTACCATTCAAAACATGATTGGCAACGCCCCTAGCCCTGTAGGCTGTATGATACTGAATATTTACACCATAATTGGACATCAGACAATTGATAATATATTTTGGCTTCAACAAAGGGTTGGAACGAACTTTGTCAGTTATGATTGTGGCAACAACTTTGCTCCTTAGCTTCTTAGGATTCTCACGAGATGATATAGTGACAGAAGTGTGATTTTTGTTCAGATTCTTCAAGTAAAAGTAGTCGTTTGTCTCGCATAATGTACCATGGAAAGACCACTCACATCCTTTTTCTGCACATACTGCTGTAACACGATTCCGATCATTCTTGACATATTTAAAGTTAAAACCCTTCTCCACAAAATACTTGCATAACTTCTCCCTAAACTCTACAGCTCCACCACTAAAAAACTGACAAATGTGAGTAATATAATCTCCCCACTCCGCACAGCAAAACTTTCTCTTACTGTTCTTACTAACAAAATTTCGTAGAACCATATTGTCATCCTGAAAATTAGAATCATCGCTGCTCACCTCTTCATCATCATTGTGATGTTGAAAACATACATCATCATCCGAAACAGTTTCAGGGACTAATGCTTCTTTAATAAAACCTAAACACCCTGCCCTAATATCTAAAACATTGATCTCTATCCATTTGCAAGCACGTAAATGCTCATAGACCTCAAACATATAAACGATATCTTCATCTGTTTCTAAAATTGTATTAGGTGAAACACTAAAACAGTACCTCAAATTGAACTGTTCTAGTTTGAGATTTCGAAACGTGGGGCAAATTTGAAAGCAAAGTTCATCAAACTTGGTGGACTTCATCAATGAGATAAGAAGACCCTCACTACCATATATAATTTTTGCAAGCTTTGAAAGAAACTCCATCACTAAAAAAAAACCGAAATGAGAAGGTGCTACTCAATTGTAAAAGAAATAGTAATCAAATCACTGGTACAGAGAAACAAGCAACACAACTCAATTTATTATCATAGATTGAAACATACAACAACAAAAACACAGCAAAAAAAGTCACTGCTACTGAAAAAAAAAGCGATATAACAAAAGCAATATGAAAATTGTTAAAAATGCGTGATGAATCAATGATCCTGATTTTAAACTCAAAACATAAAACATATCAAAACAAAGCAGTGTGCCGCTGCACTGCAAGCCATATCACTCCATCAACATTTTCAGTAATTATTGCAACACCAACAAAAAATGACAAACTGCTACTAAGGAACACAATTCTATATGCATATGCTACTGAAAAACCAATCAGATGAAGTAACTACTACGTACTTAAAAAATCATGTGGTACTACTGAAAAACAACAAACAACCTTGCTACTAAAAAAACTCGATTTATCATCATAGATTGCAGCTGCTACTCAAAAAAATAAAGTCACCATTACATAAAACAACTGCAACTGAAAAAATAAGAACAATCACATGATACTGAAAAACAACAAACACAACTGCTACTAAAAAAATAGATTAGACATCATAGATTACAACATATATCACACAAACACAACAGAAACAAAGATCACCGATACTAATAAAAACATGCTTCAACTGGTAAACACCCAAACTAAGTAGAATCATTCATCTGCAACTTAAAAAAAGAAGAAAAATAACATGATTTCCTGAAAAATAAACTTCGATCAAACACATGATATCAAAATCAAACCTAATCATATAACAATCACAGTGAAAAAACACACAAAAAACACATGAACAAACAAAAACTTAAGAAAAACTCACCGAGAATTGCTGATTTTAGGTTCAACACAGATTCGTGATGAAATCGCACCACCGCTACTCAAAAAACACAAAATCGTGATGAATCAAGCTTCACTGAACAAGAAGCTTTTCAAAATCGAATGCAGGTTTACAAAACATAAAAAAATTCGTCACTGCTGCTTGCAATCAAGTCAATAAAGCGTAGAAGATCGAGTGCTGCAGCTTGCGATCGATACCTTGGAGTTAACGTCACCGGTTTTTGAGAAAATCGGATACCAATTTTGGGGAAATCGGGTACCGTTTTTTTTTCAAAAACAGGACATTATATATGGGAAGGCGTGAGGTTAAATTGGTAAAATTGCACATGACACGTGTTAACACCATAACAAAATGTTTTGATTTATAAGATTTTGTCCTCCATTGTCCAAAATTAAGGACATTGTCCTTAAATGTATTTGACACCTCCATATTATCTTTTATTGTAGTTTGCTGAATTAATTAAGTAGCAATCTGTATCTAGATGAAGTAATTAAACACGCGTACACCTTAAGCTATAATTTATAGGGTGAATATTTTGCCATCTATAATCTATGGAAATGCTATCAATCTTCATTCGTCAAATAAATGAAAATTATGGTGTAATAGATCTTAATAGGGCGATCAACATATCCTTGATGTATTTATTACGGGGGCGAATCTAGAATTTTCAAACAGGATGGGATGTGTTGTGCAACGCTCAATTTTTATTTATTGTTTTGGTAACCATTGGGAGACTCATTGATACTAACTAAATTTTATCACCTGTAAACCGCTAACTTCACACTCAACAACCAAATCGAATCATCATCAAACTATATATCGACAAATTGTCATTCAATCAATATACAATACCATTGAATCATCAAAGAACTTACCATACATCTTATTTCGAAGAGCATTTCGCAACATCCCTGCAAATTACAACACCAAAATCAACCATTATTCAATTGTATACAGAGGCAACAAAATATGACTTGATGATTTGTAAACTAGAACAGACCCTAAAGACTGTAGTGTGATTCCCACAGTTTCTTCCATATATCAAGGAATCAACTGATCCATCACACAACTATAAGAAACTAAATTAGAGTTAGAAATTGATACCATGCTTTCCATATTACCACAAACGATCGTGGATATAACTAAGAGCATCCGCAGCGTTTGAATGCTCGGAGGACGTCCTCATCGTTTTCAGGCGGGGCCCGCCAGAAATCGGACGTCCTCAACTATTTGGGCGTGCACCGTGGTTAACGAGGAGGGTTGACCGCACGGCGACGAGGAGAACGTCATCGAGGACGTTCGCGAGGAGCACGCCGGAGAGGAAGTTCCCCTAGCGGAGCCCACGCTCGTGGGTGACGTCAGGCGGGAACTTATTTTTTTGAATCTGGCGCGTGTATTACACGCGTCAGTTAAAAAGTAATTTTTTTTAACTGAAGTTACCAGCCAATCACAGACTGACACGTGTCAACTCCTAAAACTATTTTAAATAAATTATTTACTCTAAAACTTAAAAAAATCATAATAAATAGTTCGGACTTCCGAAAAATTCAATAAAAATACGGACAAGTTCATATTAATGTCCTCTATAACTTTCGTGAAGAAAATGAGTCAAAAATCATAACTTAAAAAAATGTCATTTTTGAATCGCGACGAAATAAAGAATCATAATAAACATGTTGTTATAACGAATGTATGCTCAACAAAAAACCTAAGTCCAATATGACTCCGATTACATTTAGCTCCGGGGGCGTTGCCCCTGAGCCCCCACTAGGGCGCGTCGCCCCTGGACCTCGACTCGCTGACCGGTCAGCGAGACCACCGTATGCTACCGGCATACAAAATTGATTCAAAGCATATTAACGCGCGTCTAAATAGGACTTCCTATTACTTGGAAATTGGTTGAAAAATATTACCCAAAAATAAAAAATTAAAATTTTAAATAATAATGAATAGTAATAGGAAGTCCTATTTTTAGCACCGCTGCACAAAAAACAGGAATATGACTTCCTATTTTGAGGAATTCCTCAAATGAGTGAGAAATTCCTCAAAATAGGACTTCCTCTCCAGAAAATGGGTGTGGATACTCTAAACAAATACACATGCAGTATGGTGCAAGGAATAAAATCGATATCTAAAAGGGAACAAAACCGATATACAAAATTCACCATACTTTTGTTCATAATTAATAAGCGAAAAAAACCGATATAATTGGAGAAGTTTATCAAAGAAACCCAAGGAATTATGCAATTCATGTGTGAAAGAATATATACTTACGTGACCTTGAGCAAAAAAGAATGAGGTCGACTGAGAGACTGACGAAGTTTTAAAGATTGACTGATCGGACTTCGGAAGGCGAGAGACTGAGAGAGAGGCATCACTCAATGCCTGGGCTATTTAATTCCTATTATTTATTTATTTATTTATTTTAGTTATCCTAAAATTTTGGGTGGATTGTAGCTCAGCAGGGCTGGTCCTAAGATGTCAAAAATATCATGGAACTCTAAGCTAAATATAAAAATAAAGACCCAAATACATATATTATGTATACTCATGTCTAATTGCGGAGCCTCTTTTTAGTGGTGACTCTAGGCACAGGCCTATACTCAAAGTTGATACTGTAGCTCAGGGTGCTATTGGGCTGGATCCGCCCTTATCTGTTTACATGCATGCCTATATAGATTTGTTGCAAGGATTTCTCTGCCATATGCATAGGAAATTAGTGGATTCTCTTCCAGAGGTTTATGTTCTAGATTTAATTAGGTGAATTTAGCCTTTTTTGTGTGTGTGAAGTTGGCAAATTAGAATTATAACCAATGAGTAAAATATCGGATATCGAGGATATATCGACGTTCCAAAATTTAGATATATCGATGGAAATATCGATGAAATATCGATCCAATGAAAATTCTGACGGAAATGACGAAAACTAATAAAAATACATGAAAATTTGTAATGAAACTTTTGGAGGTTATTACATGATCAATTATCTACCTTATGTGAAAAGAAAATATTGATCAAACATCAAGATATATGAATTTGTAATATTACTATATGAATTAGTATGTGTTAAGTGCTGATAATTATTAAAATATAATTTATTAGTTCTATTTTTATTTTTTGATGGCTAAAACTTATAGGAGGCTAGGCCATCACGTCTTTTGTACAATATATTACATATCACACATCAAAAAATTAAATATATAAATACTTCAAAACCACGCAGGGGACCTATGAGGTTCGAAATTTACATTATTTTCTCTATCTTCCTGTGCATAATCATGTGTGTATTGTGAAGAATAATCATTAAATGATTGTTCTCCCATGTAATTCTGCATGTATTGGACATATCACGTGAAAGGTGGATTGGGCATTGAGCATGTGAAGATTGGACATTTACCAAAGTAAATGTTAAATGTGAAAAGTTTACGAAAATTTCGAAAATTTTGGGATATATCGAAAAATATCGGAAATATCGGGGATATATCCGAAATATCGATAAAAATCGAGAAATTTCAAAAAATATAAAGATATATTTGAAGATTTTTTAGGTAACTTCAAAAAAATTACATACATTGATTATAACTAGTTATAATTATAATCCAAGTTTGGCGTGTATGTAAATTTACTAAATTCAGTTAATTCACCCCATCATGAAAAAGCTGTCTGACCTAGCCCACGCCATTCGAGGAACAGCAAGCCCAAGCTTAAGGGCCCAAACTTGGTTCCAAGGTTCCAACTCGGGTCCAACACAATCTGCTGAAAAATGTAATACATTCATTATTGTATTATGCATAAATTCTGTGAAACTCATTTTCATATATATATATGAAGAAAGTGTACCATACAAAGCAACTCTAGTTCTTAGTATTATTATTTTGATCTCTTCTTTGAAATAGATGCATATCGTTTTTATACTTACACTCGACATCACTTTTTGAAGTAAAAAAAACAAAAAAAACCTGGACTCTAATATCCACGGTGTGGTGTCAGTGGTATTGAGACCAGCGTTGTTGGCGACTTGGGCTCACTTGTAAGCGTGTTTGCACGCCGATTTTTTTTATCTTCATTCTTGGATCGTCAGTGTTATGCTTTTTTGTATCTCCATTATTTATTTCATGGCTCCCTCCTAACCAGCGTTGTTGGCGACTTGGGCTCACTTGTAAGCGTGTTTGCACGCCGATTTTTTTTATCTTCATTCTTGGATCGTCAGTGTTATGCTTTTTTGTATCTCCATTATTTATTTCATGGCTCCCTCCTAAACAAGGAGTTTCCATTGTTTCCTATTGCGGCTAGGTTTCCTTACCCCTAGTGTAAGTCGACCAACACGAGCAGTGTTTCAATTCTCACATGGAACATGCGAGGATCTAGCTCCGACTCAAAGATTGACTTGTTGAAAGCAATTGTATTCCAAAAGGAATCGGGAATCTTATTCCTCCAAGAGACGAAGTGCAAATCCTAATCCCGTTTTGAATATATATGAGCCCAACTAGGGATCATGAGCGAATGCTCCTCAATCTGTGCGGGCAACCTCATGCTATTCTGGGCAGATGATATTGACTTACATTATCATGATCATTCCCACGGTTCATTGATACCAACATCAAAGTACTGGCCACGACTGGCCAAACGTGGTGTTTTACTAGAATTTACGGTGAGTCATACACGAAAATGCGTTATAGAACCTGGGCATTGCTACGTGAGCTTGCTAGTAGACCAAGACCTTCTCTATGGTGTGCAATAGGTGATATTAATGAAATTATGTGTTCATCGGAGAAATCGGGAGGAGCAATGAGACCGTATTGACAGATGACGGACATGAATCAATGCATGACTAATTGTGCTTTGGAGGATCTTGGTTACATTGGAGGAATATTCAATTGGCATGATTCCACAACCCAAGAACGACTTGACCGAGCCTTGGCCACTAGGTCCTGGTGGCAGCAATTCCGTGATACGCAGGTGACTCACCTGTCTCCGATCGGCTCGGATCATGTCCTAATCCTCATCACCTTACAATAGAAGAAGGAGATTAGATTTCTAAGGTGACAACATTTCTTCCGATTTGAAGCTATATGGGTAGATGATAAGAAGTGTGCAGAGGCAATCCACGAAGCATGGCACAACACTAACCGTAAAACTCAATTCGTTACTAAAGTAGCCAACACGAGAATGAGACTTAAACAATGATCGAAGGAAGTTTTCAGACAACGCAAGCAAGAGATGGAAACCATACAAACAGAACTTGCTAATTTTCTCAATAAATCTTTTGATCCGAATGACAATCAATGGGGGAAGGAGCTCTATGAGCGCTAATAATTATTGATGCATCAGGAATACACTTAATGGAAACAACTATTGAAGAGCGAATGGCTATGGAAGGGCAGACAAGGCACAAGCTACTTCTTCAGATGGGCTTCAAATCATAAGAAGGAAAAATGGATCAAGAGCCTTTTCGACAATCAAGGAGTTTGACAGGACATGTCGAATGGGTTGAAAACAGTTGTATTAAGCTACTACAAAGCACTATTTACGGCAGGCAATGTCATGATGGAACATATGAGTTCTCTCTTCCCCCTCCCCGGTAATCACTGACACCATGGCCGCTTCCCTCACTGCCAATTATACAGATGTGGAAGTACGAGCAACACTCTTCTAGAGAGTTTGCCTCTCTTATTCTATCAAAAATATTGGGATGTGTTATTGTGACTGTTAGAAAGTTTCTTACTATTGGCCAGATGTTGGGTAAATTAATTTTTTACGCATATCTATTTGATACCTAAATCACTAAATCACTGACTACCGCCAGCATCCCACTAAATCACTGACTACCGCCACATTGCCTTGTGCAATGTGGTTTTCAAAATATGCACCAAAGTTCCTACCAATCATCCTGAACCTCTACTTGACCAGACAATCAATCTATGTCAGAGCACATTCATTCCCCCAGACTAATATCAGATAATAAGTTGGTCGCCAATGAGGTTGCCCACTATCTCTGGACTAAGAAGCATGAAAATTCAAGATAGATGGATTTACAACTACATGTCAGAAAAGCTTACGACAGATTGGAATGTAGCTTCCTGAAAGAAATAATGCAATTCTTTGGGTTCCTAGCTCGATGGATTGATCTTATCATGACCTGCGTTACTACTTTCCTATATTTGGTTGTTGTCAATGGATCACCTCGGGGTCTGATTACGCTAACCTGCAGCCTCAGACAAGGCGATCCAATCTTGCCATATCTCTTTTTTGTGTGTATTTCTAGACTTTCTTCTCTGATACGAAGGGTTCATCATGCTAAAGAGTCATAAGGTACTAATGTATGTCATTGAGCACCTACTTTACATCATCTACTGTTTGTCGATGATAGCATGCTCTTCGCCGAGGCATCTGGATGCTCTTGTGACATAGTTAAGGAGCTACTCTAAGTATATGAATGAGCATCAGGCTAGTCAATTAATTACAGCAAAAGTAGTGTCTGTTTTAGTTGGAACTTGGATGAAGGTAGTCAAGAAGAGCTTGCAAGACTCTTGGGAATGAAACTGGTTCCATACCACGAAAAATATCTGGGATTCACATGTGGACCGCAGTAAGAAAGCCACTTTTGCCTATGTGAAAGACAAGGTTCACGACAAGCTAGTTGGCTGGAAATGTTACTTACTCAGTGTTGCCAGCAACAAACTTTTGATCAAGGTAGTAGTCCAATCCTCACCGAATTATGTTATGAATTGCTACCTTTTACCTAAGACTTTCTATGATGAACTCCAACAATTTTCTGTGGATTTTTACGTGGGCGATACGGTAGACAAATGGAAGATTCAATGGTGCACATGAGACTAGATGTGTAAACCTAAGGATCAAGGAAGTTTAGGTTTTCGAAATCTCTATGCTTTCAACTTAGCGATACTGACTAAACAAATGTGGAAAGTGATAAAGAACTCAAACTCACTGTTCAACCATATATATAAAGAAAGGTACTTCAATTCATGTTCTCTCTAAGATGATAAAGTGAGTAGCTTTCCTTCCTTTACTTGGCATAGTCTTTTAGCTCTTTTGCCGGTATTAGACGGTGGGGCTTGTTGGCTGATAGGCAATGGTACTTCTGTTGCTGTTTTGGAAGATAATTGGTTATCCCACCATAGTCAATTTCAACTAGAATCACCGTTGAGATACCCTACCACTATCCGCTTTGTGTCTCAATTTCTCCTACCATATCGAAGTTGGAAGGTACCGCTAATGGAGCAGTATCTAGACTCGTCCGATGTTGCAGCTGTAAGGTTGATTCCTCTCAGTCGTCGTATTAGCGTGGATAGGTTAATATGGCATTACACTGCAAGAGGCGACTACAAGGTCAGTTCAGGTTATATAGTTGTTAGAGACCAGGTCGTCCTGCCTAATCAGAATGTATTGATCTCGCCACCACAATCAGCTTTATGCAAGAAACTTTGGAAAACTAATGTTGCGCCAGCTGCAAAAGTATGTGCTTGGAAGGGATTCCTACCTGTGTGTACTCGACTTCGGTCTCGGATGGTTGATGTCCTTGTGGAGTGCACTCTATGTGGAACTGCGCCTGAAACAGAGCTACACCTTTTCCGTGACTTTAGTTTGGTTGTCCCTCTTACACAACCACTTACCTCAGGTGTGGGTAACACCACGAATACCTTTGCTGAGTGGTTGCAAACATGCAATACTAGCCTGACGGAAGACCAGTTTGCACGTCTTGTTGCTATGATATAGTTTTTGTGGCAATCCAAGAATGACAAGGTCTGTAACAAGATCGAGTTTTTCGGCGACACGGTACGTATTCAAACTCTTGCTTGACACGAGCATTACATCTTTGTTAACCGTAAACCACCTAAACTGGGAAGGCAACTACAATGTTGGAAGCCTCCTCCGACGGGTAGATATTGTGTTTGTATGAATGGTGCCTTTGATCGATCCACAGCTCGCGGTGGGATCAGAATTGTTGTCCGCGATTGGTTCGGCTAAGCGGGTTGAGGGTCAATATTTACTATCGTCTGTAGAGGTGGAAGCTGCTTTTGAAACCTGCCAACTAAACTTCATTCACAACCTTTATCCTATCTGCTTAAGCTTTGACTCTCTGATTGTGGTGAAAGCTACATAAGACATTGAGTCCATACCGGTAGAATTTCAAGATTCTATGGAAGATGTTATCGAGCTTTTGGCCCAAGCACCGAACTCCACTTTTGTGCATCACCATCGTGAATGTAACAAAGCGGCTCATGTCCTAGCTAGATGGACGTTGTTTAATGCAACGACCCCTAATGTCTTTTTCAATTCCCCCTCCTTCCTAGAAGGAATCCTACAAACTGATTGTACTTAATCTTCTCTTTAATTTATTTCGCTTTTATCTCAAAAAAAGAAGAAGATACATATCTTTTGCAGATGGATGCACATTATATATGTATATCCCCGTCAATTATTTCAGTACTAATTATTTGGTGTATCCGATACATGCATGATATCTCGACCTATGTATATGTCACTTTATGCATAAAGCTTCTCATTCTTGGAGCAGCTCTGGTAGCAAGAATCCACATAGCCGTCCACATAGCGCGCAATATCTACATGTCAAACAATAAAATTCATAAACACTTTGTAGCTTATAATATGTATGAATGAATCCGAGAGAGTAGAGAGATATTAGGTACTGAAAATTGAAGGCTTGGTAGTGGTGGCGATGACATTGCTAACTATGTTGGCACAACCACAAGTACAAGCATAAGCAACATCAGAAGAAGAAGTTGGTCCAATCTTGCAGGCAGTCATGCAAAGGCCAACACACGCTGCATATTTCGGAGGACTGAAGATGCTCATAACACAAGAGATGGCACACTTTTCGGCGCACGTTATGGTACTAGTGCTTGGAAACACATAAGATTCTTGATGATGAGGAGCTGGAGATGGGGCTGCTGCTGCTGCTGTTGAAAGCACAAGCATGCGTAGCAACACCAAACTTCTCAGCATAGTTCTAGTACAAGCCTCCATATCTATCTCTAGCTAGTTAGCTAATTCCTCTCTGAAGGTATATGATTATTGACATGTCTTATATGGTTACAAAACATGATTTAGAGGACTCTAAACAAGTGAAGAAACAAGCAAGAAGATCAAAGATACATCATAAAGAACTCATGGGCTCAAGGTAAAAACATGCATACATTCATTGTTTTTCACAGAGGATACCTGCATAGGTTCCTATCCCAAAAAGCCCCCGCCTTCACAGTTCTTCATGTTTCAGGTTTATTGAATAAGCTTTTTATGAATATAAAAACCTTTTCCAAAAACATATCTATATATCTTTTACAATGTTGTGTTGGTTAAAATGATGCTTATGTTTTATACAAAACATACTCTCACTTTACCTTGAAGATAAGAAAGATATTTTGGTAAAGAGTCCTAGCTGTCTACAGCCCATTACATGGCTGTAAATTTCAGAACAGCTTGGATATTTAGCTGTGAGCTGTGCTCTCTTGGCTAGATCTTTTCCCAAATAATAAAGAATGTTTTGTGTGGTGATCAAGCCTCAAATACATGGCTAGGATCAGTTTTAACAAAAACTCTCTCCTCCATCCCGTGGCTATATAAACAAACAACAACCCATGTTGTTTGTTGGTTGTTTAGATGATAGTCACTCTGTTTTTACATAACAGTTGCTAAGCTTGTGCTTATTACTTTGTGTTGTGCTTTATATTTTAAAGTCTACATAAAAACTCTTTCATCTCATCTACATACATCTTGCATTCCATGAGTTCTTTGTGGTAGATGCAAGCAACCCGGAAAGTTTCCAAAGGAGTTAGTTGTGCGATAGCTAAGATCATTGGTTAAACTATTGTAGACTTTCGTGTGTAAAATTCTTACTTACAAGATGGAGTATAGCTCTTAGTCTAGTGCGCGAGTCTAGATAGGATAGCATCCTTGCTATTATCGGAACTATAGTCTTGTATAAGTGTTCTTACATATTGGAAAGCTTTGGCCTTTAAGAGAAAGGGCCACGCAGTTTTCATCCCTGATTGCAGGGTTTCTGCGGGATAAAAAATATACTTGTGTTATTTGTCCTCTGTACTTATAGCATTGTATGTTTACTATGTTCATCTAATTGTCAGAATAGTTCCACATAACTATCTCTGATTATTAATCACCATACTTTTGAGAAAAAGTCGTTAAGGGTCTATTCACACCCCCTCTAGGACCTTCAAGTGGTATCAGAGCGGCCACTAAATTCATTAGTGAGATCCTCTGTAAACCGAGAATGGACCGTGATAGAGCCTCTTCTGTTAATGTTCCACCATATTTTGATGGAAGCGATTATTTTCAATGGAAGATTATGATGTCCGCATTTCTTATTTCTCAAGATGATGGGAAACAATGGAATATGGTTGATGATGGATATACATCTCCAATGGTTGCTTCAGTAGATAAACCAAATGAGCTTATCCTGAAACCTAAAGAGGACTGGACTGAACCAGAAAAAATCAACTCCAGGATGAACATCAAAGCTTTAAACAGCATGTTCTCTGCTCTATCAGAAAAAGAGCGAAGAAGAATCCTTCACTGCCAAACTGCAAAAGAAGCATGAGACTCTCTCATGACAACTCATGAAGGAAACTCAAAGGTAAGAGCTCAAAAACTTCAAAGCTTAACTCTTGATTTTGAACAAATATATATGCTTGAAGAAGAATCTATTGATGATTATCATAGTCGATTACTTAGCATAACCAATCAATGTCAAGGATTAGGTAATGCTATTGAACCCGAAAAAATTGTCTCAAAGTTTCTTAGATCAGTAAACTCCTATTTTGCATCTAAGCAACTTACCATTGAGGAATTTCATGATTTATCAACCTACTCTCTTGATGAGCTTGTTGGAAATCTGAAAACATATGAAGCTAAGAAACTAAAACCGGGAAAAACCAAAGCCATTGCTTTTAGCTCGGTTAAGGAAGAATCTAAAATTGATGAACCAATGTCATACTCTGTTGAAGAATGTGCTTACCTGACTAAACAATTTGAAAAATTTATCAAGAATAGAAAACCCTTCTCTGCTTCAAAAAACTCTTCAAGAAATTTTAGTTCAGGATCTAGTTCAAAAATTAGTGATGCATCAAATGATAGATCTTTTAAATCTAGACCAAATCAAAAAGGGGATGATAAACCAAGATGTTTTGAATGCACTGGTTTTGGACACAAAGCTGCTGACTGTGCAAACAGAAAAGTTAAAACCCACAAAGTGCTTAAAGCAACTTGGAGTGATAGTGAATCTGAAAATAATTCAGAAAATGATGAAGAAATTGTCACATTTATTGCTTCAACCTTTTTGGATGAGTCCCTCGAGGATGATGAGTCCGAAGACATTTTGGATAGCAAGTATACGGAAATGTGTGCTGCATCTACGTCTATGATCACTAAAATTGAAACTCTCCAACATGAGTTATTAATAAGTGAGAAGACAATAGTTGAAATTCAAGAAAAGTTTTTATCTGTAAAAGGTAAATGGAAATTAGAGAAATCTTGTCTTAAGAAAAATGTCAAGTGTCTTCATGAGAACTTAGAAACTCAAACCAAACTTGCATCTTCTTTAATGGAGAACAAACTTGCTCTAGAAATTGCTCTAGAAGAATCTCAACAACAGTTTGAAAAGTTCAACTTAGGTTCAGAAAAGCTAACTAAAATTTGTGGAATTGGTAAAAGTGACAAAAATAAATCTGGTTTAGGGTATGAGAAAACTGAAAAATCAATACCTAAGAAACCTACTGTGTTTGTCAAAAGCAAAATTTTAGAGTCTAGCATGTCTTCTAAACCTTTTGTCCCTACATGCCATCATTGTGGAATTGTTGCACATATAAGACCACTGTGTAGAAAGCTGAGAAGAGAGCAAACAAATCCTAGAAATGATCATCAAAGTACTTTGATCTCATCTTTTCAATCTTCTTTAGAAAAGTCACTTAAAGAGCTTTCCAGGATAGCTAAGAGCCTTACTATCCCTCAAACTGTTAATCAGAAAAAGATTTCCCCTTGGGCCAAAAACAAAAAAGTTTCAAAGCCTTTTTCTGCTCACCAAAAACATTGGGATCTTTGTGGAAACAGTTTAGATGATGAAATCCATGTAAGTAACTTCTCTCAGGTCATCTTTTCACCTAAAGATGATAGCAAAATTGTTGCAATATGCAATGTTGCTCTTACAGCTCTTGCCAAAAGAAAGTCTGATTCATGGTATATGGATAGTGGATGTTCAAGATATATGACTGGGAACCAGAAATGGTTTACTACCATGAATGACTCTTATCCATCTGGAAAAGTTATTTTTGGTGATGGTGCTCAGGCCAATATTATTGGTTGTGGAAAACTGAACACTCCTGGACTTCCTAACCTTGACAATGTGCTTCTGGTTAAAGGTTTAGAAGTTAGTCTTCTAAGGCCATCTCCAATAAGGGGTTCTAAACCCTATAAATATAGGGTACATTGTGAGTTGCACTCTCCAATGGTAAAAATTGAAGGTCTTAAACCCTATAAATATAGGGTGAAGTCTTAAACCAAGTCTCAAAATGAGACCCGGTATGAGACCAGTCTCAAAATGAGACATGTGGGCCATGCTGGACAGAGGAGAGAGGGAGTAGCAGAGAGAGACGCGCAGGAGAGGGAAAGTGACGGCCAAGCTCGGTTATATGTTGGACGGCCAGGATTGAATTCATTTGAAACCAACGGCCATTATTAATCAACAGATATAATTCCTTTTTTTTATATCTAAATTAGTTTTTGATCCAACGGTTCAAGATATACGATTTTAATTAATCGACGGTTCTTATTCAAACTAACTTTGATTTTTAATATATCAGTAAGAAAAGTGTAAAAAAAATAATTAAAAATTTTGAATAATTTTTTGCCCGTTGCTACAGTAAATTTAGATTTCTTCTATAAATACCACACCCAAATTTCATTCATTCCACACCATTTCTTACATCCTCCCCAACATTTCCTCCTCCCCATCATTTTTATTCATATAGCAAAATTTGTTTTTCTAGCACCATGGGTCCAAAGAAAGGGGCACAACAACCACGGGCACCACGCTCGGAAAATTGGTAAGAGGAAGAAGACAAGGCTTTGTGCATTGCCGTGGTGAGTATTGGTGAAGACGCCGCCATCGGTACTAATCAATCGAGCGGAACCTTGTGGGATCGTATATATGAGTTTTTTAAAGGTATCAAGCCACCCAATCTTCTGAAGCGAACCGCTTCAAGTGTTGAGTCTCGATGGAAGAAGATCAATCCCGCATGCATGAGATGGCGCATAGCATTAAACCGTGCCATCGCAAATCATAAGAGTGGCGAAAATGATCTTGATGATGTAAGTATTTTTATTCGTCATAATAAAGATATCGTTAAAATTAATTATTCTTAGTCACTTAAAATATAGTTAAAATAAATAACCACAACTATGTTTATTTCAATTGTTTGTAGATAAGGAATGCCAAGTCGAATTATTTCGATAAATCTCGTGGAGAGCATTTTGGATTTTTGCATTGCTGGGATATCTTGAAGGATACACCAAAATTTTCAAATCCCCCATCAATGGAAGAGGATACCACCAATTTTGAGACGCCTATCAACTTGGATGATAACGATTCACCCAGAAATATGTCAACTCCAAGCATGCCACCTAGAGCTAGGCAAGATCGTCCAATGGGACAAAAAGCGGCCAAGGTGGCAAAGAGAAAAGGTAATCAAGAGCTTTCAATAAGTATTCATGATCAAATGAAAAGGCTTGCCGATCAAAATGATAGGGATCATGCACGAAGGGAACAACTCTACCAAGAGGCTATGTCGGCTCAACAACGGGATGAAGATGCTCGGACAATGATGGTGGATCCTACTACATTTTCACCTTGTAAAAGAGGGTATTGGGAGAGGAAGCAAAAAATGATACTTGAGCGAGAGGAATTAGAAATGGCACAAAATTCATCTTCTCGGCCATTCCGTACCCCTCAAGCATCTACACCTCCTTATGGCGGATCAAGTTCTTCCCCCTATCTTCCGCTCGATCAAACGCAGTGGTATCCTAATAATAATCAAGCGTGAGAACAAGTTCGATCTCATTTATGATGTTGCTTGCGGCTTAATTTAAGTTGTTTCTTAATTTAAATTGTTGTTTTTAATTTAAGTTGTTTCTTATTTAAATTATTGTTTTTAATTTAAGTTGTTTCTTAATTTAAATTGTTGTTTTTAATTAATTATGTAGTCCTTATTTGTTTTATTTAGGTCTTGTAATTCAATTCATATAACAACCAAAATAAATTAAATGCTTAAAACCATACAAGCACAAAATCAAATTCATACAAGCACAAAACCATATAATGCATACGGGGTCCAATTTTTCTGTTTTTTTTTTAAATTAATATTATATTTATTTATCATGTATAAGAATAGTTTACAAATTTAAATTATTATTTAGAACAACACAAAATAAAGAAAAAATGAATATATAAATTTAGGACTTTAAGTTAGAACCTCTACCATTGGAGTTGTACCAAGTCTTATATGAATAGTGTCCATTTGAGGTCTCATAATAGGTTTAAGACCCCATTATGAGACTTCTCCATTGGAGATGCCCTAAGTGTAAGTCAAATGGTTGATGAACACGAATCTGTTACTTTTGATCGAGTAAAATGTCCTGTTCTTAATGGAAAAGGGAGAATCCTTATGAAGGGAGAAAGAACAAAAGAGAATTGGTACTGTGTTCCTGCAAATCAAAAATGCATCCCTGAAGTATGCTTTCGATCTCTTACATCTATAAATGCACTTGAACTATGGCATAGGCGTCTTTGCCACTTAAATCATCAAGACATTGTCAAGTTATCATCCAAAGAAGTGGTAAGAGGATTGCCTAAACTTGTTGGGAAACCAGAAGGTATGTGTGGAGATTGTAAGGTCGGTAAGTTTACTCGTACTTCTCATTCTTCGTTAAATGCTAAACCAACTTCAAATGTGTTACAATTATTACATCTTGATTTAGTTGGTCCAATTGAAACTCAAAGTCTGCATGGAAAGAATTATGCACTTGTAATTGTTGATGACTTTTCAAGGTTTACCTGGGTCAAATTTCTAGCTAACAAAACTGAAACTTTTGATCAATATTTCAATCTTGCAAAAAGAATTTCAAATGAAAAACTTTCTGAAGATAAGGAAATTACTAGAATTAGATCTGATCATGGTACAGAATTTGAAAATGCCTTATTTCGTGATTATTATGATAAATATAGTGTTTTTCATGAATTCTCTGCACCAATCACTCCTCAACAAAATGGCATTGTGGAAAGAAAGAATCGTGTTCTTGTTGAAATGGGAAGAGTTATGATTAACTCTGCTGATCTTCCTCACTCCTTTTGGGAAGAAGCAATATCTAATGCTTGTTATACTCTAAATAGAGTTATTTTCAGGCTAGGAACAGATATGACTCCATATGAACTTTGGAGAGGAAGAAAACCAAACATCTCACATCTCAAAGCTTTTGGAAGCATTTGCTTTATTTATAATGACAGAGATTACCTCACCAAGTTTGATCCAAAATGTGATAAAGGAATTTTTCTTGGATATGCCACGAATAGTCGAGCATATCGAGTGTACAACAAAAGATCATGCAAAATCATGGAAACAGTAAATGTTGCTATTGATAATGGTCCTACTTATACTCATATATCTTCTTCTGATGAACAGGTTGTCTCTGAAGCATCTCATACACCTGAGAAGGAAACTCTCATTGATGATCAGAATCCTATATCAGATGATGATGGAAATGAACGTGAACATGAATCATCTCATGAAAGCGCAGGGATAGATGAGACCCTAACCATCCAGCCTCCACACAGATCAGGAAAACGTCAAGTCAAGAAAGATCATTCGACGTCTGATATTATTGGTAATGCCTTCGAACCAATGAGAACCAGAAGTACATCTCAAGGGTTTGTAAGCAATTTCTCAATTCTTCAATCCTTCCTTACCCTTTTTCAAAAAGACATCAACCTCATATCTCACGTTGGTTTTGTTTCTACTATTGAACCAAAAAACATCAAAGAAGCATTATGTGATGTTGAATGGATTAGTGCTATGCAAGAGGAATTAAACCAATTTGAAAGAAGTGATGTAAGGGAATTAGTTCCAAAGCCTAGTAACAAAAATGTCATTGGAACTAGGTGGGTCTACAAAAATAAAACTGATGAAAAAGGAACTATAACTCAGAACAAAGCTAGACTAGTAGCTCAAGGATACAATCAAATTGAGGGATTAGACTTTGATGAAACCTTTGCACCAGTTGCAAGGTTAGAATCAGTGAGATTCCTGTTAGCCATTTCGTGTCATTTAAAGTTCACCTTATACCAAATGAATATTAAGAGTGCTTTTCTCTATGGGGATATTAAGGAAGAAGTTTATCTTAAGCAGACTCCAGGCTTTCCTAATGTTAGTCATCCTGATCATGTCTATAAATTGAAAAAAGCAGTGTATGGACTCAAGCAATCTCCGAGAGCTTGGTATGACAAGTTATCCTCATATCTTATCAATAATGGATATGTTAGAGGTTCCATTGACAAAACTCTCTTTGTTAAAAGCACCTCTAAGCATGTTATGCTTGTTCAAATTTATGTTGATGATATCATCTTTGGTTCCACCTTAAATGTGTTAGTAAAAGATTTTACTACTACAATGGAGAAAGAATTCAAAATGAGTCACTGTGGAAAACTAAGCTATTTCTTAGGCTTGCAGGTACAACAAAAGGAAGATGTTCTATATATTTCTCAAACCAAGTATGCCAATAATTTGGTAAAAAAGTTTGGAATGGAATCTCTCTCTCCCGTTCGGAATCCAATGGGAACAAGTTGCAAAATCAATGCTGATCTAGCTGGAATTGATACTGATCCTACACATTATAGGAGCATGATTGGTAGCCTTTTGTATCTTACTGCAAGTAGACCTGACATCTGTTACAGCGTTGGTGTCTGTGCTCGTTACCAAGCAAATCCCAAAGAATCTCATGTTAAAGCTGTTAAACGTATCATTCGATATGTTTCTGGAACAACTGATTTTGGTATTATGTATTCAACTGACTCTAATATTGAAATTGCAGGATATTCAGACTCTGACTGGGGCTGGTGATGCCACTGACCGAAAGAGTACTTTAGGAGGAAGTTTCTTTGTTGGAAATAATCTCGTGTCATGGCATAACAAGAAGCAAAATTGTGTCTCGCTATCCACTGCCCAAGCAGAATACATCGCAGCTGGAAGTTGCTGTACTCAAATGCTATGGATGAAGCATATGCTTCATGATTATGGATTTCCACAAGGTACACTTACTCTATTTTGTGATAACACAAGTGCCATAAACATTTCAAAAAATCCTGTGTTACATTCTAGAACCAAGCATATTGAAATTAGATACCATTTTATCAGAAGCTTGGTAGAAGAAAACTTACTTGAAATGACCTTTATCCTCACTGAAAATCAGTTAGCTGATTTGTTTACCAAGCCCCTTGACAACCTTCGTTTTGAAAGTCTACGTAAGGCAATTGGCGTTTGTTCTACATTACAATAAACTCTTTACATGTCTATATATATATAAAACAAAAAACAAAAAAAAGGTTTTTCTTATTTACCATATATCTAGATATTACAGTTTTCATAAAATTGTATCACAAAGGGATATTGTTTATGGTCTCCTCTTTTACAACTTGTTTGATTAAAAAAAAGGGTTAAATATATGATCAAAGAAGTATGTCTCAAAAAAAAAATTGTCAGTCCTTCTTTGATTTGAACATGATATACATAGTATATGCATAAAAGCCCCAAACATTGATCAATCATGGGTGCCAATCAAAAAAGGATCCCTGAAATTCATTCTATTCTCAAATGAGTTCGAACTTGTTATCCCTTGAGTGTCATTGTTACACATATTGCCCTTTCGAGCATCTGCTCAGGGAGTCAATGATAACATTTCTCGTTACATGAACTTAAGAGAACGATTTTTCAGATGGACACAAAGGAATGCAAATGAAAGCATTAAAGAGACTCATAAGAAAAACAATCAAAAAAGGGGTATGCTACATTTCTTTGATTCATGACAATCACTCAAAATTTGTGTTACAAAAATATTCCTTGAAAGACCATGAATTATATCCAAACAATGGGGTATATATTTTTATGAATACTCATATATTTGGTATATTTCACTTAAGTACTCATATCCATAAGGGGAGTATTCAATGTTTTGAACAAAATCACCAATTTGCTTTATCAATTTGTGTTTTCAAAGCTAAAGGTTGTCAAGCCATATTTTCAGCTAACTTGATTAATTTCTGTTGTTGTACTTACAACTAAAACTTGGGATAAAGATCACTTCTAGTTCTCAAAGCTTACAGCTTTGTTACTAAAAGGTTATACATAACCTTGATCTAGTTTGATTTGTTTTGCTTTAAGTGAAAGATGTCCATGTCCATTAAGTGGACTTTGTACTTATTCGGGCTGATTGTTTTAAACAATTGGACTTGGGCCAGCGTGAAATGTACTTTGAATGGAAAGAAAGTGCCTTCTGTTCAGCTAAGTGTACTTTGCCTTCTTCTTCCTCATTTCGCGTTGTTCCCAATCCCACTCACCAGTCACTTCTGGTTACTCCGCTGCCTCACTCTGCCTCTCCCGATTACCCACTGGACATTCAAATTCCAAATCTTCTCTATATAAGCAAACCAAGTCTAGAGTCTTTGATTCCCTGTTTTCTAAGCATCAATGGCTAGAACCAAGAAACCAAATGTTCCTTTCACAAACCCTATTTGGCAATCACCTTGGATTAACTCTTCCTCCTCCATGAAACCCTCTGGAAGCTATCGAGAGTCTTTCGACTCCCCTCCATCTCAAACTGAGCATCACAATCCACAACCCCACATCCTAACTCCTCCGTCTTTCTCCACCGAAACAGCCCACAGTGATGACCGTTGGGAAGTTTCCCGTGATCCATCGATGCATGCAGCCACTAAAGCTCACTTGGATGACTCAAAGAAATGAAAAGGAATAGATCCAGGAGATGGTTTGGCGGAAAAGGATTTTGAAGAACCATCACTATCTCATGATGAGTCACCACCTTCAAAAATCACTAAGGGAAATCAGGGAGAGCAACCTGCTCAGCCATCCCCTATGGATCCACCAAATCCAAATGTGTTTCCCTTTAGGCCACCAGGGACTAAACGTGTCAAACAAACTGCAAGGAAGAGGGTTGATTTCTAGCAGCGTCGTACTGCTCAACTTGCCTCTCCTAGTCAGATTGGAGGTTCTCCTCCGTCTTCCAAAGACAAAGGCAAGACTCCGGTGACCACTTCACCTTCTGCCTCCAGAAAGCCCTCGAGTGACAAGCCAAAATCTGCTCCCAAGAAGCCTTCTGGTTCCTCCAGCAAAGCCCCTCTTCCTCCAAAGAAAAGGACTCCTGAGGTATCTACTCTACCTATTCCTCCCTTAGGTCGATTTATATCATCACAAGCTAGGACTCTCTATGTGACAATTACTGCCTCACGACCCATTGTTTATGAGAGACCTATAAATTTTGATGGATTGCCCACTGCATGTTTTGAACTCATTGAAAAATTTGGATGGGTAGAAGCTTTAGCCTCTTTACCAAATGTCAATCTCTCTCTTGTCAAGGAATTTTATGCCAATTTCTCAACTGAAATTTCTGGGAAAGTCAAAGTCTTAAACACCTCTCCAATCACAGTTAAAGTTCGTAATCGTGATGTTGATATCTCACCTGCAAAAATTAGGGAAGTTCTGTCTCTCCCCTTAACTGAAAAACATGTGTTGAAAAAGATTAGAGCTTTTACATCAGCCTTGACTCTCGAACAGTTAGCCAAACAGTTTTACTCAAGTCCTCACATGCCATCTTTGGTTGGTTCTTACTTGAGCAGTCAATTCATGTCTGAATTTCACAAATTCTTAGGCTTTCTGGTTAGATCATTGATAGTTCCTACTACTCAGTCCTCTAAAGTCTACTTCAAACAAGCTTCACTCATAGCTTACATTCTTTCCTCTGAACCTACACTACCTATTGAGTACTACATGTTCCAATCTATTTGGGAAGCTGCTGTCACTAACCAAAATAAAAGGGGCAAGTCCCTTGTCTTCCCTGCTGTGATTACCAAACTGTGTACTGCTGCTAGTGTGTTTGTCCGAGATGATGATATAATGGCCACTGAACCAGTACCCATTGACAAAACCACACTCGCCTAGTCTACCAGCCAATCCTCTGTGTATGTAGAGCCAATTGAGTATACCTTTCTTAAGAAAGAAGTCAAAGAGTTGATTGCTCAAGGCATTATTGATACCAAAGAGGCTGTGCTTGTTGAACTTGCCAAATATCTTGGCACTGTTGGTTCAACTCTTACCAATGGCTCGGGCACATCCAGGAAAGATCCTGAAGAGTCGGATGATGATTCTGAAGAAGCCATGGGAGAAGGTAACTCGGATGAGGACAAAGATGATGAAGACTTTGAAAAAGAAGATGGAGCTGATGATGATGAAGATGATCCCATAGAGGACGATGCTCAGGATGGTGAAGATGAAGACTGATTTCTCATCTTGCTCTTGTTTTTATGCTTTCTAGGACCATGCTCTGTTAAACTCTGCTTTTGAATGCTACTGGTTTTTACGAGATGCATTTTTGGTTAGTTTGCATCTGTCGTACCCTTTGTCATTCTGTGACAAATAGGGGGAGAAACCAGATAAGACTAAAAGAGCTTTGTAGTTTTATTGGTGTAATTTCAGACTTATTTGGTTTAACTAATATGTCTAGACATGTTGTTACTTCAAAGCTGCTATTATTCTCATATGGTCCTATTTGTTGCTTCACTTATGTTTTGTCTTGATGTTTTTGTATAGGAACTCATCAAAAGATACTCTTCAATGAAAACTTCTACAAAAAGATTGATATCTCTTAAACATGAGTTTTAGTAAAAATATGTGTTTTGTCTAAGAATGTCAAAGGGGGAGATTGAAGGTATACGATTATTGACATGTCTTATATGGTTACAAAACATGATTTAGAGGACTCTAAACAAGTGAAGAAACAAGCAAGAAGATCAAAGATACATCATAAAGAACTCATGGGCTCAAGGTAAAAACATGCATACATTCATTGTTTTTCACAGAGGATACCTGCATAAGTTCTTATCCCAAAAAGCCCCTGCATTCACAGTTCTTCATGTTTCAGGTTTATGAATCAGCTTTTTATGAATATAAAAACCTTTTCCAAAAACATATCTATATATCTTTTACAATGTTGTGTTGGTTAAAATGATGCTTATGTTTTATAAAAAACATACTCTCACTTTACCTTGAAGATAAGAAAGATATTTTGGTAAAGGGTCTTAGCTGTCTACAGCCCATTACATGGCTGTAAATTTCAGAACAGCTTGGATATTTAGCTGTGAGCTGTGCTCTCTTGGCTAGATCTTTTTCCAAACAATAAAGAATGTTTTGTGTGGTGATCAAGCCTCAAATACATGGCTAGGATCAGTTTTAACAAAAGCTCTCTCCTCCATCCCGTGGCTATATAAACAAACAACAGCCTATGTTGTTTGTTGGTTGTTTAGATGATAGTCACTCTGTTTTTACATAACAGTTGCTAAGCTTGTGCTTATTACTTTGTGTTGTGCTTTATGTTTTAAAGTCTACATAAAAACTCTTTCATCTCATCTACATACATCTTGCATTCCATGAGTTCTTTGTGGTAGATGCAAGCAACCCGGAAAGTTTCCAAAGGAGTTAGTTGTGCGATAGCTAAGATCATTGGTTAAACTATTGTAAACTTTCGTGTGTAAAATTCTTACTTATAGCTCTTAGTCTAGTGCGCGAGTCTAGATAGGATAGCACCATTTCCTTACTATTATCGAAACTATAGTCTTGTATAAGTGTTCTTACATATTGGAAAGCTTTGGCCTTCAAGAGAAAGGGCCACGCAGTTTTCATCCTTGATTGCAGGGTTTCTGCGAGATAAAAAACATACTTGTGTTATTTGTCCTCTGTACTTATAGCATTGTATGTTTACTATGTTCATCTAATTGTCAGAATAGTTCCACATAACTATCTCTGATTATTAATCACCATACTTTTGAGAAAAAGTCGTTAAGGGTCTATTCACACCCCCTCTAGGACCTTCACTCTCTCTCTCTGTATAGCCTTGGTTGTACTAGACTACTAGGTTGTTTGCTTTGTTTCTGGATGAAGTGGATGTACATCTGAAGCTGTAATTTATAGGGTGATCATTTTGCCATCTATGGAAGAGAATCAACTTCCATTTGCCATATAAATGAAAACCTGGAATAATCCACAATGTTTCATTTTCATGCCTAAATAAATTTGATGCAGGATTTCTTCCAAAAATTTGCTATTCCTCCTGATTCAGTTAGATAATGTCAGTAGGTGAAGGTAGCAACTTAACACAACCGAGTAAAATGGACTAATAACTTGTTTATTGTGTAATATATGTGATGCTACACAATTGATGAATTAAACTTCAAGTAAGCAAAGCCAATCAAGAGAGAAATTTATATCTTTTTGTGTATATATTTCACAACTCAAGAGGCATAGGAGGAGATATGCTTCTTCTTTTCCACAAAACAATCACTTCTTTCTTATTCTCTTCTTCTTTTTCACCTGCCCCTAGTTTCAATTCTTCTATACAATGAGGATCATCATCATCATCAACCTTCACAAAACCAAAATCTGACAACACGCCGCGACCGCTCTCGAACCTCTTCATCTGCCCCAAAGAAGGCACTCCTTGTGGAGCTCGAATACTTCTCGACGATGATGAGCTTGTTGCAACAGAATCAACATCCTTACTCTTACCTTGTTTTGTGATTTCTTTTAAGATGACCTCTGAAAACTTCATAGTCTTCTGTTTAGGGATACAAAGAGCCAGACTAGTACTCTCTTGTGCTGCTGCTGGAGGGCAGACCTGTTTAGGCTTCGGTTTACTTTTCTTCTTCTTCTTCTTCTTGCCTCCAACTTGACCCATGCAAGACACCTTTGGGGAAGATGGTTCTTTTGTAGCGAACGTGGTGGATCCTTTTCTCGGCTTTCTCCTAGCCTCTCTGGGTATGATCGATACCTTGGGATGATTCCGGGGACTTGAAGGCGAGCTCTTGAAGGTGACTGCCGGCGCTGCAGCTTGTACTAGAAATTTCAAGATTTTGATTCGCAGTTTCGATGGCCTCTCCATTCTTAGGATTCGAGTTTCGGCCTTGACGATCTTGTGATTCAGTTGCTGCAGGCTACGTACATATATAGATCACCATAGTTTTTCAACTACTTTGGGCAAGCCGGAAGAGATAAGATGGTTGACATTGTCACACATAATGTCTAGAAATAAGGTGCAAATTGGTTTAAGAAATGTGGAATTGGTCTGATTGATGGCTCTTTCGCCAAATAGTTTCAGACATTCAGCCGGTTTGAATAAACAAAACAAAGCGTGTTCTCTCACGTGGACGGCAGTAGAACAGATGATTGCAAAACAATCTGTTCATGATAGCGAAGGATTAATAATATTCTCTTGCTGAAAGATTGAAGAAGCCAAACCATACATTTGATTACGTACAATACACTCTTTAAAAGGTTTTTTTTTTGCTACAATGACGAACAATAACAACGTTACAAAAGCAACAGATACGCGACATAGACTCTTTCCTTGCGTCCGAAGAAGTCCGTTATTAGTACATTGAACTTGTAATGACACATTACTGAACACAGCAGATATATATTGACAATAAACGGCAGTGATGCAGCAGGTTTGTCGTAGCTCCGGGAGGTTCTGGCAATCTCTGATCCCAATTCTCAATTCGGTCCAAGTTCTGAAACTAAAAGTTGAACTGCCGATCGAGGTAGATAAAGTTTATCAAAGAGCTTGCAGAACATGATTCTTTGGAAAATCTTGGACAGTTATATGCACTTCACACATTCAATTATATGCAAAAATAGGGCTTGAAGAAAAAGACCTTCAAGTATTCCCCAGCTCCAGAAAGTAAAATGCCTTAGCGAGTGCTGTCATCTTTATCATCCTTTTCGCTTGTTTGTGGAGTGTACTGGCTAGTAGAAGACGGGGAGTACCCAGGTTGACTGGGTGAGTAGCCAGCACTTGGACTGCAGGGAAACAAAGTGAAAAGACGGAAAAAGAATGAGCATTCACCACATTTAACAAAATAACTAAGTAGATCCATACATCAGTATTCAACACAGTAAATGATCCCCTTTTTACCTGTACTGCGGAGAACTTGGACTGTAGTCAGGTATCACTCCACTGAAAAACAATTTCAAACACATTTAGACACAATATCCAAACAGGGCAGTTACCAACCACCATTATAACATTGATGAACTCAAACTACCTGCCAGGAGTGTACGAGGGGCTAGAGGGAGAATATGATGGCGATGTGGGTGAATATGACGGTGATGTGGGGCTGCAAAAAACATTGAAAGTTAGCAATATAGTTTCAAAAATAATAAAGTCTGGGGGCAGTAAGTCAGCCAGCCTGAACCTAAAGAGATTCCTAAACATGAATTCAACGGGAAAGATAGCCCACCTGTAATTTGGAGATGTAGGACTATAAGGGCTCGCTGGGGACAATCTTGGACTGCTCGGAGAGTAAGCTACCGATGGGCTATATTTTGCAGAAGGAGGGTTGTAACTTGGAGATGTAGGGCTATAACTAGGTGAGGTTGGACTATAACTTGGAGAAGTTGGGCTATAACCAGGAGAAGTGGGACTGTAGGCAGGTGAAGTGGGGCTGTAGGAGGGTGATGTGGGGCTGTAAGAGGGTGATGTCGGGCTGTATGAGGGAGATGTGGGACTGTATGATGGTGATGTGGGACTGTATGAAGGAGATGTGGGGCTGTATGATGGTGATGTGGGGCTGTATGCCGGTGAAGTCGGGCTGTAAGCAGGAGAGGTCGGGCTGTAAGCAGGGGAAGTGGGGCTGTAGCTTGGGGAAGTGGGGCTGTAGCTAGGAGATGTGGGGCTGTAACTGGGAGATGTCGGGCTGTAGCTTGGAGATGTAGGCGAGTAAGACGGACTTGTAGGAGAATAAGCCGGACTTGTTGGACTATAACCTGGAGAACTTGGACTATAGGTCGGAGAAGTAGGACTATATCCAGGGGAAGTAGGACTGTAACCGGGCGAGGTAGGGCTGTAACCAGGGGAAGTGGGACTGTAACCAGGGGAGGAAGGACTATAGCCCGGTGATGATGGGCTGTAACCTGGAGATGAAGTAGGAGAGAATGCCATTCCACCAACATAAGGAGAAAACTGAGCATCTGAGATGGGAGACATTCGCATATTTGGGCTCAGCAGATAGTTAGGTGACATCATTCCATCACGATAAGGAGTACTCGACACAGGAGAACGGGATGGCGTCATGCCAAAATCAAGGCCATCCATATAACTAGGCAGCTGGAGTTCAATAGCATTCTTCAGCATCTCATCGTTGAGGTAGAGAGCACAGTCTCCAGTTCCAATTGGTGCCAGCTGGCCTAACATTATGTTCTCCGTTACACCCCTCAGATGATCTGTTTCTGCAAAAACAGAAGCATCCAACAGAATATCCACAGTTTCTTCGAAGGAACAACGCATCATTGGACCGGTGTCGTTACGGTTGATGCCGTGACGCGTAATGGCCATCAGGTGGCCACGGTATGTCATGGTGTCACAAAGGATAGCCAAATGACGGTAGTTCACATATGATCCATCAAATGATATGACAACACGCAACTCATCCAACAAAGACCGACGAACTGCCTCGATCCCAAGGACTTCTATGATTTCAATCAAATGATTGCTTGTCGTTCTCCTAGCATCAACATCGTCATGGCAAAGGACAGCTAAAAGATTAACACCCTCTGTATCCAACATCCACTCCTGCTCTGCTTTGAATCCTTCATTAGGATCAAATTTGTTAACTTTGCCATGTTTTATGAACACTTTGTTGATATCAGGGATACCCCGAAGAGCCATTTCTGTAAGCATGTTACTCTCAATCTTCTTCAAGAATACATCATCTTCAGCCGATTCATCTTGGGATTCACCTTTTGGAGTTTCCTCATTCATGATACGAATTCGAAGGATCAGCTTCTCAGCATTGTCATCGTTAAAAATACAAGTCAAATCACCATCAAATTCCAGGTTAATTTTCTCTGCAATGTCAGCCATGCTTAATTTCTTATCCACCATCATTTCACGATTCAGTTCAATACGAAGCAACCAAGGAGATATTTTGTCAGGGTTGACATCTTCATCTGGCATTTCATAGTAAGATCTCACAAAATCAAGATCCTCTTCAATTAATGTGCTCACTGGATCTGGGTCATACCACACTTCTGTCGCTTGAGTAACACTTCGAAGGGTAGTGTATTCCAAGGCACACTGCACATTCTTGGCCCTCTCCTTGGTCTTATTGGCTTCAGGCCTCAAGTACACAGACAGTGATGGAGTTTTGATTCTCTTAGCAACATTAATAATTTCCCTCAACCTGGGAACACCAAGCGTGACATTTTTAGCACTCACACCAGCATAATGGAAGGTATTGAGGGTCATCTGAGTGGCAGGTTCACCAATGGATTGTGCAGCTACGCAACCAATCATTTCCCCAGGTGCTACAAGCGATTGCAGGAAACGTGACTCTATCTCTCCAGTAACCCAGTCAAAAGCTTCTCGAGTAAGCCTGTACTCTTCCAACACCCTTTTGCTAGCAAATGTACTGCGAAGCAAAATGTTGAAAAAGAGAGTTGCATTCTTCTGTGCTTCAACACTCAACAAATCATCACCAGGAACAACCCTCAGCCTCTCTTGGAGTTTATCAATAGCCTCAACGATTTCCATGGGATGCATATCCGATGTCCTCCGGAAGTCAATTTTAAAAGTCTTTTGGGCATTCCAAATAAGCCTCTTCAAGTTGACAGGCAATGGCCAAGAATTATCACCTGTAACAGCAATCTCTGTGCCAAGTTGGAGCCTATCCGTCTCAAGTTTAGAAACTTCGGCATCAAACACATTGCGGAACTCTCTGATAGTTTTCAGATCCTCAACATGTTCGGGCAACATATAGTCCGGATTCCAATTCTGATCATCAAACACATAGGCATATGTCTTGTCAAACTCTTTCTTTTTCATTTTCAAAGAATCCAGCTTTTGGGATTCTATCCAGACAGAATCCATTCCATCTTCTCCATAGAGGAACTGTATGACGTCCCCCAATGAATTTCTGACAGTCCCATCATATTTGACCATGATATCTTCCATAGCCTTCACCAGTCTCCTCTGGATATACCCCGTCTCAGATGTCTTGACTGCAGTGTCTATAAGACCTTCCCTACCACCCATAGCGTGAAAAAAGAACTCCTGTGGCGTCAGTCCTCGAAGGTATGAATTCTCTACAAAACCTCGACTTTCTGGTCCATAATCATCTTTGGTGAAGTGGGGCAATGTGCGATCTATGAACCCATAAGGAATTCGTTTACCCTCAACATTCTGCTGTCCCACACAAGCAGTCATTTGTGATATGTTGATAAAACTTCCCTTGGATCCGGCTGTAACCATAGCCTTAAGATTGTTACTCTCAGACAAACTCTTCTGAGCACTACTTCCAGCATCATCACGAGCCCTATTCAACACCTGAACATAATAAGTTTGATTACCAAACTGTCTACAAAATGACAAGAACAAAATCAGTAGAAGAAAAAATGAAACATACCTGATTGACTTTGTTCTCAAAGGAATCCATCATAGTTCGGCCCGGTTCAGGCTCCAGACTCTTAGATTGGGCTTTACTGATAAGTTCTTTTACTTCATTTTTTGCCTTGGAAATAGTTTCATTGATTTTTTCCATTGTTGCTGCATCAGCAATTGTATCTCCAATTCCAATGCTGAAAGCATTCTGCAACAACCAGTAATTCACAAGCCACTGAGTATGACCAAGGAATTTGCGGGCAGCATCTGGACCAACCTCTTCCCTGCACAGAAACAAAATTCCACTCATAAGTTTAACACATATCTTTATAGTTTAGAATATGAACAAGAACGTCATATCAATGAAAGATTTCAAACCAAGCATACATCCGGAAAACAGAAATAAGGAAATACGATTCACAATCAGTTCAACATTTTTATAATCAAATCAGGAGAACCCAAAACTCAGAACACTTACCATATGACGTGTATAAGACTTCCGCTAGATGTCCCAAGGGCCTTTTTGCACAGAGTTCCAGAGAGTAACTCTCCTTTTTCTATTCTCACGAAAGTATCCCCAGGTGTGATGTTACCACTTTCTGATTCAGAGTGCCATGCTGAAGTCCGCTGAAGATTTATTTGCTTTGGTATTATAAGATTAAACACCTGTTTCCCAGTCCAAAGAGGTCGTGGCTTCAATATTGCAGGAGCAGGCACTTTCCCATCAAAATCCTCCCACCACATCAGTATGTTCATAAAGACGTCCTGAAAAGAATGGACTTGGATAAGACTACTGATTGACAAAAATATAACAGCCACTTTGTAAAAAGGCAGAAAAGTTTGATAACCATATCACAGTACCTTCTCTATAAAGGTATCCCTCTTGGTGATCTTACGACAGCCTAACAAGGTATCTTGGACAATTCCCATTACAGGACGATTTGATTGAGGGGATACAATGCATTTGGGTACCATCATGAGCTCCAACACTTCAGCCCTAGTTTCAAATGACTGAGGAACGTGCATATTCATTTCATCTCCATCAAAATCAGCATTGTAAGGCGAAGTGACCGATAAATTCAATCGAAACGTTGAGTACGGCATGATCTTGATTCTGTGCCCCATAATAGACATTTTATGGAGACTGGGTTGACGATTGAAGAGGACAAAATCTCCATCATTCAAATGACGCTCCACCTGCAGAAAGAATATTAGAGATTCAGAGTGATACATAATGCTAAAAGAGAGAGGACCAATACTAGATTATCAAAGAGCCATGCCTTGTAACCAAGCTCCAAATGATGATCACTACTCTTCTTCAAGTACCGAAGATCAAGCCTTTGCCCATCATCTCTTATTATATACTTTGCACCAGTTTTCCCTGGAGGAGGATGAGGCCCATACTCAACTAGCTCCTTCAACCTATTTTATTGAAAAATAAATGCACATTCTGTTAGCTTACAGCAAAAACAAAACTTCACCATTATTTTAAAGTAACTGGAAAATGAGAAAAGAAAGCATGAGCTGCACCTTTCAATATTATACGGAGTCACAGTCTCAGGGTATGTGAGATTCAAAGCAATACTCCATGGTACTCCTAATTGATCAATATTAATGTTTGGATCTGGTGTAATAACTGTACGTGCCGAGAAATCAACCCTCTTCCCCATTAAGTTTCCTCTAATCCGGCCTTCCTTTGCCTTAAGCCTACTGCAGATTGATTTAATAGGTCTCCCTGATCTCTGTGTAGCCTGCTCAGAAACAAAAGCATTCAGACTATATGCTTATCAGAAATCTGGTAATGGATAAACACATGTATGTCTATTGATAAACTACAGGTCCAAAACCAGAACTAAGTTAACAAACAGCTACATACCCTAGGGAGACCAGGCAACTCATTATCGAAATATGTAGCTATGTGAAATTGCAGGAGTTGCGCAAACTCTGAGATGATATGAGCAGGTGACCCATTTCTTTCCTGTTTCCTCAGGTTCTCATTGTGGCGAATAATCATGGCCAACTGATGGGTCAGATCATCCTGAATGGCAAATATATGATGTCAGTGATCAAGTTCCAAGAAAAATAGAAAGAACTACACCAGCTTGATAACAGTAGCAGTGGAGACTTGCCTCACTCCTCGAGGATGTGTCCATCATCACAGACGGTCTCACGGGTTGTGGAGGAATAGGGAGAACTTGTAAAATCATCCAATCTGGACGTGCATATTTGGGGTTCAATCCCAATAATTGACAGTCCTCATCACTAATCCTCTTCAGTACACTAAGAACCTATAACAAATTTGACACTGTTAACATCATGAACTCTGCGAGTCTGTTTAAAGAACAAATCTACTAAACCGAAGTTGGTATTACTCACCCTTTCAGCGGTAAGAGTCTGCTTCCTTTCCACTGGCTCAGGAAGCTGTTCCTGATCATCACTCTTCTTTCTTTGGGCTTTGTACTCTGCAACCATCTTCATGCCATCTATTGACAGCTTGGGCTGCTGTGCACCACAACCACCACGACTTTTCTTCAAAGGTTCATCGGTGTCTTGCACATCAATTTCATCACCACCATCGCACTTAGTTTTGTTTTTACAAGCATCCAATATTCTCTTCAGCCTATTTTTGGGGTTTTTGATCCTCAATGCAGTCTTAAACTTATGGTCATCCTACAAAAGTGGGAGTCACATAAAACTTATTAGGGTATACTTGATCATCTAACTATTCAAAGTTTAACATCCATTTCAAGAAAAAAGCTGATTCATTGATTCCATTCAATTAAAACCCAATGGCAAACTTCAAAACACAGAATCATATACCTACGATATGCACATGCACATGCACACGTAAAACATGATACTCAAATTCTCTCTTCATCTCTTTTTTTCCATATAAGTACAAAGCACAGATCATTCAACTCATTAAAGCTTACAGCTCAGCTATAATTCAATCCAAATAAAAGCCAAAATCACCAAACTACCTCATCAACAAGGATTTTAGAGCAATTAAAGCAGACGCATCGCATAATCGACAGCACTGTCTTCATGAATCCAATATGAAACATAGGCTTGGCAAGCTCCAAGTGCCCAAAATGTCCAGGACACTCAGCCATATTAGCCGTACACGTCTCACACTTCAATTTCCGGTCAATTGTACCTAGCCTAGGGTCACTTAACCCCGCGGTCTTCGGCTTACCCGCCAACATTGTCTCACTGTGCTCAATCAGCACAACAGACATTTGCCTCTGCACAAAACAAAGCACACAAAATTCACCACCACAGAATCAAAATCCAAACACTATTTCCAGCTCAAAAATCTGAGAGAAGAAACAACGGAAGGTAATATAATCAGAGGAGAATAGTTACAATTTCGTCTGGGCTGAGTATGCCGAATTGGACGCGGCGGACCTTGGCGACCTCGCACGGCGAGAAAGGGAAGCGCAAATCCATGGCGATCCAATTTAGAAAACCCTAGGGTTTGAAATTATTGAAAATTTCAGTACTGAGAGAGTGAGAGGGTTCGTTTTTGTTCTGACGAAGACTGTTAATTTTGTTTTTCGTTCTATTTTTCTTCTTTTGGAATTTTTTGGTGAGGGGGGAGATCGGGGAGCTCTCTCGATTCGCTCTCGTTCCGAAAGCTTCTCTCTTTGAAAAGAGAGGAGTCTCGGCAGAGGTAGATTGGGGAGCCCTAGGGGTGTATTTATAGACGGAGAGGGGGGAGAGAACCGACTCTCAAATGACGTAAATACCCTCGGTGGCGGCGACAGTAAAATTGGAAAGGCTTGTGATATGGGCCGGATCGATTGGGACGTTTTTTATCCTAGGATTCCTAGGCCCAAAAGACGCATACTGGTGATAGTAGGAACAACGATAATATGGGTTTTGTAGATTCAAGTTGATACAACACTCTCTCTGTTTGTAAACGCATCCGATTGAAAATCATTAGCCGTAGATTTAGTTTCTGTGCATTTTGTTCTTCGACTTTGCTCTCCGAATGTGCAATTTCTTAGCGGTGGTGCTCGTGGGGTGGTTCCTGATAATTCTTACTCCTCCTAGAGGATCTCCGTATGTTAATTCCCCTTCCATTGGAACTTCACAGGCGGAAAGTTCTCACATCCGCAAAGATTTTTTGCTTTCTGGCAAGAAGAACTTTGAGCTTGGAAGATCGAGTGAGCTTTCAAGTGGATGTTCCTCAGCAATCGAGTCAGATTGCAAGGACAATTTTGGAGCTCATTAATAGAAATTCCCCCACTCCTAAAGATAAGTCGGAAGAGTTCCAGCTAGCCATGTCATGGAAGAAACCGTTGGGCTTCTGATAGCTCACTTCTATGAGCCTCCAGTTTACGTAATGATAATCAGAAAAGACCGGTTCTTGAGAACGCTGAAAAGTGGAATTCTCTGTTTAAGGAGACACTTTCAAAGACTACTGTAAAATTACAACTGTCTAGCGGTAGCTAATGAAACAGACTATGCAGGACTGCCCAAAGACCACGCCAGATGCAGTTGGTTCAGCAACAACCTCTTCCAACCTTCTGGGACGAAACGCGTTTTTCCTTCTATGTCTATTGACAAGCCCGACACAACATGGAGGTTATCTTCTGATAAGAGCGCTTCTTTCACATTCCCGGTGCCTACATCTTCTGCTGTGTTTTCTGAACCACCCACACCGTCCATTATGCCATCTTTCTCGGCTACCAGTGACTCGGTGAGCATCAAACGAAAGATGGAGATGCTGCTCTTCCTACTTACAGTTTTGGATCCCAGAAGTCTGATCGTCTTGTATTTACATTCCCTTCGGCCACCAACGCAGTTCAGAATGATTCTCCAGATATTAAGTTCAGCTTTGGGTCAGATAAGCCAAAGGTTGTCTTTCAAAGATGCCATCTGCCATCAACGGATCAACCAACCCAACAATTTAGCGAGTTTCATCTTCTTTTTCATCTCTAGGTGTAACATTATTGTCTAGATTTGTCAACTATTGTATTTCAACCCGAGCCTCGTTCTGCCCTGGAGTTCGAATGAGGTCCGGTAATTAAATTTCTAGATTAGTCAATTTTATTTTTCCCAAATAATTTCATAGCTCATATATGTATGCCCTCCGTTGTGTTTCAACTGAAGTTATCATATTGGAGAGAGCATCACTTATTAGAACTTGTGGGAACATAGAAGACGTTAGAAAGGTGTGTGTCACTACAAATGTAAAGAAGTAATTGGACTGAAAGCTAGAAAATAGGATTTCACATAGATCTGTGGGTTTGAGCCATGGGTTACAAAAAAAAAAGTTTAAATATATAATTTCGTTGAAAGATGGACTTTGGGCTTTGTTGATTAAATTTGATTTTAAGTTTGAAAATTAATATTTTGATTTTGAATTATTATTTTGGATAAATATATATAAAAAAATGATAAATATCAGAAGATGCGACAATTGATTTAACGATAAGTTTCGTTATACCAATGGATGCGACTTTTTGAAAAAACACGACTTTATAATATACATAATTCAACGACTTCTTCTTCTTCCTCCAAGACTATTCTTATGAAAAATATAAAGTAAGTTCTTGTGCAAGAACTTGTACAAGATAGTTATATCCTCGAGATAGACATCCGAAACTACAAGCACAAGTGAGAGCGAATTTCTGTCTTAGAACACTACAACGCAGGCCTCTATCTGATCAAATCAGTGATATCCAACTTCGTTTGTTGTTAAATTCAATTTTGATTCTATTATTATTATTATATATAGATCGTTTGTATTCGTATTGGATCGGTTCTAACATCACTTGTTCAGTTGCACGAGTGCTGTAATGGATGCGTGCTCGGTGCAAAGCTACTTGTCATTTCGAAAACCAGTTTTAAGTGCTGTGAGTGCGTGACAGAAGGTAATGCCATTCCATTTGAAGTGGTGCCGAGCACATTACTCGCCAATATGTGTTTATATAGCATCTATTGAGCATGCAACTTCATACCCTGTCAATCTTATAAGAATCAAGTCACTCAGTGCTGATATATATATACCACCAGCCATTTGGTAACTGTTGGCGATTCATTAAACACCGGTGTGACTCAACATGGTAGAATCCGTGATCCACGGAAACCAGTTTGTTGTAGCGGAAGCAAATAAATGTAAGAAAAAATACAGATTTAACGTGGTTCACTAACGCGAGTTAGCTACGTCCACGGCAGAAGGAGAACAGATTACTTTATCTTGGAGAACCAGGTTACAAGTATATCACACTAGGTTAAGCCTAACCTAGAATTACAGAATACCTAATCTCTCTACCACACTAGATTAAGCTTAATCTACATGATAGAACCAGATATCACACACTCTCTTATGGCTGATACCCTTGTATATATATAGCCAACAAAGTCCTGAATACCAGAGGAATCCCAGACACACACGTCTGAGGAAACTTAAACCAGAATGATTAAGGAAACTCAATTCCTTAATGCTTGAGGAATCCTAGTCCTAGCGAAATCCTGAGTAGAAGTCTTGCTCGCCAAGGATTTCTAACTCTCCTCGCCAAAGACTTCCTCGCTAGAGACTTTTGCCAAAGTCAACGCTCGCCAAAGACTCTCTCGCCAGAGATTCTTCCTTGCTCGCGTACCACACGTATGCCAACATGCCACGCGTATGCCAACGCGCCTCGCGTACGTCGACGCGACTCAAGATTCAAGGCATAGACTAACACAGTTGACCACCCCAGCCAATTCCCCCTATCAACACTCACCTCTATGTACAGTAATAGAAGAATTGCTAAAACTGAAGCCCTTGCTAGATTAGTACGAACTGAGGCCCTAGCTGCATCCATATCCATATTAAAAATAGGTGGATGATCTCTCCACTCTCTCATAAGCACATCCCATCGAGAATTACGTCAGACTATATTAACACATATGCAACTAGTCTTTATTGATTGAAGAACAGAAAACACCGACTCAGTCCTACATTTCGACATTTATACATTCCCACTCGGGGATAAAATGGTGTGGTTCACTAATTATCTCAAAACTCAAGACTTGACCACCAGTGCATCATCCTCATCATTCTTCTGAGACGTCCTTGGGATCCTTCCCGGTCAATGTTTCATCTGTCCTGCTTGAATACTAGCTAGAAGGTGAGCACTCACCACTTGGATTGCAACAGAGAGAAATGCACGAGCATTCTGGCACGTTTTCAGTTCTAAGAAAATGAATTCTACGGAGTGACAAAGTTTAGTGGTTTACCTAAATTTGTGGAGAAGTTGGCGAATACTCTGGGCTGACTCCAGAGGAATTGAATAGGCTGAGAAAGAACAACCAGAAACATTTTTCAGTACACAGTTAAGTAAATAGGTAGGTGAGGTGAGAGGTGACAAAACCAATAAAGCTTAAACTTTTACCTGCCAGGACTGAAATAGGGGCTTGAAGGGGAGTAAGTTGGAGATGTTGGGGAATAGGCTGGTGATGTTAGGCTGCAATAACCAAGAAAACAATCAGCCACAACTAAGATTATAAGCTATAACGATTGCACAAGACTTGAATGCAGCAAGTCAGTGTAAGTAGAAACATAGATAAAATTCTTATCAATCATTTGAAGGATTTATCACCAGTTAGACATAACCAAAAACTCTCAAGGCATTAATAATAGCAAATGCAGTTTGATAAAACTCACCTGTATGGAGATGTGGGGCTGTAGCTTGGGGATGTTGGGTTGTAGCCTGGAGAGGTTGGACTGTAGGCTGGTGAGCTATGGCTATAGGAGGGAGATGTGGGGCTGTAGGATGGTGATGTTGGGCTGTACAATGGGGACGTGGGGCTGTAAGAAGGCAATGTGTGGTTGTAGAATGGGGACGTGGGGCTGTAAGAAGGCAATGTGTGGTTGTAGAATGGGGACGTGGGGCTGTAAGAAGGGGACGGTGGGCTGAAGAAGGAGGACGAAGGGGGACTGTAAGAGGGGGATGTTGGGCTGTAGTAGGGAGACCATGGACTGTAAGTGTGCAATGATTGGTTGTAGAAGGGAGACATGGGGTTGTAAGAGGTGGATGGTGGAGTGTAAGTTGGTGATGTCGGGCTGTAAGGACGTGGAGGAGGGCTGTACTGAGGTGAGATAGGCGAGTAATATGGACTTGTAGGAGTAAGGGCAGGGATGACTGGGCTATAATTGGGTGATGTGGGACTACAGGGTGTGTAATTGGGGCTAGTAGGGGTATAAGTTGGTGATGTGGGACTATAGGGTATAGACGATGTGTTACCGCAGCTGACATATGAAGGAGAAAACTGTGCTTCCAGCATTGGTGACAGCTGAGTGTTGGGGCTCTGCAAGTAGCTTGGAGAGGATATAATGTTCTCAAGATATGGAGAACGAAATGGTGTCATGCCAACATCAAGATCATCCGTATAACCCAGTAGCTGCACTTCCATAGCATTTTCTATCATCTTTTCATTTAGAAACAAGGAACAATCTCCACTGCCAATAGGTGCCAGCTGACCTAGCATTATGTGTTCTGTTACACCCCTGACACGATCTGTCTCTGCAAAAGCTGAGGCATCTAACAGAATGTCCACAGTCTGTTCAAATGAGCAACGCATCATAGGACCAGTGTCATTTCGGTTGATACCATGACGAGTGATGGCCATCAAGTAGCCACGATAGGTCATGGTATCACAAAGAATAGCCAGGTGCCGGTAGTTTACATATGATCCGTCAAATGAGATCACATTCCGCAACTCATCTAACAATACACGTCGAGCTGCCTCAATTCCAAGAACCTCCATAATTTCATACAAGTCATTACTTGTTGTCCTCTTGGCATCAACATTCTCATGGCCCATGACAGCTAAGAGATTAACACCATCAGTATCCAGCATCCACTCTTGTTCAGCATTAAACCCTTCATTTTCATCAAACCGGTTAACTTTGCCCTGCTTAATGAACACTTTCTTGATCTGGGGGATACCTTTAAGAGCTATCTCTGTCAACATGGTAGCTTCAAGCTTTCTCAGGAACACATCATCTTCAGATTCATAATCTACTTTCCCATGTGAAGCTTCGTCGTTCATAAGACGGATTCGCAATATCAACTTTTCAGAATTGTCATCAGAGAAAATGCACTGAATATCACCACCAAATGTCACGTTGATCTTCTCAGCTATTTCAGCCATGTTCAATCTCTTATCCACCATCATTTCACGATTCATCTCCACGCGAAGCAACCAAGGAGATAACTTTTCAGGGTTAACCTCTTCATCTGGCATTTCATAGTAAGACCGGACAAACTCAAGATCTTCTTCGATTATTGTGCTCATAGGGTCTGGATCGTACCATACTTCTGTAGCTTGAGCAACACTTCCGAGATTGGTGTATTCCAGATCACACTGAACATTCTTGGCCTTATCCTTGGTTTTATTAGCTTCATGGTTCAGGTAGATAGAAAGAGCGGGTGTTTTGATTTTCTTAGATACATCAATAATCTCCTTCAACCTGGGAACACCTAGAGTAACATTCTTTGCACTTACACCAGCATAGTGGAAGGTATTCAGGGTCATCTGAGTAGCAGGCTCACCAATAGATTGTGCCGCAACGACACCGATCATTTCTCCAGGTGCTACAAGTGCTTGCAAGAAGCGTGCTTCTATCTCCCCAATAACCCAGTCAAATGCTTCACAAGTGAGCTTGTACTCTTGTAGGACTCTTTTGCTAGCAAAAGTGCTGCGAAGCAGAATTTTGAAGAAGAGTGTAGCATTGTTTTGAGCTTCAACACTTAACAGGTCATCACCAGGAACAACTTGCAGCCTCTCATGGAGTTTATCAATCTTTTCAATTATTTCCATTGGATGCATTTCAGAGGGCCTCCTAGAGTCGATTTTGAAAGTCTCCTGTGCATTCCAGATGAGTCTCTTCAGATTAACAGGAAGTGGCCAAGATTTGTCACCTGTGACTGCGATCTCTGTGCCTAGTTGAATCCTATCAGCTTCAAGGTGTTTTAATTCTTCATCAAATACTTTGCGAATCTCTGGAAATATTCTCATATCTTCAAGATGTTTAGGCAACATGTAGTCCGGCTTCCAGTTATCATCATCAAGCTCAAAACAGAAAGTTTTGTCAAACTCTGCCTTTTTCATTTGTAACGAATCCAGCTTTTGTGACTCTATCCATACAGCATCCATTCCATCTTCTCCATAGAGAAACTGTATGACGTCCCCCAATGAATTTCTGACAGTCCCATCATATTTGACCATGATGGATATGGATAGAGTCACAAAAGCTGTATGGATAGAGTCACAAAAGTTTTCCCTTCACCAGTCTCCTCTGGATATAACCCGTCTCAGATGTCTTGACTGCAGTGTCTATAAGATCAAACAGAATGCAACACGTGAAATTGCAAACTGTATCTCGGATACCATGAAGATGATAATGGCCTGCAGGCCTTTCAATGTTTATATCTGTAAGGAATAGCTAAATATTTTCGATGCAAGAAAACAGAACAAAAGATGACGCTAATGCCATAATATTGAAGAACTCAAGATGACCGATGGGATTGACAGTTATAAAATAAACTTTTATTTATACATCTTAGAAAGAAATATGCAGACAAAGCAAACCAGGTTTTCTCAGTGTGCTTTTTTTCCAGTCGACCAGTAGCACATAACAAAATCCACGTACATTTGTATCAAGCAAGAAAAAACATAAAGTATGGTCTATAAACTTTTCTTTCTCAACTCTGCATAATGTTGGCATATGTACAGTACTAGTCACCAACAGAAATCAGATTTATTATTGAAGGACAAAAAAAGATTATAAAAATAATTGTAACAAACCTTTGTTTATTGAATGGAGTCACAGTCTCTGTGTACGTAAGATTTTTAGCAATGCTCCATGGTACTCCTAATTGATCAAGGTTGAGATTTGGATCTGGTGTAATAACAGTTCGTGCCGAGAAATCAACTCTCTTCCCCATCAAGTTTCCTCTAACTCGACCGTGCTTTGCCTTGAGCCTACAGCATATTGATTTAATAGGTCTCCCCTGGGACCCCGAGGAGCTTGACGATTTATGTACAGCCTATTCAGTAAAGGATCATTATTAGAAATTGCATAGATAAGATTACAACATATATAAGTAACATGTACGGTATAGAAGGCAAGGATTTGTACTGTTGGTAATCCAGGCAAGCTGTTGTCAAAATATGTGGATATGAAGTATTGCAAGATTTTTGTAAACTCTGCAATAATATGAGCAGGCGAACCACTTCTTTCCTGTGTCCTCAGATTATCGTTGTGGCGAATAATCATGGACAACTGGTGCGTTAGATCATCCTGAACTAGTTTAAGTGTTTAACAGATGAAGTCAGTAATCACCTAAAACATCAAAAGCAAACATGCTACTTGTCCTCTTAAGCAAAAGAAGAAAGAAGCAGTAACGGAAGAAACGTGCCTCACTCATGATGGAACCATCCATCACTGAGGGTCTCACAGCTGGTGGAGGAATAGGAAAACCTTGTAAAATCATCCAATCTGGTCGAGCATATTCAGGGTTCAGTCCCAATATTAGGCAGTCCTCATCACTGATCCTCTTTAATACACCAAGAACCTAAAACAAATTCAAGGAAAGAGTTAGCATTGTTCAAATGGTTGCTCCAGTATAATCACGTAACTGCAATGTGTCAGTCACCTGTTCTGCAGTAAGGCTTTGTTTCCTTTCTGTTGGTTCAGGAAGCTGTTCCACGTCATCTTTTTTCCTCTTCAATTTGTATTCTGCAATCAGCTCCATACCAACTATAGAGTAATGGGGTTGTAGAGCACCACAGCCTCCCCGACTTGTCTTCCCATGTTGGTCGGACCCTAGGCCTTGCAGATCAAATTCAATGGCGCACTCACAAATGCCTTTGTCTTTGCATGCTTCCACAAACTTTTTGAGCCTCTCTTTAGGCTTCTTGATCCTCAAAGCTTGTTTAAACTTATTATCTTCCTGCAAATATGACAATGAGAAAATTTGCCGGTATTAACCTTTCATATCTATGACATTTTTTCATTCAAACAATTGACAGAAAAAACAACAACAAATAATCCCCATAATTATTCAACGGGAGTTCAAGCAATAAACAGAATCAATACCAAACCAATTCAAATATGGAAAGAAAAGACTCCCATAAATTCATTAGCCAAAGTAAGGACACCAACGGAGAACATAAACAGAAACACTAACACTTCAACAGTGTATTTCATTGTGAAATTGAAACACACAACTAAAGCTTTGTCCCTCATAACCGCATTCTACACACAACTGAACACAGAAAAAGATGCACAACATACGAATCGAAAAGCCGCCAAAAAAAAATTAAACCATCTAACTTCATGCAATCTACAAATACAATCTCAGTCAAAACAAAACAAAACAAGTTCACAAACCATCCTACAATTACTGAAACAATTTCACAGTAGAAAATAAGGTCAAGGCTAGTAAAAACCTGATCCAGTAAAATTTTGGAGCAACTGATGCAGATGCAGCGCATTATAGACAGCACAGTCTTCATGAACCCGACGTGGAACACAGGCTTGGCCAGCTCGATGTGACCGAAATGCCCCGGGCACTCATTCATATTTCCACCACAGGTCTCACACCTCTGGCGCCTATCAATCGGACCGAGCCGAGGATCGCCCAAGCCGCCTCTCAACACCTTACCGTTCAACATCGACCGGTTAAGCTCAATCTCCTTCACCGACATTTGTCTCTGAACAAATTAAAAACACAGAGAAATAAATTAAAAAATTCAGATTACAAAATTCCGGCGAGCTTCGCTGCTCCGATCCTCAATTCCGAGCAGCGAATCGGAGAAGAGAGAAGATTAAAGAAGAGGGAACGGAATAATTACTATTTCGCTGGGGCTGAGAATGCCGAACTGGACGGAGCTCGGCTTCACCACCTCCATAGGCGAATACGGGAACCGGAAATCCATGGCCGAACCCTAAGTTTTTTTCAGTGAAAGCTTGTTTGTTAAGCACTTAAGTTTTGTGTGTTCAGTTAGTGTTTTTGAATTGAAAATTATGGCGGTTAAAATTTGATCCCTCCCTCTGAGGCCAAGGGGTTGTATTTATAGAGGAAAAGGGTGGTGGTTAAAGACGAGATTACCCTCTCAGATCCGAGGAAATATACCCCCACCGACCTTTTGAGTTGGATTAGCCCAAATTAAAACGAAGTCCCGGCCCAAAATGGAAGAAAATAAAACGCGCCAAGTCAAACCCGCCAGAACATTCCCGCTACGTCATCAAATCGCGTTTATAAATAACCGTCAAAAAACCAAAACCACGCGAGAACAGAAAGAACGAGGAAAAAATGGCGTCGTCGGTGTACACGTGTTCGGCGTGTGGAGCCAATCTGAACCTGAACGCAGCCTATCTCTACCCGCCGGAGATTTTCTTCGAGGCCGGGAACAAAGGAACGGTGTCGTTTTCGGGGATCGACGCGACCAAGTTCAGGTTCGAGAAGGAGGACAAGATCAGGCCGTTTTGGGAGACGAGGAACTACTGGGGGATCCAACGGACGAGGACGAAGATCAAGTGCAACGGCTGCGGGTGGCTCGTCGGACACGTGTACGAGGATGGGCCGCCGATGATGGAAGGGAACGGGCAGTACGGCTTGGGGCCCAGCCAGATTATTCCACGGGCGGCGAGGTATAGGTTCAAGATCAAAGCTCTTCGTGTTGCGTCGCAGACGTAGAATTGAATATTTGGGAATATTCAAATATTAATTTACCGGTGTAAATCAGTTATTTGTGTTTCTACTGTGAACAGATTGAAATTTTGAGTTGATTTTCCATCATTTTTCGATTGAACATTATCGACATGTACGTTTCATGTTACAATTCCTGCATGTTGCTACACATTTTAATTTCGATTTAGGGTATGGTGGCAAATTGACACGAAAATATCAATTTTAGGTTCTAAGCTACTCGATTACATTTTATGTGTTTCTCAAAACATTTAAGTGCTTCCGGACTCAACAAAATAATTTTTTTTGAATTTTTTCTCTGTTCATAATTTTATTTTTATTTCAAAATTATTTTTAGACATTCTAAAAGTAATACCAAATATGTCCACGAATATTTTGCATTTGTTACGGATTTGATAACGTAAAAAATATAGGTACGTAGTTGATTATTCTGAACGGTGTGGAAGTCTTTAAGAATAAATTCTAGCTCACACTTGTAGACAGCATTAGCTATCTACCTACGGAAAGTCTTGCTTGTTTTTAGTTTTGTATATACATGCATGGAAATTATCATCCATCAAGAACAATCTGCATGTCAAATATATGTTACTACATAATTACCTCAACTTGCACCTACCAGTCAATTGTGGCTTGGTGATCTCCAGTCTCTCCCTGAGAAGATCATCGAATTCAGTTAGCGAGAAGGTTAGATGAAGATGAAGCAAATGGAGCAGGAAGCTGGAAAGAGTGGTATAAAGAAAAAACAAGTGATCAGTTCACCATCATCATGGCCACCGCCGCCGCCACCGCCACTGCCGAGGTTTTCAGATAACAAGAGCGTTGTTGAGAGTGTGACAAAGAGAGAAATCGGCAGGTTCTGGACGCAGAAGCGCATAAATGAGGAGGAGCACCTCCTCGCAGCGAACAAGGCTGCAGCACGCATTAGAGCCTGAAAACTCTCGGTATGCTGTCAAATGACACATTTCAAATGCATTCGAGGGAACGCAATTTGGTCATAATTTGATGATCATATATATTTTCAGATGGTTCATAGTTTCATTGAATTGGCAGCAAAATTGTGCACATATGCAAAAAAATTCATTATCCATCTTTTTCAAGGGAAGACTTTAATGTAACGTCTACGCGCGGTACATTAATGTAGCAATACATCGACGACTTATAGCTAAATTCTTAGTAAGAGTAGTGCCATGAGGTTAGGAACTTTCAAGGATTCAGCTCATTTCAGTTGCTTGATTGTCAAGTTTTCTTCGCCACAGCTAGTCATACCAATTCTTAACAGATTGAGAATTTGATTGAACATGTGCAGGTGGACTAAAAGCAAGTATGCATACTTGAACCAGCCAGATATCGAATCCAAGGAGCCTCTGAAAAGGCGTAGCTCAACATTTGTTCCCAATTGCTTTTCCTATAAGCCAACTCCTCTGTATCCAACCTCTCTTGGTGTCTTTTAAACCAGCTCAGCTGCTTCAATTGTTGGATTTAATATTCATGGATTGTAATCGTTGTATGTATTTGGAATAAGTAAATTAAAGTTACAAATGAGTTGCCACGTCAAACTGGTGTTCTTATCTGGTAATGAAGGATCAATTCAACTCCTCTGTTTTGACTCTGTAATCATGATACAGATTAGCTTGTAACTTTCTATGTATCACACCAAATATTACAAAAATATTATTTCGAAATGTCCAATGCTATCAACTATCAACAGTGCCCCGTCCACGGATGAGCTTCTGAATTTGGAGGAGTACCTTATCTCTTGCTATGTTCTATCATGATGACCAAGACAGCAATGTCATTGACCTTGTTTGCTATGTCACTGCACGCAACCTTAGAGTTATGGCAGCTGATCGCATCAGCGCAATGTCCTATGTAGTGTGTATATGCTTGCAACATGGACATTGTTGTCGCAAACTTGTATTCGAGTTTCTTTGTTCTTCTGCGAGAGATTTAACAAAACGACTCGATAGAGGAACATTCCATGGCAAGATTGGCAGCTTTGAAGTTTGAGAAGAAACTCAATATATATATGTACCTTGAGGCTGCATTAGAAGGAATTTGCACTAGTGTCTTGACTGTTGTAGTAGATCTCTTTTCACAGGAAAAATAGGTGCACGAGCTGGGATTGGGCTTGTCGTTGCACCCATATATTAGTTTTTCTGGTGATACAAAATTATCGTATATGCGAGGTGAATTAAGAACAGTATATGCTGATTCCGTGATTTGGATCATATTTTGATTATTTCTTGTAAGAGCAGAACATATCATGTTGCATGTGAGACTCAATACATCAACATAAAACAAATTATATAATAAGAGTAGAAGAAAAAAAAGGAATAAAAATACAGATAAACACTTAACTAACAGTAATACTAAAACACTTGCAATTTTCCATTTCCGAGAGTAGAACAACGACTTTGAAAAAACGAAGCGCGTAGAGACGTGTGCGCAAGTCTGTTTAACCGTGTTGTTGAAGACTGATGATGCTCTAGATCCTCTTCCTCTTACAGATCTCTCGCATCTCTCTCAAATCTCGCGACAGTTAAATCGAATCATCCAAACCCAGTCATGGCAGTTAAGCCCAGGCACGCGCGCGTCTCCGGCGGTCGCAAATCTTCGTCGTCGTCGTCGACACTGGTTCTGACCTTGCTCGTCATGTTCACCTTCGTCATTCTCATCCTCCTCGCCCTCGGAATCCTCTCTGTTCCGAGCGGCTCATCCTCCGGCGACTCGCCTAAGGCCAACGATCTCAGCTCGATCGTACGGAACAGCGTCGAGAGGTGAGAGAAATCGCTTCGATTTGGTTCGACTTTGATGCTTGGTTTGGTAATTAATGTGAATTTTGGGGGTTTTATAGAGACGAGAGAAACCACGGAAGTAAAGAGCAGTGGGTTGAAGTCATCTCTTGGGAGCCGAGAGCTTTTGTTTATCACAATTTCTTGGTGAGCTCTTTGCTCTAGTTGTATAATTGTTATATGCATTGAAGTTATTTCCTTGTTTGTTGTGATGTTGATAATTGGATCATGAGTTTATTGATTGCTAAAGTTGCCGAATTTGTGCCGATTTATAAGTGCATTGTGTTTTTTGGAATGTTTAGTAGCAAGTGATATTAGAAAGAATTGATTGCATATTTGCATTTCCGATTAGACGAGATTGGTGCTTCTTTTCTACTCAAATTTGATGTGATCATGAAAAGTTGACCATGACTGGCTAATTTTGGCAGACGCAGAAGGAATGTGATTACCTGATTGATCTAGCCAAGCCTCATATGGAGAAGTCAACGGTGGTAGATAGTGAAACTGGAAAGAGCAAAGATAGCAGGTTTTAGTTATTTACTAGCTTCTCTTGTGTCAACTGAGCTAAATGCGGTCCTTCTTTATGGTTCCCTTGATTTTCCCAGTCATGTGTAATACAGTTGGTTTATATACGGAATGCAGGGTTCGTACAAGCTCGGGAACATTTCTGACTAGAGGGCAGGATAAGGTTATCAGGAACATAGAGAGAAAGATTGCTAATTTCACGTTTCTACCTGTAGGTAAGCTGTCGATCTCTGCTGTCCGTGTTTATTGTATATATACATTTTACAGTTGTCATTGATCAATCTATCATTAGTGTCTAATCCAAAACCTCAATATACAGATCATGGGGAGGGACTTCAAATTCTCCACTATGAAGTTGGACAGAAGTATGAGCCTCACTATGACTACTTTCAAGACGAATATAACACTAAGAATGGAGGTCAACGTATAGCTACCGTTCTGATGTATCTGTAAGTTTCATAACCTACTTGCATCGACACGGTTGCGTATGATGCACTACATAGACTGATAGACCAACTTATATCGTGTGGATATGTTTCTTCCACTCATGTGATACAGCTCCGATGTTGAAGAAGGGGGTGAGACTGTGTTCCCTGCTGCCAAAGGAAATATCAGTTCTGTGCCTTGGTGGGATGAGCTGTCTGAATGCGGGAAGAAAGGACTTTCCATTAAACCTAAGATGGGAGATGCATTGCTTTTCTGGAGCATGAATCCTGATGCAACATTAGATCCTTCAAGTTTGCATGGTGAGTGATACCTTACAGTAAACTAGTTACTAGCTTGGAGAAGCAATTTCAGCCTTTTCTGCTGTCCCTGATGCAAAATGTACATCATGGAAGAAGTTGTATTTACATATTGCATTTATTAACTATACCTCCTTAAAGAAGAAAAAAAAATTAAATTCAAAATAGATAAAATGTTATCTCTGATAATAATTTTAGACTTTATTAGTTCATTGAATGGATTTGTGTTATGTTTCAGGTGGATGCCCTGTAATCAAGGGGAATAAATGGTCATCTACTAAATGGATTCGTGTGGACGAGTACAAAGTTTAAAAAGTTATACAAGAGGTAATATCCAACACCATCAATTATAGGGGTGTGCAATTTTAGCAAGAGATTATTCAATGTTTCAGATTCTTAATATCTGCTGTTTAAGAACACTCTGCTTATTGGCTGTTCAATGGTTTATTTCTTTCTTTCTCTTATGGTTAATGTGTGGTTCAAGATGTGTGTGTTTATTTTTTAATAAATCCAGTTGTCTAGATTCTTTTCTAAAAGACGATCACTGGCAGGTTATACAAGTTCTTATGATAGTGCTGCACTCATCAAAATCTTAAGCCCGAGCACCAGTACTTATGCTTCAACTGTCACCTCTGACCTAGTACACTGGTGGATCTGCATGCCTCAGAGACTTTGATGGACTACTAGTTGCTCTACCGATTCAAGTTTTGCTTGTGAGCTATATATTCTTGTCATCACTACCACTGATAAAATAAGCATCCATATTTTTGCTTCTTTAAACAAGAACTCTCAAATTCTCTAACTCTCTAATGTGTCTGGTCAATCACGAGAATACGAGACTTCAAATTTTCAAAGTTCTATCAATTGTTCCTTTAGAATACTTTTGGTTGTTGAAATTCAGTGAAATTTACAATTCCTATAATTCATGGTCCATAAAAAAAATTAATATTGATGTTCAAAACTTAATTTTTAAGAACCAGTTAAGAAGAGTTTATTCCCAATTTGGGACCTCGAGAATGAGATTTTGTATTCGAAAATGGAAAGTTTGTACGAGGACTAGACCTTGGGAGTTTTTTATGGTAACACATAGTTGCCAGAGTCTGTGGTTGGCATACCGCTGTAGAATTAAGCACATCGATGCCTAAGACGAAATGTAGACTGTAGAGTCCAACAAACAGGCCACATTTTTTGAAAACCAAGAGCCAGATTTCAGATAATCAATCAAAGGACCAATGATACATCAGATTTTCGAAGAAAAGATTCATCATGATTGATCCAAGCACTATAGCAATCCCAACCCCAATGTCTCTTTATTCCTGACGTAGTTGGGGTCAACTCTGAAACAGCATGTCGATTATTAGAAACTTATAGGAGAACAGGTACAAAGACGACTTACACCTGCATCCCCAGAGAGCCATGGTCAATCTAACACTTTGCACTGATCAGATTCCTGATGACATACTGTAAAATGCCTCCGTGATCAAAGTAAGCCAGCTCCACCTGCACGAAATAAGGAAGATAAGTATTTGGAAGCAACCTGAGGTGGAAAAAGATACAAACCAGTATCAAAGCGTGTTAGAATCAATTACCTCCGTATCGAACCGTAGCGTGCATACAAACGACTTTCCATTGTCTGTCACCACAGTGATATCCTGACCGGGTCTAATATCACTAACACTGCTTGGAAGATTGATGGTGTAGCGTTCCTCACCGGTCAATCCAAGAGATTCAGCATCCTCCCCAGCCTTAAAGCATAGTGGAATGATACCCATCCCGACAAGATTACTACGGTGAATGCGCTCAAAGCTCTTTGCTATGACTGCTTTCACGCCCTGAGAATAATTATGATTTAAAGCATCATCTCATGAATCAAGTCAAAGGTATAGTGATGTTACTGGAATAGGGGTACAAAAGTGCATACCAGAAGCTTTGGACCCTTAGCAGCCCAATCACGAGAACTTCCACTTCCATACTCAGCACCAGCCAAAATAATTGTCTCATGCCCTTCATTTTTGTACCTCTGGAATAATTAAGCACATCAGGAAAAAGTAATTAGAAGGCAGTACACTAATATCTTACAAGGAAGAAGTTAAGATTAGTGGACAATACCATGGCAGCATCAAAGACGGAAACTTTCTCTCCTGTTGGGTGATGAATTGTTTTGGCACCAACTTCTCCTTTCAAAAACTTGTTGACCAGGCGAATGTTAGCAAAAGTCCCTCTTGCCATTATTTCGTCATTACCACGACGACTACCATAGGAGTTGAAGTCTCTTCTATCAACTCCGCGCTCAATCAGGTATTTGGCTGCTGGACTATCTTTGTGAATGCTACCAGCTGGTGAGATGTGGTCAGTTGTAATACTATCTCCAAAGTTTAGCAAGCAATAAGCGTTCTTCACACCAGAAGCGCCGGGAGGAGACATGGTCATATCCTTAAAATAAGGTGGCTCGTGTATGTATGTTGATTTCGGGTCCCAGGCATAAAGAGTGCCAGAAGGTACAGACAAGTTATTCCACATGGGATTTCCTTTGGTGATTGCTTCATATGTAGCCATAAACATCTCAGGAAGAACATTTGATTGCACAGCCTGAAGAGAGCAAAAGAATACTATGAAAAACTAAACCTTCAACTTGGTGAAAATTGTTCAGCAATTGATTTTGAAGGTATCACAAAACAAAATTTTAGTGAATACTGAACCAATCTCACCTCTGCTACTTCTTTATTAGATGGCCATATATCCCTGAAAAATATCTTGTTTCCACCTTTTCCCACCCCAATGGGTTCTGATTCAAAGTCAATATTGACCTGCAACATTGCCTCTACATTAGATATTGCATGAAAGAGACAAAGCTTAATAGAACATTACATCAGTACATGTACATATTGCGTATGAACATTAAGTAACATATATTACAATGCAAGAGAGATAAGAAGTATTGTGTAAGCACCTCCTAGATCTGTGATTTTACGACTAAACAAGCTAAAACAGATGAATACGGAAAATAAAAACAAACACAACAATTTAGAGTGGGTCAGCTAAAACTATAGCTTGCGTCCACTTCGTGATCTCTTTTGAGAGATTCACTAGCACTATGAAGAATTAATTGATTACAAGTACTTATTGTAGATCTCCCAAACCCTTCAATCTAATTCTTATTTCTCTATCACTCTTAGCTCTTGTTTTCTATCTTACTTTAAAAAATCCCCCGGCAGTTCTATATATAGATATAGAAGCTGCCAATACATCATAGGAAATGGATTCCTATTCCTAATATACAAATCCTAACCAAACAAGGATAGACTAACTCTCCTACGACTTATAGAAAAGCTCAACTAACTTCCTTGCTAGACAGGACTTGTATCCTAAATCCTTTCCTAGACTGGATCAACGAACCAAAACACAACAATCTCCACATTGGTGAGTTGATACCAAAAAAACGATTGCTGCAACCTTCAGGATATCTTGAATCTCTTAAAGTAATCCCAAACAAACCTCAAAGAGCCTCCACCTTGGCAAGACTCCTCTTGCCTCAATGCACCTCAAGTGAGAGGTGCTCCACCACAGCTCAAGATGCTGTGATATTGAGCAAGTCTAAACAATGCTTGAACTACTCTACAGAAACAGCGTTTTTGTCCCTCCTTGTTTCAATTCCAAAGATCTTTTGTACAACTCCTAAATCCTTCATGTCGAACTCAACTCCTAGTTGCTTATTCAGATCTTCAACATATCCTTGCATGCAATTAGCATGTTATCTATATACAGAAGTAGTAAAATAATCTCCTCATCTTCGAATACATGGTAATAAACGCAGCAGTCATATAAACACTTTGTGTAGCCTATTTTCAGCATGTGTGTCGAAACGTTTGTACCATTGCCTCGGTGATTGCTTGAGCCTAAATAGTGACTTCTTCAACCGACATACAAGATTCTCCTTTCATGTTTCAATAAAACCCTCTAGATGTGACATGTAAATGTCTTCTTCGAGGTCCCCATGAAGAAATGCAGTCTTCACATCCATTTGCTCAATCTCCATGTCATGTTGAGCTGCTATAGATAACAATAACCGAATTGAAGTGTGTTTGACGACTAGAGATAAAATCTTGTCATAATCCACTCCCTCTTTCTGCGAATACCATTTTGTCACCAACAGTGCTTTGTATTTGATGGCATCACCATCATGTACTCCTTTCTTCCTAAACACCCATTTGCAGCCAACAAACTTTCTATCTTTGGGTTTAGGAACTAGCTCCCACACGAAATTCTTATATAAAGATTTCATTTTTTCTGTCATAGCACTAATCCAACCTGCCCGTTCCTCACTATCTATAGCATCTTGGTAGGTAGTTGGATCTCCTTGACTTATATTCAGAGCATGACTTCTTCACTCGGTTCAAATTTGAAGCGCTGTATTTTTCTCGGATTTCTCGTTGGTCTGTCAAGTGCTTTACATCTTTGATATGACTCAGGTGCTTGTGGGATAGGGGAATTTCGACCCCTCTGTGGGGATTGCTCCACCTGAGTCATAACCGGTGACTGTTGTTGATGCTCTGGTTCTTCATTAACTACTTGATCATTCCCTGCTTGCTCAATTTGCTCCACCTAAACTTAGGAATCTTCATCTGATACTTTAGTTAATGGAATCTTGGTTGCTTCTTCTTCATCAACAGTCAGCTTCTCCTTCTTGCTATCTTCTTCATTAAACAGCATAGTCTCTCATCAAAAACAACACCCATGGTGAGAACCTTCTTATCTTTAACTATATCTCACAGCTTATAACTCTTTACTCCTTTCTCGAAGCCGATGAACAAGCATTCGAGTGATTTCAGTTTCAGTTTGGTCCTCTCATCTCTGAGAATATGTGTATATGCACTGCAGCCAAACACTCTCAAATTGGAATAGTCAACTGAATTTCCCGACCATGTCTCCTTTGCACACTTGAAGTTAATAGCCCTAGAAGGTGATCGAGTAACCAAATAAGCATGATTAACCGCCTCTGCCGAAAATGACTCAAACAACCCTGCTTATTTCCCTCTCCAAAAGAGTTCTGTCCATCCTTTCTACAACACCAATTTGTTCGAGAGTCTTCTTCACAGTAAAGTGCCTTGTAATGCCCTTATCCTTGCACAGTTGCAAGAATTGATTATCTCTATATTCACCTCTATTGTCGCTTCTTATATACTTGGTTTTTCTACTTGTTTGGTTCTCAACTTCAGCTTTCCACTCCTTAAATTTGGTGAAAACCTCATCCTTAGTTTTCATAAAGTACACCCAAACCTTTCTCCAAAAATCATCTATGAAAGAGACAAAATATTTGGCTCCACCCTTTGATTTTGAAGGTACAGGTCCCAAACATCTGTATGAATATAGTCCAGTACTCCTTTGGATTTATTCTCACCGCTGCTCACCTTGAATGTCACCTTGGTCTGCTTTCCGTGTGCAATACTTGCAAAATTCAAGTTTGCAACTCATTACATCTTCTAGCTTATTCCTCTTGTATAATTCTTGTAACCCTCTTTGACTCATGTGCCCTAGCCTTCTGTGCCATAGCTCATTCTTGTCATCTTCTGCACAAACTGCTGCTCCACCTACCACTATAGAGCCTATAGTTTGCAGCTCATTACACCTTCTAACTTATTCCTCTTGTGTAATTCTTGCAACCCTCTTTGACTCATGTGCCCTAGCCTTCTGTGCCATAGCTCAGTCTTGTCATCTTCTGCACAAATTGTTGCTCCACCTACCACTGTAGAGCCTGTAAGCTTATACACGTTTTGTTGCATAACACCTTTCATGTAGACCATTTTTCCATTTCCTACTCTAAGTTGTCCATCTTGGGATTTAAACCAAAATTCAGCCCTATCCAAAGTGCTCAAGGATAATTAGATTTCTGCTCAACTTTGGGACATGGCTGCCATTCCTTAGCGTTCTGATAATTTCATCGTGCATTCTGATCTTTACTATTCTGATTCCCATAATTCTACTAGATAAATTATTTCTCATCAAAACTTCTCCGGTGTTCTTCTCTTCATATGTGTCAAACCAATCTATGTGGGCACACATATGAAATGTGCAGACTCCAAACGTCTGCGCCTTCTTCTCCTTCCATTGTTTAAAATTCTTTTTTCAGTGGTCAGGTAAACCACACTCGAAGGAATCATTCTTCTTTTCCTAGCCTTTTTCCTTCTTCATCTTCCTCTGCCAAAGCGTGAAGTTGTCCTTGCCATTGAAAGGCTTAATAGACTGTTTCACATCTCCTACTTCGACAATCTTGTTGTTCACCATCATAAAAACACCCTAAGCCTAAGCTCTTGTACCACTTATAGTGTAGCGCCTCCTACATTTGTAGTTTTACGACTAAACAAACTAAAACAAATGAAAACCGAAAGCAGAAACAAACACAACAATTTAGAATGACTCAGCTAAAACTATAGCTTACGTCCACTTCGTGATCTCTCTTGAGAGATTCACTAGCACTATGAAGAATTAATTGATTACAAATACTTATTATAGATCTCTCAAATCCTTCGATCTAGTTCTTATCTCTCTATCACTCTTAGCTCTTGTTTTCTATCTTACTTTAGAAAATCCCCCAGCAGTTCTATATATAGATATAGAAGCTGTCGATACATAATAGGAAATGAATTCCTATTCCTAATAAACTTAACCTTAAGTTTATACACAAATCCTAACTAAACAAGGATAAATTAACTCTCCTAAGACTTATAGAAAAAAACTAAGCTAACTTCATTCCTTGCTAGACAAGGACTTGTATCCTGAATCCTTTCCTAGATTGGATCAACAAACCAAAACACAACAAGAAGTGACTGCAATATTATTTGAGCTCCATACCGTGCCAGCAAGAGCATAGGCAACCACAAGTGGAGGAGAAGCAAGATAGTTGGCCCTTGTTAAAGGATGTACACGACCCTCAAAATTCCTATTTCCAGATAATACAGCTGCCGCTACAATATCTGTAAAAACGAACTGCTCAATAACCATGGAAACATGTTGAGTACCACATGTATAAAAATAATCTGTTTACAGTATTTACCATTTTCCACAATAGCTGCTGCCACTGCTTCATTAATATCTCCTGAATTTCCAATGCATGTGGTGCACCCATACCCAACGATATTAAATCCTAGCTGATTCAGATACTTCTGTAACCCACTGCAGGGACAATTCATTACTTATTAAGACACCCCAATAACAATAAGACTCTTTCAAATAAATAAATGATTATAATAAGTACCTTTTTGCCAAGTACTTGGTCACAACCCCAGATCCGGGAGCAAGACTAGTTTTGATCCATGGTTTGACCTAGCAAAAGAAACAAAAATTTCATGTCTAACTAAGTATTAGCTTCCCTTTAGAAGTACACAAGGCAGCCAGAAAACTAAGCACTATGTTATATAGCTTGACAAGTAGATTGCCCCAAAGAACGGGCAGACTGTACTTTAAATATTAAGGAAATACGCATAGACTTCAGAAATGCTTTCCCTTAGTTATTAATCACATTGCAGCCAGACTGGAAACTGGCCCCAATCTCATTGTATCAACATTCTATGCTAGAGAACTACTAATTTTTGTGTAGCCAACATAATTTATCTCCTTTGTTGTTTGTTTTCATTTACTAAGAAGTATCACTATTTCCTTTATCAGCTGATCTCCATCCTTTATATGATTAGACCAACATCAGATATAGCTAGAGGTAGACATCCAACCTCCAATCCTAATTCACAAGCTTTCTTCGCAACCAAAGCAGCTCCTAGCATTACACTGGGATTCGAGGTGTTTGTGCAACTGGTGATAGCTGCTATGACGACATCTCCGTGCCTAAGCTGTGCAGAGCTTCCATGAAATGAGAACTCCACGACTTTCTCTTGAGATTCCTTCGGCACAGCAAAACCCTGAATTCCATACAAGAAGCATGAGCAAAAGTAGATAGATGGTACCAATTAGTAAACAACTAAACAATAAGGCTCCTACGATCATTAAGAATTTAAATCATGATCGTAATCCACCAGGTCCTTATGATAGCAAGATATTCAGGAGCTGTCTTCAGCTTAAAACCTTAATTATAATAGAGGACTTATTTTTGCATAGACCGATGTTAAGCTTCAAATAAATTAAATCTGTTAACCGAACAATTTTTAGAACATCCAATGCACCGTGGTCTCCGTGCTCTACGATAATTTGTGTTTATCTAATGGATATTCTCACCTTAAATCCAACTCTATTGTCAAGGCATGCATGCCAATCCACTTTCATTTCTTTCAAAGGAACCCGATCATGTGGCCTACAAAACACATGCTTCTCAGTGGCACATAAAATAGATTGAAATGCAAAAACAGATACAAAGAGTGCATATAGCTTGATTTAACAGTAAATTCTACCTCTTTGGTCCTGATATGCAAGGTTCCACATCCTCAAGTTTTAGCTCAAGATAAGCAGAGTATACTCTCTCTATCTGGGGCTGAGACCAGGAAAACATTTGTTAAAAACCATAGTGTAGAAAGATGTTGGATTACTTAGTGCCCAAACTATTCATTGAGATAATTTACCTCACTGTAGTCCACGAACATCTTATTTGCCCGTAAATAAGATTCTATCAGAGCAACCTGCATGATAATTATCCATCTTAGAGTGTACCTAGATGATATTACAAGTGAATAGTGTCTGAACAAGCACTTACAGTGTCAGCACTTCTTCCTGTTAGTTTTAGATATTGTAGCGTGACATGATCAACAGGAAAGAAGCCCATGGTTGCACCATACTCAGGAGACATGTTGGCAATAGTGGCACGGTCTGCTAATGACAATTCACTCATTCCTTCCCCTGCATCAGACAGTAAAGGCCAACATATATTGTGAGAAATAAGCAAACCAAATACCAGCTGCAACATCTACCATTGACAACATTATCACTGGATAAACTAGTCACATATATGGACTTACCATAAAACTCCACGAACTTGCCAACAACTCCGTGCTTTCTCAGCATTTGAGTTACAGTCAGAACCAAGTCGGTAGCTGTCACACCATCTCTCAGTTTCCCTAACAATTTAAACCCAACTACACCAGGGAGAACCATGCTCATGGGCTGTATTTAAAGAAAAAGAAAATGTAGGTGAAATTTATGGACAAAAGATTGCAAGAGGAAGTGCATTCATACAAGCTTAGAATGAATGAAAGGTCAGTAAATCTAAAGAACCTGATTCATTAGTTAATCAACAAGCAGTTGGAGAGATCCATATAAATACAATCCTTTACCTGGCCAAGCATTGCAGCTTCTGCTTCAATCCCACCCACTCCCCAGCCAGCAACACCTAATCCGTCAATCATAGTGGTGTGTGAATCCGTCCCGACAACACTATCAGGATAAAGCAAGCCATTCGTGTTGAACACCACCCGTCCAAGGTATTCCAAATTGACCTGTAAACAAATTAAATTTATATCAGATGGGCCTACTGGAAGTACACAAGGAAAGTGAAAGTACAGTAGGAACAATATATTAGAGAAACATTTATTTTGTCTCTGATTGATGCAATTACCTGATGGACAATCCCTGATCCAGGAGGCACAACGAGCATATTATGGAATGCATTTGATCCCCATTTCAGAAAACCAAAACGTTCAGTGTTTCTCTGGAACTCAAGTTCCATATTTGCCTGCACTGCATTTTCTGATCTTGCCACATCTACCTGAACTGAGTGATCAATAACTAGGTCCACTGGTACCTACATTCCCGAGAAGTCAACATTGAGATTACTTTTAATAACTACGATACAAAGCAATACATTCCAAAGTAAAGCCTTGTATATATCTCACCAATGGGTTAATCTTGTTAGAGTCTCCCTTAAGATTGTTCATGGCATCTCTCATGACAGCTAGATCAACAACAGCCGGTACACCAGTAAAATCCTGTGCATAAGAACAACACAATATTAAACCACCTGACTAACATTACCATGAACAACAAGACTGACAATCCATTATCAACACACTGCTTACCTGAAGAAGGACTCTAGCAGGTTTGAATGGGATCTCAACCTGCTTGGGAGCACTGTTCTCCCAATCAATAATCTTCTCAACATCCTTGCTCTTAACCTGAAACTCATCGCAGTTCCGGATTGCAGACTCGAGAAGGATCTTAATAGAGTAGGGTAGCTTATCTGCAGCACAAACATCATAAACACATCGTCACCGAAAAATTCAAATCTCACACTCAAAAAACAGTAAAAACAACAATGTACCGCCTTGGTTCAATTCCACAACGGAATCACCACGCCATCAAAAACACATCCAATTTCAGTACTCCATCACTCTCATCAAACCAGTAGCAACCAAATTATTCAAATAAAAACAGAATCATCGATCCAAAACAAACTTCGTACACAGATCCTAACAGATTCATTTTGTTTCCTACATCTTCACAATCGCAAACCGAGCAGAAATTTACAGTAAACAAATGACAAAAACCAGAGCGAACATATTTATATTTACCGACTCTAGCATCATTGAGAGCTGGCAAGCTGTAATACTTTCCGAACTCGCCGCCGTCCGGCTTCTCCAGCGACTTCAATATGCTCTTGAACGGATTTTCCGCCGCTGAAAATCAAATCAAAACCGTCAGCAACCAGAAGAAAAACAACACAGATAGAAAACAGAGTTAAACGATTGAGCTCTCGTAGATTAGTGTACCCATGGAAAAATCGAAGCTGATCGGATCGAGCGGTTATGGCTGTGATGAGTGATATCTGCGAGGCGAGGCCAGAGTGATGATGGAGAAAGAAAGTTGTTCGAGGCTCTCTCTCCGAGTGACTTCACGTTATAAATCAAGTTTTATTTTATTTTTTCGTATTGTCTGGGACAGATGAATATCCTGTCCAGAATGGTGATTCGATGCGGGTGAGTCTACCTGTATTTCCTGGGCAGTGTCTGGTGGTCGGTGATTCAGGATTGGATAGTTGGTTGGGCATATTCAGTGGAAAATGTTGGAATGCACCAAGATTAAGCACCCAAGTTATAAAAAACTTTTAAGACACGTGTCATAATATTACGTTTTTTTTATCAATTTTTTTCAAAATTAATTGAGTTTACGGTAAACTCAATCTATGCTCTCTCTCTCTCGGCTGAGATGAGGTCGATTGAAGATAGTCGAGGCTGGTAGTGGGTGTGACAGAGGCCGCGAGGCTGAGGAGTGTTGAGCGGGCAGCCAACAAAGGAGATCCTCGAGGCCTCGCCACGTGTCAGTGTCTCAAATATTGTTCTTGGTGTCTGGTGAAGCAGACTTGAGGATGAGCTTATGGACAACGAAAAATGGGTCGCGCGGGGAGTGGCCATAGATTTCGATCTCCAAAGGGCGTCTGCGAGGAAGACGAGGGCGAAGAAGAGGTTCTCGAAATTTCGTTGCAGTAGTGATAGAGGTAGTAGTAGAAGAAGAAGAAGAAGATAAGGTGATCTTGGGCTTTTGCTCCTCCTCGTCGTAGTGGTGGATGACGTTAATCTCGTCATGCTCCATTTGATCTTGTCATCAATAACGATCTAGTCGACCTCAACACCATCTGATTTGCGAGAACAACATATCGACATCTAATTACCTCAGCCAAAGAGTATGTTAGCATGGATTGAGCTTATTATAAACTCGGTCAAACATGAAGAAAGTTGACATAAGTGACCTATTGTATTGTGACATGTCACAATAAAAAATTTAGTTTTGTGGTACTTAGTCTTGGAGTTCATAACAGGCTTATTCATATTTAGTATATTACTCAACGTAACCCTCGTGGGCGTGTGGCTAACAAAAACGTTTAATGCTATATATTTGGTTAAATGGTCTTTATTTTTTTGTTAAAGGGTTTTAGTCTGAAATGTTTGTTTGTTATTGGAATTAGAGCATATCCAACAGTGAAGCTAAATTCATAGCTATATTTCACTAAAAAGTTACATGTAGCTCACTCTTATTTGACTTTTGCTCCAACAATAGTAGTTATTTGTAAGTTATTTTTTAGTTTATCCTCCACGTGTCATTATTTCTATGACTCTTAAATGATCGTGATACACAACAACCAATTATGAGTTTAGCTTAAAGTTATTTTCTATCTCCACTATAGCTAACTATAGCTAAATATAGCTACATGTTATAGCTTAAAGCTACATATAACTTAGATATAACTACTCTCTTGGAGTTGATTTTAGTTAAAAAATAGTTAAAAAATAGTTATATATAGTTACTTTGTTGGAGATGCTTTTATTGAACCACATCGTTTTTTTTTATTATCTTAATTAGCTATTAGCAATCATTAGGATCCACACTAATTTAATTAAGTACGATGTTTAGTATGTAGATGAAAGGCTTTGTGTAAATATTTCAACTACACAAGTAAATGATACTAGTGTATGTGAGAGTAAATTAGGTTATTCTGATATTGTATTAGAGGTTGTCTGACTAAGAAATTGTGTTGAAAAATAACTATTTCAAATAGTGATAAGAGTTTGGTAATCAACGACGGCATGTTAGAAAGAACTGAAGACAAATTACATCGTATATAACCAAAGTAGGCATGACTTGACTAATTTTGACGTTTTTGAGCCAAGTGTGTATGGGAGGCTTAACCGCTTAATTAAGTGACAATATTGATCATACAAATGAAAATTCTACGTCGCTTGTATATGCAGAAGCAAGCATGTGATGATATGTAGATTGTGGACTCGTGGTGTAGGCGATTATCGTTGGGAAATGCACTTATCTTTTGTGTTCCCGAGGATGATGTATCATGTCTGCAATACGCCAAAACATACCAAAAATAAGGCAATTGCTTTACGAGTTTCCGATGGATTTGACTCATTCGAGGAGCTCGGTTTGAGCATTCACTTTAACTGGATAGAGGAAACTCGCTGGGCTTTATCAGGCCCGTTTACGTGTTGGGTTCATTCTGGTCAAAGCATTGGATAGACGAGTTACTTGGATTAAAGCCCATAGGTACGATATCCTGTTCCTTTTTCTTTTTTGAAGTATGATTCTTGTTAGAAGCAAACCAAGGACAAAATTCTAGTGACAATCCGAAGTTTAATCAAATGTGAAACAATGGTACGAGGGATTCGGAACTATGCCAAGACTGATCCAACCATACACAAAAAAGTAAGGTACTAAGCAATAAGTAATACGTATTGATTCAATTAATCACTATTATTAGTGTAGTGATCACCTGATATTACTCTAAAACATGAAGTCAAATGTTCGAATAACCATAAAATTATTGCAGGAGAAAGTAGAATAAACAAAAATTAGTTACTCTTCTCATTGATAGAATGTCTTAAATATAGGCTGATACAATCTGTTACAATAACTATCTCAATATAACAGGAATTCTCTGTATCTACCTAATTAATATCCGTATCTAACTAGGACAAGACGCACACCGGGATTAATGGAAAATAAACCTCCTTAAACACTCTCCCTTGTGTCGATGGTCATAAGAATGATGCATGACTTGTTATCTCATTAAAAACCTTGTCAAGCAAACAAAAACTTCATGGGTAAAACAAAAACTTGGTATAAGGGGAAAATAGTACAACACACAAACTACAAAAGTTATTACAAGTGGCGTAGGCTCCTCCTGATGTCTACAGAAATGTGACTCCCCCTGACTGTAAACTCAGTCTTCGAGTTCAGATAACCTGCGCATGCTCATGCGTCTCACATGTTTCATAAATGTAGATTTAGGTAGTGACTTGTAAACAAGTCTGCAACATTATCAACAGAACCAAACCGATTCATATGGATGATCAATAATTGCTGCTATTGCTGATTGTAGGAGTACTATGGCGAAATGAGTTAAGTATAACACCCTTAATATAAACCAACTTCATTTAGTCAATCCAAATCGCATTATCCTAAAAGATGCAAGTTGGTGTTGTCATAGTAGATAATAATCCACTAGACCCTCGAATGTGGTGTACTATTGTCTTATACCAAACACACCCATCAACAGCTTTATAGAAAGTTTTAATCTTTAGAATAATTCGAGGTAATAACAACAAGGGTTTACTTAGTTGTTCTCCAAGGAACTGCCATGTTTCCCAAGGTTAATAACATGTATGAGAACATCTTTTGTGTGGATCTGAGAGGTATCCAACATCAGCAAATCCGACCAACACATCAACCGGTGTCTCGGTATAAGGGGATAGCATGAAAACTATCTGAAATATGACCATTTTTGACGGGTCGAGAGAATCCCTCGACCTGTCATTCTGGTCGATCCAGGGTGCAGGTTTCGATGGGTCGAGGAAAATCCTCGACGGGTCGAAATCTCCAGAATGCGTTTCAACTTTCTCTTTTCCGAGAATTTCATGCTTCTCTCTGTATTCTTTGTAAGGGAAGAATAAGCCCAGGTCAATGGATCACTTCGAGTACATGAAGATTTGTTTTACTCCATTCCAATGACTTTGCGTTGGTGCACACTGAGAATGCATGCATGTCTGGATATGTATACTGAGCTAAATTGAATCAAGCTCTAATCGTACTAAGATATAGAATCTCAGCTCCAAAAGTTCTTCATCATCATCTTTCCAGATGAAATGAATCCTTTCGGCTTTCAGACTACAAACAACCATTGGTGTACTAATAGGATCTGCTTTGTCCATAGCATGTTTAGACATAAGCAAACTGATGAATAAGAATTCAATCAACTCGATGTACCGTCTCTAAACCAAGACTTAATGGAGTTCTACCAAGGTCTATCATCTCAAACAATTTGTTCATATATTGAACACGCACGAGCATAACTTTACACTTTTATATCCCTTCCCAATCAAGTAGTCACTAAGACATGTATACCACATCCAGCCGGATTAATCTAATCCTTATAGTGAACGTCTCAATCTAATCACATAAGAACTCCATGGTTTAGAGTTACTTGATTTGGGTAGAACTATGTCATTCGACACTGTCATGTATATCTCTGAATTAAGATCCCCAACGAGATATACAGTAACTACATCTATATGTTGCATACTCAGTATTCTGGACACTACCAAACTGATAAGGTAGCAGAAAGTAATGATGTCCATGACCAGAGAATACATCTCCTTATAATCAATACTAGGACATTGAGAGAATCATTGTGCCACAAGTTCTTCTCATTGTGTTCCCAAACAAGACTCATTTGTGTCTAACCGGCATACCATTCGATGGTTATATTACTACCATACCGAAAACTTGCCATTTGTAAGAGAGTCTAGTTCAGCCTAGATTGCAACTTTCCATATCGATCAATTTTCTTTACAGTAACTGTTGACAATCTGCAACAGGGCAATGTTTCACTTCATCATCGTTAATTACTGAGCGACGGAATAAGTAAACACATCATCAATGAACATGGAAGAACTATCCATAATAACACTAGCATTTATTTCACTTTATGAGATTTCTTTGTTTACTGACATCGTCATTGACTCTGAGGCGTCCCCCAGTGTATGTCAATGTCGAATTTTAGACATAATTGCAGTCAAAAATAATCTCATGTGTTGATGATGAACGGTTGTACCTTGATGACTTGTCTTTTCACGTGCAACTCATCAGTAGATTTTGATCGACGCTACACCCCAACTATGGGTAGGAGAAAACACTATCTTGCCTGGGTGTTGCGTTTAACTTGCCCAATATCAAGGACTTTCAACCTTGCAAGATTTGCAAAATGTATAAATGATCTCGTCACTCTCATAATATCAGTAAAGAAGTCAGACAGTGAATCTGCTACTTTCTGAAGATCAAGAACACATTGTACTTCAATCTCAAACTGAGATGTGTGAGGATCATTATGATACATAGTGGGGATATACAACGTCAATTTCTGTCGTTAATCCAGAATGAAACCATTCATATCTTCCCCTAATGGTGGGAGGTATGCCTCATCACAGTGACTAACTGCAAAACTAGCAGTAAAAAGATCTCTTATCAAAAGTTTATAATAGCGGATAAATGTTGGTGAACCAACATAGATGCTTAATCAACGTTGATGACCCATTTGCAGACACAGTGGAAGCGTAGTAGGCACATATATCGCACAACCAGAGATGTGTAGATGTGAGATATCAGGCTCATATCTAGTTACCAACTGGTACACACAAAATGATTGGCGGTTTTATGGGTATCACGTGAATAAGCATAACTGCATATAATATTGCATATCCCCAAGCAGATACCGGTAAATTAACATACATTACCATAGTTATGGCCACAAGCTTGAACCACTTGATTTGTGCCTCTGCTTAACCCGTTCTTATGAAAGAACATGGAGAACTAGGATATTCAACAACAATCTCAATCAATATGCAATAATCAACAAAGTATTTCGATGTAAACTCTCTTATATTAAACCAATCTGAATGACCAGATTGAATTGTTCGGGTGGTGAACCCGAAGCCTAATAATATGTGCTAGGAGTTTTGAAATGCAACGTAGCATGTGGATAACAAACACGTGTGACTAATGCAGCAATCAGAACCATATATAAATAGTCCGCATATTGGCTTGATTGATCCACAAATAGATTCTTGGAATCTATAGAGAAAGAAAGATGTGTCTTCAACAAAAGATTGTCATGCATGTAAGCAGCATTACAACATTACACACATAATTAAGCTTTGCAAAAAGAGCAATGTGCATCAAAGATTACAACATATGAATCTTGTGGGATAACGCACAATGCCTTAGCAGTATTTTTTCGGGATGGTGCTATACTTGTCTTGGAGACCGAGCCTGAACCGAGTGGTGTAATCTCAATTCCCTCATCTAAACCGATGGTTTTAAACATTCCCACATGCTTCTTTGCTCTTAAAAACAGATGACCATGAGAATTTCTTATTAGGTTGATCATCAAAGTGCCAAAGGTTATATGAGGATAAGTCACACATAGTAATATAAGTGACTGCATTGGATTCAATGATCCAAACTGTAGTAAGTTATAAACAACTACAATGCCTCATAAACTTCTCCAGATTGCACCGTTGATAGTAGTATATGGAGATTAGACACAAGACTCTCTTTTATTATCACAATATTAAGTGAAGAACGTTGATACAAAAAATTTTAAATTTGAGTAAGGTTCGAATGGTAACACTCAATCTCGCCATCATATATCAACAAAATGATGTCAATCAAACCGTCTTTGAATCCAAGACACGGTGGACACTTTAAATGAATACTTAAAGATTTCAAAAAGATTTAACCCTTGTTGAGCTCTGATATGGTATTATAATACCTAAATACAACTGATTATACAACATCATATCGATCAAGAAGACCGTTGTATTTTGAGTTCAATAGTATGGCATAAACGGATGTAACACCACATCTGGTGCTGAAATGCAGGTTGAAATTTTTTGGATATTTTCCAATAAAATCAATGTATAAACAACATCATAAGCCAATGAAACAGATAAAAAATTCATCTAAAAACATCACATCTGGGTTGCATTTTCGATGGGTCGAAGAAAGGCCTCGACTGGTCAAAAATAAACCCAAAATAACTTGTGATTTTCCGATACCAGAAATTCGACCGATCGAGAAAATTTTCGACTGGTCGAATTTGAACCAAATTTTGGACAGAAGCATGATTTCAATGGGTCAAAAATTGTATAGTTTAATTTTTCAACGGGTTGAATTTGAATCAATTTCGGGACAGAAGCATGGCTTCGACGGGTCGAAAATTGTATAGTGCAATTTTTCGACGGATCAAATTTGCTCTGTGAACTGCTTCAAGTTTTTTTTAACGTTTTCTTTTTCTTTTTCAAAAGGTATCTTGGCTTGCTTTTGCCATATATATGTAAAATATCGAACCATACATAAGAATTGTATGAAATAGAATATTCTCAACACTTCCATATACTGAAAATAGAGAAATATTCATTATACTGCCAACAAATACCAGTTACATCATGGATGTTCTTATTCCAGAAACGACTTAAAACAAAGTCTCATAATATGACTAAGGCCAAGTCGAAACAAAACTTGATTACATGTCAAATACATGAGCCCAATACATAGACTATTCAAAAACAACACTCACCGGGTCTGCTTTTGTATTGTCTGCTATTATAAGATTTGCTTCACCGCAATCTTCTATCTCATAAACTTCAGTGAAGTTAAGTCTCATGTGCCAAATATTTCTTGCACTTCTTGTAGGCATGTTGAAGATCCTTGGGTGCACAACATTATTTGTGCATGTGCTTGGTAAAACCACATATATAGCAAGAGGACAAACACTAATAAGAAGCATGATAGAAAGAATTCAATCCATTCCTAAAAACAAGAATTGGGAGGATTATTATTGGAATAATGACTATTGCCATGGTGAGTCCAAGTCAAGTTTCGACTATATTCTCTACCACGAATATTACCATGTTCTCCTCTTCCACCATGATTATTGTAAGGCTCAGAACGACTGTTCCTTTTTATCCTTACGTGTCTTCCCACCAATGAAATAGGAAATGTACTAATAGACTTCTCGATCATAGCCTGATCAGTCTTTATAATGCCACAAATGCTCAACTCTGATTGAAGCTCTAACATTCATTGATTAAAAACATAAATATTTGGATAATCCAATAACGGATGAAATCTCATCCTTTTCGCAGTTCATAAAGTTGTGCATGATCCACATTTGTTGAAACTGGTTTGTAAAGTCAACCACAAGATTGTGGGATCATTCTTGTACAAATACCGTTTCTTTAGAATTGGATGTATATGACACCTCAAAAACATGAGGGTTTGAGCTTTGCGAACTAGAGTTAGTGGCTTAGTACCAGGTGGTAGTAGTGGTTGGATTGTAGTCGTCATATTCATACTGAGAAGCGTATATGAAACATCTGATGTCCAACGATGATATTCTGCTTCTTGGAGATCAAGGATATCAAATTCAGGCCTTATCGGCTCAATTAATGTCATTTACAAGAGAGACACGAGATGTTGATTAGTATCGATCGAAAGCTACAATCACTAATAACAAGTTTCAATGAATAAGAACGTGATCCATGATATATGGTCACAAAAATTGATTATAAACGGTGGCAAAAACCACACCCAGCGACTGTGACTAACTGTCACATAACATCGATTTTCAACCGTGACTAACTGTCACACACGATTATAACCCCGCTTTATTGATGAATGCCAACGTAGAGGAACAAGATGTTTTATTAGAAACGATCGAGGACTACGATCACAAAACTTTCAAGTTTCCATTGAATAAAAACATGATCCATGATGCATGGTCACAAAATCGATTATAAAACTGTGGTAAAAATCACACCCAACGACCGTGACAAAACCATCACATAGTATCGATTTTCCTTTCTTTTTTTCTTTTTTCTAAACCGTGACTCCCCCAGAACCGTAACTTATACTCTATGCATATAGGTTCATAGGAACTAGGGCAAAACATGCAATAAAACAACTCATATTACAATTCCAATAATCCTAGATCTAGGGTTTTGCGGTAAGTAAGTTTGATCCTAGATCTATAGATTGACGGTTTAAAAAATTTACCTCGAGGGTGTTATGTTCGGTATGAAAAATTCGACGTGAAAGAAGTTTGAAGAGAGGAAGTACGTCCACGAAGCTTTTAGCACAAGGATGATTTCTTCTTCTTTTAGGGCAGACTGACCTTTATGCACTCAAATAACTATAACTTTCTCTAGACACCTCCGAATTAAGTTTTTTCAGTGGTTTTGGAAACTAGACATCTGAGGCTTTTCGTGCATATGAAAATCGCCCTTTGGTTTGACCTAAACTGCTCGAAATCTTCTGTAGAAGTTGGCTAAACTACACAGGCTCAATTTTGACTGAAGAAGAGGAAAGAGGTCGACGATGGTTGGCGGTGATCGATGGTGGTGATTTGACTTTTTCAATTCTAGGGTTTCTTTCTTATCTGTGGTGTTTACTATCAACTCTGGGAGTCGTGCTGATAACGTGTTGCAGGAGAAAGTAGAATAGACAAAAAGTAGTTACTCTTCTCATTAATAGAATACCTTAAATATAGGTTAATACAATCTGTTATAATGATTATCCTAACATAATAGAAATTCTCTGTATCTATCTAATTAATATTTGTATCTAATTAGGACAAGACACATACTGGAATTAATGGAGAATAAACCTCCTTAAACAAAATCAATTTTTTTTATTCAAGTTGTTAATCATGCATGCTCTTGCATGAGATATAGTTTAATATTCAATTTTTTCTCATGAATTAGTTAGGTCGAATTTATTGAAATAATCAAATAAAGTATCTAAATAGAAATATGAGATCTAACTTCAACACGGTTATGGATACCATGAGCTAAAATGGTCAAACTTCGAATACAAAAACCACTTTTATAAGACTACGCGGAAAAAAAAGAAAATTGAGCATGCATGCATGCCTCCATCGTCATGATAATTAAGTATAGCTACCACTGAAAAATCTGGATTTAGACTATATCCTAGGAATTTACCACTACTAAATAAGATCTCTAAATGACTGGAGTCTATTCATATAATAAACTTCAAAGCTAGTAGACTAATTAAGGTATACATAATTAAGTATATAACAACCGCACACTCTACTTGCATTGCGCATCGTAGTACGTACGTATTCGATCATCACGAATTAAACGACATATCTCTTCATTTTCTTGATCGATTAGGACTTGGTAATTGTCTTTAAAGATCGATCAAGCTGTGACTTCGTGTCTATCAGTCACGGGATTAGGCCAAGATCGAGAAAGTGAAAGTCTGAAAGCTAGGGCTTGCTACTAACAAACTTAATCGATAAGTATCATTCATGTTTAGTTAAGTCGATCAATGTATTAATTAAGCTACTCAATATTAACTTACGAATGATACTTAGCTACCCATGCATGGGTAACAAGTGCTGCCTCAAGTTGGAAATTCTTTTTTAAAAAAGTAAAAATAGATTTTAAAAAGTGAAAAATTAATTGTAAAAAATATATTTTAAAATGGCCACATACACAATTTGTTCTTCTTATACACACTATATATGTGTATATCCAGCTCTTACTAACATGTGTATATCACACTATATATGTATGAGCTGGATATACACATATATATATGTGTATATCAGCTCTTAACCTTTAAAAGGTGAAAAATGTTGCTGAAGTCAATTTTTTCTTCTTGTTAGGCCTACTCCAGTAAGAAGGGCTATATTGGGTCCGGGGTAAAAAATTTAGCCCTTGAAATTATATTTATTTAATTTTAGCTTAGGTTAAATGTTGATAGTCATCAATAAAGGAGGTCTAAAAAATTGTCAATATTTCATAACAAACTAGTAAAAAAGTGACACATGATCATAGATTCTATTTTTGTCACTTGCAGAAAATTTAGCCCAATAATGACTAAATTTCACCATCCGAATAGCCTTTTGATCGAAACATAGCCCTATAATTCCATAGCCATTTTTTATATTTTAAGACTAAACTTTGACATTTAGCCCTTTAAACTCCCTTAAATAAGCTTTACAGTAGTCGATCAAAAGGTGCCGTTAATCCGTTGCGCGCATGCATGCAGATGTTGTATGTGCTTCTGCGAGAAGCCGTTTTCTTTAACCGCGCTAAGAAGTCAGCAGCCGGTACCAAATTAAGCAGGTGCTTTTTCATGTTTTGATTGTTTTCAAATTAGGCTGCAGTTAGTTAATTACGTACATACTATTGTTGCATGCAAGTCCCAGATCCGGTGTTACAATTCTAAATAGACCGTTGAAATAAAAAGAGCCAGGAAATGACATCATCATATATATTTCGATCACGAAAGTCGACACACTCAGCTTTAATTATCTTTGCGCTGATTTATTTGCCAATTTTCATCCTTCTTGTTTTTTTGTTGTTTTTTTTTTCGTTTCGAAAAGTCCTCCTTTGTTTACGAATAGTCATAATGCGTGTAATTAATTGGTTGGTTTAGCCAAAATATACAAATTTTATCACCCATTCGTATCCAGGTAACATAGTTACGTAGATCAAACTGAAGATTGAGGGATATCAATACAGCTCTTTTTTCATTTTCATTTAAATATATATAGTTTAATTTTCGTATTAAAAAAAATTAGATGTAACACTTACTAAAACTTGACGGCTTAAAAATACATTTTAAGGAAACAATTTCTTAACGGCTTGTGATAAATGATTAGACAACGTGTCGTAACCTAATATACATTAACATGTTAGTACAAATAATCAATTTCGTATATATGGAAATTTACTCTCTTTCTTCAAGTTCTTTTTGGTGAATGAACATCGTGTAGCGTACAAGTTAATAAGAATTGTGTTTGATTATAGTAATATTTAGTTAGCATGTATCTATCTACTTGTCTCTCCGATTATTCTCCCTTGTCGTAAATCTCCGACCTACCACTTTGAAAATGGCTTTCTTCCAAGTCGAGGTGGCTAAGCTAGATCGAATCACCTTATTTGGGAAGGCTTAATGTAACCATTGAAACCCATCCAAATTCCAAATAAATACAAATCCTATTCCAAAGCAATAAACAAATCCACTGCAGATATTTTCATGAATATCCACCTAGAAAAATCCAAAGGTTGAATCGAAATACTTGGAGTCAGCGGTGGCCAATCAATTTTGGGTTAAAAATCTATTGACTGACTCTGTTATGGTTGGGAAAGAGAAAACCAAAAATGGGTGATGCAAAATGAAAACCACAAATTTGCAGTGGCGTCGGTTTCTGAGGACTTGTCAAAGTCAGAAGATAGAAGCTTCTCTATAGTAGGTCTCGGTAAAAGTTCAGTTCTTTTTCGACAGCCTATATCTTCTTTCATCCACCAGAAAATTTAGCTCCGTAAAAGAAAGCTACAGAGAGAAAACAGACATAGCGATTGCAGAGAGAGAGAGAGAGAGAGAGAGAGAGAGAGGGGTTTTCTATGTCAAGGCGAAGGAAAGCCTTAAATGCGAGTAGGTTGATTCATCTTTCTCTTCAGGACTAAGCATACCTATCCATCTCGCTCTTATTCATCATCTTCTTCTTCTTTATATATAAAGGGTTTAAATTCATACAAAGCTTTAAGAAGATCTCCAACAACATCTGAGCTACATAACCCAAAAGGAGTTTTAAAAATTTCTGACCCCGGCCCTCTTCTTCAGCCATGGATTTTATTGCACACCCATCTCGCTTCTCTTCCTATTCTTCCTATTCCGTTGGGAATTTCTTCGAAAGGGTCAAGGATTTTTCCAACTTTGCCGTCTCTGCGATTATTGGGAACGTTTTCTCTGCGATCTTCACCTTCTTCTTTGCTTTGGGTAAGTCCTTATGTTCCCTCTCTGTGTTTGTCTCATTTGCTTATTTATTTTTCTGCTTTGTTCTGTTCTGTTATGTTTGTTCATTGTCTTTCTTTGATCAAAGCTTTTGTCTTTCTTGGTTAATGCCTTGGTGCGTGTTGAGCTTTGATCTGTTTTTGTTTTTTCTTACATGGGTTTTTTCAATGACTTGGATTTTTTGGCCGTCGAATCATTTGTACTTGGGAGTTATATGAATTGGGTTTCTGTTGCTTTGACAAAAGGAATTCAATTTCAGGTAATTAGAATTTGCAGTTTCTCAAGGCGCATAAAGAAATGAAATTTCATTTGGGTTATATGCCATTGTGCTTTCGTAATTCTAGTCTTTTGATTGAAGTAAAAGCCCTTTAATATAAACAAAGGGGTTTGGGGAATTTTTGGTGTTGTTCATGTTCTAAGTTCTGAATGAAGGAAATAACATTTTTCTTGTGCAGTTGGCACTTTGTTAGGAGCTATGACTGGAGCTTTGATAGGCCAAGAAACCGAAAGCGGATTCGTGAGAGGAGCTGCTGTTGGAGCAATATCAGGAGCTGTTTTCTCCATTGAAGTGTTTGAGTCTTCCCTTATTCTGTGGCAATCAGATGAATCCGGAATTGGGTGTCTTCTGTACTTGGTGAGCAGTTAAACTTGGGACCCCATCATTTATATTGTTAGGTGCTAGCTGCAAATGTGAGCTTTTTGAGTTGTAATTGAGCAGAAAATATCTTCGAGTGTGGCCTAATTAGTGTTAAATTATGCAGATAGATGTCATTGCTAGTCTCCTGAGTGGAAGATTAGTTCGCGAGCGAATTGGTCCAGCCATGTTAAGTGCAGTGCAAAGTCAGGTAATTCTTACGATATACCAATACTCATTTCAGATAGTAACTCATGTAGTCCCAGAGGCACATTCATTTTGCTTACTATCTATTTCATTTGTTGTTAGCAGATGGGAGCTGTTGAATCAAGCTTTGAAGAAATCCCTAACATTTTCGACACTGGTGGGGCCAAAGGATTAACTGGAGCTTCAGTTGAAAAGATCCCAAAGATCATCATATCTAGCAACAATAATGTGGATGCTTCTGGAGATAAAGTCTCCTGTTCAGTGTGCCTGCAGGTTAGAAATGCTTAAACCCCCTCTTGTTCTGTTTGTTTCTTCAAAACTGCGGTTAATTTTGAAGCTTGGCTGTTGACATTGTAATTTTTTTGTTTGTTTGCATTTTATCAGGACTTTCAGCTCGGAGAGACAGTCAGAAGTTTACCACAATGCCATCATATGTTTCACCTGCCATGTATAGATAAGTGGCTCCTCAGGCACGGTTCTTGTCCGCTCTGCAGAAGGGACCTGTGAATCTGTGATGATGTTCCTGTATATTACCGGAAAATGAGTGAGTAAAGTTCTTTAATTGATTATACAAATTTTGTACCACTTCTCGTCTATATGGCTGTTTAACCAAGCTGCTCCAGTAGTGGACTTCATGCTACATTGTGAGTTCATGTATAAATTTTTTGTTTATGATAGGTTTTACTGCACAGAAAGCCCTTCTTTTCTTGTACCCTTGTACTTTAGGTCTACTAAAAACATTGTTGGTATGGCTGCACGCCGGTTATAGTTTACACTAGATGGCCCTCTTTGGTAGTCTTATCATAATGGCATACCTGCAGAGAGGTTCTATTGACAAATAACGTTGATCTCTTGGTTTTGCTGTAACTGAATGTAAGAAAGAATTTCCATTCTGCAGACATTTAGATTTCTTTTGGTTCGTGGATTAGTCATTTATCTTGGAAGGAAGAAATCGAAACCCTCCTTTTACTGTGAATTCGAATCATTTCCCTTCTGCGAACCAAATCGGATATTTCAGTGAATTCATCATCCCCTAACCAGTGGATCTAGTTGCCAAAACACAGTGGTTTCTTGAGCATGGTGGCATCCAATGCTGCATATAGTCAGCAGAAGTAAAGATGTCAGTAAATATTCATCATGTGTGCAATGCCACCAGATATGCTTATAGTAATCTTATCGAGAATTCCACTTTAAACATTTATATACAAACCAATTGGGGCATAAAACTTTGATCTCATTAAGCAACATAAGAAGATTTGGCCCCCTATTCTATTCCATAGTGCAAGGAATGCAATAACTCTTGCTATTTTGGTGCAAGTAAATGAGAATTGGTAGGTTCCAGGAATCCAGGTTGGAGCTAGATATTTCTCTTATACTGAGTTTTGCTGATAAACCATGGCAACAAGTAGGTAGGAACATTATACCACCTTAGAAAAACGTCGCCTTTTTTAGGTGCTATGTGTTTTGTTCCTATCCATCTCCTTGAGCAACATTATTGTAATCCATATCGCTTGTGTAGTTGTGTACATATATTCATGCCCACACCTATGTGGTCACAACTATTGTGCCAAATTCTACATGTATTGATTCTAAACACACGAGGTTTTGGAATCCAACTTGAACATGTATCACAATGCCGATAAGGTACTGCAGACGATGTTATGACATTTTCTGCGATCTATCGCATTCCAGCTAAATCTTGCCTGTGTCGACCATTACGGTACACCTCTTTTAACGACACTTCCATCCCAACTCTCTAAGAACACCCACAACATGAATGTACAATTTGTTCTATAAACTCCGTATTAACTATAGCTGTTTACTCAGCTCAGTTAGTTGGAGTTATTACCGTTACTCTAGTTTTATTACAGTGTTAGTTGGCACTGTTTGTTGATTACAACTGTCATTAGCTGGCTGCTTTAGCTACTGTTTATAGCTGTTTATTCTTTTTCCTTCTGTAACTAACAAGAACACTGCAACACTCTCTTCTTCTTCTTTAATACAGTCTCTGCTTCAATATCCTATCATGGTATCAATCGCCTAGGTTCATCGATCTTGGGGCTTCCGCACAAATCAATCGACTTGGTTACTGCTCTCAATCACTGCTGTGTATCATCATCATCATCTTCTTCAGCTCAAGCTTTTCAGATAAGCTTCATCTCTACTGAGATCGTCTTCAACTTGTTCTCTGTGTTCATACTGTTCGAATTGTCAATTTGTGTAGTTTAACTTCGATCGAAGCTAAGGTTTTGTGTATTATTGCTGAATTGTGCTCTAATTCTCACAATTTTTGGTGCTGTCTAGCCTAGATCTAAATTTTTTTGTACCTTCTGAACCCTACTTGCTTGTTTGCACTGCCATGGCTTCTTCACAACCTATGCACACCACTGTCTACTTGCCTAATATACTACTTGATGCCACAAACTATCCGTCTTGGCTGTTTCGTGTAGAGTCTTTTCTTCAAGGCTTGAGACTATATGGTTATGTTGATGGTACAATTACTTGTCCTGCGGTTATTATATGTGATTCTGATGGTGTTGAACGTCCTAATCCGGCCTATGATGTGTGGCGTACTCAAGATAAATCCATTGTTAACTTGCTTGGTCAAACCCTAAGTGAAGCAGCTGTTAAAAGTGTTGTTGGTTGCAAAACTGCTCGTGATGTTTGGACTACACTTCGTATGAAGTTTGCTACGCCTGATAAGCGTAATATTATGCAACTTAAGTCAAATTTTCAGAAACTAAAGAAGGGTTCAGATTCTATTGAACTTTTTCTGGAACGTGTCAAGGAGGCTCGTGATGCTTTGGAGATTGTTGGTGTTGTATTGGATGATGAAGATGTGGTTGTCACCATTCTTGGAGGGTTACCTGCTTCATACACTTTTTATAAGAGTCAGATTCGCACTACCTATGCAAATGCTTCTATTGATGAACTCAAGTCTTTTCTAAGAGCTGCTGAAGCAGACATGGCTGAGAGTCTTGAAGAAACTACACCAACTCTTCTCACTGCAATGGTTGCTGCACCAGCACCAAGTATTCCTCCTGGTTTTAATAGCAATCCTTGTGTCAGTTCCACTTCTTCTCAGTCATCTAATGTTGAAGCTAATCTGTATTCATTATTTGAGGGTGCTTTTGCTGGTTTTCTTGCAAGTAATGGTGGGAGGTTTGGTGGTAATGCCAACAGATACAACACAAACAATGGAAATGCTGGTAGTGGGAACTCCAGAAGGTTTCATAATGGACACAATCAGAGCAATGTTTTCAATGGGAACAATGGACAGTTTAACAGTGGTCATAACTACAACAGTGGCACCAATAATGGAAATAATCAAATATTTTTTGAACAACAGCAGAATCAGAACAGTTTTGGTACCAATAATGTTCTTGGATGTGCTAGTAACTCCTAGTGCAACTCATGTGGGAAGTTTGGTCACATTGCTCGCACTTGCAGAATTTTGACTCAATCTGCATCATATGGTCACCCTGGCTTTAATGGTGGAGGCTGCTCTTATTGTGGTCTGCATAATCATGTTGTGGCAAAGTGTAATTTTCTCAATGGTTTTCCTGATCCAGGAGGTAGGAATCATTTTGCAGGCAACAACTCATCATATGGCAATGGTGGTCTCAATCAGAACACAAACTACAATAATGGTGGCTTTGGTCAGCATAATCGTAACAACAGTGACGGCTTTAATCAGAACAATACCAATAATCACAGTGCTGCTGTGTTCTCTGGCAATAACTCTATGCCTTCAACCACCAACTCTTCTCAGTCCACAGCTCAGCTTGCTCAAGCTCTTCAACAAGCAATGGTTGTTCTATTGCAGAACCAGAACAACAATGTACCAACTCCCACTGCAATGCTTGCATCTCATGATGTTGGTACAAACACCAATCCTTCTTCTTCTTTCTGGCTGGTAAACTCAGGTGCTACAAATCATATGACCAGTGAAATAAGTCTTCTCAACAGTGTAGCACCCTACACTTCATCAGAGTCTGTTCAAGTGGGAAATGGTGCACATCTAGACATCACTCATACTGGCAATGCAATGCTAGGATCTTTAAAACTTGATAATGTCCTTTTAATACCTACATTAGCTGCTCATTTGTTATCTATTTACTAACTTTGCAAGCAGAATAACTGCAGAGTTTGGTTTGATGAGTTTTTGGTGTGTGTGCAGGACAAGGTGATAGGAACCACCATCTATCAAGTATTGTGTAATCAGGGACTGTACCCCATACCATTTGATTTGCCAAGCAAGAAGAAAGTTCAAGGTATTAGTGATAATAATAAAGCTTCTGATCAGTTTCATACTCAAGCACAAGCAGCTCAAACACAATATACTCAGTCTGCATTCTTGGGAAAGTGTGTGCAACATTCATTGTGGCATAAACGCCTGGGTCATGCTTCCAACTCAATTGTGAGTGCTATGTTGAAGAAATGTAAGATTACTAGTACTAGTGACGAGCCTTTAGTATGTGAACCTTGTCTGTTAGGAAAATTTCACAAACTACCATTTGAAACTTCAATCTCTCAGACTTGTGAACCTTTTGATTTAGTGCATTCTGATGTTTGGGGGCCATCTCCACATTTTCAATTGATGGTTTTAGGTTCTTTGTACTGTTTATAGATAATTGTACCAGGTATACCTGGATTTTTCCAATGAAAAAGAAATCAGAAGTGTTTGCTTATTTCAAGTCCTTGCATGCTTTTGTACTTACCCACTTTCACAAATCTATAAAGTGCTTGAGATCTGATGGTGGTGGTGAATACATTGGAAATATCTTTAAGCAATTCCTTACTGATAAAGGTATAGAGCATCAAGTTTCTTGTCCCTATACTCTACAGTATAATGGTACATCTGAAAGGAAAAATAGGCATTTGAGAGAAACAGCAGTGACATTGTTGCAGACAACCTCATTGCCAAATATTTTTTGGTATCATACTTGTGCTATGGCCAATTATCTTATCAATAGGATGCCTACACCTGTTCTTGACATGATCTCACCATTTGAAAAACTATATCAGAAAGTTCCTGCTGTAGATCTTATCAGAGTTTTTTGGATGTGCTGCATATCCACTGATGACTCTATATAGACACAACAAACTGGACCCTAAGACAGTAAGGTGTGTTTTCATTGGTTTTGCTGCAGGATATAAAGGATATATATGTTATGAACCTCTTTCAAGAAAGTACATTCTCTCTAGACATGTGTTCTTGGATGAGTCAGTGTTTCCTTATGCTACAAGGGGCTTGGCATCAGAACTTCATGTGGCACCTCAAGCAGAAGCTTCAGTAAAGTCCTTCATTCCACAATAGGTTGCAGTACAGTCCTATGTCCCTATTACACAGTCTCATTCTTTAGTTCCATCCCTTATTACCACACCAGGTATGATTTCTAACTATTTAGAAACAAATGTTACTGAATCTTTATCCACATCTGGGGATATGAGGATATCATCTCCAACTAATATTGCTTCTAATGCTGATATTATTTCACATGCACCATCCGCTGAAGATCCATTATGGACTACATCTACTATTCCTGATTCTTTGAATATCAACACCTTATTTGATCCTAATCACCATACTCAGATTGACTTCGATGAGAATGAAGGTGTGTTAAATGTTGCTTCTCAACCTGGTACTGGAGTTTCAGTGATCTTAGATTGCTCTCCTTCCAGGGTAACCACTCAAGTCTCAGATTGTAATATTCTTCACCCTATTGCTGGTCTCACAAATGCTACAATGAATGAACACACCATGATTACTAGGAGTAAACGTGGTATTGTAAAACCAAAGTGTTTTCTGTCAATAATGAACACCCCTTCAGAAGATCTTACTATGATTGAACCTGCTAGTTACAAATCTGCATTAACATGTTCAGTATGGAAAAATGCAATGCAGGAGGAGTATGATGCTCTTATACAGCAGCAGACTTGGGAGTTGGTTCCTTTACCTCATGGTAAGAACCTAATTTCTTGTAAATGGATCTTCAAAATAAAAAGGAATGCTAATGGGTCTGTGGCTAGACATAAGGTTAGACTAGTTGCACGAGGCTTCTCACAAGAATATGGAGTTGATTATAAGGAAACCTTCTCTCCTGTTGTTAGACATACTACAGTGAGATTGGTTCTGGCTCTTGCTGCAAAATCTAGCTGGAATCTACATCAGTTGGATGTTAAGAATGCATTCTTACATGGCACATTGTCTGAGGAGGTATATATGACACAACCAAGTGGTTTTGAGGATGAGAGATTGAAGTTATATGTCTGCAAACTAAAAAAATCAATATATGGTCTAAAGCAGGCACCCAGGGCCTGGAATGAAAGGTTTACCAAGTTCCTGCCATCCATTGGTTTCACTGATTCCTATGTAGATCCCTCTCTATTCACAAAGGTACTTGATCAATCTGTCATTTATCTACTGTTATATGTAGATGATATTATAATCACTGGTAATTCTGAGAAGTTGATTGCTGATGTCAAAATTGCCTTGCAAAGTGAGTTTGATATGAAGGATCTTGGTCTATTACATTATTTTCTTGGTTCGGAGATTAAGTATATAGATGAAGGTCTGTTTCTATCACAAAGGAAGTATGCATCTGAGTTAGTTCATAAGGCAGGTTTGAGCTCGTGTCATTCTCAAATTACTCCAAGCCAGTCTGATGTGAAACTTATTAAGGAAGGAGGTACATTGGTCTCATCTATTGAAATACCTATCTTCAGAAGCATTGTAGGATGTTTGCAATACTTGACTTTCACAAGGCCTGACATCACTTATAGTGTTAATACTATGTGTCAATTTTTACAATGTTCTACTGTCCAACACTATGTTGCTGCTAAAAGGATTCTCAGGTATGTGAAGGGAACCATTGATCATGGAATTGTGTTTCAGAAACACTCACTTCCTCTTCAACTTCATACATACTGTGATGCTAATTGGACTGGAGATCCTAATGATAGGAAATCAACTACTGGTTTTGTTATAATGCTCAATCAGTCTCTTGTGTCTTGGTGCTCTAAGAAGCAAAATTCAGTGTCCAGATCATCCACTGAGGCTGAGTATCGAAGAATGGCTGATACCACTTCTGAAATAATGTGGTTGACATAATTGATTCAAGATCTGCATGTCAGTCTTAGTACCATTCCTACTTTGTACTGTGATAATATTTCAGCTCTTGCTTTGGCAACAAATCATGTACATCACTCTAAACTAAAACACATTGAAGTGGATGTACACTTTACAAGAGATCAGGTGAAGTCTGGCTCTTTGAAGCTGCAGTTTGTATCTACACATGACCAGGTTGCAGACCTGTTTACCAAAGGATTGTGCTATCCTCAACACTCATATTTGAAGAACAGTTTGCTGATTACATCTTCAAAAACTAGCAGTGGTTGCAGCTAGGAAGGCAGAGATGAAGAGGAAACAAACACTTCTGATTTCAGCAAGGAAGGCAGAGATGAAAAGAAAACAACTTAGTTGTGGATCATCAACTTGAGGAAGGGTATTAACAACTTAGTTGTGGATCATCAATTTGAGGAAAGCTATTAACTATAGCTATTTACTCAGCTCAGTTAGTTTGAGTTATTACCGTTACTCTAGTTTCATTACAGTGTTAGTTGGCACTGTTTGTTGATTACAGCTGTCATTAGCTGGCTGCTTTAGCTACTGTTTATAGCTGGTTATTCTTTTTCCTTCTGTAACTAACAAGAACACTGCAACACTCTCTTCTTCTTCTTTAATATAGTCTCTGCTTCAATATCCTATCACTCCGAACCTAGCTCATAAACGTATCGGACCTGTAAAGAGCATGTGCAACATAACAAGGAATGTGTTTGGCTTCGATTTTTCTCCAGTCAGGTCACTGCGAGTGGAGTGATCACAAATTGTCTCTTTTCTTATCCGCAGTTGTTATTGTGCTGTGTGCGAGGCGTGCCATTGCCGAGGGAAGAATGTAGTAGTGTAGCGCACGCGTAGTATCTGCTTCTTATCAAGCGATTGGAGTGAGGAGAGCACCAACCCCACTCGTTGAGTTCCACTTATCTTGATACAAGACGTTGGCTTCGTGTCTCTCTTCTTGAGCCACAAAGAATCGACACTTCACACTTGTGGGCAAGTATAAAGCAGAAAAATCCTTAGGACGAAGTGTTGAGAATACAGGATAATGTGTCTCTCTGCTTGAGCCACAGGGAAACGGTACTTCACACTTGTGGGAAAGTATAAAGCAGGGCAATCTTGAGGATGAAGTGTTGAGAACACTGGATAGTATGACGCCATAGATCTTAAGAATCTCCACGCTCTGTCGGGTGGCCTAGATTGCGCCGACTTCCGTTGTTGTAGCTTGAGTGAATCTTCGAATTTCCACGCTCTGTCGGGTGGCCTAGATCCTGATTTCGCTGTTGCTGGTTGGTTAGCTTGAGAGAACCTTCAAATCCCCACGCTCTGTCGGGTGGCCTAGATTTTGAGTTCACTGGTTGCTAGTTGTTTACTAGGGGTGAGTAGATTTGCTGGTGCGCAAATTGTGTATGTGTGTAGATGTTCGTAAATCTGCTCCGCTTCGTCTATTTATAGTAGTAGGAACTCAACTCCTCCTCGTTTGATAAGGTAATCGTTGTTAATTGGGAATGATATCTAGCCTTCTAGATTTCTTAGACTATCCAGGAATCTCATAGGTTTCTTTCCAGATTCGCAGCCGGAGATCCTTCCGGATTCGCAGCTCCTCGCTGAGCCACTTCGTAGCTAGCCCATTCTACCTTGTGAGGCCCAAAAGCATCATAATAAATGTCTAGATTATTTTGGGCCCAAACATCCCCCCCAGACCTCGAGATTAACCCATGGGCAATTGAAGGGGTCTAATATGACGTGCCGCCTCTTAAGTCAGCGTTTTTGAAATAACCTCATACTAGGCTACTCAAGTGTTTCTCTTTGGAAAATCGTGCCGCCTATTTTAAATTCTTTGAAGCTTCTATCTCTTTTCGCCTTCTCCTCGAAGCTATCCCTCGATCCCAAATTCTGAAATTCACAAATATTCTCCAAACTCTAAATTTCTTACACTCTTGCACCCATGGCCCCATACCAGAAATTTTGCCCGGACGTCACCGAGAAGGATGTGGATGTCTTTTGCGACCACATGTTTGCACGTCCCTTGACTATACTCTCCTATAGTCCCTTGTCCTGTTCTCACCACCGTTTCTGGCTATGTATTCAAGGATAATGTCCAAACATAACCTGTATCCTCCCCTGCTTCCACAGCTTCTGTCCCTGTGAATGAAGAACAAACTTGTGCTCCGGATGCCCCCTCTATTACTTTGGCCATGGACACTGGCCATGTGGCACCTTCTGTACTGTTTTTTTTTTTTACCTTAAACCACTATGTTTGGTTTGTCTACCTTTTACTGGGATCCAACTTATTCTTATTCTCGCAACTTACAGCTGAAGTTCCTTCTCCACCTTACATCAACACTGCGTTGTATGATGATGAATCTCCTCCTCGCTTGTCTCGGGTATATTCTGATTCCTTAAATAGGCTCTCGTCCTATTAGTCTCCCAAACACCTCATAACTCCCTAAGTATATGTGTTCTCGCAGAAGGATCCAGGTACCGAGGAGTTATCCTTTACTGAGGGTCAGCGAAGGCTTGGGGAATTCTCCAATGTCATTTGTGGTTTCCATGAGACCGCTGCCCCTCAGTCTTTAACGCTACCCCATCCAGCCCTAGTAGATGGAAATGAAGGAATGGCCAAGACCCTGCGTGAGGCAAAAGGCATCTATAATGACTTGATCCATTCTGAAAAAGATCTTCCAGAGGTTCAGCTTGCCACCGTATTCCTTCGTGACATGTTGACTCTGAATCTTGAGGATCAGTCCGTACGTCAAGAGCTCGCTATCCATATACAAATGGCTCGTCGCTCTGTAGAAGGTGTGGACCTCGACGTCTTGGATAAAATGGAGGAAACTCTGCAAAAGCTTCCCAGCCTTTACGACACGGCTGTCTCTACCACTCATGAGTGCAATAAAGCTATTTTCCTTTGTGTAGACCACAACCGCAGGTGGAAACGTGATTTAGACAAGATCAAGACGATGGGGACAAGCTACAAAGGTGAATGGATGAAGATCTTCTCCAAACGTGCAGAAATTGCCAAACTCCAAGCCGAGCTTTGTGAATAGGAGGAAGAATTTTTCAGCAAGGAACAGGCTGTGATTGCCCTTCTTAATGCCGGGAAAGCTCAATTTGAGAGTGTTCAACAAACCCGCGCTGCAGCTGCGAATGCTGCCAGGGTTTGGGCCCCCGCATAGGCCCAATATCTCCAAGAGAAGACTCACCTGCGAGCTCTCGGCAGCTCTATTATGAAATTTAAAACTTTATTTGACTACCCTCACATATGGGCTCTTTTTATTTATTTTGTATAAACTCTTGTTTAGTTTAACTTATGCTCTGCAGCCCATGGCCTTAATCACCTTACTGTACATCTCTATTAAAAAGAACTCCGCGCCTCCAAACATCATGCCGGTCCTTGAGAATGACTGCCCATATTTAATAGCTCATAACTCTATACCTCGAAACAATAATGTTATGGTCCTTTCAAGAGATACGTGAGTTGATAACCGAACGTTGAACCCCTTAATTGCTTCATTGAATCGATGCAACGCTCCGGGTCTCCCATTCAAAGCCTCTTCGATTTTCTAGGCCTATAAATAGCTCGATACTTCTCCCTCATCCCTCAAAATCCTTAGTTGCAAAAGAAGCATGGCTCATCTAGTCTTTAGTTTGCTCTCTCCTTGCTTCAAAGCAAAGCCTCCAGATCTTGTAGTTTATTAGCTGTTCTTAGGTCGAAGTACCGAAGCTCAAGCTTGGCTTAGGTCGTAGTACCAAAGCTCAGGCCATTCAGTTTTGGACTAGTTCTCAAACCTTTGAGAATTAGCAGACGATGGTCAATGTGAGCACTCACTAACCCCATCCATGTTCCTGATCATCCTAGTCTATTGCATGCTCCCACTATAGTCCTTCATGTTCATTTGAGTGAAGCGTCTAAGATCGTGATCAGAGGGATGATTTTGCTAGTAGCAAACTTTGGGCGAGCGCAAGTATCCTAAAGTCTTCCGGAACTGAAGGTAGATCCCATCCCCAGTCACTGCTCATCCACTGGAGTCACTAAGGACGCTGTTGTGCAGTTGGGATAGATCTAAAACCATTTCCTATGATTATTTTTTTAGCAGGAAATTGTTCATCCGATGCATGGTATCAGAGCTAGAGGTCGCAAAACCTCATGTTGTACTTTTATATTGATCGAATAAAACTGTGTATTTTCCTACTGTTTATATCTTTTGTATCTGTGAAAATACCATCTCCGTTGATTTGACCAGAATTTGGTCGTAAGAAATTGTAACACTTAGAAGAATCTCAAGATTTAGACTCTGTGTCAAAAATTAAAATTTTGCAATATTTAGCCACTCGTATATTGGCTTTGGATATTAGTTGATCCCTAGTTTTACATGAAGTAAACTTCTGCGGTAGGCTGTAAACGAATGCAAAACTAAGTAGTCGTCCCATCGTGGGCTTCGTACTCCCAAACTGGCTGTCTATATTTCTTCAAAAATTGACCATTGATTGGGTTGCGATGGGCTTCACCGTCAATTTCACGCAGCTGGAAAGCTTCTTTGCCCAAAATCTTGTGAATAGTAAAGGGTCATTCCCACTTCGCCGACCACTTACCATGTCCTTCTTGTTTTTCTCCCAAAGGCAAGACTGTCTTCCAAACTAACTCTCCCTCTGTAAAGCTGAGTCCACGGGTACGGCGATCATAATAGCGAGCAACATTCTATTTTTCTGCGAGTAAGTTAGTTAAGGCATTGAGATGCTTATCGTCCAAATCCTCGAGCTCCTGCTACATTGCTTGTAAATAGTCTTCACCAATGAGTTGATGCTAATCCATGATCCATAGTGATTGAACATTGATTTCTAACGGAAAAATTACATCATGACCAAACATTAGCGCATATGGAGTAGTCCTAGTAGGACTGCGTTTTGAAGTGCTATAGGCCCATAGAGTATTGAACAACTCTTTATTCCAAAGTCTAGGGTTGTCTGCGAGCATGCGCTTAAGGATGTGGAGGATCAATTTGTTGCTTGCTTTAGCCTGGCCATTAGATTGTGTGTAATATGGTGAAGAATGCAAAAACTTGATCTCAAAGTCCGTCATTAACTCTTCCACTTCTCCGGACATGAATGTGGTTCCTTGATCAGAAATGAAGCACTCCGGAATTCCAAATCGGCAGATGGCATCCTCATATAGGAACTGCCTGATTGCAGCAGCGGATGCCACTTTCAAAGGCCTTTCTTCGACCCATTTGGTGAAGAAATCTGTAGCAATAATGATGAACTTATGCTGCATAGAAGAATGAGGATGAATTAAACCAATGAGATCCAGCGCCCATCCTCGTGTTGGCCATGGATTGATGATTGGCTGCATAGGAATGTTTGGAATGTGGCTAATTGGTCTGTGAGCCTGACAGTCCTTGAATCCATTTGCAAAAGCAATATAGTCTTTTAACATCGAAGGCCAAAAATACCCGTGTCTCCGCAGAAGCCACCTCATCTTTGGGCCTGATTGGTGAGCTCTGCAGACCCCCAGATGCACTTCTCGCAGTAGTCGCTTTGCTTCAATCTTGAAGACACAGACCAAATCCACTCCCTCTTCTCCATGCCTGAATATTTCACTACCGCGGAGAATGTAGTTGGGAGCAAAGTATCGGATCCTCTAGTCCACCATAGAGCTAGGATCCTGTAAGTATTTGATAATCGGCTGCCTCCAATCATCGTCAATGGTAGTGAGGGATGCAATGTACCATTCGTCCTTCTCTTCCTTCCTAGCCATAAAGGAAGGCAATGTACGCACCTCTACTCTCAGTAGGCGCTCATGGACGTCGTCGACCAACTCAACTCCCGTAGCCAGTTGAGCTAACTCATTCGCTGTAAAATTCTCTCCACGGGGAATATGAGTCAAGGTCACTTCCGTAAACAACTCCAATAACTCGCTAGCCCTTGTTACGTACAGCCCAAGGATGAGGCCTGTTTTAAATGTAGCCTGGAGCTGTCTGATTACAAGTAACGAATCTCCCCAGAACTGGATTTCCGTAGCACCCATATCCCAGAGAAGTTCAAGACCAATGATTAAAGCCTCATATTCCGCCGCATTGTTGGAACAATTGTATTTGAGACGGAATGAATAGGCAAACGTTTCTCTCTGCGGGTTCACCAAAGCTATCCTCGCCCCTATGAAAGCCCTCGTGCTAGAGCCATCGAAGTAAAGCTTCCAAGGAGACAAAGAAATATGTGATAATTCTAGCTCCCACTGCTCTGACATATCTTTCATAGGGTGGTGAGCAAGGAAATCAGCCACTGCCTGGTCTTTCACTGCCTTTTTGGAACTTATTGTATTGAAAACTCAGAGAGTGCGAGAATCCATTTCCCTACCCATCCTCTGAGTATAGGTTGGTCCAACATGTATTGAACTAAATCAATTTGAGTGATGACGCATGTGGTGAAAGACAACATGTAATGCCTCAACTTGCATAAGGAGAAATAAAGAGCAAGGCATAATCTTTCCATCAATGTATAACGACTTTCACAATCCGTGAGGGTCCGACTTAAGTAGAATATGGCTCATTCTGTCCTCACGTCGTCATCCTGTGCCAATAGACTCCCAATAGAGGTTTCGGTAGCGGAGATGTAAAGCTTAAGTGGCACTCCCTTCCGTGGTGGTACCAAGACTGACGGATTAACTAAGTACTTCTTAATCATGTCAAACGCCTCTTAGTGACCTTGCCCCCACACAAATTCCTTTTCACCCTGTAACTTGAGTAAGGGTGCAAAGAGCTTGGTCTTCCCCGCAACATTTGCAATGAACCTCCTTAAGAAGTTAATTTTTCCTAGCAACTGCTGGAGTTCACGTTTGTTCTTTAGAGGAGAAGCCTTAAGTACTGCTTCCTTCTTGTCATCCGGGACCTCTATACCTCGCTGATGGACCAAGAAACCGAGAACATCCCTCGACTGTAATCTAAAAACACACTTGGCAGGGTTCATTTTGAGCTGATGTTTCCCTCATCCGCATAAACACTTGTCACAGGTCTTATACATGAGTTGACCTCTGCTTTGACTTAACCACAACATCATCAATATAGACCTCCATTGTATCACCAGCTAGGTCGTGGAAGATGTAATGCATTGCTCGTTGATACGTTGCCTCTGCATTCTTCAATCCGAATGGCATATTAACATACTCGAACACTCTTAAAACCCCTGGGTAGCGAAACGCAGTCTTGTATCTATCCTCCTCAGCGACCGGGAATTGATGATATCTCTCTGTGCCATCCATGAATGAGAGCATCTTGTGTCGTGCAACCGCATCAACAAGTAGATCAGAAATTGGCATTGGATAAGCATCCTTTAGTGTAGCTTGATTTAAATCTCTGTAATCCACACAGACTCTGATTTTGCCATTCTTTTTCCCTATGAGCACTATGTTGGATATCCATTCCATATACTTTGCCACATAGATGACTCCGGACTTTAACATCTTTTTGATCTCTTCTTTGACCAATGTTGTGGTCTCCAGATTCATCCTCCGCATCTGTTGCTGGACTGGCCTTCTTCCCTCTGCGATCAGAAGCTTATGAACAACTAGTTCCGGTGAAAGCCCTGGCATATCCTCAAACTTTTCTGTAAAACAGTCTTTGTATTCAAATAAGAGATCAACGAGCCTCAAGAAAAATGTTAATGGTCACCTCCATTGGCTCATTAATAGTTCCCACGTTAATATTTTTAGTTGGGTCTCGAACTTTAGGTGGTGTATCATCCAGAGCTGCGGGTGCAAGCTGGATGATGTCCTCCTCTATGTCATCTTGCCGGACGTCTTCATTAACACACTCTGCTGAGGCGATGGTTGGCTGACAGTCATAGGCTTGTGACTCAATCATATAAGTGTGCAATCTTGTAGATAGAGAAGCACAAGCCTCCGCCTCCTTTTATCTGGATGGACGTATCATTGATGGTTCATGGAGGCTAGCTCCAGAAAGTAGGGTCGTGCTCTATCTTCTCTTGCTTATACCACACCCCACCGGGTTAGTTCCAAGGCCGTGACTCCAACGAGTCGGCCATTCTTATCAACGCCGCACACTTCTAATGGCCTTTGATTTCCATTGTAGTAATAGGCATCCAGCGCATTCGCGGAGACTGAATATGGTCGCGGATCGGCATTGACAATATGCGACTCTGATGTCTCCATATCTCATATGAGGAGCTATTGATGCAATGATGACGGCACATAATAACTCCTATGGATCTAGTCTCTTCCCAGTATTGCACTGAAAGGCGAATTGCATTCGATGACGATGAAGGTGTGCACCCCTACAACAGGTCCAACCTTGACTTCGATGAATAACAATCCCAATGTCTACGAGACAGTCCTTACAAAGTTCTTGATTATCATGGATGTTGCCTGGATAGCTGATATTGGGATACCCAACAATGTCATTGCTCGAGTAGTTAATACATTAACTACTGCACCAGTATCCACCATGACCTTGCTTAGTTGAATTCCCCCCATGCCCGCAGTGATGTACAATGGTCTCATATGCGAGGCCATCATAGCTGTTGGCTTAGAAAACATCATATATGACTTTTTTGTCACAGGATCCACAACTGGTCCCTGCTCCTGTGGTTCTTCACGTTCTGCCGAAGGTAATTCTTGAGCACTGTTGCTCACCACGGCCATGTGTGCTGTCTTGACTGGTTTAGAATACCGAGCTGGTAGCAAGTATACCATACCAACGTACATATCTTTAGTGTAAACCTCTTCCAAGTTTTCATTATCTTCCTCATAGTCAACCAGCTGTTCATCCTCATCGTCCACAGTAGTTTCTGTGAACAACGACTCCTGGGGCTGCACTTCTACCGGTTGCTTTCGTACATAATTCCCAAATTCTAGCTTCTCTGCAGGGTCCAACTTGGCTGTGATTGCCGATTCACCAACCACTACTTCTATGACACTGTCCTTGGAAGCAACAAGAGCGAGCTTCTTTTGCTCCTTAATCACCAGTGATTTTGGTTTCCACCGCAACGCCGGTTTTGTTCTTGGTTCAACAACTGGCACTGCCTTGGGATCAATACGTTTAAAGGCTGATTTTCGCACTGATTTGTCTTTAACTATGTCCCGAGCCCTCTTAGGTGCATGTCATGCCTCTGTTTTAGGCTGTGTTTATCGATTCGGGAAAACACACTGGACCTTGATGCTTCCCCCTTTGGTTTGTGGGAACCTGATCAATTGTAATCATGGGTGTAGCTGCGAGCCTGTTCACCCTCCGCTAGATCTATTCCAGAGATTCTTTCAACTACTCTGGTTTGATCAAGCCTCTGTCCATGGCTTCCAAAGTTCTCTTGGCAGCTCCATACTATCCCTGCAACTTCCTTTTCCTTGTGGGAGTCATCTCTACTATTTTATCTTCTGACTTTACATACCAGACATCTTCCTTAATTACTGCTCAGCTCGCAGGAGGAATATACAGTATGTTCGTCTTTGCTCGCTGTTTGTTATCAGTATTCTCAGCTTTCTTCTCGGCCAGACGCATACGCTTAAACAGATTTGATTCCTTGGGATTGTCGGCTGATAGCTCTCCGGTGGAGATCCGATTGTTGAGCCCATTCGTACAACATCCACAAATTCTTCATAAGTCATCTTGAAACCACATTCCGCTTTACAACGAGTGCACAACACTACTGGAGTCGCTTCTCGGCAGACCTCCTTTCTTTTTCCCTTGGGGTCTTCTTTGCTACTGCTGTGAGCAACTGGCTTGGCGGTGGCTTTAAGATCTAATGTCTGCTTCCGCTTGGTGCCTCTGCACCACGATACGTCCAGGGTGCCCACCATAAAAGATCCTGCATCAGCCTCTTCCTTTCCACAATCTGGAAGAACAATATCTCCCTCATCAACCCATCGCTGGATCTGTTCCCACAATGCGACACACTGGTTAGTATTGTGTGATCAAGAATGATGGAACTTGCAATACAACCCCCTTTGCGGAGGAATGGCGTTGGGTTTCGGTACGTTTGCAATACCATCTTTGATCAACTAATCCAGGATTTCCTTCAGATCGTCACTGCGAATCCTCTTAGTAGTGTTTGACTTTACCAGCTCTACTGCTCCTACTGAGGTATTTACGAAAGGCTGTCGCTCAAGTAAAACAATTTGTGGCGATGCATCAATGACAAGCTTGCCTTCATTAATCTACTTCTGGATTTGATCTTTTAACTTGATGCAATATTTAGTCGTGTGATTCTACATATTATGGAACTTGCAATACTTCTTCCCTTTGAGCTGCTCAGCAATAGGTAATGCTCCAAAGTCTAACTTGGTTGACTTTCGATCAATCAAATCCTCAATGATCTCATGCGCCACATTTGCATCATAAGTATAGGATTCAAATTCTGACTTCGTGAACGCACTAGTCAACACTGGCACCGGTCCTTTGGAAGGAATTATCTTCTTTGATCTGACTGTATGCTTGGCTACCGACTCCAGACTCGCCACTGTTGCATCATATGAATCATATCCATCAGACTCCTCCTCTTCTTGTATGGTCGCAACCATCTTAGGGCGCTCTCGATATGGAGTCTTCGGAGCATACGTTCCTCTAGATGTGTTTCGTCTGTTGTCAGCTTCTTCGTATGCAGCATGTGTCTGAGCCATGACATCGATAAGAGCGTTTAGCGATGTGAACCATGCGTCGACGTACTTGGTGTGTAACCTCTCTTCGAGGCCTCCAAATGCGATATTCACCAACTCTTCCATGGTGCACGAAGTCCTGCTCTTGGTATATTCGGTTCAGAACCGATGCAAGTATGCCACTGGTGACTCTCTTGGAATTTGCACCATTTGACACAACTTACCGAGCTTTAAAGCTGGTTTAGACCCGCAAAAGTGTTCAGTAAACAACCTCTCCATCATTGCCCAGTCATAGACCGAGCCCTACGACAGGTTGGTGTACAAATGTAACGGTGCACTCGACAACGAGGATGCAAAGACTCCTAATTTGAACTCTCTGAGCCTTCCCCATGGTCCACACTCGACCCTGAATCGAGCAATGTGAGTTGCTGCCGGTTCTGCTCCTTCTCCGCTGAAGCGAGTAAACGAGATAGGCCGATATCTCTTTGGCCACTTCCAACCAAACGGTGGTGGTGGACAGGGGTCATTGTACTTTATCAGAGTTCCTCCCGGTCCCGGGAACCTTTGATTGTCGATGGAGGAGGTGAAGCTGGAAAGTCATCATCCTTGATGACCTCATCATCTTGGAACGGGGGTTCTCGCTCTCCCAATTTGTCATTGATTAGTGCGAAGCTGGTCGTCATAGTATTGGTGAGATTAGCAAGGGCCACTGTGAGAGCATCAAATTTCTTGTTGTTATCGGCGCGCGCGCTCAATCTCTCGAGCCTTGTATAGGCTGTTGAGTCTGCTCTGAACTCTGGACATCGTTCTATTGCTCGTTTCCATATTGTTCAGAATTTGATCGATATTGGCGCTTCGCCGCTGTTCTTGTTCGAGCGAGAATTATTTATAGGCCTCGAAGTCCATGGCTTTTATCTCCTCGATGCTCTTAGGTTCTGATGACGAGGGCTGACCCTTAGTCATTGTTGCACCGAACCATTGGATTACTTCTTCGTTGCTTAATCCTCTGCAAACGGCCAAATTGTGTTCTCGGAACACGGGTGCAGGATGTTTGAGGCAATTCATGAAGGTTTTGCGGTATGGATCAATGATTTGAAGACACTACCTGAGTCCTACTGGGCGTGCCAAAATGTTTGGCTTCAATTTTTCTCCAGTCAGGTCGTTGTCAGTGGAGTGATCGCAAACTGTCTCTTTTCTTGTCCGCAGTCGTTGTTGTGTTGTGTATGAGGCGTGCTACTGCCGAGGGCAGAATGTAGTAGTGTAGTGTGCGGGTGGTATTTGCTTTTTATCAAGCAATTGGAGTGGGGAGAGCACCAATCCCACTCGTTGAGTTCCACTTGGTTTGATACAAGACGTAGGCTTCGTGTCTCTCTGCTTGAGTCATAAAGAATCGATACTTCACACTTGTGGGCAAGTATAAAGCAAAGCAATCCTTAGGATGAAGTGTTAAGAACACAGGATAGTGTGTCTCTCCGCTTGAGCCACAGGGAAATGGTAATTCACACTTGTGAGCAAGTATAAAGTAGGACAATCCTGAAAATGAAGTGTTGAGAACACTGGATAGTATGACACCGTAGATCTTAAGAAATCCCACGCTCTGTCGGGTGGCCTGAACTCCTTTGACTTCCGTTGTTGTAGCTCGAGTGAATCTTCGAATCCCCACGTTTTGTCGGGTGGCCTAGATCCTGAATTCGCTGTCGCTGGTTGGTGAGCTTGAGAGAACCTTCAAATCCCCACGCTCTGTCAGGTGGCCTAGATTTTGAGTTCACTGGTTGCTAGCTGTTTACTTGGGGTGAGTAGATTTGCTGGTGCGCAAATTGTGTATGTGTGTAGATGTCCGCAAATCTGCTCCGCTTCGTCTATTTATAGTAGTAGGAACTCAACTCCTCCTCGTTGTTAATTAGGAATGATATCTAGCCTTCTAGATTTCCTAGACTATCCAGGAATCTCATAGATTTCTTTCTAGATTCACAGCCGGATATCCTTCCGGATTCATAGCTCCTCACTGAGCCACTTCGTAGCTAGCTCATTCTGCCTTGTGAGGCCTAAAAACATCATAATAAATGTTTAATTTATTTTGGACCCAAACAGAAGGACAAAAGTTTCATTTTCTGAAGTAGGTTAAACAGTTCCCTCGGTTTATTAGATTTTATCCCATCCTGCAAGACTATGACTCGAGTGAGGTAGTTGACCAGAACGGTAAGCAAACCAGCTCAAGATCGAAAATTAACAACTAATACAGCTAGGCAGCTAGTCACCACCAAGATGGGTAAGTTATAAGTTTAAGTAGCTAGTTTCCTAAGAATACCAGGACTATTTATTTGCTTGTACAGGACTAACAGGAGGAAAAGGCTGAAGCATTGCTGTCTCGAAATTGTAAAGCAACTGCAGGCAAGAATAAAAAGAAAGATGACTGCAGCTAGCATAGTAGAGAGAGCGAGTCACAAAGCTGCTGGGCTACCAGCTGACATACGTATAAACTACATCATCTTGAATTCTTATTGATGCTAACTAGCTAGTCTCTCTTCTGGAGGGCCATATAGCAGTAATGGAGAAGCGCGAGATAGCTAGATATAGATCTGATCTATGGCAAAGCTTTTAATTTGCAGTACCCCTCCCCCATTTATACAACTATTGAGAGTACGTAAGACTAGTTAACACCATTAAAAGATTCATGGGCCTATTGAATTAAGTAGTACGTAGACTATATAGTGCACCAAACTAAAACATACAATTCCCAGACCGTCGTTCACTTTCAGTGATGTCAACACTGTACACATTAGGGTTTGGACTTGATTATCGATCTCATGTATCAAAGTGATCGAGCTACCTAACCACTAATCAGTATAGTGATGGATCTATCATTCATGAACTTTTCTTCGTGGACTCGATACTTACATTCCAATATTCCTATTGGAGCTGCATTTGTTTGATTTTGGATAATGCATCAAACATGGATTTTAGTTCTTGAACTCGATAATTAAGAAACCTACATGCATGTCAACATGTTTTACCTTAATGGCATTTGCTAAAATTTGATTGAGATCGTGCATCGACCTTGCATTTTTCTTCTTCTTGTATTAGACAAGAAACCTACTGCAGTACCCGTATGGGACGGGATCAGCTGTCCGGAAAACCCTGTATCAAACCTGTCTCTTACTTGAAATCTCGACACATGTCCCTTTATCAACACCGAGCTAACTCTGTCAAGAATATTATTATGATTTAAGGAAACAATCAAATGATAAAATGCAAACCCAAATTTAGCAAAACACATCGATCAAATCTTATCATTCTTGATCGCATTTCTCCTCTCACAGTCTCAACCTTTGGCCACACTTGAGTTTTGGGCTCAGAACCTAAAGCTGCGACGGTGGGTACTGAGTACTGTCAAGGCCATGGTCGGCGTCGGATTCTAAGGAGGAAGATGGCGTGTGCCCGCTTCTTGGGGCTAATCGATATGCCCTCCTAATTTTGGTATGGCAAGGGCGTCATTGGCCGTAGTCCAAAGGCGAATCTAGGATCAAAATGTCACCCAAGCTAATGTTCTGTCGTAATAAAATTTTGATCATAACAGCAAATTAAACAAACCATAGTTCATAGATTTTTTTTTTCTGTTAACCAAAAAATCTACTATGACATTAAAGAAAAATTTTGTCGTAATCTACATAAGAGAAAACCTCAAACTCAACTAGAGGTTAATTACTGAGACAGATTCGTGTAAGTAGTGTCCAACCAACAAATATAAGAATTTAAAATTATCTAAGCCGTGCTACTTCTCAAATAATGACTTTTTCGTCTGTTTTAGCTTGATTAGCCATAGCCAACATTAGTCATTTATTCATTTTCTTCTATCACAATGAGTCTCCTCCTTGACTACTTCTAACACAAATGTATTTCGTACTCGAATTTGTGGAACATTAGAGGATCAAAGGTCTTTTCTTTGCTTTCATCAATAAAGAATAAGGATCATATATCTATTTTACTAATTGGAAACTATATATATTAATTTTTTTTCACCCTCAAAATCTTACAAGGGATGCAACCCTAATAGCCCTCAAGTAGATCGAACGTGCTCTCTCATAGCATGAGAATGAATTAATGGAGAGCTGCTTGCTTTTCCCTTTTTGTTCTGGTTTGACTTCTTACATTCTCTCTTTGGGATCAGGTTGCTGTGCATTTAGGGTCTAAATTTTTCAACTGACATGAGTCATACAATAATTAGATAGATTATTCAACATTTATTAAGTTTAACTGAACTTACAATAAATTTAAGCGGTGAAAAAAAATCTTCATCCTAGCAAACTATCACCGCCATCGCCAAAATCTCTCTCTCTCAATATATATATATATATATAAATGGGCTGATATTCCCCTTCATTAAGTTGAGCCTACAAACTTCTTTCACTTGGAGTAGACCAAACTTGCACACACTCTTTCTCTCTCGTGATAATTCCCCTTGATTAAGTTGAGCCTACAAACTTATTTAACTTGGAGTAGACCAAACTTGCACACCATTTTTCTTAAGACACAATATCCATATCTAACCAATTGTGTAGTGATAATATTCAATTTAACAAAAGTTAACATCCATACTTATATAATCGAGCCATTATCAGATATAATTATTGGTTTCTATTTGGTTTTAAGTTCATGTATACATTAGCCCATGTAGCTAACAATCATTGAATTCATTGTTGTGTTCATATGCAAAATGACTTTGTTCATATACAAACCTTTAAAAAAAAATGCATAATACAGTCCACAGTGTTTGAAAATCCTGAAACTGCCCTAATTGGGTGCCCATATATTAATTTTAAATGAACGTATGGTTTTAATTTGGTGCTGGATCTATTTTCGTGGTGAAATGAATACGCACTACTACGACCTGCACATTCTCATATATATATATATATATATATATATATTCAACAACTGAGATTGAATCTCCACCTCAATCAGAATCGATCGCAGTCTATGAGTAGTACTGTCACTTCACAGTTCATGAATCTGGCACCACAAACAGTTCCATCATCAACTTATTTTTCATGGTACGTTCTTTCTTAATTTCTTTCTATTATTATTGTGTGGTCGATACTACTTATGGTATTGCAGAATGTTAAATCATGTGATCTTCTCACATGCTGTGGTGTTCCAAATGAGACGTTTGCCTTTAGCTCTAAGGCCAAACAATCGCAAAGGCTCAAATTGATCCGATCCCACAGTGAAATAGTTCATTCATGTACGTGATTTTAATGAAAAGGGTGGCTCTGATCCGATCAGGGCGCCAGAATATAAAGTCAGAGAGGGTCTATAATACACACAATAAAAATTAAAGAAAAAAAATAAGCTGAAAATAATGAAAAACAAAAAATTACATGTTTTGAGGTCAGAACCCAAAATCTAACTCTCACATCTCTATATATTTATCACTCTACTAGCCTAGAATGTATGCAAGTAATGCACATAAAATGTACTCGACTACCCGGGGGGGGGGGGGGGGGGGGGGGGGGCTGGGCCTACCCTGGGTTTAAGGTGGCTCCGTCCTTACTCTGATCCCTGAAGAATGATTGAAATATATAAGAAAAATTGTTGGTTTGGTCACTTATGTTTGATAGATGAGACGACATGGTCACTCATGTTTGACAAATATCGCTTTGGTCATCCATGTTTTACTTTGTCATTCAGAATGATCACTTTGTTCATTTTAGATGTTAAAAAACACATATGTAACATACACATGCTTTACTTAACTTGATATTTTTGTGATTGACAAACTAATTAACATGCTTATATGTACTTTACAAATAAATAATTTTTTTTTAATGTTTAAAATAGACAAAGTGACCAATCTGAATGATAAAATAAAACATGAGCGACCAATCTGATATTTGTCAAACATGAGTGACCAAACAAGCGATTTTTCTGAATATATATATGCACGACCAATATATAAGATAATTACCTAATTAAAAGTTACTTAAAATCATCTATTTGTCTGAAAAGTCACATAATTTCTTTAAAACTACACACAAGTCATTAAATTTAAATTTTAATGACTAAAAAGTTACTTTAAAGCCTACAATTTGAAATAAAAAGCCTTTTTCTGTGCAGACCATTTTTTCCCTCCTTTTTTTGTCCAATTTTTTTTTCGCAACAAAAAAAAAATAAGGTTATCAACTCCAGTACATAAAGATATCAACTGTAGTTCATATCAAGTTTGTAAAGATACCATGATTTTTTTTTCTTTACGACTCAACATTTTCTTCCAAATGACCTATGCCTAATTCCTACTCAATTGGCCGAAATCGGGCCCGAAAGCCCATTGTTCGGAATCTCTTTGGCGATGCAACTCTGTCGTCGAGCCACCTTTGGGATCAAGGCGTAGCCCAATTGAACGAGGAGAATGATGCCTTCAAAACCCATTTAACCTCGCCATCGATTATTGCGGACAACCATGGCTGTGACGACGACGACACCGACTTGAAAACCTAATCGAGAATTGATTCGATTCTACCGATCACGACCTGCAAATCACAATTCTTACAACCCAAAAAAATCTACACATCACCAGGAATCAAACTATACATGAACTGATGACCAACTGGCAGGAAAACCATCTGCCCAAACCCTAGGTTTTTGCCGATCTTCTACATGAAATTCTGGCTTCCTCTGGTCCAATTGACGTCGGATATCTTGGGGAAAAGAGAGGGGATACCAAGATGATCATTTTGATACCAAGAACTCCTAGTTTGAAGGCCAGAATCAGTCGCGCCGCCAACCAGCACATTGCCGACGATTTTTGTCGCCCAGAGCCCAGTCAACGAGGTTCAACGGTCTGCGACCAAAAATGAAAAGTCCTCCCTCTACCAAAAATGGAAATTCCTATGTATACTCACCCATTTTCATTAATATTTCAGTCAAACTTTCGTTAAAAATTCTGTTGACCATAACTTTATCATTGAAACTCCGATTTCGACATTCTACGTGTCTACGAGCTCGTCTCGACAAATTTTATGATTTCAATATGAAGTCAACCAAGTTTGATAATTTTCTAAAAAGTAAATCTTTAACCACTTGACACTTACTCACGGTAAAACTCATTTACCGCAGCTACTAAATCAAACTCGAATTATTCATAAATATTAACAATTATATAAAAAAGGTCGGGGTATTACATGTCACCTCCTTATGGGCTCAAACTTTAACTACAAGTTAAGACAAAATCTAAAAAAGAATGGAAAATTTCACTTTAGTACTCTGAGGTTTGTGTCTATCTTGATGTCCCTACCTGAGGTTTTAAAATTTTCAGTTTACTACTTGAGGTTTGGGTTTTTCTTCATGTTACTACCTAAGTTTTTTTTTTTCAATTTCCTACCTGAGGTTTCATTTTCTCATCATTTTTTATTTTTTTCTTAAAAAAGTATGTAATGCAAGAGGGTATTTTGGTCAATTTATTTATTTTTAATGATAAATTTCTTTAATTTTCTAAAATTGTTCTTCATAACCAAATACGTTATGTTAATTTTCTAAAACATGGTCAGTTGGCTAAATATGTCATGCTTACCATTTATTAGTTAGTGCGGTATGGATATTAATTAAGACATGTGAACAAATTTTTTAATGGAAACTCATAAATTTGGCTCGTTTTGCAAACTCGGCAATTAGCTTTAAAAAAAAATCTAAAATTATTTTTCTTAACAAAATAAGTGATCTTAATGTTCTAAATTGTACTTGCACTTATTTTGTTAAAAAAGAACAATCTTTGAATTTTTTTTAAGCTAAGAGGCTGTCAAACGAGCCAAATTTATGAGTTCCCACAACTTATGTGGCCCATATGTCCTAATATCCATACGGCCCTGACCAATCAATGGTGAGCATGACATATTTAGCCAATCGACCTTTTTTTTTCCCATAAAGTTAATATAACTTAATTGTTAAGAAGAACAATTTTAGAAGATAAATTTATTTTTAATAATAAAAATAAATAAATTGACCGGAATACTCACCACCTTGTGCTTAAGAAGATAGAGCACTGCATGGAGCATATAAAAACTAGTATTTGGAGATGCCTTGCTCTTAAGAGGAGACAGAAGACCATAGCTCTTTTCTATCAATTGTTGAATATCTCCAGATTTTTTTATCCAAATTACTCAGCAAACCAAATATTGCCAACTGAATACGAGCAAGTAAACAAAAAGTCTTTCCTTTCAAAACTTTACTTCGCTGAAGAAGGGTCACACCAAGAATGGAGAAGCAATCTGACCAGCAAGCACTACTGTCACAGCCCCTCAATCTCAGTTGGAGTAATAAAACTGAGATTGATATCTTGTCACCACCAATTAAAATAGCTTGAACAACCACCCCAAATTCCTCAATTAGAAGACCAACATCGATCTGAAACTCTGTGGTCACACCCATACAAGCCATACTATAGCACACCCCTCTGAGCAACATCACAAGCAAAAGCATCATTCACCATTCCTTCACTCAATTTACCATGATTCAGAGATGCAACACTAAAATGGTCACAAAGTTAAAACCATAACTCTCAATAACATCACTACTCAAATCTTCATGTAAATGAGTAATCACACTATCACCTTGAATTCCATGAATTCATAAAATCCAATATCACCATTATATCCAGCTTCAGCACTCAAATTTTCTAATGCAAAACTTACATATTTTTTACCATTCATAACAACATTGTCAATTCCAACATCACTAGTATCACCATTCTCACTATATTTGTAACCACCATTCTCAACATGTCCAACACCACTATCATTATTCATCCCGGTTACTAAATTGACGTCATAGTGGATTTGAGAAACACTCGTACCATTCACATTATCATTAATATCATTTCTTGCATCAACACTTGTGTTAGCTCCATTTACACCCATCTCATTTCTTACCTCCCTCCCTCCCTCAAACATGGTAGAGCCCTCTGCCAGTGAGGAAGTAAACAATAGCACAACTCCAATTTGATTATATGTGAGAATGGATAGGTAGCAACAGCTCTGCATTAAGACCACAATGAACTTCACCATCTACATCAATTACACCACTATCACCATTTTTACCATTCAAAATACCATCAACCAAAACTGCATCATCAATCTGAACTTCATTTTTAACTCCAAGGCTACAATTTTCATCATTTACTTCACCAATGAACACATTAGTCATAACTTCATTAATAACCACAGCTTCGTGACCACTCACATCACCATGGTAGTCCACAAAAGTAAAGCCATTGTTCCCATTTGCATTATCAATTACATCAGCCACTGCATGTTTAGCAGATTTCAATTTCAGTGAAGGCCAATAAGGACCACTGGTGGTGAAGGACCAGATATATCAACAACCAAACCATGACTTTGATCTTCACACAAATCTTCAAACAAATTTTTGTTTACGACCACTACACCCATACCAACTCTTACATCACCAACATTAACATTCTCACCATTTTGTACTCCATGATCACTACAATCACCATTCTAAACCACTACCCCATCTGCAACCACTGAGGCTATAGGTAACACAACCTATACCGGAACATCATTAAGGCCAGACATCATACCAGGAAACATAGAGTAAGACGATTTTGTACCCTGGAATGTAGAGATGAAACGATGCTGACAAGTAAGAGCAATATGACCCTTCAATCCATATAGTTGGCATATTATTATGGGAAAAGAGGAATGTTCAGGTGGAACAAGAGTCCTATAATAGCAAGTCACATCAGTATGCCTTTTTTTTTGGCAGATCTGGCATTATAGTAAGGATCTAGACCATCTTGAAGAACAATGTTGACTATAATGATAAGCCAAATGACCTCCTTTTTAAAACATATTTACTTGACAGTAGCTTTTGTTAGTACGTCTTTCTGCAGCAAGAAGTTGGGATCGAAGATCTGTCAAAGTAATAGGAATTTTCCATCCTTCCACAACTATTTTAATCACAAGATATTCATCGGGCAACCCATTAAGAGTAACATATACTATATTCTCTTCACAAGACTATACCCCGACAGAATTTAACATATCTCGAGCATGTTTAACACAACGTAAGTATTTATCGATGGGATCACTTCTTTTCTGAATTGTGAGAAGATCAGCCTGCGATTGCATCACATTGACTTTGGATACACTAAAATACCTCTCTTGCAAACATAACAAAGCATCCCTAGATGTTTGACAACCCACAATAAGGTCAATAATATCCTCATCTATCATCGTAGGTAGAAGACTGAGTAAAACTTTATCAGTTTTCTTCCACTCCATGTAGGCATCTGTCAACTTAGTGGTGATACCTTCAATCTCATTGGAGGTGAAGTCAGAGACCCATCAAAATAATCAAATAAGGCAATGCTATCTAAAACACACTTGAATTGAAAAGCTCCATTTGAGAAAGTTAAAATCACCTAACTTCACAGTGATCAGACACAACAGAGAACTGATCTCAATTGCAGTGATTATATTATTTCCAGTTGCTGAAGATGAGGCCATCATTGTTTAGACACCACAAAGACATAGAAGATATTAAAAAAAATTAGCTACACACCACCACTATCAAATCAACCAGGAAGCACTTCACCAATACAACCTAGCACACCAAATTTATCTCCAAATTTTGTCAACTACTCGTCACCAAGTTTCTCTAGCAATATACCACCACAACATCTCCACCAAACAACAATATCACCAATACACCACAATATTTCTCCCAATATCCCACAATACTATTTACACCTCATTTCTTCACCAATTCTTTCAACAACTACGACCAATTTTCTCACCACTGCACCTAAAATTTCTCATAGTTTAGCACCAGTTTACAACAATTGCAGACAATTCGGCAAACAACAACAACTACTAATTTTCTCACAATTTTAACACCACAACGAGTTTTGCATACAATGTACTACTTAATTCCCTCAATTCATAAAACAACTCCTTCAACCATTTTCAATAACCTCGTTCACAAGAATCACACCATACTGAACTCATTTAGGGATTAGGAAGAAATTGACCTGAAATAAAGCTCCCTTCAGTTTATACAGAGCATGAGAAAGTGAAGAAAAATCCAATCCTTGAACCGAAACACGACGAAGCTGAAATGAGGTATACATAGTCACCACACAGAAAAACCGCAATCAAAGAAGAACTGCCGCAATAGATGAAGCAGCTACCTACAATTTTAGCGAGCAGGTATAAATTCTAGGGTTTGAAAACATCGAGCTAGAGAAGTGATAGTTGCATATGTATGCAACTAAATTCTACTTAAAAGATCCCGATATTTGGTTTTATTACTTTGGTTTCGGTTAAAATACTTATATTTATTTGTTTAATTGTGGAAGAAATAAAGAAAATGAGTTAAATAGAGGGTTCCTGATGCAAAAAGGATTAAAAATGTAGTGTCTCTTGCAAATAAAAGAAGATTAAACCTAAGTGGATAAGGTCTAGCCCAATGAAGTACTATATAAACTCTCTTTAGTAATTTTGGAAAGGCTAATAAAATTTTTTGGGAGTAAGAGACGAGCAAGCAAGAGCAGCCAGCCGAAGGATCACATGCCGCCCAGATTTGACGGGTTGAGATCGTATCTTGACAAGTCGAAATTGCGTCTGCTGCAATTCTTCTTCTTTTCGTTTGTATTAGTTTTTCCTATGGATTATTTTGATTGTTTTGCTACACTATGAGTAACTAAATACCTTGTTAAGGGGTTATTCTGAAGCTCCCGTATATGAAGTCTAGATAATATATACACTTTGAATTAATTTTGTGGTATTTTTTGGATGAGGTTTCTTTGTTGGTTTTTCATTGATGATTTCTATCTTGTATGTTTTGAGTACATGCTTAGTATGCATGCTTAGAAATTTACATCTATGAGAGTTTGATGCCCATTGGTTCTTTATTACTTTCTTCAATCTCTCTTCAATAGAAACCAAGCTTTTTGGTTATAAGAAACCCTAGGCCTAGCAAGACACGCCCTTAGTGTACTTGTGAAGCAGTGTTGATTCTCAACCTTTTCTAGATCATAATGCTTCAACTCCTACTCAATAAATCAGGGTCAGTGACTTTCAGTTCTTTGAGGGATAATCGTTGGTGATGAGCGTACATTCACCAACGTAATTATAAGGATTATGTGTTCGTAATGTTTGATTCTTTCTGGGAACTTTCATCCATGCGCATGGCATTGTTAGGTTGAGCATATGTTTTTTAGATGAAATGACGGTGGTGGATGACAATCCCCTTATCTCATTTGTCCATTGATTTTCGTCATAAATACAAATATATTTTTCTGCATTAGTTCGTTTTCTTTAATTTCGTTCATATATTAAATCAACTCCAAATCTCTTGAAATTTTGTGTGATAGTCCACCACTGTATTTAATATGTTGAGTATTTATTTTATAATTTTTAGTTGAGTCTAGATTATGTAATTAATTAGGTTTATGTTTGTATGTCGAGTATACCAAGAAACTGGTTTTAGTGTTTGTTTGTGTTTTGATACTTAGTTTTATCAATCTTTAGCGAGTAATGACCAATATTTGTCATACTAGTACATTGATACAATTTGCATAATAATAGAGTTATCTTTGAGTGGTGTAAAAAGCCTATCAACTAAGGGATTATCGATCTGAGTTGAAATCCATAGTAAAGGTCTCCGTAATAGAGTGCGGAAGTGAAGAACTCAGGTCTGCAGGAACAATTGAAACTCTGATATCATGTTAACCAAGACACCAGAACTGGAGTAGAGCACAAAAACACAGAGCACAAAAATGGAGTAGAAGATTTTACTATTGTTTAAATGAGAGAACTGATCAAATTGTACAGTAGCTATAGTATTGTCAAAAGCTATTAGCGAAGAGAACAAAGAACTATTTATATTTATATGAAACTAATGATAGAGGCCTCACTTTCGAGCAAGCCCAATCTTCTAAGCCCAATACTATTCTTTTGACTTGTTTCGTTCACAGTTAGGAATAGGAACAGAACACAAATCGAGTTCGGTTTTCTCAGATTTAAACCCAAACTGCCGTCAAGGGGTTGGTGCATGACGAGCGCCTTAGTTCTCAGATCTACAACCAAACAGATCTTCAAATTCTTAGTTTTGTTTCAATTATATTTGATTAGGAGGTGAGGTATGAACCAATGCTTCTTTCATTGCTTTGAGATGATGACGGGAAAGCATTTTTCTATTATTGGAGACGGTGGTGATGAGGACAGAGACTGTGAAGATGGTCATTCAGTTTCAAGAAGATAAAGAATTTAGAAGAAAAAAAAGGTTTTAAATAATAATTACTAGAAATTGAAAGTAAACAGAGTTAGAGAGAAGTTAGATTGGAGGATAGGTGTCGAAAATTTATAAATGGGACAGGGTTAGCACAAGTTAATGAGGACAGCTGATCTGCTCCCGTGTACTATAGGTTAGAGAATTCGATTAATGAAAATAGTATTAATAGATAATTCGATTAACGAAAACAGGGGACTTGCTGTAGTGTATCAAATATTTGAACAATAGCACACACAACATGCATGGGAGAATCTCACACCTTCTCATTATGAAACAAAGGAAGCTTATAAAGCTTTTACAAAGTTACTGAAAATCAGAAAAACACACCCTAGCATGATTTAGGGATTATTCAAACAGAATTTAACTTATCTATTAAGATCTCCTAGCATGACTAGTTGACCTGCATAGCTCGACACCTGCCACGCACCATCATCTTGAATGCTGAGAACAGAGTCCAGGGCGAAGAGGTGGTGAGAATCAAAATACAAAAAACTGAAAGAAGTAACTAAAGAGGAAGGATACACATCCTCTTGTACTACAAACAAACGATAATTATGGAACCACGATTTGTGAACCGTGCCATTACATTCTAGGCAAATGACCTTTGACTGTAGCAATCTAAGTTGTTGCCGGGATTCACTCCCAACATGTCCGAGTACCTCAGAAAGTACCCGATCCTATCTACCACATTAGGATCTTGATCAATCCCACACTCCTGTCCGCCATTGATAATATTAGTGATCACACCGTAACCGGGGACACGACCAGCCGCTCTATCTGCCGCAGATGGATTCCAACGGTCGATAATGACGTCGTGGCATGACGGTTTGCTTCCCTGTGGAGTCATCCAAAACCATATGGCTGTCTTGGATGCTATAACTGGGTCTGAGGCCACAAGGTCTGGATTGTTGATCAAATCAAGTCCGAGTGCTTCACCCGCTTGAGCGTAGTTGTAATTGCTACAAAAGTATTCTTCGCACTCGTAGAATTTATCAATCTCGACAAGAATAATGAGAGTTTAAAATTAAGATGCTTGACGTATTTCTATCGCCTATATATTTAGTGAAAATAACATTAATTACATGATGGATGGATATTGATTAATTTGTACGTAGATAGTGAAGGCATAGTAGACGTACTGGGTGAGTTGAATGGGTACTCCACCGTAGTATTTTGCTCTTGCTCTTGCTTGAACAAGAGCAAAATTTTGCTTGAGCAAGCAATTTGTGGTGGACTCCACCATTTGCTTGAGCAAATTTTGCTCACCGGTGCGGATGCTCTCAAACAAGACATATATTGTGTCCTAAAATTTGCTTGAGCTCTTGCTTGAGCAAGACCAAAATTTTGCTTGAGCAAAGCTTTTGTGGTGGAGTCCACCATTTGCTTGAGCAAGATTTGCTCACCGGTGCGGATGCTCTAAGAGGCGAGCATGAAAAGGACGGACGGAGAGCTGGTGATAGACAATTTGATTTTACATCGTCTCTAATTTTGGCATACACGTTGGAGTACCTCTAACAGATCCTTAAATATCTGTTTTTTTAATAATATTGGTGTTTTGGTTGAATTTAGACTCGAACAGTTCCCTTATCACATCCTCTATAATAAGCAATTCTTAAATAATACAATTTAATCCTCAATTCCTATACCGAGAACAAAGAATATAGATAATGATAATAATTAACATTATAATAAATTGTTTTCTTTTATGTTACAAATGCATTTAATTTCTCAATATATTTAATAATTATATTGATCAATCAATCAAAACTAATCATTTATTCAAAAATAGTTTAAGGTTTTGTTGTTGGAGCAAAAGTACAAAAGCTTGTAACTAAAATAGCTTTTCGGTACATTTTTACACAAATTAAGAAAATTTTGAATAATATTGTTGGAGATGCTCTTATATATCATAATAAGACTAATTGTCAGTATGTAGGAGAGTGACCCGTACGTATGAAATATCAATAATATCCCCGAAATTTTGACAATATTATCGTGATTTGAAGAGGTGATATAAAAATCAGATAATTTCGACAAGATACTGGACTTAATTGCACGAAAATAACCACTTTTCTGTCCAAATTTTGATGACCTAAGCCCAACTTGCTAACAGAAATTTTGGCAATATTATCATAATTTGAGGAGCGTGATATAAAATCAGGTAATTTCGACAAGCTACTAACCTTAATTACAGAGATTCTGGCCTTAATTGCCTTAATTTTTCTATACAAGATTAGCATTTGTATTACTGATGAAGAAAGTAGCTAGATACCCTGACTTTTACACATCAGATTTTGAGGAAGAACATGGGATTGTTTGTCTTCGAGTACCAGATGATAAAAGAGTATATTTTTCTATGCACTTGCAACATTAACTTTTCAAACATGCATGTACGTAGCAAGATATACAATTTGATTTTAAATCATCTCTAGTTTTGGCATACATTCCGTCTTTACATGGCCTACACAGCCCTTTATATATTATAATAAGACTAATGGTTAGTACGTAGAGTGAACTCGTATGAAATATCGATAATATTCCTAAAATTTTGACAATATTATCGTGATTTGAAGATTGTAATATAAAAATCATGTAATTTCGACAAGATATTTGCCTTAATTCCAGAGATTCTGGCCTTAATTGCACGACAATGACCACTTTTCCGCCCAATTTTGATGATCCAAGCCCAACTTGTCAATAGAAATTTCGACAATAATATCATGATTTGAGGAACCTGATACAAAAATTAAGTAATTTTGACAAGATATTAACCTTAATTGTAGAGATTCTGGCCTTAATTTTTCTATACAAGATTAGTGTTTGTATTTGATGAAGAAAGTAGCTAGATACCCCGACTTTTACACATCAGATTTGGAGGAAGAACATTGGATTGTTTGTCTTCGAGTACCAGATGATAGATGAGTATATTTTTCTTGCAAAATTAACTTTAAAAAAAACACGCACGTAGCAAGATAGACAATTTGATTTCACAATCATCTCTAGTTTTGGCATACATGCTGTCTTTACATGGCCTACATGTGCCCTTGTATATCATAATAAGACTTATGGTGAGTACGTTGGAGAGTTTACCGCATGAAATATTGATAATATTCCTGAAATTTCGACAATATTATCGTAATTTGGAGAACGTAATAGGAAAATCAAGTAATTTTAACAAGATATTGACCTTAAGTGCAGAGATTCTGGCCTTAATTGCTCGTCAATGACCACTTTTTCGCCCAAATTTTGATGACCCAAGCTCAATTTGCCAATAAAACATAAGATAAATCCACGAGATTTGTGTATTATATATACACGAGGCTTTTGGTTATAAGATATAGATGACCAATCATTAATTTAACATTTAAAATCTCAATGATATCTCTCAAAATTTTATTAATATATATATCTTCTCGATATATCAATCAAAAGTTCTATATTTTTTATAGTTGATATATATTCGATATCCGATATTTTACTCCTTGATTATTACTATTTTTCAAATCATTGCTAATTTATTCTATATATACATATTATAAATCTTGTCGGCAATGCAACCGTTTGTGATAGATCAGTTTTTTTTAAGATGGCGGTTAAATTTCATTCAAAGGTAGTAGTATTATAGAGTTCCATCGGATTATCCGGTCCGATAAAGTAAAACCCCTAAGTTTTACTAAAATAAAACCGTGCTCAGTCCATAAACTAGATAAACAAACCAGAGTAGCATTGAACTTAAAAATTTAGGCGCACCACTTCTTAATTATCTAGGCACCATCTCTACCATTGGGACACACCCGGGTCAGGAGGTCAACCTCCAACCTGATACAAAGTAGTCTAGTCTCTCTTCAAAGAAAAATGTCGATAATCAACCTCGATAATCAAATCTTATATCAATAACATTGCATGCAGCAAAGGCTCAAACGTCGATAATCAACCTCAATCCCATAAATCGAACCCAACAATCCTCAAATCTTAAATCCTGAAGTGCTTGTCTATATGAAGGTAATTTATTGCATTTTGGCATTAAATTTCGTTGTCCCTTTGATATTTTCTTTTGAGGATCTTTGGATCTTTGAGTCTATCTACAAAGGTTTATAGTTATTTTGGCAGTTTTGAGAGCACTCGATTTGTTAAAGGTGCACCAAGTTGTTGTTAGTGTCCTTTGGATTCTAGGTCCAATCAAAGTAGTAGTAGTAACAATGCAAACAAGCTTAAGAAAGACAGTCTTAATAAGTTGGGCAGGCCTCTTAAAGAGAGTACCAAAATTCTATTTCTGTTGAGTTACATACCAACCGAATGGCAAGATTACTCGAAACGACATCATTTCCTCTCAATGATCTTTGCAACCTGGGTCTCCCGAGCCTTCTTACTAGCCGCGACTCTGGCAAGAGAGAGAATGTCAGTAGCCATCCCGAGGAGAAGAGCGACATCATTGCGGACGAGCTCGACATTGGTGAAGACCACTGAAACGTCCTCTTCCAGTTGCGCCAGCTTTGCCTCAATTTTAATAAGACGTTGCCACTTGGTGAGCTAGGGAGCAGCTGTCAGAGCTTCAACCTCTGGTGACGGAGGCAGAGGGTTGTTGGAAGCAGAGTCTGATTGCTGAGCCATGGAGTTATGAAGCCTTCGACGAACAAACTTTTGATGATGGTGAAGTTCTGATGACGTGAGGCGCTGGGCAATACAAAATGATCTTGATATAAGAGTTGGGAAGAAGATGAAAGGTAGTGGAGGTTATGATGACCCAAATACGTCTCGAATAACACGTAATGGAACTGAAGCATCATCCAATAATTCTAGAAATTGAGAGAGATTTCCTCTCCTATGTTAATCAATGTCAATGTTCAGATCAGATGGACCGGTTGGCAGTCTAAGCCCAATTAGGAGTCCATAAGAGAATATGAGTCTTTCAGCAAACTGAACGCAGTGAGCAACTCAAGAACTCTCCCTTAGATACTGCATTCCTACAAAACACTTAACACATAGAATATATACTCTGAAAAATGTGATGAGAAGTGAGATGAGATAAGCCAGATATCAAAGACAAGCAAGATAATACAAGTCTGATCAACACTACACTCACAAAGGATACATACAATCTCACTGAATGTTAAATTGGTGCTAGTCTATACTTATCCCTCAAGTCTATATGATCACCAGTTATGAATATCATAGGCTTGAATGTTCATCAGTGTGAAAAAGTAGCATCATCAATGTTAGGTCCATAATTACGTTCTAATTATGTTCCTAACCTTATGCTTGATACTTGCCTTCTTGGAATAAAACATCATTTTTGATACGTTTCCTTATCATGCTAGAAAATGGTGAGTTTGCGTAGAAACGAGCTTAAAGATGGAGATTAACCACTTTTTGAAGAAGCCAAGCAAATTTCCTAAGCATTTGGAGAAGAATGACCAAAATCCGGAAGAAAACAAAAAGTTAACGTCAACAGTTAACTCCAGCAAGTCTTCGTCGGTCAATGACATGGTTCAGAAATGATGGCCTAAGACTTCAAGGTTCAAGCCCACAAGAGCCCACATAAACAGATTTTTTGGTGTGGAGACATGCACATGCAACTCATATGACATGAGTGAATCATCTTAGGACCATCACTTAAAGCCTAAAAATGTGGATCATGTCTAAACTTGAACTTGAATTATTTACACCCAAAATACTTCCCTCGACACTATAGGGTCGAGCTCCCCCTCACACACATAGAGAACTCACCTCATTTTCATATTGTTCATAGTTTTTACACTATATCTAGACCCCTTATCCATATACCAACCCTCTAATACTCTCTTCTACCTCTTCTCCCTTTCTAGGCCAAAATACCTCCATAACCACCATCATAAGAGACCTAGCTCTTCCATCTCTTGGGTAGAGTTTAACCTCACCACCATATCACCACCAATTTGGCTTAGTTTGGGTATTCCTCCTCTCATCCTCACCTCCTAGGGTTTGGCTAAGTTTTTAGAGTTTAAAGGAGTGGAAAGTAATCACTCTTTCCCTTGCTTCTTGGAATCCTAAGAGTTTACCTTACCTCCTCTTGAAGACTTGGTGCTTGTTGAAGAGAAGAAGTGGAGGTAGAAGGCTTGGAGTCACTTGGTGAAGCTTTGGCTAGGGGACCTTTGATTATTTTTATTCTCTTCCTATTTTAAGTGTGTATCAACTCTTATATTTAGCTATATTTAGTGAGTAGTCCCATTTGGGAGGTTAGGGTTAGAACCCTAGCCATATGATGAACAAATGATGTCTTAGATTATGTATGATTTTTGTTTAGTGTATGTTGTGAGATTGTGTGTTGTGAATGAGCAATTGTGTGATTGTAGATGTTTATTGTGCTTGAGCTTCATGTCTAGTTTCAATTATGCATGTGTAAAGACATTAAATTGGTCCTTAATGGAATTACCTACTCATTTAAGGCTAGATGAGCATGTAAACATGATTAGAGTATTTTCTAAGAGGTTTACCTTGAGACTTGGTTGCCTTAGCACCTAGCATGGACTAAAGCTCTTTTGAGTCTCAATAGACTTGAGGGACTCCAGTCAAGTACACGTTAAATCCAAAAGGTTATTGTGGCTATTAGTAGATTCTCTTGACTTGTAACCCAATAGGTGCGAGTTGGGGGAATCACATAGACTTTCTCCTGTTCGGATTCTCCAATAGAGATTCGAGAATGGGAACCTTCCACATATATCACACGATATACTTGTTGACTTCGCAATATGACATACGATCGAGATGCAAGCCCAAAATGACTTGGGATCTTGGTTCCGGTTCACTAAATACTTCAATGTTGGGCTCAAGTCATCTAGAGTTCGAAATGACCTAGGAACTTGGGTTCAAAACCATTCATGATCCAAAAGGTCACAATTTGGACATTAACTTGTGTGAATGAACTTTAATCCATTACATAAACCCGGATCTTTTTTGATGCATCATATGGTTAGCGGAGATTTTCCTAGTCGACCTCTTTCCTTATATTGAATTTGTTTGGTATTTTTGTTTGCGCATTGTAGAGTAATCAATGAACCAATCAAACTCATATAACCACTCATCATAATTCAATCACTCCTCACAATGCTAAGTCTCCAAAGGACTTGGTAGTGTGAGATACACACATCCACATTTTACTTTTCATTTAGTGTCAAGTTAGTGTCTAGTTGTGTCCGTAGGTTAAGCGTTAATCATTGTGAGCTAAGGAGTTATAGTGATAAATCCTTATGGGTTCGACACTCTACTACCTTAAAAAGGCTATAACTTGCCCCGTTTACATGCGGGTGGGGAAATATTTTACATTTATGAGTTAGTTCTTAATTCAATAAGTGTAAATGGTCTATTTTTCTCCAACAAGTTTTTTGCACCGTGTTCGGGGATTAAGTTTATCTTAATTCCTTAGCTCCGGTTAGCCCTTGATTGCAGATTATTAGGACATTTTGTCTTGATGTTTGTTTTCTTAACTTTTAATTTTCTTCAATCTATCACTTAGAACTTTATTTTGCTTGTCTTTGTTCCATAGGATACTTTGGTAGGTGTATTGAGGTGAACTGTGTTAGAATTTGTGCTCTAACCTTTGCTGCAGGACAATATTCAATCCATCGAATGGTACATTTCGACCCATCAAAGATTGTTTGCAAGACGGTCCACGGTGCCTCTTTCGATTCATCGAGAATTGTTCTCGATCCATCAAATGGTATTCAGTCACTCTTACAGCGTAGCTGCTTCAATCCATCGAAGGCATACCTTCGACCCATCGAAACTAGGCTGTGCTTGAGATTGTTTCACTTGATCTCTCATCTCTTTCTCTTAATTATCTATATCCCCTCGGAGCATATTTCCATAGTGTCTTACTTTTACGCACTGTAGTTAGTGTGTGTCTAGATTTAGCAAACTTAATTTCCGTTATACTCTAGATTCTTAAGACTTTATTTGGCGATTCTGGTATATTGGATAACACTCACCTTTACCTTGGTTCACCTCGGTGTCCATAGCATAGTGAATGCCACTTCGCTACAAACTGGAACCCTATTCGAACTCTTAGAGTGCTCATTAATGTTTCCTTGAGGGAGATGTCAAAGAAGCACCGTGGAAGGCCCTTAAGCCTTTGAGTACTTTAAGAGTTTGGAGGACTAATATCTATCAGTTGCTTAGTATGATTTTAGGTGTCAATCAATTAGAATCATGAGGTCTTTGATAAGGTTGTAATGGGGCCTTTTGGAGAACATCATTTCACGAAAGATGATCCTAGTTTGAGAGCTAGGTTGTCTATGCTACAAAGCAGACATCATGTGAGTAGGTGAGGAAAAAAAATTGAGACCTTGCGGAAGCAGTATTGACTTGAGGAAGAACTTTTCTACAGACTTGACATAGTCCTCAATCTTTGTGACTCCTTTTGAATTGACAGAGATGAAGTTCTTGACTTTTTCCATTTGATGTATCTTGAATACATGTGTAATGACATTTCTTACACATTTTGAGGATATTGCTTGCCAGTATCTTTAAGGACAAAACACTTGTCTTCTTTTATTGTTGTTTGATCACTTCCTTATCTTTATTCCTCAAGCATAGAGATGAAACAAACTAAGGTAACTCACATAATGCTGAGAGGGATTGTGTATAATTTTTGTGTATAATTTTTCACAGTAAGCTGGCTATTTTCTGAGTTTAAGATAAAAAGGGGATCATAATATAGGCACAAATGGTATAACTTAGTGATAAACACCTACCAGAAAAAAGGATATTATTTGGCCATGGTGTCACTAGATTCTAGAATTGCCTCAATCATATTCCTTTTTGATACCTGCACACTTAACAACCTACATCTGATATAATGCAAGTTCTAGCACAAGCAAGTGTCAGTAGACTATCTCAACAAATAATGAACATGAATGTAGTCATTTCAGAATGGCACAGTCCTCACATTGTAGCTACCAGGTATAGCTAAGTGTTAATCAAAGCTTATGAGTCTCTTGCTTACCTTAGAATTTTAGGCTCAGATGATGATATAGATTAAAGAGTAATTCCAGAGCCTGTGTGTTATGCATGAGGTTACTGTAAAGAACACACACCAATGGCAGTCATCGGGTATTTAAAGCGAGTAGTGTCCAAATGTTTCGTAAATAGGTCAGCAAGTTGACAATCTGTGGACACAAACTATAGTTCCAGAATATTACGTTCCACCAGCTCTCTAATGAAATGATATATAAGATCAAAGTGCTTGGTATAGTGTTTTTGGAAATGTTGATGATACTTGTATTGTCACAGAAGATGGGAAGTTTTCCTTGTGGGATTTCATAGTCTCTCAACATATTTTTCATCCACAACATCTATATGCAACAACTCTCAGCTGCAATGTACTTAGCCTCAGCAGCTGAAAGTGATATGCAATTTTGTTTTCTGCTATGCCAAGACACCAGATTGTTTCCCACAAAGAATATGCCACCAAAGGTGCTTCTCTTATCTTTCATGTTGCCACCCCAATATGCATCATTGTATCCTGTAATTTCCACTTTTGTATAAAGACTCCATAGATTGTTGTGCCATGGACGTAAAAAATGATCCGTTTGACAGCCTCTAGGTGATTGCCTTGGAAATACCTGAAACCTAGCACAAACACCAACACTATAAGAAATGTCAGGTCTACTTGCTGTGAGATACAACAAACTCCATATCATACTTCTGTAAATTGTAGGATTGACACTTTTCCCAGTTTAGTTCTCATTAAGTTTTGATGTTGTGCTCATGGAATTTTTCACAGGTTTAGTTGAAGCCATGTCAAATTTCTTGACCAAATTTTCAGCATAGAAACATCTTGAACTTACCTGTTTTACTTGCAGTCCAAGAAAGTATGTTAATTCTCCACATGCGCTCAAACATATCTCGAAGAATGTTGACAAATTCTTCAGTCATCTTGGTGCAGATTAAACCAAAGACTGTCATCCACATAGACTTGAGCTATCATGATGTGTTGTCCCTTTCATTTAACAAACATAGTATGTCAACTAATCCTCTCGAATAACCCTGGCTAATGAGATAAACAAACAATTTTTCATACCAAGCACAAGGTGCTTATTTAAGACCATAGAATACTTTTTCAATTTAAACACATGATTAAGATAATGAGGATCAACGAAAGCTTTTTGTTGTTCAACAAACACTGTTTCTTTGAGATCACCATACAAGAATACAGTTTTGACATCCATTTGGAAAAGTTTGAAATTTAAATGACAGACAATAACAAGTAGCAATCTGGCAGACTCTAGTATAGTCTCTTTTATTGGTCTCGGATAGTTTGACCGCAGATATCGGTTTATCCTGTATGTGCTTCGTATGCTGGCATGCCACCGTTCTTCAACGGAATATAGAATGTAAAGATGTCTGACTTCTTGATAAGCGATTAAGACAAGGAGAGCACCAACCCTGTCTGAATAGGTCCTTCTCGTCTAGTAACCTAGGACTTTTAATATGTGTCTCTCGCAGAGCCTTCGAAATCGATACCTCACACTCCCTTATCAGTGCAAAGTAGAGCAATCTCTCTGACGGTGTGTTGAGAACACTGCTTCCTTTGAATATCCAAACTCTCACTCGATAGGTGACAAGCCATTCAATCGTCCAGTCGCAATTGCTTCCTTCTGATCGCAATACTCTCACTCGATAGGTGACAAGCACTTTGATCTGCTGGTTGCAAAGAAGATAGAATCTCTTGACGATATGTCTGTCTAGGTGTACTTGCGTATAGCAAATGTACATTTGTTCGGGGGGGGGGGGGGGGTGCTTTCCACAAATCTCTTACTTTCCTTATATAATGCTCAGTAGTTGTCTTTCAATTACTTTGAACTTCTTTTGGTCTTTGAATCTCAATATAACTCCGACACCAGCATACGAGTTTCAATCCTTATAGAACTTCAATGCTATCACAACTCTTTTATTAAAAAACCTATCTAAAATAGAAAATGTATGATAGACATCCAAGCCGCATGGAATCAGCTAACTCATGAATCATAGTTCTAACCAAACTCTATCTCTCACACCTGGCTGCTCGCCAAGCTCTAATAAAGTAATGAGACGCTCGCCAAGACTTCAGTCATTCAAGCCCAATATGAAATATTTATTTCAGGGCCGAACACTTTCTTAAAAAATCAGCAATGTACGACAATCAAACACATGAGTGACAAAACATGAAAGAAACACAAGAAGAAGAAAAGACTAATCTCCTCCATGGCATCTTGCATCTGAGCCATGTTAGTCTCAAGCATCCTATACACATACAAACAAGAATCATAAGCCTTCCTGAAATGGTCGTCAACATCTTTCAAAGCCTCCAACAATTCCCTCTCATCTTTCGGCGTATCAATCACCCTAAGCCCTCCTCCTCCTCACTCCTCCTCACCTTGCTTCACATTACCATCCGCATTTACATCATTCAGTCACAGCCTCAATCTCTTGATCCACAACATCACACTCACCAAACTTTTTCTCCTCACAAATTACTACTCCTACTTCATCTTCCAGCTCTGATATCCCCTCTTTCTCTCTCACAGCTCTCAAATCCTCATCACAATTCTGACCAAACCCATTTGCCTCATAGAAAGGATTAAAGACATCCCACCCGAAATCCTCCCTCAATGTTTGTTGTTGCTCCCATCCATCGTAAAAATGCTCACAAACTCCATCCCCCCTCATCACTACTACTATTTTCACCATCTGGGTTTTCTTGTGTTCTTGTTCCAGAGTCTGAAACTGGGCCGCCGGCAATGGCCTTGGTGGGCTCAGATGGTCTCTGCTGAAGGAACATGGGGTTCACAATGGGTTCGGCATTGTCGAGATTTACAGATGGAAATGTGATGAGAAAAGGCGAAGATGGTGAGGAGTGTCTAGCTACGAAGAGCTTCAAGGCAGCTGCGACTGAACAGAGTGAGTGATTGTACTTACATTGTGCTTCTGCAAAACCGTACCCTCTCTCCATGGCTAGTTTCAGCTGCCGCTTCCTCTCTTTGAAGAGCCAAACTACGTCGTCTTCTTCGCCGTTCTTCTTTGACACAACACACCCCATAAGAACTGTGGTTCTTGGCTTCTTTGGTGGAAGAAGAAAGGTGGTTTTCTGTGAACCTAGAAAGTGGATTTGGGGGAAAAAGATGTGGCCTTGGTAGAGCGAGAGAGAGAGAATCAAATCATGTCATTATGTCATGGAGATTATGTAAACTGGTAAAAATGTACCACTACTGTAGTAGCTGAAGTATTGAGTTGGGTTTTGTCAGAAAATGAGTCAACTTCCATGACCAAAATCTCAGAAACCAAATCATTCTAATAACGACTCCATTTTAGTGTATTGTTTTTTCCTTCATACTCTGTTTTGAGCTAATGACATTGTTATTAGGGCAATGGAGGAATCATGAACACTTGTCGGTAAGAGACAGGCTTCATTTCTGGGAAGCAAAAAAGGGTTCAAGGGGTTTTATGTTGACGGGGAGGGTTGCTGAGACGTCAGTGGATTAATTAAGGACTTTAATTTGGGACTATTGGAGCTTTCCTGCAACTTCTTACATTATAACATTCTTCCTCCCACCCAAGCAAGTCACTATTCCTCGCGGGTTACTGTACATTTCCCTGTTCATCAGAGTTTTATTCTCCCCGTTTTATTCGTGCAGCATGTGCGAAGCTCTCTCCCTTTCCTCTCCAAAGTTAAACCCTCTCCTCTCTCTCTCTCTCTCTCACAAAATTCAGTTTGCTCTCCTCTCCTCTCCTCTCCTTTCGTTTCTCCCCGTTTGGTCATCTATCGCTCCTCTCTCTCGCACGTAGACTTTGGCTCGCTCTCCTCCCCATATTCACCATCTCTTTCGCTCCTCTCACCTTCCTCGCCAAGTGAGAGCGGTGAGTTCTCTATCTAATAAATCACCATGATTGATTTTTGAATCTAAGTTCTTTCAATTTTGTTCATTGTTTGTATTCTGGGTTTCATCTATGTATTGATAATTTTTGCCTTGGATTGTTCGTCTCTACTCTCCAGGTTGATCAATTTGCTTTGCTCTCGCTCTGTGTTTTCGCTCCTATCCTCTTCATCTCTCAGAGGTTCAAGAATCTAGACCAGACCCTGGTAATTCCTGCGACTTTGTTCATGTTCTGTTTTCCGTTTCACTCTTATCTAGGTTTCTATCCTGTGTCTCCAAATTATCTAGATATATATATGCCTAAAAGAAGAATTTTGTTAAGTATGTTTGCTGAAAAGAATGGTGTTTATATAAAGACACCACTAGGATTGCGCACTGTTAGGATAGACTTAGAAAAATCTTCCATTATGATTTGAATGTCTTTAGGGATCGGTGTTCTAAAAGTTTGCACGCTCATAATTTGGTGGAAATTTTACATGCTCATATTTGCAAGGACCGCCGTGTGTATGTGTGTTTAACGACTGTATATGTTTGTAACAGATTGCTTCAGGAGGACTCAAGCACAGAGTTTTCGAGACATCTCTTGCTGACCTTCAGGGAGATGAGGAGCACGCTTACAGAAAGATGAGGTTGAGAGCTGAAGATGTCCAAGGAAGAAATGTTTTGACAAACTTCTGGGTATGATAGATATACAAATGACAATTGCTTGCCCAGTTTGTTCATTTTTAGGTTTCCCTTCAAGTTCTGATTTTTTGTATGTGTTTCATGTTACAGGGAATGAACTTCACAACCGATAAGTTGAGATCTTTGGTCCGCAAATGGCTAAACCCTAAATCCAATAATTAGAAAAGCCTGCAGGATTTGTCTATTGCTTTGTTTGATTATTGTGTTTGGGCTCGGCTTTCAATTGGCTTTGCCGCTGTTTCGATTTTGTGTTTCTATAGCAACAGAACTCTGGAACACACCATACACAAACACAAGATAAAAAATGTAAGTTTTTCTCTCCCTATCCTGGTGTATGTTTCTCAACCTTAAACCATATGTGAAATTTTAGTGCTCTTAGCAAAAGAGCTTCAATAGTTTTCATGTCACAATGTGGAGTACGATGCTGCTTCTTTTGCATTGGTTTGTGTGGAGTACGATGCTGCTGTTACTGTACATTAGTTTAGGTGGATAATTTTTTATTGGTAATTGAAAGAGCAGGTGCATCTGGTATCTAGATCTACTTAAACTACTTATTGCTGCAGAAGAAAAATGGTTCAATTGGTCTTTGGTCGACTTTGGTCATGGGAGTTCTCAAGATGCATTAAGCTCTTACATGCTTCTTTGTGGCAACTGATAAAAAGCTGAACCCAAATTAAAATCTGAAAAGAACCACTGGGTTCAACAGCATAGGAGAATCCTATTATCGGTTCACTCTATCTCTTTTGTAATATTATGGAATGTACAACCGAAAGAGAATCCAAGTTATCTGTAGTAATCCCCTTGATTTGGATTTTGTGTTTCTATAGTAACAGAGCTCTGGAACTATGAAATTACGTGATTGCATAGACTCTGTAGCTATTTAAAAAGTTTGAAACTTTCTTGATTTTGATGGTGATTAGTTTTGAGTATGTAGGTTTTTGGGTTCTTGATATTGTTGTGTTTGGTTTGGTTTTGAGTTGGGACTATTGGGTTTGATTATATTTAACAGGAAAAAGCATGTTCTGATTGTGATCAGACCTTTTCTTCATCAGTGTTATCTGGGATTGCTCAAGATAGTAACTTTGTTTTCTTTGTGTATGTTTGTTTCTGTTTTTGTTTTGGTATGATATTTGTGCTGTTAGAGGGACTTTTAATATGGTTAACCAGTATGGAACAAGATGTGAAATAATATATTAATATATTACAGCGATGCTTATACAGACTATATATAAACAGTTGTATAAAGCAACCTTTGTCTTATACACATATACTTGCACTTGCTTATAAGTTCAGTTTATCATGCTCTCTTATTACAGAGTCTATATTTTTATGATGAAGTTGAAGACTTGGTTTTGTTTCTGTACTATGTTTAAGGATGTACAGAGTCTATATTATATATAGTTAAGTATTGATTTAGTTAATGATGAACTTCACAGCAGTACAACAGATTACAGATGGGTGAGATATTTAAATGAAAGTCCTTTATATAGTAAAATAGAAGATAATCATGAGTAGTGCTAGAATTTAAAGATTGCTAATTCAATGTCCAGGAGGGAAGAGCTCAAAATAACACTCTGGGGCGACATGGCAAGAACTTTCAATCTGGAAAGCATGCTCAGCCTACCTCCGCCGGCACTTGCTATCTTCACTAGCTTAAGACTCAACAAGTATCAAGGTATACATCTATTTTCCCTTTCATTGGTCAGTTCAGTTTTCTCCCTGCGACTAAGTGTTCGTTACTACACTGTACAGACCGTATGAGCGCTTATAACTCTAGCCATACATGTGTCATACTCAATGCAATAACTCCACAGACTAAGGATTTTGAGACTGAGTAAGTACCTTTCCTGATTTGTCAGTTTTTTTGTTGTTGTTTTGAAGTTTGAGGTTTTTAGAAATCTTATCAAGTTCTGCTTTCTTTGATTTCTTAACATGTATTATTGTGTGAAATTGAATTGCGATATAGCATTTAGCAGCATCCAGATTGGTCTTACTTCATTTAAGGTCGGTGTGGGGTCATATAGCATTTAGCAGCATTCAACTAATGAACCCCTTCAGACAAAAAAAAAACTGATTAACCCCACTAACTGGTTGGTTATGCTCCTAATAGCTGAGCTGAAATGAATACTTTGATCAGAAATTTGTTGGTCGTTGTAGCACATAATCTACTCTGGACCCCTTAAAAGCACTATATATGCTCACCTAATAGAGTGACAGTAACCAATTAGTTATGCGGGTGTGTTTGATTATTTTGGTTTCAACTCATCATTTCAATACCAATCCAATTGCTTATGTTATTTTTTCTTTTTTATACAGTTATAGAGTTGGTGTGATCATCGAAGATAAGGATGACCAAGCGAGGTTGGTCCTCATGGGAAAGCAGGCTGAGGAGTTGTTTGGAGCCACCTGCGAAGAACTGCTCAGTTGGAGGTCTTATCCAACTGAGCAGACTTTGGCACCTGAGATAACAGACAAACTTGGGAGAGGCTTATCTCTTTGAGATCAAGGTCAACTTCAAAAGCGACTTAGTAGTTCGACACATTCTTGGAAATCCAGCCCCATCTGTGCATCCAAATGTCCTTACACCAGCCCACCCACCTCATGAAAAGAAGAGGCCGAGTGAAACCTGTGCAAGGACATTGTTCATTTCTGAGTCGGAGAAAAAAAGCAAGAGGTAAATACCATAAAATCTGAAATTTGGATATGCTGTAAAAGTTTCAGTTTTAAAGTTGTTAGTTGATTAAAAAGTGTAATGATTACTAACCCTGAATAGTTTTGTCTATATGCAAACAGATGATGAAGAATCATCGTCAGCAGCTCCACCAACAAATGAGGAGTTTTAGGAGGTTTACAAGAAGCGGGACCAACAAAAGAAAAAGAAAGATTGATTCAGCTTCAATCAGTTGCAAGTGATTCCAGTAACTTTTATTGTTTGAGTTGTCATTTTTGTGATCCAATGAAACTTCATAGAGTCTGCATTGGAGTTTTTGGTGGCACTAATATGTTTTTTGTGTGTGAACTCCAAATCAGACTCTTCATATCAGTTTTTCAATGTATCAGCTTTTAGTTATGTAACTTAAATTTTAGATGAGACTATGTATCAATTTATGTTCTTTGAAAGCTTTAATGTTTCAATCGGTTTGTACTATGGCTGATATTATGTTACTCTTATGATTTGATATTTGCACGAGTTTAGATTTTGATTTTCAATTCATACAGAATATATATTGTTTTAGTGATTACATAACCGCGCCTCGCGCGCGGGCTTTCAACCTAGTATAATATATAATACGAGGATGTTGTTTGATAGGCTAGTAGTGAGGGGAGAGTTGGTCTACCAAAAGTCAATGTCACTGTTCCTCCAACAAGGGAATAGTGGAATTTAGTACTGGAAAACTAGACCTGGCAGGAGAAAATAATTTTTTTGTACGGGAAATAAATAACTAACCCCACCTTCTTTATTTACTACTGTCGGTCAATTTGTACATTGGTGCAGCGTCAAATGTGTTGAAGCAATAACCCACGCTGTTCTGTGAGCTGAGCTCGCATTTCAACTGAGAAGTGTGGTCTCTAGGAGTCTGACAAAACAAAGCAAGTACAGAGTTGCTACTTGCTAGCCAAGGATAGGAATGACTAAATCAACTGTAGTGTAAGAACTACTACACGAGAAGTGGTTCGGTGAATGTATCGAGTCTCTCCGTATGTACACGAAGATTATGAGGTTTGTTGTGTCAAAGAGGAATGCTAAGGATTTTAGAGCTTCTACTTCAAACATTTAAAAGCTGGAATTAGCTTATTGTAATTCTGAATTGAGAATTATATAAATACGGATCTTATGGGGGTAATGACAAGCATAATCTAACAGACTTGTGCTAAGGCAAAGTGGAAAGTTACAATGAAGCTGGACGATGATAGACCAGAACTGTGTGGATGCATGTGAATATTCTCTGAAAAGTAGTCAAGTTTATTACTGTCTTAAACTCTAAAACCACCAATATACCATCTCCCGCCAAATACAAACCTGTTCTTAGATCTTAGTCTCGAAGTAATTAGCATCATAGTTGACATGAGGGTGATAGTCGCAAATTTATGTATTTATTCAATGTTTAATTTATTTTTTATACTTAGTCTATTGTTATATATTTGAGTATTTAATTATGTTTATTATGTTTATAGGTTTTGTGGAGATATAAATAAAAAAGAAATAAAATAGGGATTACTAACTTAATATGGATTGAAGAATGAGTTTTGTGCAATTAAAGAAGCTTATTTCAATGTAGACTCTAGGAGATCAATTAGAAGACATATATAAACTTATTTTAGGTTTTTGGATAGGCTAATAAGCAATTAAGGAGAGAAACTCGAGCAGAGAAGGAGAGCAGCCGAAAAGGAGCCAGAGCTATCTTCGATCCGTCGAAGCTGGACGACAGCTTCAGTTCTTCATCTATTTTCGATCTGTAAACTCCATGCTTGTTTTTGATTCATTTTAATTATGACTTTTAGTAGCTAAATACCTTGTTAAGGGGCTGCTTGAAACCCCGTACATGAAGTTTTTCTAGTTCATACACCTTAATCTAGTTTTGCATATTCAATTTGAATGGGGTTTCTTTTTCTATGTGACTCACCATATGAATTCTTGTATGTTTGCTTTGGTGTCCAACTTAGTATGCATGCTAGGATTCTATTGTCATGAGATACGGGCGACTGAAGATAATTTCTTTCACCAGATTCTCTATAGTGATACACCGATTTTACCGTCGGGTGATTGAAACTCTAGGTTTAAAAGGACACGTCTATAGTGTACCTGTGAATCCTTGTAGATTCTCAAACCTTCTCTAGAACTTAATGCTTTCTTTTTTGTAAACATTGGGGTCCATGACTATGGGTTCAATAGAAGGATATATGTGTGTGAGGTCCATGACAAACTCACATAGGTATAATGATTAGGTAATAAGATGTGTTGTGTCTATCGACCATTCTGAGAACTTTCATTCATTAGATATGTGCATTAGATTCAGTATGTGTTAGATAGATGGAACGACGGTGGTGGATTACATTCCTCTTAACCCATTTATCATATAGTTTAAACTCATTTGCATTCATAGTCATATTTACTTTCACCATTTAGTTTCTGCATTAGCTGTAACTTAGCCGATTCAGTTCGGTACTCAAATTAACTTCGAATACCCTAATATTTTATGTGGTAGTCCATCACTATATCTAGTTTATTGTGTCCAAATTCCATGTTATTTGAGTCTGTTGAGCGTATGGTCGTAGTGTCATTAGTGTACTGTAGTCGAGTCTGTCAGTATTTTAGTCAGTGTTAGGATTTAGTGTCACTAATTTCTTGTGTTCGATAACCCATGTTTATCATACTATATTGATATATCTAAGTTGAGACTATGGTATTTTTGCATAGGTGTTTACCCGCCTATCAAATTTTGGCGTCGTTGCTGGGGAATTGCTTAATTCTAAGTCCTAATAGAGTCTTTAAAATTCAATTTTGTTTAGTTTAGTTTCTTTTTCTTTTGAGTCTTATAGTTTCTTGAATGTGCAGGAACATTGTATATGCATACTAGGCACACTAGAAGTGCTGAGCCATTACTACTTGATCCAGAAATTGAACGCTCAGCAAGGCAAAACAGAAAGCAGCATGGACAACGGTCCATGAGTGTGAATAGTGGTGGTGGACCATCTGAGCAAGAAAGACATTCAAGTTCAGAGTCTGAGTTTGAGGAAGAGGAAAATATTCTAACACTACTACCATCACCAAGAAGAATGGCAAACGCAACCAAGTTGAGAGAGTCCTTTGTGCCAGGCATAGGTGTAGCAGATTCATCGATCGTTCTACCAAAAAATTTGGGGTCTTATTCTATTCCCCCATCCCTTATATCGAATATGCCACACTTCAGAGGAACGCCTTCTGAAGACCCTCAGGACCATCTCAATGAATTCACAACATTGTGCAGAATCCAGAAATCGACAAATGTGGAGGAGGACACTATCAAACTCCTCTTGTTTTCATTTTCTCTGAAGAAGCAAGCAAAAGCATGGTACACTTATTTAGCTCCTCTATCTATGGACACGGGAGAAAATGTATTCTGCATTTATGAAAGAGTTATACTCTGCTTCCCGCACCAAGAACTGGAAGAGGTAAATTAGCACATTCAGACAGAAATATAGAGATGAACTACATGAAGCCTAGAGCCAGTTTAAGAGTCTTCTTCGACAATGCCCTCATCATAAGTTTGACCTGAACACTCAAATGGAGTTCTTCTATGAAGAACTTGATTCTTTTAACAGGTCAAAGCTTGATTCTGCATATGGAAGAAATTGGTGGAATAAGACTGGAGCTAAAGCAAAGGAAATTGTTGAGAACCAAGTAGAAAAATAAAGACAGTTTCAGTCTACATAAAGAACTATAGGAGCAAGTAGAAGATCTCCCAATACAATTACAATCGATGGAGCCATGGAAAAAAGATTAAGTTCTATAGAGAACGATATTGCTCTGATTGCTAGTAGTTTGAAAGTGGCAAAGATGACAACAGTTGCAGCAGCTCAGATTGTGTGCACTTTATGTTCAGCTACAAATCATCTAGCAGAAGATTGTCCCAAGTTCAGAGCAGATGAAGAGGTTAATCAAGAGGAAGAAGCAAATTATTTCCAGAGGCAACCCAACACATATGGTGGAAATATGGACCTGTTAAGTTATAGGAGCAACAATGTGTTAAATCCTTCAATTGTTCCACCTGATTTTCAGCAGAGACAACATATAAGAGATGAGCAACAATTTGGTCAAAGGTGTGTGCCTCAGCAACAACAAGCTCTTGTTCAAACATCATCATGGAATTCTACCTTGGAAGCCATGATGAAACAAATGATGTTTGACAACAAGAAGGAACGAGAGGAAAGTAGTGCTTTTCGCCAAGAACTCAAGGCCACAACTCAAGAACTTAAGGCTACATCTTAGCAGCAAGGGAAAACAATTGACTTGCTAGAGCGACAAATGAGCCAAGTTCAGCAAACACTAGCACAAGTCAAGGAAAGAAGTCTTCCCAACAACACTCTTCCCAATCCTAACACAAAATATGAAGCTCATGCAATGACCTTGAAGAATGAGAAAGTGCTAGAAGAAGTGTCCAAGTCAGTAAACCCAAGGAGAAAGTGGGAGGAGCCCGTGATTGAACAAATTATCCCTTATAAGCCGTTGGACAAGTAGTCAGGAGATTCTGCAGGAACCCTAATTTGAGTCGTTGAAAATGCACCTGAAACGGAAAAACTGAAAAATTCAAAATCAGGTCAGGTACCCTCTACTCCCTTTCCTTCAATTACTCATAATGTGCCTTTTCCAAGCAGGTTGAAGAAGCAGGTGAAAGTTGACAAAGAAAAGGAGATGCTTGATGTGTTTAAGAAGGTAGGAGTAAACATCTCATTGTTGGATGTGATTAAGCAGATACCACCAGTATGCAAAGTTTCTGAAAGATCTGTGCACAACAAAGAGAAAATTCTGTGGAACTGAGACTGTGGTCTTGGGAGAGAGAGTATATGCAATTCTTCAAAGAAAGCTCCCACCTAAGTTAGGTGATTCATGACATTTTACAATCTCATGTACTATTGGTAATCACAGATTTACGGGTGCTTTACTTGATTTAGGTGCTTTCATTAATTTAATGTCATACGCTATTTATGACAGGTTAAAAATGGAAGAACTCATTCCCACAGGTGTCACCATTAAGCTTGCAGATCAGTCTAATTGTTACTCTCGAGGTATTATTGATGATGTTTTGGTGCAGGTGGGAGATTTGATATTCCCAGCATATTTCTTTATGCTGGAGATAGAGCATGAGCCAATGCCATCAGAAATATCATTGATCCTTGGGAGACCATTCTTGAGAACAGCATGTACAAAGATTGATTGTTTTGATGGATCATTGTGCATGGAAGTGGCAGAGGAAAAAATCTACTTCAACATTTATGAAGCTCTCAAACATCCAAATAGTGATGATGCTTATTCTTGTTGTTCAATTGACACTTTTGAGAGTTTTGTGCATGAATTTATTCAGTACTCATTGGATGATGATCCTTTGAGAAAAGTCATTGAAAAAAGGAGAAAACGACCAATTCAGGGGGTATCCTTCGATGGATCGAAGGATTCATTTGACCAATCGAACAGAATCGGCAGGAAGGTCCAGGGAGGTTGCTTCGATGGATCGAGAGGAAATTCTTCAACCCATCGAAGACCAGCCTCGACCAATCGAAGAAAAGCCCTTGGATGACCCATCGAATACCAAGTTTAGATCCATCGAAGCTGAGTCCCAATCCATCGAATTTCAGCCTATTTTTGAGACTGCTTCGCCCGAAGACCTTAAGATGGAAGAGGAGTATTATGCCATGGAAGAGTCACTTCAATCATTACCAAGTATGAAAGGTAAGTCATACAAACCTATTCTTCTTCCAGTTTCAGATGATATTCTTGTTCCATCTATACAGGTGGCACCTACATTAGAGCTTAAACTTCTTTCCGAGCATTTAAAGTATGCTTTCTTAGGGAAGAATGATGCACCTCTAGTTATCATCTCTTCCAAGCTCTCAACATTACAAGAGGAGAAGTTGATGAGTGTACTTAAGGAGTAGAAAGCCGCCATTGGATTAATAGTGGCCGATATCAAGGGCATCTGCCTAACATTGTATACTCACAGGATATATCTGGAGGAGGGAGCTAAGCCCATAAGAGAACCTCAACGTCGACTCAATCCTCCAATGATGGAAGTTGTCAAGAACGAAGTCATCAACCTTCGAGATGCATGTATTATTTATGCTATTTCTGACAGCAAATGGATTAGTCATGTGCAGGTAGTGCCCAAATGTTCAGGAATCACAATGGAAAAGAACGACGATAATGTGTTGGTTCCTCAAAGAGTCCAAACGGAGTGGAGAGTGTGCATTGATTACCGCAATCTGAATGCCACGATAAGGAAGGATCACTTTCCAGTCTCGTTCATTGATCAAATGTTAGAGAGATTGGCCGGGCACGAGTATTATTGTTTCCTAGATGGCTACTCTGGGTACAATCAAATAGCCATTCACAAAGATGATCAAGAGAATACCACCTTCACTTGTTCATATGGCACTTTTGCATACTGGCGAATGTCCTTTGGTATATGTAACGCACCTGCAACATTTCAGAGGTGTATGGTGAGTATTTTCTCAGACATGGTTGAAAAGATCATTGATGTTTTTATGGATGACTTCTCTGTTTTTGGTGATTCTTTTGACTTGTGTCTACATAATTTATCTATGATTTTGGAGTGCTGTGTAGAAACTAACCTTGTGCTTAATTGGGAGAAATGTCACTTTATGGTGGAACAAGGTATAATTTTAGACATGTCAACTATGGGCATAAAAGTAGATAAAGCTAAAGTTGATATTGTGCGGACCTTACCCCCTCCTTGTGAAGGTGAGATCTTTTCTTGGCCATGCAGGTTTCTATTGCAGGTTCATCAAGAATTTTTCCAAGATAGCCCGACATTTATGTGCATTACTGCAGAAGGATGTTTCATTCGACTTTACAGTTGAGTGTCTTCAAGCTTTCAAAAAACTCAAGGAGTTGTTGACGACATCCCCCATCATTCAGGCATAAGAGTGGAGCCTCCCCTTTGAGCTCATGTGTGACGCTTCAGATTATGTTGTGTGAGAAGATATAGGCCATCGCCCAGAGAGGTTACCTCGTGTCATCTACTACGCTTCAAGGATCTTGAATGATGCACAGTTGAATTATTCAACTACAGAAAAGAAGTTCTTAACAGTATTTTTTGCTCTTGAAAAGTTTAGATCTTACTTGTTAGGAACTAAAGTTATTATATATTCTGACCACGCTGCGTGAGATATTTGATGACCAAGCAAGATACAAAACCTAGGTTGATTCGATGGATGCTCTTACTTCAAGAGTTTGATATTGTAATCAAAGATAAGAATGGCACTCAGAATGTGGTCGTTGACCACTTGAGTAGAATCACTCATGGTTCTAACGCAGAAGAGGATAAGCTCCCTCTTAGAGACAGTTTTCTGGATGAACAACTCTTTGTTATTCACGATGAAGCGTCATGGTACGCTGATATTGTAAACTACAAGGTCAGTAAAGACATTTCTTCTAATTTCACAAGAGCACAGAAAGACAAGCCAGTCAAGGAAGCTAGGTATTATGTGTGGGATGAACCATAGTTGTGGAAACATTGCACTGACACCATCATCCGTAGGTGCGTCCATGAATCTGAATTCCATTCCATTCTAGTTTTCTGTCACTCACATGCACATGGTGGACATTTTGGAGGAAAGAAGATGGTTGTCAAAGTGTTTGAGAGTGAATTTTATTGGCCCACCTTATTTCATGATGCACAGATTTCTTTAAATCTTGTGTCAGGTGCCAAATGACATGTAACATTGGTCCAAAAGACCAAATGTCTTAACACCCCGTTCTTATTGTTGAAATATTTGATGTGTGGGGTATTGATTTCATGGGACCATTCCCAAATTCTTAAGGGTATTTGTATACTCTTATTGCTCACTACCACATAACTTCTCATTGCCGACGACTTAGAGAAACAAAGGCCGACGATTTTTGAAGTCGTCAGCAATAGTGTACTATTGTCGACGATTTGTTGCAAAAATCGTTGGCAATAGTACTATTACCGACGCTTTATAGCCTACAGGGGTTTTATATTATAGCCGACGACTTCGTAAAAATCGTCGGCTATAGTCCTGTAGGCTATAATGCGTTGGCAATGAGTATAGCCGACGATTTTTGCAACAAATCGTCGGCAATAGTGGCAATAGTACACTATTGCCGAAGACTTCAAAAATCGTTGGCCTTTGTTTCTCTAAGTCGTCGGCAATGAGAAGTTATGTGGTAGTGGCTGTTGATTATGTATCAAAATGGGTGGAGGCTAAAGCCACCAAGACTAATGATTCTAAGGTTGTTCACAGTTTCTTAAGAAAATATTAAGCAGGTTTGGAACACCTAGATGTATAATCAGTGATAGAGGATCCCACTTTTGCAACATGACCTTTGATGCCTTGCTTAGGAAGTACAATGTGACACATAAGGTAGTAACACCTTATCGTCCTCAGACAAGCGGGCAGGTTGGTCTCAAATAGAGAGATCAAGCATATTCTTGAGAAGACAGTTGGTCCAACCCAGAAAGACTGAAGTCAACGCCTAGATGATGCTTTATGGGCTTACAAGACAGCGTATACAACGCCTATTGGGATGTCTCCTTATAGGTTGGTGTATGGAAAAGCCTGCCATCTTCCGGTGGAACTTGAGCATCGAGCGTATTGGGCTGTGAAGAAGTTTAATTTTGACATGGATGAAGCAGATCTTCATAGGAAATTGTAACTCGGTGAGTTGGATGAGATCTGACATAATGCATATGAGTCCAGCAGGATATACAAGGAGAGAACCAAAGATTTTCATGACCGGAACATAAAAAGAAAAGAATTTGTAGTTAGTTAGAAAGTTCTATTATTTAGTAGTCGTCTACGCTTATTTTCAAGTAGAAGTATATAGACTAGACCTTTTGTTATTACTAATATTTTTTCTCATGGCACTATAGAGATTATGAGTTCAACAACAGGGAAAACATTCAAGGTGAATGGACAATGACTCAAGCCATTTTATGAGTCATTTGTACAGCACGTGTTTGAAGATGCGGACCTTCAGGATACGCCTCCTATGGAGAATTGAGTAGATCTGTCGTCTGGCTGAAGACGTTACACTTAGCGCTACTTGGGAGGCAACCCATGTGGATGGAGAAGTTAGCAACCAGATTTGCTTTCATATCCCTTTTATTTTATTTTTCTCCACATAATGTGTTTTGTGTGTGATAGGTGTTCTATGTCACACTTGGTTGGTGTATTGTATAGTATAATTCTAGTTTTTACATTGAGGACAATGCAACTTTCAAGTGTGGGGTCGGGCTATATCATATACTTAGCGTTTAGATATAGTTTTTTAGTTTTTTTTAGACAGAATTTTTGATTTTTGATGAAGTGTGATTTTTAGGACATAGCTAGAGGTCTCAGAAAATTCTGAAATTTTGAGTTCGTGTTTTTTTATATGTCTAGTATATTTTCGTAAAATTTCAGCTAATTCGAACATGTGGTTAATTCTGTAGAAATTATGCAAGTGAGAGTGCACATACTCTTCAGATTTTTCGTTTTGCTTAGAATGTCTAGGGTGTACCTTCGATCCATCAAAGGATATACTTCTACCCATCAAAGGGTTGTTCCAAAATGAGACCAGAGAGCTTGCTTCGATCTATCAAGGATCATATTCGATCCATCGAGAAATCAGTATCAGTTTTGAGTTTTTCTTGTGCGTTAAAGTGTCTTATTTGAAAAACAAAAATACAAAAATAAATAGTGTCAAGAAAATACAAAAAGAAGATTCTTAAGAGCCCTTAACAAGTCAATGATGTGAATATTTCTTCCAATATTGGGACTAAGAGATGATTATGTACTTGAGTTTCTTTGGTTAATTTTGATATATGATGTATATGCGAATATGTAGTGGATGTAGAAACAAGTTAACATGGTACAGATTTTTGAGCATGCATAAACTTTATTTAGATTTATTTGACTTGTGAGCTTTTAAGCCTAAATATGATATACATGCTTTCTTTGTTGAATGTCAATTGCTTGCCACAGATTAAGTTAATGGACTCTAGAGATTACTAGAACTTGCTCTTATGTTATTCAAAGTTTTTAGTCAATATATGTTTTGATTGAGGAAGTGATAAAGGCATTTAGAGGACATCACCATAGCCATATAAGCATGTGTCCTGATTTTGTGTACACAAGGTGTGCACCCCGTAGTTAACCACTTTGAGCCTACATGTGAAACTTTATGTCATCACCCATATATCTCCGACCTTGAACTGTAGAATAGTTATATCTTTACCCTTGTTCTATGACTTGGTAGAGCTATACATGAGATAGGTACGTGAAGATAACGACAATGTTGAAAGGTGATACAAAGAAATAAGTGTGGGGTATCAAGCTAGTGTAAAAAAAAAACTCAAAAAGAAAGAAAAAAAGAGTTGTGATGTTTAGCTTAATACACAGGTTAACTGTTGATGAAAAAAATGATGTGAAGACCCAACAAGATGAAATCTGGTCACGATAATGAAAAAGTTCATGGTTGTAAAGTTTGAAGAAGTCTCTTATTTGGTGCTCTACCAGGTTCTAGAATTGTGTTTGCAATCCATACCAATTTATTCTTTAACCTATGAGCCAAGCCCCATTACAACCTATGAAGTCTTTTTGACCCTCAAGATGACAGTCTTTGATCTGTGGAGATTAGTCACAAGAGTGAGCATATAGTTTAGTCCGTTTGGCAAGTAATCGAATTGAGTGATACCTTAGATATATTTTGAAAGAAACACTTATGAGAGCATATCAATGTGAGGTTGAATCTTGATTGGTTTTGTGCATGTTCTAGCTCTTTATTCACCTTGATTATGTTTGTGTCCTACATGTTACATGTGTGTTATATGTTGGAGTTATCTTTAGTAACTTGTAGGTACATGTGATCTTGGTGTTACAATTTTATGGAAGAATGGCTGAGGCAAATTGTTGAGGGGATTAGAGTTTGTTTTTGAAGTTTTTGAGTTTTTAGAGTCTTAGTTTAGTATATTGCTTGAAGACTAACAATGTTTAAGTGTAGGGTATTTTGATAGTCACATTTTTATGTGTCTATTCGGTGTTTAATTTATTCTCTATACTTAATTTATTGTTATATATTTGAGTATTTAATTATGTTTATTGTTTTATAGGTTTTGTGGAGAAATAAAGAAAAAGAAAATAAATGAGGAATTTTTACCTTAATATGGATTGAAGAAGGAGTTTTGTGCAATTAAAGAAACATATTCCAATGTGGACTCTAGGAGATCAATTGAGAGATATATATGAACATATTTTAGGTTTTTGGGAAAGCTAATAAGAAATTAATCAGAAATTAAGGAGAGAAACTCGAGCAGCGAAGGAGAGCAACCGAAAAGGAGCCAGAGCCGTCTTCGATCCATCGAAGGACGACAGCTTCAGTTCTTCATCTATTTTCGATCTGTAAACTCCATGCTTGTTTTTGATTCATTTTAATTATGAATTTTAGTAGCTAAATACCTTGTTAAGGGGCTGCTTAAATACCCATACATGAAGTCTTTCTCGTTCATACACTTTAATCTAGTTTTACATATTCAATTTAAATGAAGTTTCTTTTTCTATGTGACTCACCGTATAAATTCTTGTATGTTTTCTTTAGTATCCAACTTAGTATGCATGCTAGGATTCTATTGTCATGAGATACGGGCGATTGAAGATAATTTCTTCCACCGGATTCTCTATAGTGATACACCGATTTTACCGTCGGGTGATTGAAACCCTAGGTCTAAAAGGACACGTCTATAGTGTACATGTGAACCCTTGTAGATTCTCAAACCTTCTCTAGGACTTAATGCTTTCTTCTTTGTAAACATTGGGGTCCATGACTATGGGTTCAATAGAAGGATAGATGTGTGGGAGGTCCATGACAAGCTCACATAGGTATAATGATTAGGTAATAGGATGTGTTGTGTCTATCGACCATACTGAGAACTTTTATTCATTGGATATGTGCATTAGATTAAGTATGTGTTAGATAGATGGAATGACGGTGGTGGATTGCATTCCTCTTAAGCCATTTATCATATAGTTTAAACTCATTTGCATTCATAGTCATATTTACTTTCACCATTTAGTTTCTGCATTAGCTGTAACTAATATTTTATGTTCGGTACTCAAATCAACTCTGAATAGTCTAATATTTTATGTGATTATCTGTCACTGTGTCTAGTTTATTGTGTCCTAATTTCGTGTTATTTAAGTCTGTTTAGAGTATGGTCGTAGTATCATTAGTATACTGTAGTCGAGTCTGTCAGTATTTTAGTCTAGTGTTAAGATTTAGTGTCACCAATTCTTTGTGTTCGATAACCCTTGTTTATCATACTACATTGATATATCTAAATTAATAATAGAATATTTTTGCATAGATGTTTACCGGCCTATCATAGGAATACACATGAAATATCAGAATTTGCCATGGTTGGCTTTAGCTTTGCATATTTCCTTGTCCCCAGCATTTGTTGTTTTTCCAGAATTGATAATTGGGATTCTTGGGGTTTGACCACATCCAAAGGAAAAGCCAAAGCTTAAAGGATAAACGGATGGATTCTTGGGAACCACCAGACTGATATAAAACAAGTGCGCACAACATGAACTAGTTTCAGCAAAAAGGAAACCCGCAAGCATAAAAAGAATCAGTTTCTGCAGCACATATGTTTTGTTCTTAATCCTTTAGCTGGAATGTGAAGACTTTCTACACAAAAGAAGAACGCAACTTTTATCTTTACAAAGTTTAAAGGAAGGTCTCCACTCCTAGGCTTCTAGCTTCATCTTTAACTTTAGTTTTAGAGCCTAATATCGATCAAAGCAGCACTCTTTTTTTCTTTCTAGCCCAAGAAAACCACAGCTCAGGAAGCTCAATGTTGCAGCACATTGACCTGTTAATTTCTTGCTTTTCTGCTAGCAAACAGCCAAATTCAATTCTCATTTTACCCATGACAGTCTCATGACCTACCTGAAACAAAATCTTCTGAATTCTGAGTATCGATGATTGTGTTAATTAGAATGATTTCCTATATCTGTGTTCTCGGCAAAGACGATGAAGCCAAACTGTCTATCTGTGTTGCAGTCAATGACAGCAAGCAAGAGATTTCGATATATAGGCTATGTTCACATCTAACGTACAAAATCCATAAAGATATGAAATGAAGTGATAAAATAAGAAGATCAATCTGTAGGGAAGATATATCTCTGGAGAAAGAATCTCTAACGTCACGTTTGATGCTATATTTTGTGTTGATTCTTTCCTTGTACACCTGTGCTGCTATCAACTTCTCAGAAACTAAAATAACATACACGTCCAAGTGTTACATTGTACAGTAAAAAAGGTAAAAACGACTGCACCTTGTCTTATCTCGAATGTACAAGCAGATGGATCACCGGAGTTCTCAGAAGGACTCAACAATAGGTACAATATTACAATGAGCTTGCAGCTTCACTAAGTAGCATTATGTTCCATTGGGGTAAGAGTTTTTGCAGGTAGAGTAATACCGCCTCCTCTAATAGACAAAGTAGGGCCTCTGGTTGAGCTAGCTCTGCTTACAAAGTTTGAGTCAAGAAATACAACTATGACTGTTATGTCATCATGGAAGTGCCTGCGGACACCACGGTCTATTTTCTTCAAATCGGAGTATCTCATTTCTCTCTTCTTGGCTGCTTCCAGCAATGCAGCTTTGACAAGCCTCCGAGCGCTACCCTGTAAATGAAAAGGGACGGCAGGGTCAGGTTTTCAGCTTCTTTCTATCACTAAGACGATGTTTTTAAAAAAGGAAAACTTTAGTCAGCACTGAGATAAGGTATATTACGCTGTGTGGATGATTTTGAACTATATCCACTGCTTCCTGATTGCTAAGGTGCTCCCACAGCCCATCAGAAGCAAATATGAGAAACTGATCATGCGGTTGGAGTTCATGAACAGAAATTGCTGGTTCAGCACTTAAGATTGGTCTTTTGAAAGGTTCACGCAGGCGAAACTTGGTATACAGAGGCTCCCTGTTGAATTCGGGCTTTTTTAAATACACATCACCAATGGATCTAGAAATCTGCAAGAGAAAGAGAACCGGTCAAAAATCAATATACTAAACTCCATTGTGAATATTAAGGATGAGATCTGCTACTTGTAATTATTACCAAGACTCAATAACACCAGGCACATCTATCATACCATTTAAATATACAAAATACAGAGACTATAACACCCCTGTCCCCAAATAACAGCAGATATTTTATCAGTACTTAGCCAGAAAGTCATCTGAAGTTCTGAACCATCCAATTGAACCTACAATGGGAAATACATTCTAGCTAGGGACACCAGTAAGATCTGCTTTATCATTAGTCACAAAGGCAGTCATGGAAGGTGATGTTTCAAGTACAAACTAAAAAGAACATACATTTAGATTTAGTGAGGCAAAAAGAAAGTTTAATCCTTTCTTCAATGATTGCTACCAAAAACATCTGTCATGCAAGTTCGAAACTACACCAAACAAAGGAATCTTGCAATCAATTTGTAACCTAAGAAATTCCAAAGCAAGATGGCTCAATTTTCACGCTACTCGTTTCCCCCGTGATCATCAGTAGATAACTAGATATTGATGACAATTTAGCAGAACAACAATGGCCTAACTACATTAAATAAATAACTTCCAAAATATAACCACCACAAATAATTAAAGTTACCTGTATCAATCCCTTTACACGCCATACATTATGCTTCAAAACTACAATACGCGAGTCATCTGGGTGCAAAGAATGCATCTCCTGTCTGACAGACTCTATGGCCACATTGTGCTCTGCTGACAGCTGGATGGCAAGTACCTCCCCAGTTGCCTTCATAACTCTCCCCAGCACGGCGCGGGAATCACCAACATTGGCAATGTAAAGGGTGCCTCCACATATCACACCAGCAAGGCAGCACGATCCAACAGCTGCAATCTGGGGCTTTACAGGCCATTGTTTGGTAACAATAGAGAGAAATCCCTCTTCTGTAGCTTGAAATGCTTTCCGTATTACATCCACAGACATGGACTGTTGCTCTGATGTAAATCCTACAGATAAGGTTAATTGAAGTGTTAATAATGAAACTATTTTAATCCTAGAGCTAATCGCATGATTAGCAATATACATATCCCTATGAATTATGATAGGAAGCATAAGAGTTTAGGTAAGTCTAATGTATTTTTTCAACAGATAATTTGATTCTAAATGCCTATATACAATAGTGAAACATACTTTTCAAATTCTGGAAGAGGTGATCGTTCACATAGCGGGAGGTCTCAGGACCTCCATGGCCATCATAAACGCCAATAAAGGTGCCATATGGGCTAGACTCGAGTGAGCTCAATGGACCAGACTCGAGCTGGCTTTGATCCTCGAGTAAACTGTTGGCCTGTACAACAGCCATAGAAAAGTCACCATTCAAGTGCTGCCCTAAATCTTTATACCATAGTAATCCTTCTTGTTTCCCCGCTGCATCTGAACCTCCGTGTACGTAGCCGTCCGAGGATGGTCGCCAGCAGGCCCTCAGAAAGTTCATCAACCTTGATAACATCCCTCATTTCACCTGGGCCAGCCTCCAATGCCTCCACATCCAAAATGGATGCAATACCTCCTCCACCCGAAACCGCCACCAGCGTTATCCCCTAAAAACAAAAAGAAAAATCCACCATAAAACAACCACACAAACTCAATTGATCATATACTTGATCAACAAACTCAGGTACCTAATTAAACTTTTGTTAACAATCTCATTCAACATGATGCAAAATCAGGTCCAAACTCAAACCATCAGCATTTCTGCTCCATACCTGAAAACAACTATCTCCCACATCCTAATACTAGCTTGAACTGAAGAAAGCAACATAGGGTTGCTTGAAATGGTGACAGTCATATCTACCTCCATATCCTCACAACTTCAACTATACATTCACAACTACACACCCAAAAATTTGGTAACTTTATGTTTTCATCCCTCAAATTTCCAACCTTTCAAATTCAACAAAGCAATTGAAACAATAAAGAACACAAAAACAAACTCACAGGGGGAGAGTGGCTGTGCAGTTGGACTATTTGATTGAGTGTTTGCAGGGTCAGCTAGTGAGTCACGGCAGATGAAAACGATGGAGATCTAAAAGAAACAGAGCAGTACATGTGGGTATTGGCGCGTTAGATCTGTAGATCCATCAAACTAGAAAACTGTGGGCAAAAGGGTTGGTTTTTGGATACATGGGTCAGCTTTTCTGAACAAGAAGAAAATAAAAATAGTAACTTTACTTGCTTCAACTAGGTAGCTTTTTTCTTCTTCTGGGTTTTGTGGCTGAAGCAGAGACAAAGTATCAGAAGAAGAACAGAGATAGAGATATGGTGAATCCAAACAAAGGGTGAAGCTTTCAATTCAGTTTTGTTTGATTGAACCAACTGAAACTCTCTCTCTCTCTCTCTCTCTCAGCAGACAAACCTCTCCATAAATGAAACCGAACAAAGCGATGGCTGAAAGCCAGCAATGCATATGGGCAGCCGTGGGCTCCACCAATGAAAGCTCGAGAATAATTTAATTTAAGTTTTTTAATTTTGCCTCCATCAATTTCTTTATGATTTTGTGTGGAAAAAAAATTGTGATTATTAGGAAAACACACATGTGAAATTGTGTTGGGAAATTTTTTCATCCCCTAAATTGAGGTGCCTTTTTCTTTTTGTTTATAAAACACTAGAGAGAAGTCCACTTTGATTGATGATAACTTGATAAGAGAGAACGAGTGTCATCAATTTGACTTTTTGTTTTTTTTTTCTTTGGGGAAGAGTTGCAACATGTTCTTTGTGGATTTTTCAATAGCGTACTTGTGAGATGGTCATATTTTGAAAGATATTGCTCAATTGGTGTTTGTTACATTATAATGACATGCTATATTTAAGTATGATTGGATTATATAGCACAAATAAAAAAGATATTGCAAAGACAAAAGAGCCTAATTATGTTGACATGATAATACTATATATGTATATAATTTAGACAGTAACCATCATATATATTACATTTTTCTTAAAGATATATACATAATGTCATTGTCTATTCAAATCATCGACTAACGAATGCTTATCTTATTAACAATAAGCAAAGTCATGATATAAATTGCAAGTATATTGATTAAATACAAATTCACAATCCAAAAACCTGCTAATCAATCAAGATCTGAAAATGAACTTAAAAACCATCCAAACTTTCATGAATTGGTTCAATCGATCTGAAATTGAAAGTTTGTAGTGAGATAAACATCCCCCCAGAATATCCCAAACTTCTTTTGTGGGAAACACATGCACATTGCCTATATTTGTTGCGTGTAATATGTGCCCCTAAAACCAATTTTGAGTCTTGGAAGATGGATGAGTATTATTAGTTGGCTTGGCTGGCTTTTGGTGTGTAATGCCTTTGAGAGCCTGTGATTCTGGTTGCTGCATAATAGCATTAGGTGTCCATGCCCGCAGGTGGAATCAAGCCACGCGTTTGCACATCATCACGAGAAAGTGTCAATCATTTTATGAAAAGCTAGCTAGCTATATAGTCTTCTTCTTGGACTTGAAATTAATTAGTTCATACAAAACCATCAAGAGGTTGCTGGATTTTGTTTAATTAATCTAAAATTTGTGTGGTAGTGTTGCTGCAAAAATGAACAAAATCTGTGCTTTTGCTTGGCTCTGTCGCATATTGTGGCGCCAGTTCCTGGACAAAACTACAATAGTTTTCATTTTTATTGAGGGCTAGGATATTATTTGAATTTGTTTATGGTTTTTTCGTTTTATTTTTATTTTTATTCCTTTTGATTGTTCAACTCTAAAGATTCCGCTCCGGCAATTAGAAAACTACTCGATCGATGCATGTTAGCTAGCTAGGTTTATCTACATTAATTATACAAGTTGGCATTTAGAATGAAGGTTGAGATTACTATCCATAAATAAGTCGATTAGAACATGCATGATCGATTACTAGCTAGCTTGTTTCGATCACTCTAACGATCAAGCAAACACATATATTGAGGACAAATGACTACGTACTCAATTACGTTTGGATTTTGGAGTAATTAACAACGCTAAACTAGGATGTAGTTGTTTTTCGATTGACTAGGCGCCCCCCCCCCCCCCCCCCCCCCCCCCCCCCCAACACACACACACGCATTCTTTTTTGCCTGGGCAAATCTTTAACTCAACCGACAATTAATTGAAGAGATAGAAGAGATAGCTAGCTGGCTGTTTATATATATAGAGCTCTTAATAGATATATCTTCTTTTTTTGTCATTTTTAAGTATAGAAGATTATACAAATTTTACGATCACATTTTAATATTTTTATCGTTCAATTATAAGGTTTATATAATTAAATCATTCTTATAAGGTATACCTAATTTTGGTTATTTTCAGGTATAGGGCATTACACCAACTTTTCGATCATATTTTATCATCTCCACCGTTCAGATCTTAGGTTCTAATGTGTAGATTAAATATGTAAATTTTCAGCCAAAATGGTGATTGTTAAGGTATTCAAAAATGCAATTCAAGTTTATAAGTATGAACGATTTATGTTTGACAGATTTAGTCCGTCCCTTGATTTAATCTAGTTCGATACCTTAACAATCATCATTTTAGCTGAAAATTTACAAGAATGATCTACTCATATCTTATAATTAGACGGTTAAAATGTTAAAATGTAATTAAAAAGATTATATAATGCCTGGACCTAAAAATGAAAACCATCAGGAAGGTTTACTTTAATGAAAAAGCCGTCTATATATAATATATATATATAGGAAGGTTTACGAATATATATGTACATATATCCATCAGGAGCATATCCCCATCCTAATCCATTCCGGGCACAAAAGAAAACCAAATACCAAACCGACCTGTAATTTTGACGTTAAGTTTGTTGGGATGAAGGCGTGACATTCATTTTAGTTTACAACATTAGAAAATATATAGATGTACATATCACAGACCGACCAACGTACTAGTTTTTCCCACTACTTAAAGCACCCTATAATTTAAAAATTAAATCCCAGCTAAATATGTATATTCCAGTTTTGGTTTCTTTAACTAATGGCCGGTGTGAGTGGAACTCCTCAAGAACTCAAAGCTTAAGAATTAAGGTCTATTATTGGAGAGTAAAACTTTGAATCTTGAGATGTACATATACAAAAAAGCACTACTGGTATATATACTATATCGACCAATTAGTTAGCTAGCACTTTCCTCCTCGATCCTCGATCTATCTCTGAAAATTAATCGCGCTCTATCTCTGTGATTAGCATGGGATTTTAGTTTAATGCAAAACAGGACCAAAGGGGCCAATTAAGATAGTGATGCGAGCGTTGAAAGCTCGAAAACGCGCATGATTCGAATCAACGAGTTCCTACTGTTAGCTAGCTGGTGTTAGGTTATGGACCACTGCTTCACACTGTGGCTAATTTTCAATTTGGTTTTGGTTTGGTTTGGCCAGGTTTCAACATCATGATATGAAACGGACCAAAGTAAAGTCTTTAGTTTAGAGTTTAGATCGATGGTGGAGAATGATTAGAGACTAATTTGAAGCAAATGATTGGAACTGATCGAGGAGACTGAGGAGTCGTCTGAATGGCCATGCATGCAAGAAATTGCTGCAGAAAAAATCGCTTTCGATAAGTTGCTCGAAAAGGGAAGAGAGGTTGATGAGGTCGTATATAGCGAGCTAGCTAGGGTTTCATTAATATATTTGAGAAAGAAACAAAGGGGAAACTTAGGTAGGCTTGAATTGAGACGCGTATAAATTTGGTGAGAGATAGCTACAGCTAGAACAGAGGGTCTGTATATCAATGTTTATATCATGCACAGCTTGGTGAGAATGATAGTTGATGATACAGCCATATCGATCAGAACTCACCAGAGTAGTGGATTTATATGCTGGTCGATATGATATGAACTTCTTTGTTTGCCTGCAACAAAGTTCAATATTCCAAAAGCCACGTACGGGAGAAACAAAACAAAACAAAAGGCCATGCATCAAACAAACAGCTAGATCGAGCAACGTACTGCATGCATGTATCGACTTCTTTCTTGATGATTTTTCATCAAATCTGTTCATTAGAACTGAGAGTTCACAAAAAGTAGCTAGAAGGTAAAATTACTAAAATACAATCTGGAACCACCAGCTAGTTGATCTATACCAATAAAGTCACACCAATTAACAAGTATAGTACGTCAACACAAGCTTCCTGATCTACCAGGACAATTGGACAATATAAAATGAGCTTACAACATGCAAGATCACTGATCGATACACCATGAAGCTCGAAACACTGATCATATATTGATCGATGAAGACTCTAAATTCGACAAACTTTCAACAACAACAACACTGATAATGAAACCGAATCATGCATCCATGTCGATCATCGATCATCTTATAATCAAGTGACTCCAGCTGGACAACTCCGTTTCCTAAATACATAGTGAATTCTGGTGATGGCTGCAATATTCAAGTGTGAGTCGACATCACTTCATAACGTTATAAACTTCAATGACACTCTAAAATAAGTAAATAACTAATCAAGATCGAAGAACTTTGTTAGCAAAAAAAAAAAAGATTCAAGAAAATCAGTAACAAACAAACTCTCCTCCAGCTGCCCCATTTCAAACTATTTAAGTTTTGGACTTTTGGGCCAGCCATTAAAAACTTTTGGCCTTTATTCTTTGCCGGGTTTGGACTCGTACTCCCAGTTCTCAGCTAATTTTTATTTTTTTCCAATTTTAATTTCTTCGTCTTCTTCCTCACCACCTCGACCCCCAAATTTCCCCCAAAACCCTTGAGCTTAACCCCCTCTTCAATTCGACCTCCATTTCCTACATGAAGAAAGACCCTATTCAATTCACCCTCAATCACCTCAAATCCCCAAACTTCAACATCCCTAGATTCCATTCTAGCTATCTAACCTCAACCCTAAATCCCCAATCCAATCTCCGACGCCACGCCATGAGCGAACCTCTCTCTCCTCCTCCGGACGGCACCGACTACGCCGCCGCCTGGTACGGCAACATCCAGTACCTCCTGAACATCTCCGCCATCGGCTCTTTCTTCTGCCTCTTCATCTTCCTCTTCGTCAAGCTCCGCTCCGACCACCGCCGCATGCCTGGCCCCTCCGCCCTCGTCGCCAAGCTCCTCGCCGTCTGGCACGCCACCGGCCGCGAAATCGCCCGCCACTGCGGTGCCGACGCCGCCCAGTTCCTCCTCATCGAAGGCGGCAGCTGCGGCCTCCTCCTTTCCCTCGCCGCCCTCGCCGTCCTCGTCATGCTCCCCTTAAATCTCTATGCCGGCACCGCCTTACTCGGCGACCAGTTCTCGCAGACCACCATCAACCACATTGAGAAAGGTTCGCCTCTACTCTGGGTTCATTTCATTTTCGTCGTTGTGGTTGTTGCTTTTGTTCATTTCGGCATTTCGGCTATAGAGTCGAGGTTGAAGATTACTAGGATTAGAGATGGGAATGGGAATTTGAGTGACCCGGGTTCAGATTCGACTGCTATTTTCACTATAATGTTGCAGGGGATACCAAAAACGATAGGGAGTGATAGGACTGTGTTGCATGACTATTTTCAGCATAAGTATCCTGGCAAGGTTTATAGGGTGGTTCTGCCGATGGATTTGTGTGCGTTGGAGGAATTAGCGTCTGAATTGGTAAAGGTTCGGCACGAGATAACTTGGTTGGTTGCGAAGATCGACTCCCGGCTCTTGCCTGATGAAGATGGATATGTGAGGGATTCACCAGAGGGAGCTTGGGGATGGGCTTTGTACATGTGGAGGAAGGTGAAAGACTTGTGGGATTGTGTGATGGCTAGTTTGGGTTACACGGATGACAGGAAGTTGGGGGAGTTGCAGGAGTTGAGAGCCGAATTGGAGACTGAGCTGGCTGCTTACAAAGAAGGACGTGCCGCAGGTGCCGGAGTTGCATTTGTGGTGTTTAAGGATGTGTATACTGCTAATAAAGCGGTTCAGGACTTTAGGCATGAGAAGAAGAGGCGGATAGGGAAGTTCTTTTCTCTCATGGAATTGCGGTTGCAGAGAAACCACTGGAAAGTTGAGCAGGCACCGTTGGCAACTGACATTTATTGGAATCATTTGGGATCGTCTAAGGTCTCGTTGAGGTTGCGGAGAGTTCTTGTGAACTCATGCTTACTGCTGATTCTTCTGTTTTTTAGCTCTCCGCTTGCAATTGTCACTGCTGCTAAGAGTGCGGGGAGGATTATCAATGCAGAAGCTATGGACAATGCCGATTTGTGGTTAGCTTGGTTTCAGAGCTCGAGCTGGCTCGGCAGCCTTATCTTTCAGTTTATGCCGAATGTTATAGTTTTCGTAAGCATGTATATAGTAATTCCATCAGCACTTTCTTATCTCTCCAAGTTCGAACGGCATCTTACTGTGTCAGGGGAGCAGAGAGCCGCCCTTCTTAAGATGGTTTGCTTTTTCCTGGTAAATCTAATTCTTCTGAAGGGTCTGGTGGAATCATCGTTAGAGAGTGCCCTGCTAAAAATGGGAAGGTGCTATTTGGATGGAGAAGATTGCAAGAGGATTGAGCAGTACATGAGTGCATCATTTCTGTCAAGATCATGCCTGTCCTCTCTTGCGTTTCTGATAACGAGTACGTTTTTGGGAATATCTTTTGATCTATTGGCTCCGATCCCTTGGATAAAAAGGAAGATTCAGAAGTTCCGAAAGAATGACATGCTGCAGCTGGTCCCAGAACAAAGTGAAGAGTATCCATTGGAAACTCAGGATCCCGATGCTCTACAGAGACCTCTGATTGTGGAAGACACATATTACGATTCTCCTCGGCTGAATGGGATGGATATTCCTGGACGGGATCTATCTGAATACCCCATGAACAGAACGACAACAGCGCCCAAGCAAACATTTGATTTCGCACAATATTATGCGTTTAATTTGACAATATTTGCTCTGACATTTATCTACTCCTCATTTGCTCCACTTGTGGTTCCTGTCGGTGCGATTTATTTCGGGTACAGGTACGTGGTTGATAAGTACAACTTTCTGTTTGTATATCGGGTTCGTGGATTTCCTGCTGGAAATGATGGGAAGTTGATGGATACAGTCTTGAGCATCATGCGTTTTTGTGTTGATCTGTTCCTGATGGCAATGCTCTTGTTCTTTTCGGTTCATGGAGACTCAACAAAGCTGCAAGCAATATTCACACTTATAGTGTTAGTATTGTATAAACTGTTGCCTTCTCACAGTGATAGATTTCAACCTGCTGTTTTGGAAGGCATTCAAACTGTAGACACTTTTGTGGATGGACCCATTGATTACGAGGTCTTTTCACAGCCTAAGTTTGATTGGGATACATATTATACGTGATTTAGAGCTACGACATTCACTAATTGCTCGACTTGTAAATTTCTCCAGTAGTTTGTCCATATCGCTGTTATTGCTGGAAAGGAAAAGTAAAAATCCCATCAACTCTCTCATGTGATCATCTGTGTATATGAGATTTATTGTCCAGTACTTTCATCTTTTCTTTTCCTGATGCCATGTTTTTTAATGGAGACCATCTATTGCCTTGTTGGGAAGGAAGTTGTTAAAAAGAAGAGAACCGCGTATTCAAATGTTGCGGATCTTGGTCACTCATGGTAAGTTCGTTAATCACAAGCAGTTAATAATCCGTTGTAAATCGATGAATTGCTTGAGTAGAGCCTAATCGAATTTGATGGAGGGACTATAATTCTTCGAGTTCTAATCTGGTGGTTAATAATTTCTATGGTCAGTTGTGGTCAACTGTTATTAGATCTACATCTAACGGTAGGTGATTAAAAATCAGTTGAAAAATAATTTATTATCAACCGTTTGATGGAGTTCTAACGGTTAATTGACCACAAAATCTGTTGACCACCAGATCAAGACGAATAATTCTTCAAAGGATATAAAAACCATTTCTGTAACAAGAAAGAAGGAATTGAGTTTTGTTTTTGGTGAGAGAACATCCATTCAACTCAGAGCAAAGAGTAACTACAACCAGGACCAAACCCAAGGAGGTTAGCCATAAAAAAAATGAAATAAGAACAGTAACATAAATATCAATGCAGTACTTCACCTAATCCAGGTAGGATAGGACATAAAGACCGATTGAATACAAAAAATAACCAGCAGTCTCCGAAGAACACGGGCATCCGTCATTGTGAAGAACACGAACCAGGGACGGTGGTGGCCCGGAGGCCGCACTGTTACATTCCACCCTCCAAACATGAAGCGAAGCAACAAAGTCAGCTGCTTGATTCGCTACTCGGGGAATCCACCCCTATTTCACCTTCTCAAAACCCTTATGTATGACTTGATGTTAGATATTATTGTGAACACATTCCAATCACACTTGGTCAGCGTGTTCATAATGTGACAACCCAGAACAGAATCAGTAGTGTAATCGGCTTAATCCACGAGCTTGCGCGTAATCGCAGTTTTCCGTAAATTGATTGAATTCCCGGTTTTGATCACGACTTAATTATTGGCCGAGAATTTGAGTTGAGTATCTTCTTGAGAGTTGTTGTACGCGTGATTTCGAGTTTGTGGGCGGTTCCGGATTATTATTTCGACGACTGAGGAATATAATATGAATATTTGAAATTTCAGAATATCGTCGAGTTTATCCGTTCGTATTCGAATTATCCGAATCGTGATTGTGATCCGTTTTGGACCGTTGATCGACCCGAACCGAAATTGGAATGGTTATCTCCTTGATTTGCGAGTTTCGCGATTAGTTGCGATTTTGTCGTATTCGGTTAATATGGCGGCTTCATTAACGACTAAATTTTCGGGCAAGAATTTGATTTGGGATTCTTCACGAAAGTTGTAGAGAATTGAATTTCGAGCTCGTGGGAACTTTCGGAGGATTATTCCGAGTTACAAGGAATAAGTTACGAATATTTTCGGCCGTTGAATTTTGTCGTATTTATCCGTTTGGGATTCGATACGTGTACAGAATAAATACGGGTAAATACATGACGAATTGGGAAACTTTCCATTTTGGGAAATCTGGCCCGTTGACCAGTTTGACCCGTGGGTCAAAACTGACCCATTCCAGGTCGAGTTGTATGTTGTTTCGCTCGAATCGCGCACTGATCGCAGTGGTGAGGTTTATTTCTCGAATTGAGCATCGGAAATTGTTGCGAGGTTTTATGGTGTAATTATCGGATTTTGACGATTTCGTCGATATTGAATTATATGTTTCCGGGAACGGTTGTTTCTCGTGATGTGATTCGAGGTTTCGAGTTATGATTTTGAGCAGTGGACTTTATGATTATCCAGGGGATCGTGATCGTTCGTTTGGCGAGAGATTTTCCGCAAGATCACTGAATTAACACGTATTGCGTTATGCTTATCTGTGAGTGGACCTTTATATTTTCACTGTCGTTGCGAGTTCGTGATTTTCCGTATTTATTTATATGAAATGTTGAGATTATTTATTACTTTTGGAGGTATTATTTTATATTTTTATGGTGATGGCATTACTTGCATCGATGCTTCGGCTACTCGGCTGATCACCGGTAGTCTGACCAGAGTTGAGAGATTCCTCTGGGCAGGGTTGAGAGATTCTCCTGTTATGCCGCTGGGGTTGAGAGATTCCCCTAGCCTATCACCGTTGGGCTTGAGAGATTCGCCTGGCACCTCCATATATATTTTCTGAACTCGCATTATTTTACATTGTTTTATGTATATGAAATTGGTGAAAGACATATGTTTATTTTCGTCCACTCACTCTAACGATTTTATTTGCCTTTCCCCTGGGCTTTTCGGTTTCCGTGCCCAGTTTGCAGTTCGGATTCTGGTGTCGCACGTCGCAGTCGGAGGCATATTGTTCGAGCTACCTTGTTTCTTCTAGTAGGTTTCTTGTTCTGCCTGCTGTGGTATATTTATATAATTATACACCGTCGGGCTTGAGAGATTCGCCTGGCACCTCCATATATATTTTCCGAACTCGCATTGTTTTACATTGTTTTATGTATATGAAATTGGTGAAAGACATATGTTTACTAGAGGTCGCTTTGAGCATTCTGATGTTATATTTTTCATACGATTTTCCCCAGATTTCTGTAAAGTATAGTTTTATTGATTACTTTACATTACTGTTATGATATTGAGAAATCCGGATGGGATTGGTGCCCACGGTTTGGCTTTTGTGGCATAGGATGAAGTGTATTTTCCGGGTGCAGGTTAAAGGTAATTCTGCGTTAGTAGCGTTACTCTGCCGAAATTTTTGTGGTTTTTTTTTGTTCGTGTTTTCAGAATGGGTTTGATTCTGGTTTAAGAAACTAAATCGGGGTTGGGTCCTTTCAGCTTGGTATCAGAGCATTAGGTTTTAGGTTCTGTAGACTTCTGTGTCGTGTTTACTAAGGATATTTGAGAATGTACAGCATGCCTGGAGTGATGACCCGACTGGCCAGTGGATACTCATCAATGCTCCGGGTGTTGTATGCTTTCAAATATTTGAAGTTCCATGATTACGTCCAGTTTGTTGTGAATAATGTCTTATTCATTAGGATGCCTCCTTGACGTGCTTTCCGTGTCGGTACGGTTGTGGATCCTATTGAGGATCAGTCGACGCACGACTTGACAGTGAGTTGTGGGTTTGGATGAGCATTTTGAATTCAGAGATTTGTGTGGCATGGTTTACCCGGTTATGCGTGTATGGCTGCCTACATGTTGCTTCTGAGCAGAGAATAGTGGTAGTTGATGATTTGCTTGAGTTAGATCATTGTATTTGGTGGGTTAGTATTGTGTGAGCCCCTGCTGCGACTCCATGACCTACTTTAAGGGTATTGTTTATACGGTAATGGTTCCATCAGGCTACCTAATAACGGAATATGGAGCGTTCACTGACCTGAGACAGGGATGTATCGTTCACATGTCTGTCCTAGTTTGCACGTGTTATGTGGCTTCAGAGGAAGCAATGCACGAGGTTCAAGATGAGTTTGAACCTGAGTATCAGAGGGATTTTGACTGTTGTGCCTTGAGATAATTGTGAGGAGTTGTTGTGCTGCACTCAGAGGCAGGGATATTAAGAAGGAAAGGTATACATGGTTTCCAACATGTTGGTTTGAGGAAGGTGAACTTAGTCGAGAGATTTTGATGAGGTTGAGTTCAGGCACCTTGGGATCACTATCTTCAGCAGGCTGTGGCCTTTTCAATTATGTTGAGGGTCATTTGAATAAGGCAGAAGATCCGTTTGGTGGTGATGGAGATCACAGAGTAATGGACTTGTTCCTGTGGCATGAGTTTGGGTGATCGTTGGCGATTCTTCCACACAGCAGGCGTCGATGTGATTTGTATCCGAGGAGCACTCTCAGTTGCTATTGTGGTGGACAGGAGGATCACGTTGCGAGGGAGCATCCTCAGCCAGCTGTTTTAGTGGTTCGGCAGCTCAGAGTTCACGAGGAGGTCATGATGCTATTTCTGGAGTTTGACCAACGCAGACTTCTGGACGAGTCAATCAGCAAAGTCGTAATCGACGTGGACGGTTTGTTGGACATGCCAGAGTTCGTGCCACGACCCTGTGTGAGAACAGAGTTTCTCTGAGGTTACCGTTGCTTGACATCCATGGCTATTATGTCTGCATCTCCACTTCCGAGGTTATGGAGAGTGTTGTATCCATCCGGAGAGATTGTGAGATCTTTGTTGGAGGTTATGGGTTAGCCGTGGATCTGTTATTGCTGAATATCATCGATTTTGATATGATGTTGGGTATGGACTTCTTGGCGACACATTGGGATATGTTCGATTATCACAAGAAGGAGGTTGTGTTTCGACGACCAAGGTTCCCCGAGATATTGTTTCGCGGTGAAAAGAATACCTCATTACCATGTGTGATTTCAGCGATGAAGGTCGTGCGGATGATGGAAAAGGGTTGCATTGTTTACTTAGCTCATGTTGTGGATACTACGGCTGTTGTGCCAGACATTGGTGATATTGAGGTGGTTCCAGAGGTTCCAGGTGTGTTCTGGAGGAGTTATCGGGTATTTCTTCCAGTTCGGGAGATCGACTTCACCATTAAACTTTTACCGGGCGTTGGACCTATATCACATGCACCTTATCGTACGACGCCAGCGGAGTTGAAGAAGCTACTGGTTCAACTTCGAGAGTTGCTGGAGGAGATTTCATACAACCCACTGTATCACCGTGGGGTGCTCTTGTACTATTTGTGCGGAAAAGGGATGGTTCGACGAGGTTGTGCATCGACTACCGGAAGCTGAATCAGGCTTCAGAAAAGAGCAAGTATCTTCCACTTCGGATTGACGACTTGTTTGATCATCTCAAGGGAGCTTCAGTCTTTTCGAAGATTGATTTCGGAACAGGATACCATCAATTGAGGATCAGAGAGTCAGACGTGGCCAGGACAGCCTTCAGATCACGGTATAGGCATTATGAGTTATTGATTATGCTGTTCGAGTTGACCAATGCCCCCGCAACCTTTACGGAATTGATGAACCAGGTGTTCAGACGGTTTCTGGACAAGTTTGCAGTCGTGTTCATAGGCAATATCCTGATTTACTCCAGGAGTGTGGGCCAGTCCAAGAAGTATTTGCGAGCAATTTTGCGGACTTTGCGAGATGATCAACTGTTTGCGAAGTTCAGCAAGTGTGAATTTTGGTTAGACAGCGTGAAGTCTTTGGGACATGTGATATCAGCCGAGGGAGTCGGCGTGGATCCTGACCAGATAGAAGCCGTGTTGATTTGGAGTTGACCTACCATTGTACCTGAGATCAGGAGTTTTTTGGGTTTGGCAGGTTACTATCGGCGCTCTGTACAGGATTTTTCTCGGATTGCCACTCCACTTTTCGGATTGACAAAGAAATGCATCAAGTTCGAGTGGTCCGATGCGTGTGAGGAGAATTACTTACTCCTGAAGGAAAGGTTGACCATTGCACCGGTTTTGATTTTACCTGACGACCGTGACGAGTTCGTGGTTAATAGCGATGCATCGAAATTTGGATTTGGTTATGCTTTGATGCAGTATAGCAGAGCGGTGGCTCATGGTTTCAGGCTGTGGAAACTTTATGAAGCTACGTATCCTATGTATGATTTGGGAGTTGCTGTCTTTTTGTTAACATCGGAGAGTTGGAGACACTACTGCTACGGCGTGCAGCGCAGTGTAAGATGTATATTGATCATTTGAGTTTCATCTACTTGCATATTCAGCCAGATTTGAGCTTGAGGCAGTGTACATGGATGTGGTCAATTAACGACTATGGCTGCATATTTGAGTTTATTCGAGAAAGGCTAGTGGTTGTACTTTGACTATCTTTCTGGAATGTTGTTGCCGATGCATTCAATCAGAAATCGAGAGCTTCATTGTTTCATATGTGTGTGGCTCGAGTTTCCGTGTTAGCTGAGCTGCGAGCTACTGGAGCTGAGTTAAAGTGTGATAATGTTGAAGCTCATTGTTTTATGTGCGTTATGCACTAGTGGTACGAAGATGTATCAGATACTTCGAGTTTACTACTCGTGACGCAACATGAAGAGGAATTTAGTAACTTATGTGTGAAGATGCCACATTTGTCGGCAGGCGAGAGCAGAAAGGCAGAGACTTGTTGGGAAGTTACGGCTATTGGAGAATTTTGATTAGAAGTTGGAGCTTGTTACTGTGGATTTTGTGTATCAGTTATCGCGTACTTCGGTTAGTAGTACCAGTTGTCGGGTCTTTTGTGGACCATTTGATGAACTTAGTTCTTTTCCTTGTACTTTCGGAAAAGATTTCGGTGGCAGGCTGGTATAGCTGTATTTGGTGGAGGTTGTCCATTTTCATGATGCGCCTGTGTCCCAGTTTGCTGATCGAGATAATCAGTTACAACAGAGTGTGGGCAAGTATTGTAGTGAGCATTGGGGACCAGATTACAGTTTAGTACAGTTTCTTATCCTCAGATTGGTGGGCGATCTTTGAGGACTATTTAGACCCTGGAGGGCATGTTGTGGTCCTATGTATTGCAATTCTGAAGGATTTGAGACTCGCAGTTTCATTTGTTCGAGATTTCTTACAGTATCAGTTTAACTACCCGTATTGATTTGACATTATATGAGATCATTTATGAGAATCAATGTTGCACTCCATTGTGTTGGAGCTAGTTCGGTTTGAACTGACGTTTGATCCTGATTTAGTGGAATGCGCTACTATAGACCTTCAGATTAGCAGAAACAGATTGATAATTGCCCGAGTTCGACGTTAGAGTTATATTGATGTGGGCAGGTTGAGTTATGAATTTGCCACGTTGTTTTGGTCTGTATGTGATCATGGGGTGAATTTGTGTTGTGCCGTATAGTTTGGCATTGCCTATAGCGTTGGCCTTTGTGTGTGTGGTATTCCGTGTCGTGGAACTACATTTTAGATTTGTTACGTGTTTTGTACGCTATTAGTTCCTTATACAGGAAGACTTGGCGTTTGTGGGAGAGCCAGTTCAGATTCGAGATTTGAGGGTACAGAGATATTTTCCATTAACAGAGTCGTTCAGTTGAGGTTCCCACTTGGGAGTTGAACTGTATGCAGAGGCAGTGTTCCTACTTTCAGTTGGCAGGTTTGGAAATTTCGAGGTTGAAATTTTTTTTAAGGGGGGTAGATTTGTGACAACTCGGAACAGAATCAGTAGTGTAATCGGCTTAATCCACGAGCTTGCGCGTAATCGCAGTTTTTCGTAAATTGATTGAATTGCCGGTTTTGATCACGACTTAATTATTGGCCGAGAATTTGAGTTGAGTCTCTTCTCGAGAGTTGTTGTACGCGTGATTTCGAGTTTGTGGGCGGTTACGGATTATTATTTCGACGACCGAGGAATATCATATGAATATTTGAAATTTCGGAATATCGTCGAGTTTATCCGTTCGTATTCGAGTTATCCGAATCGTGATTGTGATCCGTTTTGGACCGTTGATCGACCCGAACCGAAATTGGAATGGTTATCGACTTGATTTGCGAGTTTCGCGATTAGTCGCGATTTTGTCGTATTCGGTTAATATGGCGGCTTCATTAACGACTAAATTTTCGGGCAAGAATTTGATTTGGGATTCTTCACGAAAGTTGTAGAGAATTGAATTTCGAGCTCGAACTTCCAGAAGATTATTCCGAGTTACGAGGAATAAGTTGCAAATATTTTCGGCCGTTGAATTTTGTCGTATTTATCCGTTTGGGATTCGATACGTGTACGGTATAAATACGGGCGAATAAGTGACGAATTGGGAAACTTTCCATTTTGGGAAATCTATCCCGTTGACCAGTTTGACCCGTGGGTCAAAACTGGCCCATTCCAGGCCAAGTTTTGTTTGCCTTCGTTGAGCTTGATTCCGACCTCTTTTGGCCGTGGTGTCTTCATAAAAGTTGTTGGGCTTGAGCTCCTCTTTCTTTTGATAGGTGATTCGTTCAATTTGGTTGCCGGATGAAGAAGTTATGGCTTGTCAAAGTTTGAGAATTTTTGGTGGTATTTCGGCGAGTTTTGGCGACGTTGGTGGCGGCCGAGATGGAGCTCGGGGTTTGAGGAGTTTTTTTAGCCTTGGAGAAATGAAGCTTTTAGAAGTGGTTTCAAGTCTTGCCGTGGCCGGAGGAGGGAGATCGGAGAAGTTGAAATTTCGGCGAGGGTTTGCACCTTTGAGGTGAGTTTTGAACCTTTTCCGGTCAAAATTGGCCTTAACTTTGAACTAGAAAGTTGTTGGAAATGTCGAGATCTTCAAATACATGTGTAGTTTGAATTTTTCTGGGTCGGTGTGATTTTCCGGCCGCCGGCGGCGACTTTCCGGCCGGAGTGTTTTTCAACGAGTTGTATGTCGTTTCGCTCGGAATCGCGCACCGATCGCAGTGGTGAGGTTTATTTTTCGAATTGAGCATCGGAAATTGTTGCGAGGTTTTATGGTGTAATTATCGGATTTTGACGATTTCGTCGATATTGAATTATATGTTTCCGGGAACGGTTGTTTCTCTTGATGTGATTCGAGGTTTCGAGTTATGATTTTGAGCAGTGGATTTTATGATTATCCAGGGGATCGTGATCGTTGCGAGTTCGTGATTTTCCGTATTTATTTATATAAAATGTTGAGATTATTTATTACTTTTGGAGGTATTATTTTATATTTTTATGGTGATGGCATTACTTGCATCGATGCTTCGGCTACTCGGCTGATCACCGGTAGTCTGACCAGAGTTGAGAGATTCCTCTGGGCAGGGTTGAGTGATTCTCCTGTTATGCCGCTGGGGTTGAGATATTCTCCTAGCCTATCACCGTCGGGCTTGAGAGATTCGTCTGGCACCTCCATATATATTTTCCGAAATCGCATTGTTTTACATTGTTTTATGTATATGAAATATGTGAAAGACATATGTTTATTTTCGTCCACTCACTCTAACGATTTTATTTGCCTTTCCCCTGGGCTTTTCGATTTCCGTGTCCAGTTTGTAGTTCGGATTCTGGTGTAGCACGTCGCAGTCGGAGACATAGTGTTCGAGCTACCTTGTTTCTTCCAGTAGGTTTCTTGTTCTGCCACTAGAGGTCGCTCTGAGCATTCTGATGTTATATTTTTCATACGATTTTCCCCAGATTTCTGTAAAGTATAGTTTTATTGATTACTTTACATTACAGTTATGATATTGAGAAATCCGGATGGGATTGGTGCCCACAGTTTGACTTTTGTGGCATAGGATGGAGTGTATTTTCCGGGTGCATGTTAATGGTAATTCCGTGTTAGTAGCGTTACTCTGCCGAAATTTTTGTGATTTTTGTTGGTTCGTGTTTTCAGAAGAGGTTTGATTTCAATTTAAGAAACTATATCGGGGTTGGTCCTTTCACATAATCATCTCAACAATTCCACGTGAGTCAGATTCCACCTCTATCATGTCCAAGCCAAGATCCTTAGCCAGCTGCAAGCCTTTCCATATTGCAAGAGTTTCTCCTTCTTTCACCGATACACTACGCACCAATAATTTAATAGCATTAGCAATCCAACTACCATTCCAGTCCCTAATAATCACCCCAGTCTTTGCACACATAGTGGACTCATTCCAGGACATATCAGTATTAACCTTATAGTAGCCAAAGCTAGGTCTCATCCAGGAGATGTCCTCCACATCACTTTGCATAACTTCCTCATTTATCCGAGAATAGCCATTCACACGACATACCTCATTAAACAAAGTCACAGCCGTTGAGATTTTCCGCTTGTGGGAAAGCTCCTCTCGAATAAACAAGTAAGCACATCTCGCTTTCCATATTTCCCAGCACACCATGCTGACCAAAATGAAAGCCACTTCGAGTTCCTTCTTCGATCTTGAAACATGAATAAACTCATCCAACCAAGCCTCGAAAGTAGTGATCCTTTGTTTGCAGATTCTCATACCAAGAGGGCACCCAAACCACACGTTCTCAACCCAGGGGCATAACACGTGCTCCATCGACTCTTCACCCTCATTACAGATGCGACATCAAGGGTTTTAATTAACCTTCCTGCGGATTAAGTTAAAAGGTAATATGCAATTGCTTGGTTGAGACACTTCCATAGAAAACACTTCACCTTGGGCAGTGTTTTACTGTTCCATATAAGCTTCCATACTCTCTTGTCAATTGATCGAGGGCTGTTATTACATACAAGGGCCACTAGTCGCAATTGATCATGCACCCTGTTAGTATAGCAGTATTAGTTCTCTGATTAAACATACTTATCCACTTAAGTAGGTAATCAACACCTACCAGACCACCCGAAAGACCACTAGGAAGGCTACCACTTCGCCCATAAGACCGACCCCATCCGAGCACACACGCGCCCGACAAGCGCACGCCCGAATGTTCGCTCCACATGACAGACAGAACAACTCTATCCCACATCGAGGAACACAAGCAAACAACAAACTCAACCACCTATATATGAAAGGTATTTATTACAGGTAAGATATATCTGAACTCGAGCATTAAACACTCCAACCTATTTTCACGCACGTTCGTTTGACTGTTATATCCAATACATCTTCTAACTTAGGCATCAGAGCGTTGAAGGCAGGCCACTCCTGTCTCGACCATCTGATCGTCTATTTGTCGTTGTATTCTTCTAACAGCCGAGTCCGAACACGCGTACCCGAACACCCGAAGAGAGAAGAAGCGCCCGACCATCCGAACAGCCCGAGCGTTCGGACGAAGAAGAGGGAGAGCACTCGTACTTGCTTCTGCTAGATTGCGTCCCGCGTATATCTGTAAGCAATAGATTTATATTTTCTTAAAAATGGATCAAATTTAGCTAACATTCAATATAAGCCTCTCCGTGTTTGAATTCTCTCATAGTCAATTTCTTGTCTAACACAATCTTGTTGGCATGTGAGGTGCATCTGGTATTCTTGGTCGGCTCAGACTTTTAGAGCCTGTGGCTTGGAGCAGAGCTGGGTCTTGCATCCACTCATGGTATCTAGGGACTTGTTCTTTCATGTAAGGCACCAAAATCACTTTTGTTTCTTCTAATCTCACTCTTTTTCACTTTCTTGATCTTTCGTTTCTCTTTGTCTTGCTCCTATTTTGCCCTCTTTCGCAATTGGAAACTTTGATATATCTTGCTCTCACAAAAATAGAAACCTTGCTTCTTTCATGTGATTTTTCAGGTTTTCTTTATTCACTTATTTGAATATTAAGCTGTTTAGAAATATGGAATACTGGCCCAATGATATTAGAAATTTATTAAAGTCCACTAAAACCATTTTGATAATCCACGAAAGTCTACGGTATGAAAACTCTAGATTTATATAGTTTTTCATAATCCAACTGAAGCCAGAGACTTCATAATTAAGAATCCATCAAAATCAATATACTACACAACCCCCTAAATCATATTTCACAACAAAAGTCACAGTTTTGTTTTATAGATTCTCAGCTTAACTTGACAAATATAAATAAAAAAGAATTTGACTTTTATGTAATTAAGGTAAGAAATATGACCTCGATGATGGAGATAGAGAACTCCGGCCAGTCCGAGTCATCCCCGAAATGATGACGCGATATTGTGATCATTTGCTGATCGGCTGATTCACAGCTTCCATGTCCGACGGTGTCTTTTGTTCCAAGTCTCCCCCGGAGAGAGTATTTTTATCATATATGGGCCTATTAAAAGTCCATTGGGCTTAAATTATTAGGCCCAACACACTTCCAGTCTCTTCTCTTCTTTCGTCTTCTACTTTCTTCACCGAGTAAACTCGGAAAAACGCTTGCTGATTCTCCAATGGCGCTTGCTCACATCCCAGTCAACGTACCCGTCAAAGCTACTGACCATTTGAAGTCTTCGATTCCGAAGCCGACTTCTTCTTCTTCGTCTGAGTCACACTCTCACTGTTCACTCTTCTTCTCCACCAAGCCTCAAAACGCTTCGCTCTTATCCAGAATCGGAGGTAAAGTGAGTCGCTTGCGTCATCTATCGGCTCAGGTGGATCCGCAGGAGTCTCCGGCGAGCTCGGAGGCGGAGGCTTTCACTCAATTTAAGCATTTGCTTTTGCCGATCACCAATCGCAATCCCTATCTCTCCGAAGGAACGAGACAGGTAAAAAAGAATTTCAATTTTTCACTCTTTTACTTTAAATTTTAACTTGGTTAAATTTTGAGTGTGTGATTGATGAAAAGAGTTGGAATTTGCGATAGGCTATAGCTACTTCTGCTGCTCTGGCGAACAAGTATGGGGCGGACATTACTGTTGTGGGTATGGTCTACTGAAATGTAACTGTTATTATTATTGTTGTTGTTCATAATATTATGTACTGTGGAAGAGAAGAAAGTATATTCATGATAAAACTTAAAGTTGTTACTTGATACAATTTGCATAGGAATATGGGAGTTTGTGTTGTTTGCAGTTATTGATGAGAAGCAGAAGGACTCGATTCTGGAGCATGAAACCCAAATTTCCACCATTCGCTGGCATCTCTCTGAAGGTTTGTATTCAGACTTTGCTTTGTGAACATGGAGGTTTTAGTAGTTCAGTTATGGGGCTTGGAGATGAGAATTTAATCAAAATTTACCAAAGGGATGCAGACTAGTGCACATTGTTTGCATGCATAGATTGAAGTAATCTCGGCAATGTTATCGTAAACCAATGCACTTTTTTGAGACAATTAAGTGTAAAGTTTGTAATGAACAAATGATAGTGAAGTTTATGCCATTTGTGATTCATAAATAGGAATCAAGGTAGATCTTCAATGAATAACAGAAGTTTTAGCAAAAGTGGTCAGAGTTTAACCCCTATATGAAATGACCAAAACAAGAGTATGCCTCAGACTACAGAAAACTGCACTTAAAAGGGAGCCAAACTCTGTTTATGTATTGTTGAACGAGCAACAGGATGATTGAGATATATGGATTCTTACATGCATTGTTTTGTTGTAAGACATATACAGAAGTGTTGACAAAATTGACTTATTTAAAAAATAAAAGCTGGTCAATTTCCTGTGTGATGATGATTTACATGTCTAGAATTTTGGAAATAACCTTTCCTCCACCCTCTGTGCTATTAATGATAGGTGGATTCCAAGAATTCAAGCTGTTAGAGCGACTTGGTGAAGGTGTCAACAAGCCAACTGCCATCATCGGTGAGGTTGCTGACGACCTGAATCTGGATTTAGTTGTCATAAGCATGGAAGCCATTCATTCCAAGCATGTGGATGCCAACCTGCTTGCAGAATTTATTCCTTGCCCCGTCATACTTCTACCATTATAATTGTAATCACTTTCTTTCCTTTAATTTCTTCATTAGTACACTGTAATCAGTTCAAAGTTGAAACTCAGCAATGACTCTTTTAGTAAAAGACAGTTTCTTGTGACGCGCTACTTTGGCTTTGAAGTTTTTTCCTTGAGAAAAGAATGAAATGAAATGGAAAGCTTTGCAGATTGTTATCACTTATCGGTGACAGTGCGTAACCTTCAAACGCACTTATTCAGATGCTTGTTATATGCATCTTACCATACCAACATAAGATACCAATTTGATTATGTTATCACAATAGGGAAGAAACATGTTTATTATTCACTTTGAAGCTTATGATTGTGAGAATGGATCTGAGGTGTACAGTGCCCTGCATTCTCCTAGCAACGCCCTTATCATGAGCCATGTGATGCTTTTGGGATTGCTTGCATACACAAGTACTCGTACAAATAAAAATTCAAATACACAAAGCATGTGCAGATGAGCAGATCAAACAACATATGAACTTTCTCTTTAGTTGATGCTGTTATTGTGGAGGGATTTAGTAGCTGATGATGCCCTCAGCACATACTTGTGATAACTTGCTGCTAGCAGAGCTCCGACGAATGGTCCGACCCAGAATATCCACTGCATACAGCAAACTGAAACTCATCAGATTCTGTATTTCTTGTTGCAATATAACTAATAAGATTCAGTACTAGCTTGGAGAACAATGTGTATATACAGATATACCTGGTCGTCCCAGACTCGGTCATTATTGTAGACCACAGCAGCAGCAAAGCTCCTAGCAGAGTTGATCCAAGTTCCAGTGATGGGTATGGTGGCCAAGTGAACCGTAAACACAGCAAACCCTATTGGTAATGGAATCAATGTTTTCAACCAATTCAAACATTAACATGTTAAACCCAGATACTTTTCTGGTTCTGGAAGCAATACAATTTAGGAAATTTTAATGAAGACTCACAGGCACATGAGGGTCACGTGCGGTCGCCTTGGAGTCCGTGGCTGAGAAGACCGTGCAGACCAGAAGAAAAGTGCCAACTATTTCAGCTCATAAAGCAGCACCTTTGGAGTAATCAGGAGCAACAGAGTTGGCGCCACCTCCATGCATGGTGTAGTGATGCTTCATCAAAGCTTTTCATCAATGCCACGCCGCATATGCCTCCCAAGCATTGTGCCACCATGTAAGCCACTGCTCGGAGCAGCGACACTCTCCTCACAACCAACATCGCGAATGTCACCGCCGGGTTGATGTGACCCCCTACACGAGGACATACAATAATGTTCCGTAATGTGTTACGACATGTAACAACATATGTTAAAATATCTAAAAGAGTACGATGAATTGAAATGCATGCCATATGCCCATATATATAATAGACCTGAGATTCCTGCAATGCAATACCAAGAAGACCAAGGCCGTCAACGCCGTCACACTGGGCGGTTTCTTTCTTGTGTACGATGACTGCGGCGACTGCCATAGAGGAAGAAAAAAGAGGCAGGTGTAATAGCTAGCTAAGGTATTAAAGGTAAGTACGTACTCGATCTGTTCGATCACTAGAAAATCTCATGGGCTTCTAATTGTTGCTTATCATTCAGAACTGTTGATGTGTTGCGTTTGTGTTTGTAAATTGATCTTCATATGTATACACACAACAAATCAGTAAGCATGTTTATGTCCGGTCGTGATCACGGGCCGGTAACGATAATCTATGTGATTCATTCGTGAATGACATACGTATGTGACTGTTTGTATTGATATTTTTCCCTCACTAAATCATGTTGACGTTACATGCATGTGTCATATTTTTTCTTAAAAGTATACTACTTAAAATAATCAATCACTTATATTTCTATGCTAATGCGAGGATGAAATTAGATCTTTCCTCTACTTAACGAATCATATTTCATGCACCAATAACGTACGACTAGAATTGTTTTTTTTTTTTAGGAAATGATCTTCCGAGAAAGTTATTTTTATTAAATAATACGATTACAATTATAATTGATGGGATCTATAACAAACTCGAGAGCAACGTAGAACCATTCATGAAGAATGGGCGGGTCATAAGCATGTAAAGCTAATCTATGAGCGACCTATTACAAGTTCTAAGACTATAAGAGATTGAAATCAAAATATTGAGTTGCAAAAGCACTTTAACATCATCGACTAAACTGCTTAAGCTAGACAGATCTTCATCGGTGTCCTTCAATTTTTGCACCTGCCGCAAAGCAATCAAATACGATCTTGGCCTCCCTTGATGCACTGTAGTCATAAACCAGATCACAAAACACATCCTATTGTAATAAGAATTTAGAAACAGAGTTGAACAAGTAAACCAGAATATACCTTGATTCATGTTCATCTTCTCTAAGCTGCAGCACAAAAGATCTTTTGAGTAATTCTCCAATTCAACTGTACGTGAGGTGAAGTGTTTCTGAACAAGTGTAGGAGCTTACTCAGGGACCCTTTATATACTAGCATAAGGCAACAATCTTCCTACTCACAAGAAACCACCATCCCACTTATGTAGCAACTAAAAACGTGATAACATATAGGCTTTGAATTACCCGATATGAGTTTCAAATAAATATCTCCAACAGATTGACTAGATATTCATTAGACCAAGTCAAAATATTTTAATCTCATTTACTTATTTCACAATATGTATATTACTGTTGGACTTGATGGAGAAAGTACTGTGTCCACGTTAGAATAAGTTCAAACAATCTCCCACTTGGACCAGGAATAGCTCCAACAACATATAACATACTTGATCTGAATGTAGTAAATCCTTAGTGCACAATGAGATTTAAATGATCAAAAAAAAAACTCAAACTTTGATCTGTAAATATGCAGATGTAATGCAGAACCAAGAAATTAGCCGCATCATAATGAATACAGCCTTTTCAAGACCACTGCAATAACAACTTCATACAACATCAATCAAACACAATTTATCACCTGTAATTACATGTATGCTTCCTGATATATCTATCATAGCAGCATGTAAATTGATCCTCTTCATGATTCTGTATGCAAAGAATCTGACACCATCTTCTTCATGAAACGCAACCAATGAAGCCGCTACCGACAGTGAAAACCAATGGCTTGCCCAAGGCTTAAGTTTCCTAGTGTTAACCATAGTGGTGCCTGAATTTTGGGTTCATATTTGAAGGCCATGCAAAGTGGTGTATCCATTGCATATGTACATACCAAGTATGCACTACAAGAAAAACGCACTTAGACCGCGGAGCGCTTTCGTCGTCTAAGTGCGTACTTAGACGACGGAGGCTCCGTCCTCCAGGCTCTGTGCTCCAAGTGCTGTCGTCCAGGCACTTGGACGACGGAGATGACATTCTCCGTCGTCCAAGTGCACTTGGACCGCGGAGAATATTAGCTTCCTCCGCAGCCCAAGTATTCACTTGGACGACGGAGAATGTCATCTCCGTCGTCCAGGTGATTATTTAATTTTTTTTTAAAAATTAACTTGTTATTAAATATTAATAATTTAATTTATAAACCAATCTCATTTAAATAATGAAAAACGTTAAAATTAATTAATTAAAATAAATTTGTAATTACTAAATTAAATAATAAAATTAATTTGTACATACATTATCGAAAAACGCATAAAAATTAAAATATTGTTTGGAATGGGGAAAGAAACGATATAATAAACTACTAGCTAAAATACTGGAGGAGCAGATGCGCCGCCGAGTCCCCCACCTCCAGCCGGGTCGTCGTCGTCGGGGTATGGGTTCGGAGGAGATTGACATTCTTGTCGAGCTTGTTGCATGAGGGCGATGAGTTGGGTTATTTGTGCTTGTTGCTCATCCAGCCTTTAACACATAGATTGATTTTCCTCTCGTGCGAGTCGAGCCTCTTGAATGGCTGCTTCGACGGCCGCAGCCTGAGTACTTCTCCGCCCCGAACCTCCCGTAGATGATGAGTCGGAGGTCGTCGACAAATCTCGAACCACCTTAGGTCCGAACCCCCTAACCTCCCTGCCAGCTCTACGACTGTAGACCTCATCCGCGATTGCAATTTGACTCTCCATCGATAGAGGAGACAGGTCTTCTGGCGGCAAATCTGGGAACGCAAGCTGAGTGCTAGCCAATTCTTCTTGCGCACTCTCTACCACCCTTGCCTACAAAAGAATAATTAAAAAATTATAATGAAATAATATTTAAATAATAATTACTACAATTAAAAGCACAGATATATATATATATCACTTACGCCGTATTGACTCGCTTCATTATTGAGCCCAGGCGTCACGTACGCGCTTATGCTTGCATCGAGATAAGGGTGTTTGGAGCCATTATCCTTGTGCTCCTTGGCTATTTGAATAAGTTGCTTGGCGCTGGAAGTATGGTGTTTGTCCTTCTTCCCCCGGTTGGCTTTGTTGACTTCGGAGAATTTCTGTTAGACAACATAAATCATTAAAAAATTAATAAGTAACTAAAATTAAAATAATTCAATTCTCTTAATTGAAATAAAAAAAATAAACACCTTAAATTCTTCATCTTGAAAGTGGTTACACAACCACTGCTACTCATCTTCTCTATCCCCACGCAGCTCTACGGGGGTAGGCACGGGGCCGATGTGTTCGAAGTATTGATGAAGCCTGTACTTCTAGTCACGGTAGATAGAGTTGGCGGTGGAGTTGATATGCCTAAGCATCGCCGGTGTGGGATCTACCTCATATTGTTCCTATAAGAAATAAATAGAAAATTATAATCGTATATATTATGAAATTATAATGTTTATTGGTTATTAGAAAATAAATTTAAAATTGTACGTATTACGTACCGAAAGTTCTTTAAAGAGTTTCGCTTTCTCTTCATCCGGCAACTCCTTCCAATTATGGGCAATGAGACGAACCCGGCTACGAAGGATTGACCCTATGCTATGCGCCGAAAGACTTGCTAGCTGAGCTGTGGGAGGGCCACCGGTGAATTCGTCGTACGGCGAGTCGATCTTTTTCCCGGTCGCCTTTAAAATTTTCTTTGCTTTGCCGCCTTTGACGAGACCGCGAGTCCTTTTCGGTTCCGGGTCAGTCGGGGCCCTCATTTGCTTACGCCGGGCGCTGTAGAGGATAGATTCAGAGGTCGATGACGCCTGAGTACTTCCTGTTGAACCAGTACCAGGCGTTGGACTTGAATAGGGGTCGTCATCACCGCTGGAGATAAATGGGGGATCGATAATTTCCCCAGAGGGCGCTACCGACGGACCAGATGAAGGGTCCGGATTGAGAGCGTCGTTGCCCTCCTGTAATTCCCAACCGACTTGGCAACCGACTTGGTCCGCCAAGCGGCGGAGCATAGCATCTTCGGCCTCCTGTTGAGCTTTTTTCTTGCCGGACGGAGCCATTTAAACCTAGGAGTACGTTGTTAAAATACCTTATTACCATAATAATTATATAAAAAAATTTACGCTAATTAAGTGCGGCTAAGATTTAAATAGAGTACACTACCTTGGCTTTTTCGGTCGTTCAATGGACGTGCGACCCGCGTGATAAAGTGTAAATTTTCAATTAATCAGCCTTGGTTCAATCGAAAAACATGGCCAGTTAGGGATAGAGATAACGCGAGAGGCAGGACTAATTTCGACAAAACATCCCGAGGGTAACCAAATGAATGGTATATAGTCTATTGGTGTCGTCTTTCTTAGATCCAAAACCTGTCACCAGTCATAACCCGTTTCTAGACACCATGTCCGACATTCGGCCAATCTTTCGAAAATTTACACTCCCTTAAGTCCTTTGCAGACTCCGCCCTCAACCTCGTGTCCATAACTTCACTTAGGTTATGGTGTGCGGTGATGAAATCCACACATCACGAGGGGTTAGGGAGATAAGCTAGGAAAAGAGGCGTCATCTATTCCAAAGAGTGCGACTTAATAAACCAAGATTATGTACTAAATTTAAATCAAAGACGTACTACCATGCAATTTACTAGAAAATACACATAATTATCAATTAATAATTTTTAATTACATGCAATAATAATCACAAATTATACTATTAATTAAAACAATAAATAATATCAATAATGAATTATTATTTATCATGCATTTAATAATAATTATTCATTTACCAATATAATTAATTATTATTAACAATAATTATTATTACTATTATTTAATTTTAACTAATAATTATTCATTACCAAATAACAACTAATAATGATTACTAAATAATTAAAAATTACTAATAATTATTATTATTAATTACTAATTATTATAATTACTAATTATAATTACAACTATTAATTATTACTAGCAGTATGCACGCGCATACGCGCTTGAGATTTTTATTTAGAGTAATTTTTATGCATGTGATTTGTACATAGTGCAGTTGTAGTTTACTTTTTTGCCATTAAACAGATCAATTGATAATTAAAGATAGATTAATTATCCAAGGGCATTGACGGATTTTTGAAAATTTAACCATAAGCATTTTTTGCTTAATTAATTAAGATTTACTTATTAATAATAACAACTAAATAATTATTAGTATTACTAATTATTAATAATAACAACTAAATAATTATTATAATTACAACTATTAATAATAACAACTAAATAATTATTATAATTACTAATTATTTAAAACTATTTACAAATTAAATAATTACTTAAATAAAAATAATGTTAATTAATTAAAAAATAGAATTATTACCTCGCCGGAATGTCGCCGGAATATCGCCGGAGTAGAGTCGTCGGAGAGGGAGAACCACGCTAGAATTTGAGTCACCGGAGCGTCGCCGGAGGAGGAAGGCCGGAGGAGAGGAGAGGAGAGGAGATGGAATGAGAAAAGGAAGGGGGGACTATTCTATTTATAGACTTTCACCTAGACGACGGAGCCCTATTTTCCGTCGTCTAAGTGAACTTGGACGACAGAAACGGGCTTTTCTGTCGTCTAGGTGAAGCGTTTCAAAATTTCGAAACGGCGCTTAATTAATCGGCGGGACGTTTCAACCGCCATAAATTTGAACTTAGACGACGGAGAATTGATTCTCCGTCGTCTAAGTGAAATTTGAAGCGGCGCCGAAAATTAAGACGGCACATTGAACCGCCATATATTTTCAACTTGGATGACGGAGAATGACCATCTCCGTCGTCCAAGTGCAATTTACATTAAAAAAAAATTAAAAATTATAATGAACCGCCATGTTTTTGGACTTGGACGACGGAGATGGTCATTCTCTGTCGTCCAAGTAGTCACCAGGACGACGGAGATGTTCATTCTCCGTCGTCCAGGTGCAAATTACGTTAAAAAAATTTAAAAATTAATTCGCAAGGAATTTGGCGATCTGTCATTCGAATGAAATAGTCGTAAAATATCAATGAACGCATCGTATATATAAACAGTTAAATTTGAAATGACGAATAATTTTACGTCTTTAAACTTGTTAAGTATCTACTAATCTTTACGACTTAAGTGTTATTAAGTATAGACTCATTTGCACCAGAGTATTAACGAAATTGAATTTGGACAAAACAACCGTTGGATACGTTCGCCGTAACATAATATATAATTACAATAATTTTCAGAAAATAATAAGTTCGTGAAGGGTTTCATCGGCACAGTCAACCTCAAAACCAAGATTTTCACAAACCGGAAACGTGGATACAAGACATTTCGCAATTCCGATTTTTGAACCGTCGAAGCTCACACACCAAGAATTGTTTACTCTAAAGTCTTGACGAAAAAAATATGCATTGGAAGATGGTCTAGATGGTCGTTGTCTTAGAAAAAATTACGAAATCTGCACCTGGACGACGGAGAAGCTCATCTCCGTCGTCCAGGTGCAGAGACCCTGAATTCAGGGGTTAGGGGGCCTTACTGTTTAGGGTATAGGGTTTGTGCACTTGGACGACGCAAATGCCCTTCTCCGTCGTCCTAGTTAGTACTTGGACGACGGATAAGGTCATCTCTGTCGTCCAAGTGCAGAGACCCTGAATTCAGGGGTTAGGGGGCCTTACTGTTTATGGTATAGGGTTTGTGCACTTGGACGATGCAAATGCCCTTCTCCGTCGTCCTAGTTAGTACCTGGACGACGGAGAAAGTCATCACCGTCGCCCAAGTGTACAAACCCTGAATTCAGGGGTTAGGGCCTTAGGGTTTAGGGTTTAGGTCGTCCAAGGTCATTTGTGTGTCCGTTCAATTATTCTGATTCAAGTCGATAATTAAAAAAATCATCGATTGATCCGATCTGCGACGTTTAGGGTTTAGGGAGATAGCTCAAGGTATTTATGTATGAACTTTCCTTCTGGCATGATATATAAATTTAACGCCGTAATTAAAACAACATATACTACATCGTGCTCACAATAATACTATCACATGACATAATCAATCATAGAATAATATAGTATAATTTTTGAAACATTTATTTCATTCGTCTCTCGCAATAATCATAGGGACCCATAATCCTATTTATACATAAATATTATTTAAAAACAATTAAACGAACGAAAGCTTCTTGATGAAGCTTCTTGGACATAATAGAAAGCTTTCACCTTTTTGACTACCCAAAGCCCAAAATACCCAAAAGGCGAAATCTGGAATTAATTTCTCCGTTGTCCAGGATATATAATTCGGATTAATTAATTAATTTAATTTAATTTACGTACGTCGGTCGATCCGATCTGATCGAGCATGAACGCGTGTAATTAATTAATTAAGTACAAAAATATTAAGATCTACGTACATACATTCTCCTCCTTATAATATATATATATATATATTAATTTTTGATCGATGATGCATCGATCATATATTACAATAATTACAATAATTAATTACCAATTAATAATCCTCGTCGTGTGACTGTACTCTTCGTCATAATCGTCATCATCCTCATCCCCGTTATCCGATTGCTCATCCTCTTCATCGTACTCAACATCGTCCGATGAATAACCTGAGTCATCATCCGCGTCCTCATCCTGCACGTCTTCTTCATCTACCTCATTAATGGCATCGATAATCTCATCTTCAGTTAGATCTGTACAACCATCAGGCATGGGTAACCGTTCACCATCTTGAACCAGGTCCATTATATCGGAGCGGATGACAGAAATATTAGGCTCTTGATAGGCAGGAATGTCTCTTTCTGGTTCAACAACATCTTCAGTCGCCGGTGTCCCTTCAATTGTCTCTGTATTCCATATTCCTCGATGAGAGATATGATTCACTATTTTCCACCCTTCACCAGCTTTTGGATTGTCGAGATAGAACACCTGCCTAACTAAGGTGGCGAGAGAGAAAGGCTCATCCTCATACCAGCTTGAGTTTGTATCGATTGATAAAAGTCCCAGATCTTCCTTTGTACGCGTGAACCATCTGCACTTGAATAGGAAAACGTTGACATCATTCCCGTAACATAGCTGAACCACATTTACAATAGCCCCGTAATATAGATCATTGTCTTTCCCAACCACTACCCCACTGTTTTGTGTTCTTCTTCCTTCATCTCGGGCCAATGAATGGAACTTTACACCGTTCACAAAACATCCGGGATAAATATAGTGTTTAATCGGCTTCCCTGCTAGCAAGTGCTTTGGCCAGGACCACCACCCCCCCGTGGTTTTCAGATTTTTGCAGATCAATCATCTGCGAAAATGGGCAAATATAAGGGTTTACTTTCTACAAACATGATCGATATGTATATAAATTACTAAATACCGAGACGTACGTACGTACCCATTGGAAGAAATAATCGGGAAACTTCTTCTTAACCATTTTCTCAATTCACGCCGAACTCTTGTTTTGATTTAAAGCCTGAAGCCTCTCCCTGTATGACATCATGTACGGCTCAACTTCGTCACAGTCTCGCAACACTACCCAATGTACCTCAATAAGTTCTTCCCGTGTTAACGATTTCTTTAATAGTCCTCTAAACGGTCGAACGACATTGGTGACGACAGAAAGATTGATGCGGGCACTGGGATCGGAGGCAGTGGGAGGTGGTGGATCTTTGAGCTACCTATTGCAGTAAGTAACACATTCATGCATTAGGTATGTCTCTGCTATGGAGCCATCCGGGGCCGACCTGTTTTTAACGAATGACTTATACTGTCCAAGCTGTCTACAAAATCAAACGTACAATAAGAATAAGTACATATAGCTAGTAATCTCTAGTGGAACAAATTATGAATCGAAAAACATGTATAATTAAATAATTAGTTGTACGTACCTTTCTTGAGGATACATCTAAGTGTACTGGACCGGACCAGAAATGAGCACCTGCTCGGGCAGGTAGATCATTAGGTGAATCATGATGTCAAAGAAAGCAGAGGGAAAATCCTCTCTAGTTTGCAAATGATGTGCACAATTTGTTGTTGCAATTCCACCACATCTGACTTCTTTAATTCTCTGGCGCATAACCTGTGCCACCATGTGCACAATGCCACTATTGGTTCGACGACGTTACGAGGCAAATATGGTCGAATTACCACTGGAATCAGACGTTGCAGCATAACGTGATAGTCATGTGTCTTTAGACCAACAAACTTGTGTTGCACCTCGTCCAATGCTCCAGTTATAGTAGCTGCATATGTAGCCGGATAACGAACGCCCTTAAACCAGTGAAATAAAGAACGTCTAAGTGTCGGCTTCACTGTGTAAGGTGCAGCTGGCATCTTGTTGTACACTCATTTCCTATCCCTTCTCAACCACAAGGGACGACGTAGATTCATTGATTCCAGATCTTTGCGCGCTTTGGGAGTATCTTTAGTCTTGAACTTAATACCGAGAATTGTTCCCACCACACTGTCGCACACATTCTTTTCTATGTGCATCGCGTCCAAGTTGTTCCTCAGCTTTAACTTCGACCAGTAAGGGAGTTCAAAGAATATACTCTTGTGATGCCAATAGCTGAGATCATGTGGAGGAATTGGATTGCATTTCTTTACATCTGTGTCATTGGTCAACACATCAAAGTCGAAATATCTCAACCTCTCTAAAATCTCCTCGCCCGACCAACTACGGGGTTTAGGATTGTTCTCTACCGTCCCGTCGAAATGAGCTTCATCCTGTCGCCAGGGGTGGTCGTGAGGAAGCCATCTACGGTGACCCAAGTAACACACCTTCCCCGCGTGCCAACTAGAGTTCACATCGTCCAAACATATAGGACATCCATTATATCTTTTTGTCCTGCAGGCTGCCAACATCCCATACACTGGAAAATCGCTGATCGTCCACATTACGGCAGTCCTCATCGTGAACATCGTGTCAGTGAATTTGTCATAAGTTGGGACTCCATTTTCTCACAACAGTTTCAGCTCGTCGATCAAAGGTCTGAGGTAGACATCTAAGCACTTCCCTGGAGATTTAGGACCTGGAATTAGTACAGTAAGGAAATTAAATTCCTTGTTCATGCACATCCACGGAGGCAAGTTGTACGGCATCAGAATAACTGGCCAAGTGCTAACGGCGGAGCTATTACTTCCCCAAGGATTGAATCCGTCTGTAGATAGGCCGAGTCTAACATTTCTAGCCTCTACAGCAAAGTCTCCAAATTCTCTATCGAAATGTTTGAAACCCTCCCCATCCGCGGCGTGTCGCAGGACATCGTCATCTATTCGCTTTTCTGCATACCATCGCATTGCCTCTGCTGTGTGTAGAGACATGTACAGACACTGCAATCTAGGAATCAAGGGAAAATATCGAACAACTTTCACAGGAATTCTCTTTTTCGAAATCTTCCTATTCAGCTCATATCTGCACTGGCCACATACAGGACAATAGTCCAAATCTTTATACTCTTTGTAAAATAGCACACAATCATTCGGACATGCATCAATTATCCTGTACTTTAGGCCGAGGCTGCTCAAGATATTTCTAACCTTATAATGAGATTTAGGAAGATTGTGATCATCAGGAAGCAACTTACATATTTGCTCCTGAATTTCGTCAAAAGCACTCACTGATATTTTGTGCTTCACTTTTATCTTCATTTGCTCTATCACATACTGCAACACATTCTCTCGACATCCAGGGAACACCGGGGTCTGCGCTTCAAGTAGCATCCGGTTGTACTTATCCATCTCACTAGTGTCAGTGGCCAAGCTAGCAGCGGGGAATGTGTCATCATGCTCATGAGTGGTACTGTAACCTCCGTCTTGGTGTTGGTGTCCACCATGACTAAATCCGTGAAACGCATCATGGACTAAATCTGCAGTTGGGTTGCAAGCTGGGGGGCCGGCACCACTGCCGCTGGATGAGGCACCCTGGTAACTGTACCCTGAGCTGAAGTCTGCTGAGCTGAACTCTACTGCTTCACCATGCTCGCTCCATGTAGTGTAACTCCACATCATACCATTTTCGTACAGGTGTTGCACCATAACATTAACCTCCACATACTGGCAATTAAGACATTTCTGGCACGGACACCTGAAACGCTTCTTTCCCTGACCATGTTCTATCGCAAAATTCACAAATTCGCTAATTCCATCCATATACCGGACATCACATCTATTCTTCAACTTCATCCAACTCTTGTCCATACAGCTACAAAATATTATAATTAATTAATTATTACATATATATTAGTCCATTAATTAACTATTAATTATATGTACTCGATCTACATCGATCAATTATGTAATTTAATATGTGTAGCTAACATCCATGCATGTATGTACGTTTTAACTAAATATTAAGCAAATTTTAACTGCGTACGTACCTGCTGGCCTTCCCGATATCAGTTAAAAGCTAGTGAGCGGTGATCATTCTCCTTCTCCTTCTCCTTCTCCTTCTTATTCTTCTTCTTTAAACTTTTGATTCCCGGGAGAGGAAAGAGAGTTTGGTATCAGGCTTATATAATGCTTCACTTAGACGACGGAGGTGTCGGTACGTCGTTTAAGCGGACGTCACTCGGACCACGGCGTGTCGGTCCATTGTTCAGGTGAGAACCTGGACGACAGAGATAGTATTCTCCATCGTCCAAGTACCACCTGGACGACGGAGAAGTCTCCGTCGTCCAAGTGTCACTTGGACCACGGAACAATTCTGTTTCCGTGGTCTAAGTGATGTTTTCTTGTAGTGATGGGTCCTTAGGAGGGATAAGTATGCATTTAGCACACCCAATGTTCTAGACATAGGTTCTTATGGTGAGTGTGTCGAACATCTCCTGATATCTTTAGTTGTAGATCTTTGATTGATGTTTCAAGACTCCCATCACTCTTATCATTCGGATGTGAAATGGACTTTGCTAGAGATAAGGAAATTCTATTTCTCTTACTCCTTAGGTTTTATCCAGTATGTTACTATTAGTAAAATGGAAGCGCTCGCCCTATTTAGGTATCGTTGGAGCTGAAGTTCTTGCTATGTGAGCATATTGGGGTACTATCACTCTTGCATTGGGAAATACTTTAGTATGCTTGCTTCGACTCATGCTTAAGTCCAAATCAGTATCGACATAAACTTCTTCTTGAGATAATCGAGTCGCTCTTAGCTCAAGTGAATCCCTCTTGGTGAGTTCAGAGGGAGACGTTGACTTCAGGGGGAGTTGAAGTCCACAACGTCGTGTCATATGATTGGATGTGATGAGTTATACTTTTTTCCAGCCAAGTTTTTTTTTTCCAACGGGTATTGATTACTTGAAATGGTTTTTATTGAGGCCACGAAAATCATTCATGTCAAAGTATCATCGCCTTGATATGAAGGCGGGATACTCTGAGTTTTTGCTTTGTCCAAAATACGTTTTTCTCCTGCAAAAGTTTTTGGCTCGACAAGAATTTTTGATGGGATGCAGCCTACACGCCACCAACGAAGCTAATCAAGTTACATGAAGGAAGACCACAAATCGTTAAGGCATCACAAGGGGTAGTATTGAAATATGTCTATATTTTGTGTGTAATTTACTTTCCTTATTTGCTAGTCAATAGTCTCGTAGAATATTTGATATATTTTCTCATTATGTATCTATATTCACTTACCAAATGAGAACTAACTTGTAACCTATAAATAGGTTTTTGGTGTCTTGTACCAAACACACTACGAATATCAATACAGATCAGTTTTAACTTCACTTGAGTCCAGTAATATTCCAACCGTTTTATTATAATAAAATATAACACTTGTTCTTGTTGTTGTTTTCGGATCCTTTGATCATTATTTTCAAAATCCGCCATTTTTCTTTACTACCAGAAAACAGAAAAGAAAGCACAAATCTAGCAAGATCTTGAATTAGAAATCTCCTTTGTTTTTCTGACGAGGAGAAATCTCCTTTGTTGGTAAGATATTGAAAAACCTAATCTCCAAAGTCCAAAGGACGCACCACACTTGACCAAAAGCACAGTTATATGTGATGAGGTGGGCCTCTCTTATTGGACAGCAATCCCTCTTCCACGTGGAGAAGGTAACTATTGCCAGAGCAGCGCCCAGTAAAAAAGTGAAAAACCTCGCGGCGTAAAAACACTCGCAGAGAGTCCCTAAATCACTAGAGCGCAGGTGCTGTTTGGATGACCTAAAACACCCCCACACTACCACCACAAAGGGCATATACGTAATATTGACACAATAAAAACCTGCGGCATCGCCGCATCGGCCAGATTTCACAAAGGCCCAAACCAAACCATAAGCAGGAAGAAACCAAAACACATACAGAGAAAACAAAGAGAAGGAAATCAGAAGAGCCCTTCGCTCTCCTCTTCTAGCTCTCTCTCTCCTCTCTTCTCTCTCTAGCTGCGATCTGATCGCACCCAAATCTTTGGAAACCCTAGTTTACTCTGAGATACATACATTGCTTGAAAATTTTATTCTTCCTTGTATTCAGCTCTCTCTCTCTCTCGCTAGGAATATTGTGATCAGTGTGTTCCGATTTTGCCCCAGGCTCGTCGATCAGAACTGATTGACTGATTCGTTTTGGGAAAACCTAATTCATGGCGGCGATCAACCCCGTAAACAATAACAAACCCGAAACGGCACCGCCGTCGGTTCAATCGCCACGTCACGCCGGCGAGAGTGTCAGTCCTCAACAACCGCCGCCGCCGCGTCGGGTCAAGTCGGCGGCGCCGTGGATTCATATCGTAAGAGGTGATTCGGAGCCGATCATGGCTGCGGCGGCGGCCCCGTCCTCGCCTTCTTCGTCCTCGTCATCGGCGGCGGTGGCGGCTGTGACTGAGCCGCAACCAGCTGTTCTAGCTGTAGCTGCTGCGCCTTCTTCTTCGTCTATATGTTCTTCGCAGACTAATTCGCCGTCGCCGACTGTAGTGGCGGAGGAGGGCTCCGATGGTGGTGGCGGTGGGCCCAACGGCAATGCGAGTAAGAAGTCTGCTTGGAATAAGCCGGCTAATGGGGCCGTCGAGATTGGGCCGGTAATGGGAGCTGAATCGTGGCCTGCTTTGTCTGACGCTCGGTCTTCGATGAAATTGTCATCGTCTGAATTAGTGAGAGCTCTATCGGATGCGCCTTTATCTGTCTCCGTCACGCAGGTTACTTCTTGAATCTGTTTAATAATATGATGATAACGAGATTTAATTAATAGCAGAATAAAAATATATGCAGAACTTGATTCATGTATAATGCTTTTGTTTGCTGTTTGAGCTCTAGTAAGCTCTAGTATTATTGATCATTGTCTAAGCATGCATCTTTGTACCCTAGTTTTGCTATACTCGGCTACATTGTTATCTCATTTGAGCTAATTTCTTTGCTGTGAAAGTTGGGTTAAGTTTAATTCAATGGCATTCTTCTGCTGAGGCAAGGGGAAGGAAGTATTGGGAGTATGTGTTGCTGATTGTTGGACACCATAAGTGAAAATATATAACACTGATCCTGCCTTGTGGTTTTTACTCATATGAGACTTTGTATGAATAATAATTTGTTTTGCATATTAGTTAGAGATTGATTGTGTTTAGATATAACATTCTTAGCGTGTGTCTTATCATGGTTATTCTATACTTTACATTTTATTTATCACTTTACATGTGTATTAGGGGGCTGGAACTGCAACTATCGCATCACCCAAGCAAGCGACTTCCTCTTCGAATACAAACCATAGTGGACCTACTCGCCAGAGATCGATGAAACAAAGAAATAATGCAAGTGTATTTTCAAATGGTGTCACCTCCAAGCATCCACCTCCAGCTGCCCAAGGCGTTGAAGTGCCTCCAAGTAACCCTTCACCTAAGGAACATAGCAATAGGAATGCATTCGGGTCACAATCTCACAGTGGTAATGATCCTCCGCAGCAACGTAACTCTTTCAGGAACCGAAGTGGTGGTCCACATCCACGTGGAGATGGTTCTCACCATCACAATTATGGAGGCAGACATCAGGATCGTGGAAATCAAGAGTGGAACAATAACAGAAATTTTAACAATAGAGACAATCACATGCATCCTCAGAGAGTTGTACCTCCTAGGGGAATGAGGCCACCTCACCAAGCACCGGCACCCCCTAATGCTCATCCATTTATTCCCCAAGTGCCTGTGAGGCCTCTTGCTGGTCCATTTGGGTTTGGTAGGTACTCTTCGTATTTAAATTTAATGGGGACTCATTTAACATGCACATATGATCCATTTTTATTTTTCAGACTTTCAACCACCATTGGTATACCACCTTGGACCCCTAGGAGAGGAACCGCTGGGGCCTTTTATGCCAACGCCACAATATCCCATGGTCATACCACCTCTAGATTATCAGCTGCATATTAGAATTAGAAATCAGATAGATTATTATTTCAGGTACTTCTTTTCCTATTCACATATTTATATAGGTACTGTAAGTATCAGCATTTCTTGTGATTTTACAATTCTTGGTAACAGTAACACTGGTGCACTTATACACATTTGTTGCAGTAATGAGAATTTAATTAAAGATACTTTCTTGCGGCGAAACATGGATGATCAGGGATGGGTTCGTGTTAAATTAATAGCAGCTTTCAACAAAGTGAGTTATATAAACATCATCGTTTTGTTTTGTGGATTTTGCTTATGGGAGTCATTCCCATTGTGTGTCTTCCTTTTCAATATTAAGCTCATGTGTCTTCGTGTTTCATTAGTAATGTCTGTGCTTGCTGTGTATGAAGTAGATGAGCCAAGTGTAAATAAAAAAATAAATTCAGATTAATGATAGAAACAGTTCTCTCTAGTTCATGTTTTACTTATGCATTAAGGATGTCCATTTATAATTTTTTTGGGCATATTGACGATCCTGTTTAGTAACCTATGCACAATGCATCTAGTTACGGGAAATCCAAGTATGATTCTTTTGACTGAACTTGTTGCATGTTGAACCACATACATTTCCTTTTATGTAAACCTTTTAATACCTGTTGGCGTATTACAACCTTTTTTTCTGGGTTGTTGCCTATGAAGTTATAGGACACATTATCCTTTTGGCATGAGTATATATATCAGTTTCATTATATAATTTATTCAGTTGCACATAACTGTAGCCATTATCCGTACAACTAATTCTGTTTCCAACTAGTCTACTTTATAGCTTTCTCATAGCAGTAGCCACTACTTGAGCACTACTTGAGTTAAAAGTTTATATAATGAGTTAATTGATAACAAATGAGCTAGTCAAAAGGGTTAATTTTGTCTGAGAGTTACCATAGCCCTTGCTTTGCAGGTTTTGCAGCTTATATAGTAAGTGTCTTATTTCCACTTCTTAATCAATTTTTTTAGACTTTGTACTTGGATATAATACCTATATATTTATATACTTATACATTGAAGTTTTCCTTTTTGTTTTTGTCTTGTAGACTATAAGATTAGTCATTAGTGTTGGTCATTAGTGTTGTTTACTTGTTTTTATTTTCAGGAAATGCTTAATCATACCAGAAAGTTTGTTTATCTATCACCCACTTAGTTGTTTTTGTAGTTACTTCTTTACAATGAATATTTGCTCTTCTCTTTTTGTTTCTCTTCATGGCATAAAAGGAATGACTGTCAATCTGTCATCAAAGAAAATTATATTAGTAGTACTGTTGAAACACTAGTTTCAATGATATATGCATTACGCATATATTATTGTTAATTATGAATTTTCATGATTTTACATTGGATATTTCTGAATTGCTGTTATGCTAAGGATTCCATATTTGTGGACCAGACTTTTCAACCTAATGATTGTATATATAGACAATATAGTGGCTTATTTGTACCACATCATTAGTGACAAAACTTTGGAATATGTAGCTGTTGTAAAAGCTTATTAGACAGTCGACCAGAATGTGCACCATATTAAAATGTTAGACAAGTAGGAGTTTTGTAGACTTTCCAGTTTATTAGTCAGTCAACCAGAATGTTGGTACTTATCAAACAGAATGGAGATATTTTATATTTTATTTTTGAAAAGATGCGACATAGTGGACTTTCTAAGGGTAAGTTCAAGTCCACAGTGTTCATTTATATGCTCCATTTCTCACCGAATTAAATGATTCGTGTATCATAAAATCAGGAAACAGTGAGATTATCAATTTTTGTGCATTTTCAATTTAGACTTGTCGACTTGGTGCTGGATAAGCTTTTCATTTAGGTTTTTGGTGGCACTGAATCCAAACCATCTTATTTTCGGCTTCCGTGTTCAGGTTATGAGTTTGACAGACAATATCCAGATTATACTGGATGCTCTGAGAATGTCAACTGTGGTGGAAGTACAGGTATTTTTTTATCTATAATTTTGGGTTTGATGCAGTAATGTTATCTAGTTTGAATGTTATTCTATTGTTAAGAGAAGGTTTGCATATATCTAGTTCTATAGCTTTCTGGTAACATCACATGTGCTATGGTTTAGGGTGATAAGATAAGAAGGCGCAATGATTGGATGAAGTGGGTGATGCCTGCTACTCAGCCTCCTACTGTTTCAGGATCTCAGACCAGTGGGAAGTCTGCAAATGATATTCTATCAGCTCAGATCCAAAGTATTTCACTTGAAGAGAAGACTTCCAACAGCAACAATATTCAAAACAGTAGTCAGCCGCAGCTGTCCTCTGGTGACGGAGCAGGTCAATTCAGTGTTCAAGGGAGTCCAGATCGCTCTATTTCAGCAAGAAATTAGAGTAAAGGGTATGTGCAAGACTGCACGTATGTTAAAGAAAAATGAACTGTGGGAAAAGGTGTTCGGAACACAAAGATGGTGAATCTTTTTCTTAGTCTTTTTGAAAATAGTAATCATGCCATGGCATGATGAAACTTGCTGTCTTGCCAGGCAAATAGAAAGAAAAAAAATTACAAATGGGGAAAGAAATTATCTAGGAACAGAAGCAATGTGTAGTTGGGATAAAGGTTGTGACTCGAGGCATGAATTTGGGATTTCTGTACTTCTTTAGGGGGGGGGGGGGGGGGGGGGGGGGAGGGGGACTCCATTTAAATTTCATGGTGGCATGGTTAGTGCTTTTGTTCTGAGAAATTTTGGTTGGTGCTTTTGTTCTGAGAAATTTTTGCCATCTCTTTTCCCCATACTGCTTCCCACATATGGTTTTTACGGTCTTCAGAGTAGCTGCAGCGGAAGGGAACGGTGAGGACGTTCTCCAGCGGGGCCCGTCATTTGGGGACGTCCAGCAACAAAAGCGGGTGCAGTGGGGGGAAGGGAGGCCGACGACCGACAGTTGACGCGAGGGATGTCCTCGCCGGCATCCTCCGAAGGGGAAGACATAGAGAACGTCCGCCTGGTGGGCCCCACGCACGTGGGTGACTCTAGGCTGACGTCCCTTTTGTTTTTAACCTGACACGTGTAGGGTAAAAAAGTTTTTAAAAAAAGTGACGGACCAATCCGAATGCGACACGTGGCACGCCCTGGGCTGTTGACAGATCAACGGCTAAGTTGATCTGGGCTGTCCATTTTGAACGGATATAAGCTATCTGACGGCTCATATTTAAATGCAACGGTCATTTCGGCCTAAAATGAAAAAATTACAAAAAATTCAAAAAAATTGCAAAAAAATCTCTTAAAAATTGCAAATGAGCTCTTATATTTTTTTTATAAATACTACATTCATTTCTTACACCAAATTATGCACAACAAATTCATTCTCTCCATCTCTCCTCTAAATATTTTTTTTTTGTGGGAAAGAATGGCTACAAATTGGCTTCTTTCAGAAGATGTACAATTAAACATCTCTTATTGTCGTTTTAGCATTGATTCTATCGTCGGAAATCGACAAAAGGTGGAAAAATTGTGGGAAAAGGTTTATGGCGATTTTAAGGAGAATTGGGAAATAGGTTATGGTGAATCGATGTCGGAAGCTAGGACCCAAAACGCATTATCCTCTTGTTTCGCAAAGTTGAAGCCGAATTTGAAAGTTTGGGGTAGTGCTCCTTCTTTCGCACGAAGGATTGCATTTTCCGGCTCCAACATACACGATGAGGTAATTTTTTTGATCTCCAATATTTTTTTTAGTTTTTACCATATTGTTTCAACTTAGTTTTTACCATATTTTATGAAATACATGTTATTTATTTCATGATATTTATGAATTATAAGTTATTTATTCCATGTTATTATTATTATTATTTAGATGAGATGTGCTCAATCATTTTATGTGGCTGTTTCTACCGAATTACGCGCGGGGGCGTAACGGGGCAGAAGCAACACGAATACACTTCCACGGATACTCCTTCCTTTCTTCCCTCGGTGCATCCGAACGATGGGGCTGTTCGGGTGAACGGGCGCTTGTCTCCTCCTTCGTGCGTGCGGGCTCTCTTTTCGGGCGGTGGATCCTCCTATCGGGCGCTTCCTGTTCCTCTCGGGCGTTCGGGTGCAGCTGTTAGGAGAATACAACAACGAAGCAGGCGGTCAGGGGTTGAGACGGGGTGGCCCGCCTTCAACGCTCCGATGCCTAAGTCAGATGATGTATCGGATATAACAGTCAATCGAACGTGCGAGTAGAGTGATGAATCGAGTGTGTCAGCTGGCTCTCGATGGGATGATCTTACCTGTAATAAATACCTGATATATATAGGTGGTTGAGTTTGGAGCCTGGTGGTGTTCTTCGATGTGGTACAACCTGTACTCTGCTGGTGTGTGTTCTGCTTATTCGGGCGCGCCCCCCACGGGCGCGTGCGCGCCCGGAGGGGGTGGGTCTGGTGAGTGAAGTTGAAGCCTCCTTGGTGGTCTTGCATGTGGTGTGGTAGGTGTTGCTAATCTGCTTAAGTGGATAAGTATGTTAATCGTACAACTAATGATACAATACTAACAAGTCCCCCAAGTCCCCAAGTCAAAGAGAACTTTCTTGACTGGGGAGTTGAAGAAAGGGTGTGCGATTAACAGGAATACTTATCCGATCGAGCAGTGGTCAGGATCCTGTGACCCCCAAGTCCCCCAACTCTCCAGGCAAGGAAGGGCTCGCATGACGGAGTGGGACCTGGGCGTCCGAGCGTGTACCTGTTCCTGTATTCTGGGCCCGACGTCCAAACTGATGCTGCTAGTTAGGACTCGCGCGCCCGTGGAGTGTTGTCTGTTGGTGTACCTATGGGCCTGGTCAGATGGGGTGGGATTTTGTAAGCGTTCGTGGTGTAACAGATATACAGACATATATGTAAATAGGTAGATGGGTATATAAGCATATAGGTATATAAGTATATAAGTATATAAGTATATCAGTATATGGTATGATGTATGAATGTATGGTATGAAGTGTGTGTATGCAAAATGCTGTCCGTACGCCAGTCGCGGGATATACTGCGCACGCCGCACGTCAACGAGGATGCCGTTGCGTACGCTATAGCGTCAACGGGACGATCAGGACCGCGACCTACCAGTATTGCGGCGCCCACAATCACGTACTCGTGCCGCCCTTCGGCCTTAGCGCGCGCAGAGGCCTCTGCCGCCTAACCTGGGAAGATTTCGCGCTCGGAGAGGACAGACCCCACACCCGGTCTACGCTCATCGGTCTCGGGCCCTTTGGAGGAGAGGACATACCCCACACCCCCCGGCCGGAACCCGAGTCGGAGAATCGATCGTTAACGTTACGCCCACGGAGGGGAAGAACCCCACACCCGTGTCGCCCATCGAGCTTAGCCCTGCTAATTCGGCTTATACCTTTGCGATCGTCGAGGAAGGGCGCACCCCACACCCGCGTCGTGTCTGTGGCTTATAGGGGGGGACAGACCTCACATCCCTACTAGGGCTTAGGTTGGCGTACGGAGGGGAAGAACCCCACGCCCGTGGTCGCCAATCGTGTTTAGCGCGCACAAAGAGGGGACGTATCCCATGCCTGTTGCCGCCTAAACCGATTTTAGTTCGTCAGGAGAGGGGACGTATCCCATGCCTCTGCTAGGAATGAGTTGCCGCACGGAGGGGAAGAACCCCACGCCCGTGCCACCCATAGCGCGCGCAAGAGAGGGGGCGAGCCCCATGCCTGTTGCCGCCTATCGATTTTGGGATACCCAGAGAGGGGAAGAACCCCATGCCTCTGCCACTTAATCCGACCTGCACTTGTGCGAACGGATGGGACGTACCCCACATCCGTCGCCTGTTGGTTCCAGGGTCTGCAAGGGGAGGACGGGCCTCTTGCCTTTCATATAGGCAACCTGTATTTTTGCGTACGGAGGGGACGTACCCCACACCCGTCGCCTGTTGGTTCCAGGGTCTGCAAGGGGAGGACGAGCCTCTTGCCTTTCATATAGGCAACCTGTATTTTTGCGTACGGAGGGGACGTACCCCACACCCGTTGTCCGTTTGTCTCAGCGCCTGCAACCTGCCAGGGCTGAGCCGGTGCGTCGATTGCTTACGTGTTACGCAATTGGGGGGAACCCTACGCCAGTGGCGCCCGTCTGGTCTTACCCGCCATGCCCGTTGCCGCGTAAACTGTGCTGTCAGTTCTTACCGATACGTGCGCGGAGGGGAGTTCCTTTCGGGCGCGGTGGTGTGTACCTTGTTTGGGCGTGCGCGAGTGATTTGTTTCCACCAGTTGTGTGGGCGGTATGGCCTGCCTTGGATTTGGTGGTGCGCCGATGATGAGATGGTTGAGATGACATTCCTGTTGATCTTCCCTTGGGAACCGTTGTGATGAATGCTGGCCGTCGTCTTTAATGCTGGCGTGGGTCAGGCCTCAAATGCTGCTGTCGTCATGGCCGTCTGAAGGGCAGGCGTCACGCGCGTGGGCGCGTGGGAGTAGTGCATGGGTGCCACGTGTCGAACTGGGGGGGATCGTGCTAGGGTTTGTATTCAAGGCGGGAAGATGATGGGTTGGCATGGTTACTGAGGAGGGTGAGTGGACCGGTCGGGCCACGCGTCACGATCCAACGGTGGATACGCGAAAAAATGGACGGCTGGCGTTTGCTGGCTGACGTCGGTCGATTAGTATAAATAGGGGTGTGGTCTGTCTTGTTCGTCACCTTCATGACTTACAAAAACTCTGTCGAAATCACTTGCGGTCTGCCTCCCTGATCTTTCTGTGTTTGTGTCCTCTGTTGCCGAGGTACGTGCTTGCCGTGTATACTCAATTCTACCAACTCGGACTGGTGAGGCCCTCGTCCCTGGTGTTTGTTTGTTGCCTCTTCTTTGGTTTGTTGTGTGTTTCTGGATTTTTGGGTTTGTTTGGTTGCTTCTGTTTGTTTCTCCCAAGAACAGGGCTTGTTCTCGAGGTGGGGTGGGTTTGATCTGTTTTGGGTGGTACTTTGGTGGGTTTTGGTGTTTCTGGTGTTTTGCTATTTGCTGGCAAGCGTTGCCTCTGTCGCCCGTGCGCCCAACGTACCCTGGCGCATCCGATACTGGTGGGAGTCCCCCAGGCCTCTCGTACGCTCGGTACGGGCGGATGCCTGACGGGCGCCTGCGTGCCACCAGGCCACCCGGGTGTGTTGTAGTGTCTAGCAAGGAATAGAGTAATTTAACGAAGTGTTTCTGTTTGCTAACCTTTCGTGCGTGCGCTTGCAGTGAAGAATATGGATGAAGCGGTCAAGCGTCGTTTGCTCAGGATGCGGAGTGCTGTCGCGAAGGTTCACGGGGTGGCGGATGATGGTAGTGGCCCGTCCGGTGTGGGGGATAAGATCCGACGTCCGTTGCCCGTCAGTGACGTGGGTGCCCCTGCCCTACCTGTCCAGGTGCCACAAGCGGATGCTCCCCTGCCGCCACCAAGTGATGTTGTTGGGTTTGAGGCGCAGGCTCGGGTGGAGCGTGAGCAACAGCAGGTCGTGCGGGATGGTGTTGTGGACAGGCGGGAGGTTGTTCTTGCGCTTTCGTCGTCGAGTCGTGCGGTCGTCGTGCTTCCATCTCCAAGTCGGGCGATTGTTTCAAGTAGACCTTTGAGTCCTCCACAATACTTTTGCTCTCCAAATCCCTCACTCCTGTCCTTGGGTCCAAAGTCTCCCCCGCAAGGAAAAGGCGGGGAACGGGTGCAAAAGCGGGCGCGGGTGGAAGACTCCCCTCCCGGCCCCGCTCCAGGGTCGGGCGATGATGTTGTGGATGGGCTGCGCCGTTTGCTGGTGGATGATGCTGCTGTGCTTGCGTCCCTGATGCCTCCGGTGGAGGATGCCCCCTTTGATGGGCTGGATGCGGTCTTTGGCTCGTGTACCCGCCTGATGCAGCAGGTCTTCCGCTATCGCTCGCGGGAGATTGCGGAACTTGCACGCCTCAGGGCTGATGCGCTGGAGCACCGGAAGGTGGTGGATCGATTGGTGGTTAGTCGGGACAAGGCCAACGACCTGGCGCGGCGGTACGTCGCTCGTGCGGACGAGGCGAATACCCAGGCGGAAGAAGCTGCTGTCTGTGAAGCCCTGGCCAAGATTGACCGGGATAAGGCCGTGGCCGAGGTGGAGTGTCTGCGTGGCGTGCTACGGCGCGTTCGTGCTGAAGCAGCCGCTCGGGAGGCGTTCCTGGAGTCTGAGGTTGAAAGGCTGGCGGGTGCCGAGGTTCCTGCGTATGAGAGAGTGGCGGGGCCTTCTAGGGGACCTGCTGAGGCGGAGCTGGATCCGGTGGTCATGCGGGTGGGTCCGGGCGAGCAGGTGGAAGCTGAGGTGGCGTCGTCGGAGGAGGGTGAAGAGCTGGATGTTGATACGGGGTGGAGTAGAGTAGCTTTTCATTTCCTGTCTTTTTGTAATAGAGTAGGTTTTTGTAATCGGGCGAATGAATGAAACTTTTTTTTCTTTCCGTTTGTGTGCCTTGATTTTCTCTTATTCTTTTTTTTTTGGGCATCTTTTTGAATAACTCGTGCCAACGCGCGCCAATTCCCTTGCTTTGAATGGCTATGGTTTTCAACCAAGTGTTATATTTACGCGAGTAGCCTATCCCCAGTCCCCGAGTCCCCCGAGTACACGGGCGGGCGGGTCAAGGACGAGCGGGCGCGAAAATATAAGCCAATGGAAAGAGCACAATAGAAGTACAATATCAATATAATAAGTAACAAAAGTACTTCCCCAAATGTTGGACGTTCCATGGGCGGGGGCCCTTCTTCCGTTGGATTGCTTCCCAGTCCCCTGGTTGGATTGGTTGGTTTGTGGATGCGCCTGTCTGGACGATCGGGCGGCCCGTTTTCTCGCCCGCTCAATAGATTACTTGAGGTGTGGTCCTTCGGTGTTCGTGCGTGGATCGCGCCCTCCGGTCCGTGTGTTCCAAGGTGAGAACCTCCTGCCTGTCCCGAGGCTCCGTGGTTTCTTCGTGATTGTATCCCCGAACGTGCCCGATTCCACGCTCGGTTGGGAATCTTCCCAAGAGCAGGTGCCCTGCGATGATCAATTTTAGGTTGCAGATTCCTGGCCTCCCGAGTATGGCGTTGTAGAGGGAGGGGGTGTCCATGATGACGAAGTCCGTCCGGATCTCGCTGTGCGGGGAGTCGGGCGCGCCAATCTCGACCCGCAGGTTGTCGCTCCCGATTGGATACGACGTCTCGCCCGTGAAGCTGGCGATGCACTCATGGTCCTGCGTCATTTTGCTGGCGGGCCATCCGAGCGCCGTGTATGCGTCGAAGTAGATTATGCTCACGGACGCCCCGCTGTCTACTAGCACCCTCTTCACAAGGAATTGGTCGATGATCGCGTCGATCACGAATGGTAGGGTGCTGTCCGTCGGGTTGTCCTCCTCGTCCCTCGCCGTGAAGCTGATGGTGGGTGCTTTCTTTCCCGTCTTGGGCGCTCTCCCCGTCCTGATCGTTAGCACGTTCCTGCTCAAGCGATCGGGCGATGATATTCCCTTCTTGCGCTTGCCCCCGGATATCGTGTTGATAGTCCCACGGGTCCTGGCGTTCGTCTGGCGCTGTTGTCTTTCCGCCCTGGGAGGGGTTGTTCGCCCGTCCCCTATGTCTTCGAGGGCTTTCTTCAGCATAATGCAGCTGTTGGTACGGTGGGTGGCGGCGTTGTGGAATTCGCACCATACATCCGGGAGTTGGCCGATCGGAACCCCTGCTTTCGTCATGTTCTTTGGTGGCGGTATTTGGTGTCGATGCAGGCGGAGTAGGTACTCGGGCGACTGCCCGTCGATCGTGAAGACCTCCTGTCCTGCTGGTTGGTAGCGTGGTGCTGGCGGAAAGTGGGCGCCCTGCTGTGCTTGCCCCCGCGCCTGGTTGTAGCTGTTACCCTGATGTCTGCGGAAGAAAGGCCTCTGGTAATTCTGCATGTTCGTGTCTCGGTTCCTTTTGAAGCCCCCGGTTGGTCTTTCGTCGTCCGCCAACTGTCGTGGTTGAGCGTTCGTTGCTTCTGGTCTGCTGGAGCTAGGTTCGGAGGCGGACCCGTATACTCGCGTCTCCACTAATGCCTTCTGTACAACCAGGTCCATGATCTCGTCGTAGTCGAGATGCTCCTTCCTCACCAATTTCTCTACGAATGGAGTGGCGAGCAGGTTATCCATCAGGGCGACCTTGGCCACCCACTTGTCAAGGTCCCTGCACGTGCTGGCGAGCGTCCTCCACCGGTTGATGTAGCTGGACAGGCCCTCGTCCACCCCCTGGCGGACCTTGAGGAGGATGCCCGTGGTGTTGTATTTCCCCTGGAGCCTGTAGCGCTTCTGGAAACTCTCTGCCAGGTCGAGGAATGAGTGGATGGATCCTGGCGGGATCTCGTAAAACCAGCTTCGTTCCTCCTCCGCCAGCGTTTCCTGAAACAGGAAACACAAGGTTGGGTCTGAGTACTGGGTTCCGTCCGTGGTGGATCGAAACTCGTCTACGTGCGCGCGCGGGTCCCCGCTCCCATCGAACCGAGCGATCTTCGTTATCTTCGCATGAGGATCCCTTCTCTTCTCCAGTATGTGCGCCGAGAACGGACTGACCCGGGGGGCGAACGTCCCGCCCTGACCGGCCAGCTTATCCTTGCGCAAGCGTGAGACTTCCTCCGCCAGCTCTTCCATCCTCTGCAGGATCAGAGCGTTGTTCGTCGGGGGCGCCAATTCCTCCGTAGGTGAGGGCGCTCGGGCCGCCTGGGTGTTGGTCCTGCCGAACGGGCGCTGCTCCTCGCTGGTGGTCTCCTCGTGCTGCTCCATCTGCTGGCTGATGAGTGTGTCCAGCCGTTCCTCCAACCTCTGGCGGATTTGGCACTCCTCCGCTCTCTCGAGCGCCGCTTCTCGTAACTCCTGGACCAGGCTACTGATGCGTCCCTCGTCGCCGTTCCCGTCAGTCGCCAGTGTATTCCGCCCCTGTGAGTCCGGCGGTGTCTCCCCATCGGGCGTGTTACTGCCGTTAGTCACCGGGTTGAGCATGTGGACCTTTGATTTTGGTGGTGTTTATACGAGGTTTGCAATTTGTAAGTTTCCCACAGACGGCGCCAGATGTTTCTACCGAATTACGCGCGAGGGCGTAACGGGGCAGAAACAACACGAATACACTTCCACGGATACTCCTTCCTTTCTTCCCTCAGTGCGTCCGAACGATGGGGATGTTCGGGTGAACGGGCGCTTGTCTCCTCCTTCGTGCGTGCGGGCTCTCTTTTCGGGCGGTGGATCCTCCTGTCGGGCGCTTCCTGTTCCTCTCGGGCGTTCGGGTGCAGCTGTTAGGAGAATACAACAACGAAGCAGGCGGTCAGGGGTTGAGACGGGGTGGCCCGCCTTCAACGTTCCGATGCCTAAGTCAGATGATGTATCGGATATAACAGTCAATCGAACGTGCGAGTAGAGTGATGAATCGAGTGAGTCAGCTGGCTCTCGATGGGATGATCTTACCTGTAATAAATACCTGACATATATAGGTGGTTGAGTTTGGAGCCTGGTGGTGTTCTTCGATGTGGGACAACCTGCACTCTACTGGTGTGTGTTCTGCTTATTCGGGCGCGCCCCCCACGGGCGCGTGCGCGCCTGGAGGGGGTGGGTCTGGTGAGTGAAGTTGAAGCCTCCTTGGTGGTCTTGCATGTGGTGGGGTAGGTGTTGCTAATCTGCTTAAGTGGATAAGTATGTTAATCGTACAACTAATGATACAATACTAACAGTGGCAAAAAAGAAGAAAGAGTTTAAAGACCTTGCTTGTTGGGAAGTAGTGAAGAATCATCCTTACTTTATCCATGTCAAGGCTAGTACACCTCCGCCTTACTTATCATCTACTCCGTCTTACTCATCATCACATCCCGCAAGCTCAATGCCTCCAACCATCAACTTAGAGGAGGATGATGCATTTGCCACACCAATGAGCAACCAAGCTCCTTCTTCTCCGGAGCGACCTATGGGAGTGAAAGCGGCCAAGGAAGCGAAAAAAAAAGGGAAAAAAGATATGACGCCTACAAATGAAATAGCCGAGGCTTTGAATAGGATTGCGGCAAATCAAGAATCTTATGGTCGCAATCAAAAAGATAGTGATGCAATTGAGGTTTTCCTTATGCGAGAGCAAATCACCATTCAAAAGAAAGACATCCAATTGAGGGCTTTGGCGGAGGAAACTCGGATTATGTCAATGGATACCGAGAGGATGACTCCTAAATCCAAGAGGAATACCACAAAGAAGAAAGCAAAAATCCTTTCTCAATTGGATGTGATTGAAGAAGAAGCTAGCGAAGAAAGCTATTCCAATTGTTATCGCTCCCTTTTTCCAAACACTTAAATAACCCCCAAAGACTTTTTCCAAGCACTTTAATTATTGTTTATGTAATTTAAATTATCTACTATGTAGTTTCCCTTTTACAGAAATAAAATTGCACTCTCTTTATTTCCATCAAGTTCCCACACATTACAAAAATTGAAACACACATAATAGAAATACATAATTCAAACTCACAACTATGCAAACAAACAATTAAAACAACATACTTATAGTTGTTCACCGGTCTCAAGAAACCAGTTGTGCTTAACTAAGTCCTTCTGAAGCTCTCTATGGATGTAAGCAGATTGGAGATCTACAAAACGGTCATTATACCGTTGTTCATTTTGTCCATCTCTTCCAACCGGCTCGAAAGGAATCTGGTTATCCCTTTCATCCACTGGCCCATCATAAGCTGTGAATGCGGTAGATGGGTTTTGGAGATCTTCTTCGTCGTTCTCCTCAAACTTATCCTCCACGAATTCCTCATCAACGATCATGTTATGCATTATGATGCACGCTAACATGATGCTTTTTAACTTCGAAAGGCGGTGACACCGAGTTGCATGACGAATTATCCCCCAACGAGTTTGTAAGATGCCAAAGCACATTTCCACATCCTTGCAGTACGACTCTTGCTTCCTCGCAAAAAGTTTTTGTGGAAGGTCTTGAGGATTCGAATTCGTTTTGACAAATGAGGAGTACCTCGGATATATCCCGTCGGCAAGGTAATACGTGTTACGGTATGTCATACCGTTCACTTTATAAGTCGCAGCCGGACTTCTTCCAGCAAGCACTGCATCGAAGACATCTGATTGGTAAAGCACGTTGATATCATTTTGAGCTCCTAGTACCCCAAAGAAACTGTGCCAGATCCACGTGTCATATGAGACCACTGCATCTAAGATGATAGTTGAAGGACCCTTCCTCCCTGAGTACGGCCCGGACCAAGCGATTGGGCAGTTCTTCCACTCCCAATGCATACAATCAATGCTTACGTTTATACCAGGAAATCCTCGATGTCTAGCCCTTCTTAGAAGTCGAGTGATGTCTATCTGATCTGGAGCACGGAGGTAATGGGTACCATAAAGCTCTACCACTTGGGTGCACCACTTCTTCATGCACTCCAGAGTTGTTGATTCCCTCATCCTTGTGATTTCGGCACACTGATCAGCAGCTGAGCCGTAGGCCAACATCCAAAGGGCACCGGTCATCTTTTGTTGGGAAAGTAGTCCGACCATTCTAGTGGCGTCGGCTCTTTGATGCCAAAATGGGTCGTAGTTGCAGAGGTCCGTCATTATACGGTTGAATGCATTTCGGCTCATTCGGAACCGCCGACGAAAGTCATGGTCGGTGAAGACTGAGCGTTCGATGAAGTAATCTTCCATAAGATTTTGCCCCCTGGACTTTTTCATCCTTGGTTGATTTGCACTGCGGCGTGGTGATGGTTCATCATCAAAAGCTGCATCAACGGCCACCGCGTCGATAACGAATTGATTGGCAATTTCTGCATTTTGCCGACGTTGTTGTCGCCTCCTATTGAAAAAAGTACCGAAACCCATGAGATTCATCTTGATGAAACCAAAATGTGAAGAAGTGTTTATAGTGGCTTAGATATGAGTAGAACTATAAGTGATGCGTAATTGGTGTGAGTTTCCCTCTCTCATAGCTCTTTCTTTTATAGCCATTTTGAAAAGCCAGATTTTTTAAGATAACGACACGTGTCGACTGTCGATTGGTTGAAAATATTACCAGATATCTTCATCAATAATTTTGCCGACATCGACACGTAGACATTACACGTGTCTCATTCTCATTGGTTTGTAATCTTATCAGAAATCTTACCGAATATCTTCAATCAATAATTTTGCCGACATCGCCACGTAGACATGACATGTGTCTCAAAATTACTGGTCGAAAATCTTATCGAAAATCCGCTACCAATTATATGATCCGGAATGACACGTGTCAGCTAATTATTGGGTGAAAGTATTATTCGAATTTAAATGGAAAATACTTTAAATAATAATGAATAGTAGGAAGTTCTATTTTGAACACCGCTACACGAAAAACAGGAATAAGACTTCTTATTTTGAGGAATTCTTCAAAATAAGACTTCCTCTCCACTTTCATGGGTGCATATGCTCTCTGAGCCAATATCAGGAGGAAATGGTGTTTTTTGTGTGTAATTGCTGGTGTTTCCGGCGTGTCTACATGCTGAGAAGTCCAGCAGCTTTTGCAAGTCTGCTGCTTGTGTTGCTCAAATCTTGCCTTCACTGATGGCATGATCATCATCCAATACCATATATTATCATTAGAATTGTCTCTATTCACCCCTACATTATCATCTTCGCTCCTCGTAAGTTCCCTTCTATTGGCTCATAGTAAACCAGGTGAAAGGAACCCAACCACCACCATGAAATGCCATCATATACAGACAACATAAGACCTTAATGGTTAATGTTTATGGACCACTCACCACAGCATCTACCTACGTGACCTGTCACGTAATTTGGTCACAAAGAATATGGTCACTCTATCATTGCTTAGATTAGTGCTTTTCTACTTGGCAAATATCTTTGGAAGTGTGAAAGAAAGAAACATATTGTGTCGATGAAAGCGAAGGGAGAGAGAAAAACAAAAGAACGCACAAAGACCTACCATTTTTAAGTTCCTGCTCCTTGGGAAAAGATACTGCTTCTAATACTACTATTACTACTACTACGACTAGATTCCAATGTAACGTAGATCATATATACAATGTCCGATTAATACCAGAAAACCTCCACATGTAGAAAGAGCTGTAGATTACTAGATTACCTTAAAAACCCATAAAATAGTTGAACTTATGTGTTACTACCCAAGTACTAAAAGACTATCTCTAGTGAGACATTGCCGGGGCAAAAGAGGAAATCACATTCTAGTGTTGAGCTCTCTCAAAATGGTGCTGTTGATGATCGTTGCAGATTATACTTTTTGGGTAGTTGAGAAGCTGCTGCGTTACTTAACTGCATTAACCCAATAAACACAAATAAAGAACTAAACTTGTTCCCTTGCAAAAAAAAATAACTAAACTTGTTGACTAAAAAAGTCTAGCTAGTTAGTAACTTCTGCTCTACCTGTTCATTCTGTCTTCTCAGTTTGGCATTCTCTTCCATCAAATGCTGAACCTCAATCTGCAGCTCATTTGTGTAAGCCTGAAATAAGAACCCAGAAAGCCAAAAGCTTAAACTTTAGAAGCAACAGCAAGAATGAAATTTTATTAATTAGTTGGAAAATTAAAGAGACCTGCTTTCTTGCTCTGGATCTTGCAGCAGACTCTCTGTTCTTGATCATCCTCTTGTGTCTCCGATCAGTACTAGATTCCGGGAACCTCTGGTTTCCGGAACCGAAAACCGGCGACATGACAAAGCCGGAAGAAGGAGAAGAGTGATGAGTTCCCAGAGCATCAAACGGAGAAGCACCGCCGAAAGAGCTGTCAGCAGAAACAGTAGTGGTGTTGCTCATGGGGAGGTTGATGTTGGCAATAGGCCTAGTGGTGTTGAGATTCTCAATGCAGAAGAGCTGAAACTGGTCGGAGCCGCCCAAAGGGTTTAGGCTCAGAACAGTAGGTGGACTTGGGATGAGGGTTTGTGAAGGAGGAGGAGTAGGGTGGTGGTGGTGGCGATCAGGTGAGGGAGAGACCACTACATTGCTGAAGGGCTGAGCGAGGAAGTCTTGGAGGGCCATGTTACGGAAGTTGGGGCTGTTGTTGTGGTGGTCGTGGAGGTCGGAAAGAGAGGCGAGGTTGATGTCGTTCCAAACCTCCTCCATGGTTTGGCGTGGGGTTGTGGCGGAGGCTTGGAGGGACTGGGGGGAGGAAGAGGAGGAGTTGTAGTGGGTTTCGTCACTAGCGGTCGTTGTTGATGACAACATTGAATTTTTGAGCTGAGAGCACATGGAGAGAGAGAGAGAGAGAGAGGAGTAGAAGAGGAGAAAGTGCGTCTGTTTTTATGTTTGTGTTTGTGTATGTGTATGAAGATTCTGTGTTGGGACTATTTATGGCAATGGCTGTTAATAGTAATGTTTGAGGAGAGCTGGGGAGGTGTTTGTGCTTTGACAATTGAGGCCAGGCCCGCGCCCTAAACCCTCTCCCTCCCTCTCCGGTTGTTCTGTTCAGGACTTTAGGGTTTTATTGGGAAACTTAAAAGCGACTAGTCCTAAATGACATTTTTGGTCACTTGGTGGTGTGTGCTTAACTGTTTATTTGTATGCTATGAATGGAGGAGAAACACTTTGAGTGAAGAAGCTCAAGCTTCTCAAACTTGTGACCTTCGTTAAAAATATCAACTTGAGTAACTGTATATACATATTCTAGGAGAAACTGAGTTCTGGAAAAGTGAAGGGATGGCTTTAAGATCGGGCTTGAGAAGAAACCGTCTGATGACAGTCATGAAACTCATGTTATAAACACTTGAATTAATAATTACTTCCAACCACACAGTAATCCAAATAAAATCTTATTATTTTCTTTACGTGTGTTTAAATGAAGTATTTTTAATTTTTATTGAAATTTACAATCGATGAAAATTAGATTTCATCATTTTAAATTCTATAATTTGTGAATTCTAGTGTTTGGAGTTATTCGTGAAAAAATTTAATTATGCAAAAAAATGTAAACTTTTATAAGTAAGTTGACGAAATTGTAAAATAACACCTATGAAATTAAAACAAGGAATTTAAGTCTCAAATTTCTTTGTTTTAAAATGATGAAAATTATAAAATTCTCAAGGAACTTATCAAAGTACAAAAATTAAAGTGATTAAATTATAAATTGTTGAAATTTAATTAAATTTCATGGATTTCACTCTCGTCCAAACACACTGTAACAGTCGAGGTGTGTTTTAAGTTTATATTTAAGAAATTAAATTAAATTTCTTAACTAATTTAAGGAATTGTACAATAAATTTCAAGTTTATATTTCGCTTTAGTAGCTTCTGAAATACCATAGCATAGCAAGGTCAAGAATATGAAGAGAAAGTTTTAGCAATAGTACTTTAAATATAGGTCATTCATCACTTATGTACTCTAATTTTTAAAACTATCATATATGTACCTCAACTTTGTAAACTTATACAAGGTGTCGTCAACTTTGGTGTTAACTTTTTATAAGGTGTTGAACTTTTGAGGGTAAAATAGTCCAACTAACTCTTGACACCAAAACTCTACATTAGTATTTAATTTTTTCCAAAAAAGTAGACAACTCATCTTTTTCCCCTCCACAATTAAAACACCTTATTTATTTTTCTCCATACAACCAAAAGACTTGGAATTTAAAAATAGGTGTACTAAAAAATATTTTAAAATAATTTGTAGTAGTCGAATTTTTAATTTTCATATTTTGAACTAAAATTAAGGTACAATATAGTTTTTTTTTAGAAAATTTTAAGAATGGTACCTCAAATATGGGTCATTCATCACTTATATACATTAACCGTTGAAACTATCAGCCATGTACCTTAATTTTGTAAACTTATACAACAACAGTATCTGCGTCAACTTCGGTGTTAACTTTTTATAAGAGAAACTTTTTAGGGTAAAACAGACAAAATTCACTTAAACCCAACTTTTCATTTTTTAAAAAAAAAACATTATAGTGGCACTTTAGTTAAGTTGTAAAATCACTAAGTTCTAAAAATTGATAGTCAAGTCCTGAAATCATCTTACAATATCTATTTATTCAATCATATATTTTTAAGACATTAATTGGTGCACGCCAAACATGAAATTGTTGTAATGTATGTTGTTTACCACATTAATTTATTTAGGTTGCATTTTCATGTCATAGTATGTTATATTTTAATGTCATAAGAATGAGAGAAAATTAACAAGCATGGATCTAAAAGATAAATAGTAATTAACAAATATGACATTTGTCATATGCAAAGACGGAGCTATACTTGGATTACGATGGGTCACAACCCACCAAAATTAAAAAAAAACAAAAAAACTATATTATAGCTTAATTATAGTTCAAAATATGAAAAATTAAGAATTTGATCACTCACATTTTTTTAAATTATTTTTTAGTCCACCTATTATTAAATTCTAGGTCTTTTGGTTGTATATATGGAGAGAAATAGATTAGTTGTTTTAATTCTAGAGGAGAAAAAGATGAGTTGTTTATATTTTTGGAGAAAATTATATATTAATGTAGAGTTTTGGTGTCAAGAGTTGGTTGGATTATTTTACCCTAAAAAATTTAACATCTTATCAAAAGTTAACACTAAAATTGACGGCAGATACTGTTCTTATATAATTTACAAAATTAAGGTACATATCTAATAATTTCAAAAATTAAGATAAGAACGACATATATTTAAAATATTGTTGCTAAAATTTTCTCCAATATGAATACACGTCCGTTTCTGCGTGAGCCACCTTCCTATAAACAGAGTGCAGGTATCTTATTTTATTTTTTTCCACTAGGGTAATAATTCAGAATGAGAAAAAGGGTCTCCCCCTCACAAACCAGATCTAGACACCTATAGATCATGGGATAACTTGCTGTACCTGCAGTGTTGGCTTTACTTCGATCACTTTGATTGGTGGATTCATCTCCTCTCTGCAATCATTATCCATTCTTGGTCGGCAGTACTGCTGTTTGTCTGAGGGTGAGTAGTATATATGTATGTAACTATATATGCATATCCGACCAAGTCATGGTGTGTTTGTGTGTGTGTTCACAGTTACACTTTTAGCTGAGTTGCTTTCTTCGTGACAACATATTTTCAAATTAGGAAAAATGGTAACTCGATCTGCAAAAATATATACAGACAGATCAAGGCCAAGAAATGTGAACTTGTTTCATGACTTTCATCTGTGTTTGCACTTCCAGCTAGTGTAGATATTGTGAGTGGCCGAGGGCTGATTTACTGAGTGGAAAGAAAAGATTCAATTTGACATGAAGAAGAAGAAGAAAGAAAACAAAATTTGTTTTTGTACTTGGACCATTATGCACAGTGTGTTTGAGTTTGACACTACAAGTGCTTAATTTCCAGAAAATGGGACCAACCACATACATTATGCACTACTATTCATCCGCTACTGCAAAATTTGATTTCATGAATCTGAGAATCGCCAAGCAACAAACCAAAAGAGAGCAATGAATTTTTCTTTTAACCCCATACGGTTTCTCTATGTCATCTTAATTGGTATTTTGGGTGGAAAACAAAATAAGCATGCACGTCCCAAAATAGCTGTTGATGAGAGTGCTGAAAAAGATTTGAGAGCTAGCTACTGTGAAATTTTGCTATAGAGTCGTCTAGTCCTGCATAGCCATCTGTCGGCACTGTATTGCTCTGTCCCAAACTCTTTCACATCTTTTATTGGAGCTTTTTCCACTGTAAATAATCAAGCCCTACCACTCCTTTTCTTTTTACTGTATCTATATTGCTTGCTCTTCAATCAGTCACTGCCACTTCAGTATTTTCTTATTTTCTTCAATCAGACACTAATGTACCTCCCCACTACTTAAACCCTGCTTCAATCAGACACTAATGTACCTCCCCACTACTTAAACCCTACTTCAATCAGACACTAATGTACCTCCCCACTACTGTGAAATAGGTGGTGGTTCTAGGTATAAGGATGTCACCGTAAAGTGTAAAATAAGCATTACGTAAGTATGGAACCACTTGAGTAAGTTTTTTTCACTCACCATTTTTGTCTCCATTAAAAAAGGACGCAATTAAACCCTTTCAAAAAAAGAAGAAGGGAAGCAAGCAACTTCCTTTAAGAGCATCTGGACCGACGAGCAGTCGGGCAGATTAAACCCTTTCAAAAAAAGAAGAAGAGAAGCAAGAAATTTCCTTTAAGAGCATCTGCACCGACGAGCAGCTGGGCAGATTGTGATCGAGCAGGTGGTGGGGCACCGGAGGTTTGCTCGAGCAAACCCGTTTTCGACCTCGCACCGGTGCAGTGGTGCTCGCCCAGTCAACGGCGAGACTTTGCTCGTCCAAACGCTCGAGCAAAACTTGCTCCGGCGACTGCTCGACCGCCTGGCGGACCCCACGGCACGTGGGTGACGTCAGGCGCGTTCAATTTTTTTTTTCTGGCTGATTACACGCGCCAGTAAAAAATTAAAAAAAATAACTAACCAATCAGCTCGCGCCACGTGGCTTACCGAGCTATAAAATCAAAACCCAACGGCTAACTTAATCCAGGCCATCCATTTTGAATATCAAGCTTCATCCAATAGTCATAATTTGAACACAACGGCTACTGTATAGTTACTGTAGCATCAGACTGTCACCAACGGGAATAAGCTCCAAAAATACCTAAAAAATTTCCAAAAAATCTCAAACTCTCCCAAATATTTGCCTATAAATACTACTTCAATTTTTGCTCAAATTACACTTCTCCTTCTATCTCCTCTCACATTTCGTTAAGCTTTTCTTCCTAAACAATGGGCACACATTGGCTTCCTTCAGAAGATTTACAAATTTGTATCTCTTTTGTGCGTTATAGCCTTGATGAATACGACGGCAACAAACAAAAGAGGGAGAAATTGTGGGAGACAATTCATGCGGATTATGTGAAAAATTGGAAGCCAACACAAGGTGATCCTCCGAAAGAGCCGAGGACCCGAATCGCGCTCACTACAACAAATTCAAGCTACTCTTGCAAAAATGGGGCGTATGTTTGTACGTGGCACGACAACGTATAGCTAGCGTCACTTCGCTAATGGATGAATTAAGTTTATTTTTTTGTAGCATAATGATGAATTATATTATATAGATTATATAATTTAAATTATGTAGCATACATTATATAAATTTGTATGTGTAGCAAATTTAATGTATACAATTTATATATACAATTTATATAATGTATACAAACTCTGCATTATCCCAAATTTTTTGTATCATACATTATATAATGACCATCCATTTTAGATTATATAATTTTTTGTAGCATATATTATATGATTTTGTTGTAGCATAATGATGAATTAAATTATGTAGCATACATTATTAATTTTGTAGCACAATTTATATATGTACTTTGAATTAAATATGTAGTATGGTGAAATAGCTAATATAATTATTTTATTAGGTCAAGCAAGCTCAATCATGTTACTATAAGGATAAGAAGAAAGTGTTTACACACTTTGAATGTTGGGAAGTGGTTAAGAATCATCCTTCTTTCATTTCGGTGCTACCAAGTACTCCATCTCCATATGCAAGTAGTTACCAACATACTTCTTCCGCCGCCGAATCATCTCCAACCATTAATTTAGATGATGAAGAAGTGAATGACACACATCAAAGCCACGTGGCCGCTCCCGCTCCCGCTCCCTCTAGTCCGCCTAGACCAATGGGAACAAAGGCGGCAAATGAAGCGAGGCGACAAAAGAAACAAGGTAAGACTTCTATTGAGCAACGAGTTGAGGTTTTACATACCATTGCTAGTGACCAAGCTTCGTGGCAATCCAAGAGGATAGCACATAATGAAAGTGAGCTTAATTATTACGCGGAGTACATAGAAATTCAAAGGCGGAATGAAGTAAGGGCGGATGAAGAGTTACGATTGAAGAAACAAGAGGAGGAAACGAGGATCATGACAATGGATTTGGAGGCTATGACCCCAATCTCAAAAAGATATTTTACAAAGAGGAAATTAGCCATCCTTAATGAAGGAGAACCTAGTCAAGATCAACCTACCGATGAAATATATTCTGATTGTTATCACCCAAGTCGCGTGCTCTTTCCATAAAAGTTATAGTATTGTACTAAGAATAAATCTGGGCTTGGCTAGTCATTTTGTGTAATTTAAATTTTATGTAATTTAAATTTTCAAGAAATAAAGATGCAATTTATTTATTAAGATGAAATTGAAATACACTTGAAATAAAAACACAAGCTTAATAATTAAACACACATACAAAAATTAAACACACATAAAAAATTAAACACACACAAATATTTAGAGTATCTCGCCGGTTTCCAACCTCCAATTGTGCTTCACCAAGTCCTTCTAAAGCTCTTTATGGATGTAACTAGATTCAAAATCGGCAACACGGTAGTGAAACTGTTGTATATTTGCTCCATCTCTACTAATTGGCTCAAAAGAAATTTGATTCCCTTGTTCATCCATCGGCCCATCATAAACCCGGAAAGCCCTTGATGGATTTTGCACGTCTTCTTCTTCCTCATCCTCATCCTCATCCTCCACGTACTCTTCCTCAACAATCATGTTATGTAATATGATGCAAGCTAACATAATGGTAGTCATTACCGATTTGTGGTGCAATGTACAACTATGACGAATAATTGCCCATCGAGATTGTAAGATGCCGAAGGCCTCTCCACATCTTTCCGGTATGCCTCTTGTTTCTTTGCGAAGAGTTTATCTTGCGGCGTCTGGGGATTAGAAATAGTTTTGACGAATGTAGAGTACCTTGGATATATTCCGTCAGCCAAATAATAAGCGTGGTTGTACCTCTCTCCATGGACTTCATAGACGGCAATTGGGCCTCTTCCTGCAAGGACCTCTGAAAACACATTCGATAGGTGGAGCACGTTAATGTAATTTTTGGCTCCAGGACACCAGAAGAAACTGTGCCATATCCACATATCATACGAGGCCACCGCCTCCAGAATAATAGTTGGGCGACCCTTTCGACCTGATTACGCCCCTTGATAGGCGGTTGGGCAGTTCTTCCACTCCCAGTGCATGCAGTCAATACTTCCGATCATGCCTGGAATGCCTCGGCGTTGGCCTTTAGCTAGGAGTCGCGTGAGGTCTGTCGATGTTGGACTGCGGTGGTCCTTTGGACCATAGATTTCATACACTTGGCTACAAAAATCCTTCATGCATTGCAGGGTAGTCGATTCCCCCATCCTTGTAATTTCAGTGAACTGATCCGCGGCCGCCCCGTACGCCAACATTCGCAGAGCACCGGTCAGCTTTTGTTCGGGAAGAAGCCCTAGCAATCCAGTCGCGTCTGGTCTTTGATGCTAAGATTGGTCGTAGTTGCAGAGATCCGTCATGATAATGTTGAATCGGTTTCTGCTCATCCTATACCGCCGGCGAAATTCTGCCGCCTCGAAGTTGGGACGTTCGATGAAGTAATCAGCCATGAGATTGCGTCCCCTAGATAGCCTATGTCGTGGATGATTCGGTTTTTTACCGCGACGTGAACCGCTTGGTCGTGAGGGTTCATCGTCGTCTTGTACTTCCGCCATAACAACCTGATTGATGAATGATTGCTCCATTTAGTCATTCTCTTCTTGTTGACGTTGTCTCCTTCTGAAAAAATTGGGGAAGCTGAAAGGATCCATCAGAGTGATGAACAAGGGAATGTTGTTAAGTGTTTAGAGAGATGAGTTATCTACTCGGATTCTTGTAGATGGTGTGAGGCAACTATGAGTGAAAGATGAACGTTTTATAGGCAATTGTAGATAATCCGATCGTCAAAGATGAAGACACGTGTCACATCGTAATTGGTCAAAAATCAGACCGGAAATCTGGTTCAATTGTTTTGTCGACGACGCTATCTCATATTGACACGTGTCGCATCGTAATTGGTCGAAAATCTTACCGGATTACTTGTTGAATTATTTGGTCAACTACGATATTTCGTAGCGACACATGTCGGATCGCCATTGGTCGAAAATCTCATCGGAAATCTAGTTCAATTATTTTACCGACAATGACACATGGCGGTGACACGTGTCAATTTTTAATTAGTCGGAAATCTTTTTGGAAATCTTGTATAATTACTACCGATAAAGACATGTGTCATATTATTATTGGTGGTAAATCTATCCGATAAATCTTTTTTAAACATTTCACTACATGACAAATCTGATTTGCTTGAAGCAAATAGTGAATGGGTTTGTGCAAAATTTGATTTGCTTGAGCAAATCTTAGATATATTTTGCTTGAAGCAAAATTTGCTCTTGTTTTACTTCTTACTTTGCTCATTGGTGCGAATGCTCTGAGGTCTATGCAGCACTTAATGGTTAAAGGGTAATACTATAGTACCATTGCTGGGTTTGATTTGATTGTGATTGGAGATTTCTTGGCTTTCCCAGAAATCACATTGGAGATCTCAGAGGAACCCAGAAGAGAAGGGAAGAAAGAGAAAGAAAAATTCAAAGAGATTCTGATGATATCTTCTGGGCTACATGATATGATTCCTTTTTCTTTTTTGGAATTTAGAAAATGTGTGTGTGAGAGAGATTGAATATAGTCTGTATCTGGGGGCTACACGTCTAACCTCCATAGGCAGAAACTGAGAAAGTAACAAAGACGGTACAAAGCTTTAACCTTTGGACTATTTGCTGCTGCTGCTTTTGTGATTTGAAGGTTTGAACCAAACCCAGGCACAGATTTCAAAGATTAATCACTGATATGGGTATGGCTTCTCCCTGCTAAGCACTTGCCCTAGAGAGAGAGAGATCCAGGGCATGCAAACAGGAATGGTTAGAAGCTAAGGCAATTGAAGCTTCGATGAAGGGAGGTCTATGGTTGATGTGGTTTGGCAACACTTCCGGTTGTAGTTGTAGTGGCCAGATTCACGATAACGGTTGGCGGCTTTGTAACTTTATTAGAGCAAGTTTATCGTGGTGTTTTGTCAGGTTGTTATATAAATGTAATCTTCAAAAGTAAAAAATTAATGCTTTAATAGTGTTTTTTTGTCTGGGCAAGAACTTCATTGGGGTCAATCCCTGTGTCAGTTTTAGTCTCCTCATCTGACCCAATTGTCATATAGCATTCTTAATCTCGACCGTATATATTTTCACGTTATCAAAGTGATGTTTAATGATAGTATATACTTTTACGTCATTTTAAATGATTAATAAAAATTAAATATAAATAAAATTCTGAGTTTGCTCAAACGTAAATGATGAAACTAACTATGAAAAAGTGAATGACACATCATTATTATCTCAGTGACTTTACTCTTATGTCCAAACGAGTAAACTTGTTCTTGGCCATATATGTCAAAGTAACACAAACTCAAACGAGAATGCTTTCATTTAGGGCAAGCCCAAATAAGCCATTTATATGCTAAAGGAACTAGTGGTACTATATCAATGGGTAGCTTTGCTTCCCAAATTTGTTTGTAGGGTATAAACACACGTGGCCAGGGACATTTCTCACATGCACAATTCAAGAGAAACCTAGTGATCAATAGTAAAAGACAAAAAGTTATAGAAATTTATCCGAAAATGGAAATAATTGATAAAAACTTTAGTTACCACTTTACTAGCGGTGTGTATTCAACAATTTGATCAAGATTTGTTTGATCTCTCATCTATATTATTAGGGTCGGAGCATCTTCAATGAGACTCTTTATTGGACCTTTTTAAATAAATAATAGAAAAATCTATATTTTTGTTTCTCATTCATGCATGTTTCTTATTAAGTTTTTAAAATAGGAAGAATTTTAGGAACTCTTAAATCTGAGAAAAGAGAAATGGACTCTTTAAGTTTTCACGTTGCATTAGAATCGATAATTCCTCACTTGAATAATTAACAATATAAGAATTTGCAGTTACACAAAGAAACATAACTGAGAGAAAGAGAGAGCTAATAAATGATGAGAAGTCACGAAACATTTACGACATTTAACAATTGTGTGACAGGGCGAATTAATTTACCTTTGTTGCAATTATACATTAGAGAACTTCTTCCTTAAATCCAAGAAACAAGCATATCATACTTCAAAAAGAAAAAACAAGCATATCAAGTTACCAACTCAATACATTTCCAAAAAAAAAAAAAAAGTTACCAACTCAATAGGAAGCATAGCTAATACAAAATAGTAGTACCAAGAAAATGCCTTGAATTGTTGCTTTCTAATTCTTAACGTGGGTATGATGCTATTGAGTTGATTAGCTGTATGTTTCAGAATTGTTCAAAATCTGGCTGGCTTTGTCTTACAGAATCTCAGAACGGCCTATTTGTCAATCTCACTCATTTGAAGACTCCCAAGTCCCTACTATATAGATGGAACTTCTTAATCTTAACTATCTATTCCACCCAAGAAATAAAATATCGAAAATATATTAATTGTCTAAAATACGGGTATTTCGACGAAAATATCGATAAAATAAAAAATCAACAAAAATTGTGATAAATACATGAAAATTTGTATTTGAACATTATGAGATTCTTATATGATCAATATGTGTTTTGAAACTTGTAAGTTGTGTTTTGTTGATTATTTATAGAGATTATTTGGTTGAACTTTTGAGTTATTAGCGTGGAGGGTTTTATGCTTTTGATTTAGTGCGATCAACATATATGTAAAGTAAAAAATCTCGGATAAATTCGAAAATATTGAGGATTTCTGCGATATATCGAAAAATATCGAATATTTCGAAAAACATTCAACAAAAGATATTGATATATACGATTAATATCAGGAAGTCCAAAAAAAGGAAATATCACGGAAATATCAAAGATATTATCGATATTTCATTCCTTGATTCCACCCATTTAGTCAACCTTCCATTGTCGTCCAATTGTTACGATATTTGGCTTTTACCCAGGATACCCAGTTCGATTCCCGGAAATGAAATTTTTTATTTCTTTCTTTCCATATTAGTCCTTTTTAAAAAAAAATATATGCAGACAAAAACTAAAAGGTATAGATCCGCTGACACTTTTTTACACATTTTTTGACACTCTTTGTGAAGTAGTGAGATTAAAGACTTTCTATGGTTCAGATATTTTGTCACAATTAAATTGTTACGTCCTATTTATTTCTAATAATGTTTATATTTTATATAAAAAGAAAATTAAGTTAAATTTGTGGAATAAAAGTAGGAGGAGTCCAAATTTATAGGAGGAAACATGAAAAAAGAAAAGAAAAAGGTAGAGCAAAAACCTTGAAACTCAGGCACACACAGAGAAGAAGGAATAGACGAGGTGAAAAAGTGACGCAAGGAGATGGTAGATCGATCCCTTGTTTCCACCAATGCCAACATCGCCATCGAAACTGTTGCCTCTTCCTATTTCTAGTAAGTGGAAATTGCAATGCCAATAATTTACTATATAACAATCCCGGTCCACTGTATAAAAACATTGTTAGTTGCATTGAATTTACTATTCCTAAGTAGGGGACATTTTTGTCATCAAAAGCAAAAAAGAGAGGAAGAAAACCAGAGGCTTCACTCACGCTTCAGCTCTCTCTCTTTCTCATCTCACCCACTTTTTCTCTCTGTTTCTTGCTCCTCCCGATTTGCCAGAGAGGAAGAAAACCAGAGCCTTCTCACTCACTCATGCTCTCTCTTTCTTTCTCATCTCACCCATTTTTTCTCTCTGTTCCTTGCTCCTCCAGATTTGGTTGTGCGCGATTCGATCTTAGCCTCTCACGCACGCCTTTACGAAATTTCGCAGTCTTCGATTGGCTTTGCTTCACTGTAAGTAATTCGATGCTTCTCTTTTCCAAGTTTGATTACCGTGGCCCTTCATATATTACTGTCAAGTTCAAATTTTTGTGTTGGTTCTTCATTAATGTTTTATTGGGTGGTGAAATTAGTTTTCTGCTTCAGATTTATGTTTTCTAATTACAGGTATTTCATGCTTGGATCTGAGTTATGGGTTATAGGTATTTCATGCTTGAATCTGGGTATGACTGTGGAATGACGTTATATGGCTGTGATTAAAATAAAGGATTGAGACCATTGGAGTAAGACCATTAGATATTGGGGAGGTCTGTGACTATACAACAAGCATCATATGGATGTCTGGAATTATGGGTATTATAAAACATCTAATTCTCCAATCTACACATACAAACATCAACACAAAATATAGCAGAAAAAAACAAATGGGCAAATAGCTAAGCCAAAAAAGTGGAACCATCAAAGTTGTAACTCTATAAATATAGTTCATGTAGAAAAAACACTATGTACCTGTGAATGGGTGAGACTAAGAAATGGCTTTAAAATCTTTTTTTGCTTTGACAGTCCAGACTGAGCTCACTGCAGGATTTGAAAAAGTTCAATAATAAATCAAAATTAGAATTAAGTTCATAATAATAACAGTTAAAAAGCTATTGGTGTTTGGTCAGTTTGATTTGCTTCGTTTACTGTCATCCACGAACTTTTATACTATAGCTATTGGTAATTTTTTTTTATCTATTTGTGGGTTCTCTGTGTATGTCTTGATTGATGATCATATGTGAAATTTGAGTGTTATGACTTTCTTCACCCATTTTCTCTTTGGTGGCTGTTTGATTGAATCTATGCTCAAAATGGAGACTTGGGTATTGGGTAGTTTATTCTTTTGTGTCATCTCTATGCTGTTGGTTTGGTGAAGTTGAGAATAAAAAATTGTTTGCTTTTGGCTTGATGATCAAGGATTTGTGTTTTCGTATAAAAGAGGTTTGTATCTGCGATTGGGTGTGTGCTTCATGTAATAACTTACCAAGAATGATGGTGCTGATTATGATTAGCCTTGGAAATGAATGTGGTTGAGCTTGAGTCTGTCTGTGTTTTTGGGTCATTGAATTTTCGATCAATGATTTGATTTTTTGATCAATAAGACTCACGAAACCTGTGTATCTATCAGCTTTGAATGGGTTTATCTATCAAATTTCTTCATTTTCAGATGTAAGAGAAAATCTCTAATGACCAGATTCATGTTTCTTTGTAGAATCGATCAGTATTGGTACTAAGCAGTTTGTAGAGGCTTTGACACCTAGCTCAGGTATGATTCATTCTTTTCTAATTTCTTTGGCTTCGTGTGTAGGTAGGAGACCGACATGGGTTGAATTGGACTAGTTTCTTCTCACTCTATAATGATTCAGCATGTCGTAGAATTCAGTAGAATAGTCATTAATTATTGGAGTAAATAATTAACCAGCATTTTTTAAGTGCACTTGCATGGATTAATCCCACAATTAGTAGTCGAGGTTGTGGTGGTCGAGAAGCTTCTGCATCTCGGTGGTGTTGAAATCGAAAGTGTTAAGATACATGTTTATCCACGACATCTTAACAGCTCTAAAAAAACTAGATTGCTTCTAGACAATCCTGGGTTTTGATTGATTTGGTGCTTTGGTTAATCAAACGGGGAGAATTGGGTTTTTGAGAAGGTTTGCTATTAGGATTTCTCCTATGTTTTCAGTGAATTAGATTATAGATCAATCACTCAAGTATAATGGGCAAGGTGATTTATGAAATTTCCAAAATTTATGACTTGATGACTAGAAGGTCAAGGCCTCCATTTTTTGTCAGCTTTTATGAAATTTTCTGAAGTATGGTACTTTTGTGACGACCCAGAACAAAATCAGTAGTGTAATCGGCTTAATCCACGAGTTAGCGCGTAATCGCAGTTTTCCGTTATTGATTGATTTGCCGGATTTGATCACGACTTAATTATTGGCTGAGAATTTGAGTTGAGTCTCTTCTCGAGAGTTGTTGTACCCGTGATTTCGAGTTCGTGGGCGGTTCCGGATTATTATTTCGACGACCGAGGAATATAATATGAATATTTGAAATTTTGGAATATCGTCGAGTTTATCCGTTCGTCTTCGAATCTATCTGAATCGTGATTGTGATCCGTTTTGGACCGTTGATCCACCCGAACCAAAATTGGAATGGTTATCAACTTGATTTGCGAGTTTCGCGATTAGTCGCGATTTCGACGTAATTGGTTAATATGGCGGCTTCGTTAACGACTAAATTATCGGGCAAGAATTTGATTTGGGATTCTTCACGGAAGTTGTAGAGAATTTAATTTCGAGCTCGTGGGAACTTCCGGAGAATTTTTCCGAGTTACGAGGAATAAGTTGTGAATATTTTCGTCCGTCGAATATTGTCGTATTTATCCGTTTGGGGTTCGATACACATACGGTATAAATATGGAAACGATACATGCCGATTTGGGAAAGTTTCCAAAAATAGAAGTTGGTGTTGACCGCGTTGACCACGGGTGGGTCGACCCGTTTGGAGGCCGAATGGGTTTCGCCGGAATTGAGGCCGATTCCGGCCATGTTTGGGCGAGGCTTCATCATGAGACGTGTTGGGCTCGAGTTGCTCTTCAACTTAGGAGTTGGATCACCTCCTATGGTGGCCGGAGGAGGAAGAAAGGCGGCGGCGAAAATGGCGTTTTTCCGGCGAGATTTTGTGGCGATCGGAGGTGGCTTTTTCTGCCGATTTGATGGCTCCTCTTTGAGGGGTTTTGTTAGCCTCGATGTAAGGAAGCTATTGCAAGTGGTTTTGAGGGTTGCCGTGGCCGGAGGAAGGAGATCGATAGGTTTGAAATTCCGGTAAGGGTTTGGAACTTTGATTTGATTTTTGGAGGTTTTCCGATCAAAATTGGCCTTAACTTTGAACTGGAAAGTTGTTGGAAACGTCGAGATCTTCAAAACCATGTGTAGCATGAATTTTTCTGGGTAGGTTAGATTTTCCGGCAACGGCGCCGCCGTCCGCGGCGGCGATTTTTCCGGCGACGTGTTTTTCGATGAGTTATATGTCGTTTCACTCGGAATCGCGCCCCGATCGTAGTGGTGAGGTTTGTTTTTCGAATTGAACATCAGAAATTATAGCGAGATTTTGTGGTGTGATTATCGGATTTCAACGATTTCGTCGTTATTGAATTATATGTTTCCAGGAACGGTTGTTTCACGTGATATGATTTGAGGTGTCAAGTTATGATTTTGAGAAATGGATTTTATGATTATCCAGGGGATCGTGATCGTTCGTTTGGCGAGAGATTTTTCGCCGGATCACGGGATTAACGCGTATCGCGTTACGCTTATCTTTGAGTGGACTTTTCTATTTTCACTGTCGTTGAGAGTTCATGATTTTTCGTATTTATTTATATACGATATTGAGATTATTTATTACTTTTGGAGGCATTATTTTATATTTTATGGTGATGGCATTACTTGCATTGATGCTTCGGCTACTCGGCTGATCACTTGTAGTCTGCCAGAGTTGAGAGATTCCTCTGGACCAGAGTTGAGAGATTCCTCTGGGCAGGGTTGAGAGATTCCCCTGTTATGCCGCCGGGGTTGAGAGATTCCCCTGGCCTATCACCGTCGGGCCTGAGAGATTCGCCTGGCAACCTCCATATATGTTTTCCGAACTCGCTATACTTGTTTATTGTATATTAAATTGGTGAAAGGCAAATGTTTATTTTCGTCCACTCACTCTAACGTTTTTTATTTGCCTTTCCCCTGGGCTTTTCAGTTTCCGTGCCCAGTTTGCAGTTCGGACTCTGGTGTTGCACGTCGCAGTCGGAGGCATAGTGTTCGAGCTACCTTGTTTCTTCCAGTAGGTTTCTTGTTCTGCCTGCTGTGGTATATTTATATAATTATACACTAGAGGTCGCTCTGAGCATTCTGATGTTATACTTTTATACGATTTTTCCCCGGATTTCTGTAAAATATAGTTTTATTGATTACTTTACATTACTGTTATGATATTGAGAAATCCGGATGGGATTGGTGCTCACGGTTTGGCTTTTGTGGCATAAGATGAAATGTATTTTCCAGGTGCAGGTTATGGAAATTCCGCGTTAGTAGCGTTACTCTGCCGAAATTTTTATGGTTTTTGTTGGTTCGTGTTTTCAGAAGGGGTTTGATTCCGGTTTAGGAAACTAAATCGGGGTTGGGTCCTTTCAACTTTATCCTCTCATTGAGTAGTTTCAGTGTTAAACCAAATGAGTTGGTTTGTAAAACAATTATGGATTTTCTGAGTTTGAATGAATATCTGCTCTTACATGGTGCTTTGCATAGTTTCATTGAGTTTCTAGTTTGCCCGAAGACATCAGTCGGTTTGTATCAAACTTATTTTGAAATCATACCTAATCTTATGCTATTTGTTATGAAGTTTCTTTTCTGCATTACTTTTCACTGTTTTAGTCTGTCTTAATTTTTTTCCTTTCCCTAATTCTCAATTCTATTCCTTACTTTGTTTTATGCATTATGGATAGGTTTTTATTTCTCTCTGTTGGGACTTACGAACTGCAACAGTTGTCATCTTCGACTTTGATCCCACCTCTTGCTGAAAATTTCAATCCCGAGTAGGCACTGTAATATCTCTCATATACTTGACTTTCATATCTACGTGAGATGTGGTTTCTTCTTTGTTCTATTCGTTTTGTTCGTCACCAATAAATTATAACAAACCAATCTAATATGGTCATGTTGATGGTATAGTGATGATTGATGTGTAGTTATTTTGATTATGCATTTGGTATACTTGCTGACTGTTGCTATTTGGTTTTGTTTATCTTTTTAAATCTGATTTTACTGTAATATCTTATATATACTTGACTTTCATATGCACGTGAGATGCGGCTTCTTCCTATATGTGGTATATTGATTTTATGTGTGCCCCTATAAATTTAGAGCAAATCAATCTAATATGGTTATGTTGATGGTGTAGAGATGATTGATGTGGAGTTATACTTTTGGTATACTTACTCATTGTTGCTATTCAGTTTTGTTTTTCTTTTTTAACCTGATTTTTTGTATGTTTGTAATTTAAATTTAAGGTTTGTGTTTCAGTTATTATAGAGATCAGTTTTTTAGCACAGTGATAAAAATTATTATCACATATGTATGATCTATTTACCTATATAACAATCATGGTCCATTGTACAGAAACATTGTACAGAAGCTGTGATTCACTGTTCCTAAGGGAGTATGAACCATTGACACACAGAGGACCAAGAAAGTAATGGATTTAAAAATAACACAGCAACCATTAGTAATCTGATTCCTTCTATGTGTCTGACTTCAACTTACATCTTCCATTCTCCAAATAGGGCCTAAGATTTCATATAGCTAACAAATTAAAATTGACAAACTATTTATGTATTTCCTAATTGAACTTTAAAATTTGCTCAGAACCTGTAGCATAATAACAAGGCCACCTTGCCAAGACAACAACTTTTCCTCTCACATCAAATCCACCATCTTTTTTACAAACCGCTGCATCTCATCCTTGGAGAAAAATAAAGATGCATTACATTATTAAATGTTCATTGATGCAATCATTCTTAGAGTAGCATTGCATGATTAAACATGTTTCAATTTGTTTCTGGGTAGTGTGTTGGGATACGAATGCATATTAGTGTTGATGCTGGGTATTGATATGCAAATAGATATATGAGTGTTTGAGTGCAATTAGATTCGAATGCATATGGTGTTCAGTAGATCAATAGATGAATAGGTGTTGATATATGATTGATCATGTATGATCAAAATTAGAATCTGGGTTATTTTGATTGCCGCATTCTAATATGATAGTTATATCATGGAGTTTGTGCTTTTTATGTGATTAGGAACGTACTTATCTTACATTGTGCAAAAGTTATTATCCATTCTCCCTACCAATTTATGATTTCAGTTTGTGCTTTTTCGCTCCAATTTTGGTCAGTGTGGTCTTTATTTCCGCTTTTCGATCTTTGTTTACCGTCTTGCAACAAAGTAATATTTAGAAACTAATTTTGGAAAAATCCTCTTATGAAATATCATTTGTTTGGCTGTGAAACATTTGCACAAGTATCTATGGATTTTCTATTGTTGTTTTAGCTCGATTATGTGATTTTGGATTAATGGAAGCTCTTTGCTATATCAATAGGCCTATGCATGATTGCTGAGTTTAGTTGTATACCAAGTTGATCGATGCGCTAACTCTGTGCTTCTCTTGGACAACCTGTTTTTTGATTTCAAAATGTATTCTTTACTTCTAATCTTTGTCTTCTATTATTTTGGCTCCTTATTTTGTTTCTCTCGATCAGTTTGGGATTACTGAATTCAAAGCTCACATGGGTTTAATCGTTATCGTCTAAGCATTCCTCACGATATCTCATATTCGATTTGCCCATCTTTCATCTCCGCGGATCCCAAGACTTCGGGCTACGGTAAGACCCAAAACCAGATAAACCCTTTATTGACTAACTTCTTAAAAAATAGAGGTAAAGGTTTGAGCTTCTGGTGTAGTTTGCTGTTCTTCTCTCTCACCTCTTCTTATTTTTGTATATAGTTAGGCAACAAAAGTATGTTAGTGAGTGATACTATGATTAATCAGTATTGTTATTTAGTTGCATATGCGCAAATTTAGTCTCCAAACATAAGTGATTATGGAAGATTTATATGAGAGGTTCCTTTAACGTTCATGGAAGCTTTCATTCAGATTTTCAGTTGATGCAAATGAGTGATTATGGAATCAATGATTGTCGTTTTATTTTATTTTTCTTGATTACATAAGGCACAAAACTAATGTAATTAGAAGAGGTAATCTTCTGTCAATAAGGTTTATACAGAAGAGGCAGTAGACATAAGGTAGGAATTAAATAAATCTAATTGGTAATATATATAAAGCCATAAAATATACGTATACAATTAACAAGTCTATGGAGCCTCTTATTCTATAGATAGTATAAACCCATTGGTGATGTAATTTTTGATGCTCATGTTTTTAGTGTTATTGCTCACAGATTTGCTCTCCAAGGGTTACTCTGATTTCGTTCTCTCAGTCTCGCTTTCTGTTGATCTACTATCGAATTGAATCGGTTTAGATTGGTTGGTCTCTTTTGTCTGTGATTGATCTATTTTCCTTTTTGGGTTATATGAAGTTTAATACTCTTTTATGGTATTCATTTGTCTAATTTATTTTGTTGTTTTTGGTGTTACTGCCCTCGAGTTGTTCTCCAGAGGTTATTGGATTTCTCTTTTTGTTGATCTGCTCCCAAATTTGTGAATCGATTTAGGTTCGTTCATCTCTTTTGTTTGTTGTCTATCTATTTTCCCTTTTAGGGTTAATTTTTTTTTGTGTGTGGGAAGAGAGATTATATTTATCGAGTAAGATTGATTACAGTAAAGTATTATGTGACATTTAACGAATTAACCTAACTATAGTAATATGTTGTCACTACAAGAAAAACTTCAAAATGCATTGTGTGTCTTTACTCTCTTTGTCTTTATTTATGGATTGTGATTTGTTAACTTTTGGTTTAATTGATTTGGTCGAGGTTGTTGTTTTCATGGTTTTGTTGTATGTTTGGTATACATATGACCTTCTTTTATCTGCAAAAGGAATATAAGTATTACTTATGTTTTATATACAGTACTATATCTAAAATCTGGCTTGGGAACGTGTTTAGAAGTGTGAAATTTACACAAAAGTTAGGAATTACGGATTCTATTGTTTTAATCAAACAAGAGGAAAAAAGATTCCCCCTTTGTACTTTTGAATTCATTACTCATTACCACGTAGTTTATGATTGGTTTCAGAGTACATTGTTGGTTCTTGAGAAGTACTTTTGTAATTAGAGATGGATTTACTAGAAAAATTATCATGTTATGATGATGCTCAAGTCTATAAAGTCTTTTGTGTGAGTAATAAGTTTGAACTATGTTCGTCCAGTTTCCTGATATAGTTGCTTCTATAACATAATGAATCTTTTATTTGTTACATTGGGTGATTGTTGTTATTGTGTGTTAGGAAACAAACATTTTGAACTTTTGCAGTTTGATTACATTGAGCTTCTTTCTTCTCTCTCTGAAAAATACGACACCGTTTCTAATTTGTAAGGTACTTTTCATTTTTGATTTAGGCAAAGAATAAAATTAAAATATAATTTTTTAATGTGTGATTGTGTGTGTTGAGATTTTGTTAATTGCAGCATTCTGGGTTTCAATTGCTCAAGAAAAATTGAATGATTGAATATAATTTCTAATGCTTGATTTGTTATTAATCCAATCGTTTGTTTGTTTGTTTCTTTTATTTCATCTTATTGCCGATATGTTGTCGCTAAATTGTATTCTATATATATTGATTTTAGAATTTTGTATGCTATTATTGTTTTAGGGTATGTAAAATGTATTTTTTTTATAGGAAGAAAAATTTATTCTTTTTAATATGATTTATGAGAAGACATTAACATGGTTACATAAATTTTGACTAAAATGACTCTTTCATTTACTGTGTTTATTAGATTTCTATTTTCATTAGGTTGTGATATTTGTCATACTGTTATTTTGTAATACTCTTATTTATTAATTAGTTATAATTTTTGTAGGAATGCCGCCAAAAAGTCGTTCAACCAAAAGGTCAAAAAATTTTGAAGACCCTGACAATTTTAACAGGTCACCCTTTGTTCCAAGTGAGGGCTTGCGGACGAAGAAGACAAAAATTTTTGAAGATCCGAAATTTTTTGAACAAGACTTGGCAGTGCAAGAGACAACAGCAACAAGTATGTACTATGCTACCGATAATGTAAATTTTGATTGAACTATTTTTAGATAATTATGAAGGAATAACAGTTATTTTGTTTAATATTAGGTGTGTTCCCTTCTTCAACTTCTTTTGATCAAACATCGTATCAAAAAAGTCGTCAAGGTGAATTATTTGCCTTCTTAATTTTTGAATTCGTCAAATAATGACATATTCAAAATTGAGTTTTGCTGACTTTACTTGCAGGAGTGATTGTTAAATATGAAGATTCTGGCGACAATAACTATCACTGTAAGTATTGTGGTGCATATTTTTGGTTAGGTGAGGCATTGAAAAAAATGGTTGAGAATACACCAATTTACACTACTTGCTGTCAAAAAGGACAAGTCTAACTCTCATTATCAAAACCAACACCACAATTTCTTGAACAATTATTGAATCCAAATAATGGAAGAGAAAGCATACTATTTCGTGAAAATATTCGAGTTTATAATTCTATGTTTGCTTTTACTTCTATTGGTGCAAAAATTGATTACAAAATAAATTATGGCAGAGCTCCCTATATATTCAAAATCTGTGGGTAAGTGCATCATTTGATGGGATCTGTGTTACCTTCTGCGAATGAATCTCCCAGATTTGCCCAGTTATATGTTTATGACACAGTTAACGAGATTTCTAATCGTATTAATGCCATTGATCCAAATAACGCAAATCAAAATATTGATGCTGACATTGTTGAAACTTTAGCAAATATGCTTGATGACGTTAATGAATTGGTCAAAAAGTTTCGATCAATCAGGAATGAATTTGAAAAAATTTCGTTGCCTAATTGTAATATGACTCTACTTGATCGACAACTTCCTGATGGCAAGCAATATGAATTACCAAGTGCTTCTGAAATTGCCGGTTTAATTGTTGGTGATATAGGAGAATTTAATTCTAACAGAGATATCGTTATTCGATCGATTGATGGACGTTTGAAACGAATATCTAAAATACATCCAAAATTAATGTCATTGCAATATCCACTACTTTTTCCATATGGTGAGGATGGATTCAGAATAGACATGTTATTAGAGCGTACTAGAGAAAATGATAAGAGGAAAAGAACAAAATTAACGATGATAAAATTTGTCTGTTATCAAATTCATGATAGAGATAATGATTCTGGTACTTTATTAAAAGGCGGAAGGTTGTTTCAACAATACTTAGTTGATGCATATGCGACTATTGAAGAAAATCGCTTAGAGTATATAAGAAATAATCAACCATTATTGAAGTGTGAAAAATAGAATCAATTATCTACTTTTGCTTCAGATGGTGTTACTCGATGTTCTGATGTGGGACAAACTATTTTTCTTCCAGGAACTCATACTGGCAGTCCTAGAGATATGTTGAATAATTATCAAGATGCTATGGAAATTTGTAGATATTATGGTAATCCAGATTTGTTTATAACTTTTACTTGCAATGTTAAATTGCCAGAAATTATGAGATATTTTGAAAAAAAATCAGGATACAAAGCTGAAGATAGACCAGATATTATTTCTCAGATTTTTAAAATTAAATTGGATGATATGATTGAATTCATTAAATCCGGAGAACCTTTTGGAGATATTGATGCACATGTTTGTATAATTGAATTTCAAAAACGAGGATTGTCTCATACTCATTTACTAATTTGGCTTAAAAGACCATATAAATGTTACACATCAACAGATATAGATTCTATTATTTCAGCTGAATTACCTGATAGAAACATTAGTCCAAAACTTTTTGAAATAGTTAGTCAATTTATGATACATGGGCCTTGGGGTCAATTAAATTCAAAATCTTCCTGCATGAGAGATGGAAAATGCACAAAATCTTTTCCAAAACCATACATTCCTAACACAATATTTCATGCAATTAAAGCTCCTCAATATAGAAGACATGATGATGATTCAAAGTTTGTAAATAAAAACGGAATTCATATTGGTAATAATTTGTTGTTCCATACAATCTCATTTTGTTGTTCAGATATAATGCTCATATAAATGTTGAATCGTGTTCTCAATCTATGTTAATAAAATACTTATTTAAATATATAAATAAAGGTCCAGATAGAGCTCGAGTGATGATTCGCGACAGTGTGAATAATGAAATACAAAATTATTTGAATTGTCGATATTTAACTTCCCATGAATCCGTGTGGCGGTTGTTTGAATTCTCTATTCATACCAGATATCCTGCAGTGCAATACTTAAAAATTCATTTGCCAAATGAACAGAGTGTTTTTTTCTATGAAGGTCAATCTCTTCAACAAGTTGTTGAAAATCCAGATGTGGAACGTACTATGTTGACTGCTTGGTTTGATGCTAATACTATTTATAAGAACGCAACTAAGTTAACTTATGCTCAATTTCCTTCTGAGTTTGTTTGGGACAGTGATAGTAAAACATGGATTCCAAGAAAACGATACAAATTTATTGGTAGAATTGCACACGTACCACCAATTGCATGTGAATTATTTTACTTACGAATGTTGTTGAATATTCAAAAGGGATGTCGCAATTTTGATTGGGTTAGAACAATTAATGGAATCACTTATTCCACTTTTCAGGAAGCATGTCGAGCTTTGGGATTGCTAGATGATGACAAAGAATGGAATGATGCTTTGGTTGAATCTTCATTTACTGCGACCTCTTCTCAGGTTAGACAACTATTTGTTACGATTATTCTTTTTTATAATGTTTCGAATCCGCAAGCTCTATTTGATGCGCATTGGATGATCATGTCTGATGATATTTTATACAAAATTCGATCCAAATTCAACATGCCCAATCTCACCATACCTGAAGATGATTTGATAAATGGTGTTTTACATGAACTTGAAAAATTGTTCAATATGGCATCCAGTTCACTGAAAGAACATCAATTGTCGATGCCAAAAACCGAAAAGATACAACAACTGAACAATAAATTAATGAGAGAGGAATTAGATTTTGATTGTGAGACACTTAAACGTGATCATTGTGAATATGTTGCTAAATTGAATTCATGTCAGAAAATTATTTACGATGAAGTGATTGAAGCTGTGGAACAGAAAGCTAAAAAATCGTTCTTTGTACATGGTAGTGGTGGAACAGGGAAATTTTTTTTGTGGAAAACAATAATTTCTAGACTGAGATCTGAAGAAAAAATTGTTCTCGCTGTTGCTTCATCCGGAATTGCTTCTCTGTTACTTCCTAAAGGTCGAACAGCGCATTCACGTTTTAAAATAAAGCCAGTTTTAGATAAAGATTTAAAATGTTCGATAAATAAAAATAAACATCTTGCAGAATTAATTAAAAAAGCAGATTTGATCATTTGGGATGAAGCTCCGATGTGTAATAAATGTTGTATCGAATCATTGGATAAAACTCTTCGGTATATTTTGTCGGCAAACTTTGATGATCGAAAGAATTAAATACCATTTGGAGGTAAACCATTTTTGTTTGGCGAACTTTACCAGTTATAGAAAGAGGAAGCAAAGAGGAAATTATTGAGGCTTCATTGAATAATTCATATTTGTGGCCTTCACTTAAAGTATTCTATTTAACTGAAAACATGAGATTATGCTCTGCTGGATTAACAAGCGCTGGAAAAGATGAAATTCAAAATTTTGCAGAATAGATGCTACATATAGGTGAGGGTTGATTGCAATCAAATTTTCTTACAAATGATCCGGATACATCTTGGATTCATTTTCCTGATGATTTATTTACTGATTCAACTTTAGATCCTATAAAGTCAATTTTTACGGCTACTTATCCTAATTTTGAATGTAAATACCATGATACATGTTATTTGAGAGAGCGTGCTATTGTTACCCCCAGAATTGCAACTGTCCATGAAATAAATAAATATGCAATTAATTTATTACCTGGTGATAAAAGAACATACTTTAGTTCTGATTCAATTTCGTTTAATACAGGAATGTACAGTGATAACAGCCTTATATATCCTATAGAATTTTTGAATAAACTTGAATTTAACAATTTACCATCACATGAACTTATACTAAAAGTTGGAATGCCAATTATGTTATTAAGAAATTTAAATCAAATACAAGGTTTGTGCAACGGAACACGGTTAATTGTAACAAAGTTGTTTGAAAAAATAATAGAGGCAAAAATACTGACAGGGACTAATATTGGGGAAAAAGTTTACATTCCAAGGATTGTTCTGTCTGCAAATGAAACTAAATGACCATTCACATTTAAGAGACGACAGTTTCCTGTTAGAGTATGTTATGCAATGACAATCAACAAAAGTCAGGGTCAATCGTTAAACCAAGTCGGAGTATATTTGACTGAACCAGTTTTCAGTCACGGACGATTATATGTTGCACTATCAAGAGTTACATAAAAAAAAGCCTAAAGATTATGATAAATAATGGTAATGACATACCTAATAATTATACAAAAAATATAGTTTATAAAGATGTTTTGCAAAACATATGATACTCTCATAAGTAGATAGTTATACATATATACATAAAATGTATAGTACAATACATTTTGAACTTTTTCACTGTTTTCCAGTTACTGTTCGGTTTCTCTCTCTATGGTGTATTCACATGATGGCTCCGATAGTCTTCAAGTTCGAAGGTGCGTTCTTTATTGATTTTTTTCCTTTGGTTATTCTCGCTCTGTTGGGTTCTATTGGCTTTTATTAGATTCAGAGTTTTAGGGTTGTGAGCTCTTATTCGAACATATAATTTTTTTTTCAGGGTTGTGCTGACATATACATGCCTCATATTTCTTATGTTTTTCAAATCATTTGATTGGTCACACGGTCAAGAACAACAAAGCATCTTGAACATCCGTCTGAGCTTCTGAAGTGGATCATTGATGGATCAAGTATTGGACAGGCACCCGGAGATGACAATGAAATGATCTTAAAGTGAGATCTCAAGTACAAAGTTACAACTTTGATTCTATTTAGTCATAATTTTATGTAATTTGACTTGACTTCTATTTTCCAGCCCACAAGTTTCTACGGTGGCAACAATATATTGGTAGGCATCATACATATGCAAATCCAAAAATTAGTTTCTTATTATAGAAAGATTAACATTTATAGAGCTATGCTATAACAAGTGATGCCAGAAAACATGATTGGTTTCATCTTATTTGTTTTACTTAGGTAATTTGTGGTGCATACACTCCACAAGCTGAGCATATCCCTACAAACGAACGATACAAGGCTGCTCAAGAATTTGGCAACCAGAAGCTCATTGATGAAGTTCCATGATAATTCTACTTTTTAATATTTGTTATTTTGGTGTGTGTACAAAAGATTTCGACCTAGCCATATGTATTGATACTATCTACTATTCCTGTAATTCTGAAAAATTTGTTGATCTTGACTACTCTGCTCAGGTTTGGGATTGAGCAAGGGTACATATTACTTCAATCCAACATGAAATGACCTTTAGGTTGGCTAGCTGGAGATTATCTTGGTCCTCAGGTAATTCTATTTGCTATTGTACAATGTCAGCCAGTTTGTCCTCAAATTTAATTGTGCAATATAATCATCAAATATACTTACAATGAATGACTTTTTATTTATATCAGGGTCCTTACTACTGTGATGCTGGTGCAGACAAGTCGTTTGGACGTGACATATCAGATGCTCATTACAAGGCTTACCTATATGCTAGAATCAGTGGCACCAATGGAGAAGTTATGCCTGGCCAGGTTTTCCTTTTGACATCTCTTTCTTGGTTTATGCATTTTAAGTATCAGAGCCTTGGGTTTAGGTCGCTGATCAACCCAAGTTCAGTAACAATATCTCAAACCCTAAAGAAACTAAAGTAGATTCCATACTACTTTTGCTCAGTATGACATCTTATATTATAATGATTTTGTCGGACCAAATTACTCACTTTTCTTTTGAAATGCCACACTTTCTAAGATTGAAGTGCCTTCCTTCCAACTTTCTGCTAAAAGTGGCAGACAAAGATGTTATTGCCAGACAATAATCGATGGTCAATCTATGTTGAGTTAAGGAGGAATTTAGTTGCCGGATTAAGGATTACGCATATGATTAGAGAGGAATGTCTACCTGGCATTGAGAAAAAGCATCCTTTAAAACAAAGTGAGAACAAGTAGCAGCTGCTTTAGACTCTTTTTTTCTAGCTAATGCATATGCACTTTTTTATAATAGACTTTATAATTGCATAATGAATTCAGGTAACAGTTTCTAGCATAACTACTCAAGTTATCAATACATTAACAGAAGGAAATGAGTGGGTTATCTTTCTCTACATACACTTTCTTTTTGATGTGTTGCTTTACGAATTTGAGGTTTTTTTCTTTCTTTCATGTGTTCATTTTTTTACAGGCATTGAGATTTCTAGGTCTTAATCCTTCTATGTAAGTTGATATATGTGCCTCAGTATAAAGATAAGCAAGTATGAATAAATACAAAGAGCATGTATAAGATTTTCTCTTTAATTTGATTGCGTCTGTGCATAGGTTGGCGCGTACACGGTGAAGTCAATTTCGTAGACTCAGTTACTATCTAATTTTGTTATTTTTATCTGTTGTTAGATGGAAATGATGAACAAATGGCAGCAATGATAAGCCTTGAGGGTGCGTATCTTCCGAGGGTGATATTCCCTGTCAAGTCTAAGTTATCTCACCCATTGTTGTTCTTCTTCATCGTGGAGGTAATAGTTTCTCTCTAAAACATAATATTATACTCTAAAAATGTGCTCAATTCTAATACTTCTTCCCGTTTTTTCGTGTAATATGCTTACAAAGTATTTGATTCATACCTAGAAATGGTTTTAATGCTTCTGTAATGTTAGTGTAATAAGATGTTTGAAGTCAATTTGTTTTTGTTTTTGTTTTTGAGTTCATAGTGTTGACGCTGAGAGCCTGAGACGAGGTTGTTTTTTCCTTCAAAATTGTGGTACATCTTTTCGCGTAATATCTCTCTGCCTCTCTCCACAAATCAAGACCCTTATCTCTTTGCCCTCAACATTTTCCAGTTAATTCAGGTTCTTTTCTCCTCTCTGCTATTTAATTTCACCTAATTTATTTATGGGTATTAATTTATTAATGCTAACAACAGTCCTAGAATCATCTAAGTTGAAACGCTTTTTATTTCTGAAATTATTTAATTTGTAATTGTATCTTTGTTGTTTTGAAGGATCAATATCGAACGGCTCGAAATCGTATGTTCATGTATTGTTTCAAAAGTTGGGTAGTTTGATTATTGATGATGGCTTGATTCATTAGGTGTGGTTCGCAGCTATTGAATTTTCTGAATTTTATTAGTCCATGTTGGAAACATATTGATTTATGTTAATTTGGTTGTAGTTATACATAGAAGATATATACAAACAAAGTGTTTAACATGAGATCAACTTATGGGTTACGGGTTGTTGGGGGCATGATCAAGATTCAAAGAACAATGATTCAATGTTTATAATATAATATATCTATCTTCTAACTTCTTATACGGTATCATTGTAGTCTTTTGTTGTGGTACGGAAACTCCATTTGAAACTACATGTATCATAATAATATTCTGTCTCTATCTATTAAGCCAATGTTAATGTTATTGAATAACGAAGATCATGTACGTTGTATATTCTATACTACACAATTTCCTTCTTACAATTTCACTTCGGCAAACCGCGCCCGGGCGCGGGCAGCTACCTAGTGAAGGAATTAAACTCGATCTTATTGTTGTTTGTGTTCTAAAGCAACCTATTAGTGCCTGTAAACCGTAAATACGTGGTTTCCTCCTCCTCTTCTCCTCTTCTCTTAATTTTTCCCGTTCGAGCGCTTAACTTCTTTCTTCTGCTCATCCTTCTCCTTTTTCTTGTGCGTGCTTCTCTTCTCTTCTCTTCTCCTCTCTTCTCCATTGCATGCTCGTTTTTTCCCCCTTCAAGTCTCCTAGCCTACCCTAAATAGTCCTACAAATTTGACTCCTCCTACTAATATTCCACAAATTTGGTTTTATTTACTTTTCGTATATAGAAAAACTATAATTAGAAATAAAATATAGAATATAAAATATAAGTATAACAGAATATCTCAGCCATTAAGAGTTTTTAATCTCAATGGTTCAAAAAGTGTGTCAAAAAGTGTGTAAAAAAGAATGTCCACGAATCCGGACCCAAAACTAACACATCTAAATTTAGATTCTCTCATGTTGGAATTGAAAATTTTGATAGTACAGTTGTGAGCTTCAGTTTCTATGTTCTTAAGGGTTGCACTATTGCTAGGCAACTTTTTACACTAATGCAAGAAACAGTTCACAACTTAAAACCCAGCTACATGAAAAGATGAAAAATATATCATCATCTCATCAGTTAGCATCACCTCCACCATTTGAGTCCTCTGCTGCTCTACCACTGGAAACCGGCACAGTGGACAAGTCTCCCGGCAGGAGTTGAACCACTCATCGACACATAACTTGTGAAACTTGTGCTGGCAAGGAAGGATTCTCAGGTCTTGATGTCCCTCCATTAATCTTGACAAGCACACACAGCAAAACTCACCCTCGGGAGCAGACTCTACCGGTCCATGTTTGGATTTGTATAGATATAAGAGTGGCTGCTGCACTCTTAGGCTGAAGAAATCGTAGAGGAAGGAAACTACAGTGTTGATAACCATGTGAATCTAAATGAAGGGTTCCAATGCCATCTCAACAAGGTGTTTAATAGACTTTTAGTTGAAAGAAAGCAATAGCTTTGTTAGTCTTGCTTGGTTTGGAAGGAAGAGCAGTTACAACAAAAGAGAGTGTTACTCTTGACCTTACTCATAATCTGACTAATATCAAGCAGGTTATATAATATAGCTTATTACTTCATTTTCTTCATTTCTTTTACGGGGTGCTTCCTTTTTGCTGCAACACTCCATCAATCAATGCATCTTTTTATAACTGTGAACCTACTTTGACAAAAGTTGTTCACCCTTCTGATCCATAGAGAAGGTGGTTGAATCCTGGTGAAGGTAGAGATTAGAAAAAGGGTGCCAAAGTGCTACTATCATCAGTTCATGTAGGCTATACGTTTGCCATACAACATGCCTACATTGGTCTAAATCTGATCATATTTTGACATATCGGAGCCAGGAGAGACCCAAGAGAGCAGCGACAAATCAAACGCCTGTGAGGGCTGTGACCGTGAAGCTCAAGAAAGAGGCATTGCTTTTGGGTTAGATAGATTGATAGAAGATAATCACCTAGGCAATCTAACATAACTCAGGCCAAATATGAGTCCAACTATCGAAAGATCAACCAACTGTAAAAGCTGTTATACCATCTAGACAACAGAAAAGGATAAAACATCCGCATTTGGGATTTGTAAGAGAATTTTTAATTCAACAAACTATTGATGACAAATCTCAGTACAATGTTGTCCACTTGGAAAGATCTCAAAGAACTTCCCTAGCATTGCCAGATTCATTTTAGATGTCAACGAACAGAATCAAAGATTACAGGTCCATACATATTATCCTCAGTATCCTCAATCTGCTTCATGCTTGACTGATAATTCCCTGCCCTCTTCGGGTTTTAGTGCATTACTATCGATCAATTTGCCATCCGCTGGTACTAAGCAAGGAATCCCATCCTTTATCTATTGAAGGTTGAAGTCACTCAAGTCAGAACACAATGCCAAGTTATTACATATGCATTGCATCAGTAACCACAAAAATGAAAGTGCCTCTCTTTCATCTTCAACTCATTCCCATGTTCATAAAATCATAATCGAACAAGATTACTACCAACGTCTCAGCCAGAAAAATCTGGGTTTTGACTGATCATGTACTAATTGGATTCTGGGTCTTCATTGATTGTAAAATTACCACAATTCCTAACAATTAGCTGAAGTAAGAAACTAATGCTGCATACTTGAACAAGAACTTACAGGATAGGAAACACCAATAGCATCACTGATCAGGGAATTCGTTTCTCCGCAGAACCTACCAAAATAAATCCAAAAAAACAATCAAATAAATCACCCACATAACAATTACAGAGGTTGTAGACAGTAGACAGTCCAATTCATACAAGTATTAACCTTTGTCCTCTCAAAACAAAAATAAAAAAAGGGGAAAAGAATTAACCTCAGGGGTTGCTTAGAAAGAGGGCAGACAAGTCTCTCATACAAAGTCTTGTTAAGTCCAGACGCCGCATCTTTCAGAAGTTTAATGCTTCCTCTCACCATTTCTGAGCTTTCTTCGACTCTACAACACTCACAATACCCTTTTCCAAAACGCGTCGTTTTGTTAAACCCAAAGTCCCAAACGCAGCGTTTTGTTCCGATGTATAATCTCTACACCGAAATTCAACACGTCCGAGCCACCAAGGTTTTTGAGATTTGAGAATACTATGCGTTAATGGCGAAAACCAAGTCATGCTCGAGACTTTTCGCTCGATACAAATATCCAATTGAATTTGAATGGCAAGACTTCCCATTTTTCTACAACTACTTCGCTTTCATACCAAAACAACAGGACAGCTCAATTTTCAAATTTTATTTATTATCAAAATGTTTATAATAGGATAAAGGGTTGAGAGAATGTGGAGCTAAGGAGAACTTCACTTAAAAAGACCTGAAAATGAGGACAATCGGCTATCGGAGGCTACTCCAAAATTCGGTAAAAAGAAAAGACAAAATCTTTACTAAATGGCCTACAAAGAAAAACAAAAGGAATCTAAGCTTCACTAAGAAATACGTCGGATGCTCAAAGGGCCCAATCGAACACGTGAAAAACAGAAAAAAGATCTCTACAGCTATTACAATAATTTTAATGGGAAAATATCCCTAAGAAAGATGGTTGGAAGCTTTACTTGATTTTCACATTGGCCTTGCTATTCTTCTTCTTAGAACTCTGAAGCATTTCATCATTCAAAGAATCCAAAAACTTTTTGGAAGGGTCTGCGAAGAGAACTTTACCAAAATAATCTTTCATATCTTCATTTTCTTGGGTGAAGTGTTCTTCATCTTCACCATCTTTTTCTTCTTCGTCTTCATATATCATAGATGCGGGAGTTGAGGAAGCTTTAGAAGAAGTCCCCTTAAATAAGACAGCTACATTGTTATCAATTTGAGACGAGAGCTGCTACAACAATTTTTCCTTAAGCTTTTTAGGAGAAGCTAAGGGGAAAGCGGCATTTAGATCTGTCAATGAGGAAATCACAAAATCCCTTTTGGACTCTTCATGAGGAGAATATTCATTTTCTACATTTTTAAAGACAGCAATACATTCCTTTATTTTGATTAAAGGAGGATTATAATCGAATTTTGACCACCATTTATAATGGAATTGGCGGTTAAGGGATAAAACCCCTATTTCTAGGTGACATACTGAATAAGTCCATTGCCAAATCCAATAGAGGCTAAACCTAGCAATAAAGTGGAGAATGTTACTCCCACTGATTACCCTGATTCCATTATACTTAGGGTTTTTCATAATATATTCTTTATAAACTTTTGAGAGCTCTTTAGGAAGGAAGTTTTCACCTGGACCCATAGAATGGAACGAGTTGTAGAACCAGAAAGAAAGCTCATACTTTATAATAGAGGGTTCAATTCTTATAAACTATGTGTACTTTTCAGCTTTATTTTTGATAATAAAAAGCCTTGCTCCAAGCTTCAATATAATCCCAATAATTATAACGGGCCGGAATAAACTTCAAATCCATTGATTTATTAGGATTAAGACCCCATTCTGAGATATGAATAATACGTTGAATAAACGCTTTGCTGAAGGAAATATCTTCAGTATGCTTGTTCTGGTTCATATGATGAAATTTTACTGAACCAGTTTCCATAAGAATGCATTCATAATATCTTTGATTTTTCTTCCCTAAAAGAGGGAAATTGGCTTCTGGCTCAAAATATCTTCTTGCCAGAGTATTAGGAGAGTTAAAATATCTCTCGTCTCCTTTCTGAAGAATAATAATTTGTTCTTCTAAAGATTTTTTTAAACCTGGAAAAGCAGGTTTCTTAAGAGCAGCTAAAAAGCTCTCTTAGGTTTTACCAGAGGATAATTAATCCGCTGCATCTGCAGGCTCATTTCTTCTAGATTGAGAAGGGGGATGAGAGTTTGAATAACTCTGATTGGCAAAGCTGCCAGGGAAACTGCTGCTGCTTTCTCCTCTGCCTATGCCTCTTCCACCGGAAGAATATATTCCTCCTCTAGAGCCTCGACTGAACTGGCTCATTTCGTACCAATAATAAATTCTCTGGTTAAAAAATTAGGGAGAGAGTTAGTTTCTCCTTTAATAAACTCAATTTTAAAATCAAATATAGATAATATAGACTGCCATCTTGCAAATATTTGTTTAGAAGCTAAATTTTTAACGTCTTTTTCAAGAACGTCTTTACCTGATTTACAATTAACTCTTAATAAAAAATTCTTGATTTAATAAATCATCTTGAAATTTTGAAATACAATTGACAATAACCCGAACTTCCTCTTTTATAGTGGAGTAGTTTTCTAGACATCATTCCACTTTCCAGAAGTATATCTGGATAATATTTTCTTTTTTGAATTAGGAAATTTTTACTTTAAAATTCCTTCATAACCTATGTCTGAAGCATCTGTCTCAACAATTTTAAAACTGGTTGGTGAGACTAGAGCTAGACAAGGGAGGCTTTTTACTTTATACTTAATAAGTCTTGCTGCTTTGGTATGACACTACTAGAAAAAGTATTTTAGACATCGTACCTTTAACATCGGTTGGAAAAACCCCTGATGTAAAAAAGTTTTCTGACATCAGATTTTTAAAAACCGATGTCATTTGTATAATTTACATCGGTTTTAAGTCAGACTGATGTTAGGTATCCCATTATTGGTTTTTGAAAGCGCGAAAAAATAACCTAAGTGTCGGGCGGGTTATGTTGGAGGGAAACAAAATTTTCAATGTTAGATAAATAAATAGATGATGTTAGTTTCAGTACGAGTCTGAGTCTGAGTCCGAGTGTGTGTGAGAGAGACCACCTTAAATGCCCAACCTACGACTCTCCGGGGCCACCGTCAGAGGCGGAGCAGGAGGAGCCATGCGAAGCTCGTCTCTCCGAGTATTTGCGCTCGTCGCTACGGCCTCCATCGTCGTCTTCTTCTTCTTCTTCTCACTCTCGTTCCTCGCCACTTCCACAACCGACTCGTCTGATTGATTTTGTTGTTGATTTGGGGTTAGGGTTTCGATTCAGCGTCGTTTGGATTGGGATCGACGAGAAGGTCGGTGCTGGCTCTGAAATCCGACCCGCTAAAGCCTCGGCTGGACCAGATCCGGAAGCAGGCGGAGGATCATCAAATCCTAGTTTTGATTTCTTGTGTTTTTCAGATGGAGATGGTCGGATTACTGGCAACGAAGGCGCAAGTTTCTTCTCCATGTCCAAGCTCTCCAGACCAGAACTCAAGCAGGTTCGGTAAAGATTGTTTTGATTTTGATCCGTATGTGTTTTTACTCTTTTACTGTATCGATTGTACTTATTTGAGCCTAGAATTTTGATTGTGTTTAGTGTTGTTTGAATGAAATTGGGTGTGGTTGTTTGGAAATTGAGACCTTACTGGTTTATGTGGTCGGTTTTGGTTGAAGGTTTGGGCGATTGCTGATTCGAAGCGACAGGGGTTTCTAGGTTTTACGGAGTTCATTACGGCGATGCAGGTAGTGTGAAATTCTATGGTTGTATCGATTATATGCATACTTGATGTTGTAATTGAGTAGCTTACATTTATCATTGGCTGAATTTGGTAGCTGATATCGTATGCACAAGCACATGGACTACGGCCAGACATTCTCAAAGCTGAGGGCAAGTAGATGATTACTTTGGATTTTTGGTTAATAGTTACATAGGTTTGGTTCTTTCATTTTGGTTCGACTTGTTTATGAGCTTTGTTATTTTCTGATTTCAGTTGACTGGGAAAACATCAAACCTCCAGTGTTCGAAGGATTGGATGATTTAGCTACGGCTGTAAGTGATTTCCCTTTTACCTCCTCATGCATTTGTTTGAGAACAGTTACCTTTGTTTAGAAGTTTACTATCCTACAATATTTTGTCAACATGCAGAAAACTAAGAGTTCTGCAACAAATGGAAGTGCTTTAAATGGTGAGAAAGCTTTCCGTACTTTGTGAATATCAGATTTTTTGTTACTAAGTTGCTCTATTGTAATGATCTTTCACTAATTATTTTATGTGGAATGATGTAGGAACTATTCATACGCAACCATCAATTGAGCAGTCTGCTTTAAAATCAGCAGAGAGAGTGAATGTACAAATCTATCATTTCTTTGATAATCGTTCTTTTATTTTTAGTATCTCTTGAAAAAGTTAATGACTCGACTGAACTGTAGTAGTCAGGTTTCCTGTATGTTAATTTATCTGTATTGTTCTAGTAGAAACCTAAGCTGAACTCTGGGGCAACATATATACATTATCTATGTCTTTATTTGCTTCTTTGGTACAATCCACTTTAATTTTGTTTCCTGTCTTTGCTAAATTTCATTTTAGGTTCTGTTCATTTATTTATTTTCTTTATCCATTGCAGCTACTTGATCTTACTTTTTAGTTTTTACACATATACAAAGATGTGTTCTCTGACATTTTCTCCTTTACAAATTTCCTCTTCAGTTACCTGTCAAGGCAGTTACATCTATAGCTGATGGTTTAAAGAGATTGTACAATGAGAAACTAAAACCATTGGAAGTTGCATATCGTTTCAATGATTTTGGTTCTCCATTACTGGTGAGTACCTGTATTATACAATGACATTCTATTTAGAGGTCATTTAGTTAGAGAATCAACTATGATTTGCTTGTGCTAGATTTAAAGACTGAATCATTTCTCTGCAGACTGACTGTGATTTTGATGCTAAGCCCATGGTCATGCTTTTGGGTCAGTATTCAACTAGAAAAACAACCTTCATAAAGCATCTATTGAAATATAACTATCCAGGTTGGTAAACTACTCTTTTCTCTTTACTTCTGGATAACAGTACTACTTAAACTACTGACACTTTCTAAACTACTCTTTTCTCTTTACTTCTGGATAACAGTACTACTTCAACTACTCACACTTTCTTTTTCAAACAGGAGCTCATATTGGGCCAGAGCCTACAACCGATAAATTTGTTGTTGTGATGGTATGACTGTTACTCGCTTTCTTTCCTTTCCTTTCGAAGTGTACAAATGGTAGTCCAGGGATTTATTGATTTCTTAAATGTTTTACTGATTTTTTAGATGTATCCATATGTTTGGGATTTATTAATTTCTTTGCCTTGATTTATCTGTCATGATACACCCTTTTATGATTACCTGAGTTCTTTGTACTTGCCCAGTGCTACTCCAACTGAATGAGTGTGGACACTTTGTGGATTGTAATTGGTCCAAACTATATCGGTCTGGAATCAAGAGCTTTCCAAGGTTTTTACTGTTGATTTTCACAAGTAATTATTTATGATTGTGTTTTCCCATTGCAGGTGGGATTGTAGTTTCCAGTATGGTAGCTTAGTTGAGGAGGTAGATGGACATACAACAGTACTTTATCATAGACTTCAGCTAGACAGCTGGTTCCCAATGTAAATACCAATTCCTTTGACATACAGCAGTACTGTAACTTGAATTTGGGGTTGTAAGAGAGAATCATTCTCATTAATTTAAGCCAATTAGTGCCTCCTATTTGTCTTAGAGAGAATTAGAAATCGTTATAACTAATGCATAAGATGAGAACTGGACATCAAAAACAACCCAAAATCTGATGTCAAATAAAATTTACAACATCAGGTACAAAGCCAAAATCTGATGTATAAGATGAGAGCTGGAATCAAAAACAACCCAAATTCTGATGTCAAATATAGTTTTTAACATCAGGTACAAACTCAACATCTGATGTATAAGATATTGGAATAGTGAGATGTACATAAGCAACCGATGTCTATTGTAACCTTTGACATCGGTTCCTAACCGATGTCCCATTTTTCCGATCTTTTACATCACCCACTAAGACATCGGTCTGGTATGATTTTTTACATCGGTTCTGAACCGATGTCTGAAATACTTTTTCTAGTAGTGTGAGTTTCATTCCAAGGAGGAGGATTCGTCCTCAATCTCTCATAAAGAGGAATGTTGTCAGTAGACAGGTTTTTATAATATTCCGCGATATAATTAAGCTTCCTAGAAAGCGCTGAAGCTAAGTTTTATCCCTAACTTCATCTTGAAATTTTTCTGCGAATTGAATAGCTCGCTCAATAGGGATAATTATTCCTTGTTCAATTTCTTGGCCAAGGAAGCGGATTTTTGTCTGGAAAATAGACATATTTTTAGCAGATACCACAAGACCTGCTTTTTTAATAAGATTTATGAAAATATTCAGATGCTTGAAGTGTTGGTCAAGCGAATGTGAGAAGATAAGGATATCATCTATATAAACAATAGAAAAAGAAAAATAAGGTGTGAAAATATCATTCATAACATTCTAAAATTCTGAATGAGCGTTTTTAAGCCCAAAAGACATAACATTCTATTCATAGTGGCCGAAAATTACTGTAAATGCATGTTGTTTTATATCTGTCACTTTCAGCAATCTGGATTTGCCAATAACCAGATTTTAAGTCAAATTTTGAAAAAGTAGAGGCTGATTAGAGCCTAGATAATAAGTCATTTTTATTAGGTAATAGATACCTAATCCATTTGAGAACCTTATTTAAAGGTTTATAATTGATCATTAATCTAGGAGTTCATCTTTCGATTTCAGCACTTTTATTAACATAAAAGGCTGTACAACTCCAATGGAAGTAGGACTTCCTGATAAGTTTTCTTTCCAGGAGAGAACTAATTTTTGTTTTACAATATTCGATCAGCTCAGCATTCATCTGAGCTGGCCTGGCTTTAGTAGGAATATTTTGTTCCTTGAAATTAGGTTCATAAGGAAGAATGATAATATGCTTTTTTCTTTCCTAAAAAGCATTAGGTAAATCACTACAAATTTCCCTTTTAATAATATCAGATAAGGATTTAATCTGATTTTGGCGAGAGTTAATTTGAGTCATAATACTCATAACTTTCAAATCAGATTGGATAAAAATTTATCTGATTTTCCTTGAAAATAAGAGTATTCTTGATCATATCAATTTCACGAGTTTGGGGCTTAGTGATAAAGTCAAATACGATCTTTTGACCTTCAATTTCACAAACTATCCCTTCAGCTGTTTTTGTAAAGGGCTCAATAAGACTAAGGAAATGAGTTCTCAAAATAATTTGTTGGGTCAGACCTTTGACCATAACAAATGTAGTTTTGAAACATATGCCTGAATTACAAAAATAGGCATTTGATAATTTATATCTAAGTTTTAGTTTTGAACTATCAGCAGTGTTTAACGACTGTGATGATTTATCATAATATTTTGTAGGGATTACCCCTTTGCTGGTACAATTTAGATCTGCTACACTATCAATGATAGTGATCCCTTTTAAGACATAGTCTTTGTCTATGACAATAGTAACATTAGAATACCATTTCTGGTAAGTTACTTGGTTAATAATATTGAGAAATTTCTCTTCATCTGGAATAGAAGATTCTCCTTGTTTAGAAATAATTTTGTTAATAATTTCTCTGAGAAACTTGATTTCTATTTTCAAGTTATTTATTTCAGTTCTTAAATCAGAAATAGAAGTTTCTCTTTCTTTGATAATACTTACCTCCATTTTTATAGAGTTAATCTCTTCCTGTAAGTCTGAAATAGATAATTTCTTAGAAGAGTGAGTTTTTAACCCATCAAAGACTTCTTTTAAAGAGTATGATTCCTTAGGGATATAAGGGAAATATCGAGGTTTATTCTCCCCCTTTATTGTTTCCAAATAATGCTCGATCATATTCTTCTTGGTTTCAGGATCTTGGATCCCATTAATCAAGTCAAGAATAGATCTTTCTTGGGATGTAAGCACATTTATGTTTAATCCGTTTATCTCAAGAATAGCTTTGTAATGATTTGCATTACAACCACAGTCTGATGAGGATGAAGACTCAAACTCAGAATCAGAACTGTCAGAATTTTGATCAATAAAATTGACCTGCTCGTCTGACTCACTGTCAGAAGGGTTTAGAAGAATAGCTAAAAGTTGCTTTTTCAGACCTTCATCAGAAATTTCATTAATTTTCTTTTTTGTCCAGGATTTATTAACATAGTGGCATGTTTTACCACATTTTCTGCAAATAATAGTATTGGAAGAATTCTGGGAATAATTCTTCTTATGATAAGGTTTTAAATTTTGTTTTTTCTTCTTTTCTTGAGGGGGAAAAGATTTCTTAAAGCGTTTCTTTTTCTTTGAATAGGATTTTGAATCTGTTCCCTTATGTTGATTAGGGATTTGGAAATCAAAACCAAATTGGTCACAAAATTCACAAATTTCTTTTTTGACAGTTAAATGTTGGCATTTTAATTGGGCTTTTAGCTTAATATTGTTGCAAAGGAATAAGCTTTCAGCAAACGCATTCACTGATAAATTAACTATAAGTATATTCATAATAAAGAATGAAGTTTCCTCCGTGTTTTCTCAAAATACGGTATTTGACCTTTTGAGCAAAAAGGTTAGTTTTTGAGAAAATGCCATATTGGAATTTGGTTTGTTGGAATGCAATGATTTTGGGACATTGTCTAGAGGGGGATCGCCAAGATGGGCTTAACCTGTTTTGTGAATTGTTGAGGAAAAGAGAGTTGCAGAATGGGGAAACCATTCTCCCAGATGTAATGACTTTCATTGGTGTTCTTTACGCCTGCGCACGTGCTGGATTGTTGAGAGAAGCCAGAAATTACTTCAGTCAAATGATTACTGTATTCCATTTAAAGCCCCAGTTAAATGTTTATAGTGATCTGAAGCTTGTAAAAGTGGCCGAGGAAATTATCAGGAAAATGCCAGAGATCGCTATAGATTTGTCATCTGAATCCTTGGCATGGGCTAATGTGCTTGCTTCATGTCGTTTCCAAGGAGATGTTAATGTGGGAGAACAAATAGCAGTATCTCTGATTGACATGGAACCTAAAAACAGTGCATACTACAGATTGTTGTTGAATGTCTATGCTGCAGCGTGCCGATGGGAGGATGTTGTCTGGGTGAAAGAGATGATGAGAGAAAATGAGGTTGGAAGCCTGCCCGGCCGCAATCTTGTGGACTAACGATATTGTTCATATGAGTTTGTAGAAGTTAGCAAGAGGACTATGTTCCGATGAGTAGGGTGTTCTCAGACTACTGACTACTGACCTTCAACGCTGGTGACGCGACTGATAGCTAGTTAGCTACTGACTGTATGTAATTTTATAATGAACATTCCACGAAGGCAAAGAAGATGGGATGTTCTGAACGTGCAAGGATCATCAATGGCAATGCTCTGTGTCCTAACTTCACCGGACACTTCACAGAGGCAAACGAAGGAAGGAGATGGTGGATTCTGAACTGCGCCAGGGCCTCGAGTAGTTTTTTATACAGTGCCATTCATCATACAAATAATTGCTTGTATGTTAAGATAGCAAATGAATTTTGCCCGGTATTAAAACTGTTCCTTCGTTAGAAAAGTTAGGCTAATCGCCATTAGTGGTTTCTCAACTCTCAACTTGACTGGGCAGGGTCTGTGCAATATATGCTTTGCCTCCTTTATCAGTCTCCGACTGCACAAGCAGTCCATTCAATGAATTTCCAAGTGGCTCTATTCAAGCTTCAACAATCATATTCAGAATTCTATACCGTTAGATTTCTGATTTTCTCCTTTGTTTCAAAGTAAGAGCGGAGTTCCATGCAATTTAGAAAACTCTCTGGGCTTCTCAGAAAGGAGCAGAGTAAAATAAAAAACACAAGGTAACCAAAAGCATCCAGCAGTAGACCAGTAGGATTGATAATGGAACAAACCACTACCAACACCAGACTTCGAAGACATCTACAATTCAAAGGACACGCGACTTGAATAAAGTGGGTACTTCAAAACATAGAGTGATTCTTAGCTAGAAGAGTACACAGTAGTAGGGTATTATGCCATTAAGAAAGCAACAGAACACCACCGAGATCGTCTATCTCCTCTATTCGAATGCCCATTGGTTCTCACGACGAACCTCCTCCTCTTCCTCCGGAGTGAAGTCATTCTTGATATTGAAGGTCTTCCTGATCTCCTCCGGAGTCTTCCCCTTGATCATGTCCGCAACAGTCTGGCATGTCAAATCCAGCAGATTCTTGATGTTCAAGTAGTTAGCAGCCTGTAAACAAATACCAACACAAAACAAAAACAAAGTGAACCTTCTAAGTCACAAACATCACAAAACCTGTGGCCAGTCTCAAAAATCAATCAGACACAACACATAGCCCACACAATATTGTAGTTACTGCAGTCACAGATATAGCATCTAGCCATAAGATAACACTGAGCTGTAAAGGTTTCGCAATCGCAGAAGCGCAACATTCGGAAACTCCAAGTCAATTCGAATATCGTACTAGGTTCATTTTCGCTGTCGGAGCTTCATTTCCATAACCATACTAAAAAATTCTTCTTTAACCATATGAGCAGACTTCATTTCAATTATCATATTAGGAAATGAGATCAGCATAAACACAACATCATAAATAAATGAATTAAAGAATCAAACCAAAATTAAACTAATTCAAAGAAATCCCCAATTCAATAAAACCCTAACCTAAAATCACATTCGCACGGTCCAAAATCACAACCCCTAACATAACAAGTACAATAATTTCAGTAAAGCAGAAAAAGGAGGACAAGAGAGACGAGGTTACGTACCAAGATGAGATCGAAGAGGGTGGCCTGGTCAACCTTGACGAAATCCTGGTCCCAAAGCTTGAGCTCATCCTCGGCGACTTTCTCGTCGGGCTTGGCAGCGTCGACGTGTTTCTTGCAGTACTCGATGACCTTCGCCAGGATCTTGCTGGTGACGTTGGGCAGTGGAATTCCGTTGTCGGCGCAGTCGTCTTCGATCATGTGCTTGATCGTTTGCGACTCAAGAGCCACCGCCTCCTCAACCTCGAACGACTCGCCGTCCGAGCTTTTCAGGGTGATCTTCTTCGCCGACGACGACATGGTGTTGGCTTATCGAAACGGCGTCGAAATAAAGATAGAGAAGAGGGTTTCGCTTTTCGGGCAGTAACTGGAATGCAATAATTATGGGCCGAGAACTTTATAACGAGAGAGGGGGGTATATTGTGCTGTGTTAGAGGAAGGTTATCCGTCGAGTCAGAGCTCAGGATTTAGGGATAATAGGTCAGTGACCGTGCCATTTATTTGATAGTTGTTTCCACCGTTAGGTCAGAATCAAAGTCAAATTATTTTTTTGTAATATTTATTAATTATTTAAAATGAATTTAAATCTCTATTAATTATGCCAAATTTCCTTAAGGTTAAATTTTTTAAATACCTAAAGTTGCCCTCCACTTTGTATCGATTTGGAAGGATAAACTATCAAACCAATCGAAACTATCAAGCCAGTTTATTAAAAGTTTAAACTGTTTTTATGAGTAACTACCTATATTAGAGAAACAGTTTGAGCAGTTTGCAGCTTTTTCATTCGCTCTCTTAACAAAAACTAGAACTCAATGACCGCTTCCATTTTCTCTCCGATAAACTCAATGAACACCGAGTGGTGCTGGTTCTCTGGTCTATCTTTAAACTACACCCTTAGAGCTGTTGAAGGTTAGTCGCAATTTTGTTTATTTTCCTCACATACAGGTTCAATTCGAGTATCAATTCAAGGTGAGAAATTAGGCTTTTTTATTTTTGTAATCTGGGTTTTAGAAATTGCTTCCGTTGTTTTGGACTTGAGGTATTGCTTCCGTGTGAATTGTCTGTTAATATCTCTCGCGAAATTGTTGTTTGTAGATACTTATATGCAGGGTATCATTGTTAGAATACAGTCGATATACCCTTCACTATTATGATAATACCTCTATAATTAACAGCACAGATGTGGTAGAACATAATGACAGAAATGATCTACCGAAATTGCCAACTAGCACTAAGTTAATTGTTTCTAGCAACTACAGTACAATTTTTGTTTTATTTTCTGTTGCAAATTCATAATCTTGTGAAATCTATTGATAGTTTTTGTTCGGTAGATAGTCTATTGATAGATTATATGAGTTGGGTCAAACGACAACTTCTAAATGATTAATATTAGATTTTTGCATTGGCTTGATCCCCACATATTATGCAAAGAAAGAGTACTGCATTTTTACTGATATGGCCCAAGGCTACCGGGTATTTGCAGACTTTATCTCCTAACTAGAAGATTAAGGAATAGTTAAGAAGAAAGAAGCAAAACCATAATATTTAGAATAAAAAGGGAAGCGACACCCAGAAAATTATGCCATGAAAGACTTTTCCTGCATTCTCTGTTTACCAAGTACTACTAATTTTTGCAATTGATCTGCATTTCTATAATTAATTTGTTATCCTAGATCTTTTGTTTGTTTAAATTAACCAATTGTACTGTAGTTGCTAGAAACAATTAAGTTCTACCACTAAGTTCTTCACCGCCGGCCGGTACGTTCTACCACAATTAATATCTATCAATGTTCTATTATGATAATACCTCTATAATTAACAGCACATATGGAAGTTCTAATATCGTAAATCAAGTCGTGATATTCTTAAGACTGGTTTAGTTTGTTGGTGGTAGATTGGTAGACAATGCTTAAGCAATTCCTACTTGCTACAGGTACACCTTCATCTCATTGACAGGATAACCGCACGAGCAATTCGGTGTGCTCGAATTCTTTGCATAAGCGTTGCCATCACTATTATTCAAGGTGTGCCCATTTGAATCAGTTTGTTCTTTTGTTTACTGATTTTCAATTTCATGCATCTGAACCTTCGTCTTTCGATTCGATTGACCATAAATGAAGATTATAAAGTTATGGTATATCTAGCAAAGAGGCATTTCATGAATAGAAAAACAGTCCAGCTAGGACACGTCAAGACATTGTGAGTTTGATGGCTTCACAATGAAGCAGAAGTAATCTAATTGAGTAATTCTGAGTTTTAGTTTCATGGGTTTTTAATTTTGATTTCATGGGGTTTTTATGTCAGGTCTTTAAGGGTTTTGTTTGATCGAGTAATTCTAGGAATTGGTTTACAGAGTATTGGATGCTTGGGATTATTTAATATAATGCTTGGTGTTGCATTATTTAATATAATGCTTGGTATTGGATGCTTGGGATTATTTAATATAATGCTTGGGAAAATCAGTAATCAATTTTCGACGATAATTTGAGTCATTTCTATCCAAATAGGCAGGGTATACATTCATTAAAAGTTCTTCACGTGAATCACATCAGTCATATGTACATGTATCAATTTCTCTGAAACTCTTCATTGTTCTATAATATAATCGGCCAATTCTTCTTTGTTGCTCCAATTGAATTTATCTGCAGATCATAGTCATTTCAATGGGAAAATGAATTTTGATCTGATGAGGATAATGAATTTTGCTCTTCAACTTGGATTATCATGGAGTTGCAGCCATATGCTTTTGGTGTTGTCTTTGCTTAATTATATTGTGGTTAATTGTGTTCAAAGTATATTAATCCCAAGAACTTTACAGAGTATTGGATGCTTCTCACAAGTAACTCTTTCATGGTTAAGGAAGATTTCCGGGACTTGGGATAATTGGATGCTTTGACTTTCTTTCCATCATCATCTTCTGGCTCTGGAAACTAGAGGTGGGTTTTCGTCAGATCTTTGCTCATTACCTGGCTTTTGGTGTTGTCTTTGCTTAATTATATTGTGGTTATTTGTGTTCAAAGTATTGGTCTTTGGCCGTGTTACGTTGCTGTGTTTCTGAAATGACTGGGAACTGACAAAACTTGCATGCCACATCACAGTGAAGAGTTTACACCATTCAATTCCTCCCTAGAATTGCTTACGGTCAAATATCCATATCGATAAAGGTAAAGGATTACTTTTCCAGTTTTGTAACTGGCTTTTTGACATCTATTTCATATAAGTGTCTTTCACTTATCATTCTATGCCTGAATGAAGAAAAAGTACATAACATCGATATTAGTTTTTATTATCAACAAACCATTTTATGCGAAACAGTTTGAGCAGAGAGAAAGAAAGAGACAGAGACTAACAAACAGAGCGATACAACAACGTGGAGTTTATCAGAGCGTGGGTTTTCCTAAATGTGTGTTTCAAGACCAGTGGTATGAAACGACAAGTGTTCATCATCATCTAGCAACAGGTCATCCTAATTAATATGTTTTATCCAATTAGGTTTGAGTGTGAATTTATTTACATTGCTTCCTCTATTAGTTTCAACTTGGATCTATTTTTGGCTTCCCGGAAGATTTTTTAGTTAAATTGACAGGATTTGAAATTTGCACAAGTAGGCAAGTCTTAACGTTGTCCGAGACTTCTTAGTGTGTGGACATATGGGTTATATTTGGCCAAAAGGGCTTAGTAGATTTATTGGGCAGTTGAATGGTTAAACATTCGAAACCCCCAAATTTACCCTCACTCAATTTAACTTTCACACAGGTCAAATTTAACGTATCAGGGGAAACAAAGTAAGAAGGAGAGTAGAACATTTCCAGGAAAAAATAAATGAAGAACTCACGACACGTACATGGCGGGATGGCTCAATTCACGACATGTACATGAGAGGATATGTGGACTAGAACTATAGAAGTAACAAAAGTTGGCAATATAGCCTGGACCATATTGCTGCATCTATGTATGATCTTCTAAGATGTGTAGCTTTCTATACTTTAAACTCATGTACCTTTAATATAGATTTATTAATTCATTGTGTTATGGTGTTGTTGTCCTATTTTAAAACTCTCATGGTTGCAGACGGATTAGAGGTGTAAGAACCATATGGCTGCAACTATCTGAGGATATCTTCAACGACTTTCTATAACATACATTTACTGTCATAAAATGGATCGAATGAGCCGTGCACGTGCTCGCCATCGGCAGTGGCGAGAGTCGATGACTTATTCTCAGCGTCAAGAGTATCTGGCAAGGCGTCGTGAACAAGCTCGAGGAAAGCGACCAGTAGTTGAAATTGATTATGATTATCAATCCCACGTTGATCAAGGTAATTGTTATTGAAAATATTTCTTCATTTCTTAACTGATCGAATTCATGTAAATATTTCTAAATTTATACCCATAACAGTGTTAGAAGGCGAAAATGTCCACCAATGTGAAGAATTAGGACCAAGTGGTATAAGTCAACCTGCACCATGTATGTTGCTCCTAATATTTGAAGAAAATGTCTAAACCTCCTTTCATGAGGATGATAGAGATTTAATTCCAGTTAATACAACCTCAACTAATCTTATTTCTTTCACTTTATTGGTGTTGCAAGATCACTCTGAAAACTTACACATTTCAAGATCGTTGCATGTTGATAATGATGGTCCACAATATTCAAGACGTCGACTGACTCACGTGAGACAACTTGCACGGATGGATATGTCACAGATAAGTGAAGATGTTCAAAATTTTCCTCTACATGGTGAATGTATACGTGGTATCAATGATGTGAGGATGAATGTAAATGAGGAAGACCACGACATGGAGAATGTGTTTACTCCAGTGGCGCCTATGCACAGTGTTCAACAACAAAGACGTATCAGGAGACCGCGAATAATTCATAATTCGGCTAGAGATTTCAATGAGGATATGTGCATCCCTTACTGCCAATGACCCCCAGTTAGAACATGTCTGTATTGCCAAGCAATGTTGTTTCATCAAGAGACCTTTAGTTTGTGCTGTTGTAAAGGAAATATTGTTCTGCCTTTGATACAATCTCCTCTTGAAATGGTTCAGCTATTTTCTGACCAAACGAATGAAGGAATAAAGTTTAGACAAAGCATCAGAGCTTACAACAATGTCTTTGCGTTCACTTTGATGGGTGTACATGTTGATGAGTCAATTAATGTTCGATCTCATTATACCTTTCGTGCTCAAGGTTCAATTTATCATAAAATTGGTAGTTTATTACCAATTGATGGGAGAAGACCGCGATATTTGCAAGCTTATATATATGACACTGAGCATGGACTTCAAAATAGATTGTCTGAAAGCGAAGTTTTGGATAGGGCAATGGTTGAAAAAATTCAAAAAATCTTGCATCAATACAATCCATTTGTAGAAGTTCTTCGAAGTCTTGGACAACGTCAAGATTTACCCAATTGTAGACTCATCATAAGAGAGCAACCATCTGATCGTCGTCAGTATAATATGCCATCTGCATCACAAGTTGCTGCTATTATAGTTGGAGGGGAAGACAATATAAATCCAGACGGAAGAGATTTTATTGTTCAAACGGTTGATGGACGACTTTGGAATATAAAAGATTCCGTCGGATATTATGACCCTATGCAATATCCATTATTATTACCGTACGGATCGTATGGATGGGATATTAAGACTTGAGATAATAGAGGGAATGATATGTCATGTTGCGACTTTTATGCCTATATGCTACAGGTTGATTTTTTTTTCTTTTCATTAGCATAATTTTCCTCTGTCACTATAAAACACGTTCTTAAATGACAAAACTTTTGTAGGTGCGTCAAGGTCACGAAAATCCGCTACATCGAGGTGGAAGATTTTTACAACAATATGTAGTGGATAATTATGTGAAAATTGAATCACAGCGACTTAGATATCTAAGACTTGAACAAGAAAAATTTCGAAAAGAATTTCGTCAAGGACTACAAGACTCTCTTCATGCAGGGGAGCACAATGCAGGTACTTGCTATATTTTTTAGGGTAAGCTCTTATGTATTGATAAGATTGTTATATGTATTCGTATATTAATCTGAAATTAATGTATTCTCAGAAAATGTTGGACGTAGAACCATTCTTCCATCATCATTTATTGGAAGCCCACGTGACATGCACCAACGATATCAGGATGCAATGGCTTTAGTTCAAAAATTTGGTAGGCCCGATCTTTTTATCACCATGACATGTAATCCAAACTGGGAAGAAATTAAAACTCAACTGCTCCCCGGACAAACACCTAAAGATCGTCCAGATATAGTCACTAGGATTTTCCATGCAAAACTTGAGCATTTTAAAGAAGACATTGTGAACAAGGGTGTACTAGGAAAAGTTGTTGCTAATGCTTTTGTAATTGAATTTCAAAAAAGGGGTCTAACACACGTTCACATGTTGGTTATGTTGGCTGAAGGTGATAAGCTTAATAACCCAGATGAGTATGACCGCATTGTTAGAGCTGAAATCCCAAATAAGGATGATGAGCCTCAACTATACGAGGCAGTGTGCACGCATATGGTTCATGGGCCATGTGGAATATTAAATCCAAGGCTTGCGTGTATGAAAAATGGGAGTTGCAATAAAGGATATCCCAAATCGTTTTCAAATTTCACGATGCAAGGGAATGCTGCTTATCCTGTATATCGAAGACGAGAAAGTCGTTTGCCCTTACATACCGGAAGACGAGGGGACGTGATAGTGGATAATAGTTGGGTAGTTCCTTACAATCCATGGTTATTACTACGATACAACTGTCGCATCAATGTTGAAATATGTGGGAGCATAAAAAGTGTCAAGTACTTATATAAGTATGTCTACAAAGATCCAGACAGAGTAGCACTTCATCTGCAATCGAACCCCGACTTTGATGAAATCAAGCAGTATGTGGATGCAATGTGGGTTTGTGCACCAGAGGCCTTATGGAGGATCTTTAAATTTAGGATGAATCGTATATATCCAACTGTAGAACGATTACAGATACATCTTCCGAACATGCAGCAAATTACATTCAGAGAAGATGAAGTTTTAGAGGATATTTTAGCAGATGAGCAAGCACAAAAAACAATGATAACTGAATTTTTCACCCTTAACCGAGTAGACGAGGATGCAAAGGAGTATTTGTATCGAGAAATTCCTAAACACTATAGGTGGGATAGTAGCAGGAAATTTTGGGCAAAAAGAAGGAATAAGTACAAGGTGATCGGGCGTATATACAGTGTGTCACCGTTAGACAGTGAGAAGTTATATCTTCGTGTCCTTCTAAATCACATCAGAGGACAAACATCATTTCGTGATGTGCTTACTGTTGATGGTGTTTTACAACCAACATTTAAGCAAGTAGCCGAGATGCGTGGATTTTTAGAGAATGACAATAGCGTCCGAAATTGTTTGTTGGAAGCCTCTACAGTCAGGATGCCATCAGGATTAAGGAGATTATTTGTCACTATTTTGATTTTCAGTGAACCAACCGGTGTTAGAATGTTGTGGGATGAATTTTATCCTTTCATGGTTGAAGATTATCCTTCATGCAGTGAGACTAGACAAATAAACCGGTTATTACGGGATTTAAACTCAATACTTGAACAGTTTGACAAGAGCATTAAAGATTTTGATCTTCCCGATATAATTAATGAAGCTGACGAAAATCCTGGCATGCCTAGATGTATTGAGAACGAACTCCTCATAGAAGTTCCTCAAGAAGATGTTGATGCAATTGGGCTTCTTAAAAACGATCAAAAAAGTGCCTTCAACACTATTATGGCCGTAGTGGGGAGACAAGAAAGTGCATTATTTTTTGTTGATGGTCCAGGTGGAACTGGGAAGACGTTTTTATATCATGCATTGCTAGCAAGTTTAAGAAGCAAAAATCATATAGTTCTTGCCACAGCATCATCTGGAATAGCGGCAAACATATTACCTGGTGGGAGGACGGCTCATTCTAGATTTAAACTCCCACTAAACGTAGATGCATCCGCCGACTGCTGCATAAGTAAACAATCAGCTCTTGCACAACTGATACGAAGTGCGACTGCAATTATTTGGGATGAGGCTCCTATGACACATCGATATAACTTTGAACTACTTGATCGAACTTTTAGAGACATATTGGCGTCTGACTTACCCTTTGGTGGAAAGATAATGATCTTCGGGGGAGATTTTCGTCAGGTTCTTCGTGTGATTCCTAAAGGAACAAAGTCTGAGCTCATTCAAGCTTCAATCATGAGATCAGCATTTTGGGCACAAATGAAAATATTGAGATTGAGGGAAAATATGAGATCCATAAATGACAGTCATTTTGCTGAATTTTTGCTACGTGTTGGTGATGGAGCTGAAAATGTCTATGATGATAAAATGATCAAATTGCCTGATTCGATGGTTGTTCCATGGGAAAATGATAGTTCCATTCAAAAAATTATCGACGAAGTCTTTCCAAATTTGGGCAATCACGTAACTGATGCAAGATACATGGTTGAGCGAGCACTTATTACTCCTATAAACGATGATGTGGACATGCTCAATGATAAAATAATTGATATGTTTCCAGGTGATCGAATTACATTGTATTCTTTTGATTATGTGGAAGATGACACCAGAAATTTGTACCAGCCAGAGTTCTTAAACTCATTATCTGTAGGAGGACTCCCCCCTCACAAGTTGACTTTAAAAGTTGGTGCCCCGGTCATTCTACTGAGAAATATTGACCCAAAATTGGGATTGTGTAATGGGACTAGATTATTATGTCGTGGTTTTTATCAGAACTTAATCGATGCTCAAATTTTAACTGGACACTGTGCTGGGACTAGAGTTTTTACCTCGAATTCCTTTGAAAACTGTAGAGAATGTAGGACTACCATTTTCACTCACAAGAAAGCAATTTCCGATCAAATTGAGCTTTTCTTTGACAATAAACAAGTCTCAAGGTCAAACTATCCCGCATATAGGTGTTTATCTCCCTGATAATGTTTTCAGTCATGGTCAATTATATGTGGCATTGTCTAGAGGAGTATCTGAGACGACTACGAAGGTTCTCATTAAAAGATGGTCTATTACTGGTGAAGATGGGGCATTCACTAAGAACGTGGTGTTCAAGGAGGTTTTACTTCCTCCAGATTCAAATGATATCTAGAATTAATAGGTACTATACAAATGGCAGAAATACATATGTAGTTGATATCGAAGAAATAATGAGATCCTATTTAATTGTGTTAATATTTGTTGTCTATTTTGTGTAGGTATTGTACGAATAAGGTTCTTTCGATAAAGGGACGGAACCAGATTTATGGGAGAATAAGATCAATAAGTAGGACTATATATGTCTATCTGTTTACGTTTATGTAGGGTATGTAGTAGTGTTAGCCTTTTACTACCTTTTGTAAACTTATTTTGAAAAATAAATATATTGTGTAAACTGAGTGTATAATAATTAGCACTACCCAATTATGCCTGGCTCAACCACAAGGCGTCAAGTGTTTTTCCTTTGTATCATTTTCATTATGATGAAAATAAGAATTATTCATCAGAATGCAAGATTAAATTTGTAGGTATGGTGCTCCCAATATCATAATTACTAAAAGTCTAAAACAAGATCACAGTGCCAACTAAGCGGAACAAAATAACATCCCTGAACCTGAACAAAACTGAAAACCCATAGAGAAGGTTTATGTGACGTCCAACTCTTGTCGAAAGTCATCAAAAATGAATAAAATGATAAAATAATCGGTAAATCGAGAAGGTACTCGATCAAAAAATCAAATTCGACTAAATCAGTCGAATAACAGATATGATAACTTGTTACGACAAGAGAATCGTAACGACAAAGAACAACAGAACTAACTTCTCCATCGCCCGCACCGCCATTGGTGGCAACCCTGTACCACCGCCCACCCACTGGGACGACGAAGCCTAAATGACATTTTAGACCTCACGATTGTGTTCGTATCGCCAATACGAACCTAACAACATATAACTTGACACGTTTCAGAAATATATTTTCCGGTGACAATTTTTGGCCATGCGCCACCACCGGCGACCCATGAAACACCAAAACAAAGCTCTCGAAAAGCACAACAACTTTAATCAAAAGAGCATAGGCAAATTCCGGCACATTTGGCCGGAATCGGCCGCGAAAAACCCACGGCCAGAAATCTATTCTGACTCCGATCTCCGTCGTTGAGCCACGGCAGAGCTCGAGACTATACCCAGCCGACTCGCAGAAGTGAGGGGAGCAAAACCCATCTCCCCTCACCGGCCAAAACCACCAGGAACTGCCGTGCCCGGTGGAGTCCGAAACGAACTCGACGGAATTTGTTCAAATTCCATCCAATACACCTGAAACCAAGATAATCAACACATATTTGCAATCTACACACGAAAACAATCCAAAATATACCAAACCCGTCGCTAGAGACCTCGCCAACGACGGCGGCGATTATAGCCTAAAAACCCTAAAAATTTCTTACCTTCCAATCTCTCCACACACACTTCCAATCCTAAAATCAAGCATAGGAGAAGAAAGAAGAGAAAGAGATGAGCCAATTTCGACCAATCCCATGGTCGGAGGTGGTCGGACGACGCCGTGCCGTCGACAACTAAAATTTGACCCAAAACAGGCCAACCCAGAACTCTCTCTACCGAGAGAGAGAGAGAGAGAGAGAGAGAAGGTTGACCGGAAGTCAACCAGAATTACTTCCCAAAAGGGAAACCTCTCTTTTATATACATTTCCAAATATAATAAATCGGTAATTACTTTATGAAAAATTTCCGATAGTCGTAACTTCCTCGTCATAACTCCAATTTCGACGATTCTCGTGTCCACAAATTCGTATCGATAAATACTATGATTTTCATCCAAAGTCAACTGACTTTAACAATTCAATAAAAAGTCAAACCAAGACACCTCGGTACTTATTGACGGTAAAAATCTTTTACCTCAATCACTAAATCAAATTCAAATTATTCATAAATAACATAAATAATATAAAAAGATCGAGATATCACAATTTGACACTGAGAGAGAAAAGCTGACAAGATCACAACCCCCTCTTAAATTTCTGATGCCGCTAACATAACCCAATCTTCACTGACAACATAAAATATTTGAGCATACATATACTATCAAACTATCATAACCTCATGAATTCAGCTCATTGCATTTATATTGTAGCATATCAAAGTACCAAAATTAACAAGTTCAATCTGATTTGGAAAAAGATGTGAGCGATGAGAAAATCTTCTCCGTTACCACTTTGATTCAACAAAAGTACAATTAAAAATTGAGAAATCCAAGTCATATACATTACTGGTATTACGAGTGAACAAACCCCCTCTAAATATTTCAAAGATTATTGCTTCCCATCCTTAATTTTCAGAGTTGATTTTAAACTGCAGAAAATTTTACATCAACACCGGAACTTAACAAGCAGATGTCCACCCCAAATGAAACTACTTAAATGGGTGCTAAATTACATGTTGATTCTCTAAAACCAGCTCAAAAAAAACATGCATGCTAATAAAACAGTAGTTAGTAAATTGGGGGTAGAAGAATCCTAATTAGAAAGAACATACATACATAGAATGAGACCAGATCAGTCTCCATCGAGGCTACTTTTCTCAATGCCTCTACCGCGCTTTTTCTCATAGCCTAGCGTTCATATATTTCTCAGAAACTTAACCACACAGGGAACAAGCCAATCCAATGCACCTTTAATCGACGTGTCGCTTGCACCGATAAAGCTCCCAATCAGCACCAGCAGCAGCGCCTTGGGCTTGAAACCCTCACTCTTGGTGAGCTTCCCTAGTCAATAACCTCCGGCATGGCGTGGATCACGGCAGCGAGGTAGAGCACGAAGCCGATCTGCAAGATGGGGTCCTACTCCACCGCCAGCTTCTCCATCAGGCACGACGCCGATAACTCCGACGTTGTGATTTGCGACAACATGGCGGCGATGGCATCCATGCAACTGAGCGCGTAACAGAGTCGGGCATAGAGGCTGACATCTAGCTTAGGCTAAACGTTCGTGAAGCATCATTGTGATGGCGTGGAGCTATGGATGGTTGAGATCAAGAGCACCACTGTGGAAATTGGGTCAGGTCAGGAGGCCAGAAATGTCTCAGGGATTGATCCAAGACAGCTCTTGCCCGGGCAAGAAAACAACGATAAAAAGTTGAATTTTCACGTTTTCTCTTTTCTGGGGCTACATCTAGGTGGACTGAGGTGGCAACCGACACATATTCATCACATCTAGGTGGCAACTGGGTTAAATAGCCCCCAGTGAACTTGTTGTAAGCAAGTTTGGACTGAGGTGATGAATATGTGTCGGCTGTTCATTTGGTAGGAAATGGATTCATGATGTTAGAGCATCTCCAATTTTAGTACCCCAATCAGACTCCTAAAATAGAGAGACCCTAAAGAGCTCATAAATTTGAGGAGAGCGAAAGGAATTCCTAAGCTATTTGAAGAATTAATGAAAATACGTAGTTTATGAATGATTAAAATGATTAAAATTATGATTATTACAATTTATAAAGTTTAATTTATTACATTTTCTATTACTTATATTTTGGTCAAAAATACATTATTTGTAGAATAAATAATATTCAAAACAAAAATATTTAATCAAACTTGTAAATCAACATTTTCCGAATAACAATATTATCAATTTGTAGTTTGCATATTGAATGAGGATGTAGCCATATGCCAATCTATATGGTTTTCTTTGGCCCTCGTATTATTTGAAATGGGAAAAATACATATTACTTCATAGTAGTCATCGATCTATTCTCCTCCATGTAGCTTCTAAAAATGCTTGAAAAATCCAATTTGAGTTTTAAATGATTGTACTTATCTCTAATACGATAGTGAGTGTTAAATATGACTTTTTTAAGTTCTATAATTTATTGGGTTTTGCTTAGCATGACCGAGTAGTACCTTAAATAATAAAGATTATGAAATATTTATGCTATTTCTTTGTTATTTTTACTAAACATAAAAAAGATAAAAAAAAATTAGTAAAATTATTGGATCATTCTTAGGTACCCAAGGGGTAAGATAAATTTATTTTATCATTTGAGAACAAATTTGATGGTCATTGTGGTAATATGAGTTATTTTTTGGGTTATTTAGTTGTATTTGAGATAATTATTTTGTTTAAAGAGTTAGTTAACCGTTGTTCTTAAAGTTGTAGATTTGATCTAATTAGTTGTGAACATTATAAATAATCCTAAAAAATGTGGTCATTGTGAAAATATTGTCCTAAATGTTGTAAATTTTTGCTCATGTATATTGTAATTTTAGTTCTCAAAGTAATAAATAAAGGTATGACATACTTCTTGGGTACCATAGCCTACCCCTAAAATTAATTTAAGAATATATTAAAAATAAGATGCATTTAATGTGGCTCCCATTTTTTTTGTATAGTTGGAGCACAAATTTTTTGGCCTTCTAAAAATTTAGTTTTTAAATATTTTTTCAATAAATTTGTTGAAAAAATAAAGAGCATACAATGATGCTCTTAGTAGATATCCTAGTTAGTTAATTCGCGAGTTATTCGTGTATTGACGAATTTTTGAAAAAAAAACATCCGTTTTTCGTTCACAATGCAAAAATTTAGACGTGAATTAAACATTTTTATGTTTTTTTAACGAAAAAAACATGAATTAAAAAAGAGAGATGAAGGAATGAATATGAATCTCTGTTTTTCTTTAGACAAAAGTAATTGAAAAAAAAAGTGATTGTAGTTATCTAGAACTTTTCCTCTAGTGCACAACTTCACATGCTATTTTGAAGTGTATGACTTTGTTTTGTGATACCTTTGTTAAACTTTTCAAGTGTGGAGAAGATTGTACCTGATATTTTGCTGTTTTTTGATGCAAAGTTGTAGATTATATGATTTTAGCAAGAATGCATTTTTATGGTTCATCAAAAGTCCATGGTTTCAGTTCGTTTCACAATTATATATTAGAATATGAAAGTTCCTCTATTTAGGACTTATATGGTGAGTACTTTATAATCAATGGTTTATAATACTCAATTTTCGATTATATTTTGATAAATCAACAATTAGATGTTTAGTTATATATGAGTAGATCATTCTTGAAAATTTTCAACTAAATCGAAAATCGTTAAGGAATTCAAAATCATGGTTCATCAATTATAAACATGAATGGTTCAAGCATGACAAATTTGGAATGTTCATTTATTTCATCTTGTTCGACATCTTAATGATTTTCAAATTAGATGAAAATCTATAGAAATGATTTACGTATATATAGCTAAATATACAACTTTTGATCTTCCAAAATTTCATTGGAAATGATAACTTATAAAAAGGTACTCACCAAGTCTTCACCACAGAGGTCATCAATGAAGAATTTTTCATTAGAATATATTGATATGTATAATGTGTATATATCCAAATTTTTACGTTTTTTTATTTTAATTATTCTCCGTTTTAAATACGTACATATTGAATTTTATAATTTGTCGTTTCCGAATTTTTTGGCCGAATTTTAACGAATTTTATTCTTTTAAAACTACCAAATTATACACGTATGTATTTTTTAACATATAATTCACGTGTCATTTTTTACTAACTATGATAGATATGAAATGAAAAGGTAAATGATCTCGCACGGTCCACACCAAAGTTATAGATCAAATTAAACTTTTGGGATAATTTGAGTAGCTGAAAAAGAAAACTTTCCTAAAAATGAATCCCGTTAGAGGTGTCATTGGAGTCATGTGGTGACGATGGGTGGCGCCCCGGCCGAGGTGGAGGCAGCAGGGCAGCCTTAAACTAGTCGGGCTCAAGTTGGTTGTGGGGGCACGAGTTTTTTTGTTTGTTGCTAAGGGGGCACGAGAGTTTATTGATCAAGTTTCTAAAGATAGTCATATACTCGTATGCTTCATTAGGTTGCAAATGCATGCATTAGTGTTTGTATTACTTAAATTTGTGATGATTTCTGAACAAACCTGTACGCAACCCACAAATGTGGATCCATCAATAATTGAGTCAACAGCATATTAACCAACAAAAAAGTTTTGATCGAGCTCTACACATAAATGATTAGACCCCTCTCATAGAAATTAACAGAAAAACCAAAGAATTAAACTTGAATATTTGGTATGCGGTACGGAATAAAATCTGCATAATTACACTCATGTTGCAGATCTAGCAACCCAGAAAATTTTATACTAATAAGTTATATTCAAAATCTATCATGCCCATAAGGCATATATTGTAATTGGGAATTGGCTTGAATCGATGGAGAGTAGGGCAGCATTACTGCATTAGGAATTAGATCGACTCTGATCGAAACATGAAGCGTCCTTGATCCATGCCAACCTGTTAACCTGACCTCATTTACCGAACTTGAAGGCTACTCATATAATTGGTGTAGGATTGTAAGGTTAAACCAAAAGGGATTTCAAATGTACTGGAAAAAAATAAGATGACGTTTTCTTGGAGAGGGTAAATTTGGATTTTAAAACTTACAAACAAATGAGGAGGTTCAAATAGCAAAAGTGGATGTGTGAATAGAGGCACCCTTGGTTAAATCAAACACTTCTATACTATTTTTTTCAAAAGAAAAATACAAAAAAAGGTATGTGATACACAATGTGTCGTCATCTAAGAAATATAGAAAGAAAAAGCGGGGCTAATTTACATATGAGCAATAAATTTCCCAGATAAGTTTCCTGTAATGATGGCAACTAGCCATTACCTCTACATATGGACTTTAGAGTAGTTGAATCAAAGCACTAAATTGCGACTTAAATTATCGCTCAGGATTCCATGTATTGCGAGGGTGGGGGGCTAATTTTGGTCTTCTCTGGACCTGCAAGTTTGTTTCATATCAAAAAATTAGCATACTAGTTTGAGAAAAGATGAAAATGAGTCTTGACAAAAGATATAAAGGTCAAAAGATGGAGGCACTTACCATAAGCAATCCCACGTATTTCGACTTCTCGCCATTCTTGGACAAGCGCACAGCAGCAACACATAAAATGTGAGAGGAAGTCATCAATAAAGCCTCCCTGTCAAAGTAAGTATAACTGAGAATCATCAGGATCTAGTGATTAACAATTTAAGCAGTATCTGTGGTGATATCTGCTTTTGTGGATGTATATAATTCCCTAGTGAAGTCTTTTACAGTAATGATCATTATAAATTTCATGTGCTAAGACATAGGTATGTGATAACAGTTGAGAGCAATGACCTATTTTCGCGTTCATATCGTGAGACACATCAACTGAAGGGGAATGATTGGAATGGGTTCTTGTCATGTCTCATAATATCATACCATGCAGTGGGGAACACTAAGATTAAATTTTGGCACAGTCAAGCAGAAATGGGAAATGAATTACCGAGATATTCAATGTCTTCCGTAGCTTCCTTCTAATGCAGCATGTGTAGCAACAGCATGACAATACTAACGAATACGCCATCAATTCATTACATGCTTCACCAGAAGCTGTTAATCACCAAAAATATAATCAGTTTGAGTTTCCACATAATATGAACGCCATGTGTAGAATGTGAAGCTTGCAGCATTGCCTGTCTACAGTAATAAGAGGAAGTAATTGAACAACTGGCTACTTGTGTTATTTACCCCACAGGCTGTCAATAGATTATCTTCAACAGATGAAGTTAAAGCTTGGCAAAGTAAAAATAATTGCCTGATGACAACTATAATGGTATCACATACGTCAACTCATCAGTTGCCCTAGGATATCACACAAAATATTCCTAACTGCTATAAAACCTTAGAATGAGTCTAGACAATTCGATCTAAATTAAAGCCAAAAGGTAATCCTCCAAAAACCAAGTTAGCAATTCCATCTTAAAGCCATCAGTCGCCAAATCAAGCTTGAATACTAGTCTATACCATCAAAGTGAATCAATTCAGAAACACAACAAGCAAAACGTGCATGCTGATGCAGGCTATATTTATAGGCTCCAATTTTCCCGACATATAACCCATTATTGTTAGCTAGACACAAATTATTGTCTATTCTCAAAGCATTTAGGGTACCTTTAAAGCTTAAAATTAAGTTCAGAAGTCCGCGAAAAACTTACACATGTCTCTGTTAGTTGCCACAGTAGCAATTTTTGAAAATGTCCCACAAGGATAGAAGAATGTCTTGAAACCTGCACAGTAGATTACCTGCTTAGGTAAATTTCCAATTAAAGACTTGACATAGAGTATAGTTTAGTAGTGTCTTATGTTGCACTTTTTAATAACCCCAACCTGACCACATTCTCAATCACTTCTTTGGAATTATTAAAAATGATGTCCCTGGAACTGACTTAATTTACTCCAGACTCCAACAAGTGAACAGACGAGTGGTAAAGATTAAACTAAAACCACTTCTGGATTAAAAAAAAAGTAAGATAGAACTTACACAAAGATGGCTCTGAGCAGCAACCTAGAAGATCTGTATTCCATTCTCCATGGCGATGCGAACCTCGATTCGACAACAGATCATGTCCAGAAGAAACTGAAGATGTGGTTCTGCGGGATAAAAATGTTATCAGATTTGAAGTTTACAAACTGATGGAGTGCACAAAGAAATAAAATATATAAATTTTATTCATCAGTAAGATTTTGAATGCACTATCAAGGTGACATACAGGAAATTAACGGACATACTAAAATCAAAAGAAATTAACCTTGTCGTTTTGTGGGATTCACTTTTCTTGTAGATTTTTTCATCAGATGAATGTTCTTTCTCACTATTGACATCTGAATGATTCCGCTCTGTTTTCTTCTGATTTTTTTCCGGGGAAGTGTTTGCAGCTACGGATTCTGTCACTTCTATCAGACGCTGAATCACCTCACATTGACTCACATCATAAGTAGCTTGAGATCGTTGTAGTTCAAGTTGAAGTTTTTCATTTTCCTGTTTAAGCGCCTTACAGAAAGGCAAGTCCGGATAGGAGCATGAAAGTGTTTTCTTCAACACTACAGTATCATTTTTTGAGGGATCTGGCTTAAGGATCACATCCTGAACCTTCCTGTCCTCTTCATCCAATGTGTACTCACGTTGATCCATTTCAATGTATTCCAGTCTCTCCTGTGGTATTAATAGAAGAATGAATGAATTAGTCTTATTCTGCATAATGAACTATAGATTCTGAATAATTTGGGTGCGAATAAAAGGTAAATCTAGCTGCATGTCTTTGTTACTGAAGAAAATATCATCACTAATGGCTTCACGTCTACTCTCCATCCCGTAATTCTATGTCAAGATCCCCAAATTCACCAGCAAGTCCTCCATGTTACTTAAAGTCCAACAGAAATTGACACTCAAACTAAACTATCACTTAGGCTAGACATCTCAGCAACTTACAGTAATCCATCCTTGTCCTGGCAACATTAGACTCCACTACCTAACGCTCTAAGTAAACCAACTTCTAACAAAGCACAACAATAACATAAAAAATCAAAAGCTCTAACAAACAATGATGAACAACAATTAAAAATTAACTTAACAATAAGTAAATTAAAATTACCCTGACTCGAGCATTGTCGACTAGAGTAATCAAAGGCACAAGCTTGAGGTATCTATCAATTTCATTCTGAGCCTTTCTGAACTGATACACAATATTCCACCCCATTGCGAGCAAATACAAATAGCTCCGGTCTTGACAACTGTTGACCAAAATGTACGACCTCCTCAGCGCGTCCTCGAGCTGTTCCAACGGCTCACGAGTCTCCGGATACCTCTTGAGCTCCGAGATCTTGAGCTGCTCCAACAAATTTCCGATCAGCTTCAGATGCTGCGCGAACTGCCTGCAGTTCTTCTTGTGCATCCTCGCAGTCGCCGCCGCCTTTCCGATCAGTCCGATCAGCTTCACGGCGTCTAGCCCCGTCAGCTGCGCCACATTCGCAATGTCTCCGAAATGGTCCCATGATGCCATTTTTTAATTAACCGGAATTAAGAAGCCCTTAAAATTAAGGATTTGAGGTCGGGTTTTGTTGGTTCAGGCCGGATCAGAAGCAGCTCCGTCTTCGCCGGAATTAGATGTCGGAAGTTGCATTTTCCGTCGGAGATCTTCGAATAATTGAACTGCAGCCAAAAAAAATTTAGGTGAAAGTAAATAAAAATCAGATAACGAAATCTTCAGTTTCATGCTTTACGCTTCTTGACTCGCTTTTTCAACTCTGAATTAAACAAAAGAGAAAATTAGAAGAAAAAGACGTAAACAATAGAGATCTCTTGTGTTTAGCTTTATCCCTTCAACAACAAGAAATAAGAAACATACACTCACCGCCGTCATCTCGCCGGAATCTATAAACCCGCCGTCAAAAATGGTAAACGCAAATGAGAAAGAAGGAGTGAGAGTTTTGTTTTTACCTTATATATTTCTCTCTCTCTCTCTCTCTCTGTGGAAAATAGCTGCCGTCACTTTCTTGGAGGTTGTTTGTTGGAGGAGTTTGGGTTAATTTGTTGCATGAAACTGAAAGAAGAGGAGGCGTTGGAATTTGAGCAGTGCAGGCATTGCTTTGGGTGACACGAGTTTTCTTCTTCTTCCTGCTTTGCTCCCCCTGCCTCTTGATTCTCTCCTCTGCTTGTGTGTAGATTTTGAGCAGAAAGGAAAAAAGCAAAACAGAAACACAGAGAAAGAAAGGGAGGTGTGAAAGCTCCCACTCACTCACTCGCTCACTATATCTTCCTCCTCCTCCTTCATCCTAATTTTGTTTTCTTTTTCTTTTTTAAGATGAAAGCTTCGGTGTAATTTGTCTCCCTCTTGTAGCGAAATAAAGTTATTTTTAACTCTATTTGGTACCGAGTCGACACGTCACGACAGACGAGAGAGGATTTTAGTGGAGGAGCAGATGAGAATTTTACGCTTGTGCCCTTTTGATGGTTTCGTGTTCACGGCGTCATACTTTGGCTAGGTGACTGTTAATTGAACTCTATTATTTGCATATTTACCGACTTGGTCCTAAGCCATCTATAATAGAATGTTGCATATTTAGTTTTTAACTCATTCACAAAAAATCAACTAAAATTATACATTTGTATCAGTAAGTATTCTATACACAATAATGTATTTGCACTGTGTCCGACTGGCACATTTTATTGGTCAAGACATAATTTGCACTTCAGTAGTGATACATCTCATTTTCCTCTTGTGTCCTCACTTTCTTTGTTGTATTTGATCGAAGTCCTCCCGATTATATGAAAGCAGCTTAGATATCAAGTTGATTGAACTCAAAACCCCATCCTCGTCGAATCCAAATTATACATTGGGCATATTTGTTATATCCTTTTATATTATTAATATAAGAAATATTATATTATTTATATTAATGTGTGTTAAACAAGGAGCAAGTATTTGAGCTCTTATATACTTGAACACATTATATAAGAGATACTATATTTCTTATATTAAGGGGTATTATATAAAGAGCAAGTTTTTGGGCTCCTTGTATAAGAAGATAAAAATGATGTTTTCATCACTTTAAGGATTTACATAAACTCATTTAAAATAGTCTCTTGTGACACAAAACATAGAATTAGATTGTTAAAATAAGCCAAGAATAAGAAGATGCAACAAAAATGACCAGAGGCTTATATTCATTTAAAATAATCTCTAATAGTTTCAAACATGAGATTAGACTATTTTTTATCTTAAAATAAGAAATTTAATATAAAGAGGTGTAACAAACATGCCTTGAATGTCTAGGTGAACAAAATTATCACTACCACATTTTTTAGTATTGCCGGCGAAACGGAAAACAAAAGTCGCCGACAATACTTTTTTTTTTAAAAAAAGTATTACCGGCGACTTGGGGAAAAAATCGCCGGTAATAATGAAAACTATTGCCGGCGAAAAAAAAAATCGTCGGCCTTAGTTTTCCGTTTCGCCGGTAATACTAAAAAATGTGGTAGTGCCATTGAATGATGGGCTTCAAAAACTTCATCGTCGTCGACTCCATCAAATCATAAGTAAAATTTGGGACTGGAAACCAGCACAAGTCGCCAACCTCGTTTCAGTAATCTACACCGAAACGGCACTGGCCGAATCAACAACCCTTCTTCACCACGCCTCGTCCTTGCCAAGCAGTTCGCTGCCAACGACAACAGTAATCCTCGCTCCTCTGCTGCATCTTCTTCGGCGACCTCTCTATCTCTTTTATCCTCCATCGGAGGAGGCGACGATGACATGAACATGTCCTTGAGCTTGCGGCGAAACCGAGCCTCTATGCTCTTCTCCCGCAACGGAGGATCATTATCCCGATCGCCACCGTCGTCGTGGTTCGAAGAAACCAGGGAGGTGCATCGACGAGGAAAGTGGCAATCGTTAAGGAGGGTGAGGAACATGTAAAGGGTTTTCGGCGGTGGAGGTGGATAACTGAGCTGAGCATGGGGCTTTCGACAATGACGGCGATCAGGATAATGACAGTGAAGTATGTTGGGAAGAGATAGGGTAACATAGGAATGTTGCTTCTTCTTCTTCTTTTTTATGGATTTTTGATAAAATACCATTAACTTTCAATTAAAATTTTAGTCACTAAGAATTTGACACGTAAGTCAATGCATTTGCACTGCTATGTATAGAATAATTTTTCGCATTTGCATATCCATGTTTTAGAGGTTGAGTTGTATAAGTTGCAAAATCAGTTCTATTTACCGAACTCATTTTACAATCCATGTCACCCAAAACTTGTGGTACCACCATGTGCTTCTACGTTTCAACCCATCAATTATATTAATAACAACTTGAATTAATAAAATAAGTTAAATTCTATAAATATGCATCTTATCATTGGAGATGGTCAATTTATTGAACCTACTTTATGGATGAATATGGATGAATAGTATCTAATATAATTCTATTTTTTAAAATAGAACCTTAATATAGCACTCATCATTGAAGATGACCTTAAGTAATATATCATGGATTGCGCCCATTCATGTACATATGTCAAAAAAATAATAATATTATACTACAATTTAATTTTTAATGAGATTCAAATATGCGATCACAATTATCACGATATGAGTTATCACCATTAGATTACAACTCATGTATAAATCTATCCTATTACTAAAAAAATCTATATTAATTGTCAATCATAACTGAAAATTTTGACAAAATTAACCCTATAACTATATAAATGTTTTGATAAGAGCAAGGAATGCAAAATCGAAATTATCGGCGATATTTCGCCGATATTTCGGTTTTTTGAACTTACCTGAAAAATCCGTGAATATATCTCCAAACTTTCCGAAATTTTCCGAAATTTTCCGATATTTCCGATATATCCCAGATATTTCCGATATTTTCCGATATTTACCAAAATTTACCGATATTTTCCGATATTTACCAACCCTATTATTATGGTCAAAATTTTGCAATGCCTTATCCTTTATATATCATGCCTTATGGTCTTCCAACAAGTGATAACTCATCGTTACAATCACAAACAAATGCCTCAAATGATGATAGCAATGAAGAAAGTCGAGCAATGTCTGGTTCATACTACGAGCTCCAAAATCTTCAAAGACCGTCCCCTGACCCATATGATTGGCATGTAAGTCAATACGTGCAGAATTACATGGGAGAGCAATTATTTAATGAGTACTCTTCACAATACACACATGATTCTGCACAGAGAGATGAGGAAAATAGTGTGAATTTCGAACCTCATAGGTCCTCTATGTGGTTTTGAAGTATTTATATATTTGATTTTGTAATGTGTGATGTGTAACATATTGTACAAAAATGTGATGGTCTAGCCTCCCATTAAAGTTTAGCCATCAAAAAAATAAAAATAGAACTATTAAATTATATTTTAATAGTTATCAGCACTTAACACGTACTAATTCATATAGTAATATAGCAAATTCATATGTTTTGATGTTTGATCAATATTTTCTTTTCACATAAGGTAGGTAATTGATCATATAACAACCTCCAAAAGTTTCATTACAAATTTCCATATGTTTTTATTAGTTTTCGTCATTTCCGTCAGAATTTTCAGTGGATCGATATTTCCGTCGATATTTCCAAATTTTGGACTGTCGATATATTCTCGATACCCGATATTTTACTCCTTGGATAAGAGTTAATATGCAAGGATATAACTGTAACTGGAAAAATCAATAAAAAAAAGGAAACGTTGGAATTCAAAATTTTCATCCTTGAATGGCTGAATCTAAGGGAGAAACCAACTAGAAGAAACTACCGTAAAAGAATTTGGAAAACAAAAAAACTACCTCAAAATGTTGATTTTTTTAAAGAAAAAAATCAAGGAGATAAAATTACTCAAACACATCCATAACACGTGTGTATTTTCCTAGTAATTTCTAATCTAATTGCATCTTTTTGTTCAATATTTTTTGGAACAACGTAATGTCATTTCTACATTGTTTAGACTTCATCTAAAAAGTTATTTAATACATAAATTCTATTGGCGTCGACAACAGAATATTTCAGTCATTTGTCTACATAGGAAATTTTTCATTGAGAACTTTTATGATGATGACTTGGTGAGTACCTTCTTAAAAATCATATTTTCCAATAATATTTTAGAAGACCAACCGTTGTATATCTATATATATATATATACGTAGATCATTTCTATAAATTTTCATCCAATTTAAAAATCGTTAAGAGGTCAAATGAGATGATATAAATGAACGTTCCAAATTTATCAAACTTAAACCGTTCATGTTTATAATTGATAAATCATGATTTTGAATCTCTTAACGATTTTCGATTTGATTGAAAATTTACAAAAATGATCTACTCATATATAGCTAAACATCTAACAGTTTATATGTCAAAATATGATCAAAATTAAAACTTATAAATTATTGTTTAGGAGATACTCACCAAATTTTCACCATAAAAATCCACAATGAAAAAGTTCCATTGTCTACCTATGCCACTCCTGTTATTCCTAAAAGTCTAAAAGGTCTGGTGGTGAAATATACTAAGTACTAACCGTTGGATTTACTGTAAACCCTATTAGCTTTGGGCAGATCAAAACAAAGTAGGGTGAGTTAAATGGTAATTAATATTTAGGCAGGTATTTATCGATCGGTACAATGTGCAGCTCAGAACCTGAGATATAGTAAATTACCGCTCAACCAACAAAGTCAATTAGAAGATGAAAACGATAAAAGCGTCAACTAGGACACTTCGAAAAAAAGGTTAAGAGCGTCATTTGAATCCTTAACTATAAACAGTAACAGAACCTCATATTTAATATTTTAATGAGGGGCCAATGTGGCTTAAACATCCGTTCTCTGGCAACTGCTGAGTGGGCCCAACTGTTGTACGACCTTGACAAACACCACATGAAGGTGTTGCCACGTGTAATTCGTCCAGCCTTTTCAGCACAACCCCCCGTTGGTTAGCTCTATCTGTCTCCCTAATTCCACCTTTCTACTTGTTTTTCTGAAGATAATATGAGAAATTCTTTGGTCAGAAATTATAATGTGAAATTCTATTTACCAAAAAACGTATTTCTCCTTATCCATCTAAATTATAAAAACTTTAATTTGTATTGAGTTCGTGACACAATGAGGTGTGAAACACGTGTGCTTCAATTTTCGCCAATATATTTACAAAATATGGCCAAATCTCAAATTATACTTATTATTGATAGAAAGAAAAACGTTCTAATACAAAATGCAAAATACGCCTCTTTCTTAAAAGGAAATAAGTCTCTTATGAATTAGAAATTTAATTTCTCATATAATCAGGCATTTTTATGAGACTAATTACGAAATGACAATGAATTATTCTCATGCATAAGAAGAAAACTAATTGTTGGGACATAATGAAAGAATGTGGTGAGATGCCAATTATATGAAAATTTGTATTAGTATGCTACTTACTTTTTGGTTTGTTTCATCATCGATCATTGTCATCATGGATACTTGCATCAACAACTTTTCCATGATGCAATTCCCTAACGTTCGATCATAAAACCCTAGCAACGCCAAAATTTGCCGAGCCTAGTTTCTCAAACCCTAGACGTCTAGTATACCAATATTGGACACGATTATTGTCTCCAAACCATACGAATTTTTGTTCCTTTCAACCATGAACAAGGAGGATGTTATGGCTGCACGTTTTGCGTCGGCTTTAGATTTGGATGAGGATAATGGCGTCGTCGATCTGTGCCCGGGAGGAAACTCTTTCCTGAACCAATATGGGAAGAGTTACCTTGTTGCTTGCTTACTCACTTTCAAGCCGTATGATAGTGATACGCTGCTAAGGAGGTTCGTGAGATTGTGGCGGATCTCTGGCCAAGTAGGTGTGCAAAAGCATGGAGACCAATTTTTTTTTGCCTTCGGTGAGGTGAAGGATCGCAACAGGATATATAAAAGGCGGTCCATGGGATTTCAATCGAGCTCTGATACAGATGGTGAAACACGAGGGCTTTGAAGCAGTGGAGGAGATTCTGATGAGGACGATCGGCTTCTGGGTGAAGATCATTGGAGTAATTCCAAGGTATCATATGAAGAAGAACGTGTTCAAGCTTGGAGCTACGTTAGGCGAATATGAGGACATGGACAATGATGAGTTCAACAGAAGGATCACTCATGTGAGGATTCAGCATGCCCTAGGCAGGTCGATTCATCTGAAAAGGAAGTTTCATTTTGATGTGGGGTTAGAACTTGAACTCGCCTTCTATTATGACCATCTAACTGGTAGCTGCTTGCGTTGCTTAAGGATTGATCATTTCGGAAATAGTTTTTTTTCGAATGGCATCACTGGTGAGTGATCTGAAAGAGACAAGAAACCCTAGCCTCAAGGTGTTTGGTACATCGCCTCGAGGATTTGAAGGAGTTACATCAAGACCAATTTCAGGAGGAGGTCTAAACCAGGGATTCTTGTTTACCACTCCACTGCTACAACAACAACAAAGTTCTCAAACTAAAATATAACCAATGATCAAACCGAGAAGGGAAACTGACGGAATGGAATAAGTCAAAATTGCGAGTACATACTGAGAAGTTTCAAACTATCTTCTTTCTCTACCGTGTGGGTGTATATATGCCTGGCATGCCACTGCCATAAGGCAGAACATTGAACGTTGGTTCGCCACTACTGATCTTCTAAGAAGCAATTGGGACGAGAGAGCATCAACCCCGTCCGACGAATTCTTTTTGCATAAGTGGCTCAGGACTTGATAGTTTTCATGTCTCTTACTGAGCCACAAAAATCAATACCTCAGAGCTACTTCGGTACAAGGCAGAGCAATCTCCATGACAAGTGTTGAGAACACAAGGTTGCTTCCGAGAATCGTCAGATGTTCACGCTCCTTCGGGTGAAGATCTTCCAATCGTAGGTTGCTAGAGTTTTCTCGAGATGAGAAGTGTTTTGCCAGGATCGGAAGCTATATGTCATGTCGAGGCCTCGATTCTATAAAGATTTCCTCTATATATAGGAAAATACTTATGCCTTGTTGTGGTTAACCTAAGACTCTAACGATCCGACTCCTTTAAGGATTCTAATTGCTCGAGATCTCACTTTATAACTCTTTCAATCAAAATTTAAGACTTGATGATAAGATCGTCAAGGAATCCTTTTCTTCATAGTAAAAGTCATTTCTGCCGCAAGGGTCGCAGGCGACGGCCCAGTAATACTCACGAAACCCTAAAAAATAAAGGCAATTTATTATGGGCCCAAACACATACAAGGGTAAGGCAATTGATTATAGGGCATAAGAGAATGGAGAGTTACATGTGGCGTTGGTGCATCAAGAACTGAGAGAAGCTGTTACTGATGAAGATTCAGGGAGGGAGGAAATAGTAGAGGGAGAAGAGAAGGTTGATCAGGTGAGTTTGGATGTTGGTAGCGGAGTAGTGGTTCATGAAAAGGATGTTGGTGGCATTCTCCGCCTCTATATGATTTTGGGACGCAAGCTGCAATTGCTTCTTTCTCCCTTGTGGAGACATGAACATCACTTTGCTTAACCTAGTGGCTATCTTTGGAATTCCAATGACTGACTCATCATGGAAGCAAGGCGACTCATACTCCGATGTGGAAACTGCTAGCCCAACCCGCCCCAGCTCTTACTTTGCATGGGTCTCTCACTTCAAAAACAACGCCATCCCTCAGGGAGGTATTGATTTACTTGAATATTGGTTATCCAAATATGTATTCGATGCAGCCTTCAACAAGGTTAACAAAAGCTAGACCAAACTTGTAGAAACCCTATTCGAAGGTGAAAAAACTGGACTTGCCTAATCCATCCTCGTCTGCATCTACCGTAACTTGAGATGGATTTCTTTGAAACCTATGGGGTTTGAATTTCCTGGCCCCCTATGGATGGTAGACCTTTGGTTGTAAGTCTATTTCCCAATGTTCTGCCACCCAGAGGTGCAACCATTTGAAGATAGAGTGCTCCTCAGAAAGACACTCACCCTTCCTCTGCATGATGACCCCCTGACCTACCAAAACAACTTTGTCACTCTTTGCTTGCTTACTCGCTTTCCCTCAGACACCACTAGATTAGTCATCCTACGCCACTTCCTTGAGGATCTGGCATCTGGCTTCCTTCCCTCGCCTGAACAAGACGACCCGATGAGGATAATTTTCATCTAGAACTACACTTGTTCAAATCTGCGAGTTCCTGATGCCAACAAACTCTACTATGAGTTATACACTCCAAACCACTGCATCAGACAACTTGGGCTGACCTAAGAATCCCATATGCCTCTTGTCAATTCTATCAACCACTACAACACTTGGCGAGTAGCTACACACCCACTAGTGAGTGACATGGAAGACCCTCACTTTGGTTTTCCCATCGTGTTGATTATAGATAAATCTTTTGATGTCTTTATTACACCAGCCTTCGGTGTGACAAAGCATTATCAGTCCTAGCGAGCCCAGTTCTGGGATAGAATTCACACACTGCAGCCCATGACCCTCTCAGTGACAATCTTCAAGGACTTCACCTGCTTCTTCACCTTCCTTCACGACCAACAAGCTCTTCGGCACAACACACCAACCCTAACTCACCAACGCCTTGGCCTATGGTAAGTATCCCAATCTCTAGACTTTCTATTCTCGCCACTAATATTGGTTGTTTATTATTATGAATATGAACCTTCTCAGGCACACCGCTCAAGAAAATGCCACCTTATCCGCAACCTTGACGTAGGTGCTTCGCACGTTAGGAGACACTCTCACTATGCCAAACGAGTTGTCTCCTCAGACTTTGGCCGTGAGATAGACGACAATGAGAATGAGGAACTGAACCTGACAATTCTGTAAGTCACTGTCCAGTTTGCACTCGAGATTCAATCTATGTGCAAAATGCTTTAATGTTCCTTCTATATGCATTACCCAGGATACTCGCAAGCGAGCTCGAACTCCCTCCCCCGAAGGTGTCATCAACAACAACCTCCTATGGATTAAACAAGGTCGTCACCTTCGAAACTGCCCAACATCTACCCCTTTCGTCCGACCTGACCGATAATTCGAGGTGACGACGAAGCATAACTTGAACACAGGCAAGAACAACAACCTACTTAATTGGGCTGATCAATGGCAGGGAACGTCCATTCCGTTTGGGAATAACCTAACATCCAAGGTAACTCTCCCATACTACTTTTCATAAAGTTCCAACTCTGGTCACTCGCACCTCTTTCAACTGGCTTACATCTGCAGGTTGTGAACCCCGAGGAGACTCGGCGTGAGGCCAGTGCTTCGTTCAATGCATGCCCTAAAGGGGGCATGGATACAGACGCACTAGAGATGGTGGATGAGACTCCCTACACTACAAGATTTGAAGGCAAGACCATTGCCACTAGCGGGCAAAAAATCACTTGCCCTTTTGCAGACACTCATTTAAGCTAGCACGCCATATTTTATCCTCTTGAAGAGCAAACTTCATCAGCTGCGAGCCCCGAAAAAGAAACCATCTCTGAGCCTAGCCAGGTGGAAAAACCAACAAGTCCCATTGCAGATCAGCACACAAACATGGATGTTGAGCAACAAGAACCTTTAGCGAGCCACTCGCCAAACATCTTGACTCTGCCTACTCAGAACTCCCCTGACGAGCAAGAGGTATGTACACTTGTCTATTGAGAAACCTGAATTCCTTATTTATATTACCTAGACCTTCTTTTGACAAACCCCCCTTTTTGTCCCATTAGAGTATGAAGCCTCCCTTCTTCTCAACTCCAAACCAAACCAACCATGCAAAAACTTTGGAGAAACCTTTAGAAGAAGAAAATAGAGCCAAGCCCTCTCCGTTGCCAACTAGCACTCCTGGCAATGTTCAAGTATCATCGACCGCTGAGCGCGACAACCTTGCAACTTCCATAAAAGATGTTATCAATGCCCGTGATGTGGGCAACGAGGGTTTGTATACACTCGGGCTCCAAGCCCTTCAAGCTTCAAGCTCATCCAGGCCTAACACCAATACTAAGGCTGCTTCTGTTCATACTTCTGAACTTGGGGAATTATTTACCAAGTTTATGTTGGTGGCTCCTGATCCGGAAGAGATTGCTCTCACCAAAAACATTATTCAGAGCCTCTTTGGGGTCGACCTTGATGATCCTGATATTCTGGAAGTGACGGTGGGTGAGGTCGAAGATATGCTAAAAATTACTCCCAACGAACTTGTCCCTATGTTATCCCAATATGAACATGATCTCAAGTAACTCCAAAAGCTGCAAGCCCACAAAGATTACTTGTCCCATTGCCTTGGGCAACATACTGAAGCAAAGAGAGAATGAGCACAACTCGTATACTCCAACCATCACCTGCTCTAAGACTTCTTCAGGATCATCACTGACCAAAATAATGCTCTGGCAGAAAAGAAAGTAGAACTCGCCAAGCTTCATGCAGAAGTAGCCGCCATGCGCACCGAGTTCATCCTTACTCGCGCGACCGCAGAGAGATTGCTGCGAGAAAGCACTCTCTGCATCGATGACCTTAAAGATGTCGAAAGAGAAGTCTCTTCATTCCACGAAGCATGGGCCAAGTATGAACATGCTAAGGTGGAGCTCAAACGCAAGGCCATCCGCATGTATTATTGGACTTTTCTTTTGTAGCTTAATACTTATTAATTTTGTTAGGCCTCTAAGTTATTATGCCCCATTTTGCACTTGATCGCACACTAACTTATATTAAGCTATATATGAATATATAGGCTTGAAGCTGCCTCATCAACGCTAATGATAAGAGACAAATAGGTTGTCTTCTGCTTTGTATTTCACTTGAAGGTCTTTGGCCTGTTGTTCCAGCCTGCTCTTTTTGCTTCTTATTGTCTGTTTATTCTTCTTTTAGAAGACATTTGTTCTTAGCTTGTAAGCCTATTTTACTTTTTATGGTATTAGAGATAAAGGCTACAAAGCTTTGTAATAATTTTGATTTTTAATAAACCTCGATTCCATGCACCTGCTATGTTGTTTTGCATTGCTTACTAAGTCTACCTCCGCTTATAAACAGAACACTTCAGCAAAAGTTTGACAAATAGAGTTTGTAGTATTAATAACATTAGCCTCATGCATTGGCTTCTTAATATAAACGAAGTAAAACAAAACAAAACTTTCAAAGTATTCGACCACAAGAATTGGCTAAGACTTAGTAAAAAAACTTAAAAATATTAGTATATTTTGCCACAGATGCTGGCCAGATAATGATAAAGTATATGAGATGCTCCTTGAGTTTGATCAAGCGAGAAGAAATAAGCCTCTAGAAGGTTGGCGAGCGAGAATGAGCAAACTCAATTATGCTGAACTTGGTGGGTCATCAAACTCCCACATCGGAGTGATGTACTTATTAAAAAAAATGCTCATTGATGGGGTTCACGTGGATTATATCATCTAGATCGCGTAGGTGAATGGTGTCGTGTCCTTGGATGTGATCTATTACATATGGTCATTCCTACTTGACGGACCACTTTCCTCGTCCTTTAAGCTTCTCGCCAGTGGGTAAAATCGGTTTCCAGACTAACTCACCCTCTGCAAAGCTCTTGCCTCATGTACACTTGTCATATGAACAAGCCACTTTCCTTTTCTCGGCACACAAGCACTCATAGGCTTCTAAACGCTGCTTGTCTAAGTATTTATGCCCCTGCCACATTGCTTGGATGTAGTCTTCCCCAGTCAAATCATGTTGTTCCATAATTCGAAGCGACTGGACATTGAGCTGCATAGGCAAGACTGCATCGTGCGCAAACATCAAAGCATATAGAGTCGTCACAGTTAGGTTGTGTTTACACGTCCGATATTCCCAAAGTGTATTGAACAATTTAGCATGCCATAACTGAGCATTACTAGCGAGCATTCGCCTAAGAATATGGAAGATGAGCTTGTTACTAGCCTCTGCTTGACCGTTGGACTGGACATAATAAGGAGTGCAATAAAGAAAGTGAATTCCTAAATCCTTGATGAGTGTATCAACTTCACTAGACATGAACTCTGTCCCATCTTTCTGAAACGAAGCACTCCGAGATACCAAATATGAAAATAATATGTTCAAATAAAAATTGGCGAATGGTACATGCTGAGGCCACTTTTAGAAGCCTAACTTGCACCCATTTGGTGAAGAAATCTGTAGCCACAATAATGAACTTGTGCCCCTCGGATGAATGGGGGTGGATCATCCAAATCAAGTCTAACGTCCAACATTGCGTAGGCCATGACTTTATGATTGGTTGCATAGGGATGTTGGGTAAATGACTGATAGGGCCGTGAGCTTGACAATCTTCACAACCTTTAGCAAAAGTGATACAATCCTTAAGGATTATAGGCCAATATAAACCATGACGCCGCAATAACCCGTGCATTTTGGGACCCGCTTGATGTGCCCCGGCTGCCCTTAGGTGTACTTCTCGCATTAAAAATTTAGCATCTCGTCCATAGACACTTCCTCTCCTCGCCTAAACAACTCACCGTTCCGGATGACACAATTGGGAGCCAGGAAACTAATGCGCTTGTCAACTGTAGCATTAGGGTCTTGAAGGTAGGAAATAACGGGTTGCTGCTAATCAGTATTAATGTGGTCGAGTGTTACCACATACCATTCATTGTTCTCCTCTTTCCTAACCATGAAGGACAGCAAGGTTCTTCACTCGACCTTCAATATACGCTCACGAACACCATCCTGAAGACTAACACCCATAGCGAGCTCGACTAGCTCATTTTTTGCCTGATTATGGTCACGAAGGATGTGATCCAATGTGACCTCTATGAATAACTCCAACAACCCGGCTTTCCTTTTAGCGTATGGTTCTAACACTGCACCGACCTTATTCTTGGTTTCCATTTACCGAATTATGACTAATAAGTTGCCACAAATGTGAACTTCAGTGACTCCCAAGTCTAACAAAATTTTCAAGCCGATAATATGTGCTTCATACTCAGCCTGGTTGTTGGTGCAGTGAAAGTCCAACCTGAAAGAATAGGAAAAAGTGTCGCCGTCTGGGTTAACCAAGGTTATTCCTGCCCTAGCCATGGTACTAGTGCTCAAACCATCAAAATACAAGAACCAATGAGTGAGCAAAATTTGAGCTAATTCCAAGTTCTTGATTTCATGAACCTCTAACATAGGATGATGAGCAAGAAAATCTGACATTGCCTGTCCCTTAACTACCTTTTGCGGAATATACTGCAGCAAAAATTCAGAGAGTGCTAGAATCTACTTCTATATCTGACCCCCAAGTATAGGCCATGAAAGTATGTATTTACCAAGTCCGTCTGAGCAATGACGCACATAGTAAATGACAAAATGTAATGCCTCAATTTGCATCCTGAAAAGTACAATATGAGGCATAACTTTTCCATAGGTGAGTACCCCATGTCGCAATCTGTTAGCGTTCAGCTGAGGTAGAAAATGGCGTGCTCGGTGTTGGTGGTATCATCTTGTTCCAACAAGCTTCAAATAGAATTTTTAGTGGCTGAGATATATAGCTTGAGAGGTACCCCAGACCTTGGCGGGACAAATATTGGCAGGTTTGCGAGATACACCTTAATATCGTCAAAAGCCTCTTGATGGACAAGCTCCCACACGAAGTCTTTCTCATTATAAAGTTTAAGTAATGGAAAAAATGGTTGAATCTTTCTTGCCACATTAATAATGAACCGTCTAAGAAAATTGATCTTACCCAACAAACGTTGAAGCTCTTTCTTGTCTCTTGGTGGGGTAGCATTGAGCACGCTTCTTTCTTATCATCGGGAACTTCAATCCTTCGCCGGTGATCTAAAAAACCAAGAAAGTCTCCTACCTGAACACCAAAGACACACTTGGAAAGGTTCATCTTCAACTGGTGAAGCCTTATATGGTTGAAGACTTTTCTCAAGTCGTCTATATGTTCTGTTAGTCGTTTGGTCTTGACTACCACACCATCAATGTAAACTTCCATGATTTTACCTATGAGGTCATAGAAGATTAAATTCATAGCCCGTTGATAGGTTTCCCCTGCATTCTTGAGCCTAAATGGCATGCCCACATACTCAAAAATGCCTGCGAAACCAGGATACCAGAATGTTGTCTTATGTCTTTAGTTTCTGCCACCGGAACTTGGTGATACCCCGACGTGCCGTCCATGAATGATAACATCTCATGGCGAGTGACTTAGACAATCAATAAGTCTACAACCGGCATAGGGTATGCATCTTTCAGTGTAGCATTATTGAGGTCGCGGTAGTCAACGCATACCCAAATCTACCCATTCTTTTTCTTGATAGCCACTCATTGTATTTGGCTAGAATTGCATCTTCTCGATATCTTCTTTGACCAGAATTGCTGTCTTCATGTTCATTCGACACATCCCTTGCTTCACGGGTTTTTGCTCTATATGATGGGAAGGTTGTGACACACCAAATTAGGTGACAGTCCTGGCATATCCTCATAATTTTTTGCAAAGCAATCTGCATACTCCTGCAATAATTCAATGAGCCTATTTCATTTCACATGCTCTAAGAAGGTACTAATAGTCATAGACATTGGTTCATCAGTGGTCCCGAGGTTAATTTTCTAAACACGACCCTTAACTTTAGGTGCAGTATTATCCAAGGCTGCTGGGACCAATTGAATAATCTCCTCATCTTTTGATTTGTGCAGTACGTCGTCATCCACGTATTCTAATACTGGAACTATTGGAACATGTTAGTAGGCCTGTTTCTTCATCAAATAATTGTGTAGGCGCTCATGGAGAGAAAAACAAGCCTCTGCCTCTAGAGGCTCTATCATTGAGGTGATTTTAAGGATATCTTAATGATATACAAGTGGCGAATGCCCTCGCCTACCTGCATGATCCCCCATTGAGCCAATTAAGAGGTCGACACCTCCACGGGGCAGCCCTTATCATCAATGTAACACACCTCTAGTGGCCTTAGATATCCGTTGTAATACGTAGCATCCAAAGCGTTTACTGATACTGAGTACAGACGAGGGTCCGCATCAATCACCTTTGCTTCGCTTGTCATCATATTCCATAACACCATTTGCTAATGAAGCAACGATGGTACATAGAAACTGCGGTGTATCCAGTCTCGACTTAATATTCCACTGTACCGTGCAGTGCACTCTGCCACAGAGAATGTATGCATCCCTGCTGCTGATCCTACCTACACATGAAGAAAAATAATACCCAAAGTGTGATAACCCGTACCTAAACTCTACCTGTTTACATCGAGTAAGGTTTAGTCGAAGGTAGTAAATAATTTTCACCGTTAGTAGTTATTAGAAGTTCTTTGATTGACTATTTATTGTTTTCATAACCAGATAAACTATCTTATTAAAAGTCGTAGAGCTCGTGGAGACAAATTTGTGGACTCTTAGATCTTTAAAATTAGAGTCATGGCGAAGAAGTTATGATGAGAAGAAGTTTGTCGAAAAGTTACGTTGCGATAACTACGCAAGTATAAATAGAAAGCTTCCCGATTTCGGAAGAGGTCAAGTTACCACTTTAGGTAACCTCTCCATCTCACCTCGCCACACACACACACACACACACTCTCTCTCTCTCTCTCTCTCTCTCTCTCTCTCTCTCTATTCTCTCCTGATTCCTTTCACCTCCCTCTCATTGTCATCGGCGGTCTACCACCGGCCGGCCTCCATATTGAACAATCAAGGTGTTGAAATCTTCCTCTTTCTCTCCTCTATCATATCCAATATACCCACGAACCTCTTGCTCATCGATTAAACCAATAATCAAAGAAAACCGATCAAAAATTTAAGAACCCTAGAGTTTGAGGTTTTTTATTTATTTCGAGCTCGAATCGGTCAAAGAGACCCACTAGGCTTTGTAGCCCTTACCACGATCGAGCTAACCATACCTTAGTTGCTTCCCAATTCAATTGGAGGTGCACGAATCAAAGATTTGAAGTTTTTGAGTTCAAAGGTAAATTGGATGGTTTAGCTTGTGAATTGGATGTTGTGGCTTTGGAAGGAAATGTTCCTTACAAGACTTTGAGTGTTTTCAGAATCGGGTCGACGAAAAATATGGGTGGAGCAATCGCACTGGCAGCGGAGGCGATGGTTCACGATGATGCTCCGGTGAAGGATTTTTTTGGCAGAAGATTTATATCATTTTGTGCGTATTAACATAACAATTGTATTGAAGAGGTTTGTGAATAGATTTGGTAAATTAACAGATTGAAAGTGGACATAATCAGATTGTAGTTAACGTTAATACGAATTAATGAGCCTAACGAGTTTAAAGTCAATTAGACGTAAAGTGGTTTACTTTTTGAGAGAGTATGACGATTTTGATATTTTTTAAGGATATTTGACATACGATTAGTTTAGAAACTCGTTAGGAGTTCAAGAATCATGTAGGTCGAGAATGTGATATTCTCTTTAGGAATACTCATGGAGTGAACGAGTTATTCGATATCATTATTGGCGAATAATTTTTAAATAATGGTCGTTGTTTAAGGATAACACGCCAAATCAGCAGCGGCAGAGAATTCAGTTGGATAAGAGACCTAAGTATGTGAGTGGACTTTTATTTTCACTGAGAATATGCATGCAGTTATATGCTTTATTCAGTTACATGCTTTATTTTTGCATAACTCAGCTACTTAGTCTTAGTCAGCATCAGTTCAGTTATAGTTATAGCTTCGAAGTCAAGTTAGTTAGTTAATTCTCAACTCAGTCGGTAAGATATTCTCTGGTGATTATTCATTATATTATTATATGAATGCATACATCAGGTCACTCGGCTTGGCCTCTGAGTGTCTAGCCCGATCAGCTAACAATCGAGAATTGATCATTATGATCCAGCTCCAGAGAATGTACAACTTTATAGTGTTCTTTCAGCGGTGATAGATGCACAACATCCCTTTGTCACTGTTCTCGTCTATGGTTTGACGTTGATAGTTAATTAGTCCACTGCATGCAAGATTTTAAAAGTCAGAAATTGTTAAAAATGCATATTTATTAATTGTTTAAATTTTAGTTAATTATTTTGTTCACTCACTCTAACGTTTTTAAACTACATTTCCTAGACTCTTTATTTTAGGTTGCCAAGATCACAGATTAGATGGCTGAAGGTGTGTCCAACCAGTTGACGAGGCTAGCATATTCACCACTTCCGTTTTGCTCATAGTAGGTTATCTGATGACCTACTTATGTTATATATTTTCCTTTGGTTTGTCTAAACGCTCTGATTATCGACTTTGTGTAAATTATGTTGCTAAGATGTAAACTCTGCAATAGACTTTTTGTGTTCTATAAATTTAACAGTTAAGTACTTAATCTTGAGACCTTTTAATGGTATTAAAGTCGGTTTCTTTTAGTTCAAGTTTCGGCTAACTCATGTTGGGTTGACGGTTGTATTTACAGTGTGAGCTAGCATGATGTGGGTCGCACAGGGCTTGTCTCGGGTGATGTCAGGTATCTGGGGAGGGCCCTGCCACAAAGTCTTGGATATACTGCCTTGAAAGTTTTGGACATTGAGAGTTGTCTTTTGGATGACAGACTTGGGAATGTCCAGTAATGTCATCGACTTGACGGTAATGATATTGACCACTGCTCCCGAATCCACAAACATTTTTTTGAGTTGCACCCCTTGAACCTTGGCAGAGATGTAGAGGGGTCTCATGTGCATGGCCATATTTAATATTAGTTTCCTGGGCATCATGTAGGCCCGTCTCAACAATAGATCGATTTCTGGCTATATGGCAAGCAGCCGTTGCTCTCCTTTATCCTCGTCGTGAGCTGTCATTGCTAAGATGTTCACTGCGTTTATATGGTCTACGATGACTTCTCTAGTGATGAAAGGCGTTGGGTCCACTAATCTAGCTGATGAACCTAGAAACTTGGCGGGTAAGACGAAAGCCATGTTCACGTCAAACTCCTCGTCATATACTTAAGTCTTTGGTTTCTCATCCTCATCGTAGTCTATTAGCTCCTCATCCTTGACTTCCTCTATGTTTAGCACTATTTCTTCCACCCGTGTTTTAGCTTCGGCCATGTCATGATCAACGAGGAGTATTGCATCCACAACAACCATGAGTCGATCTTCAAACGAAACCTCAGGTGTAGGTTTGACACTCGTTGGAGAGAACATGTTATTGCATTGTCTTGCCAATGAAGAAGCTATCTTGTTCTGGGTCATAGCTTCCTTGTGCTTCTCTTCCACTAATGGCTTTGACTTCCACCTAAGTCCCCTTGTTTCACTTGAAGCAATCTATACAATATTCAATTCAGTTGGTCGATGAAGACTTTTAAGCGCAACTGACTTTGGTTTTTAGTTGTCGTTGGGCTTTGGCTTGCTGCTTCTAGGCTTCCTATGAGCCCGTTGAACCTCAGGATAGGTTCTAGAACTTGAACCCTTGAGAGTAAGTCGAGGTTCCTAGAAAAGACACTAGGTCTAGTTTCCCGGACCTTTGGCTCGTGAGATTTTTTACCAAAGACCACAATGAGGTTTGCTGCCAAAGAATTTAGCCACCTTTGCAGTTGCTCGGGTGTATAAGTTAGTTGTTTTGGCTAGATGAGACCTGCATCCAAAGCTTCCAATGCTCTCTTATCTACTCTAAACCTACGTTGCAAATTTCTCCGTCTGGTAGGGGTTACCTCAATTGTTTTCCCCTTTTCTTTGACATACCATACATTCTCCTTGGTAATGTTTCTAGATGCTGGAGAAATGTAAGGTTTAACGAGTTGCTCGTCCATACTTGATTCCACGGCTGCCGGTTTTAAGTACTTCTCTGCCCCTTGCATCTGCTTATACACTTGAGAGTCTCTCGGGTTCGGCTCTCGCAGACTTGTAAGCTGGTAATGCTCAGGTGGGGAGAGAAACTCCGGTCACAACTTGACTGCTTTCATTAGCTCTTTATATGATATCTTCAAACCTTAATGGACTTTGCAGCGATAGCACAATGCTATTAGCGACTCTGCCTTCGGGTCAATCTTTTCTTTGCCCTTTAAAGATGGTGTTGGTTGCACCACCTTAGTCGTCTCTCCACTAGTTTGAAGGTCCACCATTTTTTTCCTCTTGTTTGGTTCCATTGCACATCTACCATACCCATAATGACGTCTTCACCAACATTAACATCCCGAGTCGCTCACTTACCTTACTACTCAATAGCGATCTCACCTTCGTCAATCCACTGTTGAATCCGAAATCTGGTGCAAGTAGCGATCTTACCTTACTACTCAAACTGATGCATTACTCAGTTGAATGGGTCCATGCATAATGGAAGCAACATTAAGGGAGACCTTCCAAAGTTGTCGGGTTTGGCGAGGGTCCATATGGCACTTCAGTGATTCTCGCTTGAACCAGATAATCCATAATCCCTGCCACTTGCAACACATCATAAGTGATCAGCTGCTTATGCCACTTTACCTGCCCAAGATTTTTCACTGGCTCAGGCTTTGGCCCTGGCACCACTTGCCTGAGTTTCTTGTGGAATAGTGGCAAAGGCCAAGAGTCACTACTTGAGTGCTCTTCCTAACCGAAGTTGATTACCCGGTGGTCAAGTAAGCTTTGGACAATGTTTTTCAACCCGATGCAGGAAGAGGTGGTGTATCCAAACTTGTTATGATACCTGCAAAAATAATCACCCAGCCCCATTGGCTAGGTTCTCAAGCCTCTTCATAGGCCTATAATTGATAAGGTCTTCCATAATCAACTCATCAAAGATCTCATTCATTCGATCTTGCTGGAATGTATATTGCCTAGGTAGCCTAGGTGCTCTTGGCAACTGATCCCTCTTAACCTTTCTTGACTTTCGCTCACCCTTTTCTGCCTCTCATCTGGCTGGTACCCCATGTAGCTCAACCATATTGACCTGCGGGTCTGGGAATGGTTGGGAGTCTACCAATGAAACATTTTTTTGTGATGCCTCCAGAGCGAGCTTGCCTTCGTTGATTCACTTATGGATCTGATCCTTGAGCTTGACTTAGTTCTTAGTTTAATGGTTCCACATACCGTGAAACTTACAGTACTTTTTCCCCTTCAACTGTTTCACACTAGGGATGGGTCTTAAGTCCGTCTTTGTTGCCCGCTGACTGATCAGCTCATCCAGTATCTCATGAGTCAAGTTGGCATCATAGGTATATGTCTTAAACTCTGACTTAGTAAAGGCTATTATTGAGAGCTTAACTGGCCCCTTGCTCTGCTTCAACTTCTGAGGTTTTAACACTGTTTTGGAGGTTAGCTCAACGACATGAACATGCCCGTCCTCAAAATCATAGCCTTTTTCAACAGTGTCTTCAATATAAGCTACATTAGTTGGCTTGTTTCTTTCTGGTACATATGGTGACCTGGGCGTGTATGTCCCTTTAGAGAAGTTATACCTATTTTCCCTCTCTTGCATGATATTATGAGCTTTCGTCACTGTGGCGATGAACTTATTCAAAGAAATGTGCTTACTGCTGAGGAACAGGCGGTAATACTAGTCTTCCAAGCCATTGATCGCCATATCTATGATGATCTCCTTTACCAGAGGAGTCTTGCACAAATTGTATTCTGATCTAAAGCGATGCAAGAAAGCCACTGGACTCTCAGAAGAAGCCTGGCACATGGCCACCAGTTTGCTTATGCTTGTTTCTAGCATTGTCGTTTCGAAGTGATCGATGACCAACGTCTCCATAGCCGACCACTTTGTTACCATATCAGAGCTATACCTGACAAGGAGGAACCGAAGACCCTCAATTTGAGTTGCGGATCCTCTCCCCAAGGTCCAAGTTGTAAAGTGAAGCGAGTAGATGCACTCTCGCCTCCATCCCCATTGAAGGTTTGAAAGCTAATTGGCTTGTAATTCCTAGGTCACTGCCAAGTAGCATTAATACTCTTCTCCAATATTAAGAAATGAGTTTCATACAGGTGGTGTTGCTTGGCGACCTGAATGTTACACTGACTCATGAACCTATCAAACTGCTCCTGCCAGGCGGCTGAGAACTTGTATGCTTGGCATTGAGCCCGCGCAAAGTCATATATGGACTTAGAGAGTTGTCCAATGTCACAAGATGTTCTCTTGAATAAATTGAGCGTAGCCTTCATTTGCAGCGCATGTGCGGTCTCTAATGCTTGTGGGAGCTCAGCGGGCATTTTATCTTGGCCCTTAACCAGGATCGCGAGCTGAGCCATGTGGTCACTTGCTCCTCTAGGCCCTTGGCGAATTCAGCCCTTAAGGCGACCACTTCAACATTCATGGCCTCAGTCTTTTCGCCATTAGTGGTGAGTATAGCCGCTTGATCGGCTAGTCCCCGGTTGATGAAAGCAAGTTGCTCCGCCTGGTGCTGGTCACACGTGGCGATGTACTGCCAATAGTTTTTGTACATTAAGCCCCTGATTTCTTCTTTGAAAAGGAACTCAAACGCCATTACTGAGCGACGTGCGGTTCTGAAAACTAAATCAACTGCGTTTGCGGAGAATGGGCAACAATCAACAGAGTTGTGCTCCCAGTAAGCCGATTGAGGATGTTTGTGACTCTGAGGGTATGCCATTTTGTAAGGTTCCCCTATTGTCGCGTAGAGACACGAAAAGTTGTCCCACTGAGCGTGCCAAAATGTTTGGCTCTAGAAATTCTAGGGTGCTGAGAAGTCTCAAACTTTCTATTTTCTCGGCTGTGTGCGTGTATATATGTCTTATGTGCCACTGCCATGAGGTAGAACGTTGAATTTTGGTTCACCGCTATTGAACTTCTAAGAAGCGATTGAGATGGGGAGAGCACCAACCTCGTCTGATGAATTCTTTTTGCCTAAGTGACTTAGGACTTGATAGTTTTCGTGTCTCTTACTGAGCCACGAAAATCGATACCTCACAGCTCCTTCGGTGCAAGACAGAGCAATCTCCTTGACGAGTGTTGAGAACACAAAGTTGCTTCCTTGAATCGTCGGATGTTCACACTCCTTCGGGTGAAGATCTTCCAATCGCAGGTTGCTAGGGTTTTCTCGAGATGAGAAGTATTTTTCCGGGAGCAAAAGCTATGTGTGATGTCGAGGTCTCAATTCTGAAAAGATTTTCTCTATATATAGGAAAATACTTATGCCTTGTTGTGGTTAACCTGAGACTCTAACAACCAGACTCCCTTGAGGACTCTAATTTCTCGAGATCTCACTTCCTAACTCTTTCAATCAAAATCTAAGACTTGATGATAAGATCGCCAGGGAATCATTTTCTCCATAGGAGGTCATTTCTGCCGCATGGGTTGCAGGCATCGGTCCAGTAATACTCACAAAACCTAAAAAATAAAGACTATTTATTTCTGGTCCAAACACATATAAGGGCAAGATAATTAATAATATGGAATAGGAGGATAGAGAGTTACAGGTGGCGTTGGTGCATCAAGAACTAAGAGAAGCTGTTACTGATGAAGATTCGGGGAAGGAGGAAAGAGCAGAGGCAGAAGAAGAGGTTGATCAGGTGAGTTTGGATGTTGGTAGCGGAGTTATGGTTCATGATGAGGATGTTTAGAACACGTCATGTGAAGATGTGATAGAGGGTAGTATGGTCCAGACAACACTGCTACTTTCGCCTACAAAAAGTAACAAAAGGAAGAGAGCGGGGGAATTGGCGGTGTCACCAAAGAAGCCAAGATTGTCACTGTCTTTACGAAAACTTTTAATGGATAGAGCTTGTCTTCACCGGAGAAACAGAATAAAGAATCAAGCAAGAAGAAAGGACGTCCAATTTGAAGCAAGAACAAAAAGAAAGGAAAGACACCAGTGGATCAGAAACTTTCAGTGGTTGGTCCGTTGAGATTGACATATCTAGCGATGGAAAAATAAGGCTTTGCCAAAGAAGGCAAAGCAAAAAATAAATAATCTGAGTTTGAGGCCAAAGTCTAATTTCATCTACAGTAATCAGATAGATTAGACCTAGTTTATTTGTGCTCTAAATTTCTATGGATACATCACTGCCTAGTTTAATTTTGTCTCTCATTAAAAAAGAATTATTCTAGATATTTTTTATTGTATATGAATAATTTATAATACAATGTATTCTTTCGTCCAAAAAAAAACTTTTCCATGATTACGAATCACTTGATGTCAACTTGGTTGTATTTATATCTCTATATATATCATGCATTATATTTTGACACTTTTGCATCAACTAGCAGTAGTGTATTCGTAAGGCGTTTTCTTATCAAGCATATCTAAAACATACGGTATCTGGCCAATAACCATTCCTAATTTCTTAAAAGAAATTGAAATAAATGAAAGAATAATAATGACTACAATAGTACAATGTCAAGAAAAGGGATCAAAATGAGTTCGCCACCTATCTTCTTCTGAGAATGCCGTGCATGATCGGAAACCCTGAAAAATTAGACAACCACAATCCATGTGTGTGACTTTTTGTGAAAACTTAAAGAATTAGACCACCGCCTCCCATGATGTGAAACCCTAAAGAAAATACCTTGTACCAGCAAATCTACCCAACAACCCAACTAATTAAACCCATGATTATTCTTAATCACGGGTGTTAACTAGCTAGCTATCACTATATATAAGACGACACGGCACGACCTAAAGCATGAACTATCGATTATAATGAACCCTGATTCCTTTGTTTATCACTAAAACCTCACTAAAACCCTATACTTATTTTACACATGCATGATTAGGTTAATACATACCCACAATTGTATAGGGACTCGATGGTGTACACGTGAAACTGTGGAACAAATTAGGTACTAATTAATGTGTTGGGACCAATATCTCCATGATAACACAAATCGGGTGTTTGCCTCTTCGATCAAGAGCAATACTTAAACACGGATAAGTGTTTAATACTCTGAACTTTGTAATTTTTAAGCAAATGGATGAGCCTAAAACGAAGTGCTTCCATAGAAAAGCATAAGAGGGTACAGAAAAGTTGGCATGCACGGGGATTACAGGCTGTGGATTTCAACTACGAGTCTCTGATACCCAAAAATAGTGTGCGTATTTTTAAATAGATCTCTTCCTTTTTGCTTTTGGGATGGTATAGTGCAGAAAAGCATGAACCCTTTTGAGTAGGGTGAGTGTGACCCAATTAATGTCTTCTTGGGAAGCATGCTTCTTGGTTCGTGGACGAAGAAGAAGACTAGAAGAGGGTGGTTGCCATTTGAGAGAGAGGCTTAGCTACGCATGGCTTCCATTGACCTATATCGTCAGGGGCCCTATCGAATACTACTTCCTATCATCGCATGCATTATCTTTGTGACTTCTCACCCTAGCATAAACTCATGCTTCCAATATACACTACAATACAGATGGAAAATCTTTTTACTGTCCTCCTTTAACTTTTACAGATATTTCCGTGACTTTGTTAATAAGGAAAAAATTTCATCGCGAATTTTTATAATAAGACTTTGGAGAGTACCTACTCATTAGACTCATTTTTTCTTTATATTTTAATAAATTCGCCGTTGATTATATACATAATAATGAGTAGATCACTTATATAAAATTTCACCAAAATTAAAAATTGAAGTTCTTCATAATCAAGATTTATTACTTATGTTTGCTTGACTATTTTGGTTCGTCCATTGATTTGATCTTATTCGACACCTTAATGATTTTCAATTTGAATAAAAATTTGTAGAAATGATCTACTTATCAATATCTAAACATTTACCAGATAACTTTGTAAAAATTTTATTAAAAAATGACTCTTACAAAAATTAATTGAAAGATACTCATTAAAAAAGTCTTTAATGGAAAAATTCCCTTGTAAATAAATATTTGGTATAAAAGGACTAAAATTTGGTAAAGTAAAGAGAAAGGAACTGGCTGTTGGAACTTGGTTGTCAATGTTTGGTAAAACAATGTGACAGTGGGTAATGGTAAACAGGTGAAGAATATTGGAAAGGTGACCAACTACCATTTTCCACTCATATATGGCATGGAGATGGAGATCATTATATTTCGTGCCCAGAAAGAGTAATCACCAAAAAGAAAGCAGTAACACCTGCAATCTTCATGTTTGGGATAATATGATCCCTAGTTGTGCAAGACATGCTGTTGTTTTTGATCGAATAGATTTAGGTTATCTAGAGGCTTTAGGCCTCTTCTTTTGTATCAAGAAAAAATAGCCAAAAAAGAACAGAGCCATTTTTGGGTGTGCACCTAAATATCCGATGGGTGGGATTGTCAATGGCTACCTAGAATTGGTGTTCATTCATTGTCATTATCGTAGCCCTTCCGTTCGCATGCGTGCCTTTCGATTTTTGTTGTGGGAATCTTTTGACTTGCAAGCTATGGAAGCCATTCTAATTGATTTGTAACAACCTAAGGGATCTGTTTCAATCTTATAAGCTCTTTAATTTCCTAAACAAAAACACATATTAGAGCCAAATGGTGTCCTTAAAGCAAGTAACAGGTCGAATGAAGAATTAGGGACCCAAAAAGTGATTTACGATGTTGAAAGCCCGAATTTGTAATCATGTATCTTGCATTATAATATAATGTGATAATGACTAAAGATCTTTAACATAGACATATAAAGTTATAAACACATATATAAAAGGGGTGTAGTAACACACTTGTAGCCAGAGTTTGCGTTTAATATCATACATGATATCTGGGTTGAGATTTTGATTATGTCCAAACTCATTTAGACATTAAAATCTAAATTTCACTATTTTTTTGATTTTTGATTTTTGATTTCAAATTTGAGACAGTCTACTCTATAGATTATTGAATGAAGATCAACTCTACAAAAAATGAATCTAAATGGAGATAATTTGAGTATCAGATCTTGCAAAACAAATGAACAGTTGTTATTGTAATGTTGAAATTCACCATAACCGTTCATTTATTTGACAAGATCGGATACCCAAATGATCTCCATTTTTATTCATTTTTTGTAGAGTTCATCTTCATCCAATAATATATAGAATGGACAGTCTCAAATTTGAAATCAAGACTCCAAAAATGGGAGAAATGAGATCAATTTGGACCTTGGTGTCCAAATGAGTTTGGACCCGATTAATTTCCTTAGGGTTGGTCTTCTACTGTCCTAAATAGAGATAATGCAAGATCTAAGCTTTATAGAGGATTGATATTTGAATATTTCCCATGCTAGCTAATGCAATCATATTACGGTAATACTAGAGTATTGGTCCATATCACTGTTCAAAAAAGCGTTTGCCTAGTCTGTCTAGGTGACGCTTAGGCTCTTAAAAAAGAAAAAATGCATAAATTTAGCTCTAAGCCCCTTTCCAAGATATCCCTCCACCTAATCAACGCTTAAGCGGACACCTTGGCTGCTTAATACGCCTAGGCAACCGCTTAACGCAAAAACGGACAAAATCTAAACCTTCGCAATATAGCTTTTAACTAGCTTCAAATTAGAGATGAATTAAAGACAAAAAGGTAAATTAGAGAACTTAAAGACAATATGTTTTGATGAAATTTTCTTATTATTTTCTATATTGTTTATATTATATCTTTGTATATTATATTAGATAATTATATAATTAATTTAAAAAAATAATCTACCTAGAATCTGATTATTCTTCGCCTAGTCGGCTAGACATTAGGCAGTCACTTTATCGCCTAGTGCCTTTTTGAACATTGATGTGTATATATTATGTATCAGTATCTATACTATTATTAAGGGAACCCACTTTGTTTCCCCAAATTGTTCGATTATTCTTTTTTTGACCTTTTAGTTTAGAGAAACTTAAATAATTAAAGGTTAATATAGTAATTGACAATTATATTTTTTTAATAAAAATAAAAGCCTTTTTTCTTCTCCTATTTTATCAGGGCAGTTACATTATTTTCTCTTTCCCACCATTCTTCTACAGTTTTTTACGTGCACCTACCTATAGTTATTATACTATTTTGTTCGATACTTTTTGGTAACTGGCCTGTCAAAATAATTTTGAAAAATAGAATTAAATAAAATTAAAGTTACACACACATTGTTTGTGTATTTTTTCTAGTATTACTTGATATTTTGGTATATGTATTAGGTTTCCCAAAATAAAATAGATTATACATTCAAATCTTATTGTTTCACGGATCTATAAAATCTACAATGTAACCGTAACTACTTATACACAACTCATACTTATAAACAAAAATTGAATGATACTATCTACTAATTAAAGAGTATATCTAGCGATTTTTAGACGGAAAGTGATAAAAAGTCTCACTGAGCCTTTCCCTCTCCCTATGGTTTTGGCGGCGGCGAGAATACATCTTCAAGGCCGGTATGAGCTTCCCATCTCTGGCAGCATCCTCCCGACGTCGTATGGCGTGGCACCTAAAGCTTCCTTCCGTTGGGCTCAAAGATGTGCTATGGTATGTGGCTCCCCGTTCTCCTTTGCTTGTCGATTATTGAGTGAGTTATCAGATTGGGTTGATAGAGGTCGTCGCTCGGCTCGAGCCAGACTTAAACCACCTTCGATTTTTGCTGTGTTGCAGCGCCGGAGATTTCCATAGTTGCAACAATGGTTGTTTTGTTACGCCCGAAAGTGGTAGCGCATTGAGCGATGTGGTCCTCTGCATCGTGAACTTTTGGTTGTGTTGGTGCCTGTGATTTTTTCGATTGGTTTCAGGCTGGCCTTTGAACCCCGGTTTTACAGGGCTGTGGCGAAATGAGCGGTTCTTGAGCTTCTTGTGATGGCTGCAACATTCTTAAGGAGAAGAGTGGGTTCCAAACTCCCTCCTAGGTTGGGCTCAATTAGGCCTGGTTCATGGACTAGGGTTGTCAATTTTTAAAGGGCTGGTCATGTGGCCCATATGTTGGTTAAAGGGTTGTGGATTTGGACCTGGGATTCAAGTGGCTGAGACTCGAGTATTAAGATACCGATTCTTGTGGTGTCTCGATAGGAGTAGCAAGTGTAGGCAAGCATTACCTTGGTTTACTCATGTTGGTGCTTGCCTAGTTTTCGCGTGGCATGGTACATTATTAGTTACTTTTGTACTTTATTTTGATTACGATGTTTGTGAGTTGATTTAAGGAGTTTCTCTAGGTTAGCTTAGCAGTAGTTTTTTCTCTTATACCCTATGGGTGTCTACTGTGTAACACTGATTACTGCATTGATAAAATGTTGCCTCGCATTTGAGCCTTTTAAAAAAATTACAGAGTATACACTGATCGACCTGTGACATAACGTTGAACCTCAAACCCTAACACATTCACTAATTTTGTATTGCATCGAGGTTTGTTTCATAAACTTGCTATCTATACATAAAACAAAGGCGAATTTTTTTAACCCCAGTGATGATGGGAGGACGATGCAATGTCATAGTATCGTGACACTCTCTCCAAAATCCATTTGGGAACACCTTTCAACTTGGAACTCGATAGTTACCTTGTCGTACAATTAATCCAAGCAGTCCTTCAAACTTGTAGGATTTGACAAGGCGGGTAAACACCTCTCAAAGATACCATATTTACAACCTGGATATATCAATGTAGTAAGATAAATAGGGGTTGTCGAACACAAGGAATTGGTGAAACTAAATCCTAACAAACTACTATGCTTACAGACTCAACTACAGTACACTAATGACAACGCGAACCTAAGCTAGACAGACTCAAATGCTACGAAATTTGGACACAATGAACTAGACACAGTGGCGCACTATCACACAAAATTTGAGGGTTTTCTAAGTTGATTTGGTTACCGAAATAAATTGGCTAAGCTACAGCTAATGCAGAAATCAGTAAATTGCAGAAAGTAAATTGTTGTAGATAATCAATGAGATATGAATGCTAAGAACTTCTCTCCACCCTAGACATACTTACGACCTCCCCAATATAATTGAACTAACCATGGATAAATATTCCCAACACAAGAGCTTTGGTTAAGTCATATTGTGTATTACACTCTGTTACTTGACATGAAAGAGGGAGGGACAATCCACTCGATCTTGATCCTCACTTAACCGACTTATACATATGGTGATGTAAGCCTAGAGAACTGAAGTCATTACGTTCTAAGAATGTTTGAAGAATAACAGAGCTTCAAGGGTTGATAAGGTGGTCACCCTTTCATCACTAAGGCTTGTTTCACACAATTCATGTTTGTCTCTAGAGAATATGCAATGATAAGGTGGTCATATACATAATCAAGACTATAGATCATAAGCCATGCATCTAAGCCTGTACTCAAAGAAACATGAACATAGAAATCATACGGTGAGAAAACAGTGAACCAAAACTCATCCAAATAATAATAGAATCAAAATGGGTTCAAAATCGTAAGCATATCTAGGGCTTCAATCAGCCCCTAACAATGGAAATTTAGCTACAAATAGTTTTAAATAATAACATTAAAGAATTCATGAAAGATAAACAAAAGAATGAGAAGAAATAAACTCTTGATCCCCGTCGGGATCGCAGACTTGCAATACGGTTCCTCTTTCCTTCCACTTCTTCTTCTTTCTTTATTCTTCTTCTCTTTTGTCTTTTTCTCTTATTCTCTCTCTTCTCTCGCCAACCACTATGTTTCAGCCCCTTCTCCTTTTTTTCCAGCCCACGTGCTATATATATATATATATATATATGCATGCAACATAGCTAGGAAACCTAGCTACCCCACGTGCATGCAGTTTCCAACTTCAAATGGAGTTCTTCCCAAAGTCCAAGTCAAACACCACTTTTATTGATCTCCTACTTTGTTACGTCTCTCGCCAAGCTCTTTTAATGTATATATAAATAAGCTCCTCGCCAAGACTGCTCCCCTTTGTATTCTTCTCAAATTAGGATTCCTTGACCAATCAAGTCTTCCTCTCCCACAATAACTCTCAAAATATATTATTTAATCTCCTTTTCTTCATTAACCCCCAAAATACCTAAAAAAAAATAAACATAATTAATTCACTCAATTAATAACAATAAACTAAATATAGGGAACAAATTAAATACCGAATAGACGCATAAATATGCGACTATCAGGATTCATATATCACATTTGCTTTATCGGCCTGTGGTATCTCGATAATGATGTGGAGGGGATTTGAGGTCTAAAGCAAGCAAAGAAAACTTGGAGAAGAACATCATCGTATCCTTAGGGCATCTTCAATGGAGAAGTCCTATATGAAGTCCTAAACCTATTTTTAGGACTTCTATCATCTCCAATGGTTAAAATCCTATCTCAAAGTTCTAATTTTATATATTTAGACTTTGTAAAATATAATTGTACATGATAATTAATAATTATATTAATTTTAAAAAAATTAAAATTTTGAGTGACTTATGCATTATTCACAAATCGGATATACTTTCGTTTCACATGTGTCAGTCGTTTCACTTATGCATTGTATAGATATTCGAGTTTGTGAGATTACGTTATCTACCACGTGTAAAGTATCAAAATATCGGACAAGATTTCAGACAATATTACGCTATCTGCCACGTAACTTATCGAGATATCGAACTAAATTTTGTGCAACATGTGTCAACGTTTAATTAGTTGAAGAGATTACGTTATCTGCCACGTGTAAAGGTGAAGTTCTTCGAAGATCATGTTGATCTTCTATAAAACCGGAGCATTCACTCTTTCATCTCTCACCAATTCACAACCACTCATCCCCCCACACAAAAAAATTGTGGTTTCTTAGTAATTGTTTTCATACCTTTAGTTTTATTTTCCGACATGAATAGGTTGTGGAAACTATTGAAGAAAGAGGAAGTCGAAGATGTTCCGAGAAGGCAACATCAAGCTCACTTGATGTCCGCGGCAGCCTACCAAGTGGAGATGATGGAAGAAGATAAAGCCGAAGGTCAATGGGGTGGTTCTTCGGAAGGGAGGAAGTACATATTAAGGGAGCATGAGATGATGGATCAACGGTTAAAATCTCTATACTTCACTAAACCATGTAGGTTTGACGGCGACACTTTTCGAAGGCGCTTCCGTATGTCACCTTCTCTCTTTGACAAAATGATGTGTAGCGTGGCCATCCACGACCCGTACTTTGTACTATTGATGGATGCCACCGGCAGACTCGGCCTCTCCACCGAACAGAAGTTAACATGCGCTATGAGGATGCTCGCATACGGTCTACCAGCTGACTTGACCGATGAGCTCCTTGATATTTCCGAATCCACTGCTCTTGAAGTGTTAGATCATTTCACAAGGGTGATATGGGCTGTGTACCGCAAAAACTATTTCCGCACACCAATAAAGGCAGATCTGTAGAGATTGACGAACAAAGCTGCAGAATGTGGATTTCCAGGTATGTTGGGTAGTCTTGATTGTATGCATTGGCAGTGGAAAAATTGTCCGGCTGCTCATGTCGGGAAGTTCCAAGGCCATAAAGGAAAACCTACAATTATCTTAGAGGCAGTGGCTTCGTATGATACTTGGATTTGGCATGCATATTTTGGACTTCCAAATTCTCTCAACGATCTCAACGTCCTAGGAATGTCACCGTTGTTCGACGAGGTGTGCAGATGTGAAGCTCCTCAAGTGACTTTCAAGGTAGCCAACAGTACGTACCATCAATGTTATTATTTGGTAGACGGCATCTACCCTACTTGGGCAACTCTTGTGAAAGCAATAAAAAATCCTACCACTCCGGAGACAAGATACTTTACAAGGATGCAAGAGGCGTTCAGAAAAGACGTGCAGAGAGCATTTGGTATCCTCCAAACGCGTTTTGCAATTGTGAGGGGTCCAGCTCGTTTATGGATTAGGGAGAGGCTCCAATACATCATGATGACGTGCATTATTTTTGCACAACATGATTGTAGAGGATGAGGGCGCCAAAGATGAGCAATATGATTTCGACATTGATAACATCCCAATGCGTCCAAGAAAAGCTGATATATATGATAAACCAGTTTATGATGATGAGGTGCATCGTAATCCCCAACTAATGCATGCATTTATGCGTGATCGTTACAAGAGGATTCGGTGTCCAGTGATATGTGGGGAACTAAGATCAGATTTAGTTCAACACGGCTGATCTTTGAAGAAGTGGCAAGAGCACAATCGTGGCTAATTTGTGTCGTTAGCATGTGTCAATAAATGGCATCCGTTTGCCATCATGTTGTTGTTTGCATTTAATTTGTGTGTGGTTGTGTATTTTTAATTTGTGTGTGGTTGTATGTTTTAAATTTTGTGTGTGTGCATGTAATATTTTGTGTACTTGAATGCATTTAACTTTGTGCATGTAATATTTTATATGTATTATATGTACTTGAATGCATTTAACTTTGTGCATGTAATATTTTATATGTATTATATATTTTATGTATTATATATTAATATATTGTGTGTGTGCATGTAATATTTTATATGTATTATATATTAATTTCAAACAACAATACCAATTAATTTATAAGACCATATAAAAATACACTTCATACATAATTAGTTATAATTAATTCAAAACAACAATATAAATTAAGCAATAGACAAGATAAAACAAACTAATCACTCTTGATCATCATTTTGCATCCACGCCATTTGATTGAGTGGAAGACAGGGGGAAGAACTTGATCCACTATAAGGAGGTGTAGATGTGGGTGCCCCTAATTCCTCTCGCTCAAGTATCTTTCTTTGTTTCCTCTCCCAATATCCTCTCTTACACGGTGAATATATACTTGGATCAACCGCCATTGTGCAAGCATCTTCCTCCCTTTGTTGAGCCACCATTGCCTCATGCATAAGTTGTTCTCTTCGTGCAAACTCTCAATCATTTTGATCGACAAGCCTTTTCATTTGAGCATGAATACTCAATGTTAGCTCTTGATTAACTTTCTTCTTTGCCGCCTTAGCCGCTTTTTGTCCCATTGGACTCTCTTGCCTAGCTTTAGATGCCACGCTTGGAGTTGCTTCGTCTCCGGGCGAATTGTTATCATCCAAGTTGGTAGGAGTCTCACAATTTCTAATATCCTCATCCAAGTTGGTAGGAGTCTCACAATTTCTAAATTTAGGTGACTCCTTTAAGATATCCCAACAATGCAAATATGCGAAATGCTTTCCATGGGAATCATCGAAGTAGTACCCTTTTGTATTTCTTAACTACAAACATAGTAGTGATTATTTAATTTAATATCATGAATTATTACTATATTTTAAGTGACAAAGAAAAATACTTACGTCATCTTGATCATTTTCGCCACTCGCATGATTTTTGATGGCTTTATGCATTGCTTGGCTCTATCTCATACTTGCGGGATTGATCTTCTTCCATCGAGATTCGACACTTGTCTGGGTTCACGTAGGTGCGTTGGTTGGCTTGATACTTTCAAAATGCTCATATATACGATCCCACAAGGTTCCACCGGATTGATTAGTGCCGACGGCGGCATCTCCACCAATATTAAACACGGCCACGCACAAAGCTCCATCTTCCGCCTCTTTCCAATTTTTCAATCGTGGTGCCCTAGGTTTTGGTGATGCTCTCTTTGGACCCATGGTTTTGAACAAAAAAACTGAATTTGCTATAAGAAAAGAGGAGGAAGGAAATTTTGAGAGGATGTAAGAAATGATGTGAAATGAATGAAATTTTGGGTTGGTATTTAAAGAAAAAATTAGAATTTACTGTTCCAACGGACTGATTAATATTCCCAAAAAATAATTAATTTTTTTTCATTTTTTTCTGACTGTTATATTAAAAATGGGAGTTGGATCGAATAATAACCGTTTGATCGATTTCAACATATATTCTTTGCCGCTAGTTCAGAATCAGAAATTCAAAAAAAAAATTTAGATTTAACTGAGATTGAAATCTGGCTGTTGATTTCAAGATAGAATCAAATCGGGCCGTCCATTTCATTCGACCGTTGGTGCTCCAAAGGGCTGAAGCAGCATCACGTGGGCGGGTCCTACTCTGCAGCAACAGTCTGCTACTCGCCTCCTCGGTGGAGCGCTTCGCGCGTGATCGACCATCCCTCTCTCCTCCAGCACGTCGCGTTGCTCGTCTCTTCCTTCTCCGGCGCGTTGTTTTCTCTCCTTCCCTCTTTCCTTCTGCAAGTCTTGCCCCACATGTTTTCCCTCTCAATTTATAGATCGGGTCTTATATGAAGATCTAGTTTAGGACTTCATTTAAGACTTCAAACTAGTTGGGCTAGGTTTTAGATCCCCAAAACACACCATTGGAGAAGCTGAATTGGAGACAAAGATAGAAAAATAGGCTATAGGACTCTCCATCGGAGATGCTCTTAGTTGAGCATGTCGTATAAATATTCATAATGTCTGTTTGATATAACTCTTAAAAACATTTTCAATCTTAAGAAAATACTTTTATCAATTTCTTAGTGTTTGGTTATAATTTAAAATATTTTGAGAAAATTTAGAGAATTAATTATAAGCCTTATTTTTTTTTCTTTTGAAACATATGAGTGTGCTGCCTTTTAAAAATGTATTTTTCTTTCTGAAAGCACTAATAATAGAAAATATTTTAAAATCTATCACTAACCGGCACACAGTGAGTCACTGAGTCATGGTTTCCATTTATACTCGTGTGGTTGATATCACATCAAATCATAAATTATTTGCAAACACTCATGTGGCCCCTTTGAAGTATGGGTTGTTCCAACTTCCAAGCTTACCAATTTCTGCTCTCTGACTACGCCCTAGTATCACAACTCACAAAAGTGAAGCATCATTCGTGAAATAAATGCCTATAGAATTAATAATTAGAATGCCACGTATGATTTTTATTCTAAATAGGAAAAAAAAGGTAAAATCTAATTTTGCAGTTTTATTATAAAGAGTAATGGTTTTTGTCTTTTTTAATTTGCGTGTTATAAGTTTAGGTGAACATTATTTTGATTTATTCGTATTAGTATTTGTCTAGTTCTTACGTGATTTGTCGTCGGTTATTTTTGTTCTTCATTTTAATTACAATATTCGTGAGTTAATGTAGGAATTATCTCTAAGTTAGTTTAATAATAGTCTTTTCTTTCGTATACTATAACTATTTATTGTGTAATATTGTATACTGTATTAATCAATATATTATCTCACGTTTTAACCGTAAAAAAAGAGAGTAATGGTGTTGGTCACATGCATTTTGAGGGGCCAAAAGTATAATCCAGTGAATTTTAGTACCAATTGATGCATTAGTCAATGCAATTAACATTATTTATACCAAGTTTAAGGTGGCCATGACCCCCTCCCGTCCCAACTCCCGCCCCTACTGTGTTTTCGCTCTTGGTCACGTTTACTAAATTATGAATGAGACTACCGGATATTCCATTTTTGCCCGTAAACATGTGTTTTTTAATATCATGGAGAATTTAAATTAATGACCCGGTGTTGAATGACTCACTTGTCACCATGTTCATGTTCATTATGGATTAGTGACTCGCGTTCGCGAGTGCATCAACATTTCCTACCTAAGCTGTCATCACCTTATACACGTCATATGACTTATATCCAAAATAATCCTTCCCTTTGTGGAAGACTACATTTTTTAATACCACAAGTAACCATCATAGTTTACTATAATTTTAAAATATATATGTACTCGCACTACCATTCCGGATTTTAGTAAACACCATAATGTGAATGGTTTATGCTCTCGAAGTCTCGATTCTAATTTAGCGAAGATGCCAAAATCTTATTTATTTCTGTTTGAGCTAGAATGCTAGATAGTGGGTCGAGTGCTTCCCGTGGGCTTTAGCTTGATCCGGTCTTTTAATAGGAGGCCCGAGTATGAAAGTTCTGGGCTCAATCTGTGGTAAATTTTATTTGTCTAGGTTAAGCTTTTTGCGGAGTTCGCGATAGGGTTTCTTATGGGTTTCCTTTTGTGATTTTGGGTACAGATTGTTGAAAATTGATGAGGGGAATCTGAAGCGAGATCTGTAACCGTGGTTAGAATTTGGTGCAAGATTTGATTTTAGTTTCAGTACTGAAGCCAAATTCGGATTCGAACTGTTCAGGGGAACACAATTTGATGCTGTCTCCGGTGAATTTGGTTAAGCAGAGTAATTTGTTGAAGACGCCAAGGACACCCTTGATGTTGCCCCCTGCGAATTCGGTTATGCAGGGTGGGTTGCTGAAAACGCTGAGGACTCCTTTGATGCTCTCGCCTGTGGAGTTTGTGAGGCAGAATAGCGACTTGAGTCACTTCCCATGGATTTACTGGTATGCTATATATGACTGTCTGATGTCTCATGTTATAGCTTTCATCCATATACGTAGATCGGGAATCATTGTGTTTGTATTAGGAATATTGTTGTGTATTTATACATTAAATGTTCTTTGTGGTTATGAAATGGTCATCCAATGGAAATTGAGGACCGAGATTTGTGTCTACATGGTTTTTCCACACCCTGTTGTGGCACTTGCTCAATATGGATTCTGATTTAAGCAATACAATTGATAGAACATTATGCTCAAGTATTGAAGATACAAACATGATATATAAATCTTGATTTGAATGTTGTTGCATGCTGGAGCTTTGTATATATGGTTCATCGGTAATTCATTACATATTTACATGAGCAGGTTGAGTTTAATTATGATTTTGAGATTTTCTGTATAAAATGACATTTTCAATCTGAGTTTGGAATGCTTGTCTACTTTTATCATGATTTAAAAAGTTGAGTTTCTTTGAAATCTGAGAGGATGTGACAAATGTCTCTGCTATGTCTCATTTGATACATATTTTGTCTTCCTGTATGAATACTGATTCATCTTTCTTATAAATTTAAGGTTAAATTATTGTGTCACTTGCACCATGACCAACTGAAGCCAGTATTTCATGTTTCTCAAAGAATTAGGAAAGCTGTAAGTCTCTCTCTCTGATATTCACTGTGGTTTCTTTTGATTGAAGATTAATGACATTTATCTTCGTGCTATTACACCAACAAGTTATACTTGCAAGGCAGTATCACTTTAATTATACAATTTCAGATCGGTCTCGACAGGAGATGTTGAGAACAATGACGCCCCACCAATATGTATTTGGACACATTGTCGCAAGTTCCTGACAATTTGTTACACAAAGGGCCGACCTCAAAAGTTTTTGTTCCACAGCATCCTTTATCCACCACTTCAAACCCTGAATCGATAAGTGAATTTGGTTAATGACTTCAGTAGTGTAGCTACTTCACTATAGTTAAAGATGATCAGTATAATTTTGAGAAGATTACCATGTTGAACAGGGTTTTGGATCAGGGAAAACAAAGGGTTGTATATATCGAGGTAAATGGTTGCGCTTCTGGAAGTCTTTTATTGAGAGAATCAATTAGGGAATAGAGCTTTGAGTTGAAGAGCATTGCTGCTTGGTTTTCGGTCTCATAGCACGTTCTCACTAAGCCTCCAAATATTGTTTTCTCCATTGGCAAGCACCCAAGTGGTAGCAGATTGAACACTCCAATGGTTCTTGCTCCAAGTGCATACAGTACCTGTGATCTTTTCCCACATTAGCAACAAAAACTAGTACTACTATGACTCTCAGCTAAACAATTAAGTAGGACAGTACTAATATTTGCAGTTGTTCTACTTGTACCTGAAAGAAATTTCAAGCGCATTTAAGCATGAGATCTGTATAAGTTGGAATATTATGGTGAAGTCTCCTCAGTGGTGTAGAAAATAAAGTAATTCCAAGGTCATTGTTTCCTACTACAACAAGGAATATGCTTTTAGACAATATACTGGGCTGTTCTTTCATTCCCAATTGCTGCAATGATCTCGCTTCTGTATTCCTTAAACAGCTCAGTTGATCAGACAATGACAATACATTCTGACACGTACAGAATTTAGAGTAAACTAGCCAGGTTTAATGATATAACGTGTGTGTGTGTATATATATATATATTCTATATTATCAGTGTGGAAGTTATCTATATACCTGTAATTTGGGAGTGAGGGGGTCATATCCTGAAGCTCCTGAAGCAAAACTCACACCAGTAAGTAGGTCTTGAAGCTGCAAATCTGGATCTAGATAAGCCGGCATAATCATCTTTACTCCAAATGCTTCAGCTGGAAACTAATTGGCATAACTAATACTGAAATCCAAAAATAATAAATTGTAGCAATAGTAGTGGTATCAATCTGTATTACCAATCAAATCTGAGGGCACTTTTCCATTGCTAAATCTTCCAGTAGTCTTTCCTCCCATGAAATCTTTCCCATGAGGTGGGAAATTGCTTTTGCATACCGTAAATATGTAATTGTTGATGCCAGTGTCCATGATTGAATCTCCAAAAATAATGATTGCCGGAGTAGATTCATTTGTGGCTAGTGTTACAGCAGCAAAACTATGGGAAATGATTATACACAAGATGATTGCAAAAGCTTTGAAAGAAGATGAAGGAAGTGTTTTCTGGTAGAGAAGAGACATTGCACTATGTTGATTCTTTTGTTTCATGGATCTATAAGCCATCAAATTCTGTTCCTTGTATGCAACTCCACACGCAATGCTAGCTTAAGCTCAATTATTTGGATACATTAGCAGTAATTAGTGTAGTTTGCAATTGCATGAGAAATCCTAATCAACTTTTCTACAATTATACCTTCATTACTTTCAAAACACTTGTACACTGACTGGGCTAAACAAAAATATTCCACACGAATGTGTTATCCACGTAATTGATATATCACCAATTAGTGTCCCAGTTTTTCTGATGATATGTCAACTAACCAACCACCAGCTTACAAAGTCAATCATCCATTTACAACATTCTGAGGAATCTTTCTCCCCAAACTTTCCAATTTTAGGCAGTTTCAACTTTCAATAACTTGTGTCACAATTTGGACCCATGTGAACTGACATAGCTGAACTCCTCCCAGTTTCAACTTTCAAGGGTACTAATATCAAGACGTATTAAAGCTCTACAAAGATGTATTTTAGTGCTAATCACTTTTTGCAACATTTTGGAGTTTGTATATTTTTCTAGTATGTTAAGCAACAAGGACAGTAGCAATAGTAGAAATGTGAATATAGATAGTATTACACTATTACTAATCAGATGTGCATATACACGAATTTCATAATGAGGTCTTAACTGTAGGACTAAAGTGATACACTTTAACCATCTAATGGTAGAGGTTCCATACCTCATAATAGAACTTTTTGAAAAAATTTCATTTCCAACCCATGAAGATCCTAGTTTTATAACTTAAAACTAAATCCTATACCTTATTTTGGGTTCTAGAATAGAACCTTGGATGAAATATAGATAAAACCTTGCAAAAATTGGTGAGCTCAGAGAAAAGAAAAACATGTGGGGAGAGAAAAAGAGGAGTCTTAAAATGAAGTATGAGACATTGATGATTGGAGATGAGAAAATCCTATAATGAATAGTGATTTTACAAGGTCACATAATAGGATATAGGACCTTGATGGTTGAAGATGCTCTTATGCAGCAATTAGCTGTTGGTTCTTTGCCTGGTCCTACAGCTGAAGACTACTCCGTACTCACAGCATTAACTTAAGTAGGTCTTGCAGCTGCAAACTTTTCCGATTGCTAAACCTCATTCAACTCAAAATTTAATTCTACCTACTGTATTTCTCTTTGATTTCTCCACTAATTAATAAGGTGCACCGAGAAATTCGAAAATTGCATTGAACCAAGGGATGCAAGGAAAATGCTCAAAGTTACACAGTGGACTCCAAAAGGGAGTTACAAAAATCTCAATACTGGGAACAATAACTAAATAACAGAAGCACCAAAGCTAGAAGAAGTATAACAGTAGAATATGTAGAATTCCTATAGGCACTGGGAAACACTTTGAATGAGCAAAATCAATCTTTCCCTCTGAAGAAATTGTTAAAATGAAGCTGTTTCAGAAATCATAGAGGTGAGGAGCCTGTATCCTGCCTCCGTGGGATGGTAAGAGTCCCAGAATAAGTACTTCGATGCATCACTGCAAGTTCCTGGGGAGGCTTTGTTACAGAAAGGGCCAGCCTCAACAAGTCCTGTCCCACAACATCCTCTATCCACCACTTCAAATCCTGAATCGATGACTTTGTCTTGGTGAATAACTTTTACTAGTGAGTTTTAAATGTAATGAAATGGATGATTAGATTTACCATGTTGAGCAGGGTTTTGGATCATTGAAAGTAAAGGGTTATAGAGATCAATGTAAATGAGTTGTGCTTCTGGAAGCGTCTTGTTGAGTAACTGTAGACGGGTAGAGAGCTTAGAGTTGAAGAGGATTGCTGCTTGGTTCTCAGCCTCGTAGCACGCTCTCTCTATGCCTCCATGCAATGTTCTTTGTGATGGAAAGCACCCAACTGGTGGCAAATTGAATACTCCAATTTGTCTTGCTCCCAGTGCATAAAGGCCCTGTAATTTCTCTCCCACATTAACACACATGAGAGGTACTCGTACGCCACTTTAAAGCTGTAGCCCTCAAAATAAACAAGTTGGGCATTACTAGTGTTTGCAATGATTCGAAATGTACCTGAACGAAAACTAAAGCTGATTCGAGTAGGAGATCAGTATAAGCTGGAACGTCATAGTGACTGCTCCTCAGTGGCGTTGAAAAATAAGTATTTGCAATGTCATTGATTCCAACGCAAACAAGGTAAATGCTTTGTGATATTATAGCAGCTGATCTTTCCTCCCCGATTGCTTCATTTATCTTGTTTTTGTATTCTTTGAAGAATTCTAATTGGTCTGGTAAAGAAATGGCAGTCTGATACTTTAAATGAAGCAAGCATGTCTAGTCTGATATGATATATACACTAAAGACATATTTGTGTGAAAGAGAAGTAATGTACCTGTAGTTTGGAAGTGAGAGGGTCATATCCACAACCTCCCGAGGCAAAGCTTACTCCAGTAAGTAGGTCTTGAAGCTGCAAATTTGGATCCAAATAAGCCGGCAAGATCTCCTTCACTCCAAATTGTTCAGCTGAAAATTAAAAATTGCACAAGTCTCAAAATGAAGCAGAAAAGACTCAATAGTCGTTGAGTTTATGCCGCAGCAAACATAATAGAAACCACAATGAGTATGTGTTAGAATTTGGATTACTAATGAAGTCTGCCAGGATTCGTCCATTGCAAAATCTTCCAGTAGACTTTCCTCCTATAAAGTCTCTCCCATAAGGAGGGAAATTGCTTTTGGCTAAAGAAATGATGTAGTCGTTATTGCCTGTGTCCAATATGATTTAGTCATTAGGCTACAGTAGTTGCTACCACCAAACTTCAGTACTAGGAATTCACACATGTAGACAATTAATTAATAATACAACTATAGAAAAGTGCAGTCAGAACATTAAAGGAAGTATGGAACATTAACAAGTAACAATAGACGAGCCGACTTCCTTAGTTTCTGCACTTTCCGCATTGATAGATATCTTCAACAATTTTCCAGAAAAACTTTAATTAAAGATAGTGGCTATGCTGCAAGATGAAGTTTTTCGGGTAATTATGCTGTTCTTGAGATCAAAGTACTGATCTTTGCCAACTTGTAGACTCCTAGTGGCAGTGACAGAGGCAATGAAAATGGCCAACCTTTGCTGCATTGCATTGCAATATGTTTTGGAAAGTAACTAATACACTGAAACTGGTCCCAGTGCAAAGCATTCATATGCCTCCGATATTGTTCACAGAAAAGTATGGAGTAGCTGATATGACGGAAACATGCATCAAATAAACACTTAACACATAATTCAACCATATACAATTTAAAACCCTATAGATGTAGTATTTTGAGCAAGTAGGGATCGTTCTAACCGGGAATTGAAGGGTGCATGCAATTCTTGTGTAGTAAAAAGGAGGGTATAAAAGAGTTGTTTTTAATTACCTAATTTATTTACTAAAAACGTCTCAACATAGCACATAATCCTAGGACTCTAACATGCATTGACTCATAGACAAGCAAACACATAGAAGACCCAAAAACACATACCATGTTTTGAAACAAAAATAAAACCTAATTAATTATATACAAGTGATCAACTTAATCCATAGTCTAACTCATTTATTAACACATGCAAATAACAACACTACCGAAATCCCATAACCCTAAATTTCAATTAAACATGCATAATTCATATTTTGTGCTAGGCATCCCCTAAACACCATTGATCTAGACTAGGAATCCCCTAAATCAAAACCAAAGCATTAAGAACCAATTAACTTCATGCAAATTGAAATCTAGAATAAGGAACACATGGAAAAGTTATTGAAATTTACTTATGTAATAAAACCGAAATACAATCATCCAAAACACACAAACAAGTTTCATGAACAAAAAGAGACTACGGAGTAAAGAGGTCATTGTTACACTTTTATATCTTCGGAATCCCCTATGGATACTCAAGAGAACTAGACTTCTTTGGTGGATGACGTTCTGAATCCCCTATGCGTCGGTGGAAGAGATGCGGCGGTTTGATGGCGTAGTCGGCTTCTTGAGGATGTCGGCTTAATTTGTGGGGAGGAGGAGAGTATTTGGCAGAGCATAGGCTATAGAACAAGTGATTCTTTTCTTTGAGGCCGAGCCTCTTGTATTTATAGGCTTACAAGAATCATTCTCCTCCTAGAACAAGGTTTTCCTTCTATTTTCGGGCAGATCTGGCAGTCTGTAAAGATATGCACTTTCCCGGAGTTGTAGATCTCCAAAAATTATGATTTTGGTTTCGTTGGAAAGAAGACTCAAATATCTTTCCAACCATAGGTTAATCGCATCTTAACTCCTCCTGGTTCGTTCCCAGCTGTCGTTCGAAGTTGGCCCATCTGCACAGGCAGATTCTGCTTTCCTTATTCTTCATGATTTCCTTCTTCTTTTGACTTTGGGAATCCTTTTCCTACCAAATCTTGATCTCCACGAAATTGGCTGATTGGATCTTCATATTTGGGCTATCTAAATGGTCTTCTAATTAATTGGACCCATTTTCATTTGTTCTTCTTCAAGATCCTTCCGGAAGCTTTCAAATCCTAGTCAACATAGGAAATGTTTTCCTAGTCAACCAATGATTTCTTTTTCTCTTCAATTTTTCTTCTTTCTTCCTTGGAATTTCGAACCAATTTCTTTTCTCCATTATTTTGTTGCGTTTTGCGTGCTTGTAGACTCCTTTACTCCGTCTCTTTTGGTCAACACCTGAATTTAACAAAATAAGTTAAAACTAATAAAACTAAGCAATTATCAAAGTAAAAATGTAGAGAAAATACATTAATTAATATGCATAAAATGCGTAGATCAGTAGCACTATATTATACTGAATTGTTCATAAACTTGTGACAGAAAATGATGGAAGCTGCACAAGCTACTCATATTCCCACAAAAATTTACAATTTTCGAGATATTTGTTAGGAGCAACAATCTTTCATGATCATAGTACCTCCTTTTCAAGTTTCAACACAGCCATGAAGGCTTCTTGAGGCACATCTACTTTACCAATTGCCTTCATACGTTTCTTCCCCTCGGCTTGTTTCTTAAGCAACTTCTTGATGAACGTTGTGGTTGCTACAGTATCGTCCTTGCAGTCAACCATCGCGTACTCCTGCCTGAACCTCTTGACCGAGTCTCTCTGGTCCTCTTCTCATTTCATCTTGAGGGACGTAAGATAGGTCACATCCTTCGTTCCCTCAGCGTTGCTCTCGTATCTTTTGAAGAAAGCTGCTTTCAGACTTTTTCAATCCTCGATTGAACCTGGGGGGAGCGTTTCATACCACTGCAGACTGTGGTCATTCAGGCTTGCCTAGAACATTTTGCACATCTAAGCATCATTCGATTGACTAGTGGCCATGACTGGCTGGTAGTTTCTCATATGCTGGTATAGGTCTATATATAGAGATTATGCTAGGTCTAAGCATAATCCTTATCGAACCAGACTACTTTCTATTAGGAAAGGAGGAACCCACTAAGGAATGGATCTCCATATCCAGAGCCAATTAAATCTTATGATTACCACACACCCTTTGGCATAATCCCCTCGGATATACTTAAATCTTACTTTATTCCTCTCATATTCTGTCAATCCCCCAATGACCAATCATATAGTCCCTCATGGTCAGATTACCCAGCCTCTCTGAGGTCGGATCTTACCTTGGGATTGTCATGCTACCAAAAAGTCTAAAAACCTCTACAACGTTCCAGATGCTTCTAGAAACCTCTCGATAATTCATTCTCTAACTAGAGCCCCAATTATCCAAGCCCATGCCTATTTCTGGCCTTCTCGGACCTCATCCAGATTCGGATTACCCAAGCCCATCTTCCCCTAGTTCGGGTGGCCAAAACCGACTCCCACAGTCAGATACAAAGTCAGTGCCGGGATTAGGCAGTGGGGGAACTTGATGTAGAACAGATGACATTGAAGATTGAAGAAGAGCTCGCTCGTAGGAAAGGTAAAATCGGTAAACTGCAGGTCTGGCAAACGGTATCCGATTTGGGCGAATAATACCTTTCTGGAAAGGGAACGACGAAATAAAACGGGTCCCCATGGAGCTTGTTCATGGGGACTATGCCCCCTCGAAAAACGTGTTTTTGAGTTTTTGGACCATTTTAGGATTTTATTTATTTTTGGTTTTATTTTTATTTCGCCCGTGGGCCCTTTTGTTAGCACCCTAGGGTTTTGTTTCGGTATTTAAGCGCCTCTTTGTGGCTGCTAGACTGATTTTTTCATATTATTAATCAAAAACGAGAACTTTTCTCAAACTCTGGTGGATTCCAGTTTATCTTGGTTCTTTCTAGATTAATCGCTTGATAACCTATATACTCCGCTGCGTCAGAACTCCAATGGAGAAAGTGGACGAGTTTTACGAGTTTTTGTTCGGTTTCATGAGCAACAGAGATTTTGCGTTTCTTGTTTATAAACGTGACAAACTCTTGGCTATGAAGAAAGAGCGTCTTCGAATAAAGAGACAGAGACTAACTCGCAATGCATATGATGACCCTAGAATACTGAGGAGGAAAGAAGAGAAGAAAGCCGAGAAGGAGAAGCAAAAGTTGGCCTAGAAAATGTTAAAGGAGGAGGAGGCGGCTAGGGCAGAGGCTAAGGCGGCTAAGGAGGAGAGGCGGCGGATGGAGGAGGAGGAGAAGCGAGCGGCAGAAGTGGCGTTGGAGCAAAAGAAGGTTAAGGAGAAGGAACGGAAGCTCTTGAAGAAGGAAAGGAGTCGTTTTCGGACACTCTCGATCGCTAGGGTTAACGTTGCATGGTCTTGAAAATGATGACGTGGAAAGACTATGCAAGCGGCTTGATTTTGAGAAGCTCAGGAAGATGTCTGAGAGAATTGAAGGAGCAAAGGATGAGGGGCTAAGAGTTGTCCAAAATAGTTAGCGAGATCAAGAGAGACGAAGATGAGGAAAAGAAGATTCGTGAGCATACTAATGATGAGAATGTGAATCATGTCAATACGATTAAGGAGGAGAAGCCTTGGAGGAAAGAAGAGATTGAGCTACTGAGGAAAGGAATGGTGAAGTTTCCGAAAGGAACACCGAAGAGATGGGAGGTGGTTTCGGGTTTTATAAGTACCGAAAAATCTGTGGAGGAAGTTGTCAAAGTAATGAAGACGGTGGTTCTGAAGAAACCAGACGATAGCAAAGCGTTCGAGTCTTTTCTTGAGAAAAGCAAGCCTTCAAAGTCTGCTAACTCGACGTCCTTTAGTACAAGTAGTAGTGATGACTGATGAGGGTGTTCTTCCTTCTACTCATGATGATGATGTGTGGTCTCTCGAACAAGAAAGGGTGCTGATTCATGCACTGAAAACTGTTCCGAACGAATTATCCGGCGGTGCGCGGTGGAAGTGGGTTGCGCGCGGCCGCTGTTCCTGGGAACAAGACTGCAAATCAGTGCAAGAAAAAGCTTGCATTGTTCAGAGAAAACTTGAAAAGCAAGATACAAAACTGCCTAGCTTTTTTATTGTTGTTCAATGCATATGTACACGTACTTAATTGTACCTTGATCGATACTAAAGGTCTTGTTGTAAATAAGAAATTTCTATCTAAGTTAGCTATATTATAATTCCTTCACCTTGTTATGAATTTACCTGAAGATCTAGCAACTAACCAAAACTCATGTCTGACCTTCTGGTAACTATCAAGCATATTTGTTGGCATAAATTTAGTGGAAGGTAGATCCCCAAAAGTACAGGTATTAGCAAACTTTCAAACTCCAAATAGAATACATTAATACTCAACAACGTACACCTTTTAAACTACAATATATCTTATCAAGAAACACATGCTAATTAATTAGCTCCAAAGACATAGACTTCAACAATGCTTCACAACTATACCGATGATACCATAGCTCTGTTTTCCTACATAAACCAAGGAAATCTTGGTCAGGGGAATAGAAAGAAAAAAACTGAAAATATCGTCAATTTATCGCGATAATACATATGATAATATCGTGGTGCCACTGGCACCTAATAGTCCGTCTCGTTGGCGGCCTCAAAATCACTGCCACTCCCACCTCACCTAACCCCAAAATGCTTCTTCTTCCCTCCACTTCTTCACAAACTCAATGTCTCATTCCTTCACCAACACCACACTCTGACCCGAATCCGAATCCGAACTCGACCCATGGCCTCCACACCAGCGAACCCCTTCGCCATCTCACTCTCCACCAACTGCGCCGCCAAAGCTTCACTCTTCAACCCCAACAACCCGGCCACCGAGCTCTTTCTCCGTCCTCGCATCCCCGCCGTCGCTCCTCTCCGATTTTCAAATAGCTCGTTCAAGCTGAGCCTAGCGAAATCGAAGTCGAAGATAATGGCGAGCTCGGCTCAGCTGGTGGATCAGCCGCCGAGTACGGCGGCTCCGACGATCGTGGAGGTCGATTTGGGGAACCGGAGCTACCCGATTTATATTGGATCCGGACTGCTTGATCAACCCGAACTCCTTCAAAGGTTTCGATTCTTAATTTTCTCTCTTTAATTTATTTTAGCCTGTTGATTTTGTTGATCAGAAGTAAAAAAAGGTTAAAATTTGAGTTAGAGTTTGTTTCTACTTGGAGTAATTGGCCTAGAAATGCAGTAAAGATTGAGATTTTACTTGGAGTGGTTGGCTTCTAGTGTGATTTTTATGGTTGAACTGTAATGCAATGTAGGCATGTTCATGGAAAGAAAGTTCTGGTGGTGACTAACACCACGGTTGCGCCGTTGTATTTGGATAAAGTAGTCGATGCTTTGACAAGAGATAACCCGAATGTCACAGTTGAGAGCGTGATTTTACCGGATGGTGAGAAGTACAAGGATATGGTGAGTATCTAGATGTTTTTTTTGGTTTGAAGTCTGGTTTTTTTGAGGTGGTAAGTTGGAGGTTGATTGTGTATTTATGAATCGGTAGGATACTCTTATGAAAGTGTTTGACAAGGCTATTGAGTCAAGGCTGGACCGTAAATGTACGTTTGTTGCCCTTGGAGGTGGTGTGGTTGGTGACATGTGTGGCTACGCTGCTGCTTCTTTCCTTCGCGGTGTTAATTTTATTCAGATTCCGACAACTGTTATGGCACAGGTCTTTCATTAATAACTTTTTGTCTTTATATGAATCATGAATTCCTGTTCAGAATCTAATGCATTGAGTGTTTAATTGGCTTGCAGGTTGATTCTTCTGTTGGGGGGAAAACTGGGATAAACCACCCTCTTGGGAAGAACTTGATTGGTGCTTTTTACCAACCCGAGTGTGTGCTCATCGACACGGACACACTAAAGACTTTGCCAGATAGGGAACTGGCATCAGGGCTTGCCGAAGTAATCAAATACGGGCTTATTAGAGATGCTGAATTCTTTGAGTGGCAGGAGAGGAATATGGACGTATTATTAGCAAGGTAAAATCCATTCTAAGTGACTGCAAACTTTCCAGAATCTGATGCATATTGTTCACAGTTGATGTGATATTAGGATAGATTTGTCTGGAACATGAAACTGAACGGTTCTTTGCTCATGGCTTTAATGCCTATGTGTATGTGGACTATTCTTTTCTTCTGTTTCTTATCTTGTCTGTTGATGGTTTGTAACTAATTCATGTGGCCCATTGCAGGGATCCAAATGCACTGGCCTATGCTATACAGCGTTCATGTGAAAACAAGGCTCAGGTTGTATCTTTGGATGAGAAGGAAGGTGGAGTGAGGGCGACCCTCAATTTGGGTCATACATTTGGCCATGTGAGTTTTCATTTTGTATTGCTAATTCTCTCTCTGTAATGAAAGGTTCACTAGTGTTCTTGGTGTGTACTGTGAGATGTGATGCTCTTTTTTAGTGTAATTTGCAATACTGGATAGATTCCCTGTCTCATTATGTATCTGCTGTTTTCTACAATGTTTTTTCAGGCAATAGAAACAGGGGTTGGTTACGGGAAGTGGTTCCATGGAGAAGCTGTTGCAGCTGGGATGGTAAGGATTCTGCTTTTTTTGCATGTTGTGTTCGTTACTAATCTGGTCAAGGATTTAAATTTTAAGGATTTAAATTCATGTTATGTGTTTAGATTATGGCTGTTGATATGTCATACCACCTTGGCTGGATTGATGATTCACTTGTAAAGCGAGTTCACAACATAGTAAAACAGGCCAGGTTACCTCTTGGCCCTCCTGAATCTGTGACTGTGGAAACGTTCAAGGCTGTGATGGCTGTAAGTGAATGCACTGTTAAAGTATAGTATATTTCATTTTTTTGTTCGATTTATGCTCAATTAAGTTTTGATATTTCTCATGACAGGTTGATAAGAAGGTAGCTGATGGGTTGCTAAGGCTTATCCTTCTGAAAGGTCCTTTGGGCAACTGTGTTTTCACAGGTGATTATGATAGAAAGGCCCTTGACGAAACACTCCATGCATTTTGCAAGTCCTGACTCATTCCATGATTGATCTTGTACCAATATATGCAAAGTTAACACATTTGTTCTCTGTTATCCACATGTACTCTTTGCTCCATACCTAGATGCCCTTGTTTTGTCTTCCTATAGTTTATAGCATTGAGCCATTGACCAGTTGTAATTTTAGAAATGGTTGAATGAACAATAAAACCCAAGCATATGGGATCATGATCTTTTTGTTCAAGTTGTATTCCTTATTGGATATGATCAATTGAAAATGGTTTGGCAGATGATTAGTTTGCAATCTGATTCGTCTATAACAGAAAGTTCAATAGGGATTTCAAGTCCCAGGAGTTGCAGTTTATGACAATATGACCATAGTCGCTTGTCACCTCTTCATTTTTTTTAGATTTACTTAAAGAGAGGCTATAAATGCAACTTCAGAGGACCATTTGAGATATTTTGGTTGCAAAACTTAGGATGGAAAATGGGATTCAATAATATTTCTCTTTGAAGTGGGGTAGTACTAACTCTTCCTAATCCAATTCCACCCAACCTATGCTTGCACATCAATTGTGACAGCTGAGGTAGTTGGAGTATAGAATTTCCAGCATAACCAACCCCCATCATCAACCCAATATATTCTTAAATTTCCATGATTAGGTACAAATCACTTGCTTCAAGCACAAGACAGGAAAGCTACTACGATTGTGAAAAGTATGAGCTTGCAGATTTGGTGAGCTCAAAATAAGACATTTAATTAAAAAAAATCTCTAAAATAACATAAATTAACACAAATGTAATAACTCAAATGTAAAAATGTAAATCACCGTTTATACTTCGAAAGAAAGCGAATAATAACTCAAATCACCACAAAACCAATTTGATTTTTTTATTATTTAAATTACAAAATTAACAACATAATGTAGTAATACTCAACACATTCTACCGGTCACACACATATTTGTATTAGGAGTTGAACGTTATATATTACACTAACATGTTTTTTTTTTCCAAAAGAAGAGACTAATACTCCTAAATTTGTATATTTGGTCTAGAAGTAAATTAATAATTATTTAAATGGCAGAAAAGAAAAGAAAAATTCCAGAAAAAAAATTTAAAAAATAAGACCTCTCATCCCTCTGAGTCTTTAACAGACCGATCCGACCCGATCCAACAACCCGGAAACTCCTCGCGATTATCGCGTTAAAATGAATAAAAAAATAAAAGAAAATCAGCGAAGATTAGAGAAAAATAAAATAGCCCCCCATTTTGTTTTGGTTTTTTGGTCGGCGAAGAATTAGTTTCGCTATTACGAGCGCTTCAGCGGCAAAATTTCGCGGCCAAAAAAAAAGAAGAGAAAAAAGAAAGAGCTTTTGGTTTGCTGTTTGTGTTTTTTTTCTCTCTCTCTCTCATTTTCCTTTGATCTCCTCCGACTCTAAATTCCAACCACATTTTGCTTTTCTCTTTTCATTTCGTCTCTCTTCTCTTTTTCTCTCTATCGCTCTCAAATTTCCACAGCAATTAGGGTTAGGGTTTCGTCTGAGATTTCGAGAAGCGGTGGGTTCCGATCGCGCAGATGTGTAATTGAAGCGGAGGAAAGGTCGAAGAAAGAAGAAGGATCGGGTCCTCAGGTGAAGATCTGGGGCTTTGTTTCTTTCTATTTTAGGAAAGTGTGATCGAAAATGAGCGCGTCGAGGTTCATAAAGTGTGTGACGGTTGGCGACGGAGCTGTGGGCAAGACGTGTCTGCTTATCTCCTACACCAGCAACACCTTCCCCACCGTCAGTTTTCTTCTTCTTCTTCTTTATTTTCTTTTAAATTTATTCTACTGTATTAAATTGGCCGAATTATTGTTCTAATTAGCTTCATTTTGAGATGTCTTGTTTCTCAAGTAGAAATATTTTTGTTGTTTTTTTAGCTTGATTATGATTCATTGGGAGAAAATGATTGAAAGTGTATTAATTTTGGGTAAATTGGCGGATTTTAGATGTTATTAATGAGACTGGTCTGGTTTATGTGAAAATTGAGATAACATATTTCATTAAATTTGGTCAAAAGATTATTATTATTATTGGAGGTGAAACCAATTTCAACACAATATTTGAGATTATGTAGCTTGTGCTGTTGATCTTGGTTCATTTAAGTTTATGTTGTAGCTTAATCCAGCTGTACATTGAAATTACATTGATTTCCTTGATTTTTTTTCATAGTTTTCTTGTTGGTCTTGTTAAATATATACTAGATTTATGTCCTCTCTGACTTTAGGTTCAAAATGGCATCGTTTATGCAATGGGTTTGTATATTTTAATATGGTGTTCTTGAATGCTTCGTAATGCTGTATTTTTGCATTGGTTGCAAACAGGATTACGTGCCTACTGTTTTTGACAATTTTAGTGCAAATGTGGTCGTCAATGGGGCTACTGTCAACCTTGGGTTGTGGGATACAGCTGGTAAGATGCACTCTGAGTTTAGCTCACTAGTTTTTCTCTTTTCTTTCCTGCCCCTATTTCTTGGCCTGATTTTGTGTTATGTGGAACAGGACAGGAGGATTATAATAGATTAAGACCTTTGAGTTATCGTGGTGCTGATGTTTTCATACTGGCCTTCTCCCTCATTAGCAAAGCCAGCTATGAAAATGTGTCCAAGAAGGTGAGAGTGTTGTCTCTCAATTATAATCGTTGGTGTTTTATGATAGTATACATAATATTTAGTGATTTCAGGCAATATGCTGTGATCATTTTGGTTTTATATTTGATGATTTGCTGATAGTTTCCAATCTGTTGATTTCATTTCCAGTGGATCCCAGAATTGAAGCACTATGCACCTGGTGTTCCAATCATTCTTGTTGGAACAAAGCTCGGTAAAGATTTATCTTTTATGATCATTGCTTTTAGGCCGAAGGTGGATAGAGTGCTTGATCATTTCTTACACTTTTCTAAGATATGATTTTCCTAGTTGTTTTGGAGTAGATTCTCTTCAACTTGGGATAATTGTTGAGATGGTTACTGTAACCATTTAGTGTTTGATTATTTTTAGTGAGGACCCTTCTTACTTTTTGTTCCTTTGTTTTTTTGTATAAAACTTTGAATGAGGCAGATCTGCGGGACGACAAGCAGTTCTTTATTGACCATCCCGGTGCTGTGCCTATTACTACTGCTCAAGTAATGTTCTGGTCTTGTGTATTGTATATTTATGTACTTTGTTTCCCTTCATATGTGAAATTTATATCTGTATGTTTCCAGGGAGAGGAGCTGAGGAAACTAATCAATGCACCTGCATACATTGAGTGCAGTTCAAAAACACAGCAGGTATTCTTTAAATCTGGACTTGTGATGCGTCATTTGAAGAGTTTCTCTTTCTCAATGCCTAGACATCTGATTTGAAAATTTGCTATTGTAACTTTAGAATGTGAAAGGGGTCTTCGATGCAGCCATTAGAGTTGTCCTTCAACCTCCCAAGCAGAAGAAGAAGAAAGGGAAAGGGCAGAAGGCATGCTCCATATTGTGATTTGGAAATAGGTGTAAAGAGATAATGACCGACCGTCCATTCTGCCTGTATTCCCTTCCTGTTATCCCCATTCTCCCCCCTAATCTTTTTCCCTTTTGTCGCGAAGAAGTTGGAGTCAGTCGATTGTTCCTGTCCGACAATGTTCTGGATCTCGCTTATGAAGCATCAGGTGGTTTGGTGTTGCAGTCTTGGAATTGCTGTGATCTCTTATTGTTGAATTGTATGGTTTCCAACTTTTTCTTAACTCCGGTTTTGAATTCATTCATGTATTAATAGGCTGGACTCCCAAGTTAGGAAAACGACCTTGTTTTGCATCGACTCGGTTTTATTTAATACTATTGTTGTGGTTAAAGGCTATGGTATGTCTATGGGTCCTTTACATTTTGTGGTTTTGCTTTGGCTCATACTGAGCCCAGCCCTTAAAAATGGGATGATTAGCTTAGTAAATTACTCTATGCATTACAATTATGTACTAATAGTTAACGTTGTTCAGGTAATGTTTACGCGAAGTTATAGGGTGGAGTTTGTAACCAATTTCATCTATCGCTGTGTTTCACAATTGTGATGGAGATATTAGCGATAGATGGGATCTAGTGATCCATTCTGCATTCTAGGCTTGTTGTCAGTGTCATTTTCCGAGAGCTTAATCCCAATTGCGTTGTTCAACATCTTTAGTCTATAGTCTGTATTTGAATTCACATTCTAGTGTTTAAGCTCATTCAGTGACAACAATGATCAATAAATCACCATAAACTGGAAGAAGAGAGTATAGGGTCGTGCTCGGCGTTCAGTTCTTCCCTGATTGTGAGAAGGATTTCCATTTCTTGGACGACTTCTCTCATGGAAGATCGGTCTTCAGGATCTAGCAGTAGACATCTTAGAGCAAGGTGTGCTGTCTGTAATGCTTCCTGGGAAGAATATTGGCCCTCTATCCGCACATCCATGATTTTTTGCAAGTTTTCTTCGTCAGACTGCAGCATTGGCATAACCAGTCGAACCAGATCGATTTCTTCCTGAGGACGGCTATAATCGCAGACCTTTAATCCGGTAAGAATTTGGAACAGCATACACCGAAGCCATACACGTCATTTTTTGAAGACAAGATACCTGTTAATTTTCAAAGCAGCGAGTTGATTCTTGTATACTGAACCAAAATGGATAATAATTTGTATGTAACTTGCATATAAAGCTTCGAGATTTTAATACAGATATTACCTGTTATTAAGAATTCTGGAGTAGTATAACCCAATGTCCCACAAACATGAGCATCCTCGTATAAATCATTCCCATCTGGCCCCCATTTTGCCCAAGTAAAAATCTGACAGTTTCGAATTGTGGCTCTGCAAAATACGAACATATAGTTAGTGAGAATCCTAGCCTTCTATGACCTAGCTAGAGTCCTAGACACATTAGAAATGGAAAGAAATGAAGGAAAAGAAAGCACAAACCCCATCAAGCAACATGTTTGAGGGTTTGAGATGCGTGTGTAGAATTCCTGTTTCAAAATTGTGCAAGTAATCTAATCCCCGAGCCGCTCCAATAGCTATTTTGAGTCTGTTGATCCAAGATAGTGGCTCCTCGTTGACATGCTTCCCAAAAAGATGATTCTGTAAGCTTCCTTTTGGCATGAACTCATAAACAAAGAACATGTGCTCTCCCTCAATACTGTATCCAAATAGCTGAACAAGGTTCGGATGAGAAAGCTTTCTTATGAACTTTGCCTCCCTCTGCATTATAGAAATAGTACAAGAAGAATGTGTATTTACCAATTAGTACTGCAAGCAAACATATAAGATAAAAGTAGGATTTTATTGAAAAGAATTGATGATCTCTAGTGACACAAGATATATTAGTGAAACTCCAGGATCCCACCAAGTCTTCACTTTAAATGGGACTGCTGTACACACGTCTTTTAGTTTAACTCATGATGACTTGTGTTTGGACTTAAAACAAAAAACCGATCAGGCTTAAAGAATGAAGGCATACACTTACTGTTGGCTATTTCCTGAGGTATGACAAAACACAGCAATGGAAGATCATCAAAGCTTAAGTGACATTACATACTTTATCTCTTTGGACAAACAGGTATAACATTCATTGCATATCATGTTTTCCATCTAGGATAGAACACTGAGCATGTATCCCAGACATTCTGGAACGTTTTTTTTTTCTGGTGTGATATTTCATGTCTTTAATCACTTCTAAAATTCCAGTTTACTTGTGATTAATCTGGTTGATCTTTGACCATGGAAAACTGACTTAGTTAATGAAGATCCCTAGGAAAGTTGACTAAAGCTCACATGTGATTCCTTGAAATCTGTTTGTTCTTTTCTGTTTGTCAAAAGTGCTTTCAGCTCTGTTTTTCCTGGTTCTTCCTTTGCTGTCATGAAACGTGCTTCTTCCTTGAACACTGCAATTGCTATTCTTGTACAAGTGCATATGAACCTTTTGCCTTGTTTAGACAATCTTAGCTCATTAAGGTAAGACCTAAAATCTGCCTTGGCTTTGCTCACTATTTAGCTTGCTGTGTCCCTTCGGTAACTGCTCTTATAGGTCTGCATTGGTCCATGTTTAGGTCTGCATTAGGACAGTGTTTAGGTCTGCATTTAGGCTTGTGTGCTGCTGTGTTTGGCGTGCCTAGGTGTCTTTGACCACTGAATAACCTTGCCTATTTAAGGAGTCTCAAGCTGTCTTGGATCCTTGGTTGGTTGGTTGAGTGAAAACTTTGGGGTTTTGGTTATTCTGTTTTGGTATTCTTTGAGAGCACTTTCGAGTGTAGTTTCTCTTATCTCTTCTCTTCCCCTTCCATGTCTTTTGGTTGCTCTGTTTAAGTGCATAATAGACATGGATTCTTAAAGCATAAAAACTGTTTTTCAAAACTCATATGCATCATTGCATTGTGCATTCCATTGAGATAATGTATGGAGATGCCCAACCCAAGAAGTTGATCAAGAAGATTTAACTTAGGAGTAGTTAAGATCTGAGTTGATACTTCTGTATAATTTCCAAAGTGTAAGCACATAGATTAAGGTAGTGTAGCTCTGTTTGTACTGGTGGTAGACTAGTCAAGATAGCATACGGGTTATGTATCCCCAGAGTGCCAGAAACTTGTAATTGTGTGTGTTACCAGTTAGTGGAAATGTTTGTCCCTCAAGAGTTAGGGGCACGCAATTTTAATCCTGGTTGTAGGATTTATGCGTTATCAAAAACATCTTGTGTCACTCTTTTCTTACTGTCTTACATTTCAGTACTTGTTTCTGTGTTTTGGGATAGATCTCTATCTTGCTATCCCGAGAACAGTTTGAACGAAAAAGTGGGAAATGCCTATTCACCCCCCCCTTAGGACCTTTAAAGAATCTTGGTAATACAAGGACAGCATGCATGATTTTGATAGGAAAATGAGGTTGTACCCATTTCCAAACCAGTACAGTACGTACATACCTTCCAATATTCAAGGCCTTGCATACTAGTTGGGTAAATTTGATGGACAGCAACAGCCATCCCAGTGCCAACCCGCTTGGAAGGTGCAAGAGTTTTCTCATCCAACCAACCCTTGTAAATCGTCCCGAAACCTCCATTTCTAGAGAGCCATAAATCTGAACTGAAATTCCCAGTAGCAGTTCTAATCTCTGAATATGTGTAAACCACTAAATGGGATTCCTTCGAAGCTCGACTACTTCTTCCTCCTCTCATGCTAGCTTTTGAACCTTTCTTTCCGCTGTAATGTCTGGATTTTCCTGAAGAATTTCATTGATTTTATGTTTAAAGAAGACTCAGAAGAGTAAAGAAGATGGAGCTTGAGACGCTATGAAGTTGGAATAGCATAACTGAACATAATGGAAATCCTGAAACAAGTTAAGAGGGCAGGTATGTATTCTGTGCATGGATGAAACAACACTGATACATATACAGTATATTGGTCATTTGATGAACAAGATTATTTGAGAATAGTAGCGGTCGTATAACACTTGAAAAAAGAATATTTCTGTATGAATGCAAGCGAGTATCAATAAAAGTCACGTACCTTTGTGAGTACAAGGCACTATTCGTTGAATTTGTTTGAGCAATCTCTTAATATTCCTAGCCAAAACCAAGGTTTCCTCCCCATCTCTTGCCGATGTCTTAAGTTGATCAGCGTTTTGTTTTGCCAAATCTAAGGTCTCCTTCAAGTCATTTGACGATTCGATTATCTGGTCTGAGTTGCTTTGTGCCAAACCCAGTGTCCCCTTTGCCAAAACTAAGGTCTCGTTGACTTCATTCGTTGTATCGGTGATTTTGTCACGGATATTTCTTGCCAAAAGCAAGGTCTCCTTGGCCTCCCTAACTCCTTGCACCTTCAATATTTCTATCAATCTCTTTAGAGACCCTTCCAGCTCAATAAGTTGATCCGTGTAGTAAGATCTCATGCAGTTCCACTTACTAATCTTTGATGACTTGAGGACGAGCCTTCCTCCCTCCCCCATTTCTAAAATAATACTTGTTTGGCTTCGATTTTTCTCCAGTCAAGTCGCTGCGATTGGAGATGTCACAAACTGTTTGTTTTGGATCCGCTGTTTGTAGACGTGCTGTGTGCGAGGCGTGCCACTGCCAAGGGAAGAATGTCGTTGTGTTGTGTGTCATGTAGTCTCTGCTACTTGTCAAGCGATTGGAGCGAGGAGAGCACCAACCTCGCTCGTTGAGTTCTACTTGTCTTGATGATACGCAAGACGTAAGTTTCGTGTCTCTCTACCGAGCCACAAAGAATCGATACTTTACACCTTCGGGCAAGTATAAAGCAGAGCAATACTAAAGACGAAGTGTTGAGAACACAGGATAGGGTGACTTTGTAGATCTTTAGAATCCCCACGCTCTGTCGGGTGGCCTAGATCCTGAATTCGCTGTTGCCGGTTGGTTAACTTGAGTGAACCTTCGAATCCCTACGCTCTGTCGGGTGGCCTAGATCATGAGCTCGCTGTTCACTGGTTGTTTACTCGTAGCGGAGTAAGATTTGCTGGTGCGCAAATTGTATGTGTGTGTGTAGAGATCTGCAAATCTTCTTTGCTTCTTTTATTTATAGAGGTTGGCACTCTGATTTCCTTAGCTTGACAAGGTAACATTATCGATTAAGAATAATATCTTGCCTCTAAATTCCTCTAAATCATTTAGGAATCGCATAGATATATTCTTTCCGATTCGCAACTTCAATCATGACGTATGTGGTCGACCCGTTTTATCTCCGAGGCCTAAAAGTATTAAAATAAATATTACGTTTATTTTGGGCCCAAACATTATCCCCAGACCTTGAGATTAACCCATGGGCAATCGAATTGGTCTTTTTAGCAGCATTTGGATGTGACGTGTTGCTTCCTGGACAGTGGCTTTGAAATAGCCTCACACTAGGCTACTCAAGTGCTTTTCTTCAAAAATTGCACCGTCAACTCTCAACCCTTTTAAACTTCTTCAGTCGTCTTTGTCCATTTTACTTTCTTTCTGAAGTTTCCGCAATCCAAGATTTTGAATTTTCAATCTGTTTCACGATTCCCACTTTCTTTCCCTCTTCCTTTCGCAAATGGCCCCCTATCAATGGTTCTGTCCAGACATTTTCGAGAAGGATGTGGAAGCCTTTCGCGCTCATATGGACCGTCATCTTCATCGGGATCAAGACTTTCCTTATGCGTGGCTTGATCTTACGAGGAGAGATGAGGTTATATTGGGTCCGAACACCAATACTACTAAGGCCTCTTCTGTGCTTGATTCGGTTGTGCGTCGTCCTCTGTTGGTCGCGCGTGGTGAAGCCACTGCTCCTATACAGTGAGATTAGAAGCAACTTGAAGTTAAATTGGGGAAACGGCCTAGCACCAGAGCTGAGGAACTTCAATGGTACCAGGAACGGAAATCCCTTGATGAGGAACTCTGACAACAGGTTGGTATTTCACATGCTTTAGAATTATGTTTTCATCTTCCCCAAGGTGAGAATCGTGTTGCCGCCGTTGCTATTTTGTGCTATCGGGAAACCAGTAGCAATAGTTTTGTCTTCCCATTTGGGAATTACTCTACTTGATGTTGTCACTATTACCGGTTTACCCACTGCGGATGAGTCTTTTCTTCCCAGTGCTTTGGATAGTAAGAACTTCTCTTTCTCCACAGATCCTGTGCGTTCGAATATCAGCACCGCTTACTCCAATTGGCGTAAGCATTACAATAGGGAGGAGTTTTAGGCTACCCTTGCCTCTGATGATCAACGGGTAAAGAATGCCTACGGTAGCATTGTCTTTCTAGAATTTTGGCTTTGTCGCTATGTATTTTGCGTTGCTGTGGATAGGATTACCAACACATTTACTAAGGCGGCTGAAGCATTGTATAATGGCCATAGCCTTGGCCTTGCTCAGCCTGCTTTGGGCGCATTATACCGTGGCCTTGGATGAATTTCGCTGAATCCGTTCAAGTTTAAGTTCGCAGGTCCTGTTTGGATTTTATCTTTGGGCTGCATGTCTATTTTCTTGAATTCCGCAGTCCCCACCATAAGGAATTTGTCTCTGAGGAGCTGTTGGGGAGATCCTTGGTTCTTGCTTAGGAGACGGAACCTTTGAGCTACTCACAATGTTTCAATTATATCTGGGGTCAGAAGCTTTTTCCCAAGGACATGGCCGAATTTGTAGTAACGAGGCGATTCTCTGCTGAGTTGTCTATTGGATTCGCAGTGACTCCCCGCCAAGCTCTTGATGCGAGGAAGCACTTTGCTCAATGTGTCACCTTTGCAGACATCAATATTCCCGATGTAGTCTTGTGGATTGAATTGAACGCTCCCAATCACTTTGATCGTCAGTTTAGGTGTAAACAAGGCGTTCCCTTCCCTTTGATAGAATCCCGCAACGGGTATATTTCATGGAGGACTTGTGTAGAAAAGCCTTCTACAACGATTCTTCAATACCTTGCTACTCCGACTTTCCCTTACTGAACCTATCAGAATTCCACCGGCACTCCCTTTGTATAACCTATTCTGCTGTTGATGAATATGATGAGTGGAATAAGCATCATTATGGTGATATTTGGGAGCAGTCCAAATTTGGCGTTTTTCGCACCATCTTTCCAGCCTCTTTTCTTGATTATTTCAAGAGAACTGTGGATAAGCAAGCTGTGGGCTCTAAGGTCTAGAAGGAGACGGGCCAGAAAAGGAAGCAGCAAGAGATCAATACTTCTCCTGCTTCTGTCTCAAAGTGACTTTATTAGTCGATGAAATCATCGAATTATACAATTCATCAAAAAAGGGCAATAAGCTGATGGGTGTGAGTTTCGCTGCTGCCTCTCCTATTGCGAAAAATGCTGCGAAGGCTGCTGGTGACTAGAAGAAGAAGAAGAATATTGTCGAAGCCTGGGATCATGAGGACGAAGACTCCAATGAGGAGATTCCTCTGGTATGGCTTTAATTTTTCCAAAGATTCTCAACCTCCTATTTTCTGCTTCTAACCCTGTTCTTTTATGTTTTAGTCCAGCCGCCCCAATTGTTGTGCCGTCAAGGAACGCAGACGACTATTAGAAGACGAGTTGAGTGGGAATTCCCCCTTTATTGAGCTAGTTTCAGACAGTGAGCCTTCAGAGGATGATTTAGCCTTCTGAGCTGTGCGGAACAAGGGGAAGTTCACGCATCCAGTTGCCACCCCTGAGTCTTCTTCCAGTGCTGCGAATGCATCTAGGGAGTCCCCTCTTCCTAAGCCTCTGGGTGTAGGTCCTTCTAGTGCTAGAGATGAAGAAACTCAGCGCAAAAAACTTCTTGAGCAGGTTTATGAGCAATCTTTTGATCAGCTGGTCTCTACTACTGCGACTGCCATTGCGGGAGAGATGGCTACCACCTCGGTTGGTGAGAAGCCTCTGGAAAGGGATGTTGAGGCTGAAGGCGGTCTTGAAGCTCCTGATGCTATTGCTCCACAAACCACCACTACTGTTGAGGTATTTTTTATGACCTTGTCTTTTTCTGGAAATACTGTGCTTTTCTAACCACTATTTTTGGTTATACGGTCCCAAGAAATTGCTCAAGAAGCACCAGTACATACTCCTCCCACTGTGAACTTGACCCCTGCCATTGCGAATGGAGGTGATGAAGAACAACCTTGTATTTTGGATGCTTCCTCCATCATTCTGGTCCCTGAGACTGGCCACGTAGAGTCAACTGTACTGCACTTCCTTCAAACTTCTAAATCTGGTTTGCTTACTCTTAAGCAACTTTTAACCTTTACTTGTCCTTCACAATATGCTACTGAAGTGTCCTCCCTTCCTTGTATCAATGTTGCTTTGTATGATAATCAATCTCCCCCTCATCTATCCCAGGTATATTCTGACTTTACCTGTATAACTCTCTGGATATAGGTTTTCTTGCAGAAAGATCCAGGTACTAAGGAGTTATCAAACACAGAGGCTTGGAGAATTTTCAAACGTTATTCGTAGATGTAGCGAAGCTGCTGCCCCCCAGTCCACAATTCTGATCCTTCTAGCTCCTACCAAAGGTAACGAGGGAATGGAAAAGACCCTGCGAGAAGCGGTGCCAATCTATAAGGACTTAGCTCTCTCTGAAAAAGATCCTCTTGAAGTCCAACTCGTCATCGCCTATCTTCGTGATCTATGGACTCTGAATTTCGAGAAAGAGACTATCCGCCAAGAACTTGCCGTTCATATTCAAACAGCTCGTCGTGTCGTGGAAGGAGTTGACCATACTGTCCTGGATCAAATGGAAGAACTACTGCGATAACTTCCTAACATTTTTAACACCATAGTCTTTGCCACCCAAGAGCGAAACAAAGCTATCTTCCATCGCGTAGATCATAACCGTAGGTGAAAGCGTGACTTGGAGAAAATTACGACAATGGGGAAGAGTTACGAAGGTGAGTGGGTAGACATTTTGGCCATGTGTGTGGAGATCGCGAAGCTCCAGGCTAAGCTGCATCAAAAGGAAGAGGATTGTTTTGGAAAAGAGCAAGTTGCTATCGCTCTTCTCAATGCTGGGAAAACTCTTTCAGAAAGTGTTCAGCAAACTCGCGCTGCAGATGCGGATGCTGAGAGAGCTTGGGCTGCTGCGCAGGCCCAGTATCTCCAAGTAAAAACCAGTCTGCGAGTTCTCGGTAGCTCCATTGTGAAGTACTAGATTTTTATTTTGTATAAAATCTTGCTTACTTTAATTTATGTTTCATGGCCCATGGCTTTAATCACTGATGTGTACCTCTGCCATCAAATAACTTCACACCTCCATAAATCACGCCGAGTCTTGGAATAACTATCCGCTTTTAATGGCTCATAACTCTGTGTCTCAAAACGGTAAGTTTTCAACTTTTAAGAGATACGTAAATCGATAATTGAATGTTGAACCCCCTTAACTGCTGTGTTGAATCGATACAACACTCCGGGTCTCTTTATTCCAAGCCTCTTAGCGTTTTTAAGCTTATAAATAGCTTGTCACTTCACCTTCACTCCACAAGATCTCTTTGTAGCAAAAGATGGCGTCTCTAGTTCATAGCCTGTTCCTTTCTCGCTTTAAGGCAAAGCCTCCAGATCTTGTATTATGCTAGACGTTTCTAGGTCGAAGTACCAAAACTCAAACCTGGCTTAGGTCGTAGTACCAAAGCTCAGGTTCTTCGGTTCTGGGCTAATTCTCAAACCTTTGAGAATTAGTAGACAATGGTTGATATGGGCACTCACTAACCCAATCCCTGAACCTGATCATCCTAGTCTGTTGCATGCTCCCACTCACTTTCGTTGCAACTCTCCTCTCTTTCTGAGTGGGGCGTCTAAGATCGTGATCAGATGGATAGTTTTGTTGAGCCGCAAATGTTGGGCGAGTGCAAGTACCCCAAAGTCTTCCAGAGCCGAACGTAGATCTATCCCCTAGTCAGTGACCGTCCACCGGCGCAAGCCGAAGGCCTCGTTGTGGCTGGTTGGGATAGATCTAAACTACTTCCTACGATTGATTTTTTAGATGGAGATTGTTCATTCGATTTGTGTGGTACCAGAGCTAGAGGCCTCAAAGCCTCATATTGTACTCTTTATTTTGATCAAATAAAAATTTGTATTTTCTACTGTTTGTTTGTCTTTGTAAACAACGAAAATACTATCTCCATTGATTTGACCACTAGAATTTGGTCGTAAGTCACTTGTAATGCTTGAAAGAACCACAGAAATTAGATCTATGTGGAAAAATTTGAATAATTGCAATATTTTGGCCACATGAATTGGCTTTGGACATACTGTTTGCCCCCCCTAGTTTTACATGAAGAGGGAGCCTCTGTTATAGGCTGCGAATGAGTGAAAAACTAAGTTGCTGACCCCTCTTGTGCCTCGTACTCCCAAACTGGCTGCCGATACTTATTTAGAAATCTTCCATTGATTGGATTACGATGAACGTCACCATCGATATCTCACAGCTGGAAAGATCCCTTGCCTATAATTTTATCAATAATAAAGGGTCTTTCCCACTTCGTAGACCATTTACCACATCCTTCTTACTTTTTTTCCCAAAGGCAATACTGTTTTCCAAACTAACTCTCCTTTCGTAAAGCTAAGTCCACGAGTATGTCGATTATAGCAGCGAGCCACTTTCTGTTTCTCTGCGAGCAAATTGGTCAGGGCATTGATGCACTTGTCATCTAGATCTTCTAACTCCTACCACATGGCTTGTACATAATCTTCTCCAATCAATTGGTGTTGATCCATGATTCATAGCGACTGAACGTTGATCTCTAATGGCAGAACTACATCATGCCCAAACATCAGCGCATATGGAGTAGTCCCGGTTAGACTACACTTAGAAGTCTTGTATGCCCACAGCGTGCTGAACAACTCCTCGTGCCAAAGTCTTGGATGGTCTGCGAGCATGCACTCAAGGATGTGGAGGATCAATTTGTTGCTTGCTTCAGCTTGGTCGTTGGATTGCGCATAATACAGTGAAGATTGCAAAAATTTGACCCCAAAGTCCGTCATGAGCTCCTCTACGTCTCCAGACATGAACGTTGTTCTTCTATCCGAAACGAAACACTCTGGAATTCCAAACCGACAGATGATATCCTCATATAGGAACTGCCTAATTACAGCGGAAAATGCCACTTTTAAAGGCCTTGCTTCTACCCACTTAGTGAAGAAATATGTAGCGACAATGATGAACTTGTGTTGCATGGAAGAATGGGGATAAATTAAACCGATGAGATCTAACATCCATCCTCGCACTGGCATGGTTTGATGATTGGTTGTATAGGAATGTTTGAAATATGATTGACCGGTCCATGAGCCTGAAAATCCTCGCACCCCTTTGTAAAAGTTATACAATCTTTTTACATCAAAGACAAAAAGTATAGGTATCTCCACAAGAGCCATCTCATTTTTAGGCCAGATTGGTGAGCTCCGCAGATCCCAAGATGTACTTCGCACGACAATTGTTTGGCCTCGGTTTCGAACACATAGACCAAGTCCACTCCCTCTTCTCCATGTCTGAACAACTCATCGCGTCGGAGAATGTAGCTCGGAGCAAAAGACTTGATCCTCTTGTCCACTGTAGAGCTAGGATATTTTAAATATGAGATAATTGATTGCCTCCAATTATCGTTGATCGTTCCCAGAGCTGCGATGTACCATTCATCCTTTTCCTTTTTTCTGGTCATGAAGGATGGGAGAGTACAAATCTCTACTTTCATAAGTCGTTCGTGCACATCGTCAACAAGCTTCATCCATGTGGAAAGTTGAGCTAATTCATTTGCTGTAAAGTTCTCTCCGCGTGGGATGTGAGTAAGGGACACATCTGTGAACAACTCCAACAATTCGCTAGCTCTTTTCACCTATGCCTCTAGGATTAGTCTTGTCTTAAACGTAGCTTGGAGCTGTCTGATCACAAGCAGCTAATCTCCCCAAACTTGTATATCTGTAGCACCAAGGTCCCATAAAAGATCTAGTTCAATGATTAGGGCTTCGTATTATGCTACATTGTTGGAACAGTTGTATTTGAGTGGGAAGGAATAGGTAAATGTTTCACCTTGAGGATTGACCGGTGCTATCCCTGCTCTTACGAAAGCACTCGTGCTAGAACTATCGAAGTAGAGTTTCCCAGGAGCCAATGAGATGTATGACAATTTTAACTCCTTCTGCTCAGGGATTTCCTCTATATGGTGATGTACGAGGAAATCTGCCACTGCCTGGCCCTTGACTGCCTTCCGCAGGACATATTGTAGTGAAAACTCGGATAGTGCGAGAATCCACTTCCCTATTCGTCCTCGAAGTATAGGTCAGGCTAACATGTGCCGGACAAAGTCTATTTGTGCTATGACGCACATAGTGAAGAAAAGCATATAATGCCTCAACTTGCAGCCTGAGAAGTAAAGAGCAAGGCAAAAAAATTCCATCGGTGTGTACCTACTTTCGTAGTTCGGCTTAAGTAGAATACTGCTCTTTTTGCCTTCACCTCATCATCTTGTGCCAATAAGCTTCCTATGGATGGTTCTATTGCTGATATATAGAGCTTAAGTGACACTCCTTTTCATGGTGGTACTAAGATTGGTGGATTAACCAGGTACTATTTGATCGTGTCAAATGCTTCTTGGTGAACTGGCTCCCACACAAACACTTTCTCTCCCTGAAATTTGAGTAAAGGTACGAAAGGTTTGGTGTTTCCTGCAGCGTTTGCAATGAACCTCCGCAAAAAGTTGATCTTCCTAAGTAACTGCTGAAGCTCTCGTTTGTTCTTTGGAGGAGGAGCTTTAATAACTCCCTCCTTCTTGTCATATGGCACTTCTATCCCTCGTTGATGTACTAAGAAACATAGGAAGTCTCCTGCTTGCACCCCAAAAATGCACTTGGCAGGATTCATTTTAAGCTGATGTTTTCTCATTCGTATGAATACATGTCTTAAATCTTTCTCATGGCTGGACCTCTTCTTTGATTTGACCATAATATCATCGATATAGACTTCCATTGTATCTCCTGCTAGGTCATGGAAGATATAGTGCATTGCTCACTGATACGTTGCCCAGACGTTCTTCAATCCAAACGGCATATTGACGTATTCAAATACTCCTAACACCCCTGGGCATCTAAATGCAATTTTGTGCTTGTCTTCCTCAACGACTGGGATCTGATCATATTCCGATGTTCCATCCATGAACGACAGCATCTCGTGTCTTGTTATTGCATCAATGAGCAGATCAGCTACCGGCATTGGGTAAGCATCCTTTAGAGTAGCCTGGTTCAAGTCAGTAGTCCACGCATACTCTAATCTTCCCTTTCTTCTTTCATACTGGGACTATGTTAGATATCCACTCTATGTATTTAGCCACTTGGATGACTCCGAACTTTAAAATTTTCTCGATTTCTTCCTTTACCAACGTTGCCATATCCGGATTCATCATCCACATCTGCTGCTGGACTGGATTTTTTCCTTCTGCGATTAGAAGTTTATGGACAACTAATTCTAGTGAAAGTCCTGGCATATCTTTAAACTTCTCTGCGAAACAATCCTTGAACTCGAGCAACAAGTCAACGAGCCTCTTTCTTTCCTCAGGCTCTAAGAAGGTACTGATATCCACTTCTACTGGCTCATCCAAAGTTTCGAGGTTAATCTTCTCAATTGGATCTCTTACTTTAGGTGGTGTATCATCCAAGGCTGCAGGTGCGAGCTGAATGATATCATCCTCAATCTCTTCCTGTTGGATGTCTTCATTGATACACTCTGCCATCGCTATGGTTGGCAGACAATTGTATGCTTGCGACTCTACCATATAAGTTTGCAATCCTGCATATATAGAAGCACAAACCTCTGCCTCCTCATCCTTGGACGGTTGTATCTTTGATGTCTTGTGGAGGCTAGCTCGAGTAAGTAAGGTCGTGCTTTGACTTCTCTTGCTTGCACTATTCCCCATCGAGTTAATTCTGAGGCCGTTACCCCAACTGGTCTGCCCTTCTTATCGACGTTGCATACTTCCAATGGTCGAAGATTTTCATTGTAGTAATCGACATCCAGCGCATTCGTAGAGACTAAATATGGTCACGGATCTGCGTTGACTATGGGCGATTCAGACGTCTCCATGTCCTATATAAGGAGCTGTTGATAAAGAGATGAAAGTACACAATAACTCCTGTGGATCCAATATCTGCCCAGTATGGCATTGAAGTGTGAGTTGCATTCAATGACAAAGAAAGTATGAACCCTTATAACAGGTCAAACTTTTACTTCTATGAATAACAATCCTAGTTTCTGAGAGACTGTTCCTGCAAAGTTCTTGATCGTCATAAATATCGCTTGAATGGCTGATCTTGGAATACTCAATAATGTCATTGCTCGAGTAGTCAAGACATTCACTGCTGCTCCGGTATCCACCATGACCTTGCTAAGTTGGATGCCCCTCATACCCGCAGTGATAGACAATGGTCTCATATGTGACACCATTGTGGTTGTTGGTTTAGAGAACATCATGTAGGATTGTCACGTAACAGGATCCACAATTGGTCCTCGTTCCTCTGATTCTTCTAGCTTTGCCAGAGTTATTCCTTGAACTGCTTTGTTTACAACGGCCACGTAGTTTTCCTTGACTGGTTTGGCAAACTTGGCCGATAACATTTACACCATACCTATGTGCATGTCTTCGGTGTAAACATCCTCTAAGTCCTCATCGTTTTCCCCGTAGTTGACTAACTACTCATCTCCTTCGTTATCTGCCTCATTCTCAACTAACAGTGGCTCTTGTTGTTGGTCTTCGCTGGAAGGGTCCTGTTGCTTTCTTATGTAGACCTCTGACTTAGGTCTTTTTGAGGAATCTACTTTCGCTGTGAATTCTGACTCAACAGCCGTGGCTTCCTTGATTCTGGAGCTAGAAGAAGTGTTAGCGAGATTCTTTTGCTCCTCAATTACCAAAGTCTTTAGTCTCCATCGTAGTACTGGCTTCTTTCTTGGCTCAGCGACTGGTTCTGCCTTGGACTCCATATGTTGGAAGAATGATTTCTACGCTGGCCTATCCTCAACCATCTCTTGAGCTCGCTTTGGCGCTCGTTGTGCTCATGCATCAGGTTCTACCTTGTTTATCTGGGAAAACACACTTGATCTGGTTGCTCTCATCTTCGGTTTGTTGGACCATTTGTTGAACGTAATCACTGGGGTAGCCACGAGCCTATTTATCTCCTCTGAATTTGTTCTAGTGGCTCCACTAGCTGCTCTGGTTTGATCAGACCCTTGTCTAAGGCCTCCAAAGTCCTCTTCGCTGCCCCGAATTGACGTTGTAGTTTCTTTTTTCTAGTGGGAGTAATATCCATAGTCTTTCTCCCTGACTTTACGTACCACACATCTTCCTTAATCATAGATCTGCTTGCTGGAGGGATGTAAGGTTTGCTCGGTTCTGCTCACTGCTTATCACCAATTGCATCAGCCTTCTTCTCTGCCATTCGTATTCGTTTAAATAGATTAGATTCCCTGGAAACTGTGTGTTCATTTGGGCTCGTTGGCTGGTAGCTCTCAGGTGGAGACTTGACTGATGCTCCTGCTCGCACTGCTTCTATGAACTCTTCATAGGTCATCTTGAGGCCACACTCTGCCTCACATCGAGTATAAAGCACTACTGGAGTTGCCTCTCTAGAGATCTCTTTCTTCTTCCCTTTGGGATCTTCTTTTCTACTACTGCTAGGGACCACTTCATTGGTGGTTTTTAGATCCAATGTTTGCTTCCTATTGGCTCCCCCGCGCCAAGATACCTCTAGAGTACCTACCATGAATGCTCCTTCGACAGTTTCTTCTTTCTCGTGGTCCGAAAGTACGATATCCCCTTCATTTACCCACTGTTGGATCTGTTCTCTCAAAGCCGCACATCGGTTTGTGTTGTGTGTCCAAGTATGATGGAACTTACAATATGATCCTTTCTGAAAAGATGAGGTTGCGGGGTGAGGTACGTTTGCGATCCCTACTTTGATTAATTCATCCAGGATTTCCTCTGTCCTATCGCTGCGGAACGTATCGCTAGCCTTTGGCTTTACGAGCTCTACTGCTCCTATCAAAGTGTCTGCAAAAGGTTGTTGATCGAGTATTGCAATCTGTGGTGATGCATCAATTGCAAGATTTCCTTTGTTAATCCACTTCTGGATTTGATCCTTCAGTTTGATGTAATCTTTGGTAGTATGGTTCCACATATTGTGAAACTTGCAGTATTTCATTCCTTTTAATTTCTCCACAGTAGGGTATGCTCCAAAATCGGACTTGGTCAGCTTCCTATCAATCAATTCTTCTAAGATCTCATGCAATGCGTTTGCATCATAGGTATATGACTCGAACTCCGGTTTTGCGAAAGCACTGGTCAAAACACATACTGTCCCTTTGAGGGTATTATTTTCTTTGACTTGACCGTATTCTTGGCTGTTAATTCCAGACCAGCCACCGTCGCATCGTCTGAATCATATCCATTAGGTTTCTCCTATTCTTGCACTGCCGTAATTATTTTAGAGCGTTCCCGGTATGGAGTTTTTGGAGTATATGTTCCCCTGGATGCATTGTACCTATTGTCGGCTTCCTCGTATGCGACATGTATTTGAGCTACCGCATTGATGAGAGCATTTAATGATGTGAACTTTGCATCCACATACTTTGTATGCAGACATTCCTCAAGTCCTCCAACCGCGATGTCCACCAATTCCTCTATAGTGCATGAAGTCCTACTCTTTATGTACTCGGTTCTGAACCTATGTAAATATGTCACTGCAGATTCGCTTGGCATCTGCACCATTTGGCATAACTTACTTCACGGTTTGTTTAGATCCACCAAAGTATTCGGTGAACAATCTTTCCATCATTGTCCAATTGCAGACCAAGCCTTGCAGTAAGTTTGTATAACAGTGCAGCGCTGCTCTTGAAAATGAGGATGCAAAGACTCTTAATTTTAACTCGTTGAGCCTTCCCCATGTCTACATTCTACCCTGAATTGAGCAATGTGGGTGGATGTTGGCTCTGCTCCTTCACCGCGAAAACGAGTGAATGAAATGGGTCGATAATCTTTTGGTCACTTCCATCCGACTGGTGGTGGTGGGAACGGCTCGTTGTAGGCCACTGGAGTTCCCTACACACCTGGCAACCTCTGATTGATGATGCGATTAATCTTTTCCTCCAACTCTCGCTCTGGGTTTGGCGGAAGAGGAGGTGGAGCTGGTATATCATCATCTTTGACCTCTTCATCATCATGAAAGAGAGGTTCTCGCTCTCCAAGTCTATTCTTGATTAGAGCGAAGCTAACCGTCATAGTGTTAGTGAGATTTGCGAGAGCCGTTGTGAGAGTGTCGAAGTTTTTGTTGTTATCGGCGCGCTCAATCTCTTGAGCCTCGTGAAGGCTATCCAGTCTGTTTTGAATTCTAGACACCATCTTGTCACTGGCCTCCATGTTGTTCAGCATTCGCTCGATGTTAGCGTTTCTCCGCTGCTCCTGTTCGAGCGACAAATCTTTGTAGGCCTTAAAGTCCATGGCCCTGATTTCTTCAATAGTTCTACGTTCTGATGACGATGATGATGGTGATCTACCTTTAGTCATCGTTACCCTGGACCTCTATATTACTTCCTCGTTGCTTAAACCCATACAAGTGGCTGAATTGTGTTTTCGGAACGCAGGTGTTGGATGTTTAAGACAACTTATGAAAGTTCTTTGATACGGATCAATGATTGTAAGACACTAAACCTGAGTCCCACTAGGCGTGCCAAAATGTTTGGCTTCGATTTTTCTCCAATCAGGTCGATGTGATTGGAGATGTCGCAAACTGTCTCTTTTGGATCCGTGGTTTGTAGATGTGTTGTGTGCGAGGCGTGCCATTGATGAGGGCAGAATGTCGTTGTGTTGTGCGTTGTGTAATCTCTACTTCTTGTCAAGAGATTGGAGCGAGGAGAGCACCAACCTTGCTCGTTGAGTCCTACTTGTCTTAATGGTACGCAAGACGTAAGCTTCATGTCTCTCTGCCGAGCCACAAAGAATCGATACTTTACACCCTCGGGCAAGTATAAAACAGAGCAATTCTAAGGACGAAGTGTTGAGAACACAGGATAGGGTGACTTCGTAGATCTTTAGAATCCTCACGCTCTATTCGGTGGCCTGGACTCCTCTCATTGTTGTCGTTTAGCTCGAGTGAATCTTCGAATCCCCACGCTCTATCGGGTGGCCTAGATCATGAGCTCGTTGTTCGTTGGTTGTTTACTCACAATGGAGTAAGATTTGCTTGTGCGCAAATTGTATGTATGTGTGTAGAGATCCGCAAATCTTCTTTGCTTCTTTTATTTATAGAGGTTGGCACTCTGATTTCATTCGCTTGACAATGCAACATTATCGATTAGGAATAATATCTTGCCTCTAGATTCCCCTAAATCATTTAGGAATCACATAGATATATTCTTTCCGATTCGCAGCTTCAATCTGGCCGTGTGTGGTCAGCCCATTTTATCTCCGAGACCCAAAAATATTAAAATAAATATTATGTTTATTTTGGACCCAAACAATACCCTTTAGTTTTTCATCCCGGAGACCCAATTCCAAGTTGTGCTCTTTGATCTTGTCGATTACTGGTTTTAGAAAGTCCAGAGTCAATTTGAGGTTCTTGAGGAGGGTTTTAAATGCAGAAGACTTGTCAAGTGTCTCCTTAACAACATCAAACAACAGCCCGAATGCTGCTCCAAGAGCAGCACCCCCTACAAACTCTCCTACTATAACCATTTCTATATCCTACATATATATAAAGAAAATTATAAAAAAAATATATGTTTTCATACTTGCTTTATATTATTGTTACATCAATGTTTGAAGGCGCAGAATTAAGGAACAAACCTACTCTATTTCGTCAATTAGGTGCTTGGGATCGATGACACTTTCTTTCCAGCACAAAGAAACTTGAACGAGATCGTCGTACTTGCTCAACCTCGGCACTAGAAGCTATGTCTATCTTCTTCTGATATACAATATGTATAATTATGCTACTCCCACAGAGTTTAAGCTAATATAAGAGTTATAAATTTATTTTTCTTGTTTCTCGAGCACAATCATTTCCATGAAACTTCATATGTCAAGTTTGTATTTATACAGCCACCTACGACGACTTTTTTTTATTTTGTTTGTTTGTGTTTGGTCTGACCGAGTTTTAACTTTTAAATCAGATTTCAAAGACGCGTCTAAGGTTTCTATGGAGAACACCCCTCGACATAAACCCCTTCCAAAGCTAAACGATCCTTGGTCTGTTGAAAGCTGAGCCTTAACAAAATTAAAGGTGATAGATCTTCGGTGGTTATCGACTTATTGCCACTGGCTTATTTCACACGACCTTTCGGTCCTTTCTAGATCTAAAACCACATTCCATGCTTGACACAAATTTGCACTTCAGAACTCTTACAAAGCGTATCAGAGTCGCAAGACTTCGGTGATGGGCAAAACTAAGGCAGTATGAATGGTAGACGGATGACAAAATGTTCTTAACCTCTATCAAAATGTAATTACTTCAAGTCTGCGTCTACTCAGAGTTACTTTACTGACCTGTGTAAACTTGGTAAACTAACCAAGACAGCTCAGAGTAAAGCTAATTCGATATATGTTGTACATTGTAATAGTACTATCAGCATACAAACTTGGCAAATGATTGCTTACACCCTACAGTCAGAAATATCATTGCACCCAATGAACTATGAGACATGAGGATAGTTCAAAATTAGGGTAAAATATGCCTGATTCCCTCGACAAATCAAACAGTCAAAAGACTGAAATGAGTTCACAACCTTTGCCAAGAGAAACACTTATCTACAGCTCTCACCATTAACAATATTCGTCGTCCAGTCCTTTGAAACCTAAGTCACCTTGATTTGCTCATACTTCTCACCAACAGCACCACCTTTCTGCTTCTGGGACTGAATGTACCGCAGTGTGCTGGCTAAGAATGCACTCGTAGCTGGCTCTGTAGTCGTTGAATCGCTTTGCATTTCATTAGTAATTAATTCAATCAGGCTTTCTACAGAGGCAACAGTTATCTGTGGATTCCCTTTCTCAAAGAAATAAAGGTACCTGAAAACACAATAATGTAAGACTAGTATTTCACAGGTAAAAATGAGATTCGGAGTACAATCAGGTAGTGAATATTACTTGTTCAATATTTCAACAAAGAGTGCTGCTGAGCCGATGCTACCACGCGTTGCATTGGACTGCTGCTGGGCAGCATTTGCTATTTTTAAAGCTCTCTTTAGGCAAATAAGTACCCTGGAAAGAAGTTTGTACAAGGAAAATAAGAAAACTTAATATATAAAAGTATAATAGTACAATTGCTGTAGTACCATTTACTGATAAAGTACAACCTATCACGCTTGAAATAAGACCATAATGTTCAAAGACCATATCACTTCAATGGTTACTATAGGACAAAGAATCGCTCTCATCAAATTTAAATGCAATACAGATTCCTAGGAGAAATCTGAAACTACAAACAGAAGAAGCATGATAACACACCTTTCTCCATCCTTCGTATTCTCCTGATCGTCAACCCAGAAGAGATGTGAGCAAGCATAAACAGCTCGGCATTGATCAGGCTTCTTTAAAAGCTTTGCTGAATACTGATCAATTACAAAGCATTAAGTACGTAGACAACAGTACAAAAGCTTTCTAAGTAATAAATTCAAATTCTAGCATAATGCAAAGAATAAATTATAATTACCCCTGTGGCTTTGTGAGTTAAAGTATCTCTGTTCTCAACACCAAATACATGCATCCTCTGGAGCGTCCCGATTATCAAATGAATTGCAGTCACCTGTGCTTTTGAATCCTATACAACAAACGATGCCAACTTGACAGTTAGATTTAGGGTGTCCAAGAGATAAAGAGTTGATACAACAAATTCTTTAACAAAATTAGATTTAGCTTTTAATAGCTTCTGAGAAAGAGCTTAACTAACAGTACAGGATTAGCTACTAAGTTAAGGAGAGACTTACTGAAATTTCTTCTTCATACAGAATATATGCTTGTGTGAAAAATTCGTATGCAACAGGTTCTAAATCACAGTCATTTGCAGCCTAATGAAGGAAAGAGGAAGTTGATCAGAGACAAGTGTGCTAGGTCTTTCATTTATCTAAAGACTACAATATCTATACCTCGGCACATTGCAAGTACAGCCGTAATGCTAGTTTGGGTGCTGGCACATTCAATATCTAAAGACTACAATATCTATACCTCGGCACATTGCAAGTACAGCCGTAATGCTAGTTCAGGTGCTGGCACATTCAATAGGGTCTCGATAGTCTGAAACAATGAGCCAGAAGCATTACAAGATAGCTTAGAAATATCAATTTTAAGCTAAAACCTTCACCAACAAATTACCCGAGTCAAGAGCTGAAAAATTTTCTTTGGTGTGGTTGATGCCTCTTCTCCAAAAGGATTTTCTTCATCTCCATGTCCTCCTTGCAATTGCCTGACCAACTGCACATAAGGTGAAGACTTTAAGGAATTCCATTAATTCCATGAAGAAGGTCACTCCCTTATTTTTCTTTGTTACAATCACTCCCTTATTTCACATGTTCTTGGTTTCATCCCTTGCTCAAACAATGTTTTACTAAACCCAGAATTTTGGCCCAGCACAAAACTTAGAAATTAAAGACTAGCTTACGAGAATTATACACATTTAACTGTTGCACAATCTAGGGAAACAGAAGCAAACCTTAAGAGAAGAAAAAACTAGTGGCGGGACAGTAAATGGTAGGCGCTTAGGTCCTCCAGTCAAGATGTGCTTATGCACAGTACCTATGATCTGCAGTTTTAGACAACATCAAGAACAAAAATTCTCCAATTATTCAACCCAGTAGAGAGAAAATCAAAGAAGATAATAACATGAAAAATCCCTTTGGTCGAAACCTGAACGGGTAACATGCAAAATATGACTTAAGAATAGATCAAATCAATTTTTTCTTCTTAAAAGAACAGATACCTTGAACATTTCTTTTGGATCTTCATTATGGAACATTTGAATGAGTCTCGCAACAGAATTCTGTTCCTCTTTGAAATCCTCTTCATCAACCTAAAGTGGAACAAAAGGGAATGTTTGCCAAAATGATAATTAATTTACTTAAGTATTGGAATGAACTCAGATTAAAATAAGAAGCAAAAGAAGCCTAGAAATGAATGACCAGTAGATCACCTCATCCTGAAGAGCCCCATCCAAATCCTCAATAAGTCCTTTGATTAATTCAAACAATGCCTCAACCTATAAGAACAATAGCATTTCACGTTACTGAGGAACAAACTCAGAGGAAAGGACAGACAATGAGTAAAAGCATACCTTCTCAGCAGTTAGAATATGAGTTGTATTTTTCATAATGCTTTGAATTATAACCGTTGCCATGACTTTATTTGTTGCAGTATCAAGGAATTCCATGACAAGGGGATAATTCAAAAGCTTCAAAGCAGTGACAATATCATTATATTTCTCCAAAGGAGCACTTAAAAGTGCAACAACTTGCTTTGTTGCCCTGCTGTCTTCAATCTTTCCTTTTCCAGAGAGCTTCTTCACAAATGATCCCTGGAGAAAAATAACAGCTAAGCAAATTAACATCTGTGCTGACCATTGCTATGCAGCATTTGATATATCCCATGATAGATTACCAATACATCAATTTATACCAATACATAAATAAATGTGGTTCTATCAAGGAACAACACAGGGTAATCAATTACAAGAACTACAATATCATATAGAGAGAACGCAAAGGTTCATCATCAACAATAGGAAATTTTGCAATCAATGTTGATCAGTTTGCAGCTCTGATGTCTGAAAACCAAACTTATAGTTACAATCCATAGTCACCTATGTGCAAGGCTGGGACACATTATTGTGAAGTTCAGTCTCTCCAATTGGTACCAAAAAGTGCATACTGACGGTGTGGATATAAGTACAGCATACAAGTTAGGGAACATACCAACACTTGATCAGCATAATCAAGTCGATCAGGATGCACATGGAGAGTAAACTTGAGAAGGGAAGAATATAAAGTAACAACGCCGATAACAGGCATGTCAACATGTGCTTCAATCACCTGCAACATCATAATAGAAATTGTCTCGTTCATGTAAAGCTCTAGTCATTCGTATTTTGTGAAAGTGTTGTTTCACAAGTATTACAGGCTTAGAAGGACACTATATTTACAATGATTTGATGACCAGGTAAATGGGGAAGCAGTGCAAAATAATTACCTTTCCAATAGCATTGCTCAGTTTAGAAAAAGCTTCTACTTGTAAAAACTCAGGCAACACTTCTGGACTTGAAGCAGTGTAGTTAGAAAGCCTTTCCATTAACTGTGATAGCACTGTCTTGATATCAACAGATGGCTACAAAACAGAAATTCACATAATGTCAAAGGAAATTATACAAACTATTAAAAGAATGATGGTGGTTATATAAGCAGAAAAACCAATGTAACAGAACAATTCCTTAAGAACAGGCCATTTCTCAAAGAGTATACTCCTTAAAGCCTATCATATTTAATCCTTAATTAAACTTAATTTTATTCAAAAAGCACGAAAGAAACACTCTTCAAATACATTCTTGGAAATGCAAATTCATTTTCTCTTAGTATGGCATTCTATGTGTTTTCCATGTGCTTGAAATGTGCAAACATATCATAACGGAAACCCATGCAGGGGAGATTAACATAAGATCACGCCAGAAGACTAGCTTGAGTTGCAGAAGACCTATGCAAACAAGAAGTGTAGAATGGCACAGTGCAACATAATCTTTTTCTGCCCAAATGATGTTAGCTACCTGGAGCTGAGGGCAAGCACCCAGCAATATATCCAGAGTTTGCAAGTGGTACTCGTCAGGAAAGACTTGAATTATGCAATCCATCAGATAAAACTGTGCGATCTCATCTTTGCAGTTGACAACCTGCTCCAAGACTCTGGGAAGCACGGTCTCTTTGTACAATTCCAGATCAACACCTTCTATCTGGCTGAGGACATGCAGGTTTTTACCAACCTAAAGGGACAAGGATGAGAAGCCTTCAGTAAGCATATACACACACAAAATGTAGCAGTGAAATCAACCAGTTATAAGGTTATTGACATTACAAGATCACGCAGTTCGCTCCCTTCTTTCTCCCGTTTCTCCTTTTCCCTGGCAGGCCCCTGCAGACCAGAAAGGCCGAGAGCAAGCCTCAACTCAGGATCAGCTAAGAGTATGAATGATTGAAAAGCACTACAAAACCTGCATGACCAGAAATCATGCCCTCAAGACATATTTTACTTTCGAGACATGCAGGCATTGTGGTACCCATGCATGTCTAAACCTGAGAGCAGTCATAAAAAGTATCAACCAACCTGATGTTGCATCCGCACCCAAAGTTTGTTCATCTCAGTGAAATTTTGGAGAACAAATTCAACAGCATCCCTGACGGTATCAGCATCCCTGCATAAGTCGAGGAATATTAACAAATCAAGACGAATCCATTCTCTGCATCTCATCTGACACAAATACAAGCCAACTATAATGAGAATCACATTTTCTTACCCTTCATACTCCGACCCAAGATCAGGCAACTTATCCCTACTGACTTGAGAAAGGTAACTCCTTAAGAAGAGCCCACGTACAGGATTCTGAATACCACGGGACATTTCCACAAGATCTTTCAGGACATCCTTAGCAGGAGCTTCCTTGGATTTGATGTAAACAGATCCTACTGTACATAGAAGATATCTGACAGAAATCATGGAATTCTCATATAAGTCCATGGAAATGCTAATTGGCTATGACTTGTTACTTACTACGACAACAATGATACTTCTACGTTAAACAAGGCTGCACAAATAACACAATCATAATTACTACCCACCCACTTACTTTCACTCAATCTAGGTTTCCTACTGTGTAAGTTAATCAAACAGTAACTTCCATCTACTACACATACATAGCATGCACAATGCTTCAAACAGATGAGTCCATTACACACACAGAAACACACTGAACGCTCAATGCTGACTAACCAGCTGACACAGTACTAGACTACATAGATAATATGATCATTAACATTCCTGCTCAAGATTTTTGCTTCCTATTACTTCAACGTGGAACTAGCAGAAATAAAGTATGTGAAGGGCAGTACAGTTAACTAAATCACAACAAATAAGCCTCATAATAGTTTATGTGCAACTCAAGATCAAAAGTTCAGGGTTTATCGGAATTGAGACTCACAATCTCGGCAATATGTTACCAGCATGCTGCACAAGCTCATACAGATCAATAATAGAGCAACCGCGCCGAGCCTCCTCCTTGAAGAACATTTCCAATTTCCTCAACTCGTCAAATGCTCGCATATCTGATCCATCACACGAATCACATGAACTACCACACATTGCAAGCAAAACACAGCAGAGCCAGTTCAGCTCAGTCTCGCCTGGATCGACGATGAAACAAACAGTGAGAACTTACAGAGCTCGTAGTATTTGTGAGGCGAAAGCTTCGAGGTCCGAAGCTCCGATAGCATCTGAGCCGAATACTTGAGCGCGTCTCTGAGATTGTTCGAGTCCTGTAGACAAAAAAAGTTGGGGTTTCGGTGAGATTTTCTGGCGAGAGAAATGAGGTCTGGGAATTTTGAGAGCTTAAGGATCTAAAAGGTGCGGCGGAGGAGGAGCTAGCTTACCAAAGCCCGATGCATGTAGAAGGCATTCTGCTGAAGGCCGGCGATTCCGGCGGTAAGGTACTTCTCTTCGTCTTCGACTCCGTCGGAGATCATCGTCTCTCTCTCTCTCTCTGTGAGGTTGCGTTTGGGAGTATTTGACCAGTCTGTGTTGGCCTCAACTGCCTGTCTAGTTCTATTTGCTCTCTGCAATTGGCTCCGGACTCGGGTTTTTTTTATTTTTTATCGGGTACTTATAGTTAGAGAGTTTTTTTACCACGTTCTCACAAACTTACTTTGCAAGGTACCATAATTACCCTATGCTGTTGAGATCAATCTTATCAAATACAGCAGCCGTGATTTTGATCAAGTGAGAGTGACGATGAGATGGCAATGTTGGATGTGTAATTGTATAGTTGTTCTTATTTTAGGGTATGGTTGGGATGAACTCAGTTCATAGTTAATCATCATCAATCTCATATCACATATACAGGTATTACAAGCAGAGCCATTGACAACTTTTGGGAAACTCACAGCCTATAAGTCTATAACAATAGCAGAGTCGATTAAAGACCTTTTCAGTCTGACCATTGCGTCATTGGCATAGTACACGAACGTAGAACACGATGCTGTTGCAAACTAACAAAACTGAGGAAACAAGAATAGACCAAAGACAAAATAAGTGATATATTGCATCTGGTAAAAAGAATCGATAGTGTGGTGATACATCAATAAAATTTCATCTAATCCTACAAAGAAACTTTCATTACTTTGAAAAGCTCTACAGTTGCTAGTTTTCAGACCCGAACATACAGTGCTCCATCACAAGGGCAGTAACATCCCACTCCATGCTTCCAGGATAAAGACCACAGAGAAAATATGAAGACCAAAGATCACTGGCAGCTCGCAGCTCGCAGCTCCTCACTTGTCTCTTCAAATCTCTGAACACACCTTATAACGGTACTGTAAATGGCAAAGCATATATGTCAACTTCAGGCAAGAAGTGAGCACGCGGCCAAGACGCAGTCTCTCCACAGAGAAAACTGTCACTCGCAGCAGTATGTTTCTCAACCCCAAAATTTTGGCTCTTGTTCGTCTTAGACAACCATCCATCATCATCATCATTATCTGTGGATAGTAGAGTTGGCAACAGAGGAGGTTCAACCCAGTTCTCGATCAGCTCTCTGTACTGTGATGCCCTTCGACTGGTTCGCTTGCTGCCTCTCTTTTCTTTGCCCGCACTTCTGGAAGTTTCTCCTATCTCTCTTCCTTGTCCAGGAGCAGCTTCACATTTCCCTTCAACAGAGCCATCAACCGTCCTTCCAGAGAAAGAACATGACAGTTCTTCTCTAAGAGGCACTTGTGGAACTTTGTGCTCTTGGACAGGAAACCGGCTAGTCTGTTCTTCTCTAGGTAAGACTTGTAAAACTTTGTGCTCTTGGATAGACAACCTGCTAGGCTGTTCCGCTGGAACTTGTAGCAGTTGGGGAGCCCTATGCTTTGGGACAGGCAACTCGCTAGCATGTTCCTTCTCCCTGGGTACAACTTCTAGAGCTTTGTTTCTTGAAGGTACCAGGCAAGTCTTCTTCTCTTTGAGAAAAACTTCTTGATCTCTTTGTCTTTTAAGAGACTGTTTCTCTGGTAGTACTTGAGCATCTTCTTGTGTTTTAAGAGGTAACTTGGAGGACTTCCCCTCTTTCGGCAACACTTCTTGATGCTTGTTCCGTTTTACAGGCAACCTGGAAGGCAGTTCCTCTCTGGCTGTCACTAGTGCAACCTTGGGCTTTTGAAGAGGCATACTGTGTACTTGCTCTCTAGGCAACCCCTCTGGAGCATTAGTCCTCTGGAGAGGCAACCGAAAAGGCTGTTGCTCTGGAGTTTTGTTTATTCCCGGAGGCACACGAGTAGGTGGTTCCTCTCTTGGTAGCACTTCTGAATCTTTGTGCCTTTGAAGGGGCAACCGGATCCGAAGAATGCTTCCTTCAGTTGATAATAACATATTGAATAAACAATATCAGTGCCCATGTGAATGTAGCAAACACAACAGGCAAAGAGACTTCTCCCAGCTAAGGAAGAAACATAAACACACTCACCAGTATTAGGCCTGCCATCAGGGAATATGTTTGGCTTCTGCCTTTTGTTGGTGTTATTGCTGTTATCAGTACTATCAGAAGAATTCTGGGAGCCAACCGGATGCTCTTCGGTAAGAGTACTCTTATCAAGGTCGGTAAGATTACTCTTGTCAAGGTTTTCAGATTCACGTTCTCTCTTCTTGCCATCCTCTGTGACTTTCTCATCTTCTCTCTTCTTTGAATGTTCGGTGTACTTGTCATCTTCCCTCTTCCTGATATCTGTGTCTATCTCATCTTTGTTCTCTTCTTTGCGATGGTGCTTCTTCTTTTTACTCTCCCCATTTTCTCGGGCCTTCTTTTCTTTCTTCTCCCGTTTTTTCTCTCTTTTCCTTTCTTTCTTAGCCTCCTCAATTTCTTGAAGCTTCAGAAAAACAGAATACTCGTCAATTCAAGAATGAATATAAAGAATAGAATCTGAAAACAACCAAGCAAAGAAAGCCATTCAAGCACAAACATTCAGATGATAATCATGAAATCACATTAGTATCAAATAGATAGTAGCCTCATTCATTTGAGAAAAGTCGCACTGAATCACTTATTTAACATTCGCACAATAGCCACAATGGCAAAATATTCCCACGAAGCAGGTGAAGATCCTAGAAGAAAAACTAACAAGAGTCGCACACTATCCCTACCAAAACGACTACAAGATCTCTAATTTGCCTTGAAGAGGACTCGAACCTCCACGCTCTAAAGCACAAGACAATTCAGAGTCTCGCGTGTCTACCATTTCCACCACCAAGGCATTACAAAAACAAGCTTCAACCCTTCTCACTAACCTAATGCACTGCAGACATCAATACACACTTAATAAGCTCATGATTCACTGGCTCATCGAGCAACCACAACTAGCCCATAACATGAAACATATACCAGAATATAATGCTACTTTCACATATCACATTCTGAAGACTCTCCATCTACTTGAAATGCCAACTAGATCCTCGCCAAACTAGGTTGATTCCCACTTGGTAATACAAATCAAACACATAATCATTCACACCACACCAGTAGTTTGAAAGCTCATTACATTCAAGTCCTATTGGGTTAAAACTGTTCCAGAATTAAAAGTTACTCACCATTTGTCATCAAATGCTGTTAGCTTATTGTTAGAGCACAAACTTCTAATTTCATCAACACATTAAATGCTAGTGGGCAAATCCAATAATAAATCAGACCCATCCATTGTTAAGGACCTATCAGGTCATGTAGACTTGATTGGAAGGTCAATACCAAAACTAACAAGCTTGATTCAACACCAAATCAAACAACCCACGAGCCAAATCATACCCGAGACCCATGTTTTGGTTCAATTAGATAAGTTAGCAGCATTTATCGCTTTCAATACCTCCTTAATCCCACTCTCTTTTTTTCTTTCTGGAATTTTCATGATTACATAAAATCAAATACAGACCAATCAAATACCAAACCGAATCGAACGCAGTACGTCGAGCACAAAGTCAAATTAGACCCAGAAAGCAACGACGGATGCTCAACAATACCTTAATCGATTCGAACAAAGCCACGTCACCCGCGACGACATTCTTCACACACCCAGAAGGAGGGTAAGGAAAACACCGAGACATTGTCGCTCTCTCTCTCTCTCTTAAATTTCTCGGATCTCCTAGAAACCCTAGCTTCCCAAATCGAATTGGCAAACAGACTCTCGACTGCGGCTAGGGTTTTCTCTGATCCTTGTCTCAACGGTAGCGAAATCTCCCGCGCAGACAGAAAAAAGATAAGATGGGAGGCGAAGTAATAGTGTTAGGGTTTGGGATGGGATGGCAGGGAACCTTGAGATTTGAGAGAGAGAGAGAGAGAGAGATGAGGCCCCGGATCTAAAATCTGACTTCTGATGCCCCCAAGGAGTCTATTTATAGAGAGCCGAGGTAGGTCTTGTGCTGCCAACGCGTTCACACGACGCGTTTTGTGTGTGATTTGTACGGAACGTGCTTTAATTGGGCCGTGCAATATGGGCCTAGGAGTCCAATAGAAAAGAATATATGGGTCATTTTAAGCGGATTCCGAGTTCGTCTTGGCTATATATACTTCTGAAGTACGAAAGTTCCGTATAAAAAGCCCCAAAATTTTCTGCGCTCAGAATTTACAAGGCAAACGACCGAGACTGAGAGCTCAGAGACAACAATTCTGTAAGCTACTCCGAATATCAATTACACAATTTCTCGAATTTTTCGAATTCGCTTTTTCATCCCTAAATCTGATTTCTTCGACAGATCGAAGAAGATGTCGACGTTCGAGCTGTACCGGAGGTCGACGATTGGAATGTGTCTGACTGAGACTTTGGACGAGATGGTGCAGAGCGGTACTCTCAGTCCGGAGATAGCTATTCAGGTTCTGGTCCAGTTCGACAAGGTAGAGCTATCCTATAATCTCTCTCCCAAGGTTTTTATTTTCTAACTTGTCTGAATTGATTGAAAAATCTGGTGAGGTTTGGGGTGTGGCGTTTTAGTCTATGACTGAAGCTCTGGAAACACAGGTGAAGAGCAAGGTCTCCATCAAGGTGATTGGTCTTCTCTATTTGGTGTCTTTAATTTTCGGTTTTTCGTATAGATAACTGTAAGGTATTTGAGATGATATGAAAGTTTTGATGTAGTGAAAACCTAGACAACCTTAATTTGGATCATGTTTAGTATCCAAATTATTGACCTCCTACCTTCAACGAGTCTATCAACAGATGGCTCGGTGTATAAGGTTATAGAAACAATTGTGCATGTCCCTTAGCAGCCAATGATTTGTATGCGCCAGCAGTTCATTTATGATACTTCAATCGTTTATATTGATGTTAACCTGTCCATTGAAGAATCTCGAAAAGATTTATGTTTGATGTTTTTGGGAAATGACATAATCTGATATTGGTGATGGTGATGGTGCTTTATCAATGTATTTGGTCCACATTCTTTATTTTAAAACAGTAGCACATGGAAGTATTGTTATTACAGAATATATGAGTATTCAGGGGATTTGTTTTGAGGAACTGAGATGATATACAAGACAAAACAAGAAGTTTGAGATCAAGTTAATCCTGATTTCACTATTGTTCTTTTCTCTGTTGAGCTCTTCCCACTTGTTTGTGATTTGGTCTATCTGGTGTGCCATTAAACTTTGCATGGAATTATAACTCATTGGAAAGAATCACATCATGCCGTATATGTATCTTTAGCTTCTTTCATGCATGTTTCATGTTTCCATCATGTTAGAGATGGATGCAAAGGAAGCAATCGGACGATGTTGTTTTGTTGTATACAATGTTTGGACATTCATCTTACAGGATGCTTTGTTCAAGAATGAGGATAGCCAGGAAAAGGTTGGCCGCGTTAAGATAGTAGCGTGTGACTCGAAGCTGCTCACACAATGAGATGTCAGATTGTTGGTGTGCTGCCAAAGGAGTTTGTGATCAGTTGTTAGTCCTGAATAGTATAATCATGCTTTCACAGATAGCCTTGAGACCTCAGTTGTAGTATTAGCATTCCCCACAGGTCTCTCTCTGGCCACAGCCAGTCTTGCATTTTATTGCATAGAATGATATAGCTCAATAGCTCCTCCTTTGCATTCTTGTCGAAGCTGAAATCAATATCCTAAAAATTTCGATGTTCATTTGTATTCAATCTCCACGTTTCTCTTTATGGAACACCATGCCATCCCGTGTCGATGCAATTTTATCATGTGCAGTTTATCTTTAGCTTCGCATTCACGCTCGCAGCTAAAACATTGCAATATTTACAATTACAAGTTCAAATGAAGCAAAGTGAAAATGGCACACTCGTTTGTTACACAAGCAAAGTTGTACAGCGGCTACTTACTACGTATTTTAGTATTTACTCCAAAATTTACTCAAACACACACACTAGATTACATGACCACACAGGCATTCGGATTTTCATCACTAAACGCCGTCGTATACTTGACCTCCGTAGAGCTGGCACGTGCCAGTGTGGCAGCCTCCGGGTCCTGCAACACGTTCTTGACGTACCCAGGCGGCGCCTTCCTATCATACGCCACGGGCGCGTACGGGTGCTCGACGACGTCGTACGGAACGTACGGCCAGAGATCAGCCTTCTTCCCCGTTCGATGCCTGACACGATGCAACACCTTATCCGGGTCCACGTAGCCAATCACAGTCAACTTGCTCTGCTTCGGATCCACTTCAACGCTCGTCACTCCTTTCATTCCCTCCACGGACTTCTTCACTCTCCTCTCGCATCCTTCGCAGTCCATCTTCACTTTAATCTCCACCGTCTGATACAAACATCAACGGTCAACTTGTTTTCACTCGCAAATACGTGACACTAGTTATGTAAATGAAACGAACGTGCATACCTGTAACTGCTTCAGCTTTTTGAGCTTATCACGGCCATGGACTCTATCACGGAGCTCGGAGACTTTACTGAGAAGACCCATTTTCATTTCATACTTGGGTGCTTATGTTTTTGGGTATATTATATATAGAAAGCATGAGTATATGCATGCGCCGCCAAACTATGAGTATGTGTAGCTATAGATGAGTGCCACGTGTGACTTTCCGAATGTGGAAGGGTGTGGAAAGTACACGTTCTTTCTGGGGTTTCCTTCTTATCATGTGTTTTGCTTCACTTCGATGCGTACCCAGTTCTAGTATTGTCGGGGTCAAATGATATAACTTTTACTATGGGTATGGTGAAAAAAACCAATGATTTGACCATGGATTATAAATAAAATCTTTCATTGCTAAGTTTGTCTACAATTTCCTGTGGGCTCAGATATCAAAACATTTGTTACGGCTGAGATGAGTAAGATATCAGTGTGTTTCTGTCTTCTTCATAAAGAATATGAAGTAAAAGACGTACAAAAAGAGAGCCTGGCTTGCAACACAAGAAAACTAACTAGGTTAATCTTGACAATCTTCTTCGCTTGCGGCGTTTCTGCCCTGATCTTGATGCAACCGTTTTACTAGACGGACGGGCGAGAGCGGTTGATGGCTTTCCAACACCTGTTCTGCCTCTCTTGGAAGCCCATTGCACTGGCAGATTGTTTACCACGGTTTTAATGTCGTCAGCTTTGATCACTTCTACAAGGTTGCCAATCTGCTCAAGCATTTGCATAGTCCAGGCCATCGATAGATCCTGTGAAACTGAATCCTCCATCGGTTTCTTGGACAGGTCGATGAGCAACTCTTTGAAGGACTGGAGAGACATGGAAGGTCGATAACCTTGATGACTTTCACATATCATGTTGACTTTGATGACATGCTTGCAAATGTTTCCTTGCATTGACCATAGGCAATCACAGAAGGAAAATTCTGATCCGGGATTCCACACCAAGTGTACAATGCTACTGTCCTTCTGGCTTGAAACCTTGGCAAAGAGACGGTCTTTATCATCCAAGGTAACGGCAGAATCCGGGATTTGCAGTGCCCTGTGCCAAGACGTAGAAGCAATATATTCTTCCTTGACATTTTGAAAAGAATCACATTCATCAGCATATCGGTCGAGCCAGTAGCTTGAGTGCAGCTCAGTTGTCAGCTTGTGCACTAACCAATCAACTCTTTGGAGTGCTCCAAGATTTGAATCATCAAATAGTTTCACTTTCAACTTCACGTGGTATGCTTCTATAGCGCCAGAAGCCTCCTGGCTTGCAAGCGGAAGACTTCTCATTGTTGAAAGCCACATTTCTGTAACCAAGATTACATAAGATAAGTTTAATACAAATTGTTAAGAACATCAACATAATGTTGGCAGATGTGCACCAGAGAGAAAGATCTTACCAATCTTAGGCACCCAATAGCTTTTAAAGTATTCCATAAAAGCAGTCTGATCAACAAAATCGTGGGTTAGTTGTTCCAGTGAAACAGCTGTATCACTTCCACCCCAAATGCTATAGACAATATTGCCCAGACGTTTAAAAAGTTCCCGTTGAACTTCAATATTATTGCATTTCTTTACGATATTCCTCAGCCATGATCTTCTAACTCGCCAGAGGGAAAATAGGACTGGACAACCAAAAATATCCCTGAAATACCAGAAATCTTAGTTATTCAACGGCACTATATGATACACAGCAAAATCAATGCACTCAAAATTATAGAGATGGAGCATCCTGCCTGATTGGATCTGTCTCAGCCGCTGCATCATCAATTAGAAAACCACTGGCCCTCCATCCAGGCTCAGCACTACGAGCTCGATCAAGTAGAGCTTTCATCCATTTAGACACATCTGGCTTTGAAAAGCTGCGTGTGATGATCCATGCAACGGGGAGTGCATGCTGTCGTGAGTCAAAGACAAGAAGTGTGCACAAAGGATACTGCCATTCAACACACAGCGATAAGAAATATAGTACTTCACTGCATGTTCTGTAGTCTATAAATATGTACAAATACATACATTCATGACCATAACTACTAAATACCTGAGCAAAATAGTCAACTGAGATAGACACAAGAGTTTGGCATGTACATTGTGATATCTACTTCTAGGAAACAGGTGCTAAAAAAGCCTAGCACATAGAATTTGATAAAGCATGTGAAAGTCACAAACAGCCTCATGAAAGTGTTACCTTAAGTCTCTTTATGCCAAATGTTGAATCAACTGCAATGAGACTGCGGTGGCCAAAGCGGATCAATTGTTGTAGCTGCCACTCTGTCTGAATCCCCAGAATGAAAGGATCAGTTTCTGAAGTATCCTGATGAATGAATATGGATTTCTTATTGCGCTCAACCCACATGCGGATGCTGGCTTGATCATCAAGATCCAATTCATGGGTAGATCGTTGAATAATCATCCCAAGTTTGTGGACATACTGGGAAGCAAGGCTATTGACTTTTGCGTTTGATTCACAGTATCGCTGAATGCCCTCAATGTGTTTCTCTAGAATATTTTCTTCAGGAACACCTAGATATATCATAGACATTGTTTGTTGTTGAATTTCATTACAGATATATGGAATTGTCTTGGCTCCGGGGCCAATGGCATCTCCATCAAGTGGGCCATGGCAAATAAAACCAGCTTTGTTCACATGACGCCTCTGATGATATATTAGTAGTGCAAGTGATGGACGTGCATATAGACGCTTCACCACAAAATTGCATGTACACCCCCGCATGGATTGAGGTCTAGCAGCACGATTGCGGGTGTTGAGTCGATATCTTCTGCTAGGTAATGTACCCCCACCTTCACCATAATTTTCGGGACCAAAAGAACACCAGTACCTTCAAGGAGAAAAATACAAAATTAACTTCATAATTGTAGTACCCAAGTTCATGAAATGGCACCAACAATGAACCTTAGGGGTAAAAAAATTATTCCTTTTTGGATCTGAACACCCATTCCACTTCTAAATCAGTTGTTAGCTAAATCACATCAGTTAAAGTCCCATATCTCAGCACTATCTGTAGGAGTACAAGTGTAGGACACTAATCCCTGTGTTGTCATCACAAGCTTGAAGTTTTATCAAACAAACCAAGATGGTCAAAGTACCGCAGAGCAAACACAAAGACACAAAAATCAATTCTATCCAAACATGTTTAAGATTGAAATCCCAAATCATAGTTTAGAGTTGCTGGAAAACTCAAAGGTTTCAAACTATCAAAGTAGAGTTTGAATTGTTATTCAGAATTAGTCTTTTGTATCTTAAGAGAAAAAAATGTAGGAGCAACAAGGTGGAAAAACATAATCAGTTTTTTACTCACAGCTTATATTCCAAATACTCATCATCAGTGTACTCCTTCAAGCTGCCATTTTGCCTTTTTCTTCCCCTCTCAATATGAAACCTCGTTGGGCACTCTAAATTTGAGCATTCACCAATTATAAATTCATCTACTCGGTTATATGGAATAAGGGCTGCATCATCATGATTCTCAGAAGTGCCAAACTTGGTCCAATTCAAATCGGCAGAGGAGAACTCCTCCACGGGTGGATCCTGAACTGGAAGATCATGTATAGATTCAACAATAGCCATAAAGGTCTATCCCTAGTGCAACATATACTAGCGAACCAGCTTAGCTAAATTCTGCAAAAACAGCACACATAGTCCAATAAATTATTAAAGGAATCCATCTAACAAAAACAGTTAACACAATCCAAATATATCCACAAGTCCAAAACCTGTGCTCTTCTCCAAATTCCCCCAACAGATGCTTGAACCAACTAGAACCAATATGTGAAAGAAAAACTTGGGAAGTATGAAAGAACTGAACTTGGCTACAAACCCATCAGACCACTCAATTAAAAGAACCTCACAGCCACTACTCAACCTCTGTTTCCTCAGTCTTTTTGATACTTTCATCTAAGATATCGAAAAATCACATTTGAAACTGAGTTTATGTAAAGCTTTATACTAGTAATGCCCATTAGAAAACCAACTGATACCAAAAAAAAAAAATCCTCTTTAAACCCAACTGAACATGTAACACTAAAACCCCTCTTAAACCCAGAAAAAGAACCATCTTGTTATCCAGCCACCAAAAAGCTAATACTCATTCACAGTATAAAACCCAAGTTCACTCAACATCAACACCATAATTCTTCAGAACCCAGAATATGAAAAATGAAAAAGAAATCACAACACATTTCATATGCTTCCAGTTGGGTCTTAGTAACGAACCCAATACTCCATAGAGACCCAAGAAGTTAATTGCCGGCAAAAAAACTTACCTTTGTAGTTTATGGGTGAGTTGCTCTGAGTGAAGTTGTGAACAGGAGAAGTGAGGGGTGTTTTGATATAGGTGCTCAAGTAACATTTTCAGGTGATAAGAGTGTGAATTACAGAAGTCACCGGAATCATGTCGGCGTGAAAAGAAGAAGCGACTAACTTGATAAGAGAGTTCTGAGCTTTGTTCTGGTAAATTTCAACAGACCAAAACGTTCTCTCTAAAATATTACGTTTCAAGGTTTTCGGCATTGAACAGGTCAAATTTACAAGGTTTTGGGTAGGTCTTCCATTCGAATTGGGCTGGAGGGCACTCCAAGTGGGAAAGCCCATGTTTTTCCATTTATTTTTATATTTTTATTTCACTTTTTTAACCTATTTCCTTTGCATTTTTCATTAATCAATTTGTGACTTGAGCGATGTTCGAATCTTCTCCAATTAGTAGTGTTCTAAACTTCTAATTATTTCAAGTAAACTTGAATATTTTTAAGCATCGTGCATAACATAAAATAGGGAGAATAGAAGATTGGTACATGCGAGATGTACAAAATGATTTTAAGATTAAAATGAAAATTGTTATAAACCGGACAAAGAGGCACGGAGAGAAAGAAGAAAACACAAAGATAGATGGGAAGAAAGTGTATAAAACTTGTATTATTCATTTTATTGGACCTTTAATCCTCTATATATGTAGTGTTTACATCGTAAGTACATAGCTAATCAGTAGTTACATAGACATCCACATAAGTATAATATTTACAACACTCTTCATTAGATGTCTACTAATGAAAAATACAGTGTTGGATGCGCCTAGTGTTGACTTGTTAAAAATTTTGTCAAGTAACAAAAATTCAGTGGGAGAAAAATAACTTTGGTCGAAGGAAAATAGTACAACGCGCTTATGTTCTAGGTAGCATGCAATAACTCCCCATGATCATTGCAAGCTTAGGTACCTTGCATATGGGGACTCATCGTAAACTTTAAATCCTGCAAGATCAATAAGTTAAAAGTAGTACAAGAAAACTACAAATATTTTTATCAACGACTTACCATAATAAGTGTTGTTGTAATCTAAAAATTTCAAGATATTAGTAAAATGCAGATACGTAAAGGAATACGAAACACGTAGTATCAAAACTTAATATGACGTTTCTAGCAATAAGTATCAATATATATATATTGATAGATTCATATAAACTCATCAGAAGCTCTGATGAATTCATAACTTCACTTATGTTATGATATGTTGCAACACTATGATCATAATTTAAAATTGATTTCATAGTCATACTACTCAATGAGACAAGTTTGATTTAGTCATATTGACCATGTAAATGAGTAAGTGTTAGATGTAGACTTTTATTCCATGAGTGAGTTAGTTATAAACTTGTTTAATCATGGATTTGCCTTACGGGCAATTTGAATCCTCTAAGGATTGTAAATAAGCAGTTGCTTATGATGACACGATGTTTGAGACTTTCTTATGTGCTTTACAAATTTATAATATATCCTCACAACCTATCATAAGTCTCTCGTCAATATCGACATTGTGCTTCTAGAAAAGTTGTCATTAAAGGAATAACATTGATAATCTCATATCACTACAAAGGTGATTGTGTCATAGTGATATCAAAACACTTTAATCAATCAAATCCTTTTGTAATCTCAAGGATTAATAAGGTCCAAGAATCTCATCACGCTTCATTGAGTATTGGAATTGCTTGCCTCTTTCAATTTAGCCAGTAATATGGTGTGTCGACATGTAAGATAAAACGTGATATGTATACAACCCTTGATGATCTTTTGCTAGCTACCATAAGTAATATATCAATCAATGATGATCAAATTTTGATCCCACGCATTTATATATGCATGCACTAACTTTAACGAGCTCATTATTATCGGATATCCATGTCACACTTTAGGGCAATTATTTCTATAGAGGAATTAATTTCAGAATGTGGATCGATTACTCAACGTCTATCTAAAAGTGATAGGGCATGTAAAATCTCCACTTTAAGAGAATAGAAAGTTTGGACCAAGTGAAAATAATTCACAATTTCACGATGTTCCATTAGTTCACTCCTTTGTAACGGTGGGAAGAATATCATATTGACCATTCGCAAAACATGAGTGTAAGGATAAATATGTCCCTTATAATCGTTGATGGGTGGTGAGCCCAAACCAAATATTTGGTCAAAGTAATTGTCACTATAATTTGTGCATAGTTGATTTAGACTTTTCTCTAGATCAAATAAGAAAACATGGTGGATAATATCACACACCATTTTAAAGTGACAAGTCACAAAAGATATGCGTAAATAATGGTTGAAAAACTAAACTTCTTATTAGCAAGCATTGTGATTTATGAGTACTCAAACAATAATATCATTAGAGATTTTGATGATCTCACACATTATAGTTGATCCAGTTAACTAGTTCATGTATACATTGGATGTAGAGAATATACACCCATTTGGGCCAAAAATAAGTTACATAGGTAACACAGACAAGCTCTTCAGGAGCTATCAATAAAGATTTACACCCAATAACATCTTCAATTAGACTGATTTTTTGTAAGGATGATCATCTAATAGCAATCTAAAGAATGAGTGGTTTCACTCGTCAAATAACTTTATCAATTTTGTAAAAATCGAAACTTCGCTATGTTATTTCAAAGCAGAATTTAAAGGATTTATATATATTATATATATAACAGAACTCGTGTAATATTGGTCAGATGAAGACTCTAACCCGAGGCTACTTGAAAGAAGTTCAATGCTTCAATGAAGACTACATTCCAACTGTGGAGGAGCATATGGAACTTGCTCTGTTGACCTGCGCCTATCCTTTCTTTGTTACCGTATCTTTTGTTGGCATGGGCGATGATGTAACCAAGGAAACCTTTGAGTGATGTCCAAGTTGCCAAAGATTCTTAGCGCTTCCGCATCCGTTTCCAGGTGGATGGACGACATCGTCGGCCACAAGGTATTCTTTGCATATTTACTCCCATTATTGTAGAAGCCGATTCTGTATCTTTCTTTATATCATCTAAAATTCTAAATACTGCTAATTAGATGATATAATTAAAAATTATTTCCCCGTTGAAGTCTCTATTGTCCATCTAAAATTTGTAGGGCCAGGTTGGCCTTGGAGTTTCCTACAAGTTAATTTGAATAAATAAACCTTTGCCACCCCCCTATAGTCCTATACCATGTCATGACATTATCTCGACCATCAGAAATTTTGGCATTGGTATATTCATAATACAAGGTTGCATTATTCAATATTCACAACAAGATGTTTAATTACACCGAAAAGGAATGACAATATCTTATGAGAAATGCAACACCACTCAATATTAGTGAACCGTAGAATGTGAGCATCACCATCATCTATCAAGCATGTCTGTTAGTATTTTATCATTAGTTGTATGATTAACATATTTATCCGCTTAAGTAGATTAGCGACACCTACCACACCACATGCAAGACCACCAAGGAGACTCCAACTTCACTCACCAGACCGGCCCCATCCGAGCGCACACGCGCCCGTGGGGCGCACGCCCGAATAAGCAGAACACACACCAGCAGAGTGCAGGTTGTTCCACATCGAAGAACACCACCAGGCTCCAAACTCAACCACCTATATATGTCAGGTATTTATTACAGGTAAGATCACTAATTCACATATTCACGACCAATCCACTCAGCCAGAATACTACTCGCATGTTCGCTTGACTGTTATATCCAATACATCATCTGACTTAGGCATTAGAGCGTTAAAGGCGGGTCACCCCGTCTCGACCCCTGACCGCCTGTTTCGTTGTTGTATTCTTCTAACAGCCGCGCGCGCCCGACCATCTGACAGAGGAAGCGCCCGAAGGAAGGAGCCCGCACGCACGTAGGAAGAGGAGAGAGCGCCCACCCATCCGAACAACCTCAGCGTTCGGGCGCACCAGGAGGAGGAGGAAGTCCATCGCACGACCAGGAGGAGAAGTGTATTCTTGTTGCTTCTGCCCCGTTACGCCCCCGCGCGTAATTCGGTAGAAACATCTGGCGCCGTCTGTGGGAAACTTACAAATTGCAAACCTCGTATAAACACCACCAAAATCAAAGGTCCACATGCTCAACCCGGTGACTAACGGCAGTAACGCGCCCGATGGGGAGACACCGCCAGACTCACAGGGGCGGAATACACTAGCGACTGACGGGAACGGCGACGAAGGACGCAGTAGCCTGGTCCAGGAGTTACGAGATGCGGCGCTCGAGAGAGCAGATGAGCGCCAAATCCGCCGGAGGTTAGAGGAACGGCTGAACACACTCATCAGCCAGCAGATGGGGCAACACGAGGAGACCCATGAGACCACCAGCGAAGAGCGGCATCCGTTCGCCAGAACCAACGCCCAGGCGACCCGAGCGCCCTCACTTGCGGAGGAATCAGCGCCCCCGACGAACAACGCTCTGATCCTGCGGAGGATGGAGGAGCTGGCGGAGGAAGTCTCACGCTTGCGCAAGGACAAGTTGGCCGGTCAGGGCGGGACGTTCGCCCCCCGGGTCAGTCCGTTCTCGGCGCACATACTGGAGAAGGGAAGGGATCCCCATGCGAAGATAACGAAGATCGCTCGGTTCGACGGCGCACGTAGACGAGTTTCGATCCACCACGGATGGAACCCGGTACTCAGACTCAACCTTGTGTTTCCTGTTTCAGGAGACACTGGCGGAGGAAGCACGGAGCTGGTTTTCGAGATCCCGCCGGGATCCATCCACTCATTCCTCGAGCTGGCAGAGAGTTTCCAGAAACGCTACAGGCTCCAGGGGAAATACAACACCACGGGCATCCTCCTCAAGGTCCGCCAGGGGATGGACGAGGGCCTGTCCAGCTACATCAACAGATGGAGGACGCTCGCCAGCACGTGCAGGGACCTTGACAAGCAGGTGGCCAAGGTCGCCCTGATGGATAACCTGCTCGCCACTCCATTCGTAGAGAAATTGGCGAGGAAGGAGCATCTCGACTACGACGAGATTATGGACCTGGTCGTGCAGAAGGCGTTAGTAGAGACGCGAGTGTACGGGTCCGCCTCCGAGTCTAGCACCAACAGGCCAGAGGAGGATGCTCAGCCTCGACGGCTCTGGGACGACAGAGGAGCGCCAGTCTAGGGACACAAGAGGTACCGGGATGCGCCAAGATGGAACAATTAGAAGCCCTTTCCTCGCAATAACCAAAGCAACCACTGCCACCGGGGGGGGGGGGGGGGGCTAGCCCAGCAGGGCGCCCGTATGCCGCCAGCATTACGCCATCAACCAGCGGGACAGGTCTTCACGATCGACGGACAGTCACCTGAACAGCTTCTCCACCTACATCGACGCCGGCTCCCACCACCGAGCGGCGTAACGGCAGCAATGGCCCCGGTCGGCCGAATCCCGAGCATTTGGTGCGAATACCACAACGCCGCCGCCCACCACACGAACGACTGTCCCCTACTAAGGAAGGCCCTCAAGGACATGAGGAAGAACAGCCGTCCCAGGACGGGGGGACGACGACACCAGGCGAACACAAGGACCCGTGGGACTATCAACACGATATCCGGGGGCAAGCGCAGGGAGAGGACGTCATCGCCCGATCACTCGAGCAGAGAGGTGCTGACGATCGGGGCAGGAAGAACACCCAAGGCAGGAAGGAAGGAGGCACCCACCATCAGTTTCACGGCGAGGGACGAGGAGGAGAACCCGAAGGGCAGCACCCTACCGTTCGTGATCGACGCAATCTTCGACCAATTCCTTGTAAGAGGATGCTGGTTGACAATGGGGCGTCTGTCAACGTAATCTACTTCGACGCATACAAGGCGCTCGGGAGGCCCGCACGCAAAATGACGCAGGACCATGAGGGCATCGCCAGCTTCATGGGCGAGGCATCGTATCCAATCGGGAGCGACAACCTGCGGGTCGAGATTGGCGCACCCGACTCCCCGCACAGTGAGATTCGGACGGACTTCATCGTCATGGACACCCCCTCCCCCTACAATGCCATACTCGGGAGACCAGGGATCTGCAGGTTGAGGATGATCATCGCGACATACATGCTCTTGGGACGATTCCCAACCGGGCGCGGAGTCGGGCATGTCCGAGGATACAACAACGAGGAGGCGGCGAAGCCTCGTGACAAGCGCGAGGTCCTCGCCCTGGAACCCACACCAGGATCGGAAATACCCGACGACCCACGCGACGGACTGATGGCCGTATCACCCGTCCCCGAGCGCGAAGAGCTGATGACGATCCAACTATCCTCCGAACACCCGGAGAGGACGGTCCAGATCGGGGCATCATTGGCTCCCACGATAGCCGAACGACTGATCGCGCTGCTGAAAGATAAGCAGGAAGTGTTCGCCCGGTCGTACAAAGACATGCCCGGGATCAGCACGAATATCATATCCCATCGGCTGAGCATCAGCACCAGCGCTCGGGTAGTAAAGTAGAAGCGGCGGGCGTACAAAGCAGAGCATTACGCGGCCATGCACGAGGAGGTGGACCGATTACTGGGCATCGGGTTCATCCGGAAGGTGGACTATCCCAAATGGATTTCCAACGCCGTGATGGTACAAAAGAGCAACAAGAAATGAAGAATGTGCATCGATTACAGTGATCTCAACAAGGCGTGTCCGAAGGACAGCTTCCCGATACCAAGGATCGATCAGCTGGTGGACGCAACGGCAGGGCACGAACTCCTATCAATGATGGACGCTTACTCGGGCTACAACCAGATCTTCATGGACCCCGCGGACCAGGAGGCAACGACGTTTGTCACGGACAAGGGCCTTTACTGCTACGTTGTCATGCCTTCCGGGCTGAAGAACGCCGGCTCCACGTACCAGAGGCTCATGAACGCGATGTTTCATTGCCTAATCGCCAACATTGTAGACGTGTACGTGGACGACATATTGGTGAAAAGCGTCCAGGCGGTCGACCACGTCCAGAACTTGGGGACTGTGATCGACGTCCTCATCAAGAACGGCATGAGGCTGAACCCCGCCAAATGCACCTTCGGAGTAACCAACAACAAGTTTCTAGGGTATATTGTCAGCCAGCGGGGGATCGAGGCCGCGCCGACCAAGGTCAAAGCAATCATTGACATGAAGCCGCCCGTCAAGAGGGTGGATCTGCAGAGCCTCACGGGAAAGCTCGCATCCCTGAACCGTTTCATTTCGCGCTACTCGGATAGGTGTGCCCCGTTCTTCAAAGCCCTAAGGACCACGAACAATGCCCATGTTGTCATCTTCTTCCAAAATACATTCATTCATATATTAATAAGGGTAAACTTCTGTTTACCTACTTGTGGTAAACAGAAATATCAGGATGACTTGATTTTTTACTTGACGGTAGGTTCACTTATTGGTCAAGACTCAAGATAATGTATCCCTAAAATAGGAAGTGGTTCATATATAGTCTTGCGGTAGAAGAGTATCTTACTAGTTTCCTTTGGGTTGAGAATAATTTGTTGCCAATATTGGTCAAATTTCCTTCTATGCAAGAGTATTTTTGATGAATTTATCCCAAAGACTACATATTGTATACATTCGTGTCTTATGTATGAAGGGTTACAACTTACAAGGAACTGTGATAAGCAGGACTTTACTGACTTTGAAATGATATATCATCAATGGTCATAGAGAGAAAAAACAAAAACAAAAACACAAAAAACCACGGACGTTGCTGTTGAAAAATTATGCAGTATGTTGGATACACATGCTTGTGAGAGGGGTTAGATTCTCCAGTTAATTTTGCTTTTGGACAAGCAGGACTATTTGACAATGCAGCACACCGAAATTGACACAAAATTTGACAAGCAGGACCATATTGGCATAGCAGTACTTCACACTGAAAGAGTGAAAGCAATACGTACAGCATCATATATATATTACACACCAACCTCTAGACATGCACAGTACACAATTTTTTAACCCCAGTAAATAAGTTAGTTGAGCCTGTAGTACGTCATGGAGCTGTTTAAAAAGACCTTACATGCAGTAACATAAAACAGCAGAAGAGTGAATTTCCATCTACTTGATACAATGATTTTTCTCTCCCAAGTGCTTCTGCCTTTTTCAACATTCCTTATAGTTACATTCATCATCAACCTAAGTTCTGCTGCTATAACACTTCAAAAAAAATGTAACAGTTCCAGCAGTTTGTGGATCAAGCGAGATTCCCTAGATTTGTGGATCTATTATTCACAAAATCCATAGAAAAAACATATGATTACTGTCCCAGATTATCATATATACTATGATTACAACAGAAATAAACATAAAAAAACTGACAGTTTTTTCTAAAACTACCTCACAAAAACTGTCAAATTCACTGTTGATATCAACATCACATTAGCATATAAAAGGTTTTGCTATATATATTCCCTCCCATCGAATACATGAATTCCCAAACAAATTCAATGAACAAAGACAAAAAAAACTTACGAAAAGTAAATAAACAGCAAATATAAGGGGATCAGTCTTCTGTCAATCTCATAGCCCCCCATACTAATATGATATTTTGAAGGTAAACAATGTAGTATCAAACAACAAATTATATTAAAATGAAACTAATTAATGCACTTAGCAAAAAGTCAGATGTATGTTCCAACAGAAAAAGAGCAGATATAGACTAAACCTAGAAAAACTAAAGCACCCCAGGGCTTGAAAACCATGAAAAAGAGTTTTAGCTCCTCTACTCCAGTCGAGGACTGACTTAACATCAATTGCCACATCACTGTGCCTAAAATCCTAAGCATAAATAAGACACCAAATAAAAAAAATCGAATACAAAAATTTAAATAAAACTCAAATATAGAAAACCATTTAGTAAGATCAAAAGAGGGCTTAGACCAAAGAAATCAAAGCCTGGTCCATTAATTCAGCCTCTTCCATCATTATAAACATAATCAGCACACAAAAATATTCACATATTTGAAAGTAACCACTTCCAATAGAGCATAACACATATTTCATCATATCTCAAGACATGGCAGATGCAGATCAAAATGCAGATGAAATTTGGGTTTTAAAATTCAGATTCAACCTTGGACTTTTTATTGAATAGAAGAAATTAAGATTCATTTCCACCACAGACCAAAATCATTCTATAAAATATCATCTGTCTTTACATCATACAAAACTGACAATTTCTTCCACAACTGTCAAATTCATTGTTCATTAGCATATAAAAAGTCCCACTACATATTCATTCCTATTGAATATATGAGTAAATGACTTCAGGGAACAAACACTAAAGAACTCACCCAAAGTAAAGAAACGTTTAGAATATGAGCAGATCGGTCTTCTTCTGTGTCTTACAAAATCGTTGATAAACATGCACATTACTTCAATTGACAGAATTGGCAAAAAACCAAAATATATATATATAGTCTATATACTATTTCAAATCCCTGCGCCAATAATTCTAAAACTCAATCAGACATATACAACCACAACCCAAAACATATGTTCCCCTGCGCTATGCAAAAAACCCAAAAATATGACAGAGTGTCTACCTTAACAGTACAAATCTTGAAGGCTGTAAACTTTTGGTTCAAGTTCTAGACCTGTGAAAGGGTGTAAACATTGAGAATATCAATCTCATCACACATACACAACAATAACCCAAAACATATTCAATCTCCTTTGCAAATCGAAACACAGAACACAACCCAGAAATTCAATTTGAGAAATTGGGAAAATTAACACAATTTGTTAACTGAAATACCAATGTTATGTAGTTTATCAATTGATAGCAATGCCGGATAAATAGATCACCACTAATGCTATATGATGAATCAAAGCAGCACACATATTAGAAAGAAGCAAAAAAAAAAAAATTGAAATCACAATAGAAATCAAACATACCCACACAAAACAAAAGCAAATCGAGGGACGGAGCAGATTGACGCTAGAAAATACAAATAGAAGCGGAACCCAATCAACATACATCAGTTTCATTCATTCATATACACAAAGAAGAATAAGCGTTCGCGAAACGGGTACCTTCACTGGAGATGAGAGCGAAAACGGCGAGGAGAGAAGCTGTACACGTGGTGAGGAACGAAAACAGATGAGGATCGGCAGAGATGGAAACGGCGGTGTATCGTGAGAGATTGGAATCGGTAGGCAGAGAAATCTCAAACTCGATTTCTAGGTTGTATTATGTGTTTCGATTTGCAAGGGAGATTGAATATGCTCGATTTTTGGGTTGTGTTCAGTATTTCGATTTGCAAGGGAGATTGAATATGTTTTGGGTTATTGTGTGATGAGAGTGAGATCGGTAGGGAGAGAGATCACAGGGAGGAGCTCTTGACCAGCCTTCACATGCTTTTCATGCTTGCATTTTGTTGACCGAAATGCCCCTATGAACAGGAAAATTTACAGTTTTGCCGATTGTTATATAGGTAATTGTCTATCTGCAAACTTATCTGCAAACTATAGTGCTCACCCTCCTCCACACAAAATCAGAAATGTTGCAAAAAGCATTCAATGAATTGAGATCCGAGGGGATCTGTCCAAGTGGGCTAAATCACATCCATCGTCTTGAAAATTAGGTGCATGTGTAGTCTCCTTGTTGATTTCTCGAAAATTCTATACCTCGAGTATTAAAATTCTCCCGTTTTCAAAATCTATATATAGAGAGAGAGACAGACTCAAGAGAAGCACACACACAGCAAAAACATCGATCAGCAGAATCGAAGAAAATGCATACCGAAACCATTTATGCATCTTTTAATTCCTTGATGTTAGTTCTTGCAGTCATTTTCCTCACTCTCCTATACAAATGGTCTTCTAGTAGTACAGGAACCTCACCACCTTCTCCACCAAAGATTCCTATCATCGGAAACCTTCACCAACTAGGGTTACACCCTCACCGCTCTCTTCAAGTCTTGTCTCAAATCTATGGTCCTATCATGCTCCTTCGTTTTGGAAGTGTCCCGGTTCTTATTGTCTCCTCGCCTGAGGCTGCCCGTGAGGTCATGAAAACTCATGATCTTGCGTTCTCGGACAGACCCAAGTCCCTTATCTTCGAGAAGCTTCTTTACAACTACAACGACGTCTCAACGGCGCCATACGGTGAGTACTGGAGGCAGATGAAGAGCATATGCGTTTCCCATCTTCTGAGCAGCAAGAGGGTCCATTCTTTGCGTGCTGTTAGAGAAGAGGAAACACAAATCATGATGGGGAAGATAGAGGAGTCCGTGACATCCTCAAGAGTTGTCAACTTAACCGAAATGTTTGTGACTCTTACGAATGATGTGATTTGTAGAATAGTTTTGGGGAGGAAGTGCTTTGGTACAGAAGGTGGGACGATGTTTGATGAGCTTTTGGCGGAGTTTATGGAGCTGTTGGGACGTGTGAACATTGGGGACTATGTTCCATGGCTTGCTTGGTTGAGTAGTGTTAATGGTTTGGGTGCCAAACTTGATAAGGTAGCTAAAAGATTTGATGAGTTTTTGGATGGGGTTGTTCAGGAGCATGTAGATCATAGGATTCATAGCTTAAAGCATGCGAACGATGATCATGATCATCCTGAGGGACACAAGGACTCTGTGGACATCTTGCTTTGGATTCAAAAAGAGAACATGGTTGGTCTTCCTATTGAAAGAGTTAGCATAAAGGCTCTAATCTTGGTAATTAACGATCGATCCATATATATATATATATTTAGGTCTCTAAATTGCTTAAAGTTTTTCCTTTTCATATGATCGAGTCAATAACATAATCTTTCTCCTCTTTCCTTCATGGAGGATATGTTCGCTGCTGGTACGGATACATATACAATCCTGGATTGGGCAATGTCCGAACTTCTAAGGCATCCGCAGGTCATGAAAAAATTGCGAAATGAGATTAGGGCAAAAATCGGAAACAAAACAGTAATAACCGAGGATGATTTAGTGGGCATGCATTACCTGCAGGCAGTGATGAAGGAAACTCTTCGCCTACACCCTCCTGTTCCCTTACTCATGCCAAGGAAAGCAACTCGAGATGTGAAGGTGAAGGGTTACGACATCAAAGCGAATACGCTGGTTATAGTCAATGCATGGCAAATAGGTAGAGACCCTAATTCATACGACAATCCAGAAGAGTATGATCCAGAAAGGTTCTTGGTCGAGAGCGGCACCGCCGTAGATTACAAAGGAAATGATTTCCAATTGATCCCATTTGGAGCTGGAAGACGGGGTTGCCCTGGAATTCAGTTTGCCATGGCCGTTAATGAGATTGCTTTGGTGAATTTGGTGAACAGGTTTGATTGGGAACTGCCTGATGGAGCAAGGGCTATGGACTTGGACATGACTGAATCTACGGGGTTAACCAAACGTAGAAAGAACCCTCTTAGAGCCGTGGCTAGCTGCCTAGCTCCCTAAATCGCTAATAATGAAGCTTGCTAGAATGAAATACTACGTACATCGGTACATCAGACAACGGCCGCCCAAAACCGTTGAACACATAACAACAATAAATTTTCTTGATTATTCCAATGTATCACCAAGTGGTCTATATTGACCTAGAATCAAATTACTAGCTACTAGCTGGGGCTTCTTGCTCCGAATAAGAAACGGTTAGTACCGATTTATCTGTGCATGTTATGATCTGGAGTTCAATAAATTTCGTGATCAATCATGATCAATTACCGTTAGATCTTCATTCAACGACTGTTAATAAATCATCTTTCAACTGTTATTCGTGATCAATCATGATCAATTACCGTTAGATCTTCATTCAACGACTGTTAATAAATCATCTTTCAACTGTTTTTCATCACTTACCGTTAAGTTAGATGTAGAAGAACATAATTATGTTTTTTTTGTGCTAAAGCACGTCGCTAGTTTATGTGCAGTGAGGTTATGTAAATGACTAAATGCCCTTATTGTGCTCCCGAAATGGCACAACGAAGCAGAGTATACAGAATTGGTGCATTGTTCAGATCATTTATATTAATCAAGTAAGAGATTAAGCGATATTAATTAGTTAGTAGAAGGAGCAGTCCAGATCAGTTTGCACCATACCATATGACATATTAGTTTAGTCTAAATCCGAGGACATTATATATTATATATTAAGCACATTGTCCTCCGGTCAATAATGGATAAGAAGCAAATGGGGACATGTGGTCCTTTGATTGTTGTTGGTTAGCTGAGTTCCATCTTATTCTAATGCTAGAAGATTGTCGAAGATAATATCTGCCGGCAGATATATAGCAGCTGGCATTGTTTTAACGTGCTGCACTGTGTTTCGCTGCTTTCACTTGCCCAATGAATTATGTTTGGGCCTGAAATAAAGTATTTTATTTTGAGATTGGATGACCGAGGTCTATGCGAGCGGTCCATTATATTAACGATGTTTGGCGAAGAGTCAAGTAAGCAACGCCTGGCGAGCGTTCGCCAGAAGCAGACTTTTAGTTCTATTAGAACTGTGTCTTATTAGCTGGTTCTATGCGGCTTTGTTTCTATCATAACTGGTTTATTTTAAATAGAACTATTAGAAGAGTTATGATGGTATTAGAGATCTATGAGTGATACGACACGTATGCTGGTGTTGGATTCAGACTGTGATTACAAGAGCAGAAGGAGTTTGAAACAGAATGAATGATTGTTATTAAGCGAGTATATAAGGAGAGTAAGAACTTTATGAGAAGCCCCCCCCCCCCCCGATCAAACATACAAACTTGCTATACGTAAACAAACCTAGACGGACATCTCGTCCTCGAGATTTCTATCTTCTTTGCAACCAGAAGTTCAAAGTGTTTGTCACCTATCGAGTGAGAGTATTACGACTCCAAGGAAGCAATTGCAACCGGAAAGTTGAAGGGCTTGTCACCTATCGAGTGAGAGTTTGGATACTCAAAGGGAGCGAGTGTTCTCAACACTCTGTCAACGGGATTGCTCTGCTTTGCACGAGTAAGGACCTGTGGAGTATCGATTTCAAGACTTAGCTAGAGATTCACATATCAAAGTCCTAGGTTTCTAGGCAAGAAGAACCTATTCGAGCAGGGTTGGTGCTCTCCCTGTTCTAATCGCTTAATATAGAAGTCAGGCGGCTGTAATCAGTCCATATTCCGTCGAGAGACGGTGGCACGTCAGCATACGAAGCACAAACAGGATAAACCGGCTCACGCGGTTAAAACATCTGAAATCATAAAAGAGACTGCTTCGCGAGAGATATTTTTGCATCGAACATTTTGGCACGCCCAGTGGGACAATATATCTTAGCATCTCTAAGCGACAATTGAAGATCCATATCGAAGGGTCTACCCTCAGTGTCGCAAACATCCACAACCGGCTTACCGTGAACACACATCTAGTCAGTGTCGTTCATTAAGTAATCAAGCGGTTGAAGTTATTTTCGCTAACAACTTTGATACCATGACTTTCAAATCTTTGAGTGAGGCGGAAATAGCAGGACTTACTTTCGAACAGTACCTGGCTTACGCGGCCAGGCGAGATAGCCATCAGGCTAATTACCATCTGGCGCTCGAAGAAAGAATCGAGCAACAGGCAACTCTTCTCACCACCCAGGCCCACTTAATAGATACAGCGACAACTGGCATCCAAGCAATACAGGTGGACTTAAATCAGGATCGAGAGGAGAGAGAGGCCATGGGAGCCCAGGTGGCTAGTTTGGTAGAAGGTTAAGATAGATTACGGGTAGATATCCTTCGCCAAATGGACAAAGGTTTGGAGGAATACCGCCGGTATGCGGCGACTCTATCACAAAGGGTAGACAGAGACATAGGATCTCTAACCAAATGTGACGACCCGGACCAGAATCAGCAGTATGATCAACTGTATACATGAGTTACTGCGTAGCCGCAGATTGACGACAGGGTTTGAACCGCCAGGGATTGTTAACGACTAAATTATTGGCTGAGAATTGGAGCTGGGTCTCTTCTCGAGAGTCATTGTGTGTGTGATTTTGAGTTCGTGGGCCGTTCCGGATCGTTAGTTGGACGACCGAGGAATTAGTTATGAATATTTGAAGTTTCGACGGAAATGGATTTAAATGGCAGGTTTGCTCGCGACTAAATTATCGGACGGGAATTTGGTCTTGGCTTCTTCACAGAAGTTGTTCAGAATTTAATTTTGAGTTCGTGGGAACTTCCGTAGCATGATTTGGAGTTACGAGGAATTAGTTGCGAATATTTCCGTTTGTTGTTTGTTTAGTCGATTTATTATGTGTTTGGGCTGAACAGTTCACTTTTTATCCGTTTGGCCGATGTGTTTGACTTCGAGTGATTATTGAAGAGTACGTCGAGACGAGTTTGTGGCCGCGAGAATTATTGGAATCGGAGTTACGACGAGGAAATTACGTGTGTTTGAAATTTGCCGAAATGTATTTTTGGAGGTTTCCATTTTGGGCAAGCTATAAATAGTGGGGTTGCCATTTATGGAAAGTCAAAGACTGAATTGATGAGGTTGACTGGGGTGGAGGAGGTGTGCGACGGGGGGAGCGACGGCCACGGCGGTGGCTCGCCGTCCGGCCACCCCAAGGCGTGGGACTGGCCTCTTTCACTTCGCCCCGGCCTCCCCGTTTCATTTCCGGCATTCCCTCATGGCGTGGCTCGCCGGAGGTGCTCGAAATTTCCGGCAAAGTTTAGGAAATTTTGGTGTTAATGGTTGTTTGTGATTCCGGCCGATTCGAGCTCAATCATGGACTGGGTTTTGTAGCCCTCCTCTCAAAGATTCTAACCATGTAAGTATGAAGTTCTAATTCGATTTGTGGATTGAGAATTTTGGGTTTGAAATTTGTGAACCAATTCGGTTTTACATGAAATTGACCTAGTTAGAGTGAGAATTGGACTTCGGTGCAGTTATGGAAGTTGCTCAGTGGGTGATTTTGAGTGGAATAGGGGTGGTTTCGCCGTGAAATTTCACGTCCGTCGGCGGCGCCGCCGTGGACGGCGGTCAACGGTCAACAGGTTTGACTTTTTGGATTTTCGACAAGTCGCATGTCATTTGACTCGAAATCGCGCCCCGATCGCATTGGGGAGGTTCGTTTCTCGATTTGAGCATCCGAATGTATAGCGAGGTATTGAGGTGTACATATACGGATTTTCGACGATTCGTCGACTTTGAATTATGGGTTTCCGAGAACGGTGGTTTCTCGTGATTTGTTTTGAAATGTCGAGTTATGACTTTGAGTATTGGATTTTGTGAATATTCAGGTGTTCGTGATCGTTCTTTTGGCGAGGGACTTTCCGCCGGATCACGGGTTAACGCGATACGCGTTACGCCAGTCTGTGAGTGGACAATTTATTTTCACGGATTGATTGCGAGTCTTTTATATACGTTTTATGTATTTGAGCATGCAGTATGATTATGGTTTTACGAGCATGAGATTTCATACGAGATTATGTTTATTACGAGCATGTGTTACGATTATACGATTATATATATACGGATATACGTATATGAATATACATACACTTATATGCTATTTCTTGCATTTGCATCGAAATGTTTATGATTTGGTTTACACAGAGTACAGTCGTGGTTACGTTGTTGTATCGATACACTTGCCTCTCGGCTGATCCCCGATGGTAGGCCATCAGGAGGGGCAGTACCCCTACCTGACCGGCGAGGGGCAGTACCCCGGAACCGAGGCCTTTCTGGCTATGAATCACGTGGTAGTCAAGGACTCCGTGATTCTGACTGTACTAGCACGGACGTGTCCATGAGTGACCCCGTGATACTTTCTATGCATGCTCTGTTTACGAGTTGGAGTCAGCGTCTCCTCGTAAACTATTTGATTTGATTCATTTATATTTCGACTCGCATATTTTTTTGTAACATATATATTAACTGGTGAAAGACATTTATTTTCGTCCACTCACTCTAACGTGTTTATTGTCTTTCCCCTGGGCTTTTCGGTTTCCGTGCCCAGTTTGCAGTTCAGGCTTTGATGTCGCACGTCGTGGTCAGAGGCATAGTGCTCGAGCTACTTTGTTTCATCCAGTAGGTTTATTGTTCTACCTACTGTGGTATGCGTATATGATTATGTATTAGAAGTCGCTCTGAGTTTCCTATTGAACATGTTATACGATTTTACCTGGATTTCAGTAAAGTATATATTATATGTATTGTTTACTTTACTGTTGATATATTGAGAAATCCGGATGGGATTGGTGCCCACGGTTTGCTTTTTGTGGCATAAGATGAAGTGTATTTTCCGCGTGCAGGTAATGGTAATTCCACGCTAGTAACGAAACTCCGCCCAAATTTCGAAAAGTTTTTGTTGGTTCGTGTTTTCGAAGGGGTTTGATTCCGATTTAGGGAGCTAAATCGGGGTTGGGTCCTTTCACCAAATCCGTATCGGACTCTGTGATCAGGAAAACTAGGCAAGCGGAGTCTTTTCCTCTTGCTTAGGAGCAACAGTCAAATAAATTCTTAGATGATTGTAACATACAATTGTCCAAGATGCATGAAACTTACGAAACACCGTTTCCTCCAATGAAAGACTATCCTAATGAGTGGCGTTGGCCAAAATTCTACAAACACCAGACCTTCCAAACTTTCTCTGGTGACGATGATGCAAACGCGGCAACTCACTTGGCTTATTTTACTCTGCAGTTAGGCCAATTTGCCGAAGATGAAGGGCTCAAATTAAGAGTCTTCGGTTCATCGTTGTCAGGATCAGCCCTTGTATGGTATACAGGAATAGAGAAGGGTTCGATCAGTGATTGGAAGGACATGGAGGCCTTATTCATAGATCACTTCGGAACAGCAAGACCAGAGACTAGTGTAGGAAAACTGGCTTCCTTGAGCCAATCGGTGACAGAAAGTCCGGTCACCTTCCTGCACCGTTTCCGGTCAGAGTATAATCTATGTAAGACCCCTTTGAGTAAGGAAGAGGTGGTCGAGATGGCCAAGAATGGTCTGGAGGACACATTCCATCAGCTATTCTTAAACAACAAGTATTTCTCCTTGAATGAGTTCATCACGGCTGTGACTAAAGCTCATAGCAATATGCAGGAGAGAGACAACAGAAGGAATGCGTCCAAGGGGACGTACAGTAACCGAACCTATGATAGTTGAAGCCAAAGACAGTGGCTTATATTGAAGGTGTAGACGATCAAGAGTCAGACTCTGATGGCGAGCAGGTGGGTGCCGTTGATTTATCAACAAACAAAGTTTTAAAACCCCGCAAGCTTCAAAAGAGTAAGGGTCCAATCAAGCTCTCAACAGTGGCTTTCACTAAGCCAGAATTTGAGAAGTACACCTATAACGCCAATATGGCTCATGAAATTTTGGACGAGTTGTATAGTCTGCGTGTCGTCAAAGCAGACTTTGGACCACTTCCTACAGCTGAGCAGTTGAAGGGTAAGAAATATTGCAAGTTCCATGGAGCATAGAACCACGTTACAAAGGAATGCATTAAGCTTAAAGATCAGATCCAGAGATAGATCAATGAAGGAAGATTAGAGTTGGAAGGGTCGTCCAAAACAGCTGCGTTAGTGGATTCCGAGATGTTCCCTGCTGCACAGGTGAATATGGTTGAGGTGAATTGGACATCACCTAGTAGACACCTCGAAGGTGTGGAGGCCTGGAATCGACCATCCTTTTCAGCATATTCATTCAGACTGGATATGATAGAAGAATTCTTTGATAGGCTAAAGGACATGGGGCTGATCTCTTTTTACCCAGTTACTGAGCTTAGACAATTACGGTATAAAGAGCCAGCCCAACACTTCTGCAGATTTCACAATCACTTTGGTCATCGAACAGCAATGTGTTCCACCTTGAGAGATGAAATCCAAGGTTTGATCAACTGGGAGGTGATTGAAATCAATGACAGGAGCGAGGTGGATTTTCACCCACGATATCTTCACAGGACACCACCTCCTCCAGTCACAACTTCTCCTGCCAGTGACACTTCTTCAAGGGGTAGTCAAACTAAACTAACCTATGCGAAGAAGAAGTCAAGACGAAGGTCTAACCGAAATACAGCGTTTGTCCGACCTAAGCGGACTCGAATAACATATGACGCGTCTTGGCGAGAGGATATATTCATTAAGCTATGACAAGAAGGAATAGCTGTGGTTCCTGACAACTGGGGAACACCTGACCCACATCCTGAGGATGTTAGGGGTTTGCCTTATTGTCGATACCACCACAAATGGGGACGTCACACCACAAGTGCTTGTCGAGATTTAAAGTTCAAGATATATCAGTGGATTAACGAGGGAGTAATAATGATAGAACAAGAACCTTCGCAAGGCTTGACGACCCCTATGCCAATGATGGTGGGAATGTTGGAACTGACACGTGACAAGTCAAATAAAAGAAAACAATCCAACGACCATCCAACTGCTGGCGAAGGTCCATCTTATACACCAAGGAATAAAGGAAAAGAAAATGTGGACCCCAAGGCGGAATCGCCAGTAGCCCTTTGTGCACATTGTAAACTGAGGAGTGGGCAGAAGATCTCTTATGAAGAACTGGCTCAAGCAGCCAAATCTTTCCCAGAGCTATTCTTGAGTACAGATCATCAGCCCCAACAAACAAAACAAAGGGATACTCCAGCTCCCAAGTGCTCGCGAACAACAGACCAAGCCAGTTTGGCTAAAACACCTGAGTCTAAAGTTGCAAGCACGCTCGTGAAGCCATATATACCTCCAGCTTCAAGAAATATTACAAAGGAGGATGTCTGGTACGTAAGGGAGAAAGGAAAAACCATTGAGGTGACTCCAAGCAGGAGGAGAAATCTTCAACGACGCTTTGGCAGAGCCAAGAGAGAACTAAAAGCTTATGAAGCTGGCCTGATCAAAGAAGAAGATTTGGAGTTTCCTCCAGAAGTGTAGCACAGGCGAATGAACACCTTTGCAGCAAACCCACTGGTGGTTTTTGGGAAAAAGTCTCGCGAGCCCAAAGTGAGAACCCAAAGACCAGGAGTCTTTGAACGAAACCCAGAATTAGGGTTTAAAGGAAAAGGGCCCGAATCTACTCCTGAGATTCATCGTGAACCTACACAACGGAAGCCAGTCAGGAGACGCCTCACTTTTGAGAAGGACACGATGAAAACAGTAGGGCTACAAACACCCCCTCAGGGAACAAGGGACATGCAGAAACAGAACATCCCAAGCAAGCCCCCAGTCTTGCGATGAAAACCCAAACCTTTAATTGTGGAAGAATAAGGGAAGGCCCAACAACTGTTGCCTGTTCCCAAGGAGAAAACTCCACCACTACTATTGCCAGCAGCTATTGATCCTACTCCTGAGGATCCGTTACAACAAGTAGCCCATCTCGAGGTAACTGTAACGTCGAATGAGGATAGACATCAGGTTGGAAATGTTAACTACAACGACGATGAGCAGTTGGTGGATTACGGTGAGGACGAAGATGAAGAAGCACTTGACTGCATTGAAGAAGACAGTTCCACCATTAACATGGTGTATGTCTTATCTTCCAAATACGCTTTGTCTCCGTCAGTATCAACAGATGAATCCAAGAACATCAATAACGTGGTATTACCAGATGAAGAACCAGAGCTACCAAGTGATTCAACATCAATTGAGGTACCAGAGTCAGATTCATCACATACGACAGGACAGATGATGTTCTCCAAGCCCACTATAGACATGGCCATGCACATGAGGCCGTTATATGTCACAGGACAAGTCCAAGGGATTCAATTGAATAAACTCCTAGTGGACTCAGGGGCAGTGGTGAACATCATCACCGTCAAGGCAATGGCCTTAATAGGCGTTCCCAAGTCTGCTATCCAAGAGACCTCGCTGAGTGTCAGAAATTTTCAGGGTAGCATAACCAAGACCTTGGGCATTGTTTTCTTACAGGTACACATCGGTCTAGCCTCAGGCACTTACACATTCTTTGTGGTAGAGTGCACATCCCCATATAGTGCAATTCTGGGGCATGACTAGATACATCGAAGCTATTGTGTACCTTCTTCACTTCATCAGCAGATGTTACTCTGGAACATGGAGACAGGTGAAGCAGAACTTGTCAATGCTGACCCTCATCCATATTCTGTTTCTGCTAATGCATTAGAAGCCAGATATTACCACAGTGACCTTAGGTCATTGGAGGTATGTGGCGTTGACAGTAAGGGCCGCCCAGTTGGTGTTACGGCCTCTGAACTAGCTCAGTGGGGTATCATTCAAGCAAATCAAGATAGCAAAAGACCCTACACCATTGAGCTACTATCCAAACGTTCTCCATGATTGGGTCTCTATCAGATATAGAGGCTGAGGCTTGTCATTCTCTACACGAACGCTTTCATAATTTTCTATTAGAGAGCCAAGCCTTTGAGAAGGTTCCAATGGTTGCAGCCTTGGAATATGTGGATGAAGACGTTTTACAAGACTTAGAGGAGGAGGACGAGATTAAATTAGCTCCAGCAGCTTTAGATGATTTACCTCCTAAAGTCAAGGATCCCATTGAACACATCAATATTGGGACACATGAAGAGCCAATCTCTATGGCCATCAGTACCTTCCTGGAGCCTGAGGAGAGACTTAACTTATTGAATTGCTACAAGAATATGCAGATTGTTTTGCAGAAAAGTACGACGACATGCCTGGCCTGTCACCAGATTTGGTGTGTCATAATTTGCCCATCATAGAAGGGAAGAAACCTGTGAAACAAGAGATGAGTCGCATGAATACAGAAACGGCAATTCTAGTCAAGGAAGAAGTCGAGAAAATGCTCAAGTCAGGGATTATACGTGTAGCCAAATATAATGAGTGGCTTTCCAATATAGTCCCAGTCAAGAAAAAGAACGGAAAGATGCGAGTATGCGTCGACTACAGAGACTTGAACAATGCAACCCCAAAGGATGCATACCCAATGCCAGTAGCTGATTTGTTGGTAGACTCAGTTGCCCGCCATGAAATGTTGACATTCATGGATGGCACTGCTGGGTATCATCAAATTCCAATGGCTGAAGCAGATAGACATAAAACAACGTTTCGGTGCCCAGGATTTGCAGGTGTTTTTAAGTACGTAGATATGCCGTTTGGACTTAAGAATGCAGGGGCAACTTACCAACGAGCAATGAATTTGATTTTCCATGATCTTATTGGTAAGACCATGGAAGTATATATTGATGATGTGGTAGTCAAGACGAAACGCAGAAGTGATCATTTTGAAGACTTAAGGCAAGTGTTTCTCAGAATGAGGCAACATCAACTGAAGATGAATCAAGCCAAATGTGTGTTTGGCATCCAGGCAGGAGATTTTCTGGGTTTTTTGGTTCATCAGCGTGGGATTGAGATACCAGATGACAAGAAACAAGCAGTTCTCAATGCAGTCCCACCAAAGAGTAAGAAAGAACTACATCGTTTATTAGGAAAGATCAATTTCTTACGACGGTTTATTGCCAATGCTGCTGGAAAAACACAACCATTCTCAACTCTGCTCAAGCTTCAAAATCAAAAGGACTTTGTATGGGAGCCTATACATCAAGAGGCCTTTGAAACCATTAAAGCCTACTTAACGAACCCACCTGTCTTGGTTCCCCCAAGACCTGGGGTTCCTCTTGAGCTGTATATATCAGCTACTGAACTCTCCATTGGAAGTCTACTAGCTCAGGACGACACATCAGGAGTTGAACGTGTTATTTTCTATCTGAGTCGTACCTTGAACGATTGCGAAACAAGATACTCTCCAATGGAAAGACTGTGCCTAGCATTATACTTTTCAGGGTGTAAGTTGAGGCATTATATGCTTTCCTTCACTACGTGTGTTATTGCACAAACAGATTTAGTGAAGTATATGTTGTCCAGACCGATTCTCCGTGGACGCATTGGAAAGTGGATTCTGGCTCTCTCAGAATTTTCTTTGCAATATGTTCCCCAGAATGCGGTAAAAGGCCAAGCAGTGGCTGATTTTTTGGCTCATCATCCCATAGAAGAGGTTGTTGACGGGCCAGAACTGGAACTTGCTCGTATTGATTTGGCTCCTTGGTGTTTATACTTTGATGGGTCCAGTACGAGTACTATGGCTGGGGCAGGGGTAGCTTTAATTTCCCCACGCGGCCAAACTTATTCTTATTCTTTCAGGTTGGACTTCAGATGCACAAATAATCAAGCAGAATACGAAGCTTTAATCATTGGATTAGAACTTCTGTTGGATATGGAGATCACAGATGTGCATATTTTTGGAGATTCCCAATTAGTGATCAGACAACTTGAAACAAAGTACAAGGCATGCCCAATACTAGAACCTTATGCCAAACGGGCCTGTAACCTGCTCGAGTTGTTTACAGAAGTGGAGTTGAGTCATGTTCCTCGCGAGAAGAACTATGCGGCCAATGAGCTGGCTCAACTAGCAACGGGTGTAAGTTTGCAAGATGGAGTATGCCAACGAATATTAAAGGTTGAAAGAAGAACCCTTCCATCTTTCATTGCACGACAAGAAGATAAAAATGAATGGTACGTTGCTACACTTGATCACATTGACAAGGATTGGAGACAGGAAATCATTGCTTATCTCCAGAATCCTAATAATCCGGTAGACAAGCGGATTCGATTTTTAGCTCCCAATTATGTGCTCAAGGATGCTGAGTTATATAGAAGGGGAGAAGAAGGCATACTGTTACGGTGTGTCTTTGGACGTGAAGCTAAGCGGTTAATGAGAGAAGTCCACCTTGGGATAGCAAAGGCACACCAGGCTGGTCCCAAGATGAGATGGTTACTAAGAAGACATGGCTTTTATTGGCCAGGAATGCTCAGAGATTGCATCACGTTCGCAAAAGGTTGTGAAGAATGCCAGAAACATGGTCCCGTCAACCATATGCCCAGAATACCATTACAGCCAATAATCAAGCCTTGGCCAGCTCGAGGATGGGTTTTGGACTTAATAGGAATGATTCATCCTCATTCATCTGAGGGGCACAAGTTTATCATAGTGGCTACTGATTTCTTCACAAAATGGGTTGAAGCTAGACCTCTCAGGGTATCGTCGGCAAAGACTATCCGCTAGTTCCTATTTGAAGATATTATTTGTCGGTTTGGCATTCCTGAGAGTTTTGTTTCAGACCGTGGGGCAGCATTCATGTCTGGAGAAGTGGACACACTAATGAAGGATCTTGGGATTCACTTCCTTCACTCTTCTCCATATTATGCCAAATCCAATGGTCAAGCTGAAGCGAGCAATAAAATCATTATTCATATTCTAAAACGGATGCTCGCGAGAAATGCCAGACTGTGGCATGAAGAACTTTTTAACACCTTGTGGGCTTATAGAACAAGTAAGAGGACACCCACAGGTACGAATCCTTATGCATTAATGTTTGGGCACGATGCAGTCTTGCCTTTAGAGATCAATGTTCAGTCTTTACGTGTGATGGAGCAACACAACCTGATCGGTGAAGACTATGTACAAGCAATGTGGCAAGAACATGAAGACTTAGATGAGAAACGTATACAAGCTTATGATAGTCTACGTGCTGAGAAACAAAAGGTGGCTCATGCCTATGACCAACGTACTAGGGGCATGAGTTTTGCAGAAGGAGAACTTGTCTGGCGAGTCATTTTGCCTGTTGGCGAGAAGACTGAAGGACGAGGAAAATGGTCAGAGAAATGGGAAGGACCATACATTATCGATCGACTGTTGGGTAAATGAGCAGTTCGTTTGCGAGATCGAGATGGTACCATACACGCGAATCTAATAAATGGTCGTTTCCTAAAGAAATTCATACAACCAGTATGGGAGTATGAAGATCCTCCAACTACAGCTTAATCTAGTTTATTTATGCCCTCGCATAAGTAAACTACAGGGGCAACACATACCGAGGATCATGTACTTTATAATAGCCTATTCATGGGGATAAATAGCTAGAGCCTGTACCCGAGGCCAAATTTTTTATTTTTTATTTTTTATTTGTTTTTCTTCCAAGTCAAAAGTTCATGATTAGCCAGTTTTGTGGCCTAAGTTTTGAGCAAACTGTATATGAGTTTATCAATATAAGGAACTTTTACACTTCAAATAAAATATTACATTCAATACATGGAAGAATACAAAGGCTTTGCGGCCTCAAGCTCTGATACCATATGAAAAACAAACTCTGAATCAGCAACAGAGAAAAAAGATAAAACAGTTTGTTTTTTCACAAGATCCTCTTCGTTGATTTCCATCACCTGGGGTAGATGTATCTAATATGTACATATGGAGATCGACCTCGGCGAGGGGATGGAGAGGATTTGAAACGCCAAGGTAGAAGGTGCATCAGATCAAAAGACCATTTACACTTGCCTTGACGTTTGTTGCCTTCTTCCCAGGGTGATGTCCCCATCTTTCCCCATCTATTGCAGGTCACATTGAAGAGGTCTACCACCTCCAATGCTTATGGACACCGAACGGGTGCACTGGGGAAATGTGAGGGGGTCTTCACCTCGGGATTGTGGCTTCTCCCTTCTTCTACTGACACAAGTTGGGATAGCCAAGGCAACGCCTGGACGTAGATATTGCTATCTAGTCCAGGTTTGGACGTGGATATTGCTATCTAAGGAACACAACATGGAAGGATTTATCTGGGGGTTTCTTTAGATAGGAAGACCAGAGCAAAGAAACAAGGAGGTAATTCATTCTTGCGAAAGTGTTGATTCATAACACAAAGGAAAGGGAAACCTTTTATAGCCAGGATTCACAACGGTATGGCTTCGCGAGAGTAATTACGCTCGAAAATAGAGAACACGTGTCCAAATGGAAGTGGACAGCAAGGACGGTTTATCTACCCGCAAGAAGTGCATGATAAATGAGTAGATTTCTGGGGCAGGTAAAACGTACTTCAAAAGATTTTGATTGTTTGACGCGATACGGATTCCAAGCTTAGAATTCAATTCCATTTATTGTTGAACAGTCAGAATAGTCAAAATTAGTTACAGCTTAAAACGAGGCTGGATCGAAGATAGAAAAGGGCTTATTGGAGAAGCCCAATGTGGTCTTTGGACCCAGTTCATTCTTTGTCGTCAAAACGATTTGAATACATAAATAGTTTAATTGTTTGTGACAAATAGATAAGGCCTACATCTGAGGCCCAAAATTTTACAACTGGAGAAGAAAGTTGTTTATTGAGATTTTAACCGTCTCTGAGGCCATCCAGGCCTGGTGAGCTGCTTGGCGAGCATGATTGGCTTCGTCGCGTGCCTCTTGCAGGAGCTAAGCTTGGTTCTAGCTTTCCATCACAACTTGATGCATTTCGTCCTGATGCCTGGGGATGTCAGTTTCCAATGCATTTATTTCAGCTTCAAGGGATGCGAGTTCAGCTTCGAGAGCAATTTTTCTGGCACGTTTGGTTGCTAAAATCTCCCCCTGAGTAAATTTATCCTCCATTATTTTCTAGGTTCTCTCTTTCTCCTTATGAGTTAGTCGCTCCAAAGTTTCTGCTGCTTTGTTCTTACGCTCAACCTCGAGTGTTAGGCGATGGAAGGCTTCGTTTTGGCTCAGGAGTTGAGAGAGATTCTCTTCAAGATCGTCCAGGCGAGGGATGAAGTCTGCTGGGGTAGTGGCCTTCAGGGTCTTCACTTGTTTATGGATAGCCTGAATGTCGATTGGAGAATCTAAGGGCCCAGAGAGAATTTTTCTAAGCATGACGGTGGTGTCAGAGGGAGTGTTCAGTGTACCCAGTTTGCTGAAAATTTCTTGCAGCTTGGTGGTTGATTCTTGAACACTGGGTAACTGAGGGTTTCTTTCTCGCGATGAAGATGGTTTAGGACTTTCTTGGGCTTGAGATACAGGATCTTCATCGTTGACACCTGGAGGACTGTCAGGCTGATCCTCAGCGGCCGTTATAAAAAGCTGGCCTGACGTACTTGCTTGGTTCCTGGGACTGTTGGGAATTGTCTCGCGAACGTCCAGGTCCATAGGAACATGTTTGGACTACAACATGAAAAACAAAATGTCAGGACCAATTTAGAAATCATTAATCTAGAAGTAAGGGTACAGAGTTCTTACTTGTTGGGGAGACAATGGCTGTGTTTCTTCAATCGCTTGAACTGGTTGCTCTGGCGAGGGGGGACTCGGTTCTTCGCCTTCTGGATTATTCTCAACCAGAACTAGTGGTTGTATAACTAAGGGCTCTGGCGAGGAGATAATTTGATGCTCAGGCTTTGGAATGACTTGCTCATTCTGAGTGCTGGTGCCCTCGCCAGAGGAGGAAGGAATAAAGCAAGATTGAACTTCAATTTGCAGACGCCTAAACAAAATGGCAGCATCTACAGGCTTTGTCTTCTCTTCCTCCTCGAGTTCTGCTCGATGGATTCCAGCTAGAAATTGGGCTATGAAATCCTTGCAGCATTCTTTGTGGCTGTTGATGATTTCATGGCCTATATCACTATCTTCATTGCTAAATACGATGCTGGATTCATCAAACTTCAAAATGAAGGCTTTACAGCATCCTTCAGAGAGCTTTTCTCCTAGTGAGTCTATTATATAGTATGCTCCGTCTTCAGCTTTGAGGATGAAGAAGTGATCGTTCCAACTCACTATGTATACTTGTGGCTTGTGGCTCTTCTGAATTTGCTCCCATAGAACATTAAAAGAGGGAAGGCCATTTAGAGCTGTAAACCTTTCAGGGTCAAAGTACACAATAAAAGAGTCATCAGATGAGAATTAAAGCGGTCTGATGTTCGCCTTCAAAATGGTGTCCAGATCAAAGTGCTGGTCTGGGTACTTGCTCGCAAGGATATCGTCCTTGCATAGCTCCTGCCACTCCCTTGAACCTTGAATCAGGAGGTCATCGAACTAGGAGTGTGTAGGCGTTCTGTTTATATTTGCACATAACCAGTGTGCAAAGGTAAAGGCTATGGCTGAGCAAACACTGGATCCTGAAGCTTTGTCACTCCTCTGATCGAATGAAGCAAGAAAGACTTGAGCCTAGAGTTTCGCTTATTTGTTCCTGCTGATAACTGTTGTTTCCAGCCAAACTCCACTTTGAGGCCCTTTGGTCTTCAGTTTAATCTTTCTACGTTTTGGAGACTGTCAAGGGATCGGGGTTAGTTACAAAGTCAGTTTCAAGATCAGATTGTTCTGGAAAGACAAGTCTAAGTACTTACAGAGGATCCAGAAGGTTGTGATCTTTTCTTCCTAAAAGACTGAATGGCCACAGTCACATCTAGTTCAGGGGTGTGCTGTGCGAGGGAGAAAAGAGTGGTCAGTTATGATATGAAAGTTGCTAATATATGTGGCAATTTTTGATGAAAAGGCATACCTGTGGCCATGGGGTAGAACTGGTACTGTGGTGTGGTCCATCTAGTGCAACCAAGTCTTCTCTATGTGAAAATCTGTGGCTGAAGTCATGAAAGATGGCAGCAAAGCATAAAAGCGGTCCTTGGTGTCGTTTCTCTTCCCAGAACTGGGAGCACCACGTGAGATACGATGGGGTGACCGATTTGGATTTCACTAGTGGCTTTATGATTGTTGGAAGCATTACCATTGGAAAGCCATAGTGTTCATCTCGCACTTCTGCTGCGAGAGGCTTTTTGTTTCCTCGCCAAAGAGTGTACTTGTTGACAGAACAGGCGAGGGGCATAGAAGCATCCTGGCTGAGCCCAAACTGTCTACAGAAGTGGTTTGGGGCATAGAGCTCATACCCGGAGCTGACTGAGTCTGGGATTTGCATGTCCTGACAAGTGTTGAACCTAATGAAGAGGTTCCTCGCATGAATATCTTGTTCTGGTGAGGGCATGAATCCACTTGTAAGAAGTCCAGGATGGCGGCGACTCAGAATTCTCTCAACTGATGTATGTGGGAAGTCCTCATGCGAGCAAAGGTGCTTGAAGCAGTTGAGATAGGACCAGTGTTTGGTCCTAGGCATTGTAGAAACCAATGTCTGGCCCAGCAGCTTGTGTTCTTCATGGACAGGGGATGCTGAGGGGCAGAAGAAAGGGAAGTAGATCTGTAACCAGAGTTCTACCATCCAAAGTGGTCATGGCTGGTTCATATCAAGCTTCGACAGTGTTACTCGCCTGAGGCCATAATAGATGTAGGCGATGACAGACTCAACCAAGCTTAGTTGTTCACCGTTGAAAAGGCGTTCAGCGAGGTTGGTCCATGATTTGTGACCTTGGCGGAGGTTGAACAGAAGAGGTACTTTGCTAGCCAATATTCCAGAAAGGCTATTCCTCCTTGTGGTGTATTTCTTTCCTCGCGAGCAAATTGTTTCACCCAGGAGGAGTAGGATGAAGGGCGTTCTGGAGAGGCTTGATTGGGCGTTTTGTGGAAGTCTTGAGGAGCCCAAGTGTTTCCAAAAGCAGGAACTCCAAAGATAGTATATAGGTCGAGCATTGTGATGCTTACATCACCACAAGGAAGACGGAAACAGTTTGCTGTACAGTCCCAAAAACACATGGGGCAAATGGGGCTCTGTTACCTCCAGTTGGAAGAGAAAAACACAAATTGATTAGTTGGGCTATTCCGACTGTCTCCCACCGTTTGATATCTTGCCCACGGCGGTGCCGGTACCAAGCGAGATCTTCTATGCTCGAGTGTGGCCACTTTCCAATGAGACAGAGAGTGTCCTTTTGGGTCTATTCCTTTGGGTTTGCTCTGGGGTTAGCCTGGAGTATGAGGGATGAACTGCAGATGGGCTGGCAAAGGTAGGTAAAAAGCTCTGGATTGAATGGAGTGTCCAGAAATGGACCAAGGAGGCCTGTGTTTTCAACGGGGTCTACAGTGAGAGTGCAAACAGCGTATGGGTTGTGTCGCTTGGCGACGGCTTTGAGTTGTTTGGAGAATTTTTTGGCGTCATGGGATTCATAAAGGCTGGGAATGTCCTTGCGAGGAGGCATTTTTCTGAGAAATGAGGATTGACGGCGGTGAGAAGGAAATGTTTGAACTTTTTGACTGAGAGGGTTAGAAAGTGCAGGCTCTGAGCAGGTGAAAGGGTTTTGTTGAAAGATGAAGTTTGTGGATATGGACTGGTGCTTTTATAAATGTGTCAGTCGAGCGTCGTACTTTTTTGAAATGTTGGGTGACGTGGCGTTCGAGTGATGGGATACCGTGTCAAAGTCAATGGGCACATTAGTCAAGATATATTCAAGTCTTTTCGCTTGTTCAGAAAGTTTTCCAAGTTCAAGACCTGAGGGACAATGTTTGGGCCTGAAATAAAGTATTTCATTTTGGGCTTGGATGGCCGAGGTCTATGTGAGCGGCCCATTATATTAACGATGCTTGGCGAAGAGTCAAGTAAGCAACGCCTGGCAATCGTTCGCCAGAAGCAGACTTTGAGTTCTATTAGAACTGTGTCTTATTAGTTGGTTCTATGCGGCTTTGTTTCTATCATAACTGGTTTATTTTAAATAGAACTCTTAGAAGAGTTATGATGGTATTAGAGATCTATGAGTGATACGACACGTATGCTGGTGTTGGATTCAGACTGTGATTACAAGAGCAGAAGGAGTTTGAAACAGAATGAATGACTGTTATTAAGCGAGTATATAAGGAGAGTAAGAACTTTATGAGAAGCCCCCCCGATCAAACATACAAACTTGCTATACGCAAACAAACCCAGACGAACATCTCGTCCTCGAGATTTCTATCTTCTTTGCAACCAGAAGGTCAAAGTGCTTGTCACCTATCGAGTGAGAGTATTACGACTCCAAGGAAGCAATTGCAACCGGAAAGTTGAAGGGCTTGTCACCTATCGAGTGAGAGTTTGGATACTCAAAGGGAGCGAGTGTTCTCAACACTCTGTCAACGGGATTGCTCTGCTTTGCACGAGTAAGGACGTGTGGAGTATCGATTTCAAGACTTAGCTAGAGATTCACATATCAAAGTCCTAGGTTTCTAGGCAAGAAGGACCTATTCGAGCAGGGTTGGTGCTCTCCCTGTTCTAATCGCTTAATATAGAAGTCAGGCGGCTGTAATCAGTTCATATTCCGTCGAGAGACGGTGGCACGTCAGCATTCGAAGCACAAACAGGATAAACCGGCTCACGCGGTTAAAACATCCGAAATCATAAAAAAGACTGCTTCGCGAGAAGGATCTCTTCGCGAGAGATATTTTGCATCGAACAAATTGGTTACAACAAAGACCAGCAAATAAATGAGACTTGATCAGTCTATTCCAAAGATTTGTATCTATATTTAATTATTTATAGTATTGTATAAAACACATGTTCATCCTTATCTTTTGGTCAAATTATATGTAATCCTGGTCTTGTTAACAACATTAAGTTGCAGCTAGTGTTAAAAGACTTGACGTATCTGCAAAATAATAATCAAAATACAACGGAATATTCGTCTCTGAATTGTGTTCAAACAGGGATTATTGATGTTGTTTGGCTTCAATTTTACTCCAGTTAGGTCGATGAAGATGTCGCAAACTGTCTCTTTTGATCCTTTTGGTGTAATGTTGCGTGTGTAGCATGCTACTGTCGATGGCAGAATGTTGTTGTAAAGAGCACCGCGTCTATATCTTGCTTCTTGTCAAGCAATTGGAGCGAGAAGAGCACCAACCTCGCTCGTTGAGTCCTACTTGTCTTGATGTGTTGCAAGACGTAAGATTCGTGTCTTTTTGCCGAACCGCAAAGAATCGATACCTTATATTCTGTGCGAATACAAAGCAAAACAATCCTAAGGACAAAGTGTTGAGAACAATGGGTAGGTTTTGACTTCGTAGATTTTTAGAATCCCCAAGCTCTGTCGGGTGACCTAGATTCCTCTTATTTTTATTGTCGGTGGATAGGGTGACATCGTAGATCCTTAGAATCCCCACGCTTTGTCGGGTAGCCTAGATTCCTCTGATTGTCATCGTCGGTGGTGTAGGTTGAGTGAATCTTTGAATCCCCATGCTCTGTCAGGTGGCCTAAATCCTGAATTTGCTGATGCTAGTTGTCTACTCGCTGATGGAATAAGTACTTGCTTGTGCGCAAGTTTTTATGTATGTGTCTGACCTTCAAACCTTCTTCGGTTCTTCTATTTATAGAGGTTGGCACTTCAATTTCTCTAACTTGACAATGTAACATTATCAACTAGGAAAGAAAAGGGATATTATCTTGCCTCTGGATTTCCCTAACTCATTGAGGAATCGCATAGATATATCATTTCCTGATTCGTAGCTTCAATCGGGCCGCATGTGATCGGCATGTTTTGTCTTTGAGGCCCAAAAATATTAAAATAAATGTAATGTTTATTTTGGGCCCAGACATTGCCCCCCAGACCTTGAGCCCTTGGGCAATCGAAGAAGTCTTTTTAGAAGTGTTTGAATGTGATGTGTCTCTCCCAACGGTGTGCTGTTAGGGATCAATGGAGTATAGTTGACTGGTCTATGAGCTTGACAATCCTCGCACCCTTTCGCAAAAGTTTTACAATCTTTTAATATCGAAGGCCAAAAATATTCGTGTCTCCGTAGGAAGCATCTCATCTTTGGGCTAGATTTGTGAGCTCCGCAGAAAGTCAACACCGGTCAACGGTCAACTCTAGAAAGTCATAACCGATCAATAGCAAGATCAGATCAAGTTTGGGCCGAGGCGTCAAGAGTCTAAATCCACATGGAGATATCTTGACAGATGGATGCAAATGTAAGTCACATGACTTGGGGGGGGGTGACATATTAGGTTCACCTAAAAGCCTAAAGCTTTGGATCATGTCTAAGCATCTAATTTTGAATTTCAAATACCAAAAATATCTCCATAATACATATAGGGTCGAGCTCCCCTCTCAACACACCTCATTTTTCACTTCTACATAGTTTTAGCATCTTTCCTTAGCTCTCAACATTTTCTTATCCATTTAACTCTCTCTTCCACCTCAAACACACTCTCCATCACTACCAAATCAGACCTTAAGATGGATCTACCTTGTTTACCTTAAGGTTCCTCTCATTTTTCTCCGCCTCCTCACTTGATTGTACACCTCCATTTGTGCAATCAAGCTTTTTCCCCTTTTATCTCTCACTTAGGGTTTGGTCAGATTTCTAAAGCTCAAAGAGGTAAGAAGTAATCCTTATTCTCATTTGCCTCTTAGGGTCCTAGAGGTCTTCTTTATCTCCTCTATAAGCTTGGGTAAATTTGTAGACAAGAAGGGAGCAAGAAGTGAAGAAGGGATTTGAAGGAGTTTGAAGGGCTTTGCTAGGGACTTTTCGGTTATTTCTTGCATTTATTGACTTTTATCTATGTATCTAAACTTGATTGTAGTCATGAGTAGCAAGTAGTCTATTTGGGAGGCTAGTGTTTGAACCCTAGCCATGTGATGTGAACAAATAATGGTTTGATTTATGTATGGTTTACGTTTTTGTGTATGTTTTGTGAAGTTGTGTTTGTAAATGAGCTACTTTGTATTTGTGGGTAGCCTTGAGCTTTATGATTGATTTCACATATGCATGTGTTGATCTTAGCTAAGTTAATATATATATTAAGAAACTAAAAATGGGACATTGATTGAATTAGTTACTCACTTAAGGCTAGATGAGCATGTAAACACGATTAAGGTCTTTTTCAAGAGGGTTTACCTTAAAGTTTGGTTTTTGTTAGCACTAAGCAAGGACTAGAGCTTCCTTGAGTCTCAATAAACTTAAGGAGCTTTAGTCAAGAGCACATTGAATCGAAAAGGTTACTGTGGCTACTAGTTGGTTCTCTTGATTTGTAACTCAATCGGTGCGGATTGAGATACCCACTTAGACTTCCTTCCGGGTCCTCTAATAGAGGTTCAGAAAAGGAAATCTTCCACAATTATCATATTGTATACTTGTTGACTTCACTCACATGACATACGATCAAGATGTAAGCCCAAAATTTCTTAGGTATTGATCCCAGCTCACTAAATACTTTAAGGTTGGGCTCAAGTCTTCTAGTTCGAAGTGACCTAGCAACTTGGGTTCAAAACCAAGGGTGATCCACAGGGTCACGATTTGGGCATAAATTGTGTGAAACTGACTTTAATAATGTACCTGTATAAATCGGGACATTGTTTGAGTATCAAATGGTTAGTGGAAATTTCCCTAGTCAACCATTTTTCTTTATTGTGAATTTGTTGCTATTTTAATCTCTTCGCATTAGACTAATACATCAATCAATCAACATTCATTTAATCACTCATTGTAACTTAACCACCCCTTACAACGCTAAGTCTTCAAATGAATTAGTCTTGCGAGGTACATCTCCACATTTTACTTTAGCTGTAGTGCTGAGTTAGTGTCTAGTTTATCCGTAATTTTAAGTGCTTAATCGAGTCGAGCTAAGGAGTTATAGTGGTCGATCATCGTGGGTTCGATACTTGATTTCTTATAAATACTATAACTTGACTCCGTATACTTGCGGGTGGAAGAATTCTTTGCACTTATGAGTTAGTTCATAGTTCACAAGTGTAGGAGTGTATTTCTTACCAACAATTCCCAGATCAATTGATATGACCAATACGAGTTAGATGGGGGAGAGAGAGAGGAATTTTTGTGGCGGCCAATGGCATGAACCCGATGACGGAGGTGGTTTATGTGGAGATAGAGACAAACTGCTTCTCTGTTTAAGGTGGTGCGACCCACCATACACAACCCATTGTAGGTTCGATCAACCTTGAAATATGTTAACAAAACTAATTAACCATTCATCAATAGACACGTGTCAATCTTTGAAAAACAGTTCTGAGTGCTTAGCCTTGAGGTGTAGAGCAGCATGATCCTCAACTTCATATATACATGGTCAGGAATAAGAATGGAATTCCTAGACCTTGAAGGAGTGTGTCATGCTTCTTGGGTAGCTTTAAGATCATGTTATCCAATAATTTTGTAACTTGTCATATGAACTTAATATGTGTAAAGTAGTTGAAGTTCTTATCAAGTAGAGTTATAAACCAATGTTTATTATCAATTATTTCGTTAAATGTGTATTTTTATTTAGACTCGAAATTGGTCTCGATCCCACCCTGTCTCGTCCTGTTCCATTCAGGTTTGGATACGATTGAGACTAATTTTCAAACGTTAAATCCCATCCAGACTGGGACGGAATGAGATAGGGATGAGCAAACACGGACCCGACCCCTTCCATGCACAACCCTAGAAATGAGAATGAATCAAGAGGTGGATTTGGGTCGTTTGGACTAGAACGAAGAAATCAGTTCTAACAAGGTAGAAGATGTTACTTTAATAAGGAGAATTTTGCATTGCACCCCAGAGCTAACACCTTGAGGCTAAAGAGATGTGTAGTATAATGTATAATTAGTGGTTTTTTTGTCAATTATTTTTAACGTTAACTGAGCTTATTATGAGCTTAGTCCACACAATGAACTCTCTCTCTCTCTCTCTATCGTCGACGAATCCATGTCACTGTCCCGTCGTCCAGAAGCTCCATCTTATTCTCATATTACAGGCACATATTTAGCTAGCTTGCCCTTTATTATGAAATGAACAAGTGAGAGGGTCTTCCCCAAACAGCCTAAAACTAAAACAAATGGAAATCAATTCAGCCATAACATAGAGGAAACATGAGATATGCCTATTATAAAGCAGATCGATTGGTTATGTAGAGCGAATGTAAATTTCGTGATGTATGCAAGGAAAGTGAGGTCACAGACTTCCATTTGCAGCTCAATGCTTGGTCTTCTTGCCGATGATGGGTGAAGAGCCGATCGAGCCCACGATTATAAAATCAAGCTTGGTCATCTTTATCCCCTTCGATTCTCTCACACATCTCCCTAAGCTTCTCAAAATCAAGCCTCACACAAAGTCTATCCACATCATCCTTCTTAAGACCATGCAACCCTAACCCTAAGGAGAGTGTCCGAAAACGACTTCTCTCCTTCTTCAAAAGCTTTCTCTCCTTCTCTTTGACCTTCTTTTGCTCCAACGCCACTTCTGCCGCTCGCTTCTCCTCCTCCTCCCTCCGCTTCCTCTCCGCCTCAGCCGCCCTAACCGCCTCCTCCTCCCTCAAACTTTTGTCTCTCCTTCTCGGCTTTCTCCTCTTTTTTCCTCTTCAATATTCTCGGGTCTCTATCGTAGGCATAACGAGTTAGTCTCTGCATTCTTTGACAGTCACGATCTCTGTCACGTTTGAAGTTTCTATTGCTCTTGAAGTTGGACCAAAAAAAGGTTGAAAAACTCCCCTGCAAGGGATTTCATCTTACTTATCCTCATCGTCATGATCATCATAATAGTCGTCGCTTTGGGAACTTGATGAGAAAATATTATGGACTCGTCCCGAATCGTAGCATTGTCTTTGGACTGGATCTTTCAGCACATCATAGGTTGCTTGGATACACTTGAAGTATGTGTCGATCTTCTCTTTCTTTGCTGCTCTGGCAACTTCGTTTGGCTCGGCAAGCATCTCGGCGGCGTGCTTGTCAGGGTGGTGCTCCAAGGCGCATTTGTAGTAGGCTTTTCGGATCTGTTCGGGAGTTGCGGCTTCTCTCAGATCGTCTAAACCTAGCAAGGCATATTGATTTGATTGCTTCTGTTTTCTGCCTTGAAATACCATGTTGTGTTAATTGATAGCTAGCTAGGGCTAGAGTATATGATCGAGCTGAGGTTCTTAATCGGTGTTGATTGGGGTGTTTAAAAATAGACAATTGTAACCAGAGTAGGAATGTAGAATTAGGAATATGAATAGGAAAACTAAACAGAAGAGTGTAATTCAACTATGAAATCACGATTTCTAGCTGTTAGCTATGAAGGGTTTAGGGCCATGTACAAAATTTCCCAAATTGACTATGAAATCACGATTTCTGTTAGCTATGCACGAAGAGACCGTCAGATTACAACTTCTCACACAGCGGAGCAATCGAACGGCCAATAACATACACACATACAACTTTGCCATATACACGATGTGCACACAATATCATACCCTACATTGGCTTCTCCCGTAAGCCTCATATTATTATTTTACTTTTTGTTTTTATATTTTTTTGGCTGAAATTTTATGCAACCTGACTCACTCTCACTCAGTGCAAAATCCAGAAAAACCCCGCGAATTTTCGAACCCACAAAAACCAGCCCCACTCTGCGCTGCGCTCCCCTAATATCTCTTAATTTCAAGCTCAACAAAACGCACCGTTTCGTTCCCAAACCTCATACTCATAGAACTAATGGAGCTTCAAATGAAACGGATTGTGATTAGTAAACCCTAGGAGCTAAGGGAAATTAGGTTTTGTATTGGCGATGGGGAAGCGGAGCTCTGTGGTGGTCTTGTCATCGGACGACGAAGAGACCGGTCGTTCGTTGAGCTCCAATCGGAGACGTACAAGGTCGTCGTCATCGTCGGCGAGATTGATCTCTCCGGCGAAAAACCCCGGCCGAGCGAAGAAGGCTCGGGTTTCCGGTTCTCGGTCGAGCGTGGGCTCTCTGTCTACTGACTGGGATGAGGTAACTTGTCAATTTTGGATATTGATTAGTAAAAAATATTAACTGTGAGTATCTGATGTGGTGGTTTCGATGAAACGCAGGTCTGGTTGTCGTTTGGTGATTTTGATGAAGTAGTGCTCAGTGGTTCCAAGGAACCTGCTGGTAATGCCATTGCCAAATTTTTGTAAATTTGATTCTCGGTTTCGTTTTGTTTATGTAATTTTTGTGAATTTGAAGTGTGCAATTAATATATTGTATGGGCCTTTTTTTTTGGAAAATATACTGTATGGTCGTTTAGAGCTGAATGGGAGTGGAAACATGAATCAGGTAGTGGAAGGAGCAATGTGAAGGAGTTGTGGGTCGAGAAATACAAACCTCGTTCTTTCGAGGAGCTTGCTGTTCACAAGAAGAAGGTAGAGCTGATTGGCTTGGTTTTGCAAATAGGACTGTGTTGCCAGCCATAGTGATTATTGTTTTCCTTTCTTTATTTACAGGTTCAAGAAGTTAAAGAGTGGTTTGAAGAAAGATTGACTAGTTCAAAGGTTGTCAACTTGTCATATGGTTGTTATGTTTTTTGTATTGTTTCCAATTCATTATTCTCCTCAATCTCATATCTTTTTTCTTAAATCTTATAGGATGAATCTAGTAATCACACTTTGGTCATCACTGGGCAAGCTGGAGTTGGAAAATCTGTATGTAGTCTTAATTTCATTCATTTATTTGTTCTTGATGTCATAAGCTCAGTAACCTGATTAATACCTTATCATCTTCTCAAGTTTTTATACTTACTGCTTCATAGAAGTTACCATCAGCTGTTCAAGTAACTCTGATAAATATGCCTCTAGTCAGTCTTATTTCTTGGTTTTATTTTAAGTTTTTGTGTGCAGTTGTTTTTCGCAGTCATAATTTTAATTTATGGCTTTGGTTGCTGTTAATATATTCAAAATTTGCATCTTCACACTGTATAACAATAGGCAGGACCTTATTTTGCAACTTTGTAAGCAGAACCTAGCTAAGTTTTGGGACAATGTCGACAATAAAGTCTTGCTCTTCTTCTCATGTTGCAGGCAACTATTCATGTGATTGCATCACAGCTTTGCGCTACATTGTGTGAATGGAACACGCCAACACCAATCATTTGGCAAGAATATTTATACAACTCTGGTTCAGGTATAGTGCATTTTGTTCATAGGCTTACTTAGGATCTACGTAATTAATTACTTTCTATATATGATCTGATTGTGTAGCCTTCTAATGGGTACTTTCCTGTTTCTGGCATATACCCATTTGCTTGTAGGAGTGCAATACACGTCAAAGTTGGATGAGTTTGAAACTTTTGTAGATAGAGTACGGAAGTATGGTTTGATTCCATCATCCCTTAGCAGGGGTTCAAAATCACCAATCATACTCTTAATTGACGATATTCCAGTGGCAAATGGTAAAGTTGCATTTGGAAGACTTCAAAACAGTCTACGCCTTCTTGTGAAATCAACTCGTACACCAACTGCTATACTGATGACTGACCATGCTAAAGCTGATTCTGAAGATCGCACAACTGGATACTCGGACGAACTTCAGCTGTCTCTTGAAAGAGCTGGGGCTTGTAAGGTTACTTTCTTGGACGATTTTTATTCAATCTTCTTTAAAAGACAACTATTGAATGCTGATTGGATTTTTTTTTTCTAACTAAGTGTGGAAATTTTCAGGTCTCCTTCAATCCTATAACATCTACTTCCATTAAAAAAGTACTTTCCAGAATCTGTAAAGGAGAGCAGTATAATGTGACTGCTGACCAGGTTGATCTAATTGCAAACGCAAGTGGAGGTGACATAAGAAATGCAATCACATCTTTGCAGTTCTTTTTTCTGAAACCAACTCCAATGCATTTGCTTCCTTCGTTGATTACTCCTCCTAGAGGGAAACAAGCTCCGTTCTATGCTAAAGGGAAACCAGATATGATAAATGCTTCGGAAAGTGGTTCTTCCTTACAGTTTGGAAGAGATGATACACTTTCTTTGTTCCATGCCCTTGGGAAGTTCCTGCATAACAAACGAGAGACTGAAAATAGTATGGAATTGGGTATGTTGATAAAGTTTTATGTATCTTTTCCACTTGATTACAATTTCAGTGTATGTATGGGGGAGGGGTCCAATTACACTTGATAGATGTCATATATCTGCTCGTGCTCTTATGATGTAGATGGAGCTGCATTTCATGTGCGAGAAGGATTATCTAGACTACCACTGAAAATGGATGCTCCGGAGAAGATTCTTTGTCAAGCACACGGTCAAGCTAGGCCTATTGCTGATTTTCTACACGAAAATGGTCATTTTTCGCTACCTAGATATTAACCCTTAAAGTTATCACAATTGTATTGTATTCTTTATATATGGATTTAAATTCTTCCAGAAGAATGTTGCTGCTTCCTAACTCCACACGATTATCTTGCAGTTTTAGATTTCCTGAGTGAGGAGGCAATGGATGATGCCTGGTCAGTTGCTTCATATTTAAGTGATGCTGACATGCTTCTTACTACATTCTGCGGGATGCTGAGTAGACAATATGAGGCAGAAAATGTCCTCCAGTCGGCGAGTGCTTCGGTTGCTGTTCGTGGTGTGCTATTTGGAAACTTTCATCCATCACCATCCAGGTATGCTGTATATGCATCAAACTATCAATTGATACAGCCATATGACAAAGGATGCATGCGATTCAGATAAGTTACTGATTTAGATTTCTGATAAGAACTTCAGGTGGCATGCTGTTCGGCGGCCCAAGCTCTGGCAGGTTGAGCAGTCATCATTTTACAACAAGGTATAGATTGGCCTCTTTCCACCATGCCGTTTTCATCTTTGTAGATGTTTTAATATGTAAAGTGGTCTCCATTGTACGTTCTTGTTTGTGACTTTTCTTATTCATGACTCTGCAGAGGGAGATGGTGAATCGCAGATTCAGTGCTTATAGTGGAATGTGTTCATCTGATTTGACGGTTATAGCTACAGAGTACACACCCGTGTTTAAATGGCTTGGATATAGGGCACATGAAGGTCTTGAAGACAATATCGAAAGAATGAGTTTGGGTGATCAAGAAAGCGAAGTTGACGAAGATGATGATATAGAGGAATGGTAAGGAATAGGTATTAGTTTGTGATGAAGGAGATTGCTCAGCTGAATTTTGGTTGGTTTTGTATAGTTGCTCCAACGAAAATGGGCAAGCATTGGCAATGCTTAGGTTTATACTTTTAGCAGTCCGAGTTCTTTGTACAGGCACTGGTTTAAGTTTTATTGAAGCTATTCAAGAGATGAGCTCCATTCAGAGAGTTTCGGTATCCAAATTTTCTTTTTAGTCCTTTCAAGCTTAAAAGTCAAAACAAAAAAGAATAGGAAAAACAAGAAATCGAATATATATAGTAGTATCAAATGAGAAATGACTCTTTTGTCCTGAACATCCGATACCGATAGAATACGCAAAAGATAGAGGCGTGTTTGGGAGCAGAAAAACGCACTTTCTTAAACTCGGAAGAACAAATCCGGCGAAACCTCCGTTCGATTTCTCATCCTCATCGGCGAATCGGGATTTTTTCGAGGTATACTTATCTTTCCATCTACACAAATCGTGGTTCATAGATTTCCGATGACTTCCATTTCTTATAGGACTGTGATCTCTATTTAAATTATTATAGCAGCCACTCGTTCTGTTGGTGAATATGTTGTCTGGGATTTTTTGGTTGTGAAGATTGTTTTTCAGTAGTATTGAGTATATGCATTTTCTTAAGTGGGCTGCGTTCAGAATGGACCATTAAGCTTTGTTCCGCATAGAATAGAGTTTAGTCGCCAGTGTTAAAAGTGTATTACATTAACAAGATGAAACACTGGAGTCTGTGCTAACTGAGTTTTCTCTTAAAAATGGACCGTCATTATTTGAGGTCATACTATCAATCATAGCTCAGTTTTCTGCATATTTCTTGGCTGAGTTTTGTACACAACATGTTACACGCTTTCTTTTTTACTCCTGCTTTCTTACCCAGTCTCAATTCTAGATTAGATGGCAAGGCATGTTACTCGGAACAGGGGTCAGCCACAGCTTCAGGAGCAACAATCGAGGGCTAAGTGGACAATGCATAATACTAAGATACTTGCAAGCTTAATGGTTGATCAAGTACACCAAGGGAATAGAAAGAACAATTATTTTGGCAAGATAGCATGGACACATATTTGCGATGGATTCTTTAAGAGAACAGGTCTAAAATGGGACAAGGAACAACTGAAAAACAGATGCGCAGTGATGAGGAGAATGTACGTGATGATCAAGGCACTTCTTGATCGTACTGATTTTAGTTGGGATGAAGCCTCAGGAACTATCACAGCCTCTGATGAAGTATGGGCTGAATACATGAAGGTATTTTCCTAAAGTATCTGTCTGTTTGATATTTTCTTGATACACAGAATTCTGAACTTTTCTGACAAGATGAAATATTCTTTATAGCAGGAACATGCCGATGCAGAAATGTTAAGAAGCACGGGCTGCCCAATTTACAAAGAGCTATGCATAATCTTTTCAGAATCAGCAACCAACGGGAAGCATGACCATCCAGCTGAACACGAAGGAGGGACTGCAAACTTTAGTCGATCAGAGCCATTATCCTTCCATCAAGAAGTACAGTCCTCCTCAGAATCTGAGGAAGCAGATGATGCTGTAGATGTTAAAGAAGCAGTTCAGCTTACTACACCAAGCACTTCTGGCATCCAAAAAAGAGGGCGCAAGGGTATTGATGATGCCATCGCAGGAGCTATTTCAGAGATGGCAGCAGCATCAAAGCTGAGAACGGCTGCTATACAGCAACGTAATGCTAGATACACCATAGCCAATTGTATCAAAGAACTGGATGAGTTAAAGGGTGTTGATCAACATGTCTACTTTGCTGCCCTTGATATGTTTGACAAGCCCATTGCAAGGGAGGTGTTTTTGACTCTCAAACGCGACAAGCGCATGATTTGGTTGCAGCGTAAATGCAGAGCAGCCGATCATGTTTCCTAAAATACTTTAAATGAAGGGAGTGCTGGTCCTATGTATCACTTGTATCCTAGTTTTACCTCATTTGGTCAAATTTATATGGTTCCAGTAGTTTTCTTCGTTCATTCACAAATGTCATTCACATGGTATAGCTCTCGGAGTGTGCTATGGTGTAATGAAACCAACTGTATCTTAATTGTCCGTCTACTTCTTCTTGTGAAAGTTCCCTGCTTGTTGCGTTGCAGAACTACTTGGTCGTGAAGCTCGAGACGTCTATGAAAATTGAAATTTAGTGCCAAGTATATAGCCGCTGCTCCGTACTAGAACAAAGGCCGCTGCTACTCACCAATACCACCTTAAGCCCCAACTGCAGTATCATTCAGTTCGGGATTCAAACTCCATCACACATGAGAAATATATTACAAAACCATACTAGTATGATGATTTCGTAGTTTCACATCGAATAAATGATGGATGATATATAACTAAGCAGTTTCGATCTTACAAGTACGATGCTGTAAATAATGTCTCTCTCTTCATTTAAGTTTTTTTAAAAAACATTCTACACATTCTTTTGATGTATAGATTGTTGCTCAAATTCTGAAGTCATCTTCAAGGGAGTAAGAGAGCTGCTGCTCTCTGTTGATTAGACTGCATAATGGTTACGATTCTCATTGCGTGCTTATTGGTTTCGTTTATGTGATGTGCTTAGTAGTTCCAAGGCCAACAAGGTAACAACTAGGTTTGAGGAAGCAGAACAATAGCAGTTTCAAATTAGCGATTTGGATTAGTATGATTGAAGAAATCATTTTTCATTATATATGAGATTGGAGCCACAAAGGATCATTTTGCTCATCTGTTGAACAACATGATTCATTTATTGAACGTCACCCTAAAGAAAAAAGCTGAATACCATGACTTGGTCTTTATTCTACTGCAAAAACAACTTGATTAGAAATTTGGACCAGCTGCGAGGATTTGTTTAGCCAACTTGTTATGCTGACCAATGTTGTAGTTCGTGAAAGTCTCAAAGTTGTCCTTGAATAAGCCAGCCAACTTTAGCAGTGTGTCCTGGTAGGCCTTTTTGTCTGACCACTGCAATTCCAAGCACAAGTAAGAAATGACATCAGAAAATGGGAACAATATCTACTAAGTAGTATAATGGATGGTCGGATACAGAAAAGGAATAAGCTACTCACAGTGTTAATTGGATCCAGTATTTCAGAAGGCACTCCATCTACTTTGGTGGGGATTTCAAGTCCGAACACTGCAGTCTTCTTGTAGCTGGCTTTCAAGATGCTGCCAGAGTGTATCGCATCGATAATTCTCCGAGTGTAGGCTAGCTTAATGCGGTCTCCTACTCCATAACTAAATCAAACACAAACAAAAGGATTACATAATTTGCTGCTCTTCAAATTTTGGTGCTGTTTTTATTCTTATATTCAAATTCACATACCTTCCGCTGGACCAACCAGTGTTGACTAGCCAAGCAGTTGCACCATGCTTTTGTATCTTTTCAGCCAGCATTGATGCATACTTGGTAGGATGATACATCAAGAATGCTGCACCGAAGCAAGCTGAGAATGTTGCTCGCGGCTCCTTCACACCCTCTTCAGTACCAGCAACCTAATGATTTCCAATCGTTAATATATTTACTTTCACTCTTCACCATACCTAGTTTTATGAACAGAATTGGAAGATGACAAATTTACCAGAGCAGTGTAGCCGCTGATGAAATGATACATGGTCTGTGCAAGGTTTAACTTGCTCACAGGAGGGAGCACACCAAATGCATCACAAGCCAAAAGTATCACATTCTTCGGATGAGGACCAACACATGGTATTTTTGCATTGAGAATGTACTCAATGGGGTAGGCTACGCGAGTGTTTTCTACAACCAGATCAAAGCCGAATATAATCAAGACTACTTGCTTTGAAGATAAAAGCTTATGTCATTGAAATCCAAACAACTAATAATCTACCCGTTACAGATTTGTCACTATAGTCCACTACTCTTGTATGCTGATCAAAGACAACATTTTCCAACACTGCAAATGAGATAAGAGTCCAATTATTATTTTTTGGTAATACAGCATTAATTTTCATACAGAAATTCAGGACTCAGGAAGTGCATCTTACCAGATCCAAACTTGATTGCATTCCAGATGTCTGGCTCTTTCTCTCTTGAGAGATCAATGCATTTGGCGTAGCAACCACCCTCGATATTCGAGACACCATTCTCACCCCAACAGTGTTCATCATCTCCAATTAAGTACCTATTTTGATCCGTAGACAGAGTTGTCTTGCCAGTGCCTAATATTAACAGTTAAACATCGTGTTTTCTGATATTTTGTTACGAAAGAAATTAACTGTCAAAGAGGAGAGCATTTATAACATACCTGACAATCCGAAGAAGAGAGCAACATCTCCATCTTTCCCCATATTGCAACCAGAATGTAGGGAGAGGATGTGTCTCTTAGGCATGAGATAATGCATCAAACCGAAGAGACCTTTCTTCATTTCACCAGCATACATGGTGCCAAGGATGACCATTTCCTTCTTAGCAAGGTGAATGTTTACACTAGTGGTGGATGTCATGTACTTAGTGTATCGATTACATGGGAACTGTCCGGCATTGTAAATGGTGAAGTCCGGAGTACCAAAACTCTCGAGCTCCTCAGGAGTAGGACGAATGCACCTGTCACCCACAAAGTTAGAAATGTTTTGCTCTAAGATAATGATACATAATTTTGAACAAGTTCTCTGGACTGAATTATATATACTCAGAGATACTAATACTGGAAAAGACTAATCATAACAATAGTATGTTTTACTTACATGTTGTGCATGAACAGTGAATGATAAGCCTTGGCAGAGACAATCCGCACTTTAATTCTGTTTTCTGGATCCCAGTTCAAAAATTGATCATTGACAAAAACCTGCAATCACAAATTGAAGATCCTGATTGCTATTGATTCCTATATCCAAAAGGCCGGCCACAATCACATTCATGGTCAATTTGACATCAAGATTAAAACAATTGATCTAACCTTGTCCAAGGAATTCAAGTAGTTCATTGCTCTTTCTTTGTTGATCACGAAAGTGTGTTCATCCATTTCAATATTTGGAGAACCCCTATTATAAGTAGAAAAAAATGCCCACATTGATATTGAATCATAACCTTAAATGAAGAAATTTAGCAGATGAAAAAGTGAAAATAGTCACTTACTTTCCCCACCAAAGTTCTTGCTCAGTGGACTCATCCTTGACAACACGTTTGTCCTTCGGAGTCCGACCAGTCTTCTCCCCCGAAAATGTCGCCAATGCACCAGTAGAAGTGATGAAGGACCCCTTCTCATGCAGCAGAGCCTGCTCATATAGCTCTAGAACACATACATCGCATGACACAAAGTTAGTGTATGATTTGTTGTGTTCATATCTTCTTAGATTGTAAGGTATCTTGTTAAAACAATTGAAGAATGAGCATTGTTGGTGAGTTCAAATGCAAACACTAGGGATGTTTACCGGCAGGAGTGAGGTTGTAGAGAACATTCGCAAACTTGTTGGCGTTGTCACCAATGGCGATAGTTTTTGTTGATTCTTTAGGCACATGAACAGACTTGAGGTCACTTCTCACAACCTTTATAAAGGAAATTCACTTCATCTGGTCAGCAAAGTTAGTGACTTGAAAACTAAAGATGGCATTGCTCATTGATATGTACCAATATGTTAATGTATCAACAATGTCGATACTGAATTATACACCATTTTCGATTATCATCTGCTCTAAAGAATAGAGATGTTATGTTAAAGAGAAAACAAACCTTGAATTCCTCTGGGATGGCTTTGATCTCACCGAAAGGAGGCATTTTCTTGTTGTCCTAAGAAAATGAGGGGTTCAATATGCTTAACTGCCTACGTACGATTGGAGAGATTTAGTGTAAAGTTGATCGAGATGAAGCTTGGAAATTGTCTATTAACTCTCGCCCTTTATATAGGCTGATCACCCAGCACATTGTAAACATGAGAATAGTTCTATTTACTAAATTTAGATCATTACCGGATAAATTACAGGTTCTAGTTACTGATAGTCATAGGCGTAAAAATTGATGCTACTCTGTATATTCTCCTTATCCAACAAATTCTTTGTTTCTAATTATAGACTTCAACACAAAGCCTACCCCTTATTTTTCTCCTTATCCCAAAACTTTTTCTTCCCCTAATATAGGATTGAACACAATGGCACATGTTTCATTTCGAATTAATGTACACCTCTACAAGAATAACCAAATATAAACTAAACTGTCCACCCACAAGTGAATCATAGAAGGAAAAGCATTCAGAACCTATTACTGTGACAAAACAAACAAGGCTGTGTTGAAAGTAGAAAGCTAATAACATCCCATTGGCCTTACCCTATTCCATATATTCAACCACTTCTATGTCTTACCACCTGAACAGCCAAGTCATACGTTGTCATTGTTTTCCTACAGCCTACATTGAGTCAAGTTAAGCAAACTCGTCGACATCTATACACGAACTAGAGAGATGACAAACTTCTCCAATTCTACATTTTTTTCCTTAATTTAGCAGCCTCTTAACATCAAGCTCCTGATCAGCACTTTTGGCTTGGTTATATAGTGACTCGAATGCCTGCATACACACACTTGAAAATCCCACCATTGACTCAAACACATGAGGAAACCCCATCTGCAAGTTATTTATTGTCATTGATCTTGTCACACTCACAAACTTCTCATGCTTGCTCTTCTCCTCTTCTGCTTTTGCTCTCAAGTTCTCCACCTTTGCTCGCTTATCAGCAACTGGGTTCTTTGAAGAAGACGAATCAAGAATAGAAAAAGGGCCATGTTTGGACTCCAGTGATCTAAGTTGGCTTGACTTCTTCTCGAGCTCTTTGAACACAGATTCGGACTTCCTTCTTTGCTTGTTTTCTTCGGCTTGTTGAACTACAATGGCATGCACCACTGTCAAAAAGCTCTTGATTCCCTCAGAGGCAACTTTGTCTGGGATGCGGTCAACTGCATGGTGCCATTCTTCGCAAAAGGTGTAAATTCTTGATTCTTGACTTGTTTTTGGCAATGGGGTTCTCCTAAACTGGAAGAGGCTAAGCCGAAGCCATCCTGCAAGGGATTGAATATAGTCGCATTGAGCCTTGACAAGGTTGCAAAAGGACTGGTGCCATTGCTGGACATGAAGCTCCAGCTGAAGAGTTGATTGCCGGTGAATCTCAGATGTTGGTTCAGTAGATGGTATGGTGTTGAGGTATTTTAGCTGCTGAACAATATGCTTTTGGACTTGGTGGCACTCATACATGCTTCTCCACATGCACATCAATCTGCAAAAGGCAAGCAGACATTTCAAATGTAAACAAAATGAACAGAATAGTCCCCGTCTTTTCAACTGAATTTCACATCCCAATAACATAAAAAGCCTGATGAGAAGCTCAGTAGTAGACTAGTACAATTTGCAACCTCATACACAGTTTCACTAGTCACTTCAGAAATACCTTTGGACGCTTACACCCTCATTCAAATTATTCTAGAGTATAACTTAAGAGGATAGTATTAGAACTTAAACAACAAAATTAATAAAACTAACAATAGAAATTTAGTACATTATAATCTGTCTGAGACGTTACTGTGTTTTGTGGCCCTTCTCCAAAAGAAAATAGTACATCCATGCCCAGATACTCGTCTTATTAGCTGGACTTTACAGTAGGCAAAGGAAAAGGGAACAATCCGAAGTTCCGAACAAAACAACCAGCTAAAGCAGTCAAAAAGTAAAATTTCAACGTTGCATTCCATTCCATTCTGACCCAATATTATCAGAGTTGACTTTAAAACTGTGCTGACTGAGAAATTTTAACTCTTGTGGCTATTAATGGGAGCACGGATGACATAAGGAGTAAATATTAGGTAGAAGTGAAATTGAAGACTAACCCTTTGACAAGCTCAAGTAGTTGAGGGTACAACTCTGTATCCCTTATCTTGATGATCTCAGCAGAAGTTGTCTCGATGGCTTGAGAAGAAACCATCATTTGTGACTCCAATTTTTCCACCTCTGTCTTAGTCTTCTCAGTTTTTACATAGTCTGCTGCCCTCTTCATCTCTAGCTTCTTCAATGTTGACACCCTCTTCTCATGCTCCATCTTTATGGTCTCTGCATCCTAAAATAAACCACCAGAACATCAAACATGGAAAATGTACATGATCAGTTTGAATAATGTTGAAATTACCAAAGTAAAAAAGGGAAAATGATACAGAAGATTTTACCTTGACCTCCTGGAATAGTTTCTTTTCCCAAGCATAGAGCCTCTCCACAGTAGAACAATGGCTGCTACTTACCACACCATCCCTCCCAATTTCACTGCCTAAATGACTGAGCACCATTTCATCACAACCCATTTTCCCAAACCCATTCAATTTAGGACTAGAACCCCATGCCCACGTAGATGGAGTACTCAAATTACAACCATGGTTATAAACTTTACCTGCAAATAGTAATAGATATACATTCTCAGCAACAACAAAAGAAGAGGTAATTTAAATGTCAAAATTTCGAAAACACGAAAATTTACCTCCTTTAATCTGAGAAGAAAAGCCAGTAGTAGGAACCTCCAACAGAAACGAGAGATGGCCACCGGCATCGGCGGCCTTAAGAAAATACTCATCAAGCTCCTTAATGATCTCCATCAGATCCTTGGCATTCCTAGACACCACCATTGCCATAGAGCTTGCCTCACTATCCTTCGAGAACCCACTAACTACAGACGGCGGCGCCACCGTGCTCACCGCTCCGGTGACGGTGGTGACCACCGCCTCCGACGCGGTGGTTGTGGCCTCCCATTCCTCCTCGGTCACGGTGCGCGACGCCGACGGCACAAATGGGTCCCAGAAGTCCCACGTAGACGACGGCGGAGGAGGCGGCGGAAGGGCGGTGGATGCGGTGGAGGTCCAGGTGGACTCGGAGCTCGGGCTCCGCGGAGGAGGAGGTGGCGGTTGGAGTGGGGTTTGAGGAGTCTGAGGCGCCGGCGGTGAGTGGTGGTTGTGGTTGTTGAGGCGGTGGTGGTGGGTGGTAGTGGCGGCGGTTGGGTGGTGCTGATGGTGGAGGGTCGTTTCGGCATTGGAAAATTGGAGAAGAGCAGAACCTGTGCTTCGGAGAGATCGTAGGTACATGGAGTGTGAAGCCGACCAAGATTGTCTTGCTTTGACAAGCTGCTTCATGTACCTCTTCCTCGATTTACATCTCGACACCATTTCCTCTCTCTCTATTCTTGACAGACAACAACCCATCTTCTCTATCACCGTACTTACAACTCAAAAAGACAAAAGAAAAAAGAAGCAAGCTTTCTGAGCTAGAGAGGATGCTTGCGGAGACCCATCAATGGCGGGTCAAAGTTGCTACACATGTTTCAGCTAAAGCATGCTTGTTTTTTGGCTCTAAAAAGCTTCCTTCTTTAACAGACAAGAGTATAACTTGCAATGTGGTTGCAAACCTGGTTGGTGTTCTTAAGACTGTTTCTGGGTTTAGGAAAACTACATTGACAACCTGGTATGATCTGGAAGCCCAGTTGGTTTGATCGATCTGAAGCTTTCTGTTTTCTCTGAGAGAGAGAGAGAGAGGGAATTATCTAGGACATAGTGAGTGTGAGGAAGAAAGGACCAATGGCCGGAGGTTGAGCTGTTCTAGAGGACAATAGGCCTTGGGCAGAGAGCTCATTGCATAGTTTATTTTGAATCTAGGAGGACCAAACTACCCTGGATTTGTGGTTGGATTTACATGGCTTCTTTTTTAGTCAGGGGTTGTGACTCAGAACCCAAACCGACTAATGCGACTCTGTCAGTATCCAAAAGTGCAGTTCGACCGTTTTGTTTTTCTATTTACCGTGAAGGAAAGATCTTGGGAACAAAGAAGAAAATAGTACAAGTTACAAGAAGACAACCATAGAAGCTTCACATTTTACTATGGTCAAAATTCAATCACCGTCTGTACTTTATTCATAGCTCCATCACCTCCATGCACCTTTATCTTTAGGGTTTTTTTGAGACATTTTTTGTCTATTCAAGCGCCAAAATTATAACTTTTTTTTAGAACAAATGAGAATCATTTCATTATTGGAGTAATGGATAGTATACAATTACTATTCTGCGACAGACTACGACAATATTGATCATTGTTTAAATTAGTCTAAATTAATTCTCTGTCTTAAGAACACTCTTAAGAGCGAGGTGGCATACTGTTTTGACTAACTCAATCATTCTCATTTAATTTTAATCTATATCAGTAAGATTTAAGTAATTTCTATCCTGTTTTAGCTAACTCAATCATTCTCATATAACTTTAATCTCTCCATCTGCGAGACTTGATCACTTGTAGAATTTTCCGTGATATGAATAAATTTTGTGTGTAGACGTTAAATTAGCTACATGTAGTTACAAGCTAATTCTATTCTTTGTTTTCAATATTGTTGGAAATGCTCGTTGGAATTCGTTAACCCTAAATCACAACAGTAAATAAATCATGTTTGGTTACCCAAGAAGTAACAACGCTTCTCAAGTTCTCAATCAGAAAATTAATCTCGAAACTTTGCCATTTCGTTTTTCGAATTATTGGCCATAATTAGGTTTTGGAAATTAATGAGAAGTCATGTCCCAATAATGGTGTGGTGCATGTCCGTTGGAGTACTGTCGAAGTAATATTTTGAATTTAACGTCACAATACCTAGTTTAATTTTCTATTTTTACTGCTAAGATTATTTGAACTGAACATTGAAGCTAGTTAAAAATAGCAATTGTATGTTGGGCAGAGTCAAAAATCAGAATGATCTAGTCAGATTGTACTGGTCTCTCTCATTTGCATGCACTTTTTTTTATCCCCATTAAAACAAGATTAGTACTAATTTAATGAACATTGCCCTATAATAAGATGTGGATTAGTAAAATTAATTAAAAATGGACAGCATCATTCTTAGACAAAATATAATTCCAGTATATACTATAGGGGTACTAGTACCACATGATCTAAACTATAGTTTATTTTGATATGGGGATCAAGATGGCAGGGATTTGGGTAGAGTTAAATCTTGTTCTCTCTGCCTAGTTGATTCTTTCGGAAAAGCCGTATGTGACAGGACATTTCTGAGTTCTCTTTATGGTTTTCCAATTTTAAAATTTAGATCCACCTCGTCGTCCTGGGGCTTCCATCACCTCCTGCCTCCAGGGCCGCTTCAGTCTTCATGCATGATGCATGTGATAATATTGAATTTACCCCCGGACAATAAAAGTTACGGCGGTTCTTTCACTTTTTACAATTTTACTTGGGCTATTCAATCTTCACTGTGATTTTGGGCCGACGGCCCAAGTCAAAGCTCAAGGCCCAACTCAACGATAAAGCCCACCCACCCTCCCTCAAAGTGCGGATATGACATATCAGTTGGTTAATTTTTTGTTGTTCCAGAAGGTGCAATCCCCGAAAAAGATAAGGAAGTTAACAACCCCACGCGCAATCACAAACCACTCAACCTCACGTTCCCCTAACACCTCATAATCCTTCACTCCATCGAGCTCTTCCCGGAGAGTGTCCATCACGCGCTCTTGTCACGCCGCTCGATTACCACATTCCAACAATTAAAAAAAGGAAAATAATCCCAAATATATAAGCGAGACGCCTCTCTTCCATATTCTTCTCTCCCGCTATCCACACAGAGCTCAGTAGAAGACGCGCGTGGACTTAACGCGCCACCATGGCGGAACCAATTGTGGACGCGCAGTACCTCAAAGAAATCGACAAGGCTCGCCGCGACCTCCGCGCCCTCATCTCCAACCGCAACTGCGCTCCCATCATGCTCCGCTTAGCGTAAATTCTCGCTCTTTATTTGACTAAATTGAAGCTCATAGTTGACCAAATTGCTGCTCAGCGTATGATTTAAGTCTTTTAAATGTCGGTAATCACTAAGTTGAATAATATATTGATGGGTGAAACTGTGACAGGTGGCACGATGCTGGAACTTACAACGCTGAGAACAACACTGGAGGAGCTAATGGTTCTATTAGGAACGAGCATGAGTTGGGCCATGGGGCTAATAGTGGTTTGAACATTGCTGTTAATTTTTGTGGTGAGCCTTTGTTTTAAGTCAGTCCTAGTTTATAATGATCTTGTTGAGGTGTCATTAAGCTCATTTATAATGTTTGATGTCAGAGGAAGTGAAAGCCAAGCATCCTAAAATCACATATGCTGATCTTTACCAGGTGACTTTTGTTCTTGTGTAACTAGCTGTAAGAAATTTTTTACTGCGTATGTCGATTTACTCTAGTAGATGATGAGTTATGGTGTGTGTGATTTGGAGAAGTTATAAGTTTTGTTTGATGATGTCAGCTTGCCGGGGTTGTTGCCGTGGAGGTAACCGGAGGCCCAACAATTGAGTTTGTTCCAGGGAGGAAGGTATGTTAGCGTTCATGTCTTCACTTAATGGCTTTTTTGCATAATAGTCTAGATTGTTGGTTTATAAATTTTAATTCTTTTAGTAACCAACTTTGTTATTAAAATCTGAATTAGGATTCATTGGAATCTCCTGAAGAAGGAAGGCTTCCAGACGCCAAGAAAGGTGTGCATGCATGCCCTCTATAAACTAAGATGAACACTAAATTGTTTATGCTTTAGTTTATTGTTACAGCAATGGTTTAGTTAGTTTTTCATTTGTGCTGCTGCAGGTGCACCACATTTGAAGGACATCTTTTACCGCATGGGTCTGTCTAATAAGGACATTGTGGCACTGTCAGGAGCCCACACATTGGTATAGGCCTATTACTTTGTACAAGGATCAATGATCCATCACTTTGTGCTACACTTTTGCTATGTATAAATATACATGGGCCTTTATAGTGCTTTGGTTGTGTAGGGTAGAGCACATCCAGAAAGGTCAGGCTTTGATGGCCCTTGGACTAATGAGCCTCTCAAGTTTGACAATTCATACTTTGTGTAAGAGAATGAGTAACTTGTTGAACAAATTTGTTTACTTTTATGGTTTTTTTTCTTCTTCTAAGAAATGCAGCAACACCCTCTTTTTGTAGCCATTTATGCAATGGTGAGTTCTTAGGTCTAACAGCGGGTTTTAATTGTACAACAATGTTATCAGGGAGCTGCTGAAAGGAGAATCAGAGGGGCTGTTGAAGCTTCCCACGGACAAAGCTTTATTGGATGATCCTGCATTCCGCCCCTACGTTGAACTTTATGCAAAGGTAATTCTACAATTCTTACGTGAGAACTTTGGTGAAATGTTGGTTTGCATGTCAACCAAACTAAAACCTTCACTATTTCATCAATTATTTTCAGGACGAGGATGCATTTTTCACAGACTATGCAGCATCACACAAGAAACTATCAGAGCTAGGCTTCACTCCACCTTCCCCTAGTCTCAAGGAAGCTGTAAAGACCAGTGCCATAGTGGCACAAAGTGCTGTGGGAGTTGCAGTTGCTGCAGCTGTGGTGATCTTGGGTTACTTATACGAAGTTCATAAAAGAGTCAAGTGAAAATCTTTATTTCTAGTATATTATAAGAAACCGGTGAATCATATTCCTTATATATTTAAAGAACAATTTAGTACTTATTTTCCGAGGAACCTTGCAGTTTGCTGTAATAAGTTGTTACATTCTCTGTTGAGCTTATAAAAGACATGTTACTATAGACCAAGACTTCCTTGGCTTCTTACAACTTGACAAAGAAAGTTAAGAAGCACAAGAAAGAAGAAAGATGAAGCTTCTCTGCCCTTAGAGAAAGAGAACCAATGCTTTCCTTGCTATATGAAAAACCCTTCTGTAAAACTTCCTGTATTCTGATTCTACTCTTAACCTTCAATATATAATGAAATGCAACAGAACTTTTATGCTGCAAACAGGCACAGCAATTTTAAAACGGCTACTCACCAGTTGTCATGGCGCTGCCAGAGTCAGTAAAGGCAAAGATTGTCTACCTCCAGGAAATTGAGAAGGTGCGCCAGGACCTTCGTGCTCTTATCTACAGCAAAAACTGTGCTCCGATAATGCTTCGTTTAGCGTAATGTTACATCTTCATTTTACTTAGATATCATTACATACATTGTAGCATTTTCGCAGCAACAACACAATCACTAGCTAGAGCCTAATTGACTGATCAGAACTCACTTTTGTAATCATATAAAGGTGGCATGATGCTGGAACATACGATGCTAAAACAAAAACAGGAGGGCCTAACGGCTCAATCAGGAACGAGGAGGAGCTAAAGCACAGTGCAAATAATGGTTTGCAAATCGCAGTTAATCTATGCGGTAAGCGTCTGCCTTTTATATTCTCCCATTCAGACTTTCTCCATGTGTTTCTGATTGTTGTGGTTTTGTTTTGCAGAAGAAGTTAAGGCCAAGCACCCTAAAATCACATATGCTGACCTCTACCAGGTATTTACTTCATGAAATTAATCATCAAATGCATGATATGTATATTATAGGTATGTATGATTTAACTTTGAAGGTTGGTTTTCCAGCTTGCTGGGGTTGTTGCAGTAGAGGTGACTGGAGGTCCATGCATTGACTTTGTTCCGGGTAGAAAGGTATGCATCAAAAAACTATTTGAATCACCTCTACTTAGTTGTTCTCATAATATTCTTTGATTTTTTTCATCTCAGGATTCAAATAAATCACCACCAGAAGGGCGCCTTCCAGATGCCAAACTTGGTATGCATCAACTATGTTCATCTAGATTTGAAAGGTAAATTGGTAAAAGGGTTGCCAACTTCGTAAAATTCATCTTGGTCATAGGTGCCGCACATTTAAGGGCTACTTTCCGTCGCATGGGACTCAGTGACAAGGACATTGTGGTGCTATCCGGAGGCCATACATTGGTAACTTCCGTGACATCTGAAGTTGGCAATCATATTCTTCTCAGTGCTGATTAGCATAGATATAAATCATCTCTACTTATGTATGATTCTGTAGGGAAGAGCACATCAGGAGAGATCAGGCTTTGATGGACCCTGGACAAAGGAGCCAGCAAAGTTTGACAACTCTTATTTTATGTAAGCAAACATATAGATTAAAAATAGTCAATGAAATTTTGAATGGAATGGAAGTTTAGAAATGTGTCTTCTGTCATCAGAGAACTATTGAAAGAGGAATCAAAGGGACTGCTCAAACTTCCCACAGACAAGGCTTTTGTGGCGGACCCCAAGTTCCGTAGCTATGTTGAGCTATATGCAAAAGTAAATTGGGATCAACTTAACTTGTCTATAGAAGAAAATATGTGATATGATCTGCCAAAATGATAGGATTCATGTGTATTGAGCAGGATAAGGATGCATTCTTCAGAGATTATGCAGAATCACACAAGAAACTATCAGAACTTGGCTTTAACCCAGCTTCTTCTGGTCAGAAGATTGGCCTTGCTCTTAGCATTGCAGTTATCATAGGGTTGGCATTCGTGTGGGATCAATTGACAACTTTCCCAGACCCTTATCTAGTTTGGAAACGCTACAATAATTAGTCAGGGTCAATGTAAATGTCATAAAGATGTATCTACTATATATGGACTCCTACATGTAATAATTGGTATTGTTCTTGCTCAATCCACTGAATCTGGAGCTACAAGTAAAGAAATTAGGATTTCACTGCTACACATGTAAAGAAAAGGTTCATTCTTATTGATTAAGGCATTACATAAAAATATAGAACTTAAATGAGCTTCTCTGCTGGGTGGAGTATATAAGCCTTCTCAACTACACTCCCATTTTTCTCTACCAGAAGATGAAATATTGGAGGAGAACAAGTTCATCTCCCACAACTCCATCGACAGCCTAAAACAACTATTGCAACCCCAACCCCCCACTTAATTTAGATTAGCTATATATGATAGATACTTAAGTCATATTATATAGGACTATAGTAGACTTAGATTATTTCCTCAGGCTCTTGCCCTTGGACTCAAAGAGAGAGTAATGTCTTGAAACACCCTGAGCCTCTTCTCAATCTTCTTCGGAAACAACCCTGATGCGGTGTTGCCATTGCCGCCAATCGCCTTCCCGGCTTCATTAGTTGGGTCAATCACAGCAGCAATAATAGCCTCTTCAAAGTCCTTGTTGTCAGGCAACAATGCAGCCAACTTGTCCTCATTTTCTTCGAGTGACAGCCTCCTTCGCGTCTTGTTTTCCGGTACACCCATGTCCAGAGGAGGCTTTGTTGATGAGATCTCAATCGCATCAGTGACTCTCATATTGGCAGCATTGCCAGACCTAGTTCTCTTAAGAGTCTCAGCACATTGAGCTTGAGATTGAGTAGTTGTACTATTCCCAGATGATCCAGGAATGAACTTGGAGTAAAAAGGCGGTGCACCACAGTTCAGTGAATTCAACTGTGAGTTCATTGAGTTGTTGTTGTTGTTTCCAAGAGGAGGTAGAACTTTGACTCTAGGCTGTGTAAGCAGCAGTGAATTAATGTTTTCGTCTGCGAAATCATCAACAACTTTGGGAGATTCCATTGGAGGCAATTGAGTATGGTGATTGTCTCTGCAAGGCTGAGGCTGCCAAATTGAAGAGGACCCAAGAAAGGCATCGAAAAGCCTGCTCTGTTCGACACGGTCCAGGCCCTTGTTCATCATCTCAGATTCCAAATCCTTGAGCATTTGCTGTGCCCTCTCATAGGCTTTGAGATGAGAATCAGTTCCTCTTGGCCCATCAGCCACCGCCGGCTTGACTCGCCGGAGATTCTCTTTAGCCTCCATGATTCTTCCTTGCTTCATCAAACAAATTCCAAGATTGCACATTTTGTTGTTGTCTGGTGCAATTGTTAGTGCTCTCCTGTATGCATCTTCGGCTTCAATGTAGTTGTTCTGTTGCATCAAAGCCCATCCCAAATTCCCCTGATACAACAGAATCAGCATATAATTAGTCTCATTGTACCAAATCACTATACATTTGTAAATTTAGGTTCATATTGCTTAATTAAGTTTAAAACTAAGCAACAAAATTTGGGCTTTTGGGTTTCTAATCATACCAGTAATCTAGTGGCTTCTTGTTCCACAGAGACTTGAAATTTCTTCCCTTGAGATCTGGCAGTTTTGGTACGTTTTCCATTGAATGCCATCCCTTGTTGAATCAAAAACAACTTGTGCCTCAGTAATCCTATCTGATCATCCAATCTTCCACATCTCTGTACAAACAACCAAACCCAAAATCATCAGAAACTATTAAACACATGAATGTTTCAGTCAATTCCATAACTTAAAGGGTGTATGATAAATAATTGATTGGTACCTTGTAGAGATCCAAAAGAATGTTGTCAAGTGACTCCTGGGCTTGATCCGAACACCGATGTCTCAACGACTTGATGGCTTCAATGGCTTCCTCAGCCCGATTTTGTTGCTTCATCACAATAGCCATGTCTTTGAGAGCACTATCAACTCTGTCCCCGGAATTAATGGCTGCCCAGAACAGAGGTATAGCCCTCTCTGGATCCTTATCCACCAACTATTCAAAACCAAAAACCAAAACACAATCAAAACATGATCCCAAATCAAAACATAGTCATAACTGGTTTACAAATTTATGAATCTAATTTCTCAAAAAGGTCTCAAATGTCTTACCTGAACATTTTTGGCTCTGACATAAGGAGTGTCACCCGCAGGGACCTTGTGAGTGACATGGAACGACTCGGAGCGAGTTCTCAAAACTCCGAGAGGCTTGGCCGGAGAGGAAGGAGCCGATTTGGTGGATCGGAAACCGGGCGGAGCATTCCACATATCTTGCATCATCTTCGAATCCGATACTCGATTTGATCAACGAGAGAATAATATCGAATCCGATATGTCTCGGAGACAAAACTCAGATGTGTATCAGAGTGAAGATGAGGAAGAGAGTGAAGGGGAATTGGTGTGATTTGTGGGAGAGAGAAGCAAAAATATAGTGAGAGAGAGGAAGAGGGATTTGAATTTTTTTTTTTGACCGTTGAGGTTACCGTTCTACAAAGTAGCCGTTGGGGATGTAGCGGAAAAAGAAATGTGTATATCTGCACAGGTGGGCTGTATTTTGGATATGGTTTTTGGTTAATTATTTGCATTTGACCTCCCTTTGTTTTTGTTATTTCCATGTTATCAGGGGAGAACTTACCATATGTGTAGGGTATTCGCTGAAATATGAATATGAATTTGGTTGTCATGTTTTGAAGGAAATTTGAAAAGCATCAATTAGGGTAATTTTGATTTAGGAGAAATAAAATTGGAATGTATATAGAAATCTATATTCTATAGTATGACCATAATACAGATTACCTTGTAGGGATTTTGATTTGAAAGTTGAATGTCAGATTGCAGATGAAATTTTGTTCACCGTCTAATCTGATGCTCGAACAGGGGCGGATCCATGCCTAGGGCTGTGTAGGCTGCAGCTCACGGCAAAATTTCGACAAGATATCTAAGAGTATATGTATAATTGAGTATTTGAGTTGCATAGTCAATTTGACAGACATATGGATAAATAAAATTAAGGATTATTACTTTAATATCTCTTCAAGCAAGTTATGTTCTTGTTTATATGCTCTTGTTTAGTTGTTTTTTGTTCTTACGCCTCTAATTCCTTTACTTTCTTTGCTCAAAGTCCTTTGAATAACAATCAAGAATTATTTTCAGCTTTCTTCACAGTCCCACTAATGAATAAAATTAAGAGATGATCATGAGATTTGGGTAGTAAAACTGATAGAGATGGGATTGCTCCATTCATTTAATCAAATAATCATGTGTGTATGTATCAACCGATACCGTTAGATATATTTCATTAAGTCTTGATTATATATGTATTTTACACATTTCAATTAACTTTAGTACATAGACATTGACACGAGGATGAGCCATCCGTTCATTTACAAACCTTAGACAAAGAAAAAAATTGGGCGCGCAAGGAAAAAAAAAATTGTGCGCTATGCGCACAATATAGCCCACACTCTTTAGAAATCTTGGATCCACCCATGTGCTCGAAGTCTGCTTTGCTAGGAAAAATTGGCCAGAATTTGATCGATAAAAACATGAACCGTCCATCTATCTTATAGAAAATCTACCAAGTAGCAACTATAGCCAAATAATCAACCGATTTAGATGCTAATTATGAAAAATTGGCGGACATATAGAACTAAAAGCAAGACAGATGCAAAGATTAAAAGAACGGAAGATTGTGGGTGACTGCAGAGGGTGTGCCTCGACATTTTTATTTTGCGGTTGTCTACTTAGGAGCGACGCACATAAACCTTCGACGCATGTTTATATAGTAGTTATTACGCATAAAAGAAAAGTTTGACATTTCCAAAGAAATATATACCAAAATAGAAATAATTTGGCTTTTGATCGGAACACGAGGACACAATTTAATACGAGAAAAAAATTCATCAATTTATCTTTGAAATTAATAATATCATTTGCGTTTATATTGACCGGGATCATTCATAAAAATAAATGGTACAAAAGCTAAACCAAAACTCGACCCCCGATTCTAAGTCAAGAAAACGTTGCTGATAAGTACTATCATTTAAATGCATACTTACACACATTTTAGAAAACGTTTATAAAGAAAGATTCTACCAACCCGAATCCCTAAAGCAAATCACAAAATTGTGGTGCAATTGAGAAAACGTTGACAAAATCCCTAAAATAAGTTTGATCATAAACTCATCCTTAATGGTTTATCACATATTCACCCTAATATTTACTCTCATAAGCTGAGAGGTCCCACAAAAATGATTTCTAGTTAATTGAATTTAATAAAAAAATATAAACTCATCCATGATTCATGTCCGGGTTGAAGATATCCGAAAATGCACGCAGGCCCAGACTCTAAAACCCACGTCCAACCAAATCTCAGTAAGCCCATGAGAGCCCAAGAGTTGACTGACAGCAAGGACCCGAACCGGAACTAGTTGTGATATACGGGGAGCAGGCGCCGTAGAGGCTTCTCTACTCTAGCAGAAAAGTGTAGGAAACTACAGGGATGATCACATTTGATCGGTCTAACCGCTCTAATGGTTAGGAAAATAGGAAAAATGTGAAATGAGAGGATCACAATTACGCGTCTGTCTGAAGAGTGGTAACCAAAATACCCAGTAATCCATCAATTTTTGCTGTTGCAAGCCAATATAACCAAAGCTACAAAAAGGATCTTGAACATTTTCGATGTATAACAAATCAGGGCATATCAATGTAGCCGGAATGAATACTGACATAATGACTGATCATATCATATAACTTCCATAATCGTGCAGTAAATTGCAAGAGTAGAATGAGAACACTACTACATACAACGGACATTGCCAGCCAAGAACTGAGATATATCAAACAAAACACAAATGGTAATACTTCAACTCAAAGCGGCCGATCTCGAAAACTGTCTGTCTTGTCAAGTCTGGCAGCTCCTGAGCTTGAGGATTCCCACATTAGATCAGGAGAAGCTGCTCTCTGGGATGAATCTTTCTTCAATTTAGTTGGTAATCCAGAAATCTCCTGAACAGCACAAGGATCATAGCAGCTAATGTAAGTTAGAATGTCTATAAATGGGACAAGAACCCTTACAGACTAGGCCTATGCAGTCAGGAAGATTGTAAACCAAGAAGACAAGAAAATGCTAGAATCAATAACAAAAGTAACTAAAACAGCAAACTCCAGCCAGATTACCTTCATCAGATGCAACCTCATGTCACAAGGCCGAACATTGTTTCCTATGCAGGCCATCACAAATTTCGAATAATTGTCTAATACATCAGCAGCAGCCTGCTTTTTCTCTTCAATCTATATAATAATCAAAGCCAATAAAGATGTAAGTCACTTGTTCCGGCAACTAAAAACTATCTCATCAGACTTCAAGACTCAGAATCTAAACTGCAAGTGACAGCACAGAGTTTAAACATTAAACCACTTTCTGCCCAAGTCCCACAAGCTAGCTATTCAAGGCATATGAAGTATGAACTTTAACACCTTTCCCAAAGTTTAACAATCACCTAACTCAGTACATTTGCAGGAATAGGCAATACGAGAGGTTCCGAATCCCACCAATATAACCGAAACCCAGTGCTAATTTCGAGTTGCAACCCCTGAAAACCATATGATCTCTAGTTTTGTAACTAACAGTGCAAATCGAGTGCTCTCATTTACAATGAAGCTATCAATAAATGGAACATAATCAACACTGGACTGACAAAACAACGAAGTCAGGTATACTCTGATTGGGGAACACCACATACATATTGTCAAGAACTCAACCAAAAAATCTGCAATTAACAATCCACAAACCAAAAAATATCGAAGAAACAAAGATAATTAAACTCTTAAATACGATGTCACAAGACTTGATATTCCAACAACTATTCTGACCCAAATGCTTCAATCTAACGAAGCCATCGAAAAGCCTAAATCTGTAGGCACAAAGCGGTTACAGTGACCCAAAGCATCAGACTTTGCATCCATATAATTCCTCAATCCCAACTCAATAGAAAACCCAAATAGAATAAGAAAATTGGAGAGATTGCATGTGGAAAGTTGGTACCTCGTAATCGTCTTTCATCGTCTTTTGCCTCGCTCTGTTTTCCCACCGGCCTACTCGATTGAAAGTGAAGACAAAGAAGATCACAAATCCCAAGTCTAATTAAATTTGATAATAATCAAGTACTAAACTGCAGAAACATTGAGCAAACAGGCCTATTAGCTCAGTTGGTTAGAGCGTCGTGCTAATAACGCGAAGGTCACAGGTTCGAGACCTGTATGGGCCATTGCAGACTGTTTGTTTGAGATGAAGCCATCATTTTTTTGGGTTTTAACAATCTTTGTAAAACAAAATGCTCTAGATAATAACTTATTAGTCATGATACTGAAGCAATTGAAAATTTGACATCAGGAAAGTACCATATTTTGGAGTTCTGAACAAAGTCGGGACTTGGGAACATGTGACTTTGGAAAATAGCACTTTAAGATGTCTAAAAGACTTGAGCAAGACCATTGGCATTTTGATTCCAGATTGTAGTTTGCCATGACCTTTTGCAGCTATGTCATTCAGTAGATTCTGATTTTAAACCTGATAAAGCAAATTTAAATCCATTCAACCATATAGCTGTGAAAATAACAGTTCTAAACAGCATACAAAATGCAAACAGCACTGATCAGCTGAGGGCAAGCAAGAGCAAAGTACAACTCAAACATAGGTGGAGCACATTGACCAGAACTAGTGAAAAACTTGTAAATGATGATCACGTTTCCCTGGCAGGGCCTTTCTTTGCAGCCTCCGCAGCAGCTTTCTCTGCTTCTATGTCAGCAACGATAGCATCGATTTCAGCTTCTTCAAGTTGTCGCAAACCATGATCCTTTGTCATCACAGCAACTTCTATGTTCTTCCCTCCACTTTCAACAACCTACAAGTCCAAATTTCCAAAGGTTTGTATCACGCTCGAGGAACAAATTCACACAAAATATATAGTCAGTCATGAAAAAAGACAGCTCTAGTCTCTGCATTAGGATAGTCAAACAATAGATTCTTTTAGTTATGCGAGCAGTGTAAAGATAACTAGGGCACAGTTTAGTGAAGCTTGCTCCAGGTTAACAGCAAACTATCTGTGACATTCTCATGAGATAAGCTTTAAAAAAAAAGGTCAGCCACCACCTGAAATTCAGTATAATCTGTTCTCCATCAAAAGGAGCACATACACCATACTGACCAGAGTATGATCAAAAGCCTTGGTAAGAATCTGACAACTGACTATGCACTTCTATTTGCATCTACGACTTAAGACCATTATATCATAACTCCTATGCATTTTATTACCTCAGGACTTCATCCTATCCAATGATTTAGAAAACTTTGCAAGACACATGAAGTTTGAAAATAGTAAAGCAATGAGTGCTAAATTCAAAAAAGGGCATTTAATCATAAAAAATAGTTGATGCGACAATCGAAGCAAACTCAGAGAACTGACCTCAAGCAAAGCACGGATTGCAAGCTTTACAGTTTCTTGTCCAGATGTTTCTTTGTAGTTTTTCTCCAGAAATTCCCTTATCGAATTGGAGTTTCTTCCAGTTGCATTAGCTTTCCATGCTGAGAAAGTCCCCGAAGGATCTGTTTGATAGAGGGCCGGCTTACTGGTGTATGGATCAAACCCAACGATCAAAGTCGAAAGACCAAAAGGCCTCACACCACCACTTTGTGTGTACTTTTGCTGAAGACCAGCAATGTATCGGGTAATATACTCAACAGTTACTGGGTCCTCGACAGTAAGCCTATGGCTCTGACACTCAATACGCGCCTTATTTATCAGGACACGAGCATCTGCTTTCAGCCCAGCACAGGCTAGAGCAATGTGATTGTCCAGGTTCACAATCTTCCTCACGGATCTACACAGAAGAACCAACACACAAATAAGACAATACTCAAGGCTATAAATCTACAATAATCTTATACAGCAACTTTCATAGTAAACGATAGCTGCATACTAAGCGACAGCTGATATGAGGGGGTATATATTATATAAAGATGCTACAATCCCTCCGAACATATTGAGCCTACTTTGTTAGCCGAAACACGCTCATTCTCCTATAGAAGGGCAGTATAACTTACAGATTTAACTATAACTTTTTGATAACATTAAACTTCATAATCTAAAAATCAAAATTATCTCTTTTGACTACTTATTAGACTGTAATTTCCAACATTAAAGCAACAACAACCCTAAGTAAGCAACCTGAAACAAAATTTGTGCAGCATTCCATATATTTAAGCTAATTCGAGAAATTGAAAACCAAAATGAGAAATCGATGTGGTCATACATCATAAACCCTAACCTTAAGCTCTCAATTTCTCATCAACTAGATCAAAGCCGAGATAAACTTCAATCATCGGAGAAAGTAAAAGAGAGAAAGTGGAAGGCTACCTGGAGTCCTGAAGCTTGGCGGTTGACTTCTTCTCGACGCCGAGGACGATGGTGTCTGTGCCGCGGACGCCGACGGCGGCGTTACCCTTGCGCACGGCTTCGAGCGCGTACTCGACCTGAAAGAGATGACCGTCTGGGGAAAAGACCGTAATAGCCCTATCGTACCTCGCCATCTTTGCTCTGGTTCCTCTACTCTTGTGGATCTCTCGTCTTCTTCGTTTACTGTGATCTACTATTTCTGAGAGAGCTCCCTCTTGTTTATTTTCAAAAGTTCTCTCTGCCCAATTTCTCGACTTATTCTCCTAGATCATGGGCAAAATGGACATTTGGAGTCTCCTACTTTGGGCTGATTTTGAGCCCATCACTTTAGGAAAAGCCCAATTATGAGTAGATCATATTGTGAGTGTGTCCAAGAACGACCCGAGTTGCAGTAGTTCCACCTCGATCACAAGCATCTAAGTTTTCTAAATCTTGTGATTGCAACTAAAAGGTTAGCTACTGTTGGATGTACAATACAAGTATGCAACACATGGGTCCAATAATGCCAATATTTTCCTGTTTGATGCTAGTGTGTGGTGCAACTCCTTATAAGCCAGGTTAACTCTTCACTTTTCTGACATTGAAGTATGTAGTTGATTTTTCCTGTAATCTCGTGTACACTAAAAGAGAGATAGATTTGAGATCATAGTATAGCAAAGCAAATGTATCTCAGAGCAGGTATTATTCAATTAGGGTGAGGATTTACATCTCTTATGTACAATTATGCTATATTCTCCAAGTTCCATTATCCAAGTTTGTTGTAGAGCTTGCTAAGCAAAGTGTCTTCCTTGATGTAATGTTCTAAGTCAGGCTGCTGTTATTTTAGTGAGTGAGAGAATGGTGGACACCATCAACTTGTAATCAATTGGTTTTGTTAGATAAGCATCCATCCCCACCTCCAAGCATTTGGCTTCATCAGATGACATTGCATGAGCTGTTAGAGCAACAATCGGAATGTGCAAACTGGTTCCCTCTTCCGATTTCCTGATTGCTTTCGTTGCTTCGTAACCATCCATCTTCGGCATCTGGTCACAAAAAGCACACAATAACAAGTTGTTCATCAATCACATTGCATTCAAGAACTGAAGAAAGATATGAGTTTTAAGTCCTGCTACTGCTTACCTGGCAATCCATTAGAACCAAGTCATAAGGATGTGGAAACTCAACTTCATTTTCGGTTTCATCTTTTGCGGCGCGCCTACAATGTTCTGCACTGAGCATACTACTCAAAGCATCTACTGCCTGCAGTCCATCAGCTACAGCAATCACGGTAGCCCCCATCTTCTCTAGCATAATACTTGCAACTCTTTGAAGTACTGGTGTGTCTTCCGCAAGCAATATGCGTAGGCCTTGCAGAGACTGTGGTTGGTTCAAAGGCTTCCTTGTATATGCATTCCCATTCTCTCTAGGACTCCTGGTCATCGAATGTTGTTCTTGAAGTTTTGAATCTTCACATTGATTAGTGCTCAGTCGTCTTGGGTTTCCTACTCCTTCAATGTGATGTGCATCTTCTTTCCTCGAGTTACTGTCTTTTGGGAATCCCTCTGTGAGCTCTACTAAGCTGTTAACAGTCTGGTACTTTGAGGAGCAAGTTTTTGGTCTCCTGTATCTTTGTTTATCTCCAAGATGAAACGAACTTCTGGAGTTGGAGTTGTGGTTCTCACATTTATCAGATTCATCAGAGCTGCAGGGGACGTCGAAATGAGTAGAATCAATCTCAAGGCATTCATGTGAGTCACCCTCATTTGTGTCATTTCTCTGTGTTTCAAGATTTCTCTCTTTTATGACAGCTTCCAAAATCTGAACCATTTTAGCTTTGTATAATGGTTTGTTAACCATCATTACATTCCCTCTTCTGCGAAGCTCCATCTTTATTGCATTGGAGGTATCATGATTCAGCATCCATGCAAATGTAGCTTTCTCGGAGTAATTGTCCAGGAAGTTGAGCTGTTCCCTCCATATATCTGTGCTCAAGTCCAGCACTCCTATATCGACAACCATGATGAAAGCCGGTTTCCTTATGTCATGTATGCTACAGAGTTCGGCTTTCAAAGTTTCATTTAGAGAGTGTTGTGTTTCAAAGCTGTTATTGCTTGAGTTTCTGCCTTTGAAGAGCTCCCTAAGAATTTGTGTCAGTTCATTCCACTCAGATGCTGCCAAAGTGCACACTCCATTTTTACGCAGCCACTGCGACATGATCAGTCTACCCATGCTTCCATGTAGTGCAAGCAACACCTGCATTTTGCATTGAGATCTTATAAGAATTGATGTTTGATACAGCATATAAAGTGGGAAAGCCATCAATAGAATCTAAGAATTTAAGATGCAAGTGTTCAGGACTATATTCAGTACAGTCAGGATTTGGTGGTTCACTTTATACTTACCACTACACTGTGCTTTGCAAAATCTGCTTGACAATATTGTTCTGTGCCATCTGCAGGTGTATTGAGAACCAAGTACAATTGCATCAAAGTTCCTGGCCCATCCTTCTTTACAACCTTGATTTCTCCACCCATCTTGTTAACCTGTCATCACCAGTTTATACTCAAAAATGATTTGAGATAGACCATAAAGCATTGTTAAGCAGTAACATTTCACTAGTATGCTTATGAATGTGTGTGTTGTTCTCCACCCATCTTTGATTGTTCTAAATACTTCAGATACTGAACTCACCAGTGTCCTCACAATGCATAGGCCAAGACCAGTGCCACCATGCCTGAAAAGAGTAACAGATCGAGTTAAATGCTTGAAAAGTAAGTCATTCTACACAAATGAAGTTAACGAAGTTGAAGAGGACTTTTAACAAGCTTACGTTCGAGTTGTTGAGGGATCAGCTTGCTCAAAGCTTTCAAAGACAGACTCCCATTTACTAGCATCAATTCCTGCAAAGTATGTATTAGAATAAAGATGTAGTTCCTTTCCAAATAGCTTATGGTTTAGATCTCAAGCGCATACCTGAACCAGTGTCATCAACTTCAAACCAAAGAACCATTTTGTTGTCTTTCTTGGTAGCCTTCTTTGCATGGTTCCCCTGCTTCAACTTTGCCTTATGTGAAGACCGTAAACTTTTCTCATCAAGAGAGATTCTCCTGGTATCACCAGAAGCGTTCACGTTCTCACACGAACCTCTAAGAATTATGTGACCAGCTGGAACATATGTTAATTACAACCTTGTCATAATGCAGAGCTAGCAAAGTCATTTTTAAGAAAGTTCTACTTACATGTAGTAAACTTGATAGAATTGCTTATTAGATTAGCAAATATTTGAACAACCCTCGCAGAGTCTCCTCGAACTAGTCTTGGCATATCATCTGGAACCAGCAAAATATTTGCATGAAGAGAAGTGGTTTAAATCAGTTCTTTATCCACCTATAAAGATACAAGTCATACCAGAAAGATCTAAAACAGTCTCCACATTGTGGTTGATGCACTGCACAGAAAACATATCACATAGCCCTTCAAGTTCTCTTCCCAAGTCAAATTCAGCTTCTTCAAGCACCAGTTTTCCAGATTCAACCTATATGAAATATTAAAAACAAATTTTTCCTTGGTTAAATTTTTCTACCATTTTGTGACTAGAAAGGAAAACAAAATTTTCATCAACTTGTCTTTGCATTTTACCTTGCTGAGATCGAGTATGTTGTTAAGAAGCCGAAGTAGAGCTGTCGAGCATTTCCTAATCTGAGTGACTGTAGAATACTGCTCATTTGTAAGGCAATCATCACTGATAAGTATGTCCAGTAAACCAATAACTGCAGCCATTGGTGTCCTTAATTCATGACTGCAAATGCGACAAATTGATATAGACTTTGCTTTGGTTAGCGGCATAACACAAAAAGCTAGGACTATAAGTCTATTACTCTCTTGTGGGTTACTTTAGAGAGATTCAAAATGATGCTTTCACAAAATATACAATATAAGGGAATAATCTACCTCATGTTTGCTAGAAATTGGCTCTTGTAGTTGCTAGATGCCTCTGCACGTCTTCTAGCATCAAGATGACTTATCAGTTCAGCTCTTAGTTTCATTTCCTTTGAGACTCCATTTGTCAGTATGAAAATGCAGATACATCCAGTAACTAGGATACAGAATGATGCAGATATCAATATAACCAAAGTTTTGAAGGCTCTCTCATCCACCTTCCCCATTATATATTTTCTTGGAATTATTATAACCCCTACCTGCACAAAGTACAACTTAATTTCTGGCTAGCTGGTAAGTTAATTAGTACTAGGTCTCAAAATAACACTTTTAAGGTTAGGATACAAATTTTATTACCAGAGGAAGTCTCTTTAACTTGAGAAAAAACGAGTCGATGTAATACTGATCATGTCCAAGCATGGCATTTTCAACATGAACCTCCTGATTGTCAGTAGGAGGAAACTTGTTACCATATTCTCTCTGCAACCACTCAGCTCCAGCTCTTATTATGTGATCCTCCGAATCCGTTGCCCTCATAAGCTTTGGCCCTTTGGTCGAATTTTTCAGAAGAGGAGCATTTGTAGAAGTAGAGAGCAAGTAACCTTCTTGAGACGTTAAATAAATATGTCCACTGTGGAACTCAACAAGCTCTTTCATCAGCTGACCAACACTATACAGTGCTGTAGTAACTCCCACCACAGCCACTATGCTCTTATTGGAAGCATCAGAAACTGGCAGTGCTGCTGAAAGCAATGGTGAATCCGAGTACTTGCTAACTGCGACGTGCCAAGTAGCCACACCATCTGGTACTTGTGACAGTCCTGCTATGTTGATCAAATCATCCGGCTGGATTTGGGTTGCTTTGCCTATCTTATCACCTGTGACAGGATCAAGTGGCTCGCGGAACCATTTTGCAGAAGTGTTTCCATGTATGGACTGATCATTCCAAGCCTCACGCGTCGAGAACATGCCAGCATCATCCTTAGCACTTGTGGTAGTGATTGAGTAGTTTGCAAGGTCAGAGTAGATGTAGAATGAATTGTTACTCCTATGATCTCTATGGAATGCCTGAACAAAACCATTCCTGTAGTTTATAGTAATGGCACTCAGAGCTTTTCGGCTAGCAAACATTGCCCATGTGATAGCCCTCATTGATTCATATAGCTGCAAAAATATTTCAAATTCATAAACAAAATTGCTAAATAGTCTCACATTACATATGCCAAAGAACAAGAATATATAGCAAAATAAAAACCACCTCAACTTGTTCTGCTTGTGTAGAAGGCTTGTCATACTTTCTGATCACATACTCGGACAGCTTAACCTGTGCCGTTGTTATCTCTGCCGTCGAATTCAAGATGTTCCACATCCTCAAAATAGGACGTTGCAGAAGCTCGTAACGAAGCCCATAAGCTAAGTTGCTAAGTGATTTTGCTGTGTAGATTCTTGTGAAATGCCATGTCAGTATAGTTAAAAGCCCTATAAGAATGGCAAGCATAACCTGCACAACCCGAAGTGACTAGTTGATGTTCACTTCCCTGACTAAACGTGTAATTAAGTAGCCTAAAATCAAAGTTTTGTATTTGAAAATTTACTAACCATGATGGCAAGGCGAGCCACAAAGACGCTGTAGTATGAAGATAGACACTGAGCACTTGCATACTGAAACTGGTCTCTTTCAACGTCTCTATGAAAGACTCTTCTGCTCTGGCCTTCAGGACTTGAAGTAGTACTAGTACTGTTAGTTCTGTTCTTTCTCCATGGAAAAGTAGCAAAGCCCAAAACTTTATCAAACACTTTCCTCAGAGCTAGAGCTCCCATTAGTCTTCTTCAGCCTAATGAAGATTCACACACTCGGAGAGTGATATAGAGAGGAGAGAGAGAGAGAGAAGAGAGAAGCTTTGGGTGGAAGATTGTGTTTATTATATACTGGTTTTAGTGTCATTACCCACTTTTGGAACACAATATTGCTTAATGCACTTGCTGTGAGTGGCTTTGATCGAGTTGAGGTGTGGAGTTTTGATTCCTCAATCTGTCTATCTATCTATTATCAGCCCACAGCAAGCATCAAATGCCACACCATGTTTCTTTCTCGCTCTCTTTTCTCTTTTGGTTTTGTGTGGGTTTGATATATGCGACCATTGTTAATGACCCAGGTGTTGTTTACTTGAGCCAGTAGAGAGCTACATGATCAGGTTGGGTTAACTAGGGCCCATATTCTTGGTCACGCCTAGAAGTACTAAAGCAACCTTATCATGTGGATACAGAAACCAAATTTTCTGATTTGATGATATATGGCCAAGTGTAGAAATCAACCTCGTTAAATTTTCTAATGGTCTTTACTTTTGTGTAGTGAGCAATGGTTCCAGAAGTTGGATCATGGATGTTTTTAGAATTCGAACTGGTTTTGAAAAGATTATTAGAAAAATTGATAAATGTCAGAGATTCGGTTAAAATTTAAAAAAGATCGATCAAAATCTATTCAAAGTCGAGTTGACCCAATTAATCGATCAATTTTCTTTTTTATAAACGTGCATAAATTTAATAAAAAAATAGTGCATAAGCCGAAAAGTTGGAGAAAATCTTATCTAAACACATGAGTACTTCATTTCTTTGGTTTATGTATATGAATATTATTCTCTTGTTTAATTTTACTTAAGTACTTCTAATTTTTTTCATTTATTTGTATGGATATTATTTTATTTAATTAAAAAATAAAAAATATAATTTATCCGATTAGTCGCCGACAAATCGTTTTGTCCTTCGACTGACCCGACTCCGATTAACAACCTTTAGAACGTTGGTAGTGAGACACGGAGAACTTGGTTTAAAACATATATCAACATGTGAATTGAAGTAAGGAAAAAAGGAACTCTAAAATAGTTTAATTTTGAATATATCGCCATCAATCATTAAGGTCATCAAAGACTATTAATGCATTGGCGAAGAGCAATAATAAATGGTCTCAAGGAAGCTCTAATTTGAGAAGAAAAAAGAAGAGCAATAATAAATGTTCTCAAGGAAAATCTAATTTGAGGAAAGAAAAAAAAAGACTAAATTTTGTGACCTTAAAAATCTACGTGCCATTACATATCATTGAATTATTAAATTTATATAGTAGGTAATGCAATATTAGGCGAATATGATTTGTCAAGGAGTGGTTATGTAACTGCCATAAGATTTGTCCTTCATAACGTTTGTCCAAAGGTTGGCTCCTTTTTAACTCACCTAAATAGGGGGCTAGGATTCATAATGCATGTCACACTGGCCAAGTGTTAGAAACTGAGTGCAGTTTAGTGAGTTTACTGAACCTCAAGTAGACCAGGACTTGACTGTGACCTTCTTCTAGAATCATATCTTATGTAGTCAGATTATCTGAATTGGGATCTTTTGATTTATCAACTGTGATGATGATTCGGGTATAATAGGTAGGTTCAAGTGAATTGGATTAAATACATCGTTCTTAGAAATTCCATCTAAATTCTGTGTGAAAGGACATTTTAAGTATTAAGCGGGACAATTCATTTTCAATTAAATGGACGATGTAAATTAAATTAAACGGAATAAATTTTTCTTCAATCAAAATTAAATTATAAAATATTTAAAATGACTTCGTCTCTTTGTCTCTTACATCTTTCAGGAAACAGAGTTCGTAAATGCACAATGAATACATTAACTCAAAAATCTGTACGTATTATCTGGAAAAGGAACCAATAATGTGTATTTTATCCTCATATTGTAATGCTTATATACGTTTTTCGTACATCATAAAAAAACATGTTTTGATTCAAAGTCAAGTGAAGCTAAAATTCTACATTTCGTCAGTTAAAATAATATCCAACCAGTCCCAGACTATTGAGGGACAAGTGGTAGCTGCTGATACATAACAATCTTTTATCTGCATGCAAGTTTAAGTGCCAAGGGCGGCGTTATTAAATGGACAACTGGGAATGAATACTGAAGACAAATGAAACCATGACATGTGCTAGACCTTGCTAATATATTCAGCACCATCATCTAGAACACACCATTTGTGATCCACCTCACTACCCATGATCCCTGTTCCTTCTATCACAAACATTATACAGTACTTCTGGAAACGAACATCTTGGATTTTACCATAAAAGTTGGCAACGCTAGTGCCAATAACACTATGATCGATTTTACTCGAGTCTTAAATGACCTAATAAAAATTATAGAAGGAAATTATATCATTGTCTATTTAAGCTAGGAAACTAGTGGCAAATGCGTCGTCTTTCTTTTAGCTAGAGCCACTGTCTTCTGTTGCTATCTGGGTAAACATTTTGGACTATGGATTCCAGCAAGATCTCTGGTCATAAGATATCTAGAAAGTTGAAAAGACTAGGATCAACCTTAAGCACTAGGGCTTTGCAAAAGGAAGGGGGTGCAAAGTGGTCTTTGAAATCTTACTGAAGTGTCCTGTTGTGTTTTACATGGTTCTCCTTTGCTATGCCAAGTGATAAATTATGATCTCATGGTGCTGTCATGAATGTCTGTATATTTGCATACTGTTGAATTACAACCTTAGTTTTACATGCATGTCAGAGAAGAAGGGATGGTGATTTGAGTCTCACACATAATACGAATGTGAGAGGAATCAAATGCAAGGAATGATAGAATGATAGAACGCAACAAGATGATAAAGTTTAAGAAACTATTTAAGCATCTTGATAATCGTCTCAACACATAAGCTAGCGATCTCTTTTGTAAAAGCAATAAGATCTATCTATGATTGTACATTGGCAAAAGGGTATAAGATTGTGTATGCTATGCCAATCGGTGAGACTATACAGATTTGGAAGAGAATAACAAAATCCTTAGGCATGCCAATTCGAAAAAGATGACCAGAAAAAATGTAGAAGGATGAGGACCGGAGATACTCATAATCTAAAATCAGACAAAACGAATCCAAGTGGAAACCGCGTCCGTTGCTGCAGAAACTTGGCTTTAGGGGCAGGAAGAATATCACACGTGGGAGGACTTGCACTAAAGAGGGATTTGATTCGTCCCTAATGACTTGTAAATATGTCCATGAGAGGAGCTAGCAAGGTGATTAAGTGGCCTAGGATTAAAGCAAAGGGAAGGGGCACAACCACCATTTTTTTAAGAAGCTACTTCTCGATTTTCCAAAGCACTCTAGCTCCATTAAAATTGTACTAAGAAATGTATAATATTGGTCTTGAGCTTAGCCGTAGAGGTTGGACATGATCGGTGGACGCACGGCAAGCTACAGGAGTTGGTTTGTTTAAGGGACATATATGCACTGTAAGATAGGATGCCATCCACAGCTTTGACATTGGACTGGTGCCAACTGCTGTTTGAAAGGCTTAAATAACAACCCTCCTATTCTAATCCAAGAAAGACTTCATCCATTCTAAGTTATGGTTTGTAGTTCTAGTGGTTAAAAACATTTATGAATTCCCTCTCCTCTTTTCTCACTCAGGCATCTAGTTTTCATTGGAAAGGAAGAGAATAAAAGTTTGCGTTCACCACTACCAGCAAAGACTCAAATTGTATTAGAGATAGAGATGGTTCATTTTAGGGATACAAGTCTTGCAATGACAATAGCATGTTCCATTCTGACGATTTCCTACGCAAACAGAAATCTAATAACAATGCAAACAGAAGTTTACCTACAAAATCACTTTATATCAAAGAGGATTCCCGGTTTCAGTGTTATCTGTGAAAATTTATCTTCATTCATCTATATAGCCTATAGGGAAAGAACCATCGAATTACTATAAGGAAATGAGACTTATACAAAGTTAAATTTTTGAATAGACCTTTTCTCATAACCATTCGTGGGCAAAATGTGTTTTCTTTTTTTTTAACATAGATATATTTTTTCAATCAATGATAAATAGATGATATTTACAACAAAATAAAAAACATCCACATTTCACTTGCAGTAGCTCAATAATAAAAGCCTTCATTTTGAGCAAAACAATGGGGAAAGAATAACTTTGTACCGGCTATTTCTTTCAAATGAAGAGATTCTGAGAAGTCGAGAGCCATTTAGTTGTTCTTCATTGCCCTTATCTCATCAGCTTTTGCCTTGGCAGCAGATTTGGCTAGAGTACCAGATTTGAAAGCACTTTTTGGGTTCAAAGCCTTTCGGATTTTGAAAACAGTCCATGCAGTTCCTATGGCATGTCCTGCTGCATCAAGCCCTTCACCTGCTGCCTTGCCTGCTTCTTCACCATACCTGCAGAACATACATACACAAAGATACCATCTCTTTAGCTAATCTATAAACTCTAAACACACGAAGTAAGCCATATATCGTGACATAACATATGATCGTTTAGACAGATAACCGGTTTATTGATACCAGTAGCAGATATAAGTTTAGGGAACTGCGTTTAACTTGCTAAAGGATGCAGATCCGCACAAATTTCAATATCCTGTACTTGGTTAATGCACCTAATAGGAAACTAAGCCTCACCAGCTTCACTCGCTCTCGATTCATGAATACAGGCACCAATATCATTTATCAGAAGGATGAAACTTACTTGTGAGAAACAAGCTCTGTTGTAACAGTAGATGACGTTGACATGACATTTTTTCCAGCTACTTCAACAGCATCACACACCTTGGCTGTCGAACGTAAAACAGTACGAAATTATAGAAATAAAAACACAGATAAGTAGTGGGCACGTCTAGCCGATCACCAGTTCATTTCAAAAGACAAGTTTTACCATCTGATCAGTATACGGACCTAGAATGACTACAGAACAGTATCTTTAATGAAACTTAACAGATCGTCTAAGATTGCATGTTTAGATCTTAGTCTTCATCCTGAACTACCAATGATACAATTTTTTTAGCAAAATGCATAGGTCACAAGATCTCTTAAGATGCCAACAAATCTAACCATTTTACAGTGAGGGATCAAAAATGAATATTAGTCTGGAAACTGTACTAAGAAATAGGCTATATTCACCAATCACGACTCACATCATGTATAACATGCTAACCCGGGAAACTTAACTACGACACAAGGACCATTCCATTTTAGACAGTACCAAAATGACAGACATAAAGACAATCCGTGTAGTGTACCACTCAGAGTTCACTTAGATAAGAAGTGGTAAGGAACAGTAAAAGAGATGCAGGGGAACCAGTATTATCTGTCTCGAGGGAAATCCAGGGAATTGAGATGAGAAACATACAAAATCCATCCAGCCCAGCTAGCAAAATTTCTCCAGGCAGATGACGAAAAAATTTCTTTCCCATTTTGGAATTCACCACCGAACTTGTGAAGTATCCAGAAACTTTCAATACCCCAGATAGCACACCAGTTGCTACTTTCTGTGTTGTTTTGCTCACTTTCTTTACCCTACGAAGATAAACAAAGGTCAGATCTTTTCTGGAAACTATCCTGCAACCACAAAAAAATAAACACACTCAACTACAAACACAATCCTTACTGAAAAAACCCCAGAGTTATGGTTTAAAACCACAACAAGGTATGTCCAAACATCATCTACCCAGCATCCAACAATAACTGATACCGACTATAGTACAATTACTCAGCATGACCATAGGTTTGGTATCGAATTCAAAATCTTTGACTAATACCTGCCTCCAAACAGGAAGTACATTTAGACTCCCATAAGAAACTCCTTTTCCTAGAATAATATTGTGCAAATATCATCAGACAACCAGAAAGAACATTTTCACCGCGTAATAAAAACACATGAATAATGCCTGAGAATCCAAATATGTACTACAAGACAATAACATAGAAACAATTTAGATCTTAAAGTCATCATCTTATACCTTTTGATCCTCCTCATGGTTTGAGGACTAATTTCCTTATTCGACCCCGGGTCCATCTTCCTCTTCATAACCTCATTCCCCCATCTCAACCTCTCCACTGTGACATCACCGCACCACAAAATGCCCTTGATCAGCTGCCCTGACCCAGCCGCAATCAATTTCGCAGCAGTCCCATTGTAATCCTCCACATTCGGAGCCAATGTAGTCCAATACGCCGCACTCTGCTCCTTCATTTCCTTCTTCTTCTCTGAACTCAGCTCCCCCGGCGACGTCTGCAGTGCGAGGGATCCGTCCAATGCCTCCCCCTTGTTCTTCGCCTTCTCTGAAACCTTCTGTACGGAAAAGCTGCTGTATCTCTTCAATATCTCGTCCAATTCCCTCACCAATATCTCCTGATCTTTCGACGCGATCGTCAGCCCGTAATTTAAGAAACAATCGGCGTTTTTGTTGTTGTTACTGGACTCCGACGACGAGTCCTGATTTTCCGGCGCGTAGAGAGAGAAGAAGTAGTGCGCATCGTCGAGCTTGACGGCGCCGGAGTCGTTGACGAGCGGCCACTGGACCTCGTCGCCGACGCGCGCGAGTATCGCGACGACGTCGTCGCCTTGGACGAGTTTCACGATCGTGAAGTCGCCGCTGGCGAGCTCGACGCTGTAGTCCTTGTCGATTAAGTTGACGATCGCGCCAGGGATCTTAATCAGGACCTTCTCGGCCGCCATCTGCGGCGCCGACGGCGGATCTCGGCTGTCGTCGGAAAATTGATACTCCGGCGGAGTTTCCCGGTAGTTGTAGTAGTAGGTCGGATTCTCGGTCGTCGTCGGCGTTGACTCAGGGAATAGGTTATAGACGAGGTCCTTCATGTCTAAAGAAGGGTAGAGATTCGGCGCCGACGGTTCGGGTTTCGAATTCGACGACATCGAAACGGCGGCGTCCGGATTCGATTGGATCACATCAGGATACATCTTCGGCTTCGGCATCTGGCACTCCATTTGAATTCGAATTTCGACAAATGCGAGAATAGAAACAGATTCAAATTCAAAATTGGCTTTCTTAGGGTTTGGGAAATTGAAGGAGAAAAAAGATGACAATGGCGCTGGAAAAGCTTTGATTTCCCGTGTTCTCGAAACAGAGATCGAGGAAAATGAAGGGTGACGTGGCGGATTGACTTGAATCCACGTAGGATTAGCGGGAGACCCACGGTTTAAATTAGCTGTAACTGACTTGGTTACCTTCCCGCGCTTCTGTCGGGGGTTATTTTTTAATTTATTTATATGGAAAACAAATATGGGGAGTACTGGATATGATTTGTTTTTTCTTTGATACCTAGAAATAGTGAATGCAACCAAATTAAAGTTACTGGGTTTTATCCTATTTTCGATGAAAATGTCCTGTAAAATTTTGGGGACATGATGCTTGGAGAAACAACGCATGTGGTATGTTATGGTTTATTAAATGTTATTTAACAAATTATCGGATTAAATATTTATATTTATTTGTGTAATTTATACTGTTCTTAATTCTTACATGACATATAAGTTTTGACCAAGTTTATGGCGTCTGAATTCTCAAAGTAGTTCTATTTCTAACGTTAAGAAAGAAACCTAGATATATAGCTAACATATGATACAAGTGTAGTTACATTATTTATTTAATATTCATGTGCGATGACTTAATGCATCCACCTAACAACTTATGATAAAAGAGTTGTGTTGTTGCGTTGCTCTCTCCTTAAAAGATAAAAATCCTAGCGGCACCGTCACTCCTACCCATTTTTCCAATCGGACCTCGTCTCCCTCTCTCTACTCTAACCAGAAGCTTGTTCCCATCTCTCCATCGTCCTCTCTATCCTGCGTACCAGTTCTCTTTTCCCATTTCTTCACAAATATCCAAATCGGTCTCCATTAATAGCAGTCAAGGAGGAAGAGTTTGCAGTCCAGTTCCGGGAGGGACTGGCCCTCTCCGATGACGACGACGACATCTTCGACGTGGTCGATCTGGCCTCGCTGGCCGAGGCTGCAGTGGAAAATCAAGAAGTAGCGGCTCAAGGATTTTTGGGCCTGTGGCTTTGCCGGAGGTCCTTGATTCCTTATTCAAGGCGGCCATGACCCGCTTGTGGCATGGCTCGTTCGGCCCCAATCATGTGATTATCCATCGACATGATACCGATTATTTTTTTTGTAGGTTCACAGACCGGATCGCTCTCTAGCATGCCACACGTGGCCCCTAGTTTTTCAAGGGTCGGACGGTGGTGGTGCAAGAGTTCGACGGTTTCTCTGACCCGACAGTGGTCCCTGCGGCGGTGACCCAAACTTGAGTATTGATCCGCAACATCTCGAAGCCGACCTTGACCCGAGAATGCGCAGAGAAGCTGGGCAATTTTGTGGGCCAATACCTGTAGCACGATATGGCCTTGTTGGCGGACGACAAGATGAAGGTGAAGGTAAAACTGGATCTCAGTCGTGGGATGGTGGTCCACCGAAAAATTCTCTTCGCCGCATCTTATATGCTCTCGGTAAGCTTCGAGTATCCCAATGTGAGGGATTTTTGTGCCCTGTGTGGGATTTTTGTGCATGGCCAACATGGATGTGTGATCAAGAGAGCCCGAGCGGAGAAGCGGGCAGAGACGGCGGCAGTGCGAGCTACGCGGCCACCACCGGGCTTTGAAAATGGATAGGCGCCAACCACGACGGAGGAATAGCCACCTAAATAGGCAGCGCATCCAACAGAGGCAGAGAGGAGGTTGGACGTGGTGACCTGGGGCAGTGAGGCACCATCCCAGTAACCAGTGCATGCAGGCACACGGGGACCCTCACCAAGGACACTTGTCCAACATGCAGGTGAACCCTATTTTTGAGGGGACTTACTGACCTCTTTTTATTTTTCTCAGGTTACAGGTGCAGCTAATGTACCAGTGTCAGGCCTGTCTGGAGCGAGCATTGTGGCCCAAAAAGCTACATGGCTCACTCCTAAGGCCCCGAAACCCATTATTACGACTATGCGGCGCAGATAGTTGGATCATCTCCGCGGAACACTGCCGCGGTGCACCCATAAGAGGCATTGTCGCTTGCTAAAGGTAACGGGCAATGCTCAGAGGAGACATCGTCGTGTGCTTAAGATGGCGGGCAACGCTCTGTGAGGCCATCCCCACCGGAGGCAGGAGGAGTAGATTGAGCTGACTGCTCCCTCTCCGCTTAGTGGAAGGAAGAGAGGGATGCAGGAGGAGACCCCACCACCAGGAGCATTGAAGGTGTCGAAATATGAGTCTCCACAAAAGAAGATCGCAGTCGCTGAGAAGTCGGCTAAGGAGCAGTAATAACTGCCTTAACTTGGGGTGCATAACTAGATAGGATATGATACCCGAATTTTTTTAGTCATTTTCCTATGTCTAGCACGTTTAATTATGTAATGTGATAGCATGTTGTGAGCACGATGTAGTATATGTCGCCATATGAAGTTCTTCTATCAGGCCAAAAATTGACGATCTCCTTTGTAACTTATCACTTCGAATATATTTCTATCTTCACATAAAAAAAACAACTTATGATGGTCAACTTATCTAGGGTTAAAATATGAGAGTTTGATATAAATCCAATTCGTTACAAAAATAAAAATACGTGACACAAAAATCTAAAACATACCATTTATAGGAGTAATTCCGGGAATTACAAAAGTGGATCCCGCCATTAAGTATCCACAATTTCTGAGATTTTAGAAAATCAAAGAGTCCGTATTCCCGACTCCACTCTTGGAAACTCCCCTCTCTCTATGATATTCTTCTAGACAGCTAATGCAATATCCCAATCTGAGGGTTTTGATATGAGGAAGGGAGCTGTAGCAGCCTCAGCTTTTGATTGTGTGATCATTGTTGTGGTACAATTGTGTAACAGAGCCGCCGTCAATGGCGGTTATGTGAAGTATGACACAGGGAGTGGCGTGGTGGAAGGCAAATTGAATGTTCATTTGGTGGCACATTCCCACGACGACGTCGGATGGTTGAAGACTGTTGATCAGTACTATGTTGGATCAAACAACAGCATTCAGGTTATGAATAACCAAAATTAGTTTGTAAATTTCATTAAGGAATGGAAGAAGTATTTGAATTTATGTAACTGATCTGTTAATTTTGTTGTTTGTCTAGGCTGCATGTATTGAGAATGTGTTGGATTCTGTTGTGGAATCGTTGGTTAGTGATCCGAATAGGAAATTCGTGTTTGCTGAGATGGTATATGTCACTAAGCTAGGTTACATTCTGTAAGAGTTTGTGTTTTCTAGTTACTAATTAGATTTAGTATGAAATTCTAGGCGTTTTTTCAAAGATGGTGGTTAACACAAAGTGTGGAAGTGCAGGAACGAGTGCGAAAGCTAGTGGAATCTGGGCAGCTAGAGTTTGTGTATGTCTCTAGCTAACAATGAACGTGTATCTATACTTGTGTTTCTTAAGTATTTCATTTCCGTATCAAGTATTTTGTTATTTTTTTTTTGTGTATATGGCTTTTGAACAGAAATGGTGGTTGGTGCATGCATGATGAAGCAACAAGCCATTACATAGACATGATTGATCAGATGACTCTAGGCCACCGTGCAATCAAGGATCAATTCAACAAGACGCCTCGATCAGGATGGCAAATCGATCCATTTGGACACTCGGCAGTGCAGGCTTACTTGCTTGGAGCTGAGGTCTCGCATAGTGTTAAGCTTTAGCAGCTTTGCTTCTTAAGTCAGAACTGACATATGGTGCATTATAAAGTTTTGAGTTTTGACCAAGTTTGGTTCTTTCAATAATTTTGCAGCTTGGATTTGATTCTGTACATTTTGCAAGGATTGATTATCAGGACAGAGAAAAGAGATTAAAAGATAAGTCTCTTGAAGTTATATGGCGTGGATCTAAAACTCTTGGTTCATCATCTCAGGTTGTAAACTGCATTCCCAACATTATCCACTTTTGTTATCTTGATTCGATTATGTACCTTATTTCCTTACGTACAAATTTGTGGATCCTTCTTAGATTTTCGCGAATGCCTTTCCTGTTCATTATGGCCCTCCCCCAGGTTTTCGTTTTGAAATAAACGGCGACTTCATCCCTATTCAGGTTAGTATTACAGCAAGAGCAACTACTACCACTAAGAATCAGATGTTCTTGCTGACTCTATGTGTCAATCTAATATGTTAAATGATATAACTACAGGATAATCCTTTACTTTTTGACTCCAATATTGAGAAGCGCGTTAATGATTTTGTCGATGCAGCAATTACACAAGTAAATCTCCACTCCTGTTATGATTTGTACAAAAGTTGATTTCATATCTTTTCCAGTTGGTTAATAATGAAGACTGAATCCAAAATTTGATAAACGCTCGAGTGATCTTTATGCAGGCTAATGTGACAAGGACAAATCACATAATGTGGACAATGGGAGGCGATTTTGAGTACCAGCAAGAGATGGACAAATTAATTCACTATGTTAGTAAGGTGGAGTTTAAAATTTACAAGAACACTGATTGTGTTGTGAAGAACTTTGGGTACCACAGTCCTGTACATGATCTCCCTTCCTCTTCTCTTTGATATGCATTGAACACTTAGTGTTATATTTTCAGGAGGGTCGAGTAAATGTACTGTACTCTACCCCATCAATCTATACTGATGCAAAAAATTCAGCAAAGCTGTCATGGCCACTGAAAACCGATGATTATTTTCCGTAAGTATTCTTCTTTCCTTTACCTGATTCCTTCTAAAATAGCAGTTATTATTTGATCTATTTCTATTTCTGTTGAACAGTTATGCAGATGCGGTCAATTCATATTGGACCGGCTTTTTTACTAGTCGCCCCAGTCTGAAGCAATATGTACGAATGTTGAGTGGTTATCATCTGGTATGTCATCAAAATTCTGTCCTTACTTTCTTTAAAATATGCTATGCAGCATCTGAAGCATAAGTATTTGTGTAAGATAGGCAGCACGACAACTAGAGTTTCTGGTGGGAAAAAGGCCAACTGGTCCAAATACTTTTAGCCTTGGGGATGCTTTAGGAATAGCTCAGCATCATGATGCTATCACCGGCACTGCTAAACAACACACAACAAATGACTATGCTAAGCGCCTATCTATTGGTGCATCTGAGGTACTGGCTACTATTTCTGTGAACTTTTGTTCTTCTCAGTTTCACATTCTCTTTGAAGGCTGAACCTGTACCAATTTGCTGGCTGAATCAGTTATCAATTCTGCTCTATCGTGCCTAACTTCAGGTAAATCAGGACAGCAATGCAGGGACCAGACATTAATATTTCGACAGGTGATTTTCGATGTGGTACACTTTGGGTAAGTCAGCTCATTTTCCATTTATAGCTATCTAATAATGGCTAAAATTTCCAGTGTCAATTACTCAATATCAGTTTCTGCCCTCCAACAGAGGAAATTCCAGAAAGGAAAAGTTTGGTAATTTTCTTATCTTAATCCTGTGGAGAATGTTCCTGTGAGATTTCCGTTCAGTGTCATCCGTTGATCTCAGGTTGTAGTGGCTTATAATCCTCTTGGGTGGAATAGAGCCGAGATTGTAAGAATACCTCTGAGTGTGTAACTTTGTGCTTTTGTCTCTCAGCAAGCAAATTGTGGATCTCATTTGATTGAAAATTTTGAAATAAAATGAGTGAAAATCTGAATCAGGTCAATGATGCCACTCTTGTTGTCCAAGATTCCCTTGGAAATTCTGTTCAGGCACAATTTATAGGTTTGGACAATGTTACACTAAATCTGAGGAACTTGTATACAAAAGCCTACTTGGGACTGTCATCAGAGAAAGTTCCCAAGTACTGGCTAATTTTTCAAGTCACAGTGCCACCTCTTGGTTGGAATACGTACTTCATATCTAAACCAGTTATGAAAGGTGTTTCTACCGAATTACGCGCGGGGACGTAATCTGGCAGAAGCAAGTACGAGTGATCTTCCTTCTCCGTGTTGTTCGTTCGAACGCTCGGGCTGTTCGGATGGGCGGGCGCTTCTTCTCCTTTCGGGTGAACGGGTGGGCGCGTGTTCGGGTGCGGCTGTTAGAAGAATACAACAACAAACGGGCGGTCAGGGGTCGAGATGGGATGGCCCGCCTTCAACGCTCCGATGCCTAAGTCAGATGATGTATTGGATATAACAGTCAAGCGAACGTGCGTGTGAGTAGTGTAGTATTGGGATTCAAGATGTCGTTACCTGTAATAAATACCTTGCATATATAGGTGGTTGAGATTGATGCTCACTCGTGCTCTTCGATGTGGGACTGGTGTGATTCTGCTGATGTGTGATCCGCACATTCGGGGGTGCGCCCGACGGGCGCGTGTACGCTCGGATGGGGTCGGTCTGGTGAGTAAAGTTGAAGCCTCCTTGGTGGTCTTTCAAATGGTCGGGTAGGTGTTGCTTTCCTGTTTAAGAGGATAAGTATATTAATCGGGCAACCAATGCTATACAAACAAGTTTCCCAAGTCCCCAAGTCAAAGAGAACTTTCTTGACTGAGGAGTTGAAAAAAGGGTTCGTGCGATTAAACAGAAATACTTATCCGATTGAGCGGTGGTGCGTGATCCTGTAACCCCCAAGTCCCCCAACTCTCCGGTCAAGGAAGGGCTTGTATGACGGAGTGGGTACCTGGGCGGCCGATCGTGTGCCTGTTCGTGCGGTCCTGTACATATGGGCCCGGCGTCCAAACGATTCTTGCTATTTGGAGCCGCGCACCCGTGGAGTATTGCCTGGTAACACACGAATAGGGGCAATCATACAGTATATGCAAATATGTGAATGTATGGTATGATGTATGGTATGATGTATGGTATGATGCGTGAACGTATGCGAATGTTTTCGTGACACAAGCGTTGGGATGCCGCTGTGCACCGCGTACGTCAACGGGGATGCCGTCGCGTACGGTGTAGCGTCAACAGAGTGATCAAGACCGCGACGTATAATTAACGCGTACGGAGGGGACGGATCCCGTACCCGTGCTGTTCTTCGGTCTTAGTGCGCGCAAAGAGGGGACAGACCGCATGTCTTTGCCGCCTAATCCGGCTTGCCTTCAACGTCCGGGGAGGGCGGGACCAATGCCCGCGACGTTCTTCGGTCATCGGCACGATCAAGGGGGGACAGACCGCACACCCCTGCCATCCGAGTCGGCTTTTCGATCGTTAACGTTGTGCTCACACGGAGGGGCAAAACCCCACGCCCGTGCCGCCCATCGGCTTAGCACCCTCAGAGAGGGGACGAACCCCATGCCTCCGTTATGACAACCGGCTTACTCTTCGATCGTGTAACGGTGCGCTAATGGAGAGGATGGACCCCACACCCGTGCCGCCCATCGGTCTCAGCGCGCGCAAAGAGGGGGCGGACCCCATGCCTCTGCCGCCTGACCCGACTTGCTGTCTAACGTTTACGTGTACGGAGAGGAAGAACCCATTGCCCGTACGGCGTAAGTTCTTCATTCGGCGCGCGCCCGAAAAGGGAACTCAGGCGTTCAACCTCTTTTCGGTGCGCCCGAATGGTGTTGTACTAACCTGATGGTGTCTTGCGGCGTGCGGGTGCTAAGCGCGCCAGCCCGGGAGGCGTGACGCGAGCTGCCTTGGGTGGGGTGATCCTGTCTGACAAGGTGTTCTTTGAGGTGACATTCCTTTTGACTTCTTCTGGGGAACCGTTTTTGCCATAAATGCAGTCGTCGTCATTAATGTTGGCGTGCCCTGGTATTAAATGTTGATGTCGTCATAACTGCTCGAAGGGCAAGCGTCACGCGCGTGGGAGCGTGGGAATGGTGCATAGGCGCCATGTGTCGAGCTGTTGGAGACCGTGCTAGGGTTTGAAATTGAGGCGGGAAGTTGAAGAGTTGGCGCGGTTACTTAGGAGGGTAAGTAAACCGCCCTGGGCCACGCGTCACGATCCGACGGTGGACACGCGAAAATGGACGGCTGGCGTTCATTCGCGTGTCCCGTCCGAGTAATATAAATAGGGCTCCCTGGTCTTCATCTTCTTCATCACTTTCTTACTTTGCCGAAACTCTGCCGGAATCTTTCTGCAACCTGTTCACCGTTTCTTTGTTCGTGCTCTTTTTTGCCGGAATACGTGCTCTACGTGCAACTTTCGACCTGTAATCCTTCAATTTGGTGAGGCTCTCGTCCTTTCTGTTTTTGGTTCTTTTTGTTCTGTTTTTGTTGTTGTTTGTTTCTGGGTTTTGGACTCAAGAACAGGGCGTGTTCTTGAGTGGGGTGGGATTGATTCGTTTCTGGGTTATTTTTGTGGGTTTTTGGTGTTTCTGCCAGGGAATTTTTTTTGCTAAGTGTGGGTTTGCGCGTGCGTGCGTGCGTCTAGGATGGAGCCGATAGAGGTATCAAGCGGGCAATCGCGCGAACGAATATACATAGAGGGGGTGGGGTGGATTAGTTGTGGGTCGGGCGGGTCAAGTACGTCGAGCACGTCGTCTTACGAGTCCGCGTTGAGTGTGACGCCTCTGCGTTGCATTCCTAATACTTCTCCCGTGGTGCAGTCGATGGATCCCAAGCAGGCGGGTATTCGGGTCGTCGGGCATCGGGGTCGTCGGGCGTTGCATTCCTAATACTTCTCCCGTGGTGCAGTTGACTGAGAAGCTCATCGGGGTCGTCGGGCGGGTATTCGGGTGGTTCTGACCCGTGGGGAGAGGAGAGGGCGCAGGGGGAGGATTCTGTTCCTCAGTTGACGGGCGCGAAGGCGAACCCGTCCACTGGGTGTTTCCAGATGGGACGCCTGTTCAAGAGCCGGAGCACGCGCCGTCCGTCACAGAGATGGCCAGATGGGCGCGTAACTACCACATCCCGGACACGGTGCGCCTGCGGATACCTGGCAAGGGCGACACGTTCACCCGCCCACCGCCCGACAACGTCTGCCTGAGTGAATTCCACCTCAAGACCGGGATCAAGCTGCCACTGCATCCGTTCTTCCAGTACATGCTGGCGTTGCTGAGGATCTCACTTGGCCAATGCGGGCCCACGCTCACCCGCACACTCGTGGCCATGTTCAACATCTTCCGGGTGAGCGGGATGGATCAACCGACACGGGCAGAGTTCCTCCATTTCTTCCATCTGCGTTACTCCACGCGCCAGGGGGACTCGGGGACCTTCACAGTGGAGCCTCGTGTGAAGTGGTGGTTGGTGGACCCGCCGAGCTCCTCAACATCCTGGCGCACGAACAGTTACTTGGTGGGTGGTGATTGGGAGTTAGGTGCCTTCCCGCCCGAGTACGCCGCCAACGCGGACCATATCGATCGAGTCCCCCAAGCCTTCCATCAACTCGATACAAACGAGTATCCACTCACGCCCGTCGAAGAGGCCAGGATCGCTCGTTTGAAGTTGGTGTTCGACCCGGCGCCCGAGTCAAGATATTTCTGAGCCGCCTGCCACTGGGATCTTATCGAGCACACGCGCCTTGCCAAGCCGCCTGGTCCGTGGGTCGTAGTGTGTTGCTATGAGTAGGAGTAGTTTTGACTCTGTTTTCTTCTGTTGCTGACCTTCCGCTTGTGTGTCTTTGCAGTTAAGATGACGAAGTCCAAGGCCACGGACAAGGATGAAGCGCTCAAGCGCCGCCTGGTCGCACTGCGGGAAACTGCCGCCAAAGTTCGTAAGGTGGCGGACGACGGGCGAGGTGGGCTCGTGCTTGGGGATGCCACTCAACCAAAGCTCCCCATTCCTCATGTTGCTGACTTCGCTCAGCCCATCCGGGCGGAAGCCCCTCGCCTGCCCCCAGGTAATGCTGCTGGCTCAAGGGCGCAGGCGAAGGCGGATCGTGCTGAGAAGCGCCAGGAGAGTCGCAATCAGCGCCGGCACGACCGGGATGACCAGCAGGATAGGCGGGAGACTCCCCGTACGCCCCAGTCCTTGGCGTGTACGCCTACGCCCCAATCGTCCAGCCGTCCGTCAAGTCCCCCACGGGTGTCCAGGCAGGGGGGTACTGGTGAGCCTTCGTTGAAGCGGCCGAGGACGGATAGTCCGTTCGCCTTCTGTGCACCGCTGACGCAAGCCATCGAGCTCGGCGTAAAGTCCGTCAACGGGCTGATGCCGCAGGCGGCGGCTGATGGTCCAGACGAGATGGACAGGGCGTTCAACATCTGCATGGTGATGCAACACAAGATGTATCTGGCGCGCGAGCGCTTTGCCATCAATCGCTATGCGGAGGGGCTGAAGGAGGAGATGCGCAAGCTCACCGAAGAAAACAAGCGGCTCAGGATTGATCAGGCCAAGGATGAGGAGCTGGCGGATCACCTCCGATGCGAGGTCCAGGGGGCGACGGAGCGTGCCCGGGAGGCAACGGAGCAGGAGGCGCTTCACAAGGCCGAGCGGGACACTGCTCTGGCTGTGCTCGAAGAGGCGAAGGCCGAGGCGGCCAACCGGGTGGCGGAGATGGAGTCCCGCCTGATGGAGGCCGAGCGCCGGGCGTGGACAGATGAGCGCGTCCATCAGGCCCAAGCAGATGCGGTTGCCATTTTCAAGAATTTTTCGGAGTTCAAGGAGTTTGTGGCCGCTGAGGCCGATATCCAGGTGGCCGAGTTTCAGGGGGTGGTAGCGCCCTTCCTGGACTTGGAGCGCTACAACAACTTCCTGGAGGGGTAGGCGGGTGGGGCTTCCGCTCAACTGAATCAGGAGTCGCCGGTGGAGCAAGCGGTGGTGGAGCAGACTGCTGAGGTGGCGGGCGGGTCAGGTGGAGCAGAGGCGGAGTAGAGTAGCTTTTTTCTGTTTTTTTTTTTGTAATAGAGTAGTAACTTTTGTAATCGGGCCTTCGTGCCTTTGATTCCCGTCAGTTGTTTTTTGTAATCGGGCGAATTAATGAAGTTTCTTTTCTTTCCGTTCATGTGCCTTATCTTTTTATGAACTTTGTTTGGCATCTTTTGAGTAACTCACGCGAACACGCGCTTGGACTTGTAAATGGAATTTAACTAAGTATTACAACCTTGCGAGTAGCCTATCCCCTGTCCCCCGAGTATATGGGCGGCGGGGTAAGGACAAGCAGACGCGACAAATAATTTACACTTAAAAGAAAAATGAAAGTATAATATGGCAAATTTTAATGAAAGTACTTCCTCAAGTGTTATATATTTCATGGGTGGCGTAGTCGTTGACCCTGCATGTCCCTAAGGTAGAAAGTGCTGGCGCTTATCACCTCATCCACGACGTACGGGCCTTCCCACAGTGGGCGAAGCACCTTCACCTTCTGTTGGATCGCCTTCATCACCCAGTCCCTCAGTTGGATTGGGCGAGCCCGTATGCGCTGATTATACAGTCGCGCGATCCTCTGCTTGTTCGCGGCATTGTGGAGGTGCGCCATGTCTCTTCGTTCCTCCAACAGGTCGTTGTTGAGCCGCAGCCCCTCACTGTTCGTGCGTGGGTCGTACCCCTCGATCCGTGGGCTCTGGTGAGTAATCTCCAGGGGTAACACAGCTTCCGTTCCGAACGTCAGACTGAACGGGGTTTCGCCTGTGGCTGCGTTGACGGTTGTTCGGATGGACCATAGAATCTCTTGAATGACCTCTGGCCAGCGCCCGTAACCCGCATCCCCAGGTTCGATGTCTTCAATCTTTCTCTTGATGCCAGACTTGATGATTTTGTTTGCTGCTTCCACCTGTCCGTTCGTCTGGGGGTGCGCTGGCGAAGCGAAAATGAGGTCCGTCCCCTGGCGTTTGCAGAAGGCTATCAGCCTGGGGTTGTTGAACTGTGGCCCATTGTCCGTGATGATGCTGATCGGCGTCCCATAGCGACAGAAGAGGAAACGCCAGAGGAAACGCTTCACCTTCTCCGTGGTGATCTTCGCCATCGGCTGGGCTTCGATGAACTTCGTGTGATAGTCGATGATAAGTACCCCTCCCGGCACGGTCAAGATGATCCCGGCGCCGCTTACCTTCTTTGTACAGGAACCATCGACGTAGAGGTTCCACTCCGACAATGGTCGCTCCTTGACCTCCGGTTTGTTGGACGTCTCTACCGTCGGGTCGTTGGGCGTTCGGACCGGAGCCCCCTCTGCCTCCGTGTATTCGGCAATAAAGTCCGCCACTGCCTGTCCCTTGATTGCCGTGCGGGGTTTGTACTGGAGGTCGAATTCACTGAGTTCAATGGCCCACTTCGCCAGGCGACCGCTGTGGTCGGGCGATTGGAGTATCTGGCGTAAGGGCACGTTGGTGAGGATGTGGATGCCGTGTGCCTGGAAGTATGGCCTCAACCGTCGGGCGGCGGTTACGAGTGCGAGCGCCATCTTCTCGATTGTCGGATACCGGGTCTCGGCGCCCGTCATGCCCTTCCCTGAGAATAAGCTCAATAAGTTCCACTGGGTGAAAATTTGGTGCAAGAGATTTTGATGGATACAACATCCATTCGAGAACCCTTAGTGCATCAGGAAGACATTCAGGACCCTGACGTAGAACCAAATTCTGCATCTTGAGAATCTTCAGTTCAGACATCCTAGAGAATGCATTGGGATTCCAAGCTAACTCTTCCAGTTTAGGCAAGCATAAGGCTATGCTTCTGATGGTTTCTGTTCCCTAATTTGAACAAGAGAAAAATTGATTCAATAATAATTTAACTTAGCGTCGAAGAAATCACTCTTGCGAGCAAGCTTGGAACATCTGCTGGAACTCTTACCACATTTTCTTTCAATATACGAAAGATGTCATCACGAATCCACAACCGACTTTGTTTGCCAGACTTTTTTTCAGACTCCAAACGGACAATTTCTCTTCCCGTTTGTTGTATCAAATCATGCATATCCACACGGTTATCAAAGTTGGTTAACAGAGATTTCTCCACGAGAACATCTATGATGATACGAGTGTCAAAGTTAAAAAGACTCTCTAGTATATGGAATACTCGTTCTTTTTAATTCCCTTTGAGGAAACATACAACATCGAGAAAAACTCGTTGGCTCATCTCATCCAATCCATCGTAGCTTATTCTGAGCACTTCAAAAAGCTTTTTATCAATGGGAGCTTTCTTTAGCTTAGCTACTGTACTTTCCCAACCACCTCGATCTCTCTTATACAGAAACGATCCCAGAATCTTTAGAGCTAGTGGAAGATCTCTAGCATAATCCAAGATACTCTCGGACAATTCCTTGTAACCAGCTTCAGGTTTATCTTTCTTGAAGGCTTTCCAACTAAAGAACTGAAGAGCTTCGTGATCATTTAATGCCTTGCTCATATATCGCTTCTCTATACCATGTAAGACTAGTAAACGTTGATCTCTTGTTGTCACGATAACTATGCTTCCTGAGCCAAACCAGTGTTTTCCAGCGGCCAAGCTTTCCAACTGCTCTGATTGATCCACATCATCAAGAACTAGAAGAACCTTTTTATTATATAAACAGTTCTTTATCTTAGTTATTCCATCATCAGCATCCCATACTCGAGTGTTGTTTTCCTTTAAGATGTGGCTAAGAATTCTTTCTTGCAGATGAATTGGACCATGTGTTGCCCAAACGTGTCTGACTTCAGTAAGAAAAATGCTGACTTCAAAATGATGAGAAATTCTGCTATAAACGAGCCTCGGGAGAGTTGTCTTCCCGATCCCTCCCATACCCCATATTCCTACAAAAAAAGCATCATTTGCTTCTGTATCCAAAAGACAATCTATTTCCATCAGTCTGGAATAAATTCCGACCAAGTTCTCCGAGGACTCCGATGATGAAAATGTAGAGTGCACTTTCTTCCATAGTTCTTCCACAATCTCTTTAATAAGCTCTGATTCATACCTACATGACGAGAAAGAAAACAATTATCGGAGAATCTACCGTGGGAACACAAAACTGCAGTCAAGCAACATATGAATTTCCAAGAACGACACAATCAAAGAAACTCTTCCCTATCAGCTTAGCATGTCGAACAGCACATAAGCATACAAAAACACAGCCAATGAGGACAGTTCATAACAACTCGAACTAAAGTGCTAAGTACCTATAACTGTTTGAAGTCCAGCCAGCGAGATCAGCTACTTTTTTAAAAGCATTTCTCCACTCCTGTACCTTATCGGAATCTTCCCCAAACTTGTCTTCATGTTCTCCAAAGGCTTCCGCAAATCTCCTCTTTTATGTCTTACATCGGATGGATCAACTCCGTAGAAGACCGGCAGAATTGCCCCTCTCTTACCCATGCATTGCTCGATCTTTGAGAGTTCGAGCAAACACCAAGTTGATGAAGCATAATTGGGCGAAAGAACAACGATTGCGAACCTCGAATGTTCGATCGCCGAAATGAGCTCTGGAGAGATTGTTGTGCCTTTTTCGAGTCCCGGGTCGTCCCTGAAAGTTCTGATTCCCCGGAACTGCAACTTGTCGTGTAAATGGTCCGTGAAGCCCCTGCGGGTGTCTTCTCCTCTGAAACTCAGGAACACGTCGTATTTCCATTTGGCACCTGAAGAAGAAGAAGAAGAAGATGAAGATGGAAAGTGAGCAGTTTCGATTTCGAAACGAAGTCCAGAATCCACACCGATGATGAGTTACCAGAGAAACTAAAGAAACAAGGTGGGAAATAATAATGTACTTGACACAATTACATGGTGCTGCTGGGCTACTTGCTGTGTTTGATCACTTGATGGCGCGGAAACACAAGACATTGACTTTTTTTTGTGTTTTTTTGGTGTAGGCCTTATATTTTGTAAGATTTAATCCACCGACTGTAGGGGTCGGCAAAAGGCCCGGCCCGGCCCATGTATAGCCGGCACGGACCGGACCGGGCCGGGCTTTATCTTTTATATAAGGATCCGGGCCCGGCCCATTCAAGCAGGCTTTGCGGGTTTTTACGGGCCGAGTCTTTGCAGGCTTTTACGGGCCGGGCCTATCGGGCTTTAATTATTAAAAAATTAAGACATTTCAAAATAAACGTAACCTTCATCCATGCACCGGGGTTTAAACGTACTCCGACGAGTCTAAATTTTACGTACGATGTTTATCACTATAAGATGGAGTTTTCTACATGTCCTCGTTTATTATTAAAACATATTTAATTCTTATATTGCTTGAATTCTCCATATGTATATTAATGTTCTTACGTTTGTTCATTTGTTATATGGAATGAAATACTTTTGTGAAACTTAATCGGACATGTTTAATTATTTTATAAAATTGACCGTTAGATTGATTGGTTAGAATATTATAACCATGCCTTTAAAATTTTATAAATTTTGGACTTGATTTAGACATCGATCCATGTATTTCGCCAAATGTGACCATAGTACTCTTACAACTAAAACGGAAATTACCCCTCCCGAAAATAATTTTTTAACATCAAATTTTGGACACATATTCTTATGGAATACATATCTATCTCATAGTGTCAAAAAAATTGACATAAAAAATTGATTTATCTACTCCCCTCATAGGAAAATAAGGAAAATAAGATGAGTGTATTTCAGTGTTTTCACAAATTTTGTTTAATTGTATTGATTGAGATCCAAACGTACTTCGATTAGGCTAATTTTTACGTACGGTGTCTTTTATTACGAGGTGAACTATTATATATGGCCTTCTTTATTGTTAAAACATTTTTAATTCTTATATTGCTTGAATTCTCTACATGCACACTAATGTTCTTACCTTTATTCCTTGGTTATATGAGTTGAAAGACCTTTGTGAAACGTAATCGATCATGTATCATCATTTTACAAAACTGGCTGTCAGATTGGTTGTTCATAATGTTCTAAATGTGACCGTAGTACCCTTACAACTAAAACGTAAATTACCCATCCCTAAAGGAATTTTTTAAGATCAAAAATTTAACACACATTCTTGTAAATTAAATATCTATCTCATAGTGTCAAAAAAATTGACATAAAAATTTAATTTATGTAGTTTCTCCATGGAAAAATAAGCAATATATATGAGAAGGGTATTGATGTCATTTCACACACTCTCAATTAAACTCTCACCATTGAAAAATTACAAGATCTAATCTGAACCATCTATTATATTTACTGTTTTACTGTGTAAATCGATAAAAAAAATTACAATGAAACTCTAAACCCTAACCCCTAAACCCTAACTTACTCTAAACCTCAAAATTCCTAAAACCTAAAATCTAACTTACTCTAAACCTCAAAATTCCTAAACCTTAACTTACCCTAAATCTCAATCCCTTAAACCCTAACTTACCTTAAACCTAAACCCTAACTTATCCTAAACTCTAAACAATGATTTAATAGTAAAATAGATACACAAATATAACTATATATGGAATTCCAATATTTGATCAATATATGTATATGTAATATATTAATATAGACATACACAAATATAAAATATATATATATAGTACTAGTCACTATATTATATATATAAGTGTAGGTATAATGATATATGTACTACTATCTTATATATAAAAAAAATTGACTGTCGGATTGGTTGTTCATAATATTCCAAGTGGGCCGTCCCTAATTTTTATAAATTTTGGACCTAAACCCTAAACCCTAAACCCTAACCCTAAAACCTAAACCCTAAACCCCAAACCCTAAATCCAAAAAAAATTACAATAAAATCCTAGAACCGGAACCCTAACTTACCCTAAACCTCAAATTCCTAAACCTTAACTTACCATAAATCTTAATCTCCTAAACCCTAATTTACCCTAAACCTAAACCCTAACTTATGCTAAACTTTAAATAATGACTTAATAGTAAAATAGATACACAAATTTAATTATATATGGAATTCGAATATTCAATCTATACATGTATATGTAATATATTAATATATATATACACAAATATAAAATATATATCTATATAGTATTAGTCTATTAGACTACTAGTCACTATATCATATATATATATATGTCAATATGTGTGTAGGTAAACTTTAACTAGGTATAAATTGTATAATGATTAAAATTCATTAAATGATTTAATGATATATGTCAATATGTGTGCGGGCTTTGACGGGCCGGGCCTAGCGGGCTTTGACGGGCAGGGCCTAACGGGCTTTGACGGGCCGGGCCTAACGGGCCTTGCCGGGTTTTTGGCGGGCCGGGCCTGCGGGCCGGGCTGGGCTTTAGATCTCTAAACCATGGTCGGCCTACCAACCACCTTGGCGGGCTTTTGCGGGTTTTTTTGCGGGCCGGGCCGGGTTTTTAGCCCACGGGCTTGCGGGCCTCCACCGGCCCACGAGGCCCACGGGCCAAATGATGACCCCTAACTGACTAATACTACATACGAAAAAAATAAGAAAAAATTGTTTAAATGATCACTAAAGTATGACACGTTGTAAACTTTGCTCATTTATGTATGACAAATATCATTTTGTTCATTATCGAACTACATCGTTAATCACTTTGATCACTCCAAATGTTAGAAATTGAATTCGAGTTCTAATCGGCCAAGGAGACCTATTGAGCTTTGGAGCTCTCTTCCTTATGAGTCTTTTCATACCAAAGTCGAGTCTCAATTCAACCCGAGGAGGGAGAATCAAAGATTTGAAGTTTTGGGGATTTTTGGGTGTTCTTGATTTCAAAAGTTAATTCGATCATTTCCATGATGAATTAGACTTGGGTGTAGTTGAGAAAATTGTTGTTGGGTTGATTTTGGACAAATTTGCTTTCGGGTCGCTAGAAATTGGAGCGGCACCGCCAATTTCTAGGATTCTAAGTGATCAAAGTAACTAACAGTGTTATTCTTTAGTAACTTTAATGATACTTGTCATACATGAGTGAGCAAAATTTAGAATATGTCATACTTGAATGATCATTTTAGTAATTTTTCCAAAAGTTTATATAAAATATCAATCCCAAATGATGTACCACATCAATTCCACATCAATATATAACTAGTGTGTGAATTTTCTATAATTCTAATTTTAAATATATGAGGTAAAAAATAATTATGCTCTCATATTCCCCTCGATTATTGCTCATTCTGAATACATACATGTGAAAGTTGAAGGGAGGGGAGTAGGCAAAAGTCTCGAGACAAACTAAAAAGGAAGACCGACTCTCTAATTAGGTCAAAGGATATATATATATATATACGTGGCGTACCAAAATATTTTTAGTAACTCATCGTTCTTAAAATGAAAATTATTACATAGTGAAAGGGCTAAATCCATTAATAAAAATGTGGATTGATTTTATTCAAACATTTAAATGTTAAAGGGAGTTTTTTCCTGAAACATCGGTTTTTCTAAATTTAACTTGAAGTAGGTGGGACTCTGGAAATGGGACTTTAACCGTCCCAAAACTATTGATCGGCCCTTTTTTTTGCGAACAAAACGAAACTTTCATTCAATAAAAGAAAACAGTGTAACAAGCTGTAAATTCATCCTCGTTTACAAGTTGAACCGTAGGAGAATTACGTACATCCATATAAAATTGACAGTCAAGGATATCATGAGTCGAACGGGGACCCAACCTTTAATCACAATAATCACCCACATAATCAGGCTACAAAAAACCAACCTCTCCCAGAAGTATTGATGCCCTCCTATTGCCAGCCTCGAGAAGAGAACATTTCCCTTCCACACCGTACACCAATATTGCCAGCAGTGGCGGACTTAAAAAGGGCTGGTGCCCCCACTCAAATGTTGACTGCATGTATTTTATCATACAAATTTCTAATTACTGTGAAGATTTTACAGGTAAATGCCCTCCCTAACTATAAATTTTCGTAATTCTTTGTATTTCTTCCCCCTATGAACAAATTTCTGGGTCCGCCACTGATTGTCAGTACATGTGCAGAGATATCTCCCCATTACATCGAAGACAAGAGAACATCAAAATTAAACAAATTTGTCTCCAAAATTGATGCCAAAACAATGGCACTACCCAAAAAGGGAGAGACTTATTTGACCTAGCGAACAACCGAGAAACAAAAACCAACATAAAAACAATAAAACATAAACTAAAATGTAAAGAAAATTTTCATGTGGGCCTAAAAAAACAATTGCGGCCCAAGTACTCCAAAGGACACTATGTGGGCCTCTTGCCAAGCCTAGCCTTGGAAGAAAATGTGTCTCACCCATCATCATTGAGATTTCTCCTATCCACTTCCCGTCGCTGCACGATCCCAACCAGCCCTCATCAATCAACTCAGGCACTAGCAGCCATGACCACCTCTCAATCCCAACCATATATACCATACAAAACGTTGGGAATGACCGCCTGAGATACCCACTCCGTTGCCCAAACTTGAGTTTGTGTGAGTTCGTGTTTGCAGAATGCTTCTGCATAATCCCTGTTTGTTTTCTTACATCGGACGGTTCAACTCCGTACAAGACCGGAAGAATCACACCACTCTCAACGGTGATGTATGTAACAATCTTTGCAAATTCCATCAAGTACCAGCTGGAATTAGCATAGTTTTGTGAGAAAACGACCACAGTGAACCTAGAATGTTGGATTGCAGCCACGAGCTTCGGAGAGATGGTTGAACCCATTTGGAACTATCATCCCTAAAAGTTTTGATTTTTCAGGACAGCAGTTGGTCGTATAAATTGGCTATGAAACCCTAGCGGGCAAAGAATGAACTATCGATAATATCATCGATATTTTCGCGATATTCCCTTTTTTTTTACTTCCCGATATTAATCTACATGTCAATATCTTTCGCCCGATATTTTTCAAAATATTCGATATTTTTCGATATATCACTGGAATTCTCGATATTTTTGAAATTTATCCAAGATTTTAACTTTACATATAGGTTGATCGCACTAAATCAAAAGCACAAAACACACCATGCATGCCAATAACCCAAAAACTCAATCAAATAATCTTTATTAATAATCAACAAAACACAAGTTATAAGTTTCAAAACACATGCATATTGATCATATAAGAATATCATAAAGTTTCAATACAAATTTTCAAGTATTTATCTTAATTTCCGTTGATTTTTTACTGAATCGATATTTCATCGATATTTTCATCGAAATATTCGTATTTTGGATAGTCGATATATTTTTGATTCTATATTTTACTCCTTTCTTGCGGGTGTCTTCACCTCTGAAACTCAATGCCACGTCGTACTTCCATTCCAAATCAGAGCCCATGATTAAAGGAGGAGGAAGACGTGCTATCTCTCGGGGCCATTGCAAAGTTCGGCGATTATGATTACCGACGAAACTCAGAGAAGCAGAAGACAATGACTTGACTTGGGTTTGATCTAAATTATTGTGCCTAATAAATGACTAGAGAACATTCTGGTTGCAACAGTTCGGATTAAATTAGGGTGGGCACGGGACGGGTCAAATTTAAAATGAACATTTAATAGAGTATTTAATAACAAAAATTCAAATGAGATGAGCAAACCAAATTTTGAGTTAAATTTAAGAAAACATAAATTGATAAGACTTAGAAGTCTACAGCTACACAAAGTAACACCGTTTAATTTAATGTTAAATTAAAATTAATAAAACTACAAGCAATTTTATTTCATGTGCAATTGATACATTTAATTCATATTACAAGAAGTAGTGTAATACTTTGATCGTGATAAAACTGTGTAATACTGTTGATACATTCTGGTTGCAACAGTTCAGATTAAATTAGGGTGGGCACGGGACGGGTCAAATTTAAAATGAACATTTAATAGAGTATTTAATAACAAAAATTCAAATGAGATGAGCAAACCAAATTTTGAGTTAAATTTAAGAAAACATAAATTGATAAGACTTAGAAGTCTACAGCTACACAAAGTAACACCGTTTAATTTAATGTTAAATTAAAATTAATAAACTACAAAAAATTTTATTTCATGTTCAATTAATACATTTAATTCATATTACAAGTAGTAGTGTAATACTTTGATCGTGATAAAGTAATTTTTTTTGTAAAATATTATTAATTGTTCGATAATTTAATATGTTAACTTTTTATAAAAAAATGATAATATAGACAAAATATAATATGCGGGACAAGACGAGTCTATCGAGATTTCAAATCCCGTCTCTAAAAAAGGGGACAAAAATAGTGAAATTAGTTTTTGTCCAGTTATGATCCCGATCGGGTCGGGTTCGTACCCACGCCTAGATTAAATAATTGAGATAGCAAGGAGAAATGAACAGTCCACACTGTCATTATGGACAATGGTCCAATATCTTTTGGTTACAAACTTACAAGGAGACCTTAGAGCAGAAAGCCAGGCCCAAAAAAAGAACACTACCCCAAAAAATCGTTGGCCCAAATAACAGGTATCAAGACAGTTTTACGAAGCAGCAAGACTCACAAGACTAAAATTAAAAAGTAAATGTATCAATTGAACACTTGCTTGTTAGGAAATTAACAAGACTAAAATTAAAAAGCAAGACTCAAGAAACTTGTTAATTTACTTGTTAATAAGCTAAAATTTCAATAAGAAAGTACGTGTCTCGATGGGGCCAAGCTCAACAACAAGAGCTGAACTATCGACAGGGCCGCCTCTAATTGGCGAAGGTTCTTCTCCGCCGGAACCCTCCACTTTCCATGTCATTCTCTTCATCTCCGACTTGTCTTGGTTTGCTGACAAGCTCATTTCTCTCAACTCCTTTATCTGAAAAGTCCAAACACCAGCACAATCCATAAACAATCACTATGAGTGACCAGTTCATGTTACCATCCGAGTAATCGAAACATGTACATACCGTTTTCCCTGGAAGCATCTTCTTCAGCTCAACTTTCGCCAATGTTGAGTATTGAGGAGCTTCACCGGCCTAAACAAAACAACCAGCATGAAATTAACAAGTAAATGCAATGCATGGAAACACAAGACTGAAACTTTATCAAAGTAGTGTAGACAGTTGAGGTCAATCATGACACATTATTCCAACTACCTCGTATAGATGAGCTAGACGGAGGAGTAGACTGCCACCATCCAACTCCTGTGACAATAAAGTTTGAGTGAGAAAGAGTACTAAACGTATACAAGCACTCATATACTAAATTTGTCGTAAGGCGATTCACAATCACCTCAAGAGTGATCAAAGAAATATTGGGAGGCAAGCTGTAACTTGAATCCATGACAGACCCTTTTCTCAAATGAGATGCAGTCCATATCTCCGATTTCTAAGACAGTCATTTAATTATAAGAACAAGTGTGACACTACTTTAGCAGAAATCTGTAGTAAGTTGAGGTCAAGTCGTACCTCATGGGTGAAAGCTAGAAGAAGTGGCGAGTAAACTTCCTGACCAGTTGTTCTGCGCCACAGAGCACCATCTCGTAGCTTGTTTATGCTCATATAGTAACTTCCTCTAACCTGGGACAAGTGTGAGCATAGTAAACTCCAATACAACTAAAATGAAAATACTAACATTAAATAAAAAAGATGGTGTATAACATCATACCGTTAGTCCTTGACATGTACTATTGTCGTTGATGCACACTGTTTCATCAAGGGCTTCACCCACCCCTCTACTATTATCAACGAGTAGACGCCTTGAGTTCAGAACAAGAATAATTAGATGTAGTGTTAAACTGTTAATTGAGGAATATGATCTGAAATGTTGTTAAAAAGTGAAACAGAATCAAACCTATGTAGCATCAGCTCTACTTGTCCATCCTGAATGCTCGATCCTCCAGTGGCACGATCAACCAAGACTGAGAACTCAGATTTGTCATCCTTAGTAAACATTCCAAGATTTAGCTGAAAGGAGAAAAAGTGGATAAGTTTGAGCTTTACCATGTCAGCTAACTAGTTCTTGTAAATGTGTGTTTCTGAATATTACACACATAAAGTTATGCTCATTGGTGTTCAGAAAATTACTGGATAGAAGTTTCCTGAGACAGGTTGATTAACCCAAAGGTTCCGGTCTGCTCTATAATCTCGTACCTGCAAAGTCAAATGATCGATCATGTATGAAAACAGCAAAGTTTCTCGACAATGCTAAACCGCAAACATCATCATCTAAGACTTTTCTGTATAACACATATTAGATGAGAAACTCATTAGTGGAGTTACCCTTTCAATGAAATCCCTCCCATTGGAATCGGTGTAAAACACCTTGTTTGTTACCATGTTTGCTGTCATTCGTGTGATGACCTCTTTACCAACACCATCATCCATAGGAATTGGACCAATCTTCAGAATAAATCATTTCAAATTAAGCTTACGAAATATGCACAATTGATATAAAAATAAAAGACAGGATACTTCATCAAATCAAAATTTGTGAAGGTATATCACTTACTGTGTAAGTGTGTATTCAACTTCTGCATGCTCTTTGTCTCTGTAAAGTCTAGTAACCTGATAAATCCATGAATTGAAATGTTGATGAATCTCATAAACTAGTGGTCCATGAATGACCGTCAAGGGGACCTGCATGTAAACCATACATATACGTACTTTTTAATCTGATTGGTAATTGCCCCCCTATTAGATTGTGTATTAGCTTGATATTGTTACTGTTGTTAGATTGTTATGAAATATTCCCATTGTTGCATTGCTAGGACAAGTTATTGGCCAAAAGACTAAAAATCTAATGCCCGATTTGGCTAACACCAAACATCACATAAACATAAAGATTGTTCTATCTGGAAGCTTGAGTACGTCGCCATTAAGGACATGATGAAAATCAAATGAGAAGATGGATAGACAAAGTTTGAAAAGTACAGAGATGAAAATATTGACTCACACTGCTTTTAATAAGTATAGAAATGTGATTTGAAGCCTAGCTAGCTAGAGAGTACATTAGATTATGCAAAACATGCAAAGCTTACAGATCTTGACACAACAGTTGGAGGAGCGCCAGAGGATAAGAAGAGGTAGCTCTGCTGTATTGGGACATCAACCTGGCAATACATCATCAGGCTGATAAGAAGAGAGCCTTCTAAAGGATGTACAGTAATACCTCTGAAGCTCTAAAAAGGGGATATGATAAAAATTGTGCAAGGCTACTTAGTGTTTGAAAAATGCGAAAAAACAAAACTTACTCCTGTTTTAGAATTATACATCCGTTGGAGTTGTCCGGAAGCAGAAGAAAAAGACATCTTCAGATCTCCTGGTCCCATTTCAATGGTATCCTTCTGTGGATTGTCCGCAGCAGAGACAAGCTCAACTCTTCTTTTACCTTTACATGTTTGGTATATATGCATATGCAAGTATAACTCTGTCTTATGCAATGCTATTATAGCAGATGAGAAGGGCAGAAGGAGAAGGAAAAAGAAATGCAGATCTACCTTTGGTAGCTCCTCTAGATATAAGGTATGTGTCCCAACCAAGTGGTGGCACAGAGGCTTGAAATACTAGCCAGTACTTAGGAATTTGTTTTGATGACAGTCCCAAGTAGGCTTGTGTATAGAAAGTTCTTAAATCGCTTGTAACATTGTCCGTACTTACATATTGTGCCTGGAGGATGTTTCCAGAGGAATCTTGAACAAGAAGATTGGCATCATTAACCTGGTTGAAATTGTCACACTCTTAAACCACATGGAAAGCAAACAAAAACAAAATTTTGGAAAGCTGCACTGGTAGCATAAACTAAACAGAAAACCATACTCACAGGTATCCTAACAATCTCAGTTCGATTCCACCCAAGAGGATTATATGCCACAACAACCTGATATTCAGATTTAGAGATGGTGAACAAAGTACCAAACGGAAGAAAAATCTTTATATACCAGTATAAAATATATTAGTAATTTAGCTAGAGAGATATTAATTACCAAGTTTTCCCTTCAGGAATATCTTCTTCTGTTGGAGGGCAGTAGCTAATATTGAGCAGTTGACACTGTTTAAGCATCAAAACAGATAGGGAAGAAGATTAGCAGCATTAGGATAGGAGAAGTGACTAGAGTTCTTTGTTCTGTAATATATGCTTGACACGTTTCAGAAATTATTGGTATCAAATAAAATGGCACTAACTGATCTAAAATTAATACTACGTACAACTGCAATGTAGTATCACCTGGCTAAAATTAACTACCGGATCTTTACGTTGATCTCCTGTTTTATTTGTTGTAAGGCATGATAGCGCAGAACTGACAACAGCTTCTGCCTAGAAAATGTCATTCTGTTATACATAGCATACTAGGAGTATATCAATTCCACACAAAAGACACATTCAGAAGGAACAAATGTAAAGAGATAGAAGCTATCAACATCAGAAACACCAATTGACAGGCGCTTTGCATAGTCATTTGTGGTATGTTGTTTAGCAGTGCCAGTGGCAGCATCATGATGCTGTGCGATTCCTAAAGCATCTGCAAGGGAATCGAACCATTTATACTCTTTCCAACCAGAAACTCTAATTCTCTTGCTGCCTATAGTACACAAATAGAAATTTTTTGTTAACACTAATGCACCACTCAGTGGATTTAAGCCTGACAGTTCATGATTGAAGTTTATATTTTTGTTGAAACCATTCAAAAGATGAAAGCACTACCCAATAAAGATTACTGATTAAAATGCAAAAGCACATTGCGCCAAAAACTGATTACGAAGACAAAAATATAGTCTCAATATGTTTTGCCCTGACTATGAATGACTGTATACTATGACAGATTGATCCAATGCCATACCAAATAGTATCCGCTCAGCGATCGAATATATCCCTTCAAACCTGGGCGACTAGTGTAAAAACCTGTCCAATAAGCATTTATTTCATCTGCGTACCTGTTACCAATCATAGAAAACAATGCACGGAATAAATTATGTCAGTAAGTCCTGTTTGTACAACAAATGAAGAGGCAATAAGGAGAGACTAATAGCACTCACGGGAAATAATCATCAGTTTTTAGTGGCCATTTGCTGCATTTTTAGCATCAGTGTAGAGAGATGGTGTAGAGTATAAGGCATTGACTTGGCCATCCTGAAATTTTAGTATAAGGGGTAGTCATGATAAAACTCCAATCATATCTAATAACAGCTCCATATATGAAATCCACACTAAGAGAATGATCTTTCTGATCAAATTCCACCTTATTAACATAGTGAATTAATTTATCCATTTGATTGAACCAAGATTCAGCATACTGATACTGGAAATCATCTCCCATTGTCCACATAATGTGATTTGTCCTTGTCACATTCGCCTGCACATAAAGATCATTCAGAAGATTCAGCCTTCACCGCAGAAAAAGTGGAAGGAGCTTCATCATGAAACTCACATACTCTCATGGGAACGAAAAAAGACTCAAAAATCAAAATATTAATTAGCAAAGATCTCACTTGAGCAATTGCAGCATTAAGAAAATCATTAACGCGCACTTCAACATTGTAGTCGAAAATAAGAGGATTATCCTGCAATTTTTATCATTTGAAGGATTAGATTATTGTAAAGTCCTTAAGATTCTCGAATGTTTGGTGGGAAAAGTTACTCTTCTGAAATTAGGACCTGCACTGGAACGAAGTCATCAAAAACTTCAAAAGGGAAACCATCGGGTGGACTATAGTGACGGGGAAAGGCATTGGAAAAAATCTGCAAAAGGAGCCTGACACATGTAAATTAAGGTCTATAATGTATGCTTGAATGAAGTAAAATGTATCAGATTGCACTCATAGCAGTAGTTATGTATCAAACCTGCGACGAAGAGCCAAAGGTTTTGGATCCACGCCATATAACTTCAAGGGACTTATCTCCCTTTCGCTTGGCTCGGTCCTGATAGTCAACCCTTGCAAAATGTACAGAATCTAAACCAAGCTGCAAGCACATTGCAAGAACCAAATTTGTTCAGTGTTTTGAACTACACAAAGGACTATGTGAGACTAATGCAATCATGATGTTTATGTCAGAAACATAGTTTAGTTCCTATGTAATGGGGAAAGAGTAGATTACAAATTGACATTCCACTTGGTAGTTGCTACTCAATCATCATAAAACAAGCATTTTATCAATGACACATTGCCAAGTAAATTTGAAGATTGTGTACCTCAGCTCCAAGTAAGTAACCCTGCACAGCAGAGTGCCCGAAAGGATCAATCTGCCATCCCGCAGAAGGTGACTTATTGAACTGCTGCTTTATAGCGCGGTGGCCTAGAGTTGTTTGGTCAATCATGTCTATGTAATGAACTGTTGCTTCATCATGCATACACCATCCTCCATTTCTACACAAAATTATATACAAAATATGCTTCTAGAGTTCTAGCTAGTAGTATAAAAGCTGCAAACCTAAAACCAAAACACAAGTTGATTGCTAGAAGTATACACAAACTCTAACTGCCTAGCCTCTACTAGCTTCCTCACTCGTTCTTGAACTTCCTCACTTTGTGTCAACCACCATCTTTGGAAAAAAGCCTTAAAGATTCCATCAGTTAAAAACAAAAACACCAAAACTTGAAAACCACTAACAACTTGTAATGCTTTCTTTTTTTATCATAAACAAACTGTGATGCTAAGTAGCTTACCATCTCAGCAAACACAAATTTCCTATTCGGATCACGAACCAACGATTCAACAACAGAATCCAAAGTGTTCTCAACGCAAGAACCCTACCAAATTCAACAAGTCCATTAGTTAGTATTCTTCTCGATGAACAATATAAATTTATAAACTTTAGAGTAAGAGTGAGTATGACCTGAATGCTGTTGTTTGATCCAACATAGTACTGATCAACAGTCTTCAACCATCCAACGTCATCGTGGGAATGCGGCACCAAATGAACGTTCAACTTCCCTTCCACAACTCCACTCCCTGTCTGATACTTGACATAAGCTCCATCAACAATAGCCACGGCCAAGCAGACAGCAACCACCACCACACACCAGAAAACATATTTGAGCTTCCGCATTCTCCGAGGCAATGGCTTGTCTTGTCTGACTCGGTCAAGCTTCGATGTTAATGGTTAAGCAATGATGGAGACTAGTTGTAAGCACAGCTGTGTTTGGGAGTTTTGAGTAAAGTGAAGGACAAGTGAGAGACCACCTCGGTTTCTCCTATGGGGTCAGTTGGCCGGCTCAGTTCAGTATTATATAAGAGACTGATAGATTGAGGAGACCGACCGTCCGTACGAGTCACTGTATGGGTCTCCATTTGTATATGCGAGTTTAAACTGTAAGTTCTTGTTTTGGTTCGCAGATTTAGGGGGAAAGAGAAGTCAAGTCGCGCATTTACTGTGTTTCTAATGCAAAAGAGCCAGGATATTTGTATGGAGCCAAAACAGAACAGAGTACCTATTGCTCTACTTTGATACTCGCAATTCGCAAACATGTTCTTTGACACTTCAGTTGGCTTCTTCATCTCCGCTCCTTCTCCTTGTTTAATTCCATGCAGAATATACCCAACAACGTTTTCACAGGCCATATGCTTGGCTTCTTCCCCTGCTTATTTGAATCAATACAGCAGTAGCAAAGAAATTTGGAGCAACGCCCTAATTGGAATCAATACCAAAAAGCAAAAGCCCTAATGAGAATAACCGTGAAAGAAAGAAATGAGCAAGTGCACACTTAATCACCGAAATAATATTCACCATTAACAAGTAATAATTCTAGGGAAAGGATACATTTGATGTTCAATGTTTAACATTCTTTGCTAGAAAGCCGTTTGTTTATCTTACGAACTCTCAAGCAAATGATAGAGATCACAGCTTTTCTGACCTGCCGAACAAACATTGATTCAATATTCAATCTATAAGCTCAAGGTCACAACCAGAGTAGACAGACAAGCACTAAAGACTGAAGATGACTGCTGAATTCTAAAATTTTCCAAATAAGTCGGCTGTGGACGTGAAATAGGAGAATTCAGCAAATGAAACATATTCCATTAAGGACAGCTCCTGACATCCTTCATTTCTCCTCATTCGGTGGCTTGTTCTCTTCATTCTTCTTTTGATCAGGCTTTACAAAAGAAAAGAAGATAACATATATAATCAGAAAACTTGTACGGGAATTGTACACGGCAGCTACTGAACTATTCATATCACCAAACAGTTTATCAGATACCACAACTACGTCAACTATGTATGACCAACTGTCAAGTCTAGAACAAAAGGCACATGAGTACATGAGAAAAGAAATCTCATTCTCAGGAATCAGTCAGAAGACCAGAACAAAAGGCTAGGCATAGCACTGGCAAAATAAATAAAAAATAGAGTTGGATTGCAGGGTAGCCCCTGATTTAGATAACTTCACTATATGCAGTCCTTATTTTTTAACTCTAATTAATCCTACTAAGGAAGTAATAAACTCACCTCAGACTGGTTTTGCATAGAAGCAAGCAAATCTCTTACAGAAGGATCATTTGGGTCAACCCCTGGAAGCTGTAGAGACATCAAAATAATATGTTACTATCGCCATAGGAGATATGAGGAATCTCTTTGATGAGAAAAAAAAGAAGGGAAAATGAGGATGCATCAAACTTACAGATGCGAGGATAGAAGACACAAAAGACTGATCGGCCAATAGTTTACTCATATCTTTATCACTAGCAGAATCTTTTTCACCTTCCTGGACAGACATCTGAAGAGCTGCAAACACCAAATATCAGAAATTAAAATCGAGTACATACTCGGATAACAGTCAGTTTGTTATTGGTAATATGATATGTACGAATAGGGCAACTCTAACTGAACCTGCTAATGAATGATATCAGCATAACATGCCAAGAGAATCATCTCAAGCTTTCTCAAAACTATTCTTAAATGGTTCGCATGAAACGGTGAACATTTCACAAAGAATAACCTTCTGTAACATGCACACAGATGGGGGAGGCTTTCATGAATCAGTAATAGCATTGATGCTAATGCCTTAACTAGTCTAATAACTGGTTTAGCTATAAACTGAGCTCATTGATACAGTCTATGCACCAATACACAAATGAAGTAGTGGTCAAACAAGTTGAGAACTCACCTAGAGCCAACTCGGGATCATCTGCACCTGCATCAGACATATCAGTGTCTCGCATATCATGGCTGGAGGCAGGCTCATCCATGGACATTGCAAGGGCCTGCTGCAGTAGCGCATTGTCATCATCCTGTTGCCAATTCATGGTCAGTATATATTTAAAAAATATTGGCTTATCCTTCATGAAACAAAAACAAACAGAAATATGACATTCTAGAGATCACCCAAGAAAAAGAGCAATATCTACAATGTGAGGCCAAGGGAGCAAAATGCACCACCCACTTCATTTCACTCATTAACTAAAATAAAAGAAATAGAATAGGTAAAAAGGATAAGACACTAACCATGAAATCAATACTCTTATTCTCAGCTTCAGAAGTTACAGCACTGGCACGCTCTGTCATAGTTGCATCTTGTGAGCTGGATTGTCCTTCCCCTCCTTTTTCCTGTTTGGAAGAATCCTCGGCAGCCCTTTTGGCTGCTGCTTCTTGTCTGGCCCTTTCCTCCTCCATAGATACTCTAAGAGCAAGCGCAAGCTCAGGATCCAGGTTTGGATCCACACCAAAATCAAAACCAGAGACACCTCCAGCTGCAGCAGCAGCTGCTGCTGCTGCAAATCCACTCCCACCTTCCCCATCTCCTGTAAAGATAGGTGTACTGCACAAGAATAAAGAAAATATATGAGCCAAAGAAAGAAATGACGAAGGCTGACTCTCCTTAAATTCCCGTGAACTCTACTAAGTATCTCCCATATTATGTTGTTGATTCAAATATGACACAACTCTACAGGTTCACAATCTTGTTTTTAGTTCATTCAAATCCTAGCTTTAGAATCAGTTTGGACATAATTGCTGTTAGAAATTTGAACTACCAAACACCCGTTTGTTCCTCTGGGGATCACATGTTTTACGTTGACAGTGTTTATACAAACAAACTTAATATTCACGGCCGTTATCTCGATCTAAAGTTTAGACATCAAAACAGAAAATGAAGAAACACATGAACACTGACCTAATGAGTACATCCGAGAGAGCACTCGGACCAGCCGGAACATGAACAATGTGGCTGGTGTCATTATTGTTCACAGCTGCAAGCAGTGCTTCGAGCTTTTCTGACTTTTCTTCATCTTCTTCACCGAAATTGATGATATCAAGAGCTACACTGTTCTTCTTTAACTTCCGTCCGATCATCTCCAAAGTCTTTTTCTCATGTTTAACAACACTGACCACACACAAGTCAAAATGGTGAGTACATAAGAACTGGAGTAGAATAATGTCAAAACACAAGCATGACTTCGTAGTGCTAACCTTCCAGCAAAGACTATAATCCTTTGTTGCTGTTTCTTATTCTGGCGATGCTTGAGGGCCAACTGAGCCACCTGAATGCCAGCAGCCAGGTTCATCTCACCGCCTATTTCTAAACCTTAAGTTTCAGAAAGGAGACAAAGTATAAATTGTAACGTAGACAAAGAACAAGAGTATATTGTCCAACAGAAATGATCAGATCCACCCACACAGTAAAGTTCATGCACTTTAGTTTATTTCAAGCGAATAATTTGCAATACACTACACTTTCTAGGAAGCTATTAAGCTCACTGGATACTTTGGACTATACTAAATGACGAGAAACAAACATGTAAAGGCTTTCATACAAACCCCATCTGCTTCTCAGTGGTTCTTCGAATTAGTACATTTGTTGTAGTGTGTAGTGTATCTGTGTATGTGATTCAGTTTATAGTAAACGACAGTAGAAGAACTAACCGTGCATGCACGCCAATATCTTGCCTAGATCACTAGTAGGAGTAACCAAAACGCGAACACCTTTTCCTGCCATGGTGAGAACTCCTACTGTATTCTCCGGATTCGACTGCAAAAAGAAAAACCTTTACAATCAGCTCCAATTGCAAATCAAAGGCAACCTTTTGCAATCATATCTCCAAGAAAAGACAAGCAAAACTCAGCCACTCACAGCTCTCCTATATCTCGTCCTCCGCTCACCCAACCCAAAAATTAAACTAACAATCCTGAGCAAAATGCCCAACACTCAGAACCTAATAGTAAGTAATTCCTTGAGCAATTCTTAGAGCAGCAAATTTTCACCAAGTTCAAAGTACAACATCATGAAACTAAGTCCGAAGAGATAGAGATATACAGTACCTGGGTTTTAGCACCGCAAATCAGATTGACGGCGTCGGCCTGAGCTTGAAATCTTGACGGAGCGTAGTCCCCGTTTCGCATCCATTCCGAATTGTCAATGCAGATCAGAGTCGCCTGTTCAAAATCACAAGAAACCAACAGTTTTTACCACAGAACCCTAAATTTGAATAGCGAACAAAAATTTGGGGAAATTGCAGAGTGGGTTGTTAGGGTTTTGGGTAATCTGACCTCGAGCACCATGGTTGGAGATTGGTAAGGTCGGAGATGAAAGATCCAGATAGATTGAAATGCTTCGTCTCCGAGAGAAAAAGAAAGAAAATTTGTTTACTTGCAAAAGAGTTCTGGTGTGTGCTAATTTTATTTATACCTTGTTTCTTTTTCTATTCATCAACAACACTGGGCTTGAAATTCGACCCAATAATTTGCTACGACGAATATTTCTACTGGGTCTAGCCCAGCTATCTTTATTGGGGCCTAGGCCTGATTTTGTAGTCCAAGAAGTCCATTAGATTGTTTATTTCAATTATTTTGTGTTGCAACACATTTTTTTGTAGCCGAGTGAGTTTGTCCAGTCTTGTTAATAATAAGGGAAAATGTCTAGGAAGTTCACTCAAGTATGATACATTCTAAACTTTGTTCAAGTAATTCGATAGTGAGCAAAGTGATATTTGTCATACTTGTCATATTTACCATAAGGGTTGTCACTATGGTATGATACATTCTAAACTTTGCTCACTCAAGTATGTACTCACTTTGCTCACTCCAAATTCTGCAAAATTTGGGGTTTTGAATTCGAGTTATAATCGGTCAAGGAAACTTATTGGGCATTGTAGATCTCTTCCTTGTGAGTCTTTTCATACCAAGATCGAGTCTCAATTCAACCTGAGTAAGGAGAATCGAAGATTTGAAATTTTAGGTGTTCTTGACTTCAAAGGTTAATTTGACAACTCCAATGATGAATTAGACTTTGGTATAGTTGAGAAAAGTATTTTTGGGTTGATTTCGCACAGATTGAGCTCCGCCAATTGGAGTGGCGCCGCCAATTTCTTCGGTTCAGAGTGATCAAAGTGAGTAAAAGTGTAATTCGATAGTGAGCAAATTGATATTTGTCATAATTGAGTGAACAATGTTTAGAACGTATCATATTTGAGTGATTTTTCTAGCCATTTTCCCTAATAATAATGTAAAGATCACAGTGGCGTCAAGGTTTATAGAGTGTGCATGTTTTAGAAAAATAAGACTAAGAAAACTTGTAACTATTAATGTGTTAAGCTATTCTATTTCTCAATGATTTTCACTTCAGATGTTGGTACTGAAATACTAATTTGGACTCCAAAGTGTGTATACAAGTAGGTACTCTAACCTCTACTTATGCTCTAAATTCGTAAATTGATGGAGTCACTGGATTGTGAAGGCATACACTTGTTGTTGGCTATTTCTTGAGCTATGACAAAACACAGTAATAAAGGATCATCAAAGCTTAAGTGACATTACATACTTTATCTCATTGGAAAACAGGTATATCATTAATGTGCATTACATGTTTTCAATCTAGGATAGAACACTGAGCATGTATCCCTGATAATCTGGAATGTTTTTCTGGTGTGATATTTCATGGCTTTAATCACTTCTAAAAATCTAGATTACTTGTGTTTAATCTGTATGATCTTTGGTTATGAAAATCTGTGTTGATTAATGAAGATCCCTAGGAGAGTTGACTAGTGTTCACATGTGATACCTAGGAAACTGGTTTGTCTTTTTCTGCTTGTCTTGAGCTTTTGTCTCTGATTTTCCTGGCTCCTCTTTTGCTGTCAAAAACGTGCCTCATCTTTTGACTACTGGTGTAGCTATTCTTGTACAAGAGCATAGGAAGCTTTTGTCTTGTTTAGACAACCTTAGCTCAATAAGGAATGACCTAAAATTTGTCTCGGTTTTGCTCACTATTTAGGTTGCTTTAGTCTCATCGGTAAGCTGTCTTTTTAGGTCTGCATTAGGACTGCTTTAGGTATGCATTTAGGCTTGCGTGCTGCTGTGTTTTACGGGCCTATTAGCTGTCTTTGACCACTGGAATAACCTTGCATATATAAGGAGTCTTAAGCTGTCTTGGATCCTTGGTTGGTTGAGTGAAAACTTTGGGGTTAGGTTATTCTGTTTTGGTTATTCTTTGAGAGCACTTTCGAGTGTAGTTTCTCTTCTGTCTTCTCTTCCCCTTCCATGTCTTCTGGTTGCTCTGTTTAGTGCATAATAGACATGGATTCTTAAAGCATAAAAACTGTTTTCAAAACTCATATGCATCATTGCATTGTGCATTCCATTGAGATAAAGTGTGGAGATGCCCAACCCAAGAAGTTGATCAAGAAGATTTAACTTAAGAGTAGTTAAGATCTGAGTTGATATTTCTGTATAATTTCCAAAGTGTAAACACATAGATTAAAGTAGTGTAGCTCTGTTTGTACTGGTGGGTAGACTAGTCAGGATAGCATACGGGTTATGTATCTCCAGAGTGCCAGAAACTTGTAATTGTGTGTGTTACCAGTTAGTGGAAAGGTTAGTCCCTCAAGAGTTAGGGGCACGCAGACTAGTCAGGATAGCATACGGGTTATGTATCCCCAGAGTGCCATAAACTTGTAATTGTGTGTGTTACCAGTTAGTGGAAAGGTTAGTCCCGCAAGAGTTAGGGGCACGCAGTTTTAATCCTGGTTGTAGGATTTCTGCGTTATCAAAAACATCTTGTGTCACTCTTTACTTTCTGTCTTTACATTTCATTACTCGTGTTCTGTGTGTTAGGATAGATCTCTATTGTGCTATCCCGAGAACAGATTGAACGAACATTTCATTACTCGTGTTCTGTGTGTTAGGATAGATCTCTATTGTGCTATCCCGATAACAGATTGAACGAAAAAGTGGGAAAAGCCTATTCACCCCCCCCCCCGGACCTTTAGATTGAGTCCTTTACAATAATCACCCTTATGGTAATCCTCCTCCTCTTCATCATCTTCATCATAAATGTCATACCGCGGCGTCGACTCAAACCTCTCATAGCTCTCATCAACTTGGCACAGCTGCACACTGGCCATTGTATGTTGGAAAGATGTTTTTTGGACCCTAGAGGAGGAGACAGAACTGCCTTCCACGCTGTTCGAATTCGAGGAGTTATAAAGTTTGTTAGAATCCGAGGTGAATGTTGTTGTTGATGTGGAACTTGAGCTGATCGAGGAGACCGTACTTAGATGATGTACTATGTCTGGCCTTCACCCTCCTTTTCCATCCTGTTAGCGATTCTCTTACATTATCCGAAACTACAGCTCTTTTGAACCTTGAACTCATCTGTGTGATGATAACATATAGTGGGAATGTAATGAAGCTACACCAGAACTGAGAGACTACCCTGCAGAGCAAGCAATGCAAGTATATATATATGATCTCTTTGGTAAATGGTAATGTTGAAGTTTCATTCTTCATGCCACAGGTGATAGTAAATACCCAAATGCTAAGTGAATCACCAGGAAAGTACGATTGCCCATGAAACATGAAGGTTCTTTAATCTCCCACTGTAAACAAAAAATTGAAACCCTTAGCATGATAAGCAACAGGATGAGGATGTGAGGTTAATTTAGCTCCTTTGTTTATGTATAATATTCATAAGAATATTAGGTTCATACCAGGGACCAGATGAATGTAGCCATTTCAAATGCATTCTGTAAAACAAAACCCAGTAAAAAATCAGTACAAGTTGAAAGACCTGATTTCAAAAGTTTGAACAAAAACTACTAACGTTACTGATTCGATCCCTAAGTCTAAACTGATGATTTTCCATGTATGGAGATTCTTCCATGATCTCCACTGCCAACTTCACCAATATTCGATGCAGTTTAGTACCGATAACCAGGATTATCTAATGTCAATGGCGAGAAAAGAGTGAAAATTAATGTGGATTGTTGTGTTGTTTAAAGCCTAAGTACTCGGGGAACTTAAGGAGAAAGAACATGAATCAATGGCTTACAATGGCAGGAAGGAAGGAGAGCCAAAAGTAAAAGGTGCTTCCTGAATGTCAGTAATACAGTTAGCTAGTAACGTAAGATGGACAGACATAACACAAAGTGAAATGCTTCATCAGCTATTGGAGACTCAATCAGCCACGCAGTGCGGAAATGAAATGTTAAAGAACCGATACCTGATACCAACAATATCACGAAATTCTTCCTCCACGCTCCGAATCATATAATTGAGGAAATCATATGACAAAGGAAGCTCATGAGTCTACAATAAGGGAGGGAAAGACAGGAGAGTCAGCAGTGCAAAGAGTCCCATGATCTTTACTGCCACATCCTTTTGCACTGTGAATTTGGCTAAATAAGTTGGATACCAATAAGAACATAAGGCAAAGCTAGCAATGCTTTTTAAGGATTATGAAGACGTTTTCTTTTATATAAGGAACTACCATTGAGACTAGAGTGACATACAGTGATGAAGCCAAATCGTAAAACCAAGTAAGAAGGTTGGTTTATAGAACTCCATAACTGGTGGCTGAAACAAAGCTGCAATTGGGGCAACAAAGATGATCATAGCTGTTAAGATAAGATCACTACAGATGATGAAACAACTTTCTTAGAGACAAAAGTACTATTCAACTTGCTTCAAACTATGAAGCAACTTTCTTACAGATGATGAAACCAGCTGAAGCTAGAAACTTTGGGCTGGAAATTCTTTGTTTCTGCTAGTGACACTAATTTTGTTAATGGCTTATGAATGTCAAGTGGCTTGTGATCCAAGGCATCTGGAATGAACTACAGTACCAAAACTTTGAGAGTGTCCACACTCCACATTCATAATATGTAGGTATATGATTATTAACACATTTTATTATGAACAAAATATGGATAGAGATCCATACAAGTGAAGAATGAAGATGAAGAACAAGATGAAGAACCAATGTGATCTCATGAACTCAGGTAAAAACATGCTATGCATCTCATTATTTTTCACTGAGGATACCGAATTAGTCTTCTATTCCTGAGCCCCTGGATTGACAGTTTATATGATCGATTTTATCAATGCACCATATATGTTTATAAAACTTTTTCCAATTCATACCACTTGTAAAATGTATTTTGGTTTTACATAAAAATAAAGTGTTACTTACCTTGATTTAGACAAGATATTTATAGAGTAAAAGAGCCATTTATATGATCACCAAGTTTGATCACTTAGCCAAAACTTAAGCCACGTTTTTTGACTACTCTCTTCTGCTTTATAAATGACTTTGTGTGGTCTTCAAGATTTTATACTTGGCTGAGATAGTTTCATCTCTCTCATGTGTCACCTTGTTTGACATATATTTAAAATATATTCTTTATGTGGTGACCAAACTTCTTTGTGTGATAGACAAGCTCTTGGCACTTGACCAAGAGTTGAGGTACGTTTTAGACAGCTCCCAAAGTATTTAAACAAAGTGTTTTAAGTTTTTTTTTCATAAAACTTAATTATAACTTCAAAAAGTATTTCATTTTTATCCTAAGATGAAGATATTTTCTAAAGTAAAATAGCTTTATGTGGCTTTCAAGTTTCATCACTTGGTTTAGATTAAAGACTCTTTTTATACTCTTTTGAATGTTTGGCCAAGCTTTGTTGGCTTCTCACATAGGACACTTTATTTGGCCTAAATAAATACCAAGTTTGCCATAAACTCAACCGGTTGTTTAGTTTGATATTTTGCTTGGTTGTCAAAATGTAGAAACTATCATAGCATAGTTTCTTTGTTGAGACTTGGTTTGTTTATATGATGTTTTACTCTAAGTCTTCCTTTTGTGATTATAAAACTTAGAATTGCATCAAAACCTATTTTCATACTCCTTGTATCTTGCATCCATAAGATCGTTTTGGTAGTGCAAGCAACCTAAGAAGTGTTCTAAAAAACCAACTTTGTGATAGTTGTGTTCTGGAAATAAAGCTTCTAACATCTTTGTATGAGGAAACGAAGAAACAAAACCAAGTGTATTTCTGACTAGTGGCAGACTAGATAGGGATAGCAAAGTGTCTTTCCATCCTCAGAAAGCTTCACGTGTGTAAACTCTTAGAATCATGACTGAATACAGTTCTTAATCTAGCGCGCGAGTCTAGATAGGATATCACCGTTATTTGCTATTATCAGAGTTGTAGTCTTGTAAGGAGTGTCTTAATTTGTAATCTTGGGAATCAACTATGGGAGTTGGATTCCGGGTAGAAACTTTTGTAACCTTTGTTTGTAAACTCTTAGAGACAAAATGGAATATAGTTCTTAAGCTAATGCGAGAGACTAGATAGGATAACGCCGTTTTTGCTATTATCGGAACTATAATCTTATAAAAAGTGATTTTACATATTGGAAAGGTTGTTAGGGGCACGCAGTTTTCTCTCTGTTTCAGGTTTCTGCGTTAAAGAAAAACATCTTGGTATTATTTGTCTCTTTACTTCCTTGTATATTTTATTTACATCATCGGTGTTCTGAAAGTTAGTATCAATTTCTTATTGAACTCCAAAAATGGTCGATAGTGACGGTTTTCTAGTGGTATATCTGCATATTGAAATGCTTAATATTGTTGCATACCTACCCAAATTCACTTGCCACTGCCTAACACTTACAAAGACTATTTTTAGCCCCAAATTTTATACCAAAACCTAATCACCAATATCCCAATTCACTACAGTTATCTATGACAATCGCCGATCACTTACCTCGTGGAGGAAATGCCATGGCCTCTTAAAATGCCAATCAAGTCACGGATGTGCAGAGGAACTCCGCAACTAGGATCGACACATCGATCATGTTTGCGATATCAAATTTTCAATTGATTGTTGTCTTCTCACACTTCAGTGCAGCTACTAAACTCATTATGAGGTAGAGAGATTTCACCCCACAATTTATTACGAACAAATTACTAAGAACAAGAACAAAGAACAAAAAATCTCGATTAGAAATATGTGAAAATGATGGGATTGAATGAAGAAGATATACGAAAGGGAAGAATGGTTAATTCAATTCACTTGTAAAAATGGATATGTGTTTAAGAATGTATATGTGACAGCCGATGTGTGTTAGTTTTATGTGTAACAGTCACTACATGTGATGTATCCAAACATATAACAACAAATACTACGAGACTAATAGTAGCCAACTACCAAACCAACTTTTGGTTATGAATCAAACCAACAATTTTATGGTTTTTTTTAGAGGATGATTATTTCATATCTGTTCGGAAATTATGACAGAAATACATAACTTTATCGAATTATCCGGCCTGGCAAAGAGAAGTTCTAAAGTACACATATACTAAAATAACAAAGTGACGCATAAACAGTCTTAGTCTAACAAACCAGAGTAACACGAGTAACTATCAAATTTGAGGTGTACCACTCCTTAATTAGCTAGGCGCCCTCTATACATGGCTGCTGGAGCCCTAGATCGTCCAACTGCACCATCGGTGTTGTGGTCAAAGACGCAACACCCAACATTCCTGATGTATTCCAGTTGATAAACACCAGTTGTTGTCTAGAAAGAATGCATGTTCTGGGCCTTGGTCCTTTAGCAACAACTTTTCTCCTCTTGCGAGCTCCCTCATGATACATCTTCACAATGTTACTGCTCCAGGTATTCGCAATCTTCTCCCATTGGTTGCCCACTCCTTCTCCCGGTCTAGACATCATCAGAATCTCATCCCTCAACCTTCACACCCTCTCTGCTACCCGATGTTGTCCTTCTGCCTTAAACTTGGCTTCCAACCGAGCACACTGGATGGGGCAACCACTCTGCAAATGATCATAGGTACCGCCCTTCATGCAGTAGCCTTTCAGTGTCAGATACTCAACTTTGCACTCCAACCAAGCCTTACTACCCAGTGGAACCCTCAGATGAGTGATCAAAGGATTCCTTAGATACACCTCTACAAAGAGTCAGACCTCATTCTCTTCCTCCAAACGCAACCTGTCATAATTCACATATTTACCTAGGTGATTACCTAGGGTTACCCACCAACCTGTTGTCGGTTGCTCATCATACAGATCACCACCGATGATCTCAAGTTTTGCCCAGACCCTACCTTTGGCTGCTAGGACCAATTTGCCGAATTCCTCGACTATAACTACTGTATCTTTGAAGAACCAAGGTCCTCGATTTATAGCTCTCCTAAATGCGCTTTGCTCTCTAAAAGTAGCCACAAAACAATCTTGCGTCTCTTACTGAATGGTAATCACACTCATACCTTTAAAGACACTCCACAACTGAAGTATCCAAAACTTGAGGAATTTTTTCTCCTCCTCCTCCTCATCCTCCTTTGATAAGGATGTCGGAGAGAAAACCCTCATCATAGCAAAATCAAATCCATTTGCTTCCTCTTCCTAGCCTAACGAGAGATCAAAAGTCAAAGGTGGAGAATGTTTAGGGTTTGGTGTCATGATGAAAAAACCCTACACCAATTTAGTAAGAAAAGAAAAGGAACAAACCAGAAGAAATAAATGGTATAAGAGCCAATGGTTGGCGAACGCAAACTATTCTGTGTGATGAAAAGTAGGAACGTGAAGAGTGGTGATTGTTTGATCGAAGAAGAAACCTAGGCGGCTAGGTTTAGTTGGCTAGGGATGAAAACGGGGAAAAGTAAGAGAGAAAAAACTTGACTCAATAACCACCGGATTATAAAATTGTGTTGTACAATTTGTGTTTATTGTAGCTAACACCGAGGGCTAAGACCAATCCCGTCTTGTGAGAAGGTTCCTATCAAGTTACCATTCGGAATAGACATGTTCGGGAAGATGCGTACGGTGCCGAAGAGAATGATTATTGAAAATCTGAATAAAGCACTATTGGATTCGAGCAGAGTAGATGACAGTGCTCGGCTGCTAGTTTTGCTGCTCTTATCTGTTATTTTGCTGCTTAACTCTTCTGGGAGAGCCGGTCTGAATCTTATCAACCTGGTGAGCGACTTGGAAGAGTTGAAAGAATATGATCGGCCAAGTGGCATTGTCAATCTCTTGCTGAATTTGCTGGACACTCATGCAAAAAACTATTATCCAACAACAGCTCAGATCTGAAAGGAGGAAGAGGAAGAAGAAGAAGAAGAAGAAGAAGAAGAAGAAGAAGAAGAAGAAGAAGAAGAAGAAAATGATGAAGAAAAGGGTGAGTTCGAAGAACATAGGCGACTGCAGCCTTGTCCTGCCGATAATTCCCCTTGTTCTTCGTTATATTTTTTGATTTTGTGATAGTTGTCTATGTTAGATGCACTTCACTGTCTGTTCACTAATGCTTAACTGTGTATTCACTTATGCTAAACTGTGTATTCAGTGATGCTTAACTGTATTGTATTTCAGTGTTTTTTATGTTTGTGAATGTGGTTCACTGTTTGTTCATTGATGGTTAACTATAGTTCACTAATGTTTAACTGTGTGTTCACTGTGTTGTAGTTCAGTATTTTTTAGCTGTCTGTGTAACTGTAGTTTACTGTTTATTCACTGTTATCTAACTTTGTATGGTTTTCTCTTTTATGTCAGAGCAATATCTTTTCTCAAGTATTGCAAACTTGATGAAACCTACGGCAGAAAAAGATGCAGGGTTACCACAAATCTAGAAGATAGCTAACCACAGTGAAAGACAGTTAAACCACAGTGAACACATACCAGACTACAAAGGCTTTCACCATCTCGCTCTTGTTAACACGGATCATCTCTTTGCAGGTGTGCTCTTTCTAGAATTTCGTGATATAGAACCTACCATTGGCATGACATAAGCGCGCATGCACTTTCCATTCATAGTGATCATCATCTTTCTTTAGGCAATATGCATTGATGCGTGTCGGCTCGATCTTTTCGAATAAGTACTTGAAGCCAGTTTCTATTGAATAGATCCTGAGTTTGTCTCAGAATTCTTCCACTCCACCCACAAAATACTGTCCCTTATCTTGTAGAGCGTTTGACCATGATTTAGTCATATATTCTTTTGGCTCCTCTTGACGGAAACAACCAAAAGCAATATCTGCAACATTTCCCATTCCATCATCATCTTCCATATCATCATGATTTTCACCAGTCAAATTATTAGATCCAGCAAAATTATTATGGTTGACCTATTAAGAGCAAGAGCAAAGAAAGAAAGGGAAAGTAAAGTGAGAAGTATTACATTTATGCGACAACTAACAATAACGAAGCATAGTGAAGCTGAGTGAAGTTTTTATACTTACATTCAATTTTCTCTCAACGTATTTTGAATTGAACATTGCAGATAAACCATCATCATCACTAAATCATCATTACTTTCCATAATAATGTAATCTTCTTGTGGTGGAATACGGTACCTTATTGATAAAACTGAATCCTTTAACGGACCTGATGCGTTTACAAAATGTATTACGTATTTCATCAAGTGTCGAGTCACGGTTTAAAGATGTCATCATCGCCTCCCCATTATAAACATACTTCACTAGCGTGCCGCTAAAAGCTGATGTCATATCACTGCAAAAACACAAGATAAACAACAGCTAACAACAGTGAGATAGGGAATCCTAAACATCAACACCTTAGCTAATTACAGGGCTAATTATAGTGACTACAAACACCACAACTAACGACAGATATCCATCAGTGAAACACAATTAATAATCAGTTAACCAAAAGTGATCTATAAAATTCTAACATAAACAATACCAAACATGAATTACACATGGGTTAATAGCTAACGACAGTGAACAAACCTTGAATTCAACCCTCAATCGAGCCTGAGCAAACTTCGTTCTCACATCAAAGGTGGAGTCATCCTCACTATCGTTGGAGTTCATTTGCCCATTTATCTTACGTCAACAATTGAGCAAGAGAGATCGATACAGAGAGAGAGGTCGGAATTTATCTTACATCGTCAATTGAGGAAGAGCGATCGATTCAGAGAGAGAGAGAGAGAGAGAGAGAGAGAGAGGAGTTAGGCTTGTCTCCACGGGGAATCCGTCCACGTTTTAATTGTTTTAGAAATTTACATGTGTCGAGTGTAGATTGGTTAATAAAGTCAATAGTCAACGAGCTTACGTTAAGCTCTAGCCACCATAATATCGCCCTTGGAGTGGCACCGCGCAGCCGACCCGTTGACCCGACCTGCCATAATCTTCGCTGGCAGACCACCGTTTCCGGAGTTTAGGTGAGGTTTTGAAACTCTCTTAATGGTGATTGTATTGGTAGGTTTAGATTGTGCATGCAGGTTGGCCGGTGAGAGAATCGATTCGATTTCTCTCTATGGATTCCGGCTAATTCAAGTGTCGGAGGTTGGGGGGTTTTTGTGGGCCTCTTCCCCCTGAATCTGTTTCGACCTATCTTGAGGTCCGAGACGGCAAGAAGATGGCGTGTAGCTCAATGCCTCAATCCCATCTTCAATCGCATACTATCATTGATCTTGTAAATTCTTCTTTACTATTACACTTGAGTTCAGCTAAACCAAAAGTATATCAAGGTGCTGCGGCATGTACACTTAAGATTATACAAATGAAAGTGTGAATACCCATGTTGATTTCCATTATATACATCATCCTCCAGAGTCCGGATGCCTTAGATTCATGAAGAAAGGAAGGATGTCGACATCCAAATCCCAAGCGAAACGATCCCAATAGTAGCAAAAGCTTGGCCGAACTCATATACCACATTTTGTTGTTGAAATGGCAAACGTTGCCAGTCTGTTCGCCTGTGAATGATTCAAACGTACCGTAAGAGTAAAGACAAAAGCATAAGAACGTGGCAAACAATGTTAGATAACTAGGCACAAGCAGAAGATCATGCATGCTGATGTAGAAACAGATGCATACCCTAAATCCGCAATTACAATGCTGATATTATCTTGTGACTTCTTATCCTGTAGAAAATATGAATATTAGTCTTTGTAGAAAATGTAATCACTATGTTCAGGGTAAATCAGTCTCCCATGTAATATTTGTTACCAGAGCAGCTTGAGCAAGGGCGTCGCAAGCTAGCTGAAACGAGAAACAAAAAGTTTATGTAGTTAGGGACTGGTCTAGAATCAATGTACTTGTCCAAATAGTCTATTAGAGATGTTCATGCCTTTATATACCTGGACATCTCCATGTTTCCTAAGCTGATTCCTTACAAAAGAAACCGCATCAGAGCTGTAATTGACAGTATCAAAAGTTATTAGGTGACTCAAACAAATTGAAGAGAGAATATGAGAATTGGCTGAAATTAGCAAGCAAGAGTGTCCCAGTACCTGTTTATGTAATCCCATAAGCCATCAGAAGCTAACAGTAGAAATTCCGAGTCTTCCTCAAGACTTGCTTGGTAAACGTCTGGAGATGCAGTAACAAGATCTCCGCTGAATCGCACACTGGCACAAAACGAAAGGGGAAGTATGAACTACCAATTTTAGTTGACATACATTCTAAAGAGAATGAGCAGCCTAAAAAACAGATATACACTACTAGCTCCGTTAGTCTACTAGTTTGAAGGCTTTGGTTCAACCATGTGTTCATGATGAACATGATCCAATTACTGCATGCTTAGTATTCATCAAATCATCCTAAACTACAAGAGAAGCTGGAAAGAGACAAAGAGGCAAGCAGTACTCAAGCTAGATTCACCTGCCGAGAAACAAATTTCTCGGTCCATCTTCCTTCTTCAACTCCTTTCGTCAGCATCCTTTCCAATATTATCAAAATGCAACAAGCCTCAGTATAAAAGTCTGGCAAATCCAATCCTAAGTTTTAAGAGAATGATCATAAAATTTAAGAGACTGAACTCTTTTTTCTTTGTCTTGAACCGCATGTCACCAAAAGCACGAGATACTGCAATATCTCCACAGATTCTTCCATTGACAATCTATATACACCATTTGTAAGTTGGCAAGAGGTACAAGAATGTGATGGCAGATTGGAATAATGCAAAACGCAAATGATTGAAATGATACCAATCAGTGTTTTAAGGTTGTAACATAGTAATCAATGTCTTTGACGCAGTTTCTAGCTCAAAAAAGGGATAGAAACTAGAAATAAACAAAGAATAACACACCCATCCACCTGCTTCTCTGATTCTTCTGATTTCTTGAAGGCAGACCTTGTTGCTTCCATAAGGTCGATGAGGGTTAGTCAATACCTCCGCTTTTCCAGAAGAAGATTTAACCTGCATAAACCATTCACCTGATAAATGCAACAAACTACATAATACTACCTTCAGAAACACTGAAACACTAAAACTCCTCTTAAACCCAGAAAAGCCATAATCTTGTAAATCGATTTACGAGTAAAGAGAGAGAGAGAGAAGAGAGAGAGAGAGTTCCGGCATATCTTGGAGGGCAAGAAGAAAGATCCTATGAACAAAACTTATTGTAAGTTCTGTTAGATTTAATCAAAATGAAAAAATCAACGGCTAGAATTTAAAAAATAAATGGGCGTGAAGAAAATGAGCGTGTATTTAAGCCTAACTCGAGAGAGAGAGAGAGAGAGAGAGAGAGAGAGAGAGAGAGAGAGAGAGAGAGAGAGAGAGAGAGAGAGAGAGAGAGAGAGAGAGAGAGAGAGAGAGAGAGAGAGAGAGAGAGAGAGAGAGAGAGAGAGAGAGAAACTGAATTTGAGTTTTTTATCATTTGTCCAAAAGAAATTTAATAATGACAAGAATTACAAACTTTAAAAAAAGATTCGAGAGAATTATAAGATGACACATCTTTTTGAAGGAATTGGATGAAGGAATTTAAGTCTTCAATTCCTTCGATTTTTAAAATAGAGAAATTGTTAAATTCTTAAAGAAGTTATCCAAACACAAAAAATTAGATGATAAAATTTTAAATTCCTATAATTAAATTAATTTTCTCTCATTCTATTTCTATCCAAACACAACATTACTAATACGGAGCGCTAAAATGAGCGATTTTAGCGATATCAACGGTATATCTGCCAAGTGAAATGCTTAATATTGTTGCATCCATACCCAAATTCACTTGCCACGTACACCAAATTACAGTGGCCACTAGCTTATTAGAAGAAATTTTAGCCCCAAATCGTATACCAAACCTAATCACCATGATCCCAATTCACTACAATTGTCTATTACAATCATCGATCACTTACCTCGTTGAGCCTATCCCGTGGCTTTTTGAAATGTCGATCAAGCCACGTAGATGCAGAGGAACTCTGCCACTGGGTCGACACATCGACCATATTTACCATACCAAATCTTTCATCGGCCATTGTCTTGTCACACTCGGTGTAGCTACTAAACTCATCATGATGAGCACAGATGATTTTACCCCAATATTTTACTGTAAAGAGTTCAAAATAGGAAGTGCAAGTAAACAAATTACGAAGAACGAAAGAACTATGGAACTGAATAGAGCATTTGGGATTAGACTAATGGCCAAAACAGTGCGCCTCCCCACCCAAGTTTAAACCCCAGTAGGTATGCAACTTTTGATCAATTTTGCTTTAGTTTCTTCCAAAATCTCAATTTGAATTGTTTTATTTCGAAGGCTACCTTATAATCCACTCTTGTTTTATAAACTATGAAAGAGCTCATATTTTGATATCACCTCGATGATATCAAACCAAGAGTACAACACTAAAAATGGACGTCTGATTCTTTAAAAAGCTTATTCACTCTACATATATGTAGTTTCCTCCGGCATAATTTAGACTAAATCAATATTAGTTATCACGAAAATGATATCTAGTGATTACGTTCAGATAGAGTTCATGAAAATTATTTCACAAACATATGCCCCCATCGCATAGCTTCATGAACCATCCATTTTGTGCCTTCTCACAAAGAAATGCATAGTCTAACACTAGAAGTCTAAAATAAATGTTGTTCACACTATGTATCTGGCTATCTGCATGTCTAGCCAAATGGAATTGGCATTTGTGGTCACAACTCACAACAATCAAATCCACTCATCCATCTCTTGATAGGGTCATGGATCAGTTTCTGTTCAGTAATGCCGAAAATATTCATGTAAAGAATCCCTTGGAAAACAATATGCTCATATCATAGCTGACTACTCTGATTATATACATACAATATACAGCTATACAAATTATACAGCAGTGGAAATCCCAGTTGGTCATCCGATCAATAATCGACTAGGAGCTGTTAGCCATAGCAACCAGCTCCACTATGAACTTGCGACATTTACAGCAACAATTCTGGGTTTCACACCTTACACGGTCTAAAGCTTACCCTCAGTAAATTAACTCAAAATGTTTCTCTCTTACAACAGAGGTATAAAAAGTCTTGTGTACAATTACTGGACACTTGATTAGCACATGGGACGATGAAGTATAGGGAGGCATTGCGTACAACTGTTCTAATGCAAATACTTCTTTCTGGGCCAACTAGTAACCTTCATATAAGTTACACTGAAGTAGTTTTGACCAAAACTTTGCCCACAGAAACTGTTACCGACATTTTAAAAGCAATGCAGAGAAGTTAAGATCCAAATCTCTTCACTTCACACAATGAAAAAACATTCTGGTTGGAATTCATTTGAAATTCTACAATAAACACTTAACAGGACACCTGAAAGGAAGGGTAAGAAAGATTAGGTGTTATACTGCTATAATGACAGAATAACTAAGCACCATGACACATCCCATCTTGGACATAAAAAGGTTATTTCTCAGAGGAAAAAAATTCAGAGTTCAAGAGAATAAACCTTGATACCCTGACAGTCATATATAACATTCATGAATTGTTTAACCAGGTCCATCTTTTGTTCTGTAAGAATAAAATAGCCAATGTCAGTAAAATAAGCACACCAGGTCTTGAGCAAAAGAAAAAAGCAGCAGTCTTTTTCTCGGCAATATTTTATTCTTAATGTATAGATCAGGATATGAATTCAGTTCCTTGAAAAACTAGGTTGATGTAGGCAAATACTCTCTTTTACATGAGGTCTGTCACACTGCATTGATATGAAGTCAAGAAGATGTCTCCTATGTATATGACAACTAAAAACTATGGGTTCTTTATGAAAATCCATAAAACGGCAACCTTGTCTCAATTGTCATCTGAGGCTCCCAAATGTGTCAAATGAGTAGAGGGATCTAAGACCTTAAAGTGTTCATCTACTGTGTGTATGTTGATAAGCTTAGTGTAGAGCGAAGTTAATATCTTGTCTATGCGGGACTAACCATGATTATAGAATGATTAAAACCTAATTTATGCCATGCCTGGATGGAAATGAGTAAATACTATCATGCAGGACAGAACAGTACCAAGAACGACATGTAAAGACACAACCCTTTGAAAGCTAACAGACCTCGATTTCTACTAATAATCTATAGTTCCAAGGATCGGTGTTTCAGATTGTTAAGTAACTTCAGCAGCTATTAGGCATCACAAACTTTGTCTCTGCATCATAGAATTACTACTAAACTAGCAGGACATCAAAATCAAGAATGGACTGCCAGTAGAGTTGATTCCAGAATATTCAACGGACTTAAACCAGGCTCCACCATCATTTAGGATGCAAACTCCACTTTCTTACCTCAAGATTCACGGATTTGGTTCTCATATCATGCTTGCACACAGGGCAGCATGTCCCCCATTTTGTCAGCCATGAGTCCACACAGCTCGAATGAAATTCTGCAACCATCAACTTAATAACAGAACTGTACAAACCTTGAATGACAAGATGAGCAAATATTCTCTAAACAATACATTTTTGAGGTCAATGCAAACCTACCATGTTGACATGGAAGAACTCTAAGAATCTCCGCATCTTTATAATTCTCAAGACAAATAGCACATGTCTCCTCACCGCGCTCTCCCCCCAAACTCGCGGAACTAAACGTAACACAAGGTAGTGCTTCCACCTCCTTGCTATCCACATTCTTCGGCAGCTGGTTTCGTCCTCGCAAGTACAGCCAGTTCCTCGGGGCAAATATAGCTATCATTAAAATCACCAATATGGCAAGAAACGAAATAAAAGAAAAGGCTAGCACAGTCCACGCCATCTCCTTCTGAAGCGGGTAAATGCAGCATTCCCCTTCCTCGTCCCGAGCATGCTCCTTCAGTAGCTCCCCCGTCGCCTTCGATACAAACACAGCATGCATCGTAATATTCTCACCGTCTATCATCACTGCCAAAATTACAGAAAGACCTCAAGCATGACAATTTTAAAAATTTACAATAAATTCAAAAAATGACTTAAAAGACAAATTAATGTGGACTCAACTGTAAATCAAGTCTTGTCTATCTCTATCATCGTAAACAATTGCGGCACGAAAACCGGCCTTCTGAGCGTTGTGTACTTTGTCATTGAAAGCACAATCTCCTCTAACAATCAAAGCAAACCTCGTATGACCACTACCGTTCGATCTATGTCGATTCTTCAAAGGCAAACATGCATTCAAAGGGTCTGCTACAACTAGACCACCGCAACTACCAGAGCTATCAACACCGACAGCTGTTTCAAATCAAAGACAAAAACATTTCTTGACTTGCTTTTCGATTAGAGAACTAAAAAAGTTACGAAATTTAATGAAAGTTGAAGAGAGAAAGTTACGGAATTTGGCGGGGAGGTCAGCGAAGGCCATAGATAATGGAGTGTAGACGACGGAGGCGGAGCAGAAGGTGAAGAAATTGACGAGCAGAAAGGCGGAGAGTCTGAGACTGAGTGGAAGTTGATTCATCTTGAAGATTACTTACTGGGTTCGTATTCCGATGATATTGAGAAATTAGATATACTGGAATTGGAAAGTGTACAAATTTACAGGGGAAGTGAGACTAGAAATAGTGAAATCCGAGAAGACGAGAGAGAGCTGAAATAGGCTGATTGTGAAAATCCGGGAACTACTCTATTCTAGCCTTCATTTTATGGAAGTTTTCTTTCATGCCCTCGTTTCTCTTTCATTTCTTTCTCTTGGCACCTATAATTTGTTTAATTCTTCCGATCTACCCACTACAATAATCTTCTTTATCAAAGGTCACCTATAACAAATTTAAACTTCAAATTCTATATGATTCTAGAAGTAGAATAATACTTGGGTCTAATCCAAACAACTCTTATTTATATAATTTTTGGTTTGTTATTTTATAATCGACATCACTCAGCATATAATTTACTTCGTAAGAATCATGTGTGCCAAAATTTGAATAAGTTTGAAATTGTTTGCTCATTAAATTTTGCAAAACAAATAAACAATTGTTAATGTAATGTTGAAATACACAATAATTATCAATTTATTTAATGAAATTAGATACCCAAACAATTTTCATTTTAATTCATTTTTTTGTGAGTTGATCTTCATCACATGTTTTATAAGATATGTGATCTCAATTGCAAAATAAACTATATTTGGACCCAAGTTACTTCGCTAGAAATAAGGGTGTTACAATTACAAGTCTGCATTCTTATCTTCTTTAAAATATAGGCTTAGCTTATTTCCTTGACAAAGTGACGTTATTATCACAATGTATATATTAATCGAGAATGAACAATGTCATTGTATAAGTCAATGTAAGTCATCTGTAAACCGATTGAAAATGTGAAATAAGTAGCCAATGAAATTTTTAGTCTTGTAATAATCCGTAAATTATGGTTTAAAATTTACTTTTATTGCAATTTTTTATCAGTATTGAATTGAAATAATTAGTTAGCGGGTGTAACATACATAAATTATAATAACCTATGGGTTAAAAACAAAATGATAGAAAATACGGGAGTCTAAATCGAACAAATTTCATAGCCGCCAAATAAAAATAAGAAAGTACAGAAACGGTGTTGTCACGCTTCCAAAGAGCTTTGAGTGCAATCGAGCTCAATGGAAGAAGAAGCAGCAGTGGCGACGTCTTCAAACTCGTCGGCGTTGCCGGAAACCTTCCTCGAATTCCTGAAACCGAATGAAATCGACCCCGCGATTTACACCACAAGCCACTCGACTCCTCGTTACATAAGGTAGTAGTATACTAGTTCTAATCTCCCTGAAAATTTACTTAAACTCTACACATCTAGATCAAATATATTTGATATAGAGCAAAAAAATACTTGGGGATCCCTTGGTTATTCAAAAAGCACAAATTAAAAAGGTTGAGGAATTAGCAGCAGTTAAGGTGGCAGATTTTGAAGTGTCAAAGCAAAGACAAGAGATAGGGGAGGACCATAACATTGTCCAAACATTACAAACATTTGATTTCTGGATACTATTTGGGGTCATTTCTTTGTGGCATAGGCACTGCAATGTGTGTCATGAACAACATGACACAGATGACTCGGCCATTCAAACGTCTCTATTTTCGTATCACTTCTTAGTATTTGAGGATTTTTCGCACGCATTGTCTTCGGTCTGGTCTCCGAATACTACATTGAGTAATTTCCATCTATTCTTACTTCAATATTTGATCTATAATCACACATTTACGGTTGTAGCGGTTTTACTAGCTAATTAAGAACAAATATTTCTATAAATGCATCAAACATGCCATTCCTAGGCCATTTTGGAATGGAGTTTCTGAAATCCTGATGGCATTAGGATACCTAGTGATTGGTGCATAAATATGCACCTCTATGTTATTTATTGATGTTCACATACTTATACTTTTGTTATTTATTCAGCAATATTAGTTTACTTTATTATTTTATAGGTATTTTGGCAATAAAGGAGAAAGAGGTAAAAAAGAAGAAGAAGGGGATTTAAAGCTTAATTTGGGAAATCTGTCTGTGCAGGTCAATCAACTTTCAACAGAGAACTGAGAGAATATAAGGATGAGTAAGAGAATGATCTTTATATGCATGAAAATCATCAGATGTCTAGTTTTCACAACTTCTTCCAGAACATGATTATCATGTGTCTAGAGAAAGTTATAGTCAATTTAGTCCACATCAGTCTGCTCAAAAATATGACTTTGGTAAGAAAGTTGTGTTTGGAGGCCTAAATCACACTAAGAAGCCCAATGACAAATTTGTTCTTTAAAATACAATTAATTACTTATGTGGCTTATGAAAAAGAAGTCGAGATCTAAAAGGATTAAAGAAGTTTGACTTGTCAAAAAAAAGATGCCAAAAACCTAAGTGAACAAGGAGATGCCCAATCAAGACTCTATAAATACTCTTTTTAGGATTTCAGTGAAAGTTAATCAGCTTTAGAAAGAAAAATAAATTGAGAAGAGAGCAAGGAGCCACAATGAGGAGTTTCAGACAACGACTTCGATGACGCCAGATTCTCTTCTTCTCAATCTTTTATTGCTTTCTTTTCTTATGAATTTTTGTAGTCTAGTTTCCTTGTCTATGAGAGGCTAATTACTTAGTTAAGGGTTGATGGAAGCCCTAGACATGCTTGCGATTTTGAACCCTTTTGATTTTAACAACTATTTGGATGAGTTTTATTTCACTTTTATATCATTGATGATTTCTATCTTCATGTTTCTTTGAGTCCACGCTTAGTTTCATGACTTAGGATCTAGATTCTAGGATGTGTGGTTGATCGCTATATCAACGCATATTCAATAGAGACAAGCAAACCCATTGCGATAACTTGTGTGAAATAATTCCATAGTGATGTTAAGGCGACCGCTATATCGACCTTAGAAGCTATGTTGTGTTTCAAACACTCTTGGATCATAATGACTCTAGTTGATGCCGACATGTACCAATCTACCAATTAGGGATCAAGCTAAATCAGTACCGACATTCTGCTTAGTACGGTCAATAAGATAGTGTAATACAATCGATGTCCTACCGACATTGGCTCAATTGTGGGATTCAGTCATCCATGGTTATTTAGATTAGATTAAGGTAATCGTAGATTGTCTAGGATGGAGAGAAGTTCCTAGTTTTTCTTTCCTATTGTTGATTCACTTTTACTTTTCTGCATTTACTTTTCTGCATTTAGTTGTAGTTCACCGATTAAGTTCGGCAATCAAATCTTATCAAAAACCTTTGAATTTTTATGTGATAGTCCATCACTGAGTCTAGTTGCATGTGTATAAATTTCGTGGAATTTAGAATATATAGATGTAACTAGTAATTACATTAGTGTCTATTGGTCGAATTTGTCAGCTTTTCTGACATTTGAGTTTAAATAGTGTTTAAGCATTTAAATCTCATCAATCCTCTGCAGGAATGACCCCTACTTCCATTAAACTACATTGATATATTTTGAACATACTTGGATAGTTAGTAGGGACTATCTTTGATATGTGGTTTTTCGTCTATCAAATTTTGGAGTCGTTGCCGGAGATTGATCAAGTCTAATTGCCTTAACTTATACATTGTAATTAACTTTTGTATATAATGTCTAATTTTGTGGGTTGTTCTATATGTGACATGGAAGGTCACTCAAGTGAAAAATGTGTATTTAAGGTGTATCATCCAACCTTGATAATCAAGATTAAATCGGCATTGCAACAATTGGCAGAACATGAGGCCGAAATTGCCATAAAAGGAGGAGATGCATCTTTTGATGATGATAAGATGGGCGAATTCCTTGAGGAGGAGTCCATCGAAATTCCTTATATTGAGATGGTGCTACCACCACCTGAATAATCACAAGAGTTATCAACGCCAAACTCAAGTTTCATACTTGTTTCATGCACCAACGAAGCACTTGAGTTTGAGGATTCACCTACTGATCCCCCTTATTTTCTGGTGCATATTGAGATAGTGATACATGATCACCATATGTCCAACAAATAGATTCTCTTTACCTTGTTTGTTTGACTCAAGAAGATGATGCTTTGGAAGAAGAGGAAGAAAAGAAAAGGAGACTTTGGGTCTTGTGTGTGTGGGATACCAAAGTTGCTCGAGTTGCTCGGGAGAGCTCATTTAGTATCATTACTAATGACCAAGCACTTGATCGAGCCAAAACCATAGCCACCTGATGATTTTGAAGATGTCTGGCTAAAGACGTTAACCTTAGCGCTGCATGGGGGGCAATCCATATTGATGGAGAAGCGTGACTACCAGATTTGCTCTTTTATCCCTTCTCCTTTATATATTTTTATTCTTCTCCTTTGTTTTATTTTTCTCCACATGGTGTGTTTTGTGTGTGATACATGTTTTTTATAATACTTGTTTGATGTATTGCATAGTTTAATTCAAGTTTTTATATCGAGGACAATGCAACTTTCAAGTGTGAGGTGGGGCTATATCATATACTTAGAATCTAGATATAGATTTTCGATAATTTTTTTGTCATTGGGTGTTAAATAGAAACTGTGCAATATGCTTCTTCGTGTAATTTATCTTATATGGTCAGAAGTCTCAAAAAATTCTGAAAATTTGAGAGATTTTTTATATATGTGTATAGTTTATTACTAAAATTTCAGCTAATTCTAATATGTAATTAATTCTGTATAAATTCTTCAAGTGGGTATGCTCAGTTTTTTCGATTTTTGAGTTTTTTTTAATTCCAAGGAATGTACGTCGACCCGTTGAAGAAATTTTAGACCCGTTGAATTTTGAGTCAGTTTTTAGGCAGTAGCATGCATTTAACCCATTGAAGTATGTCTCAACCCATCGAATGATGAGGAGGTCTTTTCCGACAACTAGTTAGTCCTTAAAATGCATCAGGTTTTGGTATTTTTGAGTTTTTCTTTGTTTTTCTTGTGTGTTTTAGTGTCTTATATGGAGAAGAAAAAATATCAAGAAAAATAAATAAAAAAATCTTCTGATTTATATTTTGAGTCTTAGGAGTCCTTAACTGGTCCATGATGAGAATATTCCGAAATTGTGACTAAAAGTGAAACATGCTACTAAGTTACTTGAGTTTCTTTGGTTAATCTTGATATATGGTGCATACGATAATATGTAGTAGACGTGGAAACAAGTTAACATGGTAGAGATCTATGAGCATGCGTAGACATTGATAAGATTCATTTAACCCGTGAGTGTTTAAGCCTATATGTGATATACATGTTTTTTTTGTTGAGTGTCAATTGCTTGTCGCAAATTGAGTTAATGGACTCTAGAGATTACTAGAACTTGCTCTTGTACTTTTCAAAACTTATAGTCAATACATATTCTAATTGAGGAGATGATAAAGGCATCTAGGATGTACCACCACTTTGCTAAATTGTCATGTGTCCCTATTAATGCGCACAAGTTGTGACCCCTTAGATTATCCATTTTAAGCCTACGTTTAGTCTTTCTTTCATCACCAATGAATATTTAAATACTTAGCCTAGTGTAAGAGTTATTTACCCTATGTTTCTGGCCAGGACTTAGTGAGAAGTAATGTCGACAGGAGGAGATGTGTTTGTTTGTTTTGAGGAGTTAAAAGATGGTTTTCTTGATGTATTTGTATATGGATAGAGTTGTTCAGAATGCATAGAATGTTGTAATTTCCGAAAAAAGAAAATTTTGAGAGATGAAAAGAAAAGAAAAAATGGTGTATTCTCGACGGCAATATATTTGTGTTTGTTAAATATCTGGATTAATGTCCCCTATATTTGTAAATTTGGAGTTTTATTTGAATGGAAGGCCTAATAATGAAAATTTGGCCTTTGTTCTGTTTGCAAAGCTCAAGGATGTGCAAGAAAAAAAATCATGGTGACTATGAAGAAGATGGTGGAGTTTTGGCCAAGTCTTTGGAGAAAAGTTCACCACTTATCCTAAATATTTCCTTGCCTTATGTCTAACCCAATTACAACCTTGAAAGTACCTTTTTGGTCTTCAAGATGAGTAGCCTTTGATCTGTGGAGATTAGTTACAAGATTTGAGCATATGTTTAAGTTCATTTGGCAAGTAATTGAGTTGAGTGAATACCTTAGACATATTTTGAGTGAAACACTTATGAGAGCATATCTATGTGAGGTTGGATCTTAACTTATTTAATGTATGCTACAGCTCCACATTCATCATGATTATGTGTGTGTCATACATGTTACATGTCTGTCATGCATTGAAATTTACCTTCAAAATTCTATAGTTTGAAATTGTGATAATTTGTGAACTTGGTATTGCATGAGTATGGAGATAACTGAGACAATATATTAAGGTCATTAGAGTCTTGTTAGTTTAGTTAATATTGAGTCTTGAGTCATAAATTAGTGGTTTGCTCGAAGACTAGCAAAAGATAAGTGTGAGGTTCTTGATCGGTGCATAAATATGCACCTCTATGTTATTTATTGTTATTCACATACTTATACTTTTGTTATTTATTCAAAAATATTAGTTTACTTTATTATTTTATAGGTATTTTGAGTCAATAAAGGAGAAAAAAAGTAAAAGGGGGGATTTAAAGCTTAATTTAGAAAATCTGCATGTGCAGGTTAGTTAATTTCAACAGAGAACTGAGAGCAACTCAGAATGAACAAGGGAATTGATTATCATATGTCTAGAGAAAGTTATGGCCGATTTAGTCCATGGAGGTCAGTTTGCTCGGAAATCTGACTTTGATGAGAAAGTTGTGTTTGGAGGCCCCAATCACACCAAGAAGCTCAAGGACGAATTTGTGTTTTAAAATACAATTAATTACTAATGTGGCTTATGGAAAAGAAGTCGAGAGGTAAAATGATTAAAGAAGATTGACTTGTCAAATAAGAGAGCTCAAAACCTAAGTGAACAAGGAGATACCCAATCAAGACTCTATAAATACTCTTTTTAGGATTTTGGTGAAGGTTAATCATCTTTGGGGAGAAGAATAATTTGATAAGAGAGCAAGGAGCCACAATGAGGAGTTTCAGACGACGACTTTAACGATGACAGATTCTCTTCTTCTCTATCTTTTATTGCTTTCTTTTCTTGTGAATTTTTGTAGTCTAGCTTCCTTGTCTATGAGGGTCTAATTACTTAGTTAGGGGGTGATCGAAGCCCTAGACATGCTTGCGATTTAAAACCCCTTTTGATTTTAATAACTATTTGGATAATTTTTATTTCACTTATATCATTGATGATTTCTAGGTTTATGTTTCTTTGTGTGCACGCTTAGTTGCATGACTTAGAATCTAGAGTCAAGGATGTGTAATTGACCGCTGTATCAATGCATATTCAATAGAGACAAGCAAGCCCGTCGTGATAACTCGTGTGAAATAATTCCTTAGTGATGTTAAGGCGACCGCTATATCGACCTTAGAAGCTATGTTGTGTCTTAAACACTCATAGATCATAATGACTCTAGTTGACTAGATTAGGACGCCGACATGTACCAATCTACCAATCAGGGATCAAACTAAGTCATTGATATCTTTTGAACATACTTGAATAGTTAATAGGGACTATCTTTGATGCATGATTTTTCGCCTACCACCTAGCAATGGTTGTGGCTATTCCTAGGTCTCTCTACATTGGCTCGATGTTTATGGGGATGGGCTATGACGTCCTTCTCACCATTACAGTTTCAGTAGCCTTAGAGCTATTTGGTCTCAAATACTATGGTCTTTTGTATAACATTCTCATCATTAACCTTCCTTTGGGTTCTTTTCTCTTCTCTGGTTTACTTGTCGGTTTTCTCTATGATGCTAAAGCCGCCACCACCAGCGAAGGTGGTAGCACTTGTGTTGGGTCACACTGTTACACGCTTGTAAATATGATCATGGCCCTTGCTTGTGTTGTGGGTGATAGTCGCTTATTTATGAGTCTATTCGGTGTTTAATTCATTATTTATGCTTACTTTATTGTTATATAATTGAGTATTTAATTATGTCTATTGTTTTATAGGTTTTGCGGAGAAATATAGAAAAAAGTAAATAAAAGAGGGATTCCTAGCTCAATATGGATTAAAGAATGAGTTTTGTGCAATTAAAGAAGCATATTCCCATGTGGACTCTAGAAGATTAATTGGGAGACATATATAAACCTATTTTAGGTTTTTGGGAAGGCTAACCAGAAATTAAGGAGAGAAACTCGAGCAGAGAAGGGAGCAGCCGAAAAGGAGTTAGAGCACGGTTCGATCCATCGAAGTTGGACGACAGCTTCAGTTCTTCATCCTTTCTTGATCTGTAAGCTCTATGATTGCTTTTGATTCATTTTAATTATGACTTTCAGTAGCTAAACTGAGTGTTAAGGGGCTGCTTGAAGCTCTGTACATGAAGTCTTTTTAATTCATACACTTTAATCTAGTTTTGCATATTCAATTTGAATGAGGTTTCTTTTTCTATGTGACTCATCGTATGAATTCTTGTACGTTTGCTTTGGTGGCCAACTTAGTATGCACGTTAAGATTCTATTGTTATGAGATACGGGCGACTGAAGATAATTTCTTCCACCGGATTCTCTATAATGATACGCCGATTTTACCGTTGGGTGATTGAAACCCTAGGTCTAGCAGGACACGTTCATAGTGTACCTGTGAACCCTTGTAAATTCTCAGACATTGTCTAGAACTTAATGTTTTTTTCTTTGTAAACCTTGGGGTCCAATGACTATAGTTTCAATAGAGGGACAGATGTGGAGGAGGTCCATGATAAACTCACATATGCATAAGGATTAGGTAATAAGATGTGTTGTATTTATCTATCTTCCTGTGAACTTTCACTGATTGAATATGTGCATTAGATTAAGTATGTGTTAGATAGATGGAATGACGGTGGTGAATTGCATTCATCTTAACTCTTTAATCATATAGTTTAAACTCAATTGCATTTATAATCATCTTTACTTTCAGCATTTACTTTCTGCATTAGTTGTAGCTTAGCCGATTCAGTTTGGTACTCAAAACAACTCCGAATACCCTAATATTTTGTGTGGAAATCCACCACTGTGTTTATATTGTTGTGTCAAAATTTTGTGTTATTTGAGTCAGTTTAGAGTAGTATCGTAGTGTCATTAGGGTACTATAGTCGAGTCTGTCAACAATTTAATTTCGTGTTAGGATTTGGTTTCGCCAATTCTTCGTGTTCGATAACCACTATTTATCATACTACATTGATATATCCAAGTTGAATATAGAGTATCTTTGCATAGGTGTTTACCTGCCTATCAGTGGAACTTGTACCTGATGTTTCTGTTAATACCCGATACCGATATCGATATCGGATATTGAACAAGAAGACTAGATGTAACAAAAAGAATAATAACTATATCGGAGATGCAGTCTTGGGACCGATATCGATGTCGCTGGATAATCCCTCGATCTCGTTGTCGCTTTGTTGGTTTACGAGTGTCTGTCGCTATCGGTCGCTTTGCTTTCAATATCACTTCATGATTACTCTGAACCAGATCGCTCCCGCTGCAGAGATCAACAATGGTTAAGGAGAGACGAGAATTACCCGCATTCAACCCTCTGATGCCTAAATCAGAAACGAGATATGAGTTTAATAGAATAACGGCGTGATTGAGTATAGAATGTGTACCATTAATGCTGAGCTGACCGGTATATATAGGTGGTTGGGACTTTGGTCTCTACCATTTATTCGATATGGGATCAGTGTGCATACCCTCTTTGCTGAGATGCTCTCTGGCCGGTTCCTTGCTCGGCACGTGGGCGCTATCCTTATCAATATGGGGGTCGGTTTGGTCATTGAAGTTGAAGCTGTCTTGCCGGTGGTGATTGTCATGTTAGTTGTGAGATACAGTTATAACTATAATTAAGCAGTTAAATAGGCACTAAGTAAGATAATAAACTAGGGATATGTACGGTTTTATTAGCCATTAGAACAAAGAAAGTATATACCAAGATCTAGGAGAGCAAGAACAAGAAGAAGATGGGTTTTGCAGCATCAGCAAAATACTGAGCAAGTTTATATTTTTGTACAAAACTGATGTCATATGTATGTACGCACACTCTTTTTGTCGGTTCATTTTTGGTTCATACTACTGTAAATCGGTTATACAACTCTCGAATACTTTAGTTTGCAATAAATTCTTGTATGTCTTGATCAGTCTTACATTATATCATATATGAAACGATGAACACAAAAGGTCCAGTAACATTTCTCAATTGAGAGATAAATCAAAAGTATCGCTTATCGCCACGCTACAAAACCGAGATTTTCATCTTATATGACTTGTTCACTTCTTTTGAGTCATTGGATCATTTCTCAAACAAAAATCTCTTCCCTTCCTCCACTCTGTTTCAAAGAGTAGCCACGACCAAATTAGTCACGCTTATATTTTCATTTGGAATCTTAGCTCTTCCAGATCATTTTGATTTACAACTTTACAAAGTAATAGTAAAGAAAATGCGTATGACCAAAAATGCTAAAGAGATCTCACGTAAGAACAGCTCTGTTTTAACTTTTAACTATGTAGCCCAGAGTACCAAAATGAAGTGCTCAGCAAAACAGAACGACACGTTTGATTGTGTTGAGTTAGATCGGTTGTGAAAACATCTCCTGTATGTCCAGATTCCTTAATTTTTAGATGTTAAGCGCAATATTCATGCCAACAGTAAAGCATTTGGTGGTACGAGAGTGAGATCTACGATGTTGCATTGGAATCAGAAAGTACTTTCAAACATCTCTAACACGTTTGATCTCATTGTTGCGAGTGACTGGTACGTTCTTTTTGCTTATTTCAAATAGTTGCAGTTATGCATTATGTTCTTCCATTTCCATGGAAAAGAGTTACTACCACAAATATTGCATGTACTTTGCAGTGTCAACTGATAAAATGATCTCTTCTTTTTTCTCTGAGATCGCATGGAATTTGGGTTGGAGTCTATAGTTTTGTCAATATGGGCCCAACTTTAGCTGCTTACCTTCTTTAGCACAAAAGTCACTTTGCATTCTAACTTTTATCTGGCGCTTCGTTTTTATATACATTCAACTTGCTTTCATAATTTCGGAGTTGATAGCTGGGAAATCTTGTGGGTGGATTGTTATCCGGGAGCATGACAAACGGTGATAATCAATCAATGAGTAACAAAGAAAATAACAAACACAAACAACATAAAGATTCATAGTGGTTCACTCAATCAATGTGATTGAACTACGTCCACTCTCGGAGCCAACAAAATTTTTTACTACGATTAATTGGAGAGATTACAACTTGAGATTACGAATAAACTTTTATTACCCAATACACCTCAAGCTAATGCTCTCAACAATTAGAGAAGACTCTTCTCTCAAATACAAGATTAACTCCACCTCTCTAAAGCTATCTAACTTTCAACTAAGAATCACCTTGAACAACTATGAGAACACTAGACAATGCCAAACTGTTTTTGGCTTTCACTCTTGGTTTTTATCGAAACCAAAAACTCTCTCTCTCTCTCTATACTGGCTGCTCACCCAAACAACATATATACATATGCTGATTGCTAGTAATTAACCTAGCCAACTCACATGCACATCACCTGCACCAATTATCAAAGACGAGCTAATTGCTTTGGGCCAATATTAATGAAGACCAAATCTAACTTGGATTGCAATGTTACTGACCTGGCCACATTTAAAGCATCTCCAACAGCTTTTCCATAATTTTTGTAAAATAGGGAAGCAAAACTCCAAATCTCAAAAATATTTACGTTTCAACTCCAATAGCTTCCCTAATTTAGGGATTTATGCATTCATTATAACTATATTTTTTTATTATAACAATAAAATATTTTATTTTCTCATTGAAACTTGTAAAAAAGTTGTTGAGAAAGCTTTGGGTAACATCGAGAATTGTGAAATATTAATGACAACTTCTTCCCCAAATTTTTAAAGTTTTTGTAAATTTAGAGAATGTGATTTTCTCTTTCATGTATTTGTCTATTTTGGAGAATGAGATAGAGAAACTATTGGAGTGAAAAATATTCAATTTTTTTCAAAATTCAATTTTTTTCTCTGTTTTGAGGTAGGTGTCGGAGTTGATCTTAATCTCTTTTTCTTCACTAATTGGCCAGAGTTTCTTGTACTTGGTACCCAACGTGATGCATGAACTTACATTATTGCATATCCACATGCTTTTAGATCTTTTATGATTCATCTTATTTTGCTTGCTGACTTGATATGCCGTATGGACAGCACTTTTTCCAAGGTTTTTCACCGTGAACTTGCTCAAATTGTCAAAATCTTGTTGGAAAAAGTGCGGCCCTCTGAAGCTATATTCTTCGGTCCGAAAAGAGGAGACTCCTTGGACAAATTCCTGGAGAAAATCAAAGAATGTAGTTTGTGCTTCAGCATAACAGAGAATTTGGATGTGCCATAACCAACTTATGAATGGTGATAGTTCCTGGCCCAGCTATGAAAAAGATCACTGCTATCCCTTATTAGTCAAGATTAAGCTATGACTTGTATTCCTTCTCCAGCCGCGCACGCTTCGGGGTACATTTCACCTCCATGAGGTGACGTCTTTTGTAGCTTGTATTGAAGGTGTACTTTATAGAGAAATAGAAATTGCAGTGTACAGACTATATTGGCATTGTTGCCTTTAATTGGTGGATCCTTAGTAATTTAAACTGCATCCCAATATGTAGATCATCCCTGATTTTGTACTCTACCAATTGGAGATCAAAGACTGTCATCGCCATATTTGGCTGATGTGTGCTATTTATTAGTTCCATTTTAAGAAAATTAAGCTTTATGTGTCGGCAGATTTATGTTTTGTCAATTATGATGAACGAATTAGTTTTCTGCTTTTGAGTGATATTATTTATTCGCGAGATTCCTCATCTTTATCTCAGCTTAAAGTCAAACGTTTTTCTTTAAAATAGAACCGTCCAGGAGTAATCTTATATTTTGAACAATAAAACTAAAGTATTTTGGGAGTGGGAAATAAGTAGATAACTTGTTTTTATTAAGGTTTCATCTCACTGCAGGACTGCACAAATGAACAAGCCGTGTTGATCTGCTGAATGAAAAAGAGGCCATCTCCTGGCTCATGTTTATAGCTTTTATAAAGGTGAGTCTATCTTCTTGCACTAATGCTCTACCTCAGTTGTTTTACAATTGTTTTTCTTTATGTGCAATTTTGCTTGTAACCTGGAAACTATACTCAAATTGCATTGACAGAACTTTTCTGCCTTCTTTAAGATGCAGAACTTTTTGTGCAGATCAAAAGAAGCAATAAAGTTTACGACCAGGGAGGTTAGTTTTATGCCTCATTACATATTATGGCTGCCTTACTCTTAACACTTCTGTAGACAGGAAACTGGTCATAGTTTATGTTAACGGTGAAAGCTTTTCTTTTTACTTTTCGTTGAGGTGATCATGTTATGTGCACATTTCCACTTTGTACAGTTTGTTTACCAACTGAAGCATGGTGGTGAACTAAATAAAGTTCATATAGCTTCGTGATTAGCTTGGTGACATGTTGAAAAGATGGATTAGGAGGCACCATAGAAAATGGACGGCAATAGTCATGATCAATCATCATCTTATCTCCAGAAAAAATAAAAAGTTGGTTTGTTTCTGTCTTTCTGATGCTTGCTATTTGTGTGGTTCATCCTCACACTTTGTTGAATAGAATCATCTCTCCATATACATACATATTTATAAGCCATAGATGATGTCGAACTCATCGGCTCCATTGTCATGGGGCGGCAATTCGGATCATACTTGCATTGGTTATCATATTTAGGAGGTGTATTCAATCACGGATTTAGTAGGATTGTTTTGTATTTCATAAATATTTTAAAATCTTGATGTCAATCTGAATTTTAAACAATTGTTAAAAATTTTGATGTATTCATTATAGATTTCAAACAATCCATAAAAATTCTGTGGTATTTAACAATCCACGGATTTTTAAGGATTTCATTAAGTAACTCATTTTGAAAGATTGTTTACACACAAAATGACTCTTTGAAATCAGGTCTCCCACCCAAGAGATTTTCATGAATTTTGATGGATTTCAAAATAGAACATCTCTCTCTCTCTCTCTCTCTCTCTCTCTCTCTCTCTCTCTCTCTCCCTCAATTTTTTTTTACATACGTCTTTAAAGCGTTTACCTTGGTGTCACAACAAAGATAACGTCCTTAATCTTTGCTTTCATTACCATTTTCTCATGGTTTGATTTCATTAATGACTTCAACTACTATACTTTCAATAATTAACTTCTATAGGGTATAAACTTTGGTCTAATTACTACGATTTTATAAATATTATTAAAATGGTTATCAAATTTAATTTTATAGCAATGAGAAAGTATTGATATTGTGGAAGCAATCGCTCTACTATACCTTTATGTGCCAACTTATGGCGTCCTTTCTTGTGTGGGCGGTTGTAGAGAAAAAAAATGTCTCACTAAAATTTCTTTAACTTAAGAGTTCCGCTCTTTGGTGCGCTTCATAATTTGCATTGTGAACTCTCTTAGTTCCCATCTTGCCTTGAATTATGATTATGTCGAGGATTTTCTCGATCAAATCTTGCTCCTCGACTGCATTTCTCATAATTGGAGCATGGATCTAAGGTTAAGCATCTTATGATTGATGCAATTTGCTTGAAGTCGGAAAATCACATGTTATTCCACTTCTCTTTTAGATCCGGAGCAGGGTGTCAATGCACTTTTGCATATCAAACACCATGAGTAAACAAAAGATACATCAGTTTCACAGTCACAAAAGACTTCGTCGACAACTAATTTGTTTTCCAATATAATATTTGGATTAGACTTTTAGTTTGATGTATATCGTCTTACGAACTCTCTTTGTTCGTTAATCGATGCTTTTATGAACTCTCTTTGTTCAATCGATTTTGTGAACTCTCTTTGTTCACGATGAACGCTCTTAGTTCATCTGGGAACTCTCTCTGTTCCAAGGAACTCTTTTTGTTCCAAATTTTCACCATCAAGAAAGGTGCGGTGTAGAAATGAGGGATGAGATGTTATCCCAAAATTCCTACGAAAAAATTTAAAGTCCCAAAAAAGTAGGTTATTTAAATTTAAATTCAAGTTGTGTTTATAAAAAACTTACTTGAGATTATTACTTCTTATTTTTCTCCTTAAAATCCGCGCACAGGGCTAGAGTCTCGTGCTGATAACGTGTTTTAGGAAATATGATAAAATATTGAGATTGTGGAAAAAATCGGTGTATAATCTTTCATTGATAATAATAAACTCATTTATATAGGAGAATATATGGAGTTACATATGGTAAAAATCCTAATACATCACTAAATATGATTCTCTACATATTCTACCATAACTACGAACATACATAATAAAATAAATATCATTCAACATCATTATCATTTTCTTTTAATTGTCGCTAGAAACGCTGTGAAGTTGAAAAAGAAATCATGAGTGATGCATGCTGAAGCTGACTAGCTACTACCCTCAACGAAAAGATGTAACCGACCACTCCATGTTTATGCCCTAACTTATCCAGAAATTATCCTTCTTCTTCAATTACATATGTATTTTCACACTCCCACATTTATTATCTACACTCTCCTCTTGTGTCATCTTTTATTAAATTATCCATGTAATGAGTTTAATCAGTGGGTGGGGACAAATAATAGAGGGGTATTTTGGTAAAACATAGCACAAAAATGTAGGAGTGCTAAACCTTTATTTATAATACGAAGATGGTCGATAGCAATGGGAGTGTCACCGTCTCACTCTATCATGGAAATGTGGAATGACAACCTTTTTTTCTTCCCCCTTTTATTCTATTTTCTGGACTCTATTACGTACCTACCAATTAAGTTTTAGCTAAGTGGTGTGAAATGACTAAAACCTCACTTTTGGCTGGGTAAAGATGTCTTTAGCTGTGGAGATTAGTTGGAACTTGCTAAGAGGGCAGCTGATTATCGGCATGCCTTTTTCCTTTTGACAGTTGTCTTTCCTTCTAATTTCAGTTGGTGTGAGTTGTGCCCCTTTTTTTAGAAGACTATAAGACTCTGTTTGGTTCACGGAAAGTAGGGGTAAGGAAAGGAAATGGTGGACTTTCCCTTGTTTGGAAAAAGGTAGGAAGGTAATGTTGTTCCGGAGGGAAGAGGATTTTGGGGGGAAATTGTTTCCCTCCACTTCCCCCTAGGAATTCGTTTCCCTCCAATTTCTAGCCATCATTACAATCTTTTGTGACCAAATTAACCTGGCTACACACATGATATTTCAGTTTCTATCCCCATTAGAACTTACTCCGTACGTTTATAAACATAAACCCAGCAATTTAGTCTACTCTTCTATTGGCAAAAAAAGCTCTCTATACCCAGCCATCTTCAATCCTCTTCCAGCAAAGAAGTAATCGATCATCTTATCCTCCTCATAGCAACTTCAATTCAGGTACAAATCAGATTTTAGTTTCTGTTCTTATCAATCATCTAAGAAGTATCTATAAAAAAAAAGAACTTGATATGAGTATAATACTAAATGGATATAAGATTTCTTGCGTTTCCTGTCCCATTTGGGTTTGTTTTGGGATTTGATCACTCGTATGATTTCTTACGAATCTAGTGTTTTCTTACATTTTTTGTGATTTGATTTCGGTTATGTACCATCTTGAGTTTTACTTTGTGATTTTAGACTATCTAAGTTTGCAATGTATTACATGAGATATGTGGTTGGAATTTTAAAGTATGAGTGATATATGACAATATGATAAGACTTGTCTGTAATCATGATAATGCATTTCTTATAAGATAATGAAGAAGTCTAGGAGTCTTGTTATGATGTTGTGGTGATGATGGCAGATAAACAATAGAGGTGAGAGAAGATGAAGAAGTTTAGGAGCCTTGTGATGTTGTGATGTTGTGGTGATAGATGGCAGAGAATTGATAAACGGGTAAGGGAAGCATCTAAATTGTTATGTAGCTAAATAGCAAACCAATCTAAGAGAGAGATGCATTGTTTTGGTTTTGTTAGTAAATGACTGGCAATGTATAGAGGCATAATATTATTCATGGATAAAAAGGAGACCCTGTTGGCTTTGGGTTGGAGTAGATGAAGGTAGAGAGAATCTAACAGAGTGAGATTCGAAAAACACAACTTACATGACCAGCAAAAGGAACCTAATCAGTTAGTTTAAATTTTACTACTTGTATTTTGTTAATCTTATATATACATATATAATTGGTATGCAGTTATGGCTCGTATGAAACTGTCAAGGAAAAGAAAAATTCTCTTAATGCTCGACCAGATTAAGAGCCTTCTTAACTTTGTCATCATGATCTATGTTGTTATGTTTATCATTGCTGAACGTCATTATCGTAAGTATAGGCTCAAATCAGTTTCTATTTATGATCACTTCTCAAGAATGGGAAACTTTTATCGTATGGTGAATGCAAGTGATGTAAGGTGTGTGAATAGTCTTCGTATGGATAGGCACACATTTAGCACATTATGCTATATGCTACGCACATATAGTAGGTTGCGGGGAACAAGAAATGTTTCTGTGGAGGAAATGGTTGCTATGTTCTTGCATACTCTTGCACACCATGAAAAGAACCGAATTATACAAGATAGATTTCTACGCTCCGGGGAAACGATTAGTAGATATTTCAATGTTGTGTTAAAGGCAGTTCTAGGCCTACAAGGGCACTTGTTAAAAAAACCCGAACCAGTGCCGGAGAATTCAAATGATGCAAAGTGGAAATGGTTTAAGGTAAACTGATGTATATAACAATTTTTTTTATAACAGTATGAATCTATACACAATATGCTAAGCTATTTATTATTGTAGAATTGTCTTGGGGCACTAGATGGGACATATATTAGAGTGCATGTGCCGGAAGTTGATAAGCCTAGGTATCGAACTAGAAAGAATGAAATTGCCACAAATGTCTTGGGAGTATGCTCCCAAGACATGCAGTTCATTTATGTATTGCTGGGTTGGGAAGGTTCCGCTGCTGATTCACGAGTGCTTCGTGATGCCATATGTAGAAGATATGGGTTGCGAGTCCCTTATGGTGAGATGATATGACAATGGTTTTTTTAGTTTATTCTTTATATCTTTCTATCCGTAATTGATCTGCCATCCTTTTAATCACAATTGTGTTATTCAATAGGACATTATTATCTTGTGGATGCTGGGTATCCAAATGGGGAAGGATTTCTTGCTCCTTATAGAGGACAGAAATACCATTTAAGTGAATGGAGAGAAGGAAACCAGCCTACCACTCCTGAAGAGTTCTTTAATATGAAGCATTCATCTGCTAGGAATGTGATAGAGAGGTGTTTTGGGTTACTTAAGATACGTTGGGCAATTCTAAGGAGTCCTTCTTTCTTTCCTTTGAAGACGCAATGTCTGATTATTATTGCTTGTTGCCTTCTTCACAACCTCATAAGAAGGGAAATGGCTATTGATCCATTAGAAGAGGAGATGAATAGAAATATAAATAACCAAGCAGAAGAAGAAGATGATGATGATATGATCACTTTTATTGACTCATCAGAGCAATGGAATGATTGGAGGAGAAATTTAGCTACAGATATGTTCAATGAATGGGCAGGAAGTAGAACCACAACATAAGAACCTGATTTGGAGACTTCATCACACTAAGGAAGAACCAGAGACCCCTTTTGTCTTTTATTTTCTACTTGTGGGGATGTGATTTTTGTGTGTCTATGTATATAGTGTTGGAGGTTTTGTTCTAAAGCTCTGTAGGTTCTTTTTTATAGAACTTTGGAAAGGTTTGATCCTTGTACTTGCTGACTTGTATGAGACTAATTTTATCTACTGGCTTATGTTATATTAATTATGGTATTTCAGTCTTAATTTCTTTGCTTTCATGTTGCTATTTATTTTATATTGCATTAATTTATTGGTCTGTATCATTGAGCTCCATGTTTATGAGTTTTACATGGATATGTAGGATGAGCTCGCAACCTAACTTAGCATCTTCTGCTCGTAATGTTGGGGGAAGGAAAGAGAAACAGCCATCACACACATGGACTCCTAATGAAGATGTAGCTCTAGTTGAAGCTTTAACTGAAATTTGTGTTAGTGGAAAGTGGAAGGCTGACAATGGATTCAGGTCAGGATATTTGGCACAACTAGAAAAAATTATAGAGGAGAAGCTACCAAACTGTGGATTAAAAGCAAGCCCCCACATCGAGTCTCGTCTAAAAACACTGAGGAAACAAACACTTGCTATCTCCGATATGATTACCAATTCAAGCGGTTTCTCATGGGACCATGAAAAGAAAATGATTGTATGTGAGAAACAGGTGTTCGACGATTGGGTTAAGGTAATATTGAGTTTCAGTTTATGTTCAGATTTATTAACTCTCACCATGTCCATATTTAGCTAGATGAGCACTAGTCTCCTTGGTATACAGTAGAATGGTAGAATGTTGTTTTGCTTGGTTTCTGTAATGCAAGAACTTTCAGGTCTTGGGCATTTTATGAAGTAATATCAGTAGAATGCAAACCAAGTAGACATAGTGGTTAACCATTAGTTGAATAGCATTGGTGATCATATTTGAGTATTGCGGATTGAAGCTAATGATTTTACTTTGCTGAGTACTGTTTACGGCAGGTTCATAAGTACTTGTTAATTTTTTCCTTGCAAACCTTAGTCATGCCAGCCTATTGGTATGTTTCTTATGTGTACTAGTTCTGATTTAATAAGCCAAAGTTGTGCTGATTTTTCTGATACATTTTCTTTTAAGTTCTCCAACTGATCTTTTCCTTTAACTAAATTATAATTTACTACAGCAAACAAATACATTATTTGATTTGATATGTTATTGTCAATTCTTAGCATGTGCTTGTTATATGACAGGTTCATAAGGATGTCAAAGGACTAAGAATGAAACCATTCATTCATTATGATAGTTTGGTAGAATGCTTTGGCAGAGATCGAGCAAATGGGCTCAGTGCTGAGGGGCCTGGTGAGGCAGCAGAAGACATGAATAATGAGAATGAATTTGTTGAACTTGAAGGAGATGGTTTGGCTGAAAACACAACTCCTAATCCTGCTATTCCCACACCGCCTTGTCCTACTAATTCAACTCGAAGTAGGAAAAGACCACGAGATGCGTATTCTCAATGCTTGGGAGACATGGCTGGCACACTACAATCCTTTGTGGAAGTGACCAAGTCACACTTGGAGACTATGCAAGGAGTCGTTTTGAATGAGCATGTGACATTGCAAAGAAGGGGTAATCTTGTTAATGAACTCATGAAAATTGAAGGTTTGGATGATCATGATGTGCTTGAAGCTGCAGCTAAACTAGTTAGTGATGACTCGAAAATTGAGCTCTTGTTTAACCTACCAGATAACTTGAAGAGCTTATTTATTCATAAGCTTATTCGCAACTAAAAAGTGGAAGTTGAAGACAAATGTTTAGGGTCAGGAGAGCTTTTGTTTTAGAACTTGGATGTTGGCAACATGGTGTTCTATTTTGCATATAATAGAGCCTAATCTCTAATCTGGATGATGACAATGCCATGTATTTTGCATGTATATAGTAAAACTTATGATCTAATCTGAATTTGTATTCTAGTATTTTGAGATTATTGTGATATTATCTAAGGAGTTCTCTGTTTTGCTTCTTTTGAATTTTCTGGTATGATTTATAGGCTGGGTTACTGATATGAGTCTTTCATATTGGTCTAACTTCTAAGCTATGCAATATTCTGAGAATGGGACCTATGTATGCAAGCAGGCTGTTCCACATATGACACCATCTTTTATGCTTGAAACTTGTCAGCCTTTTTGGTATAGCAGAGGTTTTTTCTTATTTTAGGTATACAATTGCAGCTCAAATGGCATTAAGCTACAAATGAACTACAAATATTGGTCTGTTCTCATTTGCTGTGAGCTACAAATGAACTACAAATACCATCAGATTTGCTAGACATACTATAGCAACATTGTAGCTCATTTTTCTATTGTGGCAGAGTATTGGTTCATGTCTAAATATAAGTCGGAGATTACTTGGTCGATCACCGAACCAAGTTTCCTAAAAACTTGAATAACAGATGAGGCTAGTTTGGTAAGTAAGCATATTTTTCCTTTCCATTCTTGACATATACCAAACATAGTTGAGGAAACATAAATCTACTTTCCTTTCTCTCTCCCGGTGCTAACAAACACCTTAATGGAAAATTATTTGTTCCCTTCCCAAGGGAAAGGAAAGGGGAAGTAAATACTTTCCTTTCCTTTCCAAACAGCCAAACGAGGCCTAAGGGTGTATTGGTACTGTGATAATAGTATTAGATTTCACTAAATTATTCAGTCTCATAAATTGAAGCTTTACACGCGCTATTATACTAAGAATTCCGCAAAATAAGTCTAATTAGGCAAATTAGGCTAGCACGAATATTATAAAAAAAATCCGACTATACCGTCCTTTAGTTAGTTAGACGTCTTCTCTAAGCGGTTGATGATGATGAAATGGGTCTTGTCCCGATCAGTGGATTAGTCAAAGTACGCTTCCTATCTTCAAAACATGCACTCATACTGCTCCTCATGGGTGGGGCTCACATAATATCTGTAGGGGATGGACCCCACTTTGTCAATTGTTGTCGAGCCACTGAAATAATAATCGGCGTAGAATGTCTTACTGAAGCCTTCTAAGCCTTAGGTTGCGGACCCCTCACTGTAATTTGGGCCTCCAGCTTCATTTTCTTCCTACGATCTTGCAACACCTCAAAGTTTTCCTTTGGATATCATCTCGGATGCTTATCCATAGCCATAGGGAGCAGAATATCTCTGACTCTCTCATTAGCTACCTCCCTTTGAGGTTCAGGAGGAACCACAAGCGCAGTGGTCGAAAGTAAGTCAGAGTTATCTGCCACCTCCTCCATAAAAGAACCTGCACCACTACCAAGTCCAGCCAAGAGTGGAGTTTCCTTGCTCATACCCCAGATCTCTTATTCCCTCCGGATATCATAGTCGACAAATACCTGTTTATTCATAGGATGGTCAAAGCTACCACAAGCTTTGTAATAGCCCTTCAAATTCAGATATTCAATATCACAAATAATCCAAGCTTGCGGTCCAAGGAGCAAGCTTACCTTGGTTGCCACCAGTTTCCTAAGGTCAACCTCTACAAACAATCGAATATCCATAGTAGCATGCAAACTATGTTGATCATAATCAATATACCTGCCTAGGCAGTCGCCTAGGTTAACCCACCATTTCGGAACAATAATCGGGTCTATCATATCGTCGCCGACAACATGCACACAAGCTCATGTCTTGGTCACTGCAGCCGCAACCGAATGGACAAGAGCAAAACCATTGTACTACTCTACAACTATAGTAGAAGTCCCATAGTGTCAAGGACTTCGCCACAAATGATAAACTCCTCAACAATATGCATGGTACCATATAAAAATTAGATTTAGTAAGGTCATAATATAAATCAGAAGAGAAGAAGGAAGAAGTACCGTTTACCAAGGTCTCTTTTCAACCAAAACATTGTTGAATCAAAATAACAATCCAGTAAAAAAAATGTTTACATGATCAGTATATAATTCTGTTTTGGTGGTTAGTGAATTTTATGGTCAATTGTGATTAATTGTCGTTAGCTTTGTATTCAACAAATGATATTAAATTATTTTTTAACTATTTTTTAATTATCCACTGTTGGATGTAGATCTAACGAAAGTTAACCATAACTGACCATAGAATTCACTCACCACAAAACATGACTCGATCTCTATAAAGTGTCAAAAGTCATAATATTTAAGTTCAACATAATCATAAATTCATGTAGTTAAATTGATTGGACTTTATAGTGTAAACTAACAATTCCGAATACAGTTTATTCAATAAATTTTATCTATAATTAATATTTTTTATTTCAAAGATTTCTAACGCGACAACATTGATCTATAATTAATATGATCTCACTCGTGAAACAAAGAAGTGAAAACGAAAAGGGGGATAAAGTAATTTGCAAAAGAATAATGAAGTTGGACGACCATATAAAAGTGTGAGAGACCACCTGGGAACAAGTTATTCGAGTGAAAGGGCATTACGAGGCAACCACGTGTCCTCCACTCATACTAACTTAGTGTGGTATTATTTTAGAGCATCCGTACACCTTTAAGACTTTTTATTGGTCTAAAATTTTCTATTTGAAGAAATTTAATTATTATTTATTGAATATGAAGCTTTATTCATATTTTTTATATAGCGGTGCAAAAATTAGAATTTTGTATTATTATTTATTAATTATAAAAATTTATTTTTTATTTTTTTGTAATATTTATAAAAAATAGTAGAAGGTTATTGAATTTTTTTGGGATTTTTTAAATAATTTTTTAGGATTTTTTAAGTACAAAATAGAAATCAGTCCGTTATATATTTCAGTAGCCATTTGAATTAAAATTAGACCGTTGGATTACATTTCCGAATTGAAATCAGCGGCCCAGCTAGATCTTCTTTACCGTTGGACTTTTTCTGGCAAATGAGATCGCTACATGCAGACCATTATTGGTCCATAATCCACCGTAAAAAAAATTATTTATTACTAGCGCGTGGTTTACACGCACCTTAATAATATAAAAAAATCTCAACCTGGCATCACCCACATGGGTGTGATCCACCAAGGAGGAATTCCTTCACCATGATCAATTTGAGCGTCGGAGAGGAATTTTCCTCTATCAACATCCTGTTGGAAAATGGTGGTTTTCCACCATTTTAAAGTGACAATTTAAACAAAATAATTAAGTGTGTTGCACTTAATTTTGATGTGAAGGAAACATGGATTTGTATTCTCCTACAAGAGATACATAAAGATTATGTATTCATTTGTTTAAATTGGTTAAGGGGTGAATGAGAAATTGTCACTCAAAGATGGCTACTTGAAACAAAATGAAGGAATGTGATCCCACATGGGAGAAATTAGAAATGTGGAAATTTTTATATATGATTGCATCCTAGTATCCCTTGAATAAGTGAGTAGAGATGGTCTCTCTCACGCGCGCAGGGGGGGTGCAAATCTTGGATGAAATGAGTATGCGATATAGACTTGTGTGCGCTCACGTCCTGCGGACACGAATGCCGTTCCGATTTGGGTCACGCCACACGAGTTTCCTTTTGCACTCAGGAAAGACTTTTTGCATTCCTCAAGACCTTTCAACTTCTTCGTTACACACTATTATTGGCCGGTTTATGCATGGTTAAATGGTGTGTAACTCACAACTTTTTTGTTTCAGTTCAAAAAGAAGTTTTTGTGCTGCGGTACAAAACTTTGAAGTTGTTTTATCCTGGGAGAACAACGTCACACAAGCCTGCGGACGGCGTAAAAGTTCTTAAAGAAAGCGTGTCATACACGTGACTCAACTTAGTTCATATTCTTATCTAGAATTTATTCTTTGTTCATGTGTTTGTAATTTACTAATTATTTTATTTATTATATTTAATTTAATATCACTTGCATTTCCTACGCATCCGATCCTCCTCCCTTATTAACTCCGCTGCAACAAATTTTCAGAGAAAAATTACTCTCGCCGACGGCCCCACCAGGAATTCCTCCATTTTTCCATAATTTTCTCACCGCTGTCTTAGCCAAGACGATTCTCTATACTAATCTAAGATCACGTGCAACTTATATTTGCAAATCTAAAGCGCACAATGACTCTGTCTAGAGGGAACGTGACCTAGGTCCTCCCTCACATGGGTATCGTCCGGATCGATCGAGAGGGTGTGGTTGGTATTTGTGTACTCTGTATACCGTTATTTGCAGGACCTCCAAAGGCAAGGATTGCCTCTGAATGGGGAGGCAAAATACATGGTCTTAATGTGGTTGATGTGCTTTGGCAAGTGCATGGTGCCATGGTTAGTTGCATGTACCAAGCCGCAATGTAGTTAAACCGAAACCTTGCATCATAAGGAAACTATTGTTCTACATATATACATATGGCAATAATTTCTTAGAAGATTTTGAAGCATTATTTTATGTTCTAAAGGAATGATAGATCCACTTCATTAAAGTTGAAGTTGAAGATTTATATGAATCATGAAGATGTTCTACGTTAATTACTCTAAACAGGCTAACATGTCTGTGAAAAAGAAATAATGTTTGATCATCTGTTGGCCTCTTGTAAGTTTCTTCATTTCTCAACTATGTACGTAAATTAAAGTTTGTTTGGTATTGAATTTTGAAATGATGAATATAATGTTTAGAGCGCGTGAAGAGAATTAAACATGCATGGTACATGTACTACATTGGCATTTTTTCATCTATGAACGTATACACATATTAGTACATTTCTTTCTAAGAAACTACTCCGGTGCTTTAATACAATTTATAATAAAAAAATATGTTTATAAAATAATCATAAAATAGTAAACTAATTTATTTTAAGGTTGTAATATCAAGTTTAATTTTCTCATAAAAAACAGTATCAAACCTAAATAAATAACTTTTTATTTCACGATTGTGTTATATCAAATTAAAAAAAATGAATGATCAAGATTAAATTGTAAATTTTAATTAAAAATTTACTTATTTAGGTTTGGTATCGTTCCTTATGAGAAAATTAAACTTGATATTATAACCTTAAAGAAGTAAATTAGTTTATCATTTTATGATTATTTTATAAACATGTATTTTATTATAAATTATATTAACACACTGATAATATTATCCTTCTTTCTATATATGATTATTATGAATTAGACGTCCAAAAAATGTCCCGGAGAAACTACACAAAAATCGTGATATGTGTTGCATCAATTTAATAGATACGTAAGAATTATATTGGCCTCTAAATTTATTTTTCTGACTCTCTTATTTTCATGTTGGAAAAAGAATATCTCTAGAATGTCAATAATAGATAATATTGATGTCGGTCAATTAATCGACAGGAAAACAGGGAGCCAGTCTAAGTACAATGTCGACTGATCATAATCTGGGACTTATATCACTTCCAACATATTTATATTGATTGATAAGTGATAACCCTACGGACTAAAGCAGCTAGCTTTACCCTGATCGATCTGCATCCATCTCTATCTTTCGATGTCCATAGAACTTTCTCTGAAACATATATATCTGATGTGATCGATTCATTCAAGAAGAGGAAGAAGCAAACGGGTCTAGCTACTCGATCAATCACCAAGCTAAACAAGTTGATCGACCAAGTGTTTGTCCAAAGATCCACATACATGGATGATCTGTGCCCACAAATTTGCAGCACCCTAGCTTAAGTATTACGAAAAAGATAGATTAATTACGGTGCCTACCCTATCTTTATACTTGGGTAGTTTAGCTAGCTACTCTCCGGGGAGTCCTGCCCTTCGATTTGGAACAACTATGTCTCTCTTGCTATATAATTATATATATGTAGTTTAATATATGTAGTTTAATCTGTAAAGCTTAATTGGTTTCGATTCGATTTGGTCGGTGTTGGCCTAAACAAGTACGCACGAGACGTGGCACGACTACCCTTTCCTTAATTAGGTCTGTTTAGAATCGAAAACGAAGTTGTATAATTCAGCATATGCATATATGTGTCAAACACTATATGGATATGCCAATCGGAAATGATACGGTGTTATATCATGACGCCGTTGGTACGTCCATGCATGTATTGAATGGCAACATTCTCACAAACGATTATTTACGTACACCGACCGGATGTGTACGTGTGATTCAAAGGATTTTATCCGAAAACTAATTAACAAGTCTAACTAGTAACTTCTCGTAATGAAAAATTAATTGGACGATCGAAAAGATTACTTTGTAGCTCATGCATGTGTTGCCACTACGTGGAATTATGGTCTCCACGTATAAATAGAAGAAAGGGAAAGGGCATATATAGCAAGTTGGGATATGTTGCTAGCTTTGGACTCATGTATATATGTAGCAATGTCTACGTGCTAACTATATTAAGCAATATACTCAGTCACCCTTTTTTTTATCCAACATATCAAAAATCGTAGAAAAAGCCATTTCTATCTATGCAAGTTGTCCTGTTTCTTTCGGTTATTTAAAATTTATTCTTATACTGAATCATTAATCACGATCGCCGAGAGTTAGCTATACAATTTAGTTGGCTCAAAGCAATACCAGAAATTGCGCGCTTGATGACACCAATTAAAGAGCGCACCACCTCTGTAGAAACACATTTAATTTGTTTTAGAAAATATAGTAAAGTATTAAGATTTTGGAAGTAATCATGGCGCGTAACTTTTCATTGATAATAAGAAATTCTTGTATATAGAAGAGTATATGGAGTTACATATGGTAAGAATTCTAATACAACACTAAATATAATTTTTTCCCTTATTCTCTGCATATTCTACCATAACTAGGAACATATTAATAAAATAAATATCCTTCAACACTCCTCATTGTGCCGGTTATGGTAGATGGTGCTTCTTCAATACTTATTTGATGTCTCATTAAAAACTTTGACGTGCCAAAAAATTTTACAGGAGAAAAAATGATCTTGCCAAGTAAAAAGAGCGCAAGTCGTCGTAGACGATGATATTACACTTAACTGTGTTGCCTCATTAAAACTTTGTTAAGTAATAAAAACCCTTTGGTATAAAAACAACCTTAGTCAAGAAAAAAAAATATAATGTGTCATTCACATTTTAGAAACGCTCATGTGAATGTTAGACTCCCCCATATATCAACATTCAGGGTAGCTTAAATAAGCTAAGCAACCCTATGCTCTTCACATGCTTCTCCAATGTGGAATTTGGTCAATGACTTAGAAAGCCTGCCATATTATCCTCGAATCAAACTTGGTCAAGTATGACCTTGAGGAATTGCTATTGTTTGCTGACTATAGAATACATTATGTAATGTATGTTTAGTGTTGTCGCCCTACATGTAATCTAGCTTCAACACTTTGATGCAAGTAACATTATCCTCATAATGCATGTAGATTCATCAGTGGTGATTCAAAACCACTTGATCTTCAATATGTGCACTTATGGACCCAACCATATGCACTTCATAACAACTTCCTGTTACATCAATAATCTCAACATGGTTCGAATATGTAGCGACAAGAGTCTCTATTCTAGACTTCCAAGATATCGTGGTGTTACAATGGTAAAGACATAACCAACTAGGGAACAACCTTTGTGTGGATCAGAGAGATATCTGACTTCAACAAAACTTGCCAACACATCACAACGATTGTTGGTGTAGGGGTGAGGGAAAAGCAACATTACTCTCTTTGTGGTGTCCTTACTTCCATTGCCACTCTCTTTGTGATTTTTCTGTAGGGATAGATCAAGCGCATATATTTCATACTATTTGATACTGAAAGATCATCTTTAAACCATTCCAAGGACATTGCGTGGGCGCGATACATCTAACTATCAAGTTCAATAATAATGAGGAGCTAAGTCTTGTGTATTATACTAAGTACACTATTGCACTTAGATTAGGCACTCTAGCATCTAAAACGTATTCGTCATCATCCCTGGGACGAAAATGGATCCCTCTAAGGATTAAGACTATAGAAGATCATGGGAGTACTCATAGACTTCACTTTATCATAATAAAGTACAACATATCTTAGAGTATAAATGATTGATGGAAACTCTCATCATTACAGTGCTCGAGTTCCAGTTCAAGGCAACACCGTGTCTTACCAAGATCTATCATCTCAAATTCGGATTTCAAACATATTGCAAATCTCGAACTTTTTGATGGACCCAACCCCGATTTAGTTTCCTAAACTAGAATCAAACCCCTTCTGAAAACACGAACCAACAAAAACCATTAAAATTTCGGCAGAGTAACGTTACTAACGCGGAATTGCCTTTACCTGCACCCGGAAAATAACACTTCATCCTATGCCACAAAAGCCAAACCATGGGCACCAATCCCATCAGAATTTCTCAATATCATATCAATAACAATAAACAGTAAACATAACTGTACTATATAGAAAATCCGGGAAAAACCACATAAAACATGTATCAGTATCGTATCAGAGCAACCTCTAATGTATATATACAAAATATACAACAGTAGGCGAAACAAGAAACCTACTGGAAAAGACAGGTAGCTCGAACAACTAGCCTCCAACCGCGACGTGAGACACCAGAATCCGAACTGCAAACTGGGCACAGAAACCGAAAAGCCCAGGGGAAAGCCAATAAAAACGTTAGAGTGAGTGGACGAAAATAAACATATGCCTTTCACCAATTTCATATACAATAAACAAGTATAGCGAGTTCGGAAAATATATATGGAGGTGCCAGGCGAATCTCTCAAGCCCGACGGTCAGGCGAATTTCTCAAGCCCGATGGTGATAGGCCAGGGGAATCTCTCAACCCCGACGGCATAACAAGGGAATCTCTCAACCCTGCCCAGAGGAATCTCTCAACTCTGGTCAGACTACCGGTGATCAGTCGAGTAGCCGAAGCATCGATGCAAGTATGTCATCACCATAAAATATAAAATAATACCTCCAAAAATAATAAATAATCTCAACATCGTATATAAATAAATACGGAAAAATCACGAACTCGCAATGACTGTGAAAATATAAAAATGTCCACTCACAGATAAGCAAAGCGCGCACTCGCGCTAATCACGTGGTCCGGCGGAAGATCCATCGCCCGAAGCACGATCTCGATCCCCTGAATAATCATAAAATATATCTGATCAAAATCACAATTCACAATACTGTACCACACCTTGGAAATCAACCGTTCCCAGAAATATATAATGTAGTGCAAAATAATCGACAAATTTCCCGAAATCTCCACTCAAACCCTCAACTGAAAATCCGATACCCAAATCAACTCGAAAACCTTAAGGCGACGATCGGGGCGTGAACACGAGCAAAACGACATATAACTCGGCACATTTCCAAAAAAGTCAACGGTCGTCGGAGCTCCGCCGTTGACCACCGCCGGCGGCGGCGGCGCGCCGTCAACTGGAGTGATTTTCCGGCGGCCAAGGTTACCGAAGCTTCCTCTCAATGAGCCTAACACATCTCCCTTCTGAGGCAAGGACCAATTCCGGCCACACACGCCGAAAATCAGCTCGAAACCCACGGAGGGAAACCACCGTCGGCGAAGCTGCTCGCAGTTGATCCGCCGCCTATGGCGCACGGCAGCCTTCAAGACTTGTCCCAAGAGAACCGCCGTAGCCCTACGAGCAGAAACCCCCAACTCCCCGGCCACCACCGTGGCCGGAGCACCTCCGTCCACAAAACCCAAAACCGTCGGGAATTCCATCGAATTTCAACTCCACATTTCTCCCTCAAATCAACACCAAATCAAGAAATTCTAAGTGCTAAACAGCTTAGAATCACGAGGAGAACATTTTACCTTCCAAAGTCGTAGCCTGAAACGGCTGAAATCGGCGGGTTCACCGGAGAATTCAAACGGTCCGAAAATTCCTCCACTGGTCAACTCGGTCAACGCCTCCAAACTCGGTCAATGCCGGTCAATCTTCACGAACAGTGATTTTCGACTATTTCCGATATTTATACTCACGTCTCGGGACGATCGACGGTCCAAAACGGATAACCATTACGATTCAGATAAACTCGAAATGAACGGATAAATTCGACGAAATTTCAAAACTTCAAATATTCATATTGTATTCCTCGGTCGTCGAAATAATCATCCGGAACTGTCCACGAACTCAAAATCACGTGTACAACAACTCTCGAGAAGAGACTCAACTCAAATTCACGACCGATAATTAAGTCGTTTACACTACTGTTTTTGTTCCGGGTCGTCACACTTTTCATATAAATGAGCACGCATGGGCATATCCCTTCCCAATCAAGTAGTCACTTGGTGAGCATTTCAATCTCATAGAAAAAGCGCTCTGTGGTCTGAAGCCACTTGTTTTAGGTACATGAAGTCCATCTGAGACATTCATATCTATCTTTTATTCTAGATCTCTATCGAGATACGTCATGACCACGATTATAAGATGCATGTCAAGTTTTTCGAAAAACTCTCAAACTGACTAGGTAGTGGAGTGCAATGACATTCATTGCGAGAGAATTTATCTCATCGTAGTCAATTCCAGAGCGTTGTGAGAAGCCTTGTGCCATGAGGCGAGTATAATCTTTTTATTCTCATCACGCTTTCTAACAAAAACCTATTTTAATAGGCTTTACACTTGGGTGTGTTAGCATCACCAACTCAATGGCCTTTCTCTTTGTTAGTGAGCATAATTCAATCTGGATCGTTTCTTTCCATGTAGGCCAATTACTACTACATTTGGAAATTTCAACGTAGATAAGTTCGATAAGTCTCAAAATCCGATGCTCTCATGTACACTAATGTAATTTGTACTTTGTAGAGATATCTATATTATGAGTAATTGGTTTTAACATTAAGGCATCCCTAAATGATAACCATATGATGAAATTGATTATTAATGATCAATGGATCATATTGTGCCAAAGTCGCTCCCTTCCTTGGACGAGTATATATCGAATTCTTTGGGTCTCCTACGCTCTTCAGTATAACCCATAGCCTATGACGGCACTATGCCACTTTGTGACGTCACCATGTCACATTCCATGGTGGCAGCGCCATAACCAACTCTTTTTTGGTGGTGTCATGTCCTTTCAAAGGGACATAAATTCTTACAGGCATGTTTGTAGAAAGTATATGTGATCTCGTCACTTTAACGATACTAGAAATACATTAGGCATCAAATCTGTTATGTTCTATCATTTGGGGATCATGATGAGACATAGTGAGAACACATCCCTTCCTGTCGTTCCTTTCAAACATGCTTGTTCATATCTCCCCTAACAACGGGAAGACTATCTCATCAAAGTGACATTCACTAAACTAGCGGTAAAGAGATCGCCTATCAAGGTTCTCATAGTGAAATATAGTTGAAGACTCATGTCCAACATATATATTCATCTGTCTCAATTGACCCATCATAATGTGTTATGGCAGAGCAATTTTGGCACATATATGTGTAACTGTGAGATATTATCTTCGCACATAGTCAATGGCTGCACAGAATAAGATTGAGTGATGGTGGATCATAGACGATGTAGTAAAGTTGCATGCGATATTGCATAACCCTTAGCAGAAAATAATGGCGCGCATCACCAATGCACAAACTACCATTGTAGTTGCTAAACAATAGTTTTTTGCGAGACCATTTGAGTTTGTTCATGAGAGTATGATACCAATACCAAATATCAATGATTGTAATATAAGTCATCGAAACTCTTTGATGTAAACTCTCTAGCATTATTAAGTCGAATCAATTATAAATCGGATGATTCGAGTAGTGAGGCCACAGTCATATGATCTGAGCTAGAAGTTTGAGCAGCATTAAAAATGGACGATAGCATGACACGTGACCAACATGTTTGCCTTGTAACCAACACCACAAAATATCGTAGTGGTCCGCTAGTTGGTTAAATCGTTCCATAGAATCACCTTAGATTCTACTAGTGAGACCATATGTGTCATTTGCATAGAAGGGTCTCAATCATAATCTCTTGAATGAGTGAGCTTTGCAATAATGAGCGATGAGCCTTTGAAAATAACCAATGAGAATTTTGGTTGAGGCTTGGAGTCTCCATGGACTCGGGAAGGATGATATATAGGATATTAGCACACCACCCTCGACGTCTAGTTTTCTCCTCTTAGGGGAAGAGACATCACTCACTAGTCGGCGGTGGACGAAGGTGCCACCACTGAATGGTGCCCGACTCTACTATCTTATGAACCAACTTTAGTTCTTGCTTCCTTTCATTCGAAGGAAGTGATGTCCGTTTGAGCTTTCTAAAATTTGGATCATCATATCACGACTTGGGTGTCCCAATTTGTCGTATCAAAGCCTATATGTGTTTGAATCCCTTAAGTAATCTCTCATGACATGATTTGATTCTACAACTCTCTTTTAGTTGTCTTACATAGCCCATCTCACTAACACATAAGTTTCTCTAATATTCGGATCATACCTCAATCATTAGAGATAATTCAAAGGAACTCATGTTAATTCTCTCTTGAAAATTGTTGACATAGATGATGAGAAGTCATATATCCAGACCATTTGTCACGACCTGGATGTCCAGTCTGTCGTGTCAAAGCCTATATATGTCGGAATCCTAGAGGTCGTCACTCATGACATAGTTTGATTATTCAATCCTATTCTAGTTGTCTTACATAACCCATATAGCTAACACATAAGTTTCTCTAGTATTTAGATCATACCGCAATCATTAGAGATAATGTAAAGGAACTTATGTACATTCTCACTTAAAAGTTGTTGGCATAGATGATGAGAAGACCTATGTCCATTCTCATCATAAAGAAACATGATTGACAAGGCACAAAGTCGATATAAGTTGTCTATGGCATAACATAATATGTGTAATTCCTATATCAATGAGACACTCAAAGTTCTTGAGAGAAATACTTACAAATAAACAAGTCTTGCATGAGGAAAAATAAAAAAATAACTCAAAAATTTGGTTTTCTGGGGATATGCCTTCGATCCATCGAAACGCCTCTTCGGTTTGATCCCTCGATCCCTCGAAGGGCTTCCTCGGGTTATTATGTCAAGCCATCACGGTACACCTTCGATCCATTGAAGGTCCTCCTCAAGTTCTATCCTTTCTCGAGTTTATCTGACCTCCGTGTACTTAAATAGGCATAACTTTGTCTAGAAAATAGCTATTGACGATCCGGTTGAAATTCTGGAAACTAGACACCCGTAAATTTCCAAACATATATTACTCATATGTTAGATCCTTCTAAGTAAATCCCAGTTTTACGTCAAATCAAAGTGATATGCACAACTGATTCTGTTATGTCTATTTCTGACATTTGTCAAGTAAATCGAGCATAACTTTTCTAGAAAATAGATATCGACGATCTAGATATAGTTCTGAAAACTATACATCCGTAGCTGTCCAACCATATGCAATTCAAATGTTGGTCCATTCTAGGAAAATCTCAGTATATCATCGAAGTTGACTGATCTGCAGAGCAGATTTTGTTATGTTATGTTTCTGATCTTAGTTTAGTAAAACGAGCATAACTCTTTCTAGAAATTAGCTATCGACAATTTGGAGGTAGTTCTGAAAACTAGACATCTGTATATTTTCAGCCATATATCACTGATGTGTTGAATTTTTATGGAAAATTTTTAGTTTATCATCGAAGTTGACTATTCTACAAAGCAGAGTCAATTTTTTGTTTTGTTATGATTTTTGGAGATTTCAACACTCTTAGGTTATCCCATTTGATATATGGACGAATTTATTAGTCTACTAGGCCATTTATAATCGTTTTCATAGCTCTTTTCACTCAGGACCAAGCGAAGACAGTTCAATGTAGGTGGGACACAATGTCCGCTCAAATACCTTTATCGAAAATCTCTTTTTTTAGACATCACAAGTTACTAAAGTGAGGCATAGTAGATGATAGATTTATAGAAACCACAAAATATGTATGTGAAACAAAAAATGTAGACAAGCCTGTTATTAATAATCCAATACAACGGTGCCTTTATTAATAAGCCAACATGATACATCAAAGTTTGCTAATCCAAAGTAATTGACACAAATTGTCAAACATAATACTTAGGCACACATGCCTTTTTACATGGAAAACATAAAGCTCTAATGAAAATCTTGTATCTCTTGAATCGAGTCTCTACCAATTTTGAAGTGTGCTATGTTGAGATTCGCATTAGCTCTATCTCCATATTCTGCTTCTTTGTTTATTTGATCCTTTAAATTCGCAAAATCTGAGCACGCTGGCTTGTTAAATTTATGTCGAATTATTAGTGTGTCCGAATGCAACAAAATTTTGCGGACTCAAACGAGACACGTATATGAACACTTCTAAAAATTTTCATAATTGTTCTAGACCTTTAGCTAAGTCTAATAATTCGTACAATAGTACACAGAAAACAGTTCAGAAAACTGATGTGTTCTAGGATCAAGTAGATTCGGATTTGGTGGTTTGAATGTGGCGATGATGATATTGGCAATCCATAGATTTCTCACATCTTTTTTCTATCAATAGTATTCAACACCTATTAACCCAAAGCTTCCAAAATCAATCTTTTAAAACATCTTGAGAATAACCAACTCGTTTGATTCAAGAAACATCATGCGTCTTATCCTTGCCTCTTTTGACATTGGTACCTCAGCCTCATGGCTTTCTTGGCCACCATGGCATCCATGGCCGGCGCTTCCTCTATCATGGTCATCAATCATGACCTTCATGCGCCAACTTATGACGTCATTTCTTGTGTGAGCGTTTGTAGAGCCAAAAAAAATGTCTCACTAAAATTTTCTTAACTTAAGGGTTCCGCTCCTTGCGCCCTGCTCTTTGGTGCGCTTCATAATTTGTATTGCAAACTCTCTTAGTTTCCATATTTCCTTGAATTATGATTATGTAGAGGATTTTCTTGATCAAATTTTGCTCCTCGACTGCATTTCGCATAATTGGAGCATGGATCTAAGCTTAAGCATCTTATGATTGATGCAATTTGCTTGAAGTCGAAAAATCACATGTTATTCCACTTCTCTTTTAGATTCGGAACAAAGTGTCAATGCACTTTTGCATATCACACACCATGAGTAAACAGAAGATACATTAGTTTCGCAGTCACAAAAGACCTCCTCGACAACTAATTTGTTTTCCAATATAATATTTGGATTAGACCTTTACTTTGATGTATATGGTCTTACGAACTCTCTTTGTTCGTTAGTCGATGCTTTTATGAACTCTCTTTGTTCAATCAATTTTGTGAACTCTCTTTGTTCAATCAATTTTGTGAACTCTCTTTGTTCACAATAAAGGCTCTTAGTTCATCTAGGAACTCGATCTCTTTGTTCCAAGGAACTCTTTTTGTTCCAAATTCTCACCTTCAATAAAGGCGCGGTATAGAAAGGAGGGATTAGATGTTATCCCAAAATCCCTACGAAAAAAAATTAAAATTCCCAAAAGAGTAGGTTATTTGAATTTAAATTCAAGTTGTGTTCATAGAAAACTTACTTGAGATTTTTATAGAACAATCTTCATCTTCTTGTTTTTCTCCTTAAGATCCGTGCACAGGGCTAGAGTCTCGTGCCGATAACGTGTTTTAGAAAATATGGTAAAGTATTGAGATTGTGAAGCAATCGGTGTGTAACCTTTCATTGATAATAAGAAATGCCTTTATATATGAGAGTACATGGAGTTACATATAGTAAGAATCCTAGTACATCACTAGATAGGATTCTCTCCTTTATTCTCTACATATTTTACCATAACTAGGAATATACATAATAAAGTAAATATTCTTCAACATCATTATCATTTTCTTTTAACTATCACTAGAAACACTGTGAAGTTGAAAAAGAAGGCCTGAGTGATGCATGCTGAAGCTAACTAAGCTATTGCCCTCAACGAAAAGATGTAACCGGCCACTCCATGTTTATGCCCTAACTTATCCAGAAATTATCCTTCTTTTTCAATTAAATATGTCATCAGGGGCGGAGTCAGAATTTGATACGAGGGGGGGGGGGGGCTAAATTTATTTTTTTGTACGTACAAACTTGATGAAAAAAAAAAGTCAAAAAAACATGTCATTTTAATGATTTTATAGGTGCAAAAATTGAATGAACTGAAAAACTGAAAATAATATGCCATTTTTGGTCAAAAAACATATGAAAGAACAAAAATCAAAAGGGTGGATGAAAAAATATATATTTCGGTGGAATAAAATGAAAGAAAAAGAAATACCAAAAATAATGTCATTTTTGGGTCAAAAATAGCTGAAAAGAAAAAAAAAAGAGGAAAACATTGACAGATGGCAAGTTGAAGGCTCAAAACCGCACTATCTCTCTCTCTCTCTCTCACATTTAACTAACTTTTTCACTACACTAAAATGTAACTAGACAAATTTGTGAAAACACAAGGTATATATTCCCAAAGTCAGGGAGGCCTGCGCTCCTGCTGGCCCAAACGTGGCTCCGTCTATGTATGTCATTATATCCATCTATAGGAAGAGAATTATTCAATAAAAAGTTTCATTCGACCAAGATCTCTTTGATACTTCAAACTTGATCTATGACCAAATGGGTGCATTGTATTTAATTTCATGGATAAAAACTTAATTTTTAAAGTACTCTTCCTTTTCCGATCCCTTTCAAAGTTATCTCTTTTACTTGGCAGCATGGATCATTCCATTTGAGCTTAGTGGGAGGTCCTCGAGCATTAGCAGCTAACAGCCAGCAAGAGCAGTCATGAAGCATGTACGTACCTCAATCAAGGAAAGCAATTTTATTCTCATATTTAACATTGTGAAACAACTTCGATGTATGGCAAGTAGCATTTAGTGACTACTTGCGACCAAACAAAAAAGGTATTAGTGACCGCGTACAGGATCGGGCAAGAGACAAAAACAAAATAATAATTTAAAACTAGCTTCCAAGTAATATACACCAGAAAATAGAATTCATCATTTTAGCTCCATCTCTTTGGCCTCAGTTGGATAAGAATTTAGCGTTACTCCTGCTTAGCTAGCTAGTGACATTTGAGCTCCCTCCTAATTATTTATCATACAAAATCTGAATCCAAATGAATGGCAAAACAATTTAAAAAAATGGAATCCCAAACATTTGGCCTCAGAAAAGTAACGCTTCTGATTTGCCCTTTTGCACTCTTCAGACATGGATCACCGTGTAAAAATTTGCATGCATGTGTTTGTTTCCATCAATAAAGCCTTTTTGATTAATGAGTCAAAAAGCCACGTCATAACAGTGGCCTGCCGCGTCAGCAGCAGTGTGGGCTCCCGCTCCAGGTCAAAACGCATGGGGCCACGACCTCAAAATCTCAAACTCCTAGTCACACAGTCTCGGAGTTTGAGACTACTAGCATGAAAGCTGCCGACGAAGTCTAGAATAGCGGCAGCAACCTCCAAACGGCCGCCAGGACGGTGATGGTTGCCAAAACGATGACGTTTGGTGCCGCGATGCGTGAACCTGCCGAGACGGCGCCGGCCGCCACAGGGATCTGCCCGTTCGCCGACTTCACACTGCAATACACACCGCCATCACTCCATTAGAAAAAAAAGTAATCATTAAAGAAAAAACTATCAAATTAATAAAGATGCATGTACTGCAAGTTTGCATTGCAGATCGCATAGGCGAGGACGGTGCAACATATGGGGCACCTAGCAAGGCTTATTATTAAACAGAAACGTGACCACCATATCTAGGGTTGACCAACCCAAAAGCAATAGCAACTCCAAACCGACCCTCTAAAGTTTAAATAGAATAATTTCACAATGAAGCACTTGTTGCCTAAAATCGTATATGTCATTTTGGTTTAACATAATTCGTACGAGTCTAGCATAAAAAATAATGGTGAAATGGAAATGGGGGTTACCTGGTGGCAGGGACAGGGCAGAAAGTGATGAGATAGTTGGCGGCAGCACAAGTGAAGGTGCTAGTGCCGTCGTCGTAGGCATAGCTATAAGCTTTAGGGCACGCATTCTTGAAGAACTGAGAGTAGGCGCTGGGCTTGCAAGTGTCTGGAGTCGCGTATTCGCCACTACAGCAGTACATGGGATCCCCAAAAGCCTCGCACGCGCTTTTACACGCCACGCCGCCGTCGCTCGCCGTCGCCACCTTCATCTCCGACGGACACCCTACGTTCAGGTCCACCACGCACCCCGTGGTGGTGCAGTTGCCATCTGTCCCGCCCTGGGGCGCCACCAGCATGGGGAGGTTGTACCCGTCCACGAGGCTGACGTCATAAAAGTCCAGTCCGTTCGCGCCGTTTAAGGTGAGCTCGGCTAGGCTTGCCGGAGGAGCGGCTCCACCACCGGCGCACTCTACGGTAGACGAGCCGCAGTCTCCTGTGACGCACGTGAACCTCCCCGTGGTTGGGTCGTTGGAACATAATGTTCGCCCCCATAACCGACCCGACCAGGAGGCGGGGACGTCAATCGTGCTCGACTCGCCGGATGGCAAAACAAACCCCGTTGTCGAAAGCTGTGCCGTCCCTGCGTTCGACAAAATGCCCGGCCAAATCGTATAGCTGCACTTGTTTGCTATAGTAAACGTCGCCGACAAAGCACCTAAGGATTTTTTTCACACAGGGATGATTAGACTAACGAAATGAAACCAGACGTACGTGAAAGAAACATGTATAACTAAGCTTGTGACCTTATTGTGTGTGTGATATGTACCTGAAATGAAGTGCATGAGACAGAGAGAGACTACGAGCTTAGAGAATTGAGTAGAAGCCATTGCTGAGAGAGTATCTTAAAGCTTTATTTTCCTTTGGTCAAAAATGTGGGAGAAGGTCGTTATATAGAGGGGGGTTAAGGAGTTGGGTCCCAATCAACATGTTGTCCACATGGAGGCGGTTAATTAAGGTCGGCTATACCCAGTGGATTTAAATTTTTCTGTTTGGGGCAGAGTTATTTTCTGGCGTAAGCAATTAGGTGGTTGATAAGGGGCTTTTGGAGGCAAGCAAGGGATGGTTAGATTCTCATAGGGATTCACCACAAAGGACTTGAATTGAATTCCGTGTCGTCGTCTCAACGAGTGTGGAGCTGGGAACTAGTGCGGTTCAGTCGGCTAGTGAAGTTTAATACTTATTTGCCTGTGAAAGGAAGGATCGGGTAGGGGACAAGATCTCTGAGCAAGGTCAGGGACAAAGAGATCCAAGCCTTACAGGTGGGGGGAAGCAGAGCGTTGATGTGAAAAATATCTTATTTCGTGAGTCACTAGTTTTAGGAATAGAGAACTGACACGTGTATAGTCATTCTGACTGTGCGCATGACTCGTGAACAGGTTATACTCCAACAAATTTAGTTGGTGCCTCGGTGGTGTGTGCGAGCTCTGTTTATGTTGCTGACATTCGTATTCATCGATGGTTTGTATAAGAGTTGGTGTTAGCAAGCAGTGGTATCACGAGTGTTGCCATCAGAGAATAGCAACTGCTCTAACCATACTTGTGTGTTCAAATCACAAATTCACAGTGCCACACAGTTTCACAATAATATCTCATAGCGGCTTGGTTGAAACTTGTCCAAATCGACAACTAAAGTGGCCTATTAGAATGGGGTGATGCCTGCACATCTTCTCGAAACTTCAAGTGGCCAAACTGCGGAATCAAATTGCAGCTCATGCTCTAATGGATCACCTTAAAATATCACCTAGGATCAGGTCAACCAAAGAGGATGACAACAACACTCTCTAGATATAAAGGCCCAAATAGATAAGATCATGACTATATCCATCAAACTATGTTAAATAATTGGTCCCAAGCCCAAAACACATGGTGATTCCAAGAGATGGAGAGTGCAACCAGTGCATCACAAGTCAAAACATACTTTCAAAAGTTTTAACTTCCGGACTTCTCACAACACAGAACCTTGGTTCTTGTCGTCCTGATGAGTAAAAGCAAGGGGGAATAAAAAACAGTCTAATGCAACAACTTTGAATTTTGAATTTTGATGCTAAACCAAAAAGCCAAATTTGAATTTTGATGTGTGAGATGACATTTGACATCTTACTCATATTTTTCACTCTAACCGATCTGTCAAAATGAGATGTTATTTTATTATAATTCTATCAAATGTTCAACCAAGTTTCTCTCTCTCTTTACTCTCTAGTGCTTCACCTTCAAAGCAAGCCGTCTCTTTCAATTCAAGACAGTAGCTTCCAGCCTTCCAGCGCAATGCTTGAATCACTAACCCAACACCCTTCCGTCTTTACATTGACAGCTTTCCCAACACCCAAATCTCCCGTGAAAAATTGAAACTCAAATCGACTTCCTTTTGTTTCAATCTCTGATCTTTGATGAACTTACCTGAGATTTGGATAAGAACCCAGAATTGTCAATACCCCCAACATTGATCTAGTATGTTTCTGTCTTCCATCCTCACTCTAATTTTGAAATCTGACTCATAGGTTCACGGCCATCGTTGCCGGTCTATTTATAAAAACAAAACAAAATGAGTTAAAAGCACGATCAAACGTCGGTGGAAGAAGAGAGTGGAAAATAAAGACGAAATTGCAGAAGAGAAAGCAATTTAAAAAGATTTGACAGAACGCTTCTCGTCTGTCAAATTTGGCAGACCATCTTCAATATGCCATCCACGGTGGATCCACGGAGGAGATAACAGATCCATGAAAGCGACCTCTTCTGCCAAAAGTTACTGTTGAGAGCTCCAACTGGCTTTTGGCAGAGCCACTGGAGATGCTCTTATGCAGCAACTCGTAGGAGTTCAATCAAGAAAACACACAAACGAAGACCACAAAATGAGAAAAGTTGCTGAGGACTACATCATAACATGGAATCCAACAAACCCAGAAAGCAGGACTTCAGACTCGAGGTTTGGCTGTTCAGAGACTCGGTCTGGAAAAACAATGTCTTGCTGAGACTAGAGCGAAGCCATAGCTCGTGGAACGGCAGACGCACTAAACTAGCAAACACACCACACACCATCACAGGGGAACACTGCTGATATACGCACAGCCAATCAGACACCATACAACAACATATACAGCCGAATAAAGATCTTAAACAGAGTCTAATGTGGCACTGCAGTAGTTACAATATTTATAACCAACACTCAACCAAACAAGAGTTAATTGTTACTCCGGACCAAGTGGACAAGAGAACGAAGCCAACAATCAAACCAACATCAAACTCAGAGTTTACTCAATTTCAGTACAAGTTCACCAGTCTCTGCCCAATAAACCTCAAGTCAATTCAAGCCTTTGATACTCAATCCAACAATTGCAAGTCTCCTAATCTTAAAACTAAAGAACAAAGACACAATAGCCTTTGGTTTATCTATCCCCCTGAACTCTGAAGAAAAAACACTGGAGGTTTAATGCAGCCCCCATATCAACATCAGCAACACAGAGTACAAATTGGATTCTAATTAAAAGGCCCGTAGCCTAAAATCACCTATAATGAAAACACAACTTAAAGTTGCCTTTGAGAGAAGATAACGTCAACCTAACCAGATATAACATTCCGAAATGAATAGTTCATGAGAGGAATTTACATAATTTAGTGCCACATCATATGAAAGATCAATTGATCACATTACTCAAAATTCAACTGTAGAGCCATAATCAACCAAACATCAAAACACTGCTTCATTAGAAAACTTATCCAAGAGTCATCACCATAGCAAAGATGGGGATTAAAACAACCTTACTGTATAACCGAATTACCACATGTATGTAAAAGGGAAAACTCTTTAGCCAAACAGTAGCTGATCCACGAGAAATCCAAACCCCCTTTACAACACCATATATATATCCAGCACAAAAAGAGAAAGACAACCAATACTAAAACTCCATAGAATTATCAAAGAACAAAAGATTTAAAGTTTCGAAAAGAGTATTTACTATTACTCTCTCACTTATGCCGTTGCTGCATTTGAACACTCCTTAGCAAAATGCCCAGTCTGTCCACAGTTGTAACAGCCACCGCCGGATCCGGAACCGCCGTACCGACTTCCACCACCACGGCCGCCTCCACCGCCTCCTCCCCTGTTGCAATCCCTAGCCATGTGGCCAGCTTCTCCACAAGAATAACATGCGCCGCCTCCGCCGCCAGAGCGAGCATTGACACAGTCTCTAGCCAAATGTCCATGATCACCACATTTGAAGCAACCCTCACTGTCTCGGCCACCGCCGCCGCCGCCACCACTGTTCCCGCCCGAAGGACAGTTCCTCGCCATATGCCCGACCTCTCCGCAGCTATAGCATCCATCACCGCCACCGCGGCCTCCACCGCCACCGCCAATAGCGCGGCCTGAGACGCAATCCCTAGCTAGGTGTCCAGTATCACCGCAATTATAACAGCCTCCACCGCCACCACCTCCGTTCCTCCGATCTACGCCTCTCCACGCACCGCCGTACCCGGCCGCGTCCCTACCGCCGCGGCCGCCGCCGGAGCGAGAGAAGCTGTTGTTGTTGTCCTTCTTCCCCGGGAGAGAAGCGCCGTCTGGTCCGGTGACGTCGACGGCCTTGGTCTTGCCGTCGGAGCCGACGGCGATCTGGTACTCGACGACATCACCCTCGGCGACGGTGCGGAAGTTGTCAGATTTGAGCTGGGACTGGTGGAAGAAGAGATCCTCGGTGTTGTCGTCGGGGGTGATGAAGCCGTAGCCCTTGGAGTCGCTGAACCACTTCACGGTGCCGCTCGATCTTTCCTCGGCCATTGTTGTTGTTGTAAATCGAAACCCTAGCAGAATCAAGAGTGATTGGGATTTTGATTTTGATTGTGTACGAGGGTTAGAATGAGAGAGAGAGAGAGAGAGAGTTTATATAGGGTTGCCACCGAAGAGATTGACAAACTAATAAGAGAGCGACAGTCAAAGAATAAAATAAATAATAAATATTACTCGTAACTCAATCACAACAAATCAATAAATAATTGAGTCTGAAACTCAAATTTAATAACAGTTATATCTAACTCATTTAAATAATTAAAAAATATTTTTATATTTTATATAAGAAAAAACTTTACAAAATACAAAGTAGGAGACTTTTTTTCTTCGATTCATTCATTTCCTCTCTCTCTCTCTAAACTTATAGTAACAATCAACATAAGTAGTTTAGCCTCCACCGCCGCCCTCTTCCGCTGCTCTTCCTCCGTTGCGTCGTGTTGCGTTGCTCCTTCACCTTGCGACGTCATTCAATCTATTTTCTTCAGCCTCATGGCCTCTTAGCCGCGTGCAGTAGCAGTGTACCGATCTCCTGCCACTGCCTTCGCCTCACCGCTGGTGTAGTTCGCCACCATCCCCTCAACGCCTAACCTCGTGGATGCACCTCCGTAGCCTCGCGGACTCGTGGCGGCTACACTGTGCGGCTTCGCACACTAGAGTTTTGCCTCCCCTCGGCCTCCGTCCCCATCGCGCGTTGCCTCAAAACTTCGCAAGTCTCCGACTCCCTCACGTTTTTTGGTCGATCGTGCTTTCCGAGACCTACCTCCACTGGACCTTGAGATATCACCACACCGACCTCTTTCTTTAAGGCGGGATGTAGTTGCTGCCGTGACTCTCCCTCTCCTCACCGTGACGCTCGCCTCCCAACCTCTTTGACTCCAACTTTTATCCTACATTTCTTAGCCACTCCGCAAACCGAGGGAGCCAGAAAGAAAGAAAAAAACAAAGCGGAAAGAAAAGTAAGGTCTGGATGGACCAACTAGATGAAAATTTAATTATAGAAAATTGATTGATTGCTACTGTGTCTGTTGATTGGTTGTGAAAATTGATTTACTTTTGTAGAAGTGCTTTTGTGGTGTAAATGTGTTTTGATTGTTACTGTGTCTGTTGATTGAATGCTACCGTGTTTTTGTTGTATTATATTTTTCAGTAGCAGCGTCATTGATTTACCAGTATCGTTGCTACCATAGCTTCTTTTTTTCTTCACAAATTTGAAGTAGCACTACTCTTGAATGTGTTACTGCAAATTACGAATGTGTTACTACATATTTTTGAAGTAGTAGTGTTATATTTTACAATAGAAGACATTTTATTTTTTCAGTAGCAGTGCCATATTTAACAGTAGCAGTATTATTTGGTGTTATTTTAATTTTTTAGTAGCAGTGTCCTATTTTACAGTAGAAGACATTTTATTTTTTCAGTGGCAGTGTCATATTTTACAGTAGCAGTATTATTTATTTTTTCAGTAGCAGTGTCATATTTAACAGTAGCAGTATTGTTTGATATTTTGATTTTTCGGTTCCATGATTGCTACTATGTTATCGGGTTAGAAAATGTTACGGAATGTGTATCAAAATTGCTACTGAGTTTGTATCGAAATTGTTACTCAATTTGTATTGGAACCTTTAGTTAATTTGTATTAAAACTACTATTACATTTGTGATTGAATTAATATTGAATGTTTATTGATAATGTTAATAAATTGAATAATCAATTCAAATAAAAAAAATTTGAATACAAAAAAAATTTAAATGAAATAATCAGACTAAAAAATATTTTTAAAAATTAAGGAAATTTTGGATAAATTTATTTTTTTAAAAGAAAAAAAATTAAAATTTTTAATTAATTTTGGATAAAATTAATTTTTTTGAAAATAAAAATAAAATATTATATACCCACAGAAATACAATACATGGTATAAAAGTAAATTTATACCTGCCACATGGCAGCCTATAAGTAATTGGTCATTATTTGTAAGATTTTGTCCTTCATTGTCTAAAATAAGGGATCTTGTCATTAAATGTATTTGGCTCCTCTATATTTTCCTTTAATGTAGTTTGTTAAACTAATAAATCTAATTTTCTGTAATTAAATTTTTTTAAAAGTAGAATATAAGTAAAACCTTAACTCGTACTCGGCCCAGGCGTAGGGCAAGCGGGGCACAGGCTTAGGACCCAAAATTTTAGGTTCTCAAAAAAAATTCTAAAATACGTCCGCAGATGAGCGACTTAAATTTTGACTACATTCTTGACGCCTCGACTGCTCACTATCTCTTGATTCTCTTCCTAGAATCTGTTGCGATTCATCTTCTCTTCTTTCTTTTCCATTCCCAAAATCTCAGTAATTATGAAGAAATATATTCGTTGTAATTTCTCTATAAATAGGGTACCAAATCCCCAATTTTCATATCTGAGTAATCTAACTCTCTCATTTTCCCTCTCCCATTCCTCTCAATTTTGGAATTGCTGCTTGGAGTCATATATGGCCTTTTAAAATCTCAACTCTTGAATCACCACTTGAAAATTTCTAATTTGGAATCAATTCATAGTTTCATACAATCAATCAAATAGGCAGTGACGATGGTGCGATGATTTTGGAGTCAGTTCAAATCTATTGAAAGTTTGATTTCAGTAATGAGTATGTCACAAAAATTTTTGATAGCTTTTGGTTTTGTAGGCTTTTCTTTTCTTGTTGATTTAGGTAGAATCTGAATGAGATGTCTTGATGAATAATGAAGTTTACTGGCAGTTCCTGTAGTTCTGCAGCTCTTGTAGACACATAGCTTGATTTTGTACTTTTGTAGCTTTTGCTCAATTGCTCTCGATAATCCTCTATAGCTTATAACTCTTTTATTATTTTTGTTGTTTTCTTGTTGAAGTTGCTGATTAAATATTGGTTAACTGATCTTTGAATTTGATGAATTGCTGTAAATAGTATTAAAGCATTAAATTTATGAAAAATTCAAGATGACGATTATCGAGTTTTAATTGATAATACTAAGGATGATGATATAATCTTTACCGTTAACAGATAACAAGAACCTAATTTTTTCTTCGCCCATGCCCCAATATTCCCAGGGCCGGACTTGACTCGGACTGCTTCTATATTCCTTTTGTTTGTTTTGGGCTTTTTTTAATTTGATGGTAAACTCTTATGGACAATTCTTATAACAAAGTTTGAGGGTTAGACATCATCTTGTATTAGGGAAAATATCATCTTGAAAGAGTTAGGAATCATCTTGTATTCGTTTTTCTGAAAACATAAAATGTGCTATTTCTTTGTCACATAATAATATCACAACAGATATTTCGAATATTAGATTATTGACCCGAAATATGATTGAAAATTTCAAGTGAGAGCCCACTTGTCTGATTATATATCATGAAGGGTAAACTTTCAGGACTTTGTGACAAAATTAGGTGGTAAAATTACATTAGTCAGAAGTTGAGAACAATTACAGAAACGAGAGAGAACATTTGAGAACAACTGAGCTCTCACTTGAAATTTTCGATCATATTTCGGGTCAATAATCTAATATTCGAAAGATCTGTTGTGATATTATTATGTGACAAAAAAAATAGAACATTTTATAGAGAGAGAAGTTCTGTAGTTTTATAGATGATCAAATTGTTCTTATTTGTTCATAAATCAGGTCACTCCCAGCGAAAATCTTTGGACAAAGGATGATAAGTAACTGATAATTCACCTGCAGTGTTTTTTTTTTATAATCTGATGCCAAATGATAGAACAAGACGCAACTGCATTGGCATGGCCAGGAGTGTGAACCAAAGGGACGGTAATCACAGCAAGTAAACGACCACGTTTATAGCTCTGAAGCAATACTTGAACAAGATTCGTATGAAGAAAGTCGAAACAGAATTTCTATTTGGAGCGTACGATTCTTGACCTTCCTCCGAAATAAAATTCGCGTTGAGTATATAATAATTCAGCTGCTTCTTCAAAAGAGTAAAAGAAAAAAAAAATAGAGCAGAAAAATTGCAATTACTTTTTACCTATCTACATACTGCATGGAAATCATCTAAGAATGGCTTGTTTATAGTAAAGAAGAAGAGATATTTGTAGAGGAACCAGAAATTAGTAGACTTCCACATTCCATTGCTCTGCTTTCTTCAACTGCTTTTTGTAGTCTAGCCAGTCAATGCCTGCGCAATATATTAATCACAGCAATCGGTGATGTTGTCAAATTGTGTATCAAAACCACACATTGTCCACAATAGTGACCTAAACAATAGTTATGATTCCTGAGCAATGTAGTAGTATTCAGTATTGAGTGATGAATCTCTTACCGTCTTTAGCGGCCAATGACACCATAATGTCGTCAATTCCCTTCTCCATTCCCTTGAGACCGCACATGTAGATGTAAGTGTTGTCCTTCTTGAGTAGCTCCCATAGCTCTTCTGCATACTGAGCCATTCTGGTTTGGATATACATCTTCTCGCCCTTCTCGTTAGTTTGCTCTCTGCTGACAGCGAAGTCAAGCCTGAAATTGTCGGGGGCCTTCTCTTTCATCTTCTCAAATTCCTGCTTCCCAAAGTCATTTCCTATCATTACATCATATGCTTGCAGACAAAAAGAGTTAATGATGATTATAAGATCATAACATATCTCACCTCCTTGTAGAGAAGTGAGCTACTTGTAGGAACACCCAAGAACAGCCAAGCCAAACCTTCAAACTGCATGTCATGTGCATAAACTACGTCAAAATTTGATCATCTATAAGGGGATGACCTGATGAACAAATAAGAGGCTTCCCTAGTAACAAATGTTTCTGGTTTGTGTGTAACATTTGGCAGTTTGTCTTTAGTGGTTGAACTAAACACTAGAATGCTAGATTATACAGTTCACACTTGGATATGCATTTGAGAAAATTGTTTATGACAATTTCTCATTATGGCTTCATAGTTCATACATTGCTGCTTTCCAATAATGAAATGAGAAATCTCTTATATTTTGTAGCGTTCACACACGAAAAGGTTTATTAAGTGAGTACTGGTGTTTTACCTTGTAATCTTCATGCTTCTCAAAGAACATTTTCCACAAGAACGATCTGAAAGGAGCAATTCCAGTTCCAGTTGCAAGCTGCATAACACAGATTTCAGTAATGCAATACTATCAGGACTGCGGTTAAGTCATTATGGAAGTACATATACCATGATGATGGTTGCATTGGGATCTTTTGGCATAAGCATTTCTTTGCCAACTGGCCCTGTCATGGTCACTTCACTCCCTGGCTTCAAGTCACCTGAAATCGGGACAAGTTTTAACCAAGATTCCCAAATATGACTAAACAGCCAACTGAAGTGCCAGCAACATAAATGTTAAGTCTCCAAAACATTCGTCTCCTTACACAAAAAGTTTGAGCACACCCCTTTAACGGTCTCGCCTGCATCATTGGTGTACACAAGCCTTTTCACACACAGAGAAACCTAAATGGAGGCAGGCAGACCATACCGTCAACTTTAATTTGCCATGAAATAAGTAACAATAACTTGTGCTCACAATTTCAACAAGGGCATAGCAAGAAAATGCAAACGATTATACATATGATTGGTACAGTAAAAGTCATGGAGGAAAAAGAGAAAAAGCTCACAGTTTTGGAGTCTCCAAAGTCACCAAGGGCACTGCTGGCAATTGAGTACAGCCTTAGCTTGTGTGGCTTCCCATTCTTAGGGTCAATACCATCTGGAATTACTCCGACAGACTGCCCTTCTCTGTATGGAATCTCTCCTGTGCATTTCAACAAACAAATAAACCCCAATGAGTTCAACATCTCTTTAAACATTATAAGACAACAAAGAATGAGACTTTTTAAGTTCTTGATCATATGCATACATACCATCAGTGCTGAAGACCATGTGCCAGGTCTCACCAGGTGCGTCATCAGCAGTGATCTTAGTGTTGAGTAGGACTCTGCCAACGTAAGGGTTCTTTGGCTTGAACTTGTTCACAACAACACCTTCCTCTTGTTTCTTGGAATGCTTTGAAACCTTGGCAGGAGGACTTGGAGCAGCCTCAGTGGTTGTCACTTGGGCTCTGATAGAAAACACTCTCCTCCCTGGACAAGCCTAAAAAATAAAATCATTCCAAAACCTATGTCAATAGTCATACTGTGATATATACACACCAATGTGCAAGAGTCAAGATTGAATCTTTGTTACCTTCTTGAGGGTGATTCTTTCAGGAGAGATGAGGGAGGTTCTGGATGTGAGAGAAGAGGACTTGGAGGTTGGGAATGAAACAGCAGCAGTTACAGCTGCAGCCATGTTGTTGCGTAGAGATGGTGATGAAGAAGAAGAAGAAGAAGAAGAAAGAGATAGAGAGGAGCAATGTGTGGATGTTTTATGGGGTTGTGAAATACTCGTTGGTTATTGATGTTAGGGAAGAAATATTGGGATCTTTTTTTGGTGGGCACTGGATCATAGATTGGTGGTAGAGGTTTTAAGACCAATGCAGTGGCAGATGTGAGGATAAGTGTTTTTGTAAGTGTATGACTCTCACCCCACCTTAGTTTGATTTTTGATTCACAACAGTGCAAAATGTGCAATACGCATAAGTTTTGTACAAAGAGAGTAGAGACAGAGACCCTCTTAAAAGATGAGAGTGATTCCATATACACATAAAGTGCAACTAGACTAGACTAGTCAATGCAAAATGTAGATTCTTTTTCCCGAGGCCAAAAATGTAAAATGAAAATGCATATATATTTGAATTACACTTTTGTTTTTCCGAATTATAATATAGAAATTTACTTCACAAGAAATTAAACAACAATTTGTATGACTTAATCCGAATTTGAGATTTGTAATCAAGTAATTTCATCCTTAAAACAATACAGAATTTATACGATGGTTGAGAAAGTAACACCAAGAAACCCTAGCAGTGCTAGGGTGGTTGAAGTGCGTCGTCGTTCGGCGGTTGCCTTGTTGAGAGATCTGGTTGAGAGTTGGCCGCATCGGCGGGATCTTCGTCTGCGGTCTTTACCTTTTGGTGTAAGATGAAACCGAGGTAGAAGGTGGTTGTTGCACGGCGGTGTGGGCTAGGGATTTCTAGGACAAGGAATTGGTCGAAGGCGGCCGGAAAATGGTAGGCTCCATTCGTTGTGGAACGAGAAGGACACCGGCAGCCCTGAGCCGCATGCGCCGATGGTAGACGAAAACCGGTGATGTGGTGGAGGCGGCAACCACAACGTTTTTGGTTGCGCCCTCGACTTCGACTTCAGTGGCAGAGTACTGATGTCGGCAGGTCTGGGCCAACGATTAACAGACGATGGCAATGGGAACCAAAATCTAGCCTGGCCGGCAAGACCATGGAGGCGGGAATCAAAGGAGGCAAGGGGTGGGCTTTGTCTATCCTAGGGTGTGGGAGTGGGCTTGAGTTTTGGTTATCCTACTTGATGCGGCGTAGACTGTACTTAAAGATTATCTTGACTTGGGCTACTCTCTGACCAATAGATAGTTGAGATATTCTTGATGAACCTCTTGGATCTAGAAACCAAACATTGTCCAAGGAAATTGTGCGCGACACCCCACGCAAAAGAGTTCGGTGGCACTCTCGATAACAAAAGCTGAGGAGAGTCGAATTGTAGTAATATAAGTTTTTTGGGGTGACATAACTAGGTAGAGTGTAGGGCCACTGATTTGAGGATTTTTGTTCTACGTTTATATCGCCTAGTTATGTTATGGTACTAAATTGAATTGTAATAGTGTAGGTTACTCTAAGGGGTTATTTCCATCGTGTTGTTGACCGACGAACTTATAATTACCAGCTTTCTATTCTATCAATTCACCTCAAAGAAAAAAAAGAAGTTAATTTCATCATTGATCCAAACGAGAGAGTTACCAGAAACAGAACAGCCTCACATACCGTTGCATCTTGTCAAGTTCTCATAGTCGATGCAGGTCTGGGCTTCCTGCTGGACTTAGCTGGACTCGGGTTAAGTATGTGTTTTGGGCCCATAATAAGTTTCAATTGAAGCGGGCGGCCCAATAATCAAACCGCAATAAAAGGTTTAAAAACTTATCAACAAGGTGGCCCATTGAATCTCTGATAGTTCCTTAGTAGGCAAACTGAAAACAATCGAAATTACAAGGGTTTAGACTCTCCTCCTATACATTCTAGGCCAAATTCGGAATAGTGTGGCAGCATCAGGTTATTTGGTAGTATTGATCTGTTAAGTTCTTTGGTATCCATTTTGGCTAAAAACAGTGCGAGGGTGCTTCTTAATATGCAAAACAAGGTAACCCTTTTCCGAATATTTCACTATTGCACTATTGTGTTTTAGTGAATTAAGGATCGATGTGTCACAATGTAAGTAGGACATTGCAATCCTAGGTGTGACCTGCGGTCAAATTAGAACAGCCACATACTTGACTTGATTTCATGAGGTTGCTTTATGCTGGTGCAATCACTGCAATGTCATAATTGCAACCTAAAAATCTAGATATTCTTCAACTCGTTCTACGAGTTTTGAATAGAGGTCTTCATCAGTTTCTGCATCCAGCCAGCCATACAACCATTTAAGTCATATATAGTTAAAATTCTTTTGGCTCGAAAAGATGCTGGGCAAGCTGGTTCTTGATTCCAGCTTAGAACCTTAGTCCAACCAAGATGTGAGCCTTTCTCTGAGAAAATGGGTGAATAATTACGTACTAATGGACGGGAGCAAGATCCATAAATTTCTGAGCTCATACCAGATGCTTCTGCAGTTCTGCATTATGTAATAAATACCCCAAATCATTTAGATTGATATGTTCTTTAGAAAGAAAGCAGTTTGTATCACCATGTGTCAATCGTTCAGTTGTTCATGTCTACTGAGTTTCCTAAACTGTGTTATTACTTATAAAACCAATGTGATCGCATAAATTTAGGATGATCATTGGCTTTACCATCTTTAGCTCATTAGTATTTTCTGAAAATAGAAAAGAAAGAAATGAAGAATCTTGCTGAGCAATCGGTTTAAGTTCAAAGCCGATGCTGCATCAAGCTAGCACGTTTATTCAAAGGGCTGCTCTACAATAGAGTAAAGTTATATCTGGATCTTTCTGATTGAGATTTCAAGAAATTTATTTGATGTGGACTGGTGCTGATAGAGTAGATACTAGGGCAAAAGAACCCTCCAGAATCCAATGGTGTACAGTTTTCAATCTATATCAGAAGATCCCATAATAAACAGGAAAACGATGTTGGACGAAAACATAAGTTAACAAAATTGGTGTTGATACTTGATAGAAAATGGGAATTAGTAGCCAATCTCTTCCCCTTTGGAGTTCTGTATCAGTATGCTACCATTCTGCTACTTTGAAAAATTCTATTTACAAAGTTACATGAGCTTAACGTTCTTTCTTTCGTTAACTCTCATAATTATCAATGTGTACACAAACAGATGCTGAGTTTCTCATGAGGATAATGCGTCCTATTTGTCATCAACTGGTCAAGGACTCAAGGGGATGTAGTATGGTGTCCTTTATTTACCGTCCCTAGTTTCGATGTAGGAGAAAATCTTAATGAACATTTCTCGTTCATCTTATAGGCAACACACAAGTTAGAAGATTTTTAAGTACTAAACAGCCTGGTCATGTCTAGCTTTTCTGATATGATACTGGATGGCACTCTTGGGTCCATAAGTTGCCTCTGGACTGCTATATATGAGTTATAATACTGATTGTTCATACTTCATACCCTTGCTGGAAATGCTTAATGACAAGTAGGCCTACATTTCTTTGTTGTCCAGTTGGAAAATCAATCAAATGGTATTTTCTTGGTTCTCTTCAAGAAATCTTAAATATGCAAAGTGACATTGAATTGACACATTAATTCAAGCTAGGGATGTTTTCTTCAAGAGAACACACTGAGTCACCTGAGTGCACAGATGTTGGCGATCTACTAAATATGAAGCTTCATTATTGCAGGTTAAATTTGAATTGAAAACGTTGTAGTTTCCTGTCTTACCACATTTACCTTCTGGTAAATCGGCACCGTTGAAGAGGAAAAGAGTCGTCAGCTTGCACTTATATCATTTCCCAGAGAAGAACTGCTGCGTATATAAGATTCTTGTTGGTTCTTGTCTTTGCTACTGGTAGCTGCAGGGGCGAACCCAGGATCTTACTTCAGAGGGGGCGGAGATTTGTCACAAAGGGAATGAAAAATTAGAGTTGTTATTGTATATATCTAACCCTCATTAGGAATAATTTCTTACCATAGAAAAACATTTTCATTATGCATGGAAAAAACACAATTTAACTTGACTGCAGTATTCCATCTACAGAATTTGCAATATATATTACTACGTACCATTTATCCAGGGGGAGCGACTGCCCACCCTCAGCCCTATGTAGATCCACCCGTGGGTAGCTGCACGACTGGACCATTTATGGGCCATGATGCATGATGGTATAAGTTGAACATTATGACTTCAACTTCTTTTTCGATTAATATCTGCAGCTAAAGCCGATTAGTTACTGCCTTTCCTGGATAAAATTGTAAGGTTAGTTTGTGTAGCTTAGCTAATCAAACGTTGTGAATGTAGTTTCTGAGCTTCTTGTTGAAAATTTCAAAGTCAGAAGGCTGAAGTTTTCTCCAAGGATGGCTACAAACCAGGTCAATACTATTTTTAGTTTCATTTTGTATAATCTTGCCTAAGTCAGAGAATCCCAATTTATGCATCTTTTCTTTCATTCAAGCTCGATCCCGAAAGTCAAGTTCTGGTGATTCAGACTGCAGAATACTAAATAAGCCAAGTTACCAGCAAATCTCTTATAAAAATGTGATATCAACCATCATAATGATCGTCAAACATAGACAATGCCAAAATCAGAAAGAACCGTGTATATTTCAGGGAAGAAAATACTAGAACAAGAAAGAGAAGGAGATACCCACTTTCAGGCAGGGAATACCAACCCCTCCAAACAATAGTAACAAAAATACAGAAGAAAAATGTATAGGCGGGTTTTTCATTGGACTGAGGATGCTCTTCTAAGTTACACGAGTATATTTACACTCCATTTGAAAGGTAAAAACAGTAACAAAAGAATCGGAATCACTATGCTTTGTGATGGTACCCCCTTGAGCCTCTGGACTGGTAAAGATCCAATCTACTCTTTGCCTCTTGTAACAAGGTGTCCAATGTCTCATCTTGTGTCATGTAAGATTGCTTGGATGCCCATTCAAGCACAGTGAGCACCTCAGCCTGGGCAAGTTCTTCGCTGTCTGGTACATGTAGCGCAATGTAGCACATGAGAAACAGAGCTAAAATCTGCACCATTTGTTCCCCGAAATACACAAGCTGGATCAAGTGCTTGGCACCTCCAGCGTCTATTATTGCCTTGCAATGGTCGAGGTGCAGATAGTTCTCTGTACAGGCAAACTTTGTGAGGGAAATGGAGGCCTCCCTGGTAACCTCGGCATCTCTTTCATCAAGAAGATGCACCAATGGGCCAATGATCCTTGTCTCAGTTGCTCGAAATGTCCTGGCCAAATTCCCAACAGCTTTGATACATGGGATCAGGAGGTCTGAATCTGAATCCGCCCTGTCAATGATCTTCAGCAATTGATCAATGACAGACTTGCAGGCAGGGGAATTAGGCTTGAATGCCGATCTTCTCAATTCGGCATCTTTCTCTGCCACTCCTGTTATCTCCATCAATGCCATTGCAGAATTCTTCTGCACATCTTCAGGACCCTTCTCCAACAGCACCGCGAAACACAACAACGCTCTAGATTCCGTAATGCTGCGACAAATTGTCGAATTCCCCTTGGCAAGATACCCAAGTGCTTTTGCCGCCATTGCTTTCATATTCGCCTTTGTTGCAGGGTCCTCCAACTCCCTCCCCTTAATGCTGGTCGCCCCCGAAAGATTATGGTTGTGATGCGGCAAATGATGATTCACATTGCTGCTGCTATTGCTCTTGGTGTGATTGATCTGATTTGGGTTGCCATTTGTGCCGCCATTGACCACCTGTCCTCCTCCTCCCTGCATTGCCATGGTAGTAGCAACCACAGTGTGCAGCTGACTCGGCTGCCGAGCCCCCAAAGGATGAGTAATCTGCAAGTACCCTTGCTTCTCCTCATCCTCATTCCCTTTCTTCCCAGAAATATTACCACTATTCGCATTTGAATTATTAGTGGCCACAACAACAGCATGAATCGAAGTAGCCTTATTGAAGGCCACACTGTACTTACTATGTTCCTGCACAGTCTCAAAAGCAAGATGACTCACAAGCAGTCTGATAATATTGTGCTGAGCAAACAGATCCTGACATTTCGGATAATGCCCGGCTAGCTCCGCCGTGGCCTTGGCAACCATCGCCTGAACTTTCATCGGCCCTTCTTTCAGAATCTTGGAGAAAACGGAGCAGACTCCGGCGATGATCATGTGCTCCACGGATTCCGGGTCCCGGCCCAATAACCCGAGCGCCTCCGCCGCGTGCTCCTGTCCCTCAACTTTTCCTTCTTTGATTAACTTCAGCAACGGCCCAACTCCGCCTTCCTCGATTATGAGCTTCCCGTACCGATCATTATCCTTGGCTAAAGAGACGAGCGACGCCGCCGCGTCGGATCGGTCGTCGAGCGAGCCGGTGTGGAGAATAGCGATCTGTTCCCAAATGAGGCCCAAGATGGGCTCGTTGGCGGCGATGGGCGGCAGGCCCAAGTACCCATCTTCACGGATGTCGGCGGGGGCGGAGACACGGAGGAGCCACGACACGTCGCCGATGGAGTTCTCGAGCTGTGATGACATTTTGCGGAACTGAGCCGCCGGGATGATGGTGAAGACACGCTTCATGATCCCGTTGGCTCGACATTTGAGGACCAAAGACAGAGCCTTCTCCAACACCTGTTCGGTCTCGTCGATGATCCGCCGTGTCGGACGCTCGTAGAGGTCGGAGCTTGCACGTGCGGCTTGTCGGAGTAGACCCGCGAGCTTTTCGGTCTTGGATTTCAGCTCCTGGCAGTCTTGTTTCGATGAGCTGGCTTCGTCGGCTGCTTTTGTGACTTGGTCCGCCAGCTGGATCGGCTTGGCTAGGATTTGCTTCACTATGTCCGCCATGGTCTCCGACACCGCGGACCGAAAAGTACTCGGATTCGAATTTGAGACCGAAGAGACAAAACTCAAAGACAGATGGGTGGTTTGAGGTTGAATAAGAATGTGTGTTTTCTGGGCGAGGTCAGAACTGAGAGGAGTTAAAGAAACAAGTGTTTGGTTTTTGTGCTGCAGATTATCTTCAGGCTTTTCTTTTGGGGTCGTGGAAGAGTTTCAGACTTCAACTCTTTCCGCAGAGGACGAGTTCTACGAAGAGAGAGCGAGAGAGAGAGGTCAGGTCAAACGCGTTGTTCTTCTCCACCTTTATATAATAGTTCGACTTCTCTCTCTCTCTCCCTCTCCCTCTCCCTCTCCTTCTTCTCTCTTCATGTTGCTCTGCTCTCGTTTCGTTTTCCTATTTTAATTAATTAGAAATGGAAAAGGTTAAGGACATAATAAGTGGGTATTGATTTTGATAATTAAGATTAAGTAAATAAGTTTAACTTTTGGTCTGAGGAGAAAGAGATTGATGACAGGCTGGCGGAGTTTGAAGTAGCAAAGCCCCACTGCTGGGTCCACGGTGGGGATAAGAGAAGAGAAGGAGAAGAGAAGAGAATGCAGAGGAGGGTCTCTGTTCGGTTTTGGACCTTTTTGGTAGGTGAATACGGTAAAAGTCCACAGTCCAAAGGCCAGGTGGGTGTTGGGCTTCGTCGTGGACCTAATATAACAAAAACTCTTCACGTTTCGGTCCTCAGCCTTGTTTCAATGGGTCAACGTCAACCCGACCTGATTCGATCAGTATATACTTCAATAGGCTCATGAAACCCTAATTAAGCTCATAACTGCAGTGAAATGAAAGATGTTTAGGCCTGAGATTTACAGTATATACATTTTTTTCTAAATATATCCTAGATTGCACTAAATATATTGCTTGGATAACAAGCGACAAAATCATGGAAAATGAGATGGCTAGGGAACGTTGTCGATCCTGGCCGGAGTACTCTATGCCATTACATAATTTACATGCAGTTGGGCAACTACCTAGCTCCAAATAATCTATAGTATATTTCTTCCTCTTCGATCATTGATTTTCATTATTTCCTAGTTTGAAAAGAAGAAGAGAATTGGCAATCTGGGGGGAGCTGGCAAATTGTAATAAATTAATTCTTGATATTATGTTTATTGGATCCGGCTCTTCTAAAATAGAGAGCCCGAAGTTGTGTGAAGTTCCTTAAATCACAGTACTCTAAATAATTCAATAATTAATCTGACGCCATGTAAAATTAATTCTAATTAATTTAATAATTTAATTTCGATACCCATTAACTTAAGCCGTTAACTCTAGTTCGTATTTTCCAACCTTGTGCAGATTACAAGGAGTGCACTTAAGAAGTCAAAGAGAGAACTTGATTCATTTATTTTACCAATAATCCTCCTCGCTCAATACCAGTTTTCTAATTAATTGCTTGATTCCTTTTTCCATCTGGGTCAAAACATCTCCAACAACTTTCCCATAATTTCTTTAAAATAGGGAAGTAAAAAACACAATTTACGTTGGAATTTATATGCCAACTCCAACAGATTCTTCATTTTACAAATTTATCTAAATATATAGAAAATATTGTAAATATGGGGAATATTGTTTTCTCTCTCCTCAAATTCTCTAAAATGAGGATTGTGTTTAGGAAATCTGTTAAAACAAAACAACCAAAAAAAATTCTAAAATGAAAATAAACTCAAATATGAAAAGACGGTTGAAGTTGCAATTATCTTCTCTTGTTAATATTACTTTACACCAAGTATCCAAGCAGATCTATCTACCATTGCTCTTCAAAAATCCCAAACCTTATATCAAAAAATCCCAAACCTGAAACCTTTGATATAGAATTCTAGATAATTATAATCGATTGCCCATATATGATGCAAAATAAGTGCCCAGATTTAAATCATTTAATTGATTAGCCATAAGAAGAAAAGAATTTTAGACAAACTGATCTCACAGTTCACAATCCAACAATTATATTCTTCCTCCCTCTCAAAATTCCCCAAATACCAACAAACGACTAGGTGACTAATCGCCACATGGATCCCGTCAAAACAACAGAGCCTAAGAACACGAATCACATTACTTGGGTTTGATATCAAAGTTTTTTTTAGTTCTTTTTGAAGGGGGAATAACGTTTGTTAACACATTCAAACGACTGAAATTCCTAAACAACCATTATTAATGTGGTGGCAGCCGTTTACACTGTTCGATTAGGTAGAACACTGAGATTTAAAGAACTTCATGTAACTTTACAATCCTCTCACTTTAGAGGAGCCGAATCCATGTTTATTAGGAATCTTGGGTTGCCGGGAGCGCGCTGTGTCTATGAGATATTATGTTTCTGATATGCTACCTCGATCTAATTCTTGTTTCTAAAAGATGTACTCTCGCTTTGGTTTGTTGGGAATCTCATCAAGTTTCGCAAATAGAAAAATGAATGGTTCGGAGGAGAGCTAGCTGGCAAGATTGGTGCTCCCCACTAACAAATTATGTTTAACCAGATGATCTCTTTCGGTAAAGAAATAGGTGATTTGAGTTAAAGGGGGTCAAATGGTGTCATCGATCACAAGGTCAAAAATAGTTTTTGTTTCCATTTCGATCTTTTGCTTTTTACGTACGTTCCCCATTTAGCTTTGCTCCTCTTTCTTGTGCAAAGGTAAAAATATATCTAGGGTATCGTACTTTCTTCACATCTTTGTTATGTTGGACAACAACTACTCGATCAGTCAGCTTGCAACAGTATTCACGATGTTGAATTGAAAAGATAAACCATCTTTTTTTCGACATCATCACTTTCTCTCAGAGGTGTTCTAACTATATTGGTTTCAAGTTTCAACCTAACTTCCCTTATATCGATCTGTACTGAATAACAACTCTCTAGTCGCGTTAGAACATTTCTTAAGATGGAATTGATCTCCTAACTTTGCCACAAAAACTACCTTTCCCTTATCTAGTTTAAGTTCCAACTAATTTCCTATCTTCACTTGAAACCATTCAGAAGGACAAGATGATGAAAAACTCATCATTTAAAGCACTTATTGATTTGCTCTTGTATGTTTTAGGTACTTGCCTACTTGGGGCTGTGAAAGATACAGTTAATTAGGACATTGAAAGGGATTCATAAGTAATATCGTCTGTCTTTTACTTTGTAAACGGAAGAACATATATGAGAGAAGGTTATAATATCAAAGCTATTAATCAAACATACGTACGCATCAGCCTTTATAAATCGACGAATGGACGGTCCCATGCATCTTGGAGTCACTTTCTTCTATATATGTCTTTTCTTTCAGTTTCATAATCCATGATGGTCCACGGATTAAGTTCATACGCTGCTTATGTTCTTAATTATTAGCTAGACTGTCAAGTATATTTCCACATTATGTATATGCATAAGCAACGGACGATACGTGTTACTCCCTCTTTACAACTATTTCCATGAAAACTAGAAGGCTAGAATTGAGTTTTGCCAACCCATATAGGATTGTTTTGCCTAGATAGATAAACCCGGATCGGAGATAAAGATCGATCGCGAGGAAACATAATATTGAGGCCCTATATAGCCCTTGAATATAGATACCAAAATATGATAGAAAGATTGATTGAAAGAACTTGGCAAACTATACGTATTGTGTAACTAGGAGGATAGGTGATCGAGGAGACACCCTTCAATCATGAATTCCACGCACCCCACAGTACTGCTAGCTTCTTTTGGACCACCTATGCCATGTAAAAAGTGTTCAAAAAACTACAAACAAGTGTACAAATGTACTTGGGAAAAAATATATATAAAAAGTGTACAAATGTAGCTAAAATATGTTGGACACATCGGAACAGTGTACGCATAGAGCTAATAATTGATAAGGTTGGACATGAACCAACTGCCTATCACAATCCACATCTACACATATAAGAACCGCATACGTACAAATGCATGCAAACAAGAAAATATAGGACCGTTCACAGGGGCAGACCGGGCGAAGGATCTTACTTCAGAAGGGGCAGAGTGTATTTACCTTCAAAGGGACGGAAATTTGTCGTAAAGAGAATAAAAAAATAAAAAATTAGAGTTGTTGTTGTATATATCGGCCCTTATTAATAATAGTTTCTTACTATAGAAAAATATTTTTATTATGCATAGAAAAAAAATACACTTTAACTTAACTTACAGTATTTCATCTACATAATTTGCAATATATATTACCACCTGTCATTTATCTAGGGGGCGACTACCCACCCTCAGTCCTATGTAGGTCCGCCAGTGACCATTCATGACTTCGTGCCTACGTGGTGCATAATCTCCCCAAGTCCTCCTTAACCGCGATGCATATAGAATCCTAATAATTCTCTACTGGTTTCTATGGCTAGATTGGAACAGACTTACAATTACTTATACATGCATGATCGAGTGACTAAGAGCATCTCCAATAATATTCTCTATAATTTCGATTAATTTGTTGATAAAATAGATAAAAGTTAAACTTTTAAGAAGCAACAAAAAATTGTGCTTTAACTATGTTAACAATATAGTAACTACGAACTCATGATTATGGTAAGTAAAATACAAAACAAAAAAGAAAAATAGTTTAATCAATGCACAAAAAGTCTTAGAAGCTCATTTTTCTCTCCTCAAATTTAGGAACTCATAAAGTTCTCTCTATTCTAAGAGCCTAATAAGGAGCATGAATGTGAAATAAAATTTTAACTCTTCTCTTATTTTTATCTAAAGAGCTCCGATAAGAAACCTTATTGAAGATAATCTCAACAAGACTTGTATTGAAGCATTATATATATGATTTCTGAAAACAATTATACAAGATGGAGATAGCGAGTGAGTAATGCATATATGCACGCATATAGATAGCTCATATATGAAAAAACTTCTGAGTATTCATGGGAAATTAAGGGCAACTCCAACAAACGGGTTGGAGTTGGATTTGGAACCTATTTCAACTATTTTGATCTCTGATGATGAATATTGAGAGCTGAAATTCGGAATTGGACTCAAAATGAAATTAGAGCCAACTCTCAAACTAACTTCAAGTCATGTGGGTTCCACCGAAAAACATGTTTTTCACTTGAGGGTCTTGTGACAAATAGTAAGTTTAATTGAATATGAATCATTGTGAGTTAATTTTTAATTGAATGAAATTATATTCTAAGTCCTTTGAACAAAATTGTATTACAGGTTCCTTAAATAGTACTCACCGTTAAAATTAGGAGAGTTGAAACTAAATGAATAATAACGACTCCAACTCTTCTAAATAATTTCTCCATGGTTAGAGTTGCCCCAACGGTTCGTACCTTATCTTATCTTTGTGTAACCAAACTAGATACTTAGGCCGCTGCTCAACTTAGATTATACCACTCATACGTACTGCTAGGGCTTGGGTTTCTTGTTGCTAGAACAATATGGGTGAATCGGATGTAGACATTGAGGATAGTTAGGATCCCGCCCGTCTATTATGGTTTGGCATATAAAATGCCATGCAAAATTCATATAAATTAATATTAGTCTCTACTTTAATTTATGTGGTAATCGAGATTCCATGGAGACGTTCACGAGGATACTGAAATAACGTTAGCACTTTAAGTGGATATTTGATAGTACGTTCATGCAAGGTCGACGTTCATGGTTTTCCCACATTCGGTGTTTGGCTTTATAAGGGCATGCTTGATTGTACAAAGACTAGTCTGAATATTTTCGATCGAGTACGTGATATATTACGTGCATTGTGGTCGACATATACGTGTGGTTACGGCGCGGCATGCATTTCATGCTATAATTGATTAATCATCCACGTTTTTTCTGTCCCAAAAAGTGAAGTGTTGCATGGAAAAACAGTGCGAGTGCGGATACGCAGAAACGAAACGTAAAAAAGTGGAGAAGCGATTTAAAAAAAAAAAAATAGAGAAAGCAGTATATAATAAATAATAAAAATGAATTATACATAAATATATAATAAAACATAGAAATTTGAATATTTAAAATACAATATTCTTGTTCCGATTTAATTGTTTATGAATAAAGTTCCGATTTGATTGTTTATGAATAAAAACGTTCATAAATATTAGAATTCATAGAGAAAATCAATACATATATAACTAAAAAATTATATTTTATTTTTCTCAAGATTATTTTTTATTTTTAATTTTGTGATTCTAAAAAGCTTCCAGAAAAGAATATTATTGGAATCACGCTTCCAAATCCAAGATTTTTGGAATTGCTCTTATGTCAAACTTCCAAAACGTTTTCGCTTCCGAAGCGCGAAACGCGACCAATATGAAACTTTTCCATGCTTCCTAGCGTATTGTAGATGCATGTGATCGATAATATCCCATTTCAATGTGAAAGAGTTATGAGAAGTAGTATTGCTCGTTTTAAAACTTCTTATCTAAGGGCACTAGTAATACTAATGTGTTATATTAGTACTAGCTAGCGGCCAAATTTTTAAGTTCAATGCTATTCTTGTTTGTTTATCTAGATTGTAAATTGATTATGGCTTTAATTTAGTAATGCACCAGGGATTTAACTTTATCGAGCCGGATAATCTGGTGAAATTCTGTATGATTATTATCTTTAAATGAAATTTCACCGTCATCTAAAGAAAAAAGAAAACCAAACCGTTGCTTAGTATATTTAATAGCAAACTACTCTTAAAGACAATTTGGAGAAGCCAAATGCACTTAAGGACAAAGTCTCTTATTTTAAACAATAAAAGACAAAATCTTACAAATAAGGACAAGTTGTTTATACGCTGTCATGTGGCAGGTATAAATTTACTTTTATACTCTGCTTTGTCTTTTTATGTGTATTTAATATTTTTTTTAAAAATTTATTTTATCCAAAATTAATTATAAAAAATTCTTTTTTCCTTTAAATTTTTTTTTCTTTTCAAAAAAATTTATTTTATCCGAAATTACTTCTTTTTTCTTTTTAATACTTTTTAGTATAATATTTGTTCATTCAAAAAAAAATTGTATTCAATTTTTTTCCAACTTGAATTGATTATTCAATTTATTAGCACTATCAATAAAGATTTAATATCAATTCAATCACAAATTTAATAGTATTTTCGATACAAATTCACTAGAGGTTCCTATACAAATTGAGTAACAATTTCGATACAAACTCAATAACAATTTTGATACAATTCATAATATTTTTCAACCCGATAAAATAGTAGCAGTCATCGAACCGAAAATGCAGTAGCAGTTCTAAAAACACAGTAGCAGTCCCAAAAACGCAGTAACAGTCCTCAAACCGAAAATGCAAGAGTAGTCCAAAAAACGTTGTAGCAGTCCAAAAAATGCAATAGTAGTCCTCAAACCAAAAATGTAATAGCAGTCCCAAAAACGCAGTAGTAGTTTTCAAATCGAAAATGCAGTAGCAGTCCCAAAAATACAGCAGCAGTCGCCAAACGCATTAACTATTTCGAAAACAGTGCTACTGAAAAATAAACAAAATACGGCACTTGAAAAATAAAATAACAGCTTGAAAAACACAGTATCAGCCACTTGAATTCACACATGAAAACACAATATCAGCTTGAAAAATGCAATAGCAACTTGAAAAACAAAGTATTAGTCACTTGAAAAAGCAATAGCAGCTTGAAAAACACAGTATCAACCACTAGAAAGCACAATAGCAGCTTGAAATACACAATAGTAGCTTGAAAAACACAATATCAGCCACTTGAAAACACAACAACAGCTTGAAATATATAGTAACAACTTGAAAAATACAGTACCAGCCACTTGAAAACACAGTAGCAACAATTAAAAAAGTGTAGTAACAATCTGAAAAATGCAATTATGTAGTCCCCAAAAAATATAAAACCAAAACTAAAACTACAATAAGTTCTAAAAACTCAATAAACATATAACAACTATTTGAAAAAATGCAATAGCAACTTGAATAACATAGTATTAACAGTTTGAACAGTAACAACCATTTTTCATTAACAATTTCAACTCAATAGTAACTACCGCCATTATTCTATTTTAAAAATGTTGCTATTGTTCTATTTTAAAAATGCTGCCACTTTAAAGAATAAACCACATTGACTAATAAACAAACACTAGTATTATACTGCAAAAAATTAAAATTGAGATTTCATATTTTCATGTATTTTTCAAAATTCAAGCTGCACTGAAAGACTCAAATAAAAAAAAAAGTCTAGAGATCTACCAATCAAACACCAAAAAAATCCATAAATATTCACAGAAATCAACAATTTACACACAAAAAATGAATTGAAACTCGACATTGTCCAAGGTGTTGTCACATGATGCATGATGTGTTGCGGAGTTGATCCAAACCGAGGAAAGGTTGCGGCTGCGGCACGAGGCCGAAGAGAAGTAGGGGCAGTGGTGCGACACCGATATGGTGGCTGAGTGTGGTGCTTGAGGAGGCGCGAAGGCTGAATCCACGGCTGGAGGCGGCGCGATGCTCAGGATCCACGCAGAGGTCGATGGAGGCGAGCTGCGTTCGCGACGGTAAGAGGAGCGTGAGGCCGAGCCCATGCACAACGTTGCTTGGAGGCGAGATTCACAGTAGAGATGGGTGGCGGGCCACGACGGTGGAGCTTGGTGCCAGAGATTGGTGAAGGCAATGAGCAGACGGAGCTAGAGAGGCATGATTGGAGGAGAGGTGCTTTACTCTACTGTGTTTTTTCTCTCAGTCGAGAGAAAGATGATTTTGTGTCTAGGTTTTTATAGAATATATAGTTGGGGTAGTTATGTCTTTTCTGTCTATGTTTTAGGCTGGGTCACATATATTACGTTTTGAATTTTAAGCTCATATCTTCAGTTGTCTAAATTTTAAGATGATTGATTTTTTTTGTATTATTAATATTATAACTGTCATTCACCATTGTTTTCTCCGTTGTTTTCTGTATATTTAACCTTAAGTGGTATATGTATCCGATGCATTCATATATAGGAGGTCCTTCAATTCTATCTCAGAAAACAATAGCTAGCTAGTTTTAACGTCTTACAATGTAATTCAAAAACACAATAGTATAAAGAGATATGGATCAATGATGGCCAGATCTGAAATTTGATTCTCGTTTCAACAGATATAGCGACGCTCTTGCATGGAAGCTCACGTGTTGTTCATATATAAGCAAAGACAACTGACTGAACTGTGACAAGCCTTTGCGAAAGCGCAGCAACACTAACATACAATACACGTCAAGAAGGTATCTAATTTAAGCTATGGATCAAAAAATAGCATCATTCGTGTAATTTCATTTACCCTCAAAATATCACATCGATCATATTAACAGTACGATCGATGTTAGCTAGGGGTCCAAAAAACTCAGAACTTAGGGCATGTCTTTCTCTGGATCAGAGATACGTACGATCGATTGCATTTCGTAGAAGCAACCTAGCTCATTGCATGTTGTAAATTGCCAACGTCGCCTCGATCGAGCATCAAATCATAAGGATTCTAGCTACTCCATAATTGATTACATCGATGGAGATCCATCATCATCATGAATGAGATATGAAAAATATGTACTGGGCTTTAGTATTTGCACGCTCATTAGAGGATCCTAAAATTTAGATTAATTAGCTGCATGAAAAAAACTGTTACTGATAGTAACTAAGTCACAGTTACTAATTAAGTTCCTGGTATTCCAGTAACTGTTTACAGACGACCATGTGTTCAGACAATGACAGAGCTAGGTAGGGCCGTAGGGGCCAAGAGGGGGCCATGCCCCCCTTTGAGTTTGAATAATTAGCATATGTTTTTTTATATAGACAAGAATTCTATAATAGCATGGTGGTAGTTTGTGTGTCAATATACAAAGTCATATGGGTTCGATTCTCAACAATGTTAATAATGTTAAAATTGGTACAACGCTTTTCAAATAATGTAAGTTGGATGAGAAGAAAGGGGTCTAGCTAGCTGTTGGCTATATTCCATGAAAGTGCTGCATCAGACGTGTTCGAAACGAATTGAATGAAATATGTCGTCAACTTCGTCATGGCATCATCATCAATTCATCATCATTAATATTTTAGCTTTGAGATCGATCATTCGTCGCTCCATAGCGATCGATCGATCGAGTTAATGTCACTGAAGAAAGGAAGGCCTAAATGTCTCTCTGGTTTTAATGGCATGGAAACAAGTTACAATAAATTACAGCATGCATATGTTAGCATCACTGCATGTGGTTTCTATCTACGTACAATACGTACGCGATTGCAGAAAACACAGCATGAAGCAGTATAGTGATGCAAATGATCGATGCAATTCTGGATAGCTGAATTGAGCGAGTTTACGAACAGGACCACTTTTGTTTTAACTCCTAAAACATAAACTGATCACTGATGATGCACGTGCTCAATTTCTTTACCTTGATCCTGATCCATCAATTAAGGGGGAGATATATAGTTTCGATCAGCCATGGCATGCAGGACACTGTATGGAGAAAACCATTATAAAGGTGTTTATATGTACGTCCTCATCTTTGTCCAGGTTCTTGGAATACATTGTGCGTTTTCTATGCTGCTGATCGTTGATCGAGAAGAATCTCACGAAGATAGATCGAGAAAATATATAATTCATGGTTGAAAAAAGAGTACGACGATAATGATCGGGCACTGTGTGTTCTATATATAGCTATATAGCTGGCCCCTCGCTTCTTGTCTTCTATAATCTTCCTCATCTTAATTAATTTAACTTTATATTAATTACTGCTATGCTTTGATTCACTGTTACAGTAAAATTTGCATTGAGGAATATACGGATCAGTGACCCGCCAGTTGAGTTTAGTACCAGATATATATATATATATATATATATATATATATCTGCAGGAGATAGCTTATCAGTACTACGTACTCACAGAAACATGCGAGGCTAGCTTCGATCTGAGTTTTATAGCTATCTATCATCTATGGATCCAATAATTCTATGCTTGACATCAAGTACTGCATTTTCACAGATCGAAATAATGCTACATATATTCCAAACCTTCTATTTCGCGCGATCACTCCGATCAGGGGCAAAATATAGCTCTGGCTGGCGAAACTAGAATCTTCATCATATATAGACATGGATTTGATTCTTCAAATTATCCTCGTGGGGTCACGTTTGTGCATTATCTTGTGGAAGCTAGCTAGTTAGTGCTTACTATAGGATTTGGAATACAGAAACAATAACCAAGCTGCAATTTCCCGTGGAATCCAATAATTGTTTTACTCTGTGTGTCAGTGTAGGCCTCGGCAATGGGCCGAGTCGCTCTAGTCGGGCTCGAATCGGGTCAGGTCGAGTTTAAACACTATTTCTCCAAAATCTGGGTTGGGATGGCTGGGCTTTTAAAAAAAATTCAAGCCCGTGGACAGCCCACGGGCCGGGCCTTGACAGGCTTTTCTGGTCGGGTTTGGCTAATCCCATAGGGCCGGGCCTATTGGGCCTTCTATATTTAATAACATAAAAATATGAAAATTATAAAACATATATATTTTCTTTTCTCTTAAATTCTCTAAGTGAGACTACGATAACAAAAACTCTTCAAATAAGACTTTATTGCTACTCTAATAATTAATAGACTTTTTTGGAGCAAATGGTAAATATGATAGAACGTACTGTAAGGAAAAAAACGAATACTATAAGCCTAAAATTTCTATTGTAATATTAACACTATAATTAGTTAATTAAATATCACTATACTTAATTAAGTCTAAGACTATAAGACTATAATTAATTAATTATTAAATTTTGAGTGTTTAATTTGGTGATATATAAATCATTATGTGGCTTTTGTCCCTCATTGTTGTTGTCGTAGTATGACGATAAACTATAATGTATAATTGTATATATAACAAATTGTTCATATATAATGTATTTGTTCATGCGTTTGTCGGGTCGGCCTCGGCAGACTTTTGACGATTCGGGCTTTTTCGGGTTTATGGGCTTTGGCACCTCGGCCCAAGCCCGGCCTTATGCCTATCGGGTCGGGCTTTTTCAAGCCTAAATTCGGACAGAACCAGGCTTAGACTTAATAGGATTCAGACCGCCCACAAACTTTTTGAACCTATAGATCAAATGGAGAACCCGTAGGCCGGTGCGTGTGTGTTTGTATTAGTGCCACTGTAGTTTCCTCTTTAAACCAAATATGACATATTACAAATCCCACTTCTCTCGGATAACAATTTCGTCAAATTGTCTTTGTCGAGTTACCGAAATTATTCAATTCGATCATGATGTATGTTTCACTAACTAATTTGGGCCAGATTTTCAAATTGGGTTTGTGTGGCCAACATCTGCCTATAAAACATTACGGGCCCAATCTGTTTGCAATGCTGTTAAGGTTAAGAGGAAGAAATTAAGTCGAAGAATCAACGTAATGACGACGGCGACGAGAAGAGGAAAATTCAACATAAGGCACCCAAGATTTTGAGCTAGGAAGTTAAGCATTCCATGGTAACGTCCATTGACACATTCCAATGTCCACATCAGAAGACCTGGAACGTTGTGGCAAACAAATCCAGATATTGATGAAGAGAATAAGAAAACTCGCTCTAAGTCGGAGTAACGAATTTTGGTAAAAAAAGTCGTCTATGTATGGTTCCTGATTAATCTATACAAGGCTATTTTACATCAATCTTAGTCACAGTCTCCAGTCTAAAGGCATATTGTTTAGTTGATATTTTAGTATTAACAAAGCACCTAATTAGTGAAGAACATCCAAGATGATTGAAAAAATAAACCTGTTGATCTCAATAATAATCAGGTAAAAGCATGCATTTGTATATCATATTTTTTACTGAGGATAGCATCCTTACCTCCTATCCTGCGTCAGTTTGTCATAGTCTTAGATATTTCTGGGTTTGCCTTATGGCTCGTTTTTAATCTCCATAATATTAAAAGAGCTTTGTTTAGGACAAGTTTAATTGTCTTAGTGCCCAAGAAAATTTTCTGATAAGAATGTTCTTTTCTTTGCAACCCGTAACTTTACTTTCTTGGGATAAGTGTTAAAGTTCCAGCTGGTTTCCTTAATACTCACACTCATGTTCAGCTGGCTTGTCATGATACAAGAAGCAACATATCAGCAGACCTATGTCATCCTATACCTCTGTCTTTTGTTCTAAAATCTAGGGATCTAGAATTCAAAATTGTTTCTAGGTTTGACTATTTCTACTTGGTACCCAAAAAGTTTTTCTGTATTGAAAAATGGTTGGTTGTAGCTCGTGACTTTTCTTGTTGTGGTTTGCAAAATAGTTGCCAGCTGGGTTATTGTGAAAACCAAAATGTGGGTTGGTCTTGTCTTACATGCTAAACTCTATGCTTTTCTGGGTCACACCAAATCTGCTACCTCACACTTTATTCAACGAACATTTTCCTAAGGACTCCGGCCATTATGAGTTGTAGTTTTGACGGACGTAAACATGGTCCAGCGAAGGAAGGATGTTATGTCATCGTGGTCGGGTCCTTAGAATGAAAGACCCTCACATTGTACTTCGTTGTTGCCTCCTTAAAGGCCTCCACTTGCTCTCTATGAAGCTCCAAAGTCTTCCCATTCTTCAAATTCCTCAAGAGAACCACCCACTTGGACATATCTCAAGCAATTTGTAGCCTGCATTCCTTGAGGAGTCGAAGTTGTTCAAAGTGACTTTGCTTCCAATGACGAGCTTTTCTGGCTTCAACCTCTCTTTTACACAATCCTTGACCTTATCTGGTGCCATCACCTTTTCGACACTCATTGCATTGTCTTCCGGCCCCATGTAGGTCACATCTTCATCATTTCTGGGTTTTAAATTCACAATCTTGATACTCATGGCTTGTAGAGAATGGATCTTTGTCGACTTGTCAAATATCTTGAACGCCCTTGTCTCCTCAAACACAGTCATGGTAAGCTCTCTGGCTTTAACATCAATCTTGGTACCCGTCGTGGCCATAAAAGCTCTTTCGAAGATCAAGGGGAGATCATCATACCCTCTCGGTTCTTCCATGTCAAGAATAATAAAGTCGGTCGGTACTATGAGATCTTCAATCATAACAAGCAAATCTTCAACTATACCCATTGGATGAACAATGCTCCTATTCGCAAGTTTTAGGGAAATATCTACCGGCTTCAACTTTCCCAAGCCAATGAACTTGTACACCGAATATGGCATCAATTTAATAGAAGCTCCAAGGTCCATCAAAGCTTTCGAAAAGTACTTTGTTCCTATGGTACACGGTACGGTGAAACTTCTTGGGCACCTTTCGTTGGATGATGGCCGATACCGTGGCATTGAGCTTGACTTTCTCGCTCTTTTTTCCCCTTGAAGCTTGTTTTTCAACTGGTGATTGATGCACAAATCCTTGAGGAATTTAGAGGTACATGGAGATGGTTTGGATGACATCAAGAAGGGGTATTAATTGTGCCCTTCTTGAAGACATCCAAGCACTCCTTTGTTTTCCGGTCCAAGTTCAATTGTGCTCTTTCCTTGTTTCATACTTGGAGAAAGGGTAGACATAAATCTTCAACCCTTCAAGTCTCTTCCGAATGCCTCTTAGACTTTCCCTGACCCTGTTTTTCGATGGGTCGAAAATGCACCTCTTCCCGGACAGGGTGCCATCTTTGACCGATCGAATTCTGGGCAGCTTCTTCGCTTAGTGTCTTCCCCACATCTGCCCCGAAATGTACTCTATCCACTTCTCCACCTCATGACTCTTTTCGGAGTTCCCATTGTGACCTAAATTGATCTTGGACCCCGCTTGATCAATCTCTAACTCATCATCCTCGTCATTCGACGCCTCAACATCCTTAAACGGAATCACTTCGGTTCTCGCTTGGAAACGTACCATCTTTTCTCTACTTGATGCACCCTTCTCCACCCGGTATTGTGGCTTTGACATCAATGGAGTGTCTAAGTCATCCTCATCACCGCTCTCAACAATATGAGAATCATTATAGCTCTTAAATCCCCTTCCGGATCTTAACACCGCCTTGACCACGTTGACTTGGTGCTTGGGGTTCTTCTCGGTTGTAGAGGAAAACTCATGGGCTTTGCTATTCCCTTGAGTGGTGATTGCCTTTTCCAATTGACTAACTTGAGTCTCCAACTTATGAATGATGCTTTGGCTCTCATTGCGGAGGACTTGATTTTCATTCTTCATGCTCATGAAAATGTCAAGATACATCTTCTTGTCCTCCTCTTGATTCTTGACAAGCTTGGCAACCAATTCGTCTGTGTTGGACTTGGGTGCCTCCAATTATGGTGGAGGTATTGGGGCTTGAATCATTGGTGGTTGTTATTGTTGAGTTTTAGGCACGAAAGGTGTTCTCGCTTGGTAAGTATTACCATTTGAGATATTTACAAATCCTCCACTAGGCCTTGGTACAAATGCGAGAGCTCCTTGATAAGTAGACGCTCCCTTGTTTCCATTTCCCGAAGCACCATAACTACCTTGACCTCCACTTGGATTGTTAAACCTTCCATTTGGTCTTTGAAAACCACATTGATATCCTCCCATTTGCCTTGGAGATCCTCCTTGATTGCCTTGACCCTAATTTTGACCACCCCATGAGAAGTTAGGATGGTTCCTCCATCCCGATTTATAGGTGTTGGAGTATGGATCATTATTTTGTTGATCAAAGAAGACTCTTTTGTACTCTTTGATAATTTTCGGATAATCCTCTTAATAAGGACAACTCAACGTCTCATGCACCGTGTTTTCGCATATCAAGCAAGTGACCGACTCTACACAAATTTTCAACACTTGGTGGGCTTGGCCTCCACTTCTACTTTGCTTTATTAGGAGCTCGAACTTCCTATTCATTGATTTCTCAAGCCGCTTGATAGCATCTTCTTGTTGTTGGGATCCCTTGACTTCATAGATACCACCCATATGAGTTTGGGTGGCCTCTCTCATAAAGACCGCCGACTTCTTCACATGAAGCTTAATGTCCAACAACACCGATCGCTCAGCCAATTTCTCCAATAAGATGTGAGCTTCATCCGCGGTCTTGTCCATGAAGTCACCACCACATGCGTTGTCCACTTTTCTTCTAGTCTCGGTACTAAGCCCTTGATAGAATAGGGACATTAGCATGTCTTGAGATTTCCCATGGTTGGAAAAACCAAGCTCTAGGTCTTTGAACCTCTCCCAAGCTTCGCAAAACAATTCTCCATCCTCTTCTCGGAAGGTCATCAAGCCTGTTCTCCTCTCATTGATCTTCCCCGGTGGGAAGTATTTTGTAATGAACTTCCTTTGGAGTGCCTCCCATGAATTGATGGAGTTGGGAGAAAGCTTATTAAGCCATTCCTTTGCCTTATCACGCAAACTTGATGAAAAGACCATCAACCTCAATTGACTCAGGTCCATATTGCGGATATTTAGCCGGGCACCCGCCTCCTCAAACTTTAGTAGGTGCGAGTAAGGATCTGAATTGGCGTGACCAATGAATAATGGTAGAGTTTGTAGAAAGCTAGGCTTGATCTCAAATGATTTGCCCACCAACGGTTGGAGGACAATGCAACCAGTATGTGCCGCCAAAGAGGGAAGATCGCACTCCCTTAAGGGTCGTCTTTAATAGATTTCTCCACCTTCTCCCATAACTATTGGCTCTATTGAATGTACACTTTCACCTTTGGATGATGAGTCTTCTCCGTGTTCACTAGCTTTTTCTTTAAGATGAGGATCAACTTCGATTGTGAACACTCGGCCTCCACAAGAAGGATTCTCTTGTTGAGCTTCTAGAGCAAGATCAAACAAATTTCCAAGTGCTTCCCAGTTACTCACCCTCAACACCAGTATACCAACCCCTTATTCACTACTTGTACTAGCTCCCTCTCTTGTAGAAGCCACGTTGTCGAAACCCAAATTAGTGTTCCACAAAATGGGTGACGAACTAGAAAATGGAGTGTGTAGACATGTGTGACGGAATAACATAAACCTGAAAACACACTAGGTAATCAATAGATGTTAGGCCTAAACTCTCAAAGTACTCAAAGTCTTGAGGGCCTTCCACAATGTTTCTTTGACACTGCCCTCAAGGAAACATCAATGAGCACTATAAGAGTTTAAATGAGATTCCAGTACTTGGCGCAGTGGCATTCACTGTGCTATGGATACTGAGGTGAACCGAGGTAAAGGCTTGCGTGACCCAATATACCAAAATTTTCAAATAAAGTCCTAATAAAAAAAGGTGCAATGAAAAGTAAGTTTGATAAGATAAGACACACACTAGTTACAATACTTAAAAATAAGACTCAATTGAAATGTGCTTCAAATAGATATGGATAAGTAAGGGAAAGAGTAGGGATGAAGTAAACGACTTCAAGCCATAGCCCAGTTTTCGACGGGTCGAAAATTTTCACTAGAAAATTTCGACCGGTCGATGAAACCAATCTGCTACGTTCGTGTCAAATTTTGACCCGTCAAAATTTGACACGAACGTAGCAGATTGGTTTCATCGACCAGTCAAAATTTCCCTGCAACAAAGGTTAGAAACAATAATTTCTAGCACCCTTTTACCCAAACAAACCTACCAATGTATCCTTATGAAGTAAAGATAAGCAAAACAAGATTCTAAGTGATATATGGAAAGAAATCAAAAGCAAAGAAACAAACATCAAGCAATAATGTCCGGATAATCCCCAATCAAAGGCTAACTGGCTAAGAAATTAAGATAAACTTACTCCCCGGCAACGACACCAAAAACTTGTTGGAAGATCTATACCCCCACACTTAGTAAGCTATTGGCTAACTCATAAGTGCAAGAATAATCTTCACCCGCAAGTATACGAGGATAAGTAAAAGTATAGAAAAGAAAATCGAGTGTCGAACCCACGAGGATTAAGCAATTAGATTCCTTAGCTTGGAGTGAAAAGTACAAAAACTACGACTCACTAGACTATACTTGACACGAAAGGAAATAAAATGTGAAAGTGAATCTCACACTACTAAGTCCTTTGGAGACTTAGAATTGCGAGAGATAGTGAGATTAAGATGAGTGATTACCGAAGTTTGATTAATCGGTTATTACACTAGAATGCGGAAACTAAATAACACAAATTCAAGATAAGGAAAGTAGGTCGGCTAGGGAAGTTCCGCTAACCATATGATGCATCAAACGATGTCTCGATTTATGTAATAGATTAAAGTCCGTTTATACAAATTAATGTCCAAATCGTAACTTTTTGGGTCACGTTTGGTTTTGAACCCAAGTTCCTAGGTCATTTTAAACTCTAGATGACTTGAGCCCAATATTGAAGTATTTCATGAATCGGAACCAAGACCCAAGCCATTTTGGGGCTTGCATCTCGATTGTATGTCACATTGTGAAGTCAACAAGCATATCGTGTGATATATGTGGAAAGATTCCCCTCTCAAATCTCTTTTGGAGAATCCGAGAGGACGTCTAGTTGAATCCCTCAACTTGCACCTAGTGAGTTACGAGTCAAGTGGGTCTACTATTTGCCACAATAACCTTTTGGATTTAATGTGTGCTTGACTAGAGTCCTTCAAGTCTATGGAGACTCAAAGAAGCCCTAGTCCATGCTAAGTTCTAGGGAACAAAATCTTAAGATAAATCTTATAGACAATACCCTAATCATGTTTACATGCTCATTTATCCTTAAGTGAGTAGCTAATTCATTCAAGGGTCATTTTTAAGTCGTTTAACTCATACATTAACCTAGCTAGAGTCAACACATGCATATGAGACCTACACAAAAATCTCAAGCATATAAATATACCATAATCACACAATTAACTCATTCACAACACAAGTCTTTATAACATACACTAAAACCATGAAACATACATAATCCAAGACATGTTCATCACATCACATGGCTAGGGTTCTAACCTTAGCCTCCAAAAATTGCCTACTCACTACCCATAACAATCATAGAGTCTAGATACATGATTGAAATACAAAATAGGATGAGAAATAACCAAGAGTCCCCAAAAGCTCCAAGGTCTTCTAGCTCTTATCTCCTTCTTTCTCCAACCTTGCTCCAAAGTTCCAAGAGTTGAGTCACCCACCTAAAGCTAGAGAGATGGTGATGTAAGTGGAAGTATGATGGTGGTGATGGAGATTTCTAGGCTTTTGATGGTGGTTATGAGTGTTTGAGAGGTGGATGAGATGGCTATGCGGGTTATGCATGGATGGAAGCCTAAGAGAGAGACTGAAACTATGAAAATCTAAAATTTGAAGTGAGTTGTGTTATGGTCCAAAGGGGAGCTCGACCCTAAGGCTTTTTGGAAGATATTTTGGCTTTGAAATAATTCAAAAATAAATCAAGACATAATCCACAGTTTTAGGAACATGTTGGTGGTCCAAAGATGACTCACCACCAATATGTGAGTGGCACATGACTCTTCAAAATATCTTCTCTAATTAGGTTTATGAGGTTAGACTTGAAGTCTTGGGCCTTGACACATTCCGGCAAGGACTCGCCGGAGTTGACCGTTGACCGACCGAAGTTGACTTTGACCGATGGTTGACTTTTTGTCATTTTCTCAAATTTTCTCCTTCTTCTCCAAATGCTTAGGAAACTTGCTTGGCTTCTTCAAAAAGTGATTAATCTCCATCTTTTAACTCGTCCTCGCAAACTCCATATTTCCTAGCATAATAAGGAAACATATTAAAAACGATGCTTTATTCCAAGAACGCAAGCTTTAAGCATAAGGTTAGGTACATAATTGAAACAAAATTGTGGTCTTAACACCTCTATACCAAAGCTATTCAGATTTCTTTGAAAGGAAATGTTGGTGATTCCTTGGGATATTCAATGGGACTGCAGTTTATGGTGAGAAGCTGGTAGGATACAGGATCGCAAATGGGTTTGCAATCCTAGGCCAAAGGACAATGATTGAATCATTAAGTTGCAAAGTTGAGAATCAATAAAGAATGAAGAGTTTTCCTTGATTCTCTAGGATAGATGATATCTCTGCATATTAGTTGATGCAAGCTCGTTCAAATCTGGGATCTGACTCTCTCTTGCCATCCTAACCGGCTTATGGTTCAGAATCACATATTCTCTCATTTGGGCATGGTGGCGCTTCTCTCGGAAAGTGCAAAGCTATTACGGATTGTACTGTGGCCTCCACAAACTTTATGTAGTCATCTTTATCGACTATCTTGAGTAATGTGTTCTGCAAGGAGGATCGAAATGGACTATGCTGTCCTTAGATAGCTCATTGGGATCGCAACATCATTGGGCAGTCATGCTTGAATGCAATACTTGCAAGTGAAACATATGCTTCGTGATCACTTTTTGGCACCGTGCCAGGTAAGTTTTCTCTGTTTAGTGACTGTAAATGCCAAAAATATCTCAAACAATCTTGTTCTTCACCCTCACAAAACACTTTGAGATATCACTTCATTAGGAATCTTGTTTAAAATAAAATGTTTTCAATGTCGTTTATTCCTATTGAAGATCACTAGGATGTTTTGCATGTTCACAAAATCAAATTGACAACTTACACGTCGAAAGCCTTAGAAATGCCATTGGTGTGTGCACCATTACTTGAGTTCTTCCCCTATGTTCTTAGTTTTAGTAGAATTATACATTTGTGTCTATTATTCCACAGAAAAAAAAATGTGTTAGTATCCTCTTTTCGTGTTTTGGATTTGAGACTCATTTGGTATCCTTCGTTATGTTTTTGAACTTGACCTAAGTGCAGTGTCCATATTTCATCTTTCTTGGTATGATTTGCTGCATTTCTCGCATGCATGTATGCATTTGTGCTTCAAGATCTTTGTTATCTGTAGTCTTAATCACTCTTGGGACTATATAGACTTACTTATCACAAAGGTAAACCTTGTGGGATGCACGAAGTTGAGATAGAAAACTGAGATGAGTTGAATTGTCACCAAAATGGTGAATGTGTTAAGTTTTTTACGAGCTAGTCTTTCGCTGGATGTAACTTTATAGAACCAGTGGGGATCCCTGAGATGCATTCTATCCTTCGATGAGTTCGAACTAGTTATCCGCCAAGTGTTCTTGTTACACATATTACCTCTTCGAGCATTTGCTCATGGCGTAATGATAACTACTTCGCTGTATGGACCTATGAGGACGATTTCTCATATGAGCTCTTGGCTAAATTAAAGTGGCAAAATGCCTTGAACTAAAATGATTAATGACCAAATGGTCAATTGTGACAAAGTCACTTAAAATGGTTACTCTCTGATGATACAAGGGTGGTTATGACAAAGTTACATGGTTACTATCTCTCATCTCATTTGATACTTAAACTTTGCCACATGGGTCAAGCTTTTGCGAGCGCGCGCACGCACACACACATACACACATCTTGTTGTTCCAAAATCTGATTATTATGACCATGATAATGATGTTCTCTTTACAGTCATACATTCATGTGTCAAATTTGAGCCATAAAGACATGTGAAAGTTTGGTGTCACACTTTGTGAATCTTTGCTTAAACTATCATAAAATGCGGATTTGAAAATATATATCCATCCCCGACTCTGTTTAATCATATTTGCTATGTTTATGTGTTTTAATATGCTATTTCTCCTTTATTTCTTTCTCTTCTTTATGCACACTCTAAGGAGGAGTCTTTGAAGTCTTGGTATACACATCGATACCTTTTAATTTCTTGATAAAGGTTGTCAAAGACTTTGTAATATGTTACTTTTTGTTAAAAGTTGATTCATGACTTATGTGTTCTTCCGATCTCTTTTTCTCTATTATGGATCGAGTTCTGATGCATCAAACATGCTCAATTTCCTGCATTATTGCATAATTTTGAGTTTCATCTCATAATATTATGTGGAGATTGTTTATTGTGTGGAGAATGTTTATTGTCCCCCATGGAAGTTGCTTTTCTAACTGTTCTTAACACATGCATAGTTGTGGGTCTCGCCTACATTCTTTCCGCTGCATCTAACTCTCTACATGTAGTCATTTTGCCGATTCTTTTGGTTGGATATGTTGTTCCATTATGTTAGGGATACATCTGCTTCCACTTCTCCTGATTCTGAGTTCTTCATCAAAAGAAAGGTTGCTAAGATTGAAGGGGAGTATATTGATAGCTCTGATGCATCCATTGTTGTATTTGAACAACATACATAATGTTGGTTGTTCTCTGGTTCCCTTTGTCATTCCTTTCCAAAAAGAGGCAGAACTAATTATAGGGCATTTGTTGTTATGATGTTGTTTCTTCACTTGTTCTTGTGAGGATTTGTTGAGGTTCCCTACAAAACTGAGGTGGCTACTAGCTCTTAGGACTAGTACGCTTATTATAAAGGTGTATTTTGTTAGGAATGTCAAATGGGGAGATTGAAGGCATATTGTTTAGTTGACATTTCCTAGTGTTAACAAAACACATAATTAGTGAAGAACAACCAAGACAATTGAAGAAACATACCTATTGATCTCAATGGTAATCAGGTAAAAGCATGCATTTTCATATCATATTTTTCACTTAGGATGACATCCTTGCCTCCTATTTTGCGTCAGTCTGTCATAGTCTTTGATATTTCTAGGTTTGCCTTATGGCTCGTTTTTAATCTCCATAATATTAAAAGAGGTTTGTTTAGGGAAACTTTGATTGTCTTAGTGCCCAAGAAATTTTTTTGATAGGAAGGTTCTTTTCTTTGCAACCCGTGACTTTGCTTTCTTGGGATACTTGTTGAAGTTCCAGCTGTTTTCCTTGATACTCACACCCATGTTCAGCTGACTTGTCATGATACGAGAAGCAACATATCAGCATACCTATGTCAACCTATACCTCTGTCTTTTATTCTGAAATCTAAGGATCTAGAATTCAAAATTGTTTCTAGGTTTGACTATTTCTACTTGGTACCCAAAAAGCTTTTCTATATAGGAAAATGGTTGGTTGCAACCCGTGACTTTTCTTGTTGTGGTTTGCAAAATAGTTTCTAGTTGGGTTATTGTGAAGACTAAAATGTGGGATAGATGTTTTAATTTCTGGAAAAGAGCTTTTGCCCTATTAAGGTTTAGTCTCTATTTAAAGTAAGTTGATGAAAACTCTTTTGCTTCTTTTTGAAACTTAGTCATGTCTAAGGAAATTTTTGGTTTGTCTTTTCTTTTTGGACTAAGCATTCACTTGTCACATCTTGCTTCTTGCCAATAGACAAACGTTCAAAATCTTCTCAGGCCTATTGCCTATGAGGCTGCTCTCTTAGCAGACTCCATTGGCTATAAAAGGAGATCAGGGTAGTCTTGGCTTCTTGGTTGAGTTAGAAAGTCTTGAGCATTTTTCTAAAAAGAGTCCAGAGCTATCTTGCTCTGTCTTTTTTAGTTTTCTCTAAGCATTCCCTTCTATTGTATGTAAGCCTTAGAGTGCAGCTCAAAACGTTTTATCATTCATATTTATATGTATCTTGTACACCATTGAGATTGATATGGTAGTGTAGCAACCCAATAAGTGTTTCTTAATAACCAGCTCAATGAAAGCTGTGCTTTGGATATAAACCTTCAGATATCTACATAGGTAGGTACGAAGAAAGAAGACCGAGTGGATTTCAAGCTAGTATGTCAGACTAGTTGGGATAACATCGTGTCTTGCGATCCTCAGAGAGGTTTGCATGTGTAAGCACTTAGAAATAAGAGAGGGAGTGCAATACTTAGACTAGTTTGAAAAACTAGAAAGGGTAACCGCGTTGAGTGCTATTAGCGGATTTATAATCTGGTGAGAAGTGTCTTTGCATGTTTTCTTAAGGATCAATTGTAAGAAGCATTTTATGAAGAATCAGTTTACAAATAGCTGAGCTCTAAGATGAAGCTTCTGATAACCTTTCATTTGTAAACACTTAGAGACAAGAGAGAGTGTAGCTTTGTTAAGACTAGTAAAGAGACTAGTTAGGATAACATATGAGTTATATATCTCCAAAGTACAAGAGTCTTGTAAGAAGTGGTTTGCATATAGTGGACATGTTTGTCCCTCAAGAGTTAGGAGCACACAGTTTTTCTCCTTGATTGCAGGATTTATGCGTTAAAAAGAAACATCCTTGTGTTATTATTTACTTATTGCTGTTGCCTTTTCATTACTCGTATATTTGTTAATCGAGATAGTTCACTACTTAGCTATCCCTGAGAACAAATTTAAGTGAAAAAGTTGACAAATACATATTCCCCCCTTTAGGACCTTTACGCAGCAAATGTCAACTTATTTTCCAAAAAGAACCTGAGCTAGCTAGCTCGTGTCTACTAGGACAAAGTTAATTATGGGCGGCTAAATATGGAACATTTGTACATAATGTTTCTTATATCTGGGTCGATCTTTATATACTATTAAGAGTATATATTGTCAAGTTTATACCATGTCATGCCATGTTTATCTGAAACTAAACATGACTGATTTGTAAACATGAGAATTAAAAACGATCGGTCATATGATTTGAAGAATTTTTATCCCCTATACATATGGCCATACAAGCTAGCATGTGTTTAAAAGGAATTAAGCAATTAATAGCGCACTATATCCCCGGAGGAGAGCGTGAAGTTGATCCTAGCCTCTTCATAGGGTAATGTTTTGTAACATTGACTCCGAGTCCGAGATATAGGTAGACTAGTAAGTTGATTCAATGGAAATGGTAGACTTATTCACTTATAGTGTTGGCATCAATCATACTAGTGTGCTTTTTGAATCGTTAAATAGCTCTAAGGTTACCCTAATATGTATGTCAGATATATATTGTGGTTAATTAGCTATATATGGATGAATGGAATCTGCTATCTACCTCTGTAATCATGTTTGTAATGATTTGTTTAGGATGTTTGTACTATGTAGGTCCGAATGGGTAAGGAATCTACATGCACTAAACATAATTAGCTAGCTAGACCAATCATAACATCAATTAATTAAATGAGTTTTTTTAATTCGTAATAAGCATATTCAAACTGTCTAATTTGGTGTACCTTGACCCTATAATATTACAATAAGTACGCTCGACGAAGAGGATATTTGTAAGTTCAAACAAGGAAAATAAATATAGAAACAACGAAGTTTATCAAGGTCTTAATTAGCTAGTTTACAAGAAACTCTCTAGTGATTAGAAGCATGAAGCATTCATCTTGGACTAAAAGCTTCATAGCCAGCATGTATATATTAAGCACGAAGAATATTGAGCATGGTCTTAATGGGTATATATAAGACCGAGTTATATGTAAGTTTCTTAATTAGGGTTTAAGGTATCCACACGCCATGCAGATCAATCTAGCTAGCTAAACCAACATTTTTGGCGTGCATATAAACTTAAACATATTCTTACTTAGTCCACAGCCCACAGGAATAGTGCAAACTCATTTGTAGCCAGTTCGAAACGACTACGACTCATTCTTCAGATGCGAATAACAGATTAACAAAAACAAACTAGCTATTCTACATGCTAGGAGCTTCTTCCTGAATTATGTAATGAGAATCATTGAGGAATCGAATGAGCTCATAGAAGGAGGTGTACGTATTTTGTAAACATATTTGCATAAAAAAAGGTCATAACCAATTGTTTTATATGCTTCCATTTCTTCCTTCAAAGTTTCTAAACTAATTAATTAGCTGCTTCAGCCGATCAATATAATTAAGAATTCTAGCTAAGCCGCATAGAAGGGGGGAAGTTCATGTATGTGATCCCACGTTTCCAGGCCATGTCCGGCCCTCTCGGTCATTGTTCCGGAAAATAGTGAGTCAAACTTGAAAACGGCATCGATGATCTTCGATCTGCGCAGATGGCAAATTCTATAGTTGCATCTTTTTTAAGTTATGTTGGGAGTACGTTTAATTAGGGTTTACTTTAACACTATTTGTTCCTCATTTACAAAACTAAGCTAAGAGTACACGTACGATACATTGCTACAATCTACTAGCATTTGTGAGGTCAATCTTATACTTGTATTCTTCGCCATCACACCGTATTAGCCTTTAAAGCATGTTTACTAGGAGATCATCTGCGTGGTTGTCACATCATTTAGTCCCAGAGGGAGAAAATTTTGAAAAAAGTTGGTTTTCATCAATGAAAATTTGCTCGGGCAAGAATTGGATTGTGATCCAATTTGTCGCATCCTACAATCTCTATAAAATAGTTCAGTACATAAAATGCTAATCTTGATCATGACCCAATGGGTGGGAAAAAAAGTAAATAACACATCACATATCTACTGCCCTAAATCCCAATGATCTTAGTTTGACTCCGTGATCCAACAAGTGAATTTGCGCTTAAAGTTGCCCCATGCCATGAGCCAAGACATTAAAACGAACCGCCGACCAGAAAAGGATCGGAAGCATTTGATTCTTTACTTAATTGCAAAGCTAGCTAGTATGAATTTATGAAAGACTCTAGAGGCCGCCTCCAAAGTAATAGAAAGGGGAAGTAGCTAGCGAGATTGTTGGAGTTTATGTCTCTCTGAGAGTAAAAGGGTTCTTGTTCTGTTGCATCAAATTAATCTTTCTTCTCTTCCACTATCCAGATTCTCCACACTGTTAATTAGTGGACGCGAGATCCCGCTTTTTATTTCCTTTTACGGCTAGAACCAATAATGGAATGCGACACTATGATTGAAATTGGTAGTGGTTGATATCGTCGGCATAGAATTGTCGTATTTTCTGATCAATTTGCTGACTTGTCGGCAATGGAATAAGGACCGTGTTGGCATCAACTTATACTGTGGGGATTGCCAATTAACCAGCTGCTAGCAAATTAAGACTTGATCACCACTTTGTACGTAGACGATTAAGGTTTTGTTAATGCCAAACTACAACGAGGATCCCTAAAAGGAAAGAAGAAAGAAAGACCAACTTTGATCGATTACAATAATTCATAATCGAAATTGACAGGTTGTATACGTTGAAAGGATAGAAGAGATATATACCCTACAAGTTGGCATCAATCGTTAATATTACCTTAATTATATCCTCCCTTAAAAGGAAAGAGAAGAGAGGAAAATGAACTGTATATTGTGTACCAATATGTTGGCATTATCATTCTAAGCTTTCGGATATTATCACATCACGAACATTGGTACAATACATGCAATTTTGAACATCGCCAAAATTAACGCCAACATTTCAAAAGATTGCTCAAAAACAATGGACAATCTTTCTAGCTAGCAAATTAACAATTTAACAGAGCGCATAAAATTGTTAAATTGCTACACCAAAGCTACATGATATATAATTATATATTGAGCTCCAAGATCTGATCATTCACAAGAAACTTGATTTACACCGAAAAAAGAAAAATCGTTGCCTCCCTAATTTTCCAACACTAATTATGTAATATAAAAAATATTTACAGTCAGCTTAACACATCTATATCAATTTTTTTTGGCGCCGGTCCAACTTGTTTATCACCACAAACATATCCATGCCAGCAACACTGAGACCATCATCGATCAAATATTCAACGGCTCTTGATTGCACTCTGTGTTTGCCCCTTCGATTTCCGGCCTTCACGTACGTATTTACAAAACTTCTCCGGCTGATTTGATTAGTAAATAGTATGTATAGAGAGATCGATCGAGTCAACTTAGCTACCAGCACTGATCGGTCTCCCATCTCCGGCGAGTGTAGTAACCGGAAAACTCGGACGTCAACGGCCTCCTCCGCCGGAACATCCGCTGATCGTACTCGGCGCGCTTCTCGGGGTCAGTGAGGGTGGAGTAAGCCTCGTGGATCCTCATGAACTCGTCTCCCGTCGCGTCCTCCGCCACGTCGGGGTGGCAGACCCTCGCTAGCCGCCGGTAAGCCGCCTTGATCTCGTGACACGTGGCGGCCTCGTGGATGCCGAGGATCTCGTATAGCGAGGCGTTTCTCGGCGGAGGAGGGACGACGAGGTATGTGGTCGACGAGTCATGATCGGAGGTGTAAGTGGAAGAGGAGGAGCAGGCAGCGAAGGCCTGCGCGGGTTGGAAGTGTACACGTGGCGGCAGAGACTTGGTGGGAGAAGGCGCGGTGGAGAAGAGCGGAGTGGCGAAGACTGTAGAGGTTGAAGAAGAAGAAGTAGAGAGCATGTTATGTGGTTTTTCTTTGTGCGAGACTTTGAATTTGATAGGATCCGGAAGGTGGAGATGTTTGGATTTATAGGTTAAGGGAGTTCGGGTTTCGGGTTTGGATCCGAAGTCGGCGGGCCCGATTTTGAGTCACATATTTGTTTCGATTAAAACTTTTACTATATAATTAATGAGGTAAATTATCGCCTGCAAGTGATCCAGTGGTTCTCGATTAGTAGGGTGCATATGTTCCCCAATTTAAATTCGAATTCCAAAGCTGTCAAATACTAGACATAGTGGATCCCGAGGGATTAGCCTTTAGACATGAAATAAATTTTGAAATGCGAATCGTTATAATTAACATTTGTAATAGACTAATAGTGATGTGATGATCAATCCATATAATTTTTTTTTTCGTAACACTGTTCGAGATTGAAACTACGATGCAATAAATTTACGAAAGGTAATGTGAAATTTGAAATTAAACCCTAATACCTATTAGATGTGCATTTGCTAGATCATTGTGTAAGTCATCCGATTTAAAGTTATGGAGTTGGATGAATGTCGAAGTCTATGAACACTGTCCACCTAAGAGTTAGATACAATCCATTATAGACCGGCCTCTTTATTAATCCCAACAATGTGTAATGCTAACTATCTTTGTGACATGGCTAGCAGTGTTCAGATTCTCATATATATAGAGACAAACCATACAATGGATAAGATGGACCATCAAGAGAAAAAAAAATCACAATGACAAGAAAATAATGGAGAGAATATATTGGTTTTATATTGTAAGTTTGTAACCCTACAAACACAACTAAATAGCAAATTATAAGGATGAAATGCTAGCTAGTGTAATTCAGATGGATGCATAATACCAACATCTGCTCTCACTATGCTTTGTACCTCTATCACTTGGGCTTCGATTGTAATAATAGAGGCTGGAGCATCTAATCCTTTATTTCTCATAAGAAAAAATAAATAGAAATAGAACAAAAAACTGGCACCTCCAGCTTAGATCTTTTTGTGGGCAAGACGACAGCTACCTTGCAATTTAGGAGCTCCTCTTAATTTCAAAAGGGACATGAATATTGTATTCGTCAAAGATGTTAAACCATCAAAGGTCAGATATAAAATAGTGCGGGAGCCATGTGCAACGTTGGTAGCTTTTTGGGCAAGCAAGAGATATGCATGGTTCATTAGTATAGCAAATAACTAATATCTATTTTTCTCTCCATGATTAGAAATAATGCATGTTAGTTTGCTCAACTTCCTCATTCCCTTCCATTTCAAGTTTAAGCGTTGTTGGGTTACCTATCCCAGCTTGTACATGTTAGTTACTTAGTTTCATATAACAGATCTCAATATGTGCATGACCTACTTGCATATCAGCATATGCATGCGTCGATCGAAGCATGTTGAGGAATGAAGATTAACATTACGAACACTTCGCCCGTCTCGTTAATTATATAACATGTTATGATCACATTGACCGGTCGATGAAATCTTACTTGTCACATTAATAATTATGATTGATCATTAATTAAGAGACACAACCACACTGCGGGCAAATTGTTCTCATGCATGCTCTCCGGGTTCAAGAAACCAATAATGCTACATTATCCCTACATACAAAGTTCTTGATAAATAATATGGAGTTAGATCTGTATGATTCATATTAAGGTCGTCTAAGATTCGTTTCTGTTAATATCAACAATCCCTATCCACTTGTCCGAAGACACCTTCTGTTTTTCCTAAGAAGCAAAGCTGGAGACAAATTGGATACACCGTATATGACTAGCTAGTCCTTAAGATTGAAAAAGACGGCTTCATTTCAAGTGGCATATGATGGTTTCCATATTCAACTTTGCATGTTCTTAATGGAGTTGTGTCGCCCAAACCTTCATCAACGGTCTCGATCTGCTAACGAAAACGATGTAAACCTTATCTTTTAACCAGAAATGTGGCTTATGAATGTGTTGCGCTGATGTGTTGGACATTATCTTCTATAAGTTTTTAGCTTACCCAGAGGCCGTGCTTGATAACGATGACTGCACTTGATTACCGGCCTTGTTAAATAGTGTATAATTGACCCCAACGTTTTTGTATGGAGGAAGTTAAGTCACCATTCAATTTGTTTATAATTCATAGATTGGATATCTTTCGTGACGAATCGAAGTAACATTTTATTAAAGCCATTGGTTTTGTAATTGGCAGTGTTGCTCTCATCACCACTTTGGATATTCATGCTCAAGTTACGTAAGAGAGAAAAAGACTAAATTAGTACCAGAGTGGAAGTTTGTTGTTTCAGTGATGGAGAGGGCAGCTGAGATCCTGCGGCAAGTCGATTAACTAAACCAAAGAAATGAATCAGGTTATACAAGTGGAGCTTATGCATGAGAGGAGTTACACAGTTGTAGCATGCGCGGAAGGCGCGGAGCATCGCAAAGTATGGCGACGAAGAAAGCTCGACGCCCCGCTTCCATTTCCTAAGAATAAGTAGGCTACAAAGGTAAACAGACAGGGTGAGGGGCACCAATCCAGTAGCTGGAAGATGATAAACTCTAAACTGCTTCCTTAAATCGCCATTATCCCTCGTTGTTTCGAGATTTAGATGCCGCCCATTTGAAATAATTACAGTTTGCTTCAGGATTAGATGCAGGTCCCTGCGAGAACGAAACATATGCCCACTAGTTAGTTCATCCCACCTAGAGGAGACAATGAGACATGGGACATCTACTCCAATGACTTCTAATTTAATAATTCATCAACTAATACAAGCAAGTAGTTAGAGTATACATATAAAGGTTGCAACTGTTAAAGTCCCAAGGCGTTGGAGAGAAACTGGTTGTAGCTAAATCAGCAGTTTGGCCTTTCCCTCTAAAAGCTCTAACTAACAAAGAGAGACAAGTTGCATAGTTTGGAAGAAAAACAACAAAGAATAATACATGTGGGCGAAGGTAAGAAACCAATGGGTATGGGCACAAGACCAAAAGCTAGAAAAATTCAACGCCATAATTTGAGTATACGATAACTGGTGTTTACGAAAATTACCTCAGCATGTGCACAAACATAAAATCTGCATCCAAAATTAGGACTTTGTTTCTTCACGACATGAGCAACACGAGGCTCTCTATGGCCCTTGCCCAGTGGTATGCTATTCTGCATGACTTGCTGTACCCTTTGCCACTCTAATACAGCAAAAGCATTCTTCTCTTTCTTTCAAGAACAATCAACAAGGTCAGCTTGATCCCCATCCCGAATTGGTGCACTTGGGTGCATTTCATAGTGTTCTAAACTTCCCCTTTGACTCTCTGGGATGGGACTTTCAATTGATAGATTAGATTCTGCAATATCTACTGGAGCATCTGGAACATCAGTCTCACTATCCACAGTTTTGCTATTCCTAGGGATTGAACTTCTCTGGAAAAATGATCTCAAAGAGAGTTGGGACGATTGATTACCTTCCGCTCTTTTCTTGGTTACATTCACTGGCACTTTTTTGGTAGGCTCACTACGTAGAGTAACCAACGTTTTACAAGCCACCTCATTAGCAAAACCTCTGGAACACTCAGGTTGTTCTCGAGCTAAGAACTTCAAGGTCTTGGCTTGAGGAAGAACAGGATGTGTCACATTGGTCAGGCAAGCTTCTCTCAGTTTCATTGCACGTCTCTTCAATGTTATCTCCGTCGGCTTGTTCAGAAGCTTTTCTTTTCAATAAAACTGATACTGCACAGGACTAAGGGCTCAGTCAGGTCAGATTATAGGCATAAAGAACAATTAGCTTCGCTGTAAAGGTTATATAGAATCGATAGATCATTCAAGAGAGTATATAGCATTTCCATGGGTAAAATCATAACAATTGAGCCATTTTAAAGGGTTCATACATTGATAGCCTTGCATGACTCACATGACTTGGACTATAAAACATGTGATCACAAAGAGATCATATTAAGTATATGGAAAAGAATACTTCCATACCAAGGGTTTGCTGGAGACCACGAACCATAGGTATGTATCTAGCAGATAAGTGAGGAGTGTTGTGCTGGCAGATACTTGGCATTTCCTGTAAACTTGTGTAAACAGGTGCATGATCGGAACCTTCAAGTTTAATGTTCCTCTGACCTCCCTTCCACCTGAAGGCAATAAACAGATTACAATATAATCCTCACCCTCAGATTCATGATGGAAGTAACCAAATGTGTTCACAAAATGCAAAATATAAAGTTACAGAACAGATAAAAGGATGCCCGTACACACAAGCTTGCATAGTACAAAAGTAGCTCTTGCAATGGCATGCTATAACATGACAACACTCTATATGTATCTGATACCTCAGTGAATTTCCAGGTTTCCACCGTTTATACTCTGTCAATATGTCACACTCCTTGACATGGCAAGCTACAAAATTATGGTTTTCAAGGTCTTGCTCTGGGTGAAAACACGAACCAGCACAAAGAATGTGATCAATTCAAGAACCATAATTAAATTCTTCAGCACCACTACTTTGTGACCAGCATGTGTATGATCCCGTTCTGTAGAAAAACACACAATGGACAGATATCAGAGAATAATAGCCACTGGGACCAAACTTAATAAATGGTATAATTTAGATACTTCGATAGAACAAGGGAGAAAGAAAAGAGATAGGATACAGTGGCTCACACTGATAATAACCTGTCTATGCAATAATATAGAGCAGTGACATGCTAACTAATCAAAAGATTAATGTGAAGGATCCCAAGTCAAGAACTATGCATGGAAATAATAATCGATCATTTAACAGCGAAAGAATAAGACTACGATGTGATTCAACCACTAAAGTTAAAAAGTTAAACATTTAAGATATTCAATAAGCTGTAGAAAGACTGGAAAAAAAACCTGTAGAAAGAACTAGCTTTGACTTGGAGAATAAAATTAGATGATTGCTCAATGAATAGGATATATGAGACGTTATAGAGTAAGAGCTTCATACCTATCAGGATATTTTGCTCTGAAAACATCTAAGAAAGAGCCTCTATTTTCCACCCGCATTGATCTAAACCATCTTCTGAATCTACAAAGTAAATTTCAAGACATTAGGAATTTAGGATACTGTTCTCCCTCTCAAAACCTCCACAAAAGTTCGACATACAGATCACCTATCCATAAAGATCAAGAAAGCATCTTACTGATTCTTTTCGAACTCAGGTTCTGCTTCACAACGATCTAAAGAAGTTGGTGCAATGTTGAGATCACCAACAACAAATATTCTCCTCCGCTGACACCGGAGAGACTCCCATCTTTTCTACAACAAAATCCCAATATTATATAAAAAATGGAAAGAGCCAAACTTTGAGTTCGAATACATATATCTGATCACACTGATCACATCAATATCAGCCCATAGCAACTTAAAATCTGAAAGGCCGTTACTTGTACCTGTAACATATTATAAAACTTGAGCTTGAACTCAATTCTATCGCTATCGTCCCCTCCAGCTCTCGGTCCATACAAATTGAACAGAACTAGACAACCATTGTCACCACAATACTTCAGCTAATTTTCAATGTCACTCAAGCATAATAACAAAACAGACTCAGAGCTTTAAAAACGTGAAGTTAAGACACAAACAATACCGAAATGATGATGATCAGTGATAACACACCGTCCCTCTCCATCAACCCGAAGAAGTTCCTCTTTCGAAAACTCCTCAAGCCCTTCCGCCACTCCATTCCCGAGTAAACCGCAAAACCCTTCCTCCGCCGCCACCGGAAGCGCCACCTCATCGCTCGAAAACGCCGACTTCACTCGGCAAAACGTCGCCACACCTTCACATTTCAATTCCATCAATCAAATCCGAATCGAAAACGTCGGAAATTCATTGAAAAATTCGAAAACGGAGACCTTACCAGAATACGCCGTACGGCCTCGCTCGGATGTCCGAGTGCAGGAGAAGAACGACTCGTAGCCATCGGCCATAACCAAATCGGCGGTCAATTCCTGCCGTCTCAGCTTCGTCTCCTGAAAGCAGATGACGTCAGCGTCGAGTGAGTTGAGCAGTTTCAGGAGAGAGCTGAACTGCGCAACCCTCGGCCTCAGTCCGTTCACGTTGTACGTCACTATCTTCATCGTCGTCTTCTGAAACCCTCGATTTCGTTTTTCCAGAAATTTGGAGGTAAAACGAAGCCAGTCGCGCCAAAACGACGTCGTGGAAGGTATTACGTGGACGACTGGGTTTTTTTCAAAGTTTACAGTCGTGGTCAGAAAGCACTATCCTCAAAAGTACTTTTTGAATTAAAAAAAAAAAAAAAAACCAATTCGTGGGAATCGATTTTTGCTTCTGATTCTGATTATCATCACTCCAATTTCAGATCGTCTTCCCGAAATCCCCAATTGAAAACCCTATAGAGTACCAAAATTGAAGCCGCCAATGGATCAATGGAAATGTGACGATTTCATATGTGGCTCAGCCCCTTGTGCAACTCAGCTTATTCCTTCGGCCTCTAACTGTGATTCCAGGTTTTGATTCCCTCTTCACGTTTTCCTTGGTTAGTTTGGATTAGTTTTTCAGAAATTTAATTGTAAATGGGTGATTGATTTGGGAGGAGATGAGGTTATAAAGTTTTGATCTTTTGTGATTTTGATCATGTGGAGCAGAAAGAGGGCTGAAGTAGAGACCAAGGACCCAGTTTCTGCTAGGAAAGTTCAGAAAGCAGACCGTGAAAAATTGAGGAGGGATAAATTGAATGAGCATTTTCAAGAGTTGGGTAGCACTTTAGGTAATTTTTCCTGATTAGTTTATTTTAGTTGCTAACTATGTTTGGACACCAATGTTCTCAAGGTAATGTTGTTGTTGTTGTGTTGGAAATGCAGACGCAGATAGGCCAAAGAACGACAAGGCTACGATCCTCACAGACACGATTCAAATCTTGAAGGATTTGACTTCTGATGTGAGTAAACTGAAGGCCGAGTGCGCAGCGCTTAGTGATGAATCCCGTGAGGTGAGGTGATGTGATGTTGAACGTATGTTATGTCCTTGGAGCTGTTATGTGTAAGATTGAGTGTTTTTTTATGCGTAAGAATTGTGGTTTTGTGGCGAGCAGCTAACGGTGGAGAAGAATGAGCTAAGAGAAGAGAAGGCATCTTTGAAATCGGATATTGAGAATCTCAATGCTCAATATCAGCAAAGACTGAGGGTTATGTTTCCATGGGGGGCTATGGATCCTTCTGTTGTGATGGCTCAGACTTATTCATATCCAATGCCTGTAGCGGTTCCGCCTGGTCAAATTCCTATGCACCCATCGCTTCAGCCTTATCCTTACTATCAAACACAGAATCCAGCAACTGTTCCCAATCCTTGTCCAACATTTGTCTCCTATCCAACTCCTATCAACCCTCCAGTAGAAGAGCCCTCACCCCAACCCCAGTATGCATCTGTTTCCCATGTCTCAAGTAAACAGGATTCCAAAAGCAAGTCATCCGATCATCAAAGAGGAAGCGATGCCAACAGATGTGACGACTCCACTGATGTTGCAACAGACCTTGTACTTAAGATGCCCGGTTCTTCAGCACAACAGGTTGGTTCAAACTTCATAAAATGTAGAAGCGACTCTTGCAGATATCTTCACATATATTTGATATAAAATATTGGAATGATGAACTCTGTTTTTACAGGAGTCATGTTGCGGGGGTAGAAAGGGGAAGCATTCACAGAAGAAAGGTAGGAATGTTACAGATGGAAGTTCTTCAAGTAGGTATTCTTCGTCTCAAGTTGTTCAGGAGAGTTCGTCCAACAGCATAAGCGATGTCTCCAAGACTAACAAATGAAAACGTTCTCAGTTTGGATGTTTTACGAGATTTTGAATTAAATCACAGAGAAAATATAGGAGTATTACTGAAGGGAAGCTCTTCAAGTAGGCAGTGTTCATCTCGAGCTGTTCAGGAGAACTTGTCCAAGGCTAACAAATGAACTTCTCAAGTAGGGAAGCTCTATGAATTCAAAGATCATCTGATGTATACTTTTCACGCTATCTGATTCCCATGTAAATTTTCAGCTGCCTGTTTGATAGTGTAGAGGTTCCGGTTCTTGTAAATTACACATAATCCCTCCTATGATAGATGTGCTGATATGGTACTAGTTCAACTTTTATCGTCTGCTTCATCGTTTTATTTGTTTCGGAAATACGGGTTACTGTTTTCCGGATCATACCAGAATGGACTGTGATTACAAAAAACAATCTAAATTTCAAAGCACTCAAATATATTTAAGCTGGGGATGGTTATGATTCTGGACAGAAGCGAAACAAAACGAAAGAAGATGTTGAGACAGTAAGGGTTTAACATGTAGATTCTGGGAGGAAATGATTTTGCCACAAAATTGAGTATAATATTTGCCATATTTCCATTATAACTTTATTTGTCTCATACATCATAACTTATAATGCAGCACCGACGAGATCCACAAGCACTAGCTGAAGAATGTACACTTTTAACCATCATATATCTGGAGCTACCTTCTTTTCAGATCCATACCAACTCTAACATCACATGCCCGAGTGCACGATGCTTCGATACTGTGCAGAGAATAGCTGAATTCTCGAATTCAAAAGTGGTCCAGGATGGTGTTATAACTAGAAAACCAGAACATCTTTCTTGCACTTTCTTACTTTCAATCTTCTAAAAATAACTTAAATCTACACCTGCCTAGAATTCCGTTGACTTCTTGGGCTAGTCACGTTTCGCGAACTGATGCTTGCAGTTCTTAACAGTCTGCGGAATTCTGATAGACTAATCTTCCCATCTCTATCAATATCAGCCTCGTCAAGAAGTGGATCGATAGAACCTTTCAGGCCCGTGTGCTACAAAAGAAGAAATTATTCACAGTATCAGCATATATTAGCAAGTGCAAGAAAAAATCCAAGCTATCTATCTCAGGGAGAGGGAATGCAAGGAATTTACTAACCATTCTAAGTTCCTCTGGAGTTATATAACCATCTCTGTCTATGTCGAATTTCTCAAAAGCAGCACGTGACCGCTGTTGCCACTTTTCAGAATCATGTTCCTCCAATTGGTGCACATGTAGAGTTGCTGCAACAAACTCGGTGAAATCCACAAGACCATCTGTATTGCTGTCAATCTGCATTAAGCATGACAAACAATCATACTCCAATCCGAATAATGAATGCAGCATTCCAAAAAGTGATATGTCTTGAAATCATAGAAACCTTGATCACGGAAAGAATATCCCACATATGTCGAATTTCTTTTCTGCTCATAATAGACTTACAGACAAAATGAAAGACCAACAAAAAAGTTGGAGGGTTACTTACCGCTACTAGTATCTCCATGACACCTGAATCTTTCAATTTCCATGGGATATCTTTAGCAAGTGCCTGCAAGAAAGGCATCCATGTTAGAACATCAGACAGACGAAAACCATAAATGTCAGGACATGTACTCCGGAAGAAGTGAGTATCATAAGCTAAATGTGAAAGAAAGTATGCCTGTCTCATTTCTTCAAGACTAATAGACCCATTCTTATCCACGTCAATCGCATCAAATTGATCTTTCAGATCTGCCAGCTCCTCGGCATTAAGTGTGCTAGCTAATGCCTAAATAGACAATCAGTTGAAAAAAAATCAGTTTATCCACAGAAATGGTTTTCTTCTTGTACAGAAATATCTAAATAAGAAGAAAAAGTTTCTTACCCTGAGAGCAAACTGTTTCAAACGACTGTATCTCACAAACTGCCGCATGTTATTTAGAACAGATATATCAATAGGAATCTCTGATGCAGTTCCTCCTTCTCTGACCCATGGGTGTGCTGGAAGAAATAATGAAAAGTTAATCCCAAGGAAATCTATAATCACGTCATAAATAGTCTCGGAAATAGGATCGAGGAAGATGATTATGAAACATCTTTTAATAAACCCCTATAAATACATTAATCTATCCGGTACCAAAGAAATGAGCATTATTTCTACTAAAGACTCAGCCAAGGCACGTACATAAAGCCTGAGCAGCAGTTAGCCTTGCCCGAGGGTCCTTCACCAGTAACTTCTTAACAAAGTCTTTACCACTGTTACTAATGGTGGGCCATGGTTTGCGACGAAAATCGGGCTTGTTCCTCAAGACCTGGAGTCGAGTAGTAGACAGGAATATGAATAGACTAAATAATGGATGAGGGGCAACATATCCAAATGATGAAGTAAGACGATCCCACACTTGCCAAAAGGAGAATTTAATAACAAAAGTGAGTAATTAGTAGAGAAATGCAAGTACCTCCTTAAATATACCATCTTCGGTCTTATCCCAAAATGGCCGTCGCCCGGAAAGCAAAATGTAGGTAATGACACCAATACTCCAAGCATCTGATTCAGGTCCTGACTTTCGTCTCAATACTTCAGGAGCAACATAGTAAGCACTGCCAACAATATCTTGAAACTTCTTCCCTGCAGTTTTTTAAATGGAAAACAGCTTGTGAGAATTATAGATTACAAATCCAGTTGACAGTGATATCAGAAAAAATATTCTGATGGAACTTCATTTCCAGCACAGTAAAAGCTCACCTGGCTTAATAAAATCTGACAAACCAAAGTCTGTAGCTTTCAAAGGTGAGTCTAATGCTTTTGACTTGAAAAGAAAATTCTGCAGGAAACAACTGTAATGTTACAACAGTGAAGAAGAATGATTTGAGATATTGGGATGAGATGAGGAGCAGGCTTGTCAATGAAAATCACAATGCCCATTCTTTTCCGTTTGGCTCAACTCCAATTTTCTTGAGCTTTATTTGTAGGATCATGTGAATGAATTTGTTTGTACCTCGGGTTTCATGTCACGGTGCACCAGACCATGTAAATGACACTCAGCTGCAACCTTGAGCATCTGCCTTACAACTACTGCTGCATCTTTTTCAGTGTAACGACTGTCCTTCCTGATAAATCAAAAACAAGTATATATATTGTAAATGGTATGAAAGATTGAGGAAAAATAAACGATCGTCAAATTAAAATCCAGATTACAGGGTAGTAAATGAAGTGGAGAACGAGTCTTTTTATTAAGGACTCGAGGGATCTTACTTCTCCAAAATTCGATCAAGTAACTCGCCCCCTTCACATAACCTGAAAAGACAAAATACAACCAAAATATTATTAGAATGATTGAAACATATATACCAAAGGAAAATGTAATAATCTGGAAACAAGGGCCAAACGTACTCCATCACTATAAACACGTATGAATCATCTTCAAATGCATTGTAAAACTGAACCACGTTCTCATGTCCTGCAAGTTCCTGTAATATCTTGACCTCTCGCTTGACATCCTCAACGGCTATAGGTAGAATCATCTGCACAAGACCAAATATACTCCCAGCATTAATCAAAATATGTTTGAAACAAGGAAAAAGACCTAGACTTTAAGTAGAAAACCAACAAGCATTGATTAAGGCCATCCACATTACATATTCACATGTTGATACTAAATTACTAACAGACCAAACTAGAAAGTTAAACACTTGAGTAACTGGCGGCTGCTACTATTCAAGCAATGAGCTAAAGTGAACAGAGGACCACATTTTCAGAAACCTCCAAACGGACCAAACCCCCATAGTGAAACTTATCAGTTAAAACTTTCCGGCCCTCAATAGTAACAATTACGCAATAGGAGAAATTGGGCTCTGATGAAATTAACAGTTTCATAAACCCAATTAGGATAAAGTAGATTCTTGATCAAATCATAACTCTTTTTCTGAGAAATGGAATCTCCGAGCACCCAAAAAACAAAAGTTTCCTCTTTGATCACATTAATAAATAAAAACCCAGATTGCAATAAAAGCAGAGATGAGATCACAAAAGCATTTCCTTCCAAGACTTGATCTTTACCTTATTCTTATCAATTCTCTTAACCGCAACTCGATCCCCATTACTCCTATCAATGGCGACATACGTGTACCCAAATTGACCATGACCCAACAATTTCCCGATCGTGTATCTCTGCTCGAAATTCTTATGGTAACCGAAATCGGTGCGCTTGCCGCAGGGGATCACACCCGTCTGCCGCCGCGAGCTGTGCTTCGCCGCCTTGTGCCTCTTTCCTCCGGCGGCGGCAGCCTCATTGGGCCTGGTGTGGTGGTGTTGGGCCTTGGCGGTTGTGGTGGTGGTGGGTTTACGGTTGCGGTTGTTAATAGGTGCGGCGGCGGGGGCGTTGTTGGAGTTGCTGTTTGACCCGGTGACCCTGGCCGTGGTTAAACAGCCACCCATGATTTAGGGGATGCAATCAAAAAAGAAGAAGAGAAAAGGGAGAGGCTTTTTGGAGGTTTTAATGGTGATACAAAACCATAGGGGGAGTTATATACAGAGAAAATGGAGAGATGGGTTTGAATGAAAATGAGAGAGAGGAGAGAAGAGGAGAGGAAAGATTGGAGCAGATAGGAGGAAGACGAGAAGAAAGAGAGGGCGGTCAAACGATGAGTCTTCTTTTGACAATAGGGGACGAAGAAGAACAAGAGCAACAAGAACGAAACTAAAAACCAACAAAAACAAAAGTGAGAACGGACCAGTGGTGGCGCGCAGAAGCTCACGTGCTTTTTTTTCTATTATTTTTCTGGGTTTGTTGGGGAAGATTTGGTGTTGTTATTTTTCTTGGGTGTCACGGTTTCATTTTCGTCTCCAAGCTTCTAAAACCAACTCGGATGTTTACGCGTAAAAGAATGAGCAAGGGTTTTGGATGAGACAGGGTTTACATTGACAAAGATAGTGAACTTCTATCTTTTTTATGTATACGTATAGACTAATTGTAACACGGTGAAAAATAATATAAGGGAAAACACAACACACAATTTCGTTTAAATATTCTATTTGATTATGTAAACAAAAATATATTAGAATTTATAAATTTTTCATCAATTAACTTCAATAGACATCAAGCTCTAATGCCGTGAATGATTTACGTACCATATTTTTTGCGTAGTTGCGAATGTTAGTTGCTATTTTTAGTAATACATGCATATTACCATGCACACGTCAAACCATTTCCATCACGTCCATGAATAATGCATATCAAAGATTAGTTGTGCAGCATGGCCATTGAATTTGTAGCTTGTATATAGTAGACAAGTCACATTCGTGCATTAATATGAATTCTGATTTATATTTTAAGCATGTAGTACGTATGAGTCTTTAAACAATATATATAATCGATACATTTTATTTTATTTTAATTTGAGAATGAATATGATTGACACCTGGAGCAAACTTATCAATAAGGGCATCAGGAAACCAATTAGTCCAAGTCTAGGACTGTCTAAAAATCAGATGAAGGGCTTCACGAGAAATGGTAACAAAAAGAAGCCAGAGAGAACCAAGTTAGCTATGTGAACATATGAACAAAGGAAATGACTGAGAGTCCCAATATCGATCTAGTTATTAACGCTTGTTGAAAATAGTTGTACGTGGATTTTTTAAGATCGAAATGTTGGATTAAGCATGAGTTGTACGTTCTTGTTGTGAACCCTAATTATAAATTGAATTAGGATTCAATGATTGCTCTCTAGACAATAATAATATGTTCCACACTGGCTACTAGCTATCTTGTATTTGGTGGAAGATTAACTTAATATACTATATTAAATTGCCATAATGTGTTTTTGGGGCCAGCATGATGGTAATGTGTCAACTACAGTACTAGCGGGGCAGTTCCATAAACTATAGTCTTCAATTTGGCAAATATATGACAAACCAGCTTATATAATTGACACTCTTTTGCTCCAACTAATCAAAAGAAAAAACACTTTCGGAAAACCGATCGATGTACTAAAAGGGAACACTTGGGATCTTGCTACTCTTCTTCTTTTGCTCCAAGTTGTTTACTACAGACTAACATGTAATATTTTTTTTACCATTATCATTTATCATCCCATGTAAATCATGCGTATAATCAATAGGCAGGTTCCATAGCGCTTGAACATTCTTGTGCATGTGCTGGAAGAAATTGGCCTAAGCAAGCCATTTCAGAGTGTGCTTTTGACATTTTTGTTGCGAAAGCTAGAAAAGTTACATGTGCCTTTTTCTGCCGACCAATCAAGCTGGGAACTAGTATGAACAACCAAAAGAATTATTGGGCATCTTCACCAATATAACCATACTTAATTTTGAAATATTCTTATTCGAGGGCCGAGACTCAAATTAAAAAAATGCAGACCATGCAAATGGGGAACCAAGTGGCCAAGTGTAATTAGCGTAGCAAATAAGTGTGATATGATGATCGGAGACCACAAAAGTCGGCGTCAGACTTTTGCTTAGTGTGGACTTGGTCTTTGAATATCTTGAAGAAAAAGTCAGATGTAGATCGATGTTTGTATGACCAGCTCATTAAATCAGCATGCATGGGCTATTTTGCCCTTATACTATCGAACACACACATGTAATCTAAATATATAATATTGACTGAAACAAAATATCAATCATTTTCGACTCATACTAGTATACTACGATTGTTTTTTATCATTCTTGACCAGACTTCGCCCTGAGTCTATCTATAATTAGCTAGCTCCGATCCGGCTGGTCAGATGGGTTTTTTCAGATCAAATTTCAATTTTTTTTGTAGCTAATTTTATCTATGAAAATTTGCATGTTAATTAGAGTTGGCCAGAGGATGCATGATCAAATTAGCCGGGAAACTATCCCTCGATCAGTTACAACTTAATTACTGCATCACAAACACAATGATCGTATTTGTCTGCATTCTATAGTCAATCTAATTCAATAAACTAATATCTAGTGCTCTTCCCACTTGAACATAAAAAAAATTAACCTCATACATGAAAGCCTCCATGAGACCATGACCTTGAATAATTAATATTGATTATATCCAATTAATTTATCTGCATCAATAAACTAATATCTAGTACGCTTCCCACTCGAACATAAAAAAATTAAACTTCATACATAAAAGCCTCCGTGAGACCATAACCTTGAATAATTAATATTGATTATATCCAATTAATTTATCTGCATCATCCTGTATATTCATAATTGGCTTAAGAAAGAATTGCACCGATCGCAGTCTTTATAAAACCTCAGAAAACAAATTAAGGTACCAACTCTTGAGAATATCCGCACTATATACGTATTCTCTTGGGTGGAAATTGGGATGAAAGATCAAAGTGGCCTGGAAGAAGAACACGGTTTAATAAATGGAAAGAAATTAACACGTACAAATTAGCATTGACTTGACTCATCTATGAAGTTTGATTTCAACAGGTAAAAGACAGTTTATTTATCTTTCAGTAGTGAACTAGCTGTACGAAACTAGAAAGCTAAAGAGAAGAAGAAGAAGAAGACAATCTACAGTTCAACCTACAGTGTGTACACAACTTTCTCATATGTCACACCCTTATCGAAGGACTTCATATATAGTAATATACATCGATGAGGCCAGGATTTGGTTAAAATCGACCTTATATTAACTAAGCAAGAAAAAGACTAGAAAGTCCACGACCACTTCTATATATAGTTAAGGAGTGTTTAAGAGTAATTTCCGGTAAGGGTGCTGTTGGAGCGTAAAAAATTGGCAAAAACTAGTTACCTCAACAAGAACAATCAACGAACATCATTCGTTTCACGTTCTCGACACGTCGGAGTTTTGACTCTTCAATCGCCAAAGGGGGGATGGGGTGTACCTGTAAAGACACTCCGACGCTCAAGTCACTAAGAGTTCTTCGCCAGCAGGATTTTGTAATCAGATTGTGAATGAATCAAATGAGAATGCGAACTAGTATTATAGGCATAAAGTCTTCCCAAAAATCAAGATAATGGCGTGGGCCTCAAAGATAGGAACAACTTTCGTCGAGAACTTCTCAGTGGTGTCAGCCTTAAGTTTCTCAATCACGGTCGCACGTTCTCCAACTTTCCCTCGCTTTCTACTGTATATGCGTTTTCATTAACGACCAAGACTAGGTCGTTACTGTTCACCATTTTATCACTACCTTTTTACCGCTTGCATCTTCTTGTTGCTAGGCCCAACCATCTTTATCCATCATTCTGGACTCAGCCTTATCACCTCACTATTTTCTGGACCTCTTTATTCCCTTAAGCCCATTACCTATTTTGACAGAAATTTTACCTCCCACAGTCGTTATCAAGGAGTAAAATATCGGATATCGAGGATATATCGACGTTCAAAATTTTGGAAATATCGATGAAATATCGATCCAGTGAAAATTCTGACGGAAATGACGGAAACTAATAAAAATATATGAAAATTTGTAATGAAACTTTTGAAGGTTGTTACGTGATCAATTATTTACCTTATGTGAAAAGAAAATATTGATCAAACATCAAGACATATGAATTTTCTATATTACTATATGAATTAGTATGTGTTAAGTGCTGATAATTATTAAAATAAAATTTATTAGTTCTATTTTTATTTTTTGATGGCTAAAACTTATAGGAGGCTAGGCCATCACGTCTTTTGTACAATATATTACACATCACACATCACAAAATCAAATATATAAATACTTCAAAATCACGTAGGGGACCTATGAGGTTCGAAATTCACACTATTTTCTCTATCTCCCTGTGCATAATCATGTGTGTATTGTGAAGAATAATCATTAAATGATTGTTCTCCCATGTATTGGACATGTCACGTGAATGGTGGATTGGACATTGAGCATGTGAAGATTAGACATTTACCAAACTAAATGTTAAATGTAAAAAGATTACCAAAATTTCGAAAATTTCGGAAAATATCGGAAATATCGGGGATATATCTGAAATATCGATAAAAATCGAGAAATTTCGGAAAATTTAGGGATATATTTGAAGATTTTTTAGGTAATTTCAAAAAATCAAAATATAGGCGAAATATCGCCGATAATATCGATTTTACATACATTGGTCGTCATTACTCACGTGTATTCCACATGTCCTCCTACCACGTCACTACCAAAATTCCTTTATTAACAGACAGATCAAATCCGTGGCCTAACAAAGGTTTTCCGTTGCCTAAATTTCTTAGGCAATGCACATTCTGTCTCCTATGATCCGTTGGCTAAGCGATGCCACGAAGGTAGTTAGACAACGAAAATTACAAATTCTGTTGTCTAACAACCTCATTGAGAGACGTAAATTATTCTGTTGCTTAACATTGATGCAACTGTATATTTCAAGTTCCGACGACAAAAAAAACTGTCTTTTGATAGACATTCTGGCAGATGGACACAAAATTTTCGTCGGGGAACGTTTCATCCAAAAGGACGATTTATGGTGCAAGAATCCGTCGTTCAAAGTACTCGTTAACAAATGGAAATTTTATTTCTGTCTGTTAATGAGTACTCTAAACGACGGAATAATTATCACCTAATTTATAAACAATTCCGTCGGTGAATAATCATTCCGTCTCTTAACAAAAAATTAATAAAATAAATAAAATTAAAAATAATATAATATTATTTTAAATATTCACGATTTCGTTCGATAATTTAATATTAATTTTACGATTTCAATCGATAATATAATATTAATTTTAAATATTTGAATCTTGTACGATTTCGATCGATAATATAATAAAATATAATATAAATACCGTACAAAAGAGACATCCCGATCGAAAACTACATAATGTACATGCAAATGATAGCTAGCTACATCGGTGGTGTGGGTCTTCCGAGCCCGCTATCGCCATCATCCGGGCGTGACTGCTGAGATGGCATAGTGGAAGTCGGCGTAGAGGAAGTAGGCATATGACCGACCATCATCTGCATAAACTGCAATCGCATCTCCGCCTTCATCTCTACTCGTAGACGCGCCTCGAAATCTCGAGCCCGCGCCTCGGCGTCTGCCTGCATCACGGCTAGACGTGCCTCAGAGTCTCTAGCTCAGTCCTCAAGCTCGCAGATTCGCGCCTCTGATTGCTCCTGGACCTCCCGGATTCGCTTCTCTAATTTCTCCTGGACCTTCTGGATTCGCACCTCGACACCACCAGAACGAGCGCGCGACGTGGAGGTCAACATCAGAGTCAACTCTCGAATGCCTGCATGTCCGAGACCTCAAATCTATGTACCACGTTGAACTCCGAGCACCTTCTTGAACATTGTGGTCTGTGTGAGCACATCCAAAGGTCTGAGCTGCTCACGCAGAGTGTCCGGATTTTCTGTAGCTTTCTGAGCAAACTGCTCCTCGGCCAACTGCATCAACTTCTCCTACAAGAAGATAACCAATTAAAAATTAATAAAAAATAGACTAATATGATCGATAATTCTACCGAAAATTTGACAAAATTTTCTCCTAAAATATAAGGCTACCAAAAACCTGAAAACACATAAAAATTCAACCAACATACCACAAAAACCATTCCACATTTTCAATATAACAACATACCACCACATAACCATTTTTATGAACTACAAGTTTAGATAACATATAAATTTCATCATGTCACCATCTATTATAACTTATGTGCATACCGGGAAGATGCTTCTAAGGTTTTCTCGCATAAACATTCACAAAAAATAGTAAACTTCCGTTAATTTTGAATTTAGTGGTCACTTACTAGATTCTCAGCCGCCATCTCGTTCCCGAGATGGACATACACATCTCAGTACGTGTCGTTGAAGGGCACAAGGGAACCCTCTGCCATATGTTTCGCCATCAAGTAACCGATTGGAGTTGACCCAGAGTGGTGGTTCGCATCCTTCTTATCTCGGTTCTTCGCGTTCACCTCCGACATTAGCTGTTAGAAAAAAACAAATATTATATTCGAAATTTCTGTAAAATTCCACTAATAACCAAAAAATAAATATTATATTCAAAATTCCGCAAATTTCTGCAAATTCCGTAAATTTCCGCAAATTTCGCAAACTTTTGCATATTTCCGAAAATTTCCACAAACTACATAAATAACCAAACAATAACTATATTATTCAAAATTCTGCAAATTTCCGTAAAATTTCACAAATTTTCACAAAATAATATTTATTTCCAAAAAATAAATATTATATTCGAAAAAGAAAAGACATTACTAGAAATTTAGGGGTCCGAAAGTGCACCACCAACCACTTCTATTGATCTTCCCGATGCGCAAACTCGAAATGGGTCGATTCCTTCCCCTGCATTTGATAGAGCACGTACGTGGCATACACTCTTCCACTCTCGAAAACGTTTCGTCGCTTTCTTGTCGATGTATTTGAACATCTCTGGGGTGTTTGGATAATTGAAGTGGAGCCACAAAAAATGTAATTGACATTAAATCTATATAATATATGTTAATTATTCAATTTCAATGTCAAACATAAATCCGTTGAAATACGCTTACCGAGAGAGCATCGTAAACCTTTTCCCGCTCGATCTTAGGGAGGTCTTTCCAGGCCGGCGCAATCACCGCTACCTTCTGAGGTATAGTGCCTCCGATGCTATGGACGATCAAACTATTAAGCTCCTTCGTCTCAGGGCCCCGGTGGAAGAAATTGTAAGGGACCACGATCTTTTATTTTGTCACCTTCACGATATCACCTGCTTTTGTCCCCTTGCACAACCCTCGTGTGCGTTTGGGGGCAGGTCCTACAAAAAATTATCCAAAATTTGTTAGTAATCACCATTTATTATAATAATGAAGAAAATGAACATATTACGTTAAATTATAGAGGTACCCATAATGCTTTTTCCCTTGCGACGAGCACTTAACCGTGCTATGACTTCTTTCGCCTTAGGGTCATCTTCTGTTCAAGTCAACGCAGGCGGAATAGTGACACGAGGACCCGACGGCGGTACATCGCCTACACGCAGTTGTTGAACCACTGGGTCATCACCTTTTGCCCTCTCACACCGCAAACTAAATGCAGTCATCATATCAATCTCCAACTGCGTCAACCGAGATGTCCCTCCTGGCGCCATCTCTACCAACTCTCATAACAGTAACCGATTCGAATAAAAATCATAAAATGAAACCAAAATTTCGCAAAAATAAACGAAAATCATTAAATATATCATAAATCAACCAATAACCATAAAATTAACAAAAATTCACAAATTAACCAAAATTCCATATAATTTACCATAAATAACCAAACAATAACTATATTATTCAAAATAACAAATTAACCAAATTAAAAAATATATAATTAACAACCTAACAAATCAACTTATATATAATTATATCAATTAATAATCCAATAATATCATAAAAATTCACCATTAATAATCTCATATTAATCCAATAATCACCAAATCCAATAATCCAATATTCAACCTTTAATCCAATATTAATAAAATATTAATCCAATATAACCTATTTCGATCAAAAATCAAAATTATCCAAATTAACCAAAATTCACCCTAATTCACCATAATTCCAATATAATTTACCAATCACAAATTCACAAAAAATCCATATAATTAACAATTATACATTAATTAAATCAATAGCAACCAAAATTAAATCAATAACCATATATAACCAAATAATTAATCATATCATTAACAATAATCAATAACTCATTCATCATTAACAATAATAAAAAATCAATAACCAAACCAGAAAAATAAAAATAAAAAAATGAAAACTGGTACCGTACCTTAAGTTAACGGCGGCCAGAGGCCGTTTGGAGCAGAGCTCGGCGGCGGAGTGACTTGGCGACGAACTAGGCGAGCAGAGGAGGGTCGGCGGTAGGGGTCATCATTTGGCCCGTGGGCCGGTGGAGGCCCGTAAGCCCGTGGGCTAAAAGGCCGGCCCGGCCCGCAAAAGCCCGTCAAGGTGGTTGGTGGGCCGACCATGGTTTAGAGATCTAAAGCCCGGCCCGCGGGCCCGGCTCGCCAAAAGCCCGGCAATGCCCGTTAATCTCGACCCGTCAAAGCCCGTTAGGCCCGGCCCGTCAAATCCCGCACACATATTGACATATATCATTAAATCATTTAATGAATTTTAATCATTATACAATTTATACCTAGTTAAAGTTTACATACACACATATTGACATATATATATGATATAGTGACTAGTAGTCTAATAGACTAATACTATATAGATATATATTTTATATTTGTGTATATATATATTAATATATTACATATACATGTATAGATTGAATATTCGAATTCCATATATAATTAAATTTGTGTATCTATTTTACTATTAAGTCATTATTTAAAGTTTAGCATAAGTTAGGGTATGGTTTAGGTTTAGGGTAAATTAGGGTTTAGGAGATTAAGATTTATGGTAAGTTAAGGTTTAGGAATTTGAGGTTTAGGGTAAGTTAGGGTTCCGGTTCTAGGATTTTATTGTATTTTTTTTAGGGTTTAGGGTTTAGGTTTTAGGATTTAGGGTTTAGGTCCAAAATTTATAAAAATTAGGGACGGCCTACTTAGAATATTATGAACAACCAATCCGACAGTCAATTTTTTATATATATAAGATAGTAGTACATATATCATTATACCTACACTTATATATATAATATAGTGATTAGTACTATATATATATATATTTTATATTTGTGTATGTCTATATTAATATATTATATATACATATATTGATCAAATATTGGAATTCCATATACAGTTATATTTGTGTATCTATTTTACTATTAAATCATTGTTTAGAGTTTAGATAAGTTAGGGTTTAGGTTTAAGGTAAGTTAGGGTTTAGGGGATTGAGATTTAGGGTAAGTTAAGGTTTAGGAATTTTGAGGTTTAGAGTATGTTAGAGTTTAGGGTTTAGGTTTAGGGTTTAGGGTTTCATTGTAGTTTTTTTTATCGATTTACACAGTAAAACAGTAAATATAATAGATGGTTCAGATTAGATCTTGTAATTTTTCAATGGTGAGAGTTTAATTGAGAGTGTTTGAAATGACATCAATACCCTTCTTTTATATATTGCTTATTTTCCATGGAGAAACTAGATAAATTAAATTTTTATGTCAATTTTTTTGACACTATGAGATAGATATGTAATTTACAAGAGTGTGTGTTAAAATTTTTATCTTAAAAAATTCCTTTAGGGATGGGTAATTTACGTTTTAGTTGTAAGGGTACTACGGTCACATTTAGCGAAACTCATAGATGTATGTCTAAATCAAGTCCAAAATTTATAAATTTTTAACGGCATGCTTAGAATATTATGAACAACCAATCTGACAGTCAGTTTTGTAAAATGATGATACATGATCGATTACGTTTCACAAAGGTCTTTCAACCCATATAACCAAGGAATAAAGGTAAGAACATTAGTGTGCATGTAGAGAATTCAAGCAATATAAGAATTAAAAATGTTTAAACAATAAAGAAAGCCATATATAATAGTTCACCTTGTAATAAAAGACACCGTACGTAAAAATTAGCCTAATCCAAGTACGTTTGGATCCCAGTCAATACAATTAAACAAAATTTGTGAAAACACTAAAATACACTCATCTTATTTTCTTTATTTTCCTATGGGGGGAGTAGATAAATCAGTTTTTTATGTCAATTTTTTTGACACTATGAGATAGATATGTATTCCATAAGAATATGTGTCCAAAATTTGATGTTAAAAAATTATTTTCGGGAGGGGTAATTTCCGTTTTAGTTGTAAGAGTACTATGGTCACATTTGGCGAAATACATGGATCGATGTCTAAATCAATTCCAAAATTTATAAAATTTTAAAGGCATGGTTATAATATTCTAACCAATCAATCTAACGGTCAATTTTATAAAATAATTAAACATGTCTGATTAAGTTTCACAAAAGTATTTCATTCCATATAACAAATGAACAAACGTAAGAACATTAATATACATATGGAGAATTCAAGCAATATAAGAATTAAATATGTTTTAATAATAAACGAGGACATGTAGAAAACTTCATCTTATAGTGATAAACGTCGTACGTAAAATTTAGACTCGTCGGAGTACGTTTAAACCCCGGTGCATGGATGAAGGTTACGTTTATTTTGAAATGTCTTAATTTTTTAATAATTAAAGCCCGATAGGCCCGGCCCATAAAAGCCCGCAAAAGCCAACAAAGCCCGCTTGAATGGGCCGGGCCCGGATCCTTATATAAAAGATAAAGCCCGGTCCGCAAATATTAAAATGTTGTTGAGGCACGGCCCGGCCCGGCCCGTGCCGGCTATACATGGGCCGAGCCGGACTTTTTGCCGACCCCTAGTCGGCGGTGTGGCTCGGCGGCGGAGCTAGAGGGAGAAAGCCGCCGCCTAAATCACCGTACAACGAAGGGGCAGAGGTGAGCTAGAGGGAGGAAGGCGACGTCGCGTGGAGGAGGGAGAGGTGGAGGAGGAGCGTTGGAGTCTGGTTGTTCAAAATCAGGACGTAGACCGGAGAGAAATCAGCCGAAGCTGCTTGAATCGATCGAACGAACTGATCGATCGAAAATCTCCGATTTGGGGATCGGATTATATCGATCACTGCTAAGAGATGAAATCAGACGTCTTCTAACAAAATAAATTCCGTCTTCTAACATCTCTTGGCAGACAGAAATAGAATCCATCCGTTGCCTAAGAATTCTCAAAATATCCCAAAAAAATAAGGTGCAATAATGTGTCGCCATATTTTTTTCCCTGGCAGAAGGAGATAGGGATTTTCTGTCACTTAAGTGTTTTCAAATATTCACCCAAAAAATTGCGCAAAAAAATGCCGCCAAATATTTTTTTCCTGGCCGACGAAAATAGGGTCTTTCCATCTTTTAATTTGTGCTACGCCAACAAAATTGTACAATTTTCGTCGGCCAATGCATTTTAATTTTAATTTTATGAAGAGTATTGTGAATAATTCATATACTTTAGATATGTAAATATGCACAATTTGGACTCATACGTACAACACTATATGTACAATTTGAAATGATCGAAAAAGGACTTTTTATATTTGCCTAAAACTACCGATCGAGTTCTACCTAATTACCCATGCATATATGCAATGTGAAGACCGTGCCTATTTATAACGAATCATAAATTTTGGATGTAAAAAGATAAAACATAAGTAATTAATAAATATCAGTACCCCATTATTTATCTTATGCATGCAATGTCCAAAACTACCAAATTCAGTGATCGAATCATAACGTGGCTTGGTTTATGATCACTTGCAAATATCATATTCAATTATACGTCGTACAAAATTTATTAATTAAATCGGATTAATTTGAATTCTTATCCGGACCGAAGACACTATATATATGCATTATGTCCTTGAGGAAACAATGATGCATTTTAAAAATATACGTCGTCGTTTTTTGGTAGAGTGGCAGTCAACGCTTCATAAGAAGATAAAAAATTGTTTGTTCCATTGGCTAAGCCCCGTTTAGACAACGGAGATTTGTAATTGCGTTGCCTAACAATACATGGTTTAGGGTTTAGTTTAGGTTAAGTAGGGTTTAGGGTTTCATGTTAAGCGATGGAATATTTACAATTCCGTTGCTAAAGAAATCAAGTCAGGATCATTAGTAGATACACAAGTCATTGAAAAGCTTCTCCGTGATAAATTATGTCATCTCTTATTGTTGTATATATAATCACAAATCTCAATAAAATTATTTTTCTTTTTACTTCTTAGACTTGTATCATATAAAGTTCTTATTAGACTACCTTTGAATCTCAATACGAATAAAAAAGTATCGAAATAATCAATTGTGCAAAGGTACCCACGAACCAATTGTCAAATGTCAACAAATGTCAAACTTCGACTTTAGTGTTTGCAACAAACGTCAAATGTCGTGCATAGTAATTGCGACAAAAATTAAATGTCAAATTATTAATTACTACAATTCTAAAATCTCACTTTTGAACTCTGCAACAAACTTAAAAAAGAAACTTAAAACCTCGCATTTATTACTTGTGGAAAATACATAATGTCACACTTTGTTATTTAATACAAGCACCAAGCGTCACTGTTGTTATTTACGACAAACGCTAAGCGTCACATTTCGTGTTCATAACAAACTCCAAGCATCGCATTTGGGGTTTGTGGCAAACACCATGCATCACATTTGACGTTTGTGATAAACACCAAACGTCACAATCAGTATTTGCGAAGAAAATGAAATGTCAAACTTATGTTTTGTAAGACACTCAAATTCCTCTCCAAACATAATATACGACGAACCAATTACGTCGCAAATAAAAAATGCGTGAAAATAAGTTATTCGTTGCTTTTTACATTTCGTCAGATGAATAGGGTGACGAACCTTATGACGACTCAAAACTTGTTGCAATTTCATTTTAGCAAGGAATTTTTATTTTCAGCGACAAAATTTAGTCATCGCCAAAATTATTTTTTCTTGTATTGAATAGAGGCAACTAAGCTCTAAAATCTCTTTTGCTTCGCAATCTCACACTAAGTAAGTAAACTACCTATGGTCGAGCAAGTAAACTCCTTTGTGCCTTGCTTCCTATTAGTATTAGTAATTAAGCTTGTTTTATATTATATGAATAAAGCCTAAAGGTTGCTTTTCATAGACATTCTTTCTCTCTTTTTCTCGCAAAAAAGTATGCCATTGATGTCAACTTTCTTCAGGTGTTCAATCCAGGATCATCTTCGTTAGTGTTGTTTCCCATGCTCTTGTGGCACTTAGAGCATTCCCACCGGTAGGGAACGGCGAGGACGTCTGGGGGGGTGGCCCAGCAGTTCGGGGACGTCCGGCAAGGTGGAGGCGTGCAGCGGGGGGGTGGCCGTGCGTGGACCGGACGTTGACGGACGGATCGTCCTGGGCAGCGTCCTCGGCCGAGCACGCGAGGAGAAACGTCCCAGCTGGCGGGACCCACGCCACGTGGGTGACGTCAGCGTGACGTTTTTTTTTTTTTTTGGTAAAAAAAAAAGTAATACAGTAAAAGTTAAATTGTTAAAAAACCATAAAAACAGTAAAAATGCAATTTCTTTATTTCCAGCAAGTTCCCACACATTACAAAAATTATTTAACACACATAATTCAAACACACAACAATGCAAACACACATAATAAAAATACAACAATTAAGACAACATTTTTATAGTTGTTCTCCGGTCTCAAGAAACCAGTTGTGCTTAACTAAGTCCTTTTGAAGCTCTCCATGGATGTAAGCTGATTGGAGATCTACAATACGCTCATTAAACCGTTGTTCATTTCCATATCTTCCAACCGGCTCGAATGGAATACGGTTCCCCCCTTCATCCACTGGCCCATCATAAGCAGTGAATGCGGTAGATGGGTTTTGGAGATCTTCTTCTTGGTTCTCCTCAAACTCATCCTCCACGAACTCGTCCTCAACGATCATGTTGTGCATTATGATGCAAGCCAACATGATGTCTTTTAACGTCGAAAGGCGGTGACACCGAGCTGCATGACGAATTATCCCCCAACGAGCTTGTAAGATGCCAAAGCACCTCTCCACATCCTTACGGTATGACTCTTGCTTTCTCGCAAAAAGCTTTTGTGGAAGCTCTTGAGGATTAGAAATTGTTTTGACAAACGAAGAGTACCTCGGATATATCCCGTCAGCAAGGTAATAGGTGTTACGGTATGTCATACCGTTCACTTTATAAGTCACAGATGGACTTCTTCCAGCAAGCACTGCATCGAATACATCTGATTGATACAACACGTTGATATCATTTTGAGCTCCTGGTACCCCGAAGAAACTATGCCAGATCCACGTGTCATATGAGGCCACTGCCTCTAAGATGATTGTTGGACGACCTTTCCTCCCTGAGTACGCCCCGGACCAAGCAGTTGGGCAGTTCTTCCACTCCCAATGCATGCAATCAATGCTGCCGATCATACCAGGAAATCCGCATTGTTTAGCCCTTCTTAGAAGCCGAGTGATGTCTGTCTGATCTGGAGCACGGAGGTAACGAGCACCATAAAGCTCAACCACTTGGGTGCACCACTTCTTCATGCACTCCATAGTTGTTGAGTCCCCCATCCTTGTGATTTCGGCACACTGATCTGCAGCTGAGCCGTATGCCAACATCCGAAGAGCACCGGTCATCTTTTGTTGGGGAAGAAGTCCGACCATTCCAGTGGCGTCGGCTCTTTGATGCCAAAATGGGTCGTTGTTGCAGAGGTCCGTCATTAAACTGTTGAATATATGTCGGCTCATTCGGAACCGCCGACGAAAGTCGTGGTTGGTGAAGACCGAGCGTTCGATGAAGTAATCTTCCATAAGATTATGGCCCCTCTCATCCCTCAGCCTTGGTTGATTTGCACGGCGGCGTGGTGCTGGATCATCATCGAATGCTGCATCAACCGCCACCGCGTCGATAACGAATTGATTGGCAATTTCAGCATTTTGTCGGCGTTGTTGTCGCCTCCTATTGAAAAAATTAGTGAAACCCATAGGATTCATCTTGAGGAAAGGGAAATGTGATGAAGTGTTTAGAGAGGATGATAAGAAATGTGAAGAAGTGTTGGTGTGAGTTCTTCCACTCCCATAGCTCATTCTTTTATAGTCATTTTGAAGAACCAGATTAGATTAGATTACGACACGTGTCGACCGTCGGTTGGTTGAAAATCTTACCGAATATCTTTCGCAATTATTTTGCCGACACCAACACGTACACAATACACGTGTCACATTCTCGTTGGACCGCAATCTTACAAGAAATATTACCGTCCTATCTTTATCAATAATTTTGCCGACACTGACACGTGTCTCATTCTCGTTGGACCGCAATCTTACAGGAAATATTACCGTCTTATCTTAATCAATGATTTTGCCGACACCGACACGTATACATGACACGTGTCTCAAAATAACTTGTCGAAAATGTTATCGTAAATCCGTAACCACTTATATGTTCTGGGATAACACGTGTCGGTTAGTTATTGGGTGAAAATAATATTCGATATTTAAAATATCAAAATTTTAATTATTCGTGAATAGTAATAGGAAGTCCTCAAACAGGCACCGCTGCACGAAAAACTGTTTGAGGACTTCCTATTCTGAGGAATTCCTCAAAATTCTGAGGAATTCCTCAAAATGGGGCTTCCTCACATCCTCCATGGGTGGGAATGCTCTTACTAATGAGGCCCTATCAATTAGTATTACACATAAGAAATCAATTATAGACAGTAATATAATATTGAAAATTGAAAGAGGAATTTTTTTTACAGAAGACCTTCATCTTTTTTTATTATGGATCTACTACCAGAAATTTAATGTGTAATCTTAAAATTCAATGTTTATTCTTGAACTAGATTAAAAGGGTCTGTCATCCTAAAATTAAGATTCATTTCTTATCGCAAATATTCACTTGTAGCATATTATATCAAAATAGATTAGCTTAATATATTTTTCTACCACATGTACATTACTATAATGATGATGTTTTTCCAAAATCAAACTTTGTGTTCGCATCCGACCGGAGGTGTGGATAACGAGGCCACCTTCACAAGCTTCTCCCTTCTGTTCCTATGTTGTACATATTAGCATGATTTCCTGTGTGAAATCTGCAGCATCAATCTCACCCTCCATCTTAATTATTGATTGATAGGCTAGCTTTTAACTACACAGCTTAACTCTAGCTTGTTAACCAGAATAATAACATCCTAGCACCAAACATGTTATCATAAAGCCAAGTTGTTCGTATACAAAAAAAATAAAAAATCCACTGAAGTACACACAGATCAGTACACACAACATCACAGATTATCCACTGAACGGACATAAACAGATTTACACATCAACAGTTTAAACCTAATCTGAGCTTACGCATCAACTGAACCTCAACAATAATATACAAATTAGCCAGCCAAATCAATCCTCAAAGCTCATAAAAACTAATGAAAACATTAAAATCCTCAACCAATTTTCCCTAGTTGTGAAGTAGTCACAAATTAGGGTTTATGAATTATTACCTTTTGAGGAATTTGATGGCGCATTCCTTTGGCGTCCTCCAATTCCCAAGCCCAATCAATAGTTCTTGTCGGAAAATCGATCCATCTAGCCAAGAAAATTGATAGATTTCATACTAGAATTGACTTCGAGCAAGCCGAGCTGAGTTGGAGGCGGTTGATGAGGATGCGATCAGAGAGCTGAGGAGAGCACGCAGCGTTGACGATAGTGATGGTCAGAAGGAGTCGAGGTGGTGGTGGTGTTGACGCGATTCAGTGAGAGAGAGAAGTGAGAGAGCTAAGTTTGGTTGTGCTAGTGTAAATGTGTGTTTTAGGTTTCCTCAAAATGGCTAAGTATTCACTTTTCTTTTTTTCCCCCAAATTTTGGTTCCCGCACTTCTTAAATTTTAATTTAGTCATTTTTTGCTTCTTTTTTTTCAATTCTCAGAAGAAAAAAAAAAGTATAGACATGTGTCGACAATAGAAATTAATGTCTATATATCACAAAGACATCGATTTTTTTAGGACCGATGTCAAAAAATATTTACAACATTGGACGTTTTGCTAACTGATGTCTATGAGGCGATGTCTATGTACCTAATTCTAGTAATTCTAGTAGTGTAGACAAGTCACATTCATGCATTAATATGAATTCTGATTTTTATTTTTAGCATGTAAAGTATTAGTCTTTGAACAATTTATATGATCAATATAATTTTTTTAATGTTTTTTTAGAATGAATATGGATATGAATATATAATTTTTTTTGAGAATGAATATGATTAATACATGGAACTAACTTATCGGCCAGGGCATCAGGAAACCAACTAGTCCAAGTCTAGGACAGTCTAAAAATCAGATGATAGGCTTCATAAGAAATGGTAATTAACAAAAAGAAGCTAGAAAACCAACTTAGTTACGAGGGAGTGTGTGAATATATGGATAAGGGAAATTGAGAGACTTCCAATATCGATCTAGTTATTAATGCATGTACGTTGAAAATAATTGTAAGTGAAAGTTTTAAGATTGACATGTTGGATTTTGCTTTCTTGTATTTGGTGGAAGATTAACTTGGAGCATTTCTAACAGTTTTTTTTTATTATAATTAAGGAAACAAAAAATATAATTTAAGATACATTTTATGTTTCAATGATAGTCGTATATTTATGCGTCTATTTGGTATTTAATTTGTTTCCTATGTTTAGTTTATTATTATTATTCGAGTGGATTAATTATGTTTATTTGTTTTTAGGTATTTTAGAGATTAGAAATGGGCATAAATAATATATTTTGAAGATGACTAGAGAAGAGGAACATCATATTGCAAATAGGAATCATAAGCCATGAAGGACACTAGATGGAGTGCACGTGGGTTTAGCTAAGGTAATTAGCTTAACTTAAGAAAGACATATATAGCTAGTTGGCGAGGAGCTTGGCGAAGAGCTTAGCGAGGGAGACAAAACAGAAGCAAGAAAAGAAGAAGAAGGTTTGGAGTTGGAGTCCGACACATGGGAAGCAACTAGGTAATTAACTTAGTTTGAGCTTAGCATGAGTTGGGAGATATATATATATATATATAGCAAAAAGAAGAGAAGGCCGGCAGCTAGGCTTGGACTTTTTAAAGTTCTTAAACACAAACTTAGATTGTATAAAGAATACCTCTCTTTATTATGTTTAGAAAATCACTCAAAACTAAACTCACAATCTCTTGTGTTTCTCAATACAATTATCATAGCTCGACAATAGTATTTATAGAATCAGCTCAACTTAGCTAAAACCAATCCTAATCCTATCTCTATTATGAATTAGACAACTCCTAATTCTATTAGGATTACATTAAGCATTCCTTATCTTTATCCAACTTGATAAAGGTATCCTAGGCTGCAAGCTATTCTAGAAGCTTATCCAACAATCACCCCCTTAAGCTTCGAGTCCATTTCTGAGAGATCTTGAACACCGATCAATCTCCTCATTGTCTTGAACTTGATTCTTGCTAGGGCCTTTGTTAGAATATCTGCACATTGTTATTCTCCGGATACAAATTCCACTTCGATTTGCTCATCTTCAACGCACTCTCGGATGAAGTGATATCGCTTGTGGATGTGCTTGCTTCTTCCATGGAACATAGGATTTTTGGTGAGTGCGATGGCAGACTTGTTGTCGATTCTTATGATAGTCTTCTCATAACTTCTTCCTGTTATCTCACTCAACAAGTCTTGGAGCAATATAGCTTGTTTTGCTACCTCTGTTGCTGCCATGAACTCAGCTTCGCAAGAAGATAGTGCGACTGTGTGTTGTTTCTGTGAACACCATGTTATTGGTGATTCACCAAAGTAAAACACATGTCCTGTCGTACTCCTTCCGTCGTCAATGTCTATGTTATGGCTGCTGTCACTATATCCAACAAGTTTCTGTGTTCCTCCTCTTTTAAATGTTAAGCCAAAAGATATCGTTCCTTGCAAGTATCTTAGAATCTGTTTTAAAGCATTGCCATGTGATTCTCTCGGATCCTGCATGTAACGACTTACTACTCCAACTGAGAAAGCAAGATCTGGCCTAGTGTGTAAGAGATACCTCAAGCATCCAATTCTTCTTCGATACATAGAATTTCGTATAGCTTCTCCCCATAATAGATTTGGAACATTCATAGCCTTGAGAATACTCCTTGTCATTCCTAGTAGTGTCCGATTTCTCCTTTCCACTACTCCATTTTGTTGTGGGGTGTAAGGAGCTGTCAAGTGTCTTTTGATCCCATTTTTATCGCAAAAATCTTGGAACTCTCTTGACGTGAATTCTCCACCTCTATCTGTACGCAAAGTCTTGATCATATTCTCACATTCCTTCTCTACAAGGTTTTTAAATGCCTTGAACTTCTCAAACGCCTCACTCTTTTCTTTTAATAGGATCGTCCACATGTATCTTGTATAATCATCAATGATTACAAAGATGTACTAGTTGGAAGCTAGTGTAGCAGGTGATATTGGTCCACACAAGTCAGCATGAAGAAGTTCTAATGCTTGTGCTGATCGATATTGAGTTGCACTTGGAAACAGTTGTCGTATTTGTTTTCCAACTAGACATGACTCGCATAGTTGTTTCTCACTGTTGAGTTTTGGTAGACCGTGTACCATCTCATGTGTCGACATTGTTTTGATGGTGTTGAAACTGATATGGCCGAGTCTTGCATGCCATCTCCATGTTTCTTCTTCGATTTTTGAGTACAAACAAATAGGTTTCCCGATTTTGAGATTGATTTTGTATAATCTATTTGAGGATCTCAAAACTCTCACCAAGAGTCTTCCATTAGGATCGTGTAGCGTCAAGTAGTCCTGTCTCATCCTTATATCACAACCATGCTCGGTAGCTTGTCCTAAGCTCAAAATGTTTCTTTTAAGCTCAGGGATATAGTAGATGTCAGTCACAAGCTGTTGTTCTCCTGTCTTTCCTTCGAACATGATTGATCCTTTTCCTCCAATGTCTACACTCGATCCATCTCCAAATCTTACTCTCCCTTTGATGTTCTCGTTTATCTCCGAGAAGAATGATCTCACACCGGTCATATGATTGCTCGCACCATTATCTAAATACCAAGTTCCTTTATCTCCTTTTTCTTTCTCATACTTCTTTGGTATTAAGTTTTCCTCATTAAGAAACACTGTCTCGTGCATGTAAAGAGCATCATCAGCTTCCATCGTTTCCACCTTGTTAGCTTCTTGAATGCTCTGTTTTCTTTCAGGACAAACAGAAGCATAATGACCTTGCTTGTCGCATCGATAACACATAATGTGCGATTTGTCTTTCTTTTTGTTTGTTTGATTTTGACTTGAACGATCTTGTGTGTTGCTTCTTCCTCTGCCACGTCCTCTATATCCTCTTCCTCCTCTTCCACGGCCTCTTCCTCGAGAGTTTGAGAAATTTGTTTGAGCATACAACAATTTTCCTTGTGAATCGTCTTGTTTATCATCGTTTGTGATTCGCTCTTCATAGGCTTTGAGTCTACCAACAATATCTTCATAGCCTGTTGTTTTTAAATCAAGTACTTGCTCGAGAGAAGCTACGATGTGGATGTATTTGCTTCTAGGCAAACTGTTGAGGAATTTCTTTACTAGTCTTGGCTCTTCGATTTTTTCTCCAAGGGCTGTAGCTTTTGATGCGAGCTGTGATAACTTTCCAGCAAAGTCATCAATTGTGTCTGAATCTGTCATCTTGATCTTTTCGAATTCAGACATCAAAGTTTGCAGATGTGCCTCCTTGACGCGTTCTGCACCTAAGTTTCGAGTCTTGATCATATTCCAAATATCTCTTGGAGAAACTTGATCACCGACTTGAAGTATAAGTGCTTCGGGGATTGATTGAAAGATTATAGCTGTCGCAATATCGTTTTTGCCAGCTTAGTCTGATCCAGGTTCAATTGTTTCCCATACTTTGTGAATTCGTAAAACTACTTTCATCCTCATAGCCCATACTGTATAATTTGTTGAATTTAGCATTGGGCAATTGATCGATGAAGGAACTGACTCCTTGCGTGTATCGGTTGCCGTAATGGCTTTGGTTTTGTCTCCATCGGCCATGTTGTTCGACGAAGCCTTTACACACCTTCTCCTCTTTCAATGTTCTGCTCTGATGCCAAATAAAGTTCTTAAACACAAACTTAGATTGTACAAAGAATACCTCTCTTTATTATGTTTAGAAAATCACTCAAAACTAAACTCACAATCTCTTGTGTTTCTCAATACAATTATCATAGCTCGACAATAGTATTTATAGAATCAGCTCAACTTAGCTAAAACCAATCCTAATCCTATCTCTATTATGAATTAGACAACTCCTAATTCTATTAGGATTACATTAAGCCTTCCTTATCTTTATCCAACTTGATAAAGGTATCTTAGGCTGCAAGCTATTCTAGAAGCTTATCCAACACTTTTGAGAAGGAAAAACGAAACAGAACTAAACAAGAAGAAAGAAACAAGAAGTCGAACGAGAGAAGATGATCCACACCGCAAGCCTACGATCCCAACGTCGATAAGTGTTCTTCTTTCTCTATTATTTAATTTATCTCTTATAAATTTTTTGATGTTATTATCTAAAACTATGAGTAGCTAAATTTTCTTAGTTAGAGGCTGATTGAAACCCTAGATATGTTTACGATTTTTAACCCCTTTTGATTCTATTAAATATTTGGATGAGTTTTACTTCACTGTTTTCTCACTATAAGATTTCTATATTCATGTCTCTTTGAGTGCACGCTTAGATGCATAGCTTAGGATCTATAGTCTTGATTGTGTACATGACCACCTTATCATTGCATATTCTTTAGAGACAAACATGAATTTGTGTGAAACAATCCTTAGTGATGAAATGGTGACCACCTTATCAACCTATGACGCTTTGTTATTCTTCAAACATTTTTAGAACATAATGACTTCAGTTCTCTATGCTTACATCACCATATGTATAAGTCGGTTAATTAAGGATCAAGATTGAGCGGATTGTCCCTCCCTCTTTCATGCCATGTAAGAGAGTGTAATACACAAGATGACTTAATCAAAGCTCTTGTGTGTGGAGTATTCATCCATGGTTAGTTCAATTATATTGGGGAAGTCGTAAGTATGTCTAGGGTGGAGAGAAGTTCTTAATATTCATATCTCATTGATTTCCTCCAACAATTTATTTTCTGAAATTTACTGATTTCTGCATTAGCTGTAACTTAACCGATTTATTTCAGTGACCAAATCAACTCATAACACCCTCAAATTTTGTGTGGTAGTCCTACACTGTGTCTAATTTACTGTGTCCAATTTTTGTGTTATTTGGGTCTATCTAGATTTGGTTCGTAGTGTCATCAGTGTATTGTAGTGGAGTTTGTCGGCTTTTTAATTTCGCGTTAAAATTTAGTTTCACCAATTCTACGTGTTTGATAATCCCTATATTTATCATCCTACATTGTTATATCTTGGTTGAGAATATAACATCTTTACATAGGTGTTTACCTGCCTGTCATACAACTTCATAAGATTCCTTATTTTGCTTATTTTATCATTTTTCTCAATTTTCTTCTTCAAAAATTTAAAAATTGTTATAAATATAAGAAATGTTATTTTCTCTCTCATCATACTCTCTAAAGTAAGTAATCTTTTTAAAAAATCTGTAAAACAATTAAAATATTCTTAGAGAAAAATTCAAACTTGAAAAACTGCATGTTGAAGTTGCTATTATATTCTATACTACATCGCCATAATGGGTTTTGGGAGCCAGCATGATGGTAATGTGTCCAATACAGTATTATCGGGGTAGTCTTCAATTTGGCAAATATATGACAAACTAGCTTAATTATATAATTAACACTCTTGCTCCAACTAATCGAAAGAAAAAGCACTTTCGGGAAACTGATGTATCACTAAAAGGGAACACTTGCCACTTGCGATCTTTCTATATATTCTTCTTCTTCTTCTTCATTAGCTTTCCTGTGGCTCTATCATTCGGTTATGATGATGTCCTCCATCCGATGAGTTAGAGTTCTCGTGCACTTCTACTATCTTAGAAATTCTCTATTATAAGTAATGATCGAATCTATATAATGTAATTTATATCACAATAAATATAAATTGAATATAAAATTAACAAAATAAAAAAAATTCAAAGGATGCTTTCAATCTAAATATAGAAATTGAAACATAGAAAGCAAATCGAATTTATTAACTTTTTGTTCAGAGAGGCTTGCAAACGCAATGTGCTAAGACAAAAAAAATTTCATACACTTTTGCTTGTAGAACTTCTTGACGTTTGTCTCCTAGGATTCAACTCAATCTAAGGCTTGCAGAGATGTCTTGAATTCTATCTCGAACCTCAATCTATGTTTCTCTTTTTGAAGATTAAATGGAAGATCGTAGTAATCAAATTGAGTACAAAACCTGATTTCTCATGCTTCTTTTATAGACGCAAGATGCCTCTTCGGTGATTTTGAACAGAACGATGTCTAGTTCAGAATCTCAAAATATGCATCCTTTCACGAAAACGTAAAATTGTGTCTATTCAAAAGCTAACTCTATTTTAAGTAAGTCCCAAGAGCCCAAAGCTAACATGATACTTCACTTGGAAACCCTTAAGATCAATCGGGTCATACACGTGGCTTATCTATAGGCATTGATTCCCAGTACACGCCCCACTATCTCAAAAAATGAAACGATTCGCATTGGTTCAAGAAGTCATAATGGCTCAAGCCAGGGAGATTACACTTCAAAGATAACAAGTCTCACATATAAACCATGAGACACAGTTTCTCAACCGGATACCTCATAACATAAAGCACATAATTTAATTCAAATTGGGAGTCTTCTCAAAGCTAACAAAACGCCGCAAGAGTTTCTACGTCTAAAACCGATTTAGGATTGCACTTGCGTAATATCGCCCACGATAATCTGATAATCACCACAATAACCCCATTTTTACCATACGAAATTGCTACATATTCTACCCGTATATATCTCATAAAAGTAATCCACTGATTGGTCACATATCAAATAAAGTCTTACTATTCAACACACTCTCGTTTATCTGACACATACCCCGGTGCTCGTAAACTTGGCGTCCTACTTTCATATTTTAACGTATTAAAGTAAGAGCATAGAAAATCAAGGGATGACAAGTACATAAACTTGGATGTTTATCAAAATTTATGAGAAAAACTTTTTACCTTTGACTTACGAGAAGAGATATCAAGATTGGTGCACAGGAGGCATAGCGACTAGAGGGTTCAGACTAACAAGCTGGGGTTAGTAATCAATCACAGTCGCTGCGTATTCGACGACGTTCAATATCGTGAGTATTCGATGAGGATCCGAGGGCCATTCGAGCCATCACTCGGGAGATGTTGAGCATAATCGAACACGAAAATGAAAGTGGCCTAACCTAAAGCTTTGATACTAACTGAAATGACCCAACCCTAATTTAGTTGCCTAAATTGAGATTAGGCCATAATCAACATTAGAACCTAAACATGTTAATTTGAAAGAAACCCAAAGGAAAAATCAAGGATTCGAAAATTATAAGTTAGAGAAACTAATTTTCCGGAAATAACTCATAAATTCACAATACCAAGAACTTAACATTGTTTATTATACCAGAGTAGCTAAACTTGTAAACTAACTAAGAAAACTGAAAAGCTAACTCGTAGGATCAAAAATGATCATACGGTGGAGACCACTATACCTCGATCTTCGTGTGCGTCTGACTTCCAAAGAGACTCTGCAACCTGTGTGTTTGAAAATGAATGGACTAGGGGAAAGGCATATAAAACATGAAAATTGTTATAGTGAATGGATGAAAATAAAATTTACAAAATCAAGTATGAAATTTATGCCTTTCTCCAAGATCATATAGTAAGACAATATAGCGGGTATACGTAAAGCATAAATATATCCTAACTGTGTGGAGGCATGCGTAACAGAATTTCGGGTCGGGTGTTTGTCTTGAACTTCCCGGAGTACCTCGATGATCAGCTGAAGTGCCTTATGCATCGATGCAACATGCGAAGACATAACATGCATATAAATGTAAAATCATATCATGGGTGCCTCCGTGCATAAACATAAACCTATCGTAGTTTATGTACATATATATATATATACTTGTAAATGAAATCATGAACATAAAATAGACTCGCTAACGACAGTGAAAAATAAAGTGTTCACTCACTTGAATCACCAGTAATTAGGTAGCTCGTTGATCCACTAACTTCAAAAATTCTACTCGGTGTTCCTAAACCAACCCATAAATCTAAATCGATTCATAGAAGTTCAATCGTTCAACTAATATGAATTATCGATCAAAAACTTACATTATTTCCAACAACTAATTAACGCTACCATAACTCGTCCTCATACGCGATGAGTCGCGTCATGATTTGGACGTCGTAATTCATAATTCGTACACTACGAAGCTTCCGTTTCGACTCGACACGCGATGAGCGTTTGAGTCGACGTGTTGAGTTGCCACGATTCGTATGCATAGCCTAAATATTACTAAAGTGATTGAACGACACAAAATTACTTGAAAACTACTACAGATTGGTCTAGAAAACTTCCGGTGATGATTTTGATCTTCTGGTCACCGGAGCTCCGCCGCACACGACGTCACGTAGGGTCCACGTGCCACCACTGGAAGCAGCATGTCGCCAACCTCTCTGATGCATGAAAAAAGAATATCAATAGAAAGCTCAAACAAAGCCTAACAATATTCATCAAATCACAATAGTCGAATTCGAACGTAGTAAGCTGAAAATTATATCGAAAGTTTGAAAAACTCGTCGGAATTGGAAACTTTCCGACCGGGCATGTAAGGCCACACCGCACCTCGAGACCGGGTGAAATCGACTCCTAGAGGTGCAAGGAGTAAAACCCTTCAGCCTTCGCCGCCAAACGATAGCCGGAACAACGTCATCGGAAGAGAATCAGAAATTCGTTAGATTTTTTTGGCCCCGATTCACCTTCGACCTGTGATGCATGGCTCCTATGATGGATTAGAAAGATCGAGGGTGAGGAGAGGAATCAATTCCAACTAGTTTGGGCATTCAAGGTGGTCGGCCGGAGAAATTTCGGTTGGGTTGCATGCAATTAGGGTCCAAAAAACGGGTCGGGCCGGTGTTGTGGGTTGACCTCAGGTCAACTGAGTAATCCTTCTCAAGCAGGTAAGTTTTTGGGTATTTATACCCCTAGGTAAGATTAAAATCAACGGCTGAGATCAGATCCAATGTTTGATCTAACAGTCAGAAAATATTGACCAATGGTAGATTTCTAAAAAAAATTAAATACTCCAAAATTCTAAAATTTATAACAATTTGCTCGGACCTCCAAAAATTTCAATAAAAATACGTGCGAGCTCGCAATAAGATTTTTTACAACTTTCATGAATTGAAGAAAGCTAATCCTAAATCATAATCTATAAATTGTCGATATATAAGTGGCAACGCATGTCGTACCTTGATAAACGTGACATATGATGATTAGCTCACAATTAAGTACGATTAACGATAATTAACTTTAGGTTTGGATCGTTACAGGCGCACCACTCCTTAGGTGTCTAGACATCATCTCTAGGCAAACACACTCATCTGCATCTTCCAATCTTTCACGTGAACAATTCCTTCTTGGAAATAAAACGGGTAGGTCCCACATTAAAGCGGCATTTCCTCTCCACAAATGGGCATTTATATCTCACCCTCCCGAGCCAGGTAATGGGGTGGTCCCAATCAGTGCCACCATTTCAAGTCACATGGGGATCCCGGAATAACTCCAGCGTCCCACCCAGCTATTGTCCTTGGAGCTCCAGACACCACACTTGTAACAAACCCAATCGACTTGGGATCCGAGACTGGCAACCGAGGAACTTGAAAGTCCACTTCGCTATCATTGGCGAGTAAGACGGAAACTCCTGCAAGTACACCAAAGACACCAGCAGGTGTCATGACATAATAATTTGGTACATCCGGCGCGGTCACTTATGGCTCCGCGCATTGGACCATCTGGTCCTAATACAGAACTGCCTCTGCAAGTTCCATATGAGAAAAGCCATCAAAGTTAGTGGGGTCCCCCACCAAGGTAGGGTTCCCATATGTTACCATCGCTTCCACCTTCCCTTCCTCCATATCCAAATCCATCAGCATCCCAGCAGTAGGTTCATGTCGGTATGCGAATGGTGTCGGCAGGATACCCCTAAAAGGGAAGTGAATGAAGCTATAAGAGTTAGAGAACTACCCACTTTTTAGACTTATTCAATCATTGTATTTCAAAATTTTTCGTCCAATTAGAGATCGTTTAATCATCTATTTGTTGAATTATTGAAATATACATACGTATAGTTCCTCTGATTTGGCTTCAAATTTAAACGTGATAATCAAATAGCTAAACGATATCCGATTGGGCTGAATTTTTTACAAGCACGATGCTTTGATAACAAAACAAAAAAAATCCAAACAATAGCACAACCTACACCCTAAATTGAACATATTCATACCTCGCTTGTCACTGGAGAAGTCATCGGCATAACCATCTTACCCAAAAACCCTAAATCTCAACTTATTGAATCTCACTCCTCGAGCCTCTAATCACCAAATTGAGGAGGGGAATAGATAGAGAGAGGTGAGACCTTTCGTTTCCGACCAAAAATCGGCCTCAAAGGTGGGTGGACAACGTTGCACCGGTCAGAAGCTCGGCGACCATTTCAGTCGCCATATGCCGATCAGCACAGTCAACCCTCAAAATGGAAAGTCTCTTTTTTTCATTCGGACAAATTCTATATACTCGTGTATTTACGTTTCTGACGTTGTCCATAACTTTTCTGCTCTAACTCTATTTTTGAAGTTTCTTGCGTCTACAAACTCATTTCGACAAATACTACGACTTCCACCCGAAGTCAACCAACGTCGTCAACTTAATAAAAATTCAACCAATATCGCTTGACAATTTACCGACAGTGAACTCATTTACCGAGCTCGGTAAATTGGAATTGGAAATTTTTGAAAATATTAATGGTTATATAAAAATGTTAGGGTGTTTCATATGAGGTGGAGTTACTGCCTAGCACCTGGCCGGAGATTAATTAGATTCTAGGCGATTTTTTTTTTAAAATAATTATATAATTATTTAGTATATTATATATAGATATAATATGAATAATGAGGAAAAAATAATAAGAAAATGTCATCAAAAACATTGTCTTCTAGTTCTCTAACTTATCTTCTAGTGGACTCTTCAACGCTATCATCTCCAATCCGAAGTCAGTCAAAAGTTGATATGCGAATGTTTTTAAGTTTTGTCTATTTTTGAATTAGACGGGTCAATGTGGTCGTATATGCATATTTAGTGATAACATGACAATTGCCACATTCGTAAATGGGTCCCACCATAAAAAGAATCATATTTTAATATTTTTCTTATAACAAAAAGGTAAGACTGATGTCAATTATAAAGATTATGTGTAAAACATTCAGCTTTGAAACAACAAAAAAACTAACATAATGCTTGAGACAAACTTAAGAAAGATAAACTAAAATTTGTCCAAAAAATAATAATTTGATTCATCGATCTTTTATATGGTTCAATAATCATATTTTTCGATATTCAAGAATTCATTTTGTGGCCCCTAGGTGGGCGATGTTTAAAAAAAAAGATGTATTCACATTCACATTGGCGGCATTGTAGAAAAGTGGCCAAATGGGAGCAAATTATGTGTAGAAGTTTCTTAAGCGTATAACCCGGGACATCCGGGAAATAATGCAGAAGACCAATAACGCGGTTACGCGTCGTCAACTCCATCTGCTCGGTTCTATTTATAGGTTACATAAAAGAGATTTTGAGGTCCGTTCTGTTAACCTTGATAATTCTCTCCTATTTCTTCATGTTTGGCTTTATTTTGGGTTAATCTCCTTAATTGATAGCTCAAGATAGCACAGTCAACTCGAGGCACCATGGAGGAATCTGTTGTAATAAGGTCAGTTGTTATTATTGTTTTTGTTATTCTTTTTTTTTGGGGTTGTCTACTTTGGTTTTTTTGTTTTTGTTTTTTCATATATCCTAACGGGAAATCAATCGAACCTCTGATTTAGTTTTATGCGGACCAATTATCTTAAACCATAAATCTTACTGCCATGTCCATAACCTTATTTTGTAAGTCTAATTTGCGATATTTCATAAAAGTTTGTGTCTTTCATAATAGAATATGATAAGTGATTGATTTCTAGCTTCTTCACTGCTGTAATTAATTTGTATATACGTACCTTGGTCTTCTTCAGCGTTGATCAAGGTCGAAATATCATTATGGGAGGTGGAAGTCATAGAACACTGACTAGTCGTACTACTACTACTACAAGATGGCCTACGCCGGAGGAAATTGTCAGCATGACCAAGTTCGAAGCCACAGAAGAAGAAGTTAGGGCTAATGAGAGAGCATTTCTTTCGAGCTGGTGGGATCACAAGATATTTTTCGTAGCACGCCTTCTTGCGGTCTTAATTGATCCTGTGTACTTGTATGTTTCTTTCGTGAACGATATGGATTGTTCCCCAGGCACTTATTCGTGGTTTGTTATTCAATTTTCCCTACGAACAGCCACAGATTTTTGCTACTTCGTAGACTTTGTTCTGTATTGTGTTTATATGAGGCGAGTACAAAGGAAACTAAAGGCCACGACTGTTTCTTTGAAGACGAAAACAAAGAAACGCAGACGAATTCGAAAGTTCATAATTGCTATACTATACCGTTTGCTCCTTGCTTTACCCATTCCAGTGCTGGTAAGTAATAGAGAGATCATATATATGTTTATGAAATCTAAGCTAAAGTCCTTGTACATCAGTACGACTTTGCTATTGATGGTGGTTTTATATCAACTCTCTGATTGACACGAGTACATTCTGTTATGTTAACTGTGTTCAGATTGTGTTCCGGGGTTTCATCGGTTTGTTCTTCTTGACGGTTCAACATTTGCTAAAGGTTTATGACATTTACGGCTCCCTCAGGCTAATCCCAAATGTAGAGACTGGAACCGGCAGATGGCTTAAAGCTATATTGGATTTTTTCCCATTCGTCTTGGCTGCTCATGTAAGTTCACTTTGTTTTTCTATTACTAAAAAAATAAAATTCTATATTTTTAATATTTTATATTTTTATAAGGCAACAAAAAAAAAATCTCCAATAGAACTCCCATCTCAAAAAAAAAAATCTCCAATAGAACTCCTTGGTTAAATTTTAAAGGAGTACTATATTTTTTTCACTCCGGTCAATCAATTGTGCTCTCCTTTAAGAAGAATCAAATTATTCATAAACCAAATTTGATGAGCCCAAGACTCCCAAATGAAGTAAGCTCAGGCCCAAACAAATGGTTCCAGGCTCAACAGAGGCCAAAGGCCCAATACAGACCCAGTATCAACCCGCAGAGAAATCCGAACGGAACAGAGATGCGGGTCGGGCTGTGAAACGGCGGAGGATCACCTATAGAACTGGATCCGACGAGAGATATCGGAAGAACCAATCCAGAAAAGCCAAACCACAAGGCAGGACAAGAGGAGCAGCGGCGGAGTTGGGCCCGAGAAAAGATCTCGGGTGAGATTGAGTACGGGAGATCGGATTCGGTTGATATCGATGCAAAGCCTATCTACGTGGAACGTCAGGGTGGAGGATGCGGCAGTGGATTTAGACCAAAGATAGGATGTCGGCATTCGGGTAGAGATCCAAAACTCAAAGGAAAGGGATCGAGAAATAGGAGGAAGAGGAGGGACGTGGCGCAAGGCCAAGAGAGAGGCACGAGAGTGTCGTCTAAACCGGTGGTGGAGTAAAGGGGTTTCGTCTCGTCCTAGTCGCGGCGGCGGCGACGCACAGCTTCGCTAGTCACGACGGTGGCGGCGCACTGCTTTGCTAGAAGAGTCGGAGTTTTTTTAAAAATAGAGATCGATACCGTCTCTTATTTCCATTAACATTAACTTTGTCGTACAATTGGTTAAAGGGATGGACCATGCAAATTTTATCTTTTGATATTTCTATTTGGATAATGAGAAATGATCACTAAATACTTAAAAACTTTGATTTTCTTCAGCTATTAGGAGCTGTATGGTACGTCCTTGCCGTCTATCGAGAAAACGAGTGTTGGGCATATGCATGTCGAAACAACCGGTGCGGCGAAAGTGAACTCTACCGTCTCTACGGGTGTTCTTTCGAACACGAGTTAGGACCCAATATCACGACTTTAAACATAATAAATGAATTTTGCTCGCGAAATGCAACTGTTTACGATTATGGCATATATCTCTATGCACATCAATCTGGAATGACGAGCTCCTCAAATGTTTTACGAAAGATGTTGCAGGGTTTTTGGTGGGCCCTTCAAAATTTGAGGTTTGCACATAGTCAGTATTGAAGCATTTTATTAAATCCCATATTTCCTTTTTATATGCGTAATTTTTTAAAATTTCATAATTCATAATTTCAAAAAAGCAGGAGAACATGATTGATTATTTTTTTGAGGTAAAACAGTGGAATAAGAAGTTGATAAATTACATAAGAGTTCATCGGTTAACTGCACGATAGAAAAAATTCACTATAAGTAACATGCACTTACATTTTATCAATTGTGATAGGAAAATTCTTAGGTACCCATAAATATCATTCATCACTTGAGAATAAATTTTATGGTCATAGTTGTAATCTGAGTTATTATTTGTGTAATTTTGAGTTATTGTTTATGAAAATTTATTTAGAGTTTAGAGCATCTCCAATAGCTTATATAAAATTTCTTTATTATAGAGTAGCAAAATCGAAAATCTCTATAAAAAATAATCTTCAACTCTAACAGATTATTTATTCATTCTCTATAATTTGATGTTTTAGTTCATAATTTAATGAATCTATCCCTATTTTAATTAAAAAATATGTTTATTTATGTTTTCGATTAAGAGAGAGAATTAATGATCAAGTGAGAAGAAAGATAGAGAAGAGAGAAAATTATGAACTTTCAATGCTAAACACTAAATTTAAAGATTTTCATAATTTTAAAGTTTTTAGTTTTTCTAGATTTGAAATTTTGTTTCTCTCTCCACCCACTCTTTCTATATAGATAATGATCTAGAGTATCTATTAAAGCAAAAAGTAGCTCATTTTTTTCGAAAATGATAAGAAACTATATTATAGAGAATGACTTAGTCATTTAGGTATTTACTTTACTTTTAGAAAAGACGTTCTCAAAGTTACAAATTTGATTCAATTAGCTATAAATATTATAATAAATCATAAAAATAGTGATTGTTATGGTAGTATTATTCTAAATATTGTAAATTTTTATTCAAATAATTGTAAGTGTGGTTCTCAAGTTATTAACAAGGATATGGCATACATCTTTAATATCTAAAAATGACTCATATGTATTCAACATTCTCATTGATCAAGACTTGAAGAATACTGCACTGCCTTAATTTATTTAAAAAAAATGTCTCCAATTCTCATAAATATTTGCAGTTTTACGATGCCCACGAGTTATATATGTACCGGAGGGGATCTACAGTCTCTCATCTAATATCCTCGTATGTTGTATTTGCTCCATTTTATTTTTGCAGCTCGTTTGGTTCAAATCTTCATACAACTTATTGGTACCCTGAAAACCGCGGTACGAGGTCATATATACTGGAAATCTTCTTTTCGATTTTCCTATCTATAAGTGGAATTGCGCTGTTTCTGATATATCTCAATGAAAGGGTGCAGGTTGGTGCATTATGAGTTTACAAAACTTTAAACGTAGTATTTGATATATCTCAATGCACACATATATATGTACATTATATTTGCTCATTTTATTTTTCTAACAATGAATCAAATCTGTGCAGGTATTCAAAATCAGATCAAAGGAACATAAACTGAGACAAAAGATGCAAAAGTTGAATCCAGAGATAGATTTATGGTTATCAAAAAACTCCCTTCCCAAGAGTTTGAAAATGGAAGTCACCGATAAATTGCGCCAAAAGCTTGACGAAAACATAAATGTCGATGTCAACAATGTCCTCTCAATCATCTTACGAAATAGTAAAAATATCATGAGTCATCTCCGTTTGGCTTCGGTCCAAAAAGTAAGTACTTTTATCTTTTGTCTATCAAATTAAAAATATGAGGTAAAATTAGTAGCCTGTGCATGCAATTATTACAAGTTCAAACCAAGGTTCTTTATAAGTAAATATATATTTGTACATAGGTGCCAGAGTTTGAAAATCTGAATGATCGGGTACTGAGAGCAATATGTGGGCATCTCAAACCGGTGATATATGCTGAAGACAAGTTTATTATTCGAGAAGGGGAACCACTTGACAAGATGTTGTTCATCACACAAGGCACTGCATGGAGCTACAATGGTATTAGCAATACTACCAATGCATATGTCGGTACTAGTTGTTCCTCAATCATTAGGTGCCTTGAGAAAGGTGATTTATTCGGAGAAGAGATTTTGGAGTGGGCGACAAAGCTGAACTCATTCTCGGAGTTCCCGATCTCAACTAAAGTTGTCAAGTCCCAAACAAATGTGGAAGCATTTGCAATCAGAGCAACCGACTTGAAGAGTGTTGTCTTCAAGTTCTGGTGGCACTTCTATAAGAAGGAGCTCCATCGGCTAAATGATCCTCAGGTCCAGCAGCGCTGGCAACGTTTGGCAGTTTCAATTATAGAAGCACAATGGCGTTGTCGCCGGCCGGCCAAGGCTTGCTGAGTGCCAATATTACCCTATGTCGACATAAGCATCTACTTAATTAACTAATGTATATATAGAATAACAAACTACTCAAAAATCATTTAAGCTAGCCTTTTAAATTTATTTAGTTGTTGATGAATCAGATGGAGTTGAATATATATTGATGGATGTTAAAAGATTTATTGCAAGGACGTCATATATGAACTTGTGCGTATTATGGGTTTGGAAAATTTGTGACATTGAACATATGACATTAAAGATTCTTTAGAGGAGCTTGCATGGAAAAAAATCGATAAAATACAAGTCAGGAAAATGGTGTCTGATCTGGGTGAATAATACTTTTATGAAAAGGGAATGACTAGATAAGTTGAGTCTCCATGGAGCTTTGCTCATAGGGGTTATGCTCGATTTCACGATCTGAGGTCGTTTAGACCTCGAAAAAACGTATTTATGTGTTTTCAGGCCTTTTGAGGACTTTATTTATTTTGGGTTTTATTTCATTTTTCACCAATGGGCTTGAGCATGCCTTTTGTTAGCGCTATAAGATTTTGTTTCAATATTTAAGCGCCTATTTATGGCTACTAGACTTATCTTTCATTTTTTTTTTTTGAAGATCGATATCAACTTATATTTCATATTATTAATAAAAAAATGAGAACTTTTCTCAAACTCTGGTGGATTCCAATCTATTTTTGTTCTTTCTAGGTTTAACGCTTGTTAACCTATATATTTCGTCCGGTGCGTCAATTTGTTTCAATGTGTATATATGAGTCAATTTTTTGTGCAGTTTACTTCATATAAAATTTTGAGCTTCTTAAAGTATATACTCACATATTTTGCAAGTGATGCGAATTTTTTTTTTTTAACGAATTGAAGGTCCATCAGTTAAACAGAGACAAGTGTGTCACATGAGATCCGTATTGTACGGATATTTTCTCAATTCAACTACATTTAAGGTATTGTGTTTTATTCACAAAAAGATAAATTCACATCGAAATTGAAATCTTGGTTATACACATTCTGCAGGAGCGGACACAACAATTTTTCGAAGACCCATCAAACCCGATTGGAGAGGAACTCGCTCTGATACCAAATTGAATAGCGACAAGTGTGGCACACATGAGGTTCGTATTGTACTGATATTGTCCAAACTTAACCACCTTTAGAGCATCTCCAACAGTAAAGTCATAGTCATAACTAAAAAAGCTAAATGTAGCTAACCTAATTTGACTTCAGTTTTAGCAGTATAAGCTACAGCTGAGTCATTTGATGGTGGAAGATTATAGCTTTTAGTCATTTTCTCTCTCTTCCCTAACTAAATATAACTACTGAAAATGGCTTATAGCTAAAGGGTTTAGGATAAATGTAACTTAACTTTAGCTACACTGTTGGAGCGACTAAAAATTATAATTTTCAAAAGTTGTAACTTTTAACTACTCGATCGGTTAGAAATACTTTAAAAAGACTTGATATAATTAAAAATAGTCCAACTATATTTAAATTATATTTAATATTAACATAAATGCAATCTGCGGTCCAATTCAACACCACCATTGTCCCAAATAGTTTTGCTACTCTCATCAGTCTTATACTTTCCTGTAGTACCCCAAAAAAATATGGGGCTTGCTGGCAAGCTCCCTTCCATCCATGCCAGCTACCTCCGAATCCAATTTTATTTGCAACTTACACATCATTCTTCGTGCCGATTACTTAGTACGTATTAACACTACGGTCACTACCTGGCACAATCTCTGGACCAGCTGAAAGCTCCAGAGTCTCTACTCAATCATGAAAAAAAAATGCATTTGAACTTGAACCTCAGCACAAGAACAAAAAGTTTTATTGTAACTTGATCATTTCAATTCCAACCCAAATTCGTGCGCATACAAACATAAGCTCCAGATTACCATCCCATACTAATCATAAATAAAAGGACATACATAAAAACATGACCATAGAGTCCTACTAAAGCCTTCTTGACATCTCAAGCAAAAATCTCGTCCACTGGCTTGACCTCAAGCTTGGCCTTCTCATAGTTCTGAACTTGTTCCTTCGCTAGCTTCTTCAGCCTTGCAAGCTCAAGGTCCTTGCTCATCTTCTTCTTGTACATCTCGGTGTACGTCATCGGCGCCTCTAGAATCGGCTTCTCTCCCTCCCTCACCTTCAGCGGGTACACCGTCGCTTCCTGAGCCGGGTTCTGGAATGTTGCTATGGACAGCCTGCTCTGGTTCGAGTTCACCACCGCTTGGTGATCGGCATTCTTGAACCTTCCGTTGCTCAGATACTATTTGTTCACCAAATAATACGTCAGTAATAAATACCGAACTTATTTAGAAACTCGTATAGTAATGAATGAAGAATGTGACAGTTTAACTATTAATTAGATTGAATTTAATGAAAAGAATTATGGTACTACTCACATGTCCATGATCACCAAGGTTGACCACAAAGGCTCCTTCCACAGGTTGAACGGTGATCCACGTCTTGCCGCCGTCTCTGGTGGCCTGAAGCCCGCCGACCTGGTCCTGGAGCAAAAGGGTGATGGTACCCGGATCCGTGTGGCGCTTGAGTCCGAGAGTGAGGTCCGGTTGGGGGCATTTCGGGTAGAAGTTGACTACAACTTTTTGGTCCATGTCTACACATGCCTTTGTCAATGCCTCCTTCTCTAAACCCATGGCTTCCGACAAAACCTCCAACAGCTTGCATGCCAATCCCATCAGCTCGTCGCTGTACTGCTGCGTCACCGCTCTCCACCCCTCCGGCTTGTCGGGCCACCGCGAGTAGTCGCGGTAGCGCACCGGGTACGAGAAGTATGTCACTATCTCGCGCCAGTCTTGCACCGCTTCGCCCTAATTAAGGAAAGGGACACATGCACGTACGTGTCCAATTATATGACACGCATACATCGTTGACAGATTTTCTAATAGAGTAACACTTTGTAACAGCTCACATGTATTTAATATTAGTAACTTAGGTAACAAACAAACTATTTTGTTACCTGTAAATGGCTGGAGACGATGAAGCCACCCTTCTTGCCGCCGGACATGTCGAATCGGAGCTTCTCCTCCGGAGGCAAAGCGTAGAACTCTCTGGCGAGACAGGTCATTTCCGAGATGAGTTTGGCGTCGATGCCGTGATCGACAATCTGGAAAATGCCCCAGTCCTCGCAGGCCTCGACGATCTTCTGGCATATCTCGGTGCGGCGACCTTCGACGTCTTCGATGCCGGAGAGGGAGATGATAGGGATTTCGTTGCTGAATTGATTGTAAGCGACTTTGGGGCGCTCATCTTCGTCGCGGACGAAGCTCTGTTGGAGGGTCTTCTCCCCCGCTATGGCGGTCAGCGTCGTAGGTTTGGAGGCCATTCCTATATTTTTGCCCTCCGTCCGAAAATAGTAGCGCAAGTTAGATGTTTGTGTTTTGGTTGGGGGAGAAAGAGAGAAGTTACGATGGAGATAAAAAGATGCTGTGGTTGTGTGTGGTGTGGTATATATTGGGGATTTTTAACGGCGTTAAATTTGGGTGGCAGCTACAACTACCTCAAAGCTCGTGACTGAGCTTCTCTTCTTCAGTCTCATCACAAAGCCGCAAGCTTTACCAAACCCTTTGTTTTTACTTGCTTAGAGTATTTGGCATGCGGCATGTCATGGACCATAGATTGGGGGATGGATTGTTTTTCTCTAGCTTCCTAATGTTGAATTCGTACAGTACTTGGTATAAATTTTCTTCTGGCTAATTAAAATACCATTTAAGACAATTTAACAGGCAGTTTAATATCACAAGATGCATGTTCTATTTAATCTTATCTCGAACTGAAATAAAAGAAATTTTTACTCATTCTTCAAGCTAGATTTGAGGAAGTGTTGGCTTCAATACAATAAATTTCGATTCCAGATTTGCTGTACTGGGTAATTGGGCTATTAATTGTTACAAACGGTTCGGTTATTAGGTCGAACCAAAAATCGAATCGTATTTTTTAATCGGTTCGGTTCGATCAGTTCAATTTTTTTTCTTCGGTTTTTTCAGTTTTTTTGTTTTTTTTAAATAAATAAAAAAAACTTTCTAAAAAAATACTGTTTCTTTCTATTAGTTTCGGAAATTCAAAGATTTTCATTAGCTATTTTTTTCAATAACTTTGTGAAAGTGTGACACATAACTTATGTCAAATCGAATCAAACTACAACAAATATAATTAGTCACAAATCATACATTCAAAGTTTCAAACCATAGCAAATGGCCAAATGTTTTACATCACAAATTCAAAGTTTCAAACATCAACAACCATAAACCAAAGTTCACACTCCATAGTCCAAGTTTAAAACAATCTACAATCCATCCAAATAAAAATACAATCCAAATATCACATAAAAACACTCCATTGAATCCATTCTCAAACTATACTCAACGTGTCCACCATTCTCACTTTCTCAGCTAGGGGATTTTTCTTTGGCAACTTAGCATTCATTTTCTTAAACCTAAAAGAACCTCAATAATCATTGTTAAGTATCAAACTGTGGCACATATCAAATACTACTTTCATATGGGGCAAAGAGAGATACTCAACAACATACCCAACAGCATCAAACTTGATTAACACTTGTAAAACGACGTCGTTTTATTCATTTCGGTTCAAACGATTCGGTTCGATTTTTTTGGAGCCGAAAACCGAAACCGGACTGAATTTTTCGGTTTGGTTCGGTTTTTTTATTTTTCGGTTCGGTATTTGTTCGATTTCAGTTATTTCGGTTACGGTTCGTTTTTGGTTCGATTTTTTTCGGTTTTCAGTTCGGTATTAATAGCCCTATCTACTGGGTAAAGTGTTAATGTATTTTGGATATCTTAACTAAGCACTTTAATTAAAATCAATGACCGGAGTAAGAGCATCTTCAATGGTGTTCTCTATATTTTTGACAAATTTAGTGAAAATACAGCTAAAAGTTAATATTTTAGAGAGTAAAAAAATGTGTGCTCCAACCATCCATGTTAAAAATATAGGGAGTACAAATTCTTGTGCATGGTAAGTATATTAAAAAACAAACAATAAAATGAGTTTAATAAATCACAAGAAATTTCTAAGAACTCATTTCTCTCTTTTTAAATTTAAGAGTTTCTAACATCATCTATATTTTAAAAGTTCAATAAAAAACATAATTGAAATAAAAAATTTAACTTTTTTAATAATTTAATTAAAGAGTTCTATCAGAGAGCTCTATTATAGATGTTCTAATTAAGACCGTGGAATGGGCGACATATGATGTTCAGCTAACTTGAGGCGGTGGAGCATGTGCGTACCAACCAAACCATCCCCTTATATTAACATGGTCACGTATACCGACAGTGACCTTTTTTGTTTCATTTTGCAATCAAAAGCAACCTAACAACGGTAGTATTCGTCATATATACCAACCAAAATTTAGGGCCAAATTGAACTGTGCTAGCCACACCCTCTCTAACCTAGTTAGCAATATCCTATGACCAATTGCTTTTGACCTTTTGTGATTATGAGGACAAATTAAACTCCCTTATCCCATGCCACCACAAGAACACTATCACTATTAACAGAAATATTATAGACGACAACATGAAGTCGTGGGTCTGTCTCCAAATATCGTCGGTAATAAACCGTCGGTGATACTATAATTGACGACAGGATAGGGTTGTCGTCGGTTATAATATGGAGCTATAGTCAACGAGATCAGGTCGTCGGCTATAGTTACATACTATAACCGACGACTTTGTCGTCGGCCATACCTCATTTCCTGGTCAAACTGGTTGACCATGGAGGAAACTATAGCCGATAATATAAGTGTATATCGTCGGCTATAGTGTGTATTATTTTAATTTTTTTAACCCAGAACCTGCATATCCAAAAAGTCACCAATATTGTTCACATTTAAAATCCAAAAATATTGAAACTATACACGTAAATAAAATAAAAAACCGAAATCGTTTAAATCTATATACATATGCGTACTACGGGTTTCCTAAGTCAATGTGGTCAAACGGATGACCAAAACTTCGTTGGTCCTGCTCAGGCGACTGTGGCTGTGAAAGTGATGCACTGAAAATGGGCGGGGGAGTTATCTGGATTACAGATGCGTGCAACTATGCATAACAGTGCTGTATCCATGTCCTCATCATCTGCTGCTGCTTGGTCAACCGATTCTGCTCTGCGGCTCGCGCCTCCTACTCGGCGGCTCTCGCCCGCTCCAGTTCCTCCATCCGTAGCCATTGAGATTTCATCTCCATCGCTTGCCTTTGAAGCTTCTCTTGTAGCTTATTAGTCCTCGAAGATTCCGATCCGCGAGAGAATTCATGAGTCTTCTTCAGCAGCCATGGACCCCACTTTTCGAACCCCCTGCAGTAGAAAGTGTTCTTCCCTGGAGGGATAGCGACTGCCATAATCCTGGCTGCTATGATCGGATCAGATTGATCAATCTGATTAGTCGGGAGTTCCGCATCGGGGGTGTTGGGATAGCGCTCTCTCGCCACTTGAGTCAACACCTCCGGAATCACCTCCTGAAGTCTCACTAATTGACAAAGAAAAATAAAATGTTAATTAATGTAAACAATCTAAAAAAATAAGAAATATGTTTATTTTGTTATAAGGACACTTACAACATCTTCGGGGGACTGCGGATACGCGTGCTACATCGTATAGACAAGCGGAGGGACTTCTGGGTGGTTGGCCGTCTCCTCGATCCAACACGAGTATGATCTGGAACCGGCATGATGATTTTTTGTGTTTTTGGCCCGGTTACTTGTGTTGACTTCAGAAATAGCCTGCTCGATTAATCTAACATCAAAAAAATATTAGCCAAATAATTTGGGGGAAGTACGATAAAACAAAAATTTAATCGATCGAAGGTTGCGTACCTTCAATTTCGGGTTGTTGAAGTGAACCACAAGCCATCGCCATTCGTACTCCCTATAACGAAACTCGCTAGGGGTACCCGAGCGATCATCGCTGCACTTTTTCCAATATTTTTTCAGCTCGTCATTCCACTCCTTGTACCTATATTAATAAAACACAAATGTGAGTAACTTACAACATTTTATGAACATAATCAAAACAAACGAAAAAATCGAAACAAATGAATCACGTAACCTGCTCCCTTGAACTTCATCCGCCCACGTGGGTCTAATGTCGTTGTCCACGCAGAACCACCTCTGCAATGCATATATATATATATATATCAATATTAAAAATTTATATAGAAAATATACATAATGAATATACAATTCTACTCACCGACAACTCATTATTCAGCTCATATTTGACGGATTGCGACATTGAATTCCAATCTGGCCACAACATATGGACTTTATCCCGTATGATGTTGCCCTCCATCCCTGCGTACTGCCGAGTGACCTTTCCCTCGATCACCTCGCCTCTATCCCCGGTTGGAATCATAACTTGGCCACCACCGGTAGCCCGAATCGCGTCGTCCAGTAACTTGCTGACGACGGGGCCTCTGGTCCTCTTTTGTTTTTCACCGGGCACGATCTCGCCTATCACATTTGTGAACCATTTTTTTAAACATCAACACCTAATTGAATTTAAATATTACTAAGTAAAAATATATCACTAATTAATATTTACCTGATTCGTCGGGGCGTTGTCCCGAAATCCTCACACTCCAAAGAGGTTGTGGGAATGGTACATAAGCGTATGCCTGGTCTGGGGTAATGAACCCTAGCTGTCCTGAAACAGGCATTCCTGTGGGATCAACAAGGGGTATAGTCGGGATTTCCAAGGGTAAGAATAGGGTAGACAGCGGACAGAGTCGTATCCTGGCCGAGGACTGAGTCGATCCACCAGCCTCATCCGAAGAATGAGGAGTCTGGTCAGTGGATAGGGAAGGGTCCCGCCGATGAATGTCCGACATTCGGACCGAGGATTGAGTCGCATTATCCGTTGAAGGCGTGCGACTATCCTCATAAAGCCTGCTCGCACTGGAGGGTCGACGAGGCTCGACCTGCTGCTGCTGAGGTTGTCCCTGAACTTGAAGTGTATGGCGCCGAGAGGTGGGAGGAACGCTGTAAGTATTGACAATACTGACGGATCCTGATGCGGACTGACTTCCGCTGCCCTCATCCCCACGTCCCGATCTCCCTCTCGACCCCCCCCCCCCGACTCCCTCGCGAAGCACCGCAGTTCAACCAATTCATCGTTTCTATAAAATTTACGTAACATACTCAATTTTATATAGTTTTTAAAATCAACAATAAAATTAAAGGTAATTCACATTAATCTACCAAATGTCAGAATATATTAATTCACATATTTTCATATTTAACTCACAATAATTCCATAAATTACAAAAAAAATCAAATTAATTCATATATATTAATCTACCAATCAAATTCTAAATTAATTCACATAAATCTAGAATAAATGAAATTAATTCACATAAATCTAGAATAAATCAAAATTAATTATTAATCTACCAATTTAATTCATATTAACACCAAATATTAATTTGGTATTAATTCATATATATATATATATGTTCATAATAATAATCCAAAAATTATAAAAATTCAAAAAAAATTCAGGAAATTACAAAAATTCATAAAAAATCCTTGCACTCACATAAAATTTCCATTATATTCCAAAAATTTCATTATATATTCTTTCATATAAAATTCCATTAACTTACAAAAATTCAAAATAATTCCTAATCCAAAAATTCGAATTCCTAATCCAACAATCTCATATACATATATATATATATATATATATATTCAGAAGCCAATAATATCCAATATATAATCCAATAATTAATATCCAATATGTATACATAATATCCAATAATTCCAAAATCCAAAAAAATCAACAATAATTCCAAAAATCAACAAAATTCAATAATAATCCAATATATATTCACACAATTCATCCAAACATCCACATTATCAACAAACTAAACATAAATCTAACCTAAATAAAAAAAAATCAAAATTGGGGATTTAGGAATTCGAACCTGTTTTTGGGTTGTAAGATGAACGACGACGGTTGAATCGGTGGCTAGGATGAACGATGACCTGTGCTTGAAGTCGGCGTCGCTTGAAATCGATCGGAAGGTTTGGAAAAAAAATGGCAGTTTCGTTTCTGCCCAAAATGGCTGTTCTGGGGGGTATAACCCGAGAACTATAACCGACGACTATACTTATGTCGTCGGTTATAGTTCTCGGGTTGTATCCCCGGAATAGCCATTTTGGATAATATAACTGACGATATTTATTATGAATATCATCGGCTATAATTTTTTTTCCTTCCACTTTGCTTTAATTTGTTTTTTCTCATGCATTTATACAAAAAGACTATGAGTTTTTTTTAGTTACTTATAAAAAAGGCTAATTAAACAAAGTGGCTACTTTACATGTCACAAATGTCGACATTATTAATTAATTCATTGCATGTTCATACTCAAATTGCACGCCAAATTCATCGTCGTACACATCATCATTTTACATTGCACGTTCATACTCAAATTAACATATGTACACTAAGGCGTATAGTCAGAATCATCGCTTGAGTCTGACTCGGTTTCCAAGTTAATTTCAGGTAAGATGTGTAAGCCCTCGTCACTTGAGTCTTCATTGTCTTCATTTTGATTAACATCAATAAGTTCCGGTCGAGGAATTCGTACCACACTTCCCTGTATCACATTATTAAGGCGAATTGTTGAGGATTCAGGAATACCAGTTGCGTTCTACTCTTGGTATGCACTAACTTCTTCATTATCTGAGGTCACATCAAGTGTCGAGGCACTATATATGTTTCTTGGAAGAACATGGTTAACCACTTTACACGCGTCTTTATGCACAAGATCATCAAGATAGAACAGTTGTTTCACCGTCGTGGCCAAAACAAATGTATCATCTTCATATCAGCTTGTAGCAGTATTCAAGGATCAGTATTAAACCATCTACACTTAAACAAGTACACTGTCATGCCTTCCCCATAAATTAATTCGACAACTGAATGGAGAACACCCTAATAGTCAACTCCATTCTGCCCACCATGCACCATTACCCCAGAATTCTGTGTTCTTCGTCTGACATCTCTCTGTTCACAAATAAATAGCATGTCATTTACCTTACACATAGGATAAACTCTGGAAGTTACCGATTTCTGCACCAAGAGCCTCAATTCGTGTGACCACTTAGGGATACCATCATCTTGTACATGGTTCATCTGAAAATAATCATTTATTAACTTAACTATAAATAGGATACAAGACACTTAAATTCATATACAAGTAAATATATCTATATACATACCCATTTGTCAAAATAATTTGCGAACGTCTTGTTGTGGTACTCAACATCACCGACAATAGCAGGGTAGTAAATGTGCACATTTTTCCAATATTGAACTTCTGGACAGTTAATCAATACCGACCAGTGGACAATGACTAGCTCATATGGTTCCAAATTGTACGAGTTGGGCAACTTTCCAGAAACTTCAACATCATTGGAGATGATTGAAAGGTTGAACTGCGGTTCATCTACCAGCATATGTTGTGGAGGGTCCTCCAAATCTCCCAAATATAACTTGGTGTACGTTATGCACTCGTGCGTAATATATGCTTCAGCGATACACCCTTCGGGTGCGGATTTGTTCATCACATAGTCTTTGTAGTCCCCTAATTGTCTATAAAGTGGTAATTAAAGAGCATGTTATGATTATTGTAAAATAAGTGAATAAATAATATTAAAGACATAGCCAGATTCAAAGATGCCTTACATACCTTTCCATGGGATACATCCATGTGTAGTGTACTGGACCGGTAAGCAACAATTGTTCCAAAAGATGAAGCATCAGGTGAGGCATAATGTCAAAATTTTTTGGAGGAAATATCCTTTTCCAATTTGCACATAATAAAAATCATGTCCTGTTGCATTTCCAACATGTCCGATTTTTTCACTTCTCTCGTGCATAACTTCTGAAAGAATCTTGACAAAGCCACTAACGGCTCTACCACCTCTTTGGGCAGTTATCTTGACAAAGCAGTATATGACAGTCATGACTCTTTAGTCCGTACATCTTATTGTCTTTGAAGTTAACACACCGACTTATATTTCCTGCATAGCCGGAAGGATACCTAACATTACCCATCCAGCCAAAATTTCATTCTTCTCGGCAGGCTTGACGGTATAAGGAGCTTGAGGCATTTTTTTCTTCTCATCTCTCAACCACAAATGTTTTCATAGTCCCATTCTTTTTAGGTCAGTGTGTGTCTTCGGGCCATCTTTAGTTTTTCTCTCTCAATTCAACACTGTGCCGACCACACTCTCGCACACATTTTTCTCTATGTGCATGACATCTAAGTAGTGTCTGATCAGCAACTTGGACCAATACGGAAGTTCCCAAAAAATACTTTTGTGTGTCCAGAATTTATACCTGTCGGGTTTGTCAGGTATTGACGCCACTCTCTCAGGATGATTGCTGAGCTGCCCAAAATCGTATTCATTTAGCACTTCCAATATTTCATCCTCCGTCCATCTACTCGGTTGCTCATCTGTTTCCACAGTCCCATCGAATGCCTCCATATCCTTTCGAAATGGGTGATCATGTGGAAGCCAACAACGATGACACATATGTACAATCTTCCTGCAATAAGGTCTGCAAAAGTCAACAGTCAACAGTCATGGACTCTAGACAAGCCCTGTATCCCCTGGTAACGTTGCCCGACAACATCCCGCGTGCAGGAAAATCGCTAATGGTGCCAATAAGCATGGCATGCATCTGGAACATCCCATTTTTGAACTTGTCATAAGTGGGATGACCACGCTCACTCAGGTACTTAAGCTCCTCAATCAAGAGTCTCAAATACACATCGAGACATTTTCCTGGATAACCCGGCCCCGGAATTATCATAGTGAGCATATTGTATTCTTTCTTCATGCACATCCATGGAGGAAGGTTGTACGGTACCAAAATAATTGGCCATATACTGTATTGAAGACTCATGTTGCCAAAAGGGTTGAATCCGTCAAATGAAAGCCCCAGCCAAACATTTCGAACCTCTGATGAAAAATAAGAAAACTCCCTCACCATGTGCTTCCAAGCCTCTCCGTCAGCAGGGTGTATAAAAGTATCACCATCGGGCGAATTCCTCTCTGCCCACCATCTCATAGCTTCAACTGTGTGTGCAGACATGAACAACCGTTCTAGTCTATCTATCAGCGGAAAATACCAAAGTATCTTCACAGCTTTCTTGTTTCCAGTAGGAGTCAACTTATACCTATCTGTACCACATACCGGGAAACCATCAAGGGATTCAAGATCATTCCCACAAGCATCTTCACCCCAGAACAGAACGCAATCATATCTACAAGCATGGATTTTGATGTAGGAAAGGCCAAGATGATTCAGAATCTGTCGCACCTTACGATGAGTGGTAGGAAGGCGATGACCGGGGGGCAATAACGAACCAGACCACTTCAATCAATCATCAACAGCCTTCACACTCATTTTGTTCTCCACTTTCAGCTTCATTACTCACATAACACTTTCAAGAACAGTCTTATTACACTCGTTGTACAATGGGGTCTGTTAGAAGGCAATGAGGTTGTTGTACTTGTCCATACTAGCAGTGTTGACAGCTGTAGGTAATTGCTGGACTGGCTCAATACGAGGGAAACTCCCAACGGCGGGAGAGATATCTGGTGCTTCAGCAAATACACCGCTCTCATGAGGAAACATATCGTTGATCAACCTTGTTGTTGGATCATTGGATGTACTGCCACTCTCAAAAAATTGTCCCTGATCATGCTGACCAACTGATGAGCTCTCACCGTGATAAATCCAACATATGTACTTATCCCAAAACCCGTTTTTCTTCAAGTGTTTCAATACTTTATCGATGTGAAAATGATATCGCTCGCTGCGAAACTGACATTTCATACACGGAAAATAATGAATTGTCATCCCTCCACAATTAACTTTCACATATTCCACAAAACTTCTAATTCCACGGTGATATCTTACATCTCATCTTGGAAGACACATCAAACTCTTATCCATCATGATAATTATAGCTGTATATATACCCATGATTTAATTAATTAAAAATTCATCATTATATATATATATCGATATTTAAATTTTAAATTACATAATTTAATTATTCTACTCGATCGATCCCTAATTAATTACAAATGAACATATATATATTGTCTAATATATAATAACCACACTACAATAATCACAATTAACCAAAACACATGATAATCACAATATATATATTAACCATAATATATAATCACAATTAACTACCCTAGTTATAATAATCACAAAAATCAAATAAATCATACTATATTCACAATAATCAACGACAATTACTACAAATTAACTATCAATCACTCAAAATCAACCATCAATCATTCAAACCCAACAATCGATCTATAAACCACCCATATAGCCAAGGATACTATAAAGTCGTCGGTCATAGTAAAAAACCTCATCGGTAATAGTTACAAACTATACTCGACGATTTTTCGGCTACTATAGCCGACGACTAGAATCACGTCATCGGTTATAGTTCTATGATCGACAAGTGGAGCACCTCGTCGGCTATACCATACTATAACCGACGACAAGGGTTGTCGTCGGCCTGGTTTCCGGAAAGTCGTCAACTATAGTGCTTCTGCTGGTAGTGCTTGAAATTATACATTTAATTGATTATTACTAGAAGTCCTCGCATGATTGATCATATAGAAAATAAAAGGATATCGATCGATCATATACATGGAACATAATATTTTTATCTTATATAGCTATATACTGTGTGATGAGAGGGATCTGTTTTGATGTTAATCATGTTATTATACAAAAAGTTCGAGTGTTCGACCTTTTTAGGTAAATATATGGTCACACGATAGATATGGGAATGGAGGAAGGTAATCAAGGTATGAGTCTTGAAGACTAGAAATAGCTAGACATAATTATAAGAGTGCTATTCTTTTTGTCTGGAAAATTTCATTAAAGGAAAGACAGATAGGAAAGAAAAGTCAAACAACCATCTCTATTGGACATGATGCATTTTTGGATCGACTCTCAAAGTGATTTTTCCTATAAATATTTTTTACAAAATTACTTTTAAGACTTATCAGTAATTCTTCAAAATTTCGGAAGGAAAATCATTTGGGTCTTAATTAAAGGAGTCCTAAGATTTGTGGTATTCCACATCAGCACATATTTTCCATGCCACTTCAAATAAGTTAATTTACTAAATAATCAGAAATTTATTTCTTAATCATAGATTCTTTGCAATCAAATCATATTCAGAAAGATATCAATTAGAGATTGATGACCTTCGGTATTTGATTACACACAACTTTCTTAGATGAAGATCGATCATGGATATATTCTACACACACACATATATATGAATGAACAAAGGAATAAAATAGATTTCAGTCTTATTTCCTTTCGATCAATCTCAAAGCTATTCAAATCCTATGATTTTTCTGGAAAAGAATAATTAGCTTACAAGCTTATAATTTTTGAATGAGTTGCTCACACCCAATGTATCTGAAATAGAAGTAGAAATAGTTTACAGTTCTCTCAACGAAATATCGGACTTTAGATTAAAATCATTGGTGGATTCAGCACTAGGCCAGGAATTTCAGAGAAGAAAAAAAAACTTACAATCTTTTCTTATATGAGGCCATGTCCGTGGAGTAAAGAAGATCCTCTTTAGCAAAGTCTCAAGTACATGAGGAAACTACTAGATTAACTCCATTTTTGCAGTCATATACAACAGGATTTTGATAATATCAATCCAAATCGAAAGCCATATGAATCTATGTATTTGATGAACGTGAAGGACAAGAGAAATATATTCTGGAGAAAGAAGAGTTGTAAATATCTAGGGTTTTTAGGGTTTTGAGCATTTGTTGCGAAGAAGAAATCTTATTGATTTCGTTCTTCAAACATAATTCAATTATTTCGATAAGAAAATTTGTATTAGATGACATGGCAACGGTTGATTGTGTAGATTTAAAATAGAATTTTGTTTTAGTGACATGACATGCCACTTAGGATTAAGGTCATAAATCTTAGGCCTTCTTTAAGGTCCTATAACACTTCTAATTATAACCGAACACTCTAAAATTTTAAAAAATATTTTTTAATAATTAGAAGTGCTTTCAAAAGTTATACCAAATAAACTCATAAACCCAACACTCAATATAAGCATTTCAGACGGACCGAAAAGAAAAGAACACCAATTCACTGAGGGCTAGGAAGCCCATCACGTACTTTTGAAAAAAAGGAAGCCTATCATCACTAGCTAACACATTCAACAAAGAGGTTGGAGATCAATTGACGTAGATCAAATTGCACAACCCCGATTTGCTTACACCGGCCGCACGATTAGTTTTTACGAGAGATCCACAAGTGGAAGTTTCTTTCTCTATTTCGTTTGTAGTTTGCACAATTGCATTTTGACAATTTTTTCTTTTGAAAATATAAAAGTTTTCTGGGTTATTTTGGTATTGTTCAAGGAGAAATAAAAATACGCAAGTAATAGATTCAAAACTGTATTTTATTAATTGATAGATGACATTAAATAGGCATTACAATCTATTACAATCCATATCTCTATAAATAAGGGATTGAGAGAATATCTACTTCTATCCTAATTAAGACAAAACACACATCTAGACACTAGGAGTATAATATCCTTAAACACTCCCTCTTGTGTCGTGATCCTAATGAATGATGCATAACTTGTTGCCTTTACTAAAAACTTTGTCAAGCAAACAAAAAACCTCTTGGATAAAAATAAAAGCTTGGTCTAAAAGGAAAAGAGTGCAACGCATCAACTACATAAATGACCACATGTGATGTAGACTTCCCCTGATGTCTACGAAATGAACTCCCCTTGATGAGTAACTCAATCTTGGAGTTTAGACAATCTTCACATACCAATGCGTCTCACATGCTTTGCAAACGTAGATTTGGGCAATGACTTGGTAAACAAGTCTGTAGTATTATCAGCCGAACATACTTGACTCACCTGTATGTTTAATAACTGTTGTTGTTGTTGATTAAAGAAAAACTTAGGTGAAATGTGTTTTGTGTGATCACACTTGATGTATCCTAACTTTATTTGTTCAATGCAAGCCATATTGTCCTAAAAAAACCAGTTGGTGCTGTAGTAGTGGATGAAAATCCCCTAGATCCTCGAATGTGGTGTGTGATTGACCTAAGCCAAACACACTCTTTAACCATTTCATGTAAAGCAATAATCTCTGAATGATTCGAGGAAGTAATAACAAAGGTCTGCGTAGTTGATCTCCATTAAATCGCCGTGTTTTCCATTGTAAAGACGTAACTTGTTTGGGATCATCCTTTGTGTGGGTCAAAAAGATACACAGTATCAGCAAAACCAACCATGACATCACAAGGTGTCTCTGAATAGGGGACTGCATTGAATTGGGGAACAATGCTCGCAGTTGGTGAAGCATTCAACGGGTCGAAGCCATTCGTTGACAGGTCGAAGGGAATCTTTGAGTCGATCCAGGGGACTACTTTTGATAAGTCGAGAGATTCACTCGACAGGTTGAAGGCTTTCTTCAGGTTCTTCCAGGATGTTACCTTCGACGGGTAAAAAATCTCAGAACCTGCATGCTGCGATTCAACCATCCCTTTTTCGAGAATTTCATGTTTCTCTCTGTATTCTTTGTAGGGAAAGAACAAGCTCATGTCTATGAAACCCTTCAAGTATCTGAAGATGTATTTTGTACCATTCCAATGATGTTGTGTAGGTGCAAAAATAAACCGAGCTAACAAGTTCACTGAGAATGCAATATCTGATCTTGTGCATTGAGTTAAATACAACAAAGCTCCAATAGAACTAAGGTATGGTATCTCAGCTCCCAATAATTCTTCATCATCATCTTTCGGATGGTACGGATCTTTATTGGGTTTTAGAATGCGTGCAACCATTGGTGCGCTAAGAGGGTGTGCTTTGTCCATGTTAAATCACCTGAGTATCTTTTGGACATAAGCAGACTGGTGAATAAGTATTCCACCAACTCGATATTCTAATTCCAAACCAGGACAAAATTGAGTCCTACCAAGATCTTTCATTTCAAACTCGGATTTCAAGTAGCTAACTGTCTCATTGATTTCATCAAGAAACCCAATGATATCCATATCATCAACATAGATCGCTACAATAGAAAATCCTGAACTTGTTCTCTTAATGAACACACATGGGCATAAATCATTATTCTTATATCCATTCCCAATCAAGTAGTCACTTAGAAGTGTGTACCACATCCTACCAGATTGTTTTAATCCATATAGTGAACGCTTCAATCTAATCACATGAGCACTCTGGAGTAGAGTTACTTGAATTGGGTATGACCACGCCTTTCGGCACTTTCATATATATCTCTAAATCAAGGTTTCCATAGAGATATGTTGTCACCACATCCATTAGATGCATGTTCAGTATTTCAGACACTACCAAACTAACAAGGTAGCAGAAAGTAATGATGTCTATAACAGAAGATTATGTCTCCTCATAATCAATGCTAGGTCGTTGAGAGAATCCTTGAGCCACAAGTCTTGCTTTATACCGCATAACTTCATTCTTCTCATTTCGTTTTCGAACAAAGACCTATTTATGTCTTACCGGCTTTATATTTGGTGGGCATAGCACTACCGAACTGAAAATATGCCTTTTCTTCAAGGAGTCTAGTTCAACCTGCATTGCCTCTTTCCATTTCGGCCAATCTGCTCAACGCTGACATTCAGCAACTGAGCGAGGTTCCACTTCATCATCATTAATAATATTTGAGTGATGGAATTAGTAAAAGCATCATCAACTACCTTGAATGACATATCTATGACCCGTCATTATTTGTTAGTGAGATTTCACCATTCTCTGACATTACATATAGGTCTGAAGCATCCTCTATAGATGCCATTTGTGATTCTAGGACGTAACTGTAGTCAAGAATGATCTCATGTGTGGATTCACAATGTTGATGATAAAATGATCAGTTTGTGCCTAGATGGCATGCCTTTTCACCGACGGCTTATCTATGAATTTTTTTGGTCTCCCCGTTTTTCTGGTGGGAGTCGAGGCCGATGCTACACCATCCACATGGGCAAGAAACACGTTACTTTTCCTTGGAATAGAATTATACTGCCCTCTAGGGATTTCCAACCTTGCAGGAATATTTGCAGCAGGAATGTCTGATCTCTTCACTTTGGCATAATCAATAAAGGAGTCAGGCATCGAGTCTGCTACCTTTTCAAGATCAAGTATACACTGGACTTCAATCTCACTTTGAGATGTGAAAGGAGTATTCCACGTCAATTCCTCTTGAAACATAATAGGAGGAGTATTCCACGTCAATTCCTGACGTTTAACCGAAATTGAGGCATTCTTATCTCCCATTTTACTTGCAGTAAAGAGATCTCATGTCGTAAGTTCTAAGTAACAGACAACCGTTGGAGATTCATAACCAACATATATACCTAATCGATATTGAGGACCCATTTTAGTGCATTATGGAGGCATAATTGGCACATATACTACATAACCAAATATGCCCAAGTGTGAAATATCAGGCTCATATCCAGTTACCAACTAGTGCCCACTGAATGATTGACGTGTTATAGATCTCAAGTGAAGAAACATTGCTACATGTCATACTGCATATTCCCAAGAAGATACAAGCAAATTAGTATGCATAACCATTGCTCTGGCCACAAGCTGTAACCGCTTTATGTGTGTCTATGCTAAACCATTTTGAGAATGAACATGAGGGACAGAATGTTCAACTTCAGTCACAATTGACATACAGTAGTCATCAAAAAAATTTGATGCGAATTCTCCTGCATTATCCAATCTAATGGACCTGATTGAGTTGTCCAGGTGGTGAGCCCGAAGCTTAATAATCTATGCTAAGAGTTTTGCAAATGCAGCATTCCTTGTGGATAGCAGAGCAACATGTGACCATTTCCTTGATGCATCTACCAAAACCATAAAATATTTAAATGGTCCACATTCCAGTTTGATAGGTCCACAAATATCAGCATGGATTCTTTATAAGAATGCAATGTTTTCAGTGTTGTCAACCACAAAGGAAGGTCTAGCCTGTAACTTTGCCAATGAACAAGCTTTGCAGATTGATCTATAAGCATAAAAGATTGTCATAATGGAATCTGGTGGAATAACACTAGGTATTGAGACTGGATTAAGATTGTTAATCTCTTCATACCATCAAAATCGATGGGCTTAGGGAGTTCCACATGCTTCTTTTCTTTGAAGAACGAATGACCATGAGAGTTCTTCAATATTTTGATCATCATATCATGACATGGGTGTCCCAGTCAATAATGTCAAAGCTTATATGATTTCATGTCACACACAGTTGTAAGTGTGACGACATTGGATTTAATAATCCGAACTGTAGTAAGATATAATCTACTACAAATTGCCCCTAACTTTTCCAAAGTATGCTTTCTACATCACTCCTCAGAAGTTATGCATAAGAATTATTTTTCATTCTCACAATGAGTTTCCAAGTGTAAACAGTTGGCTTTAATGTCCTTGAAACTTAGCAATGTTTTATTGGCCTTTGGCGCGTACAATGCATCAGTGATATGAATTCTTGCTCCATGTGGTAGAAAAAATTGTGCTATACCACGCCTTTGTATAACTGGCATAGAACCAATCATGGTTGTCACTGATGATGTATATGGCACAAGATCTATAAACAGTTTTCTATTTTGCAGTATAGTATGAGGTACCACTATCTGTTAGATACTCGATCTCGCCTTCAAACATCTACAAAAGAATTTGATTTGATTAGTCCTAGCTACTTGCTCAAACACTTTAAGAGAGACTTAGAGATTTACGAAAGGGTTTAAAAGGTGTTGATATGCATCAGAATACATATATAAAACATAAAAAAACACCAATCCAGGGTGCCATTTTTGACGGGTCGAAGAAACCCAAAATAAATTTTGATTTTTCAATAACTATTTTTGACAGGTCGAAGATGGTCTCGACGGGTTGAAAATTGAAAAAAAAATGTCACAGAAACATGCCTTCAATGGGTCGAAATAAACCTAAAACCGTATCGAATTTTCGATATCTTTTTCTCGACGGGCCAATGAAAATTTTTGATGGGTCAAAATTGTGACATTTTGGAGACAGAGGCATTCCTTCCACAGGTCGAGGATGTCCTTTAACGGGTCAAAACCTGCCACAAACCGTTCCAGAGTGATACCTTCGACAGGTAGAGGAAGAATCTTGACGAGTCGAAAATCTCCAGAAACAAACTATTTTTTCTTTTGTCTCGTCTTTAATGGTATTTTGGTGTCATAATGCCATAGAATTTTGTAGAATTCGAATCATTCAAGCAATATTTATGAACATAATCATTCTTAACACTTTCAAATACCGAAAGGAATTTTTTTTTATTACTTTTGCTTACATCAAAAGATTGTTCTTATTCAATAACTATGACCACAAATAGAGTCAAAAACAAAACAAAACCTGATTATATAACAAAGACATGAGTCGAATACATAAACTAACTAAAATCCGAAGTCTCAAGACTTGCTTTGGTGTCATCTGCTACAATCAGATTGGCTTCACCGATATCTTCCATCTCATAGTCTGCATAGTGTGTCTCCTTTTGCTTTGCTTAGTATTGTTGACACATCTTGTAGGCATGTTGAATATCATTTGGAGCTCTGTATTGCTTGTGCATATGATTAGTCGGACCACACCTATGAGTGTCAAGCGAGAAGTAGAGGTAGAATGTGAAGAATTTCCACCATTCCTTGAACTGGAATTGGTATTCTTGTTAGAGTCGTTGTCATGGTGATTCCAAGTCACATTCTAACTATTTCTTCCTCTACCACGTCCTCCTCTATTACCATGAGCTTGATAAGATTCTGAACGTTGCCACCCCTTATCTTTTCGTGTCTTACCATCGGTGTTTTAGGCTTTCTGGACTTTCTTTGTACCAGCTGACCTTGCATTATTTTGTAGAAGTATCTCGTGATATCTCTCTTTCTTGGCAAGCACACTGATGATGTCACAGAATGATCTCAATCTTTCTTACTCATAATCAGTGCGAAATTGATGTGAGAGTGTGTCCATGGAAGTAGGAAAGGTGCCTAAAGCTTTCTCGACCGTAACTTGGTCGGACTTGACAACGCTACAAATGGCAAGCTCAGACTGTAGCTTTGACATATCCTGATAGAAATCGTTGACTTTAGGGTAATCTACTAACCATATTTTGTCCCATTTTTCTGTGAGCTCTGGAAGTTGTGCGTCATGCACGTTGTTAAACCGTTATTGTAAAGTCACCTACAAATCTGTGGGGTCGTTCTTTAGTAAGTACTGCTTCTTCAGAGCAGGATTCATATGTCTCCTGAGAAACATAAGAGCTTGAGATTTTTGATCTTTCGCCAGGTGGTAATGGTTGGATGGTATCAGTGAGACACTTACCGAGGAGAGTATTTCTCATATATGAGACCCATCTGTAATATTCTGCTCCTTGAATTTCAAGGATATAAAATTGTGGTCTTGCTTGCTCAGTTATCTACAAAAGACAAGAGATGTAATTAGTTTTCCGATCGAAGAACTATGATCACTAATATTAGGTTTAGGAAATAAGAAACATGATCCATGATATAAGGTCACAAAAATTAAAACTAAACCGGTGACTTCATACCACTCCCCATAAAATCGTGACTAACATAGAATCACAAAAGATTGACTTCCTTTTTTCATATACCGTGACTCCCCAAGACCGTCACTTATACTCAACTTTGTACATAAACAAAACTATATATGTCCATAGGAACTAGAGGCATATTATTGGAAAAATAAATTGAACGGTATGAAAAATTCAACCTAAATCTAATCTTAGATCTAGGGTATTGCAGTAATTAAGTTTTCTAAATCGAAGAGGGTTAGTCGATTTACCTTCAAGGTATTATACTCAGTATGAAAACTTTGTAGTAAAAGTTTGAGAACAAAAGCTCTACGAACTCCGGCGGTGGAAGAGCTTCAGCGATGGTGGTCAGCGGTGAGAAAATTTTCGATCGAAGGGGGGAGACCGACAGTGGAGGTTTATGAGTATAGGGTATTTTTCTGTTTAGGGTTTGGGGTGATGGTTATCAACTCAAGAGATGCTGATAACGTGTTCAAGGAGAAATAAAAATACGCAAGTAATAGATCTAAAACTGTACTTTATTTATTGATACATGACCTTGAAAAGGCATTACAATTTGTTACAATCCATATTCCTATAAATCAGGAATTGAGAGAACATCTACTTCTATGTTAATTACAACAAGACTCACATCTAGATACCTCCTTAAACAGATATATAAATGTGATCATTGTTGTGTAATGTGTGGGCTAACCCACTACACAAGAAGACTATCAGAAAAAGAAAAATAGTCCATTGAAGTCTTGCACAAACAAGTTTAGCCCAATGAAGCGGGCCAGCTATCCCATCGTTAACTGCCTAATATTTAAGCACAACCATTAACGATCAATCTTTCAAATGAAGATTTTGGCCAGTTGACGACTGTGCTCAAATGTTGGGTGAACACAAGCATAAGTACGCTTTCAATGGTAAGCATGATCAACCAGTTACTAGTAGAAGAATAAAACACCTAAACTGTGTGAGCAGGGACAATAGTCATCTTCTACGCAATTTTTTTTTTTTTTTGAGATGGCAAGAATTTTAATAACAAAAGTGATTGTAATACAGTGTTTCACCGGATTACCCGGCCCGATAAATTAAAACTCTAAGTATTACAATACTAATTCAGTTCAACCAATAAACACAGACAAACAAGAATATTGCGAAACTTCAAAAAATCTGGTTGCACCGCTCTTTAGTTGCCTAGGAACCATCTCTATTGCAAGACAGATTAGCAGACTTTTTCATTCTCAATGGAAGGAGAACCATTGTCTTATGTGGTGAGACTTTCTTGGTGGTGAATGCAACGACGCCAAGTGTGGATTTGGCTTTCTTGTCTTCCAAGCGGCGACACTTGCTGCCCTTACCCCCTAACGAACTAGGAGTCTTCTAATTCTTTAGCCTATGGTCCCATACAGTAATGTGGGCCCCTAGCTTCCTTTTTTTGCTGACAAGCCTGCACAACATCTGGGTCAGCCTCAGGGACCCTACCTAGGTGACATTCCAACTCTACCGACAGCATAATGTTGCCAACCCCAGCATCCACTCTGTATGTCGAGGTCTCTGAAAGAACATTCTTATCCAGTACTGATCAATTGCCAGTTACCTCTTCCTCGTGTGATCCCGCATCACCTCCAATACTTGCAAGAAGCGGAATCTCCCCATCAAGACCCCCGATGTTAGACTCTATCCGGATTTCATATGCCACTCCCACTTGCTTTGATACAGCAATACAATAGATCAAACAGTAATTAATGGAGTGGCCATAGCTACCACAACCCTTGCAATAGCCATTAAAAGTCAGATATTCAATATCGCAATGAATCCAAGCATGTGGTCCCAGTCGCAAACTGGCCTTAGTTGCCACTCTATCCCTAAGGTCAACCTCCACAAATAGATGAATATCTTCAAAAACTTGCATACTATGTTTGTCATAATCTACATACCTACTTAGGCAGTTGCTTAGGTTAACCCACCAGTTTAAGACGGTAATAAGACCAATTAATCATGTCGCCCCCCGACCACATGCACCCGCGCCCAAACCCACGTGGTAGCCGTGGGAACCAAATGTACCAGAGTGAAACCATCAAACTTTTCCACCACAATAGTTGCATTCTCAAAGGTCCAAGGGCCACGTGAGACCGCTCGGAAGAGAACATCTTTGTCTCTAAATTTTCCAATCACATGATCACGACAATAATATATGATACTAGTCGAACTAATACTTGCATGCCACACCAAAGTCGAAGTAGCCAATGTTTGAGGACTTCAATCTTTTCGACGAAAGAGTGTTGGGACAAAAGATGTGGATCACCGCAAATGAAAATTCATCCTCATCCTCGGCACCGTAGGAGAGATCAATCTCTACATGCCTTGAGGACGCCATGGTACCAAAATTCGTGAATGTTAGGGTTTGGATGAGACCCTAATCAAAAAGAAGAACCAGAAAAGAAGATCGTGAAGAAGGTAGAGAGAGCGATTAGGAGAAGGGGTCCGAATCGTACAAGGATCGGGAAGATTTTGGTAGAGATTGACTAGGAAGATGTTGACGGCGTCGTAGGGTTTGGAATAAGGGAGAGAGGAGAGAAAATCTATTCGATAATCACAACACTGCCAAACTTATCTCCTACGTACCTACCTACATACATATAAACTAGCTCATATTGTACATGACTAATTCATTCTGTATATATATGAACATACACATCAGAATGCACATATATTGATATATAGAGAGAGCTTAATCATTTGATGGACTACTATACTGACTACATATACCTGCTCTTTATTCCAATGAGTCAAACTAACCTCTAGTACGTGTAATCATAGAGAGAAAATATAAATAATGGCCCTGCTGAAACCAACGCTATGAGTTGGGGGCAGTCTGGCATTGTACTATACAAATCAAACTATGAGCTTCTCCGAGACCCCTTGATGTGTGAAAACAAGCTTTAAAATAAAAGAAACTGGGCAGCTAGCTCATTTCCAGATAGGCAATGCGCGCTAGTCATACCTGCTCTTAAAGTGGTTGTACACTTCTACATCATGTCCCTCTCCTTTTTTTCTCTATAAATACTCACACTTCCACACCAGTCCCCCCTCACTACTACTCTCATCGATCACTTATTCACCTTCCCTCTGCACTAAAACATAAACATGGCCGCCTTGTCAAGAGCACTGACGGCTTCACTAGTTCTCTCTTTCATGCTTCTCCTCCTCGCCGAAGCTGATCACCACACCGTCACGGACCTCGGCCATGGAGCAGCTCCCATCCCCTTGCCCCCCACCATAGGTACGTATTTCATTTTCTTTATATGATCTAATTAATTAATGTGACAGGGTTTTGATGTACGTACTCGATCTTGAGTGAGTTAACAATAATGTGGACATGCAGATTGTGGAGTAGCTTGTGATGGAAGGTGTAAGCTATCGTCGAGGCCGCGACTGTGCAAAAGGGCGTGCGGGAGTTGCTGTGGCAAGTGCAACTGTGTTCCTCCGGGCACTGCTGGAAACTTGGAGGCTTGCCCTTGCTATGCCAATCTCACCACCCGCAACAACACTCGCAAATGCCCTTAATTAGTTACTAGTCAATTTATAAATACTTTACTACTATTAATTATTACTTAAGGTACATGCATATATATGCCTCTGCTCAGATGCTTCAGCAGTAGTACTTCTCTTGCTGTCAGCTTATTGATCAAATCATATATGTGGTATTGTCTTTCCACCAGAATATATATATATATATATGATTTGTGGTATTGTCTTTCCACCAGAATATATAATTGAAGGTCCTCATACATATATGTACAACTGTAAACGCTTCTTCCAGTATTATGAGTTTTTATTATGTATTATGTTATAAGACATCAAACACTCTGTTCCATCTCTTCTTACTTTTCTTTGTACAAGGATCCATATATAGACTCCTGAAATTAGGATCCTTGTTTCACTAATTAACTAATTCGGACACGCACATTAAAAATAACCAAGAAATACCTCAGCACATATGGTGAATTACTGCCGGGGACTAGTACAAGCTAGCTAGTAGCCAACGTGATCTAACACATATGAGATGGATCGAGAAGCAAGCTACATATATATACATACATACAAGCATGAAGCATTTAGTTCAAGAGCTTACAAGCCTCTTTTGTTTTTCAATCATAAATCATAATATATTCATAATCCCACTAATTGTGTTGTGTTAGTAACTAAAATGGCTCCGGTGCACATAGTAGTTTAATCACGGTAAGACAAGGTTCAAAGTTCGATTTAAAGATTGCAGTATATAGCGCAGTACAAGGGAAATCTGGACTCATTTTTGCTTTGTATATTGAACAAGTTGGCGAGCAGATCTTGTGCAAATCTGAAGAGAGACAGTTAAATTTTGTTGTAGTAGGTTGAGGATTCTGCTGTATGCTGAAGCTCGATAGAGAAATAGAGAGAATACACTCTGGTGATGCTAGCTCAATAATTCATGCACTTATTATAAGCATGGTCAAACGACTATGAGCTGGGCTTGTTCGGACGTTCTTCCCCGGCCCATCGAGTTCGAGAAAGAAATCGATGGGATTGGGATCGGGATCGGGAGCTGAGCTGTACTAGTCTCTATACAGAGGCACAAGTAGTCACTCACTTGCCAAGCTGGCCTACCCGGCCGCCAAAGTTTTTCTCATCTCTATCTCACGAGTTCTCATATTAAAATTATATATGAGACTTCCTTAACTACTGTTCATCACTATCCATATGGGACCTTATTCATCTCTAACAATAAAATTTTATCTCAAAGTTCTACCCTATTTTAACACATTTATTTCTCTCTACCTCATCTATTGTGGTGGCCCACCAAATTTTTTTGAGACCACGTCTCATATTTGGTCTTAGTTTGAGACCATTTGAGATCAGGTCTCATAATTATAGGCCTTACAACTCATTTATTCTATGATTAGAGAGTCCAAACCCTAATACTCCATGAATTATAGGGAATAGGGATATTTCTTCCCTATTGCAGATGCCCTTACTTCATGCCTCAAGATAAGTGTTCTAATTAGACAGTAACCGACTTACCCACCACATAGTTCTTAAGAAATCTTTCGGACAGTGATAACGAAGTAATTCTATAATGAGTTTTCCAATAATAAATAAAGTGGTGTCAAATATAAAATTTCTTCTTGCTAAATATCTGCAAAAGAATTATAGAACGAAGTAAAACCGTTCCAAACTAGCTAGCTAGGAATGAAGTGACGATCATCAAAGAAGTAAGTAGAAATTCTGATTTGTATGTGCGTTCTCCATCATCAAAGATCGTCATGTACATGGAACATTGTCAAACAATAAAATACATTCAAGCCGTCAAGCTTATATAAAAGGAAAAGGAATTTATTAGCACTAACGGCCCGAGCCCATTAGAATTGTTAACAAAATGTCCAAAAAGAGGAAGAAGCGAGTCCATCTCTATTCAAATAATAAAACACCAACGGATAGTTCCGCCAACGGTGACGTGCACGCGCCAACGGTCGTCCCTATCTACAATCCTGTTTCCATTTCTCATTATAAAACCCGGTTTCGTCTTTCTCTCGGACACATACGCTTTCACTCTGCCCTTTCAAGATCTTGAGATTCTCAGCGCCCACTATCTCTTCTGATTCCTCCGATCAATTTTCCGGTGACCCATTTCGTTTTTTCAGCGACCGACCTTATCGAATTCGAATCCCAATGGAAACCCCATCTTCCCCAAGACGAGTCACAAGGTCTCAGACTTTGGTCGCACAGAACAACAACATTCCTAGTTCAAGTGAGTCGATCTATTTTGATATGGAGGTTAATGGGTTTCAATCGGAAGATGGTTTTTTGTTATTCTTGATTCAAAGTTTCAGTCTTTGTTCTATTTCATTTTGGGGGTTTCTCCATGTCTTGATTCTAAAGCTTTCGTCTTTGTTTGTTCTCTCAATTTAGGGTTCTAATCAGATAAGGGTTTTACTGATTAATATTGTCTAATTTTGCAGAGAAAAACAAAGACTGTGAAATGGGTTTCTCCAAATCGAAACCCAGAAATGGAAAACAGCAAGACCGGTCGGCTCTGATCGACATAACCAACGACTCTCCGATTGTGGGCGTCGCAATGCAGACACCGTCGTCGGCGATCATCAAACTGAGGAGCTTCCGGGCCAAGACCACACCGGGCTCCGGCGAGGCGCTGTTGAGAGGTCAAGTCAAGACTCTGTTGCAACAAGTGGAGGAAGAGGCAGAGCTCTCTAAGCTCTCTTTGGAAAATAGGCCTTTTCGGCATCTTCAGAGCATTGTTGGGTACTCGCCGACCGGACTTCTTGCCCCGACTCCGGCAAACACTCCGCAGGTCAATGATCTCGCCATTGATGGAAGTGTGGGAAGCATTGAGAGGCCCTCTCCTTTGGTCCAAGAACAATTGATTTCTCAGGTTTGAAGTCTGAGTTTTTACCAGTGCTGTTTATATTCTGTGTTTCAGAGATAGGGTTTAACTTAGGGTTTAGGGTATTTTGTGTATAATAACATCATGATCGAATTTCTCATATATTGTGATATTGTGTGATAATATTGATTGACTAGTCATTTGGATTTGTTTTATAGGTTCATGTTCTTACAGTTGGATTGGTTTAATTTCATGTGTGTTCATTCTTCTGCAATGTATTGATTAGTGTTGTATTGGATATGTGGCAGGTAGTGTGTGACACCTTTGAAGGGAAGAATCAGGAGAGTCTTGAATCCCAAAAGAGCATACTGAGTCGATCTCTGCTGCTAGATTTCTCTGAGAAATCGGAAATCTCTGTCTCAGAAGAAGATAGCTCCTCTGTGATTACTAGTGAGAGCAAAGAAAGGTCATCCCCGGATGATGATAGTGCTTCAATGTGGTCCATTCAGGTGAATGCAAGCACCCGCGATGACGAAGAGGATGAAGTAATCGAGGAGGAAGAAGAGGGCTATTATCTGAAAGGAGTGGATGAAATCAAACAGGAGGAAGATGAAGAGAATGTTGATGAGGATGGAGGATATGATGTTGACGAGCTCTGTGATGGCATAAGCAAGATTTATGTGGATGAGAGGAGGAGAATGATTCCCAAGTATGAAGGAAAGCACACAAAATTTGTGTACAACAGTGATGATGAAATTGTTGAGGAAGTTGTGGAAGACAATATTCCTCACACTCCAGACTCGGTTGATGTTGTGTCACCAAGTGCCTTGCGCTTGAAGGGACTGCCTACACCGGAAGGGAAGCACCTGCGATTTTTGGATGGTGACGACTCCGTTTATAGCTGCTAGAGGAAGGAGTGCTGTTTGGGTTGTCTACCTTGATAACCAGAAATGTCATGATGTCTAGGAATGGTTAGGTTTGGTTTGGTTTGTTTTGGTTTGTTTTTGGACAAGGAAATGATGTCTTTCCAGTGTTATGAACACCATGAATTTACTTTTGAATGAAAATTAACTCTGGTACTTGGCGAATTGTTTCTTCTGATATGATCTGTTATCCACAGAATTACTTACAACAGTGACAATGAATGGATTGCAGAATGACTTCTGAAGCAAATTGGTACTTCTGATATTTTACAGAATTACTACAACAGCGATAAGACCACTTGCAGAATAACTCCTCTCACATTGCTTGAAGATAATCGTCAAGGCACATGTGTCGCCAATTCATGAGATTCCAAGCTCCAAAGAGAACTAATTTTCATTTAACCAATTTACATCCAACCCAACTGCTTTAAAGGTGATAAAAATTATTAGAATTGAACCTATCATTCCAAAATAGAACCTAAATACGACATTTAGAGTGAACAATCAAGAAAATCTCAACCACTCTGCGCTGTAGTCTAAAACCAGGCGTGCCATGTAGGATCCATCATGCACAAGTTCCTCGGAGTCAAGGCTGCTTCGACCAACTCAGTGACTCCACGCTGGACCGATTGTGGTGGTTCCATGGCATTCTCCTCCTGTAAAAATAAGACGACCATTTTGAACCATAAGAATTAGCATCTCCAGAGTCGGGCAGGAACGATAAGATACCGAAGATGTTCAGGAACAAGAGAAAAAGAAAGAACGCACATCAAAGCATTCAACATGCATGCATATACAATATCATGAATTACTTCAAAAATTTGAAATCAGATAGATGATAACTGTGTTGGGCATATGCCCCTGACTGACTTTTAACAAAGAGGCACATTCATAAAAGTTACTATGCTGACAGGCAGACACTTGTCATCATAGCAAGTGAAAAGCACCGTGCCATGATATGATTGAAGGACTGGCTTACCTCTTCAGAAAAGTACTGCGGGGCAATTCCATTGATCCTGTTAATAACTTGCTCGACATTGGTAATGACTTTCTGCTTGAAATCAGCAGGGTTCATACTGCCCCCTCCAGAAAATGAGGCCATAGGCATCCCCATAGGTCTCCTCCAAGACCACGACAGAAGCTCATCGCGAAAGAACATAGCCAACTGATGCCATAGATGCTGACTTTGCTGCAATGGAGAAAAATGATAAACTTAGGCTCAGATCACATTTTGTAATGTGTCTAATTTAACATCTTACTGATACAATTTAGTCAAGAAAAACTCACTTTAGGTGAAACAACTGCCTGTGCTGCTGCACACATTGCAGACACAATGAGGCCTTCCACTCCAAAATGGGAGAAGAACGACTGCATGTTCCTTGTGAGACGGAAAGGCACTGGTTCGTTGAACTCAATCATTCCATTTGCATCATATCCAGGATGAAAATCAGTTTGAAATATTTTTCCTGTGTTCTTGGCAAATAAAATTTTGTTCGGGGACCTCCCTCCAATTTGTAGCATAAGAGACATGAAACTTGTGAGAGCCAACTGGATGGCAAACTGCGTTTTGAAAGCCCACATATGGTTCCCACTTGGTAGAGTCTTGTACATGTACTGGGAGAAAATTCCGTCTGTTACAAGATTTCTTGTTATGTCATTATAGGCTTGGAGACGAAGGTCTATAACAGCTTCTGGTGAGATTTGACCAGATATAGCTTGGTTTAATTGCTCTTTGAAGTAAGTGATTGGAAGATCTGCCTCCTTGTCATTCCTTGCACAATGGTTCTCGTACACCTCAAGAAAGGTGCTGTACATCAAATCATCTTCTACCATGCGGACCTGGGAATACAGTAATAACTAGTTTTAACACAACTAATTGTCTATCCTGCTTTAGAGTGCCCAAAGTATTGATGCATAATTTATTTTATATCATCACAAGTGATCTACCAGTAGAAACACAGTTATTTTTGTTGCACAAACCGTTTTACCCCTCTGCCACCCTCTACCAAACAAATTGAGATTTGAACATCCATAGATGCACAGGGAGAAGAGATAAACCTGGGACCAAACAGGAATAATGATTGGAGTGTGAATGCTTATGTGGCGTCGCCTTGATTCCTTGTGCTTATCAAACATCTGGTTCATCACACGGAAAAGCTGCAATATTCGCTCATCACTTCTTGCATTAGGGGTTAAAGATGTCTGAACAATGAAATGGCGCTGAGATCCATCAGACCCAATAAGAGTCAAGCGCCGGAAACTACTTCCATGCCTACGTACGATTGGTATATCTGCTCCAACTCTGTCCAACTTTATGGTATGGTCGGGAGCAATTTCCTGTAATCATGGCAACCAGGTTTTATCAAAAGGTTTAATCAACATCAATCAACGTTTAACTAGTAATCTATAATACCACTCATCCAAGAACACTGCATGCACCATAAGCAAGGATCCTGATGACCAGCATAAGCCAATAACAACAATTTGATTACCTGATCACTGAAGTACTGTCCTGGAACCTCAACATCAACAACATGGAAGTCACGCAATACTCTGCTTTCCTCTTCCAGTTTCAAAACTGCTGGAAATCTGTCCTCAACATTGCTTTGGAGGACATTTTTCCAATGTTTTAGCCGCTCTGTCAACTCAGAGAGGGTGGCCGGGAAAGTTGCAGTGCTCCCAGGATCAAGATCTCGCTCGAAATCCTGTTTGTACTCTCTCACAAAATCAACGTGCTTATTGACAGCATCTGCTGAAAAGCAAGCTCTGCAAACACCTGAAAGCTCCTTCTTGAGAGATTGGGGAACCTCAGCTGTGGTGGCCGTTGGATACTTGTAACACCGGTGGAGAAGTGCGTTGACCACCGCCAGAAGTCTCTCCTCTGGTAGAGTGACAAACCTCGAACCAATTTCCGTGAGCAGAGTCTGCATCCAAAAAGAAAAAGAACTCTTAATGTGTCATCCATATTAGGATCTAAAAAAAACAATCCACAAATATTTTGTTGAAAAAGTAAAGCCATAAGATTGGTATATAATAGCGCATCAATCTAGAACTTAAAGTCTGAAACGGAAACCATCACCTCAAGTTCACTAGCTAAATTAGTATGCTTGCTTCTAAGAGCCTCCATTATATCCTTGGCAGCATCAAAAGCACTGGCAGCAGAAGGTAGGGAACCAAAAGCACCATTACGCCTTAATGAATTTTGACCACCATCAGTGATGGTTGAAGCACCTTGTTGCTCATTCCCCGGATGCATGCTGTTATCAACACCAGCAGACCTTTCAGATTCTTGCCCGTGGGAATTTGCACCATCATGAGAACCAATACCCCCACCAGATTGAGCAGCCTGGTGAGCTTGATTTTCTGAGGATAAACCACTGCCATTATGACCTTGTACTCTATTGTTCCCATCAGATAAACCAATTGAAGCACCTGTGGTACCACTGGCAGTTTGCTGCATTCTTTGAGCCATTGCCATCCTACTACCAATTTCTGTCTTATTTGCAACATCACGCCGTTCAAGCAAATAAGTGCGCAGCCAATAATATAAGGCCTGAGATTTCAAATGTCAGCTTATCCATTGAAGAAAGTACTGAAATATATCATCTTTTTGTAGAAGAATTATGATACTTCGTAGAAGAATTGTGATACTTACCTGAGGATACACAGTTGCAATCTTTAGTAGGACAAGTTTGCAATGTTGAGCTTCTGTCCTTTGCAAAGAAAGCAAGAGTTGTGGAATCCAAGAAAGCCAGGCCCAGTGGGGAATTTGGTCAAGATACTTATCAAAAGACTTCCCAACAGGTTCATTAGGCGTATCAAAGCTGAGAAGATATAGAACACGAGCTAGATGGCTTCTCGGGTTACTTATGCCAAATTTGATCCCTTGAAGAAAGCAGCTCACAGCATACTCCAACCATATCTCTTCATGTGTTTCTCTGTAAGCCTGCACAAAACAGAGCACATAACAGGTGTCATGAGTCATGAAATCAAGTGACCATTACTATGAATGGCAACAGAAGCACATAAGAGGTCATACCATGTCACAATAATTTCCCCAGCTTATCCATCCTTTAGGCAAAGTTTTGAAGAGGCTGATGGCATTGGAGTATGAGAGATTAGCACCTTCAGAGTCATTCAGCTTTAACAAAAAATCCCCCTTAAGACGAAATATTTCTGCTTTATGTTTCACAGGAAAATACTCCAAGTTAGTACTGTTAATCAGATTGAGACCACTGTTAAGCTCCCCCTTCATCTCCAGATAAGCTTTTGCTTGTTCTCTTATCTTAACAAAAGCCTCCTACACACATGAAAGAGTGATCAGAAACCGGTCACAAATGATAGTGATAACCTGAAATGCCCGAGACTTCTTTTTCATTTACATAATACATAAAAGGGTTTAATACCCTTATTAAAAAAGAGCTGATTACCTGCACTTCCATGGTTGAATGACCATACATCTTTTCAAGTATTGTCACACAAACATCGTAAAGGCCCTGTTTACGACCTATGTGAGCTAGCTTATTGACATTCCATGCCTTGTCCCGATAACCAAGGTGATGAAGTTGAGGATTCGAAGTTGTAAAATCCTTAAATGCATCTATGACTGCATTATACATTTCATTTCTCCATTGTAGCAAATCATACCACACTGACATGTTATCCCATTCATTTGGAGTTCTTAGTCTCCAAGTCTCGAGGATGTCTTTGAGGTCAGCATAAAGATTTCCATGCACACCATTCACAGAATTTACAGCAGCTTTGTTTCCATTGGAAATGTCAACAAGTATTCTTGACGATTCTTGAACTTCAACAAGATGTTGGAATTGCTGCAACAAGGGAATCCTGGAATGAACAGACATCTGTGGCAACTGCCACCACTGTTCTAAAGCAAGATCAACACCTTTCCCCACAATGTTCTCAGCATCCCCAACACCATTCGCATTTTTATCATGGAGAGCAAAGAATGCTTGAATTAGCCGAAGTTTAGGTGTTTCTTCTACCTGGGCCTTTGGAATTACAACATCCTTCATATATGCCCAATCAGGCAATTTCCAGAGACTGTCAAGTAGTATTTCATAATTATCAATACTCTTTCCAAAGTCTACCAAAGCATCCCATTGACTGAGTTGACTAGCACAGTACAGCCATTGTTCTTCCCAGAGACACATCTCAGCTTTTGGTACCGTATTGTTATATGTGCCTTGAGTTGCCTTAACCATTGCTTGGTAGAAGAGGCTTTGGGCACGCTGCCAATAACCATGCTGAACAAGGGAAAGCCCTGCTCTAGTCTCTGCAGTGATAGACCTTTTTTTCCACAACCCACACCTCATATCTTCTTCATTGAGAAAACGATAAAGTTCAGCAAGCGATTCAGAACACTTTGTATCATTCGTGAACAGTATGACATGACTCTCCAGCAGTGCCAATGATATATGCCATGCATTGTAAGTCTTTCCGATATATTTGATGAGCTCACTTGGCATACGGGGCTGAGGATGGCTCAACTGAAGCCCTTCAAGAAGTGCTTGCACAACATTTGGTCTACTGCCTTGCTGCTTTTTGTGATAATCTTTTGAAAGGAGAGTAATCATTGGTTTAGCCAATGTTATCTGCTCATCCTTTTGTAAGGTTACCCAGACAATGGGAAATACCAACACCCATAAATGATATGCTACATTCGCATCCATATGAGCAAGCTCTCTTAGTGGAATAATGAGATCAGCCACCTAAAAGAGGGGTTTCCAAAAAAATTAATTCATCTGTCAGAACTTTTAATTTAACGAAAATAGTTATTACATATAAAATGAATCAGTTTACTAAACATTCAAAACATTCTGTGGAAGACAGAGCCCACATGGATGATTAAAGTTCTGTCATTAATCATGTGATGCAGTATTTACCTTAAGTTTGCTCATCTCATTCAAAAACTGTGCATGCTTACGGACAAGGGTATCAAATGTTAGAGGGGCGTCTTCTGAACCCTCTGGAACATCAGTGGCCGGGTGCTGCATCCCAGAAGGATCTGGAGAGCCTGAAACCAGCAGTGGTGCTACCTTCGCTGAATTTGGGGCAAGTGTAATTGCTTTATCCTCGACCAGGATTGCTAAAAGAAGATCAAGTCCTTGTTTGAGCCAGAAGACATCACTCAAAGCTTCCCAGTCCTGAAACTGAATAATGTACTGGAGCCTATCGAACAATGTTTTCTTAAGAGATTCATTGTAAAGTGAGAAGAACTTCATCCTAAATTCTGGATCTCTTGCTCGTAGACCAAGCATGAATTGCCTTTCCACTTTCTGGAACACCTCCTGGCGCACTGCTAGCTGATATCTGAAATTCAATGAAATCATTTGATTAAATCCTGTTTACAAAGGATAATAGAAAGTGACCAGAGTTTATACTTACTTATTTGAATCAGCACATAGTCCATAGAGAAGCTCAAGATACTTTCTGTCCCACTCTTCCAGAGAATCTGAGAAGATATGCTTATCAACTAATGAAAGCTTCTGAAGAAAGGAACCTATTTCCTTTGGAGTGAGAAAAGCAGTTGATGTGACCGATGTGCCTGGCTTTCCAAAGTCATCTTCAAGCCACCCTTTTATTACATCTAGTATGCATATAAGCACACTAGCATCAGTACTTTTTTCAGATAGCAAAGCATTTAATATCTGAGTGACCGATCTTTTGCACTCTGCAACAAGCATGACCCTTTCACTCATAAGTTTTAGCACAGATTTCAGGTTAGAAATGGCTGCTCCAGCATCAGCACCTTGCCGAGAAGAGGAGACTGCAGAATCCATATCTTTTATCTGACCCTGAAATCGAGGATGAGTATTGCTATATGTTTAATGGAAAACTGAAAGATAATATTGACACTATTGTGCACATGAAGGATTAAGTTCCTCGGAGGCATACACATGTTGAATACATATAGTGATAGGATATGTAAGAACTTATCTACATATCATCGGGCACACACTATCAAAAAGAAGAAGGGCAGCAAGTGTTACATGACATTACAAGTGTGCATTATCTACAGACACAACCTCAACAACATTATACATTATATATATATGTATGTGTCATTGTTCTGAATGATCGTCTGTAGTTAGTGCCTCATAGTTAAGTGCTATCAGACTTGGATAAATTTGCTAGAACATTAAAATACGGATAGCATGCTTTTGGGGTCTATATTGACATAACTACAACACCAAGAAACATCATATGAACAGAATAGACAAGGCAGTCTCCCTATCATCTACAAAGATAAAAGCAAAGCCACATGCAAACCAAGAAAAATATCCAAAAATTGAACAAGGTAGAAACTAAATAAAGCAGCAAAACTTCATAAGCATCCCAAGGGACATCAGTTTATGAAGTAAAAAATGAGGTAACAATGAGAACATATGCATACTTGTCTCAGATGAGAACCAGATGATTGCCCCACTTCTCTTGCCAGGCGTTGCAGAATACGAACCAATATGTTAGGATCCATGAAGTTATTCTGCACCTCTGTCAAAGTTTTAATCACAAGTAGCACGAAGCTCACTGAATTGGCATTGCTCTCTTCACCTGGTGTTTGAGGAGTCGGAATGGTATTCATGTTCTTTTGTATTAGTTCATCAACATTCTGATATAATAGTTTCACATCAGGGGGAGTGGTAGCTGCTTCTAGAGGAAAAGCAACAAAGACCATTCTCAACATCGAGCACAATGACTTTCCAGCATCTAACAGTTTCAACTTGAAACACGGCTCCAGAATCTAAAAGAAAAACCCACAGAATTGAGTTGACATGTATATGTTGTAGCTCAAACTATATAAAATAATATAGGACCTCTGGTAGATACCTGGGCAATTTGGTTAAGATTATTTCTAACGAATAGATGTGGTTGCTTCTCCAGAACCTTGTTCATCACATCCAACCCCTGAGCGAGGGCAGTGGAAGGGTCCTTGGAAGGAGGCTGAATGCTGCTCAGCAACTTCTCTAGATAGTTAAATTTAACATTGGCAGTTGGCCACACCTCCAAAGCTTGTGATAGTAACTCCAGAGCTTGTTTGTACATAGTACTTGCTTCCTTGTCCTTGGGCTCTATCACTAATGCAACCTATATTCCAAAGACCAACAATATGGTATAGCAATAAATCATTATTTGAATATTTCATCAGAGGCCCTGGTGCAGAGGGCGCAATAACAAACAAAATACACAGATTGTACGTCAATCTCAATATCAGTCAACTAATGATCGCCTACATTATTACAAATAACAAATTTAAATGTGCTGAAGAACGGAAGAGAAAAACAGAATGGATATCACTAATTAGGTAAATGATAAAATAGAACCAACTGTAAGAAAATTTAGGGCCTTTTGCATCCGTTAACTGCGGAGGATCGACTGTGATAAAATAGAACCAAAGAACCGCAGAATTGAAAATAATTAGATTTCAAAGTTTCACAAAACCAAAATTAGTATTTTCAAACCATGAGACATCAAAACAAGGTTAAACGAATGGCTTACCCTTATAAGGAAATTAATAATCATTTCTTCCATAGCAGCATTTGGCTTGAATTCTTCATCAGGTTGACTAGCAGATCCTGGGGTCTCAATGTTAGGAATTGATGATGCACCACCAGGTGACATTACACAAAGAGATTGAAGACCAGGTTCAACTTTGACTCGCTTCGTCGACTCTTCAGGAAATGTAGACCCATCCACAGAGCGCTTAAGATCAGCACTAGAAGGGCCTGGATTAAATTCATTAATCTGATTGGTTACATCAGCATCAGCTACCACTTTCATTTCGTTTTGCCTTTGTCTTTCCCAGCCAACCACCAAGCCAGCAAGTTCAATTGCAAGACGCCTGTTCTCGGCAGTGGTGTTGTAAGGCAATCCAAGGCGACTAAGAGAATTGACCATCTGAGGTACAAACTGAGCTCTGCAGCTGTAAAAGAGATCTGAATGGCGCACAATAAGCTGGAAAATGTGAATCAGATTAGGAACAGAGTGGCCTTCCTCAACCAGAATCTTCTTTGTGTACCGTATCCAAATTGGCATACGAACATCTCCAAGGGGTAACCTTTGGGGGAGTGCTGGCATTAGTATATCCAGGGCCTGCTTGACCAGCATTTTATTCTCAGGCTGGCAAGTTCTCAGCAGTGCAACAAAAACCTGAATCATCACCATTGTTAGAAATCAGGATTAACATAGCGAGAAACTAAAGAAGAACCAGAGCTTTGCGCATATTATGGATGTCCATACTCCATATACACATGCTAGGTGATCAGAACAAAGAACACCTAAATCTACACTGCAACTCTATATTATCACAGAGCACCAGTGTATGCTGTAGCCCTCTAAGATTTGAGATTTGGTCATGCAAGCCATTCTGACCACATGCAGGAGTGGGAAAATGAACTCTTGGTAAATAACACGCGTAACCAGTCTTCCATACAACAAATACTACCATCAAACATAAACCTAGATACAGTATCACTAATGCCAATAATAGGACACTAGAAAGAATCAGGCACTTCCTCGGTTATACCTGCAGTATGATTTTTTCTGGGGCTTGATAGGCCTCCAAAAAGTGACAAACATTAACAAATGCCCACTGTTTACTGGCACTATCTTCACGTTTGAGATGATTCCAACCAAATTTGATCAGCTCTTTCCGATGATGCACTAGGTCATTCTGCAGATACTTTAACAGCAGAGTGGCAAGCTGCAAAAGTTCTATTCTCAACGGCTCGTCATATTCAGCAGAAACCTGTGAAATAAATGAGATAAATGAAAAATGTAATTAAAAGTCGGGTCAAATGTATTTTAACAACGATGTAAAAACAGAGCCAAAGAGATGACATTTAATTGCACTGGAACTTCTGGATTTTCCGAGAATTTACCTCTTCTGGAGGATCGAGAAGTTTGTCAACAATAGTTTTTACAATAGCCTGGTCTACGACTTCCCAACTTTGATCATTTTGGAAGGCATGAGCGAGCATAGGAAGTATGAGCATTTGCATGACTACCACCAAGTGATCATGGCCAAGTTGTTTTGATTGAAATAGTTCCAAAAAATGCAATAAAAGTGCCTTCTTATAGTTGGGCGGGTAACCTTCTGCAACCTGAAAAACAAATGAATAAAGTTTTGAAGACAGTCTCAATACAATACAAATAACAAAGGGAGAAAAGAACATGTTATCAAAGTACCTCAATGATATAAAACTCCTTCAGAAATGTATAATCAATCCGAGAGTGAAACAAAAAGATGGTGAGTATATCAAAGAGAACATTCACTTCTGTTTTGTAGTGCCGTAAATAATTCAAGAAACATTTGACAAGCCATTTGCTTTCTTTAACCTGCATTTTAATCAATATGAAAATTGATCAGATACAACATATCAAATTAATTAAACCTGAAAGTAAAATCATTACATAAGAAGAAAAGTAAAGGGTTTTCTTTAGCCTGCTTTTCCAGCCAATAGACGACCAACAAAGGGAATGCACCAGCCATAAAACTTACCTGCACTAGGTTCAGCTCCTGTTCATTCTGCAAGCGAGATAGTCTTGCGGAAGACTTCCAAACAAGAACCAGGGTGTCAAACACAAGGCGATTACTCTGTAACCAGCCAGGTATTAATTTGACTAAAGTTTTAACAAGTGCGAGTCCCCGAAAGTAAGCATCTGACGTTGCACCCGGATGTCCAGATGGTGGATTAGAACTATCAGGTGGAGGCTTGTTAAGACTCTCGTCACCAAACAGAGCTGTAGGTGGAGTGGACGACCCTGAAGTCATCACGACATCACTGGTTGGCATAAACTCAGGAAAGGCATTTGCAAGTATTTTCTGCGGAGATTTAGCCAGTTCATCTCTCAGTGGCTGGCCAGCATCCGAGCGAATTATATACATAAACCTATTTCGGATAAGCAAAGAGATATAAATAATGTGTATATATGGAACTGAAACTAAATGATTATATACATAGGTATAAGTGAAACAGTTCAGAAGTGCATGTCAACACATAAATACAAAGACCTTCAATATGTTTAGATCCCTAGAAAAGCATTGGCATTCATGATATCCCATGGCCACCAACCATTAAAAATATCCATTTCTAAGCATTCAAACTTGGTCGAACAGTTGATTACCGTCGACATATATCAGTCAATATCTCAAAATTACCTCCGGAAGTACTTTGGTTCACTTAATCGTGCAAGAAAATAATCAACGGCCAGGCTTGCATAGCGATTCAAAAACTTTGTGAGTGGAAGACGATAAGGACTATTAATCTCGCTGTACACTTGTCCAGGGAGAAGAGCTCCTTCCAATTCAATGGTCAAAGTTACAAGTTCATCAAGAAATTTTGATGCAGCCATAGGAAGAAGGTGAAAAAGCTCAATGATAGCTGAAACGAACAAAATTGATTTGATATTGTCAGTAATTATGCATAATTAAGTATGTAAGAAATAAATGAACATGTAACCAATTTCAAAAGGTACTTACCAGCTGCAATTTTTGGTTCTTCCCCAGCCTTCCATGATTTCTGACTCTGTGCAAGTTTTTCAGGCTCTAACCATTTCTTTAGGTGTTCTAGCAATTTGCCACCCAGAGTAACATTAAACCAATTAGAAAGAAGCTCAAGAAGCCGGGCCAGACCTTGCAGAAGAGGCATGCTCAGATTCTTCGTATTTGCCAAGTTGACCAATATAGGCCTAAGGCTACTCTGGAGAAGTTCTTTTGGCATCCTCTGCTGATTTATGACCTGAACAGCAATATAGTACAGTATATTTTGTTATAATAAATGCGGTCAGTACATTAAAAATCCAAAAAAAATATAAAATGTTTACACACTAGTCAGAAAGGAACTGATATGTGGGTGACTGATAATCACAGCTTGCCTAAGTGAAATAACTAAGCAATGGCTGACCAAGGAAATACCTCAACAATACCCAAAACAGGATACTTATAGAAACACGAATTTAATCAATGAAAAAAAAGCTCAAAAACTGACCTGTCTTAAGCCTTCCTTAGCCACAGCAACAATCTCAGGCGTTCGACATGTCAAAGATTTGAAGAACATGGAAATGATCTTTGAACGCAACTCTGCATGATTTTGTGTTTTGAAATCTGCCCATGCCATGGTTGTACAGAGTAATTCTATGCAAGCAGTTCGAAGCTTATTTAGTGATGTGGCCACTTTCGGGTTCATGAACTTCACAACCCATACAGTTTCATCAGCCTCAGCTATTTGCAATGCTTCTTGTAGAAAGATAACTAAATCCTGGGTAAGCTTGATAAGAGGTGGCCTCAAGGCCAAGCAGAAATTTAAAGCGGTAACTGTTCCAACCTATATATGCCATCAGATGGAGTCAGACAGAAACATAAAGGAAAATATAAGTAGAACAACGAAATTAACCTAGATTACCTGTTGATCCACAGTTTTTGTTCGAAGTGGTCGCACCAAAAGAGGCTGAAGCAAAGGTTGATACAAAGGCTCAAGCAACTCAGATACCTCACTACCAGTTCTACTAGCCAAAAGTGCCAAACATGACTGCACATTTTTCCTCACAGAAATAGATGCATTGGCATTAAACAACTCTGAGGCAAGAAAATCAACTACTCCTTGAAAACTCTGCCGGCGTGGTTCACTGTTTGCTTCGTCAACATTATTAACTACACGCAGAACCTGAGTGAGCACCTGACTTGTCTCTTCTTGCTCCTTGCTAGCATATGTAGGAAGCCTTTTAAGAACATATACTAAACCACGCACAATTCTTACTTGGAAAAGGCACAATGTCTCAACAGTGACCTTCCCAACCAACGCACCAAATCCCATAACACCTCCCATCTGTGCCTGCCAGGTTGTTCCATAGCAACAATGCAATAAACGGGGAAGAAGTTGCTCAAAAACAGGGATGCGAACACTTGGAGGTGGAGAGTATACAGGATTCAATGATGGACTGGAGACCATCATTGGAGTACTGGGGCCTCTTGACATCATGACATCAGCATGCTTCGAGCGAGCAAGAAAGAGAAGTGTTTCCGAGAAAACATTTAAAGCACTTAGTGCAGCTTTGGCATGGAGCCTGTTTTCATCTGCTAGCACATCAACTAAAGCATCCAAAAATACCAGAGGATCCAACTCTTTGAGATTTGAAGAAGAACTATTCTTTGAACTAGAGCTGGAACCAATGTTGACATGTGATGAAAGCATAGGACCACCAAGTGCACCAGTCGGAGCTGAAGTACTACTTGACGATGATTCAATATGGAACATCATTGCAAAATGGCGGCAGACATTGACAACAAAGTCATCCTTGGGGTCATGGAAGTCTGGATCCACACTGGCAGCAATAACAGTCATCAAAAGAATCTTGAAAACAGACTTTTCTGCCAAAAGTTGGGTCTTCGTCTTTACACCTAAGTCAGCCTGCAATTAAGTGTACATCTGTTATACTATAGTACTCTTTTCCTTCTTCTTTTTCCTGAAAGTTACATCATAGAAACAGATCATATTGCAGCATTTCAAATAGTGATAAGATTAAATCAAACCAACCTTTATGTCTGATGTTTCTGGCCGCTGCCAGGAAGAATCAACTGCAGATACTAACAATGTTGACAATTGACTAGGTGTGTATCCCTCGTCGGTAACCTTTTCTGGCAAGTTAAGCTGAGATGATAAGCAAACACGAAGAAACTTCAAAGCCTGCTTTCGGTAAAAGGTGTCAATTCCACCATTTTTGTTCATAACTGCAACCACGGCAAGGTTAATGCATCGGTCCAATGGCACCAAAAATGGGGTTGCAGGTTCAAATGTAAGAATCACACGGAGCCCATGCTCTGGATTCTCCTTACATTCGAGTGCCAGGGGCTCTTTGAGAAAACGCCTATTACGACCACCCAACTTGCCCAGTAGTTGCAGTGCTTTTGCACCCCACGGATATGGGGCAGGCCTCAAGTGAGACCAAAGGGCCAAAATCACCTCAGACATAACATTAGCCATGCTAGGCTCCAAGAAATCAGGATTCAAACTGTCCACCCAAAATTCAAGTGTTCTTAAACCTATGCTCACGAGATCATCATTTCCTTTAAGACATAAAACAAGAGGCTTCATAAGGCGAGGAAGGTGTGGCAACAACGAGCTCAAGCGTGCAGGCAAGGTTAAGCACAATTCCAGCAAAAGGTCCTTCATATCTTCCCCAGCCGGACCCTCAAGCATCATCAACAGCATATTCAAACAAGGTTGAAGCATCGGAATCAAATCCCTCAGAAGAAGCTCAAATTTGCATACTGCAAGTGCTCGAAAGGCAGTGCGGAGTAGTTGCATATAACCAAGAGGCTTTTCAACTTCAGTAGCATTTTTCATGCAGACTTCCATTATATTAGGCACGTGAGGTTGCAAAATACGTTCAAACTCAGAAGGCGCTTTTGAAACTGCACCAAAAATAAAACGAAAGAGATGCAATACTAGTTTTGCTGCAGGAGTATCTGGATACTTCAAGACATCAAGTTTACTGTTCACGAGGTAAGTCACCAAAACATCTGCAAAAGGCCGGTATACTTTAGGGGCTTGCAGAAGTGTAGAGAATATGTGAACCAATTGAGTGTTGTTTATCATGGACTCAAAAAGCTCCGGCATACACAACGAGAACATGTCCATTAGATCTCTCGGCTCCATGATAGCTAGAATCTGGGAAAACAGTTGCAGCATATCCCTCTCTTCATCTTTCTCCTTGAAAAGAGCTAAGCAATGCACCCCACTTTTTAATACACCAGAAGCTTTACGGACCTATGCAAAGCGGAAGTCAGATACGTCCATCAAATAATAAACCAAAGACTAAATATGGTATCTCAGAGCTACATTACCTCGTCTTCTCTCATTCCTTTAAATGCTTGAGTTGCCGGTAAATTTGATGAAGGGGAAACAAGCACCTGTGGTTGTGTTCCATGCGTAGAAGGAGAAACCTTAAACCATCAGAAATGTCACATAAGATAACAAATGTCAATTCAAATGCTTAACAACTATTAGCATTGATATTAATACCTGTGATCGAGGCAAGTGAGAATGTGTGATACTCCATATGATAGTCTTCATTCCTAACAAATCACATATTTCGTGTAAGTGTCATTATAACACGTAGCATCAATAAAAAACATAAGATAATTGAGAACGAAAATCCATACCCATTACTAATGTCTTGATCAGATGCTTACAATCATGTACTTCCTTGGAATGTTCCACAGTGACCTGTACATTCAAAACTGACTGCAACCAAATTAATGACACTATTAAATTTGAAACAGATGCTAAAGTAAGAAACTGCAATGGCTTTAAAAAGGAGTACATGATTTTTAACAAACAAGAAATGGATAGAAAGAAAAGAAAGAAAATGGTGAAGCATGAAAATCAACCTATTTAGCTATTTAATCGAAGACCACTTACTCTATTTTCTTAAAAACCAGAGGAAAAGCCATGTAACTTTCAGACATAGGCTTGACAAAGATTATACAGTTCATGAACACAGGTATTTGTAAAACCATGTCTGACATCAAAACTAATACATATTAAACAACATCTTCTCCAGTCTTTTGAAAGTGCAACAGAAGCAAGAATCATTAATGGCATTGCAAACATAAAACTAATGCAAAAATTTGAAGAAACATTACTTCGTTTCCAAGCTGTGACTTTGCTAAGCCATAAAAATGATCCCATAAAAAACTGACCGCAGTAAAATTAGATAAATCCTGGAACCAGACATCTATTTACATTCCAATCACCATCTCCAAATTCCTGGACTGATTACTTCAAAAGATTTTACAAGAAAAATCGACAACTTTTGAAACTTTACCAATATGCAGTGAAAAACAGTATTCGCCACCAACCAGAATACATAATTAGAAAGAAACAATGTACCTTAACATGAAAAAACAAAATCAGAAAAGGTGGATAACTGCAATAACCATTTCATACAAAAAGAAAATTAATAGAAAACACCAACCTGCACAGGGAGCTCAAGCTTGGACCTTAGAGTAGCCCGATCCTTTCCCTCCTCCACCTCCTCCAACAGCTACAAGAAAGTATTGGATACATGTCAGCATACAATGGAAAACTAAAACATAAAAATAAGTGAAAAGATTACTAATAAAACCTGTAGCACTTGGAAAAGAAAGTGCAGAAAACCTCATAATCCAGTAACCTCGTAATGACACAACAAACTTAATCTTTGATTGATGAAACAAAGCTCCACACAATGTCATGTTGCACAACAATCCTCAATTATGGCATGTAAATGTAAATTATACATGAACAAGATATTGGTTTACATCAAACAACCTGTATAACCTCCACAAACCTAACTGGAAAAAAATCAAAGATTACCTGAGGAATAGTACGCTTGAAAGTACTGAATTTCCCAACAAAAGCATCCAATATACGCCCCTACAAAGAACAAAATACTTAAATTTAACTTCCGAATGTGGGAATTCATATACATTATCAATTCAAACCATTCTAGCAGAAAGCTCTGGACTGTAACTCAGACCAATAGAATACGTGCTTCATCCATAGATGGCAGGTCAACACCTTTCTCAAATATCGGTTCCACCTACATCCATAAAAAAACTTGCACAAAGTGAATACTAAACAGATAGAAAAAGAAAAAAAAAAACTACTGGCCTCTTGAAGAATGAATTTGCATATTCACCAGATTCAGCATTAAGCGAGCACATGTAGTATGAATGCTCAGAGATAATGAAGCATCATGCATGTTGCTTGAAAACAAGTATATGATCCGCGATAACTGCAGAATAATTAGGCAAGTTAGTCAGACAAATTACAAAAAAGAAACTATAAATTACACCAGTCAGTCTAGCAACCCCAGAACGGTGCTTATCTCAGAGAGAGGGAGAGAGAGACCCAAACTTCTCTAACCGACTCCACATTAGAAGTAAAATACAAATCAACTTGTGAAATGTCAATAGAGAACAAAGATAAAGAGGTATGGAAAACAATAAATGGAATTTGTGGAATAATAAGAAAAGGATAAGGCTAAGACAAAACATTGATTGTAACCAACTGATTTTGCATCAAACATCAGATGAAAATACCTGTGACAAGGAAAGATCTGCTCTAACATGATGAACAATCTCTGCAAGTAGACTATACGCCAAAGGCCTCAGTGTTTCGAAGCAGGCTCGACCAGTTCCAACCAGAACCCTGAAATGGTCAAATACAAAATAGGTGTCATAAATCATGGCAGAAATCAGCTTAAAATTCAGTCTTACTTTCTTTCAGAAGTGTGCATCAATAGGACTCCAAAACATACATATTAAGAAAATAATGTGCAAAATCGAAGCCAAATTCAAGTAGGTGGACCTTTCTATATTCATTACGAGGTTATATGTTGCACCCATCATTTTTAGATAATCGAGTCGTCAAAAAATATGTTTCAAAGAGTGCATCAAAACAAGCCCTGATAATTAGATAACTCATCACTAAACTTAAAGCAGAAAATCAAAGTGAAATAATAACAATTGGCGGTTGCAGTACCTTATGTAACAACATTTTCACCTGTGTAATTGATAATAGATATATAAAAAAAAGTGACTATTATCTGATGAGAACCACCATAAAACAGGTGGGGGCAAACGTTACAATGAAATAAAAAGAAAACTCATATGCAAGACATTGGTCATATATTTTATTTCTCGTCTTTTGGCAGCGATGATATATATTGCATACATCTCTTCAGCAGGTAGTGCTTATATTTCAAACACAAATAAACCCCTCTGGATTCCAAAAACATGTTTTAGGACAAGTATATTTCTGTGAAACAAGATTATATACTTCATTCATTATATGAAGATATCGCATTAATTCAAGATCTAAAGGTCATGGTTTCTGTATATTATATTTTGCAACTAAATGTAATAAAACTGAATGAATAGTATTACCTTTCTTCCAATAGTGTATCAATCAATGGAAATAAGCCTCTCTTAAAATCTGTTCCAAGAACATGTTTTAAAGCTACTAACAATTCCTGAAATCAGAATCAGAAAGAAAGTTATGAGAAAGAAATGCATGCAGACCGAGCAACAGAAAGACCAGTGGAGAAAATACTTAAAGAAACAAATGCATTTACCTTTCTAATTGATACAGAGTCAGGACATGTAACAAGTAAATTGACTATGCTTTGGCATATGCTTTCTTCATGCTGCCTGATGTAATCAGCAAAGCTCTTCAGCAGGTATGTTAGAAATGAAACAGTCTGCAGGGGCAGACAAATAAATCATGTCAGAACTATTATATAGAACATGAATGGGGTGGACCAAGAAGAATATGTGTGTGTGGGTGAATCAACAATGTTCAAAGCAATGTAAAGAACATATATAAGCAGAAAATTATCAGCTGCCTACCTTCACTTGGGCACCCTTCAACTCAGTGTAATGGGATTTCAAGTGTGCAGGAACAGATTCAGGGCCACAGACAGATATAGCAGCAACCATCTTAGGCAACAGATGAGGAATATTGGTCTGGACAAGTCGACTATATAACTGAAACAAAAACATGACCACCAAGGGACTCTCGGTAATTATCTTGAAAGAACAGGTACTGGGGTTAAGCTTCCCACCCGCAGCATAAGAACTATTACCACCACTTAATGGTGTATCCAAAGAAGACGTATCCATAGGCTTCACATCTTCCCCAACTGCGGGCACTGCACCTTTCTCGTCTTTGGCAAAGAAGAAGTGATTAACGGTTGCCTCAAAATTGCTGTAGATTTTGCAGACAAAGTCCAGAAATGGCTGAACCTCATTTTCCAGGGTAGGCCTGAAGTTCCTGAGTAGGTCAAAGATTATACGAATACATATCAAACCATTCTCTTCATTGTCAGTTGTTAGCACTTGCATTGCGACTTTCAGGAGGTCCTGGACAAAAGGGCGGAGTACTTCACTGTGCGGGAGACGGTTGAGAATCTCCACCACTATGTTCCGTAGCTTGTGTTGAGGGTTATCCATCATCTGTGGCTTCGTAATCTGCAGAAGAATCATCGAAAATGCACCAAAATAGCATTTCAGAAAATTCAAGTACTCCGCCGTGTGCGCAATCTCTAGGCTGTCTCGAACCTCCATTGCCATCTGCAGCCTCACCTGGATTGCTGTTCTCAACAGCACAACCAGTAAGTAATAGCTAAAATTCGGTTCCGAAAACAAAATAAATGCACAGCGTACACACCATACTCGCAATTACTCTAATAAAATCGAATCAAAAACATGTTAACTTCACACAGACTCCAAATTTATGCTCAAAACGTGAAATTCAACAATTGAATTATACTTAGAGAGAGAGAGAGCTTACGGAGGTCGGGCTCGACTAGACGCCGAGAGTGTTGATTGAAGTCCGAAACGGGACTCATGGTTACCAGAACGAGCCAAACTCAGCCGCTGAAACCCTAGCTTTTTCCGGCGAAGCACTTCGAAAAATCAATTTTCAGAGCCAAAATGCAACACCTGTCTTCTTCTTCTTCTTTTACCTGAAGCAGCAGCACTGTGAGCAGTTCGGAGCTGCTACTTCTCACACGGCCAATGTCGACACGGACGGGATCATAGAAGAAGCCGGAGGCGAATTTCAGTGAAGAATTCTAGGGTTTTTGTTTTCTTTTTTGCTGTGAATATATTTACGGTGAGAGTTGGTGTGTGTGTTGGACACAAAGTCTCAGGTGGTTTCTGAAGAGAGAGAGAGAGAGAAATTGGGAGAGAGAATTGAGGGGTTTGTTTCTCTATTACTACTACTACTACTACTACTGATCAAAATGTGAGTTGGGGACGAAAGCCATTTTTATACGGTGGTTTTTTTCACTTGCCATGGCGAACCGGGAACATGCCCGAGCACTACACAGCACGGATCAGGTTGGCGGGCTTGAACCCGGGTATGGACTTTGGGTATTGGCCCAATACTAGTGCCGTAGCCCAGTCACGGCCTTATTTGGGCTTTCAAGGTTTGAGCTGGAGGTTGGGCTGGATGTGAATCTGGATTTCGCATCCATGCAGCATTCTGAGGGTTTGGAGGTTGGGCTGAACGTGCACCCCACTTGTCATAATCTCAATTATTTTGTGTTTAGATAAATAATGAATGAAAATAAATAGACTTTAGATTATTTTTTGCATAGTTATGTTTCTCACACCACACCGCAGAATTTGTGGTTTTATAAGAAAATGGGATACTTTTTGAGGAAATGGTTCCGTCCATATTGTACAAAGTAATTTCCCTCCAAAAAATGAAAAGTATTTAAGTGCAATAATTAAGACACATATGTGTCCGGCCACTTAGTATGATGCAGGGTCGGTGGTTATCTCAGAAATATAGTGCAGTAACAATATGATCAAGACGGTCCAACCGACCCTTAATTGTCAACTTCAGTAAACAAAATTCCAGTGAAGTGGACGCAAAGATATATAACAAAGCCCCCCATGATCATTTTCTTTTAACTTCTTTCGAGTAATCCAAAATCAATCCACCCTCCATTTCTAACGACCTCCTTCGAACTAAAATTAACCAACTGGTTCGAAAATATATATTCGTATTAAAAGGACCCCAAGCTTCAACATTCATTTCACCGTACTGCTAGCTAGGAGCTAGCATTGCATTCTCATTCGATCTTTCTTTGGTTTGTTCAAGATAAACAAGCATGAACGGCGAAGAGGGCAAGCTGGTAGTCCGGGGGCGTGCCGAGATTGACACCAGGGCGCCTTTCAGGTCTGTCAAGGAAGCAGTAATGTTGTTTGGGGAAACAGTTTTAGTTGGAGAAATCTATGTCAACAAGCTCAAAGAGGTCTACTTATTAATTTGCTCCTTAGTTTCTCTCTTCCCGCTCCTGTACATATGATATGTATCTCCTTATTAGTTAGATGGTTTATTTTGTGTGTGATATTCTCCTATGATACTACTCATACTAGTACTACTTGAATCAAACACGTGATAACATATATTTCGTAATTAATATGTGATGTCCATGTTGCATTTTTCTCGTTTTTATTAATACACAACTCTTCATCACACTCGATTTTCACTGCTAGATTAATGGAGCTGCAGAAGCGAGTGAGAATGGACGTGTACTTCATCAATCCCAAGTTGAAGTCATAACAGCTGAGCTTGAAGAAGCAAAGGGAAATCTGCAGAAAGCCAAAGAAGAAAACAAGTTAATGGCATATTGCATAGAGTCCCTCCGAGATGATCTAGACCAAGCAAGGATAGAGCTGTACAACTACTTGAAGGCAAGAGATCAGTTTCAGAAGCACCCAGTTCATGCTACAGACGATGAGTTCGAAACTAAGAGGGCATTGAACGAGGAAAAGAAGAGATATGTGAAATTTGCAAGTCCTCCTTCACTTGCCCAAGTCATTGTTAACAAAGAGGTAATGCAGTCAGAGAAGCTCAGAGACACATCTTCTTTTAAGAAGCTCAACAAGAAGAAGCCTTTAATAGGGTGGCTTTTTACCAAAAGTAAGTCCCTTCAAGCAGCAGCGTCTCCAACCTCAGCCTGAAGCCCTAGTCTTGGCACATATATTTTGCAAACTACATACACATATAGAAAGCAATTTTTGTTCACTTCTCTTTGTACTTGGTGGAGTTGGTGCAATCACTGCATAGGCAATGTACCATTTGTTTTGTGTTCTATATGGAAAAATCTGGAAGAACTCGAAAGAATATTTTAATGGCCTTCATAACGCGCATCTATGTACGATTGTTTCAAACATGCGAATGAAATATTAATGATGAAATATTTGTTACCAAGCGAGTTCATTTATAATAACTTTCCATGCAATTAACCTATCTTTCATTCTATCCTCTCGAGATCCTCATTATTAAGTGGGATAGTGATTCTTGTCTAATTTAGCATGTTCTCGACTTAGGTTCAAACTTTGAAACTATCAAAATGGCCAGACACTATACTAGCCACTTTACTGTTAAGTTCGAACCTCAAATTTGTTAATTTGGAGCATTTTACATACCCCGATGGATTAACTTTTGATCCTAAAAAACTTTTGTGGTACCTAACACTTTTAGAAAAATGAACACATTGCTAGTGTAGAGCGTAGTTCGATCGATCATATCCATATCCATCGTCGACAAATTGATTATTTCAACAATCTTCTCTTTTCCCTCCATTTCTGTTGCATAAACACTCTCCAAATTAATAACTATATAAGCTAACCAAAAAAAACGCTATGTACTAATAATTTTAAACCTAATTAAGTATATAGTCAATGGATGGATATAATACGAATTAACCTAGCCAAAGAAAACAGACCGACAGCAAATCCAACATGTAAACAGGTGGTGGAGACCAGAGAGATTTGACGCCCACGTACCCAAGTTAACTTCCTCCATCTCCCTCACATACCTCATAGTTTATCTTGGTTCATCTCCCTGACTCCCTCCATACCCAGAAAAATCTACGAAAATCTCTATTTATTTGGCAGATTTTGCAGAGATCCTCTGGAGTTCCTGTGCACCTGGTGGGTAAGTCGGCGCGAGGAATTGAATAGAGGCTCTTGAATTGACACCATGCATGAATTAAGTAGTGGTTTACTTAAACTATGTCAAGCATGCACATGCAGCCATGTGAAGCAGTACAGTGATGAAGACAAATCTTTCATAGCAGTAACATGCCTCCATGCATATGCATGGCTTAGCTTGCTCCGCGATCCCTCTACTTCATCAGCTAGCCATATACGTACAGACATTGGCTTACACCTAAATCGATAGCTACTCTCTTATATTACGTCTAAGCTAGCATGGATACTGTCATACTGCTAAGCCAAAGCCAAGCTAAGCCCCGAGTTAGCTCTCTAACTAAACCAACCAACCAACAAGCAATGCATATACAAATCCGATAGAGTTGTCGTTCCATGCAAAACTGCAAATAGATTCTCATATAAATAGACCCTCTCCCTTCCTGTCTCTCTCGTGCTTAGCTTGCATTGCTTCCACGACCACAACTGAGATCAATTACGAGCCAGAAATGCAAGAGGAACCCATAGGAAGCTCCAAGATGAAAACCAATCTCTGCATTCCCATTAAGTTAATGAAGAGCAGCAACAAGTACTCTTGCACCAAGACGAAGCCCCTAATCTCTCCCATGACTCTCCTCGAGCGGTTTCGCGAGGCGGTTCTCCGGCTGATCATGTTGTCTGCGGTTTCCACCCATAAGTCCACAGCGAACCAACAAAGTCGATCCACCGATCATCATATGCAGCAATATACGTACTGCTCGTATGACTCTCACCACAGTGAGGCCGTCGCCGACTGCATTGAGTTCATCAAGAAAAAGGCTTCTCCCGACGACGACGGCGACAACCGGGGATCTTTCACTAGTAGTTCCGTCGATGGTTCAGTGGATCTGGAGGCCATCACACCGGTGCTAGTTATGTGATCACATATATGTAATCAAGTTATGTGAACGAGCTGATAATTAGTATTTGTGAATTTCTTTATGATAGTATCAATTCATAATGTTAGATTGTTATTCAAGTTATTTTCTGCCCGTTTTCTCCTTAGTTTTCTTACTTTTCTACATAGAGAGGGTTCTTTGAAAGTGATACTGTCATAATAAAATTTTATTAGCGACAATGCATACACACGAACCATCTAACTTCTCTATCATGTGTGTATTGAACTTATTGAGTGCATCCTTTCTCGCACCCTTTTCTCAGACCCTTTCCCTTGCCTTAGTTAAGGTGTGAACACTTTCTTAAATTTTTTTCACCTCTCATAATAATTTAACACAAGGTTAACCCATTTATATACATAATTGTAATTTTTATATATTTTAATTATCATTTTTTTTTTAAGTTTAACTTACGGCTACCCTTAATTCTTGATTAATGAAGTGGTAGAATACAAGAGGGACATAAATCTTAAACTCTATTTGAAGAGAAATACTCGAAATACTATCAGACGACTCAACCAAAATATTGTATTTTAAACCGCATCATTTAGCAAAGAGTGCATCATTGACTACTCCATTTGCTTTACAATCATGGCGACACAATACCATAAAGATAACACGCATATGACGATACATCAATTCATTTTGAACAACTTTTCAACTAACCAACGAGCGACCATACCTAGAACAGACAAGGCACCAAAGGTGCACAATCTAGGACAAAGTCCACTTCTGCCTACCTCATACAAGTAAAGGCTTATTTTCGACAAAATTACTAAAACAAAAAAAATAAGAATAACCAAAAACTATGGCTTTAAACTTAAAACAAAAAAAACTTAGGATTTTATATCAGGCCCACTGTAAGAGCCTAACTAAGAGTAGCGAAAAAATCCAGCCCACCGTTCCACCAAAATCTTCCAGCCCCCGCAAACCTCATGCCCGCACCCAACCACATGCATCGTCGCCCATCTTCGACAGATCTTTACAAGTTGAATCTCATCGGTCTACCAATACCACCTCATGGTCATCTAATTTGATAAAAGCTTGCTACCTCCAAAACAAGTTAACGAACACAAGGTTCGTCCCACTCCAAGCTTCAGAGAGCATCTCGCCAACAACGCCGATTGACCAAAGGAGATTTGATTCATACATGCGAAACCTTGCCCCACCAACTCACCACAAACCAGCCATTCATCTTCTCCACTACCATTATCAAGATTTGGGGAACACAAGCTTGACTGCACCCTACCCCTAATCGGACTCCCAAATCTTCCGTTGCCCAATACAGGGCTGAGAGCAATACCCGTCCGGCCGTACCCTAAAGCACCGACGAAGAGGCCAAAGGCCGTCGCCAACGAGGCCCAGGGCAGTCGAACAAGTACAGTAACCAGTCGGGTTATCAAAACGTTTTTGGTGGAGAGAGGCGGTTGCTAGGCGTTTTAATTATCATATTTATCTATTAAGAAAAGAGAATCATAATTCAATCAAATCACATCTTTTTATTCCCTTAGAATTAATGCACTGCCCGTGAAATATAAATATGTATATAAATGGGTTAACTTTGGATTAAACTATCAATGACTAGAAAAAAACCCGACTCAATGTGTGCGGAGCAATAAAAATGAGAGTTTTGGGAGAGTAACAAATATATATAGTATTTATATTTATTTTTCTGGATTTTCTTTTGTTTATTTATAAAAATTAGGAACTAACTATTTTTTTATTATCGGCATTTTGGAAAATCTATATTTTGGTGAAGCCTAAAAGAGAGGCTTGGCTTTATTATAGTAAAGATGTGGCAAAAATCTAAGGGGATGTTATGCTCACACCTTAACTAAGGAGTGTGAGCAAATATGCACTCGAACTTATAATCATTACTTTGTGAACTAAATAAATTAACTAATAGAGTACAAAATTTCAGCCAAAAATACTTCCGTCATGTTTTATAATATGAATAGAGCAGGAAAATATTTGGGGCTAATTAACCTCCCTCCAAGTACTCCTCTAACACAAAACACTACCGCTGGAAATACTATAGCCGACGATTTTTTTAAAACTATAGCCGACGAGATAAAAATCTCGTCGACTATAGTGGAAAAAATGATTTTTTTTAAAAAAAAAATTTTAAAAACTCGTCTAGCCGACGATAATGGATAAAAACCTCGTCGGCTATACTATTACCGACAGGTTTTAACCAGCCGATTTTAGCCGACGACCCTTAAATATCGTTGGCTAGCTATAGTGTTTCCAGCGGTAGTGAAAAGAAGAAAAAAAAAAGTGTTAAAAAAATGCGCTAGGTGCTAGTGCACCAATTTATAAGATATAATTTTAACTATTTATTATATTGGTGTTAACTTTGATGTTAGTGACATATAAATAATTAGATCAAATAAATAGTTGAGATTATATTACTAGTGCAAAAGCACCCATGCACCGAAGGTGCTCTAAAAAAAGTGGGCTATAAGCCCATATACCGACCTGGCTACCCATTTTCCATTTTAAGAGAGACCCACCCGAACCCGATATCAAATACCAGTTTCTCTGCGCTGGTTAGAGCCGAAAAGAAACGACCCGTTCTGTGTCCCGGTGTCTTCTACGAATCTCCGGCCAAGGGCTTCTCCGGAGATGAAATAACTCGATAAAGAAATCATAACCAAATACCCAAAATGTCAGGTAAGCTAAATTTCATTGCTTTCGTCTTCAATTATCAGTAAAAAATTTTAGGGATTTTGGTTTTTTACCGTTCTGGGTTCGAAAGGTTTACCGGAAAGAGAAGACAAGGTCTCTTTGGAGCTGACGGAGGAGATTCTTCAAAGCATGGAAGTTGGGTTGGCCTTCAGAGACTACGTAATCACTCTGTTTCTCATTGTTTTGAGCTCTCAAATTAATCAAAGCTCAAATCTTTTATGATTTTGATTATGAAAGTTGGTTTCTTTTGGTAACAGAATGGTAGAATCAGTTCGTTGGATTTTCACAAGGCTTCGAGTTATGTAGTCACTGCTAGTGATGATGAGTCTATTCGCTTGTATGATGTATCTGCCGCAACGTGAGTTACAATATATTCCATTCTTACTCTTTTTTGTTAATTTGAAAATTAAAATGTAAACGTGATTTGTGTGTGTTTTTGATAGGTGCTTGAAGACCATTAACAGTAAGAAGTATGGGGTTGATTTGGTTTGCTTTACTTCTCATCCTACTACGGTTATATACTCTTCGAAAAATGGCTGGGATGGTAAGCTTTACGCTTAACTTACACTTGTACTTGCAATGTCATAGCTGATATATCAATCTGACAACCTGTGTTGACATGTTGAATTTGTTCAGAATCCCTGAGGCTTCTCTCTTTGAATGACAACAAGTACTTGCGCTATTTCAAAGGCCATCATGACAGGTGGGGATTGTGAAACTGGTTGTCCTGTGTTTAGCTCGAGCGAATGCTTAGTGCGGCTACTAATGAGTAATTTGTTTTGTGTTCGGTTTCAGGGTTGTCTCACTTAGTCTCTGCCCTCGCAAAGAGTGTTTCATCTCTGGTTCTCTTGATAGGACAGTTCTGCTTTGGGATCAACGAGCTGAAAAGTGCCAGGTAGATATTTGGGATGTGAATATTAGGTGCATGCTTCTTTATGAAATTAGTGGCGCATGCTTCTTATATCACTTTGCTTGCTTTGACCGATTTCTAATTTGTATTCATTTGATAGGGTCTTTTACGTGTACAAGGAAGGCCTGCCGCAGCTTATGATGATCAAGGACTAGTATTTGCAATTGCCTTTGGTGGATATGTAAGAATGTTTGATTCACGCATGTACGAAAAGGTCAGTTTGTATTTCAAGCATATGTGGATTGAGAAAGTTGGGGGCTACGTTGTTTCTTAGGAGTACGAAAACTTTAGTTTGACTGATCTGGTTGTTATAAATCTTCTCAGGGTCCCTTTGATATATATTCTGTTGGGGGAGATATGTCTGATGCAAATGTTGTAAAGTTCAGTAATGATGGCAGGCTTATGCTTTTAACAACTACAGACGGACATATTCATGTACTTGATTCATTCCGTGGCACACTTGTAAGTCGTTTTCTCCATTGCTTAAAAACTTAATATTTCGCTTTGACTCAACTAATACCCGTTGCATATTGTAATCTTCCTAATATTGTTGTCATTGTTGTTTAGTTATCGACATACAATGTAAAGCCAGTCTCGAGCAATGCCACATTAGAGGCTTCTTTTAGCCCAGATGGGATGTTTGTTATGTCAGGTATGCATTTCTCCTGTTACATTTTCATATGTGGGCACAGTATCTTGTTCCATTTGCTGTTCCAAAATATTGATGTCACTTGAGGAAGTTCTGGAAACCATGCGTCTGATTGCTGTTAATGCACTGCATTTGTGAATGCATTGATTCTTAGGGGCTGTGATGTCTGTTTCATGCATATTTGATGTGAATAAGGCAGGCTAGTGAAATCTTGGTTTCAAAACTTTTGGCAGGTTCAGGTGATGGTAGTGTCTATGCTTGGAGTGTTCGGAGTGGGAAAGAAGTATGCCTATGATAATTCTTCCTTCTCATTCTACATAAAACTGTATATAGCACTGTATGCCTCTAACACTCAAAATAATGCATGTATTTTATCCAGGTCACAAGTTGGCTTAGTACCGAAAGTGATCCTCCCGTTATCAAATGGGCTCCAGGAAGCCTCATGTTTGCAACTGGCTCTTCTGAACTATCATTCTGGATCCCAGATTTATCTAAACTTGCAGCTTACGTTGGTGGAAGGAAGTAAAAGTTTTTGCACCAGCTGTCCATTAAGAACTCTAGCACAATGGCGTTCAAAGATACCATTCTAACTGTCAATGTAGGTGTGAAGCTTGAACCAATCGATCAGTTTTCCCATCTTGCTGTTGTCATGCTTCAACGTACCTTCCCTAGGAGTCTAGGACCCAATTGAACAGAGAAAAGACAATTCTGTATCTGTATGACTCAGTTTTTTTTTTCTTCCTAGAATTTAAATATGTAGCTATTTAAAGTGTTCATAGATGCTCTGCCAGTATGGTCAAGATCGTATTTCCAACCCCTTTGTGAAGTCAGTGTCAGGCATCATATTGAATATTTTATAAAATTATAACCTTCCAATTTTCTGATTGTATGAATATTCCATGATTGTAAATTGTTTTCTGGAGATAATCAGATCAGATATAAAGAGTTGGTGGTGACCACTGTGTTACTTCCTTCTGTTCATTTAATTTGAAACAATGCCTTCCAAAATTGTCACAAATTGTTATTTAAGCATGCATGGTGTGGAACTGTGGATCATCGTTTAAGAACTCGACATTCGCCTAAAACAAAATGAAATTGTTAATGTTAGATCTTCATCTCCAACAATTTTTATAAAAATTATTTTTATATAAAAGACGAAAACACAAAATTTCTAAAATAGTATGATCTTAACTCAAACAATTTCCTTATATATAGTTCTTTAAAATTTAATGATTTTTTTATTATAATTTAATGATTTTAATATAAATTATATTTTTTTATTCAGTTTGTGTTTGATTAAGTTTGTATTTGTTGATGATAGTCTGATCTTTTTCCAAGCTATTATACAGGCATGCCACAATGTGAAGGAGGTCTTGAAGATATATGAAATGGCATTGGATCAGTCTATTAACTACTCAAAAAGTAGTGTTTGTTTCAGCCAAAATTTAGTAGGAGGCTCAAGTGAAATTTGCAAAGGCTTTGGGGATGACATAGGTTCCATATCATGAGCACTATCTTGGCCTGCCTACATACTCACATTGGGGCAAAAAAAAAGAAACTTTTGCCTACATCAAAGATCAACTTCGAGATAGGTTGCAGGGTTGGAAGGGCTCACTGTTTAGTGGTGCAGCGAGGGAATTATTAGTGAAGGTAGTGACTCGGGCGTTGCTGAGTTATACTATGAGTTGCTTCCTTCTATCGAAGACCATGTGTGAATAAACATATGTGTGCAAATTTTTTCGGGGGTGATACAGCTGAGAGGCGACAGATACATAGGTGTACTTGGGATGCCATGTGTAAACCCAAGGAGCAAGGAGGGCTTGGTTTTCGGAATTTATATGCTTTTAACCTCTCTTTATTGGCTAAGCAGGTTTGGCGGATCATGCAGAACCCGGACTCTGTTGTGGCCTGAGTTTATAAAGCCCGCTACTTCTCCAAAGTGTCGATTTGGGAGGCAAAAGTTGGAGGTTCACCTTCGTAAACTTAGCAAAGCTTTACGCATGCTCGAGAGGTGTTGGAGAGAGGAGCAGGTGGGCAATGGAAAGAAAATCTAAATTTGGAGAGACCGGTGGCTGCCTCAGCCTCCATTCACAATGGATGGTGATCTTCATTTTGCTACAACCTTGGATCGGGTATCTCAACTTATCACGCCACAGAGGACTTGGAATCAGGTGGCCATACAAAGGTATTTAACCCCAGCTGATGTGTATGTTGTGCTTTCTATTCCACTGAGTCACAGGAATTGCCAGGATCGGCTAGTGTGGCACTACACCTCGAAAGGGGATTATACAGTTAGTAGTGCTTATTGTCTGGCTTGGGATCAAATTGTATTGCCTCACTTGATTGTTTAGCATCAATGGGGAAATTTTTGGAAGTGCCTGTGGCGGGCTGGAGCAGCGCAGGAAGCTAAGATGTGCCTATGGTGAGCTTGTCATGGATATTTGCCTACGGGTCCCCGATTACAGGGCCACCGAATTAATTTTGATGGTATTTGTCTACTATGTGAGTAGGAGGCAGAGACTGAGTTGCACTTGTTTTAAGATTGTCCCGCTGTTCAGGCATCATACACCCTATATTGCAGGTGTGGGTGGGGCTGCAGATTCTTTTAGAGATTGGATTGTGGCGTATTCGGTCGGTCTTTCGAGAGAGATCTTTGCTTGGCTGATTGATAGTCAGACTCTGAGAGTGTTGGCAGGGGCTTGGCATGATCGGTATGTACTCATGCATAAGATTTCTGGTCGCCCGACCAGATTTCTTCAGACATGGAATAGACCACCATTAGGTCAATACTATGTCTGCATAGATGGAGTTTTCGATTCCTCTAGACTTAGAGGTGGTATATGCATGATTTTTCGTGATTGAGATGATAGGTTTGTGTTTGCAGCTGCTAGCCACATAGATATTATTTACTCGGCCTTAGATGTTGAGATTGAGGCGGTTTGGAGGGCTATTCATATAGCACATCATCTGGGATATAATCCAGTTTAGATGAGCTCTGATTATTTGACTGTGGTTAGGGTTGTTGCAGATCAATGTAAAGTGTCTAGGATGTTCCAGGAGTCTTGAGATGACCTCATAGAGACATTTCGATTATTGTCTAGTTGTAGTTTTGTTTATTTAGGCCGAGAGGCCAATTCAGTTGTTGATAACTTTGATAAGCTAGCTAAATGAGCTCTTCAAAATGCAAGGGTACCATATAAGTTACAGGTCATACCCGACTTTATGAGGGACTGGCCAGACTGATTGTACTTGCCCTATCATCAATAAATTTCTAAAGTTTCACCTTAAAAAAAAAACCCATGAGGTGCATTAAATTTGACGAGAAAGAATGACAAATGTTAAAAAAGATGGAGAAAGAGAGAGAAAACATGAGATTAGCATTAAATTTTAGATATTTTGAGTGAGATATAGATATTTTGATTTTTTTATAGATTTAAATTTTTTTATTTTCTCTCATAGAGTTTCTATAAGATAGAGATTCTTTGTATTTATTTACTATATTAGTGTTGCATATATTATATTTACCGAAAATTTTAAAATTATATTGATAATGTTTTTAAAATATTCCATGATAAATTTATTATTTTAATTATATTATTATAAAAAAAATTATGATTATTATTGGAATTAAAAAATTAAAATAAAAAAATTAATTAAATGATGTCATCATAACGTTTAAATTGATATGAATACTAATTAAAATTAATATTAGTCATTAAGAACATTAATTTTTTAGTGTTCAATTATAATTGTGGTCCCCACAAAAATATAGCTCAGAATTATATCAAGGGTCATATATAAGCCAACCTATAGTCCGATTGGACTATTTTATCAGTTTTTGATATAGCTCAACTCTAGGTCAGAGACGAATTTTTGCTGTTTTTAGCGAAGGATGAAGTTGAATGTTTGGAATCTGCAACATGTGTCACGAAGCTTGAACCATATGTCCAAAGAGTACTTGGGTTGGTATGTGAGAACTTGGCTCCTTTAACTTCTTTTTCAGACTCAACCATGTGCTTAGTCAACAGGAAAATGCTATTATAGGCGCGATATAGCACAAACTGATACTTATGAAGCAACTGTATATTATCGGTAACCCTATTTGTAACCTCATCACCATGAGTAAAAATTCCAGTAATCTCATGACCAATTCCAGCTATCTCCTCAACCATTATCCACTTGTGCACCACCATTATCAGTATGCACAATCAACGAAACTTGAGCAGTAACAAGTACTAACATAAAACACGTGATGCTCCTGCAACATTGTCGTGTTGTAATCAGCTTGAAACCTTAGAGTTGTAGCAAGAAACACAAGCGCTCCAAACTTGTCATTGCAAGAGGTCGAAGCTCGGATATCAGAGTATCGCCCAAACTGCTCAACATGACCAATACTATCATATGTCTCTGCCTGGAATGAATGGTGACCTACATACTTCTTCAGTGTTGCTAGGCTATAATTTGTAGTTGTCATAGTGATCACAGTAGCTTCATCTATCCCCGCTTTCTCTGCAATAACCATGTCATATTTCCCTCGAGGTATTGCAATAAAATTGATGAAGAAACAGTCATAACACAACTTTGTCTAAACACGACAACTCATAAAGAATAGGCAAAGCAGCAGGCAGACATAGGCTAATCTGTACAAAGCTTGCTATAGTGTGATAGTTGTAACCAAAAACAACATGAAACCGTGAGAGAACCACTGTATGGTGCCCCATGTTATCAAGGAGAAAGGCAACATGTTGTTGAAAATCATACAATGGTGTTGACCACAACCAAGGGATTCCTAATGCCCAATAAGCCAAAACAACAATTAAAGCACCATTATCTCTTCGTAACTCACAAACTTGAGTAAAACTCACACACTCATGAATAAAGTTGACCATTGCAATCCCAAAAATGGCAGTATATGATGAAGCCTTGGAGAAAGAAACATACCCAATCAATACAACAGTTGTAATACGCATACAATGATGCTCACAGAAGCTGCAAATCAAAGTGATATATAGTATATAATGGGCCATAATTATGAGTTTTGCTGCAACGACTAGAGACTTGTGGATAGTTCTCATGTGCTGCTCCGAATTATCATCATACAATTGACTAGAGACGATATCTTGGTTAGACAACCCTATTGCAACCATAATGCGCACACAAACAGCAGCAATGTGGTAACATTAGTTGCAAACATGAAAATGCACCTCATGGTATTTACTATCAGGTTATAGATCCCACAACTAAAACTTACGGCTCTCTTTGAACTACTATCAAACACCAAACTATAGCTCTATAAAAAAAGACCTTCAGTTGTATATTGTATCAAAGGCCACACATTAGTTAGACAAGTAAACCATATATTAATTGCCACATGACCAGTAGCTATCACTGAGCTAGGATGAACAAAGTCACTATGAAGAACCAACATCACCATAAGACCTTGGCTTGAAAATGAATCACTAGCTTCGGGGTGTTACTTAACAATAACTCATGCATGTTCCGAAGAAGTAGATGAAATTAAAAACCTCTTGTGTTTCTGGAAGGCAGACTCTTCATACGAATTTTTACATCAGGTAATACAGTTTGGAAGCGAGTTGCTTGAACAAATTCTACCATTGCCTCAAATATAGTGGCGCCTCCACTCATACCCGAGCTTAAAGCCAACAACACAGAATGCACAGATGACACTAGAAACTCATGACCATACATGCATCTATGTACGATATATCAACAAAAATGCTAAGAACCATTTTTGACTGTAAGGCCTGGCAATTTTGAACAAATTGCAGAGAGGCATTCTCCAAAATATGCTCAAACCCATCAATAGAATATGAGTACAATTGTTCGTAATCATAGTTCAGCAAGTGACCAGGTTTAACCAATTTGAATGCACAAACAGGATTAAAAACATCTTCTAATGCATCACAACTCACAATTTTGCCAATATCACCATAGTCACGTATTGATCTCATGAACTCAGAAATACAAGATAGAGAAGCAAGTACCTTCAATTCCATGTTCATACTCATAGTGACTAAGCCTTCATTGTAAACCCAAGGGATACCTGATTCAATGTCTCGGCCACCAACTGTAGTGTCTATATGGGAAAGAACCAAAGGCTTCTTTGAAGGAGAACAACAAATCAACTCATCAGTTGCCCAAACAGAATCTGAATTAGGAGACTGTGCAACTTCATTGAGCACAACCAAATCTGTAGTCGACATAATTGTAGGAGTGGAACAGCATTGCTTCTCTGTAATTTCAGCAACCATAGCTAACTTGAATGGAATATTCATGATAATCAGTCCTCTAGTTCTATTCCAAGGAGGGTCTCTATCAGTCGAAGTATCAGGCACTTCCTCTCGCAGAGAGTGAGATAGACCATTTACAACTATCAAAATACCTGAGTTATTATCCTCTGTATATTGTGCCACATTCAATTGGTTATCACCCTTCACGATTAATTGCTTGCTCTCAATAAGCATGGGCGAATCAAAGTTGTGCTGCACAATAGGAGCTGCAGGTACCGGTGCGCAAACAGAAACAAATTGCTTGGTGTAAGAGCTTTGCGCATACGAATCGAATTTGAATTCTGCGGATGGAGGAGAATAAGTGTCGAATAGAACTGTCTCGAACACTCCAGAACCTTGAGGTGGGTAGGTACTAGATTTCTTTTTTGCTAGGATTCCAGTAATACACAATACCTGTTTCCTGAGCAAGCAAACCTACCCAAGGTGAAGGAAGTGTTGGGTCCTTTGGTGCATACAGACCAGAAGGTAGGGACTCTGATAGAGTCTGAATTGCTAATAGTTGCTCAGAGGCCGCTTCTTGGAGTCGACGAACCCCTGCTTTGAAATCTTCGTTCCAAGCCTTGTAGTGTTCGTTCCAATCAGTCATTGTCTGCTGAATTGCAGCCAAAGACGTGCATATCTCGTTTTGTCATCGGTGATTTGGGTACACTGGGGAGGTGAACGGTGGAGCATGATGGGGAGGGTGGGTGGGGTCGGTGCTGTATGGTTCAAATGGTGAGCAGAAATTGGACAGGGACTGATAGTGCTTCGAGAGCTTCGAGATCTGTGGGTCGAATGGGAATTGAAGGGGTAATGAGTGACCATTAATGGTGATATGGGATGGGAGAGGTGAGTTGTTGTCTGATGATGAATGATGAAATGATAGCGGTGGAGGTTGTGAGCTCATCCACTGAGAACCGCCAAAGTGCGATTGTAGTAGAGTACCTGTGAAGGTCGTTGCCATGAGAATAGATACCAGCCCGTTGCCATGAGAATAGATACCAGTATAGTTGTCGTCGTATGCCGTTGGTCTGCTCAGAACCGAACGGCTCTGATACCAATTGTTAGGATCACCCGGATCATAATCGGAGAACATCATCAAAAGAGTAAAGATTAACGAAAAATACAAAGATAAAATAGATAAACTGAGATTTGATATATTCTTCGATGATCTACAAAAGAAAGATACATGCCATAATATACTACCAATAAACCAAGCCTGCTGCGAAATGAAGTAGAAGTTGAGCCTATGTGGGATGACCCTAACGTGGTCTTAACATATATCAAATCCTTAACCCTGAAGATAGCCTTAATTATTTGTCTTTATTGCTAAGGACAAATATTTATCCTTATTAGTCGCAATTGGTCCTCATAGGCCTTTTGGGTGTAGTGTTAGTGTTACTGCTTTACTATTTGAACATCTTGAAAGCCTTTTTTAGAGGCATTCATACCGATTGTCACTTGGGATTAATATACTTATAATGAAATACAATATTGGATTGCATGCATGGAATTAACAACCAACAAATCCCTTTCGATAAATTGATAATTCTGTTATTTTAGTTAAAGTTTTACGAATTAATATTACTCATGGTACCTACATTAAGAGATATATAGTTAAGAATAACCAAACATACACTCAGTAAACAAACACATGCACACTCATGATCAATAGAATGAGAAAACATGGAAATTTAGTAGCCAGTTAGCTAGCTAGTATATATGTTATTCATGTACATAAATTCATGGCCGGAAGATTTGATTTTGGGTAAGATTACTCTTGTATATAAAACAATTTGCCAAGCAAGCATGATGGGACAGTGAAATAAATATCATCCATACCCAAAAGAACAATAATAGTGAAGAATATTTTGGGAAGTTTCAAATTTCGGTTCAAACTTCAAAGCTATATACTCACTCACTGTCACTCCCACAACTCTCTCCTACAGTCCCTACTTTATTAAAACGGCTGCATATATTTTCACACATTCTCATCATTTTGCCCTAGCCGGCAGCATAGCCGTATTCCTTCGACCCTTATACCCTTATTTGCTCATATCGATCACAGTCACCTTTCAACAAAATGCACAAACCTTGCGCAGAAATGAACCCAACTTCGTCGATCATATATAACACGGGGATTTTTCTGTAGTAGTTCTTTTTACGTACTGACTCGATCGTCTCCGGCCTTCACAAGTAATATACTTGACGGCCCCACCTAAATCTCTGTCGAGAGATTGCGTCAGGACACGCAGAGCAAACCGGTGTAAATCACCATCTACCACTCTTCTTCAACATCAAGCTTGAAATTGACCGGTCCATGCCAGTGAGAAATTTACTACCACTATTCAATTCAAAGATGGCGACTGCAAACCATCCATGACGGTAAAATTTAAAACCAGTAAACACCAGGATCCCACAGAATCTGCACCGTCTGATCCTGTTCTGGTTGATGATGAAGGATGAAGAATACTGATCGATGTAGACCTAGGCTAGCTTGCTAGTTAATCACACAAGTTCTCGTTCCAGAGTTATTATATTGATTAATCATGGGATTATAATTGCATGCATCTTAATTAGCAAATGTGATTAAGTAATTAAAAAAGACTGAATTTTCTTGGAAAAGAGCAATAAGTACTCGAAGTTATCTATATAAAATTAAGCATAAACGATGAGTTCGTTCCATGACACATGTTGAATACCCAACAGGTTTTTAATTGAAACTTGAAAATATTAACATGGGGATTAGTACTAACAATAATTAGCTAGGATCGATGATGGGGATCGATAGACGATCGTGGATATTTCAGTCTGGATCAGTAGTAATTGGTGGTGTTGTAGCCGTAGGAATTGAGACTTAGCTCGAGTGAAGTGCGAGAACCGCCATTGTAGCCGCCGCCCCAGCCGCCGGAGAAGTATCCGTAGCCGCCGCCACCGCTTTCAGGAGTAGTCTTGATGGGGCCAAAAACGTCCTCACCGTGCATGGGAAACAGGGGCAGGGTTTCAATCTCCTGATGCTGATGATCTTCTTGCTGTTGATCCATGAAACTTTGTTCTTTCATGTCAAAGAAAGTAGTAGTACTAGTAGCAGTGGTGTAGGATGAAGAGGAATACGGGTCAAGACTACCACTGATCCATGACCCAAAATTGGGGTTAATGGATCCATTAACACCAACTCCAGTAGTACTAGTGCCTGATCCAGCTGAGATTGAACAGTCCTGGTTCACAAGAAAACATTACACTTATGAATATAAGCACTTTCTAATCTGCTCCAACAAGTTTGTCCTAATTATTACCATCGATCGATTAGCAAGCTTGTACTAAATAATAGAGATATGAAGGTTTTTCTTCAATTTTGTCAAAAAGGCCAGATTGATCGTTTCTCAATATAGAAAATTTCATGGTGAGATATATACATATATGTTTCAAGCATCAAAATTTATCTTGCTTGGCTCGATCACATGGATTTCTAGTACAATTTGTTGGGTTCTTGACACTTGTTACGTTATGGTAGCAGATAACTAAGACAGAAAACAAAACCCTCTTTTGGGTTCATCTACAAGCACTTACCCTAAAACTCTTCTCCATGTTCATGAAGCCATATCCAGCATAGCTCCCCATCTGCCCATTAAAAGAAATCATACCGGCTGAGGAGGCAGTGGCAGATGCAGGAGGAACCCCTACGATTTAAAGCACCCAACTTCAGCATATGGTCATACTCAAGAGAAGAAAACTGACTAAGTTAATTAGATTTTTTTTCTTTACCTTGACAGATATTGGAGTACTTGTTGTTTATGGTAACATACTGATCATCAGGTTTCCAAGTGGCACCATTGCTTCCAGCAAGTCCTGATCTTTGCATGGGGACATGAACATCTGCAGTGTACCTCTTCTTCTGCCTCTCCCGAGCCTTGTGGTTCTGGAACCAGTAAAAGACGTTCTTCCCCTCAATCTTACCGTACTTCTTCAGCTGGAGACAGATCCTCTGAATCTGCTCTGCACTCGGAGACCTAACGCCCTTGTTGTAGTAAAGCTCCTTCAAAATTCGTATCTGATCGGTGGTTGGAGTCCACCTGGTACTACTCTGCCTACCAAGCGAGTTGGCTTTGTTGCTTCCTCCATCTTCTGTTTGTTGCTGGGTATATGGTTCCATTGGTGAATTGACAGAGGGAATGATACAGAGAGAATGAAACGCTTTTTAGAAGCGTGTGATGAACTTGGTTTTGGGATTGGGTTTATAATGTAGAGGGAGAGCAAACTGGGCATGTGAACTAGAGTTTTGTGAAAGTGAATAGAGGAGATCAGAGAAATATCTGAGAGAGAAAGACTGAAGGTGACAGAATGCGTTCATAAAAAGGGAAGGGACAAAAGAGAGAGAGGGAAGATGGATTGAAGGAAGGGTATGATTGGAATTACTTGGATGAAAAGGCATATGATACAATTTCAACTTTAGAAGAGTGAGGGAAAGAAAGAGATACAGAACCATATAGTATTATTTAGTTACATGCATGATTGTATTTTGGTGTGGGCATGGCATGATTTGAAGTGATGTACTGGATTGGAAAGAAGTTGTAAGAAGGGAGAGAGGCTTCAGCTCTGAATGAATGAATAGGGATAAAAATTATGATGGTGGGTGAGTGATTCCTAAGAGAAGAGGGTGTTCTTCAGTTCTATTCCAATTGAAATCACAGGGGATCCTTTCAAATTTTTTCCTTTTTTCAAAAGAGGACCCCAAGAGCTACCTAGTTAGGGTTATTTGTCATGGGCAAAGCTGTAAATTGAAGTTGATGAAGTACTGGCCATTACTACCCTAGCTAGCAGCGCAGGTTCCAGCAAAGCTATACTTGTGCTCTTTTCCCATTAGCCATTAGGGTTTCTATATTTTGGTCCTGTGCAACTAAGATCTTTAGCTTATCTTCATATCCTCACTGTGATATTCCAGTCTCTACAAAACTGTTTGGAAATTGAATAGTGCTGATCGACTTCTATACTTACATGCAGCAAAATTAAGAACTTGCATTCTGAGCTTTGATGGCTATGAATTAAGTTCCTGATCGAGACATTTGGCTATCAAATGGTATAGCTAGGTGGTTAGCAATTAAATCTATATTATGAAAGAAGAATTTTTTGATGTAAGATTTATACAGGAGTAATAGGAGTCACCTTTGAAGTTTCTCTTAACGTACTGGTAACGGGCCTGTTGCCACCATTGTCACTGGTAATTTCCGTTAACCTCATATACGAGCCATGACTTCTCTTAATTACTTCCATTTTCTGGCGGCACTTCCCTCAAGTTCGGTGATTTAATTATCTGCCTATTTGTTTTCCTTTTGTGGTGTACGTGGAGTTGCGCAACCTTGTGGTGTGGAATTTCCTTATAGTACAATTGGAATAGAAAGGTCGCCATGTTGAATCGAGGCAACACACATCAAGGATGTTTGCAAATTCTGTGGAAATAATTTTCAGTTGGAGGCCTATGTAAACTAACTCACAACAGTCAAAAGGCTTAAAAATGCTTCCCTAAAAACAAATTGTTCATAATGTTACGTCCTTTAGAATTGAAACGTGCTTATACTGATATACATGCAGTTTGAGGCTTTGAGCCATTTAAGCACGTACTCTTAACTGCATAACTCCGTTATGACTTACGAGAAATGGATCAGGGTACGAACTCTATGTAAGAAGTGAAAACTAGGATAGCCACACTGTTGATATGATAATAATTAATTAATTAGGAGAATATTCTCTTAATTGGACGTACATGAATTACGTCAAAGATTATTCCATTGACCCGTTACATTAGAAATTGGTGTTTCTATAGATAAGTTGTAGTACCAATCTGTGCCATCATTAATAAAAGAGTGCATAGACATGTATATTGTGAGTATAACTTTTGGAGTAAAAGAGTGTTATTGCAAGTTCTGTGAGGGATATGTATAAGTGCGTGAATATGGTTTCGAGTTTGGATATATAGAAGAACATTTCTTAGAGGACATAGACGTAGAATTTGCCAAACTTCTTTACATATCGGCGTACATTAATGTCTTGTGACATAAAACCTATATAAGGGACCTAATATGTCATTTGCCTTGTACCAAAAGCGAACTTAATTCTCTCACACGCACCGGATGATAGATACATCAAGGTGACATAGAAGCATACACATAGATAGGGCAAAATTAAAAGCTCGGTTAATCATGGTGAGGGAATACCTAATTCCTTAAGACGCACCGGATGATATATATCAAAATGACATGCAACTGTAAAATTTAGGGCAAAATTTAAGGGGTAAAGTGCAAAGGAAAGAATCTGGGCCTCTCTCGCTAGCTAGCTCCAGTATGCAAACTATATATATATATATATATATAATATTATGAAGGGACTACTGTCATGGATGATATGATGTCTGCAGTCCTTGAAGCTACGAAGCACGCGCCCCAAAATAAATGCCAAAGCCACTAAATTACGTGTGTTGTCATGCTTTCCCGAGCTTTTATATTCTTGTCATGTAATAGCAGCTTATAGGATCATCATCGATCAAAAGCTTCATCATTCTTTGCCACACTGCGATTCTCATTTCTGCAGTGTTGTCCTCACCATCCCAATTCCTAGGTCTTCTTCCTCACACGCAATTCACATACATAGTAATCTATATGGCTATACATGCATGTACATATAGCACGGTTAGCACCCATATACAGCTTATAATATGGTCCCTGGTCCTTGCACCCTCAAAAACCACAAACCCTAGTCTTTCCAAGTTTCTGCATGCTCATTTGATCTCAGCTTGCAAAGAAGTTATTCCTGCATGCTCATGTGTATATATATAAAACTATAAATAGGGTTCAATGATTTACAAACCAACAATGAGAAAGTTTAGATCTTCCTTTTTCATACTAAGCTTTTGGGCCAATGCATGGAGAGCTTATATAATTATCTCTCCTTATTGAATTCAGCCAGACCTTGCATCTAGCCGTGTCATTCATCCTTACTCCTTAGCTAACAACCTTTCGATTCTTTGTAATCCTGAGTTCCTGACTGCATGTTGTACGTCTCCATCTGTCTCTCTATCTCTTTCTCTCAATTCAGCTTTATTTCGAGATTGCATAATTGTTTGATGTCGACGTTATCATCATGAAGATTGCCCCTTTCCTTTTCATGCATGTACATGGAGGGTTTGGCTCTCTCTCTCTCTCTCTCTCAAGCAAAGCAAAGCTAGCAAAAACAATTAGGTGCCAATTAGGAGCCGAGCCCTATAGGCCAAGGTCCATGTGGGGTTCTTATTCCTTTGCTCCACAATAGTCTCAGTCTTGCCTCTTTGATCAACTTTTAGACTTGGATTTGGCAGTGAAGCTCTTATTATCTGTCCCCCTTTCTTATCCAAAATCTGGGTTTGCTTACCTCATAATTGAGTCCCCCCAGCCGCTAGCTGTGGGTACGTCGATCCCTTTTCTTTCGGGTAATCATATTTTTGGCTCTTATTTTCCTTCTCCAAATCTCCCAAGATCACAGACATCACAATATCATATTCCATCTCTCTCTCTCTCTAGACACACTCTCTCTCTGCTAGTACTTCTACTAGTCTCTCTTTCTCCTCAGTCAGTCTTGAACAGAGACTTGCAACTACATAGAGCTTTACCCTAACCACAAGTATCGCCCCTTTCCCCACAAAATTATTAACTACATGCATGTGCGCTTTTCTCTTAGAATTGCTAAAACTCTATAACATATATTGCCTGCTAGTCTGCTACTGCTGCTGCCATGCTGTTACATATACTTCTACCAATAAAGTTTGATGCCTTTTCATTCATGTGAATCTTTGTAACTCACTCACTAGCAAACCAAACCCAAAATGTAAATTTCAGGGTGAAGCCTAGGATTGGTGCAGCACATTGGGTTTGAGGTAAAACTTTCAACAAAAGGAAATGGCAACGGTAAACAAGAATTATGGTTATGGTTGGATCATTTACCAGATTTCCTTCCACGTACTGTCATGTTCAAACTCTCTCTATGTTTCCACCCTTTGTATGGTGGATGAAATAATGAGCTCTCCTAATCTGACTCGGTCAGAGGTCCACAATGTGGAACTTGATCAGAGTCTAAGTTGATTCAAGATTCAGTACAAGTAAGAGATTACCATTTACCTCAACGCACATAAAGTTATAAGACAGAGATTTTGGTCTAATACAATGTAGAGCCGAAAGCGTTGAACTCTAAATCAAGACTCATGCATTCTGTTCACACTTGAAGAGAGAGCGAGCAGGTCATAGGATACATTCATAGACCAAATGTGCCTTGAACGCTTGAAGCTAGCAAGCAATGGAGAAGACTTAAAAGAGTAAACCTGAACTCATACAAACTCGTTACCTAAATTAAACTCATTCACACTACAAAGCAAAAGTACTACTTTCTCAATTCAAGAAAGAAATAAAAACACAATCATTTTGTGGTATATCAATCATTGGAAACAAAAAGCCACAAACAACCAACTCAAGTTTTTAATCGAATCTATAGTACATTATTACATTTCATCTCACCCATGCCTCAACCTCATAAATCCTACATTGCTAACCTGGTTATACAGAACTTATACGCTATCAGGAGTAATCCCATCTCAAAAAAATTCCAAAGAAATTGGATAGGCATTCTGCATGAAGTTATGACTTGTGTCCACCAAAGTCTTTGCCTCTTCCTCTTAACTCCAACTATGCAAACATGAAACATATACACATTGCACCAGAAAAAAGAATAAACCAAAGCATAGAAATGCCTATAAATAGTAGAAAAACAAAATTCCAATCTGGCCCCAAATATGCAGCTCTCCAGAGGAAAAAAAGAGGGGCAATAGCAGACATAACTCATCTGATAATGAAGCCATCAATCAGCTCCCCAAGTTCACCCTACCCCTTCCACGGTTCCACCTGCTTCCAGATGCACGTCCTCTCCAAGTTGAACCACGAGGCTCAGAGCAGCTGTAACCTCTATTGGAGGGTCCACTTGTTTCTAGGTTATCTACTCTTCTAGTTGACTGTCTTCTTGGACGGGGATCACTTCTAGGAGAATTTGACCTATAACTGTGGTCCTCTTCATAGGACAATGGTTGGATGTCTTGCAAATCAGGTTCAGGAGTATACCACGCTGGCCGCTTGGATTCATCCATTCTCCTAAACGTGATAGATATCCTAAGAGATATAATGAAGGTGGTAAGTATTCTGAACCCAGGTCATTAGTTTAATGACGTCATGTAGGACTAAAACTCTATTAGAGTATTGGCTCTTACCTCTTTGTAGGTACTGCAGGCACACAATGCTTAGCCACATCAGCACCCTTTCCATTTAGAACCAGAACAGATCTGCATTGAAAAAGGCTATGTATTCAGATCTAGGATTCATGTACCATTGATGCAAACGTGAAAATTGATATCAAGGATCACACACTTGGGATAACATACTTACCCAACTGGCAGGGGAATTGCAAATGAGCCCTCAAACTCACCAGCATCAAGAACTTTAAGGTTTGTTCCGAAAAGTATATCACACTGGCTAAGAAATGACACGGTACAGAATGGTCGAACAAAATCATGGTTGTCAATATGTGGAGGTATACAGTCCCCTTCCTCGTACATGTTGACAATGCAACTATCAGGAATACATGTCGGAGGAAGTACATGCCATGTCACCAGCCTCCTTATGATCACCTTGAAAAGATTGGGTAAAGGATCTACCATTTCGTGTTGGAGGATACCAGGTGGATTACCATTTTTATCCTGCAACCAGGAGAGCACATAAGCGGCAACATATTTAATTAGGTGCAGTTTAAAATTATTATGAACACATTCATATATGTATTATACAGATACATATAACATATCATAATCAATTAAAAATCCATGGTCAACAAACATTGCATGCCAGACATCAGAAAGACATACCACTGCATAATTGTAGCAACAACCAAACTGAATGGTTACACGGCCCTTTCCCTTCATCCACTTTCGAGGTGCAGTAAAAGTTCGTTCTGCAAAAAGTTCATAAATAGGTCAGCAAACATCAAACACAGTCATACACTTTGCAATCAACAAAAATGAAAGTCAGTACAAGAGATCAGAACTGGAAATGGTGTTTGTTGGTCGTTTTCAATACTAGAAGCCATCATAAAGCTTGAGGTAGGGATGCAAAAATAATATAAATCACTCAGGTAATCCTGTGCAATGAAACACTAACATAAGAACCACATCATTTTATTTTCCATCCAAAAGTAGATCCAAGAAAGACAAAAACTGATACTAACAAAACAATTTGACAAGCAGCAGGGCACTACCATACTATAGACACCATTTTATAATAGTGTTCAGGTAATTGCTCTCTCAGGACTTGAATCCTTAGATCCTTCTCATTAAGGGGGTTAGACCACTATGTTACAAGAGCCAAAATTAAAAAGAAAAAAAAAAGAATGAAATGTAGACCCGAACCTGAACTAATCTAGATAGTTGAGATGTCTTCCTATGCAAGTCATATTCAAAGCAGTAAAGGTTCACCCTTTTGTACCTTTCTTAACTCAGTATACGAAGGAAATGTATTCAGTAGCCATCCCTAATAAGCTACTGTACTAAATTAGATTTAGTTCAGGCCAGACAGATAGCATTGATGTTACCTTCTGCTATGAGTAACATATAAAGCTCATGACTCATCCATCAACAAATCAATAACTCTCAAGGGGAAGATATACTCATAACGTTTACTAATAAACAACATAAAAGGGAATTTAATTCAGTTTCCAAAAGCAAAAACACTAACCTTTCAATTCACCCTTTCTGCCCTTCTCTTCAAGAGCATAAACATAATCAACTATCCTCTTCTGTTCTGCTGCACTGAAGATACCCGTGTGAAGCTCCAAACCCTCCAAAATGTTGACATATTTTCCTTTATACCTCTCCAGACAAATAAAATCCTTTTTCCTCTTCACACTCATAAACCTAATGTGCTCCCTCTGCTCCCTCGACAGTGTAGACTTAGCCACCCTCGACTCTCCTCCAGCAGATGCATTTACACTAACAACCTGCTTATTCAACTCTTCCTCTTCCTCCAGCTCGTCCTCTTGTGCCATATCTGCCCACGACATTCGCAGAGTATTCGAAGTCTCTACAGAGGCTGCAGCCCCCGCTGCTGACTTAGATTCCACCGCGCCACTACTTTTACCAGCTTCCTCGGAAGTTTCAGACACACCATTGTCACCATCTAGCGAATTCGTGTCGCAATTGTCATCGAAATTATCATCATCCCCATTATAATTATCACTAGTCTCATGCAGTTCCTTCATCTTCTTAGGTATCAAATCAGTAACCGCTTCAGAATCATCAATTTCTACAAAACCAATCACAATAAGCCAATGCAACCATTAAAAGAATTCAACTTCAGAAACAATTACTATTTACTGCCGGGCTTAAACTGAAGATTACTACGCGATCGACTTCCCCATACTTTCAAAATTCGAATTAGTTGAGAATAAAAAATTTGGAATTTATAGCAAATTAAAACCCGGAATCAAAATAGAGAGTGGAAATTATGGTGTACCAGGGCTTAGAGAGCGGACGCGATCGGTGAGGGAGGCGGCGCAGCGGCGGCAGAGATCTCTGGTGAGGAAAGGGAGCCACGTGTTGAGGAACTCGGAGGCGATTTGGAGATCCGACGGCTGATAATTGACGAGGAACGGGTCGGCGGGTTTGGAGGCTCTGTTGTTGGTGTTGGAGTCAGTCATCGGGTCGGGTTGCTCCGCCGAGGAGTGGAAGAGAGAGACGTGAGATGGAGAAGGTAGGGCGGGTAAAGAGTGGGGGGGGGCCTATATATTTTGTGAAGATTGACGACTTTGAGATTTTCACGAGTATCGTGACTGGGAAGCGTTGGGTGGGATCGGGGAGGTCTTTCTAGGATTTGTGATGGGGTAGATTTGTCATTTAAGGGATAATATGGTCGGATCCTGTTTGGATTCGGACTTTGGACTTTGAACAATTCACGATGAGGGTCATCGGACACGTGTAGCCCATCTGGGGCTGAAGAAGGCAATACCTTTTCCACAGAATCACTTTGATTTTCCCCCTTTATTTTTTTCCTTCCAAATTTACCTTTGACAAGGTTGTTACTGGTTAGTGTTTTACAATCTTGAAAGTACTTGAGTTGTGGAACTAAACTCATATGTAGAATAGTTGAGTTACACTGTCACCGGGAGGTGTACTTTGATATTTCTTCAAGTTTGGATGAATTCTAAAGCGACATAATTTTGTAGAGGGGGGCACCGCATCCTTGCACCAAATGTTGGCACGGTGCTCCTCCGTTGAAAAGTTTCTGTAGTAGAAGATGCTCTATTAGAGTTTCATAGCTACCTATTACTCCAAAGAGAAAAACAAATCAACAAAAACAATCTTAAAAACCATTAATCATTGGACTCTTCTTTCTATTTTGTGGAAAAACAAATTGCCTCAATCCGTAAGAGTCTAATGGTTGATGATTTAAGGCCCATTCAAAGCCCAAAACTCCATAACCATATTAAGCAGGTCGTACTGTTGGAGACAGGAATATTAGAATGAGATGAATGATTGGATAAAGCCATAACGAGGATAAGCAAATCCATCCACTCGCTGCTGCAAGTCTGCAAAGACAATGGAAGCCCAGCTCCTCCATCTCCTCGCTTCAAAACCAGTAGCGCCACCACACCTAGCCCTCACCAACTCTTTTTATGACTCTATCTCCCCACCAATCCGGCCACGACATCTCAGGCTCACTCCCATTTACAACACCAGTAGCAGCGATGGTGGCAGCAGCAGTACTAGCCCCGACGCCACAGACAACAACAACAGCGCGGCAACAGACACCGTGGGAGTCCGGTTCAAGAAGAGGTCGAGAAGAAAGGCCAAGCAGCAGAGAGAGCAGAGGGAAGGCGAGGGCAGCGACGAAAGGTTCATGAAAGCTGAAGCTGCTGTTCCAAAGAAATGGGAGGAAATGAGCCTAGGGGAGAAAGCCTTGGAGCTTTACCTTGGGGAAAAGGGTGTCCTGTATTGGATAAACAAGTTTGCTTATGCTTCAATCTACATTGTCATCGGAGCTTGGATTCTCTTCAGGTTCGTTGGACCAGCGCTGAACCTATACCAGTTGGACTCGGCTCCTCTCTCGCCTGCTGCCATCCTCAAGGGTTCCTGAGCTAAGAATCATCATCAATACAATCTCTACTACATTTAATACTTTTGGTTTTGATGTGTAGCAGACTCAACATAATACTAAGGAGAAGCTAGAATTTTGTGTTTGTATTTTTCAAATATGTGGTACAAACAAGTTTTCTGTATTGGAGGGATTCATCAACCAGTAAATTACAAACAGTGGAATTTCAATCTACAATCTTTATATTGCATCCCATAGGCATCTGCCAAAGTGTGTATGATGTTGTTCATAGTTCCCTCCACAGAGTACAAGAGGCAAAACTTAAACAAAATTTGAATGGAATGCACTACTTCCTAGTTTTGAAGACTACTTCCTACTTCTCTTTCAGTCTTGCATCTGCAGGAAAACAAGGGTACCACCATGAAAAGCAGATTATACGTACAATGCAGAACATTTATGAGCCTCAGCATGGTGCATTGTGAAGTACATCCATTGATTGCAAACTGGATGCTGAAGATATAAATGGAACATTTAGTATCTAATTTTAAGTTTTTATTCTTAAAACAAGACCATCGCAAACAAATAATTGGCAAATAGGTTTCTCTATTTCAAAGGATAAAAAACTATCACAATCGAGCATAAACTGACCATGATGCCTGAAATGCCATAAGGGCAGATAGAACCTTAAGGCCACTAATACTGATTCAAAGAGTATGATTGAAGTAACAAATGTAAAGCAAACAGTCCGATTTTTCGTTTGGCATATATTCATCATGGGATAACTGAATAAGATTAGTATACCTATTGCAACTTAATCGAGACGCATAATTGTGGTTGTCGCAATTTGAACACATCCAATCGCCGTTACGCCATTGCTTTGCTCTGCCAAGTCAACTAAATTTAAGTAAGATTCTGTGCAGAGACTAAGGTCATATAATATATATATATACAGTTCCTATCAAGTGCGAAGCTTCGCACTGAAACTTCGGTATGAAGTTTCATTTTATGCATAATCGACAAAACAACTCGAAAATTGAAATCATTCATCTTTTAAATACCCATTCAAGGATTGTGCTTGCAAAATTTCAACTCAATCAGAGATGTTTTGACCATTTGATCGTCGCATTGCTTAATAATGCACACAGATTCTCCAATTTAGCTCAAAACTTGAATGTGATGATAAAATGGTCAAAACAACTACGATTAAGCTGAAATTTTGCAAACATGATCCTTGCATGAGTATCTAAATGATGGGTGGTTTCAATATTCAAATTGTTTTGTCGATTTGTGTAAAATGAAACTTCGGTGTGAAATTTCAGTGCAAAACTTCGCACTTGATAGGAACTCTGTGTGATGATCAAATGGTCAAAACAACTATGATTAACCTGAAATTTTGCAAATATGATCATTGCATGGGTATCTAAATGATGGGTGGTTTCAATCTTCAAATTGTTTTGTCGATTTTGTGTAAAATGAAACTTCACACCGAAGTTTCAGTGCAAAACTTCGCACTTGATAGGAACTCTGTGTGTCACCCAGATAAGATCTAACTTCAGCAAGCCTATCTTACTAATTCTACGCTGAAAAAAGAAGAATGCAAAAAACATTTGTCTTATAACCGTTTTAGGAGTTAAAGTATGAGAACTGAAGTATCTAACTTCTACAGAAAATGTCTTGAGTAGGACTCGGTGCTTTAGTAATTATGAGGAGCTGACTTACCCTTTCCCTAAGAGTGTAAGTGCCGGCGCATGCTGTGGTAATGCCATGGGGACTTGCAAATTTGGAGCCAATAATGGATTTACATCGTGATAAGGACCATAAGGAGCAGCAATGGGGTTACCCCTGGCCCCTATCACTTGCTCAAACCCAGGATAAGATTGCTGATGCCCAATTGCCTGCGGACGGAAGCACATAAGGAGAATAAGAGAGGAGACATTTTAATTTTTACAAATTAATAACCTGAAGTAGTAAATAGCCCTCCCTTACATGTCCTAAATTCAATCTCTTGTTATCCCAGTCATGAACAAATTCTTCAGGTACTAGCCGTTTGATTCCAAGAGCTTTATACAGTTTAAGAAGGTTACATAAGTCAGTGACAATAGCTAAAAATTTTGATAAAGTTTATGCTTAGCAATGAAACCACTAACCATAGGAGGATTTTTTTTTTATATCCTTTCAAATCTATTCACCATTAAGTCACTTTTCATCAAACAGAAAGATAAACACGATCATTTCTAAACAGCGTTTAAACATCAATGTACCTGGTGGAGAGGCATTGCACTTTTTGCACTGCATGTAAAAACAAACTCAGATCAAACTCAACAATAGATCAAAATTGAAAAAAATAAAATGTTTGCTTAGGATCGTCGTACCTGAGTACGACACTGGTAATTATGAAAACCACATCCGCATATCCAGTCACCAGAACGAAATCCTTTCGGAACCTCGTTAGCATACGGAACAATTAGTCCAGCATTATGAATTCCATTCATTCCACCTCCACCTCCACCTCCACCATGCCTGTTGTCGGCGACCCCCCAATTAGCGGCGTGCATAGCAAGTGGCGGCTGATTGCCCATCATCAGTCCTCCTCCTTGGCCTCGCGGGGAATAATAGCCCGGCAGAGAAGTGGTTCCAGGCATCACTGCTGCGAGGATTGCGGCAGCCTCCTTAGTATGTCCGCACTTTTTGCACTTGTCTCTTGATGCATAATTGTTGTTAGTGCAACCTATTGTGATCCATTTTTGTCCAACACACACCCAATAACCACCACCAACCCCACAAAATGCAGCCATACGCACACACACCAACCATTTCTTATAACTCAAATTTCAGCGGGTCTGATTGAAATTTAGAGAGGAGAGAGAGCTAACCGGTGCAGATCCAGTCGCCGACTCTAGGGAGCCATTTGGAGTCGGAAGGGGTGTTGGTGTCGACGAGGAGGCGAGGCTGACGACAGCGATTGCAGTAGGATCGGAAGGCGTAGTTGCGGTTCTTGCATCCGCTGCATTCCCAATCGCCTTCTCTTCCTTCTGCCATTGTTTTTTTTACTATGCGGTGATTATCAATTGACTGATGATTCTATGTGTCTGTGTGTGTAAGTGAGAGTGTGACTGGGTTTTGTGAAATGTGACGAGAGTTGAGACGGTAGCAGCTTAAAAGGAGGAGGAGGAGCTGGGAAGAAAGAAAGGGAGGGATCCTTACGGTGAAGTTTACTCTGTGTCGCGACCGTTGACTTCTTCAGGATTATATGGGCCGGTTGGGGCACTGTTGTAGTGGGCTATGAAATATTTATTAGTTGGGCCGGAATAATTCTCCTTTGGCCCATTAAAATTAATTAAAATATATTGAAAAAATAATGAAAACATTTTATAAAAAAAGAGAGTCTGGTGTTGGTTGTTCTAAAAGCTTGGACGTGATGTAAATAACCATTTACCAGGTGCATTCTGATGCATAATCGTTCTTGAAATTTTTTGTCGTCGCATTTTTACTTGTGTCATAAACAGTCTCACACGCTCTTAATTTGTAATATCAAGGCATCAAATTGTTTGTTATGTGCGTTATGTGTTTACAAGGGAACCTTACTACAAGTTTAGGTTTAGCTTGGGCGTAAACTAAAATGTGTACAAATCTCTATCGATAATCATAGGAATTCAGCTAAATTTTGAAGCTAGAACTAACAGTTGGTATTGAATTAGTATATAAGAAAATAAATTGTCCAATTGAAAACACTTAAGTGTTCAATTCATGAAAAAAAAAAAAACTAAAATTGTTCACAGCTTGAATTGGTCAAACTTGATTGTTAATCTTGACATCTTGTGCATTATAATGATCCATTAAGATGTTTGATGTCACATCGATGAGTTGTACTTCAATGATGAAAACTCATATCATAATCCTTGAAATTATGTGTTCAAAGCTCATTACAAATTTCCATCGTTCTATGGTCTATTAAAAAAGAAGGTCATAAGATGTCATGTTTAATTGAGCTAGCCCTTGCTCCTTGAACGGATAGAGGTGTGATTTTTTTATTTTTTTTTTCCGATAGAATAGAGGTGAGATCTTACCAAGACTCAATGCCATAAATAGTTGGACTTCGTCTTACTCGGAACCAAACAATTCTTCAAATCGGAACAGATCGAAAACGACATAGCAAACACAATCTATAGTACGTATATCATCTTTGCCATATCCCAATACAAACGACAAGAGCTGTATCTCATCTGTACATGGAGCCATGCCGTCAATAACGAAATAACGGCATCACTCTTCAAAATCTTCGGCCACTCGCAATGAGAAATCCCACAAAGCCTCGAATTTTGTCTCTTAGTACGTAATCCAAAACCACAAGTGACTTCTAACAAATCTGTAAGAATCAATTAAGAAACAAACCCACGTTTAGTCTAAATGGTACGATTATGTTGCAGATTGTGAAAAAAATGGGAAGAGAAGAAAAAGCTTATCGAAGACATTCAAACGTAACAAGCTGGTGTTGGCAGTTAATTCTGTTACTAAGTATAGCTCTTGTTGCCTCTGCTGCTACATTCACCCTCCTAAGACTCTTCAACGGCTACAAATCAAGTCGAGGCGTACAAAAATACGCAGACGCTCTTGAACTGGCTTCACAGTTTTCCGACGCCCAAAAATGTATGTATTCCCTTTTGTCTGACAAACCTGGCCAACTCCCTAAAGTTTCAATCTTTTCAGAAATTTAACGATTTGTTTGAAATGTTGGTTTTGTCGCTGGTAAGCTGGTGAAGAACCGGGTCATGTGGAGAGGGGACTCGGGGCTCCGAGACGGGAGTGAGGAAGGGTTGGACTTGTCAAAAGGGATGTATGATGCTGGTGACCTCATCAAGTTTGGGTTCCCCATGGCTTTCACTGCAACAGTTTTGTCTTGGGCGATACTTGAATATGGAGGCCAAATGAAAATGGTCGAGCAATTGGGTCATGCACATGACTCATTTAAGTGGATAACTGACTATCTCATCAATGCTCATCCTTCTCCAAATGTTCTATATGTTCAGGTACTATATGTAGCTCATTGCTGCAAAGTTACAATCTCTGCTTAATCAAAAGATAAAGTTACAATCTTTGCCTTCAAGTTTTGATATTGAGTCACAAAGAAAGGATATAGTAACACTAATGATTGTCTAGTGATTGAATTGGTTATAAACAGGGATCATCTGACTATGGGAGAAGTGTCTAATGATTTTCTCATTCAGATCAATACATCTTTCCCAGGCACAGATGTTGCAGCAGAAACAGCAGCAACTATGGCATCAGCATCTCTTGTTTTCAAGGCAGCCGACTCTTCATACTCTGAACTGCTCCTCAAGCATGCCGAAGAATTATTTGATTTTGCTGACACTTATAGAGGTTCTTATAGTGTCAGCATACCTCAAGTGCAAGAGTACTACAACTCTTCAGGATATGGAGATGAGCTGTTGTGGGCAGCTACCTGGCTCTATTATGCAACTGGAAAGCAGGATTACCTCAAGTATGTGACAGAACAGAACGGACCGGTATTTGCTAATTTGGGAAGTTCTTGGTTTAGTTGGGATTGTTGGAATAAATTCTGATATGGATACAGGAATGGTGTTAAATACAACCATAATGTACATACGGTGAGTGAAGTAAGTGAGATGGAAACCAGCTGACTTGGTCTAAGGATGATGGTCTTTCTGTTGCCTGATTTCTTGGAACTCATGGAAGGTCAAAGAGACCTACTGTTATCACGTCTTTGATTAGCAGATTATGTGGGAAGGTGGATCCTTGTGAGTAGGATGCTGTTCCACATTGCTAGCCTATATAAGGGATCCCTGCAGCAAGCTTAGAGACACACAGAAACTATTCTAATCTCACATCCAGCAAGCCTCTAAGAATTGCTCAGAAGATCACTTAATGCAGTAGCTCATTATCAGCAAAGCAAGAGCGTACTGAGTACACATCAAGAAGCAGAAGTACACGAGCAAGTCAAGCACAATGAATCAAGGTATATTTCATTCTCTTGTGTACTGTCAAATACATTACATGATCATTCAGTATGTGTTTATGATTTCTAATATAATTAAAGTTTAACAATTGGTATCAGAGCCAATCATAAAGATTCACAAACCATAACAGATCAATATAAGTCATGACTGTTTGTACACAAAAACTGGAAAATTTTCGAAAAAAGAACAACAGAAACTGTATTGTTTTTACTAACCTTTGTTTTGAAGCGCTGGAAAGCATCCTGGTACGTTTCCATCAAGTACAATTATACAAATCAGTTCTGTTTGTGAAGTTAATCATGCATAAGAAAATTAGACTCTCCTGGGGAGTAGGTTGCCGCCCAGATGGAACTTAAATTTTGAAATGTCTGATGTTACATGCCTGATATGAATGTGTGATTGGTTCTTTGATAGCTGCTGATGTTTGTTAATGACTGTTTTGTTTCAAAGATTAATCATAACATTAAAGCTTGTAAAAGAAACTGTTAAACATACATAAATTACTCTAAGATTTATTTGTGTTCAGTTAAAAAGCTTTTAGCAAACAAGCTGATTGGCTGTCTAACCATTACTTCATGGGACAACATCAAGTTACAATCACAAATCTTAAGTTGAAAAACATCTAAAGACATATATTGCTACATCAAAATGTTCTGCAGATGTTTACATGAAATTTTTAAGCTAAAAACCTAAGAAACAACATCTTGTGTTGAAATAAGAATTGAATCATCCACAGATGGTCTAAAAGACACTTGTTTTAATCCACAAAGATGGTTCTGAATTGTACATATTCTTAGTCATAAAGTACAGTATGGTTCTTCTTTTGCCCACAGGTATTGAGTAATCATATTGTTTAAGTCACAGAATGTGTAACAATTCAGTAAAAACTACAGATAGCTTGTGCTTTGCCATACAGGTAGACTAGCTATAAACAAAAGGGGTATGCTGTATAAATAAATATTCTGAAAACAAATAGCAATGATGTGTGTTTTGACACTTGAAGTGTTGTTTGAAATCTTGTGTTTTTAGTATGGTTCTGGTTAAGATTTTCTCTTGAGAATGACATATGCATACAGTTAACCAGAAGTACTATAACTAAGATTAAAATCTTCTTTTATCAGCCTTTGCTCCTGTCAGTTTTGGTACAATTGTTCCCTTGAGTGGAAGCAACTATAAAGCTTGGAGGGCTGATATTGAACTACACTTGGCTCAGCAGAGTGTGGATTGGTGTCTGACCACAAACATTCCTGATGAGACTGATGAAGGGGGCCTGTCTAGGGAAAAATGGCTTAGAGCAAATAAAATCTGCAGATTAACCATCCTTAGGACCATGTCTGATGCAGTAAAGGGAGGCATACCTGAGAGGGAAGTAGCTAGTGAGTTGTTGACGGCCATAGCAGAAAGGTTTTATGTGAGTGACAAGGCAGAAACTAGCATGCTACTGGATGATCTTCACAGCATGAAATATGAGATGAAGATGAACATCAGGGAATACATCATGAAAATGATTGAGATAGCTGCAAAACTCACTGCACTCAACATGCCACTAGGAGAAGACATGGTGGTTCTGTTGGTTCTTAAATCCTTGCCTATGGAATTTGATCAACTTAAGACTGCTTACAACACACAAAAGGATAAGTGGTCTTTAAATGAGCTTATAGCAGTCTGTGTTCAGGAATATGAGAGGATTAAAAGTGTAACCATTTATCTACTGGAAACTAAGCCCCAAGAAACAAATCAAAAAACAGAACATAGGCCTAGTTCCTCCAGACCTGGCTCCTTCAAGAAGTTGGGAGTCCAGAGGAAGTCCATGAAGAGAAGTGGAGGCAAAGGAAACTACAAGTGTTTCTTTTGCAAACTCAAAGGGCACATAAAGAAGGACTGTGGCAAGTATAAGGCTTGGAAGGCAAAAAGAGGTAATCAATCATTAACTAGCTTTTATGTTGAGGTAAACTTGATAGGAGTTCAAACTGATAGCTGGAGTTTTGACACTGGTTCACCTGTCCATGTGACAAACTCATTGCAGGGGCTACAAAACATGAGGAAGCCAAAGGAAAATGAGATCAGGATCTATGTAGGAGAGGGCACGAAGGTGAAAATTGAAGCTATAGGATCAGTTAGATTGATTTTAAGACCAGGAGTCTTTATTTTCTTAGAACAAGTGTATTTTGTTCCTGTTATGTCCAGGAATTTAATTTCAGTTGCTGCTTTGATTGAGAACAACTATCAGTTTGTCATTGACCAAATTGGGATGAAAATAAATCATGCTTCTGTTTACCTTGGTGTTGCTAAGTTAGTTAATGGTTATTGGATTCTGCCTGATACTTGCCACAAAGAAATTTTATTGATTGAAAGCAATGCTGCTTCTGTAGCTTCTGGTTCTGGGAATAAAAGAAAATTTTGTGATACATCAGCTTTCCTTTGGCATAGGAGACAAGGACATGCCTCAAAGGACAGGTTAAAACTGCTGATCAAACAAGAAATCTTGCCTGAGTTGGATTTTTCTGATTTTAAGGACTGTATTGAGTGTGTAAAGGGAAAATTCATTAAGCAATCTAAAAAGGGAGCCACCAGAAGCACTAGCTTGCTTCAGCTGGTTCATACAGATATATGTGGACCTTTTGCAACACAAACTGTGTGTCGAAATAGGTATTACATAACCTTCATTGATGATTACTCAAGATTTTGTTATGTCTATCTAATATCAGAAAAGACTCAAGCTTTAGAAAAGTTCAAAATCTTTAAGCTAGCAGCAGAAAAGGAACTGAATGCAGAAATCAAATGTGTGAGAAGTGATAGGGGTGGTGAATACTATGGGAGATATACTGAAACTGGACAGCACAAAGGCCCCTTTGCACTGTTTTTGGAGGAAAATGGTATAGCAGCACAGTATACCACACCTGGAACACCTGAGCAAAATGGCACAGCAGAAAGGAGGAATAGAACTCTCATGAACATGGTGAGATGCATGATGAGCACCTCAGGCCTTCCTAAGTTTTTATGGGGAGAAGCTCTTAAAACAGCTAACTATCTCACCAATAGAATTCCTACCAAGTCTGTACCTACTACCAAAACACCTTTTGAATTATGGAAGCAAAGGAAACCTAGTGTATACCACACTCATGTCTGGGGTTGCAAGGCAGAAGCTAGGCCTTACAATCCAGAAATAAATAAGCTGGATTCTAAAACTGTATCTGCATTTTTTATAGGATACCCTGAACACTCCAAGGGTTTCAGATTCTACTGTCCTTCCCACTCTCTTAGAATTATTGAAACAAATAAGGCAGTGTTCTTCAATGAGGTTGGCTATACTCATTCTGTGGAAGATTTTGATTTTGAGGAGTTAACAGAAGCTCCAGAAATTACATCAGCAGTAACACTAACCTCTCCTATAATTTTAGAACATGTCCTTGATCAAGAGATGATTAATGCAGATCCTATACCACATCAGGCACCACCTCCACATCAACATCAACCTGAACCAGTAGCTCTAAGAAGATCTCAGAGAGAAAGGAGGTCAACCTTGGATACACTATCTACTGACTTTCAAATTTATTTGAATGAAGTAGACTATGACATTGGAGAGATTTCAGACCCTCTATCCTACACAGAAGCTATGACAGGAGATTGTTCACATGAGTGGGAGAGAGCTATGAGTTCAGAAATGAACTCTATGCATGTGAACAATGTGTGGAAATTAGTTGAATCTCCAGAATCACAGAAGGCTATTGGCTGCAAGTGGATATTCAAAACCAAGCTTAATGCAGATGGCAGTGTAGAGAGGTACAAAGCAAGGCTTGTGGCAAAAGGGTTCACTCAGAAAGAGGGACTGGACTTCACTGAAACCTTCTCACCAGTTTCCACAAAGGATGCATTTAGAGTGATTATGGCTCTGGTGGCTCATTTCAATATGGAACTACACCAGATGGATGTCAAAACAGCATTCTTAAATGGGGAACTTGATGAGGAAATTTTCATGAAGCAGCCAGAAGGATTTATTGAGCCAGGAACTGAACACATGGTCTGTAAACTCAATAAATCCATATATGGACTGAAGCAGGCTTCAAGGCAGTGGTATCTAAAATTTGACTCAGTAATCAGTGATTTTGGATTCAATGAGAACATTGTGGATGAGTGCATTTACAAGAAATCAGAAGGTGGTGATTTCATGTTCCTTATTATTTATGTTGATGACATTTTACTTGCTGGTACCAGTATGAAAATGCTGCAGAAAACCAAAGATTTTTTGTCAAAGAAATTTGACATGAAAGACTTAGGTGAAGCAACTTATGTTCTGGGAATAGAAATTAAAAGGGACAGATCAAGATGCTTGCTTGGGTTGTCACAAGAAAGTTATATCAGCAAAGTCTTGAAAAGATTTGATATGCAGAATTGTTCAGTTGGTGCCATTCCAATGTCAAAGGGAGACAAACTAAACAAAGGACAGTGTCCATTTACTGATAAGCAGAAGGAGCAAATGAAGAGCAAGCCATATGCACAGCTTATTGGGAGTCTCATGTATGCACAAGTGTGCACTAGGCCTGATCTATCCTATGCAGTTGGCATTTTGTCCAGGTTTCAATCAAATCCAGGCATGGAACACTGGATAGCAGGAAAGAAGATTTTGAGGTATCTTCAAGGAACAAAGACTCACTGTCTGGTGTACAGAAGGGTGGATGATCTTGAAGTTGTTGGCTACACTGATGCAGATTTTGCTTCTCACTACCCTAGTTCAAACAAATCCACTACAGGATATGTTTTCACTATGGCAGGAGGTGCTGTTGCTTGGAAAACGATGAAACAGACCATCACAGCTACCTCAACTATGCAAGCTGAATTCATTGCAATATATGAAGGGGCTTGTGAGGGACTGTGGTTGAGGAATTTTCTAATCCAGACTGATGTTGTGGACAGCATAAATTCCAGGCCACTGAAGCTCTACTGTGACAATTCTGCAGCAGTATTCTTCAGCAAAAACAACAAGAGATCAACAAATTCCAAACACATAGACCTCAAGTATTACAGTGTTAGGGGCAGGGTCAAGAACAAGGAATTGGAGATTGTCAAAATTGGGACTGTTGATCAGCTTGCTGATCCCTTCACCAAACCTTTGACAGTGGCAGATTTTCAAAGACATGCATCTGATATAGGGATGTATTCAAGCTTAGATGCTTAATCAGTTCAGTGGGAGTGTCTAGAACAGGAACTCTAAAACTAGATTATGTTCTGAATAATTTTTCACATGTTTGTTTTCATCGATTTTGTTTCATTGTCATGAAATTTTTGAACATTGAAGTTATGCAGATGAGTTCATAAGCAGTTGAACCATTTTACAGCATTTATCATTGATTGTGTGCTTGTGCATTGTTGCTGTTTATTGTAAAATATTTGTTTTCAGAATACAAGAACACATAAGGACATTTTCTTTTGAAGATGGTGTTGGATTCTTGCATAGAGAATCATAAGGAGGATCACATATTACATGCAACAAAACAGATATATCAGAAAGTTTGCATGAAATTACAGGTGATAAAATTGCTTTTGATTGATGTTATGTGTAGATTGTGATTGCAGTGATCTTGAGAAGGCTGTGTTGATCAGAATGCAGCTGGTCTCCTGGTTCTGTATTACTTCTGCACATTTACAAATCAGATGGTTGAGTTTTTAGTCAATTATCTCCATCTCAATGTGCACTAAAGACTTGCTGCACTCAAATTAAGTATGTTATGTGTTGATTAAGCTATTCCTGATCCAAGTGGGAGAATGTTGGAATAAATTCTGATATGGATACAGGAATGGTGTTAAATACAACCATAATGTACATACGGTGAGTGAAGTAAGTGAGATGGAAACCAGCTGACTTGGTCTAAGGATGATGGTCTTTCTGTTGCCTGATTTCTTGGAACTCATGGAAGGTCAAAGAGACCTACTGTTATCACGTCTTTGATTAGCAGATTATGTGGGAAGGTGGATCCTTGTGAGTAGGATGCTGTTCCACATTGCTAGCCTATATAAGGGATCCCTGCAGCAAGCTTAGAGACACACAGAAACTATTCTAATCTCACATCCAGCAAGCCTCTAAGAATTGCTCAGAAGATCACTTAATGCAGTAGCTCATTATCAGCAAAGCAAGAGCGTACTGAGTACACATCAAGAAGCAGAAGTACACGAGCAAGTCAAGCACAATGAATCAAGGTATATTTCATTCTCTTGTGTACTGTCAAATACATTACATGATCATTCAGTATGTGTTTATGATTTCTAATATAATTAAAGTTTAACAGGGATGACAAACATGCTGCAACTCAGGTACACACTACTTAAAATGTTGAAGTCATGTCAAAGTTGAAAATTTCGCTTATCCTATTTGTAGTTGCATTTTTGTGTTTGATTCTGAGGGCGGTTTATCTGTAAGCAGAAAAAGTTGTGCTAGCTTATGGCCTTATGCTAATACTTGTACCATTTTGGAGCAGGTTCTACTGTCCAGGATAAGTTTCTTTGGTTCAAAAGAGTGCTCATTGGCAGAGAACATCGATCTCCAAAAGTACAAGAAAACTGCGGAGGTGTTCATGTGTGGACATTTACCTGATTCACCCACGGCCACATCCGACAGAACAAACAGTAATCGTCTAGATAAACAATACTTGATAAGTTGACATATATGATATATCAAACAAACAGGTACATACCGGCCATTTCCTATAACTTAACTTATTTGAAGTGTTCTGCATTTTAATGTAGATGGTCTGATATGGGTTGAAGAATGGAATTGTTTAAGCATGATATGTCTTCAGCCTTTCTAGCAGTTCTGTATAGCGACTACATGCTTACGTCTCAGACAGAAGTCTTGTATTGTGATGGGAAACTCTTTGAGCCTCAAGATCTTTGTAACTCATCCATTTCCCAGGTATTCGATTACTTGGTTATGATGAATTGTGATTGTTATTTTCCACATGTCATTGTTCCTAACAGGTTTTTCCAAATATCTATAGGCTGATTATGCATTGGGGAAAACTCTGATGAGAATAAGTTATTTGGTTGGCTATGGGAGTAACTATCCTTAGCAAGTGCACCACAGAGGATCCTTGATTCCAGTTGATGCGAAAACCGGCTGCAACGATGGGTTTAAATAGCGCTACTCGCTTGATCCAAATCCAAATGTAGCTGCTAGAGCTCTAGTTGGGGGGCCTTTTCAGAATGATACCTATATAGATATCAGGAACAATTCTAAGCAAGGTGAACCAAGCACTTATGTTATAGCGGAAGAAATTGAATGTAAGAACAAACACAGATTTACGTGGTTCACTAACGCAAGTTAGCTACATCCATGGCAGAAGGAGAACAGATTTATTATCTTGAGGATACCAGATTACAGAGTATCACACTAGGTTAGCCAATATAGAATTACAGAATACAGAATATCTCTACCACACTAGGTTAAGCCTAACCTCCAGGATAAAACCAGATTTCATTCACCTTTTCTCTCTTAGCTAATAACCTTGTATATATATAGCCTAATAGAGTCCTGAATACCAGAGGAATCCCAAACCCAAACGTCTAAGGAAACCTAAACCAGAATGACTGAGGAATCCCTATTCCTTATGGAAACCTGAGTAGAAGTCATGCTCGCCAGAGACTCTAACTCTCCTCGCCAAAGATTGCTCGCCAAAGACTACTCACCAAAGACTGTTGTTTAGCGAGACCTGCGTACGCCGACGCTATACATGATTGAAGACATATTCTAACAAAGCTCCACCTTGACTTGAATCCTCCCCCAGATAACTAGATGTACCAGAAGTACCAGACTCTCCTTTGCCCCAGATGTCGTTCCTCCAAAGACGAACCCAGATGTTGCCTTCTCCCAGAGAAGGAACCCAGATGTTGCCTTCTCCCAGAGAAGGAACCCAGATGTTGCCCCCCACGGGCAACTAATAGCTTCTGACATTCAGCAAGTCCAAACAATGTTGGAACTTGCTATACGGAACCGGCTTGGTGAACATGTCTGCTGGATTATCAGCAGTGCCCACCTTGTTCACCTTAATCCTCTTCTCACTTCTGAGAAAATGATACCTGACATCAATGTGCTTAGTTCTCTCATGGTGAACTTAATCCTTGGCTAAACAAATTGCACTCAGACTATTATAATACACTATAGCCTGATCGTGATGTAGACCCAAGTCACTAACCAGTCCTTTCAATCAGATTCCTTCCTTGGCTGCCTCTGTTAATGCCATATACTCTGCTTCAGTTGTAGACAAAGTCACTGAATGCTGCATAGTAGCTTTCCAACTAACAACATACCCACCAAGAGTGAAAACATAACTAGTCATAGATCTTCTAGTGTCAACATCTCTAGCATAATCTGAATCTGAATAACCAGTTACTAAACACCCTGTATCACCTCCATAAATGAGACCAACATCAGACGTACCTCTAAGGTAACGAAAGATCCTCTTCACAGCTTGCCAATGCTCATTTCCAGGTTCTCCCTTAAACCTACTGACAACATTGACAGCATGTGCAAGATCCGGTCTAGTGCATACCATAACATACATCAAACTTCCTACTGCACTACCATAGGGAACTCGAGACATGTACTCCTTCTCCTGAGCAGATTTAGGTGCAAATACAGTGGACAAATGAATGTTCGTTGCACTTGGAGTATCTAAGGATTTTGCTGTAGACATGCCAAACCTAGACAATATCTTCTGAATATAATCCTTCTGTGATAAGAACAGCCTCCTCTGACTCATATCCAGGTAGATCTCCATTCCCAGAATTTTCCTGGCTGTACCCAAATCCTTCATCTCAAACTCAGCACTGAGAAGACCCTTCAACTTCTGAATCTCTGACTTGTCTTTTGCAGCTATCAACATATCGTCTACATACAGGACCAGATAAATGAGAGACTCATTTGAAACCTTGTTGTAGTATACACAATAATCATACGGACTCCTGGTGTAGCCAATCTCCATCATATAGCTGTCAAACCTCTTGTACCACTGCCTCGGTGACTGTTTTAGTCCATAAAAAGATTTCTTCAACTTACAAACATAATCTTCATTTCCAGGTAGTTGGAAACCCTCTGGTTGAGTCATGTATATCTCTTCCTCCAACTCTCCATGCATAAAAGTTGTCTTTACATCTAGTTGCTCAAGTTCCAAATCCTGATGTGCAACTATGGCTAGTAGCACCCTGATAGATGTATGTCTGACCATAGGCGAGAAAATCTCATTGTAGTCTACACCTTCTTTCTGATGAAACCCTCTTGCAACTACCCGAGCTTTATACTTGATACCCTCAGCAGGTGACATCCCTTCCTTCTTCTTGAAAATCCATTTGCAAGTAATAACATTTCTCTTCTGAGGTCGCTTGGCCAATTCCTAAGTCTGATTCTTGTGAAGTGATTTCATCTCGTCTCCCATTGCAGCAAGCCATTGGGCAGACTCAGTACATGTAACTGCTTCCTGTAGGTGGATGGCTCGCGAGGATCCACCTCTTCAGCAACCTGAAGTGCATAAGCCACCATGTCAACAATAATGGGAAAGAGGAAGATTGAAATCAAGAAAATAATTGACGAGCATAACCGAAAGGTCACTTGGCGCAACGGTCTATTTAGTAAAGCCAAGGAGTTCTGCAACTTAACCGGTGCTGATATTGCCATTATCACCATCACACCGGGTGGAAGGCCATTTGTGCTCGGTAGCCCTTCTGTGCAGTCCATTATAGATCGATACTTGCTCAGCCAACAAGCTTCGAATTCAAACGAGATACGTGACGAAGAAGTAGATGATGTAGAAGAAGTAGACTCTCTCGCCAGAGACTCTTCCTCGCGAGACTCTCTCGCCAAAGACTGTTGTCTTAGCGAGACCTGCGTACGCCGACACTATACCTGATTCAAGGCATATTCTAACAACTTACAATAGTGCTCTCATAGTTGCCCTCCTCTCTGGCTTAGCTTCAACTTCTTCAGTGGCTTTGCACTTATAGTAATGCTTTCCCATATAGCTAATCCCTCTTAGTATCATCATATGTAAGAAATTTTGAATGTACCTGTTTACAACTCCTACTCTTTTTCGTGTTGGGGGTAGAGGATCTCATAGGAATGTAGATACAGTTAATCTCGCTAGTATACTTGAAGTAGCTTCTGTTGAGAAGCTTGGTGCATCTGTTCTTTTGAAATAATGTAACTGCATACGTTCATGTTGCTTAGACTAAAGTAACTTTCAGCTGCTGTAATATACTTTTTTATTTACATTTCAGCATTCAGATTTCAGATCAGTTTGGTTCTGGAGTTCTGGTTTAAGGACCACAGCCTAAAAGCAGAAGTCTTTCTTGATATTGAATCAAACTTGGAGAGGTACAATGCAACAGTAATCTCAATTTCAATGCCAACACCTTCCCTCTAGACGGGCCTTTTCCACCTTCCTAGAACATGATAGGAATTCCTTAATATCAAAATGTCAATATTAGTCTTCACATTAGGAATTGTATCACAACGGTCATTTTAAGGATAACGAGTTATAAAACGACAACATAAAACTATCGTTTCATCGTATATGTTGTACTCTTGAAAAATTCACGTAGCAACACACAACACATTTACAACTTTCTACTTAATAAGATTCGATCTCTTGTTTTCGTATTCCATTGTATGTTTGTACTCGGTGTAACAACATAGGTATTGCCATTACAGTAAGGTACATTGCAATTTGAAGACCACTTGGGAAAAATGATTCCTTATCAAGAGGACCACAATTTCTCCATTATTACACCTTAGAAAACCCCCTTTTCCAATATTAATTTTCACCATTTTGGTGAAAAGAAATTAAATAAACAAAGAACACAAAACAAGGGGCAAAGGCAGACAAGAGAAGAAGCAAAGGACAAGTCTTCAGCGTTGTTTCTTTCTCGGTATAAGTGCGCTCTCTCTTTTCCTTTTATCTCCGGCGTGCTGGACGAACAGGAACACGTCACCAGCACCCATCTCACAAGCCAATCACCTCCTCCTCCTTCTCCTCCTTGGATTTCAAAACCTCAAATCCTAAAGGTCTGTTGTTTCATTCCTTTCTTCATCGGCTTTCTTAAAAAAGTCTCTGAGTTTGCTTTGGTTTGAATCCACTTCTTTTGTTTGGTGGGTTTGATGCTGTCCTGTTGTTTCTGTCTTCTTACTTTCAGTTTCTGTTTTGTCCCTTAAGATTGTGTTTTTTGTTTTGGTGGTTTGAGATCGGAGTGTGCTGGTTTGTTATAGGATTGATGAACTATGAAGTAAATTTTCACTGATCGGATAGGGTTTTTGTGTTTATTATTTCACACGATTCTGATGTTAAATTTTCTTCAGAGCAATTTTTTGTATCTATGTCTAGTCAGTGGGATAATGTTTGAGCTGAAAGTAGCTTTAGGTTTGTGATTTTTGACTGGTTGAGTTTTCTTCATTTCGTGCTTGATTTGATTTGATTTGAATTCTGCTGTCTGCATAGGGTTGATTTAGTCTTTAGTTTAGTGGGCTTTGATTTTGCTTGGTTATCTGAAATTCTGAAGTTGGTTTTGAGTCTCGTCACTCTCGTGGTAGTGATCACTTGATAAAATGGCTAATTGTTTTAGAGAAATAATGAGATGATCATTTCTTATGCATGTTGACATTTGTAACTTCGTATTCAAGTTGATGGATGCTGCTGTTTTCAAATTTTGGTCTCGTTTACTGTCGCTTTGCACCCACATTGTCTTTAACAGCAGATTGTAATCTCTTTATGAGGTTATGTGCGCAATATTTTACTAACATGCTTGAAGTTTGCACCTTTAGTGTCATGATGTGTTATTTGCTTGAAGGATCATGTGCTAGTTATGGATTCATATTGATGCGGTATCTATTGTGTTAGAATTGAGTAAATTTATGTTCATTCTCCGCGACTTTGGACAGGGGATGGCAGCTGGAGAAGAGTTTGACTTGTCAACCTTGAAGTCTCAACTGAGCCAAACACATGAAATATGGAAGCTGGAAATGGAGCAGCGCCAGTCCCATGTGGATGTGTTACAAAATAAGCTCATGGAGGTGAAGGCTTGTATAGAGGGGTCTGAGGAAGATTCAAAAAAGGAATTAGTGGTTCTTTGGCGGAGAGTTAAAACGGCTGCAACTTTGTTGACATACTTGAAATCAAAAGCAAGAATAATGGCTGTTCCTCATTTAGCCCATACTGCATGTGGCATCAAGCAGTCAGAAGGGGTAGGGCTTGTTGACAAAAGTGGTACACCGGTGTGGAGTTGGTCTCGGAGTGTTGATCTTTCTTCCTTTGATAGTCCAGATAAAGATTCTTTAACTGGGAGTGGCAAGCAAAATGACTCTCTAGACGAACAAGATGCAGCTTATATTGGTGAGCTACACAAGTCTGTGCAGATGGTTACAGATGTAATGGAAGCTTTAGTCAAGAGAGTTATATTGGCGGAGTCTGAAACTGCAGTTGAGAAGGAGAAGGTATCTTTTGGTCAGGAGGAACTGAAGAAGAAGTCAATCCAGATTGAGGACATGTCCTCAAAGTTAGAGGAGATGGAGCGGTTTGCTCTAGGTACAAACAGTATTTTAAATGAAATGCGGCAGAGAGTTGAGGATTTGGTTCAAGAGACGTCTATTCAAAGGGAAAGAGCCACAGAAAATGAGCAGGAGCTTTGCCGTGTGAAGCGGGATTTCGAGTCTCTAAAGTCATATGTCAGCAGTCTCATCACTGTACGAGAAACATTGCTTTCGTCAGAGAAGCAGTTTCAAACTATCGAAAGGCTATTTGAGCGGTAAGTATCGAAAAGAATAAACTTTACTTTTTATTCTGCAATCAATACATGTTATGTCTTCAAGTTTTCCCTTGTAGTTGGTTACATCGGATCCTTTACAATTGAACTTCATTGTTGTTAAGAAATCTTTACTATCCCGAGTTGTGATAAATAGCATCTTATTTGAGTGATTGCTTCTTTGGGTGTATCAAGGATAGAGTACATCACTTGCAATTGTGTATATGTTGCTTAAAGACATACACACAGATTGATATCTGTGCACTTCATTGAATTTTGTTTGATCTACATAATTAGGGTACTGAATAGTCATTTTGTTTATATTTTGCTTACGTTCATGCATTCTTATGTGTTTAAGATGCAGTCATATGTTTATGCCTGTGTGTCAAGTCGATTTCATCCCACTCTACTAGCATAGACACTGGCTGGAAATGTTTTGCCAGTTTCATTATCTTCTGTTGATTTGGAACAGGCTAGTCACAAAAACAACACAGTTGGAGGGTGAGAAAACACAAAAAGAGGTAGAAGTTCAAAGACTTATGGAAGAGAATGTGAGGCTGAGTGCTCTTCTTGACAAGAAAGAAGCCCAACTTCACGCCATGAATGAACAATGCAAGGTGATGGCTTTGAGTGCCTCAAATATCTAATTCTTCAGGCTTGCCTTGTGTATTTTCCGGTGGCTGGTGCCTGGTTGATGGTGGCTGGTGGTTGCTTTTTAAGGCCGTTTGGTTCATTCCCACCCGTTAGTACCAGGGAGGCATCTAGCAGTTATTGACTCTGGATGGCAAACTTTGTCAGAGATCCTTTGTTTCAATTGTAACATTGTGTAGTTGCCACTTGAACCTTTTGTTATCTGGTTCTGCATTTGTGCTGATGTTGTTGGAAACTGAACCCAGAGTCATTAATTGGAATGCAATCTCTTATCTAAGATATTATATGCACCAGTACATTGATTCACTTGATGTATCAAAGAGCCCATGCTCCTCCGTATGTTTATCGACTCAAGATCTGTGGCAACATAGCAAGTTGAAAAGGCTGTTGCCCTCAACTTTCCATTGGGTAATTATCTAAATAAGCAATCAATAATCCTGGGAGTAATTCTACAAAACACAAATGTGTAATGTGCACGATCAATTATTGGTTTCTACGAATTACACTCCACACTAATTTTCATGTGTAGCTTTCCTTGACTTTTGATGCTCTGCGTGAAAACTGGAAATTACAATTATACAAAGTGTGATCAACGTACGTGAGTTTCGCTGCAGCAAATCAATATTCCTCAAGGGTTATAAGTAATTCTGGTCTTCTGGACCAATACCGTACTCGGGCAGTATCTCCTTTAATTTCGATCAGATGGCAGCGCAACCAGCAGCACTCGCTCAATTGCCTTCCCTGTACGTGTGAGTTGCACTCAAAACTTCCCTGACGTCTACTTACTATTCGATCAAAATGTTTTCGAGCTTCTTCCTTTTCATGTCTCACAGAGTGAAATATTCTCTTTGGCATGAACCATTTTGCAGTCCGGTTAGAATGACAAAAGCTGACCGAAGACTTTTGCGTAAACATATGTAGGCGTAAGCAGTATCGATCTATTATTCTTTTTTTTTTCATTTTGTCTCATCTTTTTACCCTTTGATTTTCAAAATTTACTTCTGGCAGTAGGTTGCTGGAATCTTTTAAGAAAATTTTTCCATATTTACAGCATAGGTGATTATGAGGATCGCTCCTCACGGATTTCTTTCCTCTGCACTCTACCTATCAAACTGCAATTCACAAAATGCGTTAGAAATCGAGACAGGGTGACCTGTCTTCGATACTCCGACGGTTAAGTCAGTGAATCAGAAGTGTAACAACGTTAGCAATGTACTAGTGTGAGATGCGTTACCTCATTCCCGCCACAACCGAGACATTTAATAGGCGGTTGGAGGTTAGGTGAGCAACTACTGTTCGATCGGGGACTAGTCTTTATTACGCTGTTTGTAATGTAAGCTTAATCCACTGAATTGGACCGGCGCGTGTTCCGTCAGGACTTGATCAGCTCGGAAAGGTGTATTTACCAAAGTTGTTCTTTTCCGGTCAGTCATTTCGTTAGTTTATGAGGTGTAAGCAAATGTTTAGTGTTAAGGCTACTTAAGTAGGCATGTACAGTGTGGTGTACTAACAAGTCCCCTAAGTCTCCGAGCCTAAGATGGTGATCTTGGTTAGGGAGTTGCATTTACAATTGCATAATTAAGTTTGTTTAACGCGTGAAGTTCTGATTGCCTAACCCCATAGTCCCCCAACTACACAAGTAAGATCTGGTGTCTTCGGTGAGGTGCAACCTGTATGGCATCAAAGTAACAAACGATCAGTGTTAGCCTTAGAGTCCCCGAGTGTCTGGATACAATTGTCCAATGGTGGGATTCGCATCATCTATTGGGTGGGATTGATCTCTGTTGTGATTTGCGTCAGAATATTAATCCGTCAGTGTTAGTTATGAGATTCGCTTTAGATACTAAGTGATTGAAAGTGGACGAAACTCTGGGATTCGCTTTAGAAGTTTTGTTCTGTTTGTCCAATAGTGGGATGCGCATCACCCATTGGATGAGATTAATCTTTGTTGTGATTTGCATTAGGAGATTAATCCATCAGTATTAGTTCTTGGATTCGCTTCAGATACTAAGTGACTGAAAGTGAACGGAACTCTGGGATTCACTTCAGAAGCTTTGTTCCGTTTGTCCAATGGTAGGATTCGCATCAGCCATTGGATGAGATTAATCTTTGGTGAGATTTTCGTCAGGAGATTAATTCGTCAGTGTTAGTTCTGGTATTCGCTTCAGATACTAAGTGACTGAAAGTGAACGAAACTCTAGGATTTGCTTCAGAAAATTTGTTCCGTTTGTCTAATGGTGGGATTCACATTAGTCATTGGATGAAATTAATCTTTGGTGTGATTTGCGTCAGGAGATTAATCCGTCAGTGTTAGTTCTGGGATTTGCTTCAGATACTAAGTGACTAAAAGTGAACGAAACTCTGGGATTTGCTTCAGAACTTTTGTTTCGTTTGTCCAATGGTGGGATTCACATCAACCATTAGATGGGATTAATCTCAAGTGTGATTTGCGCCAGGAGATTAATCTGTCAGTGTTAGTTCTAGGGTTTGCTTTAGATACCAAGTGACTGAAAGTGAACAGAACTATAAGATTCGCTTCATAAGCTTTGTTCCGTTTGTCCAATGGTGGATTCGCATCAGCCATTGGATGAGATTAATCTTTGGTGTGATTTGCGTTAGGAGATTAATCTGTCAGTATTAGTTCTGGGATTTGCTTCAGATACTAAGTGACTGAAAGTGAATGGAACTCTGGGATTTGCTTCAGAAGTTTTGTTCCGTTTGTCCAATGGTGGGATTCACATCGGCCATTGGATGAGATTAATCTTTGGTGTGATTTGCTTCAGGAGATTAATTCGTCAGTGTTAGTTATGGGATTCGCTTCAGATACTAAGTGACTGAAAGTGAACAGAACTTTGGGATTCGCTTCAGAAGTTTTGTTCTGTTTGTCCAATGGTGGGATTCGCATAAGCCATTAGATATGATTAATCTCTGGTGTGATTTACGTCAGGAGATTAATTTGTCAGTCTTAATTCTGGGATTCGCTTCAGATACTAAGGGACTGAAAGTGAACTGAACTCTGTCCATGTGCAACATGTACATGTCATGTTTTCCTAGTGTGGCTGCATGCCACGTGTTGGCTCATATTTAAATTTTGAATTTTGAAAAGGCGGTTGACGTCATTATGAAGAGATTGAGATAATAATGGTGTCGTTTTGTTAACCAAGGTATCTCTCCGCCTTGTAAATAGTGGAGCATGTGGCAAGATCCTACGGCTCACCTCGGTTGGCGTGAATAGCCGAAATGTATTCGGTGAAATCCTTTGTTTCCTATAAATAGCGGAGGAGTGTGAAATCCTTTTTCACATTTTCTTCACTTGCTCTCAAAGCTCTGCTGGATTTCTCTCTCATTCTGTCGTCTTCCTTACTCGCTCGACCCACGTCAACTCCCATTACCCTAACTTTGCTTTTTGTCAATCTTTGTTGCGTTTACTTTCACATGGGTCTGGTATTATGGTTGGGCATCGTCAGTCTCCGAGTCTGCTAAGTGCCTATCGTCTGGGTGGTAGCTTGAGCTGAGTTCCTTGGGCCTGAAGGATGATTTGTCCTTTTACAGCAGGCATTCGTTTCAAGATCGACCATGCCAGGCGATAGCATAGATGAGTACTTGAGTCGGCCTGATGGTCAGGAACATAAATGGAGGCGTATAGTCTCGATGGGTGAATACACAGCTGGTCCGTCTTATACTGTTGTTACAAGGGTTCTTCCTCCTTCACCTCCCTAGGTGGTCCAAATTGGTGGTCAGAGCGTGTGTGTTATGTCTGACGGGGAATATGTTGAGAAATCTAAGTCCATCATGTTACCCACCGAGATAGAGGTTGTGAGGATGAATTTTAACATACCTGACTGCATTGAGATGTATCATCCTCGTCAAGGTTACTCGTCCACAAAATGGAGATATCTACGTTTCCTAAATACAATTAAGAATGGGGATTTGTTTTCCCCTACACCCCTTCTTCTAGTACGCTCTCTCCCACCTAGGGATTACACTTGGCCAGTGTTCTTCCATTATGTGTAAGGTTTTAGGGGCTATGTTCAACATTTTTAACTTATTGGGGTGTGAATATCTTACATTAGGGGAGATTTACGAATTCTACCATATGGGTTACGCCTACCAGAAGGGTGACATGGGTATCGTAACCTTGAGAGGAAACAAACAACTTTAGTGGTTGAAGGGCATGCCCTCGTTTAGCACAGACTAGCAGAAACAAGTTTTCATGGCTGGCGGAAGTTGGGAATTTATGAGGAATCCTACGTCTGAGGATCGGAGGAAACCCCGTGTCCCATCTAGGTTTTTCCCCATAAGTACGTTTGGTTGTTGCTACTTGTCTCCTTTTGCCTAGTGTCTTCCTCGTTCCAACTTTAATGACTATGTGTTATTGCAGGGCAATTAGAATTTTCGTTGACGCGTATCAAAGAAGGGCGTTTGAATATGATTTGTTTTGTCTTTCAGAAAGAAAATGAGCTCTGCAACGTCTGTGTGGCTACACACTCTAGGACATCAGACGAGTCATCCCCGTTCTCGAAGGGTTTCAGTGAGTAGTAATCATTCTTCCTGACGTGTCTTGCCTCCAGTTTATCCTTAACCCTGATTCTAGCTAGGCGGTCTTAGTCCCTTTCCTTCCTTGCCATCTCCAGTTGCTTCAGTAACTGAGCATTGATGGTGGACTCATCGAAATTGGAGGAAAATAGCCTGCTAGTGTTTGAGGTCGGGGTTGATAGACGGGCAAACAGCTATGCTAAGATATCCTATTCTTAACTTGTATATATCAATGTAGTATGATAAATAGGGGTTATCGAATACGAAGAATTGGTGAAACCAAATCCTAATAAGAAACTAAAATTCTGACAGACTCGACTACAATACATTAATGACACTACGAACCTACTATAAACAGACTCAAATGACACGAAATTTTAACACAATATACTAGACATAGTGGCAGACTACTACCCAAAATTTTAAGGTGTTCTGAGTTTATTTGATTACCTAAATAAATCGGCTAAGTTACAACTATTGAAAAAATCATTAAATTACATAAAGTAAATTGTTTAAGAGAATCAATGAGATATGAGTGTTAAGGACTTTTCTTCACCTTAGACATACTTACAACCTCTCCAATATAATTGAACTAACCATGGATGAATATTCCCCATACAAGAGCTTTGGTTAAGTCATCTTGTATATTACACTCTCTTACTTGGCATGAAAGAGGGAGGGACAATCCGCTCTATCTTGATCCCCAATTAACATACTTATACATATGGTGATGTAAGTCTAGAGAACTGAAGTCATTACGTTTTAAGAATGCTTGAAGAATAACAAAGCTTCAATGGTTGATAAGGTGGTCACCCTTTCATCACTAAGGATTGTTTCACACAAATACATGTTTGTCTCTAACGAATATGCAATGATAAGGTGGTCATATACACAGTCAATACTCTAGATCCTAAGTTATGCATCTAAGCGTGCACTCAAAGAAATATGAACATAGAAATCATTGGTGATAAGAACAGTGAAACAAAACTCATCCAAATAGTTAGTAGAATCAAAAGGAGTTCAAAATCGTAAGCATATCTAGGGCTTCAATCAGCCCCTAGCTAAGGGAATTTAGCTACTCATAGTCTTAGATAACATCAAAGAATCCACAAGAGATAAATTAAATGATAGAGAAGGAATAAACTCTTGATCGCCGTTAGGATCGTAAACTTGCAGTTTGGCTCCTCTTCCTCCCGTTCGACTTCTTCTTCTTTCTTTTTCATTTTTTTTCTCCTCGTCTCCCCCAAAGCTGCCGACCTCCTCTTTATTTCAGTATATATATATGTCCTCCTTTAGCGAGGATAATTCACCTTGCCAAGCAAAGATCACGTGCTCCATCTAGTATCCTTCACGGATTAGGATTTCTCCAACATAAGTACTCCTCCTTCTCAATAACATGCCAAATTATATTATTTAAGCTCATTTCTCCATTAATCTCTAAAATACTTAAAAATAAATAAATCAATTAAATTACTCAAATAATAATAATAAACCAAGTATAAGAGTATAATTAAACACAATATAGATGCATAAATATGCGACTATCAAAATTTTCCACACTTAGCTTTTGCTAGTCCTCAAGCAAAACACTAAACTAAAACTCTAAAATAACTCAACATAACTCTAATTACATGACTCTAACTCCCTTAACATATGTCTCAACAATCTTCCATAATTGTAACACCAAGATTAGTGTGACTCCACATTTACATTCCGTAAAATTTCGAAAGTTAATTTCAATGCATGACACATATGTAATATGTAAGATGAAGATATAATCATGTTGGATGGAGCTGCAACATGCAATAAACAAATCAAGATTCAACCTCCTAGAAGTATGCTCTTAAAAGTGTTTTTCTCAAAGTATGTCTAAGGTATTCACTTAACTCAATTACTTGCCAAATGAACCAAACTATATGCTTACTCTTGTGACTAATCTCCACAGACCAAAGGCTTCCATCTTGAGGATCAAAAAGGTCTTTTCAAGGTTGTAATGGGGCTAGGCTTATGGGTTAAATAATAAATGGGTATGAAATTCAAACACAATTCTAGAACCTGGTAGAGCACCAAATAAGAGACTTCTTCAAACCTTACAACCATGAACTTTTTCACTATTGTGGCCGAATTTCATCTTGTTGGGCCCTCACGTCATTCTTTTCATCAACAGTTAACCTGGGGTATCGAGCTAGACATCACAACTTTTTTTTTCTTCCTTCTTTCGTTATTTTTGTACACTAGCTTGATACCCTACATTTATTTCTTTGTATCACCTTTCAACATTGTCACCGTCTTCACATACCTGTCTCATGTATAACTCTACCAAGTCCTAGAACAAAGGTAAAGATATAACTATTTTAAGGTTCAAGGTCAAAGATATGTGGGTGATGGCAAAAAGTTCAAGCTTGTAGGCTCAAAGTGGTTAACTAAGGGATGCACAACTTGTGTACACAAAGTTGGGACACTGGCTTATATGGCTATAGTGGTGTCCCCTAAATGCCTTTATCACTTCCTCAATCAAAACATGTATTGGCTATAAGCTTTGAAAAGAACAAAAGCAAGTTTTAGTAATATCTAGAGTCCATTAACTTAATCTGTGGAAAGAAATTAACACTCAATAAAGAAATCATGTATATTACATTTAGGCTCAAAAGCTCATGGGTTAATTGAATCTCAATAAGGTTTATGCATGCTCAAAGATCTGTACCCTGTTAACTTGTTTCTACATCCACTACGTATTCACATATGCACCATAAATTAAGATTAACCAAAGAAACTCAAGTCACATGATCATCTTGTAGTCACAAGGTAGGAAGATATAAATACATCACCGACTAGTTAAAGGCACCTAGCTAAGACTCAAAACAAGAGACTCTTTTTGTATTTTTCTTGACACTATTTAATTTTGTATTTGGTTTTTCATATAAGACACTAAAACACACAAAAAAAACTCAAAAATATCAAAATTGGGCGCATAAACCATTCCACAATGAACTACTTGTCGGAAAAGGTCCCAAATTCGACCAGTTGAAATTTCATTGAGGGAAATTTCCGACGGGTCGAAAACCTAAATAAACTCGATTTTACGATAAAAATTTCGACGGGTCGAGAAATTTACTTGAGGTACAGGAACAGTTGCAGCATGCATAGCTTGTGGAGAGTATGGAGTTGTTTGAGATATCAGTTGTGATGCCATCATAGCATGAACAAATTTTGCAATGGCAGCCTCCATTTGAGTTGTATTGCTATCTCCATTATCAGTATTGTAGTTGTAGGTGTTTTGTCCAGGGAAACCTTTGATATAGTAGCAGCTCTCAACTGTGTAACTGTCACCATTACAGAAGGTACACAGTCCCTTGTAGGCTTGATTCTACTGCATTTTCTGAAACAAATTGCAGGTTTTAGCAAGATGACCTGACCTCCCACATAGCTGACATTGAGATGAGGATGGAGTATATCCAAGCACACCAGTAGGTGCAATGTTCCTGATATTGTTATTATTGTTGTGCCGAATCCCTCCATTATAAGAAGCATTGTTACCTCTCCCAAAACCCCTGTTATTGTTGGTCCTGCCATAGCCTCTACCACCACTATTGTAGCCTTTGTTGCTTCCATTTCCTCCATTGCCACGACCAGCAAAGAACCCTGCAATTGCAGCAGATATGACAGACTCACTAGGAGTGTTATTAGGGGAAGCAAATCCAGGAGGAGAGTGAGGCTGTGACACCACAGATGAAGGAGCAGACTAGGATTGGGTACTGCACACAGACACATTAGTTGATGCAGAACGAAGAGAGTTTGCAGCTATCATAGCAGAAAGATGCATAGTAGGTGAGTCTTCATCATCTTCTTCCAGATCAGCCTCTGTAGCTTGTAAGATCACTTTAAGTTCATCAATTGTTCCAGCAGTGTAATTGGTACGAATAAGCTGTTTGGTAGCATTGTAGGACTTACGCAGACCAACAAGAACTGTGACAACCACATCTTCATCATCAAGGCACACACCAACAGTTTCAAGAGCATCTCTAGCTTCTTTGACCTTCTCAAGGTATGTTTCAATAGAATCCAATCCTTTCTTTAGCTTTTGAAAGTTAGATTTCAATTGAAGAATGTTCTGTCTATTAGGAGCAGCAACTTTCAAACGCAACTTAGTCCACATATCCTGACATGATTTAGCACTAACAACACACTTCATAGCAGGATTACTTAGGGTTTGACTAATCATATGAGCTACACATTGATCTTACATTTTCCAAGCAGGAAAAGCTGAATTAGGAAGTAGATTTCCTTCAGGACCAGGTACAGAGTGAGGAGGACACACAAGTGAACCATCCACAAAACCATATAGATTATGAGCACGTAGAAATTGTTCCATACGAAACAACCATGTTGGATAGTTTGTAGCATCCAGTAAGATATTAGGTAGAAACATAGGTGTATGAGAGCTATAGCTTGAAGTAAAGGATGTCATGATTTCACAGATCGAAAACTAGAGTTGAATATGTAATAGAGGGTGCTGATATGAGAGAAACACAGCTCAAAGCTCCACAAGATATATATCAATGTGTAGAGAATGATAAACCAAAGCTTCGAATCACAGATGAGGAAGGAGATCAGACAAGTATAAAGCAATAGAGGTAGAGACTAGAGGCAGCTTATCTGGAGCAACCAGAAGAAGAACACTGTTGTATTGAGGAAGAAGATGATTGAGCAACAGATTTGACTATGAGCCACATCAGGATGAGAGCCATGGGCTCTGATACCATGAAAGCTCAGCAAGAGCTTGAAGAAGCAACAATGGAGGAGAGAGAGAGAGAGAGCTAATCTAAACATGATAAAAGTGTGATGTATGAGCTGTATTGATTATCAAACACACAAGAATACAACAGCTTATATCAGTAGCTAGAGAGTACAGAAAATAGACACGTGCTGGGTAGCTATAGGTGACTTAGAGTACAGTGTATAACAGCTAAGCACAGTAGCTAACAACCCTTAACCACCACAACTGTAAACTAACCCTGATTGGAATATATCAGCAGCTATACTATGGTTAACATACTTACCATCCAAGGATTCCAAGCACGTATGGCAGATGACCGACAATTCAAGCTTTTGTTTCGTGGTTGCAATTGAATCACCGGAACTACCAAGAAACTGCTGGCTGCGATACACTTTGCAGTCTCTTTCTCGATTATTATGTCCACCGGTCCATTATAATGATTATAGGGGGAGAGAAAAGAGAAAAACCTTACCTGTGGAGTAGTCGAGAGTAGTATAGTCACTAATTTGAGATCAGAACCCTACCATCCCTGCCCGTATATGGAATAGACTAGGTGGCTGCCCGTTGGGGCGGTGTTACCACAACTGTTCTTGCAAATTTTAGGTTTTGGGGCATATGTGTGTGCCATACAAACTAGTTTTAACCAGGATAAAATCCAGCCGACAAATCACCTAACCAATAACTGAATAAAAAAAGACCCACACAAAGCCAAAGTTTGAGAATAAACTTACTCCAAAACAATCACTCCTGTGTACAAATTCGTGAAGCTTTAAGCTGATACGAAAACAACACTTGATTAGTAATTTAACAGCTCGACAAGACTCACAATTCAATACTGCCAGAAAACATCATACCTGAAGGTCCCTGGGGGGGGAGTGTTTCTATCCCGAATTACCAGTAACGAAGTTGATAAAATGCAATAAGAAGGAAAGCGATAACTAACACATAGATGTTTTTCTTTAATGCAGAAACCCTGTAATAGGGAAAAAATTGCGTCCCCTAACTCTTGAGGGACAAACTTTTCCACTATGTGAAACACTTTTTTTTACAAGACAGTAACTCTCAAGATACAAAGACGATCTTCTATCCTTACTAGTATTCACTCAACTAGTATAAGATCTAACTCTCTTCTCGCCAGAACAACTGTTTACAATACCAGTGGCAATGACGCTTCTCCTAAAACTTAGTACTCGAATGACTAATTCTCTCAAGAACGCTTCTGACGAAATTGCACCATCATTTCAACCCATGATATGTAATGCGAAAATATGCAAGTTTGAAAGTGGTTTTGGTGTGCTTTCCTATGGAGATATAAAATCTCAAAAAGGAAAAATCTTGTTTTATAAACCTCCTAGAAAATGTAGGAGAAAGGAAGAGCTTTTATGCTAGGTTTGGTAGACCGAAAAAACTCCTTGAAAACAAGATGACTCTTAGCAAATACAAGAGATAAAATGACTTTAAATGAAGAGAACAACACTCTAACTCTTCCTAAATTTTTCAAGTGCCGAATGGCTTCTTTGGAGTGGTATTTATAACCACCAAAAGTTTGCAAGTGGAGAACAAGATTCAATTTTGGCCATTCACAATAAAGGTGAATCAAATGGTTCTCCACAAAATAAGGAAAAACTTTTCTTTTATTTGGTTTTGTCCAACCAGGACAACAAGGGAGAAGAGAGGTTTTGGAGACAATATTGCTCCATGAAACAAGGAGGGACAACTTACTTCTTTCACCTTTTTGAAAACCTAGTGAAAAGTAGAGAGGGAAAAACTTTTGAAGAACCAAAAATTATAAGTTAAGATTTCAACAACTCACTTTATAAAAAGTTTTGGATGAAGGAACAAGCAAGGCTTGGTTTGTACGGATAATGCATGTTGTTACCTTTCTCAAAGATTAAGGAGAGAAATGACCATATTATTTAGCTTATAATGTTACTTATGCATATCATCCATGTTTTTTAATAAATGAGAGAATGTCAATAATACCATGGTCGAACCGGCAAATCCAATATGGATCAATCAAAATAAACTCATATTTGAGACAAACTCACACATATGAATCACTATACACGTCATAAGGGAAAAAGTTCCAACAAACAAGACAACATTAAGAGTTATTAAAACTAGACACAGCTCTACATGTCATAAGGGAAAAAGTTGTATGCAAAACAGATGGTTCTGGGACGTGTTTATGTTTATCCTCCTTGCCATTCAACCATCACCTGAAATGTGCAAATATATACCAACAAAACCATCCAAATATAGAAGTAGGATCTGAATAACCCCAGTAAGCATCCAAAAACAGAAAATCATGCTAATAATAATATAGATAAAGCATGAAAATCTTAACGTGAATGCAATCTCTGATCTAAGATGATATTATTATTATATGCACCAGTTCTACGTTTCAGCTGCATATATCAAACATAAACTGCCACATTGATAAATTGATTCATTTGATATTTGAACTGGATGTAGAAACAACAGAGAAGAGACATACATGCCCTTATTATACAAATTACAAAACAGAGGTCAATCACAAAGCCTCCATGAATTCTGAGTCCTCCTCCATAGCACTTAAAGTTTCCGGCGAGAGGCAAGCATGATATTCAAGACTTCCTTCTTCGGCCCCAGGATACACCGTGAACTTCCCATTCTTTCTGTTTGAAGCTCCGCTTCTCACCGCGAGTGGCCTCCCCCACCCGAAATCATTACCATACACATCGAACCGATGTGACCCTCCCATGGACAGAGTAGCAGTATTGCTCACTGCATTATTAGCCTTGAGGGTTGACGGAAACATTGGGTTTTTTGCCCAGCCCTTCAAGTAATTTGTCATCTTTTCTACCGTCAAGGAATGTATGGCTTCGTGTAAATGCAAAGCTGTGTAGCCTACTCCCTTTTGCAGCAGCTCATCTACAGTAGACTTGACAAAAACCCCTCCGAGTGCAGTCCCAAAGTACTCTTTGGCTATTTCCGGCTTCCATAATCTCTGTCTCACTCCTACTGGAATGAAAAAGCACACCCCTTGATCAGGGCTGAGATCATGTCGGCAGCTACGTATTGTGGCTCGCCAAATATGTGATGTCAGTGCCTGGAGGGACGAGATCTTGTTATCCATGCCCATTTCAGCATTAGCCTTTGCTTTGAGGTTTGCAACTTTTTCTTTGGGGAAATGAAATATTCTCATTGGAGGTAAAGAAATTGGAGATGGTTGAATATACTGCTGCTCATTAGTCATCGATGTCATTTTTTCGATGCAGGAGGAGGGTATGTGAATTGGGAGGTCAATTACGCCATCAAGAAATTTTCGATCGAAAACAGGAGTGGATAAGGTAATTAGAGAATGGGAAGCTTTGTTGACACCAGAGGCAGAGGCAGAACGAGTGATTTGAGACCAAGTATTAAGAAAATGCCAAGACGACGTACCATCCACAGCCACATGGTTGATGCTGCAAGCGATGAAGATGCCATCGACAAGATCGGTAACTTGCACCGCAAGCAGTGGCTTCGAGATGCCCTCACAGTTTTGAACAAAGTTCATGGGGAAGAGATTATTGATGACGGCGGCATCATCACGAATGTAGACTTGAGGGTCAAGTATATCAGCCACACTAACAGCTTCGGCAGCTGCATGGATGAACTGAGCTCCTTGGCCGTTACAGTTGATGCAAATACTGTAAAAAGTGGGGTCATCTTGATCATTTTGGATCAGGGCAAGCCGGCCAGCAAGTGGATAGAATATATTCAATGTGTGGGAAAGAGAGGCTTTGAGGTTTTGTATCAAGCTGATGATCTGGTTTCCATCTTTTTGTTCTGCTGATTTTTGGAAGAGGAGACCAAGTTGGATGTAACCAGATTGGAGGACTCGAAGATCCCAGGGAGTTAGCTCAATAGTATTATGACTCTCTGATCGGACAATACTCGAGGAGATATGCCGAATGGGATTCATTTCGATCTCTCCGGCTAATTGATTGCACTTGACCGACTCCTAGCTAGCCCTCGATCTGTGCGTGTATTTGTATAGATCGAACCTGGCCAATCCTATAACTGCCAAGACATAATACAAAACGCACATGCATACTTACCATCCAAGGATTCCAAGCACGTATGGCAGATGACCGACAATTCAAGCTTTTGTTTCGTGGTTGCAATTGAATCACCGGAACTACCAAGAAACTGCTGGCTGCGATACACTTTGCAGTCTCTTTCTCGATTATTACGTCCACCGGTCCATTATAATGATTATAGGGGGAGAGAAAAGAGAAAAACCTTACCTGCGGAGTAGTGGAGAGTAGTACGGTCACTAATTTGAGATCAGAACCCTACCACCCCTGCCCGTATATGGAGTAGACTAGGTGGCTGCCCATTGGGGCGGTGTTACCACACCTGTTCTTGCAAATTTTAGGTTTTGAATACAATGAAAGTAAATTCAAAGTTGATTATTACAATGGATCATTCTAAAATATACCACATGACTAAGGTCTATTCTTCAATCGGACACATAGCACAATCTCAATCTCTCATCTTTTCAACTATTTGAATGTTTTACTGAGCTTATAAGAAATTCACTGTAAGGGATCACTTTCTATTCCCAAGGAATAAGCCACAACCGAGCTCCGTCACAGGGATTCTCACCGCTACCCACCACGAAAATCCATCTCCTTTCCTTGACATTTCCAGAACAATCATGAAACTAGTTCCCGAATGCTCGTATTTAAATAGGAAACGGAAATAGCTAATTAGTTTGGTGGCTGATTTTTTGTGTTGCCAAGCTGGATCCATGTCGACTTTGGATTCCGACATGCCATGGTTTCGGTAGGTGAGGGCTCCAGCTTGGTGGGTGGAAGGACCAAATCCTAGTTTAACTAGCAAAGCAAGATTAATCTTTAACGACTGACCATAATCTAGGAAATTCTACGAAAATTTTGACATAACCTCCCTTGAAACTCATATATACTACAAAAAATCTGCATAAAGATAACACTTCAGAGTCTAAATCCCACAAACAAATTGTGGACCACCGATGTCCATCCGGATTTCTCAACATAAGTTATAAACAAAACCAGAACTCAACTCAGGAATTTAGAAGCATATTTACAAGGTATTGGTTTTGAATACAAATGAAAGTAACTTAAACGACAACAAGAGAAGCTGACACAACTATTTACATGAACACCACTGGAAGTAACATAATACAAACGGTATTCAGAGCGACTTCTACTAGCATATGCTACATATGATCCAAACCGACAATGAGCTGAGATATATTGCTGAAAAGATGACTAGTGGACTCGAAGCCTTCGACAGTACCAAGCACTCTCATGATATAAACTGCAGCTTGGGCGACGAAAATCGAAAATCCTAGGAAAATATATTAAAATATAAAATGTTAGCGTGAGTGGGGGACATAAAAAATATAATCAACATAAATCAATAAAACTGAATTATCATGCATTTCCACTGATTTCCGTGATATAATGCGAGTTCAAATCTATAAATTGAAATATAATGGAGATGGTCATTCAGGGTGTTTGTCCTAACCGGGAACGACTGTATGTATGAAAAGTAAGGTGATGGGATCGTCTAGAGTGTTTGTCCTAACCCGAGACAATCTAGGTCAGGCAGGGTGTTTATCCTAACCCGGTCCGACCGGTTATCCGGTGATCAGACGAATAGTTAGGGGATCGATGCAACTAAATAAAACCATCACATAAGAAACTTCCAAATAAACACTCTGAAAACATACCATAAAGCATAATGCATGAAAATATGAACTTGTTATCGACTGTGAAAATAAAAGTTCAGTCACAAGTCTGCGACTACTGCTGAGGTCAAGTAGAATTCTCATCGTTCGGATCGCAGTCACGATGTCCTGTCCATAAGAATCACATAATATCAGAATGTATAAAAGTAAGAAAATCAACTCTAAAAATAACCTTGAAAACTCCATCGCGAAATCCGATAACCTACTTCACAGAAGCTCCGCCACGAACTACGGCGAGTGGCCGTCACGCGCCTCCACAGGTTGCGGCGCGTGGGTTTCACGCGCCTCCGGAGAAGGTGCTCCAATGCCGGAGGTTAATACCTCATTGAAAAGTTGGTAACAAGGCCTACAACGGTTTGAAACATAGCTGGAGTTCAATTCGACAGCGTTTTTCCGGAATATACATAAACATGCCAGAAAACCTATTTTTGACGACCTCCACCAACAGCGGTCATTGACCCCGCAAAACCTTCCTCTCCTCGAGCCCAACCAAACCCCTAACCTCACACACCTCAAATCGCTGCCAATTCGCCAGAATCGACGCTCAAATCTCACGACCCGAAATTGGCCAAAAAATTTGAATCGTCGAAGCTCCGCCGTGGAGCCTCGATGGACCTCGTGACGTATCTAAAAAGACTCAAGGGAGGGAGAGCTCCAAAAACCCTCCACTCCTGACTGCCAAAACCCGTCAGAGCGTCGCTACCACCGGCGATGACTCCCCGAATAAAACCGAATCAGGTTGCCGTAATAACTTGCAAACACCTAAAAATAACAACAACAACAACATAACAAGGAAGCTTCAAGCTTCAAATTCCTAACTTAACCGACGTCGGAGGTGGCCGGAAAATGGCGGACCGGTCGGATCGACAATTTCAGGTCGGCGGAGGAAGAAATGGGTTAAGCGCGTGCTATTTTTTTTTTATGATTTGAATTTTTTCTTCGAAAAATGCCTATTTACACCCCTTAGCTCCTCGATAGATTGATGGCCCAAAATCAATCTCCTCACGATCGAACAGACGAGATTAAACCGACTAATTAAATTATTTCCTTTTAAAATATTTCTCGCTCCAACTACCGATAAACATAAAAATTAGCTCGCTTATCCGAAAAATCCTCCGAAAATTCCTACAAGCTCAAAATTAAAGACTCTATCGCTCTCGTGAAGAAAGTCAAGTAAAATTCTCACCCGGTGAAAAATTCTTTAACAACCTTGATAGTGCGACTAATCCGCGATAAACCTTAATACGAGTCGATAAATGCATAATTTTTGTTCGGGTCGTAACAATCTATCCCCTTATAAAAAATTTGTCCTCGAAATTTACACACCTGCTAGAAAAGATGATGATACTTCTCTCTCATATGCTGCTCTGGTTCCCAGGTGGCTTCTTTCACTGCATGATTCCTCCACAATACTTTCATTAAAAGAATGGTCTTGTTCTGGACAACTTGCTCTTTACGGTCAAGAATCTCTATTGGTTCCTCAATATAGACCAATAACTCTCGTAGCGGAATTTGTTGAGGCATAATGAGATGTGATGGATTAGGAATGTACTTCCGTAACATGGATACGTAGAATACATCATGAACTCGTGCCAACTCTGAGGGTAACTCCAAACGATAAGCCACAACACCCACACGGTCTATAATCTCATAGGGTCTGATATAACAGGGTTGGAGTTTACCGCATTTTTTGAAACGCATCACTCTTTTCCATGGAGACAGCTTCAAGAATACTCAGTCTCCCACCTTAAACTCAAGATCTTTTCGTCTGATGTTTGCATAACTCTTTTTTCTATCTTAAGTAATCTTCAGTCTATCTCGATTGATCTGCACATTCTCTGTGGTTTCCTGGACTATGTCTGGACCAATTAGGCTCATTTTTCCTACTTCGCTCCAGCACAGAGGGAGTCTGTTACTGTTTCCCAAACAAAGCTTCATATGGCAACATTTCAATGCTAGAGTGAAAAAATTGTTATTATACGCAAACTCCATCAGGTGTAGATACTTATTCCATTTCCTCGAAAACTACAACACACAAGAATCTCAGCATATCCTCAAGCGTCTGGATAGTTCTCTCAGACTGACCATTAGTCTGGTGGTGAAAGGCTGTACTGAATCGTAACTTGAGTCCCAAAGCCTCCTGTAAAGCTCTCCAGAACTGTGAAGTAAAATGAGAACCTCGATCTGATATAATGGATATTGGTACACCATATAGCTTCACGATCTTCTGCATATACAACATAACTAGCTTGCTCACCGAAAGTTTCTCTAAGACTGGTATGAAATTTGCAGACTTTGTAAAGCGATCCGAAATCACCCAAACACCTGAATGACCTTTAGATGTACAAGGTAATTTGAATACGAAATCCATAGTGACATGCTCCCATTTCCAAACCGAAATCTTTAGTCGTTGCATTTTTTCTGAAAGTTCCCGTCGCTCAGCCTTCATCTGTTGGCAAATAGGGAATTGACTCACATATCTCGCTACCTTCCTTTTCATATTAGGCCACTAATAGTATTCTCTAAGAGTGAGGTACATCTTCGTGCTATCCTGGTGCATAACATAAGTTGAAAAATGAGCATTGTCGAGTATTTCCTGCTTTAACTCCTTGTTATTCAGAACACAGAGTCTACCTTTGAATACCAGCAATCCATCTCTTTTTTATGTGAAATCTGGTTGTTTACCGTCACGCCTTTCTTCCTTTAGTTTCAAAAGTGAAGGATCAGAATCTTGTAATTCACGTACTCTGTCAATAAGAATGGATCGAACCTGCAGATTGACAAATAAAACTCCATCCTTGTTCTCATCAGTATACAACACTGCTCTAGTGGCTCGTAACTCCGTAAGCAGTGGTATCCGAGTCATTTGTATATGAGACAAGAAAACTCCGAACTTCTGGATAAGAGCGTCTGCAACTACATTCACCTTTCTAGGGTGATACTCAAAGGTGCACTCATAATCACTTATCAACTTCATCCACCTTCTCTGTCTCGAAATTAAATACTCCACCACTCTCAAGAAGAAAGTCAAGTCAAATTCTCGCCCGGTGGAAAAGTTGTTAAGAACCTCGGTAGTGTGACTAATCCGCGATAAAGCTTAATACGAGTCGATAAATGCGTAACTTTGATTCGGGTCGTAAAAAACGGGTCCTTCCTCGAGATCACGAATTGGAGGTCGAGAAGCCTCCGAAGCGATTCGAGATCAAGAAGTGGAACCTAGGAAGCACGGAAGCTTTAACTTGGTTGCGTTTCGCGCTTCGGAAGCAGAAGCATTTTGGAAGCGCGACAGAAGCGCTTGGAAGAATCTGGTAGTGTGATTCCAAAAATCTTAATTTTGGAAGCGTGATTCCGAAATATTATTTTTTGGAAGCGTTCTGGAAGCGCGAAATTGACAATAAATAGGAATTTTGAGGGAAATAAAATATTATTTTAGGTATATATTGAGTTTCCTCTATGAATTATAACATTTATGAACGTAATGTGTTCATAAACAATCAAATCAGTACTAGAATCTTGTATTTTAGTTACATAATTTCTAATATTTTATTATACATATAATTAATTTATATTATTTTATTACATGCTTCCTCCGAGTACCCGCTTCCCCTATTTTTTTTGAAAAATACGCTTTTGCGCTTCTAAACACTTCGCTTCCGCATACCTAGAGCCGTTTCTATGCAAAATAGAGTGGAACTTTCTATATCTAGCTCCCTCTCTCTCAACAGCCATAAACTTCTCCAAAGTCCAAACCTTTCTCCTCTGTATTACAAACCCCAAGCAGAGAAACACACACCCAACCCCACAATCCCATCACCATAATTTTTAGAAAATTTTACACAATTCCAAGCACTCAAAAAGTCTGATTGAAAAATATGTACAAACCAATTCAAGTAGACAAATCAAATCTTGGTTGTTTGGTGTAGGGTTTCAGAATCAGAAGCCCAGATCAGAAAAGAAAGCATCGGCTTCTCTTCTGATTTCTCCTCGGCGTAGTTCGTAACGTTTGACCGCGACGAGTAGAGTTACGCACGATGGAGACATGTTTGGGTGGTGGCACACAGACACTTAGCTTATAATAAGCTCAGTCAATTTCCAAGAAAGTTTTAAAAGCCAACTGCTTAGAGTGCGATAGGTGTTATTGGAAAAAAAAAATAGACCTGAGGTGCTAGTCTTTGGGGTGCATTGCAACATGTTCCTACTAAAATACCATATATGGTTATTTATTACATATAGCTTGGTATTATGCATCAACAATGTAGTTAGGTCATCTCCAGTCCAAGGCTAAAGGCTTGATATAGCCCCAGAATCACCGAAAACTCATCTCTAACTCAGGGCAGGGTTATACTAAAAATTGATAAAGTAGCCCGATAGGGCTAAGAGCTAGGCTATATGTGGTCATTGGCATAGCTCTGGGCTATATTTTTGTGGGACCACAATTATTTTTAAATATTAAAAAATTGATGCTCGTAATGGTCAATAATAATTTTAATTAGTGCTCATGTCAATTTAAACGTTATGTTGACATCATTTAACTAATCAATTTATTTTAAGTTTTTAACTCCAATAATGATCACAATATGTTCGTAAAATAATATAATAAAAATAATAAATACATCATGTCTAATATTTTAAAAATATTAAAAATATGTATTTTTAAAATATCAATAAATATAATATATTTGAAACGGTAATATAATAAAAATAACATATGTAGTCTAAATTATATTTATATATAATATTCATAAGATTTTATTAGAAAAAATATATAAGTTTAAATTTTGAAATAATAAAATAATATAAAAATTAAAATTATAGCCCTTACGGGTTGGAGACGGCACAAAATATAACCCTAACTGTTTATTTAAATAGTATATTTAAGAGGCTAAATTTTATTCTGGGGCTAATTAATTATAGCCCCTCAGGACTGGAGATGGCCTGAAGATCAACTATCTTTTTAGGTGGTTAATTTCAAGATGGAAGCTGACACTTTGGCGCGGTTTTTCAACGAAGTGGTATAAATTTTTTCAAGTTTAAAATTGTGATATATGTATGTTAGAATTGGGATTCTAATACTATTGTTAGAAATGAGGGAGCACTTGGGTCTAGAAAATAGGAAGGAGAATTTTAGATCGAGGAAGAACTCACTAAAACTCTGATTTTATTACCAAGTACAACCCTTAGTTATACAACACTCTTACACTAACTTCTACTACTCTAGTGTGTTCACTCACACACTTCTGTTTCGCTCTCACTCATCTTACACTTCAATTACATACTAGAACATCTATTTATAGATGTGTCCACCAACCTAGCTACTTCTAGATGGTTCTCTACATGTTTAATCTGGGCTTCCCTAGCTATCAACATGACTAGCTAACAATTGATCATTCTAGATCAAGTCTACACTCTAAATCTTCTAGACTTTTCTACATAGACTCCCTCTGGCTAGTAAACATGATATAAGCTTCTCTTCGTACAAGATCTCTTCTAGATTGATCTAGTCTCTTGTATTCACAATGTGCATTACATTCTAACACTCCTCCTTAATGCACATTGTCGATCTCTTGAATAGTCTTCACGGTTCTTGAAATCTCGAGCTTCACCATGTCTTAGATGTCGTGGTGTAGACGGCTTTATTATCCTCTCGTGTTTTTCATGCATAGTCTTTCTCCGACATTCTTCTTTTTTGGAGCTTCAACTTTTTTTGACTCTAGCACAGTAGCATGGTTGCATCTCTCGTATGAGAGTCTTTTTTCGTATAGGGAATTGCTCATTTCGTTGCTTCTTTGTTCATCTTCATTTGTTGCCACTCAATGGGAAAACCTTTTTCCTCCATCTTGATTTTAAATATCAATCTTTTCTTCTGATCAAATATCTCGCAGGAGTCTTTGGAAAATAGTAAAGCATATCTATTCTCCATCATTTGTCTGACATCATGCTCCAAGCCAGGAACTAATAGCACATTATTAACATATTTAGTTCCTTTATTAGTTTGGATAGAGATCATACATTTGCCTGTCGTTTCTACCACGTCTTCGTTTCCCAACTTCACTTGTGATCTTTCTGAAGTATTAAGCTCAGAGAAGATGCTCATGTCTCCTGTCATGTGATTGCTGCAACCGTTGTCGACATACCATTTTCTCTTCTGCTCCTCCTGGCATGTATAAAATAGTATTTGTTCTGGCTCATTCTATTTTGTGAACTTCGCCTGGTCATTCCTTAGTAGACAGTCTCTTGCTTTATGGTCGAACTTATTACAGCTCCAGCATCTTGGTTTTCTGCAAAACCAACAATCTCTTTCTACATGATTCTTCTTCTTGCATATCCCACATTTGGATAGCTTTCTTTTTCCTGAGTGGTTGCCTGAGTGTTGTTATTGGTACTACGAGCCAATTGTTTCTCTGCCTGCAAAGCTCTTTGGTGTGCCTCAGAAATAGATAACGGATCAAACATATTAAGAACATTCTGAAGTTGGAGTCGCAAGCCGCCCATATAGAGTGAAACCAACTGGGTTGCAGATTCACTGATTTCTGTACGGGCCGGAAGTTGATAAAAGACAGTGGTATAATCATCGACAGAGCGCGTACCTTGGCATAAGTTCTGGAGACGCTGATACAGCTCGCGTTCATAGTTATATGGCAAAAAGGCCGCATGCATGTGCTTCTTGAATTTTTCCCACAATACAATTTTTGTCTTACCACTACGAACTCTTGTTGCCTTGGTTTGCTGCCACCAGGCTTGAGCTCTACCTCTCAATTTGGTAGCCACCAAAGGAACACATCTAGGGTATGGAACCTCTTTAATTCCAATATTTCTTCAACTGTAGCTAGCCAATCAAGAAACTCGTCTGCATGCAATCCACCATGGAAATCGAGAAGGTCAACCTTTAACCCCGATTCCCAACGGGGATGATCTGGTCGGCCACGATCATGAGCAAACGGATTGTCACCGTAATCATGGGCGTCGTCACCATCGGCAGATTCTGACTCACTGTATGGGTGTTAAAGAGCATCCATTTGTTGCGTTAAGGATTCAACTTGCTGACGCAATTGTGCGACCTCATCGCGGCGGTACACGTCATCAAGGTGGGCATCGTTACATCTCTGCCGCAGCATATCATAGAACCGGACCGAGACTGATACCAACTGATGCAGCACACATAACCAACAGAGGTATAATCACATAAAACTTTGAGATGAATCTCAGTTTAATTTCATATATCATAGTCTGCCTTTCACTAAGGCATAATACAACTTACATAGGAAGAAAAACAAACTTCTGGAAATATAAAAAGGTTGCTAACGTCTGCAAAGCTATATGAAAAGCTACAAAACGTCTCTTATTACCACTAAAAGGGTGGTATCAGTTAATGAAAACATGAAATACTGCATTAAACTAGGTTCTTGTGGGATTTTTAGGACTTGGGGTGATCCAAACGGGGCCAAGAACTCTCATTCAATATGCTCTGCATCATTTAGGGGAGATATCTTATTTTCTTTATATACTGATGCTCTTGTGCTACGACTTTCTCGGTTAGGAAATCAGAGATTTGTGCCCGACGCTTCACTGTTAGAGCTTTTGCGTTCTTGTTCACGACTCCTCTGTTTCCTATTTTCTTCTTTTGTTCCTATTTTATTCTCTGGTTTCTCCTCTGTATTCATGTTGTTTGTGGCAATCTATGGGGGTGGAGGTCGCGGTGGTATGGTGGGGTTGTTGGTTCGGTGCACTGTCTTGGTACTGGCGGTAGGTCTTCAAGCTGTGGGGTTGTCGGTCGGTAGAAAGACCAATGGTGGATCTGGTTGGTGGAGTTTGATCGGTGCGGCAGCAGGATAGCATAGTTGGGCGCTGGACCTAGGAAGTTGCTCTAGATTCGGGTGATTTGGGGAGCGGCGAATCATTCGAGGTCGGTTTAAGGGAGGTAGGCAATAGGCGAGCATGACCTGGGACCAAGGACAGACCCGCAGAGCAGCGCCGGTGATGGCGGCCCAGACCACTCCGGTGCAGTAGAGTCGACGTGATGGGGATTGGAGTCCAACCCGTTTGGGCCTGCCATATGGCTCAATTATCCAACCCGTTTGGGTTGATGACCTGGAGGCTTTTTTGTGGGCTGGGATGAGCTAGGGCTTCTGGCATGTTTAAGGCTTGTGTGTGTGATAGTCTGGGCCTCACACTCTGGGTTTTAATTTTAGGCTATGACTTTTGGGTGTAGAATCCAGGAGCCCTTGTGGTAGAATAAAGGAAGTTCATAGCTAATTAATGAGTGATGCATCATAAAATTGACAGTTATTAGCGTTATTCTGGTTTCAACATTATTATTTAATGTAATGGTATAATAAGATTTCTTTTATCGTACCAGACAATCGGATATTACTATTAATTTTTCCTATAATGAATTTGATCGACCCTCAAAAAAAATTTAGGGATTTTTTGAACATTATTTTTCCCTATTTTCCAAAATGGTTCGAGTAGCTCAATACCGTTTTTTTTTAGAGTTTCTTTTGACTTTTAAGTTTTTTTTGAAAGATATTCGAAAGGCCTCTTCTTTTAAGTAACTAAAACCCTATCTCTCTCTACTTGCCCAATTCGCAGAATTGAAACCCAATTTGCACAAATTCGAATTCGTAGCTGAACACCCTTTGCTGTGTTCTTCGAATCCAGCGTTGAAATTGCTTTGTGCAAATTTTAGAGGTGAAAAAGCTTGAAGCTTTTCTCACAATGTCAGCGAGGAAGGTCGGAGAAGCTGAACCTCAGGCCGAGGACGGCGGCTCTGCTCAAGTTTCAATGTCAGTTCGAGCTTCCAAGTCAACTGAAGATGGCGACAAGAAGCTAGTGAGTCTCTTGCTATTTCTCTCTCAACCTTTAATTGCTTACTTGGTTTTGATGGTACTTTTAAGTAATAGGTCCTAGTCTTAAATTACCGAGAATTAGTTAGTTTCATGCGACAAGTTTGATTCTTTTGAGTTCATGAATGAATATGATGAAGAGTTTTAGTTTATTAATTCATTAGTTGGTTCCATTTTTAGGTGTAAGATTTCATGCGTTGAATCACTACATGGATGTATGAGCCAGTGACTCTGTTTGTTTTAGTTATAAGCTGGAGGTCTTGTTTATTGATCTCGTTGTCAACATTACTTTCTTCTATATAGCTTGATCAAATTATGATGCTTTTCCACTTGGGTTGTTATAGAGCACAGAGAAGAAACTTAAGGATGTTGATATCTGTCTGCCAATAGTATATGGGACGATTGCATTCTATCTTGGTAGAAAGGCCAGTGAGTAAGTGTGTTTTTCTTTTATTTGGGTACTACAGTAACTTATAGCCCTTTTCGTTATCTTTGAATGCTTAGACTTTCTTCTGTGGATTAGGTCTCAGTCCCATAAGTGGACAGTTTATGTTCGTGGGGCTACAAATGAGGACCTTGGGGCAGTGATCAAGCGTGTCGTCTTCCAATTGCATCCTAGTTTCAACAACCCTATGAGAGTGATCGAGTCACCCCCATTTGAGTTAACGGAATGTGGTTGGGGTGAATTTGAAATTGCTATCAGCCTGTTCTTCCACAATGATGTTTGTGAGAAACAGTTGGACTTGTGAGTTCTTGTATTTAGACATTCATTTCATTGGCTTGACAAGACCTAGAAGGAAGACCACTGATCATTAGTGCTTATATCATTTGTAGGTATCACCATTTGAAATTATATACTGAAGATGAATCGGGCCCCCAGTCGACCAAGAAACCTGTTGTTATGGAATCTTACAATGAAATCATTTTCCCTGACCCTTCTGAGGCATTTTTTGCTCGCGTGCAGAATCATCCTGCTGTTATAGTTCCTCGTTTGCCTGCCGGGTTTAACTTGCCTAGTCCTGGTAAGTTCCTTGTTTCAATGGTATTTGAACCTCTGTTTCATTTTGCTTTTGGCTTTAGCTTCGTATGTTAATTTGTGCAGTATTGAATAACGACATGAATGAAAACAAACGAGGAGATACGAAGGATCATCCTCTTAGTCAGTGGTTCTTGAATTTTTCAGAGGCAGATGAGCTCTTAAAACTTGCAGCAGCTCGCCAAGAGGTTAGAACTGTTTTTTTACATTTCTTTTGTGGATTTTGGTCGAGTCTTTGTGTTGATTCTGTAGATGTGGGTGCACCATATAATGTAAATAGTTTGGAATCAATATTTTCTGAACTTATATCTCCCTTCACCCACATAATTTTGAGGAGGTTTAGTTGAGGAGGAAGAAATGATGTACCACCTCCTAACTTACATTTAAGAATGGGGATACATTCTTTTCCTAATTTATTGAATTATAAAGCTTGTGTGAATCATGCTAAATTGCTAAATGGGGCTAAGCTTGGGTCCTGCTAAATAGGAATTCTTTTTAGAGACGGCACTATCTTCAATTATTGGGCTGGGCGAAATGATCAACTATTCTTCCCTTTCGTTTGGTACTGGATTACGGCTGGATCTCTTGTGTGTCTTAACCTCTCTTGCATGTTGCATATGTGAAGGAGGCTTATCTTGTGGCTTGATGTTATATCTATGGGCTTGGGTTTCACTTGTAGCTATGTACTGTTGTATTTTCAGTTGTATATGCAATACTGTGGGAGAGGGTGTGTTCTTTCTTTTCTACTTGCTTGAATGGTCTCACTGTGGAATGTGGACCTTTTGGATATTCATGTTTTGAAATTTTCCTGAACTTGATAGGTTCAGGCCCACATTGTTAACATGAGAAGAAAACTGAGCTTGATGGAATCCAAACCACCCTCTGGATTCGAGTATGCTTGATCATGGAACATTAGCAAAGATTCATCATCAGTGTAAAATATGGAAGTCAAGTGATTGTTGATGTAAACATGTGTACTATTGCAGTTATGCCGTTATGGAGAGCTCTCCATTGTGCCAAAGTCCATGTATGTGGTTTGGAGCTGACTGAAGCTTAGTATAGGAACAACAATAGATTGTTCTGAGACCTATTACCATTCTAGAGTTAGAAGTTCATGTGCTGCTTCCATCTTAGTTTGGCCAAGTGTTGCAGGAGTACGCTCAAGGTCAACGAGTTCGTCCAATCAGATTGGATGCTTATAAAGTAGTGCATTTTTATTGTGAGGATGCAATTGTAATGCTTATTGTGTAATTCAAATCCAATGGTATAAGAATAAGCATTCTAGTGGTTTCAGGAAGCTCGACTTTCTTAATTACTTTTGCTGATGTTGAATGAATTGAAGTGATTCTTTGGTCTAGGAGGTCTATCTAAATACAGAAACGTACACACTACACACAACTATGAGATCATTTCTGACTTTTGCTATATTGAACAGTTGAAGTCCTCTTTCTTTTCAGGATCAGGTTCGTTTGAGTACTTAGACCGTTAAGTTGATATGCCTACTGTTATGATTGCTGAAAAGCCGCCATTTCTAATTTTGTCTCTATGAGGTTTCTTGAAGACAAGTAACATGGCCTTCACATGTCCAAGTGTTGATTGTGTCAGCTTCTTCTGTAAGAGAGCTGCCTTCTGTTGATTCCCAATCATGGTCCTGCCTCAATTACGATGAGGAAGCATGGTATATATGTTCTTCCCACTTTAATACTAACCTTGACGTTCTATCCACATTCATTTCCAAAAACCTTGATGTTCTATCCACATTCATATCCATAACATGGGTAGCCGCATAGATAGACTATTTTGAAGTTCTTATATCCAATCTGTGATCGAGCATTGTTTCTAGGGTACTGTGGAACTGTGGATTGACACTGGTTTCGACGAAATTTTTGGATGTTAAATCAAGAGATGATGCCTTGATGTGAAATGCTCTCTTGTTGCATGTAGAAGTAGAATTCATTGTGATGATCACAATGTGTGAATGAAGTCAAAATTGGAAGGCATGAAGCTCTCTGATGAAGGATTGTGAGCCTTGGAACATGCATGGGAAGGAAATAAATTCTCTTGGAATTATACGTGGTGCTCATTCCAGGAGAAGAGTATAGGTGTGAGTCTTACTTACCAGCTCTTCCATATCGATCTGTTTGGTCTGGCTTCTGGTTTGGTTTTAATCGAAGGGGCACATGGGTAGTCTTTAATGGTGAGACATTTCTTAGCACAAGTAACTCAATGCTGAAACAATTGCTTCACAGAAGTATCTGTCATAGAAGTTTCTGAATAAATTTATCCCCAAAGCTCAGAAGCCTCTCAATTATTAGGGAAATTTGTTTCTTTCCAGTCTTCAAGTTCTGGTTGCGAATGAGTTTCATGCTATAAGGAACAAGCACTACCGAAAGGTGTGAGCATCATGCTCCCCATCTAAAAACATAGTCGAACACGTTGGTCTGGCTAGTTAGCTGGATTCTAACTTGTAATATGGTTGGAACCAAAACCAGCCGTTATTTGGTCCTGTGGTTGTACTAAAAGAACGGGAATGTGTCCTTAATGGATGAATGTTAGGAGGTGCAGACGAATAAGTAACCAGATTGTGTTCGTCTGTTTGATCGTCAGCAGATATGACATGTATCTAATAGTTACATTAGGTGTCCACATTTTAGTGCGAGATAGAACTTGAGTTGGGCACTTACTAGATCATTACAAGTGTTCATTAGGAAAAGTACGTTTCTTGTTTTATGATAGATTGGCGAGGTATATATGTTGTTTGAAGCCCTGGCGCATGCATGCATGGATTTCTTAGATTTTGGCATGGGTTTTGATTGCAGGTTGCCTGGTTGGTAATATGTTTCTTGTTTCCCCATCTTACTTTCTTCACCGGCCATCAGAAACAACCAAATCAATCTGATCGACTCAACCTCTACGAACTTAACCAGCTGAGAAATCTATTTCAAACTAGTAAGCAAATGCCACAAAGACACAAATTACTCCAAGGCAAGGGAAAGTGCATATATTATAACTATTGTGACTTTGTGAGCTGCGATCGAGCGATGTTTCTATTGAGTCTGTTTCACCTATAAACTGCGAAAGAGAAAAGCATCGTAACCTTTTCTTTGGTATGACTGCCAGACTACTCTGTATGGACTGCATGACGTTGAAATGTGAAGTCTACGTACTCATAATTTTTGGAATAAAAGGATGGATTTCTGGAAACTGACCTTTCTTCTAAAAGTTTTCTTCATTTTCTTAAAAGAATACTAATCAATTTTAGTTTAATGATTCCTAATTACATCGAGTCATTTTCTATGTGTACGTTATATATGGAACAACGTACTCTAGTTTCCTTTCGAGAAAGGGAAAGAAAGTTAAGCAAGCTAGCATAAATTTAATTTATTCGGGTCCCTTCTTACTTAAACTCTGGACTCTGGAGTACGCAGGTGATATGATTGTTGTAGAAATTCGGCAGTTCGAATTCCGATCACATCCATGATCGGACTAACTAGTATAACACTGCCAAAAGAGGGGACTGTAACTAACCTCCTCTCGTACGGCATTCATCGAGCCACGCATCCCTTAAAAATGCTTGTCGACCTACGTTGTTAATCTTCAGAACAAAACGTGAATACTGACTGTTCCAGTATTTGGACTCATCTAGCTGCTGGGGTACGCATACAGTATCTAATACACCTTCATACCATTTGTCTTTATCACGAGTAACCATCAAGGTATATTAAGGAGATACAAGTCTCTTCAAGAGAAAAGTTCAGAAATGAGAGAGACAAATCCTCCCATCAAATAAGCTAATTAAGTGTATAGTCGATATATAGATATTTCTTCCAACAAGGTAATCTAGCGTATATAGTCGACGATAGATAATTGTTTGGACAAGTTATACATTACGTACTACTGTACTGTACATCACTTCTAGGATATTAGTTGCGAGCTCAAAGAAACACGTATACATGTCGATATAAGTACAGTAGCATATCCAATAGTACTTGCAAGCTAAACACCAATAGGATAAAGGAAGTGTGGAGGGAAATGGAACTTTTAATATCTATGTATCATTTTGGAAGGAAACATTGGTAGGCCTAAACCCCTATGGGTTTATTATTGGACCATTAGGGTTTTTGCAATTGCTACATACGTTAATGCTAGCTAAGCTTGTTGCTCAGCTTCATAGTCATCTTATGACCGACCCTAATCACTGTTTGTTTGCCTGAAAAGCATTAGGTGTGGGCTCTTGTTCGGTCCACACCCCACATGCCCTTGTTTTCTCAATCCCCTGTTCTCACGTCCATAAATACCTCTCCCACCCTCTCCAAATTTCTATCAACCTCCAAAACCACCATCTTCTTACCTCTCTCTGTCTCTCTATTTCTCTTGCTTGCTCTAACCAGCTGATCGAGCTATACCTACCTCTGCTTCCTACTACCATGGCCATCCTCAAGAAAACATCATCACACAGAGCACCCCTAGTGCCTCAAACAACGGCTCTGAAACAAATCGTCAAGAAGTGTTCCAGTTTTGGAAAGAAAAACAATGGCTGCAACGAAACCGGTCTCCCAGATGATGTTCCGAAAGGGCATTTCGCTGTGTACGTCGGCGAAAACAGAAGCAGATACATAATCCCCATTTCGTGGCTAGGCCACCGGGAGTTTCAAAGCCTGCTGCAGAGGGCAGAAGAGGAGTTCGGGTTCAATCATGACATGGGGTTAACTATTCCTTGTGAAGAAGTTGTGTTTCGCTCTCTGATAGACCAATATTGCTGAGGTTATTATTATCATCTGTGGCAGCAATGGTGGATAGCTCTGGCCGTATGTGAGGGATTGACTTGTTGAGTGTTAGTGATTAATTGTATAATATGCTTAATTATGATCATATAAGGAGTTTTTTCTCAGTACGTCTTGATGATCTAGCTAGTACTAGTTTCCATTTCTTGTACCCTAATTAAGAGAACGTACTGATTGGATACATGAAAAGTACTCGAGAGCTTGTTATAGCTCCACGCTTTGCCCTTTTTTCTTCATCTTTTATTTCTCCAATCAATCGCTCCATATATTTCTTCCTGTCTATCTCAGACTGTGTTACAGATGCAAAGATTTGGAGGAGGTGCAATTCATAATCGATGGAAGTTGAGTGGAATATAAATCGGTTAAGTACGGTATTTTTTTTACAATTATATGTCCATATAGTACGTTATGTTCAACTTGTTTGACGTTTTAGTTGGTACGTACAGTACAGTACAATATATAAACAGATAGTTCAATTGTCACCCTTTTTACACAATTAAGATCCCTTCTCCATTTTCATGTATATTTTAAATGCAAAATTAGATGAGATGTAAAGGACAGTGATGTGATTTACGAAAAGAGTAGTGATAGAGAGCCTTAAGAAATGCCTAAGTTTGTGACTTTAAATCTGTGGCATTTACACGTCATTAAATAGGTAAATATTTTATTAATTTAGACCTAATTTTTATATCCTAAAACCAATATTACCCTTACAAATTTATATCATTTTCAACAAAATATTGTAACAAATCATCTCCCCTAGATTGGCAAACCCTAATTTGAAACATAAACCCTGACCCTGCAACCCTTCCTATTCCTTTTATTCTACAGATCCTTCCTATCCCTCCTTATTGAAACAGTTATGGTCTAATCCTCCACAGCTCCAATCATATTCTTGAACTTTACGTAAACAATGGTGGCTAAAAAAGAGTTTCATTACAGATTAAAGTCAACAAATTCTAAAACCTTGAACTGGGAAACAAACTCAGACCAGCAACTTATTGAAACAAAGAATCGAACACCAAGGATCTAACATCAAGCAAAATTATAAAGGGAAGAGATCAAGACTACACTAAAACCCCAACACTCTACCTCGGTATGAAGGCAAGGACGTTGCCATAAGCCATATTAATAAACTCCGGAGAACGAATTCACCACATATCGATCAAGAAGTTTTCATTTATTGATCTGTATGGATATGTTCATTTTTCTTTTCATTTATCTAATTGAAAAAAAAAATGTATAGAGAATTTTCTTACCCATTCGATTACAGAGGATATGATAAACATTTAACTATAACAATGGGGCAGCTCATATATACGTAGATTTAGTACTATGATGACATGTTATGTCACCTAGATTTAAAGTCAAAAAAATATGAGCTTCCTTAAGGGCTAATATCATTTTTCTTACGAAAATTATGTTTGGGGTGCTAATCTCATCCTCTAAAGAAGAGAAAAATAGGGTATAACTTACGCGTACGTATATGAATTCGGGTATGATTAGTAAATAGTGATAACTGCATATATATCCGGCCGGCCACCTTAAAACATTAAGTTTGAAGTGCATGTATGATTTTATTGGCAACCTCTAGAATTAGAATTTTGTGCTTAATTAGTTGGAGACATGCACACACACGACTAATTAATATTATTTGGTTTATCTTGACAAACTTACACTGTGCATGCGAAGTAACTAATCTCGTTCTTTAATTTCCTTTTTATTGTTCCACGTTAAACGCCCCTGAACTAATTTAGGACAACTTAGGGAAAAAGAAACTAAAAACTAAAAAGAATTAAGGAGAAGACAGTTCGCAGGGTATGAAGTGGCTGTACTCAATTGATATCTTTAGACAAACTATTGGAAGGAATAAGTTAGATTTTTTCCCCTCTGGTCAGACTAGCTTCCTCCTAAACTTCTTGGATATGAAGAATGATAAGAAGTTAAGAACTACTGAATCTTAAAAGAGAGAAAGAAATTTTAGATACCCCTACTTCTTGAAAATGGTTAAAAATACACATGTATTGACTCTAATAGTTTAACTTGAGAGCTATTTTTCATCAAACTTGTTCTAGAATTATAAACGTACGTCATTGAAATGCTCTAATATAACAGATGCATGTCTATCTTCAAATCAAAGGGTCATTGTTTTAATTAGTAGTGTGCATGAAATGATTTTAAAACGGTGACCGAGTCAATTAGATAATAATCGATCAACATATATTGTTTTACTTAGTTAACGTGTTTTGTTTGAACCAGGCAGGCATTATCATGGTGCCAATGTTAGCTAGCTAGCTGGCCAAACTATATATTGAATACGTACTGACATCAATTTGAACCAATGTTCTAAATCGATATCCTGGCTAGCCGGCCTACTAACATCCCCATGTAATTGATGTCAGTCCTGAACTCCTAACTGCATTTAACCTTAAAAAGGGAGACAATTGAAAACACATATTAAGTAAACTGCAAATTAAGTTTAGGGCGTGCACATGAAGTTGTTATATATGCAAGCTACCAATAATAACCAAATTTTGTTTAGTGGTTTCCTGCCATGAACCTAATATATCAAACCACAGCAACATATTTTCGACCACATCCTCCCAGTACGTACTTCTCTCTCAGTGGCGTATTCGTATTAATCGGCCTCCATTTTTCCTCTCATCGAAGCACATGCAAAGTGGGTCTTATTGTTCTCCTACCACAATATTGCTCTAGCATGCATGGTTAGGAAGGCTCTTAATAATCTCCATCATACATGTACGTGCATCTACATCCGATGGCCATCTTAATCACAAACCAAAAAATTTAGTAGTTGAGTGTTCTTGTATGATTGTATCTATATGCACAGGACCATATATGCATGGTGTGTGAGGGTACAACTTCCCTTTTAAATTCCAATTAGTGTCCAAGATTGAATCTAATTGCGTTTAGATTCATATAAGCTTGTTTTGGGAGATAGATAGAGATTGGTAACTAATAGCTAGTATGAAAAAGGAGACAAAGCTCACATGAGAATGATGTGATCAACAAAAGGCGTCATAACCTTTCACATCCTTTTTACTTAATTTACACCATCATATAATTAGACGGCATGGGTTCTATTACGACATAGCGATAGATTTTACTTCCTTGAGCATACATACATATCATTGTTGCTAGCTAGCTTGATCTATGTTAATTTAGCTCTAAAACGGCACTACTTAATTAGATGTCAATTCTGAAATATGATGTGATTAGACTTGAAATGACTTTGATATTGATTTTCCGACTCGGTGTAATTCTTAGATAAATTAATTACAAAACATTGTTGACAAAAACTGAGAAAAATATATGTATGAATGAATATACTCAACCAATAACGTTATAATGTTATATACTACTTAAGCTGATCATACGATGGGTTTGCTAGCTAATTATTTAACTCCGAATTGCTTTCCATGCCTTAATGATAATTGAAATAAATAGATTAAATATTTGATTTCTTATTACTGGGTTCGAAGAACATGATGGAAGTACAAGTTGGCATATGCCTGTCCAAATGGGTGACTAACATACTTGATTTCATGAACCAAATCATGCCTCCTATCTAGCATAAAGATGTTCTCCAACACAACATTCCCTATCTATCACTCGATCGATCTTGCTGCGCGCCCACCGCAATAGAAAATTAGAAAACAGAAGATGATCTTTTCTTGGCCGGGTCTTTCCAAGAGCCTCAGTATTAACCAACAAGATATTAAAGATTGCATGAAGGTAAGGTGAGCATTACTGAATCTGCATGGATGATATTAGTCATGCATGCTGCACCCCCCTTATTTCTGGTATGAGTCTCTTTCTCCTCGTCTAGTTCAAATCACAGAGCTTCATCTCTCCCACATAATTCTGGTTAGTTTGGTTGCAGAAACCGACTGTGTTGGGTTGGGAATGAGTTTGTAGGGTAGATATGTAGGGTTTAAAAACCTACATGTGTTTTGATTCAATTCGACAATTCCTTTCTTTTCTTTTTTTTTGATAGATTTTGGAGTTAAATTTCACTACCACACAAACTCTTTTAGAATTGGTTTGAGTGATTTCACTAGTTGCCAAATGAGATCGAGGAAATATCAACTCTGTCTCCTCGAGGTCTGAACCAGAGCTGCAAATTTTGCTGGTCTCGGCCCAGTCTCCTTTAATTTGTTGTGCGTATAATACAGATATGTATATAATACTTGGTTTTCTCACAAGTCGTCTTTGTTTTCTTCCAAACGGAAAAACCGGGATTGCTATTTATTGGTGGAGCTAACTGAAGTGGGGTATAATTGATAAGGAAAACGAAAAAGGAAGTGATAGAAATGTTTTTAATGATCAAAGTATTGTAGCATATTTGTTTTTTTCTTTCTACTGAACGGAATTTAGAACAGAATTTGTACTGTTCGTATCGACTGTTTGTATCGACAGATCGTGAATTTTAATGTTACTTTTTAAGATGTGATGAGCGCGAATCTGTTTCTCTTATATTTGCTTATTTTGTACTCACGTGGTCTATTATACTATTATAGCCACATATATAGAGAACATGATATAGTTACATTATGTGGCGTACACAAGTCAATTGTAGGACATATATTAAACATAATTCTCACATGTATGTATAGAAAGTTAACATCATATAAAACTTAATCGATGAATAAATCTGATTTAGGCTATAAAGTGTTCTGCTCAAAGTATTATTCTTACTTTGTTCCAAGCAAGTTATTTAGATGCTTCCCTACGTCCAATCTATAGATGCCAAAATCATGCTCGTGGGGAATGGGTAGTAAAGTGGCAAAGCTCATAATATAGTTGGAAATATGAAGCAAACAACATAAACAAATTTTTTTCATTTTTTTTTCGAAGAAGAAAACAAGGCAGCTACAGGCTAAAGCCTCTACTACAACCAAGAGCTACGTTGTCGAAAAGCATCGCCAGACGAGACGAAAGAAATTTTTCATTAAACTCTGGAATTGCTTTAATCAAGTCTCTACTCTACGCCAAACTTTGTACACAGAATTGGAAAGGAAGAAACTACAGTGGTGGATTCACCACAAAGAAAATAGGACCTAAACCATTTCCCTCCCGTTACTGAACCCATTTAGTTTCTCTCTCTTGGCACCGTGGGCCTCCATTATGCTACCAGTTCTCTTGCCATTTTGGGGCTCCATACCAGTTTGCCAATGAAACGTCATATCATGAAGGTATTCACAATGCGCACCCTTACGACACCCCGAGGCATTTTTGAAAAACATGCAATGTTTCAGTTTCTTGGGCTTCAGTTCTGCAGGGTTATAGTTTACCGACATTTTCAAGTCCATCAAGTGATTACGATCATTACTATTATTGCAGAAAACGGAGTCCTGAGTTTCTTTCTGTTCAGTTCCATGTTGCCTAATGAGGTTCTTATAGTAGTTCACATCCTTGACAATTCCGGCGGCTTCCTGTACCGGGAAAGAAGATAAGGGAGCCATGTTCTGTTGAGGCATTGTACTTAAAGGCGTTTGGGCCTGATTTTGCAGTCTAGGCAGCATAACATGGTTAACTTGAGGTGAAGGTTCTGATGGTGAAGTTTGCCTCAACCTGTGCATTCGACTTGTTTCTGGGTTATGGGGAACTGTGTTCAGCGAAGCACCCACTTTACCTGGCATGCGGAAGTTTCGATTTGCAGGCCTTTGCATATCAGAGTTTGAATGGGATGAGGGTACATATGGAGCTACCGTCTTTAAACTGGGTGCAGTAAGACTATTGGATGATGCAAATCCTGGATGAGCTTGTGCTTCTTGTACATTCATTAAGTTCTGAAACATTTTCGGATCATTAAGAATTTTGAAGAGCAAATCAGTGTCGATGATACTCCCCTTTTCATTGTTCTTCATAGCAGTTAATGCAGCTGTAGCAAGAGCTGTAATATCAGCAGTCTGATTAGGTAACTTTCCCGGTACATGTACTTGCTCAAAACCAGGAGGGTTAGACTCGGAAACATCTGAGGCTACAGTGCCGCTCACTGATGTTGAATCTTTTTCCTCTTCTTGACAATCTTCTTCAATTGGATTTATTGGGATGCAAGGAGTAAGGCTATGATCATAACGCTCTTGTTCCACATCCAATGAAACAGAGGGGCTGCAGGGGGGAGAAGACAATCAGGCCAATTTTGCATTAAATTAACTGAGTACCAAACTTACATCCAGATTCCAGACATAATAAGAAAAAAAAACTTACCTAGGTGGAATAGCAGAAAATCTAGGGTATACAGCTTCAAGCACTCTGGACTCTCTCAGTTTTTGAGCCTTGGCTTCATCACTTTCTTCACCAGCTGCTACACTCCAGTCGTCTCTCACAGTAAGCTATTAAAAAAATAAGCATTTGAATAAGAACCTCGCAAGAGCAGAGATAGACATCATGCAGAAATCCAACATGTTTGAGTGAGGCATAAAAACAGAGAAGCCTTAAGCATCACAAGCAATTGAATCATACATTAACAATGAACCCATCTGCTTACCTTGGGAGGGCATTGCCATCGAATTCGTGGGATGGGAGAATGTTGCAGTTTAGATTGGCTCAGAGAGATACCAACTTCAAACCCGGGGGGACAATCATTTGATTCCATGGTATTTGAGTGTAACATATTTGCTGTTTTTGGTTGATAATGTTCTTGATATTTCATGCCAACTTCCACAGGACAATCCAAAAACGAGAAGAACTTTACCTATATAAACCAAAACTTAATCAGTCACCACCAATGAATAAAATTAATAACAGCTCACACAAAATATTGGAGAGGTAGGTTGTAACAAAGAACAAGCATACAAAGGACCAAGTATAAAAAATAGAGACATCTCTGAAGAATCCATGTTGTAAGTACCAGAACATGAAAATAAGCAATGCTGTGGGAAAATGCTTCAACGAAAACTCCATCCTGGAATCATAAAATGCAGGCATGACAGACATAATCTTGACAACAAGGTTTTGATATGACCTGTTGAGTCATATTGTTACCAGGTAGAGCAACTCTGCCAAGGTTTGTCTGTAATCATTTTTGCAGCTAATAAGCACCGCAATTATGATAGTTATAGGTTTATTAAAACTGGTTGGAGAAACTAGTACTTCCCATAACATCAATACATTTCCAACTTCAAATCATTACCGAACACTCAAAAAGCATGTCAACTCTACCTCTCTACAAAGTCCCTATTTTAACATTTAAATTCTTAAACAGTGATAAAAAAAAATCATGTGAGTCGCAATGATCTTTAACCAAATAAGAACACTCTAACACTAGCTCTTTGCAGCCAATAACACTGCATAATTTCAGAGGGCACACTTGCAATACTATTCACCACTTCTGTCTAATGACATCATGTCTGTTTGCAATATGCGTGACTCTTTCAAATCACCAACGGTTTGCTATATATAACCTAATATTGCATATATAGAAAACTAATATAAAACATAATAATCAACTCAGAACCGTCAGATTGTTCAAAACTTATGAACCTTCTGTTTTCTACATTAGCTGGATTTAGTATCTTGCACAGCAAAAGATAAGACAATAAATGTATTGCGAGACTTAGGGGAGGATAGTTGTCGAGTAACGCCTCATGACAAAGTCAATTTCACAATTCAGGTCCAGCATTACTAATCTTATAAATAAGCAGCTCAAAATCTTTTTGTCTTGCCAAAATTGTTATCATGAGGTATACTAATTTTCTTTTATGGCCCTCTTGCTCTTAAATGGAATCGTTTACCTCTCAAACATATTGTTATGTGTTTGATTCCAGAAAACAGATCCAACAATTCAATGGCGATCTGATCCTTGTTCTAATGAATGATTCAGTTTCCTTATCCGATAACATCAATTGGACAATTGCCAATATTTCAATGAACTTCACTTTGCTCATTTGAGTAGTATCTTTGTTGTTGCTATTGCTCATGCTCATTCAGTTTTGCTCTTGCTCATTTACTCGATTGTTTGTTTCAGATTCCAATATCAAAAGCAAAGCTATAATCAAATCATATTATCAGATTAATTTCTTTGTTGTTGTTGATCAGGCAAACAGAGCAAGTATAGACTAAATAAACAAACAAAATTAAACACCTAATGAATCTTGCTCCTTTCAGAATCCAGAAATTTATAGATTTCGTGATTATACCTGACGAAGTTTAACTCCAGGAGCCCAAGAAATTGATTTCCTCGATCGCTTCACATTCATTCTCAATATCAAACAACGCGCTTCAAAGATTCAATTTTAACAAAACTGCAGAGTAATATTGTTGTTTTACTAATCGAATCAAAACACAAAGTGCCTTTAAATCGGAATCCGTCTTCAATATCGACGCAAAATCAAGATTTGGTTCGCCAGAAATCGTTGGCGGCTGCGAGAGAGAGAATATGACCTAATAATAATAATGAGACGATGATGCCGTCGCAAGATAGAGCGAGAAGAACGACCTAGTTTATATATAGGACTAGACGGTTTTTCTATTCCGATTGGGTAAATAATTGAGGGGAGTGGGCTATTTTGGTAATTTCATGAGGGAGGCCAAAAGGTTGTGGGTGTGTGTGGTTGGAAACAGCTGCGCCCGCCTAAGCTGACCGGGAAAGTGGATGGGGGTTTGGTCACAGTGATGTTCGGTGTTTGCTTGGATCTGATTTTGTTTGTTGTATTTAGACTTTGGAGTGTTGGAAGGGTTGGTTATTGGGAAAGTTCAGAAATTCTATTGTTCATTTTAATTTATGGTAGGAATGAAACCATTACAGTCAAGAAGAGGACTAAAGCATTACATTTGGAAAAAGAAAGAAAAAGGATTGATATATTGGAAGCATGCTACGCTCTGGGTTCTAAAAGGCACAAAGAAGACAACAAAGTTTGCAACGATCTCCAGTGACAGCATGAATCGTTGCGAATCATGGCGGCACAGTCTAGGTTTTGATGAGGCTCATCTTGTTCCTTGTTCATCAAGGGGGGCGGAGGTTTGATGATGTTCTGGTCGAAAGAAATTGACTTGCACTTGCGGGATTACAGTCCGAGTTTCATCGATGTCGACGTCTGTTTCTGAGCCGATGAAGGAGATTGGATTAGAGTCACCGGGTTGTATGGTCAGTCTCAGCCGCGAAATCGATGGAAGACTTGAGACTTGTTACGTACTCTAAGAGGGAAGGATACATCGGATGAATGGATTGTTATCGGAGACATTAACGAAATTCTTAGATCTTCAGAAAAATCTGGATGACTGTCACGGCCTGCATAGTAGATGGATAACTTTGTTGGATGGCTTACTAATTGTGGATTGGAGGATATTGGATATACCGGAGCTGATTTTACATGGCATAATAGTCTCACACAATGTCGATTAAACTGAGCTATAGCTACAAGGGCATGGAGAAACTAATTCCTTACAGCACAAGTTGTCCATCTTTCTCCCTTGGCCTCGGATCACATCTCGATTATTTTCTAGGTCAGGGAGTCTCCTTCGATTTCTTTTTTTAGGAGACAACATTTATTTCATTTTGAAGCAATGTGGGAAGAAGAGGAGGGAAGCAAGGAAGTGGTGCATGCAGCATGGGATCAAGCACCAATTTTAGAGCTTGAGACTTCATAGTATAAACTAAATAAGAAGATCAATTTTGCATGGTTTGGACAAAAAGACTGGGCAAATGCTACCTTTGGTGCTCGGAAGGATGAGCTGCAAGAAATTCAGAGAAAGCTTGAGGGTTTCAACTCTCAGTCATTTGATCCAAATGTTGTGGAAGCTCGAAGACAATTGTATACGTGGCAAGAAGCGTTATTGACACAAGAAGAACTATATTGGAAGCAAAGGGCAAAAGATAAACACATGAAACATGGAGATATGAAATCAAAGTATTTTTATCATAAGGCCACAAACAGAAAATGAAAGAATAATATTTCGGGTTGTTTGATGGCGAGGATGTATGGCAGTAAACACCAAGTGGTATTAAGTCAGTGGTGGTTGATTACTATACATGGTTATTCACTTCGGCGGATTTATGAAGAACAACTTGAAGCGGTGACTACTTTTGTCAAACCGATTGTGACGGAGGAGATGTCCCAATCACTACTGATGTCGTACACTAGTGAGGAGGTTCGGGTTGCCTTATTCCAGATGCATCTGATGAAACTCCGAGTTCTGACAATATGCCCCTTCTTTTCTTTCAGAAGTATCAAAATATTGTTGGTATAGATATTATGCTTATAGTCCAAGATGTGTTGCAATAAGGATAGATTCTCACGACTATGAACTTTACAAACATCCGGATGATTCCTAAAGTTCAAAACCCAAAGTGAATCACAGAGTATAGGTTGATAGCCCTATGTAATGTTGTGTGCCGGATTACTGCCAAGGTGTTGGAAAATAGACTAAAATCGTTGCTGCAGCATATATTTGATCCATGTCAAAGTGCTTTCATTCTAGGATGGCTGATAACAGACGACAAGTTAGTGGCAAATGAGGTAGCTCACTACTTGTGGACTAAGAAAAGTGGTCAGAAGTGTAACCACCCGTATAGAAATTATTGTGATGATCTTGTTTATCGAGTTTATTAACAAATTAATTCCACCTTTGTGCGTTTATTGAGATCTTAAATTTCATCGCGATTCTTTAAAAAATTGACTATTTAGAAGTTCGAGTTTTGAATTCACTTTCTTCACGAATGTTGTGGGGATATTTATTTTTGTGTATTTTTATTTTGCTTTTCGTAGGATCAAGCTAATTTTACGAATTTGGAAGTTTTGTGGTATTATGAAATTATATTAGAAAATTACCTTCGGTGATTATTTCTGGCCATTAGATGAAACAATGATTCAATCTACACCATTGGATGATTAATTTTTATTCTAGAATGTTCACCTGTTTGGGTGAAAACCAAAATGAGTGAACTCGCTCCTCTCGAGCCTAAGCAGTTGCTCTGACCCAATCAACTCGATATGCCGGCGATGACACCAACGGTTATCGTTCCAGTTAGAATCAGCTCCTCTCTCTTTTCTCTTTTGATTCGTGGTCAAATTTTGATCGTTTATTGCCAGAGGAGAACAAACTGAAGCCTCGAAATTGAGGGTTTCGGGTCAAACTTCTCACTGCCTGCAGCGGCGCTCTAGGCCCTGACGTGTCATCAAACCATAGGGGTTTGAATGCCCTCATTCTTGGCTTTTGAACGTACCTAGCCTCGAGACCTGTGACGTCTAATATTGCTCAGACAATCGTCACCAAATTACGACGAGTTCAATCGACTTTCGAGGTCAAACAGTTTTGAGCAGGTTGGTTATGGTAGCTCGTGTGGGCCACGCACCACCGCCCATGGTGGCGTGTGAGGACCACACACCGTCATACATTGTGAAGCTCTGCAAGCAGAAGTTTCATATTCTTTCGACGAGAAGTTTCAACAACATATATCACTAATTTTTGAGTTGTTTCACATTAGAATTCACTTATTAATCGATCCTCTCAATTAATAGGTCAAGATATGGAAATCTAGGATGAACGATCCTTACGGCTTGTGCGAGGATTATACTACCACGACGGGCGACATCGAAATAACAAGTTCTTACGCATGAAATTTAAGGACCCTCGACCTTTCGTGGGAGGACAACGAGCAACATTTTTGAGCGAGGTATTTGGCTAATAGGTATTGGAGCTAAGACAGGTAAGTAGATCTTTTCTTTTCACTGTCGCATATGCGAGTATCACCTTTTTATTTTATAGTTGATGCTAGTACTTTTTTTAATTGATTATATATTAAAATTTTGGCTTCCTGGTTAAAAATTTAAGAGTTCTAAGTTTTTCGAATTTGCTTCCATTAATTTTAGCTTGATGTCAGCCTATTTAATTCAAACTTCTGTTATGTCACGTTTACGATCTCGAACGTATTATGATCTACGCCTATGGTTAATACTAAATGTTCCTGCTCAATTGGCGCTTATGCTTTACATGTCAGTTCCATAGTTCATTTTTTGTGTCTTATTGGGAGATCCGTCAGTATCACGGAGGCTATATATATCTGAGATTTTTTACATATATGCTACCTGACTCGCCCTTAGGTAGCCATTCCAGGGTTGTAGTTCACTACTGATGCATTATTTGGGGTTGTAGTTCACTACCAGATAATATGGGTGATTGATGTTGTAGTTCACTATCAGTCATCATCACCTCCTTATTTCTTGAGTCGCAATAGTCAGATGCGTGTCATTCTGGATGGTAGACTCCTAAAAGACACTCGATGACTAGAGACGTCAAATACCTCTATCATCCTCTTCTGCTTTCTCCATTATTAGATTTTGTTTCCCGTCAATTAATCTCATATTTCAATGACTAGAGATGTCATATACCTCAGTCATCACCATCTTATTGTTTCATTTAAAGTTCAGTTATAAGTCAAGAAAATTCAATTCAGCTGGCTAGACATGTAGATACCTCTATCATTGCTTTTACTAGATATTTTAGATTTCTGATAGTCAATGCATAGCCTCATCGAACGATCCTTCTTCCTCACAATCAACACTGGAGCACCCCAAGGTGAAACACTAGGTCGAATGAAGCCTTTTTCAATCAATTCTTGAAGTTGAATCTGCAACTCCCTCAACTATGTTGGTGTCATATGATAGGGTGTCTACGAAATAGGTCCAGTACCTAGAAGTAACTAGATAGTACAGTCAATCTCCTTGACTGGAGGAACACCAGGTAAATCCTCAAGAAATACATCCTGATACTCACAAATCACCGATATATCCCCAATGTTTGGTACACGAACCTCTGTATCAATCACATGTGCTAGATACGCCACACAACCCTTTTTCAACATCTGCTCAGCCTTCATTGCCGAAATCAAACAAGGTAAAGAAGTATTCTTTTCACCACGAAATAAAAATTTTGGTACACCTGGACTCCTGAAAACAACATCTTTCTTGTGACAGTCAAAAACAGCCCAATGGTTCTCCAAGAAATCCATGCCCAAAATCACATCAAAATTCACAATATCCAGTAGCATCAAATTCGCGGCTAACCCATAACCTCCTATAAAAATCTCACAATCTCGATACACCCACTCGACACACACTACCTCGCCGGATGGATATAACACTCGCCACATACTAGGGAGTGGAGATGCAGGTACAGTAGCCAATGATGCTAATCTATATGACATAAATGAATGCGTAGCTCCTGGATCTAGTAAAGTAAGAACTGGATGACCAAAAATGTACAACGTATCGATGATAACCTCAGGGGAAGCTCTGCCCTCTCCCAGAGACATGGCATGAACTCGATCTTGGCATGAACTCGATCTTGTCCAGTTGGTCATCCACGCTGACTGCTGTTCTGCTGACCATCCTGTCTAGAATACTGTGTTGCACGATCACCAGAAGCAGTACCTCGACCATGACCACTGCCTTGAGCTGCAACACCCCAAAAAGTACCACCATGCGGACATTCCCTCGCAAAGTGACCCTCCTGGCCACAACAGTAACAACTGATGGTGCCTCAAAAAAATGAACCATAATGCCGTCTATTACAATGGATAGTCTCTGGGTGCAGCTGGTATATCATATGCACGTCGTGAATAACTCGATCCACTGAAACTCCCACTTTGGGGTTGCCTCTGAGGTCAATTCCTTATCCATCTCTGACTCCCACTATGGCTCGATGAACCACGTGGATATTTGAAAGTGCTACTACCTGAAGAAGATGTTGAACTTGAAGTACCAGAACTCATCCTCTTCGCGGGACCCTGGTTGGGTCCACCCTCCTTAAAACGGCGAGACTGAAACCGCATCTGCCTCTCCCTCTCAATGTCCTCACCCCTGAGTGCAACACTAACAAAGTCATCAAAATTGTCCCAAGACATGGTGGTCAAAGTTCCCTTAATATTCAGATTCAGACCCCACTCAAACCTTCTGCACTTTGCTTCCTCAGATGACACCATATCATGTGCAAAACGAGACAAACGGGTAAACTTATCCCGATACTCAAGCACTGACATATTCCCCTACCTCAGATTGGTAAACTCTTCATATTTCCTCTGCTGGGTGGCATGGTTGAAATATCGACGCATAAACAAATCTCTTACTGTAGGCCATGAAGTATCAATAGGAACTCTCTCGGTGCTAACCCACCATAAATAAGCATCTAAGTCCAGTAACCCAACAACAGCCACAGTCCTCTGCTCATGAGTAAAATGTAGGCGTTCACAAACACATATCTGGACTAACCAAGTCTCACATATTTCAAGATCAGAGGAGCCAGAAAAGGTAGTTGCTCCAGCTGTCCTAACGTTAACTACAGGGTCAAAACGTTCCTCTAAACGCAAAACTCGCATTAGCAAGTCGTGTGTACGCTAATCCTCAACAGGATTCCCAGCCCCGTTAGCACAGGCTCCACATCGGGGAGGCATCCTATGAATGAAAGGGTATTAGTCACACGACACAAGGAACGTAATCATGAAACTTTAGACATTTGAAAGCATACAACACTCTAGAGCATTGATGATTGTCCGCTGGCCAGTAGGGTCATCACACGTGATATGTTGTACATTCTCAAATACCCTTAGTAACACAACTACAAGAGTCTACAGAACCTCAAACCTAATGCTCTGATACCAACTGAAAGAACCCAACCCCGATTTAGTTGCCTGAACTGAAATTAGGCCCTAACGATACCACAACTTACAAAAATTTTGCCAGAATTTACTTTATAAAACGTATAAATTAAAAACCTGCAAGAAGATTACACTTCATAGATAAATTCTCAGACACACTGTGGACCTCCAATGTCCATCCGGATTTCTCAAAATCCATATATATATATATAACTAAACTCAAAGTTTACAAGAAATCCATAAAATATTCAGGGGTATAAATCAAAATGAATAACACAACATAAGTATTCAGAGCGACTTCTAATTACAAAAAATATACAAGACTAGCAGGTTACATCAGGAACCTACTAGAAGGAAAGTGTGATTTGAACTCTAGGCCTCCTGCGATGACGTGCAACAACGGGAAAGAAACTGTAATCTGGGCGACGAAAACCGAAAAACCCAGAGAAAATCATATAAATAATAAAATTGTTAGAGTGAGTGGACGTAAATCATAATATGCCGCATAAAGAAATCCAACATGCTTTTCATAATAAATGTACATAAAATCATGCGAGTCAAAACAAACAAGCCCAGATCAAGTGCTCAAAACAAACAAGCCCAGATCAAGTGCTCATAAAGACGTCATTGCATGTGCCTCCAAACAAATGTATGCTCATAAAATGCATAATCATAAATGCATACTCGTAAATGCATAATCGTAAAGCATACTTATAGACTTGCAAATCCATTGTGAAAATCAAAGTGTCCACTCACAGGTAACAGCTAGCCATGAGGCCCGGCGGAAGATCCATTGCCAAAAACTCTCTCACAATCACCTGAATAACAGGGATACGATCAATACATAATGAATTTCGACATACGGAGCAAATACGTCAAGAACCCCGCGTTCTCAAAAATCGTATCGCTCGAAATATCGAAGAGGATAACAAAATTTTCAAAATATACCCAAACATCCCTCATCCCAAATTAAAACACTCAATTCAACTCGAAAACCTCACGACTACGATCAGGGCGCAATTACGAGCAAAACGACATAAAAATCTCTGAAAACTCCTAAAAACAGACCCTCGTTGGAGCTTTCCCGTGGACCGCCGCCGGCGGAGGCGTGGCACCAACGATGACATTCCCCAACGAACCATACATCAAAATGATCCTCTCCTCAAGCCCAACCAAACTCCCAAAACCAAAATCCCAAACCATAACCACCATGGCCGGAATTAAGCTCGAAAACCACGGCCCAAAACTCCCTCTCCGGCGACCACCACGAGCTCCACAAAACCTCCTCCTTGTCCCAAAATTGATCACCCAGAAAGTATCAAGAGGATGAGGGGAACCAAACCCCCATCACCCGCGATGCCACAACTCGCCGGAAACCGCTACCCGATTCCGGCAAAAACCAAGAACAAAACTGAATTGGAACTCCCTCAAAACCCAACCAAATCTCACAAACTCAAGCATGAATCAAAAGAGGAACTCGAGAGCTTTCTAACCATCACAAGATTATGGCCGGAGGTGACCGAAAAATTCGGGTCAGACGGCGAACTCAAACCGGGTCGGTGGAGGAAAATGGGTCAACGGGTCAACTCGGTCAAACTGGTCCAAATGTGTGATTTTCTGATTTTTACGACTATTCGATATTTATACGTCGCGAACCGACCAAACCAACGACTCGAATAACTCCAACACAATTGGATAAGCACGACTAACTCGACGAAAATTTCAAATATTTTTTTTATATTCTCCGATTATCCGAAAAATCTTCTGAAACCTCCTACGAGCTCAAAATCAAATCCTCTACAATTTTTGCGAAGGAAATCAAACCAAATTCTTGCCCGATAGATTAGTCGTTAACAAACCCAAATGTACAACCAACTCGCGATAAACATGATTCATGCCGATAATCACATGACTCAAATTCTGGTCATTACAAAAATATCTAGTAATTTGATGTCAATGCATTTTCCTTTAATGATGTTGTTTCTTGTAATGTGGATTTAGAAAAGTTTATTTTCGGTTTCATTTTCGTTATTTTATTAGAAATTTTATTTAGAGCATTAATAGAAATTCTAGTTAGATGTGCCATTAAGACCTAATCCCGGTTTAGACTGCTAAATCGGGGTTGAGTTCTAACAAGAAGTACCAAATGACTCTAGAACTTGATGTCAGTAAAGCCTATGACATGCTAGAATGAGGATATCTAGAGGAAATAATGAAGAAGTTGGCCTTTCCAGAAGCTTGGATTGGGATTGTCATGCCATATGTTACATCGGTGAGGTATTCATTCCTTATCAATGGTTCTCCTAGAGGGTATGTTATACTTAGGCGAGGCCTACGACAAGGGGATGCATTGTCCTCACACCTTTTTCTGTTATGTACTGAGGGATTATCTGCACTATTGTATAGAGACCAGCTTATAAAGGCTCTAGAGGGCATTCAGGTTTGCCCAAAAGCCCCTATATTGTCTCATTTGCTATTTTCATATGATAACAGCCAGAACCTGCAGGAAGAGACTCGGGATAAGTTGGCCACTATGCTAGAGATGACCAGGGTTCCTTTTCATGAGTAGTACCTTGGCTTGCCGACCTTTGTGAGAGCTAGTAAGAATGAAAACTTTACATACATAAAGGGCAAGCTACAAGACTGATTGAGAGGGTGGAAGGATCATTGTTGAGTGTTGAGTGTTGAGTGAAGCTGGAAGAGAGTTACTGGTCAAGGTAGTAGCACATGCCTTACCTAGCTGCACTATGAGCTGTTTCTTATAACCAAAGTCCACATGTGAGGAGTTACAAGAGATGTATGCAAATTTCTTCTGGAGGGGATATAATAGAGTGCAGACAGCTACATTGGTGTACCTGGGATACTATGTGTAAGTTGAAGGATAAGGGGAGACTTTGATTTCAGAATTTATATGCTTTCAACTTATCTTTGTTGGCTAAGCAGGTGTGGAGGATTATACAGAATCCGAACTCAGTGGTGGGACAAGTGTACAAGGCCCGATAGTTTGCAAAGTATAGCATATGGGAGGCAAAGGTAGGCGGTTCCCCCCTCTTATACATGGCACAGTTTTATGCATGCTAGAGAGATTTTGGAGAGAGGCTTCTGATGGCAGGTAAGGAGAGGTGACCAGGTTCGGATTTACGGAGACAGATGGCTTCCTCTACCACCTTTCACTATGGAGGGTGAGCTTTGGGTCCGTACTACTTTGGAACAAGTCTCTCAGTTCATTAATCCTTAGCAGACATGGTACCGGGAGGCACTACATAGGTACATGACTCCTACTGATGTTTCTTTTGCTCTGACCATTCCACTGAGCCATATTGCAGGTATTGATAGGTTGATATGGCACTATACTTCAAAAGGAGATTACACTGTTAGAAGTGCATACAGCTTAGCCTGAGATCAGATAACCCTACCACACATGGTTTCACCAGACCAATGAGGGAACTTCTGAAAAGTGTTTTGGCATATAGAGGCAGCCTAGTAACAAAACATTGTGTCTGACGATCTTGTCATGGTTTTCTACCTACATGACCTAGGTTATAAGGGTGTAGAGTAGACGTTTATGAGATTTACTTGTTATGTGAGCAGGAGGTTGAGACTGAGTTACACTTGTTTCAGAATTGTTCAGCTGTGCAGCAGTTTGTAAATCCTATACTGGAAGGAGTTGGCCAGAATGTTGCATCGTATAGGGACTAGATGATAGCATGCTCAGTGAGCCTTCCTCAAGAAACTTTTGCTAGGATATATGGTGGTGATGATGTGGTTCATTTGGAAGGGCCGCAATGACAAACTGTGGAATGAAGAATAGTTTGATGGACAGACTCAGAGGGTGTTGGCAGGGGCGTGGCATGATCATTATGTATTTATGCATAAGACCCTCGTTTGTCTATAGTTCTTCAGACATGGACTAAACCTCTTTTGGGTCAATATTGTGTCTATATTGATGGAGTCTTTGATTCCTCTAGACAGAGAGGTAGTATAGGCATGATAGTTCGTGATTGGGACGACAAGTTTGTGTTTGAAGTAGCTAGCTGAATAGAGAATGTGTATTCAGCCTTGACAGTGGAGATTGAGGCTGCATAGAGAGATATGCATTTGATTAGTTAGTGAGGATGCAATCCAACTAGGATTAGTTCAATCAGTCTTATCATGTTGAGGGCAGTTGACGACCCAGGTACACTATTCAGTATGTTCCGTGATTCTTGTGAGGATGTTCGACAGACCTTTTAGTTGTTTTCAAATTCTAGATTTGTTCATTTAAGCTGAGAGGCCAACGTAGTAGCGGCTACGTTAGCAAAATGGGCCCTCTGTAATGCTTGGGTTCCCTACATATTTTAAGCCGTCTCTGACTTCATGTAGGGATGGTTGGACTGAATGTATTTACTTCTACTATTGAATGAATTTCTATCGTTAAAAAAAATGCTAGGCTCTACGAGTTGGGGCAGACGGTGCAACGATGCGTCGATACCCTTGATAAAAGAAATTTGTCGATTCATAAAGAAAATAAACTAGTGAAAAAACATCCTTAGGGATGGGAGGAGGTGATGGGCTACACTCAAGCTACACATAAAAGCCCTAGTTAATCTTCACTAGTATCTCATACATATATATGTTTTAGTTTAATTGAAATTTGTATAATCATTAATCATCACTTAGATTAAATATTTGAATTTAATATTAAATTATAGAATTTTTTTGGACACAGTCTGTTCATAATATTATTCAAACGGGCAGGGTTTGGACACATCCAGGGATTTAGAAGCATGACTCATTGCCTACTTTTATGAAGATGGACATAGTTAAGCTCACTCGTTAAGTTGGGCATGACATACCCATAACCGAAAAATCAAAGTTGGGGCAAGGCGGACCAAGGTTTACAAAGTACGAGCCTAATCAGAGATGCTTTTATTAAAGGAAATGGACTTAAAAATAGAAATAAACTAAGATTTAAAGATGTCGAAGCTGGATCCAAGCCCAAAAATATAACCCAAACATCAAGTCAGTCATTGTAGATAAGAAGCCCACGAGAATCCTCAAAACACTCGAGGCTGGCCTTTAACTCTCGCTAGAAGAGGTTTCCATTTGGAAAATGGGATGTCTAACTAATACAGTAAAATCTCTATAAATGAATAATTTTACGATCTGATAAAATTATTATTTTAACGAGATTATTATTTTATCGATAAATTAATAATTTATTCATTTATCGAGATTCTAGCGAGGTTATTACTTTTGGATTATCCTAATAAAAAAGATATGTGATGAAATGATCATTAAAAGAATGATGAATCCGCATGCTGAAGATGATCATGATTCAAATGACAGTTCTGTTATACCTATAGTTTCTCAAGAAGAGACATTTGATGAAAGGGCGTAGCTAGCTTAATGTGAGCACTATCAATTGACACAGCTCATTTCCTATAGTTTAGGTAGTTGGTTAAAAAACTTAAATTATTTTCTTTATATAATGAATATTTATGTGAATTTTGACAGCCCTCAATTCTTAAAATATGAAAAATAAGAAAAAATATGGATAATTTCTATTACATATAAGAAAATTACTAGTTGGATTTAGACTCTAATGAGGTCTGTAGAAGTACTTAATCAATTTTTTCAGCTAAATGATCAATCCCTTATCAATATTTAATTAATAAACTTGTGTGATTTTCTTAAATGGATAATTAAAATCATCTCCACGAATGTTTACATCTCTAATCTTTTACATCATTTTTTTTTGTTTTCTTTATGTTCTTCTTATTTTCATTGATTTTTAGTACTATAAGTTATGTGTCATTAAGGTAGCTAGAATATGTTTTGATAATTTATCAAAAAAAATTAAATTTTGACACGGCTAACCCAAAATACTAGCTATGCCACTGATTTGAGGCACAATTTATTTTGAATAACTGTTTACTACAAAATAAAAAGAATTTATTAAATTTGGTGTACACATTGCAAAAGATCAAAGACAAATTTAAATTTGATCTCGATGTAAAAAAAACAGGCTACATTAATTTTTTTTCTTCAAGAAACAGCTAAAGTGCTCAAGAAAATATAAATTCACAGCTGAAAATTTAATTTTTATATATTTTTAATTAAAATGATTACTTTATATATTCATAGGGACCTAAATAAATTAAAGAAAAGTTATTATTTTATGTATTTAGCGAGGTTACCGGTAATATGAAGGGTTATTATCTTATGCACAACTAAATCCTAATATGAAGTGGTCCCGAATCGAAACCGGAAGAAAATATTACTTAATGAGATTATTAATTTATCAAATTTTTACTTATCGAAATTTTACGATATCTTCCTAGGACCGACAAAAGGCAAGACCCAAGATGTTTTGGCCAGTATGCTACTTTATCCTTGGAAGCAAAGTCTCACCCAACCAACTGATTTGCTCCAACGCTGCTCACTAGGCACTAGCCATGGGTCGGACTACACGGCTCAGCTCTATATAGGCGGCGAGGTCTACCGGACTCGCCTACTGTCAGAGTGGTCACCACCGTAACCATCCGAAACGGTGATTGACTCCGAGAACCTAGGTGCGTGATGCCTTGATCCATGATTGGATTGCACGTCCCCAACAAGATGTCTCAACATTGCACAAATAAACCACCACACTCTTAACAGTGTCACCAATTTTGGTAACAAATACATACTGGTCTTAGTGACCCTCACATATCCGACGCGTCGTCCCCTCATTGGTGACACTCTATTTACCGCTAAAAGCGCGTCCTTGTCCAAAACACAGAGCCATCTCACTCGATCCCTCCTTAAAAATTCCCCCATCTTCATTTCGCCCCAAAACTAAAATTGTCACTACTGAAAGACTAGTCCTCCCTCCTCCTCCTCATCTCAGCTAAAATCAACAATGGCGTCCCAGCAGAACAACGAGGAAGCATCCAGATCCGGATCCGGATCCAACGGCGGCGAGGAGCGTCGCAAGGTGGCGCTGATCACCGGCATCACTGGCCAGGACGGTTCCTACCTGACGGAGTTTCTATTGGAGAAAGGCTACGAGGTCCACGGCCTGATCCGACGGTCCTCCAACTTCAACACCCAACGGATCAACCACATCTACATCGACCCTCACAACGCCCACAAGGCTCGCATGAAGCTTCACTACGCCGACCTCACCGACGCCTCCTCCCTCCGCCGCTGGCTCGACACCATCGCCCCCGACGAGGTCTACAACCTCGCAGCCCAGTCCCACGTCGCCGTCTCATTCGAGATCCCCGACTACACCGCCGACGTCGTCGCCACCGGTGCCCTCCGCCTTCTCGAAGCCGTCCGCAACCACGTCGACGCCACCGGCCGCAAAAACGTGAAATACTACCAAGCCGGCTCCTCGGAGATGTTCGGCGCGACCCCACCACCACAATCCGAAACGACGCCGTTTCATCCCCGATCCCCTTACGCGGCTTCGAAATGCGCCGCGCATTGGTACACCGTCAACTACCGCGAGGCATACGGGCTTTACGCGTGTAACGGAATTCTGTTCAATCACGAATCTCCACGCAGGGGCGAGAATTTCGTGACCCGGAAGATCACGCGGGCCGTGGGCCGGATCAAAATCGGACTCCAGAGCAAGCTCTTCCTCGGGAATCTCAACGCCTCGCGCGACTGGGGGTTTGCTGGGGACTATGTCGAGGCAATGTGGATGATGCTGCAGCAGGACAAGCCCGACGACTATGTCGTCGCCACCGAGGAGTCTCATACAGTGGAGGAGTTTCTGGGACTCGCGTTTGGGTACGTTGGTCTTAATTGGAAGGACCATGTGATGATGGACAAGAGGTACTTGAGGCCTTCGGAGGTTGATAATCTCAAAGGGGATGCCAGTAAGGCGAAGAAGATACTTGGGTGGAAGCCGAAAGTCGGGTTTCAGGAGCTGGTGAAGATGATGGTGGAGGAAGATGTAGAATTGGCAAAGAGGGAAAAGGTTCTTGTCGATGCTGGATACATGGATGCCCAGCAACAGCCTTGATTTTGATTCTTTGATTTTTGGTTTCGTATATGTTACAATGTGGCTTGCTAGAGTTTCTCCAGTAATTCTATGTTCTTTGTACCTTTGATTTTTCTGCAAGTCGATTAATTCTATTCTAGCAGTTGCTACAGTTGAATAGTTTGTTGCAGTGTTCGTGTTTTGGATAGTGAAGCTCACTGGGATACGTCGGATCGGATCCCAAATTCACAATACTTTTGGTGTTATCAGTAAAATAAGCTTTAGTTTTAAGTGTCGGTGATGGCATTTCACGTGGATCTTATTAATGGATGTTTCTTACCAGCTTGATTTGATAAGAGGAAGGGTAAGAACAAGAAAAAGCATAAAAATTGTGGCGGGTTGTCATGTGTCCTACTCTGTCTTTTTCGTTTTCTATAGACGACAGCAACACAATCACTTTGTAAATCTTGGAATAGACACTTTGGATCAATCTCTTAGTATTATTGTGTATGATGTCACAAGAATTACAAGCTCTACAAAAGTATTTGTACATGAAGGAATGCAGAATCAATCTAACTTGGTATCTGCGGAAGGGATTGAAACTGCTTGAAGATCAGACGAGGTAGATTGAAGTTCCGGATGCGTTGTGTTTATAACTAATGGCTTGACAGATGACCGGAGAGACTCTGGTGCCTCCGCAGATATTCTCTTGCAAACTGCATCACAGTTACTGATAACCTCCGTCAACCTTCCTTTAAGCTCGCCAATCTCAACCTGTAATGCATGAACTGTGTCCATGTTCCAGTGCAATAGTTAATGTCGCAATGCTGTACAACTCATACAACCCAATAGAGTAATCTGCTAAAGGCAAAAGAACCAAGATAGAGCATTGTGAGACCAAATACCTCCAGCTAAATGTTGTGAGGATGTCTTCATTGCGGTTACTGAATAGTTAAAACGTTGAAGCAGTTTACCAGCCAATGCATCTGCAACTTCTATCTTATTCTCTATCTCTTCCTGTCGCAATTATCATCAAATCAAGGTTAAACACTTTTAATGGAGGAGAGAAGGGATGACAGAACAAGTCAACTTTCTCATCATTGCTGCCAGTCCTTTCCCAAATCTTAATGTATAGGCATGCATTAAAAACAGAAAGAGCAAACCACAAATTCATTCCAGACCATAAGAAAACCAGCTTACTGTACCATTAACATTATGAAAATGTCTAGAAGCCACAGCTTTAAGCTTACATGTCATCTAAATATTTCCTTAATGCGGTTGATCACCTCCTAGTAATTGTTACTGATTTAGACTAAAGCATCCTTTTGCTTCAGTTTAGATGCTTCATTCTATCAACTAGAGAATTAAACGGCAGTATTAGACAAGACCACATCTGAAGAAATCAGGATCAAACACTAGTCAAAATTAGAGCTATACAACCTGACTTTAGTCTGCCAATGGAATGAATGGATCAATAAAAATTTTAACAGAGCTCAAAACGTGGCACACCTAGCATCCGACATACAGACACATCAATGATCAATGTAAATCACGATTCATCTCACCGAATCTAAATCATGAACTCTAAAATTTATTCTGAACTTTAAATTAATCGCAGGTCTGTTAATATTGCTAATATGCTGAAGTGCTGCACTAGCATCAATTCATTCTATTGTATCTCTTCAAAGTTCAAACTCAAAACATTCAAAAGGGACAATTGCATCTCGCTACAACAAACCTGTCTTTCGCTCAGCTTTTTGACCTTCTCCTCCTGCCACTCACGGTACATTGAGAAGAGCTCCAATAACACCTTTGGATCCACAATACCTTTACACAATTCAGATCAAACTGGTGAATACTCCGCCACATATCCAAACAATCCATTTCAAGACTACTAAGCTCTTGAAGCAATCTTTCAAAGACAACTACAACCTATGTGATTATAGCTCTAGAATTGAAAATACCGAGGCATACAAAGGTGAAATTCCAACACTCTAGTCCTGTAGAAAAACTAGTAAGCTTACTTGGAGCTGAAGACGACCCAGGTTTCCTAACTAAAATGTCAGTCAAGCTGCCCTCACTTGGAGGTGATGTCAGCAATGGCGTCGACTGCAATCAGAGAAACCGCAAGTTCAAAACTCGTATCTACAAAATACTGTTAACGAATTATCGAAATTAATTGATAAACAAGAAACACAAACTCACAATTTGAAGGGATTTGAGCCTCTCTAAGATGGGATCGGCGACTTCTGATCGCTCCGACACGGTGGTGATTTCATCGGCCGGGCGGCTCTGCAGGCATGATGAATTTTTACACCGTTAAATAAATTTAGAAAAAAAATAAACAAAATTGAAATTGATTAAAGAGCTGTAGCTATCAGTTAAACTACCTGTGAGCTTGAGAGTGTGGATCCTGTAGCACCCATAGTCCGGCGGCGGTTGCAACGAACAAAACGCAGCGAGGAAGTATAACCAACAGTCAGTAACGACCGAGAGTCGGGTAATTCAGGTTGGTCATTTGCTTTGTTTGGCTCCTAACCCGGGCTTGGGTCCGGTTTTTATTTTTTAATATAAAACCACCAAAATGGCGCAAACACGAGGAAACGACATCGTTTCTTCTTAAAGTCTCTGCCTGCTATATAAGCGACCGCCGTGGTCCGCCACTCATTTCGTTCAGTTTGGTAGAGTCTAGTAGGGGCGGGCCAGTATGAAAACTCGTAGTAATGCCGGAGCTCAGAAGCCGTCGACGGCGGCGAGGAAATCCCCCACCAAAGCGCAAACGTCTCCTAAAGCCGTTGAAGTTAAGCGTACTACTCCGTCCAGAGCAGCCAAGCAGGTCAAGAAGAACGAAACAACTCCCGCCACTGCTTCGAAGCGCCGTCAATCCCCAGGTACTGGTTTAAAACCTCAACCGATGGATGGTCTCGTTTTCTCTATCATCTCAAGCTTTAAGAGATTAATCGGTGATTGATTACGAGACTAAGTTTTGAAGTAAATTGAGTTTGTTACTCTATGGAATGAATCAATATTGGTTTGAATTAGAGTATGAGCTTATAAATTAGTTGAGTAGTTCATTTTAGGCTGGTTTTAACTCTGGTTTGGATTTTCAGTAGATGAATCTGCTGGAGGCGCTGGTGTGGGGACTACATCGGTGGCGAGGAGAACTTCTGCGAGAATAAAGACACCGGCATCAGCAAATGTTTCGACACTTAAACAATCTGCAAAGGCGAAAGGAAATGCATCAAAGAAGGGAGGAAAGGTAGATATCAAGGATGTGGAGGTTGAAAAGGAGGACCACGTGACCGAGGAGTATGATGGAGAGCGTGCCGATGAGGAAGAAACAGTTAGTGGAGGTGAAAAGCCAGCAGTTGAGGAGGTTGGAGTGTCTGCCTTCGATGAGAAAGGTGCCGCTGAAGTAGAAGAAGATGAAGAGGATCCTGTTGAGATGGAAGAATCTGCGGTCGAGGTAGTACAGTCTTCAGAGAATGTCTCGACCTGTGATGAAGAGGATCCGGTTGAGACTGGAACATATGTAGTTGAGGAAGTTGCAATGACTTCAGAGAAGGTGTGCTCCTGTGATGTCGAGGACCCTGTTGAGATGGTAGAGTCTTTAGTTGAGGTGGTTGCAAAGTCTTCAGAACATGAACCTCCCTGCAATGTAAGACAACTTGTAGTTGAGGAGGTTCCAAGGTCTTCCGAGAATGAGCCGCCCTGTGATGAAGAGGTTCCTGTTGAGATAAAAGAATATGTAGCTGAGGAGGTTCCAAGGTCTTCCGAGAATGAGCTACCATGTGATGAAAAGGGTCCTATTGAGATCAAAGAATCTGTAGCTGAAGAAGATGTAAGGTCTTCACAGAATGAGCCGCCCTTTGATGAAAATGATCCTATTGAGATGGAGGAATCTGTAGTTGAGGAGGTTGCGAAGTCTTCAGAAAATGAACCGCCCTATGATGTAAGACAAGGAGTAGAATTGAAAGGAGAACTGGAGGAAGAGTGGAAGGATAATGATAGTAAGGAAGAGATCAGTGTTGACCCTCCATACATGGTACAAAATAACCAGTCAGATTTACAAGGAGAATATACTGAAAGTGCAAAAGAAGTGTATGATTTTGATGAGGAAATGGTGGACTATGGTGAGAAAATTGATCTTGGAGAACATGGAGAGGAGGAACTTCCGGGAGATGATGCGGAGGATCATGAAGAAGGAACTGTGACACTGGAGGTTGAATGTAAGCAATTGACTGCCATCGTGAATGAGTGCAAGATAAAGAAAGAGAGGGAGGTATTTATAAGTGGTCTTGATCCGGATGTTGTGGAAGAAGATGTGAGAGGGGTCTTGGAGAGGATTGGAGGTATAGTTGAAGTCAGGTTACAAAAGAATCCTTCAACTAATAAAAACAAAGGTTATGCTTTTGTAGAGTTCAAAGATAAGGAGCATGTGAGGCGTGCTTTGTCTGATATGAAGAACCCTGTTGTATGGATCTTCCTTTCCCCTTTTCTCTCCAGTTTGTTTGCCTTTTTACTAGCTTCGTCTAACTTAAAATTTGCAGATTCGAGGGAAGCGATGTGTGATAGAACCCAGTGAGGACAATGACACATTGTTCATAGGTAATATCAGCACTACATGGACAAAGGAAGCTGTAAGTGGCCATTTAGTCTTCTTATCTTGTATTTTTGTTGAAGAGACCAGTGCACTAAACAGAGAAGTATAACAGATGTAAAAGTGAATAAATAAGTAGGAACAGAAAGTGTAACTATCTTTAGAATTTATCAGTACTTTTCTCAAGATTGTTTACTCTTTCCTCTACCATAATGTGTGATGACAGATCCAACAGAAACTGAAGGATTATGAAGTTGAAGGTGTTGTGAACATAAATCTTGTTCCAGATATAAAACACGAAGGGTTAAGCCGAGGTTTTGCTTTTGTGGAATTCTCTTGTCATGGTGATGCTTTGCTTGCATACAAGAGGCTTCAGCAGCCTGATGTTATATTTGGCCACCCTGAAAGGACAGCCAAAGTGGGGTTTGCTGAACCTGTACGTGAGCCCGACCCTGAGGTCATGGCCCAAGTGAAGTCCATCTTTGTGGACGGACTTCCACCTCATTGGGATGAGAAACATGTTAGAGAACGATTCAAATCCTATGGGGATATATTACGTGTCGTTCTGGCCCGAAATATGTCTACAGCCAAGCGGAAGGATTATGGATTTGTTGATTTCTCTAGCCATGAGTCTGCTGTGGCTTGTGTCAATAGTATAAACAATACACCACTGGATGATGGGACTTTAAAGGTATTATTATGTCTTCAATCTCTATCTCTCAAACTAGTGAGGTTACAGGACACTGGAAAATGACAGAAATGATCAAGGTTGGGGATGACGTTCAACTGATCTACCTAGTAATGAATTAATTGTTTAAGAGTCATATTTCGATTTGCATCATTTTTCTGGTCTTGTCAGATGCTTTTAGACCATGCAGCATAGCAGTAGAATAACATGCTTGCAAGTTGGTTTTGATCTATTGATACTTATTTTATTGTTCTAATATCAGATAAAAGTGAAAGCAAGACTTTCAAATCCTTTGCCTAAAACTCAGGCTGTTAAGGGTGGAATTCGTGGTGGATATCGAATTGGTTGTGGTGGAAGTGGTGTTCCAAGATCTGGTAGGATTATTTTTGCTGTTTTTTTAATATAAATTATATTAAATATTTAATTTCATCTTCACATCATTTTTTCCTTTAACTATATGTTGGTTAAAGGCAGGGATTTTGGTCGCAGTAGACATCTTGAAACCCGTCAAAACTTTCAACGTGACAGACTGTTTTATGATGGTGGACGTGGTCAAACGGGTAGAATGGATATCCGGAATGAATATGACTATGATCATGCTAATGCTAAGTTTCGCGGACAAGGTTTATATTGTGCTTTTAAATTTTTTTTTCTCGTGTTTTTAACTCACCCTCCCAACTCTCTATTCCAAAATGTCTAATACATTCTGTAATGCAAACTTCAGGGGGAAGAAGGGCCTCTTTCCAAGGTGGCCAGTTTTCATCTGGCGGATCTTCTGCAGTGGCTTCCCCAGCATCAAGACCCTATGTTGATAGACCTTGGCATGATGCGTCTGATAGAGGCCGAGGTGTGCCTGCTCCTTTTAGGAAGCATCCACATTCTCCAGATGCATATGTTGAGGGGCCACAAATGAGGGGTCACTTTGATTGGCCACCCATGAGGGCCCCCTTTCATGGGCCACACATGAGGGGTCACTTTGATAGACCACCCATGAGAGCACCCTTTGATGGGCCACGCGTGAGGGGTCACTCTGTTGATGGGCCGCACATGCGGGGTCACTTTGACGGGCCACACATGAGGAGTCACTTTGACGAACCTTACTACTATGATGAACGTGATAGAACACGAGACATGAAGCGCCCATTACATATGAGAGTAAGCATCTCGATCTTTCCGCTTGCTATTCTTTATGCCCTTCTATGATACTCCCTTTCATATGCATTGTGCTATTTTTAGGACAATGATCCTGATTTCATGGAACCTAATAGACATCGGCCACGATTGAATTTTACTGAGCCAACAGCGTCATTTCGTGGAAACCAATATAGTGGTATGGATTTATGCTCACTAGTACTCTGCATGGGCTTGCCCAGAGGGTTAATGTTTTGCTAGTTTACTCACTTGGGTGGCTTCGTCTTTCAGATATGTATGGATTTGGCAGGAGTCTCAACCCTCATGATTATAATGGTCCCGAAGTAAGCAATTAATGTATTTTTGATGATGAGTTTCATCTTACGTTATTATGCTGATGATATTTATTATTAAATCTCATTTTGCAGTTTCATTACAGTTCACGTTCATCTTATTATCGGGGCAATCACTCATATGGTCGGGGTCGATACTGATAGACCAAGAACTTTTTGGTAGAATAAATGGTTAGCAGTTCAAGTTTTAATCACACTGATTGTGAATTAGTGAATGAATTTCTGAAGTACTGAGTGTCTTGTTTAATTGTGATCAGGTGAACATGAAGCTTCTGGATACACTCTATCAGCAACCGACGACTGGCTTTCTGTCAAAAACAAGTTGCATATTTCTTATTCTTCTCTTGCTTTCGCATGCTTTTCATCTTCCCTGCTCTTATTTTATTTTCTTTTGTTTTCAAAATATATTGGTAGGGAGTTCCCAAGTTTTGATGTTTCTAGTTTAGGACCTTTAGTTTAGTGTTAAAGGGCTTTTACTTAGAAACTAGTAATTACTTGTATGGATGTTGGGAGAGATGTATCCCTTTCTCCTAGGCTTGGACAGCTTGAGGAACTATGTTAAAGTGTTAGTGCTGCTCCTCTGAAGTTGAGATGTTTGTATGGCATAGGCCAACTGTTCCCTGATCATAGTAAATAATATGGTTCAAAGAATGAAGTTTGGTTGTTTAAAGTAAAAGGTGTGTGATTTAGGATTTTAACTTTTGATGGAGGCATAGGAGTTAAGTTTGAACGCGCGTATTAAAACAAGGAGATTAACCTGAAAGTTATATTGGAGACACAAAATTTTGTGCATTTGAGTTAGATTACCTCAGTATGAAGGTCTGAAGGAGATAATGGATCATGATACTGCTGAGGCTTTTTCCTTCTAGTATTAAGTATTAACTAAGGTAGACTCTTATCTTATATAAGTTTTCAATGGTTAAGGGGTCCTTTTATGTTAGAATTAGCTTGGATTCTGTTATTGAATTTGGCATGGATGTAGTGTCTTGTAATCCATCTTGTCATGCTTTGTGGAAATGATATTTTAGAGACCTACTAAAATGTCTGTTCACTTTTAAAGGGAGAAAGATGGGGCTTTCAGTTGGAATAAAATCCTTTAAATGAATTTGAGGCTTGTTAGCAAGGTGTGTGTATAAGTGATTGATCAGGTGACCATGACTGAGTTTGTAAGGAGTATAAGTGATTGATCAGGACCATCAGGTGACCATGTAGTCTTTCATTTTCAATTTCATATAGTTATTTGTGGGGGGATGCCGATTGGTGTTTTTCATGTTTTTCGTATTGTTACTTTGTTGCGAAATTAGGAGCATAGAAGCATCTTCTGATGATCCTTAGCAGTCCCTGAGAAATAAAAAATAAATTAGGAATCTATACTTGGACATATTACATCCATATCTTCTCGTGTTGCGGTAGAACATTGAAGCTTATAGACGTATCTTCAGATCTGATTTTGATAATTGATAATCTGTTGAGGTAGAACTCAATGAGGAATAGTACATAGGGAATCTGTTTCCTCTGAATTATGTCGGACTTCATGTTAACCTGGTGGCTTAATTGGCTTTGTTGTGCATTGGTTTAGCTAAGTTCTTGCACAATCTCCACGGCCTTATTGATTTGGAGCATAATTTTGTGGTTGTGTTAAAGTAGCATGTGTGCAGGAAACTTGCAATGCTGCTACTGCTATATAGAAACTTGGGTTATGTTTTATCAGGTGGAGATGGTAAAACATAGTCATAGGCCCTTTACCCTTACCATTTATGTCAGTCCTGTATCAAAACAGGGATTTTGGAAACAAATTGTGTATGTCGAACACATTCTGTCCATATTATAAAGCAAGTTTATCATTCTGTTACTGAGTTTACCATCTATATATTTTTCTGTAGTATGCACTGAGATACTTTGATATTTGAAACCGTATGCTACTTTACATATTCTTGTACATTCTCTTCTCTATAGTGTCCATTCTCTTTGTTTTTCTGTTAAAAGTCTTCATGAGTCGTTATTTTGTAGTTCTCATGGCCTCGTTTGGTACTCGGAAAAGAAAGTAATTTGCTTCATTTTTCTTTCCTTTCCCTTGGGAAGGGAAATTAAAATTTTGTTGTGTTTCTTTCCAATATTTGGTTGATATAAGGAAATGAGAGTAAAATTATGTTAATTTTACAATATTATCTTCATGTACAATGATTTTTTGGGAAATGATAAAAAAAAAACTCAAAAATATATTTGGTTTCTAAAAAAACTCAAACTTATGATATCATGGTAAAAATGGCTAGACTTATAACCCATGTTTTTTCTAGAAAAGTCAAAATGACTTGATTTTGATTTAATTGGGATTGAGGTGAAAATATTTGACTTTGCAAAAATACAGTTCAGAAAAAGCAACAATTCACATGTTTTTTTCTAACCATGGTTTTTGAACTAAAAAGTTGAAAATAAGTAGTTTTTAATATTTTGCCAAACACTACTTTCATCAAAATTAGGGCTGGGCACAAATCCCGTAAATCCCGGTCCCGTCCCGGTCCCAGCGGGATTTGAAACTAAAAATGCTCATCCCGTCCCGTCCCATCAGAAAAACAACGGGACAGGACGCGGGACTGAAATTTCTCATCCTGTTAGGCCCGTCCCGTCCCATATATAAATTTAAATTGATCTTGATCTTGACTGTTGATTTTAATTTTGTATTGCTATGTTTTTAATCTTGTATTGCTATATTTTTAATCTTGTATTGCTATGTTTTTAATTTTCTTCTTTTCTTGTTAAACTTATGATATGTGAACTTGTGTAACAGATTATGGATGTTATTCTTATTATGTTTGATATTATTAGGTTATGGATTGTGACTTATGAATGTAAGCAAATTGTGTAATTGTAATTAGATCATAGATACATGTTGTGATTTATGAATGTAAGCAAATTTTTCTTTTTTTTTGTTTCCAATTTTGTGGTGGGATTGGGCCCGTCCCGTCCCATGTGGGATTGGGCCCGGCGGGATTTACTCTCAAAATGCAAGGCCCGTCCCGATCCCGTCCCGCATGTAACAATCGGGACGGGACGTGGGATGACCTCAATCCCGTCCCATCCCGTCCCATGCCCAGCCCTAATCAAAATAGTTGAAAATAAACTATTTGAAGTCATTAAACTCAATCCCAAATGAAGCTTTTATCCCAAAAAAACTTTAAAACTTATAAAACTTATTTTTGATCTGTCAATTTTACCATTGGAGCCTTTACTTTCCTAATTTTAATTTTTGTCATGTTTAAGAGAGAGTTGCAAAGTAGCTCTTTCTTCACCATCAGATTTTGCCGCGAAGAATCTCTCTCTCTCTTTCTCGATCATGATCTCGCCTCCACAAAAACTGTTCGATCTCACCGTTGTTCTACATTGAAAATTTTAAGCATTGTAAGTTCTTCTCGCTTTTACTCTGTCGCGCTCTCTTTCTCTCTCTAGCGCTAATGACCACTATATGTTAAATTCTGTTTGATCACAATCGCTATATCTTAAAGCACGATCGTTGTAACTTGTCTCTCTGTTTCTGTGTATGATCGACGATTTGAATTGATGTTGCATAAATTTGTTTCCGTTCGTAGTTGTATTAATTGATTTGATGAAAGTATTTTTTAGCTTTACTCAATTTGTTCCTCACACTATAAACAATAAAAGATCAAACTCAACTTAGTCTGTATCTGGAAAAAATGATCTAACGATCTGTAACAGTATCTATTTGGATATCTGTTTTTGTATCTGTTTGTCTACCTGTTATGTTAACTTATATGTTGGAAGTATCATACCTAATTGTTGGTTAATCAAAGGGGCTATATGCGTTTCTTCAACTTTTTAACAACTTTCTAATGTTTTTTTTGCAGTATATTCAATGGCAACAACGCCATCTCCAATTATTGTAAAATATATTCACGGTCGGGAATGTGTGATGAATATTTTAAGTGTTGGTATCACATTTACTGACATTGTGGATACTGTCCGTCAACGATTCAAATTACTGAATAACTCAAACTTGTCGTACAAGTATTGTATCCCACTAGAGTATGAACACATTTATCTGTAAACTGATCGTGATGTGTTTTTGATGATGTTTTCTCTGCAAAGGCTAGATTCAAAATATATTGAGATTAGAGTCAATGACTTGCATGAGGTAGAACATCCAAAATTCATTTGAATATTTGTTTGAAATATCTGTCTGCATATCTGTCAAGCTAGTATATGTATACTTTTCTTGTTTCTAGCATGCAGCAAATGTCAGTTCCAACCAATTAGTTTGTAGCACGCAAAATGAAAACCCATGGCAGCATGTGCAGATTGATGGCTACATGGAAATTAGTAATGTTGCTGACATTGGTTTTGGGTGCTTTCGTGAAGAGGAAACAAAAGATTACATGAAAAAAAAATATGGGTAAACCTGATACAAGAAAATGGGCAGAAATTCTTAGGTGGTGTCAACGAATTCAGGTTGAAGCTCATATTTTACTCAATTGAAACCGGATTCAAGTTTACATATGTGAAGAATGAGCCAACACGTGTAGTTGTACATTGCAAATACAAAGAGCACGATGAATGCAAATGATATGTGAAGGAAAACCTATATCAGGTGAATGGATCGTTTTGCATTACTGAGATAAAAAAATAAGCATACATGCAAAAACAAGGTGCGACTCCAAACAAGTGAGACGATGAAATCTTCTATTGCCAGGTATGAGTTTTTTTATCTAACATAACAAAAGATGCTTGTCAAACTACATGTTAAACTATCTGTCTCAAGAGTTCTTTCTTTCTGTCAATTGTTTTCTATAGTTGAATATTTGAATCTTATAATTCCTTCAATTTTCAACTCAATTGTTAAGGACAAACTCTGCGTTGATCCTAACGAGGGAGCCAAGACCCTACAGATAGAAATCATAGACTTATGGTCTAAAAGTCCCTTGCAAGATGGTGTGGTACGAAAATGAATTAGCAATGACTTCACTGCATGGAAACGAAGCCGAATCATATACAAACCTTCTATGGTTCCGAGACAAATTTATGAAAATAAATCCCGGGTCAAAAATTGTTGTCGATGTTGATCAAGAAACACAAAGGTTTAGGCGTCTCTTTGTGTACTTTGGTGCTTGCATGCAAGAATTTCAATACTGTACACCCATGACGTGTGTTGATGCAAGTTTCCTGAAGAACAAATACAAATGGCAGATCGTGGGGGTCTCTTCAAAAGATGCAGATCAAGGTAATGTGTGTGTGTGTGTGTGTGTATATATATAATAGGAGTTCATTTATGGATAGCTGTCTGTATAGCTGTCTGCATGGTTGTCTTTGGTTTATAAACTTCATTTCAGTACTTATTATACAATTAGAAACTTTTTTTTCTTTTATTTTTTCAGGGTTGTATCCAAAATTGCATTTGCCATAGTTGATGCCGAAAATGACAACAACTAGTGGTGGTTCTTGATAAACCTAAGAGATGAGATAGATAGACACTGCATCAACCACAAAACAAACACTAGAAGGAAAATAACATTCCTCTCAGATCGCCAAAATGGAATTATGAGTTCTCTTCCAGAGATCTTCCCCAATGATGAGTACGGCTACTGTTTTCGACATAACTCTCAGATTGCCAAAATGGAATTATGAGTTCTCTTCCAGAGATCTTCCCCAATGAGTATGGCTACTGTTTTCGACATAACTCTCAGATTGTCTATTATTTTCTTCACTTGGTTGCTAACCTCAAAGATAACTTCAAAGGGCCCTTGATGGATATAATTTCTGAACTCTTCATGCAATGTGCATATGCAAGAAGTGAAAGACAATATGAGTTTCTTCTTAACCAGATGAAGCTAAAGAAGGTGGATATGAAGCCATCAACGACTTCTTGAAGGATATCCCAAAAGAAAATTGGTGTGCCACATTCTTTGGAAGAGATAAGTATGGAAAAATCATAAATAACATCTCAGAGTGCTTCAGTAGTTGGATACTACATCTTTGTGCACTGCTCGTCTTCTATCTTGCCGATGAAATCAGGTCATCCATTAAACCCTGTTTCATTCTATTTTTCAGACTGCACTATTTCATTCTATATTTCTAGGATATCTGTAGACTACACTGTTTCATTTTTTTCTCATCTTTCAAGAGAAAGATGATGGAAATGTTTACAAGCAAAAAAGAATAATCTGAAAAATGGCACATTATAATGGGACCGAGGATGAAAGGAAAGTTCATTGAAACACTTAATAAAGGAAGACATTGGAGAGTGATAAACTCCAATGGTCTTGTCTACAAAGTTCAGGGTGACAAGTATAGTAGTTTAATCAATATGGAGACATAGACCTGCTCATGTGGACAGTGGCAGTTGCTGAGATTTTCGTTCGCCCATGCTTTTGTTGTCATTCAAGAGAAAGGGAAAAAATCCTTACGATTACGTGGACAACTTGTACAAAGTTCCATATTACAAACAAGCATACTCCTTCACACTCAATCCAGTGGAAAACATTGAGAAATCACTTCAGGACATGTCACAATATGGACTGAACGAAGGCCTCCATTAACAAAGAAGAAACCGGGAAGACCAAAGAAAAGATAATGAAGAAGAAGGGCGAAAAAATAAACAATGCCGACAAAGTGCTCAAGATGTAGCCAAACTAGTCACAACAAAAGAACCTGCAACAACCCTATCAGTTAAAAAATACATGTCTATCTGGATTATAAAAAATGTTGCCAGGATAATTTCTAAAAGTTTGAATATCTGTTAATCTACATGACTGAATATCTGTATACGAATTTCAGATTTGCGACTTTTTACTTGCAATACACTAACAAATTTGAGGTTGTTTTTGCGTCCCTTGTGTTTGTCTTTTATACTGCATAATAAAGAAGTGAAAGAAAAAAACATTTTATTGCATAGATGAATACATAGATTCACTAATTCATGGATAGTTGTCTGTATAGATGTTTGGATATCTGACTGGACCTGGTTGATGATACTCTATCATTCAATGGCTTTATACATTCATTCATCAAGTCCATTAGGGCTGGAACTGGTTCCACAAAGAACCAGAGAACCAGATTAAATCTAACCGAAACCTCTAGATTCGGTTCGGTTCTTTTAATTTTGCAAAGTATTATTGATGGATCGGTTCCAAGTGCATAAATTTCGATTCTGGTTCCTTAGTTACAAAATTTTAAGTAACCGAAAAAAACGGGTAATATGAAAAATACACATGTTAATATAATATTGACAGTCTTGTAAAGTATATATTATGTACTATAGACATGGACATAGATGATCATTCATTTCTAACTATAAAGTCCATACAAAAAACTATTAAAACCCTAAATCTGGTTAATCTACCTAGCTAAAAATCACACTCTCACTATGGTTGTTTCCTTTAGTTGTTCTATTCAACAAGAAACTCAAAGACTTGTTTGACATAACTTAATTAGCTTGCAATTTGTAATATATTTGAACTAAAAAGACTTGATGGTTGTTGGATATATACTTGTGGATGGAGTGATATGTAGATGTATTTAGTTTCTATTTTGTTAATTTTTCGTTATTTTTCTTCCAAAAATTAGGCTATAATTAATTTTTTTATGTGTTTAAAACCGTTAGAACCGTAAAACCGAATCGGTTTGTAGCGGTTCGGTTCTATACAAGTTTCTCCTTAAAAATACAAGAACTGAACTGTATGTACATTAGTTAAACGATTTGATTTTGGTTCCTGAAAATAATGGTTGGAACCGAATTGTTTCCAGGCCTAAAGTCCATTGCAAAACAGAAAATGAAGAACAAAACTGATAATAAATAAAAAATACAGAAACATAAGCTCCATTAATATTACTGATTCAATTACAAAAAAAAAACATAAAACAAACACAAAGTTCAAACTAAAAACAAAAAAAACTGAACAAACAAAGGAAAATCATCTGCTTCACATCTTCCTCTACTTGCTGTCATTGTTCTTGGTGCCACTATTGCTTCATTTTCAAAAGATGATGGTAGACGAGGTAGATGATATATAATGCCCACAAGCAAATCTAACATCCAGTCCTGTTTAGTAAGGACCAGTTCCATTTCCTCCTTTATCGTCTCTATCCGACGCTTCATACGACTCATCTTCTAGACCAAAGGTTGAAGTGGGGTATCAAGAACAAGACCTACAAGAGGTTGAGCAGCAACATGAGAATGAGGGTTAAAAGCAGAGTCTTCCGAGGAAGAGGACTTGGACGACTTGGAGGAGGATGATTTGGACTTGGACGGATCAAAATTCTCATCTGTGGATTGACCATTGGTGTCTGATTTTTGGTACTTCTTTCTTGAAGTCATTGTTTTGTTGGTTGATAAAACATTTAAAGAAAAAGATGAAATCGAGCAGGAGTAAGAGTTGAAAATGAAGCACTACACGTTATGGAGAATATGGAAAGCCAATCCTATTAATAGAGAATGAAACATTATGTCGCTTCTGGATGAAACGGTTTTCTCCTGCCTCTTTTCTCTTTTTATGATAAGACTCTTCTTCTTTCTCTCTCTCATTATCTTCTTCTCTTTTTACAACAAAACTCCCCATTTCTCTTTATTTCTCCCAACAAGTGTGTATAACCACATTGAACCACTTTAAGACATAACTTTTCAACAAAAAAAAGATGCAACTATTTATATTCCCTTAATACAACCTTTCACTCTCTATAAATAAAAGGTAGAGAACATAACTAGCTTCTTCACAAAACAAAAACATTCTTCTCCTTTGCTTCAGCTCAAAACAACAAATGACCAATTCCTCCAACAACTCATCTCAAGGATCTCCTCCCCACAACAACTGCAAGTCCAAAAAATTTAAGCATGAACCAAAGGACTCTATTGAAGAAACCAGGACAACGAACGCCATCACCGTTTTCGTCAACAAAAAACTGTTCCATCTCCACGTATGCTCTAACATTTATCCATGAGGACAATTAGCCTTGAGGATCGCCTGAAGAACCTCAAGATAAAACAGAAACTCATCCAGAAGAATGATGGGACAATTTTTCAACTGTTTCGCCAAATCCTTGAGATGCCGTCTCCTCCACCGCCAGAATTCGAAGGAGCAAGCAGCAGCAAGAAGATGAAGCACTAAAGAATTACAAAATTAGAATTCTATAATTTTTTGCTTGGGCAAGAACTCCCTTGGGTCAATCCTGTGACACTTTTAGCCATCTGACATGACCCAATTGCCACGTGGTGCTCTTAATGTAGACCGTATATACTTCCACGTTATCAGATTAATGTTTGATGATGGTATATATTTTCACGTTATTTTAAATAACTAATAAAAATAAAATTTTAATCATGACCTTGACTCAACGAGTGGATGCAACTATCAAGAAGTGAATGACACATCACTGACTTATTGCCCTAGCGACCCTGACTTGCTCTTAGAACCACCCGACCAGTCACCTATCTCCACGTCACAACTCATGCTATCGTACGCACTAGGTTCGCGGATACACACACCTCTCTCTCTCTCTCTCTCTCTCTCTCTCTCTCTCTCTCTTCTCACACAAAAAACCATTATTCAGACCCACCTAAGTCACCCACCGTCAAATCCTCAAACATTCAATCCCTTCTCATTCACTTTAATCCTATTCCTTGTCTCGATTATCATCCATTTGGGTTCGCAAATTCATCATCATCGGGTATGTTTTTCATCTAAAGCTCATCAGTTTGGGACTTGGGGGTTTGTTTTCATCATCTTCATATGTTTAGCGTTAGCTGTGTTTTCTTTGGGTTCAGTTTATCTGGGCTTTTGTGATTATGGGTGCATCGGGTTGCTGTGAATCTGTAAATGGGTGTTTGGTAGTTTTTTTGTTTTCATGGAGTTTATGTGTTTGCTGTGCATGTTTTTTTTGGTTTTTTTAAGGCAAGGATCATCTGGATGATGATGGGTTTGATTTTGTGAGCTGAATGTTTGCGATTTTCAGATTGTAAGTTTGTACTGCTGTGGTTATTGTATTGGGGTGTTTTTGGATGATCAGTGTTGATGAAAATTAGCTTTTGAGAGCTTATCTTCGTTTTGTTTGAAAAGATGTTTAGAATTTGGGGATTTTAGAGTGTTGGATTCAACTTTAAACTTGTGGGTAATCAAATTTTGGGCTCAACTGGCAATTGTAATTTGGGGATTTGTTCATAGATGATGCTAGGATTGCTACAGTTGGATTCAGTTTAGTTTTGAATGTATATTGTTCATCTGTGGAAATGAACTTGCAATGCAGCACTTGTGAATAGGATCAAAATGTGTCTTCTTATCATGAGGCTCATGCCATGGGAGCTGGTACATCTACGAGTAGTAGGAATATCATTAAGGGTCTTGATTCATGGGTTCTTAGCTTGTCTCTTATGTCTCTTTCGAAATCTAAAGCAATTGTGTTTGCACTCACTGCAGATGGCCAGACATTTTGTTCCAGTTACCACATTATCTCCTATGTATGGATGCTCAAGTAAATTGTTTGAGCTGAGCATCTGAAATAATCTCAATGGTTATCCAAGATAACTGTTTGATACTTGTCCATTTGCCAGGTCAAAGTCTTAGACTTTAAATTTTGGACATTCTTTGGAATTGGAGACAGAAGATAGGGATTATTTGCATGAACGTAGAATGCCAGATTTAAGAAGTGGAGTTCGGCGATCAAAGAGGATCAACAATGGCCAGGAAAATCCTGCTGTTGTAGTTCCAGCTGCACGAGGAAAAGGTAATAGCTTCAACATTCTTTTCTTAAACGGCATCTATAAATGCTCAGTTAACTGATAGATACTGAGTCCAAATGCAGGGTTGACTGGGAGAGGTAGGGGTAGAGGATCTAGAGCAATGAATCAAGGTAAGAATACCAAGCTGTTTGGTGCTGGAGTTGGTGGCCAAGGGCATGCAGGTTTGGATTTACTGAAAAGAGATGTGGTGGTGGTTCATGATGATTTGGTGGAACCGAAAGGCGCACAAAAATTGGCTGTTGTTGAGGATGAAGGCAGCAGTAGTCCACTTCCTGAACGAGTAATTTTGATCACCTTTCCGATTGGCTTTTTGTCACTTTTTTAATAGCAGATCGGATTACTAAATATTATTCTGTACTTTTCATCTTCAGGTCCAGATTGGCAGCTCCCCCTTGTACAAGTTAGATAGAAAGCTGGGGAAAGGAGGCTTTGGACAAGTTTATGTTGGAAGGAGGGTGACAGGTGGATATGGGTGCTCTGGGCCTGAGGCCTTTGAGGTATCGTATATCGTATTTGTACAATTGTACTGCCTCTCATTTGGATCTAAAAAATTCTCAGACGAAGTTGATTCAGATAGATGTTGGTATTTCCTGTGTTTGATTGTAGGTTGCTTTAAAGCTTGAGGGTAAAAACAGTAAAGGGTGCACTCATGGCCCTCCATATGAATGGCAAGTATACAGGTAAGAAACATTTCATCCATTTCTTTAGTTAAATCCTACTCTTTGTTTCCTAACCACTTTTTTTATGATCATGAAGCTCTCTAAATGGATGTTATGGAGTCCCCCTTGTTCATTACAAAGGTCAACAGGGAGATTATTATATCCTAGTGAGTTACTATTTAATTTTTTTTTTGAAGAATTTATATCATGCATCGTAAATAATGCATATTATTTCTGACCATGTATAATTACTCGTTCTTGCTGAAAATAGGTCATGGATATGCTTGGCCCTAGTTTGTGGGATGTTTGGAATCGCAATCAGTTGTAATAAACTCATGGTCTTTTTATGTTTAGAGTTTCAAAGTTGATACTTCTTGAAACATTTCACATTCCAATTTAATGCACTAATCACATTTTGTTATCTCCCGTTGTGTCTTCTGGTACCAAGGCTGTCTGAAGAGATGGTTGCTTGTATAGCGGTGGAAGCAATCTCGATTCTAGAACAACTTCATATTAAAGGGTATTTTCAACCTTTCTGCTGCTGTTTTTACTTTCGATTTATGAGTTTTAAATCGTTTGGCTTTATCTTATTGTTACTCATGTTAAGTAATTTGCAATGCAGCTTTGTGCATGGTGATGTTAAGCCAGAGAATTTTTTACTTGGTCAACCTGGAACAGTCAATGAGAAGAAGTTGTATCTTGTCGATCTTGGTTTGGGTATGAGCTCATTGTTATATAAGTTTAGGAACAAAGGAAAAAAAGATCAAAACATGTGCTTGTGTATTGATCAATGTATTCTAGACAAATTTGTGACTGGTTTATTATACTGCTGTTCAGCTTCAAGATGGAAGGAAACATCTGGACGTCATGTTGATTATGACCAAAAACCGGATGTTTTCAGGTACCTACATCTTCAGCCTTGACTATCATGTACACGGTTGGATGATCATGAATTTTTATTTTTGGGAGGCTGGAGCATAAAATAATCCAGACTGTATTTATTATTCATATGCTAAGGATTAGCTCAGTATGAGGGCATTTCTAATAAGATTTTTATCTGCAGTATCTCATGGAGTGCACTCATAATTTGAACTAACCTGATATAGCTGATCTTTTGAATAGGGGAACTGTTCGCTATGCAAGCGTACATGCCCATTTAGGCAGGACGGGGAGTCGAAGGGATGACCTCGAGTCATTAGCTTATACGCTCATATTTCTTCTTAGAGGCAAACTTCCCTGGCAAGGTTACAATGTAAGTTAATTTGGGTGTACTTTGCTATTCTGTGTGAATGTTCTATTTTGATTTCTTTATTTCATACAAACTTGACATGGCTCTTGAATGCAGGGGGAAAACAAAGGATTTCTTGTATGCAAGAAGAAGATGGCAACTTCTCCTGAGATGCTATGCGGCTCATGTCCTCCTCCTTTTCAACAGTTTCTTGAGTTGGTGACCAATATGAAATTCGATGAAGAACCAAATTACTTGAAATTTATTTCCCTGTTTGATAATATCATCAATGCGAATGCTTCTCTTCGACCTTTAAGAACTGATGGAGCTACAAAGGTGCGTTTAATCGTGTTCAGTATTTTCGTACAGATTTTTCTCTCGAGTTTTTGGCTGTTACAAATGTTTATCAAACCATTTTGCGATATAGGTTGGACAAAAAAGGGGAAGGTTGTTTCTTGAATCAGACGATAGTGAGCAGCCCAGGAAAAAAGTTCGACTAGGTACCCCAGCTAATCAGTGGATTTCAGTGTATAATACCAGACCGTCAATGAAGCAAAGGTAGGTGGTGCAATACATGGGAGCATAATCCCCTTTACAGGTTGTATCTTTCTTTATTTAGACTGTCAAGGTAAAATGGTCTGGACATATCTCATTGATCAATCAATTTAAACTTATGCATAGGACTAGCTTTAGATTGACAGAATCCATGGTTATGGTTTAGAAACATATTACATCCCTCTTCCAATTTGTCAAGCAGATTTATCATATGTAGGAAATTTGTTGATTTTTAAGTACTCGTGATATGAGATTATGTGATTGATAAAGTAGTGGTAGGAGTTAATTCACCACCAATAGGGCAGTAATCCGATCCAATAGTTCAAGTTTTAAGTTATATATAAAAAAACCCCGACACTTGATAAAAAAACTAAATCGAGTCTGAATCTGGCTGAATTTTTAGCTCAGTTTATATAGTTTCTGTTTTCACTGGATTGTGAGTTTTTCTATTAAGAAGGTATAACAAACAATTTCTGCAGGTATCACTACAATGTTATGGATATGAGAGTGGACCAGCATATTGACAAAGGAAAGGAAGATGGTTTGTATATTAGCTGTGTTGCATCATCTGCGAATATGTGGGCTATAGTCATGGATGCAGGGACGGCTTTCACGTCCCAAGTTTATGAACTATCACCTGTTTTCTTGCACAAGGTAGGTAGCTACTGGTGATAATATCCATATTATCTTCCATTTTGACATTTGTTTAATCAGTTTTCCAGCACGCTTATTGTTTCTAATTGTTCCACCAGGAGTGGATTATGGAACAGTGGGACAAGAACTACTATATCACTTCACTTGCTGGTGCAAACAATGGCAGTGCCCTGGTGGTAATGTCTCAAGGTATGCCAACCTAACAAACAGAGCTTCCTGTTGTCCGTGGTAGTTTGGCTATAGGGATCTACTCTTTCATATGATATCTAATCTACTAATCTTAAATCATTGCAGGCGTACCTTATACTCAGCAGTCATACAAAGTCAGTGATGTATTCCCCTTTAAATGGATTAATAAGAAGTGGAAAGAAGGTTTCTCTGTTACCTCCATGACTACGGCTGGTAACAGGTGGGGCATTGTCATGTCCAGAAATGCAGGTTATTCTAATCAGGTATACTGGTCTAGAACACCCTATTGTTACAATTTGTTTTATTCAAAATCTGCGGAAACAATTGTAACAGTGCTGTATTGGTAGGTTGTTGAGATCGATTTCCTATACCCGAGTGAAGGCATCCATAGAAGATGGGAGAATGGATATCGTATAACCTCAACTGCTGCAACAGAGGATCAAGCTGCATTCATACTTAGTTTGCCTAAGAAGAAATCGCAAGATGTGGCTCAGGAAACTCTACGGACATCTGTTTTTCCAACTACTCATGTTAAGGTACATACAATATATTTATGAACTGTGGGTTTTACCAGTCACTATTTTAGGTAACTAGGCAGTCAGGTACTCTGACACCTTAGGGTTTAGGGTTGTAGATATTTGCCATATATGCAATCATGTTACATATGATAGGATAATTAATATTCTTTTGATTATTTGGCTTGGGCAGGAAAAATGGGTGAAGAATCTGTATATTGCATCCATCTGCTACGGGAGAACAGTATCTTAGGAATGGCAAACCGTAAAAAATCTGCGAAGTGATGTTAAATGCCTGGTGTTGTGACAAAATCCTAACAAATTCAGGTCGGCAGATTGCTGGCCCCCCCTTTTTCCGGCCTTTTAGATGGATACTGCGAGGTATGTACCATGTCAAGGAAAGGCGTTACTTTCGTGTATAGATGCTTTCGCTTTCTGTAAGATCGTATAAACAGAGGAGATAAAATGTACCACAGTATTCATGCTGATAATAGATGTTCCCAGAAACGGAGAAGCTTGCCCTCTTCCTATCTTATATTGATTTAAGAGGGATGTGGGATGTGTTCTCCAATTTGAAGAAAAACATTACCTCTCGGAGCTGAGTTCTCATACTCAATGATGTTTGGGTACATGAGATTTGACCCAAATTAATGTGTTTGTAATTGGAACGGATTGTACCATTGTTGTAATATTCTACAATGGAAAGTGCTGGAAGAGCTTATTGGAACCAGCCACTTTTCGGCTAGTGACGGCTAGTGACAGATGTGTGATTCATTTCTTGTTAGCTATATATGTTATGAAATGGTATGCCATCTACTGACATTGCCATCCAGCCCTAATAGTTTTTGCCCTTATTGTGGGTTAGATCCATATAATCCGGCTAGAAATCTCATATTTCTGAAGAAAAGAAGCTAGATTGATTCTGATTGAAGTTTAGTGGTGCACTTTTTAGCAAGTTGGCGAATAATGGAGCTCCGTCAAACTGCAAACCATGGGCTATTCTATTAGCTAAGCGATTTAGACAGTTCTGGTCTAAATCAGACGGCTAACAACTACCTTAGAATACTTTTTTGTTAATTACATGAACATGCTACTTCTTTGTGCTATATATTCCACTAAAGGCCTAAAGCTCACCTTTGACTTGCAAAGAGAGTATACTTGGTGCTGTGTTGCTATGGATAAGAGAAGCTGGTGGAGTTCAAGCTGCAGAACAATTCGATTGGGACGGCAGTGCCATGAGGTCGATGGCCTTCATATGAGCTCACATTCTGCTTTGGCTACTGCTAGAACAATCAAGTCACACGAGCACACTGTGGATGAAGTTGAAAGAGAAGAAGATTTTTGATTCTCCATCGAGCTCTCGCTCTGCAAAGATCACTCAGTACGATCCTTTCTCTTACTCTCAGAACTTTGATCGAGGAAGTTCTTGGGACCAGCATGATGATGATGACCTCTCTTCTCGCTCTTTCTCCATGGGTTTTGCAGTTTCTTCCAACATTTTTAGGAAGGAAGATTTGCTCGCTTGGGAGGAGTGAACTTGTATGCCACTCTACTACTTCAGAGCTCTAAAATCAACATGTAGATATTGTTTTACGTACTACCATTCTCTGTCTTGTTTGTTCTTGCTTCGTTTGCCATACATAATGAATCTATCTGGCAGTAGAAATTTTGGATTTAGTTTCAGCTACCATGCTGCAGTATATCCATTGAAGATATTATGACTAATTTATATAGCATGTTGTTGTGATTAATGATTGGTCTCGTAGTTAGTTGACATTTCATTCGGTTATTATTCGCCAACGAAGAAATTTATTCTTGACAGCTACCAGGTCGATAAAGATACCATCTTTTCATTTAAACATGCCATGTTTGGAGGCAATTAGAACCTAAAAAAGTCCAGGGTTTACCTAAAAGCAGGGGTGGACCTAGCACCTAAGCCAAATGCCCCACCTGGATTTAGGCTAAAAGCTTTGGTCTTTGATATGATCTAGAAGTTGGGATTGCCATTAGTGTATATATATAGCAAACTACATTTAAGTACATAATAGAGAAGATAAATACACATAAGCACAAGATCTTTTGTTTCTTGAAAATAAAACACAAAATCTTGAAAATAATGATAGTTTGATATACCGTTGACACGTATCACTTACGTCATTTATTAATTTACACTTAAATACCCTATATATAAAGCTTTGTTTCTGAAAAAAAAGAACCCAGTAACAAACAGAATAGCTATAACGAACCAAGCTTTTGGTCGCTGCTTGTGATCGATCTTTAAGACTTCAGTATCAGTTTGTTTCTTAGATTCTGCTTGCGATCGATCCTTGACTTCAGTATCGGTTTGTCTCGAAACTTGTTTCTTCACAATCCTCGATATCAGTATTGAATTTTCAGTATCTGTTGCGTGATTTTCAAGTTGTCGATATTTGAAGCTGAAATCATTAATCTCTTGATCAATTTTCATGACGTTTTGATGTTGCAGTTGCTATGTTTTGTTTTATGGTGATATTTCTGTACAGAATTCAGTAGCAGGTTATTTGGTTGTTGTTGTTATGTGGTGATGTATGATGTATTACGTGTTTGATCGAGGTTTAGGTTCTTTCTTTTGCAGCAAATCATGTGATTGTTGTCACGTTTCAAGTTGTAGCGTGTTTTGAGTTTGTAAATGTTTATTTTTTTGTTCAATATCAACATGTTTTTAGTAGCAGAGCTTGATTTTTCAACATGTTTTGATACTGAATAAAAAATACAACACAAAACATCAATAATATATCAAACTAATATGCAACTACTATTGAAAAAATAAACATGTCGGACACACTGTAGCAATTGTGTAGCTGTTGCATATTAGTTCGGTCGTGCTCCGATTGAAGGTTTTTTGAAAGACTTGTATCCTAACAATTATGTTATTGCTTATTTTCCAGAAAAAATATATGGTGAAGTTAGCAACGCCTTGGCTGAAAGTTACAATAGTATGATAATGGATGAGAGGTGCATGCCATTACCACTGATGGTTGAAAGCATCCTTGTGAATTTGATGGAGAAGTCATCTAAAAAAAGTATGAATCTGCTAAGTGACAGAGTGTTTTGTGCCCAAAAATAGAGAAAAATTTGCGGAATAGGACTGATACTGGACGGAATTGGAAGGTGAGGATCATGTAGCAGATTCAATTTTTATTTTCAGTAGCATTTAGGTATCAGTTGCGCTAACTATTTGTTTAGTTGTTTATTTTTTAGTAGCAGTTGGTCTACGTTGAGAGTTTGAAACTTTTTTCAGTTTCAGGGACTTATTTTGCTCGGTTACTATAGATGTGTTGGTCGCGGCACGTTGCATGTTTTTGTGCTGCAAATTTTCTCAGCACCAGTTTGAATCATCATTTTTTTCAGTACCAGTGTCATTGATATGTTTTTTCTTAATTCTTTGCAGTTAACAAATCCAACGATGATGTGTTTGAGGTTTTCACTGAAGAAAATACATTTATGGTGCATCCAGCTGAGATAACTTGCTCTTGTAGTTAGTGGTAGATTCAGTGCTTCCCATGTTCACATGTTGTTCAATTAAATAAGAAAGCTCGAAGACTTGTGTATTTGTATATTGAAGATTATTGAAAGATAAACTTTTACAGGCAGACACATGAATTTCTTATCTGGCCAGTACCAAATTTAGATAAACCATCGCGTAAAAGTTTTGGAGATGGTTCTCTAAAACCTCCGATTACGAGAAAACTCCCCGGAAGACCAAGGACTAGAAGAAAAAAATCGTTTGGTGAATATTCAAGGTCTGTTAATTGCGGCCGATGTCATCAAGTTGGTCATCACAATGCTTGGTCATGCAATGTCCCTTTCAATTAGACAAACTTCTAATTTTTGGATTCATTAGCAGATTCATTTTTTACTGCTTGTTTTAGAAGTAGTATCAGTAACTGGTTCTATATGACTGGTCTTTTTTTGATGTAATGGATCTATTCCTTTTTAGTATCAGTAAAAGATAATACTACTTTTTGTGAGATAATATTTAGATTTGAGTTAATTTAGTAGTAATGTTTTACATGTGTATACGATGTAGAGTTTAAGGTCATGGTATAGCGGCACACTGCTTAATCAAAAAGGAGAAGTATCACACTTGTTTATCTGATTAGTTTTCCAGTAGCAAAGTTTTCAGTATCAGAGTATTCAAGATTTTAGTGTATACTGTGCTGAGGGATGGGGGTTGCGGTGTAGCAGCATACTGCTTAATCTAAAAAGAGAAGTATCACCTTTGTTTATCTCCTTAGTAATTTTATTAGAGTCCAATAGCAAAGTTTTCAGTATCAGAGTGTTTAGGATTTTAGTGTATATTGTGCTGAAGGATGAGGGTGGCGGTGCAGCGGCATGCTGCTCTATCGTAATGAAAATCAATACACATATACATCTTATTCTTTCAGTAGTATTACCGCATTCATTTTCCTAAATATTATCAACAAAATTGTTTCATCAGATATACTTTTGTTTTCATCCATAAAAATCTTTGAATTTATGATCCCTTCTCTTTTATTCAGTAGCAACATGTTCTTCCCTTCCAGTATCATCTCCATCTTCCATCAACATTTTTTCCTTAGTTTACATCCTTTTGTGGTTGCCTTTTGCAGTTGTGATACTATATTCTCAAGATCTTTTTTTCTGCTTGACCAAGTGTATGCATCGTTCCCTCACATCTGTTAACTCATTATTTTTGTTACACAACATGGTATGAAAAATCAATGTTCTTTCCTTGTATTCCTCATTTTCCTTCCACAATCTCTCTATGAAATCATTCTTCTGTCAGTAAGATTCTATTGCACTACTTGCCAATTGTTGCTTCAAATATGCAATGTCCTGCCACTCTTCAATTGTCGTTAATATTTGTTCTTCTTGAGTATCATAGATCAGGGCATCAAAGTCGACTTCACTCATCAACAACTTTTCCTATTCATAAAATTCTTCTTTGTTGTATCTCCTATCAAGCAAAGGGCTTGCTGCAATATTTTCACGTATGTTGAAGGTGGAGAACAAATCATCATCTTCTTCAATATCAACCTCCTTTGATTCATCATTTTCAGTATTGGAGTCTTATAATTCATCATCTTCAGTATCAACGTTCTTTGATCCTATTGGTTTAACTATTTGAAAATATTTATATATATAGAAACATCAGTAAATGTGGTACTGATTTTATCATAGTAGTATCAACATGTTTTTAATGGACTTGAAAAGGTAACTTACCCACATTGTCAATGACAATTCATAATCTTGAATTTGTTCATCTCCTTGTCCTTGTTCTTCTTTTTCTTCTCTTTTCAAATACTCCTGTCTCTTGCTACGTGATTAAAGAAACTAAAGTAAATTACAAAAAGTATAACCTTATGTTTTTCAAAATCATTGAAATTTTTTCAGTTTCAGTGCAATTTTCGCATTAAAACAGTAGTATCAGTAAGAGTAGTATCAAGAACAGATGTTATGTTACTACGTTAAATTGCAACAATAGTTTGGTAGTTATATTTTATAGATTTTAACATTGAAACAGTAGCATCAGTAATAAATCCTACATAAGAGATTTTACATGTACATAAGCAAAACCATTTACATGTCTTGAATCCTACATATTATAGTAGCACCTATTTTCATGCCTGATCTACGTATTTTATGCTTAATTCTTAACGTCTTTCTCTTTATATATAGCTTTGTTTTGACCTTAGTATTATCCATTCTCACTTACTTTGTTATTTTTAGGTTTTTAATAAAGGAGATGAATAAAGGAGGTGGAAATGAGCTTAAAACACAGCAAATGGAGGTTTCCTATTTCGACAAGGAAAAATGGCCTTTTCCTACTTTGATTAAGATTCCTATTCGAATTAGGAATGCAAATGGTTTGGGATTCCAAAAGTTTCACGGAGCTGAAAAATGAAGTTTCCTAAATCAACTAGGAATGACGTGGTGGAATGTTCTAGAACGTGCAAAATGATGTAGAAATGGTTTTCGCAAAAGTTACTAAAATGGTGCGCAAAATGGTTTCTCAAATGGTGTCAAGAATTAGTAACCCAAATGACAAATGAAAATGATGTCAAATGGTGCAAATGAAAAATGAAGACATTTCTCCTGCTCGGGCCAGGAAAGATCAAAATGGTGGCAGATCAAACAAGTGTATGTGGCCGAAAATAATGTCTCAAGAATATCAAGTGTATCTCAAAAGTGTCTTATTTTAAGATCAAAATATCCTAAAAAATATGGTAGGTTCGGCCTAGATATTCCTTGGAGAGCAAGAAGAACAAAATCATGAAGGTCAAGATTTCTCATGGAGTAAGAAAAAAATATCCAAGCAACAGACCTGTAACTTCAAAGGAACACCGAGATTGATTTCCAACTCCAAATATAGTCATGTGACACCTCTATGGAAATCTCTTGAAGTCTTCTTTCCAACGAAATAAAGATCATAATTTTTGGAGGTCTATAACTTCGGGAAAGTGCGACTCTTTGCAGATTGTCAGTTTTACCCGAGTACACTAGGAAAACCTAGTTTGGAGAGGAAAGATTCAATTATTCATCTATATAAGGGAGAGCTCGACCTCATTCACAATCATCTCTCATCCTAGTAGCCAAAACTCAGCCTTAAACACTTCCTACTCTCCAAACACTCCAAGCTCTCGAAGAAGCCGCCACCTCTAAACACCATCAACTACATCCTCCACGAATGTATTCCAGGCAATTCTAAGTGCCTCCACCGTCCACCCAAGAAGTCATCTACATCGAGTAGATTAGGGCAATCCCGAGTTCAAAAAGTGTAACAATGATTTCTTACTCTCTTTTCTTGTATGAATACTTGGTGTTTTTGATCGGTTTAAGGGATTTTGTTTGGTCTATAATTTTAACAAGTTTTTGTAATCTATTTTGATTCTTTGAATTTAATTATAACATGTGTATTTTTTTTTGCTTAATGCTTTGATTAAAATCATGTGAATCTCGGTTTGTATCATTGATGTGGTAGGGCAATCCCGAAGCACACTTATTTGTGAAATATGCATGCAAAACGTAGCAAATGACTTAGAACTTAATATGTTGCATATAATTTGTAAGGTTATAAAGAGTTAGGCGAATGAATAAGTTGACCATGTGTATATATGTTAGCTTAGTGTTTTATTTTCGATCTAGCAAGCATGTTTAGGGTTCATTGTTCTTGTTTGTTTTCTACTTGTCTATGAGTGAAACATGATATAATATAGGATTTCTGAATATGTTTGCTTGCCATGTTTTGTCTTTTAATTTTCGTAGATAATAGACCAAATTTCCAACTTCTCCCATACCTTAGAACGTAGTCATGCATGCAACCTCAAACCCCGGTTAAGAACGATCCCTATTTACCAATGCTATATCTACCAAAAAGGGTTATAAATTGTTGTGTCTTTGCTGATTATTAAGTGTTTAATTTAGTAGTTAGTTTTGGCATGATCAATGCCTCATGTACTTTGTCACATAGTTTTTCTCTTTACACAAACATCTTTTCAGTATCATCTATTTAAATATAATATTAAAAAAAATCTACAAAACTCAGTAACAGAGCAACATTTTCAATTGTCAACCATTCACAAACAACAATAAAATATCACAGTAATAGTGAAACTGTGAAACAAAAATCTTTGAAACTCTGCATTTATTCACAACATAAAATGATAGGAAGCCAAAAATAAACATACAAAATTCAGAATCAGTGCAAACACCAACTTCTACACAACAACAAACACAATATCAGTCTAACGATTGCATGTGTTTCCAAAAAAAATTTCACCACAGTATCATATCAAAATCAAGCAGTAGTGAAAAAAGAGCAGTAGCAGTAAAAATCTTCGTGAATCGAGCCTAAAACTGCGATCGAAATTGTGACTAGAAGCGTTTCTGATACTGCGTTTGAGCTTGAGCCACGAATTTGTGATATGAGCCTGAGATTAAACACAATATCATGTCAAAATCAACGAAACAAGCCCTAACTAATTTTTTTCCAATATTAAAGCAAACAACAACAAACAAAGTATCAGCCGAATCATTGCATGCGTTGCCAAAGATTTTCATCACGAAATTAAACACAGTATCACCTCGAAAACAATAAAAACAAAGCCAAAACGCGAAGAATTTCAAAAACTCAAAGGTAGAAGCATCACGAAACAAAACCTAACTGAATAAATCGATTTCTTAGTTATAAAAAGCAGTAGCGGTGCAAACCTTCGTGGATCGAGCGTGGAACTGCGATCAAAACTACGATCCGAAGCGAATCTGATACTGCGTCTGAAACTAAAGCAAAAGAGAGTGGATTCTGCGAGCCTAATCATGGGTTTGATACTCTAATCGAAGAGGAGAAAGGTTGAATGAAGAATAGAAAAGATGAATAGGAAGGTTTAACAATATCAGATGAAAGAAGAAATGAAGCGAATGCGCGATCCAAAGAAGATTTCAATATATATAGGAGTAGAAGTGTCTTTTTCCGTAGCTTAATGGGTTGAGCCTGTGATACTATGTTTTGGGTTCTAGGCTTGTGTCTTTACTTGTTTAAATACTGTTGTGGTTGGTTTATCTGTAATTTTAATACTTATTTTGTTCTTATATGTCGTTTCCTATAGTATATACTATATAGTATTGATGCTTAATATGGGCATGGCAATACGTAATCACGATTAGAAAATAAAACACGACCTCAGTTTTCAAGTTGGAATTTGTTTAGTGCATGCTCATAAGACATTTAGCTAATCCAATCATTTGTAGAGAAAAGTCAAATCAATATGCAGTTGATCACTGATTTGCCAAACTTTTATAAGAATTTGATAAGACAATATGTAAATCTGTTACGTAAAAAAATATATGTAAATCTGTTGAAGAAGAAAAGTAGATACGTGAGTGATAGATCAGAAACTGTATTTTATTCATTAATAAATGACCTTAAATAGACATTACAATCTGACACAATAAATCTTCCTGTAAATGAGGGATCGAGAGAAACTCTATTACTATGCTAATTAGGACAAGACACACATTTAGATACTAAGAGTATAATATCCTTAAACACTCCCCATTATGTCGCGATCCTAATGGATGATGCATAACATGTTGCCTCATTCAAAACTTTGCCAAGCAAACAAAAAAAAACCTCTTGAGTAAAAACAAAAACTTGGTCTAAGGAAAAAAGTGTACAATGCATCAATTACATAAGCACCCATATGTGGTATAGGCTCCCCCTGATGTCTACCAAATGAACTGTCCCAGATCAATAACTCAATCTTGAACTTCACAATCTTCGCATACAAATACGTCTCACAAGCTTAGCAAATGTAGAATTGGGAAATGACCTGGTGAATAAGTCTACAGCATTATTAGCCGAACATACTTGATTCACTTGTATGTTCAATAACTGTTTTTGTTGTTGATGGAAGAAGAACTTAGGCAATATGTGCTTTGTATGATCACCCTTAATGTATCCAAATTTCATTTGTTCAATGGAAGCCGCATTGTCCTCAAAGATACAAGTTGATGTTGTAGTAGTGGAAGATAGTCCACTAGATCCTCGAATGTGGTGTATGATTGATCTAAGTTAGACACACTCCTTAACTGTTTCATATAGACCAATAATCTCATAATGATTCGATGAAGTAGCAATAATGGTTTGCTTAGTTGATCTTCCTGAAATCCCCGTGTTTTCTATAGTGAAGAGATAACCTAAACTGTCATTTGTGTGGGTTATAGAGATACCCAGCATCAACAAAGCCAACCGAAACATTATAAGGTCTCTGAGTAGGGGACTGCACTGAATTGAGGAACAGTGCCCGCAGCTAGAGAAGAACTCGACAGGTCGAAGGGATGCTTCAGGTCGATCCAAGGGACTGCGTTTGATGGGTCTAGAATTCACTCTACATGTAGAAGGCTTGCTTTAGGTTTGTCCAGGGTGTCATCTTCAACGGGTCAAGAGATCCACTCGGTGAGTCGAAAAACCCAGAACTTGCATGTTGCGATTCAACTATCCCTTTTTTGGGAATTTCAAGCTTCTCTCTGTATTCTTTGTAGGGAAAGAACAAGCACAAGTATATGGAACACTTCAAGTACCTGAAGATTTGCTTTATACCATTCCAATGATGTTGTGTAGGCGCAGAAGTAAACTGAGCTAACAAGTTCATGGAGAATGCAAGGTTTGGTCTTGTGCATTGAGCTAAATACAACAAAGCTCCAATAACACTAAGATATGGTACCTCAATCCCAATAATTCATCATCATCATCTTTCAGATGGTATATATCTTTATTTGGTTCCAGACTGCGTACGATCATTGGTGTGTTAAGATGGTGTGTTTTGTCCATGTTAAATCGCATGAGCATCTTTTAGACATAAGCAAACTGATGAATAAGTATTCCACTAACTCGATGTTCTAATTCCAAACCAAGACAACATCGAGTCCTACCAAGGTCTTTTCAAACTTGGATTTCAAGTAGTTAACCATCTCATTGATTTTATCAAGAAACCTAATGATATTCATATCATCAACATATACCGCTACAATGGCAAATCCTGAACTTGTTCTCTTAATGAACACACATGGGCATAAATCATCGTTCTTGTATCCCTTCCCAAGCAAGTAGTCACTTAGACGTGTGTACCACATCCTACCCAATTGTTTCAATCCATATAGTGTACGCTTCAATCTAATCACATAAGCACTCTGTGCTGGAGAGTTACTTAAATTGAGTATTTCCACGCCTTCTAACACTTTCATGTATATCTCTGAATCAAGGTTTCTATAGAGATATGTTGTCACTACATCCATTAGCTGCATATTCAGTTTTTCGGACACTACCAAACTGACAAGGTATCAGAAAGTAATGATGTCCATAACTAAAGAGTATGTCTCTTCATAATCAATGCCAAGTCGTTGAGAGAATCCTTGTGCCACAAGTCTTGATTTATACCGCATGACTTCATTCTTCTCATTTCGCTTTCGAACAAATACTCATTTATGTCCTACCGGCTTCTCATTCGATATGCATAGCAATACCAGACTAAAAACTTGTCTTTTTTCAAGGAGTCTAGTTCAGTCTGCATTGCTTTTTTTCCATTTCGTCCAATCCTCTCTTTGCTTGCATTCAACAACTGAGCAAGGTTCTACTTCATCGTCGCCAATGATCTCCTGAGCGATGGAATAAGCAAAAGTATCATTAACTACCTTGGATGACCTATCTATAACAATGCGTGCATCATTGTATAATGAGATTTTACTATTCTATGACATTACATATGGGTCTGAAGTGTCCTTCAGAGATATCATTTGTGATTCCAGTAATCAAGATCATATATGGGATTCACAACGTTGATAATGAAAAGATCATTTTATGCTCGGATGGCCTGCTGTGGATTTTCTTGGTCTCCCCCTCTTCCTAGTGGGAGCCGAGGTCGATGCTACATCATCTATATGGGTAAGAGGCATATTACTCTACCATTAAGTTGTGTTATACTGCCCTTTCGTGACTTTCAACCTTACAAAAACATTTGCAACAGAAATGTCTGATCTCGTTACTTTGGAAATATCAGTAAAGGAGTTAGGCATCGAGTTTGCTACCTTCTGAAGATCAAGTATATGTTGCACTTAAATATCACTTTGAGATGTGTTTAGATCCTCTTGAAAAATAGTGGGAGGAGAATTCCACGTCAATTCTTGACGTTCAACCGGAATAGAGGCATTCATATCTTCCCCTAACGTCGAGAAGTATGTTTCTTCAAAGTGAAAATTTGTAAATCCTGCAGTAAAGAGATCTTCTGTCGAAGGTTCTAAGTAACAAAAAATCGTTGGAGATTCATAACTAACATATATACTTAATCGTCGTTGATGACCCATTTTAGTGCACTGTGGAGGCACAATTGACACATACACTGCACAACCAAAGATGCATAGATGTGAAATGTCAGGCTCATATCCAGTAACCAATTGGTAAGCTCTGAATGGTTGACGTGTTACAAGTCTCAAGCAAAGAAGCATTACTGGATATGAGCCTGACATTAATGGTTGAATGCCAAATCTTGTATGGTTCCGTGTCACACATAGTAGCCAGTGTGACAACATTGGATTCAATAATCCGAGTTGTAGTAAGATATAATCCACTACAAATGACCCCTATCTTTTTGAAAGTGTGCTTTCTACCGCACTCTTCTGAAGTTATGCATAACAATTCTTTTCTATTCTCACAATGAGTTTCTAAGTGTAAACCATTGGCTCTAAAAATGTACTTAAAACTTAGCAAGGTTCTATTGACCTTTGGCACGTACAATGAATCAGTGATATGAATTCTTATTCCATGTGGTACAAAAATTGTGTTGAACCACGCCTTTGTATAACTGGCGAAGAACCAATCATAGTTGTCACTGATGATGTATATGACACAAGATCTATAAAAAATTTATTATTCCGCAGTATAGTATGAGTAGTACCAATATCTGCTAGACACTCTATCTCACCTTCAAACATCTACAAACGAATGTGATTTAATTAGTCTTAAAGACTTACTCAAACACTTTAAGATAGACTTAAAGATTTACCAAAGGGTTGTGACTCTTAAAAAGTGCTGATATGGCATAAGAATACCAATGTAAAACACATCAAAAACACCATTCCCGGGTGCTATCTTCGATAGGTCGAGAAAATTACTCGACGGGTCGAAGATTGAGTTTTTTTGTCATGAAATCATACCTTCGATGGGTCGAGGAAAACCTTCGACGGATCGAAATAAAACCTAAAATAGTATCGAATTTTCAATATCTTTTTTCTTGACAGGTTGAAAATTGTGACATTTGGAGACAGATGCATACCTTCGATGGGTTGAACGAATTTCTTGATGGGTCGAGAATTGCCAAAATCGTTCCAGAATGATACCTTCGACGAGTCGAGGGAAATTCCCGACGGGTCAAAAATCTCTAAGATCAAACCATCCTTCTTTTTGTCTTATTTTTATGGTATTTTGGTGTCATAATGCATAGAAATTTGTAGAATTCAAACCATTCAAGCAATATGTATGAACATAATCATTCTCAACACTTTCAAATACCGAAGTGAAGAAATTTATTAGTTTTTCCGACAACAAAACTTATATAAAAAGATTGTTCTTATTCAATAGCTATGACTACAACGAGTCAAAATATAAAAACTAAACTTGATTACATAGAAAAATCTTGAGTCTAATACATAGACTAACTAAAATCCAAAGTCTCAAGACTTTAGTGTCATCTGCTATAATCAGATTGGCTTCACTTCCATCTTCTATCTCATAGTCCGCATAGTGTGTCTCTCTTTGTTTTGCTTGGTATTGTTGACACATCTTGTAGGCATTTTGAATATCCTTTGGAGCTCTGCATTGATTGTGCATATGATTAGTTGCACCACACCTATAACAAGGTGCCAAGCGAGAAGTAAAAGGAGAATGTGAAGAATTCCCACCATTCCCAGAAACAGAATTGGTATTCTTGTTGGAGGCGTTGTCATGGCGAGTCCAAGTCATATTCTGACTATTTTCTTCTCTGCCATGACCTTTACCATGTCCTCCCCTTTTCACCATGAGCTTGATAAGGTTCTGAATGTTGCTTTCACTTATCTTTTCATGCCTTCCCACCAATGTTGTAGGTTTCATAGACTTTTTTTGTACCGGCTGGTCTAACATTATTTTGAAGAAGTATCTCATGATACCGCCCCTTTTTGGCCAGCACACTCATGAGGTCACTAAATAATCTCAATCTTCCTTGCTCATAATCAATGTGATATTAATATGAGAGCATGTCCATGGAAGTAAGGAAGGTGCCCAAAGCCTTCTCGACTATAACTTGGTCAGACTTTATAACTCCACAAATGGTAAGCTCAGACTGTAGCTCCAACATATCTTGATAAAAATCGTTGACCTTAGGATTATCCACTAACCGGATTTTATCCCTTCTTTGTGAGCTCAGACAGTTGTGTGTCATGTACAGTGTTAAACCATTCTTGCAAAGTCATCCACAAATCCGCGGGATCGTTCTTTAGCAAGTACTATTTTCTTAGAGCAGGATGCATACGTCTCCTGAGAAACATGAGAGTTTGAGCTTTACGGGCTTGAGTCTCCTTGGTGGCTGGTGTTCTCACTAGGTGGTAGTGGCTGGATGGTATCCATTATACGCTTACCGAGTAGAGTATTCCTCACTTCAGGTACCCATCCATGGTATTCTACTCTTTGAATGTCAAGGATATCAAATTTTAGCCTTGGAAGCTTAATCATCTATAACAGACAAGAGATGTAATTAGTTTACTGATTGAAGAACTACGATCGCTAATATCAAGTTTAGGGAATATGAAACATGATTCATAATGTCTGGTCACAAAAATCGATACAAAACTGGTGGTTTCATTCCACTCCCCATAAAATCGTGACTAACACAGAGTCACAAAAGATCGACTTTCCTTTTTTTCATATACTGTGACTCTCCTAGGACTGTCACTGATACTCAACTTTGTAAACAAACAAAACGATATATGTCCATAGAAACTAGAGGCATATTATTGAAAAATAAATTGCACGATATGAAAAGTTCATTCTAAATCTAGTCTTAGATCTAGGGTGTTGCTATAATTAAGTTTTGCAACATAATTCTAAATCCAAGAGGGTTAGTCGATTTACTTTGAGAATGTTATGCTCGATATGAAAATTTCACTAAAAATAAGTTTGAAGCTAGAAATCCATGAAGATCGGCGATATAGTGCTTCGACGTCAACAACAGTGGTCAACGACGGTGGAAGGATTCTGACAAGGTAGGAGGCTAGCGCTGGAGTTGTAGTGTTTAGTGGTTTCAGATATTTTTCCTATTTAGGATTTGGGTTGGCTATCAACTCAAGAGCTGCTGATAACGTGTTGAAGAAGAAAAGTAGATACGCAAGTGACAATTGGCTAATGTTTGGAATATTGAAAAATATTGGATGCAATAGTAATGCGTAGATGAAGGTAAACTATGACAAATATAATAAAAATGGGGTGAGGAAGGAGCTGTTATTCACATGTCATAGTAATGCGTAGATGCATCATTTCAGATGCCATGACTTTCTTTCCCGTCGCAAGAATACCAATGGCGCTAAAATGAAATGGGTGCCACTATATACCCCATCACTTGCTTACTTCACCCCATCTTCATACTTTTTCCTATACTTTCCTAATATGCCCCTAATCTCATTGCACATCCCATCGTTTGTATAAACCTGAGCCAAACAGATTTCTTTGGTTCCCGACTTCCCCTATTGATGAGGTAATTAAACGGATCTTAATGCATACTTACCAACCCTCAATCTCATTATCTCACCTTTAGAAACTCTGGGAGGACTGTAAACTTATCCTTGGTAGAATTGATAGGTGAGATGAGGAGTGCGAACTTGTCCAAGGTGAGAATGTTTCTTCCCATTCCAGACCGTAGCTTATTGCTCTTTGTAGGAATCTACACTAAATTGTAGCAATTAAGAAAAAGGTAATGAAACAAGGTCATAGCCACATGCCACAACAGTAGAACAAAGAGTTGCAAACATGGTAGAACAATCTATGCAAATGAGATTCGAGATTTGTGGGGTGCAGTGTGTATTAGAGGGGACAATATTAGAATATTGAAAAATATAATTAAAATGGAGTGAGGAAAGTAAAATATGGGGTGTGAATAGCCGCATCCAAACGAAATTAATCTCCCCCTCTTTTTTTCACTATCTTTTCATTTCCCTTTCCCATTTTTCATTTTCATCTCTTTCAATTTTCAAAATGCTCCAGCAGAGATAGCTTGAATCAAGCTGCAATGGAGGTTGATACAGTAAACTCTAACCACTCTATCTCTCTAATCTCCTTTATTTAATCTCATGTTCTTGAAATTTCATTTTGATATAACTAACTAGAGCTACTCCTAGGTTTATTGGTTGAAGTGGAGTCGCTCCTCATGTAAGTTTTCCAATAAGCTCAAGTCTAGATCTCACTCTCTTTTCTCTTTAATTTGTTCGGTGTCTGTGATTATCATTTATATATATATATATGTTTATCTCTTTGATTTGATGAAGTATATTGATTGGGTATTTGGTTGTGGTGTGTTAGTTCGATGCTTCTAGGCTTTTTCTTCTTGTGTTTGATTTTTGATTGGGTGTTGATTGTGGCATATTGTGATTTGGTTTGGGTTGCTACTCTTTCTTTATTTTCTCGAGTTGTTGTGGATTGTTGGAGTTTACTGAAATAAGGTTCTGATATTTCTTGTTTATGGTCATTCAGAGATTGTTAATGTATTGTGCTTTATGTTAGACACTTATAAACCTTGAAATATTACAATTGTGGATGATCATGAAGAAATTTGATATGGTGAGAATATAATCGTGATTGATTCCATTATATATTTAATCACATCACGCATACCTTGCATTGTATTCATGACTTATATAATATATTGTGAAGTACTACTATTGGTCCGACAGATATGAAAATGTAATGTGCCATCTCATTATTGATAGGCCTTGATTTCAAGTTATTATATACGTTCCTCTAATGATTTGGTTTTAATTTTTTTAAGAATAGTATGTGTGTACATTAGAATCCATCTAATTATGCTTTTTATATGGACTTATGTTGTCTTACTAAGAGGTGTTCTGTAATAGAGGACACTAAGATTGTCTCCAATTGGTTTCACTGTGGCAAATTATGAGCCTATGTGCTGGTAACAATTCATGTACATTACTGAATTGATGCTATGTATTATTGGCAATCATGTTCAGGTTTACTGCCCATAAGAGTATTTCACTATTTCTCAATCCAAAATTGAGTTCTTTTTCCTCATGGTCTTTTCTGTATGAATTGATGTGGATGATGCTTATATGATGGAGACAATGATGAATCTGATCACGAAGAAAATGCTCTTAAATTTTGGCATGCAAGGTGTTTGCGGAAATGCCTCAATAAACTCAGCCCCGTTGTATTTTGATCAGTATGGTTAATAGTGGATTTGAATTAGGTGTTCATTTTGGACCTTTGGGCATGTAATTAGTTGGTTATAGTTTAATAAGCTCTATGTGTATGTTTGACTGTTAGCAAGACTTTGCCAGATTTTGTTGCATTGCATTTGTTTGGCTTTGTATGATTTGGTGCTCAATTTCTAGGCATGTTAGTTTCCTTGAGATTGGTCTACTTGTTTAAGGTAATATCAAGTCAAAGTGTTGACTAGTATGTGAGTTGCAGCAATTGTAAATTGTAAAGTCTCTTAGGCGCTGTTTGAGTTCGATTATGTAGTCTTGCATGTGAGATTTCATTCTTCACCTACTATATGACTACATATCGATTTGCAGCTTGACTATATATACAACAGTTCTTGTGCACGTGTTCTGTGAGCTAGTCACTTCTGGTATGCAACCTTAACTCTATCCTCACTTTACTAAATTCAGCATACAAAATGTTTTTGTTTGCTTCAAAATGTTTTTGTTTGCTTCGCTTGCTCTTCTCTCAATATATCTTATATATGTCTGTTGATTTTAAGTTTATGATGACAATCCTTATGGTAGTGCAATACTTAAAGCAGTTTAGGCTTCTACACTGTAAGAACGTAGGTAGGTGTAGTACCTGCATATAGTACCGATATCTACACTGTTCATCATGAACATAGATACACAAAAACATTGAGACCATGAGTGCATTAGATTGGTTCAATTTATAACATGATGTTAACCATATATAAGTGGATTGTGTTTGCTGTTGAGTTTACACCTAAAGCTAGCGAAACATCTAATTAGCCGGATAAGTGTTTCTAACTCTGAAATTTAGAGAGAATCTATTAGTTTCTGCTGGTTGTTGGTTGCACTACATAAGTCCCTGCCAGTTTTTTTTTACTTCTTCTCCAATATTCTTTTTAATCATGGTATCATTTTAATACTACTTTCTTGTTTATACATGCATATATGAGATGTTCTTTAGATAGTACGTGATGCATGTTGTTACATTGTGAATCTAACAAGTCATTTGTCAAACAAGAATCCATTTGAGTTATACTAATTGTGGTATAAACAGATGATCATGAACTGTGCGTATTAACTTTTACTTGAGATTGGATCTAAACTTCCTTAAGAACTGGTAGTAGAGACCTAAGAGCATCTCCAACCATCAATGTCTTATACTTTATTATGAGACCTTGTAAAATCACTATTCATTATAAGACTTTCTCATCTCCAACCATTAAGGTCTCATACCTCATTTTAAGACTCATATTTCTCTCTCCCCACATGTTCTTCTTTTCTCTGGGCCCATCAATTTTTACAAGGTTCTATACCTTATCCAAAGTTCTATTCAAGAACCCAAAATAGGGTATAGGACTTAGTTTTAAGGTATAGGACTAGGATCTTCATAGGTTGGAGATGAGATTTTTTCCAAAAGTTCTATTATGAGGTATGGAACCTCCACCATTGGAGATGGTCTAAGAGAATAGTGATATGATTTTGTGATTTCTGATTGTATACATATTTTACAGTGCAAGATTAGATTGATGTAGGACCTAAGAGAATCTTCTGAGGTCAGTGTAAGGGCATACCTAAGTGGGATTAAAGTCCAAATAAATTTTCACCCTATAACTTTTCAGCCCGTGTGGCCAAGGGCAAGTCAACTAAATTCGCAATTAGGACCGATAGTACGCAACAGGCAGAGAGTTCCACGTACTATTTTAAATTTGAAGAAGGTTGATGCTAAAGTGAAGGAGGAAATTTGGATAGAGGTTCAGGTATGACATTCTTAGCCTATTTAAGATTTTATGCTTTATGTATAGTATTGCTACATTATAATGGTTTGCATGTTAACTACCTTTAGAGAAATGTGATGGATGTTCCCGAGGGCTATAAATCAGTATGCTTGGACAATTGCAATTTGTTGTGGAAGGACCACAAGAGTAAAACAAAACTCAATCACTATATGCCTCATAAGGATGACCCTGAACTGAGCACTAAAAATCCTCCACATATTGTGGCTTTTCAGTGGATTGAGCTTGTTGCATATTGGAGCAGTGAGGGTGCTAAGATATAAGTATATATGGCTTACTCGATCTCGATTTAGTTGGCTAAACCAGAATTAAGCCCTAATGACACCCGAATTTACAAAAAAATTGGCAAAGTTTCTTAAAAAAAAAAGAAACCCAAAAACCTGCAAGGAAAACACACTTCTAAAATGTCCACAAAAATAAACCGTGGGCACCAAATCCCATCCGAATTTCTCAAATTAGACAAACACTGAATCCATTAGAAATATAAGTTGTTTACAGAAGGTGATAAAGAATATGATGACTAAATGAAAAATACAACACAACGGAAGTAAACTCTGTACAGTATTCAGAGCGACTTCTAATTTACATAATATGCAGAACTAGCAGGTTAAGTTAGGAACCTACTAGATGAATATAGTGACACGAACTCTATGCCTCCGTCGCTGACGTACAAACACGGGGTAGAAACTGCAAATTGGGCAGAGGAAACCAAAAAGCCCAGGAAAATACACATAAAATAGTAACCATTAGAGTGAGTGGACGAAAATAAATCCAAAATATGTAACATAAAATCTACATTATGCCTTTCCGTGAATAAAATCACTAATTCTGGTAACGAGTCTAGAATACTGAAAATATAGTACAAAAGATACGTCGAGGGGAACACTTGACCCTTCTCGAGTATCGTACTCAAGTGGAGGTAGTGACTGTGGTCCTCTAACCTCGAGCCACTAAATTTGAATGGTGATTCCTGACATAAAGACCACGTGAATGCCAGGAGGTAAGACTTGCCACTTCCCTAGAGCCACTTGGGGATCAGCCAAGTAACCAATGCATCGATGCATAACTAACTGAAACTGGACTCCAAAAATATATACTGAATACTGAAAGCACAAATTTAACTGAATATAAATAATAAATAGACTCGCTAATCAACTGTGAAAATAAAGTGTCCACTCACCGTACAAAGCTAGCTCTGTAGTCTGGCAGAAGTCCCTCGCCAAAATCTTGACCACGATCTCCTAAATAAATAACAGATTTATTTAATACTGAAATTCGATAAAATGTGCAAAAATTAACTCAGAAACGATAAATTTTAGATTTTTGCCTCGCCGTGAATGGCGGCGCATGGCCGTCATGAGCCTCCACAGGAGGCGGCGCGTGAGCTACACACGCCTCCGATGGCGATAGCTCTAATGAGAGTATTTGATACATGGCTGGAAAGGTATCTCCAAGCCCAACAACATTCCTAACTAGACCCATCCCCAACTCGTCATCAATTGGCCGAAAAACAGCTCGAAAGTCCACGGCCCGAAAATTGCCGGAAAAAAATTCTAGTCGATTTCGACGCCACTCGGTCCCCCCAACCATAGGGGTTCGCCTCCTTGGGTGAAACCTAGTCGTTTCGACCCCGTCACCAAAAAATTGCCAGAAAACCACCGGCGAAACAACCTGAAATCCCACAGATAACTCGACTCAAATCGATCCCAAACTCAACCTAAAAACTCACAACACATACATGAATCGAAAGAGGGAGATGAGAGCTTCAAAACCATACCAAGATTGCCGGCAAGGGTGGCGTTTTCCGGAGGGTTCAAATTCGGGTCGGTCGGACGACGATACGGGTCGATGGAGGTACTCCATATTTTCTGATTTTTGTACGTAATTTCACCGTAAATACCATATTTATACCCCCAAGCACCTGATCAAATCAACGGTTGAGGTGATAACGCGTAAAACATGCATCAAATATTAACACAAAGTAGACACTCAACATATATCTCACACGTATGCAATTTAAAACCCTTCTTTGTAGATGTAGCATTGATAAGTAGAGATCGTTCTTAACCGGGGATTGAGGGTACTAATGCATGACAATGTTTATAAACACAAAAGTAAATGTATGGGGGGTTTATAAGTTGGTTTTTAATTACCTAATTTATTTACTAAAAACGTCTCAAACATAGCACATAATCCTAGGACTCTAACATGCATTGACTCATAGATAAGCAAACACGTAGAAGACCCTAAAACACATACCATGTTTTGAAACAAAAAGAAAATATAATTAATTATATACAAATGATCATCTTATTCCTTACCTTCACTCAAACATGGCATATATACATCTCTTAACTACCTACGAAATTCTATCACTCAAATTCTCAAAATACATGCATATTTCATATTTTGTACTCAGAATCCCTTATACACCATTGATTTAGACTCGGAATTCCCTATATCTAAAATCAAAGCATTAAGAACCAAATACACATGCAAGTTTCGAATAAAAGTAATAAAACACATGGAAGATTTATTGAAAGACATATAATTCATGAAACCAAATAAAATCATCCAAAACACACAACCAAGTTTGATACAAAAAAGAGACTACGGAGTAAAGAGATAATGGTTATACTTTTATAGCTTCGGAATCCCCTAAGGCAACTCCAGAGATCTAAATTTCTTTGGTGGAAGACGCTCGGAATCCCCTATACGTCGGTGGAAGAAGAGATGTGGCGTTATGATGGTGTAGTCGGCTTCTTGAGGATGTCGGCTTAATTTGTGGGGAGGAGGAGAGTGTTTGGTAGAGCTTAGGCATATGAATGAGTGATGATCTACTTTGAGGCCAACCTCCCCTTTATAAGTAGAAGGGTAGGTTGTTTTTCTACCATAATAAGAAGTCTATATTAATTTTGGAGAAATTTGACCTCCTGTAGTAAAACGCAATTTTCTTGAGTTATACATATCCAAATTGCATGATTCTTGCAGAATTGGAAAGATCTTTCTGAGGGCTATACAATACCTTCCTTGATTACCTCAATCGGAGTTAATATGAGATTTCTACAGCCCGTCGAAGTCTGTTGTCCTGTAACTTCATATTTCCTTCTTTTTTAAGTATTAGGAATCTCAATTTCATCAAATCTTGGATTTCTTGCTCTCCAATTCTTCTTGCCCGAAAATACCATTTAATTGATCATATTTTGGGCCACAAATCATATCCATATCATTTGGAATATTTTCCAAAAATTTGGCCCAATGGTCCTGTATTAATTCGGCAAGGTTGTGCTTTCTTGGATCACGCAGAAAAAATGTCTTCTTCTTTATTTGCATCATTTTCATTTGTTCTTCTTCAAGATCCATGGAATTTTGGCAAATTTTCTTCACTCCTCTTTTTGCTCCATTTTTCCATGCCTCAAATGCTTGTAGACCTCTTTACTCCGTTTCTTTTGACAAAAACTTAAAAACAACAAAATGAATCAAAACTAATAAAATTAAGCAATTAACAAAGTAAAAATATAGAGAAAATATATTAATTAATATGCCTAAAATGCGTAGATCATGAGGTTTGATCTGATTAAGATCTAACCGTTCAGATGAAACCGACCTAAAATAAATACTTTTAAATATTCTCTTCAGGCAGATTTCCAAAATTCATAAAAAAAAATAGCTCACTTATCCAAAAAATTCTCCGAAAATTCTTACGCACTCGAAACAAAATACTCTATGACTTCTGATAAAGTCTAATTCTTGCTCGGTGAAAAAGTCGTTAACAAACCACATGTTACGATTAATTAAGGATAATTCTAATTCGTGCTGATTTATGTGTAATTTTTGGTTTGGGTTGTTACAATAACAATAGATGCATTGAATTTTAATTGTAAATGTTACTTTTATAGGTGGTAGCTGAAAGAAATGCAGTTAATCGAGAATTATGTGACCCAATTCATAAAACCGATCAAAAGTATTTTGCACAAATAAGATATGAGGTATTCCCTTATACAGACAGTTTAAAGTATCATTGAGCTTCAGGTTTGAATAATGCTACTAAACCTCTTATGTTGTTGTGATTGTTTTTCGCTGGCGTGGTTGTTCCCGTTGGTGGTGACAGATGATGAGTTTGTTGTATGACATTTAGTAATTGACTAAGCAGTGTTCATAATTACTAATATGGTTGAGATGCATGTGTATTGATTTTGATTTCGAAAGTATCATCAGGCATACATAGTGAAGTATTAGCATGACATATATACCTAGATGCATGACATATATACCTAGATGCATATGAAGTTAAGATATAAGACTTAGCTTTTGGATTGTCGTTAGCTTCTTGTTTCCACTGTGCTTTAATTAGTCTCCTGCTTCTTTGTGCTTTATTTGAGCCAGTTTTGTGCTTTATTTGCTTCTGATTTTAATAATGCATATGATGCCTTTGTTTTATATTTAACAGATGGAAAGAGATGGTGAAGAAACTGACAAGTTTAGCGTGTGGAAGAAAACTCGTGATTTAGTGGACATAAATGTGAAGGAATTCATTGTAAGACTATTACTACCTTACTGTTACATTTGACACTTATGTAGTTGATCAGGAGTTTCTAAGATAAATGCACAATCATATTTTGCTTTATTGCTATTGCGGATTCAATATGAGCAATTGCTTAGTGAGGAAACACTTGGGGATTAGCAAAACAACATTATTAAAAATAAAATATTTTATTCTCTAATGGGTGATGATGGTCATGGCTACTGTCGAATATTTGGTTCTTCGGTGTCCCATTCTCTCATATATGTAAAGCAAGCACCATCTTTCCAAACCGCTAATATGGTTGCAAATATTACAGCACAAGTGTGTCGATAAGTTCAAGAGGAGATTGATGAACTCTGAAGAGAAATTCAGCAATTGAAAGGGAAAGAGAAAGATTATGAAAACCATGGCTTGGAACCTTCCATACAGGTTAGTGAAATATATTACTAATCTACATTGATTTTTTTATTAATAAAACATGAAGACTCATATGTCTTTACTTATGTATTTCAGCAACCAGATGTAACTAGTGGACATGAGATTATAAGAGAGTCTATAGGAGACGAAGAAGCTCCCAGTGAACATTGTAGCCGACCATTGAACCCAATTGTTGCTGAAACATCACACTCTTCTCAAAATGGTGCTCAAAGGGTAAGTTGCCTATTCCTTTAAGAATACATGTTTTATTGTTTGTACTTGTACATTTTGGATACTTTGAGATGCATACTTTATGCTTTGGATCTGTACATTTTGGTAGGGTTATATTCATATTTGGTGTGTTAAACTTATGCTTGAAAATGGGTCTTCGGTGTTAAACTAAACTTGTCACATTTTAGCTGAAAAATGTACCTTTCAGGTCATATTCTGAAGTAGCTTTTTTCACAGAGGTTATTGATACACGCATTTGCAACCATTAAATTAACACTTAACAATCAACAAAAACGCATAAGCAATTAAAACCCTTTGTTGTAGATGTAGCATTGGTAAATAGGGTATCGTTCTTAACCGGGGATTGAGGGTGCATGCATATTTACGCTATGGTTTGAAAGGGGGGTTTGAAAATGTTGGTTTTTACTAATTCCTACGAATTTAAAGACAGAAAAATGGTTAGTAAACACATAGAGAAATCCTAAGTTCTAACATGCTTCACTCATAGACAAGTAGAAAACACACAAGAACAAAGAACCCTAAACATGCTTACTAGACCGAAAATAAACACTAAACTACTATATACATGTGATCGACTCATTCTTTCATCCTTTGCCGTTTTATACCTAGACTCCCTAAGTGTCAACGAAATTCCTAACTTCAATCAAAACACACACACATGCTTATAATTGAACAAGACAGCAACCAAAGCGAGCTAACTCTCTAATCCAATTTTATCTTTGTTATTAGTTCGTGAAACATGCTTAAAAGAGAACCAAAGCGAGTATCTACTTAAAAACAGTTTCAAGCATTAAGAACATATAAGCACACACATGTATTCGAATCAAAGTTAAAAACACATGGAAGAAACTTAGAAGAATTTAGAAATAAAGAGCCTCTTATCAAAACTTGTTCTCAAAATACAAACAAAGGAAATCCAAACAAAAACCGAAACAAAATAAAAGGGGTCATGTTACACTTTTAGACTCCGTGAAAGCGCACCGCAAATCTTCAAGTGTAGCTACTCCTTAGTTGATGACGAGCCCAAGAATTTCCAGCCAAAGCGAGCAAAGTCCTTCTTGAGGTGGAGGAGAGTGTTTACGGGATGAAGTTGGTGGTGTTTCGGATTTTGGGGGGGATGGCCGAGTGTTTGGAGGTTGAGGAGCTGATCTTTGGCAAGCCTAGAAGTCTAGAATGAGTGATGCCTGAGTTTGAGACCGAGCCCTCTTATTTATAGGTGAAGAAGTCCAACTTTCCTCTCCAAACTAGGGATTCCTAGTTTACCCGGGTAGAAATGCCAGCTGGAAACAGCCTGTCTTGAAACGTCTTTTCCGGAAGTTCTACAGCTCAGAAAATTCCGATTCTTATTTCATTGGAAATCTTATTCAAAGGGCTATAAAATCCATATAATGATCGCCATATTTGGAGTTGAATTGAATTTACTACGGATTTTAGAAGTTAAGTGACCTGACTGCCCAGTTTTCTTCTTCTTCAAGAAAAAGGAAATCTTTATATCTTCAAATCTTGCATTCCTTATTCCCCAATACTTCTTGGCCGAATATACCATATTCTTGCACATATTTTGGCCCTCAAATAAGGTATTTATCTTCATGGAATATCCTCCCAAAATTTGTTAATTATATGCTCCATATATTCCGCCATATTTGCTCTTTCCTGGGTTGCGCAGGAGAAATGTCTTCATCTTCTTGTCCACCATTTTGGTATCCATTTGAATTTGGCATTTGGTTTCCAATTATTGACACCATGTGGGAATGCATCTTCGTAACCATTTTGAAGACCATTTCTCAGACCATTTCTTCTCCGGAATTGAGAACTTCCTCCTTAATACGCTTTTAGCTCCAAAACTCCTCCTTTATTATTTTCTCCTTTATTTCTACCTAAAAACAACAAAGTAAGTAAGAAATGAAAGCACTAAGGTCAAAATAAAGCTAAATGTAAAGAGAAAGACGTTAAGAATCAAGCATAAAATGCGTAGATCAGTTATAGTCTATATATTAAGGGTGACTACAGTCTTTGAATAATTTAGATACGATTTTTATACATTTAGTTATGATTTTTCAAAGTTCATGATTTATACAGCCTAAACTAGTTTTTCTAGATTTCTAAACTTGTCACCTTTTAGCTGAAAATTGTATCTTTCAGATCATATTTTGAAGTAGCTTTCTGCACGGAAGTTATAGTCTATATGTTTAGGGTCACTTCAGTCTTTTGAATCATTTAGATACGATTTTTTTATATTTAGTTATGATTTTTCAAATTTCAGGGTTTATACAGCATAAATTCGTTTTTCTGGATTTCTAAGTTTGTCAGCTTTTAGCTGAAAACTATATCTTTCAGGTTATATTCTAAAGTATCTTTGTTCACAGAAGTTATAGTATACATGTTAAAAGTTGCTTTAGTTTTAGATTCATTTGGATACAATTTTTCTATATTTAGTTATGATTTTTCAAAGTTCAAGGTTTATACAGCCTAAACTGATTTTTCTGGATTTCAAAACTTGTCATATTTTAGCAGAAAACTGTATCTTTCAGGTCATATTCTGAAGTAGCTTTCTTCATAGAAGTTATAGAATACATGTTAAGGGTCACTTCAATCTTTAAATAATTTAGATACGATATTTCTACATTTAGTTATGGTTTTTCAAGTTCAGAGTTTATACAGTTTAAACTGTTTTTTATTTTTTTATTTCTGAACTTGTCATATTTTAGCTGAAAACTGTACCTTTCAGGTCATATTCTGAAGTCGTTTTCATACAGCTTAAACTATTTTATTTTTTTTTGGATTTCTAAACTTATCCTATTTTAGCTAAAAACTGTACCTTTCAGGTCATATTCTAAAATCGTTTTCTTCATGGAATTTATAGCATACATGTTAAGGGTTGCTTCGGTCTTCGAATCATTTGGATACAATATTTCTACATTTAGTTATGATTTTCCAAAGTTCAGGTTTTTTTGCAGATTTTCTATAACTTCTGTTACACTGTCATTAGGTTCTAAGTTTCTTTCTTTGCACAATTCAATAGATGGTAGTAGTTTCTTAATTAATGGATATATTTTAAATGTACATGTTATTATGGCAAAAAAAAAGTAAAAGCAAGCAGAGGTATGAAGCTTGTTGAAGCAAGCAACAAGAAGAAGTGATGCAGGCCAAGCACACAATATTTTGGTAGCTAGAGTGCATTCCAAACAAAGAAGTTTCTATGTACTCATTGAAGTTATTTATGTTTTGTTTTCCAAGCTAGAATTCTCTCCAAGAACACAATATTTTGTTAATGAGAATGGTACTTGACTTAAAGTGAACATGTAGTTTGTATGAATTTGTGAGAATTTGAACTGCAATGAGATGTTGAGTTTATATAAATTTTATCACAAGAATATTGTGTTTATCTACTCCAGGTTTTAATTATTTTGCCACAAAATTCTGGAACCTAAATGCATTAGAAAGATTGCTACGGAAAATGAATCAGTTAGCTACGACAAAGTGCCCTATTTGCTACTGAAATTTTATAGGGTTGCGATGGCAAATTGTGCGTGTTGCTACAACAAATTTGCCGGATTGCTACGGCAATTTTATTTAATTGCGACGGCAAATTTATATCAATTAGCACAACAAATTTCCGTCGCGAAAAGGCAAATAAATTCAATAGTCAAACATAAATTTGCTACGGCATGGACTGTAGTTAAGTGCTGTCATCAATAATAAACCTAATACTACGGCAAAAAATTGTCATAGTAATAAGTTTTAACTACAATAATGTCTGTAGTGAATATCAATTGTGACGCCTTCAAAAGATACGAAAAAATTTCTATCGCCAATGTAACTTTTGTCGTGGCAATTAGCTTTTGCTACGACACTACTAGTATTTGCGACGGTAGATTTCTATCGCAAAACCAATTTTTTGTTGTAGTGTGATTCTAAAATAAAATAATTGTTGCATGGATGAAAGTCATGAAAATGAGTTTTAACAGATCGATCAACAAACAATTTTTCGATAATGAGGTTATTTCAAAATAAAATTTATAAATTAATTCGAAACAGAAATGAAAAACATATGATTTATTTTATGAAATTAGCACAAAAATAAAAATAAAAAAGTCCCAATGAAACGACGTCGTTAAGTTGAAGTCACAGTGATCTTCTTCTTCTTCTCTCTATCGTCTTCCCTCCAAAACATCTAGGGTTAACTCCGACCCAAAACGCCCTCGTTTTCTCACCAAAAATGGGGACCGAAGTGGTGGCGGTCGTCGCGACGGACCGAGTGCAGAAGTTCTTCAATGACCTAGAATCTCAAAAGGCCATCCTCGACACCTCCACAAACCTCTACGCCACTCTCTCCGACCACTTCACCTTCCTCCACGAATCACTCGTCGCCAAATCCCAACTCCTCGATTCCAAATTCTCCTCTCTCGAACTCCGCTCCGCCGAAGCCCTAGCCTCCTTGGACCGCCGCGAGTCCTCTCTCCCGGAGCGCGAATCCTCCGCCGCGAACCTCGTCCTCGAACTTAGACACGCCGCCGTCGCCGAGTTCGACGAAGGCGTCTCGGCTCCGGCGGACCTGGCCGAGACGCTGAAATCGCTCTGTAGGAAAATGGATTCGGAAGGGTTGATTATGTTTATTGTCTCGAAGAGGAAGGAGTCGGTTTCGCTGAGGGCGGAGATTGTGGCGGCTTTGGAGGAGGCGGTGGACGCGCCGAGGCTGGTGTTGGATGCGGTGGCGGGGTTTCTGGAGACGAAAGCGAAGAGAGTTGGGGTTACTGATAAGCGGTGGGCCTGTGGGCTTTTGGTACAGGCTCTGTTTCCGGATGCCAGGTCGGCATTGTCAAATTCGGGGCCGGTGTTTGCGAGGAGCGTTGTGGAGAGGGTGGCGGAGGTGGCGGAGATGTGGAAGGGGCAGATGGAGGAGATGAGGAAGAATGGTGGTGGTGGTGGAGGAGGAGGGACGCTGGGGGCAGCAGAGGCGGTGATGTTTCTGCAATTGGTGATTGGGTTTAGGGTGAGGGAGAAGTACTGTGATGAGTTTTATAAGAAGTTGGTAATGGAGCACGCTGCGAGGAGAGACATGGCGAGGCTCGCGGGGGCTTTGCAGTTCGCAGACATTGGAGGTATGTGTTTGTATAATGAGAAACAATTTGTAGCAATGTGGTGTTTTGATGATTACTTCATGGACATATATGGATATGTATGTACAACTGTTTGTGAATTTGTTGCTTTTGAACCTTAGTATCAGACTGTATATCTTTGCATTAGTTTGATTTTTGAGTTGGTTGCAACGTGGTTCAATCTTTATGCACACTAGGATAGTTGGTTTTTTGCTTCCTAGTCTATAAACTAAACAATTAGAAGCTCATTTGAAGTGAAAGACTGCTTTAGCATTTTGTTTAAAGTGTAGAAATCTACCTCTTAAATCCTTTTTTGCTTGAGAATAGTCTCTGAGCTGAAGCTTAGATAGGTAAAACACTGCATAATTATGGAGCACGGTTGCTTGTCAGAAGTTGCTGCTTTCATGGACATTTCTCATCTACGAGATTGACAAAATCTCATCTGTAATGAGTTTTTTACTCTGTAAGAAGCTTATAAATATAGTAGCTCTCTTGGCAACCATATACCAATGTAGTAGACTTGAAACAAAAAATGAGTAGATCTCTTTGCTCATAGCCCTCTGAGACCAAAATGCGTAATCTTTTGTATCAAGGGAATGTGGCAGGACAGAGACATAGGGAATTAGGTTGGGTTGGTTGAGATTCACTCTGTACAAAAGTGATCTAGAATGTGGCTTGGTCAGTTGCTTGCTTCATTCCAGTCTCATTGTGTTTATAATCATTGTTTGCTTGCCTAGATTTTCAGTTAGATAGTCATCTAACTTGTGTATACACTAATTGAACTACTTTCTGAAATGGACAGATGTTATTGATAACTTAGTGAAGAATGGGAAGGAGATAGAGGCTGTATACTTTGGTTTTGAGGCTGATTTGACCGAAAGGTTTCCTCCTATCTCCCTTCTCAAGTCTTATATGAAGAACTACAAGAAGAATGCTTCAACCATATTGAAGAATGGCAATAATAGTACGGCTGCATCTGTATGTGCAACTATACCACCTCATTATTATTTTTATTTTCTTTCCCCCAAGGAGATAATTTCTGCACCTTCATCTTTTGGTTTTCTAAATTGTGGGCCATCTTACAGGAGGAGTCTAGCAATTTCGAGTTGAATTCCATCAGAGCGATAATCAAATGTGTAGAAGACCACAAGCTTGAATCGGAGTTTTCCGTTGAATCCTTGAGGAAGCGAGTTACTGCCCTGGAAAAAGCCAAAGCAGATAGGAAGAAGAATTCAGCAGCGGCAGCAGCTTCCAGTAAGTCTCATAATAAGCGATCCTATGGTGGCGGAGGTGGTGGCAGAGGTGGCCGTTTAGGGGCTGGATCATCTTCCTACCTCCCAGCTAAAGTAGCCAAATACTCCAATCCATACCCTTCCTCATTCAACCGGAGGAACCAAAATATTCCTCTACATAACCCTGCTCCACAGCTCAGCCCGGTAACAAGATATCCAGCGCCGTACAATTATCCAAGCCCAAGTGTGTATGACGGCCCAAAACCAGCCTCTTACAGATCCTCATACGGAGCGACTCGTGCTCAAAGCCCTGTTACTCTTCCACAACAGCATATCTACCCCTTATCCGGGGAAAACAAAATTTGTGCTGCTTCTGTGTACCGTAGCGGTGGTTCTTACCAGCTATGGAGGGGCATATGATTATGCAAATGCTACCCCACCGTCGTATCAACCACCTTATCAACAATAATGAAGCATACATAACCAGATGACTCCTGATCTTCAGTTGGTAACTTGGGTCCCTTCCAGATACTGCCTCTTGTCCCTGTGTACCTAGCGTAGGACAATTATGCCATTGCTACCCTTATAGAGTTAGAACAACTATGCCTCTGGCTAACTAGTCATTTTGAGTCGTAGAAGGTGCCTACTATAATTTCATCCAGCAGAGTCTTGATGACTGTCTACAATCTTCTTAGAAACGAAATTGTTCAATCTTCTTCGTGAAGCATCATAGCATGGCCGTTCATTCTGAAACTTATTGTGGGGGGTGCAACTGTGCAAGTATATTCTCCAAGCAAATTTTCTCTAGCATACTCTCTTCATCTCGGCCCCATTGTCTTCCTCGACATTAAACTCTTTTGGTTCTTCCGGGGCTGGTGGCCCGTTGGTTTTGTTCATACTAGGAAAAAGCGTCAACAAATGGTCTCCTTCAGAAAAATGGTGTCTTTTCCGTTTGTCCTATAGGCCACCATTTCCTTGGGACACCACAAAACTGCATCACAATTTCTCTCTCCTTTTGATGTACGTTTATATGCATGCAGGCAATGCGTCATGATCGAATTGCTATTCTCATCATGTGTGTTTAGGAAAATGTCGTTTGCTTTGGCCTTCTATTGACTCGTTTGGAACTTGAAAGCGCCATCAAATGGAAAAACGAAGCCGATCGACATATGAAGAATAGTTATAAGTTCTAACACTGTACAAAGGGCAGTGACAATTTGATTATGAACTCTTTTTTGTTTTGGTGCTGAATCTAGTACATTTTTGTGTTAAAGACCAACTCTTTGCCTCAATTTGACGGCCACATGCAGATCAAGTGGACGTGTTTGTTGTCTCAACTCGTATTGTGCTAATACGGTGGGATATCTTTGCGTGATAAAATATCACCAAATAGAAAGATAACAAAATTGATACAATGATATATCAACTATGTTCTCATTTTGGAAAACTCTCTCCAGACTTTTTATCTATATCTACCTAATTTAGAGCAACTCCAACAGATTTCTTATAAGTTATTTCTAGCTAAAATATAAAGATTTTTTCTTAAAATTTACTCCAGCAGCTCCTCTATCTTATTAGCCAATTTAGGGATTCCCTATATTTCATGTTTTCATCCCCTATTCTTATACCGAAAACATGAATTATAGGTAACGAAACATTCAATATTGTAATTAATTATTTCCTTCTAGATTGCAAATGTAATTAATAATTATATTAATAAATAAATATTTTATTATCAACCAATCAAAACTAAGCATGTGTTTAGGTCTAACTATATTTGAGGTCTAACTATATTTTAAGTAATATTGTTGGAGTAAATTTATACAAGCGATTAGCTAAAATAAGTTTCGGCTTTATTTTTAAACAAAATAAGCAAACTTTTCGTGACATTGTTGGAGTTGCTATTGCAACCCTAACTTGTCTAAGAAAAACCATGTTCATAACTGAAAGTGTATTATTATGAATTTCTGATTCATGAAGGTTATGAGAGCCCACGTAGCATATCATGCACCATCAATCCGGAGATCACCCATTCCTGGATGCCGTCACCTCGATTCTCCCCCTCTCTTATTGCACTATATAAATACTGCAGAATGTGTTTCATTGTTTACGCAACAAACACAAGCCAGCTAGCTCGAGTGAAGAGGAAAGAGAAACGTATAGATAGAAAATGGGGGGTGATAGAAATGGAAGCTCTGCATCCTCAGACACCTTAGTGAAGATGCCAGCCATAAAGTTCACCAAACTCTTCATCAACGGAGAATTCGTCGATTCCATCTCAGGTACTTACTCAAGTACCAAACTTTCTCAAAACATGTTTAGCTCAAAGTTTCTCCAAACAGGTATAGCTACTGCTACATACCATTTCTATCTGACCATTAAAAACTACCGTACTAATCTTTAAAAGTTACCATCTCAGGTAAAACATTTGAGACGATTGACCCGAGAACAGGGGAAGTGATAACCAGAGTGGCAGAGGGAGATAAGGAAGACATTGACTTGGCGGTGAAAGCTGCACGCGCCGCCTTTGACCACGGCCCTTGGCCACGGATGGCCGGCGCTGTACGTATTACTGTTACTCTTTCTACATATATATTATATATATATGTGTGTATTTTCTTAGCTAAGCTAGTTAGTTCGGGGTCCATAGATTTGTCAGTGTTCCATTGCCATCTTTCATGTAACTGGAACCTGTTTCGATCGGTCATCGGTGTTTGTTGTTTTCTAGTACGCTCTCTTGTTTTTCTATTCAGAATTATTGACAATGATAGGTTAAAGACAAAACATATTTTATTTTTTATAACAAGAAATATCATCATTGAGGCTGCTCTTATATATTTTTCGTCGTCTTCATTTAATATATTGTCTCTGATTAGGTCCCCAAGATTATTGGGCACAAACCCAGCTGACTCAGTTTTCTTGGTTCAAAGCATGCAATATATGATTTTTCTTTTTAAGAACAAGATAACATGAATAATGAAGATTAGTGAACATACATAATAAGAAATTGATCATGTGAGTAGCATTGTGATTTGTAAACATGAACGGAGACACGCTTAGAATTATCGATGTGAACTTTATTTGAGCTTATTTCGTGTGATATGACACATATCGTGACATTAAGTTTCGAGAGTAGAATGCATTAGGCATAAGTTAATAACGACTCTTGAAAAGAACGAGTTTTCTGGTTGATATATCAGACTTTCTTGATTGTGCTAATTCACGAGTCCTTACTGTGATTCCTCTGTTCTTGTCGACCACTGTTATAATAAACTAGAGCTTCTGAGAGTTGACATTTCAAACAAGAAATTAATACAGAATATATACGATGTGAACTTAAATTTGACATTGTTTTATTTTCTTATTGGAACTAAGTTACTATAGTGTGAATGTCGACTATGCGTCTGTAAAGTTTGATGCAAGGCCTTCAACAATGTGCAGGCTAGGGGAGCAATTATGTTGAAGTTTGCAGACTTGGTTGATCAACACACAGAAGAGCTGGCCAAGCTGGATACAGTTGATGCTGGCAAGTTGTACAATTATGGCAAAGCTGTAGACATACCTCAGGTAGCACACATGCTACGTTACTATGCCGGCGCTGCTGATAAAATTCATGGTGAGGTGCTCAAAATGTCGCGAGAGCTGCAAGCTTATACTTTACTGGAACCTATTGGTGTTGTTGGACACATAATTCCATGGAATTTTCCGAGTACTTTGTTAATCGCTAAGGTTGCTCCGTCCTTGGCGGTTGGTTGCACTATGGTCGTCAAACCTGCCGAGCAAACACCTCTTTCGGCACTTTACTATGCTCATCTGGCTAAGTTGGTAAGCTTGGAAAATGACTCCCATGATATCTTTGCACTGTCGATCACATGACATGTGTTATGCTAGTTCAAATATCTAAGTGTACATTAGTACTCATGGTGACTTTGGCTTGTGAATCTGTTATGAAGGCTGGTGTTCCTGATGGAGTGTTTAATGTCATAACTGGATTTGGAAGGACTGCTGGTGCTGCTGTCACTAGTCATATGGACATTGACAAAGTAAATAATAGCTCTTTGCCTTCAACGTTCGTATTGTTTATGTGAATAACTTCATGAGCCTCCAGGATGGTAGTTTCTGTGATATTGATGTTTTTTTAACTTCTTGATACTTCAGGTCAGCTTTACTGGTTCCACAGACGTAGGCCGCAAAGTGATGCAGGCTGCAGCCAAGAGCAATTTAAAAGCAGTCTCACTCGAACTAGGGGGAAAGTCACCCCTTTTGATCTTTGATGATGCTGATGTAGACAAGGCAGCTGACCTTGCTCTCTTAGGAATCCTCTACAACAAGGTCAGGCTCTTCAAATTCTAAACTATAGATCATTTTTAACTTTTGTTCCTAATTTGTATCAGTGCTAACTTTTCTTTTCTTCAAATTTTGCAGGGAGAGATATGTGTGGCAAGTTCTCGTGTTTTCGTTCAAGAAGGGATTTATGACGAGCTTGTGAAGAAATTGAAAGAAAAGGCAAAAGATTGGACAGTCGGTGATCCTTTTGATCCTAAAGTTCGTCAAGGCCCCCAGGTAAAAAAAAACAACTGAAAATAGTATAGGATTTTTTTGGGGTCAAGATAGTATAGGATCTTAGTACTATTAACAAGGCCACGATTTAGTATTATGATTGATGCATGTCATTTACTATGCTCATACAAAATGATTACTCTAGGCTCGCATTCGTGACATTTGCTTAAAATTGCAGGTGGATAAAAGACAGTTCGAGAAAATCTTGAGCTACATTGAGCATGGGAAAAGAGAAGGAGCAACTTTGTTAACAGGAGGAAAGCCTGTGGGGGATAAGGGCTATTACATCGAGCCAACAGTGTTCACTGATGTCAAGGTACATTTTTCACCTTCATAGGTCTAATGTACTTAATTTAGAATCTGTATCTCTTATCTCATTAGTCCTACAACATCTTGCTCAGGATGACATGCTTATAGCCACGGATGAAATATTCGGACCTGTAATGTCTCTGATGAAGTTCAAGTAAGTATCCCCTTTCGATTTAGCTCTTCACATAAGCTCGCTAAACGCGTACTTATAGAGTTGTCAACCTTTTTAATGCAGGACCATTGAGGAGGGAATAGAGAGAGCCAACAATACAAAGTATGGCCTTGCAGCAGGCATTGTTACCAAGAGCTTAGATGTGGCCAACACCGTCTCAAGGTCAATCCGAGCAGGCATTATTTGGATCAACTGCTACTTTGCCTTCGACCGCGATTGCCCTTATGGAGGATACAAGATGAGTGGCTTTGGAAGAGACTTTGGTATGCAGGCCCTCCACAAGTACCTGCATACTAAATCTGTGGTCACTCCCATTTATAACTCTCCCTGGCTCTAGATCTTATATACCATAATAATGTTGGCACTTGAAAATTGCAGTGTGGATAATAAATTTTTGTGTTCATGTGTGGAAAATTTCCGAGAGATGATCATGTTTGTATATCTTCTGGCGTCCAAATCAAACGACACACTATTTAACAAATATTTTCACTCTGCTTCATAGTCATTGACGTACACATTATAAACAAGTCTCTTTGATAAAAAAAATTCCTCAATCAGAGGTATTCACTTGAGACGTTATAGACTTTTAAGAGTCATGCAGACATGCTTGAACAACTTTGTTTTTAGAACAAATAGATAACCGATGAACAAAAATAGGAAAACAATTTCAACCAAAACAACTGCGCTGTTTGAGGTGGAAATGATATCATAAGAGAGGGATATTTTATATTTTATCTCCCTAGAATTTTCGATTTTTTCTATGTTAGTCTACTTATTTTTTGTTGTACCTGAGCGGTGATTCTTTTCTGACGACCTTATGAGTGGGTCATGATGGTATTGCTGAAAGTTATAAATGTTGGCCTCTTTCCTATTTTATTCAAATGTTAATATGAATACGCAAGTCCCCTGGGATGCAACGGAGAATAGCGTCATTTGAGGCATTGACATCCACATTTGTTCACATATATGCATAAACTACATATAACATATCATATGGTACTTGGTATTCCAGCAGAGAAGTTTACTATTCTATTCAACAAAGCTGTGAGATACCACAGAGAATATACGAAAATCACATTTGGTTTTTGCCTCCTCTATATAAACAGCCTCATTCTATACGAAACTTACACCAGCACAAACTCAGAGCATATCATAACAGAGAGAAACAGAGCAAAACAGAGAAGCAGAGCATAGAGTAGTAGAAAGAAACAGAGATGGGTGGCCATACTAATGGAACCTCTGCAGGGTCGGAAGAGTCCTTTGTGAAGATGCCAACTATAAAATTCACCAAGCTCTTCATCAATGGACAATTCGTCGATTCCGTTTCAGGTGCATATATAGTCACATACTTCTTTATCATGAATGTTTTAACAAGCTACGTACTACTTGCTTACGTTACAAACACATATTCTTGCTACCGTTTTCAAAGCTTATACTGTATATACATTTTCATGTGACACCCCTTACCGGCCATGCTACTACTTCTTACGTTACAAAAACATATTCTTATTACGATTATATTTTTTCCTTTTTTTGATAGGGAAAACATTCGAGACCATAGATCCAAGAACAGGGGAGGTCATAACTAGAGTTGCAGAAGGAGATAAAGAAGACGTCGATTTGGCCGTGAAAGCTGCACGCACCGCCTTCGATCATGGCCCCTGGCCTCGCTTATCCGGCGCTGTACGTTTTCCTTATACTCTTATCCTGTCAAAAATTCTAGCCAATTTCTCGTCTTAGTCCAGTTGATTGGTTCAATAGGTGGAGACTGATGTCTTCCTCTGGACTTTGATAGGCTCAATTGTCAACCAAACATTAAAGACAGTTATTATGAAGTTGGCCGGCAAGTCGGCAACAGGGCTAACACAAGAATTGTATTATTGGAAAGGAAACCAAGCTAGTTGACCGATCACTAGTTTTTTTTTGTTTTAATTCCAGGAAGGGAGGTTCTAGTTACACCTCCAAATCTACTTAATACACCTCCTATGTTAAGTACACCTCCACTTCACTTTTTGACATGCTTATACTTCTAAGTTCACCTCTTCATTCTTTACCAAAATACCCTTTTACTAATGTTTGGTAATCGATTGCCTACGATCCAAGTGCCAGTTACACCACCCTTTGGCGTCTTCCTCTTTGTTGTAGAATTCCTTTATCGAACCTGTCATTGATGGCTTTATGAAGCTTTTACACTACCACTTCCACTCCTTATCAGCAGCAAACACCATCAACCAGTAAGTGTTGAATCCATTCACATAGAAAGGTTGATCATTTAATACAAATTGGTTCCCTTTCTTCTGCACCATTTCCCACGCTTCATCTTCCATGCCATTCATCTCATCAATCCTACACAAAAGACAGAAGTACACATTTAACTATCTATATAAGAACATTACATGAATGCTTCATATGAATCTCGATATATATATACATACCAGTCTGTTGTGCTAGGAAATGCCGAGTGATCTTCGGCTTCCTCGACCATGGTCTCCAATTGCTCAACTGCAGTGGCAGAACAGCAGGCAGATGCGAAGACCATAAAAATGGCGGTCACTACAAGAATGTTCTGTAACTCCAATTTTCTATTGTGGGTATCCATGGTATTGAACAAGTAAGACAATGCATGCTAACTTCTTGGATTGGACTGTGTATTTATATGTGTGGAGACCTATCGTTTCTGGGCTAGTACTGAAACCATGGTACACTCTAGAAAAAGTGTCGAGGAGATTATCACAATACAAACTTTGAAGGGAAGACAACGATGCGACAGATGCGTCATTGCTGATAAGCCATTTCCTTATTTCCGAGATCCTCATTTGTTCATACATTTTCATGTGTAAGAGTAAAGTAGCAGCTACGATCAGTACCAAGGAACTCTCTCACCTGGGTCCTACGACACTAACAATTACCCAAATGAAAAACAAAAAAAAGAAGACTGAAAATTTGAGACACTAGTCAGATTTTGGATTTAGCTGAGATGTCTAGATCATTAATTACATGTTTAGGGCGTAATATGATCGAACACTAAGTTAATATAGTTGTACTTTTATGTCTTTTTATATCAGTTGACAAAGTCAACAAAATTAGAAAAAAAGAATGGAGGTGTATTAAGTAGATTTGGAGCTGTAACTAGAACCTCCCTTCCAGGAAACCAAAAATATATTAGAGGTGGTTATGTACATGATTAGCATGAAAATTAGTAAAAGTATTAGTTAGTACTAATTAAACAAATATGTCTAGCAGCCTCAACTAGTCTTCGTGCTGAGAGATATAATACACACAAACCATTTTGTAATCTGATAGTCAAATACACAAACTCATCAATGACGTGCAGAGCAAGTAAACTATATAGTCCTTCCAATAATACATATATTTCAATTCTTAGGGTGATCATTTCAAAAAAAATATTCCTTTCTTTTAATTAGTCACTTATCTACAGCAAATTATCTTAATATTCTTATCATTATAGATAGTATAGACCTTGATAAAATCCATTTAGCTTATCTGATACAGATCCTTCTTCTCTTGGTCAACTCTATACCTTGTTTCATATTACCAATAGACAATTCGTTCTCTAGTCCTTTTCTGGACCAGTGTTGATATATGTGTAGTAAATTTTGTAATTAATTTACTGTGATTGACTTGGTGAATAATTAGGAGTCTCCAATTTTGATGTGATGCTTTGAATAATGTCCAGGCTAGGGGAGCTATTCTGCTGAAGTTTGCGAACTTGATTGATGAACACACCGAAGAGCTAGCCAAGTTGGATACAGTTGATGCCGGGAAGCTGTTCAGCTTTGGTAAAGCTGTAGACATACCTCAAGTAGCACAGACACTACGTTACTATGCTGGTGCAGCTGATAAGATACATGGAGAGGTGCTCAAAATGTCGCGAGAGCTTCAGGCTTATACATTACTGGAACCTATTGGTGTTGTTGGACACATCATTCCATGGAATTTTCCGAGTTCTTTGATGTTCGCAAAGGTCGCCCCTTCCTTGGCGGCTGGTTGCACTATGGTCGTCAAACCTGCCGAACAAACACCTCTTTCGGCGCTCTACTATGCTCATCTGGCCAAGTTGGTAAGCTCGGAAATACCTTACAGTATATTTTTCACAAAGTTGCTTGACATGCATGTTGTATACTTATATTTGTTGTTGACATGTACGTTATGTTGTCATATGGTCAATTTTGATCATTGAATATGTGATGTTTCTTTGGATATGCATTTGTGTTGCCAATTCGCGCGGCTTAGGTATAGTAGTGACTTTGCTTTGTGTTTCTTCTGTGAAGGCTGGTATTCCTGATGGTGTGCTTAATGTCATAACTGGATATGGAGAGACTGCTGGTGCTGCCATCACCCATCATATGGACGTGGACAAAGTAAATTCTAGCTCCTTTGAGTCTGTCCTTTGGAATTTTTGGTCATTATATATACATATTTTTTAACACTTTGTACGTACTGATGCTTGCTTTGTTACTTTGTTCACATTTCAGGTCAGTTTTACTGGTTCTACTGAGGTCGGGCGACTAGTGATGCAGGCTGCAGCAAAAAGCAACTTAAAATCAGTTTCACTTGAACTAGGGGGCAAGTCACCTCTATTAATTTTTGATGATGCTGATGTAGATAAGGCTGCTGACCTTGCTCTTTTGGGAATCCTCTTCAATAAGGTCAGGTTTTATTTAGAAACATAGTTCATGATTTTCAATGTCAGAAGGCATAAGCTTGGCTATATTTAGTAGGTTTTAATTTGTGTCATTTTCACATTTTCAGGGAGAAATTTGTGTGGCAAGCTCTCGTGTTTTCGTTCAAGAAGGGATTTACGATGAACTTGTGACAAAGTTGACAGAGAAGGCAAAACATTGGGTTGTTGGGGATCCTTTTGATCCAAATGTTCGTCAAGGACCCCAGGTATTATTATAGTTAATACAAGGCCAGTTTTGTGAGTAATGTACTACTGTTTGTGAACACCTAAGTTATGAATTTGCATTGCTGACATTCACTAACAATCTTCAGGTAGATAAAACTCAGTATGAAAAAATCTTGAGCTACATTGAACATGGGAAAAGAGAAGGAGCAACTTTGTTAACAGGGGGCAAGCCTGCGGGAAATAAGGGCTACTACATTGAGCCAACAGTGTTTACTGATGTCAAGGTATATATGCTGCTTTCAAGTATCAACTTCAGATTAAAAAAATCTGATATAATAATTATTCATGTTCATCCCAATATTGATGGTGTAACATTTTTCTCAGGATGACATGCTTATAGCCACGGATGAAATATTCGGACCTGTACTGTCGCTAATGAAGTTCAAGTAACTAAGCACATACCTGATTCCTTCATTGAATTTTTCTGCTAGGCTCAACATGTACATCATCAGTTTGCTTAAGACTAAATATGTTCAATTTTGCAGGACCATTGAGGAGGGAATAGAGAGAGCCAACAACACCAAGTACGGCCTGGCAGCAGGCATTGTAACCAAGAACATCGATGTGGCCAACACCGTCTCCAGGTCAATCCGTGCAGGCACTATATGGATCAACTGCTACTTTGCCTTTGACAACGACTGCGCCTTTGGAGGATACAAGCAGAGTGGCTTTGGTAGAGACTATGGTCTGCAGGGCCTGCACAAGTATCTGCATTCCAAATCTGTGGTCACTCCTATCTACAACTCTCCCTGGCTCTAGATCACCAGTACAGAAAGGTTGTTACCATGAATTTGCAGTTGGAGGTGCACAATAAATTATATATCTGAGTTGGAGCTGTGCAAAAAAAATGTCATGAAAATAATGTGTCGTATTTATCCTCTGTGTGATTGAGAACTTGAAAGCCTGGAAATGATGATGATATGATTCAAGAGAATTTTACTGAGCTCAACTGAGAGCGTCTCCAACCATCAAAGTTTTATAATAAGATATAAAATTTTGATGGTTGGAGATGCTCTTATGTGCTTTCGCTTATCTTTATCTCCAGTTCATTTAGGTCATTTTACATTTATGATTGTGTTCGGGTTCAAGTCTTGGTTTATTTTTGCCCTATTCCCGAGTAAGTGCTCTTGCAGGTTCTTGTTCCTTTATGATTTGTATGCCATGTGCAAGGTTATGGTCTTAGCTAGCTAGCACAACCGTATATTTTTTTTTTGAGGTGAATGGTAGTCGATTGATGAAAGTGATAGATTATAAGTTCACCGGATCACTAGTCTGGTCAAAAGAACCTTCTAAAGTAACCTATGCTAATTAGGTTAAACAAATACCTTACATAGTTGAACATGCTAGGTGTAAAGCGATACTAACCGGGGCCTCACACCATATCTAACTATGCCCCTCAAAACCTATAGCAGTGGAGGGAGCCGTTTCTCATAACACATCTGATTGCCTGGATCCCAATGCCGAAATCCTTGAATACCAACGCCTAGAAACACAATCCACAAGCTCTAGCAGGCCAAACATATTCTCACTCAGGCATGTTTCCACCACCAGCCATGATTCAAGCCCAAAGTCCAAAATAGGCTAGGGTTCCCAAGACCCTCTGAATACTCACTTGTGGGCCACCTTGAACAGTTGACCAAGATGCCACCGCACCTCAGGCTTGGTTTCCAACTGCCACCACTATTCCGACCACCATGCAGGCCCATATCCCCGGTTAGTCTATTGTATGCCGATCTCCTCCCAAAAGGTGAGATCGCATCACTTTCACACGAGTCCTATTAGTCCACCATTTGAACCGAGCACATCTTGGTCGTAATCGGCCGCCTCCGCAAGAAAAGAGTCGGCCGGAGAGAGTTTGTCGACCACGAACCCGAGCCACCACCAGCCCTGCCAATTCAACACACCTCGGAGACTCTTACTTCAAGACTGCCACCGACATTCGGCTGCCCATCCACATCGGAACCGGCAAGATCCGTTCGCCCATCAATTTTTATTCCCGAACAACACTTCCATCTTCTCTCAAACAAAAGTAATGCACATGGCGTGCACAGCCGTCAGTGACACTAGAAGCGTTCTCAAAACCCTAGAATTCTAGGTTTTCACCACTCCGGGTTATGCAGAGGTTTTTTGCATTCAAAACGACTTAACTATTGTTAGCTCTTGATTGTACTTTACAACCATAGTTAATTATATGTCGAATCCCTTAGGGATAGCTATGTTGTAATCTTGTAACCATAAGTTGTTTAATCAATGCAAGACCTTCGTTTGGATAAAAAAAAATTGGTCAAGCAAAATTAGGATTGGGCACAGAACGTGATTGGTCTATTTGGAACACAAATCCCAAAATTTTGTAGCAGGACGGAACGGGATGAAATTTGACATTCAAAAAATAAAACTCAAAAAAATCAAACACAAACATAATCGGTTTGGAATGGGTCCATTTCGAGATTTTTATATGTTTTTTTCTTTCAAAAATTATATGTGTATACTTAGAAGCATTAAATATGAGAACTTGATGACCAAAACCGACAAGACGCCACTTAATCAATTGGTTACCAATTAATAACAAGTTAACAACACATATATATATATACTTCCAATAACTATAATGATAACATATGAAATTGGTGGTATATTCCCATATGTAGGTGTTGTATACCCAATGTACTTTTGGCTCAGGCCCAAAGCCCAATAATTATGAATGATAAAAGTGTGATTATTTTTGTATTTTGATATTATAGGCATGCATCGATCATGTGTTTATGAAAATATTCCAGGCCTGCATCCTATGTTTGATGGGATTGAGCATGGAACAGGATGGGTCGATTCGGAACAGATATCACATAAATCCCAGAATTGTGTAGCAGGACGAAATGAGACAAAATTTGACATTCTAAAAATAAATCCGAGAAGATCCGTACCCAAACAGGTCGGTTCGGAGAGGGTCCATTTCGGAATTTCTATTTTTATATTTTTTTTCTTTCAAAAATTGATGTGTATACTTAGAGGCACTAAATATATTTTTGTAATCCTTAAAATGAACGAATAAAAGAACTTCAATAATTTCACGAAATCTCCAAATTCAATATCCTATAAAATGATATTAGGAAAGCCACAAAAGTGTCTATATGAGAATTTGAGGACCAAAACCGACAAGACGCCTCTCGATTAATTAGTTAACAAATTAATCACATATGTACTTCCAATAGCTATATTGATTATCAAAGATGACAAGGGACAACAAAACTCAAAACAATAGTTTATTAAAATAATAAAGAAAGTAGAAAATTGATTAACCTCATACTTCCACCAAGTCAATGAAAGTCATGGAACTATGGAAGATAGTGAGATGCAGCGGTGAAAAAAAAAGGGATAACAATGAGAATTGATAAAATAAATGTTGTAGTCTTAGAAGATTTGGTAGTTTTACTAGTTTGAGTATAATGTTCGGGTTGGGACGGAAAATTACTTACATTGGAAAACAAACCCAAATTTTGTCCCATTTTTTTAAGAAGAATGAGATCGACATGACGGACTTTCGATTTCAAAAATATAAAAACGTATCATGCTTATACGGGACGGTTCAAAACTGGGTTGATAAACATAACCATCAAGCTCTATAGACTCTGGCATGTTATTTATCAGTCTAATTTCTATTCTAGTTTGTCGTCATCAATAATGTAGTAGCTAAACTTCTTTACTTAAGGGCTGATCAAAACTCTAGATATGTCTTTGATTTTGAACCCTTTTTAATTTTTATAATTTATGTCCTTCTAGTTATAACGTGAGTCATCGACGAGGAGACAGAGAATAAGCTTAAGCACTATAGCTTCCACCAGTACCACTCACTTGACACATATGAGAATACCGATTGCCAATAGGAGGGGATGAGAGCAATAGTACCTCACTGAGGCTACGTAGGCCTGAAAGAGGGGGCGTATGCTTGGCTTAACGATGACTCTTCTGAGAATCTCAAACTGATTCTGTGGGGGATCCTCTGTTTTCATGCTCTGCAGAGGCTCGAGAGGAGCTGCCATCTGCTCCATATCTTTGCCGATTTTGGCCACCACCCAATAAAAGACTAAACTGATAGTTGAGGAAATGATCCAAAATCTGGTGGCCACAATCCTATACTCTTCAACCGTGAGATCGACTTCGACCACCGGCCTGGGTCTGGTGGGTCTGGTGAGATCAACGTCGACCATAATTCCGTACCATATCTCACAATCCACAAGCTCTAGCAGGCAAACATATTCTCACCCATGCCTGTTTCCACCACCAGCCATGATTCAAGCCCAAAGCCCAAAATTGGCTAGGGTGCCCTAGACCCACTGGATACCCACTACCTGACCACCTTGAACAGTTGACCAAGATGCCACTGCACCTCACGCTTGGTTTCCAGCCGCCACCACTATTCCGGCCACCATGCAGGTTCATATCCCCATTTTGCCGATTGTATGCCGATCTCCTCCCAAAAAGTGAGATTGGATCACTTCCGCACTGGTCCTATCAGTCCGCCATTTGAATCGAGCACATCTCGGTCGTAATCGGCCGCCTCCACAAAAAAGAGCTAGCCCCGGAGAGAGTTTTCTGACCATGAACTCGAGCCACCACCATCCTTACCAGATCAACACACCTCGGTGAATCTTACTTCAAGACTGCCACTGACATTCGGCCGCCGATCCACATTGCAGCCGGCGAGATCTGTTTGCCCATCAATTTTTGGGTTGTAAGTTTTGCATCTTCCTTAGTCCCCCGGATATTCCCAGACAACACTTCCATTTTCTCTCAAACAAAAGAAATGCACATGGCACATACAGCCGTGGATGACGCTAGGAGCGACGGCGATTGGTTCTCAAACTTTAAAATTCTAGGTTTTTACCGCTTCGGGTTATGCGGGGGTTTTTTTGAGTTCAAAACAACTTAACTATTGTTAACTCTTGATTGTACATTACAACCGTAGTTAATTATATGTCAAACCCCTCAGGGGTAGCTATGGTGTAATCTTGTAACTATTAGTTATTTAATCAATGCAAGACTTTTGTTTGGATAAAAAAAAAAAGGAAATTGGTTGAGCAAGATTAGGACTGGGCACGGAATGTGATGGGTCTATTTGGGACACAAATCACAAATCCCAAAATTTTGTACCAGGACGGAACGGGATGAAATTTGACATTCAAAAAATAAAACCCGAAAAAATTTGTACACAAACGTAATCGGTTTGGTAAATAGAAGCACTAAATATGAGAACTTGATGACCAAAACCGACAAGACGCCACTTAATCAATTGGTAACCAATTAATAACAAGTTAACAACACACACACACACACACACACACACACACACACACACACACACACACACACACACACACACACACACACACACACACACACACACACACACACACACACACACACGTACTTCCAATAGGTATAATGATAACATATGAAATTGGTGGTCTATTCTCATATGTAGGTATTGTATACCCAACATACTTTTGGCCCAAAGCCCAATAATTATTATGAATGATAAAAGCTCATTCTTTCCTCCATTTACTCAGTTAGGATTTCTGAATTTCCGATGGCAGATGCAATTCCTCAACAAGTCATCGGCAGACTCATGGATGCATTTGCCCATCTCAACTTTGGTTTTGACACCGTCCAATTGCATCTCAATGAACTTGCCCCCCAACTCTATCCCTCTGTTCTTTCCTCCATTTCTTAGTATCTTAATTTTCAGTTAGGGTTTCAGAATTTACAATGGTGGACTCAATTGCTCAACAAGTCATCGGAAGACTCACAGACGCTTTTGGAAATTTCACCACTGGTTTTAATGCCATCTAATTATGTCTCACCGAACTGGCCCCCTAACTCTGTGCAGCCAGAGTTGGTCTCGCTATGATGGGGCTACTTACTAAGACCCTCTTTAATTTTTGAGAGGTCTATGAAAATATTACAGGTCTGCATCCTGTGAATGATGGGACTGGACACGGAATGGGATGAGTCGATTCGGGAGTGAAATCACATAAATCTCAAAATTTTGTAGCAGGACGAAACGGGACAGAATTTGACATTCTAAAAATAAAACCCGAGAAGATCCATACCCAAACGGAATCGGTTAGGAGCGAGTCCATTTTGAGATTTTTATGTTTTTTCTGTCAAAAGTTGATGTGTATACTTAGAGGCACTAAATATAACTTTGTAATCCTCAAAATGACCGAATAAAGGAACTTCAATAAGTTCACAAAATCTTCAAATTCAATATCCAATAAAATGATAAGGAAAGCCACAAAAGTGCCTATATGAGAATTTGAGAACCAAAACCGACAAAACTCCTCTCGATCAATTGGTTAACAAATTAATCATATATATGTGCTTCCAATAACTATATTGATTATCAAAGATGACAAGGGACAACAAAACTCAAAACAATAGTTTATCAAAACAATAAAGAAAGTAGAAAACTGATTAACCTCATACTTCCACCAAGTCAAGAAGTCACGGAACTATGGAAGATAGTGAGATGCAACGGTGAAAAAAAAGAGGATAAAAGTGAGAATTGATAAAAAAAAATGTTGTAGTCTTAGAAGATTTGATAGTTTTATTTGTTTGAGTATAATGTTCGGATTGAGACAGAAAATTACTTACATTGGAAAACAAATCCAAATTTTGTCCCATTTTTTTAAGCGGGATGAGACATGAGGGGCTTTCGATTTCAAAAATATAAAAACGTACCGTGCTTATACGGGACAGTTCAGAACTGGGTTATGCCAGAATTTTTGAGTCCATGTGCCCAGCCCTAAGCATGTTGAAGATTGGCATGTTCCCTTCTCTAATACACACTAATAACCTTTTACTATCAATAATAACTAATAACTTGTCCGTTTTGGGCAGATCAAAACAACGTAGAACAAAATTTTCATTTTGTTGGATGGATTAAATGAGCTAATGAAAGATGATGATTATGTTAGAGAGGATTTCAGTTCAGATAATGAACATTTTGAGTAGATTATAAAGTCATACAGTCGATGTTTTGTTAACCTAATACACTCTAGTGACCTTTTATTATAAGAATTCATTTATGTGTGACAAACGAATATCATGTTCTATTCATTAATCAAATGGTCAAACTATTTTTGATTGGACTGATTTTTTGTTAAGATGATCGTTTAATAGTGATTTAAAAAATGAGTGGTTTGAATTGTCGAGCAACATTATCAATCTTGTGAAAATCGAAACTTCGCTCAATTTTTCCAAAACGGAACTCCGCTCTGAATATATATATACACACAACCATCATCACGTGAAGAAGAGGTAGAAGTAGTTGTAGCTCCATTAATTGGCTAAAGGTTTTCCGTAAAAAAAAACTACTCCACTGTGAAGAGTTTTCAAGTTGGTTGGTTTATTAGTTTAAGAATCGTCAAAGTGCTACGAATGCATTAAAAAAATTGAAGGCGGTTAAGAAGGCTGATTTGGAGAAGGTTATGGAAGTGAAATAAGAAGAGGATACCAGAGGAATCGATAACAAAGCTTAATGAAATAGATGGTTTTTGTTAACACCAAAGGAGAGCTCAAATATGTAGCCAACTTTGTTCAACATGGAGATTGGTGTGGGTAAATCATACGCATCCCATCTAAAATTTATAAAAATAAATTACAAGGCTCAGACTTTGAAAATATTCTTGTAATGTTCAAAGTGGACAAGAAAGTAGAGATAGTTGCTAGTGAGGGCGAATGTCCCATTTGATAAACATAGCCATCAAGCTCTATAGACTCTGGTATGTTATTTATTAGTCTAATTTGTATTCTAGTTTGTTGTGATTAATAATATAGCAGCTAAAATTTTTTAGTTAGGGGCTGATCAAAATTCTAGATATGTCTTCGATTTTGAACTCCTTTTGATTTATATAATTTATAGATGATAATTTATATTTCATGTTTCTTTGGTCGCCAGAGTGAACTTTGATTGATGGAATCACATTAGAATTTTGACGATAGACAATGTTTTAGGTCAAAAACAATTTACCAGTTGTAGATAAACCGATTGTTTAGCATACCCGTACCTAAGGCGAGGCCAAGGAGACGGCTACCTCATGCACTAAAATTATGGATAACCCAATTTTATTTTTTTAGACATGCATATAAAAACTTCTAATAATTTTATTTATATAAAAAAAATTATAAAAAACAATAAGATAATAATATTTAAGTAATTCATGTCTTCGAGAAAATAAGTTATGACTTGACAAATTTTTTTATTTCGTTTTATTAGTATCGTTGTGAAAAAAAATGTTAGTGTATATATGATTTGAATTTTGTCTTGTGTTTAATTATACTGATAGATATGAAAATGACGTTAGAGTGATTGGTTTGGATAACTGTAACATAACTTTTTATAATCGTTCATTTGTCTTTTATATGGCGAAATATATTATAAGACAATAAAAGAACACCAATTTTAATTTTCGCCTTAGTCTCTATTCTCAAGTCCGCCTATGGTGTTTATGGACAAATATGGCTGTACTAGGATGAGTTTAGGACATATAGCTTAGAATGAAAGAAAACCATGATATTCGTTGGGAGTGATTAGTAGCCACAAGGCACTAAATGAAAGCAATTTTTGCTTATTATTCGTAGGATCCGGACTTTCGTGCTGATCCATGAAGCTTCAGTATGTCACACTCAATCCAGTCATGCTAGCTTGGATTTACATGAATTCGTTGAAATCCATCAATATATCAGGAATTAACCAACAGATAATCACAACTTGTATAGTGAGTGGATTGGCCAAAACAACCAACGGTTTTCAAAAGATTACAGCAACCTAATCCACTCTCTAAATAATCACAAAGCTAGCGAGCTATAACATATATCTAGTCTAGAGAATCGCCAAAACATTTGTAGGTTATAATGACAAGGGTGGCACTCACTGTTCATCTCCCTCTTCTTGTGAGAAGAACTTGGAGAAGAACTCAGACTCTGGGCTGCAATGTTCTGGTGGAGAAACCCTTTTTCGGACTAGCATCTCATCTGTTGGACACGTCCAGACGTCCTCTTAAGTCCACCCCTCGGTCTTGACCGGAATTGCTCATCAGCCTCTTCAAAATCCCCCTGCAATCAAAACCAATAATCAAGAGATGTCACACATGAGTTCAACATGAGGCATTGCCTGCAATCGAGTTCATACACAAATACAGCAGAAGAGGGGATTGAGTGCTTCAAGAACAAGACACTCACATCGGCATATACATGATAACTAGACTTATGCTTATCTCTCTCATGCTTGTACGAGAATGTCTTGCCACAGCCTGGGAAGCTACAATCAAAGGGTTTCCGTTGAAGATGTACAGCCTTCACATGCTGAAGAAGATTTGATTTCTACAAAGATACCGGCACATTAGACAGGGGTGATGGCAACACAAACATCACTAGAGAGATATTCAATGTCAAAGCAAGTAAATCAATTCAACACGTGTCTATAGTTTCATAGTCTTCTCAGCAACTCACTTCTGAAAATGTGAGAGCACAACCCTCATAATCCACATTTGATCTTATCTAATGAAGAATCTCCCTCTTCATGAGTGCGGAGATGGCTTTTGATGTTCTTTCACCACTCCTTTTTCCCGCTTTTCTCGCAGGTAATATGACTGGCAGGACTGAATATGGTCTCAAAGGCATTGCTTATTAGAAAAATATTTCATACAGTCTGGTTCAGAGCAAAATGCTTCCACTGAGTCCAGGTTAACTGCGGAAATAGAGTACAGATAGACCGTTGAAACCTGAAAAAAAAAACTAAATAAAATTCAGATTAAAAATCTACCATGAGAATCCTCGTGAGCTTTGAGACATATCTGAACACTTTTCCACAACCAGGTTCCTGGCACACATGCTGCTTCTGACCTTCAAAGCTAGTGGAAGTGCAATCCCTCACCGAAATTCCTCAACATGCCTCTTCACATTACCTTGGAATGTAAATTCACTCTTACAGTTCTCAATCGGACACTTGAACAGCTTTCCTTGGTCCTGAAGACGATGACGATTCAAATGGTCTTTTCTTCTATAACTAGCTCGACAGTCATCGATTGTGCAGACAAATGCCCTCTGTAAAGAACGAGCCGAAATGAATCCATGAACAAATTACCAAAACTAAAAGGTTCACATGACAAGCTTTTTAATCTGGAGCAGTACAGTGTGATTGAGGCTCACTTGAAGGAGCTTCGCAGGAGGTCTCCTCCCTGGTATTAGTCCATTCAAGCTGAACCCTCTCGCATTTTGGAATTTTTTGTGTGGGATCCAATGCTTCACACTGTCGATACAATAGTTCTCAGAAGTTCTAAATCCTGCAAAATTTACATCTTAATTGTCACAAACAAAGCAAAAAGAAATCATTAAGAAGAAAGCACCAAACAGACAACTATAATTCCACAGTACACATGAACAAGCATTCGAACCTTAATAGTAACACTGCGTGATTGAGGATCACTTGATGGAGCTTCACAGGAGGTCTCCCCCCTGGTACTGGTCCATTCAAGTCCAAACCGTCTCGCATTTTGGAGTTCCTTGGTGGGATCCAATGCTTTACGCAATCCAACACATTTTGATTCCTGTAAAAATTCTACCTTCAATAGATGCACTCACATACAAAAACTTCAACCAAAAAACATACAAAAATCCCCAAATGTGTCAAAATCAATCATCATTAAACAACATGCCCACAAACAAGCAGTTAAAACATCTGTATTTGTCCACACAAAAAACCACAGCAATATCCAAATAGAGAGTTGTAATTTTATTAACTACACTACCTCAAGTGAATGGCTTAGCATTTGTTGCTTGAGATACGCAGGCGTTTTAAAACTAGCTCCACATTCTTCACATGTATTAGATTTCTTGACCTCCACTTCCTCATCAGCCTTGGCCATTTCCATCTCCTCCTACAGAATTCAACATCAAATTCCCATATCCAAAATCAGAAACAGCTCAATTTCTCAAAACTAAACAAAACCCAGAACATAATTTCGCTCGTAATCAAATACCCAGGCTAAAAATGGTTCTCGTGTCTTCTGGGAATCCTCGTTTGATTCAAGAGAACTTAGCTGAGCTCAGTGGAGAAAGTTTGGAAACTAGAGACCACCCCATCTTCAACTAATCTGACTCCACTATTTTAGGAAGCCGCCGAGGATCAACCTTCCCACAAAGCATCGACTGAATCTCTTTATAATCTACTCAAAAAATTCATTATCTGAACTGAAATCCTCTCTAACATAATCAGCATCTTTCATTAGCTCATTTAATCCATCCACCAAAATGTAAATTTCATTTCTGAGCTGATTTTTTGTGTCACCCACCAAAAAGAGAGAGAAGCCATCACCAACGTCAACCCAAGCACAACCAGGAGCCCTCGTCACACCCAAGTCCCTCATGAAAGTCCTCACTCTAGCTAAGTTGTTCCAACTTCCAGCAGCAGCATAGATATTAGCAATTAACACATAGTATCCTGAATTTTCAGGTCTCATTTGTAATAGCTTCTCAGCTGCCCATTCCCCGATCTCTGTATTTCCATGGATCCTACAAGCTCCAATCAGAGTAGCCAACATGGCCGAAGTTGACCTGTGAGGCATCCTTGGGATGATATTCTTTGCATTAGGTAATAGACCGGTCCTCCCGTAGAGATCAGCCATACAAGCATAGTGCTCCAAATCGGGAGGTATACCATACACACTGACCATCCTTTCAAATAGAACTTCGCCTTGGACAACAAGTCCTGAATGGCTGCATACTGACAAAATGGACACCATGGTCACATGGTCTGGTTTGATGTTTAAAGTAATCATTTCTTCAAATAACCTCAATGCAGCTTCCCCCTCACCCTGTACTCCATATCCTGCGATCATAGAAGTATAAGTTACCTCATCCTTCTTATTCATTGAATCAAACACTCTTTTAGCTTCTAAAATCCTGCCTGATCTGGCATACATGTCCACAAGAGCATTCCACAGCAATAAGTAATCATCAAACATAGCTCGTTTTGTGACGTAGCAGTGAAATTCTTTTCCGTGTTGAAGATTTGCTATTCGAGCACAAAGTGGGAGCATGCTTGCTATTGTAACATAGTTGGGTTCAAATCCAGAACTCAACATCTCTCTAAATATGAATGAAGCTTCCTCTGCTCGGTCCATGTGGGAATAACCAGAAAGCATGGAGTTCCAAGTAACAATACTCCTATCTTCTGTTAACTGAAACAACGCATAGGCATGAGTTAGGTCTTTGCACCTGGAATACATTGTAATCAATGCATTTCTGACATTGTCATACCTATCGCAATACTTACGCACTGCAGAACCATGCATCTCCTTCCCCAACATAATGGCTCCAATGTGGGAACAGGCACTAAGACCAATGCTAAATGCTACCGAGTCCAATTGACTTCCACGAACTCTCATTTGAGAAAGCAACTCCAGGGCACCCTTTACATTACCCGTCCTCAAGTAACCTCCAGCTATGGTATTCCAAGTTATCAGACTTATTTCAATACCTTCCATCTGCAATCTTTGAAACAGCTCGATGCTTCCTTCCACATACCCTTGGAGGCATAACAAGATATCATGGCATTCCAAGAGATTACATCCCTTTGTGGCATTTGGTCAAACAACTGACGAGCGCCATCAACAAGCCCAAACTTTCCATACATGGAAACCAACGAATTATACACAAACAAATCCCACCCCAGACAACTAGCATCGATGGACTTATGCACCTCCCTCCCGAAACCTATATCCATTTTTTCACCACAAGCCTTGAGAACCGACGGATAAGTGAAACCATCTTGCCTAATCCCCTTATCGACCATTTGTTTGTAGACAGAGAGAGCTTCATCCAAAAGATCATTTTTGACATACGAAGAGATGAGCACATTCCAAGGTAAAGGGTGCAGTATATTGGAATTCTCAATGACAATGCGAGCATCGACATGGAGATTAAAGCTCGAGTAAAATGTGACAAGCTTGGGAACCAATACGGGCTGTTGCTCGAGACCCAATCCGATAATGTGCCCATGGAGCTGTTTATCCTTTGGGAATAATGATTTATGGCTGGTGCAAGAGACAAGAATACAAGAGATGGAATGTAAGATAGCATCGCAACATGTACTCGAAGAATCATGGACCCTAATCAAGAACAAACTTTTGATTGCCTGTGATAGATTTCCTTCACTTGCATAAGTCTTAATCGAGGTAACAAGAGAATCTATTATAGAATCACTGACTTGATGAACTTGGTTCTAAAATAGACCATGGCTTTTCAAGATGATCGCATTGAAAGCATGAAAGCACTGCCTAACAAGAATAACACACAGTTACTACATCAGCATGATGACATTACAAAACCCAGAAGAGATTTGAAAGTAAAACATAAGCTAAACAAGAAATCAAGAACTCCAGAGAGACTATATACCATAAAGTTGAAAACTTGATCGATATTGAGAGCAGACATGCACCAATGTATGATCATCGTCGTCTATCCAAACCAAGTACAGTTCAATGATTTCAATTCAAAACTTGTCGACAGCAATTCACAAACTTACAGTTTTTTTGGGCTGCTTTGAATTCGAAAGCCCAGTATGCGACGGAGATGGGGCGGCGCGGGTGGGTCAGATGGTTTTAATTGTGGGTTCACTCCACTGGTGAAGAAGGTTTGAACTGTGACAATTAAAGTTTGTTTTTTTATGGGAAAGTAATTCAATATTACTTATCATGGTGTTCAATGATCTAAAAGACTTAAAGTAGCATGTCATAAGCTCTTGACTTTGTCATGAGTGCTCCAAAAGTTTTCTAGACCGAGGATAGATGTCTTAGTGTATGTAAAATAATTCAACTGTGCATTGTTTGATGTGTAATGTCTAGTTCTACTTTAAAAACTTCATGATTCGAAGTTAGATTGGAGAGAAAACAAACTAGGTAAAAATCATTACACCACTTTATCATAAGCTCCAATACATAATACATGTTTTAGATGATTTATTCGGACCTTTACTTTTGATAAAATAGTTTAATCATATTCTTGTGAAGCTGGCTTGAAACCTAGAACTGTCCAATTTACAAAACAATATGCAATGCCAATATGAGTAACAAGTCGGATCTACGAGAGACAAGAATTTGCCCTATAACGTATTGATATGCCTAATCGCATATAAGATAAATATAAGCATTATGCAAAAAAAAAAGATAGAAGATCAAACTTAAGAAAAGTTAACCAATCAAACTTAGCATATATACATAGCTTCAAAATTACTCTGCAAATTAACCCCAAAATTGAATACCATAGTCCATAGATAGCATGAAACTGATGAAAACTAGGGAGGGATAGAGGGACTCGATCTGGAGCTGCGGCCAAACTAATTAATCCAGTATATCCAAACGACCGAGCTGCGGCCAAACTAGGGTTGGACACATACGAAACCAACCGAGGAAACATTCGATCTTTGACTTGAGATCATTGCCTTGAATCAACATTAGCTCAGGCTTTGGTAGCAAAGGGATCACCTTCCCTTTCCACGCCTCCACTTGATTCAATTCGTACTTGAGAATTGTCAAAGACGTAGCCAGTTGCTTGGGAATGCAAAAATAACACATTGTGGGGTGAATTCCAGCCAAGCTATGACTCAATATCCCCTCCTGCACCCTCTTTTTCTTCTTCAAGTCTTGAACCATTGCCTTCCATTGACGCTCAGCTACGTCCCTTAAATCGCCATCACTCTTCATATTAAAAGCAAAACCAACCAGCTCATGTGGGAGAAGAGCATCGGCGACCATATTCTTCATGTCCTTCACCTCCTTCAAATATTCTCCAGTCACAACCGAATCAGGTTTGTTCCTCTCTCTAGGAACAGCTCTCGTAATACCAAATGGATTATTCATATAATCATGCATCCTCATTCCACAAACGAACACAGACATTTTTCAAGGGAACTATTACCTTCTCCTTCAGCCGCATTCTAGCTCGGACTTTGTCCTCGTTGTATTCTTCGGGGAAGATCCTTTTAGAAATGCTTTCCAACAGCAAAGGGGCGTTGTCGCAATGTTCTGCCGCACTAGTTACCTACATGCATGCATGCATTGTGATTACGAGTACGTGAAACCCTAGCTAGATATGATCCCTTAATTTGCTTTTTTTAATGAAAAATTCAAAATAATACATAGTACATACAGTAGAAGCAAGACAGAAAAAAAAAATGTTTAGTTATTACCTCCAAAATTTCATCTGAATCTTGAAGGGCCTTGTGCAAGTTTTGAATATCGGATTTCAAGCACTCTGCAAAGAGATCTGAAACTCGGTCGTGCAAGAATCTACAATCAGGGTCGCCCTCGTACATCTCCTTAATCTTGTCGATCTCCGCCCCCAACGTCTCTCTTTGCCGCGCCGGAAGTTTTCCCTCAGTTTCGATCATCTTCATGGCCTCATTGATCTTCTCGACGTGCTCTACTTGACACCCGAAATCTTTACATTGCTTCAACTCCAGGAAGCGGTAGAGAATTCGACAAAATCACCTTCGTGGCTTTCCTCGTTGATGATTAGATAGGGAAGGTTGTAGGCTAATACATGGCTTCGATGAAGACTCGATCTCCAACGTAAAGATTGCGGATGATCTTGAGGGTGGTTATGGGATTGTGGGATCAGGCAGAGGCAAGAGTCGTTTCAGATGAACACGGGCCCTTGATTTATGTGTTATTGTTTGAACCCAAAATAAATTTAAATATTTTATTATATATTATGGGTCAAGAAGAATACAAGTCGACCTCTGCGATCCATGAAAAATTGTTGCGAATCTGAAAAAGAATATCACAAACAAGATTCCTAGGCAAGGTAGGAAAATTTACAAAAGATACATCATTAGTTTCCTAATCCGAAATATTTCCTTGAGCGATCAGAGAAGAATAACATCAATCTCTATAAATAGACCAATCCAAGCAGAGATACATACACATATATACGAATCTGCATACAAGCAATTCATTACTCTCTCACAACGAGTAAACAACGACCATGACGATCAAAGGAGTTTAGTTCATCAGACAGAACGTGGAGATTCCAGCGGTTTACGAGGTCACCCAACTTAGTGACAACAAACTCAAGACCTTGTTCACCTGATCGAGTGTGGAGATTCTAAGGTTCATTTTAGCTACCAAACTGACAAGGGTGATCGGAGGAGTCTGGTTTACCCGACAACGTGTGGAGATTCCAAGGATTCAAAAAGTCACCATATCTAGTGTTCTCGACACTCACTTTAAAAGATTGCTCTGCTTTATACTCGCAATGCATGTAAAGTATCGATCTTTTATGGCTCAGCGAAGAGACACAAAACATAAGTCTTGAAACAACTTAGGCAAGTAGAACTCAACGAGCGAGGTTGGTGCTCTCCTCGCTCCAATCGCTTGTAAAGAAGCAAAGACATCACGGCACAAAATCATAACAACTACAATCTGCCATCGGCAGTGGCACACCAAGCACGTTCAACGCAACTAAAAGAGACAGTTTGTGATCTTCTTCATCACATCGACCTAACTGGAGAAAATTAAGCCAAACATTTTAGCACGCCTGGTGGGAGTCAGGTTTAGTGTCTCTCAAATAGCAATCATTGAGAATCATTATAGAAGAAAGTTTTCTAGCTGACGCAAGCACCCTTCATCTAACTTTGAGGAACATAACTCAGCTAGTTGTCGGGGTCTAAGCAGCGAAGAATTCATACAACGATTTGGGGCAACAATGGCCTTCAAAAACAAATCAGCAGCCGAGATTAAAGCTCTTAATTCAGCGGCTTACCGTGACTATGTCATGGAAAGAGATCAGCACATTGATGGTCAACTAGACCACATCCTCCAAGCAATCAGCGAAAGTGACCAATCAGTCGCACGATTCATAGCAAAAGTGGAGGATATGCAGGCTTCCATGCAAAGGGACCGACAATTATATAGTGCAAAGTTTGATAGTCTATCAAACTAGATCACTGCTCTAACAGAAACAATGTCTGAGAGCTTAACCGCTATAACAACATGGTAGAACATTATGCCAGTTATACATAACCGTGAAGAAGAACAAAGGGAGGATGAAGAATCAAAGGGATGAAGAAAATTTCAACATCCAAAGCCTCCTCTTCAGCTACCAGAGCTTGAACTAGAAGAGCGGATCAACAAAAAAATTGCACAAAGGTTGCCTGCTACAGCTAGAGTGACTGATACATACAGCGATCCTCTGGGTCCTTCACCACGTGATTGGAAGTGTCCAAAAGGTTATCGACCTATTTCCTTTACTCAGTTCAGCGGGGAAGGATCAGAGTCAGCCACCACCCACATGACACAATTCAGAGCTCAATGTGACCCATGGGGAACTCTTGGTGAATTCAAGCTTAAGGAATTCGCATCTTCATTGTCAGGAGCTGCATTACATTGGTACACCAATTTACCACAGGCTTCAATGCTCAATTGGGCTATGATGGAAAGATTGTTCATTGAGAATTTCGGTGGAGCGGAACCTGCAATTAAGTTGAGAAAGTTATGCCAAATGGCTCAGATGCCTAGTGAATCCTCAGTGGCATACCTACACAGGTTTAGAACGGCATACACCAAGAACAAAACTTCATGCACTATGGAGTTGGTGGATATCGCAGTAGAGGGTCTGGAAGAACGATTGCGTACCAAGTATGTGGACATGGGGTTTACTTCCTTGAATGCACTCATAGAGGCGGTAGCTCAAACTCATGCAGCGTACCAAGAGGCTGAAAACAGGCGTAATGCATCGACGGGTACCTATCATACAAAGGCTCTGTATCATGGAGAACGACATAAGATGGTCGTTGCGACTTACCTAGAAGAGGAGTCTGATAAGTCTAAAGATGAAGACACAATAGTGGTTGGAGTATAGTTAATAGCCAAGTACCCAGTCAAGTCCAAGAAGGTACCAGTGTGAGTATTAACAAACGCATTCACCAAACCAGAATTTGAAACATATACTTACAATGCGAATGCAGTGCACGAAATCCTAGATGATTTGTTAGATAAGAAATCAGCCAAGACAGACTTTAGTGCATACCCGACAGCGGAGCAGCTAAAGGGTAAGAAGTATTGCAAGTTCATAACATGTGGAACAACCACACAACTAAGGATTGTGTGAAGTTGAAAGACTAGACCCAAAAGTGGATCAATGAGGAAAGAATCACAATAGATGCACTGCCCCAGATTGCTCTACTAGATCATCAATCGTTTGCTGAAAATTCAGTAAGCGTCATTGAGTTGTTCCAATCAAGCACTGCGAAGACCTTCCGCGGTGACAATGCGGCAGAAATCTTGGATGACCTCGTACGTTAGGGAATTGCAGCAGTACCTTTCGGCCCAACGCCAAACAAACGAGGGGTAACTAGCAACTCATACTACAGATTTTACCATAATTGGACACATGACACAAATCAATGCCAAGAACTTCAAAAGCAAATCCAACAGTGGATTGATGAAGGAAAAATCGTAGTGCCAGATGCATACAAGGAGGATGTCAGCATTGGTTTGTTCATGGTAGGAACCTTGGAGGTATCATAGAGAGGTGGAGCAAAAAACCAAACTCTATACCTTATGGGTATTATCGAAGCAGTTGTATATGGCCGCAAAAAGATAGAAGACCTAAAAGGGAAACATAAAGAAGTCATTACTGAAAGCAACTCTCGTTGTCCTTTGCACACAATGAAAGACAGAGTGTGGATTAAAGATGACTTATGATGAGTTTATAAAGGCTATACGAGCAAGTTCACATACCAGTTCTCCTCCTGAGAAATTTCAACCATCCAGCCCTAAGGCAATAAAGGGAGTTCCAAAAGACTCGAAATCATACAAAATATTGCAAAGAGAAGAAAAGAAATTTGGGTTAACCAAATGAGTACAGTGAGTCTTCAAGGAGGACTTCAAACCTTACATCCTACCCACAAGCAGGTCCATCATCAAAGAGGATGTCTGGTACATAAAGACAAGAGGAAAAATCATCCTCTTTGCTACAAGGAAGAGAAAAATCATCCTCTTTGCTACAGGTCCATCATCAAGTACTCCTACAAGGAAGAGAAAGCTGCAGAGACAGTTTGGCTTAGCAAAGAAAACTCTGGAAGCGTTGGACAAAGAATTAATAAAACTAGACCAGTTGGTGGAATCTCCAAAACATATCAAAAGGAGAATGGACAGGCTTGCAGCTAATCCGGTAATCACTTTTGACAAGAATTATGACATACCAAAAGTCAGAATAGCTCATCCAAGTGTTTTCTCCATAATCAATGAGACTGAAGCGATCTCTGAAAGGCAGCGAACGCCAAAAAGACAAAGAAAATTAATCGAGATGGAGGAAATACCAGTATGAAGTTCAATCTTTGAGCAAATTCAAAAGAAGATTGAGACAGTAGTTGAAGCTAGCAATAGGCCAGTGCTTAGATGACGTCACAAGCCTTTGGTCATTGAGGAACAGAAAAAGAAAATCCTCGATTCAAGTATTAAAGCCAAGAAAGAGATAGGGGTATTACCTAATCATAAGTCTGAATGACCTAAATTCGAGGTTCAAGAGCCTATCATAGCAGTGGAGCCAGAATGTGTAGCATGCACATCAGCCACGAATGAGGTAGTAGAGGACAACAACGATGAGAAGTTGGTGGATTATGAAGAAGAAGAAGATGTAATAGAAATGCCCTTTTGAATGGTATATGTATTACCAGCTCAGTTCACAAAGCCAGTAGAAGCCAAGCAAGTGGCTTCGGTAAGCAAAGCAGTGAAGAGAGTCATCCTCGCAGAACAGGAGAAAGAGGAAGAAGTGGTTCAAACAATAGAACCAATATTGTGAAAATATCATATGATGTTCTCCAAACCTACTGTGACCATGGGTTCACACATGAGACCACTATACATTACAGCAAATATGGGGGGCATCCAGCTCAGCAAAATCATGGTTGACACCTGAGCAGTAGTGAACATTTTGACTACGCGGGCGATGAGTTTGCTTGGTATCCCTAGATCCTCCATACAAGCTACGTCCATGACCATTAGGAATTTTGCAGGGACAATCTCGCAGACCCTCGGGTTATCATTCATAAAAGTCAAAGTTGGTCCTGCAAAAGCTACTCATACCTTCTTCTAGGAAGAGACTGGATCTACAGGAGTTACTGCATCGCTTCATCAGTAGCTTTTGCTTTGGAATATGGAGACTGAGGAATCACATATCATCAATGCAGATCTAAGACCAAATTCTATCTCTGCAAATGCTTTGAATGCCAATTACTACAATGGAACCTTGAGACCATTAGAGGTATGTGACGTTGATAACAAAGGCCGATCAGTTGGGATAACGGTCTCTGAGCTAGCTCAATGGGGAATAGTGCAAGCAAAAGATGATAAGGCACGTCTGCGTTTCCTTGAGCTAACCTCTCCCAGCCATCAATAATAATACGACCTTCTAAGGATTCAGAAGCAGAGACTTGCGCTTCTCGCGAAAGGTTGCAAACGCATATGATAGAGAAGTAGGCCTACAATTGTCTGCCCACAGTCACATCGGCAGAATGCACATATGAAGACATATAACAAGGAATCAATGAAGAGGAATAAATTGTCTAGCTTCAACAACTTTAGATGATACTCCACCGAAAGTAAGAGATCCCACCGAGAAGATTAACCTAGGAACAGTGAATGAGTCAATGGAAGTGGCCATTACTAATTTTTTGGAGCCTATGGAAAGAAAGAGGCTCATTGAGTTATTACTAAAATATAAAGATTGTTTTGTAGAAAAATTTGAGGATATGCCAGGACTTTCTACAGAGTTAGTAGTACACAAATTACCTATCATGGAAGGGAAGAACCCAGTTCAGCAGCAGATGCGAAGGATGAACACAAAAATAGCAATGCTCGTAAAAGAAGAAATAGAGAAGATGCTGAAGTCTGGGGTCATCTAGGTGGCTAAATACACAGAGTGGATATCCAACATAGTTCCAGTACGAAAGAAGAATAGCAAGATACGAGTCTGTGTTGACTACAGGGATTTGAATCATGCTACTCCTAAATATGCGTACCATATGCTAGTGGCTGACCTATTAGTGGATTCAATGACAAGATATGAGATGTTATCTTTCATGGATGATACAGCGAGTTATCATCAGATTCAAGTTGCTGAGGTAGACCGACACAGAACTGCATTTCGATGCCCGGGAGTACTAGGGGTATTTTAGTATGTCAATATGCCATTTGGGCTGAAGAACGCAGGAGCCACGTATCAGCGAGCCATGCACTACATCTTCCATGATTTTTCAGGAAACATCGTGGAAGTATACATTGATGATAAAGTGGTTAAATCTAGAAAGAAGTGTGATCATATTGAGGACCTAAGGCAGGTATTCAAACGAATGAGGCAGCATCAGCTAAAGATGAATCCTGCCAAGTGTGTGTTTGGGGGACGAGCAAGGGGTTTCTTAGGATTGCAAGTACACCGGCGAGGTATAGAGGTCACAGATGATAAGAAGGAAGCTGTAATTAAAGCATCACCACCAAAGAACAAGCGAGAGTTACAGCAGTTTCTGGGAAAGATTAACTTCCTAAGAAAATTCATTGCCAATGATGCAGGAAAGACCAAGCATTTCGCTCCATTACTAAAGTTACAGGGAGAGAAAAAGTTTGTTTGGGAGCCAATCCACCAAGATGTGTTTGATAATATCAAGAAATACTTAGTCAATCCACCAGTCTTGGTACCACCACATCCATGCAAGCCTTTGAAACTTTATATCTCAGTAACTGAGTTCTCGGTTGGAAGCTTGTTAGCACCAAGATGACGAGGCCCAAGTAGAGTGAGCAATTTTTTACTTAAGCAGAATGCTAACGGACTGTGAAAGCAGATATACACTAATGGAGAAGTTCTGCCTCGCTCTATACTTTTTTGGCTACAATTTAAGACATTACATGTTATCCTTCACCACCTGTGTCATTGCTCAGACAAATTTGGTACGATACATGTTATCCCGACCTATACTTAGAGGACGAATTAGAAAGGGAATTCTCGCACTGTCAGAGTTTTCGTTGTAATATGTTCCGTAGATGGCAGTAAAAGGCCAAGCAGTGGTCGATTTTTTAGCAAATCATCCATGGTGGATATTCCAGAGCTCAAGGAGTTCGAACTATCCCACATCTCCTTAACTTCATGGAAGCTATACTTCGATGGATCAAGTACAAGTGCTTTCGTTGGAGCAGGGATTGCATTAGTAAATTCTCGCGGGGAAACTTTTGCTTACTCATTTACACTGGATTATCGTTGCTCAAATAATGCAGTAGAGTATGAAGCTTTGGTCATTGGATTGGAACTGTTAATTGACTTGGTCAAGGATGTGCAAATCTGGGGTGACTTGCTGCTAGTAATACGACAACTCGAGGCAACATTCAAGATTGGTGTAGCGTTGGAACCGTACGTGAATAGACCGAGTGAATTGTTGGATCATTTCACTGATGTGGAATTAATACACATTCTCAGATGAGACAATTACGCAGCAAATGAGCTAGCACAACTAGCTACAGGGATTGGACTTGCAGACTGTGTACAAGAGCATATCTTATAGGTTGAACGCAGAACTCTTCCTTCCTTTATGCTAAGGAAAGAAGAAAAATATGAATGGTATGTAGCTACTTTAAATTCCATTGATGAAGATTAGAGGCAACCACTCATTCCCTACTTGAAGGATCCCAGTACTTCTGTAGACAAACGCACCAGGTATTTAGCTCATAACTACCTTCTATGAAACAATGAACTGCTTAAAAGAGGAGGGGATGGTGTCGACTTACTTTGTGTCTATGGAATCGAGGCCAAAAGGTTGCTACGAAAGGTTCATCTAAGGGTCTGTGGTGCTCACCAATCAGGACCTAAGATGAGATGGTTGCTGCATTGACATGGTTATTTTTTGCCCTCTATTCTAAAATATTGCATTTCTTTTTCCAAGGGATGTGGAGATTGCCAAGCTCATGGAACAATTAGTCATATTCTAAATATTCTTATGCAGTCAATCATTAAACTGAGGCCTGCGCGAGGATGAGTTTTGGACTTAATTGGAATGATTCATTCTCATTCATTTATGCAACACAAGTTCATCATTGTGGCTACTGACTTCTTCACCAAATAGGTGGAAGCAAAGCCATTAAAAGTTGCTTCGGCTGCTACGATCAGATAGTTCCTATATGAAGAGGTCATCTGCCGGTTTGGTATTCCAGAATGTTTGTCTCAGACAGATGGGCAGCTTTCATATCTGGAGAAGTAGAGGAGTTGATGACAGACTTTGGGATCCAATTTTTGCACTCTTCACCACATTACACACAGTTTAATGGCCAAGCTGAAGCAAGCAACAAGCTGATCCTACACATATTAAAGAGCATGTTCGTAGATAACCCACGATTATGGCATGAAGAATTATTCAGTACATTTTGGGCCTACAAAACTTCAAAGCGAAACCCAACAAGCACTACCCCATATGCCTTAATGTTTGGTCATGATGCAGATTTATCTCTGGAAATTAATGTACAGTCTCTGCGAATCATGGACCAACATCATTTAATTGGTGAAGATTTTATTCAAGCAACGTGGCAAGAGCTCGAAGACTTGAATAAAAAATGCATTGAGGTTTTGCACAACCTAATCGTTGAGACAAAAAAGGTGGCTCGTATTTATGATCGTCACACCAGAGGACACAGCTTCACAGAAGAAGAGTTGGTATGGAAGGTGGTTCTCCCTCTTGGTGAAAAATAAGATGGAGGGGTAAATGGTCTGCAAAGTGGGAATGACCTTTGTAATCGACAAAATAAAAGACAACAGAGCTTTCTAACTTCAAGATATAGATGGAACAGTGCATCGTAACCCTATCAATAGTCGATTTCTAAAGAAGTATAAACTGCCAGTCTGGGAGTACGAAGCACCCGCAGAGCCAGCCACTTAGTTTTGCACTTTCTTGTAACCTATAAGTGAGGCTCACTCTTCAAGCAAAACTAGGGGCAACCAGTATACATCTAGGCCAACTTTCGTGGCCAAAAATCTCAATTTTTTTACAACTCTGGTTGTTTTCAATTTGATTCAGAACCTATTAAGGGGGTTCTTTTTACATTTGTATTCAAAACCAGCTTTAGTGGTTTGTCATTGCTATAGAAACTACTTTCACTGCAAAAACAAGATATATACAAAGCAGTAAAGTAAATCTTTCGAATTCATTTGATGAAGAAAAATACACTTTTTGAGGCTTTGCGGCCTCTAGCTCTAATATCACTCATCAAGTGATGGAAACTTTATAGCAAAATGACCAAACCTAGTAGCCTTAGTCGCAAGAAACACCAGGTGGGCGGTCACTAACCAAGGGCTAGATCTATCTCTACTTGCATTAAGCTCTGGCAACTCGAGGTTTTCCCCCAATAAATCCCAACAATCCTTCTCTTCATCAAACCTGATCTTCGACACTCCACCCTTACATGTAATAGAAACTTGCAGGGAGTGGATTGGAGCATTCAAAGGATTGGAACAGAGGTCTTCAAGGATGGAGTGAGTGGGGGACAACCTACAGAGCTTCCAGCTAATTCTCAAAGGCTTGAGAACAAGAATGCAAGCAGAGAGCCTAAGCTTAGGTACTTCTACCTAAGACAAGATTGAGCTTGGGTACTTCTACCTAGAGGAGCATTAACAGAACAACAAATCTGGAAAGATTGCCTTAAAGCAGAAAAGAAAGAAGCAACACATGGGAAACTTGATCTTTCTAGATGATGGAAGAGTGTTTTGTGAAGATGAAGGTAGAAGTAACATGCTATATATAAAGGCCTAAACCTAGAGGCTTGAACGAGCGGAGTAGGAAGCGTTGCATCGATTCAATACGATAGATAAAGAAGTCCACGCTCCCCGACGATTTGCATATCTCTGGAATACTGAAGATTGGTTGTTTCGAGAAACAAATTAATGAAGCATTCAAAGCAGACAGTTATTCTGCACTTAGCGTAATCTTTGGGGGCATAGAATTGAAGACTAAGTAGAGACACACAAAAAGAAATTAAGGGTTTTGGGCCAAAAGAGTTGAAAAAAAAAACAAATAAAAGTTAAAGCACATTAATTGGGGCCTGGTCCATAATCAGTATGAAAGTTTTCAGAAAGATGGGCAACAAATCTACTTAGTTCTCGCAGAGTAGTCTTTGCCCGCAAATAGTTAGCATTAGCAATTGACCATTTGGCCTCAGTGCACTACCACATATTTAACCATTGCCGGCGATTTTTGGGGAAAAAATCGCCGGCAATGGTTAAATATGTGGTAGTGGTGTCTGCTGCGAAAGTCTGAATTTCAATTACATTCTGTAGCGAGGCCTTCCTTGTTGCAAGGATTTCTGCTGCTAGCTGCTTCCTCCCATTGAAGTTGTCTTCCATCTCTCACAACTCTACTTGCAGACGAGTGATTTCATCCCATTTGTTTTGAATCTTTTCTCACTCACCGTAGTAGTCTTTGCCAAGAGATCCAATATGGGCATGTTGTTGCTTCCATTTACGATTATGTTCTTTATGAAGGGAAACAACTTTCTCCTTCTCGAAATTTGCAGCGGATACAGTCTTTTGTAGCTTGGGGAGTTGGAGTAGCAGTGCTTCCATCAATCGCAACGTACGGGGATCAACAACATCTTTTGCACAACAAGCAATACAAATGTTCTCCAGGATTGCATTACGAACCTCATCACTCTCAAGGTCTAGAGCCCAGAGATCACGAAGATTGACAACAGTAATCTGTACATGCGGGAGCTTCTGTTTAGGAAAAACTAACTCTTTAAAGAGCTTGTAGGCCTCCTCTAAAGTATTAACCATGAAGTCTTCATCTTCAGAAGGGTCAGCAAAATGACCAGGAGAGGGTATTACAGAAGTCGCAACATGGTCGGCAGCAGCTCCATCACAGTCTCGAATGACATTCGCCAAGTGCCCAAGTGTGTGACTACCCATATCAAGAGAAAGCTCTTCTGAGTTGAGGTCTTTATGAGAGAAAACCTGTACAGAGAAAGTTAGCATTAAGAATCGCTTGCCACCAGCCACAAATAGAGGTCATATGGAGAACAAAGCAAACTTGAGGCAACAGTGTTGGAGTAGAGGCATTGTATAGATTAGTATTCAGGGGAGACAGAGGGTTGTGAGCAAGAGACTGAAAGAATCTTGAGTCAGAGCATGTTCAGAAATAAAGGAACATCAAAATAAAAAGAGTTTACCTCTGTTGCAGGGCATGTCTCAGTAACCACAGTAGTTGTTGCAGAAGCAGGGTTGGTTTCAGGAACAAAAATTTACTCTATAGGATCCTTGGGTTGTACAAGCTCAATTTCCTTATCCATTGGCAAAGGGATAGCCCCCGACTGCGATATGTTAGCAACATTCGACTAGATAAACCAAAAACAGTGGTTAAGATATTTGAAGATAGTTCAAATAAACTTAATGTGTGCATAATTAACCCACCTCAAGGACTGCAGTGTCCCCTGGTAGTGTGGAACCTTCACCATTTTCAGTTTCCCTTCTCTCCCTAGGAGATGGGTCAGGTTCTAGGACCTCTTGAGTTTGGACTGCTATGTCAACAAGATTAGCTATAAATTCATGAAAGGATTATTGATAGACCTGCTCAATAAGGATAATATTTTTTCGGGGCAGGGAAAGAGTGTGATCTAAGGTAGCAGAGGGGCCCTCATTTTGGTGCTAGTTGGGAAAAACCTCATGAGAAGACTCTCTAATTAAAGACGAAGAAGAGTCTGCATGAGCAACATTCTGAAATTCCTTCCCTTTGTTCCTTGCAGCATGAATTTTCAATGGCTCACTATCTTCACTGACGGTGTTGAGAAGACTACGGAAGGAGGGTCTGGACTTACATCTCTTTCAAGGCCTTTCCCAGGCTGTTCCACTCTAGAGCTCTGTTTAGAATAGAGGAGTTGTTTCTGCAATCAACATCAACAGATAAGGAAAAAGGGCACTGAATAGAACATGAGTCAATAGTATAGAGGCTAAAGAAACTTACCAGTGACACTTGCTCAGATGAATCCCCATCCTCTTGATTCCAATTTTCAGTCACAGGGGAACTAGGGAAAGATTGAGTCTTCTTCGCCTTTGCAGCAGCCTTCGCAGAGGCTCTCATTATAGGATTCACAACAGTCATACTAGTCGAAAGAACCTTGGTAAGTTTTACAGCGGAAACAGGCGACCCACTGCTTTCTTTTTGCTTCCTCTTTTTCTCTCTGTCACCTTGAGAAGGGGCCTTCAAATGGCCCAAAGTCTTCTTATCTACTGGAAGCTTAAAGAAGGGAATAAAAAATTCTAGGAAGATCCGATGAAATAGGCCAGTCTTGCTTTTCCTCCAGATATAACCATAGTGCAACTCGCACCAGTTTGGATAGGTGTTAACAGCAGAATAGGTAGCACAGATGGTACGACAGTGAATTTCTTCAAGATGCACAGGAGGAAAAGTAGGAATTGTGTACTGTTGCAGCGTACTCGCAATAGGTTTATCTAGATAGGTCCTCTAGGAAGTAAATCCATTAAGGGACTCGATCAGTGAGCAGGGTAGACCTTGGGTCAAATCAAATTGTCGTGCAAAATGATCGAGAGCATACAGTTCAATCCATACCACTGAATCAGGAATGACAATGTCAGAACAGGAGACACGCTAAATGAATACCTCCTTCACAGCAAGAGTTTGAGTTGGAGAGACTATAAAGCTAGTTGCCAGCTCAGGCGGGTATCTGTGAGTGACCACTAATTCCACTATTTCCTCGGGAAATTGCCTCAGGGTCCAGAACTGATTGAAACATTGAACATAACTCAGAGGATCAGTCTCGCCAGCACGAACTAGAGTTCTTCCCAAGAGTTTGTCAGGCTCAAAATCCTTGTGAGCTGGGTTGCGAAGCAAAGGAAATTACACTTGAAGCCAGAGGTGAAAAATCCAAACGGGGCCAGCAAACTTAAGTTTGAACGGGTTCAGAGAAATCCACCCGAGACTATGATAGATGGCGCCCAAAGCAGGTTGAGCTAGGCCAAGCCTTTGACCACTATAGAGTGCTTTAGCGGCCTTAGTAAAGGTACATGTCATCTTATCTGTAACAACACAAAAGACATAGTGACACAACCAATACTCTAAAAAGGCAATACCTCTATAGGCATTCTTTGTTCGCTGTGCATCAGAACTCGGGTTAGGTTCAGCATTGGTCTGAAAGGATTCCTCGTTGTAGCGTTTCCGCCAAGTAGAGTACGCAGCACCGGTAAGACATTGAGGGTCTGCATGAAATGAATATACCTGATCATCGAGGGAGCCAGGAATATATGGTCAAGTTGCAGTAGGAAGCCCACTAATAGTAACCACATCCAACAGGCTCACACGCATATTTCTACAGGGGAACACAAAGGTGTTACTGCTCGTCTCCCAGAAGCACAGCGCAACAAACACTGGAGCACGAACATCTCCTAAAGGAAGATTGAAACATAAATCCAAGGCCTGGGTAATTCCACCTTGTACCCAGAATTCGTCATCCAAGGATTTACGATCCTTGTACCACTGGAAGTCTTTCTCCTTATTGCTGGGCTATTTAACCAACTTGACATCAAAATCCTTACCATCCTACTGAATGGGCTCAGCAGCCTCGACACGATCAATAAGTGGAGGACGACGAACTTCCCACCTAAGAGCAAAAGAGGCCTTGGTAGTATCAATTGTTGGACCCAATATGACTTCATCACCCTTGCTAATATCAAGCCTTTCATATGGAAAGCCCTAATCCTGATGGAGGCGCAAGAGCATATGGGCATAGAAGCTTTCAACATCTTATTGAGAGAATTTTGGGCAGGACTTTTGGTAGGGTGCCATAGCCGTAGAAAGGGAGATGAGGATTGAAATGGCGGTAGGAATTTCAGAAAGTGCAAAGCGTAAAGAATAAGCTTTTGAGAAGAGAGAAAAACACAAGTAAATGTATAAGAGTTTTTAAACGTTGGGTGTAATTTTTCAAAGAGGTACACTCGAGTAGCATAAGCAAGGCTATTGAACCGTTTGGAATGACACGTCGCAACAAAGACCCCTCCGATTGCCTATGAGTTAGTCTCGTGGTCTAGGAGCAATGTTTGGGCCCAAAATAAACTTAAACATTTTATTACATACTATGAGCCAAGAAGAATACAAGATGACATATGCGGCCCACAAAGGATTGCTGCGAATCTGAAAAAGAATATCACAAACAAGATTCCTAGGCAAGATAGGAAGATTTACAAAAGATGCATCCTTAGTTTCCTAGTCCGAAATGTTTCCTTGAGCGATTGGAGAAGAAGAGAACCAATCTCTATAAATAGGCCAATCCAAGCAGAGATACACACACACACACGAATATGCATACAAGCAATTCTTTACTCTCTCATAGCGAGTAAACAATGACAACGATGATCAAAGAAGTCTGGTTCACCCGACAGAGCATGGAGATTCCGGCGGTTTACGAGATCAGCCAACTCAACGACAGCGAACTCAGGATCGTGTTCACCCGACCGAGCGTAGAGATTCAAAGGTTCACTTTAGCTACCAAACCGACGATGGCGATCAGAGGAGTCTGGTTCACCCGACAGAGCGTGAAGATTCCAAGGATTCAAGAAGTCACCCTATCCAGTATTCTCGACACTCGTCTTAAAATATTGCTCTGCTTTATACTCGCACTGCGTGTAAAGTATCGATCCATTGTGGCTCAGCGAAGAGACACGGAACCTAAGTCTTAAAACAACTTAGGCAAGTAGAACTCAACGAGCGGGGTTTGTGATCTCCTCGCTCCAATTGCTTGTAAAGAAGCAAAGATATCACGGCGCAAAATCATAACAATTACATTCTGCTTTTGGCAGTGGCACGCCAAACACACTCAACGCAACTAAAAAAAATAGTTTGTGATTTTCTTCATCTCACCGACCTGACTGAAGAAAATCAAGCCAAACAAGTACCACGTTGTAATACAGAATTATAGATCGAGGCGGGGATCTTCATACTTTTTCAATAAACAGATTGAGTGTGCAGGTTTCACCGGCGACAGTGAATTCAGATAGTTATCGCATGCTTCTACAAGCAATCTCCATTTGGTTCGCACCGGTGTCCTGCTGGTCAAGGTCTGCAACAAATGCATCGTAAATTCTTAATCTTCTACTACTGACGTACTGCTGACTACAAGAGGCTCGGGGTCTAGGGTTTTGTGGTCATGCATCAGGATAAAATAGCACCATTTATATTTACTCATACTGAAAACTTGCTTGGCAAGAAATTCTCTAGTTACTGTAACTCTGTAAGACTGTAAGTCATCGAACAGATAAACTTGAAGGGCAAGGACCAGTAGCATGTGAAGGAGATCAGGTCAAAGTTAACAAATGAATGCCGACGCCCAAATGGATACTTTGTTCATATATCATATGGTCCGATGAAGTGTAACATTAAACTTCTATATATCTTATATTTGTATCGTACATTGTAATATCCAAATACGATGTGTGTAGTTCTCTTGTATCTATTTTGTAATGTAACATAACACTTCTATCATCTGTATAATTGTAAAATAGCAACTCTATCTTTTGTAAACTACAAGTACCATCTTGAATAATATTGAATTTGTACGTTTTTTTTATTTTAAATGATCGCATCAACCGCGCAGGGCACTGTACTAGTAAATATATAGAGCCAGTGGCCATGACATGCATATCATCGGTCCGGAAATTTGACTATCCTAAACAAATTGGACCTATTGCCCTCAACGATTGTCGTTTCTCGGTATTTGTCTTTTATTTTGTATTTTTGTATTTTCTCCTTGTGCAAAGTGCATATATAGCAGACCATAAAGTGATAAAACCCTAAACCCCCGAGCATCTCGATCTCTATCCTTCTGCTTGATCTGTGCGAACCTGTTAGAAGGTTAATCGTATACAATCACCTCTAGAGATATTGTTGCTATCTTAATTAATTTGTAAACTGTAATTATGCCCTACTTGTCCATCAAGTTGCAAAAGCCAGCCCGATCACTACTATAAAACCGGCTGATGATAGAGTGAATAGAGTCAGTCGGTACTTGCGTAGTAGAAGATTAATTGTTGAAGATCGTGTCATGGGCTTCACACTCTCTCTCTCTTATTTGGTCACATTGGAAATACACGTGGATTTTGAGTGTGGAACAAGTAGTGTTAATGTCTTGTTGACTTTGTGCTCCTTGTTGTTGGGTTAGATAGAAAAGAGAAAGAAGCAAACCGCGTTGGTTGCTAGAGTAGAGAAGAGAGAGAGTTGTAGCTTGAGCAGAGTAATGAGAGGAAGATAATCTCTGTGAGTTATGCTCTGTTTGAAAACCCATCTCTCTTTGTAAATCCTCCATTGGTTGACAAGAATCTCTCGCTGCTCCGTGGACGTAGGTTATTGACGAACCACGTATATCTTATGTTCTTGTTTGTTGCTCTCTGATTTCTATGTGTTGTTTGGGTTGTTGCTGATTTAGTTTTGGTTATCTACTTACTGTGTTCATCTATCTAGTTGTTTGGTTATTTGGTGTTGTTTAACACAACAATTGATATTAGAGCTTCGACTTTGATCCGGTTAAGATAGATGGTAGATAATAGAGATGAGGATGTCAACCTATTTGGTGGAGCTGAGAACTCAAAGGTGACAAGGACGACAGTTCAGAATGCAAGGTTCGGAGAAATTTGATGGCACTAACAACTTTGGGATGTGGCAATGTGAGGTAAGGGATATGTTGACACAGCAAGAGTTGAATATTGTTTTGGAAGATAAGCCTCAGTCGATGTTGGATGTCGATTGGGTCAAGATCAACAAGATGGCTTGTTCGTCAATTCGTTTGTGTCTTGCAAAGCCCCAAAAGTTTGCTGTGATGAGGGAGACAAAGGCTAAGGATTTCTGGTAGAAACTTGAAGACAACTACATGTTGAAAAGTGCCGAAAATTGTTTGCATATGAAGAGGAGGTTGTTCTACTTCAAGTACAAAGAAGGTACGAAAATGATCTACCACCTTGATGCTTTTAATAAGTTAATTGCAGTTTTGTTTAATTTAGATGAAGATATCAAAGATGAAGATAAAGCTTTAATTTTGTTAAAGTCCTTGCCTGAATCATATGAGCATTTGATTACCACTTTGCTTCATGGGAAAGAAACTATTAAGTTTGAAGAAATGTCTAGTGCCTTGATGAATCATGAGATTAGGCATGCAGACAAAAGAAGTAATGCTCTGACTTCGGATGCTTTAATGGCTAGAGGTAGAGCAATTGAAAGAAAGGGAAATTCCAAAGGTAGAAGAAGTTTGGGAAGAGATGAGTGTGCATTTTGTTGAGAAAATGGTCATTGGAAGCATGAGTGTCCTAAGTTGCAAAATAAGGACAAAGGCCCTCATGTAAATGTGGCTTCTACTGATGATGAAGTTGAGTATGTTTTCACAATAGCTTCTAATTGTGTTGAATTATTAGATGAACCTGAGTCATGGCTCTTGGATAGTGGTTGTTCCCAACATATGTGTGGAATTCAAGATTGGTTTGCTACTTTAGATAAAAGTGTCACCGGAAGTGTGTTTATGGGTGATAACTTTGCTTATGATAGGAAATGAGTAGGAGCAGTCAAGTTGAAATTTCATGATGGTGTGGTTAAGGAACTAACTAATGTGTGGTATGTTCCTATGCTAGGAAATAATCTGATTTCCTTGGGAGCCTTAGAAGTTAGTGGTTACAAGATCACTATGGAGAATGGTGTTACAAAGGTGATAAAAAGAGCTTTGGTGGTGATGAAAGGGAATAGAAACCGCAATCTGTATATATTGCAAGGTGAAATAGTTATTGGCAATGTTGCTGCAGTTAAAGATTGTACTGATGATGCTACTAAATTGTGGCATATGAGACTTGGGCATGCTAGTGAAAAGGCTTTGCAAGGTTTAGTGAAATAAAGGCTCTTGAAAGGAACCAAGACTTGCAAAATTGATTTCTGTGAGTTTTATGTCTTGGGTAAATAACATAGAGTGAAGTTTGAAACCGTTATGCATCAAACGAAATGCATCCTCGACTATGTGCACTCTGATGTTTGGGGACCTACAAAGACATCTTCTATATCCGACCGAGTGAACTCAGCGAGTCAACTCAGCAAACTTACTCGGGTCGACTCAACTCGGCTGCACAACTCAGTCTTGCGCAGCAATATGCTTCAATGCACTTCTGTTGCATCAACAGCTTCGATCTACTATTTTTCTATCGTTATTAAAGCCTAGCCCCGACTGATCGAGACGAGAGGAAACAAATCCTCGCCGGCGGCGGAGGAGGAAAATAGTGGCAGTCAGTGAAGTGGTGGTGGTTCGACAACATTGCTTTCATTAAAAGCTTACCTCCGACCAACCGAGCAAAAATAGTCGGCGGTGGAGGAGGGAAACGACGGTGGGCAGTGGTGTCGACTGTGGAGAAGTTTATGTCGATCGATGTGCGTTTGCGGTATGATTTTTATGGAGGATTTGATAATCTCTTTCTCAACTATTGCATATTGATGTATCGTAGAATTGGTTTGTATATTTTTTATGCTGCTTGGAATCATCGGTCTTCCAATTCTCGAAGTCAAATTTGCATAATTGCAAAATGTTTCTATTTGTTTTCTTAAACTAGTGATTTTAGCTTATCAAGTTGGATTATGGATTGGTTTCTTAAATCAATGTGCTAGTTGTGTGATTTTGGGAGATATATATCTCTATATTCATGTGGAATTGTTGTGTTTGCTGTGGAGTTGGTATTGTACTGCTGGTGATATGCTGGTAGGCTGCTGATCATATACATGTTCATACTCGGGCAGATTTTAGTAGTGTGTGTTTCTACCGGATTACGCGGGACGTAATCAAGCAGAAGCAAGTACGAGTAATCTCTTCGAGTCCGAACGTTCGGGATGTTCGGATGATCGGGTGCTTCCTCTCTCTTTGGGTGTTCGGGTTATTGGACTTGCGTGAGTTCGGCCTCAGCTGTTAGAAGAATACAACAACAAACAGGCGGTCAGATGGTCAAGACTGGGGTGGCCTGCCTTCAACGCTCCGATGCCTAAGTTAGAAGATGTATTGGATATAACAGTCGAGCGAACGTGCTAGAAGGTAGGTTGGGGTGTTTAATGCTAGAATCGAATTTTCCTTACCTGTAGTAAATGCCTTACCTATATAGGTGGTTGAGATTGTTGCTTGCTTGTGTTCTTCGATGTGGGATGAAGCTGTTTTGCTGTCATGTGTTCCGAGCATTCGGATGTGCGCTTGTCGGGCGCGTGCCCGATCGAATGGGCTCGATCTTGCGGGTGAAGTTGTTGTTTGCTGGGTGACCTTTCGAGTGGTCGGGTAGGTGTTGATCACCTGCTTAATTGGGTAAGTATGTTTAATTAACGAACTAATGCTGCTATACTAACAAGTCCCCCAAGTCCCCAAGTCAAAGAGATCTTTCTTGATTGGGGAGTTGAAAAAGGGTTCGTGCGATTAAACAAATATTTATCCGATTGAGTAGTGATGCGTGGTCCTGTAACCCCCAAGTCCCCCAACTCTCTGGTCAAGAAAGGGCTCGCCTGACGGAGTGGGTACCTATGCGTCTGATTGTGTACCTGTTCGGGCGCTTCCGTATCCGGGTGTACGACTCCCAAACGAATGTTGCTGTTTGGAGCCATGCGGATAGATGGGTATGTTTGTGTATGCGGATGTATGTCAGTATGTAGGAGTGAATGTGTGCATGTAGTACAGATATACAAGTAGGGGTGAGTATGTGGATGTATGCTGATGTATGTGGATGTATGCGAATGTATGCAAATGTGTGTATGATCATGCGATATGATTTGGGTGATGTTTTGAATGAATGTGTTTGATGTATGCGTGTAGGCGGATGCATGGATGGTTCCGAGCTGACCCCGACTCCCCAATGAATCCTACTGTTTGGAGCCGTTAAGCCTCGGAACGGTCTTTCTTGATGCATGGATGGTTCCGAGCTGACCCCGACTCCCCAACGAATCGTACTGTTTGGAGCCGTTAAGCCTCGGAACGGTCTTGCTCAGGTGCCCGAGAGGAGATCCTCACTCTCGGCGCCGACCTATCGTAGCGTCAACAGTGGGGCCCCGACCGTTATGTACATGTGTTGCAGCGCGCATGGAGGGACGACGACAGCATGCTCGTGCCGCTCATCGGTTTAGCGTGCGCACGAAAGGAACTTGCCGCTATCGTGCCGCCTAATTTGGCGAATGGTAACGTTAAGCCCTCGGAAGAAATGGGGCCACTCCCGAGTCGCCCATCATTCGGCGCGCGCTCCGAAAGGTGCGTGCCACTTTCGAGCCACCCGAATGGTCCTGCTGGTGGCGCGCCCCGGAAGGTAACGAGTGACGTTAGCCACTTCCGTGCCGCGTAGCCCAAACGGTGGGTCACCTCTTACTGGGTGTCTAGGCGCGGACTCGCAAGCGGCCGCTTGCACTCCGGCTTCGCCAACAGAGCCAGGGAGACGATACCATGCACCGTCTACGGTACATTTAGCACACGCACACCGAAGAGCGGAGGAGGACATCAGACTCCTTCGGGACGCCTAAATGGTGTTGCACTAACCTGGTGGGGTGGGGTTTTCTTTCCCGTGAGATTGTGGAGCATTTGATCGTGTTGGTCGTGCGGGCGATAGTTCGAATGGCTGGAGTCGTGACGTGTGTTTACGTGCCTCAGATGGGGTGTCATTCTGTCTGACGAGACGCTTGAAGTGACATTCCTTTTGACTTCTTCTTGGGAACCGTTGTGTAATAAATTCTAGTCGGCGTAATAAATGCTGGCGTGCCCTTTGTAATTAATGTTGGTGACGCAGTAACTGCTCGAAGGTCAGGCGTCAGGCGCCAGGCGCGTGGGGTGTTGCATGGCTGACACGTGGCGAGTCGTGGGAGATCGTGCTAGGGTTTGAAACCGAGGCGGGAAGCCGAAGGGTGAGCGCGGTTACTTAGGCGGGTAAGTAAACCGCCTCGTGGCCACGTGTCATCATCTGACGGTGGACACGCGAAAAATGAACGGCTGACATTCGTTCGCGTATGACGTCAGATCAGTATAAATATGCCTTCGTAGTGTCGTCTTCCTCCATCGTTTTCACATTTTACTGAAGCTGTGCAAAAATATTTACCTTGCTCTCTGTTCATCATCTTCGTTCTTTGTGTTGTTGCTTTCTTGCCGGAGTATCATCGTCAATGTTCATCTTCAGCCTTTAATCTCAAATTCTGGTGAGGTTCCGAATTGTTTCTGCTGCTTTTTGTTCTGTTTCTTTGTGTTTCCGGCGTCTTTTCCATTTCTGGTTTTTCTTTTTCCTGGGCCTTTTCTGGGTTTCATCTCAAGAACGAGGCGTGTTCTTGAGGTAGGGCTGTTTTGATCTGTTTTGGGGTGAATTTCAGGGTTTTTTCTTGTTTATGGTAGGATTTTTTCTAAGTGTTGTGGGTTTTGCGTGCGTGCGTCTAGAAGATGGAACCGATATAAGTATCAAGTGGCATGTCGCGTGAACGGGTGTACGTATCGGGGGTGGGGTGGTTTAGCTGTAGTTCGTGTACGAGCGGATCAGACTCCTCGTCCGACTCCGTGATGAGTGTGACGCCCTTGCGTTCTATCCCTAATGTATCTCCTATCGTGCAGCCGATGGAAGAGGGATGCGTACAAACGGCTGTCGAGGTGATCGGGTTGGGGGATTCTACTTCTTCTTCGGGCTCGTCGGGTGGGTCTTCCTCCTCTGGGACGTGGGGTGAGGAGCGAGTGCGCGAAAGGGGTCCCTTGCCCCAGATGGCGGAGGGTGGACGCATTCATTGGGTGCTACCGGATGGAGTACCTGTTCAAGAGCCCGAGCGTGCGCCCTCGGTAAAGGAAATGGCGCGATAGGCGCGTGAATATCATATCCCCTCGTCCGTCAAGCTAAAGGTCCCGAGGAAGAGCGAGACATTCACACGGCCCCCGCCCGGTCACATATGCCTCAGCGAATTCCATTTAAAGGCAGGTGTCAAGCTCCCTCTGCACCCGTTCTTCCAGTATATGCTGGCGCTGTTGCGGATCACGCTCAGTCAGTGTGGGCCCACGCTGACCCGAACGCTCGTGGCCTTCTTCAACGTCTTCCGTTTGAGCGGCCTCTACCACTCGACGCGGGCGGAGTTCCTGCACTTCTTCCGGCTCAAGCACTCCTCCCGACGAAGGGATTCGGGCACCTTCACCGTGGAGCCTAGGGTGAAGTGGTGGTTGGTCGACCCGCCGAGCTCGTCGACCTCGTCGCGCACGATCAACTGCCTGGTCGGATGCGACTGGGAGTTCGGGTCCTTCTCCCCAGAGTTCGCGGCCAACGCCCACCGCATTGATCGAGTCCCCCAGCGTTTCTACCCGCTAAACACCAACGAGTACCCGATGACGCCTGTGGAAGAGGCCAAGGTTGCTCATCTGAAGTATGTCTTCGACCCGGCGCCCGAGGCGAGACACTTCTGGGTGGCGTGCCATTGGGATTTGATCAAGCGCACATGTCTCGCCCGAGCACCCGGTCTATTCGGGCTCCGAATACCTGTATAGTTTTTGCATGCATACGTAGTGTACTTGGTAATTTGCTTACTAACATTTCGCTTGTTTGTTTTGCAGTAAAAATGACTAAGTCCAAGGCCACTGAGAAGGACGAGGCCCTCCAGCGCCGAATGGAGCTCCTGCTGTCGAGCGCTGAGACCGTGCGCCGGGTTGTCGACGACGGGCAGGGTGGGCTGGTCGTTGGGGATACCGTCCAGGCAATGATTCTTGGGCCTGATGTGTCCGATCACGCCCCTGCCGTGCGGACGCCTGCTGTCATTATTCCCCGGGTGCCGGTTACCACTGTTGCTTCTGAAGGGTCGTTCGTTCGCCTCTCGGAGGGTCATCAGCTGCACGGAGCCACGACCGTTCGGAGCGAGAGCGACTTGCCAGCGAAAAGGAGCAGAGGCAGGTCGAATGCGTCCAACGACGTGTGGAGCAAAGGCACCGGCGGGAGGCCTCCCTGAACTCGGGCTCACGGAACCGGGCTTCCCAGTCTAGTGGTGCAGATCTCTCTGCTAGGTCGCCCATTCCTGAAGGCGAGTCCTCCCGTCCCCAGAAGCGCGCGCGGGCCGATGTTGTTGTTGCTGCCGGAGAAGGTGATACGGTTGGTCGTGTTGTCCAGGCCATCCGTCAGGCCCTTGGCGATGGGATGTCTTCGCTCCAGCTGCTGCTCTAATCGAGCGTCGACCCTGCTCCCGACAACCTTGAGCGGGTCTTCAACGCGTGCACCAAACTGCAGCACCAAATCTTTCAACTGCGCGCGCGGGAGACCTCTGTGGAGCAGACGAGGTTGAGAGCGGAAGCTCGTGAGGCTGTCGCAGCCCGGGAGAAACTGCAGGCTGGGCTCTCCAAGGCAAATGAGCTGGCGGAGCGGAAGGCCACCCGGGTGAACGAGCTGACCCGGGAGCTCCAGGAGGTTGCTAAGCGGGAGGCAGTGCTAAAGGCCAAACGTGATAGTGCCCTAGCTGAGGTGGAGCGTGTGCGCACGGGAGCTGTTAACCGCGTCGCAGAAATGGAGTCCAGATGGATAGAGGCCGAGGTTTGTGCCTGGACGCCGGACCAGGTCGAGCTAACCCGTGCCGAGGCCGTTGCTGCCTTCAAGGAGTCTGATGATTTCTTGGAGTTGGTGACTGCTGAGGCGGAAGAGCAGGTAAATGCCTTCCGGTTGGCTGTGGCCCCCTTCATTGATGTGGCACGCTACCGGGCCCACCTAAGCGAACGCGCGGGTGGAGTTGTTGGTCCCTCCACTCAGCAGCAGCCTGAGCAGTAGGAGCAGCCGGATGCGGGCGAGCAACCTCAGCAGCAGGCAGGGCAGGCGGGGGGGGGGGGGGGGGGTGTTGAGGAGCAGGCGGGAGCGGACGTAGAGTAGTTATTTTTTTTTTGTAATAGTGTAGGTTTGTAATTGGCTTCGTGCCCTTTTGATCAATAAAGTTCTCCTTTTCTTTCTGTACGCGTGCTGGTCTCACAATTCTTTTCCTTCCGTACACACAATACTGGCTTCTCTACGAATGGTGTTGCAATCATGTTGTCCATCAGGGCGACCTTAGCCACCTGCTTGTCGAGACTCCTGCATGTGCTCGCCAGCGCTCTCCACCGGTTGATGTAGCTGGATAGGCTCTCATCCGTCCCTTGGCGGACCTTTAGGAGGATACCCGTGGTGTTGTACTTGCCCTGGAGCCTGTAGCGTTTCTGGAAGCTCTCCGCCAGCTCGAGGAACGAGTGGATGAAGCTTGGAGGAATCTCGTAGAACCAGCTCCTTGCTTCTTCGGACAGTGTCTCCTGGAATAGGAAGCACAAAGTTGAGTCCGAATACCTGGTTCCATCCGTGGCGGATCGAAATTCATCGATGTGCGTGCGAGGATCTCCGCTTCCGTCGAATCGAGTGACCTTCGTTGTCTTTGCGTTCAAGTCTCTGCCCTTTTCTAGTATGTGCGCCGAGAACGGGCTGACCTGGGGGGGTAAACATCTCACCTTGCCCGGCAAGCTTGTCCTTCCGCATGCGCGAAACTTCCTCCGCTAACTCCTCCATCCTCTGGAGAATCAGGGTGTTGTCTGTCGGGGGTGCCGATTCCCCTGCTGGTGTGGGCGTGCGGACCACTCGGGGGTCGGTCCTCCCTAATGGGTGTTGCTCTTCTTTGTTGGAGGTCTCTTGGATCCGTTCGCGTTGTATCTGCTGCTGGCCGACGAGCGCATCCAATCGTTCTTCCAGCCTCTGCCGGACCTGGCGCTCATGGTCCCTTCCGAATGCTGCCTCTCGCAGCTCTTGGAGCAGGCAATCGACGCGCTTCTCGCCGCTGCTGCTCGTTCCTAGCTCCACTACTTGCCGCGTCCGCGCGCTCGGGGGTGTTTCTTCGACGGGCGTGTCGCTGAAGTTTGTCTCCTGGGTATGCATGTGGGCTTTTGGTTGGTGGTGTTTATACGAGGTTTGCGATTTGTAAGCTTCCCACAGACGGCGCCAACTGTTTCTACCGGATTACGCGAGACGTAATCAAGCAGGAGCAAGTACGAGTAATCTCTTCGCGTCCGAACGTTTGGGATGTTCGGATGATCGGGTGCTTCCTCTCTCTTCGGGTGTTCGGGTTATCGGACTTGCGTGGGTTCGACCTCAGCTGTTAGAAGAATACAACAACAAACAGGCGGTCAGATGGTCAAGACAGGGGTGGCCTGTGTTCAACGCTCCGATGCCTAAGTTAGAAGATGTATTGGATATAACAGTCGAGCGAACGTGCTAGAAGGTAGGTTGGGGTGTTTAATGCTAGAATCGAATTTTCCTTACCTGTTATAAATGCCTTACCTATATAGGTGATTGAGATTGTTGCTTGCTTGTGTTCTTCGATGTGGGATGAAGCTGTTTTGCTGTCATGTGTTCCGAGCATTCGGATGTGCGCTTGTCGGGAGCATGCCCGATCGGATGGGTTCGGTCTTGCGGGTGAAATTGTTGCTTGCTGGGTGGCCTTTCGAGTGGTCGGGTAGGTGTAGATCACCTGCTTAATTGGGTGATTATGTTTAATTAACGAACTAATGCTGCTATACTAACAGTGTGCAAAAGTGTTTGAGATCTTGTGTGCTGTTCTTTGGTTGCTCTGTTCAAGATTTCCATCCATCCGATTTATCTTCTCAAATACTTAATTTTCTATACCAAAATGGTGATGATTCAGTATGAATTTCTCTCTCTCTCTCTCAAACAAATTTCTACTCTCTTAAACAGAATTTCTCTCCTTCAAACAAATTTCTCATACATATCAAATTTCTCTCCCAAATCAGAATGGATTTGTCCATCTTTCCCTCTCTTTGCAACCAAAATTGACTGCCAAATGCAGCGTGCAAATTTTCAATCCTTTCCTCTTTCTGAACCAAAAATTGCTGCCAATTGCAGCGTGCAACTTTCCTATCTCTACCTCAAACAAATTTCTCTTCAAAACAATTTTTCTTCAATGGAAGGCAATGGTTCAAGACTAGAAGAAGAAAAAAAGGGTGCGGGAAGGAATATTGAGTCATAGCTTGGCTATAACTAACCCCATTTTGGCGTTTTGGCATTGATGAGCAATTCGTCGTGTCTTTTACAATTCTCATTTCCGAATTGAATCAAGTGAAGGCGTGGAAAGGGAAGGTCATCCCTTATGTACCAAATCGCCTAGTGTTCATCCAAGGAAATGATCTCAGGTCTAAGTGGCAATTTCTCCGTGATTATGATGTATGGACAAAACCAGAACCAGAACCAAAACCAAAGCCAAAAAAGCTACGAACACACTCCTGAGCAGATGATCAAGAGGGTTTTTGTTTTCACAGTCGACGGCCAAAACTTTGAGAAGTTTGATGGAGCTGGAGGACCTTGGGGAGCACCAGACAGAGAGAAAATGCGGAGCAAGTATAAGGATCAAGGGTACGACATGCCACAGATCGTGTTTTGGGGATTGGACGGTCGTCGCTTGAATCATGTGCAGCCTTGTCCAGATAAACGAGGGGTCGCCATAATGGTGGCTACGTTACTAAGAACCACATCGGTGACAATTTCGTCAAGATGTTCTTGGAAAACGGTGGCGTAGTTAGCCCTCAACAAATTATGGAATCTCATCTCTCAGCCAAAGACAACATTCTTCTTCAATTCAGTGGTCTCACTCTTGTTGATTAAATTAGCTAGCTGATGGATCGTAGATTTTTTGTAAGACTCAGAATAAGACTCTTTCGTTAGAATAATTCAAATAGCATCAGAGGCATTGCATTGCAGATTTTATTCTGATCCTAGATGACAAGTTTTAGTGAACATGTAATGGTCTTGGACAAATGATTCCAACAACACCAAAGTTCCATTTTGATTTCATAAAGTCCATCACAGAAATTAGCGTTCTACATGATTCTTCTGTTACTATTTTTACAGCCTAAAACATCACTCACACAGTCACACTAGGATATTAACCAAAAGTACTAGCACCCAAACAGAACCAACAATATGTTCGTCGCAGAAACCTTAAACCTCCCAAAAGTCCAAAACGCAGTTGTTTAGATCTTACTTGCCGACGACTTTTCCCCTGAGCTTGACCTCCAGAACCTTCTCCATCTTCGCCAGTACCGCCTGATTCGGCACCGCCTTGCCGTTCTCGTACTCCTGAATCACCTTCGGAAGCTCGTTGATCCGCTTCGCCAGATCAGCCTGGCTCATCTTCTTCTCCAGCCTCGCCTTCTGAATCGCGTGCCTCACCTCCGTCGAGACCCGGTCCAGCGCCACCGGCTCCGCCGCCTCGTCAAGCTTCCTCGCGTTCACGACCGGAGCTGCCTTCTTGTTGTGGCCGGCGTCGGACTTTTTCACCGTCTCGACCGCCTTGCCGGTACGGAGGGCCTGGTTCACCGCCTTGGGGTTGCGGAGGTCCGCTGGCTTCGGCTTCGACTTGTGCAGCACCACCGGCTCCCAGTCCTGAGTCAGAGCTCCGGCGAATCTGTTCGGCATCTTCGCAAAGCTGGAAAAAGTAGTGAGAGAGAGAGAAAGAAAAGGCTTCTTGGATTGTGTGTTTTCTTGCAGAGAAATTAATGATGATGATGACGAGAAATTGAGACGAATATATATAGGCTGAGGCGAGCCGAGAGCATCTCGAAACTTCTCCAACGTTCCGAAGCTGACAGCATGGCAATGGATGAAAATATGTCATCAGCCGTTTGCTACGTGGAGGTGCACGATTAGTGGAAGTTCTCATAGCACGATACGACGTCGTTGAAGCTAGTGGGAATTGGTAATGGTGATTTAGGTCAAAACTCAAAATGAAAATTTTCACTCGGCGCCGGAAAATTTTCAGCCCAAACATTTTGGCGCCAAATTTTCACTTGCTTAATAAAACAGCCGATTTTCCGCGGCATTCTCTCTCTCTCTGAGTGTGAAAAATGCAGCGCCAGAAGTCGATACTGTCCTTCTTCCGCAAAGACTCGCCGGGCAAAAGTAGCTCTGTCGCCGCCGCAGATGGCGGTCGAGGTCATCATTTCGCGGCCAAGGAGAAGGAGCAGAAGGCCGTCGGCTCCAATCACGCGGCGGCTCCGGGTCTTGAAGAAGTTAGAGGAACCGACACGCCGCCGGAGAAGGTGCCACGTCAGATTCTTCCGGCAAACGCCTCGAGCCTGAGAGAGTCTTCGCCCTTCGAAAGTATTATGCACAAGTTTATGAAGGTCGATGACGCACCGAAGGCTTCTCAGAGCCACTGGTACTATTCATCTTCGTCATTATCTCCAGTTCTATTTTTATACTAATACTGATGATCTATACTTTGCTAATTCGTTTATTAATAGTTGAGGTTTGAGCTATTGTTTCAGATAGTAGTAGATAGTTGTTAAGTGTTAACCTATTCGTATATTCATCTGCTATTTGAGTTGTGTAAACAAAGTCTCAATTCTAGATTTGTAATTTTGTGTGTAGGAATGGTTCCTCTAATGCGTGTACAGTATCTGGTAAACTCAATGATCCTCAAATGAAGGGCAACAATACCAAATCCGATAAGAACCATTCTGTGATGCATATCGAAAGTGATGATGACATTGCTGAACCAGAAACACCAGGGACACAACATTTGGTTCCCCGTATGAAGCGAATTCAAGAGGAGATTTCGAAGTTTGGGGATAAATTTGGGGACAGTGCAATCTCGAGCAAGAGATTGAAAGTTCTTCAGGAGCCAACGGTCTTAGACAAGAGCTGTGGGGAAGCATCTGATATGGCTAGCAAGTTTGAGTGGCTTGACCCATCGCGAATCAGAGATGCAAATCACAGAAAGCCTGATGATCCTCTCTATGACAAAATGTCGCTTTATATACCGCCTGAGGCTCTGAGGAAAATGTCGGCATCACAAAGACAATACTGGGATGTTAAGTGTCAATATATGGATGTTGTGATATTCTTCAAAGTGGTAAGTTTTGAACTAAAGTAGATAACATTTGTGCTTCCTAGGTAGTTCATATGTTGTTCTTTGTCATTGTATTGGGATGATTTGTCGAATTGAGATCTTTAAGGGTAGTATGGATTAGAACAAACATTGCAGAGTTCCAAAGGTTTGCTGTTATTACTATGTCTATGTGACCTGATTTGAAGACTTTCCTATTAATCACAGGGAAAGTTTTATGAGCTTTATGAAATAGATGCTGAAATTGGCCATAAGGAGCTTGATTGGAAAATGACAATGAGTGGTGTGGGGAAATGTCGGCAGGTGACTTGGATCTCTACTTTTCTTATTTGATTATTTATTCTGTCGACACGGTAAAAGTATGTTAATCAGCATGATTCACATATGTCAATTTTCTCTCTGGTCAGGTTGGCATCTCTGAAAGTGGGATTGATGATGCTGTTCAAAAGTTGGTTGAACGTGGGTAAGTGATTAACTGGCATAGTAAACTTGATCATCATCTGCATCATTTATTGCAGGATGTGTATTTCAATTCCTATATTATACATACTCACTTGTGCTTTGTTACATCTGCTGTGAAGCTATAAAGTTGGACGAATTGAGCAGCTGGAAACTTCTCATCAAGCAAAAGCCAGGGGGGGCAAAGCTGTAAGTTGACAATACCAACATATTGAAATGTTTTCTTTTAGCTTATAAAGCTTACTCCCAATTCAACTCTAGTGATTATATAGTAATCCACAAGTTGCATGGTCTCAAGCTCAAACTTTGCTTACAGGTAATTCCAAGAAAATTGGTTCAGGTAGTCACACCTTCTACCACAACTGATGGAAATATTGGAGCTGATGCTGTTCATCTTCTTGCAATAAAAGAGGTATGTGATATACTGAATTTTCAACTTTCTTGAGTGCAGTTGCAGAATAAGATCTTTGCAACTTGCTATATCATTTACTGTTCTTGTCGTGAATTCATTGTGTTATAAGTCAACTCAGTCTGATGCTGTTGGTACTACAGTACAAGTCTACCTTGCAGACGTCCTAGTCCTGAAGCCACTGAACACAATAATTGTTCAACTGAGTTATTAAGAGAAAGCACGTAGCATATCTGTTTAAAAATAAACTATTTCGTACTGTTTCGCAGTATCGTTTATTGTGTATCTAAATACAATCTTCCAAGTCATCTTTGATTAGTTTGCCGTGCTTGAAGGAATTGCATTTTCTGTAGATACATATCTTTTGTCATCGCAGAAACATTTTTTTGCTACTGTACTTATGGTGCTTGTCCCTTTTATAATTTAGGGTAACTATGGGGTCAACAATGGTTCAGTTGTATATGGGTTTGCTTTTGTTGATTGTGCTTCTTTGAAATTCTGGATTGGAACCCTCAGTGACGATGCTTCCTGTGCTGTTTTAGGGGCTTTATTGATGCAAGTATGCTCTCTACTTCTTTTCTTCCTTCTCTCCACTTTTATTTCTTGTAGAAGTATTTATGAAGGCTTTAAAACTTGTATTCTTATTCTCTTGGGATGCTAGGTGTCACCTAAAGAAGTCATATATGACAACAGAGGTAAGACAGTTTTATTTTGCTGCTCCTAAGTTCCTATTGTTTGATTTGTTTCCTCAAGTTATACACTGAAGTTTGCATTGAACCATTTCATATCAGGGCTGTCAAAAGAAGCTCAAAAGGCACTCAAAAAGTACTCAACGGGTATGAAATGATCTAGCCTTGTTCCTAACTGAAGGGAGAGAGTGATTCTGACTGTTTTTGTTTCTCATGCAGGGTCTGCACTGCAATTGACTCCTGTGCAGCCAGTCACTGATTTTGAGAATGCTTCAGAAGTTAGTGATTTAGTTCAGTTGAAAGGGTATTTCAAGGGGTCTTCAAATTCATGGAATCATGGATTTGATGGTGTGAGCCAAGATATAATATTACCTGTCCTTGGAACACTTATTGACCATCTATTGAAGTTGAAGGTAAGCTCTTGCAAGTCTTACATTAGAAGGTTGATAAATCAACAGAAGCTATGTAGGCCCACATGTTTTTAAGTGACACATTTCATTTCCCCTACAGTTAGATGATGTTTTACGGAATGGAGAAATAATGCCTTATCAAGTTTATAAAGGTTGCCTCAAAATGGATGGACAAACACTGATAAATCTTGAGATTTTCAGTAATACTGCTGATGGCGGTTCATCAGGCAAGTGTTCTATTTCTTTGGCTTCTTCCATAATACTAAAAGTGTATCTGGTTTATTGTGCTCATTTCTATAGTTTTCTTCAGGTACGCTTTATGCATATCTTGATAAATGTGCAACAGCATCTGGTAAGCGGCTCTTAAGGAAGTGGATTTGTCATCCCCTGAAATCTGTTGAAGCCATTAATAATAGGCTTAATGTGGTCGAATATCTACTGGAACATCCCGAAATGGTACCACTTATTGCTCAGTATCTCCGCAAGCTTCCAGACTTAGAGAGGTTGTTTGGAAGAGTTAGGGCAAGTTTCCAGTCGTCAGCATCGCTCCTGTTGCCATTATTTGGGAAGAAAGTATTGAAACAGAGAGTAGGTCTTCTCTTCTTCAATATGATATTTCTAATGGAACTCTTAGGAACCTGGGAAATGTTTTTTTTACCATTCATGATTGCCTTGATTGCTTTGTGGAGTAAAAACTCTTTGCCTACTCCTGTGCATGAGATATAAGAATTTACAGTATAGGCACATGGAAGATATATTGCATCAATAGGGCACTATATTAACACCTCTAGTTGACATGAAATCTATATTTATGAACTCTCATAAGCTGAAAATGTATAATACTTGGACGTTATACAGGTGAAAGAATTTGGGACTCTTGTAAAAGGCCTCAGATTGGGACTGGACTTGCTAAAAGTATTACAGAAGGAAGGGCATATAAGTGAACTACTATTGAAACTACTCAAAGTTCCAAAGCTAACTGGCAGTGATGGGCTTGATCAATATCTGAGCCAATTTGAAGCAGCTGTAGATAGTGACTTCCCAAACTACCAGGTATATTATCTTTTCAGTACCCTGCTTATAGTTGAGTGTTGAAACTCCTTTTAGTACTACGTATTATGACTATTACCTTCCTGTCAACAATGGTGAATGAATTTTAACAGTCTGTTTGTGTAGGAGCATTTCTAGCTCTAGCTCACTGATACTTTAGACAACAAAGATTATATACAGTATCATCCGAGTTAGTACTGCATTGAATCTTAATGCAGACTATTGACATTGAATTTGGTGTCAGAATCACGAGCCAACCGATTCAGATGCTGAAACGCTCTCAATTCGTGTTGAGCTATTTTTGGAGAGAGCAACTGGCTGGGCTGATGTCATTGATGCCATCAACTGTATTGATGTACTAAGATCATTTACAGTTACTGCAAGCTTCCCAGGTGCAACTATGTCTAGACCTGTTATTTTACCTCAGTCCAAAACTACAACCTTCAATGGAGAAAACAGAGATCCTACACTTCATATTAAAGGATTGTGGCATCCATTTGCTCTTGGTGAAAATGGTGGACTGCCTGTGCCAAATGACGTAGTCCTAGGTGAAAATACTGACGGCTATCATCCACGCACTTTACTATTAACTGGGCCAAATATGGGTGGGAAATCAACGCTTCTCCGTTCCACATGTCTGGCTGTGATACTAGCCCAGGTTCTTCTTTTTATCTGAGCGGTTACTTTTTTAAAACCAGATTTTCTGTAGGCAAATAGTATTCTGGAACATTAACTGTTTTGACGATTCACTGATGATTTGCAGCTGGGATGTTACGTCCCTTGCGAGACCTGTGTCCTCTCACTTGTGGACGTCATCTTTACACGGCTTGGTGCCACTGATCGCATCATGACTGGCGAGAGTAAGTCCTAAGACACTTGTATTTTCCTAGTCTGGTCTTTGTGATCTCAGTCCCCCTTTGGAGCAAAATAATAAAATAAGAAGAGGTGATGCCATGATGGGTTCCCATAGCAATTATTTACTATTGTGTTTGTTACTCGCACTGGTATACTCGAGTAAACTTCAAATGCAGTAACTTTGAGCTTAGCTGTTTAAAAAAGAATAGAGAAACTTTTAGTTGCAAGACTTGATCATTAGTTCATTTTTGTTTAATTTCAGGTACTTTCTTTGTGGAATGCACAGAAACCGCATCAGTTCTTCAACATGCCACCCAAGATTCTTTGGTAATTCTTGATGAATTGGGTCGTGGAACAAGCACTTTTGATGGATATGCCATTGCATATGCTGTGAGACTTCCTATCCCACTCATTATACATTTATCAAATTTCAAATTATATTCATTCTTGGTTCTGTTATATATCTTGATAACTAAAGAATTCTACTCGAGAAGGATGTCATTCAAACATAAATTACTTGTGTTCGTTCACTTACACATGCACACATTCATCCCCAGAATTTATAGTATTCCAAGACAGTTGAGCAGTATCAGAATTAGTTCATTTTAAGTCATTTGTAGCAGATGCTGGATAGTAAGTATTCACATACCACCATCCACATTCATGAGGGAAGCAACTTATGAGAAGTAACCAGATAATAGATGTACTTTCAGAAAGTCCCTTCCAGTTTTTTCATACTGCATCACCTATTAGGATTTGTTGTGGAAAATAGTTCTCTGACAGATGAGTTATCAATTATCTATAACTTCCAAATGCCAATCTATTGATTCATCTATCTATTCTTGTCCAGGTATTTCGTCATCTTGTTGAGAAGATTAACTGCAGACTGTTATTTGCCACGCACTATCACCCGCTTACGAGAGAATTTGCTTCTCATCCGCACGTTTCATTGCAACACATGGCATGTGCATTTAGATCAAAGTCTGAATGCCCTTCAAGAAGTGACCAGGAGCTCGTATTTCTCTATCGCCTTACTTCAGGGGCATGCCCAGAAAGTTACGGACTGCAAGTGGCAATGATGGCTGGGATCCCCGAGAAGGTAGTCGAAGCTGCTTCCAAGGCCGGCCAAGTCATGAAAAAATCCGTCGGAGAAAGCTTCCGGTCCAGCGAACAGAGATCACAGTTCTCGACTCTCCACGAGCAGTGGCTGAAAACGCTGCTCACCATATCACAATCTGGCTGTTATGACGATGAAGACTCTCTGGATGTATTGTTTTGCCTCCAGCAGGAACTAAAGAGCTCGTACAGATTAGGTAACTGACCAAATGCACTAGACCCTCGATAGATTCCTCGTTTTGATCATGCCTCTACCATGTAAGTTATGATAGAAATGGGGGCTTGTGAGATGTGAACTCGTAGCTAACTAGCATTGTTCAAATTTCCATGTGAGATATGTTAGCGCGCTTTTGCTGGGTTTGACTTGAACGAGATGCACAGCTGCTTTAAATTAGGAGAAAATAGAGGTAGAACATATCAAACATCTATTCTCAACCAAGTAACTAAACAGTGTTAGAGATTAAACTAGCCTCACGTTTTGCTACACCAGAGCCTTAGACTAATAACTGTAACCGTTTTTCAAACTTCTGTAACGGTTTTTTCTCCCATGGAGAGTCATGAAAACAACGGCAAGAATAAGCAGGCGACCAAGTCCAAGAGGAAAGAGCTGGGTCTCTCTTGCATGCTCAACACCGAAGTCGGCACTGTCCTCGCCGTGATCCGCCGTCCCACCGAGTCGTCGACGGCCAACTTCGCCGTCCCTGAGCACCACCACGACATCGTCGACCCTTCTCTTCTCCAATCCCTCAAGTCTCTCCGAGCCTTGATCTTCAACCCTCACCAGGAATGGCGGACTATAGACCCTTCCATCTACCTCTCCCCCTTCCTCGACGTCATCCAGAGCGACTACGTCCACGCCGCCGCCACCCGAGTCGCCCTCTCTGCCGCCCTCAAGATCCTCAAACTCGGAGTTTTCGACGAGAAGAGCCCCCGAGCCAAGGAGGCCATCAACACCGTCGTCAATGCCATCACCACTTGCCGCCTCGAGAGGACTGACCCTGTCTCCGAGGACGCAGTCATGATGAACATACTTCAGCTCCTTGCTGTAATCATGAACCACAGAGCCTCCGTTTTACTTTCCGATGAAGCTGTCTGTACGATCGTGAACACTTGCTTTCAGGTAGTTCAGCAGTCGGCTAGCCGAGGAGACTTGCTTCAGCGGAGTGCCAGGTACACAATGCACGAGCTGATACAGATCATATTCTCCCGGCTGCCGGAAGGTAATGACCCCGCAGGAGGAGACGAGGGATCGGAGACTGATACAGAAGACGCAGACGAGGACGGGGGATCGGAGTACGGATATGGAACAAGGTGTGCTGTTGATATATTTCATTTCTTGTGTTCTCTGCTTAATGTGGTTGAGGTGGTTGAGACGGAAGGGTCTACGGTTCAGACTGCTGACGAAGGCGTGCAGCTTTTCGCGCTGGTTCTGATCAACACCACGATTGAACTGAGCGGTGACGGAATTGGGATGCATTCTAAGCTGTTGAGGATGATGAGAGATGATCTGTTTCATCATTTGGTTCACTATGGGACTTGTTCGAGCCCGGTTGTGTTTTCCATGATATGCAGTACGGTTTTGAATTTGTACCACTTTCTTCGCAGGTCAGTTTTCTTGTTACAGTTAATTTGCAGATGAATGTTTGAGTTCAGCTTTCTTTTTGGACTGTAATTTTGAAAGGATTGTTTTGCTCTCCATTTTGTAGGTACATTCGACTCCAATTAGAATCGTTCTTCGTGTTTGTGATGTTTAGAGTTGCATCAGCTCCAGGAGCAACAACTCAACTTCAAGAAGTTGCACTAGAAGGTATTATAAATTTCTGCAGGCAGCCAACGTTTATAGTCGAGGTTTATGTGAACTATGACTGTGATCCTCTCTGCCAAAATGTGTTTGAGGAGATTGGGAAGTTGCTGTGTAAGCACACATTTCCAGTGGCTGCCCCATTGACAAGTTTACAGATACAAGCATTTGAAGGTTTAGTGATCATGATTCACAACATTGCTGATAGTATTGATAAAGAAAATGACACAAGCCCTTCCGGGCCATATCCTGTTGAAGTTACTGAGTATACACCATTCTGGGAAGACGAGAACAAAGATGAAATGGAAAACTGGGTGGAGTTTGTAAGATTGAGGAAAGCACAGAAGAGAAAAATATCGATTGCTGGGCACCATTTTAATCGAGATGAAAAGAAAGGTTTGGAGTATTTAAAACTTACCAACTTGGTCTCCGATCCTCCAGATCCAAAGGTTTTGGCTTACTTCTTCCGGTACACTCCTGGTCTCGACAAGGTCTTGATAGGAGATTATCTTGGTGATCCTGATGAGTTTCACTTGCAAGTTCTAAAAGAATTTACTGGAACCTTTGGATTTGCAGGCATGACTCTTGACAGTGCTCTTCGAACTTATCTTGAGACTTTCCATCTACCAGGAGAGTCCCAGAAGATTGAGCGCATTCTTGAAGCAGTTTCAGAGCAATTTCATGAACAACAGACTGCAAATATTTTTGTAAACAAGGATACAGTGTTCGTTCTTTGCTACTCTCTCATTATGCTCAATACTGATCAGCACAATCCACAAGTGAAGAAAAAGATGACAGAAGATGAGTTCATCAGGAACAACAGAGCAATCAATGGAGGAAAGGATCTTCCTAGAGAGTATTTATCTGAGCTTTTCCAATCCATATCAAACAATGGAATCACCGTGTTTGGACAGTCTGGTCTGCGAGTAGAAATGAACCCTAATAGATGGATTGAGTTGATCAATCGAACAAAAACTGTGGAGCCTTTTATGCTATGTGAATTTGATCGCCGTCTAGGGAGAGACATGTTTGCTTGCATTGCGGGTCCATCCGTGGCAGCTCTTTCTGCAGTATTTGAGTATGCAGAAGAAGAGGAGCTGCTCCATGAATGCATTGAAGGGTTGTTCTCAGTGGCCAGGATAGCTCAGTATGGACTACAAGACACTCTTGATGAGCTTCTTGCCTTATTCTCCAAATTTACTACATTGTTGAATCCTTATGCCTCTTCAGAAGAAACCCTCTTTGCTTTTAGCAAAGATTTGAAGCCAAGAATGGCTACAATTGCTGTCTTCACCATTGCAAACAATTTCGGAGAGTCAATTAGAGGGGGCTGGAGGAACATTGTTGACTGCTTGCTGAAACTCAAGAGGCTAAAGCTACTTCCTCATTCTGCCATGGATTTTGATGCTGCTGCTTCCACCTCATCATCAGAGAACCTTACATCCGAATCTGGTGTCATCTTCCCTTCCCAGGACCCGAAGTTTGGAGGCCGACACAGTTCTGGCATGATCAATCGGTTTTCACATTTTATGTCTCTAGAGAGTGCAGAAGATACTGTAGCACTCGGCATGAGTGAATTTGAACAAAATCTCAAGGTTATCAAACAATGCCGAATTGGGAACATCTTCAGTTCTAGTTCCAACTTTCCTGAAGACGCTTTGCTCAATCTTGGGCGATATTTGATATATGCAGCAGCTGGGAAAGGTCAGAAATTCAGTACACCAATTGAAGAAGAAGATACTATTGGTTTCTGCTGGGATTTAATAGTTGCAATTGGTCTGGCTAACATTCAGAGATTCCACACATTTTGGCCTACTTTCCATGATTACCTTATTATAGTTGCTCAGTTTCCAATGTTCTCTCCAATTCCATTTGCTGAAAAGGCCATCATAGGCCTCTTCAAGATATGTCTCAAGATCGTTAGGACTCTCCGACTGGACAAAATCTCCGAGGAGCTCATTTTGAAGTCAATAAATCTAATGTGGAAGCTGGAAAAAGAAATTCTAGACACTTGTTGTGAATTCATAACTCAATCAGTAAACAGGATTCTGACAGAGTACCCTGCCAATTTGCAAACACAACTTGGGTGGAAGACAGCACTCCACTTGTTATCAGTTTCTGGTCGACACCCCAATACCTATGATCTTGGAGTTGATACCCTGATCCAGTTGATGTCTGATGGAACACATATTTCGCGGACAAACTATGCTTACTGCATTGATTGTGCCTTTGGCTTTATTGCACTCAAGAACAGTCCATTGGAGAAAAACTTGATGATACTTGACCTGCTAGCAGAGTCTGTAAACTTGTTGATCCATTGGTATAGACAGCAATGCTCAGAATCTGGGAACAACTACAGCACTGCCAGCAACATGAGCTCTTCTTCTATAGAAGATGCAAAGGGTTTTGGCTCTTCTTGCAGCTTTGCCATGAATTTATTTGTCAAACTAGGAGAGGCATTTAGAAAGACCAGCTTAGCGCGGCGAGAAGAGTTGAGAAACCATGCGGTGTTGTCTCTTCAAAAGAGTTTCAAACTTGCTGAGGAATTGGACTTCACTCCAATTAATTGTATAAACTGTTTCAACCTCGTTGTTTTCGCAATGGTGGATGATCTACATGAAAAGATGTTGGAATACTCGCGGAGAGATAACGCAGAGAAGGAAATGAGAGGCATGGAAGGGACCTTGAAGGTTGCACTGAAGCTCTTAACAGAAGTGTACTTACAGTTCTTGATACGGATATCACAGAGCCCTGGATTTCGAACATTTTGGTTAGGAGTGTTGAGACGAATGGACACTTGTATGAAAGCTGATTTAGGTGGATATGGTGGATCAACACTGCATGAGCTAGTTCCTGATTTGTTGAAACAAATGATTACCGTGATGAAGGAAAAAGAGATTCTGGTGCGAAGGGAAGGTGATGATCTTTGGGAGATAACATATATTCAGATTCAGTGGATAACTCCTTCAATTAAGGATGAAATATTTCCTGATGAAAGCTTATGAGGCATTCCTCGTCAATAAAAGTATAGCTATTGAAATGAAATTCTTAAATAACCAGCTAGAGTACCTTGTGCATGCTTCTATAGTAGCTAGCTTCTATAGTATTCTTGTATCTAGTTCATTTTCTCAACATTTGGCCATGACTTGTTCATTGGCGACGATGTTCACAGACTTATTCGTGACCAAACTGCAAATAGTTCCAAGCATATAAGAATAAGAAGAAAATGACAAAATTAATACATCCCCATGCTTTATAAGATTACATACATCAGTGCACACAGTGCAAAACATCCGAAGAATTACAAGGTATCTCTGCATAACCTTTTATCCTGAACACAGATCAAATGATCACACTCCAAAACAGTTAAAATCAATCCTTGGATGGTTTCAATCATATGCCAGACTGGATAGAAGAAAAGACACAAGCCTTCGCAGTGTAATCTCGCAAGTCTTTCTCTTGAGCACAGAGCAGATGGTTTCACTCTGATACAGTTAAAATCATTCCGCAGATGGTTCCCACTCAGATGCCAGTCCTGAGAAAAGAAATGAGGACAGCAATACTCCATTACAAACAGTAAAGGTGCCTCTAAAGATAGAACTGATTATACGAATAATGCACCATGAAGAGTATATTCACAATTGCTGGCTAAAAAAACCAAAACAATAGGGTTTTCTTGGTCCCTCAAGCTTAGTCATTCCTCCTCTGGTATGTGTAATGATTTACAACCTCAAATATGGTTGTATATAATTCCGGGGTTCAAATTCTATTAGCAAAGACTTTAATCAACAAAACTGAATCCTCTCCATAAATAAGGTTAAGAAGCTCTATTGATCATAAGTCTAAACCCTTTGCACTTCAACTCCCGAACTACTGTCAACCAAATTGTATGTTGTCCTCATATCCAAGTGTTTCTGCATTTTATATCTGATAGGTAGTGAACACTGCAATTATGAAGTTCTACTCAAACACCCATGCATGTGATGGTTTGGGTTCTGAAGAAGAGAGCTGAACAACACTAGACCAATAAGTAAATCACAGCAATGCACATACAAATGACAACATTTGCTCTAAACGAGTAATGCGACATTATGCAACCAAGGAAAAGTTTGCATAGCATAATACAACAAATCGATAGGGTTTCAGAATAAAGAATATAATAACGATAGACCAAACTCAAGCGTGTGTATGCAAATGGATATAGCAACTCAATAAGCTGACTTATTTAAGCAAGGACATACATTACAGAACCCACCTCCATCATTCGCTGAGCTCTTCAGCAGAAGCATCATCCGTGTCATCATCCTCGTCGTCGTCGTCATCATCATCATCATTAGCTTCCTGAATCTTTGCAATCTCCGCCTGCGCCCTCTCAAGAATCTGCTTCTTCTGCAACTCCATTTCCTTATTAAACTCCCTCCTCATCTTCTCCAACTCCATCATCTGCTGTCTCTTACTACTCTCGATATTCTCATAGATCTCCCCAAACTTGTGTATCGAATCTGCCAACACTCTATACGAAGACCCTCCCAACCCTCCTCCTCCCACTCCTCCACCTCCAAACCTAGGCAGACCAGGAAACGCATTCTCAACCCCATTCCCACCTACATCGTCCTCCTCCTCATCCTCATCCTCATCCGTCTCCGACTCCCCGGGACTATCCCTCATCTCATCAAACCCATTCGACTTCTCCAAATACACCTGTGTATTCATAAACACATATTCGCCACTATCCACCCCACACGCCAGCCCACACTCTTGCCTCATCGAATTCGCCATCAACATATCCATCTTCTTATAATATCCCCATTTGCTTCCCCCACCTCCCCCCATTTCGTCGATTCTGGCCTTCTCCTTCTTATACTTCCTCTTCAGCATGTCCAGCATGTTCCTGCATTGCTTCTCCGACCTCTCGATTTTCGACTCCTCCGAAACCTTCTGCGCCACGTCAGCCCAGTCCTCGCTCCTCAAGCTCTTCCTCCCCAGCTGAAGAAACCTATCCCCCCAAACCTCCAAAAGCACAAACACCGCGTGCTCCGTCCAGCTCTCCTCCTCCGGGCCGGGTCGAGACCCCGAACCCGACCCGAATCGATTCGTCTGCGGCGGCGGTGTTGGATACTTGACTCGAGGCGCCAATTCGTACTCCAGATTCTTCAGCTTCCTCTTCTTCGGGTGCAACTCGAATCCGTTGTGGTACTCCTGCTGCTCCACAACGACGGCGTCGTTTTGGTATTCGTCCACGTTATCGATCGCGTCGTCGTCGTCGTCGTCGTCGTCTTCGTCTTCGTCGTCGTCGTGGTATCGATTGGCGGGTGGCGGCGGGGGAGGTGGGCGATGAGAGTAAGGGCTGTTGCGGATGTGGATCTTCCGGCGATGAGAAGATGAAGAGCTGTTGTGGTGATGGTTTAAGGAGTAGGGTTTCGGATTACTGTTGTACCTCTCGTCGTCCATTTCGGAAACCCTGATTGGAATCCAAAAAGGTTGAAGCTTTCTGGTCTGAGAGATCGGAGAGTTAGCGTGACCGTTCGGATTGTCAGCCTGAAATGAAAACCCTAATTTTGGTGAAATTGGGAAAAGTGATATGTTTTAGGTTTTTGAATTTACCCCAGCTAGTTAGAAACTATTGCAATTTGAACCCTCATGACACCAGTTTCCTATTGGGCCTAGGAATCGAAACAACATGTGTATTAAACCCAATACTCAAATTGGACAAAAAGAAAAGCCCAATCGAACAATGTAGTTTGGTAAAACTAGGTTTGGCATCTATTGTTGTCGACTGTGAATTTGTGATGCGAAGATCTTCAAACGAATCACTTTTACGTCACTGATTGGAGAATAATTTCTTCCTTCGGAACTTTGTGGCCTCAATGAAATATTCGTTTGAACAGAATGTGTTAAGGAGAATTCACGTAACATGTCATATTTGTCACTTTCTATAGATCCGTGTCAGTACAAATATTCATAGTTTGTTGGAAAATACTAATTAGCTAGTGGAAATACGTCACATATATATAGATCATAACAACGTCTTATATGAATGAGTACTTGAATATATAAGATTTACGATACTACACGTTATCGATCTTACACGTATTCATTGTTGTTTGAGGTTTTATTCGTGGCCAATTTTTGAGACAACATGCAAATGACTCGATGTGAAGTGCCGGTCAGTCACGTACTCGCTTTATACATATAAACTTTTTCCATATTCTAAGTCATTTCGTGTCTATTATCATGTTTTCAACCCTTAATTTATTCCACTTCATGGATTGTTGAAGCCGTGTTCTCTCTTGCAGCTTTTGCATCCCAACAACCTATATGGACAAGTCCGGACTTCAACTTATTTTTTTGAAAGTAAATTACTTCTGTCTCAATTAAGTAGCCCTAGTTGGAACACTATATATATGTCGGTGGCTAGGTTTCAGCAAATACATATGCTCTTCAATGTTGTATAAATGGAGTGGGATAGCAATACTAACAAAGTAACAAGTACCAATCCGTGACTATTGGCGTGTGAATAGAGAGTTCGCATCGTCGCATCGCATCGATATAGATCAAATTAATAGTACGTGGTTATCCAGAACACATAGATTTTGCACCGTGTCTTGAGGCTATATTTGCTAGCAGTATATAGAAGATTGGTTATCAAAATGGATGAGGTAAAAAATGTAGATTAAGCTAGCTAGAGTGATCCGATCGGTTTTGAGCTTTGCCTTCTTTATGTAAAGCTAAACTGCTTAGTCCTAGCTTCTTGTTGAATATTAACCTCTCGTTTTCACCATTCTACTGCAACATTGCCTGGTCTGTGAGAGAAACTCACGGTAAATTTTCAGTTGGACCGAGCAAAATAGGAGACTTTCTTAACTGTCTGATAGAGAAAGTAGAAGAGTGAAGCAGGAAAAAGACTACCGTTAAATTAAAATTACCAATATTGCAGTCTTCTTTCTTAAAATAGTATCAAAGCCCTACGTCAAACTCGGATAAAGAGAGATCCACTTCGATCAATTCTTCTTATCCAGTTATCTAATTAAGCTCACTCATGACAGTTAACCTTGACCATTCCTGCTATATAAATATAAACCCTACGTCCTAAGTGACTTCCATTATTCCACACTTTCCTAAACCAATTCCTCACTTCACATTTTTTCTGTCCGACCACAATGTCAGTAGATTCCAGCAGACCAAGCCACCACAAGGTGAACTTCAGAGAGCCGAGATGCTTCGGCACCACGATCAAATCCGATCTCAAGGAAGCATTCTTCCCAGACGATCCCTTCAAGCCATTCGAGAGAGAGACAGCACTCGGGAAAGTCAAGAAGGGTTTGCAATACTTCGTTCCCGTATTCTCATGGCTCCCCAAATACAATTTGAAATTGCTCCAGATGGATTTGCTTGCCGGTCTTACCCTTACCAGCCTTTCCATCCCTCAAGGGTTTAGCTATGCTAAACTTGCAGGAATCCCACCCATCAACGGCCTATGTAAGTCAAAGAACGTTTACAAGTATTGTAGTTACCGCAACATACAGTCCAATATTTTTCACACACATACAAAAAAAAACGCATTCTTAGTTTAAAATATGTGCTACCTGATTACAACATTCGTCGTGTGCAGATTGCAGTTTTGTGCCGCCTCTCATTTATGCACTCTTCGGGGACTCCAGGTATCTGGCTGTGGGAAATGTGGCGTCGTGCTCGTTACTTATTCAGGGGATACTCAGTGAGGTAGTCAGTCCAGATGATCAACCTCTTTTGCATCTTCACCTGGTTATGACAACCTGCTTCGTCACTGGCGTCATGCAGACATTAATGGGTGTTCTAAGGTACGTAGATCACACTAGCTCCATGCCAGACAATTATTATATATATATATATGAACCCATACCGTACCCTAGCCCTGTATATATGAGATGGATTTGGGATAGATCGATGTGTGATAATTACGTTGTGATCTATCTACTTGTGCAGATTGGGGATCTTAGTCGATTTCTTATCGCATTCCACCATCACTGGCTTCATGGGAGGGACTGCAACTATCATTTCTTTGCAGCAACTAAAACAAATGTTACGTTTGAAAATTAAAACCAAATCCAACGTTGTTAGCGTTCTAAAGGGGGTTTTCACACACACAAAAGATGTGCGTATATAATTTGTTTTGTTTAATTAAGATTTTGTTACTTCACAAAGATAAAAATGCCTAATGATGATGACATTGCCCTCTCTATTTCTCAGTGGCATTGGCAGAGTTTTCTTGCGGGTTTCATATGCTACGTTTTTCTTCATATAACAAAGATTATTGTGAGTTCTCTAATCCACTAACTATGCGGATCGGCTATAAATTCTAGTATATATATTTCGAGAATAATTGTTCATCGATGGATTAAAGTTTCTAATAATGTACACGAACGATATTTGAATTTTCAGAAGGAGAAGAAGCCAAAGCTATTTTGGGTGCCGGCTATGGCTCCACTGGTCGCGGTTTTAGTTGGCTGCCTGTTGGCTTGGGCGTGCGACGCTGAGAAGTATGGAATAGCCACTGTAAGTACAATGCAAGCTGAACAAAGCACTTTAATTTGGATTTTGGCCTTCACAAAAAATATCGTATGAGCAACACAGATAAATTTTAGGTACCCGTGGGTATCATTTATCACTTGAGAACAAATTGTGTGGTCATTGTCTGAGTTATTATTTGTATAATTTTAGTTGTATTTTAAGTGATTACTTTATTTGAAAATCTAGGTACAACTTTTGAACAAATTATTCTCAAAATTGTAAATTTGATTTAATTGGTTGTAAACATCATAAATAATCATAAAAATATATGCTCAAAATTACAAAATTACAATGCTCATTAGTTGTAATTAAATGTTTATTTATTTATATTGTAATTTTGATTCTCAAAGTTGTAAACAGATATATCCGGAACACAGTGGTACATGCATGGAGAGATCTACGTACCCTTTATTTGCACAAGTGCACACTAATGTGTGCTGCGCTACACAGTAATACATGACATTTGTTTTAATTTCAATTCCTTTCTGATATATGTATTAGGTTGGCCCCTTGAAGAGAGGAGTCAGTCCTATTTCCATTCATCTTTTGAACTTCGACGGCAAATATTTCTCAGCTGTTTTGAAGGCTGGGTGTATTACTGGCCTTATTGCTCTCGCTGTAAGATTAACAATCACCCTACCCTTTCTTTTCGAACCAAGTTTTGATCAATAAATCATTAATATGTGTATGCATGCATATGCAGGAAGGAATAGCCATCGGAAGAAGCTTTGGCATATTGACTAATGAACAAATCGATGGGAACAAGGAAATGGTAGCTTTTGGACTTATGAACATTGCTGGATCTTTCACTTCTGCTTACTTGACTACCGGACCGTTTTCAAAGACTGCGGTGAATTTCAGCGCCGGAGCAAAGTCGCAGATGGCGAACGCAGTCATGTCACTGTTCATGCTGCTGGTGCTTTTGGTCTTGGCTCCAATCTTTAGTTACACCCCTCTTGTTGTCCTATGCGCCATTATCGTTTCTGCCATGCTTAACCTCATCAAATATGATGTTGCCATTGAACTGTTCAAGGTGGACAAGTTCGACTTTGTAATCTGCATGACTGCCTTCATAGGAGTAGCCTTCTTTAGTATGGACTACGGTCTATCTGCCTCAGTAAGCAACTAAGCATATCATGCATATCTTAATTACGTGCCCTAATTAACTTTGATGTCTAGCTTTCTTATAATGTGTTGTTTGCATTGTCCTGGTTAATCTGTCAGGTTTTACTTGGAGTTATCAGAGCGTTGCTATATATGGCTAGGCCTGGCACTTGTACGCTTGGCAAACTACCCGACTCGGTTCTATACCGTGACCTAGAGCAGTATCCAGATGGAATCAAACCTTCAGGGCTCATTGTCTTACAAGTTGGCTCCCCTGTTTACTTTTCGAATTCCAACTATTTGCGAGAGAGGTACTTATTATCAATTACCTTTAGAATGATATATACTTAGAGAATATAGCTCTCTGGTCATAAATTTATTTGTAATTCTCAATTAATTTCGGCTAATTTTTATTAGGGTTTTGAGATGGGTTCGCGACGAACAAACCACTGTAGATTCTAAAGGAGATATTGAGTATGTATTGCTCGAAATGTCAGGTACATCAACATATATTAATTAGTATATATGGACTTGTAAATTATTAGGGCTACCTAGCTAATCGTACTGTTTATAGATTAAATTCTCATTAAAATGATTGTGTTTGATTTTCCAGGAGTTGTAACCATTGACATGACTGGCATTGAAACATTGATGGAGATAAAGAAAGCCTTGGCTAATAAGGGCATCAAAGTAAGCTACAAAAACCTTTCATCTATCTTCTTCATAAGTTCTCGATTTGATATGAGACGAATCATATTAATGTTGTGTTTTTGCTCAAACTTAAATTTTCAGCTAGGACTTGTAAACCCGAGGATGAAGGTATTGGAGAAGATAACGAGAGCACATTTCGTAGACAAGATCGGAAAGGATAATATTTTCTTATCGATTGAGGATGCAATCGAAACATGCAGATTCTCACTTCACAAGAGTGAGGACGAGCCATTGGCAGAGCAACCTGCAACTGATGGTGAAGATAATTAAGATCAAACTGAGAAGAGGAAATTGTGATAGTTCTTCGATCGGTAGATAATAAAAGTAGTAACTCGAAACTAAGTTTTTGTAGTTATATTAGAAACTTTTGTTTTTTTGCTCATTTTGTCTGCTAATCCGATCTTTTTAGGTTTGTAACCATCAATTTGAGATGATATATATATGCTTTAGTTCGATCATGTAAACCTACCTGTTTTGGGTCAAGTTTGGTTCTCAACACTGCCTGCAAAACCGAAACATTCACTGCCTTAGTTTGCAGAAATTGTGATTTATTTTCAATACTCGCGAGATATAAGACCAAGGTCCAAACGTGCATTGTCACACAAAAAATGTCTCACACCCTTTGGAATCAACACCGAAACTTATTCTAACGGGACTGGGACATCATATTAGTACGTCAAAATTGCATTTCACTAAACTCTTCAGATTTCTTCACTTATCTATTAATTTCATATTTTTATCTTCAGAACTCTATGATCAAGCTCAATTTCAGTTTCGGATTATGCTTTAAAACTTATTAGAGCAAGTTCAATTTCAATTTCAATTTCAATTTCAGTTTCTTGATGTTTTGCCAAGTTGTCATGTAGATGTAACCCCAAAAAGGGAGAAAAGTGAAAAATCAACTATCCAATAGTGTTTTTTTGCCTAAGCAAGAACTCCCTTGGGTTAATCCCTGGAGCACTTCTAATCTTCTGATCTGATCCAATTGTCACGTGGCGCTCTTAATCTCGACCGTATATATTTCCACATTATCAAAGTACTGTTTGATGTTTGTATATACTTTCATGTTATTTTAAATGAATAATAAAAATAAAGTTCTAACCTTGACCCTGATCTAACGGATGGATGCAACTATCAAGAAGTGAATGACAAGTCACTAACTTATTGCCCTAATGCCCCAGCAACTCTGACTTCGTAACCTAGCTAACGGATGAACTTGCTCTTAGTCTCACTGGGAAGATGTCCAAATCCTATTGGAAACTGAGGAACTGATCCCTGTACTTGCACTAAATAAAATTGTCCAGAAAGAGTTGAAATTTCGAAACACTAGGCCCAAGCCCAATCGTTTTATCCCGGCACGCGTCCAAGTAGAGAAGCCCACATTTCAGACTGGCACTGTTAACTGCGGGCGAAAAGGACTAGGCGACCACTACTCCTCTCGTCTCCACTTCTCTCTCTCTCTCTGATCCCTCACTCCCTCTCTCAGCTTCGATCTCAATCCGCAAAGGCATCTCCGCTCCAAGCTCATCGTCGTCTCTGCCTCACCAAAATGGTAACGCCTTTCTTCGATTCTCCAAAATCCAGCTTAGATCTGAAAATGCCTCGCAAATTTTACTCTCGCTCGCTCGCTCAATTTCGCTGTTCTAGTTTCTTAGATGCGTTCGAATTGTGCAGCTTGAATGTAATTGATCATTGATTGAGTGTGTGTTGCCCAGTGTAGCTTTTTTTCAGCTCTATATTTCTGTGTAGTTCAACGACTTGGCTGATGAAGTTTGCTAACTTAATTTTTGTTTTGTGTAAAATGTGTGCGGTTGCTGTGGTGAACTTGTTTACAGCCTCTCAGGCTTGACATTAAGGTAAGAGCTTCGTCGGCTTCTTTGAAATTTGCGGTTTAGTTTTGAGCTTGGAATTCAAATTTTGTAGTTTGCTTACACTATTTACTGAGTTTTCAGCGGAAGTTTGCGCAACGATCCGAGAGAGTGAAGTCTTTGGATCTGCATCCAACTGAACCATGGTAATGTTACTAGCGCATGTATATGTATTATAAGAGTATGGAATTCTATAGTCTGCTTGTCGGTTCGGCTATCTTATGTTGTGATTTGTTTGTATGGTGTAGGATCCTTGCAAGTCTTTATTCAGGAACTGTGTATATCTTGAACTACCAGTCTCAGGTTTGTGCCATTTGTTCGACATTCCAGTTTTAGTTTTACTACGTGATGCCACATTGATGAACACGTTTAGATGCTACTTGATTTTTCTGTAACTCGGAGCATTGGTTGTGAAAACTGTTCATCGTTTTCTCTGTTGTTATTCTATGTTTATTATATTTGAGCATCTATACAATAAACATATTTTAAGAATGTGAACCACTGTGAAGACTTAAGAATCATGAATGGCTGACGTAGAAAAGTAGAAAACCGAGTATTTACTGTTTATTATATGCTTACTCCTTGTTGATACAATTATCAAACTAGCATCAATAGTTAGATCTTCTGATGGTGTAATTCCTTACTGATATGATCTTACTTTGTTACAGACCATGGCAAAATCGTTTGAAGTCTCTGATTTGCCAGGTACTATTACTCATTAGTTTGTGTACAAGCTTCCATTCTTTTCGACATGTACAGTGTTTGACATCTGAACATTCTGTTGCAGTTCGGTCAGCAAAATTCGTCACTCGTAAGCAATTGGTAGTTGCTGCAGCTGATGATATGTGTATACGTGTATACAATTACAATACCATGGACAAGGTTAAAGTCTTTGAAGCACACACTGACTACATTAGATGTGTGGCTGTCCATCCAACACTTCCATATGTTTTGTCATCATCCGACGACATGCTTATCAAACTGTGGGATTGGGAGAAAGGTTGGATGTGTACTCAGATATTTGAAGGGCATTCACACTATGTCATGCAAGTCACCTTCAATCCTAAAGACACCAACACTTTTGCAAGTGCTTCCCTGGATCACACTGTAAAGGTGCAGTTGGTTATAATCTGTGCATATGTTATATTTTGGAAAATCAATTGGTTGTACATTATCTTATTTAGTTGCCATCATCATGATTTCAGATTTGGAATCTGGTCTCCCCTGACCCAAACTTTACTCTGGATGCCCACTCAAAAGGGGTAAACTGTGTTGATTACTTCACTGGTGGTGATAAGCCATACTTAATCACAGGCTCCGATGATCACACTGCAAAGGTATGTGATCTTCCTGGAACTACAGTGGCTGTATTGCATGTATACTCTATAATTTGCGTTTTTGGAAATAGGTCTGGGACTATCAAACAAAAACCTGTGTTCAGACACTAGAAGGACACACTCATAATGTGTCTGCAGTATGCTTCCACCCTGAACTTCCAATTATAATTACTGGTTCGGAAGATGGAACTGTCAGAATTTGGCACTCAACCACTTACAGGTAATTAGAAAATGCAGTTTATGTTTCAACTAATCCAGATGGTCTTGTGTGCTGGGTCGTAATATTTAGTTGAAGTTCCCAAAGCTTCAGAAAGTAAAGTGTTACATGGGTAGAAACCCACCCCATCCGCAGTTGGGATTGATTCATGATATCTGCTTGGTTGGTTACAGTTTCATTTCTTGATGTTGACATGTTCACAAACTTGACCCATCACTTTAAATAGATAAATCTCTTTTTTTCTGTTTTCTAGATGGTCAGACCTCGCAACTAGTTGATACTGTGTAATGCAAGTAATCTGCTGCTGTGTTTTTACATAATTACAATTTTATGTTCTATCATCTTCACCTTAAGATCTCTGAATACAAAAGTTATTATGGACTAATCACTACTCTTGCTTCTCCCAGAGATTTTTCTAAATTAAATAATGATATGACTATTTACTTTGCAGGCTTGAAAACACCCTGAATTATGGGCTGGAACGTGTGTGGGCTTTTGGGTATATGAAAAGTTCTCGTCGGTAAGCTTTTTGTTTATAATTTCTTTTATCTTTCTCAGTGTCTAATGCTTGAGTGTCTTCTGTTTCATGTTGACACTTATTATAGCTGTGAACTTTTGACTTGATGATGTTATTGATTTCTTACAGGATTGTGATTGGTTATGACGAAGGAACCATATTAGTAAAAATTGGTCGAGAAGTACCAGTTGCGAGCATGGATAGTGGTGGGAAAATAATTTGGGCCAAGCATAATGAAATCCAAACCGTGAATATTAAAAGTGTGGGATCAGATTATGAGGTTCAACTCCTTACTTGCTGAGACTTGTTATCTTTGAGCCTAAAAATAGAGCCATCTTTCTTGTGTTGATATCAAACCTTGATCCACTTTGTGAAATTTAGATTACAGATGGAGAAAGATTGCCATTGGTCGTGAAAGAGTTTGGAACCTGTGATCTTTATCCTCAAGTAAGTGGATGTTTGAAGAATCTTCTCATCTTCAGTTCAGTTGGTAAATGGGTAGATGATGTCACATAGTTGTTCCTATTAAATCTACCTACTTGGCTACCTCACTATCCTTCTTTAGGTGTTTTTAACTCTTTTGCTGTAATGTTATTCTTGTTAATAGTCATCAGAGATTTTCTATTTGCATGATGCCTATAACCACAGGTTGTTATTTGGAAGTCCCACACTCTTAGGGAATTTTGATTTGCTCATAACCACTGCACATAAAAATCTCAGAAGGGATCATGTACTACATGCTTTATGTATAATGTTGTGGTGATGGATTTTATTTTGTGGATCCAGAATATGAAGCACAATCCCAATGGAAGGTTTGTTGTTGTTTGTGGAGATGGTGAGTACATAATATATACAGCTCTTGCATGGAGAAATAGATCCTTTGGCTCAGCATTAGAGTTTGTCTGGTCGTCTGATGGAGAATATGCTGTTCGGGAAACTACATCAAAGATCAAAATTTTCAGCAAAACATTCCAGGTTTGGAAGCTCTTAAATTACATAACCCGTTGATTGTACATTGATGGACTTTCGTTTCATTTGTGTGAACAATTTATTTTTCTCTCCTTTTGCTTTTAAAAATTTATAGCGTGTAAAGTACATAACTCGTTGATTGTGCATTGCTGGATTTCGTGTGACAGCTGTTTTTCTTTCTTTTCCCTCCTTTTGCTTTTCATATTTGGAGTTAAATTGTATTTCTCTATTCAGGAAAAGAAGAATATTCGACCAACATTTTCTGTTGAACATATTTACGGTGGGGCGTTATTGGCAATGTGTTCAAATGACTTTGTATGCTTCTACGACTGGGCGGAATGCAGATTAATTAGACGTATTGACGTCAATGTTAAGGTATGCAACTAACACTAGTTCGATCTCACTATCACACTTCTAATTTGATCACACCTGTAATCTTCTTTATGTTGATTTCTTTTGACTTTTGTAGAATGTTTATTGGGCTGATAGTGGTGATTTGGTGGCAATCTCTAGTGATTCATCATTTTACATTCTCAAATACGATGTAAGAGCTCATTACCTTTTAAGTTTTCCACTTTTTTATTAAATTTCTCGCCTCTTTCTAGACACGTTAGGTTAAACTAATTCACATGATTAACTTAGTTTGGTTAATTGCAGAGGGATATAGTCTCTTCTTATTTTGACAGTGGAAGGCCAGTTGATGAACTAGGTGTTGAGGATGCTTTTGAGCTTCTCTTTGAGATAAACGAGCGTGTCCGAACTGGATTATGGGTTGGGGACTGCTTTGTCTATAATAACTCTTCTTGGCGACTCAACTACTGTGTTGGTGGGGAGGTATATGACATTGAAAACTTTTGAACTATTTTCCTACTATCTGTTTAACATCATACTCTTAAGAACAATATATATAATATATAATATATCTAATTGATACTTGAAATGTGATTGATATAATGCCAGTTTTATTACTTTTATCACCAAAGTTCATCCCAGCTGAATACTTTAGGTTTCAGAGCAGATTAGAACATGTATGATCACTTTAGATGAGGCATGTATGTTGATGTAGTTCTAGTTTTCAGGTGACCACAATGTATCATCTGGACCGGCCCATGTACTTGTTGGGATATCTTGCCAATCAAAGTCGACTTTTTCTGGTTGATAAAGAGTTTAAGTAAGTATCTGCTTGCAAACTCCAGTTCTGAGGAGAGTAAAGCGGAGAGTAAAGCGGAGAGTAAAGTGCTCTGATTCCTGCTTGCTGATGTTAACTTGTTCATGTTGTTTATGCAGTGTGATGGGGTACTCCTTGCTTCTCAGCTTGATTGAGTATAAAACACTTGTTATGCGTGGAGATCTATATAGTGCCAAACAAATATTCCCAACAATTCCTCCAGAGCAACATAACAGGTAGGAATATATAGCAAAATCCGGATACAAAGTGATGGCAGATAGAGCTCAATATCCTGATACAAAGATATTAACTGTAGTCCTATTAATTGGGCGGGTAGTGATTTCAATCTGTTTGCTCTCCAGTGTGGCTCGGTTTTTGGAATCTCGAGGGATGTTGGAGGAGGCACTAGAAGTGGCTACAGATCCTGACTACAAATTTGATCTTGCTATACAGCTGGGTAATCTGGAGATTGCAAAGGTGAGTTATGTACTTCTTTATTGTTGATTTGGTAGAAACCTTTGAGCTGACTTGATTTGCAAAGATTCTAACTGCTCATACACAAACACACAAACTTGCATGGATAATTCTGTCTTCGTTGTGTGAACATTCAGTTTTCTTTTTTGCTGACAGGACATTGCTACAAAAGCACAGAGTGAATCCAAATGGAAGCAGCTGGGAGAATTAGCTATGTCCACAGGGAAGGTATACATCTCGACTTCAGACGAACTCCTTTTAAAAACATATTTGCAGACCCTAACATCTATTGTTGCCTCTTCTATCCATTCTGATTGGAAGTGCTCATGATATATACGTACATGTTTGAAAGTACTAGATAGTCCTACTATATTTGAGGGTCCTGCATACTGATGATCGAACATCAGTTATGTCTTGTATTTTATTTGTGCTTTCAAATCTTCAATGCTACCCTGAAATGGATTCTGCAGTTAGAGCTGGCCGAAGACTGTCTATTACATGGAATGGACTTTTCGGGCTTGTTACTTCTATATTCTTCTCTTGGAGATGCTGAAGGAATATCGAAACTTGCATCGCTTGCTAAAGAGCAGGGAAAGAATAATGTTGCATTTCTTTGTTTGTTCTTGCTGGGTCAAATGGAAGAATGCATTCAGCTATTGCTAGATAGGTAATTTCCAATTTAACAAAATAACAATCAACTACGCATTGTCCTTTGTTGTTGATTCATTGATGTATTGACATCTGTCCATACAGTGAGCGGATACCTGAAGCCGCTTTGATGGCACGATCTTACCTACCAAGCAAAGTTTCAGAATTAGTTTCAGTTTGGAGAAATGACCTGAACAAGGTTTGCTTCCACTCTTCTGTTTTTTAGTTTGTGACAATGAAACTGGTATCTTGGAGACATCTTGTATATGAGATGTGCTCTGTGTTCTACTTTATTTGCCAAAGCAAGAAGTTATTGTCACATTTGGTTCGCTATCACTATATTTCTTAACTTTGTACTTTCATTTTCAATATGACAGGTTAATAAAAGTGCTGCAGAATCTTTGGCAGATCCCCAAGAGTATCCTAATTTGTTTGAGGACTGGCAGATTTCTCTTTCCCTGGAGTCTAAGCGCGCTGAGAATAGGTAGCGCCATTCATTCTCCAGTTTATCGTTAGGGTTGCAAATAGTAGGACACTTGAACTTTGTCAATTTTGTGGTTTGGATTACTCATAGGAGGTGCCGCACTTGTGGGCTCATAATTTGCTTACATGTCTTTCTGTCAAAAGAGTATAGCTTGCATGTAGATAAGATTTTACCGAGTTGTATATCACAAAAGTCACCAGGTTATTGGACGGCAACAAAAGATAATAAGAGAATGTGCTTTATTCATGTTGTTGACTGGATTGCTATGGATATGTGTTTTGCAGCGGCAATTTTAAACCAGCTGAGCAGTACCCAATCTATGCTTCAGAAAAGCCAGCCAGCAGCCTAGTTGAATTGTTCAAAAGCATGCACATTGATGATGTATCCTCCCCAGTGGAAAATGGAGATCTAGATGATGAGGTACAGCCAACCAACTGTCAAAGTTCAACCAGATTCTTGAACTAAAGATTACAAAAGTTGATTTTCTCTTATGACCTACTTACATAGCTCAGAGGACAGCCTGAGTACATCTTGTGACATGTTCTTTGTGCAAATTGCTAGTCTAGACAACTTATATATCATAGAAACAAAACATGCAAAAACTGCCACTTTACTATGCCTGGAATTGGTTTTTCTTTTTTCTTTTCGGGGGACACTTTTAACAAATTTCACGTTACTCCTTTATTTTGACAATCCTGTGACATCGTAATTCTGTAAAATGATAGATGGTGCATTAGGATATCTTATCTGTAATTGTATTAAAGGTTACTGTCAGTCTTATGTTTCAGCACTCACTGTGTTACTTTCTTTAATTGTGCATATAGGGCTGCTCTTAGGTTTTAACTAATTTCAGGAGCTAGTGGAGGATGGAGAAGATCAAGGTGAAGGACATACCATTGAGGAGGACTCGGACTCCATGAATGGTGTTGTTCTTGTGAATGGCACCCAGGACGAAGAGTAGCGTACAAGTTATGAGAACATTTCACCGACATAAAATCAATCTTCATGTGAGATAAATGTCTTTCCATAATTTTTTTTCGTTTTAGTTACACGTCTGTTTACCTAGTCATGATAAATGTCTTTCCATAAATAATTTTTTTTGTTTTGGTTACATGTCTATTTACCTGGTCATGATAGTTCATTTTCACTTGTCAAAACCTAGTCATCATGTGGTCTAGGCCCTGCAGTTCGTAGTTTGTGTCCCATAAGGCCATAAAAGTGCAAGGCCTTCTATCATCATTCAGGTTCCATCTAATGTCATAGTTTCTAATCGTTAGCTCTACAGCCTCTACATAGCTCATTCATCTTTAGGACCCATAAACCACTGTGTCTGATCAGTGTTTATATGTCGATTTGTGACTTCTTACTTAAGTTTCTCTTTCTCTGCAGGATGACTGGTAAAAGTTTACAATGTACAACCTGGAAAGGTTCTTTTGTAGTTCCTTCCCATTAGGATAGTTACATTCTTGTGATACTTTACAATTTATATTATACAAATTATATTAGGTTTGCCAGAAAGAGAACCACTCAGGGGCCCATAGCTTCTGGTGGCCTTTGATTTTGTAGCTCAATGAAATCTGTATCTCAATCACATGTATCATATACAAATGATGTGGTGTTGGGCATTAGGAAGAAAAAAGAGAATAATAATAGTTTCTTTTGTTGTTTCGGTGGAAAAGAGTGTTTGTTAAGACGATGTTAATCCTGTTGATATACATTTGTTCCTTTTCTCACTGTGTGTGCTTAGCTTGATTGATTTGGCTTTCGGTCTTTGTAAAGTTGGTAATCACCAATTCATTATTAAAGAATGTTCAAATCATAGGCAATCATTTGGTTTAGCTTCTGATAAGAGAGGATCATTAGCTGCTGCAAAGAACAATGCTGGTCAGAAGTTTTGAACTCTTAGAATAGTCATATTGATGGCCTTGAATATAATTTTCTTCTTAATAATTGTATCTATTTTATATCTATGTGTCGCCAGTCAGGTAAGGGGTGGGTTTTTTTCCCGAGTTGGCTTTGCTGAACTTGTGTTATTTATGTGCATCTGTATCGAATCCATCTCTGTCATGGTTATTGTTAGGTTCAATGATAATATGGGACTAATCATATGTGAGATCCTCAAACTAGTTTATATATGTATAATAATTGATCTAATCAGAATATTAGGTTTGTTTTTCCTTTATTTACTAATCAATTGTAAGTAACCGGATGATATGGCTCGGGTGAACCCGGTTTGCATGAGAACTTTTCCTAATAACCCATGAATTGAATGTAGGGGAGAACAACGACACTAGACGGTTACTCATTAATTTCACAAGAGATAGCAGATGGGTTAGGTACCATTAATTTGATAGGTAAAACCCGAGTGGTGGAAGCTCTCGTCTTACGGTGAATTTGTGATTGATGCACGTCTATCTTTATTTTTCGCATATCCTTCCTGGCAGAACCCAGTGGATGCTCAACTTTTATAGATGGAAGTCTTCACGGTGGAGGAGATAGTTTCTGGAACTAGTTCTATTTGCTTTATGTTTTGTCCTTCCTACAAAGGGGTATCCAAACCAGTCAACTTCATACTACTTCTCAACAGAATAACCCAACCTTTTCTTTTGTTCAAGTCTCGCTTCTCTTTTTTTTTTAACTTTATGTAAAGAGAGAAGCAAACAGGTATATAGTAGCAGATCCAACGAACGCCTAATATGGAGGCCATCAATGTTTCCTTCTATATGATGGGAAAGCAGGCAAGGTTGTTGCTGTCATATATGACGTGGCAGAAGACCTTCTCCTTAGTAGGGTTCCAAACCCTTCACATTAAGGGGAAGTGTGATCATCTTTGGACTCCATCATCTATCTTTCTTATCTTTTTTGTAGTTTTTGTTAGGGTACCAAGTTCCTTCTTGATAAGATGAGAGACCACCACATGGCACTATTACAAGGACAGTTGTATTTAGCTCCTATTTATGGACCACACTCTCTTCTTCCAATTTTTCATCCTCTCTATCTCGTCTCATTTCTCCTCCTTCGCACATGGATTTCCTCATTGCAGTTGTTAGTAGCCAGCTACCTGTTGATGTTGAGTTTTCTTTAGGGTTTGAAACTTCGACATATCTTTGTTCTTAGGATTGTTTAGGGTCGTTGGTAGATACACTCATAATCCCATAAACGATCGATTTGCAAAGAGCCATAAATCAGGTTGCGTCGAGCCACCATGGTGCATGCCTCTCTGTTCACGAACGCCCCAATAATTTACACGGCTCAAACTAAAACAGTACAATTTTTTCGAACAAATCATGTATGGACCATGATAATGCTCGATGATTTTTGTTTCTAAATTTTCAACCCAAGTAACCCATACCCATTTTGACTTTTGCTACACAAGAGAAATGATTATAAAACACAAGATGGAGAGGGTAGGAGGAAGACTTTTAAACACATTGGAGGGACAAAAATAAATCCCAAGAAAGAAGGCAACACAAAAATTGCGTATGATCATGTGACTTTACCATTTTTACCGTATACGTTATGGCCCCAAAGACACGGAAGCAGAGCATGAGCATGAGCATGGGGTCCCCAATATGAACCAAGTTCTACCCCATTTGGTCCTTTACCATACAAAAACTAAATCCCTGCCGACGCAATAAAGCTTTATTAATTTTTGTTATCAGCTTAAAAATTCCATTCTGGAATAGGGCCCGTAATTTGCGCGGGCTTCCCTGGCTTTTGTTTCTTTCTTCTTCTACTGCCTCCCCTATTCTAACTTCTAGCTTTCCCTTCTTTGCTACATATACTATCAAGTACCAACTCATCAAGAATAAGAAGACCTGTAGTTTGTTATCAACCAAATTATACGAGTTCTGATCATTGGTATTTTCGGATTGTGACATTTTGCTTTTCATTTCAAATGATCGACTTGAACTTCAGAGTTAGGATATATATCAACGTTTTTACTCGAAACTAATTCTTTCATAATTTTATTCACGGTTACTCATTTCCTTTTTGCTTCCATATTCAATTTACAAATTTGTTTCTTTATATATATACTATTTTTACAAATTGGTCAATGTTTCAATGATAAACAATAGGACATTGCCACTTTTTTTCGGAGCTGTGTTTAGGATTTATAAGTTACATTATACATGTGAGACGTGAGAGTTTCTAAATATTTTTTATCTAAAAGTATTCTGCATAGATGACTCAACACGTTCACTCCTCTTCTTTACTGCATTCGATCTGTATGAATCTAGTTGTACTATGGAGTTAGATAGCTTTCTTAGATCATCTCCAACAATGAAGGTTCTATACCTCATAATAGAACCTTGTAAAATCACTATTCACTGTAGGACATTTCCATCTCCAACAATGAAGGTTCTATACCTCATAATAAAACTCATTTTCTCATCTCCAACCATGGGTCTTATACCTTATACCTTAAAACTCATAATCTTTATTATAGATTTCTTTTAATATTAAAATATACATATTGTATTCTATAATAATTTCTCAAACTATTTTAATGTAAAATAATCTATTATTGAATTTTTTAATTAAATTTGGTGTGTTGTTGTGTGTTTTTAATTTGGTGTGTTGTATGGACCTTTAATTTTCTGTGCTATTAATAAAAGTGAGTGTATAATAAATAAAAGTTTAATCCATTATAAGAAAACAACAAAATAATCTTCATTAAAACAGTTGGGCCCACAAAAATATACAAGGTCTTATACCTCATATTGGATTCTATTTTAGAACCTTGGATAGGGTATGAGACCCAAATTTTTATGGGTTGGAGATGAGTTTTTTTTTTTAAGTTCTACTATAAAGTATAGGACTTCCATTGTTGGAGATGCCCTTACATTCCACTTCAACAACTCACGAGTTCTCCCAATAAGATGAGAGACGTCTATGTATATCAGAAGTTACTTCTTCTTCTTTTTTGCTAAGAATATCAGAAGTTGCTGTTCATCAATATATGCAAAAGAAAAGCACGCACAAATAGTTGTTGAAAAAAGAAATGAATTTCAGTATTTTAATCCCCTTCCAACTGGCCATTCGATATGTTCAAAGTTTCGATGACGACTCAACACCAGAGCAAACACCCAAAAGAGAAAAAACAAATTGGCTAGATCAACACAGTCATATGAAATATATAAATGTTAGTTTGAACCTCCATATATATACATATATATACTTGACGTCAGGATAGACAGTTTCCACAACAAACTCCGCAGCAATATTCAAGACATTACATCGATCACAACAAGCAGCTTATAAATCTAGCAAACACAAACGTTAAAGCAGCACACTGAAAATCAAACGTATATATAAATAGGAGTATAGAACATTAATTTACTACAAGAAAAATTAATGAGTAATGGTCACAACGTATAGTGCTAAATCTCACTTGGCTGATTCACAAAAACTGAATTACTGAACGAGGAAAAAATTAAAAGAGCTCGAATCGTACAAGATCGATCGCTTATCTACAAGAGTTCGGACAAGCAGATAATTCACTAGTGAAGAGTGCATTAGCTTGATAGCCAAACATGAATTCATAGTTGTTGAGTTTAATGATTCATGGATGTTTATACGCAAAAAATAAGAAGTGAATTATATTTATATTTCAAGATAAAAATAAATAATTGTGCGGTGACATATTGTATGTGTGAAATCAAAACGCAAAATATCGTATGAATTTTGACACTAGAGAGATGTCTGATAAATTCAAAGCTGAAATACTCATTAGTAGTACGTACTTAATCTATCAAAGCATCGACGAATTTCTTCCCTAAAACAGAAAAGGAACAAGAAAACAAAAGGTAACGAAAATGAAAGCGTATTTAGGGAGGGTTTGAGAGCTCAAGCTATGAAATTGACAAGTGTAATGGACAGCTGGATTTGCCGGCTGGCAACCTTTGTCCTGATCAATTGTTTGCAGCATCCGACGTGTGCAAATGAGGTCCCACGCGGTTTAGGAATGACCTGTAAATCAACTAATGACGTGTACAAACTGTCCAAAGTCCATATTCCCATAATATGCTCTCGATCGATCTCTCTAGCTTTCACATATCATTATCAAATGTTCATATGCTACCTAAGCTGAAGTTCCTATCCTAATAGCTTCAATGCTTCATCATTCTTCGTAGAACTGGAGAAGGTACCTGGTCACGCCGCCATGGCACATCTATATCGATCCGGTATGACCGTGTGACTGGCCAGAAGCAACGACAAAGATAATCTGAGTTAAAATATCAGAAAAAAAAATTGTCATTAATTAGCTAATTCTATACTCTTATTGGCCATGAGTCTAGTCTAAGACGTCCATTCGTGGTGGTAGAAATTGTGGAATATGTATCCAGTATCCTCCATATTCATATACAACAATTTAGGTTTGGGTTTAATGTTTGAGTACGACCATCTGCACTGGCAGCGAGGCTCTTGTTCTAACAGATGGTGAGATTGACCGATATTTGCTCAAGCAAATCCATATCGACAATGTAGTGGCGAAAAAACGAGGTTGGGCTGCTCGTTTACCCTTTGTTCAATCGACGGCTCGAGCAAAGTTTGTCCGGCTTCTGCTCGATCGCCTGACAAAGCCCACGACACATGGATGACGTCAAGCGCGTTCTATTTTTTTTTCATTGCACGCGCCAGTAAAACAGTTTTAAAAAGACGTACGAATAGGAGACTAACACGTGTCTTACCAGGCTGAGAATTACTCTCTAATAGTCTAGTTGATCTGGGCCTTTGATTGTTAATCTGAAATTCGATCAAACGGTCAAAATTTATACATAACGGCTACTTTTCTGTAAGAACGAAAATAAACAGGAAAAAAAAATTAATTTGCAAAAGAAACCCAAAAAATTCCTATAAATTGCAGAAAATACTCTAATTTTTTTTCTCTATAAATACTACTTCATTCATTCACAACTCACATCAATTTGTGCACAACAAATTTCACATCCCCTTCCATCTCTCCTCTCATTTTCTTGAGATTTTTTTCCAAAAAAATGGAATCCCATTGGCTTCCTTCCGAAGAGTTAGAAATGTGCATCTCTTTCGCACGTCATAGCGTTGATGAATACAACTGCAACAAACAAAAGAATGATAAATTGTGGGAAACAATTCATACCGATTATGTGCTAAATTGGGAGCTTGCACAAGGTGAAACTCCTCCAAAGGAGCCAATGACCCAAATCGTGTTTTTATCTCACTACAACAAGTTCAAGCTACTCTTGTAAAAAAATTGGTGAATGTTTGCATGATGCACGGAAACGTATAGCTAGCGGCACTTTGCTATTGGATGAAGTAAGTTTCTATGGTTATATGAATTAAATTATATAATTAATATGTCTGATTTGTGCATAAATATGTAGTATTATGAAATAACTAATATTTATTTTTTATTAGGTCACGCAAGCTCAATCCTTTTACTATTCGGCCAAGAAGAAACCGTTTACACAGTTTGCATGTTATGAAGCGGTTAAAGACCATCCATCTTTCGTTGTGGTGCTACCAACTACTCCATCTTCGTATGCAAGTAATTACCAAGCTACTCATTCCGCTATGGAATCATCTCCAACCAATAATTTGGGTGACGAAGAAGTGAATGAGACACATCAAAGCAACGTGACTCTAGTCCGACTAGACCAATTGAAAACAAGGCGACAAAGGTAGCAAGGCGACAAAATAACAAGGTAAGACTCCTATTGAGCAACGAGTTGAAGTTTTTCATACCATTGCAAGTGATCAAGCATCGTGGCATACCTCAAGAAAGATGCATAATGAAAGTAAGCTTAATTATTACAAAGAATAAATAGAAATTCAAAAGCAGAAGGAAGCAAGGGCGACTGAAGAATTACGATTCAAGAAACAAGAGGAGGAAACAAGGATCATGATCATGGATTTAGAGACTATGACCCCAATCTAAAAATATATTTTACCAAGAGGAAACTAACAATTCTTAATGAAGGATAACTTAGTCAAGATCAAGCTACCAATAAAACATATTCAAATTGTTATCACCCAAGTCGCGTGCTCTTTCCATAGTAGTTATAGTATTGTACTAATAATAAATATAGGTTTGGCTTGTCATTATGTAATTTAAATTTTTAAGAAATAAAAATATAATTTATTTATTAAGATGAAATTGAAAAGCATATTTGTTACAAATTAAATTAAAATACATACTAAAATTAAGCACATTCTTAATGAAAATACATAATAAAATTGAAACTCACATATGGAGACTAATATTTAGAGTATTTCACCAATTTCTAACCTCTAGTTATGCTTCACCAAGTCTTTCTGGAGCTCTGTATGGATGTAACTGTATTCGAGATCGGCAACACGGTCATGAAACCATTGTATATTATGTTCATCTCTTCTCACTAGCTCAAAAGGAATGCGGTTCCCTTGTGCATTCACCAGCCCATCATAAACCTGGAAAGCTCTTGATGAGTTTTACATGTCTTCTTCTTCATTCTCCTCATCCTCATCCTCATCCTCCACGTGCTCTTCCTCAACAATCATGTTATGCAATATGATGCAAGCTAACATGATGGATGTGATCACCGATTTGTGGTGCAATGTACAACTATGATGAATAATTTCTGAATAAGATTGCAAGATGTCAAAGCACATCTCCACATCTTTCTGGTACGCCTCTTGTTTCTTTGCGAAAAGTTTATCTTGCGATGACTGGGGATTAAAAATTATTTTGACAAATGTAGAGTTCCTCGGATATATTTCGACAGCTAGATAATAAGCATTGGAGTACCTCTCTTTGTAGACTTCGTAGACGACAGTTAGGCTTCTTTTAGCAAGGACCTGGTCGAACACATCAGATTGGTGAAGTATGTTAATGTCAATTTTAGCTCAAGGACAACCGAAGAAATTACGCCAACATATACACGTATCATACGAGGCTACCGCCTTTAGGATAATAGAATGGGCGACCCTTTAAGCCCGAGTATGCCCCTTGATGAGCGGTTGAGCAGTTCTTTCATTTCCAGTGCATGTAGTCGATGCTTCCAATCATACCTTAAAAGCATCGGCGTTGACCTTTATCTAGGAGTCGCGTGAAGTCCTTCAGTGCTGGAGTGCGGAGGTATCTTGGACCATATAAGTCAACCACTTGGCGGAAAAACTCCTTCATACATTCTAGGGTAGTCGATTCTCTCATCCTTGTAATTTCAGTACACTGATCCACGGCTGCCCCGTACGCCAACATTCATAGAGCACCGATCATCTTTTGTTGGGGAAGAAGCCTTAGCAATCCAGTAGAGTCTGCTATTTGATGTCAAGATTGGTCGTGGTTGCAAAGATCCGTCATGATAATGGTGAATCGGTCTTTGCTCATTCAGTACCTCCGTCGAAATTCTTGCGCGTTGAAGTTTGGCCGTTCGATGAAGTAATCTTCCATAGAGCATGCTTGAACTCGAATACGGCTATGTGTTCGCCATAAGCAAAAACTAACTAAAGTAAATAAATACATATATATAAAGTCATTTTTTGCTAAAGACGTTCTTATTTATTGAAAAAATACAGATTTCTTGATTTTTCCTTGATTTGTCTCACTTCTAGGACGATCATCAAATTGGATGAAATTTTGCAGAAGTGATGTATGCATTAGTATCTAAAAACGTACTTGTGAATCAAATTAAGGAAATCCGCATATTTCAATAAATAAGGATGTCCTTAGCTGAAAATTTATGTATATGTATATATAAAACATGCTTTTGTTCATCTTCGGACCCCTGCATATTGGCATTTTGCTAGTTCTGTAGTTCATGTGATCGAATTGTTTGCTGATAATGTGGAGTACCACAGGTACGCTGTCGATTGTAGCTACACGAGGCCGAAGCTAGCTGACTGCTTCTTTGGTTGACAATGCGAATCATTTAACTAGAATCGATTACAACCGACGCCTAGCTACAATATATAGTGAAACCAAATAATATCTGTTAGATCTAACCGTTGTATATATATATGCTATGTATAGTTGAATTACTGGCTATATTTGCTGTCTCGTATATGCAGAAATGTGTTTTGATCCACAAACAATGACTCGTGATCTTGAAGCCAAACAAAGATACCATGATAGAAAATTACCAAGCGAAACGGGGATTTCAAACAGTGTAGCAAGGTTGACGTACGTTGCAATATATATATATATATATATATTTGTGTGTGTGTGTAGATCGGACCTCACGACATTCGTTTACCTGGAAAAAGTCCTCCTTTGAATGCTTCTTTCCTTCGTTTGTTGGCTCGGTTTATATGTATATTTCAGGGTTTCAAGTTTTAACAGAGTACTACAAACCAGTAGTAGTAATAAGCTGGAATCACATCAGCTAGCTGATCGAGTAGGTTTGATCGGCGCTGATTAAAGTAATCCGAATTAAATACATCTGTCAATTAATTATATGCACAAGATTTTCAGAGAACAACTGGACCCCCAACTTCAAATCAATCAAATCCTAACATACAATTCATATCCACACAGTTATTTCGCAGCCGCGCTCTCAGGTTGCTGCTCTCCCTCAGCTAAAACTAAAAAATATCAAGTATTACTATACATATAACAAAAACATGATAAATAAACAATTCGAGTTTAGTGGATGACGGATAAAAGAATAGATTAAAATAATCGTCAGCAGAATATAATTAAGGTGATTATAAGAGTTTTACACTTAAAATTCTTACCAACTTGATGAGAATAAGGTTAGAAACGAAAATACAATTAATATTTTTTGGCACAATAATAATAATAGACATGAGGCTCCGAAATCAAAATCTCTTTAACAATTTAAAGTCATATTATGGAAGAAAACTAATAAAATCGGCGGGTGGGCCGCAAATTAAAGTGCGTTTAGAAACAGTGGTCGTGGTTAAGTAACTCATGACTTTCTTCAAAGAAAGAGGAGCTACCTCCTCTCTAGCTCGGGGGCTGAATCGTCTCTTCACTCACTTCCAATTGGAGCGCTGCTTCTCATGCGGTGGTGGCGGGTGTTGGACGCGTCAGCCGGACGCAGTGGGACCCCTCCTCAGGCAATAGTTTTAGTTTTTGCATGGTGGACTGACCCTATCGCCGTTTCGAATTTTGACCCGGCTCGGCCCAACTGGCCCACAAGAAGGAACTACGCGGCAACATCACCTGACGATTTTGTTAACAATCTTGGTGATTTGCATGAGCACCAACCGCTATAAGGACGCGCATCGATTACTAATGCCTTAATACTTCCTCAAATTAGTTACATTTTTAATCTTTTTTGTAATTTTGTGCCTTTTACCATCTGAGGTTAGAATGGACTAATTTCATGACAATGATGATTAGTGGAATAGTGGTCAATATTGAAGAATTTTACGATGTAAGGTTATGGTGATCACTTCTTAATATAAGCAAAAAACACTTCAATTACCATGTCATTCCGAAAAAGAAATCAAGGATATCATGCGAGAAAATGACACCTTACCTTTATGATTATTCAAATCAAATGAAAGAGGAGAGTATATTTGTAGGAGATCAGGTTAGATGCAAAATAATAATCACAATACTTGTTTTCTAGATAGTTATTGAGCAATATAAAAACAAAGTCGTCCAAGAAGAATACTCAACATGAAACACGAAAGTGAGATATGGTAAGAGCATCCGTATCGGTAAACAGGAAGGGTTCAAGCAAGACCGGCCGAACCCACAGGAAGAGCTCGAGCAAGAATTCGTCCAAGTTTTGCTCCACATTTTGCACAAACAAACGTTCAGTCAACAACTAGTCTCGATCGATTTCTCGTCGCAGCATTCGTCCTAAATTTTGCTCGAACTCCAGCTCAGTCGAGCCTTCCTCCTGCTTGAGCACCACCCCTCCCGGTGCATTTGCTCTAACATTACAATACAATGGACTTCAATTACAATTATACATATTCTACTCCAAGAAGAAGAAGAAATTGATAATTTAAACTAATTTCGTAACAAATTCATATATAATTTAGAAACAAAATTAAGATCTTGTAATACTTCATAAATAGCATCTATCGTTATCCACTTACCTCAGCAGAGCACCGATCAATAAATTTGATTATGACACAATTATGATTAGTGAAATCACTAATCGTTTGTCCAAATTGTCTTTTGGGATTTTAGCAGCCAAATAAAGCCAGGCACGCTCCTGAACAGTACTCCCGTGAGAATTCATAAAAGAAAATGCCCGGGAGGTTAATTGGACAGAAACAAAACAAAGGCACCCTCATGTTGGACCTGTCCAACACAAAATTCAAACCCACCAATCCCTCCTCCACTTCTCATTATCTCGTCAAAATCTCGTCAATTTATCGTATCCCCCATTAACCCGTTTTCAAGCTTTAACTTGTGTCTTTTACCAACTCTCCATAACCGCTTCATTTTAAAGGAAAAATCCACAATAATTATACTTAGGCCAAATATTGTCACTATTTGACGTTACCGTATTAGAGTTATGTTCAAGACTAGATTGAGTGCACATTACAAACAATCTCTCCACTCTTTTTGACATCTAATTGTAGATTACAATATAAAAAATGTGATAAACTTTGTTATATTCTTCAATGAGAAATTTGTTATTAAAAACTTCTATGGTGAAAACTTGGTGACTTTCTTATAAGTCATATTTTTTAATAATATTTTGTAAGATTAATCGTTGTATATCTAACTACATATATGTAGATTATTTCTATAATTTTTCATCTAATTTAAATATTCTTAAAGTGTCGAACATGATGAAATAAATGAATGTTCTAAATTTATCAAACTTGAACCGTTCATGTTTATAACTGATAAACTATGATTTTGAATCCCTTAACAATCGATTGAAAATTACAAGAATGATACTAATTCCACTACCCAAAAACAATACAGACATCTATAACAAAATTGAAATGGAGATTAGGAAATGTACAAAAACTTGTAATATGTGTGTTTATGGGTGTTTTGACTATATTCCAAAACTCTAGTTGAATAATGTGAAAGGGAATTCTGGAAAAAGAGGAAAAGAATAAAAAGGAAGAAGGAGCGGGAGCAGATTGAGGAAGAAAAAAAATTAAAAGAAGGTGAGGGAATCTGGTGGGCTTTGAGCTGTGATTTAGCTGTCTTTTTTATAGCGAGTATAATCAATCCTCCTCTTAACCTCAACTCTCTTGTCTTGTCTTCTCTCTCTTCACAACTAGTGCAAACTACAAACACACATCTCCAAAATCCCTAGAAAACAGTCCCCACTACTCTCCCCTCCCCAAACACATCATTCCCATTACTAACAAAACCCAAAGACTCTCTTTCTTCTTCCTCTTCCTCTTTCTCTTTCTCAGATCTCAAGGTGGAGAGTAAGAGAGAGATCGAAGAATCCCATTCCCAGCTGAGGAGCTAAGGTTTTCTATATAAATCAGGGTTTAATTCCTTCTCTATTTTTAGGGTTTAAAGAAAAGAAAAGAAAAAGTGAGGCATTTGGGGAACTCAGATGTCTGATGTGAGATGAAGAAGAAGACCACTCTCTTTGATCTCTCTCTTCTTCTTCTCACTACTCTCTTAGCTTTTGTTTCTACTCTCCCTACTACATGTTCTAGTCACATTATCACCCATGGAAGTCTCACCGACGCCGAGGCCCACTATATCAAGCAGCGGCAGCTCCTCTACTACCGCGACGAGTTCGGCGACCGCGGCGAGCACGTCACCGTAGACCCATCTCTGGTTTTCGACAACCCGAGGCTCCGAAATGCCTACATAGCACTACAGGCTTGGAAGCAGGCCATTCTCTCCGACCCATTCAATCTCACTGGTGACTGGGTCGGATCTGAAGTCTGCCACTACACCGGAGTCTTCTGTGCTCCGGCACTCGACAACAGCTCGATTCAAGTCGTCGCCGGCATTGACCTCAACCACGGCGACATCGCCGGGTACTTGCCTGAGGAGCTGGGACTTCTCGCAGATCTCGCATTGTTTCATATCAACTCCAACAGATTCTGCGGCACTGTCCCCCATAAGTTCCGGCAACTCAAGCTGCTTTTCGAGCTCGATATCAGTAACAACCGCTTCGCCGGGAAGTTCCCGCATGTTGTTCTTCAGCTTCCTGAGCTGAAATTCTTGGATCTGAGGTTTAATGAGTTCGAGGGCACTGTCCCCAAGGAGCTGTTTGATAAAGATTTGGATGCTGTTTTCATCAACCACAATCGGTTCAGGTTTAACTTGCCGGACAATTTCGGAAACTCGCCGGTTTCCGTTATAGTTGTGGCGAATAACAAGTTTCACGGTTGTGTCCCTTCTAGCTTGGGCAACATGAGCAGGCTGGAAGAGATTATTATGATGAATAATGGGTTCAGGTCTTGTTTGCCGGCGGAGATTGGGAGGCTGAAGAACGTGACGGTGTTTGACGTCAGCTACAATGAGCTTCTGGGGTCTTTGCCGGAGGCGATTGGAGGGATGGTGAGTCTGGAGCAGCTCAATGTGGCTCATAATTTGCTGTCGGGTACGATTCCGGCGTCCATTTGTGCGCTGCCGAGTTTGGAGAATTTTACTTACAGTTATAATTTCTTTACCGGGGAGCCACCGGCGTGTTTGGGTTTGGCTGGGTTTGATGATAAGAGGAATTGCTTGCCGAATAGGCCGGTTCAGAGGTCGCCGGCGCAATGTAAGTCGTTCTTGTCTAAGCCTGTGGACTGTAGTTCGTTTCAGTGCAAGCCTTTTGTTCCTGGGCCAACCCCGGTACCTGTTCCTTCGCCGCCTCCGGTTTTGTCACCGCCTCCACCAGTTTATTCGCCACCTCCACCGGTGTACTCGCCACCACCACCGCCTCCTCCTCCTCCTCCCCCAGTTTACTCACCACCACCACCTCCTCCTCCATCGCCTCCCCCGCCAGTTTACTTGCCGCCACCTCCTCCACCGCCACCACCACCAACTGCATCACCACCTCCGCCTCCCCCAGTTTACTCACCACCGCCACCGCCTCCTCCAGTTTACTCACCACCTCCACCGCCACCCTCACCTCCTCCACCTCCTCCTCCAGTTTACTCACCACCACCACCACCTCCTCCATCACCTCCCCCGCCAGTTTACTTGCCGCCACCTCCTCCACCGCCACCACCACCAACAGCATCACCACCTCCGCCTCCCTACTGTGTCCGTTCTCCACCACCTCCGCCACCAAACTCACCTCCACCTCCACCTCCTCTAATGAGCTCTCCACCGCCGCCCTCACCTTACTTATACTCCTCACCGCCACCTCCTTCTCCACCACATTCACCTCCTCCGCCACCACATTCACCTCCTCCGCCACCGCCAGCATATATTTACTCATCGCCTCCACCGCCAGTTTATCCTTACTCATCTCCTCCACCGCCACCACCCGCTCAGTCTCCACCTCCCCCATCCCCGCCTCCTTGTATAGAACCTCCTCCACCACCACCTCCCTGCATTGAGCCACCACCACCACCGCCATGCACCGAGTCCTCCCCACCACCGCCACCTCCTTATCATCACAAGCCGCCACCGTCTCCCTCACCGCCGCCAGCTCCAGTCCACCACCACCACTCGCCGCCTCCTCCCGCTCCTGTATATGAGGGCCCATTGCCGCCAGTCTTCGGAGTTTCATACGCTTCTCCTCCGCCACCTCCCTTCTATTAATTCTTTTGAGAATTTTCCTCCTCTAACCTTTCCTTGAAGCATCAACAATCTCAGCGTCTCAAGAGCCATTAGCAGTGGATTCTCTCTTGGGCAGTTCTCATCGCTCATTGGAAGAAACACGATTTCATTAGAGTCGAGATTATGTATGCTAGCAGCTTCTGAACAAGTCAGTCATCAAGAAAAACTGAAGAACAGAACAAACAAACAAAAAAATAGAAGAGGGTGAGAAAGCATAGGCATGAATCATCACTATAGATTGAGAGAGGTAAGAGGAGAAAGTCTCTCTCCCCATATTTATTTGAAATTGTTATGGATATTTGAGGTTGTGAAAATAAAAATGGCAGAGAAAAGAGTAGGTTGCAGAGAGAATGTTGTATGTATAGGGATGAATGTATTCAGGCTACAAACACAGGGTAGCTGCTGCTGGTTTGTGGCTTTTTTAGGGTTTTTATTTGTTGTCGTCTCATTTTAAATCATACTTTTGTTTCTTCTCATTTCCAGATTCTATAGTATAATCCATGAACACTTTTACTTGTATTAAGCTTTACATTATTCTAGTTCCTAATTTCTTATCTATGTTATGCGATCAAGTATGTCATATGCTCAATTCTGGGTTTGCCAGCATTGTGGTTATCTTTCAGATTTGGAAAGAGCCTTGCCTGCTGTTGTGATTGAGATTGAGGTTGAGGTTCTTGGAAATGGACTTTTTCCATGTGCATTGCAGCTATGGTGTTTGACAAAATGACTCACTCAATGAGAGTCACCAAACACAGCTAAGCCAGATTGTGTTGATTTTGTGCAGTAGATTGGGTCGTTAGTTTTCGATCGAGACTACTAATACAACTACTACAGGTCCCAATTTTGGGAAGATTGACATCTGATCCGAAATTGCCAGTACTGAATCGGAGCTGGTGCAGGTGCTATCTTCAATGTCTGATCTGAGATTTCTTCATTAGATTAATATTGTTTGGGATTAGTAGTGTGACCATCATCATCATCATCATTCATGTGCAATGCGCCCACCCCCCTTCTAGAATATATGGTGTGGAAATTTCGAGTTCAGACCCCCGTTTGCTTCACCCTCACACTTCCTTACCCTATTGGAATTTGAAATCCTCGATCATAGTCCTCGTGAAAAACTTGAAACGACTCATCATGGATGGCTGTTTGTTGTGGACTCTTGCCACCATCTTACCTTGCATTTCATTTTTTAATTTAAATTTGCAGGATTGAATGGTTTTCCGGGGTTTAGATTTGCTAGCCCGATTTGTTCTAACTTGCATTTACTTTGTGAAAGGCCCTTTCGTCTCGTTGCCTCTTTCTTTTTAATTGAAGTGGGTCGCCATAGTCACAGGGCTATGGTGAAGCCATTCACTGCAATACCCAACATCACCAAACTACTCTGCATCATTGGCCACCATTTTTTTTTACATAGTATCCAACTCTCTTTAGTTTTTCACTTTTTACTGTTGGGAAGATTCACCACTGAGCCAAGTGCTGTATTTTCCACCTTCCATTATCACATGTAAATTGGTTACATGATTGCGACGATGACCACCCTGTTGCCAACTTTCGTGTGTTGTATGTTTGTATGAATGTATCTATAATCTGCTTCCACAACCGACTATCTTTCATTGCTGCCCCTAGAGCTTTAAGGCCATGCATAACCAAATCAAGTGAAGCTCATTATTCTCGTAAAGAACCCACCCACCTCTAGTAAAGGGCAACTCAAAAACTTCAGCTATTGCCTTCCATATAGATCCCTGCCATCGTCTCCGAAAGTTTTTGGCCATATTGTTGCAGTATAAGCAGAATTTGTTGGTGAAAGTTTCCCCTCATATTTATGGATGTGTTGTCTCCCAGCTCCAAATTATTCCCAAACCAAATCACTCGATAAATCAATCAAAACCCCAAACTCGACAACGAAAATGGAAATGGGTTAACGTTCTCCATTTATCCACGTCTTCAACTTTGCACAACTAGATCCAACTTAACTTACACTTATAAAGAATGAGCTTGTTTCTTATTTTCTTTTGATGCATTTTGTTAGAGAAAAGCACATAGAAAACAGAAAATCATGATAAACTTCTTCTAGTTGAAGTTGTCCTTTTCTACTGTGGAAAACAAGAGAAACCCATCAAGGAATGGATGGACAGTGAAGGGTTTTCAATTAGAAAATGGGACCTGAGAAGATAAACTCTCCCACATGGGGATGTTAGCAGTGTTTCCAGTTTCCCTCATCACAAATTGCCAAAGGTACCAATTTTAACTGGGAACAACTTGGTTGACTTGTTTTCATTACCTGAAATAAGACATAACTATCATTTAATATAGACAGCCTGTGATTAGGTCAACATTTAAATGGGGGATCTCACAAAAATGATGCTCATTATATTGTTGATCCATTAGCACATGAAGAACAGAAATTTCTAATCGATAACAAATTGGTTTATAAGGGCCAAAATGCAAAACCTTAAGCCATTTGTTTTCTTTTGTATGTCCTCAATCACAAACCATTTGAAGTATTCTTCTGCTGGTTCAAGAGAAATGAGTCACTGCTTATGAGGTGTTGCCATAAAAGTCTGATCTAATAGAAAACCCCATCACCCCCAAACCCTAAACTAAATAGCTAGTAAAGGACGACCTATGATAATAGACCTTCCTTCCACAATGTGCTCCATGCTTCAAGCCAATTCTGGTTTGCATTTATAAAATATAGGACCAAAGAAAAAGTAAATGTGAGCAACATGGAAGCCATGAATTGCCATATGTAGAAAACAATATTGGGTTTTTGTCCTAACAAAAGAAAAGATCCACTGCTTTGGGAAAATGGCATTTGGCAAGGCATGGTAGGATGGCCAGCAATTCTAACCAATTCCATGATGGTTTTATTTGCTTAATAAAACCAATTCCAATTCTAACCAATATAAAAAGACACAAAGGAATTGTTTTTGGAGTGCAGGCTCAAGGGTTATTAATGTAGCAGAGATAGTACACAAGAAATGGATTCAATAATTGTGTGTCGCAGAGATGGCATGTCATTTTCCCAGGCAGCAAGTCTAAAGTTTCAGACAAACTACTTGCTCTATATATGAAATATGAGAAATCCTGGAATGCACCACAGTCTGGGGCTATTTCACACGTGTCAATTAACGATTGGATCCTTTTGCTCTATATATGAAATATGAGAAATCCTGGAATGCACCACAGTCTGGGGCTATTTCACACGTGTCAATTAACGATTGGATCCTTTTTTCAACTTTGTTTAAAGTTGACTGAGCTTACGACAAGCTCTTTGTATATCATCCTCGTCTAGCCAAGAGACAACTGCCGGAAATCCAACTCCGCATCTCTCTCTCTCGGTCTGTTGGACCTTTGTAATCCTGGTCAGAACAATTTCATCAATCTGGCACTTCTCTAAGCCAGCATCGTCCATGGCCTTCTTTATTTGGTCTCATACTCTTCCCGAACACGTCAGTGGTTCAAAGAAGTCGACTCCATCCGTCAAAGAGTGATTCAATCTCAACACAGACTTGGTTCTGGCAAGGAACCAAACAAGGGTGTGAACCCCGATGAGGCCGTACAAGGAAGTATTTTGAGCTGAAAGGGTGGTGAGGAGGCCAAAGATATTCTTCTCTTGGATGTTTTGAAAGAAAAATAAAGACGAGAGAAGGAGAGGGAGGAGGCGAGAGTTGTCGGCGACGACGAGTATCAAAGTAGACAGGTTTGGTGGTGGCCAAAGTGGATGATTGTATAGCCCTGGGGGAGCATAGCAGCATAATCCATGAAATATGGCGTTCCATTATTTCCTTACCAGTGCCACCATTCTTGCCTTGCTGCATGGCCCTGTAGCTTTTATTCTTTGTTACAACAGTGTAGCGAACATTATGAGCTTCAAACTAATGAATTCATAACACCCGACTCAAAATCAACTCAATGTGAGCTTACGGATAACACATCAAACTGGAAATGCACCGAATGCTGTCGGAACTACTAAGTAAAGTTTTGTGTATGCAATATAAATCAAGGACTCTTCAATCAATACACCCTGCACCGGTTCAACGTGTTGCAAATTCACCAAATTTCACTCAGCCTATTGCGTCTAAAAAACCAAAAAAAGAACACATTGGGTGGAAAATTCGAAATGCTTAGAATTGGGCCATGTTTTAAGCTTTTATAGAATAGAGAGCCTTGACATCAGGCCCGTTTATCACCCTAAAGGCAGGCTCAAGTATCTTGAGCTGAAACCTAGTGTCTACTGCCTTAACAAGCTTCCAATCAAGCCCATAAACCAGCATACAATAGAAAGGTTTATTCCTTCATATTCCTCCCACTTTTTCTTCAATCTTTGCTAGTTTTCTATGTGTTTACTTCTTTTTTGAGGAGAATTGAGACATTGAGTAAAACTGTAAAAGTACGCTAATACATTCCCAAGGAACATCATGAACTACATGTGTTCTACTAGTAGATGATCCAAATGATTAGCTTTACGAGCTAAAAGTATGCCTAACAGATGAAGCACGAAGAGCGTATACGCCTTCTTATTCCTCAAGGGCAATCATAAAGAAAACGGTTCTAAATCCAAAAAAAAGGGTCCGTAAAGGAACACAAGCCCATATTTTTCTGTGCCCACCGGAGAGACCTTCACGCAAGGAAAAGAGTTGGAATGCAAAAGCCGAATAAGCTACGTCAAATGGAGTTTTCTTGCCTTTTGGTAGTGTCCAAGGAAAAACAATTAAGAGGGTTTTTTGTTTTTGTTTTTTGAAGTAAGAATTTGTGACTATCCTTAAGTCTTGATTAATGAAATAGTTAAATACATGGAGAGACATAAAGCCTAAACCTCATAAGAAAAAAACACTTGAAATACTATCAGGTGATTCAAAAATTATATTGTATTATAAACTGCACCATTTTAACAAAGAGTGCATCATTGGTTACTCCATTTGCTTTACAATTAAGGCGACACAGTATCAAAAAAATAACGCCTAAGGCAACGCATCAATTCACTATGAACATCTTTCCAACCATGTTATAGACAAGGATCACTGTCGGCACTACAACTTATCCTACCACCAGAAAAGTGCGTCCTTACGATGAACCAAAGAACGTCTTGACCTAGAACAGACAAGACACCAAATGTGCACAACCCAGGACAAAGCCTATGCCACTTCGGCCAACCTCATATAGGTATTGGCTTATTTTTAACAAAACTACTAACTGTTTAATGATATAATACTCATGGTATCTAGATGTGTGGATTATCCTAATTAGCATAAAAGTAAATATTCTCTCAATCCATGATTTATAGGGATATTGATTGTAACAAATTGTAATGCTTATTTAAGGTCATCAATCAATGAATAAAGTACAGTTTCATATCATATCTTTTGCGTATCTATTTTCTCCTTGAACACGCAACAACTCTTGAGTTGATAGCCCTCAACCTAAAATATAACCTTCATCAACATCGCCAGAGCACCAGCACAGTTGGCAGACTTTGTTTTTTGCTTCAAACTTCATTTAGCGAAGTTTTCAAACTAAGCATAATACCCTCGAGGTAAATCGACTAACTCTCTTCGATTTAGAATTAGGTTGCAAAACTTAATTAACGCAACACCCTAAATCTAGATCTAAATTTGGGTTTATTATACCGTAAATTTTACTATTAGATACCCTAGTTCCTATGGATTAATACATGTTATGAGAGGATTTTATCACCTCTTCCTCAAAGGTTGAATATTAGTGACGATCTCGGGAGAGTCACGGTTATTAGTGAATATCACGGTTAATTATGATTTCAAATTTAAAAAGGGAAGTCGATGTTTGTGAGTATTTGTGAAAGTCACGATTTTTAAGGGTGTGGTATGAAGCCACCGGTATTTAAAAAAGATAGATCCCAAGGAATTATGGAATGCTCTGAAGCAACGGTTCAACAAAGTGCATGGTGCACAACTTCCTGAGTTGACCACATGTTGGGAGACGATATGTCTTCTAGATTATACATGTATGGATACATACAAACAAGTTTTGTTGGAACTTCAATATGAGCTGAGTTTCTATGAGGTTAACAAGACTGATCATGATTTGATCGGAAAGTCTTTGAACACCTTTGTCACACCCTAATTTTTTTTTTAAAATTTATTTTTTTGTTGAGATTTAGCTCATATTTCGATAATAGACATGAAAGTCTGAAAAACTGAAATATGAAAAAAATAGAAATAGAACAAGGAAAAATTTCTTATTATCAAAACAAACCTATTTACAAGAAGAACTACCATCTATAATGGTAATCCACAACTTATTTCAAAACAAAATTGAAAATACACACAATATAAAGTAAAACTATAAACAACTCCTTATCTCCACCTTACTTCTAGCCTTCAAGGTTTAGACTTGCAAAAATTTGTAAAAGGGGTGAGCATATACAGTCTAGTAGGGAGCAAAAGTCTCTCAAGCAATACATAACAACATATTCAGATGTATTTTATACTAGTTAGTTCATAAAGTAAAATCTAAAGAGTTTACACGTCTGATCTACGCATTTTAGGCGTATTAATTAGTACATTTTCTCTACATTTTTACTTTGTTATTTACTTAGTATGGTTAATTTTATTAGCTTTTACTTATTTTTGTTATTTTTAATTGTAGAACAAAAGAGACGGAGTCAATGAGCCAACACGCATGCAGATAAATGAAAAAGAAGATGAATAAATAATGGCAAGAGAATTCGGCAATGGAAGAAGAAAATTGGAGGCACGTGGATTGTGGAAGTGAACCAAAGAGGAGATGTGTCGGTTAAAAGCAAGTCTTTGGTGCTTTTCAAGTTTTCAAACGCACAATTAAATTTGACATGAAACGGATGTAGGAGCTTAATTGCATGATGGAGGAGCTTAATTGCATGATGAAGGAGCTTAATTGCATGATGGAGGAGCTTAATTGCATACCTATTTGAAACGGTTTTCTATTAACATGGGGAGGAGCTTAATTGCAATAATACTACACATTTATTCTTTCAATTAAGAGGTTTTGATGGCACATCTTGGGAGGAGGAGAGACATGGGAATTCTCAAATCATTTTCTATATAAAGAAAGCTTTGGGGAAGAAAAAGATCATCACATATTCTAGGCCTAAGCTCTGCAAAATTACTCTCCAACCTCTCTCTCAGACACCAAGACCAAGCACGAAGTTGACAATACCGCCATCCACCATCACTCGGATCGCTTGCACACGTTAAGTCCATACAAGTGAGAACCACCATCGTTGGAGTCATCTACACCTTGGGAGTTTGCAGCGTTAAGCGAGATTTCTTTAAAGTGTAACAATGAATCCTTTACTCCGTAGTCATATTTTGTTCTTGTACTCTTTTTGTTTAACATTGAGTTTTGGTGAATATTTTTGGATTTTTAATACTTACTTGGGTATATCTTCCATGTGTTTATGTTCTTTGTTTTGTTTGAGACATGCTATGTCTAGTTCTTAATGCGTTGGGTAGTGCGGGATGATTGTGTTTTAACCTTTCGCCTGGAAGTTATTCAATGATTCTTAGATTTTAAGGCGTTAAGCTTTAAACCACATGGCATGTTAACAATAAGAATTAGGAGCATAAATTTCGAAGATAGCTTAATTAGGTAGAGAAAATTGGTTAGGTTGAATATGATGATCACATGTAAATAATTAGCTTATGTTTTATTTTTGTCGAAATTTATGGTGGGATTTTTGGGATTCTTTTTATGTGTTTTGCTTGTCTATGAGTCGATGCATGTTAGAGTCCTAGAATTTCTTGCTATATTTTTCAACGTTTTTAGGTAGTAATTAGATAGAAAATTAGGTAATTAAAATCAACTCATACACCCCCCATATTACACAATAATTGCATGCACCCTTCAATCCCCGGTTTAGAACGATCCCTACTTGCTTATATTATACTACATCTATAGGGTTTTAAATTGTTTATGGTTGATTTATGTGTTTAATTTAAATGCATATTTTGGTCATATCAATTTTTGGCGCCGTTGCCGGGGATTGTTAATTGTTTGTGATTTTTGTGTGTATATATGTAAATTTATACTTGTGCATATTACTAACCATTTTCTTTTTCAGGAATTTTCGAAGTATATATGCTAATTTTACTTACAAATTTTCGATGCCTTGTATATGTGCCCTAATTGATTTAATTTTTCGTAAATAAATACATGTGAATAAATGTTAGTGTAAATTTTAATTTTTGTAAATATTAATCAGTGTTTGTATATATATATATCTAGTAATTGTTAAGCATGTTAAAGGATAGTCTTAGATTTACATTGATTACATGCTTGATTAATTAGGTCTCACTCCTTGGAATAGATGGTGCCTCTTTTTCTTGTTTATCTCCTTAACCCCTTATGTTTTACACATAAGGTTGAGGGCGGAGCCTACAAGAACTATGAGGGAGTGTGAATTTTTGAAAATTTGGCTGAATGTCGGACATGGTGTCTAGAAACGGGTTATGACTGGTGACAGGTTCTGGATCTAAGAAAGACTTACACCAATAGAGTATATACCATTGGCCCGGTTAACCTCGGGGTGTATTGTCGAAATTAGTCCTGCCTCTCGCGTTATCTCTATCCCCAACTGGCCATGTTTTTCGATTGAACCAAAGCTGAATAATTGAAAATTCATACTTTATCGCATGGGTCGCACGTCCTTGGAAAGATTGAAAAATCAATGCCTTGTAATCCTTATAAATTTTTGGCGAAATCAATTTGGGTCATGTATGCTAAAAATTTCGAAAACTGTTTGAACATGTTCAATCTTGTGATTCCAACGTGTGAAACAATTCTAACTTAGCTATGTATATATAATTTTCGTTGACTTCTTATTTTTGGATCACTTGCATTCATTCTTATTATATATCATGTGCATTCATGTTTCTAGTATATTATGCCTTAGTATTTTCGTTGCATATGTGTTATATGTTTAGTATAAATTTGAAGCTGGGCAATAGGCTGTTTTGTGTGATTTATCAGATATAGTTATACATCTCGGAAAATTCTGAACTTTTATGAAGTATTTGTATATGTGTCTAGTCTTTTCGCGTAAAATTTCAGCTAGTTCCAACGTGTGATTAATTCTAGAGAAATTATTCAAATAGTCATGCTCAGGTTGCTCGATTTTTGTGAATATTTAGAATAGTCAAGAATCTTTGCATATCATTCATTCATTCATGCATTACATAATTGCATCATCTTGAATCATATTCATCATTGCATTTCATGCATTTGTTTTGGATTTTATATTTGTTGAGTTTTGAAGGATACGACGGAGGAGCACGCTCCAAGTGTTTTCATAATTCGCAGCTTCTATCCAAAACAGAACAGTCAACTTTGAAAAGTCATAACTTTCAGCTCGTATGGAGTTAGCACGAGTTCTTTATATGAATGGAAAGCTTGAGACGTCTAGTTTTCAGTCATATAAAGATCACGAATTTCTGAGCTCTAAATCGTTCGAAATTCTAGTTTAAAGACACGGAGGTCAGAATATTAAGCTGCAAAGTGGAAAGAACAAATGGAGGAGATGCACCTTCAAGATCAGGCTGTTCCAAGAGCATAAATGAAGCATCATGTCTAGGCTGTAAGACATTAAAAAATAAGCGTTTGTTGGGAGGCAACCCAATGGAGGATCGACATATAGATTTGCTTTCTTTTCCCTTCCTCTTTATTAATTAGCTTGTTCGTGTGTTAATTAGTTAGATATTTTTGGTAAATTCTTTTCTACATGCTTGGTTCTATGTTTTTCTCTATTTACATTGAGGACAATGTAGGATTTAAGTATGGGGGAGGGATTTACATTTATTTGAGTCATAAATTGTTAAATTGGGCGGACAATAGAATTTTCTAGCGGGATGCCCTAAAAAAAATAATTGTAATTTTCGTAGGTTTTCATTTTTCATAGGATTTTTTTTTTAGGATGCCCTTAACTCGTCGATGATGATATTTTTCTGAGACAATTTCGAGTTCATGGCTTTCATGTCACTAATTTATGGAATTCTTTTGTTAATAGAGATGTTTTGATTGCATTAACATGTAATAGATATAGATTGTAAAACTTGGTGCAGAATTCGCATGCTAGAATAAGTTTAAATCATTTGAACCTATGAGAGTTTTTGAGCCAAAATCCATGATTTTAGAGAGGAAATTTCGACATACATAGGGATTTTTGTTTAAAAATTAAACATGCCTCATATGATTGCTTGCCATAGTTTTTAATGAACTAGAGAATGCTAGAACTTGCTCATGTGATTTTCAAAGCTTATAGTCAATACATACTCTGATGTTGGATATGATTAAAGTCATTTAGGATTTACCACCACTTTTGCCAAATTGCTATGTGTCCCATATGTGCGCACGAGTTGCGACTCCCTTAGTCAACCATTTTGAGCCCACATTAAGCTTTTCTTTCATCGCCATATATATCCAAACACTCTAACCTAGTGTAGATAATCCTTACCCTTGTTCTAAAGACTTGGTGAAGATTTTTTTAAGCTAGATACATGGAGATGGCGTGAGAATCATTAAGGAAGATGTGAGTATGAGGATAGACTTGTCCAACAAAAGAAAAGAAATAGTAATTGCCGAAAAAGAAAAAAAAATCGAGAGCATGGAAATAAAGAAAAATAATAATTTGTGAAGCTCTCCGGCAATTGGTTTTAATGTTGAGTTTGATTAATGTCCCCCATTTTTGTGGATTTGGAGGTTGAATTAAATTGAAGGCCCAATAGTGAAGAAATATGGCCTTTGTCCTGTTCACGAAGCTCTAAGGAAGATTAGAATAAAGTATGGGCCCAACAAGATGAAATCTGGCCCTTGTGCTTAAAGTCTGACACTGGTAACGTGGGGAAGAAGATGGAGCACGAAATTTAACAAGATGATGGAGCTAGACTAAGTCTTTGGAACGTTCTTAAACACCACTTATCCAAATTTTCGAATGCCTTAGCCTTAGCCCCATTACAACCTTTGAAAGTCCTTTATGATCCTTGAGATGAGTAGCCTTTGGTCTGTGGAGTTAATCACATGAGTAAGAATATGGTTTGGGTTCATTTTTGCAAGTAGCTAATTCTATTCACGAGGTTTCAACAATTTTGATTTATATCTTAAGAGAAACCATTTTCATGAGTGAAAAGATGATGAGTGCGTCCATGAGAGGATTTCAAACTTTTCTAGTGCATGCATAGCTTATAAATCACCATTGTTTTCATCTAGGTCTTACTTGTTCATGCATGAGAATGTCTTTATTAACTCTTGAATTCCTTGTGGTCGAACATTATGATTGCCATGGAAATTTCGAAAAATCGTTTAAGGGTTTTAGATTTGTTTTGAGTCTTAGTTTAATTTAGTGTTTGCTAAGGGACTAGCAAAGTCTAAGAGTGGGGGAATTTGATCTACGCATTTTAGGCGTATTAATTAGTACATTTTCTCTACATTTTTACTTTGTTATTTACTTAGTATGGTTAATTTTATTAGCTTTTACTTATTTTTGTTATTTTTAATTGTAGAACAAAAGAGACGGAGTCAATGAGCCAACACGCATGCAGATAAATGAAAAAGAAGATGAATAAATAATGGCAAGAGAATTCGGCAATGGAAGAAGAAAATTGGAGGCACGTGGATTGTGGAAGTGAACCAAAGAGGAGATGTGTCGGTTAAAAGCAAGTCTTTGGTGCTTTTCAAGTTTTCAAACGCACAATTAAATTTGACATGAAACGGATGTAGGAGCTTAATTGCATGATGGAGGAGCTTAATTGCATGATGAAGGAGCTTAATTGCATGATGGAGGAGCTTAATTGCATACCTATTTGAAACGGTTTTCTATTAACATGGGGAGGAGCTTAATTGCAATAATACTACACATTTATTCTTTCAATTAAGAGGTTTTGATGGCACATCTTGGGAGGAGGAGAGACATGGGAATTCTCAAATCATTTTCTATATAAAGAAAGCTTTGGGGAAGAAAAAGATCATCACATATTCTAGGCCTAAGCTCTGCAAAATTACTCTCCAACCTCTCTCTCAGACACCAAGACCAAGCACGAAGTTGACAATACCGCCATCCACCATCACTCGGATCGCTTGCACACGTTAAGTCCATACAAGTGAGAACCACCATCGTTGGAGTCATCTACACCTTGGGAGTTTGCAGCGTTAAGCGGGATTTCTTTAAAGTGTAACAATGAATCCTTTACTCCGTAGTCATATTTTGTTCTTGTACTCTTTTTGTTTAACATTGAGTTTTGGTGAATATTTTTGGATTTTTAATACTTACTTGGGTATATCTTCCATGTGTTTATGTTCTTTGTTTTGTTTGAGACATGCTATGTCTAGTTCTTAATGCGTTGGGTAGTGCGGGATGATTGTGTTTTAACCTTTCGCCTGGAAGTTATTCAATGATTCTTAGATTTTAAGGCGTTAAGCTTTAAACCACATGGCATGTTAACAATAAGAATTAGGAGCATAAATTTCGAAGATAGCTTAATTAGGTAGAGAAAATTGGTTAGGTTGAATATGATGATCACATGTAAATAATTAGCTTATGTTTTATTTTTGTCGAAATTTATGGTGGGATTTTTGGGATTCTTTTTATGTGTTTTGCTTGTCTATGAGTCGATGCATGTTAGAGTCCTAGAATTTCTTGCTATATTTTTCAACGTTTTTAGGTAGTAATTAGATAGAAAATTAGGTAATTAAAATCAACTCATACACCCCCCATATTACACAATAATTGCATGCACCCTTCAATCCCCGGTTTAGAACGATCCCTACTTGCTTATATTATACTACATCTATAGGGTTTTAAATTGTTTATGGTTGATTTATGTGTTTAATTTAAATGCATATTTTGGTCATATCGACGTCTCATACTGTGTATTTTACCACAAGGGTGACTCTATACATTTTACGATATGAACTAACTCTCAACCCATTTTTTCTAACCTCTTTTGCTAGTCATCTTATCCATTCCCTTTGCCAGTCCCGAATTATCCTTTCTTACACTACTTTGCGCAGTATTTTGGACATACATGGTGACGTGTTAGCTACTGAGGTCATGGACTCAACTACACAAATCTAAGTAACTTTTCCTCTTCATTACTATCCCTCCACGAATGATCATCCAATGGCACACAAAACAACAACCAATATACGAAATCAGACCACCAAAGAATTTCAATAAGCATAAGTTGAGACACCCCATGTATTTCTCCTACTTTTACCACAATTGTTGATTACTTCAGCAAGCTTGAGTTTCCAATATTGAAAGTAATATACTTCAGCATAACACACAATCTGTATGTAAAAGCATGTAATGAATGCACAATATGCATCAAACAAAGGCTATCCAGAATACAAAAATAATCTTGCACTTCCCTAACCCAGCAGCATAAGACATGTAAACTGTACCAAATTGTGCAGAATCTAAGTTTAGTGTCTTCTAACGAAACACATAGGACAAACTAAGGAAAATCTGAAAGTTGGAATTTCCAGAATTTTTTTTTCACTAACAATGAATTAAAGCATAACCAAATCAGAAACTATAACTTAAATTTGAACAAGAGAACCAATCTCTAATCTTCCTCCTTACAGAACACTTTCTCCTTCTTAACTTTCTCTAACACTCTAACTTTATACTAGAAAAAGACTTGCAAAATTATATGTAACAAGCTTCTATTCTGAGCTATTTATAGTGTTTCCTATGCAGGTAAACATTCAATTTATAATAAGCATGAAGAAAGAAAATTTGATTATGAGAACTCAGGGAACTTGCACATGGATAGTAGGTTTAACACCTCCCTAGTCTAGGGTTCCACCTCCTGGTTCTAGGGTTCAATAAGGAGATGCAACAATAGTTCAAGTTACAAGGTTCTGGGTCTTCTAACTTTTCTGCATTCATCCCTACGGCGGATGATAGAGAGCTTCGCTCTCTCTCTCCCTCTCCCTCTTTTTTTTTTCCCGACTACTCTATTTGGATTTTATTAATCATGGGCTTCCTAATCAAACTTGACTAATATCTACCAAATTCTAGCCCATAGTCACTCACTTAAAAACCCAAATATATATATATACATAAATAATAACTAATTATAATATAAAATATAAAATATAAAATAAAATTATAAATAGAAATAGAAATCTTTTTCCTAATAAAATAAATAAATAAAATTCTAGGTCGTTACAACATTCCCTTCTTCCATGAATTTATTGGCTTATCAGTACCAGTTTGAGTACGAGCAAGGAAGAATTACTACATTCAATCATGAGGTAATTCTCAACCATACCTCAAGGCCCGCAGAGACCATGAACACTGTTGAGAATAAATACATTGGAAGGAAGGAACATAAGGATAGAAAGAACAATTGTTCTAAGCCTTACAACCATGGTGGGACAAGAAGAGAGTGTGTCAACTACTAATATAGATCTTGGTACATAGATTAGGGCACCAACTTCAACAAGAATCTTTTAGGTTCCAATAATTATGACAATTTTTCATACTCTGTTCCGTCTGATAGTTACACTTGTTTTAAGTGTAGATCAACTACGCATAGGCAAAAGTAATAGAGTGCAAGTAAGGAAATTCAAAATATGTACAAGAGGCTCCAACAATACTGGGCACAAGAGGCTACCTTCAGTGGAAGAGATGATGATATGAAAGAAGATTATGAAGGATCTCAATATAGCTAGAAAACAAGAACGCAAGTTTTGAGATTTCAGATTCAATTGGTCAATATATTAGGCTGTTATTTCTGCTATGTAATCAAGTTTAGTTCATTTTGACTTGCTGTAGTTGGTTTTGTTTGGAATAAGACAATCTTTTGATGTAAGTTTTGATGTTGGAAAAATAATAAAACAATTTCTTTTTGGTATTTGAAAGTGTTAAGAATGGTTAATTTCATACATATTGATTAATGGTTCGAATTATACATAACTCTATGACACTATGACACAAAAATACCATAAAAATAAGACAAAAAGAGAGGATGGTTTTTGATCCTTGGAATTTTTGACCTGTCGAAGGTTTACCTCGACCCGTCGAAGAACCTCTCTTGGATCAGTTTTTGCACTTTTTCGACCCGTTGAAATTTTTTGCACTAATTCTTTTTACCCGTCGAAATATGGTCCTCGGTCACCTATTCTGCCCTTCGACCTGTGAAGCAACATCTCGACCCATCGAATGATAGCTCTTGTCTCCAAATTTGTCCAAATTTGACCTGTAGATGAAAATTTTCAACCCGTCGAAAAAGATATCTAAAAATCGATATCAGTTTTAGGTTTTCTTCGACCCGTCGAACCATTTTCTCAACCCGTCAAAGAGGTCCCCCTGGACATAGATTTCTTGATTTTTGACCCATCGAAAAAGGTATCAGAAAATCAAATTTTATTTTGAGTTTGCTTTGACCCATCGAGTGAATTTCCGACCTATCAAAAATCTAACCTGGAATTAGTGTTTTGATGTGTTTTATATCGGTTTTATCAAAAAATAAAGTTTTAGAAAAATATTTAGATCCTCTCCTACTTCTGTGCCTAGTAATCTACATTAGATGTGGTTTTACATCGATTTTGTCATGCCATAAAATGCAATCTACAAGGGTCATATGCTGTTTTACATCGGTTTTGAATGTTACTATGATCAACACTTTAATTGAACCATGCTAAGTTTTGAAAACTTTTGTGCCAACAGTTTTCAATTGGAACAATATTTTGAGAATGTAAAAGACTTTTGTGTTCAATCTCCATAAAAATTTTGCTAACTGTGTAATGTGGAGAGGTTTATGAGGATTTGCAGTGGTTTATATCTTACTACGGTACAGAACATTTAATCTAATGCAGTCATTCATACTACTGTATGTGACTCTTCTTCATATAAGCTTTTGCATTATGACCAAAATATTGAGAAATTCCTATGGTCATCGGTCCTTAAAAGCACAGAAGTATGTGAAAATACTTAAAACCATCAGTTTAGATGTGGGGAATTGAGATTACTCTACTCGGTCTAGGCTCGGTCTCCAAGACGAGTACAATATTTTTTCACCGAACGTCTTTATGGCAAAATCCATTGTACATTGCTTGGTTTGCAAAGATTGTTCATGCTTGTAACGTTGTTTACGTGCATGACCTTATTTTATTGTAGATACAACTTTCATTCTTTCACAGATTCTAAGAATATATTTGTGGACCAATCAAAGCGGTATGTAGACTATATTATGATTTTGATTACTACATCGACACATAGGTCACATGTTTTTGCCATTCACATGGTACGCTGCATTTGTAAAACTCTTAGCACATATTATTAAGCTTCAAACTCACCACCCAGAAATTCTGATCAGGTCTATTAAATTGGATAATGCAAGAGAGTTTACATCAAAATCTTTTGTTGATTACTACATGGCAGTTGAGATTGAAGTTGATTATCTCATCCCTTATATTCATTCATAGAATGGTTTAGTAGAGGCATAAATCAAGTGGTTACACCTTATGGCTAGTACAACGAAAATGCATACTAATTTACCGGTACAGTTTGTCGCTTGATATCCATAACCCGCCAACCATTTAGTGCATATTAGTTGGTAACTGGATATGAACCTGATATCTCACATCTAAGCATCTATGTGCCTACTACGCTTTTACTGCGTGCAAAAATGGGTCATCAACGACGATTATGCATTTATGTTGGTCATGATTCTCCAACGATTGTCTGCTAGTTAGAACCTGTGACAAGAGATCTCTTTACTGCTGGTGTTGCAATAAGTCACTGTGATTAGACATACTTTTAGCCGTTAGAGGGAGATAAGAATGGATCCATTCTGGTTAAACGTTGGAAATTGACGTGGTATATTCTCACTATGTCTCTTCATGATCCCCGCACATCTTAGTGTGAGATTGAAGTGTAAAAAATTCTAGATCTTCAGAAAGTATCAGATTCGATGCCTGACTCCTTTACTGATATCATGAAATTGACAAGATCGGTTATACCTGCTACAAATCTTGAAAGGTTGAAAGTCCCTTGAATTGGACAAGTTAACGTAACAACTGGGCAAAGTAGCGTTTCTCCTGCTCATAGTGGGGGTGTAGCATTGGTTAAAACCCATTGATGAGTTACCAGTGAAAAGGCAAGTCATCAAGGCACAACCATTGATCATCAACCCATGAGATTGTTTCTGACTACAATTGTGTTTAAAAGTTGACATTGAAAAATATTGGGGGACGCTTCAGAGTCAATGACGATGTTAGTAAACAAAAAAATCTCACCAAGTTAAACAAATGGTAGCAGTATTATAGATGGTTCTTCTAGACTTGTTGATGATGTATTTACTTATTCTATCGCTCAAGAATTAACGACGATGAAGTGGAACATTGCTCTGTTGCGGATTGTCAATGGTTAACATAGAGCAGATTGATTGATATGAAAAGTTGCAATCCAGGCTAAACTATACTCACTTACAAATGACAAGTTTTCGATATAACAACTCCTAACCAAAGAATTAAAAAAGTCTAAAAGAGCCTCAATGTCATCCAGCAAACAAAAGCCTTCACAAAATAACAATAGTGCCAATCAAGCAGGTCTACCAACAAGCTCTCATTTGAATATTGATCTCCTTGCCTTCTTAGCTGCAAAATCATCAATTAGTTTATCATGATTTATTTTGCCCAACTGTTCATTCTCTTAAACAATTTATAGCAAAAACAAAAGACTCTATCTAGTTCCTTTGAATACACAAGCCACTCCCTGACATGTTTTGTCCCATTTTCTAGGAACCCTGTGTAAAATCTTGAACTAAAACGTCTAGACAACTTATCAAGAGGGTCTTATACTATAGAATAATCTCTTATATGACCCTTTTCTACCAGCAGATCAATACATTTCTGGTCAAGGTCATCCCAATTTCTCGGATAAAAAATGTTCAAAGGACTATAATCACCGAATGGTAAGCCGGTTAGACACAAATGAGTTTTTATTTGGAAGCACAATGAGAAGAACTTACAGCGCAAGAATTTTCTCAACGCTCTAGTATTGATTATGAGGAGTTGTATTTTCTGGTTATGGACATCGCTACCTTATCATTTTGGTAGTGTTCAAAAAACTGAGTATGTAGCTATAGATGTGGTTACATCATATCTTTATGAGGATCTTAATTCAAAGATATATATATAAGAGTGCCATTTGACATGGTTATACCTAATTCAAATAACTCTAAACCACGGAGTGGTCATGTGTTCAAATTGAGATGTTCACTATTCTAAGTGACCACTTGATTGGGAAGGGATGCGAGAATGATAAGTTATACCCATGCGTATTCATTACATAAACGAGTTGTTTGAGATGATAGACCTTGGTATGACTCGATTTTTTCTTGATTTAAGAGATAGAACATCGAGTTGGTGGAATACTAATTCACCAGTATGCTTATGTCTAATTCAGGTAATGGATAAAGCACACCCTCTTAGCACACCAATGATTGCTTGCAGTCTGGAACCCAAAATGATCTGTTTCATCTTAAAAGATGATGGTGAGGAACTTTTGGAGCTGAGATTTCATATCTTAGTGCGGTTAGAGTTTGGTTATATATAGCTTGGAGCACACATCTAGACATTTTCTTCTCAGTCTACACCTACGCAAAGTCATTGGAATGGTGTAAAGCACATCTTAAGGTACTTGAAGGGATCCAATGACTTGGGCTTATTCTTTCCTTACAAAGAAGCGAGAGAGAAACTTGAAATTCAAGATAAATGAATGGTTGAAACACAGCTATCAAATTTGACACAGTTTGACTCGTTGAACTTGAAGGTACTTGTGACGGGTCAACCTGGGTTTTCGACCCGTCGAGATTTTATATTGACCCGTCGAATGAAAGACCCTGGATCTACTAGAGCAAGTTTCTCGACCTGTCGAGAAAATTCTTCGATCCGTCGAATGGAGCTCCGGCTGCAAGCACTTTACATTCATTCAGTGCAGCCCCTACTCAGAGACACCATGTGATGTCTTGGTCGATATTGCTGATACTGGGTATCTCTTTAACCTACTTAAAAGACGTTCTTAAACAGGTTATGTATTCACCATGAGGAACACAACGATTTCTTGGAGATCAACAAAGCAAACCCTTATTGTTACTTCCTCGAACTATTATGAGATTATAGCTTTACATGAAGCGGTTTAGGTATGTATCTGACTTAGGTCTGTAATACACAATTTTAGAGGGTCTAGTGGATTACCATCAACTACGACAACACCAATTTACATCTTTGAGGATAATGCGGCTTGCATCGAACAAATGAAGTTGAGTTACATTAAGGGTGGTCACACTAAACACATTTTGCCAAAGTACTCCTACAATCAACAACAGCAGCGGTTATTAAATATCCGTGTGAACCAGATTGGTTCGGTGGATAGTGCTATAGATTTGTTCACCAAGTCACTTCCAAAATCTATATTTGTAAAACAAATGAGACGCATTGGAATGCGAAGATTGTTTGAACTCCAAGATTGTTTTACTAATCGGGGGGGGGGGGGGGGGGGGTTCATTTCATAGACATCAGGGGGAGTCTACATCAAATGTGACCACTTATGTAGTTGACGTGTCTCTTTTTCCTTTAGACCAAGCTTTTGTTCATTATCCAAGTGGTTTTTGTTTATTTGTTTGACAAAGTTTTTAGTGAGGCAACAAGTTATGCATCACCTATTATGATCGTGACACAAGGGAAGTGTATAAGAATATATATTCCTGGTATTTAGATGTGTGTCTTGTTCTAATTAGCATAAAAGTAGGTATCCTCTCAATCCTTGATTTATAAGGATATTGATTGTAACATATTGTAATGCATATTTAAGGTCATATATTAATGAATTAAGTACAATTTCAAAATATATTTTCTACGTATCTATTTTTTTTAGGGGGCCGATCAAAATCCACTCCAGACAAGATTTTGTAGCAATACAAGGTTCTACCGGATTACCCGACATGATAAAGAGAAACCCTAATATATCCATACACTAATAAACATGATGACAGATAGGCCCTAGACTAACAAATGGGAGTAGCACAAGTAATTGTCAAACTTTTGGGCGCATCACTCTTTAATCAGCTAGGAATCTCCATTATTGCTCCGCATTCCGACGCAAAGCTTCAACATCCATATATGCTGGTGACATGATTGCAGATTTATTGGGGGACACTTTCTTCGTACCCTCGAGGACTAAAGCTGGATTTGTCTCTTTTATTAATGGAGCGACGCCCTGATGACCTAAAATATAAAAAAACTAGACTTTAAAATATAAAAATCAGGCCATGGGATTTGTTCCAGGCCCATATTTGAAGTGCAACATACAGCTTTTGACCAGTTCAGCCCATGAACACTCTAGATACTGTCGGCAGCTTTCATCGTCCAATTCGTGCACCGCCACCCGTTGCATATCAAGCTCCTAACTCTTCCGTCTCTCATCATCGTGCCGAGGGACAAATCTTGTCCGGCTGCACCCTGGAGCGAGCGCCGATGAAGCCAGGGGCCGCCAGACGAGTGAAGGCAACAATGAGAGGTTTTTGTATCGCGCGGTGCTGTTAGTGTCTGCTAGCCTAATTCTTATGTCCCCAAGTCAAAAGAAACAAGAGGGTTTAACAGTGAATGAGCTAAAGGAAGTGTTAGGTGTGAGTGTGTGACTAATGATGGCCATGACTTGATACCATTACCATTTATAAAGTCTAAATCTTGGTTTTATCTACTTATAATGAGTCCTTGATTGATTCTGATGCCCCCTAAAACAAAATAACAATTGGCACCCCGTAGACAACTAGATATTTTTATGTTTTGAATACACAGACACAGACGAGGTTGAATTCTGATAGTTAACAACATAGAAGCATTAGCATGGATTAGTCTCTTTGACGATGATTCCGATCAAAGAAATAAAACAGTAAAAGGCAAAATTTAATTCAACCAAAGGTTGAAAAACATGTTTGTAACGATGGGTTGGCTCCAGTTACGAGCACGTGCATACAACGGATCCAGATTATTTTCTTTTCTGGCTTTCTGTAGAGAAATGCTGTCACACACAAGTTTTGTCTCTTTCCTCTGTTTTCCATTCCCTTCTAGCCTTCTTTTATGTGTTCTGCTTTTCCTTTTTCCAGATAAAGCCGTGTGGTTTGCTTATCATGCGGAACACTGCGTCGAACTCGAAAACGGAATTTACCATAATTTCCGTTAGGCATTCTTATCCTCATGCATGCTTATGAGCTAAATAATTAACTACGTACTCTCTCTGATAGGTTAAAGTGTCTGCAATTGATGAGTAAAATAAAAGTTACCGACGAGCTTAATTAACCACAAAGGCTAGATCGTAGGCATAATTGGAGGGAGAGAGAGAGAGAGAGAGATGATGCATAAGGGACAACAAAAGTGCGTAGAGATTGTAACTAAAATCATCATTGTGCTTTAGGACTTAGGAAGCATGCTCATCTTTGGCGTGAGGCAACGCGATCAATGATTATTGAGTACACTTATTAGCTAACACAAATCTTGACGATTTACCAACTTCAACGAAAAAGAGAATGATGTTTATTGATTAATACGACACATTTTATTGGTAAAAAGATTAAAAGTATTCTTACTTCACTTCGTATGTGTTTGTTTGAAGGAGATCTATTTGTCTTTTAAGTCAAAATTTGATCAATACGATATTCTCGTCGAATTCACTTTGTTTGGATATGCCATTTTAGTGTACGATACATGGAATGTTTGGCTTTAGTATGAAAACGAACGGCATTACTTACACTAGGAAATATCTGTGAAGTGATTTTGAGTTCATGTCTCTTTTAATTGTTGCGTATATATTTTGTAGTTTGCCTTGAAAAGATGGATCAAGAGTGAGCAAAGAGAGAGCTAGTAGCTCCCTTGAAAGATACAACGAGAAGCGAAGAAGACAGTGAGCCTTTACGGCGGGAAAAAAAGAAAAGAAAAAGCAAACGAGGAAAACACAAGCCAAAGCAACCTCTCTTCTCTCTCTCTCCAACTCTGAAATAAAACCAGAAGAGGAATCTTTCTCTCTATCTGTTTGTTTCTGGTTGAGAGAGAGAGAGAGAGAGCGCGCCTTGGTGCCTCTAAAAGCTCTACTGTTTCTTTCTATATGCACATTGCCGAATCCGATTCGCCATCCTCAACTCACTCCATCAATCGATCTCTTTCGTTCTTGAGGTACGTTTTTGAAACCTCGTCTAAACTTGAATAGCTCTAAGCCTCTAACTCAACTAGCTTGCTACTGCTGTGATTAATTTCTACTCATTTCTTTCTCCTGTTGGTGCCCATTTTGAAACTGATTTCGGATTCTAAAACTGAAAAGAAAGGAAAATGAAGCTCGAATCACAGATATCGATTTGTGAGTTTCGGATTGCTAAACTTGATAACATAAAACATTCCATATAGATGAGAAATTGCTAAACTTGATAACATATTTTACATTCTTTATTTTCCTATAAGGATCCCTTTCGGTTTTGGTGGGTAAGAATTTAGAAACTCAAAGGAATACAAATTCTTTGTTCTGTTTTTTGTTGTTCTTCCACCTCGTCTAAAGCAAAAGACATATTTCAGTTGGATTCTAGGGTGAAATTCCAAGTGTGCCATTGCCTACTACCACACTAGTGAGGGGCATAACCGTCCTAATTTCATCAATGGAAGAACAGAGCACTCTTGCATTAGAAGAAAGGATCATCTAGTTAATAATATCCACAACCCTTATATTCATATAGGAAAGTTAAGAAGTAGAACAAAAATTCAAGGAAGATGGGAATCCTTTTCTGCCTCCATCAGAACTCAAAAGTATTTGTGGGCTCCCAATTCCAAACTTGGACGTACAAGAAAGAAAGGCTCCTCCCTCAGCCTCAAGTAGACACAGATCAAGCATTTGAATTTTGAAGTATGCTTATGCTTCAATTGACGGCTCTGATATCAGCAAGGTTCTAAAAACTTATAGGGCTCAAGTCAAATTCTAAATATACGGAATCAGAATATAAATGCTCGTCTATCCATCACCCAACAATTTTGGTCTCCTCTTATCGTGCATGGCACGATTGTGCGTATTTGTGTTTGTGATTGGTCATGCCCACCCAACTCAACAAAAAAGGGCACAATATGCCCACACACAATGGTTCTTCTGATTTGATTTGAGTGTTCATGTAAATATCTTACCTACAAGTTTCCATCTTTTTCGGATTTTTGGCATCAGTTTCGTGATTGATCACATTTTTGGGCTGGGAGGATACATATAAGTAAGCCCAACTGTTTCAAGTCCTTAGCTTTGACGCTTGGTAACTGACTGCAAGTCTGTAACAACATAGCAGGGCAAGAAGAGAAACTGACAGAAGAAGAAAACAGAGAGGAATTCAGTGGTTTTTGGATGAGTAGAAGAAATGGAGACTTCTGCTCCAACAGGGAACTATGAGAGGAGCAACACATTCAAATTTGACACATGGTTTAGCCAGTTTCGAAATAGCTCCAATCCATGGATGGCCAGATATGTCTACGGGTTCATGTTTCTGCTGGCAAATCTTTTGGCATGGGCTGTCCGGGACTACGGAAACAGCTTCTTGATTGAGATGGAGAGTAAGTAGAGGTCTCTCTTAGTCTACTGATATCAAAAGAACATGTTACATGTAGTAAATATATACACACAATTAATGTATTACTGCTTTGGTCGTGGATGCAGGGTTAAAAGCATGTGATGGTTTACATGATTGTTTGGCTGCAGAAGGTGTCCTCCGTGTGAGCTTGGGATGCTTTGTATCCTTGTCTCCGTAATATATGACGATATTTACTTTGTTCTGCCTCTGCGTGTTTTATGTATCTGGTCTATGGAAAACACAAAGTATAGCCTTAATATATGATGATCAGCTGTTTTATTTTTCTATGTTTCTTTCAACTGCGGGTGCGTCGAAGTTGAACCAGTCCAGAGATACATGGCAATCTGGATGGTGGTCTGCCAAGATTGTCTTGTGGATTGCCTTTGTTATTATTCCATTTTTGCTTCCTTCGGCTATTATAAAGCTCTACGGTTAGTGCCAAAATTAATCCCATTTTATGGACACACCTTGAATTATATAGTTCTTGAAATTTGTTTCTCTTCAAGGCTCTGATACAAATGTTTTGGCAGGTGTGGTTGCACATTTTGGTGCCGGGTATGTAGCATTCTACTTTTGTTATACAAATGTTAGGCAAGCAACTAAAACTTTTTGGATTTTATTTTAACATATTCAAGTTATGATTTTTATTTTATTCTGCAGGGTATTTCTTCTGATTCAGCTAATAAGCATAATCAGTTTCATTACATGGGTTAACGATTGCTGTCAGTCTTCAAAATCCGAAAGATGGTAAGACTTTTCTTGACCTTCGAGTTCAGCCATCTACTTTTCATATCATTTGTATTTGTAACTAATTTACATTTGTGGGTTTTCTGCAGCCAAATTCATGCAATGCTAATTGCAACAGCTGCATATGTTGTAAGCTTAGTTGGGATCATAATGATGTACATATGGTATTCACCAGATCCATCTTGCCTCATTAACATATTCTTCATTACCTGGACATTAGTACTACTTCAACTCATGACCAGCGTCTCTCTCCACCCAAAAGTAAAGTTTGAATGCACCAAATGTCGCCTTTTAGTTCATTCATGTTTTATTGTGGTCTCCAATTGCTAATATCCGCCTGAAACAGGTGAGTGCTGGTATCTTGGCTCCTGGGCTCATGGGGCTCTATATTGTTTTCATCTGCTGGTTTGCCATTAGAAGGTACGGTTTACACATTCTCCTCACTGTACTTGAAGTTCTTGTAGTGACATTGGATCTTCCTAGGTTTTAGCATTTGACAAAGACAAGAGTTTTGTAAATAACCCTGCGTAATTGCAGATTGAGCCTTCAACGATTTTATGTGATTACATTTTGACTCTATGTTTGTTCTGAGGAGAATTGCCTTCTGCAGTGAGCCAGTAGCAGGGAACTCTTGCAACAGAAAGGCAGAAGCTTCAACACATGGGGATTGGCTCACCATCATAGTAATGCTCTCTAAATCTTTTAAGAGTTAGTGAAGCTCATATGAATTCTAGATGCACATATCTGAATTCTGAAGGCTACCCACTTTGATGATATAACTTCCTAGACCTTAAGCTCGATCATAGATCTAGACATTAGTAGATAAATGTAGAAGTATGATAGCTCCTTATGCAAGATTGTGACAATAACTCATTTGTTTGCAGAGCTTTGTTATCGGTGTACTTGCAATGGTTATTGCAGTATTCTCGACAGGCATAGACTCCAAATGCTTTCAGGTTGCTGTACTGTATTAGTAACTCTTGATGACCCTACATATTTTTCCATAGACATGTAACTCTGACAGTGAATGAAACTGCAGTTCAAGAAGGAAGAGACTGAATCTGAGGATGATGTGCCATACGGCTATGGTTTCTTCCATTTTGTTTTTGCCACAGGAGCAATGTACTTTGCAATGTTATTGATCGGTTGGAGTACTAATCACAGCATGAAAAAGTATCTCCCCATCTATGCCTGGTTCATTGAACTTTCGTTCTTTTACTTGGACCTCATCAAGTTACTTTCTTCTGCAGGTGGACAATTGATGTGGGATGGACTAGCACTTGGGTGAGAATTGTCAATGAATGGATCGCTGTCTGTGTGTATTGTAAGTAAAACAGAGAAAAACACATCCCTTGAGTACCGTCCAGTGAAGCATGCCTGAAGTTGAAGTACTAATAGGACATTTCTGTTTTTGCAGTGTGGATGCTGATTGCTCCAATATTGTGGAAGAGAAGACAAACAGATGTATCCGTCGTATGAAACTGGAAAGAAATAATTTAGCTGTACATAGAGCGAGTCAAGCTACGGCAAGAGCGGAAGGATTATTGCATGTTCAAGAGACTCAGGCCATGAGCCACCCCTGCCAACACTTGACTGATTGATTAACTGACTAGGATTTTCCAATACTGGAGTAATTAATAGAATCCTCTAGGACTTCTCTCTCTCAAAACGGTTTTAAGAGCACCAAAAAGCACATAGCATCTGCTCAAGATATCCAATATCTCCTTATTTGTAACAATACTGAAGAGCTTACATACATCAGCTGGGGCATAAGTGGGTTTAGATGTCACTCCCATGAGTTCCTTCTTTTACTTCCTAGTCCTTTCTCTATGAGGTCCAGGATAGGGGATTTATATCATTTTGCTATACTTGTATCAACACTAGCTAGCTGACTACAGTGAATTCAGCATGTATTATATATGAAGAAACAGATCCATGTACAGTTTTTGTGCAGACAGTACTCTTGGGATGAAGGCCACGTTTATGTCTGGAGACTGGAGTCCAATGCAGGATTTGATTCTACAACAAAAGGAATATCATAGCTTTTTTCCACCTTTCACTCCCAAATGGACAATCATAGCTCATTATCAGTCTGAATGATTATTACCGCATCAGACACAATTCATCAGAGGCCATACCCACCATAAATAGTGCAGATAATTATTCTGCTACCAGACAACCCAGTTAAGTCTTAAGGCATTATTATTGCAGATTCATCATCACCACAAAAAGCAAAAAATGGCTAACGTACATTATTAAACATTAGACCTTTGCGCTACAAAAACAAAAGCATTTCCTGCTTGGCATGCCTTGAATTACAAGTAATCTAAATGTGAATAATTATGCTGTTTGTATTACAAGTCGAATCAACTCTGGCAGTGTGCCAGGATGAAGATGTATGAACGAGCCAAGTGGCACATTCCTTCCATCGATGGTAGGATCCAAAATGGCACATTCATATCAATCCAATTCCAGTGATCCATAGAGTCCGAGTCGAACTATTGGAGTAAACTTTTATCCCCTAGATTGGAAATTCATCTCACTTTTGGTGGTAACATGTTCTTTTGGACGACCCCGGAAACCATATAAGCGTGCAATATTAAATAGTCCGTGGCATCATATACGCAATTGACCTAAAAATAGTGCATCATCCCACAATGCTGTGCAACTTAACCGAGTAAATGGCAGCAGGGTACATATAATCCTCGTGCCATCAAGTGCATGAACTCGACGTTATCTTGATGCGTTAGATAGTTTCGTCAAGCGAGACAACCAACCGTGGCTAGATCGAGTCACAAAACTTGTCACGGTAAAACAAAGTACTTCCCACTTCATATCGGATATCTACATATGTAAAGGCAACACAACTTCATACACAAAATTATCTCAGATACTCGGACCATATTAACATACAAATTCAATTCCACCGCAACATGTGACTGTTTCATTCATTAGCTTACACAGATTCAATGAGCTCACAACACAATGAAGAGATTGCAAAGTCATACAACGTAGCAGAGAAGAATGAAGAGGAGAAAGCGAAAAACTGAGGGGCACAGCACAAGGATCACCCAATACAATGCTGCAAATCCAATAAATACATCGGCTGGCAAAAACGATACCTAAGGTTCCATTCAAGGCCACTGTAGTCTGTACCCCTTTATGGCTTTAATCCCCCTTTTCTAATATATATACTCTTTCCTTTTCTTACAGCAACAGATTGTACATGACAACTGGATGTCGCCCTTCAGACTCAACCAGGGAGATGATCCAATAAAATAAAAAATTATCAGGCACCATCAGATAACCTAATCACTACCAAAATAACAGCCAAAATTTTCGACCCGGCACTTTGACAGCGAGAAGATGATGTTTACCCTGAGTGGGATTTGGCATTGGTTCTTTGCAACTATCCAAATGGGTTTCCTCCAGCAGGTGGGAAAGGATTTGGGGTAGCAGGTGCCGAGAATCTACCACCCAGCTGTTGATCCATATTTGATGAACCAAAATCAGCTCCCGCACCTCCAAAGCCCCCTGCTCCTTGATACCTATTAGTATTTCATGTGTACAAATTAGTTACTGTAAAACAACGAGTTGGGAACTTATTAATTAGCTATAAGTGTTTGAAACAAAAAAAAAACTGAAAACACTGATATTACCCTCATTTTTTCCTAATACTTATTGTTAAAGCCAAAAAATAATAGTTACCCGGAAGGCGGCAAGCTACTTGGAACTTGTTGACCTGTGTAGGCACCTGAAATTTTGAAACCACATTTCAGCACAACTCCAAATAAAATAAATAAAAACTGAAGTACTTTTTATGAACAATAACAAGCAGCATTATATTACTCGGAGGCATCTGTGATGCATATGGTGGTGGTTGGAGAGGCATTCCAGATGAATATGGAGACTGGTGTGGCATCCAAGCTGATGGGGTTGTCCCAAGACTAGCCGTACGCACTAAGCCCGATGGAGGCTGCATATTTGGTAGCACACCTTGTGAGGATGACATGGAAGGAAACTGCAACATGGGAAAAACACAACACAAAAGGTTAGTAACTTTCTGTACCAATTGAAGATATGTATACACGTGATCCAATAGAATTAATCAAAGCAAATAAGTGTGGCTGCAAAGACTAGAATATAGATTTCAAATAAAGTGATATCACATACTGCTGAAACTTGAACCAGAGAAGGTTCACTATTGACATCAAACGGGTTTGCTGACTTAAACGACTGTTGAAAAGTGGGCATGGGCTGCAAAAAAAACATAGATTCATACACTGATTGATATACAGAACTTATGTCTTGGAACAGATGTAACATATACAATCAAAACATTGTCTTGAGAGATTACCGGCGCATTGTTGTATTGCATAGCAAAACCCATACCATGAGCATGACCAGTTTGCCATCCAGGAACTGGGGCAGGGAAGGATGAATAGTTCATAGCAAAAAGATCCTAAAAACAATGCAGTTTCATTGTAAGTAAGCAGTCGCACATATATATGGAAGGTTAACACACATCCAATCCCCATAGCTTAGGCCTGAATTTAATTAGGCAATACAATTCCAACTTCAATTAATTCAAGCTTAATTTGATGAAGTCCAAATCTCTAAATCTACAATATTTGGTTAAGTTATGTGACAATAATGTAGAGTCGGACCATACTGCAACTATAAGGGTGCACAGATTGAAATAGAACTACAGGGATTGAAGCCTATGTAGAAAAGGGAACTAAGTAAATGTTGCGTTGTATAATGATGAGGTCAAGAAAAGCCAAAAAAAACATAATTACCTCAGGAAGTGCACTTCTTCCAGTTGGCTTTGCATCCCCAGCCGAAGGTTGGGAAGGAATAGTACCAGCATTTTGGATGGATCTTGGAAAATCTTGTGGTGCTGGTGCCACTGGATTGCTTTGAACTTGTCCATGTGCTAAATTCCACGGCTGCGGAAAAAAAGAAGCTTATGACAAATAAGAACATATACATAGTAACAAAATTTCTAAAAACTAAATTGAGAAGACTGTTGCATAAGCTCACTTGATTGCTGGAAGCCCCACCAGCTGATGGTATGTACTGTTGAGAGGCAGACTGAATACCGTGGGCAGGGTAGAGAGAAGGCTGCTGGTGCTGCATACTAGGCCATTGCCCTGAACCTGCAACAGTCAAATTGCCAGCATTGGGTGGGAACATTTGACCCAATCCAGGGGATGGCACTGGAGCACCAGCAGGAAGGTATGATGACGTAGGTGGTGCAACTATGTGAGAAGCAATAGAAGGTGGCAACGTTGTATGTCCTACATGAGGGATGACTGAACCAAATGGTGCAGTCATGTCACCGAAACCTGTAAAAGCCCCAGAATCACCTGTATTTCCTGAGGGATAACTAGGGGCAGGTGTTGAAACAGACAAGTCTGATAGCAGAGATTCCAAGGAATTCACATTTGCAGGAGCTTGAGAAACTTTTGCTTGAGGAGCAGCATCAAAGGAGGCCCAATTGTTGTCACTTTGCGGATTTACTGGCTGTGAATATGGTTGAGTCACTGAAGTTTGTTGTGCTTGAGGAACTGCTGGAGCTGCAGGAGGTTCAATATCAGCATCAAAATCAATTAAGCTACCAGGAGTCTCCAGCTTCACTTCAACTGGGTTCCCGTTGGCAGAACCCAAGCTGCTGGAAGATGCAGTTCTCTGCAATGGATATATGAGAGAAGCTATTACATAGTATTCTGGAAAAGAGAAAAACAGAACAAACACTACAGCAGTACAGAGTAAGTTACAACCAAGAGACATCTGCCACATGCCATTCTAAGTGGAGAATACTCACCTGTGTAAGCACGGAACCATCAGTAGCTCTAACACTGTTGACTTTGGGAGGTTCAATTATACGAAGAGGTACCGTCTTATCCCCCAAAATATCTCTAACAGGTCGTACCATAGGTGGACTGGACGAATCAACATCTCTTGGTTGCTCAGGTGATTTAGAGTCCAGTTTAGTATCTCCATCAGATGATCTACGATCATCATATTTCCTACCATTTCCAAATCTATCCTCACGACGCCAATCATTGACAACTTCTGGACGAGAAGGACTTCTCTTAGAATCACCGTATTGCCGACTTTCTTGATCATATCCAGGACTTCTTTGCCCTTCATAACTTCTGCCACCAGGACTAGACCTTTCACTATAACGGCGCTCATCATCATATGGTGGGCTCCTAGAACCTCCCTGGTACGAATCTTGCCTTCTATTTTCATAAGAGTCCTCCTTGTCACCCTGCATGACAATAATTCAGAACTTAAACCCAGAACCATTTAGAACACTTTCCTCCTGGATCCTGTAAGGCGAGTTTAGGTTTATATGGTATCAGATTATATGCCTTTTATCTTTGCCAAAGTGACCTTATAATCAAGATAGTAGATGGAATCGTTACCATTTTCACCCTTGGAGGCTTGTCAGCATTTCTTTCACCAGTATATCTTCTATCCACATACACATGCTTAATAAAGTCTCGAAGTCTCTCAACATTACTGGTAGCAAACACTTGAATCAGAAACTCGCTACTCAGTTAAATTGATATAAAGAAGAAAATGATGTGTGTTGACCTGCTGTCGGGAAAAGAATTACGTTGAGGATCCAGCTCTTTTAGATAAAGTTCCTTTGCAGGCTGTTATTGGGACAGATGTAAAATAAATGAGAAGATTATCAAACTTGTCTAAGAACTGATAAGATGCATGCATTCATACCTGGTTTCCCCCTTCTTGAAGGGATTTAACTTCTTGATACGTAAACTTGGCCATTGACACCGACTTTACTCGGTGTGTGAACTCCCGACTGGATATATTTTCACATAATTAAATAAATCCAAACAAAGAATGAGGAAAAGATTAAAAAAAAAATTGCATGCCATCAGAACTTACTGTATCCCACTGCAGTTTGTGCAAACAAATGTCCAGAAATTTGTGCAAACATATTGCGGGCCCTGCTTAGCAGAAAATAACTTAGTATTCATGCAGTCACAGAATCTCATTTGTGAGGTATAATATGAGCAAACTACTTCTGCACCCTGACCAATGTACTATTTCAACAATCTGATGTACTGAACACATTAATGAAGTCTCACTTTCACCAGTATGATTTCTGAGCCTAATTGTTGCTATTTGAAGAAGTCTTTTCGGAAGAATGATGTTATCGCACACTCTGTACATGAAAGTATGCCTTAAAGAGCATTAAACTACTCCAATGTATGAAAGCCAGAGATTCCATTTCAAAAATTACAATGAGATGGAAACCAGTAAAACAGTGCAAAACAACTGTAGATAAACACGAGAGCTATGCATAACATACCAGACTGTTGCAGTTAATGCATCTGCGATTCTCAGGAAGTTTAAGAAGGCCACGAATAATCCTTTCGTTCTTCTCGTCCTCCTTCCGGCTCCCCATTTTCACTTCCCTAGTTCATTTCCAAGCCACAGTTAATCACCAACACTCCAAAAACAGCCACAAAATTCAAGACAACGATAATAGCCAGTCGAATTTTAACACAGACACTAGAAATGTTACCAAATTAAACCGAAACTCCAATCCATTGCCTAATCAATCCTACTATAATCACAATTCACATCCACACAATGCTGACTTCACTAAACTAAAACCAAAACAGTACCAAAAAACACAACAAACCGAAAACCTTCAACAAAATTCAAGCCTAATACATATTCAATCGAATCCAGTACAAGCTTAATCGAACTAACACAACGAGATCTGAACAATCAAACTCATCAAATAGTGTATGAACTATGAAGTCTTCAGAAATTGACAGGAGCTGACCTCAGTGATTCGCTGAAGACGAAGAAGAAGCTCTCTCTCTCTCTCTCTCTCTCTCTCTCGCTCAGGACTTGAGTCGTCGTCTAGTAAACGACGTCGTCGGGGAGAGATCTAGGGAGTGCATAGAGGTTAGCGGATCGCTTAAAAGTGCGTAGCCATGGCTGTTGTACAGCTCAGAGCTCAGAGCTCAAGCCAAACCTTCCTTTTTCTTCTTCGTAGTACTTAGTTGTTTAGGGGAGAGATAGAGAAGGAATGATGGGATATTTTGGGGTGTGCTCGGACACAGGGAGTCTTACCCTGTTCTTACGAGGGGATAGATTTACGATTGACACGGTGGAGGTCCACCTTGTTGAAAGTGACAGTGGGCATTGGTCATACAAGGCGACTCAAATCATCATTAATCATCGCCTTCCTGTATATAATACAAAGGGCTAATTATTTGGGATTCAATATTTTCACTAAATTCCTTTAATTTCTTTTTGTGAGTTTGATTCCTCGTACATTTTGATTAGTGTATTTTTTTCTATAGGGTTTTGGGGATTTAGAAGATTTGATTGAGTTATTCGTTATTCTCGAATTTCAAATTTCTATGAAATTACGTAATTATAAAAATTGTATAGATATCGAATATTATTATTTACCGATTCAATACTCAATAAAGTCAGAATTTAATTAGAATGAGTCATTTGTTAGATTGAGGCATTGTCAAAGACTCAAAAGTGCACCGAAGTCGGTCTTTTCCCTTTGCTTTCCTTTGGATAATTGCTTTGTTTTTTTATTTACATTTTTAGATTAGACTTTAGCGCATTGCATTTCGGTAATTAGTATTGTAAAATCATTTTCCTTATTCACATACATAACTTGTCTCAATTACTTCCTCCGTTCTCCGATAGGTTGTGCAAGAAGTCCCTACCCACACGGCCGGCCACCCCTTAATCAGTATCGCAATTAGGTGTTTGTGTTGTGCGTACGACGGTAGGAAAACTATTCCTTTGCCGGCAAGGAATAATGATATCGGCCACCACTTTGGGTCAGGAGTCCAGACCGGGCTCATTCATTATTGGGCTACTGATGATGGAACTTGGGCTTTGAGTACGTATCTCTTGACCTTTCCTCTCCGATCAAACTTTCTACAGGTCAATAAATACATAATACCAAAAGGACTATAGGACGGCGCCACCAATTTTGGCGCGGCTTTCAGAATTGGAGGCAGAGATATGAAAAGTCGTCGTGGCTTTTTACATACAGCTGGGATTGGCTGCCGGGAGATCGGTAACACGGCATGTCGTATGAGAACAATGAGAGGCAGAGAATGGTGAAGCTTAAGATGCAGAAACTGGAGTAGTGATGAAGCGGAGGTATGTATACTTAACGTTTAGCTTTGATATAGCTGGAAATGAATTTTATTATACATGTTGTTTAGGGAGTTATTTGGAGCCGTGTGCATAATTTGCTGTCGAAATTCCTTCCTACACTAAGATGCAGACATGGGTTAGTGTCCACTACTGTCGCGTGGGGATATTCTACTGTATATAATGACGGTGATCGAATGTGACATTAGATAGCCTCATAATGTAGCTAGTCGTTGTGATTTATGTAAGCATTATTTGAAACGTACCGACCAAAAACCAAGCGTGATCGTTAAAAAAACACATGGAATCTGATAATGTCAATGGCGGGTTTTTATTAGTTGTGTTGAATAAGACTGGCGACTGAAAAACTCTAAAAGCCATTTTTCTAGCACGGATGCTTTTCTATATCCACAATTCCACGGTCGCATTTTGCGTTGTTCATGCATAATCGGATTGATCATCCATTTTTTTTAGCGATGTGTAGCCAGATTGATTAGATTCTTCGATCAACTCAACTCTGTATATAGAATATGTGATATTGTATGTGAATACAAATATAACATATTGAAGAAATAGTGGCAAGAAAGGGATGAATCTAGAAGATGTATTTGATTGAATCATTATGTGTTACAAAGGTACAGCTTTATACAACAACACTCTTATGTCAATTTAAGGTAAGAATTAATGAGTAAGCATAAAAGATGGATCATAGTAATTATGATAAATCACACAGTGATCAATACAGTGATTGTAGCAATCAATATTTGATATGCAGAGGGAATCTTGTGATCATACTTTGGTTGGTTTGGTTGGGAGAGTGATTGTAGTGAGTAGATTATGCAACATATTAAGGTTTGCTATCATGCCCCTGCAAGCTAAGAGGCCGAGCTCGGACCGGAAGCTTGGAAAGAAGAAACTGGAAACGTTGAGAAGATAAGCCCTTTGTGAATATATCAGCTGTTTGGTTATCAATGGAGACATAAGAAAAGGCAAGTTCTTGACGAATAACTTTATCCCTCACATAATGATAATCAACTTTTATGTGCTTTGTTCGGGAATGAAAGACTGGGTTAGAAGCCAAAGAAATTGAGCTAATATTGTCACACCATATTCTGGGGCAAGAGAGATAGATGTTGAGATCACGAAACAAGGAACAAAGCCAGAATAACTCTACGGCAGTGTAAGCAAGTTGATGATACTCAGCTTCGACACTAAACTTGGGAACTGTTTTATGCTTCTTTGAACTCCAAGACATTAAGTTTGCACGAAGATAAACACAAAAACCACCAGTTGAATGTGTATCATCTGGATCACCAACATAATTAACATCAGTGTAAACAGTTCACTTAAGAGAAGCAGGCCGATAAACCAACCTATGATCAATTGTTGACTTGAGATATCAAAGTATTTGTTTTACAACTATCCAGTGCACGTCAATAGGTGAATGCATAAACTGGCAGACTTGATTTACAACATAACAAATATCTGGACGGGTAAGAGTAAGATATTGCAAAGCACCAACAATACTTTGATATTCAGAGGGATTAGCTAACTTGACTCCATCATGTAAGCTAAGCTTCTCCCCATGGATAACATGGTTAGTATAAGGTTTAGAATCATGAAACTTGGTCTTTTTCAATAAAACCACAATCTATTTATGTTGTGTCAAGTGTAGATTAGCACCGTTATAAACATCTTGAATGCCAAGAAAGTAATGAATAGCACCCAAGTCTTTCTTGAAAACAAAGAATTGAGATTATATATGCGCTGAGAGATGTGAGAAGAGTTGTTACCCGTCACAAGGATGTCATCCACATAGATAAGAAGGATAAGGTAAATGCCCTGATCATTAAAAGCGAACATGGAGTAGTCAGCTTGAGAGTCCTTAAAGCCAAGTTCCTCTAAGCAGTTCGAAAAACATTGAAACCAAGCTCAGGGAGCTTATTTCAGACCGCAACGAGATCGATTTAGCTGACAGACATGCTTCAGAAATTGAGGATCAACAAAACCAGCAGGTTGCTTCATATAAACCTTTTTCGTAAGAAAGCCATGGAGAAATGCATTTTGCACATCCAATTGTCGAATATGCATCGATGAGTAACTACAAGAGCAAGAACCAAACGAATTATGGAGTGCTTCACTGCAAGATTGAAAGTGTCAGTATAGTCAAGACCTTGCTGATGAAAACAATTTGCTACCAGTCGTGCCTTGTAACATTCAATGTTGCCATCAGAACGTTTCTTGATGCGAAAAACACATTTGTTTGGAAGAACATTCATCAACAAGGAGAATGGAACTAAAGATCAAGTACCTGGTTGCTACAAAGCATTGTACTCAACTCTCATGGCTTCACGCCACTCATCATGTTTGACAGCTTGTGTATAAGAAGTAGGCTTAATAGGAAGAGCAAGCAGACTTGAGTGCATAGCATACTGAGAAGTGGAATGACTGGTATCATTGTTATCCGAATTATAGCATGGGTTTGGCTTGTGAATCCCATGTTTACTTCAAGTCACAATTCTAGCAGGTTTTGAAGAAGGAAGATCATTCACCTGTTGTACCAAAGGACATGATAATATTGGTGGATGAATTGAAGGATTAGTGGGGAGAGAGGGTGAAAAATTGGTGACTGGAGGTGGAGGGGGAGATGGATTGAGGAGGCCATCTATATTAGAAGAAGAGGTAATGGGACAATTTTTTTCTTTGTGGATTTCGGGAATAGACTAACAATGGAGGGAATTGGAAGTTTTGTTAGATCATGAGAAGAAGGAGAAGGATTAATTATAGGAGTAGTGGGTATTGGAGAAGAAGGTTGTTGTGGACCTTGAGAGTTTGGGCCGTGGGTTTGAGAAATAAGAGGAGTAATGGAATCAAATATAATGGGGGAGTGATCAGTGGATGAATTAGAGGATTTGGACTCAAGATTAAGTTCACGAAAAGGAAAGCTCGACTCATCAAACACTACATGACGAGACAAATAGACACGACCCGAAGTAGGATCAAGATACTGATATCCTTGATGATTAAGAGAGTAACCTAAAAACACACAACGTTTGGAGCGTAATTTCAATTTGGAGGAGTTATACGAACGAAGATAAGGAAAACACGCACACCCGAAGACTTTGAAGAACTGAAAATATGGCAAACTATGAAAAAAAAATTCATAGGGAAAGACATAACCAAGAACATGAGATGGAAGCCGATTAATTATGTACACTACCATTTGAAAAGAGTCAACTCAATAAGTGGAAGGCATGTGTGCATGCGCTAAAAGAGTAAGACCGGTGTCAACAATGTGTCAGTGTTTCCGTTCAGCTAAACCATTTTGTTTAGGATGTTTGGGACAAAAAAATCTTTGGAAAATTCCATTGGTGGACAAGTAAGATTGGAAAGCACTACTTTTGTATTCACCACCTTCATTGGTTTGAAGAGTTTTTATGGGGCGATTAAACAATTTTTTGACATGAGTGCGAACGTGATAAACAATTGAAACACTTCACTCTTCTTTTTCATAGGAAAGATCCAAGAATATCGAGAATGATCATCGATCAAAAAATAATAAATAATATTTGAAGCCTTGATGAGATAAGAGAGAGGAACACCAAACATCCAAATGTATTAATTCTAAAAGATAATTTGAAACAGACTCTGACAATTGAAAGGAAAGTTTTGTAATTTTCCTTGACGGACACGGTTGACAAAAACCAAAATTATTGTTTCCTATTACAGGTACTTCTTTATTGGAAAAAACTTTAGAGACAGTGGCGGATGAGGCATGACCAAGGCTAAAAAGCCAAATTTCAGCAGAGACTCGAGCGACGACAAACGCAAAAGGACTACACAACTTGGATGTTGGTGAAGAAGACCGCAAAGGATAAAGCCCATTTTCACTCTTCCCATGGTAGATCGTCTTCCCCATCCTCATATCCTTTATACAAAAAGAATTAGGATAGAAGATAAAATAACAACAATTGTCATTGGTGAATTTATAAACTGATAGAAGATTGGAAGAGGCAGAAGGACAATGAAGAATATCGTTTAAATGAAAAGTGAAGGATGAAGAAATAAGATTAGATGAGCCGACATATTTAATAGGTAAACTATAATCAAGATTAATACCGCCAAGTTTATCAATACTATTGTATACGGTAGGAGAAGATATGTTACCTATATTTGGTGTCACGTGAGAATTTTCTCCAGTATCTGTCAGCCAAGTCTCAAAAGAAGTATTATAAGCAGCCATGGCAGTAAATCGAGCAGTGGGAACTCACACTTCATATGAGAGATTAAGGCAATTGTAGCAATCGATAGCAGAATGACTAGCACGATTACAAATTTGACATTGAATGCGATCATTGTTGAAGAAGGAAACATCACTAGGAGTACTTGAAGTAGAACCCGGAGTCGAACCTAAGATAGAGGAACCACGAGATCTAAAGGACTAGGAAGATCCTCGAGAAGTCCCACGGCCACGAGTATTGGCACTAGAACCATCATAAGAAGACGAGCCGTGGTGAGGACTTCCATGACCAGAAGTGGAGGAACCACGACCACGACCACGAGAGCGATTAACATGAAAGGCATGAGCGTCATCATCGGCCGCAAGGAGAGAAAATTCAGAGCTGCAATGTTCAACACTAAGAAGAAGAGCCTCAAGTGCTTCATATGAGATAGGGGCGTCTCAGGCTTGAGCAGAGCTGATTGTTGTTTCATACAAAGGAACAACATTACTCATGATTATGTTGACAAGATCATCAACTGGGACGAGAGAACCAACAAGAGTTAAGTTATCAGCAATAGAGTTTAGTTTATCCGAAAAATCAACAATGGACAAAGTACCTCTAGTGGTACGAAAAAGCTCGACACGAAGTTAAAGAACACGATTTTGACATTGAGATGAAAATCTGGTGGCCAAGGAGGTCCACGTAGCATGAGAAGAGGTTGATCTAGCAACAGTTGAGAGTACCTTGGGAGTGAGGGAACCGTTGATCCAACTCAAGACCATTTGATCTAGTAACAGCCATGGTTCGAAATCTGGATTGACTTTATCAGTGAGGTTGCCATCTTTGTCAGTGGGAAAGGAAGGAGGACATTTGTTAGTGCCATCAACAAATCCCCAAAGCTTGCGACTTTTCAGGATGGGGGTGAGTTAAACAAGCCATGAGGGATAATTGGTATGATCCAATTTGACGGTGAGGAAGTTGGAGACAGAAGGAGAATTTTCTGGGGTAAAGGAATAGGCCATTTGAAATTAGAGGAGAGAAAAAATTCAATGTTTGAACCTTAGGCTCTGATATCATGAAGAAATAGTAGCAAGAAAGGGATGAATCGAGAAGATGTATTTGATTGAATCATTAAGTATTACAAAGGTACAACTTTATGCAACACTCCTATGTCAATCTAAGGTAAGAACTAATGAGACAACATAAAAGGTGGATCGAAGTTATTACAATAAATCACACAGTGATCCGTATAGTGATTGTAGCAATCAGTATTTGATATGCAGAGGGAATCTTGTGATCATACTTTGATTGGGAGAGTGATTGTAGTGAGTAGATTATGCAGCAGATTAAGGTCTGCTATCACATATATACTTAGTTAGTAGTGGCTAATGATCGATTATTATTGTCATCTACTGACTACTATTGTCTTATCTTTTCGGAATCAATTTTCCTTTAGTCTTTAATCAAATCAAGCTGAGGTTATATTAGAAACAAATTTTTGGAAAAAATGATGCGTCTATTCATACATTCCAAAATACTTTTTACACCTCCAAACAATTGTTTTATTCTAGTTTTCTAAATTTGCCCCTCAACCATTCTTTTCATTTTGCACCTATAATCTTCCACTCTTCCTTAATCTCCTGCAACCACATACAATCACCATGAAATCATTCACATGACGATGTCACTGATCTCGTAGAAGTCCAATGATGGTGGTTGAATATTTCTCTTTTTTGTAAGGTCTTCTTTCTCTGGTCTTCAAGATTAGAGACACAAAAAATGGGTGTGAATAGTGTAAAAGTTTCTCAATCCAGTGGTGGTTATATAATCAAAGGGAGTACTCATGAATTGTAAAGACAATTGCACTACCAGAAAAGGAGACATTACCGGCGACGGGAAGTCGCCGGCCTTGTCTTTTTTTTTCGCCGGAAATGTCATTCCCGGCGAGGAGTCGCCGGCAATGACGTCGCCGGAAATCTCCCGCCGGTGTTAACATTGCCGACGACGGGAAACGGCGTCGCCGGTAATGTCGGAGACATCACCGGCGACTTGAGTCGCCGGCAATGTCAAGACATTACCGGTGACTCAAGTCGCCGGTGATGTCTCCGACATTACCGGCGACGCCGTCGCCGGCAATGGTTCCGCCGCCGTGGCCGGAATTTGTGACATTGCCGGCGACGGAGGTCCATGTCGCTGGCAATGTCTGAAAAATTTTTGAAAAAAAAACGCGGTTCTGGATTGGGCCCAATTCCAGAACCTGCATTGAAAGACATAAACCGTACAATCATACAAGTTCAACAGTACACATAAATGTCCAACGTACAGTACAAATAGCAACGACGATACGAAAATTAACTACAACTACAGGTCAGGGTCGAGGAACTTGCGGGTCAGGGTCGAAGTAATCAAAGTACTCATTTGAATTCCGGTGGCTACCTTGGTCTTGCTCTGGCGTTGACTGGTGCGGTGGTGGTGGTGGATAGCTAGGGAACGGAGGGACCGGGACCGGGACCGGGGGAGGTGTGGGGAAGTGTTGTCCGGTAGTCTGAGCCTCGTACATCGTCCGCATCCATGTGTACATCTGAGCCTGCACCTGTGTCTGCTGCATTTGGTACTCGGCCATCTGCCTCTTTTGCTCCTCCAACTCCCTCTGCGTCCTATGAAGCTCCGCCGCGAGGTTACGACTAGAAGTTGAACTTCTTGACCCGGTAGAGTATTGTGAAGTGGTTTTCAATACTCCTTCGCCCGCCGAGCCCATTCCCCTACAGTAGTAGGTATTCTTTCCAGTCCCGCACGCTTTTGCCATGATCTGAGCCGCTATCGGGGGATCAAGCGGATCGATCTGAGAGGCATACTGGGTGACTTCTTCCTCGGAGCAGTCAGGATGGTTAGTCCGAGCTATACTCATGGTCACTTCTGCGGTCACCTCCTCCACTCTCGCCTAATTGAAAAGCGAAAATGAACAACGTATTAACTAACAACATCTATTAATATCGAGACAATAGTTTTATTAACACATGGAGAGGCGAAAGACTTACCGCTTCGTCAGGGCACTGCGGATAGAACTTCTGATGAATATACACCAAGGGGTTCACTTTTTGTTGTTGCTGCGCCTTAGTCGACCAACCCATGTAGTTGAGTGAACCTGCATGATGGGCCCTGGTGTTTTTCAATCTATTCGCCCGGTTCGTCTTCGAAATCGCCTTGTTTGATAAACATATGGAAAAAAATTAGTAACTAACTATTTCAATCTGATACGATACATTAGGCTTGTAAGATATATTAAGGATGCATACCTGAGCTTTGGGGTGCTCGAAGTGGGCTATCAGCCACAGCCACTCGTACTCCCTAAACCGGAATTCGCTAGGGGTAGAACCTCGGCCTAGCTCCTTGTATACCGTGTAATGGGAAGAAAGCTCGTTCTTCCACTCTTTATACCTATATTAAAACAAGGAAAAAAAGTTAGAGATATTAAAACAGTTGATAAACAAAAATCTAACGCGATATATATTCAAATAAGTCGAAGCACATCACCGATTATGTAGTTGACACTCTACCCACGTGTGAATAAGAACTTCATCCACGTCAAACCACACCTGCAATATGAATATATAAAAGGTAAAATTATATATTTAACTGGACTTAATTAATAAATGTAAAATTTACGTAATGAAAATACGATTTTACTCACACTGAGTGCATTATGCACTTGCATCTTCACGTAGATAGGCACAGATTCCCAATCTGGCCAAAGCATTGGGACCTTGTCCCGCACAATCGCACCGGCCATGCTGACATATTTGCGCGTGGTGTCGAATGCCTCAATCACCTCGCCATCCTCATTGGCCCTTATGGGCGTTTTCCTTCCGCCGGTGGCCTGCTCAAGTCTCTTCCCGGTGCAGGTGCCTCTAGCCCCTTTCCGTTTTCCAGTCCCATTAACGAAATTGCCTAATAAAACAATGTCAACAAATTGATATCATTAATTGAACCAATCGCAAGTCTTAAGTAATAATTAATTAATCAATCTGATGTTAAATAAAATTTACCTGCATCGTCCGTTTGTTGGTTGGTGCACCTCACACTCCAAAGATACACGGGGTCGAACGGGAGGAAGTTATACGCTTCCTCCACGGTCAGGAAATCCGGCCGTCCTTCAATATAAACAGGCATCCCCCTATCATCGAATTCAGGGATGACAGGAATCTCGTCGGGTAGGAAGAGACCGGACGGCGGAGATAGACGAGGCCTGGACGATGAGGCGCCAGCACCACCATGTGCCTCAGATGATTCCCGTGAAACGGGAGTAGGCACCATCCGAATAGGGGGCATTCGGATTGAGGGAGTTTCTGATGCCCCCGTTGACTGTCGCTCGTCTGAGGCTCTGCCACCGGAGGGACGTCTGCTGATTGAGCGTCTAGAGACTGAGGCTCGAGCCTCGAATTCCGGTTCCACGGCTCTTGATCGTGCAGCTTCCTCCTCAGCTCGCGCCTCTAGCAAGGCTCTCGTGCGAGCAGTCATCATTGGCCCACTGGGCGTGTTGCTAACTGCGGGCGAGGAGGAAGCTTGACTACTGTTCCCTCCACTATTTCGGGAACCTCTCCGAAGCCAATTAGCCGCAAAACCTCCTGGACATCGTAATAGTCATGGATTCGGTTCAATAACAAATCGGAACCGGAACGGTGTGGAACCGGAACCGTTTGAAACCGGAACTGTTTGTAACCGGAACCGTTTGTAACATAACGGTTCCGGTTACAAACAGTTCCGGTTCCAAACCGTTCCGGTTCCAAACCGTTTCGGTTCTATAACAAATCGGAACCGGAACGGTTTGAAACCGGAACTGTTTGGAACCGGAACCGTTTGTAACATAACGGTTCCAGTTACAATAAGTTCCGGTTCCAAACCGTTTCGGTTCAATTACAAATCGGAACCGGAACGGTGTGGAACCAGAACGGTTTGAAACCGGAACTGTTTGTAACCGGAACCGTTATGTTACAAACGGTTCCGGTTACAAACAGTTCCGGTTTCAAACCGTTCCGGTTCCAAACCGTCCCGATCCTATAACAAATCGGAACCGGAACGGTTTGGAACCGGAACCGTTTGAAACCGGAACTGTTTGTAACCGGAAACGTTTGTAACATAAAGGTTCCGGTTACAAACAGTTCCGGTTCCAAACCGTTCCGGTTCCAAACCGTTTCGGTTCTATACCAAATCGGAACCGGAACGGTTTGGAACCGGAACCGTTAGAAACCGGAACTGTTTATAACCGGAAACATTTGTAACATAACGGTTCCGGTTACAAACAGTTCCGGTTTCAAACCGTTCCGGTTCCAAACCGTTCCGGTTTCAAACCGTTCTGGTTCTAAACCGTCCCGATCCCGATTTCCACCTTCATTTATACGATTAATTAACAACTATATCACCTAAATTAACGACTATACATATTCGATGTGTATATATATATACATCATGCATCTTAATTAAATTTATCCATCACATATTCATCCAAATCACAAACCCTAATTAATTTTCCACATTTTTCACACATATATATATCATGCATCTTAATTAGGTTTAATTTCCACATATATATACATCACATATTCATCCAAACCACATTTATACATAATTTTCACATATATATATACATCACTTCATTTTCACATACCTAAATATATATATACATCACATATATACATACATGCTAATTTATAACTTATCACCCTAATTTCCAACTTAACACCCTAATTAATTTACACATACACATACACATACACATACACATACACATACACATACACATACACATGCAAAAAAATAATTAAAAATTGAGAGAGAGAGAGAGAGAGAGAGGGAGAGAGAGAGGATCGGACCTGCCATTTTCTTCCACCTACAATGGTGAGGGGAGGAGAGGAGGGGAGGAGGGGAGGAGGAGATTTTCGGAGGAGGAGAGGAGAGGGGATCGGTGGAGAGGAGGAGAGGGAGAGGAGGAGTAGGGAGAGGAGAGGGAGAGGAGGAGGAGAGGGAGAGGAGAGGCTCACCGGACCGATTTGGGAGGAGGAGAGGGAGAGGAGAGGGAGAGGAGGAGGAGAGGGAGAGGAGAGGGAGAGGAGAGGCTCGGGCTCGATATGGGGGAAACCAGAAAACATTACCGGCGAGTTGCTTATAACTCGTTGGTAATGTCATTACCAACGAGTTAACTCGTTGGTAATGACATTACCAACGAGTTATAAGCAACTCGTTGGTAATGACATTACCAACGACGAGTTAACTCGTGGGTAATGTCATTACCAACGAGTTGCTTATAACTCGTTGGTAATGTCATTATTTCCCGAAGAATATCCGACAACATTTTCCGTCTACGATTTCCGGCTACATTTTCCGACTAAAATTTCGATTATCAATTTCCGTATACATACGATTAACGACTACATTTTCCGACTACATTTTCGATTATCAATTTCCGTATACGTACGATTAACGACTACATTTTCCGACTACATTTTCGATTATCAATTTCCGTATACGTACGATTAACGACTACATTTTCCGACTACATTTTCGATTATCAATTTCCGTATACGTACGATTAACGACTACATTTTCCGACTACATTTTCGATTATCAATTTCCGTATACGTACGATTAACGACTACATTTTCCGACTACATTTTCGATTATCAATTTCCGTATACGTACGATTAACGACTACATTTTCCGACAACATTTTCGATTATCAATTTCCGTATACGTACGATTAACGACTACATTTTCCGACTACATTTTCTAGGGCTGAGAATCCAATACCGAAATCCCGATACCGAACCCGACCCGTCCCGATCCCGTCCCGATCGGGTCGGGATACACCTCTAAAATTATGTCGTCCCGACCCGTCCCGATCCCGAATTAAAATAAACGGGTCGGATCGGGATGGGCCGAATAGATCTGCAAAACTCATGTTAAGAACATCTGTGTTTATAGAATGAAAACAAATAGAACTTACAGGGACTGAATCAATGTGAACCAATGTGAACCAATGTGAACCAATGCATCAGTGTGAACCAATGTGAACCAATGCATCTGTGTTCAGAAACTGATCTGAACAATGTGAACCAATGCATCAGTTCAGGGACTGAATCAATGTGAACCAATGTGAACCAATGCATCAGTGTGAACCAATGTGAACCAATGCATCTGTGTTCAGAAACTGATCTGAACAATGTGAACCAATGCATCAGTTCAGGGACTGAATCAATGTGAACCAATGTGAACCAATGTGAACCAATGCATCAGTTCTGTTGAACTGATGTGCCTTTTGAAGTTACTGCAATATATACACAGATATAACTATGTATTCGAAAACATAGATTGGTCTATGACAGATCCTCATTGAATTCCTATATTGATCATGTACAAGATTCAGAATATACAAAGAAGAATAATGTCATGTTCTTGAGTTGTTCTAACAACTAAATGTCTAAATGAAATTGTTTGTCTTTCAGAGCATGTAAGCACAGCCTCTTCAAGTAACTGTCCTCCTCCAACATTCAAGGGAAAGAAACAAGTTGTTGAAGTTGATGATGAATCAGATGATGAACTTGTTGAAGTCAGTGATGATCGAATCCCGACCCGTCCCGATCCCGATTTTACTTTCGGGATCGGGATCGGGATAGGTCGAATCCCGACCCGTCCCGTACCGATCCCAGCCCTAACATTTTCGATTATCAATTTCCGTATACGTACGATTAACGACTACATTTTCCGACAACATTTTCGATTATCAATTTCCGTATACGTACGATTAACGACTACATTTTCCGTATACGTACCATTTCCAGCTACGTACATTTTCCGACTACAATTTCCATTATCAATTTCCGTCTACAATTAACGACTACAATTTCCGTCTACGATTTCCGGCTACATTTTCCGACTACAATTTCGATTATCAATTTCCGTCTATGTACGATTAACGACTACAATTTCCGTCTACGTACGATTAACGAGTGACATTGCCGGCGACGGAGTAAGTCGCCGGAAATGAAGACATTACCGGCGACTTTACGCCGGAATCTCGCCGGTAATGTTGCAAAACATTACCGGCGACTCCAACCGTCGCCGGCAATGTCTAGGGAGACATTTCCGGCGAAATTCCCGCCGGAAAATCGCCGGTAATGTCTCCCTAGACATTGCCGGCGACGGTTGGAGTCGCCGGTAATGTTTTGCAACATTACCGGCGAGATTCCGGCGACATTGCCGGCGACGGGCTAAGTCGCCGGTAATGTTCAACATTACCGGCGACTTTTCCGGTCGCCGGCCTTGTCTCCGGTGATCTCGCCGGTAATGGGCAAAAATGTTGTAGTGTTGGTTAAATCTTGACGACTCGAGTACAATAGAGATTTACTCAATTCAATTAGTACTGTAAAATTGATGAAGATAATGACGTTGTCATCGATAAATGGCAGCATCATTGTGTAAAAGAAGAAGCGCCGTACCAATATTTTTTTTGTTAAGAAGCACCGCACCAATTGCTGCATCATTTCTCTCTAGTTTGTTACTCTCTCGGTCGTGATTTTCTTTTTAACTAGATCGATCGATTCGATCGATGCTCAACCCAAATGTAGAAGTTCATAATTTTTTTTTCAAGGGCAAAATGGAATTATAAAAGTTACAAAAATATTAGAAGGTTCAAATATCATTTTATAAGCGTGAATAGAGACGCTCCTAAAGAATAATGGACTTGAACCTGTTTTTATGACACCAATGAGAACTACAATACATGATGGTAGAAAACAGCAGATTTTATGTAGTTATAGAAACTTGAACTTGTGTTTTCTTTCTGGTAAAACTTGTTAGTTACTGGATAGTGCTGTTTTTTGATGAAAACTTTGAACCTTACGGATTTGGAGGGAAAGACGACTGCAATGTTCCATTGAAATGCTTCCACTTTGAACTGGCTCGAATATAAAAATGAGTTATTTTGAAAATGAGTTTTCATAATGGGTATGCTGTAGGCAGTAGCTAGGATGATGAGACTCGATGTAAAGACTTGTGCTTTTATTCTAATTCCGTACCATGTGAAAATTATATGCTCTTGCATAATTGGTGTCCCTAAATAATTGCAATGCAGTACTTGACACCTTGACTCCTCTGATCTGCACTACCATTTGCCCTACATAAGTCAGATCTTCTCTCCCAACCCTATTTGTCTTGAAAAGCTTCAAGTCAGACTTCTCGATCATTTTAAATGGTTAATTCCATTCTTGATTCAGTTTAGTCTTTCCTTAATCTTAATTACCTACTAATTTTCAATCATAGTAAGACATGCGGAAGTGATGGACTTCCTCTCCAATTGATGGAGATTTTATTTTAAGTAAAAACTTATTAGAGTTGGGAGAGAAATGCTGCAATTGAAACCAAACTCCAGTTTCTTTTAGGTTCCTTTCTTTTATGATCAAGGTTTGAACTATTAATTTGTCGATATTCTGATAAACTTACCGAGTTACCTATAATCATTTTCCGGGAATAGAAACATATATTATTCTTTAGTAGGAGGCTCTTATAATGAAGACTAGTTGATGCACGAGGACTATATATAGCTTCAAGTATGGAGATTTTTCTATCATGGTCAATATTATAAAAGTCGACAAATGTCAGCTCTAGGATTTTCCCCAATCTAAAAGCCATATTTCGTGACCAATTTTCTCATCCAATCATATAAAAGCCTCTATATACATATCCTCTGTCATATCACTGCAGTGCTCCATTACTCCATGTCTATAACCAATCAAAAGAGTGATTTTACAGTTGGGGTTCACCCTACATTTCACAAAACCAGCCCTTCTGAGTGGCGCTGTTGCATCCCCTTGATAAGAACACATCCCATCAATATGTCTGGATTATTCATATGAGATCGATCCCACATGAGACTTGCCACCCAATTTTTGCTTCATGTGTCCCACACGTGCTTAACATGACCTTCATTTCCATTTCTTTTCTAATCCTAGCTTGATCAGTTTCTCAGCTGGTTTGATATAAAGAACCATCTCACATGGAACAACCTGTGATGAGAATAGAGCCATTCATCTTTCCCAACTTATTCTATGATTATTAACAAAACGTTAGTGAGCTCATGGGCGACAATAATGCGAGGGCGTATGTCCCGTTTCGATTTTCCTATTCCAGCGCCAAGACAAAACTGTCAACCATTTCATGCTTTTCTGGTGTTTATTTGAGCTTATTATACTGTACATCAACCAAAAATTGCCTAGTGCGACTTCACCCAAGTGAGAAAAGAGAGCTTTTGAGTGTTAGATGATACATTGTCACTTAAGTTTGTTCACATGCTCACCAAATATTACTGCTTTATTTCCTTTCTTTATTTGTTACACCTAAAATGTTTCTCATGTTCATTGTTCTTGAATTAAATTGCCAGTTATGCTTATCCAAACTAATCCAGCTATAAATCATATGTAAGCATATTCTTTCACTCTAACTTGGACGTACCTATTAGTCTTCTACTCCTCACATGTCATAAAGCATGGGGTTTCTAGCTTCTACTCCTCCCCACTACTCACCGTGAGCTTTTCTTTTCTTCCTTGACCTCTCAATCATATGAAATAAGCTTCCTGATCGAAAAAGCTTTTATTGCAGATTCGGATTTCTTTCTTTAGCTGAATTGTCACATGAACTTTCTCCCTATATATTTTTAGGAGTTCGCTACCACATGACAAAATCTAGTGGTTTTTGTTCTTGGTCTGAGAAGTGGTTGCAGTGAAAGTAGTGCTTTTCTGGGTTCCTGGACCCTCTTCTAAATATTTTCTTGACCATCTCAGCTATTATAAGTATAAAGTATTCAATCTTGTTCCCTTTCCTCCTTCATAGTCTTCATCGGGTTCTGTTCAGCGTCTGGTTTCCCCAACAGAAGCTCTTCTGTCTCTCTCCATCCCCACTCTATCTTATCATATACTAATATACTATATTACTAATGCTCACACCAATTTGTCTTGGACTTACAATACTCTGACCGAGTGGGAGGGACAGATTGGAGAAGTGCTGTTGCTGTTTAGAATTGTTTGGTTGAAATGGGGAAGCTTAGTTTTGGTAAGGTGCTAGACTCTCTTTGTCTTTCTTCTGGCTCAAGTTCTTGTTTCTGCATGAACTACTCGGAGGAGAACCAAGAGGAGTTCGAGAAAAGTCCATTGATTCCTGGTGAAAAAGATCAGTTTACGAGGCTCAAGGATGTTGTTGTTGGAAAGCAGACATTGGCATTTCAACTCAAGCCAAAGGTATAGCTCTGATTCTCTTTGATTTCTCTCATACAAGTGAATATGTAACTTGGTGGATTTTTAATGTTTTTGAATTTTTATGCAGATGGTGATGTTAAGGGTCTCCATGCACTGCAATGGCTGTGCCAGAAAAGTCGAAAAACATATCTCAAAGATGGAAGGTAAACTTATAAGTATTTCCAATATTTGTGGATTTCTATAGCCAAAAGATGCTGATGTTCTAGCTTGTTGTGTTCTACAAGGTGATTTCTCTTTCTGCATACTATGTAATTTTGCCTTGAATCCAAAACAGGAGTGACTTCATACAAAGTAGACCTGGATAGCAAAATGGTGGTGGTGATCGGAGATGTTCTTCCTTATGAAGTGGTGCAGAGTGTTTCTAAGGTTAAAAATGCCGAGATTTGGAACTCGCCATGATGATGATCATCAAACGATACACCTCTTGATCATCGAGAGCGCCGATCAACCCCAACAGGAAAATAAAAATAAAAATCTACTACAGATGATCGAAGAGTACTATGTGTAATATTATCAGTTGCCATATATCAGCTGGTTGCTCTAGCTAGTCTTGTGCATAGAGCTAGAGAAATTCTATCATTTTCCAGGCCTCTTAGCCTCTATATATATTGTACTGAAGCTCTTGTTAATGGCTGCTTGGCATCTTTGATTGTAAGATCGTATGTATGTATCATAAGTTTCAGAGGATCTGAAGGAGTGAAGGCAGCCGTTTAAGGCCAATTTGTATCTCATCTCTCAAGCAAAGCTCTCACTGGGCAGCAATCTTTTCTTTTCTTTCCTTTTGGACCTCGGTAGGACATTTCATCACTATTCACTACATGCGTGCTCCAGAGTCCAGATAAAACGACATCCACAAAATCAGATCATGTTCAACCATTGCCCTCAAAACCCAGATCGAGCACCTTTCTCACACATCCAATCTTCTTCTAAGCTGTGAAAGAACAAACAATTACAGATTATTAAAAATCTTTTTTGCCACTTCTATAAGCCGCAGCTTATTGGTGCACAATATATGAAATAAGCAGATTTAAGTATTAAAGTATCATAAAACTGCATCATAAGCCCTCTTAAACTATGCATAAATCGAAAAAAAGGGTGGTCGGTGGGCTTGACATGATACCTTCTCCCAGATAAGCTCATTGCATATCTGAAATTCATTTTAGGGCCTGTTTGGGAATGGCGGAATGCTTTTGAAAATGATATAAGCGCTTCCACTTATAAATGGTTTTGAGCAACAGTTCTCATGGTGCTTCCTCCCCGAATCGCTGTAGCTTTATTATTAGTAATCCAAACAGGTCTTTAATATCGGAAAACTTGAGTCTGGTCAGACATATGAGCGAAAAGCCCATCCAATAATGGCTTCATAGAGGAAACCCATTCCCTATCTCAAAGAGATCGTTGACCAAACGGGCCTGAAAGCGAGAAAGCCTAAAACCAATGCCCCCTGACCCAAGTACATTAGTATATTTCTATAATAGTGAAAATGGATATGGGCGTATGGTGTGTTAGGAGCGAGAAAAAGACAGTTGGGTGAGCAAAGAAAAGGATGGCTTAATTATCATGAGTGAGGTCATATCCGATGATAAGTTTTATATTATTTTTTGTATTTTTTTTTTGCCAAAAATCATCTTCAATGGCACAACAAATGTATTTCCAACTTTTTGGAGTTGGATTGCATTATACCATCTCTAATAATTAAGGTCTCATATCTTATTATGAGATTTTAAAAAATTATTATTCATTTCATATCTCCAACTATCAAGGTCTTATACCTCAAAAAGAGATGAACACTTCTCTCTTAATTTTGATTTTTTCTCTTATCTGGCCCACCACTTGTTTCAAGTCTCATACCTTATATTGAGTCTCAAAATAAGACATTATTTGAGGTATAGAACATTCATTTCAAGTTATGAGACCTAGAATTCTCACCATTAGAGAAGATAATTTTCATTAAAGTCTCATTTTGAGGTATAAAACCATTGTGGTTGGAGATGGTCTGAGTTCTAAATGGGTAACCTCTTTTACAATTTATGCAACTCATCACACTCACAATTGGTGGACCCCACATGTGAAGCTTATTATAAAATATCAACATTTGTTAGAGCAAATGCACCCCTCTTATATCAACATTTTCTTTTGCTCGACGAACACCAAAACTTTTTGCAAAGAAACTCCTCTTATATACTATAAAATGAAGAAATGCCTAAGTCGACCATATTACTTGGCAATTTTTGCCTTCAGTTTTGATCGATCAATTGCTGAGTGATGCGGCACATAACACTTTATTCATTTACACTGTTAAATAGTCTTTTGCCAGAGCCTTATGCCTCCCAACGGTACATTTGCTCCTATACGATGTATCTTTTTTCATTATGGATGATCAAAATATAAAAACCTACTTTTTAGATGAATAGTATCTAATATAATTATATATTTTGAAATGAAATCTTAATATGCAATCTATCATTGGAGATAGCACGATATCGAGACATCGAGCCACTAATCAAACAACGTTGGCTCTTACTCGGAATATATTAGAGGGAGGCTTAATATATGAGTGTAGTTTGGCCACTAAGCAAATGAGAAAGGACAATACTTGGGTCTAAAGTCATTTGGACCCCAAGATCCAAACTCATTTCATTTTTATCACTTTTGATTCGTGATTTTAAATTTGAGACAACTCATTCTATAGATTATTGGTTGACGATCAACTCTACAAAAAATAAATTAAAATAAAGATCATTTGGGTATCCGATCTTGCAAAACAAATGAACAGTTGTTATTGTAATGCTAAAATTCACCATAATCGTTCATTTGTTTTGAAGATCCGATATCCAAATAATCTCAATTTTCATTCATTTTTTATAGAATTGATCTTCAACTAATAATCTATAGAATGAGTGATCACAAATTTGAAATCACGAATCAAAAATAATAAAAATGAGATGAACTTGAACTTTAAGATCTAAATAACTTTAACACAATTAAAATTCAATGAGAAATTTGGAGTCGACGGGGTGGTCGACGAGGTTGACGGGTGGCACTCACTACTAGTATAGATTTTGGTCAGATTCCACACACAACGTACCAATTAGCTAGCTGGTGTTAGTGTACAATCCCCATCCTACCACTATAAAACGTGCATGCGCTGATGTGACGACTGATGTAAGTCCGAGCCATAATCCCATATTACAGATTCGCTTGCCTACCTAGCGCTCCATCGATGACGACAACTTAATTTTTGATCGGATACAACCCCGTCCGTACGGATTAATTACCTTTGCCATATTTATGCTTTTTGCATGCACATTTTCACCGGCCGAACTCTTTAACATGTTCATAACAGACAATCGTATTACTCTACATTAACTTTGTACCATCTGTATATATATTAATGACTCTACGTTGATGACTTTAATTATTCTTTTAATTGTTAATTGTTAATAGCTTATATATACACGTACATATAATGGCGTAGTCACAAATCTTACTCAATCGTGTCACATGAGAAAAATACAATTAAACTCGATTATTTATATCGAAGACCTTAAAAAACAACAATATGAGACTTAGAATGCACTAAAAAAAATTATTTTATTTTCACTAAACTTGATAAACAAATTTGTGTAGTAAATAACTAAACATTAAATTATATTATCAAACTAATAAGCTAGTAAATCTTTAAAAAGTTAATAATTGCTTCATTATATAACACTATTTTCTTTCTCTCAATGAGTCTAGGAATTAATTTGATTAGTCAACACTACAAAATAGACTGATATATTTTTTTTTCAAATTTTTAGCCGTGTCAAAATGAGTTTTATTATGTTAAATAACTAATAATTAAAAAAAATTAATTACATAATGAATATCCAAAAGTTGAGGAGTGTCATTCGATACCCTTCACCATATGCTAGCTACGCCTCTGCGTACACATACAAAGAAAATTTTCCTTTCAAAAAATCAAAGAAAATTTTAGTTTGGATTAGCATGTATGTGACATACATCAATGGATCAGATGTTATAGTTGTAAAATTAGTTTGTTTTTTAGAAATGTAGACGATAGCATTAAAACTTAAAAGTTACGCACACAATCTGAGGATTTTATCCATTAAGCAAGTAGGGATTAATCCATGTCAATCTAAAGTAAAAGACTCATGCAAAGCTAGCTGTCATAAAGTATGGCGACTACGCTAGCCTCTCAAAAAACATGTAAAACTTTTGAACCTAGGAGCAATGTAAATAGTGTACTAATATCATAAATGATCCTGCCAATCTGTGAGTCATCATCTTCACTATCTTCAAGCCTCGAGACTATAAGTTTGTAGTCCGTTTCGAATAATACTGGTTACAAGCGTAGTTCAGTTGCTTTTTCACATGCCTTACGTAGTGTTAGGGCTTCTAAGATTAAGGGAGAGGAAACATGTGACACTGGAAGACATACACCTCCCAAAACATCTCCTACGACATCACACCACACTATCCCGATACCCCCTGCGTAAGAGTTGGTTTTCCATGCACCATCACAGTTCACTTTAATCCATCCAAGGGGACATCGAGACCATCCCTGAGGCAGACGCTTAGGTTTAGGAGTTTTTGTCACTTGAATAGAACAATATAGCTGGAATGCAATACTGGCTTGATAGAACACTCTACTTGGAGACATGGCTTGATTAGACCAAATTCTTCTGTTATGTTCTTTCCAAACCGACCATATAAGATAGCATAACCAAGCAGTTGTTTGTTTTGGAAGGATAATTAGGCCGGCTCCAAACCAACTGGCAAAGTTATTGGAGATATTGTTGGGGAAGCAACCTATCAACAATGTTGATAGTTTGATAACCTCTCTAACAAACACACAGTCACGGCTAGCATGCTCGATAGTCTCGTCGTTAGCTTCACATAAGCAACATATATGAGAAATAGCACCTGCTTTTTATGTAACATCACCAAAGTTGGAAAAATGGATTTGCAGGTATTCCACACATGTACTTTTATCTTGGTTTGTAGCTAGAGTTTCCATGACGGTGACCACGAGGATGGTTGAAGAATTGAGCTACTAGCTGGAGACTCATTGCATATTAGATCATTGAGGTTGCTCCGTTGGCAAAGATGTTGAACTTATCCTTTGACGAACCATATTTGAATCCCAATACTCCCTATTTGGAGAGTATTTTCTCTAAAAAATAGCAAATTGAGAATTGGGGTTGCTCCATGGCCAAGGTGTTGAACTATCCACTGACGAGTCAGGTTCAAATTCTAATACTCTCTCTTATCCATTACCAAAAAAACTCACTTAAGTGATGAAATCAATAAGGTTTCTTCGCCTAAGTACGACTTAGATGACAAAACCATACTTCGTCGCCTAAGACAAAAATTTCATCATCTAAGTGTGATGACGAAACAAGAGATGTCGTCTAAGAAAGAAAAAATTTGTCATCTAAGAAACTTTTAGACGACGAAAAACAAAATCGTCGCATAAGTTAAACACTTCGTCGTCTAAATTACACTTAGAAGACGAAATTTTTTGTTTCCGTAGTAATCGTACTTAGATGATGAAATGGTTACCAATTTGTCGTCTAAGTCCATACCCTAACCCTAACTCCTAAACCCTGACCCACAAACACTTAGATGACGAATATCCTTCAATACGAATATCCTATGATTCTTCATCCAAGTCCAAGTCCATACCCTAACACTAACCCTAAACTCTAACTCTTAAATACTTAGACGATGAAATTGGAAGAATTTTTCATCTAAGTCGTCACCTAGACGACGAATTATACCAATTTTATCGTCTAAGATAAATTTCATTGCCTTCGATCATCTTAAAATGCATATTTTTTTTGTTGAGGGGATAAAGTAAACAATTCTTGGACTGTGAGTGTCGACGGTTCGAAAATCGGAGTTATAAAGATTCGTATATCAACGTTTCCGTTTCGTTGAAATTTTGGTTTTATGGTTGACTACGTTGATCAAACCCTTAACAAACTTCATATTTACTGAAAATTCGTCCACTTACAAATTATGTTGTGATGAATATATCTAACGGTTATTTTGTTCAAATTCAATTTCGTTAATATTGATGTGGAGTGAATATAGGCATACGAACACTTAAGTTATACAATATTAGTATATATATAACAATTTTTTAGTCTTAAATAAACTTTTTATGTCAAATTTTAATTAATTTCTATGTAGTTGATAAATTAAAATTTTACGACAAAACAAACGCCCGTAATTTCGGAAACGGGTTTATGAATTATTTTTTATGATCGTTTCCTTCTTTTTAACTATTTTTCAATATATAATCACTAAATTCAATCGATCAAATCATAAACTAATCCGAACTGGGTTAAAAAAATTCTACAATATTGTATAAATGTAATGGCTACATCTGACCGTTGATTTATTTTTATTTTTATGATTTTTAAGCAATTATCCAAAAACAAGTAAAAAATTAAATAATTTTTTTCCGTCAAAATTTTGGGAAAAAATTAAAACACTTAGGCGAACAAACTATATATATATTGTCGCTTACGTGAATTTTTTATAAATATTTTAAAATTAATTTAAAATTTAAAACGCTTAGACAACGAATCAGTAAGGTTTTATCGTCTAAGTGAAAAAAAATTAGCATTTTTTTTCTGCCAAAATTTCAAATCACTTTGGCGATGAAACTATAAGGTTTCGTCATCTAAATCCAAAAAGTTGGCAATTTTTTTTCCGCCAATTTTTTTTTGTCTAAAATGCAAATCACTTAGGCGACGAAATTATTGTGTTTCATCGTCTAAGTCAAAAAATGCGAGGTTTTTGAAAATTTTAAACACTTAGGCAACAAAACCAACAAGTTTCGTCGCCTAAGTGATCGCTTATAAAACCCAAAATTCACTCTCTTATCTTTCCCAAGTTTCACTATTCTCTCTCTCTCTCTCTCTCTCTCTCTCTCTCTCTCTCTCTCTCTCTCTCTCTCTCTCTCTCTCTCTCTCTCTCTCTCTCTCTCTCTCTCTCTCTCTCTCTCTCTCTCTCTCTCTCTCTCTCTCAATCAAACCATCATCACCATCACCACTACCACTACCACTACCACACACCACCACCACCACCACCATTACCATTAAATTATTTATTTATTACGAATTTGCATTGATTAATATTTAACATATAATTAATTTTTATAAAAAAAAACCACTTAGACGACGAAACTATTAGGTTTCGTCATCTAAGTGGTTTATTTAATTTAATTTATTTTTTTTTAAAATCAACTTTTAGACTACGAAAATCCTAAAATTTTGTCGTCTAAGTGTTACATCTTAGATGAAGAATTTTTGCTTTTTTCATCTAAGTGTTCACTAAAACGACGAACATTTTCATCGTTTTTTAGTAAATTTTCATCGTCTAAAAACCTAGACGACAAAGTTTGTTTCGTCGTCTAAGTTGTTACTTAGACGATGAAACAAAAAGATTTCATCGTCTAAGTACTTAGACTACGACACTTAGATGACAAACCTTAGGCGACAAAACTTTTGTCGCCTAAGTGCATTTTTCTGGTAGCTAGTGATCGTCCAAGATTTTACCAGAGCATTGAGGTTTCTCCATTGCTCAAAGCATTGAACTTATACACTGACAAACCTGGTTCAAATCTCAGTCCCTATTTGAAGAGTATTTTCTCTAAAAATAGCAAATTGAGAATTAGGGGTGCTCCATGGCCAAGATGTTGAACTATCCGCTGACGAGCCAGATTCAAATCCAAATACTCCATTCTATCGTTTAAATTTTTTAGAGCATTGGAGTTGCTCCGTTGGTCAAGACGTTGAACTTAACCGCTGACGACCAAGTCTGAATCCCAATACTTTCTATTTGAAGATAATTTTCTCTAAAAATAGCAAATTGAGAATTAGGGTTGCTCCATGACTAAAGCGTTGAATTATCCGCTAACGAGTCAGATTCAAATACTAATACTCCTTTCTATCCTCTAAAATTAGTATTTCTTATAATTAGTCCATCGGTAGTTTTTACTTGATTAACGATCTTTCTACAACATAACAATTTTTTTATACAACTTTAAAGATTTTTGTCCGAAATCTACAATGTAGATTGATATATTATATATGTTAACTATCTTTCTCTTTGTCTATTCCCAAAAGATCGGAATTTTAAAAGTGCAGCTAGGCATGAGCCGATTACAAAACTACTACATTATTTATCACATGCATGCACAACAATACGACGATGATTAGATTAATACAAAACCCACATCTTAAAAAGCTAGCACTTTTAAAGACCCACATTTAGAACTTATGACCAAGCTAGCTCCAAATCAAACCTTAATCGACGGACTAATTTAAGAATTCCGCCAACCTTGTTCTACGCTTTATAGCATTCCACATATAAAGAAAAGAGAAACCAAGCCAAGCCAATAATCTAACACTGACACTTGGCCGAGCTTCTGCCACGTCTCCCTAAACCCACCAATTACTTTGTGCATGCACTGATTAGCAAAGAAACTTTTTCCCGAATTAAACTAATCAAATAACCACCTAATCTATTCGACTATTTTAATGAGGTCAGCTTACATTTAATTCTACTAAAAGATCACAATTATCTATATTTTATCGAAAAAATATATATATACTTTTAGCTGCAAAGTTTGTAAATTCATCCGTAAATCATACTTCTCGTAGACCGTCTTATATTGTATAGAAAATAGAAAAACAAGTGAGAGAATTCATTTATCTATAAAATATAAAATAAAAACAAAAATCTCAAAATTTGTAAATCCATCCGAAAATTTTTAAAATTTATTGTTCACATACACAATTCACGCTCTCCTTAAAATATAAACAAAAACACATCAATTATTCTCTCTCATACAATTGAGAAATATTTCTATACTCCTTTAATTATAAAAGATAAGCATATATTTTTTAAAATAGAATAGAATAGCTGTTGGAGTTGACCCTAATAAATTATAGATCTTTTTTGTTTTACTCTTCTATAATAGAGATATAGTAAAATCTCGATAAATTAATAACCCCGAAACTGATAAAATTTATTATTTAACGTGATTATTAATTAATCGAGTATTAAATTAATACTCAAGTCTTCAAATTGAAACCGATAAAAATATTATTTTAACAAAATTATTAATTAATCGAATATTAAATTATCAAAATTTTATTATATTATACGATAAGTCTTAGAGATGCTCTTAGACACACCAAATTAAGTTATAAGGCATGTGTAGCTTAAACAATAATTTAGCAAGATAAAAAACACACGAAATATTCTTCTAATATAAAAAGCTCAGCCCATTAGTTGTCCAAAATTAGTAGTTACGAGATCGATTAGGGTATATATTGTTTTCACCAAATGTACCAATATCTGCCAAAGAAAGAAAGAAACTGGGTGCGCCACACAGCGCTTTGAATATATTATATGCCTAGCTCAATAATACTACTGCGTGATCTAGATTCTAGACAGAGGAAGATAGACGACATTCAACTGTTGCCATCTATTTTTGTCATTTTTAATGAAGCGCGTATGCAATGCTAGGTGGACATTAAACTTGGAGAAAAAAGTTCCAACAAGGAAACTCAACTAGACGTTTTAGGTTTATTTAATTAAGATTAAGATACGGTACTTCACTTTATAGAATCGCAAAATTAAATAATGCATACAAATTTATCAGCTAATGAAACTATTGGGTATAATCCTAATTACAAATAAAGCACTGAGAATACCATTCTAATTCTCTCAGAAATATATACGAAAACAAACGCGAAGTAAATAAGTGTTATAAGCTACCGTATCCACTTTGTAATGATGATGATGGTACTTCAAAAGAAAAATGTACTCACATTAGAATACGATTTTGAACAACTTTCTTAACATGCTGCTAACATCATACAAACATATATAGTTATTATTGTGTGACATGTTAATATTGTTTCAAATGTTTTATGGAATAGAACGCCTCATCCCTAGAGCCAACAAGACATATAAAATGAAGTTATAGATAAATCGCTTAAAATCGTTCATTTAACTTTATATACATGTACAAATAAGTGACTATATAATGTGCGAAACATAAATGTGCAAAGGAGTAATATACTGTCTAGTTTCTCTCATGTATTATCTATCTAACTCCAATACAATTGAGATTACGAGAAGTGTCATGCACACTCTACATCGGGGTTTAAATCTTGTAGAAAAATAATTTAGGCTAGCTATGGTCTAGAGTTTATGGAAAATTTTCTCCAAAGCTCTTTAATCGTGTTTGGTGGGAAGTTATTTTCAGCCATTGAGCTGCCCTCCCTATAATCCTATATGGTAGTCCTCCATATTTAGCAACAAAGAGCAAAAGAGAGAGAGAAAAATAACGTCTGAATTACTGCATATATAAGCTTTAATTTAAGATCATACAGTAAGACAGATTTTGGTTTTGCGCGCTTTGTTCTTTTTTCATCACAAGCGGTTCTAATTAATGATAATTGATGATCAATTATTGGAAATAATATTTTTATTGTAATTAGAATTAATTTGTGTAGATATGGTATGATTATGTAAATATCTTTTTCTTTTTGGGAAACAACTTGTAAAGCTATATTAACCTCAAAATTAGGATGAATGAAAATATTGAATTCTCCTTAAAATACTTTTTTACTTGACATCATAGCCGAATTCCTGAAATTTGAAAAAACTCTGAATTGAATTGAAAACCCTGAACCACCACCAATTTTTTCCTTCTGTAGTATCTGAATCTGTACATGAATTCTGAATTATGAAAACTTGAAGAGATAGAGAACAATAATGTATTCTCCGATAACAATGGAGGAGCAATCATCCAAAACAACGAAGCAGCCGTCATACAACCCATTCACAATTATCAACACTTTCACAACACCATCCAAGACAACTTTGTTTTTCTCATCGGCAGGGTCTTAATCGAAACCATTTATTCTAGTTGGTCTGGTCTCATGAAGATTTATATCGAAGGACGTAACAAGCTTGCTCTTCTCACCAAAACTCTCCCTGCTGTTTCGTCCGCAATTTACCAATCATGGGCTACTGACAATGGCAAGGTGAAGTGCTAGCTTGTTAAAAACATGTCCCTTGGATTGAGAAACCGGTACCTCCGATTGCCAATAGCTGAGGCAATCTAGGATGCCTTGTACAATACCTACTATGATGAATCAGATGAAACCTGAATCTTTGAACTTCATCGCTTATGTTTTCGGGAAAGCAAAATGGAAGACTTATTTTAGCCTACTACAATGAACTTATAAGATGGCTGGATGAGATGGATCGACGCTTGACACATTACCATGAAACTATTGATGGCGTTGTGCATGAATCCTCATATATGGCCCATCAACGAGTTCATATGTTTTTGATGAGACTTGATGCTGGATTTAGTCAAGTGTGTGAAGAACTCTTGAGGAAAGAACAAAAACAGGTTCTTGATTAGACCTACGCCCATGTTAGACATTTCAAAAGCAACTGGGCCGCGCTCTCTGCAATTCCATCTAAAGCCTCTGTCATGGCCACCTTCAATCTGCCACCTAGTACTGCCAACACAATAGATTCTCAGCGACGCCAGGGTCCTCCTCCTGCCTTCTCTGGTCCTTCTCATTCTAGTGGAAAGCCTCATGCCAAATTTTCTAATCTTACATGTACTTATTGCAAGGAGGTTGGTCATACACAAGAGCGGTGTTATGAACTCGTTGGGTATCCTGAATTGTGGGACTTCTCCCGGAAGCCCCGTAAAAATATTCTCAAAGCAACTATAACCACCACAGAATCATCTGAAAAATAACCATCTACATTTATCGTTGAAACATGTAAATGAGATAATGCATCTTCTCTTACTACATTATCTATGGATAGATTTTGGATAATTGATATTGGTGCAAATGATCATTTGACAAATAACCCTAGTGTTGTTGATACCCTTAAAACTTCCACTGAACATATTGCCTCTACTGTTGATGGTTCTCATTCTTCTGTTCTTGGTGAAGGATCTGTATAACTCTCTAATGAATTAACTCTTGATCATGTCCTTGTTGTTCTTTCTCTAGCATATAACTTATTATCTGTGAGCCAAATCACTAAAGTCCTATCTTGCTTTGTAATATTTTATCCCCATTTCTATATTTTTCAGGACATTCTGACAAGAAAGACTCTTGGTTATAGTGTTAGAAGGGAGAAATTGAACTACCTTGAGTTGACAAGCAGTGGGCACCAGTAGTTGAGTCAAGAAAATAATATCAGTAGTCTAAATAAAGCTAAAGAAGCGGTGTGGTTATGACATGTTGCTTAGGCCATTTAAATTTTGAATATCTTAGAAAGCAATGGGTACTTCCAATCCTTGAAGATCTGGTGAGTGGTTTTGTTGATGTAGTCCACCATCTCCGGAGTCTGTTCATAATTAAAATTGTTCTAAAAACATTAATCAATTATGAAAAAAAACTATAATATTAAATATTTTTTTACTGTGAGTCCGCGGAACACGTTCATTTTGTCCTCTTCAGGGAGCTCTTCCAAAGTAAGGGATATCATACGTACGTAAGAACGTACATAGTTTTCAATCTGGTGAACTGTCAAACTAGTCAGCCTCCTTCTTTCAGGACATCGGGTGAATGCGTTTAGAGACACATCGATCCTCCCGGTTGTCGATGTCTTTGCTACACTCTCTGCTTTGCTTCCATTGCAAATACCCCGAATGCGTTTAGGAGGTGGTAGTGTGGGATCCCTCCTGTATCACCGTCTCGCACTAATGGCAGCTGAATGTTCTTCGGAAGATTGGGGCGCTTGCGACGTCGACCCTGAACAACCATGTTCCGCTGCAACGTCGTCAATAGGAGGAGCGTGCAGAATTTCTCCTTCGGGTGCCGAACTCATACCCAATTTATTAGAGGCTTGATTCCCCCAACCCATCTGTCGTAAGACAGATTGATGCCACGACTTTGTCTTTTGCCGCGCGCCTCTTTGGCATCTTAACAATCTAAAAAAAAAATCATATATAAATTCTTTCCTAATTGCCACATTATTCACATCAATACATATATATATCTAATCGATTAATTCTCACCGAAATTAACACATATATTTATATTTATATATATTAACATATCGACATATCCAATTATCCAATTAAACGTACACATATAAATTATTCAATTATGAAATTATCGAATTATACATATCTAATTAAATATATCATAGCTATATAATTAAATATATTTATATTTATTTATAACAATATATACACAAATATATCTATAAATAAATAAATCTAAATGTGTACACACACATACAAAATTTATATAAATATACAAAATTGATCTAAATACACAAATATACAAAACTTATCTAATTAAATTTAGGAGCATATACACAAATACATAAAATATACACAACGACACAAATATACTAATTTTAAGAGCATATACACATGCAATATGTATATAGTATATATACATATATATATAATTAAGGTTTAAGGTATATATACTGGCCGGAGGAGGAGGGGCGACAAGGAAGGGACTCGCCGAAGGAGGAGGGCGACGGGGAGGTCTCGCCGGTAGGGTCGTCGAAGCTAGCGACGCGAGTGAGGGAGATGGAGAGGCCGGGGGCGGGGTGGTGAGGGAGAGGGATCAGAGGGCTGGGCCAGTGAGGGAGACGGAGGGGAGAGGCCGATTGCCGAAATCGGAAATGAGAGAGAGATCAGAGAGAGAGAGAGATGAGAAAGAGAGAGAGCGAGAGCGAGAAAAATTGATCGGGCTCGATTTCTTTATCCAGTTCAAAAACACTTAGACGACGCAAATCACGTTGGCGCCGTCTAAGTGGATACTTAGACGGCGCCAACGTGATTTGCGTCGTCTAAGTGTTTTTGAACCGCCCCCCGAAAAATTGGGCGGATGCTTTTCACCGCCATAAATTTCGACTGAGACGATGGCAACATCATGTTGCGTCGTCTAAGAGGCCAATTAGACGACCCAACATGATGTTTCCGTCGTCTAGTTTTTTTGAAACGTACCCCAAAAAATTGGGCTGTCACTTTTTACCCGCCATAAATTTTAGACTTAGACGACGGTAAGATGGGGTACCGCCGTCTAAGTAAAAATAATAATTAATTTATAATTAATTTATAATTATAATATAATATAATTAAATTATATTAATTAATCAATAATATACATCGACTTTATATATATATATACATTCAACCAAGCATATATATATCAAAATTACAAATGCACCGAACTCGATCGGTCGATCAATCGATATATATATATATATATCAATCAGCATCGGGATCATAGTCTTCGTCAACATCTTCCTCTTCACTACTCACAACTGACGGTTGGTCCTCATCATCATAGTCTCCATCATTATCATCGTATCCGACGTCGTTTTCATCCTCCAACTCCTCATCTTCAGATGCATTATCAATCGTAAGGTTCGTGATCTCCTTTTCAGTAAGATCTGTTTCCCGATCAGACATGGGTAAATGTTTGTTAAGACGAATGAGTTCCCTTGTATCTGGGATGACCGAAGTATCATATTCTTGATATGCACTAACGACATTATCCTATGGAGTGTGAATCAGTGACGATCCTTCGAGTGTTGTGCCACTCCATATTCCTCGGTGAGACATATGGTTTACTATTTTCCAGCATTCACCAGATTTAGGATCATCCAGATAGAACACCTGCCTAAATAATGTGGCAAGAGCGAAAGGCTCACCCTCATACCAGCTTGAGTTTGTATCATATGATAAAAGGCCAAGATCTTTCTTCATATGCTTGAACCATTTACCATTGAATAGAAAAACGTTGATACAATTCCCTTATAGTAGCTTAATGACATTGATAAGAACTCCGTAATATACATTGTCACCTTGTCCGACCGCAATCCCACTATTTTGTGTTCTTCTTCCTTTATCTCGGTCCACTGAATGAAACTTTACTCCGTTAACAAAACATTCGAGGTAAATATAGTGTTGAACCGGCTTACGGGCCAACATGTGTTTTTCCCATGACCACCAGCCATTGTGGTTAGACGATTTCTGTAGATCCTCCATCTGCAAAAAAATTCAACGTACAAGATGTAATTAAGAAGATATATATATATATATGTATATCTACCAAAAAATTTCCATAGTTTTCCCTAAAACTAAAGGAAACCACAAATAAACCTGCATCCAAAGTTTGACCAAAAAACTATGAATCCATTAACTAAACACGAAATTTAAATCAAATAACAAATTATGTAACTAATTAATCCCTATACTAGTCCGGTTCCAGATATATATATATATATATATATATATATATATATCAACATCAAATTTAAAAAAGGAAGCACAAAGCCGACATGCATGGTTTAATAATTTAAAGTGACATAGTCATTGGAGGAAATAATCAGGGAACTTCTTCTTAAACATTTTTTCAACTCAGTTAGGACTCTTGTCCGGTTTGACTGTCTGAATTTTAGTTTTGTAAGTTTGCATGTAACTAGTAACCTCTTCAAAGTCTCGCAACACTACATAATGTGCTTTAATAAGTTCCTACGGACTTAATTTTTCAGTTAATACTCCTCTAAACGGTCGTATAAGATCTGTGACGACTGAAAGATTGTAGGTAATAGATGTATTGGATGCGGTCTCGACCGGATCATTGAAGTACTTGCTATAGTAAGTAACAGACTCATGCATTAGGTATGTTTCCGCGATGGAACCATTTGGGGCAGACCTATTTTTGACGAATCCTCTATATTGTCCGAGTTGTCTACAAAATAGGTATTATATTATTAATTCGCAACAATCTTTGTAATAAAAGAGATATATAAATGATGGAAAAAGTGTTTCAAAATATTTTGTACGTACTACTTCATATTTTACCTTTCCTGAGGATACATTCACGTGTACTGGACCAGACTAGAAAATAGGACTTGTTTGGGAAGGTGGACCATGAGGTGAATCATGATGTCGAAGAAAGCAGGGGGAAAATCTTCTCTAATTTGTAGAGGATGTAGAAAATTTCGTATTGAAGTTTAACCACATCTGACTTCTTCAACTTCCTGGTGCATATCCTCTGCCACCATCTGCACAATGCAACAATTGGTTCGAGGATGTCTTTAGGTAAATAAGGTCGAATCACCACTGGAATCAGATGTTGCAACATAATGTGATAGTCATGTGACAACCCGAACCAGAATCAGTTGTGTATTCTGCACGATTCACGAGATTGGTCATAGTCGCAGTTTTACGATAAATATGTGGTTTGCCGATTCTATTCGCGACTATATTTTTGTCCGGGAATTTGAGTTGAGTGTCTTCACGGAAGTTGTAGAGTACGTGATTTCGAGCTCGAAGGCGGTTCCAGATGATTTTTCCGATAACCGAGGAATATAATACGATTATTTGAAGTTTCAGTTTTCGACGAGTTTATCCGATTGTTTCGTGTTTATCCGAATCATGTTGGTTATCCATTTCAAATCGTCGATTGACCCGAGGCGCGAGTATAAATATCGGAAATAGTCATAAAATTGCCGAAAATACTGTTTGACCGTTGACCGCGAAGGGGGAAACTTTACCGATTGGTTTCACCGTCCGACGACCCTTTTCCGGCCACCTCCGACTTCAGCAAGGGTATGATTAGCTTCACCTTGAGCTCCTTTATCGTTTTGTAATTGGTTTGGTTGAAATTGGTTGCGTTTTGCTTGAACCCGAATCGGGTCGGTTTGAAGTTTGTCGCCGGTGGTGGTTGGCCGTGTTCCGGCGAGCCTCGGTGGTGGAGGTTAGGGGGGTTCGACTCCCCTTGACCTTGTGAGTCTCCCCATGTGTTTATTTTGGGCTGAGGATGGATTTTTGGTTGAACCCGATTAGGTTACCGGAAATTGGGATTCCGTTCAGTTCGAGCTGAAATTGGGGTAGTTCCGGTTTGATTCGGTCTTGGTGGTAGTTGTGAAAGAGGTTAGGCTTGTCGAGATCTTGAGTTCTGGAAATTTTCGCCGTGGAATTCCACCGTTGACGGCGCGGCGGCGGCGGTCAACGGCGGAGCTCCGGCGAGGGGTTGACTTTTTGGATTTTAGTGTTCTTGATGTCGTTTTTCTCGTAATCGCGCCCTGATAATTGTCCAGAGGTTTTCGGATTGATTTGGGTAGCCAATTTTCAGTCGAGGGTTTCGAGTGGAGATTTCGGGAATTCCGTTAATCATTTTACACTGCATTGTTTATTTTTGTCAACAGTTGGTTTCCGTGGTTAAGTACAGAGTTGTGGATTATATTTTTGATCAGTTATGTTATGAATGTTCAGGAGATCGAGATCGAGAGAAAGATCGTGCTTCAGGCGAGGAATCTTCCGCCGGAACACGAGATTAGCGCGAGTGCGCGTTTTGCTCACCTGTGAGTGGACAATTTCTTTTCACGGATTTTTTGCGAGTCTTATTATACGTTTTACGAACTTGAGCATGCATACGTGATTACGATTTATATGAGCATGTGTTATACGATTATGCTTATACTAGTATATATTACGTATATGCACTTATATGTTGTTTCATGCATTTGCATCGAACTATTTATGATTTGATTTACACAGAGTACAGTCTCAGTTACGTTGTTGTATTGATACACTTGCCTCTCGGCAGATCCCCGATGGTAGGCCTACCAGGAGGGGCGTTACCCCGACCTGACCAGCGAGGGGCGTTTCCCCGGAACCGAGGCCTTTCTGGCTAGAATCACGTGTAGACTAAAGACCCCGTGATTCGGACTGTACTAGCACGGATGTGTCCACGAGTGACCCCGTGAGATTTTTATGCATGCTCTATACGCGTGAGGAGTTAGAGTCTCCCTCGTGTACCATTTCTTTATTTATGCATTCAGACTCGCATATATATATATATATATATATTTTTATAACTTGTATATTATTCGGAGAAAGACAATTATATTTTCGTCCACTCACTCTAACGATTTTCATGTCTTTCCCCTGAGCTTTTCGGTTTCCGTGCCCAGTTTACTGTTCAGGTTCTGGTATTTCACGTCGCGGTTGGAGGCTAGTGATCCGAGCTACCTGTGTTTTCCAGTAGGTTCTTGTTTCGCCTACTAATGTGTATATTGTATATATTTACACTAGAGGTCGCTTTGATACATTCTGATACATGTTTATACGGATTTTCTCGGATATATTATATATAGTACAGTATTTTTACTGTTTATTGTTTATATTATGATATTGAGAAATCCGGATGGGATTGGTGCCCATGGTTTGGCTTTTGTGGCATAGGACGAAGTGTTATTTTCAGGGTGCAGGTTTATGCAATTCCACGTTAGTAACGAAACTCTGCCGAAATTTTGAATGGTTTTTGTTGGTTCGTATTTTCAGAAGGGGTTCGATTCCGATTTGGGCAACTGAATCGGGGTTGGGTCCTTTCAAGTCATGAGTCTTTAAACCAATGAACATATGTTCCCTTACTTTGACACAGTCATATATGTTGGATGCATAATTAGATGGATACCGAACACGCTGAAATCAGTTGAATACAACATCCCTCATTGTCGGCTTCACTGTGTAAGGTGCAACAGGCATCTTGTTGTAAACACCTATTCTATCCTTCTTTAATCACAAGGGATGACGTATATTCATGGATTCTAGATCTTTCCGCGCTTTAAGTGTGTTTTTAGTCTTGAACTTAATACAGAGAATGGTTCCCACCACGCTGTCGCACACATTCTTCTCTATATGCATGACATCATGGTTGTTCCTCAGCTTTAATTTTGACCAGTAAGGCAATTCAAAGAAAATAATCACGTGGTGCCAATATGCAACATATTGTGGAGGGTGTGGATTCAGTTTCTTCACATCATCATCATTGGTCAACACGCCGAAATTGAAGCTATTTAACCTTTCCAAAATCTCTTTGCCAGCCCACTGTCAGGGTTTAAGACCATTCTCTACTGTCCCATCGAAACAGTGCTTATCCTGTCGCCAATGGTGATCATAAGGAAGCCATCTACGGTTATCCAAGTAACACACCTTCCCCGCGTGCCAACTCGAGTTCACGTCGTCCAAGCAGACAGGACAAGCATTGTATCCTCTGGTTGTGTAAGATGCCAACATCCTATACGCAGAAAAATCGCTGATGGTCTACATAACCGCGGCTCTCATCAAGAACATTGTGTTACTGAACTTGTCATACGTTGGAACTCCAATTTCCCACAACAGTTTCAGATCGTCAATCAATGGTCTGAGGTACACATCTAAACACTTTCCAGGAGACTTAGGCCCTGGAATTAGCATAGTAAGGAAATTAAATTCCTTGCTCATACACATCCAGGGAGGCAGGTTGTACGGCATCAGGATAATTGGCCAAGCGTTGTACGTGCCATCGTTAAAAGGATTGAACCCGTATGTAGAAAGTCCTAGTCTGACATTTTGAATCTCCATTGCAAAGTGTGGAAATTCCCTATCGAAATGTTTAAAAACCTCCCCATCTGCCACGTGTCTGAGCACATCGTCATCTATTATCTTTTCCACGTACCATCTCATCGGCTCTGCTGTGTATAGAGACATGAATAAATGCTGCAGTCTGGGAATCAACGAAAAATATCGAAGCACCTTCACATGAATCTTCTACTTCGAACTCCTCCTTTCAGGGTACTTCCATCTAGAGTGGTTGAAAACAGGACAGTAGTCCAACTCTGCATACTCCTTATAAAACAGCACGCAATTGTTTCTGCAGGTGTGGATGTGCTAGTACTTCAGACCCAGTTTGCTTAAGACACTTTTTACCTTGTAATGGAAACATGGAAGCTTGTGATTTTTAGGAGGCAAATCACATATGTGTTTCTGGATTTCGTCAAAACCTGCATCCGATATTTTATGCTTCACTTTGTACTCCATTTCGGTCATTATGGTGCACAACATAGTCTGTGGACATCCATCGTACACCGGGGTTTGGGCTTCAAGTAGCATGCTATTGTGCCTATCAAATTCAGTAGTGTCAATTTCCGAGAATACGGCAGGGACTGGGTCAACATTAAGAGTATCAGATCCTCCACATTCTTGTTGGTCTCTACCATGTTGACTGAATTCTGGAAAAGCATCATGGACCAAATCCACGGTGGGGTTCAAAGAAGGGGCGCCATTACCTGTACCGCTGGATGAGGCACCCTGGTAACTGTATCCTGCGCTGAAGTCTACTATTTCACCATGCTCACTTTATATAGTGTAACTCCACATCATACCTTGCTCATACAAGTGATGAGCCATAACATGAGACTCCTGAAACTGATGGTTAAGACATTTTCTGCACGAACACCTTAAACGTTTCTTTCCTTAACCATGTTGCATCGCAAACATTACAAACTCTCCTATTCCGTCCATATACCTCTCATCACTTCTATTCGCCAACTTTATCCAACTCTTGTCCATATTCGATTTCCGTGTAAGCTAGTAAACGAAACTTTTGAATTATCGAATAAACCATTGTTAGATGTTAACAAAAAATTTTCGTTCAATTCATACAATTCGTAATTAATTAAAAAATAATTTATTTATTTATTTCTACCTAATGAACATTATTTAATTATGATTTTAATATATCGATCGATGAACACAGATATATATATATATATGCATTTCAAGCGTTGTTCGATCATCAATAATTAGTTACCTAGCTAGCACACAATTCAATTAATTAACCGGAATATATAGCTAGCTAGTTCGTCACACACATATATATGCATTATGGAATAATATTGAATATATTAATTATATATATGTATGCAAACAAATTAAAACCATCGGATTGATCGATCCATTGCAAATTAGAAGAATTATATATACGTACATACCTTAATTCGTCGATAATTACATGCCGTCTGATTGACGTCGTCGTTGATCGAAATGAAGTGATCGATCGAGCTACCTTGATCGAGGTACATACGTAGGCTATAGCTATATATATATATATTATTTTATTAGAGAGCTAGAGAGTCAAGATTGATGAAGCTAGAGAGTGCGAGCGATTGATATGAAGATCGAGATGGAGAGAATGGCAAAGCTGATATATATAATATAAATTTTTCAAATAGATGACGAAGATTGAATTCTTGCGTCGTCTAAGATATCACTTAGACGACGCAACTGAGAAGATCCGTCGTCTAAGTGGTTTCTCAAACGATGAATAAATAAAGGTGTCAGTACGTCAGGTAAGAAACAACTTAGACGACGCAACTCAGCGATATGGAGTGATTAAAGCTTCCGTCATATAATAAGCTTTTTCTGGTAGTGTTACACTCAGTGTCGTCATATAATAAGCTGATTATTAAGATACATTTTTCCCAGTAGCACAGATCAATACTGTACGTATTCTCATTGCCTTAGCATCCCGACATTATTGACAATTACATCAGCTTGATATAAAGAATGCTTTCTTGAATGGAGATTTGGAAGAAGTATGCATATACATTTCTCCCGGTGTCAATTGCAGGCCATGTGATGTTGGAAAAGTATGTCGACTGAAGAAGTCTTTGTATGGGAAGCAATCTCCAAGAGGTTTGTTTGAGAGATTTTCTGGAGCTATGATGAAATTTGGATATCGACATAGCAATTCTGATCATACATTATTCATCAAACGCAAGGGTGGTAAGATTACTGCTTTGATTGTATATGTGGATGATATGGTTGTTACACGTGATGATCCAGTTGAGATAGAAAATTTGAAGAAACGTTTGTCCCAAGAGTCTAAAATGAAGGACTTGGGTTCATTGAAGTATTTCTTGGGAATCGAAGTTGCAAGATCCGAGTTGGGAATCATCTTGTCACAAAGAAAGTATGTGTAACGACCCGAATCAAAAATTACGCACAAATCGGCATGAATGAGGTTTATCGCGAATTAGTCGCAACGTGTGATTTGTTAACCAATTTTTTATTAAGTGAGAATTAGACTTTATTTTCATCATGAAAGTCATTGGGAATTTTATTTCAAACTCGAAGAAATTTTTGGAGAATTTTTCAGTTAAGCTAGTTATTTTTTATGATTTTTGGAAGTCTGCATAAGGAAAATATTTACAAGTAATCTTTTTAGATCGGTTTGTTCTGGACCGTTGGATCTTGACCATATCAAATTTCAGCCGTTGATCTGATTAGGAGCTTAGAGGTATAAATAGGGTTTTTTTTAAAAAAAAAAAAAGAAGAAAGAAAGAGAAATTCAAAAAAATAAAATATTTTCTGGCACGGCCGAGACCCACAACGAGCTGACCTTACACGATTTCGACCTTTGGATTCATGTATGTATTGTTAGATTTTTGGATATTTTAGGACACGAATCGACTCGATTTACCCGTTAGGTTTTGGGTTTAATCGATGGCGGTGCTCTGTCTATTTTTGGGCTATGGAGTGGGGTAGAATCGGTTAGGATTCATCCCAGGGGTCGAACCTCTATGGTTTGGAGGACTAAGGAGCAACAACGGTATCGATTTTGGCTGGAAATAATTTCCGGTGATTTTCAGGCCATGAGGTTTCAAGCCGTTTTCTAGCCATACGGTGACAAGTTAGTGGTTGGTCCAGTTGGAAAATGTGTTGGGCTTGTTGAGATCTTTTCAACCATAGGTCAAACACTCACAAGATAACTGTTACCGCCGGAGGCACACGAAGGCCACGCACCACCTTCCACCACTGGGATCCGGCGTGGCAAAAATTCGAAATTGACTTGGGGGTTTCCGGGGTAGTTTCTGAGTTGATTTTTGCACTGTTTATGGAAATTTAGTATTAATTGACTATATGATTTATCCAGGAGACCGTGATCGAGATTTTGGCGAGGGAACTTTTACCATACCTCAGAGTCAGCTGTGTACTGTGAATGGACACTTTATTTTCACTATAGTTTTGGGAGTCTACAGTTATGCATTTACAGTTATGTATTATTACAATTATGCATTTGTATGGAGGCACATCTGATTTTATTTTACACAGAGCATAGTCATAGTTGTTGCATCGATGCACTGACTTCTCGGCTGATCCCCGAGATGCTCCGGTCGAGCCAGGGACCTGACCCGAGAGAGCTTGAGGTCGTTTGACCTAAGTCATAGCCTCCGCCTATCATTTAGTACTCAGTAGGCCCAAAAATCTGACTTGGACGTTTACATTTTTTTTAGACTCGCATCATTTCTCATATATTTTATACTGAAAGGCATAATAATTATATTTTCTAGTTTAAAATGAAACATTATTTTTCTCCACTCACACTAACAATTTTATAATTTTATATGTCTTTCCCTGAGCTTTTCGGATTTCTATTGCCCAGTTTACACTTCTATCATGTGGTTGCACGTCATTGTCGGAGGCCTAGAGTTCGAGTCTGTCACACCCTGACCCATATTTTTTTCAAAAACTGATTTGGTGAAAGGACCCAACCCCGATTCAGTTACCTAAATCGGAATCGAACCCCTTCTGAAAATACGAACCAACAAAAAATTTTCAAAATTTCGGTAGAGTTTCGTTACTAACGTGGAATTGCATAAACCTGCACCCTGAAAATAATACTTCATCCTATGCCACAAAAGCCAAACCGTGGGCACCAATCCCATCCGGATTTCTCAACATCATAATATAAACAATAAACAGTAAACATACTGTAGTATATAAATATATCCAAGAAAATCCGTATAAAACATGTATCAGAATGTATCAGAGCGACCTCTAGCGTAAATATATACAATATGCACATCAGTAGGCGAAACAAGAACCTACTGGAAAACACAGGTAGCTCAGATCACTAGCCTCCAACCTCGACGTGAAACACCAAACCTGAACTGCAACTGGGCACAGAAACCGAAAAGACTTGGGGAAAGACATGAAAACTGTTAGAGTGAGTGGACGAAAATAAATGTCTTTCACCAGTTGATATATATGTTAAAAATAACATATGCGAGTCCAGGTAAATAAAATAACAAAGTACACGAGGTAAAATCATACTCCTCCAGCGTACTGAGCATGCAAGTAAAAATCCCATGGGGTCACTCATGGACACATCCGTGCTAGTACAGTCCGAATCACTGCATCCCAGACCCACACGTGATTCTAAGCCAGAAAGGCCTCGGTTCCGGGGAAACGCCCCTCGCCGGTCAGGTCGGGGTAACGCCCCTCCTGGTAGGCCTACCATCGAGGATCAGCCGAGAGGCAAGTGTATCGATACAACAACGTAACTGAGACTGTACTCTGTGTAAATCAAATCATAAACAGTTCGATGCAAATGCATGAAACAGCATATAAGTGTATGCATATTCGTATACGTATTTCCGTATATGTATAATCATAAAACACATGCTCATGTAATCCGAAATCTCATACGCATGCTCAAGTTCGTAAAACATGTATAAAGACTCGCAAACAATCCGCGAAAAGAAATGTCCACTCACAGGTGAGCAAAACGCACACTCGCGCTAATCTCGTGGTCCGGCGGAAGATCCCTCGCCTGAAGCACGATCACGATCTCGATCTCCTAAATATTCACAAAATATAACTGATCAAAATCATAGTCCACAACTCTGTACTGAACCACCGAAACCAACCGTTCCCGGAAATATACAATGCAATATAAAATCATTAACGGAATTCCCGAAATCTCCACTCGAAACCCTCGACTGAAAATCGGCTACCCAAATCAATCCGAAAACCTCTGAAAGATAATCAGGGCGCGATTACGAGAAAAATGACATTAAAAACGTCGAAATCTGAAAAAAAAAAAAAAAAAAAAAAGAGTCAACCCCTCACCGTTGACCGCCGCTGGCGGCGGCGGCCCGCCGTCAACTGTGGAATTTCGCAGCCAAAATTTCCAGAACTCAAGATCATTCCAAGCCCAAACCTTTCCTCTTCTACCACGAAGTCCAAACCTCACCGGAACAAGGACAAATCACCTCGAACATATCGGAATTTCCAACTCTGGTGACCAATTCGGGTCGCTCCAAAACCTCCACCAAACTCAAAATAAACCACCCAAAGAGCTTCACCTAGGCTAGGGGAACTAAAACCCCATCATCTCCACCCTCAAAACTCGCCGGAGCACCACCTCCCAACTCCGGCGAACCCCGGCCTCACAACCCGATTCGGGTTCCATAAAATCTCCATCAATTTCCATAAATTTAAACATCAAACAACTCAAAATCAAGAGAGGAAGCTACCCTTACCCTTCACGTGGCCGGAGGTGGCCGGAAAGTGGACGTCGGACGGCAAGAACCAAAACGGAAAGTTTTCCACTTCGGGTCAACGGGTCAAACTGCCATTTTAGGAAAGTCAACGATGGTCAGCGCCAAATAGTGATTTTGGACGATTTTACGACTATTTCCGATGTTTATACTCGCGCCTCGGGTCAATCGACGGTCCGAAATGAATATTCGAAATGATTCGGATAAGCTCGAAACAATCGGATAAACTCGTCGGAAACTGAAACTTCAAATAATCGTATTATATTCCTCGGTTATCGGAAAAATCTTCCGGAACCGCCCACTAGCTAGAAATCACGTACTCTACAACTTCCGTGAAGACACCGAACTCAAATTCTCGGCCGAAAACATAGTCGCGAATAGAATCGACAAACCACATATTTATCGTAAAACTGCGACTAAGCATAATCTCGTGAATCGTGCCGAATATTCTACTGATTCTGGTTCGGGTCGTCACAAATCTACCCCCCTTAAAAAAAATTTCGACCACGAAATTTACGTACCTGTCAAGTGAACAGATGAGGATACTGTTCCCGCATACGCTGCTCGGTCTCCCAGGTGGCCTCCTCAACTGAGTGGTTCTGCCACAAGACCTTCACTAACGGAATCACACGGTGCCTCAATTCCTGCTCACGATGATCGAGAATCTGCACAGGCTCCTCTACGTACGTCAAATCCTCTCTGATCGGCAACTGCTGTGGGGCTAACACATGTGAAGGATCTGAGATGTACTTCCGCAACATCGAAACATGGAAGACATCATGCATACGAGCCATCTCAGCTGGCAACTCAAGTCTGTAAGCAACAGCTCCGATCCTCTCTGTAATCTCATACGGACCAATGTATCGTGATCGAAGCTTACCCCGCTTCCCGAAACGCACAACTCCCCTCCACGGAGATAGTTTCAGGAAAACCCAATCGCCTACCTCAAATTCGAGGCTCTTCCTCCTCACGTCCACGTAACTCTTCTGCCGATCCTGGGCGATCTTCAATCGATCCCGAATAACCTGTATATCCTCCATCGTAGTTTTCACCAAATCAGGACCAATAAGCCAACGCTCGCCCACCTCACTCCAACACAATGGAGTGCGACACTGCTTCCCGTACAGGGCCTCGTACGGTGCCATCTCAATACTGGCCTGATAGCTGTTGTTGTAGGCGAACTCAATCAAATGTAACTGCTGATCCCAATTTCCACGAAACTGCAACACACATGATCTCAGCATATCCTCAAGAGTCTGAATGGTCCGCTCGGACTGCCCATCAGTCTGAGGATGAAAAGCTATACTAAATAGCAACCTCGTGCCCAAACCTCGCTGCAACGCCTGCCAAAACTCAGAAGTGATAGGAATGTAAATATTCTTTCCTATTAGGAAACCAATTGTACATCTTTATTAACCCCAAATTGGGATGAATGAAATCATTGAATTCTCCCTGAAAAACTTTCCACTTGGTATCAAAGCCAAATTCCTAGGCTTTGAAACCCTAAATTACCACCACTGAATTATTTATTCTACTGCACTTGAAATCCCTGAATTGAAACCCTTGAAGTTGAAACTTGAATTCTTGAATTTGAAGACACATAATCCTAAAGTATACTCTTGAAATCCTTACTACTGGAAAATGTCACTTGGAGTTGTTACTATTTTAGAGGAAGAGCATTCAACCATTGCCTCTGCTAAAATAGTTTAAGCAGGTATAAAGGGTAATACATCATCTCTCTCTGCATTATCTGTGAATAATACTTGGATAATTGATACTGGTGCAACTGATTATATGAAAAATACTCTCGGTCTAGTACAAACCATTAAACCATCCCCTCAACATGTTGTGACCACTGTTGATGGCTTTCCATCTCCTATTCTTGGTAAAGGTTCTGTAAAATTCTTTGATAATCTATCAGTTGATTTTGTTCTTCTTGTTTCCTCGCTTGCCTATAACCTCTTATCTGTTAGCCAAATAACTTCAGCACTTGCATGTTTTGTAACTTTCTATCCAGACTTTTGTATTTTTCAGGACATTCTGACTATGCGAGTTCTCGGTTATGATATTAGAAGGGGAAACTGTACTACCTTGATTTAACAAGCAGTGGTGAGCAACAATTGTAATCATCAGGCCAGATAAATAATACCACCAGTTTGGATAAAGCTAAGGAAGATGTATAGCTATGGCACCGTCGTCTTGGTCACTTGAATTTTCATTTCCTGCAGAAGCTTTAACCTCAATTGTTTTCTCATGTGAATGCTTCTGAGTTTAAGTGTGATACATGTGAACTAGCCAAGAGCCGCCATATTACATATTCGCTAAGCTTGAACAAATGTTCGGTTCCCTTCATGAAGATTCCTTCTGATGTTTGGGGTCATGCACGAACCTCTTTTCGGTCTAGATATCGTTGTTTTGTGACTTTTATTCATGAATGCACTAGAATAACTTGAGCCTCCTTGATGAAGTGTAAGAGTGATGTGTTTCGTAGATTTACTGAATTTCACAAGATGATGGCCACCCAGTAGCAGTAGCAAATCCGGGTTCTCTAGTTTGACAATGGTGGAGAATATGTGAACTGTGAGATGTCCTCTTACTTAGGCACTCATGGGATTCGACACCAGACTTTCATTGCTTACACTCCTCAACAGAATGGATTAGCTGAACAAAAGAATAGACAATTGTTGGAAAGAAGTTGTTTGTGCTTCCTTGTTTAGAATGAATGTCCCTTAAAATATGTTGAGAGAAGATTTATGTTTTGCTGTATACTTGATTAATCGCACACCCTCTCGTGTGATTGAGTTTCAGAATCCTTATCAGAAATTGCATGCATGGATGAATGTGCCATCTTTGCCCAATTTGGAGCCAAGAGTTTTTGGATGTATTATGTATGTTCACATCAACAAAGAGTTGCAATGAAAGCTTTATCCGCGTGCTGTGAAGTGTGTGTTTGTTGGTTATGCTGAATTCCAGAAAGGTTACCGCTATTATGATCCAGTTCTAAACAAGATGCATGTGTCCCTGGATGTTTCTTTCCGTGAATCTGACCCTTATTACTCATGGGGAGTTGCAGAGTCTTCCCTTCAGGGAGAGAGGAATATACATGAAGGCAATCCTCTGAATTTGGATGAATTTGAGAACTTGGATAGGTTGGAGGAACAACTTGGAGGAAATCAAGCGAAAGAAGGTACAGGAGGAATTTTCGACCGGTCGAAAATTCCTCTCGACCCGTCGAAAATAGTGATCGAAACAGGACAGTTTGCTCCCCTCGACTCGTCGAGGAAAGGACCAAAAACAAGACAGTTTGCTCCCATCGACCCATCGAGAGAAATTCATGAAGATATCCTCGACCCGTCAAGGACTGTAGCTAAGATAGTATTACCTGAAGTTCAATCCTCTTCTGAAGCAGTGTCCCATGAAGACCTTCCTTCTAGTCCATGAAGACCTTCCTTCTACTCCATGAATTGAAGAGTCTTCCCATAATGTCTCTCCTAAGATACATATTGATATAAATGAGTTGGGTAGTATAGACATTAGTGTGCCTAGGAGGTCACAACGGGAAACAAAAGGGGTTCCAAAGAAACAACATGAACCAATCATAGAAGCAAAAACTAAATATTCTATTGCTAATTTTTTATCCCACCATAGGTTGTCTGGATCACATGCATTTGTTGTTAATCAATTATCTACAGTAGTTATTTCCAGTAATGTGCAGGATGCCTTGGCGGATTCAAAGTGGAAGAAAGCAATGAATGAAGAATTAGAAGCCCTACAGAAGAATGGAACGTGGGAGCTTTTTCCTGCTTCACCTGGAAAGAAGACAGTTAGATGTAGATGGGTTTATGCAGTGAAACTAAAGGCAGATGAAAACATTTATTGGTATAAAGCTCGTCTAGTTGCAAAACGCTACACTCAACGATATGGAGTAGATTATCAAGAGACATTCCCCTCAGTAGCAAAGATCAACACTATACGCATTCTTATAGCTTTAGCAGCTAGACATGACTGGCCATTGCACCAATTGATGGGAAGAATGCATTCTTGAATGGAGACTTGGAGGAAGAGGTGTACATGGATATTTCTCCAGGTGTTAACTGTAAACCATGTGATGTTGGAAAAGTCTGCAGATTGAAGAAGTCATTGTATGGATGGAAGTAATCTCCTCGAGCTTGGTTTGAGAGATCATCTGGAGCCATGAGGAAGTTTGGATATTGACAGAGCAACTTTGATCATACCTTGTTCGTTAAACGCAGGGGTGGTAAGATAACTGCTCTGATTGTATATGTAGATGACATGGTTGTTACAGGTGATGATCCAGTTGAAATGGAAGATTTGAAGCATTTATCCTAAGAATTTGAGATGAAGGATTTGGGTCTGCTGAAATATTTCTTGGGAATTGAAGTTGCAAGATCAAAGATAGGAATCACATTGTCATAGCGAAAGTATGTACTTGATCTTCTTACTAAGACCGAAATGTTAGATTGTAAACCTGCTCAGATGCCCATTGAGATGACCCACAAACTGGAGTTGTGTCCTAGATAAGTTCCAACAAACAAAAGCAAGTATCAAAGATTAATAGGGAGATTAATCTATTTGTCACATACTCATTTTGATATTGCGTATGCTATGAGTGTTGTCAGTTATCTCATGCATAATCATAGTGAAGAGCATATGGAAGCTATGATGCGAATACTTAGGTACTTGAAGTCTTCACCTGGAAAAGGTCTATTATTTTCCAAGGATTGTGAGTTTGGTATCACAGGATATTCTGATGCAGATTGGGCTGGTGACAAAACAAATATGGTATCTACATCTAGGTACTTTACATTTATAGGAGGAAGTTTAGTAACTTGGCGCAGTGAGAAGCAGAATGTCATTGCCCGTTCTACTGCTGAAGCTGAATACCGAGGAATGGCAAATGGAGTGTGTGAACTACTGTGGATTCGAAATGTATTGGATGAACTAAGATTCAAGCTCCGTAAAGCCATGGACTTACATTAGGACAATACAGCTGCAATTAAAACTACTCATAATTCTGTACAGCATGATCGAACCAAGCGTGTGAATATTGATCGACATTTCATCAGGAATCACCTTGATAAGAGGAATATACATTTTCCTTTTGTAACGTATGAAGCACAGTTGGTAGATGTACTCACTAAAGGGTGTCACACCATACATTTGTTGGATTGATAAGTTGGGCATGATTGACATCTATACCCTAATTTGAGGGGGAGTGTTGAAAAGTATTATGGTAAATATTATTTTGTAATTAGAATTAAAGTTGTATAGATGTGATAGGAATGTAAATATTCTTTCATATTACATCTATACAACTTACATAAAACACTTTAAAACCGGTCACCATAACCATATGCCTTTAAATAAAATCATTTTCCTAACCATTTGGTTGGAAGGGCTTCTCTCCCTACATGTATACAATAGGCTGGTAGCTGGTCCCTTACAGAGGTAGTCTCAACCACCATCCTATTTTAACTTCTCTACTCATATGAATGCTATGACATGAACAAGCAAAACACATAAGAAACATACTTCAAAACAACCCAAAAACACAGTAGTTCAACCTTAAAATATGTACATAAACAAAACAAGAAAAGAACTTTGAAGTTCCCCAGACTTTCCCTACCTTCACCGTCTTGGTTTTAGAGCTTTCCCACTTCTCTACAGATTAAAAACTAAGCTTACCCTCTCTAATTCTAAAACTAAAAGTGCTGGACTGAAAGTAGTAGTATTAGCAGTATTCCTTGTTCCTGTTTTTTTTTTAAGTTACAGGTTGCTCCTATTTATACTACTCAAGTGTAGTGATCACCAAGTAAACATCCTAGCTAGCTTAGCCAGTAACTTTCCAGCAAGGACCACCAAAAACTGACACCTCTAACCACAACAGACCTCTTGATAAGGATGCAAGCTGCCTATGAGGTGGTTAAGGCTTGCACAAGGTTAATTGCAGTAGCCATAAGCTTACTAAAAGCTTTCTCTATGCTGAATTGTGTCTTTACATAGTTAACATGTGAAATGGGCTGAATAAGCAACCTCTTTACTCATGATTCAGCAACTATAAAAGGCAAATCAGCTCACTCTTTTATTTTTCTTTACAAGTAAAAGTTAACTTAGTAATTTGTAAACCAATGATAACTGAAAGTATAATACATATTAACTCACTACTTGTTTTGTTTGGGCAGGTTACATAACCACAAGTGCTTATTCCTCAAATTTCAAGACAAGCATGTCTATGAAGTTTCCTTCGTCAAAGTTTAAGCACCTAGAGTGTAATAACTTAAATAACAATTTTGTAACTATGTAATAGCGATTATGTAACTAAGTGGAGGAACTATTCAAACTATACTTTTATCAAGCAAGACCACAACATTCAAACTTATCTACTATACAATATCTACATCTTAATGTACTATGACAATAATTTCTAAATAGTACAGTAGCATAATTAGATAACAAAATAACCATTGCATATAACTATACTAATCTATGGCAAAGGTTAATGGTTACGCTAATCTTTTTTTATAAAAAAATATATGATTTTACAGTGTCATACTTCTCTTCTAGTAGGTTTCTAGCTTAGCCTTCTAGTCTTGTTTATTATGTAAATTAGAAGTCGCTATGAACACTATGTTAGTTTGCTTTCGTTTGTGTTGTATTTCCAAATATTCACTGGATTCCTTGTAACCTTTTTAAAGTAGTACATTTGTTGTTTGTACAGTATTTGTTTTATTTGAGAAATTCGGATAGGAATCGCTGCCCCACGGTTTTTTTTGTGGAAAATTTTAGAAGTGTGGTTTCTTTGCAGGTTTTGGTTTCCTTGAACTGTAAAGAAAACTCTGGAATTTTTTTTGTAGGTTCTGTTGTCATTAGGGCCTAATTCCAATTTAGGCAACTAAATCGGGGTCGGATCCTTTCAGTATGTGCTTAATCTTCTTGCTGAAATAGGAATGTTGAATTGTACACCTGCTAATATTCATTAATATGAATCATAGGTTAGAATTATGTCCCGGTCACGCTCCAACAAACAAAGACATGTAGTAGGAAGATTGATCTATTTGTCACATACTCGGCTTGATATTGCATATGTTGTAAGTGTTGTCAGTCAGTTCATGCATGATCCTTGTGAAAAGCATATGAATGTTGTGATGTACATTCTCAGATATTTAAAGTCTGCACCTAGTAAGGGCCTACTATTTTTCAAGAATGGTGAGTTTGGAGTTACAGGATATACAGATGCAGATTGGGCAAGTGATAAGACTAATAGGGCATATGTAACAACCTGAATCCTATTAGCGACTTAATCGTTATTAGTTGTGTAATTATCGAGTTAATCAACATATAACACGTTTATTGAGATTAGTCATGATTTGAAAATTAATTTTTTATTAGTTATGATTTTGGACTCGTTTTATTTACGGAAGTTGTAGTGAATTTTATTGCGAGTTCGTGTATTTTTTTATTTTATTTTTTAGAGGTTCGAGTAATTAGTTATGAATTTTTGAAGTTTGGGAAGTAGGAAATTAATTTGGAAAAACAATTATTAGTGAAATTATTTGGGCCATCAGATCTGATAGTGGTATACTCTGGGCCGTTGATTCTTTTTAACCTAGGGGTATAAATTGAAAACTTCTACCCAGATGGATAAAAACTATTCTGGCGACCTAGATAACCGACCCAGTCGAACTTTTGCTGTCTAGCCAACCCGAAAATCCGCACCACCCCTAAAAGAGAGCTCTCTCCTTACCCGACCTCCCCACACCCTCAAAACCACCATATTGAATCGTTATGAGAGGAATCGAACAAGAATAGATTTTAGATTTTCCTGTTTCAGCTCCGTCGCCTGCGCCAACTTTCCGGCCGAATTTGGGTTACGAAACCTTGGGGGTTTTAAAGCCCACTCTTCAAGGGTTCGATTGTCACCAACCACAATGTCCAACTCGGCCTAAGCTCGGCCGACGATTGACGCTGGATTCCTGCGAGTTTTGAAACCTTTCGAGGTTTGTTGAATCAGAATTGGTCAGCCTTGACCGCCACCTGTGGTGGCATGTGGGCCCCACGCGCCCCATGGACAGAGGATCTCTGGCGACCAGAAAATCTAAATTTTCACGGGAAGTTTTCTACACCATTTTGTAGCCGTTTTCGTGTAATGTTTCGTAGTACGACAAATTTCATAAAGTTTCATCTCTCATAGGAATCGTGGCGTCTCGACACTTTGACGCGCGCATTCGTCGTGTATCGAGTCGAGAGGTCTTATTGAAAGCATGTATCGACGACTCTTTGAGACTATCCAAGATGGCGGGGCACGTTTAGGAGAAAATATTAAATGAGGGTTGAGTATGATTTACGAGTTAACGGATCGATTATGATTCTTTAGGCGATCCAGGTGAGTGGACATTTTATTTTCATTGTCGTTAGCGAGTCAATACTATTTTATTTACTGTTATGCAAGTGTTTCATTAGTGTTCATTTTCTAGTGTTGAGGCTTGTGTGCATATTTACATTTATTGCATCGATGCATAGCTAATTGGCTGATTCCCGAGGGCTTCAGGATGGGTTAAAGGCCCTGACCTGGTACTTATATACCAGCTACTCATTTCTGAGGGCCCTAGGATGGGTTAGATCCTCTGACCTGACACTTGTATATTAGCTACTCATTTTTGAGGGCTCCAAGATGGGTTAGAAGCTCTAACTTGGTACGCATATACTGATATCGTCTCGGATTATAAGTCCCTTGACGACGCCTCCACTTCACTTGCACCTCGAGATTTTACTTTTTCTCGCTTAGTATTTCTTTATAGATCAGTGTCAGTGCAAATACATATACGTATTCTTTTATGTTTTCACGTATACTCGAATATTGTATTTCGTCCACTCACTCTAACGATTTTTATGTTTTTTTATGTCTTTCCATGGGGCCTTCGGTTTTAAATGCCCAGATTTGCAAGATTGTCAGTGGAGGTCAGGAGCGCACGTGGATCGAAGCCTAGTGGCACCTCTCGTAGAAACAGATAATGATCTTACAAGTCTATAGTTTGTTCAGTATGCCTAGCACATTAAAAGATTATGTTTTGAGAATTAGTGGTCGTAGACATTAAAGGGTCTTTAGGGCCTAAACTCGGTTTAGATATCTAAATCAGGTTTGGGTCCTCATAGCATATACTTCTGGATACTTTACATTTATTGGTGGAAGTTTAGTGATTTGGCGTAAGAAGCATAATGTGATTTTCCACTTTAGTGCCGAAGCTAAATACCATGGAATGACACTTGGAGTGTGTGAATTTTTATGGATTCGCAATATTTTGAAAGAGTTAGGCTTCAAGCTTCATAAGACCATGGATTTGCATTGTGACAATACTGCTGCAATTGAGATAGCTCATAATCAAGTACAACATGATATAACCAAACATGTGGAGATTGATCGACATTTCATCAAAGATAACCTTGATAAGAAGGTTGTTTTCCCTTTATAGATTCTAAAGAGCAATTGGCGGATGTACTCACTAAGAGGTTGTCACACCAAACATTTACAGGATGTATTGACAAGTTGGGTATGACTGACGTCTATGCACCAACTTGAAGGGGAGTGTTGGAAAGAATATTTTAGGCCTGACTTGGTTTAAGTTTGTGTATAAAATTATAGGACCCGAATCCAAACTCAAATTGTACAACACGAGTTACGATTGAGTAATTTTTTAAGCAAACCCGAACTCAACCCAATCCGAATTATTCGGGTTCGAATTTGCCGGGTTTATACATAATCTCACCATACTAAAAAGATAAATTCAATAGATCTTTATAGCTTATTACAACATTTCAAGTGCGCACAATATAAAAATTAGAGTTAGAGAACATTAGTAGCCACAAAATACACAAATTTAAAATGGAAAACCCCAATTACCAATTTAATAATAGTCAAGTCGGTATACAATCAAGTCTATTAAAATTAAGGTATCATTATTTAAGTGGCCTTATTAATTATTGGGCTATATTGAAATAAATGTTGTTGTTTTAATCAATTAAAATGTGACACGTGTCTTACTAAAATTTTAACTATTTTACGAAAGTAAACTCGAACTTTGAGTTTGGTCCGGATTCAACATATTATACTATTTTTATTTCAAGGACCCGACCCGAACCCATAATTTTTGGGTAATTTGGTTTGGATTCTTGGTTATTTGGATCCAACAAGTCAGCATAAAATATTTTTAATGTAATTAAAATTAATTTTAGTAGATATAATAGAACTGTATAAATATCTTTTTTTATTTGAAAAATCACTAGCAAACTTATATTAACTCTACAAACTTATATTAATTTTAAAATTAGGATGAATAAAAAATTAAATTTTCTCTAAAATATTTTTCTACTCCAAAATTTTATATATATAGATAGCTGGTTATAAGCAGTACGTACGTCCTAGCTAGCTTATAACGTGCGGCGGGGACTAGAAGCAAATAAAGACACCGGGGCAACCAAGGCAAAGAGACCACCACGGCACCGCCACCACCACCGTACAAACAGTACGTGTTGAAACTGGAGTGTTGTTTCTCTTTATCATTTAGACTAATTAACACAGCATCGGAAAATTAAAGACCTCAACAGAACGTACGTGAAACAGAAGCAAAAATAAGAGCAAAGGGCAATGCCAATGCCAATAATGAGGATAGAATAGAATAGAAATGTCCAATCATGGTGGCAAGAAATGGCATGGGAATATGAGATAGATGGCCGGGAAAGAACGAAGCCGTAGATAGCTGCAGGCGCACAGACAAAACACACTCACTCTCGATCACTCGCAAAATATAGAGAGGGAGAGAGAGTCTGACACAATCACACTAACGAATAACAAAAGAAATGCATGCTGTGATGTGGCCCCAGCATCTTTAGCTCCCTCACAAACCCACCGAATTTTTAAAAAAAAGGAAATCTAGAGCAAAATAATCTGACCATTATATTGTCCTTTTTGCGTTTGTTGATTAACTTGATCACCCCGACTGGCTAATTCGCTAACTTTAATTAAGATATTTAAACCCTAATCTTGTTTTCAAACAATGTAGAAATGCTTGCTTGTATATTTAAAAATAGAAATGTAGAAATGCTTGTGCATGTGGATGAGTGCTATTCGCCTATTGCGGCTATTCCTGCTTACAATGTTAGAACGGTGAGGAACAAAACTACTACCTAGCTAGCTTTGTAGTTGCCATTCTTGGAAGCAAGGTATTTAAAATCGAGAATATCACCGATTTTACGGCAAAATTTCATTTTTTTAGGCTGTCGATATTAATCGGCAATATTTCCAGATATCTCAATATTTTTTTTTGGATTCTTCACATAAATAATAATTTACGTAATAATTTGATTTAATATCTAAAGTCCACATTTTCAGACCCAAATATCTAGATTTGAAATTCCAACAAATCAAACCAAACACCAAAGTGACCCTCAAGCACCCCAGTCACTGGTACTACGACAAGTTTGTTTTGATGTACTTATTCATATGTACCAATTTATTAGTAGTTCTAAATGATAATTAAGTTAAAAAAAAAGTTTTATAATCTCTCCCGATATTTTTTAAGTATCAATATTATCTCGATATATCTTTCGAAATTTTCATATTTTTAATTATTGATATATTTTTGATATCCGATATTTTACTCCAAGTAAGTATATTTAGATGGACATGAACAATTCCTCGCTTAACTTTTTCCTAGATTTTAATTAAATCTAATGTTGATACTAATATGATGATAAATAATCAGTTGAATTTTCTTAACTGAAAAATATAATTATATACCAGAGTCGATCAAACTCCAAAATCATTGCTTTATTGTTTTACAAAATATTTTTTTTACTTTTAACATACAAAAAACTTACTAAAATCGCATTTAGTAAACTGATATGGTTTAAATCACCAAAGATATAGGGCATGTTTGGGAGTGCTTTTAGATTGCCTAAAAATGCTTTTGAATTTTAAAGAAAATTTAATTATAAATAAAAAAAATTCAAAAAAATAAAACATTGATTTGGTTAAGTTTTGGAAGCACTTTCAGTATTTCAAAAGCACATGATAGGTGCTTCCTAATTTTGAAAACACTTTTGAAAATTTTCAAAAGTACTTCCAGAGGTGTAGAAAACAGTCCCAAACAGACTCATATAATAAGTTCCAAAAGATGGTAAAAGAAACCCAAGAAATTTTTGGCATTGACACATGAGATGATCGAAGATGTCTCGACATAACATCACTAACCTACTAATTGCTGACCATTCTGCACAGTTAATTTAAGAATTGAAATCGACACATAAATATATCGGCCGTATTTTCTACTTTTTATTGCAATGCAAAATTTTGATTTTTTAAAATATATTTTAATAATGTAAATTTATTTGAAAATTTATGTGAAAATATTAAATAGGATTACTTGGTAGGCTTTCTCTAAACAAAATAATATCAAACAGATTCATATTTCTGAGGGTATAGTGTGCTCTGCAACGATTACACAACGTTATAAGACAAGTTCGTTTTAGATTTCTTCTGTCTCGTCCGGTGGCCCTCAACCTGGCGTCGGCCTCTGACCTCGTTGGAGCGAGGCAAGTTTTGCTGGACAAGTCCTCTGTTAATTATAATTTTGGTAGCCTTAAAGTGGGTAATTGTAGAAATAAGTCAAACGAGAATTGGGGGGTGCCATTACCAGTGAGTTTGGTGATTAAAGCCGGTGGTGAGGCTTGGTCAACAAAGAAGAGGAAGGCTCCGACGACGGACGAATATTTTAAAAGGCTACACGTTTTCTGCATTAAGGCTCGCTCCAAGGCTAGGCTCAAGCAAAACTGCGCCTACGTAATGCAAAACGTGTAAAACGCGGAAAAAGCAGTCGAAAAACTCGAAAAAGGCTTAAAACGCTACCAGGTTTTGATTTTTTTTCCCTGATTTTCACCTAGTCAAAACGACGTCGTTTCAAAAAAAAAATGACGCAGCTCGAGGGTTTCACATTCCCTCTTTCATTTCATTACAGAATGCCGCTTTTCTCTGATGCTCTGGTCATCAAACCCACGTCTTGCAGAAAGCAATAAAACCCACTCATTCTTGTTGCTCTGGTCATCAAACCCATGCTGCTTCAGCCGAGTTTCTTCTCTGTTGAAATTCAAAGTCTTGTATTCTAATCGGGTGAGTTAGATCTCCTATATATATTGATACCCTTTTATAGATTGATAATCAATACTCATTAATGGATACTGTTTTAATGTTATATATTGAATCAGATATATATGGAAGAGTATATGGAAGAATCGAATTGATTAGGAATTGAATATACTGTTATTTAAAATTTTATATATGAAAGAATTGAATTGATTAGTATTTAGAAGTATTGCCAAATGTTTAATCAAATGGATCGAATTGATTAGGAATTGAATATACTGTTATTTAAAATTTTATATATGAAAGAATTGAATTGATTAGTACTTAGAAGTATTGCCAAATGTGTAATCAAATGGTGGTGACCGTTTTCGTGACGTTGAACATGTTGAGGATGGTGATGATATAAATATTGAAGATGGTGGTGATAGTGATGGTGGCGATAGCTTGAATGGTGATATATTGGGTGATGAGGATGATGTTTATGATGCATGAAGATTAGCTTAAATCAATGTTTATGTTTATGTTTGAGACTTTATAGTTTATATTTGAGACTTTGAATGATTATGTTTGAGACTTCGGGATATTAATTATAAATGTATGTTGAATTTTCATGCATATATATATATATATATTTATTTAAAAGGTTTACGCGTTTTACATCATGTTTTTCATGTATGTGAGGCTATTGATTTTTCGCGTCACGTCCATGTTTGACGTTTTAAAATATTGCGACAGACTATAGCGGTGCTCAATTCAATCGGGGTCAAATTTTGTTAGAGGGTTATGGATCGTAGCTTGTGGTTTGTCGTTTGAATCCGTTGCAGAGGATAAAGAGTGCATGAGCGAAAGTGTGCGACAAGACTAACGTGGAGACGCGGCGGCGATAATGATGGTGGTTGCAAAAAGACTAAGTTGGTGGAACTGGTGTGGGATCTCATATGCTACTCTGTTTGTAGGTATTTGGACCTGGGGAGTAATGCTTAACCCATCTTTTGTTATGTTTGTGTTCTTCTATTTTGACATAATCTTGTTTGTGTTAATAATAAGCCTTTACCTCATAAGGGTAAGATTAGTCGAGCGTTATGCATGTGTTGGTATCTTATTTGCCTTGTCTACTTTAAAGAGGATGAATGTCATACTTTAATGGATGCATCTTAAGAGTATGATGAAACGATGTTGTTCCACAATATAGTAGGAAAGATGATCAATTAATAATAATGCGTCGTTATCACATTATTTTTTTAATATTATGTCGCCACTTTGTAAAGCGGATAAAATTATTTGTATTATACTCTCTGCTAATTAAAATATAAATATTAGAAATATTCTTGTTATTATTCGAGATAATACTAATTGTTATACGAAATTTATGCTTCATTGTCCTTCTTTCAACAAAATAATATCAAACAGATAAAGTAGGGGGGTTTTGTTTGAGATTTGCAGGAAGATTCCAAGGCAAGCAGAGAAACGTCAAGTCTAACATTTTTCCTCTGTCTTTCTTTTCTCCCGTTCCTTCCACTTTCCATTTCCTCTCTCTCTCTCTCTCTCTCTCTCTCTCTCTCTCTCTCTCTCTCTCTCTCTTGCACTCTTGCATACACACACAATAAACAGGGTCCGAAATAAAACATATTAATTTTGTGGTGGTTTAGGGTTTCATAGAGAGAGAGAGAGCAATAATTAGAACTGGACCATGGTGCAGGGTGTGGGAGAGTACTAACGTGACCCTGTCGGCTCTTCTGCTGAGACCAGCACCACCACTCTCCCCCTCTTTCCTTCCTCCACTGTACACATCCCTCATCACTCATTTTTTTGAGTACAAACCAAACTGCCTGTTGCTCGATTCATTGGATTTTATGGGGCTGGATGGGTGGTAGGAAACACAACTCATTTTAGTACAAACCAAACTCTCTTCTTCTTGTTCTTCCTCTTCTCTCTCTACTTTACTCTTCTAAATTTAAGTTTTCACCCAGAACCAGCAGCTTTCTTCTGTTCGTTTTGGACGGTGCTGCAACTACAACGAGTCTCTCTTACTTCAATTTTACACTGCAAGGTAAGTAAGATTTTTAATTAGCTTACCAGTAGGGCCCCCAACTATTTTCTTTTTTCTGTTTGAGTTCAAAGATTAAATCTTTTCTCCTCCAAGTTTTCTTTGTATTTATCATCTTTTAATTCATCATCTAATACATTTACAAAGTTCATAATCTACACTCTACAGCTCAATCGCCGGCTCAGGAACTTGGGGTTAGATTGACGTCAGTGAGATGGGTTGGTGGGTTAGCACCCAAAATGTCAAAGTCAGAACAGGAACAGGAAAGAAAAAAAGAATAATCTCAAGCTAGCTGGTGGTAATTTCTTTGATCAAGTTAGATTAAGAAAGAGAGAGATTAGCAGGTGTACATGAACTTATGAAACCGCTAATCCGATCGATCTAGCTGCCATCGTTTTTAAAATAGGAAAAAAGAGAGGGTAGTAGATTGTTCAAGAGCTTGTATAAATATTATAAAATTTTATGGAGTTGAGAGGAGGGCAGGATAAGGTTTTAGGGATGCCAACCACTTTGGGGTTCAATCCCCCAAACAGAGAGACTTCTTCTTCTAATAAGCTCTCTTCGGCAGCTCTTCATCATCACCATGTCAACAACACATTAATCTTTAACCAACCTCAAACCCTAGACCCCTTCTATCAGACTCAGCAATTTAATCCCCACAAACCCATTATAGATCCTGCACCGAACCATAACCCAGATCCAAACACATCTCCAGCTGCTGTCTGCACCACCACAAGAGCAACAACACCGACAGCAAGTGGATCAAACCACATCTTCAAACCAGCACCAGCACCAGCACTGGCACCTGAAGAAGTTACACCGTCCAAAACAGCTGTTAGACACAGAGAATGCCTAAAGAATCATGCGGCGAGTACTGGAGGGCATGTGCTAGACGGATGCGGAGAGTTCATGCCAAGCGGAGAGGAAGATGACCCGGAAGGACTAAAATGCGCAGCGTGTGAATGCCACAGAAATTTTCACAGGAGAGAGATCGAGGGCGAAACCCAACTAGCACAGATGCCTCATGTCATTACCCACCACAACAAAAGCAACCACAGCCGCAGGAATGCACCAACAGCAGCATCTATTATACCCTCACTCCCTCCACCACTTCCTGTACATCATCACCATCAATACCACCATTTCCCAGCCACTAGCCCTTCCATGGCGGCAGGATCGTTTCCACCTGGAATGATGGCTTTCGGAGGAGGCGCTGCGGAGTCATCCAGTGAGGATCTCAACCACCTGTACGACCAGTCAAATCAGGCAGGCGGTTCGCGGAAGCGTTTTCGGACAAAGTTCAGCCAGGAGCAGAAGGACAAGATGATGGAGGTAGCTGAAAAGTTGGGGTGGAGGATCCAGAAGCATGATGAACAAGAGGTGCAACAGTTGTGCTCTGAAATGGGAATAAAGAGGCATGTTTTCAAGGTTTGGATGCACAATAATAAACAAGCTATGAAGAAGAAGCAACTGTAAGGCAATTCAACCTTCGTTGATTCATTACATTCATGATCTTTTGTGGTTTGTGAAGAGAATATTTCAGTGCATAACTAGATCACATTTGTATGTGTATATCTAATAGAGAGAGAGGTTGATAAAAAGCTTTCACTCCTGCTTCGCTTTTCCTTTGATTTCTCGTAGACTAGTTAGAGCATGTGCACTGGTAGTGATGGTGCTAGAGCAAGAGGTGGAGCCCGCCAGATTTCGGTTTCCTCGAGCAAACGCCGGAGCAAATTTTGTTCGGGTGATTGGTCCAGCAGACGGAGGAACCCATCGAAATTGGCTTTTGCTTGCTCGAGCAAACGCCGACACGAAATCACTGCTGCAATGCCGAATTTATTTTGTTCGAGCAATTGCCGGCCAGACCCACCTCTTGCTAGAGTAAAACACCATCTCCATGCAGATGCTCTTAGGTTGCTGCTACATTATCTTCAATCTTCTCACACGATTTGATTTCGTATACTAGAATACTAGAACAGATATCCTAAACCTAGAAATTAAGCACAATATACTACGTATATCAAACTCCACTCAAAACTATTGAGCTCGCAAATCTGACGGCCTGCATCTCGTGCATGTGCTACATACAATTGATCATTCTATTGAAACTGACCAGTACTTACCAATCTAGCATGCACCGTTTTATTCCCATCACTGAGCTCTTTTCCAGCCAAAGATATGGAAGAAAGAAAAAGGAAACAAAGAAAGAAGAAAGAAGAATCAGCTTTTGGTCGTGGACTCGTGGGTCTTGCATTTCTGCTATGAGATTTAAGAGCACCCGCAGCATCGTTGGCTCAAGCAAATTAAATCTCTCTTTTGTTCAAGTAAATTCAATTTTGGGCATACTCATTGTAAAAATGTTTGAGCAAATCAATTTTATCATGTTGTAAAATGTTAAAGTATTATTTATCAGATAGTTTTACTGTCAATAATAATAAGACACGTGTTATTATTGACTTAATAATTATGTAAGATTTTTGATAAATAAAAAATTGACACGTGTCATTATCGGCAAAATAATAGGACTAAATTTTCGGTAAGATTTTTTACTAATGACGATGTGACATGTGTCACAACACGATAACGTTATCGACAAAATAATTTGACTAGATTTCCGGTAAGATTTTTGTCCAACGACGATGCGACACGTGTGTACATCTTCAAAGATCCGATTATCTACATTTAGCTATAAAACATTTATCTATCACTCATTCTATACTCACACCATCTATAAGTTTCTTCCAATCCGAGTAGATACCACATCTCTCTAAACACTTATCAAGATTTCCTACATCATCACTCTGATGAATCCTTTCAGCTTCCACAATTTTTTCAGGCAGAGGCAACAACAAGAAGAAGAGGATGACGATATGGAGCAATCCTTTGTTAATCAGGTGGTCATAGAGGAAGTACAATACGACGATGAACCACGAATAAGCGGTTCATTTCGCGATAAAAAAACCAAACCGACCATGACAGAGAGAGTCTAGGGGACGCAAATCTCATTGAAGATTACTTCATCGAACATTCTAACTTCAACGCCCAAGAATTTAGCCGGAGGTACATGATGGGCAAATACCGATTCCCCAATATTATGACGGATCTCTGCAACCACGACCAATATTGGAATCAACGAGTAAACGCCACTGGATTGCTAGGACTTCTTCCCCAATAAAATATTACCGATGCTTTACGAATGTTGGCGTACAGGGCAGCCGCGGATCAGTGTATTGAAATTACAAAGATGGGGGAATCGACTACCCTAGAATGTATGAAGGAGTTTTTCCACCAAGTAGTTCACCTCTATGGTTCAAAATACCTCCGCAGTCCAACACCAGAGGACCTCACGCGACTCCTAGCTAAAGGCCAATGCCGAGGCTTTCCAGGTATGATTGGAAACATCGATTGCATGCACTGAGAATGGAAGAACTGTCCAACCGCTCATCAAGGGGCATACTCGGGGCGAAATGGTCGCCCCACTATTATCTTAGAGGCGGTGACCTCGTATGATACGGGGATATAACACAGTTTCTTTAAGTGTCCTGGAGCTAAAAATGACATTAATGTGCTCCACCAATCTGATGTGGTCGACCAGATCTTTGTCGGAAGAGGCCCAACTGCAATCTACGAAGTTCACGGAAGGAGGTACTCCACCACTTATTATATGACCGACAGAATGTATCCAAGCATGTTAGAGAAGGATAGAGTTAGAGAGAGATTGACTGATTGAGAGAACAGATAAGAGATTCGAACTTGTAAACAGAGTCAAGAGTGAAGAAAGTAACATGTAAAACAAGTACGAGAAAGAAGAAAGTTAAGAAAAATAAAGTTTGAAATTGTGTGTCATCAATAAAATTGAGATGTTATAAATAAATGTTTTTTGAAAAGAAAGAAAAGGAAAAAAAAACCTGAAATAATGCAAATAGTCTAAATTCTGACCGAAAAGGGTCCAATTTTTTTTCCCGTCCCGAGCCTTAAATCGCTGAGGACCGGCCTGAACAAAAGGTTATCTAGCTTCCACATAAGTTGAACTTGCTAATTACGACGGGCAGCATGGAGGACTCGCATGCGTGTTACATACTTGGAGATTGGAATGGAACTATACCAATTTGGGGAAGGCTGCTGACTTGTGCGCCTAGTTCTATTAATCATACATTGTGTATGCTTTGTATTCTTAGATTAATCCTTAATGATTGCACTATAATTCCCAAGGAGAAAAAAAAAACACTCGAATATCTATCCACTATCATGGTATTACGTGGATAGCTTCCATTCCAAGTGAATGATCGATGCTATTTTCTCTAGTTATCAGCTAGCGACGATTACAAGACCCTGTCTCTAGGAATGGAAAACTCGTTCAAAGGCATACAAATCTGCCAACATGCAAATTATTTGACCCACAACTAGAGAACCAACTTATGGTCTCTCTCCGAATGGTGCGGTCTACATACCAGTGCTTAACCATCTCTGTCTTATCTTATAACAACAAAGATCAAACTTCTAAAAACAGAGAGATGGTTAAGCACTCAACTCTCACTGCGCTGTTGCTGGTGCTATGGCTGACAATGTTAGTTGGGACCCAGGCTCACGAGAACGAAGATGATGAATCATGGGCTTCAAAGTAAGAAGTCTAAGAACATATTTCGTTCTCAAATTAGTATCGACGATTAGAAAGATGTCTTGTTCTTATAATTTTCATGGACGTGTTGTTGTGGTGTTGATGATTTGTCTAGGGGACTCGGATTAAAACAGAACAATGCAGCTGGAGGCAAGCAGAGGCCAAGTGAAGAGCAGCTATTTGGAGAATGGTTACATGTTCTGCAAGGAGCGGAGGTGGCTCTTGAGGCTGACAAGCAATATCAAGCTACCGCAATGGTTGCAGGAGTTGTAGCTCAATTTTCACAAGACGAAAGCTTTTCCAACGACAAAGAAAAAATGGCCAAATTTCAAGAGGCACTGAAGGCGGTCCAACAAGCTGTTGAAAGTGATAACAAAGCCAAAGCTACTGTTCTTATGAAAGGACTTGTATCCCAATTCAAAAAGCAAGTAACACAACTACAAGGTGGCGGAGGAGATCAACCGAAACGGAGGGGAGTCAAGTATCTTGAAAGGGAGCAGGATTTATACATTAAAAGGGAGATGCTAGGGAATTATTTGGCACTAGCTTTCATAGCTATTGCAGAAGAACAAAAGGACACAGCAGAAGAGATGATCAAAGGTGCTGCGGAAATTATTAAGAACGATAAGACTCTATGTAGAGAAGAAAAAGTTGCAGCATTTCTAACGTATATTCAACAAGTTGATAAGTTTCTCACAGAAGGAGCAAAAGAAAAGGCTGAAGGAGCCCTCCAAGGAGCTGCGTTGGCTGTTGGGATCAATTATCTTCGACAACAGGCGGTGAAGGAGCAAGCTGAAATAGATAAGCTAGCGCAAAAAACAGAAAACCTAGAGAGCTTTCTGGAAGGTGCATTCGAAGCTATTAAACAAGACCATACAGAGAAAGCTGAAGAGATGATTAACGCTGCTGCAGAGATACTTAAAAGGGATAAGAATTTGAGCAAAGAACAAAAGGGGATAGCATTTCTTCAGTTTCTTGAAGAAGCTGATAAGTATCTGAAAGCAGATTCAAGAGAATTAGCTGAAGGAGCTATCCAAGCAGCGGCATTGGCTGTTGGCATTGATCATCTACAAGAACAACATCTAGAAGCCAAAGATGGTAAGAAGGATGGCGCTTCTGGCTCTGAACTCTAAACTTCATCAACACGCTATCTTCTGTAATTTAATTCACAACAAAAATACGTACTTTATCTGCCAAGGCATTCATGTAACAAATTCCACAATTTTGGCTCTAAATTAAAGGCACTCGATCAATTTTGTTTCATTTACGTTTTCCTTTGTTGATTTTCTTCATGAGAAATAAGAGGCTAGCTAGGTTTACCAATCTTTTAGGTGATTTCCCTAGACCAATGTATGTATGTTTATAGTTCATACGTACGTGGATGAAGAAATCTGGGTCGTCTCAACATTTTGCTAAGCGGCAGCTGCAATATTTTTGATATGATCTTTATTATTATTTTTTTCAATCTAAAGGCCAAATGGCCGAATGTAATTTTTTTTTTGGAGATGGGCGATAATTTTATTTTCAAAAAGTGACAGTAGTACAGAGTTCCATTGGATTACCCGACCTGATAAAATGAAATCCCTAATATACTACTATGCTCAAGCATGTTAAATAATAAACCTAGATAAACAAACTAGAGTAACACGAGAACTATAAAAAAAATTCAAAATGCACTACTCCTTAGTTATCTAGGTACCATCAATCTCTACTGGGCTACATTCTGGCGCAGCCCCTCTGCTGTCACCAGACTAAGTCTTGACTTAGCCTTCTTTTCCTCAGAGCGATGATGCTTGCCACCTTGCCTCTTGACAAACTAAGAGGTTCATCCACTGCGTATCGAGGTCCTCCATTAGCACCTTCTACTGTCTCTGCTTGCTGCCGACTTGCGGGTTCAAGTACCCTTAGACCCAATTCCAATTCCAATCCTAGGGGCGCCATTGGATAGGCATTGTTTAAGGGCCTACATGTGTCATCATGGTTGAAACTGAAACATCCATTGTGGCATTCTACTGTGCCATTCATTTTTTTGGACTAAATGGTCCTAAGACAGATATCTGACCGTAAGGGTCCATCTACAAAAAAACAACCGGGTTAGTTGGACCTTTCCCGAAAAAGGGATTATCTGTCCTAGTGGTCATCGACTCCTCCAGCTGTGGAGGCCGCTCACTCTCTTGTCCTCCTACTGACATATGCTCCTCCACTATAAGTGTCATCGACTCAGGTGCACCTTCCATGACCTGTTGCGATAGTTGGGGTAAAGTGTCCTCCTTCGGTGTGCTGACCGGAGAATGTTCTTCGAACTTCTGTACGGAAGCCAGAAGCTCCATCATAGGCGAGGAAGAGCTACCCCATCCTCTCTATTGAGGCATGTGACTACTAATGACTCCATTGCTTCCACCAAAACCCTGAGGTGCTCTCGGGACCCCTATAATTGGCCCTGAATTCCATCGACTACTTGAAGTAGCCACCGCCAAAGCATGCCCCTTTTGGTTCTTTCTATTCCCGATTACGCCGAAGCTCCCTTCTCCATTGGTTCGTGTCTTGTCTTCTTTCCTATGACACATCCTTCAGCTCCATGCATGAAGGTACCACAATCTTCACATTTTTTTAAATTTTCTTATACAACAATACCACATCCACATCGTAAATCTCAGAGAATCAGAATTTAGTTCTTGCCACAAGAGGGCGGTTGAAGTCAAGCTCCACTCATATTTTCATGTTCGATTGGTGATTCAATGCATGTCGGTCATACTATTTGTGAATGTCGATCAAATTACCTATTCGGCGACCATTTCTCTTGAAGTGCACCCACAACAAAGCAACATGTGGTCAGCTGCACCACTACCCACGCGCGGCCTTACAACTCGTGGTTGAATGAAAGTACCGCAGTTCATTAACAATCGCCCAACACCGATCAACGTAGGACTAAAACTTATACATGAATTGATCCTCGGAGATCCATGTGAAGCCCATGGTGCTGGAGCCTGTTGCATCGCGCTAGAGACCTATTATCTTCATCTTGAAGGCTTGCACCTTATCAGCTTTCAAGGGTTGAAGGAGAAGATACGAGCCCACGATGTACAACCAGTATTCCTCGAGTTCATCATTAGAATGAGTGAGGTCTACATCACCGAGTGCCGCCGCGAGATATTGGAGTTCCAATGGGTTCGCCAGCACCGAGTCAGGGTTGAGGGGTGCGAGGTCGTCCCATTCGGAAGGAATCGACATTCAAGTGTCGAATATGGTCAAGGAAGGTGTGAAGGGGGGAGAGAGAGGTGTAGTCAGATTTGGGATCGGAGTTGTATTGAGGGAGATCAGAGGGATAAAGGTTGCGGGGCGGATAAGGTTGCCGAGTGAGAGAGGAGAGAAAAGGGAGAGAGTTTTTCCAAGTCTAAGTCATATTTTCCAATTGGCCAAATGTACTTAGCTACTTAGCTACAAGTTTTCTTATTTATCTAAATAAAAGAATTGCTAAACCACTGCAAGTGGTATAGCGATTTTTGCCTAGTTGGGTGTGCTCCCTAACCTAAGTTTGAAATCAAAATTAAACTTTTATTTGAGGGGGTGGGGGGGGGGGGGGGATGAAAGATATAATAGAGTTCCCCTCAAATTGGTGAAAACACAAAGCAATTCTCCAATTTCAAAAATATTGTTGAAAAACAAGGGTTAGTTGAGAAAATAGAACTCAAGAATTGGTAGTGGAAGATGAGACCCTCATCTAATGTTAGAGTAACTACTATATTTTTCTTCTCTAGAAAAATGGTGAACATGTTTCAAATTTTATAGTTTTTCTATTTGACTATATTTCTAGTTATTAATTTGGAAATTAAGATGTTACTATTTTTTATTTATTTTTTGTGAAAAAGATGTTACCATTTAAAACAAACAAATTATGAAAATATTTGCATCCAAACTCAATTTGATGGGCTTCTTCAAACTACACTAATACGCATACATTTTAATTAATGAGAATGAAATAAGTTAGGATATGAAGATTTATCATTATTTTTTACTAGTATGAATATCAATTTTCTTTTTATGTACTTTGTTGGAATATTTTAGTTTTATTTTTCATATCCTATGTCTTCTTTTAAGTTAATTGGAATCTAAGTTCAGAGACTCGAACGAGCTACGGAGATCATAAATAAAAGTAGCAAGAAAACTCTAACAAAATGTTGAAAGCCATGAGCTCAAGATGTTGACCAACCTTCTCCAAGCGGTGACTGGGGGTAGAAGCAGTCATGACAACTCATGCAGTTACAAAATATGGCATGTCCTCATGTCATATTTTCTTTTTTCTTCAGGTTGATTGTTAGTCACAAAATATAGCATATCCATGGATCATAATAGAATTTCTTTTTTCACACATACTTCATTATTACATATACTCACACACACTTCATTATTGCATATGATCGACATGTTGTTTCTTTAACTATATAAACTCTAGTATAGTAGCAACAGATAAGTTGTGTAGTTTCTCACGTAAGTAAAAAAAATAGCTTCTTTTAGGGTGGTAGCAAAATGGGTTAAGGGACTTGAAGATGTTAAGAAGATCATAGTCAGAAATAATACAAGCGAACTCTTAATTCTCGATTGTTTGGATAAACTCCATCCGTCGAACCATACTCAATAAAATGGTTCAAAATTGGGCCATAATATCATAACATACGCTCAGGCCTAGGCCCAACCCTGGTAATAGTAGCCCAGGCCCAACATTTTGTTTGTAAAAGTACCTACTATTGAGACTTTGATTGCATCGTCTTCTCCATTTTCATTGTCTGAAAACACCATGAAGAATCTCCGACTCACCTTTGTTTTTCTTTTTCGTTATCTTGTTTCTCTGTTTCTCCTCCTCCTCGGGGAGGAAGTTACAAGAAGAAACTCACATTTTCAATGTTACTATCCCAAACTCCACTGATATCTCTTGGTTTATAGCACCTCTCAAACCTCCCAGAATCTCTACAACTTTGAAAAGTTTTATTGCTATCTTAGTAATCATATATGGGATTTCTGGTAGTCTTTTCTTTGCGTTTACTATTATTTTTTCTTATTGTGTAGCTAAGTTCAAAAAGTCCACTAATAATTTCAGTAACAAGGTGTTGAAGGCCAATACTACTACTTCAGAGATTGATGTAGGTGCAACTGCCATTCGTAAACTCATTGAAATTAAAGTCCATCAAGCAAGAACATATTTCCAAATAGCTTGTGAGCTCTCAAAATTTTTATGGAGCTACTCAAAGCCATTCTCATCTTTGTTGCCCTTATTTTCATTGCAATCAGATTTATGGTGTTCAAGAAAATTTGAGGTGACATGGCTAAGGGGTTCGATCTGTGGAAGTTCTTCACTTCTTTTATTGATTAGCATTTTGTTGTAAGGTATGTATTATCGTTGTACTTGTTGTTTACCTATTATCAATGAATGAACGAATAACAAGTCCTTTGTTGCATGGTTCTGGTTCAATGTCTAAGGATGACCTGATATAAGCTAGTGACCCATGTTCTCATACTTAATTAGTTGTGAGGTTTTTTGCGTGCACTGATCTGGGGCTTCTCTTTGGGGCCATTCTCTCTGTAGAAGAGGGGAGTGAAGCAGCTACATTTTGATTGTTGCTTGTTGTATGGTTGGCTACTACTTTTAGACTTCCTACTTGGTTTGGTTATGAATGAAGATCATTTTCAAAAAAAAAAACTAATATAAAAAGCATGCTCATGAAACAACTTTCGAGTACTCATACATCCCTAGACCAAGCAACACAGCAACACAGTAACCTACCTCTCGGAATGCTAAAGATATCCATGGAATGCTATTGCAGACCGCTCAGAATTGAATTCTTGAACATGTTTTCGAAAAAAAGCAACAATTTTATTATGAGAGAAAGTGAGTAGAGATTCTTCAAGGTAAGGTATATGCATGTGTGCGATCACGCTCACACCCACATGATAATAAGTAAAATCTCGAGTCTAACGAAGAGGGGTTGTTGCCACAGAGTATGCGATGTTCACAAATACATCGATCTGATTAAATAATGATTCTTTTTCAAGAGGTATATTCACCCAGGGAGGGTGCTCCAACCAAAGAGCCTAGTTCACATAAAAAAGTTGAAGAGTTTGAGTCATTGTTGTTCTCTACTGTTGTGAAACATGTGATATCTAGTTTTCTCACTTAAGTAAAAAAAAAACAATATGACTTCTTTTAAGGTGATAGGAAAATGGGTTAAGAGACTTGAAGATGCTAAGAAAATTATGCGAACAAGAACCTTGAAATAGTTGATCATATCAAACTTGGTGAAACCTAGAAACAAAAAAGAGGTTTTCATTTCTTAGTAAAAACGGAAAAAAGAAGAAGAAGATGTTTTCATTAAAGAAGAGTTCAAAAAGTTGGCTCACTTCCACCAAGAGAAAAGTATAAGGAGGTTATAATAAGAGTTCTATCAATGAACTAGTGGACGCACAAAAGAATTCATATCCCCAAGGCCTTAAATACGATTGAATCATGATGTTACTATTTATCACTTCTTTTACCATAAGAAACAAGACAACTATTTACCTTTTTGATGATAGAAAATTCATAGTAGAAAATTTGAAGAACCTTACAAAATATATGTGGTCTCACGATCGTATCAAAAGGAAGTGCCCTTCTTCTGGGAGAGGACTAAGAGACTGCCGCAAAGATGATGGAGAACGAAGTTGATGTTTATCTGCAATCAAACGACAGAATCAATTATCTACTTACATCGGTACGTATTCATATTCTATCTTTAATGCCTACCGTTTATGCCGCAAGAACAATCATATTATCTGCTCGTTGAAACAAGCTGTGGCTATCATGTAACACGCTCCATTTTGATGAGAATGATTTTACAGATAAGGTGGCTACTACACTAAACAAAATGTTTGTTTAGATTTGTGTAGATAGTCATTTTCCACAAGTCGTCAGCAGCCTTAGATAAATTTAGGTGTTGTTGTGGATATAAGTTTGGTGTACTCGAATATGATCCACGTGTTTCGAAATGGTTATTTACCGTCAAGAAATTCAACACAACTGAGTTGGATGTGGAGGTATATGATGAGAACTTCGTAGTGTCTGATAGGATTTTCAAAAGCAACTGGCTAAGGTCTTTGGACGTTACCTTATGTTTGCTTTCACAACTTGGGTAAATCACTTGGTGCAGCGATAATTACTCATGGTTATGGCTCAAGTCGTTGTCTTACAAGGGTTACCACTATTATTTAGACGACGATTTAGTAAATTGGGACTGGTGAATTGAGGAATTCGATAAAGAATTCCTTGTGTGTTACTGCCCACTAAGAGCATCTCTAACCATCAAGGTCATATACCTTATTATGAGACCTTGTAAAATTACTATTCATTATAGGATTTTCTCATCTCCAATCATCAAGGTCTCATATCTCATTTTTAAGACTAATCTTTCTCTCTCCCCACATGTTCTTCTTTTCTCTGGACCCACCAATTTTTGCAAGGTTCTATACCTCATCCAAGGTTCTATTATAGAACCCCAAATAGGGTATAAGACTTAGTTTTAAGGTATAGGACTAGGATCTTCATGGGTTGGAGATGAGATTTTTTCCAAAAGTTCTATTATGAGGTATAGAACCTCCACGATTAGAGATGGTCTAAGGGACTTGACATTGGAGAGGTATACTGAAACCCTCAATCTCACCATCTCATCACCCTCTTTGAAGACCTTCAGAATGAATGTGGAAACGTATTTCCCCAACACTTGTGAAAAAATATCTCTTTTTGTGCTCTTGATTTTTGAAACTTTTTGGTCGATTATAGGAATGGGTATACTATGTTTGAACATCGGTTTATATCGGTTTGATTTATAAGTACTTAATTATAAGTTTTTATTTGACTTTTGATTAACAAATTAAACATAAATGTTGGAGTACGTATGGATTGGATTTATTTTTATGTATACATATATTTCTTGATACGAGAACGACGTGAGAATATATTGATTTGAATACCTATGTGTTATAAATTAGTGATACTTCTAAAGAAATAATTTATGATATGAAGATTATTTATTTTTATTTTTACTAGTATCCTTATGATCATCATTTTTCTTTTTATGTACTGTGTTGGAATATGTTAGTTTTATTTTGCTATATATTATGTCTTGTTTTAAGTTGATTGTACCTGGGTTCAGAGACTCAAACGGGTTGCGAAGATCACAATATTTACTAATATTGTGAATAAATAATAATTTCTTCTTTCATACAATTAATATTCATGATGACTCATGCAGTCACAAAATATGGCATGTCATATGTTCATTTTTCATCCATTGTTTTGGTAGTCATACCGCATGTCCATAAATCATACTAAATTAATAGAATTTCTTCTTTCACATATACTTCATCATTGCATATACTCATTACATATGACACATTATTTCTTTAACCTATATAAACTTTAATTTAGTAGCACCAGACAAGTTGTGTAGTTTTCTAATTTAAGTAAAAAAAAAACTTCTTTTAAGGTGATAGCAAAATGGGTTAAGAGACTTAAAGATGCTATGAAAATCATAAATTATGCTAACAATAACCTTGGAATAGTTGATCATATCAAACTTGGTGAAGCCAAATCGACTATAAGTTAACAAATGATGTCAAACCTAGAGAACGCAAAAGTGATTTTCATTGAAAACAAAGAAGAGCTCAAACAGTTGGCTCACTTCCACCCAGAAAAGTATTGAATTTTGCAATAGATGGAAAGTATTGATAAATTATTCGATTATTTGTTTGTCTTCCTAGTTTATACGTATTATTGTACTGTGATTGTATCTTCTATTCTTGGTTGTTTATTTCGTGAACTAATTTTGTTGCATTTTATGAGAATACAAATGAAGAAGGCTGAAACTTTTAACTAGAATGTGTTGGCCAGAGTAACTTTTTGTTTGATAGGTCTGGTTAGCTGGTATAATTACTACTGGGTTTTTATTTGGTTTGGTACATCCATCTTAGGTCTTCCATTCAAACATAAATTAGTAGTACTTTAGCAAACTATATTTTTTCTCAAAGAGTTGGGTTGGCTCACTTTTACCAAGAAAAGTATTTGAGGGGCTAATGAGACCTCCCAAAAAATCTATTGGAATTGGTTCTGTATCAATGGAATTTCAACATCCATACATGATCAATTTGTGTGGTATATACCATATATTCATATCATAACATATGAACAATAAGAATTAGCATTCTTATTGAGACTACAATTCATATGGAAGAAAATAAATATATGTATATTCTTAAATAAATGTATATTTAAGGACCAACGAATTTTCTTGGCAAAATGACTCTTTTTTCTCTCTCTTCCTCTTTAAAAAAATCCTTCTATCTCTTTTGATTTGAACTCCTTTATTTCTTAACCGACTTTAATCGGTTTTCATTTTCTTCTTCTCCACCTCGAGCCGATTATATCTATACCATTTCATGTCGGTTTCGAGGTAGTTGGAGCATGCTCCTCCTCATTCGAATGCTGGGTTGGAGCTGCAAAACCTAGCGGCGACGCTAGGTGCGGTGGATCTAGCTATTTTGGATGATGAGGAGGAGAACGAGTAGCTCTATGCGGTAGTGAGAATCTTTTCCCTTTCTCCCTTGGAATCGAAAAAGATCCAAGGTTTCAAAATGTGTATGCTTAGTCTTTGGCGTGATGTTTTGGGCTCGGCAACATTGGGTTCAAAAATTTCGCAGAAGATCAATTCATGTGCAAGTTTCGTTTAGAGGACGACCGGAAGAGGGTTGTAGATCATGGCCCGTGGTATCATCATGAGGCCACGATTGTTGTTGATAGTTTTGATGGACCGGCTAATCCATTTCGGATCCAGGCCGGACGGTGCAGTGCATGGGCCTATGTCTAATCGGTGTCGGTCAATTTGCTACAGGTGTGTTGCAAACCAAGTAGATCAAGAGGATCAAGAATGCGCTCAGTGGTTATTGGCATCATGATCGCCTTCTCTTAACTCACCGGCCGAAAATAAAAATCCGGGTTGATCTTGATCTCCGACATCCTTTGGTGCTGGGCACTATTTTCAATATTGATAATTCTTATTTTATGGATGTTACTATGGAGTATGAGCGTTTAAAAGGTTTTTGTAGAGTTTGTGGAGCTTTTAAGAATGGTGTGGGAGGCTGTCTGAGACTGGTTGGGCCACCAGCTCTGGGATCAGAATGTTCTCATGGTGGAGATAATTCCCTAACTGGATCGGCAAGGCCAGTTACGGCTTCGAGCACACATTGGAATTCGGGCTTGATTCATGGTGTTCCCCATATGGTTTTGGGGGGCAAGGTGCATCCGACTTCGCCTGATATACCTACACCAACATAGGTTGTGGAAATGGGCCCTTCGCCGACATGGTCTATTGCTAATGTCAATGCTGTTTTGCAGGTTCCTATTCCGGAGGCTGGACTTACTATTTAGGCTTCTCTGATGACGTTCCAATATGACATCATCAGCGAGGTTCTACCGTCTCATTTTCAGAGTCTTGCAGATGTTACTTTCATGTATGCTGGTGTTACCGTCATGTCCGCAGAGGATCAAAGGTCTGGTGAAGGTTCCACCATCCTATTTCACGAGCCTTGTCAGGATATGATCATGGATGACCAAGATAATTCTAGAGGAGCGAGCAATGTTGAGCTTCGCTCCACCAACAAGAGGGACATATCTATCCTTGTCCCTCGAGGGGGAGGCACGAAGAAGGTGTTCCCCAATAAATCTGCAATCATGTTACAAGCAGATATGGATGTTGAAGTCTTGCATCAGAACTCGGAGCAATAAAAGGGGTTCCTAGCTAATTAAGGAGTGGTACGCCCAAAAGGTTTACAGTTACTTGTGCTACTCCCGTTTGTTAGTCTAGGGCCTGTTTGTCATCATGTTTATTAGTGTAGGGATACATTAGGATTTCTCTTTATCGTGTTGGGTAATGCAGTGAAATCTTGTATTGCTACAATTTTTTTCCTATAATGGATTTTGATTGGCCCCCTAAAAAAATAGGGAATAAAATAAATTTATGGATGAAATCAAATATATATGCAGTATTTACAGACAATGGAGTGAGATGGCTCGGCTAACAAGGAATGGAACGAAGTGGATCGAATAAAGATATACCATTCTTTCATAACCTTTTCTTGTTGCTAAGCTCGGTAAGTTGTTGTTTAGCTTTAATACACTTCTAGTGCTTATGTCAATCGCTATCCATCATGGTCCTGAATTGGGTTGTCTGAATCCGCTTCTGCTTCGTGAAGAGAGGTTTTTGATTTGTCTCTGGTTTCGTCCTAGATTTGTCGATTCGTCTACAGTTTTGTTCAAAAGAATCATCCGTACATTGACCAAGTTTCTAATGTGGAACTTAAACTTGTATCGCACGTGCAAGCCTAATTTATGTTGCACGTGGAGGGCGTGTTGAAGAGGCAAGATCTCACGTCAGAAAAGTGATGAATAAAAAATAACTTATATGTGTATGGACTACCCAATATTAACCGATTCATTTTGGATAAGATTCAACACATTAATCAAAGATTATTTAAGTCGGGACAATTTCAATGATATTATATACTACAAAATGTCTGGATTACCTTAAATGGAAAGTAGTGTCAAATCGGCCCTAAAAGCAGAAGAAAAAGAAAAGAAAAACTCTTGTAGTTCCCTTCGGCCAACTCCAAGGCGAGATCGGCATCGACGACAGCCTAGCTATCTACAAACCATGGATGGAAGCATACAGGGACAGAGCCAAGATGTAATATTAGGGGGGGGGTAAATATTTTTTATAAGAAATTTGAAAAATAACAAAAAACAGAGAAAAAAACATGTTATATAACAAAAATTGAAATAAACAAAATAACTGAAGAAAAAAATTAGAAAAAAAATTTAGAAAAATAACATGCTAATTATGATAAAAAAAATTGAAAAGCATATACGATTTTTGGTCAACAAATTGAAAAGAATAAAAAAAAACTATAAATTTAATACTTAACATGATGGGAAGTCAAACCCACTCTCTCATGTGAACAATTCATTAACTCCATCACTAAACCACTCAAATATTTATGCTCATATATGACACTGTAAATATTTATTAAAAAATAAGGGGAAGGGGAGGGACCATGCTGGTCCCTTGGTAGCTCCGTCTCTGGAGCATAATGAAACAATGGCGATGGACTTGCAAAGTAATAAAGTTTTCATTTCTAATTCTGTGTATTCTTTTTTGTTTAATGGAAAAAATATGACTTTAGTTTGAAAATGTCTAAGATTGAACTGGTATATAAACTCGACGAGTGTTGTGTTCGAGTGTCAACGTTTGCGATAATGCATTCCATGCAACCTGTTTGAGTTTTACTAATTAAGTTCGTTCTTATGATTCAATACAGAAGAGGGAAATCCACATATACATCACCATGCATAGTGTTTCAAAAACTAAACAATTAATTGAAAAAGAAAAGTTATTCTTATAATTAAGTGGCGAGCATTTTGTCGGTGCTACTATATTGCTAATCTCGTTCAAAAGCTAGGGACGCAAGAAGCGGCCCTATTGCAAATAGGCCTTGCATTGAACAAACAGGTGGTCTGAAAACCCCAACGTCCGATCCGGTCTCCCCGATTTTCAGACAAGCCATTAATTCAGGCAGTGAGGCTGTAGAGGTATATATATACAGCTAATGATCGATCATGTCCCAATTCAAAACAAGCATTTCTTGTGTTCCAAGTAACAAAGAGAGCAAGAGAGATATTATTAAAGATGGCCAAGAGTTGTACTGTAACTGCGATGTTGCTGGTTCTATGTCTGGCTATGTCGTCAATCGGGACTTGGGCTCAGAATAAACCAAGCGAGGAGCAGATCATGGGCGAGTGGATGATTGTTCTACAAGGAGCAGAGGTTGCTCTTGAAACCGATAAGTTTTACACAGCCATGGCCATGATTGAAGGAGTTGCTCGTAGGTTTGACGAGGACAAAACCATGTCCAACGACGAGAAACTTGTCAAATTGGGAGAGGCGCTGAAGCAAATCAAAGCGGCCGTTGAAGTAGATAACAAAATCAAAGCTATGGCTCTCATCAAAGAACTCGCTACAGATTTCAAAAGGGTAGTAGACAAGCTGCAGCTGCAGCCGAGAGGCTAGAAGCTCGAAAACTCTGAGGTTGAGAACTTCCTGACAGATGCCTTCGAGGCTATTGAAGAAGAACAAACAGCTAAGGCTGTTGAGATGATTAACAAGGCTGCAGAGCTAATTAAAAAGGACAAGACTTTGAGCCACGACCAAAAAGGGATAGAATTTCTAAATTTCTTGAAGAAGCTGATAAGTTTTAGAAGCAGATGCTGCTGACAAAGCTGAAGGAGCTATCAATGCAGCGGCATTGGCTATGGGACTTGATCATGTTGAGAAAAAGGAGAAAGCCAAGAAAGAACAGGCTGCCAAGGAGAAGGAGCTCGGTGACTTCATCAAAGGTGCATTCGAAGATTCGGAACAAAAAGAAAAGGCTGAACTGATGATTACTGCTGCTGCAGTGTTACTTAAAAAGGATAAGACTTTAAGCAAAGAACAAAAGGGAATAGCATTTCTCAACTTCCTTGCAGAAGCTGAAAAGTTTTTGGAAGTAGATTCTATTGACAAAGCTGAAGGAGCTCTCAATGCAGGAAGGCTGGAAATTCCAGCCAGTGGTAGGAAGGCTGGAAAGCTGAAGGAGCTCTGCAGCCTTGTTAATCATCTGTACGTGCAAAAAATGTAGGAAGGCTGGAAATTCCGGTACAGAGCTCTAAACTTCGTCACCCGGCTTTCTTCCCTAATTTCATTCTAGCTGCTTGCTCCGGAACCGCCTTTTGTGCAAGGCCTTCCTGTAATAATATTCACAAATTTTGGATCTCTAAGAGAGACACAGGTATTGAAGTATGATAGGTTTTTTTTTCTTTTTCCCTTTATTCATATCCTTTATAAAATAAAGTATCTCTAAGAGAGACAGGTATTGAATATTTGAATTTTGATATCTAGTCTGTATCTGTTTGGGCATACATATGCTGGTATATATAATTCAACAGAGGTTACAGAGAGCAAACAGGTTTGAAAGAATAAGGCAACACAGTACATCAATACATCAATATGTACTGACGAACTATAAGCACATTATTGCATATTGATTGATCAAAAGAATTTGCTATATTTCTTTGCCATCCCAGGAATTTATGGGTTTGGGGAACATTAGCCAGTTCAAGGAAGCATGCATTTTCATCCAACAGTAGGGAAAAACAATTGAATGACTTACATTATAGATGAAAATATAGATTAGCAGGTGGAGAAAAGCTTTTACCCTATGGAATTTGACAGATGGTCAAGTGTTCAACTCCTAATTATCAATCCACTCAAGCCAGGCTGAAAAGGCCATCACCTTCAGCAGCTAGTTTAATCCTCTGGTGGTGCTCTGCAACTTTGTAATCCACAATTTCCTCAAACAATTGGGAGTCTAATACACAGTCTGGGCGCCCATACACAGCTGCTTGAACACCAGCCATGAGTTTAGCTATCTCGCGGCCAGAGAACCCATCTGTCTTCCGAGCAGCCGCTTGGATCACATCATCAGATATGTCCTTCATCGTTATCTTATGTGGCTGCTTCTTGTACAGAGATCCCCACTTAGAGGTTTTGTCTTCACCAGAAAGATATTTGTTCAAATAGAGTTTCAATAGTTTAAATCGTTCTTCCTCTCCGGGAAGTGGGAACTCGATCACTTCATCTATGCGGTCAGTGATAGCACTGTCTAGATCACCTGGCCTGTTTGTAGCAAGAACTAGCACTATGTCTCTTGACTGATCTCCAGTACGGAAGAGCAATGCATTTAGAGCACTACGCTGAGCTTCACTCATGTGTGTGCTGTTACGCCTGCAAGTGGATCAAACGTCCATCAGAAGACTAAGCACCTTTTACATGATAAATGACAGTAGTATGATATATGAGCGAAACTACAACTCCTATAAGTATAAGAACCAAAATACAGCTTTAAGGAAATTAAATTAACATACTCGCATAGGAATGCATCTGCCTCATCAATGAAGAGTAGTAGACCTTTATTTGATTTTTTTGCCCAATCAAATATTTGATGGATCTTGGTAACAGCTTGTGCACCCAAGGGTGCAACATCTCCTCCAGTCATCATAGCATAATCCAAACCCTGAAAGGATGAAAAAGCTTCTTTCAGAATAGTTATGTACATATTGTTTCAATTTTGACATACATCCAGATATTCATGTGCTGAAATAAAAATGTATGAAACACTAAATTCATAGATTTTAATCTCCTTTTTACTAGATACAGCTTATTTTATCTGATCTATCAAGGGAATAAAGTAGATAGATGGTCCAGTAAAGCACAAGTAATGACCACCAATAATGAAAGAAACTGGGCAAGGCCATGATTCAGTGCAATACCGATTTTCGAGCTATTTCCCTTGCAACCATGGTTTTACCGGTACCAGGGGGACCATAAAACATCATGTTGCGAAAGGGTGCCTGATGAGTCTTAGTGTTTGCTGTAGCTCTGGCGAGCTGTTCTATTCTCCTCTGAAGTGAAGGATGGAGAACAATGTTTCCCAGACCATTCTTCAGTGACCCAGAAGCTGCAGCTGCTGTACTTCTTAGGACTTTATTCTTTGCTCTGGAAATTAACTCTGAACCTGGAAATCTTGACATGGACGATTCTCGAATCAAAGATGGCTGTCCAAGTATCCGGTTGACATAACCCCAGATGACTCTAGAACCTTCTCTGGAAAAGATAAGGTAGCACAATTAGATCACACATGCAAGAATCATCTATTATCGATGGACAGCTTAGTCCAATTATAATGCATTACTGAGTACCCATATTATTAAGAGACTTAAACTTATAATTATTTTCAATGTATCTGCTTGCTTGAACAAAAATGAAATGTTACGAATGCTAAAAAGCCAGCAGTGAGGTAGCCTCTTTATAATCAATCGGTTAGGTTGGTAAAGTCTTCTAGTATTGTCGCAGTCACGGAAGAGGTATGGGATTGATTCTAGCTATCATATAGTTTGGTCTAATACAACTGGAGAAGAATAGCTCCAGTTTTGTAGACCTGTCTCAACAAAAACAGAAACAGGCATTGAAAAGGATTGATTTTCCATCAACATAAAGTCGATTTGTTTCGTAATCAGGTCTCATGAAATTTCCTCAATCTACATATATGTGTGCATGCATAGATGCAAGTTAATAGCAATGTATGCAAATAAAATTTAAAATGTAAAAATCAATAAAAAGATAAGCATACATATTAACATACCTAGTAGTATAAACTCCTGCAGCCAATGCCGTTGCACCTCCCACAGTCATAACCAATTTGTTTCTATCTGTCAGTAAAGTTCTAAAACCCCCTACAGAGCACACGAGAAACAACTTTACCATCAGACTGAAGTGAAGAGGACATTATCTGACTAAGTTCCATGTTGCAACAATACTTTAGGTTAAAATTTAAATTGCAAAAGAAATGGGGATCTGCCATCTGCAACTGATGCAGCACCCATCTGACAATATATAATTTTATTGTTGCTTGTATAAAATACACACCTACTCAGCTTTGCATACCTTCAATATGACTAAAAGCTGTATTTATTGCAGCAAGCCACTTTTCTTTTTCACCATTCATCCGCTCTATCAGCATTCTCCTGTTTTGGTCCTCAGTCAATTTTGCTTCATGGGCCCGACCTTCTGCCTCCGCTATGGCCTTCACTCTTATTGTTTCTCTTTCTAACTCAGCTCTCTCTTTTTCGGTTTGGCGCTGCTGAGCTTGGATCTGTTCCTCAGTAGCCTGTCTTGCTCGCTCTTTCCTCATAGAGGACTCCTCTTGCATTCTAACCAATTCAATATTATGTTGCTTCTGGGTTTCATGATCTGTCTGCAAACGAGAAAACAACACTGTCACTATCACCAAGTTTTCACTAAAGTCATAATGTCGTGGACATTCATCACAGCTGTGTCAGAGAAAGATATGATTTTTATAATTAATATTTGTTAAAACCAAACCTAATATTCATTTTCTTAAAAACTCGAGAGTAGCTAATGATTTGAGCAAAGTTTCAGGATGTTCACAACATAAAGACGGAAACACAAATGATAAGCAAGATGATCCCACCACCACACCCTTCAGTAGTAGGAATGCCTACAAACTACAAGTCCTAAAACCCATACGTAGAAAAAGAAATTGTTATTCATCTCATTCCCCGCACCTGCATTCGTTTCTTGGCCAATTCATCTTCGTATCGCATAATTTGCGCTTTTTTCTGTGCATCTTGATGTGCAAGATTTTTTTGCTCTTCAGCTAATTTCCTCTGCCTTTCCTGTAAAAAATATTAGTGTAAGCTAAAAATGCACTAACAAATAAAGTAAAAACATAGAACTTATCGATTCACAAGACAAGACCAAGCCCATAATACTGAAGTCAAGAACTAGGGAAGAGGTAACAAGCGACACACGAGAGCTAACAGAAAAAAACCCCTGTCGATCCATTACGTGAACCATGAAAAATCTACTAAAGGATTTATTGAAGGAACCAAAAGCAGCTTGTAACCACTCGTAGCCAGTCCGCACTCATTTCACCACTACCCAAAACGGATCAATTTGGGATAAATCACCTTCCCCCTCCCCAAAAAGAAGCCCTGATTTTTTTTATCAATTAATGTGCGCACACACACACACACACAAACTTCTACATTTTGCTACAACTTTTCAATCCGTCATATACCAAGTTAGATTCTTTATAACAAACTAAACTTCGGAGATAAAGAACAAACTTACAATAACAGCATGAGATTGCTGAGCTTGATAATGAGCCTTCTCTGCAGACAACTCCGTCTGACGAGTCTTTTCCTGCTTCTTCATCAAGTCAAAAATCTGCCCACAACAAAACAATTTCACCACCCAACTCCAAAAACAAACATAACACAATTCAAATTGACATGTATAACCCAACTTCATATACTTCTTAAAAGCATTAAAAAAAACCTGCTTGGACTCTTTAGAGCTATTGATTTCCCTCAGAGCTTTGGCAGCTCTTTCTAAAGCGTCAGGGTCCATCCCAGCCCCTCTGGGCTCTTCAGCTTCGGATTCAGAACTTGGGTCCTTCTGAGCCGACGAGAATGGAGGGAAGCGGTAGCCTCCACCGCCGTCGGCGGCGTAGGAGCGGTTGGAGAGTGACGGGATGGCAGCAGCGGCGATGGCCATTGCTAAGCAGGAAGATAGCTTCGAGGCCGCCATGGATTGTTAATAAAGTTTCGAGCTTTGGAGAGGTGGAGTATTAAAGTTTCAAGCTTGGGAAGAAATCATGGGGGTTTAGTTTTCTGGGGCTTAAACCCTGATGAGTTTAGGGTTTAAAGTTCAAACCGAAAAACCCCGAGAAATTGAGGGGTAGATTCGATTCAGGGTTTTTGCGTGGAGGGTGCACCAATTAACCCAAAAAAAGTGGGGCTTAACGTAACCCGACCCGGTCTGAGTGGCCCATAATAAAGAGGCCCACTTACTTCACAATTTTAGGAGTTGGGCTATATCTCGCCTTGGGGCGGTTTCGGACCCAACCCAGCGGACCGAGTGTCGGCTCATGACATTCACCGAAGAGATACGTATTTGAATTCTGGTGGACTTTTTTTAAGTAATGGATTTTTAAATATTTTGTAAATTATATATGATTTTTAAATTTTTTATAAATTTACGGATTTTGTGAGCTAGTTTTTCAAAAATATTTTACAGATTTTCAAAAGCTTTTTCATGAATTTTGCTAGACTTTGATAAACGTTATTTTTGTATCATCAAGCCAGAAACCCATGTCTAAACAACCCAAAACCCAAAATTCAAACGAATAAGCGATAAAAAAATGTTCATATTATTCTATATGATTCCTTATTCAATATTTGTGAAGACCGAATTTGTGAGAAGGAATTAGAAGCTAAATAGTGATGATGACGAGATATGTTCGTTATGATTGTGTGCTACTATGGCTTAAAAATCACAATTTAATTTTTATAAAAAAAATAGAAGAAAAAGACAACAAAAAATAAATAAATAAACAATGATGATCGAACTCAATAACAAAAGAAGATCGAACTCACAAGTATAGAGCTCAATTATGATGCACCATATAAAGTAGAGTTAAATGTGGACAATATAATTTTCCGTGTAACCTGAAAGGAAACGAGAAAACTCTAAGCTCCAAGTCATCCCAGCTGTCGGCAGCCTTATACGACACGATTTGTGAGTCCGATTGATCCGAATCTAGCATGTTAGATCAGATCTGTAGCGTGAGATTCTCTTACGGCCTTCCTGAAACCTCATTTTCTTCTCCTAATCCAATTTGGGACTTTTCCTATTGAGCCATGGCGAGTTGTGATATTCTTTCCTGGAATATGCACGGTTCGGGGAGTGATGTCAAGCTTGATGCGCTTAGAACTCTGATTCAATCCAAGAAGCCGTGTATAGTCTTCCTCATTGAAACCAAGTGCCGATATGATGCAAGGTTCAACGAAATCAAAGGTAAATTAGGGTTTCGGTAAGGTGAGATGGTTCCTTGCTCGGCAACTAGTACGGGCGGCCTAATGTTATTGTGGGCTAATGATATAGATCTCCATCTCCGCGATCACTCTCCATGGTTCATGGATGCTGAGGTTTGGCTGCCAGCAACCGCGGGTCACTCTTAGAGGCTTACCGGTGTGTATATATGGTTCTCCTTACATGGAAAATTGCCACAAAATGTGGGAGATGCTTTGTCGCTTGTCACAGTTATCGGGCTCAGATCTGTGGTGTGTTGGGGATATCAATGAGATTATGAGATGGTTTGAGAAATCAGGAGGTCTTCTCTGACCGGATCAGGAAATGATAGATATGAATGAGTGCATGACGGATTGTGCGTTGGAAGATCTAAGGTATACGAGCCCTACTTTCAATTGGCATGATTCTACCACACAATGCCGACTTGATCGTGCCTTTGCTATGAGATCTTGGAGATTGCAATTCCGCAAGGCTCATGTAATCAATTTACCTTCTTTATGTTATGATCATGTTTGTATTTTGGTTCTTATACGGCAAGGATAGGAAACCCGCTTCCTGGGTCGACAACACTTCTTTCATTTCGAAGCTATATGGGCGAATGATAAAGGGTGTTTGGAGGCCGTTTGGAATGCATGGCAACGCCCTACCCAAGGTTTCTTTAGAATCAGTTTGCCTCAAAAGTGGCAAATACTAGAGTGGATCTACATCAATGAGCACGGGTTAACTTTTGGCAGCTGAAAGCAAGATTGGAGAACATTCAGAGGGAACTGGGTGAATTCTTGAACAAGTATTTTAATCCTGCCAATGTCTCATGGCATAAGGAACTTTATGCTCCCTAGGAGTTACTTATCCAACAAGAGGCAACCTACTGGAAGCAGCGGGCAAAGAATACAAAACTAAAAGAATGGGGACAAGAACACTAAGAATATGCACTGAAAGGCTTCAAATCAGCGACAGAAGAACTGGATCAGAGGTTTGTTTGACGATCATGGTACTCGGAAAGATATACCATCGGGTGTGGAATCGGTTGTTCTGAACTATTATTAGAATCTTTTTACCGCATGCACGGTCATTGAGGAGGATATGGCACCAGTGCTCACTTCTATGGCCCCAATGGTTTCCCCAGAGATGGCAGAGAGTATTATGGTTGATTACATGGATGATGAAATTTGTGAAATACTCTTCCTGATGGGACCACTTAAAGCCCTCGGACCTGATGGAATGCCTCCATTTTTTTATCAAAAGTATTGGGATGTGGTGGGACCAGATGTGGTGATGACGATTAAGGAGTTCCTTAATTTAGGTCAGATGCTTCATAACTCAACTCCATTCTTGTATGTCTAATTACAAAAGTAAAGCACCTAACTAAAATTACGAACTATCGGCGCATTGTCTTATGTAATGTTATTTTCAAGATCGTATCAAGGTAATAGTCAATCGGCTTAAACCGTGGCTTAACCAGATCATAGACCCTTTTCAAAGTGCTTTCATACCTGTTCGTTTGATTACGGATAACAAGCTTGTTTCTAATGAAGTAACGCACTACCTTTAGACTAAGACGGAGGGTGATTCTAGACAAATGACACTCAAATTGGATGTTAGTAAGCCTTACGATAGGCTGGAATGAAATTTTTTACGGGAAATTATGACTAGACTCAGCTTTCCTGCAAGGTGGATTGACCTCGTAATGACATGTGTCACTACGGTTAAGTATGCTTTCATCATCAATGGTTCACCTAGGGGTTACCTCACTCCAACGAGGGGAATTTGACCAAGGGATCATATCTCTCCCTATTTGTTTACCGTTTGCACTTCAGGTCTGTCTGCATTAATAAAGAGGGTACATGCTGCAAAGGAATTGCAAAGGATCTTGATTTGTAGGCGTGCACCAATCTTACATCATCTTTTATTTGCAGATGACATCTTGTTGTACTCTACTGCCCCGGGTCAAGCATGTGATAAGATAAAGGAGGTTTTACAGGTTTATGAGAAGACACCAGATTAGTCTATCAACTATGCCAAGAGTAGTGTATGTTTTTTTTGCAACTTGGACGAAGGTAGTCAGGCGGAACTGGCTCATCTACTGGGTATGAAATTGGTTCCGTATCATGATAAATATTCGAGTCTCCCTACTCATGCGGGTCGTAGTAAGAAGTCAAATTTTGTGTATGTTAAAGACAAAGTTTGATATAGGTTGGCAGATTGGAAAGGTTCTCTGATTAGTGTTGCATGCCACGAGGTACTAATTAAAGTAGTTGCTCAGGCTCTTCCTAATTATGCTATGAACTATTTTCTCTTACCGAAAGGTTTTTTTGAAGAGTTGCAACAAATATGCACAGACTTTTTGTGGGGAGACTCCATGGATAAGCGAAAGATTCACTGGTGTACTTGGGAATATATGTGCAAACCAAAGGCTCAAGGCAGCTTGGGGTTTCAGAATTTATATGCTTTCAACCTGGCCATGCTTACCAAACAATTGTGGCATATTTTGAAATACCCAGACTCCTTAGTTAGTCAGCTGTACAATGCCCGATACTTTCTCACATGTTCATTCTGGGAGGTTAATACGAGTGGTGCTCCTTTCTTCACATGGTGTAGTCTTTTAGAAGCTAGGTAGGTACTGGATAGAGGTGCTTGTTGGCAGATATGTAATGCTTCCTCTGTTACGGTTTGGGAAGACAACTGATTATCTCACCTAGATCAATTTAAACTAGACACACCATTGAGGTACCCGACTACTATTCACTATGTATCCCAGTTTATCTGGTAGGATCGTACATGGGATGTTTCGCTTATGCAATCCTACCTATCGGCAACCGATATTGACCTCATCCAAACCATTCCCCTTAGTCGTCGAGTAGGCAAAGACCGTTTAATTTAGCATCACACTTCCAAAGGCGACTTTAAGGTTAGTAGTGCTTATCTTACTGCTTGTGACTATGTACATAATCATTAGAATGCCATCTCTATGACGTCGACCGTCTCCAAATGTTGGAATTCATAGGCATGAGACTTAAGTCTGTGAGTGGACTTTTGTTTTCAAATTTCATATGCATGCGATTATGCATTTTTAGTTTCAAAATTCAGTTTTTCTGTATCATTCAGTTTTAGAATTCGGTTATCATTCAGTTATACATTTTATTCGGAGGTTACTATTATTATACTATTGTTATATGTATGCTTACAAGTAATAGTCACTTGGCTTGGCCTCTAAGTGACAACTTTGGTTCAGCCAACACCTTTCGGTAATGATCATCTAGTTTAGCCAGCACCTGTTAGGTGATCCAAAGATGATTGGTCCAGTCAGCCAAGTTAAAATTGTTAAAAAGAAGAAGATAAAACCGTAAAAAAATGAAAAGGTAAGTTCTAAATAAAAAGTGTAAATTGTTAAAAAGTAAAATATAAAAGTTAAACACATCCACACACCGTTCGATTGGCTCGTCGCCATCGCTGATTGGTAATTCCAAATGTGCTGGTATAGGTCTGAATCCCCTGCATATCTATAGAACCTCGAGTGACTCCACTTCTTTGAGGGCTTTGCCTCTTGTATAAACTGAGCTATAGGATTCTGGGACATTCTCCTAGCCTCTTGTTCTGCTTCTGATTCCTTCTTGGAGAGGCTCTTCTTCCTTAGCCTTTCTGTCTCTTGGTTTGTTCAGACATTATGGGCGCGCTGAGCTTCCATGAATTTTTTCCATCATCCCCCTGAGGGCCGCCACACCGGTGATCTTCGTTAGCTTGCACAGTTGGCTCCTCTTGACTAGTTCGGTTCTCCATCCCTGGTTGGTTGATGGTTTTCGCCGTTGGGACCCCTGGTCCCACGATGGTGGTTATGTTGGGCATGATTATCCCCTGTTCCTTCAGGAAATTAAGGAACTCGGACTAGGTGGCCTATACAGTTGTGACCATGCCTGCTAACTCATTGGTGGTCCTTGATATTCCCTTCATGGATTGTGTCATCATATCGATCTTCAAGGTGGTGTATCATTCTTCAGCCTAATAGAGATCTTGATTGACCTGAGCTCTCCACCCCTGGGCTCCCTGGTCTTCAGGATCAGAGTTTTCTTTGTCACTGCTTGATGTGAAATAGTGTTACCGTACTTCGATGCCCCTATGTTAGGGGCTGTCTGACCCACTCCTTGAGAAGGGGTGATGTCTTAATTGTTGCATTGGTCATTCACGTTGGTGTTGCTTGTAATGCCTTCCATGTTCCTTCATTCATGAGAGTTAGCCTTGAGTTCAACTCTCAATGAAAGCACCAAATTGTGAGAGAAGATTGAGATCTCCCTCAAACTTATTTCCTTGTGAACCTGCAAAATAAGTTGGAGCACGATATTGTATCGTGCTTAGACCCTCTGATGATTAAGTCAGATACTTTCTTAAGAAACAAAGAGTAATAAGGCCAGAATATTGTTACCTTGAGCCATGCCATGATGGCCTATATATAGAGATTGTACTAAGTCTAAGCATAGTCCTTCCTTGAGTCAGACTACTTTATTTTCGGTGAGGAGGAATCTATTAAGGAACGAATTTTCGTATCTATGGCCAATCACACCTCATGATTACCATAGGTCCTTTGATGTAATCTCTCTTGGATTCGTACATATCTTACTCATTCCCTCAAGGATTTTGTCAATCCCTCGAGATCCGCATAGTACCTTGAGATTGTCACATCATCTTACGAACATTTCTAGAGGCTTATATATCATTCTAGATACTTCGAGAATCCTCTAGACAACTGATTTCCACTCGGAACCATAATCGTACAGACCCAAGTCCATTATTTAAGTTATCAAACCTCTACCGTTGAAGGACCTCGAGGGCATAAACTTTCAAACTCTTTGTGGCCAAAACTGACTCCCACATATATGATCTATATATATATATATATGTATGTATGTATGAGATCCTTCAAACAAACAAAAAGGAGATTCATATCATGCTTATATTGATTGTATTTATTTTTTATTGAAGTTTTGATTTATATATGGATGAGTTGTGGTTTAATTTCTCAGTTAGGGTTCTTTAGCTAATCGACAATTTGGTTTTCTCTAATATTTCATATAAAAAAATTGAGAAGGCGATCAATATATATCCACTCGAAAAAAAGTGATAGAAATACAGAACTCCACCGGATTACCCATCCTGACAAAAAGAAGTCGTATAGTACGTCTATACTAAATTAAAAATTGAAGCACAAACAATCCTAGACTAAAAAAATCAGAGTAGCACGAGTAACTATCAAACTTGAGGTGTACCACTTCTTAGTTAGCTAAGCACCTTCTCTACATGGCTGCTGGAGCATCTGGTTCTCCCTTCTTCACCGACTCCGCAGTAAACGATGCCTTATCTCTGAGTACCACTGGTAGGGTACAGTTCATAAACACCAACTACTACAGTGAAGTGAAGGCTTCCCTTGGCCGTGGTCCTTTGGCCAGCACCTTCCTCTGCTTTTGAGCTCTCCCCTGGACCTCCTCTCTAGTACCCCCATTCTAATTGTCCACAATTTCTTCCATTCGAGCACCTGTACCTCCTCTTGGACCATAAATCACAGGAAGCTCATCTCGTAAACGCCCCATACCCTCTTCTGCCTTCTATTGTCCTTCAGCGTCAAGTTCGACCTCTAGCTTTGCACACTAATTAGGGCATCCTCTTTGCAAGTGGTCAAAGCTCCCACATTCCATACAATAATCCTTCAGTGTCAGGTACACCACTTTGCACTCTAACCAAGCACTAATACCCAAGAGAACCCGCAACTGGGTAATCAGGGCATGCCTCAGATGTCCACAAAGAGACAGATTTTTGCTTCATCCTTCAAGCAAGTTCTGTCATAGTCTACATACATGCCCAAGTGATTACATAGGGTTTCCTAGCAACCTGTCATCGATTGCTCATCATGCAAATCGCCACCAGTAACTTCAAGTTTTGCCCAAACCCTAGCATTAGCTTCTAAGACTGAGTCCACTGGTGAAATGTCGTCGAATTCTTCTACCACTACGGTAACACCTTCATAGAACCAAGGACCTCGATCCAATGCCTTTCGCAATGCTCCATCATCCTTGAACCTCACAACAAAACGATTAGAGGACTCTCTCCAAATGGAGATTGCGCTCGACCTCTTGATACCATGCCAAAGTCGGATCATCCAAAACTTAAGCGAATCAGCCCTTTCATCCGAAAGGGTGGTCGGGGTAAAGACCCGCAACACCACGAAGCCATAGTCAACGGCTTCAAACTTATTGCCAACATAGATATCAAAGGATATATGGAAGTGAGGGCTTAAGGTTTGGAGCCATGAAACCCAACCAACAAAGAAATAAAATATAAAGAACTAGAAAAGAGAAGTAAGAAGAAGAGGAAGTCGTGATCTCCGTATTGTTTAGTCAAGATCAAGGTTGAGAAGAAAAACCAGGTTGCGATCATAAAGGAAGAAATGAGGAAACCTAGTCAGCTAGAGTTTCTAGTTGTGGGAAAAAAAAACTCTCGGGAACCACTGTCTCTGATTGATCGTAGATGAATGTGATGAAGTTAACAGAAGATAACCTCGTTTCCATAAATTTTAGTTTCTCATCTTCTATCAATTTTTTTAATCAGGAATTTAAAATGTAAATGGAATCAAGAGAAACTTTTTTTTTTGAGAAAGAAGAGAAAATTAAATTCAACATAAATGATGTGGAAAATAAATAATAGAATAAATATTCATTTAAATTAGCAGTCTGACACATAAGATTGTGACCTCCACCTCAAAGGCTCAATTGGAGCCTAAAATCATTACTCTATTTCATTATTGTGCTATACAAAAATTTCAAACTTTTTTTATGTTTTGCTCATTATCTGAGAAAAATTTGGTAGAATGTATCCATGATAAATCTATGTGATAATTATTTTTTCAGATTTTTGACCTAGCAACTTGTTTTCATGAAGTCCATTCCCTGCTTCCTTAATTTGTTCTGAAGAAAGTTGAGTAGATCCCTTATTTGCAGCTTGTGTGGTGAGAAAGAAGAGTCCATTGAACATGTGTTGTTGTTGTTGTTCCCATGGGTGGATGCGGTATGGTTTGGTTCAGTATTGGAATTAAGTATCAATAAGTAGGAAATTACTTCCCTAGATGACTGACTTTTGAAGATACTGAGTACTATAATGGAAAAAAGTAAGAATCGTATCTTTATATCCATTATTGGATTCTTATCTTAGGAGGTATGGAAGATGAGGTTATCATGCTTCACCTTCGATGTTAAGTGAATTCTAGAATGTAAACCTAATATTTAGTAGTATACCTAGTCAGACTAGGAAATGTGACAAGTGGTGCATGCTTATTAGTGGTTACTACAAAGTTAATGCTGATGCTGGTTGGAATCACAGAATTGGTATGGCTGGTATTGGTGTGGTTATTCGTGATGAGAAGGGGCTGATTGTTGGTGGGGAGTATACCTCTAGTTTGTGCTCTTCTGCTCATATGGGAGAATTGCTTGCTGTTGTAGCTGAAGTGAAGTTAGCTGGTGATATTCCTTTCACAAAGATTATTGTGGAATCAAATGCATCAGAGATAATTAATACTTTCAAAGATGTGAAAAAAGTTGGGGATTGGAGATGTTACAATATCATCAAGGAAGTTAGAAAGCAATGCTCCCATTGTTTGGATATTGAGCGGGGTGGGTGTCTAGAGACGCTAATGCAGCAGCTCATGCTACTGCAAAACTAGATAGCGAGGGATGGGTCTTCACCAATAGGCATGCATGCCACCACCCTCTCTGGTTGGGATACGAAGGAACGATGGATGTCCTAGTCCATAGGTTTTTCTGTTGTATTCCATTTTTGCACTAGAGCAGAGTTGTTAGTGTATATAACTATACGTCCCTATTACGAGTAGTTAGCCGCTAAACGAGATGACACCGCTATAACCAAACGCAAGCCAGCAGCAAGAGCTCCAACTCTGCTGATGAGCCCGACCCTAAAAGCCCGACGACGTGGCCGATAAGACATGATTGGTAAACGGCCCTCTGAAAGGGAGAACTCCCACATCAAAAGCAACAACAATACAACTCCATCAACCACCTTTATAGGAAAGTCATTTATGTCTAAGGAAGTAATCTGATTTACTCAGCTCATTAACATTGTTATACTCGATACATATTTTGACTTAGGCATCAAAGTGTTGAAGGTGGGCCAATTCCGTCAACACCTTTAATGCCCGTTTGCGTATTGTTCCTAACAGTGGCCTAACGAAAAAGCAATTAGAAGACAATAGCCCCACCCGATACACATCACAACCCTGTTTCCCTGCTTCTATTAGTAACCTAACATAAACTAGTAGAAACAAGAGATATTACCCTTCTCCTCAGTGGGGAGGGTAGGTCTGTATGTTCTACTTTTTAGGTTCTGCTTTTAGTTATCTGTACTTTGGAGTTGTGTCTTTGTATCACTCCTCTCTGCTGTTTGTTTGGCGTTTAATGAATTATTCATTTCCAAAAGTAAGGTTGTTCTCCAATTTCCACGATATAGCCATTGCTTGTATTCAAAGTAAGAAAGCTTATGAGTACTTCTCTGAACTTATAGTACCAACATTAGCAACTTTCATCCTCTAAACTCTCACAAATGCATAGCTTCTAATTTTGTAGCACATATCTTTATAAGGATGGGGAGGGAGTTGGAGCTGGACAACAATATATAGCGAGGGATGAGATATGGAACGGGATAAGAATAAGTATGTATGCTACATTTGCCCCATACATCCACAGAATCATGACAGCAAAACAAAAGTAGAGAAAATTCTTCAATAAGCTTCATAATCTTACTGGTACTGAACTTCAACGACAAATTACTTCATACAAAAGCCATTACAATATGGTTAATATAACTTGCACAGCACCAAACTGGTTTCTTTACATACGTACGATATCAACTGCATCTGCTAATTTTCACAAATTTGCTTCTTGAACTCCATTTTCGCTTCGTGGATCAAAATCCTACGAATCATGAAAACAAATGGATTAGTACTTCTGCAGCAAAATTAGCTTTAAGCTAGTCTGCATAAAATGTGAAGAACTCCCAAGTCTTATTATGAGTTAAGTTTGGTCAGTGATTCATATAATCCAAGTGAGGCATTGTACATATATATCTAGCTTACACGGTATTTGATTCAAGTAGAAAGTAGAAGACCAGTGGCATATTATCCAAAGTGGTAGGATCAGATCACATGTGGGCTTTCTTTTTAACAAGAGAGACAGGATAAGAGGTTGAACACAGTGTGGTCAGCTTCTTCCTTTTTGCATTCATTACATTATTAAAATGATAAGCAAGTAGTTAGGTGAGTTAGATGTTAGCCTAGCTCCAGTATTCAAAACTGATGGACCAGCACTTCACAAGTACTTCTCAACTTCACTTTCCTAGACTTTACAAGGAGAAATTTCAAAACCAATAAGGGGACCAGGCAATGAAGCTACACGATGACCCATCTCCAAAATTTACATGTCCATCTTGTTCAAGTTACAATGTACGTAGTTGAACAACACGGCACGTACTAATGCCGAGGCCTCTTGAATTTAACAGTTTGCCGACAACTGAGTTTTTGCGTGCATGAAAGTAAGAACAGAACTAGAAAAGAAGCGAAAGAAGTGTAAAAAAGTACGTACCAATTTGCACTTAAAACATGATGAGGGGATTCCATGGTAACTGTGTTAGTTGCTATTCCTGTAATCAGGAAATGGGACTCTACCAGACTCAATGTGCTTGACATCCTCAATGAGGATTTCATAGTGCCTCTTCACCTCCTCTGCAGACTTGCCACCCACGGCTCTGGCAACCTTCTGCCACCTATCAGGGGTGTCCTTGTCGAACAAGGCTAGCGCCTTTTCAAACTGTTTGTTCTGCTTAGGAGTCCATGAGGAGCTCGAGCTTCTGATCGAGTTGGATGCCATGAGTAAAATGGTAATGAAACTGAAACACTTGTTGTGTTAGAACTTAGAAGACTGGTTTGTTGTTGTTTTGAGTTAAGGAGTTGAAGGGAGTGAGGTCTCCTTATAAGGAGGAGGAGGGAAAGGAGTGGTGGGGTTGAGCCAGTTGGGCGAATATATCATCTTAAAGAGTCGGAATATGAAGTAGCACTGACCCGTTCCCTTAAGAGCCACAAGATGATGAGCAAGGACGACGTCAAAGAACACCAAAGCTATAGCAATTGAGGGAGAGAAAGAATCACCATGAAAAGACTGGTCCTTAATTTGTCGTTTTTACTGGGAGGAACCTTGATTATGATATGAACACCAAGTTGGAACTTACTTTAGCCACTTACTGGTGGTAGTTGTATGTTTCATTATTTCTAAAAATGACAAACTCTATGCACCACTGAGTAATTGCAGCAACCGACACTACTACTTGTCTGGTGTAAAATTAAAGCTAACAAGCTTCTAGCTTAGCTTCAAGAAGAGCTAGTGATCTAATATAGTCTCCTCTTGTCTAAAACAATTTGTTGTTTTGGGGTTGAATAAAGGATTTAGAGTTTAGTATTCAAAACTTAATTCATATTGTGGAGATAATTGAATATATGGATCCTTCTTTACATTTACTGCAGATTGGTAAGCATGCATGAACTTAAAAGAGAGGAGTTTCCACCTGAATTTTTATCTATGCATACTTGCATATATAGTACTTCTGCTGCTAACAGGAAAATGCATGGGACTTTCTTAAATAATGGTAAGGGTAATTTCTAAAGCACTATCAGTGGTGCTGAAAAGCTGTATATATTCCAGTATTGCTCCCAAATTTGGATAAAAGGAATGTGACAAGACTTACAAAGATTTGGTAGTGGCCATACGTTATTAGTAAGCAAAGGACCCTTTGAGATAAGGCGGATAGTGGTCTCATCTCATTGTTGACGTTAAATGTTGATTTCGACGTTGATTTGTTTCTCTAATCAGCTTTTGAACATTGTACAAACTCTTACAGGAAGCTAAGTTATTTAAGAAGAACTATAATGTGATTATGGAGAAAGGCAAGGAAACTGACATGGTCTAATTGGTCAGAAAGTAAATTAATTTCAATCTCAGAGAATCATACAGCAAGAAATGTAGTATTTACTTGCAAAGCCGGCCAGGATGATCCGATAAGGTCAACGAAAGTAAGGTGTCTCTGAGGCTGAGAACTTTATATATAGTCGAGCCAATCTTTCTTGCTGTTCAACTTTTCTCTCCCAGCTGCTAGGTAAGAACTAAGAACTACAAAATTTGGAGACTAATAAAACAAGCCTCAGTCTTTTTTTTTTTTTTTGCTAAGTCAGGACTAAAACAAGCCTCAGTCAAAAGTTCAGTACAAATTTTCAGTTTAAGCACTAAGCACCACTAGGTGTCGATTATTGTTCTGCATTCTTATACATTGTGTGCTTGATCTAGCTGTTGGCTCTAGTTGTTAGTTGATCATTGCTTAATTGTCTATGCAGATCATACGTACATTGAAGTGATAAGTGTCATAAAACCTCAATTGGTGACACAATTAATAAAGTTACGTCACTGCAGTATATATACAGGATTTAATTTTTTGGTAGCAGAACGTACATTGGCCGATATCTAAAACTGTTCTGTTCCTTCACATGGAAGTTAACAGAAGACGAAGGCTCGATAATGAGGCTCCAATTTTGCCTGTTGGGATTAGAATCCAATACTGTTAGTACTTGCTGTACAAATGGTACATAAGTGACCTGCTATACAAGACACTTGAAATGTTCTTAGGATCAAATACTGATTGAAATAAATTTGGAAATTGGGTCAATGTGCATTCAATTGGACCACTTCCAAGATCTATGGTACGCATATCTCGGATTTTTATTCTTCCACTTGCTGCTATATATTCCAAGCAAGATATGGATTGGACTGATATATATGTTCTTGGATCAAATGCAAAGTTTTATGGCTAGCTGCTTGGGATTTTTCAGTATATACTCGTTAAAAATTGCCATTTGGAAGATACCAAGAATCCACTTTAACCTGTTAGTTGCAGCCATATATCTAGTGCCCTTTTGCATATGCATGCAAGTTGAATTTGATGTTTTTGTTCCGATCCTTTCATTTTTAGCTATCTTGCTAGCTAGAATCTGCATTTGTTTCATAAATATTCACAACTTGAGCTAGCTCAACTAGTTAATCTGCACTTGCTCTATTTCTGAAATAGTTTCATGGTTAATTATCAGCATGTTATACCTTGAAATCTTAGTTTCATGAAAATTAGTCTAACCACCTTCATAAATCTGCCTTCAAAATATGGTTGATCAGATAATTTCCAATGCATGAACATAGCTATGATGCAAGAAGGGTTGAAGGGGATTGATCTTATCATTGGTTGAGAGGGACTTTGGGGAAAGTATATATAGAAGGGGGAATCTCTAGTACTGGAAATGGTCCTTGCATAGGATTGTTGATAGACATATATAATCTTTGATAGTTGCAGATTTTATGTAGTTGGAAACTTGGAATCTTTATCACCATCAGTTTTCTCTACTCGATCTATCAAATAAGCAATTCCCCTTCAGATTCCTTTTCTTATATACCGTTGCAGGCAGCTCAATTTAATGGTGTTAATTCTTTTGTAGATTAGCTATATGAACTTTCTTCGTAACTTTCATGCATAATTTGTATTAGTGCATGCATTTAGTGTATACAGAGTGATACATTCACATACGTAAAAACAAATTATTTCCGTACTATATATTCTGCAGTATATATGTTCTCTAGTGGCCCAGTTTTTGTCCACTGATTTTTCCTACCACTGGATCGATTCTAGCTTTATCTTGAATGAATATGCAAATCTAACTTCAATATATACTGTGGTTTTCATATAGCTGGAAGAACAACTACGTATGAGAATTGAAGGCCAGCCACTGTTGCCCATGCATCCTCAGTATCACAAAGTTTGCTTTTTCACAACCTTTTTATACAGACAAAAACGTGGCTGCTGCATTGAACACAAATATATATATATATGACAGAGAATCTGCTTCTCTGGATTTTGGTTTCCTAGCCTCCTAAGAATATCAAACAAGTATATATGTATGAAGTGTATACAGAAAAAACAAGTATATATAATATGAAGCTTTTTGCATGCATCAATCGCACTCTGTGCATGCTGTACGTGAGCGCATGGCTGTATGTACTTTTCCGGTATACATATACACTTTTGGTCGGCCTACCTATCTGTTATATATCAATTATCTATATATACTAATATACATAGGCAAATATGTATAAAACTATGAACCACATTAATATTAATACACATATACGCACATATATAGCTAGTCTGAGGTGATAACTGATAAGAGGTCGATCTGTGGCTCGCTTGACTCGGGATAAGGTTATGAACGTGTGACTCATCCACTGATTTTCAGTAGTGTTGTTTCTGCATATTCATGGTCGTGTTTTCTATCTTGATCTTGAACGACCATCCATAAATCTGTGATCTGCATGTCTTGGCTTTGAGGCTTTGAGGTGTTGCTTAATTTGGGGTTCTGAACTGGAATTTGGTTTCGTCGTATTAGACATGCATGGCATTCTTGCTAGCTACAAAGGTTGCAAGCTAAAAGTTGGAGGCCTACATGCATTTGAGAATTGAGAGACCCTGGCCAGCTTATTATTGGGCCTAGTTTTTAAGTCCCCTCTTTTGAACCCCTGGGCATGAAAATGACCCAACACATATATCCAGCTAAAAAGGCCCCCTAACAGCGTCAACATCAACAGTGAGTTCTTTAAAGATGAAAATTGTAATGTATTTAAGGATATTACATTATTGGTATGTAGATGTGTGTTTTGTCCTAATTAACATAGTAAGAGAGATTTTTTCAATTTCTAATTTATCGGAAGATTTATTGTATCATATTGTAATACATATTTAAGGTCATCTATCAATGAATAAAGTACTGTTTTCTGATCTATCACTTGTGTATCTAATTTCTCCTTGAACATGTTATCAGCAACTCTTGAATTGATAGTCATCACCTCAAACCCTATAACAGAAAAATACCCCACAACCCCTAAACACTAAAACTCCATCGCCGGAATCACTTCCACCACCGGAGCACCATCGTTCGTCGCCGAATTTCGAGGATTTCTCAAACTTTTACTACAAATTACCGAGCATAACACCCTCAAGGTAAATCGACTACCCCTCTTAGATTTTAGATATTAGGTTACAAAACTTAATTACCACAACACCCTAGATCTAAGTTTAGTTTTAGGTTGAATTTTCATACCTTGCAATTTTAATTTTCAATTATATATATATAGATGCTCTAGTTCCTATGGATTAATATGGTTCTGAGAGAAGGAGATTTCATCACTCCTTCCTCAGAGTTGAAGATTAGTGACGATTTCAGAGGAGTCACGGTATATGAAAAAAAGAGAAGTCGATCTTTTGTTAGTCACGGTTTTATGAGGAATGGTATGAAACCACTAGATTTGCATACATCATGGATCGTGTTTCTTATTCCCTACACTTGATGTTAGTGATCGTGGTTATTTCGATCGGTAAACTAATTACATCTCTTGTCTTTTGTAGATGACTGAGCCGACAATGCCAAAATTTGATATCTTTTTCATTCAAGGAGCAGAATATTACATATGGGTATTTGACATGAGGAATACTCTCCTCGGTAAGCGTCTAACCGATACCACCCAACCACTACTACTTGGCGAGGTAGCCAACGAGGACTCTTGCCTGCAAAGCTCAAGCTCTTATGTTTCTCGGGAGACATATGCACCATGCTCTAAGGAAGAAGTACTTGCTAAAGAATAGCCTCGCGGATTTGTGGATGACTTTGCAAGAACGGATTAACAATGTGCATGACACACAACTTCCTGAGCTCACAGGAAGATGGGATAAAATCCAGTTAGTGGATTATCCTAAAGTCAACGACTCTTATCAAGATATGCTAGAGCTACAATCTGAGCTTGCCATTTATGGCATTATAAAGTCCGACCAAGCTATGGTCGAGAAGGCGTTCGACACCTTCCATACTTCCATAGACACACTCTCACATCAATATTGCATAGATCATAAGCAATGAAGATTGAGATTATTTAGTGACCTCATGAGTGTGCTGGCCAAGAATGAGAGGTATCGCGAGATACTTCTTCAAAATAATGCTAGATCATCCGGTACAAAGAAAGTCCATGAAACCTACAAAACCGGTGGGAAGGCACGAAAAGATAAGTGGAAGCAACGTTCAGAACTTTATTAAGCTCATGATGGTAGAAGAGGTCGTGGTAAAGGAGGGAACAATTGAAATATGACTTGGACTCGCCATGACAACACCTCCAACAAGAATACTATTTTCAGTTCTAGAAATGGTGGGAATTCTTCATATCCTGCTTCTACTTTTCGCTTGACACTTTGCTATAGGTGTGATACAACTAATCATATGCACAAGAAATGTAGAGTTCTAAAGGATATCCAACATGCATACAAGATGTGTCAACAATACCAAGAAAAGCAAAGAGAGACACACTATACGAATTATATGATGGAAGATGGCGGTGAAGCCAATCTGATTTTAGTAAATGACACCAAAGCAAGTCTTGAGACTTCAGATTTTAGTTAGTCTATGTATTAGACTCATGTCTTTTCTATGTAATTAAGTTTACTTTTGTATTTGACTCTAGTTGTAGTCATGGTTATTAAATAAGAACAATTTTTTGATGTAAGTTTTGTTGTTGACAAAAATAATAAAGAATTTTCGTCCTTTCAATATTTGAAAGTGTTAAGAATAGTTATGTTCGTACATATTACTTGAATTGTTTGAATTCTACAAAATTCTATGACCAAAATATCATAAAAACGAGACAAAAAAAGATGATGGTTTGTTTCTGATGAATTTTGACCCATCGGAAATTTTTCTCGACCCGTTAAATGTCACACTCTGGAACGGTTTTGGCATTTTTGACCCGTCAAAAATTTTGCCCGGTTTTTATTTGACCCGTCGAATACATTTCTCCGGTACACAAAATAGCACGATTGACCCGTCGAGATATCATCTCGACCCGTCCGATGTATTTTTCTATCTCCAAAATGTCACAATTTCGACCCGTCAAAAAAGGTATCAAAAATTCGATACCATTTTAGGTTTTTATTTCAACTAGTCAAAAGTTATATTCGACATGTCGAAGGTATGCCACTGTGACAAAAAAATTCAATTTTTGACCCATCGAAAATGGTTATCGAAAAATTGAGACGCTGGTGAAAAGGCAGGCCATCTAGGTACAAACTGATCATTTCATCATCAACATTGTCAATCTCACACATGAGATTGTTCCTGACTACAGTTATGTCCTAGAATCACAAATGACATTTCTAGAGGATGCTTCAGACCCATATGTGACGTCAGAGAACTGTGAAATCTCATTATACATTGATGTGCCCATTGCTATGGATAAGTCATCCAAGGTAGTTGATGATGTTTTTGCTTATTCCGTCGCTTAGTAGATCATTGACAACGATGAAGTGTAACCTCGCTCAGTTGCTGAATGTCAGCAGAGAGCAAATTAGCCGAAATAGAAAGAGGCAATGCAGGTTGAACTAGACTCATTGAATAAAAGACATGTTTTTGGTGTGTTACTCCCTAATTGGCACTGCCAGTGTGCGTAAATGTTTCGCATCTTTTGTCTATTTAATTCATCTTTCACAACCTATTTGGGCACAACCTATTTAATTCATCTTTTGTCTATTTAATTCATCTTTTGTCTACAACTATTGAACGGCATCCAAAACCTATTTGTCCTATTCATGTCATACAAAAACGCATTATTTAGACGTGGAACTAATTGCTACTTGCATATATATACTCTTCCCATTTCTCTCGTTCTAGACTTCTAGCTTCCACTTAAAACACATGGTCTCCCTGCAGTCTTGACTTCATTTCATTTCTCATGACACCCAATTCAATCCCAGCCTGAAGACCCACCCCATCGATTGATTTACACACAAAGACCAAGTTCGGGGCCTGTGCAAGCAGATCTGTGACATTATCCATGGAGTCTAAACTCAACCTAGATGGAGTCTAAGTCTAAACTCAACATAATGAGTTTTGTTCCATCCACGTATACCACCATGAGTAGCCAAGCTATAAACAACGGAATTATCAAGCTCCAACATAACAGAACAAACTAGATGCTTCGGACCTACACACGAAATTTACCTATGGAAGCTGCTGCATGAGTTTATCATACTTGAGTCGAACTCTAAAAAATGAGCCTGACTAAACTTAATGTTCACGTAAAGAAAACAATATCATGCAGCAGACTATTGAACCATCTCAAATTCCAAATGGTCAATTATATCATGCAGCAGCAAAAATATGCAAGAAAACAACGGAATTATCAAGCTCCAACATAACAGAACAAACTAGATGCTTCGGACCTACACACGAAATTATTGCATACCCACATGCAATAATTATTATTGGTAATAATAAATAATTATATTGGTAAAAAATGGAGCAAGATACCAAGCTGAAAGAACCTAACCCCGATTTAGTTTCCTAAACCAGAATCAGACCCCTTCTAAAAACATGAACTTTCAAAAATCATAAAAATTTCGGCAGAGTTACTTTATATCGCGTAGTTATCAATTGTAATTAGTAGTGGGTTTCTGATCTGTCCTCCAGTTTTGGTTTGGATGTGTTCTTTGCAACCTTTTCGTTTTGGAACTTGGTCAAAATAAGAAAAAAATTAAAATCGAAGTGATGAAGAAATAAACTTGTATTATAAGGTCCTTTGATGTGGCTATATAGTATTATCTACCAACGTTTTAGGAAGTCTATATCACTCCAACATATATTTGTCACCTTATAACCAAAGAAGTGCACATCGGATGTCAACATATATTTGCCATATATTTGTCAACATATATTTGTCATATTTTGATTAAACTTATTTTTTTGTTTGGTCTGTATTTTATTTACCATAAATATGAGTTTGTATTTCTTATATATTTAACATGGTTGCAACATAAATTATTCTGCTCATAAAAGACTAGCTTTAGACTAGTGAGAAAGACTTTAGATGCAATAGCTTCACGGTCTAGATACGGTGCCACAAGTCTTGCTTTATACCGCATAACTTTATTCTTCTCATTTCGCTTTCGAATAAAAACTCATTTATGTCCTACTGGCTTCACATTCGATGGACATAGCACTACTTCTCATTATAATGTTCACTCATGTTGTACCCTTAATTCTCTCAACGACCTGGCATTGATTATGAAGAGACACACTCTCTGATTATGGACATCATTACTTTCCGCTACCTTGTTAGTTTGGTAATGTCTAAAAAACTGAACATGCAGCTGATGGATATGGTGACAACATCTCTATGAAAACTTTGATTCAAAGATATACATGAAAGTGTCAAAAGACGTGGTCATACTCAATTCCAGTAACTCTACACCATGAAGTTCTCATGTGATTAGATTAAAGTATTCATTATATGGATTAAAACAATTCGGTAGGATGTGATACACACGTGTACGTGGCTACTTGATTGGGAAGGGATACAAGAACGATGATTTATACCCATGTGTGTTCATTAACAGAACAAGTTCAAGATTATTCATTGTAACGGTCTATGTAATGATATGAATATCATTGGTCTCTTGATGAAATCAATGAGACAGTTATCTACTTGAAATCTGAATTTGAGATGAAAGACATTGGTAGGACTCAATTTTATTTTGGTTTGGAATTAGCACATCGAGTTTGTGGAATACTTATTCACCAGTCTGCTTATGTCCAAAATATCCTCAGGCGATTTAACATGGACAAAGCACACATTCTTAGCACACAAATGGTCGTACACAGTCTACAATGCAATACAGATCCTTACCGTCCGAAAGATGATGATGAGAAATTATTGGGAGCTGAGGTACCATACATTAGTGCTATTGGAGTTTTGTTGTATTTAGCTCAATGCACAAGGTCAGATATTGCATTCTCTGTGAAATTGTTAGTTCGATTTAGTTCTGCGCTTACACCACATCATTGGAATGACATAAAACACATCTTCAGATACTTGAAGGGTTCCACATACTTGGGCTTGTTCTTTACCTACAAAGAATATAGAGAGAGGCTGGAAATTCCCGAAAAATGGATAGTTGAATTGTTGCATGAAGGTTATGGGATTTTCGACCTGTCGAGTGGATCTCTCGACCATTCGATGGTAACAACCTGGACGAACTCAAAGCAAGCAATCGATTCGTCGAGTGGATTTCTCGACTCGTCGAAATCAGTCCCCTGGATCGACCTAAAGCTTCCATTCGACCCGTCGATGGAAGGCTTCGACCCATCGAACTCTTCTACAGTTGCGAGCATTGTTCCCCAATTCAGTGCAGTCCCCTACTTAGAGACACCTTGAGATGTTTTGGTTGGTTTTGCTGATGCTGAGTATCTCTTTGACTCACACAAAGGACGTCCCAAACAGGTTATGTCATTACTATGGGAAACATGGCGATTTCATGGAAATCAACTAAGCATACCCTTGTTGTTACTTCCTCGAATCATTTTGAGATTATCGCTCTATATGAAGCGGTTAAGGAGTGAGTCTAGCTTAGGTCAATCATACACCACATTCGAGAATCTAGTGGACTACCTCCCCCTACTACAACACCAACTTGTATCTCTGAGGACAATGTGGCTTGCATTGAACAAATAAAGTTGTGATACATTAAGGGTGATCATACAAAGCACATATCGCCTAAGTTCTTCTTCAATCAGCAACAACAACAGATATTGAACATACACGTGAATCAAGTATGTTCAGCTGATAATGCTACAGACTTGTTCAAAAAGTCATTTCCCAAATTTACATTTGTTAAGCATTTGAGACGCATTTGTATGCGAAGATTGTATGAATTCCAAGATCGAGTTATTGATCAGGAGGAGTTCATTTCATAGACATCAGGGAGAGTCTACACCACATGTGGTCGCTTATGTAGTTGATGCGTTGTACTTTTTTTCCCTTAGACCAAACTTTTATTTTTACCCAAGAGGTTTTTTTGTTTGCTTGGCTAGATTTTTAGTGAGACAAAAGATTATGCATCATCCATTAGGATCGTGACACAAATGAGAATGTTTAAGGATATTATACTCCTGGTATCTAGATGTGTGTTTTGTCTTAATTAGCATAATAATAGAGATTCTCTCAATCCTTAATTTACATGAAAATTTATTATATCAGATTATAATATCTATTTAAGATCATCTATCAATAAATAAAATACTGTTTTCTGATATATCACTTACGTATCTACTTTTCTCTTTCAAAATAATACTTTTATTTTTATAAACATGTAATTTTATAAAAATAAAAAAACAATGTAATTATGCTAATGTTCCACTAGTTCAACACATCAAACACTAATCTATCCCTGATGACCACAGGAAATGAAAAAAGTTGAGATATTTTAGCTATACAAATAGCTACACCAGAATATAATTGACTAAATTGAGACATGTTAACCCTCTCATGAGAGTGACTCATATTTTGAGGTTAGGACTCGGGAGTATTTCCATGAAATTGGTATTTGGGTCCCGATAGAGCACATGCATCATCATCAACTGCTCCTTCTACGTCACCCATACTGATTGGGCTTGCTGTGCTTATTGCTTAAGATCAGAATCTTTGTGCCAGATTTTCTTGCACTAAGCTTTCAAGTATTCCCTACATGTCATCACTCACTTCTTCAGTTTATTGGTTCCTTAGAGCAAATGCACCCATTTGGGGAGGGGAGGGTCAATTTTCCACCCAGGTCAATACACTATTCATCTGAATTGGTCCTTGGTCCTTGGTTTGACAATGCAGCAATGAGATCAATTCGAAGACTAATTACTATTCATTAAATTTATATTTAATATATTTTTTAGGTTTTGTTAAGTACTTAATGATTTAACATTATTGGTGAATAATTAACCAAATTGAATATTTAAAAAAAATCATATAATTAATTTAGAATGACGTGCATTTTCGATAAGAATATGGCAAACCAATGTACATACGCCACGTGTCACCCTCAATATCGTTATCTTTCAGCGAAAAATATCTGACATTTCCGAATAGATTTTCAACCAATTGGTGACCGACACGTGTCCATTGCAAGATTCGTTATCTTCCGAAATAATTGAGACGATTTTCGATAAGATTTTCAACCAATTGGTACACGCCACGTGTAATCACGATAACTTTTTATCTTCCACAAAAGTCAATAAATAAGGCCGGTACTTCACTCTCTTCTCACACATTCCTCTCATTAATCTCTTCCCTCCATTTTCAGATAGAAAAATCCATTTCATTTGTCATATTTTCTATGGATGCTTTGAGAAATTATTTGAGGATCAGGGATGAAGAAGATGAAGAACACATTCAGCAAATTCAAGCCAACAATGCTCAAGCATCTGCAATTCTCGGAGCGTATCATTCAATGGAGACTCCCGAAGGTCGTGGTTCACGCCCCGGTCGTGCCCCTAATGTCGAAAGACACCGGGAATCAAGAGGTAATAACATGATGGAGGATTACTTTGTCGAACGTCCAGTGTACGGCAATGTAATGTTCCGTCAGCGTTATAGAATGCAAAGAACTTTATTTAACCGTATTATGGGGGACCTTTGCAATTTTGATGTTTTTTGGGGGCAAAAACCGGACGCCACTGGGAAGTTGGGATTGTTGCCGGAACAAAAAATGACAGGTGCTCTTCGAATGCTTGCATATGGTGCTGGAGCTGATCAATGCGATGAATTCACTAGGATGGGGGCATCTACTGCCCTAAAATGTTTGAAGAAATTTTGTGCCCAGGTGGAGTATCTATACGGTGATTGGTATCTTCGTGCTCCCAATGCCGCTGACATGCGCAGGCTTCTGCTGAAGGGGCAACAACGCGGTTTTCCGGGCATGATTGGGAGCATCGACTGCATGCACTGGAAGTGGAAGAATTGTCCAAAGGGGTGGTCTGGAGCATTCTCAAGCCGCAAAGGCTACCCAACGGTTATTCTTGAAGCAGTGGCCTCGTATGACACACATATATGGCATGCCTTCTTCGGTACCCCAGGAGCTCAAAATGACCTAAATGTTCTCGGTGCGTCCAACGTCTTCGCGAGAGTTATAAACGGAAGTGCTCCTGAGGTATGCTTTAAGGTCAATGATAACACGTACACAACTGGGTATTACCTTGCAGATGGAATCTACCCGAGGTGGCAGACGTTTGTGAAATCAATATCCAAACCCAGGAATGCAGATGAGGCACACTTTAGCAAAATGCAAGAGTCTTATCGAAAAGATGTTGAGCGGTGTTTTGGTATCCTCCAAGCTCGGTGGGCTATACTTCGTCACGGTGCTAACTTGTTCAAGTTGGAAGATCTGCGTACCATCATGGTAAGTTGTATCATTCTTCATAACATGATTGTCGAAGATGAGTTTGTGGAAGAAGAGTTTGTGGAGGCTAATGAAGATGATAACATGCATCCATTATTGGCAAGCGTTTATGATAGGCCGGTGGATTTAAACGGAAATGTTATTCGTCATGAACCGGTTTTGAGGGATGGAGAAAGTCTTCCGGCTTTCTTAGATCGTGACTTCCAATTACATTCTGCGTACCTCCACAAGGCCTTGCAAGATGACTTGGTCATCCATATTAACAAATGATTTGGATCATTTGTATTTGTTTTGTAATTTTAATTTAAGTACTTTTCTTTGTGTGCTTTCAATAATGATGTATGTGTGCTTTGGCTTGTAATTTTAATTTGTGTGCTTTTGTTTGTGTGATCATGTTTCAATAATAAAGGGATGTGTGCTTTTGTTTCAAACATAAAGGTTTATGTTTCAATTTGTATAAAATACATTGTATACTTTTGTTACGTACACAATATTTATTAATAACATTCAACTTTTATTTCATTTTAATTTAAGATACATAAAAGACAATCCAAGCCTAGCAATACAAGAAAATAAAATTTAAAACACTACAACATTCTATTGTGGGGATTGTGGTTCTTGAAAAAGAGGTCTATAACAATCCGCATTCGGATTGGTTTTTTTCATGATGTTGCTCTTCAACTTTTTGTACCACTCTCTTGAGTCCGGGGAAAAATCACTAGTCTTCATGGCCATGATCCTTGCATCCTCTTTCGCCTCTTCAAACTGATATATTTTCAAAGCTTCTGCTCGGCGTTCCTCGTCTCTTTTCTGCAGAAGCTCCATGGATTTTTTGTTGCTCTCATTAATGGCTAAAATTGCAAGGGCCACATCACTTCCCAATTCTTTATTCTTTCCTTTCCTCTTTGCTTCTTTTGCAGCCTTCTGTCCCATAGGCCTTCCAACAGAGCTAGTAGGAGTATCCAAACCTACATCAGTATCCAAATCAATTGGTGTTTCGGTTTCATCAAGACTTACCGTCGGATAAACAAAAGGAGAGACGGGAGCCGTTGGTGGATCTTTAAAATAAGGGTGATCCTTCACCGCGTCCCAACATTCCTCATTTACAAATTGCTTATTAGTTGTTCTAATGAATTCCAATTGAATTTGACGGGCCTAAAAAAAATTGAAAATGTTATAATGGGATATAAATGATTGTCAAAAAAATAAAAAATCACACTATAATGAGATTTAAAAAATAATGGGATATAAATAATGAGATATAAAAAATAATGGGACATAAATAATTAAATCACACTATATTATATTACCTCATCCAATTGATTGGTGCCGCTTGGTCTATGATGACGAGCTTGAAGTTTTGCATTATGCCACTGTTTGAGAAGTTTTTTCAAAGGTTTGAAATGAGATTGGAGAGCGATCGGAGTTCGTACCGCGGTTGGACCGGACCAATTTTCCACATAATCTTCACGTACCTTTTGCCATAACCTTGGAAGGGTTTGAGCATTGCCGGTGATCGGGCATACGGTGACACGCGCCCAAGACTCGCACAATTGAACTTCCTCCGCGGTGTTCCAATTAGTACCCGATTCTCCCATTTTTTGAACTAAAATGAAGAAATAAGAACAAGGTAGGAGAAACAACAAGATGGTGAAAGAGGTATCTCAGAAATTTTTGGTGTGAAAAATGAAGAAGAGTGCTTTGGTATTTATAGAATTTTTTGGGAATTTTTTGAATTTTTTAAGATAGGTTTAAAGCATATTCCCGTTTGGATTTAATCGGAGCCGTCAGATTAAATCCAACGGCCCAGATCTGCCCAGGAATTTTTTTTTTTCCGTTGGTTTAAAAAAAAAAAAAATTGGAACGTTATGTTTGAATGCTGACCGTCCAGATCAGATCGGACGGTCAGCATCAAGTGACCGTTGGGAGAGCCGACAGCTGCTGTGCCGTGGGGCCCACCACCAAATTTTTTTAAAAAAAAAGGGAACCGCGTCTGCCAGCCGCGTGGCTGACGTCAGCGGGCCCCACCCGAAATCAACCCAGCCCAAACCGAGGGCCAATTCTCGCCCCTCCCTCTGATCGATCAGCCCGGGCCCGCCACTCCCCTCCCCTCCCCCCGGCCCAATTTCCCTCCGGTGGATCCACTCCCCTCCCCTCCCCTCAACCCAACCCAGCAAATTGCCCCATTGCTGCATTTGCTCTTATGGTTTTGCTACGACCAGCCTCACCCACAAGCCTAAACTAATACTGGAACCAGACAAAGGTCAACAGTAAGCAACCATTTATTGACTCTGACCTTTCTCCTTTTTTTTATCTTGCATCATTAATCTTTAGTCAGCAAAATGTTGAAGAATCTTTTGTTAGTATTGCACTGATCGAAGAAAATAAAATTACTGTAATGGACATGTTTGTTTAGTGTTTAGGCATTTTTCATGACTGTTTTCGTGATAGTCACCCTTTGAAATAAGCATACAGCAACCCTGTATTGTCATTTACGGTTCTCAAATCACAATCAGGTTCTATGGAAGGTAGTGGAGTGGTGGAACCCAAATTGCACACCCTATGTTTTCTTAATTTCTTTTTGGCAAAGGGAGATTTCATTGAAAGAGAGAAAACAACACGCAGAAAGCCATACTAGTCTTCAAAGGCCTGTGGACAATTCACAAAGCCATGAGCTGTTTTGCAAGATATATATATATTCCTGGGTATCTTTTCTGATTTGGTCTTTTAAGTTTTAAATATAGAAGCTATGTACTCTGATTGGTTCTCAGTTGAAGTCTCTTGCTTTTTGTGTATTGGGTTTCTAAGCTTCAGCGAAGTACAAAGAAGCTGAATTCTGTTTGATGTTTGACTACTTTGTGTAAGTACTTATAGTTTCAGAGCTAGGCTTAGGCTGTGCGGGATCTGAAGTTACCAAAGAATCTTGGGATTTCAAGTTTATGTGAATTGTGGATATACTGGAAGTAATATTTTGAGTGGTGCATGAATTGGGTTGTGGTTATCTTCATCATTCAGCCAGCCTATTTGTCTGGCTGAAATCTGAGGAGGAAGTCTGTAATAACACTATTCTGCTTTTTGCTACAAGGCGAGTCCTTTATCTTTCTCTTCTTTCTTTCTCTTAAATTAGTCAAAGTAATTGAGGATATATTCAAAGGCTAGAATACAAAATATTTATAGATAACCAAGCTTTTCTGGATTTGAATTCCCAGATATGAGATAATTCCTCTTGAATGGGTACTGATGCTGCTCAAGTAGTAGAGACAGTGAGAAAGCCTCATTCTTTTAAGGTAAAATATGTCATTTGGATCTCTTATGTTGCTTAGAATGTCGTTGACTTCTAGTAGCATCTTCTTTTTCTTTTATGGTGAGTTGCAGTTAGTTTGTAGTTTGTTGATATTCTATTCAGCAAGAGACAACCTGGTTTTTAACAAACATGATGAAATAATGAATTGTCTACCTTGCATTGGATGTGTGAAATATGAAAAATACATGTTAAGAGTAGCTTTGTACATCTTTCTCATGGTTAATGGCATAAAAGCTTAACAGTTGATTTCTTATAGCACGAAATTATGGCCTTCCTGAGATTCCAAAGCTTATACTGATCGTTCTTGTAAAAGACACATGACCCTAGAAAATGCGATTTCTCCCTGTCTAGTGGGAAAATCAAGCTTAAATGCATTAGATGGAGGATTAGAGTTGGAACTAATTCTAATAAATGGCAAGGATATCTTGTTGATCCAACTATGTCTCAGACTAGGAATTCTTTCATGTCGAACTATTTTGAGTGCATTGATTCAAATCTGTGGTCATATATGTTGGATTATCACAGCTGCACATGTCTCAGGTTCATCATTCAATGTGCATTGAACTTTGGAAGCTGGTGGAGAGAGTCTCGAAGATATTTCCCGACATAGAAGCAGCAAGACCTCGGTGCTCAATGGGGATACAGGCTCTATGTATGTTGAATCGCGCAATTGAGAAAGCAAAGCAACTTCTTCAGTATTGCAGCAAGTCTAGCAAACTCTACCTTGTTAGTAACTTCTGATGGCTCAGTTTAAGAAAGTAGATGGAGTGAGAAGATCCTTTGGTGAATATGTTGATATGATAGTCACTCTTCAAAATGAATGAAAATGACATATATGTGACTAAAGTCTATACAGTTGTTGGTTTGTTAGGTAGTCATGCATAATGTATGATCCTTGGGATATACAATCCCTTATAAGCTCTTTGAACGAGCATGCTCGAATGCCAATTGACTAGTTGGTTTGCTGAAATGCATAACCAGGCTTCTTTTTTATATGGCCATATGCTAGGCGTATTGTGTTCAGTATGAACTCTGCGGCTACCTTTCATCCAATAGTTGATAGTTCTGTCAAATCACTTGCAGGCATTTACGGGGGATGTGATAGTCTTAAGACTTCAAAGATCAAAGAACTTGTTGGAGCAAAGTTTGTGCCAGATTCAGAGCTGGGTTCCAGTAATTTTGGTTGCAGAGGCCTGTCATTTTCCTGCCCCTTTCCTACTCTAACATGTAGATGCCCTTTTGATATTTTCCTTTAGATGGGTCACTGACATGGAAATACAACCTTGGATGTTTGGGTTTAGCGCTTAAATATGTCAGCACCTACCACCTACTACACTTAATTTTCCATATGATTTGTTTGTTTTTATTGGTACCATTTTAAACTTGTTTTGTTGAGCTGATGATGAATTGTCACTTGCAGATCTCAAAAATAGTTACTGGTCTGAACAGTGCAACATTTAAGCTGAATCCTTCTGAAGAAGAGGCTGGGAAGGTCATCCGAGAGTTGATCTACCAAGATGCTTCTGCATCAGATTCAGTAGAAGATTTTGAACTCAAGGCTCTTCAAGTTGCAACTTTGAGATTCAATATCACTTCACAGAAGGAAATTTTAATTGAGAAAAGATCTATAAAGAATTTGCTAGAAAAAGTTGGTGACAGTGACTCTCGCAAAAAGCAGGTCTTGAAATATTTGTTGTATCTATTGAAGAATTCTTCTGAGAATTCTGGCGATGGGTTTGGATATAATCAATATGCTGAATGTGGGGAGAATGAAGCACAAAGTATTCCTGAGGAGTTTTCACGCGGAATATCTTTGAGGTTGATGTATGATCCTGTTGTCATTGCTTCTGGACAAACATATGAAAGGATGTGGATACAGAAGTGGTTTGATGAGGGCAATGATACATGCCCAAAAAGGAAGGTGGAACTGGCCCACCTTTCATTGACTCCAAACATTGCCATGAAGGAGCTAAAATCAAGGTGGTGCGAAAGTATGGAGTTAGCATTCCTGACCCAACCAGGAAACCAGAAGTTCAATCTTGGGAAAACTCCTCCACTTCGATTGCTAGTTTGGGAAGTTCTATGAACGATCTACGACTACACCAGGATATCAGCACTATGTCATTTGGGTCCCTAGATACTAGTTTCAATTCTAAGGCAGAAGATGGCTCAAATTTGCTGCAGATATATAATGATTCTTTGAAATACGAATATGATAAGAAGTTCGAAACTGATGTGGAGTATCTATCTAATATCAGTGAGCTCAAATGGGATTCCCAATGCAAGGTTGTTGAAGATGTCAGAAACCAGTTGAAAGGCAATCCTCAAGCTTCTTATTCTATGTCTTCTAAGAATTTTTTTGTACCACTCATCAAATTTTTAAGGGATGCATATGATCAGGATGATGTAGATGCTCAGAAAGATAGATTTAGTTTACTATCAACCTTTGTGAGAAAAAACAGGTAAATCTGCACATCATAACTGGTATTCAATTTCTCTTAATTATTTAAGTTGTCCCTTACTTATTTTCATGAAAAGGGTTTGGGTTTCAAGCTTATAGAGGTACACTTTTCAGTTGTGCCTACTATGGAATTGCATAAAATTCAAAGTCTGAGCTTATATTGCACATTCTCTTCTTTCCTTACTCTTTTGTTGGTTGTGCTCTTGCTCTTACATAGGGGTTTGGTATACGAATTGTTTGATTTATATTTGCTGCCAAATGCAGAAACGGAGTAACATTTCTTAGTGAAAACTTATTTAGTCTGTTGGCATCTGCTATTGATTCAAAGGTGACAGAAGAAGTTCTTGCCATAATAGAAATTCTGTCGGGTCACCAGGATTGCAGATGTAAGATCTCATCATTTGGTGTACTCACATCCATTGTCAAACTTCTCGACTCCCAGATTGGAAGTATACAAGGAAAAGCCATTAAAATATTGGACAATATGTCATTTGATAGAGAGATTTGTCCGGACATGATAGCCTTGGAGTGCATACCGAAGTTGGTTCAATTCTTTCAAGACAGTGCTCTTTCTGGAAACTGTATATCTATATTGAAAAACTTGTGTGACAGTGACATGGCCAGTAGTTCTATTGCTGAAACTAATGGATGCATCGCTTCTGTTGCTGAAGTACTAGATAATGGCAGCAAAGAGGAACAAGAGCATGCTATTGATATCCTCCTTTCTTTATGCTCACAGCAGGATGACTATTGTCGCTTAGTCATGCATGAGGGTGTTATTCCTGCCCTTGTCCATGCATCTGCTAACGGGACAGAGAGAGCAAGAACAAACTCGGTGGAAGTTCTAAGACTCTTGAGAGATATCGATTATGTCCACTAGAGACAAGACTACTAGAGACAATGGGAATCACTGGACTGGAAAGAAAACATCAAAGGCATCAGCTTTTTTTGGAAAGAAAATGGCAATGTTCTCAATAGCGAGTTCTCTTTCATCGAAAAAGAAGAAATGAAGGCTATGCTTCTAGCCTGAAGAAGTGAGGAAAGAGTATCATGATTGACATAGGGTGAGTAAGTTTTGTTGGGAGTTGCTGCGTTTTGTGCTGATACTAATCCAACATAGTTTACATCGGGTTTTCAGACTTTTGCCAAGATTGTGAGATTTTTAATTAGATATAGTCTTCATTCATATAGCAACCTCTTCACATTTCAGCTCTATACTCCCTACTAAAATGTATTCAGTGTTATGTAGGTTGATATGCTCCTAATCCCTTCCCTTCTCTCATTGTATCTATCTGTATTCATTATCTGTAATCATCAGATTCGCAAGGTTATGTAATGCCTAATCTTGCCTGATTATTATGGATTGAATGTATTTTTTGTATTATTAGTCAGAATAAATTCCAGATCACTTTGTTACTTTGTCATGAAATTCAAGACAATTTGAACTGTGACTTTTGACTTTTAGTGTTGAGATGCATGGTTGAATCACTCGAGTACTAATCTCATCACCTCATGCTGAATTATATGACCTTTGACAAATTGCATTATTCATCACTATTTTAGACAAAATGGAATTGAACTCATTGACTGATCTGTAAACTTCAATCCAACTTGATCTTTCCTTCTCACTCCAAATGGAAAGCCTAATCTTCGAAAGCGTAACATGTCTCAAAAGGATTACAGGGTTTCACTCTTACCTCTAACGTGACTCGAATCTAGGACATTATAATCTACTTCCTAAGGTACTATATAGTGAGGCTCATATCAGTTATCATTCATGCACAACTTTTAGTACTAGGGTACTAGAGCAATACAGATGCCATCAGAAGCTGGGGTAGCTCAGTTGGTTAGAGCGTGTGGCTGTTAACCACAAGGTCGGAGGTTCGAGCCCTCCTCCTAGCGTTTTTTTTAATTCAAAAATAATAACTTTTTATAATAAAAAAAAATCTTTTATAGAGGTTTTATTCTCGGCGCCTTGAACACTAGAAATTCGAAGTCTCTTGAGCAACTGCTGTGAACTCTGCCAAATCTTATTTAGGGTTTTAGGCTTTGCTTTTTTCTTTTGGGCTAATAAGTGAAGTTCATCAATGGCGGAATCATCGGAGGGAGAAGAGGAAGGAAAGCTGACAGTCGGTAACTAAGAACTCATGATCGAAGATGACCTCAGAGAAATGGGGAAGAACGCCGCTCGGAGCGTCAGCTCCTGGAAATCCGGCAACGCCGTGTCGTATCTCCGCGACGGCAATCTCGATAACTACTGGCAATCCGACGGTGCTCAACCTCGTTCCATCAACATTCAGTTCCAGAAGAAACTCAAGCTCCAAGTAAAACAAAAATTCGCTCTTTTAATTTTAATTTTAATTTTTCTTTCTTCTTTTGATTAATGGGTTGTTTTTTTTTTATCGAAGCTTAGCTTGTTGTTATGTACGTGGACTTCAAGCTTGATGAGAGCTACACGCCGTCGAATATCTCGATCCGTGCCGGAGATGGCTTTCACAATTTGAAGGTAAATTCTTGGTTGATGTATTAATCATGTTTGGGTTTACTGATAATGAGATACATTTGTAGTAAATTTTGGCTGTGGTGATTTTTGATTTATGATTTTATAGGACATAAAAACTGTGGAGCTGGATAAGCCGAGGGATTGGGTTCATATATCACTGTCTGGAAATGATGCAAGGTAAGATTGATTCCTTGATAAAAATACATGATATTTGCTGTGTCACTGCGTATTGGTAGAAAGGTTGTGTTAAAAGCTTACATGACTAATATGTAGCAGATTAGTGTTAGTAAGAAATTTTGGAACTTGTTAGCTGATGCAGTACTCCAATGGAAAATCCAACAGGTTCAAAACCATCTGACACAGTTCATTCAGGTCATTTTATGATGTCCAAAAATGAGATCATTTTATGCTGTCTTTTGATGAAACTGTAGTGAATAATCTGTACATGCGAACATGTTTGAGGAATGACAGTGAAAAATGAATGGTCAAATACAATTCATGTGTTGAAAAGGATCGGAATTTATGTGCTTAAGGATGCCGTTTAGTTTCTATTGGTCTTCAAGTTTTGATATTTCTTGTGCTGATGTCTTTGGCAGGGAAACTTTTGTCAACACTTTTATGCTGCAAATATCTGTGGTTTCAAATCACCTAAATGGGAGGGATACTCATGTGCGCCAGATAAAACTTTATGGCCCTAGACCGTGAGTTTTGTTCATCTCTTTTATTGTTTATAGATGAAGAATGTTGTGTGATCTTTATGAAATTGTGCACTGCAGGAATCCTATTCCCCATCAGCCATTTCAGTTTACATCAAGAAAGTTCATTACCTATGCTTCTATCAGATGAAAACTGTTTTCGACCATAGAAATGGAAAGATTGGTTTGCAACTTGGTCAGTCCTATCGGTCTACACAAATTGGTTATGGGATATTTTATGTAATTATTCACCGGTGAAAACAATGTTATTTGGTATATTAAGTGAAGGATTTCAACATGCAATTGAGCTTTTTATGCCAAAGCTTGGAGTTTTTGTCTTTTGGTGAGCAGCCTTCAATGTTATTTCACCTTGAAGCTTGTAACTTTTCGCGTGCATGTTACTTTATACAGACCTTTTTATGTTGATGAGAATTGAGTGGAATATTTGGCCATACTGTGAGCCAATATAGACAAGATGCAATTGCAGTGTAGTTTACCATACATTGTGGCCAACTGTGCAATTTAGATAACAGGCATTCAACTTCTAAATTTGATTTCAGTTCTGCCACAAAAATGGGCATACAGACATAAGGGCTAAGAGAAATAGTCAACTGACTGCATATCTACAATTTTCAGCACTAAATGACCAAAGCGTGAAGAACTTTTATGTAGAACATGGTCACCGTACATGTGTGGTTCAATAAATGAAGACATGACTTGGCAACAGATGGTCATGTTCTACAATCTATTCATTCACAAGCCGGTTTGGTGTCGAAGGTGCTTAAGCAGATCGTGAAGGCTTGGAAACAGGACATTGGGTAGCGGTAATCCATGGTGAAGATGTCTTTTCCGATCTTTCCAAACTGGAGGATCACCGTATCTTGCTGTTCAGCTGATACATTATGGCATGGATCAACAGCTGCGACAAGTTGGAAATTCTTAACAGAAGCGACTGTAACACGCCCTCTGAAATTAAGGCACCAGCACTGTAGCTGCTCGTGCCACCTAGGAGACTTGTTTTTCAAAACTAGTGGTTCTGCACCCGGGTCTGACACATGCGGTGACCCCATCTGGGGTGAAGAGTGGAAATCTGTGACCGACTCCTTGTCTTTGAAACTTGGTGAGGGAGAAAACTGTTGGTCATGGACTTGTGTTGGTGTTGGGGCGGTGCCCCCCTCCTTAATAGAAGAAACGGGAATAGAGTGCATAGCACACTGCATTCTTCTTGGGCCTCTTGTGCGGAGAATATTGAGCTCATAAGAAACAGTGCCAATATTGTAGTTACATGCCGGAACTCTTGGAGATATCTGCTTAGAGTTGAACCTTCGAGATGATCGACTATTTTGTTGAGCAGCTGCATCACATGGGACCTGAGTATCATATATAGTAAACTTGGTGCCCAAGAAGTTGGACCTGGACAAACTTTGTCGAATAAGTTTTCAACAAGATAAATAAAGAAGAGATGAGAATTATTTCTAAGGTATAATAGACACTTGCCTCAGTTTACCAACATATGTATTGCTAACTCGAGAAAAATCATCTCCAATCAAAGATATCACAAACTCCGTGCTTGTTGCCCTTCTGATCCTTTTGGCTGCTAACAGTAGTTTATCTCTCTCGCCCTCAGCTGCCATTTAATTACAGAAGTTAGCTCCACTATGATACTGATAGAACTACAGTTCACCAATTTATTCAAGTCCTTTCATCAATGGGATTAGTAGACTAAGAAATGTTGAAGGAAGCAAATTATTTGCTAAATGAGATCATCTTATGTTTTATCACTAATATCATATCAGTCATCAATGACAATACAATAAAATCAAATAAGCTTTTGCACCACTAAGCAGGCCAACTACAGCGTTACAATACATCTAATAACTACTGGACTTACAAGGCACAAGACCGAAGTACAGATAAAATGTGGAAGTTGCTCTATCTCTTTTGATGAAGCACTGCACAGGAGACTCACGAGGCCCCGGCTACAAAACAGCACAGCCAAAAAAAAACCTCTACTTCAGCTGAGGCAGCCACTACCAGAAAACACAAATTTTACACACCATGAAACACAAGATTTTACCTGCTTCAATGAGATAGGAAATGTCAGCCTTCCACATTCTTCAGGAGTTTTCACAATTTCCCTCGTAATGTCCCTCCACGACTTGCAAACCGAAGCACAAAACACAACCGCAGCTCGAGCAGGCCACAAGGTCTCACTCTCTTCCACCCTCTGTATTATATCCAATAGCAACTCCGGAGGCAAATTCGCCCACTGACCCTGCTGATCAGTATCATGAACCAAAGCTACTACTGGAGCCGCCACATCGGGAGCAATATGCGACATAGTTCGACTACGCCACAGCTTCCTCTCCCCCACTCTCCTTGACATGCTCCCAATTCCATCCTTCATATCTCGCAACTCGCGAACAATGTGCTTAAACGACATCCTAACAAAACAGCCATACAAGATCAATCTTTCTCTTCCATACTCAGAACCAAATTCCAAACCCGGCTCAGATTCTAAATGTGAAAGTAAACCATATTCCATAGCTAACATGGAAGACGATAAAAGAAAAGGTCCTCACTTTAAGCATTAACATCGGTACGCATTTCAGAAATCTCAAAGATAAAGCAACATTTTTTTTCACTCTTAAATTCCAAAACTTGGTGGCGTCTTTTTCAAGGCCATATTAAATTTTCTCACATCCATTTCACACATAATACTAGGAGTCTAGGACCACCATAAAATTATATTCATACACATCAACAGAATCAAATGCTGAAAATGAAACATAATTTATTTTCAAAAAAAAAAACTAATTCACAATATTTGTTTGTTTTTTCTTTTATTATTTACAACGAAAGTGACAAACTTTCAGCGATCTGGAAATAATAAACCAAACAAAAAAAATTAGAAAAACAAAAAAATGAAGAACCTACCGGAGCTTAAATCGACGATGAGTCCAGAAACGGCTGAAGAAACTTCTAGAGCGTTTCGGGATCGGCGGAGATCGGAGAAGCCAGGCCAAATGCGACGTGCGTCCTCCGACTCGGTTCTGTTTCTTCAGGCCATCATCAATCACCTCGTCGTCATTGTTTTTCTCAGCCGGACACGTCAGCAGCAGCACCGGAACGACGGCCAAACCAAACCAGAGCTCAGATCATAGCGAGTCTGGTTTGGTTGGTTCGTGGTGTGGCTCGAAAACGCGGATCTCCAGGCGCTCTTTTGCGGGGGGTTTGGTTTTTGAGTTTAATAGTGTCCCCCCGTTAAACTCGAAATAATAATATTGATTTGTGAGCTGTAATTACGTGGAATATTTTAAGACAGCGGGGTGGGAATCACCTGTCTCCTTCCTCATTTTGCTGGAGCTTAATTTCTACTAATAAAGTAATTTATTATTTTGTGTTACGCCTTACAGCAATCCCAAGAGCTTCCCTTAGAGAAAAACATCAGCAAGAGTTGAGTGGAAAACCCTAACGGCGCACACAGCTGAGTCGAATCCGATTTTTGAATAGGGGGGATGACTAGAGTCATGAGACATATCGCGATTTTGGCATGGAACTGTAGAGGAATTGTGAACAAAGACACTCAAGGAGCGTTGGCGAATTTGGTGAAGCAAAAACGACCAGATGTTGTCTTTTTGTCTGAAACCCTAGCAGGATCGGGGATAAATCTGGATCCTTTGAGGAGAAGGTTTGGCTTTGACGAGATGTACTGTGTACCGGGATCGGATGCATGCAGGGGATTGGTGGCCTTCTGGAAAGATGAAGTAGAGTTCAAATACGTTTCCAATTCAGAACATCATATTGAAGGAGAAATCATAAATCCTATTTCAACTGAACAATGGAGTGGAGGTTAATAGGTGTTTGGGCCTAAATAAAATATTTACTTTGGGCTTGGATGGCCGATGTCTAGCGAGCGGCCCAATCATGTTATAAGTTCCTATCGAGGAAGTTAAGTATAAAGTGTCTAGCGAGATTCGTATCGAGCTTCGCTGGAGAAAGACTTAGAGTTCTATTAGAACTATGTCTTATCGAGTTGGTTCCACGCGGCTTAGTTTCTGTCATAACTAATTGATATTTGCAGGACTCTTAGGAGAATTATGGTGGAATTAGAATGCCTATGAGTGGTATAACACGTATGCTGGTATGGAGATTCAGACAAGATTACAAGAGCAAAGGAGTTAGAGATAGAATCAATGACTGATTAGTAAGCGAGTATATAAGGAATGCAAGAATCTTATGTAGGGACCCCTGCACAATCAATCAAACAACCTTGCTATACGCAAACAAACCTAGACGGTTATCTCGTCCTCGAGATTTCTATCTGTCTTGCAACCAGAAGGTCTGAGTGCTGTTCACCTATCGAGTGAAAGTATTTACGACTCCAAGGAAGCAACTGCAACCTGAAAGTTGAAGAGCGGCTCACTTGTATGTTGAGAGCTTGAATACTCAAAGGAAGCGAGTGTTCTCAAACACTTCGTCGAGAGATTACTCAGCTCTGCACGAGAGACGTGGGAGTATCGATTTCTGGATTTAGCAGAGAGGTACACATATCAAAGTCCTAGGTTTCTAGGCAAAAAGAACATATTCGAGCAGGGTTGGTGCTCTCCCTGTTCTAATCGCTTACATAAGAAGTCAGGCGGCTGTAATCAGTCCATATTCCGTTGAAGAACGGTGACACGCCAGCACACGAAGCACAAGCAGGATAGATCGGCACACGCAGTTGAGACATCCGAGATAAAAGAGACTGCTTCGCGGGAAAGGTCTCTCCCGAGAGATATTTCTGCATCGAACATTTTGGCACGCCCAGTGGGACTGTCAATACTTCTTTGCGTCTCTAAGCGACAATTGGAGACCCTTATCGAAGGGTTTATCCTCAGTGTCGTAAACATTCACAACCGGTATACCGTGAACACACTTCTAGTCAGTGTCGTTCACTAAGTAATCATGCGGTTGAAATTATCTTCGCCAGCAACTTCAACACTATGGATTTCGTACCCCTAAGTGAAGCGGAGATAAAGGCGCTCACGTATGAGGAATACGTGGCCTATGCAATAAGGCGGGACTTACACCACACTAGTAGTTTTCGGTTGTTCGAAGATAGACTTGGGCAACAGACAGATCATCTCGCTGCTCAGACTGACTCCATAAAGGAGATAGCTAGTAGTATCCGGAATATACGGATAGATTTGACTCAGGAACAAGAGGATAAAGAATCCATAAACGCTCAGGTAGCTAGTTTGGCAGAAGGCCAAGAACGCCTACGGGCTGATGTCCAGAGCCTTTTAGACAAAGGATTGGAAGAATACCGTCGGTCAGCGGCGGCTATCACTCAAAGAGTTGATAGGGATCTGGGTTCTCTAACCAAAACCGTATCGGACTTGGCTAGGAAAACCAGACGATCAGATGATTTGGCTTACGAATGGGAGGCACGTATAAATAAGCTCATGGATGATTGTAAAGTAAAGTTATCCAAGATGCATGAATCTTACGAAGCACCGTTTCCTCTAACCAAAGACGATCCTAATGAATGGCATTGGCCAAAGTTCTATAAACACCAAACCTTCCAGACATTCTCTGGTGATGATGACGCAAACGCGGCAACACATTTGGCTTACTTTACCTTGCAGTTAGGCCGATTTGCTGAGGACGAGGGACTCAAGCTAAGGGTCTTCAGATCATCATTATCTGGATCAGCCCTCGTGTGGTACACTGGCATCGAGAAGGGCTCGATTAGTACGTGGAAGGAGATGGAGGCCTTGTTCATAGACCACTTTGGAACGGAACGGCCAGAAACTACTGTAGGAAAATTGGCCTCTCTTAGCCAGTCGGTCACCGAGAGTCCGGTCACTTTCCTACATCGTTTCCGTTCAGAGTATAACCTATGTAAGACCCCTCTAAGCAAGGAAGAGGTGGTCGAAATGGCCAAGAATGGGCTGGAAGATACTTATCACCAGCTATTCTTAAATAGCAAGTATTTCTCTCTGAACGAGTTCATCGCTGCGGTGACCAGGGCTTACAGCAATATGCAAGAGAGAGATAACAGGAAGAATGCGTCCAAATGGACGTATAACAATAAGACCTATGACAAGTTAAAGCCAAAAACAGTGGCTTATGTTGAACAGATGGACGACCAGGAAACAGATTCCGATGATGAACGAGTGGGGGCTCTGGATTTAATGTCAAGTAAAGTACTGAAACCCCGCAAGCTTCAGAAGAACAGGGGTCCCATCAAGCTCTCGACAGTGGCCTTTACTAAGCCAGAATTCGAGAAATACACTTATGATGCCAACATGGCTCATGAGATACTGGACGAATTGTACGGTCTGCGTGTTGTCAAATCAGACTTCGGGCCGCTTCCCACAGCTGAGCAGTTAAAGGGTAAAAAGTACTGCAAGTTCCATGGAGCATGGAACCATCTTACCAAGGACTGTATCAAGCTGAAGGACCAAATCCAGAAGTGGATCAATGAGGGAAAACTGGAGTTGGAAGGTTCGTCCAAGACAGCGGCACTAGTGGATTCTGAGCCATTCCCTGCTCAACAGGTGAACATGGTTGACGTAAGTTGGCCAGCACCTAGTAGAATCCTTGGGGACAAAGAGGCTTGGAATCAACCAGCCTATTTAACCTATTCATTCAAGACGAACATGGTGGATGAATACTTGGATAGGTTGAAGGATATGAGGCTGATCTTCTTCTACCCGGTCTATAAGCTTAGACATCTACGGTACGAGGGGCCAGCCCAACACTTTTGTAGATTCCACAATCACTTCGGCCATCGAACATCGATGTGTTCAACCCTGAGAGATAAGATCCAGGGCCTGATTAATTGGCAAGTGATTTTGATCAACGAAGAAGGAGAGATGGATTTTCACCCCGAATACCCTCACAAAACGCCATCTCCTCCGGTCACAGAACCTCCCGACAGCGGTACTTCTTCAGAACGTAATCAAGATATAATGATTCAGGTGAAGGAGAAGTCCAAGCGAAGAGCCAGGCGAAACATAGCCTTTGTCCGGCCCAAACGGACACGTGTAACATATGACGCGTCCTGGCGGGAAGAGATATTTGAAAAGCTATGCCTAGAAGGGATAGCAGTGGTACCCGACAACTGGGGATCACCAGACCCACATCCTGATGATGTTAGGGGTCTCCCCTATTGTCAATATCATCACAAATGGGGAAATCACACTACAGCTGCCTGTAGAGATCTGAAATATAAGATTCAGCAGTTGATCGATGAAGGAGTAATAGCGATCGAACAAAAACCTTCGCTCAATTTAACAACTCCTATCCCCATGATAGTTGGAATGCTGGACGTAACAGGTAATAAAACAAACAAGAGGAAACAGTCCAACGACCAACCAACTGCTGGCGAGAATCCACCTCGTACACCAAAGAACAAAGGAAAAGAAAAGGTGGACCCTAAAGCAGACTCGCCAGTGGCCCTTTGTGCACACTGTAAATTGAGAAGTGGGTTGAAGATCTCTTTCGAAGAGTTGGCTCAGGCAGCCAAAGCCTTCCCAGAATTATTCTCTAATAAAGATCATCAACCCCAACAATCAAGGCAAATGGACACTCCCGCTCCCAAGCGCCCAAGAGCAACAAACCAAGCCAGTGTGGTTAAAACACCTGAATCCAAGGTTGCTGATACGCTCACCAAACCATATGTTCCTCCAGCTTCAAGGAATATCACGAAGGAAGATGTATGGTATATACGGGAGAAGGGGAAAACAGTCGAGGTGACTCCAAGTAAGAGGAGGAACCTACAGCGACGCTTTGGTAGGGCCAAGAAAGCATTGGATGCTTACGAAGCTGGTCTTATCAAGGAAGAAGACCTGGAGTTTCCTCCAGAAGTGTTGCAGAGGAGATTGAACACCCTCGCAGCAAATCCATTAGTGGTCTTTGGGAAGAAATCTCACGAGCCCAAAGTGCGAGCCCAAAGACCAGGGGTTTTCGAAAGAAACCCAGAACTAGCAAACAAAGGAAAAGAGCTTGAGCCTACTCAAGAGGTTCATCGTGTAGTTCAGAAACGACAACCAGTAAGGAGACGCCTTAACTTTGAAGAGGACACGGTGAAACAAGTAGGGTTGAAGACACCTCCCAAGGGAACCAAGGATACAAAGAAACAGAGTGCTCCAAGTAAGCCACCAATCTTGCAGTGGAAACCAAGGCCCTTAGTTGTGGAAGAGTAAGCAAAGGCCAAAAAGATAGTCCTAGTTCCCAAGGAAACAGCAACACCACCAACACCACCAGCAGCTATCGATCCTATTCCTGAGGATATAGTACAGCAAGTCGCTCATCTCGAACTGACTACAGTGTCTATCGAGGGAGGACAGTCATCGGCTGAAGGTGATAACTACAACGACGATGAGGAGTTGGTGGACTACGGTGAGGATGAGGTCGAAGAAGTACGAGATTGCATCGAGGAGGACACTACAACCATTAACATGGTGTATGTTCTATCCTCCAAATATGCTTTACCCTCACCTACAACAAGAGATGAATCCAGGAACATCAGTAGCGTGATGTTACAAGATGAAGAATCGAAAATGCCAGACAGCTCCACGCTGGATGACACACCAGAACTGGATTCACCAGACACAAGAGGACAAATGATGTTCTCCAAGCCCACCATTGACATGGCCATGCACATGCGGCCATTGTATGTCACAGGACAAGTCCAAGGAGTCCAATTAAATAAACTTTTGGTGGACTCAGGGGCAGCGGTGAACATCATCACCTTTAAGGCATTGGCCCTTATCGGTGTTCCCAAGTCAGCTATCCAAGAGACCTCGCTGAGTGTCAGGAACTTCCAGGGTAGCATAACGAAGACCTTGGGAATCGTCTTCCTACAGGTACACATCAGGATAGCTTCAGGCACTTACACATTCTTTGTGGTAGAATGTACATCACCATATAGTGCAATCCTGGGACGCGACTGGATACATCGAAGCTACTGTGTACCATCTTCGCTCCATCATCAGATGCTCTTGTGGAACATGGAGTCAGGCGAAGCAGAAATAGTCAACGCTGATCCTCGCCCATATTCTGTCTCTGCTAATGCGCTAGAAGCCAGGTATTACCACAGTGACCTTAGGCCATTGGAGGTATGTGGCGTTGACAGTAAAGGCCGCCCCATGGGTGTTACGGCCTCTGAGTTAGCTCAGTGGGGGATTGTTCAAGCAAATCAGGATAGTCAAAGACCCTACACCATCGAGCTACCATCCAGACGTTCTCCATGAATGGGTCTCTATCAGAAATAGAGACCGAGGATTGTCTTTCATTGCACGAACGCTTTCACAACTTTATGTTAGAAAGCCAAGCCTTTGAGAAGGTTCCAATGATTGCAGCACTGGAATATGTGGATGAAAACGTTCTGCAAGACTTAGAAGAGGAGGATGAGATTCAATTAGCTCCCGCAGCTTTAGATGACATACCTCCTAAAGTCAAGGATCCCATCGAACACATTCAGATTGGGACACAGGAAGAGACAATGTATGTGGCTATAAGTACTTTCTTGGAGCCTGAAGAGAGGCTCAAAATGATTGAATTGCTGAAACAATACGCAGATTGTTTTGCAGAGAAATATGAGGACATGCCTGGTCTTTCACCAGATCTGGTTTGTCATAACTTGCCCATCATCGAGGGAAAGAGGCCTGTAAAGCAAGAAATGCGTCGCATGAACACGGAGACAGCAATTCTAGTCAAAGAGGAGGTTGAGAAAATGCTCAAGTCAGGGATTATACGAGTAGCCAAATATAATGAGTGGCTTTCTAATATAGTTCCAGTCAAGAAAAAGAATGGGAAGATGCGAGTATGTGTCGACTACAGAGACCTGAACAATGCAACCCCTAAGGACGCTTATCCTATGCCAGTAGCTGATTTGTTGGTTGACTCGGTTGCCCGCCATGAGATGCTGACATTCATGGATGGTACTGCAGGGTATCATCAAATCCCAGTGGCTGAAGAGGATAGACATAAGACAGCGTTTCGATACCCAGGCTTTGCCGGAGTTTTTGAGTACGTCGATATGCCATTTGGACTCAAAAATGCAGGGGCGACCTACCAAAGAGCAATGAATTTGATCTTTCATGATCTTATTGGTAAGACCATGGAGGTATATATAGATGACGTGGTAGTCAAGACGAAACGCAGAAGTGACCATTTTGAAGATTTGAGACAGGTGTTTCTCAGAATGAGGCAGCATCAACTAAAAATGAACCCAGCCAAATGTGTGTTTGGCGTCCAGGCAGGTGACTTCCTGGGGTTTTTGGTTCATCAGCGTGGGATCGAAATACCGGATGATAAGAAACAAGCGGTTATCAGTGCAGCCCCACCTAAGAGTAAGAAGGAACTTCAACGTCTATTAAGAAAGATCAATTTCTTACGACGGTTTATTGCCAATGCTGCTGGGAAGACACAATCATTCTCTACCCTCCTCAAGCTTCAAAATCAGAAAGACTTTGTATGGGAGCCTATACATCAAGAGGCCTTCGATACCATCAAAGCATACTTAACGAACCCACCAGTCTTGGTTCCTCCACGACCTGGGGTTCCTCTTAAGCTGTATATTTCAGCCACAGAGCTCTCCATTGGTAGTCTACTGGCTCAGGACGACACAGCAGGAGTTGAGCGTGCTATTTTATACCTAAGTCGTACCTTGAACGATTGTGAAACAAGATACTCTCCAATGGAAAGGCTATGCCTAGCCTTATACTTTTCAGGGTGTAAGTTGAGGCACTATATGCTATCCTTCACTACGTGTGTCATCGCACAAACAGATTTAGTGAAGTATATGTTATCCAGACCAATTCTCCGTGGTTGTATTGGGAAGTGGATTCTGGCTCTCTCAGAATTTTCTTTACAATATGTTCCTCAGAAGGCGGTGAAAGGCCAGGCAGTGGCTGATTTTTTGGCCCATCATCCCATGGAAGAAGTGGTTGACGGGCCAGAACTGGATCTCGCTCGTATTGATTTGGCCCCTTGGTGTTTGTATTTCGATGGGTCCAATACGAGCACTATGGCTGGGGCAGGGGTAGCTTTGATCTCTCCACGCGGCCAAACTTATTCTTATTCTTTCAGGTTGGACTTCAAGTGCAAAAATAATCAAGCAGAGTACGAAGCTTTAATCATTGGATTAGAACTTCTATTAGATATGGAGATCAATGATGTGCATGTCCTTGGAGATTCCCAACTGGTGATCAGACAACTTGAGACCAAATACAAGGCAAGACCAATACTAGAACCTTATGCGAGGAGGGCCTGTGACTTATTGAAGTTGTTTACAGAGGTAGAGTTGAGTCATGTTCCTCGAGAAAAGAACTATGCAGCTAATGAGTTGGCTCAACTAGCAACGGGTGTAAGTTTGCAAGATGGAGTACGAGAAAGAATACTTAAGGTTGAAAGAAGAACCCTTCCATCTTTCCTTACACGACAAGAAGACAAAAACGAATGGTACGTAGCTACACTTGATCACATCGACAAGGACTGGAGACAGGAAATCATCTCTTATCTCCAGGATCCCAATAATCCGGTCGACAAGAGGATTCAGTTTTTAGCTCCCAATTATGTGATCAAAGATGCTGAGTTATATAGAAGGGGAGAAGAAGGCATACTATTAAGGTGTGTCTTTGGACGTGACGCTAAGCGGTTAATGAGAGAAGTCCATCTTGGGATTGCAGGGGCTCACCAGGCTGGTCCCAAGATGAGATGGTTATTAAGAAGACATGGCTTTTACTGGCCAGGAATGCTCAGAGACTGCATCACGTTCGCTAAGGGTTGTGAAGAATGCCAGAAACATGGTCCAGTCAACCATATGCCCAGAATACCATTACAGCCTATAATCAAGCCTTGGCCAGCTCGAGGATGGGCTTTGGACTTAATTGGAATGATTCTTCCTCATTCATCTGAAGGGCATAAGTTCATTATAGTGGCTACTGATTTCTTCACAAAGTGGGTCGAAGCTCGATCCCTCAGGGTATCTTCAGCAAAGGCTATCCGTCAATTTTTGTTTGAAGATATTATTTGTCATTTGGGCATCCCTGAGTGTTTTGTTTCAGACCGAGGGGCAGCCTTTATGTCTGGTGAAGTGGATACTTTAACGAAGGATCTTGGGATACATTTTCTCCACTCTTCTCCATACTATGCCCAATCCAACGGTCAAGCTGAAGCGAGCAATAAAATTATTATTCATATCCTAAAACGGATGCTCGCTGGCAATGCTAGACTGTGGCATGAAGAACTTTTTCATACCTTGTGGGCTTACAGGACTAGTAAGAGAAACCCCACAAGTACAACTCCTTATGCACTGATGTTTGGGCACGATGCTGTTTTGCCTTTGAAGATTAATGTTCAGTCTTTACGGGTGATGGAGCAACACAACTTGATCGGTGAAGACTATGTCCAAGCAATGTGGCAAGAGCATGAAGACCTCGATGAACATCGAATACAGGCTTATGAAAGTCTACGTGCTGAGAAACAAAAGGTGGCTCGTGCCTATGACCAACGAACCAGGGGCATGAGTTTTGCAGAAGGAGAACTCGTCTGGAGGGTGATTTTGCCTATCGGTGAGAAAACGGAAGGACGAGGAAAATGGTCAGCGAAATGGGAAGGACCATACATCATCGATCGACTGTTGGGAAAAGGAGCAGTTCGCTTGCGAGATCGAGATGGGACTATTCACGCGAACCCGATAAACGGTCGTTACCTAAAGAAGTATATACACCCAGTTTGGGAGTATGATGATCCTCCTACTACTGCTTCAATCTAGTTTATTCATACCTTCGCATCAATAAACTACAGGGGCAACACATATACGCATCGAGGATCATGAACATCAAATAACCTATTAATGGGGTTGAATAGTTAGTGCCTTTAGTCGAGGCCAATTTTTGTAATCAGAGTAGTTATTTATTCCAAGTCAAAAGTTCGATGCAGGCCAGTCGTTGTGGCTTAAATTTTTGAGCAAACTATAAATGAGTTTATCAATACAAAGAACTTTTACACTTCAAAATAAATATTACATTCAATTACTTGGAATAATACAAAGGCTTTCCGGCCTCAGGCTCCGATACCATATGGTGAAGATGAATCTGGGACAATTGCAACAAAGAAACTCAAGAAATTAACAGACAGATTCATTCTTCACAAGATCCTCTGCGTTGCTCTCCATCTCCCAAGAAGATAAATTTAAAGCCTGCAGCTCAATCTCGGTGATGGAGAGGGAGAGTCAAGGCCAAGGAAGGTGCACCACAACAAGAGTTACACCTGCCTTGACGTTGGTTGCCTTCTTCCCAGGGTGACGCCCCTGGCCTTCCCCATTTATTGCAGGAGGCGTTGAAGAGTGCTTTCTCCTCCAATGCACGGCGGAAGACGAAGAGGATTGCCACCTCGGGGTTGTGGTTTCTCCCTTATTGATTCCTTCAATCAGGGAGAGCCAAGGCAACGCCTGGGCATAGATATTGCTATCTAGTCCAGGTTTGGGCATGGATATTGCTATCTAAGGAACATAACTTTGGAGGATTTATCTGGAGGTTTCTTTGGGTAGTAAGACCAGGGCAAATAAAGTTGGGTTTGATTCATTCTTGCAAGCGACTTGGTTCATTTTACACAGAGAAGAGGAAACTTTTTATAGCCAGAAATCACAGCGGTTTGGTTTCGCGTGAGTAATTACACCCAATAAAAGTGAGTACGTGTTCAATTAACAGTGGACCTGGGAAGCGGTTTATCTGCTCGCAAGAAATGCATGATAAATGAGGAGATCTTTGGGGCAGGTAAAACGTATTTCAAAGATTTCGATGGATTGACGTGATACGGATTCCAAGTATAGAATTCATTTCTATTTATTGCTGGACAACCGAAGAGTTAAAATTAATTACAGCCTAATAAGGGGCTGGGTCAGAGTTTGGAAAAGGGCTTATCACAGAGGCTCAATCGGGTTTTAAGCCCAACATATACTTTGCTGTCAAAACAATGTGGATATATGAAAATCTTGATTATTTGATAACCATTACAAGAAGCCTATACTGGAGGCCCAAAAAAATTACAATTGGAAGACGAAGCTCTTTATCAAAACTTTAGTATACTCCGAGGCCACCCAGGCTTGTTGAGCTGCTAAGCGAGCTTCGCTAGCTTTTGCACGTGCCTCTTGTAGGAGTTGAGCTCGAGCCTCGCCTTCATTCAAGAAATGACGCATTTTATCCTGGTAAGAGGGGATGTCATTTTCCAAGGCGTTTATTTCAGAGTTGAGTTTGGCTAGATCAGCCTCGAGAGCAAGCCTTCGGGCATGTTTGGTCAATAGGGTCTCTTCCCTTGTTTCTTTTTCCTGCAGAAGTTTCTGGATTTCCTCTGTTTCCCTTTGAGTCATTTGCTCTAGGGTGCTCGCTGCTTCATTCTCACGTTCAGTCCCGAGTGTTAAGTCGTGAAAGACTTCGCTTTGGCGCTGGTACTCAAGGAAATTGTCTTCTAACTTATTCAGGAGAGGAATAAAATCTGCAGGGGCAGTGGCTCGCAAATCCTTCACTTGTCTCGAAACGGCCTGAACATCTGAATTAGAGTCTAGGGGCCCAGAGAGAATTTTACGGAGCTGACAAGTGAAGTCGGTACGCTCAGGAGGAGTGCTTAAAGTGCTCAGTGCACCTGCAAGTTCTTGAATCTTGGTTGACTCTTGTACACTGAGCAGTTGGAGTTGCTTTCCTGATGATGAGGAGGGGACAATGATTTCCTCGTTTCGAGGGGGAGGTCCTTCATCATCGATGTTTGCAGTACGATCAGGTTGATTTTCGGTGGCCATCGAAATCAGCTCTCCTGATGAGCTCGCTTGTTTCCTTGGACTGTTAGGAAGGCTTTGATGAACATCCAGGACCACAGGAGCAATGTTGGACTTCAATATGGAAATAACAGGAAGTGTTAGGACTATATAAGAAGATCATTAACCTAAAGAGTGAGGTTACATTTGCTTACTTGTTGGGGAGACAGTACTGGTGTTTCCTCATGAGTTTTGACTTGTTGCTCTGGAGAAGGACTTGCTGCTTCAACCTCTGGGCTAGTCTCGACCGGGGTTTGTGTTTGATCAGATCTGGGTTCTGGTGAGGAGACAATTTGCTCAGCCTCTGAGATGACTGGTTCATCATGAGCACTGAGTTCTTCGCTAGAAGAGGAAGGAATGTAGCAACCTTGAACTTCGATTTGAAGACGATTGAACAAAGTCTCAAGGGCTACAGGGTGTTTCTTCTCTTCTTCCTCAAGCTCTGCTCGATGGATTCCAGCTAAGAATTGAACTATGAAATCCTTGCAACACTCGTTGTGGCTGTTAACTATAGCCTTGTCTGTAATGGTGGATATAGTGCTGGACTCATCGAACTCCAGAATGAAGGCTTTACGGTGTCCTTCTTGAAGCCTTTCTCCTAGTGAGTCAATTATGCAGAAGGTGTCGTCTTCAGCCCTGAGGACGAAGAAGTGATCATTCCAACTCACTATGTAGACCCGGGGCTTCCGGCTTTTCTGAATGTGTTCCCATAAGTCATCAAAGGACGGATGACCATTCAGATTAGTAAACTTCTCAGGGTCAAAGTATCCTATGAAGGAGTCATCAGCCGAAAACTAGAGTGGCCTAATGTTTGCCTTCAAGATAGTGCCCAGATCGAAGTGATGGTTTGGATACTTCCTGGCCAGGGACTCATCCTTGCATAACTCCTGCCATTCCTTTGAACCTTGAAGAAGGAGGTCATCGAACTGGGAAAGTGTAGGAGTGCTACCCGGATTTGCACAAAACCAGTGTGCAATAGTAAAAGCGATGGCTGAACAAGCACTAGAACCTGAGGCTTTGCTGCTCCTTTGATCAAACGAAGCAAGGAAGACTCGAGCGAAGAGATGTAGTTTATTGTTTCTGCTCCTGATTCGTGAGTCTAGCCAAACCCCACTCTCTGCCTCTGGGGTCTGCAGCTTGGGTTTCTTAGATCTCGAGGGCTGCAAGGGTTAAGGGTCGATATCAGGAAAAATGGTGAAAACAAGTTTTTTCTGGATAGGTAATAGTTCGAAATACTTACAGATGATCTGGAATGCTTGGTCCTTTTCTTCTTGAAAGAATGAATAGTCATGGTTACGTCTGGCTCTGGATCACACTGTGAGAGGAAAAGAAGGATGGTCATGTTTGGTCCTAAGATTACCAACACAAGTGGAAATTTCTGAACTAAAAACATACCTGAGGCCATGGGGTTGAGCTCGAGTTAGGGTGAGGATTGATAAGTGCATCTAAGTCTACCTTCAGCGAAAATTTCTCATCGAATCCATGAAAGATGGTAGCAAAGCACAGTTCTGGTCCTTGGTATCGCTTCTCAACCCAGAGTTGGGAATACCAGGTGAGGTATGATGGGGTAACCAACCTCGATGGAGAGTTTTGGAGGGACAGAAGAAAGGGAAATAGACCTGCAGCCAGAGGTCTACCATCCAAAGTGGCCCAGATTGGTTCAAGTCGAGCTTCGATAGAGTAATTCGCTTGAGACCATAGTAGATGGAGGCGAGGACAGGTTCAGCCAAGCTCAGTGGCTCTTCGTTGTAGACACGTTCAGCGAGATTGGTCCACATCTTGATAACCTTCGCTGAGGTTGTGCAGAATAAGTACTTCGATAGCCAGTACTCCAAGAAGGCTATTCCTCCTTGTGCGATGTCTTTCTCCTTTTGTGAGAAGTGTTTTACCCAGGAGGAGTAGGATGGAAGCCGCATTTCTGAGGCTTTGAGAGGAGTTTGGCTGGAATCCTGAGGAACCCAGCTGTTTTCGGTGGCAGGAACTCCGAATATGGTGTAGAGGTCGAGCATTGTGATACTCACGTCTCCACAAGGGAGTCTGAAGCAGTTCACTGTGCAATCCCAGAAGCACATTGCTGTAGCGAATGGGGCTTTGTTACCCCCAGACGGAAGAGAGAAGCATAAATCGATAAGTTCAGCAATTCCTGCTGCTTCCCATCATTCTTTGTCTTGCCTGCGGCGCTGATGGTACCAGTCGAGGTCGTCTGAGGAGGTATGTGGCCATTTCCCGATGGAACAGAGACTATCTTTCTGTGTCCATGACTTTGGGTCTGCTGAGGGGTTTGCTTGAAGTAGAAGGGAAGAGTTGCAGATGGACTCGCGAAGGGAAGTAAAGAGCTCTGGATCTAGTGGAGAATCCAGAAATGGGCCGAGAAGACCTGTATTTTCTTCAGTATCTACTGTAAGGGTACAGACGGTGTCTGGGTTCGATCGAACATCGACTTCTTTGAGCCGTTTGACAAACTTCTTGGCGTCAACGCTGTCGAAAGGAATAATAATGCCTTTACGAGGAGGCATTTTTCTGAGCTAGGGTTTTTGACGGCGGTGAGAAGGAAAGGTTTAGGCTTTTTGACTGTGAGAGTTAAAAAGTTGCAGGTTTCTGAGCAATTGAAGGGTTTTTGATGAAAGATGGAATTTGTGGATTTGGACTGATGTTTTTATAGAAGAGTCAGTCGAGCGTCATACTTCTTCGAAGAGTTGGTTAAACGTGGCGTTCGAGTGATGGTGTAGCGTTTCAAGGTCAATAAGTACATCGTTCAAGGTTTATTCAAGTCTTTTCACTTGTTCAGAAAGTTTCCAAGTTCAAGACCTGAGGGGCAATGTTTGGGCTTAAATAAAATATTTACTTTGGGCCTGGATGGCCGAGGTCTAGCGAGCGGCCCAATCATGTTATAAGTTCCTATCAAGGAAGTTAAGTATAAAGTGTCTAGCGAGATTCGTATCGAGCTTCGCTGGAGAAAGACTTAGAGTTCTATTAGAACTATGTCTTATCGAGCTGGTTCCACGCGGCTTAGTTTCTGTCATAACTAATTGATATTTGCAGGACTCTTAGGAGAATTATGGTGGAATTAGAATGCCTATGAGTGGTATAACACGTATGTTGGTATGGAGATTCAGACAAGATTACAAGAGCAAAGGAGTTAGAGATAGAATCAATGACTGATTAGTAAGCGAGTATATAAGGAATGCAAGGATCTTATGTAGGGACCCCTGCACAATCAATCAAACAACCTTGCTATACGCAAACAAACCTAGACGGTTATCTCGTCCTCGAGATTTCTATCTGTCTTGCAACCAGAAGGTCTGAGTGCTGTTCACCTATCGAGTGAAAGTATTTACGACTCCAAGGAAGCAACTGCAACCTGAAAGTTGAAGAGCGGCTCACTTGTATGCTGAGAGCTTGAATACTCAAAGGAAGCGAGTGTTCTCAAACACTTCGTCGAGAGATTGCTCTGCTCTGCACGAGAGACGTGGGAGTATCGATTTCTGGATTTAGCAGAGAGGTACACATATCAAAGTCCTAGGTTTCTAGGCAAAAAGAACCTATTCAAGCAGGGTTGGTGCTTTCCCTGTTCTAATCGCTTACATAAGAAGTCAGGCGGCTGTAATCAGTCCATATTCCGTTGAAGAACGGTGGCACGCCAGCACACGAAGCACAAGCAGGATAGACCGGCACACGCGGTTGAGACATCCGAGATAAAAGAGACTGCTTCGCGGGAAAGGTCTCTCCCGAGAGATATTTCTGCATCGAACAATAGGTATATATGGATGGGCAAACCAGGAGGAGAGAGACAAAATTTGGGATATGATGCGAAGTCTGAGTGGCCAGAATAGCTTGCCGAAGATTTTTGTGGGTGATTTCAACGAGCTCCTCACTCGATCTGATAAATCTGGGGGGGGGGGGAAGAGAAGATTTGCAATAATGAAGGAGTTTCAGAAAGCTTTTATGGATTGCGAGGTGAAGGATATGGGGTATAGTTGAAGCAGATTTACGTGGTCGAACAAATTCACAAATGAGAGGTTGGATCGAGGGCTATGCTCGGATTCATGGAAAGCTCTTTTCCCTTTTTCAAAGGTGTATACTTTAAACCCTAATAATTCAAACCATATCTATACTAGTGGTAGGGGACTCGGTAAACTTGGGACAGTTTAGGAGGAAGAAGCAGTTCTGTTTTGAAGAGATGTAGACTACTCATGACGAGTGTGGGAGTATTATACAGCAAGGCTAGGAAAAGGTTCGACATGAAGCTCCTATGAAGAATGTGTGTGTGAAGATTCGAAACACAGGAAAGATTTTAATGGAGTGGCATGAGGGAGTCTTTATGCAAACTAAAAAGGAGATTAAGGTGGTCCATGATCAATTAAATTTCATAATGATGTTGCTCTATGATGTATCTCAACATGAGGTGCAGAATGAGCTGCATGCAAAACTACGTACATTACTTGCTAGACAAAAATTGTACTAGAAGCAAAGATCATAGGTACAATGGCTCTGGGAAAGAGATAAGAACACTCAGTATTTTCATAAGAAGGCTATAGAAGAATCAAGAACAGAATTGTTGGTTTGGAGGATGAAAGAGGCCAATATCAGACCAATCCTACGATGGTCCAACATATTATGTTTGAGTTCTTCAATAAATGGTATACTACAAGAGGGATTGACAATGAAGCTCTGAAGGCAGTGTTCCACTGTATCCCAAGTTGTATAACACAGGAGATGAATAAGGGTTTATTGCGTGAATTTAGTGATGAAGAGATAAAGGAGGTGTTGTTTCAAATGAAACCCTCTAAAGCTCCAGGTCCCGATGGGATGCCCACACTACAAGAAAACATCACTTAGACCACGGAAATGTAATTGTTCCGTGGTCCAAGTACCACCTGGACAACGGACCGACACGCCGTGGTCCGAGTAACGTCCACTTAGACGACGTACCGACACCTCTGTCATCTAAGTGAAGCATTATATAAGCCCGATGCCAAACTCTCTTCATTAATTCCATCATCTCCCGCGGGAAATTTTAAAGATCGAAGAAGAAGGAGAATGGAGAAGGAGAAGGAGAAGGATCAGGATCAGGATCAGGATCTCCGTTGACTAGCTAGCTAGCTTAATTAACTGATATCGAGAAGGCCAGCAGGTACGTACGCAGTTAAAATTTGCTTAATATATATTTAGTGAAAACGTACATACATGCATGGATGTTAGCTACATATACAAATTAAATTACGTACGTAATTGATGGATCGATGTAGATCGAGTACATATAATTAAGCGTAAATTAATGGACTAATATATATATATGTAATAATTAATTAATTATAATATTTTGTAGCAGTATGGACAAGAGTTGGATGAAGTTGAAGAATAGATGTGATGTCCGGTACATGGATGGAATTAGCGAATTTGTGAATTTTGTGATAGAACATGGTCAGGGAAAGAAGCGTTTCAGGTGTCCGTGCCAGAAATGTCTTAATTGTCAGTATGTGGAGGTTAATGTTATGGTGCAACACCTGTACGAAAATGGTATGATGTGGAGTTACACTACATCGAGCGAGCATGGCGAAGCAGTAGAGTTTAGCGCAGCAGACTTCAGCTCAGGGTACAGTTACCAGGGTGCCTCATCCAGCGGCAGTGGTGCCAGACCCCCAGCTTGCAACCCAACTATAGATTTGGTCCATGATACGTTTCCGGGATTTAGTCATGGTGGACACCAACACCAAGACGGAGGTTACAGTACCACTAATGAGCATGATGACACATTCCCCGCTGCTAGTTTGGTCACTGACACCAGTGAGATGGATAAGTACAACCGGATGCTACTTGAAGCGTAGACTCCGGTGTTCCCTGGATGTCGAGAGAATGTGTTGCAATATGTGATGGAGCAAATGAAGATAAAAGTGAAGCACAAAATGTCAGTGAGTGCTTTTGACGAAATTCAGGAGCAAATATGTAAGTTGCTTCCTGATGATCACAATCTTCCTAAATCTCATTATAAGGTTAGAAATATCTTGAGCAGCCTCGGCCTAAAGTACAGGATAATTGACGCATGTCCGAATGATTGTGTGCTATTTTACAAAGAGTATAAAGATTTGGAATATTGTCCCGTATGTGGCCAATGCAGATTCCAGGTGAATAGGAAGAGTTCGAAAAAGAGAATTCCTGTGAAAGTTGTTCGATATTTTCCCTTGATTCCCAGATTGCAGCGCCAGTACATGTCTCAACACACAGCAGAGGCGATGCGATGGTACGCAGAAAAGCGAATAAATGACGATGTCCTGCGACACGCCGCGGATGGGGAGGGTTTCAAACATTTCGACAGAGAATTTGGAGACTTTGCTGCAGAGGTTAGAAATGTTAGACTCGGCCTATCTACAGACGGATTCAATCCTTGGGGAAGTAATAGCTCCGCCGTCAGCACTTGGCCAGTTATTCTGATGCCGTACAACTTGCCTCCGTGGATGTGCATGAACAAGGAATTTAATTTCCTTACTGTACTAATTCCAGGTCCTAAATCTCCAGGGAAATGCTTAGATGTCTACCTCAGACTTTTGATCGATGATTTGAAACTGTTGTGGGAAAATGGAGTCCCAACTTATGACAAATTCACTGACACGATGTTCACGATGAGGGCTGTCGTAATGTGGACGATCAGCGATTTTCCAGCGTATGGGATGTTGGCAGCCTGCATGACAAAAGGATATAATGGATGTCCTATATGTTTGGACGACGTGAACTCTAGCTGGCACGCGGGGAAGGTGTGTTACTTGGGTCACCGTAGATGGCTTCCTCACGACCACCCATGGTGACAGGATGAACCTCATTTCGACGGGACGGTAGAGAACAATCTTAAACCCCGTAGTTGGTCGGGCGAAGAGATTTTAGAGAGGTTGAGCTATTTCGACTTTGATGTGTTGACCAATGACGCGGATGTAAAGAAATGCAATCCAATTCCTCCACATGATCTGAGCTATTAGGATCACAAGAGTATATTCTTTGAACTCCCTTACTGGTCGAAGTTGAAGCTGAGGAACAACTTTGACGCGATGCACATAGAAAAGAATGTGTGTGACAGCGTGGTGGGAACAATTCTCGGTATTAAGTTCAAGACTAAAGATACTCCCAAAACGCGCAAAGATCTGGAATCAATGAATCTACGTCGTCCCTTGTGGTTGAGGAGGGATAGGAAAGTAGTGTACAACAAGATGCCAGCTGCACCTTACACAGTGAAGCCGACACTTAGACGTTCTGTATTTCACTGGTTTAAGGGCATTCGTTATCCGGCTACGTATGTAGCTACTATAACTGGAGCAGTGGACGAGGTGCAACACAAGTTTGTTGGTCTAAAGACACATGACTATCACGTTATGCTACAACGTCTGATTCCAGTGGTAATTCGACCATACTTGCCTCGTGACGTTGTAGAACCAATAGTGGCATTGTACAGATGGTGGCAGAGGTTATGCGCCAAAGAATTAAAGAAGTCAGATGTGGTGGAATTGCAACAACAAATTGTGCACATCATTTGCAAACTAGAGAGGATTTTTCCCCCTGCTTTCTTTGACATAATGATTCACCTAATGATCCACCTGCCCGAGCAGGTGCTCATTTCTGGTCCGGTCCAGTACACTTGGATGTATCCTCAAGAAAGGTATGTACAACTAATTAATTATACAGGTTTTTCGATTCATAATTTGTTCCACTGGAGATTACTAGCTAGCTATATGTACTTATTCTTATTGTACGTTTGATTTTGTAGACAGCTTGGACAGTATAAGTCATTCGTCAAAAACAGGTCGGCCCCAGATGGCTCCATAGCAGAGACATACCTAATGCATGAGTGTGTTACTTACTGCAACATGTACCTTAAAGATCCACCACCTCCCACTGCCTCCGATCGCAGTGCCCGCATCAATCTTTCTGTCATCACCAATGTCGTCCGACCATTTAGAGGAGTATTAAAGGAATCGTTAACACGGGAAGAACTTATTGAGGCACATTGGGTAGTGTTGCGAGACTGTGACGAAGTTGAGCCGTACATGATGTCATACAGGGAGAGGCCGTACATGATGTCATACAGGGAGAGGCTTCAGGCGTTAAATCAAAACAAGAGTTCGGCGTGGATTGAGAAAATGGTTAAGAAGAAGTTTCCCGATTGTTTTGTGAACGGTGTAAAGTTCCATTCAGTGGCCTGAGATGAAGGAAGAAGAACACAAAATAGTGGGGTAGCGGTTGGAAAAGACAATGATCTATATTACGGGGCTATTGTATATGTGGTTCAGCTATGTTACGGGAATGATGTCAACGTTTTCCTATTCAAGTGCAGATGGTTCAAGCGTACAAAGGAAGACCTGGGACTATTATCAGTCGATACAAACTCAAGCTGGTATGAGGATGAGCCTTTCGCTTTCGCCACCTTAGTTAGGCAGGTGTTCTATCTCGACGATTCGAAAGCCGGTGAAGGGTGGAAAATAGTGAACCATATCTCTCATCGAGGAATATGGAATACAGAGACAATTGAAGGGACACCTGTGACGACTGAAGATGTTGCTGAACCAGAAAGAGACATTCCTGCCTAACAAGAGCCTAATATTTCTGTCATCCGCTCCGATATAATGGACCTGGTTCAAGATGGTGAACGGTTACCTATGCCTGATGGTTGTACAGATCTAACTGAAGATGAGATTATCGATGTTATTAATGAAGAAGATGAAGAAGACGAGCAGGATGAGGACGCGGACGAGGACTCAGGTTATTCGTCGGACGATGTTGAGTATGATGAGGAGGATGAGCAATCGGATACCGGGGACGAGGATGATGACGATTATGATGATGACTACTTAACTAAGACGAGAAAAATTAATTGGTAATTAATTTATGTAATTATGGTAATATATGATCGATCAATAATTAATATAAATATTATAAGGAGGAGAATGTATATATGTACGTATATCTTTGACTTTTTGTACTTAATTAATTAATTACACGCGTCCATGCTCGATCAGATCGGATCGACCGACGTACGTAAACTAAATTAAATTAATTAATTAATCCAAATTATATATCCTGGACAACGGAGAAATTAATTGCAGACTGTCGCCTTTTGGGTATTTTGGCTATCTCCCTAAATCCTTGACCTTAAATCTAGCAAATCGGATCGATCGATCATTTTTTTAATTATATTCTTGAATCAGAATAATTGAACAGACACACAAATGACCGGGGACGACCTAAACCCTAAACCCTAAGGCCATAACCCCTGAATTCAGGGTTTGTACACTTGGACGACGGAGATGGTCCTTCTCCGTCGTCCAGGTACTCATTAGGACGACGGAGAAGGGAATTTGCGTCGTCCAAGTGCAAAACCCTACACCTTAAACCCTAAGGCCCCCTAACCCCTGAATTCAGGGTCTCTGCACCTGGACAACGGAGATGTGCTTCTCCGTCGTCTAGGTTAGTACTTGGACGACGAAGAAGCTCATCTCCGTCGTCCAGGTGCAGAGACCCTATGCCCTAAACAGTAAGGCCCCTAACCCCTGAATTCAGGGTCTCTTCACCTGGACGACGGATAAGCTCATCTCCATCGTCCAGGTGCAGATTTCGTAATTTTTTCTAAGACAACGACCATCTAGACCTTCTTCCAATGCATATTCTTTTCGTCAAGACTTTAGAGTAAACAATTCTTGGTGTGTGAGATTCGACGGTTCGAAAATCGGAGTTGCGAAATGTCTTGTATCCACGTTTCTGGTTTGTGAAATTCTCGGTTTTGCGGTTGACTATGCCGATGAAACCCTTCACGAAATTATTATTTTCTGGTCCTTTATTGTAATTATATATTATGTTACGACGAACATATCCAACGGTTGTTTTGCCCAAATTCAATTTCGTTAATACTCTGCTGCAAATGAGCCTATACTTATGAACACTTAAGTCGTAAAGATTAGTCGATACTTAACAACTTTCAAGACGTAAAATTATTCGTCGGTTCAAATTTAACTGTTCATATATACGATGCGTTCATCGATATTGTATGACTATTTCACTCGAATGACAGATCGCTAAATTCCTAGCGAATTAATTTTTAAATTTTTTTTTACGTAATTTGAACCTGGACGACGGAGAATGACCATCTCCGTCGTCCAGGTTCAAAAACAATGGAGGTTCATTTTTTTTTTCAATGTAAATTACACTTGGACGACGGAGATGGTAATTCTCCGTCGTCCAAGTTGAAATTTATGGCGGTTCAATGTGCCGCCTCAATTTTCGGCACCGCTTGAAATTTCACTTAGACGACGGAGAATCAATTCTCCGTCGTCTAAGTCCAAATTAATGGCGGGTGAAACGTCCCGCCCATTAATTACGCGCCGCTTCGAAAAAATTTAACGCTTCACCTAGACGACGGAAAAGCGTGTTTCCGTCGTCCAACTCCACTTAGACGACGGAAAACAACGTTCCGTCGTCTAGGTGAAAGTCTATATATAGCACAGTCCCCCCCCCCTCATTTTCTCATTCCATCTCCTCTCCTCTCCTCTCCTCTCCTCCTCTCCTCTCCTCTCCTCTCCTCTCCTCCGGCGATTTTCCTCCTCCGGCGACTCAATTTTGCTGCGCGGTTCCTTCTCTCCGATGACTCAACTCTGGCGATATTCCCGATTATTCCGGCGATGTAAATTTCTATTTTTTACCGTATTAACATTATTTTTATTTTATTAATTAATTTGTAAATATAGTTAAATAATTAGTTTTATTAATATTTAGTAATCATTTAGTTATTATAATTATTATAATAATCATTTAGTTGTTATCATTTAATTATTTAGTTATTATAATAGTTATGTGGTAAATAATAATTATTGTAATTAAATAATAGTAATAATAATTATTGTTAATAATAATTAATTATATTGGTAAATGAATAATTATTATTAAATGCATGATAAATAATAATTCATTATTGTCATTATTTATTATTTTAATTAATTGATAATTACGTGTATTTTCTAGTAAATTGCATGGTAGTACGTCTTTGGTTTAAATTTAGTACATAAGCTTGGTTTATTAAGTCGCATTCTTTGGAATAGATGTCGCCTCTTTTCCTAGCTTATCTCCTTAACCCCTCGTGATGTGTGGATTTCATCACCGCACACCATAACCTAAGTGAAGTTATGGACACGAGGTTGAGGGCGGAGTTTGCAAAGGACTTGAGGGAGTGTAAATTTTCGAAAAATTGGCCGAATGTCGGACATGGTGTCTAGAAACGGGTTATGACTGGTGACAGGTTTTGGATCTAAGAAAGATGACACCAATAAAGTATATACCATTCATTTGGTTAGCCTCGGGGTGTTTTGTCAAAATTAGTCATGCCTCTCGCGTTATCTCTATCCCTAACTGGCCATGTTTTTCGATTGAACCAAGGCTAATTAATTGAAAATTTACACTTTATCGTGCGGGTCGCACGTCCATTGAACGACCCAAAAAGCCAAGCTAGTGTACTCTATTTAAATCTTAACCGTACTTAATTATCGTAAATTTTTAGTTGTAATTATTATGGTAAGTAGGTATTTTAACAACGTACTCCTATGTTTAAATGGCTCCATCCAGCAAGAAAAAAGCCCAACAGGAGGCAGATGATGCTATGCTCCGCCGCTTGGCGGACCAAGTCGGTTGGGTTCAACAGGAGGGCAACGACGCCCTCAATGCGGACCCTTCATCTGGTCCGGAGGCAGCGCCTTCTGGGGAAATTCCCGCTGCCCCATTTATCTCCAGCGGTGATGACGTCGACCCCTATTCAACTCCGACGCCCGGTACCGGTTCAACCGCAAGTACTCAGGCGTCCTCGACCTCTGAATCTATCATGTACAGCGCCCGGCGTAAGCAAAGGAGGGCCCCGACTGACCCGGAACCGAAAAGGACTCGCGGTCTCGTTAAAGGGGGCAAAGCGGAGAAAATTTGCAAGGCGACCAGGAAAAAGATCGACTAGCCCTACGACGAATTCACCGGTGGCCCTCCCACAGCTCAGCTAGCAAGTCTCTCGGCGCATAGCATATGGTCAATCCTTCGTAGCCGGGTTCGTCTCACTGCTCCTACTTGGAAGGAGGTGCCGGATGATGAGAAGGCGAAAGTCTTTAAAGAACTTTCGGTATGTAATACGTACAATTTTAGTTATTATATAATATTGTTAATATTAGTTATAATTTCATAATATATACGATTATAATTTTCTATTTATTTCTGATAGGAACAATTTGCGGTGGATCCGACACCGGCGATGTTGAGGCATATCAACCAAACCGCCAACTCCATCTACCGTGATTGGAAGTACAGGCTCCATCAGTACTTCGAAAATATCGGTCCCGTGCCTGCCCCCGTAGAGCTGCGTGGGGATAGAGAAGATGAGTGGCAGTGGTTGTGTGACCACTTTCAGGATGAAGAATTTAAGGTGTTTACTTTTTTTATTTCAATTAAGATAATTGAATTATTTAAATTTTAGTTACTTATTAATTTTTTAATGATTTAATTATGTTGTCTAACAGAAATTCTCCGAAGTCAACAAAGCCAACCGGGAGAAGAAGGACAAACACCATACTTCCGGCGCCAAGCAACTCATTAAAATAGCCAAGGAGCACAAGAATAAGGGCTCCAAACACCCTTATCTCGATGGAAGCATAAGCGCGTACGTGACGCCTGGGCTCGATAATGAAGCGAGTCAATACGGCGTAAGTGATATATATATATATGTGCTTTTAATTGTAGTAATTATTATTTAAATATTATTTCATTATAATTTTTTAATTATTCTTTTGTAGGCAAGGGTGATAGAGCGTGCGCAGGAAGAATTGGCTAACACTCAGCTTGCGTTCCCAGATTTGCCGCCGGAATACCTGCCTCCTCTATCCATGGAGAGCCAAATTGCAATCGCGGATGAGGTCTACGGTCGTAGAGCTGGCAAGGAGGTTAGGCACTTCGGGCCTAAGGTGGTTCGAGATTTGTCGACGACCTCTGACTCATCATCTACGGGAGGTTCGGGGCGGAGAAGGACTCAGGCTGCGGCCGTCGAAGCAGCCATTCAAGAGGCTCGACTGACACGAGAGGAAAATCAATTCATGCGTCAAAGAATTGATGAGCAACAAGCACAAATAACCCAACTCATCGCCCTCATGCAACAATCTCGAGGAGAATGTCAACCTCCTCCGAACCCATACCCCGACGACGACGACCCGGCTGGAGGCGGGGGACTCGGCGGTGCATCTGCTCCTCCAGTGTATTAGCTAGCTAGTAGTTTATTATCTCGTTTCTTTCCGCATTCCGAACAATATTTTAATTTTTATGGGTTTTTTCGATTATGTATGTACAAATTAATTTTAATTATTTAATTAAGTAATATTACAAATTTAGTTTATTTAATTAATTTTAACATTTTTCATTATTTAAATTCAATTAATAATAAATTATTAATATTTAATTGCAATTTAATTTTAAAAAAAAAAATTAAATATGCACTTGGACGACGGAGAATTTAATCTCCGTCGTCCAGGTACTTACCTGGGCCACGGAGATTGGGAGAATCTGCCAATCTCCGTGGCCCAGGTAAGCACCTGGACGACGGAGATTAAATTCTCCGTCGTCCAAGTGCTTACCTGGGCCACGGAGATTGGCAGCCCTCCGTGGCAAAGGTAAGCACCTGGACGACGGAGATTAAATTCTTCGTCGTCCAGGTGCTTACCTGGGCCACGGAGAATGTCCGCGGTCCAAGTGCACTTGGACGACGGAGAATAAATTCTCCGTCGTCTAAGTGCTTAGACGACAGCACTTGGAGCACGGACCTTGGACGACGGAGGTTTCGTCGTCTAAGTACTTAGACGACAGAAAAACGCACTTAGACGACGGAAAAGCTCCGCTGTCTAAGTGCGTTTTTCTTGTAGTGCCACGATGTTTTTTCAAAAGTATTGGAGGATAGTTGGATGAGATGTGTGCAAGGCAGTGAAAACTTTCTTGCATACGGGGGAATTGTACCAAGCTTCAAATTTCACTCACCTCTTTCTAATCCCGAAGACCAAGGAAGCCAAAAATCCGAATCAATTTCGACTAATTGCGTTATGCAATGTTATTTATAAGATTTGTTCCAAAGTCCTGGAAAATCGACTAAAGGTGATCCTACCAGAGGTGATATCGCCACTACAAAGTACTTTTGTTCTAGGGCGAATGATATCAGATAATACACTGGTGGTAGCTGAGGTAACACACTTTATGGATTATTTGAATAGCAAGGAGGAAGGTTTCTTTGCACTAAAACTAGACATCAACAAGGCGTATGATCGGTTGGAATGGTCATATCTGGAGGTTGTTATGATGAGTTTCGGCTTTGACAAGAAGTGGATTGACATGATCATGAGTTTCCTAATATCAGTGAGATATTCAGTATTGGTTAATAAAACTCCAACAGGTTACATAAAACCTACTAAGGGGATCAGACAAGGAGATCATTTAACTCCTTATCTCTTTATCCTATGTGCAGAAGGCCTGTCAAAAATGATAGGGGAAGCAGTGGAGTCAGGCAGAATAAGAGGCCTTAAGATGAGCGCTACAACACCGGTAATGCATCATCTGTTTTTCGCAGATGACAACTTCCCATTTGGTAAGGCAACAGGGGAGGAGTGTGATCAAATTAGGGCGGTGTTACACACTTACGAGTTGGCAAGTGCTCAAAAAGTTAATCTATAGAAAAGTTGTGTAACTTTTAGCAATAAGAATGTTAAAGAACAAAGGCAACAGGAACTGGCAGGCCAACTTGGAGTTGCATATGTTGGCAGTATTGAGGAGTATCTTGGCATGCCTATTCATGTAAGTAGAGCAAAGTTGGAGTTGTTTGTGTTCTTAAAGGAACATTTGACAAAGAAGCTTGTTAGTCGGAGAGAAAGTTATCTAAGTATAGAAGGAAAATAAATTCTAATAAAGGCAATGGCTCAAGCGATGTCACGGTACGTGATGAACTACTACTCAATTCCTAAAGGTACATGTGATGATTTGCAATAATTATGTGCTAATTGCTTTTGGGGAGATACAGATGAAAATAAGAAGATTCATTGGATATCTTGGGATAGAATGTGTCAATCCAAGTTTCGTAGAGGAACGGGGTTCAAAAATCTCTATGCACATAACCTAGCTATGCTAGGTAAGCAGGTTTGGAGGCTCTTCAAAAATCTGGATATGTTGATTGCTAGAATCTATAAGGCTATATATTACCCCCATTGTTTGATTTGGAACGCAAAGCTAGGAAGTTCACCATCGTTTTCATGGAGAAGTTTTTTGGAGAGTAGACGTATTTTACAAGCAGAAGTTTGGTGGAGAATCAGTAATGGAGAAGATGTGAATATTAGAGAAAATAATTGGATTCCGGATCGGCCATTCTATACATTGTCGGAAGTTCATTATGAATAAGTTACGTGGGTGAGTCAGCTAATTATACAAGATACGAAGAAGTGAAATTCCCAACTTTTGAGGAACCTATTCCCAATGAATATATATAGTTCAAAAAATAGAAGCAATTCCTTTGAACAGTAGAGTTGATAGATGTGATCAGTTAGAAGTTGAAAAAAAAGGGTTATACTTGGTTCGAAGCGCATACAAAATTGCTCACGACTATGTTTTAGGGGAGCAGAATGCATCCTCTTCATATGGAGAGGTCTTCACTTCATTATGGAAGGTATTATGGAAAGCGAATGTGCCAGGTAAGGTTTCAATTTATATTTGGAGGATATACAACAATCTTCTTCCCATAAGAGAGGTTACGAACAAAAGGATATATAGGGGATATTTCATGTATTATTTTCCATCATCAAGTCGAAACAGTAGGGCATATACTCTGCTAGTGCCCTAATACATAAAAATATTAAGAGAAGAGCCTTTGGGGTTCAGATTGAGAGTTGGTTCTTCATTCAGTGTCAAGGAATGGCTTCTCGAGGAGGCTAGGATCATGCCAAATGAGAGGTTTGCACAATTGTTAAAGATTTTATAGGACCTGTGGAGGAATAAAAATGACAAACTTTGGAAGAATGCAGGAGTAAAGGTTGATCAGATTAAGATGAAGACTATGGCTTACTATAATCAGTATAGTGAAGCTATGGCGGAAGAAAAGATGGTGAGGAGGATGATTGATCGAAAAGGATGGAAGCCGCCTCCTAGGGGTAGTCTAATGATCAATGTTGATGTTGCCTATAAAGCTTAGGAGAGTAAAGGAGGTATGAGGGGAGTGGTACATGATCATGGAGGCATGTTTGTAGCAAGACTAAGTCATCATGTGGAGAACATGGTCTTAGCCGAGCAGGGGGAACTAATGAGCCTAGTACAAGGGCTGGAGGCACCTGGAACTTTACCACAAGTACCTATAGTGGTAAGCTCGGATTGCAAGTATGTGGTGCACCAAGTTTTGAACCCGAGAGATTACCGAGGAACTTGGTATAGTCTGGTACAAGGAGTGAAGAATATGCTGGAAAAGGCCCCATGGATTCGATTGAAATTCTGAGCTAGAGAAGGGAATAGAGTAGCACACGTAATGGCTCAAATGGGTCTCCATGTAACTCAAAACCAACATTGGATTGGTGAAGCGCCTGAGTTTGTTCAGGATGTCATAGCTTATGATGTAAACCACATCTAATTCGAATAGAATTCCTTCTTGTAAAAAAAAACCCAACAGGTTCCCCATAATTTTTGTAAAATAGGGAAGCAAAAGTTGAAATCTCTAAAAGTTTCATGCTTTGACCCCAAGAACTTTCCTATTTTATAGATTTATGAATTTATTGCAACTTCATTCTTATTTATTATAACAATAAAAAATTTATTTTTTTATTGAGACTTGCAAAATGGTGCATGGTTGGGAAGAAGAATTTCAATTGAGGTCTAGTTTTTAGGATCAATATAAGATTGAGTCCAGTCAAGTTCTATTTCTTAATTGAGGTCCTTTGGTTGATTGTTTTGTCCAATTTACCCTTCCGAGTTTAAGAAAGGAAACAAATTCAAGTTCCACAAATTGTACTTCTCTTTTATTATTATTATTAATCTAATTTCAAATTTAAATTCACATACTTCAATTCATTAACAATTTCACATACTTATAAATACAAATAAACCTAAATTAAAGATCCCAAATGAAGTACATGGAGTAAATTTAATCAAGAGGTATACTCGAAAAACTTGAAATCAAAAGAAGAAAAATCTACCAGTATAGAGTAAATGTATAACCTCATATAGAGGTAAATATTTTTTTGAAAAAATGAATCTATTCTTCTGGCATGTTTAACATAAACCTAATCAAAATATGGAAAATAAAAGACATTGATCATGTCTACCTAAACACAACGTATCATTAACATAAGTAAATGTCTAACCTAAAAAGTAGGTATGTCTGTCACTATGTCTACAAAAAATGTACAATGTGAAAAATAGGTGATACACGTTTGAAAGAAAGGAAGAAAAATAACCTCAAATATAAGTATATATGTAAGGATCAGTATTTAACCTCAAATATAGGCGTGCAAGCATAAACATCAAATATAGGTATGATTATCAATCTATGTCTAGCTAAAATTTATGTCTAAAAGAAAGGTAGAATCTCGAATATAAGATTACTATTTACTTCTAATAGAAAGGCAAAATTTCAAATGTAATAATATTTTCATGACGAAGAAGAAGAAATTTTAGAATATGTACCTATACAATAGATTATAAAAAAGTTTAAAAGATTGTGGTACACCTTGTAGTCTTGTACGTGCATGCAAATGGAAAAACAACAACATGAACAAAAAAAGGGAGAGAAAAGGAGAAGAAAGAACAAGATAAAAAATAATATATATATATATGCAAGGTCCGTATTTAATTATACAAAAAATTGGGATAAAATATAACTCTCACCGATATAACTTACGTACCTAGGGGAGTCTAGTTGCTTGCGATACCAATGGAGAAGGGAAGGTAAAGACTAAAGAGATTGAAGAAAGGAGAAGAATGAAAACAAGGATCGGAGAATTAGGCCATTATATAATCTTTTCACTATGTTCTTCACTTGTATGTATATATGTTTGTGTCAAAGTGATGGATCGAAGAAGACACTTAGGTAAGAAAAATGAAAAATTTAATGTTATAAATTACATTAATGAAAATCAATCAGATTTTAATTAATGTATTGATTTTTACTATTTGTATGCAAAACATATTAAATAAGGGTAAATCCGAGAAGGAAAAGTACACAAAAAAATTAATGAGATAGAAAAGGAAAGAAATTTATTGTTATAGGACCGCAAATGAAAGAAAAATATATTATAGGACTACATTTAATATGAGCTACGTTTTTAGGACTTGAATAGAATTATTTTTTCTATTTTTTATCTATAATAGAGAAGTTGTTGAAGTTGCTCTTAATACTGTTGAAATTAGGGGTGGGACATTGGAACCGAAAAAAACCCGATCCAAACCGAAAAAAACCGAAATATTTGGTTCGGTTATGGTTTTTAATTTATAAAAATCGAACCGAACCGAAAAACCGAAGTATGTATAAATAGATATCGTTTTGGAAATTTTGTAATATATTATAGACATATATGCAAAACAAAAACTTTAAACTCCTAAAATTCTAATTTCTTTATGCACAATTCTTCTTAATCTCTCTCATAGAATCTAATTATAATGTTAGCCAACTCAAAAAAATAAATTTTATAGACAATTTTTTAGTTATTTATTCAAAAAAAAATTTTATGCATTATGTAAAAAACCGAAAAAATCCGAAAAAAAAAACGAATCAAACCGAACCGAATAATCACGGTTTTTCTTTTAAAAATTGAAGAACCAAACCAAATAGAAAAAAATATTTCGGTTGAAATAATTTTTTTCTTTTTTTGAAAGGGAATCTTTTGTAATTATGTGTTAGTTCCGTTATAAAAAAATATCTTGTGTTACGGCCTCAGGAGGGGTCACAATTACATGATGTCATAATCCCTAATATAGATTAGTCGCTAAACTTAGAATAATTGTACGAAATGTTTAGAGAGTCGTTGTTACATGATTTTACTACATCGATCATCTTCAGTGTAGAGTCATAGACTAATTACTGTACGTATAGAATAAACATTATAAATTTTCAAGAAAATGATAACTACGTACCCTATGCTCTTAACTTCAATATATATGTATAGAATTTGTTGGATCAATGTTTCTAGTATAGAAATTAATGTACATTTTTACTATTTTTGATGATGATGTCCCTACTTAACTGGGACTCTTAAATCTTAATAATTTGTATCTGTCTAATTTATTCATAGACCATAGCTGGTAGATTAAATAGGAAACTTTCATGTACTAGATATGCATGTATACGAGTCCATGTTGTGTTGTTATTCATGTACGTTAATGTCTGCTCCATGCATGCCACCAATGTGTATAGCCTATAAATTATCTCCCACATACGTTTTTTCTTGAGGTTGAAACCTATTTATAGATAGCTAGAGATCGAATGCTTGTCGATGATTAGCATGCATGGGAACAGAAACAAAAAAACAGTAGCTTTGATTAATTTGATTTGATTTTGAAAAGCATTATACATGGTCGAGTTTCATTTATTGTTTAGGTACGAGTTAGCACTATACGCTTGGAAATATCCCACAATGTAGTTGGATAAATTAAACCGTTTGTTTGTCAATCTAGAGGTCTAGAAATCTCATATCGAATCGTCTCCAACAATTTGTATCAATATATATGAATATTATAATATTCGATGAACATTCTAGTGTCTTTCGTGAAGTGATTTAATTATTCTTTACTTGATTTTTTTCTTTATCATTATTAAAATGTATGGGAGATCATAAACTAATATATTGTTCATTGTTGCGTGCAATATATTATTTCGTAAGCTTCAACTTCGTGATTTCAACGCATCATCAATTTATCACCCTAGCTAGCTAATCGAGCCTCCAGAGATATGTAAAAATTAACCAGAGCTAGCTAGCTTGGATGAGAATTTGAATGCCAACTACTAGCCAACTGGATTAAGGTGCACGTACGTTTGCTAATTTGTTTATGAAATTGAAAAGAACAAATTCAAACCAGAAGATATTTTTTACAAGTTACAACTTACAGGTTTAGCTGATGGTATGAGTTGATAAAGTGGAGCCCTAGCCAATGCGTACGACGTCCACTAAATATAATGCAAGCATGTTATTTGTCTCGTCAATTATTGTTTTAAGGGTTTGAGCAGGGAGGAGACATACCTAAATTCATATCAGAATCGTGTTAGCTGCTGCTTTTATATAATAGAAAAAATAGTTAGTTGGATTCAGATGGCGACTGTTATTTTGTTCCAGGTTCTTGCCAGCTTTAATTTTCATGCATCACCATCATCCTCCAATATTGTCGACGGGCTCCTCTCTATGTCTCTATCGATCGCCATACTGTTTGAATCGATATATCATTAGCGTTTTTTGTTCCACAGAGTTCGAGTTCTCTAGTTAATTGGGTCGTGATTAATGCAAGCATATTTTATTATTTTACGTGTCTTCCAGAAGATCTGAGAATCGGAGGTAATTAAACCTGGAGTACCTTCCCATCATCTGATGATATCACTAAATGGATCGGCTTACGATATGTTAACCTATCCAAGATAACGAACTTTCAAGTTAACAGGTAGTTCTGTAGTTCTCGTGGTTCACCGTAAACTCGCACAAAAATTCATAAAAGAACAACAAACACCCACCATCCATGTAATCTGAACGAGTGAACAATAAAACAAAACTCAGTTTACCGTAAATCAAGTTCACACCAACGAAGTACACCCGAAATGAACATTTTTGTTTACAAAAGAAATTAATTTAGGTTTTACTTTTGTTTTTCTAAATAGAATTTAAGTAATTTATATTAAAAATAAATTGTAAAAAGCTGCATTTTAAAAAGAGATCTCGACCATTTGTGGCCTTTAAATTCAAAAGTTCAATAGTGTGTAAAAAAGAGTCTCTTCATCCGACCTAAAACAAAATCGATGAAGATAGAAAAGACAACAACTAATGTTGCCAGGTATCACTCTTTAATAGGCCTTACTAGGTCATGGTTTCGAGCTTGGTCCATCTCATGTGCAATTTTTTATTTTATTTTCTCATAACGTAAATTCATGTTAGAAAAAAGTGTGCAATGTCTTTTAGTTTCTCATAAGGATAATCGTATTATTTTCTCATGTACAATATCTTCTATTTTCTCGTAACGATAAATTCGTGTTAGAAAGAAGTATCGCATAATAACTACAACCATAGATTTAAAATGGACGGCTCTTGCGAGTGCACAACTACAACTCAGGAGACATACCGACGCCACACACACAGATATATATTATTACACTTATAATCATCGAACTATGAGCCGCCAAAGTCCCTGTCCATTAGCCATGTTTCCTTCCAACTCATCCTTGTTTTATGTTTATGCCTCTTTCTCAGCCTCACTCTTCCACCCTCTGGGTCACCAAGACCGCCAAGCAGAAGGGCATCAATTCTTCCATCGACAACAACGAAGAGGTGTCCGACACTTTTGACAACATCAACCTCAAAGTCAGTCAAGTGGACGTTCGTGTCTGAGACAAAAAAAGAAGAAGAAAAATCCGACGAGAATCACTATTTTAAGCTTTGCATCCACAAGAAGCACAAGAACAGAGTCATAGACTCTTACTTGCCTTATGTGTTGGCTAGAGCTAGAACAATCAGAGAAGGTCATGGAATTTTTCACTATTAAGGAATCAAATACTAACGATATAATTGCTATAATTACCACCCAGACTATTTTCTCTCACCATTTAACTTCATGTTTTCCATCAAGTAAACCCCACACGGTCGAGAAATTCATAAGAGTAAAGGAAAACAATTACGTCTGGGTTTGGTTGTACACATATAGAATGAGCTAATTAGCCAAAGAGAACGAACAAATCCCAAAGATTTTGATTAATTAGAAGCTCAAACACAGAGGAATATACATCAAACAAACATGTGTACCTTATCAAAGCACAACATTCAATAAGTTATTTACGGGATTACTATTCATTCTTCTGAGAAATTTTTCATGTGCGTCTGATCGCTCCTCTCTCACACATCCTAAACTTTCGCTCTTCTCTCCAGACCAAATTTTCCATCTCTCTTGCTCTTACCGATTTTGCGATTAGCTCCCGATTTGCCTTCACCTATACTGATCGATCATCATTTATATTGATCGATCATCACTGCTTCAAAGCCACAAACTTTCTCAGCCTCGATCGCTCACTCGATCTCTCGGTTTGAATCCGAACGTGACCGGCTTGGTATTTATCCACTCTTTACTAGCTCAATTTTTAGCAGTGTTTCAGACTAATATGAATGCGTTCACATATTTTGCTTTTGCATCTTTGTATTCTATATACCAGATTCTGAGCATGTTAATTGTATTTGGCTGGGTTGGTTGGAGTGACAGTATCTTATTACTATCGATAAAAGTCATGAGACTAAATGTAGGAGATGTCATCTAATATTTTGTATAATTTTAGCTTTGTATGATTGTAGGATATCATAGTCGGCTCTCTTCTGAATTTGCCAACAGGGGACTAAAGTTAGGTTCTATATTATGGATACATCAATGTATAGATGGTGTTAACTTTGGAGGGATGTGCTAATAATCATATTTTATCCACAACTTTGTAGGGATACGAGAAGACTAGCCTCTTCTTCTTGTTGTTTCTATATTTTGGGTAAGATCTTTTAACTTTGTTGTGAATTCATAGTTATTTCGTTCTATATAGAAGAATCAACTTTTATTTTTCTAGATTTCAAATTCTTTATTATTGTATGCAGCTTGATTTGTTGAAGTGAGAATAAAATTTATTGAATATACTGGGTTTGCTATTACAATTAGTTTTGTTGTGGTATCAACCTTACTTCTGATTGATGTTGGTTCAATGTATCCTGTGGGTTAGATCGTTGATCGAATTCAGAATGTCTTCTGTTTGGTACCGTGTCGGATGTTCTCATGAATTCCTGCTATGTATGTCTATTTATTTAGATGTTTATTTTGTCGACTAAACATGTATGAATAGCTAAAGAATTGGCTTATAGTTCTAATGAAACAGTATTATTTGTATTCTATGTGGTCTTTTGGTATGGAGATATTTTGATGAAGATGACTGTGGGATGTGTGTGCTAGAAAGTAAAAATAATAGGTTGCTTTCTTACTGTCTTCCTTTCTAAACGTTGTTATGTTATTTAGTTTTTATGTTGTTGAGTTTTGACTGGTGCTTTATTAATTCTTGATGTGTGTGTGTGGGTATATATATATATAAACATATTATGTGAAAATTGTGTTAGCCTTAGATGTATTATAAAAATAAGCAGTTATGACATACATGTTTAAAAATATTTTGTAGGTATGGAGCGGAGAAAGAAGTTAATGACACTGTTAGAATCTGTTGCATAAACCTCCCAAAACAAGAGCTCTCTAACCAAAAGACAGTATTTTTTTCAAGCTACTTATGGAGAATCTTCAGGATGCCATGAGATCAGAGCCGGACCTGACTTTCAGGAAGCTCTAGGCGAACAAAAAATTGGGGCCTTATAGGATAGGTAACATCATTGTCTCATTTAAGGCCTCTTTCAGATAAGAACTCTCTGAAATTTGTTTTTATCTTGTCCCAATTTGCTGAATCATCAATATCAAAGGCATAGACAAAGTATTCACATGCTTCTTCGATAGGTTGATTATTCTGCTCATCAATTTCAATTCCCTCATTCAAATGTTGTTTTTCTTCTTATTCAGTTTGAATTGTCTCTTCTGGTTCATTAGCATTCATAGCTTCCCCACTCTCATGCTCATGTTCCTCATTCAGTCCATTGTCAACACCATGTTGTGCCTGTATATTACCATTAACATCATTCTCATGTTCCTCAGTCAATGCACGGTCAGCCTCATGTTGGCCATGTATCTCAACATCAACATCATTCACATTCTCATGTTCCTCATTTATCACTGTACTTCTTGAAGTGTCTCTTTGTTTACTGAAAAGTCTATCGAGAGAACCTGTTTGAAGCCTTGCTAGAGCTTCTCTTCCATCTCTTCCTCTCTTTTAATTTTTTTGCTCCAGAAGCATACTTTCTAATAGGAGCCATACTACAAAAGTATCAAACTATCAATCTGCACAATTTTAAAGATTCCAATCAACACAACAACAAACAATGTTAGATAAATGATAACTCATCACCGAATCATTGTATTCTCTATGTATCTAATTCTAAAATTTTCAATTTGTAGAATATAATTTTATTAGTCATATTATCATAACTCATGAACATCAGAACATACATTAAATAGTTCCAACAATATAAATTAGAAAGATTGAAAAAGATTGAGATGAAAAATTACCTGAAATTTGAGTTACAAAATAATGGAGAAGAATCGAAAAGACCCAGGAGGAATAGACTGAATAGTTGGGTTGATCAATTGTCAATGGAGGACGAGTAGAGAAGTTTAAGACGGCAAGGTTAAAAACTAAGTTTATTTTGATTCTTTGAAGTTTTGATATCTAGGTCATGTGTTGTCTTCTTATTTTTCTTTTTTCTTTTTTACATATAAATAATATATATTTTCAAGATTTAGGGGCCTCAAAATTTGGGGGGTCTAGGCCATGCCCCCTGGGCCTATACTCAGGGCCGCCACTGCATGAGATAGAGACAACACCACACAACAGTGACAATGATGAAGATCTACACTAGCTTATCTCAGGTGGTGTACATTATGAATTGTTGTCTCCTATTTTGAATGGAGCTAATATTAATAGATAAAATAATGTTGATGTGGTATTACTGAGTCGTTTTAATTAGATGATGCCAAAACTTAGTATTACTTTGTAGCTTTGGAAATCAAGATTTTGTCTTTGTATGATCTTCGCCAAGTATTGTACAGTCATGTATATTAGTCTACTGTATATATAGGAATATATATTACTAATATATAGCTAGCTTAAACTTTTGACTAATATACAACACCCATATATCCATACGTATTAGTCTACAGTATACATTAGCTTTTTAGTCTAATGTATAATAGCCATACACTTTAGCTTAGGTTTGTCAATTTGGCTGTGAGGAATTCTATTTGTGGTGTCTTGGTCTCTTAATTTTTGTGCTTTCTATCTCTGTTGTTTACTCCTCATATCTGTTTGTTGCACCACTCACTCCTTTAGCTTAATATTTGTTATTCCTGCCTCAAATTTCAGCTGCCTTTGCTCAACAAATCTGCATTATTCAATTTCTCAAATAATTTCTGGAGTTCAATGCATGGTTTGGACAACAACAACGTATTTTTTTTTTCAAGTAAAATTTTCAAATAAGTTTTGGTTTTGTAATATATGTAACTGACTTCTACTGTTTATACCTTATCAAATATTGGCCTTGATTAGATATGTTAAACTTGCAGGAAGATTTTTGAATGAATGTTGTGAATATGATGAGTAGAAGTTGCCTTTTGTTGAAGATTAGTCTATTTTATGTGGAATCTCTATGGAGTCTTGCAACTTCTCTGTTTAGTTAGGTAGTTCTTAGTGTTTATGCTTTTGTTCTTTTTAGTATGTAATCGGACAATGTTTCTTTCATCTGAAAAGTAGTTGTTTAACCTGTTTTGCATATTCGATTATGTTATGTAATTAGGTTTTGATGTTTATTTTGACATGCAACATGCATGGACTTATGTAGTTAATTTCTTATATTTAATTTGTGTGTTATGGATTATACTATCTATACTTTGTGGCAGCAATTATATTGTAATCATTGTGTATCTTTAAGTTACAGAACATGGATGCACTGTACCTCAGCACGGGCAACCACCTAGTAGAGAACAAGGACTGGTCTAATTTCACTTATGTCAATCTTTCAAACTATGAGTGTTCCTGAAAGTAGACTATTTTGACGGGATCATGTTGGAATGCACCCTAGTACTAAACACTCCAGATCTAAATTTCCTTTAGTGACACATGGAGAGATTTCATTCGTTAAAATTCTCAACTTTTTTAAGGGTGACTGAGCTTATCATAAGCTCAGTGATAAGCTCAGTATACCTCACCCTCATCTCTGCTCAAGAAATCGCCCACCGCTAAACACCTCCGTCGCAAGATTATTGTCGTCGGCCACTGCGAGAACCTCCTGTCCTAGCCTCCTCCCTTCACCTCGCTCTCCCTCCTCTTCCTCACAGTCACACTCCTCTGCTCTGGACACCCAATTTTCACTATGGGCACCCAGAGTCGGCCTCGACAGCACCGACCTTGCACGGTTTCTCCAAACTCCGGTGATGGGCCATATATATAATTTAATCAATACAATTTCATAGACAATTTGATCAGAATATTACATATATCGATGAAGTGATAACGAAGTAGCGATCCTCTATGAGACCTCATTTCCCTCTCTTACAATAAACCGAATAACCATCTTCGTCAACCTCCACCGACTCTCCTCACCTTCGTCGGCGACAGTGAAGCTCACCAGCTCGATCAGAATATTGACCCTCATCGGCCTTTTCTTCTTGAGAGTGAGACCCAAACCCGAAGCCGTCGGAGAAGGAGAGGAGGTCGATGAGGTGAGGGTGATGTCGTGGTTGGAGGCGTAATCGTCTGAGTGGTTTAAGAGGACGACCACTGGGGAGGATTGTGGAAACGTGGAGGCCATTACATCCCCTAATGACATTCAAATCGGATTTGCAAAACTAGAGACGAAATTGGGACGAAGAAGATGGCCGTCGCACAATGGCCGACTTGAGTAATCGGAAATCGCATAAAAAGTGGAAAGAGAGTTGCAGTGAGCTGAGTTTATGATAAGCTCGGTCACCTTTTAAAAAAGTTGACAAAAAGAACCAATTATATTACGACACATGGCAAATTTAGAAATTATACTTTAAAATTTTCCATTTTGACGCTACCTTTGTAGACTGATGAATCGACACCCATCTTGAAACGTATTCGGGGTGCCCCAATAGAATGTGACCTCAAAGTTGGGCCTTGACAATATTGAACCAAAAGTCCAAAACCCATTAACATACGATTGTCAGATTGTGAGCCACCCAAACGAATATCCGAATTTCTTTTCCTTTTTTGGACACATTGGGACATTGGGTATTGGCGGGTTGTGAATATAAATGGAGCCGATTCAACAGACTCATAGTCACACAATCGAAGAAAGAAGAAAATGGCAATGGCTTCTATGCACATATCACTCCCTACCCTCCGAGTCAATCGGTGAGTTAACTCGTTCCTCATATTACTCACACTACTTCATCAAACTACCACATGTACAAAAGTTTACAAACTCATTTGAATCAGGAGGCATTGTCTGCAACCACAAAAGAGGTCATCGTCGTCTTCAATTGTGGCTATGGCGAGTTCATACAAAGAGATAGCTACTTCTGGAGTCAAGGTTACTGAAGGAGAAGGAAATCTTCCCAAGGTCGTTTTGACCGGTTCAAATGGCAGGTGCATTGTAACTGCTTAATGTTCTGGGTTTTGTGCTGAATTTGGATATGGATTATGATTCGTATGAAAAAATAGAATTTTTTTACGATGATGGGTCATTGAACATATAGCTGAATATACACATGCAAGTGAAAAGATGAGAACTTTGTGCAATTGGGTTAATGAATGTGTAGGTAGATTTGCAAAGATGAGATTTTTGGTGTGATGGGTTTCTTTTTTATTGTGTTGGTTGCAGTGAGGCGGATGTGTATCTATTTGGTGGCTGCATTACGTCGTGGAAAGTCCCGAATGGGAAGGATCTTCTTTTTGTGAGACCTGATGCTGTTTTCAATGGGAAGAAACCGATCAGGTTGTTTCGGATTTCTGTTTGCAACTGTGCATTTCTGTGTTTGAAAGTTTTGGAAGAAAGTGGGTTCCTTTTGGTTTAGAGTTTGAGTCTTGAAAGGCAATGAGCTTGAATTTAAGCTCTCTTTGTTAGTGGAGTTATTCAGAGAACATGCTAAGAATTATTATGGTTAATATGTGTTGTATGAGTTTAAAGAGTGGAGCAGATGGCTTGTACGAACAAATGCATGTAAATTTGAATGAAATTGTTGCCTTAAAGACTGAGATTTTTGTCAGATACTGACTATATCCCTCTTTTGCCAGTGGAGGAGTTCCACATTGTTTCCCACAGTTTGGCCCTGGCCCGATGCAGCAGGTATGGTCCCCTCATTCTTATTCCAGTAGTCTTAAATAGAGTAATCATTTTTCAAAGGAAAAAAAAGAAAGATAAAGATTGGAGTAGCAGTAGTTTGCAATTTGGTGATGCAGCGTTAGTACTATCTTGATTCACTTTAGTGCAAGGTGGAGATAAGATATTGGAGGAAATTAAACCCACCTTGCTGCAAATTGGGTTTAATTTCATCCAATTCTCACCTACAGATTGGCACTCTGATTTCATTGATTTCTTCCAGCAACTTTTCATCAGGAAACTAAAACTAAATTGCAGAAAAAGCTGAAGGTGAGATATTGGAAGAAATTAAACCCAAGGCTTAACACTATAAATCAATGGGGTTAATTTCCTCCAATTCTCACATACAGCTTCTGCATTATATCTTCCTTAATACTTGTGGCTCAGTTCTCATTTTCTATGAGAGAAGAGACCTTCACCCCTGGTTTTTATAGCCAGAAAGAATACAAGTCATGTGAGATGCATGACTTATCAAGAAAGTTTAAGTTCATGTGTACTGCACAGCTTTAGGGGTCAAAATGGTGTGAAGGTTGTACATCACTACATAATAGTTGGTTGATTGACTAGTTGACTGGAACCTACTAAGACTTAAAAGAAACCTCTTAATTTTTAGTTAGAATCTTAACAGCAGAAGATTCCTTTCTCCTGCCATTAAGAATATTCTTCTGGAGATTTAGCTCTCCATGTTCTACATGATGTCAATCACTGCATTGTTCTGTTTTCTGATACTTTCTAAGGTTCGGAGATGTTTATTTTATTAATAGCATGGATTTGCAAGAAATCTGGACTGGTCGATTGTTGATTCTGAAAACGTGCAAGGGGATCCCGTCTTAACCTTAGAACTAAAAGATGGTCCTTACAGTCATGCCATGTGGGATTTCAGTTTCCAAGCTTTGTACAAGGTTAGTACATATTCATTGTGAAAATATTCAAAGTAATGCTTGTCTACTTCAATTGATTATACATTTCAACCTTGGGTGGTATACTGCATGCATAAATATTCATTTGTTAACTGCTCCATATGATGTTTCATTATGCAGAATGTAGATTATAAATATTATTTCTAACTTTTTATACACCACCTGCTTCCAGATTACCTTGCAGACTAAGAGCCTTTCAACCGAACTTGTTATTAAAAATACAGACAGCAAACCGTTTTCATTCAGTACCGCACTGCACACTTACTTCAGTGTAAGTGGAATCATTTTCGATTGAGGGATTCAGTTTATTTGTTTGCATCACCAATCAAGCAGGCTGATGAATCATCATTGGAGAAAGTATATTTTTAAGCAGGCATAGAATGAAAGATTGCATTAAATGTGTTTGGGCAAAATTGATGGAATCACTTGTCTTTTATAATTATCATGCAGGCTTCTGCAAAAAGGGCATCAGTTAAAGGGTTGAAAGGCCGCAAAACACTAAACAAAGACCCTGATCCCAAGAATCCACTTGAGGGCACGGAAGAAAGGTTTGTGGTATTTGATAATTTGATGGTTTGCTTCTATTATATGACAAAAGGTGCCTTTTGTTCTTTATTGGCTGGTTTAATTAGTTAAATAGGTCAGGAAATAGAAAACCTCTTATCTAAGCTGATTCATCTCTGAGATATAAACATTTCCTTTGGCACGAGTTGTTATGGTTTCTCTGATTCTTGTCTTTTTCTAAAGGAATCTAATTCTTATCTTTATGACACAGAGATGCAGTCACCTTTCCTGGATTTGTGGATTGTGTATACTTAGACGCCCCTAATGAGTTACATCTCGATAATGGCTTAGGTGATATAATATCTATCAAGAACACAAAGTAAGTGAATCTGAGTTGATCCTCATAATGTTTGGCAAGATTTTAACTGTGTCTGGGTTTTTCACGTGCTGCTCTCCTCTATCCTTTTTTCCCATGTAGTTGGTCGGATGCTGTTTTATGGAACCCATATCTGACGATGGAAGCTTGCTACAAGGATTTTGTTTGTGTCGAAAATGCACAGGTAATGAACCTCCACTATAGCTATAGTTAGTACAGTACCAGACAGTACACATCAAGTAGTTTATCGACTACTTATAATGTGACCTTTAATCTTACTCTCATGTAACTTCACCTCAAATCTTGTTTTCATGTTCATTTCAGATTGGAAACGTCCAGCTAGAGCCGGGTAGCACTTGGACTGCTACACAACATTTAAGCGTCTGAAGAGTGTCTGATTGTTCTTCAATTTTGTAGTAATAAATCATAAAATATAGCCCTTCACTTTATTTCATGTTGTAAAAAGCTCTGAAGCTACAGAACCAGTAAAGCTTATAGTGAGCAGTAACTCCCCAGTAAGGGATATAGTAAGCTTTCAACTGAAGAGTGATCACTACTCTGTTCAATAATATGTTTTCATGTAGGCTTGCATACTGTGTATAACATTTCCTGTTCAATAAATGAGATACCATATCAATTAGCTTCCACCATTTCTCTATGCTATAGTCATATAGTTCTCATGATGGAAAGCAGAATTACCAGAAGTAGAAGCTGAACAAATAGATCCAAAAAGCCTGAAGCAAGGTCCAAATGCTGAAATTCTATTTCAATAATATTTACTGTTTGATTGAAAAAACATCAAAAAGCAGTGTGTACTCTGCTCCTAAGCAAAAACTAAAAACAAAAAAAAATCCATATCTAACAAGCTAATAGGAATAGGCCACTATGCAGTAGCTAAGCCACTCTAAGAGCTCAGAAAGCTCCCTAAATGTATTAACAAACCTCCTAGATCTCCCATGGTATAGTCAGAACCTACCCATCTTCTTAACTCAAGAACTGAGCATTGAAATGATGCACACCAGAAATATAATCAGCACCACAGCACAAAGCCAAAAGACCCATCTGTTATTCTTCTTCTTCATCTGATTAGCATAGTGAAGACTATTAGTGCCACCACTGATGTAACTTTTGGCAATGGCCACATTCTCTTCAATATTGTCAAACTGTTCACCTTGTGCCTCCACCAGAACAGCCATGTCAAGAAACACCTGGTGCAACTTAGTCAAGCTCCTCTGAATGTCCATGACAGCCTCATGCCTGACCTTGTTCCCCATTTCAAGCTCGCTCTTCCCCTTGAAGATTTTGGCCTTCCCAATCCCCGAAACCATCTGTTCGAGCTGCTCATCAGTTGGCATTTCCCCAACTGCACTATAGTACCTCCTCTTGAGATCCTCCTTGTGATCAGACACAATCTTCTCCCTCAAAGACTGGAAATCACACATCAAATCCCTTAACTTGACTCGCAAGCCAGCCGTTAGAGACACCCTAGTCCTATCCACAGTGCTCCCTGCCTTAAAATCACCAGACAGTTTTCTACTGACCACATTGGACTGATCAAGAGACTCAAGCCTGGCCTTAACAACCTTGGCTTTTCGAAGCACCGCAGACGTATTGGACTCCATTCTGTCCCTTAAGCCTCTGAGAATCTTGGTAGTGTGAGTGGACTTGGCCTCTTCGTTCAGGCTTTTGAGGTCAAACAAGAGGTGGGTTATCTCTTCCATATCAGCCTTGATTTCTGAGACTTCATGGAAAAACTGAGAGAGGTTTTCTTGGTCTGAAGGATTGAGTTGTCCTCTGAGGCCTGCTTCAATGTCAAGCTCGGTTTCCATGTCCATCTGGGCCTGTTTCTTAAGGTCCACATAACTTAAGAACGATATGGTCATCAAATCATTCATCTTTGCAAGGATTTGCAAATACCCACCTGCCAAAAAATGTGGAGGAAGATCAAATTTTTGCAGAGAATTGAAACTAGTCAAAAATCCCAGTTGAAATTAGAGACAGAATCACCGATTATTACCCTTAACAAATCAAAAGTCCGGATCTTTCTCTCTAAATTTCTCCTTTTTTACAACAGTAAAATCTGCGCAGACCACCTGCAAATGTTGCATAAGATTAAAAATTGCAGAAAATTGAGAATACCCAGTTGAAATTTGAGACTGAATCTCTGAGTTTTACCTTCACTGATTGTTCAGCTAGAGAATCTTCTCCTCAAGAATTACCGTATTCTTCTTCAACAATGCTCCAAGAGATCTGAATATTTCAGTAAAAAACAAAAACCGCCATGAACACTTGAACAGAGCAACGAGAAGAAACCCATAATTACCAGAAACGATTAATCATTAAGAACCAAGACCCATTTAGCAACGAATAAAAAAAATAAACCCCTTCAAAATTACATGTCTTGATCAAAGAAAACAACGGAGGATTCAACACAAATTGAAACAGAGTAACAAGACCAAAAACCCAGACTTTCTAGAAACGAATTCATCACAAGTAGAGAAACCCACAAGAAAGATAATCGATTTTTGATAAAACCCTTTGTGAATTAAACAAAATAGAAAGAGAGGGGTTTAGTGAAAAACCTTGAAGCAAAATCGATGGATTGTAGTGTCGCTCTGTTCTTTAAGCCCAACTGGGTTTTGTTCTCTGCTATCAACCGTCACTGTGATAGTGAAACGGCGGCGTTTCTGGGGTGAGGAGAGGGATGAGTGATCCGGGTTTCTTATAGAAGAAGAAGAAGGTCTCCAATTAACGAGCGAGAGAGAAAGAGGTTTTTGGGGTGGGTGGGTTTCTTTGAGGAGGTTTGTTTGTGTTTATATAACCGTTATCAAGTTTCAAATTCTTGTTTGATGATAAGGCGGTGAATGCTTCTGTTAGTTAAAACGACCGCGTTTCTCTAATCAGTTGGTTAGCATAACATTAAGGGCAAAAGTGGGATTAGCCCATAACATATTAACTTGAGAAAATAGAGATTACAAGGAGAGATTTATTATACAAATATCTGTATAATTCTGTGTTGTATAACTTGTATTAACTTCCGAAAATATAGATTGCAAGTAGAGACCTGTGAGAGCAGATTTTCCAGTGATGTTTTACCGCTCACATGACCTGCTCACTGACTTCAATAACTAGAAGGTGGTATTTTGATTTATGGACCTAAATGAGTTAATCAGGTATTTGGAACTGCTTATATAGTTTATACTTTTGATTTTATCAGAAATCTAATACTAATACCATCTAAGGATTACATCAAATGATCTTTCCCCTACCAGATTTCACATTCGAAACAAAAAACATATTACTTTTACCACCACCCAATATCTCCAGTTCAAAACCTAATTTGTTCTCAAGACTTCAATGCAGTCTCAGTATATAATGGATACCTTCATACCTTGATATAAGTTTCAACATTATGTTTCCTTTCCTCAATGGTTTGAATCATATCAGCATACTGCAAAAAAAGTGTTTCACAATACTATCAAAATCAATATAAGATCTACTGTATGAATAAAAACTATGCTATTCGAATACTACTAGTTCAACAACTTCACAGCTAGTCCTTTTCAACTACAAAGTAACAGAATTGACCCAATAAAATTAGGAAAGCAAATTCCGGGGGAACCTGTTTCTTCGCCAACATGGGCCCGACGCAGATTCCGATCACAATCCGATCCCGGGCAAGCTCCGCCGCCGCCTGAAAATCAAAGTCAGAATCTTTCGACTCACAGACCCACCAAAACGAGAAAAGCCCATAAAAGAGTACAACCTTTAGAAAGAGGCGGTGACCGTGGTGCAATCGATCAAATGTGCCGCCGAGGACCACCGCTCCGTAAGTATTGGCCGGAGAGAGCTTGGAGCTGACCAGCGAATCCTCCATAGTCGAAATTCAAGAGGGAGGTTGGTCACTGGTCACTGCTCATCAAACAAGACCAAAGGTTGAAATTTTCATCAATTCATCTCATCCTTTTATACATTTTGGGACAAATGGATTTGTGAGGCACAAACTTCTCTTGGTTTTATCCAGGCCCAAAATAGACTGGTTATTAGTGAAAGGTTCAAATTTCATCTGAAATGTACTACTACACTATTGAAATTGAAGGATTTGCTGCAAAGAGTGAGCTGATTATGACCTCAAGAAATGAGAGTAGGCAAATTACAGAGAGGTTCTTCCAACCAATAGCAGTAACAGAGACTATCATTCTACAGAATCTGCTTATTCGAAAGGAGTTTCTTTTTTACCTCTGCTTAACGGTAGCAAAGCATTCTTTCAAGAAATAGTCGAGCTCTTGGGAGTAAATGTTGGGGAATGTCCTGTAATGGTCGACGTGTGGGGATGTGCCGAAATTGAAGGACTTCACCTTTCTACCAATCTTCCTTTGCTCGGCGATGAATGATTCGATGGATTGATGCGGGACAACTTTATCGCCAGTGCTGTATAAATAAAGCTGTGGACAATGAGGAGGGTTTTCGGAGAGGACTGAAACTACCTTTGTTAACCTCCTGCAGAACAAAAGAATACATTTAGAGATGTTCAATCCATTTATTGTATCACCAAGTTGTTTAGTAATCACAGAATTAGGACAATCACTTACTTATTCACGTCGTGCAACTTGAGAAGGAACGAGAACAGCTTCTCTAACACCGATAGAAGCATAGTTTCAACTACTGGAGGTTCCTCTTCTTGCACCTTTGACAAGCTCACTGCACCCCTGGACTCATTTAGTTCTTTAGTCTCAACATCAGGTTTTGCTAGAGAACTACGCTTCTTCAAAATCGCAGTAGAGAATCCCGCTGCCTACACCTAACAAGGTCAAAAGAGAACACCAGCTTATACACAATAATTACAAACACAAAGCAACAACATCCTTTTAAATTCAGAGTCATACAGATCAAACTAAATTCAGAACTAATATATATCTGCCCTCAAAGGATGAACACATTACAGAGAAAAACTTTCTAGTTGCCCATTTCAAATACGTATACCCGAAATCCGTAACAGGACACCACAAATCAGTCCAGGTAGAGTCTTGCATTCACTAGAACCCTAACTTTCTAATGAAGCAGCAAGTGACTATATATAGCAAAGAGTTTGATATACAGATCAAAACCAATCAAAAGCATATGAATTTATGATAAAAGCAAACAATTTCATCAAAATATCAGTACTTTTTATTAGGATCTATCTAAATCCATCAACATTCTGAAAACTCGAAACCATAACATTATCAAATTACCTTAGGATCAAAAGGAGCTCCAGCTCCTGAATCAACAATAGACCCTCTAATCTTGTTGATCAAGTTTTGCCTATCCTGCCAAATCTCCAATATAGCACCATATCTACCAAAAAAACAGTAATTTAAACCAAAATTAAATAAGTCCTAAAACCCAATATGCATTCATGTAAAAATATTCAAGAGTACCTACACAAACCAACCCGTATTGCTGAAAGTGTGAAACACCAAACACCGCTCATCATCGTCATCATTGCCGCCTTTCTGGACCCAGTTAGCCAGCTCGTGGGCCAGCTCGGCGGCCCAAGTCGAACCACAGCACCTCCCTGACGTCAACAACAAACGTCACCGCGTGGAAGCCTCGGTAGTTGTACCACTCCACGTACCTCTTCAGGTGCTTGCTCTGCCCTCCCAGCCACCCTAACAGCACCACCGTCACTTCCTCCTTCTTCTTCGACTTCTGGGTCCCACCACCCAATGCCCCCCCCCCCCCCCCACATTAGAGCGGCTCCACTTGAAACCGGCGTCGTTTTTCTGAGTCGAGAAATTGAAATTGAAGTTGTGGGTCTGGAATTGAGAAGACGATAGAGACGAAAAGATGGGTTTTTTGAATTTGAAAGGGTGGTTGTTGGGAATCGAAGAGCGGGAAAGAAGTGATGTAACGGCGCCGTTTTGAGGTCGGTGAAGTTTGGGAGAGAGAAAACGAGCGGCGAACGGCGTCGTTTTGGTGAGACTCAGAATTCTCGCCGGAGCCTCCATAGCGATTTTAAGAAATTTGAATTTCGGGGTTTTGAAGTTTGACCCAACACTTTATATAGAGTATCGATTAAAACGACGCGTCGTTTTTGAGTGATGTGAGCTTCACTGGTTTTGGGTTCCTCCACAACTCCAATTGTACACCAACCACAGAAGAAAAGCTTGAAGCTTTTTTTAACACTTGCAATTTTCTACTTTTGTTTCAATCTGTGAGATTTGAGAGCCCATTCTGTAATGTCGTCGACGTGTGCTACGGTGAGAACAGAGCTCTTCAATTCAGTAAAGGAGAACAGGTTCATTGCTGCTCCAACAAAACCGTTTCAGTTTCTCAGTAAGCTTCTTATTCGTTATTACCTTATTATAAAAGCAATAAAGCTTCGATTTTTAAGTTGTGGGTACTGAGATTTTTACTGGGTTTTTGATTGAAGGAAGTAAATGTGTGATGAACAGAAGGAGTTTTGCTTTAGCTTCAGGGCTTTCAGTTTGGCTCTTCTTTGGCTACTGAGCCTGTTCAAGGTTGATCAATTTTTCATGTTCATTTTAGTTATAGTAGTGGGTTTTGTTAAAGTTGGAATCTTTTGTTACTTTTTTGGACTGATAGGAATTGAAAGATTACCGTTCAAGGCAGAAGGTTATAATTTTTGGACATGGAGAGGTCACAAAATTCATTATGTGGTACAAGGTGAAGGACCTGCTGTGGTTCTTATTCATGGTTTTGGTGCTTCTGCATTTCACTGGAGGTTTGCTACTTAAGACCAATTGCTTATATGGTTTTGTTGTGCATGGTTATATTGTTTAGAACCCTATGGTCAATAAGCTTTAAGTTGCAAGTAGGGTCTTTTTGTTGTTGTTGTTGTTGTTAAGAATAGGTTTAGTATCTTTTATGCTAATGATGTCTCTGATCTTGTATATAATTGGTATAACATACCAGAGTTGGCTAAGAAGTACAAGGTTTATGCAATAGACTTGCTGGGTTTCGGTTGGAGTGAGAAGGCACTTGTGGAATATGATGCCATGAATCGGAAAGATCAAGTGGTGGACTTCTTGAAGGAGATAGTGAAAGAACCAACAATTTTAGTCGGAAACAGGTAAAAATTTAGAGCTTGATGGTTGATACGACATAATGGAATAATGATTTATATGACTGGTTGTAACATTTCAGTCTTGGAGGTTTTACTGCTTTGGTTACAGCTTCCAGACTGCCTGACCAAGTAGTTGGAGTTGCACTACTGAATTCTGCAGGACAGTTTGGAAATGCAAATAGTGAACCCAAGCAGTCAGTAGGGGAAACTCAGGAAAGTGCCCTTCAGAAGTTTATCATAAAGCCAGTGAAGGAAGTATTACAGCGAGTAGTACTCGGTTTTTTGTTTTGGCAAGCCAAGCAGCCCGCTCGAATTGAATCGGTTTTAAAGAGTGTAAGTTCCTTCAAGTCTGATTATGTATCAATCTTGGTGCAGTGGCTCAATCATTAAAATTGATAAATGGGTAGCTGTCTGTTTTGCCTCAACTTCTTTGGTGGTATTTTCTGATTACTTACGTCTAAATTACTTATTTTTGCCCAACTCAGGTTTACAAAAATACCTCAAATGTGGATGACTATCTGGTTGAGTCTATAACAATGCCAGCAGCTGATCCCAATGCTGGAGAAGTCTATTACAGGTATGTGACGATCTGTTCTCCAGCTTGCATGTCTTTCCTGTCCGTATGGAAGTGCTTAATGTTCATGGTCTGTCTAAGAATGATGGAAATCAGTGAAATCTTGCACACTTGTTCATAAACATCAGCTAGCAAAAGTGTCTCTTGGTCGTTTCTATCTATGAAGTTCCCTTATTCTCTTCGTGCAGATTGATGAGTCGGTTCATGTCAAACCAGACCAAGTATATTCTAGACAGTATCCTAAGCAAGATGTCTTGCCCGTTGTTGTTGCTCTGGGGCGACTTGGATCCATGGGTAGGTCCTGCCAAGGATATCAGGATCAAAGGTTTTTACCCAAATTTCTTTGGTAAATTTACAGGCCGGCCACTGTCCACATGATGAAGTTCCAGAGCTTGTAAATAAGGCTTTATTAGAATGGCTATCAACTGCAGCACCTGAAGTCTCTCTGACAGTTTGAACACAGTACAAGTTTCTTAGCTGCTTAGCAATGCCTCTCATACTTGATTTGAGGTCATACCTGTAATACGCTTGTAAATCCATTTATCAAAGTACTACTCGAGCCACCTTACCTATCATGAGTATATTTGTTCTTTCTCCAAGAAACTCATAGCATTTCTCCAGAAGGCGCGGCGTGTGCCCACCGCCCATGATAAACAAATGCTCCAAATCGATATGTCGTCATTAGCCGCCATGCTATGTCGGGCCGTGATTCCATTCTGTGTTGTTATCCGTACCAGTAGGAAAAACAAGACAGATACAAAAGCTTAGAAATTACAGGAAAAACAAATGACTTGTGTTCTTATTCTTGTTTTGCTGTATATATTTGAAATTCCCAGCAGAGCCAACATTGTTACCATCACCAAGGTCTCTTCTTCGTAAGCACCGCTGCTTTCATTTTAAGAATCTTTTCCTTGGTTATTGAAGGCCAACCTCGATGTTAGACATCATCTTTCTTGTTATTGTTTTCCTTCATAATAGAATATACTTGGGTTTTCATATAGTCCAAACCTCAAACTTCTTGTTTTTATGAATGTTTAAGACATACTGCATCCAAAAACTTCATCTTCAAGACTTCAACTCTTTGATTCTAGCCTTGTTATGTCTTCCAGTCCATCTTAAATTAAACCTGCAGAATACTACAGTATTCACCTGAGTTTGTTATGAGCTCTGGCGCTTAGTTAGAAATGGAGAATAACTGGTCAAGACATAGTAGAACTTCTCAGACCTCAGTGAAGCCCCGGCGCAGTGGTTATGAACCATCTGATAACGAGACTGACTTCCTAGAAACACCGTGGCATGGCCACAACAGAAAGAACAGTGGAGGCTTGGAATCTGATATGACAAAAGCAGCAGGGTTGGAGTTGGCAAGAAACATCAGCCATCTAAAGCATAGCCGGAGGCACTCTTCCAGGTTTGAACCTGATGCCACATCTAAAAGAAATGATGCTGTTGTGAGCCCTGTTCGAAGACGAACCAGCAGCAAGTCACCATACAAGCAAAGTAGGAATGATATTAAAGTCCGTTCGCCGATAGCAGGTTCTGAAGCTCGAAGAAATATAAGTCCCTTGTCGAAAGCTGAGCGCAGAAGACATGTTTCTCCTTTCAAACCAGACACGGATGATGTGAATGATGCTGATGAGATTGCAAGGTCAAGAAGGACACATCAAAGAAGGCCTAGTAGAGACCAACACAGCAGAAGATCAGCAACTTCCCCAAGGACTCGAGCAACATCAGAAGTAGACCAACAGTGCAACTATGATGTGACACCAACAAAAAGCGAAAGAACACCATCACCATTGACAAAGGACCTCACAAGAACAACACAAGCTGTAAGGGAGCGTACGCCGTCGCCAATATCAAAAGCTTTGGTTCCTGTCTTTGGTGAGATCAATGAGATGATTGCCAATACGAAGCTAGATAGAACTCCTCCTAAGACTCCATTAACTTTTGGAAGTTCAGACTCTATTGCTCCAGGTGACATATTCTTTTCTCGTGATTGCAAAATCCTGGCACTGCCGAAAACTGTAGTTGATCCTAAACCGAAACCAAAGAACGGTGTTTTAGTAAACCAGTCAGATAATCCTAATATCAAAATGGTCTCCCAAAGAGGACACTGTTTTGATCATAATGCTCGGGGGACTCCATCCAGCTACGGTTTGTCACATACAACCACAACAACATCAAGCTCTGCTGTGAGCAGGCAAAGTAGTAAGATGAGTGATACAAGCGTGAGAACAACAGAGAGTGCAAAGAAATTCACAGCAAACAGACAGAAGAAAAGTGAAAGTCACTCACTGTTTGCTTGCATGAGAAAGGCCTCGTCTTGTCGAAAAACAAAATCACCAGAGCGTCCTCTTGTTTTCAATGAAGCTGCGTTCATTCAGAAGGCAATCGTGATCGAAAGTCTCAGAGAGTTCTGGGCAGATAAGCATCGACCGGCTTCGTTAGATGGATTCACATGCCACAAACCAGAAGCTCAACTTCTAAAGGATCTGGTAACTCGCATTCGATTCTCACGTTTCATATATGTTTTCGTCATCATTTCTCACTCCTACTTTGTTTTAATCTGTAGATACTTGACAACAATTTTCCCCATGTTTTGTTTACTGGACCAACTGGTTCTGGGAAAAGAGCTCTAACAATGGCTTTCCTAAGAGAAAAATATGGGGATGCAAGCTGGGAAGTATGTTCATAACTTCATATCCTTCTGATGCAACTTTCTTTCCTTCAACACTGGCTCAATTCATCTTTTGATTTCATTTTCTTCTTCTTTGTGCAGATAACGCATGATTTACGACACTTCCAGATTCAGGTATTTGTACTCAACTACTGAGAGCAAGTATTGCTCAGATGCAACACTAACCTGTGTAACCAAACTGTTCTCCATCATATAGAAAACAACACACTAGTATTTTAGCACTCGAAAATAGGTCAGGACTCAGAAGTTTGATTCTCTCTACTGAAACTAAATGAAAAACTGAAAGCATTCATCTTTGTTAGAAATGGCGTTTCCTCCTGTACAGTTAAAGAGTATGCTGAGTTCTAGAATGGATGAGCATTTTCAGGAGTCACTTACATAAGTAACATAGCCTAATATGGGAGCTCATTTTTGTTAACATATGCTGGCAGGAACAAATGTCAATGCAAGTAATGGTTCCATTGGCATCCAGTGCTCACCATACAGAGCTCAATGTACGTGTGGAAGCAAATGCTAGATATGCTTTGATGGGTTTAGTGAAGGAAATCAACAGTGAAAACGAAATTGCTCCTGAAGTTAGCAATATCAATTTCAAGGGAAATCATAAAGGTTTATTCTCTCATCTATATATGCATGACGCCCTCCAAAACACTTTGAAACAATAAGCAAAAGTAACATAGATCCTTCTATTCTGTCACAGTGTTAGTTCTATATGATGTTGACCAGGCAGCAGAGCATATCCAGCATTTGATTAAATGGATAATGGACTGTTACTCAGCTTGTAAACTCATCCTCTGCTGCGAAAATGACAAAGACGTCATCGAATCAGTAAAGAATCGGTGCAAGACTATCAAGCTCGATGCTCCTGCAACTCATGAAGTAAGTATTACGTTGCAATAGTATTGTCTAAGTTCAAACCTTTTATTCTACCACTAACCCACTTCGATTGCAGATTACGGAAGTTCTTGCTCAGATAGCTCGGAAAGAAGGCTTTGACTTACCTATGAACTTTGCCAATAAGATTGCTCATAAATCTAAACAGAACCTGAGAAAAGCAATTATGGGTCTTGAAGCTACCAAAGCACACAAGTAAGAACTAGTTTAAGAATAGTGTCAAAAATATGTATTTCATTGTATACTAACCTAGTATTGTACTACCTGAGCAGCTATCCTTTTATAGATGACCAACCAATTCCACTGAGATGGGAAGAGGTACTGGTTGAAGTTGCCGCAGAAATCCTAGCTGACCCCTCGCCAAAGAGGTAATTAGTTTTACTGCCTATGGTAAGCGCTCTTACATCCTCGCACAATGTGAATGGAAGACACTTTCATCATCCATAAGATGGAGCTACAGATACAATCAACAATTCATAGTTGCTGACACTTATGTGGAAGAGCAAAGATAGTCCCTAATTTTATAAACAATGTACATGGTTTGTCAGGCTATTCTTCATCCGGGGAAAATTTCAGAAGCTTCTTGTGGGTTTTGTACATCCAAAACTGATTCTACAGGTAATCCATCAAAACCTCAAATGTTCATCTACTTGTTTACCAAAGTACATTTCGTAAAAAGATTAGCACTGTCCGACATGCAGATGCTGGTTCAACAATTCCTTAAAGCAATGGATGGTGGCTCTAAGAGAGACCTATATTATTGGCATGCTTACTATGTAAGTTCTCTGTGTCATACCTTACCTTACTAATATGCCTTTTCGACAAAAGGTAAACCTAACTTAGACTTGTCCTCACAGGATAAAAGACTCCCAGCCGGAGCTAGTGCTCTACTAAAACTAGAAGGTAACATACACAAACTATCAAAGCTCACCCTATTTAACCTATAAGTGCATTTATGCTCAACCAAGCACTTTTTATGCAGAATTTGTGGTGAAATTCATGAGCATATACCGGAAGAGTGCCAACAGTCGTCAGTATGTGTAGACGTGTAGTATACACATCTTGACCAGTTCATACTCAAAAGAGTTTCCTACTAGCTAGCTAATACTCAGAATGGAAGACTCATTCGCATGAGGATTTTTTCTAGGGTCAGAATGGGGTGGTTATAGCACACAAACACGATTCCCTTTATTAGCCCAAAAAAGGAAGAGTACCTTACTCACTGTCAATCTGGTTTGTAGATCTTTTGCCTAACATTAAGGCAATAATAAGCAGGTAGAAATATTTCGTGTATGGAACTGAAAACACATAAAATGCACCAATCTGGATCATCAAAGGCACCAATCAGGATTATCAAATAGATCACATGCTTCAGAATTTGCTCCCACAACAAACACATCACTACTATTAGTATCTGCTGGAAACACTAGACTTGTTTCAAGACCTATCATCTGTTTCTTCTAAACTAGATAAATCTAATCCAAGTTACAGACGTACTAGCGACATTACCTTCAAAAGTGTATTTATGAGCCCTAAGTTAACATTTAACATTATCACAGCGTCTAGAAACCGGTAGCATTTTTCTTTGCTTTGAGTCAAGTCTGTAGAAAAGTTGCTCCTCATCAGATTACTTCTTTCCAGTGTACCTCTGTCAAAAGAAAAGAAAAAAAAATTATACAGATGATGAATAATAAGAGGAACAAGCTCCTAGATGGAAAGAAAAAGCTACAATATGTTCACTCACCTGCTTTCCAATATCAAATGGGACGTATTTGTATTTGATCATGTGTAGGATCTGTCGTTTCATTGTGAGAACAAACAGTACAATCCAGTAGCACAACAATATTGGCCAGAACACAGGTACATCAAACACAGAGATGAAGGTCATGATAAATGCAATGATGAAAGCCTTTGTGATGGAATACCTGAAAACAAACAGAAAACCGTGAGTCTAAACCACTCCAATATCTTGCACAGTGTATAATAGAGACTAGAACATCAGTAGGTGACAAGTTCATTCATGACCACTAGGGTAGAGGTCCAGGAGGTAAGATTGTGAACTGATTATATGATAACTAATACTCCCGAGGAACAAAACACCCCTTATCAAGAAAATGCATTCAGTAACTCCTAAAACCTGATAGCAATAAGACATCAGCTATGAGACCACTAACACAGCTAAATCGTCCTCGAAAAACATGAAGCTGACAAGTAGCTACTCAATTCTCTCAAATCATTTCACACACTGATTGTGAATTTGTCTAGTAAACTTCATTTCCGTCCTTTTCAGTTTTCAACAGTTTCACAACACTCAAGCACAAAAAAACTTACTGAAAAGAACATACAAATAGTTTTGATTTTCGAAAACATTCGAGGCCATCACTGTAAAGAAAATTGAGCTAAAATCGTACAGAAATTTACCAGAACTTAAACTCCGGGAGGCGACGAACGAAAGGTCTGAACTCATCGGCGCCTTTAGTCGGCAGCGAAGCTCCGTCCAAAGCCTCAAGCTCCGGGTCAACCTTGGGCGAGAAAAACCCTATCAAGAGGTTCAAGACGTAGATTCCAAGGGCGTACGAGATGACATAGAACCCTTGGACATAGTAGACTCGCAAAATGTAAATCATCACCACAGCTAGGGTTCCGAGCCACCTGTTGAGCGTGTGAGGCGTCGACCGATCCAGATAGTACTGGAAAGCTCTCGAGAAATCGCTCTTCCACTGAGCCACGGGTGACGTCACCGCCGCACCGCCGACGTCGCTGCTGCTACCGAGTCCATCCATCGCAGTCGGAGAGAGACTCCAAATCTCCGTGAAACAAAAAACCGATAAGGTATCAAACAAGTGGAGGAGAAAAAATTGCGAGACGATATAGGGAGTAGAAATTTGAGATGAGCCTTACAAGTAAAGAGTAGTAGAAGAGAAGTATACCTGGTGATCTGGAATTTAGGGTTTTCTGAGAGTTTTCGAGAGTAGACCGAAACGAGCAAGACGATGAAATCACGCCACTCACGCGATGGTTGCCGATTTGGGGGGTTGCGTCTGTTTTTGAGGGAGAGAGAAGAGAGAGAGCTCTGGGATAGTGCGAAGGGAATCGCCCGCGTCCTCGTCAGAGGAGCTTAGAGACGGACCGGGTCAAACAGCCCAGAATTGCTTCTGATTCCAAGGCCCAATTAATTTTACATGACTTACCCAAATCTCAACATTTGTAAAGTTATTTATTGAAGGCATGATTGTCTAACTTGTTATTCTAGGAATGACTATTGTACCAATTTGCTATCCTATAAAAATTTTCTGTCAATTTGTTACTTTAAGTTTTGAAAACTAGTCAATTTGTTACCTAAACATGAAATTGGGCAAAAAAAATTAACCAATTTGCTACCCTAAGTTTAATTAGTGATTGTTGAAGGAGAAAAGTAATTGCGATACGCAATAGACTGAAATGATGCTTTATTCATTGATATATGATTTTTAAATAGGCAATATAAATCTCCCGGTAAATCAAGGATTGAGGAAATCTCTATATCTACTCTAATTAGGACAAGACACACACCGGGATACCAGGAAGATAATTCCTTTAAACACTCTCTATTGTGTCGTGATCCTAATGTATGATGCATAACATGTTGCCTCATTAAGAATCTTGCCAAGCAAACAAAAACCTCTTGGGTAAAACAAAATCTTGGTCGAAGGGAAAAAGAGTACACAAAAGCGATCACATGTGATGTAGACTCCCCCTGATGTCTAAGAAATGAACTCCCCCTGATATCTCTGAAGCGTCCTCCAGAGATATCATTTGTGATTCTAGGACATAACGGTAGTCAGAAACAATATCATGTGTGGGATTCACAATGTTGATGACAAAAATATAATTTTGTGCCTAGATGGCTTGCCTTTTAGCCGACAGCTCATATGTGGATTTTCTTGGTCTCTCATCTTCCTGGTCGGAACTGAGGCCGAAACTACTCCTGAAAGGACCCAACTCCGATTTAGTTTCATAAATCGGAATCAAACCCTTTCTTAAAACGTGTGAACTTTCAAAAACCAAAAATTTCGACAGAGTTTCCTCTATAACACGCGGTTTCCATTAACCTGCAGCGAAAAATACACTTCATCCTATGCCACAAAAGCCAAACCGTGGCCTCCAATCCCATCCGGATTTCTCAAAAACATATCATAACGTAAAGCAATAAATAAAACTGTAGCTTTACAGAAATCCGGAAAAATTATGTGAAAATATAAACATAATAGTACTCAGAGCGACCTCTAGTATATACATATATACACAATAGTATGCCAAACTAGAAACCTACTGAGAAAGGAAAAGTGGCTCAAATACTATGCCTCCAACGTCGACGTGCGACACCTGAATCCAAACTGCAATCTGGGCATTGAAAACAAAGAGCCCAGGGAAAGACATATAAACTGTTAGAGTGAGTGGACGAAAATAAATGTCTTTCGCCGAATACATATATATGTTCATAAAAATATATGCGAGTCTAGATGCATAAAAATCAAATGGTACATGAGGGGGACTCTAACTCCTCACGCGTACAGAGCATGCATCAGAAATCCCAAGGGGTCACTCATGGACACATCCGCGCTAGTACAGTATGAATCACAAGATCCCTGATCCTCACATGATTCCAACCAAAAAGGGTCTCAGGTCAGGGTATCTGCTCCCCTCCCCTCCCCGGTAAACATCCTCGGGGATCAGCTGGGATGCTAAATGTATCGATACAACTACTACTGAGACTGTACTCTGTGTAAACCAAATCATAAAGGTTTCCATGCAAATGCATAAAGCGTAATGTAAATGCATATTCGTAATGTATAATTATAAAGCATATTCATAAATGCATATTCATAAAACACATGCTCGTATAAATCATAATCATAACTACATGCTAAAGCTCGTAAAACTTATATAAAAGACTCGCAACCAACAGTGAAAAGAAATGTCCACTCACAGACTAGCACAACGCAAAACGCGTTAATCCTGTGATCCTGCGGAAGATCCATCGCCAAACATATGGTCACAATCTCCTGAATAATCATAAATACCACTATTCAAAATCACATTTCAAAACCCTGAACCACATCTCGAGGACCAACCATTCCCGGAAACATATAACTCGAATATCGACGAAATCATCGAAAATCCAATAAACAAACTATAAAACCTCGCCACAAATTCTGATGCTCAATTCAAACTATAAACCTCACCATTGCGATCAGTGCGCGATTCCGAGCAAAACAACATAAAACTTGTCGAAAACTACCTCGGACAGAACTCCAAAACTCATCGGCCCAGAAAATTGCAACCTACACATGGATTTGAAGATCTTGACATTTTCAATAACTTTGTAGTTCAAATGCTAAACCCAATTTTAACCGGAAAACCTCCAAAACTCACCTTGAAGTCGAAAACCCTCGCTGGAATTCATTAACTCCGATCTGCCACCACCAACCACGGCAAGGTGCAAGACCACTTCTAATAGTTTCCTCTCCCCAAGGGCTACAAAACCCCTAACAAGTCGACCCCCATCGCCAATGTCTCCGCCACCTCCGTCGCCGGCAAAATTCGCCAAAATTCCCAAAACTTTAACAAGTCATAACTTCTTTATCCGGCAACCAAATTGAGTGATCCACTTATCAAAATAAAGAGGAGATCAAGCCCAACAACTTTTATGAAGGAATCATGGCAAAAAGAAGCCAGAAAATGGCACATCGATGGCAACAAAGGCTTAGCCCAAAACGGGCCAGTTTTGACCTGTGGTCAACGCGGGTCAACGGCCCAGTTTTTCCAAATTGGAAAGTTTCTTTAATTGTCATGTATTCATACCATATTTATACCGTACACGTACCGTCCAAAACGAATCGAAACCAAACGAATAAACACGGCAAAATCCAACGGCCGAAAATATTCATAACTTATTCCACGTAACTCGAAATCATCCTCCCGAAACTCCACGAACTAGAAATTAAATTCTCTACAACTCTCGTGAAATAACTCATCACAAATTCTTGCCCGATAATTTAGTCGTTAACAAACCCGTCATAATGACCACTTACGACAAAACCGCGACTGATCACGAAACTCGCAAATCAAGTCGATAAACATACCATTTCCGGTTTGGGTTGTCACAACTCCATCCACATGGATAAGAGGCACGTTACTCTGCCCTAGACACTACAAGAAAAAGTGACTTAGACGACGGAGAATTTCCGTCGTCTAAGTGCCTATCTCCGTCGTCTAAGTACTTGGACGACGGAAAATCCGTCGTCCAAGGTACGTGCTCCAAGTGCTGTCGTCTAAGTACTTAGACGACGGAGAATTTAATCTCCGTCGTCCAAGTTCACTTGGACCGCGGAGAACGTCCGTGGCCCATGTAGGGACTTAGACGACGGAGATTAATGTCTCCGTCGTCTAAGTCACCACCTGGGCCACGGAGATTGTTAGCTTCTCCGTGGCCCAGGTGGTGACTTAGACGACGGAGATTAATGTCTCCGTCGTCTAAGTCCCTACATGGGCCACGGAGAAGCTAACAATCTCCGTGGCCCAGGTGGTGACTTAGACGACGGAGACATTAATCTCCGTCGTCTAAGTCCCTACATGGGCCACGGAGATTGTTAG